>CM053165.1:35897962-45897962 GCA_028571685.1 Heterohyrax brucei | reverse complement strand
CCATACGTGTCTCATCCTCCCAACAGCCTCCTTTCCCCTCCTCTCTACCCACTCTCCTTCCTCCAGCCAGAGGTCAGCAGTATGATATCCTATAGATGTATAGAACCATAAAGTGCATCCAATATATGGTCATTCTGCATTGCCAAGTCCAATCCATTCCTATCCAAAGAGTGGACCTTCATTATAATTTATGGGTAAGGGCAGCATCAGGGCCAGGGGCCATGCTCTCAGGGGAACCCCGAAACCACTGGACCATCAATTGAGGTCTTTTAGTGGAGATCTCAGGATGCACCCCTTTTTATTCTTGTGTTGCCAGTGAGACTCAATCTAGTGAGCTCCATCATGGCTATCACTGGTGGTGGCCAGGCACCATCCGGTTCTTCCGGTCCCAAGTCAATGAAGGCAGCCACTCTTGTGGGTCTCTCTGTCTTCTAGGTTGTCTTTACCGCATGTCATTTTGGTCCTCGGTGAGCATCCGTTCTTGCTGAGTTGGGACCATTTGCTGTGTCCTCAGATGGCAGCTTGGAACTGCCAACCTTTGGTTATGAGGGATACCAATTAGTAGAAATAGTACACAGCCTGGGGACAACCTTGCTCCCAATTCATTCCAGCAGCAGCAGAAATGAGCATTATTTCCCACTGCAAAATCCAGATCCATCGACATAGCCACAGTACCAAACCTCCCTGCTGAAGGCTACCAAAACACCAAACCCACTGCCATGAAGTGACCCTGTAGGACAGAGTAGAACTGCCCCATAGAGTTTCCAAGGAGTGCCTGGTAGATTTGAACTGCGGACCTTTAGGTTAGCAGATGTAGCCCTTAACCCACCTTGCTGCCAGGGTTTTCACTGAGGGCCACCAGATGCTGCTGTTTTCCAGCCTGACACCCTGCCCTGTTGTGCAGTCTTACTGGAAGATTGGACAGTGGCTGTTCGCCGAGAACAGAATTAACCCTTGTGACTTAATATTTCATGCCCCTCCTGGCAGCTCCCTGACAAGAATGCGTGGCTGCCGCTGAAATGAAGGTTCTTTCTCCTGCGTGGGATTTAATGATGAGGACGGCAGAGCCGTGTGTGTCGTGGAACACACCCTACCTGTAGTTGGTCGTGTTGTGTCCTTGTCTCTGTGATGCAGTGGGCACAAATTGATGCCCAGACTTCCTGGATTTAGGAAAAGAGGAGAAACAGCTGTTATCTCAGCTTACAATGGGACAAAATTAAAGAGCAAACTGTGTTGTTATTTTTTTTTTTTTTTTTCGTGTAGGACAAGGGGTAGGAAGAGAGTGATAGCAAATTACCTTAGGGATGGTATGCTTTTCCTTTAAGGTAGGATGGCTGCTTTCTCACACTTTTGATTTCTGTCCTCTTGCTTCTCTTCGCTCTTCACCACCAAAAGAACATCTGTTTTATGAGCTGGGCTCTGGCAGCTCTTGCTCCTTGTTTTTCAGGTGATAAACTGCCTTTGCATGATGATTTATGAACCACAGCATCCCTTCAGCAAGCCTGCCTGGCCGGAGAGCCCACCACTGCTGTCTCAGTTGGCAGGCCTTGTTCTGGGCATGCCAGCATCTGAATGAAGCCCATGCAGAGAGCTTCAGTTGGGTAGAAAATAGGACACAGAGGGTAATGCACGGGAAGAAGTGAATTATGGCATCCGTGGCTAGCTGACCCCCCAAGGTGGGCTCTTCCCTTGCAGAGGGCAGAAGTACTGCTGGGTATTATCTGCTCATTTAAGGGCTGTATTTCCCAACACCTCTTCCATCTGGAAACCTGGTGGAGTAGTAGATATTGCTATGGCTGCTAACCAAAAGGTCGGCAGTTCAAATCCACGAGGCACTCCTTGGAAACCCTATGGGGCAGTTCTACTGTGTCCTACAGGGTCACTGTGAGTTGGAATCGACTCAGCAGCAGTAGCTCTCTCTGTCTCTCTTGTATCTAGGTGGGGCCGTGTGAACTTTTATCATTAATTGAATATAAGTAGCAGTGATATGTATTTTCTTCCACTGTGGTTGTTGTTCCTAGGTGCCCTCAAGTCAATCTGACTCATACAACCCCATGTGACAAATTAGAACAATGCTGTAGAGTTCCTAAGGCTGTCATCTTAACCAAAGCAGGTCACCAGGTCTTTCTTCCATGGAGCTACTGTGTGAATTCAAACCACCAAACTTTTGGTTAGTAACCAAGCATCGTGCCTTCTCTGCCCACTTTTTCCCTGTCTGCCAGCAAAACAGAGAGGATTCCAAGCCTGAAGAAGAGGACAGAGCCACAAGATGGAAAATTCCTGGGTCCCTGAGTGACTTCTTGAAAGTCTTACCTGTTTACAAAGTTCTTTCCATGAGCAAGAAATGAATCTCCGGTAGATGAAGTCACTGAGATTCCAGGACGGATCGGTTACAGCCACTAATCTTACCTGGACTAATTACACAAATCAAAGTATTTTGGTAGAAAGGAGGACAAGACTGGAAAGTAAGATTCTGATCTTGATTGAGTCACAGGCTGAGTGCTTCATGACACCCTTGTGTGCTTTTCAAACCTTTCACATCACCGTCACCCTGCTGTCCTTATGCCACTCTGCCATCTCTGCTGTATTCTGCATGTAGCCAACCATGTCCCCTGCACCTCACCTCTGGCCATTTGTATTGTTGTTAGCTACCACTGAGTCAGCCCCTGACCCCTGGTGACCCATGTGTTACAGAGGTGAACTGCTCCATAGAGCTGTCTCGGCTATAGTCTTTCAGGATAGTAATTCTCCAGGCTTTGTTTACTGCAGAGCCACTGGGTGGGTTTGAACTACCAGCCTCTGGGTTAGCAGCCAGTCACAAGCCATCCCAGATGAGCTACATAAGCCTTCAGCCACACTCTTCTCATAATGATCCACAAGATCTCAGCTCCACCTCATGTTAGGGAAGCCTTCCCTGACTACCCAAATAAAGTCAGATCTCATCATTTTCAGCTCTCTTAGCACAGAAAGTTTCCCCAGCTAGTTTATCACGCTTGTAATTCTGTTTTTATTTGTATGATTATTTGATTAATTCGCATCTTCCCCGCCAGGCTTTACATGAAGGCGTAACTGTATCTGGGTTGTTCTTATTATTTTATCCCCAGCACCTGACACACAGTTGGCCCTCAATAGAATCGTTGAATGGAGAAATCATACTACAAATTATGAGTACTTACGACAGTCACCAAGAGTCTCTGAGTGGTGCACACAGTTAAATGCTCAGTGATTATTCAAAATGGTAGTGGTTTGAGTCACGCAGTCACCTCGAAGAAGTATGCTGGCCTTGAAAGCCCCATGAAGCAGTTCTACTCTGCACACATGGAGTCACCATAAGTTGGAATCAGTTCAATGGCAACCAATGTTTGGGATCTGTATGGAAGTCAGAGAGAATGAGGGGCCCACATAAGGACATGATGGAGGGCTAAGGGAACCATCCCTGCCGCTGAAGGAAGACAGTCCCGCTTGATGGAGAAGCACAGGCAGGAGAGAGTGTTACTACCTCTCCCAGGTGAAGCTGGTTTCCAGAGTTGGCAGAGACATCGATATCTTTGGCAGGGACATCTACTGACAAAGTTCCTTGATAGCTGGAGGCACGTCCCCGAGCTAGGATTTGCAAGGTGGTGTTTAGTTAAATGTCAGCAAGCCCAAGCAGAAACCTAACAGCTCCTTAATCACCCCGCTCCACCCCTGCTGAAATGATACCATCATCTTGTTCAGAAAGAGATGCCTAGCTGTCAGATGTTTTAAATTCTAACATGGAACTCCAGAGTGCCACCTTTCCTAAAAAGGAAGCAAATTGTCAGTGCTTAGCCATTTGAGGGCTCGATTATCACATTTGCTCCTGCCATTAGGAAATGACACCCACTAATTGGGTAATTGTGTACCTAAGTGCCCAATTTGAGTGGGCAAATGGCTGGCATGCTATATGCAAATCAGCCTGCATGTAAAATTTTTGTCCCGTTAAATAACTGTCACTGCATGTCAGTCTCAGGGACAACCAATCACATCCATGTCTTTCTGAGTGAATTCTTTTAGCCAAAGTGATTGTCGAGTGTGTCTGACTCTCATTAGTGCTATAAAATAATAATTGAATTATATGGCATCTAGTATTACATATGAATAGTGTCATTTTCCTGATAACATTCAGAGTTGCTTGAGCTATGGATTCTTGCCTTCCACGGAGGGGAGATGTCAGCTCTTACAGCCAAGGGTGAAGAGATCAGTCCCCAAGAAGAGAGTGCTTATTGAGCATTTGAAAGCCCGTTATTGTGGACTTGCTTCCAATTCGTGATGACCTCATGTTGTTCAGCGTAGAACTATGCTCCCTGAGGTTTTTAATGGCAGATTTCTTCTCGAAGTAGACCTTTCTTCTGAGGTGCCTGCCTCTGGGTGGGCTCTAACCACTAAGCTTTTGGTTAAGAGTAAAGACATCTGAAATATTATAAGGTTCTCAATAGCTACTGTATACGAGCCCTTGTGCTAAGCATTTGACATGCATTTAATCCCAGAGCTCCCTTATGAGGTACATGCCATCATTAGCCCCATTTTATAGATGTGCAAACTGAGGCACAGTGGTATTAAGAGACTTGCTCAAGTCCACAGAGCTACCAAGTGGCATAACCAGGATTAAACCCACTTACGTTATTCTCTCCCACCTCCCGCATCCAGTCTCTTCTCCAGTTCTGTGAATTTGATCTCCTTAATTTCTTCCAAGTCATGTTACTCCCTCCATCTCACAAACACCACCCTGACTGTAGTCACCATTGTCCAACACCCCTTTTCAAGTCTACCTGCCCTCCACCATCCTACATTTGGAGTGATCTTTGTACAATATAAACCTGACTACAGCAGTTCTGTTGTTAAAGCCCTGTCACCCTCAGGATAAAGTTCAAAATCCTGTATGTCACACACGGATTGCTTCATGACTCCTCCCAAGGAACCTTGGAGAAGCCACTGGAACTTTCTGTTCCTCAGTCAGGCTGTCATTCCCCAGCACACCGATAAAACTCCTCTTGCTAACGTCGTCAGTGACTCCACTTTGACAACACAACCATCACTTTTCCATCCTTGTCATGGATTAAATCACGCCCTTACCCCCTCCAAAAACTGTGTGCTAATTTGGCTGGGCCATGATTCCTGCTATTGTGTAATTTTCCTGTAAGTTATAAATACTGCCTCTATGATGTTAATGGAGGGAAATGGGCAGCAGTCTGTTAGTGAGGCAGGACTTAGTCGACAAGATTGGATTATGTCATGAGGCAGTCTCTTGAGATATAAGAGAGAGAAGGGAGACCTTATATCTTGAGATATAAGAGAGACACAGAGGGACCTCGTTCCACCAAAAAGCAATGCCGGGAGCAGAGTGCATCATGTGGCTCTAGGGTCCCCCCTGCTCAGAGAAGCACCCAGTCCAGGGGAAGCTTGACAAGAATACTGACAGAGAGAGAAAGAATTGCCCTGGAGCTGAGTCCCTGAATTTGGCCTTCTAACCTAGCAGACTGAGAAAATAAATTTCTCTTCATTAAAGCCATCCACTGTGGTATTTCTGTTATAGCAGCACTAGATGACTAAGACGGTCCCCAACACTCAAACTTTCAGGACCGTTTTGCACTGCTGATGACCCCTCACCCTCTGGGGCTTCCCCTTCCTCACAGGCTGCTCCTTCTCCAGATCCCAGGAGTCAGCCCTTGAGCTGTTTCTCTGCTCCGTTTCCACTTCTTCATGCCGTGATCTCACCCATGCAACACTGTTCTGGATTGAGTCGTATCTCCAAAGAGCTCTGTTGAAGTCCTAGCACCTGGGTACTTGTGAATGCATCTCTGACTGGAAAAAAGGATGTTCGAAGAGCTGCCAGTTAACATGAGGCTGTGCTGGAGTAGGGTGGGGACCTTAGACAAGGAAGAGAAGAGACACAGACACAGAGGGAAGACAGCTGTATAGATCTTGGCATCTACAAGCCAAGAAATGCCAAAGATTGCTGGCAACCCCTGGAAGAGCCAAGAAGGGTCTTCTCCTGGAGTCTTTAGAGAAAGCCTAGCTCTGTTGACATCTTGATTTCAGACTTGTATCTTCCAGAGCTGTGCAAGAATGCATTTATTCTTTTAAGTCACTCAGTTTCTGATCCTTTGTTACAGTAGCCAAAGGAAATGAATAAAAAGGACCACGGCTTTAAATCCCATCTATACGTTGCCAGCTACCAGTGGAGTCAAGCCAACTGGCGGTGGCCCCATGTGTTAAAGCACAACTGGGTTCCATAGGACTTTCGTGGCTGTGACCCTTCAGAAGCAGAGAGCCAGTCTTTCTTCCGAGGGGCCTCTGGGTGAGCTCAGACCACCAATCTGTTGTTTGTTAGCCTAGTGCTTAATCATCTGTACCGTTTGTATCGGTAAACTCAAGACTTAAATTTGATTCTCCAGTCCTGACCTCGGTCCTTCACTTGAGTTCAGATTTCTAGTTGTCCTAGTTAAGTATCTGATGGCACAGTGGTTAAGCATTTAGCTGCTAACAGAAAGGGCAGTGGTTTGAACCCATCAGCCACTCAGTGGGAGAAAGATGTGGCAGCCCGCTTTCATAAAGATTACAGCCTTGGAATCCCTATGGGGATGTTCTGCTCTATCCTGTAGGGCTGCTATGAGTCAGAATTGACTATATGGCAATGGCTATTGTGTTTACTTGAGTGTCAGATAAGCCAAAACAACATGGCCAAAAATTATGATCCCATAACTTATCCCCAAACCTGATTTTTCTGAATACTTCCTCTTTACTTATTGAAGATAAGTCCCAAAGACCTGGTTGCTGTGTAAAATCATTATTATGCAAAAACGGAGGATGACTGCATCATATTACAATAGTCAAATTACACAGCTGCCAAAGTACTGAGATTCACGGCCTCCCCAAGCTGATGCAAAGCCGTCAAGGCTGGCATCACTCTTCCCTCGCACCTCAGTGTTGGTTACTTGCCAGATGCTTGTGATGAATGTGCAGAATAGTCAATCAGATCGTAGATTTTTTCCCCATTGTCATAAATGCATGATGTTGGACAACAAGCTAGTCAGTAAGGGAGGAGAAAGTGTAGTTGTTTCTCCTTCAGTAAATGGCAACACCTTCGTTCCAGTTCCTGGGGCTACTTTGCTTCTTTCAAATCCCGTATATACAGTCAATCAAGTGCTGTCGGTACTACCTGCCAAATACATCCTAAATCAGACCATTCTGCACCACTTTAACCATGAGCGCTTTGGTACAAACCACTGTCGTTTCTTACCTGCATTATGGACATAGCGTCCATCCCTCTCCCCCTGCCTCCTGTCTGCTCTCCACACTACAGAGTGAGTTTTCCAAACACACATCTGATCCTGTCACCGCCCTGCTCAGCACTCCCTCCCCTCATCCCAGTGGCCTCCTAATCACACTTAAGAAAAAATAATAATAATCCACTCCTCTCCAAATTCAGTTTTTCCGCTCCACCTCTTGCACACAAAATCTTAACTATACTTCAGCAAACCCCCTAACCAGTCATATTTTATATCCTTCTTAATAAAAAAAATCAAACCCACTGCCATCAAGTTGATGCCAACTCATAACAGCAACAGAATAGAACTGCCCCATGGAGTTTCTGAGAAGCTAATGCTAGATTTGAACTGCTGGCCTATTAGTTAGCAGTCGTAGCACTCATCCTTCTTAGTTACCCTAATGTAATCCCATCCTGAAAGACATCCAGTTTCCCTTTTGGTCACTATTACTTGTTAAACGACAGTAACCACAGTTAGCGTTCATTGAGTGCTTGTTGTGTGCTCACAGTTTCTAGAATGTAGAAGATTTTTGCCATGTCTGGGATTGCTCCACTGGACCCAGAATGATGCTCTGCTTTATCTTCCTTCAACGAAATGTCTGTGTTATGCACTAGGCTCATGGTGACAGAAAGCAGACAAGGCCACTGCTGTACTGATTTTGTCTCACTTGGCACCGGTATCTGCTAGACTCCTGAGGAGATACTGGCTCCCACCACATGACATGACCTTTAGAGACAAAAGCTCAGTCCCCACGTGGGATAAACAGGTGGTGTTTTACCAAGGCTCCATGCTGTTCTGCATCTTGATTTCAGTAAAGTCCAATGGACTGGAATGATGCTTGTGTGCTGACTCACGTTTTCTGGGAAGGAGCAGAGACGTGAGCTCCCTAATCTGGGCCTTGCTCCCCTCAGCTGTAGAACTAGGGGTGTATGACGGGCTAGGCTAGCTGTCTGACGTCAACCACCTCCCTCTTTCTGACTGGCAGACCTAGATTTTGTTGAGGGTGGTTGACAGACATCCTTCCCAGACTCCCTTGGAGTTAGCAATCAGCATGTGACCCACTTAGGCCAATGAGGGGTAACTAGAAGTCTACTAAGTAAATGCTTCTGGAAGAGTCGTTGTTTTCCTGATAAAAGTGGAATAGACCAGCCACTTTTCCCCTCTTCTTGCCTATAAGGTAGACACCATGCTTGGATGTAGAGCTGCTTGTCTTGTGTCCCTTCTGACAGAAGTATGTGCAAAAAAGGGTCAGCAGAGTGGAGAGACAGAGGGGACCCTAATCCCCGGTAGCAGTGCTGGATTGCCACACTAGACCTGGACTGCTTCAGTGCCTCCAAGCTTTTCATTCCCTGAGGAAAATAAACCTTCTCCTAATTTAAGCTACTGTTTTTCCCAAAGCTGATTGCAAGTCTTATCTGATAATGACTATTAGTGTCCCCATTTTTTTTTTCTCTTTCTTTCTTTTTTCTTCTGTGGTAAAATGTCTGATAAAATTTTCCATTTCAATCATTTTCACATGTACAGTGAGCAACATAATTATATTCGCTATGTTGTCCAGCTGTCGCTCTTCTCTGGTCCCACGTTATACCATCCCCTCTAACAGAAGCCCCGTATCTCCTAAGTGTTGATTCCTTGTTTCCCCCATCTCCTACTTGCCCTTGGTAACCACTAAGAGAATTTGGTCTATATACAGTTGCTTATTCTAGCTGTTCCACGTAAGTGGGATCATACAGATTTGTCCTTTTGAGACTGACTTGTTTCACTCAGCATGATGTTTTTAAGGTTCGTCCCTTTTGTGACGTGTTTCATAACCATCTCTTTTTTCTTAACCAGCTGCCTTAGTCATATACTGCCTCTGTAACAGAAATGCCTCAAGTGGGTGGCGTTAATGAACAGAAGTTTATTTTCTCCCAGTTTAGGAGGCCACAAGTCCAAATTCAGGACACTCCGAGGGAAAGGCCCTTTCTTTCTGTTGGCTTAGAGGGAAGGTCCTTGTCTGTTTTCAGCTGCTGACCTTCGGGTCCTTGGCAACACTTACATGGTGTCTGTCTCTCTACATCTTTCTTACTTCTGTGCTTAATCTGCTCCTTTTATGTCTTAAAAAAGAAAACTTGTTCCTACAAAGGATTATATCCATAGGTACAGGGGTTAGGATTTACAACTCATATTTTTGGGAGACAAAATTCCATCCGTATCCCCATCTGTCCTAATCACTCAGTGCGGCTGTGACAGAAATTCCTTAAGTGGATGGCTTTAGCAAACAGAAATTTATTTTTTCACAGGTTAGGAAACCTAAAGTCCAAATTGAGGGTGCCACCTCTTGGGAAGGGCTTTCTCTTCATGCCAGTTGTTCCTTGGAAGGCCCTTGTCCCCTCGAGCTTGTGGCTTCTGGGCGATCTTCATGTGGCTGGGCATCTCTCATCCGTCTCTGGTCTCTCATTCTCATTTTGTGCTGGCTTGCTTGTTTAACCTCTTTATATCTTAAAAGACATGCCTTGCACTAATTCCATCTCCTTAGCCTAGTAACAATAACCTGTTCCCGAATGAAAGTATAACCACAGGCATAGAGGTGAGGATTTACAACACATACTGCGGGGAGGGGGACCTGGGCAGCAGGATATGGTTCAATCCGTAACACTGTCTAACTGGGCAAAGAGCTAGAAAAGTGACATCACTGTCCTCAAAGAGCGTGCCACCCTTCCTCTCCCCTGCAAAACAATCAGATTTGCCTTTTCACCAACTCCATGGAATCCTTCACTCAACAGGTATTTCTTGAGTGCCTGCTGTGTACACTGTTATTAAAGGACTGAGCCTGCGTGATGAACATTTCCCAGCTCACCCTCACCGAGTTCTCATATGGGTCTAGCTGTTACTGTGGTCATTTGTAGCCTACCAAGGAGCCTTTCTCATGACTCTCCAGGCATAACAGATGAACATGTTTCTAATGTCATGGCAAGCACATCCTCCCTCCTCCCTCCAGACTCAACCCTTATTGGCTGGTTTCCCCCAGATCCAGAAAATTCATGCCAAGTTTAGATCACTGTTCAAGTTTTTTTTGCAGTATCTGTACTCTTCCAAAGTTGGGCAAGGAGTCTATCAGGCTAATTGAAATTCCCTTAATGTCAGGAGTATCTGGTTACAAAGAAGTCAAATTAGCTGTCTTCTAAAGTCATTTATGATTAAGTGGTAGGATTTTCACCTTCCATATGGAAAGGTTTCAGTTCTCAGCCAAAGCACCTCACGTGTAACTGCCACCCATCTGTCCACAGAGGCTTGGGTGTTGCTGTGATGGTGAACAGGTTTTAGCAGAGCTTCCAGACCAAGACAGACTAGGAAGAAAGGCCTGGTGATCTACTTCCCAAAGTCAGCCAATGAAAACTCTATGGATCATGAGAGTCAGATCTGCAGCTGATGCAGGGGATGGGGCAGGACCAGGTGGTGTTCCTTTTACAGTGCGTGGGGCTGCCATGAGTCAGGAGTGGACTGGACAGCCGCTGACAGCCACAAAGTTCCATAAAGATCTAATAGAATCTTCTAAAATCTGCATAATTCTCTGTCTCTCCCAGATGCTGCCACATCTTCCTGCACACACACACACACACCCCAGTGGGCAATGGAGAATACCATACTATCTCTGAATCCAAAAATGAGACCAAGACTAGTTTGGTCATTTTATTTTCCTGCAAGCACCAAGCACTTTTTCCTACAAGTATAAGAAGAATTCCATCGTTCCCCAAGAGAAGAAAAGATAACACTCTTTTGGAGAGTGAGAGAGGAAAACATCTTTCAGGATCCAGAATAATTGAGACGAAATGCAGTGTCAGCACTTTGGTGTTTACACTTCACTCCTAAGATGTGGATTCCATCTCTCTCTCCAGGAAGGAAAAAGGAACCCTGAACATCCAAGCCACAGAAATTACTTGCTGAGTTACATCTCTGCCTGACCACCTGGAGATGACGGTGTGGGAAACAGCTGCCAGGCGAATCATTTCAATCATCAGCTTGTGTCTGCATAGACGTGCCTCTGGGAGACGGTAACAGCTGAGCCTTTGGTCGAAAGACCCGTCGCATCAGGCAGATCAGCTCCAAAAGATCTTCTTAAAGTATGGAAAAGCAAAGGTATCACCTTGAAAACTTAGGTGTGCCTGACCCAAGCCATGGTGTTTTCAGCCCCCTTACATGCATGCAAAAACTGGACAGTGAATAAGGAAGAATGAAGACGAATTAACACCTCTGAATTGTGGTGTTGGCAAGGAATGTTAAATATACCATGATCTAGCAAAAGAACAGACAAATCTCTCTTGGAAGAAGTACACCCAGAGTGTCCTTTACAAGCAAGAATGGCGGGACTGTGTCTCACATACTTTGGACGTTATGGTCCAAGACTGGGCAGTGTTCGTTCTGCAGTACGCAGGGTCGCTGTGAGTCAGAACTGACTCAACAGCACCAAAAAACAAAAAGTCTTTGATTTGGTTGGGTGTTTTTCTTCCAAGAAAGTCTTTCAGGAAGGAACAATGAAGTCGTAACAAGTAGCTGACTACAACAGGCGGTGTCGCTAGGATTGGTGTCACCCAGTGCAGTAACTCATGGGGTGGATCTCCCCCGTGGACTCCCTCCCGTACCAGACCAGACAGAGTCGTGAGTAATGTTTTTTGTACTGATGTTGCTCATAAGTCATAATTCCCGTATGTCACTCCTTCTTTTCCTTTAATTATTACTTCATTCTCAAAAACGTTACTGACCTAGGTTCACCAGTACTAATTAACACAATATTGGAGCCAAAATACCCAAAAGAATTGAAAACTCAGCAACTATAAAAACACCAGCAGCAACTCAAACCACAAGTGTGTGCTTGTAGCCAAGGCAGATGAAACCATGTGATTCAGAGCATTGCTGTCATTGGGTAGTACTGACAGCGCTGATTAGAGTGCGTTAGAAGGTTCAAGAAGTCAACCAGTTTAGAGTTTTAGCCTTGTCGGTGTATTGATACCTGTAAGCTGGGCTTACAGGAATTGTTTTTGTCACCACTACAGGGAGGCTTTTATAGACAGTTACTGTTGTGTCACTCCATCTGACAGTGTCACACAGTGTGGTCCGCACCCTGCTGATGTCACTGTTTCTCAGCCCTGGCACTGCTGACAATCGGGATAGGCCATTCTTTGCCGTGAAGGCAGGCCTGTGCATTGCAGGATGTTCAGTGGCATTCCTGGCCTCTCCCCACTAGATGCACATGCCTCCTCCTCCAGTTGTGATAACCAAAAAATGTCTCCAGATGTTGCCGGATTGCTTCAGGCCAGAACAACTCCCTCCGTCATGCAGACTTTGGCTGTACTGATTTTACTTGACAGTGACATTAGAGAGTACCAGTCTCGTGCACCCGTGAATCACATTTCACTAATATGTGCCATGGCTCCCAGGACCAACTGGTCACTTTGTGGAGATAAGTCAGGTCAGGTGTCACCACATACAGAAAAATAGTGTGCATGCCATTGCATCACCAGAGACAACAGTCCATGAAGTTGTTTTCATTATTTTAACCCAAAGTCACCACCTAAGGACAAAAACAATCCCAGTCCCTTCTGTGAGGCCCTCGTCTGGCTTGCCTCCAATTTTATAGAAGTTCCTCTTTAGTCTTCTTAGCTAGCTCGTCCTCTTATTCTTGACCTCTAAGGTCAAGTTTCTCAAGTTACAGACTCAAGACTTCATCTTTTCTCTGTCTACAGCCATAACTTCAAATATCATTTTTATCCTGTTGACTCTGAATTTTTATGTATGACCTAGACTTATGCTCTTAATTCTAGACTTGTATATGCAATGAGGAGTCCCCTGGTGGTACAGATGGCTAAGGTGCTCACTGAAGGCTGGAGGTTCGAGCCTAACCAGAGGTACCTTAGAAGAAAGACGTGGTGATCTATTTCTGCAAAATCAGCCATTGAAAACCTAGCTGTGCTCTGACACACACGGGGTCACTGCGACACAGAGTCCACTCGAGGGCCATTGGTTACATCCAACTAACTACTTGGTATCTTCTCTTGAGTGGATTCTAACATCGCAGACTTAACAAATTTAAGAAGAATCGCTTGATTCTTCTCCCCCAGATTGTTTCACCTCCTATCTTCCCCCATTTGAGAAAATGCTGCCAACTTGCCTGAACTTACTCACGCCAGAAACATGGGAGTCATCCTTAAGTCTCTTCTCTCTCGCCTCCTCTTCCCCCAATCCCATCCACCAGTGCATCCTACATCCAATCACGTCTCTATCTCTCTGCTGGTCCTGTGACCCCAGGCCTGGGACCACTGCACTGCCACCTCCAGGAGGCCGCCTTCGCATTGCTCTGCAGATGAGTGGCACCTGGTGGGACTGGGCAGTGAGCAACCTGCAGGGCCAGAAGCAGCAGTTCTGATTCCCTAGTCCAAGCTACCATCACCTCTCATCAACGTGCGTGCAGACTTTTCCTAAAGCTTCCTCCCTCCACTCTGTCCCCGCAGATCCATTCTTCACCCAACAACCAGAGGGAAACTTCAAGCCGTGTCTCTCCAGCTGAGGTCCCCTCAGTAGTTTCTTTTTGATTTTCACATAAAATCAAAACTCTGTGACTGACCACATTGCCTGCCTGATCTGGCTCTTCTTAATCTCTCCAGTCACGTGTCTTGGTGCCTGTGCTCCATCCTCACCAGTTTTCTTCCAGTTCACCCCAATATAACAAATTCTTCTCCGTCCCAGGGCCTTTGCACGTGCTGCTGTCATCACCCAGAAAGCTTCTGTGAACTCCCATGCATAATACGCTTACACTGTTGAATTCTTCTCATCTTCCATTGGCATTCTAAATTGACCTCTGACCCACCATTTTATCTTTTACCCTTTTTTATTCTTCACCACAGATTACTCTTCTCTGTTTTTAACCATGTAATGTCACTCTTTTATTCACAAGTACCTTCCCAGCACCTGGCACATAGCCTGGTCATGTGATGCACTCGGTTGATTAGTACCTGGATGGTGCAAATGGTTTGTGCTTGACAGCTAACCAAAGGCTTGGCAGTGTGACTCCACCCAGTGTCACTGTGGGAAAAACAGAAGAAGCCTAGAGATCTACTTCCATACAGTTACAGCCACTGAAAACCCTACAGAGCACAGCTCTACTCTGAAACACATAGGGTCACCATGAGTCAGACTCTGACTTTAATCATAATTTTTTAAATAACCTTTTATTGTGTTTTCAGTGACAGCTGACACAGTAGTTATGTCTCCGTTCCACAATTTCTATACGAGCTGTTCGGTGACATTGATTCTTTCCTTCACAATGCATGAGCACTCTCATTACCTCTTCTGGTTGTTTTTTTTTTCATATTTGATTTTAATATTCTTGTTTCCTCATTAACTCAAGACTAACGATCTAGTTATTAAAAGAACAGACACACTGGCACTTCAGAGTGTGTATGAGTGAGGTCTCAGCTGAAATGCTGTGTCTTAGGGAGACCTCCCTAGACCACCCCAATGAGTGGAGCCCTCACACTCAGTCACCACTCCACCACCTTGTTTAGGTTTCTTTGTGGCATCACCACCAGCTGGATCTCTTTTGTGTGTTCACGTACCCTCCTCCCCTGACTAGAATATAAGCTCCGTGAGAGCAGGGCCGTGTTTATCTTGATTGATGCTGCATACCCCGTGTCTCGCAGTCCCTGGGATATAGTAGCCAGCTGCCACTGAGTTGACCCCAACCCTGGTGACCTTCTGCACCGTAGAATGCCATGCTACCTGGTCCTGTAACATCGTCACAGTCACCAGCATGTTTGAACACACCATTGTGGCTGTGGTACCCGTCCGTCTCATGGAGGGTCCAACTTGCCCTCACTGGCTCTCTGTTTACCAAAGACAATGTCCTTCTCCAGCAACTGGTCGCTCCTGTCCAAAGCAAGCGAGTTGGAAAATGTTCATTTGTGATCCCTGTGGTTTTCACTGGCCTATTTTCAGAAGTTGATCCCCAGGCCTTTCTTCCTAACCTTAGTCTGGCTCTGAAACTTGTCCACCACGGGTGGCCCTGCGGGTATTTGAAATACCAGTGGCATGGCTTCCAGCATCCCATCAACACTCAGACACACCGTGATGTGACGCAGTGGTGGGGAATGCAGGCAGTCAACAGATGTTTGTTGAATGATGAATGGAAATCTGAAGTTTCTCTGCCCAGAAAGTGCTCTGAGCCAGATGGGAACTGTCAAGTGGTCTTAAGGAGGAATCCTTCAATTACACTTAGCATTTCGAGGCCATCACCAACCACGCAGGGACACTGACACGCTAAAGATGGGCTCTGACCAAAGCTGTCACTTGCACTTGGTTTCAGCCCTGGCAGAATGCACACTGGCATTTTCACTGCTGCAAGATGAAGGCTTGGCCTTTGCAGTCTGAAATCGGGACCCCGTGTTTCATCTGTTGGGGAGCGCAGCTCGTGGTTCCTCCATCTGCTAATCATACTAACAGCAGATCTCATCCTTGGCAGTAATGGCTCTCCTCATCAGCCCAACGAGGGGCAAAAGAAATGATGCTTCATTGTCTCAACTGATGAGGCTGCAAAGCAGATGTCACAAACTCCAGACCCAGCATGTGGATGTGCTCTGCTTGGCCTGCACAGCGTGTTGCGGAAAGCTGAATTACTTGTCAACATTCCTAAATTAGACAATTGTATGCAATAAATAAATAAATAAATAACTTAATTCCTGGCTTTTCTGGAAAAATCAGAAGATCCAGCAACACTGAACCCACATTCCCACACGCTAACACTAACTAGACCTAAATAGGCACTGTCAGCTTTGGACAGGGTATAGAAGGTCTGACAGTTAAGTCCATGAACGTCGTTGTTCTAAGTGCTGTGTACCTCGTTGCTGAATATCACTATGGTCACCTTTGAAGTACTGCCCTCGGGAAGCTGTGCACAGATGCCAGCACTTACGCCACTCTTCAGATCAATTTTGGAACTCTTTCTGAAATGGCCATTGTGCACAGTGACACAGTGGCAAGTTTCCAAATTTAATTGTCTCATCTGTGAGGGAGTTGTTAGCCAGTCAACAAGTAACTGTACTGGAACACCCTCTCTACTCACCTGATCTGGCCCCCAGTGACTTTTTTCTTTACCCAAAGGTAAAATTAATAATGAAAGGAAGACATTTTGATGACATTCAGGACATCAAGAGTAGTACAGTGACACCTCTGATGTGCACAGTTTCCCAGAAGTACTTTGAAGGTGAGCGTGTTGATATTCAGCAATGAGATTGAGTTTGCAAACTTAATTGGCAGTCCTCTACTATAACAACAAGTGTTTGACTGACATTGGAAACAAACCATAACTGTCGTGACTTACACCCAAATTCAGCTTAAAAACAGACTCAGCAGCAGAATTCTTTCCTAATCCAAGGACTGTGTGCAGTAAATACAATGACTTGTCCCTTATCTAGCTCTTTGGGAGTGTTCTAATTAGTACCATGACAATATGAGGGGGCAGTATTCAGGATCCTGTCCCCTAGCAAGTTTCAAAATTGAATACTCAGTGGGGTTTCTGAAGATTCTTAAAGCCACAAATAAATATGGTTTATCTTCCTGAAGCAGTAATTACTCCATCTTGGGAAGGAAAGATTAGAATTTTTGTGTTCTTACATGGTTTTGTCACATGCTAACCCAAAACAAACACATACATTGCTATGGAGTCAGTTCCAACTCGTAACAACACTACAGGACAGAGTAGAACTAACTGCCCCATAGTGTTTCCACAGAGCAGCTTGTGAATTCCAAGTGCTAATCTTTTGATTAGCAGCTGAACTCTTATCCACTCTGTCCCCAGGGCTCCTCATGCACTTAGCAAAATACTGTTTCTTGGTTGACCAGTCTCGGGATTTTTTTTGTGTGTGTGTGTGTGAACGAAAGTATGACGCATATAACTTTTCATATAAGGAAGCAACTGGGTAATTAGGTGTTTTAGTTAATTAGGATACAAAATGAAGCTGCATGAAAGTGAGCAGAAATTATGAGGAGAGCAGGGAATATAATAACATGAGTCGAGGCTAGTCACGGTCCATAAGGTCCCCGGGCAGTGCAAACGGTTCACACCCGGCTGCTGATCCAAGGGGTGTTCAAACCCGTGCAGCTGTGCCCACAGAAGAAAGTGCCTGGCAGTCTGCTGCTATACAGATTATAACTAGGCTCTGCTCTGTAACACAAAGGATGGCCACAAGTTGGAACTGACTCGATGGCAGTGAGCTTGGGTGGTCCACAGGAGCTGGTGAGCTTGACTAAGGGTTTCTCAGGGAGAGTTGGAGTCGGTCTCCACTGGTGTTCTCCATCATTTTGTTGTACAGAAAGCCCTCAGCTCCACTGCAGTTCAGTTGTGATGCCCGCTGCAATCTTGCTTCGTGTTTTCCTCGCTTGACTTACATCTGTTTCCCTCAACAGTGAGCTCCTGGTAACACAAATATACCCAAACTTACTCTTTGTCTCTTTGACTGATTTCCGTGTCACTCTTTGTGTTCTTTTTTTGCAGAATGGCAGCTTATAAATTACGTTGTCAATATGCAGTGTGTCTTAGGGTTTAAAAACCCGTAGTTTGAAGACTAAGCATAAAACCAATGAAAACAACCGCAGTAATGGGGGATATTTAAAATAACCCGAAATCGTCTTTTCTTGGGAGAAACTAACAGCAAGAGCCAAGACAGCGCTCCCAGCGAAATCTCCAGAACTGGTAACAGGTCACAGCTGTCAACTGGGCCAATGTGGATTCTGTCCAAACGCCGTTTAAAATGAAGTCTCAGATAAATGTCCATAATGCCAAGATTTTAGTCTCTAAATACCATCACTCCCACTAAAAGAAAACTAGGCTTTTTGAAGAAATGGCTGACTGACGGTACAGGCATAAAAGGTACAACATAAGCCTCTTGTGATGTTTTATGCCCCAAACCAAAGTAACTGTCAAAATTTAGTGAGGTCACCTGTGTATCAATGTCGTTGGCAGTATTATTCATGATAGCCCAAAATGGAGAAACCATGCCAAATGTCCATCAACAGAGGAATGGATAAACAGAGCACTCTGTATGCCTGTGGGACATTATGCAGCCGTGAAGAGATACATGCCATAATGCAGATGAACCTTGCAAACATTATGCTGATCGATTTCAGTCACCTGCCCAAGGACAAACACTATATGCATATCTCACTTCTACGAAATAAGCAAATCTGTAGAAACTAGAAATTATGAATGGCTTCCAGGGTGGGAGGGATGGGCAAAGGTTAAATTTTTATTTGGGGAACATTGAGTGTTATGTTAATAAAACCAGATTTAAAAATAAAAAATAAAACTCACTACCATCTAGTCAATTCTGACTCATAACAACCCTGTAGACAGAGTAGAACTGCTCCATAGGGTTTCCAAGGAGCTCCTGGTGGATTTGAACTGCCAACCTGTTGGTTATCAGATGTAGCACTTAACCACTACACCACCAGGGTTTCCATTATGTTAACAGCAGTGGAACGTTTTGGAAAAGGGTAGTGATGACAGCAGCACAACATGAGAAACAGTCAATGTCACTGAATTGTAAATACAGATGTTGTGTTGGCAGATGTTTAGGTGCGTATATTTTCTCCAGAATAAGAAAAAAATAAATTTAATGAGGTGAGGAGTTGACTCCAAGGAGTCTGTTGATCAAAGATGCTTTCTTCACACAGAGGGATTTGACTGGGCCAGTGACTTAGCAGCTGTCTCTCAGTTCTGGGTCTGTCCTTCTGTGCTTTGTGTGGGATGCTGAGCTGAGATTCTGCAAATGGCATCTCACAAACTCCCTTGCTTTCAGCCTCCCCATTAACTTCTGCAGAGAGGAGGCACTAGGGAGAGGTAGGAAGGCTGAAAGAGGAATGGACAAGTAGTTTCTGTCTGTTTTCCCAAAAGTGTCAGCACTGACCCTGCAGGCATCTCTCTGGGTCGAGCCTTCAGCTTCTTTGAACACTCCCAACACCAGCGCTGCAGCTTCTGCTCTGAGCCTCTAGATTCTGCTGACTCAGTTTCTTCCTTCTCACCCTGTTAGACACAAAACCAGATCTCTGAGCCACACCTGAATGGAAACATGTCCACACTTGATTTCATTGTGTCGTTTGTCTTTGCTCTCTCTGATAATAACGATACCATATTGTAGGCAGTTACTGTATTCTTTTCAGAAATAATATGCCCACGTATATAACACACCCATACATAAAAGGTGAGGAAATTGGCATAGGACCTTATGAAAATTACTTCCAGAGGCAGGGAGGGATGGCATGGTTGACAAAAATCATGTAATGCACGTGTTTTGCATAAAAATATGGTAGCTATATTAGCTGTTAGTTTATATTGTTCTTAATGATTGATAAAAAAATCTAGACCCACTGCCGTTGAGTTGGGTCTGACTCATAGAGACCCTATAGGTCAGTGTAGAACTGCCCCCATAGAGTTTTCAAGGAGTGCCTAGCAGATTTGAACTGCCAAACTTTTGGTTAACAGATGTAGCACTTAACCCACTTTGTCGCCAGGGTTTCCTCTTGATGATAAAGGTAACTGTAAAGATTTTCCATAGTACTTGCTCATATGATGGAAACTCTACTTGGCATAGTGGTTAAGAGTTTGGCTGCTAACCAGCAGGTTGGCAATTTGGATCCACCAGGTGCTCCTTGGAAACCCTGTGGGGCAGTTCTCCTCTGTCCTACAGGGTTATCTATAAGTCAGAATAGACGCAGTGGCAACAGGGTTGGTTTTTGTGGCCCTGTTTATGAGATACGATATGGTTTAATCAAAAATAATCATCCTTAGAGGAAAACGTATGCATTGGGGCATAACCAAAACCAAACCAATTGCCATCAAGTCAGTTCTGACGCGTGGTGGCCCCATATGTGTAAGAGTAGAACTGTGTTCTGTAGGTTTCTCAGTGCTGATTTTTCAGAATTAGATCAGCAGACCTTTCTTCTGCATCACCTCTGGGGAGATTCGGACCTCCAGCCTTCCCGTTAGTAGCCAAGTGCTTCAACATTTGCTCCACTGAGGGACTCCCTGCTCTGCATGTGGCCATATAAGGATTGATTCATGTGGCGCACACTTTGAGGTCATCAACTGTCACTGCGTTATCCACCACTAACTCTTGGACCTAAGCTGTTTATCTCTTGGTTTTTTCCCTGTTCAGTGGAATCGTTTTTTTTGTTTTTTTTTTTTAAAAAAAGGCAACATTATTTTAAGTGGGCTTTAATACCATTTTTTTCTAAAACTGAGAGATACCTTGAGAGCTTATTCTGTTACACAACTATCTGCTGTGGGTTTGTATTGATTAGAGTTTTCCAACTGAAGACCAAATTGTTATTTCTTCTTGGGAATTAAAAAGACATTAAGATCAGGTCCAGCCTCAGAAAGACAAATTAATTTCTTGTTCAGTGCCAAGGAGGGGCTTATGAAGTTGACTTGTTTAGACATTTCTTTGCACACCTGAACATTTTTAGCCAACAACTGCGAGGCCGAAACACTTAACCAATATTTCATTTTGTAATTATATACTTAGGAAATTATTTGATTAATGTTCATCTTCCCTGCGGGGTGACAGGCTCCGTGAGAGCAAGAATGGTGACTGTCTGGCCCAGACGTCAGCCAGCTTTTTCTCTAAAGGGCCGGAAAGTATTTTACCCTTTGTGGGCCTTCCAGTTTCCATTAGAGCTACTCAACCTTGTTGTTATATTTTGCCATTGCCAATGCATAAACAAAGGCATGTAGCTGTTCCAGTAAAACTTTATTTACAAGAACCAGCATTAGATTTGGTCTAGGGGCCATAGTTTGATGGCCTGTGATCTAGCACATTATTATATCCTCTGTGTCTAGTACACCTAGCATATAGTAAGTACTCAACATATACACTAGACTCTCGAAACTTACTCTTAAGACAGAGATTGGACTAGACTATAAAACATAAATGATACTGGCGAAGAGTGTGCTTCATGGTTTAAGTAGGTACATGGAGCCAACTGGGCAGCTCTTGTTCAGAGGTGAGATGAGAGGCTGGAGGGGGACAGGAGCTGGTCAAATGGACACAGGAAATAAAGTATTGAAAGGAGGAGTGTGTTGTCACGGGGCAGGGAGAGCAGCTGGACTTACATAAAAGTTTTTGTATGACAAATTGACTTGGGTTATAAACTTGAAGCACAATAAAATGTTTTTTTAAAAACATTAGCTAGATGGGAGAGGAGAGAGTAGAGAGGAGGGGACAGGTGTTCATTAAGAGGTTCATTAACAGGGTGAAAAGGAGGAGTGTGCTGTCACAGGGTAAGGAGAACAGATGGATACGCAGAGAGATGGGCATGCAAAATTGATTTGGATTGTATACTTCCACTTAATCACAATAGGAAAAAAATTTACTTGGCTAATGAATGACTGACCCCGCCCTCAGCTTAGGCCAATGTTTGGATGAGCGTAGACTTCAGTTCCTCCGCATAGACTTCAGTTCCTCCGTGCTGGATCCCTAGCCCTCCCACCAGTTATTTCTGTTTCTTTCTCCAGCATCTCTCAGCCTGCTTTTCACTTACCATCTGACAAGTCACTCTCTTTCCCTGAGCTTCACTGATCTAATCTCAGAACTATTCTTTGCTGTTTTGTCAGATCTGCAATTCATCTGTTGTTGACTGGGACTGAATATGAACAATTTACACTTATCAATTCTTCTCCCACTCTCCAGCAAAAAGAAAAGAAATAAAGAAGGATTGCGAATTCTATGAAAATGGGTATAATCATATTTGATGGCAATTTACCATTTATTTATTTAAAATTTGAAACAGGCCTACCCTTCCATCCAGCTGTTTTTAAGACTTTTTCCATAACATCCTTGAGTCCTTGTCATGGTTCTAGGATCTGATAGACTGTCCAGTTACAGATTAGAACCCCCTCTGTGATTGACCAGCTCTCTATTCAGACTACCGATACCCATTGTCTGTGACAACAAATTAACTTCCCCTGTCTGCTGCTCCAAGCCAGACATTTTTGTGACCCTATTGGATATGAGGACTGACAGTTAAGTTCATGAACTCATCCTAGAAAAAGTACCACATACCTCATTGCTGAATCTCACTACAGTGACCTTCGAAGTACTCCCTTTGGGAAACTATGCACTGACACCAGTGCCTAGTCCACCCTTCAGAGTGATTTTGGAACTCTTTATCTGGAGTGGCCAGTGGCCAACAGAGCTGTCACTGCTTTACTACCCTTAATGTCCTGAATGTCATCAAAATATCTTCCTTTCAATATTTCCATTGTCTTCAGGTGAAGAAAAAAATCAGTAGGGTCCAGACCAGGTGAATAAGGAGGGTGTTCCAATGCAGATCTTTGATTACTGGCTAAAAACTCCCTCACAGACAACTATACAATTAAGTTCACAAACTTGCTAGCATGCCACTGTGTGCAATGGCCTTTTCAGAAAGAGTTCCAAAATTGCTTTAAAGGGTAGACCAGGCAGTGGAATTCATGCATAGCTCCCAAGAGGAGTACTTTAGAGGTGACCCTAGTGATACTCGGCAGTGAGGTATGTAGCACTTAGAACAATTAAGTTTGCAGACTTAATTGTCAGACCTTGTAGACTAGCACTGCCCTAGTGTTCCTAAGGCTCTAATCTTCACTAAAGCACCACATCATTCTCCCATGGAATGGCTGGTGGATTTGAACCACTGTCCTTTTGGTTAGCTGCTTAAGCACTTAACCACTGTACCACCAGAGCTAAGCCACGCTCATACAGATTTTTTTTGTAGGAATGATTGTAGACCTCTCTGACAGGCAGTTTCTAGCATGGTCCCAGTGGTGACCTCATTGTATTCATGCTCTTTTGTAACCCCTTTGCATGTGGATAAGACTTGTGATGCTCTGCTAGTGAGTAGGATATGGCAAATGTGATGGGATGGTGCTTCTGAGACTGGATTACAAAAGACGGTGGCTTCTGTCTTACTAGCACTGTATCTCTTTCTTTCACTACCCTTCTCTCACTGGCTCAGCTCATGTAGCTGCAAGGATAAAGCCAGCTACCGTGTTTTGAGCTGTCCTATGGGGAGGACACTTACTGATGAAGATCAAAGGCCACACAGCTCAACATCAAGCAAACAAAAATCCTCACAACTGGCCCAGCAGGCAACATCATGATAAATGGAGAAAAGACTGAAGTTGTCAAGGATTTCATTTTTCTTGGATCCTCAATCAATGCACGTGGAAGCAGCAGTCAAGAAACCAAAAGATGTCTTGCACTGGGAAAATCTGTTGCAAAGGACCTCTTTAAAGTGTTAAAAAGCGAAGATGTCACCTTGAAAACTAAGGTGTGCCTGACCCAAGCCATGGTGTTTTCAGTGACCTCACATGCATGCAAAAGCTGGATGATGGATAAAGACATGGAAAATTTATGTCTTTAAATTGTGATATTGGTGACAATTATTGAGTATACCATGGACTACTAAAAGAATGAACAGATCTGTCTTGGGAGAAGTACAACCAGCGTGCTGTTTAGACTGATGGTGAGGATAGTCCAAGACCTGGCATAGGGTTGCTATCAGTCAGAACCAAGTCAGCCACACCTAACCACAACAGCCACACAGGGAGGCCATCCTCCCCATCAAGAACAGACGCCCTCAGAGCAACAGCCTACAAGGAACCGAGTTCTGTCAACAAACTCATGACTAAGTTGAGGGTGGATCATTTCCCAGCTGTATCCTGAGATGACAGCAACCCGGGCTGACACCCTGTCTGTAGCCCATGAGACACCTAGAAGTAGATGTTCCTACCACACTATGCCCAAACATGGGATGCACAAAAATGATGTAATAGTGAATGTAATTCTTAGCCATTTCCTTTGATTCTGCACTTGCACCAATGCATCAAACCTCTCATCACCCATTTACCCTTTTATTCATTCAGACAGATGCTTTCTGGATTCATTAAGCACCAAGCACAGTAGAAATGGAATCACATTCAGTCCATCTGCACTTGCCCTGATGTTCCTTGTTCTCTGATCTGATACCTCCCCTTACACTCATGTCTTAAGTGAAACATTTGCTGTTTTAAGCCACTAAAAGCAAAATCCAGTTGCCGCCAGGCCCGTGCCAACTTGTGGCAGGCCCATGTGTGTCCAGGTAGAATTGTGCTGTATAGGGTTTTCAGTGGCTGATGTTTCAGATCACCAGGCTTTTCTTCTGAGGCACCGCTGCATGGGCTCACGTGAACCTCCAGCTGTTCAGTTAGTAACCAAGCACTTTAACCATTTGCACCACCCTAGGGCTCCTTTATGCCCCTACAGTGGAGTAAGTTATGAGCAGTGGGTACCTAATGTGTTCTCTCTACAAGATGCCATCGGACTTACTTCTCTAGAGTCTTATGCTTCTTAGTTGCACCACAAGAAAGCAGAGCAGGTCCCCTGTCCCCAGCACCATCAAAGGAAGCCTCTAGTCCGGTGCAGGGGGTCCCATGCTCTTCTTGCACCACCAAGACCTTTATCTATACCTTTGAATCTCCTTTCCCTTGCCGTCACCTCTAAATTCTACTGAGCATTGGACTTCTTGAAAACAGAAACAGAGATGTGCTGGTGACTTCAGCTGTGTGTCACTTCCTTCCCCTGAAGCACATGGAGTGCAGGGTGGCTTACCTACCTTAGTAGGGCTGGAGTAATGGAATAACTTAATGTTGCCCAAAGGGGATGACATGATATGCAATTTTTGTCTTAGATTTCTTATATTATTATAACATTGGTTTTCAAATAAATAAGTAAATGGATGGATGGGTGGATGGGTGGATGGATGGATGGGTGGGTGGGTGGATGGATGGATGGATGGATGAGTGGATAGATGAGTGGATGGGTGGGTGGGCGGATGGGTGGATGGGCGGGTGGGTGGATGGGCGGGTGGATGGATGGGCGGATGGGTGGATGCATGGGTGGATGCATGGGTGGATGGGTGGGATGGGTGGATGGGTGGGATGGGTGGGTGGGTGGGTGGATGGATGGATGGATGGATGGATGGATGGATGGATGGATGGATGGATGGATGGATGGATGGATGGATGGATGGATGGATGGATGGATGGATGGATGGATGGATGGATGGATGGGTGGGTGGGTGGGTGGGTGGGTGGGTGGGTGGGTGGGTGGGTGGGTGGGTGGGTGGGTGGATGGATGGATGGATGGATGGATGGGTGGGTGGGTGGATGGGTGGGTGGATGGATGGGTGGGTGGGTGGGTGGGTGGATCGATGGGTGGATGGGTGGGTGGATGGGTGGATGGGTGGGTGGGTGGGTGGGTGGATGGGTGGGTGGGTGGGTGGATGGGTGGGTGGATGGATGGATGGATGGGTGGATGGATGGATGGGTGGATGGGTGGGTGGATGGGTGGATGGGTGGGTGGATGGGTGGATGGGTGGGTGGATGGGTGGGTGCGTGGGTGGATGGGTGGGTGCGTGGGTGGATGGGCGGGTGGATGGGTGGGTGCGTGGGTGGATGGGTGGATGGATGGGTGGATGGGTGGGTGGATGGGTGGGTGGATGGGTGGGTGCGTGGGTGGATGGGCGGGTGGATGGATGGGTGGGTGGGTGGGTGGGTGGGTGGATGCATGGGTGGATGGGTGGATGGGTGGGATGGGTGGATGGGTGAATGGGTGGATGCATGGGTGGGTGGGTAGGTGGGTGTGTGGGTAGATGGGTAGGTGGATGTGTGGGTAGATGGGTAGGTGGGTGGGTGAGTAGAGACATGAGTGATATGGATGTGTACATAGATGGATGGATGGAGGGACAGACAGCTAATCCAGCCACCATAGTCTCAGTTATTCCTCACTCTTAAGACCAGCATTTCCTAAAGTGTTTTTTGTTGTTGTTGTTTGTTTGTTTGTTTTGGCAGTCTACCACTCTTGCAAAGTCACCCTTAAAAAATTTTTTTGTGTCCAAACTGGAAAATGCCATATCTTCTATGTCATTCTTGTGGATTCATTGTACTTAAAAGCAGCTTTAAGACTTTTTAAAATTCTCTGATAAACTGGTTTGTTTACTTAACTCTAAATTTGTATATTTTATTTAAACATAGAGCCTCCTGTTGCCTTTAGATGGATAAACCTGTTAACCTTGAGAGGCAATGTGTGGCCTCCCAAACTTGCCATGCTGTCTCTCCCTTCCATCCCTTTTCCTTTTTCTCTAGGACTGCAGTGTCCATTGAACTCCTAGGTAGAAGGTCAATGTGTCTCTGTGACCCTGACCAACTCCAAAAGAGTGAAGCAGAGCCCTGCTCCAGGCCATCACTAGACTTTCATATGATTCCATTGCTGCATTTCCTGTGTTTGATGAACACATGCACTAACATGCTTGTCTAGCTCGTAGCCTGTAAGTCTGTATGGACCAGGACTGTCTCCTGTTGCGGTATCTCAGCACTTAGCACAGTTTACTCAGCTTACCGCAGTTGGTTCTCACAGCTGCCTGGTGATCGTCTTCATACTACAGCTGAGAAAGCTGAGGCTGGGTGGTCCAGTGGGAGAATTTTCCCCTTCCATGAGGGAAACCTGGGTTTGGTTCCCAGCCAAGACACCTCATGTGAGGCCTGCATGTTGCTGTGATGCTGGAGATGTGTCCACAGAGCTTCCAGGCTAAGTCAGACGAGGAAGAAAGGCCTGGTGATGTACTGCTGACAGTTAGCCAAGGAGAACTCTGTGGATCACAATGGCCTAATCACTCTGTGCATGGTGCCATCAAGAGATGGGGGCTGACCTGATGGCAGCCCACAACAACCACAAGCTGAAATCCAAGGTCAGCACACTGGCCCACTACGCTACCTCTCACTGTTATGTGGCTACACAGTGGGGCCTGGGCAACTGTGACTTAAAACCAAAGAAGTCGCAGTAACAAACACTCCATCAGGCTTTGAAGTTACAGTAGAAAACCCTCTCCTTGGAAGGAGTTTTCGGGCACTGCCTGCCTTCTCAGAGTTTGCAGTGGCTGCCTGGGGTTTTCCGTGGCAGTGCTAATCCCAGACAGAAAGGGGACAGGCGTCCTCAGCTCCAAGGGCGCCCTTGTGCACTTTGCAGTGCGGAGATGGTCACGGGCCACAGCGCAAATCCCTGTAATGCTATGTGACTCTGGGCCAGGGAATTTGTCCTTCAGCCTCAGCCCCCCATTGTCCCTCTTTGCCTCCCGTCAAAGCCATCTGACAGCCGTGGCGGCCAAGACCATTGGCTTTCTCTTTGGATTTGTCTCCATGCTCCGTGTCCCCCACGCCCCCCATTGCCTGTTGGTTCCATTCGGCCCATCAGTCTTGCTCTGAAATTGGTTTCGTTTCTTGTGTTTGTCTTGTCTGAAGTTCTCATTACTACATCCCCCTCTCGTGCACTGAAGAGTGTATCATGTCTCCCACCTGGCCACTTTGGGACCCTGGCCGCCTTCCCCTCTCCTGGCCTCCTTCCTCAAGCTCACCCTTCATGGCTGCCTTTGGTCTTACACGTGTCGTTGACTTTGGATCTTTTCAGCAAGGCTCTGCTTTTCTTGTTGTTTTATTTGGAATTTTTGTCTTCCTGAACAATCTATCGTGTTCTTTTCTTCTCACCCCCCTTTCTCCAAAGAACTCATTCCTAGCATTTTTGGAGATGGGTTGGCTAAATGCCTTTTCACCCTGTTTCTGTAGTTTTCCTGAATCACCAAGTATCCGATTAGAAGGGCTAACGGTGCTCCTTACGGCGCAGGAGTAGCAGCCTGCAGGAGAAGCATGCGCCTGCAGTTCGTCTCCTAAAATTCTGTGTGGCTGCTGCAGAAATAGGGCAGACTCCCAGGAGATGTCATCTGCCTCAACTGGGGGGCCACTGTCCCCACAGTACCCAATATCTCATTTCCCAAAAGTCCTCACAGTGTCCTCAACTCTTTTATTATTATTTATTATTATTGTGATAAAAATATAGATAACACATTAGTCAGTTCAACATTTTTCACTTGTACAATTCAATGAAACCAATTACATCAAGATAATTGTGTTAATGCCACCATCCGTTGCTATATTTTCCATTGCCATAAACAGAAAATTAGTGCTAGCTCAACAAAGATGCCCTGTGTCCCCTTTCCTCCCACCCCTGGTCCAGCAAACCAAACTCCTTGCTGTTGAGTTCTTTCTGACTCCTAGAGAGCCTACCGGACAGAGGAGAAGTGCCCCTCAAGGTTCCCAAGGCTGTAATCTTTACAGAAGCCAACTGCCATATCTTTCTCCCACGGAGCAGCTAGTGGGCTCAAACCAGCGACATGCATGTTAGTGGCCGAGTGCTTAACCCTTGCACCCCAGGACTACTTCCACTCCTGGAAATCACTGGTACCCTCTAGTCATCACCCTGTTCTAAATAGGCCATGATAGTGATGTCATACAATACTTGTTCTTTTGTGGTTGACTGATTTTACTCAGAATGATGCTTTCCAGGTTCATCCTGTGTGGCATCTATCAAGATTTCGTTTCTCTTTATGGCAGAGTAGCAGTCACTGTATGTCTGTACCACACGTTGTTTACCTATTCATCTGTTGTTGATGGGCATTTGGGTTGTTTTCTGCTTTTGGATGTTGGGACTCGTGCTGCAAGGGATGTTGACGTGCTTCTGTCTGTTAACATCAGTGTTTTCAAGACTGAGATCGCTGGGTCATATGGTAGTTCTATTTTAAGATTTTTAATTGTATTTATTTTGTGGTGGTTGAGAATGCATGCAGCGAGACATATACCAACTCAACAGTTTCTACATGTAGAATTCAGTCACATTGATTACATTCTTCAAATTGTGGAACTGTCTCACCCTCTTTTACTTTGCTGTTCCTCCTCCATTAACATAAACTCACTGCCCCCTGAGATCCTGCCTCATGTTCCAAGTTGGTGTTGTCTATTTGATGCCTTACAGATAGTTCTTATAGGAGCATAGTGCTCAAGGCAAACATTCTTCGCTAGTTAAGCTGAACTGTTGTCTGGTTTTAAGAAGACCTCAGGGGATATTTTAGCAGGCGGCCATCCAGGGTACAACAGTTGGCCTCTGTTCAATTGGAGCAATAAAGGAAATAGGGGAGTCTGGAGTAAACAATCTGCCTGATTGCCTCTCTGAATAATTGCCTCCTTTGCCATGAAACCAGAACTAGATTATGCCTGGTCACCACTACTAAATATTTTGATCAAAGAGGCTATAGAAGAATCCTGATCAAAAGGGTGGAAATGCTAAACAGAACTTCAGATTTTCATGGACTCCTGCCTTTCTGGAGCCATGGAGGCTGAATGAACCCCTGAAAGTGGTGTCCTAAGATAATCTTTAAGCCTTACCCTAAAAGTATTGTTAAGTTTTTGAGGAGCTACCAGACTTTTCTGTAGCAACTGTACCATTTTGTATTCCCACCAGTGATGAATGAGGTCTCCAACCATTTCCACTGGAAGCAGTTTCTTCAGAGCCTGCTGGGGAGGCCTAAGTTTGATTTAGGCAGGAAGGATGCAGATCTGTGGGCAGAAGAAGGTGACAGAAGAGCGGGAAGAGGCTTTCCGTCCCATGGGAAGCAGCCAAGCTCTGGGACATCAGAGTGGGCTGGGCAGAGTGATGTATCCTCTCCTCTCCCTGAGGATGGCACCAACGTTTTACCCTGGCTTTGGTGGTGTCTTGTCGTGAAAGCAGTTTAAAATAATAGAAAGAGCATCCACTACAGGATCACAACTTCTGGGACGGAATGTTGGCTTCCCCAGTTACTGCTTTTTACTCTTGTAGTGCCCCACTTTTCTCTTATGTAAAGCAAGAAGAATGATAACCCCGGGGAATAAATTGATAACAAGCATAGTGCCAGGACCATTCAGGTAATAATAGTGTGAAAAATCACTTTGCTTCACCAAGAATGTGGGAAAAAATCAACATAATAGAGATGTTGATAATAATAACATCTATTGAGGGTGTAGGCTCTTGGGTGGTGCCACTAGTCTGCTCTCAGCTACTAACTAAAGGGTGGCGCTGCGGCTCACCCAGTAGTGCTGACCAAGAAAGACCTGGAGATCTGCTTCTGTTGAGGATTACAGCCAAGAAAACCCAACAGGGGAGTTCTGCTCTGTCACACATGGGGTCACCATGAATCGGAATCAACTCTGCAGTGCTAGGTTTGCTTTTCTGTTTGGTTTGGTTTTGATTTGGGTGTATCGAGTGTGTACTAATTCTCAGTGTTGTAGCGCTTCACATGCATAACTCATTTTATCTTTACAACAACCACATAAAGTAGATACTTTCCATGTCTCCACAAAGTGAGGCACAGAGCAAGTGTGATAGTTTGTCCAAGGTTACACAGCTGGTCTGTGGCTTTGACAGGATGCAAGACAGCCATCTGATTTAGAGTAAGACTAATGACTCTGCTGTTGTGCTTTCCTCTCCAGCCAGAGGTGACCCTGAAATGGGCAAGACCCCAGGCAAACAGAGGTGAACTCCTGCTTTTGTCTTTGCCTTACTTGATTCAAACATTCTGCCATCATTGAAATTTCTCTCCACTATGATAACAAGCTTATTATTAAATTCTTAATCACTCATTATGGATTTTTTTAAATACTATGTTGCTTAAGTTAACCACATCAACTACAAGTCTCTGAGTTCTACTTGCTGACTGAAATGATTAGCTTTGTGATTAGCGCAGTAAATAATGGTACTTATCAGTTGGAATTTCTCCTGGTCTACTGGGTCAATATTACTTGGTCACGCACGGCCCTGAGCCAAGTCGTACTGTGCCTGTTTTAAGCTTTTACATCCTCACAGCAATGCTAAAATGCAGAAGGAGTCCTGGTGGCACAGTGGTTTAAATACTCAGCTGCTAGGTGAAAGTCAGGCAGTTTGAACTCACCAGCCTCTCCTCAGGAGAAGCGTGTGGCAGTCTACTTCTGTAAATACGGCAGCCTTGGAGACCCTGTGGGGAAGTTCTGTTGTGTCCCATAGGGTCATTATGGGTTGGAACCAACTTGATGGCAATGACTTTGGTTTGGTTTGGTTTAATAATAAAATGTAGCCAGAGCTAAGGGCCACTAATCTGAGGTACAGTGTTTAATGATGAGTTTAAAATAAAGAGGAGGAAGATGTGATAGAGGAGGTTGAAGGGAAGACAGAAGAACTGAGGTCATGACATACAACATCCTACTTTTAAAAAATATGCAGGTACACTACCTTTCATGAGTAGTGTCTAGGGTCTTTAAAGCTTATGAGCAACCACCTGGGATATTCCACAGGTCTCACCCCCATCTGGAGCAAGGGAGAATGAAGAAAACTAAAGGCACAAGGGAAAGGTTAGTCCAAAGGACTAATGGTCCACAACTACCACGGCCTCCACCAGACTGAGTCCAACACAAGTAGATGGTACCCGGCTACCACCACCAACTGCTCTGGCAGGGATCATAATAGAGGGTCCCAGACAGAGCTGGAGAAAAATGCAGAATAATATTCTAACTCAGAATGAAAGACTAGATTTGCTAGCCTGACAGAGACTGGAGAAACCCTGAGATTGTGGTCCTCAGACACCCTGTCAGCTCAGTACGGCAGTCTCTCCTGGGGTTCACTCTTCAGCCAAAGATTAGACAGGCCCATAAAACAAAATGAGACTACAGGGGCACAGCAGCCCAAGGCTGAGGATGAGAAGACAGGAGGGAACAAGAGAGCTGGTAGTAGGGAACCCAAGTTCAAGAAGGGGAGAGTAGAGACATGTCGTGGGGATGATAACCAATGTCACAAAAAATTGTGTGGACTAATTGTTGAAAGAGAAACTACTTTGTTCTGTACATCTTCATCTAAAGTAGAATAATTTTAAAAAAAGAACAAAACCAATATACAAAATTTGTAAAACTGATATAAGAGGAAAGATGGACGGTTTGCACTCCATCAGAAATTGTCGCCTTGCATAAAGCTCTTTTTTAACAGTTACTTCCTTTTTAGAATGATCAGGTACATGTTAAAAAGCCAGACGCCTTGAAGTCACCTCTGACTCATGTTGACCACACATGTGTCAGAGTCCAGGTGTGCTCCATGGGGTTTTCAAGGGCAGATTTTTGGGCTGCACCAGGCTTTGCTTCCAAGGTGCTTCTAGGTAGACTCAAACCTCTAATCTTTTGCACCACCCAGTACATATCTAACTAAACCAAACCTGTTGCCATCAAGCCAGTTCCAACTCATAGCAACCCTATAAGACAAAGTAGAACTGCCTCATAGGGTTTCCAAGGCTGTGATCTTTATGGAGGAAAGCCTGGTGGTATAGTAGTTAAGGGCAGCAACTGCTATCCCAAAGGTCAGCAGTTTGAATCCACCAGGTGCTCCTTGGAAATTCTGTGGGGAAGTTCTGCTCTGTCCTGTAGGGTCGCTATGAGTCAGAATCATCTCAGTGGCAATAGATTTAATGAGTTAGTCTGTATGGAATCAGACGGCCTCATCTGTCTCCTGTAGAGCATCTGGTGGGTTCAAGCTACTGACATTTTCAGTTAGCAGCCCTGTGTTTCAACTGCTGTGCCACTAGGGCTCCGACTACCCATCTAAACCAAACCAAACCCAACCCACGGCTGTCAAGTCAGGCCAGATTCATAGCGACCCAAGAGGTCGGAGTGGCACTGCCTCATAGAGTTTCCAAGGAGTGCCTGGCAGGCTGGAACTGCTGAACTTTCAGTTAGCAGACATATCATTTAACCCACTGCACCACCCGGGTTATTTCTATTGCCTATCTAGAGACTATTAATTGCTTGAGGGAGAGTCTAGGCCGTGGGGGTTTAAGACATTAAAATGTTTTGTGTCATTGCCAGTTGATGATCAAGAGGAATGAAAATCACAAACACGTCAAATTATAGTTTGGAAATGGGAAAACGTGTCGTAATCACCCAGATTCATGTGTGTCACTCCCCAACACTGCCCGCTGGACCTGTGTACTCATGATTATTAAGGAAAGAGTTGAGGGAGAGTAGGATTGACACCTGTTGGAATGGCCTCGGACATGGACCTGGGGGTCTCCTGACAGGAAACTTCCCCTCCACTCCCTGAGAGTGGAAACAACTGCCTTCCAGTTCTCAGCTGGGGCTGGGTTGGCACAGGCCAGGAAAATGCTGGCTGTTCCGATTCACTGAACCTAAATAGATTGGCTGTGTCTCCTGTCAAGGATGAATTAATGCCCCCTGCCATTAAAATTCCTGTCATTTTGTCATGTCTTTTGTGACTTCTGATTTCACGTTTGAGCAGGATGCAGAGGGAGCAGCTAAAATAATCATCAGAACAGTCAGAGTGAGAACAATACCTCTGCCTTTCTTGGGGTTGCCAGAATTAGCAAACAGAATTAAAATGCAGGATGCCCAGTTAAATGTGAACTTTGGATAAACAGCAAATAAGTTTTTAGTATATGTTCTATAGCTGCCATCTCTCTGTCAGTTCGTCACACTGTAGGTGGCACGTGTGTTGGTATGTTGTGCTACCGGTGTTTCAAATACCAGCAGGGTCACCCATGGTGGACAAGTTTCAGTGGACCTTCCAGACCAAGATGGATAGGAAGAAATGATGAGCTGCTTCTGAAAACTGGGCAATGATAACCCTATGTTGCACAACAGAACATACTGGACAATGAGGCCCTCCATCGGAAGGCACTCGAAATACACATTGGCTGCAGCAGTGGACTTGAGCATAGCAACAAAGTCAGCTGACACAGGGCGAGGCAACAGTTGGTTCTGCTGCCCATGGGGTCATCATGAGACAGCTGACTTAATAGCAGATTTCCATATACTGCGTGCAAGGATGGGTCATCCCACAGGCAAGGTAAGCAGGGTGCTTGCCTTGCTTACCAGAACATCTGTAGTAACGATAAACAATTTCATACTTTTTCACCACATCAGAGATGCCGCTTCTAGTTGTGGCTGGTATCTGTCCCTCTCCCAACCCCACAGCACCGTCCTGCAGAATCAAGGCCTCTTTCCCAATCTGTAATTCCTGACAGGGACAGATTACCCAGTAATCAAGGTAAGTGCAGGTTTGCTTGTATTTACTTACTAATCTGTAGCACCTAATTTCACATGTTCTTCACCCCTCTGTTGCATGGGATATGCCTGTACTAAAAAAAATTATTCATTGTTTATCTAAAATTAACATTTAACTGGACATCCTATATTTTATCCAGCAACCCTACTCCCTCTCCATCCCACACTTGATTCCTTGGTCCTATGATAAATGTACATTCTGAGTTTGTGTTCATTTGATTAGTTACCATGACTCATAACAAGAAAAATGTCACATATTCCAAAGTCTCATGCATTAAGGACAGCAATGGCCGACATATGGAGGTGCTTCCTTTGTGTCAGTGAATAAGGTACAGAGGCAAGATGTAAACCCGAAAAGGCTTATCTTGTGTGCATAGCCGTTGTACCATCCTGTCTCAAATGCAGTGAAAAGTTCTCTTTGTAGCATATCCGTAGGTAGTTCTAGAATGTTCTAGCACTTGCTGTGCACACACTGTCTTCTGGAAATCTGATTCTCTTATGTCCGCCTGCCACCCAGCACAGGTAGCCCATTGGGTCAGATCTCTATCAGCATGGCCTCTTTATGTCAGATAAATCGGGAGTAAAGCAGAGACCTCTCAGATAGTCACTTTCTTCTCTTGGCCTTAGAAGAAGCTGGCCCAACACGGGGTTCCAAACAGACTCCTCTCTCTGCACTCTGGAAGGGGGAGTCCTTGCACAGCTTGACACATCCATCTCTGTGTGTCTCAGTTCCCCACTGCACTATGGGTATAATGGTCATCCTTTCTCCTAGACGTCATGGCTGCAACAGTAGGCTGAAACATAGCAACTGTGAGGATGGTACAGGGCTGGGCAGTGTCCCATTCCATTGTCCCTGTGAGTTGGAACAGACTTAACGGCACCTAACAGTGACACTCCAAGGCTGGAGTCCCTAGGTGGTGCAGATGGTTAACGTGCTCAGCTACCTGAAAGCTGGCTGTCAGAATCACTCAGAGTTGCCTCAGAAGAAAGGCCTGGAGATCGCCTTTCACAAATCAGCCACTGCAGACCCTGCGGGGCACAGCTCTATGGTGACACACTTGAGGGATGACCTGAGTCAGAAATGACTCCGCTGCAGCCGGTCTCTGCTCACCACTCCAACTCTGTGACCAAACAATCCAGAGACACATAATCAACCCACTTGAGTTTTTTCCCCCAGGGCACACTTCCCCAGGGAGGTGACACAGATAATGAAACAGGTGTCACCAGTGGTTATGCATACCAGACGAGGGGCAGAAGGGAGAAGGGGAAAGCTGACCAAGACTGCAGTAGTTCGGACACAAATGAACAGAAGCCAGGCAGTCGGTTAGGGGAGCTGCTTGGATATTTTAAGCTCCTCATCTCTCACTAATGGATTATTTTATACAAACTAAGTATGTAATGGTTCCCTGGGCTCCCCCCATCCCTGAAGAGCCAGAATAATGTATTTTCCCTTCTGCCAAATACACAAAGAAAGCAGGACACCAAAATGGGATATTTGCAGTGGGGAGAGAGTTAATTTCCTTCCCATCATGGGACCTCTCAGCAGGTAAATATTGATTACATTTTCTGGGTGCCTCCAGCCATTATTTCTGGTCCCACTGCCTGCTGCCAGATATGAGTTTTCCCCTCGTCTCCATGGGAATATCAGATACAGTAAGGAGGGAATTTCCCCTGAAGGAGCCTGACAGAAAGGCACCTTCTAATTAGAGGCATTTAATTCACATTCCCAATACTGGTGTCCTTGGGAAATGACAGCAGGTGTCCAGGCGAAACATAATTCTTCACCTGTGCCACCTGTGGCTCAGGTAGATAATGTATGGGGGCTGACCCAGATGGGAGGGAAAAGCTCAGGATCTGGTTGACTACTGGAAAGCTAGTCAGAGTCCCGGTGCTGCTGGTGTGTCTGTGAATTTTTGACACAGCCTCAGAGATCCATTGGGTAGCATGGGTGACAAGGTGGCTCACATGTCTTCCTGCAACTAGCAGAGGCTGGTGATGAAGACTTCAGCACCGTAAATGCTATCGGCACTACTGCTGACATACTGGGGGAGAAGCACTGTTAAAACCTGCCTGAAGCAACAGTGCATGCCAGGCAATGTTTACGCAGTGCCCATGGAGGTCCTCTGTGGTCATGAGTGGGAGAGAAGAGGAGGTGGCTAGAGTCTTCTCTCTGAGCCCATCATGAACTCCTCCAGCTGCAGAACCAAAACCCAGCCAAACTCACTGCCACCAAGTCAATTCTGACTCATAGAACCGTATAGTCAGAGTAGAACTGCCCCATAGAGTTTCCAGGGAGCACTTGGCAGATTTGAACTCCCAACTTTTGGTTAGCCTCTGTAGCACTTAACCACTGTGCCACCAGGGTTTCTGCAGAGCCCAAGAACCTGCCAAATTCCTAGTACTCTAAGTAACCGGAGACAAACGCACTGATGTCAAGTCAATCCCAACTCATAGCAACCCTACTGGGTTTCCCAGGCTGTAAATATCTGCAGGAACAGACTGCCACATCTTTCTCCTGCGGAGCAGCTGGTGGTTTCAAACTGCCAATCTTTTGTTTAGCAATCGAGTGCTTTAACCTCTGTAACACCAGGGCTCCTGCTCTAAAGAAAAGAAGCTGGGATCTGATGGAAGTAGCAGCCGTGTCCCAGGCTGGCTTCTCCCAGAAGCAGACCCAGGGACAAAGATTTAAATGTGTGGTATTTATTTGGGGAGTGACCTCAGAAAACCCCAGTTAGGGGGTAGGGAAGTGAGACAGGGATGAGACGGAAGCAATACAGTTTGTGTCTTCAGAAATATTCTTGCTCTAGGCAGTCAGGGTACATGTCCTTTGGGAGCTCTGGGAGGGCACCATGGAGCACGCACTTCAGCCTTCTACCACAGCCTGTGACCCCGAAGCTGCCACCATTCTCCACCAGCTCTCTAGCTGTCTTTAGCTAAAGACTGTTTCCAGGAACATTAACTCCCTGGCGCTTCCAGATGGACGTCAGCAGCCTTTAGTACATAAAAGGGGATGTGCAGGGAGTGTGGTCTGAGTACTGAGAGGAGCTACGGTAGCTACCATGAGTATGTCTGGGGGAATCTTGCTAAAATTCCCTGTGCTTCTGCTCCTATTGAGTCAACCCCAGCTCATGGTGGCCCCGTGCACAAGAGGACAAAACATTATGTGGTCTTGTGCCATCCCTGTGATCTGTTGTGGACTGGATGATTGGAATCCATAGGGTTTTCATTGGCTGATTTTTGGAAGTAGGTCACCAGGCCTTTCTTCCAGGACTTAGTATAGAAACCCAGCTGAAACCTGCCTGGCATCATAGCAACACGCAAGCCTCCACTGAGCATTGGGTGGGGACTGTGCATGAATCAAACCCCAGTTAGTGGGACCAGAAGAACCCTGATTTGTCCTGTGGAACGAGAGAGGGCTTGTGTAAGCTTTGAAACTACAGCCCAGTCTTTTCATCTGTCACATGAGAAAGCAGTGCCTTCCCACCTACTTCATAGCAGTATTGTGAAGCTGATTATGTCAGCCACCTCCAGCCTTGCTTAAACAACTCAGCAACTTCCAATATCCCTTTGGATTAAAACTCACATCCTGGATGTGGTCACAAAGACCTCACGTGTTCTCATTCTCTCCCACCCACTTCCTCACCGCCATTGCCCATTTCTCGGATCTCTTGTCATGCCCCCACCCCCCTTGTTCTGTGTCCAAACAGCAATGACTGTCTTTTGATTCCTTGATGGCCTCTTGCTCCCACTGATCACATGGTCTTTGCCCTTGTGGTTTCCTTTGCGTGAAAAACTTACCATCACCGTTGTCACCATGATCATCTTGCCCTTCCCTTGCTTTGCCTAACTCATACCCATCCTAAAGATCACACTAGAAACATCACTTTTCCAGAGAAGTCTTACTGGAGAGTATAATTCTAGGGTTAAAACCACCGTCACTCCCCCCTTCCACCACCACCATCTGCATCAGTACAGTCTTCTTAGATAACAGAATAGCAAATTACATCAGAAACCTAAAAAATGGGCCAGTAATTCTGCATCAAAGAAGTTGTTCTAAGCAACTGCTTCAGAGTCATGCAAAAAAGATCAAAAGTATTTATTTCAGGATGATCATATTGGAAAGGAAGGAAAAGAAAAAGAGAAGGGAAAGAAAGGGATCAAACTAAATATCCAGCAACAGGTGATTGATTAAATAGATTCTATAAGTCTACCCAATGGGATTTGAAGCACTGATGAAAATCAAGGACCACAGCCTTTATTATGGATTGCACCTCAAAATCAGAAAACAAAAGTCCTCACAACTAGACCGCTAAGCACCATCGTCATAAATGGAGAGGATTGCAGTTCTCCAGGTTTTCATTTCACTTGGGTCCACAGTCAATGCTCATGGAAGCAGCAGTCGAGAAATCAAAAGATGCATTGCACTAGGAAAATCTACTGCAAAGGACCTCTTTAAAGTATTGAAAAGTAAAGATGTTGCCTTGAAGACACAAGTGTGCCTTACCCAAGCCATGGTATTCTCAGTCACATCATAAACATGCAAAAGCTGGACATGAATAAAGAAGAATAAAGAACAGAAGAAGAATTGATACCTTTGAATTGTGGTGTTGAAGAAGAATGTTGAATATACTATGGAATGCCAAAAAAAACAAACATACCTGTTCTAAAATAAGTACAACCAGAGTGCTCCTTGGAAACAAAGATGGTAAGACTGCGTCTTACATACTTTGGATGTTTTGTCAGGAAGGATCAGTTCCTGGAGAAGGACATCATGCTTGGTAGAGTGGAGGGCCAGTAAAAAGAGGAAGACCCTCAATGAGATGCCTTGACACAGTGGCCGCAACAATGGGCTTAAGCCTAAAAATGACTGTGGACATGGCACGAGACCAGGCAGTGTTTCATTATGTTGTTATACAGTTACTATGAGTCAGAAACGACTCAGCAGCACCCAACAACAACAGCACCCAATGAAGGGGAACCCTGGTGGTCTAGTGGTCAAGTACTATGACTGCCACCCAAAAGGCTGGCAGTTCAAATCCTCCATGTACTCCCTGGAGATTCTATGGAGCAGTTCTACTCTGTCCTGTAGGGTTGCTCAACAGCAGTGGCTTGACCCAATGGGAATACCAGTCTGCCATGAAAAAAATGATGACAAATGTATATAGATATTAACATGAAAAGCAGTTTAAGCTACATCACTAATTCAAAAAGCAGGTTACAGAATAACATGTTTAGTAGGGTCTCAGGCTCGTAATGACCCTATAGGACAGAGGAGAACTGCCCTGGATGATTTCCAAGGCTGCCATTCTGACCAGGAGCCCTGATGTTGCAGCTGCTGATCGAAAGGTCAACAGTTGGAACCCACCAGCTGCAGAACTTGAGAATGATGCGGCAGTCTGCTTCTGCAAAGATTTACAGCCTTGAAACCCCTATGGGGCAGTTTTCGTCTGTGCTGTAAGGTCACTGTGAGTGAGAATTGACTCAACAGCAATGGGTTTGGGTTGGTTTTGTAATTTTGGTTGGAAACAGACTGCCACATCTTTCTCCCAAGAAGCTGGCAAGTTCTAACTTTCGGTTAGCAATGGAGTGCTTAACCGCTGTGGCACCAGGACTCTCTGAGTCAGAATTGACTCAACAGCCCTGAGTTTCTTTAGGGTCATAGATGTATTGTGGGTGAGCAAGAGAAAGAGAGGGACAGAAAGAATGTATCGGCCTATGTGACCAAAGAATGTTTGGAAATCTTTAAAATTAGTTCCTCCTTTCCTCTTCCATTGCTTTTATATAATGTAAGTTTTCTATAGCAAACTTTATAAAAGGGCTCAATCCCAGAGACAAAATAATACCTCTGACATACCCAGCACCCAGCGAATTTCCCTCACAATGTTCTGCATTTTTCCTTTGAGTGAGGGAGATAAAATAGCCTAACTGGGGTTGATTAGGGGAAGCTGATCTATCCAAGTCAAGACAAAATTGACAATTAGTTTCCCCTTTTCCATTTTTTCTTTTCTTGAACCCCTATTTGGTCTGAATGGCTCCTCCTTCACCCATTTGTTTCCACCCACAATTCCTTGTAACTCCAAACCAACAGACCAAACACATTGCCATCAAGTCAGTTCTGATTCATACCAGCTCCATGTGATGGAGTAGAACTGCTCCACGGAGTTTTCGGGGCTGTAATCTTTATGGGGGGAAACCTGGTTGCATCATCGTTAGGTGCTACAGTTGCTAACCAAAAATGATTGGCAGTTTGAATCCACCAGGTGCTGCTTGGAAACTCTATGAAGCACTCCTACTCTGTCCTATAGGAATCGCCTTGACAGCAATGGGTTTGGCTTTGGTTTTTAATCTTTTACAGGAGCAGATTGTCAGGCCTTTCTTTCATGGTGCCATTGGGCAGGCTCAAATCACCAACCTTTGCATTAGCAGTTGACTCAGCAACCTCATGTAACTCCCAAGTTCCAATTAAATCACAAAGGAAACTCAGCAAATCCAACCCCCAAACCAAGAGGACTGTCTATCCTTTGTGCTCATGGATAATCCTCTAGGGTTACTTTTAATTTGCAGACTCCAAGATGCAGCCAGAAGCCCCAACTAGAGATCCCTTAGCTCCTTAATGTGCCTCCCTGTCAGAGCTGTCCGGATGAGTTAGTCTTTAAAAGGAGGGCCCAGCATTGCTGGAACCAAAAAGGAGATAAGCATATGTTTGTGAGAACTGAAAGGAAAAAAAAAAATTTGTCCTATATGGAACAGAGTCAAAATAAATCAATAAAAGCCATTCCAGACATGCACTGCAGAGAGAAGCTGTTAATTACTGGTATTACCATTGATGCCTATTCATTTGAGACTTTTGTTGAGTAAAAGCAATTGCCTTGCCTTGTTATATAACCCAAATCAGGAGAATTTACAAAGAAAAAAATTGTTAAAAGAGAAAAATTCTCAACTCAAACTCAGACAAAAGGATTGAAGGAAAATGAGACCAGGGATATTTTCAGGGGGACTTACAGAGACAGATCAGCTCGGGGAAGAATGCGAACCTGACCACTTCGTCCAAGTATCACCCATCCCCCGCATGGTTGCATTCTCTGCATATAAATTTCAAGATTCAAAGAACACACCGATAGAGACCCTTCTAAGAAGACTTCACCATCAAAAGGTTTCCTCCTTATCAAAAAGGATTTCTGTTCTTAGCTGAGTCCTTTGAATGTGTACATATAGTAAAACCTCGGAGCTTAATAGTCAAGAGTGAGAGCACTCTAGTCACCAAGACCTGAGTTCAAGATCCACGTCTGCCTCATTGTGGCTGAATACATGTGAAAGGTTCCCTGAAGGTTTCTGAGCATCGTTCCTCATCAGTAAGCTGGATATAACATTAGTCTCCCATCTTGTCTCCCAGAGCTGCCTGAGAATTAAATCTAAGTCTGTATGAGTCACCCTACCAGTCAGCATCTAACCAGGCAAGAGAAGCCATCTGAGCATCCAGGACAGCAAGATTTTAATGCAGGCACGTAGTTACATGGACCACAAAGGGCCAAGGTGCTTAGTAAAACAATGAGGCATTCCAGGTAGGGCTGTGACAAGGGGACTACCAAGACACTCAGTCATGGAGATAAAAAATATTCTAATAAAATACTTTACAAGATCAGTGTGCATGAGGAAAAAGTCAATTCTGAATGAAAGATGAAAGAATTTCGGATAAAGATAGGATACAACTATACACCTGCATAACTCAGTCTCACTCGCTTCGCCCTAGTCCCAGCCCTGCCATTGACAACCTCCAGGACCAGGGACAAAGGGGAGGTAGTCCTAGAGGCTAGGGCAAAAGCTGAGCTTGTCCTGTGATCTGGAGCCACCGAGGAGGCTCAGCCATCACTAGAGATGTCCACAGGAGACAGAGAAAGAGATTTCGTGACTTTTCCCTTTCTTCTACCTTCCAGTCTCCAGCTGGAGCCTCCTGTTGACCAAACTGGGATGCAGGTCTCCTGATGTGGGAGTCCAGGAAGCGTGGTCTGCAGGGCTCATAAGTCCCTGTGAAAGCTAGCAGAGCAGGGGAGGCTGAGGAATGGATGTGAGGCCAATCAGGCCAGGATGGCCCAGATACTTCACTGGGTTCCTCTTGGATATATGGATGGAGAGAAGGATGATGAATGGGTGGGTGGGAGGATGGACGGACGGACGGACGGACGGGAGGGCGGACGGACGGACGGACGGACAGACGGACGGATGGATGGATAGGAGGGTGAGTGAGTGGGTGGATGGATGGATGTTATGTCCCATTGAGTCGGTTCGAACTCAGAACAAAACACTGCCTGGACCTCCACCATCGCCACAGTCATTGTAATATGTGAGCCCATTCTCGCAGCCCCTATGTTGATCCTTTTTATTGAGGGTCTTCTTCTTTTTGGCTGACCCTGTACTTTACCCAGCATGACATCCTTCTCCAGGGATTGGTCTGTCCTCATAATGTGCAAATGAAATCTCACCATCCTTCCTTCTAAGGAGCATTCTGGCTGTACTTCTTCCAAGCAGATTGGTTCGTTTTTCTGGCAGTCCACAGTATAGTCAGTATTCTTTGCCAACATCAATTCAAAGGCATGAGTTCTTCCGTTTTCCATTTTAATTGTACAGCTTTCGCTTGCGTATGAAATGACTAGAAAAAGAGAGAGAGAGCTGCCACAAGTTATCTCTAATTCCTGGTGACCTGATGTACAACAGACTGAAATGTCCCTTATTGTGCACTGTCCTCACAGTCACCAGTGTGTCTGAGTTCACCACTGTGGCTGTTGTGCCAGTCCACCTCCCAGAGGGTCTCCCTCACTTCAGCTTTACCAAACACAGTACTTTCCTCCAGCAACTGATCCCTTCTAACAATGTGTGCCAAGCAAGAGAGTCGGATAACATTCTGTTGTGATCCACGAGGTTTTCATAGGTTGATTTTTTAAATTAGATTTCCGTGCCTTTCTTCCTACTCTGTTTTTCAGTCTGGAAGGTCCACTGAAATCTAAACAGCGTCATAGCAACCTGCAAGCCTCTGTGACAGATGAGTGGCATCTGTGCAGGAGGTATGTCGACTGGGAATCAAAAGCCACATCTCCCACATGGAAGGTGACAGTTCTATCACTGAGTCATTATTGCAACATAGATATGTCTGTACTTTACATACAGTGTCGTACTAAGTGTTAACCAAAACTAGATACAAAATACAGTTACATGTAACTCTCACAGGTAATGGCCACCAGCTTTCCCTTCTATTTAAATGTGTTCATGAGCAAACACAGCATACCAGACACAAAGATATAAATAACAAGAAGTGGTCGCCACACCCAGGAACTCTACTTCCTATGGGGCAAACAAATACATACCAAAATAAAAATAGTTCCCTCTAGATGCTGGGGATTATTAAATTCAACTCTGGAGACTTCCTGGGGAAAGCAGCCTTTCAGCTGGGTCTCACTCGCAGAGCTCATGCGGCGGAGGGTACAAGGGGGTTAAAAAGCACAAAGTCAAAACTAACCAGCTGCCATGGAGTCAGTTCATACTCCACGGGGTTTTCAAGGCTGGGAGCTTTCAGAAGCAGATCACCAGGCCTTTATTCCAAGGTACCTCTGGGTGGCTTTGAACCACTTTCCTACAGTTAATAGCTGAGTGCTTAACTATTTGCACCACCCAAGGACCTCTTGAAAAGCACATGGCCTTTCTTTTTGTGGGGAGAGTAGAGCAGTGGGGTCCTGGGAATATTTTCCATGCATCTGAATCAAGGGCATTATTACTTGTTGTAAGAAGTGGATTTCTCCAAAGCAGTCCCTAAATAAACATGCCAGGAGGATGTGTTCTGCACCACGGTCTGTGACACGAGTTCGAGGCTCAGCCTTGCCCTTCAGGAATCTTCATTGGTCTGAAATTTAACATCTCCCTCTATCTTAGTTGTCTAGCGCTGCTGTAACAGAGATGCCACAAGTGGATGGCTTTAACAAAGAGAAACTTATACTCTCGCAGTCTAAGAGGCTAGAAGCCCAGAGTCAGGGTCCCAGCTCCAAGGGAACATTTTCTTTCCGTTGGCTCTGGAGGAAGGTCCTTGTCATCAGTCTCTCCCTGGTCTAGGAGTGTTTCAGTGCAGGGACTCCAAAGCCAAAGGACGTGCCTCCTTCCTGGTGCTGCTTTCTTGGTGGCAGGCAGTGCCCCTGCCTCTCTGCTCACTTCTGTCTTTATATCTCAAAAGATACTGGCTCAAGATACATTCTACTTTTGTAAGTTGAGTCCTGCCTCCTTGACATAACTGCCTCAAATCCTGCCTTATTAACATCTCAAAGGTAGGATCTGCAGCACACAGGAAAATGACAACAGGTGACAAAATGGTAGGCACCCACACAATACTGACAATCATGGCCTAATTAAGTTGACACACATTTATAGGGGACACAATTCAATCGCTAACACCCTCCCTCCGTCTTTGCCTTTGGTATGCTTTGTACACTCAGAACATCTATGGGTCACTGTTGTTGAAACACAAGCAGTGAGGAGAGGGAAGTGGTAGAAGAATCGGAGCAGATGGAGGACTAGCTTACACAGGACTTTGTGTAAGTCATGGTGAGGACTTTGGCCATGATCTGAGTGGATTCCCAGGGTTTGGAGCAGCAGGTGATATGATCTGACTTACTTTCTAACAGGATCACTCAGCCTGCCGTGACAATGAACTTGAAAGTGAGGGAGCAGAAATACAAATTTAGAAGCTCTTGCAATAATCCAGGCAAGAAAGGATGGTCCACTGGCCATTGGTGGTATCAGTGAAGGCAGAGAAAAGGGATCAGAGTCTGGATTTATTTTGAAGATTGAGCTGAAAGGATTGGCTGATGAGTTGGGTATGGAGTAGAAGAGGTTTTTCGCTTGAGTCTCTAAAAGTATGGAGTTACTGTCAACTTGACATTGAGTAAATTGTGAGTGAGACAGGTTTGGGAGTTACAAATTCATGAGTATGGTGTTATAGATGCCAAATCTGAGATGCCTAGTAAGACATCCAAATGGAATTGTCAAGGGTCAGTTGGATTGCAACTAATGTCACAGAACACGTATCAATTTTATGGGAAACTAATTTGCTCTGTAAGCTTTCATCCAGATCACAGTATGGGATCAAACTGATAACAGCAACTCGAAAGGTGCGATGAGAAGCTTGGGGGGCAGTGAATATGTGTTTATGACTGTGAGGCAATGTGGAAAACGACACTGTAAAAGGCAGAGCAACTTGAATAATGGAACTGATGTCACTGAACTGTACATATAGACATTGTTGAATTGATCTGTTTTGCTGTATATATCTTCACCAAAAAACCAGAGAAAACAGAAATTGAGGACAATGTCCCTCATCAGTCCCTGGCTCTATAAAACTAGTCAAGCTCCAGAATTTCACTTGGATGGTGGCCTCTCCCTAACAAGTGGAGTTTCTGGTCTCTTTAAAAATTGTGGAAATTAAATGTCATTACCAAAACTTCCCACGTTCATCAGAAGTAGAACTTCAGTCATTGAGAGATATTACTTTTCTGAAATATTAATTTTTTTTTCCTAAAGCATTTTATTTGATTCAACCCTGGAGGATTATTTTTCAGAAATGGCAAGAATCTGCAGATCTTTCTGTACTGAGGTGAGATCTCAGTCCTGTCATTAACATGGTACCTTGTCTCCCTCCTCTGTCAGAGCCTGGGAATAAGAAGAAATCTTTACAATGACAGCCTCATGTAACAGCATTGTATTTTTTCTGCACATTACATCTCATGGGATTGTTGTCATTTGTCTCCAGCAAATGACAAGCCAGCTTCCTTGGGCCCCCTTGTTGCTTGGGGATAAACATTACTGCACAGCATGTCTCCAACATTGTTTTATAATTGCAGCAGAAATGCAATGTTAATAAAGCTGTCTGGCTGAAGAGGTACGTGAGTCCCTGTGTATATACATCCATACCCCAAATGGCTCAAAAACACATCTAATGTTTCTTCCTTCTGGTGAGATGTACATATCTACCTAAAAATAAGAATCGAACTGGATCACCTTCAAATATGAGTCTATCATAGTCTTCCAGAAAATGTCAGTCTGGCTCTTCTCCTCTAGGCATCTTCTGGCTTCCTACCTCTGTGATTTGTTGTGTGCCCTTACTTGTTTCTCTAAAATATGTCTCCCCTATCTCCTCTTGGAAATCCCAAAAGTGTAGTGATTAGGTGCTATGACTGCTAACCAGAGGACTAGCAGTTCAAATCCTCCAAGTCCTCCTTGGAAACTATGGGGCAGGTCTACTCTGTCCTATAGGATCTCTGTGAGTCGCAATTGGCTTGACAGCAACAGGTTTGCCTTGCTTTTCTTTATCTCCGTTTATCCCAAAGCATCCTTCAGTTGCCTTTCAAGGTCAGCTGACAGAGATTTCACCCTCCCATGGCATTTGACTGTGCTATCCGTTTGGCAATTAATCATGAGCTTCCTGTTGACACTGCTTATGTCCTGAAGCTGAACTGTTTTAACTGTTCACATGTGTGGTCGGGGCCCTTGGCTCTAGTTATAAGCATACCCGAACTTGGAGGAAAATGGACAGGGAATTCTCCCTTCATCTCCTACCACCCCTCCAACCTCTGACCACTTTGCTGGATTCTCTGTATCTCTATGGAAGCTCCAAGAAATGCCTCTTACCAGCTACAGTCATCAAGAGCTCTTGAGGGTATGATGGCTTTGCCTGATTGATTGTTGTTGAATTGACTCACAAAACGTTGATGGGTCCCTCTGTCTCGGGATCATTGGTACGTTTGAGTCCATTGTTGCAGCTGTTATGTCAGATCATCTCACAGAGGATGTCCCTCATTTTTGCTGAGCCCTGACTGTGCCAAACAGGATGTCTTTTTCTAGTGATTGGTCTTTCCTGATGACGTGCTCAGAGTAAGGAAGACAAAGTCTCACCATCCTGGTTTCTAAGGTGCATTCTGGCTGTATTTCACCTAAGGCTGATTTGTTCATTCTTCTGACAGTCCGTGGCATAGTCAGTATTCTTGGCCAGGACCACGGATGGAACGCATCGATTTTTCTTCTGGCTTCCCTTTCATTGTCCAGCTTCTACATGCATATAAAGTGGTTGAAAAGACCTTGGCTTAGGTCAGGCACATCTTATTCATCAAAGTGATATATTTGCTTTTTAGTGGGAGTGCAGGTGATGTATGTGCTTTATGGTTTTACATATAGACATGCATAAACATATATACACATATATATATATGGATGGATGGATATGAGGATGGATATGAGGCTGTCCCACTGGTTCCTCTCTAGAGGGGAAAAGAGAGGATGGAGAGGAGGAGACAAGTATTGATTGACTGAATACTAAAAGTACAGAGTGGAAAGGAATAATGTTAGGAGAGCAGATAGAGTTGCATAGAGGCAGATGTTTGGGGTTTTATATGGTAAACTGGCTTAGATTGTAAACTTTCACTTAATGACAAGAAAAATTAAAGTGATATATTTGCTTTTTAAAACTTTAGCCAAACCAAAAAATAACTCTGTGTGTAGCTATCCATGGTTCTCAAAGTTCTTCTATAATGAACATCTTACCACCTCCCCCTACCTTGATCCTCAACTTGCTAACTGCGGCTTTTGTTGATTGTCTTCACGTGACCTGACCTCATATTTGGTCTGACTTCTAATCAATCCATGTTCCAGAGCAGCAGTCTTCGGAAGCAGTAGTGGGTAAGAACATGGACTCTGGAGTCAAGCTGCCTTTGTTCAAATCCCACATACACCATGTGAAGGGAGCTACTTAATTTCACCCGAAAATTGGAGATGATAGAAAGATATACTTCATAGGACTGTTGAGAGAATGGACTGAGGATATCTAGGTAGAAGGTTTAGCACAGTCCCTGGCACACAGAAGTTCACAGTGAATTTAGCCTTCAATGATGATAATTCTGTCTTGGATCCTTAATTGTACAGAAGGTATTTAAAGAAAGGGATTGAATCTTGTCCTTCCTTTTACTTTCTGGAACTGCAGAATAGTGGGGTGGGCGAAAGCTTTGAAGTCATTCTGACCAGATTCACAGCCTGCCTGCACAACATACGAAAACCAAAACCCAAACCCGTTGCCGTTAGTCATTTCTGACTCATGGAGATCCTTGTGTTACACAAGATGGAACTGTCCCATAAGGTTTCCTTGACTGTAGTTTTTACAGAAGCAAATCAGTAGGACTTTTTTCTGTGGTTCTTCTGAAGGTTCAAACTCCCAACCTTCAGGTCGGCAGCCGAGCACAAGCTGCTGTTGATACCCTCCAAGACATACTGATGCCATCATGCTAAGCCATTTACTTAGCGGTCTTGAGCCTCCTCTTCCCAATTTGTAAAGTAGAGTGACTAAGATCTCTGTGTCGGAGCTGTAAATATCCCCCAGGATGGAGGGTTCAAACACATGTGCAGTAAGCAGTGAGCCTTGGGTTTACGGCTGTGAATCTATAAGAGGGATGTGAGGGAATTTCATTATTCTACTCACCTGTCACAACACTTTGTGAGAGTCAGGAGTGTATTTGGGGGTGAACAGTAAGGATCTGCTGCTGGATTCCGGGAAGCCCCCCTCTCTAAGGAGCTCTATGGCATTCCTTTGGGTGATGGATCAATTATGGAAGACGGTGATGGGCCTTAGTCATCAACTCAGTTTATTGAGAAAGAAAGGGATTTCATGCACTGAAGTCCTGATGTAACTCTGCTTGTTAAACAGGAGTGACATGAGACACAAAGGTATTCAATAACTGCAAATGACACCGCTGGTGGGGGAAGGTCCTTCTAATGTTGGATCAGTTTCTATTCTTCTACCTACTAAATGCCCGCTAAGTCAGCTCTAAATATCCAAGGAAGATTCCTGTTTAGTGAGGTTGTTTAGAAGAAAATTTGGAGACCACCAAACATTTCTTTGTAAATTACAACTACCGGAATCATTCTCGTGCAGATAAACCCTGCCTGGTCTACCCTCCCCAGCGGATAGCCCTTTGGAGGTTGAAGGAAGAATTGTTCATTACACTTCATAGCTCCAGCTGTGAGTTAATTAGGACCAGATGGGAAACTGCAAGAAAAATAGGACACCAAGTCGTCTCTCCTTGGTGGTCTGTATGCCAAGTACAGAAGCTTCTAAGAAGGGTCTGATTTAGCACAAGGTATTCTTGTTTCTGTCTACTGCACACCTCTCCAGTTATCAAGCCTGATCTAGAGAATGAACTTGAGACATATTTTGAAATGAGTAATGCTTCAGACAGAGTTCCTGTTGGCCCCTCTGCGTCCCTGAAAAATTGACCTTTCTTCTGATTTGTGAAGGCACAGTACCCGTCTCTGCTCTCAGCCTCTGCCTGTAAAGCCGTTGTCCCATCCTGTGTGAGGACAATTTACAAACCTAGCATTTCAAATGTCTGAGATGCCACCAGTTAAGAGGGACTATATTGGAAGGTTGTGCCCCAAAATATCTTGTGCTGTTTTCAATACCCTGACAGTAGCAGGAAAGCTCTGAAACAGGTTTAAAAAAAACTCACTGCCGTCTAGTCAATTCCGACTCATAGTAACCCAACAGTACAAAGTAGAACTGCTCCACAGAGCTTCCAAGGAGCACCTGGTGGATACTCACTGCCAGCCTTCTGGTTGGCAGCCCCAGCATTTAACCACTGTGCCACCAGGGTTTCCAAAAGACAAGACTGGGCAGGTAGTTCCCCCAATATGTCACCAAATCCCAGAACTTCTGAAATTCCACAGTGTTTTGGGGTAAAGTCGAAATTAAAGAAAATTGAAAAGAGTTTAGTAATGCGGTTGAGAGCTTGGACCTGGAGTTAGAGACACCTAGTTAACATTAGCAGTTAATAACTGATTGGGTTTGCTCAGGAGGCCTGGATTCCCATGCCTCTGCCACCGTATCCCGGCCACAGTGAGTGACTGGTGTTCCCATAGCTCCGTCTTCTCTCAAAGATAGCACCCACTCAACAACAGCCTGAAGTCGGCATTGTCTGATTCCCCCATTTTCTTGCTAAGGAAGATGAGACTTAGTGAGGAAAAGGGATTTGTTTTGGATCCTCCAGCTAGGGAGTTGCCAAGCAAATAATATGAGAAGCTGGATTATATGAAGAAGAATGAGGCATCAGGAGAACTCATTAACAACCTATGTTATGCAGACAACACAACCTTACTTGCTGGAAATGAAGAAGATTTAAGACCCTTACTGATGAAGAACAAGGACCACAGCCTTCCATGTGGATTGCACCTCCACATCAGGAAAACAAAAATCCTCACAACTAGACTAGCAAGCAACATTGTCATAAATGGAGAAAGGAATGACATTCTCAAGGATTTCACTTTACTTGGGTCCACAGTCAACGCCCATGGAAGCAACAGTCAAGAAATCAGAAGACGCATTGCATTGGGAAAATCTGCTGCAAAGGACCTCTTCAAAGTATTCAAAAGTAAGGATGTCACCTTGAAGACTAAAATGAGCCTGACTCAAGCCATGGTATTTTCATTTGCATCATATGCATGCGAAAGCTGGACCATGAACAAAGAAGACAGAAGAAGAATTGATGCCTCTGAATTGTGGTGTTGGAGAAGAATGTTGAGTATACCATGGACCACCAAAAGAACCAACAGATCTGTTTTGGAAGAAGTATAACAAGAGTGTTCCTTGGAAACAAAGATGGCAAGACTGCATCTTACATACTTTAGACATGTTGTCAGGAAAGATCAGTCCCTGGAGAAGGACCTCATGCGTGGTAGAGTGGAGGGTCAGTGAAAAAGAGGAGGACCCTCAATGAGATGGATTGACACAGTGGCTGCAACAATGGGCTGAAGCATAAAAAGGATTGTGGACATGGCACGAGACCGGGCAGTGTTTTGTTCTGTTGTTCATAGGGTCCCCATGAGTCAGAACCAACTTGACAGCACCTAGCAACAACAACAAGCTAGGGAGTGCCAGAGGCATAATTCAAACCGGTCTGTCAAACCCAGACCTGCTGAGCTAACTTGATGAATTGTTAATGTACGAAGCCCCAAGCCCTTTGTAATTCCTGACCCTGGTTACAGAGCTGGAACCTTTGGTGGCACAGTGGTTAAGTCCTATGGCTGCTAATCCAAAGGCTGGCAGTTTGAATCCACCAGGCGCTCACTGGAAACTTTATGGGGAAGTTCTGTTGCTCACTATGAGTCGGAATCAACTCCACACAGTGGGTTTGGTTTGGGTTTGGGTTACACAGCCTTCCTTGAGGGATCAGTTGAGCCACACCGTGGAGCCAATGAAAGGACTGCTGTGATCTCCAAATTGTGAAATGGAAACAAGGATATGCATTTATAGGACGCTGTCCTACTGGCCTCTTACTAGAGGGGAGAGGGTGGACAGGACGGGGCAGGAGATTGTTAAGAGGATATGACATGTATAGAACAGAAAGGAGGAGTGTGCTGTCACCGAGCAAGGAGAGCAGTAGGAGCTGCACATAAGCGGGTATGCAAATTTAAACTGGATTGTACACTTTCACTCAATCACAATCAATAAATAAACAAATAAATACATAAATAAATAAATACAATTTATAAAATGTTACCCCATGCAGTCACATCACCTCAGGGCACCAGTACAAAAGTCAGCCAGTCAAGGAAAAATGCCTTCAGGTTCCTGAAATTGCAAATGTGAAATTGTGTATTTTAGGAGTTGAGATCCTAGGGGGAGGATTTATGGACGGCCAGCTTTGTACTTCCACTTCAGTGCATAGTCCTGAAGGAGGAGAAAAGGAGGTGAACTCACGTTAACTGAGCACCAGCGAAGGGTTAGACATCGTTTTAGGTATTTCCTAGATCTCACTACTCTACCCATCAAATAACATCCATGAAAACATAAGGATTATTAGTCTTGTTTGGTCACTGAGTAAACTGAGGGCCACAGAAGTTAAGGGCTTAAACAAGGTCACACAGAGAGATGGTTAGCAGAGGACAGAAGCCACCAGCAGCTCACAGGCTCTGATCACATAGTCTGTGATGGAAACAGAGGCTGCCTAATCCTCTGTGATGAGAATGATCTGTGATGACGGTACCCCTCATAGTTTATTATGGCATTAACACTCGTTCTATAGTCTGTGATGGCAGTGGTGGCCCTCTGATAGTCCGTGATGGGAACACTCCCTCCTCCAATAGCCTGTGATGAGAATGGCGTCCTTTCTTTAGTCTGTGATGAGAATGGCGCTTCCTGAAAATGTCCCAAATCTCCTTCTCATACACTGTGCTGTACGCTCATGGAACCCGCACTCATTATGAAAACACAGATGAAATAACCAGTGGTTTTGGTGCCAACACGGAGACCTAGGTGGGCACGAAGCCCTTAGAAATAGAAACACTGTCTGCTTTCTTTGTTTCTGACTCTAGTTCCCCACTCTGGGTAAACTATGTTTTAGTCAGCTAGTGCTGCTCTAACAGAAATGCCACAGAGTGCATGGCTTTAACAAAGGAAGGTTTATTCTTACACAGTCTGGTAGGCTGCAAGTCCAAATTCAGGATGTCCACTCCAGGGGAAGGCTTTCCCCCTTGTCGGCTCTGGAGGAAAGTCTGGTCCAGGGAGCGTGTTGGCACAGGAAACCTCAGGTCTGAAGGTCACAGTCTTCTCCGGTCCTGCTTGCTTGATAGTGTCAGGTTCCCAATTCCCTGCTTGCTTCACTTTCCTTTTATTACGTGTAGGATAAAAGGATAAAGGGTGGGGCAAGCCATACTCCAGGGAAACTCCCTTTACAGTGGAGCAGGGAAGTGATCCTATGAAGGGATTTACAGTCCCACCTTAACCCGTCAACATACAGCACAGAAAATCACAAAATGGATGATAGTCACAAAATACTGGGAATCATGGCCCAGCCACACAGCTACACGTAGTTTTGGGGGACACAATTCAGTGCATTACAAACTAGAAGCTTCTTCTCATCCTTATTAATCAGTATACTCTTTCCTGTAACCCCCTTTACCTTCTCCTTGCATGAGCCTTCCCTGAGTATAAACTGTCTTTCCCTATGAAATTTATGCCCTGAGCATAGAAGGTTTGATTGTTGTAAAGGATTTTGTGGTGTAAAAGTTTTACCAAGGATTTGCCAATGCAAATGACAGATAACCACCTAGCAGGACAGTATCTTTTGTTATGGCAAAATTACAGTTAAACAGATTATATCAGGCCAGGCAAAGAGACATCAGCACTTTTTGGATAAACTTGCTTTCTAGTGGCTTATTAAGTTAGTTCTAAAAATTTGCTCTAGGGTAAAACCTGGCTTGCAGAAGACTGTTTTTCAGTTATGGATCCTTTAAGAGTCCTAATCAGTCCTTTCTAGCATTCACCAAACTAAAACACTTTCTGTTTTTAATTAAAGTATCTTTTATTGTTTATATAATGTGGAGGTGACCTCTTCTGTATTGGGAGTATGCAAGAATCCTTTTAGGGGAAAAATATATTAAGTCATCAATCACATTGAGACATATATCCAAACTTACATTTGGATATAAGAAGCTGGAAAGAGCCTCCCGCCCACCTTAACAACAAGAAAGAGTGCAATAAACCGCAAGTATAGCTTCAACAGCTGGGGTTGTAGGTAGACCAAGTAAACTGACCTCAAAGGGAAGAGAGGCTCTTCCAAGGAGAGGTAGGACTGAAGCTCCTTTCAAGGTCACTTGAGGTCATTCAGGGACCACTTGTGGCAGTCATGGGAGGAAGAGACACTGGGCACCATGCACGTGGGAAAGAAGAATTCAGCTAAAACGCTAACAATTTGCCAGCAGTCCTGTGTAGGCTAGCACGAGATTACAGAGCTGGGGTCACAGGCGCAGGGGACCGAACACACAATCATCGACACTTTTCAACCGACCGCCACAGTCGACTGAGGAGACAGCTCAGGAGAGAGAGGGAAGCTGGACATTGCCTCCCTCATCGGTGCCAGCCAGTGGTGCTGCTCTGCAGTGAAGGCTCAATGGATTGAATTATATCCACCCCCCCAAAATGTGTGTATTGATATGGCCAGACCGTGGTCCCCAGCATTGTGTGGTTGCCCTCCATTCTGCTATCATAATTTTAGGTTAAAGAGGATTCCTGTGGGATTGCAACACCTGTACGAAGGTCATCTTCCTGAGCTAGGTAAAGGGAGTTTGCACGGGGGTGTGGCCCACAGCTCCTTTTGTCTTACAAGAGGTAAAAGGAAAGAGAAGCAAGCAGAGAGTGGGGGACCTCATACCACCAAGAAAGCAGTGCAGGAACAGATCCTGTCCTTTGGACCTGGGGTCTCTGCACAGAGAAGATCCTAGTCCAGGGAAAGATTGATGAGAAGGCTGACAGAAAGCCTTCCCCTGGAACGGATGCTTTGAATTTGGACCTGCAGCCTACTTTACTGTGAGGAAATAAACTTCTCTTTATTAAAGCCATCCACTGGTAGTATTTCTGTTATAGCAGCAGCAGATGACTAAAACACCCACCAAAGCCTTCTCTCCAGTAGGAAAAAAAAAAAAAAGATGGAAGAAGGGCATCAAATCCAGGGCACAAGTGGAGACCCTTTATAGCTGCAAGAAGGACCAAACAGAATTTATATTCCTTGAGGTGGGGAAGAAACAGTCTCAAAGTCAAAATGTGGTCATGGTTATTCATTGCTTTTGAATGGGCTCTAACTCATAGCAACCTGATGTATAGACTGAGAAACCACTGGTACCAAGTCGACTCTGACTCAGAGCAACCCTAGAGGACACAGAACTGCCCCATAGAGTTTCTAAGGTTGTAAATCTTTACAGAAGCAGACTGCTACTGCTTTCTCCCACAGAGTGGCTGGTGGTCTCAAAGCACCAGCCTTTCAATAAGCAGCCAAGTGGTCTTCACCACTGTGCCACCAAGGCTCCTTACCTGATGTCTTACAGAATGAAATGTTGCTGTCCTCTGTGTCATCTTCATGCTTGTTGGTGCCACGGTTGCTGTGCCAGTGTGACTGAAAGTCTTACACATTCCATGGCAGTGAGTTTGGTTGGGTTTTGACACATGACTTTCAGACATTTGTCAAAACATATAGAAATGTTCACTAAGAAGAGACAAATCTCACTCTAGGTAAGATTTACTTCAACAAACCTGACAATATTAACTTAGTAAATAAAAACGTGGCATGTTGTACCCCAGGCCCATTTCATCAGAATTGCTGGGCTAGACTCAGCTGTCTATATTTTTTAAAATTCTTCAGGTATAGCAAAATTGACAACCACAACCTAAAAAAAGAAGAACACACAAAGAATTAGGACTTCATCCAGCTACGTAACAGGCTAGCTAGTTGGGTTTTGTGTCAATTTGCTAATAATATTTATTCAGTAAATACCTTCCAACATAGCTGAAAGAAAACCAATCCTGCAGATAATACATAACGCAGGATGTCTCTATCTCTCCTTTCCTGTGCAAAAGTCCCATGAAGGAGACCACAGCCCTAATGGCAGTGTGAACTGCACAAGGGAGGATGTACCTTGTAGGAAGGCACCTGTCTTATCATGCCATCCTCCACACAATAAGCAAGGCCCCCAGGAGCCTTGGTTCATCTAGCCCCCTCCTGGTTATGCCAATCATCTTTGAATCTAAATTTCAGACTAAGTCTCTTGGCTCCAGTGCTGTGAGAAGAACAGAACCTGGATCTTTCTTGCCCCTAAAATGATTAATGTTTGATATCTCCTTTGTCTTCTGCTTAGAGATCTGAGCCAGAAAGCATTGATCTTCATTTCGTTTGCAAAAAGTACTTTGGTGTGGTTTTCTGGCTTGTTGATTGGTTTCTTTGCAGAGACCCTAAACTCTGGATAAAACATGAAAGGACTGTGATTCTTAGATCAAATTCCCTAGAGGAAGATTCATGCACAAGTACTTTCTTTAAAAAAAATACTGTGCTGTCCCTAAATAAACAATCCAAAAAAACCAAACCCACTGTTGTCAAGTCGATTCTGACTCATAGTGACCCTGTAGACAGAATAGAACTGCCACAGAGAGTTTCCAAGGATTGTCAGGTGGATCTGAACTGCCCACATTTGGGTTAGGAGATGTTTACAGCACCCCAAAACCAAACACCAAACCCACTGCCATCAAGTTGGGTCCAACTCCTAGCAACCCTACAGGCCAGTGTAGAACTGCCCCAGAGTTTCCAAGGAGTGCCTGGTGGATTTGAACTCCCCACTTTTGGGTTAGCAGACGTAGCGCTTAACCACCATGCCACCAGGGTCTCCAGATAGAGAATAAAGGACTGATAACTTGGTGAAGGGTAAGACGGAGCACGGTACTGAGGAAGCCAGCACACCTTGTCCAAGGCAAGTCGTGGAAGCACCATAGACACATCCAGACTCCCTGAGGGACAAAATTACTGGACCAAGGGCTGCGGGGACCATGGTTTCCGGGAACATCTAACTCAGTTGGTATAACACAATTTATAAAGAAAACGTTCTACGTTTTACTTTGGTGAGTAGCATCTTGGATCTTAAAAGCTGTGAACGACCATCTGAGATACTGCACTGGTCTTGCCTTGTCAGGAGGAACGGAGAAAATCAAAGACACAGGGACAGAGTGGTTCAAAGGATTGATGGACTGCAGCTACTCCAGCCTCCAGCAGACTGAGTAGAGCACCACTAGATGATGCGTGGCCACGACCACCAACTGCTATGACAGGGACCACCATAGAAGGTCCTGGGCAGAGCTCGAAAAAAAAGGAGAACAGAATTCTGACTCCACAAAGAGCAGACTTACTGGCCTGATGGAGACAAGAGAAGCCCCAAGAATGTGTCCCCTAGACGTGCTTCTAGCTCAGTGATGAAGTCACCCCTGAGGTTCACCCTTCAGTCAAAGATTGTTGTTGTTAGGTTGTTGTTAGGTGATGTCAAGTCAGTTCCAATTTGTAGTGACCGTGTGTACAACAGAATGAAACACTGCCTGGTCCCGCACCGGTGCCCACAATCGTCTGGATGCTTAAGCCCATTGTTGCGGCCACTGTGTCACGCCGTCTTGTTGAGGGTCTTCCTCATTTTCACTGACACTCTCCTTTGCCAAGCGTGATGTCCTCCTCCAGGATTTGATCCCTTCTGACAACAAGTCCAAATAATGTAAGACACAGTCTCATGTTCTCTGCTTCCAAGGAGCACTCTGGTTGTACTTCTTCCAGAACAGACCTGTTTGCTCTTTTGGAAGTCCACGATACAGCCAGTATTTTCTTCTCTGACAGCACAATTCAAATACATCATTTCTTCTTCTGTCTTCCTTATTTATTGTCCAGCTTTTGCCTGCATATGAGATGATAGAAAATACTATGGTTTGGGTCAGGCACACCTTAGGTGATGTCATGGATTGAATTGTGTCCCCCCAAAAAATATGTGTAGTAATTCGCCTAGGCCAGGATTCCTTGTATTCTGTGATTGTCCTCTATTTTGTGCTTTTCCTAACCTCTATGTTAGAGGATTGGGGTGGGACTGTAAATCCCTTTATAAGATCATCTCCCTGCTTTACATAAAGGAAGATTCCCTGGATTATGGCTTACCCCACCCTTAATCCTTTTGTCCTACAAAAGGAAAGAGAAGCAAGCAGAGAATTGGGAACCTCACATATCAAGGAAGCAGCAACCGGGAGAAAAGCACATCCTTCAGACCTGAGATTCCTGCCCCAGGATGCTCCCTGGACAAAGACTGGTACAATACCAGACTTTCCTCCAGAGCCAACAAGGGGAAAGCCCTCCCCCTGGAGCAGACATCCAGAATTTGGACCTATAGCCTACCAGACTGTGTAAGAATAAACTTTCCTTTGTTAAAGCCGTGCACTCTGTGGTATTTCTGTTAGAGCAGCACTAGCTGACTAAAACAGGTGACATCTTTACTTTTCAAGACTTTAAAGAGGTCCTCTGCAGCAAATTTTCCCCACTCAATGCATTTTTTGATTTGACTGCTGCTTCCATGGCATTGATGGTGGAACCAAACAAAATAAAATCCTTGACAACCTCAGTCCTTTCTCCATCTATCATGATGTTACCTACTGGTTCACTTGTAAGGATTTCTGTTTTCTTGATGATGAGGTGCGGTGCACACTGAAGCCAAAGATTGCCCAAAGCCAAGTGCCGTCGAGTCATTAGACAAACCCATAAAATAAAACAATAGTAAAGGGGCACACCAGCCTGGAAAGCTAGTGATAGGGACCTCAAGGTCAGCAAGGGAGAGTGCAGACATGTCATAGGTTTGGTAACCAATACCACAATACAATATGTATACTAATTGTTCAGTGACAAGCAGTTTGTTCTGTAAACCTTCATCTAAAGGACAATTAGAAAAAATAAAGTACTGTGTTTTCAGGCAATAACACCTGTAATCTATGTTTGTTTAACAACCATGTCTTCCCCTCCCCCACAGATATTTTTATGAGCGAACTATGCCAATTTTCTTGTTAAAAAAAGAAAAATTGGATGCTTACAAAAATACCTCAAGGGGAGGGTGTAGTTGGCAACAGGCATAGAGCATGTGTGTTATTTGCATAAAAATACAATATTCCCAGGAGAAACCACAGGACAGTATGGAAGCGGGACAGAGAAAGCAGACAACTAGGGAAGGTACAAGTCAGATGAGTCCCATCGCGGGGAGCTTCAGACTGAACCTCACAGTGGTAGCTCATAGTTGTCCAAGCCTCACTAAGGGGGCTAGAACTTCATTTGCCGCATCTGTCAGTCTTTGGATTTTGGATGTTCCGTTGCTGTTGCTGTTGCAACATGATGTACTTCTCCTAGGATTTTGATCCTTCCTGACAACATGTCCAAAGTAGGTAAGACATAGTCTCACCATCCTCGCTTCCAAGGAGCTCTCTGATTGTACTTCTTCCAGAACAGATCTGTGCATTCCTTTGGCAGTCCATGGTATGTTCGGTATTCTTCAGCACCCCAATTCAAAAGCATCAATTCTTCTTATGTCTTCCTTATTCATTGTCTGCTCTCACATGATGTATGATGCAAATGAAAAGACTATGGCTTCTGTCAGGCTCACCTGAGTCTTCAAGGCAACATCTTTGCTTTGCAACATTTTTTTAAAGAGGTATTTTTTATAGCAAAAATTTTCCTGATGCAGTGCATCTTTTGATTTTTTGACTGTTGCTTCTGTGGGCGTGGATCATGGAACCAAGTTAAGTGAAATCTGTGACAACCTCAGTCTTTTCTCCGTTTATCATGATGTTGCTTACTGGTCCAGTTGTGAGGATTCCTGTCTTCTTGATGTTGAGATGCAATCCTTGCTGAAGACTGTGGTCTTTGATCTTCATCGGAAGCCTTTCAAACCCTCTTTACTTGCAGCCCTGGGAGAATATAGATTCCTGGGAATGTCCCTGCGTGGGCTGTGATAGCCCAAGAGCCAGATCAGTTGCCTTCCTGGTTGTTTCCGACTCAATGGTGATTTCCACCACGGGTGTGTCAGAGTAGAACTGTACTCCACGAGGTTTTCTAGGGCTGATCTTTCAGAAGTACATGGCCAGGACTTTCTTCTGAGGTGCCTCTGAGTGGACTTGAACCGCCAACCTTTCAGTTAGCAGCAGTGGCATCATCAGCTCTGTTTACCATTCCTGTAGCTTTGACTTTTCTAAATTGGTGTGAACATCCATGTTCATCTCTCTCTTGGATAACTACCTAGGAAAGGAACAGCTGGATTTTATGGTATCTATGTACTTAACTTCATAAGAGAATTACAAAACTGCCACCCAAAGTGGCTGTAACATTTTGCACTTCCACCAGCCATGAATGACCACACTGTGTATTGTTAGGTGTTTTTTTTTTCCTAAGCCATTCTACTGGGTTTATGTGCTGCCTCATGACCTCATTGCTATTGAATCGATTCCAACTCATAGCGCCCTCACAGGACAGGCTAGGAACTACCCATGGGATTTCCAAGGCTGTAATCTTCACTGAAGCCGGCTGCCACAGCTTTCTCCCATCGAGTGGATAACCACCAAGCTTTTAGTTAGTAGCCAAGCATCTAACCACTGCACCTCAGGGCTCCTTTGTTATCTCAGTGGTTTTCCCTTGAGTCTCCCTGATGAATAATTACATGGAGTGTCTTTTCGTAAGTGTATTTGCCCCATAATTGGACCTCCAGTGGGGTAGTCAGAACTATATTAATGTTGCTTGTCACTATTTTCTCTTTCTTTCCTCATGGAAGGAGTTGTCTGCCTCTGCACACGAGTGTATTGGAGAGGTATCCCCGTGTACAGCCTGTCACATGTACCCATAGCAGCCCCATGGCTCACCTACTTTTCCCTGAATTGGCCAGCATGGTTGCTCTCTCCTGCTGGCCCCAGCAATTTTGTTTTCCCCTATACCACCCCCCCGACCCCATGACACAGGTCCCTCACAACTCTGATGAGTCCAGTGATGCACGCTTCCAAACCTTAAGTGATTTACAGTTGAGGACCTCCAAGGGTCTTCTCTCCCCTTCCATCATGCCGGCAGCTGGCACACAAGTACAACCCCCTTCCTTCCTGTCGGGTGCCACCTGCCTGCTCTGACAAGTGGGTGGAAATTTGCATCATGAAAAAAAGAAGTATATGCCTTTTCTTCCTCCACTTTTCACTGGCCAGAATAAAAACAGAAGTGAAGCCCCATTTTAGTTGGACTCTCCATCTGCGATATCCAGAAGGGCAGAGGAAGACAGAGGTGGACATGACAGCCATGTGTGGAGGTGTTTATAGGGAGGGAGACAAAATACATGTATCTGTCTGTCTGTGTGTATGTGTGTGTGTGTGTGTGTGTGTGTGTGTGTGAACCCTGGTGGCACGTAGTGGTTAAGTGCAACTGTTGCTAACCGAAAGGTTAGCGGTTCAAATCCACCAGGTTCCCCTTGGAAACTCTATGAGACAGCTCTGCTCTGCTCTGTAGGGTCTCTAAGAGTTGGAATCTACTCGCTGGCAATGAGGGTGTGTGCGTGCAAGTATGCGTCCTGTGCTGACTCAGCAGAACTGACCAGCGTGAAGAAAAATTCATGGTTCAGATGGAGAGAAGAAACACTTTTTCTTGCAGCAGTCTACAGAGTGGAAAGTTTAATTCCCAAGGAACCCACAGTTGTTTTGGTGCAAAATTTGTATGGCTGTGTATTGGGTGGCATTTTGTGTTCTCTCTCTCTCTCTCATTCCACCCCCCCAACCCGAATGGGGGATTTAGGCGTAAATCCAAGTTATAGGCAAGTTAAAGTCTTTCAGGCTTCATTAAAAATGGTTTGTCTTCAGCTTTGTGCCTTCCACTTGGCAAAGCTTCATCCAGACTTTCCCATTCCCATTGAGGAGGAGGGAGAATTCCTAAAACTGAATTGTAGGTTCCGTGCCTGGTGACATACCACAGTTTTAAGAGCTCCACTTCTACCCGAAAGGTTGGAAGTTTGAATCCACCAGCTGCTTCATGGAAACCCTGTGGAGTTTTCAATTCTGTCCTATAGAGTCAATATGTGTCAGCACCAACTGCATGGCAATGGGTAAGATTTTTGTTTTCTTATGTACTGTCCTGAGGTTAGTCCATTGTCCCCAAGGAAGGCATGGCTGTTGTTACTGCGTTTTGTTGTTTCAGTGTGGCTAGAATCAGACTATGGTACAATGCCTCCCTGATATAACCCTCCCCAGAGAGGACCCTATATAGTTCCCAAGTGACCTCATTTTCTAGAAAAATCTATCTCTCTTCAATCCCTCTTGCCCACAGTCCTGACCCTCCTGCGGTTTATCTCATCTCAATGGCAACTGCCATTTTTAACTGGTGAAGCCAAAAGCCTTGATGACATCCCTGACACTTCCCTTTGTCTCTTACTCCACACCCAGTCTGTTGATGAATCCCGTCAGTTCTACTCAGGACCACCTACATAATTTGGGGGTCCAGTACAAAACAAACATGTGGCATCCCTTAGCCAAAACCTATTAGCAATTTCAGGATGGCGGCCGCAGAGCATAAAAGCAAGCATAGTGCCCTTCTGAGTGAGGGGCTCTGTGTGACTGACTGGGCAGGCTGTGCACCCGGGAAGCAGATTGTGGTTCTCCCTGCAGAAACGCTTCCGGTGTCCAACCACTGCTACCTCCCTGGTCTGAGCCACCATTAGGCTGCACTTAATTATTATAGTCACTGTCCCACTGGGCTGACTCTTTTGCCATGGCTCCGTTAGTGTGTTTGCAAGACAACAGTCAGTTTTTTAAACCATGTCCTTCCTCTACTCAAAACTCTTCAGTGACACCTCACATCACCTAAGAGTAAAAGCCATAGTGTCCTTTCGGTGTCCTCACAGTGACCCATTCCATACCACCCCTAGAACCTCTCTAGATTCACCTCTCATTCTCTTCCTTGTGTATTTTGCTTCCGCCACACAGCATTCTTCGCTGCCTTCCAGCAAGCCGGGCATGTTCCTGCCTCAGGCATGTTGGCTTAGGGTTCCCTGTGCCAGGAGGTTCGCTCAACACAACACACACTGCAGTCTCTGTCATATCTTTTCCAGTCTTATTCATTCAGCATGTATTTATTGAGCACTTATTATGTGCCAAATACTCTCCTAAGCACAGATGGTTGGGCTCAGCATCTTTCTGGTGAGGTAAAGCATCTTTTTTTGAGCTTATTGGCCATTTTGTAACTATTCTTATGAAATTTTTGTTGTTGTTGTTAAATAAACACTAACACAGTACTTACTCTGTGCTAGAACCCACCCTAATAACCAATTTTACAAATGAGGAAATTGATTGATTTACCTGTGGTCACATATCCATTTTTCTATTGGGCAGTTGATCTTTATTCATCTTGATTTTCAGGAGCTCTTTATATATCATGGCTATTATCCATTTGTGTGTTATACATTCTGTCTGCATAGTAAGAGACTCCTTATGTTGCCTTCAACTATTCTTATATCATGCCTTCTATTCACAGTTACATTAACTAAGCCAAACATGTTTGTTAACTATTCATTGTTGTATAACAAATTAATGACCTCTATTCCAACTCATAGTGACCCCACAGACAGAGGAGAAACTTCCCTATAGGGTTTCCAAGGGGTACCTGGCAGATTTGAACTGCCAACCTTCTGATGAGCAGCCACAGCTCTTGACTACACCACCAGGGTTTCTACTTTTTTTGTTTTGAGTACCCTAAATCTACCTGGGTAAGATAACAGCCAGAATGATCCTTAGAAGTGAGGATGGTGAGACTTGGTCTCACATACTTTGGACATGCAGGAGGGACTTGATAAAGTGAGGGTCAGCAAAAGAGAGGAAGACCCTCAGTGACATGGAGTGACCCAGAGGCTGCAACAATGGGCTCCAACCGAGCAATGATTGTGAGGATGGTGCAGGACCCAGCAGGGTTTCGTTCTCTTGTACACGGGGTCACTGTAAGTCAGAACCAACTTGATGGCACCTAACAACAACCAGCACAAAGTTAGCACCTTAGAACCACAAACATTTATAATCACTTGCAAATTCTGAAGGTTAGAGATCTGCGAACAGCTTGGCTGGGTGGTTCTGACTCCGAGGCTCTCTTGGAGGTTGCAGTCAAGCTGTGGCCAGGGCTGCAGTCATCCTGAGACTTAATAGGGTAGAGAATCCATTTGCAAGCTCATTCACATGTGGTTGGCAGACTCAGTTCTTTGCTAGCTCTTGGCAGGAGGCCCCAGTGCCTCACCACATGTGGTAATCCATAGAGCTGCATGCAGCATGACAGCTTGCTTCCCCTAGAGTGAGTGATCCAAGAGAAGGGTGAACGAGAGAGAATGCCTAAGGTGGAAGCCTCAGCCCTTGTAACCTAGTATCAGAGATGATGTCCCATTACTTCTGCCATTCACGGTGGATCACGCAGACCAACCCCGGGGCAGTGAGGGAGGGGACTAATTACCTATGGGTGTCAGTGGCAACAGGCATGAACCATTGGGTGCCATCTTGGAGACAGGTGCTCACAGCAGAGGTCCCCCCGTTATTATTGTGATTACCCACTGTGGAAATACACACGTAGGGAATGGTATTTTTGAGAAGGAGATAGAAACTCAGAATCCTAAATCTCTGAAGTGGATTACCAAAATTAAGGATCATGTTCCTTTCAACCAACGAGGCTTGGCAGTGTAATGGCTATCTACTTAGTTGCTGATCCAAAGGTCAGCAATTCAAACCCACCAGCCACTCAATGAGAGGAAAGGTTTGGCAATTACAGCCTAGGAAACCCTATGGGGCAGTTCTACTCTATCCTGTAGGGTTGCTATAAGTTGGAATCTACTCAAAGGCACACAACAACACCATCCCTTCAGCTCTCTCCTGTGCGTTAGGTTGTCACACTGTCTGGGCTTGCATGTTGCTCTGGAAGTCATGCCACTGGTATCTCAAATACCAGCAGGGCCCACTCCTTGTAAACAGGTTTTTACGGAGCTTGCAGACTGAGACAGACTAGGAAGAAAGGGCTGGTGATCTATATCCCAAAATTAGTCAAGGAAAACCATATGGATCACAACAGAGCAATGTCCAACTTACTTGCTATGGGCACATTATCGGGAGGGATCAGTCACTGCAGGAGGATGTCCTGTTTGGTGGAATAGTGGACCATCCAAGGTGAGGGAGACCCTTGGTGATTCACTTACTGGCTAAAAACTCCCTCACAAACAACTGTACAACTAAGTTTGTGAACTAGCCACCTTGCCACTGTGCCACTGTGTACAATGGCCATTCTAGAAAGACTTCCACAATTGCTTTGAAGGGTGGACTAGGCACTAGCATCAGTGCATAGCTTACTAAGGGGAGTACTTTGAAGGTAACCATAGGGATGTTTAGCAGTGAGATATGTAGCACTTAGAACAAAGAAGTTCGTGGTCTTAATTTTCAGACCTCGTTGTCTGTGAGGGAATTTTTAGCCAGTAAACAAATCACTGTATTGGAACACCTTCCCTACTCACCTGATCAGGCCCCCAATGACTTTTCTTTACTCAAAGATAAAGGAAATATTGAAAGGAAGATATTTTGACAACATTCAGGACACCAAGGGTAATACAATGACAGCTCTGATAGCCATTCCAGAAAAAGAGTTCCAAAGTTGCTTTGAAGGGTAGACTAGGCACTGGCATCAGTGCATAGCTTCCCAAAGGGAGTACTTTGAAGGTGACCATAGTGATATTCAGCAATGAGGTATGTAGGACTTTTTCTGGGATCAGTTCATGAACATAATTGGCAGTCCTCTTGTATTTCTCTTGGTTTTAGCTAACAAAAAGCATGTTACCATCAAGTCAGCTGTGACCTGTGTTGATTCTGTGGATGTCAGAGCAGAATTGTGCTCCATAGGGGGTTTTATGGCCGATTTTTTAGGAAGTAGGTCACCAGGCCTTTCTTCTGAGATGCCTCTCGGTGGGGCTCAAATTGCAACTGTTCGGTCAGCATCCAAACCCATTAACCATTTGTACAACCCAAGGACGCCCCTCTTGGCTCCAGACTCCCCTTCATTACCAAGGGGTTCTTAATCTTTTTAGTGGCATGGACACCTGTGGGAATTTGGTGAAGACTATTGACTCTCCTTCAGCACAATACTTTTTATATGAATAAAATAAAGTACATCGGCTTACAAAGGAAACCAATTATATTGAAATGTAGTTATCAAAATAATAAAACAAATTTGTAATACAGCAGTATATTTGCCACACACATTACTCTTTATGAACTCATTAAGAACTAAATCTAACAGTGTGTCTAACAATTATTATAATTTCCAAGACATGATAAGCTTAAATGATATTTGAAGATTCTGTAACAATCGTAATGAGACACGAAAACGGCTACAGTTTCTAATGGCGTTGAAGTCACAGGTATTGTTGATTCCACTGTGGTTTTGTTGCCTACATGCATAATTTTAAAAATGCTGAAAATCAGTTAGAGGTCAATGAAAGAAAATCTTACCTATTCAAGTGGACTAGGCCCTTAGAGTCTGTCCCAGGGGATGAAGGGCCAGCATCCTAGGTTATGAATTCCTGAGGATTCCAGCCTGCCTAGCCCTCCAGTCACAGGTAGAAAAGGAAGCACAAGAAGTGGTCAATAAAATAGATGGAAACTGATCACAAAGGAGGAGTTTCCAAACTAGAGCACTCTTATAGGTATTGTGTGTTGCATGCATGTATGTGTGTATATTGCCATTATAAGATAGTTCTGACAGGGTGGTGCAATCAGTTCAGACCTCTGCTGCTAAGAAAAAGGCTGGAGGTTTGGTTCTACCCAGAGGCACCTTGGAAGAAAGGACTGGTTATCTGCTACTGAAGACTCAGCAGTTGAAAACCCTATGTACCGTAGTTCCACTCTGACATGCATGGTGTCACCATGAGTTAGAGTCAGCTTGATGGCAGCTTATTTCCCTCATCTTCCAACATGAAAAATGATGGCTTCATAAATTACTGAGTTAAAAAAAGCACGTTATAGAACAATGTGTAACAACAATATCCATTGCCATTAAGTCAATTTTGACTCAGGGTTGACTTGGAAGACATAGAAGAACTGTCCCATAGGGTTTCCTAGGATGTAATCTGTACAAAAGCAGATGACCACATCTTTCTCCTACAGAGAAGCTGGGAGATTCCAGGCACCAACTTTTCAGTTAACTGCCAAGCACTAAGCCACAGTGCCACCAGGCTTCCTTGTAATAATGATACAGGGAGCTGGAATCAACAGCAGATAGTACTGGTGTTGTACTTGCACTGTTTCATAATAATTTAATAGAAAGAGGAATGACTAATAAGAAATGCTAGCATTTCCCAGCAAGGCTGGTATTAACCCAAAAGGCACAAAATAATGTTGGAGAGGTTGTGGAGAGACTAGAACACTTCTATACTTCCGATGAGAATGTCAGATGGTACAACCACTTTGGAAATTGATTTCGCACTTTCTTAAAAAACTAGAGATAGAAATAACGTAGAATTCAGCAATCCCACTTCTTGGAATATATCCTAGAGAAATAAAGGCTGTCACATGATAGATTAATGCATATTGATGCTTACTGCAGCACACATCCACAATAGCAAAAAGATGGAATCAACATAGGTACCCATCAACAGATGAATGGATAAACAAACTATGGTATATCCACACAACTGAGTACTGGGCAATGATAAAGAACAATAATGAACTTGGAAAACATAACATGGAGGAATTTGGAAGGCATTATGCTGAGTGAAGTTACTCAGTTGCAACAGGACAGATATTGTATGAGACCACCATTATAAGGACTCAAGAAAAAGGTTAAACACAGAAGGAAATAATCTTTGATGCTGGAGAGGGTGGGGGAGGGTTATTAATTAGTTAGTAGACAAAAATTATGTTAGGTGAAAGGAGGGACAACACACATTAGAGGAGACTGAGCTAAACCAAAAGCTAAGTTTCCTAAATGTAACCAAACCCTTCAAAGGACATAAGGACATAGTAGCACGGGCAGAGGTCTGAGGACCATGGTTTTGGAGGACATCTGGGTCAATTAGCTAAACAATGTGTTTTAAGACAGTGTTCTGCATCCCACTTTGGTGAGTGGTATCTGGATCTTAAAAGCTAGCAAGTGACCAACTAAGAGCACTAATTGGTCTCAACCCACCTGGAGAAGAAGAGAATGAAGGACATCAAGACATAAAGGAAAACATGAGCCCAAGAGCCAAAAAGGGCCACATAATCAGCATGAGATCAGTAGAACTAGATGGTGCCTGGCTACCACAAGTGACTGCCCTGACAGGGAGCACAATAATGAGTCCCTGATGTAGAGGGAGGAAAATGGGTGTGCAGAACTCAAACCCTATTGAAAAGAGCACACTTGATGGTCGACAGACTGGAGGCTCTCCAGATGATATGGCCCCCAGACTGTCTGTTACTGCAGAACTGAGACTATTCCCAAAGTCGATTCTTCAGATAAAGAGTGGGCTGGACTATAAGATATAAAATGATACTGGGTAAAACTGTGCTTCTTGACTTAAGTAGATGCATGAGATTAACTGCGCAGCTCCTGTCCAGAAGCAAGATGAGAGGGCAGAGGGGGACAGGAGCTAGTTGAATGGATACAGGAAATACACAGTAGAAAAGAGTGTGTTGTCACAGTGTGGGAAGAGCAGCTAGAGTTACATTGCGATGTGTGTGTAAGTTTTCATATGACAAATTGACTTGAACTGTAAACTTTGACATACAGCAAAATAAAATATATTTTTTAGAAAAGAGAGGAGAGAGAAAGGAGAAATGCTAACTTTACTGAGTGCTTGCTACAGGCCAACAACAACCCATTCCCATCAAGTCAATTCTGACTCATAGCAACGCTACAGGCCAGAACTATAAGCACTTGACCAACATCATTGCATCAAATCACCAGCACTTTGACACAGGCATTGTTATGATCTCTATTCTACAGATGATTCAGATGAAAATTGGGAAGATGAAGTAACCTACCCAAGGTCACAGAACTTGGAAGTGACCCAGCTGGCATTCAGCGTCAGGCAGCCTGACTTCAGAGCTTGTGCTCAGGTCTGCTCAACTGATCCAATATTGACAGCTAATTTTTTAAAACTCTGAACTTTTGTATGTGGATGCATACACACATAGGGCTGAGAATTACACATGCCAAATCACTAATCATATTTACCTGTGACGAGAGTGACAGGGAGAAAGCAGAAATGGGGATACCATCTCCTTCTTTCTCCAAACCCAGAGAAGCTGACATCCTTTTACAAGCATTCCATGTATTAACTTGAGTGGAGCTCATAACTAGTGTTGAGCAACAAAGAATATACACAGTATCATACAGTGTTAAAACTTGCAAGACAAACTTATATATTATTTAGACATCCCTATATAGTAAAAATACAGTAAGATGTCTGCAGTTAATAAATAACCAACTCAAGGGAGGAAGGAACCAGTCAAGAAGACAAACATGTGGAGCTTCAGCTGTACTGATTATCATCTCTTTCTTGAGCAGTATGGTGGGCACCAGCTGTCCCTATGTTACCATGGACACTGTTATGTTTGAGGAGGAGTCCCTGAGTGGTGCAGATGGTTCATGGTGCAGATGGTTCATGCTCTTGGCTGCTCACTGGAAGATTGGAGGTTCAAATCCACTCAGAGCTGCCTGAAAAGAAAGGCCTGGGGATCCAATTCCCAAACAATCAGCTACTGGAAACCCTCTGAAAGGCCTGAAGATCCACTTCCCAAACAGCCACTGGACACCCTAGGGCCTTAGTGCTGCGATAACATAAATAACATGAGTGGATGGCTTTCGTGAACAGAAATTTATTTGCTCAGAGCTGAGCAGCTTAGAACCGGGAATTCAGGGCACCAGCTCGAGAGGAAGGCTTCCTCTCTCTATTCAACCCGGGAGAAGGTCCCTGCCTCCTTTCAACATCTGTGGGCACAGTGTTTCTTAGAGACCTCTATGAGTCTTAGCATTAATCTCACCCCGAGTCTACAAGTTTCACAGCACAGGGATCAAAGATCCAAAGGACACGGTCAGCTCCTGGTTCTTCTTTCTTGGTGGCTTGAGATCCCTCAACTTCTGCTCACTTGTTTATTCTCTTTTATATCTCAAAAGAGACAGGCTCAAGGTAACAACCTGATCCTGTAGACTGTGTCCTGTAGACTGCCTCATTAACATACCTGCCTCTAATCCTGCCTCATTAACATCATAGAGGTTAGAATTTACAAAGCATAGGCTAATTATATCAGATCCCCAAACGGAGAATAATTACATAATACTGAGGATCATGGCCCAGTCTAGTTGACGTGTACAGGTCTGACAATTAAGTTCCCACACTCATCCTAGGAGAAGTGCTCCATACCTCACTGCTGAATATCTCCACAGTCACCTTCAAGGTCCTCCACTTGGAAAGCTATGTACCAATGCCAGCATCTAGTCCACCCTTCAAAGCAGTTTTGGAACTGTTTCTGGAACCACCATCACAGCTATTGTCACATTACCCTTAATGTCCTGAATGTCACTCAGATGTCTTCCTTTCAATATATACTTTATCTTTGGGTAAAGAAAAAAAAGTCACTGGGGTCCGGATCGGGTGAGGAGGGAGGGTGTTCCAATACAATTATTTGTTGACTGACTGAAAACTCCCTCACAGGCAGGTATACAATTAAGTTTGCAAACTTGCCCCCTTGCCATCATGTGCAGTGGCCATTCCGGAAAAAGAGTTCCAAAATTGCTTTGAAGGGTGGACTAGGCACTGGCATTGGTGCACAGCTTCCCACAGGGAGGACTTCAAAGGTGACTGTAGTGATGTTCAGCAATGAGGTATGTAGCACTTAGAACAATTAAGTTTGAGGACTTAATTGTTGGACCTCATATTTTGGGAAGGGCACAATTCTAATCCTAACACCGGTGAGCACAGTCCTACTCTGACACATACGGAGCTGCCGTAAGTCAGAATCAACTGTACGGCAACGGGTACTGGCACTGTGTTTCAGCTGCTTCATAGTAATTTAATACAAAGGTGAATTACTCATAAGAAATGCTCTTTTAGCTGTGTTATTGTTTGAGTGGAAATCCTGGTTATGAGATATGACTGCTAACCAAAAGGTCAGCAGTTCGAGTCAGGCACTCCCTGGAAACTTTATGGGCATGACTACTGTGTCCTATACAGTCACTACAAGTAGGTATCTAGTCCATAGCAGCAGATTGTTTGAATATGTACAGTTACTTGTGAAGTTTTATAAAACCAGAATGTAAGAAGACAGAGGATAGCGGGGTACTGTTAGGAAGGATGTAAGGTGTAGACATTGGGAGAGGGCACAAAAAGGGCACAAAGGGGCTTTTGGGGTCCAGCAATGTCCTATTTCATTGCATGGAATGATGGTTTCACACGTGTTTGCTTTGTGATATTTCATTCAGCTATACACATTGTCTATTTTCACTTTTCTAAATGTATGTCATACATCACATAAAAAAATTGGTATTAAAAGCTTACCTTATACAGATACAAAAAAAGGGGGAAACATCTAAGACCCTTTGAAAAGAATTCCAGTGTCTCGGCTTTTCAGCTGGGCCATGCCAGCCCCAGTCCTCCAGGTCACTCAGCAGGACACTCCTCTTTGCACAGGCTGCAGGACCTAGGCAGTCCTGCGTGTGCCAAGACAGATCTCTGGGCACACCCCAGCCTCCAGCATCCTCAGTGGGGTGGCTTTTGTCAAATGGCTGTCTGCATCACCAGTGCCAGGAAACCACTGCCAGGTGGCAAGGCTTGTAAGTAGGAGAGCCTGAGTCACAGAGACAGGGTAATAAAATCCAAAGTGCTTGTTCAGATAGCGTCGCCCCGCCCCATCCCCCACCCCTGTTTTAAGAAATCACGAGATTTTCTCCCCTGGTTCCCATAGTGACATCTCCACCCACCTCTCCCCAAGAATGGAGAGAACAGGTACTTCTCTTTCAAGTGGAAAAAAGGGAGATAACTGAAATGTAGAAGCAAGAACCCTGATCTGGAAATCAGGGGATCTGCTACATCGGTTACGGAGCACAGGTAGTGCAGTGGTTAGGCAGTCAGTACTACCTAAAAGGTCAGCCATTGTCCCCACTTAGTGCTCCACAGGAGAGAGATTGACAGTCTGCATCCATAAAGACTGCAGTCTTGGAAACACTATGGGGCTGTTCTGTTCTGTCCTGCGGACTCACTAGGAGTCAGAATTGACTCACTGGCAGTGGGTTTTGGTGTGGTCTTTTTATCATGTCAGTTAGAGTCTCTGGGTCATGCAAATGATTAATCTGCTTGTCTGCTAACTGAAAGATTTAAGATCCTAGTGCACCCCGAGGCACTGCAGAATAAAGGCCTGGCTTCTGAATAATCAGCCACTTAAAAGCCCTATGGAGTGCAGTTCTGCTCTGTCAGGAGTTAGAATCACCTCCATAGCAACTGGGCATTTTTGTTTGCTTGTTTGTCTGGTTTGAGCCACATTAGTTAGCTGTTGCTGCATAATAAACCATCTCAAAACTCAGTAGCTTAAAAAAATAGGCGCTCATTATTTCTTATCAATCTATGGGGCAGTGGGGTCCTTCTGCTCATCTTGGCTGGGCTGCTCCTGCAGCTGCCATCGGCTGGCAGGTTGGCTGGGGGCTGGCTGTGGCCTCACTCATGTGTCTGGTGGTTGGCTGACAGCTGGTTTGCTTGGATGGCTGTGCCGTGAGTCTTTTATCACTGAGCTCTGACTCACGGCAGCCCATGTACAACAGAACTAAACGATACCCAGTCCTACACCATCTCCGTAACGGTTGGCCTGTCTGTTCCTTAGGAGTGACAAGGGAAGATTTCATCGTGCTTAGTTTCAGGGATGCATTTACCCAATAAGCAAGGTAAGCATTTGCTCAGGGCATTCAGTGAAACAGGAGCACCATTGTCCAAATCAAAGACCAGTAGATGCCACGCAGACAGGACACGAGGAGAAGTGAGTGCGACAGTAGAAGGGAAGAGGCAAGACTGAATGAAACTGATAGCAGCTCTGGTATGTGAACATGTGCTGTCCGGAAATAAAGTCAACGTAGAGTCACCATGTGCAAGATTGTTTTGAGGTATGAGATTCGACCACTTCAACACCATCATCAGCATGTCTCCCGCCGGTCCCTCCTGTGTAACTGATACTTACTATCTCGGTGAGTCTCTTAAAAGTGTACTGTCTCTTTCTAATAAACAGGAGATTGGGATAAGCTATCAAGTCTAATTCTTGCTACATTCACCCAGCGCACTGCTGGATTCCACATGAGAGCATATTGGCAAGGATGGATTTGCTACATGGACACAGTCTAGCTTACTTTTAATATAGTGCTGACATAGGTAGTAGTTTCATACTGACATAGGAAGCATCCCAAAATACTGGAAATATTAAATTAATTAAACGAAAACAAAAAGTTTTAATTTGTGTATTAAGTGTCTGTTGTGCAGGACATAGTGCATGCTATTATTCTATATATGATTTAAAAATAAATAAGTGAAGGAGGTATTAAGCTCATTATCCACAAAACCAAAAAACCAACCCCACTACCGTCGCGCCAATTCCAACTCACAGTGACCCCATGGGACAGGGTAGAAATGCTCCATCGAGAGTCCAAGGAGCGCTGGGCGGGTTTGAACTGCCGACCTTTTGGTTGGCAGATGTGGCTCTTACCCACCAGGCCACCAGGGCTTCTGAGCACTTCAGATGTGTGTTAAATGAGCTTCTTTTACAGCACATGAGGAGGGTGCAAAGTTCACTAGTCATCATCCAAAAATATGTTTCTATTTTGCAGCAATGAGTGTGTTTCTACATTTGTATCCCAAGAAAGCAACAAGGGATGTGGATATACCTGATGAAGGATGTGTAAAGACACCCAAGAAATTACTGACGGCTCATTCTGGTGCCTTACAGAAACCTTTATGGAGACAATTTCATTCTTACATGAGAACTAAGCTTACAGATTCGGCAAAGACGAATGTTAACTCATGTAGGCGTGTATGAGTCCTTAACAGAAGATAAAATACAAGGCATATTTCCCAATGTCGAAGCTGCTATAGGCATATTCCTAACTTTAATGATAACAGACTGTGCAACAAAGCCCTCATTTTTGTACCTAAAGAGACTCAAAAACCCTCAGCATGCAACAGTGTTTCAGGAAAGACTTGATTAATTTATTATGTGTTGAGGTAAATACTATCTGGCAGCTTAATTGTGAGAAATCATTTAAGAATTTTTAAAAGCAAAGAATAGGAAGAAATGTTTTTAATTGTAACGTGTTAAAGATGAAAGATCTGTCTAAAAAGAAAATACAGTAATTTGTTGTAATATGTTTTCTGATCATTAAATTTTCTTTTATGGCATCTTTTCATTTGTTCATTTATAATTATAGCATTTATCATGAAACTAGACTCGAAATTGAAGTATGAGCTGTTTAAAGCAAAATGGGTGAAAGTCATTTTTTTGGTCGTGGGAGATCCTCACAATTTTACATGGATTGTTGAGACAGCTAAGATCACTAGCTTGTTTTCTTTGTTATAGACTATGTGGAACATTCTTTTTGGAGAAAATGAAATATGTAGTACCTTGCTCCCTTAAAAATTTATAATCCAATTCATCTCATTCTGCCAAAATGACAGGTACCATTTTTGCATTCAGTTGTGAATATTATAAAACCAAACCAAACTCTTTGCCATCAGCTGATTCAGACTCATAGTGACCATACAGGATAGAGTAGAACTGCTCCATAGAGTTTCCAAGGAGTGCCTGATGGATTTGAACTGCTGACTTTTTGGTTAGCAGATGTAGCACTTAACCACTACACCACCAGGGTTTCCACTAATAGTTTGAAAGGAACTCACAACCAACATCAAGAAAACAAAAATCCTCACAACTGGACCAGTAAGCAACATCTTGATAAATGGAGCAAAGATTGAGGTTGTCAAAAACCACCACTCATTGCCGTCAAGTCAAAACCACCATTCACTGTCATCGAGCCAGGTCCAACTCATAGTGACTGTATAGATCAGAGTGGAACTGCCCCATAGAGTTTCCAAGGAGCGCCTGATGGATTTGAACTGCCGACTTATTGGTCAGCAGATGTAGCGTTTAACCCACTACTCCACCAGGGTTTCCAAGGTTGTCAAGGGTTTCATTGTACTTGGTTCCACAATCAATGCCCATGGAAGCAGCAGTCAAGAAATCAAAAGACACATTGCTTTGGGAACATCTACCACAAAGGACCTCTTCAAAGTGCTGAAAAGTAAAGATGTTATCTTGAAGACTAAGATGCACCTGACCCAAGCCGTGGCATTTTCAGTTGCACCATATACATACAAAAGCTGGACAGTGAATAAGGAAGACAGAAAAAGAATTGACGCTTTTGAATTGTGGTGTTAGAGAAGAATGTTCCATGAACTATGGACTGCCAAAAAAACAAACAGACCTGTTCTGGAAGAAGTACAACCAGAGGGCGCCTTGGAAACGAAGATGGCAAGACTGCATCTTCCATACTTTGGACATGTTGTCAGGAGGGATCAGTCCCTGGAGAAGGGAGACCCTCGACAAGATGGATTGACACAGTGGCCGCAACAGTGGGCTTGAGCATAAAAACGATTGTGGACATGGCTCAAGACTAGGCAGTGTTTCATTCTGTCACTGTGGGCAAACAGTGTGGGTGGCACAGGATGACAGGTGTGGAGAGCACCAGAACTACTTAGTCCTCTTTGTGATGAGGAATCAGGCCCCAAGAGGAGAGGTGACATCCTCAGCCTCACAAGGGTGGCCTCATAAACTCCATCTCTGGACCTGTGGTCCAGTGTCTGCCTATGACAGAATGACCCCAGGAAATGTTGTTTTTAGCTGTGGCTGAGCCAATCCCTGATCCCTGATGACCCCGTGAACTGCCTCATGGGAATTTCTTGGCTATAAGCTTTACAGAAGCAGTTTACCAGGCCTTCCTTCTGCAGAGCCATTGGGTGGGTTTGAACTGCCAACCTTTAGGTTATCAGCCAATCACAAACCACTTGTGCCACCCTGGCTCCTTCCCAAGAAACAACAGGGGAAAAACAGACTGCCCATCCCTTAAAGGAACAAGAGAAGGGCGAGGGGCTGCCAAGCACCAGGCCAGGCTGCCGGCACCACGCCTTGGACTGAAGCTGGAAGGATGAGAAGAGCAAGGGAAGATAAAGCTGTCAGCCTCCCCGCTGTCATGGAAGCCTTGCATCATTCGGCTGCCGGCTCTGCCAGCAGGAACCTTCTGGGGTACAGAGGGAGGAGAATGAGGAGTCATACCAGGAAGCAGCTGGGCAGGTCCAGGAACTGGGGCTCAGCAGGCTTCCACCCCCAGTGAGGGGGGACGGGGGAGGGTCCCCCTCAAAATCTCTGCCCACAGCCCTCCCCAAGGCAGACCTCCAAAAGCCAGCCGCTTGCGCCCTTCCAGCCAGGCCAGCCTCTGGCTGACACTACAGACACAGAGATGTCTCTGTGCTTAACTACAGCCAAAATTACCTTTTCAGGAAAATGCTCCCATTTCTGAAAGGATGCAGAGAAAAAATATTGTGCACAGCTGAGGATGGCAAACTCCTGTCACACAGATTAATCTTTCTGTCAGTAAACAAACACACTTAGCGTTGAATGGCCTGGTAATGAGGGTTTGTTTCTCCCTTACCAGCCTGTCAGTGTGTTGTCTTGGCAAGGCTTGCAGATTGCTGTGATGCTGGGAGCCATGCCATCGATACATCACATACCAGCAGGGTCACTCAGAGTGGGCAGGTTTCAGCAGAGTTTTCAGACTAAAACAGACTAGGAGGAAAGGCATGGCGATTTACTTTCAAAACTCAGACAGTGAGAACCCTAGGGATCACAGCTAAACCTTGTCTGGCTCACCTGTGTTGGATACGAACCCTGCCAATTAAGTTTATGAACTCATCCTAGAAAAAGTGCTACATGCTTCATCGTTGAATATCACTATGGTCACCTTCAAAGTACTCCTCTTGGGAAGCTATGCACCAGCACCAATGCCTAGTCCACCCTTCAAAGCAATTTTGGAGCTCTTTTTCTGGAATGGCCATCAGAGCTGTCATCAGATTACCCTTGATGTCCTGAATGTCATCCAAATGTCTTCCTTTCAATATTTGCTTTATTTTCAGGTAAAGAAAAAAGTCATCAGGGACCACATCAGGTGAGTAGGGAGGGTGTTCCAATACAGTGATTTGTTTACTGGCTAAAAACTCCCTCACAGACAGCTAGATAATTAAGTTTGCAAACTTGCCACCATGCACAATGGCCATTCTAGAAAGAGTTCCAAGACTGCTTTGAAGGGTAGACTAGGTGCTGGTGTCAGTGCATTGCTTCTCAAGAGGAATACTTTGAAGGTAACTGTAGTGATATTCAGCAGTGCGGTATGTGGCACTTAGAATAATTAAGTTTGTGGACTAAATTGTTGGACCTTGTATGTCATCAGGACAGATCAATTGTTGGAGAAGACCGTCTTGTGTAGTAGAGGATCATCAAGGGTGAGACGGGTTGACACAGTAGCCCCCACAATGAGCTCAAACAGGCCAGCGATCATGAGCAAGATGCAGGACTAGGCCCTGTTGGGTTGTGCATGAGGGCAGCTGTGAGCTGGAGTGGACTTGACCAGCTGCCAACAACAACAGTAAGTCAGGGTTTCTGAAAAGTACTGGGAGCCCTGGTGATGTAGTAGCTAAGTGTTACAGCTGCTAACCAGAAAGTCAGTAGTTCAAATCCACCAACTGCTCCTTGGAAATTCTTTAGAGCGGTTCTGTCCTGTCCTGTAGGGTCACTCTGAGTTGGAATTGCTTTGACAGCAATAAGTTTTAAAACTATTGACCTGCAGGAATGGATTGGACTTGGGGACACAGAGTAACACATCATATGTGCACTTTATGTTCTATGCATCTATAGGATGTTGTCCTACTGGCCTATTACTAGAGCAGAGTAGAAAGAGTGGAGAGGAGGAGACAGGAGATTGTTAAGAGGATATGACACGTATAGAATGGAAAGGAGGAGTGTGCTGTCACCGGGCAAGGAGAGCAGAAGGAGCTGCAGATACACGGGCATGCAAATTTAAATTGGATTGTACACTTTCACTCAATCACAATAAATAATAATAGTAATTTAAAAACTATTCGACTGAACACAGTAGGTACAGATGCCTCATAGGAGTTCCTGGTCTGAGGACTTTAGGGAGGTTGACTGCCACATCCGTCTTCCCCAGAGCAGCTGGCATGTTCAAACCACCAACCTTTGGGTTTGCGGTCAAGCGCTCAGCTGCTGCGCTACCAGAGCTTCTTTGAAATCTAAGAATTACTTAACAAATGATGTTTCCTTTCCCCTCCTGTTACTTCTTTTCTGGTGCATTCAAGATTTCTCAGCAAGCGTTGGTCTAAGTCATCAGAACATTCCGCACCCGAATTCCCGTGCCGAAGGAAGCCGAGGCCGCTTGGCCCCTCTCCCAGCCTCTCTCCCTGCCGTTTTGATTCAACCTAGAACAAATGCAGTGGGGCTGAACCAGCTGGGGTCCCCCTTTGTAAAAGGAAGAGAAGATTAAAACGTTAAACCCTACAGCTACAGTTTAGTGAAAACAAGATTTTGCTGGAGAAATTCACATAAACCTCAAACCCCAGGCACTGCGTGGGGTTGGGGGAGGCTGGCTTTTTCTTTTGTTTTATCATCTCAAAACACTTGTTTTTAAGTCTTTTTAAGTTTTAAGTTTTTAAGCCATTGGTTTCTAATTTAAATTCTTTTTAAAGTGAAACATGTAAATAGTCTCTTTTTAAGTATCAAATGAAATGAGTGTTTTCAACGAAGAATAATTCTCCTCTTGTTTCTGAGTCCCTGGCCTCCCCTTCTTCATCATAAAAAGTGCTGTATTCCTTAAAAAGGTGTGCATCATGAGATCTTCACTAAAAGACCTCAACTGATGGTCCAGCGGTTTTGGGGTTCCTCTAAGAGCATGGCCCCCGACCCTGATGCTGCCCTTTACCATAAATTATAACAAAGGTCCACTCTTTGGACAGGAATGGATTGGACTTGGCAATGCAGAGTGACCATATATTGGAAGCACTTTATAGTTCTATACATCTATAGGATTTCATCCTGCTGACCTCTGGCTGGAGGAAGGGGAGTGGACGGAGAGGAGGGGAAAGGAGGCTGTTGGGAGGATGAGACATGTATGGAGCAGAGAGGAATAGTGTGCTGTCACCGGACAGGGAGAGCAGTGGAAGCTGCATATAGGTGGGCATGTAAATTTATACAGGAATGTACATTTTCACTCAGTTATGTTAAATAAAAATAAAAAAGTGCTGTATTCCTATAAATCTTGCCAGAAATATTGTATGTATATTAAAAAAACACAATTAATATGGGAGTAAGTTTAGATAGACACAGGTATTATTAAAGATACAGATACAGATGGCACGTAGATGTAAATATATAGATATAGACCCATTTTTTTACACTAATGGGGACATCATTGGTATTAAAAACTATCATCACAACAATTCCTACTCATAGCAATCCCTAGTGTGAGTAGAACTGGGCTCCATGGGATTTTCAGTGGCTGATTTTTTGCAAGTAGATAACCAGGCATTTCTTGGAGGTGCTTGAGTTGACTCAAAATTCCAACTTTTTGAGTTAGCAGCTGAAGACATTAACAGTTTGCACCCCTACCCCTGGGACTCCCAGAATTACTATACAGAGTTCTTAATAGTATAACTTGAAGACTCTCTTATTTCAGTATGCATAGATCTCTTTTATTCTTTCAATACTAGTCTTCTTATGCCATGCCGTGCCACTTCCGTCAAGTCAGGTCCAACTTATGGTGACTCTATAGGTCAGAGTAGAGGTCTCCCATAGAGTTTGCAAGGAGCACCTGGCGGATTTGAACTGCTGACCTCTTTTGTTTAGCAGACATAGCATCTAACCCACTATGCCACCAAGGTTTCCAGTCTTGTTATAAGTGTTACTATTCTGTTATATAAAACCAACCAAACTGATCCCAGTGCCATCGAGTCAATACCTACTCATAGCGACCCTATAGGGCTGAATAGAACTGCCCCATAGAGTTTCCAAGAAGCACCTGGCAGATTCAAACTACCAACCTTTTGGTTACCAAATGTAACACTTAACCACTACAGCACCAGGGTTTTCTGTTTTATTGTATAGAGTAATCACAATTTTTCATTAGTTTATTACTGAAGGACAAATAAGCTAGAAAAACAAAACTCATTACTACTAAGTCCAGTGGCTCATAATGACCCAATAAGCCAGAGTAGAACTGTCCCATAGGGTTTTGACAGCTGTCAGTCTTTATGGGAGCAGACTGTCACATCTTTGTCCCACGAAATGACTGGTGAGTTTGAACCACCAACCTCTGGTTAGCTGCCATGAGCTTTAACTACTGCACAATCAAAGCTCAATGGATAAATAGATGGTATTTAACATTTTCCTATTGCAAACAATGCTGTATCAATATGCTACACATAGATCGTGGTTTTTTTCTGGTTCATATTTAGGGCATCGGGTAACTTACTGTTGCCTCAAGCATTCATACATTCACCAGGTATTTAGTAGAGCAAAATCTCCTCCCATTAGATAGTTATTATGAGACTTCTGTCCAGTTTGTGGTCCTGGTCCAAACAGTATGACGTATCAGTATAGTCCAAAAATTTAATGAGTCACAGATGAAAATGAAGTCATTTTCACCCTTTGACCCCCACTACCCTACAGTGAGCCAAGTGTGACTGCCACAGCTCCACCTCCACATGTCCAGTTCTGCTTGTGACATGCAAAACATCCTGTTCATGCCTACTAGAAGCTTGGAGGTATGCAACTTGTTGAGGTCCTATGCCTGTTAGAGAAACTGTTAGGAACTCAGGACCCTCTTTTGCTCCTCAGCCCTCTAAAGAGACAAACATAGTCGGCTCGGCACTTGGCTTTATAGATGACTTGGAGTTTCAGATTCACACACGTTACCCTTCAGATACGTAGGTAAAGTGGGTTTCTTACCAATATGGCTTTTCTAATCAGCCCCCACCATCTATATCACAGGAAAATAAACTGAGTCCAACTTGGTGCAATAATTTAAAGGCCTGCTTCAGATAATGCTCAGTCTTTCTAGATATAAGTGCTCAGTTTTCTCAGATTACTCATCTTCTTCTCTGAAGACCCCTTTGAGTTTCTGCTTGAGCAGCCTACCTCCTGCTTCTACGGGGGATCACCCCAACCCTGGTCATGGCAGTGGGGTGTCAGGTGGAAGCAGTACTGACTGGGTCATAAACCTTGGGTTGTCATTGTTGGTCAATTCCAACTCATGGCAACCCTGTGCAAAACAGAACAAAACCCTGCCCGGCCATGCTCTGACCCCACAATCGTTGCTATTCTTGAGCCTGTTGTTGCAACCACTGTGTCAATCCGTTGCATTGAGGGTCTTCCCCTTTTTCGCTGACCCTGTACTTTACCAAGTCTGATGTCCTTCTCTGGGGACTGGTCCCTCTTGATAACGTATCCAAAGTATGTGAGACAAAGTCTCACTGTCCTTGTTTCTGAGGATCCTCACTGTACCTCTTCCAAGACAGATTTGTTTGTTCTTCTGGCCGGGCATGGTATATTCAGCATACTTCACCAGCAACATAATTCAAAGGTGTTGCTTCTTCTTTGGCCTTCCTTGCTCACTGTCCGGCTTTTACATGTGTATGATGTGACTGCATATATGGTTTGGGTCAGGTGCACTTTATTCCTCAAAGGGAAATTGTGGCTCTCTTAACAGTAAGATAAAGAGGTCTTTTGCAGCAGATTTGTCTAATGCAATATGTCATTTGATGTCTTGACTGCTGCTTCCATTGGCATTGATTGTGGATCCAAGTAAAATGAAGTCCTTGAGAACTTCAGTATTTTCTCTATCGTGATGTTGCTTATTGGCCCAATTGTGAGGATTTTTTGTTTTCTTGATGTTGAGGTGTAATTCAGGCTGTGGTCTTTGATCTTCATCAGTAAGAACTTCAAATCCTCTTTACTTCAAGCAAGTAAAGTTGTGTCATCTGCATAATGCAAGTTGTTGATGATTCTTTCTCCGGTCCTGGTACTGTGTTCTTCTTCATGTAGTGCAGTTCTGTCAGTGAGTTTTGCTTGCACACAGACTGAATAAGTGTGGTAAAAGGATACAACCCTGATGCACAGCTTTCTGGATTTTAAACCAGGCCGTGTCCCCTTGTTCTGTTTGAAGGACTGCCTCTTGGTCCTCTTGGTCTGTGTACAGGTTTCTCAGGAGCACAATTAAATGTTCTGAAATTCCCATTCTTTGCAGTGTTATCCATAATTTGCTATGATCCACACGGTCAAATGCTTTTGCATAATCAATAAAACACAAGTAAACATCTTTCTGTTATCTCTGCTCTCAGACAGGATCCATCTGAGATCAGCAATGATATATTTCCTGTTCCACAGGCCACAGGATAGTTCCAGTAAAAGCCCTCTGTTGGAAGGACTTCAAGAAGGTGACACAGTCTGCTTCATTCCTGCTGAGTAGGGAGGTGACTATAAAATACTGGGATAAACCCTGATGCCACACCAGGTGTATGAGTCTCCCCAGATATACTTGATCTCATGTGGTTCCTGGTCCTTGTTGCTTGCTGACTGGTAGGTTGTTGTATGTTGTAAAACTGATCCAAATTCCTCATTCCTCCCTGTATCCACGGTCAGAGTACTGTAGCTTTGCAGTGTTCTCTGCCTTGGGTGAAGTGTTTTCCTACCCCGTGACTATGAGCCCAGCCTTCTGACTGGTTTTGGCCAAAGGGATGGTAACCAGTAAAACACAAACAGAAACTTGCCCATCTCTTGGCAGTGTCTGGAGACATTTTTGGTTGTCACAACTTGGAAGATATGTGCTACCAGCATCAAGTGGGCTGAGGGCAGGGATGCTGCCTAACATCTGTTAATGTTCAGAAAGTTTCTGTTGTTAGGTGCTGTTGAGTCAGTTCTGTGGCCCGATGTACAACAGAACAAAACCGTGCCTAGTCCTCTGCCATCCTCACAATTGTTGTTATACTTGAGCCCATTGTTGCAACCACTGTGTCAGTCTGTCTCACTGAAGGTCTTCCTCTCCTCTACCAAGCAGGATGTCCTTCTCCAGGAGTGATCCCTTCTGACGACACATCCAAAGTATGTGAGGCGCAATCTCACCATCCTTGCCCCTAAGGAGCATTCTAGTCTTACCTCTTCAAAGACAGAAAAATGAACAAATCTGGCTTGGAAAGTTCAGGATAGCCCCCACCACAAAGAATGATCCAGCCCCCAAAGTGCATACTGCTGAGGTTGAGAAACTCTATTGTAGAGGTTAAGTGACCCAACTCATAAATGGAAACATCAAAATTTACACCTGAGGAGTCTGATACAGAACCCCGTTCACCAACTATATTTGTCAATTGTGCTTATTAATACAAGCCCCTTGAATCAAAGAAGCACATACAGTAATAGAGAGATCTTGGCAGACTGCAAATAAATCAAGGATCTTTTCAAGTCTCTGGAATTTCTCTTGCCTGGTTTGTAGCCACAAGGCCGTAGGTGCCACAAAGAGTGGACTTTCAACTGCTAATTTGAGGGTTGGCTTTTTGAACCCAACCAGCAGTCCCATGGAAAAAAAGGCTTGGTGATCTACTTCCATAAATATCACAGCCAAAAAAAAAACCCTATGGAGCAGTTCTACTCCATAACACGTGGGTCGCCATGAGTCAGAATAAACTCAACGACAACACGCTTTTTTTTTTTGCCTTGTGGTTTTCAGCCTTGCACCCAAATTCCATCTGTTGGCAATGCCTTCTCTATGGGACAGATGTCTGGTTAAATGATAAGGCTTTGTCTGTCTGATGGCACCAGTTTTGCTTCCATCAGCCATTAACTAGCCAGCCACAACCAGGAGGGCTCAGCGTTTACCAAACACCTATCTTGCAGTTGAGAGACCCCCAAAGAGATAAAGACGTCTCAGTGTTAGTGGCATTAATTCTGTAGTCTCTGTGGGAACCCACACACTTATCTAGGAAGCCCTGATCCTTGGAGCTGTGGTGTACTCCGCCAGCCAGGCAGAAGATCAAGAGGCACTTGAAGGAATGTCTGATGATAGTCATTGCAGCTTTGTTTGTAATAGCAACAGATGGGTAGCAACCTATTTTCTACCCAAACACTTGTCCATCCAAACAACGGAATTCTCTGTGTATCCTAAAAAGAGAAGATCTCTATGCGCTGATAAGAAGCAATCTTGAAGATGAACGTTTAAATGTAAAACGCAAGACACAGATTGACATCGACATATGCCACTGTCCATGATTTTTAAAGGGGAGATCTAAACCCATGGTCGATGATATACTAGGTTGAATGGTGACCCCCAAACAGAGATGTCCAAGACCTAACCCCCAGTCCTCTGAATATGATCTTACTTGAAAAAAGTCTTTTTTGAAGATACAATTAAATGAAGGAGTTGTCAAGATAAGACCATCTTGGGTTAACAATTGGGCCTTAAAACCAGTGGCAGGTGTCCCTATGAAAGACAGAAAAGGAAAAGACCCAGAGAGACACAGGAGCAGAGAGTACAGTCATGTGGCCATAAGCCGAGGACCACAAGGAGCCACCAGAAGCTGGACAGCAAAGAAGGATTTCCCCTCAGAGTCTTTGGAGGGAGTGTGACCTTGCCCATTCCTTGATTTTGAACTTCTGACCTCTGGAATTTTAGAGAACACGTTTCTGTTTTCCTAATCCACCAAATAATCAAACCAGTTGCTGTCCAGTTGATTCCTACTCATGGTAACCCAATCTGTAGCACAGTAGAACTGTGCTCCATGAAGTTTTCAGTAGTTTAGTGCGTGTGTGTGCGTGTGTGTTAAGTGAAAATCTACAATTCAAGTTGGTTTTGCTCCACACACTTTGTTATGTGACCACAGCTGTTCTCATCACGCTGTGACAGCACACTCCTCCCCTCCACCCTAAATTCCCCATGTCCATTCAAGTGGCTCCTGTCCACTTTTGTCCTGTCATCTCACCTCCAGACCGGAGCTGCCCAGTTAATCTACTGTATCTACTTAAGCTAAGAAGCACACCCTTGACCAGTATCATTTTATATCTTTTAGACAAGTTCAGCCTTTATCTGAGGAGTTGGCTTCAGGAATAGTTTCAGTACTGGGCTAACAGACAATCTAAGAATCATGTCTTCCAGGGACCCTCCACTGTATCAGACCATCATGTCTGGTCATTTTAGTAGAGTTCAAGTTCTGCACCCCACTATTCTCCCTCACCATCAGGGACTCTTTTTGAGTTCCCTGTAAGAGAAGTCATTGCTGGCAGCTGGGCAACACCTAGTTCTTCTAGTCTCATGTTGACATAGCATCTGGTTTATGTGGCCCTTTCTGTTTCTTGGGCTCGTATTTTCCTTGTCTTTGATCCGACTCGACAGCACTTGGCTGGCTTGGCTTGATGTTCCTTCATTCTCTTTTGCTCCAGGTGGGTTGAGACCAGTTGATGCTTCTCAGATGGCCAGTTGCTAGCTTTTAAGACCCCAGACATGAATGACTGATGTTTCGGCAGTAGATCACCAGGTCTTTCTTCTGCAGTACCTCTGGGTGAACTTAAACCACCAGCCTTTTGGTTAGCAGTCAAGCACTTAACTGCTTGCACCACCAAGGGGCTCCTCCAAGTTTGCGGTAATTTGTTGCAGCAAACCCAGTGAATGAATACAAATGGGAACAATAATTCTTTGCTTCTGCTCTTCATGTTTACAGGTGTCACTTAACATAAAGCTCCCACCCTTTCCCACCGCTAATGCCGCCTTCTGCAGCAGACATCGGTAATAAAGCTGATGTTTTGATTCCCTATATCCAAACCCCCATCTCAAATGGTTCAGAATTGGGTAGGGAGAAGAGGGCTGTCATATCTTTACTCTCCTCCCATCAAGACACACATGATACACCTCTAGACTCACTGCCATCAAGTTGATTGAGACTCAGCGACCCTATAGGAAAGGGTAGAACTGCCCCATAGAGTTTCCGTGAAGCACCTGGTAGATTCAAGCTGCTGACCTCTTGGTTAGCAGATGGAGCACCTAACCGATAGGCCACGAGGGTTTCTGCATACCTCTAGAAGACCCTCAGGATGCTGGCAACAGCATAAAGATTAAAGGGCTCACTGTTGTCACCTTGGCTCTCCTTGCACAATAGAACAAAACATTGCCTCGCCCTGTGTCATCTTCCCTGTCACTGGTAAGCTCGAGTCCCTTGTTGGAACACTGTGTGATATGAGTGCCTTCCAAACTAGATGATTCGTTGTCCAGCCCTGTATCAGCTGGAAGATACTCTGTTGTCATCCGTCAGGTTTCCACTAGCTAATTCTCAGAAGTAGGTCGCCAGGCCTTTCTTGCTCTCTCTGCACCCTCATCTCCAGACATTCCCCTAGCTGGCTTGTTCTCATCATTCTCACTTCTCATGAGACCCCTCACACGTCTCTGCCTGTTTACTGTGTTGGTGCTGGACTCCCGTCTGCCTCCCGTCGCTGTCCCATCATCCTGTTTTATTTCTTCATCAGGCTTATCACATCTAAAGTTACCTATTTGTTTTCTTGCTTTCTTAACATTTATTGTTTTTTCTCTTTCAAACTTGAATGTAAGGCACAACTGCTTCTCTTGGACCTGAGACACCAGCAGGCACATCATTGACACTCCATGAACATTTGTGGACAGAACAGCTGGCCAGATGTTTTCCATGGCTGGCAGAGCTAGCTGGCAAACATGTTTGACCAGTGAGAGGTTTTCATCCCAGCCAAGGATTAAATGCTGACTTTCCAGTTACTGTGCACTTGCTAAGTTCTACATTCTACCGTTGGCCTCACCTAATTCTCAGAACAGCTCCAATTGGGAGAGTCTACCAACACCCCCATTTCTCAGGTGGGGAAACTGAGACTCAGAAAACAGCATGCCACCTCAGCTTGTCAGAGCCAGAGCTGGGACTCAAACACAGGTCTGTCCGAGGTCAGAGCCAGTGCTCTCGGCTGTTCTCTCCTTAGCAGCCAAGCTGAGCACAACAACCACAACAGCAACTATATTAATAACTGGTCATTCCTTAGTGCTTACTTTGTTTTAGTCCCTGGGTGGTGAATGAAGACAGTTCCAGCACTCTACCACTAGCCAAAAGGTTGGCAATTCAGGCTCACTCAGAGGAGATGCGTAAGAAAGGCCTGGTGGTCTATTTCTGAAAGATCACAGCCATGAAAGTCCTAGGGAGCATAGTTCTACTCTGACATACATGGGCTTGCCATGACTCGGAACTGAAAGCAAGTAGCTTTACTATCTGTGCTTTAGAAGGAGCAGACACCGGGGGTACATGAGGCTGTTGCCTTCACCAAGAGCCTGTCTCAGGCCATAAATTACAGGAACTCCACCTCTAACAGTGTTGCTGGGTGGGATAAATTAGAGTGTGGATGGACAGCATCAGGCACAGAATGGGCACATACCCCTCCTCCTTTCCTTCTGTCCCGTGCTCATCCCTCTTGTTATGGGTGGGAGGCTCCGGCTCCGGCATCCAGCAGTTCATGGGGACCTGGTGCAGAATATTTGGTAAACAGCCATCATAGGCCTCTTGGGAGAACAGAGGAGGTGTTCAGGGTAGGGGGTGGAACGCTGCAGAGTCATTGTCAAGAATAGCAAGAGCCCAGATGGATGCATATCAAATACACCACGTGCACATGATTCGGCCACCTCTCTTCACCAAGCCCAACATCCCTCCTGGAAAAGTTGGAAAATGGGAAATGTTTTTGGTTAGCTTTCCAGTCCCAGTTTGGGGAGGGAGTTATCACATGGCTGGCAGCCTTAGAGACCTTCTGAGCAATGGCGGGCGTCTTGGCATCCTTCAGGCTGTGCTGGATGACCGTGTGGTCTCTGGCTTCTAAAAGAGAGCAACACAGAGCCCACCTGATGTGTGTGCTGGGTGACGGAGTGGTGGAAAGAGGTGGTACGAGAGGGCTGGAGGGCAGAGTAGATGCCCGCTCCGAGATACGCACAGGGTATTGTGTGTCTGAGTGTTGGGGCTAGGAAGATTGGAATATTATTGTTTTCTGTGCCATAGAAACAGAATATTCCAGATCATCCTCCCTCACACCAAGTTATTATTAACTCTTTGTGGCTCAGTGGTTCATCATAGCCTTTCTTGGCCCAAGTTAAGTTAATGCCGTCTCAAAGTGTGCTGGCCTCTGCTCGCAACATTGGGGAACACTCCTGAGCCCCTAGAACTCAGGGGTAAATGTAACGACATTTCAAAACAATGCTTGTGGTTACATGAGTTACCCGACAGCCAAGCAACACAACACACATAGCTGAAATTCCAGTGAACTTTTTAATTAAAATTTTCTTGGGAGTCTTAGAAACCTTAATGGTTTAGTGGTTAAATGCTACGGCTGCTAACCAGAGGGTCAGCGGTTCAAATCTGCCAGGCATTCCTTGGAAACTCTATGGTGCCATTCTATTCTGTCTATTGGGTAGCTATGAGTCGGAATTGACTCAATGGCAGTGGGTTTTTGGTTTGGGGATCCTAAACTTCCAGGTTTTTCAGCACTCCAGGCTAAGGCGGTAATCTGATCTTGGATGTCAAAAGGTAGAGGACATTGAGCTGATGTAGGGAAGGTCCTCTCCTGGTTTTAGAGGGAAGAATTGCTCCTTTTGATTGAATCCCAAGGGAAGCTGGTTTTATCTGGCACTTTCCATAAAAACAGAATGAATGCCTGTTAAAATGTTTTTTAAATTCTAGTTGTTTGTTTTAAAAAACCTCACAGAGGAAAGTGACTAAAATGAAATACCCAGAAGGGTTAACAGGTAAGCTTTGGGTCATGATTTTTACTTCCTTCTCTATGCTTTTATAGTGTTTCCAAAATTTCTTCAATGAGTAGGTGTTGCTTTTATCCACTTTCCTTTATTTTTCTCATTTACTTATTACAGTAAATGAATAAAATTTCTAACATCTATCGTCTCATCTATGATAAACCCTCACCTAACCCCCCACCCTTGTAGCCAACAAATTTATTTTCTTCTATAGATAATTCTGTTTTTAACACCTTATAAAAGGGGTCTCATACAATATTTGTCCTTTTGACACTGACTTACTCTGCATAATATCTTCCAATTGAAACCGTGTTATGAGTTGATTTCTAAAATCTACATTGTTTTTTTCATCATAGCATAGTGTTCCATTGAGTATAGGTACCATAGTTTGGTTATCCATTCATCTGTTGATAGGCATCTGGGTTGATTCCATCTTTTAGCTGTTGTGCACTGTGCTGCAATAAGCATTCATGTACATGTGTCTGTTCATGTGACAGTGTTTGTTTCTGAAGGATAAATTCCAAGCAGTGGAATTACAGGATCAAATGGTAGATCTATTTCCAGCTTTCAAAGGAACTGCCAGATTGCTTTCCAAAGTGGTTGTACCAACTTGCAGTCCCACCAGCAGTGTAGGAAGAGTTCCAGTCTCTCCACAGCCTCTCCACCATTTGTTGTTTTGTGGTTTTTGGATCATGGCCAACCTTGTTAGGGTAGGATGATATCTCCTTGTAGTTTTGATTTGGATTTCTTGGATAGCTAATGATCGTGAGTATATTCTCATAGGTCTGTTGGCTGCCTGGATTCCCTCTGTAGTGAAGTGTCTGCCCGTCTCCTTTGCTCATTGCTTAATTGGGTTATTTACTTTTTTTTCCTTGATATTTTGCAGAACCTTGTAGATTATGAAGATCAGACGATGGTGTGACGTGTAGTTGCCAAATATTTTTTCCTATTCTGTAGGTAGTCTTTTAGCTCTTTTGATAAAGTCTTTCAGTTAACAAAAGTGTTTGATTCTTAGTAGTTCCCGTTTATCTATTTTCTGTTAATCGTGCCCTGTTAGATTTTGAAGTCTATCTAAGCTGTGTATCAGAACCTCCTCTTTTTAGGAAGTTTGCTTTTGTGCTTTAAACTCCAGTTATTTGAGCTTTTGGGTTTAGATTTTTTTGTTCAGGTACTTATGAAGAACCTACTATGTGCTGTGTTAGGGATCAAACAAACCACAACCCACGACTGTGGCATCATTTTGTAACTAAGGTTTTATTGACACGTTGAACCCTTGGCCTACGTATTTCCTATGGCTGTTTTCACACTACAAAAGCAGAGATAAGTAGATGCAACAAGACCAGACAGCTGCAACAGTCTCGAGTATTTATTATCTGGACCTTTAGAGAAAAGATTTGCTTAACGCTGCGCCAAGTTAGGTAACAGTAATATAAATACGGGAGCAAGCAAACAAAAAAGATGCATCACTGAGGTCATGGAATTTATAGTTTGTAGCCTAGAACTTTAAAAACCAACTGATGTGGAGTCGATTCCAACTCCTGATGTGTCAGAGAAGAACCGTGCTCTGAAGGGTTTTCAGTAGCTGATTTTTCAGAAGTAGATTGACAAGTCTTTCTTCCAAGGTACCTCTGAGTAGATTTGAACCTCCAACTTTTCCATTAGCAGTGGAATACACTGACCATTTCACCACCTGGAGACACTGTGTATAACTTTGAGGGGTCTATATTCCTAAAAACAGCTGCTCTGTATTTGCTGGAAATGTAAGCTGTCTTATGGTGCTCACAGCTTTATTATCTGTGGTTAGAAGGGACCCCTGGTGTTCAGGGACAGACAGACCCCAAGCCTGGCTTTCTCTGTAAACTACAGAAGCGATGTTGACCTGTGCTTCCTCGGTATGGTGCCTGGCACAAGGTTAAACGCTCAGCTAACTTCAGTTGTTGTTATCCGCGTCCTCCACGGGCCCCCAAGTGGGTTCACCATCTGCTGCCTGGGGACTTCACCATACAACCCTAGGTTTAAGGAGCTGATGTCTCTTATGTTGAGCCAACAGGACTCACAAGTCTGGAGAATGTCGTGTACCTCTATTTATTCTGAACTGGGTGATTTTGAGGCACAGGAAGCTGGGAGTTTCAGACCTGCGATGTAGGGAGGGCACATAGCTCCTTCCTAAACTCAAGCATCACCTAGTTTGGGAACTGGAGATGAATTAAGAAGCAGGTGAATTTCCAGAGAGCTTTTGGTAAACAAAGCTCTCTGTTCCCTGACAACAGATAACAACCCCTTTTTTGCCTTCTGCTGGACTCCATCTCCTTGGAAACATCATAATAGGCTTAACAAAAGCCTGGAAGATTCTTAGAAGACCTACTGTTCACTCCTCAACGGGAAATGAGCTCAAGTACGCTATTAAAGAGGAATGTATTGGCATTCAGAAACAGGTGGGGAGGCGTGGGGGGCTCAGAGCCACCTCTGCGGAAGGCGCTCTGCGGGTCAGTGCTCTAATTAGGAGCTTGGAGTCTGTTCGGCTTTCAGCAGGGCCTTCCCAAGACTGTCTCCTTTATTTAATTAAGGCAATGATAGGAACCTTCTGTTTTCCCTGTAATTTAAAATAATGATAAATGATCAGGTCAAGTTTGGGGATTTTTTTTTTTTTCAAGTGTATTTCTAAAAGAAACTTCTGAATATAATCATACCTGCCTGCTACCAGGAAGCAGTCATCAGACAGGCTATCAGCAATTCAGATCAGCCCCACACCCACAAACCCACCCTTGGTGGGGAGCAATATCCACCCCAGAGTGATTCCATCAGACCTAGGAGGGATTGTCTCCAGATTTCCAAGATAAATAAAACAATAATAGTAATAAAGCTAGTTTAGTAGGGAAGAGAGTACAAGTGGCTCAGGGCTGCGGGAATGGAGCAGTAAAGGGAAAAAAAGAAAGGAAACGCACATCCAGCATCACGGCAGGTGATGGATTTCAGGGGAGTCGCTTGCTCCACCTTAGGGGACTCGCTGCACTTTGAGACCATTGTCCTCATCACTGTCTAGTGTGCAACATGCCTGGCGGTTTTTGTCCATGTGAAATATTCTCTGTTATTCAAGATCCAGCTACTCAAGATTTTCTGCTTTGCATTTTTTCTCTGGGAAACTCTGGTGGTGTAGTGGTTTAAGTGCTATCACTGCTAACCAAAAGGTTTGCAGTTCAACTCCACCAACTGCTCCTTGGAAACTCTATGGGCAAGTTCCACCCTGTCCTGTAGAGTCAAGTCAGAATCGACTCGATGGCATTGGGTTTGGCTTGAGTTTTTTTTTTTTTTTTTTAATTACCTGGGAACCACTGCTGGGATGTACAATAAGGGGGGAGAAAAGGCAAAAACTCATTGCTATTGTAGCATTCCAACTCATAGCAACACTGCAGGACAGAGTGTGACTGCCCTGCAGAAGGACACATTTTTCTCCTGCAGAGCCGCTGATGGGTTCGAACCTGTGACCTTCGAGTTGGCAGCTGACCGTTTAGCCACTGCACCACCAGGACTTCTCTGAAATAAGAACCTGGGAGTGAAATCGTAGGAACTCTTGGGGCAGGAGTGGAATCAGGTTTGCCTAAGACTAAAAAAAAACATAATTTCTGGCTTCACTGTGAGTTTAAATCCAGCTCGTCAGATGAATGACCTTGGCTGAGTTACCTAACTTCTGGAAGCTCAGCTTCCCCGTAGACCAGCCCATTGGCCTATTGCCATTGAGTCAATTCCGACTCATAGGGACCCAGTAGGACCAAGTAGAATGGCCCCTTGGGTTTCCAAGTCCTTAATCGCTGTAGAAGCAGACTGCCCCGTCTTTCTCCCATGGAAGAGCTGGTGGGTTCATACCACAGACCTTTCAATCAGTAGCTGAGCACTTTAGCCACTGCACCACTGGGGCTTCTGTTTTGCCAGGTCCTGATATAATGCCTGAGGTAGTGAAGTGATTGATTAGCTCTTTAATTAACGTATTTTTAAGATACTTTTGGTTGTTGGTGCTGGTGATAGTGGTGGTTATCATCAAGTTCATTCCGACTCGTAGCCACCCGCTGGGTGCTAAGTGGAACACCACAGGGTTTTCAGAAGCGGATCAGCAGACCTGTCTCTGGGGTGCCTCTGGGTGGGTTCGAACCACCCAGCTTTCAACTTGCAGTCAGGCACTTAACCGTTTGTGCCTGTAAGGGATTCCTTACTTCAAATGCAGCTCTGTGCCTCTCTGTCTGAGCAACTACTCCCTGTGAGAAGATCCAGCATCAGAAGCCTTGACCAGAAACAGTGAGGACAGTAACATAACTCTCAAGTCTCATTTTCAGTCACCTGGGGTTTTGATTTGTCTATCCTGGTTAACCATTCCTGCATAGCAGACTTCAAAACTCATTGGCTTAAAGCAGTAGTCGTTGACTTGGTTCATGAATCTACGGTCTGGGCAGGCATGGCGGGGATGCTTCAGCTCTGCTCCGCTTCGCATCACCCAGAGTGGCCAGGCTGGAGGTGGGAGGGTCCATTGCCAAGATGACTGCCGAGTTGGTATTGGAAACTAAGCTGAGGGTGTGAGCCAAGGACCTGAGTTCCCCTCTGTGGAGACCTCTCAGTAGGCTTCATGGGGTTGCTAACTAGGTGGTAGCTGGGTTCTAGGAAAGAGCATCCCAAGAGAGCAAGACTGAGAAGTCCGTGATGTTCTCCTGATGCAACCTCAAGACTTGCTCAGCATCCTTTCTGCCAATCCTGCTGGTCAGAGCAGTCAGGAGGGTCACCCTAGACCTCAGCACACTATGGGAAAAGAGTCTAGGGCCATCTGGAAAAGAGAGCATGTGGGATGGGAGTGGTAGCTTGGCTGGCCTTTGGAAAATACAGCCTGCTACCATCTCTTCCCTTTAGCTCAGGTGATCCAGATAAGTCTGAAGATTATATGTTTAAACACTATTGCCCTGTCCTCTACTCAACCATCACTGTTCGAATCATCTCTGCCAAGCATAGGATTAAGCCCTGAACATACAAAGGCAAATGAGCAAACTTGCATCCACTGAGAGTTCTCATGTTGGTACCAAACCAAAACCAAACCCATTGCCATCAAGTCAGGTCCGACCCTATAGCGACCCTATAGTTCAGAGTAGAACTACCCCATAGAGCTTCCAAGGAGCGCCTGGCGTATTTGAACTACCGACCTTTCAGTGTGCAGCCATAGCACTTAACCGACTATGCCACCAGGGTTTCCTCTCAGGTGGGTAGCGGAGATGAGCAACGAAAATTCAACATGAAGACTGATTTTGCCACAGCATGTACAAAGCAGAGTGGCAGAGAAAGTAATGATCAATTTTGCCTCAGATGGAAGCTAATCCGTAGTATGCTGAAACAGTTTTCTTTGGTGGACATCCGTTCTGTTATGCTGCTGGGTTGCCATTCACAGAAGTAATATGGATTTCCCTGCCTAGGGTCACCATGAGTCAGATCCGACTTGGCGGCACTTGGCTTGGCTGCATGGGCATGGGGACAACCAGATAGCCTGTGTTGCACCAGGAGACAGCCACACAACCACATCCTGGAAGAACAGGACTGCTTGGCTAACAAAGGCGGTAGCAACTGGGGTTGATGTCTTGCTTTCAGGAGGTTCTCCTGGGGGTCTTGAAATTTTCACAAGAGAGAGAATTCTAGAAAGGAAGTCATAGTAACTCCTTAGAAAATAGACTTTATTTTTTAGGACAATTACAGATTTTTAAAATACCAAGAAGATTATTTTAAAAAGTTCCTTGTATATCTTGTTCTGATTATCCTAATGTTAACATCTTTATATTAGTTTGGCATATTTGTTGCAGTTAATGAACCAGTATTGATATATTACTAATAACTAAAGTCCATAGTTCATGCAGACTTCCTTTTTTTTTTTTGCCTAATCCTTCTTGCATTCTAGGACCCTATCCAGGACCCTACATGACATTTACCCTTCATGTCTCCTTAGGGTTCTCTTGGTTGTGGCAGTTCCTCAGACTTCAATTATTTTTTATGACCTTCACAGTTTTGAAGTATTGATCAGATATTTGGTAGGATTTCCCTCTATGGGAATCTGTCTGGTGGTTTTCTCATAATTAGACCAGGGTGATGGATGTGGGGGAGAAAGACCACAGAGAGAAACTGCCATGTTTATCACATCGTATCAAAGGTACGTAGTCTCAGCCTGATTTATCACTGTTTAGTGTTGACTTGGGTCAGTTTCAGGATTGTTGACATCAACTACTTGACTGAAGTGATGTTTTTCAGGTTCCTCTACTGGAAAATTTGTCTTTTGCTTCCCCATTTCATGCTCAGCTCTTTGGAAGAAAGTCATTATGTGTAGCCCGCTCTTATTGAAAGTGGAGTGTCTGCACATTTGGATTTTTTTTTCATGGGACAGTTGTCTTTTCACTCTCATTTATTTATTTGTTGGATCATTTATTTATGTCAGTGTCGACTTACAGTTGTTTACTTTGAAATGCTATAAGTAGCGTTATAAACTGCCGTGTTCAACAGCATTATAGTCTGATGCTATTTTGTTGCTGAAATTATTCTCATTTCAGTTGGCTCCCGTGTCCCTTTGACATAACCTCATCAACATGGGGTAATAATGAATTTTTTTGCAAATACATTTCAAGCACTGAAGTACAAAGACGGCACTTGGCTGGCTAAAATACAAAGAGGATATTTTTACAGGTATGTCTAATTTTATTCTTAAAATAAGCCACTGATGTAGGTGGAGTCTTACATGATGCAGATGGTTAATGCAGTGGACCATAAGCAAAAGTTCAGAGGTTTGCATCCACCAAAGGCCTGGTGATCTGCTTCAGAAAATTCAGCCACTGCCAACCTGATGGGGCACGAGTTTACTCTGACACACACGGGGTCACCATGAGTCAGAATGGACTCAGTGGAAACCGATTGACTTGTTCGTTTATAGTGTAGGTGCTCCTGTTCACAGATGAAGCTGAGATGCAGTGGGTTGCAGGAGATCAAAGAGCTAGCATGGTAGCTGTTGTTGTTAGGCGCCATCGACCCTATACACAACAGAACAAAACACTTCCAGTTCTTGTGCCATGCCCACCATCGTTTTTATGCTTAAGCCCATTGTTGCAGCCACTGTGTCAATCCATCTTGTCGAGGGTCTTCCTCTTTTTCGTTGACCCTCCACTCTACCAAGCATGAGTGGGAACCTCCAGCTACCAAGTTGGCTGGCCCTAAATACCCTGCTTTTATCCACTTGAGTGTTAAAAGAAACACAATATCATGTTGTCCCATGCCCTGTTGAGACAGAAATATTGGTTATAGCTTTTCCGTATCTTCCAGCTTTTCTTCCTTAGTCTACAACCCAGTAGGCACCATCAAGAGGAAAAAACTGGTCAGAGAAAACCACCCACACCTGTGTGTTGCTGACTGAATGTGCTCCCTTCTAAGGAAAGAGGGGAGAGATGTGATCAGCAAGGAGGGACGGAAGTTGAGGCTGACGTTTCTCAGATCTCAAGGGGTGATATTTTGGGGCTTGAGTGGGTCTTCTTGAAGTCCCTTAAATTAGATTGTATGAACCCACTCCACCCATGCAGGGGCAAGCCCTCAGCATAACGTACTCCCTGCCAAACCTTGGAGTTCAACTCCCTCCTCATCCTGCTCCAGCCTTGGAAGATGCCAGTACAGCAGCAAGGGAGTCTGCCGAGAACTGCTAATCATTTTTACACTTGGTTGAATAAAGCCTGGAGCAGAAGGGAGAACAGAGACCCAGATTTCCTTTAAAAGCCCCGCAGTAACCAGATGTCTTGATCCAACGTCCCTGCACCGTGTGCCCAGAACATAGAAAGCTCGTGTAGGCTGGTTTCTGCTTCCTCATCCAGAACAGCCAAGAATGACAATGTGGAATGTTGGAACTGTCCCCCGAGCTTCAGCACCAGGGGTCCCACCTCCCCCAAATCATGTCCTATCCTTCCATTGCTATCAGGACGCTCTTTCTTGGTCAGGAGACAAGTTATATCTTACACAATGAAAGTCAATTTTAGCAATTTCTCTGCTGCCTCCGAGAAGGGGGGAAGTTCTCGGTACGAGGGCAGCTTTTCTTTATTGGTTTCTGCTTTGGCAGACGCCGCCACCACCATCACCATCCTTTAGATTTCTTGAGGAAATAGAGCAGAGCTGAAGTAGGCTGTGGCTCCCAGCTGGGGTTGAAGACCTGGCTCATAATGCTTCAAGAACTTCAAAGAGTTACAAGGACAATACCTGGTATAATATGCTCATTGCCATCTGAAGAGCCTGAGAAAACTAGGCCATGGGTATAATGAGAGGCAAAAACACTGATAAATGGAGGGGAGACGCACCCCAGTGTCCCCAGGAGCTTTTGTTTCCTACTTGAAGAATAAAATTGGATGGCAGCAGTGGCTTTCAAAAGGAAGGTGTCAAAACTGCTTTGCAACTCTGGCAGAAGCTAACTTTGTTTTCTAAATTTAAAAGACATGGCAGCTTCTATAATTTGTCTCCAATGAAGAGGTATCACTTTTTTTTAAGTGCGAGCTTTACTGCTTACTCATGCTGTGATCTGTGGCATGGCTACACACCTTGTTGGAGGGTGATCAGTTTACTCATCTGTAGAATGGGGACATTGCACCTCCTCATGGACTGAATTCACCTGAAAGGTCTCCTCTCCAGATGCTTTGACAGTGAGATCCATATTAGATACCCAAGGCCTTCCAAGACAAAGCATAGGCACTCCCTCCTACTCCCAGAAGCTTAATGTATAGTAGACAGTGTGGAATGGATATGGATAGGCACTGAAGAATATTCCAGAATACACACACATACACAAAATAGTACCATAGCTGCGGACAACTTACAAAGCTGTCGTCTCTTCTTGACTAACACACTTTTCAGAAGGCAAAATGTTATTTTCAAGTAAGGGCATTTTCCTCTGGATTTTTGTCAAGGCTGTTGGTCCAGGTTAAAGATTATCTTGCCCCTCATGGTGCTTTTGGCTGCAATCTTCTCCCTTGGTCCACGGTACACTGACAAGGCCACAGCACAGAAACCAAGAAATGAGAAGGAAAACAAAGCAAAATGAGTTACTTTCTACTAGAAGTGCGGTCAGAGACCGCATTCATTCCTTGAATCATTCATTCAGCTTACATTGACTGACCCACACTAGATGGCCAGGTCCTGTGTGAAGCACTGAAAATACAACACTCAGCGAGATGCTCACAATTTGGGGGAAAAGACAGAAAAATGTAAAAGGCAATCATGCTATAGCACTGCGAGTGCTGGGGTGGGAGTGTTCACCAGGCACTGGAGATGTCATGAGGCAGGTACCTTCTCTCCCCTGGGGCAGTTAGGGAAGACTTCCTGCAGGAGGCTGCATGGAAGCTGAGACTGTCAGGAAAAATAGGAGTTAACTAGATGACAAGAGAGGAAAAACAGTGAGTAGTGCAGGAAAAAGGAATTTAAAAAAAAAAAAGCCAAACCAGTGCTGTCAGCCCGTTCTGACTCATAGCAACCCTGTAAGTCAGAGTAGAACTGTCCTGTAGAATTTCCAAGGAGCACCTGGGGATTCAAACTGGGGACCTTTTGGTTAGCACGCATAGCACTTAACCACTCACTACACCACCAGCATGTCCAGAAAAAGGGAATAGGAAGTGCAAAAGCATAGAGATGGAAGGACGCACATTGCATTTTGTGGTAGGAGGGCTCAGTAGGCGGAGAATACGGTTGAAAGGTAAGGCTGCAAAGACCAGTTTGGGTATATTAACAAAGTCTGTGGGAAACCACAAAAGATGTGCATTTTAGGAGTACCTCTGAGGCCACAGTGCAGGGAATCGGGCAGGGTAATACGACTGGGAATGCCCTGGGGACCTCAGTCATCAATAATGACAATCACCCTTTGTAGAAAGTGTTCTCTCACAATTCTCACCTGGAGTAGTTGGAACAGCCAGGTGAGGAGGGTATTGCATCTGCCCCCATTTACAAAGGCTGAGACTTGCACTCTAAACAGGGTTCTGAAAAACTAGAAGGGTCCTGGCCACCACCACCGCCACTCTGATGTGAATCACAATAGAGGATCCCAGACAGCTGGAGAAGAATGTAGAACAAAATCTGAATTCACCAAAAAAATAAAATAAAATAAAGACCAGTCTTACTGGTCTGACAAAGACTCAAGAAATGCCTGAGACTATGGCCCCTGCACACCCTGCTAACTCAGAACTGCAGCCCCTCCCAGAGTCGGATTTACAGCCAGAGATTACCATAGGCACTAGTGTCAACACAGAGCAACTGGATAGGACAACGTAGAAGGGCCCCATAGGGTTTCAAGGCTGTCATTCTTTTATGGAAGCAGACTGTCATGTAGGTTCAAACTGCCAGCCTTTTGGTTAGCAGCCAAGTGCATCACCACTGCACCACCAGGCTGCTTAGCCAGAGATTAGACAAGCCTATAAAACAAACAATAACGAATATGGAATATAATAAGGAATATGCTTCTTAGTGTTAAGTAAACTAGACCGAATGAGTAACCCCTGCTCCAAAGCAAGGACAAGAAGGTAGGAACCAGAAAGAGTAAAATAAAACAGGGTTCGAGACTTGGCTGTATTGATATTTCAGCCAGATAATCCCACGTGGTGGGGACTGTCCCGTGCTATGTAAGATGTTGAGCAGTGTTCCTGGCTTCCAACTACTAGACACCAGTTGCAGCCCCCAAGGGTAAAAATAGAAAATATCTCCAGAGGTCACCAGGTGTCCCTTCTGTTACTGTTAGCTGCCATTGAGTTGCAGTCGCGTGGTACCTGTCCCTGCTAAACCAAATGCAGAGACAGGGATTGAATCTTTTTAAAGCACTTTACTCAGATTGCTGGTGATCTGAGAAGACGGCAGCTTAACACCCTGATGACCATCTTAACATTTCAGGTCAGGCCAGCAAGTTTTATAGAAGGCCTTATGGGAAACAAGGGCTGTAGGCATGGGGGTGCTCAGAGGAGGAAAAAATGGTAGAGAAACACAGATCCAGTGTTTCAAGGCAACTTGTCCTTGATGTCTGGAGGCTGGCTACTTTTTCTTAGAAGTTGTGTTGCTTATCTAAATAGCAGGCTGCAAATTGGGGTCACTTTGTCTAGTCGTTGGTCAAGAATAGCCTAGGAAAACAATCTTAAAATCTTTATGTACGGTCAGAAGGGAGCTACAACTTGCTTTATGTGTCAGCATTCCTAGGGGAGAAGGGGGCTTAAGTGTTAAGAAGCTAGCTAAGCATCTGTCTACAGCTGTTAACCCTGTCAGACTCTGGTGCTCCATAGGGTTTTTACTGGTTGGTTTTCAAAAGTAGAACAACAGTTCTTTCTTCCCAGTTCACCTTAGTCTGTGAGCTCTGTTGGAATCTGCTGAGCACGTTGTAGCACACAAGCCTCCACCAATAGGTGGCTGGTCGCTGCACAGGAAGTGCATTGACAAGGATCGCACCCAGGTTTCATGCATGAGAGGCAAGGGTTCTACCACTGGACTGCCGCTACCCCCGACTGTCTCCTAGGAGCACCCCATCACCCTGGCTTAATAACTCTTGTTTTAAGAGACCCGAAACTAGAGTTCACACAAGCTAGGATGCTAACTCAGTCTCTGCCCTCGTAGTCTGTGCTCTTTCATCGCCATCAAACACCCTCCCTACTCTTCGAGCCTCATCCCTCTTGGCCTCAGCCCAATACATTGTAGGAGGACTAACAATTATGTTTGCGAATAATCCTAGCAAAAGTGCTACATACCTCACTGATGACTATCCCTGTGGTCCTCTTCAGTGTGCTCCCCTTGGGAAGCCGTGCACCAATGGCAGTGTCTAATCCACCCTTCAAAGCAATTTTGGAGCTCTTTTTCTGGAATAGCCATCAGAGTTGTCATCAGATTGCCCTCGATTGTCCTGACTGACATCAAAATGCCTTCCTTTCAGTATCTCCTTTATCTTCAGTTAAAGAAAAATGTCACTGGGGGCTAGATTGGGTGAGTAGGGAGGGTGTTCCAATACAGGTATTTGTTTACTGGCTAAAAACTCCCTCACAGACAACTAGACAATTAAGTTCACGAACTTGCCATCATGTTACTGGGCACAATGGCCATGCCAGAAAGAGTTCCCCAATTGCTTTGAGGGGTAGATTAGACTCTGGCATCGATGCATAGCTTACCAAGGAGAGTACTTCGAAGGTGACCTTAGTGACAGTCAGCAATGAGATATGTAGCACTTTAGAACAATTAAGTTTGCAGACTTAATTGTTGGACCTCCTATGCATCAATTTGTGCCTGAGTGAGGTTTGCACCATGCAGCTGAAGAACAGATGTCTCATCCCCATTCCCACTTCGTTTTGGTTTTCTCATACAGTAAAACAAAGTCGATGTTTTTTTTCTCCTTACCAGCTAAAATTGTGACTTCACTGGAAACAAAAGAAGTTTCTCTGATCACATGTGTGTCTGTGTTCTTTTCCTCCTAAGCTAGCAGAGCACTGGCCCCCGATACGATGATTCATGTGGCACGAGAGTCCATTTCTGCCTTCATCTCTTGGGCATTCTTGGCTCCTTGGTTGGGCACTGCCATCCATTACTGATTTGAAGGCTCCACTTATGAATATGTACCAGGGAAAACCAAAACATTCCACCCTTGGGCCTGCATCAGAAAGTTTGCTTCTGAGATTAAATCTGAAGTCATAAAAGAAAAATTGAATTTCATAGAGGGGATGCATGCCCCAAGACTGCAGCAGGGCTAATTTGCTCTGTTTCCTCTTCTGTGGTAGTGTAGCCACCATGGAAACTGTCTTCCTCACCCTCAAATTACCTGGCCACACAAAGGGAGCTTCTTAGAAGAGGCCTGAGCATGTAATTTTATTACTTTAACACCGATTTTAATATAATTCATGTAATTTCTTCTGCTGGAGAAAAGTTATTTTCCTGAATGCCTGGGAAAATGAGAGCTGGTGGAATTTCCACTCTCACCAGCTCTCTCTCTAGAATTTTCTGCTAAAAGAAGAAATATCAAGAGGTGTTCAGGCCCACCTGAGAGCAGAGAGAAGTGGTGAGCTTTTCACACCTGCTGTTTTCTGCTAATTCTGCATAGCAGAGACCAAATGTGGTCTCCCAAACTGCCGTCTTACGAAGATCAAACCAAGATCCGACTTGTCCAGGGTTTCTCATCCTCAGCGCTGCTGACGTTTGGGCTGCCCTGTGTAAAGGAGGACTGGTGGCACGGTGGTTAACCCCTCAGCTGCTAACCGAAATGTCGACGGTTTCAACCCACCCAGCAGCTCCATAGAAGGAAGATACAGGGTCTGCTCTCAAAACGTTGCAGCTTTGGAAACCCTTTGGGGCAGTCCTGCTTTGTCACTGTGAGTCAGAATCAACTTGAAGGCAATGAGTTTTGGTCCTTCTGTGTTAAGATGCTGAGAGGCATCCCTGGCCTCTACACACTTGATGATGGTAGCATATCCTTTACCAGGTGTAACAACCAAATGTGTCTCTCTAGACATTGCCAACTTTGTGCAGGGGTTGGGTAGTGCACTAAAAGCATCCCCACTGAGAATCAGTGAATTTGACAAACCTAAGTCAATCTGTGTCAAGCAGATGACCGAAAGCAGGCCTTTGACAATGAGAGTGTGTGTGTCTGTATGTGTTTACCCTTGATCAAAGTATAGATAAGAGGTCTTGGCAAACAGTTGGTTATAGAAGTGAAACAGAAAATTATATCAAAAAATCACTGATTCATGCACTTAACAAACGTTTACGGAACATTTATGTCTCAGTTGTCTAGTGCTGCTATAGCATAAATACTACAGGCAGATGGCTTTAACAAAGAGAAGTTTCTTCTCTCACAGTCCAGTAGGTCAGAAGTCCAAATTCAGGGGGCCAGCTCCAGGGGAAGGCTTTCTCTGTCTGCTCTGGAGGAAGGTCCCTGTGATGCATCAGTCTCCCCTTTGTCTAGAAGCATCTGAGCACAGGAACCTCAGGACCGAAGGATGCACTCTGCTCCTAGTGCAGTTTTCTTGATGACATAAGGTCCCCATGTCTCTCTGCTCGCTTCTCTCTTGTAACTCAAAAAAGATTGGCTTAAAACACCATCCAGTCTTGTAGACCTCATCAGTATAACTGCTGCTAATCTGTCTCGTTAAATCATAGCGATGGATTTACAAGACAGAGCAGCATCACATCGGATGACAACATGGTGTGCAATCATACAAGACTGTAAATCGTGGCCCAGCCAAACCACTACACACACTTTTGAGGGGGCATGATTCAACCCGTGACAATCTACCACATACCGAGTACTGTGTCTGTACATCCTAGCTGGAGTTGGAAGAGGCAGGATAGATATGTGTGATAATCAGTTAAGCAGATGAATAAGGAATACCATTTCGCATTGTGCAGAGAAGAGAATAAAAGCAGACTTAAGGGAATAGAGCCAACACCTGTCTGTCAGTTTGTCATGCCATGGTGACGCACATGTTGCTGTGAGGCTCACAGCTATGCAACTGGTATTTCAGATGCCAGCAGGGTCGCCCATGGCCGAGAGGTTTTGGCGCAGCTTCGGGGCTAAGACAGACCAGGAACAAGGACGTGGGGATCTAAAATTAGCCAATGAAAACCATGTGGATGACAACAGATCGTTGCCTGATGCGGTGCTGGACAGCGAGCGCCCAGGGGTGGAAGGCGCTCAGACTGACGCCCAGTGGCTGCAGCAGTGAACTCACGCCCATGACCGTGAACATGGCTTGGGACCAGGCCGCATTTCATGCTGTTAGGCAACTCACTGCAGTGAGCATGGAATAGAGAGCCGTCTCGGGGTGGGTTTGAAAGGGAGCCCCTTAGCCAGCCCGACTGCATTTTACTACAAACAGCAGCACAGTAGTGAAGACAACCGTACTGTAAACATTGAGTCCTGAGAGCTTGATTTGTCAGAATACACCTTGTACTGGTCGTAAGTCACACGGCTGTTCTTTCCTCTTAGAAACATTGATTAATTGTTCTGTTCATACTGTTTCAGTTATTCGCTAAGACTACTGAACCGAATCACCAGGTAGCTGGACAATTGTCAAGCCCCAACTTGTGGGAGCCACGGAGACCCCCACAAAAAATATTGTTGAAACATCAAAAGAATTAGTTGCGTGGACTGGGAAAAATACTAACCAGTGCCCGCCCCCCGCCCCCGACGTCACACCCTTGATCAACCTATATAACCTCCAGGCTTAGCCTACACAGGCAGGCAAGCTTTGGAGGAACTGATTTCCCTCTTGCCTCTTGTGTGTCAGCACTCAATAAATGTCCTTATTTAATCATCTCACCTCCTGTCTCAGTATTGGCTTTGCGGACAGGTGGCACAGCTCCGCGATTGCGGTTACAGGTTTGTCCAGAGGAATCAGATTACAGGAACACTGCAACCTGTGAGAGCTGGAACTCAATGGAGCTGCCTTATTTTTCTAGATCTCTCAAGTTTTCCTCTTAGACATGGTACAGTATTACCACTTTCTGTCACTCTCTCTTAAAAATTCCACCTCATAAACACCTAGAAAGTATTCTTATTTTATTTTATAGGGCTGGCAAAGAAACTAAACCATTTTTTTAATGATTTGCATGTTTATTCAAGTCATGTCCAGATGTGTCGCATACACTATTCAAAACAAAGATATGCGTTAAATTCACTTGCACTTTTTAGAGTGACTCAGCCTTTGCATCTGTTCTTCATCATATCCAGGCTGCAGCAGCGATTTTCTGATTCGGTCCCCATCTCACAGCTTCCAGCTTTCAGAGACTTTATTAAACCAAACTAAGCCCGCTACCTTCGACCCCATTCTGACTTATAGCAACCCTGTAGGACAGACCACAGTTTCCAAGGAAAACCAGGCAGATTCGCACTGCCGACCTTTCAGTTAGCAGCCAAAGCCCGTAACCACTACACCACCACACCCCCAGGTTCCCATAGGCTGATGTAATTGTTTTAGTGGAAAGTGTTTCTGTTTCCCTTCTCTGACAGGGTTCTGCGTTACACAGGTTCCAGCCTCAAATAAAACAAACTTCTGAGTCAACTCTGACTCATAGATAGCAACCCCGTGGGTGTCTGAGTAGAACTGTCCTCCAGAGGGTTTTCAGTGGCTGATTTGGGGAAACAGATTGCCAGGCCTTTCTTCTGAGACACCTCTGGGTGGCTCTAGTTGTCAGCCTGTAAGTGAACAGCTGACCTTTTGCGTTATTGTTGTACCATTGTCAATGCCAAGTCACGGTGCCCGACCCCGTGGGGTAGCGTGAAACTGCCCCATAGAGTTTTCCTAGGCTGTAGGGTAGTCTTTTTCTCTCCTTCCCTCCTCCCTCCCTCCCCCTCCCTCCCCTCCTCTGTCCCCCTTCTCCCTCCCTCCCCTTCTCCCTCCATCTCCCTCTCTCCCTTCCTCCCTCCCTCCTTTCCTTCCTACCTTCTTCCCTCCCTCCCTTTCTCCCTGCCTCTCTTTCATTTTGCTTTAGTTGAAAGTTTATAGAGCAAATTAGTTTTTCATTCAACAACTTATACATACATTGTTTTGTGGCATTGGTCGCAATCCCTGAGATGTGTCCGCAGTCTCCCCCTCCCACACCAGGTATAGGCTATAGTCTTTAGGGGAGCAGATTTCTGGTTCTTTCTCCTGAGAAGCTGCTGGGTGAATTTGAACCACCAACCTTCTGACTGGCAGCTGAGGGCATTGCCCATTGCATCACCGGGGCTCCTTCAAAGTGATGGTTGGGAGGGAGAAATGAGTTAATGTATTACCGTGCTGGGCACCACATGCATACACTAAGATGCAACAGATGTTTCCAGTGTCATCTTTTAAGCATAACCTACACTCCCTGGGTAGCCCCAGTGTCTATCCCTGGCAAACAGAGGATTCCTTGGATGGATGTCTAAGCAGCAGCCACCAATGCTGGCTCGTGTAATAGATGAGCTGGGAGGACCATAGACACGAGGAGGGAAGTGTCCCACAGGGGAAGTCCAAGAGGGAGCTGCAGGCAGACAGATCTGTGTTCCCCGATTTCTCCCTAACACCCTATCCCTGCCACTACCAGCTGCCGAGATCAGCCACCTGCTAGGAATCATTAGGAGAGAAATGCCACATCCTGGTTCCAGAATTGTAGCATAAAATACTACAGTCTCAAAGGAAAAACATATGGTACAACAGGAAAAAAAAAATGTTTTGAATGTCTCCAAGAAGCAGGACTAATCAGATGAAGGAGAAGCGGCAGCAAGCACCAAGTAATTTGAGAAAGAGCAATATTCCCTAAATGAAGAAGCACAAAAGAAGTAGCCCCCACGGTACCAGGAGCCCCAGAACGCCCTCACTCAGAGAGACAGCCTCTCCCGACCGAGGATCCACGTGGAGGGGCTGCCTGGCACGCTGCCTCAGCCCGCTTTGGAGGCTGTTGCTATTGTGATTTGCAAACCCCTGGCAACAGAAGGAAACATTGCTGGGTCCTGCATCAGCCTCATCACCATCAATAGGTTCAAGTCCGTGGAGGCAGCTGCTGTCTGCAAGGTCTGACAAGTCCACGAACTTCATTGTTCTAAATGCTACATACTTCATTGCCAAATCTCACTATAGTCACCTTTGAAGTGCATCCCTTGGAAAGCTATGCACCGACACCAGTGTCTAGTCTACCCTTCAAAGCAATTTGGGAACTCTTCTGGGGTGGCCATTGCACACAGTGACATGGTGGCAAGTTCACAAACTTAATTGTAGAGTTGTCTGTGAGGGCATTTGTAGCCAGTCAACAAATACCTGTACTGGAACACCCTCCCTACTCACCTGATCTGGCCCCCAATGACTTTTTTCCTTACCTGAAGAGAAGGGAAATATTGAAAGGAAGACATGTTGACGACATTCAGGACACCAACTGTAATATATGACAACAGCTCTGGTGGCCATTCCAGAAAAAGAGTTCCCAAATTGCTTTGAAGGGTGGACTAGGCGCTGGCTCGGTGCACAGCTGCCCAAGAGGACTACTTGGAAGGTGACCATAGGGATACTTACAGTGAGGTATGTGGCACTTTTTCTAGGGTGAGTTTTTCAACTTAACTGGCAGTCCTCAAATTGCCAGTGCATTCCAACCTAAGGGGCTCATCTTCAGCACCATTATCAGACAATGTTCTGCTGTGATCCATAGTTTCATTGGCTAAGTTGGGGGAAATATCTTGCCAGGCCTTTCTTCCTACTCTTAGCCTGGAAGCATCACTGAAACCTGAGGGTACTCGAAAGACTGGGAACATAGCTCCCAACATCACAGCAACATGCAAGCCGCTGCCACCACCACCCCCAAAAGCCCAAACCTACTGACATAAAATCAGTTCCAACTCATAGAGACCTTATAGGACAGAGTAGAACTGCCTCATACAGTTTCCAAGGAGCACCCGGTGGGTTAGAACTACTAACCATCTGGTCTGCTATCAGGGCTTGCAAGCTAACATCCCCCCCCCCAAAAAAAAACAAACACCAAACTCTTTGCTGTGGAGTTGATTCCAACTCCTAGCAGCCCTGTAGGACAGAGTAGAACTACCCTGTAGAGTTTTCAAGGAGCTCCTGGCAGGTTTGAACTGCCGACCTTTTGGGTAGCAGATGTAGCACTTAACCCACTATGCCACCAGGGTTTCCACAAGCTGCCACAGTACTACATTAATTACCCATATTGATTTCCCTTACCCTATCCAAACTTTTGTGGCTGGTCTTGAACCTCCTCGCTATGACCTGCCTCAGAGGGTCAAGCAATGGTCAGGTAAAGCAGCCAAAGCACCAAGTTGCCACAAAAGCTAATAGCCCAAGCTGTCTCCGAATAGCTACCACCCCAAAGAGTCTCCTGTTTTTAGAGTTTCTTCTTGTGCAAGGGTAACTACCAGAGAAAACCACCTGAAACAGGTAGATTCACAAGATGTTTAGTCTATTAATACTGACAGTGACCTTGAGGAGTTCCCTTTTAATTACACATTTATTCTCTGGCATTTTCTTTGTCTTCTCAACTCTTCCCCAGACCCTCCAGGCAAGAGTCCTGTGAGGAGATGATGTTTGGGCAGCACTGTGCAGTGAGGGAGTAAGCTATGTTTACCTCCAAGGAAAAAGCATTCAGACAACGGAAACAGCAAGTGCAAATGGCCTGTGGCTAGACGACACATATACTTGCCTCCTTATACAAGAATCCATGTAATGTAATATTTTCAGGGTTTCTTAAGCTAAATTATAGAAGCCAGACACAAAAGCTCACCTATTGTGTGATTCCATTTATGAGAAACATCCAGAATAGGTAAATCCATAGGGACAGAAAGCACATGAGGAGTTACTATGGGCTAGAAAGAGGGACGAATAGGGAGTGACTCTTCAATGAGTGAGAGGTTTCCTTCTGGGGTGATGAAAATGTCCTTGGGCTAGATAGTTGTGATAGCTGCACAACATTGTGAATGCCAGTGAATTGTACATTTGGAAGTAGTCCATCTTAGGTCACAGGAATTTTATACTTCAGTGTTTCTTTTTTAAAAAGGAATCGCCTCTGTATTTCTTCCCATCTTGCTATCCTAATCAGACTCCCCACCCCTCTAGGGGTCCTTTCTTTTCCTAGAAGGTGTTATGAGTTGAATTGTGCCCCACCCCCCAACCAGAAAAGTTTTGTAAATCTTAACTGTAGGCCTGTGGATGTGATCTCATTTGGAAATAGGGTTTTCTTTACTAATAAGGCCATATCACTGTAGGGTATATCTTAAACCTCGCCACTTCGGAGACTTAAAGGAACAGATTAGGCAAAGAACAGGAAGCACAAATGCGAGACAAAGGCCACGTGGAGCTGAAGAATGATTGCCCCTAGAGCAGACAAAGAGAGCCTTCCCTTAAAGCCAGTGCCCTGAATTCTGGCTTCTGGCCTCCGAAACCGTGAGAAAATAGACTTTTGTTCATTAAAGCTAGCACGTGTGGCCTTTCTATCACAGCAGCACTAGCTAAGTTACTAATTGTCTTTCTTTGTGACTATTTTTTCTTTCTTTGCTTTCTCCATCAGTGGCCTGTCCGAATAACTTTCATAAGTGCCAACTGACCCAAAAGACCATACCAAACCCCTTCATTGCCAGGACTTCCCCCAAAGCAGAGCCAGTCGGTAAAGAGGAAAACAGGTCCATGAGAGAGAAAGGAGTGGATATCCTGAGGAAAGGAATAGATGTCCTGAGGATGGCATCAGGTCATTGGAAAAGACAAGAAATACTTGGTTCCATCCATTCCGCCCCTGTCTCCCTTTTGCTCTGAAGGAAACAGTTGCAGATTGGTCACACAGCCTCATGGCGGCTGCTCTGTTCCTTCCGGTCCATGTCTGACTCCAGCTGTTACCCAGATGTTTTGTTGAAATAGTCTCCCTCTTTTCTTTCTCTGTCTTCTTCCCTTAGGTCCTTCATGCTTTGGTCAGAAGAATATCTAACACATTCAGCATTTTTTTAAAAATTGTGCTAAGTATACAGGTAACCAAACATTTGCCAGTTTCACCAAGCGTCACATTCATAGTTTAGGGAAATTATTATGTTCCCCGTGTTGTTCAGTCATCTCCACTAACCATTCCTCAATTTTCCCATTACCCTTCACAGAAGCTCAGTGTCCCCTAAGCCTGTGTCTTCCTTTCCCCAGCCTTGCCACCCACCCTGCTAGCCACTGATAGACTTTGGTCTGTTCTAGATCTTTCCTATAAGTGAAATCATCCAAAGGGTTGTCCCTTTGTGACCAACATATTTCACTTGGCGTATTTTCAGGGTTCATCCGTGTTGTGGCGTCTGCTGGGACATTGTCTCTCTGTGTGGCTGAGTAACAGTCCTTAGTATGTAGATACCACATTTTGTTTATGCATTCATTTCTAAGAGAAAATGGAACACGTCAGTCCACTGCTCTGAGACATCAGGTGACTCCCCATGCTAATATATATAAAAAAAAAAAAAGTGTCCATGAGTCAATTCCAACTTGTAGCAACCCTACAAGTCAGAGTAGAACTGCCCCACAGAGTTTCCAAGGAGCACCTGACAGATTCAAACTGCTGGCCTTCTGGTTAGAAGCCATAGCACTTCACCACTACGCCACCAGAGTTTCCACTGCCGATATGATAGAGTTGAAAATCCTAGGTTGGCGCCATGGGAGACAAACCAAACCCTGTCTTTCCAGGGCTAGCTGCAGTCCTAATGGACTAAGCACTGCCTTCCACACACCTCACAGTTTTTGTATCCTTGCTTGTCTTCTTCTGCCAGAAATACCATCCCTCCTTCCGTTTCCGAGCTATCAGAGTCCACCTCCTCTTGTCTTCTGTCGGGGGACACCTTCGCTGATTCCCACGTGCGATGTCACCCTCCCTCTTCTGTTCTCCCTGGCATTGGCTGGGTTGATGTGCCCATGCTGAGTGCTGAGGACATCTCAGCCACAGTGGGAATGCATGAAGGTGAGCGCTGGCTTGGATGGACTGGGCATTCCCAGTTCCTGCCACAGCGACCGGCACTCGTGTCCAGAGGCATTTGTTTTTTTGAAATAAACTGGTTTGAAAATTCTCAAGAACACCTGAAGACTTTGATAGCAATACACTCTGAACTTCTGAACCCCGTCGCTTCCATAGAAATGAGATGTGCAGCTGGGACTGCGGAAACTAATTAAGTGTTAGGACATTTCTGTGCTCAGACAGAGGCGCCCATGCACCTCGGTGACACTCCGGTAGAATGCCACCACCAGCCCGTGTTCTCCTTTCTTAACTCATTAATATTTGACTTCTCCGGTGTTCAGATGTCTTGAGTATTTTAATTACGGAATCTTATTACATGCTTAGGGATTTTAAAAGAAACAGACACAATTTCCATACAAGTTTTATGACTCTGACTCAGTATGTGAATACATTTCAATCCAATAAATATTCACAGTAGTTAAAATTTATGGCACCCTTAACTTGGTGCCAAGCATTATCTCATTTAATCCTGAGATGACTGTCTTAATGAGGTTCACAGAAGTTCAACTTGCCCAAGGTCACACGACATCTGACTCAACCAGCATGCTGTGCTAATTTCCAAAGATGACAGTCTTATTATTTTTTTGTTAATAGCTACTACTTACAGTGTCTTGTGGTATGCTTGAGTCCATTATACAATATTCCATGAGGTTTTCATTGACTTATTTTCAGAAGTAGATCACCAGGCCTTTATTCCTAGTCTGTCTGAGTTTGGTGGCTCTGCTGAAACCATTCCTCCATGGGTGACCTTGCTGGCATTTCAAATGCGAGGGCTACTGCTTCCAGCATCACAGCAACATGCAAACACCTAAGTGCCACGAGCTGATGGAGGAGTGGCAGTGATCATATGAGCCATCACAGGGGTGACACGTAACTGGGCACTGCTGTGTTGTGTTGTACGTGGAAAAGTCATGTTTTATATCCGGGTCAGCAAACTTCTGTGAAAGGCCAAAGAGTAATATGTTTTGACTTGGCAGGCCAGGTGGTCCCTGCCACAGCTACTTAACTGCCGCTGTAGCTCGGAGGCATCTGTAGAGAGTAAGTCAAGGATGGAGCGAGTGAGTCTGTGTTCCTGTACAATTTTATTTATGAACACTGGCATTGGAATTTCACATAATTTTTGCATCATGAAATGCTATTTTCTTATTTATTTATTTTTTTTAAAACACGACAATGTGATCACCATTTCTAGTTTGTGGGCCACACAGAAACAGATTGAAGCCTATCACCAACCCCTGCTCTACAATATCTCCTTGTCATCTTGTCATCTTCCTGCTGTCTATGATAAAAAAAAAAAAAATCATTTCTATTCTCTAGATGAGGAAGACCAGTGTTTAGGCATGTTAATTGAACTTGAGGTCCCTGGATGGGGCAAGTGGTTTGCATTCAGCTGCTAGCCAAAAGGCTGGTGGTTGGAGCCCAGCAGCACTGAGGAAGAAAGGCCTGGCAATCCTGCTTCTGTAAAGGTTACTGCCAGGAAAACCCTATGGAGCTCAGTTCTACTCTGTATCTCACAGGTTCACCAGAAGTCAGAACTGACTCTGCAGCCATGGGTCTTATTTTGTCTTTCAGTGACTTTCAGATAACCCACACACAAGTTCCAGCCAGTAACAGTGGTTGCCAGGGTCCTGGACGTGGCCTTTTGGAAGGCCCTTCTGAAAGTTCTCATAGCCCTTGTTCCGGAAAATGAAATGCCAGTTTCTGTTCCTGAATGGGTACCTTCCTTCTCTGCACACCTCAGCCCTGCCTGCCAACAGTGCGAGACTTGGTGTGTGGTGGTGGCAGCTGTGCCCAGACACTAGCCAAAAACAGCTTGCTGGAACACGCTCTGGAAAGAGCTGTTCCTCTTCCTTGTTTTGCTAAGAAGCCACGCACTGTTACAGCGGGACAGGAAAGCTTGAGAAGGTCCAAGCGATGGGAGAGCTGGAACAAGCCTTGCTTGTTGGCGTGAGAGCAGCCTGCATCTCTCTGTAGTGTTTCTGTACATATATAGATAGCCCTGTAAGGGCGATTAGATAGAGTGAGCACGCTGCACACCAGGGACTAAACAGAGCTTGGGTTAGAGACATTTGAAACTCAAAGTGTGTGTGCCAAGTCCTGTGCTTTGTCAGTATAGCAGAACAGAAGCTTGCCTCACTTCATCCATCCTCCCAACAAACCAGCTACCAGTAACAGGACTGTTGTGGTTGTGTGCCAACTCATAGTGATCCTATAGGGCAGAGAAGAACTGCTCCACGAGGTTTCCAAGCAACCCAGTGTACAACAGAGTGAAAACACTGCCCAGTCCTGTGCCATCCTCACAGCCATCACTATGTCAGGGACGATTGTTGACAGCCACTGTGTCATTCCATCTCACTGAGGGTCTTCCTGTCTTTTGCTGACCCTCTTCTTTATCAGGCATCGTGTTCTTCTCCAGGGACTGGCTCCTCCTGACAATATGTTCAAAACACATGAGACAAAATCTAGCCATCCTTGCTTCTCAGGAGCATTCTGACCGTACTTCCTCAAAGACAGATTTGTTCTCTCTTTTTGCAGTCCTTGGTATGTTGAGTCTTCTTTGCCAACACCCTGTTTTAAAGGCATCAGTTCAGCTTCAGTCTGCTTACTCGCTGTCCAGCTGTCACATGCGTATAAAACATCTCAAAGGGACATCTTTGCTTTTCAACACTTTAAAGAAGTCTTTTGTGGCAGATTTGCCCAAGGTGAAGACATCATTTGATTTCTTGACTGCCGCTTCCATGGGCATTGATCGTGGAACCAAGTAGAATGAAATCCTGGACAGTATCAGTGTTTTCCCTGTTTATCATGATGTTGTTATTGGCCAAGTTGTGATGTTTTTGTGTTCTTTCTGTTAAGGTGTAATCCATGCTGAAGGCTGTCAGTTTTGATCTTCATCACTAAGTGCTTTCAGTGCACTTCGCGTTCAGCAAGCATGGTGGTGTCATGTGCAGAAGCAAGCTGTTAAGGAGCCTTCCTCAGCCCTGATACCCTGTTCTTGTTCTTGGCCCAGCGTCTCAGATTATGTGCTCAGCGTACAGATTGAATAAGTGTGGTGATAAGATAAAACCATGGTGCATACCTTTCCTGAGTTCACACCACACGGTATGTCCCCCTTCTGTTCAAATGACCGCCTCTTTGTTTGTGTACAACTTCCTTGTGAGCACAATTAAGTGTTCCAGAATTCCCATTCTTTACAATGTTGTTCATAATTTGTTATGACCCACAGAGTCAAATTCCTCAGTCAGATGCCTTTGTGTAGTCAATAAAACACAGGTAAACAGCTTTCTGGTATTCTTTGTTTTCAGCCAAGATCCATCTGACATGAGGAATCCAGGTCCTCTCCTGAATCCAGCTTGAATTTGTAGCAGTTCCCCATCAATGTGCTGCTGAAACTGTTTTCTAATTAAGTTCAGCAAAATTTTACGTGATAATATTAGTAATAATGTACATGATCATAATAATAATGATTTCTGCGTTCTTTTGGGTCACCTTTCTTTGGAATGGGCTCAAACATGTGTCTCCTCCAGTCTGTTGGCCAGGTGACTGTCTTCCAAATTTCAAGATACAGACAAGCGAGGACCTCCAGGTCTGCATTTGTTTGTTGAAACATCTCAGTTGGTGTTTGGTCAGTTCCCAGAGCCTTGTTTTTCCCCAGTGCCTCCAGTGCAGCTTGGACTTCTTCTGTTGAGACCGTCCGCTCTTGATGGTAGGCTACCTCCGGAAATGTCTGAAGATCGACCCATTCTTCTTGGTGTAAAGACTCTGTGCATTCCTTCCATCTTCTTTGCATGTTTTCCGCATCGTTCAGTATTTTGCCCCTTGTACCCTCTGGTGTTGTAACTTGAGGCTTGAGTTTTTTCTTCACTTCTCTCAGCTTCAGAAACACTGAGCATGCTTTTCCCTTTTGGGTTTCTGTCTCCAGGTCTTTTCGCATTTCCTCACCAGGCTTTGTCTTCTCAAGCTGCTCTTTGAAATCCTGTGTTCAGCTTTTTGCTTCGTCGTTTCTTCCATTCATTTTAGCTCTTCTACATTCTTGCCCAAGTTTCATCCATCCTGGTCTTTTCTCTTTCCTGTCTTTTTAATGACCTCTTGCTTTCTTCATGTTTGATGTCCTTGGTGTCATCTGACATCTCACCTGGTCTTCGGTCATCGGTGTTGAATGCATCCAACCTGTTGCTGAGATGGTCTAAATTCAGGTGGAATGCACTCAAGGTTGTCTACCGCAAAGCTTAGGTATACCTTAATAAAAAGAAAAACTCTGAGAAGAGAGCCCCACTTGTCTGTTAGTTTGTCGTACTGTGGGGGGCTTGCCTGGGGCTGTGATGCTAGGCAACGTGTCACCAGTATTCAGGTACCAGCAGGGTCACTCGCAGTGGACAGGTTTCAGCACCCAGACTAAGACAGACTAGGAAAAAGAACCCAGCAGCTTACTTCTGAAAAGAATTAACCAGCAGGACGTTGAATAACATGCAAAAAGATGTGGATACTGCCGACCTTGACCAGACAGTGAGCCTCAAACACCAGTGGGTTCCACCCCTAAACGCAGCCTCCAAAGACACAAAAAGAGCCAGGATATGGTACAAACTGGAATCACCTTATTTGATTCATTTGTCAGACTAGCCAGAGGCAAGTGGTATGCTGACTTTCAGAGGTATTTATCACTACTGAATAAGACCTCCCCACCAAGAAACAGGAGGAAAAAAGCCGAAGTTAGGCCAGACCACCTACCCTTCTGGAAATTAAATTTCTGACCTTCTTTCTTGGCTGAAAGGTCCCTAATTGCACAAACAGTTTGCACTGAACTGCTAACCTGAAGGTTGAGAGTTCAAACCCACATCGTGACACCACGGAAGAAAGCTCTGGTGACCTGCTTCTTGAAACATTACAGCTGGAAGCACTCTGTGGTGCTTTCCTACTCTGGCACCCATGGAGTCGTCGAGAGTTGGAATTGACCAGACAGCAACAAGTTTGTTTTTGGTTTTCTTAGTTGAAAGCTCTGAGTTCTCCTACCTAAATACACTAGCCCAGCCGATGCAGCTGCTTGCTTTGGTTTCCCTGCAGTAGAAAGGAATGTGTAGAACCATCACTAATTTGTAGTTACTTTCTGAGAATAGAGCAGTCATCTATTGCCAAAATAATGCTGCATGTATAACAAAGCCTCCTAAAACCCTGTGGCTAGAATTAGGAGGTGTGAGGCCGGACAATTAAGTCCACAAACTTAATTGTTTCAATAGCTACATAGATCACTACTGAATATCACTTTGGTCACTTTCAAAGCACTCACCTTGGAAAGCTAGGTACCCATGCCAGCACCTAGTCCCCTCTTCAAAGCAATTTGGGAACTCTTTCTGGAATGGCCATTGCACATGGTGGCATAATGGCAAGTTTGCAAACTTAATTGTATAGTTGTCTGTGAGGGAGTTTTTAGCCAGTAAACAAATAACTATATTGGTGTACCCTCTCTACTCACCTGATCTGGCCCCTAATGACTGCTTTCTTTACCTGAAGATAAAGGAAATATTAAAAGGAAGACATTTTGATGACATTCAGTACATCAAAGGTAATGCAACAACAGCTATGATTGCCATTCCAGAAAAAGAGTTCCCAAATGGCTTTGAAGGGTGGACTAGGCACTGGCATTGGTGCCTAGTTTCCCAAGGGGAGTATTTTGAAGGCGTTCATAGTGATATTCAGCAAAGAGGTATGTAGCACTCTTTCTAGGATGAGTTCTTGAACTTAAATGTCTGACTTTGTAGTTATTTCAGCTCGAGTCTACTTGGCTTTGGCTAGATGTCAACTGGCCTCAGCTGGGATGACAGGGGAACCCTCTTCTAGTCCATCTGTTCCTCATCCTCCCTCTGAGAGCTGTGGGCTAGCCTGGCGCTGTGTCCTTCTCATGGCAGTGGCACAGGACAAGAGCAGAAAGGCTCATTCATGAAGTGCTCTCTGGCCTCATCTTGTTTACTAACATCCCATTGGCCAAATCAAGGCACATGGCTGAGTGTAGGGTCAGGATGGGAGGTCCCTGCAATGTCACATGCTAAAGAGCTTGGATCTGGGAGAAGTGAAGAACTGGGACCATTCGGAATACAGGAGTCAGCCTTGAAAATGATGATAAGGGCACCCTTGGGTCTAATTCTCTGACTGGCAGACAGCACAGAGGAGCAGGATTTATTTGTCCAACGTGGTTACATCTTTTGACTCGTCCTTAGCAGCTGTTGCTTACGACAGGAGTCACAACCGAAGCTTCCTGTGAAGTCAACATCCAGGATACCCGGTGGTGCAGACACTTGGTGAGAAGAAGAAACAAGACTGGGAAAATGACATTTGTTGTGATGCTACTTGGGAGGCTTCCTGGCAGGGGTCACCTGCCTAAATAAATGTTGATTAAAAGGCAATTCTGACTCATGGCAACTCATGTCCACTGGGTTTTCTTGGCTGTATCTTTGCAGAAGCAGGTTGCCAGGGTTTGCTTCCATGGTACCAAGGAATAAGTTCCAATCACTGGCCTTTCAGTTAGTAGCCAAGTGTGAACCCTTTTCACCATCCAGGATGACTGGTAATAAAGGTCTGCTCAGTGCCAGCATCTTGCCGTCACATCTTCAAGGTGACTCCATGCAGGAACTTCAGACTTTGAGAAGGGAGCAAGCGCAGTCCTTGCCAGCCAACTGCCATCGAGTCAGACTCCGTGGAGCCCTGCAAAAAGAGAAAGAGCTATTCACTTTCACAAGTGGTTACAAAACTCCAGAGCCAAACCGAAAATCAGAAAATTAAAACTAAATAAGGGAATTCAAGCAGAACCATTTCCATCAAAAGCAGCCAGCATGTGAGCCACGTTGTCGAGTGAAGGCGATAAAGTGGACACGTCTAAATGAATCCAGGAGATGAGATAGGAACCTGGAAGAGGAGGGAGGGGCCTCTTGAAAGCCCGGATGGTCAATCTATTTGTCACCCAGAGGAAGGCCACCCTCCACGGCCATTGTCCCACCCTTTGAGATACATTTGGCAATGCCCCTGGGACGTTTTCTACAAAGTAGCAGGAAAAAAAAAGCCCCCAGGATACTGCTCCAGCGAATGTTCTTTTTGAAACTGTCTGTGACAGCCCGTTGTGTGTTTTAACGAGTTGAAATGTGTACCTCCATTGGCTGGGATTTTAAAGGGAGCCTGCTCCCTCTGGCTTCTACCAGTTCCTCTTTGATTCTGCATATTCATAAAATGCTCCATGGGACACAACACAGTTCAAACAGGCTTTCAGCTCTGACGACTTCAATAAGCCCATTTCTCTTCACTCGGCACTTAATTTGGAGCACAAAAGACCCTCCTACTGGGTATTTTAAACCGAGGGTTGGCAGAGAAAGGTACAGATTTCAAAGGCTGGTAATGGCCTTTGTTGCAGGACCTGAATAAAAGGGGATGCCAGATGGATTCCACCCACTTCTGATTAGCGTGGGGGTGAAAAACCTTGCCCCCTACCCCAGGTTGCACAGTAGTGTCTGGTTTGCTTTTCCTCATGTTTCTTCCCTTTGGGAGGTTATGTTAAACAAAAAACAAAGCAAAACCTGTTGCTGTTGAGTAAGGTCAGACTCACGGTGCCCAGATTAGACCTGCTTCATAGGGTTTTCTTGCCTATAATCTTTATGGAAGCAGATTGCCAGGCCTTTCTTCTGTTGCACCGTCAGGTGTGTTCGAACCATCAACCTTTAGGTTACTAGTCAAGCAACCATTTACACCAGTCAGACACGACTCGATGGCAGTGGGTTTGGTTTGGTTTTATTAGGGACCTAACAGTCGCTGTGAGTCAGAACTGACCCAAAGGCAGGGGTTTGGTTTTTTGGTTTGGCAGTTATAAAATCAAGAAAAGAAAGGGAACTGAAGAAAAATGCCTGCCAGGTCTTTATTAAGACGAGCCTTCATTTCCTCTCTCTTGATGCCATCCACTTCCCTGCATCTGTCTTGCTGTAATCAGAGTTCAAAGCCACCTTAACTTTTTATTTGATTTTGGACGTCAGCCTCATTTCCAGTCTCCTTGCCTCCACTGTAGTCTCGTATACTCTCCACCGTGCCACCAAAGTGACGTTTCTGAAGTGCACCTCTGACCTGTGTTCATTTATTCGGCAAGTAATGTGTCAGGCATCAGCTATGTGTCAGGCAATGTATTAGGCTCTGGGGAGACAGTGGTGAGCAAAGCAGACCAAGACCCTGGCCTCTTGGAGCTTACGGTCTAGTAGATAAGATCCAGTTGATCACATAATCATACAAACCAATGCAAAATTAAAGAAATAAAAACTTACAAGGACTCTGACTGCTGGGAAGTTTAGCGTTGTAGAGCCCTGGAAGCATATAGCAGGAGGAGCAGGAGAGAGCAGGGAAAGCTTCCTGGAGGAGGTGGTGGTTGATGGCAATCTGAAAGATCCACAGGCATTAACTAGAGACAGTATGAGGTTTGAAACAGTAGGTAGGAAATGAGCATTCTAACAAAGGGGCCAAGTTTGTACAAGAGCTGTCTGTGGTAGGAGAGAGCATGGCAGACTGAAAATCTAAACCTGTCCATCTCCTGCTGTCTATTGACCTTAAGTAAAACACAAAAGTCCCTATGCTGACCAAAAGGCCCTGCATGGCCCCTGACTGCCCCTTCTCCTTCCAATCCTATTCCATCCCTTACACCTCTACCTTCCAGCCAACATGAAACCCAGACCCTGAACCCATCTATGGAACCCTTAGAGGGAAAAGAAAGGAAACCCATCTGTGAAGCCTCTAGTCAGGTGCTGTGCTTCATTGTTGTTGCTGGGTGCCATTGAATGGGCTCTGACCAGTAGTGACCCTGTGTGTAACAGAACGAAACATTGCCTGGTTCCTGCACTGCCTTCATAATCCTTGATATGTACAAGGTCAGACAATTTAGTTCATGAACTCATCCTAGAAAAAGTTGCTGCCGACTTGATAGCTGACTATCGCTGCGATCACCTTCGAAGCACTCCCCTTGGAAAGCTGTGCACCCTCACCAGCACCTAGCCCACCCTTCAAAGCACTTTTTCTAGGATGAGTTTGCAAACTGGTTGTCAGTCTTCATACAACGAGGGCTCTGGTAGCCATAAAAAGAGTTCCAAATTTGCTTTGAAGGGTGGACTAGGCACTGGCATCAGTGCATAGCTTCCCAAGGGGAGGACTTCAAAGGTGACCATGGTGATACTCAGCAATGAGATAGGCAACACTTTTTCTAGGATTAGTTCGCGAACTTAATTGTCACACCTCATATGATCCAAAGGTTGCAGCCACTGTGTCAGTCCGCCTCAGTGGAGGTCTCCCTCTTTTTTGCTGACCTTCTATTTACCAAGCATGATGTCTCTCTCTAGTGACTGGACTCCCCAGATGTTGTGTCCAAAAGAAGTGAGACCAAGTCTTGCTGTCCTTGCTTCTAAGGAGCATTTGGACTGTACGTCCTCCAGGACTGTTAACTGCTCGTTCCTTTGACATTGTCCTAGATGAGTTATTTTTATCCCCACCTCCACAGTCATTACAAAATCCTCTGAGACAGATGGTTGATATTGTCTCATTTCACAAGAGAATAAATTGAGGCTTAGTTAGTGTAGTTAATGAGACGAAAGATCACACAACGTAAAGGTTGAACTGACATTGAAATTCCAGCAATCTGACACCAGAACCTCAACTAATATGCCAGACTGCCTCCTCCACGGTGGTGGAGTCAGGAGGAGAAGATAGGTGAGGTCTTGGCAAAAGCATCAAGGAAGTCCTTCATGTTTCTTCTCTCATGCAAAGTTCACTGGATTGGTAGTAGCTGCCTAGAGTGTAGTGTTGAAAAGCATTGTGATTGATTAGCAATGTCTACCATGGGTGCAGTTAGGAAAGGAGCAACTTTCGTGGTAGGTATTTTCATCTCTAGTCTGGCTGAACACTCTTTAAAGTGTTAAAAAGTAAAGATGGCTGCTTGAAGTCTAAGGTGTGCCTGACCCAAATCATAGTGTTTTCAGTGGCCTCATTTGCATGCAAAAGCTGGACAATGAATAACAAAGACCAAAGAAAAATGGATGCCTTTGAATTATGGTATTGATGAAGAATATTGAATACACCATTCTTTTAATCATCTAGTGCTGTTTTAACAGAATTACCCCAAGTGGATGACTTTAATAAGAAGAATTTTATTTGTTACAGTCCAGTAAGTTAAAAGTCCAAATTTAGGATTTCAGCTCCAAGGGAAAGTTTTCACTGCTGGTACTGGAGAAAGGTCTTTGTCAATCTTCCTCTGGACTGGAGCTTCTGAGGCACAGGGACCCTGGTCCTTTCCCAAGGATGCGTTTAGCTGCCAGCACTGCTTTTTGGTGGTGTGAGGTCTCCAACTCTCTGCTTGCTTTCCTCTCCTTTTACCTCCCATAGGATGAAAGGATAAAAGTGGTACAAGCTACACTCTAGGGAAATTCCCTTAGCAAGTGTATTGCAGTCCCACCCTAATCCTCTTTTAACATAATCATCCTATCTACTAGCCACAGGCAGGGTTTAGGATATGTAGAATAGGAAAATCACAAAATATTCAGAATGATGGCCCAGCCAAGTGGCTACACACATTTTGGGAGGAACACAGTTCAATCCATGACAACCATGTACTGCCAAAAGAACAAACAAATCTGTCTTGGAAAAAGTACAGCCACAATGCTTCTTATAAGTCAAGATGGCAAGATGTCTCACATACTTTGGCCACATTATCGAGAGGAAGCAGTCCCTGGCGAAGGGCATCATGATTGGGAAAGTACAGCATCAGCAAAAAGAGGAAGCCCCTCAAAGAGATGGATTGATATAGTGAGCTGCAACAAGGGGCTTAAGCAGGACAACAGTCGTGGGGATGGCACAGGAGGGGCCAGTGTTTTGTTCTGTTATACATCAGGTTGCTATGAGTCGAGACTGGAAGACATCTAACCACAACAGTCTGCCTGAATGTTTAGTCTAGATCCCTCCTTCCAGGCCCCATTTAGGAAATGTGGACCAGAGCTCCTTCTCTGTAAGACCTTTGGGCCTTCTGGCTCCTTCAGGGAGTCTGTGTTTACTGCTCGTGATCCGGAAACCTCCAATTCAGTTGCAGATAAAGTCAGAGATACAGCCTAGACGCAGGTCTTCCCACTCTCACATTTCTTTCCACTAGGCTTCTCCCTGGAGGGTTCCCGCAGCCCTGACCTCTCAGACAAAGAACCTCCATCTCTCCCACCATGCGTGCAAACCATTTTCTGGTTGGCTGCCTCCTCATTTCCACGAACAAAGACTGAACTCCAAGAAGCAAGATCTTGATGGTTTTAGACCCTGCATGCAGCCAGCCTTCCAGGACAGGGCGGTCTCTCAGTTTTGCAGACTCCCTGGCTTTCCACTGGTCTTGCTGGAGCTTTGTTTGCACTTGGAACAAACAGGGTTGTCTCTTCTGCCAGTCTGTTACAGGAATGCCTACAGGGGTAGCAGGGTGTGGGGCTGTGCCCAAGTCTGCTCATGGACTCTCTCCAGTTTTGACCACGCTATCTGTTCAGAAACTGCAGACAGAAGTCGCTGCTGCTTTCTCTGCTTTCCTTACTAGGAGTGCCCTGAGCTGTCCTGATGGCCCACAAATATGCATGCACCTTCCATCCTCTCTGCCTCGCCACTCATATTACTCATATTAGGAAGAACACTTTTTGATGGCTGGAAATGCATTCAGCTGTGCCTGCCTCTTTTTTTAAAGACAGCCTTTAAAATCATCTCCCAGGGTCTAATTATCTTTTATAGGGAGACGAACACTTCTCATTTCTGTGTTTTTCCGATTTCCCAGCCATCTTCCCCCTCTGCAATAATCCAGCTACATTATAGAACAGATGAGAATGGGGGCTTCACAGGGCCCGCGGGGTACTCTCCGTGATGGATACAGAGGAGGGGATGGCTAGGTCCTTATCAGGCGTTCCCAAAGCAGCTGCTGCAAAGGAAGTCAGAGCTGTCTGCCTCATTCGCATTCTCGTTTCTTCACTTGTCCATTTTGAATACGACTCTGCAGTCATTAGAAAGCCAAAGTGGCATTTTTGTCCTCGCTTTGAAAAGCGGTTGGTGGAAAGGTTTAGACAACAGACAGTGGAGCCAAACTGCCTGGGTTTGAGCCCTGGATGTGTTGCTTTGTAACTACACAACCTTGGGCAACTGATACAACCTCTCTGCCCTCAGTTTACTCATCTGTCATATGGGATTAATAATAGTGTATTCCTCTTGGCGTTGTTATGGAAGTGAAGTGAGATGCTGCTTGTGCTTAGAACAATGTTAGGTACAAACAGTTAATGAGCTAGGCTGCTAACTGAAAGGCTGAAGGTTCAAGTCCACCCAGAGGCAACTTGGAAAAAAGGGCTGATAATCTACTTTAAAAAATCAGCCATTGAAAATGCTGTGGAGCACAGCTCTAATGTGATGCATGTGGGGTCACTGTGAGCCAGACTGACTGGGTGGCATCTGGTTTTGTCCATCATCTCAAGCTTCACAGTCTGGTCTTTGGTAGTTGCTGTCACTGTTGTCACCATAATATCTCGTGTGTTCGTCGTGTGTTCCCAGGTACCTTCACGCTCATGCAGACACACACGCACACAAATCCCTTTGATTGTCATATTAAGAATAACTCATTCTAGATAGAAGCTAAATGGTTGCAGAACTTGAAGAATGTGGTCAGTGTCACTGAATTGTACATGAGAAATTATTGAGATGGTTTATATTTTGGTGAGTATATTTTCACCACAATAAATATTTTTAAAAAATAACAATAATTGCTTCTATATAACTCCATGTAAGGAGAAAGAATAAGACAAAGTGTGTCTGATATTAAGATAACATATGTCAAAACATGTTTGTGTAGCACAAAAAACTGGGCCACCCACTGCAGTGGAGTCAGGTCCGACTCATAGCGACCCTAGAAGTCAGAGTGAAAAACTGGGCAGTGAACCCCAAATGCCAAGGATCAACTACAGTTCACTGTTCCAAACTGTGACAGCGGAATTAGGGTTGGAATGTGTTCATGTTTAAATCTATGTATATATTAAAATTATGCTAAAAAAAATTAGAGATAGTTTAACCTGAGTGGTTCATTATTTCACAATAATAAAAGCATGGATTTTTATGTGCTGAAAGTGTGACACAGAAGTCGTATAGAAAGAATGGACGGTGTAGCTCATGTGCTGCTTGCTGTTCCCTCATCCTGTAGCAAAGGCAGACATCACTAACTGATGTCATGGTAGTCAGACATCACTAGTTGATCGTGATGCTCAGCCGTTTGAATTCTCAACACAGCACTCTAGGCAACAATTAGCAGGGAACTTGAGTTGAAACCTATTTGATGTTGCTCATCTAGGACTAGTCCCCTGTTTCACAGATGAGAAACTCAGGTCCTTTGAGGTGAAACACACAGTCCAAGTCTTCATGTTGTTGTGTGCCATTGAGTTGATTCTGGCTCATAGTGACCCTATAGACAAAGTAGAACTTCCTCATAGGGTCTGCTAGGCTCTCATCTTTATGGGGACAGACGGTCAGGTCTTTTCTCCTGCAGTTCCGTTGAATGGGTTCAAACCACTGATCTTTTGGTCAGCAGCTGAGGACTCAACGAAAAGCAGAACCAGAAGTCTGAGCCTTTGATTTTTTGTTTACTCTTTCCTGTACCATGGCACCCTAAAATTCAGGAAGAAAAAAAAAGATGTAAAGATTGTCAAACTTGCCTTAAAAACAAAGGTATGTCTTATGGTTCTAAAACAAAGTTGGAGAAAACTACTTTTACCGAAGAAGCACAGGACTATCTAACCACACTGACAACACTGACAACTCTGAAAGGTTTCTTCAATCCCTTCCCTGTTTAGTTATGGTGGCCTTAGGGAAGGTGCCTGAGAATTACTGGTTTTAAAAAGAAAAAGAGGTGAATTCAGACACCCTACCTGGACATTGTTAAGAACTGAAAAATCTTTGACATGTTTTGTCAGTTCAGAAAACAGTGTGAAGTCTTACAGAAAGTTAGCAAATATTCTAAGTTCCTGTGAGGAGTTGCCTAACCCAGTTGTCTACTGAATTGTTCTAATGCCTAGGATAGAGAAGGTACTCAAAAATCAGTCTCAAATGGGCATCCTGGGCCCATATAATATGAGTTAATATTGACCAATAAAAAAATAATTAAAATTTTCCAGTTTGTTACTATCCATTGTCGCTTACCTGATTGCCCCCGGAATGTGCAAGTGGAGTCCCCTGCTTAAAAGCTGTCATCTGCTGATTTGTAAGAGGCAAATGAAGGGTGGGAACCTGAAGATATAAGAGAAACAAGCCAAGATTTAATCAAAGCCAAGGGCATTCTTTTTCACAGGACAGCTAAGAGAGGCTCTGGGTTGTAGGAACAAAATGCTGATGGCCAGTTAAAGGATGCATAGCACTGGGAGACACAAGGGAGACTAGCTAAGGACCATGACAATAATCGCTGCAGGAGATGATAAAAGGCTGAATTCTGAAGCCAGTAGCAGTTACAGAGCAGTTGGGGTGAAGGTGCTCGTCTGGGAGCTATTGCTGAGATACGATCCCCAGGACTTGGCAACAGGAATGGAGGGAAAGTGGGCAGTTGACTATGACCATGATTTTAGCAGCCTATAACTGGACAGTGGGGTTGGAATAGTGGAAAAGACAGTTTGGCTATTAAAATTATAGCCAGCTGTGGTCTTATTGGTGTCTGGCTACCCTCTATCATGTCCCTGGAGCCCTACTGGCACTGTGGTTACAAGCTCAACTGCTAACCAAAAGCTTGGCAGTTTGAATCCACCAGCTGCTCCTGCAACGTCCGATGGAGCAGGTCTGCTCTGCCCTATAGGGTCACTGTGAGTCACAATCAACTTGACAGCAACACGTTTATCATGTCCCAGATGGTGCAACTAGATAACGCACTCCACTGCTAACTGGATGGAACACTGGAGGTTCGAGCCCACCCAGGGGCTTTTCGGAAAAAGGTCTGGTGACCTACTTCTGAAGTCAGTCACGGAAAACCCTGTGGAGCACAGTTCTTCTCTGACACCCTTGGGTTGCCATGAGCTGGAATCAATTCAATGGCAAGTGGAAACTGATCCTGGCACATAGGGACCACTCACCATCCCAGAAGGAGCCCTAGTGGCACAAGGGTTAAGCAGCAGGCTGCTAACCTAAAGGCTGGCCGTTCGAAACCAGCAGCCTCCCCATGGGAGAAAGGACCAGGCGCTCTGCTTGTGTAAAGACTGCAGCCGGGGAAGCCCTATGGGGCCGTTCTACTCTGCCACATGGGGTCACTGTGAGTCACAAGTGACTCAACAACACCTAACAGCAACCCCACCCCAGGAAATTCAGGCCACGTCCTCCCGAAGCCCTGGTCACTGCTATCCATCTCCTCAAGCCTCTTTCTCTAGACTTTCTTGTGTTTACCTTCTCTCTTCTCCCGGACCCTCCACTCTCCATGGACTACTGGGAATTTAAGATTCTATCACAGTTTAATACACAGTACAGAGAAATCTTCATTTCACCGTCATCCATCCAGTCTTTGCTAGGGGCCCTTTCTTAAGCAGAAAATCGTAAACAACAGAACCACTGGGCTTGTGAGGTTAGCTGTGGCCTTCCCTCCAGAAAGCAGGTGAGTTTACTATCTAAAATACCTATAATGCTCCTTCCTGCTCTGCAGTGCTGATGTCAGGCATTTTGATCACATCGGTTCCTTTATTTGTGTTCTTCCCTGCCACAAGTACCCTAAGGACTTACCAAGAACTACATTATAGTTAAACAGGACACAAAGATATAGAGACACTCTTGGGTGAATCCCTTCTTTGTCTCATAAGGAAGCTGAGGCCCAGAGAGGGAAAATGCCTTTTGCCCAGGCAATTCAGCAACTTAGTGGCAGAGCGTGGACCTGTGACAGCCACCTCCAGTGGTTTTCACACTTGAGTGTCAGTCAGAATATCCTGAAGCAAAGTCATCACCAGAGATTCTAATTTAATGAATATGTGTTGGTTAGGGAACCCTGGTGGCCCCGTGGTTCAGAGCTTGACTGCTCACCAAAACGTCAGCAGTTTGAATTCACCAGATGCTCCCTGGAAACCCTGTGAGGCAATTCTACTCTGTCCTATAGGGTCGCAATGAGTCAGAATTGACTCTATGGCAATGGGCTTTTTGGTCTATGTTGGTTAGGGATTCCTTGAGGGGTACACATGGTTAACACCCTCAGCTGCTAACCAAAAGACTGGAAGTTTGAATCTACCCACAAGCACCTTGGAAGTTAAGCCTAGTGATTTGTCCGCTTCCCAAAAATCAGCCACTGAAAACCCTGTTGCGCACAGTTTTATTCTAATACACGTAAGGCCGCCATGTGTCCCAGTCGACTCAGTGACAACTGATCAGATGGTTATATTGTTAGGACACTCCTGCTGCAAGTCACAGGAAGTCCAGGTTTACGTAACAGGAAGTCCAGAGAGACGTCAAGCCTCAGGACACGTTGATTCAGCCACTTCCTGATGCCATCAAGAACCAGGCTCTTCTCTCTGTCCTCTGTTAGCTGCATCCTCAGGTGGGTCAGACATTACTGTAGCAGCAGGTAAGACACTCGGACTCAACACCATCCAGAGGAAGAAGAGAGGCTGTCTCAACCCTTGCCCCTACACACACATTTATTTTTTAAGGAAGAAAGCAGCTTTTCTCTGCAGATTTCAGTAGGCTTTCCTTTATTTCTCACTGGACCAAATTGGGTTAAATGCCCGTTCTTAGAGCAGTCAGGCATTGCCATCGAGTCAATTCTAACTCATAGCAGCCCTATAGGACAGAGTTAAACTGCTCCATAGAGTTTCCAAGGAGCACCTGGTGAATTCAAACTGCTGACCTTTTGGTTAATAGCCGTGGCTCTTAACCACTGTGTCACTGGCAGGAGTTTAGCATTCTACTGGGGGTTCACACCTGTAATTTGTTTTCCTGGAGTGTCATGGTAACATGGAGGGAGGGTGTGGACCTGGTGCCTCTTGGTTCTGTTAGGAAAGAGTAAAGGGTAAAAGGGAAAGCTGAGATGGGTGCTAGAGAAAGCTGAGAAGAAAGTGGTTACTTCCAATAGCCTAAGGTGGAGCCAGCAGTGTGCCTTCTAGAAACTTCCAGATAATTCTGAAGTACATGATTCATGAACCACGGCCCACATGCTGCATATATTTACACTAAGCAAGATTATTGCTGTGTGCCCTCAAGTTGATTGCAACTCGTAGCTACTTTACAGGATGGAGTACAACTGCTTCGTAGGGTTTCTTAGGCTGGAGTCTTTATGAGAGAGGATCACCAGGTCTTTGCTCTTGCAGAGCAGCTGGTGTGTTTGAACCACTGATGTTTTAGTAGCAGCCAAGGGCTTAACCATTGTACCACCAGGATACAGTGCAAGCCTAAAAAAAATAAACAAAGCAACCGACTGCTGTTCATTCCGACTCAGAGGACCTACAGGACAGAGTAGAACCGTAGGGTTTCCCAGGACTGCTGGTAGATTTGAACTGCTGACCTTTTGGTTAACAGTCATAGCTCTTAACCACTGTAGAAATTTCAACAGCCTGAGGGGATCCTTTGAAGTCTGTGAACCTTAGGTTATGAAACTCATGTGAAACCAGCCCTGAGGGGCATTTCAGTTTCTTAAAATGAACCTCTTGTCCCAGTTTCTTCTTCCCATAATCCTGTCCTGGCAATTAGGAAGCTCTTTTCCTTTCTCATTGAAACCCAAGAGTAATCACAGAGCTAGCCTGGCTTCATTTACCAGCCTGAGTTCTGCCTCTCATCCAGTAAACTACTTAAATTACTGTCCTGGCCACATGAAAATGAAGTACCTTTAATGACAATAATACTGGGCACTGAAGCAAACACCAGTTTATTGTTTTCTGACTTGAAGGAAAAATCCTTGTGGCCCCAAGGACAAGAGGGAAGAAATGTCCTTTAGGAGAATGTCAGGTTTTTTAAAGTGTTTCTTAGACCCAGAGCACCTCTCCAGGTCCCTAGGTGGTGCAAATGGTGAAGTATTTGACTGCTAACTGGAAGCCTGATGGTTCATATCCACGCAGAGGCACCTCAGAAGAAAGGCCTGGTGATCTTCTATAGAAAGATCACAGCCATGAAAACCCCATGGAGCACAGTTCTACTGTGCGACACAGGAGGTCATCGTGAGTCAGAGTTGGTCCCATGACACCTGGTACAGGTTAAGTACTTCCCCAAGCTGGGGCCCAGTCTCCATTGTCCCCACACTTAGAGCACTGCTTTGAACTTACTTGTTCATTTATTAGTCTAGATTTATGCCTTAGTGAGGACAAGGAGCGTGGCTTTCTCACCTTCTGCCTTTATAGCAGTTTTGCTCTTTTCCCATGATGCTGTTGCCTGAAACCTCCCCTGCTTGCCCATCACCTCATCATTTCCTAAAACTTCAGAGCACTTCGACTAGAGGTAACCTCCTCCAGGAAGACCTCCCAGGCCTTCAAAGCCTGGTGAGTGTTACTGGCACTGAACACCTATCTGGATGTATTGTAAATGCCTGGGTTCCTGGGGCCTTCTGAGACATTTAAATATTAATTATATGGCCACAGCGTCCTCCCTGTCAGTACCCGCACAGCCCCATCTATGCCTGATGCTTCTGTTGCGGTTCCTAAGAGACTGATACAGGAGGTCAGAGAGAACGCAGAAACTTGCACTGTTAACTATCCCTCATGATCCTACAGTCAGGTGAGCCTGGGCAGCAATGACTTAGACTTGGCTTCTGGGTTTCACTTCATGCTGAAACTCCTCATAGGGGATTCAGAAGCCTCCAGAAATACCACATTATTTTCTCATCTCAACTTCTCAAAAAGACTGTATTAACTCAGTATTTTTTTAAAAAGTGCACATAAGTAACCAATTACACATGTGGATCAAGATACAGCCATAGATAGGATTGTCGTAATGATATTCCCTGCAATAGACACTGAAATCCATCTAAACGTCCAACCGGGAACTGGCTGACTAGTGTACGTTGGGAGCACACAGTGGAATTCTAAGCAGCCATTAAAATTGATGAGATATTTCTAAATTTGTTGACCCAGAAAAGGACCAGGGCATAACATGGAATAGAAACGCAAGTTACAGAACAAGGGAATTTGCATGATGTGATCTCACCTACACAGAAGGGAGAGCGTGTCGGGCTGGGGCAGTGTGTACACCTGTGCATTAGTGTGTAAGTGTATGTGTGTCTGACTGTAAGTATGTGTGAGTGTGTATGAGGTGTGCATCTGTGTTGCTGCACATGCGTGAGTGTGTGTGTGACAGTATCTCTGTTAGCAGGTGGGTGGGTGTGAGTATAGGTATGAGTCTACGAGAGTGTGTGAGATGTGTGAGAATACTGTTCATGAGCATGTGGGCAACAAATGGAGTACTGGAGATGTTCCCAGTACACTGCGTCTTTTGATGTTATAACCACGACCTCCACGGGCGTCGATGGTGGAACCAAGTCAAGTGTAATCCTCAGCAACCTCATTCTTTTCTCCGTTTATCCTGATGTTGCTTACTGGCCCGGTTGTGAGTGCATGTGAGTATGTGGGTACATGACTGTGTGACAGTGTGTGTCAGTGTGTGTGTCACAGAGTGTGTCTGCATGAGCATGTGTGTTAGTGTGGGTGTGTGTACGTGTGACCATGAGTGTGAGTATATGAATGTGTGAGTGTGGGGTAATCCATATGAATGTGTGTGCATGTGTGTGACAGTGTGTGTGTGAGTGTGTAAGGGGCTGTGTGTGAGCATGTTGTGCACTAGCATCTGGGTAACAAAGTCTATGTATGTGAGTGCATATGAGAATGTGAGTGTGTGCGTATGGCAGTGTATGTGACTGTATCTGTTGCTCTATGTTAATGTGTGAGTGTGAGGGTGTATGTATGTGTGTGCATAAACGTGGGTGTGATAGTGTGTTAGTGTGCATGACTGTGTATGTCTGTGACAGTAGGAATGTGTGAGTGTGTATGTGAGTATGGTTGTATGACAGTGTGAACGTGTGTGCACAAATAAGTTACTGTGTGTGTGTTAATGTGTGAGTGTGTATGTAAGCATTGTTATTCTTAGGTGCCATCGAGTCCATTCTGACTCATAGGGACCCTGTGTACAACAGAACGAACACCACCCACTCCTGCGCCATGCCCACCAATTGTTTTTGTGCTTAAACCACTTGTTGCAGCCACTGTGTCAATCCGTCTTGTGGAGGGTCGCCATCTTTTTGGCTGATCATCTCCTTTACCGAGCCTGGTGTCCTTCTCCAGGGACTGATCCCTCCAGACATGTCCAAAATGTGTAAGACACAGTCTCACCATCCTTGCTTCTGAGGAGCACTCTGGTTGTACTTCTTCCAGAGCAGATCTGTTTGTTCTTTTGGTGGTCCACGGTGCATTCGGTATTCTTCTCCAACACCACAATTCAAAGGCATCAGTTCTTCCATCTTCCTTATTCATTGTCCAGTTTTCACATTCATATGACATGATTGAAAATACAGTGGCCTAGATCAGGCCCACCTTAGTCTTCAAGGTGATATCTTTGCTTTTCAACACTTTAAACATATCTTTTGCAATATATTTTCCCAATACACTGCGTCTTTTGATGTTATGACTGCTACCTCCATGGGCGTTGATTGTGGAACCAAGTAAAATGAAATCCTCAACAACCTCAGTCTTTTCTTCATTTATCCTGATGTTTCTTACTGGCCCAGTTGTGAGGATTTTTGTTTTCTTGGTGTTGAGGTACAGTCCTTACTGAAGGCAGTGGTTTTCAATCTTCATCAGTAAGCGTTTCAGATCCTCTTCACTTTCAGCAAGCAAAGTTGTGTCATTTCGTAACGCAGGTTGTTAATGAGGCTTCCTCCAATCCTGAAGCCCTGTTCTTCTTCATATAGTCCCACTTCTCAGATTATTTGCTCAGCATACAGACTGAAAAGGTAGGGTGAAAGGATTCAACCGTAATGCACACCTTTCCTGGCTTTAAACTGTATAGTGCCCCTTTTTTGTTTGCACAACTGCCTCTTGATCCATGTACAGATTCCTCGTGGGCACAATTAAGTGTTCTGGAATTCCTGTTCTCCACAATATTGTCTATAATTTGTTATGATCCACACAGTCAAATGCCTTTGTATAGTCAATGAAACCCAGGTAAACGTCTTTTCTGGTATTCTCTGCTTTCAGCCAAGATCTGTCTGACATCAGCAGTGATATCCCTGGTTCCATGTCCTCTTCTGAATCCAGCTTGAATTTCTGGCAGTTCCATGTCAATATACTGCTACATTCACTTTCGAATGATTTTTAACAAAATTTTACTTCGTATGATATTAATAATATTGTTTGAAACCGTCCGCAGTCTGTTGGATCACCTTTGTTGGGAACAGGCGTAAATAAAGATCTCTTCCAGTCAGTTGATGAGGTAGCTGTCTTCAAAATCTCTTGACATAGATGAATGAGTAGTTCTAGAACCATGTCCATTTGTTGAAATCTCATTTGATATTCCTTCAGTTCCTGGAGCCTTGTTTTCCACCAATGCCTTCCATGCAGCTTCCGTTTCTTCCTTCAGGACCATCAGTTCCTGATCTTGTACTGCCTCTTCAAATGGTGGAACGCTGACCAAGTCTTTTTAGTGTAATGACTCTCTGTATTCCCTCCACCGTCTTTTAATGCTTCCTCATTTAATATTTTCCCTATAGAATCCTTTACTGTTACAACTCAAGGCTTGAGTTTTTTTCTTCAGTTCGTCCACCTTGAGAAATGCACAGCATGTTCTTCCCCCTTAGTTTTCTATTTCCAGCTCTTTGCGTATGTCATTATAATATTTTATTTTGTCTTCTCAAGCTACCTTTGAAAACTCCTATTCAGTTCTTTTACTTCATCGTTCTTTCCTTTTGCTTTAGCTACTCCGCATTCAAGAGCAAGTTTCAGAGTCTCATCTGACATCCAGTTTGGTCTTTTCTTTCTTTCCTGTCTTTTTAATGACTCATTGCTTTATTCATGGATGATGTCTGATGTCATTCCCCAGCGTGTCTGGTCTTCGGTCGTTAGTGTTCAGTGCGTCAAATCTGTTCTTAAGATGTTCTCTAAACTCTGCTGGGATGTACACACTCACAGTTCATACTTTAGCTCTCAAGGACTTGCTGTATTTTCTTCAGTTTCAGTTTGAACTTGCCTCTGAGCAGTTGACGATCTGTTCTGCAGTCAGCACCTGGTCTTATTCTGACTGATGATGCTGAGCTTTTCCATCATCTCTTTTGATAAATGCAGTCAGTTTAACTCCTGTGTAATCTATCTAGTGAAGTCCATGTGTGTAGTCACCCTTTGTGTTGGTGAAAAGAGGTATATAATGCGATGAAGTTGTTGGTCTTGCAGAATTTGATCATGTGAACTGCGGCATTCTTCCTACCACCAAGTCCATTTTTTTCCAACTACCCCTCCTTCTTCTTTGTTTCCAGCTTTTGCGTTCCAATCACCAGTAATTATCAACGCGTTCTGACTGCATGTTCCATCAATTTTAGACTGTAAGAGCCAGTGAAAGTCTTCAATTTCTTTGTCTTTGGCCTTAGTGGTTGGTGCGTAAATTTGAATAATAGTTGTATTAACTAGCCTTCCTTGTAGGCATATGGATATTATCCTATCATTGAACAGCACTGTAGTTCAGAACAGATCTTGAAATATTCTTTCTGACAGTGAAGACAACACCATGCCTTTTCAAATTTTCGTTCCCAGCAGAGTAGACCATGTGATGGTCTGATTCAGAACGGCCTCTACCAGTCCATTTCAGCTCACTCATGCCCGGGATGTCCATACTTATGCATATCCATTCCATTTTTGACCATTTCCAGTTTTCCTAGATTCACACTTCTTACATTCCACAGCCTGATTATTTATGGATGTTTGCAGCTGTTTCTGCTCATTTTGAATTACGTCACATCAGCAAATGAAGGTCCTGAAAGCTGGACTCCGTCCACGTCATTAAGATCGGCTCTACTGTGAGGGGGCAGCTCTTCCCCAGTCGTCTTTTCAGTGTCTTCTAACCTGAGAAGCTCATTTTCTGGCATTGTATCTGGCAGTGTTCTGCTGTTATTCAGAAGGTTTGCACTGACTAATTCTTTTTAGAAGTAGACTGCCTGGTCTTTTTTCTCAGTTTATCTTAGTCTGGAAGCTCAGCTGAAACTTGTCCACCTTGGGTGACCCTGCTGGTATCTGAATATCAGTGGGCATTAAAGCCACACACAAGTGCCAACAGTACGACAAACTAACAGTATGACAAAGTAACAGGGGGGGTATGTGAGAGTGTGTGTGCATAGTGTATGTTTACGCATGAGTGTATGTGTGTGTGTGTGTGGTCCCATCCAGAAGAACATTACCCGCGTGTTAGTAGTGATTATCTCTGGGTAGCAAGAGCTTGGAAAGTTTGTCTTTTCTATTTATGTGTCTCACTACTGTGTGAATTTTGTTTTTGTAATGAGCATACATGATTTTACAGGAAGGTGGCTGTTTCCTGCTTTTTGTGATTTTTCAGGGAAAGCTTTGGGCAGGGGCAAGGGCCACAGAGAAACTACTCCACCCCTTGCCTTCATGATGAGAAAAGAAGAAAGGTCGTGAGCTGACTAACTATAAATGAGCTTTGCTTCCTTTTTTAAACTCTTCATCCCTGCAGCCTAGAATCACTCCTGCTGCTCAAAAGAATCTGAAACTGCAGACCCTCTCTTCTGCCCCAGTTGGGGCATTTGCCCCAGTTTTCCACTTCTCAAATGCCTCTCAGGCCTGCATTTTCAACAGCTTCTGGAAACTTCCGGGAGACTCTGGGGCGAGCTAAGCAATCCCCCAGTGAATAGTCCACAGAGAAAACCAGTTCCCTCCCCTTGCCTACCAGATTCCTTTGAAACAGCTCCAGATCCCACCTGTTCACCTGCACACATACACAGAAACTGTAACACAGAACCATCTTTTCACCTCAACCTACCCAAATCTGGAGATCTTCCAGAAGGAAATGTCTCAAAGCCACAGCTAACCCTTTAAGCACTAAAGGAAAGTAATAGATCAAAAGGAAAAAGGATCAAAGTTGTGTTCAGAGAAATTTTGGGACTGGAGCCATTGGCACTGTTTGGAAAATCCTCGTTTGTGCTTCATGGAATTCTGCCGACAGTTCCAGCAGGTTTGTCCTTAAACGCTAAGTCGGCATCGCGAGGAAAACGTGTATGCACTGCAAGGGGCCAGGAGTAAACAGGATCTGAAGAGGTGGGCCCCGTTCTGGAGGACAGTGTTAAACGCTCAGGGTGGAACCACTTAGGCACCAGTGAGTGACCTGGTCCTAACTTTGGCAAAGTGTTTAGTCTTTGAAGGGCCAAGGCCATGTGAGAAGGATAATTTTATGAGCTAAAGGTACCCATGAGCCGTGGTCAACTGCTTTACCTCAGCTCTTCATCCAGATCATCAGCGAAATCTCTTCACTCTGTCTCTGAAATATACTCCAAGCCCACCGTATGAGCCAGGACTCGTGTCCATTTCTTAAAGTGGCTGTAACAGCAAAACCACAAGAGGGTGGCTTTCATGAACAGAAATGTAGTTTCTCGAAGCATAGGGAGTCACAAGTCTGAACTCAGGGCTTCCAGCCCTAAGGGAATCTTTTCTCTCTCTGTGATCTCTGGGAGAAGGTCTTACCTCCTTTCAGTTTCTGTTCCCCGGGTCCTTGGTGATCTTTAGGTAAAGCAGTATCTGTCTTCCCCCATCTATACTTCTTTCTCTGTGCCTTGTGTGCTCGCTATATCTTGAAAGCAGTTGGCTTAAGATACACCTTATGGTGATCTGTTCTCACTAATGTAACAAAGAAAACCCTATCTTCCAAGAGGGATTACACCTACAAGTGAGTTACTGCTGTTAAGTGCGCTCAAGTTGATGCTGATTCCTGGTGACACTATAGGACAGAGTAGAAGTGTTCCATGGGATTTCTTAGGCTGCAGTCTTCCGTCAGAACAGATCACCAGGTCTTCTCCCTCGGAAGCACAGGGCAGGTTCAAACAACCGACATTTTGGTTAACAGCCAGACTTAACCATTGCCCCACCAGGCTCCTTCCACAGGTCTAGGGTTTAGGATTTACAACACATAAGCTTTGGGGGACATGATTCAGTCCATAACAGAACTCAACCAATGAAGCTGAGCATGTAGAAGATACATTCAGTTCCTGCTATTTGTGAGAGTTATGTTCTGTAGGTCATTGTGAATGTTGAATTAGCTAGTACTAAACCATCGCTTTTAGGGGAATTGACATGGCTAGATTCCTGCCAGCCTCTGGTCACAGCATTTTCACCAACCCGTCTTCCTTTGTGTGTGGAAACACCTTGTTTTGTTTGTGTTTCTGTTGGCCGTTGTTATTTTTAGCTGCCAACCAGTTGACCCCAACTCGTGGCAACCCCAAGCAAAGGGGGAGTAAGGCTGCCTGGCCCCACAACGTCCCCATGGCCAGCTGTAGATCAGGCTGTGCGATGCACAGACTTAGCACTAGCTAATTTTCAGACGTAGATCACCAGGCCTTTCTTTCTTGTCGCTTGGAGTCTGGCAGTGCCGCAGAAACCTGTCCACCATGGCGACTCAGCTGGTATTTGAAATACCAGTGGCAGAACTTTCAGCATAGCCGCTTGCACGATACCACAGTAGGACCAAGTGCCAGACAGATGGTGGTGAACAGGACTAGACAGGCGGAGATGTGACTTCAAAGGATGACCCAAGTGGAGTCACCCATGTCTGCCAACCTTCAGAGATGGCCGCTTATAAGTAGAATTTAGGTTACAGGGACTCTTGTTGTTGGTAATTTGCCTTTTAGTATTTCCTCATAACCATGTCTTCATCTTCACTGGCAGAAATTTCTAACATTCACTTTGAAGCTTCTCAGCTTATTGGTCCCCATCATCTTCTTCAAGCAGCTAATGACCCATCAATAAATCCATGTGGGCCCAGTCTAGCTGCTGTTCAAACAAGCATTTTATGGAATCACTCTGTAAAGAGACCCAGCCACAGAGCTGTCCTGAAAATCTTCAGTTTTGTGTGTTTGTTTGCATTACTAAATTCTGCATCCCGCTTCTGCAGTGTAAGTGGTTTTCCTCACAAAATTTCCACCCTGCTGAAAATGTCATGTTTCCAAGTGCTTTGTGAGATGAGTTGCTTCAGCCTACCCTCTCCAGCCTCCCCCTTCCCCCGACTCGCTGAGTGCAACTCATCCCAGCAAAGCTCTCTCTCAGGGCCCACCAGTGCTTGTCCAGAGAGCTTCCTGGAGAAGTCACTGGGGTCCTGGCCCACAAATAATCAGTTGAAATAGCCAGTGGATGGAGTTTAAAGCAGGGTTTGTGCTAATTGAGCTTTCAGCCCTTGTTTTATTTTTCACTCAGAGAACCTTTCCAGAAAAGGCAAATCCAAGTAGTGATAAATGAAAGGAGAAGAGAAATCCATCTGCAGCAAGTCCTCAGGCAGAAATCAAGTCCCCAGGCTCAGGAAAACTATACCAACCCCGCAGCCAGAGCCAGGGAGTCCAACTCGTTATTGACTACCCCAACAGAGAAAGAAGGTGAAGTAGGGGCTCAGGGCTGCCATTGCAAGCCCAAAGAAGAAGACGCCAGATCAGTAGCAGAGCAGCTGTCGTGTACAGCAGGCCTGAAAGAAGCAGCAGATGAGAAGGACTAAAAAGCACAGGCTTTCGAATGAGTCTGAGTTCAAATCCTGGATCCACCTCTTCCCTCAGTTTCCTCTTCTGTAAAATGGGTAGCATCATCTATCTGTATAGTTGTCATGAGAATTAAGAGATAATGTGGGTTGTGAAAATGATGATGACAATGCCACCAGGTACAGCTCTAGAAACTACCTGTATAACTCACTTAACCCTCAAAACAGCCCTGTGAAGTAGATATAGCTAAGATCCTCATTTTTCAGATAAGAAAAGTTAATAGAATATTCAAGGGCTTGTTCAGCACCATGTAAGGAGTGTGAGTAGGATTCAAATGCATGTGGTCCAGCCCCAGAGTCTGTGCCTTTGGGTTGATGGATGGATGGATGGATGGATGGATGGATGGATGGGTGGGTGGGTGGGTGGGAGGGTGGGAGGGTGAGTGGATGGATGGATGGGTGGGTGGGTGGATGGATGGGTGGGTGGATGGATGGGTGGGTAGATGGATGGGTGGATGGATGGATGGGTGGGTGGGTGAGTGGATGGGTGGGTGGGTGAGTGGGTGGGTGGATAGATGGATGAGATCGATGTCGTTGAGTCCACGACGACTCATGGTGAGCCTCTGTACAGAAGAATGAAATGTTGCCTAGTCCCGCATCATCTTCACAGTCACCAGCGTCTCTGAGTCCATCCTTATGACTGCTGTGCTAATCCATTATACCAAGGGAGGATTTGTATCAAGAAAATGGTTTGCATGATTGTAGATACTAGAACATCTCAAATCCACAGGTCAGGATGGAGACTTCTCATAATTCACGTACAGTGGCTGGTGAATCCAGTGTCACCAGGTCAGAGAGCAGGGCTCTTCTTCACAGGATGTGAAGACTGACAAATCCCAAGGTTGGCCAGCGAGACCACAGGTAAGCTGCTAACTCAAGTCCCAAGAACTGGAGTTCAGAAGAACAAGAGCCAGATGCAGGATTCAGAGCAAGCAAAATCCCATGAGCCTTACTAGAATATCCACTTATATTGGATACAAACCACACACCCAAGAAAACTCCTTTCCAGCTGATTGGCTACTCATAGCAAATCCCACCGTGAAGGTGATCACATTATATGAAATCTCATCACGGAAGTCATCACAGCATTCAACTGCTAAACCATGGAGAATCATGGCCCAGCCAACTTGACAGACAACCTTAACCCTCGCAGGAACTATGTGTGAGGATGTGGGGAAAGAGACTGGAAGAAAAGAAAAACTAATAAAGAGTATATTGGACTGAGTGGGCTCCTGGGGTTCAGTCACATTGGAGACCCTATAAAGAACCACACAGAACACATTTCAAAATTGTTCCACCACAGGACAAGGAATCTGGCTGGAATGTTTATTTTCCAACTCTCGTGTCTCACTGATGAATGGCTGGTCTTGGAGCCTTTTATCCTTGGCCCTCCTCGATTGCTCTGTGGACAGGCCGAGCATGTTCTGTTGCCAGTGAGGGAAATCCTTGGGCAGAGAAGCCCAAAGACACAGGCTATGGAGGTGGCAAGCAGTCAGCATACATGGGGACTGTCCATCATAGCTAAAGGACACAGAGGCTGGCTGAGAGGGCCACCAGTCATATCTGCTCAGGGTAATAACTATCATAAATGTTTCACCTTTTTAAAAAATACGAGTTCTGACTATTAAGTCTGTGAATTGAATTGTTCTAAGTGCTACGTACCTCACTGCTGATATCACTGCAGACACCTTCGAAGTACTCCCCTTGGGAAGCTATGCACTGATGCTAGCGCCTAGTCCAGCCTTCAGAGCAATTTGGGAACCTTTTCTGGAATGGCCACTGTCTACAGTGGCATGGTGGCAGGTTCACCAACTTAATTGTCTAGTTGTCTGTGAGGGAGTTTTTAGCCAGTAAACAAATAACTGTATTGGAACATCCTCCCTTCTCAACTAATCTGGCCCCCAATGACTTCTTTATCTAAAGATGAAGAAAATATTGAAAGGAAGACATTTTGATGACATTCAGGACATCAAGGGTAATACAACAACATCTCTGATGGTCATTCCAGGAAAAGAGTTCCCAAATTGCTTTGAAGGGTGGACTAGGCACTGGCATCAGTGCACTGCTTCTCAAGGGGAGGACTTTGAAGGTGACTGTAGTGATACTCAGCAGTGCAGCCCATTTTCTAGGATGATTTCCCAAACTTAATTGGCAGTCCCGTATCTGAAATAAGTGCAATAAAATGTTACTGTTTATTCTACTCCATGAGTGAATAGGCAGCTATTATGTTGCATATGATATTATACTACATTATATTACCCCTCTATTCTGTATCTTTTCTGTATTTTCAAAAAAATTTGTGTTCTTCAGACACAGAATGGAGCCTATTATTAAATAAATCTGCTACTTCCCCTCCCCTCAGGAAAAGTTACCTTCCTGATTTTTTTCCCTGACAATCCGTGTGTTTTCACTCCACTTGATCTTCCAGCAAATTCCAGCCTCAACTGCATCGTTCATCCTCTCCATCAGCAAGTTCCCCAAGAGCTTTGGTGAAGCTTCTGTGCCGCATGTAAAGTGACAGGCAAATCCAACTCTGGGTCAAGTCCAAGGAGTCCCACTCCAGGAGGCAGACGCGAGGATAAAATCAAGTTGTCTTCTGTTGTCAGCTTGCACGAGAGAGACACTGGGGATCTGAGCTTTTTTCTTGATTTTCAATAGAAAATTATCTCTTCCGACACTTTAAGCATTGAATAAGAAGTAAAGAGGAGTAAAGGACAAAAGAGAGGCTGCCCTCTCTCCCCAGAAAGTATGCTAAAGCATCAGTTTAACTTCTGTCAAACTCCATCACATTAAGTTTACCTATGTTTACGATACAGCTGTTTCTACTAGGGTTTGGGGTTAACCAGTTCTTCCCCCCATTGGTATGTCTGTTGCCCTATGTCCCATGGGAACAGTGAGTCTCATTCAATACTCGCTAGAATCTCTTTACATCAGGAGAGTCCTACTGTGTGTGAAGATTCTAATGATATCAAAATAAGGGTCACACAGGGATCCTGCTGTTGACTAATTTGTCCAGTAGCTCTATGTCCTCGCCCAGGTTGCTAGCTGCAGCCATCAGGGTGATCTCATAACCAGCCAGTACCACTTCTCCCTGGTCACAGGGATTGGTCCGTAAATAGTCATGTGTCCAAAGTTCAGAGGGCTCCTGCACACCCTGCTTATGGAGGAACTTGCATTCTCTGGGGTTCACTAAGATAGGGTGGAAGCCTGAGCTCCTCTCTGCCTTCATGTGGAGACAGCCTGCCAGAAAATAAGGCCTAGAAGAGGTGAGAGAGAGGAAGAGGAGCAGAGTTCCAGTGACACCATTTGAGCCTCTGGATCCAGCTGTTCCTGAAAGCAAACCACAAACCCCTGGACTTAACCAGTTACACAAACCAAGAAATCCCACATGCACACTTGTTTTTGTTTTTGTTTTTTAATTAAGCCAGCTTGAGTTGTGCTTCTGTCTCTGGCAACCAAGGAATCCCAAGTAATCAACTAATAAAGAAGTGAAGGGGGAAAGGACTCAAGTGATAAAGGATTGGAACAGGTGTGGTAGACTGAGGATCAGCCAGAAGCTCGGTGTGGTTGTCGTTTAGGATGCAAAGTGAGTCAACCTTGAGAGGCAGTAAGAAAAGTACATCATGGGGCCAGTTAATATAGCTGAAGTAAACTATTTTGAGATACTTAGCCAAAACACAGTTGAAATAAATGTGTACATTTTTAAAATTCTGTATTTCAAAATTTTCTATATTGAAACTCTAAGATGCTTCTAACAGACGACAATGACTCATAGTCTAGAATTTCCTACTCAATAATTAAATAAGTATAAAGCTCCTTCCCTTCTCCCTGGTTTTTTTTTTTTTTTTTTTTTGGTTTTTGGTTTTGGTTTTTTGCTCTGGCTGTTGCTGTTTTTAAGAAAATCCTTATCCCAAAGCCTCCAGGCCCCTAAGAAAGCATTGAATGGGGAATGGGGAAAGCTCACTGAAACCGAAAATCATCCCAGCATTTCTTGGGAGCTGTGATGGTTCAGAGGAGAGTGGCCCAAAGAGAACACCAGTCCCTCAGACACCTCCTCTTTTAGGATTGGACTGTGCCCCCAAAAATGTGTGTTGGAATCCCAACCCGGTATACCTGTGAATGTATTTCATGTAGGAATTGGGTTTTCTTTGTTATGTGAATGAGATCCTATCAATGTAGGATGCATCTGACACATAATCGCTTTCTAGGTACAGGTGTCCCCCATGTCCTAGTCATCTAGCGCTGCTGTAACAGAAATACCATGAGTGGATGGCTTTAACAAAGAGAAATTTAGTCTCTTATGGTCCAGTTGCCTAGAAGTCTGAATTCAGGGTGCCGTTCCAGGCGAAGGCACTCTCTCTCTGTGTATGTCAGCTCTAGAGGAAGTTCCTTGTCATCAGTCTTTGGTCTGGGGTCATCTCAGCACCGGAACCTCAGGTCCAATGGACATGCTTTGCTCCTCACACTGCTTTCTTGGTAGTATGAGGTCCCCAGCTCTCTACGTGCTTCCCTTCCTTTTTATCTCTTGTAGGATACAAAGTGGGACAGGCTACACCCCAGAAAACTCCCTTTACACCAAGGAGGTAACCTTAGTAAGGGTGTTACAGTCCTACACTAATCCTCTTTGACATAATCCAATCTCGCCCTGTTAAACACAGGCAGAGATTAGGATTTACGATATAATACAAAAATTACAATCACAAAATAGAGGACAACCATCCAATACTGAGAACCATGGCCCAGACAAATTGCTACACACATTTTGGGGGGACATAATGCAATCCATGACACCCCCCTTTCAAAAGCTCATCTTATGCCGCTTCACTTTTACGAAAGACCTACATCGGTATGTGTTTTCATTAACTGAGAGAAACCCAAAGAGGCTTTTCACTTTTACAAAGAAAAGTTGAAAAGCATAAATAGGGTTCAGCATCTGTTTTGCACCCCACTGTTCACGAGGCGTCACGCACTTGGAGCAGTGAGCAGAGTCACCAGGCTCCTCCGCCCAGGAAGGAACCATGTTCGGCATCTCAGCATCAAGTCTCCATCGCTCTGACCTGTGTCCGTGCTTTATCTCAATTTATTCTGTGCATCCAGTAGCATGACACGTCCTAAAGTATCAGAAAAGCCAAAAAGACCTGGTTAAGATTTTCTGTTTTGTTTTTAAAACTTTACTGTGCTTTACGTGAAAGTTTACGGAACAAATCAGCTTATCCCTCTAAATTGATACACAAATTGTTCTGTGACATTGGTTGCAATTCCCACAACGGGTATAGCACTCTCTGCTTTCCAACTCCAATGTTCCTGTTTCCATTCCTCTGGCTTTCCTGCCTCTTCTGCCTTCTCATCTTTGCTTTGGGGCAAGTGTCACCCATCTGATCTTGTGTATTTGACTGGTCCCAGAAGCAATGCTCACAGGTAGTATTGCTTGTTTTATACACCTGTCTATTCTTTCCTTGAAAGGTAGACTTTAGGAGTGGCTTCAGTTCTCAGTTAGCAGGGTGTCCCAGGGCTATAATCTTGGGGTTCTGACAGTCTCTAGCAGACCAGTAAGTCTGGTCCTTTCTGTGAATTTGAATTTTGTTTTACATTTTTCTCCTATTCTGCCCAGGACCTTCTATAACGGTATTGGTCAGAGCAGTCAGTGGTAGGAGCTGGGCACCATCTAGTTCTTCCGGGCTCAGGCTGGTGGAGGCTGCGGTAGTTCTGACCCATTAGGCCTTTGGAAAAATTGTCTCCCATTCTTTGGTTTTCTTCGTTCTTTTTTGCTCCAGACATGACAGGACCCATAGATGTATCTTAGATGTCCACTTACAAGCTTCTAAGACCCCACATGCTACTCATCAAAGTAGGTTGTAGAACATTTTCTTTATGAACTATGTTATACCAGTTGAACAAAATATCTCCCGAGACCATAGTCCCCAGGCCTCTGTCCCAGTAACTCAGTCTCTTGAGATGTTCAGTTGTATCAAGAAAGCTTCTATGACTGTGCTCACCTTGTGTTCTAAGTATGAACATATTAGCTGTACATGCAACTGTGTGCCTGAAAATGTCCACAGTCTAACCTATGTATAGACATGGGTATGTTCCAGTATTCCCTCCTTTCCCTATTCAGTATTTCCCTATTCTGGAAACCCTTGTGATATTTGTCTGCTAACCAACAGGTCAGCAGTTCAGATCTGTCAGGTGCTCCTTGGAAACTCTATGGAACAGTTCTCCTCTGACCTACAGGGTGGGTGTGAGTGGAAATTGATGGCAGTGACTTTGACCTAAAAAAAGACCTGGCGATCTGCTTCCCAAAGGGCACAGTCTGGGGACCACAATTCTAGTCTGCAGATACCAGGTCACTATGAATCAGTCAGAAGCGACTGGATGACAGCTTACAATGACACACCATAGGGGAGAGAAATCTGTCCCTTAAAGTTACCCACTGTGGAATTTCTGTTGTAACAGCACGAGGTCGCTGAGATGGCCCTCCTCTCTACCGCTCAGATGTTGTTATTGGATACCGTCTGGTCAGGCCCAATGCATGGCGTCTCCATGTCTGCAGAGGAGAATGACTCCATAGAGTCTTCAAGGCTGGGAACTTTGGGGAGCGGATCTCCAGACCTGTCTTTCAAGGAGGTGCCTCTGGGTGGGTTCAAACCACCAACCTTTCTGTTAGTAGTCGAATGCTTAGCCATCTGTGCCAACCAGGGAACTTTACAACTTGGCTAAGACCAAAGAATCCCAGGCAATAAGTCCATAAACTGCCACTGCAGCGCCTTCAGCGGGACATCCCCTCATTCTGCAAGATCCCCAGTAGGTGAATTTGGAGGTACTGACTTGGACAGAGACAGGAAGCAGCTCTCATTTGTTAAAATTGTGAAGGACTCACTTCCAAGGGCAGTTGGCCTCTGGATGAAACAAGGTGTCAGATAATAATCAATCAGGAGGAAGGAGATGCAATCAAAGGAACCAGACTGGCCCATCGCCTCTCTGCTTCTGGAATTTCTCCGGTGATCTCAGGCGAACAGCAGACCACCTACCTGCATCCAGAGAACAGGATCTGTATGAGGCCTGACAATTAAGTTCGTGAATTCATCCTAGAAAAAGTGCTACAGACCTCACTGCTGAATATCACTATGGACACCTTAGCAGTATTCCCCTTGGGAATGCACCGATGCCAGTGCCTTGTCCACCCTTCAAAGCAATTTGGGAACTCTTTTTCTGGAATGGCCATCAGAGCTGTTGTCATATTACGCTTGATGTCCTGAATGTCATCCACATGTCTTCCTTTCAGTGTTTCCTTTATCTTTGGGTAAAGAAAAAAGGCACCGGGGGCCAGATCTGGTGAGTAGGGAGGGTGTTCCAATACAGTTATTTGTTTACTGGCTAAAAACTGCCTCACAGACGACTAGACAATTAGGTTAGCAAACTTGCCACTGTGCCACCGTGCATAATGGCCCTTTCAGAAACAGTGCCCAAATTGCTTTGAAGGGTGGACTGGGCACTGGCTTCGGTGCACAGCTTCCCAAGGGGAGTACTTCAAAGGTGACCATGGTGATATTCAGCGATGAGGTACATAACAGCACTTAGAACAATTAAATTCACAACACAAACGTAATTGTCAGACCTCGTATGAGCCACAGTCCCAAAGAACTCCGACCTGTAGCATGTTAATTCCAAAACGTGTAAATAAATGGAATTAGGAGCTGCAGCAAGCCAGGTGGGGATGTTTCTCTGTTCCTGACCCAGCCTGCTTCTCCTCTCCTCTCTTAGCCGTGAAGTCAGTCTTCTGCCCTGCATTTAGGCAACATCCTTGGGAAACCCAATAATACTTACACATTTGGAATAAAATTACTGCATCTTGTTAGCATGAAGATGGAAAGCAAATATGGATGAGAGCGGCTTTCTGTTGAACAGTCACCAAGGAGCCCTCTCTCCACACCGACCCAGTTTCCAACGCAGGCGTCGGAGCGCCACCTTGTGGTCAGGAATAAAAAAGACGCAGCTCCCAAGCTGAGTGGTGCAGACGGCTAACATACACACACACAACACTGCTGACGCAAGGGTTGGTGGTTCGAGTCCACCCAGAGGCCCCTCAGAAGAAAACCCTGGCCATCTCCTGTCAAAAGCCAGCCATTGAAAACCTTATGGGGCACGTTTCTATTCAGTCACATGGGGTCGTTGTGCATCAGAGTCGACTACATGGAACCAGGGTGGCTGGGGAGAATCATAGGGTCCTACACCTCCCTACCTTGAGGAGTCCGAGGATGTGACTGCTGTCTGTCCGCTCAGCTGCGATTCGTGAGAGGACAAGGAGGCAGCTGTAGCCTGTGCATACCTTTGTCCTCCAGTAGAAGGGAAGAAAGCTCCTCAGTCGGCATTCTCTCTTGCTTTGTTTGAGTCCTGTCTCATGAAACTCCACCGCAGCTCCCTGACCCTGAGTCCCAGCAGCTTGTCTCTGGTGGCCTCAGCTGCAGGCAAGGTTGGATCACTCAGAAAATCCTTGGCAAAGCTGCCTTCATGGAAAATAGTCAATGATTTTGTCCAAGAAGCCAAGGGATTCTTTTCTCCAAATTGAACTTTTGTGGGTTAAGCTTTAGGAGTGCCTGCACTGCCCCCAGGGAACGCTCAGAGTGCAGTTATTAAAGTGCTTGGCTGCTGACTGAAAAGTCAGCTGTTCAAATCCGCTAGTCGCTCCAGGGGAGAAAGATGAAGCAATCTGCTTCCTTAAAGATGACAGCCTTGGAAACCCTGTGTACCGTTCTGCTCTGCCCTACAGGGTCGCCAGGAGTCAGACTGGACTGAACAGCAGTGGGTGTGGGTCTGGACCCCTCTCTGTATGACTGTGGCCTCCCCCAGAGCTGTGTCTGGTGTGCAGAATCTCAAGAAACTTCCCTGCCACGTAGGGCCTGTCACCTTCCAGTCTCTCAGAGCCCAAAACCTTTACACCTTTGCAACATAGTCCCGAATCTGTCCCACCTTCCGGCCTCTCCTGGCGCTCTGTCACTGAATATAAACAGCAGAAGACACCAGCAGCAGAGCTGGGAAGACCAGGACCTACCTCTAAGGGTTTGTTGGAAGGTCACTTGAGTTAATACAGGTTAAGTGTTGGGAACCCTGCCTGGCGCATAGTAAGAACTATGTGTTGTTGGCTAGGTCTATTTGGGAGTTGCAAACAGTTAACATGTGTGGATGCTAACCAGGAGGTCGGAGGTTCAGGTCCACCCACAGCACCTAAAAGGTCTAGCCATCTACTTTCAAAGAATCAAGCACTGAAAACCCACTGGAACTCAGTGCTGCTCTGACACACACGAGGTCCCCGTTACTCAGAAGGGACTTGATGTCAACTGATTTTTTTAAAAAATACTTTAGAAGAGTACTTGAAAACAGAAAACTTCTTATATTATGTGAAGATACATGACAAAATTCATATTATGGGTATTTAGGGATAAATTATACCAATGTCTGAAACTTAACTTTGAAAAGCATCACAAAAATAAGGAGATTGGGTGAATGGATGGATTGATGGATGGATGGACAGGCAGATAGATGGAGAGATAGAGAGATGGGTGAATGGGCCATCAGACAGACAGATGGATGTTTAGAAGGATAGGCAGATGGAAGAACAGAAAAGGAGGAAGGACGGAGAGAGGGATAAAAGATAAATCAAAATATTAATAGTAGAATCTTCATGGTTGGTACATGGATGTTCACTGTATAATTCTTCCAGTGTTTCTATATGTTTGAAGTTTTTCACAATAAAACATTGGAGAATCTATATGCAAAGTATAGTAATCACTTTATAACAAATGGTTGTAGTCATGACCATACATATTCATTTAAGCAAATTGAAATAATAATGGTAATTATTTCTGGTAATAGAATGACTGGTGATTTGGGTTCTTCCTAACACTTTTATTCCTCAGTTGGAACAAGCCTCTGTCTCTTTTATAATCAAGAAAAGAAGTTATTTGGAGGGAAAAAGGATCACCAGAGACTCTTCAATGTCCTTATTCCCTCGTTTGGGATTTAAAAGCTAGAAATGTCTCTGAAAAATAATAAATTGTAAAGAATAGAAGATCCCACAGAGGCTCTTTCCTGGGCTATGACCCTCTCAGGCAGTTACAGGGGAAGAAAGGAACATTTTTCTGGAGCAGAGCCATGGCTGGAGACCCGAGCAACAAGCTGACAGGCTTAGGCGTGCAGGATCATTTCCTGCAGGAGACTCCAGGAAGAGGTCTGGAAGCAGAACAGGGAGGCCGTTATAACTGCTCTGAGAACTTTTTCCAACCATAAACCTTATTACAAAGGCTGTGGGCCAAAATATAAATACTGTCATCTCTGTTCCTTCCAGACACAGAGCAGCCTTCCTAGTGCATCTTCCATTCTGCATCAGGAAGAAGGTCAGGCAGTCCTGTGTGGGAGAGGCCCTGTTCCAAGATCCCAGGGCCCCAGCCAAGCTTCATCCTCAGAGTGGAGCCCCCACCATATATGCCAGTTCTGAACCACCATCTGACTTGGGTCATACTTCATTGTATAATTCCCAAGTATGTGAAAGTCACATTGAAAATGAAAACTATACTTAGTGTTCACACCAAAGTCAAAAAAAACAAACCCATGGCTGTAGATTGTGACTCAGGGCATCTCTGTATGTTACCAAAAACTGCTCCATAGGGTTTTCTTGGCTGTCATCTCCATGGAAACAGATGCCCCTGCCTTTCCTCCGTGGCACAGCTAGGCTGGTTCACAGTTCTAACCTTTAGGTTAGTAACCAAGTGCAAAACCTTTGCACCACACGGGGACATCGAGTTCACACAGTCACTGACATTATAAGATGCCAAGATCCTAAAGGAAACCAGGGACTTTGTTTTGCCCTTAAATAATGCAGAGTCTGTGATGAAATGACTGATGACTATAATATTTGCCATTACTTGTTAGGCATTGGTTATTCCCAGTACAGGTTCTAGTTGTAAACGGACCCTTAGCAAGTTATTTTAGACTTTGTGACTCATTTAACATTTCATGTTAAATCCTCACATTCCAAAATTATTTTATTGGTATCTTATAATTCTCACCATCAAGACTGGTGGTGAAAATTTTCATTCATTCATTCATTTTCAATAAAGTCATTTCTATGGAGGAGAAAAAGATACCATGTATTTATATTATGTTTGTACATAGATCATCATCCCTGAAAGAATAAATAAAAAACTCTGGGGAAGAGGGCGAGGTGGTGAGGACAGAGAGAGGGAAGGAAATTCTGTCTCCAGAACATGTTTGTGGATCTTGTATCATTCGTGTGTTACCTATTAGAATAAATTTTTATTTAAAAAAAATCTTGCAGTGATGTCTGGGTCTTGAAAGCTAGCAAGTGGCCATCTAAGAAGCATCGATTGGCCCCAACCCACCCAGAGCAAAGGAGAATGAAAGACCCCAAAGATGTGAGGCAAACATGAGCCCAAAAAGACAGAAAGGGCCACATAACCTACAGACTACATTAGCATGAGATCAGAAGACCTAGATGATGCCCGGCCACCATCAATGACTGCTCTACTGGGAACACAACTAAGAATCCCTGAAGAAGCAGGAGAAAAACGGAGTGTAGAACTTAAACTGGAGGGTCCCCGGAAGACATGGCCCCAGACTTCTCTGTTAGCCCAGAGCTGAAACCATTCCTGAAGCCAACTCTTTAGACAAAGATTGGGCTGGGCTATAAGATACAAAATGATATGGCAAAGAGTGGGCTTCTTGGCTTAAGTAGATACAGGAGAAAAAATGTGTACCTCCTGTCCAGAGGCCACATGAGAGGGCAGAGGGAGACAGGAGCTAGTTGAATAGACATGGGAAATGCAGGGTGGAAAGGAGAAGTGTGCTGTCACAGGGTAGAGAGAGAAGCTAGAGTTACATAGCAATAGGTATGTAAATTTCTGTGTGACAAAGTGACTTGGGTTGTAAACTTTCACTTAAAGCACAATAAAATATATTTGGTTTAAATGTCAAAGATATTCCAACAGTTTATTATGGGTACAGTGCCTTTCAGCTGCAGTTTACTGTGTTTGATGAACTGGTGGTGCAGTGGTTAAGAGCTCAGCTGCTGATGAAAAAGTGAGCAGTTCAGATCCCCCAGCCACTCCTTGGAAACCCTATGTAGAAGTTCTGCTCTGATCTGCAGGTCGCTGTGAGTCTAAATCAGCTCAGTGGCAATGGGTTGGTTAGCTGGGTATGTGGTAAGTCAATTTAGGAACTGTATAGAACTTCTTAAATGAGTTATTTTTAAACATTTTATTAGAAATGATTTTGAGTGTAAATAAAACTGAAATAATATAAATCTAGGGTTGGCAAATTTTTGTTAAAGGCCAAGTAGCAAGTACTTGGGGCTCTGCAGGCAGGATAGTCTCTGCTGCAATTACTCAGCTCTGCCGTTGTAGCACAGATGCTTCCGTAGACAGTATGCAAGTGAATGGGTATAGCCGTGTTCCAATAAAACTTTATTTGTAAAAAACAAGCCGTGGACTGGATTTAGCCTGCAGGTCATAGTTCGCTGACCTTTGAGATAAACGAAACCCTATATATCCAGTCCCCAACCCCAGTTACCATCAACCCATGGCCAATGCCCCATCCACTCCTCTGTCTTCTCCCCTCAAATTACTTGCAAGTGAATTCCAGACATCACATTACTTCATCATATATGTTTCTAAATATATTTCTAAAAGATAATGACTTGTTTTTTAACATCACATCTAAAAAATCAAAATAGCGTCTTAACATTATTAAATAATCACCATTCTGATGTCCAGTTTTCTTTAAAATGTAATGAATTTTTAAGAATTGTTTTCTGGATCAGGTGCAATTAATCAGATGCAGTTAATTATGCTTTCAACTCTCTTTTATGTTTTTCTATTGAATCCATTTTTATGTCTTTTAGCTATAAGTTGGGTTTTTTTTTTTTTTTTTAAATTAACAGAGAATTCAAGACTCCAAGTGCTCTCTCCAAGATATTTTGAATGCAATCTAAGGAACTTCCATCAGCTCAATACCAAAAACCCAAACCCACAGCTGTCAAGCAGATTCCAACTCATAGCGACCCTACTGGACAGAGTAGAGTTTCCATAGAGTTTCTAAGGAGTGCCTGGTGAATTCAAACTGCTGACCTTTTGATTAGCAGCTGTTGTACCTAACCACTATACTACCAGGGTTTCCATCAAGTCAAAAAACCAAACCCACTGCCGTTGAGTTGGAACCGACTCACAGCGTAGTACCAAAAAGATGGAATCATGATCTCAACGGCCAGTCATCTGTTAATAGCTAGTTAAACAGATCAAATATCATCACCCGAAGTTCTCAAGCACCTCCCTCTTGTCTCTTCAAGACGTCAAGGGTTTTAAAAAAGAAAATTTCATCTGCTTCGTACCAGTCATCTCACTCCTAGGAATTCATCCTAATAAAATATTCAGAGGCACAGCCAAAGATGCCTGAGCAGGGATTTCGTACTACATTATTTATAGTAGTACAATATTAAAAACAACCAAAGCATCCAGCGATAAGGGAATGATAGCATAAATTACAATGCTGGCTCATTTACAAAGGCACTATCACAGAATGATTAAAAATCATGTTTTTTAAATAGCCTCATCACTCCTAGTCAATCAATGTTCTCGACGAAACTGTAAGGGAAGAAAAAGCAAAATCCCAAACTGCATACACATATGACCACATGACTGTCTAGACGGAAAGCAATAAATGTGTATTTATCTCTAGATATTGTGGGTTATGACTGATTTTTTTTTAAATATCTGCTTTAAAATTTTTTCCAAGTTTTCTTTAATGTACATGCTTTGCTTTGTTAATCAGAGGAAAAAAATGCTATTAGTTTTGTAAAGCTCTCCAGCTTCCCCTGCAAGCCTCCTCTCATATGTCCCTCTTTGTTCTTAGTCTTCCTGATTCTCTCTTCTTGCTCTCTTTCTCTGCACTGCAAGTTCACAAGCATTGCATCATCCCTTTACTTCTGCTCAGGACCAAAAATACAGCTCCACAAACCTAAAACAAATGAAAGTCAAGGGCAGCACCTAAAAATATCCCTTCACCTGCTTAAATGGGCTGAAACCAAACGCTCATTGCCCACCATCTGTTTTCCTTCCTAATTCCTGATACCCAGTGGACAGTTGGTTCCAAGGGTTGCCATAGTGAAGTGCCACAAACCGGGTGGCTCCAAACAACAGAAATCTGTTGTCCCACAGGTCTGGAGGATAGTAGTCCAAATCAGGGAGTCCGCATTGCCATGCTGTCTCCAAAAGCTCTAAGAGAAGTCTCCTTCCTTGGCTTGCAGTGGCATCATTCATTGCTCCATCCTATCATGACTGTCTTCCCTCTGTCCCAACTGAGAATGCTCCCACAAACCCACAACCAGCCTCAGTCTGGGACACAGAAGGGCAGAGCAAACCATCTGGCTGTAAGCAGGCCTGTGTCACACTGAAGTGGGACCTGGGGCTCGCCCAGTAGACAGAAGACACACCCACAGCAAGACCATGCAGGTGCTCAGGGTGGCAGCCCCTCCCAGGGCAGCAGTGTCTGCTGTCCAGACTCTCTGGTCCTTGGTCCTCGCCCTGTCTGGGAAGGCCTTTCATAATGAAGGCCTTGAAGAGGATTGGGTTAGTATCTACTGAACTGTGATACGACCTCACGTTCACTGATAAACCAAAACCAGACTCACTGCCATTGAGTCGATGCTGACTCATAGCGACCCTATAAGACAGCGCAGAGTTTCCAAAGAGTGCCTGTGGATATGAACTGCCGATGTTTTGGTTAGTAGATGTGGCACTTAACCCCTACACCACCAGGGTTTCCATGTTCCATGATAATCTCTTCAAATCTCCTATTTCTAAACAAGGTCACATTCCCCGGTGCCAGGGGCTAGGACAACGGTCTGTAACAGGCAGTAAGGGACTCTCAGAGCAAGTGCTCATGGTGGATCAGGTTGGAAAACTAGGAACAGTGTAAAAGTCTAGCAATGGTTGGTGGGCTGCGCAAATTACAGTACCTGAGGAAACAGCTGTCAAGAATCATACCATTCCTGAAGCATTGTTGTCAGCTGGCATCAAGTGGACCCCTGACTTACGACAAACCCGTGCACAATGGACCAAACACTGCCCAGTCCCATGTCACCCCCATGATCGATTATGGATCAGATCATTGTGAGCCATAGGGTTTTCACTGGCTGAATTGTTGGACGTAGATCACCAGGACTTTCTTCCGAGGTGCCTCTGTGTGGATTCAAACCTCCAACCTTTCAGTTAGCAGCCCAGTGCATCAACTGTTTGCAGCCCGGAGGGACTCCACGTGGGTATGAGTAGCAGCCGCTTAGAAAAATGAAAATAAATAGGATGTGGCTGGGGAAGCGAGTCATTCTGTTCATGTCTTTAAAATAAACACTCACTGTCACGCAGTTGATTCTAACTCCTAGCGACCCTACAAGACAGAGTAGGACCACCCCATAGGATTTCCAAGGAGTACCTGGTGGACTTGACCATCCAGACTTGGGGTTCACATCTCAGGTCTTCAGCACTACTCCACCAGGGTTCCTTAAAATAAACAAGTAAATAAATAAAGTTGTTTGAAAAAGGAGGGAGACAGAAACAATGTTCTTCATCTCTCTGAAGCATTGCAGGCAGCTTTTGATTAATGCATGTTCTGCGCTCCAGGATGTTATGCTTGAGTTCACATCATTAAAAAAAAATAAAATAAAAAAAGAGTTTGCATGCATCCTGAAGCGCGGAGATAGATCTTTATTCGAGTGCTGCGGCGTCCGTCAGCGCCCTTAATCATCCTTCTTCGATAGCGGTTTATCACCCTTCTGGGTATTCTATTAGTCACTCTGCTATTAGGAGGGCAAGAACCATTTCATTTTCATGTTGCCTGATCCTATCTTTCAGTGGGAAAACATTGTTAGGAACAACAGCGCAAGAGCCAGGGACATGACACCCAGCGGTTATCTCTAATAAGGATGCTAACGGAGGTCACCCTTTCTGAACCGTGGACTTAGTGAATGCCTTAAGGCGACTCTTTTGGCAAAGACATTTAATTGCCGCCCCAAAGGTGTGAAGTGGAAGCACTGAGCACCTGTTTATGACCTATTTCACTGTGTGTCAGTGCTGATGCAGAAACTGAGCTGGAAGCTGGAGGACTTGAGAAGGAGCAGTAGGAAGGGAGGCAGAGTCTGGCAGAGTTACAAAGACGATGGGTGACATCCATGACTGGACTCGTGGCGGAAACAGTGTTCAGTTTAGACCCTAAGTGGGAAGTTACTCTTCTTGCCCAAAGGATAGATAGTAATTAGCTTAAAAATGCAAGACAGATAAAAAAGATGGTCAACATCAGTCATCAGGTAATGCAAATCAAAACTGAAACGATATCATAGACACCCGATAAAATGGCTAAAATTAAAATATATGTATATAAAGTGCAAGTGAAGGTATGGAGCAACCGGAGTTCCCATATGTTGCTAGTGAGAATGCGAAATGGTATACTTCTTTTTTGTTTTAAATAGCACGCTTACACAAATAACGCAATCGTAACAGATAGAACACACAACATAGCTTGCTTACAAATTTATCTAGGGGCTGTGCAGTTGGCAAAAGTCGTACAATGTGCGTTATTTGCATAAAAATATGGTAGTCACTCTGGAAAATAGTTTGGCAATCCCATAAACATTCACTTACTTTGTGATCCAGCAATTTCACTATCAAATACTTGTGTAAGAGAAACAAAAACACACATCCATAAAAAAAAGTGTAAATTTTTAAGAATGTTCATTGTAGCTGCATTTGTAACGGAAACTCTGGTGGCACAGTAGTTAAGTGCTACATCTGCTAACCAAAAGCTCAGCGGTTCAGATCCACCAGGCGCTCCTTGGAAACTCTATGCGGCAGTTCTACTGTGTCCCATGGGGTTGCTGAGAGTTGGAATCGACTTGATGGCAGTGGTTTTGAGTAGATATTTGTAATAATTAAAAACTGGAAGCAACCCCAATGTCCATCAATTTGAAAATGAATAAGTAAGCCACAGTACATTCATACAATGGAAACTAGGGATAATCTTCTAATACAGCAACAAGGACAAGGGGTGACAGGCATAAGACTGAGAAAAAGAAGTTGTAGAACAGGAGAAGCTGTGTTTAAGGGCAGAGAGCAGAGCAATAGCTGCCTTTGGAGGGCAGGGATATGGACTGGGTGTAGGGAATCCATCTGAAAGTGATAAAAATGTTTTCTAGCTTGATAGGGGTTTGGGTTACATAGCTGTAAATACTGATAACATGCATTAAACTGCAGGAAACCCTGGCAGCGTAGTGGTTAAGTGTTCTGGCTGCTGAGAAAAGGTCAGCAGTTCAAATCCACCAAGGGCTGTTTGGAAACTCGATGGAGTAGTTTTGCTCTGTCCTGTAGACTTGCTGTTGGCCAGAATCGACTTGACAGCAATGGATTTGATTTTTTGATTTAGTATACTTAAAATCTGAGCGTTTTACCCTCTGTAATTATGTATCAGTTAAAAACAGATCAAAGCGTAAGGCACAAGGCTGGTAAGAGACTGGGGGCTGCACAGATGAGCACAAAGACAAAATGACAACTGTCTCAGTTAAACAGAACAAGCATTTTGCAAGTAAATTGGAGAGATACCATGTGGCTCCAAATATGGCTGATAATTTCCTGGTTAGTAGACACCTGAGTTTTTGACAAGTTCTCAAAGCAGAGACTGGGAATACAAAATCCAGAAACAAACAACCACAAATGCACTGCACCCAGTGCGGACCAGGAAGTCCAAGAACAGGGAGAGAAATGCAGGCAAGATCAGTAGAGGGTGGTGGATGCGAAGACCAAGCCAAGTGCCAAGTGCCCTCACGAGGACAGCAGTCTCCAAACCTGTCTTTACTTCATAAGACTAAGCATCTTGGCAGTCCCCTTCTGGACTCTGCTTCCATGGTGACTGTAAGTATTCGACTCTGCAGTTAATTCTTTAGAAGATTTTACTGAGTTCTCATTCTGTTGGATGTAGTCGCCCAAGAAAACCAAACCCACTGCCAATTCTAACTCATAGCGACCCTAGAGGACAGAGTAGAACTGCTCCATAGAGTTTCCCAGGAGCACCTGGTGGATTTGAACCGCCAAGCTTTTGGTTAGCAGATGGAGCACTGAACCACCAGCCACCAAGGGTTTCCATTGGATGGATTTAGTTGTCTTTGATGTCACTGGTAAGTGCTGAGTTACATAGTGTTTGAGACTCTGTTATGTTTGCCCAAAAATATGTGTTGGAGTGACACCTATGGGTGTCATTGTATTAGACACAGAGCTTTCTTTGTTATGCTAATGAGGTTATATCAGTGTAGGATGTGTCTTAAACCTAATCAGTTTTGAGTGACCTAAGGAGCACCCTGGACACAGAGTCGAGTAAGCACACAAGAGGGAAAAAGACAGAAGCCGTGTGAAGATGGCCATGGACCCACGGAACGCCGGGGCAGAAGAAAGCTGCAGCAGACAGACAGCAAGTCTTCACCTGGGCCAGAGCCCTGAATTTGGACTTCTAGCCTCCTGAACTTGAAAATTCTTCAAAGTCACCTGTTTGTGAGATTTCTGTTACAGCAGCACTACCCAACGAAGACAAAGCATAATGAACACTAATGATCATTTAGGACTTAAGTGTCAGGCACTGTGCTAAGTGCCTCAGCATGCATTCATTCATTTAACCTTGAGCCACCCCTGTGAGACAGCCCTAACTGTAGAACTCCTATTTTACAGATGAAGAAACTGAGGCTCAGTGGGGTAAACAAAAAGTCACATGGCCATGTGACATGGAAAACAGTCTGGCACTTCCTTAAAAAGCTGGAGATAGATATACTATTTGACCTTGTAATTCCACTGCTCGGGATTTATCCTTCAGAAACAAAGGTTGTCACATGAACAGACACATGTACGCGAATGTTGTAGCACAGTCCACAATAGCAAAAAGCTGGGATCAACCCCGATGCCCATCAACAGATGACTGGATAAGCAAACTATGGTACATATACTCAGTGGAACACTATGCTATGATAAAAAACTACAACAATTTTAGATAACATCTCATAACAGGGTCTCACTTGGAAGAGATCATGCTGAGTGAAATCAATCAGTGTCAAAAGGACAAATTTTGTATGAGACCCCTGTTATAAGGACTTAACAAGAGAATTATCCATAGAAGAAAATGACTGTGTTGGCTACATGGATGGGTAGGGGCTGAGGGTTTATCATAGATGAGATAACTGATAGATGTTAGAACTTTTATTCTCTTACTGTAATTAATGAAAAAAAAATTAAAGTCACATGACAACAATTCAGCTGAGAGTCAAAAGCCATTCCATTACAGATTGTCTATACCCTGTCACGCAATGTAGTCGCAGACAACAAAGACTGGAACCAGAAATCCAATAGCCCTGCCAGAAGTCTGGGAGCAAGGTACAGCACCAGTGTAGTACACAGGTGAAAAGCCAGACCCCAACCCATTGTTGTGAAGTTGAGTCTGACTCATAGTGACCCTATAGACAGAGTAGAACTGCCCCATAGTGTTTCCAAGGAGCACCTGGTGGATTTGAACTGCCAACCTTTTGGTTAGCAGCCGTAACTTTTAACTGCCAGGGTTTCCATGCTGATAACAACTTAGCTAGAAATATATAGAGCAGCAGCCACACTGGTGTGAGCTGAACATCCCATACACGCTCCAGAGGCTGTCTCCACTTCCTGAACTGTTCATCAGGCCCTGTGATTACCTTGTAATGTAGAAACTGATCATTAATCAATGTTGCCTAAGCAACACACTTAGAATAATAAAGCCAAACAGGTGCCTCAACAGCAAAACTCAGGGAAATTGCTGGCATATTAGTATTGAGCGATGACTGAGACACCACTCTCCTGGGCTTACGGAGGATACAGGATGGATGACAGTAGGATGCAAAAACCAATACTACGGGGTGAGCGGGACTGATGAGACTGCACAAAAGGAGGACAGGAAAAATGCCATGAACAGCAGCTTCACGTACTGAAGCCAGAAGAGCCATGCTTGAGCTCTGGACCTGCCACCACTCCTGTGAGCATGTGACTCTCAGCCAGTCACTCACCCTCTTCAGGCTCAGCTTCCTCATTTGTAAAATGGGGTTAAATATTGCCTGCAATGCCAAACTCCTCACTGTTTTGTTCAGTGTACATGAAAATGTCACATGCCGTGCAAACACACAGAAATGGAGGCCTTTGGGGTTCTGATCGAGTTAAAAACTAGGAGACAGGCAAGCTCCCAAGTGCCAGCTTCATTCATGGTATTACTGGATCTGGTATTTGTTGCTGTCCAAGGTTTTTTTTCTGTCTCTTCTTAGCTTTGCCTCTGCAGAGCAGCTGAGGAAGGGAAGAAAGAAGGAGGGAGCTCAGCCGGTCCTCACCCAAGCCCACAGGTTCGCTTCTTCTACCCATGTGTCTCTCATCCTTCTAGGAGCAATGGCTCTCTGGGGCATGTTTATCCTGGGACAGGGTTGGAAGCCTGCAGGGGGAAGAGCAGAAGCATATGAAGTCTCTGAAGGTCTAAGCTTAGAGTTTCACACTGTCACTTCTACCCACAATGACTGGGTTAAGTCCAGCTCCATGGCCAAGTCTAAATCAGCAGGATAGGGAGTACACCCATCTGTCAAGGTAGAGACAGTAAATAAAAATGTTATTAACCATTATCTTATCCACTAGCCTACCTAACAAATTCTTTCCAACTCCACTTTTTTTTTAATCAGTTAAGATGCTTCTAGTGGCAGAGACTTGAAATCCAACTCTGGACAACTTTAAGTTAAAAAAAAAAAAGAAAACAAGCTAGTTCTTTGGCCCAGGGAAAGATCATGCTTCAGGTACAGCTCGATTCAGGCATCAAACACTGTTATCAGTGCTTATTCTCCCTTCACATCTTGACACTCTTTTTCCTCTGTGTGGCTTCACTCTCAAGGGATACTCTAGTGGCCTAGTGGTTAAGTGCTATGTCGGCTAACCAAAAGATCAGCAGTTCAGATCTGCCAGGTGCTTCTTGGAAATTCAATGGACCAATTCTGTTCTGTCCTGTAGGGTTGCTGTCACTTGGAATTGACTTGACAGCAGTGGTTTTATTTTCCTGCTCAAGGAATAATAATAGTAAAAATGGAAGTGGTAGATGGAATCATTGTTTACATTTCATCACACCCTCCTTGTATTAGTCATACATCCCCATTCTGGGGTCGCCGTGAGTCAGATGAGACTCGACGGCACTGGGTTTTTTTTACACATTCATTACGATGACCATATCTCGCATCAGAGTAGGTGAAGTATTTCCCCATCTTATGGACATTGGCTTGGCTACATGACTTGCCTGGCCCATTTGCTATTTCTCATGACAAGCCTGTGACCCACGTGGGCACTTGTCGAAGGAGAACATAAAACACACAGAGAGCAACCCTGAACCTAGGCTTGTCTATCTTAACATTTAAAAATATAACCACTCCCCAGCTGTGATGGGAGGGGACACAATGTGGAGCCCCTGAGACAACACGAGAAAAAGAGGTGTGCAGTTCAAGAACTCTTCCAGAAGACCAGAAATGATGGTCTGATGGCCTGGAGGGTCCCCTGGGAACATGACCCCTAGACTTGCTGCTGGCCCTGACCAGAAACAAGTACTGAGGTCCACTCTTCAGACAAGGATAGACTGGACTCAGGGACACAGTGTGAGCGTATTGTGTGTGTACTTAATGGTTTTATACACTTACAGGAGGCTGTCCTACTAGTTTCCTTCTAGATGGGAGAAAAGAGGGTAGAGAAGAGGGGACAGGTGCTTGTTAAGAGGATACTAGAAGCATAAAGTGAAAAGGAGAAGTGTGCTGTCACAGGGTGAGGAGAGCAGATGGAGCTGTAGATAAGTGGGCGTGTGGAATTGATTTGGATTGTGTACGTTCAGTTAATCATAATTGCCAAACATAATCAAAATTGCCAAACATAAAAAAAAGTATAGTCACTCCTATGTTCCCAATCCTCTCTCAGTGAGCTAGAAGGCTATGCGAACCCTTTGCAAACAACATCTCTGAATGTGAAAGCTCTAAGACTTCATCTCCAAGGAAACAACAGCATCTGGTTGCTTGATTTCACCAATTTTAACCACGATCATTTCTTTGGATTTCTAGTCTTTGCCAATGGAATTGTCTTAACTGATTTAAAAAGAAAAAGTGGAATTGGAAAGAATTCCTCAGGTAGACTAGTAGATCAGACAATGGTTAATAACATTTTTATTTACTGCCTCTACCTTGACAGATGGGTATATTCTCCAGCCCAATGATTCAGGTTTGGCCATGGAGCTGGACTTGACCCAGGTGTTGTGGGTGGAAGTGATAATGTGAAGTTCTAAGCTTAGACCTTTGGAGACCTCATACCTGCTATGATGTCCTAGAGGTTGGAACATCCATCTGTTCATTCATTCTGTGGACATGTATTAAGCACCTACTATGTGCCTAGCCCCTAGGGTCACCATGAGTTGGATCTGACTCGACAGCACTTGGCATGTGCCAGGCTATAACCAAAATCCTGCTCAGGAGGAAGAAGGGTAAGACTTCTGCCCACTTATTTCGAACACATCATCAGGAAAGGTCAGCCACTAGAGAAGGCTATCATATGTGGTAAAGTGGGTCAGGGCAACCAAGGGAAACCATCCGTGAGATGGACTGACACAGCAGTCACGACGATGGATTCAGTCATGCCCGTGATCATAGGATGGCACAGGACCCAGCAACGTTTGTTCTGTTGTACATAAGACCAGTTAAGTCAGAGCTAAACAGGCAATCAACAATAACCGGAACATGTGCCAGGCACAGTTCTGAGCAGGGGGAGCAGAACAAATGACAATGCAGATGCAGTGCTATTTTGTGGAGCTCACATTATAGTGTGTGTGTCGGGGGCTGGGGAAAACATAAATATATGAATAAGCAAAATCAATAGGAAAAAATGTGTCAGCTTGTGATAAGTGCTACGCAGAAGAATTGAACAGCAAAAGCAGGTAGAGCGTGGCGACAGAAGGCTGCTAAGCTGGGGTGAGCAAACATTGGAGAAGAGATCTAGATGAATCCAGGGAGAAGCCCAGTGACTGTCTGGGGAAAGAGCATTGCAGGCAAAAGAAACAGCTGGCACAAAGCCTGAAGGGAGATGGGGACCTTTGGGGTTGGAGTGAAGGGAGGAAGGGAAAAGCAGTGGAAGAGGAAGGCAGAGAGCAGAGATGGGGATGACTGTGTCGGCCTGGTGCGGTGCGGCAAGCGCTTAAGTGTGGGGATTGAAAAGACTGGCCAGACAAGGTCACGGATGCACCATAGACACATCCCAGCTCCCTGAGGGACCGAATTCCTGGGCTGAGGACTATGGGGGACCATAGTCTCAGGGAACATCTAGTTGAATTGCCATAACACAGTTTATAAAGATGTTCTGTATCCTACTTGGGTGATGAGCATGTGGGGTCTTAAAAGCTTGTGAGCAGCCATCTAATATACTCCACTGGTCTCACTCACTCAGGAGCAAGGGAGAATGAAGAAAACTAAAGATACAGGGGAGAAATCAGTCTCAAGGACAAATGGACCACAACTCCCACAGCCTCCACCAGACTGAGTCTAGCACAGTGAGATGAGGCCAAGCTGCCACCACGGACTGCTCAGACATGGATGACAATACAGGGTCCCTGACAAAGCTGTAAAAAACAATTCTAACTTCAAAAAAGGCCAGACTTTCTGGCCTGACAGAGACTAGCCTAGTAATGAAGCCACTCCTGAGGTTCATCCTTCATCCCAAGATCGGACATCATCGCACATATGAAGTCTCCAAAGGTCCAAGTAGTGGCTGGTGGATTTAAACACGACAGGAGACTAAATGAGCACACCTGCCCAAAGCCAAGAACTAGAAGACAGCAGGGGACAGGAAAGCTGGTAATAGGAAGCCCAAGGCCAAGGTCAAGAAGGGAGAGTGTTGACAGTTTTGCAGTTGTTAACCAATGTCATAAAACAATATGTGTACTGTTTAATGAGAAGCTGGTTTTTCTGTTAACTTTCCTCTAAAGTACAATATAAAAAAGAAAGAAAGACTTGCCATAGGACATGGACATATACCTTTAAAAAGGAAGGAAAGAAAAGCTGTGTTTATTATATGCCTATTATCTGCCACCACTGCCCATCAGTCGGTGATGGCTTGCACATTCCTGTGATGCTAGATGCCACCAGTGTTTCAAATACTAGCAGAGTCACCCATAATGGACAGGTTTCAGGTGAGTTCCCAAACTGAGAAAACTAGGAAGAAAGACCTGGCAACCTAATTCCAAAAATTAGCCAATAAAAACCTCGTGGATCACAGTAGAACACTATCTGACTGCTTTGTTTGGCTATGTCATCAGGCAGGAATCAGCTGCTGGAGGACGTGGTGTTTGATGAAGCAGAGGGCCACTGAGGATAAGAGGGACTCTCGGTGACACGGATGGACACAACAGGAGTACAGATAAACTTGAATGCTGGCCGTTGTGAGAATGACGCAGAACTGGACAACGTTTTGTTGTACATAAGGTTGTCATGAGCCAGAGTAGAGTCGATGGCAGGTACAAGTTTCTATTCCTGGGACTATACGAGATGCCCTTCATATTTAAATATACATAATGTTTTTTGAACACTAAGAGTAATCAGCAATTTTAGAAATAAAGAGCCATTTAATATTCCAAATCGGTAGTAAGATGTGGGAGGAAGAGGTGTGTATTTAAACCTCTCTGACCTTTTCTTAGTTCAAGATGAAATAAATGCTTGATTTCGTAGGGGAACTACGGAGGTCATACAAACAGCACATTAAAATCAATCATGCATAATAGCCTGTTTTCTGTTGCACCTGGTAGGTTAAATATCCAATTTTTAATTTCTGAATGATGTCTCACACAATCGTTGTAATTACCATCCTGTTCAACAACAGAGGTAATTTAGACTTCAGGTCACTTCTCCATCAAACAATTTATATGTAATATTCAGTTCTGGCTCAGAGTCCAAGGGTAAATATTATCCTCCAAACAAATTCAAGCTGAAGGTGATTCAAAAATAATGGTTTGAAAGGAAACGAACTCTGTGCGGATTATGATTAAATAAGCAGGAAGTTCAAAAGAATGAGCTGAAAAAATGGGTAGAATTCATAAAAGGGTTCAGCCAGATGGCTGGATATAAGATAAATCTACAGAAACCAACGACTTTCCCGTACACTAATGAGGTAAAGGGTCCCACTCAAAAATATGTACAGAGGTGTAGGAATGGCCTTCCCAAAAAATAAGGTTTTTATATGAAATACTGTTTTTATATGAAAAACTGTTGCTGACACATTTTAAAAAATCACCTATATGAATATGCACAAGAAATAATAATCTCTTTATTTATAAATGCTTATGATATGCCAAAGGAGCCGTGGTAGCACAGTCATTAAGCATTGGGCTGTTAACCAGAAGGTCAGCAGGAGAAAGATGTGGCAGTCTGCCTCTGTAAAGATTACCGCATTGGAAACTCTTTGTGGCAGTTCTGCTTGGTCCTACAGGGTCACTGTCAGTTGGAATCAACTCGACAGCAACAGATTATGGTACGCCAGACACTGGAAGAGGCATTTTAGGTGTATTACCTCAAATGATCTTCTCAAATGGTGTGGCGTAGATAGCATTATTTTTTCCTGTGATTTAGAGGAGAAAAGTAATTTTCCCATCATCCGAAAGCCAGTGTGAGCTTGAAAATACAAAATCTCATTGTATGACTTCTCTGTTGAAAACACTTCACTGGCTTTTGTTCTTAAAATGAAGCTAAATCTTTGCAAAGCTTTGCCTAAGAGTCCCTGTGTACCTCTCTTCAGACTTAGATCAAGTTGTCCTTCCCTCAAGCTCCCTAAATTGGATATTAAATCCGGGCTATATCTGATCCATCCAAGATAGAAAAGAACCAAGATTGCGGAAGTAGGATGCCTTTCCAAATTAGTCGATGAGATGTACTTCCAAATTTGGCCAGCAGGGGAGAAACCGCAGGTGAGAATGAAGCCTAAACCAATCCAGTTGCTGCTGAGATGATTCTTCCTCATAACAACCCTGTAGCTACCCTATAGGGCAGGGTGGAACTGCCCTATAGGGTTTCGAAGTAGTGGCTGGTGGATTTAAACTGTCAACTTTTTGGTTAGCAGCCAAGCTCTTAACCATTGTGCCACCATGGCTCTGTTTAAAGCATACTCATTATTAAAATACAGAATTCACCATATTATATATTAATAGAATAAAAGATAAAGATAAGAATATCATCTGCATAAAACAATAAAACCCAAACCCACTGCCATCCAGTCAATTCCAATTCACAGTGACTTCACAAGACACAGTAGAACAGCCCCATAGAGTTTCCAAGGAGCTCCTGGCGGATTTGAACTGCCAGTCTGGTGGTTAGCAGAAGCAGCACTTAACCACTACTCCACCAGGGTTTCTCATCATCTACATAGATAGTAAAAAAGATACTGGTAAGAGTTAACATCCACTCTTGCTTTAAAAAATTCTATGCTTTCCTACACTCTGACGGAGGGCAAAATGATAGTTTAAGCTGATGTCCTCTAAGTTAGAAGGAAACTGGAAGACTCCTAGCTGATACTATGCGGCTTAAATAATAAATGTCTGAGAAAAGTACTACAGCAGAAATGTGTGCCAAGTGCCCCAGGGACAAAGTGAACAGGACACAGTGTTGTTTGCAGCTGATTCAAAGGCAGACAGAGAGGAGAAGGCAGCCTAGGCTGAACCAGACCCAGAAGCCTGAAAGATGGAGAATGATGGGAAGTGGTGAGAGAGGACTGGAGATACAGGCAAGTGCTAGATCTAGCGGGTACCACCCAGAAATGGGCACCCACTCAGAACTAAGCTGAATACAGTGGCGATGGGGAATCTGTCTAGTGGGCAGAACTTAGAGCAGAACATCTGATTGTCCACTTTGCCTGGACCAAGAGGTAACCAGAATCCCGGAGCTGCCTGATATGTGGGCAGTTTCTGATGACTGGCTGAATGGTTAGGTTCCTGGAAACAGGAGACTTGGAAGGCTAGTGATGGGGTTCTCTGGAAGTGGTATGTAGATGTATATCCCAGAATAGATTTAGAATGAGAAGCCATCTGTGTCCCATGCATCCCCAGTAGAGAAGGGTCTCGATGATCTGGTAGGCAGTGTGACATGCACTGTGGATATCCATCACCCTCTTTCCCCAGCTTCCTCAGTACTTTCTCAATGGGCACATGTACAAATTGGGCACAGATGACAGAGCTGGAGGCCATGGCATGAGTGTAGCCACATGGACAGCCCACCTGCCCCAGAGCTAACCACGTGGCCTCTGCTGAATGCTACTTCTGCCAACAGCAGAGACCAACATTGAGGCTAGACAGTACACCATTCCCTGGGGTACTCCCTGGTGGCAAGATGGTTACCTTGGACTGCTTCTATCACAGCGGGGACAGAGATTTGTTCTTGCTGAAACAGATAGGTGCTTCTGAAGCACCATTTATCTACAGACTCACAGAATACTTTATTCACCATCGTGTATTCCTCCTACATTGCTCCTGATCAATAAATGCATCTCAGCAAACTAAGTGTGTCAAAAGGCTCACGCCCATGGACTTCTCTTGCCATGTATCCCATCATCCTCTTCAGGCACGTAGCAGGCACTTCTAGTTACTTCCCAATTATCCATCTCCCTTTCTTTCTTAGTAACAGAACCTTATTATAAAATACTAAGTTTTTCAGCCTCCCTTGCAGCTAGGCAGGCCACATGACTAACTGCTGTCTAGAGAGATATAAGTAGACACATTGTGCATGACTTCTGGTAAGAAAATAAATAAAAAATTCTTTTGAAAGAAATTTCTTTGACTGGGAGAAGCACCCTTCCAATTTCCCTGCTGGTGGAAGTGCAGATGTGATGGCTGGTGCTCTGGTAGCAATTTTTGGCTTATGCGGTAACCTTGAGGATGCAATCCATAAATTGAGAATGGATGGACAGATAGAAGGAGCATGAGTCCATGATAACTTTGTGTTGCTGGTGTACCAGCTCCGGACTGCCTGCCTCTGGCCTTCTTGTTAGAGAAACAAACAAACAGAATCCTGCTCAGGCCACTGCTTTACGAGTTACTTGCAACCATAAACAATTTGTGTTACAAAATCTGCTAGCTCTTTCTGCTGTTTTAGTCTCATCCTAGAGGCACTAAATCTTTGCCAACTGTAAAATCTTTCCAAAATCCCTATTGTAAGTCTAGGGGGATATCCTCTGTGTTCCAACTCTATTCTTACCAGTTGGTTTAGGATTTTGACATGGCGAAGGGAAGAACTCAGATGGGTCAGCCTCAAACAAGGAGCACAGAGCCCATTCACTGCTTAAACAGGGTGGCAAGAGAAATACCAGGAGACAAGAATTAACTAGCTTACATTCTAATGCACTCTTATTGAGTAGGTTTAGCAAACCATTCCTCCGCCTCTCTCTGAAAACATTAGTATTTCCTTCTCTCTCAGGAAAACCCTAGCAACAATTTCCGCTAGATGCTACTTCTGTGAAGAGTCTTCAGTTTCCATCTAATAAACACTGCCAATTCATAATATGTGACAGCAACCCTGAAGGCTGTGAAATCAGATGGATCTGGAATAATACCATAAGTCTTGTTGTGAAGAAAAATAGTAGTCAAGTTGATCTTTGAAACAAAGTAAGAAAAGCAAGTGAACGTAGTCTCGGAAAATTAAAACGGATTATCTTCCCTGAAAACAGGGTGATTAAATATGCTCACACACGCAGAATCCTGTTCTCTGCCCTCAGGCCTTTGGGCACGGTGCTTTGTACTTTGTTTTAAAAAACCTGCAATTGTTTGGAAGTGTTTTAAATAATTAAGGAGCAGAGATGTGAGGAATAAGAAATGAAGCAACTAACACTTCATTTTTTTGTTGTGAACTGGGTCAGACTTATTCCTATCAAAATATGAAATAGGGAGACAGATTGAAAATAATATTAATCATTAATAGGAGAGTCCTTCAGGTTTTGAATTCTTGAAGGGTTTCAGGAAATTCACAGCACTTCTGCAGACAAAACTCTGAGGGATGGCATATTTTTATTTTTCTTGCCCTCAAAGTCCTTTTTAAGAAGTATTTAAAATAGCCTGAGGGTCAAGGTCATCTAAAGGAAGGCACATGGGTTTGAGTTATTACTTTCTAAATTGCTCCCCAAAGCAACAAATAATAGAGTTAATTTGTTTGGAAGTAAGTTAACAGTGATGTGGTAATTTCTCACCAGTGGCTTCATTCAGTCCTGGCCCCGCTGGGAGCTCTCACACTGGCAGAAAGGTTTACTGGGCTAGTCACTGTTTAAATGCAATGAAAGTCCCCGCCTCTTTAGTGGAGGTCCATTGTCTGTTGCCTTTAGTAGCTTAATTCGCAAATCACTAGTTAAAGAGCTCCAGAATTTGCTTTTAGTAAGTGGCAGCTTTGCAGCAGCATAAATAAAATAAAATAAAAGCAGAAAATACAGTTAAAAAAAAGAATAATGTTTGAATCAATAGTATGGAAACCTTCTCAAGGAGAAAAAAAAAATGAGTATTTCCAAGAGACGAGAGGACACTTAAACTGTTCCAGCTGTCAATCTCCTCTTCCTCAGAGCAGGCGCCCTTAGCTCCGTATCTGGGGAGAAATTATTATCACCATTTTCAGATGAGGAAGCCGAGACCAGAAACTCTTAGGAAGTCACAAGGTATTACAGGTTGAACGGTGCCCTCCCCCCATCTATGTTGAGAAGGGAATTCTAGCCCCTATACATATGGATGGAAACCCTAATGGCATAGTGGTGAAGTGCTATGCCTGCTAACCGAGAATTTGACACTTTGAATCCACCAGGTGCTCCTTGGGAACGCTATGGAGCAGTTCTACTCTGTCCTGTAGGGTCACTATGAGCTAATATGGACTCCATGGCAGTGGGTATACATATGGATGTACTGTAATGAGACCTGGGAATAGGGTTTTTCTTCCTTATGTTAATAAGACTGTATCAGCCTAGGGTATGTCTTAAATCCATCCCTTCGAAAATAGAAAAAGAGCAGATTAGACACAGCAAGCCAAGCACAGATGAGGGGAAGATAGACGCTGTGTGGAGGTCTCCAGGGAATGCTGAGAAGAACGGTGGAACATCTGAAACATGGATTTTCCCCAAGAGGAGACAGAGAGACCCTTCCCCTAAAGCTGGGCCCTGAATTCCTAAACTGTAAGCAGACAAAGTTTTGTTAGTTATAGCCACCCGTGTGAGGTATTTCTGTTACAGCAGTGCCGGGAGACAAACAAGGAGGCCTGGTGGTGCAGTGGTTAAGCACTGAACTGACAACCCAGAGGCCAACCGTTTGAATCCACCAGCCACTCCGCAGGAGAAATGGGGCAGTCTGCCTCTGTCCAGATTACAGCCTTAAAAACTCTATGGGGCATTTCTGCTTTGTCCAGTAGGATGGCTATGAGTTTGAATTGACTTGACAGCAGCGAGCAAGAAACAAAGACACAAGCCCACCTTGGGTGTGGGAAAACCGGGCACAGACCAAGTTCTGCCAGGCTGTAAACGGCACGCCCTTCTCGTTGTCCTGAGTTGGGTGACCCCTTTTGCTACCTGCCTCGTGCCTAAAACCAAAACCAACTCCGTTGCCATCACACTGATGGTGACTCAGCAGTGACCCGTGTGTCAAAGAGTGTAATCACTCCTTAGGGTGTCAACAAAGAAATCTGTCTCGAAAGAAGCACAACCAGAGTGTTGCTTCGGAGTGGGGAAGGGAAGGTCAGATTTCATCTCAGATACTGTGGACATGCCGTCAGCAGGGAACAGTCCCTGGAGAAGGGCCTCACAGTTGGTAAGGCAGAGGGGTCAGTGGAAAAGAAGACTGTCCATGAGACTGTCCCAGTGGGGTCAACAACGCGCCCAAACATGGCACCGATTGTGAGGATGGTGTAGGACCAGGCAGTGTTTAATTCTGTTGGGGTCGCTATGAGTCAGAACCAACTTAACAGCACCCAACAACAGCAATCTTAATGGAAGCATATTGCCAGGCCTTTCTTGCATGATGCATTTGAATGCTTCAAATAGCCAAACTTTTGGTTGGTAGTAGAGTGTGCACCCATTTTCACCCCCTGGAGCACCTAAACCGAAAAATGCCAAACCCTCTGCCATCGACCCAATTCCAACTCATAGGGACTCTGTAGGACAGAGTAGATCTGCCCTGTCAAGTTTCCAAGAAGCAGCTAGAGGATTCAAACTGCTGACCTTTTGGTTAGCAACCAAGCTTTTAACCACAAGCACCTAGTGATACTCAAAATAGGACAGAAGAGAGGGAAAGAGAGGGAGTGGAAGGAACCTCATTTTAGAGTCTAATTCCATTCCTACACCTCAGAGAGTGAAATGGGGATTTGACAACTAGTTAATTTATGTCATCTGGGTAAACAGCTCAAATGGAACTTTTTCATCTAAAAATAACTCTACTATGGGATAGGGCTCAGTGTAGGGCTTCTGGAAGTGAGGCCCCCTCAGACTAGCAGCAACAACATCACCGGGAGACTTGTTGGAAGTGTAAATTCTTGGGCTTCACCCCAGACCTACTGAATCTGAGACTGGAGGCTCCCAGCAACCCAAGTTTGACCAACCTTCTTGGTGATTCGGATGAGTGCTCAGGTGTCAGAAATTGAGTTGAAACTGGCTTAGTCAGAACCAAGCTTCGCTCCATGAGCTCTCCAAACCTGGGCAAGTCATTTGACCTCCCTGAGGCTTCATTTCTCCATCCGTAGGATGGGCACTGTCAACAGTATGAAAGGCAAAGCGAGACTGAGAAAGTGCCACAGGCCAGAGATGTGGGGACATTCTGACTAAATGCATGGTGGCATAGTGGATTCCAAGGAGCCCTTGGTAGTGCCATGGCTAAGCATTTAGCCACTAACTGAAAAACTGGTAGTTCAAACTCACCCAGAGGTCCCATGTAAGAAAGGCCTGGCAATCTGCTTCCATTAAGGTTATGGCCAACAAAACCCCATGGGGCTGTTCTGTCCTGTCACATCGGGTCATTATAAGTTGAAATTGACTCAGTGGCAGCCAACAACCATGGATGGCATCAGAGAAGGCAGGGAGAGCCTTCATGGAAAAACTGGTGAAATCCAAGTGCAGTCTGGTCTTTGGTTAATAATAAATGGACCCATATGAGTCTCTGTCCAAGAAAAAATTGCTCTGGACAGTGTGAAAACAACAAGAATGACTGTTATTCAGAAGGAGAGTTGGAAGGAAGGAAAGGGTCAATGAGACGAACAGGAGGAAGGAGGGACACCACTACAGGGCAGGGAGAGAGAGACAGACCAGCTCCGCCCCCCAGGACAAAGAAAACCAGAGAATCCAAAGCCACTGCTGTCAGGTCCATCCCACCTCATAGTGACCCAACAGGACAGAGGAGAACAGACTCTCAGGGTCCCAAGGCTGTGATCTTAACAGAAGGACACTGCCATGACTTTCTCCTATACAGCAGCAGGTGGTTTGAATGACTAATCTTTTGGCTGGCAGCAGAGACAGAGAACAGAGACTTATTAAAGAAAGTTAAAGGGGATTGATCATTGGGATGGGTGAATGGTTTACCGAATTCACCATTAGGGTCACTGGCTGGGAATGTTTTCTTATAAGGCCACCTGGATCCTGGGAGACCCAGGGGAAGAAAGGTGTTCTTAGACACCTGAAGGTTGCGAAGCCTGAGGGAGAGAGGATGGTGAGGGAGATGAAGCAGGAAAAGGTCTGTTTAAAGTTTATTTGTGGGGACAGTGGTCCAGGGACAGAACTGTCATCTTCTATGCAGGAAACCCAAATTCGATTCCTGGCCAACGCACTCATGTGCAGCCACCATCCATCTATTGGTAGAGGCTTGCGAGTCTTGATGGTGCTTAACAAATTTCAACAGAATTTCCACTAAGTGGAACTAGGAATAAAGACCTGGCGATCTACTTCTAAAAATCAGCCAATGAAAACTCTTTGGATCACAGTGGTCCCCTTTGCAACTGATGAAGGGGTGGCACAGGATGAGGAAGCGTTTAGGTCACCAGAGGTCAGGGGCTGACTCTACGACAGCTAACGACAATAAAGTTATCTCAAACCAAGGAGACCATGAAAGTCTTGGGCAGTTATTTGCCGTAAACAGTTTCTAGAACAAAGGCTGCAGGATTTCTTGAATTCCAGTGGCTCTGTCGACAGCACTTGGCTTGGCAGTGGCTCTGTGAGATTACAGGGCTCAGCCAGACTTCCACGTAACATGGTAGCCGTGGGGGAAATGAGGGGAAGGATCCACTGAAAATCCCTATACTAGCTTTGCAGCTTCCGTGCAAATCTGAAACATTTGTAAAACGTGTAAAAAAAATTTTAATAGGAATAGAGTTACCTGTCACGGTTATTTTGATATTTAAAGATAATAACCTCAGTAAACAACTCAGTCACAAACAAGGACCCAATTAGGAGCAACTGGTCACTGCCTGGGCTTCCCCTTGTACTGGGGACGTCTTTCTTCCCTCCACCAGTACCTGTCCACACACCTCAGTGCGGAGGGCAGAGTCCCCGAGATAGCTGGTCTCACCCAGTGCATTCCTTTATCCCTCCTCCCTGCCACCCTCCAGAAGAGCATCACAGACGCCTTCTGGCACCTCGACAGTGAGATTTTAGCAGCTTGGACCAAGATTTATTGTCAACAGCCCAGTAGGTAACAGCTGTTTGCTTTCCTTATCCAGCCATTGCCTCTTGAATGTCAAGTCTGTTAGCGGAAAGCGCGTCTCACGTTGGGTCGTGCTTGCTTTAAGAATTACTTTTGCTCAGTATTATCTCTTTGGCCACGCATCCGCTGCATCCATTCTTCCTCAGAAGAAGACAGATGTGAAAGGAATGCCAGACTGCTACCAGATGTCACCCTTGGTTGTTGTTAATTGCCATCGAATTGATTTCGACTCATGCCCATCCCGTGGGTGCAGCATAGAAATACACTCCACAGGGCTCTCCAGGAGTGGCCTTTCAGAAGCAGATCATCAGTCTTTTCCTCCGAAACTCTCTGGCTGGGTTAGAACCTCGACCGACTGTCCATCAGCAGTCCAGTGCTTCACCATTTGCACTACCAGAACAAAAAATAAAAGACCAAACCCACTGCCCACGAGTCAATTCCGACTCATAGCGACCCTATAAGACAGAGTACAGCTGCGCCATAGGGTTTCCAAGGAGTGCCTGGCATACCAAAAGGTCAGCAGACATAGCACTTAACAACTACACCACCAGGGTTTCCAAGTTCTCCTAAATATCACCTTGCTGTTGTTGTTGCGTGTGTGCTGTTGAGTTGAGATTCTGAATCCTAGGGACCCTAGAGGGCAGGGCAGAACTGTCCTATAGGGTTTCTAGTGAGCTGCTGGTAGATTCGAACTGCTGACCTTTAGATTACCACCTTGAGTTCTCAACCACTTGGCCACCAGGGCTCCATGTATCACCTAGCTCCCGCCAGTTTGTTTGACATTTGATTGTCCGTAATTGCTATTCAGGTAATCTTTCCCATTCCCCTGTCTGCTGGTCTGTTGCCTCCTTTTGTAAATGCATTGTAATCAGAATTGAACTGATCTCATCTGGCTTCTGTTGCGGAGCCTAGCTGGAGGAGACGTCATACCAACATCAGTCCAAAGCTGCTCTTTTTCCTCTTACGAGTGTGTTTCTTAGATCTTAGCCGTGTTCCTCATTTGTAATCTTTGCCAGGTGGACTGACTGCATAAATTCAATGCCAACGAGGGCACATTTGTCACTGGAAGGTGACAGCAAAAGCAGAAAACAGAAAAACCAGAAAGAGGAAAGGAGAGGAGAAAGACCTGAGGGTATTTCGTTGCCCTCAGATAAGAACAGTGAGCTGGAAGTGTCTGTTGTTGAGGCCTGTCACTGAGAGCCTGTCGGACCACAGCCATCTGATTTCTTTTTTCCTAAGCCAGCTGACGTTGTTTATTTTTTTAATGCATATGTTTTGACTATGCTGAAGCCAAAATTTATATTCAAAGTAGACTATGATTTATTGCTGGGCTACATGAAGTATGATTTCCAGCGTGTCTTTTTCCAAACATCTCCCTCCTCCCCAACCAGGCTCCGTAGGAATGAAAAAGTGCCAAAAGGCAGACAATGATGTCAGTAGAGGATGGCCCGGAGCCTGTGCTGACGTGTCTTTCTGTCATCGTGAAGTTTCCCACTGAGCCCAGTGAAGTAGTGTCTCTGAACTAAGGATGTAGACTCAGTGGTTGGCAGTCAGAAATCCATCCCAGTCCAAAAAGCAAGGGAAATGCAAAGCAGACAAGTCCCTGTGTGATGAAAACAGTTAACGACGCTCAAGGTGCTAACCAAGAGGTTACAGGTTCGAATCCTCCCAGAGGCGCCTAGGAAGACGGTCCTGGCAGTCTGCTTCCAAATAGTCTGCTCTTGAAAACCTTGTGAAGTCCAGTTCCACTCTGATACACGTGGGGTCACCGTCACTTGGCATCAATTCAACGGCAACTGCTGTCTTTTGTGAATGTGCCCCTGGTAAAGTTTTTCAGCACTGTGCCCATTTTTCCCTCAAACCCTGTGGTTGTTACTGTGCAGTCTGTACAGCAGAGGTTTTTAGCACCTTTATTGTATTATAACAGGACTGGCTCTACTCTCTTGGGTCTGCTTACCTCTGGGTCTCTTGTCATGCCAAGTGAATTCTGACTCATAGCAACCCTAAAGGATAGAGTAGAATTACCCCATAAAGTTTCCAAGAAGCACGTAGTGGAGTTGAACTGCCAACCTTTTGGTGAGCAACCATAGCACTTAACCATTACGCCACCGTGTAAAAAAATCCAGAGTTAGAATTTTTGCGGTGTGTCAAGGATGACAGCGAATCTATATCAGGGTTTGGAGTATCAGATCTTTTCTGCCAAAAGGTCAGTCTCTCATAATAAATAAGTGTCCCTCTGTCTTCCGTCATCACCCTATTCCCCATTAACCTGCTGCTGTCGAGTCAGTTCCAAATGTCATGGTAACGCCCTGTGTTACAGAGTAGAGCTACCCCACAGGGTTTTCTTGGCTGAGATCTTTATATACTAGGTCACCAGGCCTGCCTTCCACGTCACTGTTGGATGTGTTCGAATCATCAACCTTTCAGTTAGTAGTCAACCTCAAACCATTTGCACCAGGTGGAAGCCTACCACTGTTCCCAGTCACATATGAATTGGAGGCTACGTTGTTATTTGGGGAAGAATAAGCATGGATCGGAGAAGATTTGGAAAAATACCGTGTGTTGGAACTTATCAAAGCTTTGTGAAAATCTTTCTTCCTAAGTGGAAAAGAGCCAGGCCTTTTCGTGAGCTTGGGGCTCATGGCACTGCTGACACCACTCTGCCACCTGAACGATGTCCTGCCCCCAGTGCCACAGGTGTTAATGGCCTAAGAAATGCATCAAGTCTTCTCACGTGAGTTTTCATGTGATGTTCAATTTTTCAGTAATACATTGAAAAAGTGGCTTGTGATAGAAGACTCACAGAATTGTACCTGAATCCATGGCTCTCAACTCCACATCCTGAAACCTGGACTATATACCCTACCTAAATTCTCCTGATGGGGCATCTGCCCCATGCTCCTAAGCCAGAGATGCATCCCAGCAGATCTTGGTCTTGGCACCAGGAGTTATCAGGAAATTTGTCTTTTTTGTTCTTCATCCTGTTTCCCATTAGTTGGGGAATAAGATACATGGACAGTGCTGTAAAAGTAATCCTGTTGTACATATTTTTGGAAATTTCAGACATATCTTTATGAACATGGAGCCTTGTCACATCTGAGCTTTCTAGCCTCGATTTGCATTCAACATGTTCTGTTTGTATAAATAGATAAATCACTCCTTTTCTTAACTCAGTGGTTTTTGTCTTAATTTATACTGTCCTAAAGCAGTGGTGGGAAACCCTGGTGGTGTAGTGGTTAAGTACTAAATCTGCTAACCAGAAGGTCAGCAGTTCAAATCCACCAGGTGCCCCTCTGTGGGGCAGTTCTTCTCTGCCCCTATAGGGTCGCTGTGAGTCAGAACTGACTCGACGGCACTGGATTTGGTTTTCTTTTACTTTTTTTTTCCCCAGTAAGGCAGTAGTGAGGAAGCCCGGTGGCACAGCCGTTAAACATTGGGCTGCTAACTCAAAGATCATCAGTTCGAACCCACCATTCACTCTGTGGGAGAAAAGATGTGGCAGTGTGCCTTCCTAAGGATTACAGGGATGGATACCTTATGGGGCAGCTGTACTCTGTCCTAAAAAGTTGCTGTGAATTAGAATCCACTTGACAACAGTGGGTTAGGACAAAAGCTACAGAGCCCCTGGGTAGCACAAACAATTAAGCACTTGACTGTTGATGGAGAGGTTGGTAAGACTCATACAGAGGCCCCTCAGAAAAAATCTGCATCCATACAGACCTTACAGAGCAGGATTCCACGCTGTAACACATGGAAATCAGAATTGACTTGATGGCAGCTGGCTTGGCTCAAGTTTGGAGCCTTGGTGGTGGCGGTGGTGGTGGTTGGCTTTGGTTTTAGAGTGGTAGCTGGAAAGGATGACTGGGTCCTGGGAGCTCTAACAGAATCATGAAGTTAGGTTTTTCAGACCTTGCTTTCTGGTCTACCCTGTCGGCGTCTCTTCTCATTTCAGCTTCTCTGCCTGCACTGCTGGCCAGTTTAACAAGGCCAGGGTGAAACCTTTACCATGATCAGTCCCTTGTGCTGCTCCATTTGAAAGGGATTATCCCTCCAGACACACAACACATCCGTGATGGTCTGGAAAGCCTGTCCACCTGCCCAAGCCTCAGTGGTTGGAAAGACACTGATGAGGCAGAAAAGAATAAAGGTTCTCTGAGCTGACGAGGCTGTTGGCTTCATGAGCCTTGAGCCAATAAACCTCAATGTTTAATTAAAGTGTCTTGAAGAGGGTGATGAGGGATAGCCAGCAGGCTTCTTCCTGAAGTGGCTTTGAGCAAGGCTGCTAGAGACAGGAGGTGAAGAAGACTCAATGATTCTCCTTTTAAGGGAGGGTGGAGGAGATGGAACCATTTCTGGTTTGATACCCACAGTTTCTCTGGAGCAGAGTGGCAGAAACTTGAACTTCAGGGAGAATACAGGCCTGGAAGCTGGACAGGGTTGTAGTTAACCCCTCTGCTGGCCTGCACTGCTGCAATCCCACTGACTATTAGGATTTTGTCAGAGTTAGGGATGGCGTGGGGGTAGTCCCTGTTTGATGCAAACAGTTAATGCATTCATCTGCTAACAAAAAATTGGAAACTCAAGTCCATCCAGAAGCACCTTGGAAGAAAAGCCTAGTGATCTACTTCTGAAAAATCAGCCTCTGAAAACCGTGTGGGAAAAAGTAAAACAAGACCCATACTTCACACCATATTCACAATGAATCAAAGACCTAAATGTGAATCTAAAAACATAAAATTCTTGGAAGAAAATAGAGGAGCAAAGCTTTGGAAACTAATTTTCTTTTTCAGTGACAGATTATCAAATCAGACTGTGAAACACAGCTCTACTCTGACACACATGGGTTGCCATGAGTTTTTAGTAGCCTCAAATGGTACTGGCAGGGACAGGCGCTGGGAATACATCCACAAAGATGTCAGGTGTCCCAAAGAAGTCAGAATGAACATTGCAGAAGGTGGTTTGGATGAATGAGAGCCTACAGCCACAGGAAGGACAGGAAAATTAGAAAACCAGTCCAGGAGAACCAATAGCTACCTGAGAACTCCAGACTGAGAGAGGAAAAAGAAATTCTCAGATGTGAAGAGGAGACAGAGCAGAAAACATCAAAGAAGTATGCAAAAAAAAGAAAAAAGATCTAGAAGTAAAATTATTTTCTCCCACCAAGTAACCAGCAAAAGATGAGGGGAAAATAATCTTAAAACTGTTTTTTTTTTTTTTTTGCTCCGAGGCTCATTCTTCTGTAGTTTCAAAATATCAGGGATAAAGAGAGACTCCTAGAATCTCTAGAGATAGAAAAACCAGGTCACCTGTGAAAGACATGGATGTGGGATGCCGTAAGACTTCACAGCACACAAGTCTAGAAAAGACTACAACAGCATCTTTAGAATTCCAAGGAAAACCCAAGAAATAAACCCAAACATCAATGGTCAATTGATTTTCGACAGGGGAACCAAATCCATTCAATGTGGAGGGACCAGTCTCTTCAACAAATGATGCAGGCCACACTGGATTTCCACATACATAAAGATGAAACAAGATCCGTACCTCACACCATATGCAAAATTGATTCAAAATGATTCAAGGACCTAAATGCTAAGTCTAAAACCATGAAGTTCTTGGAAGAAAATAGAGGAGCAATGCTTTGGACCCTAACTTTTATCGATGATGGATTATCAAAGACAGCAACGAATGCAGGAGCAGCAGAAAACAAAACACGTAACTAGGACATCATAAAAGTTAACTGCTTATGTTCATCAAAAGATTTTATCAAGAGTACGGAAATAACCTGCAGACATGGGGAAAAAGTCTTGAGGAACAAATGCTACTTAACAATAAACAAGTTCCCAGAACATCTTACAATGTACATATACCTGGAGGACATTAAATCAATCACAAAAGACAAATATTGTCTGTTCACACTTTGATGGACTCATATGAAGAGATAGACAGAGACTAATGTTTTCAATCACATCATATGCTGTAAAAGCTGGACAACTAATAGGGAAGACAGAAGAAGAATTGATGCCTTTGAATTGTGGTGTTAGAGAAGAATGTTGAATTCACCATGGACTGCCAAAAGAACAAACAGATCTGTTCTGGAAGAAGTGCTCTTTGGAAACAAAGATGGCAAGACTGCATCTTATGTACTTTGGACATGTTGTCAGGAGGGCTCAGTCCTTGGAGAAGGACGTCACGCTTGGTAGAGTGGAGGGTCAGCGGAAAAGAGGAAGACCCTCAACGAGATGAACTGACACAGTGGGCTCAACAATGGGCTTAAGCATAAAAAGGATTGTCACTGCAGGATTGGGCAGTGTTTTGTTCTGTTATGCATAGGGTCACTGAGTTGGAACTGACCCAATGGCACCTAACAACAGTATCAACAAAGTTAGTCAGTGGCTACCAGGCATGGGAGTATGGGGGAAGAGAGAGCAGTACTTCCTAGGTAGTGGGTGGTGACTTTGTATTTACTGAAATGAGAAAGGTAGCATCAGATATGGATGAAGTTTGAACAGCAAGACCAATTCTGCAGAACAGATCTTAAATTCTCCTGGAATGCAGACTTTCTGGAGCTGTGGAGGCTGCATGAACTCCCAAGATCATGCCCTGAGATCATCTTTAAACCTTAAACCAAAAATACTCCCTGAAGTCTCCTTAAAACCAAACAATAGTTCAGCTTAACTAGTAAAACATCTCTGCCTGGAGCATTATGCTTTTTTAAGATACAGGATCACATCAACAATAGCAACACAGCTAGGAACCCAAGAAGGTGTGAGTTTCGCTAACTGGAGAGGAATAACTCAGAAAAGAAGAGTGAGCACAATTTAAAGAATGTCATCAGTGTCACTAAATGGTACAGGCAGAAACTGTTGAACAGGTGCATGTTGTGCGTGTATATTCCCAACAACAGCAAAACATAAAACAAACTTTTAGAAAATTTTTGGAATGAATAGCAGGGTTGTATACACAACATGATGAAAATAATTAATGTCCCTGAATTGTACATGTAAAAAATGTTGAAACAATAATTGTTTTGTTACCTATGGCCTCACTGCAATAAAAGAAATATTGTTTTTTTTTAAATGCTTCTTTTCTCCCATTTTCCAAAGACAGCTTGGCTCCTAACTTCTCCCCCAAATCCTGCCCTTGAGTGTCAAAGAGAAATGTCCTGAAACCAGACGTCACACAGGAGAGAATGGCTGAGCCCAAGCAGGAGAATGAAGAAGGAATCTCACTCAGTGGGTCCTAACAAGGTGCTTAGGAAGCCAGTATTTCAGGGCCTCATTTATAATCAAATGTGCAGCTGAGAATGGATGAAGTTCACTGCTGGAGAAAATGAAGAGGAAGACGGAGCCCTGCCTTCCAGCTTCAGTAGCGCTGTGTACAGAGTCCTAAGAGCAGAGATAAATGGCAGCTCAAAGCCATAAATACATTTCTTTTCTCTTCAATGAGTCCTAGGGGATGGAAATCTGGTTATAATTGGATGTGTTGCAATATTGCTTTTCATTTACAATTACAGTACCAAGAAAATGAAAAGAAATAGCATCATGCTTGAGCATGGCAGTGATGGAGAATGGGGCGTAGCCTAATGTCGGCCGTAGCCCCTTTCTTCCACAGAACGGATGCCCGAGCACAGGGTAAATCAAAAACCAACCTACTGCTGTAAAGTCTATTCCACCTCCTAGCAACCCTGTAAGACAAAGTAGAACTACCCCACAGAGTTTCCAAGGAGCACCTGGTGGATTCGAACTGCTGACCTTTTGGTTAGCAGGTGTAGCACTTGACCGCTACATCATCAGGGTTTCCAATGGATACCCCAGCATGGGATAAATTACAACGAAACCCACTGTTGTCAAGTCAACTCCAACTCATAGTGACCCTATAGGACAGAGTTGAGTTTCCGAGGAGTGCCTGGTAGATTTGAACTGCAGCCTTTTGATTAGCAGATGTAGCCCTTAAGCACTATGTCACCACAGTTCCGCAGCACAGGGTGTACCCTGGGAAGCTAGCACTATTACCCTTCTTTTAGAGGGCAGTAATGGCTTGCTGGTAAAATTCTCACCTTCTTTGCAGGAGACCAGGTTCAATTCCCAGCCACTACCTCTCATGCAGATCTGCCGTCATCTGTCAGTGGAGGCCTGAGTGTTGCCATGATGCTGAACAAAGTTCAGCAGTTTTCAAACTAAGGTGAACTAGGAAGAAAGGCCTGGCAGTATGCTTCTGAAAATTAGCCAGTGAAAGCCCTGTGGGTGACTAGAAAGTTGTCTGATATGACGCTGGACTGTGTGCCCCTTAGGTTAGAAGGTACTTGTCATAGACTGAACTGTGTCCCCCCCAAAATGTGTGTAGCCATTGGACTAGGGGCCATCATTCCCAACATTTTGTGATTTTCCTATGCTATACTATACATTCTAACCTCTGCCTGTGGCTAATAGATAGGATGATTATGTTAAAAGAGAATTAGGGTGGGACTGCAACACCCTTGCTAAGGGAGTTTCCCTGGAGTGTGGCTTGCACCACCTTTTATGCTTTCGTCCTGTGGGAGATAAAAAGAGAGGGAAGCAGGCAGAGAATAGGGAACCTCATACCATCAAGAAAGCAGCACTGGGGAGAAGTGTGTCCTTCCAACCTGAGGCTCCTGCAGCAAGATGCTCCCGACCAAAGACTGATGCAACACAAGGGCCTTCCTCCAGCGTCTACAGAGGGAAAGCCTTCCCCTGGAGCAGACTTCCTGACTTGGAACTGTAGCTGACTGGACTGTGTAAGAATAAACTTTCCTCTGTTAAAGCCATCCACTTTGTGGTTTTTCTGTTAGCGCAGTACTAGATGGTTAAACCAGTACTACACAAAGTCAAAAATGGACTCAGACACTCTGGCCATCATGAAGACAGTGTGTGACTGTGCGGGGTTTCATTCTGTTACACAGAAGGTCCCGTGAGTTAGAGCTGACTCCGTGGCGACTAGCAACAACAGTATAAGGACTAGTGTGCTCAGAGGCAGGAAGGAACCTGGCAGGTGGTTTGGGGTCTTGGACTGAATTGTGTTCCCCCGTAAAATGTATGTAGCAATATATAAGGCAGTGTGGTCAGGCCATGATCCCTAAGCTATGCTATTGTGTGAAGTTCCTCCACGTTGTAAACCCTGCCTCTAGAATGTCCCTGAGGGTGGAGGCGTGGCAGGTGTGACGGCAGGGCCGGACTCAGTGTGTGAGATTGTACTGTGTCCTGAGACAATCTCTTGAGATATAAAGGAAAGGGAAACTAGCAGAGATACTTGGGGACCTCACACCACCAAGAAGCAACGCCAGGAGCAGAGCGCATCCTTTGGAAAGGACCCAGGGCCCCTGTACCTCAGGAGCTCTCAGTTCAGGGAAAGGCTGATGACAAGGACCTTCTTCCAGAGCCAGTAAAGAAACCCTTCCCCTGGAGCTGACACCATGAATTTGGACCTTTGGCCTACTGGACTGTGACAAAATAAAATTTCTCTTTTTAAAGCCATCCACTTGTGATATTTCTGTTACGACTTAGACATAAGGTAAAGATGCTCCTGAATTATGTAGAGTTTCTTTAAAATTCAAGTTCTGATCCAGTAGTCCAGGGTGGAAACTTGAGATTATGCATTTCCACAAAACTCTCAGGACCAATGGACCACACTTTGAATAACAAGAAATTGAATAGTGATGAGGCTAGCTAGAAACTGGAAGACTGAGAAAATACCAACATACAGGTATTTAATAAAGGGCCAATCTAATGACTTAAAAAAACAATGAAGTTTCTAACACCTCATCACAAGGGAAGGACTTAGAAAATGAGAAAATGTTGGCTGCTAATATAAAACTGCAGGAAGATAAGGCTAAGCTTATCTTTGCCTCTATATTTTTATCTTTAAAAATCACTGGTGGTATGCAAATGCCATCTTTCCTTCTATTACTCTGGATACTTTCATTACCATGGCACAATCCAGTCATACATTATAATTATTCTAATTCTGAATTTCATTTAAATTTTCTTTTATGTTACAGTCATGCTTAGAAGGAAAGGCAAAATCAATGTATCATGCTCTTATGTTTTATTGGCTGGGATCTAAATACATTTGTGCATTTGACTACTGATTGATTGCATTTTTAAATATATTTTAATGACACTTTGCTGCACGCAAAGTATTTTAAGGCCATAAAGTTTTGTGGTAAATAGTAACTCCTCTTATAAACCAATGCATCAGAGATTCCTTTGAAGGCTGTCTCGAGATGGACTCTTCAAAGATGCTGTACTGTGGCTGTGTTGACATGACATCAAAAAAACGTCCGAGGCAGAAGTGTTTGATCTATACTGGACCAAGCCTTGGGATATTGATATGCATTGAAGACACAGAGGAAGAAGCATCCTGCTGAGTATTAAAGTTCAGTCCACACACTGCTCAGAGCAAGTATAGAAAGGGACCGTGCCCGATAACTCTTCATTGTTGTGTGCCCTACAGTCAACGCATAGCCACCCTACCAGACAGAAGAAAAATGCCCTGTGAGGTTTCCCAGGCTACAGTCTTTATGTAAGCAAACTGCCGCATCTTTCTCCGTCAGAGAGACTGATGGCTTCCAACTGCCTACCTGTTGGTTAGAGGCCAACTACTTCACCACTGTGTGTCACTAGGGCTGCTTAACTCTCAGTCAATAGAACTGAGAACTCCTGTTTGATTTCTAAGCCTTGGTGGGCAAGCCATTAACCCAAAACCCATGCACTCCCACATCAGACAGAAAGATTTCCAATTCCAGAAGGAATGGTGTGAAAATATAACTTCGTCATGTTTTCAGAGGAAGAAAACAAAACCCACTGCCATCAAGTTGATTTTCCGACTCATAGTGACCCTATTGGTCAGCGTAGAACTGCTCCATAGAGTTTCCAAGAAGCACCTGGTGGATTTGAACTGCTGACCTTTTGGTTAAAAGATATAGCACTTAACTATTATGCCACCCGGGTTTCTTCTGGCCTATAGTAGTCAATGTAGGTAGTATCTCAAGTAACACCTGGCTATCAGATTACTCTTGCTGTGGTTGTTCAAGGCATCTCTGGGTATTGGGACACAACTAATTCATTCCATAAGGAGTTAAAAGCAGGAGTTAAAATACCGAAAGATAAATGGGAAGCCAGCCAAAGTCCCTCAGCATCTGTGCATTCTGATGAAATCAGAATCTGCTTCCATCTGATGACTGACAGCCACAAATGAAATCTCACCCAAAGCCAGAAACAGAGGCCGAACTACTGCAAGGTAGGTTGTACATCTGAGAATGATGAGTCTTGCGCCTAAAGTAGAACTTTAGGCTCATTCTGCTGCAACAGGCCTCAAATATGAAATGTGGAACTGGTTATTTTAGAAATAAGGGCTTTACTGTAAAGGAATGACAGGTGTGTCAGTAAGTCACTGCCCAAATAACACTGCATGACAAACATCCCCCAAAGTCTCAGTGGCCTGTAACAAGCACATGTGCTTCTGGTAGTGGGTCTACAGACGGACGGTGGTTTGGCTGCTCTAGGCTGGAATCAGCTGGTGGCCGTGCTCCAGGCTGTAGGTTCAGTTTAGGGGCTGAAGCTGAAGAGACAATTGTATAGTCACTGACATACAAGATACCAAGTCCAACTGTACAAACTCATTGTAAGCCTCTGCTTACATCCCATTGGCCAAACCAAATAATATGCCCCGAAGTCAGCAAGTAGGGTCAAGGAGTAAAAACTGGGACCAATAATGATTCAGTGGTAGAATTCTCACCTTTCCTGTGAGGGACCCGGGTTCAATTCCCGGCCAAGGCGCCCTATGCACAGCCACCACCCGTCAGTCAGGAGAGGCTTGTGTGTTGTTATGATGCTGGACAGACTTCGGCAGAGCATCCACATTAAGACAGACTGGGAAGAACGGCCTGGAGATCTACTTTTGAAAATCAGCCACTGAAAACGCTGTGGATCACCAAGGTCTGATCTGTAACCCATCGCTGGGATGCCACACAGAACCAGGCCCCCGTCATTCCATTGTGCACAGGCTCTCCATGAGTCAAGACCAAACTAGACGGCAGCTGATGACAATGTAACCTGTGACCCTAGAAACACTAGCACTTTTAAACTTTGTGTTCATTATCGCCTCCCAAAGCAGACTTTTGGAGCCCTGGTGGAACAGTGGTTAAGAGCTTGGCTGCTAACCGAAAGATCAACAGTGGAATCGATCAGCTGCTCCTTGGAAATCTTATGGGACAGCTCTACTCTGTCCCACAGGGTTGTTCTGAGTCAGAGTTGATCTGAGGGCAGTGGGCAATGAGAAGCAGCCTTTTAAAACATTTTTTTCCTAATCCCTCCCCCAAAATTTCATTCCACAGGTGCACTATATATAAGTTGATCTATTGTATGCGGTCTGACAATTAAGGCCCTGAACTTAATTCTTCTAAATGCTACATGCCTCTTTCCTGAGTATCAGCACCATCACTTTTGAAGTACTCCCCTTGGAGCTATGCACCAACACCAGCGCCTACTCTACCCATCAAAGGAACTGGGGAACTCTTTCTGGAATGGCCGCTGCGCACTGGTGTCAAGGTGGAAAGTTCACCAACTTTATTGTATTGTTGTCTGTGAGGCAGTTTTTAACCAGTAAACAACACCATGTTGGAACACCCTCCCAACCCACCTGATTCTGGCCCCGAATAACTTTTTTCTTTACCTGAGCATAAAAGAAATATTGAAAGGAAGACATTTTGATGACATTCAGGACATCAAGGGTAATACGACAACAGCTCTGATGCCCAATCCGGAAAAAGAGTTCCCAAATTGCTTTGAAGAGTGGACTAGATGCTGGCAGCGGTGCATAGCTTCCCAAGGGGAATACTTCAAAGGTGACCATAGTGATATTCAGCAATGAGTTCATGAACTTAATTGGCAGTCCTCTGAAGTACATCAGTGTTTTTTACAGAAAAAGAGTAACTTTCACACATTCCCAGTTTCTGTTTCCTTGGGGACACTATCAGCCCTGCTGAGACTGCATGAGGTACACTTTACAGAACCAGAAACAAAGTCCACTTACCCCTGTACACTGAATTTTGTCATTTTCTCATTTACAGAACAGCTAACCGCACTCACGCAGGTGGTGCAGTCGTTAAGAGCTATGGCTGCTAACCGAAAGGCAGGCAGCTCGCATCTACCAGGTACTCCTCGGAAACGCCATGGGGTACTTCTGCTCTTGCCGATAAGGTCACTATGAGTCAGAATTGACAAGATGGAAATTAATTTTTTTTTTCTTAGCTTAACCCCAGCCTCGGCGTTTGTGTGTGTATATATATATATATATATATACATAACAACACATTCTCATATCAGTCACATCGGTATTCCCAGAGTCGGTATGCTAAGATCTCTATTCAGTGTGCTTCCCTAACCTAGGTCCTCACATTACCATGCCTCTCAGGTGCAGCCTGAGTATTGCTACCAGCTCACCCTGTGTGCATGGCCTCTCAAGCAGCCAGCAAGTCAGAGGTCATTGATCCAGCAGCTGCCACCAAGATCCGATTGTTGCAGGAAGTGTTACACCCTATTAGAGTAATGACAGTTTACAGTTATCTTCAGAGCATGCTGTAAATGCCTATTATTGATATTACTAGCTTAATTCTGGAGCTTAATTCACTCTTAATAAAAACACTCCAGTTTTTCACATTTAATTACAGCAGTGATTAATGGTTACTTTTTGCCTACAGGCACATCAGACTCCTAATAATGTAAAGATGGTTCTGCGTCAATTAGGAATCATGTCAACAGATAGTAACAGGCCCATAAAAGATAATAGTGACTTAAACTAATTAGAAATTTATTTTCGTCTCACATGAAAGTCTAAAGGTAGGCAGATAAAAGCTAAAGGTAGGTGTACACTGTGAAATTAAGCTTCCACTGTCATTCTACACTGATAAGCTTAGCAAATGATTTCCATCCTTAATGTTGCCTTGTTGTCATAAAATAGCTGCTAGAGCTCCAGCCTTCACATCCATGTACCAGGCAAGAAAAATGAGGAAAGGTGGAAGGACCAAAGGGTTCAGCTTCCAACTGATTCTCTTAAGTTAGTTAGTTTTTAGATGGTACTTAATGTGATTAATAATATTTATATGTACCACCTAAAATTATCTCATGAATTATAGAAAGGATGCCTTGCACATTTTGGCCACTCAAAACCGTTGTGAAATATGTGAGCCAGCCAGAGCCCATAATCCCTCTGGCCCTGGAATTGGCAAACTTTTTCTGTAAAGGGCCAGATAGGAAATCCTTCAGACTCCGTGGGTCATGTAGTCTCTGTTGCAACTACTGAGCTCTGCTGTTATAGCACCAAAGCAACCGTAGACAATTAAATGAATGGGCATGATTGTGTTCCAATAAAACTTTATTAACAAAAACAAGCAGTCTGTCCAAGGACTATAATTTCCTGATTCTCTCCCTAATTGATCAGTTTAGGAGTAACCATGTGACATGTGACTCAGACATGGACAACCAGCATGATTTTCTTTCTCTAGCCAGAATCTTTCACTCTAGGTATCTGACCTAGGTAAGTTCCTTTAGAGTGATGCTCAGAATTTGCTGGAACTAATGGGAAAAGACCCTCTCCACTGGACTATGCTTAGTGAGAATATGAGGCTGCAGCTGCTGTTTTCAGAATAAAACCCAAAGTCTTTCACATGGCTTGAACTTCATCCTGAACTTCATCCACACACTTATCTTGTTTCATCTCTTTTCACAAGACCAGTACTCAGTAGGTGCACTATAAACGCCTATTGAAAAAATGAGCAGTAATCGACAATTGAATGTTTAAATATCCAAATGAATGAGTTTGCCCTGCTTGCTTGGATCCAGTTAACCAGAGAACTGTCAGAGAATTGCCAATTGCACTGTTTGGACTTAACCGAACATATCACACTGTCTTTACTTGGCAGCTTATGTAACAAGCTCTTTGAAAGAATAACAAGAGGGGGGTGGGCAGTGATGAGAAGAGGGAAGTCATTTATCCAGATTCTCTGAGAATGCCCAGGAACAAAGCAACTTTAAAAACACATCTGGTGAATAATAAAGAGAATTCCGGGCTGGCTGCCTTTTTTTCCACTGACAAAGTTATGGGATTTTAATTAGGTCATTAACAGAAAAATTCAACATAGGTTCCTAGTTTGGGTCACATGGAAGCAAATACAGGAGAATTTGGGTTTTTTAAAAAAATAAAAACTTGAAAAAGCAGGGATGATTTCTTCTTAGGATTGTATTTATTTCTATGCAGCAATTATCAGTAAGATCAGAGGCAAGCTTACTTGGATGTAACCAGTCTGCATGCTAACACTGCTTAGGATGGACCAAGTTAGGCCACAATAATACTGTAAACAACTGCAGAGTCTGGGTTGCTGTGAGCGGTCTGTGATCAGCTGCTAACCTCAGGGTTAGTAGTCCGAACTTACACAGCAGCACCACGGACGAAAAGGCCTGGCAATCTGCTTCTCTAAAGATTACAGCCAAGAAGACCCCGTGAAGCAGTAGTACTCTGTGACACAGGAGGTTGGAACTGACTCAGCAGCCACAGGATTGGTCTCAGTTACACAACCAAAACGTATTCTTGCTCCTGCAAACACTTCTCTTAGTGGGGCAACTTTCTGGAACAGACGTCCTCCTCCAAGTGATGCCTGCTGACGTCTGTGCTACCTTCCTATTAATAAATGCTGCACTATGGAGGGAAGCAAGCGTGAAGAATCACGCTGGGGCTCTTTAATACTTCCGCCCGGAAGTGACGATGATATGTACTCAAAGCCCATTGGCCAAAACTAGTCACATGGCGCTATTAAGTGCAGGAGCAGGAAATACAGGCTTTGGGTGTCCATGAGCAAGGAGAACACAAAATCACGATTACTACAGTGAGAAGTCCTCAGTCCTCTGGAGGGAACAAAAGGCAACTGATTTCATGCAAACGAACGAGGAGGCAGGAAGGACTAGGCAATGGAGACGACGTTGGAGGGGACGCTGGATTCAGTGGCTCCTTATTTCAGTGGTTTCTGAGCGTCAACTGTTGGACCAGTGCCTTCCCATCACACTGCCCACTGACCTATGATGTAAGGGAAAAATAAGGAACAGGAAGTGGGTGCTTATAAAGTGAAATTAGCAACGTTTCCTTCGTTATTGCTAACTTCACAATAATATATGGCCTTCCTGCATTTCTTAAAGTTTCCTGGGTCGTGCATCAGATGGTCTGTGCTTGTTTTAACTTACAGGGTGGTGGTCTAGCCCAGTCGTCGGTGCCACTGAAGAAGGGCGGTAAAGACTGTGCTTCCGTAAAGGTTGGCAGCTGCCATCGAGTCAGTCCCCTACTCACGGCAACCCGTTATGTGACCGAGTAGAACTTCTTCCAGGTTGGCTGTAATATTTAGGGAACAGATCACCAGGTCCTTTCTTCAGGCAGGCTCACTCTGTGATGCTTAACAATTCCTGACAACAACAAAGAGGTCGGTACTGTTATTCTACATTTACAGATAAGGCAACCAAGATGCAGAAGAAACTGCTCCCAGTTGGCATTTCTCAGTTTGTCCACTGTTCTGTGATTTCCTTTATGGAACTCATGATCCAGAATTGACCTGTTGGTTTTCCCTCCCGAACCTGTTCCCCTACTTCCAAGGCTACCTCTAACCCCTCACTTAGTCTGCCTCACCTCTGTCGAGTGGGCCATTCCTAACATAGTTGCTTTCAGCCATAAATCCAGAAGTCAAGTGGTCAGGTTGAGAGCATTAATGTCCCCTCTAAACATCAGAAGGAAACCCTGATGTCATAGTGACTAAGGGCCACCACTGCTAACCAGAAGGTCAGCAATTCATATCCACCAGACACTCCTTGGGAACTTTATGGGGCAGCTCTATGGTCTGTAGGGTCTTTATGAGTCAGAATCCACTTGACAGCAGTGGGTTGGGTTTGCTTTTGGAAACATCAGAATTGTCACATATTGTTAAGCATTAATAAAGGTATCAATACTGTCAAATAATCAATGATTGGACTTCAGCAAGCATCAGTTTGAGGGGGACTACATTTCCCAGAGTTCTCTTCCCACTAAGGTTCTGGATTAGATTTGGCCACTGAAATAGGTAGCACCAGATGTGGAGGGCAGAATTCAGGCAGCAACCAGGTGTAAGGTGAGGTTAGTGTAGGGATGGGCAGTATTGCAGCCTACCAGCATTGTTGGTGATCCACTGGTTAACCTGACTGGTGAGAGATGACAGCCAGTCCACCACTCTTCCAACTCCTGCTGGATGGCCTCCCTCAGCTCATCTTCCTTCAGCTTCTCCTCCTTTGTGTCCTTTTCCTTCAGCCCTTCCTCCCTCAGCCTCTCCTCCTTCAGCTCTTCTTCCTTCAGTTCTTCCTCCTTCAGCCTCCCCTCCTTCAGCCCTTCCTCCCTCAGCTTCTCCTCCTTCAGCTCTTCTTCTTTCAACTTCTCAGTTCTTCTTTCGGCCTCTCCTCCTTCGGCTTCTCCTCCTCCAGCTCTTCCTTCAGCCTGTCCTCCCTCACCTCTTCTCCTTCAGCCTCTCCTCCTTCAGCTCCTTCTTTCAGCTTCTCCTCACTCAGTTCCTTCTCCTTCAGTGTCTCTGCTTCTTAGCTGAAGCGAATGTTTAGCTCCAGAGCGAGGGACTCCAGCTGCCCATGCAGAACCCCCGGATCATGGAAGCTGGAGGCAACATGAGTTCCAGCTCCTGCTCATAGGTTCACCCCTCCTCCATTCTGCACCCGTCTTTCCTTCTTGACTGCCTGCCCTGCTGACTTCAGGACATGGAAGCATCAGCCATAAAGAAGCTGTGGAACCAACTCCCACAATTGCATACGGCCACAACTTTATCACAAGTCTCTCACGTGTGTTACTCTTTAATTGAACCCTGACTGATACAGGCTCCTCAGCCCATGATCTGCTTCTGAGAACACTAACCTAAGGCAAACTAGTAAGTGTGGGGATGTGTGACTTGCCAGAGGACACTGGTGGTGCAGCGGTAGAATCTTCATCTTCCTTGTGGTAAACCTGGGTGTGACTCCTGGGTGATGCACCTGCTCTGTGGCCACTACCGTCTGTCAGTGAGGCTCGCCTGGTGCTAAGATGCTGAGCAGGTTTCCGTGTGTTACCTGATTAGGGTCTGGACCCTGGAGCAGTCGAGCCAGTGAAATACACTCTGTGTCTGAAAGAGGAAGGAGGTGCAACACCACTGGAGACCCAACAGCAGCACAGGCTGTTCTCCCCGGAGTCTCAAAAGACAATTTTTACATCAGAGTTTATGTATCATTTTGGCAAGGATGACTTCATGTTTTTAAGCACGTAGCCCATAGATAATTAATTGCATACATCACAAAAGAACCACAGGAAACTCTATAAACTGTAGATATGCATGCCGGACATCTGGACTCTTAATCTGTATGTTTGTAACAGACAAAGACAAAGCTTACATAAAAATCCCTTGGCTAGCAGAACTGGCCTGCCAAGTCCAATCTGACTGAGATAAGGAGCAAGAAAGAAAGTTGTAGACACAAAAAATTCCAGGCAGCCTCCCTAGCTGCTGTCCCCCAGGCTGGGGGGCTGTTTCTCAAGAGAGTGAAGACAAGGAGGGAGACCGAGGCCACAGGATCTGAGGGAGCTCTGTATCTCTCTAGAAAGAGGCTGGTGTAACTGGTGCAGTAAAAAACACTAACCAATTATGTAGAGTATCATGATGGCATTAGTTATATCAAGGTCTCAATTACCCATTTTGAAAAGGAGAAAACGTGTTACAAGGTATTAGAGTTGCAAGTGGAGCTTCTAGATTAAGAAGGACTAGGAAGAAAGGCCTGGTGATCTACTTCCAAAAAAGCAACCAATGAAAACCCTACAGATGACACTGGTTCTAGCTACAGTTCATCATAGGAATGGCACAGGACTGGACAGTGTTTTGTTCCTTTGTGCATGAAGTCACCATGAGTCAGGGGGCTAATTCAACATCAGGTAACTGTAACAGTAAGACTTACCAAGACCACACAGTTAACTATGTCAGTGCCAGACCTCAGTCCAGGACCATGTGACCAAAGTTCACTGCCACTCTAGATACCAAGCTATCCCAATGCAATACATTAAAGGGGATTTCTGGGTCCATTTACCTAATAAACATTGGCAGGGGGTCCTCCAGATGTGGAAAAATGATGTTTTGTACTTAAGTCTATTAAGTGCACCTAGCCTGTGTGCTGCTGACAAGAAGGAGTTACCACTGCGGCAAATCACACAGTAGGGAGCCTGAGTGCAGAAAATGACTAATTCTCAGCACAGGTGCTCTTGTTGAATATTGATAACTGGTCTGAAGCCAGAATAGGGTGTTTCTGGCTCTTCCTACACCAGCAGGTGTTTCTCACCCCAGCATCCAAAATGTATGTGCCTTTTAAGACTGTAAAAATAGATGCCTCTCCTCTTTCCCTATAGGAACATCTAGAAACAGGCACCATTTGGAAAACTACATGCATCTTGTACGAAGTTGTTCCACTTTTACAAGGGGTTTGCTAAGTCTAGTGTGTGATCAGAGATATTTGTGTATTCGTGAATTTCTGAGGCTGCTACAATTAATATTCCCTGTTCCTGAGAAAGGCAGAAAGAGGCAGGACAATTATGAATAAGTGTTACCTTTTTTCTTTTTTTTTTTTAGAGTTTGTCACTCAATGAATTTGTGAATATCCAGATTCTTTTCATGTGGTTAAAATCTCAGATGATATCAATTAAAATAAAAATGTTGACTGTTAAGATATTGGAAAAATCTCAAATACATTTAATTCTGCTACTTTAATAAATGGCTGTTGCTGTTGTGAGGTGCCATCGAGTCAGTTTTGTGCTGATAGGGACCCATTGTAACAGAGCAGAAGCTCCCTATAGGGTTTTCTAGGCTGTAATCTTGCCAGGAGCAGTTCTCCACTTTTTTCTCCCACAGAGATGCCAGGTGAGTTTGAACCCCTAACCTTTCAGTGGTCAAGTGCTTAGTCATAGCACCACCAAACCAAAAAAAAAACTACAACCAAACCCATTGCCATCAAGTCAATTCCACCTCATAGCCAAAGCCAAAAAACCAAATCTAGTGCTGTCAGGTTGATGCTGACTCACACTCACCCTATAGCACACAGTAGAGCTGCTCCATAGAGTTTCCAAGGGATGCCTGGAGGATTTGAACTGCTGACCTTTCACTTAGCAGACGCAGCACTTAACCACTATGCCAACAGGGTTACCTTTATAGCTCCTTAATTATCACTATCAAAATGTGACATGTTTTGTACCAAATATTTTCTACCTGTATGTAAAAAAAAAACCCAAACTAATAGCTCTCAAGCCAATCACAGCTCATGGCAACCCCGTGTGTGCAGAGAATTGTACTACATGGCGTCACCAAGGCTGTGAGCTTTTAGAAGTAGGTCACCTCTGTTGTTGTTAGTCGCTATCAAGTTGATTCCAACTCATGACAACACTTTGCACAACAAAAGAAACACTGCCCAGTCCTGCACCATGCCCACGATAGTTTTTATGCTTAGGCCCACTGTTGCAGCCGCTGTGTCAGTCTCACTCCTTGAGTTCCTCTTGTTTGCTGACCCTCCACTCTACCAAGCATGGTGTCCTCCAGCAACTGATCCTTCTTGACCACATACCCAAAGTATGTAAGACAGGGTCTTGCCATCTTTGCTTCCAAGCAGCCCACGGCACATTCACTATTTTTCTCCAGCACCACAATTCAAAGGCTTCAATTCTTCTTCTGTCTTATTTATTCATTGTCCAGCTTTTGCATGCATATGATGCAATTGAAAATACCATGGCTTGCGTCAGGCACAGCATAGTCTTCAGAGTAATGTTTTTATTTCTCAGCATTTTTAAGAGGTCTTTTGCAGCACACTTACCCAATGTCATTTGTCATTTGATTTCTTGATTGCTACTTCCATGGGCATTGATTGTCAACCCAAGTAAAATTAAATCTTTGACAACCTCCTTTCTTGATTTATGACATTGTTCCTTGGTGGATAGTGCCTCTGGCTGGGTTCAAATCACCAGCCTTTTGATTGGTAGTCAAGGGTTTAACTGTTCACACTGGCCAGGGACTCCTTCCACCTAGAAAAATTTCTAATACACCCTCTTACACTTAGAGTTTCTTCTCAGTAGATGAAAGTAAGTTACATAGATGATGAAAAAAAATGCTATCGAGTCAAATCTGACTCATAACGACCCATAGGACAGAGTAAAACTGGCCCCGTGGGGTTTCCAAGGAGGACCTGGTGGATTCAAACTGCCAACTTTTTGATTAGCAGACGTAGCTTTTAACCACTGCACCAAGAGATCATTTATTTTTAAGTTTTTTTTTTAATGCTGCGACTTCAGAAACTGCACAGAATATTCTGTGTCTTTAAGGCTCTGTAACCTGAGCTACAGAATCCATTTGCCATAAAATAGCACAGATTTTATAATTCATAAGCAATCCTTTAGTGGAATAGTTAATTAAATAATGCAAAGATTTGCTTCCTTAAAAATGTGATTCATATTTAAGGTCTATAAAAATGTACTAAAGCATAAGGAAAAAGAACATTATCCTGAAGACTCTAAAATAAAGTATAACTTAAGACTAATTTTCTAAAAGAAATGGACAGTTTTTTTTAACCTTTCTTTTTTTCATTTATTTTATTAAGCTTTAGATGAAAGTTTACAAAACAAAGTAGTTTCTCAGTAAAGAACTAATACACATACGATTTTGTGACATTGTTTAGCACCCCCGTGACATGTCCCACCCTCTCCCCTTCTCGACTGACCTTGGGTTCCCTGTTTCTATTTCTCTGGCTTTCTGGTCCCCTCCTGCCTTCTTGTCCTTGTCTCTGGACTGTTGTGCTCAGTTAGTCTCACATACTTGGTTGAACTACGTGTGTCATCTTTGGGTAAAGGGTGTACCTCAGGAATGACTTCAGTGCTGAGATAAAAGGTTGTCCAGGGGTCATATTCTCGAGGTTTCTCCAGTCTCTGTCAGACCCGTAAGTCTGGTCTTTTTCCCTGAGTTAGAATTTTGCTCTATGTTTTTCTCCAGGTCTGTCCAGGATCCTCTATTGTAATCCCTTCCCAGAGCAAATGGGGGTGATAGCCAGGCACCATCTGGACTCAGTTTGACAACATGTTTAAGAATACTGGTAAACATACACACACACACACACACACACACACACACACACACAGACACTCACACACACATCAGTCAAGAAGCCTCTCTTAAATAAAAGTAGGGATCTACAGAAGTAGGAATGCAAAAGGAGACAAAGTAAGAATTGAAAGGACATCTGAACTCTAATCAAAGAATTAAAATTGTCATCAAAGAGAATTTAAAGCAGAAAGGATGCTGTAGAAAACTCTAAGTGACATAGAGAACAAAGCTGAAAAACTTTCAGAAATCCAAAAGAAGGAAAAAAACAGTAAATGTTAAAGTTTTAAAGAAGTACAAAAGCAGTGAGATCAAACCTGTTTATTATGATAATAAATATAAGTGGGTTAAATTTCCATGTCAAACAGGAAATTAAAACAGGGTTTTGAAAAACAAAACTCTATATTGCTTAAAATATGTATATCAAAAAGAAAGATTAAGAAGAAATAACAAAGGAGGATGTATCAGGCAAACACAAACAAGAAAGAAGAGTAGATTTGAGAGCAGGTGACAATTTAGCATGTATATACATATGCAGGAACAGGGTGTCCTGGGAGTGTTGTGTTCTGGTTCACAAGAGTTGACTGTGAACAATTTCTTCCCGTTTCCGTGTTTGGTGACATCTCATCGATAAATTGAAATCAGTGACATGAGAGTAATGACACCATAGAAATCAGCAAATGCTACAAATTGGGAGTTGGGTTTTTCAGGTTGTTTTGTTTAGAGAGCTGGTTACCAGCACAGTACTCTACATACGAGGTCTGACAAGTCTGCAAACTTAATTATTGTAAGTGCTACACACCTCATTGCTGAATATCACTACTTTCACTTTCGAAGGACTCACCTTGGGAAGCTATGCACTGATACCAGTGCCTAGCCCACCCTTCAAAACAATTCTGGAACTCTTTCTGGAGTGGCCATTACACACAGGGGCATAGTGGCAAGATTACCAACTTGTATCATTGTCTATGAGAGAGTTTTTAGCCAGTAAACAAATAACTGTATTGGAACACCCTCCCTACTCACGTGTTCTGGCCCCCACTGACTTTTTTCTTTACCTAAAGATAAAGGGAATATTGAAAGGAAGACATTTGGATGACATTCAGGACATTAAGGGCAATAACGACAGCTCTGATGGCCATTCCAGAAAAGAGTTCCACAATTTCTTTGAAGGGTGGACTAGGTGCTGGCATCAGTGCATAGCTTCCCAAGAGGAGTCCTTTGAAGGTGACTATAGTGATATTTGGCAGTGAGGTATGTAGCCCTTATCTAGGATGGATTCACAAACTTGTCAGTCCTTGTACTTCTTTCTATCACTCTGAGGAAGTGACTAATTCTCTAGTTTTATGGATGTAATTTCTCAGTTTTATGGATATAGTTTTTCCTTGTAGAATCAAGTTATTATTATGAAAGTATTTTATTTACTTTGAGGTTTTTTAATATAGTCACATTATTTTAAAGCAGTAGTAAGATACCTATATTAGCAATAATTATTCAGTTTTATGTAGGCATTAGTAATGTAATGGCTGACTTTCAGTTATTTCACACTATCAGTTGTGTAGTTCAATGCATTTCTTAGGTGTTTAGAAGAGGATAGTAAATAATTATCTCAAAAAAAGAGTATGTTACAGGTATACTTCTTGAGCATGTCAAAGAATGTCCTATTGCAGTCACACAGGAATGGCAGAGAAGCTGGGTATAAAAATCCTAATTCAGTATATTTTCTACCCCAAAGTCTATACAATTGCTATACTGTCTTTGATCATCTGGTGCTGAAGCTAAATCTTAGCTTTTTTTCCCTCCTTGCTAAGCAGCCTTTTATCCTGTCAAAATACTTGTCGTGCTCTTTTTATTCACCCTTAAAATTCAGGTGTGTCATCAGACAAACCTATTTCATTGATTTGAAGATGCACTTCTATTTCCTATTTCTATCTTCTCTGAAATCAGAATATACGTAACAGTGTCTCTCAGCCATGTGACATACCGCTGTCGTTCTGTACACCCTCCCCCCTGCTCCCTCCCCACCCTGACCCCTTGGCTATTGACATTTCTACTGAAAAGGTAAAGCACCAAAACCTCCTAGACCTGACGTTATATGGGGCCAACTCTTTGTTGGTGTATTTGTGTGAGCTTATTTTTGCTCGTAATCAGTAAACCTTAAGAAACAAGTTCTTTTTCAGCTAAAACTTTTTTTTGTCTTCTAGTAATACTTCTTTGATTATTCCTTCTCAGTATGTTCTTTATGACATTTGAAATTATTCATTCTTGATGACTTCCTCTGAGTTTTGGGGAGGAATTCTGAGCATGTCCCCTGCTTCACTGATTGCACTTCCTATAACAGACAACCTAAAATACATAGCCGGCAGTGAGCCCACTGTAGACTTTAATCCTATCAATCACGTGTTTTCTCTCCATACATTCCTTCCCAGTCTCTGCATCTTTCCTTTTAAGACCGTCTACAAACTCTGGTAGCATAGTGGTTAAGTGCTACAGCTGCTAACCAAAAGGTTGGCAATTCACATGCACTACATTCTCTGGAAAGTCCATGGGGCAGTTCTACTCTGTCCTATAGGTCACTGTGAGTCAGAAACAACTTGATGGTGAAGGATTTGGTTTTTCAGTTCTCACAAAGATACTGTTTATAAATGTGACATCCCAAAGAATTATCTTAAATCGTAGTATAGAAATAGTCTAAGCTTTAAATGTTCTTTCATTTTTTGCAGCACCTCTAGTGCACAAGGTGATATTTGCTCTGAGTTGCTGAGTTGGGCCTGACCCTTTTGAAATCTGGTGTTCTCTCACATATTAGTTGTTTTTTCTTGTGGGCTTGCTCATCTGTGGTAAGGAGGAGTAATGGCTGAGCCTTGGGTTCTGGAGCTAGCAGTCTGTCTGTCTGTCTGTCAGCATCAGAGTTTGAGGCAAGACATGACTCCCCAGTCCTGATTCAACTTCAGGCAGCCTTTCTCCATTTTTCTTTTTATTCCAGAATGGAAACTCCTCCCAGAGAATTAAACACCCTGGCCTGTCTTGCTCAATTAGAAAGGAAACCAGTTAATCAGCTGGCCCTCCCTGCTCTGTCCCCAGCCATCTGTCTCCCTTCCTTCTGGTATTTGCCTCTCCCATATTCAAAGTGCCACCTCTCCAGATTCCAGTCAGCATATTTCACTAGACTCATGTGTTTCTTTTCAAAGAATGTGCTACATGAATACACACATCCATTTCCCAGATCCCCATCAGTCATTATTTCTACCGAGACAGTGTCCACCCTGGAGAGACATTTTGTTTTTCTTTGTACGATGTGAGGTAATTAAGATGCTATTAACTAATCTTGAATCATTTTCAGAGTCTTTTAAAGTCTTTATCTAATGAGATTAGGGACTCACACTAATATGATAGGAAGGTAATTTATTTCCTTCATCAAAATAAACAAGCAATTTCTCCTATCCACAAAAGATAGTAAACACTGTCTCTATTTGTAGAGTTATATTTGGGAGTAGGACATGAAAGGATGAATAAAGTCTGTATAATGATTCATTGACGATTCCATCAAGGTGGAACCTTTATGTTTTCAAGTCACTTGGAATAAAAACAATAAAGCATACTAATTGTTATGTGTCCGTAAATCAAGGTTAAGTTTTTGTAGCTATTTTCACACATATGTTGTATTTTGATAAAGCGTGAATTCATTAATGTATATTTTATACATCTCTCTGATCTAATAAGGCACCTATATTTAAGCTAAATTGAATCCATATCTGTCTGTTCTTCAGTTCTTTCCCTTGAATTTATTGCCAACTCAAAATAAATGACCCCCCAAAAAGTTAATGTTCAATTTCCATTTATTTCATTGCAGTTTTCTTTATTCAGAGCCATATTAATTTTGCTGGAGAAAGAAATGAAGAATAATTACATCCCAATGTATTTCTTCTATTTAATTTTAATAACATACTCCGGCATGCAACTTGTTTGAGGGATAAAATGTGTGAAAAATAAAAAAGACTGGGGCAGGGGAAAAATACGTGTTTTCTCAGAATGCTGACAATATAATAAGAAATAGAGTTCTTTGGAGCTGTGGCTTTCACTAATGAAATTACCCAGGTACTGTTTTGTCAATCACCTCCCATGCATGCAAAAATGAGGTGGGAAAAAGAAGACAGAAGAACTGATGTGTTTAAACTGTGATGTTGGCAAAGAATATTGAATAGACCACAGACAGCTGAAAAACGAACAAATCGGTCTTAGAGTAAACACAATCAGGAGGTTTCTTGGAAGCAAAGGCAGGGAGATGTCAACTTGGTTGCTTTGGACAGGTCATGAGGAAAGACCACTCACTAGAAAAGGACATCAGTGGTAAAGTGGAGGGTCAATGAAAATTAGAAAGCCCCTCAAGGCAATAAACTGCCAAAATAGTGACAGCAGTGACCTCAGACATACCTGCAATTATAAAGATGGCACAGGACCAGGCAGCGTTTCATTTTGGGGTCCCCATGGGTCAGAGCTGATTCAAAGGCAACAACCACAACTGCTTTTTGACAAAAGCTCTGTTCTTCTGGAAATCTGCTTAATTCAAAATCATCCTTCAAGTAATGTTGATCCTCAAAATATTCCCATGAGGTACTTTCTTATTACTGTACACCCATTTTACAGGTGAAGAGACTGAAGCTCAGGTACCTTATCAGAACTAAAAGGCAGGCCTGTCTTATTCCAGAGCCTGGACTTTTTATAATACAGTGAGCTGACACTCCTTGGAATGGGGATTCCCTTTGGCTATCACAGTTGTACTCCACAGATACACTGCCGTGTTGTTGTTGTTGTTAGGTGCCATCAAGTTGGTGCCGACTCATAGTAACGCTGCCCCGTCCTGCAACATCCTCACAATGCCTGCTGTGTTTGAGCCCACTGTTGCAGCCACTGTGTCAGTCCATCTTGTTGAGGGTCTTCCCTTATCACCCTGTCCTTTCTGCAGAAAGATGTGGTGGTCTGCTTCTGTAACGATTCCAGCCTTGGAAACATTGGGTGTCTTGGTCGTCTGGAGCTGTTGTAACAGAAATACCACAAGTAGATGGCTTCAGCAAAGAGAAATGTATTCTCTCACAGTCTGATGGGCTACATTCTGAATTTAGGACACCGATTCTGGGGAAAGTTTTCTCTCTCTGTTGGCTCTGGAGGAAGATTCTGTCATCAGTCTTCTCTTGGTCTGGGAGCATCTCAGCACAGGAACCTCTGGTCCAAAGAACATGCTTTGCTCCTGGCATTGGTTTGTTAGTAATATGAAGTCCCCAACTCTCTGCTTGCTTCCCTTTCCTTTTATCTCTTGTAGGAGTTTCTCTAGGCAAGCTGCCTTACCTTAATAAGGGTATTACAGTCTCACTAATTCATTAACATAATTCAGTCTTGCCCTACTAACCGCAGGCAGAGATTAGGATTTATGACATGGGAAAATCACAACAGGGAGGACAACCACACAATACTGGGAATCATGGCCCAACCAAACTGCATTTTTAAGGGGACATAATTCAGTGCATGACACTGCAAGGCAGTTCTCTGTCCTACAGGGTCTCTATGAGTTGGAATTGACTCAACAGCAATGGGTTGATTTGGTTTGATTTGATGTGGCCATGCATCTCCCTCTGGGATGTTGAATCAGACACAAGGAATACAGAGAAGCAAGATGGGAAAAAGTGTCCACCATCCAGCGGTGGCCCTAGCAGGCCATACTACACTGTCGCTGGAGTGTGACTTTTTGGCTGTGCTCTTCTTGGTGCCTGATTTCCTTGGTTCCTGCTCTTTGTCAGTAACCTGATTTCCTAGTCTTCATGGAAATTTGGTGAACTTCCAGCAACTTTCAACTAATGACTTTTCTTCTTAATAAGCTAGAGCCTGTCTTATTTGTTCACCATCACACCCCCTATCTGACACCTATCTCTAAATTACACTGTTAGGTGAGAAAGGTATACCACGGATGTTGTTGCTGGGTGTAATCAACTCAGTTCTGGCCATAGCAACCGCGTGTGTCAGCCCTTATCTGCCCCATGGGATTTTCCTGGCTGTAATCTTTCTGGAAGCAAATCACCAGGTCTTTCTCCCATGGAGCCACCGGGTGGGTTCAAATCCCCAAATGTTCAGTTAGCAACCAAGCTTCTAACCATTGTGCAACCAGCACTCCCTAAACTTTCTATTAAAAATAATTAAATAAATAAACCCATTGCTATCGAGTTGATTCCGACCTGCGGTGACCCTACACAACAGGTAGAACTAACCCATAGGGCTTCCAAGGGGCGGCTACTGAATTTGAACTGCCGACCCTTCAGCTAGCAGTCCCTTAACCACAGTGCCACCAGGGCCCCACAGCTGTGGATAGTGCCACAGAAGTAAAAGCAAAAGCTACTCACACAATACTACATATTTCCATTTGTATGTTTTCATACACAAACAAATAGAAAAACATGGAAAACTGAACACCAACTAATAATAGCAGTTAGCTTAATGGCAGCCAATGCATGCTCCCCACACACCCGACCGAGCAGGAGGGCAGATGACTGTAGCATCTGCGGCAGGTCGTCTTGTCATCGTTGTACTTCTAAGCGAGCTGATACGGGGAAGTCTCCAGGATGCCCCCTCTCAGGTGCAACACCAGCGACAGGTGGACCGTTTCTGGATGTCACCCTCTGAGAGAGCAGTCATCCTTCAGGTGTTTACCTCCGGAAATCAGATGCTGCTGGTCAAGGGAGGGTGCCTTCCTTGTCCCGGATTTTGGCTTTGATGTTCTCAGTGGTGCCTTTTAACAGTGATGGACTTGCGCATCAGGGTCTTCAGGAAGATTCACACCTCTGCGTCTGCAGCTGGACAGCCCGACTGAAGAGAAAGAGGGCAACCTGCAAGTAGAGGGTCAGCAAGAAGGAGGAAGACCCTCAGCCAAAACAGCCAGCTCAAACACAGCAGTGGTTATGAGGATGGCACAGAGCCAGGCAGGGTTTCGTACTGCTGTCCGTGGGGTCTCTCTGAATCCTAGCTGACACGAAGGTACCTAAAAACAAGCCCACCGGTTATTGCCCGATGAGGCAATGGTGATTCAGTGGTAGAATCCTCACCTTCCACACATGAGACCTGTGTTCGGTTTCCAACCAGCTTGCCTCGTGGGAGCCACCACCCAATGCCAGTGGAGACTTGTGGGTTGCTAGGACGCTGAATAGGTGTCAGTGGAGCTCCCAGACAAAGATGGAAGAGGGAAAGAGACCTGGTGATCTGCTTCAGAAATGGGCCCATGAGAAACCTAGTGGGTCACAGCATTCCGAGCCACAGCTGATCATGGGGGTGACTCAGGACCAGGCAGTGTTTTGTTCCATCATGCATGGTATCACCGTGAACCCAGGGCCAACTGGCCTGCAGTGCACAATAGGCTAGAGTAAGCACAGGAGAAGGCAATGCAGGGGCTTGCTGCTAGCCTGAGCCCACTGTGGTCACTGTTATCCTGTCTTACAGACTAAGGAACTAAGGTCGGGTTCTGCCAAGTACCAAATGTGTCCATCCAATTATACATCCCTGGATGGTGCAAATGGTTAATGTGCTCAGCTGCTGCCTGGAAGATTGGAGGTTGGAGCGCACCCAGAGGTGCCTCGGAAGAAAGGCCTGGCAGCCTACTTCCAAAGAATCTGCCATTGAAACCCCTGATCCAGAGGTCAAAGTCAAGCAAAGATGAGAAGACGGGGAGGCAGGCTACAAAGACAAGAAGACATGAACAATGAGAATGCCATTAAATAAAAGCTTGACACATTGTGAAATATGTAACTCTAACTAGAAAATGAGTGTAGTGATTGTCAAATAGGAATCTAACTTGTTATGTTAACTTCCACCAAAAATACAATCCAATAGTCGTCAAAAAATTAAGAGAAAAATACAAATTGCAAATAATAAAGTGCTTAAAAAATAAATCTCTATAGAGTACAGTTCTATTCTGACATACATGGGGTTGCCATGACTTGCAGGAGACTTGATGGCAGCCGGTTTAACCCTCAGAGAAGAAACCCCTGTTGAGTCGATTCTGACTCATAGCAACCCTGTAGAACAGAGCAGAACTGCTCCATAGAGTTTCCAAGAAGCACCTGGTGGATTCAAGCTGCTGAGATTTGGGTAGCAGAGGTAGCATTTAACCACTATGCCACCAGGGTTTCTGTTGGAAGAGAAGTGACCTTGAACTAGGCCATTCTCTTCCACCAAGATCAAATCTCAGAGAAAGACTCCATTGAAAACCATTGACCGCTAACATTTATAGCAGATGAAGGAAAGAATGTTTCTGCCCCAGGCCAGATGTGCTGAAGGGACTGGCTGTCCCACCGTGGTGTCCACTGCACTATGTGACCACCATATTCTTGGATAAGTTTATGGTTAAGAGCTGAAGGATTTCTCTAGAAAAGGCATGAGAGAAAACAATGGAAAGAATGCCATTTCTTTTGTTTTTTCCAAGATTGCATAAAGAACTACTTGCCAAAGTTTTGATTTATTTTTCTGAAAGGCTAATTTCCCCTTGGATAAGGCTTCCCACATCCTCATTCCTCATTCGGCAGTGATACACAAACCATCATCTCATCTCCTCCTGTCTGTCATTTCAAGCACTTGTCTTGGCTTCTAAACCTAAGTCTCACTATAAATGCCAAGGCTGTATATCATAACTTAGCAATGATTAGATCTGTATTAAATAATCGTCAGCTCCTCTTATGAAGTGCATGAACTTTGAATTTCCTAAACCGATTTTTTATTGAGAAAGTGCCTCCACCCTCTGGCATTTCTTAGAAAAATAGAAGTAAGCAAACTCTAAATCAGGCCTCTCAGTGGCCAAAAGACCAGGTCATAAAAAATGAAAAAGCAGGGCTTCTAAAAATAGCTATCATTTAGATTCATTTATTTAACAGATTAATGTATTAACCCCAAAATACAATATAATGTATACTGATTTATTTTTATTGACATCAATTTTTATTGAATTTTAACACATTTTTGAACTAGTGGTTCAAAAAAATCCAAAAAGAATTCAAAGATAAACAATGAAATATCTGCTTCTGATCCTCCATCGGCCCAGCTTGCCCAAACAAAAAGCCAGGAGCCTTATTTTCGTATATACTCTGCCGGATTTTCTTTATGTGTATTCGGACTAAATCTTTGTTGACAAAGATATCTTATGTAACAGGTAGCATATTCTACACGCTGTTCTGCATTTGTTTTGTTTTGTTTTTTACTCCACATCATCAATTAAAAACCCAGTGACGTCATGTTGGATCCGACTCATGGCTACCCTAGAGTCCTCTAGAGTCGCCATGAGTCATCATCAATTAGTTGTTTATAATGAATGAAACCAGAAGTATTTTGACTTTTTTGCAGCAAAACGATTACTTGAGGGTTTTTTAATACAATTATAGTGTTATTGCATCTATATTTGAGATGACAGAGCTATGTGTTACTTAAAATTTACAGATGCAAATGTTTTCAGTGTGGTACTCCAGATGATTCCTACAGTGTCATATCATGATTTATTTCTTTTTTGTGCTAAGTCATAGGTCACATCAGGCAAGGTGATCCACTAATCAGATCCAAATGTCTGGTCTTTATCTACCACCCTTGCCTGGACTTCCCTGGGACTGTAGGAGAAAACTGGCAAAATGTAAAGTGAAATCCGTTTGGGAAGGAAAAGTCTTTGAGTGGCATAAGCAGTGAACACTCAGCTACTAACTGAAGCTAGGAAGTTGAGTTCACCTAGAAGCACCTTAGAAGAAAACCAAAATACCAAAGCCACTGCTGTCAGATTATTTCTGACACATAGCAGCCCTGTAGGACAGAGCAGAACTGCCCCATGGGCCTGCCAAGGAGGGCCTGGTGGATTCAAACTGCTGACTTTTTGGTTAACAACTGCAGCTCTCAACCACTACACCACTAGATTTTCCTTAGAAAAAAGGCTTGGCACTCTCCTTCTCAAAAACAAGCCACGGACAACCCTGTGGAGCCCAGTTCTACTGGATCACTCATGGGGTCACCATGGGTTGGAATCAACTTGATGGTAGCTGATTCTGTGAAGGGGATGCCCAAGAGAATAACCCCCCATCACTGCCCCACTTTTTCTGTCCTCTAAGAGAGACCCTCTCTCCAAATCCAGGACAGAGATTACAGCAAGAGTCGTCAGTGCCAACAGCCAAGCAAGGATGACCTTAATCATTCTCAAGGTCAAATTCCTCTGCCACAGCTGGCTTCGTGGGCAGAGACTGCAGGCTCAGAAGGGCTCCTGCACGTGGTGTAGTGCCCTGCTGTTACCCTCTTGAAACTGTTTTATAATTTCTGAACAAAGGGAGCCTCCCTGTGTTTTACAATTTATGTGGTCGGTCCTGTCTTCTGCCCCCTCTCAGAACACGCTGACAAAGGTTGTATGCTGTAAGGGAAAAGGAAGCCAAGCTCAAGCCAAGAATGACTCCAAAAAGAAGGAGAAACACACTTCACGAAGCTTGCCTGACTCAAACATTGTTTTCCCCGTGGGAGAGTCTCCCTGGGGCTCCTTGTAAATCCCTTCAAAAGGTTAATTGCCTGATACAGAAACACACTATCATTTTCAGAAACGACTACTTGTTGTCACGAAAAGGAGCAGGTAATTCGTTTTCATATTCAGCATCAGTCTTACTTTTTTTTTTCTCTCCGTTTCCATGGATGATGAATGGCTTTTCAAACCGTAAAAATATTTTTATTTTAATTGCAGATTCCTCAAAAGTATGTATTTCCCGGAGAGAAGATTAATGTTGTGGCTCAGTTCCTTCAGCCTCTGTGAGTAATAATTAGCTAACCAAACACTGAATCTTCTCTCAGTGGACTTACATGAAAGCATTAGTACGCAGGTGACTTCATTTTTCAGACAGTTCACGTAAGAGATTCGTACCTACCAGTGTGTCCGCTATGGTGTGGAGCTTCAGGTCCTGGATGGGGCTTCGAAAGCTTACAACTGCTTCTCCCGCGCCTGGTGTACCAACCATTGTCTACAGGCAGAATCAGTCATCGATTTCTCTAACACCTGTACTGATGCTTTTTGAAGGCTGTAGCTGCTGACATTCATAAGGCACAAATCTATGTGACTGCATTCCCAAATCTGTAGTAGCTTTTCTTGTTTTAGAACTTGATTTGACAAACAGCTGTTAGTTTTCATGCACACTGACTGACTGTTGTGGTTGTTAGATGCTGTGGAGTCAGGTCCAGCTCACGTCAACCCTGGGTATGGTAGAAGGAAACGCTGCCTGGTCCTCTGCCTTTGTCACAATCATCGCTAGCTTTGAACACATTGTTGCAGCCCCTGTGTCAGTCCATCTCAGCAAGGGTCTTCCTCTTTTTCACTGACCCTGCACTTTACCAAATGTGATGTCCTCCAGGGACTGGTCCCTCCTAGTGACATGTCCAAAGTATATAAGAGAAATCTCACCATCCTCACTTCTAAGGAGCATTCTGGCTGTACTTCGTCCAAGACAGATGTGTTCATTCTTCCTGCAACGCATGACTTGTTCAACATTCTTCCAACATCATAATTCAGATGCATCCATTCTTCTTCTGTCTTCTGTATTCATTGTCCAGTTTCATTGGTTTAGGCACACCTTCATTCTCAAAGTGACATCTTTGCTTTGTAGTGCTTTAGAGGTCATTTGCAGCAGATTTGCACGTGATATATGTTGTTGGATTTCTTGACTGCTGTTTCCATCAGGCTTGATTGTGAAACCAAGTAAAATTAAATCCTTGACAGCTTCAGAATTTTCTCCGTTGTCATGATATTGCTTATTGGTCCACTAGCGAGGATTTTTGTTTTCTTTCTGATTAAGTGTAGCCTGTGCTGAAAGCTGCGGTTGTCGATCTTCATCAGTAGGTGCTTTAAGTGCTCTTCACTTTCAGTAAGCAGGGTTGTATCATCTGCACATGACAGATTGTTAATCAGTCTGCCTCTAATCCTGATACCCAGACCCCTGACCCTGCTGCTCTGTCCTTTGAAGGGTTAGGTTATATTTAGGAAACTTCTTAGCTTTTGGTTTAGTCCAACTATGCTGACCTCCCTCTACTGTCCCTCCCTTCACCCAATTCAATTATCCACTGTCTGATCAATGAATACCCCATCTGTCACTGTCCTTGTAACTACCCAAGACTGTTTTCTACTGTGTTTAAACTTTTTCTTGGGTCCTTATAATAGTGGTCTCATACAATATTTGTCCTTTTGCAACTGACTGATTTCATTCAATATAATGCCTTCCTGATTCCTCTGTGTTATGAGATGTTCCCCAAGATCTCACTGGTCTTTATCACTGCTTAATATTCCATCGTATGAATACCACAGTTTATTTATCCATTCATCAGTTGATGAGCACCTAGGTTGATTCCATCCTTTTGCTGTTGTGGACCATGCCACAATAAACATTGGTGTGCATGTATCTATTCTTGTGGCAGCCCTTATTTCTCTAGGATATAGTCGGTCAATCTCTTCTGAGTTATAAAAGAGATACACAGGCAGAAAGACGTGGGGACTACCTACCACCAAAAAAAGTAGTTCTGGGAGCAAAACATGTTCCTTGGACCCGAGACCCCTGCACTGAGAAACTCCTACACCAGGGGAAATTAATGACAAGGACTTTCTTCCAGAACCAGCAGAGAGAGAAAGCCTTCCCTGGAGCTGGTGCCCTCAACTCACACTTCTATCCTACTTAAGACTGTTAACGTTATCTATTTGCAGTATTTCTGTTATAGCAGCACTCAACAGCTAAAACACCACCCCTCAGCCTTCAAGTTCCTAATTCATTTTCATTATCCCTCCCAAAAACTCTAATAAGGGACAATTTCTTCTTTGACAAGTATCTTTTTTCTTTCTTGTGGTGAAAGCACAACAACAAAACATCCAGCCATAACAATTTCCACATGTACAGTTAGGTGCCTTTGATTATACTCTGAAAATTATGTAAGCATCCTCATTGTCCACTTCCAAGATATGCCACCACCATTAACAATGACTCCTGAGCAAAAACTCCCTCTTTCCCCTGTTTCTTCCAATAATAGTTGGTTTCCGTATATTAGCTCATGAGCCCTGGTGGCACATTGGTTAAGTGTTCCACTGCTAACCCAAAGATCTGCAGTTTGAATCCAGCAAGCACCGCGTGGGAGAAAGATGTGGTAGTCTATAAAGACTTTCAGCTTTGGAAACCATGTGGGGCAGTTCTGCTATCTCATCCAGCATCACTGTGAGTAGGAATTGATTCAATGGCAGTAGGAGCTAATGGGTATAGAGCAGTTCTACCCTGGAAGGGTCACCAGAGGTCAGAAGTGACAGCAATTGGTTTGTTTGGTGGTTGACTTGGTTAATGGCTCCTTTTGAATGAGACACTCTGTAGTGTGGTGGTAGGTGCTGCCACTGCCAACCAGAAGGTCACCAGTCTAAGATCCACCAGGCGCTCCTTGGAAACAAAATGGTGCAGTTCTGCTCTGTCCTGTAGGGTCACTATGAGTTGAAATCAGTTTGACAACTATGGGTTTGGTTTTAGTTTGGCATAAGAACTCCATGAGCAGAGAGACCCAGGCATCTTGCCCCTTGCTGAATGCTCAGCCCCAAGCACAGTCTCTGGATGTAGTAACCTTTCCATCAACACAGAAAGACAGACTGGATGGGGTTGCTGAGAGGAATTACAGTGGCTTAAGTGTGGCAGTTAAGCTAAGCTTACTAGGGGAATGCATGCTGGCTTCCAACTTTGGGTCAGGAGGAAAATGTTTCATCTCATTCTCTGTCTGATGCCAAAAGGGCAGAGGATGATTGCTGGTCATGTCCCCTTGGGCAAATCAGAAGCTCAGCCAAATGACGCAGAGTGGACTTGGCCCCAGTAATTAATCTAAGAAATAGGAAAGGTTTGGAGATTTGTGTGACAATGAAGTGGGGAAAAAAAAATAATAATCCTTTCACTCTGAGGTGAAAACTTTTACCAGAGTCATGTCTGTAATGTCTAGACACAATCTGCTGGAATTTGTAAAAGTCCATTTCTCCCAAATACCAGCATTTGACATTAAGTGTTGTCTGCTACACACAAATTAAATCTAAAATTTCACAGGGTAACTTGATGGCACTTGGCTGGCAATATTTTTTTGGTGCTGATGAGGGGCTTATACAGTACCTGGGAAGTTCTTTTATTCTTATTATAAAAGCAATATAACTCATGGTTTTTAAAAAAGCCAAACAGATGGGAATAAACTGAATTACGAAGTTCTGACCGAGACTCAAAGCACTTATTTCAACTTCCCAAAGGCATTTGCTTTTGTTGAAAGATTGTTTCATTCTAGAGTTTATCTATGTATTCATAAGAAATTATTGTTGATTTGCTGATGTTTGTAGACAATGGCATCATACTATACATTAGTGTTTTGCAAAGCTCTTTGCTGCTCTTTTCAGAATTGAATCGTATGTATTGGGTAGGTCTCTACACACAACTTTTAATAGCTTTATAGAATCCCATATGAGGGGTGGAGGAAGAAATTTTAACTAGTCTCCTAATTTTCAAGGAAACCCTAGTGGTGTAATGCTATGTCTGCTAACCAAAAGGTCAGCAGCTCAAATCCACCAGGCACCCCTTGGAAATTCTATGGGGCAGTTCTACTCTAACCTGTAGGGTTGCCATGAGTCAGAATCAATGTCAACAATAGTGGCTTTGACTTTGGCTTAATTTTAAATTGTCTCCTATTTATTATTAGATGGAGTCCCTGGGTGGTACAAACGGCAAACACAATTGGTTGCTAAATGAAAGATTGACAGTTCATGTCCACCCAGGGGTACCTCAACAGAAAGACCTGCTGATTTACTTCTGAAAAATCAGTCATTTTGTGCCTCTTTGCAATTATATCATTTGGAATAATCTCCCTATCTCATGAGCTATGTAGGGTAACATATCAGCTTCTAGGGATTAGGACATGGACACTTTTGTTTGTTTGTTTGTTTTCATCACTTGAGAACCTGTTACACTGCCATAGTTGTCAAAACAGCCTGGTTCTGGTACAAAAAGAGACATATAGATCAATGGAACAGAGTTGAGACCCCAGAGATGCCACCAGCCTCCCATGAACAGTTGATATATAACAAAGGCCCTAAGACTTTAAACTGGAGTAAAAGCAATCTCTTTAACAAATAGAGCTGGCAAAATTGGGTATCCATCTGCAAAAAACTGAAACAAGACCCATATCATACACGTTATACAAAAACCAACTCAGACTGGATAAAAGACCTAAATGTCAAAACTAAAATGATAAAGCTCATCCAAGAAAAAATAGAATCAACAATAGAAGTTTTAATATACAACCTAGAGAGACTTCAAAATCTGTCAAAGCATGATCAACAGAAAAGACAATAGATAAATGGGAACTGCCAAGAATCAAACACTGTTGCTCATCCAAAGACTTTATTGAAGAATTAAAAGACCACCTACAGAATGGGAAAAAATATTTGGCAACTATTTGTCAGACCAACATCTGACCTCCATAATCTATAAGATGCTACAAAATAAGAAAAAGATAAATAATAAGAAAATGCTACAAAATAAGAAAAAGATAAATAATCAAACTAAGCAATGTGCAAGGGAGAGAGACAGACACTTATCTAAAGAGGAGATCCAGGCAGCTAAAAGACACATGTGGAAATGCTCACTATCATTAGCTATTAAAGAAATTCAAATCAAAACTACGATGAGATATCATCTCACCCCAACAAGGTTGGCCGTGATCCAAAAAATACAAAACAACAAATGCTAGAGAGGCTGTGGAGAAACTGGAGCTCTCCTACACTGTTGGTGGGATTCCAAAACGGTACAACCTCTTTGGAAAGCAATCTGGTGCTTCCTTAAAAAGATGGAAATAGACATACCATTTGACCCAGTAATTCCACTGCTTGGAATGTATCCTATAAAATCAAGGGCATTCACACCCACCAACAGATACATGCATACAAATGTTTATTGCAGCACAGTCCCCAATAGCAAAAAGATGGAATCAACCCAGATGCCCAACAACAGATGAATAGACAAATAAACTATGGTATATATACTCAGTGGAACACTATGCAATGATAAAGAACAATGATGACTTTAGGAAGCATCTCATAACCTGATTTCAATTGGAAGATGTTATGTTGAGTAAAAGTAGTCAGTAGCAAAAGGACAAATGTTATATGAGACCCCTACAGTAAGAACTTAAAAACAGACTCATGTATAGAAGACTCTTTGATGGCTGCAAGGCTGGGGAGGGAAGAAGGGTGAGAACTGGTTATAGATTAGATAGCTGATAGAAATTTGGTTGGGTGAAATCAGTGACAGCACACATTTGAAATAAGATCAATTTAACTAGACTTCAACATAACATGAATACTCCTCCAATCTTAACCCAATATTGCAGGCAGGGGTCCAGGGACCATGCTGTCAGGGAACTTCAAGTCCAATTGGCATAACTAGCGTATTGCTAAGAGAGTCTTCTGCAGCCCATAAGGGTGAGTGATGTCTGGGGTCTTAAAAGCTAGCAAGTTGCCATCTGAGGTATACCAAGTGGTCCCAACTCAACAGTAACAGATGATCACCAAGGACCAAAACAACATGGGGAAAGAGGACCCAGAAGACAGAGAGACCCATGTAAGTGGGTGACTACATCAACAGGTGACCAGAAGAACCAGGTAGTGCCCGGCCACCATCAGGAATAGCTGTGATGGCGCTGAAAGACCACAGTTGATGGTCCAGGGGCTTCGGGGTTCCCCTGGGAGCATGGCCTCTGGTCCTGATGCTGCCCCTGTCCATAAATCATTATTGAGGTCAACTCCTCAGACAGGAATGGGTTGGACTCGGTGACACAGAGTGACAATGTCATGTGCGCACTTTATGGTTCTGTGCATCTAAAGGATGTCGTTCTGCTGGCCTCTTACTGGAAGAGGGGAAAATGGTGGAGAGAAGGGGACAGAAGATTGTTAGGAGGATATGACATGTGTAGAACAGATAGGAGTGTGCTCTCACAATAAATAAAAACAATAAAAAGATTTTATCAGTTGCCATTGGGGCCACTCCAACTCATGTTAACCCAATGTGTTCAAAGCCGGTTGCCAGGCCTTTCTTCTGAGGACCCTCTGGGAGGATTTGAACAAACAACCTTCCAGCAAGTAACCAAGGATTTAACTGTTGGCACCATCAGGGACTCCTCTGGGGGCCATTATTCTGCTTACCACATCTTGGGAATCAGGTTTGAATTTCAAAGTCATCACTTCGACATGCATTTCCTCAGTATTGGTTGAGTACATACTTCATATGTTCTAAACTACCTGTAGGACGCACATGAACTAGCTTGGTGATCTTGCCCAAGTTACATGACCTCTTTGAGCCTTCCTTTTCTCATGTGGAAAATTGGAAAGATTCATACTTGTCTCATGGGAAATGATGCATGTCAAATGCCTCGTAGCAGACATCTTTTTCCATTAAACCAGCACTCAAGACACTATTGGAAATCCTGGTGCTTAGTGGTTAAGTGCTACATCTGCTAACCCAAAGGTCAGCAGTTCAAATCTGCCAGGTGCTCCTTGGGGACTCTGTGGGGCACTTCTCCTCTGACCTATAGGGTTGCTATCAGTAGGAATAGACTTGATGGCAGTGAGTTTGGTTTTTCGGTTTTTCAGACATTATTACATGTTGTTTTAATGTTGACAAAATGTGAAGTAAAATATAGTATTAAGCAGTAATGAGACAGGGAAGCAAGCCCTTTTATAAACCCCTGATGTGCATGTTAGTCACTAAATTTGCATATCAAACGGGCAAAGTGCAAGGTGAATGTAATGAAAAGCCTTATTCTCTTTATCCTAGTAATTTTCCATTTCTGAAAGTGTGTGTTAAGGGTATGGTAGAATTTATTACAAGGGTGTTCAGGGCTCATTTGTTCTTTATAATACTGGGGGTGTGTGGAGATGGAACCAAATTAAACGTCCACTAATAAAGCATTAGTTAAATGAGTATGATGCATCGACATTACAAAAATCTCATCAGCCTTTAAAAAGACTTTGCAAAAGGATATTAAATGCCATGTCAAAAGACCTACCAAAACGTTAAGCACCAACCTCAGGGTTTAAATTTACTATCTCATGTCTGTAAAGGAACTCTCCGGTGAGAGAGGAAATGTGTGTGTATAGAAAAGACTGAACGTATAGCTTTCATGATATTAATCACGGTTATTTCTGGATGGTGTGCTAACAAGTAGTTTTTTATTTGTGTTTATTTATATTTCTCTATTTTCCAGCATTGAGTATGGATTTCTAATCAGAAAGAAAAGGTGGGGGCTGGACGGAGGGGTGCTGTTGCTGAGGGATTTCGTCACACAGACCAATTCCTTTCGTTAGATTAACGGGTATTTCTAGCAATAGGACAAGTATTACCAAAGGGGTCCCTCTAGAGGAAGGCGGGACGCAGGGGCTGAGGGCAACCTGGAGGGGACTGTAAAAACTGCTTAAGTCTGTATCTTTTTCCATTTACTCAAAAATTTTCTTAAAAGGCAGACCACATGCGAAAGCACAGGCTAAGCTTCGCTTCAAGAAACAGGTGCTAGTCATTCTAGGCTCATTGGAAGATTTACAAGGAACTTTTTTCAGTTGTTGATGTCGGGAACCAAGCTCCTTCAGAGTTAACTTCTCCCCTTCTTTGCTTTCAGGTAGCTTGCGTTCTAGGTTTAGGGTGAGTTCACTGCGACTTCCAGGGTAAAGGTATGAGGGGATGGTGGAACCACTGCAAGTTCAGGGGTGGAGCCTGAATCCTGATAGGGATAGGATTCGCGAAGTATCTCTCGGCGATTTTGCGAATCTTTGCCTCTCGTCTTCTCTTCGGCTCTGTTCGACTAGCGTTCGTCTTGGACTCGGCTCTTTTCGGCTACATTCGGCCGAGGTTCGCCTAATTAGACTCGGCTCTCCTCAGCGGCGTTCGGCCAGCACCCGTCTTTTGAGACTCGGCACTCCACGACCGCTTTCGGCTGACGTTCGCCTCGACTCGGTTTTCTTCGGCTGTGTTCGGCCAACGCTCGTCTCGGACTCGGCCCTCTTCGACTGTTTTCGGACGACGCTCACCTTATTGGACTCGACCGTCCTCAGCTGTCCTCAGCTGCATTCGGCCTGCCGCCGTCTTCTTGGACTCGGCTCTCTTCGACTGCGTTCGGCTGACGCTCGTCTCGGACTCGGTTCTCTTCGGCTACGGTCGGCCGCTTTCCCGGAAGGGCGTCCATGGAGCCGGGATTGCCCGCCCAAAGAAGGGCAATGGCGCCGTTACTGGAGTATGAACGGCAGCTGGTGCTGGAACTGCTCGACGCAGACGGACTGGTAGTGTGCGCCCGCGGGCTAGGCGCGGACCGGCTCCTCTGCCACTTCCTCCGGTTGCACTGCCACCCCGCTTGCCTGGTGCTGGTGCTCAACACGCAGCCCGCCGAGGAGGTGCGGCCGGCGCCGGCGTCGACTGGGGGGACAGCTAGAGTATTGGGGGCTTCCTGGGCTGATCAGGCCCTGTCGCAGACCCGGGGGCGGTGGGCGGGGAGGGTACAGGTCACTGACAGGGGCGTGGGGCAGGGGCAGGGACGGGACTGGAGGCCTCTGAAGGGGATGGGGACATGTCAAAAGGAGTTGAGGGATTGGGGATAATGGGAGAGCCCCTGAGTTGCATATTGACGAGATTGCTGGGGACAGGGGAGTGGGGATCCCTGAAACGGAATAATGATGGGGGGATGGAGCGGTCTCTGAAGGTAATGGGAAGACGTGAGACGCTGAGAGGAGAGAAACTTGTGGTCAGAAGGGCCTGCTGTGTGGAGGAGCCCTGGTGGCCCAGTGGTTAGGCGCTCGGCTGCCGATCAGGAGCCAGTGTGGGAGAAAGATGCGGCAGTCTGCTTCCTTAAAGATTACACCCTTGGGAGCCCTATGGGATAGTTCTACTCTGTTCTGCAGGGTCGCTATGAGTCGGCATCTACTCAAAGGCAGTGGGTTTTGGTTTGGTGAGAAAGTGGGCCACAGAGTCAGAAAGAAAGGGAGTTGGAAGCTAAGGATATTGGGAGAGATTAGGATTAGGGAGTATGGGGGAGACTGAGGCAGATGGGAGGAAGAGACACCCGTTCCAAGGTGTCATCTGACAAGGCTAATGAGCCCCCAGATAGAGCAGGTGGCCAGAAGGAGTGTGACACCTGAGAAGAGGGATTACAGAGTCCTTGAGGGCAGGTACCCTGTCATGTTCAGCTTGGTATGCCCAGTCCTTAGTATAGGGTCTGGCACAACACAGGGTGCTCCATAACTGTGGCACTGAACCAAAGACATAAAGGGCCAAGGGACACGTTGATGCTATGAAGTCCCCCAAGGATGGATCGAACAGACCTAGGCGTCTAAAGTATCTTAATGGGGAAGAGAATGCTAGTTTGGAGGCTGCCAACTTCTCACTCAGTTGATGTTGTTGGTTCTGACTCACTGGGACCCTAACAGAGTAGAACTACCCCATAGGGTGTCTAAGGAGCAGCTAGTGAATTTCAACTGCTGACCTTGCTTTAGGTGCCAGAGCTTTTAGCCACTGCGCCACCAGGATTTCCAAAGCTGACTGCAGTGGGGAAGCATTTTCCAGGTGTCAGTCTTTTAAACCAAGGATTTAAAAGTCGTCTTGTTTTGTGAAGTGCTATATTAGCAACTCAAAACACAGTGATTCCTTAGTGTCACCCCAAAACAAGCCCTAGTTAAACATGGACTGGCTGGTTGAACAAGATAAAGTTAGTAACTTAGATTGTGTATTCGCATTAAGTCCCTTATCTGAGAAAGGCAGCAAGTTATTGTACATACTTACCCTGTATTAAACAGCGTACTAATCACATTTGATTTGGTTTAGGAGTATTTTATTAGTCAACTGAAGCTAGAAGGAGTTGATCACCTACCTCGCCGTGTAACAAATGAAATTACAAGTAACAGTCGATATGAAGTTTATACACAAGGTGGTGTTATATTTGCAACAAGCCGAATACTTGTGGTCGATTTCTTGACTGATAGAATACCTTCAGACTTAATTACTGGTAAGAATTTAAAAACATATCATATGTATGTAAATACATCCTTTTTTCAATGTCTGTCTGTGCTAAACTCTAAACTAGAATACTCTCATGGCAACACTGGATCTTTTTGCTCAACATATACGCCCAGCCCTTAACAGGATACGTCAGATGTTGTAGATGCTCAATAAATATTTGTTACCTAAGTAATGAAATGTAAGATTGATGTTTCCTAAGCTTGTCTTTAGTAAATACTTAGCCCTGGTAGAACTTTGGTGACTTGTGGGACATGTATCCCAACCACTTTTTATGTCTCTGGTGTTCTTGTAAAGGCTGTAGTCCAATTTTAATGTGTTTAACCTCAAAGTGGGGAGCTTTTTGAAATGTCTGAAATTCAAGACCCCTAAGTTGGGTCTCTTTATTGTATAGATTGAGCATTTGTGTTAGATGATGATGTCTCCTGGGTGTGTGAATTTTGTAAACTTTTGACAGGTTTGCCTATATTTCTGTGAGATAAGCCTCCTCATCGTGTTCTCATGAGAGTATACTTATCAGAAGAATAAGCTGTTCCTAGTCCTAATTGAGTCACACCGAAAGCAAACTCAGTGCTGGCAAGTTGATATGACTCATTCAGTGATAGAGTCCCTTTTCTCCCTGATGCCATCCACAGTTTTAGAGGCATCACTGGCTCCTCACTTTGCTTTGAGCCTTAGTTCTGCGGTCTTTCAGGACTGCTGCTGGAGCTTCCAAACAATGAATGAGGCTTTTGCAGGAAGTGATAATGCATTGCAGTGGAACTTTTCAAGAAGCTCCAACTCCTGTGAAGTATTCTTAACTCACATTCATTCTTAGGCCCAGTCATTGCTTCCATGTGCAGCAGGTGGAACATACCTCTGTAAGCCAGTGTGTGGTATTCCAGGGCAGCTGTTTCTGCTTCTTAGCTGTTAGTGTTGCTTCATTATAATGAAGAATACGTAAACAAGCAAAAACCCATCACTGTTGAGTCAGTTCCAACTCATAGTGACCCTATAGGACAGAGTAGAACTACCCTATAGAGTTCCCAAGAGTAGCTGGTAGATTTGAACTGCCAACATTTTGGCTATGAGCCAAGCTCTTAACCACTAGTCCACCAGGGCTCTGAAGAATACACCATAATGATCATTGTAGATTCAGATTCCTTTGGTTTTATTTATTTGGGCTGCAAATATTGCTTTTGCAGTAATGAAGAATACATTGTAGTGGTAATTTTTCTGAGATAAAAAATCTTGGCTTTATTTAGGCTGTAAGTACTGCTTTTGCAGTAAAGAATACATCATATAGTGTTTTGAAAGGTTTTATGAAAAATAATTTAAAAATCTAATAAGGAGAAGACTGGGATAAAAATGTATGTGCAGTCATCACCCTTAATGTTTTACCTCATGTTTTGCAAGTTTTCAAGAAGTAAGTTTTCTGAAAAACACAATTTTATAATTGACTCATATTGGTAGGATTTATTCCATCCAGAGTCTGCCACATTATGGCTGTCAAAATGCATAAACCATAACAAAAATTTTGAATTAATACCTTAATTAGCATGACTTCCACTAGTGAAAGTACATGTTAGCAACAGAAGTCAAAGAAGACAGTTGGGACAGGTGCCCAGCCACTAACCAAAAGATCAGTAGTTCAGATCCACTGGCTGTTTTGCAGAAGAAAGACCTGGTAATCTGCTTCCATAAGCTCAGTGTCAGTAGGTTTGGTTTTTAACTGACGTTTGCTCTTGGAGAAACTAATCAGATTCGAAATACTTATAAATACACTTTGCATATTTCCTTAAATACTTGGTTTTCTTCTTGAAACGCTATTTTCCCCATAACGTGAAATTAAAGCAAATAGTTGCTTAATTAAACTTTGAGAAGAATGCTTTCATTTTAGCTAGAACTGAATGCAGGTAACGTCTTGGAAGAAGTACAAGCAGAATGCTCCTTAGAAGCAAGGATGTTGAAACTTTGTCTCATGCACTTTGGACATGTTATCAGGAAGGATCAGTCCCTGCAGTGGGACATCATGCTTGGTAAAATAGCATCAAGGAGGAAGAACCTCAATGAGGTGGATTGACACAGTGGCTGTAACAGAGGGTCCACGCATAGCAACAGCTGTAAGGATGGCTCAGGGCCAGGCAGGATTTCATTCTGTTATGCATCACTCAGCTCTGAGTCACACCTAACTCAACAGCACCTGAGAACAACAAGTGTAGATAAGGAGCTTGTTCTCCTTGTGACTTGTCCTTTGGGAGCTCTTTTCTGATTTTCCCAAAGCAAATGTACGGGCCCTGCCCCTGTGCCCCAATATACCCTGTTATTTACCCCAAGCATAGCTCTGGTAGTACTACATCATATTTGGTTCTTTAGCAGACTAGCTAACAAGCTTCTCAAGCGTAAGGAGGGATTTGTTTCTTATCTCAGGGTAGGTACGTGGTACATTTAGTACCACTTGCTACCCAGTTGACCCCAACTCATAGCAACCCCGTTGGTGTCAGAGGAGAACTGTGCCCCATAGGATTTTCAGGGGCTGATTTTTCAGAAGTAGATCACCAGGCCTTTCTTTTAAGGTACACCTAGGTGGAGTGCAATTTCCAACCTTGCATTTAGTAGCCCAGTGAAGTTCATAATCATACCTCCCGCTGTATCCAACATATTGCCCTGAACCTAGAAGGCCCTCAATTAGATGGTTAATGAATTAATGTGTAAATTATGTTTTACATGGTCCACAGTCAGTGATCGAGGAGAGGTTTAGTTATGTTTTTATAACTGTTACATACTGGCGTGGGTCTGCGCTTCAGACTCTCTTGACTTTGAATGCTACCTGCACTGCTTATAAGGAAGTCGTGACTTTCATGAGCCTCAGCTTTCTCATTTCTTACATCAGTAAAAATAGGACTTCAAACTTATTGTAAAGATGGAGATAAAGTTGCTCAGCACAGTGCCTGGTACATAGTAAATACTTAGTAAGTGATAGAAAAAGTAAAAAGCAAAAAGCATTGGCATTTTAGAATAAATCTTGAGACATCTTAAGTATTTTGCTGTATGGTGCTGTCTTAAAAGCTTAGTTTTCGGGGTTTTTTTTTTTAAGTTGATAAAATATTTTAAATGTATAAGAATATTGAACTTACCACTAGATGTCAGTATTACCCTGTGATTTTCAGTTACAGTTCAGCCTACTTAGGCAGAGAGAGCAGTCTGTGTTAATGAAATGTCAAAGTGTAGCTTACAGGTAGTTCTCTAATTAAAATTGTAAAAAGTCATCCCGGTTTCTAATACAGTCCACAGCAGTACTGGAGCTGGAGCAGCTGCTGCTGGTAGGGTGACTAGTACGCAAACGAATGCCGTTGGTGAGTTCCTTCAGATGCTCCATCTCCTGGGATCCTGTTTCTCTTTACAACAAAGCTCTTAGAGATTCAGGAGCAGCCCTCAAGGATATAACCCTCTGGAAACCGTGCGTGCCCCTGACCTTTACGTGTTCACCTGTGGCCACGCTGCCTTCTGAGTCAATCTATGCCAGTCCGAACTGCTAGCTAGTGGGGGAATTATGTAACCACCTACCCAGATTGTGCCTTCTAAAGAACAGGAGAGGAGAGTGCTTTCTTTTCTTGCTAAAACCGACCTCAGCACCTCCAGATAGAACTGAGCGTGGTTTCCTGGAAATGAAAAAAAAAGCTGTGTGTTAGATTTGTGTCCCTAGTGCTATAGTTCACCTCTGTGTTCCTTCATGGAACAGTTACTGAGGATGCTGTTTTTGACACGAATGTCCCAGGCGCTGAAGAGATGGAAAAGATGGTATAGTAAAGACTTAATTAGGTGTTTCTGAGTTAGAGCTTATCTTCACCCTATACCAGCTCTGTGACCTTGGGCAATTAATTTCTCTGTGTGTCTGTTTACTTGTCTGTAAACTGGAGATAGTAATAATGCCTTCTTCCTGGGATGATTGTGAGGGTGAAATACGAGATATGTATAGAAAACACTTGACATTGTGTGTGGTACAAAGTATATATTCTCTAGTTACTGCTTGTTAGGATGTTCTTCAAGAAGTCAGAGGAGACAGATGTGTAAAGAAATAATTACATGATACCTTATGAGATACGAAGAAGAGGCATTTGTGGTTCAGTGGTAGAATTTTCACCTCCTGAGTGGAGGATCTGGGCTGGGCTGGCAGCCACCGCACCTCATCTGCAGCCGTCGTCTGCCTGTCAGTTGTGATGAAGCTGAACAGATTTCAGCGGAGCTTCAAGACTAGGACAGACTAGAAAGAAAAGCTTGGTTATCTACTTCTAAAAATCTGCAGATGAAAATTGTCTGTATTACAGTGAGATACAAAGAAAGAGTTGTGGAAGCATAAAAGTTGCCGTTGGCTTCTGTGGGATCAGGTTGCTCCTCAAAACCTAACGTGCTGATAGTGTTTGTATTCATTTTTCATAAGTGGGTTCCTGAGGTGTGTCTCTTAGTAGGAAGAACATGGCTTTGGATTCAGACAGACGTGGTATGGGATCTTTGGTTTCTCTTTATTATCTCATAATAGTGTTCAGTCACTTTCAACTCATGGTGACCTTATGTGTAAGGTCCTGTGCCATCTTTTTGATTATTGGTGTGTTTGAGTCGTGATAATACCTATCCCAAAAAATGACTGTGACAATGAAATGAAATGAGATCTATAAAAAAAAAATCTAGCCCAGTGCTTGGAATGGAGTGTTAGTTCTCTTCTTCCTTCTTCTGGGTTCCAAAAAAATGACTTAATCTCTTGGAACACATTTTCTTAAATTGAGGTTCTTTTCTCTTTGTTTGTTTGTTCTTAGACATATATTTTTATTGTTTTTAAGTGTAGGTAATATTTCAATACAGACTACTGAAGTATGGCCCATAGAATCTTTGGAAAACCTACCTACTAGGCGAACAATCTTTTCTGAGTAGTAAGCTGTGTATATGTATTGTAGGTTGTTGAAAATTCTTTATCTACAAATTCCTGAATAATACTGTTAATTTGTTTAACCATAATTGAAGAATAATTTGTTAGCTAGAATACATTTTAGCTCTGTCTATCTCAATATGAATCAAGTGTATTAAACTAAAAAAAAAAAAAGTACCTTCAAATTGATTCCAACTCATAGCAACTCTACAGGGTAGAACTGCCCCATAAGGTTTCCAAGGAGTGGCTGGTGGATTCGAACTGCTGATCCATTGAACTACTAGAAGGGATCATAAATCACTATGAATAATCATTTTTCAGACCCTAGAGTAGTGAGAACTGAAGAGAAAACTTGAAAGTACATTTATAGCAAATACATATAAGGTAACTGACTTAAGGCTAAAGGTCTGAGAATTGTTGTCATAGAATAATTGAATACTTGGTCCAGATGTGGAGTCTGTGCATCCTTCTAGTACCACATGCCTGTCCCTAACTTGTCACTGGTCACACTGTATCCGAATGTATCCATGTCTGTTTCTTCCAGATTGTTAGCTGCTTCTAGACAGAAGCAGTGTTTTGTCCCCCTACAAACAGGGCCGAAGAGTAAACACTTGGTAAACGTTGATTGGGTATGTGAAAGAGTGTCTGGTCCAGTATTCTCATCTTATAAACAAGGAAGCTTATTATAATTGCCTTTTTTTGTGTATGATGCAGAGGCAACATTATTTCCCTCAAAGGAGATATATTCAATATATTCATTAAGGGTTTTATTTTCAATGGATTGATACACTGATCCATTGAATGTAACAAGATTCTGAAAACAGAGTCTGATACATGCCACAGATGTTGCCCATACTTGTAAAAATGCCACTGTTTTTTTGTCATCTACATTTAATGCATATGTAAAGAAGAAGTAATGATCTGCTTCACTTTCAGATAATCTTCCTATAGCATGCTGGACAGGTCCTCAACCCATGGCCTTTTTTTTTTTCTCCTTGCCACCGTTCTCCTAGCCAGGAACTCTATGCCCAGGTGTTCACAAAGCTTACTTCGTCTTCTGTCAAGGCTTTACGCACATGTCACCTCAGTGCGGCTGCCCTGTCTAGAATTAGAAACTGTCACCCCCTTACGTATTCCTTCTCCTGCTGTGATTCATTTTTTTCTCCTTAGTACGTACTGCCTTCCGGTGTACTAAATGTTTATTGTAAGGTCCCTGAGGGCAGGGATTTGTGGCTGTTTTGTGCTTGGCTGTATCCCCAGCCGAGAACTGGGCCTGGCCACACTCATGTAGCCACTTAAGAAAAATGTATTGGTTGGTTGAGTGGTTGGATGGATGAAAGAAAGGGAACAGGAAAACTACATGTTTGTTCTGTCGTTGACACTTTTGCCCCTCAGGCATCTTGGTCTACAGAGCTCACAGGATAATTGAGTCATGTCAGGAAGCGTTCATCTTGCGCCTGTTTCGCCAGAAAAACAAACATGGTTTCATTAAAGCTTTCACAGACAACGCCGTCGCCTTTGACCCTGGCTTCTGTCACGTGGAAAGAGTGATGAGGAATCTTTTTGTAAGGAAGCTGTATCTGTGGCCAAGGTAAATACTCAGTAAGTAGCATCATGTGAGTAATTTCTGTGCAAGCATCTACTGGAATGGGAGTTCAGTTTTCACGTCTGATAGAGGCTGCTGCTAACGGTGTCACTGAGTGGGTTCCAGCTCAGAGCAACCTGTGCGCGGCAGAACGAGACACTGCCTGGTCCCGCACCGTGTCCACCGTCATTTTTACCTTAAGCCCGTGATAGAGGCTAGCCAGGGTCTGACAGGCACATCTGAATGTAAATTTATAATCCCCATATTTGCGATTTTTTTTTCTGAAAGCAGAGAGAGGTCTGATAGCTATTTTCCAGTAGTCCATCAAGTTTATCCAAAGCAGCCACTTGATTCCTGTACAGTTAGTGCAGTCCTTAGGAACCTAGAGATCCCCGTGTCCATCCGCTGTAGGTGAACTGCAGATACACAGGCTGTGACTGTGACTTCTCTGAAAGTGACCCCCTCGGGGAAATAAAGCATGAAGACTCTGAGGAATTTGTGTCGATTTCTAGAAGGAGGAAGGTTTCAATTTTCAAACATTTTTGCAACGTAACACACGTATTTTGCTTATATCATTTAAGGATAGTTGCTGTAGCCTTTTTCCTTTTTGATGATACCTTATTTTAGGAGTCACTGAACTTTTTCTGTCACTGACCAGATGATATTTGAGGCTTTATAGACCATGAGGACTGTCACAACTGCTCAGTTTTGCTGTCACGGCGTGAAAGCAGACAGATAATATAATAACAAGTGGGCTTGGCTGTATTTCAGTGACACTGTTTATAAAAACCGGGGCTAGATTGGGCCCAGGCTGTGGCTTAGTGACCGCTGCCTTATCTGAGTAATACTGCCTTTTAGAATTCTTCGGGCCACTGCCGTTTTGCTTTCTGTTTTGTTTCTTAATTGCATTTACAAAAACAATTAGAATATAAAGTTGAGACCAGAAATAATGTAACTTTAAAAGCTTTAGAAAATGTTTGAAAAATAATTTGTTTCTTTAGGTTCCATGTAGCAGTAAACTCGTTTTTAGAACAGCACAAACCGGAAGTTGTAGAAATTCATGTCTCTATGACACCGGCCATGCTTGCTATACAGACAGCCATACTGGACATTTTAAACGCATGCCTTAAGGAACTGAAATGCCATAATCCATCACTTGAAGTAGAAGACTTATCTTTAGAAAACGCTATTGGAAAAGCTTTTGACAAGGTACTCTTTTTCCTTTCCGTTTTAAACACAGTTTCTTAGGTTGTGATCTTAAAGAAGGCAAGATACTTTCACGTTTGCACTGTTCTTGATAAAAAATTGCTGTTATTTTTTAATTAAGTTGAAAGTTATTGAAAGTGTAACTTCTTTGGTTTACTAGAAAGTAATTTTTAGTAAAATGTATGGATTGGCATGTGAGCATAACTGGTTTTCCAGTAATATACTAAGTGATTATTTTAAGGATAATTAAGAGGAGGATAAATAACCTTTTTGCTGTGAAGTGACAGTATTTCAATAACTACAGATCGAAGTTTTATATGAGAATACCTCATAATTACATATTAATTTGTGATCTCATTTTTGGAATAAAAATAATTTGAGATTCTCATTAGTGAGGAATGTGAACCTAGTTCTGTCTTAAGATTATGAAGTGAGAAAATGGTTAAGAATTTAGTTCAAGGAAGTTTTACCCTTACTGGTATTTTTTTCACCACAGGTTAATATTAGTACCTGTTGCTGTTGAGTCTATTCCAACTCATGGGGACCCCGCAGGATAGAGTAGAACTGCCCCATAGAGCTTCCTGGTCTGCTGACCTTTTGGTTAGCAGCAGTAGCACTTAACCACTACACCACCAAGGTTTCCACACAGATGCATAAATGTCTAAAATATAGTGGTAATCAGAATATCATGACTGTTTAAAAATTCTGGGCTGCGTTTTTGTTTTCCCCTCCATGTTTTGGGTAGTGTAAGTTTCTGCCTTTGAAACTTTAAGTAATGTCTTTGTCACTGGAAATAAGTCACAGTGATTAAAAAATGGAAAATTATAACTCTTCATTTCTTTCACTCAGGGTATTGACTTCAGGAAAGTCAGTTTGCTGTGTAATGCTGACGGAAAAACTAATTTCATGTACTCTGTTCCTCTCTGCTTGGAAGTTTATTATAATTTATTATATGGTGATACTAAAAAAAATTGATTCTAATAGAATGAATGTGTTCCCAGAAGAACAAAATATAGCCTGATATATTTTATAATAAATTTCTATTTAGAATTCCTTGGCTAGTAAAAGTCAAAGTATTGTTTTAAACATTCTCTTAGTGACCAAATTCAACTGTGGTCATAACTTGCGTCTTATTCAGAAGCATAACCTTTTGTAGATGATCTTATAAAAAAGGCTCCTAGGTACAGGTTTCAGTATGTCCAGGGAAGCCCCACTATCTGCCTCTTGCCCGGGAGTCCTTGTGCATGGTATCTCCTTTCCTGTAAATTATAGACACGTCCAAATATTACTCCTCATTAGTATTAAATTTTATGAAATTGTTGGATAAGAAGCCATGTAATGATGCTACTTTCATACTACAAGTATTTCAGTTACAGAATCAGTTGGTATAAATTTGAGCATGTGTATTCAGCAGGCACGCATATATGTACCTTTGCATCTATAAATACCTACATAGCATATAGGAGTTCCTGGGTGGTGCGAACAGTTAGCGGCTGGATTACTAGCCAGTAGGTTGGAGGTTCAATCCCATTCAGAGGTGGCTTGGAAGACAGGCATGGTGATCTGCTTCTGAAAGGCCACCAAACCGTTTGGGATCACGGTGCTATTCTGCACACATGGGGTCTCAGTTGGGATCAACTCAGTGGCAACTAGCAACAGGAATGATGTGTTATACTGTTTTAGGTACCTTTTTAGATTCTTAAAGAAACTTAGTTTTTAATTTAACAAATATTTTCCTACTCAGGAAGCATACTTAAAAAAAAAAAAAGGTAACTCTTTAATACCAACAAGTTAAGATCTGTTTTTATTTAGTTTGACACCATATTGTGTATCTGGTTTATGCCCACGGCTCTGTGATCTCGATGGATCCCACCTAGGATGAAGTCAGAGCCAAACCTGGCAAGAACTGAATGTGTCGGAGCTCCAAGCTTTTGATTCTGTTCATAAAAAACAAGTACTTCATTATCTGATGTTTATCAGGCCTTTTCTCCCAAATAATAACATAAATATGGATAATTATGAACTGACTCGAGCTGATCAAAAGCATCCCAGCAGTAAGACTCTCTGCATTTGAAAAAATAAGCATTTTTATTAGGACCTGAGGTAGTTTTCTGTCCACTTCCTTGATGGATGATAGTTTGAGGAAGTATAATTTGTATTAAGAATAGCTGTATTGAACATACCATAGCAGCACTGAACTTTTTTGTGTGTTTTAGACAATCCGCCACTACTTGGATCCTTTGTGGCACCAGCTCGGAGGCAAAACGAAATCCTTGGTTCAGGACCTGAAGATCCTACGAACTCTGCTGCAGTATCTCTCGCAGTATGACTGTGTCACATTTCTTAATCTTCTGGAGTCTTTGAGAGCAACTGAGAAGGCCTTTGGCCAGAATTCAGGTGGGAGATAGAAATACAAATGTTCTTCTGGGAGCTGATTGGCAGAAAGGGCTTGATTTTGTTGGGGAACCAGGTGTGAGGCAGGCTGTATTCCAACTCCCTGTTATACCAAGACTTCAGATTCTGTTGTATGTTCATAGCATAAGGACGTCGGTTTTACTGATAGCTAATGTTTCCACCTACTTAACTTCTGTGTGACAATGAATATTCATATCTATTCCCAGCAGTCTTATTTCTAGAAGCGACAGTGTAGTACAGGCAGTCCCCAACGTAGGAATCGGGTGTATTCCGGAAGTTTACTTGTGAACTTAAAATCCATTTTTCCCAAAGTAAGAGCACAAGCCTCAGCTTCACAGCTACAATGCTAACGACAAAAGAAGAGATTTAGAAGGACATCACAGTGAGAAAGACTAGTTTTGCTTAGTGGCTGTCAACCTTTGTGTTCTCGCATTCTTAAAATTATTAAGGACCTGAAGAGCTTTGCTTCTGTGTATTGTGTGTATTCATATTTATCATATTGGGAAATAAAACTGAGACATTTAAAAATTTTCATTCATTTTAAAATAGCAATAATAAACTTGTTGTATAGTGTAAAAAAATAAAACTGTAAGAGAAATATATTTACCAAACAAAAATTATTGAAAAGAGCAGCAGTGTTTTACGTTTTTGCAAAAGTCTCTAATGTCTGTCTTGATAGAACAGAGCTGAGTTATGTCTGCTTTGGCATTCAGTTGATTATACTGTATTATTTTGGTTGACAAATTTAAAAACAAGCCCACTGGGTACACAGATGTGACTAGGAAGGCAGGAGGGTTTTAGTCATCTTTTTAAATAACTGTGGCTCTTTGATGCTGCACCGACCTTGACCAGGTTCTCGCAGGGCAGTCTCAGTGCACTTCTCCTGCCTTGTTGCGTTAAAATCCAACAGGCTGTCTTAGCCTGGGAAGGTGCCTTTTACCATCCCATGGTTTTGTGACATTCTGCACCCACCTTTTGGAAAGCATCGTTCACTGAGTTACGTAAATTCTCCAAATGTTGACACGCTTCATTATGACCATCAGAAAATGATGTGTTGATGTCATCACTGGTGTTACCACAGAAGTCTTTAAGTATTGGGGTGCTGCCAAGCACACAGCGACAACACAGACTGCTCAAACTTCAGAATTTCCCTCAAAGGCTAGATTTTTTTTTTATCATTTGGTGACAATACTGTTGTTGTTTACCCTGAAGAGAAAGCTCAGTTTATTCATCTTCTGGAAAATATCTTCCAAACACGCAAGTCTGAATGACTAGTTCTCTGTCGTTTGTTCTTTCTGGTAAGAATGGTGTTCCAGGAAACCAGTGGCTAGCTCTGCACAACCCAGCTACCCCACTGCTCCTCCTGAGGTCAGCCAGCGCAGCTGGTGTGCAGCACAGGTGTCTGTGTGTACATCCCATTTGGTCACAACAAATACAAAAGAGATAGATACTCAAGGTTGAATATTTGCGACAGCCGTTTTTACTGCTTCGTCAGGGAGGTTGTTATGTGAAACTGGCATGTTTTAAACTATACAGATGCGTAGGCGTGAAGAACCCGTGACTGCCACTACAGTTTGGTGTCTCTGCTGTGATTCGTGCTGAGACGCCAACAGTGTTAGTGCCATTGCTTTTGTACCATCTTCAGATAGTCAGCGTAGTGAAGACAGGCCAACAGTGTCTTTGTGGTATTATGGGAATAATTTTGAGTGAAGACCTTCTAAAGTAGTGGCAACCTGGGGTCTGTGGCCCACGCTTGGAAAATGACATCAAGGCCAACAGTGAAGGGGGCCACGGCAGGAGTGATGTGGTTAACCAGAAGGCGGGCCACTGTGCATCTGAGTCATGTGACCTGCAGAGACTATTTAAAATGTGTTGTAGATTCAAGGTTTGTTTGGTTTTTTTTTTCCCATATTAGGTTGGCTGTTTCTTGACGCTAGTACCTCAATGTTTATAAATGCTCGAGCAAGGGTGTATCGTGTTCCAGATGCCAAAATGAGTAAAAAAAACGCAGTGTCTGAGAAAGTGGAGCTTAAAGAAGGACAAGGTATCTTGTAGGTTAAGTTTTTAATCGTATGTTTTATTTAAGTATGTGACATAAAAATGCTTATCAAGTAAAAAGTGTGGTTTAAGTTCTCCTTCAACCATGTAAAAAAATGTGCACTGTGTATAAAATTCATGTGTGTATGTTACATGTAACATATGGAATGTATGTTAAAACTATTCAGCATGCCAGGTCTTGGAATCCATTGCTAGGGAATTCCAGATAATGAATACCAAGAGTATTCTTACTGCCCCAGAACAACTATAGATTGATTTTTTTTTTAACTTTAGAATGAGTGCTTAAAATCTTAGTCGTTTTCATGTCCCTTTAACTTTTAAAGAACATAAGTGTTATATCAGAATAAAGCGAATGTGTATAGCATTTCAACCCTTCATCTAGTAAGATTATAAATATCGCTAGTTTGTAAAGGCACCAGATAAGCCTAATTCTTACTGCCTAGTTCAGAGTTCTGTTTCGAAACAAATCTGTTGATGAAGTGTTTGAGTATTTCCAGAAATAAAATTTGATTGTTCTCTACTTTTATTTAGGTTCAGAATGAAAAGCATATGAATTTTAGAAATACTGTTATTCTGCACTGATTATTTTATGTAACACTCTATAAATATAGGATAACAGTTGACAGTTAATGCAGAATCATCATAATAGTGACCAGGCATAATGGTTTAGTGACTTTCTATCAATGCATTATAAAGGCTACATTAATTAGTATTTTCTGTTTCATTAAGACTATAAGTAGGCCTTTTACTAGCATTATAAAGAATAGTCAGTGGAATGGGCTCATGGAATGATGCTTGTGTTGTCTGTTGTTTTTGAAAAAAGCCTTTGGGATGCTCTATGGATAAATGTTGTCATAGAGAATGAGATTATCTCTTATTTCTATACAGAAGCACAAAAGGAACTGGTTTTAGAAAGCAACCCTAAGTGGGAAGCCCTGACCGAGGTACTGAAAGAAATTGAGGCAGAGAACAAGGAGAGTGAAGCCCTTGGTGGCCCAGGTAGGAGAAAGGGAGATGATGGTGCTTGTTTTCAAAACCTGCCCAATGAGTCTGCGGACTAGCTCTTTCAAAGTAAGTTCCTGTTTTGTTTGTAAATGTAGAAGGAATACCAAAGGAGACCGTGGTGGCAGCCTCCTTACTGTTCATTTGATGTGATCGTCTCCTAATGGAGCCGTTGTATGTTCATGAAAAGGGCATTTTTTACTGGTTGGCTTCTCAGGACCTCCATTTAAAAGTTCAACTAATCTCCGTGCAGGTGTTCACCAGCCTTTGAATCTAGAATCCCTAAAGAGGCAGCTCATGGGTCTTTTGTTTTATATTTCTAGCAAGAGAAGCCCGAACTCTTCTGTGGAGTGACATGGACCTCCCCTAGGTTCTTAGGGCTCTTCTGTTGAAATAGGGGTGTACTACTAGGTTACCGTAGGGTGCCAAACCTCAGCTATTAATCTAAAAAATTAAAGACACATCTTTTTCATCACAAACCATGTAGAATTATTTGACTCTGTAAACTATGTACAGCTATTCTTTGATGAAAATTAAAATATTAGATTACCACAGGGAGCAAAACTTCAGCTGTTAATCTAAAAAATAAAAGGTACATCTTTTTTATTACAAACCATGTAGAATTATTTGACTCTGTAAACTATGTACAGCTATACTTTGATGAAAATTAAAATATACATACATGTTAAAAAGCTTATTTAAACAAATACTGAAGTAGAAAATGACTGAGACAGAGCACACTGAAAAAAAAAAGTTTGCTAATTCTCAGGATAATTGTTTTTGTGTTGACTCTGCAACATTGAATGAATAAGTGTTGTCTCTTAAATGGCAACAAACAGCTGTTTTCATAGATATCTTTTAATATAAATTTTTTTAATTGTATTGCAAAGCATAAATCTGAAAAAGCTAGAAAAAGACACAGTGTACAGCCATAGGTATAACAGTTTGATAGGGGAATAAATGTGATCTGGTTTTAATCTTGATGTGTGATGAGGCTGAATGTTTTCACAAGTGCATTTCCTCTTTTACAAACTGTCTTACTCTCTTTCACCAATGTCACCGATGTCCTCAGTTGCTATTAGCTCTTTGCATATTAAAGATACATTTGCCACAGTGGTTATATAAATGTTTCTGGCTCTTAGTTCATAGTTCTTTTTATTCTTATAGACTCAAATCTGTCAGTCTTCTCAGCTTTCTTCCATTGCTTTTAAGCTTAGAAGGTATTTTCAGAGAGATGGAGAATCACTACCTTTTTTTTTGAGTGGTTTAATATGTAACATTTGACTGTAATCCACTTGGTATTTATCTTGGTGTATATGACCCTCTGGAAAACTATTAATCAAAAAGAGCTCTTTTCAAACCTCCGTTATACCAGAGCTGTACTTTCCTAATACCTTAAATATCTCTGGCTTCAACTTGGAAGATTTAAGTAACTCAGCCAGAAAGATGAAAGCATTTGATAAGCCACTAGGGTGATTTTTAAACAATATGTAACTTCTTCAAGAGATAACAAGTCTCCTGTTTGTGAGGTGGCCAGCGCGGCGCATGAGGAGCAGGGAGACAGATGAGGTCATAGTAACGTAACCTTGCTTTCTGATTTTAGGTCAAGTCCTCATCTGTGCAAGTGATGACCGAACGTGTTCCCAGCTGCGAGAGTGTATCACTGCTGGACCAGAGGCCTTTCTATTGAGGCTCTACAGGAAAGCCTTCGAGAAGGACAGCAAAGCCGAAGAAGTGTGGATGACATTTAGAAAGGAGGACAGCTCAAAGAGAATTATGAAATCTAAGAAAAGACCCAAAGACCCCTCCAAGAAAGAAAAGACTTCTGCCAAAGAAAAGACTCTGAAAAGGAAGAAGCGCAGGCTGACTTTGACTCAGATGATGGGGAACTCTGAAGAGCACGAAGGCAGAGGAGAGGTGGAGGAAGCGTGTCCTCGAGACGTAAGCAGTAGTCAGGAAAGCAGCTTAGAGGAAGTCAAGCATGAAGAATTTGATCTAAACTTGTCGTCCGACGCTGCTTATGGAATCCTGAGAGAACCCCTCACCATCATCCACCCGCTCCTGGGTTGCAGTGACCCCTACTCCCTAACAAGGGTCCTCCATGAGGTGGAGCCCAGATACGTCGTGTTGTACGATGCCGAGCTAACATTTGTTCGTCAGCTGGAGATTTACAGGGCCAGCAGGCCCGGGAAACCCCTGAGGCAAGTTGTAAAGAAGATTGACTGCGTCTTAAACGTAGGCTTGAATGTAGAAACTCTCTGAAACTCAAGTTTCAGATTGGTTTTCTTACCCTTGACGTTCTGTTGCTGTGATACCGATTAAGTCTAATGACACCTTGTTCCCCTTCCTGGTGAATATGGAAAGTTCACATAGAGAGGATGTCAAGTATTGTCTATAGCAGAGCAAACACAGGAGACCTGGTGGTGCAGTGCTTAGAGAGTTCGGCTGCTAACCAAACGGTCGGCAGTTGGAACCTGCCAGCCCCTGTGGGAGGAAGATGTGGCACTCTGCTTCCGTCAGGATTTACAGCCTCGGACACCACGTAGGGCGATGCTGCTCTGTCCTACAGGGCCGCAGTGAGCCCGAATCCACTCGACAGCAGGGTGGGCACTCAGGGCCTGTTGTGCAGCACCACATCCTTTTGGGTTGGTTCACAGCTACAGGATGTTGTATCTCAGCAAGTCTAGGCAATTTGATAATACTGTGAGTTCTCCTGGAAGGTAATAGAACTGTGACCTGGCTAAACAATTTCAGTCTTTTGAAATACCAGCTCTCAGAAGTGACTCTACATTACTTCCACATAAAACTGAAGTATTTGGGGAGTTATTGTATCAAGTTTTTATCAGGTTTCAAGAAAGCTACAGAAATATCAGATGAGAAAAGGATGCTTCCCAAGGAATATAGTGCTCTGACTCTCCAATTATATGAGGGGAAATAAACAGCAAAATTAATATCCTGAACTCAGTCTGAACCAAAAAACAGAGCCCAAAGAAACCTTTCTAGCTGTTTAACTGATAACAGCTTCTCCGAGTAGAGTTGAATGGAGGAGGTGGCTCAGAAGTAATGCCAGATGAAGAGATTAGATGAACCTGGTAAAATAACTACTGCCTGGTACAGCTCTAATGCTTAGCTGTTGATCAGCTTCACAGAAAGCCTGTGTGCTCCAGAGTTCTGTGTTGCCTGAGAACAGAATAGCATGCTCTTTGGGAACAAAACAGCAGAATCAGAAGGCACCTGGGAGCAGAGCCTCTCATTCTCAGGGGAAACTGAGGCCCAGAAATGGCAAATGACTTCCCCCCGCTCCCTTGGCGTATTCGCTGCAAAGCTGAGGTCTCTGGATTTCATTGTCCTCTGGTCTGTCGTCTTGTCCACAATTGAAAGAAATAATGGTAAAATCTGCCAAAGCTGGAACTCATGAAGGGCACAAAATTGTAAGAGAAGGAAAATTCAACTACTTTTCACTAAAACAAGCAGTAGAAATCCTGGTGGTACAGTAGTTAAAAGCTACAGCTGCTAACCAAAGGTCAGCAGTTCGAATCAGCCAGGTGCTCCTTGAAAACCTGATGGGTCAGTTCTGCTCTGTCCTATAAGGTCTCTGTGAATCAGAATTGACTTGATGGCAAGGGGTTTAGTTTGGGTTTTTTAAAAACAAGCAATAGAAAAGTGGCAAGCCTGCACCCTGTCAAAGATGACCTGGTAAAACAAGGCAGCACCTTCGAGTTCCAGCTTTCACAGGTGTCGCTGTATAATCTAGAAAGGTGAAGGCCAAAAACAAAACTGAAGACTAAAAGAGAAAAATGCCTTTGATAGAAGGTGGGGAAAAGGATAGAAGGGGTGCTTCATTCAATCGCTTTAGCCACAAACCAGGTAGAAAAGCAAGCCTCCCCTAACGGCAAAGACTCTGAGCTAGTTCTCTAGAAGCCCGAGTGAGCCCGCGTGCCCGTATGTTTATACAGGATGTGTGGTGGCTGTTCTGTTAGGCATGAATAAAAAAGAACTGAGAAATGACTTGAGAAGAGAAAGGTCATATAGATTTCATTTATTTTTCCCTGACATGAACTTTCATAAGCTGGTTTTTGTAACTACTGTCCAACTTTTTAAACGATTGTTTGGCAGAAGCGCAAAGAAAAAATTGGAAAAGGAGAAGTCTGTACGAATCTATGTTTTTTTATTAGTTTATAGTTAGGAGGAAAGAATTCCTCTCTCCCTCTAGTTATATTTCAGTGTTTACCTAAACTCTGTCCCTCCTTTTGGCAGAAGAAAAAAAAAAAAACTGTGGTAATGAGACTTCTAGCAGGTGGGGTAGGCAGGCCAGTTTTAGTAAGTGTGTGATTAATAGAACTTTTTAGTCTTTCTTAGTCAAATATTTATAATTTGAGCACTCTAGGTTACTGATTCCAAATGTTCTGCTGTTCCTTTCAGAGAGTGAAGATGGTGTTTCTGCAGCCTAAAAACGTTCTGTCTTGACTTGCAGGGTCTACTTTCTCATATACGGAGGCTCGACCGAGGAGCAGCGCTATCTCACTGCTTTGCGGAAAGAAAAGGAAGCATTTGAAAAACTCATAAGGTAATCCAGAGCTGATCAGTCTAAAAAGTGCAAATAGTATTGCAGGTCTTTTGGGAGCCAGATGCTTCTCTGGGTTGGGGAGAAGATAATAGCCTTCAGCAGACGATCATCAGGATTCAAATACAGCAACCCCTGGTGTACGGACTGGAACTGACGAGGAAAAATTGACCCTCTTCCACTAAAACAAACAGTAGAAGCACTGGTGGCTTAGCATCTAGAACTGCAGGTGCCACTCAGTGCTCTGTGGAGTTGTCTGGGCTGTGACCGCTAGGGTAGGCCGGGGCACATGCAGCGAAACCTCTGAGAGCTGAATCGCAGCCAGATAGCCTGGTTTTGGCCGGACCTGGCCCGGTTTCCAGCCTTGGTCGGGGCGCAGTCCGAACCCTTCTGTTGCTGTGTTAGTGGAAACACTGGGCTTCTTCTCTGGTGGGTTTCCGCCTGACACAGGTTCCCAGTTTTGCAGGTTTCACTGTCGTGATCCTTTCTTCTGTCTTTCCCACCGTCTCCAGTAGTTGTTCCGTTGTTGGATGGAGGATGAGAAATGCAACAGAGAGAGCAACTCAGCTCTTTGTAAAGAAGTACAACATAAAACATCAGAAAACAATTGTAACACTATGTTTCTTAAAAATACGTTCTTAAATTTCCTTCCTTTCTCCCTCATCCCATTTCTTTGCAAGATTTCTCCCTTTTGAGTTATTATTTTTCTTTTGCTCATCAAATGCCCATTGTCTGTGTGTGGGTAACTGCTTTACTGGTTATTAGGAGCCACCAGTGACACCAGTTGGCTCAGCTCATCATCGGTAGAATCGCCCTGGCAGACTGTTTGAAAAGCAGTGTGACGTTTGTCTGAGCATACGGATATGCTTTTGAGGATGGGTACCTACCAGTGTCCCAAATCCAAATAGAAAATGCTTTGCAGTGTAGCGTAAGGAAAATGATTATAACTGAGATATTTGTACAGTACATGGCTGCCTCTTGCCCCCCAGAATATTTGAGAAATTTGATAACTTCCCATCAGGGGTGTTAATAAGAAGGAACCCACTTCATGTGGGAAAATAGATCCTGAGGAACCTGAGAAGCCCAGGCAATAGCTGCAGGGAGCATCTCTGAGCTAAGCCAAGGAAAGGCTAGGCTAGAGGGGACCATGCCCTGGACCGAGGGACTGGGCCAGACCAGTCTTCCAGGCCTCAGACGTTGGCAGTCTATCAGTGGCAACCAGAGGGCAGAAATTATTTTTAGTGGCAGTCGGCCTACCAAGGCCCTCAACGGGGCCCATCCTCCCATGCTGGCTGTGGGTCCTCAGTATATGCTTAAAATACCCACACACCCCGGCTGGGCCAGCCTGTGCGCTGCTGGGAGCAGGTGTTGACTGACTCAGCGTCACTGAGTTCCTGAGGAGGAGCTCAGTCTGGCACCCAGGCAGTCCCCTTCCGTCGCCTCAGTCCTCCAGCAGCCGGTCATATACGTGTTAGTCCTCTCAGCCTGCTATGCAGATAGACTTTCTATTTATGTCCTCTGAGGGATTGTTTATATATATATATATATACATACATATATATATACATGTTGTTGGTGGAGGTTACCATTCATTCCAGCTCGTGGTGACCCCGTGTGTACAGAGTGGAACTGTTCCATAGCACTGTCAAGGCTGTGACCTTTGAAAAGGAGATTGCCAAGCTTGTCTTTGACTGGGTTCAAACCACCAGCCTTTGAGCGAGCATTCCTAGCACCTAACTGCCCGGCTCGGGGACCCTTGTTTATGTATGTATGTGTGTGTGTATTTTTTTTTAATTATTTCAGAAATGCTACTGTAACAAACCAGGTGTTATACAGGCTACCTCTTCTTGCTCACAGCTTACCGCTTCTATGTCTCAATCAATCCTTGTCTCCTAGGCCTTCATTCTGCTGAGGCTCAAACAGTCAGCAGATACTTCCCAAGCATCTGTGATGTGCTGAGCCCCGTGCTAATATTAAAATGATAAGGTTACACTGGTGCAGAGAAACTGTCCTCCTGGAGCTTCATCTCTTAACGGAAAGACAGACATTCAGTGCCTATAAATACGGTAATAAACTGTGCAGAGTGCTGCACACTGCAGAAGTCAAAGTGAAGGGTGTGGGAGCAAATCAGGGAGGACTTCCCTGAGGAGGTGATAGTTAAGCTGACACATGAGAAACAATGGGAATTACTAGACTGATGGGACTGAGAAGCGGGTAATGTTAAGAAACAGCATCTCTGAGGGCTTGGAGGTACAAGGCACCCCATTAAGAATTTAGGATTTTATTCTAAAGGCAGTAAGACAGTGTTCAGGTGTTCAGAGTAGGAAAGTGAATAAGAGTATTTTTAAAGCACCACCCCCGTATAAGTTTGTTGATTTGTGGCAGCGTGCATGTAGCTGTGGTGCCGGAGGCTGTGCCACCAGTGTTTCCAGCACCGTTGGGGTCGCCCATGGTGGGCAGGGTTAGTGGAGCTTGCAGAGTAGACAGACTAGGAGGCAAAGCCTGGTGACACACTTCTGAAAATGAGCCAGGGAGGGCCCTGTGGATCACAGCAGAGCACTGTCCACGGTATGCTGGCAGAGGAGCCTTAGGGAGGAAGGCGCTCCCTGGACACGGGGTTACGACAGTGGAGGCCAGCACACAGCCGTCGTGCAGGTGGTCCAGGGCAAGGCAGGTTCTGTTCTCTTATATGTGGGGTCACTGTGAGTCATGGCCAGCTCCACGGCAACTAATAACAACAACTTAAAGGCTGTCGCTGGTATCAGATTGAGGAATGGATGCAGCAGGGAGGACACTCATTAGAAGGCTGCCACCGAAGTCCTGGTGGCCTAGTGTTTCAGTACTGTGTCAGCTAACCAAACGGTCCTCAGTTCAAATCCTCAGGATGCTGCTTGGAAACTCTTTGGGTCACTATGAGTTGGAATCAACTTGACAGCAGTGGGTTTTGGGTTGGTTTGGGGTGTATCTGGTAAGAAGTGATAGAAGCCAAAATAAGGCTGATGGAGAGAAACGGGCAGATTGGAGAGACATTTAGAGGATAGAATCAAAGGACTGCTCACGCTGGATATGGGCAGGCACTTCCTCGCCAGTCCTGTGCTCTTTTGAAAGCATTCTTTGCCTTGGGCTCCTTTTGATGAAGTAATTGTTACATGTCACAAATAAGCGCACAGAGTGAAAGTACTCAGATTAAGTTAGTGGTGTCACAGGGAAGGAGACTAGCCAGATGTGAGGAGGGCAGTAGGTCACCCGAGTGGGTAAGCTTTTCACTCGGCGTTCATCAGGCAGCTGCCCCTTTTCTGGTACATCAGGGAACCTCAGGAGTCCTCGTGGTGCGGCCACCCAGGGCTTGGTGATTTGCACCGACGGGCAGCTCCATGGGAAAAAAGACCTGGCGATCTGCTCCCCTAACAATGATACCCTGTGAACCTCAATAGGGCAGTTCTAATCTGTCACATAGGGTCGCTGAGTCAGAATCCACTGGATGGCACACAACAGCACAGCAACGGTCTAGAAAAAGATGCTTTTAATAGACTGTAGCAGGGTATTGGGTGACTCATGGTATTCTTGGCTTACGTAAGTGATTCTGGACACTGAAAACCTCAGTAACAAGAAAGGTGTGGATGAGCCCAGCACACACTGAACATCTCCCTCAGCAGAACTTGGAATGTGGACTGTTACGGGTTGTCTTAGTTATCTAGTGCTGCTATAACAGAAATAGCCCAAGTAGATCACTGTATCAAACAAATTCAGTGTGTCACAGTCTAGGAGGTTCTAGTCTGAATTCAGGGCACCAGTTCCAGGAAGAGGACTTCTCTGTCACTTCTGAGGGAAGGTCCTTGTCCTCAGTCTTCCCTGCTCTAGGCGCTTCTCGTTGTAGAGACCCTATATCCAAAGGATGCACTCTGCTCCTGGCTCCTTTTGCTTGGTGATGGTGAAGTCCCTCTCCTTCCCTTTCTTTCTGTCTCAAGAGAGATTGACTGAAGATACAACCTCCTCCTGCAGATGGTGTTGTGCCTCACTGATGTCATAGAGGTTAGGGCTGACAACCCAGAGGATAACCACAACAGATGAGAAAATGGTGACCAACTGCACAGTACTGTTGACACATTGATACCCACTGCCCTCGAGTTGATGCCGACTCCTAGTGACCCTATAGGACAGAGAAGAACTGCCCCACAGAGTTTCCAAGGAGCACCTGGCGAATTGGAACTACCACTCTTTTGGTTAGCAGCTGCAGCACTTAACCACTCTGCCGCCGGGTTTTGCGTTGATACATTGACAAAATATGTGTCATAAATCCTAATCCCTGTAGGGTAGACGTGGGTCAGAATTGATGGGATGGCAGTGAGTTGGTCTTGGTATCCCTGAAGTTATAATCCCATTTGGGAGTGGGTTTTCCGTGTTATGTAAATGAGGCAGTGTTAGTGTCGGCCCGGTGTCTGAGGCGGTTTGCCCTGTAGCGTTTCCAAAGCTGTAGATGTGATAGAAGCAGACTGAGCATCCTCCCACAGAGCACCTGGTGGGCGCCAACCACTGACGTCTTTCAGTTAGCAGCTGAGCCTTTGACCAGCGCACCGTGTGGCATGTATGTGAAATCAGTCTCTTTCAAGGTATAAAAGAGGTGTATAAAGAAAGTGACGAAAACCTTCCCCTAGAAGGGACAGAGAGAGGAGAGATTCCCCTGGAGCCAGTGTCATGAATTGAGACTTCTAGCCTCCTAAACTGGGAGAAAATAGGTTTGTGTTCATTAAAGCCACCCACTTATGGTATTTATGTTGCAGCAGCGCTAGTTAACTAAGGCATGGACGTGCTTATGTCTACACCAGGTGTTAATGTAAATTCATCTATGCTCTGGCCTAGTATTCTAAACTCTGTCAGTGATGGTTTCTACTTCTTACAGATTCAATCTTCCCATTTTGCTCAGCAGTCAATACCCTTTCTAGACTCATCAAATTTGTACTGTCCCAGAAAACGTGGGACACTTGAGGTTTGCTTTGCTGTAAGAGCACTCACACTGAGCCCGTACACAAAGAAAGATTCAGTGTGAGAATAAGGAAATGTGCTCTTTGCCAGGACCTCTCTGGCTGGTGACGTAAGACAGAGAGCAGTGCTGCTATTTAAAACCACCAGAAGGGAGTGGGTCGGGACATCTGCAGTGCAGGATCAGTTGGTTGCAGATGACAGATAGGAGCAGAAAGATGCCACTTGCGTGTACTGGTAATAAAATGCTACCTGGGTAAAAAAGTCATCATCGCTTTCTCAGTGCACACAGTTTGGAGGAGGTCACTGGCTTTCAAAGGAAAGTGGCAAGATGACTTGAAATTTTATGTAGTCACACGTGAGTTAGCATTAGCATGAGAGCTTGAAGAAAGGCCCGTTGGAGGAGAATTCTGCTTCCACGCCACCTCCCCATGTCACCATGTGGTTCAAGTCACACAGATTCTGTCGAAGATGTTAAAGCAAAACCGAGAAACCTTGGGACTTTGAGTTAAGTGGAAACAGGGATGTGAATTTTTAAATCATTATTTTGCGTCTGTCACATAGACCACCAAACCTGTAGCCGTCAAGTCAGTCCCAGCGCAGAGCGAGCCTGGAGCACAGAGCAGGACAGCCTCACGAGGTTTCCTAGGCTGCAGTGTCTTACAGAAGTGGACTGCCACAGCTGTCTCCTCCCGAGTGGCTGGTGGGGTCAAACCACCGGCTTTCTGGTTGGCAGCAAAGCGCTTAGCCACCGCGCCACCAAGGCTCAGGCCCAGTAGGGTGGAGTAAACACAATGGAGCGTGACGAGTGGCTCCCAGAGCCAGTGTCGTGGCAAAGAATTTTTCAGTGGGTAGCACTTGACATTGACATGGAGAATAGTGAGGGACAAACGAGCCATCGCACTGTGGTCTGGCCTCTTGCCATCTGCTGAAAAAATATTTTACTAGTGATAACTGTGCATTTGTATGTTGCTTCAGTTGTATAGCATAGAAACCTTATATTCCTATTCTTCAGTCATAGCAACCTATAGGTCAGAGTAGAACTTCCCCACAGAGTTTCCAAGGAGTGCTTGGTAGAATTGAACTGCCAGCCTTTCCGTTAGCAGATGTAGCACTTAACCACTACGCCACCCAGGTTATGAGTCCGAATCGACACGAGGGCAGTGTTTTTTTTTTCTTAAATGGGTTCTCCAGTATTTTCTGTAAATCACTCTAAGATGTCTTTTATCCAGAATGGTTGGAGAATTGGGCAACAGGTTTATTTCCTTGAATGGGAGAATTCTTTGTTGTTTATATCCTCGTTGAAGTTAATATTTGTCATGGATTGAATCGTGTCCCCCAGTATAAGGTGCCCACTTGATTAGGCCATGATTCCCAATATTGTGTGACTGCCTACCACTTTGTCATTTGATGCGATTTCCCTATTGCGTTGTAAGTCCTGTCACTGTGATGTTAGTGAGATGGATTAGGGGCAGTTATGTTGATAAGATCTACATGAGTAGATAGTGTCTTAAGCTAATCTCTTCCAAGATATGAAAGAGAGAAGGGAGCGGAGACATGGGGCCTTCATACCACTAAGGAAGTAGTGCCGGGAACAGAGCGCGTCCGCAGGACCGATGTTCCTGTGCTGAGATGCTCCCGGAACACAGGAAGACAAAGACCTTCCTCCAGAGCCAGCAGGTCAGAGAGAAAACCTTCCCCTGGAGCCTGCACCCTGAATTTGAAGTTCTGACCTACTGGACTGTAGAGAACAGACTTTTGTTAAAGCCATCCGTTTGTGGTATTTGTTAGCGCAGCACTAGGTGGCTGAGACAGTATTGAAGGCTGCAATTTATCCTTAGCCTGATGTCTCTTCTTGCAGGTAACCAGCTCCACTGTTTGTTCACTGTGGCTTTATCTTCTCAGCTCAGTGCAAGCTCCCTAGAAGAAGAGATGCAGCCTTATGCATCTTTTTTTGTCACACTGAGCACACTGGACACCTGCTGTCCCATACAATTTGATGATTCATTAATTGATTTTCTCGTGCGTTCCTGGTCTTGAGAAGCAGCACTGGACCAATCCTGACTTGCTCTTTCTTTCACTGTTGAGGATGTTGTCATTATGGTGGCTGAGGTCGTAAGGGACTGTAGGTTCACAGAGTCTGAAGACAGAAGCACCTGGATGGCATGAATGTCACGCAATCATATTTGTGTCCAAAATGCCCAGCTCAGCATGTGGGAACATGTGTAAATTTTTTTTGTTTTTAATGCATGAGGAAGTGAGTGAATGGTGCTTCTAAGGCATGGCCTGTGGTGGGAATTTTCATTTTAAATCTGTGATGGAAATTTGGTTTCTGGTCTTAATTTTGCTTTTCCTTTAAAATTGAGTGTTTAATGGGGCCTCTTACAGGGTCACTGTGGGTTAGAATCGAATCACTGGCAACTAGGGAGGGTAATGGAGCGTCCCATTGGAAATTCTTGATACCATCTATATCATATGTGTGTTTCTGCTTTTTAGTCATTAATTTTTAACTGTCCTTATTTGTGAATGTCTTGAAACTACTTCAATGTAAATGACTTAAATTATCTTTTAATCTCAATAATTCTTTAGTCATAGTCTTAATCTCTCCATGGTATTTTTTACATGCTTGTTTCATGTCTCAAAGTATTTGACATATAAACTAGAAAAGTATCAGTGCCTTTTGTTCTGAAGATCAGGAAGTTGTGTCCAACCATGAAGATATCTGGACTTCCATTACCCATCGCTTGTCTATGGAGCTTTCCCTCTGATGGATCTCATGCTCTCCTTAGTTGCTGTGGTTCTCTGCCTCCTCTTATGTGTTAGAATTTGCAAAAGATGAAAATCTGGAATTTTGAAATGAGTTTGAAAAATGTATTCAATGATTTTCACCCCCAGGGAGAAAGCTAGCATGGTTATCCCTGAAGAAAGAGAAGGCAGAGATGAAACCAACCTAGACCTGGCAAGAGGCAGCGCATCAGCAGATGTGTCCACCAACACTCGGAAAGCAGGTGGGCCGCATCCTCTGAGTGCTCCCGCCGTTCCCAGAGAAAGACCAGGAGCTTCCAGGGTTGGTCTCTGCAGGCTCAGTTTTACTCAGCAAACCCTTAAGACTGCATGTTGGGCCCAGGGTGGGCTATCTGCTCCCGTGGTCTAGTCTCCACTTGGCCTTCTACTCGCCATGCGTCCCTCCCAGATCTAAGACTTCCCATTTGTCATGTAAGTAGGCTTGTTTTATAGGTGGTGCACTTTGGAAAGGAGTTGTGTTCCAAAGTCTTTGTTACATTCCATTGGTTGAGACTCAGAATGTGCTTTTTTTCCCTCATCTTATTGTGGTGAAAATATACATAACACAATGTCCTCTGTCTCAGCAACCCACATGTACAGGTCAGTGCCACTGAGTGCACCTCTGGAGGTGTGCTCCCATTCTCGCTGTCCTTGTCCGAACCATCCCGGCCCCATTCGTGTGAACACACCTCCAAAGCAAAGCTACTCCCCTCTCCCTTCCTCCCTCCCATGCTAACAATTTGTAATCTTCAGGATATTTGCCTATTTCACATATGTGAGATCATATAATGTTTGTCCTTTTGCAACTGACTTCACTCAGCGTGATGCTGTCAAGGTTCATCTCTTTGTGGCACCCATCAGAATGCCATCTCCTTCATGGCGGAGTAGTGTTCCATTGTGTGTATATACCAAATTTTGTTTATCCGTTTATCTGCTGATGGATGTGTCGTTTCTACCTCTTAGGCTTTTGTGGAAAGTGATGGGATGAATATTGGTGGTACAGGTTTCTGATTTGTATTCCTGCCTGCATTTCTTCTGGGTATAAACCTAGGATTGGGATTCCTGGGTCACATGGTAGTTCTGTGTTCAACTTGTTGACGAAATGCCAAAATGTTTTCCACAGCAGCTGTACTGTTTTGCATCCCAGCCAACAGTGGGTGAGGGTTCTAATTTCTCCACCATCTTGCTAACACCTGCTATTTTCTGGGTTTGGGGTTTAATTTCAGTTTTGTTTTCTCCATCATATCAATCCTAGTGGGTAGGAAGTGATGTCTCCTTGTGGTTTTGATTTACATCTCCCCATTGATAATGACATCTTGTCATGTGCTGGTTACCCACTGGTGTATCTGTTGAAGTGTCTTTGCAAGTCCTCTGCCCATTTTTCAGTTGGGTTGTTGGTCTTTTTGTTGCTAAGGAAACAAGACTTTAAACCACATTATATTCCATTCTTCAGGAGTTCTTCCCCAGTAACAATACTTAAAATACACCTTTTTCTCCATAGGGGGCCAGGAACAGAGTAGTACACAGCAGAGCATAGTTGTGGATATGCGTGAATTTCGAAGTGAACTGCCATCTCTGATTCACCGCCGTGGCATTGACATTGAACCAGTGACCCTGGAGGTTGGAGATTACATTCTGACTCCAGAAATGTGCGTGGAGCGCAAGAGCATCAGTGATCTGATCGGCTCCTTGAACAACGGCCGCCTCTACAGCCAGTGCGTCTCCATGTCCCGCTATTACAAGCGACCAGTGCTCCTGATCGAGTTTGACCCCAGTAAACCTTTCTCTCTTATGTCCCGTGGTGCCTTATTTCAGGAAATCTCCAGCAGTGACATCAGTTCCAAACTCACTCTTCTCACTCTGCACTTCCCCCGACTTCGGATTCTCTGGTGCCCCTCCCCGCATGCCACCGCTGAGCTGTTTGAGGAGCTGAAGCAGGGTAAGCCCCAGCCTGATGCCACCACGGCCATGGCCATCACGGCCGATTCCGAAACCCTGCCGGAGTCTGAAAAGTACAATCCTGGTCCCCAAGACTTCCTCTTGAAAATGCCAGGCGTGAATGCCAAGAACTGTCGCTCCTTGATGAACCATGTCAAGAACATGGCTGAGTTAGCAACCCTGTCACAAGACAAGCTGACAAGTATTCTGGGCAATGCCGCGAATGCCAAGCAGCTCTATGACTTCATCCACACCTCCTATGCAGAAGTCGTGTCTAAAGGGAGGGTGAAAAGATGAGCCCTTGCAGCTCTTTCCATGTCACGTGACTGCTTCTTACCGGCTCTTTGCCAGCCAGTATGGGTCGTCATTAGTTGTTAGCTCAGTCCTTTACTCTCCTGTGGTGTTTTTGATGATTGTGCAGTCTGTTTCGTGGGTCAGTGGAACAGAAGCCAAGAGGCCTCTCTGAACTCTGCCGCGTTTTACCCTGCCCATGTCAGCTTCCCACCCTCCCTGCAGCGGGCACGCCTGGTTGTGGTTGGATCTGTTTTAGAATGGCGTGCGTCACCATCAAGTGTGCGTCGGCATCAGGTTAAGTAGTTCTACAAGTATTTATAGCCACCCATTTTAAAACAAGCAGAAATGAGTGTTTCTTAAGCACGCTGAACAAGTCATGTTCTGACCCTCTGCCTACAGAGGGGCTCTCTGGGACACAGAGAGGGAAACACGTCTCTGCAGTCTCGACTAGTTGTGTCCCCTACATCTTCCTCATCTCTGTTTCTTCCACGTGTCTGCCTCTGAGAAAAATTCATGGGGACTCTGTCCTGCTAATGTAGAACAGCCACCTCTGCAACTGGCTCGCTGGTTTTCTAATCACTTGAATGTATGTGCTGCCTACTATAACTTGATTGTTCAAAACTAGTATTTTTTTAAAAAACATAAAATAAATTACCTGTTTACAAAATGTGGTGATGTGGGTGAAGGAGCCCTCCAGTTCTCAGGTTTCAGAGATTGCCAGCTTCCTTGGGATCACAGCAGTCTCCAAGCCCAGACAGATAGTTCTCTCTTGACACTTCCTCTCTGCACAACCTCTCACCCCGTGTCCAAAGCCATCAGCGTTGTGTCCCCTGGAACACAAGGGACTTTCTACTTGTCATGTTCTGTCTCTTCAGCAGGGTACAAATGTGAGCAAGTGAGGGGTCCAGAGTGGCCCACAGAGCTGTTCCAGTTTCATTTTCCGTTCTGGACTTGAGATAAAAGGATGGTAAGCAAATGGACAGTCAGTGAGTGGGATACATAAAAGGTTTCCGTAACGAAAATCTCATTGTAAAGCTTTTCCTGATTCAGTTTAGCTTTTTAGTGAACTGTACGTATAAGACACACAGCATCTTTGTGCGGTTTTAAAACTTTTGTACTTAAACATTATTAATTTAAGGGATTCACTTCTTTAGAGAGCTGAAGAACATAAGTCCTGCTAACCATATCACACGGTTTGATTTCTCATCTAAGTCAGCTGTATTTTTGTTTGACCCACATGGTCTGTTTAAATGGTGGACCGTGTAGCTCCAACTTGTCTTCAGCTTTACCGAGAGCACTTCTTACTGTTCTGCCCAAACTCTTTCTCTCATACTAGCATCTTGGTTGCTAGTATTTAATAGCATTATGGGTTTCTGAACTCTGTACAAGGATCCTCGCAGGAACAAATTCAGGCGTGTCAGTACTCATGTCGATTAGCAGGTGATTTGGACAGGAGGGCAGAGACAAGACACAAAAATCAGTTTAAGGTAGAATAAAGATCTAGCCACTTAATTTTATCCCAAAATTAAAACTAGATCCTCCAGAATAGAAAACAGACATGCAGAGTACCAATTTTGACATTTGCTGTGGTATTTACTGATTCAATCATAATTAGAAGTACATTAAAATAGACATACCACTTCAAGTGGTAATAATAGCTATTACATGTTTTTTCACCAGTTTCCAGGACTTTTTGCGTGTGGTATATAATTTCTGTTTCTTTTCTTCTTGTATAAGTCTTCCTGCCTTGTTAACATAATTTCGCATATGAAAGGGAAATTTTAAAGGGTGTATTCTTTGATAAGAATTTCATTCCATGTTAAGTTTTCAAAAGCAGTTTGTCTTTAAAGCTACCAGTTTAAACAGTTCTTCTTCCCTAGTGCAGCAGTGCTGACAGACCCACTTGTAGGTAGCACCTTGTATCTAGGCTCTGAGATTCTCCTGCTTGCTGCTGTACCTGCTGCGTGAAGACGGGCGCTAGTTCACGTGTGGTTGAATTATGGCGGATTAAAATGCTAATGAATTTGAAAATGGTCATTATGGACACAGACTCTCTTCCAACTAAATAAATGGATCCTAGTGTCTTTCTAGTGGTGGAAAGCATTTAATACATTCATCAAGGATTTATGAAATTGTTTTGTAAGCTTTTTCAATCTAACAGTCTGTTTAAGCTAGAAATCCATACACAGTTGCAGAATGAATGTATCTCTGGCATCATTTTGTTAACTGCCTTTTTAAAAATATATGTATCACTTAATTACTACTTCGTTTTTAGGTTTCTTAAAACCTTTTCAAAAGCTAGACTAACATCGTTCTGTCTTACAAGTGTTCTGCATAAAAGATTTGAACATACGAAATATTGTGGGAAATCATTTTTGGTTTTCTTTGGTAAAATCATGTTATTTATCTTAAAATGATACAAGATGAAATCATGTCTCATGGCGGCAATAAATAATGTCCTTTTGGCAATTACTGTTTTTTCAGTGTGAAGCTTTGTGGACTGACTGGCTCCGTCTGTTGGAGTGTACACAGGGGCAGTGTCCCAGCTCAGGAGGGGCTGAAAGTAATTGATTCCTCAGCTGATTGGAACCTAGAGTGTCAAGTCTAGACTGGGTCATGCTGAGATTATAAAGGATAGAATTAATAAATGCATTTCAGCATGAAAACCTACACAAAAGCAAAGCTGCAGAAGGAAGGGGAGTGAGGCTGACACTGGTCTTTGATTTTCAAGCATAATTTGGTTTTGCTTGGCTCAGAAAGCTTTAGGGAAATTCCCTTTTGTGTTCAGTGTAACTTGGAAAACTTGACAGTTTAGTCAAATTCTTTTTCTCAGGCTTGAATATTATGAAAATTTATGCAGGCTTTAGTATAGGTGTCATTTGCCTTTACTCTTTTCTGTCTTAATTCGAAGCTGTTTCCTGCCCAGTTGTGAACTTCAGGACTTCATTTCCCATCTCATAATAGAGATTTTGGTGGCCTCCACCACTGTGTTTTTTAATTTAGGGATGTTTCGGTCAGGAGGAGACACAGCTGATTTACATCAATTGTAACAGAGTTGTGCATGTTTCTGGCTTTTTAAAAAACATATTTATTCAGTATCTTCCATAACATTTTGTGGACCAAGTTAAAAAAAAAAAAAAAAACTGTGTGTAGTGAAAGGCCGTCTGTTACCAGCAATGTGCTGTTGTGTGTAATTTGAAAGCAGAGAATATTTAATTTCTTTTTCTGTTACACAGAATAAATTATTAAAGTTGAAACACTCTTTGAACCTCTTCTTTTGATGTTTGATTTGCTTGCTGATGTATTCACTAAGGCTTCAGTGTGTTTGTCTTTTGATTTGTTTCCCTTACTGCTTTCATTCTGTAGCATGTCTCCTTGAGGGGCCGGGGGAGATTCTTCCTGCTGGAGTACTCACTTGGTGGTGTGTCATAAGTGTGGGGTTGAGACAACTCGACAAAGGTTAGTCTCCTGACCCCCAGTCTCATAAGCTTGTATTTCCTTAATGACAGAGGTGGAGGAAGTGAATCGTGTTGGCATTTTGTTGTAATCTACCCAAGTTTAATTACCAGCTTGCCAATTGGTTCATGTCAATGATTTAGATCTTTTTGCTTCTGCTTTAAAATGTAGAACTGTATCCCTTTTTAGCAAGGTGTAAGGTTATTTCTGAAAACATTGCAGTGTCTTAAAGACTTTAGTAGAATAATGTACAAACCCTTTTTCTTAGGAGCAGACATATAGCTCATTGGCATCATCCTCTTTAAGCCTCACCACAAAACCTGCAGTGGGTGCTGTGATGCTGTGGTGTTAGGTGGTGAAGCTCAGACACAGAGGTGAAATGATGGGCCCCCTGCACCCTGACGAAGTGATAGAATCCAAGCAGTCTTGACTCCAGAGCCCTTGAGGAATGTTGGGTGACAGTGGTTTGTGTCTCCTTCCATAGGTTGCAGATCTGTCTTAAAAAAGCAAATTGTTTGTTTCCGTGCCTCTCAGATACCCACGTGCAGAGCAGGAGTGCAAAACGTGGGAATACATAAGGGAATGATAAGTGCGATTTATGAAGACTACCAATTAAGTCCGTGAACTCATCTTAGGAAAAGTGCTACATTCCTCTCTGCTGAGTATCACTACAGTCACCTTCCAGGTACTCCCTCTGGGAAGCTATGCACCGATGCCTGTGACTAGTCCACCCTCAGAGCAATTTAGGAACTCTTTTTCTGGAATGGCCATCCGAGCCGGCATTATATTACCCTTGATGTCCTGAATGTCATCAAAATGTCTTCCTTTCAATAATGCCTTTATTTTGGGGTAAAGAAGAAATTCACTGGGGGCCAGATCAAGTGAGTAGGTAGGGTGTTCCAATACAGTTTCTGTTTACTGGCTAAACACTCCCTCACAAACATCTATACAATTAAGTCAGCGAACTTGCCACAGTGCCGCCATGCACAGTAGGTGTTCCAGAAAGAATTCCAAAATTGCTTTGAAGGGTGGACCAGGCAGTGACGTTGGTGCATAGCATCCCAAGGGGAGGACTTTGAAGGTGACTGTGGTGATGTTCAGCAATGCGGTATGTAGCACTTAGAACAATTAGGTTCACGGACTTAATTGTTGGACCTCACGTGTGTAGTGCCAGGTGTTGTCTACCCGCTTATGCTGCTTAGAAATTACCTGATTTTCTATGGGTTTATACCCTCGCCTGATGATCAGGAAGGCTGTTTTACAACTCCGTGAGAGTAGACGTTAACAGCAGAAAGTATGAATGATTCTCGCCCCGTCGCGCTGTAGAGGTTACCGCCTTGGGGAGCACGCACCAGTGTTTCTGTATTCCTTTGACTGCCCACCTACAAGTCTACGTCCTCAGAGTGTCTTTTGAATCAGGTTTTAACATCTTAACTGGTTTCCTCATGAAGTTTAATACAATCTTGGACTTGTGGTTTTTTACATTTATATGAGAGTCCTGTCTGTAACTTTTTGAAAATTAATAGCATTGCCAGCATGAGTCTCCATGTAATGTTCAATCTGTGTTTCCCATCTCACATCCAGAAGGGAGTCGCTGGGTGGCACAGAGGGTTAAGCACTCTGCTGCTAGCTGACAGGTTGGGGATTCAAACTCATCCAGGGGTGACATGGAAGACAGGCCTGTGATCTGCTTCCGAAAGGTCACAGCCTTGAAAGTGCTGGAGTAGGTCTACCCTTGACGTATGGGGTCTCCTAAGTCAAGGTAAACTAACTCACCACCTAGGCACAGCTACAACAAACCCTAAAGGCAAACCTTCGAAAGTAGTGGACTGCGTATGTGTGCATATGTGCACATACGTACATGCTTACATGTATATGAGAACTAGGATTTGATTCTAAGATGTTAATGTGAGGACTGCCAGTAAAGTTCATAAACTCATCCTAGAAAAAAAAAGGCTACATCCTTGTTGCTGAATGTCGCTGTGGTCACCTTCGAAGTACTCCCCTTGGGAAGTTAGGCACCTATACCAGTGCCTGGTTCACCCTTCAAGGGAGTTTTGGCACTCTTTCTCGAATGGCCGTCAGAATTACTGTTACCTTACACTTGTTGTCTTGAATGTTATGAAAATGTCCTCTTTGCAAAATTTCCTTATCTTTGGGAAAGGGAAAAAGTCATTTGGGACCAGATCAGTTAAGTAGGTAGGGTGTTTGAATGGTTAGTTGTTCACTGGCTAAAAACACCCTGAAGTTTGCAAACTTGCCTCCATGCACAATGGCCCTTCCAGAAAGAGTTCTAGAGTGAATCTGAAGGGTGGACTAGGCACTGGCATCGGTGCATAGCTTCCCAAGGGGAGTACTTGGAAGGTGACTAGTGGTACTCAGTAATGAGGTAGGTAGCCCTTAGAACAATTCAGTTTGTGGACTTAATTGTCAGGCCTCATATTAAAAACTACAAATTGATAAAAATACAAATTATGACAACTAGACTTCAGTTGCTGGCCTATTGCTCAGTGGACCCTTATTTCTCATCCTGTTTACAAAAGGTCACTCACGGAACGTTACATCTAAGCTGCTTCTCAGTGTCCCCAGTGACTGTCACTGTTAAGGAGTCCATTGCATGCATGACAAGGAATTTCAGGTATTGCCGGGGATGCATTTGCATAACTCAGATATTTCTAACACGAGAAAGAACATTGTGCCCTGAAGCCTGGAAGAAAAAGTCAGCAAAATCAACTGTGAATTCAAACAAGGGTTTCCTGGGATCCATGACCCAGTAAATAAATGGGGTTTTTTGAAATGGTGGCACAGCATATTTGGGATGATGGGGACTTTTCCAATCATTAGAATTGTTACAGAACTTGATGTCTACTCTGCGCTGAACAAGAGATTGACTTGTCTCCCTAAGCCACTTTGTTTCAGGGAAAGATGCCACCCAGCAGACTTTTAGGAAAGAAAGTTGAGTAGGCTAAGAGAAGCGAGACTGGTCAGCTTTGTGCAAGGTGTAGTGCATTTATTGCATAGCACGGAGAGGTGTCCTGGTCAGGTGGTATGAAAGTATGCAGTGTACCATCAAGGGGCACCAAGTCTTGTAGTAAAGAAAAGTCAAAAGCAGAAAATAGGGCACTGAATAATAAAAAGGCCACAAAACGCACTGTTGTCAAGTCAATTCCGACTTACTTATGGTGACAAAGCAGAACTCAGGACAGAGTAGAACTGCCCCATGGGGTTTCCAAGGCTGTAATCTTTGCAGAGACACAGACGGCCACAGCTCTCCTGCAGAGCACCTGGTGGGTTCCAGCTGCCAGCCGTTTGGTTAGCAACCAAGCACTCAACCACAATATCACCAGGATTCCTTAAAAAGGGGACAGGAGAAGTTTAAGTACTACAGAGGCCAGAAGAAAGAGGTCCCATCCAGGTGCAGGAGTCAGAAGGCCTCATGGAGGAGGTAGCATTCAGTCTTGCAGAAGGGCTAGGATTTCAGCAGAGAACAGGGGAGGTGCATTTCCATCCAAGTCTGCAGCTTTAGCAGAGAGGCAGATGGGAAAGAGAACCTGGTGTTTAAAGAAAGATCGTGCCCTCTAGAGTGGGAATGGTAAATCAGGACCGTCTTGTAGGAGTCCGTGAAATGCTGGGCAGAGGAGTTTGTCCTTATTTCAGCAGAAAAATGGAAGTTTTTTTTTTTTTTTTAAGTAAAGGAAGGGTGTGACCAAGAAGTCTATTTTAAGCTTTGGTCTGGCAGAAGTTAGTTTGAAATAAAAAGGAACTAATATTAGTTGAGTACTTCAGCAGCGTGCAGTTACTGCACTGGACACTTAGGGCATGTTACTTCTTGAAGTGAGGGAGGGGTGCTACCTCTTTGAAGATGAGGAAACTAAGATTCTGCCAGATTAAGAAATTGAGATCACACCGAAAGTCAACGACCAAGATGGGATTCCAACTCCAAAGCCTGTTTCTTGGGTCCAAACCAAACCTGCTGCTGTAGAGCTGATTCTGATTTATGGAGAACCCACGTGTTAACAGAGCAGAACTGCTCCACAGCGTGTTCATGGCTGTAACCTTTACAGAAGCAGACCACCTAATCTTTCCTCTGCAGCACCACTGAGTAGGTCCCAACCACAGACTGTTTGTAGCACCCAGGGACCTTCCTTGGTACCTGCAAGGGAGAATCTCAGAAGCTGTTGTAACAATCCATGCAATAGGTAATGCCACCAGAACATAGGATTACAGCTTTGGAACTGGGAAAAAAGGGGCATAACTTGAAGAAGTATCCAAGCGGGACAATCTATGGAACACAACGCTGGAAATACTACATCTGGGAAGAGTCTAATAACACCTAACTTTTAAGCCTGGGCTTAGGAAAGGATGCTGTTAAGAGAAAAAGACAGTCTGGAGAAGGAGAAATTCTGTTTGGACCAGGTTGATTTGGGGAGAGCCAGTAGTCAGGGACGAGTCTCAATTCAAGATGTGCAGACGTTTGCCTGGAAGTGACAACTGAAGCTGTGTAGGAGACACATGGTTAAGGCCAAGACAGATGAAAGTGCTAACAACTTTAGAATAGGCCCACATCAGGGGCTAGGAAGGCAGGAGACAAAACATCAGAAGAAAAGGCGTCTGGGTCACGCAGCATCCCGAAGGAGGGGCAGGCAAAATTTTCAGTGGGGAGGGGCCACAACATCAGTGACAGAGAAGCTGAGTGGTATGAGGGCTGGTGGCCTCAGGAAGTGACAGTGAGAGAACCATAGATGGGAGCAGCCAGGATGAAGAAAAGAAGTAGGCAAGCAGCAAGTCAAAAGGCGGGTTGGTTGGTCATCAGCAGGAAGGTACAAAGTAGAGTGGGAGCAGAAGGTGCTAGACAGAACAGACAATTAATGGAAGCAAAACCCAGTGTGGGGAGCAAGGGCATGGGGCTGGTGTTTTTCTTGCTTTCACACCTGCAGGAAACCTGTTTTTCTGTTGATTTACCTCTTCAGAAAGACCAGCAATGTGTTACCAGATACCGCCACCTTGACCAGAACCAGCAGGGCTACAAGACACACAAAACGCCCTTTTCAGAAGCCCTGTCATAGAAACAAAATCCTGGTATTTGGCAGTGAGGTTGGCTTACTCTGCACTGGCAGGGGAATGAACTAGAACCTTCTGTGAGGGTTTCCTTGTAATGTAAAGCATCCCCTTCACCAATGTATGGACCGAACAAACAAAAACTACTGGCTAGGCTAATGTCTATAAATGAAATCTATCTTCAGCGGTGCTCACTTGCCAATCCTAAGACTTGGTAAGAATTTTTATTTTTGGTCCTCTTGAGCTTACTGTAACTGGGGCGGCTGAGTTGCTATGGTGATTTGTTCTCAAAACAGAGCATTTCGCCTCAATACGTTGAAACGGTAGATAAATCTATTTTATGTTGACTTGATTGTGACACTAATTCAAGTTGAAACATCCCCCCTTGCTTCCATTAGGACTTGTGTGTAGGAATCTTAAATCCAGGCCAAGAAGGCATTGGCTGGAAGAATGGTAACTCTGGCCCCTTAGACCTGGGCCTTCAGGATTCATTCAACGAAGAAGATTGGCTCCCAGCCCAGAGCTCTACAAGGAGGGCACATGGCAGCTGGGGGAAGGTTCATCATTGAAGCAATTATGTGCTTAATTGCTCCAGTGTGGGCATAGGCTGAAGTTATGACTCACGCCCCAGGACAGACAAGATGTCCTGGAAAACCAGCTGCTGCTTCCTAACGCTCTTGCAAAGCAGCGAGTCGCTGAGACCTGCCCTTGAGGTGTGGGCAGACGGCCCTCAACCCCGAGACACGGCGCTCCCTGTCTCTACCAGAAGGGGGCCCCGTTGAGTCACGCTTCCAAAGTTAGCACCACCAGACTTCCCGGACACCTTAAAGGATGACTGGGGTTCTGCTGCAGATAGGGTCACAGTGAGTCAGAACCGACTCAGTGGTCCCCAGAAACAACAACGTTGTCACTCTGAGGGGGTGTATCTGCCTCTGATTCTTGCCTAACCCTGACATGGGAGAGAAAAGTTAGCTGCCTGACTTCCAGCGTGACTCATAACAAACAAACAGCAGAGATTGACAGCCTCTAATCAGAGTGAGGGAGGGCTCCAGGGCTCAGAGTGAGTCAGCCTGGAAGTCCCGACTCTCGTTGGTCAGAGGATTATTTCTTTACCCTAAGGGAAAGGCGGCTTTAAGGGGAAATGTTTCTGGCTTGTTGAGTTCTGACACCATGTCAAGCCCAGGGCGTCTAGGTGTGGTCGCCTCACCTCCACACAGGCAGGGCCCCCAGGTTGACAGTGAAATCTGCTCACACCCAACAGGAGGTTCACCTAGGGCTGGTGGCAATGGCTGGTACCCTGGTGATGGTTTCACAGCACATCACCACTTGCTGCTGTGTTGACTGTGTCTTTTGACAAGCCTGTGTGTGTCAGAATAGAACTGTATCCACAGGGGCTTCGATGGCTGAGTTTCAGAAGCAGATGTCCAGGCCTTTCTCCCGAGGCTCCTGAGAGGAGACTCGAACTTCCAGCCTTTAGATTATCAGCCCAGTGCTTAACCCCATGCGCCACCTGGGGTAACTCAAAATGTGTGTATGTTTATAGACATTTCAGAACTCATCACAGTGTACACTTTAAGAATGTCCAGTTTATTGTATATGAATTATAACTCAAAGGTTTGTAACAAGAAATACAATTAACATTTAGTGAAACACATGCGCGCGTGCACACACACACACACACACACACACACACACACACACACTCGTGGCCGGTTGGTGATTAGCATGATTTATCATGAAGCTCCTCATATTCCCTCTTTTCCCCATTCATACCAGTATGTTGCTTCCATCTGAGGGCAAACACATACAAAGGGCGTGTGTCTAAAGGAATCACAATTTCATGCCATCTCATGCTGGCCCTGGTGGTGTCGTGGCTTAACTGCTACGTCTGTTAACCAAAAGGTTGGCAGTTCAAAACCTCCAGGTGCTCCTTGAAAACTCTGTGGGGCAATTCTACCCTGACCTCTAGGGTCGCTATGAGTCAGACCTAACTGGATGGCAGTGGGGTAATGCTGACCCAGCAAACTTGGTGGCTGAGCAAAAGGTCCCACATTCAAATCCACCAGGTGCTCCTTGGAAACTCTGTGAGGCAATTCTACTCCATCCTATGGAGTCACTATGAGTCAGAGTTGACTCTGTGGCAATGGGTTTAGGGTCACTTTGTCTAATGCTGACCCAGGAGCTCTGGTGACGTGCAGGACTTAAGCACTCAAACCCACCAGCCACCCGTCAGGAGAAAGATGTGACAGTCTGCTCCTGTAAAGATTAAAAATAAACAAACTCACTGCTATCGACTCAATTCTGACTCACAGTGACACAATGGGACCGAGTAGAACTGCTCCATAGGGTTTCCAAGGAGCACCGAATGGATTTGAACTGTCAGCCTTTTGGTTAGCAGCCGTAACACTAAACCACTATGCACCCCAGGTTTATAAATATTATAACCTTGGAAATCCTATCAGGGCAGTTGTACGGTGCCCTGAAGAGTTGCTATGAGTCCAAATTGACTCAAAGGTAGTGAGTAGGTAGTGTATTAATAGGTGAGTCGTGTATTTTTGCCCATCTCCCTACTTGAGCAGACCAAGGAAGGTGAAGTGGAGGCAAAGGCTGACAACGTCTGGAGGTCTGGAGTGGGAGGAGAGGGTGGGTAGCAAGCCAGCACCAAGCCAGTACAGGAGCACAGCCTCGGTGGGATGTACCCCTCCTCCGGGGCCGGCTGTTGGTGCTCCTGATGGCTTCGTGTTTCCACGGGCGCAAATCAGGCCGAGCCAACAGCGACAGCCCTGCAGAGCGTCTCCATCAGGCCCCACTGATCAACACACAGGTGAAATGACAAACGTGGAGCTTACCAGCGTGCCGGTTATTGGAGGGGAGAATGAACACACATGTGCTTGGATGGCAAAAAGGAAATAAATGAAGCGTTTGGCAGGTGGAGTTAATCAAGACAGGAGCTGGGGGGACAGGAGGGATGGCCCAGATTGTTTTTAACATTGACAACGTCAACTAGGACACATGTGTGGACACACTTAGGATTATCTTCTGAAAAGGTACTTCTCTTTTCACGTACTGTGCCCTGCATGGACAAGAAAAGGGACTTTTCTTCCTCTTGCTATAGCTGTCCTCTTGTTGGTCGCTGCATCTGACTCCGACTTCACCAGAAAGGTCTGAAGTACACTTCCCTTCATCTTGCCTTCTGTCTCTGGTAAGACCAATGTAACTCTGTCCCCGCTGCCGTCTTTCAGCAAACAGATTCCCTGTATGAGTTGAAAAGACTTGGGAGATTTGACTGTCGTTTTAACACTGGAGTAGTTAATATTGGAGGGCTTAGTCTTAACTTCTAGATCTCTCCGGCACTGTCCCCAAGTCTGTGTCACCATGTGTCTGTATTGTGTGCATGTGCAAATGCGTGTGTGCATGTATGTGACGACTTCCTGACCTCTGGGTTCTGTATACACTTTGCAGGTGTGTTCAGAGTGGCTGATCTTGCATATCATGGCTATTTGTGTCCTTAATTTCTCCAGACAACTTCCAATGTCATCTATTCTTTTGACCAATCCCCCCGCTGGAAAAAAAAACAAACTCTGTTGTCACTGAGTCAATTCAGACTCGTACTGACACTATAGGACAGGGTAAGACTACTGCATGGAATTTCCAAGGAGTGGCTGGTGGATTTGAACTGCTGACCTCAGCATTAACTGCTGACCTGAACTGCCTCTCTTAACCACTGTGCAGCAGGGCGCCATTCTTTTGACGTTTTGACGTATACCCATAAACTGTTGTTGTGCACTGCTGTCTTGTTGACTCTGGTTTGTGGCGACCTTCTGTATCACAGCAGAATGTTTCCCAGTCCTGCACTGGCATCGTGGTCGTTGGTGTATGTTTGAGTCCACTGTGCCCTGTCTTTGCTGACCCTCAAGTTGACCAGCCATGATGTCCTCTTCCAGCCATCGCTCTTCCCAACAATGTGTTTAAAGTAAACAAGTCAAAACCTCACAACCCTGTCTCCTACGGAGCGTTCTGGTTGTCATTTCTTTGATGACTGATTTGTTTATTCTTCTGCAAGTCCATAGTACATTCAGTATTCTTTGCCAACACACTTTGAACACATCAGTCCCTATAAATGCATCTGTGCTTTTCTGATTAATTCTGGTTATGTAAAATATTATCTGCAGGAAGACTGAGTCACTCAAAAAGTGTTTCCTCTTGAAATCCAGGGTCCTCAAGACTCCTAGTGGGATAACAATGACAGCTCCTTGAACAAGCCCTCGTGAAGTGCCTACTGTGTGCTGGCATAGTAGGACACAGCCTGTAGGTTGGAGTTGCCGGTTGTCGAGGTTTCTCTTCAGTTCTTAAAGGGTCCACAGCACAGAGTGATTTTTTTCTATGTGAATTATAGTCTAGCTTTGCATAAAAAAGCCCCTGTTGCCGGGAAATAGCCAAACCTCCCAAGCACTCTGATATGCGTTACAGACTTCTAGGGTGCCGCTAGCGTGGGTTACAGAAGTTGTAAATGAACCTTTCTCCGTGGCCAGCTGCCAGGCAAGGCCTTGTTTCACATTTAATGCCTCACAGGGATAAAATAGCATGAGAGGATTCTTTCCAGCAGATGAAGGAGCTTAAACACCAGGCCCATTGCCCTGGAGTGGATTCTGCCTCCTCCTGAGCCTGCAGGGCAAGTAGAACTGCCCCCACGGGGTTTCCCAGGCTGTCCATCTTTATGGAAACAACTGCCATTTATCTTCCTCCCTGCAGAGCAGCTGGGGGTTCCAACTGACCTTGTGTTAGCAGCCCAGCGCTTAATCCTAGCTACTCCAGGGCTCCTTTGAGAGAGCTGAGTCACCTTCAGAAGCAGAGGAATCAGCAGGCGTTCAGAGCCTACTGGCTTTTCACTGGTTTGCTAAGGGACATAAACCAAACCCAATCCACCACCGTTGAGTCAGTTCCCACTCATAGTTACCCTACAGAACAGAGCTGCCCCATAGAGTTTCCAAGGGGCACCTGGTAGATTGGAACTGCTGACCTTCTGGTTAGCAGATGTAGCACTTAACCACTACACCACCAGGGTTTGGGACCGCACTTGTGCGGTGGGAGAGAATTTTTTTTAAAAGACATTCTCTAAGTGAGTCTTTTTCAGTTACTCTGTAGAGCTATTTTGGAGGTATCTTTGGTAACGTGACTTTTAATAGGCCTTCAAAGCTTTGATCTGCCCCTTCAAAATGAATCTTCAATCTGTGGTCCAGATTCTTAGTTCCTACGTTCCTGTAATTAGCAATCTTTCTTCCTTTATTATGTTCTAATCTCGTTTAAGTTGAGTGTTGTTTTGTTTTTGGTTTCTGGACCTTGGGAGTCCAGAGCTGAAGTAACAGTGATCGTTGGGTCTTGGACGTGCTCGCCAGTGAGCCATGCATGACCTCCTCGGATTCACTTAGTTTGTTATAATTAATAATGAAAAGGGTACTCACGAAGCCACCACCCAAAAGGAAATCTAGGACCTTGATAATGAGAGCATAACCGACGTCCGGTCGTATCAGTGCCCATCCTGTTTCCCTGCCACTCCCAAGCCAGCGTGATTGTCATCCTGATTCTCACGCTTGGTATCCCCTTGCTTTAGGTTTGTATGGCTTTCTTATTTCTTGGAATGCCTGGTGGCGCAGTGGTGAAGTGCTACAGCTGCTAAGCAGGAAGTCGGCAGTTCAAACCCACCAGTCACTCCTTGGAAACTCTATGGGGCAGTTCTACCCTGACCCCTAGGGTCATTATGAGTTGGAGATGACTCAGCCACAATGGATTTGGTTTCTGGTTTTTATTGCTTCTTATCACAGGAGCCCTGATAGTGCAGCCAGTTAAAACACTTGGCTGCTAAGCAAAAAGTCCATGGTTCAAACCTACCCGATGGGAGACAGATGTGGCAGTCAGTGTTAGTAAAGCCGCCAGCTTTGGGAGCCCTGTGGGGCAGCTCTCCTCTGTCCTCTTGGGTGGCTATTAGTGAGAAGCAACTCCGTGGCGACAGGTTTTGTTATTGCTTCTTATATGTATTCGCAGACCACATATACTCTGTGTGTATGTACAGTTCTTCCCGTTAGAAAGGAACATCATGTTGTATGTATGTTTGAGGCCTCACGGTATTCAGAGACATCCTCTTATTGCCCATGGCTGTCACTCCTCTGCTGTGACACCCGTGTAATGTCCTAAAAGTTCATTCATCCTGCATCCTCTCTTTTCTAGTTATTTGAGTTGTTCACATGGTTTTCAATACCATAAACCATGCTTTTCTGAACATTCTCAGACACGGTCTTTCACATGTAAAGATGTTTCTCTTGGGTCCCTACACAGGAGTGGATAATGTATGTATGTTCAACTTTAAGTAGTGCCAATCTGCTCTTGTTGGAGAAGAATGTTGAATGTACCATGGATTGCCAAAGGAACAAACAGATCTGTTCTGGAAGAAGTACAACCAGAGTGCTCCTCGAAAGCAAAGATGGCAAGACTACATCTTACATACTTTAGACATATTGTCAGGAAGGATCAGTCCCCAGAGAAGGACATTATGCTTGGTAGAATGCAGCATCAGCGAAAAAGAGGAAGACCTTTGACGAGATTGATTGACACAGTGGCCTCAACAAAGGACTTAAGCGTAAAAAGGATTGTGGACATGACACAAGACTGGGCAGTGTTTCATTCTGTTCACAGGGTCGCTATGAGTCAGAACTGACTTGACGGCACTTAACAACAAGCTGTTCTCTGAAGCAGCTGCACCAATGGATGCTGATGTCAGCCACATCTGTGAACAGCTGTGGGTCCATCCCCTCGTCAACACTTTGTATTGTCAGACGTTTTCATTTTTGCTGATCAATGGCGTATAAAATAGTACTCAGTTATCGTCTTATTTGCATTTTTACCTATGATGCTGATCCTTTCTGTGGGTATGAGGGACCAAATAGGTCTCCTTTCTTCTGAGAAGCTTCTCTGCCTGCTTTTTTTGCCCAGTTTTCTGGAGTTGTTGTGTACTTTTTATTAAAGGAGCATTTTAGATGTTTTGGCGTTTAGACCTTTGGAGCACAGGAACTAGAATAACCCTTTGTTTGCTGTGGCTCTCTTCACTTTCTGTAAGATATCTTTTGATGGACAACACTTCTTTATTTTAATATCATAAAATATATCAAGCTTTCAGGAAATCTTTTATTTAACAAATTATTTAAGAAATCTTTTCCTATGCCAATATCTAAGAGATGTTTATCTGCATTTTACACTCCGTTTCTAAAGCTGATTTTGTTTATATACAATGTGTGGTAAGGATCTAGAATGTCACCTTCTGCCCCTTGTGGAACCATTTTGTATAGCTCTGCTTTTTGAATAGTCTTTTTTTTCTCCAGTGATGTGGCAGTCACTTCTGGTACATCCCCAAGTTCTGTATTAGGCACAGGGCTGTTCCTGGGCTCTTTAAGAAACTCTTTTGGCACAGTGGTTAAGAGCTATGGTTACTAACCAAGAGGATGGCAGTTCAAATCCACCAGGCACTCCTTAGAAACTACGAGGCAGTTAGTTCTACTGTGTCCTATAGGGTTGCTGTGAGTCGGAATTGACTGGAAGGCAACAGGTTGACCTTTCTATGGGCAAATGGCCTTTTTTCTGCTCTGAAATGCTGCCTTACTTATCCAACGCTTTATCAGAAGTTCTGGTAGAGCAAGACCTCTGTCTCTTCCTCGGCAGACATGTCTGCATAAGAATTCAGGGCTCTTTACCATTCCCAGTGAATTTCAGCAATGTCTTATCAAGCTACATGAAATCATGTGGGAATTTTAGTTTGGGAATGATCTTGAATCTAAAGCCCAATCGATCCTTTTGTGATAAGCTCTAATAATTTGTGAGACAAATGTTTTCCTCTCCTCATGTGCTCTGAAATGTTTATTAGCAAGTGGGATGTCTGCCAGTGTTTATGTTTCAAACGAAAACTTAAGTCAAGTTTAAAGTTACACGCCATTTCTGTTACCTTGGTCATAACAGGCATCTTGCCAACACTAGGAAAATGGCATGCTTCTGCCGTGTCAGGATGCCTTCTTTCACATGCTGCAATAGTATGTTGTGGTCTGATTCACAGAGACCCCCCGGTACCTTTCTCACTGAGATAATGCAAAGGTCCTGGCTGCTGTCGTGTATAGGACTGGGCTGTCTTCCCTTCCCCTGCCCCTGACTGTTCCATTGGGTGGAGTTTTATGGATTTTATAACTGGCTGTCTTATAGGACTCATTTATTTTCATAGCCTTTTCCATTGATTCTTTTTGGCTTTACAAATAGGCAGTCACTCCATTTAAAAATAATAATGGTAATTTTATCTCCCCTTCAATATCCATACCTCCTTTTCTATTTCTTGTCTAACAGCGTGAGTCAGGAAGTCAGAGGCCCACGGGGCCAAGGCAAGTCATACACCTGAGTAAACGGGGCCAGGTGAGGCCACACGCCCCCAGGAGAGCACAGGCCTGCCTGCAGGGCGACAGTCTTCTTCAGGGCCAGCCAACTAGTGCCCTTTGGGAAATAGGCCTCCAGTTGACAGGTTGCCCAGGTTTCAGGTTATGTTTTTATGTGGAAACTATGGGTCTTTTAAAGGTGGAAAATGATTTTTTAAAAATTGTAAACACAAGGCAGATCAAGAATAGGATGCTTGATGGTGAGGTTCAAGTGGCTCCTGTTTAGCTCAGGCTTCCGGAATCTAAGACTGTATGGAGCTGGAATACTGGGAATTCTTGCCTTCCCTTGGTTTGCTAGAATTGCCTTCGTTATTCGGCCTGTTGGCCGTCATGTAGGCTCTTGATTGGAGATAAATGTTATTTTGCATGTTACGCCTCTGTTTCTCTCCAAATTCACAGGACTATAATAGGAAGAGTTATTGTTATTGTTTGTAGGTGTTGTTGAGTCAATGCCAATTCCAGGTGACCCCCATATGCAGAACAGAACCAGATTTTCAAGACTGTGAGAGGAAAGCCTGGTGGCGCAGTGGTTAAGGACTACAGCTGCTATCTAAGAGGTCAGAAGTTCAAATCCAGGCACTTTCTGGAAACTTGGTAGGACAGTTCTACTCTGCGCTCTAAGGTTGCCGTGAGTCAGAATTGACTTGATGGCAGCACATTTTATTTTTAGTAGGAGCCTTCAGAGGTAGTTACCAGTCTTGCCTTCTGAAGCACCTCTGGGTGGGCTTGAATGGCCACCCTTCTGGCTAGTAGGAGAGCGGTTAGCTATTTGCTCCACCCAGAGGCTCCGTGTATGAGGAAAGAATTCTGAATTCTGTGAGGCTGATGTGATTTTCTTCTTTGACCTATACATATGGTGGCTTTGTCAATTTTTTTAATGTTGAAACTTCCTTGGATGTGGGATTCGTAGTGTTTCAGTTATCTAGTGCTGCTTTAGCAGAAATACCACAACTAGATGGCTTTAACAAAGAAAACTTTTTCCTCACACTGTCTAGTAGGCAAGAAGTCCGAATTCAGGGTGCAGGCTCCAGGGGAATGCAGTCTCTCTCTCTGTAGGCTCTCGAAGAAGGTCCTTGTGTTGCATCAGTCTTTCTTTGGTCTGAGAGTGTCTCAGGGCAGGAACCCCAGGTCCAAAGAATGTGCTCTTCTCTGGGTGCTGCTTTCTTGATGTTATGAGGTCCCAACTCTCTGCTTGCTTGCTTTTCCTTTTATTTCTTGTAGGATAAAAGATAGTACAAACTCCCTTTACATGGGAGCAAGGAAGTGACCTTAGGAAGGGTGTTACAGTCTACCCTAATCCTCTTTAACATCATCTAGCCTATTAACCACAGGCAGCGATAAAGATTTATAGCAGATGAAAATCACCAAATAGAGAACAATCACAAAACGCTGGGAATCATGACCCAGGCAAGTTGTTACACACATTTTCAGTGTGACACAATTCCATCCATGATACTTGGTCATGTTCTATTATTCTTTCAACTATATAATTATACTCTACTTTCTAAAGTTTAATTGGTTGCAAAATAGAAAAAAATAGTTTGGATTTCCTTTTTTTTAAAAAAAAAAGCAAAATTTGACCATCATCTGTCTTATGCTATAACCACTCTCCCCAACTTGTTTTCTTGGGTAAATAGTGTGATAAGCTACTTAGAGTGATGAGAGGGGTAGTAAGACTTCCTTGTATCCACCCAGATATGCTTGTGGGTGAAGAGCTGGTTATTTGACTTTTTTTGTTTTTTTTGACAAGGGTGAGAGGGTTAAGACTAGATTCCTCTCAATAAAGAACCCTTATGTTTTAGATGCTCTTTGAGATAAGAAGGGAAGTACTCAGGGGAAGAGACCAAGATAAGTCACAGTTTCTGCTGTGGTTTGCAGCGTGGTCCGCTTCTCTGTTGTCTGCATGAAGTTATTAACGAACGACTCCATTCTTGGGCCATGCGCTGTAGAGCTGGATGCTGTTGGCTGTGTGACCAGCTGCTAGGCAGCAGTACCCGTGGACCTGGACCAGGGCAGCTCCAGCCTTTGCTCTAGAGGACCCAGATGGCTTCCTCTTTTGGTCACCCTCTTCCTCAACTGAGAGGAGACTGAAGTATCAAGAAAACAGGCCCTGGAAGTGAGACAGACCCATTTAACATGAGATTCTGGGGTCCTTTGCGACAGCCTTTGAAGGAGCCTGGATAGCATAGTGGCTAAAGGATTCAGCTGCTAACCAAAAGGATGGAGGTTTGAACCTACCAGCTACTCCGCAGGAGAAAGATGTGGCAGTCTGCTTCTGTAAGGATGTACAGCCCCGGACCTTCCACAGGGCAGTTACTGCATCATACAGGGTCATGATGATTTGGTATCAACTCAGTGGCAATGGGTTGGTTTGGTTTTGGGGTGCCGATGGGGCACTTCTGCTCTTTCAGGGCTTCTATGAGTTGGAATGGACTTGATGGCAGTGGTTGTGTGTGTCTGTGTGCGTGCGTGCGTGTGTGTGTGTGTGTGTGTGTGTGTGTGTGTGTGTGTGTTTTCCTGGACCTTGTATCCCTTGCCTTCTGGACCATGTTCTGGGTGCCCCCAGAAACCTCAGAATTCTCTACCTAAATGGCCACCACCTGCTTCAAACCCACACAGGCCTCTTTCCTGGGTCCATTCTCTCAAGGGTGGCCTTTGCATCCTAGGCCTGATGGTGACCAAGGATGACTGACTGTGTGAGATGTGGACAAGGGATGGAGGGAAGGGCCAGAGTGTCCACACTTGTGCACCCAAGGCCCTTCATGTGCAGGACAGAGCTGGCCTGTAAGGAGAGGCACCCAGCTCTCCTATGCCACCTGATAATAGCGCAAAACTCCGAGGAGGCTGGGAGAACTCTAAACTCAAGCTTGGCCTTCATATGAGGGCATATTTGTCAAGGTAGAAGTATAGAACACTTTTTAAATGATAGTTTATTAGTCCAGCTTATAAGTTTTAAATGTTTCAGCTGAGTGGCATGAGGGCCTGCCTTTGTATTCTTTCCCCCAGACCCCCAGTTATTCAGGAAAAACTTGCTGCCTAGTATGTCCTCCAGGTGCAGCTGTGGACAGCTGTGAGGAGACCTGTGATAGGAAGCAATAGTGGAATTTTTGTATTAACTTATTTCCCATTTGTAAATGAAAAACCAACCAAACCAAACCCATTGCCATCGAGTCAATTCTGACTCATAGTTACCCTCTAGGACAAAGTAGAATTGTCCCATAGGGTTTTCAAGGCTGTCCTCTTTACAGAAGCAGAGTATCACATAATTGCTGGTGGGTTTGAACCACTGACCTTTTGGTTAGTAGCGAAGCACTTACCTACTGTGCCACCAGGGCTCCTGGGATGGCAAGTGCAGCTCTGATGTTCTCTTCCCTTTAGCAAAATTACAAATAACAACAAAAATGAAAAAAAATAAAAAGAGACATACACTTAAACTCTATTCCTAAATACGTTTCATCATTTTGCTCATGTTCTCTCTCTCTTTTGCTCTGTCTTTCTTTTCTCGGTTTTTGATTATCAGATATGGGTCACTTTTGTAAAATTAATTGGGGCATTTAAAGCATATTGAAATTATCTTTTCCCTTGAGATTTAGCAGGACTTCTGTCCCCCACCTCTCCGCAATAATCTGATTGCAGTACGTTTCATCAAGGTGGCAGGTAGCTCTTTGTCATTGCATAGCTATTGAGTGACATCGTTTCTTCCAGGACTTGTTCTCCTGTCAGATTTTTCTACCCCTTCTTGAATAAATTTTTTTTAAGTCTTATTTTGAGACCGTGTTTAATTAGCAGAAGTGTAAACACAGTATGCTCTTAACAGTCATTTTCTCTGACGTCTATGTTTTCAGTCCCTTTTTAATTCTGGTGTTATTTCCCTTTTTCTCTTTTCTTGTGTAGCCTTGCCAAAAGTTTGTCTCTTTTACTAGTGTTTTAAAAGAACTAACTTTTTGAATTTATTTTATCGATTTCTACTGTTTTTCTTTTTTTAAAGTATTGTCTCTATTTTTTCCTTTCCTTTCCCTGTTCTCATATTGATTTGATTACTTTTTGCTGCTTTTATTTTTTAAACTATTGCCCCAGTGGTTTTTTTTGTTGGTTTGTTTTTAATTTCTAATAACCAGACCATTTAAGTTTTGTGAAATACTTTTCTCCAACAAACAGCCACAGAGATGACTGCCCTAAAGGAACACAGTAGCTGGGAGAGACAGCCTGGACACAGAAAGAACCAAACGCACGTTTCTCTGGTGGTGGCCCACGTGTATGTGTCTGTCGTGCCAGCTGTTCAGATGATGCTCTGTATCCAGGCTTTCCCACTTCAGCTTCCTGCTGAGTGTTAACGGAACGGGCTGGATTCCACCTTTCACTGATACTGCGACTCTTCCACTTTGATCCCACTAGAATTCAAGGCTTTTCTGAATGAATTTCATCTTCTGTGGAGCCGAGAGAACTTATCTCAGGAGCCCGGGTGGCACAGTGGTTAAGCACTGGGCTGCTAACTGAAAGGTCAGTTGTTCAAACCCAGCAGCCGCTCTGCAAGAGACAGATGTGGCTGTCTGCTGCTATAAAGATTCTAGCCTTGGCAGCCCTATGGGGCAGTTCTGCTCTTCCCTACAAGGTCACTGTGAGCCGGAATTGACTTGATGGGGCACAGCCACCGCAAGAGGACTTTTGTCCGTCACTCGTCTGTCAGGTGGTGGTCGCGTGCGAGCATGCCTGTTGCTCTGCCACCAGTAGTTCCAGTGGCAGCAGGCTTACTCATGGTGGACGAGTTTCAGCCAAGCTTCCACACTAGGAATGGGAAGAAAAGCCCGGCGATGAAAACCCCATGGATCACAACAGAATATTGGCCAGTGTAAAGCTGGAAGATGAGCCCCCTAGGTTGGAAGGCACTCAAAACACACAGAGGTCAAAACAATGACCTCAAGCACACACAAATGACGTAGGACTGGGCAATAATGGTTCCGTTGTACATGAGTCCACTGAAAACAAGAAAACATCCCCACCCCCACATGTGCACACAGGTTTGATGGGAGAAAAGATGGGACCGGTAATGGCAGGAGAGGAAAGTGCTAAAACCCAAACCACTCATGGCAGCCCCATGTGTTTCAAAACAGAATTGCACTTCATAGCGTCTCCAGTGGCTGATTTTTTTGAAGTAGACTGCCAGGACTTTCTTCTGCAGCACCTGTGAGTAGACTCAAACCACCAACCTTTCAGTTACTAGCCAAGTGCAAATGGTTTATAACACCCGGGGACTCCTGACTTCCCAGCTGCGTGTGACACTGAGCGGGTCCATCATTTCTCAGTGCCTCCGTCTCTTCATCTGTTAGGTGGAGATAGTAATCACACACACACACACACACACACACACACACACACGGGTAAGTTCTTGGGAAAGATGGATTGAGTTTTCATGAAGTGCTTTGAGTTGTTAGCTGCTGTCTTATCTGGCCCTGACTCGTCGCGACTTCGTGCACAAAACGTTGCCAGGTCCTGTGCCATGCCCACGGGGATGAGACAGTTGTGATTCATAAGGCTTTCATTGGCTAATTCTCAGATATAAATGACCAGACCTTTCTTCCTGGTCTCAGTCTGGAAGCGCCCCAGAATCCTGTTCAGCATCACAGCCACACACAAGCCTCCACCGACAGACAAGTGGTGGGTATACGTGGGATACATTGGCTGTAATTGAACCTGGGTCTCCCTCGTGGAAGGTGAGAACGTTCCCTTGGCTCTGGTGTTTTGAGCAGAGCCTGGAATCACCCCGTGAAGAGCTAAAGCAATGGAAAACCAAACAACGACCTGCCATTGAGTCGGTTCCAATTCCTGGAGACCTCACAAGGGTCACAGGACAGCCGTGCTCCACAGGGCTTTAAATTCTGATTTTTCAGAAGTGGACCACTGAGCCCTTGTTCTGAGGTAGCTCTAGGTCAGCTTGGACCACTAACCTTTCAGTGAGTAGCTGAGCACGTTAGCAGTTTGCATCATCGGGAATGCTAGAAGCAAGGTCACTATTGCTCTTACTGTAGTGGTTTGATCTGGTCCCTGCAGCTTTCTGTTTACACACAGTTCCTTGTGTTTCTAGTTACCACTGATCTGTCATAGTGAAGTGATCACACCCCATCTCAGCACACCCCTCTGTGTGAGTCCAACCAAAGCCACCCCATGCCCACCCGGGCCTGCTCAGCTCCCACCTCTGATGTCAGCTGGCATCAGGAGGGTTCTTTGAATTCATGGCTCGGTGTCTGCCGTGAAAACCATAGCCATCCCTGTACTTGGCAGCCTAGTAGGAACCCAGAGGAAATCCTAGCACTTGGTCCCTTCCCTTCGGGAGTTTGCAATCTAATCTGAAAGGCCAGAACACTCTGTCAAAGGCAGCCTGAACCAGGACCCATTCCCAGAGGGACCTGCCAGATTGCCCAGTCAGGGTGTTTGCAGAGTGACACCCTTCATCCATGGCCCCATCTCAGTTACCGTGTGAATGAGCATTTGGGACGAGAGATGGAGACAAAATCAGGCTGAATCCCAACGTCTGACTCACCTGCCCCTCCTAACACTTGAAAAACTATGACTCTCCCCGACATAGTACGAGCAGGGTAACCCAAGAACATCCATTTAGCATGCCTGTCCCTGTGAAAAGGACCTTTCAGTGACACCAAGCTGAGTGTGTCCCTCTCTATTTATAGACACTGTTTGTTTAATTTGAGTCCAGTCTCTAAGAATAAATAATGAACTCATTCTGGGACATGCCAGAGCCCAGAGCTCTGAGACAACCCGTCAATCCCCCTCCCTTTCCTTCTGGTTCTGGAAGGGATCCTCTAGTTGAGGGGTGAGCCTCTTCTTCTTGCTGGGGTTGGGTGGGCCCTTAGACCCCAGAGTGGCTGGAGCTTTGGTTTTTCAGGATGGTTTTTGTTTTAGGGGTATTTTGTTTTGGACCGATGACTGAAGATCTGTGATCTCTCTGTGATCACCCCCACCAAAGGAATGACAAAGACCAGATTTTATGAGCCCTTGGTTAATTAAACCTCAGACCCCCACTAGGACTCAGCTATCTTTCAGGAAGGAGGGTGTGGCCACAGAGCAGAGATGTCCTTCTCCCTCCAGTATCCCTCCTGACCTGGCAAGAGAGAGTGAGGCCAGGCTATCTCAGAAGGTACAGTGCCAAATGCTGGTTTTTGTTCAGGATGTCTGAGGGGGACGAGGAGTTCTGACCCACTTAAACGGTAGGCATCAAACCCCAGAACCTGCTTTGTTCAAGTGCAAGGGAGTATTGTCTCCAGAGTTGATTTGCACTTTCAGCTTCCTCCTTGCTGACCTGCTGGTTCAATGACCCTGGAGCCAGACCCAGTGAATCTGAAGGGGTGACCTCAATAAACCTTTCAGCCTGCTGCAGTGTGTTTGCATATTAGAACTTCCCCCTTCTCCCTCTCCGTGAATTGGTTGTTATGAAGGTAACTAATAAATCTGTTGGTTTTTCTCCAAGTCAGGTCTGATTCATAGTGACTCCCATAGAGTTTTCATGGCAGTGACTTTTTTGGAAGCTGATTGCCAGGCCTTTCTTCCCAGATGGCTTTTCTGGGGAAAGAAAGAGTAATCGTTCATTTATTCTTTCCACTCTGTATCTCTTCACCCTCTGCGAGAGGCAGGATTCTACTGTAGGCACAAGAGACAAGCTGATTCAGAGGACAGGAGCAATAAGGTGACAAAGTCTGATTTACATTGTGAGAACTCAGCCTGCAGAGAGAGAGAGAGAGGGAGAGAGAGAGACTCTCCAGGCTGGGTCAGGCTGGCACAGGGAGTGTTCTCTCGGCAAGCTCTGCACTCCCTTCTAAATCTGCTCCATTCTTCTGTTCAGAAGTGTTTATTAGACACACTGTGTACATTAGGCAGGAGTTCCTGGGGTGCCATGAACCTCTAAGCATTGGGCTATTTGAACCCACTTGGAGGCTTCTCGGAAGTAAGTCCTGGCAGTCTGCTCCTGGAAGTTCACGGCCATGAAAACTCTACAGAGCCGTTCTGTGCTGCAGCACATAGGGTCACCATGAATCAGAAGTGACTTGGCAAAAACAAACAAACATGTTAGACACAGAACTAGAGGACGAGGTATGTTCGTGTCCTAAAGAGATCCCTCCCTCACAGAATATGTGGCTGACTGCCTTCAGGATCCACTGCCTCATTGGCCATGAGACCAGAAGAACTGCAGGATGTCCAGCTACCATCAATGAACCTTCTGATCAAAAACTCTGAAGAATCTCTATCAAAAGGCAGCGGGGAGGGGACGCAGAACAGAATTTCGATTCTCATGAAAGCCAGACTTTCTGGAGTCACAGAGGCTGGATGAACCCTCAAAGCCACTGCCCTGAGACAATCTTTAACCCTGAAACCATAATCCAAAACTAGTGCCTGATACCTTCTTTGAGCCCAACAACAATCTAGCTTAACTAGTAAAGAAGATAATGCCCTGAACAGTGTGCTCTTGTGGGAGCTTAGGCTGAAGGTTCAAATCCTTAACAGCAATGCAAAAGATTAGGTAGGAAGCCTAGGGGACAAGTGATTTTATATCAATAGAGTTGGAAAAATCAGAAAAGGAGAACGACATCGCATGGCTAAATAATCAGTGTCACTCTACTGCATTGTGTATGTAGAATTTATTGAACTGGTGCATGCTTTGCTGTGTATATTTTCAACAACAATAAAAAAGAAAAAGAGATCCACTCCTGCCCTCAGGAAGTTAGAGTCCACCGGGGAGCCAAGCCAAGTGCCGTCAAGTCAAAGGTAGATATTAATCACACAATCACCTCAAGAAAAAATTTATTACAAATGATGGTAATTCTTATCAAGCCAAGTTCAGGGGGCCATATGAGAATATAAGAGAGAGGCTGACCTGAGTGAGTGAGCAGAGAATCAGCAGTGACTACAAACCCTTGACTTGCTCTGGATGGCGTCTTGTCTACTGAGGACAGAGACAGCTTGGTGTCTACTTGTAGGAGGTGTGGTTTTGTGTTTCCCTTAGCTGCACTGGACCAGTCTTCTGTCACCTGGTTGCTCTAAGGATGCTTACAAGACAAAGGTCTTGGAAGACTTTCTGTCCAGGGAGAGTACGGCAGTTACCATCTCAGCGGTGTGGGTCTACAGGTATAGTGTGAAATGTTCTTCTGTAATGACATTCTTTTAAAGAATATTTTAGTTGTCTTGGTAGCACTGTATGCAACCAGACATCCATCCATCCATGATTTCTGCATGAAGCATTCAATGATATTGGTTATCTTCTTAACAGTGTCATTCTTCTCATGATCTCTGCCCGTACTGTTTGATAAGCCGTTACTTTAGACTCTCCACTCCTTAAAGGGAGCCCTGGCAGAGGCAAGTGATTAAGGGCTTGGCTCCTAACCAAAAGGTCGATCGTTTACATCCACCAGCCTGTCCTAGGAAACCCTACAGGCAGTTCTCTGTCCTGTAGGGTCACTCTGGGTTGGAATTAAGTGAATAGCAAGTGGAATTTGGCCCCTTAAAGTTCTCATCTGCACTTTAGATGAACTATTGTCAGTTTAAACTCCAACAGATAATCCATTATAACATTACCAAGCTCAAGGCAAATATTCTGTATCAATTGGGCTAAAGTGTTGCTTAGTTTAATGATGTTTTCATGAGATAGTCTTTGTTCACGTTTAGTGATTATTTCCAGGCATTATTCTGGGAGTTTCCCCAATCTCAATGGCTCCAGTAAGTTAGTTTCTATATGAGTTTAAAGTTCTCTTGCACAGTTTTCTTCGTTCTGATCAGGATCCACCTGTTGGGTCCTTAATCAAAATGTTCAGTAATAATAGCTGGGTGCTATCCATTTCTTCCCTAGTAACACTCTCCACACTCCGCTTCTTTGGGTAAAAGAGTTACCACTGTTATCACACGTTGCTGTCTGCCTTTTATTTCTGAGTTCTGATTTTATTGCTATAATCAGAGTCCTGGCTAGGAACATGGCCCCATGTGCCCAGGGCCAGACTAAGGCATGTCAGGGTCCTGAGCACTGATCACCTGGAATGCCCCCTCCTCTGCTTATTCATGCACTCAAACAGGATATGAGAGTTAGATGGTTACACACATGTGCGCGTGTAGTTATATGCATGCATGAATTGTACATGTTGAAATTGTTGAATGAGTGTATGGTCTGCTGTGTATATTCTCAACAACAACCAAACACTAAAATTCTATATTAACAAAATAAAAAAAAAAAGTTGCCATCATGTCACCTCTGACTGACGGTGACCTCATGGAGCACAGTTGTGCTATGACACGCATGCAGCTGTCCTGAGCAGAAGCAACTCAGTGGGAGCTAATCTGATCTGGAACAAAGAAACCCCTTCTCTCTGCCTTGGAAACCACCAGCATGAGGACGTGAGGTCTAGACTCACTTTGGCTATTTGTGACCAGTGGGTGGATGGGGGGAGATTCTGGAACTGCTGAGGGCCATGAGAGGGACACAGGGTAGAACCTGAGAGGGAAGCCATCACCAGAGAAGGCAGAGCAGGGAGGTGGAGGAAACCAAATCCTTGTAATGTCACTGAGCCCTCAGATTCAGCGGCACCTGAAGCCTGATCTACAGCTGCACTTGTCAGTGACCTTAGCCAGTTAAGGAAGCCCTGGTGGTGTAGTGGTTAAGCACTAGTCTGCTAGCCATCAGCTTGGCCATTCAAATCCACCAGGTACTCCTTGTAAACTCTGTGGAGCCACTCTACTCTGTCCCAAAGGGTCGCTATGCATTGGAATCAACTAGACTGCAGTGAGTTTAACCAATTAAATATGCTTTATTCTATAAGCTGGACTTGCTGGGTAGTACCAATAGTTAACATGTTCAACTGCTAACCAAAAGGTTGGAGGTGTGCCTAGAAAGAAAGGCCTGGTGATTTCCTGCCGAACGATCAGCCATCAAAAACCCTGTGAAACACAGTTCTACTTTGACGTGCATGGGGTCATCATGAATCAGAATCAGCTTGATGGCAACTGGTGGTGGTGGTATTACATAAGCTAGCTCGGCTTTCTGTGTCTTGCCACATACAGAGCCCACGTGACACAAACCTTGGAATAGGTAGCTGGCAGCGCCAAAGGCCTCCTCCACACCCCCAGGGCTCCAAGAGGAAGTGAGCCTGTTCCAGAGCCCAAATAAAAGGTCTCGCCTCCCACTTCTCTATTTCAGTGTTTCCATGCCTCCTGTCACCATAGCACCGTGACACTCTCAGGAAGCCAGAGGAGCCAGAGGAGGAGAGGGGCCTGCTTCCAGGCTGCATTGCCACGTTTCGTGGTTGGGGGGAGAGCAAGACAGCTCCAAGCTTGACATTTCAGGATGGAGATAACAGGGTAAAAATAAACTCCTCAGCGCCTGTAGCAGCACTTGCTGCATGGCTCTTATCTCTCGGCTTGGGGATAGGAAGGTTCCTTTCAGGTCAGTGCATGGCCAGCCACTTTCCAAAAGGTAGACAATTGGCTTATGTCTGTCTGTACTGGCCCATTCCCCTCTGGGAAGGAAGTCCTGTGAGTTCCTCCATTGCTCACACCCTCTACTTACTTAGCAAATAATCTTTCACACCTACATTCTCATGTGATGCTCCAGTAATGCCTGAAGGTGAACGAGGCAAGGAAGTGATGTACCCACTTCCAGATGCAAAAACACTGGAACTCAGGAAGATTAAATGATTAGTCCTAAATCACTCAGCCAGTAAGTGCTAATCCCATCTAATCTAAATCTCCACCAGCCCATCTGTCAGTTTGGTCATACTACATGGTGACAGTGGCACTTGCATGTTGCTGGGATGCTGGAAGCTATGCCACAGCTATTTCAAATACCAGCAGGGTCACCCATAGTGAACAGGTTTTAGCAGAGCTTCTGGGATAAGACAGATTAGGAAGAAAGGCCTGGAAATTTATTGAAAATTAGCCAATGGAAACTCGGTGGATCACAACAGAAGGTTGCGATGGAAGAGGAGGACCAAAGGTTAGTGCCAAGCCAAAAGCCAAGTGCCATCGAGTCGGATCCGACTCATGTAGACATGCAAAATACACAGTGGCCATAACAGTGGACTGTAGCTTACCAACAATCATTAAAGTGGTACCCAAACCCCCTGTTGTCTAGTCATATCTGACTCATATTAACCACGTAGTGTTTCCAAGGCTCTTAATCTTCACAGAAATTGACTGTCACATCTTTCTCCCAGGAAATGACTGGGGGTTTGAGCTGATGACTTTAAAGTTAGCAGCCAAGCACCTTAACTGCTGTGCAACCAGGGCCCCTTAAAGGTGTCACAGAACTGGGCAATGTTTCATTCTGTTGTGCGTGGCTGGGTGCTGATGCACAGCTGATAGCAGCAATCTAAACCTAGCACATCACAAACAACAATTTTTGGGGCAGGGTCAAGATGGCAGACTAGTCACACATCTGCTCAATTCCCTCTGAGAACTAAGGCCTAGAAAAATAATTGAACAGAACAATGTGGACATTCTGGGAGTCCCAAGACCAGCTGTAGGGCTGTGGGGTCAGACTGGGTGACAGGAAGGGGGAAACTACCTTTGTTGGAGGCGAGACCGTGGTGCAGTGAGTCCCTCTTCAGCTGGCACAGTAGCTAAGAGGATTATAAGTACTGACACCTTCTTTGTTAACAGGGAGACTGGGACTAGGATGGCCGAGCCTGGGAGCCTGGCAGGAGCCAGCTACTATGCTGAACCACCATGCCTAACTAAACAGCGCATCCTACAGAGAGAGGCTGTGCTTTGGACAGTCATATCTAGAGAACCCAGCAGCAGCTGGCAACAGAAGGTGCCATTGCCCATTCTCTGAATTGCACCACAAATACTTCAGACTGATTACAGAAGAGGCAGCTAGGGCAGGACAACATCTTGGTAGGCAGAGAAGTGGAATCAGCCATGCCTGGGGGCTCAACTGGGGTTAACTCCCTCAGTGAGCAAAAGTGCCTGTCTGGACAGTGCTTCTCCAAGCAGAAAAGCTGTTCTTAAGACAACTGTACCTAGAAAACATAGTGATGGCTGGTGGCTGAGTGTGGCAGTACCCCTTCCCCATCTCTTCTTTGAGCCATGTCATAGCATCTGCTGATGACCCCCAAGAGACTCCAGAGGTAGGGTGTCATCTTTGCCAGCCAGAGGGCAGGGCCTGCTGCCCCTAATGGTCCAGCTACTTTTAGCTGCCACTGGAGAGTGCCCATTTCAGCAGAAAAGCACTTTTTAAGATAAGCGCATCTACAGAACACAGTGGTCCCTGGCAGCCAAGTGTGGAGTCATCCTTCTCTCTTCCCTTCCCTGAGCTACACCATAGTTTCAACTGACATGATGCCGAAGAGTGGGCACAAGTAGGTTCTCATCTGTATCAACCAGAAACTGGGGACTGCCACCCTGAGGACCCAGCTGGGGCCCACTACCAAGCTGAGCAGCATCGCAGGGCTTGACAGCATCTCTATTACCAGAGAAGGCGTACACAAGTCAGCTGCACCTAGAAAACACAGCAGCAGCTTGTGGCCAAGTCTAGCAATGTCCTTACTCCCTTCTTAGAGCTTCACCACAACTTCCATTGGTGTAACACTGGAAAAACTGAACAACTTTTTATTGATAACAATCAATATCTAACCATTTAAAGAAGCAGACCACCATGGCTCTCAAAAATTCCCAAAATAGAGAATCAAAAAACTTCCCAGGTGAAGAAGCCTTTCTGAAACTATTAGAGGTGGAATATAGAAGAATTATATATAGAGTCCCTCCAGAGATTAAACAAAGTGCAGCAGAACAAAATGAAAAATTACATAAGTTATATAAACTGCTAGAACATCAATGATCTGAAATCCAGCAGATCAACAATAAAATTACAGAGTTTAGACAATTCAATGAAAAGCCAAAAGAGCAGGATTGAGGAAATAAATTGCAGAATTAGCAAGATCGAAGATAAAGCAATTGACACCATCATTTATGAGAAGAAACCAGATAAAAGAAACGAGAAAAATAAACAAGCACTAAGAAGCATGTGGGATTCTATCAGGAGGAATAATCTACAAATCACTGGAATTCCTGAACAGGGAGGGATAGCAGAAAATACAGAGAGAATTATTGAAGTGTTCCTGACAGAAAACTTCCTTGACATCATGAAAGAAGAGAACATAGATATTCAAGATGCTTATCAAACACCATAAAAGGTAGACCCTAAGAGAAAGACACCAAGACATATTATAATCAAGCTTAATAAAATGAAACATAAAGAGAGGCACTTAAAGGCAGCTAGGCTTAAAGCAAACTAATGCACAGAGGGAAGCCCTGTAGGTTTTCCTTTGACTTCTTGGCAGAAACTATGTTGCCAAGAACACAGTGGGAAGACACACACAAAGCCCTGAAGGAGAAAAGCTTCCAACCAAGAATTATATATCCTTCAAAATTATCTGTCAAATATGACGGTGAAATTAAAACATTCTTAGATAAACAGAAGCTTACAGACTTTGCAAAAACCAAACAAAAACTACAAGAAATACTGAAAGAAGCTCTTCATTTAGAAAATCAACAACTTCAGATATATGCTTGACAATGTAACTCAGGAGACAGCATCCAGAGTCCTACTCAGGGAAGTAACAAAGCTCGATCAAAGCTAAAATATTAAAAGTAGGGAACCAGCAGTCTTAACGTGTAACCTGTGACATCATCACACTATAAACAGTGATATATTACAGTAGTTATAGCCCTTTCAGATGAAGAGGAAGTTAAAGAGATATATACAGAAGTTAAGGATTGGTTTAGACTTAGAACATTAAGGGGGAACAAAGGGATGGCCACAAAGCAAACTAATAATGCTACATATCAGAACAAGAAACAATACAGGAGTCTCAAAAGACACAAAACCAACACTGAAAAGGATAAAAAGAAAACCCATAAAGAAAAACAACCCAAAAGAGACCATTAAGTGGAACACAGAAAACATCAACATAAAAATAAAGGCACCAAAATGACAGCACTAAACACATTTATCAACAATTACACTGAATGTAAATGGGTTGAATGCTCCAATTAAGAGGCAGACAATAACAGCTTGGATCAAAAAACATGATCTGTCTATATGCTGCTTGTAAGAGACACACCTTAGACCCAAAGATATGAACAAACTAAAAATCAAAAGATGGAAAAATATATACCAAATTAACAACATGCAAAGAAGAGAAGAAGTGATGATACTAATCTCAGATAAAATAGACTTTAATGTAAAATCCACCATCATGGACAAGGATGGTCACTATTTATTGCTTAAAGGTTCAACACATAAGCAGGATGTAACAATATTAAATATTTATGTACCCCAAAGCACAGCATCTAAATACATCAAACAAATACTGACAACATTGAACAATGAAATAGATCACTCCACAATAATAGTAGGAGACTTCAAAATTCCACTTTTAGTAATGGATAGGTTATCCAGAAAAAAAACTTAGTAAAGATACAGAAGACCTCATTGTGACAATCAACCTACTAGACCTCATTGACATTACAGAACTTTTTACCCAATAACAGATAAGTACACCTTGTTTTCCAATGCACGTGGAACATTCTCCAGAATAGACCACATACTAGGTCATCAAGCAAGTTGCAACAAAACCCAAACCACTGAAGTAGTGCAAAGCATCTCGGACCATAAAGCCATAAAAGTTGAAATCAATAGCAGAAAAAACATGGGTAGAAATTTGAACTCATGGAAACTGAACAGCACCTTGCTCAAAAATTCATGGGTCATAGAAGAAATCAAAGATGTAATAAGTTCATGGAATCAAATGACAGTGAAAACACATTCTACTAGAACCTATGGGATACAGCAAAGGCAGTGCTCAGAGGTCAAGTTGTCTCTATAAATGCACACATTCAGAATGAAGAAAGGGCCCAAACCAAAGAATTAACCCTACAACTTGAACAAGTAGAAAGAGAACAACAAAAGAACTCCTTGAGCACCAGGAGAAAACAGATAGCAAAAACTAGAGCAGAACTAAATGAATTAGAGAACAGAAAAACAACTGCAAGAATTAATAAAACCAAAAGCTGGTTTTTTCAAAAGATCAAGAAAATTGGTAAACCACTGGCTAAATTTACAAAGGAAAAACAGGAGAGGAAACAAATAATCCAGATAAGAAATGAGATAGGAGATGTCATAACAGCCCCAACTGAAATCAAAAGTATCATAACAGAGTACTATGAAAAATTGTACTTGAACAGATTTGAAAACCTAGAGGAAATGGACAAATTTCTAGATTCACATTACCTACAAAAATTATCACAAGAAGAAGTATAACAGCTTAATAAACCCATTGTGGACATGGTACAAGACTGGGCAGTGTTTCATTCTGTTGTTCATAGGGTTGCTATGAGTCAGAACCAACTCAACGGCACCTAACAACAACAACAATAAACCCATTACAAAAGAAAAGATTGAAAAAGTAATCAAACACTTCCAACCCAAAACATTCCTGGCCCAGATGGGTTCACTGGAAAATTCTACCACACTTTTAGAGAGAAGTTAATTCCAATACTACTGAGGCTATTCTGCAGCATGAAAAAGGATGGACTATGCCCAGATTCATGGTTTGAAGCCAGCATAACTCTGATACCAAAGCCAGGAAAAGGTCCCATCAAAAAAAAAAAGAAAGAAAGAAAAGAAAATTATAGACCAACATCACTCATGAACCTAGATGCAAAAATCTTCAACAAAATTCTGGTCAATAGAATACAACAACATATCAAAAAAATAATTCATTGTGACCAAACTGGATTCATACCAGGGATGCAGGGTTTGACATCAGAAAAACAAATAATGTGATCAACCACAACCATATAAATAACACAAAGGATAAGAATCACCTGATTTTGTCAACTGATGCAGAAAAAGCATTTGACAAAGTCCAACACCCATTCATGTTAGAAAAAACTCGCAGCAAGCAGTGGGAGCTGCATATAGGTGCGCATGCAATTTATATGGAAATGTACATTTTCATTCAATCATAATAATAAAAAATAAAAATAAACTCTCAGTAAAATAGGAATAGAAGGGAAATTCCTCAATGTAATAAGGGCATCTATGCAAAGCCAACCACCTACATCATCCTGAATGGAGAGAGACTGAAAGAATTCCCCCTGAAAATGGAAACTAAACAAGGATTCCCACTGTCACCATTTCTATTCAACATTGTGCTAGACGTTCTGGCCAGAGCCACCAGACAAGACAAAGAAATAAAGGGCATTTGCATCAGTAAAGAAGAACTAAAAGTATCCCTATTTGCAGATGATATGATTGTATATGCGAGGAACCCTAAAGAATCCATGGATAAACTACAGGAACTAGTAGAAGAGTTCAGCAAAGTATAAGCATGTGAGATAAATAAATCAGTAGGATTTCTTTACACCAACAAAGAGATCATCAAAGAGGAAATCAACAAATCAGTACTATTTACTGTAGCCCCCAAGAAGATAAAATACATAGGAATAAATCTAACCTGAGGGAAAAAAGAGTCCTATGCAAAGAAAATTACAAGGCCCTGCTGAAAGAAACCGAAAGAGACTTACATATGTGGAGAAATCTATCTTACTCATGGACAAGAAGACTTAACATTGTGAAAACATCTATTTTACCCAAAGTGATCTACATATACAATGCAATCCCAATACAAATTCCAGTGTCGGTTTTTAATAAGGTGAAGGAGAAAAATCACCAACTTTATTTGAAAAGGGAAGAAACTTCAACTAAGTAAAGCACTACTGAAGAAGAGGAACACAGTGGAAGGCCTCACACTACCTGACTTTAGAGCGTACTGCACTGCAATGGTAGTCGAAACAGCCTGGTACTGGTACAAAAAGAGACATATAGACCAATAGAACAGAATAGAGACACCAGAAATATCACCATCCTCTTATGAACAGTTGATGTTCCACAAAGGCCCAAAAGTGTAAACTGGGTTAAAAACAGTCTTTAACAAATGGTGTTGGCAAAATTGGATATCCATCTTCAAAAAACTGAAACAAGATCTATATCTCACACCTTGCATGAAAACTAACTCAAAATGGATAAAAGACCTAAATATCAGACCCCAAACAATAAAGATCACGCAAGAAAAAAATAGGAAATTCTAATACATGATTTAGACAGACTACAAAATCTGACAAAGCATGAACAACAGAAGAGAAAATAGATAAATGGGAACTACTAAAAATCAAACATAGACTTTATCAAGAGAGTTAAAAGACTGCCTACAGAATAGGAAAAAATTTTTGGCAACTACATGTTGGATCAATGTCTTGTTTCCATTATTTACAAGGTACTGCAAAATATCAACAAGAAAAAGACAAATAACCCAGTTAAATAATGGGCAAAGCAAATGTTTCACTGAAGAAGACATCCAGGCAGCCAAAAGGCACATGAGGAAATGCTCATGATCACTAGCCACCAGAGAAATCCAAATCAAAACTACGATGAGATACCATCTAACCCCAGCAAGGTTGGCAGTAATCCAAAAACACGAAACAACAAATTCTGGAGAGGCTGTGGAGAGATTGGAACTCTCCTGTACTGCTGGTGGAAAGGCAAAATGGTACACCCTTTTTGGAAAGCAATTTGGTGTTTCCTTAAAAACCTAGAAATAGAAATATCGTATGGTCCAGGAATCCCAGTGCTCAGAATATATCCTACAAAAATAAAGGCGGTTGCACGGATACATGGACACAAATGTTTATTGCAGCACAGTCCATAATAGCAAAAAGATGGAATCAACCTAGGTGCCCATCAACGGATGAATGGATAGACAAACTATGGTACATGTACACAATGGAATACTATGCAATGATAAAGAACAGTGATGATTCTAGGAAGCATCTCATAACATGTTTTCAACTAGACATTACACTGGGTGAAATCAGTCTGCTGCAAAAGGACAAGTATTGTATGAGACCTCTGCTGTAAGGACTCTAAAATGGTCTTAAGTACAGAAAAAAAGACTCTTTGATGGCTCCGAGGGTGGGGAGGGAGGGAGAGGGATATTCATAGATGAGATGCCAAGCCAAGTGCCGTCGACCATAGGAATTTGGTTAGGTGAAGGGAATGACAGCAAGCAGTAGAGAGCCCATCAGCATGACTGAACTACACCATAAACTGAAAGGTTTTCTACACTCAACCCAATATTTCAAAGGATGGGGTAGCATGGATAGGGGCCTTGGGACCATGTTTTCAGGGGACATCGAGGTCAACTGGCATAGCCAGTCTTTTAGCTAAGAGAGTCTTCTGCACCCCATGTTGGTGAGTGGTGTCTGGGGTCTTAAAAGCAAGCAAGCTGCCATCTGAGGTCTATCAAATGATCCCAACCCATCTGGAACAGATGACAACTGAGAACATCAAAGACACAAGGAAAAATGAGCCCAGGAGACAGAAGGAACCGTATGAATGGGAGACTGCATCAGCCTGAAACCAAAAGAATCAGCCACCACCAAAACCAGCCATGATGGAGGACACAATGAGAATCCCTGAGGCAACATTAGCAAAAGAGATGTGCAGTTCAAAAACTCTTCCAAAAGACCAGAATTGATGGTCTGACAGCCTGTAGGGTTCTCTGGGAACATGACCCCTAGACTTGCTCCCGTCCCTGACCTGAAACCAGTACTGAGGTCAACTTCTCAGACACAAACAGACTAGACTTTGGGACACAGTGTGAGCATATGGTGTGTGTACTTTATGGATTTATACATTTATAGAAGGCTGTCCTGTTTTCTTTCTAGATGGGAGAAAAAAGGGTGCAGAGGAGGGGACAGGTGCTCATTAAGAGGATTCCAGAAGTACAGAGTGAAAAGGAGGAACATGCTGTCACAGGGTCAGGAGAGCAGATGGAGCTGCCAATAGGTGGACATGCAAAATTTATTTGGATTGTATACTTTCGCTTAATCATAATAAAAAAAAAAAACAATCTTTGATGGTTATAAAGGAGGAGAGAGATGGGAGGAAAAAATACTAAGTGGACAATAGATATCATCTATGACAATGATAACTTTGGTGAAGGGTAAGACAGGACACAATACTGGGGAAGCCAGCACAAGTTGTCCAAGGCAAGGTCATGGAAGCTCCATAGACAGGTCTAATCTCCCCAAGGGACTGAGTTGCTGGGCCGAGGGCTGTGGGAGCAGGGTCTTGACGAACATCTCACTCATTTGGCATAACATAGTTTATAAAGAAAATGTTGTACATTCTACTTGAGTGAATAGTGTGTGGGATTTTAAAAGCCTGTGAATGGCCATCCAGGATGCTCCATTGGTGTTACCCTGCTGGGAGCAAGGAACAAGGAAGGAAACACAAGACACTACAGAAAGGTTAGTCTGAAGGACTGATGGACCACAGCTACCATAGCGTCCTCCAAGCTGAGTCCAGAACAATTAGAGATGCTGCCCGGCTACCACCAGTGATTGCTTTGACAGGGACCACAACAGAGGGTCCCTGACAGAGCTGAGTAAAATGCAGAACAAAATTCTAACTCACAAAATAATAAGAATAATGAAAAGACTAGACTTACCGGACCACCAAAAGAACAAACAGATCTGTTGTGGAAGAAGTACAACCAGAGTGCTCCTTGGAAGCAAAGATGGCAAGACTGTGTCATACAAACTTTGGATATGTTGTCAGGGAAGATCAGTCCCCGGAGAAGGACATCATGCTTGGTAGAGTGGAGGATCGGTGAAAAAGAGGAAGACCTTCAATGATACCGATTGACATAGTGGCCGCAACAATGGGTATCAGTATAAAAATATTTGTTGACATGACACAAAAGTGTGCAGAGTTTCGTTCTGTTGTTCACAGGGTCGCTATGAGTTGGAATCAACTAGATAGCACCTAACAAAAACAACAACAACTGGCCTAACAGAGACTGCAGAAACCTTGAGTCGATGGCACCCCCGGCACCGTGCTAGCTCGGTAATGAAGTCATTCCTGAGTTGCCAAAGATTAGACAGACCCATAAAACAAAGAGAGACTAAAGGGCTACACAGCCCAGGGTCAGGGACAAAAAGGCAGGAAGGAACAAGAAAGCCGGTAATGAGGAACCTCAGGCTGAGAATAGGAGAGCAGGGACCCGTTGTGAGGTTGGCAACTAACGTCATGAAACAATGTATGTACTAGTTGGTTAATGAGAAACTATTCTACTCTATAAACCTTCTTCCAAAGTACAATAATGAAAAAAAAAAAGAGGAAAATAAATAAATCCAGGTCCTGTCCCATTGTTCTGTTTTTGACCAGGGGTAAAGGGTTGATTTCCTTTTGTCAAGGCCTATCTATGTACCACCATGTGGCCTGAGTACAACGCAGCTGTACTGTGGCATCGCCATCACCTGTGATGGCAGCATGACACGCCACCTGACAGCTCCGCCCCTTGGCCCTCTCTGCCTCCTTCCAAGCACACATCTGCAGAGTTTTGTGTTTGCCGGGTAAACAACCTACTCACTCACTGTCACAGGGTGGCTGGGACCATGCAGCAATGATGGTCCCCAACGCTGCTCTTGAGGCTTAGGAAGCCTCTGTTCTCCCATCCATAGAATGGTGATGAAAATTCTACCTCTCTGCCAGGGTTACTATAAGGGTTAAATAAGCCATTGCATGCAAAGCCGTTAGGTCAAGCGTGCAACATGATAATCCCCGGTTTGGAGCTCACTGCCACACTGATAGCTCTTCCAGCGCCGGCTTGGGTGTGCAGTGTCGATGCCACTCACCCGCGGCAGCAGCACCTGCCCTTTGAGTTTCTTTTCTCTCAGTGGCCAAGGATTTGCACTGAGCCATTTCATCAGTTAAGAGTTGTGGTTTGCCAGTGACCGAAACACCAATCCTAACTGGATTCCATGAAAGGAGAGTTGACTGCCTCCATGGGTAACTCTGAAAGCGGTCAAGGGTAGAGCCTAGCTTCAGGCACAGCTGGATCCAGAGATGGAAATGATACCATTAGGATCGGATTTCTCTCTTCTGATTTCTCAGCCCGTTTTCCCTTGGTGCTGGCTGTGTCCCTGCGGATGGCAGAAATAAATGGCAGTAGTGGTTCCAGTTTCTCATCCTCTTTGGTTCAAGGCTGCAGAAAACAGCCCGATCCCAGCATCCCCAGCAGAAGTCTCTGTGTGCCTTGCTGCCCAGCCCATCCTTGCGCCAGGGGAACGGGATGCCCAAAGGGAATCAGGCCCAGAGGCACACCCAGCCCTGGAGCCAGGGTTGTTGTTAGGTGCTGTTCAGGCCCTTCAGACTTGTAGTGACAGCACACACAAGGGGACAAAACACTGCCCGGTTCTGCACCATCATCGCTGTGCTAAGTCAAAGCCAGGGGTGAGTCTGCTCCATCCAAACCTCGAGTTCAGACAGCAGCAGAGTGCCCGCAGCCAGGCAGACGTCAGGCAGGGCAACTGTGTTCTTTCAGCAGGGCTGCCATTCCAAGGCCTCACAGACTGAGCTCTTAACAGCGCGCCATACAATTCTGAAGGCCACAGGTCTGGAGTCAAAGGGCCAGCAGGGCCAGGCTCTATCTCAGGGCTCCAGGGGAAGACCCTCCTGCGCCTCTTACAGCTTTGTTGTTGGGTGTTATGCAGTGGGTTTGACACATGGGGACTCCATGTGACAAAGCAGAACTGCATCCTAGAGTTTTCTGGGCTGTGCTCATTACAGAAGCAGTTTGCCAGGTGTTTCTGCTACAGAACCACTGGGTGGATTCGAACTGCCAACCTCTCAGATAGCAGCCAGGCACTTAACCACTGGAGCCACCAGGGCTCCTAGCAATCCTGGGCACTCTTTGGCTTGCAGGCACATCCCTCTGAGCTCTGTGCCTGTCTTCACCTGGCCATCTCCCTGTGTGTCTTCTATACAGACACCATTCAGTTGGATTAGGGTCTGCCCAACTCCAGGATAGCTTCCTATTAATGGACAACTTCAAATACCCTATTAGGTCATGTTCACAGCCACCAGGGTTACAGTGTCAGTGTCACCTCTTAGGGGACACTGTTCAATTGATAATAGTTGCCACATCGTCTCACCTTGTGGCCCAAGTGAGCATTGATGAGGTAACTTCTACAATCCAACAGAGCAGAATGGCCTCCAAACGGGCCGACTAGCAAAAAAAAAAAAAAAAACATTCTCAAGAAGACACCCCAGCATCAGCCGCAAACCAGCTGAGCCAGCTGACCTCAAATAGAATCCGTCCCTAAGCTCAGCCTTGCACCTGCCAGCTAGAAAGCCAGTTGACTCTGACTTGACTGGGAGCTAGCAAACAGAGGTCTTTCCAAGCCTCTATCTTTGGGAATCAGATCCTTGCCCCACTGCAATTATTATTTGTTAATTCTTGATCTTGTCTTTAAAAAAGCACCAAACATACAGGACCACCACCACTCCACCATGATCCTTGAAATGAACACAGTAAAACCAACTCTGTTGCTAAACTAACCAGTGGCTCTTACCAAGAGTCCCATCCCAGTGGTGTAGTAATTAAAACAACAGCTGCTAACCAAAGGCTTGATGGTTCAAATCCGTCAGCCGCTCCTTGGAAATCCTGTGAGGCAATTCTACTTTGTCCTACAGGGTTGCTATGAGTTGAAATCACTTATCAGCTATGGTTTGCTTTTTCGGTTTGGTTTTGGTTTCTCGGAGTGCTGCTGAGATTAATGTTGCTAGGGGCAGGGTCAGCAAGAGTCGTGGGGATGTTGGAGACATACCTAATACCGACTTGAGACTCGGCAAAATTGAAACAATTGAAAACACATTAAAAGGGAAGAACTCACCCACTGAGTGATGCAGTTGTGTTGAAAGCTAAACCAATTGCTCGATCAGTTGAGTCTGACTCGTGGAGACGTCATGTGTGTGCAAGCCCAGATGTGCTACAGAGGGTTTTCAATGCTCATTACGGGGGGGGGGGGGGGGGACTCAATGGCCAAGATTTCATCTGAGGTTCCTCTGTGTGGATTTGAACTTCTAACTTTTCTGATAGCTGCCAAGCAAGGTAACCATTTACACGTGAGGTGCTGTCTGCCTTAGTTCCCTGTGACATCTGAAGTTCTCTTTGACGCAGTGATGCATGTTCAGAATTGGACTGCAAAAATAGTACACTACTCAACACTGTCCACCACAACTGCAAACACGCTATTGAAGCTTCTCGCCATCCCCCCGCCCCTCTCCCCAGCCTGCAGCAGAAATGGAAAGAAAAAAATGGGTACGAGCAAGAAAAATTTTGTTTTTTATAATTATGGTAATTATGTATGCATTGCCAGTAGGAGAGTCTGGGAATTCTTCCTAAAAGACTGGAAAGAATTTCCTCTTTGATCTCAATCCTGAGTCTCAGAAAATCAAATTAAGAAAGAAAAGCAACAGAGGATTCTCTGTGGGGAGGAAGGGAGCAGGACTGGGGCTCCTAGTGGGGTCCCCGGGAAAAAAAAAAGATGCAAGAGAAAGTGCCTGGACACCTTCAATAAAAGGGAAAAGCTAGTTCCCAACAAGTAGATTCCCGTGTCAGAGTACAACTGTGCTCCAACGAGTTTTCAGCAGCCGAGTTTTCAGAAGGAGATTGCCAGGTCTTTCTTCCGAGGTGCCTCTGGATGAACTTGAACCTCTAACCTTAACATCTCAGCACTTACATGGCCTCTTAAATGTTGTCAGTAGCCTTGGGAGAAAGGGCAACTGAGAAATGAGTGCGACTGGGTCCTTACCCCTTTGCTGCCGGGCTGGGAGAAGTTTCCCTGGGAGCTACAGAGGACAGTTCCTGCTGTCTCCCCATCCCACCCACAGCTGCTCAGATTTGCTCAGCAACCGCGCCGGCTTCCGGAGCAGCCTCACAAATTGGAGCCAACACACCGGGAGCCGCCACAACACGGTCGGCAAATGCAGGCATGTGAGGAGTTTGTTGGGTTTTTTTAAAAAATCTTTCTTTAGACGCACTGGGAGAAATGGTCCTGTCACTTCTCTAAATTTTCACCCGTGGTTGCTAAGCAGCACGCCTCTTCCCCTTTTCCACTTGCCTCTGTTCCCGCTTTCTTTGTCTCTCTCCACCCTCCGCCCCCGCACACACACGGTGCTCTTCCCAGTGGGGCCACGGAGTCGGAGGACAGCCTTTGAGCTGTTCCCAGCTCCGGGGGCCACCGCAGGGCAAAGGCGTCCCCACCGAGAGGCCTCCCAGCCTGCTCTGCGGGAACGTGCGGAGAAGTCCCGCTGCTTGAGCGCTTGGGTTCCCCTGCGGCGGTGAGGGCTTCCTTCCATCCTTTCTTCAAGCCTGCTTTTCACTCTACCACCCTTTTTCCTACTCCCATGCTTCTTTCTTTCTCTCGCTCCCTTTCTTCCTTCCACCTTTCTATCCTTGTATTCTTTCTTCCTTCTACACTCCTTTCCTCCTTGCCTTCCTTCAACAAGTAATACTGAATATTTACTATACATCAGAAGACTTCAAAGAGCTTATACTGGACTAGGGAAGACGGGCACAGGCAACAAGAACACACCGTGTGAAGCACTCAGAGTCTGAGACTCAGGCAACAACCCGCCTCCATCAACAGATGAATGAATAAACAACATGTGGTACATACATCCATCGGAATATCGTTGTTGTTACGTGCCATAAAGGTGGTTCTAACTCACAGGGACCCGATGTACAACAGAAACAAACATTGCTCAGTCCTGCACTGTCCTCACAACCGTTGTTATGCTTAAGCCCATCGCTGCAGCCGCTGTGTCAATCCATCTCATTGAGGGTCTTCCTCTTCATCACTGATGCTCTACTTTACCAGGGACTGATCCTTTCTGATAACATGTCCAGAATATGTGAGAGATAATCTTGCCATCCTTGCTTCTAAGAATATTCTGGCCATACTTCTTCCAAGACGCTGGTTTGTTCTTTGAACAGTCCATGGTACATTGAACTTTCTTCACCAACAACATAATTCAAAGGCTTCAGTTACTCTTCGGTCTTCTTTATTCTTTGTCCAGCTTTCACGTGCGTATGAAGCACTTGAAAATACCATGGCTTTGGTCAGGTGATCCTTAGTCTTTAAGGCGACAACTTTGTTTTTAAACACTTTAAAGGCATCTGTTGCAAATTTGCCTAACACAATGCATTGTTTGATTTCTTGACTGCTGCTTTCACGGGTGTTGATCATGGACCCAAGTAAAATGAAATCCTTGACAATTTCAATCTTTTCTCCACTTTTTCATTATGCTATTTATTGGTCAGATGTGAAGATTTTTGTTTTCTTTATGTTGAAGTGTGATCCCTACTGATAGCTGTGGTCTTTCATCTTCATCAGTAAGTGCTTCAAGTCCTGTTCACTTTCAACAAGCAAGGTTATACGATCTGTGTAACTCAGGTTTTTTTATGATACTTCTTCCAATCTTGATGCCCTGTTCTTCTTCACATAGTCCAACTTCTTGGATTATTTGTTCAATTTATAGATGGAATAAGCGTGGGGAAAGGATACAACCCAGACACATACCTTTCCTGATTTTAAACCACGTTCTGTTCAAATAATTGCCTCTTTATCCGTGTATGCTTTCCTCATGAACATAATTAAGTTTTTGGAACTCCTGTTCTTTGCAATCTTATCAGTAATTTGTTATGGTCCGCATAGTGGAATGTCTTTGCATTGTCAGTAAAACACAGGTAAACATCCTTCTGGTATTCACTGCTCTCAGAATACCAGAAGGAATATTACTCAGCCATAGACAGAAATGAAGTCCTGATATGTGCTCCACCATGGATAAACTTTGAAAACATGCTGAACGAAATAAGTCGGATGCAAAGGGGCAAATTTTGCATGATCCCATTAATATGAAATATCCACAAAAGACAAATGCATGGAGAGAAAATCATTAGTGGGGACCAGAACTGTGGGGAAGGGGATAGGTGGGATTGCTTCAAGGGACACAGAGTTTCTGCATGGGGTTACACAGTGAATCAGAACAAAACCAAACAAAACCCATTGCCATTGAGTTGATTCTGACTTATAATAACGCTAGAGTAGAACTGCTCCATAGAGTTTCCAAGGAGCACCTAATAGATTTGAACCACTGACCTTTTGGTTAGCAGATGTAGTGCTTAACCATTAGGCTACGAAGTTTTCCGACACAGTGAATGGTGTTGGTAATTAAGCAACATGATGAGTGTAACGACTGGTGCTGGATTATACACTTAAAATTGGTTAAGATGGCAAACTTTCTGTTGCAGACCTTCCTCCACCATAAAATTTTAAAGAGTCTATGACCCAGACATCCACTGAGCCCAGCCATGATGCTATGGCACCTCTTTCTGTGTCTGCCCTTGCCCCAGAAAACATTCTCACACAGGCAACAGGTCTCCTGAATGGGTACCAGGAATGTCCTAAGAGGAAGGCGACAGCAAACTCTCCACACATGTGTCTCTTCCCCCCAGGATCTTCTCCAGCTTCGAACCCTCTCTTCCTGGTCCTCTCCTGCCCACTCTCTGAGCTGCTGTCTTCCCCTCTGGCTCCCGCTCTGGCCCCTCCGCACCCACAACAGCCCTCCTTGGTTTCTCAGCCCTGCTGGTTTTTGTGCTGGGGAGTCCACTGAGCTTCCAGTATTTGCTCCCAGACTTCCAGAAAGTGTCACCCACCCCGTCGTCATCACCCATCAGCAAAAGATCATCTAATTCTCTGAATCTGGGTTGTGGGGGTGTGTGTTGTTCCTGTCAAATGCTGTCGAGTCCATTTCAATTCATAGTGGCCCCGTGTGACAGAGCAGAGCAGTCCTATGGGATTTACAGGCTGTAACATTTACCAAAGCAGATCACCAGGTCTTTCTGCCACAGAGCCACTGGGTGGGTCTGAACCACCAGCCTTTCAATCAGCAGCCAAGTGCTTCACTGTTGTGTCAGTCTCAGGTCTACATGTGTGCACACACATGTGCACGTATGTATAATTTAGAGATGGAGTCCAAGTATAAAGTAAGACACAGCAAGTGTCACCCCAAATTTACATGCCTGGTGGCTCTGACAGGTGAGTCGGGGAGAGAGAGATGTGACTGCAGGGAGAGGGATACTCCTGGGGGTGAGGTGCAGGAGAATGGCACTTGGGTGACCAGCTGTCCATTTTGGTGGCAACTGAGATGTTTCTGAGATATAGGACTGTCAGTGCTAAAACCGGCCATGTCCTGGGCAGAGCAAGATAACTGGGACACTCCAAGCACTGTTGCATGGGTGGTGCTATATTTTTATCAGACTGGATAATGAGTATGTGGGAGTTTACTATATTATCTCTGCAGCTTGTCATATACTTATAACATTTTGTTGCCAAAAGAAAAGAAGAAAGAAATTTTCTGTCCCAGGAGATGCGTGCTCCACAGCACCCCAAGGAGAGTAGCTAATAGCACAGGGAGATCTGAAAAGGCTGGGAAGAGGTCACGTTTGAGGGGAACCTTGAAATCAGAGTGAGGGTTCCCAGTGCTGCGGGAAGCTCCAGAGGGCGCAGGCTGGGATTTGTCACTCTTCTGTTCCCAGAGCCCCTGCCTGTAGTAGGTGCTCAGCATGTATCTGCTGAAGGAGCGAGGATACAGCAGTACGGACAGCAAGGACTGTATGGGGTGTAGACCCAGGTGGGTGCTGGCTTCTGTGACAAGCAGAGGTTGGTGTGACTGGCTGTGCTGGGGGTGTGGTGGGTATGAAAGGGCAGGCAGGGGTGGACGCTGCAGAAGCAAGCAGAGGCAGCTTATCAAGTGCCCCTCAGGCCCTGCCTTTTACCTGGAGTCCAGAGAAGGACAATTCAAAAGCCTGCAGGTGCCAGGCAGGTAGAGTAAATGAGAGTAGGAGGCTGGAGGTAAGGCAGTAGGGCATGGTGGGGATTATTGCTTAAGGGGCAGGTGTGAAGGAGACCATGGCTCCCCACTCAGCTGCAGCCAACTGCCATCACGGAGAACAGGGCTCCGTGATTCTAGGGAAGTTGGAAAGCCAGATTAGTATGTGAAACACTCAGATTTTTTAAAAAAAGACGAAATCCTGTCTGTGGGCCTCCAGCTTGCAGAGGATACCCAAACAAGGATTTTACGGCTAGCCTGCAACATGGACCGGCTGGATGGCAGTGACATCTTTCTAGAAGCAAGGATGGAGGAGGCAATGGGGACAGGGGCTGCAGGCAGTAAGTTGTGGCTCCCAAGACCTCCTTGGAGAAGCCACAGGCTTTGTAGCAACCCTGGACCCTGATTTCTGTAGGGTGGCTGGGAGAGTGGACGCCAGACAAATGTTTGGGAATGGAGAGAATGAGCTGTGCCTTTGCCACTATTTCCCAAAGCCACCTACCCCATTTCATCCTGGCCTGCCTCTGCCAAACAAGACCACAGGCCAATGACGGTTGGCCCCGTGGGAGAATGTGCATCACTTTCCAGGCTAACTTGCCACCAAATGGAATCATCGTGGGGTCACTGCAGGTCAGCGGGAGTGGAGTCAGCATGGCCTGTGCTCTGACCTGCCTGGAGGCCGTCAGGAACACTGTGACCAGGCTCCCCACATTGACCATGGCACAGCTCACTGGTTCCCATGTCCCGGTCACAACAAAGACCCTGGATGACACTGAAACCTGGACCAAGAACAGGGGTTGCAGTCCCCTCTCCCCAAAGAAACCAAGCCAGCCAGGCTCCACAGGGAACAAAGGAATGGCCCCCCTGCTCAGAGCACTGGGAGAGTCCTGGCTTTTGGAGGCGAAAGCTTCAGAGCCCAGCGCTCTGGGAGAGTGAGATCCCGGGGCTCTGTTGAACAGCTGGGATTTCTGCCAGGCAAGCAATTCTCCAGCAACTTCTACATGAAGCCAGAGTTTCCAACTACCCTGGTCAGCGACCAGCACAGACCCAGCCCCATCTGTTTGCCTGACTCCCAGTTCTGCCCCAGTTCAGGGCTGCCATTGGCAGGAAGTGTAGCTGAAAGTTTTCTGGGTCCCACCTGCCGAGGACTGAGGCCTTGGCATCCAAACTTACAGTTTCCAAGCAGGGCTAAGGGAACCCAGATGACGGCATGGGAGAAGGTTACACACAGATTCCTGCATACTATCCTTCCATCCCATGGTCCATGGGGTTCAGCCCTGCCCTATGGGCCTCCAGGACTGATGAACAACAGCTGGGAATACAGACAGATGCATGAAGAATGACTAGAAAAACCTAACCCATGACCATCAAGTCCATGCTGACTCATAGTGACCCTACTGAACAAAGTAGAACTGCCCCATAGAGTTTCCAAGGAGTGCCTGGTGGGTTCAAACTGCTGACCTTTTGGTTAGCAACCATTGCACTTAATCACTACAACACCAGGGTTTCCTGGAGAACGACAGAATCAGCTTAAGATAAACTGTCTTTCTGTATTTTTTCAAGTGAGCGAAGGGAGCTCTCTTCGTAGGCCTTCTGTTCTTTTTGCTTTTCAAAGGAGCATGGACGGGAGGGAGAGAGTTCAGGGTCCTAAAATCGTACGTGGTTGGTAGCTGCTGTCCAGTCAGCTCCGACTCACAGTGATCCCGTGCACAATGCCATGCTGCCCAGTCCCGTGCCATCCCCACAAGCCACTGGAGATCAGGCTGTTGTGATCCATATTTTCATTGGCTGACTTTTCAGCTGTGGATCACCAGAACTTTCTTTCTAGTTCATGTTAGTCTTGGAAGCTCTGCTGAATCCTGTCTGGCATCATAGCAACACATGAGCTCCACAGACAGAGGGCTGGTGGCCTTACGTGAGATGCCGTGGCCGGAAATGGGCCCAGATCTTTGGGACAGAGGGTGAGGATTCAATTGCTGCACCTCCAGTGGCTCCAGAGTCAATTCTACTCAGCCCATAATGATCAAAGGTCAACTGTGCACCTAGCAAAGGAGTGTCAGTGCCAGCACGACTTGGATCATCTGGCACGAACTAGCAGGGGGTAGGGCAAATGGACCTCAGGACAAGAGCCTTGGCACCAGCTGTCACTTTTGCACTGTGTTCTCACTGGTTTTTGCTTTTTTGATTTTTATTGTGGTGAAATTGAAGTAACACACCCTTTACCATTTCCACCACTTTTACACGTGCAGTGCGGTGACACTAATTACATTCACCATGTTGTGCAGCCATCGTCACTATCTGTTTTCATATCAACCACCAGTTTTGAGGAATAGGAAGTATTATCCCATTTAGCAGATGGGAAAGTGAAACTCAGAGAGGTAAAGTCATCGGTGGCAGGCCATGCAGGGAATGAGGGCAGGAAGGAGATTCAGTCCAGAATGCTCTGGAGATGGGACCCTCCTGGAAACTGATGGGATTCAACTCAGCAAGTGTTGGGGACTTGGAAGGGACTACCGGCCTATGACCAGCCTTGTGCTCACCCTTGCAGGGGACCATGAGACTAGCATCTCACCTCAATGTATCAAACCCTCATGTCCAGTTTGCAAGCCACTGGGGAGTGCCTCTGAGATTTATTTTTATGAAAACTTACAAGCAAACCAAAAAGGTAATGTTATAAACGTAACTGAAACTCCCTGGGTCTCCCTCGTGCACTGGCCAGCAGGCCCCCTCCCCAACTACTGTCCTGAGTGTGTATGTTTCTCACTCCCATGCGTGTCTCTGTGCTTTCGCTTCACTTGTGTTTCTAAGCACTGTTACTTGCATATGTCTCTAGTTTGACATAAATGGCATCACGCTTACAGGGATCGCTTCACAGCTTGTTTTTTTTTTAAACAACTATATTGAGATATGAGGGGTCTGACAATTGTGTTTGTGAACTCATCCTAGAAAAATTGCTTTGAAGGGTAGACTAGACCCTGGCGTCGGTGTATATCTTCCCAAGGGGACTACTTCAAAGGTAACTGTAGTGATATTCAGCAATGAAGTATATAGTACTTTTTCTAGGATGCGTTCACAAACTTGATGGTCGGACCTTTCAGGATGACAGCTCTGACGGCCATTCCAGAAAAAGAGAGTTCTAAAATTGCTCTGAAGGGTGGGCTAGGCACTGGCATCAGTTCATAGCTTCCCAAGGGGAGTCCTTTGAAGGTGACCATAGTGATATTCAGCAATGAGGTATGTAGCACTTTTTCTAGAATGAGTTCATGAACTTAATTGTCAGAACTCATATTCACATATTACACAATTCACTCCTTTAAAATGGACAATTCAGTGGTTTTTAGAATATTTGCAGGGTTACACATCCACCACCATAATCAATATTAGAATATTTTCATCATCCTCAAAACAAACGCTACCTCCTCTTAGCTATCATCCTCACATCTTCCATTCCCCAACCCCACAATGCAGCTAGGCAACCACTAATTCACTTTCTGTCTCCAGGCATTTGCCTATTCTAGATAGTTCATGTAAATGGAATCATAAAATACATGATCTTTTGAGTCCGAGTTCTTACACTAAATGCAGTGCCTTCAAGATTTATCCACGTGGTAGTGTGTGTCAGAATTTCATTATTGCCAGAAAATCTTCTGTTGTAAGGCTATACCATGTTTATTCATTCATCAGCTGATGGATATTTGGATTGTTTCTGCTTTTGTCTATTATGAAATAACACTACTATGAACATTCTTGTACAAATCTTTGTGTGAGGATACATGTTATCATTTCTCTTGGGTCCATGCCAAGGAGCGGAATTGCTAGGTCGCATGGTAGATCTGTTTATTTGTTTGAGGAGCTCTCAGACCACTTACCACAGCAGCTGCACCATCTAATGTTTCCTCTAGCATTGTATGAAAAAAAAAAAACCCGTTGAGTCAATTCTGGCTCATAGTGACCCTATAGAACAGAGTACAGCTGCCATATAGAGTTTCTAAGGAGTTTCTGGTAGATTCAAACTGCAACCTTTTGGTTAGCAGACATGGTTCTTAACCACTATACTACCAGAGTTACCAGATTTCTCCATATCCTCACAAACACTTGCTGTTGACTTTTTTTTTTATTGCAACCACTGTGGTGGGTATGAAGTGATACCTCCTGGTAATTTTTTTGTGTGTGTGTGATTAAATGCAAGTATGCAATCCTAATTAACTTTGCTTGTCAGCTTGTCTGCAGCTCCTTCTGCTCTCCTCCTTTTCCTTCCATACTTGTGGTATCCGCTAAATAATCTCCTGTCCCTTCACCTCCACCCCTCTTTCTCCCATCTAGAAACAGATCTTCCAGTAGTTCTGATTTGCATTTCCCTGATGGCTAATGATGTTCAGCATCTTTTCATATGCTTATTGGTCATTTGTGTATCTCCTTTGGAAAATTATCTATTCAGATCCTTTGCCCTTTTTTAAAAAATTGTTTTTGTTGATGTTGAATTGTAATAGTTGCTTTACGTTCTGGTTGCAAATACCTTGTCAGATATGTGATTTGCAACAGTTTTCTCCAGTTTTGTGGGTTGTTTTTCCACTTTCTTGATAGTGTCCTTTAAAGCACAAAAGCTTTCAATTCTGATAATTTCTAATTTATCTAATTATTCTTTTGTTTACCATGCCCTAGCTTCTAGTTTTGTTTTGATATGCCCAAATGGGCTGATAGTGTAAGCTGCTTTGATTACCGGTAACTTTAAAGCTCTCACATCCCGTTAGAGCTGTTACTGCATATTGTGAATGCAGAAGTCTGTTTTCTTTTCTTGTGTGGCTTCAGCTCAGATGTCTGGGTTGTTGGTCACAGAGTGTATGGTACAGGCTCTCACCCACCATCCTAGATCGGCAGGACTACATAGGGGTGACTGGAGCAGGCGCAGGTATCTGGCTGCAGTAGGATGTCATGTGCTGAGCAAGGTAGAGGGCTGAGAGCTGCCCCCAAGTGTCTGGGTAGAAGGCGTGTCCCTGTTCCCTGAAAGTTCATAGGTGGGTGAGTTTTGTAACTAGATTTTCGGTACCCAAATCTGTCAACTGTGAGGACTGGTAGGCACCTCTTATTCTTGGACTCCTGCTGCAGGTGGCTAGGTGGAGTGGGCGGGGCCATGAGTCCTCAGACCCCTCATATGGGAAGGTGAGTACCCTGCTTAATGGGCAAGGCCGTGTCAAATGTCACAAATCTGCCACTCCCCTCTTGTGACTGTTGCAGTTGAAAATAGGATTGAGGTATATACTCTGCTGTACTGTGCTAATGAGGGCCTACACTATTGAAATGGGCTACTAGGCAGGAGAGAAAGGCATTCCAAGTCTGTGGACCCCTTGTGTGTGTGCCTGGCCACAGGGGCTCCGTCTGCCCTGTGTTTAGGCCTAGGGAACATGCAGATTTTTTTTTTTCCTGTTTGTTAATTTGTTTCCTCTCCAAAGCTGGGAGGAGGACTCAGGGAGAGTGACAAGTCCTACTTCTGGCCCAGGGGCCACAGCAATGGCTGAAGCTGGTCTGGGACCTGGAACAGAGTGGGGTGGGGGCAGGTAAATAGAAGAAAGATAGCATCCAAGGAGAGGAAGGGGTTTTTTGATCCTCAGGCAGGTTAGATGCTTATACTGATTTTTCTTTGACTCAGAGCCACTTCTACCTGCTTTGGGAGGCTTGAGGAGACTCTCTACTGCTCAGTTTCTCCCAGTGTGGAACATGCATCCTGATACTTACCTCAGCCCTTGAGGACCCACTGATCTAGTCTACAGGGTACCAGCCAGGTCAGGTTCAGCGAATCTTTGCTGCTTCTGAACTGTCTCTCCCTCTCTTTGCTGTGTGATCCAACTCCTCAACCCTGTCTTTGATGTTCAGACCTCCTGTTGTTGTTGTTAGGTGCCATCGAGTCAGATCTGACTCACAGTGACCCTATAGGTCAGAGTAGAATTGTGCCATAGAGTTTCCATAGATTGTCATATATAATTGACTCATTTTTTTTCTCAGATCTTTTCTTGTAAAGGGGATCATAGGAAGCACGTGACTTCTTCATTCTCCTGGCCCTGCTTCCTCCAGTTTTTCTTTTGGTGCTTATGTTTTTGATGTTCTATCTGAGAAATCATTGCCTAATTCAAGGTCATGAGGATTTACTCTCACGTTTTCTTCTGAAAGTTTTATACTTGTAGTTCTTACATTAAGGTTGTTGATCCATTTTAGTTAATTTTCATATGTGGTGTGAGGTAGGAGTCCAGCTTCATTCTTTCATACACCATTTGTTTAATTAAATTATCTTGGCAGACTTTCAAGTATCAGCTGACCATAAATGTGAGGGTTCATTTCTGGTTTCTCTGTTGATCTATATGCCTATCTTTATGCCAGTACAATACTGTCTTGGTCACTGTAGAACCCCCTCAACCCCCAAAACTAAACCCGTTGCTGTCAATTTGATTCCGACTCATAGCAACCCTATAAACAGAGTAGAACTGCCCCATAGAGTTTCTAAGGAGCACCTGGTGGATTTAAACTGCCAATCTTATGGTTAGCAATAGTTGCTTTTTTTTTTTTTTATTATGACTGAGTGAAAATGTACAATTCTATATAAATTTGCATGGCCACCAGTGTGCAATAGTTGTTTCTGTAGTGAATTTTTTTTATTATGATTAAGTGTAAGTATACAATCCAAATCAGTTCTGTGTGCCTGCCTATCTGCAACTCTGTCTGCTCTCCTCACCCTGTGACAGCACATTCCTCCTTTTCACTCTATACTTCCAGTATCCTCTTAATGAGCCCCTGTCCCCTCCTCTCTACCCTCCAGTCTCCCATATAGAAAGAAACCAGTAGGACAGCCTCCTGTGAATGTGTAAAACCATAAAATACACATGCCACTGTAGTGAATTTTGATACTGGGAAGTGTGAGTTATTTTTTCAAGATGGTTTTGACTATTCTAGATCCCTTGCATTTTCATACAAATTCCAAGACCAGCCTGTAAATTTCTGTATACAGGTTTAGCTGGTATGTACATCAATTTGGGAAGTATTACCATTTTAACAATATTAACTCTTCCAATCTGGACTACAGGATGCCTCCTGCTTATTTAGGTCTCGCTTAATTTCTTTCAACAGTGTTTCACAGTTTGGGGAGTATACATTTTGTACTTCTTTTGTTAAACTCATCTCTAAATATTTTCTATTTAATTCTGTCCTAATCAACTAGTGCTGCTTTAACAGAAATACCACATGTGCATGGCTTTAAAAAGAGAAATTTTATTTTGTCACAGTCCACTAGGCTAAAAGTCCAAATTCAAGGTGTTAGCTCCAGGGGAATCCTTTCCCTGCTGGCTCCGGAGGAAGGTCCTTGTTGTCAGTCTTCCCCTAGACTGAGACCTTCTGGGATGCAGGGACCCTGGGTCCTTTCCAAAAGACATGCTCAGCTTCCAGCACTGCTTCTCAGTAGTATGAGGTCCCCAACTCTCTGTTTCCTTTCCTTTCCTTTATATCCCTCAAAATCGCCTCAAGGCACAATATAATCTTACGCATGGAGCCCTGCCCCACCAACACAACTGCCAGCCTATTCTTCCTCATTAACATCACAGAAGCAAGTTTTATAGCATAAAGGAATATTGCACTGTCCTAGCAATCACGGCCTAGCCAAATTGCTCCACACATATTTGGAAGGACACGGTTTAATTCAAGACAGATGCCATTGTAAATAGGATTGTTCTTCATTTCATTTTCACTTGACTGAAGTGGATTCCTTAGAATTTTCAGTATGCAAGGTTATGTCATCTAGAAAGTTTCACTTCTTCCTTTGTAATCTTGATCCCTTTTATTTCATTTTCTTGCCTAATTATTTTGTCTAGAACCTCCAATACAATATTGAATGTAAGTGGCAAGAGCAGACATCTCTTGTTTTGTCCCTGATCCAACAGAGAAGGCTTTCAAAGTTTCACCATGAAGTAGAATCACAGACACAATAGCTGTGCATTTTCATAGCTGGACTTTATGACCACATTTAGGAAGGGCCCTTCTATTCCTAGTTTGCTGTATGATTTTACCCTAGTGGGTACAACCTGCTTCTTTATCAACATAGTTTGTGAGATTTTATCTGATGTCACTATGGTTTTCAATGTCTGCTTTTAGTAAAGGCTTTGTAGAGGAGAAGGAAGAGACAGTTAAACCATGTCTCGTCTGTCTCCTTTCACTGCATCTTCTGTCCTTCTCCCTGCTTTCCCCAAGTGTCCCTGCCACACTTTCTTCTTCCAGGGGAGCTCCCTCCTCTTTCATTAGCAAAGAGGCTTTAACAAAACAGAAATCCTCTCCCTTCTCACCCATCAGGAGAGGAATATAGGAATGCAAGTTTTGTAGAAGAATGTCTTCGCTCTGCATTGGGGGGATGTAGACCAACCTTCAAGAAGGAGGGAGAATTTGAGGTAGGGTCTAGACGACCAGAATAGGTAGAAGGTCGTCAGATGATGGAGGAAAAGAGCTTGAGCTAAGGCTTCTCAGGTTGTGATCTGCCATTAATTAAAACTGGATTTAGCCTCTAACTTGGTCCAGATTATTAAGCCTCGATTGTTGTTACAAAGGTCTTCTGCTCATGGGAGAAACCCTGTTGGCATGATGGTTAAGTGCTACCATTGCTTACCAAAAAGCTGACAGTTCAAATCTACCAGGCACTCCCTGGAAACTCTATGGGGCAGTTCTACTCTGTCTATAGGGTCTCTATGAATCAGAATCGACTTGGTGGCAATGGGTTTGTTTTTTTGTTTAGCCACAAATGACTATTTCAGTATAAATTAATTAAAATTAATTATCATTAGAAATTCATTTTCTCCAAACACATTTTCACATTTCGCATTTCATGGGCTCTATAGCCCCATGTAGCTAGTCGTGACCACAAAAGACATCACAGCTGTGGAATGTCTCCGCCCCACCCCCGCAAAGGACTACCGGACAAGATTGTTCTAGTGTGAGAGAGAACTCAACTCACTGCTGTTGAGTCAATTCCAACTCACAGTGACCCTATAGACAGAGCAGAACTGCCCCACACAGTTTCCAAGTTTCCTGGTGGATTTGAACTGCTGACCTTTTGGTTAGTAGACGCAGCACTTAACCACTGTGCCACCAGGGTTTCCATCTGAGAGAGAGGGAAGGTGTAATTAAACACCATGACTAAGGATCTTGAACCAGACAAGTAAGCCCTGGACATAAAGCAAAGGCAGCCTGACCTGGAGGTTGGGTACCAGTTCTGGCTCAGCTACCCGGCTATGTGGCTTTTAGACTAATCACTTCTCTCTGGTATTCTCATTGCCAAGGGAATGCAATAGCCATGCCATGAAATCCTAGGGGCCCTTGCTGGTGGCTCAGCTGCCAACCAAAAGCCTGGCCGTTTAAATCCACCAGCCCCTTCTCAGAAGAAAGATGTGACTGTTTGCTAAGATGTGACTGTTTGCTTCCATGCAGTTAAGGCCTTGGAAACCTTGTGGGGAGGTTCTACTCTGTCCCATAGCATCGCTGTAAGTCAGAATCTGCCCATGGCAACAAGCACGGTTGTTCCTCCAAAAGGGGACCTAGACAAGATGTCTCTTCCAGATGTAGATAGGAAAGCCTGCACTCAGAGACAGCATATCTGGTTCTGGTGCACCCCGCCTAGACCATCACAGGCAAGTCATCTTACCTCCCTAAACCCCAGCATCCACACCGGTGAAGGGGATTGTGGGAAGGACAAAAAGAAGAAAATCTCCATGTCATAAAAGAATGCTTTTAGAAGGGAGAAAAGTAAAACAAAACAGAGATAACAGGTTGCCAGTGGGTCAGAATAAAGTGGGAAAAATCAGAATAAACAAAGGTAAAAGTGTTTATTTGCTGTAGGAGTCCTTGGAAACTTTAATATGTTAATATGCACAGTAAAGCCCTAAGCGTTTTTCCAAATGCATATGACTGTGGAATCTGGTTGTTGTTTGCAATTCTCAGAAGGAATGGGCCCCAGGCAAGAGTTAGTTAGTGGTACAGGGAACACACTTGGGAATCCCCAGCCCACAGGGCTGAGGGGCTGTCCTCAGCAGCACTTGGATTGATGGCTGTCACCAGTTATTCCTGAGAAATGTCAGGCCTAAGGAAGAATTTGAAAGATGGGGTTGGATGACACCACTGAAGATGGCTTCAAGTGTGGGAAGCGTAAGAGGAAACCAGAGAAGGGAGGGAAGAGCATGGATCTGGCGCAAGGAGCAAGGGTGGCAGAGAAGTTACTGCTTTACTGGGTGTAAGTGCAAACTCTGTGCCAGCCACTGACCTAAACATTTTCAAATGCATTATCATCACCTGTCCTCAGAACAACTCTGGATGCTGAAACTAAAGCTCAAAGAGGTTAAGCAACTTACAGACATTGAAATAGTCATCCCTAGATGGTGCAAGGAAACCCTGGTGGCATAGTAGTTAAGTGCTACAGCTGTTAACCAAAAGGTCAGCAGTTTAAATCCACCAGGCACTCCTTGGAAACTCTATGGAGCAGTTCTGCTCTGCCCTGTAGGTCTAACAGAAATGGGTTGTTTTGGTTTGGTGTGTGTTTCTTTCTTTTTTTTTTTGGATGGTACAAAGAGTTGTGCTCTTGGCTACTAACCCCAAAAGGTTGACTTGTGTCTGTCCACCCAGAAGTACCTTGGAAGAAAGGCCTGGCAATCTACTTCGAAACAATCAGCCATTGAAAACTTCATGGAGCATAGTTCTACTCTGACACACGTGGGGTCACAGTCAGTCGAAGTCAACTTGATGGCAACTGGGAGGTGGTAGAGCTGAGATTGGAACCCAGAGCTTCCTGAGCCCAGAGCTCATAGCCTAACCCCTCTGCCTGTCTGCCTCAGTGAGTCTAGAATGGCATGACCCTGGAGGTTTACACCTGTATAAACCCGTTGCCATCAAGCTGACTTGTGAAGACCCTATAAAACAGCGTAGAATTATCCACATGGGGCTTTCAAGGAGCGGCCTGTGGATTCAGACTGCCAGCCTTTTGGTTAACAGTTACCCTGTTAACCACTGCACTCCTAAGACTAAAGGATGAGGAGACAAGCCACCTGAGGGTTCCTAACCCTAATAGTATCAGCATCTGGCTTTTTCCTTCTATCTGGAGTCAGTTCTTTGCAATGGAATGAGTCTAATCTCTTATCCTCCCCCAGTCTCCAGCCTGCCTTGGGACATGATTCAGGAACCCCCCAAAGCAAGCCTAAAATAATCCTCTCATCCTTGCCACCTCCCACCCTCACTCCCCTGAGAATCTCCAGCACTTAACAGGCCAGGAATAAGCCTGAGACTTCAGGAACTAATTTTGGGAAACTGCCACCCACGTCCTGAGCCCTGTGAGTGGAGACCAGGGCTGTAAGCTAGGAGGGTGGAGCTTGGACTCTCAGGCAGGGATGGGGGTGGGGGCAGTGCATAGAGTAGTGAATTCTATGCCTGTCTATGTCAGTTGTTGGATTGTGTACCCTACCTCTTGGGGCCTGGCTATTGATCAATTAAAATCAAAAGCAGTTGTTCCAATTCATTTTAAGACATCTAACTTCTAAGGAAAGGAGCCCTGGTAGTGCAGTGGTTAAGCACTCAGCTACTAACTGAAAGGTCGGCAGTTCAAACCCACTGGCCACTCCATGGGGAGAAGACGTGGCTGTCTTCTTGAAACCTTATAGAGCAATTCTGCTCTGTCCTCTAGGGTGGCCGTGAGCTGGGATCAACTCCACAGCAATGAGTTTAACTTCTCAAAGGCATTAAACCTTTGCCTCTGCAGTGGTCAGTCCAAAACAGCAAACAGAAATCTTCACATCATATTACTAGTGCTTCAGGATTTACAAACAGGATGGCAGGTTGGGGCCTGACACAGAGAGCAGAGGGGAAAACATTGTAAATACGGTGTACTTCTGGCCGTTTTGGCTGTACTCGAAAACAGGCATTTTCATCTGCAGCTAATTAGATTAACTTAGCTGCAATCACAAACGAACCCCCTCGCTCCAGCAGCGAGGAGTGTTTGTTGGACATGCACTATAACCTTGCCTTTAAATACAACCACATGTATGACATATTTTGTTTTCTCTTGGCCATTTGGCTGGAAAACTAGTAAGACAACATCTGCTTTGCTTTCTGATGGAATCAGGGGCAAAGAGCAGGTCTCTGTAGTGTCCTTCAGAAAGAAGATGCCTCGGGTATCCAGTTACGGCTGCTAACCACTTTCCCACTCCCTAAGAATCTGATCTTCAACAGGAGTTTTCTCCTTGAAACACTGGTCTCACTCACTCTCAGTCCACGCTGCTTTCTGCTCTTGGCCTCAGCGTGGAAAGTGTACCCTTGCACACCCAACCTCACCATTTCTCTCTTGCAACCCCTTTCTGCTTTCTTCAGTGGTACCCAACCCGGTTTGAAATGAGTTCATTTTCCATTTGCTGGTTTGTCTGTCTCCACCATGAGAATATTCCCTCTAGGAGGGCAGGGCCCATGTCTTTTCCTCCACCCACTCTCAGTTCCCTAGGGCCAAGAACACTTAGTAGGCAACTCAGTAAACATTTGGTCAATAAATCATGGTGTTTCCCAACTTGGGTGGAGAATTAAATAAGAATGAGCCATTTGGTGAGAAAGTTATTGCCTTTCAGATCTTTGCTACCCTTCACATAATATCAAGAGCTCCTGTTGGATAATAGCATGCCTTTTAAGTTGCTATCCCTCCCCCAAAGTCCCTTGGTGGTGCCAACGATTTGCACTCAACTACTAAGCCAAAGGTTGAGGGTCTGAACCCAGTGAGTGGTACTGTGCCACAGAAGAAACATCTGGTGTCTGCTTCTGTAGAGATTACAGACAAGAAAACTCTATGGGTTGGCTCTACACTGTCACATATGGGGTCACCTTGAGTTAGAGTCAATTCCTAAGGCAACATGATTATTTTTTGTTTTAATCCCTCCCACTCACCACTGCCCTACTCCCCAAGCCCACTACACACTCCTTTTTAAAAAAAAAACAACAAAAAAAAACAGAAAGCACATTTATAGATTTTGAGCTAAGGACAGTTTTCAAGGCTAGGTAGGATTTCATAACATTGTTTTGGTTTCTGAATTTTTTCCCCCAAATTACCTTCTTTTTCTGAGGCACCCTAGTGGCTAATTGAGAGGTTAGGGGGATCAACCACCCCAGTAGCTCCTTCTGGGGAGAAAAAACCTGGAAATCTGGTCCCACAGCCCAGAAAACTGCATGGGGGCAATTCTACTCTGTCCTGTGACATGTGATTGGTGACTATTTATTTAAATGCACCTGTCAGCTTGTCCTACTGTGGTGCACGTGTGTTGTCGTGATGCTGGAAGCTATGCCACCAGCATTCAAATACCAGCAAGATCTCCCTCGCAGACAGGTTTCAGCTGAGCTTCCAGACTAAGATGAGGAAGAAGGACCTGGCAATCTACTTCCGAAAAGAGGTAGCCAGTGAAAACCCTAGGAATAGCAGAGGAACTGTCTAGAAGAAAGTACAGCGAGAATACTCCTTAAAACTGAGGATGGTGAGACTGTCTCATGTACTTTTGACATGGAATCAGGAGGGACAAATCCCTGGAGAAGAACACTATGCTTGGTAAAGTAGAGGGTCAGTGAAAAAGAGCAAGACCCTCAATGAGATGGACTGACACAGCGGCTGCAACAGTGGGCTCCAACGTCACAACGATTGTGAGGGGGCACAGGCCAGTCAGCATTTCGTTCTGCTGTGGATAGGGCAGTTATGAGTCAGAACCTCCTCCACAGAACCTAAAAATCACAACATTTACCATAGCAATCCAAAGTTTCCTTTTTAAAGAAGCTTAAGTTCAAGTATAATGGCTTCGAAGACACCTAGTATGTAACACACAGGCCGGACATTCAGCAGAGAAGTTTATTTTGTTTCATCCAGAAATAATGTAGGTCAGCGCTGTTAAGTCCTATACCCTAATTCCCTCCATTATTGGGGTAATGGGGGTTCCCATTCAGTTGGTTCCAACTCATGCCTGGTGTGTGTCAGAGTAGACCTGCTCCATAGGGTCTTCAAGGCTGGGAATTATTGGCAGCAGGTCACCAGGCCTGCGAATCATCTGAGTGGGAGGCACCTCTAGGTGAGTTTGAACTACCAAACTTTCACTGAGTATTCCTCCCTTACACCAAAACAAAACAAAACAAAAAACGGCTGCTGTTGAGTTGATTCTAATTATAGTGGCCCTGTAAGAGTTGAACTGTCCCATCTAGCATCCAAGGAGTATCTGGCAATTTGAGCTGCTGATCTTTTCTGTTAGCAATCAAACACTTAACCACTGCACCACTAGGGCCCCAGGCTTCCCTTCAGGGATTATTACTCAGAAAGAGACCACAAAGGTGGGGGACATGGGACACATCATGTCTGATGCAGAAGGTCCCTCAGGACATTGGGAGGAAATACCTGGAGGCATACTCATGGCTGAAGCTTGAAATTCTAGACAAAACATGCTTTTATTCTGGAGGGAAGGTCACTGTCATTTGTCATTTATCAGATTTTTCATGCACACTAAGAAGGTTCTAAGTTCCCAGGTGGTGTGAACAGTTAACATGCCCATCTGTTAATGGAAAGGTTGGAAGTTCAGGTCCACCTTGAGGTGCCTTGGAAGAAAGACCTGGTGATCTAATTCTCCCAAATCAGCCATTGAAATGTCTGTGGCACACAGCTCTGTTCTGACACACATAGGTCACCACTGGTTGGAGTCCACCCAAAAGCAAATGGTTTAAGAAAGTTTCAGAGCCGTGGCCCAGAAGATCCACCAGGAATGAATCATGGCTATGGAATTCTGGCCCTTGGTTTTCTACCTTGCACAAATGTCAGCTAATTATGCAGCAAGTTAATAATTTAAAGGGGTTATGTCAGTCTTAAAGCTCTAGTGAAGTAGTGGTTAAGAGCTCCAGCTGCTAACGAAAAGGTCAGCAGCTTGAACCCACCAGCTGCTCCTTGAAAGCCCTATGGGGCAGCTCTACTGTGTCCTGTGGGATCGCTGTGAGTTGGAATCAACTTGAAGGCAACATGTTTGGTGTTGGTCTTGGTTTATGTGATCTTCAAAGACGCAGGCATGCTCACTTCCATCTTCCCTTGAAGATCACTGTTGCCACCAAAATCAGTGAAATTTCCCAGGGTTCTGTGCTTACCTGTGTTGTAGGCACAGGGAATAGTTGCCTTTTGTCTGTGTCCCCATTAGACTATGAGCTCACGTGGACCAGGTCCAAGTTTGTGTGTTTAACTTCCATCTTTGTAATACTCTACTGCTGCCTCTACGCCTCTAAATAGATGGAAGGATGCTGGATGGGTGGATGGATAGATGGTTGGGCAGGTGGGTGGATGGATAGATGGACAGGTGGGTGGATGGATGATGGATGGATGGGTGGATCTTGGATGATGGATGAATGGATGGATCTTGGATGATGGATGAATAGATGGACAGATGGACAAATAGACAGATGCTGTAGAGTGGACTCTGACTCATGGAGACCTTATACAGAATAGAATAAAACATTGCCTGGTCCTGAGTCATCCTTACTATCACGGGACATTCAAGTCTGTCAATGCAGCGGTTATGTCAGTTCATATCACCGAGTGTCTTCCTTGTCCTCACTGACCCTCTATTTCACCAGATATGATATTCTCCAGCAAATGATCCCTCTTGATGACATGTTGAAAGCAAGCAAGCCAGACAATGCTTTGTTGCGATCCAGAAGGTTGCCTTTGGCTAATTTTCAGAAATAAAATCGTTCTTAGTCTAGGGACACTGTGGAAACCTGTCCACCATCAGTGACCCTACTATGTTTGAAATAGCTTCCGACATCACAGCAACATGCAAGCCACCACGTAATGACCAGTGGGACAGATGTGTGGCGGCTGCCCTTCCTAATTTCTCCATAACTCTTGTTAGTGCCTTAGAGTCAGGGTGCCAGGGCCCCATGAAGCCAGCCTCCCTGCTCTGTTTGCAAGATGGGAGGTCAGAGACCTGGCCTGGCTGTGTGACTTTAAGTAAGTTACTTAACTTCTCTGACTCAAAGGATTGTTGTTAAATTTAGACCAAGTGAAGAAATAACTGTGGCATCTCTGTAGGAAGACACCTCATGAGATAAGGAGGCCTGTTCAAATTGCTGTATCAAGTTACTCTCATGACTAGTAACTCCCAAGAGACTCTGGAAGAAGTTTCTTCCCAACTCAAAATCAGATGTGAAACTCTGAGTTTTTGCAGTGTTTTTAGGCATGCTTTTTCAAGTTGGGTCCCACTCAAAGATTCTTTAAGGCATATATAAATACCATCTGTCCCCGGCTAATCTTTGGTGGGTAGTTGCCAGTGTTTAGCCCAATCCCGTTGCATACTGGAAATCACCCTGCCCTACTCCAGTCCATGTGCTTAAAACGGTGTTGATCAGCTCCATATGTGGTCATATGACTCAGAATTGGCCAATTAGATCACCACAGTCCCCTGGTCATCTGTGATTGATTCAGGTACGAGTATATCATTTAGTTTGGGTCCAAGGGATGTAAGAAGGCTTTTACAAAAATGCCTGAGGTGTAAGGGCAGTGTTCTCCAATAGAACAGGAACTAGTCAATACTAGGCTAAAGCTGCCACAGCCCTATCATCACAAAGAAGAATATTTGTCTGAGAGTGGCGCACAACAAGAGACAAAGAAAGATTGACTTGTGATGCTGAGACTTGAGTCTCTGAATCCAGTTGTGCTTGAATTGTTGAGCTTTTTGATTTTATGAGATGCGTTTGTTTTTGCTTTCTTTATTCTCACGCTGCCTTAACATGAGTTTTACAAGTATGTCACTTGCAATTCTAAGAGTTCTGATGAACACCGTACCATTCTCGGCAGCTTTGTCAACAGCTGTTTCCTTCTTGATGTTGACTGCTTCCAATCCATGACCTCAGGCACCCGTCTGTACCCAGTGACTTGCTTAAATCACCCATCTGAATTTTCATTTGTTCTCTTTGTTACCAGGTCACCTTTACTCAGCACTTCACCCTTCACAGAGGTTTTCACAGGCGCTGTGTCACTCAGGCTGTGATGCACTCGTGGTTCAGTAAGGGAATCCTCACCTTCCATGAGGGAGACCTGGCTCCGATTCTCCATCAATGAATCTCGTGCACAGCCACCCCCCCCCCCCAGGCGTCAGTGGAGGACTGCGTGTTGTTGTTGTGATGCTAAAAAGGTTGCACAGAGCTTCCAGACTAAAATGGATTAGGAAGAAAGGTCTGGTGATCTGCTTCTGAAAATCAGACAAAGAAAACATGGTGGTCCAATCTACAAACAAAAGTGGAGATAGCGCGGGACTGGACCCTGTTTGGTTCCGTTGTGTATCAGGTCGCCACGAGTCAAGGGCCAACTCAAAGGCGGCTGACAACAACATGTCATCTAACCATGCAACACTCACGTTTGACAGATGAGGAGACTGAGAATCTGAGAACTGAAGTGATTTCACGCCCAAGGTCACACAATTAGCAGATGCAGTCTCCACATAACCTAGGGCTTCTGGCTCTCAAGAATGTGTTCTTTCAAGTTGGCTGCTGGAGATGACTAAAGGATCTGGAGAGATGTAGGTCATCCCCTAACTTCATGAACAAGGTACTAGGATCATCATACCCAACACTCTCCTTCCTACAGCCTTATTTACATGTCCCCCCAGCCCTAACCTTCTGTGTGAACTGAGATACCCAACAAACTGTTAGCAGTGTCAGGAATACTAAAGCACCCTAGGGCTTGTTTACTTTCAAGCTGAAAACTCCATTGGTCTGCTGCACCTCCTGCAGCCAAGGGCCTTCTTTATCCATTCACAAAGCCGTACAGTGCCCTCTGCCTGAACCGCCCTTCACCTCCCAATCCCCACCCTGTCACCTTGGACCTTTCACCTGTTGGTTTGACTTACCATCAGGCTGGCTCTGACACATGGTGACCCCAGGTACAACAGAATGAAACGCTTCCGCGTCCTGCCCGGCCGTCACAATGGTTGGTGTGTTCGAGTCCATTGTTGTGGCCACTGTGTATTTTGAGGACCTTCCCAACCAGGAGGGCTCATCGTTCAGCATGATATTGGACAATAGTCTATTGTGATCCCTAGAGTTTTCATTGGTTAATTTTCAGAAGTAGATCATCAGACTTTTTTTCCTAGTCCTTCTTAACCTAGGTCTGCTGAAACTTGTCCACTGTGGGTGACCTGACTGGTATTTGAAATACCAGTGACGTAGCTTCACAGCAACACACCAGCCACTGAGGCATGGCAAACTGAGAAATGAATGGTGGACTTTCCACCTAGCTAATTTTAATTTATTCTTCACATCTTACCTGAAAAACTATATCCTCAGAAAAACCAGTGCTGAAAGAGGTTAAAGAAGAATTGAAAGGAAAGATGTTTCATGTTCATAGATTGAAAGGCTTAATATTGTTTAGATGTCAATATTATCTAAAGTAATCTATAGATTCAACGCAATCCCAATCAAAATTCCAACAGCCTTCTTTACAGAAATATAAAACCTGTCTTGGAAGCCTAGAATAGCTAAAACACTGCTGAAAGAGAAGAACAAGGTAGGAGGCCTCACATATCCTAAATTTAAAACATAATCAGGGTACCTCAGTACTGGTATAAAAATAGACACTTAGGCCAATGGAATAGAACTGAAAGTTAGAAATAAATCCACACATCAATGGTGAAATGATTTTTGGCAAGGGTTCTAAGCCCATCAGGTGGGGAAGGAAGAATCTCTTCAATAAGTAGTGCTGGGAAAATTGGATTTTCACGTGCAGAAAAATGAAACAAGATCCTTGCCTCATGCCGTATACAAAAACAAATTCCAATAAATTACAACAAAGGTCCACTCTTTGGACAGGAATGGATTGGACTTGGCAATGCAGAGTAACCATATATTGGAAGCACTTTATGGTTCTATACATCTATAGGACATCATCTTGCTGACCTCTGGCTGGAGGAAGGGGAGTGAGTGGAGAGGAGGGGAAAGGAGGCTGTTGGGAGGATGAGACATGTATGGAGCAGAGAGGAATAGTGTGCAGTCACCGGACAGGGAGAGCAGTGGAAGCTGCATATAGGTGGGCATGTAAATTTATATGTGAATGTACATTTGCACTCAGTTACGTTAAATAAAAATAAAAAAAAAAAATTCCAAATGAATTAAGGACCTACATGTGTAAAGTAAAACCATAAAATTCTCAGAAAACAAGCAGGGGCTTGCTGTCAGGCCTAGTTTTCAGCAACAGATTATTTAAGTTAATAATAAAAGCACAAACAGCAAAAGACAAAATTGAATAAATGAGACCTCGTAACAATTAAAAGATTTTGTTCACTAAATGACTTTACCAAAACAAGTGAAAAGACAAGCTGTCAGCTGGGAGACTATCTTTGGAAGTCATATATCTAACAAGAATCTAATAACTGAAATACACAACTTCAAAAACTTAATAACAAAGGAGGCAGATAACCTAGTCGTAAAATGGGCGAAGGAGTTGAATAGACGTGTTGCCAAAGAGAACATTCAAATGGCCATCAAACACATGAAAAAATGTTTAGTGTCATGAGCCATCAGAGAGATGCAAATCAAAACCATGGTGAGATATCGTTACAGTGCCACTAGGATATCTATAGGGCCAGTGTGCGTCAGAGTCAACTCAATGGCCATGGATTTGGGTTTATGATATCTAGGAGTCCTACTGTTTGGAAATGGCATAGATTTTAGAGCTGAACAATCCCGGTTAGCTTTAGTTTTGTTTCTACATGACAAATGAGTATAATATTCTTAACTTGTGAAGTTGTGAATTAAGCCAGAGAAAAGACTTCCAGCCCTTAGCACGCTAGCTAGCAGATAATTGTTGTTTCGTAGTGTTAGCTGCCTTCTCAGCCTCAGGGCTCTGTCTGCAGGTCCATCCTGCCAGTGTTCAGACCTTACTCCTTTGATGAGTTAAACCACTTGCTATCAAGCCAACTGTGATTTGTGGCAACCCCATAGGTATCAGAACAGAACTATGCTCCCTAGGGCTTTCGATGGCTGATTTGGGGGAAGGAGACTGCTAGCTCTTTCTTTCAAGAAACTTCTGTGCTGACTCAAACCTCCAGCCTTGTGGTTAGTAGCCGAGTGAGTTAACCATTTGCATTATTACCCAAGGATTCAGAGCCAGGTTAAGTCCATTTGCTGTTGACTTGATTCCATCTCACAGTGACCTCGTAGGACAGAGTCAAGCTACCTCATCAGGTTTCCAAGGCTCTATCATCTGTAAGGAAGCAGACGGCCACATGGTTCTCTCGTGGAACAGCTGGTGGGTTCCAATGGCCAATATTTTGGTTAGCCACTAAGCGCTTAGCCACTGAGCCACTAGGGCCCATTAGAAATAAATTAAAAAATACCAAACCAAACCTACTGCCATCGAGTTGATTCTGACTCATAGCGACCATATAGGTCAGAGTAGAACTGCCGCACAGAATTACCAAGGAGCACCTGGCGGACTTGAAGTGCCAACCTTCTAGTTAGTGGTTGTAGCACTTAGCCCTGCATCAGCAGGGCCGCTTAGAAGTAGATTACTTGTGCTTAAATCCTGGTTCTTCTATTGGCTGTATGATTCCAGCCAAGTTACATAAGCTCTATGCCTCAGTAAAATGGAGATAGTGACATCTGCCCCATCAGGTTGTTCCAAGGAATAAATGAGTTTACATATGCGTCATGGCCACAGCTGTGCCTGTCCCACCGTGGCAGCTGCCATCGTTGCTGTATCAACTGCAGCCTCATCACTACAGCTTGTTACTGTCTTTCGGGACTCTTGTAAGCACTTGTAGTTATCGTTTTGTCTGTGTGTCTGCTTGTTGTCTGTTCTTCCCACTACAGGAACCCTCCACAAAGGGTGTTTTGTTAAGGGGAGCGATTTATGGGTGACTTTTAGTTACATAATACATCAAGAATACATTTTGTGAGTAAACTGAAACATTGTGGATGAAGCTAATGTCCCCTTTGGATGTCAGGCTCCTTCTTGGTTCCTCGTCTCCTTCCCAAGGGCCAGGTAAACCTAAGCCTGACAATATCAAGTGCTGGACTGGGTGTGGAGAAGTGGAAGTGTCCCAACTGTGTAAACTGATATGGCCGCTGCAGAGGGCAGCCTGGCGGTCACTGCGAAAATTAAAAACGGGCATTTCTCGTAAGTCAGCAGTTTCACTTCTCAGTGGACACCCTAGAGCCATATTGGCAGCTGTCCCCAAGAAGCCATAAACAAGCATGGCCATTGCCACATTCTTTGTTATAGCAAAACCGGGACAACTGAGCATACAACCGGAGAGGAATGGAGACACTAAACGCTGCCCATCCTGACACCAGTGCCAAAAGAAATTCCAGGACTTTGGTCTCTTTTTTAATTTCATACTTTTTATTTCCACTTTCCTTGGTTTAGTAATAATAGCATTCCCAACAGAAGTTGTTCTGAATGTTTGTGTGTATTTACTCAGGTAATTTTCACCAGAGTGTTATGAAGTGGTTATTACTATTACCCCTGTTTTATAGGTGACAAGGAACCCCAGTGATACAGTGAATAAGCATTCTGCTGCTTACTTAAAGTGTGACTGTTTGAATCGACCAGCCACTCCACAGGAGAAAGATGTGGCAGTGTGTGTCCAAAAGACTGCTGCCTTGGAAACCCTATGGCACAGTTCTACGCTGTCTCTGAGTTGGAGTCAGGTCAATGGCTGAGGGTTATTTTATAGATGGGGAAATTGAGACACGGAGAAGTTAAGCAGCTTCTCCAAGGCTACCCAGCAGAAGTGGGATTTAAACCCAGGTGGTCTGACTCTCGAGTCCCTGTAATGAACCACTTTCCTATCCAGCTTTTCCACTTTTGTAATATCCCTAACAAAGAAATACAATAGTTCATGTCTTGTGTAAAACAAAGCAACATACAATTCCTGCATGTGGTTTGAAGTTCAAAACTTGCAGGGTGCTTGATAAGAAAGTCTGGACAAGGAAGCGGTTGATGTCTACGAACCAGCTCTGTCTTATCTGGAAACACCGTCGGTGTAGTGCGTCCACAGCTGCTAACCAAAAGGTTGGCAGTTCAAATCCACCAGGTGTTCCTTGGAAACTCTATGGGGCTATTCTACTCTGTCCTATAGGGTCTTTATGGGTTCAAATTGACTTCACAGCAGTGAGTGCTGTTTTTTTCTCCACTCTTAGCACATGGTAAGAACTCAGCAAATACTGTGGACCACCTGGGTGCAAGATAAGCAACATGCAGCATCTGCCTTTGTCTGACGTGGAAAACAGGAAAAAGGAGCCCAGACCCAGTCTTCTAGGTCCTCCTCTCCCCTCCTGCAGGCCTGTGGCCCCAGGATCCTGGCCGGGCAAGTGTGGGGAGGTTTGGGTTTCCGGGAGATGGAGGTTTTTGAGGCTGAGTAGTTGAGTGACAGAGCTGGGAATCCCTGGAAGAGTGACAGGGAATCTTAAAAAGAAAAAAAAGAAAGAAAAGAAAAAAATAACCCTCCCAGAACTGATGAGTGAATTTAGCTAGGTCACAAGATACAAGGTTAGTAAACCAAAAAACTCAATCCCATTTCTAGATATTAGTGATGAGCAGCTGAAACTAGAACAGAAAACACAATCATCTTTGCAATCACTCCAAAAACTAAAGAAATAAAACACTTAGGTGTCAATTTAAGAAAACATACACAGGAACCAGTTTCTGAAAATGACAAAGTGCTGGTGAAAGACATCCAAGAAGACCTAAATTATGGGAAAGATGGGTCATGTGCATAAAAGGGGAGACTCAGCATAGTACAGAGATCATTTCTTCCCAAACTGATTCACAAGTTTAACACAATTCCTATCGAAATTTCAGCAGCGTATTTGGTAAATACAGACAAGATGATTTTAAAATTTATATGGAAAGGCAAAAGAACAAGAATGGCTAATAGAATATTGAAAAAGAAGAAAGTAGGAAGAAATCACTCTGCCTGCTGTTAAGGCTTAATGTCTGTGTACAGTATCAAGATACTGTGGTATATTGGTAGAGGGACAGATGTTGTTGACAGAACCTGTCAAGTCAGTTCCAATTCATAGGGACTTGATGTGCCACCTAATGAAACCCTACTGGGACCTATGCTATCGTGACAGTCCTTGCTGTGTTTGAGCCCCTGTTGCAGCCACTGTATCAGACTGTGTCATTGAAGGGCTTCCTCTTTTTCCCTGACTCTGTACATTACCAAGCATATTGTCCTCCTTCGGAGACTGGTCCTTCCTGATAACATGTCCAGAATACAAATCTTACTGTCCGCTCTTCTAAGGAGCATCCTGGCTGTACTTCTTCCAAGACAGATTTGTTGGTTCTTGGAGCCAACATCATAATTCAAATACATCAATTTTTCTACTGTCTTCTCTATTCATTGTCTGGCTTTTGCATGTATATGAGGCAACTGGAGAACATCATGGCTGGAGTTAGGAGTACCTTAGCTCACGAAGTGGTATCTTTGCATTTCAACACTTTAACAAGGTCTTCTGCAACAGATTTGCCCAAATCAATACGTCATTTGATTTATTAACAGCTGCTTCCATGAGTGTTGATTGTGGACCCAAATAACATGAAATCTTTAACAACTTTGATCTTTTCTCTGTGCACAGTGAAATGTTCTAGAATTCCCATTCAGTTGCCACGCAACCCTGTGATTGTACTTGTGGACATTTACACTAGAGAAATGAAAACATACATCCACACAAAAACTTGTACATGAATGTCCAGAGTAGTTCTATTTGTAATAGCCCCAAACTGGAAGCCACTCAAATGTCTTTTAAAAGCCATCTTGATAAATCAGTGACTACTCAGCCACAAACAGGAATAAATTATTGACATGTAGGTAACAACCTGATGAATCTCAAGAGAGATATACTGAGTGAAAAAAAAATAAGCCAATCTCAATTTCAATTATATGTGATCTTGAAATGACCAAATTAAAGAAATGTACAACAGATCAATGGGTCCTAGGGGTTGGGGTTGAGGGGAGGGTCTAACTGTAAAGATACAAAAAGAACTTCTCTGGAATGATGGATTTGCTCCGTATAGTCATTGGGATGGGGGCCACACAAATCCACACAAGGGCAGTTTCAGAGTGCTGTACACCATGGGGAAACCCTGGTGCCATAGTGAGTTAAGTGCTACACTGCTAACCAAAAGATCGGCAGTTCAAATCCACCAGACGCTTCTTGGAAATGCCATGGGGCAGTTCTGCTCTGACCTATAGGGTTGCTAGGAGTCGGAATTGACTCAACAGCAGTGGGCGTGGTGGGTTTGTATTCACTGTGGTGCAAGGAGTTCAGATGCTAGACTGCTCACAAAAGGTTGGAGGGTCAAGTCTACCCGGAGGCACCTTGAAAGAAAAGCTTGGAAATCTGCTTCTGAAAAAAATCAGCCGCTGAAAGCTGCACGGAGCGCAGTTCTCCTCTGACACACGTGGGGTCGCCGTGAGTCAGAGTTGAGGTGATGTCAGCGGGTGGGGGTGGGGTGGTATCTACTAAAAAAAAAAACTCACAAAAACACACAGAGCAGCATGCCCAAACGGGTGGAATCTGAGTAAGGTGGCTCGTTCCTTCACTCTGCAGTGTTGAACCGCTGTCAGCTTCCTGGTTTTGAAAATGTTCTGTGATTATGTAAGATGTTATCACCGGGAAAGCTGGGTGAAGGTACATGAAAACTCTTTGTACTATTCCTGCAACTTCTTGTGTGTCTAAAATTATTTCAAAATAAAAAGTTAAACAAAACAAAACCATTTTCAGAGTGCCTGAGCACAGACCCAGGCCGACAGATACAGAGCAATATAAACCAGTTGCCACCGAGTTAATTCTGTGTCGTGTCAGCAGAACTGCTCCAGAGGGCTGTCAGTGGAGTTGGTGCTGCCACGGAGTTGGTGCTGACTCATAGCGACCCTACGAGATGGAGTAAAACTGCCCTGCAGAATTTCCAAGAAGCACCTGGTGGATTTGAACTGCTGACCTTTTGGTTAGCAGACATAGCGCTTAACCACTATACCATCAGGGTTTCCGCTGGGAACACAGACCATCTCTGAGTACCACATGCTAGATGGCTAGTTCCTAGACTATTTATTTCAGCCTTTTATAGCTCAGATCTTACGTACCTCTGAGTGCAGCTTGGGATAGGATTGTAGCTCAGCGTATATGCTTGTTTGGGCTCAGTCTGAACTTACAATGAATCTTTCAGAAGCCGATCACCAGGCCTTACTTCCAGGGCGCCTCTAGGTTTATTCCAATCCTGCCATCCAGGGATGCCAGTATTTGGCCTTAACAAGTTTGGGGGTTTATAGTTATGGATCAGCTCTGTCTGATATACTGGTGTTCTCTTAGTTCTTAGCGCAGCACCTAGCACACAGTAAGAACTCAGAAAGCCCTCTGGAATCCATGAATAACCTACCTGCAGTAGCTGCCCTTGTCTGACTCCAAAGGAAGGAAAAAGGAGCCCAGACCTGTGTCTTCTAGCCCCTAGTTTCCCCTCCCCCAGGCCCCCTAGGATCCTGGCTGGGCAGGTGTGAGGAGGCTCAGGTTTCCTGGAGCAGGGAGATGAAGGTCTGTGAAACTGAGTGACAGAGCTGGGGATTCCTGGAAGAGGGACAAGCGAGCTGGCCGCTGGTGCCAGTGCTGACCCAGGCCTGGCAGGGGCCAGGGTCTCCCCATTCTGGCCTTTAGGGTGGGCGGATGGCCCAGAAGAGACGGAGCTCCTTGTGGTACAAGCTCCCCCCTCCCACAGGCCTTGCTCTCAGCTGCCTGCCTGTAGCTTGCTGGATTTTCCTGCCCCCTTTGGGGCCTCCGTAGGAGTCCCTGCTGATGCAAACAGTTAGGTGCTCAGCTGCTAACCAAAAGGTTGGCAGTTTGAACCTACCTCAGAGGTGTCTTGGAAGAAAGGCCTGGCAATCAGCTTCCAATAATTTTTACTCTGAAACACATGGGGTCACCCTGAGCTGGAACAGGCTCTGTGGCACCTAGTTTGGCTTTGGTTTTGTTTTCTGGATGGTGGGAGCTGCTTTGGCCTGGATTCGATTCATACTACTGCTGCTTCCTAGTTGTGTGATCTTCTGACAAGTCATCTCCCCTTGTTGAGCTTTGGTGTTTGCATGTGTAAGTTGGGGGTAATACCTAGCTAGACTCTTGGGGGGCTATAGCGCTTGTTTCAGTAAAGGGCTCAGAGCTAGGCAGGACGTTTGTGTACAGGGAACGCGATGCCTCTCACCTCCCTGTTTGTAGTTTGTAATGACAGCACCAGCAGAGGGGAATGGACCCAGCACTGGCCACGAGTTTGTTCTTCCCACTGATCCATGTCGTGGACTGTCCCTCTGTGTCCAGCTGCAAGCCGGCTAAAACAAGCATCCAGAACAACCTCACAGGGGGAGGGCAGCCAGTGTCAGGGCCAGAACAGATGGACCTCAAAGAATGGAAGAAAACTGTGGAACAGAACCTCTAATTCCTGAAAACAAACAAAAACAGACCTACTGGACTGTTTGAGACTGGAAGACCTCGCTGAGATTTATCACCCTGAGATATTCTTCAATCCTTGGACAGAAACTAACCCCTGAGGTCACCTTGTAGCTAAGTAGCATGCTGGCTCACAGAATAATGAATGTCACCTGTAAGCATTGTGCTTCTGTGAAAAATCAGCTGTGTGAGACCAAATGATCAATCATGACTCTAAAACAAATTTAAGACTGTAAGGAGACAAGAAAACTTAATTATGGGAAATCAGAATGGAAATACCGAGGACGCTGGTGCAATGTGAGGGCTGTAACTAATGTCACTCAACAATTTGTAGAGAAATTGTTAAATGGAAACCCAAACTGCTGTGTAAATCTTCACCAAAAGCACAATAAAATATTATTTTTAAAAATGTAGCGAGTGAAGAGAGGTGTGAGGAGGGCTCAGGTGAGACGCTGTTTCCTGGGGGTGAGTCAGGCTACCTAGCTTTGAACCCTGGATCTGTTTCCCACTAATCCTTGGCATCTGCTTTAAAGGACTTCTGGGCCTGTATCTAGGACTTAGAACCCTCCCTCCTTCTAAAACAGAGGTAAGGACCTTGGTGGTTCCATGGTAGAGTTCTTGCCCTCCAGGCACGAGACCCAGGTTTAATTCCTGGCTAGTGCACCTCATGTGCTGTCATTGGACGCCTTTGTGTCCCTCGGGGCCTGAATACATTTCAAGGATGCTTCCAGTCTAAGATGGAATAGGAAGAAAAACCTGCCCCCAAATCAGCCAATAAAAACCCTGTGGATTGCCCCTGGTCCAATCTGCAACTGATCACAGACACGGTACAAGGCCAGGGAGCATGTTTTGCCGTTGTGCATGGGCTTGCTGGGGACCAACTCAACAGCAGCTAGTGACAACAAGAAACCCATGATGGAAAAGGGCCCCGAGTCAGAGGGCTGTTGTACTGAATGAGACGGTACACGGAAAGCCCTTGGCACTGGGCCTGGCTCCTGGTGGGTGGTCAGCTGGTGGCAGGGATCATTCATGTTGACTGTCATCATCCCTTTCACAAGCACTGTGTGCTTGCACACATAGAGATAGATTGGCATTCTAGGGTTTACAGGGGTTTTTAGCTGCTAGAGCTGCTACCTTACCTTCCTCCTCCCTCCTGCAGCCCCATGGCTGTCTTCAGGAATCACTGTCCACCTCTCAAAGTGGAGCTGGAGGCAGCTGCCCCTGTGTGCTGTCCCCTGGGCACGGTGGCTCTCAGAGTCGCATCCTCTGGGGACAGCTGAGTGAGTCCGTATCTGGGTTACCTGTGGCCTCAGCAGACTCCTTCCCCGGAAACTGGGCCCCAGCACTCTGGGCCTAGTGGCTTTGTTGGGACCCAGATAACATACTCTGTGTCCTCAGCTGCCCAGACAGTCGGGGCACGGGACAGCGAGGAAGGGGGGACAGTCAGCCACTGAGTCAGCTCACGGGCACAGAGAGCGGGGGTACTTGGTGGTGTTGGAGGGCTGGCTACTGGTGCCTTTGCAGGGCCTGTGCGGCTGACAGCAGGGTGCCCTAGTGGTGCTGTGGTTAGGTGCTTGGCTGCCAACCCAAAGGTGGCAGTTTGAACCCAGCAGCCGCTTCAGGAGAGAAAAGTGTGATGGTCTGTTTCTGTAGAGATTTACAGTCTTGAAAACCCTGTAGGGTTGCTATGAGTTGACATTGACCAGACGCCATGGGTAGGTGGCTGACGGCACCTCTGGCCCAGCCTCCTGGTCCTGGATCTCACAGAAGATATAGTTCTTAGGAGTGGATGGGAGCCTCAGAGAGCATTTGGTCTGAAGCCCTTGTTTTCTGGTGAGGAGACAGACCCATGGAGGATCTGTGGTATCTGGGTAGACACAGAGCTCAAGCTGCTCCTGGCTCTCAGCTCAGTGCTCTCTTCTTTCACCTCTAACAGCACTGCTGCTGCAAGGGTCCACTTTCCCTAACAGCTGTGGGAACCAAAACTGCAGAGATCACCTCTCTAAGCCTCAGTTTTCTCATTGTGAAATGGGACCATAACATGAACCTCATAGGAATGTTATGAGGATGAAATAAGGAACATGCGGTCCAAAGCTGGAGCGTTGAAGGCAGTGCAAACAAGTGGGTGTCAAAGTTTTCAGTGGACCGGATTTCGTCCTGTGTGCCAGACACTGCCTAGATGCCTTGCGTGTTAACTCATTTTAAACCTCGCTTTAAGAGGTTGGCAGTTCAAATCCACCAGACGCTCCTTGGAAACTCTATGGGGCAGTTCTACTCTGGCCAATAGGGTCTCTATGAGTTGGAATTGACTTCCTGGCAGTGGGTTCGGGTTTTAGAGTCAACTGTAACAACATCCAGCTAATTGTAGATCTGCTGTGCTAGTTATTTTTCTAGTACATATTAAAATACACAAATATTCAAATGAGAAATGTTTTTGCAAATGCCAGTGTTTGGGAAACACTGACCCGATTTCATCTTTTCTCCCTTTCACTTATTTATTGTTTATTTTTATTTTTCTTAGATGAACAAAAAGAGGCTCATGTCTCCCAGCAGTCACTTGAAGCAGGAACTAATTCAGCCTCACTTTACGAAAGGGGAAACTGAGGCATGGAGTTATTGAGTAACTTGCCAGAGATGATGGCACAGCCAGGATTCAAATCAGGCAGTCTGGATCCTGCGCCTGTGCTTATAAGCACCAGGGTGGAGCTGTATGGGGATCACCACCAGTGCTAACAGCTGCTAACAACAACAAAATAGGTACAGTAATGGCCTCCAAGTCAGAGGGCTGTTGTGTTAAAGGAGACACTGGGTGGAAAGCCCTTGGCACTGGTGGATGGTCGGTCGATGTCCGGGATAATTCGTATTGACCATTGCCATTCATTTCACCACCACTAAGCGTCTGTACATGCAAAGACTGGCATTCTAGGATTTGCAGAGGAGTTTGCTGCTGGGGTTGCTGTCTCCTCTTTCTCTTTCTCCTCCCCCTCCTCCTCTTGTCTCCCCCTCGTTTTGCTCCTCCTTCTTCTCTTCCTCCTCCTGCTTTCACTGTCCCTTCGGATGACTGCCCTGGCCTGCCTTAGCCAGCAGGAAGGAGACCCTCTGTCTCAGGCCTGCAGCCGTGTGTCCTCCCCAGCTTCGCTAGCCGCCTCTCCTCTTTCAGTTTTTCTTCTGAGTCAGTCCTGCCTTTGGTTCCAGGGAGGGTACATTTTCCTCTGTCCTGGAGTGGTCATCATGTACTGGCCTTGAGCCTTTAGAGATTTCACTTCTGGGATGGTTCTAGTCCAAATCCAGGAGAAGCTGAAGCTGCTAAGTGTACTCAGTCTGACCCAAACAACTCCAGCCCCTGGACCAAACTTCAGCCTAGAGAGTACTTTGGAGCAGTTTTCCCCAGGTTCGTGGGATCATTCCTTTCCTACAAACAAGGGACAGAAACCCCAAGCAGCTGTAGGATTACAATGACATACAGCGGCAAAGGCAGATCTCTGGGTAGGAATCACCTGACCACAGATGTGCTTTGATTTCAACTGCTCAACACACAGCCCACCTTCCTCTTTAGAGAATTTACTTCTTTACTAAAATAGATGATTTATGTTCCCTTGGTGCAAATGCAAGAGTGCACAAGGCGTTAAGCACTGGACTATTAAAAGAAAAGTTGGCAGTTCAAACCCACCTAGAGGCTCCTCTGAAGAAACGCATGGTAGTCTGCTTCCCAGAGACCACAGCCTTGAAAGCCCTGTGGCATGGGTGTATTCTGAAATACACCGGGTCACCATGCAACTCAATAGTAACTGGCTTCTTTTCTTTTTTAGGTACAAAATGCAGAGTTGCATGCTGCCTTTTGATGGCAACCCCTGGCAGACTAGTGGTTAGGTCATACGGTTGCTAACAAAAGGTTGGCTGTTCAAATCCACCAGGCGCTCTTTGGAAACTTTATAGGGAAGTTCTACTCTATCCTATTGGGTTGCTGTGAGTGGGAATCAACTCAACGTCAAAGGGCTTGGTTTGGGGACTTTTTTTTTGAAGGAGGAAAAAGAGAAAAGGGAGGAGGAGAAGAATAAAGGGAGGAGAAAGACAAGGGAGAGGAGGTACAAAATGAGTCAGAAGAGAAGATGGAGGAGGAAGAAGTGAAGAAGGAATAAAAATTGAACTCCAACCTACTAAAAAGTGGGCCAGGTCCTCTTCTAAATGTTGACCATATTTTAAGCCTCAGTGACTCCAGGAGGCAGATCGAATTGCTTCTCCTGCTTTTCTGATGAGGAAACTGAGGCACCATTGTCACTTGTCCAGGGCCACACAACTAGTGAGAGGCAGAGCTGGCATTGGCCTCAGAGTCTGTGTTCCCCTACTGTGTCTTACTGTCTCCCCGCAGGAATGTCTGCTTGACAGATGGGCCTAAAAGGATTTGACCAGTTTCCAGTCTCTTGCTGTTTCCATGTAGCGGTGACTTTCCTTGTGCTTGTGTGATTTCTGCATGCCTGTGAATATATCCATTGGATAAAGCCCTCAAAGTGGGGTTGCTGGTTAAAGGACATATGTATAGATTGTTTCATCTGTATGGTCAATCTTTGATTCTCCTATTCATAGGGGAGAAACAAACAGGCTATAAATGAACCTTGCCCAGGCCAGCAATTCCTACTAACATGATTTAACAGATGTGTATTGAACAGCTCCCAGGGAGATGGAGAAATTAGAATGCTGTCCTCACAACCTACTGGGAACAGCCTACCCCCCCAAAAACCAAAACAAACATACTGCCACGGAGTTGGTGCTGACTCATAGCGACCCTACAAGATGGAGTAAAACTGCCCTGCAGAATTTCCGAGAAGCACCTGGTGGATTTGAACTGCTGACCTTTTGGTTAGCAGACATAGCGCTTAACTACTATACCACCAGGGTTCCCGTTGGGAACACAGACCATCCCTGAGTACCACATGGTAGATGACTAGTTCCTAGACCATTTATTTCAGCCTTTTATAGCTCAGGTCTTACGTACCTCTGAGTGCAGCTTGGGATAGGATTGTAGCTCAGCGTATATGCTTGTTTGGGCTCAGTCTGAACTTACAATGAATCTTAGTCATCACATTGTTATATTTTATTTAATTGTTCTTTAGGTGAACGTTTACAGAGCAAATTCGTTTCTCATTAAACAAAGCACGGATTGTTTTCGTGACATTGGTTGCCAACCTTTCAGCGTGTCAACACTCATCCTTTCTCAATCTTGGGTTCCCCATTTCCCTTCATCCTGTTTTCCTGTCCTGTCCTGCCTTCTCATCATTGCCTCTGGCCTGTTATGCCCATTTAGTCCCATATACATGGTTGAACTAGGCATGATTTATACATACATATACATATATATAATGTATGTTTGTGTGTATGTATATGTACACCAAACTCATTGCCATCAAGTTGATTCTAACTCACAGCAACCTCAGAGTATAGGACAGAATTGCCCAGTAAAGTTTCTAAGGAGCAGCTAGTGGATTCAAACTGCTGACCTTTGGATAGCAGCTGAGCTCTTAACCGCTGTGCGACCAGGTCTCTGTTTTACTCTCCTGTATAATCTTTGCCTGGAGGGCGTACCTCGGGAGTGACTTCAGTACTGAGTTAAAAGGGCATCCGTACTCATGGGGTTTCTCCAGTCACTGTCAGACCAGTAATTCTGACCATTTTTCATCACGACATTATTGGACACTCTGGCCCAGCCGTCCACCCCATCACAGACATTGCTCTAGAGCTGAAAAGCAGCTGCCCCTTGTTATCACCCCTACTGAGTCCGGAGAAGTTCATGATCTTGCCAAGGCTACCCTGCCAGATCATCTTTTTCTTCTGAAGATGCCAGAAATCTGGCCTCTTATGTGAAATCTCTTGACTTTTTAATGTTAGCAACTAATTAAGAGAGAAGTGGGGGGGGGGGGAGAAAACATCACCAACAAAAAATACTGTTCAGGCCAAACAAAACTCATCTGCCGACCAGATGTGGCCAGCAGGCCTCTGGTCTGCCTCAGCATCAGGCAGACTTGGGTTTGTGTCCCAGCTCTGTGATCACATCATTGTTGGAAGCTGCATTGTCCTCATCTCTAGCAGGCTGATGAGAATCCCCACTTTGCAACCTTGTTGTCAAGGCCAACAACCCATGCAAGGCACCTGGCATAGTGCCGGCCTTCGATAGGTGGCAGATCACTATTATGGCAATGGCGTTGAACTGAATCAGACTTGGGGGAGGTGGAGACCTTTGAGGAAGAAGATGATTCCATTCGGAGCTTGTTGGGTGCTGGTACTGAGAACACCCTACATGAAGCCGGCCAGAAAGAAGATAGAAACATACATGGTGGCTGGGCATTTTTATTGGGGAGAAGGGGATGTCTTCCACCTATTACTGTTGTTTGCCGTCGTTTCCAACTAACGGCAACACCAGGTGACAGAGTAGAACTGCCCCATAGGGTTTTCTAGGCTGTCTTTACCAAAGCAGAGCACCAGACCTTTGTCCTGCAGAGCTGCTGGGTGGGTTCCAACCACCAAGATTTCAGTTAACGGGCAAGCGCTTAACCATTGGGCCATCCATTTGGGCTCTGTCTAGACTTCATTTTTACAAAGAGGGGTGACTTAAGTTTTTAATCATTAATATATTTATTTAGAATTCAGCTTATACAATTTTTAATTGTGATAGAATGTGTAACAGAATATTTGTTAATTCACCAGTTATTACATATACAGTTCTCCTGCACTGATTACACTCATCATGTTTCACAACTATTGTCTCTGTCCTTTTCCCAGCCCTTCCACCACCATGAACAAAAACTCAGGGCACCCTAAGCAATGACTCCACCTTCCTCACACCCTTCCACATGCCTAAAACTGCTAATGAACTTCGGTAACCATGTCTTCATTCTGGATCATCACCTTGGGGGCTTAGGTGGCTGGCTGTCAGTGCTTCCTGGAAACTAGCTCAATTCCCTTAACTGGCTACTCTTCCTTTGGGAGGTAAATTGGGAAAGAAAAAGTCCAACTGAGGCTGAGTTCCTAAAAAGAACCCACAGGACATGAGGCAAACCAGGCAGTGAAGGCTGCAGGTGGAGACACCACCTGCCATTGTGCTTTTACGTTCTTCACCTAGGAAGCAGGAACTCAACAGATGTCAACAATCCAACAGACTCATTGCCATGGAGATGATTGCAACTCACAAAGACCCTATAGTATGGAGTAGAATTGCCCTGTCTGATTTCCGAGGAGCAGTTGGTGGAGTCAAACTGCCAATATCTTGGTTAGCGGCAGTAGCCTTTAACCCACTGCACCACCAGATAGCAGCAAGAATTCACTAGAATTCTTCTCTGTGTGTGGAGCTGGAGTCTCACTTGTTAGAAGAATTACTTCATTCTGGTTAGGAGATGTGGGCTTTGGCTGCTGTCTGCTTCATAGCCTCTGTGACCTTGCCCAAGTCCCTTCCATCCTTTGAACCTAAAGTTACTATTTGCAAAACAACTAGGTTGGACTGGACCAGCGTTTCCCGAAGTCTGGGCTCCTGCTACTAGTGATGTGTGAGATGACTTTAGGTCAAACATAGAAACAGGCCTTTGAGAGCCACAAATCCTCCTGATTACTTGAAGAAGGTGTTCAGTTTAGTACTAATGCGCCTTAAATGCCTTTCTGACACCTGCCAGAGAAGATGAAGAGCAGACCTCAGGCCTGGAGGCTCAGGCAGGCAACCGTGTCTGTATTAGTTACCCATTGTTGTGTGTCTCGGTTTCCTAGTGCTGTTGTAACACAAATACCACAAGTGGGTGACTTTAAAGGACAGGAATTTATTTTTTCACAGTTCAAGAGGCTGAAAGTCCAAACCAGGGTCTCTGCCACATTGATTCCTCCCCTGTCATGGGCTTGTGCATTCTTTGGCACTTTGGGGTTCCTTGGCTTGTAGATGACCCTCACACAGTGTTTGTATCTCTTCTGCCCTTTTTATAACTCACTGGTAATTTGATTTCAAACCCACACTGCTCAGGTTTGATCTAGTTAACAAAGAAAATTCTATTTCTAACAGGATTACACCCATGGGGATAAGGGTTAGGATTCCAACATAGTTTGAGAGGATACATTCAATCCACAGTACTGTGTATCAAAATATCCTCAAGCTTAATAGCTTAAAACGATAAACATTCATTAGGCCAAAGTTTTTGTGGTTCAGGAATTCAGAAGCAACTTAGCTGGGTGGTTCTGGTTCAAGGTCTCTCTTGAGGTTATAGTCATGTAAAGGCTTCACTGGGACTGTTGGGTCCCAGTAAGGTGGCTCAGGTGGGTACTGGTCGTTGGCAGGAGTCCTCAGTTCCTTGCCACGTGGGTCTCTCCACAGCTGCTTGAGCATCCTCATAATAGGGTTGCTGGCATCCTCCAGATCGAGCAACATCTTTTATCACCTAGTCTTGGAGTTACATGCTATCATTTGGGAAACTATAGAATGCATAGGGCACAGGTCAGACGTGAATACCAGGAGGCAAGGGTCATTGAGGGCTACTGGAGAGACTGAGGCACTAGAAATTAATAAGGGCTTTGTTTTTCTGGTTACTCTATCTATACTTGTATACACAGAAAAGGTATATTGGCATTTTATGCCCTGTAATCTGCATGAGGGACATGTTATACATCTTACTGTGTAACCCACTTTTTTCACTCCATAATATACTCCTGAGATTTATCTGTGCTGATACGAGTCAGACTGATTCCTTTAAATTATAAGTATATGCCACTTTTCATTATCCATTTCCCTAGTAAGTCCGTTTTGATTATTTATAATTTTTTCTTTTGTAACAGTGATGATTGAAATTCTTATGCATGTCCTTGTGTAGATTAAAAAAAGAGAAACTTTCAGGTTACAGAATATATATATATTATGTTTTGCTAAATGGGGCCATTTGCCCTTATGAATTGACATACCAATTTATATTCTCACTCACAGTCTAAGAGTACTTCCGTTCCTCCACAATATTAACAACACTGGATGTTGCCAAAATCTTTTCAAAACCTTCGGTTGTTACAAAAGATATACCAATTCAACAATTTCTAGATACACAACTGAGTGACACTGACTACATTCTTCAAGTTGTGTAACCATTCCTGCCCTTCTATTCTGAGTTGATCTTCCCCTATTAACACTGCCCCCCTCCAAGGTTCCTATCTAATCTTTGAAATTGCTATTGTTGATTTGGTGCCATATAGAGAGTTCTTGAAAGAGCATAATACTCAAGGCAGACATTCTTTGATACTTCATTTAATTTTAAGAATTCTTTGAGTGATATTTTTGCTTTCAGTTTTCTCAAGGTGATCTCAGAGCTGTAGTTTTGGGTGTTCATCCAGCCTCTATGAATCCAGGAAGTCTGGATTCCATGAGACTGTGGTATTCTGTTCTACATTTCCCCCTTTTGAGTATTCTATAGAATCTTTGATCAAAACGTTCAGTAGTGGTAGCCAGGCACCATTCAATTCTTTTGGTCTCATGGCAAAGGAGTGTTGCCAGCCATTTTAATTTTGCCAATGTAACGGATATAGAAATACATCTTGACATTCCAGTTTTACATCTCACTGAGCGCTAGTGAGGTTGTGTGTCTTTTCATAATCCCACTTCAAACAACAGAGAAATTATGGCTCCTGGAGGTTAAGTTGCTCATCCCAAAGCACATGACTAGTCTGTGGCAAAGCAGAATTGTTGTTAGGTGCCATTGAGTCTGTTCCAGCTCATGGGGACCCTATATATGACACTCAGTCCTATGCCACCCTCACAATCATTGTTAGACTTGAGCCCATTATTGTAGCCTTTGTATGGATCAGTGTTGTTGAGTGTCTTACCCTTTTTCATTGACCCCCTACTTAACAAGCATGATGTCTTTCTCCAACAACTGGTCCCTGCTGATAACTTCTCCAGAATATGAAAGATGGCGTCTCACCATCCTTGCTTCTAAGGAGCACTTTGGCTGTACTGCTTCCAAGACAGACTTTTTCCCTTCTTTGGGCAGCCCATGATATACAGAGCTGAATTAGAATCCAGGATTGTGTGATCCATAAAATCATGTTTTTCCCCATATCTTAAACCAGTTGTTAGTGAATTAATTCTGACTCATGGTGATCTCATGTGTGTCAGAGCAGAACTGTTCTCCATAGAACTTTTCAAAGACTGACTTTTTGGATGCAGATCACCAGGCCTTTCTTCTAAGGTGCCTCCAGGTGAACTCAGACTTTATCCTTATAGTTAGCTGCCAAACACATTAACTGTGTGTACTACCAAAGGACTCTTCCAAAATGTTGCCCTGTCTTTCAACCTGCAGTATCTCTTTAAGAAAAGAACTGAGGGAAAACCAGCAGCTCTAGGCTTCTGAATTCCTGCCTGTAATTCCTCAGATCGGGGGGAATCTGCAGGGCATTATTGTTCTTGGACCCACATGCCAAGTGGCGTTTACCTCCACCTTGGAGGAAGCGGTGTCCAAGCTAATATCCTGAACGGGAAATGTGTGCCCAGAAGATTAGCTTCATTGTGTGGGGCTGGACGCTTTCCACTGGCTTTGTTTATGGGACAGATTGTTTTTGTGAAGTTGTTTGCTCCGGTGAGTGTCCAAGCTCTTGGGGCCCACTGGCTGTTGAGATGGTCAGATTTACTGCTAGGCCTGAGTTTGGGCAGGAAAAGCCCGCCAAGGACCAGATCCCCTAGGGGTACTTCTGGAATCTGTCTGGACCTACCTTGAAAAGCAAAATCATGGTCTCTATACTATTTTATTTAAAAAAACTGGATATGCAACTGGGTGTTGACTTTTCTCTTGGCAGCCGTCACTGATATTTTTGTGTTCTGTCTATAGGCAATGTTGCTCACCTCTGCACACTTCCATCTGTGTTGCTGGGATCTTGAGGGAACTGTTTTGTTTTCCCAGTGCTTTCTGCTAGAAACATCATGTACCTAACAGTACCAGCTCCCATGCACCCATTTGTTTCAAATCTATTAGCAGATGGTGCGTGTGGAGTGCATGGTTAACACTCCCTGATTTGAAGCCACCGGACATTTCTCCTTGGGTGGTCTCAGCGCTGTAGTCCCCTTCTGCAGGAGGACACATTGTGTGTGGCATGCAGCACAGATGCCAGCTGCTAACACGTGCTCTTTCTTCACTGTTCTGTCTTTCTACCCACCCAGCCAGCCGGATAGACCGCTCTGTCACCCTGGGATTGCTCACTGTTCCCAGACCTCAAGTATTCAGGCCAGGAATTCTGGCAAGGGAGAATGTAGAAATCAGGGAGAGACAGCAGGCTCCTTAGCTTCTTGGAGAAAGAGAAGTTTTCTCACCTGTACAATGGCGTGCTGAGGCCACTTGGCTCCTGAGGTTATTGAGAAAGTCAAGAGTATTGGGAGCTAAAGCACTTCCTACAATTGCAGGTCCATGGGAAGCCCTCAGTAAATGGTTCCTAAGAATCTCCAAGTGGTAGGTCTCTGCCTGGAGCAACAGAGGAAGGAGAATCAGCAACAGGAGGAAGAACTCCAATGTGTGTCTAATTGCCTCAATGAACCGCTGCCTCCTTCACCATGAGACCAGAAGAACTGGATGGTGCCCGGCTACCATTACTGAACGTTTTCATCAAACCTTCTATAGAAGAATCCTGACCAAAAGAGGGAATTGCGGAACAGAACTTAAAATTCTCATGACATGTAGACATTCTGGAACTTTGGAGACTGTATGCGTCCCTGAAACCACTGCCCTGAGATCATCTTTCAACTTGAAACCAAAAACATCCTCTGAAGTCTTCTTAAAACCAAACAGTAGTTTAGCTTAACTAATAGAAAATATCTGCCTTGAATGTTATGCTCTTTTATGAACTGTTTATACGGGATCAAGTTGATAATAGTAACTTGAGAGATTAGATAGGAACTTCAGGGGACAGTGGATTTATGTTAATGGGGAAGGAACAATTCAGAAAAGGAGGGTGAAGATGATGACACAATTTGAAGAGTATAATGTATGTCACAGAATTGTACACGTACAAACTTACATTGGTGTGCTTTTTTTTGTATGTTATTTTCAACAACTGTCATGATTTGAATTGTGTCCCCCAAAAATGTGTGCAGCCACGTGGCTGGGATATGGTTCCCAGTATCTTGGGACTGTCCTCCATTGTGTGGTTTTGCTAACCTGTATGTTAAAGGATTAGGGTGGGGCTGTGAATTCCTGCTGTGGGGGAAGTTTCCCTGGAGTATGGCTTGCCCCACCCTTAATGCTTTTAGCTTGCAAAGAATAAAAGGAAAAAGAACCAAGGACAATTTGAGAACCTCGCTACCATCAAGCAAGCAGCACCGGGAGCAGAGCGTGTCGTTCAGACCAGAGGTTCTTGCGTTAGGACGCTCCCTGGACAAAGACTGATGCAATACCAGACTTTCCTCCAGAGCCGACAAGGGGAAAGTCTTTCCCTGGAGCGGACACCCGGAATATGGACTTGCAACCTACTGGACTGTGTAAGAATAAATCTTTCTTTGTTAAAGCCATCCACTCTGTGGTATTTCTGTTAGAGCAGCCTAGCTGACTAAAACAACAACAGAAATAAAATTGTTTTTTTTTTTTAAACAAAAAGGAATCCCTGGGTAGTGCAAACAGTGAAAATGCTCATTGGCTACCTGAAAATGTTGGAAGTTCAATTTCACCCAGAGAAGCCTTGAAGGAAGAGCCTGACTGTCTAAGGCAGGTACAAACGCAATCCATTCCTAAGTCTTTCTTTAAGTTGAATCTGTAAGTAAATCAAAAAAGGAACATACAGTTCTTATTTAGTGTCATTCAAATGTTTGTCTTAGCATATAGTATATATTTTACCTTCCTATGCATATAAAAACTTACGAAAGACTTCCAAACCACAGAATGATTCGTGAGTATCACAAAGCAGTGTGTGCACTGATTACTATGAATCATTGTACTGAACTCAAACTTTTAACATAATAGACTTTATGGCAGTCCATTGTTTTAGTCACCTGGTACTGCTCCAATAGAAAATACTGTGAGTGGAAGGCTTTATGAAGAGAAATTTTATTGACACAATCCAGTAAGAAATCATCGTAGTCTGGTGGGCCAAGTGTCCAAATTCAACAAGAGCATCTCAGCACACGAACCTCAGGTCCAAGGGATGTGCTCTGCCCTCAGTGCTGCTCTTTTGGTGGTGTGAGTTTCCCAGCTGACTCTGCTCACTTCTCTCCCTTGCATCACCCATCTGGTAACTCAAGTCTTGGCTCAGTAACACCAACTGCTGTCCATTTTCCCTCACCAACATTACAGAGGCGGGACTCACAACACGTAGGAGGAATGGCAGTATATTGGGACTCATAGCCAGGTCAAATCAACACATACATTTTTGGGGGGGACACAATACAATCTATGACAGCAGTCCATTCCTAAGTATGAGTTGTCCGTAAGTCAGACATTCGTAACCTGGGAACTACCTGTACTTTTGAGAATTCAGCCCTTAAATACTCTGTGGAGTACAATTCTCTTCTCAGACACATGCAGTTGCCTTGAGCGGGAATTGACTCAACAACAACTGGTACATATAATGCAATGATATATAGATAGAGAAGAACATAGCTGGCCCCTAACCTGCCTGGGGGTACCAGGCAAGCCTTCCTGGAAGAGCTGACATTTGAACCAAGTCTTAAAAATGACTTCCTCTGCTGTTTAGGGTTTGCCACCAAAAGCACAACAAAGTCTCACATGATACCACTTGCTGCCCTTGTCCAATGGGAGGTCTTCCTATCTGCTCAGGCCCTTGCTGGCCTCCGTGATGGTATTTGTTATCAGCAGCCAATCTGTTGAAGGAGAGTTTCCTTGGGGGCATGGCCTGCATGGAATATAAGTGGACATTCTGCCAAGGTTCATAGGCTTTTGCTGTTTCTGGATCCTGCAGCTGGCACCTACTCATCTGACCTCCAGTTCTCTGGACTCTAGCTAACAGTTGATCTGCTGATCTTGGGATTCATTACTCTTCACAGCTTCTGAGTAAGAGTCTTGCTCTCTAACCTGCTGGTTTGGGGTTTGCAGCCCCAGTGATAGTGTAAATCAGGAGAAGCCTCCAGCCTGACCCACAGAATTGGGGTGTTCTAACCTGTACAACCCCATGAGCCATTTCTTTGACTACAACACTGCTTTGAGTTGGAACAGACTCGACAGCACCTAATAACAACAGCATGTAGGTGTTTATACACTTGACCGGTTTTGCTTTTCTAGATAACACAGCCTAAGACACTTAATTAATTTTCCTCCCAAGCTTCATCTACTGAGCGATGCTTCCTTGAGAAGGGACTAACTAGCTACTGTCAAGTTGACTCTGACAGATGACAACCCCAGGTGTGTCAGAGTAGAACTGTGCTCCACAGGGTTGTCATTGGCTGGTTTTTCAGAAGTGGTTCACCAGGCCTTTCTTCCAAGATGCCTCTGGATGTATCTGAACTACCAGGCTTTTGGTTGCAGCTGAGCATGTGATCTGTTTGCACCACCTGGGGGTCCCAGCATGACACATAGTAGGTGCTTCTTAATATCTTGCTGAATAAATGAATGAACAAACTCTCTAACTCCAGTGGCCTGTGTCCTCGGTCATGGAATGAATAGTGTCCCTCCAAAATGCGTGTCTACTTGGCTAGGTCTAATTCCCGGAATTGTGTAATTGTCCTATGCTTGGGGATTGGATGTAACTCTCCTCTGTGTTATAAATCCTGGTCTCTGCCTATGGTTAATGAGGCAAGATTACATTATGTCAAAGAGGATCAGGGTAGGATGATTCAGGTCAAAACCTAATCCAACATAAGCGGAATTTCCCTGGGATGAGGCCTGTGTAACTTTTTATCTTGCAAGAGAAAAGGAAAGTGAAGAGAACAGAGAAGGAGGGACCTTGTACTACCAGAAAGAAGCACCAGGAGTGGACAACGTCTTTGGATCCATAGTCCCTGTGCTGAGAAGCTCTTTGGTCAGGGCAAGATTGAAGACAAGGACCTTCTTCCAGAGCCAACAGAGACAGAAAATCTCCCTTTTGGAGCTGGTGCCCTGAATTCGGATTCTTAGCCTACTAGACTGTGAGAGAAAAAACTACTGCTCGATAAAGCCATCTACATGTGGTATTTCTGTTATAGCAACACTAGATGGCTGAGACAGCCCTCTGAAGCACACGTACCGATCCTGTATTGCTATAACATCCGATTGACCTCTGCATGGCTTTTGTCAAGCACCAGGTGCATTGTGCAGTTCTTTCCTTCTTCCCATGGTGCACAGCAGCAAAACCACAGATTAGATTTCATTTCCAGCATTTCTTGGCCTGCACTTTTGAAACCTGGAACTACATCAGGCTCTATACACATTACCCTTTTGTCTACCTCCCTCTCCATCCTCCCAGCCCTCTAGGTGTTAATCCAGCAGATTGCTGTAAATGGGATGGATTTCTTCCAACTGCCATAGTCAAATTTCTTAATCAATAGCCTGACTTGTGAGCACCGGGTAAACACAGCTTTGATTTGAGGACTAGGAGGAAACCAAAGGACATCATTGCAAAATCACATGGAAAAAGAATCCTTTCTCCCAGAAACTAATTAGTTCATTAAGTCAACAAATAGTAGGAACTGTTTGAACAAATTATTATGTACCAGCCACTACTCTAAGCACTATACGCATTTAACCCTCACAATCTTTCAAGGTAGGTGTTGTGATTATACCCCTTCTATTGGAGAGGAGGGAAACCCTGGTGGAATGGTGGTTAAGTACTATAGCTGCTAAGCAAAAGGTTGGCAGTTCAACTAGGGTACAGATAGGGTAATAGTTATTGAACTCTGTTATGGGTAGAGTTTCAGTTAGGGATGCTTTTGGTTGCAGGTAACCCAGTTATAGTGACTTTAACTCTGGGTGTTTATTTTTTCCCTTTCACAGAGGGTAGGGGGGCACTGGCTCTCTGGCTTAAGTGTCTGGCCTTTGTGTGATCTTTGGTTATTGGGTGTCTAAAGAGTTCTAGCTAGCATCTCTGTAATTCAATAGGAAGGCAGAGGAAGAAGGACTAGCATCTCTATCAGGTGGTGCCAAAAGAAGTCTGCATCTCCCATTGGCCAGGTCTGAGTCAATGCCACCCACCTCTGCCTCAGTGGTTACTAGGGGAATGGGTGCTACCAGTGGATGCCAGGTCAGCCAACCAACAGTGCCTGCCTAAGAAAATACTATGAAGGACATCAAATAGGATATAGAGAGATCCTCTGGTAGGGTGGTTGGAGGAGGTAACATTTGAACAGAGACTTGATGACCAGAAACAGTTAGCCCTGCAAAGATATAGGAACAGAGAATTCCACATCAAGAATGCTGTGATACAAACAGGCATGTCTGAGAACAGCCTGATAGATCTTGGGAGGGAGAGACCCGGAATGGCTGGAGCACGGGAACAATGAGGCACAGGACAAGCGAAACGAAAGAAAAGATGGGACGGGTCATACAAGGCAGGTGGATCTTGTTTTCAGTACAATGGGAGGGACCAGGAGGCTGTTAGTCAGGAGAGCGACATGATCTGATTCATGTTTAAAAGAATTATTGGGGCAGAAGTGCTATTCTGAGAGACTTAAGAAGACTTAATTCTGGGGGATGGTATAGCTTTTCCCAGCTCCTTCTTCTCGGGTTTCCTTTTTCTGACTCTTGGACATGCCCCGCCCCCTCCTTATCTCTCAGCAGCCCCTGGGGGGTGGGCTGGGCTGGGGGGTGGGCTGGGCTGCGGTGTGCTCATCCCTGTCTCCCCACTCAGTAGCACAGGGCCAGTCACGTGGCAGCACTGGGTCAGTTGGGCTGAACTGAACAAAGGTGAGAGCTAGGGCTAGACTCCAGAGTTCCCAAACTGCCGTCTGCGACACACCACTGTTGGGGCATTCTACTAGACCGGTGCTTCTGAACTTGAAGTGACTTTGCACCCCAGGGGACATTTGGCAATGCTTGGAGACATTGGTTAAGAGCTCAGCTACTAACCAGAACGCTGGCAGTTCAAATCCACCAGCTGCTCCTTGGAAACCCTACGATGGGGCAGTTTTACCCTGTCCTATTATGGGGTTGCTGCGAGTCAGCGTTGACTCTGTGGTATGGGTTGGGTCACTCTGGTCCAAAATCAACTCAACTGCAGTGCCTTTGTTTAGTCTGTGTTCGGGGAACATGTTTAGTTATTACCATTGGGGAGGAGGTGCTCTTGGTGTCTAGTGGGGAGAGGCCAGGGATGCTGCTGTTAAACATTCTACAATGCGCAGGACAACCCTTATCACAAAGAATTATCTGGCCAAGGGGCCCTGGTGGCCCAATGATTACGTGCTCAGCTGCTAATTGATACATCAGTGTTTTGAATCCATCAGCCACCCCATGGGAGACAGATGTGGCAGTCTACTTCTAAAGAGTTTGATAGCCTGCGAGACCCTATAATGCCCAGTCCTATAGGGTCACTATGAGTCGGAATCAATCTGATGGCACTTGATTTGGTTTTTTGGGTTTGTAAATGTCAACAGTGGTGACACTGAGAAATCCTGGGTTAGATCTACATAGCAATTCTATTATTTCCTTTAAATAAGTTCATGTTTTAAGTTAATTAAAAGAAAACAAAGACATATACAAACCCTAGTGGCATAGTGGTTAAATGCTATGGCCGCTAACCAAAGGGTCAGCAGCTCAAATTCACCAGTCATTTCTTGGAAACTCTATGGGGCAGTTCTACCCTGTCCTGTAGGGTCACTATCAGTTTTAATTGACTAGATGGCAGTGGCTTTTTTGGTTTATATATGTCACTACTATAAATAAAAAATCAATGTCACCTTCCATAAACAGAAAATAATCAGAAATATAAGCACTGAAAAACCAAAAATGTATCACATCCTAGCTGGATATTGTCCCCAGTTTAAAGGCTCACAGCTTGAAGCTTTCTTGCCCTTTACTCGAAAGGAAGTTGGACAATATCATGAAAGATAGTAAAGATTGAAGAACTGTTCTAGATTAAATGAGAGTAAAGAGAAATGGCAGCTAAATATATTGCATGATGATGAACTGAGTCCTGGATCAAAACCACTAAATACTAGTGAAACGGACTTCACTGAGAAAACAAGTAAATTTTGTAGCTGGATATTAGATAATTACATCATATCAATAGGAAATTTCCTGAATTTGACAACTGTAGTGTTGGTAGTTACTGTCAAGTTGGCTCTGAGCTGTGGTAATCCCGTGTACAACAGAACAAAATGTTGGCTGGCCTTGCACCATCTCAGAATAGTTGACATGTTTGAGTCCATTGTGGTGGCTAATCCCTCAGTCCAGCTCGCTGAGGGATTCCTTTACTTTCAAGATAAGTGAGCCAAAGTCTTGCCATCCTCACCTCTAAGGAACATTCTGTTAGTATTTCTTTTAGGACTGATTTGTTTGTGGCAGTTCGTGGTATATTGGACATTCTTTGCTGGCAGTGCTGTTTGTTCTTAGGAGATATGTGAAGCATGTGGAATTAAAGGGTCGTCATATAAGCAGTTTACTCTCAAATGTTGAAAAAGTCTGTATGCAGGTATGTGTATATATATGTATGTGAGTATGTATGTGTTTATGTATATTTATTATGTAGAGTATGTACATCTGTATGTAGAGTGAAGAATTGAGGAAGAAAGGAGAAATATGACAAAATATGAACAATTGATGAATCTACATATAAGTATGTGAGAGCTTATTATATCACTTTTTTTACTTTTCTGTAGGTGTGAATTTTTTTTGCAAAGTCAAGATTAAAAACAAGCAAATGAACAAAAAAGAACCTCTTGTGATATTATCTGTAATATCACAGAAGCCTTGAATTTTACAAAAGCTAGGAAGGCTTCAATATTAAATCATTTCTAATGAGTTGAATGGAAACTCTGGTGGTGTGGTGGTTAACTGCTACAGCTGCTAGCTACAAAAGGTTGGCAGTTCGAATCCACCAGGCGCTCCTTGAGAACTCTATGGGGCAGTTCCACTCTGTCTTACAGGGTCATTATGAGTCAGAATTGGCTCAACAGCAGTGGGTTTGGTTTGTTGATGGGAATGAGTTGAGTGCTTCAGGTTTTACTTCCCCCAAATAATTAACAAAGATTAAAATGACTAACAAATGGAAAAATGGTATCATCTGTGCCATTATGTTTATGTAGATAAGATAGCCAATTAGCCAAGCAATGATCCTAGAATTGTCTTGTGGGTGTTCAGTCGTTGCGACATCACATGTCTGTCTGCAGAGCTGTAATTACACAGTTACATGTCTGTCCAAAGAATACACACCAGTTATTGTGCCTGAGGTCGTGATGCTCGTAACAGATGCCAACTGTGACTAAAGAAAAATAGGTATTTTATTTAAAAAAGATAAGCTAGTGTTAGAGAGGTATTCAAGATAGACGAGCACCAACCAAAGGCTTTTTCCTCAAACTTAGTGGAAGGATGGAAAGCAAACCGAAAGGGGATTAATCTTCTCATTCTGTGACTCAGCGAAGGCTGAGCTGGTCCCAGAGCCTCTGCTAGCTCATCTGTCTTTGTTTCTCTGCAGTCTTATAAAGTACTAGCTGGGAGACCTGGTTTTCTCAGCTGCAAGACTGAGAAAACACCGTGCGACCCAGGTGCTGATTTGGGGGCAGGCCATCATGCCCTTTGGGGTCCCTGAAATAATGTACTTGCCCCACAACCCTCACCCACATCCCAAGTCCTAGGGAAATTCCAGCGCCTTGCAAAGATGTCACTGCGTTCCTGGGGCCTTACATTCTCTCTGTCACCTGGGGTGCTGACTGCCTCCTGTCTCGGCTGAGTTCCTGTATGCCCTCTGGACCTTGTGGCCTTTCACTGGTCTCCACTCTGGCAGAAATTCAGTTCCTTGCTGTAGTTTCCAGCACATACACAAACACACCTAGAGAAATACAGACACACCCAGCTGTAGACTTAGACAAGCTCACAGACACAGGCACAGACATGATCAAACAGTGATTCACACATACTCAAAAACAGACAGAAATACTCATAGGCAATCACATAACACAATCACACACTGATATATATACAGAGACACAGAAGAAAAAATTCAGTCACAGATACACAATCACAAACACACAGATACACATAGGCACACTCAGAGATTAACTCCCAACACACTCACCAACAAACAGACATACTTACACAGATACACACATACAGACACACTGAAACATAGACAGACACAGCAATACACACAGATTAAATCTGAAGGAACTATTCACAGAGAGACAGACACAGACACACACAGGAACACACACAGACCCTTTCATACCGACACACACAGAGACACAGAAACAGCCTCATACACAGAGACATGCTGTATACACAGAGATGCAAAAAATGCACTTGTGCACATGCACAACCCTATGCGTGTAGGATAGATTTTATGAGATTCTGGGGATGTGAAAGGAATTTGCATTGCAAACAGCTTATAAATGAGCATTAAGTACCTTCTTCAGAGTCCCCTGGACCTTCTGCCATCCTTCTTCCCTGCTTCTGTCCTCTCACCCAGTTGTTCTCATCCACTTTTTTCTTAGCATAGCAATTCGTTTCTTTTCAACTTCCTTATTTCAGACTCTGTTCTGGGTTTCCCTTTGCATATCTCTGCTCTCATTGCTGTACTCTGCTAAGAAACAGGTCTTCCATCCTCCCTTCTTCTTCTCAGCCCAGGTTTTTCAAGCAGCAAAACACAAACCGGAGATTCATTTCCCTGCCGATATACCACAAGGAGCCCTGGTGTGCAGTGGTTAAGAGCTTTGGCTGCTAACCAAAAGGTTGGTGGTTCGAATCCACCGGCTGCTCCTTTGAAACCCTATGAGATGACTCTATTCCATGCTATACAGTCCCTGTGAGTCGGAATCGACTTAACAGCATGGTTTGATTTTGGATAGCCACCTGCCCTCCCAACAACCTTAAAATGCTGATGTGGTCACACTCTGTTTTGTTATTACCATTCAGAGAGGTCTTTGTGTTGGTGGTGGTGGTTCTTGTGTCTCTACTGGTAGAACTATGGAGAGAACTGCCTGCAATGCAGTGGTGGTGCTCACAGTGGTGGTGACAGTGGTGACGGTGGTGGTGGCGGTGGTCACGATGGTGGTAGAGGTCATGGTGGTCAGTAGTGGCAGTGGCGTTGGTGGTGATTAGTGGTGATGGTGGTGGCAGTTTTCGTAGTGGTGGTGGTGGTGGCGGTGACAGTGACAGTGATGGTGGTGTGTGGTGGTGGTTTCATTTACTTGGTTTGTCTACTGGGAAGCATGCTGAAATGTAGTCACTGCAGTAGTGACGGTGGTGGTGCTGTGGTATATACCGTGGATTAGGATTCTATTCTAAGTCGTCTCGTAACTCACTGTTCATGGGGATTTGTGCCACCTCTCAAACATGCTAAGTTCTTTCCTGGCTCAAGGCTTTGCCCATCTTATTCTCTCTGTCCGGGCTTCTCCTTCCTCCACTCTTGGTGTGTTTAGTTTCTTCTCATTTTTTATTTCTCTAGGTATCACCGTGGAAATGCTTCTTCTGACTTCCTTCTTGATTTTCTTTCTGGCATTTATCACAGCTATAATTCTTTTTTCTTTTTTTTTTAACTTATTTTTGGTGTTTCCTCTCTTAGATAGTAAGCTCTCTGAGGACAGGATCCATGCCTGTATGTTCACAATTATATCCCCAGAGACTAGCACAATACTTAATAAGCATTTTTTGTGAAATGAAACTATTCTTCAAAACTTCTGCCAGGAAATGGATAGCTTTCGAAGGCTCTGGTGGCACAGCGGTTAAGCACTCAGCTGCTAACCAAAAGGTCAGCAGTTGAAACCCACCAGCCACTCCCAGGGGAGAAGACATGGCAGTCTGCTTCTGTAAAGATTACAGCCCAGGAAATCCTACAGGGCAGTTCTACTCTGTCCTGTAGGGTTGCTATGAGTCGGAATCCACTCAACAGCAATGGGTTTAACAGATTAAAGACCTTATTTCTTGCACTGGTTTTAGCAGCTGGTTCACACTGCTTTTGGAAAATCCTATCAGCCGTAAAGAGGTAAATTTAGCACTCGGTTATTGCTGTTTTTAGCTTTTTATTTTGAAATAGTTTCCGGCTTATGAAAAAGTTGCAGTAGCAACAGAATATTCCCATGTATGCCCTTTACCAGTTTCTCCTAATGGTAACATCTTCCATAATCATTTATAATCATCAAAGCTAAGAAGTTAATATTGGTATAATATAGTATTTGAATTTCACCAGTTTTTCCCCTAACAACCATTTTCCATCTGGGATCTCACATTGACTAGACATCATGTCTCCTGGAAAGTACAGTAATCCTAGTCTTTCTTAATCTTTTGTGACCTTGACTCCTTTGAGAAATACTGGCCAAGGATTTTACACAATGTCCATCAGTTTGGGCTTGTCTGATGTTTTCTCATGATTATGCTGCAGTTGGAAACCCCAGTGGCATAGTAGTTAAGTGCTACAGATGTTAACCAAAAAGTCGGCAGTTCGGATCCACCAGGTGCTCCTTGGAACTTCTATGGAGCAATTCTACTCTGTCCTGTAGGGTCACTATGAGTTGGAATCAACTTGACAGTAGTGGGTGTTTTTTTTTAATTTATCATGCAATTATGGGTTTTGAGGAAGAATGCCCCAACGAGAAGGCACCTTTCTTGTTACATTATATGAGGGATATGTTCCAACATGGCTCAATACTGGTAAAATTAACTTCATTCAACTTGGATAAAATGACATGTTGGGTGTCTAGACTGTGAAGTTACTATTTTCCCTCCTGTAATTCATAAATACCTTGGGTGAAATACTTCGGGAAGATGTAATTCTGTTTCTCCTCAAACTTTGGTCACTTGTTTTAACACGTTTGGGTGGGTATTGCCTGTAGTAATTACTACTAGTGGTGTTCTCATGGTGATTTTTAAAAAATTTTATTTCTTTCATTTCTTCTATAGCTATTTGTTGGAATTTTTCTTTAAAAAAGAGCTGGCTTTCCCTTTCCTTCCTTCCCTCTTTTTTCTTTACATCAGTATGGACTCATGACCCAGAAACTCACAGCCATCGAGACGATTACGACTCATAGTGACTCTACAGGACAGAGTAGAACCGCCCCATAGGGTTTCCAAGGAGCAGCTGTTGGATTCCAGCTGCTGATCTTTTGGTTAACAGCCAAACTCTTAACCACAGTGGCACCAAGGCTCTCAGGGACTCATGAGTATTTCACTTACTCTACAGGTTATAATCCAATACGATCACTATTTATTTTGTTACTCAAATTGTTCCAACATTAGCCACTGGAAGCTCTTTCAGACTCTTGTGTCCTTTTGACAAACCGATGCCATTTTCTGGGTGCTCACTTTTTAGTTGAAGAGCTGATCTTTAATTTTTGACATATTGTTTTTCAAATATCCACTTATAAATTCTCCCCTTTCTGGAAAGGCTGACACACGAACATAAGGTTGACGTCAGATATTGCTGTCAGAGGCTAGACAAGGGAGAGCCAGCAAATCTCACGGTGTTTCTTGGTGCAAAAAGCACTAATTACACACTTTATACTTCATTGCCAGCGAGGTACACCACGGTCAGCACAGCCTCTGGAATGTGAGCTCCTTGTTCCAGCCAAGGACATCAACTGCAATGGGAATGTAAATTTATTTGAACAATTGCATGACCAACATGGCTTTGAAAAAAAAGGGGAGGGGGGCTGTTTTCTGCTTCAGCCCTCTGGGGGAAACCTCTCCCACAGTGGTCCTTTCTGCGGCCATCAACCACAATCCTGGAGGCATCTCGCTTCTTCAAGGAATACACCAAAAAACCAGGTTGCTGTTGCATCTGTTCCAATTCATGGCAGCAAGGTGTTGTGTCAGAACAGGACTACTCTGCTTCACAGGGCTTCAGGGCTGTGACCTTTCAGAAGCACATTGCTTGGCAGGCCTTTCTTCCATGTTGCTTCTGAGCATGTCTGAACCACTAACATTTCAATTAGCAGTTGAGTGCCTAACTATTTGACAATCCAGAAACCTTCATCTTCTTTTCTCTTTTGTGAAAACATGTTATATTTTTCATTTTGTAATTGTACTTTAGATGAACATTTACAGAACAAACTAACTTCTCATTAAATAATGAATACACATATTGTTTTATGACATTAGTCATCAACCCCACGATATGCCAACAGTCTCCCTTCTTGACCTTAGGTTCCCCGTGACCAGCTTCCTTGTCCTCTCCTGCCTTCTCGTCCTTGCACCTGGGCTGGTGCGCCCATGTCGTCTCCTTTGTTGTTTTCTAATGTGCTTATCTAAGCTTTGGCTGAAGTGACTTCATTACTGAGCTAAAAGTGTGTCTGAGTGTTGTACTCTTAGGGTTTCTGCAGTCTCTGTCAGACCGGTAAGTTTGGTCTTTCGTTGTGAGTTACAATTTCGTTCTATACTTTTCCCCACCTCTGTCCAGGATGCTGTATTGTGATCCCTGTCAGAGCAGTTGGTCACGGTAGCTGGGCACCATCTAGTTATGCAGATCCAGGGAACTTACACTTCTTAAAAAAAAATCAACTGCACTCCAGTCGACTTGGACTCACAGCGACCCCACAAGACCGAATAGAACTGCTCCACAGAGTTGCCAAGGAGCACCTGGTGGATTCAAACTGCCAATCTTTTTTGATTAGCAGACACAACCCTTAACCACTCGTGGTTCAGTGACTTACCTCTTCCCTGTGCCTTTTTCTTTCCTCATTGTTTTCTGGCCCCTCCCTTTCCCATCTGCTCCCTTTTTCCTCCGATTTGCCGTCTTTGTGTCCATTTTCACAGACCCTGTGAGTTTTCACCTCAAAGAGGATCCCAGCAAAAACCTCCCACAACTTGAGTCTTCAGCAGCTTTTCAATCAGAAAAAGTCAAGTTTTTTGTCTTTTCCTTTATTGTGTTGTCTGAGGTTGGGTTTTTCTGTCAGGTTCCTTGTGTTCTTGCAACAGTTAGGATGTGGAGAAATTTCCTGGGCTTCTGTCCCTTCCTAACAGCTCGGGGCTGTTCGGTGTGAAGCCTCAAGGAGTGTGCTCTGAAAACCCTGATGTTGCTGCTCACACACTCCAGATAATGTGGAAGACAAAAAAACAAGGGCCAAGTTTGCTCACTCTGATGGCAAATGGAGCACTTATTGCTTGAAACTCACCAGAGAGAGAGAGAATAAAGAAGAAGGAAAAAAAACCTGACTTTTAGCCCCCAGGAAGAAAAGAAATTCGCCCATTCCAGGTGTTATTCCTTTTAGCCTCATCAGTGATTCTTGAAGCCCACAGGCCTGTTGAGCTGGGATCCTGACACTCTCTCCCAGCTAGGAGACCGGGCCATCCTCACAGGGCCCTGGATGACTAGGAGTAAACCCAGAATACCCAGAGGGGGCAAAGTCAATCAGTAAAAGAAGGAGTCGCAGAAAAACCCAGATTTTCTTAGCTGTGTCCAGGAAGTCAGGACAGAAAGGCCTTGGCAGCCAAGACGGCCTGAGGAGCCATCTGGGCAGCTTCCGGAGGTCTTGGAGCGCTGAAGGGTGGCTAGGACACCAAACCATCACCAGACAATGGAGAACTCACTGGGAGAATTCTGAAAATTCCAAGAATACCATCCATTCTTGGAAGGATGGTTTAACAAAGACACTTAGGGTTGGTGGAAAGAGAGGCTGACTGTGCTGCGTAATAAGAATGACAGCTAGGGGGCATGGTGGTGAGTCATAGCAGGAAGAGGAAGAGGAAAGGGAAAATCCACGTCAACACTGAAATTCATTCAATTCTTTATGAGCCAGGCTCTATAGGTAAGTGCATTATACCTTCTCCCTACTTAGCACCTATCTCATTATTCAACATTTCGTATTTATGACAACAGAAAAAAGAAATCTACGACCGGACTACTTTGTACATTAATGACATGCGTCTGACAGTAACAGATGCCAAGGTGCTGGTTTTGATGGTTATGATTGTGTGTCACCTTGGCTGGCCATGATTTCCAGTGGTTTGTCAGTTATATGATGATACAGTTATCTTCCATTGGGTCGTCATCCTTCATTTTCACACAATACTTGATTTCTCGTGATGACTCATTCTTTGGAAACTAGCAGTGTCAATAAGTGACGAGAGGGTCTGCATACATTATATGCCATTGAATTCTGGTAACAACTTTGCAGGTAAGATCTGTTATTATTGCAGTTTTTTTTTTTAATTTTTTATTTAATATAACTGAGTGAAAATGTACATTCCCGTGTAAATTTACATGCCCACCTATATGCAGCTTCCACTGCTCTCCCTGCCCAGTGACAGCACTCTATTCCTCTCTGCTCCATACATGTCTCATCCTCCCAACAGTCGCTTTATCCCCTCCTCTCCACCTGCTCTCCTTCCTCCAGCCAGAGGTCAGCAGGACGACATCCTATAGATGTATAGAACCATAAAGTGCATCCAATATATGGTCACTGCATCGCCAAGTCCAATCCATTGCTGTCTGAAGCGTGGACCTTCGTTATGATTTATGGTCAAGGGCAGCATCAGGGCGAGGGGCCATGCTCCCAGGGGAACCCCGAAACTGCTGGGCCATCAATTGAGGTCTTTTAGTGGGGATCTCAGGGTGCACCCCTTTTTATTCTTGTGTTGCCAGTGAGACGTAACTTAGTGAGCTCCATCACGAGGCTATCACTGGTGGTGGCCGGGCACCATCCGGTTCTTCTGGTCCCAAGTCAATGTAGGCACCCACTGATGTGGGTCTCTTTGTCTTCTGGGTTGTCTTTCCCCCATGTCATTTTGGTCCTCGGTGAGCATCCGTTCCTGCTGAGTTGGGACCGTTTGCTGTGCCCTCAGATGGCAGCTTGGCAGCTTTAAGACCCCAGACGCCACTCACCAACGTGGGGTGCAGAGAGCCCTCTTAGCAAAACGCTACTTGTGCCAATTGGCCTCGCTTTCGCCTAAGAGCATGGTCCCCTGCCCCCTGCCCCCTGCCCCAGCTACTCATATCCTTGCAATATTGGGTTAAGATGGAAGGAGGACTCAAGTTACGCTGAAGTCCACTTAATGTTGTTCTTGTTTCAAATGTGTGCTATCACCGCTTGCTCTCAACCAGATTTCTAGCAACTGTCTAAACTAAACCCTCCCCCCCTCGCCCTCCCTCCTTTCCTTCCCTTGCAGCTGTCAAAGAGTCTTTTCTTCTATACACAAGTCTGTTTTTGAGATCTTATCGTAGAGGTCTCATACAGTATTTGTCCCTTTGTCGCTGACTACTTTCACTCAACATAATGTCTTCCAGTTGAAACCAGGTCATGAGATGTTTCCTGAAGTCATCATTGTTCTTTATCATTGTGTAGTGCTCCATTGAGTATATATACCATAGTTTACCTGTCCATTCCTCTGATGTTGGGCATCTGGGTTGATTCCATCTTTTTGCTATCGTGGACTGTGCTGCGATAAACATTTTGGTGTCCGTTGGTGTGAAAGGCCTTGATTCTGTAGGATGTATTCCAAGTAGTGGAATTACTGGGTCAAATGGTATATCAATATCCATTTTTTTAAGGAAGCACCAGATTGCTTTCCAAAGAGGCTGGACCATTTTGCAACCCCACCAACAGTGTAGGAGGGTTCCACTTTCTCCACAGCCTCTCCAGCATTTGTTGTGTTTTTTGGATCATGGCCAACCTTGTTGGGGTGAGATGGTATCTCATTGTCGTCTTGATTTGAATTTCTTTAATAACTAAAGATCGTGAACATGTCCACATGTGTTTTTTGGCTGCCTGGATCTCTTCTTTAGTGAAATGTCTGTCTATCTCCTTGGCCCATTGCTTAATTGGATGATTTATCTTCCTCTTGTTGATATTTTGTAGTATCTTACAGATTATGGAAATCAGGCATCGGTCTGACATAGAGTTGCCAAATATTTTTTCCCATTCTGTGGATATTCTTTTAATTCTATTAATAAAGTCTTCAGATGAGCAAAAGTGTTTAATTCTTAATAGATCCCATTTATCTATTTTCTCTTCTGATGATTTTGGTTTGTTTGACAAATTTTGGAGCCTGTCCATATTGTGTATTAAAACTTCCATTGTTGTTCCTACCTTTTCTTGGATGAGCTTTATCGTTTTAGGTTTGATATTTAGGTATTTTATCCAGTTGGAGATCGTTTTTGTATAAGGTGTAAGATATGGATATTGTTTCGGTTTCTTGCAGATGGATATCCAATTTTGCCAGCACCATTTGTTGAAGATACTGTTTTTACCCCAGTTTAATGTCTTAGGGCCTTTGTCAAATATCAGTTGTTCATAGGCAGATGGTGTCATCTGTGGGGTCTCAGTTCTGTTCCACTGATCAGTCTGTCTGTTCTTATACCAGTACCAGGCTATTTTGACCACTGTGGCAGTATAATATGTTCTAAAGTCAGGTAATGAGAGGCCTCCCAGTGTGTTCTTCTTTAGTAGTACCTTGCTTAACTGGGGCTTCTTCCCTTTCCAAACAAAATTGGTGATTTGTTTCTCCATCTCACTAAAAAATGTCACTGGAACTTGTATTGGGATTGCATTATATAAATAGATTGCTTTGGGTAAAATAGACATTTTCACAATGTTAAGTCTTCCTATCCATGAGCAGGGTAGGTTTTTCCATTTATCTAAGTCTCTATTAGTTTCTTGTAGTAAGGGCTTGTAGTTCTCTTTGTAAAGGTCTGTTATTTCTCTGGTTGGATTAATTCCTAAGTACTTTATCTTCTTAGGGGCTATCGTAAATGGTATTGATTTGATAATTTCTTCCTTAACAGTCTCATTGTTGGTATAAAGGAATCCTACTGATTTACTTATGTTTATCTTGTATCCTGAGACTTTGCTGAACTCTTCTATCAGTTTGAGTAGTTTACTTATAGATTCCTTGGGATTCTCTGCATATACAATCATATCATCTGCAAACAGGGAGATTTTAACTTCCTCTTTGCCGATGCAGATGCCCTTTATTTCTTGGTCTTCTCTAATTGCTCTGGCTAAAACTTCTAGCACAATGTTGAATAGGAGAGGTGAGAGTGGGCATCCTTGTCAAGTTCCTGATCTCAAGGGAAAGTCTTTCAGTCTCTCTCCATTCAGGATGACGTGGGCAATTGGCATTGTATAAATGGCCCTTATTGTGTTGAGGAATTTGCCGTCTATGCCCATTTTGCTAAGAGTTTTTTTTTTATCAAATGCCTTTTCCGCATCAATGGACAAAATCAGGTGATCCTTGTCTTTTGTATTATTTATGTGGTTAATCACATTAATTGTTTTTCTGATGCTGAACCAGCCTTGCATCCCTGGTATGAATCCCACTTGGTCATGATGGATTATTTTCTTGATATGTTGTTGCATTCTATTGGCAAGAATTTTGTTGAAGATTTTTGCATCTAGATTCATGAGTGGTATCGGTCTGTAGTTCTCTTTCTTTGTTGGCTCTTTCCCTGGCTTAGGTATCAGGGTTATGCTGGCTTCATAGAATGAGTTTGGGAGTACTCCATCCCTTTCTATACTGTGAAATAGTTTCAGTAGTATTGGAGATAACTCTTCTCTAAATGCTTGGTAGAATTCTGCAGTGAAGCCATCTGGACCTGGATTTTTTTTGGTTGACAGTGTTTTGATGACCTTTTCAATCTCTTCCTTTGTAATGGATTTATTAAGTTGTTCTGCTTCATGTTGTGATAATTTGGGTAGGCAGTATGAGTCAAGGAATTGGTCCATTTCCCCTAAGTTTTCAAATTTGTTAGACTACAGTCTTTCATAGTATTCTGTTATGATATTTTTTATTTCTGTTGCATCTGTGGTGACAAACCCCCCTCTTGTTTCTAATTTGGGTTATTTGTTTCCTTTCCTGCTTTTCTTTAGTAAGTTTAGCCAGTGGTTTGTCAATTTTGTTGATCTCAAAAAACCAGCTCTTGGTCTTTTCAATTTTTTCAATTGTTTTTCTATTCTCTAATTCATTTAGCTCTGCTCTAATCTTTATGATCTCGTTTCTTCTGGTGACTGAGGGGTTCCTCTGTTGTTCTCTTTCTACTTGTTCCAGCTGTAGGGTTAATTCCTTGATTTGGTTTCTTTCTTCCTTCCAGATGTGTGCATTTATGGAGATAAACAGACCTCTGAGCACTGTTTTGGCTGTATCCCATGGGTTCTGGTAGGAAGTGTTTTCATTCTCATTGGAATCCATGAATTTCTTTAATTCATCCTTGATTTCCTCCATAACCCATGTTTTTTTGAGCAAGATGTTGTTCAGTTTCCAAGAGTTCCACTTTTTATCTATGTTTTTTCTGCTATTGATTTCAACTTTTATGGCTTTATGATCTGAGAAGATGCTTTGCAGTAATTCAATGGTATGGATTTTGTTGAGCATTGCATTATGGCCTATCACATGGTCAATTCTGGAAAATGTTCCATGTGCACTGGAGAAGAAGGTATAGTTGTCTGCTGATGGGTGGAAAGTTCTATATATATCAATGAGGTTTAGTTGGTTAATTATGGCAATGAGACCTTCTGTATCTTTACTGAGTTTTTTTCTAGATGATCTGTCTAGTATTGAGAGTGGAGTGTTGAAGTCTCCCACTATTATGGTGGAGTCATCTAACTCTCTTTTGAGTGTAGTCAGTGTTTCTTTGACGTATTTAGGTGCTCTGATATTAGGTGCATAAATATTTAATATAGTTAAGCCTTGCTTGTGTACTGAACCTTTCAGCAATAAATAGTGACCATCTTTGTCCACGATGGTGGGTTTGACATTAAAATTGATTTTGTCTGAGATTAGAATTGCCACCCCTGCTCTTCTTTGTTCATTGTTAACTTGATATATATTCTTCCAACCTTTAATTTTCAGTTTGTTCCTATCTTTAGGCCTCAAGTGAGTTTCTTGTAGATAACATATGGATGTGTCATGTCTTTTGATCCAAGATGTCACTTGATGTCTCTTTACTGGAGCATTCAGTCCATTCACATTCAGTGTAATTATTGATAGGTATGTGTTCAGTGCTGCCATTGTGATGTGTTTATTTTTATGTTGATGTTTTCTCTGTTGTTCTTATTAGTCTGTTCTGGGACATTCTTTTTTGTGAGTTGATTTTTCATCTTTTTCGGAGCTGGTTTTGTGGTTGTTGAGGCTCCTGTGTTACATTTCTTGAAATGATATGATACATCTTTGTTGTGCTTTACAGCTGCCCCTATGATTCCCCTTAATAAACTATATATAAACCCAATTTTAATTACTACCAGTCTTGTCATCTTCCTCTCCATCTGGAAGGACTGTAACAACTGTAGTACATCCCTCTTTTTAATATGATGACACCATAGGTTTCATGATGATCACTGGATTGCTTCTTTCCTTATCAAAGCTGTGATTGGCTTTGGAGCCTTCCCTAACTGAGTAGAGTTTTGAGTAGTAAAGTCATTCTAAAATATAAAGTTAGTGGTTTTGTTCTTCTAAGCCAGAGCCAAGAACTTCTTTCAATATTTCTTGTAGTTTTGGTTTGGTTTTTACAAAGTCTCTGAGTTTCTGTTTATCTGGGAATGTCTTAATTTCATTTTTGTATTTGAAAGACAGGTTTGCAGGATATATAATTCTTGGTTGGAAGTTCTTCTCCTTCAACGCTTTGAATGTGTCATGCCACTGCCTCTGTGCCAGCATGGTTTATGCTGAGAAATCTGAAGAAAGCCTACAGGGTTTCCCTCTGAATGTTAGCTTTGCTTTGAGTCTTGCTGCCTTTAAGAGTTGCTGCTTATGTTTCATTTTGTTGAGCTTGATTAGAATATGTCTTGGAGTCTTTCTTTTGAGATCTATATTGGGTGGCATACGATATGCATCTGAGATGTCTATATTCTCTTCCTTCATGATTTCTGGGAAGTCTTCTGTCAGCAGCTCAGCAACGATACTCTCTGTGTTCTCAGATGTCTCACCCTGTTCAGAGACTCCAATTAATCGAAGGTTGTTCCTCTTAATAGAGTCCCACATGCTTCTTGATGTTTTTTCACTTTTCTTGTTTCTTTTTTCTGATTTCTGCTCATAGATGCTGGCCTCAGTAGCTCTGTCTTCCAAGTCAGAAATTCTTTTTTCTATTTGTTCCATTCTGTTTTCTTGGCTTTGCATGGAAGTTTCTATGTCTTTGATTTTGTTCTTGATCTGTTGGATTTCGGAGTACCAGTGTTCCACCAGATCGAACATCTTGCTTAATTTTTCATTTTGTTCTCCTGCATTTTGTATAAGGTCTAGAAGGGCTCTGTATATAATCATTTTGTATTCACTTTCTGATGCTTTCATAAAAGTTTCTTCATCTGGAAAACTCCTTGGTTCCTTTGTTTGGGAGCCTTCTGAAGCCATGGCTGATTTCTTGTGTGCCACAAGTGTCTGTTGCTTTTGGGACCCATGTGAGTATGTAGAGGCTAGAAGAAGTACTGTGAGGATGGACTGCAGATGTTTCTCTAGGCTGTCTTAAAATGTAAAGCAAAAGATATCTGACCACTTCACAAGTCAGTTAGGTTTTCAGGTGTAGAGGTCCCTCTTCTCAACTGGCAAAGTAAGCACCACTATATCCAACCCCAGATGATACAAACTAATTCAGAATACAACAATGCTACTGCCCTGTTGGCCTCTGCCGACAGGGCCTAGCCTTAGACGACACTGTGTAGAGTACTGCTTTTGTGATAGAAAAGCGCTCTCCTGTGGGCAGGTTCTGGCTCCCAAGCTAAGAATTAGGTCCAGCTGCGGCCACCGTATCCAAGATGGCGCCCTCCACACAAGCAGCAGACAGAGGGGCTAAAGGTGCCCAGAGGTAGTGATTCCTCTGATTCTGTTGCAGGACCCCCAAAGCAGGTGGCACTAGGTAAATTACTGCTTTTCTGTCGGAGAAGTGCTGTCCTGTTTGCAGGAGCTGGCTCCCAGGCTAAGAATGAGGTCCTGCTAGAATCTCCGTATCCAACATGGCGTCCCGCACACTGACTGCGAAAGTCCGTACAAACACCACTGAGGCAGCTATAAAACGACAGGTTCAAAGTGGCTAGATTAACAGAGTCCAAGCCTGGCTCTCAAAATCTGGGAATTTCACCTGCCTGTCCCCCCAGCAGCGTGTCTGAGTCTAGCCGCTAGGCAAGACCCTGCTCCTCCCGCCGGCCAAGACAGAGGGAAAAAAAAAGTCAAAATGGTGCGTTTACCTTCAGTCCCTGAGAGCCAGGGCTAGCCAGGCGTGGGAGTCAGCGTAGGAGGGGAGGTTTTTCGCTCAGTAGTATGAAGTCCAAAGTAACAGCCCTGTGCCATGTCCTGGGGCTGATTAGGTGACCAGAAGGCTCCATTTGATTATCAGTTCAGGTCTTGGTTTCAAGAGGGATGTGAGGAGATGTGAGCTTAGTCCGCCAGCTTGACTCCACCCCCTATTCCAGTTTTATGTCTGAGAAACTGACGCTCAGAAGAGATTAAGTACGATGTTTCCAGCTACAAAGCCTCAAAGTGGTAGTGGCTGCATTCACACCCTGAACCTGCATTCTTAAACACTGTGCTTTGTAGCCTTCTTGGGACAGCCAATTTTTTAAACTGTAGAGCTTTGGTTTTGCCGAGCTAGGTATTCTAGTGGCTGTGGCTGTGGCTGATGCTTTAGCACAAGTGCCCACAATGCTAATCAGATGGCCCAGAGAAGGGGAGCCAAGGCCCTGCTCTCTACAAGGCTGTAATATAAAGGTGGAGGCACCCAGTCAGTGCATGCAAGGCCATTGTCAAGGCCAGGCTTTTGAGGATGCTCATCGCACCAAGGATAGGACCATTAAACTGAGTTTGGAAGGATTCCCAGCAATGGGAAGAGCCTTGGGTAGCAACCAAGGCAGGGCAAGTCAGAACGGAGGCAAGGCATGCTAGGCACAGGAATCAACATGAGACAAAGCCCAGGGGTGTGAACGGCATAGTGTAGGCCTAGTTTGGTGCAACTAGAAGATGGGAGTGAGGTGTAGGGAGGAGGAGGGATAAGAACTACAGCTGGAGAGAGAAGCAGGGGCCTTGCCTGAATCAGTGGACACATGGGTTAAGAAGTTTGACTCTACGAAGATTATAAAGTCTCATGAAAACAAAATGAGACTAAAGAGGCATGCCAGTCCAGGGGCAAGGACTAACAGGCAGGAGGGGACAGGAAAGCTGTTAATAGGAAACCTGAAGTTGAGAAGGGAGAGTGTTGACCTGTTGTGGGGTTGTCAACTGTAGTCATAAAACAAAATCTGGACAGCTGTTTAATGAGAAACTAGTTTGTTCTCTAAGCCTTCATCTGAAGTTCAATTAAAAAAAATGTTTCATGGGGGTGGGGAAAGAAGTTTGGCTCTCAATACAGATAGATCTGGGTATGAATTTCAGTTCTGCCGGGTACTAGCTGCATAGCCAAAGGCTAGGTTTCAGAACTTGGCTGAGATTGGAATTTCACATCTGGAAAACAGAGACGAATTATACTCTACATGTTAGGATGAGGGACAGAGCCTCAGCGATCTTAAGTAACTGGTCTCAGGTCACAGGGTTGATATATGGATTTGCCAGGATGCCCACCTCTTTCTAGGACACACAAAGCTTTACAGTTCATGATCAAAACAAAACACCACCTGTTACTGTCATTTCTGACTCATAGTGACCCCGTAGGATACGGTAAAACTGCCCCCACAGGGTTTCCAAGGAATGTCTGGTAGATTTCAACTGCCAACCATTTAGTTAGCTGCTGTAGCTCTTAACCACTACGCCACCATGGTTTCCATTTTCCATAGTTCATAAAGTTCCTGTATATTCTCTCTTGATTTTGCTGATCTCAGATCACTTACTGTGTTTGCAGGAGTTCCTGGGTAGTACGGATGGTTAAGTGTTTGACCGATAACTAAGAGGTTGATGGTTCTAATCATCTGGAAGCACCTCAGAAGATAGGTCTGGTCTGGGGTCTTAAAAGCCAGCAAGCTGCCATCTGAGGTACACCAAATGGTCCCAACCCATCTGGAATAGGTGATGACTGAGAACAACAAAGACATGAGGGAAAAAAAGAGCCCAGGAGACAGAAGGACCCATATGAGTAGAAGACAGTATCAACATGAGACCAGAAGAACCAGATGGTTGCCAGCCAAGAAGAGGGACACAATGTAGACTCCCTGAGGGAACACATGAAGAAGAGGTGTGCAGTTCAAGAACTTCACTAATAGACCAGAACTGATGATCTGACAGCCTGGAGGGTCCCCTGGGAACATGGCCCCTAGACATGCTCCTGGCCCTGACCAGAAACTGGTACTGAGGTCAACTCTTCAGACAAGAATGGACTGAACTCAGGGACACAGTGTGAGCATATGGTGTGTGTACTTTATGGTTTTATACATTTATAGGAGGCTGTCCTGGTTTTTTTTTTTCTAGACGAGAGAGAAGAGAATGAAGAGGAGGGGACAGGTGCTCATCAAGAGGATACTAGAAGTCTAGAGTGATAACAAGGAATGTGCTATCACTGAGTGAGGAGTGCAGATGGAGCTGCAGACTGGTGGGCATGCCAAATTGATTTGGATTGTATACCTTCACTTAATCACAATAAAAATTTAAAAAATATATAGAAGAAGAAGACAGGCCCGGTGATCTGCTTTCAAAGGATCACAGCCTCGGAAACCTTACGGAGTACTTTGGGATCACCAAGAGTCAGAATGGATTTGACAGCTGCTAGTTTGGTGTTCGCCACAGTTTGATGCCATGCTTGCTGTCATTTGTTTACCTTTGCCTATCTTCTTCCAGTCTGTGTGGCCCTCAAGAGTAGGGATCATGCTGTAGTCTTCTATCACATGATTGGGCCATAGTAAGGAAGGTAAACATGTTATCAGGAGTGACCAGTCCCTGGAGAAGCACACCATACTCGGTAAAGCAGAAGGTCTGTGAAAAAGAAGACCCTCAACGAGATGGTCTCACACTGGCATTAAATGCTCCGGCCTAGAAGTGACACACACTCCCTCCATATTTGTACTCCTTGGCCAGGACATGTCACATGACCCTACCTAGTGAAGCAGCAGGAAGTACAATCCCACATGTGGGCGAGTAGGAGAAGAGCCATAAGGAATTGGTGGACAGCTCAGATGGCTACCAGAAACAACAACAAAAGAACCCACTGCTGTGGAGTCAATTCTGACTTACAGAATGGAAGCTGTTCCATGAGGTTTTCTTGGTGTAATCTTTATGGAAACCGATCACCAGGCCTTTCTTCTGTAGTGCTGCTGGGTGGCTTCAAGCTGCCAGCCTTTAGGTTAGTAGATGAGTGTCACCCAAGACCTTTAGATGACTACCAGACGTTATGAAGCTGGCTTCATTAACTCCATTTTGCAGTGATACTTGAGAAACTTGTTTAAGACCACATAACAAATAGCTGGATTTGAGCTCATTTTTTTTTCCTGGCTCAAGGCCATACTTTACAAAAAACAAATATGTAATAAGGCTGGATGGCATATGGCATTAAAATTTAATGATTCAAAATCTGCAATCTGTCTTTAGATCTTCAGCTCTGCCACTTACCAGATGTGTGAGCTGGGTGAGTAGAGTAACTACCTTATGCCCATCAAAGACGAAGGTAAGGCTTACTGAGAAGCCTCCAGAAGTATGTGTTTTCTGAAGCCAAGATTTTGGAACTGATTTTGGTCTGATCTGCACAGGATCATGGGAATGGCGCAGGACCAGGCAGCATTTTATTCCATTCTGATGTGCGTGGCCTCGCCGCGAGATCTCCACGGCAGCTAACAACAGGGCTAATCTGAGAAGAAGTAACACGAGAGGAGGGAGAGAGGGTGAAGAGGTTGTGCACGATTGAGAACTGCACCCTAACACAGCTAGGGAGCCGGCACGTTTGTGCCGTCTAAGCTGCTTCCTTCTTCCACGTAGTACGTGAGTGTCAGGGCTTCAAGGAACAAAAGTTAAGCTCACGTTGGTTTAAGCACATGCATTAGCTCAGGGAAGGGGAGAACCACGGCCCATGTGTCTGGGGTCAGTCCAGCAGCCTGGAGATCCCAAGAACTCTGAATCTTCTGGTTTGTCTGTTTTCTTCTCTGCCGTGTGTGCCCTTACCTGAGACGTGTTCTCACCACAATTCTGGGAAGAGCCATTGGTGACATCAGATATTCCATGCAGTCAGAGGAGAACAAGACGGCTTCCCCGGTCTCTCCTAACAGTAGAGAAGTTCTTCCTCCCAGCAGGCCTTTCTCGTGTCTCATTGGCCCCAACTGGCTTTGGCCTTTGAGGACTCTGCAGTTTTGGGTGGAAGTGCTGGCTATCATAAGCAGAAAGAGAAGTACATGAAAGGTTGTTAGGCATCCCACAGACTCATGGGGAGGGCTGCAGAGAAGAACTTGAGGCTAAGCTTCTAGGAAAAATGCCCCAAACCACATGGCCGGCCTGGCTGCACGAGCCAACCCCCACAGCTCTTTCTCCCACCCTAAAGGGCGAGTGCCAACAACTGGCCCCACCACAACCACTGCTGTCGTCAGCACTGATGCCACTCTCCCTCGGGAACTTGGCCCTGCAACCACCAACGCAGAGCCACTGCTTCTGCCACTGGTCACGTCTACCACATTGCTCACTCCCAGAATTCAGTGTCCTGTAGTCCCTACGGCTGGCAGGGTCTGCGTCATATCCCTTGTTCTGGTTGCTGAGTTCTATTCTTAGATGCTGGAACTTAGAATGTGGGATTTCCTCACATCGAGGTGTTTGTCCACTGCTGCCTGCCCATCCTGAGAGAGGCAGAGGTGGCGCAGAGGTAGAGCTGGCTGCTGTGGAGTCAATTCCAACTCACGACGACCCCTTGTGTGTCTGGGTAGAAACTTGTTTTGTGGTGTTTTCGGTGACGACCTTTCAGAAGTAAATCACCAGGTCTTTCTTTAGAGGTGCCTTTCTGTTAGCGGAAACCCTGGTGGCGTAGTAGTTAAGTGCTAAGCCTGCTAACCAGAAGGCTGGTAGTTCAAATCTGCCAGGAGCTCTTTGGAAACTCTATGGGGCAGTTCTACTCTGTCTATAAGGCCGCTACAGGTTAGAGTTGACTTGATGACAGTAGGTTTGGTTTGGCTTTCCGTTAGCAGCTGAGTACAGTGTTTACAGCACTCAGGAACTCCTGAGCAGAGGTAGCATAAGGAACCTGAATTTATCCACAGGGTGGGATGAATACCTGAAGAGCAGCGGGATCTTCCACAACCCATTCTGCCTCTCTGTTCCTTCTTTTCTCTCTGCTTATTTCAAAGTGTTAAGGACCCATACTTGCCTGGGAGATACCTCTTGGACCCTGCTCAGACATGCCCTCCTTGTGTGCCATAAACTGTGAATAGGCTTGGCTGTTAACTAAAACGCTGGAGGTTGGAGTCCACCGAGAAGCACCTTGGAAGAAAGATATGGTGATCTGCTTCTGAAAAAACTAGCCATTGTAAACCCATGGAAAGCAGCTTTACCCTGAGACACATGAATCAAGAGTCTACTCAGCAGCAACCAATGTTGGTTATTTCTCGGCAATCTGTGGCCGCCCGCCATGTGTGTAACGCCCTCCTCTTCACTTTTTTGCCTAGTTTCCCTGCAAAGCATCCTTCCGAACTCAGTTCAGTCTGGTTCCTTTCTGGTCCTCTCATTTAGCTTTTTTTTTGGTCATTTTTTTTCTTCTTTTTCATTCTACTGCCACATCATATTTCGACACTTATTTATTAAATGACTTGGTGACATCTCCCTCTCCCAGTAGGCCATACAGGCAACGACAACACCGACTGTATCCGTTTTATTTACTGCTTATTTACTAGTACCTCAGTGCTTAATGGAAACCCTGGTGGCACAGTGGTAAGGGCTACATCTACCAACCTAAAGATTGGAAGTCTGAATCTGCCAGGAGCTCCTTGCAAACTGTATGGAGAAGTTCTACTCTGTCCTATAGGGTCACTATGAGTCAGAATTGACTTGATGGCAGTGGGTTTGGTTTAAATACTTCATATGAGCCCTGGTGGTGCAATGATTAAGTGCTTGGCTGTTAACCAAAAGTTTGGCAGTTCAAATCCACCAGTTGCTCTTTGGTAACCCTATAAGGCAGTTCTGCTCTCTCCTATAGGGTCACTGTGAGTAGGTATCCACTCAAAGGCAATGGGTTTGTGTAGTTTGGTTAAATGCTTAATAAGCTTTTTTGAATGAAAAAGCATTACAAAAATCCCATTATATGCTTTTATGAAATTTCTCTTGGATTGGCAGGCCTTTTTGTGGTCTTTTTTGAAAACCGTTGCTTATGGCCTTAGGAGTATGCATTCTTGAATCACTTTTTCTTTGGTCAAACACTAATGTCCCCTATGAATCCTCATATGCCTACCCCTGCCCTAGGGAGACTCACTTCCCAGCAAGCCATTGCTATTAATGGGAATGTATATGATGGGAATGCCTTGTGTCATGGTAGAAGCCTGAGAGGTATCATGGCCTGAAGGTAGCTATATCCTTCCAGCCATGATGTCACCGTGGTATTAACGTCCCCCCTCTCAACAAAATGCTCTTAAGAAGTTTCAGCTTAGTTATTATTTTCTTTGTCTTTGCCACATCTTTGCAAACTATTTGGGTGGCTTTTCCTACATAAAGGGAACCTTGAACACAAAAGACTGCTGATCTCCCAGCAAAGTGGGATGAGAGTGTGCATCCCAGTTCAGGAGAATGGTATCCTCCCAAAATTTGGAAAAAGTAGTAGGGTGATTTTTTTCAGTTAAGAAACACTTGTTTGCAGGATGTTGGAAACGTATTATTTCCCGTGTCTGAGCAGACAAGGTCACATCCTCCAACTTGATTTGGAGTTTATATTGGGAAATGGGGAAAGAGTAAAATATCACAAAGGCCCCACCCATGGTAATAACAGCTGTAATTTACTGAGTGCTTGATCTGTGTCAGGCACTTTTCTACACGTTGCACATACAGAGAGAAGCCTGTAAAAACTGGAAGTCTGAGATTGCCTTGTTTTTCTGGATTTTGAAAGTTTTCGGCCTTTGACAGAGTGTGATCACCACTTGTATATCACTCTCAATTAGTGGACAATATTTTAGTTTTCCTTTCCTGACAGGCTTCACCTTGCACAGTGTTTTAGTCACCTAGTACTGCTTTAACAGAAATGCCACAAGTGGATGGCTTTAAAAAGAGAAACTCTACTTGTTACAGCCCAGTAGTCTAAAAGTGCACATTCAGGGTGTCTGCTCTAGGGGAAGGCTTTCTCTGCTAGCTCAGAGGAAAGTCCTTGTTGTCAATCTTCCCCTGGACTGGAAGCTTCTGAGATGCAGGTACACTGGTTCTTTTTTCCAAAGGATGTGCTCAGTTCCTGGTTCTGCTCTCTTGATGGTGTGAAGTCCTCTGCTCTCTGCTTGCTTCTTTTTCCTTTATATCCCAAGAGGCTGCCTGAAGGCACAATACAATCCCACATATTGAGTCCTTCACCACCAACAGAACTGCTATCCATCCTCCCTTATTAACATCACAGAAGCAGGGTTTACATCACACAATACCAAGAATCATAGACAAACTGCTACACACATTTTTAGGGGGACACAATTCAACCCATGACACACAGGTTCTAGTTTTGACAGGTTTTATGAGTTAATCTTCCCCCAAGCCTATTACTATCCTTATTCAAGGGAGGACGCTGAGTCCCAGTCTTCCAGAGGAGAACATACATAACCTTAGGCTGGAGTCCTGACCACAGCTAATTTCTAAGTTTTTAGTTTCCTAAAGACACAGGCTCTCCTCCTGGCAGGGAAGAAATTTAGAGGTCGCTAGGGTCACTAAGAGTCAGAATCAACTCAGGAGCAACAAGATTTTGTTGTTTTAAGGCCAAAGTTGGTGGGTTTGAGGACAGACTGACCCAGTGTCAAACTCCAACCTTGCCACAGCCGGCACCTTTGGGCAAGTTATTTCACCTTTTAAGACTTTAGCTTCTCCACCTATAAAATGGGCCCTTTGTGGTACAGTGGTTAAGAGCTTGGCTGCTAATGAAAAGGTTAGCAGTTCAAATCCCCCAGCTATTCTTTGGTGTGGAAACTCTGTGGGACTGTTCTACTCTGTCTTTTGGGGTCACTATGAGTTGGAATTGGCTCATCAGCAACAGATTTGATGTTTTTGATGCTGTCCACGTGGGTTGTTGGGAAGACTAAATGAGTGAATATTGACAGTATCTGCAGCAGTCCTGGCATCTTGAAGCTGCCCAACCCGTTGGAGGGTCCGGTGACATTGGCACATACAGGACACCATGGCTCTGGCCTGTAGAGAGTGGATTGTTTCTGGACGATGTGAACATTTTAAAGGAGTGTGGCCAATGTTTGCCAACATTACTGTGACAGTAAACTAGGCTGGGAGCCCTTATAGACCCTGTTAAGGGGTAAGTAGAACCGCCAATGCTCTCAGTTTGACAGCAGCGTATCCGCCCTCATGAACTAGCCCACGCTAGCTTAGGTGGGAGCAGAGCACGAGGCAGTGCTGCCTTGGGACTCAGACTGAGGTGCAAATCCTGTCTCATTCTGGAGTCTCCAGGTGATGCAAATGATTAACACACTTGGCTGCTAACCAAAAGGTCGGAGGTTTGCATCTACCCAGAGGCACTGAGGAAGAAAGGCCCGGTGATCTCCTTCCAAAAACCCTGTGGAGCACAGTTCTGCTCTGACACACACGGGGACATATGAGTCAGAATCAACTCCATGGCAGCTCGTTTGGTTGTGGAACCTTACGCCGCCAGTTCATTCTCCTGACTTTCCGTCTTCCTACCTCTTAACTGGGAAGAAGATTGGTAGTGACCTTGATGGGCCCTCAATAAATGTCAGCTCTTTAGAAACAATGATCTGTGTGTACTATTAGATTTTGGAAACCCTGGTGACATACTGGTTTAAGTGCTACTGCTGCTAACCAAAAGGGCAGCAGTTTGAATACATCAAGCACTCCTTGGAAACTCTATAGGGTGGTTCTACTCTGTTCCATAGGGTTGATATGAATCAGACTCTACTTAGTAGCAACGTGTTTGCTTTTTTGGTTTTATTCTAAGATTTTACTCCCTGAAGGAAGTCACATCTTTCTATGTGCACCCTCCTATAATGTTGAATCTGTTTTCTGAGTCCCATCCTACTGATCTCTCTACCATCAAAATGCCACCAGTCTAAGGCGCGGACAGAACGGAATCAAAATGTCACATCGTTTTCAGGGTCCTACATTGGTCTGGGACACAGAGGCCTTAGAAGTTCATGCAGGGAGATTACAGAACTTTGGGGGAAAGTAAGGACTAGGACTGAGACACGGTGCCTTCAGCTGGAACGAGGCACAGAGCCTGGAGGCCGTGAGAAAACAGGACCGCGTTTGGCTTGGTCTTCTGACAATCCCGAACTCCAATCTTTTTTCTTCGGCCAATTCCGAGCTGAGTGAACTGGAGGCAATTACTTGACTTTGCAAGCCTCTGTTTTTTCCCTTTCTGGAGTGGGGACGATGTTAGGGAATGGGGAGCACCAATGGGAATAGGTGAAAGTGTTGGGCACACACCGTGAACCCTTTAAGACTGGCTGCGAAGGCTGAAGAAGTCGTTGTGGAAGCTTTTGCAAAGCCCCTCCAAGTCCAGGGTCCCGGGGACGCGCATGCGCACCCCGCCGGCCAGGTGAGAGCGGGCAGCCGTCTCGCACCTGGGTTTTAACCCCTTGCCGTCACGGGGGCGGGCAAAAGGGTCGCAGGTGCGAAAGTAGGGGGTTGCTGGGTCGGCTCGGCCTGCGAGTGAAGTTGGAGCGGTATCCGCAGAGAGGGCAGAGCGGACTTTAGGCCGTGGTCGCGCGCGCCGCGCCGCGCCGCGGAGAAGGGGGAGCGCGGGGGAGCGCAGGGAGCGAAGTCTCGCGAGATCGCGCGCTGGCGGCGGTGGCAGCGGTGGCGGCGGCGGCGGCGGCCCGGGAGGTGAGCTGCGGGGGGCGGCGGCGGACGTAGAGGTTGAGGCGGGGGTGAGAGCTGGGAGGCCGACGGGCGGACGGGGAAGCGGGCCGGTCTGGCGACCCGCGTCCTCAGCGGCCGCCTCAGCTTGCGCCGCGCCGCGGCTGCAGCGGAGCCGCCCCGTCCGCGCCGTCCGGGACTCGCGCGGGGCGGGGCGGCCGGGGCCGCAGGACTGCCCAGGCCGAACCCACTCACCGCCCGGGCCCGCTTTCGGGGCGACCCTGGGCTCGTTCCAGTGTCCCCCAGCGGCAGGTTACCGCCGAGGAGATGGAGCTGCTGGCCGTGGCAACACCAGTTACTGAGCCCTTACCGTCTGCCGGGCAGTTTCCTTGCTCGATTTCGCCCTAGTGCTGCACAGAGAGGTCAAGCGCTTTGCCCAAAGTCACATTCCTGGGAATTGGTGGGATTGGCTCAAACCCTGGACACAGACCCGGGCGCCTGCATCCCTTCCTTGCGTCCCATTCTGCTCCCAACCCCCACTCCCAGGCTCTCCGGGCTGGAGTTCCTTGCTTGGAGATCCAGTTCTTTTCCTGGGCTGCAGAGGGTGTGTCTGGGAGCCCCAGCAAATTGGATGCGGCATGTTACGTGATTTTCATGGTGGGTTTGCGGTTTTTGTCAAAGTAGTAGAAGGGTCCCGAAACCCAAAATGGTCCCCCCCCCAAAAAAAAACCACCACATTGTTTTACCGTGTGTGAGAGCAGAAGTGGATTTAAAGCAGTAGGTGTGTGTGGTGGGTGGGTGCTTGACTCAATGCAGGTGGAGTCCCTGGAGCCCAGGCTTACGTTAAACAAAGGGACCTTTTAAGTTTGATGTGTTAATGCACGTGATTTCATTCTTTCAAACCATGGTTCTCAATACTATCGGAACCGACCCCCGCCCCCCGACCGCTGGAAGTTTTTACCCTGAAATGAAATTCATGAATAACATGACGTACCTATACATGTAATTGGGAGGACTTTGGTGTCTCATTGGTAGAATTCCTGCCTCCTGTGGGTGGCTCCCGGTTCCATTCCCAGACTGCATACCTCTTGGGTAGCTGCCACCCATGTGTCAGTGAAAACTGGTGTGGTTGTGGTGCTGAACAGCTTCTTTGGAGCTTCCAGACTAAGATGGACTAGGAAGAAAGGCCTGGTAACCTATTCGTGAAAATCAGCCAGTGAAAACTCTGTGGACTACAACAGTCTAATCCGCAGCTGATCACGGGGATGGTGCAGGACTGGGCAGTGTTTTGTTCCCTTGTGCTTTGGGTGGCTGCACGAGGGGTGGGAGGCCTAACTCAATGGCGGGCTAACCACAGCACAGGCACACATAATTAAAAACTAATATGTTGATTAAAGGAAGCAGTCGTTAAGTGCTCCAGCTGGTTACCCGAAGGCCAGCAGTTGAGATCCACCAGGTGCTCCTTGGAGAAACTCTGTGGGGCAGTTCTGCTCTGTCCTGTAGGGTCTCTATGAGTTGGAATCGACGTGGCAGCACTGGGTTTGGGTTTTTTATGCTGATTAAAACTCACAGTGCTCAAGCTGGTCCTGGCTCATAGGAACCTGGTAGGGTTTTCAAGCCTGTAAATCTATGGAAACAGACTGCCACATCTTTCTTCTGCAGAGCCACTGGTAGTTGTAAACTACTGACCTTCTCTTTAGCAGTCAGTTGCTTTAACCACTGCACCACCAGGACAGCCAAGCCAAGTGCCGTCTAGCAAGTGACCTAAATATAAGGGAGAAATAAAAGGAGAAGAGTGTACGGCGTGCATTGCTGTATGTATGTGGTCAGCACTGCTGTACCAGAAGACAGCATGTACTAAGGTGCCTCTTTTAATGATGTGTTTGGGTTGAAGATGCGAAAACATCAGGAGCTGTTTCAAACACGAACAAGAAAACAAAACAGCAGAGATTTAGACACTGGGGGGAAAACGTGGTGTTGCAATAACCCATTTATGATAACTTTTTAAAAAGCAGCCTAAGTTGATGTAGGGATAACCTTTTAAATAGGAGATTGTCCCACACAGCACATAAAGGATACTAATAATAACCCCACCATGGAAGCCGTAGCTTCCTGCTAGTAAACTTTGAGGGGCTGTGCTGCTTTGCGGACCAGTGCTGAATGCCTGCTGCTTATCATCGGTAACATGGAAACCCTGGTGGCGTAGTGGATTAAGGGCTACGTCTACTAACCGAAAGGTTGGCAATTTGGATATGCCAGGTACTCCTTAGAAACTCTGTGAGTCAGTTCTGCTCTATTCTAGAGGGTTGCTGCGAGTCGGAATTGAATCCATGGCAGTGGCTTTCGCTTTTTTGGTTGAGGGACCATTTAAGGAGCACACAGTAACAACAGAAACCCTGGAAGAGGAAGGGAGTCGGCAGCTTGTATTGGGAAAGCTGTAATAATGCAGTTTTTCACTTTTACCCTGGTAGTGTAGTGGGTTAAGTGCTATGGCTTTAGCAGTTCAAATCCGCCAGGTGCTCTTTGGAAACTGGGGCAGTTCTGCTCTGTCTTTTAGGGTCGCTGTGAGTCGGAACTGACTGATGGCAATGGGTTTGGTTTGGTGTCATCAGTAACATCGTTCATTATACTAAATGAGGTTGAAAATTTTGACTGTGGTACCAGTGTCTTCCTAGTTGACGGGTGCTCCTTAGAACAATATAGCAGTTACAGTGTTGAAGCATCAGAAAGTGTGGCACAGGGAAATGGTCACTCATTTTTAAGATTGTTTCCTTCTCTTTATGTTTCCCATGGTTTAGCTGCTGTTACTGTTTGTTGCTGTTAGTGAATTCCAACTGAGGACAACCCCAGGTGTGCAGAATAGACCTGCTGTCACCAAGGTTTTGGAAGCAGATGACAAGACCTTTCTTGTGAGGCACCTCTGGGTGGATTTGAACTGCCAACCTTTCAGTGAGTGCTTGAGTGTTTAACCCTTTGCACCACGTAAAGACTCCTTGCTTGTTGCTACTCTCTTCTAAATTACTGGGGCTTCCCCACAATTTCTTGTGGAGATTTTCAGTCTTATATTCTAAGGTAGTGCCGATTTCTAGTGGGCTTAATCTAGCCAGACATTCAAAGGACTCTGAGGACCAGGATAAATCTTCATTATGCAGATCAGTCATATGCATTGCAGGAAGTCTGGCATCGCAAAACTCAGCAACACGAAATGCTAGTAGGTCCCTCAATCATTTTAATGACTGAGTATGTCCCACAGGGGACAGTACCAGCCCTCTTGAGAACCACTTTACAGAGCAATCTTCATTATAAAAGGTTATTTCTAGTTATAACAGGAAAGGGGGCAGAATTTAACGGACACTTAATTTTTGTTGGGAATTTTTTTTCCTATTATTTCTGAAGTGTCTGACACATAAGAAAGACAGTCTCTTGTCTAGTGACATTTTTATTGATTATTCTGGAATCTCAGATGGGAAGGCAAGGTTAATACCCTGTCTGAAACCTTTGATGTGTTTAATGGAAATTCTTGTTAGAAATGTTGACAGTTTAACACTTGAAACAATTAGCAATTTGAGATTAGCATGGAGCTGAAAAGCCACGGCAAGAATGTGGAGAATAACTAAAAAGTCTGACTTAAGTCAAATGCAGATTAGCATAATCACTTTTTCAGTAAGTCTCCTCCATCCTTCTTAATGACTGCCGTTCATAGTAGAGAATTTGGAAAATGCAGGTGTGTACAAAGATGAAAACTAAAATAACCTGTAACCACGTATGGAAACCCTGGTGGCGGAGAAGTTCAGTGCTACAGCTGCTAACCGAAAGACCAGCCATTCAGATCTGCCGGGCACTCCTGTGGGGCAGCTCTACTCCTTTCTGAAGAGTCTCTCTGAGTCGGAATCAACTCAGTGATGTTGGGTTTTTTGGTTTGTAACCACATATGCCCTCAGTCTTCCTATAGGATTTGTTAGAGGTTATCTTTTCATTAAAACTCAGCTAGTCTTGCTGCTTTGGGGAAAAGGAAAATTGAATTCAAGTTCAACTTAGATACAGTTTAACATTACGTATTTCTTCAGCTCTTGATTACCGTTTTGAAGGGAAGCTTATTTTCCCTGTTTTTGTTGGGTGGATAAGTGGCTTGTTGTAAGATGTTTGCGTATGGTTCACCGCTTATTTTTGAAAGGTGCTGTGGAGCTAAACATGCCATTGAAAGGCTGTTTTCAAATTAGAAGGATGTATTTTAACCTGTGGCTACATCAGATACGTTGGAGTTGTAAGGTTTTCCAAATAAAGAGTAGTTAATTTTTACTACTTTGGTCAAGTAGTATCATGTTTCAGGGTAAAACAGGTCACTTTTTTTTTTGTGGTCATTGTTTTGTTTTACGTTCATGTGTATAAAAATGAACTGATTATATTTGAATTGCATAGATGCTGAAATAGTTCTCGTTTTCTAGGCATGAGGGATACATCGTTGAATGGACAAAAATCCTTATCTTTGTGGAGTTTTACACTGAAGAGACTTACGATTTTAACTGGAATAACAAATGAATCCAGTTAATTTCCTATGCTTGTTGTTAAGTGTCATTGTGTTGGGTCCAACTCATAGTGACCGTGTAGCACAGAGTGGAACTGCCACATAATTTCCAAGGAGCAGCTGGTGGTTTTGAACTGCCAACCTTTGTTGAGCAGCTGAGCTCTTCCCACGGTGCCACAGGACTCCAATTTACTACATTATACTATACTATTTTGTTGATTTTTAAAATGTACGTTTGAGTTGGGATGGTGTCGTAAAAATTGGCATGTTGTGGTTTAATTGGCAGCTTTTTCTTTTTTTAACATCGCAAAATAATAGTGTGTCTTGAAACTGATGGCACCTTAGATTCAGAGTAGAAGCCCTGGTGGTGTAGTGGTTAAGTGCTGTGTCTGCTAAGCAGAAGGTTGGCAGTTCAAATCCACCAGGTGCTCCTTGGAAACTCTGAGGCAGTTTTACTCCATCCTAAGGAAATCCTGGTGGCATGGTGATTAAGTGCTGTGTCTGCTAACCAAAAGGTTGGCAGTTCAAATCTGCCAGGTGCTCCTTGGAAACTCTATGGGGCAGTTCTGCTCTGTTCTGTAGGGTCGCTGTGAGTCGGAATCGACTGATGGCACTAGGTTTGGTCTTTTCAGTAGGAAACCCTGGTGGCATATTGGTTATTAAGTGCCATGTCAGCTAACTGCTAATTAAAAGGTTGGCAGTTTAGATCTGCCAGGCACTCTGTGGAAGCTCTGTGGGGCAGTTCTAATCTGTCCTATAGAGTTGCCATCAGTCAAAATTGACTTGATGGCAGTGGGTTTGGTTTGGGTTTTTATAAGGTTGCTACAAGTTGGAATCAGCTCAACAGCAGTGGGTGGGTATGCAACTTTTCACATGTTGATTAATTTTTAACCCAAACACCGTATCCAATGCATAACTTTCAAAATGGAGCTACACAACATTTTTAGATACTTGACTCTAAACCAGAATTCTTTACTTGAAGGATTTCTGTAGACCCACCCCCTTGTGTAAAACAAATGGGACATCAGTGTTTGTAAATTTAAGAACCACTTTTTGAAAATGTTTAGAAAGGAACTGCTTCATGAGTTTTCATGGAGAGCAGATGGTGTGGTCAATGTGGTTGAGGTAAAATTAATCAAACTATATAATCAGGCAGTTGTGTGTCCATGTTTTTCACTCTGGAACGCTTATAAGTCCACATATAAATGAGACCTTTCTCAAATGGTACATCCTTGAATTAGATTTTAGCCATACAGAATGGTTGTTTTAATAAGAAATATGTTTTGAGAAGTATATTTACTGTCTATGAAGCATGGAATATATATGGGAGGCTATGTAGTATCTCTTTAGGAGCCCCTGTGGTATGGTGGTTAAAGCACTTGGCCAGAAGGTTGGCTTTTTGAACCCGCCAGTCACACCACAGGAGAAAGATGTGGCAGGCAGCTTCCATAAAGATTATAGCCTTGGAAATGCTGTGGGGTCGGAATTGACTACAGGGCAGTGGGCTTGGTTTTTTGGGTTGACGTGGTATCTCTGAAGGAAACCTGTGTAAGGGTTTTTTCAGTCTGATACTGAGGGCAGATACAAAATTGGTTTTGGTACCTTCTTCCCCAGTTAGTTTTACCTTTGTTCCTCCAAGTGTGGTCCCTAAAGTAGCAGCAGGTCAGCAGCATCCTGGGGCTTGTTCAAAACTCAGACTCTGGGACCCATCCTGGTCCTAAACCAAACCAAACCTGTTGCAAGTGAGTCATTTCTGACTCATAGGGGCCCTAAGGACAGAGAAAGGCCCCATAGGGTTTCCAAGGGGAGCCTGGTGAATTAAAACTGCTGCCGTGTGTGTGTGTGTGTGTGTGTGTGTGTGTGTGTGTGTGTGTGTGTGTGTGAGAGAGAGAGAGAGAGAGATTAAGTGAAAGTAGGCAATCCAGATCAACTTTGCACGCCCGCCTATCTGCAGCCCCTCTGCTCTCCTTGCCTGTGACAGCACACTCCTCCTTTTCATTTTATGCTTGTCGCATCCCCTTAATAACCTCCTGCCACCTCCTCTCCACCCTCTTCTTGCCCATCTAGAAAGAGACGAGTAGGACAGCCTCCTATACATGCGTGGGATCGTAAAGTACACACATCATATGGTCACATTGTGTCCCTGAGTCTAGTCCATTTTTGTCTGAAGAGTTGACCTTGAGTAGTGTTTTCTGGTCAGGGGCAACAGTAGATCTAGGGGTCATGTTCCCAGGGGATCCCCCAGGCCATTGGACCATCAGTTGTGGTCTTTTACTAGAGTTCTTGAGCTGCACCCCCTTTTTTCTCATGTTGCCACGGGGACTCAACACTGTGTGCCCCATCACAGCTGTCTTTGGTGGTGGCTGGGCACTATCTGGTTCTACTGGTCACATGTTGATACAGTCTCCCACTACATGGGTCTTTGAGAACTGCCCACCTTTCTGTTAGCAAGCATATAGCTCTTAACCACTAGGCAACCAGGGCTTCTACCCTAATTCTGCTGGGCCAGAGTCTGCATTTTCACAAGGTCCTCACCCAGGCAGTTTGTATGCATGTGAAAATTTGATAAACACTAACCAGATCAATGGCTCTCAAGCCTGACCTTGTATTTAAATTACCTATGCATAGACGACACTTGGCTGGCCATAGTGGCTAAGTGCTACATCTACTAACCCAAAGATCGGCAGTTTAGATCCACCAGGCGCTCCTTGTAGTCACTATGAGTCAGAACTGACATGACAACAGTAGGTTTGGTTTTTGGTTTGTAGGGTTACTAGGAAACCCTAGTGGTTTAGTGGTTAAGTGCTACAGCTACTAACCAAAAGGCTGGCAGTTTGAATCCACCGGGCACTGTTTGGAAACTCTATGGGGCAGTTCTGCCCTGTACTATAGGGTTGCTAATGAGTTGGAATTAACTTGATAGCATCAGATTTTTGGTTTTATAGGGTTGCTGTGAGTCATGATGATTCCATGGCAGTGGATTTGGGGGACTTGCTAAAGCAAGGATTGCTAAACTGCTTCTACTACAGTTTCTTCTTAAGTAATTAGGTGTAGACTGGGGCCTGAGAACTTGGATGTTCTCCCGAATTCTCAAGTGGTGCTGACGCAGCTGGGCCCAGGACCACACTTTCAAGAACCACTGGGCTAAACCATCCTTCCCGTTGCGTCTTCCTATGCTCCCTTCTGATTCCTCACCCTTCTGAATATCTTTGTTATAGAATGTTATAACCACATGCTTTTGCTTGGTTGAAGGGAAAAAATACACAGGGGGAGGGGTAATAGTGACCCCTTGTGACAGAGTAGGCTGTAATCTTTATGGGAGATGGGAGCAGATCACCAGGGCTTTCTTCCCTGGAGCCACTGGTTGGATTTGAACTAGCAGCCTTTCGGATCAGGATGCCTTAACATTTTGTCTGGGTGCAGGTACATCTGCAGAATACTTTCCCAGAAGTGAGATTGCTGGGTCAGTGATGATGCATTTGTAATTTTGATCAGTTCTGTCAAATGTCCCTGCTTCAGGGTTGCACTGTTTTTATTCCCACAAGCAGTGTTTGAGAGTACCTGTTTCTCTATAGTCTGTCTGACAGACTGTATTCCCTCTCAGTTGGATATGTAAAAAAGAGAAGACTCACTGTCATTTTCACATGCACTGCTCTCATTATGAGTGACGCTGAGTGTTTTTTCTGTGCTTAAAGATGACTTGTGTTTGATTTTCTGTGAGCTGTCTGCTCATGCTCTTAGTATGTTTTTCTTGGGATTAATTTTCTGTTATCAATTTCTAGGAAATTATGCATTAGATTAGCCATTTGTGGTGAGTGGCAATTTCTCCCATTTTTTTGTTTTTTGTTTTAATTTATTTTGCCACATAGAAGGTATTATTTTTTTTTTCTTTAAATTTTAGGTAGTCAACATACCAATCATTTACAGTATCTGATATTTGAGCCCTAGTTAGAAAGGCCGTACAAGCTGCAAAGGTTGATGAATCTGAAGATTAGAAAATCTCAAGATTGGCTGGCCAGATGGCAAGCAAGCTGCTAGCTCAAGTCCCAAGAACTGGAGGTCAGATGAGCAGGAGCCAGCTGCAGGATCCAGAGCAAGCAAATACCATAACTGTCAAACCCTTGAGAATCATTGCCCAGCCAAGTTGACACATAATCTTATAGTCCACCCCTTGTTAACGTGACACTTGTATAAATCTCCTTAAGCCATACATAATCTCTGAAGAAAGACAACGGTAAATTCATAATGATGTACAGTATGATATAGCAAACACCCACCCATGCAATGAAGATGCAAAGCCCTGTTTACATCTTATGTTTTGCATATGAATAAAAAATATTTGATGCACACATACAAAGCCCAGATACTTAAAACAAGCCACATTAAGTAATTCACTACACCACAGGCTTTCTGTTCAGTTCCATTAGTCTTTTTATTCATATGTGAGTACCATGTTATTTGTTTTACAAAATGTTCTAATATCCCTTAAAACTACTTTCCTCCTGTTGCTCTTCATTTTCCTGCCAATTCTTGTTTGTTTTTCCATGGGAACTTCAGAATGATTTTGTCTAGTTCCAGAAAAAAATATATTTTTTTTAGATGTGATCATGTTAAATTTATAAATTAGCTTAGAGAGAACTGCTATCTTTCTGGTGTTGAATATTCCTAGCCAAGAACATTGTATATCATTTCATTTGTTTCGTTTAACTCTTGAGTCCTTCTGAAACATTTTAAATTGTTTTTCCTATAGGTCTTGCCCATTTCTTCTCAAATTTCTCCTTACGTATTTTATCTTTCTGTGTTCCTTTTGGAAGTAGTGTCTTATCAATATCAAAAGTGGTTTTGATGGTATGCATGGAAGTTATTTCTGTGTACATACATAAATTTATGTGTATATATGACGTAAGTGGTTTTAAAAGACTTCGTATTCTGCAAAATCCCATGTCTGTTTTTGCTAAGAGAAAGAAAGCCTTGGGAATCAGACTTGCAGTGTAATTCCTTGTCTGCATTTTTAACTCTGAGCAGCAAATGGGAGCCCTGGTTACTCAGTAGTTAAGTGCTTGGCTGGTGACTGCAAGGTCACCAGCCGTCCTATGGGGCAGGGCCCTGACGATCTTCTCCTTCTCCAATAAAAGTTACAGCCCTGGAAACCCCATGGGGCAATTCTCTTCTGTCCTGTGACGTCACTATGATTCGGAATAGACTTGATGGAAACCGGTTTGGCTTAGGTTTCGGTTATGGGCATCAGGAAGTATGCTTGATGGTTCTGAGCCTCAGTTTCCTAATCCTTAAAAGGAGCAGTAATGACTTTGTGAGAATGCTGGGAAGATTAAGTGAGGAAACATGAAACCCATTACATGGTAGCTTGCCCAATCCCCATCACCTTTCCTGGTGATGCTGACTCACGGTGACCACCATCACCATTATCATGCCAATGCCAGTGTGAGTAAAGATTGCTGTTTTTCCTTCCTTTTTGTTACTCTTACCCCTCCCATCCCAGAAAGGAGACCATAAAGAATAACAAAAGATATTAAAACTGATGTTAAATTTAAGCTCTCATTCAATTTCAGCAGGGTAATTAATGCACTAAGCCTGGCATTCAAGACCTCTCCCTACTTTCCTGCTTATGTTCTCTTCTCTTCAGTGAACACTTGCTAGTGTTGTTTGTTAAGAGGCTACTTGGTGTTGTCGTGTGTTTCCTGTAATGGCATTCCTTCTGCCCAGAATGGGCAGCTACCTGGTTCTGCTCATTCAGGTTGGAATGTAGATACTGCCCCAATCTAGTCCCAGTAAAGCTGTCTTCTTGTGTAGCTGACGTGTCATGTAGCTTGTGCCTTGATAGAGTGGGAACTCTCTGAAGAGAGAAGCATCAATCTTGTGTACCAGAGAATCCCCAGCATCTAACAGAATACCTAAAAGGCAACTGGCATGCGAGTATTAAGTAAATGATCGAGTGGTTGACATTGATCTTTCTTTTGCCTCATGTTATATGTCTGAGTACCTCTCATCTTACCCTGTAAACTAGAAGCTTCTTTTTTTAAAATTTATTGTGATTGAGTGAAAGTGTACAATCCAGTTTAAATTTGCATGCCCACCTATCTGCAGCTCCTACTGCTCTCCTTGCCTGGTGACCGCACACTCCTCCTTTCTGTTCTATACATGTTATATCCTCTTTAACGATCTCCTGTACCCGCCTCTCCATCATCTCCACTCTCCTCTAGTAAGAGGCCAGTAGGATGACATCCCATAGATGCATAGAATTGTGAAGTGCATACATGCTATGGTCACTCTGTGTTGCCAAGTCCAGTCTATTCCTTTCTGAGGCATTGACCTCAGTAATGATTTATGGACAAGGGCAGCATAAGATCCATGGGCCATGCTCCCAAGGGAACCCCAAGGCCTTCAGACCATCAATTGAGGTTTTTAAGTAGAGTTATCAGAGTGTACCCCTTTTTATTCTTGTGTTGCCACTGGGACTCAACTTTGTGAGCCCCATCACTGCAGTCACTGGTGGTGGCTGGGCACCATATGGTTGATGTAGTCACCCATTCATTTGGGTCTTTCTGTCTTCTGGGTTCTCTTTACCCCATGTCGTTTTGGTCCTTGGTGTCATCTGTTCCTGCTGAGTTGGGATCGTTTGGTGTACCTCAGATGGCAGCTTGCTAGCTTTTAAGACCCCAGGTACCACTCACCAGTATGAGGTACAGAAGGCTCTCTTAGGAAAATGCCAGTTGACCTTGATGTCCCCTGAGAACACGGTCCTTGGACCACCGCCCCTGCTACTCTGACCTTGCGATATTGGGTTAAGATTGGAAGAGTATTCATGTTATGTTTTAGTCCAGTTAAATTGATCTTCTTTTTAGTATCTGCTGTCACTGATTTCACCCAACCAAATTGCTATATCAACTATGTAATCTGTAACCAGCCCTCTCCTTCCCTTCCTGCCCTCCCTTGCAGCTGTCAAAGAGTCTTTTCTTCTGTACATGAGTCTGTTTTTAAGACCTTATCGTAGGGGTCTCATACAATATTTGTCCTTGTGCTGCTGACTAATTTCACTCAACATAATGTCTTCCGGTTGTAAATTGGAAGCTTTTTAAAGACAAGGATTATGCCACATTTCAGTAGTAGTGGTTGGTGAGAGGCACAGAGCTTTATTATTTTGCAGTAATAGCATATAACAATAAAAATAATAATTAATATTTACTGAGCATTTATTAGGAAACCTTGGAAGTGTGGTCCTTAAGTGCTCTGGCTCCTAACCAAAAGGTTGGCAGTTTGAATCCACCAGCAGCTCTAAAGAGGAAAGAAGTGGCATTCTGCTTCTGCAGAATATTTGGAAACCTCGGAAGCATGGTGGTGAAGTGCTGTGGCTGCTAACCAGAAGGTCAGCGATTTGAATCCACAGGCACTCCTTGGAAACCCTGTAGGGCAGTTGTACTCTATCCTTTGGGGTTGCTGTGAGTCGAAACCGACTTGATGGCAACGGGTTTGGCTTTTGATGGGTCATTTATCACATGCCAGACACTTTTAAATCCCCTGGCATGTTTGTATCTTGTACAGTAATACTCATAATAATCCTGCCAGTTGGTTACTGTTAGTATACATGTGGGGAAACAGTGACTTACATGAAGTTTCACACCACCAGAAGTGGTAACGATGGGATTCACATGAATGTGTTCTGAGTCTAGCATCCTAACTCAACTGTTTGCCCTGCTCCAGACATGCTTGTCAGATACAAGCATCTTTAGGTTCTTGAGGAAGCCCTGGTGGTATAGTGATTAAGTCCTACATCTGCTAACCTAGGATGAGCAGTTTGAATCCTCCAGGTGCTCCTTGGACACTCCATGATACAGTTCTGCTCTGTCCTGTGGATCACTATAAGTTGGAATGGACTCAGCAGCAGTGGGTTTGTTTTTTTCGTTTTGTTTTGGTTTATGGGAAATATTACTTGCTACAACTTTCAACTTCTCACTTTCTTTCCCAACCATCCCATTTTAATGACTGCTGTTGTATTCTTTATGGTTTATCTGAGATTTCACATCCTTCAAGGAGCTTTGGTAGCGCAGTGGTTAAGCACTCAGCCGCTGACCAGCAGGCCAGCGCTTCAGACCCACCAGCCACTCCATGGCAGCTTCTTTGAACATTTACAGCAGTGGGAACTGTGGGGCAGTTCTTGTGTCCTGGAGGGTCGCTGGGAGTGAAGTTGACTCAACAGCTGTGAGTCACATTCCTCAGGAGGCTCTCTCTGACCAGTCTGCCTATGGTGAAGTAGTTGTTCAACATGAAGTAATGTTTATTTTAATTTTTTTTTCAGGTTCACAGTAAAGGTGCTAAGAAGGAGAATGTAAGACAGAAAAATAATTAAATATTTTACTGAGGTGAGTTTTTTTAATGATTCAATTAAAAATAAAGTTTTTTTTTTTTTTTTTTTAAATTCCATTTCATGGCTGCCTTTCTTGTGATGTAAGAGGGTGATCATTTTAGGAGTATTTAGGTTCATAGGACTTGGGATTATTTAGTTGTATGACAGAAACTTGGGCTGCTTGATTAAGGTCGTTTGGTTTTCCTGCCCTTTTTGCCTCAGGTCATTAAATTCCTGCCACCTCTTTATTCTAAAACATGGTAATGAGCAAGAGGTCCAGTGAGCGGAAACCCATGAGGTAGTCAGTGGTGCATACAATTGAATATACTTTCAGTGAATACTTTCTTTTTAAGATAGGGAGGTGAAGGAATTTAAAACCACCTCTGGTAGAATAGTAGCACTTCTTTTTCTTATGAAAACTGTCTTTTCTTATTATAATAATGGGAAAAATTTCCATCGGTATAAAACAACATAATGATGAAAAAGTGAGTACCCAAGCACTGTCTCCCAGACATGACTGCTGTCACTGCTTTTGTGAGCTTACTTGTAGGAGTCTATCAATGAGTTGTTGTTCTTATGTGCCACTGAGTCAATTCCAACTCACAGAACCCTATGTACAAGGATTTATATACAAAAATTTTAAATAAATTGGATCACACTATTCCTTTTTTTTTTTTTTAATGCAACAGTAGGTTTTGTATATCTCAACACATGAACTGAAGAGACAAGCACAGTAAAACATCATCGATTTACTGGCTGTATAATATCTCATTGTGGAGCAGCACCTCACTTTGCTTAACTGCTCCCTTTAATGACCATTTAGATTGTTTTGAGTTTTTGTTTCCTGTGGATAATGGTGTGGTGATCAACTCTGTATTTAAATAACTGTAACTTGTTTGTTTGTCTTCTTAGCAGTATAATTGCTGGGTCCAAGATTATACACATTTTAAATGTTGGTACATGTGGCCAGACTGTCAACTGTAAGACCTGCTAATTTGTACTCGTACCTAAAGTCCATGAAAGTCCTGTTTCGCATACCTCTGCCAACACTGGGTTTTGTTAATCTTTTTACTCTTTGCCAGTCTGTGAGGAGAAGAGTGGTATCTTTTTGTGATAGCAGAATTTTTGATTGAAAGAAACCTTTTATGTGTACAAAGGCTTCTTTTTCTTGATGGGCTCACTGATGTGAATTTCTTTTTTGAACTTGTCTGTGGTTCTCGTGTTAGTAAGACACTCCTTGAACTTTAAATGTGCTGAAAATGTTAAAAATATGTTGATTTACTTGTTTCTAAGTCTATTGCCCTAAATAACGCATTTTGAGTATTTAAAGGTTATTGGTTAACTAACCGTGATTGTTTTGAATATTGAAAGTTTTCCTCTATAGAGAGGATGAGCTTTGTTTTTTATGAACTTATAAGAGGGTCACCATGAGTCAGATCCAACTCGATGGCACTTGGCTTGGCAGGAGAGCTCAGAGATTTCTTAACATCTTTCAAACATGCATATTGTCGTAGTTATCTGAACTGCTATGACAGAAATACCACAAGCTGGTGACTTTAGCAAACATAAATGTATTTTGTCATATTTAGGAGGCTGGAAGTCCAAATTCAGAGCACTGGCTCTAGGAGAAAGCCTTCTCTCATGGTTGGCTGTGGAGGAAGGTCCTTGTGTCTTTTGAGTTGCTCTTCCTGGGTGACCGTCATGTGGGTTAGCATCTCTCTCACCTCATGTCTGCTTAGCTTACTTTTTAAATCTCTTTTATATCTCAAAAGAGATTGACTCCTTTGGGGTAGGAGTCATTGTTTCTTTTTGGAGGGGCGGGGGAATGAAGATTTTTTTTTTTTTATTCTGACTGAGTGAAAATGTCCAACACCAGGCATGGAGTCATTGTTTCTTGAGATACAGTAAATCTGTCAAAGCCAGAAATTTTATGTGTCAGAAACTTATCAGAGAGGGAAAACTCAGATTTTGTACCAAAATAACCCATAGCGAAGTGGCAAGGCTGCATCCTGTGAAAGGTGGAAAACTTGCCAGACCCAGAGAAACAAACAGCCCATTGAATTCTGGCTGCCACAGTTTTCACTGTATGAAAGGAAGAGATTAAGAAAGGAAGCAGAGATAGGGGAAGGGAGATGCCAAGGCCCATGAAGATAGACAAGGAACAAGACCTTCCCCAGAGAAAACAGAGAGAAGGCCATGCTCTGTTGCCAGTGCCTTGCATTCAGACTTCTAGCCTCGTAAAGCATCAGAAAATAAATTTCCGTGCTGTTCAATCCACACACAAAAAAATTTGATTCAAGATAAACAGTCTACACTAATCCTGCCACATTAACATAACAAAGAAAACCCGTTCCCATGTGGCATTAGAGCCTTGGGCATAGAAGTTAGGATTTACAACACATACTTTTCGGGGGACATGGTTCGGCCCATAACAGATACCAATTTCAAAATAGCATATGAAATATGCTGTATGTTTATAGAACATTACAAAGTATTAGAGTTCACATGTAAATTTGTGTATGTTGACGTTGAGTTTCTTGTAGACAAATGATTTTACCATTTTCTCATATGAGTGACCTCTACTTTGTTCTTGTGTCAGATTTTATTTCAGTCAGCAAGTTAGAAGTACTTAAAGAAGGTCTCACACTTGTCATTGGCCTGTTTGTTGTTTGTCTTAACAAAAAGTCAATTAAAATTTACCCCTTCTTCCTAGACATAAAATGTCTCTTCTTACAAAGTGGATTACCATTTATGTGGATACATTTCTTTTCACGTCAGTTTAACATTGTAGGTGAAGTGTTCTGAAGGTCAGACCCAGTGTATTTATTTACCAGTTTATACCCCGTGCCTAACACTGTATCTGGCATGTAATGACAGCGATTCCAGTCATTTTTGAAGACATGAATGCTTATATATATTGTATCCATGTTAAATTAGAATTAAGATACATGTGAACTCTAAGATTGTTTCTTAGATGCTTTTAAATGTAAATGACAAGTGTTTGCATTTTATTTGGAGGAGAAAGCTAGCATTTTTGTTTGTTTATTTGTTTTTTAAGTAGGATTCTAACTCTAGCATTCATAATTATAGTGACATTTGCTACCTTCACCACATTTTGTGACATTTTGATTGGACTGTTGATTTGGACAACATCTCCTTTATTTTCAAAATCCTGTATAGCAGTATGTTTTAAATCCACTTTGCTTGTTTTTGTTGTTGCTGGTTAAGGTTAAAGTTAGAATCTGAACTAGGCAAGATACTAGACCTAGTTTAAGAGTTCTGTGTGTGCTTCAGACAGAAATTTGTGTGTTTCACTTAAGAATATTTTTCACAGTTATTTTATTTGCAGTCAAGGAAAAGGGGATGCCCCAAAATATATTTTTAATTACAGTGGTGAGAGAGAAATTGAGCTGCATGTTAATTATGTGGTTCAGCATTTATTAAAAATAAAGATAGAGAAATAGGTTGCTAGCCCTTGAGAAGAATGTGTAAATCTTTGTCCAGCATCCTGCCAGTTAAGCTTTTTGGACTCCTGGCTGGCTTGGCTGGACCAGGTTTTTGTGGCCAAAATAAGCAGAGAGTAGAACAGTGATCCAGGCAACATACGTGGTGTTGCTGTCTCGTTTAATACATGTTGTTTCCCCTGGACTCTTAATGCAGGAATTACTTTTAATTAGCATTTTAGCAGCAGCTATTTGCATGGGAAATTTTTTTGAATGGCTAAATAATCTCCTAGCAGTTTGTATTTGCACTTGAAATGCTTAGCAACCTCTTAATAAATAGTCCAGTGTTAAGTCTAGACAGACTTGAAAGGCAATTAGTAACTCTTCATGAGTAGAGTCTAAGTGAGATTTTCCCCAGCATTTCCTCTGATACTGTGTTTTTGGTTTCTAAAATACACAGAGTATTGGGTTCTTGAGTCTCTTCTGCGGTAGTGGGGGAATTGGCCTGTATGTTGTGGTGGTAGCCCTTATTTCAATGATGAGTTAATTTTGCCAGTCACTTGCTTTAAAACCTAGGTTTTAAAACCTGGGTTCCTGTAAAGTGAAGAATTGCCAGAAGTAGTTGGATAGAAGTCTTAATTAAAATGCAGGCTTTATCATTTCTTTCTCCTCTTAGCCTTAATTGTAAAAAAAAAAAAAAACCTTTGTGCCGCATTTAAACGGAAGATTTTAAGGCATTCTTACATAGATAACAGATTGAACTCGGTGCATTCATAGCAGCATTTTCCTGTTTTAGACAAAGCTTCCAGTTTAGACTGGCAGTGGAAGGGATTATTGGATTGGAAAGTTGGGCAGAGGGAGAAAGTTCTGCCTTCGTGTAAAGCGTTTGTGGTGGTAGCACATTCAGATGAGATTGTTTTAGGATCAGAGTGAGTACTGACTAGGAAAAGGAGGATGTACTTTTTAAGTGATTGTGCAGTATAGATAATACATCGTTAGCAAACCTAGCACTCAACCTTTTCTACTATAATGCCTGTAAGTGAGTTGGCCTCTTTCAGGGATATTACAAACTCAGGATCTTAAGGGTAAAGCTTTGGAAAGAGGACTGGAGGGTAGCAGCTATGAGCCACAAGTTCCGTAACGAGCTCAGTGCTTCGTGTGACTCCCTAGGGATAGCCCCGGTCTCTGAGTGTCCTGTTCCTGTTGAGAAAGTCTCTTTCTTCCTAACCCTGAGAGCTTTGCCTAATGTTGTGGCATGATATAAATTTGTCCGGAGCTGGGCAGAGGGAGGCTGACCCTGTCTGTTACTGTGGAATCTGGACTCTTTTTAAGTAGAGTTCCAACTTATAGCTATGTAAAGGAGCCCTCGTGGCTCAGTGGTTAAAGTGTCCAGCTACTAGCCAAAAGCTTGGTGATCCAAACCTACTGCTGTGTAATAGAAAAGACCTGGCAATCTGCCCCCGTGAAGATGACCGTGTAGGGTTGCACAGCCAGTTAATGTAATTGCTGTCAGTAAGTTGTACACCTGTGAAAAGTTGAATTGACATAAGTTGTGTGATATATTTAAAACAACAAAGAATAGCTACTGGGACTACTTACACACAAACCAACCCCTGATGGGATTTGGCTTCTGGATTTGGAGGTCTAAGATAATGGTTTCATGGGACATCCCAGTTAATTGATCTAATAATGTGTTTAGTGCTTCTGTTCAACCTCCTAGTTCTTTGTGTAGTGTCTGGGGTCTTAAAAGCTTGCAGATGGCCATTCAAGGCACAACAGTTGGTCCCTGTTTGCCTGGAGCAACAGAGGAAGGAGAGTTAGGAACAAGAGTGGCTGACTGCCTCCATGACAGCTGCCTCCTTTGCCATGAGACCAGAAGAACTGGATGATGTCTAGCTACCGTTGCTTAACGTTTTGATCAAAGATTCTATAGACAAATCTTGATCAAAAGGGGGAAAATATAGAACAGATTTTAGCATTTTTATGGACTTGAGACTTTCTGGAGCCATGGAGGCCAGATGAACCCCTGAAGCTGTTGCCCTGAGATCATTGTTAAATCTTAAACCAAAATTGTCCCCTCAAGTCTTCTTAAATCTAAATGTTAGTTTAGCTCAGCTAGTGAAGAATGTCTGCCCTGAGCTTTGTAAGAACTACCTGTATAAGATCAGATGGAAAACAGCAATTAAAAAGAACAGATAGGAAGTTTAGGGGGAGCAATGACTATAATAATGGGGAGGGACACCTCAGAAAAGGACAGTCATTGCACAACCAGATGAATGTCGTCATTGTCCCTGAATTGTACATGTAGCAACTGTTTAATTGATATGTTTTGTTGTGTACGAGGTCTGACAAATTTGCGAACTCACATTAGAAAAAATGCTTTAAAGGGTAGACTATGTGCTGGCATTGGTACATAGCTTCCCAAGGGGAGTACTTCGAAGGTGACAGTAGCGATATTCAGCAATGAGGTATGTAGCACTTTTTCTAGTTCTCAGACTTAATTGTCAGACCTCATGTATTCTCAACAACAACAAAAATAGTATTTTTAAGAAAATAGCAACTGACAGATTGTAGTTATTCATACTTGAGTATCTAGCAGACACTTTCTTGAAAAGGAATAGAGTGAATCTAGGTATACAGCTGAAAAATTTGTCACATGAGATTTGAGCTTTGAAGCCAAAATTGTGTTTTGGGATCATTACGTCTCTGCCGGTGAGCTTTGTAGCTCCTGTGAGCTTAAAGACCTTTCTGATGAGATTGGTGATGATATTAACAAATGTAGTATTTTACTTTGTAAAATGAAACGTATCAACATTTGGAAGAGCTGCATAACTCAAGGAAATAATATTTTCCAAATGATTGGTGCACAGTGTTACAAAGTCATACACAGGTAAAAGGGTGGTAGGTATTATGGCCTAGGAAATCCTATGGGAAAGCTCAACTCTGTTGTGTAGAGTGGGGAGTTAGAATGAACTCGACAGCACAAATAGCATAGCTATGTAATGGTGAGTACTGCAGTTTGTACCCACACTTCTCCTCTGTGTCACTTTGTTCACAGAGGACACCTGTGTTCGTGGTGAGGAGTAAGTGTGTGTGTAAATGTTAAACCCAGGAAGTTTTGTTTTAAATATATTTCAGTCTGTTCTCATGTAACAAAGTTCTTCCCAGTCTGAATGTTCTAGCAGCCATCACTCAAATGTTAATTGCTGTCAGTGGAAGAGGATATCCTCCTACATCTTTTCTGGAGTGCTTGAAACCTTCCCACTTCCTTTTTCTTTTACCTTAAGAACTGATTACTGACAATTGGGAATTACAATCAGATTGCTTCAATCTTTATGGAAAGGTTACCAATTACTGTACTGCAAAATATGCATTTGCCTGTAATAGTACATGTTTCTTTGTGTCATGCCCTGACTTAATATGTTTTAAAAGAGACTTTATGGATAGCTTTCTTATCTTTAGCTCTCTCTGGAGAGGTGAGAGGTAATTTATTTAACAGTAAATCTGCATAGAGTTTTTTGGTTGTTTAGATGACCTTGAGTTAGAATATACACCCATTGCTGTTGAGTCGGTTCAGACTTGTAGTGACCCTATAGGACAGAACAGAACTGCCTAAAAGAGTTTCCAAGGAGTGCTGGGTAGATTCAACCTGCTGACCTTTTAGTCAGCAGCTGTTAACATTTAATCACTAGCCACCAGGGTTTCCCAAGTTAGAATAGGGATGGTTAATGTTGGTCACTTTGTTGTTAGTTGCTGTGAAGTTGATTATGACTCATAGTAGACCTGCTGCGTGCCCCCCACTCCCCGGGACAGAGAACTGCCCCCTAGGGTTTTCTAGGCTGTGGTCTGTACCGGAGCAGATCACCAGGGCTTTTCTTCTGTGGGGTGGCTGGTGGGTTTAAATCTCATCCCTTTTGATTAGCAGCTGAGCAGGTAACCATTGTACCACCTGGACTCCTCAATTTACATTATCACACAGCTCATTAAATCACAGGGTTATGGAGGGTGGGGCGCAATCCTCAGTTATGTATGCGTTTGTGTCGTGCGGTTTCATCAGATTGAGTGTAGCTCAGAAATGAACATTTACTTTGAAGAGTTAAGAGCAATGAGTTTGTTTTCCTGATTTTATTTTTGATGAAATAACGTAAGAAAACATGTAAACATTCAACATTTTTCCTTGTACAGTTCAGTGCCATTGATGGCATTCTTTGCATTCGTATCAGCAGGCGCGGCGTCTCTACCCCTATCATTTTGCCACCACTGACTTAGTTAGATCTTCTGTCTTCTAAACTTCTCCTGTATGTTCTAGAGTTGCTCTTGGCTGTTGGATGTCACATAGATAAACTGCTCGAGGCAAACATTCTTTACTCAGTTGAGTGAAACTGTCGTTGGCTTTAGAGATGACTTCATGGAACAGTTTCAGTTAAAGCCTTCAAGACTGTCTCACGACCAATAGATGTAGGAGTTCCCTCAGCTCCAGTGGACCTAGTAAGTCCAGTTTGTCTAAGAATTTGAAATTGTATTCCATGTTGTTTCCCTCTTTGATCAGGGTCCATCTATTAAGTCCTCCATCAAAATGTTCAGTAACGGTAGCCAGGCGCTGTCCTGTCTTCTGGTCTCATGGCAACGGTGGCAGTAGTTAGCAGTGCAGGTTTGTACGGTGAGGTTGCACCCTTGAGCATTGCATGTGTGACCTTACTTCATCCTCAGGACAGCCCCACAGGGATAGTTAGAGGTACTTTTTGGAGAACAGAAGTGCTGGTGAGATTGTGAAATTTGTTCTTGGGCATGCAGCTAGTTAGGTAAAACTAAGTAAATCAAGCAAAAAACAACTATGGCTTGGATCCAAGTCTTCCCAGCTCCAGAGTCTGTGCTGTCTTTCTGTTCATTCTGATCAAGAACAGGGTCTCATATTGTTGGAATTTTCCTATTATTGTAGGTAACTGAAATATCAAACCAGAGCTACTTTATCCTGCTCGTTACCATCTTTCTTGTCATCCTCTTTATTTTTGATGCTCTTCAGCATCGACCGGCCGACCTTCGGAGGCTGCCAGGGTGTCTGGCTTCTCAGCATTCAGTACAGCATAGGCTTGTTGAAGTTAGCGTGATTGGAGCTGAAAAGTTAGTTCGTGGCTGCCAAGCACAAACAGACCTTCTGGAGGGCTGTTAATTTTGTTATAGGGAAGAACACTTGTTTGTCCTCACTCTCTGCTAATAAAGAAGCTGGCACATTTTCTCATGAGTAAAAAGGACTTTGAGTTGTTTCAGACTGTGTAAACAAGGGGAAGTGAGCAGTTCTAGTAAACATTTTTCTTTTTGCAGCCTTTGCTTAATTCCATTCTGTACCTGCCAACTAATTGCAAACTGTGTGTTCTTTTGTTGTTTCAAGGAGCCCTGGTGGCATAGTGGTTAAAGCACTCAGTTGCCAAGCAAAAGGTCAGCAGTTCAAACCTATCAACTGCTCTGCAGGAGAAAGGTGTAGCAGTCAGCTTACATAAAGAGTTATAGCCTTGGAAGCCCTCTGGGGCAATTCTGCCCTGTCCTATAGGCTTGCTGTATGAACTGGAATTGACTCAGTGGCGGTGGATTTGGTTTGGTTGTTTATATTCTTTTTACTTTGGATTTGATTTTATGGTTGGTTGCTGTAAGGATTTAATGGTAGGAAAATATGTCATTTCCACATTTGACCATGTAGTGCGTTTTTGAAACTGAGTATCTGGTAGCAGACAGCAGTTCTACCCAACCCCTGCCTGGAGGTGTCACAGTCTGACTTTATGGTTGTTTTTTTGTAACAGCCTTGTTGAGATATAATTTATACATACATGTTTAAATTAGAATTTAAACACAGAGTTTACTCCTGTAAAGTGTACAATTCAGTGGTTTTTAGTGTATTTACTTGGCTTGGCTTGGCACAGACAAGTACAACCATTGTCACAGTCTATTTTAGAATTTTTTTCATTCTCTCAAGAAGAAGTCCTGTACATTTAGCCCTTCCTTCCCCTCCCCTCCCCGCTCCCTGATCTTCATTCGGCCTGTGTGGACTTCTCTGTTCTAGACTTTGGTGTGAATGGAATCACGTAGTGTGCAGACTTCTGTGACCGAGTTCTTTGACTCAGCATAGTGTTCTCAAGGTTTATCCAGGTTGCAGCGTGTGTCAGTGCTTCATTCCTTTTTGTGGCCAGATGGTAGCCTCCTGGGTGAATAAACCACATTCTGTTTATCCATTTGTCCGTTGATGGACATTTGAGTCGTTTGTACCTTTTGGCTGTTACGAATAATAGCACGCTGCTAAAACTATTTATGTACTAGTGTTTGTGGAGGGTTTTGTTTTTGTGTGTGTGTGTGTGGACATATGTTTTCATTTCTCCTGGGTGTCTACCTGGAGTGGAATTGCTGGCAGTTCAAAGTTCAGTTGTTTGAAGTCCTGCCCAGGTGTTTTCCAAAGAGGCTGAACCTTTTTACAGTATCACCAGCAGTGTGTGCATGCTTGTAAACTGAGCTATCTGCCTTTTTACCACTGTATTGTCGTAGGTGTTTCTGTAGTCGGGGTACTAGGTTCTTACCAGATGAGTGGTTTGCACAAGTTTTCTCCCGTTCTGTGTGTTGTCTCTTTTGCTTTCTTAAAGTCTTTTGAAGCACAAAAGTTTTTACTTTTGATGAAATAGAATTTGTTTACTTTTTCTCTGGCTCCTTATGGAATTTTGTATCTGTGTGAATTTTTTTATAACTGAAAAAAACAAAATCATCCTCATTTCTAGACATCTCTCATTTATAATAATTGGTGCAAAATTAACTATACACTGGATTAGAAAGATTAAACGCCTTTTGTACTTTCAAATATTCCCTTGTGATTCAGTGACAGAACAAGTTTCCTAACCAGCTACCCAAAGCGGCTTTTTTGTTAGAAAAATGTCTTGCGGGGTCTTCGGCCCAGCTTCATTCTGTGAACTTTTGTAAGTGCCCTGTAGCAGCCAGGGACCTCTGGTGGCACAGTAGTTACAAGCACATGGCTGTGAGCTGAAAGGTCAGTGCTGAGAACTTGCCAGCTTGCTCCACGGGGAGGAGGGTGTGGCAGCCTGCAGCCGTGAAGATCAGAGCCCCGGAAACCCGAGGGGGCAGTGCTCCCCTGTCCTGCAGGGGTGCCGTGAGTAGGAACCAGCTGGATGACAGTGGGTTCTTCAACAGCTAGAAATACGTGCCAAACACTGGTTGGTCTTGGGGTCCAGAAGTGAGGAACAAGAGTCTACATGCCACAGTAGAAGCTTCCATGGAAGACAGTGGGGTTACAGAAGGGGGGAAGGAGGACTTTGTCAGTGAGAATGCCTTGTGAGAGAGTTGATGCTGTCTTCCATCTACAAAGACGCCTAGGCCATTTAACTTTTTTTCAGGGTCAGTTCTCTTTTCTAGTTCCATGCTGCCATGTATGTCATGTACACTGGCGCCAGGTACCTTTTAGCAGCCATTGTTAGAATTATTGATGCAATAAAATATAGGTATAGGTGAGATGACTTTTATATGTAGAATTATGCTTAAAGAAGACTGCTTTTCATTAACTTCTTCAGGTTTTCAAAGTTTTTAGAAAGAAAAATGTCATAGTTACTAATCAGCTTATCATGGTGTGTGTGTGTGTTTGTGTGTCTGTAAGCCTAAACAGCCAACACCATACCCGTCACTGTTGAGTTGATTGTCACTGATAGATGTGGACACCTAAGGAGTTCCATGGTCAGAGGTAAAGCATGAGGCAAAAAATAACAAGAGTTTGGTTGTAGAGGAAGGAACCCTGGTGGTACGGTGGTTAAGCTCTCAGCTGCTAAGCAAAAAGTTTGTGGTTCAGACCCACCTGCAGGAGAAAGATGTGGCAGTCTCCTTCTGTCAGATTACAGCCTTGGAAACCCCATGGAGCAGTTCTCCATCCTGTAAGGCTGCTGTAAGTCAGAATCAACTCGACAACAGCAGAGGCTGGAGAGGAAAAGTGATCGTGGTTGTGCCCTGTTATGGAGTGTAGATTTTGCACCCCTAGTGTCAGGGAAACCTCTGGTGGTGGTGTGGTTAAGTGCTTTATCTGTTAAGCAAACGTTTGGCAGTTCAGATCCACCAGGCGCTCCTTGGAAACTCTATGGGGCTGTTCTACTCTGACCTGTAGGGCAGCTATGAGTCGGAATTGACTCGATGGCAGTGACTTTGATTTTTGACCTTGAATGTGAGGTAGCTGTTGACAGATCTAACAGGGGAGTGACATGCTCAATGTAATTACTGTATTAGGGAAGCCAGGTGTCACGGGCAGGAGTGGAGACAGAAGGGCCATGTCGCTGTTAACACTAGTCCAGGTAAGAGCTGGTGAGGACCTGGACTGGGGCACTGGTGACAGAATGAGACACAAAGGCTGGCAGTGCACGTATTCCTGACTAAGACAGGGTTCCATTCCTGTGACTCCATCGTGAGTCAGTTCTCAGACATAAGTTGAAAACTTTTTCCCGTTTTCACAGCCTTAATACAGCAGTGGAGTCATGACATTGAACTACTGTGAGTGAGCATCTGAGAATGATAATATCAGCAAATGATGCACTCCAACGTGTAGGTAGTATGTATCACCAGTGGTAGGATGTACTCCCCCCAAACACACACGCACATGGAGTTGTAGGTGCAATTCATCGAAACTCCAGTGCATTGTAAGTCAGGGAGTAACTGTACTTCGTGGAACAAGGCAGGACTCCTGGTTACAAGTAACAGAAGCACTGATCAGCCTATCTGGAGTTAAAGAGGGATGTTACTGGAGGGTTGTAAGATTCAACTGGCCAAAGAAGTGAAGTGCTGCAGAAAGCAGAGGACCTTCGGGGACCTCAGGGTAGGAAGTGGTGCTCACAGTCCCAGGGCTCTCTCCTGTCTCTGTTCCTTGAGGCTTCTTCTCCATGGGGCTGAGGCCATCCTCACGCTCCAGCCATGAAGAAGGAGCAAGCTTCTCCTTCCCGGTTTTAATTTTTAAAATCCTAGAGGTGGCTTGGCTGGGGTCTGTGCCCTGTGGCCAGGCACCAGAGTCTTTGTTGGAAGATCTCTACCACCGTCGAAGAAGGAACTTAGGAGAAATGCAGAGCCATCCAGGCCTGTCCACTCAGGGAATACAGGCCTGGGTGGTGACTCAGGAGACTTGAGGAGGAAGGGAGAGGTCTGGTCTCCACAGGGTGTGGCTGTGGCCCCCTGGGTGTCACTGTTTATGTCCAAGAGCAAGGGTTCTGGGGACTGCAGTCTGGTTGCAGTGAGTCCACTGAGTTTAGTTTTAGATAGCTTAGTCTGGGGCTAATCACAGTGTGTATGTTACATATTTTGCATGACTGGCTGATCTGACTGCCTTATGAGGTCCCAGTGTACTTGGCACATAGTAGCTATTTAGTAGGTGTCTGTGTACGTGAATGAACTCAGGTGAACTTGTCTAGCAGGCAGTTAGGTCTCAGATGAGGCTTGGAAACACAGATTTCAGAGTTATCAGTGTTGGGCTAGATGACAGACGAGCCTTGGGAGTTACCCCTGTTGGTGAAGGGAGATTTATAATTTACAGGTTTGGATTTTCTGTAGGTAGTTGTTAGTTGCCATGAGTCATCTCCAACTCATGGCAGCCTCTGGTGCAACAGGATGAGAAGTTGCCTGGTCCTGTGTCACTGTCGTAATCGTTATGTTTGAGTGTCTTCTTGTGATTTGGTGGCTTGAAACTCTGGTGGTGTAGCAGGTTAAGTGCTGTCTGCTAACCAAAAGGTCAGCAGTTCAAATATGCCAAGCACTCCTTGGAAACTCTTTGGGGCAGTTCTCCTCTGACCTCTAGGGTCGCTATGAGTCAGACGTGACTCAGTGGCAGTGGGTTTGGTTTGGTTTTTTAGGTTGTTGTGGTTATTGTGTAGCACCTTCTAACCCAGAGGGCTCATCTTCCCACATAATTACAGACAGTATTCTTTTAGAATTCTTAAAGGTTTTCATTTGATAGTTCTTGGAAGTAGATCACTAGGCCTTTCCTGCTGGTCTGTGTTAGTCTGGAAGCACAGCTGAAACTTGTCAACCGTGGGCGATCTTGCCGGTATTTGAAATGCTGGTGGTATAACTTACAGCATCATAGCAGCCCGCAGACCACCACAGCACAAGGAACTGACAGGCCAGTGCTGGGGATATTGTATAGACCTAGAATGTTATGTTAGATATGAAGATTATGCCTTTGTTTTTTTTTTTTCTTTTTGCCTTGCCTTACCTTGCCTATAATGCCAGTATCTGCTGACAATATGCCAATAACTTTTAGTTTTGTGACAGATTAAAATTCGGCTTATAAAAAAACACATTGCCACTGAGTTGATTGTGACTCGTAGTGACCATATAGGACAGAGCAGAACTGACCCAACAGGGCTTTCAAGGAGCAGTTGGTAGATTGGAACTGCTCACCTTTTGGTTAGCAGCCAGACTCTTAACTACTCTGCTACTCTGCCACCAGGGCTCCAGGCTTGTGATGTGTAAGAGAAATAAAGGTGATAGATTCTATTTCCTTTTAAGAATAACTGACTCATAGGATGAAACCTTGGATCTGATTTCAGATTAGTCCTGTAAGCTCTCACAAAAGATGTTTATAAAACACTTGGAACAATACAGATTGTACTGAGAAAATGTGCTTTGATCAGCTCTGGAGACACAAAGCAGGGAGCTTAGTAAGTCAAGTCCAATTTGTGAATGGAAAGGATTTGAAGTTCATTTTAAAAGTAAGAATTCAGTTCATGTTTGTGTTCTAAATAATAAATGTTCGCTTGGTTTCATCATTTATATAAAAATAAATGAATCGCAGATTTCAGATTTCAGCATCTTCAAACCAGGCTCATGTTTCCTATCTCATTATAACTGTTGGAATACTAGTTGAGAAGTGGGATTTGACTTTGGGTTTTCACACTTTCATTGTGAGGTGAGTGTGCTTCCAGCTGTGTCTTCCCTCAGCAGTCAGGAAAGCCAGTCCACTGGCAGCTTGGGTATGCTATAATTTGTGTTACTTAAGTATTAGAAAAACACAGTGGTGTTTGTATGAAGTAATAATATGTTCATGATTGAGGAAGAGTTTGTTTTTTTGTAATTTTAATTTAAGGGAGATTTTTTGTTTCTAGTCTTTAAAAGCTTTAAAGACGCAAGTACACTTGTATTAAACCTTTGTAGACCAAACATGGTTCTGCCCAACATCCTACCATATGACAAGACATGGTAGTAAATTGTGCATGTTTTCAGTGTCTTTGTTTATTACCTAGTTGTTTTTTTTTTTACTGTGTAGTAGAGATGTGAGACATCTTTATTTAATTTTTTCACTGCAGAGCTTTTATTCAGTGTTCCAGGCTCCGATTGCAGGCCCATGCCTTTTAGCGAGTTGTAATTTAATAGAGGACTTCTCATCTGATAACTCAAATGGAGTAGATGATGGCATGTCAGCTTTTTAAATTTCTTTAAGAAATATTTAAAGGTAAATACTTCATTAAAAAAGAACCCAAAATTTTTGGTCGGGTTTTAGATTGATGCTTCTTTCACATAGAGCTTCAACAAGTATTTACAGACTAACGGGTAATTACAGACTAGCATTTGGTGTGCTCTGAATTTCACCAAAGTGAGATGAGGAACGAGCATGTTTGTCGGAGTGTGATGCTAGCAAGATGGAAGTCATGAGTTTGATTCCTGAATAGGTCAGTTAGGTAGTTACTTGGGAAACCCCTGTGCCCAGATCGTAGAACCCTGCAGGTTATCTCGTGTTTGAAATCTGTTCCTGTTGGTTGTGAATTGCTGTTGAACTGGCACCTGCTTAAGGCGATGTAGGATAGACCGCAGCATTGCCTGGTCCTGTGCTGTCAGCCTTGTCATTGGTATGTTTGAGGCCATTGTTGTTCCTGTTGCGTTGTTCCATCCTCTCTTTCACCAGATCTCCAGTTTACCAAACATGATATCCTTTTCTGTTGATTGCACTTTCCTGGTGACCTGTCTGAAGTAAATAAGCCAAAGCCTCACCATCCTCACTGCTGATGAGCATTCTGACTGTGTTTCTCCTGACAAAGTCCAAACAAAGGAATGTTGATTTCTTGAGTTACCTTTATCAGCGCTTGGACAGAAAAATGAAATGCGTCTGATATGGTACAGCCTTTTCAATATTGTGAAGTTATTACATTCTTTAAGAGATAGCACTGTCCTTCACTAACTAATTCTTTAAAGATGGCACCGTTCAGAATAGGGAGGAAAGCTCAGGACTCAGATCGAGGGTGAGGGCACGCTCTCATGTTGTGGTGAGCGATGGTACAGACTGAAGGAGCTGTCATCCCTCCAGCACTCAGTGTCTTGAGCTTGTCCTCTGTAGCACTGGGTGCAGCGTAAGATCTTGTTCACGTATGGCGGTTCCAGTCATTTAAGTTTTGGATATTTCAGTGACTGATAAGTATAATTCAGAAAGGATCGTTAAACATTGGAGGCAGAGAAATGCAAACCCAACTGTTTTATCTCTCTCTTGTTTGAGTTTAACTAGGGGAAGAATTTGTCTGAATTATTCAAAGTGTCAAGCAACTGAAATGCACTTCTGTTTAAGTGTGTGTAGAATTTAGGCTAATGTGTTACCTAGCAGGTATAAAGACTCTGATAAGTGATTCTGAGGAATATATACCTGTTCTGTGTGTAAATAGACATTCCTGATCTACTTAAACCATTTCTGTGGTTTAGCTGACAGATTGATCTTGTTTATGGCAAGGAGAATGCCAAAGCTATTTAGCCAGCTCCATTTCTCATACTTCACATGGGCGCATTATCCATGAAACTGCAGTATGCAAAGCGGGTAAGATAGGCTATCGTCAGAGGGTCCGTGGAAGACAGGGCAGGCAGTTTCCCCAGGGGCTCCAGGAGCCGCATTTGAACACCATGCTTTCATGCTGTTGGTAGTAAAACAGACTGTTTTTGAAGGAATGAAGGCTAAAGATAAATTCCTCGTGTATCTGTTTCGTTTGTTTTAACGTTACTCTGAATTATTTGCTTCTGTGACAAATGCCAATATCTTTTCACCCATATTGTTTTAAATATGTAAAGCCACTTTCATGGGCAGGAGCAGAGATCACACTACTGATAAGGCTACCTTGTACTTTGCAACAGTCTTTGTCTTCTTACAAAAGAGACTTTGCCTGACTTTACAAGGTACTTGAGAGCTGAAGCATGGAAGATATGAGGAATTGTGCTGTCTGACTAGTGCTGTTACTGTCATATTTCTCTTCTGTATTAAGGTATACAGTCAGATTCCAGCGTGTTACAGAGTAGTCACCACACTGAAGATAATCAGGCACAAAGTACTCCTGGCCAGATGAGTGTACGTTCTTAGACAGGTGTAGTCCTACGTGGCGTGTGCCACGGAGACTGCCTGCCAGAGGGTTCAGGATGATCTCTGTGCTGTTACCTTTATTGCCACTTCCGGCTGAGATGATTTCAGCTCACCATGAGTCGTTCACATCCGAGTAGAACCGTGCTCCGTAGCATTTTCCTTGGCTGGTTTTGGGAACTAGATTGCCAGTCCTTTCTTCTGAGGCACCTCTGGATGGACCTGAACCTCCGACTTTTTGGTTAGCCCCTGAGCACACTCATTATTTGCTCACTCAGGGGTGCCTCTGTGCTGTTAGTAGTAGCTCTGTGACCTGCAGCAAATTACTGAAGTCATTTAAGTGTCCACCTAGCTGTAAAAGGCCCTGTCACAGAGTTGTCATGAGAGTGAGCTGGGATGTCAGAGTGTCTAGCACAGAGAAGTAGTACTTTTTAGATGCTCAGTGGGTGTCAGACAGTGGGACAGTACCTTCCTCCAAAGGGAAATGGAACAGCAGGGCAGTCCCTGGTGGTGGAGGTGCCATGAAGAAGCACACATGTGGTGTTGAGTACCAGCAGGTAGCATGTCACCGTTTTAGTGAACGTAAATATTGTAGGGAATGTTCTCTGAGACTATTGGCTGTTGACTGTTTCTGCTTTTGGGGTACTTTTCTTACCGCTTCATCTGGAATAGAACCATTTTCATCTGAAACACAAAAAGTAGAAGGTGAAATGGCTGAAGACTGTGGTTTGTTTTTTCTTCTGCAGTATTGCGTGTTGCTTCTCTGTGGGATTGAGGGTATTTCCAAACAGAGCTCACAGAACCTATGGCCTGAGTGTTATGGTTACAGAACATTCAGAAATTAGCTGTGTTTCATGTGAATGTGAATTTGGGCATGGTGTGTTTGGAATGTGTAACAGGGAGTCATTATGTCAGTCAAAAATCACTAAAAGCGTATCGCTTAGTGAAATTGTTCCTTTGAGAACACAAAACCTGACAGTTGGGAGGCAACCTGAAAATTTAGAAAAGGAGTGATGAGCTGTAAGGGAATCTGAAGTATACAGGCCTTGACAGTTATCTCTGACAAAGGATAGTTATTGGTCTTCTATATCCACTGTATCAGTTGACCAGATGTTTTTATAGAAGATGTCTCAAAGTGAGTCCCACTGCAGGGGAAAGGATAGTGAAGAGACTTCAAGTGGATACCTTTGATAAGCCACAGGCTGCTGCCACTGAGTCAATTCTGACTCATAGTGACCCTAGAGGGCTGAGTAGAACTGCCCCATAGAGTTTCCAAGGAGCACTTGGCAGATTTGAACTGCTGACCTTTTGGTTAGCAGATGTAGCGCTTAACCACTATACCACCAGGGTTTCTGAGACCTTTGGTAAGTAGTCAGGTGCCCTGTATATTTGTGGCAGCATGTGGACCTCTGTGATCCTGATTGTGGTAAGTCAGTAAGCTTGTTGTTGTGAGTTGCCATCGAGTTGGCTGCAGCGGAATGAAACGTTATCCAGTCTTCCACCATCATCTTAGTGGGTCCCATTGTTGTGGCTACTGACGAAGCTTCCGTCTTCCATAAAATATAACGACCCTCCTAGTTCAGCTAGGAAACCCTGGTGGCGTAGTGGTTAAGTGCTGGGACTGCTTACCAAACGGTCAGCAGTTTGAATCCACCAGGGGCTGCTTGGAAACTCTGTGGAGCAGTTCTGCTGTACCCTGTAGGACCGCTGTGGGTCAGAATCAACTTGATGGCAGTGAGTTCGGTTTTTGTTTGGTTTTGGTTCCGTTAGCATGGAATTCCCTAAAATTGTGAGTGAAGACTATGCTGTCACATAAAATGTTACATTTGATACCAACTTTTATGGAATTCACTTCAGACTTTCTAATGTGTATGTTATTTATTTTTTCCGTAACCGTCTGGGCTTGGTTTACATTAAACTTTTTATATCCTTTTATATTTCCAGAAGAACCCTTTAGGAGGTGACATTCTCCACTCTTTTTGGCTGTATATGGAAGTTGCTTTTGAAAATATTTGTCCTGAATGTATTAAGACTCTAAGAAGTACCTCTTATCAGTGTTCAAGTCTTTGGATGGTCTTACCATTTGACATTAGTTATTTAAGCTTGGTATTGGAATCACCTTTTCAGTCTGTTTTGATTGATATTCTTTAGTTGTGTTATATCTTTAAGCGCAGTAGCTAAAATCTTACAGATGACTCCAAAAGCAGAGGCAGGATGGTTTTGTAATTTGATACTGCCCATTCTGCTGGAAGTCCAGCATTCACAGCAGTGCCGGGTGCAGAGAACATGTGCAGTAAATGTTTATTTGAATTAATGAGTGGCTGTAGAGCAGCTTGTGGTCATAATATTTTCAGTATTTAGTGACCAAGCATTCAGTACTGGTAGATTAGCTAAACATTCAAGCTTCGTTTGACGCCCATAAACGGACCAGCAGTCCTGGAAGACCAGTTTGTTCACCTTTCATCCAATAGTAATTTACAGTTGTGTTTATATAGAGCAAAAGTCAAAGGAAAAAGCGTAGCAGAAGCAGTTAATGAGTTGCATGCGACAGTAAAGATTTTCAATGTACTGAATAAAGAGGGACAATTTAAAATGCATTTTATAAAATTTAAGCAGTTTTTCTTTTTAACAGCTTCATTGGGTTATAACTGACATGCAGTAAACTGCACACGTTTGAAGTGTACAGTTTAATCAGTTCTGACACACATATGCACCCATAAAACTATCACCACAATAAGGATGATGAACATCTTCACCCCTTGGTAATCCTGTCCGTACGTCCCTCTCTGTTCCTTCCTTGGGCACCTCCCCCCTCATCTCCAGTCAACTACTAATCTCTTTCTGCCACTGTAAAATCTCTTTCTGCCACTGTAAATCACTTTGTCTTTTCTAGAATTTATGTGCAAGGAATGACATGCTATGTCTTCTTTTTTGGCATCTTTCACTCATCGTAATTATTTTGAGGTTTGTTTGTGTTGTTGAGTGTATCAGTAGGTCCTTCTGGGTTTTTTTTTTTTTGCTGAGAAGGATTCCATTATGTGGCTATACCAGTTTGTATATTTGTTCACTGTCATGACTGCTTGAGTGTTTCCAGTTTTTATTACAAATAGAAGTGATCTGAACCTTCAGGTCTTTGTATGGACAGATGCTTTTCTTCTGTTAGGTAAGTACCCAGCAGTGTAATAGCTGGATCATGTGATAGGTGCATCTTTAGCTTTTTAAGAAACAACCGATCTATTTTCGAAGTCAGTGTAATTTGTTCCCATTCCCACAGTAAAGCATGAGATTTCCAGTTGTCCCACATTATTGTCTATACTCAGTATGGTCAGTCTTTGAGTTTTAGCCTTTCTAAAAGATGTGTAGTAATATCTCATTGTGATTTTAATTTACACTTTCTCATATTTTTGCATGCTTATTTGCCATTTCTTGGTCAAGTGTCAAATCTTTTTGCCTGCTTGTTGATTGACTTGCTTATTTTTCATATTTCTGAGCTTTTAGCGTTTGTTGTATGTTCTGGATACAAATTCTTTATCAGATACATGGCTTTTTGCAAACATTTTCTCCCACCCTGTGAATTTTACTTCTATTAAAAGTGCCTCATAAAGAGGAGCAGTTTTTACTTTTGATGAAGTTCATTTTCTTGATTTGTTCTCCGGTAGATCGTGTGTTTGGTGCGTTATCTAACTCATGTCTTAAGCTAACTCATGTTCATGGAGATTATGTCCTATGTTTTCTTCCAAAAGTTTTACAGTTTTAAATTAGGTGTGTGATCTCTTTTGAATTGAATTTTTATTGTAGCACAGAATATGTATCTGATTAATATTTTTTGTATATGAGTACCTGGTTTTCCAGCACTGTTTGTTGAAAAGATTATCATTCCCTCACTGAATTGTCTTTGCAACTTTATAGAAAATCAGTTGTCCGTGTATGTACCAGCAATCTTGAAATCAGGTAGGGTTTGTCCTTTTCAGAGTTGTCTTAGCTGTTCTAAGTTCTTTGCATTTTTCTATGAAGTTTAGAATCAACTTACTAATTTATGCAAAATAGTCTGCTGAGAATTTGGGGTTGTATTGAATCCATAGAAGATATAAAGAAAATTGATTTCTTACCAGTATCACATCTTCCAGTCTATGAACATGTTATTTCAGTCAATAAACATGTTATTACAGCCTTCTGTAATTTGCCTTAGCAGTATTTTATACTGTTCATTCTATAGGTTTTACACATCGTTTTTCATATTTGTCCCTAAGTTATTTCATATTATTTGATGTTACTGTAAATGGTTTAGAAAAATCAGTATACAATTGTTTATTGTTAGCGTATAGAAATGCAATTCAGTTTTGTATATAGGTCTTGTATCCTTCAACTTCACTGAATTCAGTTTTTAGTTCTATAGGGTTTTTTTTGTAGATTTTCTTTGATTTTCTACACAGACCATCATGCTGTTGTGGAGGTCTATCATATATGGGGTTCACTGAGCTCCTTAAATAGTCAGTTTTTTGCTTTTGAGGGTATTTGTGAAGTTTTCTACCACCAAATCATAAACAGTCTCTGTGTATCATGTTTGCTCCCCCTTTTCTGGAACTCTGATCATGTATAGATTTGTGGTTTTGATTGTATCCTGTGTAATTCCTGTTGTTGACTTCATTCTTTTTCTGATTTTCCTCAAGCAAAGTGGTTTCCATGGATTTGTCTTCAGTCTCATTGATTCTGTCTTCTGTTTGTTCAGATTTGCTCCTAAAACCTTCTGTTGAATTGTCCATCGCTCAAATGTTGTTTATCTTTTGGGTTTCTACTTACTGTTTTTGTTTGATTTTTCTTGTTTATTTTGACTGTTCCTGTTTTAGTTTTGTGTATTCTTCCATTGCTTTATCTGTGTTTTCTTTTCTTTTCTTTTCCTTCCCCGTGGGTTTTCAGTGATTTTGTCTGTTTTTTTCCTTGGTTTTGTCTGTCTTTTCCCTAATCTCTTTCCATGTCTCCTAATCTCTTTCCGTGTCTCTGAGAGACCCCTAAATATTAGTCGTTTGAATTCCACATCAGGTAGTTCCTCTGCCATTTTTTTCTGCCAGATAATTATCTGATTCTTCGCTTTGGTCACTTACTGGAGCCACCATTTCCTGCTTTAGTGTATATATATATTTTGATAATTGTCTGCTGTCTCTGAGACATTAAGGTATTATTTTCTTGACTTATTGATGGTATGTTCATTTTTTTCATCCTACTTTCTGTTTTGTTTTGATATGTCAGTGTAGACGGGCTGGGTGAGCTTTGCTGCTTGCTCCTCTGTGGACATGGTAGCCCTGCTCACCCTGTCTAGGTGGGTAGGGCAGAGGGCAGCAGCAGTAAGAGTGAGCCCACCTCGCCGTTCATTGATTCAGTGGAATGGCTGAGGGTGAACTAGGCAGGTGTTGTCTGCCTCCTGATATTGGTACAGCACTATGATAGCATTCAGAGCTCCTTGCCAGGATGGGGGGTGTCAGATGGGGAGTGGCACAGGCTCCATTCCATTGTTCAGCAGCTGGTTGAGTGGTGGAAGCAGATGGGCAGTGTGGGCATGGTATGGGGCAAGCGTGAACACCACAGATGCTCGAGCTGTGGCAGCACTGCAGGGACTGGAAGGAAGGAGAGCAGGTGGCATGGGGGCAGGTGGCAGAGAGAAAGAAGAAAGGGGGCAGCTCAGTGGTAGCTAGTAGATTAGGGTAGGGCAGGCCTGGGGGAGATTGGAAGGAGGAGAAGGTGGCATGTGGGGCTAGGTAGGAGTATGAACAAAAGAAAAACAGTGGGATGTTGTGGGGGGGGTGGCAGATGGGGGCGAGGTGCACCTGGGCCAGTGGCAGACCAATAGACTGGTGACATTCCATCAGTGACAATACAGTGGGAACCGTTGGGTAGGGGAGGAAGTGGTGTACAGGGGTAGGCGGGAGGGAGAAAGAAAAAGAAGGAAGGGAGGAAGAAACAGATAAAAAGGGAAAAATGGAGGCACAGTGGGGGCTGGCGAGTGGGGGAGTGGTGTAAACTTGGGGGCCATGGGAAGGCTAGGTGAGGTACGTGGGGCTAGAAGGGAAGGGGAAAGAAAAAAATACAAAAATGAAAGAAAATCCATAGCACCATCTGGGGCAAGGAGTGGGGCAGGCTGGATGTGGAGCAGTGGCAGGCAGGTGGGTGTCTAGCTGTGGGGCTGACAGGAAGTGGGGAAGGTATTGTAGGGACTGGGTGGGAAGGAGGAAGAACAGCAGAAAGAAATAAGATCATGACGTGGTGGGGCCAGGGAGACGGGGGGGGGAGCCTAGCTGGAAGAGAGAAGAGACGAAAACGTGGAGTGCAATGAGAGCTGGGCTTGTCGAGCTCAGAAAACTTATTAGATCCCAAGTGACCTGATTTGGGTTCTGGAGATTGAGTTAGCAAGTTCAGTCTCCTGGCAGGTGGCAAACTGGGCTCCTCATTTGCCAAAGCACACGAAGATGTGTCCCTTTTAGTAGCAAATGATGGAAAAATTTGTTAAGGAAAAGTATGTTCCAAAGAGGGAATAGGCCAGTCTCCATGAGTAGAGAACGACAGACCCCGTACAGGCTTAGGGGCCCTTTTATATACTGATAAGGGAGAGGGTAATGGCGTGGCTCCTGGTTCCAGTGATGACATAGTTCCAGGATCGAGTTTTGGGTCATATGTCAGCAGTTGTGTGATTGGTCCCCTCCTAAAGAGTATGATAGTGATACGGAGATAGGATGGAAATAAGGGTTAGGTCATCCCTAGGTCATGCTTAACAGGTGGCCACAAGTGTGGCCACATCTCAACTACTGGGAAAATGGTTATGTCTGCAGCACAACTGTCAGGAAAGAACTGCTATATTTGCATCAGAAAACTACCTAGGAGAACTGTTGTTATGTCCCCCACATATCAATAGCTACCCTTAGTAACCTTATCAATACCTGTATGTTTTAATGTAAACCACGACCTTTGTTATCCCTAGAAAATGTTAGATTGTGGAGTAAGATAAGTGGCCAGGCATCAGGTTTGCCAGCTAACCTTGACAGCTGACCCAGGGTACCAGCATGGGCCAGCGAGAAGATGAGGAGGTGATGTATGGGGCTGGGGTCAGGGGAGAAATAAAAATAAGAAAGGAAAAAGAGAAAGAATGGTGGTGGTCCTATGACCAGTGCTGTAGCAGTAGTGTGGCAGGTGTTTCTGACAGGATTGTTTTGGATTGAGTTGTATCCCCTAAGAATGTGTGTCATCTTGGCTAGTCCATGATTCCTGTTATTGTGTGATTGCCTACCATTTTCAACATCTGCTGTGATTTTCCTTTATGTTGTAAATCCTCCCTCTGTGATGTTAAGGATGCAGGATTAAAGGCAGTTACGTTAGTGAGGCAGGACTCTGTCCACAAGCTTAGGTTGTATCTTGAGTCAGTCTCTTTTGAAATATAAAAGAGGGAGATGAGGAGAGACTGGGGGTCCTTGGAACACCAAGAAGGTAGTACCAGGAGTAGAGGACGTTCTTTGTACCCACGGTACCTTCCCTGAGAAACTCTTTGGGGAAGATTGATGGCAAGGACCTTCCCCTAGAACCAGTAAAGAGAGAGAGCCTTCCTCTGGAGTTGACACCCTAATTTCAGTTCCTAGCCTCCTAGACTGTGAGAGAATACATTGTTACAGCCAGCTACTTGAGGTATTTCTGTTGTGGATGCACTGGCTGGCTAGGAGAGGGAAGCAACCAACACGGAAAGCGGCTATAGCAGGGTGAGGAAGGGAGAGGTAGAAACCATCCAGTGGGAGAGGGCAGGGCAGGCCAGGGGTGGGGGGCTGGCAGTTTGGGTCCTGGCGGTGGGTATTTCTGAGCTGGAGGGGTCCCTTGTTGTCTCCTGATGACAGCTCTGGGAAGTCGCCTTCACATACTCTCTGCCTGGCTGTGTTTGGGGCTGTTTTCCACCATGACGGCACTAGACTGTGTTAGCTGGCAGGGGACCTCCGTATCTGTACCTCATTCTGTTTTCTGTCAGTTTCTTCCATCTGGTGTTTGATCTACTTCTTTATCCCTTTATTGGATGCTCAGGTTTCCAGGATTGATACGCATGGCAGTTTTACTCAGTTTTTTAGGTCTTTCCTGCAGAGGGCCAGCGTGGTGCAGCTGTCTAGGGAGCCCTGCCCAGCAGTCAACTCTCTGATGCCATTTTTGAATGAAGACAGCTTTTCTTCCTCCTTTCCAGTTGGGGTGCCTGCTGTTTCTTTTTCTTGCCTTGTTACACTGACCAGAACCTTGCTACAGTGTTGAATAGAATTGACAAGGGTGGAAAGCCTTGTCCTGTTCCTCATCTTGAAGGGAATAGCAGTCTTGCACTCTTAAGTGAGATGTTAACTGTAGGGTTTTTTTTTCTTTTTTCTTTTTTTTTAGATACCGTTTGAAGAAATTCTTTTCTGTTCCTAGTCTGTTCAGAATTTTTACTAGGTATGGATGTTGGGTCTTTTATATGTATTATTAGGATAATCATGTGATTTTTATTTTTTAGTTAATATGGTCAGTTACACTGATAGTGTTTCAGTTGCTCAATGAGGCTAATACTTGTGGGATGTACTCCACTGGTCATGACGTCTTATCCTTTTATTTTTCTAACATTTTATTTAGAATTTTGCATCTACATTCATGGGAGATACATTTCTTGTAATATCAGTGTCTGGTTTTGGTATCAGGTTAATACTGGCTTCATAGAATAAACTGGGAAGTATTCCCTCCTGTGCAGTCTTCTGAAAACCTTAGCTTAGAATTATTTGTTCCTTAAATGTTTTTAGTACACTCTGGTAAAGCCATCTGGACCTGGAATTGCCTCTGAGGGGGGTTTAAACTAGTCAGTAACTAATATATTTAAGGCTACTTAGATTATTTCTTCTTGAGTGAATTTTGGTAATTTTTAAGGAGTTCGTCCATTTCACCTAAGTTGTTAAGTTTATTGATGTAGAGTTTTTCATGATATTTCCCTGTTATCCTTTTGATATCTGTAGAATCTATGGTGATGCCATCTTTCTCACTCCTGATATTTATAATTTGTGTTTTCTGTCTTTTCTCTCTTTCTTTTTATTATGATTGAATGAAAATGTACATTCCCATATAAATTTGCATGCTGACCTATTTGCAGCTTCCACTGCTGTCCCTGCAAGGTGACAGCATACTCTTCCTCTCTGCTCCATACATGTCTTATCTTCCCAGCAGTCTCCTATCTTCTCCTCTCCACCCATTCCCCTTCCTACAGTATGAGGTCAACAGGAGGATGATCTCTTATAGATGCCTAGAATCATAAAGTGCCCACACAATATGGTCACTCTGCGTAACCAAGTCCAATCCATTGCTGTCCGAAAAGTTGACCTTCATTATGATTTATGGACAGGGGCAGCATCAGGGCCAGGGGCCATGCTCCCAGGGGAACCCCGAAGTCCCTGGACCATCAGTTGTGGTCTTTTAGTGGAGATCTCAGAGTGCACCCCTATTTATACTTCTGTTGCCAGTTAAACTCAATTTTGTGAGCTCCGTCGTGGCTATCACTGGTGGTGGCTGAGCACCACCTGGTTCTTTTGGTCACAAGTCGATGTAGACATCCACTGATGTGGGTCTCTCTGTCTTCTGGATTCTTTTTCCCCCATGTCGTTAGGCACCTTGGTGATCATCTGTTCCTGCTAAGTTGGGACCATTTGCTATACCCTCAGATGGCAGCTTGGCAGCTTTTAAGACCCCAGATGCCACTCCCCAATATGGGGTGCAGAGAATCCTCATTAGCAAAACACTGGTTGTGCCAGTTGGCCTCGATTTCCCCTGAGGGCACAGTCCCCAACCCCCGCCCCAGCTACTCTGTCCTTGCAATATTAGGTTAAGATGGGAGGAGTACACAAGTTGTGTTGAAGTTCCGTTAATACTGATCTTCTTACTAATCTGTGCTGTCACCAATTTCACCCAACCAAATTGCTAACAACTATCTAATCTAAGCCCTCTCCCCTCCCCCTCCCGCCCTCCCCACCCTTGCAGCCATCAAAGAGTCTTTTCTGTTATGCATGAGTCCCCTTTCAAGTTCTTACAGTAGGGGTCTCATACAATATTTGTCCTTCTGTGGCTGACTGCTTTGTCGCTGACTACATTCACTCAACATAGTGTCCTCCAGTTGAAACCAGGTTAAGAGATGTTTCCTGGTATCATCGTTTTTCTTTATCATTGCATAGTGTTCCACTGAGTATATATACCAAAGTTTACCTAACTATTCTTCTGTTGCTGGGCATCTGGGTTGATTCCATCTTTTTACTCTTGTGGACTGTGCTGTGATGAACATTCGTGTGCATGTATCAGTTGGTGTGAGTGGCCTTGACTCTGTAGGATATATTCCAAGCAATGGAATTACTGGGTCAAATGGTATATCTAGTCTGTCTTTTCTTGATACACCAACTAGAAATATGCCTATTTTATTTACCTTCTCAAAAGATCAGCTTTAGTTTAATTGCTTTTCTCTCTGTATTTTTTTCCTCTTGTTTTCTACTCCATTAATTTTCAGCTCTCATCTTCATTATTTCCTCTACTGCTTACTCTGGAGCCCTGGTGGCACAGTGGTTAAGAGCTCAGGTGCCAACCAAGAGGTCAGCAGTTCAAAGCTGCCATCCACTCCTTGGAAATCCTGTGGAGCAGTTCTTCTCTTACAGGGTCACTATGAGTTGTAATTGACTTGATGGCCACAGGTTTACTGCTTAGTTTGTGGATGTGTAATTTCAGTATTTTTTTCTTTTCTTAAATTCTTCTAATTTTTAGGGTGAAGTAGATTTCCTAAAGGTCTTGATTTAAACTCTTTCCTCCCCAAGACAGGTGAGGATATTGAAGCACAGAGAAGTTAAGACAGACAGGCAGTTAAAATGCATGCAGCCTTGTATGCTTTCCTGACAGTGCTGTAATAGAGACACGTGATGGTACAAGGAGAGTATTTGAGAAGTGTGCTTAGCGTGTCAGGAGTGGGTTAAGACATCTTCTTTGGGGAAGTTGATGTCCAGCGTATCTTATTTTGTCAGCAACTGTGATAAGTCTGTGAGACCAAATCCAATGTTAGTGCTTAAAGTTGACTTTGCACTGTCTCCAAATCTCTGTTAACTTTGTTATGAAAAATGAGTTAGAATATTCCAAGAGTAGGTCTGTACACTGTTAATAGACACATCTACTTTTTATTTCTGCTGTGATTGTTTGCGGCCGCCATGGTGACCAGAGCTCTAACAGCAGTGGCAGGTGTTGCTGACAAAATTACTTTGAATAGGAGGAAAGTCTGGGGGCAGAAGATGTGAGATTGTTGTAAAGGTTTACATCAGCATCTCATTGAAAACCTTGTATTTTTCTAACAGACTATTTCTTGTTTAACCCAAGTTCTGCGATTTGTTAAGTTAAAAAAGATTTCTCTTTTTCAATCATTTTTTTTAAAAGACTTAACCCTATAATTGTTTTATAAATGGAGCAAAACAAGCAAACTGTAGTGCCATCTTCTCAGTGTCCAAATTAGAATGTTGAGTTCCTCTCCATTCTGTATCAAGATGCTCTATTTAGGAATTTTGAAAAATATGTAATAGCTGTTTGCTAGGAGGTGCTAATATGGCTGGTGGTCAGTTGCAGGGAAAAAAATAAGAGAGAAATAGAGGAATTATTTACCAATGGCCCTGAGGGTAAAGGGTTGTGTGCATTATTACAGTTTTGCGTTTTTGTTTTTTTTTTAATAAAAAGGCATCCTGTGCTTCTTTTAAAATATTGATTGAAAAAGCAAGCTACTCCTTTAACAGTTTAGTTTTCAGAGTTTGGACATGTTTCATCCCTTAATTTTGCAAAAGAGAAAAGAGTAATAGGGATTCAACAGCTAGATTGTGGTAGAGCCCAAGCCAGGGTTTTAATTTCTGCTTCCCTCTTCTTGCAGCGTAATGGTGGGCTGCTAAGCTTCTACCTCTTTCATCTGAAAAATGAGACTGATGGTAGTATCTTCATGGGTTAAATGAGACAATGTGCTAGTGATTGCTCAAAGAATGTTGACTACTATTTCAGTAGCGAACCATTTTCCCCTTCTCCAGAACTCAAGGAAATAATTAAAGAGCATGTGCAAACAAGAAGCTGCTTCATTTAGCTTTTTTGTGTTCTCAGGTGGGTCCAACGCACCCCCTCCATCTGCTTTTTGAATTGTGTCATTTCTCATTAAACAGGCCACTGAACTGCCAGGGCCAAAGGTTCACCTTTCAGTCTGGTTTGCCCTTAGGCTGTCTGATGATATATCCAGTAAACAATGTGTGCTACAGCAAAATTGTACTTTTTTTTTTTAAATGTTGAGAATATACAGGAAAGAATACATCCAAAGGATACATTCAGCCATTTACACATATACAATTTAGTGACCTGGATTTCACATCCTTTAATTTACGCAGTCACTCTCACCCTCCTTTTCTGGGTTGCCCCTCCTTTAGTAACATAAACTCACTGGCCCTAGAGGTTCCCATCTAATCTTCTGAGTTGCTGTTGTCACTTTGATCCCATGTAGCTACTTCTTAAAGGAGCATACCGCACAAGGCAGATATCATTCACTAATGAAGCTAAACTAGTCCTTGATTTTAAGACTTGAGGAGATATTTTTGGTTTAAGGATAATCTCAGAATGGTAGTTTCAGAGGTTCGTCCAGCCCCCTAGCACCAGAAAGTCTTGCAGTCTAAGAATTTGAAATTGCATTCTGTGTTTTCCCTGTTTGCTCGTGATTCTCCTGTAGAATCTTTGATCAGTCAGATTCTTCAGTAATGGTAGTCAGGCCCCATCCAGTTCTTCTGTGTCAAGCAAGAGGGAGTGGTTCATGGAGGCAATTAGCCACACATTCCGTTTCTCCCTATTTTTGACTCCTTCTGTTGCTCCAGGTGGATAGAGACCGATTGTTGTGACTTGAATGGCTGCTTGCCAGCTTTTAAGACCCTAGGCACTTTGTCATTGTGTTGCTATGCTTTGTGTTACGCCTCCTGAAGTTTGCATAATATTTGCCCAGTGTGTATGTGCAGTTTCCCGTCTTCCAGTGCATATCCAGGAAGGTGTAGTTTCGTCTGTGTCTTGGCTTTGTGCTGGCTGCAGCCTGAAGGTTTAAGGAGGGGAGGGGGGCAAAGAATGTTGAGTGATACTAAGTGTCAAGTGCTGTGCACTTGAAGTAGAGAGATTGTTAACATATCAGCTCTCTCTGCAGGGAGTGTTCCCTCTCCCACTTTATATCCTTTGCCTTAGCTCCAGTGCTCAGCTCCAGCTCTGGGATCCCTTTGCTGACTCTCTTGCCCAGCTGTATTAAAGTCACCTAATATGCTTGAGCACACCATGTTGCGATTGTTTTCTTGTCTGTTTTTTTACAGAAACCTTAAAAGTTGGAGAATAGGCTAATTCATATTTATATTATAGCACCCAGCAATGCTATCGATTGAAGGTCCTCAACGTAAGTATGTTGAATCAGAAGCCTTGAACTCAGTGCATTAAGGTCAGAATGACACAGTAGTATTTCTTCTTCCATATTCTAACCGTTTCTAATTTTTTCACTATGGAACTACATGAGCTACAGGAATGAGGTCAGGAAGTTCCTTAGTGCCATTGACACTCTTCATTGTTCTGTGCTTACTAAATCCACAGACTTTTGGGGAACCCTGGGATACACCCAAGGATTCCTGTTTCCACTGCTGAGGTTGGGAAAAATGACATCTCACAGTGATACAACTACCAGTGGCTACACTTTGCATTAGATATACTGACCAGTTGAGTATAAGTGCAAAATGCCTTCATAAAGCCAGTCTGGCAAACCTGCAGTAAATTAAGTGTTGCAATTGAAGTTGAAATTATGGAGATGAAAAGACTAGCAATGAGGAGACAGCTGTTCCCTGCTGCTGCTTTCTTTTATTCACAAAGCAATAGAGAAGTTATGTATCTATAGGAGAATATTTGCTGGAAGTAAGGAGGATGTGAAGCACCTGCTGATGAAGATCAAAGACCATATCCTTCAATGTGGCTCGTGCTGTAACATAAAGAAAACAAGAAATACTCATAGTGGGACCGGTGAGCAACGTCATGCTGAATGGAGAAAATACTGAGGTTGTCAAGGATTTCATTTCATTTGAATCCACAGAAGTTAAGCAGCAGTCAAGAAATCAAATGCATTGGGCACATCTGCTGCAAAACATCCCTTTAAACGTTAAAAAACAAAGATGTCACTTTAAGGACTAAGGTACACCGTGATGATTTGCGTTGCCTCACACGCATGTGAGAGCTGGACAGTGCATGAGGAAAACTGGAAAAGAACTGACACCGTTGACGCATGGTGTTCATGAAGAACGCTGACGGTACCATGGATTGCCAAGAGAATGAACACATCTGTGTTAGAGGAGGTGCACCTGGGATACTCGATAGAAGCAAAGATGGCGAGACTTCACCGCATATACTTGGGACATGTTACATGCTATCGGGAGGGAACAATCCCTACAGAAGGATCATGCTTGGTAGTCGATGAAAAACAAGACCCTCAGTAAGGTAGATGGACACAGTGGCTGCCGCAGTGGACTCACGTGTTAACAGTGACTGTGGGCTGGTGCAGAACTGGGCAGTGTTTTGTTCTGTGGTACGTTGGGTCACAGAGAGTTGTACCCAGCATGGTGGCTTCTGACATCCCCACCCAACAATGGAATGCATAGATGAGTGGGCTCCACTGCAGTCAGGCAGATACTTCTGCTCTGGAAAAGCTCTGCCTGCATACTGGCTGCCGAGGCATAGGAACCATGATTTAGTGTTGACTGATACTGGACGGAAGAAATTACGGGGGCACTGGTGTCATCAAGTGTTGTTGAATCATTTCAGACTCACAGTGACCCAGGTGACGCAGCAGAACTGCATCACAGGGTTTTCTCGGCTGTGGTCCTTGTGAGAACAGATCGCCGGGTCTTTCTCCGGCGGAACTGCTGGATGGATTCAGACCAGCAGTCTCTCGGTTAGCAGCTAGGCACTCCACCCTCCCACCACCAGGGCTCCCTGTGATGGCATTATATGTGTACTAAGGCATGATCTCCCTAGTTACTGGGTTGCAGTTGATTTTCAGAGGATCTCTTTGAACCAGAATGAAAAAACTCCTGGAAGACAAATTGCAAAAGAATTTTGTCGTGGTACAGAGTGGACAAGGAACCTAGTGTGGCACTGGCCAGGTGCTCACCTGTTTACTAGGAAGTCTGTAGTTTAAATCCACCAGCTGCTCTGTGGGAGAAGATGTGGCCGTCTGTGTCCCTAAAGATTACAGCCTCAGAAATCCTATGGGGCAGTTCTGCTCCATCCTACAGGGTCACTCTTGAGTTGGAATTGACTCAAAGGCCTTGGATTTTTTTTTTTGTTTATTGTGACTGAGTGAAAGTGTACAATCCAGTATAAATTTACATGCCTACCTATGTGCAGCTGCTGCTTCTCTCTGCCTAGTGAAAGAATACTTCTCCTATCCATTCTATGCATCTCATATGCTCCTAACCGTCTCGTGTCCACTGGTCTCCTTCCTCTCCCCTGTTTCAGTAAGAGGCCAGCAGGGCGACATCCTGTAAATGCATACAACTATAAAGTGCGCACACGATATGGTCACTCTGTGTCCCCGAGTCAAATCCATTCCTGTCCAAAGAGTTGACCTCAGTAATGATTTATGGATGGGGACAGCATCAGGACCAGGGGCCATGCTGTCAGGGGAACCCCCGGACCCTTGGACCACCAATTGTAGTCTTTTAGTGGAGTTATCAAGGTTCACCCCTTTTTATTCTCATGTTGTCAGAGACTCAGCTTTATCAGCCCCATTGCATCTATCTATGGTGGTGGCTGGGCACCATCTGGTTCCTACGGTCACATGTCGATGTAGTAACACATTCATGTGGGTCTCCTTGTCATCTGAGTTCTGTCTCCCCTGTGTCGTTTTGTTTTTGTTTTTATAGAGTAGACAGTTTGATTAGGTACGAGATCCTAAAGCAAAGTTTACCAGAAATACTGAACACGGTGCATTTGTTCGGAAAGGAAGGACCTAGAAAGACCTAAATCTTTTAAATGTGTGGGCTGAACATACTTTTTCATTCTTTCTCTTTTCACCATTTCTTAAGAGTTTCTGATGGAGACATCAGGAAGCTGTGTGACATCCTCTCCTAGTCCATTCTTGAAATTCATGTCACCAGAGGCTGTTCCACTGCAGCAAAAGCCCTACCCAGTGAACACGATAGGGAGTCTGGGGAGACAGACTGACCTCTGTCTGTGTTACGCTCGGATGGCATAGCATCCTGGCATTCTCACAGGCTGCTCTCCTAGCTGAGACTCTCCTTGTAGACATACCAGTTAGTCTTGTCTTAGTTAAAGGTTTTACTATCTAAGGTTTTGGACTTTGACCTTATAAGCCAAAACACATCCCATTTATCACTAAGAATCAATGTCCACCCTTAAAAAAAATAAAAAGCCCTGAAAACTACTTCCAGGACTAGAATTTGAGAGAGGCATTTTATTTTTTTAAATGTAGGCGCATGATACTTAGTCATTTTTGAATGAGATCTAGGATTTTGTTAGCCCAGTGACTGCGTCACCACCGTCCACCTTCCCCTTTCGTTCAGTGGAGACTGTGCGATGTCTGTGTGCTGCTGGCCTGCAGTGCTGAGGAGCTTAGAGGTGAGCATCCTTGCCCTATTTCTGTTTCTGTGTTTGCACCCTTATTAGAACTTGGAGCTATTGGGCTGCTCTGAGTATCTTTTATTGGTCTTATAACTGAGAGTGGAGGCAGTTTGTGGGAGACAGGAGGCCATCTCCTTTACACATGTGACTAATGCTCAGTATCACTGGAAGTTAGTAGACTGAAGAGAGTGAGCACCTAATTAAGAATGAAAAGTTGGACTGCTTTTGCTTTCTTTGAAGTTAAAATTACAGAGCAGAACTGGTAGAGGCTTGGAGACATGTTACCATGATGCTGAAGGAGTTCCAGTAGAGCTTCCTGACTAAAACAAATATGAAGAAAGGCCTGGTGATCAGCTTCCAAAAATCAGCGAGTGAAAACCTGGTGGGTCACCAGAGTCCTGTCACAGGGATGGCCCAGGACGAGGCAGTATTTCCTTCCACTGTGCACAAGGTCACCTTACACCAGGGTCTGCTGTGATGGCAGCTAACACCAACGACTACAACAGAAGGCCTTGAGAAGTTGTCTCTTCCTAACCCCTGCTCCCCGGCCAAATTTACACCATGGTTTAAATTCACTAGTGACGTTTCCCGTTTGAGCACTGTGTTAAAGAACTGTTTGTGACATCTTTTATCAGAGTTCATTTGTCAGAAAGGAATGAGGTTTACTTTTAAAAATAAAATGTCACAATTTATATCTTGTGGTCTATCAGTCTCTGAAACATATCTGTGGTCTGATTAGGCATGCTGCTCTTACAAATAACGTGGATTTGTGAAGTAACCTGATGCCAGCCTCTTATTATAGGAAGTTGCAGTCTCGTTATATTTGAAAAAGAAAGTTTTAACTTATTGGTATTTGTAAAGTTAGAATGTTCTTAAAGAGACAAGAAGTTACCGAAAGTTAAATGCTGTCATTCTGTCTCTTCATGCTAAGAACAAAAGCAGATGATGGTGAAGTATTCCGGTGGGCTGAACCTGAAGTTAGAGCCTACCCTTCCCAGCACTGTAAGGAGTACTTTGTCTAGTTGCTATGGAAACAAATTTAAATTATTGAGTTGAAGTTATAATGTGGTTCTTGATACTGTGTTGTGAAAGATAGATGTTGCAAACTGAAGATCTTAATGCTGTTCCAACATACGTTAAGAGCCGATACTTACTGCTTGTACACCACTGTGTGTCAGGTAGATACTACACTAGGGACCTGCAGGACACAGCTGAAAAGACAGGCTTCTCAGCTTCAAGGAGCCCAGATCTCATGGGCAAATGACAGACACACGGTCTAGAGCAAGCCATTTGTGTTACAGTGACAGTATATGCAACATGAATGTAGAAGAAAGGGTTGGGGAATGCTTGAGGTGCCTTCAGGGGTGCACGGGGGTTTGCCAGGTAGACGTGGAAGTGGGATGAAGGTGCCTTTCCGACCAGGGGCTCCGTGGGGAATGGCTGGGAGGTGAAGAGTTATCGTGAGTCAGTTCTTTAAAAGAATCCGTACACTTCTTCCTAGCCGTATTGTTAGGAAATCTCACATTTTTGAGTTCGTGTGTCAGTTTGAGTGCAGACTGCCATCTTTGCCACTTAACAGCTGTGTAACCGCAAGTTACTTCACCTTTCCAGACCTCATGGAGTCATTTAAAAAAAAAGACACTGCCATTGGGTTGTGTCTGACTCATAGTGACCCTAGAGGTCAGAGTAGAACTACCCCATAGAATTTCCAAGGAGCGCTTGGAGGGTTTGAACTGCTGACCTTTTGGTTAGCAGATGTAGCACTTAACCGCTACACCACCAGGGTTTCCTGCGGAGTCGTTAGGAGGAATAAATGAGAGACTCGCTCCAGTGCTGGTGTGCGGTGAGCTCTAGGTAGAATGTGAATGGCTTTTTCATTATCGTTCATGTTAGCTTTTGGATCATCTTTTGTAGGAGAGAACATGCTATGTTTTTAAAATATGCCCACCGCTTGCTGCATGACAAGTCTCACTTGTAGTAGTCCGTTGACCACGTACTGTGTGCTCCACCCAGGAGTAGAACTCAACTTGGAGACGTATACATAGCTCCTGTCCTCCGACAGCGTCCAGCTTAATTCAGAACAAAAATAGAGAAATTAATAGTCATCACACATGACCTGTACCTAGCTATCTATGTGTTCAGTTACTCAGTATATTCATTAAAGTCATGTAGGTGCTGATACGGCTCGGTGACTGTGTTCCAGAGCATCTAGGCATAGGCTGCCAGAATGAGGGCCAGGGAAGAGAGAGGACAGTTAGAACCAAAGGAGCCGAAAACTCAGGGGAAAAAAAAAATGAAATGGGTGGAACCTGTTCTCTGTGAGAATTGGGCGATGGGCAATGGGCGAGGGAAGCCTCTGTCCCTGTGATGTGACTCAGGGCTGCTGCCTAGTGTATCTCTTCCATTCACAGCCAGGCGACTGGAATGCCATCATTTGCAGGGTCACTCGGAGAGGTCAGCCACATTAGTCATCTTCCTGTTTAGAACGAAGGGGTTTCTTGGGTCCTTTCCTGGCAGTAGTTTTGGTTGGATGTTGTCATGGATTGCATTGTGTTTCCCCAGGAATGTGGGTATTACTTTGGCTGGGCCGTGATTCCCAGTGTTGTCATTTTTCCCATGTGTTGGGAATCCTGCCTCTGTGTTGTTGATGAGGGAGAATGGACGGCTGTTGTGCTGGTGAGGCAGGACTGAAGCTACAAATTTGTGGGGTATAAAAGAGATAACTGAGCAGATAGTCAGGAAACTCATATCAGCAAGACAGCCACACTGAGAGCAGAGGGCATCCCTTGGACCTGAGGGTCCTGTACTGGAATACTGTCACTGAATTTGGACTCTTAGTGTACCAGATGGTGATAATTTCTAACACTGAATGGACTTATAGCTTACAAATGTATTTATGGCTTACTGGACTATTACAATAAAATTCATCTTGAAGCCTTCCACTCATGGTGTTAGAGCAGTCCTCAATGACTGAGACAGATATAAAACGCAAGTGTGTAGAATTGGGGTGGGCCCAGTTAGAAGTGGTGGACATTTTGGAAGACACTTCATTTTAGTCTGACCCTCTTCAGAAAAGGCTGAAGGACTGCCTGGGCTAAGTCTTCCGCTAAAAGATACGGGCGGATACCTAGATAACAAGGTGGACTGCATTTAACGAGCCTAGAATCTCAGGGAGAGGTGATAAATAATGCCCTTGAGGTGGCCGTTGCTGGAGAGGAGTGTGCAGAAAGGCCCGTGGCAGTGCTATGTAAGGGCACATCTTGGGAGCGGGCAGAGGAGGGCCTCCTGGGAACTTGACAAGTCACACCTGTCTCTGGTCCAGCTCACCCTCATGGTCATCTCTAAGTGTCCAAGCCTCAGAAGCCGGGACATCCCCCTTCGCTGCCTGTATTCCCCACTGACCTCTTTTACTTCACTGAGTGCAGCCCACATCAGGGAACCGGTTTCTTCCCATGGTTGGAGCGTGTGGTGAGTTGAGCTGTTTTCTGCCTGGTTTTCTTCGTCTAGACAGTCATACACTTCTCTGAGCTCTGGGTTGGCAGCAGCTGCTGGGACTGGGGGTAGGCTCGGGTGAGGTTGAAGAACATCCAGGGAACCTGGGTCGTCTGTAGTTTGCATGTCTTGATTACTCTTTCCTAAGTAGCACAACCACAGGGAGTTCTCAAACCTGTTGCTATCAGGTCAATTCCTGCTCACAGTGACCCTGCAGGACAGAGAACTGCCCCATAGGTTTCCCAGGGAGCCGCTGGTGGATTTGAACTGCTGACCTTTTTGTTTGCAGCTGTTGCACTTACCTGCTGTGCCACCATGGAGTTCTCTAGCACACTTAAATCTGGAATATTTGAGTATAGTTTAAGATGAAATTTTAACATCGAGCAAAGGGTACTGTGAGAACGAAAGGTTGGATTTAATTATAAGCCTAAATTAAGTTCATTTAACAACTCGATAGAAAATGTCTAAATACTTAATAGTAACACACTGAATTGTCCGTGGAGAAAATTTAGAACCCGCGGGCAATGTGACAGTCTTTCTGGCTGCTAGTTGTGATGAGAGATGGTAGTAGACAAGTGCTGCTGGCTAACTTGGCCGCTTTGTGGCAGTTTAGGAGAGGACATTGAGGTCCGTAACTCCATGAAGTTAATTCTGTCCCATGAGATTCAAGAGCCTAGATGCTTTTTATATTTAAAGAGAATACTATTTCTTCTCCAGTTCAAGTCTAAAAAGTTATGTTTAATAATGAACTTGAGTGTGTGCACGTCTAAATTCTGTTTATTATGATATTTGGTTGAGAATATTTGCAACAAAACACACCAATTCAGTAGTTAGTACATTACGGTTCAGCGGCCTTGGTAGCATTCCATGAGTTGTGCAGCCATCCTCACCCTCCTTTTCTGAGTTGTTCTTTAACCTAAACTCACTGCCGTCTAAGTTCCCTGTGTAATCTTCTGAATTGCTGTTGTCATTTTTTAACTTCATTTTGTTTGGGGTGAAAATTTACAGAGCAAATTAGTTTGCCACTGAACAAGTTGTACACAGAGAATTTCACAGCACTGGTTGCACCCCCACCCTGGGTTCCCACTCTCCCCGTTTCTGTCCTAGGTTCTCTCTGGCCTTTCGTCTGTTTTTCCTACCCCTTCTTGCCTTTTCGTCTCTACTTTTGGGTCGATGTTACCCTGTGAAGCATGTTCTTTTCAGGTGTTACTGTTTGTGGTGCTGTCAGTTGCTTGGCTGGAAGGTGGTTTCCAGGAATGGCTTGCAGTTTGGGGTCAGGGGTGGCTTAGGGCCATAGTCTTTCACAGATTCCTCCTGTCTGCATCAGGCCAGTAAGGCTGATGTCTTTTATGAATTTAATTTTTCGTCCTACATTCTTCCTACTCTTCTGTCTGCCACCCTCTACTGTGATCCCAGTCAGAACACGTGGTAGTGGTGGCTGGACACCGTCTAGTTCTCGCCCTGGTGTCTTGGAGGCTGTCGTACATGTGAGCTGCCCATCTTTGGACTAATTGCGCTCTTGAGTCCTTGGTTTTCTTACTCTGCTTTGCTTTGGATGGGAAGAGACCACAAGGTGTATCTTAGATACACACGCTTTTAAGACTGCAGATGCTATGTACCAAAGTAAGACGGAGAAGAGTGTTTTGCTGCACTGTGATCCCAGTGTGTCACCCAGGTCTCCTGTCATAGGCTTCACACCTAGTGTATTCATCCTGGAGTGCTGTTGTCAGTTTGATCCCATATAGATAGTTCTTGAAAAAAGCATAATGCTCATGACGGGGCTTATTATTTGTTAAACTAAACTGTTGTTCAGTTTTGAGGTGATTTTGGGGGATATTTTTGGTTTGAGATTTAAAGAGTGTCTCAGGAAAATAGACTCGGGTTCATCCACCCACTGTGGAAGAAAGTCTGGTTGCTAGGTGCCGTCACGTTGGTTCTGACTCAACGATTCTATGTTCAACAGAACAAACCACAAGCATCCTCAACACTCTTGTTATGCTTTGAGCCCATTGTTGCAAACACCGTGTTGGTCTGTCTTGTTGAGGGTCTTCCTCTTTTTTCACTGACCCTCTACCAAGCAAAATATCCTTCAGAGAATGATCCCTACTGATAGGAGATGTGAGATACAGTCTTGTCATCCTTGCTTCTGAGGAGCATTCGTGCTGTACTTCTTCCAAGTCATTTGTTTGTCTTTTGCCAACCTGTAGTCTATTTAGAGTTCTTTATTATGACCACAATTGAAAGGTGTTAGTTCTTCCTTGGTGTTCCTCACCCAAGTGCCGTCAAGTCAGATCTGGTGTTCCTTATGCATAGTCAAACTTTCACAGGCATCAGGCATTTGAAAAGACCATGGCTTCAGTCAGGTGCATCTTAGTCTTCAAGGTGACATCTATGCTTTTCAACAGTTTTAGGAGGTCTTTTGCAGCTGATTTGCCCAGTGCAGTGTGTGATTTTGTGACTACTACTTCCAGGAGTATTGATTTTGGATCCAAACAAAACAAAATCCATGACAACTTCAGTCTTTTCTCCATTTATCATGATGATGTTATTGGTCTGGTTGAGAGGATTTGGTTGTCTTTATGTTGAGGTTTAATCCATAATGTAGGCTGTTGCCTTCAATCTTCATCAGTAAGTGCTTCAATCCTCTTCACTTTCAGCAAGCAAGGTTGTGTCATCTGCATAACACAGGTTGTTAATGAAGTCCTCCAATCCTGATGCCCTGTTCTTCATCAAAAAGCCCAAGTTCTTGGATTGTTTGCTCAGCATACAGGCTGAATGAGTGTGGTGAAAGGATACAACCCTGATGCACATCTTTCCTAACTTTAAACCATGCAGTATCCCATTGCTCTGTTTGAAAAACTGCGTCTTGATCTATCAACAGTGAAGTGATCTATCACACAGTGAAGTGATTTTGGAATTCTCATTCTTCATAGTGTTAGCCATAATTTGTTATGATGAAACTGGAGTCCATGAGAATTTGAAACTTTGTTCCACATTTTATCCCTTTTGATCGAACTTCTGTGGAATCTTTGATCAGAATATTCAGCAGTGGTAACCACATAACACCCAGTTCTTCTGGTTTCATGGCAGAGTGTGGCGTTGTTCACGGAGGCAATTAGCCGCACATTCTGTTTCCTCTTCCCATTCCTGACTGTGCTTTCTCTGTCTCGCCACGTGGATGGAGACCAGTTGTGACTTGAATGGCCTCTGAAGTTTATAAGTCCTTGGGCTGTGCACCACAAATTGGGAGGCAGGACAGAAGTACCAAACACATTATTAGGCCAGTTAACTGGGATGTCCCATGAAACCATGACCCTAAACTTCCAAACCAAGGAACAAATCCCATGAGATGTTTGTACATAAGCAGCCTCAGCAGCTATTCTCTTGCATCATTTTTTTGGTGTGTGTGTCATAGTAAATCTATCAGTCACACAACTATGGCCAATTCAGCTTTTTTCAGGTATTCAGCTTGTTGAGAGCAATTATAGTAATCGACGTTACAAGGCAGTTAGTCACTCTGACTTCGCCATCACCATGAACCCCTTTCCTTCCCATTCCCAGCCTGTGTTAACTTGGATCTGTATACATTTACTTTGTTGTGTCTCTTATTAAAAGTGAGGTCATAGTGTGTGTCCGTTTGTGACTGGCTTATTTCACTCAGCGTAATGACTTCAAGCTCCATTCATGCTGTAGTGTGTATCAGGACTTCATTTCTCCTACCAGCTGAGTCTGTTGTCTGTATGGACCACATTTTATTTATTCTTCTGTTGATGGGCATTTAAGTTGTTACCACCTTTTGCGTGTCTGTTTGTATCGAAAGAGCTTAGTAACAACAACAACAGCAGCAGCAACAACAACAAGAGTAACAAAACTTTCCCGTGTTACCTCTCCTAACATAAACACCGCTGCTAGATATTTGGGGCTTTTACAGCCCAAGGTCTTAGTGACGGCCATTTACTGGAAGAAAAATGTACACCCTTCCGTGGTAATTATGAGAATTGTATAATCTGTCTTAAACTTTGCACCATATTTCTCTTTTATGTTAGTAGTACTTTCTTCTATTGCTGGCTTGATTAAATATCACAGTTATTTGAAAGACTATTTACATGCTGAAGGATTTAGAGCTTAACTGTCTCAAGGCTTAAGTGTAATTTCTTCATTGTTTCTTAGCAATTCCCATAAAAATACGATATTATGTTCCTACAGGAAGCTGAAAAAGCTGGCTGTTCTAAAGGAAGCCATTATGCAGTTCCTTCCTTTCCAAACTTGAAGCTGAATGCTTTTCCTCATTTGAAGTTCAAGGGCTTAGTTCATGTTCATGAGAAGAAACCGAACACTTAGTCACGAAAGAGGATGTCTTGAAGCTGCTAGGCAGACAGATGTACTTATGAAGCAGTTATAGCTTTCGAGGTGCTCAGAGCATGTGGTAGAAAAATTAAATTTCAAAATGAATAGTATGAGGAAATAAAATAAGAAAACGTAAACCAAAGATCCAGGTTCAGTGCCTAGTTTTGTACGTTTTAATCCCAAAGCTGTCATCACTACTGTGACTGATCCTTTGAAGATTTGTCATTGAAAACACAAAATTGCCAGTATTTTCCCAAAGAAAGACTTAGCATATTTTTTAGTTTCATTTATTTTTAGTTTGTTGTTCCAACTCTTTGGAGTAGCAAGAGGGAAAAAAGTAAATAGTAGTAAATATTTCCATTCTAAAACTATTCAGCGTTACCTCTTGATTTGATTTAGGAAGCTATTAAGTTCAAATAGTTTATGACAGAGCACTGTACATACCTGTTTTAATATGGACAGTTTATTCAGGTCAGCGATACCTTGTTGACATTGATGGAGGAACCAAGATTGACCAGTGGTCCATTTTTATTGAGTATAAATACAATAGTCCCCCGACCCCCGACCCCATCCACAGTTTTGCTTTCCATGGTTTCAGTTATAGTTTGAAAATGTTAAATAAGTGTGTAGCATGATGAAATATCATGCTATCCCACACAGTTATTCATGTAACTGTTACTACAGTACATTTTGTAATTGTTCTGTCTTCTTATTGTTGCTAATCTCTTACTATGCCTAATTCATGAATTAAACTATTATCTGTATGTATAGGATAAATCATAGTATACATAGGATTCAGTGCTATCCGAAGTTTTAAACATCCATGGGTCTTGGAATGGATCCCCATGGGTAAAGAGGAACTACTCTGATCACACTTGGCTTCCTGAAGGACAGTCGAAGCTGTGTTTGTGGATGCTTCAATTAAGGCTCAGAGTCCAGAAACTCTGGAATCTCCATTTTCTAGAAACTCCTCTATTTTGCTAATACATGTGTTCTGGAGGAAAAAAAAAAAAAAAGTAGAAGCCCTGCTAGGAATTAATAGATAATGTTAGCAGCAGAGCCTTGGGAGCTGACAGCGTGAAGAATGGCAAACACGTGGATCCGTCTTGGCCAGGGAATCAGGGCTGGAGCTTTTCATCATAGATGCGCCAAGCAGCATCTTCACTTCTGTGCTGAGCTAGGGTGGGAGCGGAAGAAGGAAGCAGAGGACAGTGTAGACTGCCCTTTAGTCTCAGGAGTCAAATTTTAAAGGGTCGTTACAGTAGAGTTTCTGTTTTATTCTGTTGCCCTGGGATGTGGACTTGTTAGAAACCTCCAAACAACTTCTGGAGAAGTAGCAGCGTTTGCGTGAGGCTTCCCTTAAAAGGCAGGGCAGGCCAGTCTCCAGGAAGGCCGAGGGCTGTGGTCGGTCCTGTGGCTTTGCAACGCTGTTGTTGACCGCAGACTCCTGGACCAGATGTGTGCAGAGGCCGGAAAACGGATGGCCACTTCCATGGTTTATTTTTTGTCAGTGGCAATGAGATATCTAAGTGGCTGAGTGGGTAAACTGAGCACTTAGAGTGGGTTCTCGGAGAGGTAGCAAGGCGTAAGAGAACATTCTCCGAAGGCAGTCAGAAGACAGGCTCTAGCCTCAGCTCTGTCGCCGGCTTGCTTTGTGACGTTTGGCAAACATCGCTTTATTTCTTTGGGCTTCCTTGTTTAGAAGTGGAGAGCGCTGAGTCACATGATGGCAAAAATTCTGGCCCCTTCCAGCCTGAAACTGGTACTGAGAGCTTGACCAGCAGCGGTACCACCCATCTGGTTGTTAACGTTTGCAGCACTTGTCGGACCCAATCTTGATGTTGACCCTGGGGACCCAGCCTTGACATTCACCCATAGTGTGCTGTCAGTCACTAGATTCTGTCCATTTGTCTCTGGAAATGTCTTGTCTTTCCTTCTCACGCCTCCTACATTTGACCAGATCTTACTGTACCTGTTGGGATAGTTGGCTCATCCTTTTGTCACCTGCCCTTCCCTGCCCCCATCCCTATCCTGTCCTTGTTCCAGGTGGGAACCCTTCCTGTCCCATCCCCAGCCCTTGCCCTGGGTCTTGTCTGCCTTAAGCACTGCCTACCTGCAGAGCATCTTTGTCCAGAAATCATCAGCTGCTCTGTGTGGCTTTTAAGATACTGTCATCTTTTCCCACTCTATCCATCTCATTTTATTTTTTGACACCTTCCAACACATCCTTCAGTGTAACAAGATCATTTTTGTCACTGCTATGTAAGCACTCCTTGTTCTTTCTTTTGTAAGTGTCCGTTTTGTTTCTTTCACCTGAAGGGCTTTTTCTTGTGACAGCTTATAAACTTAAGAAATTCAGGAAGCAGGAAAGAGAGGGGGACTGATGCTGTGCAGATGGGGGAGGGGTGGAGTGGGAGAGACAGAGGTGGGGTCAGCCATGGAAAGAAGAGAGGAAACTTTGGGAGCCAGAAGGAAGGAAAGAAAACGTTGAACTTGCAGGCATTTTGAATTATAGAGAAAAGGAGTTTTTAAGCAAGATTGCTTGTATTAAATGGCCTTTGCCCTCAGTAAAATAGAAGCCAAATTCATCTGCACAGAGTGATTGGAGATGGTGTTAAGGATATGAGGAAGATAGAAAATCCCCACTTGCTGTGGACATTATTAACCAGGGGTTAATAAAAACTTCAGTAAGAGACATTGAGCATCCAATTATGTCAGTTAACATGAGTTTGCCATGGACTCATCTTGGCTTTCTGAAATTTGTTGAGCAGTGTTTGGCTTTGGGGATCTGGATAGGGAGAACCAGATGATGAGTTTTACCCAGAGTTAGGGATTGGCCTCACTGAGTTGGTTGTATTCCCTCTGTCCCTTCTGAGAGGGAAGGCAGGAGAGGACAGTAAGCTTAGAAGCAGTTTGCAAAGGCCAAAGAGAGGCAGCAGGTCCATTCATTCTGCCAGTCTTCTATTTTTCCTAGTCTTCTAGCTTCTCTTTCCCCGTTTGACAGTCTCTGATGACCTTGCTTCCCAAATACTGAGAAAATAGAGTCAGTCAGAAAAGAACTTCCACAAGTGTCCACTGCGTCTACCACCCTGACAGGTGTGTGTCTGTGTTCTCTGCATTCCCTTCTTATACTGTAGACAAGGATGCTCTGCTCCCATCTAAGGCTTCCCTCTCTACTGGACACTGTCCCCTCTTACCCACTCGAGGACAATGCTTCATGGATTCTCTGCTTCCCTTCCACCCCATCCACCACCTTTCCCTGTTCTGAGGCAGGTGTGGGGTAGAGGCTGGGCAGAATTGAATCACCGTTGAGGTTCTGCCAGGAGAAAGCAGTGGAGTTGGACTGATGGACCAGGGAGAGGGAGAGGGAGAGGGAGCTCTGAATAGGTCAGACACACCCATCACAGAGTGAGGGACAGTGAGACAGTGGTAGTCGGAGGCTTGGAGACCCCAGCAGGATCCAGGATGGACTATCAGATCCAGAATCTGAGAGAACAGGGGCTGGAAACAGGGGAGGTGGTGAGGTGAGGGGGTAGGTGCATGAAATTGCAATTGGTTCAGGGAATGACCGGGGGCGAGCTGCTGAAGAGGGCTGGGAGTAGTTGGGTGACAGCCACAGTGAAGAAGGATCGCGTCCCAGGATGTGAGCCTCAAAGCTGAGGATTTAGAAGAGAAGAAACAGCAGGGATGACACCTACCCTACCTCCATACCCAGCAGTGCAGGGCTGTGGGAGAAAAAAGGCACCGCCACTTGAAAGGGCTACAAAGGGAGCAACGCTTTCAAGGTAGAAGTCAGGTTTTCTGGCCTCCGCTCCGATTCCCCTAACTAGCAACCAGAGTGATCCTTTTACAGAAGTCCTCATTTTTTTTTTTTAATCCATCTAACTCAGAGTAAAAGGCCTCTGTGATCTGGCCTCTTGCCGTCTACCTTCTGCTGTGGTCTTGTCTCCTGCTCCGGGCACACTGCCCCCCTCTTATTCCTAGAACGCAACAGGAATATTCATGCCTCAGGGCCTTTGGTCTTGCCGTTGCCTTTGCTTGGGGTATTCTTTCTCCAGATATCTTTATAGCATGCTCCCATCCTTCCTTCAGATTTTTGCTAGGTGTCTCCTGCTCAGGGCTTCTGTGACTATCCTATATGACTGGCTTCCCTTGCCAGCCACTCTGTAACTCCTATATTTTTATAGCACTAATCACTGTTTGGAAACCCTGGCGGCATAGTGATTAACTGCTACGCCTGCTAGCCAGAAGTTCAGCAGTTCACATCCTCCAGGTGCTCCTTGGAAACTCTGTGGGGCAGTTCTCCTCAGTCTGTAGGGTTGTTGTGAGTTGGAATCCGTGGCGGTGGATTTGTTTTGTTTTGTTTGGTACTCATGGTTTGATAGAGTATGTATTTATTTTATTTGTATATTCATGAGAACAGAGATTGTGCCTGAATCGTTGTCTCTCTGTTGTTTTAGTACTTCTCTTTCTCCTGTTTCTAGGGCAGAACTTGACAAATTGTCAATGTTAAATAAGTGACTATTAAGTACAGAAGTGAATGAATGATGTAAAGAATGAATGAAATAAAGGACCAGCAAACAGGTGCAGGAGACACCCAGAAAGAGGAAGCAGTGTATTTTACAGTAGACTGTTTCAAAATTCAGGATCTAAGACGAAGTCTAGGATTTTAATCCTTGTTGTGGGAGGTTGAAGTGGAGAAAACAGGAAGGCTCCTGTTGCTGAGGAAGCTGTGTTACTGGGTCACATTGGGTAATTAGAAGGAATTTTGACTCATCCAGCATGGTGGGTGGTTATGTAGAAGGGAGAACTAGGAATCAGGCCCCAGTGACTGAAAAGTGTATGAGGATGTGGTGGTCATACAGTGCTGCTGTAACAGAAGTACTACAAGTGGATGACTTTAAAAAGACAAATGTATTCTCACAGAAAAGTAAGCTAAAACTCCAAATTCAGGACGTCAGCTCCAGGAGAAGGCATTCTCTGCTGGCTCTGGAGGAATGTCCTTCCCCTGCTCTGGGAGCTTTTGAGGCACAGGGACCTTGGGTCCAAAGGATACACTCTGCTCCCGGCAGTGCCTTCTTGCTCATTTGAGGTCCCCCACTTTGTGCTTGCTTTCCTTCCCTTTTATAGCCCAAGAGACGGCCCCAAGGCACAAAAGAGTCTTACCACTGAGTTCTGCCTCCTGGCTACTACCCATCCTCCCTCATTGACATAATAGAGGCCAGATTTAGAATACATAACACAATACTAGGAATCTTGGCCTACACGTTTTTGGTGGGACACAATTCAAGCCATGACAGTGGGTGTCAGGGTTATAAACCCAAAAACCCCAGTGCAATTGAGTGGATTCCACCTCTTAGCAACCATATAACAGACTCTTAAAAAAATTGGAGGAGGAGATGATTAGATAGAAGAAGAATATTATGTCCATGAAGACAGTAGCAGCTGTGTATCCCTTACAGCAAGCCTGGTTCCTTTCCACTTGAATATAAGTCCTTCTGATTTAGTAAGTCTCTTGAATTTTCTTAGGATTAAAAAAAAAAAAAAAAATTTACACAGAGCTAAAATGTGCTAACATGAGTTTTGAAAAGTCTTTTTCTCTGGCACAGTATTAACAACAGTGTCAATAAATCTAGCTGCTGTGGATTGCTAGTTCCTTCAGATTTGGGGAGTAGAGCATTTTCATTTCAAGCTGTCATGAGTTCAAATTATAGAGTATGATTTGTACTGATTTACTTGTGGTTGGAAACTTTTCACTTGCCAAAACCTTCTCCATTAACAACTGAATATCTCAATTATGGTTCTGGTAGGTTCATTCTCTTCAAGCCAGACCATAGTACTTTACAAAGTTGGCAGCGTATTGCTGATGACCTAATTTACTATTCAAAGCCATGGTAAGAGTTCTGAACATCTTAATATATAGCTACTCATTTTATCCATTTGAAGTGTGTAAAAAATGACACAGTGGTGGCGTCTGACCTCCTCTGACTTCACTAGAGGTGGGGAAGGAAGATAACAGCCCAAGGCCGATGTCTGTGAGGTAGCGGTCAGAGCACCTCCTCCCTCTGCCATCTTTACCAGTTCTGACACCAGCTGTCCCCCCAGTGGCACTCTGTGTTTCTCTGCTGAGTTTGGTAATTCCTCTCTGTTAGCACACAGCACTCATAGACAATACTCATGATTATGGGGCTTATTAGGAAAATAACAAATTACAGTCCAGGTTCAAGAATGACTCAGTTTGGTTCTTCAATCACCATAGCCTCTTTTCAGCTGTGCCCACAGACAAGCCTGTTTCTGGTCCCTGGCCCCTTAGCCTGGCTTCTGTCCTGCTTGGGCAAGTGTTAAAAAGCTCTTTAGCTCTGCCAGTAGGTACGTGGGGCCACCCTACCCTACCAGTAAGCCTCCTGGCTGAAGGCACTCATCTGTGTCACTCTGGGTCTACAAGCTCCTCTGTAGCCATGTCACACTGGTCTGGCTCTTGCAGTCTTGTGTCAGTCTTACTGTTTTCTGTGTTAGGATTCCCCTCTGTTGCCCTCCATGTCTCCCTTGAAACCTAGTAGAATGGCAGAACTGACCAATCTCCCCTTTAGGAATGGTCCTGCACCCACAAGAGTGCCATGCACCTTATTTACATTATTAACAAGTTATCCAGTCCCCTTAGTGGGCCACAAGTGCCTCATTTGCTTAGTCCCACCCCATCATTGGGTAGGAGTTAAACAAAAACTGGCCAGAAGGGCTGTATTAAGCAATTCACTGCACTAGAAGGTGCATTCAAGTATGTTTTATTTCATGGAAGGATTGTTTTCCTCCAGCCTAAATAAGCTTAAAATACATTTTTTAAATCCCACTTCCCACATTTATTCTCTTTTTAACTGTGAAGTGCCTTCTAGAATATCAGAAAAACTGTCAATTGCAGGTTTCTCGGTGGGTAATAGCTTCGTTCCAGCCTGCACTTCGAGACCACATTCCATTGTATTCTTGGTGGTTCAGTTGCGCTATAGGAGGTCTGACAATTACATTTGCAAACTTAATTGTTCTAAGCCTGCATACCTCCTTGCTTACATCACTGTGGTCACTTTCGAAGTACTCCCCTCAGGAAGCTGTGCACCAACACCAGTGCCTAGTCCACCTTTCAAAGCAGTTTTGGAACTCTTTCTGGAATGGCCATTGCATACAGTGGCAAGTGGCAAGTTCACAAACTTAATTGTATAGTTTTCGGTGAGGGAGTTTTTAGCCGGTAAACAAATAACTGTATTGGAACACCCTCCTTACTCACCTGATCTGGCCCCCAATGACTTTTTTCTTTGCCTGAAGATAAAGGAAATATTGAAAGGGAGACATTTTGATGACGTTCAGGACATCAAGGGTAATGCGATGACAGCTCTGATGGCCATTCCAGAAAAACAGTCCCAAAGTTGCTTTAAAGGGTGGGCTAGGCGCTGACCATTGGTGCATAGCTTCTTGAGGGGAGTGCTTCAAAGTGATTGTAGTGATATTCAGCATTGAGGTGTGTAGCACTTTTTCTAGGATGAGTTTGTGCACTTAATTCAGTCTCTCTTCTGCTTTGACTGGCTAGTCCTCTTGTCATTTGGGCCAACCCCAAGGAGTTCTCTTCTGCCTTAGAGCTACAGGCCATGTAATCTGATGGCTCAGAGGTTGCCGTGGAACCCACCGAAAGCATTTGTTGGGGCACTGTGCAAGTAATGGACACATACAGATCTAGGGCGTTCCCCGCCCTGAAGGTGCTTCCGGCCTAGTGAGAAAGACACTTGTGTGCAGACAGTTATATAGAAGTCAGGGTTTCTTTCTACCTGCTTGTGCTTTCTGTCCATCTGAGATTAGGGCTGCCAGTTGTTGGCCCCATAGCAGAAATTCTTTTCCTTCATATCATGCCTTGTGATTGTAATTGTATGATGTTTTTCCTACATTTGCATAGTGTTTCTATTCCTTGAGTCTCCAGGAAGGAGGTGATGCTGTCTGTTTTGTTCATGCATGTCAGTCGTAAGTGGCATGTGGCAGGGATTCCGTAAATCATTTATATAAAATGAAAATGCATATGATAGTCCTGGCAAGCTCCCACACTCCACAAGGGGAGACAGTTTCTACCCCAATACCGAGTCCTGCACCAGAGGCACAAGAGGGTACAGGGGTAGTTTGAGGAGTAGCTTGAGAGGATAGTTTGGACTGACTGGAGGTATCTGCAATAGTTGTATAGAAAAGAAATTAAAAGACACAGAGGAGCAAAAAGGAGAAAAGAAAAGCTACTTTCAGGCTCAGTATCAGGCGACAATTGTTTTGGTAAATATCAGCCCTTTCTCTCTCTCTCTCTCTGGAATAGAAATTCTTTCATATGTTAAACTATTACACTGTACAGAAAAAAAGTAGAGAATAATGTGTCTTCTGCCCGGCTTAGTAAGAAGTTAGCATATTGCTGTCTTTGCTTCATTTTAAAAGATAGAAGTGATGAATGAAAACAGGGCATCTGTAGTTCATGTGCTCTGTGGACCCCTCCCAGGATTGACCTGTCTTCCGTCTTTCTGTAGAAAAAACACTGTTATGGATTGAATTGTGTCCCTGCAGAAATATGTCTAGGAATTTGGCTGGGCCATGATCCCCTGTGTTGTGTGATTGCCTTCCATTTCGTGATTTTCCTGTGTTGTGAATCCTAATCTCTGCCTGTGGTTAACAGAGTGGATTATGTTAGCAAGGATTAGGATAGGACTGTAACACCTTTATGAGGTTACCTCCCAACTCCCATGTGAAAGGAGTTTTCCTGGAGTTGGCTTGCACCACTTTTTATCCTACAAGAAATGAAAGGAAAGGGAAGCAAGCAGACAATTGGAACCTTATACCATCAAGAAAGCAGCATTGGGAGTAAAGCGTGTCCTTCAGACCTGAGATTCCTGTGCCGAGATGCTCCCTCCCCAGAGAATGGTGCAACACAAGGACCTTCCTCCGAAGCTGATGGAGAAAGAAAACCTTCCCCAGAACGGACACCCTGAATTCGGACTTGTGGTCTTCGACTGTGTAAGAATAAGCTTTTCTTTGTTAAAGCCATCCACTCATAGTATTTCTGTTAGAGCAGTACCAGATGACTAAAACAACCATCCTCAACTTGGTGTTTGTCCTTCCCAGGCATGGTTTTGTGCTTGCCAAGCCAGCCAAGGGCCGGCGAGTGGGATCTGACTCATGGTGACCCTGGGGGCCAGGGTAGAACTGACCTCCAGAGTATTCAAGGAGCGCCTGGTGGATTTGAACTGCTGACCTTGTGGTTAGCAGTGGTAGCACTTAACCCACTACACCACCAGGGTTTCCCTTAACCACATTCATATATATTTATCATGTTTAGTTTGTGGATCTTGAACTTGATACAGTATGGCGATGTCATAGGGTCTGTGAGGTTCAACAGTTCAATCCACAAACTTAATTGTTCTCAGTGCTACATACCTCACTGCTGAATATCACAACAGTCATCTTCCAGGTACTTCCCTTTGGAAGTTATATGCACTGACACCAGCACAAAGTCTCTCCTTGAAAGCAATTTTGGAACTCTCTGGAATGGCCATTGCACACAGTGGCAAGTTCCCAAACTTAATTATATAGTTGTCTGTGAGGGAGTTTTTAGCCAGTAAACAAATAACTGTTGGAACACCCTCCCTATTCACCTGATCTGGCCCCCGATGACTTTTTTCTTTACCTGAAGATAAAGGAAATATTGAAAGGAAGACAGTTGGATGACATTCAGGGCATCAACGGTAGTAGAATGACAGCTCTGATGGCCATTCAAGAAAAAGTTTCAAAATTGCTTTGAAGGGTGGACTGGGCACCGATGTCAGTGTATAGCTTCCCAAGGGGAGTATTGAAAAGGCAGCTGTTGATGATACTCAGCAATGAGATACATGGCACTTTTTCTAGGATGCAGTCACAGACTTACATGTTGGTCCTCGTGTGTATTTCTGCAACTTGCTTTCTTCAGTTAACATTATGTCTGAGATACATCTGTAGGTGCATATAGCAGCAAATCCTTCCTTTGCCATCTATTCTCGGATTATACTAGTTTATTCGTTCTCTTGTAAGTGGGAGTTTTGGTTATTTCTGTGCTGTGTTACTCAGCAGGGTTGCCGTGAACATTAGGGTCCGCCGCTTGAACGCATGTTTTGGCACTTTCTCTGAGGCTTGCACCTACTCCTGGAGGTAGAGTTACTGTTACGTAGGATATGTGCACTCCTTGTCTTCATGGGACGCTGCCAGTTCCTGCTCCAGTGTAGGTGTGCAAGTGTTTAGCAGCGTGGGGTGAGAGTTCCTGTTGATCTATGCTCTTGTCAGGCCTTTCTGTGGTCAGAATTTGAAATCATTGCTGGTGTGAGATGTTTTATCTCCTTGGTTTCCGTGAGTGTGACCATGATTTTTTAATGTGATTGTGGCTGCTTCTGTTTACTCTTTTGTGACTTGCTTGTTCATGTTTGGTATGTTTTTCTATTGTCTTTTCTTCTTACATATGTTTCAGTATTTATATATTCTAGTTTATTAATCTTCTGTTGATATTTTATATTTCAAATATGTTTTCCCAGTGGCTTATCTTTCCACTTTCTTCATGGTATATTTTGTGCATGAGATTTACTTTTTAATCAAGTTCTATGTATCTGTCCATTTATATTTATGGCTTGTACTTCTTGCGTCTTGTTTAAGAAACCCCTCCTTACTTAGAGGTCTTCAAGAGATCCTGTCGTAGTTTCTTTTAAACATTGGTTCTGCTGTAGTCTCTAATCCATGTGGGATTTATTTTTGTGTGTCGTCATGAGAGGGGATAATTTTCATGTGAATGAACTAGTTTCACCAGTCCAAGTAGTTCATGTTTCCCTCACTGATCTGTAGTGCCACCATGTCATGTGTTTGGATTGCCTGTACAAATGGGTTGTTTTGTTGGTTTGTGATGTATTCTTGGGTCATTTCTACAATGTCTTAATTACTGTGGCTTTCTGTTACATCTTGATTGTATAAGGCCCTGTGGTAAGAACATTGAGTAGATTATTGTGATTGGAACTGAGGATCTGGGGTTAGAATACTGGGTGGTGGCATCAGAAAGTAGATGGACATGGTATCGTGGAGGGCTTTGAGGGAAACTGCAAAATGAGTCAGTGGGGATGTAACCTTTCTGCAGCAGTCAGTGGTTTCTTGAAAGGTGGCTAAGGGTCCCAAGATGTCGTTTCATATGCATTCTCCACAAACTTGTGTATGTGTCTTAGAGGTTTTCAAGAGATTTTTCTGTTAACTCTTTTTAAAGTGTTACCATCTGAAAACCTCACCAGATTCCTGTATTTCTGTTGCTTTACAAAACTTTTAAACCCCAAACAGCAAACCCATTACTGTCAAGTCAGTTCTGATTCATAGCGACCCTGTAGGACAGAGTAGAGCTACCTTATTGCATTTTCGGGGAGCACGTGATGGATTTGAACTGCATGCCTTTGGATTAGCAGCAATAGCTTTTAACCACTGGGCCACCAGAGTTTCCACAAAGTCTTTGGGAACTGGTTATTGTCAACACTCACTGCTTCGGTGTTATAGTCTTCATCTGAAAACTGGGTGTTTAGCCTTCCCGTTTTCTTTTTCAGTTAATGAGACTTTTTTTAAGATTTAGGCTTAATTTTTTTCTCCCTATTTTGTGCTGAATTGAAACAGAAAAAAAAGAATGCTATTTTTAAATGCTATTATTGTTCTGATGAAAAGCTTCAATTTAAAGTGTTTGTCTAAACTGTGAGAGCTTTCTATCAACTGCATTTGCTTCTGCTAAAAATGAGTAACACGACCTTTTTAGACTTCAGAGAACAAGAGCAGATGTCACGACGCTCCAAAAGTACATCGTTGTCTTCCTTATTTTGGTGGCATTTGAACTCTTGTTAAATAGAACTGTGTTAGTAAGAATCAAATGTCTTAGAGGAAAATCGGCTGGTAGACAGGTTGTTAAGTCCTTATAAAACTTGTGTTGCTTCTGAGATGTTTGAAAAAGAAGCATCAAAAGTAACACAGGATGAGGGGAAAAAACCCTGAAAACCTACTAATTTTTTTCACATTGAGAATAAATTTTCTTTATTCTCTTTGCAGGATGTAAAAAGTACTGTATGCTTACTATAAAAGTTTTACACAACACAGAAGGGTATAGAATGGGTAGAACAGCATTCTTCAGTGGAACTTTTGCAGTGATGGTGATGTTCTTTTGTGTACTGTCCCGTACAGTAACCACGAGAGTACTTGACATGTGGCTGGTATGACTGTAAAGTTGACTGTAAAGTCGATTTCAATTTAACTAGATTGAAATAGATACCTGTAGGTTAATAGCTACTGTGTTGGACCCTGGCAGAGATACCAGTTAGGTGTTTTCCTCTTTCTTCTCGCCCCGCCCTCTTCCTCCTCCACTTCCCCTCCCTCAGCCCCCTGCCTATTTCCTCTTTTACTTTGACCCTTGCCTTGTCTCCCTTTCGCTAAACTTCTATCTCCTTGACCTTCAGCCAATCAGGTGGACACTCTCCCTGCCAGCCAGCCTGCCTGCTGCACTCTGTGCTTGCCCCATTCTTTCTCACAGTCAATGTATGAACACAGTGTGTTCATTAACCAAGACTATCTATGTAATTATATGTCACGAACATTTTCCCTTTTTGGTAAATACACCATAACAGTTGTTGGGTAGATTGTAACTCATGCCAGCCCCATGTTTACCAGAGCATAACTCTGCTCTACAGGATTTTCAGCTGCTGATTTTTTGGAAGTAGATCGCCAGACCTTTTTTCTGAGGCACCTCTGGGTGAACTCAAACCTTTAACCTTTCAGTTTGCAGCCTAGCACATTACCCGTTTGTACCACCCAGGGGCTCAGTGCATGCAGGTCCATCTTATTTTTTCAATCATGGCATAATTTCAGCACACTCATATACCTACATTTACTTAATCTACTAATGGTTGGTAAGTTTATTTCAGTTTTCCTCTGTAAAGATGTTTTAACCACTATGTTTTTCCTCTTCTGTTTTTTTCCTGGTGTTCCTTGGTCTAAGTTATTAGAAGCAGGCCTTTTCTTAGATGCTGTAGTGCCTATGGAGACCCTGGTGGTGTAGTGGTTAAGTGCCATGTCTGCTAACCAAAAGATCAGCAGTTCACATGCACCAGGCACTCCCTGGAAATTCTGTGGGGGCACTTCTACTACTCTGTACTGTGAGACTGCTGTCAGTCAGAACCAACTCAATGACAGTGGGTTTGGTTTGATTTTGGTAGTACCTGTTAGAATTCCCTTGACCTTCAAGTAAAGACCCCATCAGAATCACTTAGCTACAGCCTCAAGGATCACATTGAGGGTAGAAGTCTTCTCCAGTGCCAGTGACATGATTCTGATCACCTATCATCCAATGTGCTAAGAAGAAAGAGACTTAAGATTTTATGTTAACATGAGTGTTGCCCAGCGTCTGTCTAGACAGGTGGGCTGGGTGCAGTTGCCGCTACTGTGCTTGAGACCGTCTTGGTGAAGGCATATGTGGCGGCAGCACTAGACCTGCATGCTGCCTGGCTCCGCCAGAGGGGCCATCTTTGTTTCATAGTCAGAATCCCACTGGGGAGAAATATTTGGGGTTTCAGGACTCTCTTAATTTAAAAAAAAATCTTAATTTCTGCCCAAGGTTTAATGGAAGTCTTGGCATGACAGAGAGAACTGCTGTGTCAGCCAAAGGCGGCAGCTGGGGTGAGGGGGAGACCTCGGAGGAGTTAAGGGTCATGGTGGCGGGGAGTGAGGGTAAGCAGAATTCCTCTCTGGCAGATTCGTCATTTCTGTCCAGTTGGTATCCCCCAGCAACTTTTTTGAAAAATTGTATTGCCACTCACCAGATAAAAACCCATAAGTCTAGCTGTTTTTGGAGCAGCTTGTTTATTGAAATTCTGGGTCATAGTTGCTTTTCCTATTAACAGTTTTCATACTTTAAATTGACTTTAGGAAGTTTATCATATGCTGACATCATTTTAAGTGATGTCCCAAGTGATAATTAAAGGCCGTTAATCTTTGTCCAAAATATATTTTCATTAAGTGTAATAATATATTTATAGGAAATATTAAAACCAAAACCTATTGCCATTGAGTTGATTCGTACTCATAGCAATCCTATAAGGTGGAGTAAAGCTGTTCCATAGGGTTCCAAAGGCTGTAATCCTTATGAAGAAACCCTAGTGATGTAGTGGTTAAGTTCTACAGCAGCTAACTAAAGGGTGGGCAGTTCAGATCCAGCAGGTGCTCCTTGGAAACTATGGGGCAGTTCTGCTTCGTCCATAGGGTCGCCATGAGTCAGAATCAACTCGATAGCAGTGAGTTTGGTTTTTGCATTGATTGCATCTTTCTCACTAGGGCTCCTATTCTTCTTGAAAAACAAAGAGCGTACAAAAGGCAGAAACCTGAGTTGTTGTCTCATCATTAGTTGATCATGTTCAGCACATGAATTGTAACCTTCCGTAATAACTTTCAAGGGCTGCATTAAAATCCTGGATGTCTCTGGCTGTTCAAGAAATGCTAAGGAATAAAGACTATATGGAAAGATTTTATTTTATTGATTGAACTTAAAAAAAAAAACCTTTGGGAAAGCCTCATAAGCCAATGATACTGCTGAGTGTACCTAGTTTTAAAGGAGCCTTGGTGGCATTGTGATTAAAGCACTTTCCTGCTAACTGCAGAATCTGTGGTTTGAATCCAGCAGCTGCTTCAGAAGGGACAGCTGTGGCTTACAGCCTTGAGAACTCTATTGGCCAGTTCTGCTCCATCCTGTAAGGTCACTGTTAGTTAGGAACAATACATGTTAAGGCAAACAAAACCCCAGATGAAAATAAAAAGGGGTGCACCCTGAGATCTCCACTAAAAAACTGCAGTTGATGGTCCAGCAGCCTTGGGGTTCCCCTGGGAACATGGTCCCTGGCCCTGATGCTGCCCCTGTCCATAAGTCATAATGGAGGTCAACTCGAACAGAAATGGACTGAACTTGGTGACACAAAGCAACCGTATCATGTATGCACTTTATGATTCTGTGCATCTATAGGATGTCACCCGGCTGGCCTCTTGCTGGACGCAGGGGAGAGGGTAGAGAGGAGGAGATAGGAGCATGTTAGGAGGATATGACATGTACAGAATGGAGAGGAGGAGTGTGCTGTCCCGGGACAGGGAGAGCAGCGGGAGCCACTCATTGGCAGGTATACAAATTTATATGGGATTGTATATTTTCACTCAATCATAATTAAAACAAACAAATAAAAAAGAGTTTTTGTTTTTCTGTTTTAGAAAAGCTGAATTTATATATGTGGACATACTGTGTTGCCAGATATGTGGAAATCAGAATGCCTACTGAATTCTAGATGTTACAGGAGACAGTGTAGCTAGAAATGTTAATTTTAACCTCTGTTACTTTTGCAGTTAGCCTGTATTATGCCTGGGTTAGAGAAATTTAAAAACCTAACTATCATTTATTCATCAGAATATTTCTATGTGTCGGAACAGTTGGTAGGACTGAACTTTCTTATTTGAGAGTTTGAAGTATAATTAGAAAGTCAAGGCAAGCTAGAAAGGAGGTTTAACATGAGGTTTTGAAAGTTTTTGACAATACTTTTTATGTTATTTCACATAATGGATTCAGGGAAGCTGGGAATGTGGTAGACAAAATAATGTCACTGATCAGCGACATTTACTGACTGCGTACCATGTGCCCAGGGCTCTGCCGTGCGCCTTGCATCCATTATCTCTTCAGTTCTCACATCCCTCTTGTGAATTAGGTACACTGCCACCCCATTTTCCACTAAGGATCCTGAAGCTATGAAAGATTAAGTAGCTTGCCCACCAGCTAAAAAATTTCAGGGCTGGAACCTTGAACCCAAGCAGCCTGACAGCAGAACAGAAACTCTTCAGCGCTGTTCTTCCTTGACAAGGTCTCCATTGAATACGGGCTGAACAGCAGGACAGTGAGGTGAGTGTAGCTGCCAGGGGACAGCCAGACCTTGAAGTGAAGTCAGAGAGCAGTCCCAGAATGCCTTTTCAGTGCCAGCCGTGATTCCAAGTACTTGACATGGATTGTCTCACTGAATTTGCACACTGCGAAGGAGGTGTTACACCCATTTTACAGAGAGGCTTAGGGAGGTTAATTATTTGCCCTCAGTAACGTGTCATATAATTGAAGAAGTTAGGGTAGTGCCAAGTTACAGCTTCTGAACACCGGTGTAAAGAAAGACCTGCATTAGTTTATTGCAACAATTTCTCTAACTCAGCTCAGTTTAATATTCTAAGATAAATACACAAAAGGCAAACAAACCTTCAGTTACCACAAAGCTGAGAGAGTAAATATATTAGAGGACAGGACAATGTTCGCAAAGACCTTTTTGTTTTGATCTGCTTCCTTTTTGAAAAATATGTAATGTATCTACATTTTCAAAGATAACAATGTAACAATAAAAATTCATGTTCGCCTCTGCCAAGATGTGCTCTATCACTCCCCCCCCATATACACACATGTTGAGAACTGCTGTACTTTCTGTGTCTTCATTCAGGTGTTCATTTTGGCAAAATGAATACGTTGTCTTCTTCTTTTCCACTTTTCTAATTTACTATTTCACTTTGCAACATACCAGTATTAAATAGTAAACTTCCTCATTCTTATACCTGCATAGTATTATATTGTATGAATGTACAATAATTTATTTAACCCACTTCCTATTGATGGTAGTTTGGGTTGTTTCTTATTAAAAGTTGTAAGTGCGGTGGATAATCTTGTGCCATATCATTGTTTTAATTTCATTTTTTCAATGTGAATAAGTGAAAGTTTACAGGAGAAGTCAATTTGCCATATAAAACCTGGAGCATGTGCCTCTTTGCATCTCTGTCTCAGTTCTCACCCTGTGACAGTGCATGCTTCCTTTCCACCCTGTATTGTATCTTTTCCTGTCTACCCTCTCTGCTGTAGAAAGAAGCTAATTGAACAGCCACATATCTATATTAAACCGTAGCATACATACACTGCTCGCATCACTCTGTGTCCCATAGTCCATCCAATCTTTTTCTGAAGTGTTGGCGTCAGTACTGGTTTCAGCTGTGGGCTAGTAGCGAGTCCAGGGTCCATGTTCTCAGGGGACCTTCCAGGTTGTTGGACCATCAAGTCTGATCTTTTAATAGACTTCTGTATCTGTACTCCCCTTTTCCTTATGTTTCAACAGGAACTCTACATTGTGTTCCTTGTCAGGGCATCTTTGTTGGTGGTCAGGCACCATCTAGTTCTTCTGGTCTCATGCTGATGTAGTCCCCCAATCATGTGGCCCCTTACATCTCCTGCACTTGTATTTTCCTTATGTCTTTGATGATCTTGGTTGTCATCTGCTCCAGGTGGGTTGGGACCAGTTGATGTTTGTTAGATGACAGCTTGCTGGCTTTTAAGACCCCGGGTGCCACTCACTAAAATGGGTGCAGAACAAACTCTTAGAAAAAAACTAGTATGCTAGTTGATTTAGATGTTCCTGAAACCATGGTCCCCAGACTCCTTAATTCAGTTTTAATTTGCATGTTGTAGAATTGACTGGATTTGGTGTACAGGTCTGGGTTTTTACAGACGTGGAGTTGTGTCATTACACCACAACCAGGCACAAAAAGTTCCATCAGCTAACAAATTGCCTTGGCTGCTCCTTGGTGACCATTCCTCCAGCCACTGAGCTAGTTTTTGTCCATATAGCTTTGGTTTTTCCATAATGAGACAATGCTGGAGCCTTTTGAGTGTGGCTTCTTTCATATAGCAAGACATTTCTCCAAAGAAGATAAACAGGTGGCTAATAAGCACATTGAAAGATGCTCAGCATCATTAGTCATTGTTGTTTGTTGCCACTGAGTCAATTCTGACTTTTGGTGACCTGGTCTGTGTCAGACCAGAACTACTCCATAGGGTTTTCACGGCTGTGACCTCTGATAATCCCATAATCCTATCACCAGGCTCCTCTGTGTGGGCTTGAGCCTCCTATCTTTCAGCCAGTAGTTGGATGCTTGACCATTTGTGCCACTCAGGGACTCTTCCATTAGTCCTTAGGGAACTGTGTATCAGTGTGATACCTCTTTATGAAAACCAGGGTAGCTATAATTTTAGAAAAGGAGGCTGTAGAGCACTTGGAGCCCTCATAGAGGGCTGGTGGGAATGTAAACTCGTGCGCTGAACATAGACAAGAGTTGGGGCGGTCCCTCCGACAGTTAAGCACTGAGTTACGAGATGACACGGCAGTTCCACTCCTAGGTATGTACCCGAGAGAACTGAAACTGTGTGTCCCGCACAGAAGTTCACAGCATATTATTCATAATTGCGAAAAGGGGAAAACAACACAAATATCCATCAGCCAGTGACTGGATAAGCAAAATGTGGTGCATCCATTCAGTGAAAATATTCTTTAGCCGTGAAAAGGAATGCAGCACAGACACCTGCTGTACTGTGGGTGAACCCTGAAAACATGATGCTGGGTGAGAGAAGACAGGCACACAGAAGAGTAGCGCATTGCGTGATTACATTGATGTGAAATGTCCCCAGTAGGCAAGTCCCTGGGGACAGACAGGAGATGAGTAGTTCTCTAGGGACAGGAGGAAGGGCTGAGCAGGCAGTGACTACTGATGGGTACGGGATTTCATTTAGGGGTGGAGAAAATGTTCTGGAATCCTGTAATGACGGCAGTATGCCTTGTGAATGGACTGAATTCTGTACTTTAAAATGGCGAATTTATGGCATGTGAATCATATCTCCATTTTAAAAAAAGAATACCGTATCTACAGCTCTAGTACAACTAATATAATTTTCACAGGTGGTTGAAATTGCCATTTTGTAATATATGCCAAGTGTTTAATGTAGAGAATTCACAAGTGTTTTGCAGAGCTGTGATAAAATCAAAATAGATGATTTCATATTTAATTAAAGCTTTTAGAAACATTCGTAATTGTGTTTATGATTGTGGTGCTTGCTAGAGTGCTGTTATAAAGCTCTGAGGGTGAATTCTCATTTATTATGTCACATAGCCAGTGTGTACTCTGAACTGTTGTTTCAGGCTTAAGTGTTAACATTTTGCATGAGGTTTAGAAGTTCTGAAATGATTTTAAAGTTATAATCTGTGTTACCAGATTCCAGGAAAATTTAAAATAACCCAACTTTCTAATTTGAGATGCTCTTGGCATCAACACAAAACTGTAAAATGGCTTTGTGGTACAGCCTGTGTGATCCATCCTGCAGTTGGTAGACTTGCTGGATGAACAGCTTTCTCCATCGCCTTTGTCCCAGGTGTTGAGTGATTATGGCTACAAGACAACGCTGAAATCAGGTGATGTGTTTCTGTTCTCTTAGTTGTTTGGCAACCAAAAATCAGCTGTATTTGTTTACAGCAGTCATAGCAGTTATTCTAATTGTACAGTTTAAGTGTCTTATAACCTGATGAAATGAGAGCACAAAAAAAGTTAAATGTTTGAAAACATGTTACTTAAATATGCACAATGACTATATTGCTTAAACAATGCTATTGAGCAGAGTGTGGGTAAAAACAAAGAAGAACTGGTTTCAAATTATAAGAACGTCAATGTGTTCTGGACTCAAAATCCTTTAAATTTTTATTCCACTTTGAAGAAACAAAATTTGGAAATCATAGGCAGTGGTGGTTATGCCACAAAACCAAGGGGCAGCTACAAGGACTGTTGACATGTCCTGAGAGACTCACCCATATCAGACGTGCTGACCCCACATCAGACCTAGCTGACCCCTGCCTCGTGCCTGCTGACCCTGCGTCAGACGTAGCCACCCTGCATCAGACCTAGTGACCCTGCATCAGATGAGTGACTAAAAAAATTGACATATGTACACTCTAATGTGAAGAAAATTGTTTTAAGATTTATGTGTATCATTTTAGATTGCTGCTGAGTTTTTCTTTACCAACTGACCACCTGACATGGCTGCCTCAGATAATTGACTCAGGGCTTCAGTCCTGATTAAGTACAGAAAGAACATGCTTCAGATGGTCACCGAAAATGCTGTTACAAGTTAGGAAACTCATGACCCCAGTCCTGTTCCTTTCCTAGTGATGATGTCTTGAAGAAATAAATCAAACTTTAGGCATTTCTTAAAATGTATGTTGCAGTCCTTTTGAATTTAGCACATTATCTTTGTTTAAATTTAAATTCTGTTGATTCCTAGTATGAAGGAGAGGTAATAGAAAACAAGAAGTTTCATGCATTAGAGCATCCTTTTCCTTTCTTTCCTTCCTTCCCTTCCCTCTTCCTGTCAGTTGTTTGTCTTCTATCCCTGCCTTAGAGATCTTGTAAATAGGGCTACAGCATATAGTTGTCTGTTAAATAAACACATTTCATATTTAATCTGTTTACAGATATTTCGTTTTTATAACTTAAAGACAAATACTAATTGTGCTTTGATAAAATAAGATTTTTTTAAAAAAATAGTATTTGATTGTGTTTAGTGAAAGTTTACACAAGAAACAAGGCTGCCATTTAAGTTTCTATGCTTACTGTTAAGTGACATTGATCACACTTTTCACAGTGTGTTAATGTTCTTATTATCCATTCTGGTTGCTGTGTTTCTGTTAGTCTAGCTTCCCTGCTCCCGCCTTACCTTCTCATCTTTGCTTTAGGGTGAATGTTGGCCATTTAGTCGCATAGTTGATTTTTTTTTTTTATTATGACTGAGTGAAAATGTACATTCCCATATAAATTTACATGCCTGCCTATATGCAGCTTCCACTGCTCTCCCTGCCTGGTGCCACCAGCACACTATTCCTCTCTGCTCCATATGTGTCCGATCCTCCCAACAGTCTTCTTTCCCCTCCTCTCCATCCACTCTCCTTCCTCCAGCCAGAGGTCAGCAGGATGATATCCTATAGATGCACAGAACCATAAAGTGTATCCAGTATATGGCCACTCTGCATCGCCAAGTCCAATCCATTTGTGTCCAAAGAGTGGACCTTCATTATGATTTATGTGCCAGGGCAGCATCAGGGCCGGGGGCCATGCTCCCAGGGGAACCCTGAAGCTGCTGGACCATCAATTGCAGTCTTTTAGTGGAGATCTCAGAGTGCACCCCTTTTTATTCTTGTGTTGCCAGTGAGACTCAACTTAGTGAGCTGTATCACGGCTATCACTGGTGGTGGCCAGGCACCATCTGGTTCTTCCGGCCCCAGGTCTATGTAGGCACGCACTCATGTGGGTCTCTCTATCTTCTGGGTTGTCTTTACTCCATGTCATTTTGGTCCCCAGTGAGCATCCATTCCTACTGAGTTGGGACCATTTGCTGTGCCCTCAGATGGCAGCTTGGCAGCTTTTAAGACCCCAGATGCCACTTACCAATGTGGGGTGCAGAGAGCCCTCTTAGCAAAACGCTAGTTGTGCCAGTTGGCCTCGATTTTGCCTAAGAGCATGGTCCCCTGCCCCCTGCCCCAGCTCCTCTGTCCTTGCAATATTGAGTTAAGATGGTAGGAGTATTCAAGTTATGTTGAAATCCAGTTAATATTGTTCTTGTTTCTAATATGTGCTATCACCGATTTCACCCAACCAAATTTCTACCAACTATCTAGTCTAAACCCTCCCTCCCTCCCCCTCGCTCCCTTCCCTCCCTTGCAACCGTCAAAGAGTCTTGTCTTCTATACATAAGTCTGTTTTTGAGATCTTATTGTAAGGATCTCATACAATATTTGTCCTTTTGTCGCCGTCTATTTTCACTCAACATAATGTCTTCCAGTTGAAACCAGTTTATGAGATGTTTCCTGGATTCATCGTTATTCTTTATCATTGCATAGTGCTCCACTGAGTGTACATACCATAGTTTACCTATCGATTCCTCTGTTGTTGGGCATATGCATTGATTCCATCTTTTTGTTGTCATGGACTGTGCTGCGATAAACATTCTTGTGCATGTGTCCGATTGTTTTTTTTTTTGTTAATACACAGTACTCACAATTAATGTTTATTTTATGAGCTGGTCTGTTATTTAACTGACAAGTGATCTCTGGAAGTAGTTTCAGTTCCAGGTTTAAAGGGTGTCTCAGGATGACAGTCTTGACTTGTCTAGTAAATGTGGCATTTTTTCAAGATTTTGAGTTTTATGTTTTTCTCCCTTTGTGTCCGAGACTGTGTGTTTTGTCCCTGCTGGCAATGGTTGGAAGTAGTAGCTGAGCACCGTCTGCTTTTTCTGGTCTTAAGATGGGTGAGGCCATGGATTGTGCAGACTATTAATCCTGAAGAGTAGTTTCTTCTTTGAATGTTAGTATCATTATTTAACTTTGGTCAAATTGTGCAGACTTTCCCCAGATCTGTTTCTGCCTTTCCCATCAGCAAAATAACAAGAAATTAATCCTGCCCCCATCCCTGGTAGCCACCAAAAAACATTGTTTTCTGTATGTATAGCTATTCTTTTGTTTATGAAAGTGAGATTATACAGTATTTGTCTTTGTGATTGATTTAGTTCACGCAGCATAATTTCCTCCAGATTCATCCATGTGTAGTGTATTTTGAGAACTCATCATTATTTTTGTCATTGCCTGGTATCCACTGTGTGTATGTACCACAGTTGGTTTAAGCATTCACATGTTGATGGGCACTTAGGTTGTTTCTGTCTTTTTGCTGCTGTGAATTGTGCTGCAGTAAACCTAAGTGTGCACATGTCAAGTTTGTTTTTAACCCAATGTTTACTAAATATGGAAGTCAACCCCGTTTCATATTAATATTCCAATCAGTTCTTGTCCTCTGAGAGTCATTCATTATGAATGAACTTGGAGAAGGAAAACTGTATTGTTCAAGCTGAAATGACTTGGTTTTGGCCATTTTATTTACAGAACAAATAAAAATTTCTAAATTTTTATGTCTGTGTAGTAACTTAAAAGCCACTTGTATTTTAACACTGCTAATTGAAATTTTTATTTATAAATGAATCACTGAATATTTGAGAACACTGTTTACTTGAGTATTAGAGAACCTATTTAGGATGAATCCTTTTAGTGGGTGTTGAGTATATAATTTTTTCCATGTTACGTTCATTTGAAACAAATTTACTATAAACAGAGGAAAAAATAAATCATAACATTGACAGTTTTAGAGCTGTAGCAGCCACTTTCAGCATAGGAGAACAGTTACGTAACTTTTCTATACAGTGCATTGTCAGTATTTGTTGTTTTCATGGTATATTTTTGTGATGTACTTAATGGCAGCACATTAAAAAAATAGCTGCTACAAATAAAAACCCTGCTGAGAGGTTGTTTATCTGAAAGAATTTTAACCTAGTGTCAAAAAGATGTCTTGCTTCTGTTTAAATGAAAGCAGGACCGTAGATGTCGTTGTCCTCCGCCCTGGAGTGTAATTCCAGCATTCGCACGTCAGCATTGGGGTAAAATGGAACAGGAGGAGAAATGCTTCCCCTCGTATCTGTTGTGAAGCGGGTCTAACATGCGTGCTTCTGTGACCACACTCGTGTTCTAAGTGCCTGTTTGACAAGGAGGGCAGGGGTTATAAGTGATTAAGTGATGAAATCCCAGAGCCCAGCCCTGTACCTCATACATGTAGGTCTTCAGTGTAGATATTAAAGAAGCATGAGGTCCGGCCGTTAAGTCCGTGAACTTGATTGTTTCAAGTGCTACATACCTCACTGCTGAATCTCACTATGGTCACCTTCAAAGTGCTCCACTTGGGAAGGAAGCTGTGCACTGCTGCCAGCACCTAGTCTACTCTTCCCAAGTGGAATGACCAGTGCACATGGTAGCAAGTTTGTGAACTTAATTGTATAGTTGTCCGTTTAGGGATTTTTAGCCAGTTAACAAATAACTGTATTGGAACACCCTCCCTACTCACCTGATCTGGCCCCCAGTACCTTTTTTTCTTTACCCAAAGATAAAGAAAATATTGAAAGGAAGACATTTTGATGACATTCAGGACATCAAGGGTAATACAGCAACACCTCTGATGGCCATTCTAGAGAAAAGAGTTCCAAAACTGCTTTGAAGTGTGAACTGGGTGCTGGTGTCAGTACATAGCTTCTCTGGGGAGCACTTGAAAGGTGACTGTGGTGATGTTCAGCATTGAGGTATGTAGCACTTTTTCTAGGGTGAGTGCACAAACTTAATTGGCAGACCTTGTATGTGACTAATCTTTTCACAGCTTCATCTCCCCTGTCTTCAGCATCCTCCTTACCCCCACACCTGTCTTCCAATTTTTAACTATAACTCATTTCCCGGTGGGCCCATAAATGTGCTGTCTTGGAAGGAAAATGGGTTCTGAAGTCAGACAGACCTCAATTCAAAGTCTGGCTTTGATGCTAGTTTTCTCACAGAGAAGTCATTAGGGCAAGATTAGGGACTGCCTAGAATGAACTTAATGCCAGAAGTAGAAATAAAGCAAATATTCTTCCCTTTTCTTCTTTTCCTTTGTTAATAAATCAGGAAACTGGGTCCCTAAGAGATTAAGCTGTTTGTCACATAGCTGTCTTACGAGCCATACTTTTTTTTCATGACCTCTACTTAGGGGACCTGTGTTGTTTTGAGGTGCCCTGGAGACATTTCTGACTCTTAGCAGTGCCCTGTGGCAGAATAGAACTGCCCCATAGGGTTTCCTAGTCAGTAATATTTTCGGGAGCAGGTCACCAGCTCTTTCTTCCGTGGGACTCCTGGGTGGGTTCAGACTGCTTACCTTTTGGTTGGTAGTTGAGCACTTAACCATTGTGCCCCAGGTCTCCTTAAGGTATCTGTGAAAAACACCAGACCCACTGCTTTCAAGTCGATTCCAACTCGTAGCAACCCTGTAGGACCAAGTACAACTGCCCCATAGAGTTTCCAAGGAGCATCTGGTGGATTTGAACTGACCTTCTGATTATTAAATGTAGCATTTCACCACTATGCCACCGGAGTTTCCAAATAGTCTCTCAAAATGAACAGTCATCTTCCTTTCACGATTCATCCTGCACCTAGTATAATGATACCAGCAGCCTTTGAACCCCCAAATGTAGAAATCGCAGTCACCCTCAGTTCTTTACCCTTCCCATAGCGTTCCATCAAGACTTTGCATTTTCCATCTTAAATTTTGTTTGAATTCATTCTCATCCTACATTTGCAGTGTCTTAACACAGTCCCTTTACCAAGTCATCGTTAGACTTCAGCAGTCTTGGCTTTTGCTAGAATTATCTTTCTAAAATGCAAATCTGGCCGCATCACTGTTTGGAGTTCACAGTGACAGCTGCACATTAAATTCCCACACTGGCTGTAGCTTCTGCTGCTCCATCCCTGGTCTCTCTGCACAAGCCCCATCGAGCTCTTTCCTGTTATCTGGTGACTTTTCTAGCTGCTGTGCTTTTACTAATGAGAGACACTTTTGTGCCGGGCAGACTCCTACTCATCCTCGAAGACTTTTCCTAACTTACACAAATAGAATTAGACTTTCAGTTCTCTAGCTTCTCCTACACCTTGCACCTGTTTTCATATTTACTGATATAATTTGCTTCTGTTCTGTGTTCTTGCTCATCAGCACGTGGTTTTATTCCCCCTGTAAAATGACAGGATTCCATTAGATCAGCGATTTCTCAAGCGGGTTACATGGTAAAATCACCCTACCCCAGACCAGGTGTATTAAAATCTCTGGAGATTGGGGCCCCAGCGTCAGAGATTTTGGTAACCACCCTGAGTGACAGTTAAACAGGTAGGTCCCAGCTTACAGTAGGGTTCCATTCCGACTCCACTGTAGTCATTTCTAAGTCAAATACCTTTTTTTAAGTTTTAATTATTATTGTCTTTTATTAGTGTCTTTATGAATCTGATCTTTTTCTTTTGAGGTTGGAAACATCACATGTAAACTCCCAGATATATTTTAACATTGTATGAAGTATACATTACTGGCAGTAAACTGCACCCCAAAAAAAAATAGACCTCCTGACTGTCCTATGTGGTTTGTCGTAACTTGAATATGTCTTAAGGCAGAGACTATCTGTTGTAAAACTGTCTGCTGTGTTTTATTTATATAACAAGATGAATACATATAATCCTGAATTCTTAGTACCCTTAAGAAACTTCATTTAGAATAGAATAATAAGAAATAGCAATGTATCATTTAAAAAATGTTTTAAATATATACTGGTGATGCAGTTTTGTTCTTAGACTAGTTACTACATTTTGAACTATAATATCACATGCCTGACAAATTGCCAACCAGGTGCTCTGAAGGAACAACAAAGAAGAGGTGATGTAAACTAGTGTAGCATTGACGCCATTAATTTACGTAATCCAGTAGCAGAGTTGTGTCTCCGGAGTGCATTTGAGCTGACAACGTCAGGGCGTTTGATCCTAGGATTCAAGAATGCATATTTTCCTGCAGATGATGCCCAGCCTTCTACCTTTGTTTGCCAGCCACACCCTCGCTCCCCCCCCCCGCCCCGTGAGGTGTTTTCTGTAAGCCACTATGCAGGTGTCGTGTCCTGCCCCCACCTTCCCGTGTTGCTGTAAAAAATAAAAATCAGCAAAGTGCACAAACCTTGGTGCCATAGTGATTAGGTGCTACAGCAGCTAACCAAAAGGTCTGCAGTTTGAATCTACTAGGCGCTCTTTGGGGCAGTTTTGCTGTGTCTTGTAAGGTCACTATAAGTAGGAATCAACTGGACTGTAATAGTGTTTTTTGTTTGTTTGTTTACAGTGGAAAAAGATTTGGCTTTAGACTTAACTTGGTTCAAAACAAATGTTAGCACTAAATTTTGTACCACCTTAGCCTGATGGAAACCCTGGTACTGTAGTGGTTAAGTGCTGTGGCTGTTATCCACCAGCCACTCCTTGGAAACTCTGTGGGGCAGTACTGCTTTGTCTGTAGGGTCTCTATGAGTCAGAATCAACTCAACAGAAGTGGGCTTGAGTTTGGGTTTTAGCCTAATGGCCTAACATTTTTTTTTTTAAGTATAAATTTTTATTCCAGATATTATCTTTATTCTGTTTAGGAAAAATGAATGAAGAAATAGAAGGACAAATGAAAGTATGGCTACTCTTATTTTTTCCTAATCTTTGTTTAATTTTCCCTGTCTCTGGCAAGACTGTATCTGACAAATGCAATGGTTTGATTTTTGGAGGGTAGAAACTATACTCCAAGCTAGTCTAACTAGCATTGTGTCATGCCTTTACTTAATGTTGGATAAATGTTGGATTAGTTTCACTCTGGAATGTAATATGTTGCTGGGATTTATAAGGTATTAATGTCATATTAACATTAGTAACATATTCTGTCAAATTTGGACAAAGTATTTTATTATGGTTCTTCCACTTAGAGCTGAAATGATTGCTTTACTTTCCTAACTAAATTGTGACCCAATGAAAGCATCAGCTGTAATGCCATTTCTTTAATATCTCAGAGATTACTGGACAGAAAGTATTTCTTTATGCTTGATGTTGGATTGCAGTTTCAAAAGAAAATTATCAAGAAGCTAAAAAGACTTTAGGTGAAAGCTTATAAATTTTATAGTAGAATTCCAGAAGATATTGTCTATAATCCTTCAAAAATGTTCATGAATATTATTACTTTTTTGAGCGCTTTGTCTTTTTTCATTGCTACATTTTATAAAAGATTATCTTAGCATATAATTTTCTTAATTTGTAGGATGTGTAGGAGTTTAAGGTGAGCATAATGCCAGTACATAATGGGTTGAAAAAAATATATTTAATATGAAGAACAGATAATACTACATGAAAATGTTTTAAAATTGTATGCGTAAAGTATTTTCCAGATCATTATCACTGATGTTCAGAGTTTGTACATTTTTTCATGATAAGGGCATTATGGTTCTTGTAGTTTAGAATTAATTCGTTGTGAATAGACTTTATTTTGCATGAGTACTTTGAAATGAAAGTATTCATAGTTTCGAAAACATCTGACAGTCATATTTTAATATCCTATCGTGAAAGAAATAATTTTACATGCAGATTCACCCATCTAACACTGCTTTTCTTTTTGAATTTATTTTATTGTAGTATGTGTAACACATCTTTTTAAAATCTGTCTGGTATTATAGTCTGTTCTAGACTTTGAGGCTGTGTACATTCTGTACCTTTTTCCATCCATTTACTTTCACCCTATTTGTATCTTTATACTTAAAATGTCATTTATAGGCATACTTTTAAAAAATTCCTTCTGTTGCTGTTGACTTTTAATCAGATGTTTAGTTCATTTACATGTAATGTAATTATTGATAACATTGGATTTGTTGTTGTTAGGTGCCATCTAGTAGGTTCTGACTCATAGTGACCCTGTGAACAACAGAACAAAACACCACCTGCTCTTGCATCGTGTCCGCAGTTGTTTTTATACTTAAGCCCATTCTTGCAGCCGCTGTGTCAATCCATCTCATCGAAGGTCTTGCTCTTTTTCACTGACCCTCCACTCTGCCAAGCATGATGTCCTTCTCCGTGGACTGATCCTACTATTTTACAATTTGTTTTTTGTATGTCCTGTCTTTTTTTTTGGTTCCTTTATTCTTCCTTTCCTTTTGGGGGGTTAATTGAGTACTTTCATAATTCCATTTTAATTTTTCTACTGTTTTTCCCAGCTATAACTGCTTTTTTTTGTGAGTGATTGTTCTAAGGATTACAGTATATGTCCTTAGTATCTCAGCCTACTTAGGGTTAAGATCATGCGTGAAATGTCAGTACCTTGCAGCCATAGAGGTACAGTTACCCCTCCTTTATCCTTTAGGCTGTAGTTGTCATATATAACACATCTGCATACATTATTAACCCTATATTGCACTCTATATTTGTGCTTTGAATGGTCACATTACAGAAATTGAGAGGAAAATTTAGTCTTTGATGTTTATCTGCGCATTTCCTATTTCTGATGTTCTTCATCTCCAAGACCCAAGTTTTCATAGGTGTCACTTCTCTGAAGTCTAAAGAATTTCTTTTAATACATTTTTTTGTAGTGTGTTTACTGATGACAAATTGTTTTATTTTTCTTTTATCTGAAAATGTCTTTACTTTGCCTTCTTTGTTCATGAGCATTTTCCTTGGATATAGGATTATGGATTTACAGATGTAGAGTCTCTGGGTTTTGTTAAGTTTTCTTGCAAATCAACATGTACTTCTCACCAATCTACTGTGTCATTATCTGACTTTCTGCTTTTATGACAGTGGTAAAATATCTACTCTTAGACTGTTTTGTGTGTTATCAAGATAACAGACATGGTGACAACAGCTGCAGAGTGTCCCCTCCCTCAAGGAGGGTCCCCAGGTAGCGTCTGGGAAGCTGGGCTGTCCTTCCCCGTGCTGTCTACTTCCTGCTGCTGGTGGGAGCACTGCACGGGACTGCCCTTCTCTGTGGCTGCAGGTAGACTCGCACGAGTGGACACATCCTCTGGGTGGGCACATAGACAGTGCGAAACCATTGGTTGCCTCTTCTGGGTTCCCAGATCCAGCAGCTCCCAGTTGCTATGAAGTAGGAAAGGAAGAAGGAAAGGCATTGGAGTACGTGTTTAGAAGAAATGTGTGCAAGGTTAATGCCATCCCACAGTGAGCTGAACTGGACCTGAAGCCTCTGCCTTGGTAGAGTTAGGGGCTTGGCCAGGCTCCCAGCAGTCTCGCAGGAAATCCCAAGCCGTGATGACTCACTAAGCCTGGAGAGCTGAGCAAGCTCTGAGATTGTGGACACAGGGCTTACAAGGGTGGGAGTGAAGCCCTGAAGGTGGCTGGGCCAGGTGACCTGTGACCCAGTGCAGGAGGAAGGTGAAGAGTGTAAGCTGTGGAACCTTCAGTCACGCGGCCCTACTTTATCCAGCTTTGTCTCCTCTGGGCGTCCTCCTCTGCTGAGGCATAATCCGTAACGGGACTAGTCACGGTGATGAGCACATCAGTAACCTTAGCTGTATTTCTGTGATCACATTTGCTAAATAAAAGTATTCAGACAAACAGTTACTCTAAAACCAAAATAATTCTCTATTTTTGCATAATGCCAATTTTTGCACAATGACCTGCCCTCAGAACCTAACCATACTGCCAAGTGAGGAGTGGGGTCATTGTTTCGTTTTAGCAGGAGTTTGCCAGATTCAAAGTGTAGGCTCTGTGTTTCCTTCCCGGGCAGCAGCTGAACTCTCAGTGTGGTTCTTTTTGCTGTAGCTGGACTACTTGGAGTCTGCCCTGCACTTGCGTACTTCAGAGGTCAGCCGGAGATTTGGGCAGGATTTCTACACAGAATTTAGGGTCTGCCCCTCTCTTCCCTCTGTGGGAAGGGAATGGAAAGTCAAGAAGTACATACATGGTCAACTGACTTTCAACTAAGGTGTAAAGATTGTTCAGTGGAGAGAGGTGTAAGTCTTTTCAACAATGGTGCAGGAAAATCATAATGAAGGTCAACTTTTCAGACAGCAGTGGATTGGACTTGGTGACGCAGAGTGACCGTATCTTGTGGGAACTTTATGGTTCTATGCATCTATAGAATGTCATCCTGCTGACCTCTTACTGGAGGAAGGAAAGTGGATGGAGAGGAGGGGATAGGAGACGGTTGGTAGGATGAGACATATATGGAGCAGAGAGGAAGGGTGTGCTATCACCAGGCAGGGAGGGCAGTGGAAGCTGCATCTAGGTGAGCATGTGAATTTATATGAGAATGTACATTTTCATTCAGTCATAATAAAAAAAGAAAACTGGTGCAGGAGCTATTGAGTATATATCCATATGTAAACAAAACAAAAACAAATTTTGACTCATTCCTCAAAGCTTATACAAAAATTAACTCAAGATGCATCATAGACAAGTGTAAAACCTAAACTGTAAAATAGCTAGAATACAGGAGATGATCTTTGTAACTTTGGACAATACCGAAAACATAATCCATAAGAGAAAAAAATGATCAATAGGACATAATAAAACTAAAAACATCTGTTCTTCAGAAAACTACATTAGGAGCAAAATTAAAGAAAAAAAACTGTGTTGCTATTGTTAGGTGCTGTCAAGACAGTTCTGATTCATAACGACCCTGTATACAACAGAACTAAACACCACCCGGTCCTACACCATGCCCACAGTCATTGCTGTGTTTAAGCATGTTGCAGGTGCTGTGTCAGTCCATGTCATTGGGGGTCTTACTCTTTTTTTACTGACTCTCTATTTTACCAAGCATGATATCCTTTTCCAGGGACTGATCCCTCTTGATGACATGTCCAGAGTACATGAGACAAAGACTTGCCATCCTTGCTTGTAAGAAGCATTCTGGCTGTACCTTTTCCAGGACAGATTTGTTCATTCTTCTAGCAGTCCATGATATATTCAGTATCTGTTACCAATACCATGATTCAAAAGTGTCAGTTTTTTTATCTTCTTTAGTCGTTGTCCAGCTTTTGTGTGTGATTGAAAATAGTATGGCTTGGATGAAGCTATCACAGCCCTCGAAGTGACATCTGTGCTTCTTAACACTTAAGAGATCTTTTGCAGCAGATTTGCCCAATGGTTGATTGACTTCCTGATTGCAGCTTCTCTGAGCATTAATCAAGATCCAAGTAAAATGAAATTCTTGGCAACTTCAATATTTTCTCCATATATCATAATGTTACATATTGGTTCATTTTTGAGGATTTTTGTTTTCTTTATATTGAGGTGTAATCCATAATGAAAGTATAGATTAGAATAAGATATTTGCAAAGCATGTATCTAATAAAATACTTGGGTCCAAAATATGTGAAGAACTCTCAAAATTCAGTAATAATCAAACAACCCAATTTAACAAGTAAACAAAAGCTCACATCAGATACTTAAGAAGATGTTTGGGTGGCAAATAAGCACATTAAAAGATACTCAACACTATTAGTCGTTGGGACAACACAAATTAAAACTACAATAAGATAGCACTATAAACCTGTTAGAATGGCTAAAATTAGAAAGAGTGATCATGTTAAGAGTTGGGGAGGATGTGGAATATACACTGCAAGTGGGAATATAAAATGGTGCTACCACTTTGAAAAACAGTTTGTCAGTTTCTTAAGAATTTAAACACACTACTGCCATATGGTCCGGCTCTTCTGCTCCTAGTTATTTACCTAAGAGTAATGAAAAGACATGTCCATATAAAGACTTGCAAGGGAGCATTCATCACAACTTTCTTGGTAATAGTGAACAGTCCGAATGCTTATCAGTAAAGGAATGGGTGAATGAACTGAGATAGTGAATGCTATTAACTAGGCAGCAGTTTGGGCCAAATGTTTCACCACGGAATCACATGAATCACTATCCTTCTGGCTTCTGAGAAAAGTTTTCTTGCTGACAGCTGCTCAACCCCTAGGTCAATACCACATACTTAGGATTTTTACTGCGTCTTTGGTACTTGTATCAATTTCTGTATCTGTCACAACAGCCCAGGTTATACCGTGGTTAGCGGCAGTCCCTGCTCCTAGTGGCTGAAAGTAAAATTTCTTCTTTGGTGTATGCTGGATGTCCATCATGGCACAGCTGAGGTTTCCGTTACCTGTTCTTCTGAGATTCAGGCGGATGGGGACTCATTGTCTAGAACATTGTTGATTGCTGTCAGTGCTGACTAATGCAAAGTTTTTTGATATATAGGTAGTAAGATGATTTTTTAAGCTAGATTGCTTTCTTTGCATCCATATTAGTTGAGTTTCTTCTCGTCTTTGTAGTCATGAAAATTTTCAGTAATGACCAATAGTTACAATTTTGTTTAACCCATCACGTAAAAAAATCACATACAATGTTTTTGAACTGTACAAGTTCTTTATTTAGATGTGAAGTATGTTAGTCCTGTATTTTCAGTAAGGAAACTGAGATGGATAGAGTAAATTAATTGGTAATGACCACACAATAGGGAAACTGGACTAGAAACCAGAGTTCCCATTTTAATACTTTTGTGCAGGTTGGAGAGAAATAAGCATACCTTCTGATAACCCCTTCTTTATCTTGACAGTCTCATCAACAGGCCACACTGAAGAGGTGTCGAGGTGTCTTGTACCCCTGTTACCAGTGGCCGGGACACAATGGATCACATGGGGGCATTAGACACCGAGGATGAACTGGGACCGTTAGCCCATCTTGCTCCAAGTCCACAAAGTGAAGCCGTTGCTCACGAATTCCAGGAGCTCTCCTTGCAGTCCAGTCAGCACTTGCCCCCTCTGAATGAGAGGAAGAACGGTGAGTCCTCTGGCGCGCACGGCGGGAGCCAGGATTTAAAGACCAATGCCTGGCAGGCCCAGTGTATTCCTTTTCAGCTTTTGTCCAATTACCATTTCTTGTCAGTCACATTTGGTAGTCTCTCACCAAGGGGAGCCTCGTAGAAGTACTGGCTGGTTTGAGTGAAAGGCAGGATTTCACGCTCTGTCGGGTTGTTTCACTTTTTTGCTCCAATAAAAATCTTTGATAGCAACATTATGTTTTTTACTTTTTAATATCTTAAATTGTCAGTTGTATCTTATTAGTAAAGGTTAGTTTTAATGGATACAAAATTGCTGTGTAAAACCGATGCTTTCAAAGTACATTTCCCTAGGTAGAAACTGAGTAAAACAACATGTATCTATTAATGAAAGTATGAAAGTAAAACAGCATGTATCTATTAATGAAAGTATGTAGATCTGAACAGTGAAACAAACAGAGATTTAAAAGTATAGCTGCGTAAGCTGTTTGTCCTCCTCATATCCAGTATTAGGGACCAGGTTCCCCTAAGTAGCACTTGTACTCAAGTATACACAGGGCTGATACTGACCACTCGGGAAACACTTTTTCTCTTTTTTACACTTTTCTTATCATAAATGCCAAAATAACCCAAATAATTGACCTTCAAGTAGAAGGCGTTATAGCTCGGGATTGTTTTTTCTTGGTAAAATCTTGGCACTGTCCGCCTAAACACACAGCTTCTCGCCACTCGAAGTTGTTCAGCAGTCAGGAGGTGAAGTTAGTGAGAACACCAGGTTATTTAAGTAGCAGACCACCATGACTAATATATTGTGAACATACCATTTTACTTTTTGTCTGGCCCCCCCAAAACTGGAAAAACAAAGCAACTCTGCTCACTCTCAACTTAATCATTCTCTCTCTGGACCCCTTCCCCACCCATCCAGAGAAACCAAACCCACTGCCATCAAGTGGATTCTGACTCATAGCGACCCCTTAGGACAAAGTAGAGCTGCTCCATAGAGTTTCCAAGAAGCGCCTGGCAGATTTGAACTGCCGACCTTTTGGTTAGCAGTCATGGCACTTAACCACTGCACCACCAGGGTTTCCTCCTTCCCCACAGCTGTAGTAAAAAGCATCCCCAATCTCTCTACTCACAGTGTTGTTGGGTGTACTGTCAGGTTGATTCTGCCTTATAGTGACCCTATATGACAGGGTGGAACTGGCCAGTAGGGTCCCCAAGGCTATAACCTTAAGGAAGCAGACTGCCACATCTTTTGTCAGATGGAGCGGCTGTTGGGTTCAATCCACTAATCTTTCGGTTAGCTGCCAAACACTTAACCTTTGCGCCACCATGTCTCCTAATGATAACAGTCCCATAACCCATTGGCATTGAGTCAATTCCAACTCTTAGCATCTGTGTAGGGCAGGGTAGAACTGCTCCCATAGGGTTTCCAGGACTCTAAATCTTTATGGAAGCCAACTGCCACATGTTTCTCCTTCAGAGAGTCTGCTGAGTTTGAACTACTGACCTTTTAATTAATAGTCAGAGGCTTGTTATAATAGCAATCCATAGTATACTGTCTTTGAGTCGGTCCTGAGTAAGAGCAACCCTGTAGGCCAGAGTAGAACTGCCTCATAGAGTTTCCAAGTCTGCAGTCTGTACGGTGGCAGGTAGCCAGCTCTTTTCTTCCATGGAGCAGTTAGTGGATTTGAGCTGCTGAGCTTCCACGTAACAGCCAAGGATTAACCACTGCACCATCAGAGTTCCATCCATTCACAGTGATCCCCTTTAAAGGATCACTGTCCAGGGTGAGGTCCCTGCGTTAGTAGCAGTGTCGAAAAACGCAACCCCCTGGAGCATCAGCAACCCAGTCAGACACTGTAAGGGGGACACCTTAGAAGGACAGGTGAAGCTGAGGCCACAGTGTCCAGAGGACACAGCCTCTGCAGCTTCAGCTGCTGGCGTCTGTTGACCACGTGAGACGTCTTCATTTACATATGACACAGGAAGAGCTTTCTGTTAACACAAAATGAGGGAAATGACAGTGGTTGAAAATCGATGAGACCATTAGCGTATCACAGAACTACCACTGCTGTTTGCCCTCATCAAAAAACATGCAAGAAGAGAACAGTTAAAGGAAACAGACATCTGGAAAAGCTGGCATGCAAAGAGGTGGTAGGCTTGACAAAATTTCCTTCGCACTTCTCTCTCCCCACTTCCAGTGTGTTGCATCTTGCTTTCAGAAGTGGCAAAATTTGAGGGATCTGAATGACCAGTAAGAAAGCAAGAAAGGTCTATTTGAGTATTTTTTCGTATTTATTTGGTTCTCGGGTATGACTGTATTCTCATTTTGGTGGTTCATCCTCGCACATACTAAAATTTAAAAATATTTTCTATTTATTGTGTATCTGTTTGGGAAGTTTTCATGGATCACAGAGGCGTTCCAGAGCAGGGACAGATTATCCAATGGGCAGGGGAAGCACAGGCTTGTGCTTCTTACTGATCTGCAGTGAACAGTTTCACATGGGTGACAGCCTGATTAGTAATGCACAAGGAGGCCAATGTGTACCTTACTTACTGGATAATGTGCCCCATCCCAGAGTCTCAGGAAAACACAGCATTGTTCATGTTTAACATAAATGGAGACTGATGATATACAGTTATTTTTAACATGAAAACTAGCAAATACAAAGTAATGTTAAAATTTCCTGATACAGTAAGCTACACAGTAGGAAGTAGACTAAAGAATTTCAGCAGATTTTTTGGGCTTTCCAAAATTCTGCAGAGTCTTAACACTTACAGATATAGTTTTGTTTTTTGTTTTTTTGTTTTTTTAATTTCTGTTTTAAAAGCCAGAAGTAATGAAACAGTTCCCTGCAGAATACTTCCTTTTGTACCTTGTTGCTTACTTTTCTGGAGTCTTGAGTTTTTTCCAGTGATTCTCATTACTGGCCTTAACTCAAGAAAGTAGATACAAGACGTTTGCTACTGATCTTAGTTGGTTAGTACATGTCTTTGGAGAGTGTTTATTCTCCCTGCAGTTGAGATATGTTTTAATATGTACATGATACTTGTTAGGAAACCCTGGTGGTGCGGTGGTTAAGTCCTATGGCTACTTGTCTGAAGGTCAGAGTTCATATCCACCTTGTACTCTTTGGGAACTCTGCAGGGCAGTTCTACTTTGTCTTATAGGGTCTCTAGGAGTTGGACCCAACACAGTGGCAGTGGTGATTTGGTGGTGGTTTTGATATTTGTAGTCAGGCGCAACCTTGACCAGTTTGGCTGGTATAAAGTAGCATCTTAGCTGAGGTGCTGTCAAAGCCTTCAGGGGACTGTGGTTGACTGGTGATGGCTATGGAAACTTCTACCAATTAGCACCTATTCCTGTCTTAGTGACTGAGGGAATATAGCCACACTTAGGGACACATGACTGTGTGTGATCAAATTTAGACAGGATACTTGGACCAGTACAGTAGTCAGGTTATCCTTCTCAGAGTAAATGAGAGTTGAACTGGCATAAACTTGGGATATCCACTTGCTCAAGAAAGTGTCCATTGTAGCAGGGGAGAAAGGTATGTAGGGCAAGTTGGACTTGAGGTCATTTGTTTGCATTCACCACAGTCTCTTGCAAAAGTTACAGTGTGTACCCAGTAGAAGGTAAACCTGACTATAAAGGTGACCCCCTGGGTGAACTTCTAGGGAGGCAGATGAAATAGTTCGTTTTTAAATTTAGTTGTGTGTACATAATTAAAAGCATGTTTTATGAAGTAATGTAATAATGCACAAACATTATCTTTTTATTCTCACATTTCATGAACCTTTGTGCCCAAATTTTTACACATGAATCTTTATGATCAGTGTTGTTTTTTTTTTTTAATATCAGTAGAAGTCCCTTGAGTCATCCACCTAATTTCTGTGGCATGTCTTCATCCCTGTCTCTCATTTGAATTATTACAAATTTTAAATGCATATAGGATCTTATACTGAACATTTTACATCTAAACCACAAGTACCCATTCACAGAACAGTGGGATCAATTTTTAAATTGTCTTATATTCATAACCTCTACAGCATAATCACTTATTTTTTGTTTGTTGTTGGCTGTATTGTTGCATGGATATAGCATGTAACAATACTGGATTTACCCTGTTTTTTGAGTAGGGAATATATTCACATGGTTTGCAGTTTAAAGAATACACAGAAATTCCTCTCTGAACCTTGTCGTCAGCTATCCAGTTAGTCTCCCCAGAAGTAACTATTGATACTGGTGTCCTTTCTGAGAGAGGAGTGTTTTTAAAAACAATTTTTAAGAGACTGTTTTTGTAATTACATCTAAAACTTTGATTTTAAGGTCATTGATTTGGAAATAATTCATGTGTTAATTGTTTTCTCCCCTCTTTTTTTGATTCTGTTAGGATATCAGTCCAAATCCTATGAAGTCGATTTTTAAGTTAATGTATTTTCCCCAGGAGTACTTTTTTGTTTAACGTAAGTAAGTAAAAGAGCGTTTGATGGTGATGAGAAGCTATGGAAGGACTGGAATACAAGACAGCCCCCTCTTTTTTATGACTAATTTCAGGAGGTTAAAAGTCTCCCTTCTGTTTGAACATACATTCAGGCTTCTGGTTCTCTGCATGCACATTGCAGGCCTAAAAGAAGTCCTCCTTCCCCTTTCAGAGATTTAGATCTTTTATGTTGTTATATGAGCAGAGTACACACCCAGCAGGCACTATATGTGTGAAATGACTTTAGCTGTCGTAACTTAATGATTTTTTAAATTTTGTTTAGTCTTTTTCTTTTTACATCTTAATGTCGTGTTTAAATTGAATCACACATAAAAATAAAGGTATTGACCTCAAAATTAATAAATGCTAAGTACTATTTAGATGTTATGAAACAATTGAATTTAGATATTTTTCTTGGTGTTTGTGTTTCATTGTTACTCCTAATTGTTTCTGGAAGAAAATGGAGATATTTTAGTTTGGGATTAGTGTTTAGAAGTAATGCCTCATCAAATAGTTTATAAACAAACCTTAACCAGGAAAATGAAGTTTATATTTAAGGAACAATTCCAGGCTTTTTCCTCATTTTTTTTTTTAATGTTTCTTTTAGAAATACTACTAGAGTGGCAAAATATTCCCACTACTGGGATCAATAAGAAAGATGCTTTAGTGAAAATAGACAAAGACTTGCCTCTACCCCTGAAAGTAGTTAAAACAATTCTATGACTAGTAGTATCTTACGGGTAAGGCAAACATGTAGGAAATGAACTCTTCCCAACAAGTTAGCCCTTCATTAAGGAAAGTATGTCATAGAAACACGTAAATGATGAACCTGCACTAAAACAGTGCAAACACAAGGGAATCAGTTTTCCTTTTGATGTTTTTATGCACACAGGAAGTCTGTTTCCATGTTCCTTCAGATGGTTGTCACTTGAGAGAGGAGGAAACAGTCTGAGTTCTGCAGGAATAAACTGGACATAGCTTTATAAAAGCAGGGAAAAGCAAGGGGGCTGGAACAGCACACCTGTAGCTGACCTCTGCAGCTGTGGCTCTTGGAGCCTGCCCGTTGGACAGGACCCTGAGGAAGAGTCACTGGTGAGACCCGTAAACTGGCGGGTCGAGAAAGCCTGTGAGTGTGCTGAGTGACAAGCTGAGTCTTTTAACTCATGACCATGTTATTATAATGTAAATAGGTACTTTGATAGAGTTTTCTCTTTTTAAAAATGATTTGTTTTTTTGATACGTTTTGGTATATCTCCAAGTCCGGCTATTTTTGAGATGAGACTCAATTGTGATTGTCCATCTACTGTGTGCACACTGATACGCAATAGACAAGTTATCAGTAGTACTCCATGAAACAAACAAAAAACTCACTGCCGTCAAGTTGATTCCAACTCATAGTGACCCCATGGAACAGAGTAGAACTGCCCCATAGAGTTTCTAAGGAACACCTGATGGATTTGAACTTCCCAGTAGTAGTCAGTGGTGTAAAATGAATATTTGCCACCTTTATTTTCTGTGTTTAGAGACTTAGAAACTGTATTCATTTACTGTGAATGTTTCTTTCTTCTTTAAAAAGGGGACAACTTGTTATTCTTACTTTGAAACTCTGATTTTACTAGTAATCACATTTATTATGTTTTTTTGAGTCTAGAATCCCCATCTGGAAAAATCTTTTCTTAAGATTTTCTGTGCCGATTTTTAAGAGGAGATGACATGTATAGAACAGAAAGGGGGAGTGTGCTGTCACCGGACGAGGAGAGCAGTAGAAGCTGCACATAGGCGGGCATGCAAATTCAGACTGGATTGTACATTGTTACTCAATCACAGTAAATAAATAAAATATTTTTTTAAAAAAATTCTGTGCCTAAATAGGAGACAGAGTCCTTGTGGTACAGTGGTTAAAGAGCTTAGCTGCTAACCAAAAGGTTATTTACCGGCCACTTCTTGGAAACCCTCTGGGGCAGTTCCATTCTGCCTTGTAGGGTTGTTGTAGGGTTGCTGTGAGTCAGAATCAGCTCAGCAGGACCTAACAGCAATCAACAAAACTAAACTATTTCAGGCCACCTCTTCTTCTGTTCCTGAAGGATCATTTACTTAAAGAGGAAATAATGTATTCAAGAATTTGTTGCATATGGGGAACAGAGGTGGCCTTTTGCAGTGGATTCAGTACCTGTGTTAATATATTTGGGAACAGTCAGGTAAACTGCCTATCCCTGGAGCCCAGCCAAAGAAAACTGCTTGCATTGCACCATAGAAAATAAGTGGTATATGTTTATAGCTGGTCTTTTCAAAAGTTTTGGAAACATTTCTCCTCTCCTCGTTAACCTGTCAGGCCAGGTGTTTGGCAGCATACAGGGCGATAGGTGTCTTGGGTGAAACTGTGTTCCTTAGAGTAAGCATAAGTTTACTACTAAAGGAGATCAGTGAGGAGGAGAGGAGAGATTTCTAGCCTTCTCTTGTGTAGTTAGAAGATTCTGCACAGTGTCCTGGGCAAAAAGGAGATAAATACATGTTAAACAGCCAGGACGTACCACTATGGGATTCTCACTTTCCTTTTCTGTTGCTGGAGGTAGTAGAAATAGGTAATTTTTTGCCAGATGATCTTGTTGTTGACTTTGCTATTAATATATTTAGGATCTTGAATACTTAAAGTAATTCTCAAGGACATTAATACACGTATTCCAGGGATACGTCTAGATAATTTCTTTTGAAGCTTAAGGTGTTACTTCAGAGTATTTAGACTGAGAAGAGGAATGCATACTTGAATATAATTTTCTTCAGTCAAGTTTCTAACATGTATTTAAAATTTTTTATTGTAAAAATAAAAAAACACGTTACTTCCCATTTCAGCATTTTTCATGTGTGTAATTCAGTAATGCCTATTACACACACACACACACATACACACATATACTAGGTTTTAGGACTCACCACGCACAGTTGTAAAGTTCATAAGCTGTGTACAAACCCCCTAACATCTGCCAATGAAAATCCTGATTAATTGTGGCAGCTCTCATGCACTTTTTGTGTGTGACAATCTCCGGAACCCTTGAAAATGTAAAAGAAGCCTTATAAGCAGCTTAAGGGTGAGGTTCTCTCTTTGATAATGACCTTTATAAGGTCTCCTATTAAATAGCATACTTCGTTTCACAGTATAAGCAAGCACCTGTAACCCTATCTGCCTTCTGTTTTTCAGTTCTGGGTTTCTTGTTTAGACGGTTTTGCTGTTAACTGAGAATTTACTCTGCTTCAGCACATCAGTGCATACCCAGGGCGCATTCGTGTTCGCCTAGGTGGAGAGTGGCAGCTCTGCGTTGCCTTGCGTTAGCCCATCTTGGCTGCCAAGTCTGACCCCCTGGTGAGCAGTGTCTGGTGCTGACAGAGAGTGTTTATTACCACTGGTGGTTGGATAGAGCCTAAGGCCTCAGCAAGAGCATATAGCTCCCAAAGACAGCACCTTTGAAGCCTGATTTTAGGTTAGTGGTCCAGTCCTTAGGATGTGCCCTCTGGACTACTGTCCTCAGAGTCAACAATTAACATGGTCATTATAAGAGTGAAAACCTGATGACAGTTAGCAGTTCAAACCAGCATGAGACCACATGGTCTTAAATTTCTAAGTGTCTACCTAAACTTTTACAAGGCTTTTCTAGAGTCATAGCATTATTTCTTATATAGATTATTTGAGATCTTTTTCATAAAACCAAAGTCCATAGCATGATTTATTCTGGATACTGGGACCCTGGATAAAAACTAATTTACTAAAAAAAAGTCTTTGTTGCCCTTCAGAAAGCAGTTATAGACGATAATAGCTTTAAGTGATTAGTTGGTGAATTATCACTCACCTGTAACCCTCTAGCTGCTTAGGCCTCTCAAGGCCACTTGGAAATGAACAGTTTGTAATCCGTCCCTCTGCTGGGACTACTTAGTTAGAATTAAGTTGGGGCTGTTTTTACTTATGCCTGTCACCTAACCCAGCCACAAAGACCTTTCATAGCTAGAAAGAAAGAGGAAAGGATAGATACTTGACACCTGCTCTCTGTCATGTCTCTAATAAAAAAAACAAAAACCAAACCGTTTGCCTGAGAGTCAGTTCTGGCTTTAATAGCTACCCTGTAGGAAAGAGTAAAACTGCCTCATCAAGTTTCCAGAAAATGACTGGTGGATTTGAACTGCTGACCTTTTGCTTAGCAGCCAAGCTCTTAACCACTGTATCACTAGGGATCCAGTCTTAATCCCATTGCTGTCAAGTTGATTCCAACTCATACTGACCGTGTAGAACTGCTCCACCAAGTTTCTAAGGAGCACCTGGCAGATTTGTGCTGCTGATGTTTTGGTTAGCAGCCGTAGCAGTTAACTACTGTGACACCAGGATTTCATCTCAGTCTCTAATAGGACTTGCTTATTATGGGGAGTGCACTAGAAAAAGTGATCCATGGGCTTTTTCCTCCCTTTGTTATTGAGGTTACATTTTAAGGCATCTATAATAAAGGGCTGTTGTAACAGAACAAGTATGGCAGAAAAACCAACATGTTGGAATTTTCTTTTTTAGTGTATGGTTAATAATCACCAAGACTTACTAGCAAATACCGTATGTAATGTTTTCTGACTCCTTTAACTTAATCCCTGCTGTTGGCTCTTCTCCCCTCACCTGCTGCCCTCACTATTATTAACAGGAAGTGTAGTGTTTTGGGAGTCAGGACTCCAGGCTCCTCTGCTGACTCAGACTGTGAGCACGGGTAAGTCTCCGCCACGCTCTGTGTCACAGTCTCCCCGTCCAATCTCCGTACGGGAGCTGTCAGCCCTGGTGTCTCTCTGGCTGCCTTGCTCGTCACATCATGTGTGCTTGTATCTCATCATCACTTTTGCCTTGTGCTGTTCATTGGGCAGCGGAAACAGAAAGAATGAAAGGTAACGTCCATCTCAGTTGACCGACACAGTTGTGCGTAGATACAGATGAGTGGTGTTGCTTTTTAGTGACTTCTTCATGGCTGTATTACGGTACATACATGCCAGCTCTCTACATTAGTCAGACTTCTCCCTCATCTGAAAATTCAAACGAAGGAGAAATGGTGATTCAAATTATAGTATTCTCAAAAACAATGGATTAAAAAAATAATAATAATGTATCAAATTTGAAATATGCAGTCTCTTCCTAATTTTTTAAGGGTTGGCAGGTATGCATTGACATGTTTACTGTAGCATCAGACTGTCAGCTAAAAGACAGTATTTCAGCTTTTTTTTAAAAAGCCTCAGTTATTCCTACTCTCCCCTGGTCATTTATGTCATTGTTTTTGTTAAAATGGTGTAGCTGTGTATCTGTTTTCACCAGCTGAAGTTCTTTTACGTATGTATCCTTTGTTTAATAAAAACGTAATAAGAAAAAGCCAAAAGTCTGACTCACAACTTGCCTTTGGTTCTTGTAGGCTAAATTTAAAAACCAACAAGTGTTAGAATTTCTCAGTGCTGTCTGCAGATTGAACTACAAAATAGAAGACTGTGTGTGACAGAAGCTTTGATAGTGACAGCCGTTAAGCAGAATTCAATTGCCCTGTTTGGCCATGCTGTCATAATTTGTTATATAAAATTTTGGATCATCAGATTACTCAGCTTTCCAAAATACTAAGAAATTAGTATTTCAGGATAGGGATACAGTTTTTTTATTGTTAGCAAACATTTATTGAATGGTTAGTATGTTTCGTACTCTAAAAGTATTCCTACATTTTAAGCCTCTAGTGCAATATTGATAGTTTGAATATAGTATATTTTAATAAAATTGTTGGACATAATAGACCTTTAACAGTCATTCCACTAATGATACACATAAAATTAATTTACAGATAATTTCTGGACATAGCTGAGAGGAATAAGAGCCTAGATGAAAAGAAAGAGGGCTGCAGAGACAGCCTGGACCTGTTCCACCCTGTTAGATGTGTGGCATCACGCTACTCAGAGCCCATGTTTCTCACCTATAAACAAGAACAATGTTGGGTGCACAGGAGTAATGTTAGATGTAGAGGAATAATGTTAGGTTGTTGGAAGGATTAAATACAGCACTGAAAGTTTCAAGTACATACATGGTGCATCATAGGCATTCATTACACGTTACAGATACTTACATTAAATGTTTGATTAACACATGGTGGTTAACAGCACCAGCTCTGGAGCTACCCTGTCTGCATCTGGATCCTGGCTGCACCATTATTAGCTACGCAAACATAGGCAAATTAGTTCTTCTTTGCCTCAGTTTAATCATCTGTAAAATGGGGATCATGCTAGTACCTGCCTTATAGGTCAACGTGACGATTTTATGAGTTATATAAGTATTTAGGGCACAGTACTTTATAACTGTTTGCTAAAATAGTTATAGTTACACTGTTTGCAGTATACAGTATTTTAATTCATACTAAGCGTTTTATACCATGATGTTTCTTTCAGTAGCACCAGTAGTTTTTGACTGTTTTCTGAAAGTATTTCTTTGTAAAGAAGTCAAAATGGCATGGCATTCCTTAGTGTCTAGCTGTGTACCTCTGTAACATTTGAAGAGCAACTTATCTGACGAGAGCTGAGAGGGCAAAGGCAGTAGGCACTGATTTCCCATGAAGTTTGTCCCTCTTGTTGGTACTGCCAGTTCCCACAATCCTCACATTCCCTGGGCATCAGTCAGTGTCTACAAGGAATGATTTTCAAATATTAAAGCATGTGAAAAGACAAACAGGCCAAAACTCAGAGCTCTCTAGGGACCATGACCTCCAAAACAGACTCCATTCTGACATTTTCACAAGCTACTTGAAGGGATTCCAGCAGGGTCATTCCATTCGGTAAGCTCCTAAACAGACCCTGTGTCATCAAGGGCTGATTTATAGGTTTTTCTTCTTATGTACTTGTTCTGATGAGATTAAGATAGTAGATACGATTGCTGAAACTCTTTTAAGGCACATGATGTATATGATAAATACGGTGCAAAAGACTTTTGGTATTTCGCATAATAAGACAGTTATTTGTTATGTTTAAGATGGTTTCGTGCTCTCTGAGTTGTCTTTTAAATTCTTTTTAGTTTTGATTCCAGGAAATCTATGTGATAGTCATATTTCCAAATTAAAACTAAACACATTGTTAGCGCAGTTTTTTGCCTAAATTCAAAAGTGAACTTTAAAAAAGTATGTATGCTAAAATTATGTGTGGTATATGTGTATTTATGGTTACTTTTCTCACAGTGACCTTTGGGATATGTAAAAACAAACAGTTCTGGTGTCCTAGAATATTCTATGAGATCTTAGTATTATAGCAGTTAGTTAGATGGTTCTTTAAGGTTATTGAGGGGGCTGATCCTTATAGTGTTTTTTCAGTTAACCTGAAACCCCTAAAAATATTTTATTGTATATTTTTATACGTTGCTTTAAAAAAAAAAGAATATGGTGCTAAAAATAAATTAACAGGGCAGAACCCGAGAGAGTTGAAGCCTGGACAGCTTAAGGAAATGAGTGATTAGGATTTATTTGGTTTTCAGTCAGCCATAAATGCTACCATCGCTCATACTATCTCAGTCTGCGGTCTCTGAGAGGCATATATGTGAACAACATTCCACATTTGAAGGGTCACATTTTGTGTCATTTGCTTCCTTCTTTGCATGATTCTGTTCATTGAGCTAGTCATTTGGATCCATAGAGTTTGGGCTATTAAATAGAAAACTCTTACAATATAAAAATTTTGGTACCTGATTCTTTTGTAGGAGTGCTTTAAACAAATTTAAAAATGGAGCTTGGGCAAGTAAACTTGATTTTATAATCTCAACCAAGAATCTCAAAAGTAGTAGTAAAATAACACCAACTTTTATCATATTCTAATAACCTATCAGAAATCCAGGATATCATAGAGACCTCCATAACCTATTGCCATCAAGTCAGTTCTAACTCATAGTGACTCAGTAAGACAGAATAGAACTGCCTCGTAGAGTTTCCAGGGAGCACCTGGTAGAACTGAACTGCTGACCTTTTGGTTAGCAGCCCTAGCACTTAACTACTATGCCACCGGCATCCCCAGAGGTCCCTGGAGGAGAGTAAAATGAAAATGAAAAAATAAAGTGATCACAGACAATCATTGACTATACTAGAGAATCTTGTGGCTCTTGATTGATACTTACAATATGAATATATGGTGAGAAAAGTATATAAAATATGCATTACGCTTCTCCTAAAGCCAAGTCCAGTGAAGTCGTATTTAACTAGAGGTACTCTTAGTATGGGAAAGTATTTTCTGAAACAGCTTTTTCTCTCTGTTACTTGTTAGTCTTGATTTTTGAAAGAAATGAAATTTGGTTAAATTACTAATTTGCTGATGAACCAGTGAAATCTCTGGTTGCAGTAACACGTGCTTATATGTTTGTTTGTATCGTATGAAAAGTAGAGAGCTGCTGAGAAGCCAGAGTGGGTGTTAGGAGACAGAACAGATGAGAGTCTCTGTTGGTCCCTTGGGGAATGAAACTTGTGTAGGGCTGGCATGAGCAGACTGGAGAGCCCCAGAAGAACCGAACCTGGAGCAGACGTGCAGCCCCACCGAGCTGCTGTCAGGTTGGGATCTCACTATCATTGGTCTAGGTGACCTGCTGACAATAACAAATGGAAACCAATAAGTAAGATACTTTTGAATATGAAAAGTAAAAAGACTATGTTTTTGAAAATCAAAGTCATCAATATGTTTGTGTACTTTGTGCTTTAGAGTATATCATACTTGGTTTTTACCAGATGAGTCTTACATGTGTGGTTCCATTATACTGGTCCAGATGTTTGAAAATGTAGTTATTTGAATTTAACTTGTTTAAATATGCTGATGTAGAATCTTTTTATTTTTATACTATACACTTTGTGTAAGATACTATTCACCCACCTTTGCTTTTCTAAGAACTGTGATAACACATTTCGATCTTCTTAGTTAACCCTGAAAACCGTGGTAGGGTAGTAGTTAAGAGCTGCCACTGCTAAACAAAAGGTCAGCAGTTCATATCCACCAAGCAGTCCTTGGAAACTTTGCAGGGCAGTTCTGCTTTGTCCTGTAGGGTCAACTTGATGGCAGCATGTTTGGTTTGGGTTGGTTTTCTCTGTAGTTAACCCTGTACCTTTCCCCCCAAACAAATGACTTCTAAGGATAGTGAAATAACTTAGAAAAGGGTATCGAGAGAGGTGGCATAACATGAAGAGTCTAACCAGTGTTACAGAATTGCACGTGCAGAAATTGTTAAATTGGTACACGATTTGTTGTGTATATTTTCAGCCCCTCCTTTTTTTTCCCACTCTTCCGTCTGTACCTTAACAAGCCAACACATACCCTTCTAGTCCCGCCTACAGACTGCAGTGTGCTAGGTTTTCCATATGTTACTGCCTATTACTGGATTCTCTTCCTTTGCTCACACAGTAGACCTGGAGCCCCAACGGGTAACCAGCCAAGTTGAAGTGCTAAATTCTGCAGTGGAGGGAGGTTTTCCTCATTGACTAGGTAACGACACTTCACCCGTGAGGTAGGTTTTAGTCGTTTCCCTTTTCTAAAACCTGTACACAAAAGGTCAGAGAGGTTAATGCAAGGGCACAGAGCTGTTAAGAAATAAAGCTTTAAAAACGTATTTTGCTCTAAAGTTACCCATAAAGGTAATAAAGAATGCTGTTACAATAGGAAAGGTTAATTTTATTTGAAAGAAAGATAACAAATATAGTTAAGGTAGACTATTGCTTTTTAACTTTTATATAAGGAAATAGTGAAAAAGGGCATAAATATAACAATGTATAAAAGATACAGTTTAAGAAGATTAAGATTTTATTTGAAGCTCTCAGCAAAATTGGAAAAAAGGGAAATTCCTCACTGTAATCAAGGCAATATATGCAAAACCAAAAACCACCATTATTTTTAACAGAGAAAAATTGAGTGCATGCCCTTTAAGATCAGGAACAAGGATGCACGTTATCATTACTGTGTTCAGTATTGTACTGGAAGTCTTAGCCAGAGCAATAAGGCAAGAAAGGGAAATAAATAGTATCTGTCTTTGAAAGGAAAAGGTAAAACTATCCCTATTCACACATGACGTGATCCTATATGTAGAAAATCCCAGAGATTCGATGAGAAAGTTAACAAAATTAATAGAAGAATTCAGCAAAGTGACGGTTACAAGATCATTACACAAAAATCAGTTAGATTCTTTTACACTAACAAGAATTCTGAAAAGAATGTTGAGGATATCAGGAAAATAGTACCATTTGCAGTAGCCCCAGAAGGATAAAATACCTAAGAATAAACCTAAACAGGGGTGTGAAAAACTTGTATAAGGAAAACTGTAAAACACTACTGCAAAAAAAAGAAAAAAAATGATCCCTCCTTAAATGGGAATACATTCCTTGCAGCTGGATTGGAGAATTTGCAGTATGAAAATGTCAGTACAACACAAAGTGATCTATGGATATAGTGCAATCCTGATCCAAATCCCAAAGACATTCTTTGGTAAGATAAACAGACTTACCTCCAACTTTATATGGAAGGGAAAGTGGCCTTGAACAGCTAAACCACTATTAAAGAAGAACAGATCACGGGGCCTTTTATGTCCCAATCTTGTCACAGTAAACAAAACAGTCTGGTACTGGTTCAGAGACAGACATATAAGACAGTGGACTAAAATTGAGAACCTGTCTATCTATGGACAGCTGATCTTTAGCAAAGGTTTTGAAGTCAATTCAATGGGGAAAGAAACAGCCTCTTTAACAAATGATACTAGCAAAACTGGATATCTGTTTGCAAAACAATGAAACAGATCTGTACCTCATACTATACACAGAACTAAAAATGGATCAAAGAAGTGTTAAACCTGGAAGATAACATAGGGACAAAACTAGGGGACTTAATTTGGACGTAAATAGTCTGTCAAGCACATCTAAAAATGTACAAACAACAGAAGATAAGTTAGATAACAAGGACCTCCTAGAAATTTAATCAAAAGGCTTTACCAAAAGAGTAAAAAGAACCTGTAGACTGGGAAAAAAATCTCTGGACAACAACTTATCAGGTTTGTGATGGTTAAGATTGTATGCCAGCTTGGCTGGGTCATGCTTCTCAGTAGCTTGTTGGTGATGGTGTAGTTTGACAGGTATGTAAAATGGTGTAATCAACTCCATGATGAGATCTGCAATGAGTAGCCATTTAGGTGAAAGGGAGTTTCCTTGGGGACTTGGTCTGCCTCCAGTGTATGAGTGGATGCTCCAGCATGGCTGTCACTCTGAATCCAGCATCCAGCTCATCATCATCTGACCTCCAGTTCTTGGGACTTGGGCGTGTAGCTTGCTGTGCTGATTTTGGAATTCATCATTCTGTACAGCCTGTGAGCCAATGACCTGCCAATCTTGGGTTTGTTAGCCACTGCAACTGTAAGAGTCAGGAGAAGCCTCCAACCTGACACCTGACTGCAGGCTAGGGTAGTTACCAGTCCCTACAACTGCATAAACTATTTCCTTTTCATAAATCTCTGTCTCTGTCTCTGTCTCTGTAGATGTTGCCCATATTGGGTATTGTTACTAATGTGACTTCTATAGGGAACTCAGTCTAAGATTAGGGTCTAATCTATAAAATATAATAGAGGACTTCCAACAGCTCAACAACAGAAAAACAATCCAGTCAAAAATGGGCAAAGTATATGAACAGACACTTCAATCAAGTGTACCTTTAAAGTACTAAACACATGAAAGAGTTCTTGTGGTTAGTAGCTGTTAGAGAGGTTTAAATCAGAGCTCCCATGAGATGCCAGCTTAGTCCTGGAAAAATGGCACTGATTAAAAAAATAAAATAACAAAGGCTAGCAAGTCCTGGAGAGACTGTAACTGTTAAACACTGCTGGTGGGATTATAAAATGGTATAATCACTGTGGGAAACAGTATGGTGGTTCCTCACAAAGCTAGAAACAGCAACACTTTATGATGTAGCAGTCCCACTCCTGGGAATATATCTTCACTATACAAGCTCATTGACATGAATAGACGCATGCGTGCCTATGCTCAGTACAGCATCATCCACAACAGCAAACAAACCACAAGAAAAGGAAACAGCCCCAGTGCCCAGTGGATGAATGGATGAGCAAACTGTGAAACGTAACATGGGCGAATCTTTAGGACATTAGGCCAAGTGAAACATGTCAGTTGCAGAAGGGCAAATACTGTGTGGTCTCACTTTCATAAAAAGTGAAGAATAGGTATATACACTGAAAGCAGTGTTCTATGATGGTTACCAGGGATGGAGGGAGAAGGCAGGGGGAGTGAGTTTCTAGGTCGTAGACACTTGTTATTTTTGGTGATGGGAAAGGCAGTAAATACCCAATATGAGTGAACTCCGCACAGCTTGGCCCAGGTAGATGAAAACACTAAGAAGTGCACAAGAATAAGGGACAGTTTCAGTCATTACCATAGCGTATACATTTTTGCAAAACTAACAAAAAATGAGTGTGATTACACAGTTAGACAGTGTATGCTCACATGTGTGTTAGAATGCACATGTGAGTACGTACGCCTGCTTGTAGAGGTATATCTGTAAGCATATGCGTACGCTTGTTTATATGTGCTGCATATACATATATGTGACAAATCACACAGGGACATAGCCAAACACCTCACAGGATTAATTTACTAGATTTAAAGGCTTATGAGACAGCTCAGTCACTTGATGTAGCATAGTCATAGAGATAATGTTCTTCATTCTGCTTTGGTGGGTAGCATCTGGGGCCATACAATGCTGATGAAGACCCATGCTGTTAGGAATGTGCTGAAGTGATAACTATTCTCATTTTAAAAAGAATTGTTGTCTCCTGGAGGAGCCCTGGTGGCACAGTAGTTAAGAGCTCAACTGCTAACAACACGTTGGCGGTTGAAATCCACCAGTCACTCTTTGGAAATGCTATGGGACAGAGTAAGGTCTCTGAGTTAGAAATCGACTCCCCAGTGGGTTTGATGATGTTTGTATTGTTCTAAGGTGCCTTTGTTTCACTATGCACAGTTTAGTATCATATAGATACACCTAAGTCACACATCTTTTCATTTTAAATATTTCTTTTTGTTTGTATTCTGTGTACAAATAGTCTCTGGCATTGTGACTAAGAAAACGTTTCTCTTTGATGATGCTTCAGGACATTGTGCCCCTGCCTGTCTCTCCTTCTGTTCAAAGTCGTCTCCCTCTTCTTTGAATCTTTGAAACTTCCTACCTCCTCCTAAGTTAACCTGTAAGTTAGGTGCTGAAAGGTTTTTTAAAAAAAGTGTCCAGAAAAAACATTTAGAAAACAATTGAAAGCACTACTCACCCAGTCCTCTGGAGAAGAGACTGTTGGGGTCAGCTGTAGATGCATAGCGGGTCCCGGTTTTTATGAGCAGTGTCTTCATGGTTCGCTGTCGTTTATGCTTTTGAGCTTGGCTTTGCATTTTCTCTGGCCCTTTTGTACTAAGCCTATTCATTCTTTCAAAGATAGATTAATTTTTCATTTTGAGAATATCAGTAGCATATGCTTACAGCACATTTGTGAGGAAGAAAAGGAAGAGATAAAAAGATTAATATTCTGCCAGATAATCACTGTCAAATTACTGTAATTATCTTTTTAAGTCTTTTTTTCTGTGTAGGCTTTTTAAAAACTTCACAGTATCATTTGTTTTAATTCGTTTCTGTTTTTTTCTCATTTTTCGTTGTGTCTTTATAACTTTATAATTCCTCTATAAACAGCAAGTTAATGATTACATTGGACTTCAAATAAGTGTGTCAGATAGATGTAGCACAATTAACGAAACCCGTTCTTTTTGAGACTTAAGTTGTTTTTCTATCTTTTTAAATAATACATGGATTAAAATCTTGGTACTAATACAGTACCACTTTTGAAACTTCTGTTTGCTGAAGAGTTCTCCTTACTACCTCTTGTCGCCGTGTGAGCCGTGTGCTAGTGAGGAATGTGGACCTCGGCTACAGAAAACCTAGAGTTTAAAAACCCCAGCCGGTCACTTTACCGTTTCTTCATTTGTGAATCGGGACGAAGGCGCAGTAGATGAATCTGCCTTTGAGGGTTGTTCAGGGAAGTGAGTGAAAGGAGACACATAAAAGGCTTAGTACAGTGTCTTGAACACAATGCTTTTATTACTGAATTGATTGTATTTTACGGGAACAAAGGAGTTACAACAAAATTTAGCCTAATTTATCTATTGTGCCCCAAATGCCCCGTCCTTTATAGGAACGGTTCACCTAAATACATGGTCAGGGTAAACAGGAGAATTTTGGTTTTGAGATTGCAAAGTCTTCTTGTTGTGAATTAACTTTTGTAGTTAGGAATTCTGGAATGCTTGTTACTCATGTATCATGAACTGAAGTATTTTTCTCTAATTAGGATTATTAGAGTACTTTATGAAAGTGTGGCTTTGGGGTTAGTAGTAATTGTAGTATGTCATCTGCCCCCCTCAGGCATTCAGACAAGGTAGAATATTTGTTGTGTACAAGTTCTTTTTAAAGTTCTTAATTGTTTTCAGGTGACATCATTCTTAAAATGTCTTAAAAGGAATATCAGGCGTGACTCATTTTCCAGACAATATAGAAAATGGCTGGAGTGTGTAATATTTCAAAGTCACATCCTAGAACAGTATCCTAATCCTATGAGATAGGGAGACATCTATTTTGCAGAGAGTTGGAATATGATTATTTGCTGTCAGATCTAATGAAGTAAGTTCTTTGTTTCTTTTCACTTTCGAATCTGTAGAAACATCTTAAAATAACATCTTCACTGGCAGTTTTACTTGTTTATTATAAATATTTGTTTCCTAACATTGTAATACCTTAAATTTTGTTTAAATGCAACACACGGGTATTTACTCTGAAGAGAGGGTTTGGATTACTTGAATGAGTTTTAGCATAGAAAATGTCTTTTTAAACATAGGTCTTTTTTCCATCATAAAAATAATGCATGCTCACTGTAGAGCATTTTGAAAATTCAGAAAGGTAAAAAAACAAATTTAAATATACTGTACATCCTACCAGTCCATCATAGGCAATATAAATATTTTGCTATGATCTTTTTTTTTTAATTCATGTAGTTGTCTAAGAAAAACAAAGTAGAGACCACACTGAGCATACATCTTTATAACTCCTAGTCACCCTGGGCCCTTATAAGCAATCATTTTGCCATCTTATTAAATATGTCTCTTAAAATAATATTGCATCTTCTTTGACTCCTTGTGAGCACCCAGTAATTATTTTTGTAATGGTTTTGAAGCTCCTATCTTTAGTGACTATACAATATTACGTTGTACATAATATACGTTGTACATAATATTACGTTGTACATAATATTATGTCATACATAATATAGTCATTTCCTTATTAGCATGTAAGTTGTATCCTGAGTTTTGCTGTTATAGTTAATGATGGCATGGATAGTCTTGTGCATAAGCTATTGTATATACTGCAGAGTATTTCTTCAGAATAAAGTTGTAGACACTTTTACAGGGTCAAAGAGTTTAAATCTCCTTTTGGGGTCTAGAACATGTATCCGGTAGCTTTCTAGAATATTACACCAATTTATACTTTTATTAGCAATGTTTAAAAGTGTTTATTTCATGGCATTCTTAGAATTTGGGGAAAAGGTCATTAATTTTTTAATGAGTTTTATTTATATACACTGAAATACACAAACCTTAAATGTACAGATGACAAGTTTTCTAAAAATCAGATTTTGAGATCATTTTTGACTAACAGGAAAGTACACAATTCCTGTGAGTCCATCATCCAGACCCCCTAGATGTTAATGTCTGAGCCACACTTGTTTTATCATGCTCTTCCCATATCTATATGTGGTTTTTTTACTCTGAGTCATTGGAGAGTAAGTTGCAGACATGTTTTTTCACCCCTAAGTATCTAACAACAGAACATTCTCTCATATAACCACAGTACAATTATCAAAATCAAGAATTAACATTAATACAATACCATTAGCAAATCTACTGACATTATTCAAATTTTGACATTTGTCCCAATAAAACCTTTGACAGCAAGAGAAAAAATTAATGATTCCATGTTCCGCTGTCCAGTTCAGGACTATAATGTCTCAGTCTCCCGTCAGATGGAACAGTCTTTTTCGTTTTCCTTTGATGATGTTTTTGATGAGTGCAGGTCAGTTATTTTGGAGAATCACCCTTGGTATGGGTTTGTCCCTTACATCCTCATGGTTGGATTCAGGTCATGCACTATTGGCAGGAAGATCATAGAGGAGCTGTTGTGTCTTCTCAGTGCACCACAGCAAAAAGCATGTATTGTCTGTCTGTCCCATTACCATACCAGTGTGTCACATTACAGGTGTGCTTCACACAGTTCCCAGTGGCTGGTTTCTTGGGGAGTAAATCCCCAGGCCTTGCTTCCAAGGCATCTCTGGGTGAACTTGAACCTGCAGCCTTGCAGTTAGCAGTCAAATGGATTAATTGTTTGCACCACCAACAGACTTCTTTTGTCACATTGTTAACTTTGGTCCCTTGGTTAAGATAGTATCTTCCAGGTGTCTCCACTGTAAAGTTACTGTTTTTCCCGTTGTGATATAGAAGTAAGTATCTGCTGGGGAAATACACTGATAACTGCATATGTACCTTTTTCCTCATTAAATCCTCAGCTGCTAGCTTTAGTATTCATGGCTGAAACAGTAATCTTTGCTAAACCAGTTACTACTCAGGATTGCCTCTTGCTATTAGTATTTATTTTGATGCTCCAGTTTTCCCAGTGGAGCCCCTTGTCACTGGCCCCTGTGTCCTTTGGATGGTCACTGTCTGTTGGCACGTTTCTGCTCTGTGGCACAGCCAGATATTCCAGGCTCACCTGTGCTTTGCTCACCCCAGCCTGGAGCAGTCATTTCTCCAAGGAAATCTGGTTCCTTTCAGTGGAGGCTGTGGAGCCCAAGATCTAGGAATGAGGTGTTTTGATTGCTATTGGAATGGCATTGCTTTAAACTTCCTCAGCAGGTGCATGTGAGATACCTGCATGCACACACATACACACATTTGTATCAATTTCTGTATATATTGAAAAGCAGACATTCTTACTGATACCTCTGATTTTACCCAGTGTTGTGGGGTTAATACTAGTCTTCCCCTTTTTCATGTTTGTAACTTCCTCTCTGGTAGTGACAAACGGTGTTCCCATTGGCCACACTCTTCTTCCTTATGAGTTCACTACTAGAACACACGTTTCAGGATTGCTAACCCACACAACTGTGGAAATGTACTACACTTTCAACAGGTAAACTTCATGGTGTGTAACTTACATCTCATTTAAATATCTCATGCCCACTGCCCCTATCCAGAAAATAGTACTGAGGTCAGCTCTTCTGGACAAAAATGGATTGGACTTGGGGACACAGTGCAGCCGTGTCGTGTGTGTACTTTATGATTCTGTGCATTTATAGAATGCTGCCCTCTTGGCCTCTTTCTAGATGGGTGACAGGAGGGTGAAGAGGAGGGGGCAAGAGCTTGTTAAGAGAGTATGACAAATACAGAATGAAAAGGAGTGTGTTGTCACCAGGCAAGGAGAGCAGAAGGAGCTGCAGATAGGCAGGCGTGCAAAATTGATTTGGATTGTATACTTTTACTTAATCACAATTAAAAAAAAATAAAAAACCAACTCCTGCCTGGAGTTTCTGGTCACTGTTTTTTGTTCTGTCCAGAGGTGTCTGGTTTAAAAACTGCATTCACGCCTTGTTGGGGTTGAGTCTAACCTGTCTTCAGTGTGTGCTTGTTTTTCATTTGAAGTTTCCAAGCCCATTGCTCTGGCCTCACCTGACTCAGAGCAGCCCTGTAAGACAGAGTAGGATTTCCTGGGCTCTCACTGTTATAGAGCACAGTGCCATGTCTCTGTCCCTCTAAGCGGCTAGTGGGTACCAACCCCTGACTTTCAACTAGCAGCAGAGAGCTTAACCACTGGACAACCAGTGGTCTGAGACACAGTTGGGTTCATTTATTGTTATTTTGTCACATCCGTACTGATTTTGTTTTTGAATAATGTAAAGTATTAAAGCTCTGAAGTCAAAATTACACAAAAAAGATGTCCCCAGAGATGTGTCTCTCCCTGCCTATCTCGTACATCATCTCTCCCTCCTCCTCACTGTGTTCCCCATCATCCACTGTAGATAATCAGTCTCATTAGTTTCTAGTTTTAGGTTTATTTTGTTCCTTTTTTGCACAAACAAGCAGCTGTAAGTAATTTTATCTTATTTCCCCCTTTCTACACGAAAGGTAACAAGTGGGTTCTGCTTTGCTGAACTTTTCCTCACTAATGGGTTTTGAAAGTCACCTTAGGTCAGTTCATACGCATCAACGTAATTTCTTTCTGCAGCTGTGTGTGTGGTGTAACATTGTACAGGTGTAGCTGGTTTATTCACCCAGTCCCCTAGGTGTGGGCATTTTAAGTTTCTGATATTTTGCAATTAATGAACAAATGCCACAGTGAATCACTCTGGGCATATGTATTTTTGTAGTGTTGGAGGTGTACCCTTCAGATAAATTCCTAGAAGGAGGGGTTGCTAGTCAGCATGTAAATCCATGTGTGGCTTTTCTTAGGTATTACCAAATCCCTCTCCCAAAGAGCCATGCCAGTTTGCATTCCAGCTAGCAGTTTGGAGACTGTTTCCCCCGCAGCCTCACCAGCAGGATGTGCTGTCAAACGTTTGACCATCCAGTAGGTGAGAAGCGGTATTTTAGTGTAATTTTAATTGTGTCTCTAATTATAGTTGAGTGTCTTCTCATATATTTGCCCCTGTTTCAGTTTTGGGGGGATAGGGTGATAATTGCCCCCCCATCTATCTGTCTTGAACTTAAATCCATTTTTAAAGAAGTTAGAAATCTTAGCTGTTAATATTCAATATATGTCCTTGGTATTTCCTCCCAGTTTTCAGTTATCTGTAGATTTAGCTTTGCTAGACTTTCTGGCTTGTTGCTTGATTGGTTCTGTGTCTTTGAAGGTGGGGAGGAGAACGGGGGTTGTGGTGGTTGCTTTCAATGTCACCAAAGTATTTACTGCATTTCGAGTTGGATCATAGTTAGAAGACCTTTTCCTGTACCCAGGTTGTGGAAGAACCCCGTCATGATTACTTAGAGTAGTTGTGTGGTTTAATATTTTCCGTTTACGTCCCTGATTCATGCTAGGTTTATTTTTTGCCTGGTAAGGCTCTCCTCCCTCCCCCCTCCACTGCTTTTCTTCCCCTCACAGCATTTCCATGGCTTGCCTTGCTTGCTTGTTTTTTCTCATATGAATTTTAGTATTGGCTTGTCTAGCTGCATTAAAAAGCTGGTTGGTATTTTTATTGGGATTACAAGTTAACTTAGAACTAACATCTTTTTGATGTTGTGTTACTCTTCTCCAAGAACAAAACCAGTCTTTCCATTTGTTCAAGCTTACTTTGATATTTTTTAAGAGTTTTGTACATTTTTGGTTGTTTATTCCTGTGGGCACTTGGCCTTGGCTGGCATTCCTGTGAGTATTATCTTTGTCACTATTATTTATTTGGGTTTTCTCTGCTCTTAGATTCTTTAACTGCTTATTGTGTGTATATTTGAAGGTGATTGATTTTTGTATATGTATCAATTTATCATGCTGGAATTTTGCTAAATTTCTTGAATCTGTACTTCTATGGATCTCATTAAGTTTAGGGAATTTTCAGCCATTGTTTTTGTAAGTATAGTTTCTTCGTTTTCTGAGGATGTAGTTGCAAATAAAGTAGATCTTGGATATCACCTGTGGGCAGCTGAGACTCTGTTCTTTGTATTTTGTTGTGTTACTGTTTTAAAATCTTTTCTCTCTGTTGTATAGTTTATTTTCATTACATCACTTTTATTGTTAGAACAAGTTGTAGGTTTGAGTTTTTCCCTGCTTTCTGATTTAACTATATACTATACATTCTGATATATACTATTTTCGCTGTCTTACTTTTTAGAATTTATTTCAGTTTGTAGTTTTGCTGCTTTTTATGGGCTCGTAGGAGATAGTGCTAACTTCCAGGTAGACAGGCTTTTTAAATTTATTTAATTAATAATTTCTATTTTTATTACATTGAGTGTTGTTTATAATATTTTGTATATTTTGGAACTCACTGAAGCTTTCTTTTTTGTCTAATATGTGACTTACTTTTTGATATCCGGTGTGTAGTTGAGAAAGTAGATTCTCTGTCATGAGTGTGTGAGGTTCATACATAGTGGTAAAATCTTGTTGATTGTGCTGTTTAGGATATACACACATACTTACACACTTACTTTGGCAGTTTGATCCTTCTTATACCAAGAGAGGAAGATTAAAGTCTCCTCTAGGATCATTGTGAGTCAGAATCTACTCAACAACAACAGGTATTTTTTTCTTTTAATCACGTGTTTAAGGAGCACTGGTGCAAGTGGTTAAGCACTTGGCTGCTGCTGACCTGGCAGCTTGGGAGGAAGATGTAGCTGCCTGTGTCCTTAAAGGTGACAGCCTTGGAAACCCTCAGGGATGGTTCCCTGTCCTGTGGGGTCCCTGAGGTTGGGATCAGAGATCCTGCTGGTATAGTGGTTAAGAGATGCTACTAACAAAAAGGTCCTTGGAGTCCACCCAGTGCTTCTTGGAAACCCTGTGGAGAGTTCTACTCTGTCCTATAGGGTTGCTATGAGTTGGAATCAACTTGTAGGCTGTGGGTTTGTTGGTTGGTTTTTGATTGGTCAGTTTTATGGTTCAGATTGACTCAACAATGACATATTTTGTTTAGTTGTTTGCTTTTATCCTGTCATTTTTGTTTTATAATGATGGTTGTGTCATTTTGCATATAGTTGTGACTCGTCTCAATCTTCATTGTTGATGATGGAATTTAGCATTAAAAACTGTCCTCCTTTGTTAGGTTTAATCTTTCATTACTTGAATTCTCTGTTTTATGACATCAAGATCCCTTTTCCTTCACCATCCTGGCGGTGGATCACAGACTAGACTAGGCCACCAAAACAGTGTAGGCTTACCCATCATGGGTCAGTGAGTTACAAGGTCACCATGTACTTTGGAAGTCATTCTTTAGTTATTACAGACTGAGATTTATCTTAACAAATGAGTAGTTCTTTGGGTTTTTTTTTTAAGGTTCTTTAGAACACTTAGACTGTTAGTTGTTCTCAGGGTTTAGACACCCTGGTAAATAATCTTATATTGCATTGGTTTAGTAAATAAATAGACTGTTTGAAGGTTATCATGTTCCAGAGTGGAATTTCTCTGAAACCATTGTGGTTTCAAACACACAAACACCCACACACACCACTGAGGTGTAACTGATCTACTGTAAAATGCATGTATTTTGAGTGTTCAATTTGAGAAATTTTAGCATATGTACACATACCTATGAAATCATCACCATAGCCAAGGTAGTAAACATTTTCATCAGCCTTAAAACTTCCTCATGGACATTTGTGGTCTGTTCCTCTTTCTCCCCCAGACCACAGGCAATCACTGACTGGCTTCCTGGCACTATAAATTAGTCTGCATTTTCTGAAGTTGTAAATAAAGGAAATTACTTAGTACATACTCTTTTTTGGTCTAGTTTCTTTCATTTGGCATAATTACTTTGAGATTCATGAATATCGTTTTATGAATGAGTAGTTTATGTGTGTTTACTGCTGAACCAGTCCATTGTGTGGCCATACTAAAATTTGTTTTCCCATTCGCCTGTGCATGGACTTTTGGTTAGTTCATGGTTTGTGGCACTTACAGATAAAGCTGCTATGAATATTCCTTTTATTGTACAAGTCTTTGTATGGACATAAACTTTCATTTCTCTTGGGTAAATGGTAAGGAATGGAATGGCTCAGCAGCAAAATGTATACCTCTATAAAGAAATGACCACTGTTTTCTAAAGTAGCTGTGTGTTTTAGGGCCACACCAGCAGCATGAGGGAGTTGGGTTGCTTCACAGCCTTGCCAGCCTCATTCTTGTTAGCTTCAGTCATTTTAAGTGTATTGTCCAAAGCTGGGCCAACCTGAGGTCTAGCCTAACCCTGGTCACTTGTGGTTGTTAACTTTTGTTATCTTCCTTTTCCTACTAAAGTCAAAAAAGTCTTACAGAATTCTAGATGATTAGGAGTATAGCACGTGCTCTTAAAACCAAGGGTATCGTAACTCCAGAAAGCAGACTCATTTAGAAAACAAGACATATATGATCCAGAGGAAACCCTGGTGTTATGGTAGGTCAAGTGCCACGTCTGCTAACCAAAAGATCAGCAGTTCAAATCCACCAGGCGCTCTTTGGAAACTGTGGGGCAGTTCTGCTCTGACTTCTAGGGTTGCTATAAGTCATACCTGACTTGATGGCAGTGGGCTTTTTTTTTTATGATCCAGAGGTAGGGTGTGTGTGATTGTGTGGATGGAGTGAGAATGTGTGAGTGTGGAGGGATGAGCATGTGGGGAGTATGTGTGTCGGGGTATCTGTGGGTGTGTATTACCAGGTGTTTGGGCAGGGGAACTATAGTCTGAAACAAAAGGTCACTGTTTTCTCCAAGAAGGGAGGTAGGCTAGGAGTAGGAAGGTGGAATGGAGTTTTTGTCTACACGTCTCCTTACTGTTAGTCATCCAGGGCTCAGGTTACTTGCAGAGAAAGGCAGGAGGATAGAAGTGTGGTCTTGAGAAAGCGGGAATGCATAGAACAGTGGTGCAGGCGCTTACAAAGAATGAAGCTTAATCTCTCCAGCCATGCTTGGTGTCGTCTCCACCTTTGTCGTGAGTCCCAAGCTGCAAAATAAAACACCCCGTCATGTTAGATAAACAAGGTACATGTTTAATAATCCCCACTTCCAGATAATGTTCTAGGGCCACACAGTTGTGTGCCATCAAATTGATTGTCAACTCATAGCCATTCCACGTGACAGTAGAACTGCCCCACAGGCTTTCTTAGGCTGAAATCTTTATAGAAGCGGATGGCTGTGGAAGGCAGGAAAAGCTGATTATGGAAGCCAAATAGTAGGTAAAATGGGTTTCCTGCTTCCCATTTGAGTTGTACCTAAACCAGACCCACTGCTGTCAAATCAATTCCAGTGGGCATCTGGCAAATTTGAACCACTGACTTTTGGTTAACAGCCACAGCCTTAAGCACTCACTATACCACCAGGGTTTCTGAGTTAACAAGGGTGAAGTAATATTTCACGGACAAGTAATACACAGGCCTTTACATATAAGAATTAGTAGAGTCCCAAGGATAACTTTGTTTTTATCAGTGAAATGTTGCCTAATTATGTACACATGTAAGTGAAATAGATACTTTCTGTGCGTAGAAGCACTGACACAACTATAAGACAGAAACATTTGGGGTTATTATAAAAATGTAAACCATGAGTCAGATCCGACTCGACGGCACTTGGCTGGCTGGCATAAAAATGTAAAAACTGTGCAACTCAAATTAGTATTAATTTGCTGGGAAATTATGCTTTTTTGCATAAATGTGATTGCTGCTTGACACCTGCTGGTGGTACTTACCACTCTGCATGGCTCAGGGTCTGTACTTCCGTATGCCACAGTGACTCTTGTCTCCCATCCCTTTTCTCTCTTCCAACAACTGCAGGCTAGATGTCATCGTCACAGTGTCTGGCTTTTTGTATTTTTAATGACTACATGACATTGATTGAGGGGCTGTGGTGGCACAATGGTTAACTGCTTGGCTGTTAACTGAAAGCTCAGTGGCTCCACGGGAGAAAGATCTGGTGATCTGCTTCCATAAGAACTGCAGCTAAGAAAACCCTATAAGGCAGTGGTACTTTGTAACATAGAGCCACTGGGAGTCAGAGTCGACACTATAACGCACAACAACAAAGCGCTTGGTTATACGGTAGTCAACCAGATGATTGAAAAGCTTCCATTCTTTTTTTCCAGTTTCAACAAGGTAAACTCACACAATTTAAAAATTTTCATAAAGAACTCATGAACACACAAGAATGTATATACCCTTGGACTCCTGAGACTTGTGTCGTAGTGTTTGTTCTACCCAAGTCTCGGACCCTGTGGTTGACGTGATGATGAAAACTGTGTGTCAGCATGGCCGGGCCCTGGTTCTCAGTGTTTATGTGATCCCTCCCACGATGGGATCTGCTGCGAGTAGCCAGTCAGTTGGAAGGGAGTTTCCTTTGGTGTGTGGCCTGCATCAGAATGTAAGTGGATGGTCTGGCCTTTGCCTGCTCTGGGTCTTACAGCTGCTGCTGGGTCATCCGACCTCCAGTTCTTGGAACTTGAGCTAGCAGCTTACCGGTTGATCTTGGGATTCATCAGTCTTCACAGCCTGTGAACAAGAGCCCTGCTCTCCAACCTAATGATCTTGGGTTCACCAGCCCATGAAGCTACGTCAGTCAGGAGAAGCCTTGTGATCTTGCATGTCCGTCTTGGGATTTGTTGATCTTCACAACCTGTGAACAAGAGTCCTGCTGTCTAACCTGATTCATCAGCCTCTGTATCAATCGGAAGAAGCCTCTGTCCTGATCTGCACACCTGTGACTTTTCAGCCTCTGCAATCATGTGAGCTGTTTTCTTGATAGAAATTTCTTTATGTATGTTTATATGCTTTGCTGCTTTTGCTTCTAAGACAGTTGACTACTTGGCCATGATTAGGTGTTTCGAGGCAGAGTTAGTTCTCCTAGGCACATCTGGGTGGGTTCAAACCACCTACCTGGGACTTTTTCCTACATTCAGTTCGCTCTTGCTGGGTTTTTTTTTTTTTCCCTCCCAAAAGAAACATTGGCTTTCCATCTTGCAGATCAAGTATTCTCAACAGGAACAGAAATTGTTTCAGAGTTGTGCTTTATAATGTATGAAGCTCAGATCTACCTGTAAAGTGTATCTGTGATATTAAAATTTCTTGGGAGGCAGTTAGGGAAAAGCTGTAAACACTGTCTTGGTAGGGAGGGAGAAATTAAGAAAGATTGAGAAAAATACTGTTACAGAACACTGTTACAGTTCTCTTGCAAGAGGCAGCTGCTGTGCTCTCTACCACGCGGATCCACAGTGTACTGCACTCTAGGACTGGTGCTCACTCCTGTCTCCATGTGCCTGTGGCCCTCTTAGGAGCCCTGGTGGTGTAGCAGAGAAGCACTGAACTGCTGACCAGGAGGTCAGTGGTTCAAGGTCACCAGCTGCTCTGGGTGAAAGAGGTGACAGTCTGCTTCCATAAAGAGCACAGCCTTGGAAACCCTGTGAGGCTGTTCTGTCCTCCAGGGTCCCTGTGAGATGGAATTGAGTGTGCAGCAACAGGTGCCTTTTCACTCACCTCTCTGTGCTAAACTCTGTACGCTGGAGTCATTTCATTCCTGTCACATTCTATCACTAGGGAAGTCATCTCAGAGTTCAAGCAAGGCTGATCTGAAGATGTGTAGTCTAAGGGAAGGTCTTTGTTGTAAATCTTCTAGCTGGTTTATCTATATTTATAGGTATATCTATTTATATGGTTTTACATAACTAACATTAGAAGTAGAGATAGGACTTGAATGACTGGTTTTAAGCTATTCTGCCATCCCCGAATTATCCACGCTAATGACTTGGGCTGGAAGGGGGACAGACAGCCCCAGGAACATTTACGGAGTCAAAACACATCATTTCATTGGTGTCGCTGTGGCAGGAAGAGCCGACTCTGATAGGTTCTGAAGTGTGTCCTCTGGCTCATCCTGCCAGTTGCCCTCATCCCACGCAAAGTTCTGTTGTCTCAGTTGAGGTTAAGCAGAGGATAATCGACAAACTGTCCGGTGGTGAAATTACAGCCCCCGAAAGCCTGGCCATGGTGGCAATTCACAGCTCTAGAGAAAGAAGGCACTAGTGGGTATGCTGTGCACACCAGACATGCCCACCTGTACACTGGGGTGCGACAGAACAGGCACAAATTACAAGCTAAGTAATGAGCTCACTCAGAAAGCTGTTTTGCTCTGTTGGAGTACTTTTCTAGTTACGCTGCATGAACTGCTGTCCTTTCTTTTAAAGTCATTTTACTTTATGAATATCAGAAAAAAAAATTGACTCCTTACGAAGCAGTGGTTATCTTAAGGGGCGAATTCGTTAATCCGTTTACATTTTAAGTACTGTGTTTTAATATGTGTGCACTTAAAAAGTGACGAAAATGAAGGACTTAAAGAACAGTGTCTGATTTCAGTGATAGCAGTCTGTTAAGTTTTTTTTCATTAACTGTTGGGAGTTACAGTAAGCATTTAGTAATGCTGTAAGGCATGGTGTTTTATACTGGTGTTTATAATGTTAAGGGAGAAAATAAAGGAATCATTTTGTATTAAATATATGGTACCCCTTATTTTAAAAGAAGGTGTAACCTAGATGGAATTTTCCCCCCAGATATATCTGGTCTGATTGTGTGCATGAATTGTGCAGTCCTGTGGCTGCCAGGTTGTGGGGAGACACTGCCCAGTTGGTAATATTCTGTAGTTTTTCTGTATCGAAATGCAGCATCATCAGAGCAATCATCTTTTTATCAGTCCTCTGGTCAGCATATACTGACTCTACCAAGTTTTTGTGTGGATCCCCTGAGCTGTGTTTGTTTGTGTTGTAATTCCCTGAGGCCTGTCTTGGATTGTTCCTGGTCTCTAAGCCGTCCAGTTTTTCTCACGCTTATTAAGTATCTGCGCTCAGGGTGATGGGAAAATTGATTTGATTTATGATGGTCTCTTTCATGCTGAAACAGTGCTTTTGAAACAGCGTGCACATTAACACTGTGGCAGATTGATCATAGCAGAAGTGACTTTAATGGCAGATCATGTGGGAAGTTAAACGTCGCTCATAAGAAGGGAGCTGGACAACCATGAAGAGGACATAGCGTGTACAGTGAGGAAGAAGGGCAGATGCACTGGAAAGCAGTTCAGGTGACAACTGTGGGGCCACTGGTACTCAGAGAGATTGTGTTTTAGATTTGGGCCTTGTGTGTCCCCCGCTCCCCATCTGGACTCACTGTAAAAGACATCACAGGAGCAAGGTGGCTGGCTGCCCGCGCAGGGTGGGCGTAGGAGTGGCAGGGCGGCCGAGGACTCCCCCAGCCCACGTGGGGTGAGGAGGGCTGGCTACAGCAGGGGCACTGGTAGGATGAATAGGGACTCTGTGAGTCAGGCAGAGGAAGCTACAAGATGGAAAAGGCAGACAGTGAGAATGGACCTGCTGGTACTGATTGGAATTGGAGGCATCAGAGGGAACTCATGGTAGAGGGAACTCATCAGAGGGAACTACAACTCATGTGCAGATACATATTTACATCTGTAAAAATAGACATCAGTATGTGTACGTATGTGCCTTACACACACACGCAGACACACACACACAAACACATACATATGCCCTAGCCTTCCTATAGAAAAGGCCTAGGAACAGCAACACCCTTGGAGCAGTGAGCAGTGAGCAGTATGCAGAGGCCAGGGCTGCTTGGAGAAATGTTCGGGACAGAAAGAGTACACGATGAGCCTGGAATGTCGTGTTGTGCCAGAGAGTAAAACAGTGTGCAAAGAAGGATGGGTCAGAACAGGAAGAAGCTGAAGCCAGCTTGAAGGGACTCCCACTGGCCAAACACGGGATAGCAGTCATGATGTGCTAGGAGTCCATGAGTGCATGCTGACAGAAACAAACAGGGTGCAGAGGATTCCTTTCCTTGCCCTAGGTACAGCAGAAATGGTGGGGTTGTATAACTCCCCGCTTGGTAAGCATCACAGGACTGAACAGTTCCACCGAGAGCATCCACGGGTTAGTGTCAGGGTAGCTCCCATAAAAGACTAGCTCACAGGAAGAAACTAACTGTTGAGAAAACCTGGCAGATCCCATCCTGGTGACAGTGAACTTCGTCAGCACCATGGGATCCATTGAATTCACGTACCACCTGGTAGAAGCCCTCGTCACTTCTGTGACAGTCCTGCCAAAACTGCATAACCTGAATCTGTTCATGAGGACACATGAGACCAACTCGCATTCAGGGTAACTGACTACAAAATAACAGACCTGTAGTCTTCAGAATTCAAGAAAAGGAAAGACAGAAAAACTGCTCAAGAGATTTGACAGCTAAAGAGACTTGACAACTCAGTGCCATATGTGATCCTGCTGTAAAGGATGTTGTTAGAGCAACTGGTGAAACTTGAGAGCAGTCTGTGGATTAGATGGTAGTGACATGTCAGTGACAGGCTCCTGATACTGATGGTTCTAGTGTGGTTAACTCTGGCAGCATGGTAGTTAAGTGCCACAGCTGCTAACCAGAACGTTGGCGGTTCAAATCCACCGAGCCCCTTTGGAAACTCCATTGGGCAGTTTTGTTCTGTCCTACAAGCTTACTGTCAGCTGGAATGTGCTGGATGGCAGTGGATTTTTGTTTGTTTGCTGTGGTTACATGGCAGAATATTCTTGTTTGTAGGAATTACACCAGAATACGTGGGGTTAAGAACCTTCTCAGATATTTTAGGGAAAAAAGTACTCTATGAATTGGGAATTATTTCAAAAATAAAAATAATAGCAAAGTAAATGTTCTTTAAGGCATAGTTACCACTAGGGAAATTACTGTTTCCTTTCAGAACTACTAAGGCAAGACTCTTGATATAAACCTGCAACAGAACAGTGTGTGTGTTTATTGGAATTGTGATACTTATCAGATATAAAAATAACTGTGTTGCAGAGGACCCTTAAAAGAGAAGTTTTTTAAAAAAACTGCAGTACACACTTATATTTAAAGTGGCTGGTGCAGTTGTGTAGCTTCTCTCATTTGTAGGTTTGTGGTCTAAAAGCAGTTGGGCAGTGTTTAAAAGAATACCCTAAAAAAGAAAATGTTGGCACTTGTTTTTGTTGCTCTTCTTGCTGAGTAATTTAGGATATAGGCCTTGTCATGGATTGAATTGTGGCCCCGCAAAAATGTATATGTTGGTCTGACTTGGCTGTGAGTCCCATTATGACGCCCTTCCTCCCATGTGTTATCAGTCCCGCTTCCGTGATAACCGATGATGGAGAAAGGGCAACAGCTGGGTTGGTGAGGCGGGGCTCCAGCTACAAGCTTGTGGGGTATCAGGGAGAGAGGTGAGCAGAGGAAGTCGGGAACCTCATACTGAGAGAGAAGCACCGAGAGCAGAGCACGTCCTTTGGACCCGAGGTTCCTGTGCTGAGATGCTCTCACTGGATGTGGACTCAGCCTACTGGACTGTGATGATTTCTTATTCTGAAGGGACTGTAACTTGTTAGTGGATTTGCGGCTTACCAGACTGAGGTGATAGAACCTTTTCCTTGTGAAGCCTTCCACTGGTATTTCCTGTTGAAGCAGTACCCGGTGACTAGGACAGGACTGGAATTGGGCTTCCTGTTCTGGAATCTTTACCACCACTTATAAGATACAAGATTTTGGAAAAAGGCTTTGATTTCTCTAGGCCTCAGTTTTCTTATCTGTAAATTGGGATAATAATGTTGAACTCACAGTTCTCTCAACAGTGTAAATGATATATAAAAAGCACTTAGACTGTGTCCATCACATGTTGTTGAGTATCATCAAGTTGATATTCACCTCATAGCAACCGCATGTGACAGAGTGAAACAACCCTACAGGGTTTCTAGACTGTAATCTTTGTGGGAGCAGATCTCCGTCCAGATCTTTAACCCACAGAGCTGCTGGGTAGGTTTAAACCGCCAGCCTTTTGTTTGGCAGCTGGTCACCTAACCACTGGGACTTGAAAGTTGACTGCTATTAAATAAAACAATCAACTGCTGTTGTTATTGCTGTTTCATCAGAAGGTAAAAGGTCTTCTAGGATGATTATGTGGCTTTCTTATCTCTCATCAGGAGCATAATGAGTAGGAGGCTGTAAAAGTTATGACCTCTGCTGTTAAACCTGTGCTGAGATCCAACAGCAGCCTGGAAGTGGGGCCTGTCCTGGAAGACAGTGGGCTGAAAGCCATGAAGAGAAAGAACTTGGGTTTTGGAAAACTAAGACATTGGTTACATTCCAGCCCTTCCACTTACCAGCTTTGCGCCTGGCTTTGGTCTGTAAAATGTCTGTAACGTACAGCTAATCGCAGAGTTCTTAAAGAGCTGTTGAGGATTAAAGGAGCTCAACTTTGCAGAACATCTAATAAAGTAACTGACATAAGGAATGTCCTCCAAAAATGAAGGTTATTTTTATTACTCCTTTAAAAAATGACAGGAGTAGTTAATTTACAGGAATAAAAGCCTTAGGATCAGATATAGTAGCAAAAAATTTGAGGGCATTTTTGAGAAGTGTGATAAGCTCGGCGCTGTTTGTTTCTGCAGAGGTTTGGACGACCAAGGATGGGCTTAAATAGCTTCAGAAGGAATTTCCGTTGACAAGAAGCATGTCGTGCGTTACGTAATCCCATTCTCAGGAGACGCTGGAGAAGGGTAGATAACTATCTTTCTGGAACAGCATGGGTTTAGTGCACACCAGCCTTGGAACCAGGGACAAAGGACAGATTGCTTCATCCAGTCTCCTGCCTCCTTCCATCTGAGTTTCGACGGTGAAAAGCAATTGATTTTCCTGGCAAGAAAAATGCAAGCCTTCCACAAGAGCATCCTGTCACGTGCACATTCAGAACATACCTGTACATTTTCTTGAAAAGAGAAAATTTTCTTCCTTTTGAGAACATCAGGTTGTTCTTTTGGAATGAGTAACACTTGGTTATTGATCTGAAACTTCAGTAGAACACTGAATATAATCAAAAGCAGTTTTTCTGATGTTCTTTCTTCTGCCTTAATTTCATTCCTTCATTCATGCCGCAGATGTTTAGTAAGAACTCTGGAATATTTCATAATGGGTGTTGCTGCAGTGTGAGCCTCTGTATTTCCTAGTAGAGCTGTGTCCATGGGGGTTTCAGTGGTTTGCTCTCTTGGAAATAGATTGCCAGGCCTTTCTTCTGAGGTCCCTCTGGGAGGATTCAAGTTGTCACTGTTTTGGTTAGCAGCCAAGAGAATCAACTTTACGGGCACTAACAACAACAACATTACAGGCACTCTTCTGTGTATTGGTTTAAAAAGTAAACAAGATGTGGATGCCTCGTGGCGTAGGATTCACAGTCTACTGCCCCTGTCGTCTCTTATGGGTGTTACGGAATCTCTTTGAACCTGTTTTTTAAAAAATCAAATGTTTTGGGGTACAGCTGCAGATAGACATGCACTTGGTGAGTATGAAAACTGAGGTTTGTCTCCATTCCACATTTCCTAGGCTCGCGCCTCAGGATTTCCTGCTCGCAGCATCCCTCGTGTAATGAACCTAGTTCACGACTTGCAGGAGAGGTTCCCGTGCCTGGTAGCTTCGTGAGCAGTGAAACTTGGGCTGGCTGCTGACCAAGTGTCGTGAAGTAGAAGCTCTCTGTGTTGTTGCCTGTGTGCCTAAATGCAGGAGAGATTTTTGCTTAGAAAACCATGGCTGTGCTAACTTTCAGCCGACTAGTGGCACACGGGAAAACTGCCGCCCAGAGCTGAGCTGCCAGAGGAAGCAAGCTGCCGTTCCAGTCCATTGCCCTCTTACAAAGAACAGTGACTTCACGGGAAAGAGCTGTGCATAGCTGTGCGTAGCAAAAAGTGTAGCAGAACACAGCGTCAGGGCTGACACCGCTCTTGTTGCTCTCTCAGTGTGCTAGTAGCCTGTTTATTCAGTGCAGTACCCCTGCCGAGATAAGACCTGCTGCCTTCAGATGCCCAAGCCCGCTGCCTGTTTAGCTGGAGAACTTAATGAGTAATGAATGTACTTGTCTGGCTGGTAGAAAGTATTTCCACAGCCTGCGGCTGTGTTTATAGAGAGCCCGAGAGACCACAAGCAGCAATTTGTCTTCTTCGGTATCAGTGGAGTCTTCTCTCTTAACAACTCCAGGATTTATTTTTAACTGTTTGACTCAGTGTTTGTCAGATGATTCGGACCATCAAACTGCAGATTGAAGTCTCCAGCGCGCGGGGGAAGCTGGAATGGCACAGGAAAGGGGGCTGGCTGGGAAAAGGGGTGGGATTTCAGAGTCGTGCCTCTGCTGCTCAGCCTCCCAACGTGGGAGAGAGTTGAGGGCTTCCCGCAGCACCACAGTGCTTGCAGGTCAGGCTGGGAACTAGAGGGTAATGGCCGCCTTCTGCTGCTTGAAGACATAATTGCCTGATGATTGGGGTATTGTGAGCAGGGACCGAGGACCCAGGGACCAGGATTCTCAGCACCTTTCTCTGCAGTTGGCACATTGAGCTTCTTGCCTGCTTGATGCTCCCCGATTCTCACCATGATCGATAGCTCCAAGAAGCAGCAGCAGGGTTTCCCAGAGATTTTAACTGCTGAGGACTTTGAACCACTGAAAGACAAGGAATGCCTTGAGGGGAGCAACCAGAAAAGTCTGAAGGAAGGTCAGTCTTGTCTCTGGATAGGGACGAAACTGCCGAATCTGTGTCCCTGTCTCCCAGGCTGAGTGTGTCTGTCTGCTTCCCCTGCTGTGTGTCTGCTGTCTGCTCGGTCTTATACCTTACACAGGCCAAGTTCTTTGCAATGAAAGCTGCAGGCTGCTCTGGATAGCTGTTACTAAAGATTCATTAACTGGTAGAACTCTGGGGAGTTTACAGTAATTAGTACAGTAAGGGGGCTTAGGAAGCCAGTCCTCATTTCAGTAAAAATCCTTCCTTTTGTATATTTTCTCCTGTTCTCCAATTTTTTTTCCTCCTGCCTCCTTTTCCCCTCCCCCCCTTTTTTAGGAGAGGCCATTTCCTCTCCAGTGTTAGAACATTGCTTGATTTGAGTTTAAAAACATAATAACCAGCAGTAGTCATTTATTCCAGTTAACTAATTTGGGGGTTTTATTGTTGAAAACCAGAATGTTTTGTTTCTTAATTAAATCTTAAAAGGATTGGTTTAATTGGCTGTAAAGCACATTGCATAGTTGTGGGTTTGTCTGCTTTTAACACAGCAAAGAATAAGCTTGAAAATGCTGTCAGTTATTATCATTAACGACCACTGTACGAGGACCTCAGGGATTCATTTAAGAAACTGGGCAAAGGTGTGGGCATTTCTGTCCTCTGCCCTGGCATGCTGAAGTGTGTGGCACAGCCAAGGGACAGCATGCTTGGCTGTAGCAGCTAGAGAACAAGAGTCATCATTTAAGACATTCAGGATCTACAGAGTATAGGTTTTTCCTAAATTTGAGACATGAAGTGAATAGATTTTTCCAAAATTTGAGACATGAAGACCAGTCCTTCCACTATTTCTTCAGTTTGGAAGCTCCTTTTCTGGTCCCTTTTAGGGGGAGAAACCTGGTGGTCACCCTTTTTCATTTCATCTGCTGCCATTGGTGCCCCTCACCTCTCTGCTTGCTGTCCTCATCCATTAGAGACCAGGGAGTAAATGTAGCGAATCATCTAAGTAGCAGTTTGAGCTGCTCCAAATACTGTTCCTCCTCGTCTTCCCTGAGCCCTTTGGAATTTGAGAACATGATGGTAACTTGTTGCAGATTGAAATGGTAATAAACAGTGGTTGGACTTGCTAGAGTTAAACTACTTTGGGGTATGCGTGGAAAAAAAATCTGTATTGAACTCAGTGCCACACAATGAAATATAAATAGCTGTTGCTGGGAACCAAACAATGGGCTGCCTCTGTGAGTACATGGCGGGCTGAGATCTCAGAAAATCAGCCAGGGGGATTTTTAGGAAACCTTTCTGGAGAGCTGGATGAATGAGGAAAGTTTATTGAGAAACATTTAGATTTTTTTTTACTTTCATTCATTTAAACGAAGTTCAGGAATTGTCTGTGCCTGACTGAACTCCAGTTCACATGTTGAGCTCCTGTTAATACCATCCAATTTAAAACAGTTCTTGTGTACTTGAAAATCCAGGAACATAGAGCAGGAAAAACGGAAAGAAGTCACAACAGTGGAGTGCACTGAGGCGCACGGATGGCAGAGGTTAAAAATACAGAAGCAGGGAAAGAGTGATCAACAGGAACCAGGAAGTGGAACTGAGATGATTACGTAATGTATAGATTGTTTCCCTAAAAATTCCGACCATGCTTTCAGTTTATAACATGTGCCGCAGGGTAATGTCAGCAGAGCGTGGCCTCAGATCGACTTGGGTTCACACCCCAGCTGCAGCATTCACTGGCTTTGTGACCCTGCGCAAGCTCCTTGCTCTGAGACCTGGTTGCCTGGTCTGTCCAGTGGAAATAAATAGAAATAGAACCTGCTTTGTGGTGTTTTCATGAGGTGCCCTACTTAGTGCTAGGGTCTCATCCCCCCCTTTTTTTTTTGAAGCCTTTGTTTTTTACACTTAACAAAATAGAGATGTATTCTGTGCGTTATCATCACATAAATGCTTAGGTATAAAGTGGTGGAGGAGAGCTTCCGTGTTTCAGAATGTCCCACAGAAGTGATTGGGTGATGACATCCATCCATTTTCCAGTTGCATTAAACTGAAGTTTTACTTTGTATCTTAACAGACTACATTTCTGTTCATTTTGTGCCATAGAGATGGGTAGGGGTTAAAAAAAAAGATGTCAAGGATGATCTGTTAGCTCAGGGTGAGTTAGTAACACTGGGAGGGTTAAAAGCTAGTTGCTGATGAGTCAATTCTGACTTGTGGTGACCTCATGGGTGTCAGAGTAGTACTGTGCTCCACAGGGTTTCCAGGGGCTGGTTTTGGGGGCGTGGACAACCCTAACCCTTTCTTCTTAGATGCCTCTGGCTGGACTCAAGCCTCTGACGTGACTTTAGCAGCGGAGCGTGGTAACCAGTTACACCACTCAAAGAACCAGGGTTTACCTAGTAAAAGAAAAGAAATTTTTTAGGCTGCTTCTTTTTTCATTTGGAATAGTATGAAAGTAACCAGATGCTGTATGAAAAATTGAACCAGTGCATTTCAGTATGTCAGCATAGATGCCTACAGATAAACACCATTGGTCAACTTATCAGACTGTTAGATTGTATCCCTGGGACAAGCCGTTGGTACACTTCATCTGCTTTTAGGTACCAAAACAAACAAAAAACCCAAACCTGTTGCCATGGAGTCAGTGCCAACTCTTCACAACACTATAGGACAGAGTAGAACTGCCCCATGTGGTTTCCAGGGAGTGCCTGGTGGATTTGAACCACCAACCTTTTGATTGGGAACCGTAGCTCTTAACCAGTATGCCAGCAGGAGATCAGTTGTGTTTAATACATGAAAATTGGTGAACAGCTATTGTTTGGATACCTTTGATTGACTTATCACTCTAAAACTCCTTAGAGTCTAATTAGGATTCTCTGCTGTTTTATTGAAAGACAAACCTATGAATGACTGTTAGTAATGCCTCATGTTTTGTCAAGTCAGTTCTACCTCCTTAACAGTCCTACAAGACAGAGTAGAACTGCACATCAGGTTTCCTAGACACTGTAACCTGATGGAAGCAGATTGCCAGATCTTTTATCCCAGGGTGCCTTTGGGTGGGTTCAAACCACTGACTTCAGTTGGCCACTGAATGCTTAACCATTGGGCCAGCAGGGCTCCTTCCTCATGTGTTAAGGGGTATTAATTAAAAATATCTGTTATATTTCATGTGGTTTTCCATCAGTTTTGGAAAAGTTGGGTCATTTTTTGTGTTGCTTGGTTTTTATTTGAAGGAGCAGCCTCTAGGGTTTATTATTTATGTTTGAATCATAAGTATTCAGGTAATGAAAGCAGGGTAAATTTTGGTCATTTAATTCTAAGCACGCAGATACAACTTGGTCTGTCTGACTTTTCTGACATGTGTCTACTGAGAGGAGTTCTCAAGTAGTTGTTTTCTTGACTGCTGTATTGGGATATTTGGGGATTTCTGTTATTGCCAACCATGCTTGTTGACTGCAGACTATTACTCAGAAGAAGAACAGACTTTGTAAGCAAAAATACGTAAGTTTCAAAAGTTTATATGATAAATCAACAGGAAAAGTTATCCCGTGGAACTGAAACGGGGCAAACATCAGTGAACGCTTGTTGTCATCACGAGGTGAACACTGTTTGGTGAAGAAAGCACATCACCCCACAGTCTTGTTAATCTTTAGATCAGCTTTTTGATAAATGCAATGAGTGTGTGTAGTTGGATAATTCATTCATTGTCCACCTTAGGCATGAATTCTCCTGATCAAATTGAAAATTGGCTATTGTCTTTAGACTTGTTTCATTTGTCAAAAAAATCAGTAGAACATTTCAACTTTTGACTTGTCCACAAAAGGCATAGAGCATTTTCCTATATGTACTACATGGATGAGATTTAAATTTAATTTCTGCCCCTACCACTCAAGGAGAATATTTCGGATCACTCTGACTTGACCACTGAATAATTGATAATTATGCATTTTGGGGAAAGATTAAATAAATTGAGATGATTTAATTGGGAGAAAAGCCTTTATAACAGATCACTGAGAAGAATGGATGATAACCGTACTGTTTCTAGCTAGTTATGTTCCATTAATACCAAAAGCAGAATGGGAACAAATCAGTGTAAAAAGGAAACATTAATGTTCGATACAAAGATCTCTCTAATAATGAAAATAATACATCACAGGAAGAAAAGGGGTTCTCTGTCAATGACTTTGACTAAAACTAACTGCTGTCACAAATAGCCCTGGAACACTGTGGGTCTTCTACAGTCCCGTGGGAGCTGGATAGCTGTCCTGGGCTCCAGCCCTCTGAGAAGCAACTCTGGGATCTGGACGGCTGCCACCGGGTGGCTCAACTCTGTGTGCATGTGTGCTGTGTGTAAGAAAAGGACTGACTGAATGAACGGCTGATGGAGGGAAGGAGGGGTTTGGAAACCCCACTTTCGCCACAGACTAGGTAGTAACAGTTGAGGATCAGGTGTATGAAAGTTGGTAATAGACTGTATGAGAAGCAGGGGATGGTGGGCCAGGGTGGTGTAGTGGGACATGTCTGTAATAAATTGATTGTAAGAAGAAAATGAACATGTGTCTGAAATATCCTGATAGATTAAATAAATGCCTTTACTAGAACACCAACCAAAACCCTTTGCTGTCTGGTGGATACTGACTCGAAGCGGCCCTATAGAACACAGTAGAGCTGTCCTGTAGGGTTTCCAAGACTAATCGTTACAGAAGCAGACTGACTGCCACATCCTCTCCCATGGAGCAGCTGGCTGGGTTTGAACTATCAACCTTTTGGTCAGCAGCTGAGCACTTAACCGCTGTGCCACCAGGACTCCACCAGAACACCAGGACTCTTTAAAATTGTGAGTTACCTCATGTACGTTAGCTTCACTGTGCATTATGATAACCACTAGCCGTGTGTAGCCATTTAAGTTTAAACTTGAAATAAATTTTTTATTTTATTTTTTAAATGCACCTTCTCAGTTATGCTTGGCTGTATTTCAAGAACTCGTCTGCTTTTAGGTATGGGGTCATAAATCGGCTGTATTTAATACATGAAAATTGATTGATATGGCCACTATTCAAATATGTTTGATTGACTCATCACTCTAACACTGCCTGTTCAACAGGGCAGATTACAGGACATGCCCAGCTCTGTAGACAGGCCTGTTGGAGGTCACAGCTCTGCACTTCCCTCCTGGGTCTGTCGCTCACAGTATTCCTGCTACCTGTCTTTGCAGGTCCAAAACCTGTGAAAGACCAGATTCTGGTGCCCTTACCTGAAGAAAGCCGCTTGATCTGTCATCTGACATTTCCTGCCTTCTGTATACTCCGGGGACTTTATCTGCATTTTTTATGGTCTTTGTTGCATGTCACTGAAGCCTTACTCTTAAACCATGACATACAGAGAGAATAGTGTCTTGCATCCCATAGTCACATTATTATTATGTGACAAGTATTTAAAGAGTATTGTATCCTAGCCTGCCTTACACACAATGCAGTAATTTGAACTGGCCAGTTTATAATTTGATTAGGAATGAATGGCTAACCCAAAATGGTACTTTTAAGAGACATTTGAGGGACATGGGATTTCTAATTTTATTTTTATTTTTTTCTTTTTTAATTTTATTCTGCTTGAGGTGAAAGTTTACAACTCAGGTTATTTTCTCATTAAAAAATTTGTGCGAGGATTGTTTTGTGACAGTGGCTGCAATCCCCACTATGTGAGAGCATTCTCCACCGTTCCATCCTAGTTCCCTGTGTCTGTTCATCCTCCAGTTCCTGTCCCTTCCTGCCTTCTTGTCTTGCTTTTGGGGCAGGAGTAGCTCATCTAGTCTCATATATTTGTTTGAACTAGGAAACATGTTCCTCACATGTATTGCTGTTTGTTTTACATAGGCCCATCTAACTGTTTTCTGCCGTGGCCCTAGGGTCGCCATGAGTCGGATCCAACTCGACAGCACTTGGCTTTGGCTTGGTCTAACTGTTGTCTGAAAAGTGGGCTTCCAGAGTGGTTTCATTTCTGGGTTAGCCGAGTGTCCAGGGGGCATAGTTTCAGGGGTTCCTGCAGTCTGTGTGAGACTGGTAAATCCAGTGTGTGTGTCTGTGTGTGTGGATTTGAATTTTGTTCCTCGTTTTTCTCCTGTTCTGTCCCATGCTGTTTGTTATGATCCCCATCCAAGCAGTCAGTGGTAGTACCCTGGTGCCATCTATATCTTCTGGGCCCAGCCTGGTGGATGCTTTGGTTCATGTGGACCATTTGCCCTTCGGTTTTCTTCTATGCACCAGAAAGGATGGGACCAATAGATGGGTCTTAGATGACTGCTCACAACCCCTTAGGACCCCAGGCACTACTCAAAGAAGGAGGATATAAAACATTTTCTTTATGATCTGTGTTAGAGGCATGTGATTGTTTGCCATGCACAGAATGATCCCCAGGTCATCATTGATTATTAGAATTTTTATTTCTTCTTTAATTTTTGTCACCAGCAGCTTTGGGCTACCCTCCCTTTTGTTACTGGCCCTTTCTATTCAACAAACTAACAAAATGTTATAGTGGCATCCTAGTTCTAATTAGTGATTCCACTAAAATTTACTGAGGCATGGTGGAAAAAGTAGACAAATAAATAGACAATTGAAATAAGAGTGCTTACAAGGCTGTCTGTAGTCAGAGCATGTGCAGTTGATGCCATTTTTAATTTTCTTGGGGTTTTTTTCTCTTTTGTTTTCTGCCAAGGTTCTACAAAACTGAGTATGTCGCACCAGAATGATATTATTAAGTTTTTAATGTATGTCACAAGTAAGTAAATCAAGAGTAAGATGTGGTCCTTAAAATAAATCCAGATAATATATAGGGGTCACTGAGAACCAGAACTGACTTTGCAACAACTGGCTTTTTTATTAACTGTCTGGAAAAAGTAATAGACCCCTCTTCGTGGATATGACTCAGTTTATTTTTTTAAAAAATGGGCACATCTGTTTTTCAGATGGAGTTATACAGTTTTTTATTAGAAACGATTTCCTTTAGCCAAAATTTGAGTTATTCCACAGGGCATCATGCCAGATGTTTTAAAACTATATACCCCTCTGCATTCAGGGAGGTCATAGTCTGAAGCAGGAAACCTAGTGACGATAAAAGAGTTTTTTAAAAAAAAAGTAAGAAATAGAGAAAAAAGCCACACATGCTGTGGCCCAACTGAACAGTCACTACAGGATTAGAGACCGTGAGTCCCGGGCCATCATACTCCAGACCTGCACAGCTGCCCACCTTCCTGATGCCTCCAGGAGCCTCTGGTCGTCCCCGGAAACATACTCCACCGTGGTCTCCCGCCTCAGTGAGTGGCACCCCACCCACCCGCTAGCTCACACCAAAAGCCTGACTTAGGGACTCTCTTTGACATGTTCCTTGACCTTCTTCCTCACTGCTTCCAGTCCCCCAGGTGACAGAAGCTGTCACCAAGACTGTCAGTTATACCTCGGAAATACTGCCTTTATTTAGAGCATGCTTTAATCACAGCCGTCCCCCTTGTCCCAGTCCCCTTTGGTCTCTTCACTCACCTGGGAAAGTAGAAAGTTACTACTTAAGAGGACTGAGGTTCTGTTTTCAAAACCAAACCATGCTCTTCACGCTCACGTCAGTTCCAAGTCGTAGCATCTCTGTAGGTCAGAGTAGCACTGCACCCAGATGGCTTTCTGGGCTGTGATCTTCACTGGAACAGAGCACTACATCTTGCTCCTGCTTCTTTAATAAGTGTTTTATTGAGATACACAGGAGCCCTGGTGACACAGCAGTTATGGGTTCTGCCGCCAACCCAGAGGTCAGCCCATTGAACCCACCAGCCACTGAGCAGTTGAGATGTGGCAGTCTGCTTCTGTGAAGTTTGCAGCCTTGGAAACCCAATGAGGTACTTCTGCTCTGTCCTGTAGGGTCACTGTGAGTCAAAATTGACTTGAAGGCAGTGGATTTTAGTCTTGACCGAAGCAGACAGCTGCGTTTTTCTCCTGTGGAGTGGCTGGTGAGTTCAGACTCGGGTATCAGCTAGCAACCAAGCATTTAACCGCTGTACCACCAGGACTCCCAGGATTCAGTTTAAACAAACCAAAAAGCAAAGACTGCCATTTAGTCAGTTCCAACGCATAACGACCCTACAGAACTGGGCAGAACTGCCTCATAGTTTCTGACAGAGCATCTGGTGGATTTGAGTTGCTGATCTTCTGGTTAACTGCCTTAGCTCATACCACTGTACCACCAGGGTTTCCAAGATTCTCTAGGGGGATGAAGACCATCTGAAAAAGGATAGTGTTGCTGGTTGCACATGGTGGTGAATGGGGTAAATGACACTAAGTTGTACAGCTAGAAATGGTTAAAACGGCAAATGGTTTGCTTTATACCACAATAAAAAGAGAGGGATCATCTTAAAATGTAGCTTTATTCCATTGTGCCCCTGCTTTCCACCCTGTAGTGGGTTTCCATTGCATTTGGGGTAAAGTCTGAAATCCGTGTTGTGGAAGCTAGCCCTGCCAGTGTCTCCAGGAGCATCGCGTCTGTCTGCCACCATCACCACCATCTCCCAGGATGCAGTCCCTGCTCACCCGTTCCTCCTGCTGGCCTGGGTAACTGCTGCTTGCCCATTCAGTCTCAGTTCAGGTCACTTTCTCCTAGAGACCTTTCTTTCTTAATGCCCTTTTCTCTGACCAGACTAGGTCCTTTTATTCACTGTAGTATTTACCACAGTTATTTTACTAGACGGGCGCCTTCCCTCTCAGACGGCAGGCCCTATGAGGGCGGGGGCCCGGTCTGTTTTGTTCACACTGTGTTTGCAGCAGCGTCACACTTAACATACCCAGCTCTTCACTGAAAGATTGGAAGTTCATATCCACCCAGGGGTGCCTCAGAAGAAAGGCCTGGTGATCTAATTCCAAAATAACCAGCCATTGAAAACCCTACAGGGCATATCTCTTCCCTGGCAACATGTGGGGTTGTCCTGAGCCAAAATCAACTCAGCAGCAGCCAGTTTTACTGGTTTTCAGGGCTCGTAACTCATAGTGTATGTTTTTCACTCAAGAAGCATTACAAGATTTCAAAGGAATCTCCTAGGTTGGAATAGTCAGACAAGACTCTGTGGCTGCTGTGCTCACCCTGATTCCGTCATCTCAAAGGGAACATGTATATTGGAATTACTGTGTGAAACCATTTCAGAGTCTGTCTGTGGCAGTGGAATGGGCATTGATTGCTATTATGTAATATCAATATCACAGCAGTAATGAATAATATGCTGTCATGATCATTCTGATTTTTGGTAAAGGATTTCAGTAAAATTATAGATAAATTTAAAACACTGTTTTCAAATATTTCTTGATAGTCTTATCAGGGTTTTTTTAAACAAACGAATATGGCAAATAGGATCATTGTATCTTCTCTGAATTCTTACTGATGTGTGTGATGTTTTCTGCTAAAAATGTAATGTACAGAATTTCTTCTAAGATAGAGACAGTGTGGTCAAAAACATTGCTGAGTCTACTTGGCACAGTAAACTAAATCCACTGCCATCAAGTCAATTCTGGTTCATAGTGACCCATAGAGTTTCCCATGAGAGTTTCCAAGAGTTTCCAAGGAGAGCATGGCAGATCTGAACTGCCAGCCTTTTGGTTAGTAGATGTAGCAGGAAGCCAGTACACCAACAGGGTTTCTGCACGGTAGCCAAGACTTCGTAAAGTATCTAGAAATAACATTTTTATGTACTAGAAGATGCTAGTTTACTGTTAGAAAACGTATCCTATGGAAACGACATACTGTTCATTTACTTCATTAATTCTGACTCTGCCTTTTATTAGCTTTGGGATTTTGGGTGAGTCCTTTCTCTGTAAAAACAAAGACTGTTATCTGCCTTGTGGAGTCACAGTGAAGACGAAGGGATGCATGTAAGCTCTCGGGATGGTGCCCGACAGACACTGGGCTCTCAGAAAACACTAAAGAGACAAATAGTTCATCTCTTTACCCTGTTTAGCCATCCTTTCTAGTTTCAGGCAACGTAAACCCAATTTCAAGGGTTTTGAAGCAAATGAACACACAGGAGGCTGACAGTTTCCCAGCTGAATAAAACGTCTCAGGAAATAAAAGTCCAGTCTCTGCCTGTTGGCTAATACAAGTCCATTTCTCATCTAGAGAATTACAGAAGCCGTGAGTCCTGGCGCATGTGTTCTTCTGTGGGGGTACACTTTTTCTTATTTATTTAGGTAGAAACGGTCATGTTGAGCCAATGGATTGTCTGTCTTGGAGTCTATAAACACTACAGGTATCTAAACAGAATTTTTCTCCCTGTTACTATAATTGTAAAGCACACCATTATGATAACTCAAGAACGATTAGCTGTTTTGCATGGCAGGAGAATGACATCGTCTTCGTTATCTAGTGCTGCTGTAACAAGAAATACCCCCCCGGCTTGTGTCTTGGCCATCCGCTGCTGCTGTAACAAACACCGCAAGTGGATGGCCTTCACGGGGAGAAATCTATTCTCTCACTGTTTAGGGGGCTTGAAGTCCAACTTCAGGGTACCATCTCCAAGTGAGGGCTTTTTCGCTGGGCTGGGCTGGGATGGGGGGAGGGTCCTTGTCATCACTGTGCAGAAGCTTCTGAGTGCAGGGGCTCTGCATCCAAGGGACATGTGCTCTTTTCCTGGCTGTATTTTCTTGCTGATACAAGGTCCACAGAAGACACAACCTGATCTTATAGTCTATCTCATTAACATAACTGCACCTAACCCTGCCTCATTGACCTCATAGAGGTAGGATTTGCAGCACATAGGAAAATCCTATCAGGTGACATAATGGAGAGCAGTGACGCAGTATTGGGAATCGTGGCCTAGGCAAGTTGACACCCATTTTGAGGGGGAGTACAATTCAGACTCTAACAGGCACGGTCCTCTGGGCCATGTGGCTGGTGGTGCAGTTCATCCGGATCACAGTGCACGGTCACTGTGGCGTTAGAATAGCACCCAGGCTCTAACAGTGGGTGCTTGTCTTTGTTTGGATGGGCCAGTTGCACGTATGTGGGTGACTGAGCCATGGTGGCATAGCGGTTAAGAGCTCAGGCTGCTAACCAAGAGATCAACAGTTAGAATCCACCAGCTGCTCCTGGGAAACTGTGTGGGACAGTTCTATTCTCCCTGTGGGGCCACTATGAGTGACAGTCCTCAGTGGCAACAAGTTATATAAAGGAGCCCTGGTGGTGCAGGGGTTAAACACTTAACTGTAAACCCAGAGGTCAGCAGTTTGAACCCACCTGCCACTCCAAAAGAGGGTATGTGGCAGTCCGCATCCTTAAAGATCACAGCCTTAGAAATCCTGTTGGGGCAGTTGTGCTCTGTCGACTCAGCAACACACAACAACAGTGGTGTATATGTCCATGTAAGTGTATGTGTGTGCACACACACACGTATCCATCCCATTCCTCAATCCACAAAATGAGGAGAAAAACCGAGATACCAGGCCTGGGTCAAGTGACTTCATGAGATCAGCATGTGTTTACTATCCTGGGAAAAACTGCAGGTGAGCCGTGTTCCACCGTTTTCCTGTTTCATTGTGAATTGTTCTTTTGTTCAGAGAGTCAGACATTTCAAGATCTGTCCATGCATCTCGGGTCTTCCGTGCTAGCAGGATTAGGAAGCCCAGTTTTCGCCCCTAAGTGCCTCGGCCTGTAGCTGCACACCGAGCATCTGGTGCATTGCTGGGTGTAGTGTTTCTGATCACCACAAAAACAAGAGAGAAAAAAATGTCACCTCCTTGTGAAGCAGCGGGGAGTGAGAACTCTACAAGTTCAGGCACAGAGCCAGCCTGGCCCTACAGACTTCAAATTATTAGCTTGAAAAGAGAAATCAAATACTGGCTTAACCTCTGTGTTGGCTGATGGTCAGGCTGTTGAGTGGATGATTTTGCTCTTGAAGTTTCTGTGATTTGTGTGGCACTTCCATTTATCCCATTGGTTACTTTATTTCTACTCCTTTTCTAAAAAATAAATGATTATTTTTATAATTTATTTCGTTTCTGTCTGCACAGCACAACTGCCCAATTCAGAAATTTCTATACTTACAGTTACACTGACTGTGTTGAGTTGTAGTTCCACTACTTTGTAACCTAGTCAGTTGTTTACAATGCAGCTGTGTGCATGTCTGACACAGGCTAGTGATACTCCTGCCGTCCTGTACTGGCTTGACATCGTATTGTCACACCAGGAAGAACATACTTTAAATTCATTCCAACTTTTGACAAAAGGGAGAAGGAAATGTGTGTAGAGGTGTGATCAGTTTAAAGAAACATGCCCCATTTTTAGCAGGCTGTTTCCATAGTAACAGAAGCAGCAGCCAACCACAGAGTTATCAAAGCTCCTGTAAATTTCCAAGGCTCTGTGTTGAAAACATCATCCTCTGACCTCATGCTGCAGATTAATGCAGAAACCTACCATGTGTGAGCCTAGAATCATAATTCCATCCAAATTTTAGATTTTACTTGTCCCCATTGCCAAACCCATTGCCATTGGGCAGGTTCTGGCTTACAGTGACCCTAAATGCTGTCTTCTAGATTATGACCTTACAGGGAAGAGGCAGTGGCTTAGAATGCCAAATTGCATACCACCTGCGTCTGCCCATACTCTGCCACTCCAGTGTACGTAATAAGGATGCGTTAGATTCTTCCACTGACGTGAAAGGCAGTATTTCCCAATTAGTCTAAAGTCTCACTTTTGTATCGAACATCAGTTTTTACAGTTTTTCAGTTAATTTCAAATCATCTTTCTTTTTCAAAGTGAAAATCGTCCTAAAAAATCCCAATCAAAAGCTGTTTGCCCTTTGCACCCTCTGAGGGTTATTTAGATTTATGTGAACTCTATGTGACAGTGCTTTGTTTCGGACAGGAAGCAGTAATACAAGTCTGTTTCATCAGTGCGGGGTAGCATGGTTGTTTGTACAGGACAGGAAACTGGTGGCGTGGTGACTAAGTGCTACAGCTGCTCACCAAACGTTAGCAGTTTGAATCCACCAGAGGCTCCCTGGAAGCTCGGTGGGGAAGTTCTACTCTGTTCTGTAGGGTCACTGAGTCGGAATTGACTCTACAGCAGTAGGTTTGTATAGGAGAAACTGTCATTTTAATTTTGGCCTCTTTGCATTCCGATTTTCAGAAAATTAGTTGAAGAAGAGCTTTATTTTGTAACTCAGCCTACTACCATCCAGTCTATTCTCACTCATAGCAGTCCTATAGAGCAGAGTAGAACTGACCCATAGGGTTTCCAAGGCTTTAAATCTTTACAGCAGAATGCCTTGCCACATCTTTCTCCTGTGGAATGGCAGGTGGGTTCAGACTGCCGACTTTCATTACCAGTCAAACGCTCAATCACCGCATCAAAAGGTAACCAGAAATACGTGCTGTTTGGTTGCTGCTTTTACTATCCCTGTGAGTGTGTACTTGGTCTCCTGTTTAATGCAGAATGAATTTCACATGAATTGTAAATGAAGTTGAAAATAATTGATCGTCTACTATTAGTTTGTGATGTTTTTACTTACTTGCTCTTGGCCTTTACTTTTTTGTCTTCTCTTACCCTCAAAATAACATTACTTAGATGATGTTTTCTGTTCCCATCATCAACACTGATTCAAAAATAGTCCCCAGTTCACACAATGAGGAGAAACAGCTGTGGTTTTACCTCGTGTCCATAGAAAATCCTTTTGGTAGTTATTAATCTGTAATTTGGCATGGTTTTATCTTTTTTAGAAAACAGTAACCTTGGGTATATGCCTCTAAGCATACCATGAGAATTAAGTAAAACAAATGCTTATTAAAACTTCTGTGTAGTAAGTACTGTGGAAGGTGCTAGAAATATAAAGAGGAGGTCTGGTCAAGAAGATGGGGGCCAAAACAAATACCTGGAATTTATTGTGATAGTGAATGATAGTGTAGCTATTCTCAGAGATATCATGAAAGATAAAGTCACCAGTAATGGTTAATGGAAGTATGTGATGAGGCTTAAAGTTTAGGGCTAAGTATAAGGGCTAATAAGAAATTTGATTATTGAGGTATTAGCTATTTGAAATTTATTTTTCTGCTGACTGTTCTTCACTATACTTTTATTATATAATGAGCTTTGGAAGGATCTAGTAACTATTTTAACTTCATGTCTTCTAATAAAAACATCCTTGGGAGCCAGTGTTAGGTGGGACATTTCAGTAATGTATAACTACACTTGTCTTCTCAGCTTGCTCTTCACCTTCTCTGTAATTATCCCACCTGTGGTCACGCTCTTCAAATATGATTTTCCCTTCATTCCTCCCACTTTCAACAAATGGCCATGCTTCGTTCAAAAAATAAGAGCCATCATCTGGGAACCCCGTGAGCTCTGTGGGAGCGGCCAGAGACAATCTGTACACCTGCCTTGCAGCTGTGTCCATCCAGAGGAAGGGCCTCTTATCAGAGACTTTTCTTGTGTGCCCTGAGACCCGTCTTTACTGTCTTCAAGGGACCTGCCTTCTCTTACCCTCCTGTGTAGACTCACATTCCATACTTGTTCACTCCTGCTCTCTCCCTTTAGCGCTGCCCCTTCCCTTCTCTTCCCCCTCTCTGCTTGCCCATCATCAATTATAAACTTGCTCGGGTACCTTCTGACTTAAGTTCCACATCCTTCAAGCTTTCACCTTCTGTTATCCTTCACGGACAACATCTTAAAGGCATACCTTCCTTGATGTTTACTCTGCAGTGGCTGTTTTCTTCCTGAACCCCCTCCACTTCGACCTCTACCCATCACTCCATGAAAGTAGCACTGTGGGTGTAAAACAGCAGCATCTGACCAAGCCGTTGAGGCCCCTTCCAGAAACTTACTCATACACTCCCGCCAGGTGCCTGCTACGTCCTAGGCTTCTTCCTCCAGCTTGCTTTTGATGGCTCTTCATCTTTGTGCCCCATAAATGGACTTCTAATTGTTGGTTTTCTCAGAACTCCTGGTTCTTTTTGTTTGTTTTTTGTTTGTTTGTTTTGCCCGCTCCATCTCCTTGCTCTACCTCAGTAAATTCCCATGGCTTCAAATGCCATGTAGTGATGACTTTCAGATTCTAGTCTGCAGTCGAGACCAGTCTTCTCAAATCTGGACTTTTAGAGCCAGTGACCAGTGTGACATCTCAACTGCTGATTCAGACATTTCCAAGACTGGTCTCCATAATGGCCAGTATATATTCTTTATCTCAGGAAAGCCAGAAGCCCAGGAGCTGTCTTTGTTACCTTCTTCTCTTGCAAACCCAACATCCAGTCTCTCACTGAGTCCTGTTTGTTTTATTTTACATGTATCTCAACTCTACCCGTTACCTCTCTCAGCTGTGTTAGAATTGAAGAAGGAAAGAGTTCCACCCTGAACATCAGGAAAATTCTACCAAGTTTACAAACAAATTTGTGGTTCATAAGCAAAAGACTAACCCAAGCTTTGGACGACCTTTGTAAGTGTCTCCCTGTTCATTCACAAGCCCATCTCAGTGACCTGACTGATTCTTTGGTTTCTTGCCATCTATTTGTTATACAAATTATGTGGGGTTTTTTTTGTTTTGTTTTGTTTTGTTTTAGGCAGAATGTGGTCAGTACTCGTAGATAAGAGTAGGTACACTTGGTTTCTGAATTTAAAGTTACCTTAATCTGTAAGGTGCCCACTGGGGAGAAGGCTGCAGCCTTTTTGAATGACAGTGTGACACTATCAGAATTTTAACTGCGTGTTCTGTTACTAGGATTTTAATCTAGATACAGCATTGAAAAAAATCAGTTGGGTTGATTCTGATTCATAGCAAACCTGTGGGACAGAGTACAGTAGAACTGCCCCATAGGGTTTCCAAGACTGTAAATCTTTATGGAAGCTGACTCCTGTGTCGTTCTCCCGTGGGACGGCTGGTGAGTTCAAACCGCCAGGCTTTGGATTAGCAGCCAAAATGAAGAATATTCATTGCAGCATCAGTAATGGTGAAACATCTAGGCACTTAAGTGTACTTACACTGATACACGCATTTGATGGATACAGCCAGTGAAGAGCTTAAAACAGCAAATTGCCAAGCTGCACAAATAGTGTGATCCTGCCTCATGTATTTCTACTTCTATTTCCTTTGCACATGAGATACATACATATATATGTGATACTGCTAGAGTATGCACAAGCCATTTCCTGAAGCCATAGAAATTTAACGGTGGTTACCTTTAAGGACTGGAGGCCTAGGGTGAGAAGAGTTGACTTTTATTTTTCCTTATAATACTGTTTTATATGTGTGTGCCACTTTTAATCTAGCAAAGAAATAGGAAAAAAAATTGAAAACAAGAATGTTTATATAGAGGTATTTGTGGCGAATATGATGAGCCATTTCTGAGTCTGCGTGCCAAAGGAACCCTTTGTAGAAGGAATTGCATATCCTTGGACTGCAGTACAAACTATTCATGGCAAAGAACTAAAAACGTATGAGCCCTTGTGGAATTAATTTTTTTTAATCTTTATGGTTTTATATTTGAAGAGAAATGTGGTTATCTTCACCAAGTATCAAAGTGGTGATCATAATAATAACAGCCTTTTAAAATATGTATTTTAAAGGAGGAGAAACAAAAACTGAGTTTGTCAGTCTCTTGCCCTGTCAGTATAAATTTTCTCAGGGTACATTTTGCCCGTCTCTGATTCAAAAAAATGGAATTGTAAACTTAAACACCTACATGGCTGCTTGATATAACACTGAAACCAGAATTAAATGAGATCTGCAGCTTAATTATTCTAAAGTGCAAATTAATTCCTCCTGTATAGAAGCTCAAAAGATAATCTGAGATTGTTGACTTTTCTAAGGTGTCTTATTTTCTCAGGATCGGGCCTCCCACTTAACACTATTTGAGGAGTACTTAATAAATGTTTGCCAGAGTTCAACCACCTCATTCTCTTAACTACTCAGACATCTAGTTGAAAAAAATAGAAAACTGAATCCAGAATTTGGTTTTGCCTAGAATTGATTTTATAGCCATCACTTAGTCAATTTGAAAGCATAATTTAATTTTCCATCTTTGTTTTTTTTGTTTGTTTTCATTGTGGTTTAAGTGAAAGTTTACTGTATAAATTAGTTTCTCACTCAAACGTTTACACGTAGATTGTGTTGTGACATGGGTTGCCATCCCCGCAGTGAGTCAGCGCTTTCTTCCTTCCCCCAGCTGCCGCATCTCCATTCCTCCAGTTTTCCTGCCCTCCCTGCCTTCTTGTATCTGCTCTTGGGTGGGTGTTGCTCCTTTGGTCTTGTAGAATTGATTGAAGTAAAACCCACGTTCCTCATGTGTGTGATTGTTTGTTTTATAGGCCTGTCTCATCTTTGACTAAAAGATGGGTTTTAGGAATGGCTTCAGTTCTGAGTCACCAGGGTATCAGGGGTCCATGGTGTGGAGTTTTCCTCCAGTCTCTGTCAGACCAGTTAGTCTGGTCTTTTTTCATATATGTGAATTAGAGTTTTGTTCAACGTTTTTCTCCTAATCTGTCCAAGACCTCTGTTGGGATCCCAGTCAGAGCGATTGGTGTTGGTAACTGGGCACCATCTAGTTCTTCTGAGCTCAGGCTGGTGGAGGCTGTGGTTCATGTGGTCCGTTAGTCCTTTGAACTAAGGATTTTTCTTGTCTTTGAGTTTCTTTATTCCCCTTTGCTGTGGACAGAATGAGACCAATAGATGTATGTTAAATGATTATTTATAAGCTTTTGAGTCCCGAGATGCTACTTACCAAAATAAGATATGACATGTTCTTTATAAACTCTGTTATGCCAGTTGATTGACCTAGATGTCCCCTGAGAGTATGGTCCCCAGCCCTCAGCCCCAATAACTTGGTCCCTGAAAGTGTTTGGATGTGTCTAGGAAGCTTCTATGACTTTGCCATGGTCAAATTGTGCTGACTTCCCGTCTGTTGCATATTGTCTTGCATGTAAGACAAAGTTAATAACCTGTCTGATATCTGGTGATACCCCTCCATACACATCTGCTCACTTGTAACCATCAAAGTTTGTTTTTTGCTATGTGTAAACCTTTTATGGGTTTTTATAGTCATGTCTTACCCAGTAGTTTTCCCTTTGTCATTGGCTCATTTGGCTCAGCATAATACCCTTCAGATTCATCCATCCTGTGAGATGTTTCACAGATTTATCATTGTTCTTTTTTCACTGTGTCGTTTTCCATTTGTGTGTGCCATAATTTGTTTATCTGATCATCTGTTGATAGACACTCAGTTTCCATCTTTTTGCTATTGTGAATAGTGCTGCAAGGAACATGAGTGTACACGTGTCTGTTCATGTAATGGCTCTTATTTCTCTAGGATATATTCCTGGAAGTGGGATTGCTGTAACGTATGGTATTTCTCTTTCTGCTTTTTAACAAGACACAATGTCATTTTCCAGTGTAGTTGTACCATTTTACACTTCCACCAGCAGTGCGTGAGAGTTACAAACTCTTCTCAACATCTCCAACATTTGTTATTTTCTGTTTTCTTTTGATTAGTGCCAAGTTGGGTCAGGACGAGAGGTTGTCTTGGTCATCTAGTGCTGCTATAACAGAGAGTACCACAGTGGATGACAAAGAGAAATGTATGTCCTCACAGGACAGTGCACTAACAGCCCAAATTGAGGGTGTCAGCTCCAGGGGAGGACTTTCTCTTTTTGTCATCTCTAGAGGAAGGTCACTGTCTTCAGTACTCTCCCGGTAAAGGAGCTTCTCAAGTGCTAGGACCCTGGGTTCAAAGGTTGCGCTGTGCTCTCACAGGTGCGCTCTTGGTGGTGTGATGTCCCCAACTTGGCTTGCTTGCGTGTCACCTAAGAGATTGCCTCAAGACACAATACAGGCTTGTGGGTTGAGTCTGCCTCACTGCCATGGCTGCTGCGTGTTCTGCCTGGTGAGCACCACAGAGGTGGGATTTCCCACACACAGCAGGTCGCACAGGACCAGGAATCGTGGCCCTGCCAAACAAATACACACATTTTTGGAGGGACACAATTCAGTCCATGGCAGATGGTATCTCTTTGTAGTTGGGTTTGTGTTTCTCTAGTGGCTAATGATCACAAGGGTTTCCTCATGTGTCTGTTAGCTGCCTAAATGTCTTCTGTAAAGTGTCTGACTATATCCTTGACCCATTTTTACACTGGATTATTTATATTTTTGTTGTTGAGGTGTTGGAGTATCCTGGAATATCAAACAGCCGTAAACTCAACCATTTTGAACTTAAGAACTTCTTAGCACTGTTTAATGATTTTGGTTTCTACATTTGCCAAAGAAAAAGCCATTCTTCAAAAATGTTCATGTGTGAGCAATTGTTACAGAATCTCTATTCTACTCTATCACTTCTCGATTTTCTAAGAGCGTGTACCACTCACTCACTGAGTGTTTTTGAACTGATTTCCCCCGAGAGTTCTTTGGATTTACCTATATTCTTTTCTTGTGTTCAATTACTTGCAAGATGCCTAGGGCCATAGAAGAACCTGAATTTTTAGACAGCTGATGAGTAGAATCCAGGCTGAGACCTCAGCCCAGTAGCACAGTTCATCGGCCTAGGCACCAGGGGGAGAATATCCAGAGGTTCAGTTTTCAGACAGAAGGCCACTTGCCAGGAGGCCAGCCACTTAGGGAGCAGGACCCCTGCTGCCCTGGCCACCCTTACTGCCACCACCACCACCACAGGAAAGCGGTGCTGGTCCGGTGCCTGGTCATCAGCGTCTGGCTGCAGAAGTGCAAGCTTGTCAAGACATCAGGGTGGGTCAGGTTTTCAAGTATCAACTATCCTATGAGTCCATTCATTTGCCTGGGGAATGTAAGTGTGCACTAGGCCCCACGTCCGATGTTCAGGGACCTGGGCCTTCCCTTCTGCCACGCAGATGTAAGTGAGCACACAGCTGCAAAGGAAGAGCCAAGCTCTCCAGCCTTAGTTCATAAAGGGCCCAGAGAAACTTGGCAGAAGGTCTTCATCCCACAACCACGAATGCTTCTCTGATCCTTAAGAGACAAAGACAACCCTGTCAGGGAACACCATGTATAGTTCCTGGTGTGGCATGAGAAAAAGGAGTGTGCAGATCAAGAACTCGACTAAAAGACCAACTTAAAGGTCTGACACCTGAAGGTTCCCCTCAGAACATGGTCCCTGCACTTGCTGCTAGCCCAGTACTGAAGCCAACACTTCAGACAAACCTTGGACTGGACTAAGGGACACAGAGTGATGCAGGTGGTATGTGTACTTCATGGCTTAATATGTATATGAGGTTGTCCAACTGGTCTTGTCTTCAAGGGGACAGAGGTTGGAGGGCAGTGGACATGGGTCAGTTGACTGGCTGCTGGAAGTAAAGAGTGCAAAAGAAGTGTGTACCGTCACAGGGTGAGGAGAGCAGAGAGGGTGGAGAGCAGGTACTTGGAGTTTTGACTGGGATTATAAACTTCCACTTAATCACAAAAAAAAATTTAACAGTAACAACAACAAAAACATCAGCTTCTCAATTTTCGGGGTATTATACCCCTCTCACAGCTTCGGATAAACACTGCTAAATTCTGTCCCACTCGTTTTCTGATGTACAGCAGACAACCAGGATGTCCGTATCATTCAAGCTTTGTTCTTCCTGGGCTTAGACTTTGTGTCTTTTAAAGTGCAGATATCTGTTGTCATTTATTTTACATTTATTTGATAAGTAGGAAACACTGAAATGAAATTTAATATTTTCTGAAAGTATGAGTCTGAATCTACTCTTCACAACTTTTTGTAACTCTTGGCTGTTCTCAGGGAAGCCTTTGTCAGGGTTGTGAGTGACTGGTTGTATTTGATATGAACAAATACTGTCAAATTGTGTTTTAACACTGACCAAAAGGGGCAAAGTACTCACATCTCTTGATAGGACGTTGCGACTGGTATGCAGGATAATGTATCCAGTACTGTCCACTTAGTGATGCAGGTAAAAACTGAAACAGTCTGGACAATCTCTTTCTGTTTTGTTTTGAAAACTATTGTGGTTTGGGCAAAAATTTACAGAATAGTTTTCCCTTCAACAACGTATACACCTTTTGTTTGGTGGCATTAGTTGCAGTCCCTCTCTGTGACAGCTTCTACCCCCTTCCTCCATGGGCTTCTCGTTTCTATTCACCTATCTTTCTTGCCCCTTCCTGCCTTCTGAACTTTCTTTTTTGTGCAAAAGCTTCCTTTTTGGTCTCATATGATTGATTGTGCTAAGGAGCATGTTTCTCCCAGGTATAACTGTTCACTTTGTTAGCCTGTGGGTTGTTTGCCAGGAAAAGTGATCTCCACAAGTGGGTTCCATACCAGATTTGAAAGGTCCCTGAAGTCCACATTCTTGGGGTTCTGCCAGTCTCTATCAGACCAAAAAGTCTCATCTTTTCTATGAATTTGAATTTTGTTCTGTGTTTTTCTCCCACTCCTGATCAGAGTGGTCATTAGTGGTAGCCAGGCACCATCTAGTTCTGATTGCAGGCCAGTGGTGGCTGTGGACTGTGTGGTTCATTAGTCCTTTGGACAAATTGTTTCCTTTATGTCTGATTTTCTTCCTTCTGCGTTGCTCCAGACAGAACGCAGCCAGCAGCTGTATCTTGGATGGCAGCAACCCCAGACGTTACTTACCAGAGGAGGATGTGGAACATTGTCTTTATGGACTGTGTTATGCCAATTGACCTAAATGTCCACTGAGATTATGGTCCTAAATTCTCAAGCTCAGTAACCCAGTCACTTAAGGTGTTCGTTTATAGCTAAAGAGTTCTCATAACTTTACCTGTGGGTACTCCATTGTATACATTGGTATGTTTGCAATACACACAGATACCTACGTAGAAACCTCCTCTGCCAAAACTTGTATATGGTTGTAGATAAACTCCTGTATGCCATCCCATACCTGTTCAGCTTCCAAATAGGTCTGTTTGTCCATTCATAAATTATTGTGATGTGACAGTATTATTGTGTACATAACAATACTTACCACTGGTGCTTCTTACTCTTCTGTGCCTCTCTGGTGTGTTTGTCCCTTCACCAGGTTCAAACATGTCTACTGTCTAGTTAGTGATTTTCCCTCTCTTTCTCATCCCTAGTACCCATTAAAGAATGTTTCTTTGTGACTGAAAGACTTTCCTTTGAGATCAGGAACTAGACAAGTATGCCCACTCTCACCTCTTCTATTCAACATTGTGCTAGAAGTTCTAGCCAGAGGAATTAGACAAGACCAAGAAATAAAGGGCATCTGCATCAGCAAAGAGGAAGTTAAAATGTCCCTGTTTGCAGATGATGTGATTGTATATGCAGAGAACCCCAAGGAATCTATAAGTAAGCTACACAAACTGATAGAAGAGTTCAGCAAAGTCTCAGGATACAAGATAAACATAAGTAAATCAGTAGGATTCCTTTATATAAACCAACAACGAGACTGTTAAGGAAGAAGTTATCAAATCAGTACCATTTACGATAGCCCTTAAGAAGATAAGGTACCTAGGAATTAATCTAACCAAAGAAACAACAGACCTTTACAAAGAGAACTACAAGCCCTTACTACAAGAAACTAAGAGAGACTTAGATAAATGGAAAAAATCTACCCTGCTCATGGATAGGAAGACTTAACATTGTGAAAATGTCTATTTTACCCAAAGCAACTTATTTATGTAATGCAATCCCAATACAAGTTCCAGCGTCATTTTTTAAAGAGATGGAGAAACGAATCACCAATTTTGTTTGGAAAGGGAAGAAACCCCGGATAAGTAAGGTACTACTAAAGAAGAAGAACACACTGGGAGGCCTCTCATTACCCGACCTTAGAACATACTACACTGCCACAGTGGTCAAAACAGCCTGGTACTGGTACAAGAACAGACAGATGGATCAGTGGAACAGAATTGAGACCCCAGAGATGACACCATCTGCCTATGAACAGTTGATATTCGACAAAGGCCCTAAGACATTAAACTGGGGTAAAAACAGTCTCTTCAACAAATGGTGCTGGCAAAATTGGTTATCCATCTGCAATAAACTGAATCAAAATCCATATCTTACACCTTACACAAAAACCAACTCCAACTGGATAAAAGACCTAAACATCAAACCTAAAATGATAAAGGTCGTCCAAGAAAAGGTAGGAACAACAATGGAAGTTTTAATACACAATAAGGACAGACTCCAAAATCTGTCAAAGAAACCTCAATCAACAGAAGAGAAAATAGATAAATGGGAACTATTAAGAATCAAACACTTTTGCTCATCCAAAGACTTTATTAATAGAATTAAAAGAACACCCACAGAATGGGAAAAAATATTTGGCAACTCTATGTCAGACCGATGCCTGATTTCCATAATCTATAAGATACCACAAAATATCAACAAGAAGAAGATAAATCATCCAATTAAGCGATGAGCAAAGGAGATGGACAGACATTTCACTAAAGAAGAGATCCAGGCAGCCAAAAAACACATGCGGACATGTTCACGATCTTTAGTTATTAAAGAAATTCAAATCAAGATGACAATGAGATACCATCTCACCCCAGCAAGATTGGCCATGATCCAGAAAAGACAAAACAACAAATGCTGGAGAGGCTGTGGAGAAAGTGGAACCCTCCTACACTGTTGGTGGGGTTGCAAAATGGTCCAGCCTCTTTGGAAAGCAATCTGACGCTTCCTTAAAAAAATGGACATAGATATACCATTTGACCCAGTAATTCCACTACTTGGAATATATCCTACAGAATCAAGGCCTTTGACACCAACGGACACATGCACGAGAATGTTTATCGCAGCACAGTCCATGATAGCAAAAAGATGGAATCAACCCAGATGCCCAACAACAGAAGAATGGATTGGTCAACTATAGTACATATACTCAATGGAGCACTACGCAATGATAAAGAATAACGATGATTCCAGGAAACATCTCCTAACCTGGTTTCAACTGGAAGACATTATGTTGAGTGAAAGTAGTCAGCAACAAAGGGACAAATACTATATGAGACCTCTACGATAAGATCTCAAAAACAGACTTGTGTATAGAAGAAAAGACTCTTTGACAGCTGCAAGGGAAGGGAAGGAGGGAGGGCGAGGGGGGGAGGGTTTAGTTTAGATAGTTGCTAGAAATCTGGTTGGGAGCAAGCGGTGATAGCACATATTAGAAACAAGAACAACATTAAGTGGACTTCAGCATAACTTGAGTCCTCCTTCCATCTTAACCCAATATTGCAAGGACAGAGTAGCTGGGGCAGGGAGCACAGGACCATGCTCTTAGGTGAAATTGAGGCCAGTTGGCACAACTAGCATTTTGCTAAGAGAACTCTCTGCACCCCACATTGGTGAGTGGCGTCTGGGGTCTTAAAAGCTGCCAAGCTGCCATCCAAGGACACAGCAAATGGTCCCAACTCAGCAGGAACGGATGCTCACCGAGGACCAAAATGACATGCAGTAAAGACAACCTAGAAGACAGAGAGACCCGCAAGAGTGGGTGCCTTCATCGACTTGGACTGGAAGAACCGGATGGTGCCCAGCCACCACCAGTGATAATCACTATGGAGCTCACTAGGTTGAGTCTTATTGGCAACACAAGAATAAAAAGGGGTGCATCCTGAGATCTCCACTAAAAGACCTCAATTGATGGTCCAGCAGTTTCAGGGTTCCCCTGAGAGCATGGTCCCCGGCCCTGATGCTGCCCTTACCCATAAATTATAGCAAAGGTCCACTCTTTGGACAGGAATGGATTGGACTTGGCAATGCAGAGTGACCATATATTGGTTGCACTTTATGGTTCTATACATCTATAGGATATCATCCTGCTGACCTCTGGCTGGAAGAAGGAGAGTGGGTGGAGAGGCGCAGAAAGGAGGCTGTTGGGAGGATGAGACATGTATGGAGCAGAGAGGAATAGTGTGCTGTCACCGGACAGGAAGAGCAGTGGAAGCTGCATATAGGTGGGCATGTAAATTTATACAGGAATGTACATTTTCACTCAGTCATGTTAAATAAAAAAAAAAGAATGTTTCTTTGTGTAAACCTTTTCTTGACTTTCTGTAATAGTAATCTCATACAATATTTATGCTTTGGTGATTGACTTATTTCACTCAACATAGTATCTTCCACATTCATTGATGTTGTGAGATAGTTCCCAGAGTCATTGTTATTCTTCAGTGCTGTATAGTACTCCATTGTGTGTGTGTGTGTGTGTGTGTGTGTGTGTGTGTGTGTGTGTGTACCATAGTTTGTTTATCCATTCATCTGTTAATGGACATCTAGGTGGTTTCCGTCTTTTTGCTGTTGTGGATGTTGCTGCAGTGAACATAGGTATCCATGTGTCTATTCGTGTTGTGGCTCCTATTTCTCTAGGGCATATACCTAGTAGTGGGATTGCTGGGTTACAAGGCATCTCTATTTCTGACTTACTAAAGAAGCACTGTATTGTTTTCCACAGTGGTTGTCCCATTTTACAGTCCCACCACAGTGTATGGGAGTTCCAATCTCCCCACAGCCTCATCAGCATTTGTTGTTTTTTGTTTGTTTGATCGTTACCAGTATTGCTGGAGTAAGATAATATCTTACTGCTGTTTTGATGTGCAGTTCTCTAGTGGCTAATGATTGCAAGCATCTCTTCATATATTTGTTGGCCACCTAAATATCTTATTTGATGAAACCTACTTTTTAATTGGATTGTTTGTCATTTTGTTGTAGAGGTGTTACAGTATTCTATAAATTCAGATACGTTATTGCCAGGTTTTTTTCCAGTTTGTGGGTTCTGTTTTTACTCATTTGGAGAAGCCTTTTGACGCATGTGTTTAATTTTTAGGAGATCCCATATGTCTAGCTTGTGCATTTTTAGTTATGCTTGGTATTCTATTTATGTTATGAATCAGGGCCCCTAGCTTTGTCCCTGTTTTTTCTTCCATAATCTTTACAGTCTTACATTTAGATCTTTGCTCCATCTTGGGCTGGTGTTTTGTATGTAATGTAAGGTATGGATCCTGTTTCATTTCTCAGCCAGCACCATTTGTTGAAGAGACTGTCTGTTCCTCACTTAGTGAATTTCAACCATTTGTCAGAGATCAGCTGTCCATAGGTAGATGGATATACTCCTCAGTTCTCAGTTCTGTTCCCGTGGTCTATGTGTGTGTCATACCAGTAGCAGGCTGTTTTGACTACTGTGGATATATAGCAGGTTGATGGCACTGGGCATGGGCAAGATCAGGAAGATTGAAGTCTCATTCTTTATTCTTCTTCAGTGTGCTTTTTTTTATCTGGCATCTCTTTCCTTTCCATGTAAGTGGATAATTAGAGTTTTCATCTCTTTAAAGAATGTTGATGGAGTCTGGATCGAGATTACACTACATCTGTAGATCATTTGGGCAATGCTGACGTTTTTGCCGTGTTAAGCCTTCCTGTCTGTGAGCATGGTATATTCTTCCATTTATGTATATCTCTTGGTTTCTTGCAGTAGCACTTTGTAGTTTTCTTTGTATAAGTCTTCTCCTTCCCTGGTTGGGTTCAATCTGCATAATCTGAATGTGTCTTAAATACAAGACTAGTTCTTTGTTAATTGACTGCCTCTTTCTCTCGTTCTTCCTGATGGTTTCTGTTCCTGCTGCTGCTGCTCTTTCCACTGTGTGTATCCATACAGCACCGTGCACACAGTCACTGCACTGGTAGGTAAACTCTAAGTCAGTGAACGGAACTGGGGAGTGCTCATAGCCACGCTGCTTTGAGTCTCCCTTTAGCGTGATAGTCTTGCTCTGGGGTAAGTTGTGTAGGCAGTGGTAAGACGTTGATTGGGAAGATTTTTCTTCTACCTTCTAACAGGATGACATAAGTAGAATTTTTTTGTTTTGCCTTGTATAAATTGGGTGAATAATGGTTTGCGTTTGGTTTTTGTTTGTTTTTTTAGTTAGTACTTGGTACTGTGCATCTGTGTTGTGTGGTACCCTGTGGTAGTAGATTTCTTTAACGTGCAAGCGTGATTTCTCATCAAAGATGTGATAGGTGACCTGGCTTCTCTCATGATTTGTGAAGTCAGCTGAAGTGACCAGTATACAATCAGGAGATGCTTCCAGGACTGTTGAGCTGCTATTATCAGAACTGGCTTAGAGATCAAGTTGTTATAAATATGTACAACACTCACCAATGCCATTTGGCTGTAAGTGCATGTTGTTTAATACATTTGTCTCAGAGTTGTGCTGCTACTGTCATTGTTTGTTTTAAACCAAAGAAGGAGGCTGTTGATATTTTCATTACCATTTCTTTTTCAATGCTTTCTCTGAAGACTGTCTTGGGAGAAAGGAAAGATACTGCTCCTAGAGATTCTCTAGCAGATATGGAACATTCTGTTCCAGAAGAATCCACCTTTGAACCAAAGACTTGTTCTTGCTCTTTTCTCCTCTCTGCATTCCTTTTCTTGGGGTTCTGTTAGAGCATGCGAGCAGTTGGGTGTCGTCAGACCCACGCGTCATCCCCGTGGTTATTTTCTGTTCCTGCTAGAGTACAGTGAGGACATACTATCCCCAGTAAACTACAGGTTATCAGGGAAAAGATCTTGTGTTAGAGCACAATTAATTCAAAGTATCGTAAAACATCTTAATATGAAAAAACATGTGCATGTATATTTTTTACTTTGTTGACTTTTTCTTTGCTTTGTGTAACAGAATCTTAAATCATTTGCTTCTGTTCTGAAGGGAGTATCAGTGAAGCTTTCTGACCCTGTCTCCCTCAAAATACTAGAACAAAACTCATTGCTGTGGAGTCACTTCAGACTCATAGTGACCCTGTAGGACATAGTGACCCTGTAGAACTGCCCCATGGGGTTTCCAAGGCTGTATGTACTATTTACAGAAGCAAACGTCTACGTCTTTCTCTCAAGCAGCAGCTGGTGGGTTGGAACCACTGACTTTCTGGCTAACCAGCCAAAAAAACCAAACCTAGTGCCGTCAAGTCAGTTCTGACTCCTAGTGACCCTATAGTAGTGACAGAGTAGAACTGCCCCACAGAGTTTCCAAGGAGCACCTGGTAGATTTGAACTGCTGACCTTTTGGTTAGCAGCCATAGCACTGAACCACTGCGCCACCAAGGCTTCCAGCTGTGTATTTACCCACCAGGTCACCATGGCCACTCTCAGAAGAAGCCCTGCCCACAAAAATATATTATTTCTGTATTCAGTAAGGGATACCATTCATATCTAGCTATATGAGTCGGAGAGTATGTCTAATAGCCACTCTGCAGTTAGCTCTTTGAAAGCTACCTTTATTCGGGGCTCAGCTTGAGGCCAGTGGCTGTGAGGGCCACGGTCACTGCATCTTCAGGTCTCAGGGCTTTAGTCCTAGTGGGAAATGCTGTGTGCAGTACATTTGAACCTGGGTCAGAGGCTGGTCAGAGCCAACCTCTTCTAGCTGTCACCCCCTGCCAGAATGTCCTGTCACCCACCTAGCACTGGCCTAAGGTATAAGAAGTAAACACAAGTAATCTCTTTTAGCATAGTAATACACAGAAGCAGACTCTTAAAAATATCACCTTGGTTTTCAACCATAGTGAGAAACAAAAATCAAAATAGAAACTTAAAATTGAATTTAAAGTCAGTCAAGAAAAATATCCTTCTGAGTAACTACATGTTTTCCTCTTTTTTTGAAACAGACACAAGTTTCAATTAAAAATACAAAGGTGCTGTAAAAGGAAGGACAATTACTTGCTTGAGAAATCAATGAAAAATTTTATTTTTTTCTTTCATTTAGCAAACTGAATTTTCACATTTTATAATATATGCTCTGAAAATTTACTGTTTTATTAAAATGATGGATAAGGAGTCAGTGGGTCAATGGGGGTATGGCTTTCTTAGACCTTGTCAAGTGAGATACAATGTTAGGTTTATACGAAAGTATTAAACTTTAAATTTTTAATGTAGAAGTGTTCCTTTGGGTCATTAGTAATATCTCATGGATCTAATTTTTCTTATTCAGTTCAACTTCATTAAAATTTGTTATAAGTGAAGTCTCTCCATTTAAGTCTGTCTTAAAGTAAGTTTTTGTTGTTAACATAGTTTAAAAAAAAACTAAAGAATGTCAAGGAATCTGACATTTCTGTTTCTCCTTTATTAACAAGTCTTAATGTATAAGCCCACAACTTTTACTTATTTGCTGGGTACTATATGAATGTATTTAAACAAGAAATACTTAGTTTTATTCATCCATTTACAATTCTTCACTGACTGTACAAAAATATATTGAGTAAACTTCAGAGCTACTACAAAATAATTTTCTTTTTAGAAGTTGGACATTGCCAGGTAAATAACCTTCCAGTTCAATTATGAAACAGAAGATTTTTAATAAATCTGAATTATGTCTTCTCTGGAAGTTCTCAACCTGCCCATTATGACAGTGATGATTTCCTTTTTTCAGTGCTCCAGCTGAGGCTGCAACAAAGGAGGACAAGAGAACAACTCGTGGACCAGGGCATCATGCCACGTAAGATCTGTAGTGTCATTATCACCTCTAACGGGACACAACAAGACAGGCGTCTTCAAGAAGACCTGTTAGCACACACCCTTCCCCAAACCTATTGCCATGGAGTTGATTCCAATTCACTGTAACCCTACTGGACTAGTAATACTGCCGCACAAAGTTTCCAGGGAGTGCCTGGTAGATCCAGACTGCCGACCCTTGGTTAACAGCCAGATGCTTGACCACTGCCCCACCAGGGCTGCGGTCCACTCTTGTTTGGTCCATTTCATCGTCTACAGTTGCAAAGAAATTTACAAGAAAAAATCAAGGCAGCAGCATTGCCAACCTACGAGGATCATTTAGAGTACATTTTTTTTTGTTCTTTTGTACTTTCATTTTGTACTATACAAAATACACCTTTAAAGCTATAATTAGGCTAACATCAGTTTTTACTTCAAATTTCAATTTTGTTTTAGTTTTAAAGAAATTAGTCACTCTGTATCATGGTTCCGAGATCAGCTAAACTTGCAAAAGTAACGTGATAAAATTGATTTCACAACCTTGTTCGGTTTACACTGGCTGAGTTAAAATTAGTTATCTCTGGTGCTGTAGTAGAGTCTGTATAATTAAGTGTATCTCTGTCACAGAACACAGAAATGTTCTACTTAGAATAATTAGTGAAACCTTCCTTGGCCAAGTACAGATACTGCCCAATAGCCCTAGGATTCATTCCTCTCAGAGGTTTTTGAGAGTTGATTACTTTAAAATATTCATTCAAGTTACCCCTTTACCTTGTGGTGACTTGAAGGTAGTTACGTATTTTAGAAGGGAAGAGTGGTAGTTTTGTGTAGGCTGTTGAGAATATTTATCTGGATTTTGTCTAAAGATTGACTCCCCCCCCCAAAAAAAGATTGACTTCCCTAAGAAATAAGTTACTCAGCTTTAAATAATAGAAAAAGTTACAAAATGAAGGTATATTTCTCATACTATCTTCTGGATCATTCTGTTGCTTTTTCTTGTTTTGTGATAAGGAATGATTTTTCTCTGCAGTGCATCTTTTTCCCAGTGACTCCCCTGCCCTGGGTTGTGATTGAGTAATTAAATATTTCAAACCTGGCGTTGTGATAGAGTCCGAAGCTGCTCTGACAGTCTGCCAAGTTTTTCCACCACCACATTCGTAATTGTGAACCAATCAAACAAGGTCAGATCGTGATGCTGAAGACATCACTGCCAAGCCAGCTCTCATCTGCTTTGGAGAGCTGGTCTCTAGCCAAAAACCTGATTGGGCTGGGCCCCTGGAAGTCTTGGCAGTGCACAGGCACTAGAGCTGAGAGTGATGCTGATGAAGAGCTGATTGGTCAAGCCTTACAGGTGACAGCCCCAGTAAGCCTAGTTCCGTGTCCCAGCCAGGCATCTGACTCCATATTTGTAAGTGCAGTGTGTTAGCAGGCAGTGTGCAGACATGCGCACACATGCATGCACGCGCGCACACACACACAGAGACACACGATTTTACAAAGGTAATAAGTAGAAATACAGTAATAGGTGATGTTTTGGTAAACATTTTTACCCTCATTCTGGAATTCTGAAATATTTAATGGACTAGCAGTTAACATATTTAAAGAATCTCTTGGTCTTCAGAGTCAGTTGCATAATGGCATATAGCAGAAAGAGCATGAACTTTTCAAATTCAGAATTTTGATATTTAAATCCCGTTTCAATCACCATCTAATTATCTGACCTCAAGAATCTATTTGAATTCTCTGATCCCTTCACCTGCACTGGCACAAGGTGGTTAAGCACTTGGCTGCTAACTGAACGCTTGGCAATTTGAGTCTATCCAGAGGCGCACTGGAAGAAAGCCCTAGCAGTCTAACTCTGAAAGATCACAGCTATTGAAAACCCTGTGGAGCACAGTTCAGCTGTGAAACACATGAGGTTGCCATAAGTCACAGTTAATTCAATGACAACTGATTTGTTGTTGTTTTTTTCCTGGAGAGCAGCTAATGGATATTTCATGAGGTTGCTGTAAAGATTAGCAGCAGTATAACTGGGATTGACTGCACGTTGTGAGTTCTCCCTAAATGGTAATGCAGATCTGTTGGACATGTGGTGCAGTGTGTCCTTGTGTTCAAAATCGTGTCACTCCTGAGAACATGTAAGCCTTTGCAGGTAGCTTATATGGCCATTAAGAGCAAGGAATCATCAGATAGTACCCTTGAGAAATGAAAATTTGCCCCAGCTGTTGGCTGTAACTAGTCGGACCTTGTATTTGCAATATCATTATGTATACAATTCTATTTTAAATTTTTACTCATTTTGTGAAAGACATCCTTTTAATTCTGGAACATTGAAGGTTTCCAGTTTTGCAGATTCCTTCAAGGAGCTGGTACATACAAGGAACTGTAGGTGTGGGCTAACAGGTGGAAGAGGAAGCATTAGCATGACCCACTCTGACATTGGACTGAAATGTTAACTGTTCTGTTCACACTGTGGAAACTTTTTTTTTTTCCTCCTTACAGCTTTGAAGAGCCCAGCAGCATTCCATGAACAGATAAAAAGCTTGGAAAGAGCTAGAGTAAGAAATTTCTGTTTAAGATACTTACTTCTTCGCTTCCATCTTTTATTCTGGAGTACTTGTGTCCAAATAGCGGTCTTATTCCTGAGTATGTCACTGGAGCAGATATAGCACACTCTTAAGTATGGCGTATGGAGCAATATGATTTTATCTTGGAGGTGTGTAGGATATATGTGACATCCGAATTTTGTTCTTCAAAACCAGTGACTAGTTTTATACACAAAGGACACATTACACATCTTCATTTTCTTGCTCTCCGGCACATGAAGAGTTTTTGGAGAAGCATTAAGGGGTTATCTTTGCCATTTGCTGCCCTGTATAAAGACAGTCCAAGTGATATCCTGACCCCCAGGTCCTTAGATGGCTTCCCTCCTGAGCTCAGGGTACCTGTGTATCGGACCAAAGGTAGGAGAGTTGGGTAGATTAAAGAATATGACTTACAGTTGACCCTACTTCTCAGAGATGGCTCCATCATAGTTGCACATCAAATCAGGTTTAGTATTTTTCCTTTAAAATTTTGTATCATTATACCTATTAGTTCTTTCTTACTTTATGTATTTGTTTCGGAACAAACTTCTATTATATAATATGGAAGTAAGCATGTTTCAAAAGTCCTTATTTGTGGCATCCAAGATTTTCCCCCAATGTCATTAGTGGTCTCTTAGCGTCTTATAAAATACAAACTCCGTGTTCAAGCCCTGTGTTTAGAACTGAGTATAATTCCAATTAAGAAAATGTGATGAAGAGTATGAGCTCACCGAAGAAAATACATTAGGATTTTTACGAGATTTCTTAGTATCTGAGTGAGTTTCCACTTGACCTGAAGTCTGTATTTTAAAGACTGTATATATGTCAGCCACCCAGGTCCTCTTATCTGTTCAAAAATCATCTTCAAAGTTATCCTGTGACCTTGCTGTACTTTACATTACTATAATTCAAGTACCTGTCTGATTTTGAAGGCTGCAGTTTAAATCCTCTGTAAGATAGTGGTTTTTCTAAGCACTAGTATCTTCTCTTCTCAAACTTGTGACCAAAAGAGGATACAGTTTATTTAAACAGAGAACCTTGAGAAAATTTTTCAAGCTGTGATACATCAAAGCATTTGTGACAAGGCGTTTTCTTTTTTTTAAGACCGAGAACTTTCTGAAACACAAGATTCGGAGTCGACCAGATCGTTCTGAACTTGTCAGGATGCACATTTTAGAAGGTAAAGATGCCATTTCTGCTCATTTTTCTGCATTTTCTCAAGAAAAGAAGTGAGAATTCTACCACTTCTGTTTATTCCCATTTTAATAACTTTTTACCCTGCAGGCAGACACTCTCCAAATTGGATAGCAACGGGAAGACCAAAGTAAAATGTTACGTTAGATATGCGGGGAAGGCTTGATTCTCCACTAGCACACTGATGGACTGACTCTTCCCCACCAGCTGGTATCATGGCTTTCTCTACCATTCCTGTTCTGGAAAAACATTCTTGGTCCAGAGGATTTCTTTTATCAGTGAGACATGTGTTCCTCTCATTAAGGGTACACTTGTCACAAGTCTAACCCTAGATTTTCAGCTCCTTACACTTAGTTGCAGCTACTGAGGGCATTGACCACAGCTAACATTTTTTCTTTGTTCCACAGGCCCATGACAGTCAGCTTGATCTGACCATTATTATGAATACCCTGTGTCTACCCACCAAGGAATCCTGGTGGTGTGATGGTTATATACTCAGCTGCTAGTTGGAGGCCAGCGGTTTGACCCCACCCAGGTGCTCTGTGGGAGAAAAGACCTGGCAACTTGCTCCCCTAAAGACTTCAGCCTAGAGAACCCTTTGGGACAGTTCTACTCTGTTACATAGGATTGCTGTGAATCAAACAACTTGATGGCACTGCCTAACAAACTCAACCCACCAATGTTGTCTTGATAATCTGGTCTCATCACTTAAGAAGGTGGTAGGGACAGTTCTTTTCCGGTCTTGGACAAAACACATGGTTCAGTCCAGTATATTTTTCTGTCTGAAAAAGTAGCATTCTTGAAAGCTGGTACTGCCACTGTGTGCTACCAGGTTACATTGGAAAGATATAGAAAAAAGTCTCAAAACTTCTCAACTGTGTTTAGACAATAATCAGAGAGAAAGAAGATTAGATTTTCTTAGGGCCTAAGGGTAGACATAAGAGTAGAATAATAAATACAAAGAATAGAATAATAAACACAAAGTGTTAGTTTGTACCTCAGCAAAAGGAATCACATCCTAAAAACCAGACATCTCCAAAAATAGAATCTTCAGGAGTCATCGTGGTCACCATCAGTGGGAGTGCATGTTCACTGACCAGTGTGTTAAGTACCAGGACCCTCAAGGGTGAGGGAGACAAATGGATACCTACCATCGTGTCACTCACATTCTAGTGGTGGAGACAGACAGTGAACAGGAGTCAGATTGTGAAAAGGGCTCTGTAGAAATTAAACAGATTGTTACGATCAAGAGTAAACACAGATTGACACAATGGTCAAGATGTAAAGAGGTTTCAGGTATTAAATTGGGCTCCACAACATTTAGGGGTTCTGCTGATCCAAAGAATCCGTGATTGTGTGACTGTCTTTGCCATTCTGGGGGTAGCGGAGAGAGACGTAGCCTTTCCGTACCTTGGGTTGTGTTCTCAGAAATCTGAAGGACTGAAAAAGCTTTTCCAGAACTTGGCTGGTAGGGTGGAAGCAGCCACCAGCTGTCAGGGATAAGTGAATCTTCAGAGAAGCAAGTTGCCTGGTAAGTATTAATAACTGACTAAATGGTTCCTTCTGTGCCTGAGAATGTCTTCACTTCTGAAGGGCATTTTTGTAGGAACAATGCTGTCTATTTCAACTTGCCTTCCATCTGTCACGGGCTTTATTAATATCATTAAAGCCAAGGCAAATACATCTAACTATCAGAAAGAATCATACTTGCCTCTTTTGCAGACAGACTACCCAGCATTTAAAGACCCGCCAGTTATGTATAAATGAACCACAAATGATGTTTTTAGGACATCTATTCTGAAATTGGGATTTTGAAGTAAGAAAGTATGTGCCATCTGCAATTTTAAGAATACCTTGAAACCACCCCCAACTGCATTTTAACGCTAACCCAATTTTGATTGGAGTGGATGTTTGGCAGACAGAAGTGTAATTCACTTTCTGAAACTGCAGCTGAAATCTAGACGCAGCCCTTGTGGAAGTGGGGGTGATAAGAATAGGAGCAGAAATGAACCAAAATCCCAAGCATATTCCTGCTGTGCTTGGTTGGAGTTCATGGGAGACGGGAGAATGGCAGGAAGCTATCCTACCTGCATCTTAACAAAAAACATTTAAAAGCAACCTAAGAGTGCTTTGGATAATCTGATTCTCCTCACCTGTCATCTCCATATACTATTAGAATAAGATACTAGCAAGACGAGGGCCACAGTTTTTTCTACAGGAAAATTATGACAATAAACACACACATTTTCTTTTCATTTACATCAGAGAATTGTGCATTTATTTCCAGTATTCTGGTAGAGGCCTAGGGCCTTCTCTTTGGAAGTGACTTTGATAGATGGGATTTGTGTCGTCGTGCTTGCATAAACCACCGTCATTGTGTGTCATATGCAGTTTTCAGTTACATAAAGACACTTGAAAAGCTATCAGAGGTCTTAGTTTTTGCCATCTTTTTCCAGATCTCTTACAGCTGTCTTACTCTTAACTAATTGGACAGCGATTTTTGTAATGACTCCCATTTATTAAATTTTTCCAATGCATTCAGCCTGAGTTTCCAAGAAATAATTTCTGTAACTGATTATTTTCCCGTAACATTTGTTAAATCATGCAACCTAACCAAGTGTCAGGTCAGTTCTGATGCATGACAGTCCTCTAGGACAGAGTAGAACTACCCCCTAGACTTTTCGGGGAGCACCTGGTAGAGTCAAACTGCTGACCCTTTGGCTAGCAACCAGAGCATCCAACCACTAGCCACCAGGATTTCCAAATCGTAACAAGACTAGCAGTTACAACAGATATGACCCATTCTGTGGATAGTTAAGGTTGCCTTTTGGTAAGCAAACAGCTCAGCTGGTGGAAAGAGGAGAGCCCAGGTGTACGAGAGCGTAGCTGATAGCCGTGGCCACTCAGTGAGCCTTGGCTTCAGCTGGGACGTTTTCCCTCCAGAATGGAGAGCACTAGTTAATGCCAAGATTACTTCACGGCAGGTTCCACAAAAGACCTTCTGCTGTGTAATTGAAGAGACAAGCCATTTTCCAGTTGGAATTTTGGCCTGACAGCTCATCATTTTTAAAATAAATTATAATCATTACTTAGACCTCTGGAAACAGATGTTAGTGTAAGTTACCAGAAACACAAGTAATTGACAGAATGAAATGAGTAGTAAATGAGTTTTGATATCTATAGTAGTTTCACATCTGTTATATCAGGTTTATGCATTTGTGAGCAGATGATTTAATGCTACTCTGTAACCATTACTGTGTAATTGAATGTTCCTAACAGACACTAGTTGATTTATGCAGAAATAAATCCAAATGCTTAATTAATGATGATTGATTCTGAAACACACGGGGGTCAATCCAGGAATGTAAATCATGGCTCTTTCCGCTGACCCGTGGAGAAGCTCATAGCCTGAGATACAGTATCTCCCTTCCTAGGAATTGATTTTCAATTGAAATCCACATCTAAAAGTGTAAACTTCTTCAGCCAGGGACCATATCTGTCTTGTTCGTCAGTAGTAACTCCAGTACCTAAACCCATTTTGGTCAAGTCAGTTGTGACACTGTAGGACAGAGTGGAACCCCCCCATAGGGTTTCCAGTGGATTCAAACGGCTAACCTTTTGGTCAGCAGCAAGTTTTTAACCACTACACTGCCAGTGCTCTGTTCCAAATAGCCAGCGAATATGAATTTGACATCCACTATAAATGAACAAGAGCAATACCCCATGTGGGGCTGAGTTCTTGATAACTGATTCTCTGGGTGTCCATATTATACAGACAGTATAAAGCTCTCCAGAATTAACAGTATCAAATGTGTCCTGGAGTATTAAACAATCATTTCTCCTCCATCAATATGTAAAGAATACGTAAATGTGTTAAATTAGTCAGCCTGAAATAACATTATGAAATAGAAATAGTTATTCCAGTAACGGTTAAAATTCTGTTTCCTTTTTAGAAACATTCGCAGAGCCATCCCTGCAGGCTACTCAGATGAAACTGAAAAGAGCTCGCCTCGCTGATGATCTGAACGAGAAGATTGCCCAGAGACCCGGGCCCATGGAGCTGGTCGAGAAGAACATCCTGCCTGTGGACTCCAGTGTAAAGGAAGCAATTATAGGCAAGCCTCTAAAAATGTACTATTTCCTGTGAGAAGGAGTGCTTGAAACTTGGGAGATTTAGACAGAGCAGATGAACGAAATGCAAAGCCAGCATCCATCATGAATATTCTTTCCTGGGTGAATTAGAAATTCATTAACTCTTACAGCACTTCTTGCTGTGGTGGTTGTTACTGTTGATAGGATGTTACATATTGTAAGATTAGCGTAAGTTAATTAACACAGAGATCCTCCTCATTAAATGCCATGTTTAAATCTTATGTTTTGATTTCATTATTATGTTTTCTAAGGTGTTATATCATACAGTTTAATTTTTGCTTAACATTTTTCCCAACTTGTCATTACTTTATTTCCCAACTTGGAGGAAGATAAATAGCCTGTTCATTGTTAGTTCAGGAGGATGAATGGCAGGTAGATAGAGAAGGGCTTGTTGAGAACGCTAGTACTGTCCAGTTTATCGTAGTCTCCACGTGCTCAATTACTGATGTCTACTTTTCTTCCTAACTTTTTTTTTTCCTGGCATAAGCTTTAGCAGAAAAAAATAATGGCAAGGATATTGCTAGTTATTTAGCAAGCGAATTTGGAAAACTTAGCATCCTGTTTTGAAAACTGATACAGTTTCTGTTACTCATGGGACTTTGCATTAACATGAATTTAAATCTTAGATCTAAGTTATATAACTTATAGGCAGTGTTCCAAATAGTATAATAGTATAATCAACCATGATTCCCAATCAGTCCTAGTCATCTCACCATGATGAGATGTCACCATGGCTGGCCCTTGAAGTGGAAACTTAGCCAACAGGTAACCCCATCATGGTCCCATTTCACAATGGCCTCAAAATGTTTTCTAGCAGTTGGGTACCAATTCAGGATCCAAACAAGGCCCACATATTACCTTTAGTAGCTATGTTTCTGAAGTCTTAATCTGTTGAGTATGTCTTTCCTGTCCCTTCACCCTTGTTTTCTCACCGTTTACTTGTTGATGAAGCAGGCTCATACATCCTCCACGCGTCCCACGTTGTGGATTTTACGATGGCCTTTGCATCCCATTTGCCATTAAAAGCACCCCTCCATCTCCTGTACTTCTGAAACTGGCAATTGGATTCAGACGCTTGAGCAGTTTCAAATGTCAGTTTTTTTGTTTTTAAAGAATTACATCTAAGTGCTGGTGTGTTTTTCCATGGGCAGATACATCATGTTTAGTAAGAAGTTATTTTTCTACTTCAAGGGCTAGCCATGGTGACATCTTACCTTTTGGGGCTCATTTCTTTAAGACTGATTATAATCATGGTTGATTATACTATTTAGAATGCTGAATACAACTTATCTAAGATTTAAATTCATCTTAATCCAAAATAGGATGTTCCCATGAGTAACAGAAATTTTACAGTTTTCAAAGTAGGGTGTTAAGTTTTCCAAATCTGCTTGCTGAATAACTTAGAGAAAACAGTACTGCTTTTTCATTTCAAGTTTGATATTCCAAGACCAAAGCCAGTTGAGAATCGTTTTCTTCCTGTAGGCGTTGGAAAGGAGGACGATCCCCAGACTCAGGGCGATTTCTCATTTGACGAGGACAGCAGCGATGCTTTGTCTCCAGACCAGCCTGCTAGCCAGGAGTCGCAGGGTTCGGCCGCATCTCCGAGTGAGCCCAAAGCTAGTGAATCGCCTTCTCCTGTGACCACACACTCTCCAGCACAGGTACTCACTGTCTTCCTTTTACCCTAAATAGAGAAGGAGCTTTAATTTTTACATTCTCATCAGAAAAAAAATTCTGAAAGTGCTGAAAAATAGAAAGTTTTTTCATCTGTGATATGGTCACTGTTAACATGTTTTTAACATAGTGTACATACTCTGTTTTACACACACATTTTTATTTTACGGGTGGTTTGTAACTTGCTTTTAAAATTTTTTCATATAACTTATTTTTTATTGAGTAGTTCATGTACCATAAAATTCACCCTTTAAAGGTAGAATTCAGTGGTTTCTAGTGAAAACATCACCACTGTCTAATTCTAGAATGTTGTCATTGCCCAAAAGGAAACCTTGTGCCCTTAAACAGTCACTCCTCACGTTCGCCCAACTGTCCCTGCCTTGTTGTTGTTGTTAGGTGCTGTCCAGTCAGTGCCAGCGCACGGAGACTCCGTGTACCGCAGAACGAGATGCCGCATGTTCCCGCGTCATCCTCGCAGTCGTCCATGCTGTCTCATTGGGCATCTTCCTGTTTTTCACTGACCCTCTACCAGTTGTAGGCAGCTGTTAATCTAGTTTCTGTCTCTGTGGACGTGTTCCTTGTGGGCATTTTACAAGGTCTGACAATTAAAGTCCATCAATTCAATTTTTCTAAGTGCAACACACCTCACTGCTGAATATCACCACGGTCACCTTTGAAATATTCCCCTTGGGAAGCCATGCACTGATGCCAATGCTTAGTCCACCCTTCAAAACAGCTTTGAAACTCTTTCTGGAATGGCCATCATGCACAGTGGCATGGTGGCAAGTTCACAAACTTAATTGTAGAGTTGTCTGTGAGGGAGCTTGTAGCCAGTAAACAGATAACTAGATTGGGACACCCTTCCTACTCCCTGGTCTGGCCCCCAATGACTTTTTTCTTTACCCAAAGGTAAAGGAAATATTGAAAGAAAAACATTTTGATGACATCAAGGACATCAAGGGTAATACGATGACAGCTCTGATGGCTATTCCAGAAAGAGTTCCCAAATTGCTTTGAAGGTTGGACTAGTCTCTGGCATCAGTGCATAACATCCCGAGGGGAGTACTTGGAAGGTGACCACAGTGACATTCAGCAGTGTAGTATGTAGCACTTTTTCTAGGATCAGGTCTCAAACCGAATCGGCAGTCCTCGTTATAAGTAGAATCCTGTAATATACAGCCTTTTGTGACTTACTTCTTTCACTTAGCATGGTGTTTTCACAGTTTATCCATGTAGTAGCATGTATCAGAACTATATTCCTTTTTACAGCTACTGTTGTTCCAGCATGCAGGCTTACTACAGTTTATCCATTCATCAGTTGATGGACATATGGGCTGCCTCTGCTTTTTAGTTATTATGAATGATGCTTCTGTGAACATTGTGTGTACAAGTCTTTTGTGGACAGAAGTGTTTAGTCCTCTTGGGTATGTAACTGGGAGTAGAATTACTGAGTCATCTGGTAATGCATGTCGCTTACCCTTGTAAATTAATACTGATCATCAGTAGCTTTTCTTGTCATAAATGTATACTCATATCACTTTAAGTGGCTGTCTAGTAGTCCACTGGACCGAATATCGTATCTCTCGTATCCACTATTGTTGGTCAGCTAGCTTTGTTTCCTGTTTTTCATTGTTATGTTTGATTTTTATGCTAGCCCGTATCTAGTTCACATCTTTACTGCACTCTGGTGTCTGATACATGTGTTATTAGATGCTGATCAGATTATTCCTTTGGACAAACTACCAGATATGCAAATAGACTTGTTAGACAAAAGGTAGGCACTATGTTAACTCCTTCCTTCTCACAGTCACTCTGTCTGGACCACAAGTCAGTAGTGCCGTTGCTTTCAACTTGGCACGCTAGAGATTTGAATATTTCAGATGGCTCTTTGATACTTAGTGGGGTGGAATTCAGTTGGTCAGCAGATACTTGTTGAGCACCTGGTATGCATCAGATGGTATTAGGAACTGGAGATCTAGTGCATGCAAGTGTATCGAATGTTTTTTTGATAATTGCAGTGAAACTTTGCATTTCCTGTTTTTAGTGGGTGTTCATGTTGTTTGTCCACATTTGTACTGGTTTTAGGGAATTCCTGTGCAGTACATAACTCCTGTCTCTGTATGGCATTTTTGCTTTCAGTCAAAACTCTTGGACTGTTTAATGGGTGTGGTCCAGTTCAGCAGAAAATGTTTCCTTTAAAGCATGGCATCAGGTCACTTCTTAGTTAGAAAAGAATTCAGCAGTTGCCAGCTTTAACCCTCACTCAGGAGGAGACCGTGGGCCCAGAGAGGTTTGGAAGTTTAGGGATGCACAGTGCGCGCACATTTCCTTACAGCATTCCTTTCTGCTCATGAGCATTGGTGAGGAGCCGTGTCTCCAGCCATGGTTTTGTCCGTTATCACCACTATCTGAAATAGACTCTTTAATTGCCTCTGTGCTTCAAACTAAAATGTGAGCCTATAGAGGACCAGAGCTGTTGTGTGAAAGAGTCATCAGCATCTAACACGAGCCTAGGTACAAAAGAGGTGCTGAGTCTGCGTTGGGCTGAAGGAAGCGTCCTTGGTGAAGACGGCTGTGGGACGCTGGTACAAGCCATGCTTGTGCTTGCCTTCCGGTTGAGAGGAGAATCTCCCCAGCTTAGACGCATCAAAAGTGGTGTGGGTGCTTCCAGTGCACGTTCTCCCATCAGAGACTACCATCTGCCAGGATGAAAGGGACTCTGGCCCCTCAGCAGTGCAGGACCCTGTGCCGGAGAAAGAACAAGAGTCAGTGAGCAGCCCACGATCTGAGCAAAGAGGAAGAGAGGGCGAGGGAGAGCAGCCCCTCCTGTGTTCTCACACATTTGCTGCTCCCTGTGTCTGAGCTTTAAAAATAGAGCTTAAAAGAATGTCAAGTATGCAGCTAAATACCGTGGAAACACAGCTCTCCCTATCCATTTGGGTTGGTGGTTCTCTGCTGCTCTCTGAATGAGTCAGGGTACCAGGCAGCTGGGAGCAGAGCCCGAGCTTTTCATTAGGGAAGCAGAATTTATGTCACCTCAGCCACTTACCTGTTAATGGCTTCACGAGAGTTCTACTTGTGTAAGAGATCACCCTTTCCCTTTGCCCTGTGTTGCGTGTACTGTTGTGTTTTTGTCATTTTTGTCCTGACACTTGGTCTCTGGCTAATTTGGCAAGTGAGAACATTAACTGGAGGCAGTGCTACCCAGTGAGTTAACATTCCAGAGTCCCCCAAAGGGAAATAAGAATAACAGCATCTCTTCAAGAATAGATACGGTCTGTTGGTCACTGATGCGGCACACGTACACTCTTGAGTCATCTCTGAACCTAGGCGTGGGTGCACCGCCAGCCCTGCGTGTTGCCTACCAACCGTCAGCAGGCTGTGTCTCCTCCAGCAGAGGAGCCCTGGTGGCCCCGTGCTTAAGCGCCCAGCTGCTAATTGAAAAATTCCCAGCTCCCACCCACCAGCCACTCCTCGGGACAAAGGTGCGGCAGTCTGCTCCTGTAAAGATGATGGCCTTGGAAGCCCCGTGGGGCAGTTCTGTTCTCCTGTAGGGTCACTGTGAGATGACAGTAGGTTTGTTTTCAGGTTTCTTCTCTGTTAGCAAGGCCTCTGGGCAAAGGCCCACCTCAGAAAATGTTTCCAGGAAATCCTATCTGTACATTGAAGCAGCAGCAGCAGCTGGAATCGGATGTGGCTCCCCTGAGGCTTTACCTGTGAGGTAATTTCTGCACGGTTCACCTTGGGACCTCTTTGGATTATATATTCTTCATAAAATTCCATTGTGTGATGTGTTCTGGTATTTGTAAGACATTTGACAAAGATTCTTATGTATTCCATTTTTGCTCATGCAAGTAAAGCAGCAGCTGTTTGAGAACTGCCATACGTGTGGAAGGAAGTTGACGCTGCGGTAGCAGTAGGGTTAAATTGATTTCAAGTATGTTGTCAGTGTTTTGGTTTTGGATTTTGAATTGACTGTAGAGGCAAGGTTTGTAATTTCTCTGCAGTCATTGGGCTTGTTTCGTCACCTGAAAGTGATAGTTAGATTAGATTTTGGCAAATTTTGTAGTGTAATTATTTTCGGTGCTGTCTAGTATTTATAGAATTCGGTCAAGCATCTCACTCATGTAAGTAAAATGTACATGTCTACTTTTGCATTTGTAGTTCAAGTGCAAAGAAAGTACCTGAAAACATTGCTTCTCAGTTAGACAGCACGTACCCAGAGGGCGAGACTTGCCTTCCTGTTACCTTAGCACCCCGTACTAACCCAGGGTCCATACACAGGAGGTGCCTGCTGAGTGAACAAGTGGAGAACCCCAGGGGACTCTCTCTGCAGGTGGTTGTTGTTGTTTTTTCTTTCTGCTTTAGAGTTAACATTACACTCTCAAAGAGCAGTCTACTTCAAATAGGCAGTCCCTATAAAGCAAAAATAGTAAGAGAACAATGTAAACTTCTTGTAGTTTGGACATTCTTTGAGGTTCTGAATTTTTATTTTATTTTTTTATGATTGAGTGAAAATGTACATTCCAATATAAATTTGCATGTCCGTCTGTGTGCAACTGCCACTGCTCTCCCAGCCCAGTGACAGCACATTCCTTCTCTCCGTTCTATACATGTCATATCCTCCTAGCAATCTCCTCTCCTCTCCACCCTCTCCCCCACCTCCAGTAAAAGGTCAACAGGACAACATCCTATAGATGTATAGAACCATGAAGTGCACACACGATAATGGTCGCTCTTTGTCACCAAGTCCATTCCATCCCTGTCCAAGGAGTTGACCTCCATTATGATTTATGGACAGGGCCAACATCAGGGCCAGGGGCCATGCTCCCAGGGGAACCCCGAAGCACCTGGACCATCAATTTCAGTCTTCTGGCGGAGATCTCAGGGTGAAACCCTTTTATTCTTGTGTTGCCAGTGAGACTCAACTTTATGAGGCCATAGTGGCTGTCAGGCACCATCCAGTTCTTCCAGTCACGTGTTGATGTAGTCCCCTACTCTGGAGGGTCTCTCTGTCTTCTGGGTTCTCTTTCATATGTGTCATTTTGGCCCTTAATGATCATCCGTTTCTGTTGAGTTGGGACCATTTGTCGTATCTCAGATGGCAGCTTGGCAGCTTTTAAGACCCCAGACGCCACTCACCAATGTGTGTGCAGAAGACTGTCTTAGCACAATGCTAGCTGTACCAATTGGCCTTCGTTTCCCCTGAGAAGTATGGACCCTGGCCCCCTGCCCCGGTTACTCTGTCCTTGCCATATTGTGTGAAGATGGAAGGAGTAATCATGTTATGTTGAAGTCCAGTTAAAAGTGATCTTCTTTCTAATGTGTGCTGTCACAGATTTCACCCAACCAAATTTCTATCAACTAATCTATACTCCATCCTCTCCCTCCCTCCCCATCCTTGTAGCTGTCAAAGTGACACTTCTTCTATGTATGAGTCTGTTTTTAAGGTCTTATCGTAGGATCTCATACAATATTTGTCCTTTTGTCACTGACTACTTTCACTCAACATAATGTCCTCCAATGGAAACCAAGTTACAAGATATTTCCTAAAATCATCATTGTTCTTTATCATTGCATAGTGTTCCATTGAGTATGTGTACCATGGATAGTATACCGATCCATTCCTCTGTTGTTGGGAGTGTGGTTTGGTTCCATCTTTTTGCTGTTGTGGACTGTACTGCAATAAACATTCATGTGCATGTATCAGTTGGTGTGAATGGTCTTGATTGTGTAGGCTATATTCCAAGCAGTGGAATTGCTGGGTCAAATGGTGTATCTATATCCAGCTTTCTAAAGGAAGTGCCAGATTGCTTTCCAAAGAGATTGCACCATTTTACAATCCTACCAACAGTGTAGGAGAGTTCCAACTTCTCCACAGCCTCCCTAGCATTTGTTGTTTGTGTTTTTTGGATCATGGCTAACCTTGTTGGGGTGAAATGATACGTCATTGTAGTTTTGATTTGAATTTCCTTTTTTTTTTTGTTTTTGCCCTTTTTTTTTTATTTAATATGACTGAGTGAAAATGTGCATTCCCGTATAAATTTACATGCCCACCTATATGCAGCATCCACTGCTCTCCCTGTCCGGTGACAGCACACTATTCCTCTCTGCTCTATACATGTCTTATCCTCCCAACAGTCTCCTTTCCCCTCCTCTCCAACCAGAGGTCAGCAGGCTAATATTCTATAGATGTATAGAACCATAAAGTGCGTCCAATATGTGGTCACTCTGCATTGCCAAGTCCAATCCATTCGTGTCCAAAGACTGGATCTTCGTTATGATTTATGGGCAAGGGCAGCATCAGGGCCAGGGGCCATGCTCTCAGGGGAACCTCAAAACCGCTGGACCATCAATTGAGGTCTTTTAGTGGAGATCTCAAGATGCACCCCTTTTTATTCTTGTGTTGCCAGTGAGACTCAACTTAGTGAGCTCCATTGCGGCTATCACTGGTGGTGGTTGGGCACCATCTGATTCTTCCGGTCCCAATTCGATGTAGGCACCCACTCATGTGGGTCTCTCTCTCTTCTGGGTTGTCTTTACCCCATGTCATTTTGGTCCTTGGTGAGCATCCGTTCCTGCTGAGTTGGGACCATTTGCTGTGCCCTCGGATGGCAGCTTGGCAGCTTTTCAGACCCCAGACGCTACTCACCAATGTGGGGTGCAGAGAGCTCTCTTAGCAAAACACTAGTTGTGCCAGTTGGCCTCGATTTTGCCTAAGAGCATGGTCCTGTGCTCCCTGCCCCAGCTACTCTATTCTTGCAATATCGAGTTGAGATGGAAGGAGTACTCAACTTAAGCTGAAGTCCACATAATGTTGTTCTTGTTTCTAATGTGTGCTATCACCGATTTCTCCCAACCAGATTTCTAGCAACTATCTAATCTAAACCCTTCCCCCCTCGCCCTCCCTCCCTTCCCTCCCTTGCAGCTGTCAGAGAGTCTTTTCTTCTACACACAGGTCTGTTTTTGAGATCTTATCGTAGAAGTCTCTTAAAATATTTGTCCTTTTGTCACTGACTACGTTCACTCAACATAATGTCTTCCAGTTAATCGAAACCAGATTATGAGGTGTTTCCTGGAATCATCGTTATTCTTTATCATTGCATAGTGCTCCACTGAATGCTCCATGTGTACCATAGTTTACCAGTCCATTCTTCTGTTGTTGGGCATCTGGGTTGATTCCATCTTTTTGCTGTCGTGGACTGTGCTGCAATAAACATTCTTGTGCATGTGTCTGTTGGTGTGAAAGGCCTTGATTCTGTAGGATATATTCCAAGTAGTGAAATTACTGGGTCAAAGGATATATCAATATCCTTTTTTTTTTTTAAGAAAGCGCCAGACTGCTTTCCAAAGAGGCTGGACCATTCTGCAACTCCACCAACAGTGTAGAAGGGTTCCACTTTCTCCACAGCCTCTCCAGCATTTGTTGTTTTGTGTTTTTTGGATCATGGCCAATCTTGTTCGGGTGGGGATTTGAATTTCTTTAATAGCTAATGATCGTATGTCTGCATGTATCTTCTCTTTAGAGAAGTGTCTATCTCCTTTGCCCATCACTTAATTGGATTATTTATCATTTTCTTATTGATACTTTGTAGTACCTTATAGATTATGGAGATCAGACGTTGGCCTGACATATAGTTGCCACATATTTTTTCCCATTCTGTAGGTGGTCTCTTAATTCTTTTGATGAAGTCTTTGGATGAGCAAAAGTGTTTAATTCTTAGTAGTTCCCTTTTGTCTATTTTCTCTTCTGTTGATTTCAGATTTTGAAGTCTGTCTGTGTTGTGTATGAAAACTTCCATTGTTGATCCTATTTTTTCTTGGATGCGCTTTGTCGTTTTAGATTTAATATTTAGGTCTTTTTTCCAGTTTGAGTTGGTTTTTTGTATAAGGTGTGAGATATGGATCTTGTTTCAATTTATTGCAGATGGGTATCCAATTTTGCCAGCACCATTTGTTGAACAGATTGCCTTTACCCCAGTTTAATATCTTAGGGCCTTTGTCGAATATCAGCTGTTCATAGGACGATGGTGTCATCGCTGGGGTCTCAGCTCTGTTCCATTGATCTATCTGTACCAGTACCAGGCTGTTTTGACAATTGTGGCAGTGTAATAGGTTCTAAAGTCAGGTTGTGAGAGGCCTCCCAGTGTGTTCTTCTTCTTCTTCAGTAGTGCTTTACTTATCCGAGGCTTCTTCCCATTCCAAACGAAGTTGGTAATTTGTTTCTCCATGTCCTTAAAAAATGTCACAGGAATTTGTATTAGGATTGCATTATATAAGTAGATTGCTTTGGATAAAATGAAAAGTCACTGTAAGAGTTTGATGCTGAATTTTGTTATTATCTTGCAGACTGCCCAGAATAAGCTAGTATGTCTTTTTAAAAAACTTTAATTTCCAGTCCATTGTGGGCTAATCCTCCTATAACATCAACAGTAAAATACTGGCTCACATCTGCAAGACTTTTTATACTTGTTGCACGCCAGTAACAGAGATCTACAGGCCACAGTTGGGCTAGTGCTGCCATAGGCTTTCTTTGTCTTCTTCACCTGACCGAGGTTTTATCACATGTTGATTAAATGTCATTTTGTGTTGCACACTTAATCCTATGGTTTAAACATATTTTTCTGAATTCCTTGTTCAATTTTATATGTTCACACATACACACACAGAAAGAGCTTAATTAAAACTCAAAGTCAGTGCAAGGAATTTTTTTCTAAGTTCTTTAAACTTAATTTTACAGATGATTAGGTAAGAGAAAAAATAGGTTCAAGATTTCTTTATGCTTTGCTTTATTCCAAAAAATCTTTTATGACAACAGTGTGTTAATTCTTTGTCAGAATAAACAGATACTAGAGGATTAAGTGCTATGAAAAGTATTCAAATATAAGACAGTTCTCTAGGAATTAATAAAACATGACATCTAGATTTTTTTAGGAATTTCTCTTGCAGTCCCAATGTAAAATGCTGGTGACTTCACAATGTGGGCTGTACAAGACACTACCGTGTCCTCTATGTAAGTGTCAACAGTGAAAAAATGATGTGTTGAAATGTGTGTTTCTGTGTGGTCTGTAAGAAACAAAAGCTGACTCTCCTTGGGGTTTCTCTGGTCTTGTGAGTTCTGATTAAAGTGCAGCTGGAAAGGAACTTACCAAAATATTAATAGGAGACACATCGCATGTTGGAACTCTATTTATTTTATGCTAAGCAACTCTCAAACAATGGGAAGCTGTAAAAAATTAAGAATTGCCAGCCATCTGTGGGTACCAGGAGCTGAAGCCATAGTTCTGTCAGCTGTTTCTTAAGGCCTTTAATTGGTGATTTATTGCAAACACCCAGATGTTCAGCTGCAGGCATGATCACACAGAACCTGCGTTAAGTTTCAAAGCCCAGCCAGTGCAGAAAAGAACCCTACTGCTCAGGCACTGTGTTGTATTTCAGGAAGACAAGCGTAAGAAAATTTGGTAACTAACTACCTATTTTTTTCCACCATTTTGTCAAATAACGTTTGGCACCCTGACCCTTGGTGAAATGTTTCAGAAACCACAGGTTTAAACTAGCAACGAAAACAATGAAGATCTAATCGGTGAGCCACGTGGAGATACATAAAGAATCCAAGTAAACTAACTTATTGCAAATACTTTTCGATAAAGTCCTGAATAGAACATCAAAGCTACTGACTCTGATTTCTGTTATTACCCCTTCAATTATGTGTTCCATCACTTAAACATCAAGAAGACACCATTATTATTACTAATCATTGGGTTGGTTTCCAGCAGTAACTAGATTTTTATGCAAATTCTTGACCCAGTTCTTCAGTCCAATAGCAAAATGCTTAAAATATGGTGGATTAAACAGAATAGGCCTTGCCAGTTTATTGACAGGTAACTAAATGATTATTGACTATAACTGAGAAGAGGATGATATAAAATAATGGCCAACATCTGCTGAGCACTTAGGGTGGACCAAGCACTGAGCTGTATGTTTTACGTGTATTACATGGGACAGATACCACAAAAAAGAGGCACCTGTCTGGCCCCCATAGGGTTTAGGGTAATGACCTTGTTCTCTTCAGTCAACAGTTTGAAATCCTCCGTGAGATTATTTTCCAACTTGTCACCCTGTGTCATCCCGATATTAGTCATAGTGATGTTATTTACATCATTCAGAAGAGATAACAGTTTCCTTGATTCTGTGTGGTCTACTCAAGGATCATAGCTCAGTTACCCAAGATAAATAGTAGTAATTCTAATACTTAACTATTCTTTCTCCTTCTGGGCTGTAATGGTCACTTTGAGTAACTTGTGAATCACCAACATGGTCATACTAGAATTACAGTGAAAATTTCACATGTCTGCTTTAATTCTGCAGAATAAAACAAATAATATGTATCAGCTTTATAAAGGGAACTATATTTAAAAGAAGATGGACACAGCTCTGGGGTTTCCAAAGTCAGTCCACATTATTAATGAAATTTTTGCATTGATCCACCTGTGAAGTTAGCACGAAAAAGTTATAGACTCGTTAATGATTAGAGTCAGCTGGTGACGTCTGAATGCCTAATGCCCTGTGACTGTTGAAGAAAATGAGAACCACTAAATGAACAGACTCACATTTTGAGATAGTATGCATGTATTTGTATGCATAACACTGTGTCATAAAGGATAGATAATCTCTTTGTGCAAGAAACTGCATTTTTTGAAGCAGAAATACATGAAAATTCCCAAGACGCATTAGGTGACCCGATGAGGACTGTCTGTGAGATGTCGTGCACTCAGTGGGTTGATTCACTTCTGGGCGCTCAACTTCTTGTTCTAAAAAGGAAGAACACTGACTCACACTGGCTCAGGCTTGCAGTTACATATTCCAGAAGCAAATGGTTAGTGCTGGGTTCAGGCTTACAGTTACCTATTACAGAAACAAATGGTCAGTGCTAGGTGATAACATTTTAGCAGAGCTCTAGTTTTTCAGAAAGTGTTCGTGTGTTAAATCTGCAAGGCGTATGTTTTTTATTTATATTCAACTCATTCATTGATGAGTGTGTGTTTTATTTGTCTGGAGGTTGGAATGGGAAGCAACAGTGAACAACTAAACTGCATTTTTAAATCCTTATTCTTAGCAGTTGCCAGTGTAATTAAGAACTCAGCTGCATCCAAAATTAGAAACACATTTATTGTGGATTTAAAATCTACAAGACAAAAGAGCCTTGTTATTCAGTATCTTCAGTACAGTAGAGAGTTTTCATTTTCTAATTGTTACTCCTTAGGACTGCACACACACATACAAAAGAAAAAGAGAAACTTACTCAGACCATGCTTGGTCCTTGGCAAGTGTGCCACAGTCTTCAGAGAAACCAGTGCCAACATCTAAAATGTTACAAAATTTGAATCCACTCAGACATTTGCCATGACGTGTATTTTTTCTTTTGTAGCAGAACTTTCTAATAGCAATTTTTATTAAGAGAAAAGTTAGCCTTTAATATTGAATTTTCTTTAAAATATAAATATCCATCATTAAATGGCAATGTTTTTCTGACATTTTCTTTTGTAGCGTTTTGGTGAAAATTAAAGAACCAGCAATCATGAGACCTTGTAACTTGTGAGGGAGGGAACAGGGACCAGATACAGTAAAATAGAGCAAAGCTTGAACTTTTTTGTTTCTTTAGGGGAAAAGGTTTTGAGTCATTTAAAAATTAAACCATGGTAGTACCTGCGGTAAAGTTAGGTTTGGGTCACAGTTTAAACATACTTGCCCTAGCATTCTTTGAAGATTTTTAACATGTTGCTCTATTTACTGTGAGACAAACTAATTTATGTATAGGATACTGTATGTCTAAATACTGTTTTAATCCTTCCTGGAATACTGTAATTTTAGAAGTACTGATTTTTAGATTCCTTTGATAACTGTAGCCAATGGAATCCTAACACCTAGATGTGATCTAAGGCTGATAAAAAAGACTAGGAATTTGTAGAGAGGGGTTTAAATTTTTCTCCTTTTTTAAACAGACTTTATCTTCAAATTAGAGCACATTAAAAATTATGTATTTTAGTCATGTTACTCTTGTGTTAAGTGTAAGTCTGGTTCTCTGGGTAGCAGAGTCACTCTGCAGTGCTAAAAGAGCCAGTGAGGTGGCAGAATCAGAAATGAGACTGAAGTCAACTAAGGAGAGTTTGAAAATGTGGGCATGACATTTTCATAAATATTACAGTTGATGCCCATCTGTGCTTGGACTAATTTTGAGGTCGTTAACACTGGCTGCTGTCAAACACATTATTATTGGTGTATCTATCAGCTGGAGCTAGAGAGGTAGTGGAATCTGTCTGCAAGGAGGAGTATATGCAGTTCAGAATTTAAACTTTCCACTCTCCTTTATATACCATTCATATAATGGCCCACAATTTTTTCTCCTGTGTGAAAATTCACCCACAGGTAAGTGTCTTCATTTTCTAAAATGATGGCAGGTGAAAAGAAAAAACATGAAACCATACCCCGTAAAGAAGTGACCAGCCAGCCGTCTCATGGGATATTGGCTAGTCAGAGCTTCACCGGCAAGATGGCTGTCTCTGGACTAGTTGGGAACAGAAGTCTGCCTAGAATGCAGATGTCAGGAGTCTGGGATGAGTGCTTTCCCTTCATTTCCACTAGAAAATCGAGCACAGCCATCTTCACAAAGCAAATAAGGGATGGTGTTTCATACCATCAGTACTTCCTCTCACTAAACATGACTGAAAAATTGAAAGCAGTGGCAGAATGGAAAAAAAAATGCAGTTAATTGCATACTCACACGTACACAGACTCCGCTGGGCTTTGGGAATGTGACCAGTGTGAGCAAAGCCAAGAGGAATTTCCATTCACCCATTAACCAAATATTTATTGAGGAGCTAGTGTATGCCAGGCTTCGTGTTTCTTGCTGCTAAGAGCCCTTTGAATTTTGGGGTCATTTATTTTAAGGAGGCAAAATACACTTTGTTATTTTCAAACCCAAATACTTCTAACCAGCAAACTGATGTTAACTGTTGGTCTGATGAACTTGAGAACTATTCAAAGCAATAAAAGTGATAAAGGAAGAAATCTTGGCTTACTTTAAGACTGATAACAGATCTAAACGGTAACCAGTATACAAAATTGGACTGATTTATTATCACTATAATATCTCTTTCCAATATATGGGTGCATAAAATCTATTTAAAGCAGGTAGCTGGTTGCTGTTGCTTGGTGCTGTTGGGTTGGCTCCGGCTCGCAGTAACCCCATGTGGAGCGGAAGGAAGCCCAGCCTGGCCCTGTAGGCCCTGCAGGCGGTGCTGTGTTTGAGCCTGTGACTGCAGCCGCTGTCAGCCTCCCTTGCTGGGGGTCATCGTCTGTTTTGCTGACCCTCCACTTTTTCAAGCACAGTGTCAGTGCATTTTTTCCATTCTGCCACTGCTTTCAATTTTTCAGTAATGTTTAGTGAGAGGAAGTACTGATGGTATGAAACACCATCCCTTATTTGCTTTGTGAAGATGACTGTGCTCGATTTTCTAGTGGAAATGAAGGGAAAGCACTTACCCCAGTGTTAGTCATCTGGTACTGCTCAGTACAGGTGGATGGCTCTAGCAAAGCAAAGTTGCTTCTTACACAGTCTGGTAGGCTGCAAGACCAAATTCAGGATGTCTGCCCCAGGCCTTGCCCTTGGTCAGTTCTGGAGGAAGGTCCTAATGTTGCATCAGTCTCTGGTCGGGGAGCATCTTGGCACAGGAACCTCAGGTCTGAAGGACACGCTCTTCTCCCCGTGCTGCTTTCTTGATGCTGTGGGGTTCCCAGTTCTCTGCTTGCTTCTCTCTCATTTTATCTCCCCTAGGATGAAAGGATAAAGGGTGGTGCAAGCCACACTACAGGGAAATCCCCCTTACAGTGGAGCTAGGAAGGATGTTACAGGCTCACGCTAATCCCCGCTAACATGAGCCCATCTGTTAGCCACAGGCAGAGATGAGGATTTACAGCATAGGAAGATGACAGAATGGAGGGCAGTCACACAATACTGGGCAACAAGGCCCAGTCAGATTACTGGGCACATGTTATGGGGACCACAGTTGAATCTAGGACAGTGTCCTTCTCCAGGGACTCATCCCTCTTGGTAACATATCTGAAGTACATGAGGCAGAGTCTTACCATCCTTGCTTCTAAGGAGGATTCTGGCTGTATTTCTTGAAAACATACTTGTTTATTCTTCTGGCAGTCCATGGTATATTCAGTCTTCCTTGCTCACTGCCCAGCTTTCATATGCAAGTGGGACTTGAGAAAACCTAACAAGGCTCCTGAAGTAGCTTCTTTGGTTAATATATGACTCCAGCTTGAAATTCAGTCATGATTTTTGTTCAGCCTAGGTGTAACAGATTAGCTACTTGTTTTAAGTGAGGCAGTACTATCAGAATCGTTTTTAGCGGGATCCATTCTGTAGATCTTCTCTTGTTGCAGGAGAAGAGTAACGGCTAACAAGAGATGACAGCACTAGACAGGTTTGGAGAGAGGCAGATGCGCTCTGAGGCACCCTGAGGACCCGCTAACAGGGTGGGCTTCCGGGGGTAGCAGCGCCGTACCACCAGAGGGCGCCCATCTCGCTTTGTAGTGCAGACTGAATGAACTGGGGTTAGTGTGACAAGCCAGGGAAACCGTATGAAAGCCATGGATCTTGCTTACCTAGTGCTGCTGTAACGGAAGTGCTGCAAGGGGGAGGGGGGCTTCAGCAGACAGAAGTGTGTTCAGTCATGGACCAGGAGGCTGAAGTCTGAATTCAGGCTGCCGTCGCGGGGGAAGGCTTTCTCGCTTGTGGCTGTGGAGGAAGAGCCTGGTCTCTCGGAGCCTGTGCTCCTGGGTGCTCTGCTGGCTTGGCTGTGTCTTCCCCCGCCTCTGCTCTGCTGGTTGGTTAAACCTCTCTTGTATCTCAAAGGAAACCCTGGTGGTGCAGTGGTTAAGTGCTACGTCTGCTAACCAAAAGATCAGCAGTTCAGATCCACTAGGTGCTCCTTGGAAACTCTGTGGGGCAGTTCTTCTCTGACCTCTAGCCTCTGTGAGTCAGAATCCACTCGATGGCAGTGGGCTTGGGTTTGTTTTTTTTTTGTTTTGTTTATGTCTCAAAAAGGATTAACTCATAATATACCCTAAGCTAATCCTGTCTTATTAACATAATAAAGACAATCCATTCCCAAATGGGATTATAACAGCATAGAGATTAGAGTTTGTGGCACATATTTTGAGGGGCTACGTAATTTAGTCCATAATGCCATGCATTTGGTGATTATTGCACATCGTGGAGTTTTGTTGTTGTTAATTCCTACCAAAAAGGGTCCTTCTGACCATGTCTCGGTGAAACACTCCGGGTTAGTCCCTCTGGCCTCATTTAGCTTAGCTTCTCCTTGCTGTTCCAGCAGAGACTAAAGAATTACCTCCACTGAAGTAAACCTGTTCCTCTACCATCTAGATTTCAGGCACAAGGCTGTATTTTTCTTTTGTTTCTTTTCTAGAGAACTTAAAAAAAAAAAATAATGAAGTCAATCTCTCAACTTGTTCCCTTTCTGCCTTTTCTACCAGTTTACGTCCGTGTCCCCAGCAGTTCCTGAGTTCTTGAAAACACCTCCTACAGATCAGACACCCACAAGGTCCTCAGCTCCCATTCCCAGCGCAAACACCGTGTCCTCAGCAAAGCCTGGGCCAACACTGGTAAAGGTGAGCACCCTGGACAGACGCCGGCTTGAGCGTCTTCCCATGCAGCTGTGTTAGTAGCCCTGTGACCTGAAAGCAAACCTCCCTGCTCTTCCTTAGCTGAGTCGCTCGGTCTGCCTTCTAGGCCACAGCCTTGAAAAGAGAACCACGGAAGAACTTGCTAGAACTCAGCCTTAGTGTTTGAAGCTGCCTCCTCCAACAAAGGATCTGTTGTGCTTCGTCAGAGAAATGCCAGATAAAACTGGTCCAGATGAAAGTCTGAGAGCTCTGCACAAAGGTTTCTGGGATTATTTTATCAGCTGTTCCCTAATCTGCTACCATCCTGGCCACTAAGATAAAACAAGAAAAAATAGAGTAAGATAGTTGCTTCAGCACTGCCTTTGTGACTCATGAGTCTCACGGACAGATGTCTCTAATGGTAGCGTGGCTTTAGAGGTTATACACCAGGTCATACTCAGTGGCATTTCAGATGTATTCTAGGACAGGTTAATGGTTTTAGATAACCAAGGATGTTCTCTGATTTGGCAGATTTGGCCAGTGAAGCTTGGTATGTTCTTTACAGAAGTTTCAGATCTGTGGCACTCTGCTCTACATTTTTCTTGGTGGAAATAATTTACTTAAAAGAATTCCAAGAGAAGAGGAAAAATCTTAACAGATAGTACAGTTTTAAAAAGTATTTATTAAAAGTATATTTAGAGCTACTATATAAAGGGAGAGAAATATAAACTTAGAAATAGTTGAATCATTTCAGCTGCAGTTTTTGCCAAAACCAGGAGAATGTAGAGTGTAAGCTTTTGGAATTAAGAAAGGACATTAGAGAGCAAGCTAGCCCTCTCAGCTCTTCGCCGGTAAGAAGACTGCGCCCAAAGAAGGTCAGAAGTATCAAACCAGGGAGGACCCCAGCTCCCCATTTCCCACACAGCCTCTGTTCTGCCTTCTCCCTTCAGCAGCTGCAGCGCTGTTTGGAGGCTGTGAAGGGACTTCCAGGTCTGAGTGGTACACAGCCAGGACTTCTGTCCACCCGAATCTGTCCTGGCCACATGACCTTCCTAGAGAGGTTTCTGCTCCAGCTCTCTTGGTCAGTGGGGCCAAGTGTGTGTGGCCTCAGGCATATATTGCTGTCTTCCCTGGGTTATCAGAGGAGCTGGAAATTCCAGAGTGACAAGTGGCAACGGTGCCGGTGGAACCATTCTCACCTCTTCCAGCCTTCCCAAGCATGCCCCATGGATGGCAAAGAGGGTTTGAATGCCAGCCATGTTTACCCTGCTGGGACTGGAAATCTGTTCCCGTCTTCCCCTGCTCTCTGCATTCTATCTTCATTAATGTGTTTCTTTAAAGATGGGAGGGCTTTGGTTCTAGGGCAAGAAATTGTTTACAAATGTGAAATTCTGGGACTCTGTCATTGACAGAAAGGACAGGTACATGGGAGCAAATGGAGTACGGTTCTTCGCTCTGTGAGCATGGCCATTTCCCAGCATCATGTACTGAGAAAAGACGTAAACACCAGCGAATAGATGACAGCGCATTTAGTCTGAGAGAGACTGGCTCTGTGTTTAGGTCCCTGTCCCTTCCTCAGTGGTGACTGACTGGGTCGGTTGTTTTGTCATCATAGACGACTTATCTCAGACCTCCTTAACTCGGACTCTAGTCCATATTACGATCAGTTTAAAACACTGGAAATAAAATTTATTACTGACAATGAAATTAACAGATGACAGTGAGCTGATTATTATTGTGAGATTGTAGAGAGATGATTAGCAAGTAGGAATATTTTCTGGCAGTGTGATAGTGTGTTAAATGTCTGATAATTAAAGTGGTTTCTAATTAGCATGCATAGTCAGCACCTTCTGTGTGTCGGGCCCTGTTCGGGTGCTGCTGTTATTAGGTGCCGTCAAGTCAGTTTCAACCCATAGTGAGCCCGTGTACAGCGGAACAGAGCGCTGCCCAGACCCACAGCGTCCTCACAGGTATTGCTGTGTTTGAGCCCATTGCTGACTCTGCGTGGAGGAGGCAGCTCTTCCCCCGTCGTAATTCGAGTGCTTGCTGTCTTAGTCAGCTAGTGCTGCTGTAACAGCAGTACCACACGTGGATGGCTTTCACAGAGGGAAGTTTATTCTCTCACCGTCCAGTAAGCTACAAGTCCAAATTCAAGGCTTCAGCCCCAGGGGAAGGCTTTCCTCTCTGTCAGCTCTGGAGGAAGGTCCTTGCGATGCATCCATCAGTCTGGGTCTGGGAGCATCTGCGCACAGAAACCTCAGGCCCAAAGGAAGCACTCTGCTCCCGGTAGTGCGTTCTTAGCGGCGTGAGGACTTACTCTCTGCTTGCTTCCCTTTCCCTTTGTCTCATGGGATAAAAGATGGTGCAGGCCACATCCCAGAGTAACTCTGTTTAAAGTGGATTGGGGAGGTGGCCTTAGTACAGGTGTTGTAGTCCCCCCGATCCTCTTTAACATAACCCCATCTTGCCTACTAACCAGAGGCAGAGAGTAGGATTTACAGCATAAGAAAAGCACAAAGTGGAAAACAGCCACATAGTACTGGGAACCATGGCCCAGACAAACTGCCACACACAGTTTTGGGGGGAAATAGTTCAGTCCATGACAAGTGCCTTCCAGCCTAAGAGGCAGGGGCTCATGTTCCAGCTGTGTATCAGACAGTGATCTGCTGCTGTCCGCTACATTTTCACCAGCTAACTATGTTTCGGAAGTAAATTGTCAGGTCCTTCTTCCTGGCTGTAGTCTGGGAGATCCTTAGAAACCTGTCCACCATGGGTGACCCTGCTGATACGTGACATACTGGTGACATAGCTTCTAGCAACACACAAGCCCCCACAGAAAGACAAACTAACAGACAAGTAGTGCGAGGGGTAGAGAAAACAGTGAAGGAGACACAGCCCAGGTCCGCACCCCGGTGTGCCCGCGCTGAAGGGTACAGGTAAGCAGATAAAGAGCAGGTCCACTGGTGCAGAGGGGAGCAAGAATAGGAGGTGCTGAGGAGACAGCTCTGTTTTCAGCAGCTGGCTGGTGAAACGAACAGATGACATTTGGGCTGCGACCTGACAGAGGGAGGGGTGGGGTGCCACAAGGACATCCAGGGAAAGAAAATGGGGGGCCTCTGAACAGGGAAGCCAGTGGGACCAAGCAGGGTGGTCAGTGGCAGAAAGTAAACCACGAGGCCGGCACGTGGCCTGGGTCTGGACCACAGTCTGCAGCGCCCGGTAGGAGGTTAGGCTCTGTACTGCGCCTGAGAACGGAAGCAAGGGGAGAAGAAGAGACCAGTCAAAACATACAGTCCACTGCAGGAGACGGGGTAACAGTCAAGGGGGGTGAAACGTGATTGGCTCCTGACTGTAATCTGAAGGCCAAACCAACAGGATCAGCTGACAGATGGGAGGTGGCATGTGGGGCAAAAACAAAGTCACCAATCAGTCCACTGTGCTTTGTCTGAGCAACTAGACATTACTGCTTCCTATCCTGGGCAGAAACATGCCTGAAGTGTGACATGCTTATTGGACACACAGTGAGGACATTGAGGTATTTGGATAGGTAAGTCCAGACCTCAGGAGAGAGGTCTAGACACATGTAAATGTTGAATTCATCGATCTATCAGAGAGACTCCATAAAATTACCTAGAGGTACAGGAACTGAGTCCTTGGACACTCACACACTTTAAGAAGATAGGGAGAATGAGCAGAGGAGACTGAGAAGAAACAGCCAGCAGAATGAAAGAGTGCAGTGGCCCGGACTCCAATGAGACATTTTGAGGAGGAGAGAGAAGAACCAGGATGAGTGCTGCTGCGAGTCAGTTAAGGGTTAATGCGCTGTGAACTGACCTGCGGGTGGGCAGTGGGGGGCATTGCAGTGACCTTGACAGGAGCAGTTCTGTGGAGCAATCGAGTCACAAGTTTGGTTGTAGCAGGTACCAGAGACAGTGAAAAGCAGCAACTGGAGACAGCGTGAGGCCCCTGGCTGGAGAGGGATGCAGAGAAATGCATCAGTAGCTGGTTCAGGATTTGCGGGGAAGAAAGGGCAGCTGTGAACCAGGAGGCGTGGTCTGGCAGCAGAGGCTTGCTGGAGAGTGACCATGTGCACACAGGAGGGGTGGAGTCCAGTGCAGGGAGGGACTTGTTGGCCCTGGACACAGCTCAAGCAGGTCATCCGTAGTGACCAGAGGGAAGCCACACAGAGCCCAGAGACAGGTGGGCCATTAGGTATCCAAGTGGGAACATGGAATCTCCTTGATGGTGATTCTTATTTTCTTGGCGTTTAAGAAGCAAGGTCAGGATGGGGAAGAGATATTAAAGTTTTGATGCGAGAGAGGACACGAAGCAGTGTCATAAAAGATTAGGATAATAAGTATCTACCTGCATGGCTGGCTAGCACTAAGACCACTTGAAGTTGGCGGACCTTTTTAAAGTCATATTGTCAACATGATCATTTATTTTTGTCTGTGGTCAGTTTCAGCTACTTACGTACAGACATGGAATAGACCAGTGATTTTCAACAAGGGATTTTGCCAGTACCTCAGGGACATTTAATAATGTCTAGAGATAGTCTGTGGTTGTCACTGTGGGAGAAGTGGTACTGGTATCTAGTGGGTTAGAGGTCAGGGATGCTGGTAAACATTTTAAAAAGCATAAGGCAGCAACCCACGACAAAGAATAGTCCGGCTGCACATACTACTAAAGATGCTGTTGAGAACCTCGAGTCGTCAAGAGTTGGGTTGGAGTTGGCTGAACAAATCTGACAGGGTGGACCATGCCAGGGAGTGCACTGTGGGCCGTGGGTGGGTAGGGATGGCGGTGAGGGACAGTGAAAAAGTAGACGGATGGTAAGTCCCAGTGGCATCAAAAACTTGTTGGAGATGAGGTCCTCGATGGAACAGGCTGAGAAGAGAGATCATAGGACGGTAGAAAGTGAGGAGGTCATTTGGGGTGGGGATGAGTTTATAACCTAGACCACGTCCCCACCCAAAGCGACCTTCTGAGTGGCTGAGGTAGAGGATGAGATATGTAGAGTAAAAAAGGTCAAAGAACTGAAAGACCCGCGTAGGAGACGGATTGTGTGTGTGGTGAGCAGAGTAGCACTGGGGACAGTGAGGAACTGAGGAGCGACTCCAGGGAATCAGTGAAGGACTAAAGCAAAGACAGCCCCAGTGGTTGACGCCAAAGCCCTGAGATCACAACAGTAAACCATTTCCAACACCCTTTACCTTTTTACAAATCCTCACTTGCATGAGCTCAGAAGCAGGCTACTAGTTAAGTGAATTATGCTGGCTCTGGTGGCATGTTGGAAAATCTTAACAACTGACTCCGGGTGGGGAGTGGTTTGTAGCCTTTGCCAATTCCTGTGGTGTAAATATTCTTGCCATGGGCAATTTCACACTGCTACAGTGGAGGCACTAAACGTAGAGTGGGCTAGTATTGGCTCTAGCATCCCCCTGGAATGTCCATAAACTGTCACACAATGCAGCTGTCAACAGTCTGGTTGCAGAATAACTGCTTAAATGTCTGGCAAAGGCTTGTTTCTGATGAGCATGTACAGAAAATGTTAATAGTGAATATTTCTGGTCTATGCAATTGTGGTGCATTTTTTTTTCTTTTTTTTTTGTAATCTGATAATTCTTTGAAATAAACATACAAATAACAGGATAGCTTAAATAGCTACATTTAATTTAGTGCATCTCAAAGGGCCTCGTTATTAAGTCAGATATTTTACCTAAAGCAGCTCAGGAATAATTTCCTCTGCTTTTCTTTTTTGGATAGGATTATTTTTCAGGTGAAGTTCTTCTGAAATAGATGTACTAAGAAAGTAAAAAATGATTTCATAACTTACAAGTTTAGAAAAAGAAAGGCACACAGGAGGAAAATTCCATCTGTTTCCTAATCAGAAGATGAGGATCTCATGCCCCATTTTTAAAATAAAAATGTGTTGCATTTTTGAAATTATGTTTAAGATTACTCAGTATTTTCATTCATATAATATTTTTCCATAAAAGACATAGTTTTATAGCAGACTTCACATTAGAAACATTTTTATGTTTTTACATGTTTTCTGTAGTTTTTTTATGTAACTTTTTTATTGTGCATTAGGTGAACATTTACTACTGCATAGATTTTTAATGACTGTAAAATAGTACATAGTTATAGTGAGATATACTTCATCTTTTTCCTATTGTGTGTTTAATGTGTGGCCTACTTTATACTTGAGATAATATATTAAGCCCTTAGCAATGTATCTACACAGGACACCCAAAATAAATGTTGAATTTGAGTAGATAGCGCTTGTCCTTCACCTAAGAGAACAGTGCAGTGGGGGAAAACTGCTCCTGAGGAGCAGGGTTTCTAGGTCAGAGTAACCGTGCAGATGTTTCCATGGCTCCTGCAGGTGTTTAGTGTATGGCTTCCCATGGTGGCTATCCCAGTGTCTGAGGTGCTTTGCCTGTGTAAAATAGACTGTCATGTGGGCACATCTCTTAAAATGATGTTACTTCCTCCTTCTCCCAATCAGCAAAGCCATCCCAAGAATCCGAACGACAAACACCGCAGCAAAAAGTGCAAAGACCCCAAGCCGCGGGTCAAGAAGCTGAAGTACCACCAGTACATCCCGCCGGATCAGAAAGGTGAGAAGAACGAGCCGCAGATGGACTCCAACTACGCCCGCCTGCTGCAGCAGCAGCAGCTCTTCCTGCAGCTGCAGATCCTGAGCCAGCAACAGCAGCGCTACAGCTACCCGACGATCCTGCCGGCGCCACTCAAGTACGGGCTGGGCCGCTGTCTGCTCCCCCAGGTGGATCTTACTCGGGTGGTGGGTAAGGAGGCGCAAGTTAGGCGAGGTCAGATGGGGGCTGTGTGCACTCCACACTTCTCTGCATGGTGTTGTCGTCAGAGCTTGTCCCTACGGTGCCCGAAGTCAGCACAGGGAGAGTGGCCCACATCCCCTCCCTCCAGAATGGGTTCTGAGCTCTCAGCAGGAGAAATGCCTTTCACAGTTACACACCTAGGAAAGGTTTGTTTGTTATGTACTCAGAACAGTCCTAGATGCTGTGAGAGAAGCAGGAAAGGCATAAAGCTTGGCGTAAAAAAGGTAAAAAGAAAAGACGAAGGGGCATGCAAGCTGGACGGGGTCGAGAAAAGCTTTGTGGGAAATGCAGGCTTTAAAGGAACCCTGGTAGTATAATGGTTAGGTGCCCAGCTGCTAACCAGAAGGTCCATGGTTCAAACCCACCAGCCATTCTGCAGGAGAAAAGACCCCATAAAGATCACAGCCTAGGAAATCATCTGGGGCAGTTGTGCTGTGTTTTATAGGGTCACGATGTGCTGGATGGACTCAGTTGGGTAATACACAGTAACAGCAGTCTGTCAGACCTCGAATCCCTGCCAAGAGCCAGAACTTAGAAAAGGCAGAATTCATGTATGTGCGAGGGCTGAGGATGCAGCCTTCCAAGCAGAGGGGTGTGACATGAATGCAAGTGTAGGTACAGGCTGGGAGAAACAGCCGAAATAAAGCATGTGACTTATTTATAGGAAAAGCAGAAAGAAAAGTTGGGAAGAGCTACTGTCTGGACAGACTTGAAGTTGGGCAAAAGAGTTGGACCTTTATGCAGCAGACAGCCAAGGGCTTCAGAGAGCAGTAGCTGGGACGGGGTGCAATCGACTGCAAGAAAGAAGAGAGGGGCCCTGAGGGAGTCTGGAAATGGGAGAGGCCATTAATGGGAGAGCGTTTGCAGTACACTGGGTGGGAAAATGGACTAACACTGGTAACGGGAAGGAAGGAACAGACTGTAGGTATCTCAGAAGACAAAAGGCTTTGGTGCCCAAGGACTGTGGAGAAAGAAAAGACTCCCAGAGCTTGGCCACCACAGCCAGGAGGATGGCGAGCCCCCAACTGCCAGGACCCTTTGGGAGAGACAGAAGAGGGGTTCTGATTTCTGAGATGGAAGTCATAGTGCAGTATCCGTCGCTGATTTTAACTCTAATAAAGTAAGTGTCTAGGCCGACGTCTCCAGTGTGCTGTTTCTGGGAAAGCTAGATAAAGGTACAAAATCCTCGGCCTATGTTTCCTCCCTTTTCAGGGGAAAGCAGTATTTGCATTCAACTCTAGGAAAGATAATAGAAGCCGAATCTCATTCCAGGGAAAAGTTACTGTCTGCAGTGAAGCCAGTTGGTGTATCATCATGTGATCTGTGAAAGCTGTGCCTCTCTTTCCTGCGTGGAGACTGGGCATCCTCCATAGGTGCTTCCCATTTTCTGGGATGAACCAGCATGACCCAGCTGCCTTTGCATCAGCTCTGACTCCTGGGGACCCCTTGTGGGTCAGAGCAGAGCTGAGCTCCACGGTGTTTCCAGGGGCTGACTTTTCAGAAGTGGATGGCCAGGCCTTTCTCCTGAGGCACCTCAGGGTGGACTCAAACCTCTAACCTATTGAGACCCTAAACCCAACCAGCCCTGCTGCTGTTGAGTCGATGCCAACTCATAGCGACCCCATAGGTCACAGTAGAACTGCCCCAGAGTTTCCACGGAGTGCCTGGAGAATCTGAACTGCCATAGCACTTAAACACGACACCACCAGGGTTTCCGCCAGGACTCTGGTGGAGGATAAAAGCCTGCTAAAAACCTTCTCTCTCTTTGTTCTGTTTTTCAAAATCTGCTCACTTGCTATGTTGAGTATCAGTTTTTTTTCTATGATTCAGGTGGCTTGAGAAAGATTAAACCTGTTAGTAATTCAGACTGTATTGTGAAGTACTCAAATCTAAAACATCAGGGCATGTGGACAAAGAAAGGACCAATGTTGCTGCTTGTTACTGAGAACAGGCAGGCCGAGCTAGCCGCCGATGTAGGGAGTGCCAGAGAGAACTGGAGGCATGTCAGAGGCAAACGGCCGCTGTTCTGCAGAGTGTCCAGAACCTCAGGAGGTGGTCTTCCTGCCCCTGCTCCTGGGCACAGGGCACAAGTGGTAACAGTAACAGCAGGGGCAGTGCGCCCCTTTATACGAGATCCGATAAGTCCACAAACTTTCATTGTTCTAAGTGCCACAGACCTCACTGCTGAACATCTCTACAGTCACCTTCGAAGTCTTCCCCTTGGGAAGCTCTGCACCAACGCCAGCACCTAGTCCACCCTTCAAAGCAGTTTTGGAACTCCTGGAATGGCCATTGCTCACGGTGGCATGGTGGCAAGTTCATGAACTTACTTGTATAGTTGTCTGTGAAGGAGTTTTTAGCCAGTCAACAAGGAACTGTATTGGAACACTCTCCCTACTCCCCTGATCAGGCCCCCAATGACATTTTTCTTTACCCAAAGATAAAGGAAGACATTTGGATGACATTCAGAACATCAGAGGTCATGCAATGGCAACTCTAATGACCATACCAGAAAAAGAGCTCCAAAATTGCTTTGAAGGGGGCCCAGATGCTGGTGTCGGTGCAGAGCTTCCCAACGGAGGTACTTTGATATTCAGCAGTGAGGTGTGTAGCACTTTTCTTGGGTGAGCCAGCGAACTTAACTGGCAGCCTTTGTATACCGCTTACAAGGCACCAGGCCTGCCCCGCACTGAGCCCTTCACAGTGCGTCCTCACAGTCGCGGCGTGCCCTGGTGGCACGGGGGCTAAGTGCTCAGCTGCTGATCCGAAGGTAGATGGTTTGAACCCACCAGCCACCCCACAGGAGAACGGGTGGCAGTCTGTCTCCCTGAGACTGCAGCCCTGGAAACCTGTGAGTGGTTCTCTGTCCTAAGGCCACGATGAGTCTGAATTGACTCGGCAGCAAAGGGGTTGGCTTGGCTTTTTTTGTAGATGAGGAAGCTGTTAAACTGAAAGGCCCATGAAAGGATTTTTTTGTGGTACCCAGTATCTGTGCAAGAGTCTTCTCTGTAATGAAAGAATTTGGCTGTTTGGGCCAACAGGATGAGGTGCTGAGCTGTTCGTCCTCCGGTAAGAACTCCTCTGTCCTTGTTAAGTCTTCAACTCCACTTACTTTTTCAGAAGGTCACACTGACCCACCCCCCCCCAAGAAAGCATCATATGTAGAGATCCAGAAATGAAGAGGAGGAAAAGGAACCGTTTTTTTGTGTGTATTATTTTACTGCACAAAAATGGAACATAAGTTCTATTTAATTTCCAGGTTCTAAAACTGGAGATGGCATTTTTGAACACATTGTTTATTTTTGTCAAAATTCCATCACAAAACTGAAATTTGAATTTGAAAATCCTGTAGAGCTGTGGAGCCCTGGTGGTGCGGAGGTTAAGATCGCAGCTGCTAACCACAAGGTCAGCAGCTCAAGTCCACTGTCTGTTCCTTGAAAACCTGGTGGGACAGTTCTGCTCTGTCCTGTAGGGTCACTCGGTTGGAATCAACTCTATGGCAACAGGTTTCAGATTTTTTTTGTCTTGACAGAGCCCGTAGTAAGCAATTTTACCCTGGTGGTGTAGTGGTTAAATTCTACATCTGCTAACCAGAAGGTCAGCAGTTCAGATCTGCCAGGTGCTCCTTGGAACCTCTGTGGAGCCGTTGTTCTCTGTTGTATAGCATCACTGTGAGTCAAAATCAGCTCAACAGCAGTGGGTTTGGTTTTTGTGTTTTGTTTGTTTGTTGTTTTGTAAGGTATCCTTTAGGGGCCCTGGGGGTGCAGTGGTTAAAGTGCTTGACTGCTAACCAAACAGTTGTCGATCTGAACCCATCATCCACTCCATGGGAGAAAGACATGGCTGTCTACTTCTAGAACGATTACAGCCTTGGAAGCCTATAGGGCAGTTTTACTCTGTCATATAAGGTCGCTGTGAGTCAGAATCAACTCAGTAGCCATGGGTTTATTTTTTTTGGTTTGGTGCCATGGAAAAGCAAAAGCCAGGAGAGGCTGGGCGTTTGTCTCAGTTGCACCCCACAGGCCTACAGGATCCTAGAAGGTCACATCACCTTTCTGAACCTGATCTGGGGCAAAAGTAGATTAACTTATTTTTGTTGTTTAAAGGCTGAGTTAAACACTGAATCGTTAATCTCGGGAACAGGTACAATAGGGTAAATTATAAACCAGAAAGGCAGCATAAACGGGTAAGTAAAGCATGATTCTCACTGTGGAGCCAGTATTGGCTCTGAGGGAATGAAAAAGTCGTACTCATTTTATGTAAAGGCACAGACATACCTAAACATATATACCTAAATAACTCCGTGGTGTGAAAATTTCAAGGGGAGGATGATTAGGAAAAAAAAATGCTTAAAAGGAAAATAAGAGTGAGAAACTGGTTAAAATAATGTCTTAATATGTCTAACATGACATGTAGAAGTTGAATTTGTAAGGGAATATGGATAGATAAAATGTTTGTCATTCCATCCAAATGTCAAGAAACTTCATTTCAAAATGCTTCATCTACTTCAGCAGAATTTAGGCAGATATTCCTGATGGAGTTCACCAAGTTGAGTCTCATTGGCAACACAAGAATAAAAAGGGGTGCACCCTGAGATCTCCATTAAAAGGCCACAACTGATGGTCCACGGGCTTCAGTGTTCCCTTGGGAGCATGGCCCCTGGCCCTGATGCTGTCCTGTCCATAAATCATAATGGAGGTCAACTCTCGGACAGGAATGGATTGGACTTGGCAACACAGAGTGACCATATCATGTGTGCACTTTATGGTTCTGTGCGTCAATAGGATGTCGTCCTGCTGACCTCCTACTGGAAGAAGAGGAGTGAGTAGAGACGAGGGGATAGGAGATTGTTTGGAGGATGAGACATGTATGGAGCGGAGAGGAAGAGTGTGCTATCACCGGGCGGGGAGAGCAGTGGGCACTGCATATAGGTGGGCATGCAAGTTTATATGGGAATGTACATTGTCACTCAATCATAATAGAGTTTAAAAAAAAAGGCAATTGAAAAGATAAAAACCAAACCCACCTTGACGAAAATGAAAGTAGAAATTTAGGCAGGTGTTAGAAGATCTCAGGGATCTTCTAACAGGGATCTCAGGGAATGTCACGAGTTAGCTGTTGATAGGGCAGATGTGGCATCAACCACCGGCTTCCAGAAACTCCTTGGAGAAAGCATCTCCCGTGGTGGCTGTCACCCCCCGGGCACTGTCACTTCGGATCCCTATTTTAGAAAAGGGAATTTTGTCTCTGGTGTTGGCCCCAAACCACATGGAATTGGCTCTACACACTCAGCTGTCATGCAGATCTTTCCTGAACGGCCTCAGCCACCCAGGAAAGGAAATACCATTGTTGGCAAGAGCTGGAGGCTGGAAGAGGTGAGGGAGATGCTTGGCTTGGACATGGAAGGAGGTTTAAAGCGATTAGTACCAAGCAGCTAACTTTAGGACTTGACAGCTGATTCACCATCCTGGTTTTCATTACTATTTTTTATTGTGATTAGGTGAACATTTACAATCCAGGTCAGTTGTCTGTAAAAAAACCCCGAGTACCTGCCTCTCCGCAGCTCTCTCTGCTCTTCCTCTGTGACAGCACACGCTCTTCTTTTATGCTCTTTATGTCCAGGATCCACTCAGCCAACACTTGTCCCCTCCTCTCTACCCTCTCTCCTCTCCTCTAGAAAGAAACCAGCAAGACAGCTTCATTTATATATTAAACCATAAAGTACACACACCACCTGCATCACTCTGTGTTCCGAAGTCTAGTCCATCTTTGAAGTGTTGGCTTGAGTACTTGATTCACCATCCTTTCTTTAAATAATATTTTTTCATTAGAAAAGTATATAAACCATAAGTGAAAGCTGATTCCAAAGTAAGCATCTTCTGTAGCCGCTGCCTAAATCTAGAAATGGAACATTATCAGCACCCCGAAAGCCCCCTTGTGTCCCCTCTCAGTGACTCCTGACTTCTGTCTGTGTAGATTAGTTTTCCTGTTTGTCAACTTCATATAAATGGAATCTGATGACAGCACTTTGTGTATCGTGTTCTTCTGTTTAACCCTGTGTGCCACATGCAGCTCTGTTGTTGCAAAGACCCACTGCTGTTGAGGGGGTTTTGACTCACAGTGACCTAGGAGGACAGAATAGAACTATCCCATAGGGTTTCTGAGGCTGCAAATCTTGACAGAAGACTGGTACATCTTCCCCCATAAAGCGGCCAGTAGAGTCAAACCACCAACTCTTTGGTTAACAGCTGAGTGCTTTAAAAAAAAAACTGGTTACCATTGAGTTGATTCCAACTCATAGCAACCCTGTAGGACAGAGTAGAACTAACTGCCCCATAGAGTTTCCAGGGAGCATCTAGTGGATTTGAACTGCCACCCTTCTGATTAGCAGATGTAGCACTTAACCACTAGGCCACCAGGGCTTCTACTGCACCGTAGCTGTATCTAATTAACTTCGTATTGCCAGTTAGTACTCCATGGAAACCCTGGTGGCCTAGTGATTTAAGTGCAACTTCTGCTAACCAAAAGGTTGGCAGTTCAGATCTGCCAAGTGTTCTTTGGAAAGTCTTTGGGGCAGTTCTGCTTTGTCCTATAAGGTCACTGTGAGTTGGAATCGACTCAACGGCACTGGATTTGGGTTTTGTTTAACTGTGCTATGATTTATCCGTCTTTCACACTCCTGGTGGACAGGAGGGTTGCTGTCAATTGGGCCTGTTCTGCATAATGTTATATAATAAGCTAATCTTTGCCTTTTGGGGCACATGTATTTGTCTTTCTTTTGCGTGTCTAAGAATGGAATTTCTGAGTTATAAGCTAGGTATGTGTTTATCTTTGACATATCTAAACTTGGTCTAGTTTGTCTAAATCTGTGACCCCCTTTTCCACAGCAGTGTCAGTTGACCTCCAATGGCACATGAGGATTCTGGTTGCTTTAAGTACTTGATCCTGTCGCTCTTATTCATAATTACAGCAGTTCTGCTGAGTCGGCAGTGCTATTTCCTTGTGATTTTATTTCTTGTTCCTCTCCTACCTGAGGAGTTGTGTGCCTGCTCATACAGTCCCTGACCATTTGGATGTACTGGCTTGGGACCAATAGGCCTCTTCAGCATCCACCCCCTACCCATTTGTCTATTGCATTTTCTTTTCACTTTAGTTTTGGGGTTTTTGTTTTGTTTTTTAACTGATTTGCAAGACTTCTTTCTATCTTCTAGATACAAGACCTTTGTCAGAATGTGTATGACAAGTATCTTCTGTTGTTTGACTTTCACTGTCTTAAAGGTGTCCCTTTAGTTAGTGCTTGTTTGTGTCCTGTTTAAGGAATCTTGGCCTGTCCAAAGGTCATGAAGATGTGTTTTGTTATAAAAGCTCTATTGCTTTATAATTCACATTCAAGTTTTTTAGAAATGGTGTGCAGTAGGGATCAATCCAAAGCTATTTTCCTCCCCATGGGAATACTTAGTTGGTCCAGCACCATGTATTAGAAGGACCGTGGTTCTCAGTTACGGTTTTATCTTGATGATAACTCAAGGGACCACATACATGGAGGTCTTTCTGGATTCTCAGTTCTCTTCCATTTGTCAGTTTTTCTGTCCTTGCATCTGTAGGGATTTTTGTTGGCATCTAATTTAATGGACATCTTTACAGTCCTTGACCATGGCACTTTTCTCTTCGTAAATTAATAGTCCGAGTGGTAATAGCAAGCAGTGGCAAATCTAGGCACCATTTTACTATAAACTCTCATTTTGTTTTTCTTTTCAAGGCCCCTCGGTGATAAAAATAACAACAGTGGGAATTCCACGCTGAACAGTACCACACCCAGCACACCCAGACAGAACACATCTGTTCCCGTCAGAAAGCCAGGGCCGCTGCCTCCCAGCTTGGATGACTTAAAGGTGATCATTTCAAGTGGGCTTGTTCCCCAGTACGCACCACAAAGATGTCAGTGTCTTGCCGGCTTTGTCTAGATGTAGAGAATGTTCACTGGATGTTCATCTCTACTGAAAACAGAACCTTTATAGAGGCACTTTCTCCTTCTAAGTCTGTTTTAAAGCCACCAGTGTTGACCGAGTACCATGTGTTGGGTACCGTGCCAGTTCTGTTTGACTCCAGACGCTGTGATTTTATTTTCCTCTTCTCTGTTCAATGCCAGGAAACCCTGGTGGCATAGTGGTTAAGTCCTATGTCTGCTAACCAGAAATTTGGCAGTTTGAATCTGCCAGGTGCTCCTTGGAAACTCTTAAGAAGCAGTTCTACTCTGCCCTATAGAGTCACCATGAGTCGGAATCAACTCAGTGGCAGTGGGGTTTTTTTTTGGTTCAGTGCCAGCTTTGGGAGAAGCAAGAAACTGTTTAATGGTCAGCCTTCTGTTTTCTGTGCTCTTAGACAAGTGAATTAATCTCTCTGCCTCAGTGGACTCATCTGTAAAATGGGAATGATTATAATAAAACCTACCCTCATGGGGTCATTGCAAAGATGAACTGAGACAGTAGACACAGTGTGTGATAACTATTCAGTAACCGTAGCTGTTAGCATCATCACCATCCTTAGTTAATTTTTCCTGTGCCATATTAGAGGAATTACCCTGGAAAAACCCTTATTTTATCACTTGCCTCTCAGATTCTTCAGGTCTGTAGTTGTGCCTTTATATATGTGAAAAAAGAAGGGGAAAACAAATCTGTCCCATTTAAACAAAGTTACCTGGCAGACACAAGCACGTTCTCTATGACAGAAGTTTACTTGAGATTTGTCAGAAAGTTGCAGTGCCACGAGTAGAGACTGACTTGTCTGTGGTGTCCCCAGGTATCAGAACTGAAGACGGAACTGAAGCTGAGGGGCCTGCCGGTGTCGGGCACCAAGCCCGACCTCATCGAACGCCTGAAACCCTACCAGGAGGTGAACAGCAGTGGTGTTGCTGCTGGTGGTCTCATGGCAGTGTCCACCCCTGCCATCGTCACCGGTAACCCCGAAGTCACCGTGGCCCTGCCGGTCACGACACTGCACAGCTCTGTGACCAGCTCCGTCTCCACCCTCCAGGCTGAGCTGCCGTCCTCCGGGGCCAGCAGCACCGCCCACACGGAGAGCGTGAGCTCCCCGCTGCCCATCTCACCGGCCCCGTCTGAGCAGTCCAGCCTCAGCACGGATGACACCACCATGGCAGACACCCTCGCCGAGATCGTAACCATGATGTCGCCCTCGCAGTTCCTGGGCTCACCCCCCCTGAGGGTGACAAACACGGAAGACAGCCTGAGCCCCACCGGCAGCACTCGGTGCAGTCTGGAGCTGGACGCCGCTGAGAAGGACCGCAAGCTCCAGGAAAAGGAGAAGCAGATCGAAGAGCTGAAGAGGAAACTAGAACAGGAGCAGAAGCTGGTGGAAGTCCTCAAGATGCAGCTCGAGGTTGAGAAACGCAGCCAGCAGCAGCAGCAGCGGCGGCAGCCAGCGGAAGTCCAGCCCGGCGCCCCGGCCGGCCCCGCCACGCAGGCAGACCAGAAGCCCGGCGGCGCTGCCCCCGCCGTCAAAGACGAGGCCTCACTGCCAGACTGCTCGAGCTCCAGGCAGCCCCTTACCCCGGTCACCAGCCACCCTGCGGGCCAGCCCGTCTCTACGAGCAGCCAGGCCCTTGTTGCCAAAAAGGCTGTCGTCATCAAGCAAGAGGTCCCCATGGCCGCAGCCACGGAGCCACAGGGCCTGGTCTCGCAGTTTTATGTGAGCTCCCAGGGACAGCCGCCGCCCACTGTGGTCGCCCAGCCCCAGGCCTTGCTGACCACACAGACGGCTCAGCTGCTGCTCCCGCTGTCCATCCGCGGCCCAAGTGTCGCCTCTGTGCAGCTCCCGGTTAGCAGCCTGCAGCTCCAGGTGGGAACCACATCTCCAACTGCCTCGCCTTGCTGCCACCTGCAGTGGAACCTGGAACCCTAGCAGAGCATTTTTCTGCAGGCATCCAAATCAGGGTTCACAAGTGGAGAGAGGTCGCAGGGAGGAGGGAGGACGTTTTAGTCAGCTAGTGGTGCTCCAGCAAAAATACCGCAAAGTGAATGGCTTTAGCAAACACAAGTTTATTCTTACACAGTTCAGTAGGCTGCAAACTCCAAATTCAGGATGCCCACTCCAGGAGAAAGCTCTCCCCCTTGTCAGCTCTGAAGGACAGTCCTTGTGTTGCATCGGTCTCGGTTCAGGGAGCTTCTGGCGCAGGAGCCTCAGGTCTGAAGGGCGCGCTCTTCTCCCGATGCTGCTTTCTTGATGGTGTGAGGTTCCCAGTTCTCTGCTTGCTGCCCTTTCCTTTCCTCCCTTGTAGGATGAAAGGATTAAGGGTGGTACCAGCCACGCTCCAGGGAAACTCCCTTTACATGGAGCAGGGAGGTGATCTTAGGAAGAAGGGATTTACAGTCCCACCCTGATCCTGTAACATACAGCACAGGAAAATCACAGAATGGAGGACAGTCATAAAATACTGAAGACCATGGCCCAGCCACATGGCTACAGACCTTTTTGGGGGGACACAGTTCAATCAGTGAAAGAGGGGTCTCCCAAAACATGAATAACTCTTAGTTTTTATACAGTGGCAACATATGTGGGGGGCTGTTCCATTTCTGTTACCTTCAACTTTGTGATGAACACAGTGCATCACATATGCAAACACTTTAAAATACTGGGGACGCCGTCATGGCCGCAGCTGTTACTGTCACGTACTTTTGGTACATGAGCAGCAAGTACTTTAAAGGGCATACTTCACAAGCCATGACAGGAGATCCCGGTGACAGACCCATTTCTGGATAAGGAAACTAAACACTAGAAACTTTGAGTCCTGTGCCTTGTGACATGCCTAGCACGTAATAGAGCTGGCACCTCTAACTCCAGAGCTTTTACTCTGTGTTGTTGCTAGGTGCTGTCCCGTCAGTCCCATGTCCTCACAGTGGTTGCTGTGTTTGAGCCCACGGTAGCCACCGTGCTCATCCATGTCACTGAGGGTCGTCTTTGTCACCGACCTTTTACCTTTCCTGGCATGGTGTCCCTCTCTGGGGACTGGGCCCTCCTGACTACATGTCCAGAGTGTGTAAGACAAAGCCTCGCCATCCTACCTTCTCAGGAACATTCTGGCTATACGTACTCCAAGACAGACTTATTGGTTCTTCTGGCAGTCCGTAGTATATTCAGTATTCTTCACCACCACCCAATTTCGAGTGGCATTGATTCACCTTGGAGTGTTCCTTACTCACTGTCCGGCTTTCACAGGCGCAGATGTGATTGAAAGGCCTGTGCCTTAGGTCAGGCACCCCTTCTTATACCGGCATCCTGCATTTAGTTCTTGAAAGATTGTATTAATGTGAAGAACCTAAACTAAGAAAAAAGTGACCACACATTGGGACTGAGGATGTTAATTGAAGGAGATTATAAAATGGCTGTTGAGCATAAAATTTCCTTTGATGCCAAAATATCCTGTGTATTTACCCTCAGTAGTTTTTATGTAATGGGATTTCAGTAGGCTCTAATGAGCTGTGGACCCCAGGTATACGGGATGCCATTGGATAAGGGCTTTTCTGTCTTGTCTACCCAGATGCCCTTAGCAGCAGAGAGCAGTAATCTTGTAGCCCTGGAGTTAGGACAAAGGACCCAAAGGCCTGTAGCGTGTAGAAATGCTACTTCTCCTGTTTTAGCTTGGAAGTATCTTGTTAATTTCCAGATCTCTTCCATAATATCTTTAAATATATATGTATGGATACATAATTACATATTTTATCCATATAAAAACTTTTTCTCTAGTCCAAATCTTCCAATGGAGATGCTGTTCTGAGACCCAAGAGGCATATTTTATTCTGGGGCTTCGTGTCCCCAGCACACATGGAGCTGGCACCGAAGAATGCCCAGTCTGCAGTAGAAGAAACCAGACTTCGGGTGGTGGGTGCTCACGCATTGCCTGGTGGCTGTTGAAGTGTTACAGCTCCGGAGGGACATGTGCAGAGCTGGCGCGCCCTATGGCTGTCGAGTCGATGCTGACTCCCAGCGACCCCGTAGGACAGAGAGAACTGCCCCGCGGGGTCTCCAGAGCTGTCCTCTCCACCAGGTTGACTGCCACATCCTTCTCCCGCCGAGCAGCTGGTGGCTTCAAGCTGCCAGCCGTTCACTTAGCAGCTGGGCAGTGAGCCACTGTGCCACCAGGGCTCCTGAGAGCCGCCGTGGGCCTTCTCTGTGTCATCTTCCCATCTTCACAAACAATTCCAAGTGAAAATCTTAGTCACTTAAGAAACAGGAGTATCAGAATAACTGGTTTGGTATGCTGATTCAGAATTGTTCACGTTCAAATTTATGAGCACATGGATTGAAGCCAGTCCATGTAGAATGTCAGTCAGCCGTCTATTCCTAAGTGGTCTCAGGATGCACAGGCCTTTCTCTCTGAATGTAAGTATTCACTTACGTCTAAAGGTGACCTTGAATGCCCTCTGTAAGCATTTACGTTGTCTCAGATACAGTCCCCAGGTGACCAGGTATTCCAGTCTCACTCTGAGTTCTAACAATTAAACTGACTGTCTTTATTGACCTCCTAGACTCCACCACAAGCCGGAATCCAGCCTCAGCCTCAGCCCCAGCCTCAGCTAGCAGCTGCTGCACCGATACCAACCGCGGCCCTGTCCTCAGGCCTGGCGCCGTCTGTTCCTCAGAAACAGGACCCGTTCCCGCGGCACGTGCTCAGCCAGCCTCAGCAAGTCCGGAAGGTCTGTGAGCCAGTGAGTGACAGCAGGCTGCTGCTTGCTCCTAGTGTCATCTGCACCTCCTCTCCACAGGCATCTTTATAGGGGCTCCTCAGTGGGAAGCACCCCGTTCTTTTCCATAGCTCCCATTGGTCCCACACCATGTGGCAGCAGGTTATCCAGTTATTTGGGATAGAAAAGAGCTCTTTTTTAAAAAAAGATAGTGCACCCTGACAGCTAACTCTTTTTTCCCAAGAGAAGTTTCAGAAACATGTTTTTAATCCTCATAGATTGAATTTACTGGATTAAAAAAGAAAATTTTTTCAAGTTAATAATCACTCTATGGGACAAAAAATTTACTGCTCCCTAAGAAAATATATTTGAAGGTGACAGAGATACTTCTGAGTAAGATCTTTTTAGATCTACATATAAACATAAAAATCTACACAACTGGACCAATGAGAAATATCGTGACAAACAGAGAAAATACTGACATTGTCAGGGATTTCATCTTACTTGGGTCCACAGTCTAGACCCATGGAAGCAACAGCCAAGAAATCAGTGTATTGAGTTGGGCAAAGCTGCTGCAAAAAGGCTTTAAAGTGTTAAACATGGGGCTTTGAGAACGAAGGGGTACCTGACCCAAGCCATGGTATTTTCAGTTGTGTCATGCATGTGAGGAAACCCTGGTGGTGTGGTGATTAAGTGCTGCATCTGCTCACCAGAAAGGTCTCTAGCTCAAATCCACCAGATGCTCTTGGGAAACTCTGTGGGGCAGTTCTACTCTGTCCTAGAGGTTCACTATGAATAGAAATCAACTTGATGGCAGTGGGTTTCACAGGCATGTGAAAGCTGAACAGTGGATAAGGAACACCAGAAAAGAGATTTCGAAGTACAGCCAGAACCTCCTCAGAAGCGAGGATGGCAAGACCTCACCGCATGTCCTGTGGAGGAGCTGTCCCTGGTGAAGGACTTCATGCTGGTCGAGGGTCACAGAAGAGGGAAGACCTTCAGTGGGACGGACGCACGTGGTGGCTGCAGCAGGGGTCTCCGACACAGCAAGGGCTGGGAGGATGGTTTCATTCTGTTGTACACGGGGTTCCTGGGTTAGAACCAGCTGGATAGCAAGTCCTCCCGTGGGAAGCTGGGCACTGACACCGGAGACTCATCCTTCAGAGCAGTTTTAGAGGTCTCTGGGATGGCCATCAGAGCTGTCGTCATGTTATCCCTGATGTCCTCAGTATCATCAAAATGCTTTCCTTTTAATATTTCCTTTGTCTTTGGGTAAAGAAAAAGTTATTGGGGTCCAGATCAGGTAAGTAGGGAGGGTGTTCCAATACAGTTATTTATTGACTGGTTATAAACTCCCTCACAGACTACTATACAGTAATGTCCCTGAACTTGCCACGTGCACAGTGGCCATTACAGAAGCCAAGCCAAGTGTCGTTGAGTCGGATCCGACTCACGGCGACCCTAGGCCGTTGCAGAAAGAGTTCCAAAATTGCTTTGAAAGACGGACTTGATGCTGGCATCGGTGCACAGCTTCCCCAGGGGAGTACCTGAAAGGTGACCTTAGTGCTGTTCAGCAGTGAGGGATGCAGCACTTAGAACAACTAAGTTTGCAGACTTAAGTTGTCAGAGCTCGTAGACGGTATGTGTGTAGGCGTGTGTGTGGAGAGGGTTGGCCGAGCTAGGAGTTAAGAGCTGGTAGGCCAAGTCCTGGTTATCGTTCTGGCCCACTACTTGCCACGCGTTTGGCCTGTAGAAAAATGCACTTACATTCTCTGAGCACCAGTTTCCTCATCTTTAAAACAAAGCTGTTGCTAGAGCTCTGTGTCCTGTGCACAAGTCAGCTGCCATCAAGTCACTGCTAAGTCATGGCCATCCCCTGTGTGTCAAAGTAGACCGATCCACAGGGTTTTCCACGGCTGTTTTATTAGATCTCCAGGCCTTTTTTGTAAGGCATCTCTGGGTGGGCTATGATCTTTACGGAAGAAGACCACCACATCTGTCTCCTACGGAGCAACTGCTGGGTTCAGACCACCAGTGCGGCCCAGCCCCCTAGCCATTGGCACCACACAGGGATGCCATCCCCCGGTACATAGACCCAACTTACCACAATTTACAGTGTCCAGTAGGGGGAGCTCTGGGCACACCTCCTTGCCCGGAAAATCCTATGGCCTCAAAAATAGGTCCCGGTATACTATAAATCTTGAGAGTGGGTAGACACAGGGCTGTCATTTTCACCTTCAAAGAACCTTGATCACTAGATACAATGGTATGTAGACATTGGGTTCTGGTATCCATCTGGGCTCAGGTGAGTGTAGGAACCCACAGAGCTTAGATCAGTCACCATCCCATCAGGCTGTGCTCCCCCAGGAGTCTCCTGGGAAATGCAGTGGGACAGGAATTGTAGCTGCATGTGATTTACTGTGGGGAAAGCTCAAAACAGCATTTTAATTGTTCTAAGATCAGTAGATGGTGAAATGTTAGGACAGTGTGTATTAGGATGAGGAAAACAATATACAGACAAGGTAAGTACAGCCATCTTCACTAAGTCTCAGATTTTTACAGTTAGGAATGATTATATCCAATTTAAAGGAAGTTAATTTGTTAATTAAACAAAAACCCACTGGCCGTGGAGTCGGGTCTGACTCATAGCGACCATAGAGGTCAGAGTAGAACTGCCCCATAGAGTTTCCAGGGAACACCTGGTGGATTTGAATGGCTGACCTTTTGTTTAGCAGACATAGCACTTAACACACTACACCACCAGGCTTTAATAAAACAAGGCAGTGGGAATAGATCATCACACAGGTTGTATTGTTTGGGGGAGTATACACCCACTCAGAAATATATATACTTACAATAAAAATTATTCTGGGGGAGTTATTCAGAACATTACAAAAACCCACCTGTTGCCATTGAGCCATTTCGGACACCTAGTGACCCTGTAGGACCTTTCTCCTCTGCCCTGTAAGGTCACTTTGAGCTAGAATTGACTCCCAGCAGTGGGTTTGATTCAGTTTTGGTTTAGGACACGGTAGAACTGCCCCGTAGGATTTCCAAGGCTGTCACCTTTACAGAAGCAGACTGCCACATCCTTGTCCCCAGGAATGGCTGGGGGGTTCCCACCACCAACTTTCCTATCATAGGACACTGGGGACTGCACTACCAGGGCACCCAACTGAAGGTATGAAGTAGATTAAGTATTTTACGAGCAAACCAGGTTCTCTGAAATACAGTCGCAGCATCAGTAGTAGTAGCTGTACATTTGTTTGAAGGCCCTGAAATCTTTGGAGCTCAGTGTGGCCTACACAGGACATTTTGTAGTTGTACAGGAACAAACCCCAGTCTCTGCCTTATAGAGCAGAGTGTGAGAAGGCAATGCTTTTTAAATGGGGCTTGCAGGGATTTCAAGAAGCTATGGAAAGTTCTGTTTGACCATGGCTTATGTGAAGTTTTAGAGTAGGGTGGAAGAGGGACCAGGCGATGAGAAGGTTCATGTACCAGCCGGAGAGTTAGGATTTTTGTCCTAAAGGTAAGGGAGCTGGTGGGGTTTTTCACCAGGACTGTGGTGGTGGCTCAACCAGGTTTGTGTGCTAAGAATGTCATTTGGGCCGCAGGAGGACTGACAGTTGGGAATGAGGCCCTGGGAGGCAGGGCGGCATCGCAGGGCAGAGAGCAGGGGCTGACCCAGGAGCTCCTTCTAAGAACTCCAGTGCCCAGGGGAGAAAGCAGACCTGATTGATGGCTGTGGTGTCCACAGTTAGAACAGGCAGGCAGAATCGGGAGTGCTTTGTCCTCAGCTTGAGGGTGGCAGGAGGAAAGAGAAAAGCAGAGTTTGGAATAAATTTGAAGAAGTCCAGGAGGATGTCGTCAGCACGGCCTCAGCACTTAGGGGAAGGTCAGGAGTCCGGCGGTGGGGGTCGTGGTGGTGGTCAGGAGGTGTGCCATCTGGCTCCGCATGGCACCGCCCGGTCCCATGTTGTCCTCACAGCCCTGGCTCTGGTGGAACCCACCGTTACAGCCATGGTGCCAGGCCATCTCCTTGGGGTCTTCTTTTTCAGTGACCTGTTACTGTATCAGGCAGGATGTCCTCTCTAGGGACTGCCTCGTGCCTCCGACTGCCATGTCCAAAGTAGGAGATGCAGTCTGTGCACCCTCGCATCTAGGGAGCATCCGGGCGTCCTTACAACACATATTTGTCCTTCTCGTGGTCCACAGTATATTCAGTATTCTTTGCCAACGTCATAATTCAGAGGCATCAATTCTTTGTTCTTAGTCACTGTCCAGCTGTCCCATGCATATAAAGCAGTTGAAAACACCGTTGCTGGGGTCAGGTGCACCTCAGTCCTCAAAGTGACCGTTTGGGTTTTCAATACTTCAAAGAGGTCTTTTGCAGCAGATTTGCCCAATGCATTGTATCATTTGATTTCTGGACTGCTGCTTCCATGGGCCTGGGTTATGGACCCAAGTAAGATCAAATCCTTGACAACTTCAGTATTTTCTCCCCTTTTTGTGATGCGGCGTATCGGTCCAGTTGTGAGGGGTTTGTTTTCTTTATGTGGAGGTGTGAGAAGACTGGAGATGTAAGTCTCACTGGAACACAACCATGTATTCCTTTACACATTGCCTGTGGCTGCTTTTACACTGCGACAGCAGAGTTGAGACCAGGTGACCCTAGGAACCAGAACTATTTACTGTCTGAACGTTTACAGAATAGGTTTGCCCTCCCCAGCTATAAAACTGGCTTTGTTGACTTCATTAGGAGAAGAGATTAATGGGGAAATACCACACTCATTCCAGGTTTTCACAAACTCTGCATCCCCTCCGGTTCTCCCGTACCAGAGACAGCCTGCTCCCGCCGTCCAGCAGCCCTTCATCAGTAAGACATCCAGCACCCTTCTCCAGCCCCGCAGTGCTCCGCTCCCATCGGTGCAAAACGGACCCAGCCCTCCCAACAAGGTATTCCCAGGAAGGCTGTACAGCCATCACAGTGCTGACCTGGGCATGAGATCATCCCAGAGCCCGGGGCTTGTAGGCTGGAGTGTGGGAAAGTAGTAAACAAGGCAAGAAAACACCACGATAAAACTTGGCGAGGAGCAGCTTAGCTGGGATAACAGTGATGAGCATCCTTTCCATATGGAATGGTCTGCCACCATGGTCACCCTCACAGGTGTTCAAAAGACTCCTCTGAAGAATAGAATGTGGCTCCAGCAGACTGGGGTCTGGCCAGGGCGGGAGAGGGCCTATTGCCAAGGACTGACGTGCTCCGCCTTTGTCCGACAGCCCAGCTCGCCCCCGCCGCCACCGCCACCCCCGCCCCCCCAGCAGTTTGTGGTCCAGCACTCCCTGTTCGGTAGCCCAGTTACCAAGACAAAAGACCCTCCCCGCTACGAGGAGGCCGTCAGACAGACTCGCAGCGCGCAGTCGTCCGCCCCAGAGGTGAGTCAGTTGTGACGGGAGCCCATTCCAGCCCAGAATGAGGGCTCCTAGGTGATGTGTCAGCCCCCGCATCCTGACATGAATCCTCCGCGACTTACTTGTGTCCATAGAAACATGAACGTTATGACTAGGAATCTTATTTATACTTGAAAATCAAAGCATCATTTATTAGGAAGAATCCTAAACAACTTTCAGCAGCTGTATAATCTGCCATCCCTTCTTATTCAGAAATTTAGGTTTTGTCATTTAATTTTTCCTTTGGGTTGGGGGAGACCTGGCGGCACAGTGGTTAAGAGCTTGGCTGCTAACCAGAAGGTCAGCAGTGCAAATCCACCAGCTACTCCTTGAGATAGTTCTCCTCTGTCCTGCAGGGTCACCCTGATTTGCAGTCGGTGTACATGCGTTACATTAAGTAGCCTTTGAAAGCTTTAAGATGTGCATTACAGTATATGTAATGGAAAAGAAATGGTAGAAAAGTCGAGTTAAAATTCAAATAGTTCTTTTGGAAAGCACAGGAAAGGAGTCATAGAGTAACAAAACAGAAAACCACTAAAATGGTCAGCTCAAACCCAGCCATACCAATAGTTTACATGACCCACCTGCAGACTACTTACCCTGAAGTGCAGAACTTATCAGAGTGGATTAAAAAGGCCAGAACCGCCTGTGTGCCGTGGGGTGGTTTTCAGGTATGTCTGCAGATTCTTTGACTTTCCACCAAAGGCTAGACTTAGTGACTTGCTTGTAATACACAGAAATAACAGTGGGACTTCTGACCCTGGGCCATGAAAGGCATGCCCCTTCTGCCTTGCTCTCTCTCGGATGGCATGCTCTGGGGACCCCAGCTGTCCAGTCACATATGTGGTCCCTCAGCAGCCCTCTGGAGAGGTGCGTGTGGAGAGCGGCTGAGGCCTTCCCCCCACAGCCAGCACCGACCTGCGAACCATGTGAGTGAGCCACCCATCTAAACCGTTCCCAAACTCCTGAATCATAGAAACTGTGTGACAGTAGATGCTTATTGTCTGGAGTAATTTGTTATACAGCAATAGATGACCAATGCTTGTGTCTGCATGTGAACAGTATGCAGAAGAATGCTAAATAGGTAAAATACTGACTAGACATTTCACCAGACACAATGTGCAGATGGCAAACATGTGAAAAGATGTTCAGCGTCATTAGAAAGATGTGTTACCACTACACACTGTTAAGACTGGCTAAAATCTTAAAAAGCTGACAGTAGCAAGCACTGACAGAGACACAGAGCAATTACAATCCTTCGTAGACTGCTAGTAGTGATACCAAATGCTATGATCACTGTGGAAATAGTTTGGCAGTTTCTTAAAATGTTAAAGATATACCTTACCTATGGTCCAGCTATCCCACTCCTGGGTATTTAACCAAGAGGCATGTAAACAGATGTCTACACAAAGACTTAGACATGGATGTTCACAGCAGCTTTATTTATAATAGCCCCAAATTGGAAACAACCCAAATGTCCATCAACAGCATATGAAGGAACAAAGGGTACTATTTCCATACAATAGAATATATCTCACAAATAGGATGGAAAGAACTATTGACACACACTACAACATGGATACATCTCAAAGTAATTATGCTGAGGGAAAGAATCCAGCCCTCCAAGACATACTGTGTGAATCCATTTATAGTAGAAAAAGACTCTATCAAGTGTTAACTTACACAGAGTGAATAAAGCAAATCTGTGTCGTTACAAAGGGGCGTAAGGAAACTTCAGGGTGAATGGTGTCATTTGCTAGAGCCAGGTTGTGTACAGTTTCATGGGTATATAACATACTCATATGTGACCAGCTACTAAATTGTATGCTTATACATGTGTGTCTGTATACACATACACACAAACGTTCACCTAACTGCGGATGAATAAAGACATTTTTTTAAATAAAGAACTGGAAGACTCTCAAAATACAATCAGTGACAGAAAAAAATAAGAGAAGTCAGCCGAGCTGAGGACCAGTCCCGTTCTTACTCTGTCCATGAGCCAGCTGTGACCTCTTGGGTAAATGACCGTCACTTCACTTAACTGAGGTAAGCTCCGTGTGCTCAAAATGGTCAGTGTGTGAGAACTAACGCCTGTTCTCCTCGGCTGTAGATCTCCAGTGCACACAGTCAGCAGATGGACGACCTCTTTGACATCCTCATCAAGAGCGGAGGTAGGTCAGCAACCCCAGTAGCCCCCACAGGGAGTAATCTCTTTATCACGTGGATGTTCGCCTGTAGGTGTCATAAAGTACTTTGAGCTCTGAGAAATGTGTTCTGTTTCTGTGTATGCATTAATTTGGTGACAAACAACTTGCCTAGCTCGGGCTCCAGTATTACTAAAAGCCAAAGGTAAGGCTAAAACACTTTCTACATACAGTACAACATCATCAGTATTAGCGTATTCTCAAAAATGATAAAGGAAGAAAAGTCAGAGAGAGAAAGGACGTTAACTACAAAAGTCAAGGAGAGCTCTGCCTCAGTTTACATAGCTTTAAAAATAAGTATAAAGTCAGTATTTCAAAATTTCAAATGCTATTTTGGGATATTTAAAACATTCTTAAACTGCCCCACCAGAAGGAGTTCAATTTGAAGTTGTAAATCATGGTCGGAATTCCTCCATCATCCCAGGTACTATTTGATGTTGAGGCTGATGTTCCGATTGTGACATTGGACACAACACAGAATTATGATCTCTGGCAACAGACATATATGTGCATGTAGCATTTTTTGCTGAGAACTCTGTGGGCCTTACAAAATAATTTAAGTTCATGGAAGTTAAAGAAATACACATTCCATGTCCAGATTTTTTATGATTAAAAAGAATAATTTCTACTGCCTAAGCTTTGAAAATGCGACAAATTCATCAGTTCTGAATTTTTTTTTTATTTAACATAACTGAGTGAAAATGTACATTCACATGTAATTTACATACCCCCCTATATGCAGCTTCCACTGCTCTCCCTGTCCAGTGACTGCACACTATTCCTCTCTGCTCCATACATGTCTCATCCTCCCAACAGTCTCCTTTCCCCTCCTCTCCGTCCACTCCCCTTCCTCCAGCCAGAGGTCAGCAAGATGATATCCTATAGATGTATAGAACCATAAAGTGCTTCCAATATATGGTTACTCTGCATTGCCAAGTCCATTCCATTCCTGTCCAAAGAGTGGACCTTTGTTACAATTTATGGGAACGGGCAGCATCAGGGCCGGGGGCCATGCTCTCAGAGGAACCCCAAAACCGCTGGACCATCACTTGAGGTCTTTTAGTGGAGATCTCATATGCACCTCTTTTTATTCTTGTGTTGCCAGTGAGGCTCCTCTCTGTGAGCTCCATCATGGCTATCACTGGTGGTGGCCGGGCACCATCCAGTTCTTCCGGTCCCAGGTCAAAGTAGGCACCCACTCTTGTGGGTCTCTCTGTCTTCTCGGTTGTCTTTACCGCATGCCATTTTGGCCCTCGGTGGGCATCCGTTCCTGCTGAGTTGGGACCATTTGCTGTGTCCTCGGATGGCAGCTTGGCAGCTTTAAGACCCCAGACGCAACTCACCAATGTGGGGTGCAGAGAGCTCTCTTAGCAAAATGCTAGTTGTGCCAATTGGCCTGGAATTCGCCTAAGAGCATGGTCCCCCGTCCCCCGCCCCAGCTACTCTATCCTTGCAGTATTGAGTTAAGATGGAAGGAGTACTCAAGTTATGCTGAAGTCCACTTAATGTTGTTCTTGTTCCTAATGTGTGCTGTCACCGCTTTCTCCCAACTAGATTTCTAGTAACTACCTAAACTAAACCCTCCCCCCCTTGCCCTCCCTCCCTCCCCTCCCTTGCAGCTGTCAAAGAGTCTTTTCTTCTATACACAAGTCTGTTTTTGAGACTTATCGTAGAGGTCTCATACAGTATTTGTCCTTTTGTCGCTGACTACTCTCACTCAACATAATGTCTTCCAGTTGAAACCAGGTTAGGAGATGTTTCCTCGAATCATCGTTATTCTTTATTATTGCGTAGTGCTCCATTGAGTATATGTACCATAGTTTACCTATCCATTCTTCTATTGTTGGGCATCTGGGTTGATTCCGTCTTTTTGCTATCGTGGATTGTGCTGCGATAAACATTCTGGTGCATGTGTCCGTTGGTGTGAAAGGCCTTGAATCTGTAGGATATATTCCAAGTAGTGGAATTATGGGTCAAATGGTATATCAATATCCATTTTTTTAAGGAAGCGCCAGATTGCCTGAATTATTTTTTTTAAAAGAAATGTTTTGTTTTTTCTGGCAGAGGACCCAGTACATGTATTATTTCATCTTATTGTATGCTGCCACCAGTAAATCATGAGAGCCGAGATTTAAATAGCTGATTAGAAAACTAGGCACTTGGATTGTATTTACAGCTTTCAAAACACTTCTAAAGATGACTAGAGATAACCGAAAACTAACATAAACTGTCCTAAAAACACTGTATACCCTGGTGACAATTCACTAATGGGATCAGATCATAAGGTCTTTCTCTCACCTGCTTACCCATCCCAGTCACTGAGCCTGAGGGTGTCACTCAGCCCATGGCTCCTAGTGCAGCTGCGTCCTGTAAGGGTACGTACAAATGAAACCAGCCAGATACTCGCAAGAGAGTAAAATAGATACTTCATTCGACTGAATGAGTACTGGCTTCTGTAGCAGATGGTCCATTAAGATGCTGCTTGATCTGGCAAAGGAACCAGGTGTTAGCTTTAATGCCGAAATGACATAGTACTTTTTCAGAAATTCCATCAGAATGTGTATGGCTAAATTGGCCCAGACTTCAACTATAATGATAAATAGAAAAGCAAAGTAATCAGATCTCTCATAATATTAAGGGTATCCTTCCTTTACATACTTCCTGTATATCCTCTGTCTCTACAAAAACTCAGGATGTTCCATTTTAAAACTAATTGTAAAGATGTCATGCTGCTGTGGTAGCACATCAGTGTTGTCAACTTTACATATACTTAGTTAAAATGATCCATGACCCTACAGGTTATGAAGATCATACCTGACCAAAAGGTTCTCTTCTGAACTCTGAGATGGAATTCTGTCTGTAGAAGGGATGACACAAGAGCAAAATCTTGATAACTAATAATTGTTCTAAATTGCAGTGAATCTTTTGCTCACTGATGACTTCATTATTCTGCACAGAGATTTCTCTTCCTATAAAAGAAGAACCTTCTCCTATTTCCAAAATGAGACCAGTGACAGCCAGCATTACCACAATGCCAGTCAACACTGTGGTGTCCCGGCCACCACCCCAAGTCCAGATGGCGCCACCTATGTCCTTAGAACCCATGAGCAGTTTATCCACCAGCTTAGAGAACCAGCTAGAAGCCTTCTTGGATGGAACTTTACCCTCAACCAATGAGATCGCACCACTACAAAGCAGCAGTGAGGACAGAGAGTCCTTCTCTCTGATCGAGGACCTCCACAGTGACTTGCTGAGTCACTCGGGCATGCTGGACCACTCACACTCACCCATGGAAACCTCCGAAGCCCAGTTTGCTGCCAGTACTTCCTGTCTGTCACTTGACCTTTCTGACACAAACTTGGACAACATGGAGTGGCTAGACATCACAATGCCTAGCTCGTCATCAGGACTCACCCCTCTCAGCACCACCACTCCAAGTGTGTTCTCCACTGACTTTCTAGACCCACAGGACCTGCCATTGCCTTGGGACTAAAGTTACAGGTGGGCAGTCTCAGAGATGAGGAGGTTTAAGAACATGAAAATGATTCGCAAAGGTCAGTTCTTAGAGATAGAGCCATAGTTGCATCGTTGCAATTAAAATGTGTTGTCACAGAAAGAATGGATAGAAGGTCATAGCCCGGAAACAAGCCTGACAACCTTGCACTGCCCTTGGCAGTGAACTTCTATGATTTAACATAGCAGAGAGCCTTTGGAAAATACAGACACGAGTCGAGGAGGACTCATACTGTTGCTCCGGACTTCAGCGGAGATGCAAAGTAACTTTAGACAAAAGCATAGAAGAGTTATGTATGCAGGAAAATGACACTGGGGTTCTCTGATGATCAACTCCATGTAAACCTCTGTAGTTCATCTGACCAAAGTCAGCCAGCTCCACTTAGAATTGAAGGCTGGTGTCAGGGAGGTCACAGATCACTGCACTTGGTATTTTCCTAGAGGCAGCCCGAGCTGAGCCCAAGACCCAGCAGGGCCAGAGGTTGAGGAGAACGCTGGCCAGTTGAGTGGTGTGACACATCCAGCTGATGACTTTGGGTTCCATTCAGAAACCTGTGTATTTTCTGTATGTGTGTTGTAGTTTATTTTGTGATTTTTGGACTCTCCCTTTAGATTCTCAAATTTAAGTGGAAGATCTTTTATCATGAGCAGAAGACGTCTACAAAATACTGTCATAAGCAACCCACTGTAAAAAGTCCAGGTATATTGAGAACACTGAAAATCTGTTACCAGCCCTCTGGGTTGATGAGATGGGTTTTAACGTGTATGAGACCTCTGTATGTACATTCTGACATTGTGATTTGTACAGCCAGCGTTGGGCTAAGAAATGGGTACCCATGAGTCCTCCTTCTTTTCCTAACTGAATTCTCTAGAGGACCTGAGCCACACGTATTTCTGTGTTTAAAGACTTGCTCGCTCACTTTTCAGGTAACCAGACCCATCTCAAAGAACTGAGAAAAGGCTTTCGCACGAAATCTCTTTCTGAGCTGGTGAGTTGCAAAGGGAACTCTGTCATCCACCAGGACCTTCCCTTGTGGTCCCAGGTTAGACCACGCCTCCAGGCAGCCTGCCAGGCCTGGGTCTGGCAGCTCTTCTTCTCTAGCTGATCCCTGGTTACTGTTTCACAGGCTTGTACCTGGATATCAAACCCAAGCTCTCACTACATTATCAAGCCGAAACTGTAAAACTGGAGGTTTTATTGGTAGTTTTTATATATAGAGCTATACAGAGAAAAAAGGGACTACGTATTTGCTGAGTAGTTTCTTAAGAATTTTCTAAAATGCCAACTGTGGTGGGATTTCCAACAACTCTGTTTCAGGATACTCACATAGGTATGTAACAAAGTGTAAATCACTGACAAAAAGAAGAAAACTGAAGTGTACCAGAAGCATCTGGGGGTTTTTTCACTAAAGAGCATTGTAAAGAGCATCGCTGTGCCGTCTGCCTCACCTGGGCCAGGCTGAGGGGCAAGCTGATGTCCCTGGTGACTGTTCCTTCAGTGACATGCAAGGAGGCCCCCTGGCCCATCATTTGGAAAGAATGTGCTAATCGTTTCTGGGGTTGTGTTTTGCCTAAGAGCTGAGCTGCTTTTGCTTCTCGTGTTGGGTTCTGGCTCACACGTTTATTCCGTCTAAGACTGTCGGTTGTCCGGCACCCAGCCGCTGGAGCCCCGCCCTAACTGGCACTGGCTAACCTGGAAACACGGCTGCCCCGTGGACCTGTCTTGCTCAGTACAGTCTGTGAAGGAGGGGTTAAGTCTTTGGAAACTGGTAACCTGGCACATGGGAGTCAGTACTTCTCTGCTCACCCCAACAGCGTCGTCTGACCAGGCCCCGCTGGAGCGAGCACCTTACTGGATGATGGGAAACCTTGAGTTGGGTTCCACTGAGGGGATCCCGTCCCTGGGGCAGGAGTGGTTACTTGGGAAGGTCCTTTCCTTCTGGCAGACTGTGATGGTGGGTTTTTGGTTGAAGAGCATAGTCGGGGTTATCAGGTCCATCCTTCACGTCTGAGGCTGATCTTCATTCCGATCTGAACAGCTTTCTCAGCTGACACCACTTATCAAGCGGGACTGCAGGGGGCAGTTGAACAGGCGCTGGTAACTCTTGGGGAATCACATCGTGTCTCCATGATCCTGAGTTGCGTGTACAGCTGACTTTCTAGACCTCAGGTCCTTTCACTGCTCTTAAAACAGGACCAGAAGCAGAACCCAGGCAGGCTGCTCTCCAGAAACGCCCACTGCATTGCAGACAGTGCTGCTCAGCAGCCTGGCCTCCCTTGGCTGCAAGTTGCTGAAGTAGCCACCTCACACCTGTGTTCACAGCTGTATGGCTTAAAAGGCGACAGACACGCCTCTGGTTATTAACCGGCAGGCCATACCCCTTGTCCCATTCCTCTTGGCCCTCGCCACCAGGCTCAGGTAGCAAGGCCCAGGCTGTGTGATAGACATCCGTGCTGCTGTGCCGGCCATTACCTGCGTGTCCTGGTTGAGAGTGACTGTGGAAATCGTGCAGCACGTGGTATGACCAAGGATGACCCTCCAGTCGAGTCCCCTGTGACCTCTCCATGGGCCTTTACTGAAGAGAGCGACATCTTTGTGTGTCAGAGGTTAGCCTCACGCTGTCAAAGCACAGGTCAGCACAGCGGGTTGGACTTCCAGGATGCACAGATGTGGCTTAGAAATAGCACTGCTATCTGTTCTGTTGCAGAGTACTTTCCACTTGCAAGGAGATAACTAACTCCTAGAAATGTGTCCTCTCACTTCCTAGTCTTATTTGCTTTGATATTCTTGAAACACAGTAGAGACAAGGGTGGCTTTCTGCTGTCTCTGGGTATCAGATCATGGTATCGGAGGTGGGCTGAGGAGGGAGCTATACCAAAGCTTCTAGAGTCTTTGGAAGCCTGGCTATATGCAGCTGTGTTGTACATTTCAGCAGAGCACCTGCTAGGAGACTTCTTTGGCAGTTTTCAGTGGTTTATACTCTAGTGTTTTCTCTGAAATGTGCAATCTACTGTACAGTGTTTGCCACATATTTGTACATAGATGTATCCCAAATCTGTGGAATTTCTTGCTCAGATACTATTTGTGTTTGTTTTATATGAATATTTTTGTAATACCGAAGAGCTTATTTGAAACTTTCTTTTTTAAGAGCTGCATGATTCTGTGACGCACATCACTGGCACTTTCTGGTTTCTAAGTGCAGTTCACCAGCGGTGTCAAAGACAGCCCTGGGTTGGTCCCAAGCTGCTGCCTGTTGAAGGCAAAGCCAGGGCCAAAAAACAGTGTCACTGAGCTAAGCGTAGGTGACCATCAGTGATGCCTCAGGCAAGCCAGCTGCTGTGTTCCCGCAGCTGACTCCGGCTTCGTCTGCCTTCACCCAGACCCTTGCAGACAGCCTAGCAATCTGAGGGCCCTTTCAGGAGTCCCAGGCTGAAACCCATCCCCACAGTGGTAGGATCCCTTTCCCGTCTTGAGATGGATGTGGCCATGGAGAAGGGGTAAAGTACTTTGGTGGGTTTGCACTTTTTCGGGAGCCTGTGGTGGACTGGTTGGCTTGTGGTCAGTCTCCTAGAAGGCCCAGACAGGGGCGAGGCTGGGGCACCACTGGGGCTTTCATAGAGGGAATTGCTACCCGGGGCCACCAGCAGAGCAGCACAGATGACCTTAACCAAATTCACAAAGAACCCTCCTTTGCCTGCCCTCCAGCCTTGCAAACGTGAAAGCTGAGTCTGAGCAAGGGAGCGGACTATTACGCACAAAGTGTCCTCCTGCCCTAGGGGCCACACATTGAGCCCAAAATTATCAGCGACTATTAACTGGAAGGTCAGTTTTGCCAGTGACCATAGCCTGAGAGTGTGTAAATGTGTGTCTGGAGAGCACCCTCACTGCATTTCAGCTAGCTGTGTAAGTGATTTCAGTCAAAACTGGAAAAGAGCGATTAAGATGTAGACATTTTTTCCTGGCTCAAGCCTCCGCTGACTTGTTCACTTCACAGTCTCTCCAGGCCGGGAGGGCAGCGGCAGGGCCAGCAGCCTGTTTCTGTCCTTCCCACCTCTGCTTGTCCTGCAGTATCTGAGGCAGTGGGTCATGGCCAGGGGCGTCCACCAGACACCTTCATCGGGGGCCTGTCATTCCAAAAGCTGCACACGTTTACGGAAGAGCTCTTATCAAAACCCCACTCTGTGAATCATTATTGGAAAATGTCACGGCTTGGTGACAACAGGTGGCAATCTCAGATCTACACGGTGCTGTCTGAAGTCCAATAAAACAGGTTATTGGAGATCCCAACGTAGCTGTAGTGCACAGAGCTTTATGCCAACTCCCGAGATGAGGCTTTGACAATGTTTCTAGAGTCACTGACACTCATAACAGGTATTACCTCTCTGTGACGCTGTCAGAACACGTGCTGATTTGCTAGGAGGCGGTGGCGTTCGGGAAAGGAGTTCGTGTCCACCGAATGGACTGAATGTCGAGTACCCAGTCATAATGCAGACTTGCTTTAAAGGAACCAAAGGCATTGCCAAGTATTTGCCAAAAGGAGGCACTTTTTATTCAAAAGTGGAGATGAATGAGCTCTCAGAAATCAGTCCCAAAAAGGTGTTATCCACTTAAGGTTATAATTTTCACCAAGATGTAGATATTTCTCTGTTGTTTTCATGTAAAATAGTATAGATTTGTTTTGTTGGGTTAAGGATAATACACAAGTAGTAGTAATACTTTTTTTTTCCTTTCTGTGTAGAAATTAGGCTTCTCCTTTTCTTGCTTGCAGTAGACATGCTTAGCGTGACAGGTGTTTCTCCTCTGATTTTCATTATCATACTGTGTCTTAGCATCTCACTTTATGATAAAAGGAGAAAGATACCAATCCACAGAGCCCTCCTTGTTGGTGCACTAGTTCAGTAAACAAAAAATTACGGCAGTCAGGGGTCCATTCATGTATTGCCTTTATGTTGTTTTTTAAAAAGAAAAACCATGATGCCTTTGTATTTGCTATTTGCACCCCTGAGATCAATTCCATATCACGTTTGAAATGCCATACCTTCTGCACAGGTACTGCACATAGGTGATGCGTATGTGTTTTTATACGTGTGCCCGCGTATCGTCAGGTCTTTTGTACATAGTGGCAGTATTGTAGCTGATCGGGAAATGTTTGATATCTCAGCAATTTTGCATTTTTGTGTCTCAAATAAAAAACATTTTGACATACTATGACTCTTGCTATGCAGAGTAATGACCCCTCACTGCTCTGGGCAAGTAGAGCTTTTGTAAGCCTGGGGAGGGCTGGGGGGTTAAGGCAGAAGCACCACCTTCAGAATGACCGCTCACAACAGAAAGCTCCTGGACAGAAGAGTTCACCAAGGCAAGGTTTGTAGAGCACACATCAAGTGAAGCGCCTCCCGAGCTCCAGGACCATGACATAGAGAGTAGAAACTCAGAGTCACTAGGCAAACTGGAATACACCAAGGTTTCCACCAAAAGGAGAAGGATCGCCTCCCACACGGGAGACCCTGTTCGATTCCCGACCCGGGCACCTCACGCACAGCCATTGCCTGTCAGTGGAGGCTTGCATGTTGCTGTGACGTGGCGCTGGCTTCAGCAGAGCTTCCAGACTTAAGAGACTAGGAAGAAAGGCCTGGCTAGCTACTCCCCAAAAATCAACCCATGAAAGCCCTGTGGATCCCAACAGCCAGATCAGCACGCAGTCGTGGGAATGCTATAAGACTGGACAGCATTTCATTCCACTCTGCGTGGGGTCCAAGGCAGACCCGACGACACCCGACAGTCCCGCCTCTATGTTTCTCTGTGCCCTGTCACTGTCTAGCATCCTGTGTGTTTTAGTTACTTTCTGGCTCATTAAACTAGAAGCTCCATGAGAGCAGGGATTTTTGTTTGTTTTGTTGACTGTTGTATCCCAAGGCCTAAAACAGTCCCTATATAGCACATAGTTGGTGCCCAATAAGCATTTGTTGGAAGATGGAGCCAAGACAGCAGTGGTCTGATGCTTCTTCCAACGGTAACAACAGAGTCAGATGAACTGATGAAACCCTTATGTGACATCCTAGGAGCCCAGCCCATTAAAGGGAAAGTTGAGAAACTGGATTGAACATGGGCTCAGGGAGAGTAGGAGTCACCAGACCTGACCCACTGGGAAATGTCTGTGGCCAGTGTCGTGAGCTGAGCATCTTGGTAGGAGGGCATCCTCCTCTCAGCAGGGAAACTAACCAGAGGATCCACTCGTGCCCCCAGAACAAGTGAGAAGAAGCACGAGATTGTCAAAAGTTTTTGCATGTAACCTATCCTGCGTGGGCCTGGGCCCCTTCTCCCAGCACTTCCCCCTCACGTCTCTGAACTGGGCTGGACTCCGGAGCCTGTTGCCCCTAACTGAGCCAGAAGTAGGACTCCTTAAGGCCACCGTCAGCTATTCTCTGAGACCTGGAGAGGGGACAATACAACAAATAAGAGGAGGGTGACAGTTAGGCAGCAGAAACTTCCTTTGCCTATCAGACATAACCCAGTTCAGCGATGGGAAAAGGAGATGGGCAGACACTTCACCGGAGAAAACATCCAGGCAGCCAAAAGACACATGAGGAAATGCTCACGATCATTAGCCATTAGAAATCCAAATCACAATTACTATGAGATACCATCTCACCCCAACAAGGTTGGCCAGGATCCAAAAAACACAAAAGAAGTGCTGGAGAGGCTGCAGAGAGATTACAACTCACTGCACTGCTGGTGGGATTGCAAACTGGTACACCCCTGTGGCCAGCAATTTGGTGCTTCCTTAAAAAGCTGGACACAGCTGTACCGTTTGATCCAGTGATCTTAGTCCTCAGACTATATCCTACAGAATCAGGAGCAGTCACACAGACATAAATGCACACAAATGTTTACTGCAGCACAGTCTGCAGCAGCAAGAAGATAGAATCAACCCAGGTGTCCAACAACAGATGAATGGATAAATAAACCATGGTGTCTATACTGAGTGGAACACCATGCAATGATAAAGAACAATGGTGATTTTAGGAAGCATCTCATGACCTGATTTCAATTGGAAGATGACATACTGAGTGACATTAGTCAGTGGCAAAAGGACAAATATTGTATGGGACCCCTACTATAAGGACTTAAAAATAGACTGATGTACAGAAGTAAAGACTCTTTGATGGCTGCAAAGATGGGGAGGGAGGGAGAGAGAGGGCTGGTCATAGATTAGACAGTTCATAGAAATTTGGGTGAAAGTGACAGCACACATTAGGAAGATCAATTTAACTGGACTTCACCATAAACTGAAAACTCTTCTAATCTTAACCCAGTATGGCAAGGATAGAGTAGCAGGGGCAGGGGTCTGGGGACCATGCTCTCAGGGGACATCAAGGTCAATTGGCATAACTAGCCTGCTGCTAAGAGTCTTCTGCACCCCGTATTAGTGAGTAGTGGTGTCTGAGGTCTTAAAGCTAGCAAGCTGCCATCTGAGGTACATCAAATGGTCCCAACTCAGCCAGAATTGATGATCACCAAGAACAACAAAGACATGAGGGAAAAAGAGCCCAGGAAACAGAAGTACCCATGTGAACGAGTGACTGTATCAGCATGTGACCAGAAGAACCAGATGGTGCCCGGCCACCAGCAAAGACACTGGTGACGGGGCACACAATGTGGAGTCCCAGTAGCAACACAAGAAAAGGAGGGGTGCATCTCAAGAACTCCACTAGAAGACTGCAATTCATGGTCCAGTGGCCTGGGGATTCCCCTGGGAGCATGGCCCCTAGACCAGAAAACTTTATTGAGGTCAGCTCTTGGGACAGGAGGATACTGGACACAGTGTGACCATATGATGTGTGTACTTTATGGTTCTCTGCATCTACAGGATGCTCTCCTACTGGCTTCTTACTAGAGGGGAGAGGAGAGGGTGGAGAGGAGGGGACAGGGGATTGTTGAGAGGATTCAACATATATAGAAGGAAAAGGAGGAGTGTGCTGTCACCAGGCAAGGAGAGCAGAAGGGGCTGCAGACAGGTGGGCATGCAAATTTAATTTGGATTGTGTAGGTTCACTTAATCACAATTAAACAAAAATTCACCACATTGGATAAAGAAAGACATTATATATCGGTTAAAGGATCAATACTTCAGGAGGACATACCCATATTAAGTATCTACACACCCAACAGTGCTCCAAAATATGTAAGACAAACACTGATATAGATACAGACAGCTCCACAGTAACAGCAGACTTCAGCACACCACTGTCAGCAAAGGACAGATCATCTAGAAACAAGCTCAGTACAGACACGGAAGATCTAAATGCCGTGATCAACCAACCTGACCTTATACACACAGAACTCTCACCAGCCACATATCCTTTCTTTTCCAGTTCACATATAACTCTCTCTAGAAGTGACTACATTAGGCCGCAAAGCAATCTTGAAGAAAATTCACAGTACTGAAATACTACAAAGCATCTTTTCAGACCGTAAAGCTTATGGAAGTAGAAATCAACAGAAAAAAGAGGTGGGGAGGTAAACACATGGAAACTAAAAAACACCTTGCTCAAAAACTACTGGGTTATAGAAGAAATCAAACAATAAAGACCTTCACAAAAGCAAATGAGAATGGTAATACATCCTACTGGAAATCTTGGAGGCACAGTGCTTAAGGACTACAGTCGCTAGCTAAAAGGTCGGCAGTACAAATCCCCCAGACACTCCTTGGAAATCTTATGGAGCAGTTCTTCTCAGCCTTACAGGGTCCCTACCAGTTGGAGTCAACTCCAGGGCGTTTGGTTGGTCAGTGGGTTGGTTTAGAACCTATGGGACACAACAAAAGTGTTCAGAGGTTAATTTATCTCAGCAAATGCACATATCCCAAAAGACAGGATGAAATCAGGGAGCTCAAAGAAGTATGTCTTAGTCATCTGGTGCTGCTTTGACAGAAATTCCACAAGTAGGTGGCTTTAAAAAGAGAAATTTATTTTGTCATACTCCAGTAGGCTGAAAGTTCAAATTCAGGGCATCAACACCAGGGTAAGTCTTTCTCTGTTGGCTCTGGAGGAGGGTCCTTGTCATCAGTCTTCCCCTGCCCTGGCAGCCTCTGATGCATAAGGACCCCAAGTCCTTTTAAAGGACACGCTTAGCTCCCAGCACTGCTTTCTTGGTGACATGAGGTCCCCAGCTCCCTTAGCTTCTTCCTTTTATATCCCAAGAGACTGCAGCAAGCCGCCTACAACCTTACACATTAGGTCCTGCCCCGTCAACACAACAGCGGCCCACCCTCCCTCATTAACGTCATAGAGGCAGGATTTACAACATAAAGGAACATCACACAATACTGGGGAATCACGGCCCAGCCAAATCCTTACACTGTATTTGAACTGTAGGGACACAGTTCAATCCAGGACAAAGTAGAAAGAGAGCAGCAAAAGAACTCTGTGGTACCAGAAGAAAGTAATAAAAATTAGAACAAAACTAAATGAATTACAGAATAGAAAAACGATTCAAAGAGCTATCAAGACCAAAAGCTGGTTCTTTTGAAAAGATCAACAAAACAAATACACCATTGGCCAAAATGACAAAAAGAAAAACAGAAGAAGCAAATGACTCAAATAAGAAATGAGATGAGCGATATCTCAACAGATTCAATTGAAATTAAAGAATCAGAGCAGAATACTATGAGAAACTGTACTGTAAAAAGTTCAAAAACCTAGAGGAAATGCACAATTTCTAGACACACAAAAACTGGGCCAAATCCATTGCCATCTACTTAGTTCTGAGTCACAGTGAACATATAGATGAGAGTAGGGACTGCCCCATAGTTTCCAAGGAGCACCTGGTGGATTCCGATGGCCAACTTCTTGGTTAACAGCTGTAGCACTTCACCATTATGCCACCAAGGTTTCCTGCAGAAACACATTACCTACCAAAACTAACACAGACAGAAGCCGAACAACTAAATAAACTCATCCCAAAAGAGACAGAAAAGGTAATTTAAAAACTCCCAGCTAGGTCAGGGGACCATGCTCTTGAAACAGGTGGCCTGAAAAGCATAGTTCTTCTAGCAACAGGGGGAAACGGAGGCTGAAGGCCTGAGCTGCCTTGCTACAAAGCAGCTGTCCCAATCCCCTCACCCCTACCCCCTGCCCCGGAAAACATAACACTCATTCCACAGGGCCCGGGTGGCCACACTAAGAGGAGAACTCACAGTCTTGACAAACACTGGCAAGAATTCAGCAACTTCACTGTGGGCCGGTAAGTAACACCTCCTGCCCTGGTAGTTGGGCTCCAGGCCAGTAATTGGGTTTCAGGCCAACAATTGATGACTTAGACCAAAAAAAAACTAAGGAGAGCACTGCCGGTGATTTGAGTTTTCCCTTCCTGGTCGCTGAACTGGCTCCCGTACCGAAGGCTCATGGCCCGGAAGACTGATAACGGTTTGTGAGACCGCAGGCCCAGGGGACGCCTGGTACCTTATCACTCAAACAGCCAAGAAAGATCAAAGAGATTGAAAAAGCCCAGATTCCTCTTCAAAGTATATTTCCTAACCCCATGAATTCCCTACCTCTGATCTTAGCACGTAGCCTCACCCTTTAGAAACCCTTGCATGAAACAATAGGTTGGGCAGGTTTTCTGAGGAGCTGTCCCCTCTGCCACTTTGTGTAAGCTAGCACTTAAATAAAATCTTTGATTTAATTCACCCTAACCTCCTGTCTCAATGATTGGCCTTCCAGCAGGTGGCACAAACTCCAGTGTTTCTCCATTAACATTCTCAGGGGACATTGAGGCCAATTGGCAGAACTAGCCTATTGCTAAGAGAGTCTTCTGCACTCCATGTTGGTGAGTGACATCTGGGGTCTTAAAAGCTAGCAAGCTGCATTTGAGGTATTCAGCCAGAACAGGTGATCAACAAGGGCAACAAAGACATGAGGGAAGAAGAGCCCAGAGGACAGGAGGACCCTTGTGAATGGGTGACCCTATCAACATGTGACCAGAAGAACCAAATGGTGCCCAGCCACCATCAAAGACAACCGTGATGGGGCACGCACTGTCGAGTCCCAGTGACAACACGAGAAAAAGGGGTGCAGCTCAAAAACTCCACTAAAAGACCACAGTTGATGGTTTGGAGACCTGGTTCCCCTGAGAGCATGGTCCCTAGACCTGCTGCTGCCCCTGATCATAGATTATTTCTGAGGTCAACTCTTTGGACAGGAATGGATTGGACTCAGGGACACGAAGTGACCATACGTGTGTATTTGATGCTGCTATGCACCTATAGGGTGCTGCCCTGCGGGCCTCTCACTAGAAGGGAGAGGAGAGAGTAGAAGGGAGGGGACAGGAGAATGTTAAGAGGCTATGACATGTATAGAATGGAAAGGAGTGTGCTGTCACTAGACAAGGAGAGCAAAAGGAGCTGCAGATAGGTGGGCATGCAAATTTAACTTGGATTATATACTTTCACTCAGTCACAATTAAAAAAAAAAAAACTCCCAGCTAAGTAAAGCCCTCATCCTGCCAGTTTCACCAGAGAGTTCTACCAAACTTTTAGAAAACAGTTAACACCATTGTTACTAATGGTATTTCAGAGCATAGAAAAGGGTAGAATACTCCCAAATTCATTCCATGAAACCAGCACAAAAAAGGAAAAAGACAGGCCAATCTCTCTCATGAATATAGATGCAAAAATCCTTAACAAAATTCTAGCTAATAGACTTCCAACAACATAGCAAAAAATAATTCACCATCATCAACTGGGATGCATACAAGGGATGAAGGATGGTTTGACGTTAGAAAAACAATGTAATCAACCACATAAAAGATAAAAACTCCTTGGTTTTATCAGCTGCTGCAGAAAAGACATTGACAAAGTCTGAAACACCCTTTCATGTTAAAAGCTCTCAGTAAAGTAGGAATAGAAGAGAAATTCCTAAATATCATTAAGGGGCATCTAAGCCAAGCCAACAGCCAGCATCAACCTAAATGGACAGACCAGACAAGGATTTCCACTGTCACCACTTATAGTCAACATTGTGTGGGGAAGGTCTGGCCAGAACAACCAGGCAAGATAAAGAAATAAAAGGCATCCAGATTGGTAAGTGTCTTAGCTATCTAGCGCAGATTCCACACGTGGGTGGCTTTAAAAAGAGAACTCTTTGTCACAGTCCAGTAAGCTAAAAGTCCAAATTCAGGGTGTCAGCTCCAGGGGAATGCTTTCTCTGCTGGCTCTGGAGGAAGGTCCTTGTCATCAATCTTTCCCTCGACTGGGACTTTCGGAGGCACAGGGACCTTGGTCCTTTCCTAAGGATGGCAGTGCTTTGCTCTAAAATCCTAAAGCTCTGCACCATGAGCCACCACTAGGGGCCGCCAAAGACTCCAAACAGCATCTCTATCTGCCACCCCACTTCAACACCATTGGATCAGCAGGGTCATGTGGACCAAGTGGCAGAGCGGCTGGCATAGCAGCCTGAACCTGTTGCAGAGCCTTCTGTCACTCTGGGCCCCACTCAAAACTAGCAGCTTTTTGAGTCACGTGATAAATAGGCGTCAGTGACACCCTCAGATGAGGAAGAGGTCGCCTCCAAACTCCCAACAGACCCATAGGCATTGTGCTTCCTTTTTAGTCGTGGGAACATCCGGGTGCAGTAACTTGTACTTCACTTCAGAAGGAGTATTGGGCTTGCCCTACACCGCTGGATGGCTGGAAATTTCACTCAGGTGGAAGGTGCCTGAATTTCTGAGGGATTCATTTCCCACACTGTAGCATGCAAATATTTGATCCAGAAGTGGGGGGGGGGGATTGTTTTTGGAACTTTCGGCACTATTTTTGTAGCATCTGCCTCAGGCCAGGCCCCAGGCAATGACTCAGGTGCCAGGTCTTTAGAGGCAGCTGGGCTAGGGCTAATCTCATCAGACGGGAGTGAAGGGGCCTATGGCTCTCCCAAGCAGGGTGGTTTAGCAGACAACATGAATTAATTCCTTCAGATGCGTGTGTTCTGCTAGCAGGAGTGGTTTATTGGCTGTTAAGGGTTCAGCGTCTCCAGCTTCCTGATTATCAGCCCAGATGCCCCCATTCCAAGTTTCAGGGTCCCATTTCTTCCCTATCGGTGCCCTTCCTCTACCTTCGGCCACCTCTCAGGATGAGCAGGTGAGCCGCCGTTGTAATTCAGCCACTCTGAGAGTCCTGGTTTGGCCTTCAGCAACACCAGCTCACAGTGAGGTTTTCTGTCAAAGCACAAGCGGAAGCTTTGGGGTCTCTTAGGCAGCACCTGAGCTTTGACTCCAAAGCCCTGAGCTAATCTCTTTCACCTGTCCAGTCAAAGTAGGACCAGCCGACCAGCTTCTTTATACCTCTCATTCTCATCTAACTGCAGAAAGATACTACTCATGTGTTCACCCGGAGCCTCGCTTTCCACCAATACCTGACCTGTTGGTGGTGACATTTTGCATATGTGTATCACCACCTCGGAAACCCTGGTGGTGTAGTGGTTAAGTGCTATGTCTACAAACCAAAAGGTCGGCAGTTCAAATCCATCAGGTGCTCCTTGCAAACTCTATGGGGCAGTTCTACTCTGTCCTACAGGGTTGCTCTGAGTGAGAACCTCGACGGCACTGGGTTTGGTGTTTTAGTTTATTGCCACCTCCCCCCATGGATTAGCAGGACACTCTTTCCTGCTGGAAGCAGGGTCACTAACAGCTTAATACTAGCCAGGCTTTGGAACCATTTTAAAAGATGCATCTTTACAATTTTGTTTCCCTAGAACCACTCTCCGTACCACACTGCCTTAGGCTGAGTTCTCTAGGGAAGCAAAAGCAGAAAGATATTTCTATAAAGAGATACCTCAGGCAATTGTAGAGGCTGAAACGTCCCAAGTCCTGGATCAGAATACAAGCTCCACACAGCTGCGGAAGCTGAGAACGCCAGGTCAGCGGGGCAGAGACGGAGGTTCGCGCTGGTAGGCTGTGATGGTCAGCGAATGCCGAGATGGCAGGTGAGACTGCAAGGTGTCTCCTGAGTCACGTAGCTGCAGGGGCTGGCAAAGCCAGCATCAGCCAATCAGGGAACAGGATTCTTACGGGCTGCCTGTGAAGATCAATGAATCCCAAGAATTGCTAGCTCAAGTCTCAAGAACCACATGTTAGAAGACCATTACAGCAGCTGCTGGGTGCACAAGCCAAAACCTTGGCAAGGAGAGCAGTCAGGAAGTAGGCAGCAGAAGGCAGAGAGAGGACTGAGTGGGCGGTGAGCCACCACGAGCCCTGCCTCTGCCGGGTACCATAGCACATTCCATCGTGGTGCTGACCAGAACATGGTACAGCTTCCAAAACCCTTAGAATTATGGCCCAGCCGGGTGGACACACAATCTTAACCACTACACTGTTATAAAAGAAAGTTGTAAATAGAATTTTATCAAACTTGAAGTTTCCTCTCTTCCAAGTTGTTAAGAGAATAAAACAACAAGCCGTGGCCTGGGAGAAAATATTGGAAATCATATATCTGATAAAGGACTTATCTCCAGAACAAAGAACTGTCAATACTCAGTAGAACAGACAGCACAATAAAAAGATGAAGGACTTGAAACGATACTTCACAAAGGAAGATACACAGATGGCAAATACAAAGACACTCAATGTCACTAGTCATTAAAAACCAAAACTCAGTGCCATCAAGTCGATGGCGACTCATAGCAACCCTATAGGACAGAACAAAACTGCCTCAGAGTTTCCAAGAAGCATCTGGAGGATTTGAACTGCCGACCTTTTGGTTAACAGCCATAGCACTTAATCACTGTGCCACCAGGGTTTCCCACTAGTCATTAGAGAACTGCTATTAAAGCCACAATGAGGTACAGCTGCGCATTATTGGAATGGCTGAAATTAAACATCTGACCATATCTAGTATTGGCCAGGACATGGAGGAACTGGAACTCTCTTATACTGCTAGTGTGAATGTAAAATAGAACAGCCACTCTGGCAAACAGCTTTCAATTCAACCAAAGTGTCAGCAGTTCAAATCCACTAGGCACTCCTTGGAAACTCTATCAGGCAGTTGTACTGCATACTACAGGGTTGATATGAGTCAGAATCAACTTGATGGCAGTGGGCTAGATGATACAGACATACTGCTTCTGACCCTTATCCCATAAAAATGAAACCTTATATCCAGGCAAAGATTTGTACATAAATGTTCATAACAACTTTATTTGTAATTTCCAAAATTTGGAAGCAAACGTCCATCAACAGGTGAATGAATAAGCAAAATGCTCTGTTCCGTACAATGAAATACCACTCATCAATAACAAGGAATGAATTCCTGGGACACTCTTAATACACAGCATGGATGAATCTCAAAATTATTATGCTGAATCCCCAAAGCCCGGGGTGGGGAGTGGTGAAGAGTACATACTACAGGTAGTCCCCAACTTATGACCAGGTTCTGTTCCAACAAGTTCCAACAAGTGTTCCAACAAGTGTAGAATCTTTTTTTTTTTTTTTAATTTTCATTACTATTGCCTTTTATTATCAGTATCTTTATAAATCCAATCTTTGTATTTGGAGGTTGGAAACATTACTCATATAAACTGACATATTTTAACATTGTATGTAGTACATATTACTCACACACAAGGTAATGCAGGTCATTGAAAATCACATGCATTGTAATTTGGGAAAAACCTGTATTTGATGCTATGTATAGAAATTTTTAGGGTATACAAACCACTATATAGTGATGGTAAGCAGAGGGGTAGTTGTTGGGGGTGAGGGGAAACACCAAGGCAGGGTGGGAAAGCAGGATTACAAAAGGGCATGAAGAAACTTTGATAGTGATAAACATGTTCATCATCTCGATTTTGGTGATAGTTTCATAGCTATATAGGCAACGCTTACACAGGATGGCTCATCTTTGCTTGATCTGCATCAGCTAGGGCACCCTGCAGGGTGGTGGCTAGAAGCTCTGGTGGTAGATGCTGACCGTGGAGCTGTTAGACAGAACACCTACATACATCCTCTTCATGTGGCTTGAGCTTCCTTTACAACATGGCGGCTCAGGATCCCTAGGGTGAGCATCCTGTGAAACAGCCAGGCAGAAGTTATGTCACGCTTTGTGACTTGGTCTCTGAAGTCATTCAGTGTCCCTTCTTCTGCATTCTGCTTGGTGAGGCAGCAAAAGCCCTGCCATATTTAAGGAGAACAGGATCAGGCTTCACCTTTTAATGGCAAGTGTGTCAAAGGATTTGTGGACATGTTTGAAAACCGCCACACGTGGTGCCACAATTTTATCAGATAACATAAAAAACCCCCTTAGTGAACTTAGTTAAATGTACACAGAACGCATCAACAAATGACAGCATCAGTGCTGACATCGGCCTTTAATACAGTTCTCAGAATGAGGTCTGACACAATCTTCCCTTAATTATGCTATCAAAAAGAAACCAACAACGTGTCACCTTCAAATCAAGTTGTATGGTGACCACCAAAACGAAACCAAACCCACTGCCATCCAGTCAATCCCAACACATAGCAACTCTGTAGGACAGAGCAGAAGGCTAAATGCCTTGTATTCCAGGCAGTAATCTGACGTAGTCAGCAAAGTCACCAGCATCAACAAGTGTTCCGGTCCACTTTGTCAGAGTGTCCCAGGGAAGAGAGGCCCGAAGTGAGCTGAGTACCAGTGTTTGCGGTGGGCAAAGGAAAATGGGTGGGAGGATCAGGCCTGCAGAGACAGGGTTATACTGCAGCGGGGCTCCAGAAATAGACACGGGTCCGTCTGCAGTTGCTGGGCAGTTGTGTAGGTGGGGAGGAGTAGGCGGAAGGGTATAAGAAGAAAAGCACAATGTGGAATGCCAGAAATAGCCTTCGTCATCTTCACCACCATTGTCAAGCGGGACAGTCACCACCCTCGGATCATCAGAGATGGGGTGTGAACAGGTGAAAGACTGCACTACTGATTAGTAAGCAAGCCCAAGTAAGCATGTGCTTGCGTCGCTTATTGAGTAATCTGTCCCTCGTTGCCATCGAGTCAGCTGTGCAGAGTGGGTTCTCAGGGCTGTGACTTTTCACCACGCTTGCCTTCTGTCACTGAAGGACAGACTGTCTATCTATCCATATATAGCCCATGTGTATGTCATCGATATAGCTATCTCATATAAATATCTCCTCTGCGTCTCTCTGTGTGTGTCTTTATATATTACATATATCCTGTGTACGTGTATCCTGGACTGGACAGTGCTGCCCCTACCACTGTCCCCATCTCCAATCTGCTCTCCAGGCAGCAGCCAGAGCAGCCTTTCTAAGCCATAAAGCAGGCCCTCTTCTCTCAAAAAGCTTCCAATGACTTCCTGCTGCCCTTAGAACAGAATTCAACTCCAAGGGCACTCACAAGCTCACCCCTGCCCACCTCTCTGACCTCGTCCCTCAGCATCCTCACCCCTCCTCCACTCTAGTAGCCACAGAGGGCTTCTTGGTTCGTACGACGCGCCAGCCTCACTACCCTTCAGGCCTTCCCTTGCTGCTCCCCTCTCGGGCTGCCGTGGCTAGCTTCTGTCCACCATTCAGGCTTTGGCTCCAATGTCACTCCCCTTACTCCCAATGTAGCAGTGACCCACATCCCACCCCTCAGTCCTGGGTAAACCGGTTGACTGGTCACCCTCCTCTCCCCACCCCACTAGGCCCCATCCTGCCATGGCACATCTGTCCATGGCACACTGACGTCACCGGTGTTCAAGAAGCATCAGCACCAGCATCGGGGCACTTCTCTTTCCCTGAACTAACTCTGGGTGGTGGTTTGTCCCCCTTACAAACACTCCATCAGAGTAATACAGCCTATATTTTTAAAAAGTTGCATGGGCTTCATAAAGCCATCAAAACTCAAGAGCACACACAATGGAATATTATGCAACAGTTAAAAAAATCATCTGGGCAACACCTCACAGCGTGGATGAACCTGGAGGGCGTGGTGCTGAGTGAAATCAGTCAACCGCAAAAGGACAAATGTGGTATGAGACCACTATTATAAAAGTTCAAGAAAAGGTTTACACACAGAAAGAAACAATCTTTGATGGTGAGGTGGAAGGGGAGGGCTAAGAGGGGTATCACTAACTGGAGAGTAGCTCCGTGTCAACCCTGGTGTAGGGAGACATCAAATACAACAGGGAAATCAGCACAACCTGATCAAGGCAAAGGAAGACACAGGAACACAAGGAAAAAAAAAGAGGTAAACACAAATACTGTAACATATACAACCCTATAAAACCAAACAAAACCCACTGCTGTGGAGTCGATTTCATAGCAACCCTATAGGACAGGGTAGAAGTGTTCCACAGAGTTTCCAAGGAGTGCCTGGTGGATCTGAACTGCCAACCCTTTGGTTAGCAGACGTAGCATTAACCACTGCACCATACAGCCCTACAATGGCAGTAGAAACAATAACTTACAAGCAGATACTTATGTTGCATAGGGGAAGGAGGACATACAGGTGAGGGTATGGACATTTTTACAAACATATTTGTGTGTTTTACGAAAAGGAAAAACCTGAAGCCTTCAAGTCATTTCTGACTCACAGTGACCCTACAGCACAGAGTAGAACAGCCCTGTAGGGCCTCCAAGGAGCAGCTGGTGGATTTGAACTCCCAGCCTTTTGGTGAAGTCTTAACCACTGTGCCACCGGGGCTCTGTGTCTTTGTGTCCTGCATGGATATTCATATGTAAAATAGAACACAAAGTGGGCACAGTCATAGTTCCTCCAAACACCTTGAGGAACCAAGTTACTGGGAGTCAGGGCTGGGGAACATGGCTGCAGAGGACATCTAGGTCAACAGCCATAACAGACTTCACTAAGAAAATGCTCTAACAAAAAGCGACCTGGACCATACAAAACAGAGTGACGCTGCTGGCGAACAACCCCTTAAACATGTACACAGGGTTGTCCGGGGGACTCTGCGCTGGAACTGAGTTGACTGGGTGAGGAGGGCCAGACCTTGGTCAAAAGGTCACGGGAAGTTCAGAACAAAAGGGGAAGCATGCTATCACGTGGGCAGGGGGTAGGGGATACGGGGTGGGGACAGCTAGAACAGAACAGAGGTGAAAGTTCTGGGTAGTATGTGGCAACATGATAATAGACCGTAAAGTTGTTCTTAATCCACAATTAAAAAAAAAAATCATGAGCCTGATGAAAGGACCCAAGCTTAAAAAAAAAAGAAAATGTTCTCTATCCTACACTGGCAAGTAGCAGTTGGAGTTAGCTTTCAAGTGTCCGTCTACGACAGGTTTCATCCCATCCCTTGTGATACAGAGGAGAATCAAGAAAACCGAAGACACAAGGAAAATATTAGTCCAAAGAACTAACGAGCCACACGAACCACAGCCTCCACCAGCCTGAGCCCAGACGAACCAGATGGAGCCCGGCTACCCACCCCAACTACCAGAACCCATCATTCTCACCAGTATCACAATAAAGGACCCCAGACTCAGTGGGAGAAAAATGCAGAACAAAGTTAAAATTCACAGAAAAAAAAAAACAGACTTACTAGTGTGACACAGCCTGGAGGAATCCCTGAGACTGTGGCCCCCGAAACCCTGCAAACTCAGAAGTGAAGCCACTCCTGAAGTTCCCCTTTCTGCCAGAGATTAGACAGCCCTGTAAAACACACAGTCACACGTGTGAGGACCGTTGTTCTTAGACCAGTCAAGTGTATGAGACCAAGTGGGCAACACCCACCCAAAAGCCAAAGCCAGAAGGTGTGAAGACAGGAGCGCTGGACAAATGGAGAAAACTGGGAACCCGGGCTGGAAAAGGGGAGAGTGCCAACACCGTGCAGGGACCCCAACCAACGTCACCAAACAATCTGTACAGGAATTTTTGCATGAGAAACTGATTTGCTCACCAAACTTGCACCTAAAGCACAAATTAAAAAAACTCACAGGCAGGGGAGAGCGGAGGGTGAAAAGGAGGGGACAAGTGTTGTCGAGTGGATATTGGAAGTACAGAGTGGAAAGGTGCTGTCACAGGGTAAGGAGGGCACACAGAGTCACAGAGATGTGTGTGTTTGGGGTTTTATGTGGCAAAGGGACTTGGATTGTAAACTTGCACTTAATCACAATACAAATAAAACAAAAAACTCACAAGCACACTCCCACAGCTGTGAGCAGCGGGTGGTATCATTTTCCATCTAGACTGGCCTTAAATTAAGAACTTCGATAACATCAGGGGCTGCAGAAGATTCAGAGAATCGGGTCCTCTTAGGACAAGCTGGTACAGCCCCAAGTGTGGGCCACTTGGAGGCACTCAGCAGCTTTAGGGAACGGGTACTGGTGTGCACGCCGGAGAAGGGCCCAGGACTGTGCCTGCAGAGGCACGTGCAGGGAGGGATGTCTGCAGCAGGAGGAGGGGAAACCGGACACAGCCTGCAGGTCTGCCTAGAAGGGATGGAGAAAAAACTCCCGCAAAGCAGCTGCCTTTGTAATAGCCCCAGACTGGGAGGCTACAGAAGTCGCCCACAAGACAACGGATTACAAAAGAACACATTCACACAACAGGAAACTCTACCGGTGTAGTGGGTAAGGGCTACGTCTGCTAACCCAAAGGGTAGCAGTTTGAATCCAGCAGGTGCTCCTTGGAAAACCTCTGGGGCAGTTTTACTCTGTCCTATAAAGTCACTATGAGTTGGAATCGACTCAACAGCAATAGGCTTGCTTTTTTGGCTTTACTGACACGATGGAGTATGATGCAGCAACGCAAACGAGTGATCTTCAACAATGTAGGTGAATCTCAGAAAGTCAGGACAGGCAGCCGCAGAAGGTACACACGCTCAACTCCACTTACAGGGCAAACAGGTAAAGTCGTCTATGGTGTTGGCAGCAGCAGTGACCAATAGGAGACAAGAAGGCAGGTGGTGGAAGTGTTGGTAATGTTGTTTCTTGACGGGGGTGCTGCTTACACCCACACCCACTGCCGTCGAGTCAATTCTGACTCATAGCGACCCTCCAGACAGAGTAGAACTGCCCTGTAGAATTTCCAAGAGGTGCCTGGTGGATGTGAACGGCCATAGCATGTGACCACTGCACCGCCAGGGTTCCCAGCTGATTACACAGTTGTGTTCAACACACAGAAGCTGTACAGCTACAGTGTGTGCATTTTTCATATGTGTGTTATCTGAACACACTGTGTTTTTGTTTTGTTCTGTTTAATGATTAAACTTTAAAAGAAGAAGGAAAGAGTCCTGGAGGCCTAAGTCAATAAACATGCATACATCTCTACTACATAATGTCTCAGGGAAAAAGCAAGGTGCAGATATGACAATCATAGTCTTGTAGGCCTGTTAAACACAAGTAGCAGTGTCACAGATCACCTGTGGCCACCTAAGAGATACAGTCACTCAGACAAGAGGTCGACAAAATGTTTTTCTGTAAAGGGCTAAATAGTTTTTGGCCTTCTGGCCATACTGTCTCAGTCACTACTGCTCACCTCTATCTCTGTAGCATCAAAGCAACCATAGACAATACACACACAGATGAGCATGGACGTGTTTCAATAAAACTTTATCGAAAAACACAACCAGTGGGCCGAATTCGGCCCATAGCTCATAATTTGCCAACTCTGGGCCTAGAAGACATTCTAGAAGGGCAGTGGAAACTGACAAAATAGTCAGAGAGCTGGGGGCGGTATCCAGGGGAACTTTTACATACCTGCAATGTTTTCACTACTTATGAGAAAACACATTCATGCATTACATGTGTGACCAAAAACTAAAATTTTAATGGAGGAAAATGATAATTAGGAGTTAGAGACTTGGGGAGGGAAAAGCCACCTGGATTTTTGTAGGTCCTTTCATATGAAATGTAACTGGTGGCTTTTATTTGAGGTAAGAAGGGATCTGAATATTTTTGTTTCTGCTGTTGCTCAATATTTCCCCATGGGTTATTTTTCAAAATAGGATCAGATTGAATTAAAAAAAACCTTGTTGACTTTGTGTCAACTGCAACTCATAGAGTGACCCCATAGGACAGGGTAGAACAGCCCCCAGAGGGTTTCCAAGGAGTGGCTGGTGAATTTGAACTGCCAAAGTCCTGGTTAGCAGCCAAGTGACTGAACAGCAGCCGTAATACACTGTGACAACCAGCGAACACAGAGAGAGACCAACACCACAGAAAGACCGCTGAGGCTTCTCCAGCTCATGCAGCTGGCCTCCAACAAGCCGCTAAGGAGACAGAAAATGTCACAAGACAGTGCAACGGCAGCTTTTTAGAATCGTGAAATGAAAGAGAATGACAAAAAGGTTTCTGACAAAATCTAACTCATGCTTCCATAAAAGAAGCCTTACAGGGTCCACAGGGGAATGAGGCTGAAGGGAAAGGGCTTATCTCGTGTTCCACATTTTTATCCCTGAGTTGTACATGTACGTTTACATTTTTTCCAGCAGGAACGCAACACTACAAGGAGAAAAAACTAAAGGTGTGTTCAGCTGTGTGTTCAAGCTAGTGTCTTACTGTGGACGCTCTGCTGAGACCTGTTCGGCATTGTGGGGTATCTGAGTCGATTCACCTTCGTATTTCCTCTCATTTTCCTATCTTTTTAACTTGCCGAGAACAGTCCTGAAACTAACCACCTCCCACACCAAAGCTGGAGGGATGATAATCGGTGTCTGATGACAGGAGATGATGTTTTTAAATAAGTCACTTGAAACCTCATAACATATATTCCATCTTCAACCATTTACACACTGCTTCCACTCCTAGATTCAAAACAGGGGAAGAGGGATATGGTAGATGGCAAACAGAGAGTCCCCTACATTGTGTATTAGATTAAAAGAGGAAATGCATCCCGGAAGATAAGGTGTCACTCATCTGAGAGTGTCTTGAATGAAATTCAAGGCCTGAAAGAAAGGTTGCTGTTAGTTGTTAGGTGCCATCGAGTCAGTTCTGACTCATAGCAACCTGATGTACAGCAGAACAGAACACCGCCCAGTCCTGCACAGCGCTCTCCGTCAGTAGGCTTCAGCCCACCGGTGTGGCCACTGGGTCAGTCCATCTGGGCGAGGGTCTTCCTCTTTTTTGCTGACCCTCTACAAAGCATGATGACCTTCTCCAGGTACAGGTCCCTCCTGAAGGCAATTCAAAGTACACCAGACAAAATCTCACCACCCTTGCTTCTAAGGAGCATTCTGGCTGTACTTCTTCCAAGAAGGACTTGTCCATTCTTGTGGCAGTCAATATTCTTCGCCATCACCATAATTTGAAGGCATCAGTTCTTCTTTGGTTTTCCTGATTCATTGTCCAGCTTTTGCACGCATATGAGGTGACTGAAGATAACATGGCTTGGTTCAGGCGCACCTTAGTGCTAAAAATGACGTCTTTGCTTAAGACTTTAAAGAGGTCTTTTGCAGAGTATTTGCCCAATGCATCATTTCATTACTTTGTCTGTGTGCATGCATGTGCGTGTGTGTGTGTGCATGTGTGTGTGTGTAGCTATTAGGTGCTGCCAAGTCAATGCCAACTCATGGCAACCTTGTGTACAACAGAATAAACGTTCCCTGGTCCTGAGTCATCCTCAGTCCCCAGCATCTTCAGACCCTTTGCTGCATCTGTTGCGCCAGCCCATCTCATCAAGGGTCTCCCGCGCCCTCCCTGGCCTCCACTTCACCAAACACAGTGTCGTCTTCTAGTGGTTGACCCCTCCTGAGGACAGGTCCAAGGCAAGCAAGTAAGACAGTGTTCTGTTGTCATGAGCTCATTTTTGCAAATAGATCTCCAGGCCTTTCTTCCTGTCTTAGTCTGAAGGCTCAGCTGAAACGTGTCTACCCTGAGTGCTCTGCTGGTATCTGAGACACTGGTGGCACAGCTTCTGGCTTCAGAGCAAAATGCAATCCACCCAGGGTGACAAACTGACAGGCCACGTGTGCTGCAAAGAACCAAAGGCACTAGCTTGGTTTGATACCAACACACTCAAAACAAAAACATATACATCTCTCCTATTTGGATAAACCTTGCCCAAGGCATCACACAAAGTGTGGCTGATTGTTTCTGCCTCCTCCCAGCCAACCAGTTCCCGCAAAGCTGAAAACGAGAGATTCCAGCAGGTTTTTGTTGCTACTCCTGTAGCTCAGTGGTAGTGCAGTGGGAGAAGTCTCACCTTCCACACAGGAGATGAGGGTTTGATTCCCAGCCAAGGCACTTCACGCACAGCCCCTGCCTACCCGTCAGTGGAGGGCTTGGGTGTTGCTGGGATGCTGAACAGGTCTCAGCAGAGCGTCCACATTAAGACAGACCAGGAAGAAAGGCCTGGCCACATACTTCTGAAAATCTGCCAGCCCCTGACCCTGATGCTGCCCTTACCCATAAATCACAACGAAGGTCCACTCTTTGGACACGAATGGATTGGACTTGGCGATGCAGAGTGACCATATATTGGATGCACTTTATGGTTCTATGCATCTATAGGATATCATCCTGCTGACCGCTGGCTGGAGGAAGGAGAGTAGGTGGAGAGGAGGGGAAAGGAGACTGTTGGGAGGATGAGACATGTATGGAGCAGAGAGGAATAGTGTGCTGTCACCGGACAGGGAGAGCAGTGGAAGCTGCATATAGGGGGGCATGTAAGTTTATACGGGAATGTACATTTTCACTCAGTCATATTAAATATAAAATAAAATAAAATAATTGATATGTTAAAGAAAATCTGCCAGTGAAAAACCCGACAGATCACAATGAGCTGGTCCCCAGCCAGTCACGGAGATGACACAGAACCAGGAAGCATTCCATTCTGTTAGGCATGGGGGCACGATGATTCGGGTTCTGATGGGGTAGCAGCTAACACAGCAGAAAAGTTATGTTAGGAAAGCAGCAGCCCTCACATCTCCCCTAAAGAAACCCCTACCCCTACACACGTGTATCTCCCCTGCCACAACAGCTCTGCTTACAATGCAGAAACATGGGAAATAACCCAAGTGTCCAGCAATAGGGGATTAGGAAAACTGCTATGGTCACCAGTGCACTAGAGTGCAGCAGTTAAAAGAAAACAGGTAGAATAAATCTTATAATGAAAAATTAATATTTTTTTAAATAAAAAGAAGTGAACTAATGTAGAAAAAAAGACATTAAAGAAAAATAGATATGCTATAATACCACTGGAAACCCTGGTGGCATAGTGCTGAAGTGCTACCGGAAAGGTCGACAGTTCAAACCCATCAGGCGCTTCTTGGAAAGTCTATGGGGCAGTTCTGCTCTGTCCTACTGGGTTGCTGTGAGTCAGAATAACTCAACAGCAATGAGTTTTGGGGTTTTTGGTGTTTGATACTGTTTGTGAGGGGAACAAAACCCACAGACATGCCCAAAACATTATTATTTCTTTAGCTAATCTTATGGATATAGCCTACGGCTGTACATCAAACCAAGAGCCCTTGTGGCTCACTGGTTAAGCCCTTGGCTGCAAACCAGTAGGTCGGGGGTTCAAACCCACCAGCCACTTCCCAGAAAAAGATACGGCAGCCTGCTTCCATAGAGATTCCAGCCTTGGAAATCCTACGGCAGTTCTACTCTGTCCTCCAGGATCACTGTGAGTCGGAATCAACCCAAAGGTAATGAGATACGTTAATGGAAAAACAAAAAACAAAGAAGAAAAAAACAAAGAATACCGATACAAAGGAAACGATTTGGAAAGACACCAAAAAATGAACTCAGAACAGCAGTGGTCTCGCCAAGGAAGAGGGGGAAGCTGGGGTCTGGACCCTGGGGCCTGGGCCTTGGGGAGGAAGAATAGGAGAGAAGAGCCCTCTTCCCTCTCTGTCACTTTGTTTTGCTCTTTTTTATCCAAAAGTCCACTGCCAACTCCACATGCTAATGTCTGTACCTCAGATAATCCAGTTGACCGTTTTAGAGCTTATCTGGGGAAAAAAAAAAAAAGGACAAACAAACCAAACTTTTTATTATTCACCGCCACCAACCTGGGCACGCATGGCTCGGGAATGAACCGATTTAAACGTACTTTTCCAGGGTTAGAGGTTTAAAGATTGCTTTGATGGGGTGATATCAGGGTACTCTACACGATGACAACTTTACTGCAGGAAAAACTGACTTTCTGTCCCCTCAAGACACCCATTTGCACCATCCACTTGTCCCAAACCCAGCTCCACTGTCATGGAGTGAATTCCAACTCAGGGCCACCCTCTAGGACAGAGTAGAATGGTCCCATATCGTTTCTAAGGCTGACATCTTTAGCGAATCAGCCTGCTGTAGTCTTTTCCCACAGGGAGACCATGGGTTAACAGCCGAGCACTCCACCATTGCACCACCAAGGCTCCTTCCCAAAGAGGAGCCAAGCAAGGACTCCATAAAAAAAGAAAAAGGAAACCAAACCCACTGCAGTAGAGTTGATTCCAACTCATAGCAACTCTGTAGGACAGCAGAACTACCCCCACTGAGTTCCTGGTAATTCGAACAGCCAACCTTCTGGTTCAGCAGCCATAGCACTTAACCACTACGCCACCAGCATTTTCTCATCCCACTCCAAAAATCAAACTCAACTGCTGTTGAACTGGACTCACAGAGATCCTGCAAGACAGAGTGGAACTGTCCCACGGGATTTCCAAGGCTGCAAATCTTTGCTGAAGCAGATGTCATGTCTTTCTGCTGCACAGCGACTGACGACAGGCAGTTGGGTTCGAGTGTCCGACTTCCCAGGTAGCAGCCAGAGGTTTGACCATGGTACCATGAAGGCTCCCTATAGACCCACTAGAATGATGAACATTAAAAAGGCTACCGTCTGTGAAAGATCAGAAGTAACTGGAACTCTGATTTCTGATTTCTGGCCCACCTGGCTGGCTTACATAACCTGCCCAGCCCAGCCCAGTATCTGAGGAGCTGGCCTACTGGGACACTGACAGTCCCTAAGCAAGCTTCCTTTAGGTGAAATCTTTATTTCCGGTATTAATAAAAAGCCTAGCTGTCATTACCTCTGGTGACCTAAATATCCAAGCCTGAGGGTTTTCTTCTCTTTCATAAGCAAATGAATTTCTCCAAGAATACTTGAGGGCAGTGATTTGCCACAATCCAGGACCATTGTCTCCGATGGTCTGGGAGCTTGTTAGCAATACAGAACCCGGACCATCCTAAAAGTCTGTTGCATTTTAATGAGATTGTCAGGGAGGTCATGTCCAAAGGTGAGGCTTCATGGAGATCATGGAACTGGGAGCACCTCATAGACATGAGAAGTTACTAGGATGAAGGACTCCTATTGCCCCGTTAGAGGGGTGCGGTTAGAGGCAAGGAAACCAAGGTGGCAGCCTAGACTGATGCTTCCTCTCCCTGGAATGGGAGAGTGTTCCCGATTCATCTTCGCTGAACTGGCTGGAAAAGGCTTTTCCAGCAATCTTAACTGTAGTTAAGCAATTTTAGATGGAAATTTCAGTCCAGTGACGTTTGGGAAAATCATGACCAAAAGGAGTGAGGAAGTAAAAAGGAAGACTTTTTGAAAGCCTGATTAAAAACTATGATACCCATTTCTCAGAAAAATACTCACTTGACATACATTTTAGCAGAGTTCAGAAACCCTGGTGGTGTTATGGTTAAATGCTACATCTGCTAAACAAAAGGTACACAGTTCAAATCCTCCAGGTGCTCCTTGGAAATGCTATGGGGCAGTTCTACTCTGATTTTGAGGTTTCTACAAGTCGGAATCAACTTGATGACAGCGGGGTTAGTGGAGTTTGAGGTCCCTAGGTGGTGCACATGGTTTGCACTTGAAGCCGTTCCAACCCACCCAGCGGAGATGCCAAATAAAGGCCTGGTAAGAGATGCCATCAAGTCAACGCCAACTCATGGTTACCCGACGCGTGTAGACAGCTGCTTCTTAGGAGTCTCAAGGCTGTGACCTTTGAGAAGCAGATCACCATCGCTGTCTCCCGTGACACTTCTGGGTGTATTTGAACCACTGACCTTTCAGTTGGTAGTCTAACACTTAAACGCTGATGGTACCCAGGGACCCTTGTAGATCCTGTAGGGCAGTTCTACTCTGTAACACACGGGTTCACTGTGAGTCTCATCTGCTCCACAGCAGTGGGGTTTTGTGGGAGTTCACGGATTCTCTGGTCTTGAGTGGATGTGCCCCAGGTTAAGAAGTCTTACTTGGTAAACAGGCACAGGGAAGCAGAGGTTCAGAAGAAAAGATTTTAAAACAATAGATTTTTTCCTCCCTGAAATAGAAAACTGTGGTGCAGTTTCAACACAAGAGAAATGTACATGCTGCTCAACTGTTCAGATTTAGGCAACTTAATTACACAGATGAAACAAAAAGATCAAAAGTATTTCATCATGTCATCTGGTTTTGTCCCATGATCAGCTTGACACCTTCTCAGTTAAAACGTCTTCACCTCCCCCAGATTCTTCAAAGCACTGTTATCTGCTTCAAACGACATCAGGTTCGTGCTCCAGCAGTTCTGGGATAGGGTCACATTTATCTATGAGACATCAAGGGACCCAGTGAGAGCTCAGGAATCCTCCACTGGATTTGAGTTCATGCCTTAAAGGTGAAGAACAGCCAGTTCTGGTCATCAGGAAGCTACAGGGCTTCCTTCAGTGGGATCACGGAAGCACTTGCTGGCAGTGCAGCCCAAGGACAGTGGCCAGAAGGAACAAAGCCAGGAAGTTTTCCTGGAATCACATGAAAGACCCTTCCGCCACACTGAAGGGAATCCCACATATTGAGGCCTTCGACAATATTTATTGAGGGTCTGTGGTGTGCACAGGAAACCCTGGTATCTCAGTGGTTAAGTACTATGGCTGCTAACTAAAAAGTCAGCAGTTTGAATCCACAAGGTATTCCTTGGAAACCCACTAGGGGAGTTCTGTTCTGTCCTATAGCATTACTCTGAGTCAGATTCAACGGCAACATGTTCGGCTTTTCTGATTTTACACTCTGCAGAAGGAGCCCTGGTACCCCAATGGTTAGGCACTTGGCTGCTAACCAAAAAGTTGGCAGTTCAAACCCGGAGCTGGTCTGCGGGATAAAGATGTGGCAGTTCGCTTCCATAAAGATTACAGCCTGAGAAACCCTGTGGAATACTTGTACTCTGTCTTACAGGGTCACTCTCAGTGTGAATCAACCTGAAGTGGCTTTTACTGTGTGCAGACATCGTCCTATGACCATGGGGCCAGGGCAGATTCTCCCATGTCAGTATCTTTTCACTAAGATTCTGGCACTTGAGCACAGCTTCCTGGTGTTTCTAAGTTTCCTATCTGCCTTTGGGAGTCCCGCTGGCACAGTGGTTTATACATTTGGCTACTAACCAAAAGGTCAGCAGTTCAAATCTACCAGCCACTCCTTGGAAATGCTATGGGGCAGTTCTACTGTGTTCCAGGGTCACTGTGAGCTGGAATCGACTCAAGAGCAATGGGTTTTTATATTGGCCTATACACCTGCATAGTGGGCTGTGGAACACTCTTCAAGTACGCTCTCATATAACCTTACAGCATTAGCTGGTGCCAGTGGGCAGAAAAGTGGCAGAAAGTTCTCTGCAATAAAAAGCTGCAAACAGCCCAATGCCTACCTCCCAGAAAATGGGTGAATCAATTATGGTACTGTCATTCAATGGAAACCATGATTCTATTAAACAGAATAACCCATCCATCCACAATGATCATACTAGTTATAGTACATGATTTATTACATATAATGTACTATAAAATACAGCTAATATCATACATTACATTGAGTAATAGAAATCATTCATTCTACTCACCAGTATGCGTTATATTCACTCTATGGAGCCTCACAGGTACAGTGGTTAAGATGCCCCGCTGCTAACCAAAAGGCCAGTAGTTCGAATCCACCAGCCTGCTCTTGGAAATCCTATGGGGCAGTTTCACTCCGTTCTCTACAGTCGCTGCGAGTCAGAATTGACTCAGCGGCGACAGGTTTTTATTATCGACTCTGGTATTTATATCGTATTAAGTATAGCTCTGGCGCAATCATTAAATGCTTGGCTGCTAACCAGAAGCTCAATTATTTGAACTCACCCAGCAGCTCCACAGTAAAAAGACCTGGTGACCTGCTCCCTTAAAGACCACAGCGTAGGAAGCCCTATGGGACAGTTCAACTTCATTACATCGGGTCCCTGTGACTCCCAATGGACTCCACAGCATACTGCAATATGTATCAGAAACCACTGTAATACTAATGGGTTTCATTGCCATGTGGACTTTGAATCACAACATAGTGACAGGATTTCTAACGCTGTAATCTTTGCAGAAATCTGTCATCTGTAGTCTTTACAGAAGCAGACTGCCACATCGTTCTCCCCCCACCAAGTGGCTGGTGGGTTCCAACCGCCGACCCTTCGGTTAGCAGTTGAGCGCTTTAGCCACTGAGTCACCAGCCAAACCGACCACCTTAGCTCCTTAATTATTAAAACAGTATTCATGAAAAATCCAGGCGCAGAGAGCCATAGAGTCAGCCATTTGTATAAAAGTGCACGTACAAACACGCACATGAATTGTGAGCACGTACAACGATCACCAGGAGAGTTTGTTAAAGTGCAGACTGTTGGGCCACCTGCCCACTTGCCGCCTCGGCGGGTCTGGCTTGCGCCCGACAGTGTGCACTGGCTGCAAGTTCTCAGGAGCTGAGCATCGGCTCTGCGCAGGCGCAGACAGTCCCAGTCCGGCCCTCCAGTCCCTCTCGCCGAGGACCGCCAGGAGTACGCTAACAACCAGAACCGCTACCGTTCCTCCGCTTTCCAGGTACCCAGGGCTCGCGCGGTTTCGCTGTAACCTCCCTAGACGGTAACCCAGGCGCCGAGACGAACCCTCCTCCTCGCGCAATCCCCGGCGGAGCTGGGATTTGAACTCTAGTTACCAAGACTCCAGCAATCGCCCTGCCCACCCAGGACTCCCAGGACGCTGCGCGGGTCGCTCCCGGTCACGACAAGGCCAAAGCCCGCTGTAGGGACCTAGGAACTCCACCGGCACCGCTTCCGCGAATCCCGACTCCGACCGAGCGCCTACATTCTGCCGGCCCGCCCTGGAGTCCCTCCCCGCCGGCCGCGGCGAGGGGCGGGGTCATGGCTGCGCGTGCTCAGCCGGCACGGCGCGCGAGCTCGCAGGACGAGCTCACGGGAGTGAAGCCAGGATAGAGGTTCGTGGGGCCGCCATTCTAACGCAGGCGCGGTGGCCAAGTGGTAAGGCGTCGGTCTCGTAAACCGAAGATCACGGGTTCGAACCCCGTCCGTGCCTAGCATCGGCTTCTTCTAGGACAGCGAATTTTTACGGGTGGTTGCACTTTTCAAGAGTGGTGCAGTTGTCCTAGCTAAGACTCCGAGTTTAGGTATTTTTCTCCGGACTGCTGAGCTGCACTCACTGTTTTCACTTAATCTGACTTGAGACTCCCCTCCCTCCTCAGAAGGTAAAACTCAGGGTTATTTAACCCCGGAGCGTCTTCCGGGCGTGAGCACCCTGCGGACAGCGCCCCCTCCTGTGCTCGGGAAGCCGCAGATCTGGGAGAAGGTGGAGGGCTCAGGGTGGGCTAGTTGCAAACTCGAACGTCCCTGGGCTGGCCTCCTCAAGAATGCAGAGCCTTGATAGAGGCAGGAGGAGGCCTGGTGGTATGGTAGTTAGGCGTTCTGCTGCTAACCCTAAGGTCGAACGTTCGAACCCCCCACAACCGCTCCATGGGAAAAAGAGGTGACAGTCCGCTTCCGTAAAGATTCATGGCCTTGGAAACCCCAGGTGGCAGTTTTATTCTGTCCTATAAGGTCGCTATGAGTCAGAATCGTGTGGACGGCATAGAGTTTGGTATAGGTTCTTCAGGAGGAGGAAATCTGACTCCGGGATAACTGCACGTTTTCAGGTAGAGACCGAGAGTGACGCCAGGAAAGCCACACCACCCTCTGGACAAAAAGCTGATGGCGTTTGACTTGAGAGTCTCTTTCTTCTTTTCTGGGGGAAAAAAAAAAATCCAATTTTATCCACTTTAATGAAGGAACTGACTTTACCTGATACCAAACCCATGTCTACAGTCGGCTGGTGTCTAGCTTGCCGTTTTTCGAAGGAAATCCGTTTGCAGGCATTGCATTCAAGAAAGAGAAAGTCCTGGACCTGAAAATCTAAACCCCTGACTCTCTCTCAGCCTCCATTTTCCCTACTGTGAAATGGGTAGATGGTCAGCGTTTGTGAAGCAGGTAGCAGCGCCTGGGTAAATGGAGCTACCATCATACTGCTCACGTTTTCTTTCTATGACAAAAGGCTGCGCCACAGGGTAACTCAAATGCATTTAAAGATAGTACTTGTATCAGCTGAAAATGAGCTGGACCACAACTGGAGACTGAGCGTAACTGGAGCTTGTGCAGGGTAGCTGGGGGAGCTCCACTCTGTCGGGGTGCCTCTGTGAAGCAGGCCCACCGCAAGAGCTCTCGGGAGCTGACGGGCGACAAGGAGCCTCCAGGGTTAAGATTCCTGACTCCACGGCGGGAAGTCTCTCGCCTGAGCGATCATCACCGTCACCTGGAGGGTTTGTTAGTTACCGATTACTGGGAACCAACCCCAGAATTGATCATTTAGGAAGTCTGGAGTTGTTATCTGTCCCCTAGTCGATTCCAACTTATAGGCCTTCAGGTGACAGAGTAGAACATCCGTTTCACAGACTGTAATCTTTACGGGAACTGATGCATGCAGCTCTCTGTCTTGCACAGTGGCTAAAAAAATACCAACCTGTTTCCCTCTAGTGCAGTCCAACTCATAGGGACCCTTATAGGACAGGCTACAACTGCCCCATAGTTTCCAAGGAGCACCTGTCAAATTTGATCTGCCGAGCGTTCCGTTCTCAAAGTAGGTATGGTGGCTGGTGGTTCCAATCACCACCGTCTCAATTAGCAGCCCAGTGTTTACCCACTGTGCCACCAGGGCCCCCTGAGTCTGCAGTGGGACCTGATAATCTGAATCTTTAACAATCTCCCGGGTGATGCTGATGCTGCCGGTCCAGAAACCACACTTGGGAGCCGTCGCTATGCTCGGTGGTACCAACGGTTTGCTCTGCTACTACCAGACGTTGGTGGTTCAAATCTGCACCATCAAGAACAGCCAGGCGATCTGCCTCTGTCAGATTAAAACAAAAAAACACTGCCACGGAGTCGGGTCGGACTCATAGCGACCTTATAGATCAGGGTAGAACTGCCCTGTAGAGTTTCCAAAGAGCTCCTAGAGGATTTGAACTGCTGACCTTTTGGCACTTAACCCACTATGTCACTAGTGTTTCCTCTGTGACAGTATAGCCGAGAAAACCCTGTGGATCCAAGTTCTGCTCTGGAGCTCATGGGGTGATCAGGACCCAGAACCAGAGCTTGAAATCAGTGTGACCTCCTGCTGACAACTTCCATTTCCATCCCCAGATCTGTTCTGGAAGCAGTACAACCAGAGTGCTCCTTGGAAACAAGGATGACAAGACTGCGTCTTACACACTTTGGACATGTTGTCAGGAACTGTCAGTCCCTGGAAAAGGACACCATGCTTGGTAGAGTGGAGGGTCAGCGAAAAAGAGGAAGACCCTCGATGAGATGGATTGACACAGTGGCAGCAACAGTGGGCTTAAGCATAAAAACGATTGTGGGCATGGCACAAGACCGGGCAGTGTTTCATTCTGTTGTGTGTAGGGTCGCTGTGAGTCAGAACTGACTTGGTGGCACCTAACTACATCCCAAGATATACTGAATCAGAATCTACATTTTTAACAAGATCTGAACACCTTGTTAACCAGCCAGTAGACTTTAACTCAGAACTGATTTTCACACAGAACAGATTCCAAGACAACAGATTCAGTTTGCTCTAAAGACCAAACCTTTGCCGTCAAGTCAATTCCGACTCATAGTGACCCCATAGGACACAGTAGAACTGCTCCTTAGTTTCCAAGGAGCGCCTGGCAAATTCAAGCTGCTGACCTTTTGGTTAGCAGCTGCAGCACTTAATCACTCCATGTGTGCGTGCATAGGTATGAATATGTAAATTAACCCATGCAAAATACTACTCCAGTGTCAGGAGCCAGTGTTTCAGACACTAAACGTGGGGGCTCTTTTTAAAATGCAGATTCTGACTCAGTAGGTCTGGGTGGGGCCTAACAAGTACCTAAGCCATGTGGACCGTGCCAATCCACGACCCACGCCGACTAGCCAGGGGACAGAAGGATACACACCAAATCACAGTTGTTGCCTCTGGGAGAGGAATAAACAGGGAAGCTGTGGAGATGACGCCAACTTGCACGTCATTTGGATTTTCTACAAGGATGTTTGTTTGTATTACATGTATAATTTTTCCCTGGAATCAACTGCAAAGCCCAGTAAACACAAAGATAGTCTATTGGGACATGGTAAGTTAGAATGCTCCAAAATTCCAACAGGTCAGGGCTTGCGTGTTCTCATCTCTCCCCAGGGACATGCATCTGTTCATGTCTCTTTTTAAAAAAAAAAAAAAAAAAAAAAACCTGCCATAAAAAGTCTTAGAACCAAACACTAGTTGAGCTTAGCTAGTAAAAAATGCCTGCTTTGAGCACTGTGCTGTTTTAAGATCTATTGATATGGGTAGCATCGGATCCGACTCGACAGCACTTGGCTGGCTTGGCTCAAAAGATTAAATGGAAAGCTTAGGGGGCAGTGAGTTTATGTTGATGGGGGAGGAACAACTCAGAAAAGGAGACTGAGAGTGGTTGGCCACCTCAAAGGATGGCATCAATGCCACTGAACTCTGCGTGGAGAAACTTGCATTTGTGAATGTTTCTCTGTGTGTATTCTGAATAAGCACGGCTGCTAACCGAAAGGCCAGCTGTTCAAATCCACCAGGCGCTCCTTGGAAACTCTATGGGGCAGTTCTACTCTGTCATCCAGTAGGGTCGCTATAAACTGGAATCAACTTGATGCCAATAGGTTTGTTTTTTTGCTTCTGAATACCAACAAATAATTTAAAAGTGAAAGAATGTCACAAAAAGCATTTACATTCCTCCTCATTAAAAATGTCCCCAAATGTTCTGCCCCATTAATTACAAGAAGGAAGAAGAAAAAAGTTCTCTGAGACAGGTAGCCTGGAATCTGAGAAGTATGGAATTACCCAGATAAATTTTCCTGGCAATCCCTCTCGCTCCACAGAATGAACCAGCACCTTTGCTCTATGACGTCACCCAGGAAAATGCCCCAGTCCTTCTTGGCCTTTACTTTAGAAAAAGGCAAGTTCAGTGGTGTAGGGTTGTGTCCACTTCTGAAAAAATAAATACATACAGTAAAGAAGGGTATGAGAGTGAAGGAAGTGAAGTGCTCCCCCTGCTTCCTTACTGTGTGCATCTATTTCTGGAAAGCCTTCCCTCTGACTGAAATCTAGGGATGCCACAGTAATGTCAACACAGCCTGGCGTATGAGGTGTGACAATTAAGTCCACAAACTTCATTGCTCTAGGTGCCACAGACCTCATTGCTGAGTATCACGATGATCTTCTTCGAAGTGCTCCCCGTGGGAAGCTAGGCACCGATGCCAGTGCCTAGTCCACCTTTCAAAGCAATTTTGGAACTGTTTCTGGAATGGCCATTGCACACAGTGGCACGGTGGCAAGTTCATGAACTTAATGGTATAGTTGTCTGTGAGGGAGTTTTTAGCCAGTAAACAAATAACTCTACTGGAACACCCTCGCTATATTCACCTGACCTACTCGCAATGACTTTTTTCTTTACCTGGAAATAAAGGAAACATTGAAAGGAAGACTTTTGGATGACATTCAGGACATCAACGGCAATATGACGACAGCTCTGATGGCCATTTCAGAAGGAGAATTCCAAAACTGCTTTGGAGGGGAGACTAGGCACTGGCGACCGTGCCTAGCTTCCCAAGGGAAGGACTTCAAAGGGGACCATAGTGATGTTCAGCAATGAGGTGTGTAGCACTTTTTCTAGGATGAGCTCACAAACTTAATTGGCATTCCTCGTGTGCTATAAGATGAATACTGAGTCTGAATCAGAAAATACTGAGCAAAGTCCTGAATTTGGGTTCTGTTTACACTGGAATGGGTAAAGCTGATGATGCGTCTGAATAAGCAAGAAGTTTTTATGTTGATTTAAGTCACTGGTGTTCATGAATCTCTGAAACCATATTTGGATTCTAGAACTTTTGTATGAAGTTCATGTCTGAAAGCCCCTTTGCAGTCAGCTGAGTTCTGGGAAGATTGTGAAGGTGTGGAAAGGGAAGCTGAGAAGGCCCGGATGTGGAGGGGAGGGGAGAAATTCAGGGCGGGTGTAACAGAGCCTCGAGCGGCCCTCTGATACCTTTGGGTCAAGACTGACCACAGGGTCTCACCCTGCCTGGAGTAAGGGAGAATAAAGAAAACCAAAGACACGAGGGGAAGACAAGTCCAGGTGACTGATGGACCAGGAGTGCTGCGGTCACCACCAGACCGAGTCCAGCCCAACTAGATGGTGCCCACCTGTCCCTGACAGCTGCTCCGACAGGGATCACAATAGAGGGTCCTGGACAGAGCTGGAGACAAATGTAGATCAAAATTCTAACTCACAAATGAAAAAAGGGGGGAATGGGGAAGACTTATTGGCCTGACAGACTGGAGATACCCCGGGAGCATGGCCCCCGGACACCCTTTTAGCTCAGTGACCAAGTCACTCCTGAGGCTCACCCGTCAGCCAGAGATTAGTCAGGTTCACAAAACAAAAGGACACAAACTGGGCACACCAGCACCGGGGGCAAGAAGGAGAAGGCAGGAGGGGACGGGACAGGACAGCTAGCAATCGGGAACGCCAGGTCCAGAGAAGGAGAGTGTTGACATGTCCTGGGATTGGCAACCAGAGTCACGAAACAGGATGTAGACTAATTGTTTAATGACAAGCTAGTTCTGTAAACTCTCATCTAAAGTACAATTTAAAAAAAAGTGAGACACCTTTAACAACAGTAATTTTTTTAATAATGTTTTAGAGTTGTTTACTAACATAGATAACACTTTGTCTCTGCTTCTAGATCAGTGTACCTTCTATTTAGTTTTGTCAAAGATCTTCTTTGATAGACTACTTAAAAACCAGACAAAAATGAAAACTATCTTTCCATATTACAATAAGAACTACTTACAATTTTATTTGTAATAAAATCAGTTTGGCGTTTTCTTTCCTCTGACGCGGCGCGGCGGGGGCCGGCCCTGGGAGGAGTGGGTGAGGAGATTGACCAGAGCAGAGAAAGCGGATTTGCCTATGGCACCCAGGGCTTTTTGAAAAACAAATGGAACTTGGGCAACCGGCCTCTGTTTTATTCAAAGTCAGGGAGAACTGGGGAAAAAAAGAAAGTAAGAGAGAGAGCTATAAAAATTGATTACAGTAGCCAGTAGCAGAGAAGGATAGCCGGGCCTCTGAAGCAAAGCAGGGGTTCAGGATACTGCAGGGGTGCTCGGGGGAGCAGGGAAGAGCTCCTTGTCCGCAGACACCCACCGGGGTGGTGGGTGCGCGGTAGAGAGTAGGGTTCAACAGCGGCACCATGCGGCAGCGGCAAGCAAGTGCAGCGCAAGGCTGACTTCACTCGCCCCGGCTCTACCTGGAACTGCAGTGGACCGCGGACCGGGGCCCTCCGACTTGATTCCTCCCTTTGTGAAAGAGGAATGACACACATCCTCTGGCTTCCTCTCTCAGGGAGTTTTTCTGGCGACACTGTGTAAACATCCACCAGCAGGGACAGTTCTGTAAACAGTGATCCATCCACCTTATGGCACCTTAACCAAAAACAAACAAACAAACAAACAAACCCATTGCCCTCAAGTCCAGCTTATAGGAATCCTAGAGGTCAGATTAGAACTACGCCATAGAGTTTCCAAGGAGTGCCCGGCAGGTTTGAACTGCTGATTTGTTGGTTAGCAGACGTAGCACTTAACCCACTACGCCACCAAGGTTTCCGATAATCACGGCATTGGCAAGGAAGCTGCGTTACCACTTGGGTGACAAAGACACATCAAGTTGACAACAGCATCAAAAAAAAGGAAAATGTAAAGAGTGAACCGATGATGGGGATCCGGACAGCAGAGGCGTTAATAGGGAGCTGGCGCTCGCATGGGTAGGGCGCCACGTTTCGGTGAAAAAGCTCCCATCCTCACCTGCGGTGACCCTGTCCGAGGAGAGGCCCCCACCTGGCAGAAGCCGGGTATTTCGGTGCCCAGCCCACACCACTCTGGCCCATCTCCCGTCCAAGCTGACATCATGTACTTAGAAAACCTACATTAGAGAATAAAAAAGGAAACTCTTAATAAAGGAGTGAGTGGTGTGTATACATGGCATGAGCTAAGAGCCACATTTCAAAACCAGAAGCAGATTTCATGCTGAGGAGCACTTAAAAGACAATATTGTGGCAGGCCCCGAAAGTAGCAGACGTTGTTTATATCACATCAACTTTAGTTGTGCTTAGCAAATCACCAGGCTGGCGCTCCGGGAACATGTCCCCTGACTCTCCGCTCCAGCGCCGTCCTTCTATATCAAAATGAGTCCTGGTAGCACAGCGGTTAAAGTGCTCAACTGTGAACGCAGTGGTCAGCGGTTTGAACCCACCAGCTGCTCCGAGAGAGCAAAGATGTGACAGTTTGCTTCCGTAAATGTTACCGCCTTAGAAACCCTGTGAGGCAGTTCTGCTCTGTCACATAGGTTTGCTGTCACTTGCAATTGACTTGACAGCAATAGGCTTGGTCTGGTAGGTGAAAAAAGGCCCTCCAAACTTGAGACCTCACTAAATACAAAATCTCTAACATTTCTTAAAACATGTCCAAATAAGAAGCATCTTTGACAAGTGTGGTGGGCAGACTCTAAGACAGCCACACCACTACCCTGTTACCTCAAGTGGTAGGAATTGTGGGATTTCTATTCCAGAAACCACGAAGGTGCAGGATGGCTGAATTTGAATAGAGCTCTACACTAGGAAAAAAAAAAAATTTAAGTCGGGGTCAAAAGTCAAACACCTACATAGCCAGGCAGGTGACCTAAGTGAGGTCAGTCAGGCAAGGACCATGCTTTTATCTGTTTGGATATCTTACGCTTCCAGGAACAGAACACTCATACTACCCTATGCTCAAACTAGCTTAAATAATAAGGAAACGTAGTACATATTTTTCAGGAAGTCAAGAGGTAGCCTGGATTACTGGGTTAGTTGAGCAACTTCACAGGCTACCACAGGCCCATGCTACTTCTGTCTCTGCCATTGTACATGCTTGCTTCCACCCAAGGGGGGTCGCCAAACGGCTGCTGCAGTTCCGGACATCACACACAAATACATCCCATCTCAGCGGCCAGGACTAGGTCACATGCCTGTTTGATTACTAACGACTGGTGGTTTCACCTAAACCACCTAGTTGAGCTGTGAAAGGGTTGAAGGAGAATCATGAGAATAAAACTACTACGACTGTCAGGGATTGAATTGTGTGCCCCTCAAAATGTGTGTGGCTGTTCAGCAGGGCCCTTGGTTCCCGTTATTGTCTGACATTCCATTGTGTTGTAAACCCTGCCTCTATGATGTTAATGAGGGAGGACCGTGGGCAGTTGTGTTGCTGGGGCAGGACTCAGTGTGTCAGACTGGTTTTGTCTTGAGGCAGTCTCGGGATAGAAAAGAAAGCAGCCAGCAGAGAGATTCAAGGACCTCATACCACCAAGAAGCAGTACCAGGATCTATCCTTTGGAAAGGACCAGGGTCCCTGCTGCTTGGAAGAGACTGACAAGGACCATCCACCAGAGCCCTCGGAGAAAGCCTCCCCGTAGAGCTGACACCCTGAATTTGGACTTTTAGCCTACTGGACTGTGACAAAAAAATTTGTTTTTTTAAAGCCATCTGCTATAGGGTTGCTGTGAGTCAGAACCAACTGAAGGGCAGCGGGTGTGGTTGGGTTTGGTTCACATGCAGAATCTCTGTTACAGCAGCACTAGCCCACTAAGACAATGGCCACTGGAGAAAGTATTTCCCACCTAGGGAGGGCACCCTCACTTCACAGCCCCCTTTGTCCCCTGGGGCCTCATGACTGGTTCTTACCAATGCAGCCCATTTCCTAGCTGATGCAGCTAAGAACTGGCATGCCTTCCCCATACCCTCTGCCCCGAATCTTCCAGCTCAGTGTGTAAAGGAGGAAGCCCCGGGAGGTATCAGAGCCATGAGAAGGAAGGAACCTGGGTCTCTGAGTGACTTGCAGGCTTTATCTCCATCCCCCACTCCTTGAACTCTAATAGGAGTGGGAAATGCACTTATACTGTGTTGATCATTAAAAGCTTGGGTGTGTTTGTTACAGCAGCTAGCCTACCCTGACTGTTGTTATTCTGTGTCATCTAGTCAGTTCTAACTCCTAGTGACCCCATCGGGCAGAGGAGAACTGCCACCCAGGGTTTTCTCGGCTGCTTACCAAAAGCTGCTGGTTCAAACTCACCCAGTGACTCCACAAGAGAAAAACCCAGTGATCTGCTCCCATAAAGAACCGTGGAGCAATTCTATTCAGTCCTATAGGGTCACTATGAGTCAGAACTGACCTCAGTGTGTACAAGAACAACCTTTAAGGCACCAGATCTTCAGCTATTTTTCCCAAAGAGCCACTGGGTGGGTTGGAACTGCCAACCTTTCAGTTAGCAACCTCAAGCTTAACCACTGCACCACTGGGACTCCTCCTCCCTGGCCAATATCCCACTGCTCTGCACCAGCTTACTGTTCTGTAGAAATGCAGACCCATGCCTGCCAGAGCTGTTTGTTTAAGAAGCCAGAAATTTCAGTTAAATATGAAATTTCCTGATTTCAAATTATTGGCAACTGAATCAAATTCATTATTATTATTTCAAACGTCCTTCAGACCACACAAAACACATCTGTGGGCTGAACTTGACCTATAGGCAGCAGTCTGAATGACCCATGTCCAACAGTATTTATGTTTAAGCTAGTCCTTGTATGGGTCTAAAAGGAGGTGCTCTCTCCATAGTCATGTGGGTTCTAGAGAGTTCTATGCTGGTGGGAAGTTGATCTTTTTGTTTTTCTCTCACTGGGGTTGGACGTCCTAGTGTTCTTTTGGTTTCTTGATACACTTTGTCCACTCTGCTGAAACTCTGAGAAGCCAGCATCTGACTTTCGGGGTCATCAGGTACAGTAGGCCAGGCCCTTCACCCACCAAGATGCTGGTGCTACTTCCTCTTTGGTTTCCCTGGGCTGAGGGGCAGAGGTCCCGGGTAGCCCAGATGTTAAGAATGTGACTGCTAGCCACCCAGAGGAACCTTGGAGGATGGAAAGCCTGGTGAGCTTCTTCCAATAGGACACTGCCCCCCAAACTCTACGGAGGACAGTGCTTCCCTGCAGTACATGGGATCGCCATGAGGCAGAATCTTCTTAGTGGCTTTTTTTTGAGGGAAGAGGGGAGCTAAGGGGCAAACATGCATCTGACACTAGGAGCTGAGCAATCACTTCTTAAAGGCGAGACGGGCAGACCCTTCAAACTGGTAAATCTATTCATAGAAGACACCAGCTGAAACCCACTGCCTGCAAGTCACTCCAATTTCTAGTGACAGTATAGGTTAAAGTAGAACTGGCCCATAGGGTTTCCAAGGCTGCAGTCTTCATGGAAGCAGACTGCCACATCTTTCTTCCATGCAGCAGCTGAAAAGTTTGAACTGCTGACCTTGGGACTAGCCGCCAAGTTCTTAACCACTGCATCACCAGGGCTCCTATATACAGACATAAGTAATGATAATCATTATGGTTTATTGAGCGGTTAGTATATGACAGACCTATGTGAGCCGTTTAGTCCTTTTAATATCCCATTTTTGCTAAATAGGGAGCCAGAAGCTCAGGAAGGCTAAGGCATTTGTTCCAGGTCACACAGCAGGATTCCTGGCTTCTTTTTTCATTGGAAAGCCCAGCTCTTAGCTGGCCTGTTGACAGTCTTTACTACATGACCCCTTTAGCAGGCAGGGTTCATTCCCAGGAACCACAGATCCCTAACCAGGTGCTGAATGGACTCAGACCTAAGGCATCAAAGCAGAACAGTGCCCCTTCAGGTGTTCAATGGATGATTTTGCAGTAGATGACCAGGACTTTCTTCCAAGGGTCCTCTAGGTGGACTCAAACCTCCAATCTTTCCGTTAGCAGCTCAGCACATTAACTGCAGCACCCAGGGAAGCCAAGCACCCAACAGACTGTAGTGATCACCATCTGCCCTGAGTGCTGACCAGGAAGAGCAGGAGCATCCAGGGGTTGCAGTTTGACCCCTTGTATTTCTCATTACAGAAAGAAACACAGGGAGGAAGGTCCTCAGGGACCCAGAATATTTTCACAAGGTCTCCCATGGCTCTGTGGGACCTTAGGAGACCCAGGCAGGCCTGGCCACTCTCCTTGACATCACATAACCAAGGGCCTGGGTCACGGAAAACGTACTTTGTCTTCCCTGTCCTTGACCCCAATTCCCACTCTTCATGATGGGGAGCAGACACTGCCCCAGCAGGTGGGCCAGGGCAGGCATGAAGGGCCAGCTTTCCAGCTGCTTCTGTCATTCAGCCTCCTGTAAAAGGTCTGAGACTGAGGTGGTGTAGGTGTAGGAAAACCTTCAGGGTTCAGGGCACTTAGGAGCTAACCTACGAAGATCATTCAGCTCAAGACTTTGCATTTAAAAAAAGTTTTCAAACTAGATTCTTAACATTATCTCCAGCAAATGCAACAAGGGATGGGTTGTCACAATGTCATTCTGATGGGATTGATAGAGGAAGACATCCCCCACACTACTTTTAAAATTGTGTTCCATGAGACATCAAGGCCAAGTGACATAACTAGCCTATTGCTAAGAGAGTCTTCTGGACTCCGTATTGGTGAGTGGCATCTGGGGTCTTAAAAGCCAGCAAGCTGCCCTCTGAAGAACATCAACTTGTTCCAATCTACCTGGAAAACATGATGACCGAGAACATCAAAGGCATCAGGAAAAATGAGCCCAGAAGACAGAGGACCCATATGATTGGAAGACTGTAACAGTATGAGACCAGAAGAACCAGATGGTGCCTGGCCACCACCAAAGACAGCCTCGATAGGGGACACAACGTACAGTACCTGATGTAACACGAGAAAAAGAAGCGTGCAGACAAAGAACTCTACTAAAAGGCCAGAACTGATGGTCGAACAGCCTGGAGGGTCCCCTGGGAACATGGCCCCTAGATTTGCTGCTGCCCCAGACTTGAAACCAGTGCTGAGGTCAACACTTCAGACTAAGAATGGAGTGGACCTGGGGACACAGAGTGAGCATGTGGTGTGCATACTTTATGGTTTTATATGTTTATAGAAGGCTGTCCTACTGGTTTCTTTCTAGAGGGGAGAGGAGGGGACAGGTGTTTGTTGGAAGGATACTAGTAGCAAAGAGTGAAAAGGAGGAGTGTGCTGTCACAGGGTGGGGAGAGCAGATAGAGTTGTAGAGAGGCAGGTATGCAAAACTGACTTGGATTGTGTACTTTCACTTACTCATAATAAAAACAAAAATTGTGTCCCAGAAGAATCCAGAATATGTGGAGCTATGGAGGCTGGATGAACAAGTTAAGATAATCTTTATACATTAAACTAAAAATATCCCCTGAAGGGAAATCAAGGCCAGTTGGCACAACTAGCGTTTTGCTAAGACAGCCTTCTGCACCCCACATTGGTGAATGGTGTCTGGGGTCTTAAAAGCTGCCAAGTTTCCATCCGAGGGTATAGCAAGTAGTCCCAACTCAGCAGGAACGGAATATTACCAAAGACCGAAAAGACATGGGTGAAAGAGAACCCAGAAGACAGAGAGACCCACGTGAGTAGGGGACTATATCGACTTGTGACCAGAAGAACCAGATGGTACCCGGCCACCACCAGTGATAGCTGTGATGGAGCTCACAAAGTTGAGTCTCACTGGCAACACAAGAATAAAAGGGTGCACCCTGAGATCTCCACTAAAAGACCGCATTGATGGTCCAGGGGCCTCAGAGATCCCCTGGGAGCATGGCCCCTGGCCCTGATGTTGCCCCTGTCCATAAATCATAATTGGGTCAACTCTTCAGACAGGAATGGATTGGACCTGGCGACACAGAGTGACCACATCACGTGTCCACTTTATGGTTCTATGCATCTATAGGATGTCATCCTGCTGACCTCTTACTGGAGGCAGGAGAGTGGGTGGAGAGGAGAGGATAGAAGATTGTTGGGAGGATAAGACTTGTATAGAGCAGACAGGAAGAATGTGCTGTCACCGGGCAGGGAGAGCAGTGGGAGCTGCATATAAGTGGGCATGCAAATTTAAATGGGAATGTATAGTTTCACTCAATCATAATAAAAGAAAAGAATATATATATTTTAAAAAATACCCACTGAAGTCTTCTGTAAACCAAACAGTAATTTAAATTTAACTAATAAAAAATGTCTGCGTTGAGCACTGTGCTCTTTTAAGATCTATCTATGCAGGATCCGGGAAGCCTTGGTGTCCTACTGGTTAAATGCTATGTCTGCTAGCAGCAGGTCAGCAGTTTGAATCCACCAGGCACTCCTTGGAAACTCTATGGAGCACTTGCACACTGTCCTGGAGGGTTGCTATGAGTCAGAATCAACTGCATGGCAGTAGGTTCATAGGTGATCCCATTGCCAATAGGAACTTGAAAGATGAGATGAGACTATCCTTAAGGGCCATTAAGTTTCTGTTCACGCAGGTGGAACAATTCAGACAAGGAGGGTGAGAATGGACGCTCAACTTGTAGAACATGATCAGTGTCATGGAATTATACATGTAGAAATTGTTGAGCGGGAGCGTATTTGCCACAACAAAAAAAATAGGTTTAAAAAAATTGTGTCCCATGAACCTGCTAGATATTCATATTTTCTGTAAGTCTTGCCATTGTTTCGTGTTTAGCATAACTATAGTGCAATGTATTTTGTGTGTGTGTGTGTGTGTGCACGTGCGCGCATGTTTTAAGGTCCCTGAGCGGTACAAATGGTTTGCACTTGGCTACTAACGAAAAGGTTGGTGATTGTGGCCCACTCAGTGGCACTATGAAGGAAAAACATGGCCATCTATTACATAAGCGTTAAAAAAAAAAAAACTAAACTAAACGCATTGCCACTGACTTGATTCCGGCTCAGTGACCCTACAAACAGAAGGGAACTGCCTGACAGTTTCCAAGTAGTATCTGGCGAATTTGAACTGCTGACCTTTTGGTTAGCAGACATAGCATTTAACCACGATGCCACCACGGTGTCTTCATCAGCGTTACAGCCAAGAAATCACTGTGGAGCTGTTCTACCGTGTAACACCGGTTGTCAAGAGTGGGAATCGCTCCTGTGGCACAAGGCAACATGTTTTTTAAAACTATACATTCGTTCAATGTCAACATTTAAAACTTATTGTACAATCATTTTTATAACCTTGCTTTGGACATTTTGTTGTTTTTGATATTCTGGAAGCCTCAGAAGGTAGCAGTGTGGGCTGAGAGGCAGAGGCAGGCTCATGCCCACCTCTCTCTGTGGGCCTGGGAGCCTGGAGTCTGGGCCTTTCCCTGGGCTCAGGCCTGACGAAGCCTCTCCAGGGCTCCTCTGAGGCTTAGTGTGGCCTCTCCCCAGTTTTGGCCTGAGCCTTAGCATGGCCCTGGGGCCAGAAACCTGGGTGTGGGTGGAGCCCCTTCCTGGGAGTAGGCCAGAGCGGGCCTCGGGGCTTCCGGCCCAAGAGCGCCCTGTTTTCAGAGTCTGGCAGCACTTCCGGTGTTTAACAGGATTCCAGGCTTGAGTCACGGGAAGGCAAGCCAGGCCTGGCAAGGGCAGGCCTCAAAGGAACCCTGTAGGGTATCTTTGGGGGGCTTTTAAAGTGTAACATAAATGAGGATTTGGGCTGTATTTGGGTGGGGGGTGGGCCTGCTGGTCTAACCCAAGTCTGTTTTTCCTACTGTGCCCCAGTAGGGCCTGAACCAGGGGAGGGGAGGGGAGCTTCTAGGTTTCTGTGGCTCAGTGCACAGAGGTGTTAGGAGTCAGCCCCCATAGATTCTGAGCTCAGTGCTGCTCCAGAGTGGCCAGGCCTGCTGCCTGGACTCCACCCCACTACCGGCCCAGCTCCTTCAACCCTTCCTCAGCTCAGACTGCCCCTCCTCCAGGTGGTGATACTGAGAGCGACCACCCGTAATATAAACTCTCACCAAATACCCTCCCTAGGCTTTCTCTCATTTCATATTCTTAACAGCTGCATAAAGCAAAGATTATAATGCCCATTTCACAGAAGAGGAAACTGAGGCCCTGAGAGGTTAAGCAGTTTCCAGTGCCTTTCCAATGGCCTCTTTCTTGCTCTGCAGACGGCAAGGATACTATAGTCTCAAGGGAGATGGGACCAGAGAGGGGACCAACAGCAATGTGCCAGTAGGATGTCACCAGCCCAGCTTTGGTCTCTCAAAGTACCCATGTGGGCTTCAGAGCCTGGGCCTGGAACACTACTGCAGCACCTGTTGTCTTGGGTCCTTCCCCTGAGAGGATGAGTTCCTTAGAGAGCAGACTCTTGTCCTGTTTGCCACTACAGCTCCAGTGTCAACTCTGTGTGTGGCACATTAGGTGGCAAGCAGGCATTTGTTCCATGAACAACTGACCTTCTCTAAGCCTCGGTCTTCCCATCTGAAAAATGGGATGAGTTCAGTAAACTAGTGTTCTCCATGGGCTTGGCATAGTTTGTCCTCCAGAGAAAGGGGTGACTGTTACTATCACTGCTCAACCCTTTACCTTAAGAGGGGTCCAACCCACCCCTCCCTCTTTTCCCATCCCCATCCCCATCCCTTAGTTGTTGTTGGAGAAACCCACCACTGCAGGGAGTCCTATGCCCCTATGCCCCTGGCCCAGTCTCCCTTGGAGACTGCCCTCCAGGTTTCTGGGATCAGGATTGGGAATGAGGAAGAAAGGAGGGCACAGGCTAGTGGGTCCAAGTTCAGTACAGCCAGGACTCCCTCCCCCCTAGCCAGGAGGATGGGGGCAAAAGGAGAGAAGGGGCCTGTCTGACTCTTCCTTTAGCTGGGGCCCCTGGAACTCACCAAGCCGCATCAGTGCTGCCACTGGGTTGGCCAATATGTTTTCCGAGTGTGACACTCAGCAGCCAACAGAGGACAGCAAATACATTTTTTATGATCCTAGGAGGCTCAGTCCAGTCACGTATCCACGCAGAGGGACAAGTCACGTCTCAGTTATTCAGGATCCTCTTTGGGCAACTGACGGGGGCTTCTGCAATGATCTGGGGGTCCCTGGGTGAGGGGTGGCGGTGGAGCAGATTTCAGGCAGGGAGGCTGAGCTGAGGGCACTTCCTTACTCTTGGAACCAGAAGGAAGTTCACAAGGAGAGAGGGGTGTCAGCACTGTAGACCAGATCTTTGCCAGGTAGGGAAGGTACCCTCATGCCTACCTCCCAATTTCCGGCACCGGGCTCTGAGTAGAGCTTTGAAAGCATTCACACAGTGACATTGGATTAGGGAGGAGGACACAGAAGTTAAGTTTTGGCCTGAAGATGGTTTGACATTTGGGGGAGTTCTTGGCAAAAGAGCATGTCTGTCCAGTTTCAAACCTGGGAGTTTCCAGGGACCTCGGTCACCCTAAAGGAGGTGGGGGGGGGGACTGCCACTGAGTGAGTGGAAGAGGGGTGGGAGTCCCTTTGGGTGCAGCTCTACCGCTCCTTTGGGGTGTGAGCTGATGGGCTTGGGGGAAGGGCTGAAAGTGTCTGCTGCCACGGGCACTGGGTGTTCCCAAAAAAGGGGGCAGATCTGCGGGCGTGTCTGAATCCTAAGTGCATATGTCCCCATTTTCAGCTCCATGCATCCCCAGCTCAGGAATCCCTCGAATTCATTTCGGGGACTCCCGCTCGCCCCGCAGGGGGGAGGCCCAACCTCGGCTCCCTCCTCCGGGCAACGGGGGTACTGAAAGTGGGGACTCTGCCTTTCCTGCCCTCTACCCCGTTTGGAGAACCCCAGTCTCTGCCCCTACAGGTCTGGACTGACGTCGCCACCGCATTTCTAGGAATGCCCCTAGCCGCTGACTATATTTGGCGAGGGTTTCTAGGAAGGCGCCCCCCCACGCCCAGCCCCCACCGCCACCCCGGCTCCCAGGCTCGCTCCCGCTCTCCCGGGCCGGGGAGGAGCCGCCCGCCGCCCGACCGCCTGGGCCGCCGCCTCCCCGGCGCGGCCAACCCGGGGCCGCCCAGCCCCCGCCCCGGGCCGGCCGGAGGGCGCGGGGGGCGGGGGCCGGGGGCGCGGCTTTGTGGCTGCCGCGGACCGCGGAGGCCGGTGCAGCCCGTGGGCTCCGCGCGCTCTGCGGGGAAGGCTTCTCTGCGCCCCCTGCCCTTCCCTCGGTCTGGTCTGGGGAGGGGGAAGCGTTGGTTTTTTTCTGGAAGTACCCCTCCCACCAGCACGGTGAAGAATCCGAGGCTGGGCTCTAATCGAGGCGGAGGCTGCAGGGCCCACGGGGCGCCCCCCCGCCCCGCACACGCCTCCCCGGAGCCCTGGAAGGCGCAGCCCCGGTGGGGCCCTGAACCCCCGGAGGAGGCAGCGGCGGTGAGTCGGCCCCCTTTTTCCTGCATGGCACCCCGCTCCCGGGTCAGGACAGGGGCCGCGGCAGGTGGGTGCCCAGGTCCCCGGGCTAAGGGGGTGCAGGGCGGCTGCCTGGAGGGTGGGTGGGGACAGGCGCGGGGAGGTGGCGACGAGGGCAGCGCACGGCTCCCCCGGGACTCGGCGCGAGACGCTTGTCTGGACTGCGGTCCCGGGAGGCGGCGGGGCGGGCCGCCCCCTACCCCCTCCTTCGCTCCCGAGAGGGGCGTGTTAGGCAATTAAGTGGGATCGGGGCGCGGCGGCCACCCACCTCCCTTGGTCCGGGGATCGGGAATCACTGAGGCGTCTGTGAGCCAGCCACCCCGCCCCCACCCCGGAAAGCCGGCGAGGGAAACTGACTCGCTGCGTGACCCCGGCATCAATGCCATGCAAGGAGCAGGCCGCCCGCTCGCCCGGCTGCGCGCTGGGCCTCCGCGCCCGCGCCTCCACGTGCGCCCGGGCCGGGCTGGCGGGGTCCGAGGGTCAGCGGAAGCCTGCGGGGGCCGGGCCCTGGGCACGACCGGAAAAGCAGGGGTGGACAGTCCCCGGGGAGTCACCACCTCCCCAAAGTAAAGTTGGCCGCCCCCTCCCCGCCAGAAGCCGGCGGCCATAGCACGTTGGCGTTGGCTTTTGCACAGCCCGAGTACAAAACTTAATTTCCGGGGTGCAGATCCGGGTGTCAGGACCCGAGACGACACAAAGTTGCACCGGCAAAAGTTAAGAAAGAAAAAAAAAAAAGCATTTTGGTTTTTCTTTTGTGGGGGAAGTGGTGTTTCTGGTTTCTTCCGCTGCTTTCCGCTGGACACCAAGGGGCGCGTTGGAATGTGCCGCTCCGATCCTTTGAGGACACATCCATATTTATAATTTATTTTTAGGAGAAGTTGTGAAAACGGGAGGATGGTTAAAATAAGGGGGGAAAGGTGTGTGTGTTGGGGAGGTGGCCTTTCCAGAACCCAGCGGCTAATGAAGCTATTAAAGTGGAAATAATTCTCCTCCCCAATCTCGGGCAAGCAGCAAATTTGACTTTAATGAGAGACAATTAAGGGCACCAGAAAGTCAACTTGAACTGGAGCTGGAGTGATGGGTCTGGAGCTGTGCGAAGCACCCGTTTCGGCTTGCCTAAGGGACATTTGGGGCACCTCGGGTCTTCCCTGGCAGCTGTCAGGTCGATCTGTCGGGTGACTGCCGCTGGCAGGGTGAAGACACCTCATAGGGTGAGCAGATCCATCCCCTCCCCTCTGCCTCAACCCTGCCCGAAAATCCAGCCAGGATTCCTTTAATTATCCAGGATTCTCCAAAATCCCGCCCCTCAAGGCAGCCAGCCCAGGGCAGTGAGCCTGTGGAGGGGAAACATGCTTCTTTAGGCTTCGGAGGCTGTGGCCCCAGAATCGGGGTTTTGAGGGCAAGATGAGTTTTTGTTTGATCCAACTGGCCCACAAAGTCCCGCTTTTGGGGTCATTCGAAACAGCGAAGGATTCAGACCCCAGCTAGTCCTGGAAGGTGAGGGCAGATAGCCGACACCCCAGGCTGCCCGTCTACCACCAGCTAGGCAAAAAGGAGAGGCTGGCTGTTTTCTGTAGAAGGGAGAGGGCAGGGCAGTGTTCTCACACTCGAGTGCGTGGTTCTCAGCTGGCTGTGCTGCGTTTCCCAGAGCTCTCTCCTTAGGAGGCCGAACAGAGAGGTGATAGGTGAACAAGTACACTTTTATCCCCGGTGGTTTAATGAGATGTTTTAGTGACCGGGATTTGCAAGGACTGAGTGTCACACGTATAGTTGTGTCAAGTGTTTGAAATCCCCCCCAAATGAAACACTACTGAAACCACAAATGGTGATTCCATTAGATGCGTCTTTACACGTCTTGTCAAAGGGGCAACCGTCTGCCTGCTTCTGCCTGGAATTGTGCTGTTTCTTGGCTACTTCACTGTACATTGTTTTGTAAGAAGCAAGAATGGAGTGAGGACATCTTACAGACTTAGACATGTTGTCAAGAGGGATCAGTCCCTGGAGAAGGGCATCATGCTTAGTAGAGGGTCTGAGAAAAAGAGAAAGACCCTCAGTGGGATGGGGTGACACAGAGGCTGCAGCATTGGGCTCAAGCGTAACAGTGATTGTGGATACAGTGCAGGACCAGGCAGTGATTCGTTCTGTTGTAAATAGGGTCGCTATGAGTTGGCACTGACTCTGTGTACTGTCTTCACAGGGAAGTGTTTCTCTGGTGGAACTGCAAATGCTGTGTCTAGAACAGTAACCTAGTACACTGTATTAATTTACACACACACACACACACACACACACAACCAGCCCTCTGGTAGTAACCTACATAGGCATCCATATACCCAGAGTCATTTGCCAACCTGGAATGTAAATCAAGTGTTCCCAGCAGGGACCAGAAAAGTGAGCTGTCCCTGAAAACAATTTTGAACACAGAGTCCTTGACAGAAGATGCAGGGTGTGATAGACGTGGCACAGGTACACAGAGATGACATTCGTGCTCCAGGTCTTGGCAGCAACAGTTCTTGACGTCCAAAGTTCTTTCTTTGTCACGGGGCACAAGGAAACAGCACAATTTTCAGTGGCCCCGCAGTGGCCGACATGGCTCATGGAGGGAGAGTTGTTGTCATGTTGAGGTGTTTGTGCTCAGCTGAACTGTTACCCTCCTCGGAGCATGGAGAGAGCCGGCTGTTGAATCATATTTGTTTTGCGAAGGGAGGCAAGCTCACCAAATTAGCCTTTCATGGTGTTTGTACAAGTAGCGTGTTGCACGTGAATTAAGGAGGCTGGCACCGTGAGTGTTGTACCAGCGTCCTGCGTTGTCGTCGAGGCGGTGAAGCCCAGTGTTAAAATGACTGAATTGTTAAGTGGGGCCAGTCAGACAGAAGGGAGGTCTCCGATTTCTGCTTTCAGGCAAGCATCTGTAACAGCACAGTGCTGCGTGTCTTCAGCCCTCTGAAACCGTGCATGTAATTATGAATATATTTAGCAAACTCTCTCCCCCCGCCCCCCCCCCCCCAAGTCTGGAAACAGGCAAAGTAGTATGGTGAAGAGATTATAAATCAGGGCTTTTGCTGTGAGAAGCCGTCATTAATTCAGCAAAGAATCACAGCTCTTTTTTATATTCTTACCCCCACCCCCCCAACCAATAAGAAGAAATTCAGTGTGGAACTGCTGAATACATGTTGGCGTTTCTCCTTTTGCCTTTCTGTGAAATTTCATTAAGCAGTTGCTATTTTTCCCCCAAAGAAGTGTGGACTTATGAAGAAAAAAAAAAAAGAGAAAAAGAACAGCAACTTTGAATTTAGTGCCTAGCAGTATACAAGCTGGAGCTCATCTCATAGGGGAAACAAATGTGTTCTGATAGAGAAGAATTGGGTCTAGCCGGGGGTCCAATATTTCGAGGTGTGCTGCAACAAAGAAGGACTTCCTTAAAAATGTTTATTTATGACTCAAACCAGAAAAAGTTCGAAAAGCCCCTACAAGGAAACACCCCTTCTGCTTCTTCCTTAGCCTTAGACATTAATTAAGAACAGAAAGAAGATTCTTTCCAGATAAACTTAGAGCTTCCTAATAGGAGATCAACTCAGCCTCCTTGAATTCGGACTGTAGACTCCACGTGGCTATTTTAGGCATGAGGCTAGAAATTAGGGAAAGTTAAAGAGAAATTGGCACTTAGAATCACTTGCCAGAAAAGAATTGCACATACAAAAAAAACAAAACACTGTCAATCAGGGTTACTTAAACTGGATTTCTTTTTCCTGGTCTAGCCTCCAAAACTCAGGAAAATGGAAAGCCCTTTTTGCTTCTTGTATCTGGAATAAGATTAAGATAAACCCCACAAAAAACACCGACACCCACAAACATGATTTAAACCACCACAGAATTCTCAGGCCTAGTAGCCAAGCAAGCTTTTCTTGGAGAGATGTGGAAACTGAAGGAGGTGAATTTAGAAGAAGTAGGTATTCAGGGGTCCTTCATCACCTCCCAGCCTTATTCCTGGTTTCTTTTCAAAGCAGCCAGTGTTCATATGCTGTTTCTGCAGCCTCCCCAATTGTAGGTGAAGTGTGTGCACAAATATTTACAAAGCTCTGATAAGTTTCTCATTTTAACATCATCTTACTTAACACAAAACATTTGAGTTTGAAAAAAAAAACACAAAACAAAAAAAAAATTTTTTTTTCTCAGTGTCCCTGCCCAGCTGCACAGTTCCATAAAGACTTGAGCCACCTGAGTGAAAACTCCCAGTGCTGGTGTCTCAAGAAGCCATTTTAAAACTGTATCGGGAAGACAGGAGAAGGGCACACGTGCAGACTCTTCTTGACGTTTGGGGCTGGGCAGAGAGGACTTAGTGATTGACTTGGGCCTTCACTTAGCTGTATGATACTGTGTGGTGTGAGAAGTGCAAAACACTATGTGCTCATTGAAGTCAGGCATAAGGTTAGTGCCTGGGGCCTGTGGGCATTCTTTGCCCAAAACGCACTGCCAGCTGAGGTCCAAATCTGCCCTTCTAGCCACCACTAGTGGCCAAACAAGAGCCAGACAGGTGCCCAGGGTCTGTCTTCTGGGATTCAGCCTGTAGCGTGGTAAAAAAGTGGGTGTTGGGCTGCTGAAGCAGGCTCCCCAGAAACTGTGCAGGGTTCAATGTTCTGGTTGCCACGTAGCCTCTGGTGAACACAGAGCACCAATTTGCTAAGTGAATGCCCCCAAAGGGAACAGCTCAGGATGTCCCACAGGCTGGGAGCAAATCCGTCCTGCCTGAGAGCTTATGGGCACTCAGAGATTCAGGGGCGCATCTGGGTTCCAGGAACCCTGGCTGCAGTCCTCCTGGCTGTCCAGCAGCTCCGTGCTGGGGTGGGCGCAGGGGGCAGGGATGAGCTGCTGTGTGCCAAGGCCTCTCTCCTCCTGCCTCGTGCCAGGCGGGCCCTCCCACCCAGCCTGGGAGATGGGCCCTCTTGTTTGTATCAGGTTTCAGGAAAGCTCATGGCAGGTGGGCAGGATTGCAGCATTGATAGGGGAAAGGCTTTGGGGTAGCCAGAGGGCCTGAAGGGACAGGTCAGGCGGGCAGAGGAAGGACCAAACCCTGAGTCACCTTTGGGTTAGCAGAGACAGAAACTGGGTGGGCATCCCCGGGTCACACAGGGAGGAAATCTACCACTTGGCGTCCACACATGCCCGTCCCTGAATCAGGTGAACCTACGGGACTCCCCTTTGGCCCCGGTAACCAGACCCCGGGTCACCAGGGCCTCGTGGGTCCCTAACTATATCTCAGCATGGCCTGAAAAGGGCCAAAGCGGACACTGGAATCCAGGCCACTTTTCGCCTCAGGTTCCCCCAGAGAATTTTTCAGGCGCTACTTGAGAGGCGATCCAGGCGGCCTTTGCCGAGGGTCACATGGCGGGTGTAGAGTCACTCTGGCAGGCCTAGCTGGGGTGGCAGGCCCACTTGGTGGTGACAGACCAGGGCAGCTGTCCCCAGGTCTTGCCAGGGCTTCGAGTCAGGCCGTGGGGCCTGGGATCCAGCAAGTGCAGGCAGGTCTGTGGAGGAAGGCTCTCAGCCTGGTCCTCGCTGCCATGGTGACACGGCTGCTTCCATTCACAGAGTAACGCGCAGAGGCCGTTCTCAGAGGCCTGTCTGCTCGCGATGGCCCAGTGTGACATATACTGGCCTGCTAAGAGAGCAACTCCACCAGCTGACACCCGAGGCAGCCGCTGGGCAGGGTTAACCCCATCCAGCCCCAGGGGTGTTGGCCAGCCTGGGGGCTCCAGACTGCAAGGGGAGGCCTCTGGGAGGCCCAGGGCCCAGGAGAGACACTGGCCTGGATTTCTTAATCCTAAAATGACAGTGCTCGGCCTGAAAGAAGGAAAAGAGATGGCACCCTGAACTTGAATAGTGACTCCTTGGCTTTAAAAAAACAAAGGCATTGTCGTAAAATATACCTAACAAAAAAGCTGGCATTTCAACAATCTTCATGTCCCATTTAGTGACATGAGTGTTTTCGTTTTGTTTAGCCACTACCCTGATCTGTTCCAAATGTCTCCATCCCCCTCAAAGATCACTGATCCCTAACCTTTGAGTATTCATCTCCCCTGCCCTCTGCCCGCCCACTGCTGAACTTTGGCTTCTGTACACACATCTAGATATTTTAAATAAGTGGGATCTTATCTTTAAAACATTTTGTGTGATAAAATTTAAAAAAAAATTCCCATCTTAACCACGCGTTACTGTCCAGTTCAGTGACATGAATTACATTCACTGTATTGTGCAGCCATTGCCTCTCCCCGAGTCTCAGTTTTGTCACCTCGAGCAGAAACTCTGACCCTTCAGCAGTCTCTTCCCGTTTCCTCCCTCCCACCCATACCCGGTAACCTTGCTCACATGTGCAAGCACTGCCGGTTAAGTTCATGAACTCACCCTAGAAAAAGTACCTCTTACCTCACTGATGAGTATCACTGTGGTCACCTTCAAAGTACTCCCCGTGGGAAGCTGCACACCGATGCCAGAGTGACCGCTGTGCACAATGGCATGTGTGCAAACTTAATTGTACAGTTGTCCGTGAGAGAGCGTTTAACCAGTAAACAAATAACTGCATCGAAACACCCTCTCTGCTCACCTGATCTGGCCCCCGGTGACTTTTTTTTCTTTACCTGAAGATAAAGGAAAAGTTGAAAGGAAGGTATTTTGATGCCATTCAGGACATCAGGGGTAATCCAACAACAGCTCTGATGGCCGTTCCAGAAAAAGCGTTCCAAAATTGCTTTGAAGGGTGGACTAGGTGCTGGCATCAGTGCATAGCTTCCCGAGGGGAGTGCTTTGAAGGTGCCCATAGTGACATTCAACAGTGAGGTATGCAGCCCTTAAACAATGAAGTTCACGGACTTAACTGTCAGACCTGGTACCTGCTGTCTCTCTTCATCTGCCTTTACTTAGCTATTCCACAGAAGTGGGAACACACAAGTGTTTGTGCTTTTATACCTGGCTGACACCACTCAGCAGAGTGTCTTCAGAGTTTATCCATGTAGCATGTCTCAAGACTTCGTTTCTCTGTATGGCTGAATCATACTCCATGACGTTTCCCTTTTCGTGCTGTCTCTGGTAAACCCCTACCCAGCCCTTTAACCTCCTGTTGGTGGGTCTTTGGTTGTGACAGGAACCCCATGCTTTCCAGAGATTTCCCTCTGGGCTTCCAAGTCACCTGACTTCTCCACATTCCGGAGGAGGAGCTGTTTATGGATTAGGTGTTCAATTAGATTGCTGGTGACGGGTCAGAGTGGTCATTTGGGGTCGTGGGGGAAATGTCGTGGATCATAGGGTCCTCTGGCTTTAGACAGCAATTATTGTAATGAATCTGCTCTAGGGTTTCAGCTCCTTGGTTTTGTGCAGATAGAGAAGGACATGTCTCTGTTGAAGCCACTGTGTTGAGACACATGCAGCCGACAGAGGAGGGGACCGGGTCCCTTCTGGGATCCTGAGTGGAGCCGTTGCACACATAGAAAGCCTTCACTTGTTTCAAGTTTGCTCTAACTTTGTACATTTTTTCCTTTGTAGTTTTGGCTCTTTGGTGTTCCGAGAGCCACCACTTCCTGCCCAGCTGGCTCGTTACCGCAGGGAAAATGAGGGACTTTTGGGGGCAGATGTGTTTCCATTCCACTATCATAATGCCCCTAAAAATCCTTATTGCTCTTGCAGTATTCCTCAGGGGTCTCTGGGCTGGCCTCACTCGGCCGGGAACACCACAGCTCTGAGTTCCTCCAGCAACTAAAAGAAGAGAGAGAGAGGGAGGTGTTCCCCAGACTCTCCCAACACAGTTCCTCTGGCCCCCCGTAGAGCTCCCCTTTCTGCACTCAGAACCGGCAACCATCATGAAAAAGAAAACCAGCCATCCACTAACACCGGTTGGTCAGAGTGCTTCTTTTGCCCTCCAGGGACTGAACGTGGACATCAGGCTTGGGAAATAGGGCGTCCGGGGTTGGTGAGGGGAGGTGGAGAAGGTGGAAGAGAAACAAGTGTTACCTGTTTGACAAGGCACGTTGCACGTTCTGCCCAAGTCTTTCCAGCGGGGTTCCTGGAATCTTCATGTTGGCAGAGGGCCCTGAGCCCCACAGCTCCCTGAGGCTATTCCTGCTCTCTGCCTCAGTTTCCCACCCACCGAGGTGGGGGGTGATACCCCCTGCTGTGGCCTCAGAGGTTTCCTGGATGGTACTTGCCAGTTATAATGAGATCAAGTGATGGACAAGCTGTGGAAGTGCTTTGCCAAAGTAGGGACGTAAAAGCATGAGATGTAGGTGTTATTACTAATACTGACTGACACACATCTAATCTGTGGAGACAAATCAAACCAGGGAGGACCACAGCAGCTAGTTAGCGTGGGCATCTGGGGTCAGCCAGCCCTGCATTACAGTCCAAACGGTCTCACTGTGTCACCCCGGCCAAGTGACTCAATCTCTCTTGGCCTCAGTTCCTGAACCCTGAAACCTACGGCTTGGAATAGGAGCTCCCCAAGGCTGATATACACACTTGCCTGATGATTTTAAGGGGGCGCATGGCTAAAGAGGTAAATTATTTTAATAGTTAGATGTTTGCTGGCACAGCTAACTTCTATTTATAGTAAATGGTTTTTACTTAAGACTTAAGGGTCCTTTTCAAAAAATTATATTGTAGGACTTTTTAAAAAATATATTAGAGGTACTTAAGGTTATCCTTTTTATGATGTTCCTTTTTTTTTAATAATACACTTTATTTTTTTAGAGCACTTTTAAGTCTGCAGAAATAATGCCACAGGAAGTCCCGAGTGCTCCCATCTGCTCCCCTTCCTCCTGGGCTCTGCTTCTGCCGTCAGCAGCATCTTGCGTTTGTGTGGGACATCTGTTGGGACTGATACACTCGTATCAATACATTCCTATTAACTACAGTCTGCAGTTCAGAGGGGCCCTGGTGGCACTGCGGTTAGGTGCTCTGCTGCTAACAGCCTTGGAAATGGTACCGGGCAGCTACGTTGTATCCTATAGAGTCTCCGTGAGCCCAGTTAACTAGAGGGCCTTCGGTTTGGTTCTTCTTTTTTGGTTTTGGTCATTCACACTGTGGCTGTGTCTGCGCTGTACAATCCTGTGGGTTTGGACAAAGGCATAAGGTCATGTGGCCACCGCCGCAGGATTCTGCGGTGTCATCTCCTTGCTGAGGTCCCTTTCTGTATCGATTTATGATGCAAAAAGAGTGGATTGCTGGACAGAACGATGTTAAGCAAACAAGAGAACAGGTGGACTGAGGCTGGGAGGAATCGGATCCATGGCACACAACAGCACCCTCGGAATGCAGGCCTGGTGATCGGCTCCCCGAAGGTCACAGCATGGAAAACCCCACGGAGCAGTTGTACTGAGACACACGGGTCTGTCACGAGTCACAACTGAGTTGACAGCATAGGAGCAACAATGACGGGTCACCGAGGGGTCCCTGGGTGACGCGGAGAGTTAGGCGCTGACTGCTGACTGATAGGCTGGCACTGTAAACGCACCCGGAGGTTCACTGGAAGATAGGCCTGGCGATCTGCTTCTGAAAGGTCACAGCCCCTAAAGCCCCATGGAGTGCAGTTCTGTCTTTACACATGGTATAAAGACCAGGTGTCAGAGTCAGCGTGACAGCAATTCACAGTAACACAGACAGGTCACCTTGCTCAAGAATTAGTATGCTTCACTTAGGAATGTCTGCACCGGTGTAACTGGTGTGGGGGAACAGAGGACCGCAGGGAAGGGGCGGAGTGCGCTCCCAGTTCAAATCCATGGAGGGTTCCACCTGTGATAACCTGGGTGTGATGTGTCTCTCTTCTGGGTGGGGGACCCTCACCCCTTTCCTGCTGACACCATCAGTGGCAAGGTGGCTTATAAGCAGAGGGCTCAGACCCCACCCCACCCCCAGCCATGTCCCTGAGCTGTCTCTCATTTTAGCATCACAATAACTTTCCTCCTGGCCAGGGCTTCCCTCTGAGCCTCAGTTTCCTCTGTGAAATAGGGAGACTAAGAAGACCTTGTCCTAGAGTGGTGTCAGCATCGCCGGCTACTGGGGCCCAGGACAGGCACCAAGGCGCCAGCCCCCAGGACGGTGGTTTTGCAGGGCAGGAGCAGCAGTGGCTCCGAGCAGCGGGCGCCGACCCTGGTTTCACTTTCTGCTGTGTCATGGAGTGGGGGGCAGGGTGGCAGCGGGGCCCAGCTGGCCAGCTGGGGCGGGCATGGGGCACTGAGAGGCTGGGCCAACAGCTGCAGGCCCAGCTGCCAGAGTGCCCCAGGTTTGTGGCCCACCCGACAGCCTGTCAGGACCAGGCTGGTCCCTCAGGGTGCCCCCATAACTGCTGTTCCCCTGCACAGTAGGGAGAACCCCAAGTGACAGAAGCCAGGGTTAAGATGGTTTCTGCAGCTGTTGGGGACCCCTGAACCAAGATGTTAAGCAATGGGCTTGGAGTTGGAAGACCTGCGGCTGCTGAGTCTCTGCGGGACAGGTGTGGCTCAGGCCCTGCTTCCTCCCCTCCTGCACTGTACCAGGTGTCAGACGTGCAGCTGAGAGAGCAAGTACAGACCCTGCCCTCCTGGGGCTCAGAGGTGAATCCTGGGTGACAACCAGAAGTGCAAGCAAGGAAGCGAACCGTTGTGTTCAGTGGAAGAGCCAAACTGAGCACGGGGGTCAGGCTCCTGGGAAGAGTACATGTGTGTGCCAGCGTGCGTGTGTGTGCATGTGGCCACTCCTGGGGTGTACAGGTAGGTGACAAGCTCTGAGCCTGCAGCTAGATCTCCTGAGCTGGAGTGTGAACTCTGCCACCAGCTGGCTGTGTGGCCTTGGGCAAAGTCCTTCACCTCTGTGTGCCTTAGCTTCACGTTGCTTTAAATCATACCTGTTGCATGTTGTTGCTGTTAGCTGCCGTGGAGATGGCCCCCAACCTTGGTGACCCCACACACAACAGAACAAAACGCTGCCCAGTCTGAGCCGTGCCCGTGATCAGCTTTGTATTGGGCAGTGGTGATGCACTGGCTGATTTTTCAAAAGCAGATCACCTGCCCTTTCTTCCTAGTGTCTTGGTCTAAAAACAACACTATAACCTGTTCAGCATCATCGCAGTGTCAAGCTCCCACTGACAGACGAGTGGTGGCTGCACCTCGGTCTTCCACACAGGAGGTGAGAAGTCTACCAGTGAACCATCCCTCACCTCCGTGTACATCCGAGGGCCCTGGGGAGCATGATACAAACGATCACATGTGAAGAATTCGGGACGGGGCCTGGCATTGACTATACGCTGTATAAGTGTCAGCTGTTACATAAGGATAATGAAGTGTGAACTATTATTATAAGATGAAATGGGACCTGTGGAGCAGGCCAAGAACATCAGTAATACCGTTGAGCCTTTACACCGTGCCAGAAGCTTCATAGGCGTCATCTCACTCAGTAGCCACAGGTGGGCATGATTAGCATCTCCTTGTTCAGACAAGGAAACTGAGGCTCAAGCCTCATGTCAAGCCTTGTGTCAAAACGATCCAGCAGGAAAGCATTTTGACCCCAGATACAGGAGTGGATTTGTGGGCGTGCGCCTCACGCTTAGAAAGCCTTAATGTTCTGCTGTCACAGTCTTAAATTCTTAATAATTTGGGGACAAGGCTTCCTGTGTTTTCATCTTGCATAGGTCCCCTCAAATTATGTAGCTGGGCCTGCCTAGATCTGGTTTGGTCCAAAGCTGTCACTGTTTACTGATTCTCTCAATGCAGACACGTCCACCATCATTTTTATAGTCTTTAGTAAAAACCAGATGCCAGCAAGTTGATTCTGACTCACGGCAAACCCATATAGGTTAGAGCACAACTGTGCTCTGTAGGGTTTTCACCGGCTAATTTTTTGGAAAGTGGACTGCCAGGCCTTTCTTCCAAGGTACCCAAGTGGCCTTGAACTTTCAACCTTTTGGATGACAGCAAGTGTGTTGACTGTTTGAGGCCGCCAGGGACTCCAGGGTACTTAGTTCCACTGCCATGTTGTCAGTTCTCACCCAGAGGACCCTACAGGACAAGGTGAAACTGCCCACTGGCTTTCCAAGACTGTGATCTTTATGGAAGCAGACCTTGCACATTTAGCTCCCACGAGCGGCTGGTAGATTCAAACTGCCAACCTTTGGGTTAGCAGCCAAGTGCTTTAAACATGTGCCACTGGGGCTCCTTGGAGTCTTTAGTCACCAAAGTGAAATCCATTGCCACTGAGTCAATTCTGACTCCTAGCGACCTTACAGGATAGAGTGGAGCTGCCCCTTTGGGTCTCCAAGGGACAGCTGAGGGATCGCAACCGCCGAGCGTCTGGTCAGCACCCAAGCTCTTAACCACTGCACCATGGGGGCTCCAGAATGGCTGGTAAAAAACCAAAAACCAAGCCCACTGCCGCTGAGTCGATTCCGACTCATAGCAACCCTACAGGGCAAAGTAAAACTGCCCCATAGGGTTTCCCAGGAGTGCCTGACGGATGTGAACTGCCAACTGTTTTGGTTAGCAGACACAGCACTTAACCACTACACCACCAGGGTTCTCAGAGTGTTCAGGAGTGGGACTAAAATCCTGAGGGAAAATTTTTAACACTTACTGCAGGATTGTGACATGGTTAAGTGCTACCTCTGCGAACCCAAAAGGTCGGCAGTTCAAATCCACCAGGCTGTCCTTGGAAACTCTATGGGGCAGTTCTACTCTGTTCTGTTGGGGTCACTATCAGTCAGAATCGACTCAACAACAGTGACTTTGACTTTGACTGACAGCAGGAGGAGATTGCCTAAGTATCTGTCTGTTGTCAACATCAGGCAAGCAGGGCAGGACCATGACTACGTCCTTGCTGTATCCCAGGTTTGGCAGATATTAGATCTTCAATTAATATTTATGAAATAAAGCAAATGAATTAGAGGCTGCTGTATCCCCCGACCTGGTGGCATAGTGGTGAAGTGCTACATCTGCTGACCAAAATGTCAGCTAACCGAAAGGTCAGCAGTTCAAATCGGCCAGGCTGCTCCTTGGAAACTCTATCGGAACAGTTCCACTCTGTCCTATAGGGTCGCCATGAGTCAAAATCGACTCGACGGCAGTGCAAGAGTGTCTGCCAGGGAAACCCTGGTGGCATAGTGGTTAAGTGCTATGGCTGCTAACCAAAGGATTCGGAGTTCAAGTCCACCAGACATTCCTTGGAAACTCTATGGGGCAGTTCTACTCTGTCCTTTAGGGTACCTATAAGTCGGAACCTACTCGACGGCAGTGGATTTTTTGGTATCCCCCAAGGAAGCCCAGGTGGCATAGTGGCTAAAGTGCCTGGCTGCTAGCTGCACGGTTCAGCAATTAGAGTGTACCAGCCGCTCCTCAAGAGAAAGGTTTGGCAGTCCAGTTCCATAAAGACTGACAGCCTTGGAAACCCAGTGGGGCAGTTCTGCTCTGTCCTAGCTACTGTGAGTTGCCATCGACTCGGCGGCAGTGGGTTTAGTTTGGGTGTTTTGCTATCTCCCAAACTATTTAAATGACACCTTCTGGGGACACAGCTTGCAAGTGGAGCAGGATCACCCTTGGGCTACCCCAGCAGGCTTCTAAGAAGCCCCTGAAGGGGGTGCAGGCAGAGGTTTCTTCCTTCCCCTGCCCTGACACAGGGCACTCTGGCCTGCCAACACCTTGCAGCAGATTACTCTTGACTGGTTTTAGTGGAGAACTTGGAGGCAGGGCAAGTCTTTAAAGGCATGTGAACCTGGGTGAAGGCGTATGAACCATGAGGGCATGTGAACAGGGAAGACATGCAGAACAATGGAAAGCATGCTCAGGCCTTTTCCTTCGTAAGTTCAAGTCTCAGCCAAGGGCTGGGGACACAGTTTCCTGAGCTCTGTTACATGAGACAGCTTGGATTAAAGATCCTTCTCCCTCTGAAATTAGAGTTTGTCTATGCTCTCCAAGTCCCAAACTATGGGTGTTAGTCAGAAGCAAAGAGTCATTTGAAAAGCCTTTCAGATATTTATAACGATGATAAAACGTTTAGATGGTGCTTGGCCAGCAATTTTCACAGCCATTTTCTCCGCTGCCTCCGATCACAGCCCTAGGAAGCAAGAGCTGTTTTCCTTGTTTTCTAAATGACAGTGACATTGTGTTCTTGTCGGTGCCGTCAAGCTGATTCTGACTCCGAGCAACCTCACGTGACAAAACAGAACTGCTCTGTCGGGTTTTCTAGGCTGTAATCTTTACGGGAGAAACCCTGGTGGCCTTGTGGTTGAGGGCTCTGGCTGCTAACTGAAAGGTCAGCAGTTCGACTCTACCAGGCGCTCCTTGGGGACTCTGTGGGACAGTGCTGCTCTGTCCTGTAGGATCGCCATGAGTTGCCGTCGACCCAGTGGCAGTGGGTAATCTTGACCAGAACAGAACATCAGGTCTTGCTCCTGCAGAGTCCCTGGGTGGGTCTCACCTACCAACCTTTTGGTTAGCAGCTGAGCGTTTAACCACTTACTGACCAGGGCTCCCAACTAACATAACCACCACTGTATACTGAGTGTTTTGTATGTGCCAGGAAACCCTGGTGACGTAGCAGGTAAGTGCTCCGGCTGCCACTCCTTGGAAACTTAGAGGCTGTTCTGCTCTGTCCTATAGGGTTACTATGAGTTGGACTAGAATTGACAGCAACAGTGTCTTTTTTTTTTTTTTTGTACATACCAGGCACTTTACATGTACAAAATCATTATAGTTGGACAAGCAACATATAAAGGAGGTACTGCTGTGATCTCCAGCTTACTGATGAGGAAACTGAGGCTGAGAGAGATGAACTGACTTCCCAAGGTCACCCACTCAGGTGTCATGAGTCAGGATGCAAACCTAGATCTTCCATCCCAGGAGTCAGCAAGCTTTTATAATAGACAGACAGATACTAAATATTTTGGCCTCTGTGGGCCACACAGTATGTCACAGTGTCTTAGCTCTGCCACTGAAGTATGAAGACAGCCATAGACAACACCTACGGGAATGGCTGTGGCCGAGTTCCAGTAAAGCTTTATTTACAAAAACCGGGAGTGGGGCTGAACTGGCCCTCGGGCCATTGTTTGCCTACTGCTCTCCCCATCCCAAACCCTGCCCTTGGTCCTTGCCATCTTCTTCCCCTTTCTCTCTACCCGACCTGTGCAGATGGAAGTAGGACAGCCTGGAGGAGGTGAGGCAGAGCTGAGTCGCGGTGAGACGGGAAAGAAACAGCCCTTCAGTGAGGCAGGACCAGCTACTTCATTTGTGTGACTCAGGGTGAAATAAAAGTGCAGAGCCCTTTGTTCAGAAATGGCTAAGACATTCAAGATGGGGACAAAGCACTCAACCTAGTGTGGAGTCCTGTGCATAAGTCCTATGCCCATGAGGTCAGTCCTGCCCAGAGGCTGTTAGAAGGGTGCCCAAGCAGAACTGATGCCATGGACACAGGAGTTTAGTGCCTTGGGTGACTGGGGGGTATAAGCACCCCTCATCCTTAACCCCAGGAATGACTCCAAAGACTTTTGGGTCTCCCATGGCATGTGGGACAGGGCTCAAGCCAAGTTCAGTGGACTCTCCAAAAATAAGATGACCCCAGATGACATGTGAGTTGTAAGTGCTTAGAAAAATAACCATTTGTCCTCAGCTTTCTTCTCTAGGAGCCCACAGTTGTTTAATTTGGCCACGCTGTTCTATCCTGGCCTCTGAGTGGACTCTGATGTCACAGCAAGTGACAGGGCTGCAGACTGCTGCGTCTGTTAGCCTCTGGTCAGCAAGGAGTCCAGAACAGTGGCAAGCCAAGGATGCCCAAGAGACAGGTGACCATGGTGGACACGCCAATCTGCCATGGAGCCCCACCTCTCCCAGCTCAGACAGTGCTCCATCACCCTCCTCCAAGGGCAGTCTCCACCCACCATGTGACATCGACTCCTGGCTCCTCCTCAATCCAAGTTCATGATCTGCTTTACTCAAGACACCTGGAGCGTCACAGCCTCTGGTGTGTTGGAATGCCTCTAGAGGGTGCCTTTATATCCATGGAGCCCTGTCCGGAAGGAGTGTACAGCGCACCTGGGAGGGGCCGAGGGAGGAAGACAGGGGCTCACAGGGGAGACCAGATGAGACCCCAAGACCCTGCAGATCTTCCCATTCTTGGCCCTGCCATTCATTCATTCATTCATTCATTCAACTCTTTGAGTAACAACTGGACACTGTTGATTCCAACTCACAGCACCCCTGCAGAACTGCCTCCCAGGATTTCCTAGGCTGTAACCTTTACAGCAGCAGACTGCCAGGTCCTTCTCCAGGGGGAGGAGCTGACAGGTTGGAACCGCTGACCTTTCAGTTAGCAGCTCAGCACTGAGCCTTGGCGCTGTCATCTGGCAGTGGTGACATGGGCATGAGCAGTCTAGTGGTCCACATGGGAGAGACGGTTTCTGCCCTCATGAAGCTTTCAGCAGAAGGAGGAAAAGCAAAAGGCAGAGGATGGAAAGACCTTTTAAATTCTAGTAAAATAATGTAATGAACTATAACACCAAGTCTGAATAAATCCATGAAGGTAGAAGCACAGTTAAGAGAAGGCCCAGGAGGAAGTTTGGGGTTTTTTGTTTTTCTTCTGCCAGCACTCTGTCCTCCACCTCTGGCAACACACCTGTTCTGTGGGCCACAGGAACAAAAGCACGGCCCAAACTGGAACCTTTCCAACAATCCTCTCTGGGACGCAGGATTTGCCCTGAAATAGGCACATGACCTAAGGTAGCCAATCACAGCAGCCCACTTTCCAGTTGGGCCACAGCGATTGGTCCAAGTGTGGGCATGTGACCCAATATGGTGTATCACAGCAGTCTACTAAGCTGAGCCACAGTGATTGGTCTAGATGGGGGCATGTGATGCCAGCGGGCCCAATCCAGGACTTCCCTAACTGGGGATGGTGAGGACAGTGTTTGTTGTCCCTCTCTGACATTCGTAAGGAGGTGGGCTTGGGCCTACCTGTGGGCCTAGAGACTGAGGCCAGTTAGCAGAGAGAAGGAGAAACGAGAGACGGAGAGGAGAGGGTAAGAGAACCGTGGGTTCTGCAGCCCTCAAGACCGTGGATGCCTTGTTACCTTACCATCTTAGCCACCTGAGTGAATAAATTCCTCATTTTACTTTGATGAAATCAACTTAGTTTTCTGTTTGGTGCCCAAAGTGTCCTAATTTAGGGTGAGGGGATGGCTTCCCTCTGTGGACTGAGTGAGACTGGAAGCGGTGCGTTACCTTCAATGTTCTTACCCCACTGTGTCTCTGCGCACATCTCCACGAGACCGCTCAGTGCCCCCTCATTTTAGGCTGGACCAGAGCTGACCACTCCTGCTTCATCTCCAACCTCATGCCCCTACACCGGCTGCTCCTCTCCCCTACCCATCAGATTCCCTCACCCTGGAAACCTGGTGGTGTAGTGGTTAGGGGCTATGTCTGCTAACCAAAGGGTGGACGGTTTCGATCTGCCAGGCGCTCCTTGGAAGCCCTATGGGGCAGCTCTACTGTGACCTATAGGATCGCTTTGAGTCAGAATCGACCCGACAGCAGTGGGTTTTGGTTTCACCCTGTCCCAACTGCTCTTTGAGCCTGCAGCTTGCCCTGACTTCTGCTCTAATGCCTACCATATGACATTTCTAATGATTTGTTTCTGCACTCCAGTAACTGGGGACCTCAGGCGTGGGGTCTCAGGCCAGGTTCATCTTGGTACTCCAGCTCCTGACTTGTAGCAAGCAGGCAGCAAGTATAAGAGGGAGGGAGGCAGGGAAGGAAAAGGGGCGTGAGAAAGGGTAGTTCGTGCTGGCCTCCTATTCTGGTCCAAGTGTCTTAGCTTCCTGTGGCTGCCGTATTGGCAGGGAAGTAGTTAAAGGCAGGCGAGGGGACGCAGAGCCCCTGCAAGGTAAGTGGACTTTCTAGGTGGACCTGAGTGGGGTCGACATGGCCACCGAGGCTGTCCCTGTAGTTTCTAGGAGACAAGCTGTTCAGGGAGCCTCTCAACCTGTTAAAACACCCAGCTGCTGTTGGGAAGGCTGCAGGTTCCCATCCACCCAGGGGTGTCTTGGAAGTAAAGCCACTGAAAATGGTGTAGAGCACAGTCTACTGTGACGTACGTGGGATCGCCTTGAGTCAGAACTGACTTCACAGCAGCGGGTTTCTGGTTCGATGAGCTGTGGGGCACTCTTGTTCATCGGGGTTTTTATAAACAAAGGCCGAGTTTGGGGAGGTGAGCCAGGCCCAAGCTGAGAGCATCTTTGTGTAATGCTGTATTTATTTCTTTAGTGCAGTTAGAACTTAAATATGGTCCAAACATATTCTTCGTTTCATTTACACAAACAAATATGTTCCCAGGCTGACACCTCCGGTGCCAAGTTTCCAGGGGAAACAAAATTCAACTGTGAGACGACAAACCACTAGAGAGAAGAGCCTGGGAGAGCCAGGGCGAGGTTAGCATTCAGCATTTGGAACTGGGCTGCTCAGAGGGGTCTCTTTCTGTCTTGGTTGCAGATAAACCTGCCAGTCAGTTGGAGGATGGAAGCGTGGAAGGCCTGAAGGCCAGTGTGTGGAAAACACTCCGATTTTGAGAAAAGGAGGCCTGCTCACCTTGGAAGCCTTCCCCCTGCCTGTCAGAAGACACCAAGACATTTCCGGAGAAGGGGCTGATGGACTAGGGGAAAGGACACGTGGCCTATGTGAGTTGCCTTTCAAGGACTGTGCTAATAGGAAACCAAACGACTTGAAATTGTTCCAAGAGAGGGGATTAAAGCAACATGTTATTCTGAGTGATTGCTTAATTTATTGAGCTGCGGCTAGATCTGTAATGAAATACAGCCCTCAACTGATAACCTCCTGCTGCAGTTCAACTTCGACAATTAAGGAGTCTTTTCCGAGCATTTCTTTGGTACAGCCTGGAATTTTTAGCCTCTGTGGTGAGGTACACTCATTTTCCAGCTGAGCCTTGAATTATTTGTTTTAAAGGAGTGACAGGCTGGTGTTAATAACGAACACAGGCGGCATTTTATTGAGTGCCGTGCACGTGCCTGGCACTTCTTATGTGTTGTCTTGAATCCCAGCAACAAGGATCCCAGGTGGCTCCATGGTTAAGTGCTCGGCGGCTGACTGAACGAAGGATGGGCAGTTTAGAAAGGCCTGGAGAGCTGCTTCCATCAGGGTGACAGCCTAGAGAAGCCCGTGGGACAGTTCTACACTCAGTCCCCACAACAACCTGGCCCAGTAACTGTTACTGTTCCTTACTTTACAGAGGTGGGAAACCCTGGTGGCCCAGTGGTTAAGTGCTGCAGCTACTAACCAAAAGGTCAGCAGTTCAGATCCACCAGGTGCTCCTTGGAAACTCTACGGGGCAGTGCTACTCCATCCTGTAGGGCTGCTATGAGTTGGAATTGACTCCATGGCAGTGGGTTGGGTTTTACAGAGGTGAGGCTCAGAGACAGGAAGTAACTTTCCAGAGTGGCCACCCCATCCAATCCCAGACGGGAGCTACTAAGGGCTATTTTAATGTACATTAGATGAAATTTAGTCAAATGAAAAATTCACTCTGTAGGCTTGCAGCAGTTCAAGTGCTAAATAGCCGTGCGAGGCTATCCTATTGGATAGTACCAAACCAAACCAAAAGTGAACCCCACTGCCATCGAGGCAATTCTGACTCACAGGGACCCTGTAGAACAGAGTAGACCTGCCCCATTTAATTTCAAGGAGTGCCTGGAAGCTCTGAAGTGCTGACCTTTACCCTTTTAGTCAGCAGTCACAGCACTTCACCACCACACTGCCAGGGTTTGCACTGGGTAGCACAGACAGAGATATTACAAGAACTGCAACAGGGAAAAGAACATGTGTTGACACTGGATGGTTGGTGTTCGCTCACTAGCATCCGTCTGCTCTCACGGTGACCTCCTGTGTAACAGAACCGAGTCCGCAGCCTCCCCATGGTTGTGGGTGCGTCTCAGTCCATTGCTGAGGCCGCTGTCAGTCCATCTCATTAGAAGATTCCCTCATTTTCACTGACCCTCTACTTTACCCAACGTGATGTCTCTTTTTAGCCACCGATCTTTCCTGATGAAGTGTCCCGGGTCAGTGAGTCGAAGTCCTGCCATCCTCACCTCTAGAGAACATTCTGGTTGTATCTTTCCTAAGGCTGATTTATTTTTCCTTCTGGCAGTCCACAGTATAGACAGTATTCTCTGAGGGAACTCTGTCCCTGAAATTCAGGGAGGTCGTCTTCTCCAGTGACCAGACCTGCTGTCAGCTGAAAACAGCCTGGTAGGCCCCACCCAGGATAACCATAAATAACTTGATGCCTGTCTTCCCCACCCTCCTAGCTGAACGCTCTTCCCTTATCAAAGTCTTGACCATAAACAAACCTTAGCCCTTCCCCTTACAATCAACACAGCTTCCTTATTCAGACCATAAATCCCCTAACCAGAATTTCTTGCTGCTCGTCTTTTCCCATCAAACCCTAAGCCCCCTAGCCCCATACTACCTCACTGAGACTTGAAAACAATAAAAAACCTGCCCTGCTAGGGAGAAGGAGGCGGAGTCACTCTCAGCACAGACCCCACTCTCTCTCCAGCGAACTCCACTGGACCCTGGGACTGGTGTGTCTCTGCCTCTGTTTCGGGCCACCTTCTCCCCAACATTCTTCACTAACACTGCTCTACAATGCAGTAAGGAAACCCAGACTGTGGGAAACGCTACACAACAAACAGCCCAGTTTCCTCAACAAATAAACAGAAGAAAGGAGAGTGCGGAGAGCTGATACCTTAAAAGAATGCTGAGAAAATCATCAACAATGTTTGAGCCTTTTTAGATCCTGATATTCACCAACTGTATAGAAAACATTTATGAGACAGCCAGAGAAATGTGAACACACTGGTTGGATATTTGCTGATATTCAGAATCATTTTTAATAGGTGATAAAAATTCCTTCTTTTTTGGAGTTACAGACTGAAATATTTGTAAAAGAAATTATTTGCATCGTAACACGGGCGAGTGAGGGGTTGATGTCTAGCTAGAACAAGACTGGCCAAGAGTTAGTGACAGTTGAAGCTGGGTCATGTACTGTATACCCTACTCTTGTACACATTTTACATTTTTCATAATTAATAAAAAAAAAAGAGGTCAAGGCCCCTCTTCCCTCAAGGGTATTGGACTAGTCTGCCCACCCCACTGCTGAAGTCTTTGCGACCAGCCTGGACAGGAGGCTTGAAGATACATCCAGAAGGCTCACATGGATATGAAGGCCCAGTCAGGCCTCCCGGGGCTTTCCCCTTCAGAGACACCCTGGATGAATATTCACATCAACCCTGTCCTTTGCACCCCATGGGAAATTCAGGGCCACTTAGTGGAGAGAACAAGATTTGAATCAGATACGAGTTCAAGTTCCAACTTGACCACTTTCTGACAGGAACTGTTGCCTCCCCCAGCCCCAGTGTTCCCATCTGTTAAATGGGCAAGATGTGACCTCAAGTCACTCAACAGATCCATAGAAAGAGGGTACAGTGACAAAAAGGACCTAGTCTCCACCTCATGGCATTAAACTCACGGGAGATAAAAGGCCATCTTAATCACCTGTATATTCTATGATAACATATATTCTGTGAAATTTGAGATGTTGGGGTGCTTAAGCACATCTCAGATGTTTTCAATACTGGCAGTCACTACTTAGAAGAGCTCCTAACTCTCAATCATACTGTTCCAGTAACCAGAACATCTTTCCAGCGACTGAGTAGTTACGCCAAACAGAGAAAGTGACTTCACTGAGTCCTTGGGAAGCCTGGTGGCATAGTGGTTAAATGCAATGACTGCTAACCAAAGGTCGGCAGTTCAAATCCACCAAGCATTCCTTGGAAACTCTGTAACTCTATACAGCAGTTCTATCTTGTCTTGTAGGGTCACCATGAGTTGACATCAACTTGACAGCAGTGAGTTTGGTGGTTTTAACTTAAGTCCTCGTGTTTCCATGAGGGCACAACTGTTACTCCCATTTTGCAGAGGCAGACTGCCAGGTCCTTCTTCCACAGCACCAGTGGGTGGATTCAGTCAGTAGCTGCATGAAAACCACCAGGTATGGACAGCTGAGGTTCTCTGTCCTGCCCTGGGACCACAACTGTTGGTTTATGGTACCTGTCTTCCTTACTAGGAGAAAAGGAAGCCTCTGTACATACATGGCTTTAAAATGAGACAACAGGGCCAAGAAATCAGCTGCGAGCGGATCACAGAGCTCTCGGGGCAAACTTTATTTTCCAAATGAAGATACAGTGGCCCCCAGAAGGCCCAACAAGTTGCCTGAGCCCACCCAGCAGATTAGCAGCTGAGTCCTCACTCGGCTGTAGCTGTAGGGAAGTCCTCCATGTGAAGGAATCTGACTGCCCTATTTAGGGTGTCCTGTTGTCGGGTGATTAGCTGTCCCAGTTTTCCAGGACTCAGGGCTTTCCTGGGACCGGGGACGGCTAAAAACCAGGCAAGCCTGGAGCAAATCAAGACAAGTAGGTCCCAGTGTCCCACAGAAAACCAAATCAAACCCGTTGCCTACAAGTCAGTTCTGACTCAGCGACCCTACAGGACAGAGTAGAACTGCCCCATAGGCTTTCCAAGGAGTGCCCAGTGGATTCGAACAGCTGACCTTTTTCGGTTAGCAGCCAAGCTCTTAACCACTGTGCTGCTAGGCTCCTGTGTCTCACAGAGAGGTGTCTACAAGGATGTTTCCAGGAGACATGGCCAGAGGATGGAACAGGTTGGGGAGAGCTAGGAAGAAGGCCCCACAGAAGTACCAGGTGGCTGTTTGGCCTGTGGTTCCCAGGAAGTATAATCTTAGTGGCCCCCAACAGGGTCCATCCTTTCTTAGCCTTCCTTGTCCCCTCCAACCTGCCCTCCTCCCGGCAGCCACTGTGCTCTTTCTGAAGTAGAGATCCTTCACTCTGTGCCCTAGCTCACCATTCTCAATGGTTTCCTGTGGCTTTAGGACAAACTGGAGACCTCACAGGCCCAGGAGGCCCCTGATGGGCTGATGTCTGCCCACCTACCCTCCTCCTCATCCTTCTCCATGAGGGTACCACCAGAACCACAACAGCCCCCCTGCATGGGCTGTTCCCTTTGCTTGGTTTGACTCCCTCTTTTATTCCCTTCTCCTGGGGATGCGAGCCTGGGGATACAGGTCGGCATATTAATAGATCTCAGTTTCAAGGCCACTTCCTCCAAGAAGACCTCCTAACTACACCCTCCTCTTCCTACATGACCCTTTTCTTCCTAACACTCTACCTTTGCTCCCACATAGCTACTTGTCAGGCTGCTGGGTGCCACAGTTGGCACTGGATTACTAACCAAAAGGTTGGTAAATTGAATTCACCCTCTGGGGTCATGGAAGAAAGCCTTGGCAGCCTACTTCTCTAAGCTTATAGTCATTGAAAGCCCCAAGGAGCACTATCCTACTCTGAAACATCATGAGTCAGAAGCCACTTAACAGTAACAGGCTAAAGGGTTGGTGAGCTGTTTGTATGATTAATTATTAGTGTCCAGTGCCCTCCGCCCCTTGACTAGACAGTCAGCCCACAGGAGTGGGATGGGTCTATGACATTCACTTCTGTTTTACAGCGTCCGACTCAGAGGGTGACAGAGGGATGACACTCAAGGAACTGTCATCGGATGGACCAGCCAGCACCTCCTCTACCTATGCTGCCAGAGGAAACTGCAAAAGCCCTCCACTGGCCACCTTGACCACTACTTCCCCCACCAGACAGGCTGTTGTCCATGATGTCACAATTCAGAAACCTATCCCAGGTGTTATGGACAGAGCTGTGTACCCACCCTCCACCAAAATATGTGCTGTAAATCCTAATGCTTACACTGTGGTTGTAATCCTGTTTTGAAATGCATTTTTTGTTGCGCTAATAAGGCAGTTTCAGTGTAGGGTGGATCTTAAATCAGTCTCTTTTGAGATATAAATCAAGCGGATTAGTTACAGAGGAGCAAGCTGAGAAGGGGGAGGGTACATGCCACACTATGCTAAGATCCCCAGGGAACCAAGGAACTGGGAAGGCCCTTCCCCCAGAGCCAACAGACTGAGAAAGCCTTCGGTGAGAGCCAGCACCCTGAATTTAGAGTCTAGTCCCCTAAACTGTGAAAAAAATAAATGTTTGTTAAATCCACCCACCGTAATATTTCTATTATAGTACTCCTAGATAACTAAAAAAAAACAACACAGTGCTGTCACGTTGGTTCCAACTCAAAGCGACCCTACAGGACAGAGCGGAACTGTCCATAGAGTTTCCAAGGAGGCCCTGGCAGGTTCTAGCAGATGTAGCACTTAACCACTACACTACCAAGGTTTCTCTAGGGAACTAGGACACCAGGAAAAGACTAGTAAAGAGGCTCCTTGGTGGAAGATTTGGCTGCCAGGATGAATGTGGCTTTCTCTTTAATTATCGTACCATTGCCTTCGAGTCGGCTGTGACTCTTAGTGCCCTATAGGACAGAGTAGAAAAACTGCCCCAGAGGAGTTCCAAGGAGCAGCCAGTAGATTCAAACTGCTGACCTTTGTGCTAGCAGCCATAGCTCCTGACCACTGTACCACCACGGTCTCTGTACTTGCCTTATCTCTGTTCATACCCCCACTCCAGTACTAGCTTGGGGAAAAAGATTTAGCCCTGAATGTGAGACAAGAAAGCTCGCTAGATCCCTTTTTACTTGTAATGAAGGCTGAAAATATTTATTACCAAGCTTTGGCTGCAAAGGTAATAATAAAAACATGCAGTCTGATTACTGTGCTGCTAATTCCCTTCTTGGGTATTTCTTTGCCTTCCCTTTCTTTAATTTAATTCCACGTTCTTCCAGACTTCTCACCGTTAAGCCGTGAAGTTCAAGGTGTCACAGCGTTAGTACTAACTGGCAGGGACGGCCTGGACAGCCCCTCTCAGAACTGGGTTGCTGAGAGGAGCATCCACACTGCAGCTCACCCTAGGGCTTCGGAATGTTCTCGATGATGTGATGAACTGCAGATGTCTTTGACTCATTCTACAAAACCTGTTCTCTTGATCTGCCTCTTGTGGGACTATAGCATGTTAAGGGACACCAGAGATCCTACAGTTTTCCCCTGGGTCGCTGGGCTGGTGTCAGGGACAGAGCTGCTCAGGACCCTGCTGGCTGAGCACAGACCAACAGTATGATGGCCCCCTCCCCCACTACCTGGTGCAGGCAGGATGTTTCAAGTCCCCGAGGACTAATGTCTCCCCCAACTATCTCCTAAGATGGGGAAAGTTGTCTGGAGGAGGCTGAGGAAAAGGATGCCATTGACCTTGGGGTTGTTGGGATGGAGACCACATTTGGAAAGGACTCTTAAATGCATGGAGTGACATTATGGTATTCCACCTCCAGAATCATAATAAAAATCAACATGTGCAGAATTTGTACTGCACATCAGGCACTTGACATACACGATCCCCTCTCCCACCTAGAAACTCCAGTCACACAACTGGGGAATGTCACAGACATCGCTGGTTTTGCTTGCACAGCTTCCATCATTTACTAATACAGCTCTTTTGCCTATGGGCAGTCATGTGACCTAGACTTGACCCACGATTGGCTCTGTAAGGGACATACGACCAAGCCGAGCCAATCAGAATCTTCCTTGAGACTTTTCTGCCAGAACTACAGGAAAAGACCTCCCCTGCTGCCACTGGGTTTGTGAGTTACTAGCCATTGTAAACTCGCAGGCAAATGCCAACCAGAGATATGGAGGCCTCGGGACGCTGTTTGAGCCCAGATTCAGCTGCAGGGAAAGCTAGTGTGTCTGGAGTCTACTGCTTTTAGCGGCAGTGTGCTGAGTGATAGGGACAAGCACTTCTCCCTTCCCCCAGGGAATGCCAGTCTCTGGGCTAGCAGACCTGCATCTGTTTCCACATACAGTCCGCAGTTACCCAGTGAGATATTTTGTTTTACAGGTGAGCGAATCTGGCACAGGGAATACCGCTCTAGGTGTTGAGGAGTTCCAGCTCAGGGCTATAATTCTTGGATGTCTTGATGGCCCCTCCAACTCAACTTATCCTGAATTCAGGGCCTCCCATAAACCTGAAGTGCCCTCCAGGGTCCCTCATCGCAGGGGGGTTTACCTTGATCCTTGTAGGTCTGCTGACCAGAGATGAGGTGTCATCCCACATCCAAGCCTCACTTAGGACTGCCCCGTCTACTCCCTTAGCAGCCCTGGAAGCAAATGACTTCACTTTTTCTGCCCACCTTCCCACTCCAGCTTCAGCAGCCCTCATTTCTCTCCTGGCCCCCTGGAATTTTCCCTCCCTTGATCCTCCTCTAGCCATGTCTCCCCTCTCCGCCAGTCTAGATCACCTGAATTGTCTCAGAAAATAGATCTGATTGGATCCTCACAGAGGGAGGCAGCGGTTTAGAACATGATGCATGCACCTGCCTCTGGGGACATTTTGAAAATGATTCAACACTTCAGTCATACCAGCTCTTGGGCACCAAAAGCCGGGAAGGACACTGCTCTTGCATCCTCAGCTAGTCCATCATTGATTTCACAAATATTTGCTGGCAGCTCCCGGGCAGCGTTCCCTGCCCTGGATTACAGACAGCAGCTCACAGTAATAACAACATGAGTATATCTCAGTGCATTTTCCTGGGCTGGGCCAGGCTGGGGGCATCACATCCATTAACTCGTTCATGGCCTCCACCGCTCTGTGAGGCTCATTTTAAAGATGAGAAAAAACAGTCCCTGTTCTCATGAAGCTTATATTCTAGTGAGGGATACGGCTACACACATACACCATCGCCACCAGCAGGAGCATCACCAGCAAACCACGCCATACTCATGTGATGTAACTTAGACAGTGATAGAACCAAACATGATTCCCAGCCTCTGAATCCAGAGGCTTTCACACGTTTCCTCAACTCAGATCCTACAAGGCACCAGGGCCCAGGACGAGTGGACAAATGGACACTCGTGTGCTGTATGTCCGCATATTTCAAAGTTATACGTCAAGCTAACAAACTGTAAATAAAATCTGTTTTACCCTCTCTGTTTGACAAATATACTTTCACTAAGATCTGGAAGGCCAGGCTTGGATTTGGAATTCCTCCAGACTCCTCGGAGTTCCACAGACAGTTCCCCTGCTCTCCCCACCTTTCTGCCTCCTTGACCTTGAGAGGGCCTGTGCACACACAAGGTCCAGCAATTAAGTCTGCAAACTAAATTGTTCTAAGTGCTACAGACCTCATTGCTGAATAGCACTACGGTCACCTTTGAAGTCCTCCCCTTGGGAAGTTATGCACTGATGCCAGCATCTAGGTCACCCTTTAGAGCAATTTTGGAACTCTTTCTTGAATGACCATTGTGCACAGTGACACAGCGGCAAGTTTGCAAGATTAATTGTATAGCTGTCTGTGAGTGAGTTTTTAGCCAGTCAACAAATAACTGCTGGAACGCCCTCTCTACTCACTTGATCTGGTCCCAGTGACTTTTTTCTTGACCCAAAGATAAAGGAAATACTGAAAGGAAGACCTGTTGATGACATTCAAGAAATCAAGGGTAATAAGAGAACAACTCTGACGGTCATTCCAGAAAAAAAGTTCCCAAACTGCTCTGAAGGGCAGACGAGGCACTGGTGTACCCAGCTTCCCGTGGGGAGTACTCGGAAGGTGACCATAGTGATATTCAGCAATGAGGTACGCAGCACTTTTTCTAGGGTGAGTTTGCGAACTTAACTGTCACATCTGTTTACGGGCAGCCTAACTTGAAAGTGCAGTTTCCATTACAGTTCCTCCAACAGCGACCCCTCAGACTCAGGGGTGCACACACTGTATCCCAGCCTGCCCTGCCAAGCTAGGGAAGTGGATTTCACAGGCCCTGTAAACAGCCCAGTGACGATGGGGAGAGGTTTTAGGGACTGGGCATCCAGAACGTGGCCTAGAAGTGAGGAGGGTATGGGTGCCAGGTAGGCAAATCCCTTGTCCCCACAAACTCATTGCCCTTTGGGAAGAGGTCTGGCTAGAGAAGGATCAGTGTGACCCCCTCAAATCGTGGGACCAGCCTGTCAGAGCTGCTCATGGCCTGATGGTTTACATCACAGATTCCTTGATGTCTGCACTCCTGACTCTCTCCCTCCCTATCCGTCCGCTTCTGCCTTACCTTTCTATAGCGGTGTGAAGAGTGTTCCCCAAACTTCATGTCCACCCAGAACCTTGGAATGTGAGCTTATTTGGCAACAGCGTCTTTGCAGACGTAATTCAGTTAAGATGAGTTCCCACTGGATTGAGGGGAGCCCTAAATCCACTGATTAGTGTCCCTGTAAAGAGAAGAGGACACACAAATGCAGAGAAGGTCACATGAAGAACCGAGCTGTAGCCTGGAGGATGCAGCTAGGAGCGAAGGAGTGCTGTGAGTCACTGTCAACTCAACAACAATGTACAGTAACAACCAGACTCTAGAAGAGACAAGGACGGATTCTTCCCTAGAGCCTTTAGTGGGAGCAGGGCTGTCTTCTTTTCCTAGTGCCGCCGTACTAGAAATACCACCGCAGGGTGTCTTTAAAAAAAAGGAATTGATTTCCTCACAATTCTGGAGCTAAAAGTCAAAATCAGCGTCTCAGTCGTGTAGATTCCTTCCTCAGTGGTAGTCAGGGGCTTTCCTTGAGTCCTTGGCTGTAGACGAGTTTCACATGCCATTTGTGTTCCCTCGTGGGTGACTGTCCTGGTTCTCTGTAGCTTGTACGGGATCAGGTTCAGGATCCAGCCCACACTGGTAAGACTTCATTAGCCAGCCACTGCCATCCAATCGACTCTGACTCATAGTGACCCTACAGGTCAGAGTAGTACTGCCCTGTCGTTTCTGCGGAGGACCTGGGGGATTTGAATAGCCAACTTTTCAGTTAGCAGATGTAGCACTTAACGCTGCCACTGGGGTTTCCATGACCTCATTAACATAACAAAAGCATAATTCCAAACAAGGTCATATTTATAGGTACGAAGGGTAGGATATTGTCTTAGTCGTCTAGTGCTGCTGTCACAGAAATACCACAAGTGGACAGCTTTAACAAAATTGTATTCTGTCACAGTCCAGTAGGTTACAAGTCCAAATTCATGGCGTCAGCTCCAGGGTGGGGGGAAGGCTTTCTCTGCAGGTTCTGGAAGAAGGTCCGACACAGAGCAGACGAAGGCCGGAATTCTTGAACAACACCCGAAACTTAGCCTGGGGTGAACGTCCTTCTCCTTGCCTGCCTCATCACGAGATCTTTCCTTAATGCTGTTTCTCAGTAACAGCCAGCTGGTAATGTTGCTGCAGGTGCAGACACAGGTGAGCTGACGGTGAGATCACCCTCCTCGGCGATGCCAGGAAAGCTAAACCAGGGCTGGGCATCCCATCGCGGGAAGGGGAGATCTGCGCACGCGCAGCAGCTCAGGACGCGCTGAGGCGGCCACCCAGAAGCCTCCGCGAGGGAAGCCACCTTGAAATTCGCGTGCGCGCGCACCTCAGGGGCGGCTAGGGACGCAGACGCACAGACAGATGGACACACGCCGACAGACACAACCCCACTAAGACCAAGTCAGGAAAAATAGAAGCTGGTAGTTCTGAAGTAGGAGAGGGACTGCGCTTCCGTGTCCTGTCAACCTTAAAGACCCTACTCCAGAGGTGCTCTTGGCTTCTGCTTTAGAGGGAGTGTTCTGCGCCCCATGGCAGGCACGCTGCATCGTGCTTCTCCCCACTAAAGGGGTTCGGCTTTTAACTTGGTCTTGTGCTTTCTCTAGAAGTTCTTTTCTGGTGGATAGCAAGAGCCTGCAGCAACAGGCCCTGGTTCTTGTCAGTCTTCCCCTGAACTGGGAGTTTCTGAAGCGTAAAGACGCAGAGTCCTTCCCCAGAGCCCTCTGGTCCTGGCACTGCTGCTTTCCTGATGGTAGGAGGTCCTGACCTCTCTACTGGTTTCTCTTTAATTTGTACCCCAAGAGATTGCCTTAAGGCACAATACAATCTTATAGAAATGAGTTCTGCCTCACTAACACAACCGTCGCACATCCTCCCTCGTTAACATCGTAAACAGGATTTATAACATACGGACATCATATAGTACCATGAATCACGACCTTGCCTAATTACTACACACAATTTTTAGGGGACCCAAGTCAATCTGTGACAGGTATCAATACATATTTCGGGGGAACACAATTCTATCCACAACAATGGCCCTGCTGACATCTTAATTTCAGACTTTGGCCTCCAGAACCCTAAACAATAAATTCCTGGTTTTGTGGGTTTTTTTTTTCCAATTGTGCTTTAGGTGGAAGTTTACAGAGCAAATCAATTTCCCGTTGTATATACACAAATTGTTTTGTGACATTGGTTGCAATCCCAGCCCTTCATCAGCACTCTTCCATTACCACCCTGAGCTACCTATTTCCGTTGATCTGGTTTTCCAGCCCGTTCTTGCCTTCTGGTCATTGCTTTTGGGCAGATGTTGCCCTTTTGGCCATAGATACATTTTTCTATAAAGCACTTTGCCCACTCGTGTTACTGTTTATTTTAAAGGCCTGTCCATTATTTGACTGAAAGATGATCTCTGGGAATGGCTTCAATTTAAAGTTAAAAGAGTATCTAATGACCCTAGCCTTGGGTATTCCTCCAGTCTCTCACAGATCAGTAAATCTGGTCTTCTTTGTGAACTTGATTTTTGCTCTAGATTTCTTTTCCTGACTCTAACTAGGACCTTCTAAAGTGATTCTGGTCAGAGCAGTTAGTAGTGGTAGCCGGGCACTATCTAAGATCTTCTGGCCTCAGGCTGGTGTGGACTGTAGTTCCTGTGGTCCACCAGTCCTTTGAAATAATTGTTTCCTTGAGTCTTCGTTTTTCTTCGAAAATAATTCAATTCTTGATTGCATTTTTAGTGAAAGTTGACACAGCAAGTTAGGTTCCCATGTGACCATTTCCACACAAACTGTTTGGTGGCATCAATGACAGTTTTTACAATGTATCAACATTTTCTTTAATTGCATTCTGGTTGTTCCATTTCCAGTACTCTAGTTTCCCAGCCCCTTTGTTTTCTCATCTTTTTTTAATAGTAACTGGTGACCTTCTGGTCTCATACAGTTCCTGCTGTTTGAAGCCACCTCGTCCATGGTAACTGTTATAGCAGCCCAGGGGTTAGGGAGCTAATACCCTTCCCCACTCCCTCACCTCCTGTCTTTGCCCTCCCTGCTTTTCCCACACCCAGTGTCAGACAGGTGCCAAAAAACATGTCACTAGCAGGTGGCAACACTCCCCAACCCCTTACCTGGCCAACCCATAGTCCAAATGCTCTTCAAAGCCACCATTTCCAAGAAGGCCACTACCACCTTGCCTATGGCAGCCTTGGGGCCAGGCTTAGACTCCAGGGGAAAATGCCAGGTCCCTGAAACAGGTCCTAGAAGAGGACAAGCTTGCCCCTAAGGGGCCAAGTGGGGAGCCCCTCACACCCACCTGCTAGATGCATCCCTGGACCTGCCTCAGGGAATGTGTGTTCACAAACTCCCTTTTGCTATAAGGGTTTATGGCTTCTCATTTAACTTTAATGAGGAAAGCTTGGCTGTGACTGTCACAATTCTCAGTCCTTGGCTATGTTTCACCAATGACATGGAGCTGTGCATGACTACGTGTGTGTGTCTGTGTGCGCGTATCTGTGATCCCAGTGCCTGCAGCAGAACTGTCTGGTCCCCTTTCTTCCCGGATGACAAAAAACTAAACTGAGCAAGAGGTCATAGTTCTCATTAGAAATCAGGGCATTAGAACTCATTCAGCAGTAGAGAGCTAACAATTCTCCCAAACCCCTCCCGAAATGAGTCCCACCATCATATGAGAATGTGGCCCAATCAGCGCTTGGTTACTAGCCAAAAGATTGGCAGTTCAAACTCACCCAGCAGCTCCCCGGTAGAAAGACTCGGCAATCTGCTTCTGTAAATATTACAGCCAAGGAATCCCAAAGGGTCGGTTCCACTTCTTCACAAGGGGTTGCTGGGAGTTGGAATTGACTCAGTGACACCCAACAACATGTTTGAATGTCAAAAGCAGTTTGTCCATCCATTCATCCGTCCAGTGTTTGCTTAAGTTCCCATGATCATGACTAATCAGATTAATAATGGCCATAGTAAAAGTAGTTCCTATTTCCTGGGCGTTTTCTCATGGACAGGCTGTGGGCCAAGAGCTTTATATGCCCCAACTGCATGATTCTTACAAATTATTCTATGCAACAGACCCAGTTCACAGACAGGGGAAAGTCAGGCACAGAGAGGTTAGGCCACTGGCCCAAAACCTTATAGTCTACTGTGGTAGATTAAATATGGCCAGAAATTCTGGATGTTCTTGCCAAGAGGTGGAGTCTCTTTCCCTTCCCTTGAATCTAGGCTGGCCTCATGACTGTTTTCAGTACCCACAGGCCACACGGGCAGCCTCTGTTCCTTCAAACACAGCAAGTTCATTTTGCCTGGGGGTCTTTGCATTGGCTGTTGCTTTTGCCTGCAATACCATTTCTCTCAGATCTTTGCAGAGTTGATTCTTTCTTAGCACTTATGACTCAACTCCAGTGTTCAAACGCCAACTGACTCACTCATTTGTTCATATGGTGGTTTTTGCCTCTCCTAACGGGAATGTAGGCTCTGTGATTCAGAGATGCTGCTCTTATTCACCACTGTGCTCACAGAGTCTGCAACATGCCTGGTACACATGGTCAGTTACTGTCAAGTCCATTCCAACTTATAGTTACTCCATGTATACTAAAGCCTAAACCGAACCTATGGCCATCCAGTTGATTCAGACACAAAGAAAGCCTATAGGACGGAGCAGAACTGCCCCGTAGAACAGGGACTGACTGGTGGAGTCCCACTGCCAATTTTTTGGCTAGCAGTGAGCTCTTAGCCACTGCACTACCAGGGCTCCGTGCATAGTAGACACCCACAAAATACTTATCGGATGAATTATTATGTTGTTATTGTTCAGTGCGTGAAGCTGATTCCAACACATAGTAACCTGGTGTACAACAGAATGAAACACCTTCAGCCCAGTCCAGCACTCTTCTCACCGTCACTGTGAGGTTTGAGTCCGTTGTTGCAGCCACTGTGTTATTTCATGTCATTCACATTCTTCCTCTGCTTTGCTGATCCTTCACTTTACCAAGCCTGATGTCCTTCTCCAGAGACTAGTCCCTCCTGATAACATGTCCACAGTATGTGAGATGAAGTCTCACCATCCTTGCTTCTAAGAAACATTCTGGCTGTACTTCTTCCAAGATACAAGGTCCAGCAATTAACTCTGTGAACTTAATTGTTCTAAGTGCTACATGCCTCATTGCCGAATATCACTATGGTCACCTTTGAAGTATTCCCCTTGGGAAGTTATGCACAGATGACAGCACCTAGTCCACCCTTGAAAGCAATTTTGGAACTTTTTTCTGGAATGGCCATTGCCCACGGTGGCACAGTGGCAAGTTTGTGAACTTAATTTTATAGTTGTCTGTGAGGGAGTTTTTAGCCAGTAAACAAATAATCCTACTCACCTGGTGTGGCCCCCAATGACTCTTTTTGTTACCTGAAGATAAAGGAAATACTGAGAGGAAGACACGTTGATGACATTCAGGACATCAAGGGTAATGTGACAACAGCTCTAATGGCCATGTGAGGACATGGATATCCGGTACCCTGGAAGCAGTGCTCCGAGCCCTGGCCCTCCCCTCTGGTAGGAATGGAGTAGGCAGCAGCAGACCCTGAAGGAGCTGGTTGAGAAAACTCAAGAGGCAACAGGGATAACCCTGACCACAGGGAACCCAAGCAGTGCTACGGCGCAACATGACAGCAAGGAGCCCTGGACCCCAGATCTCAAGGCCTCCTGTATCCTCTCAGGTTCCACTACCACTGCCACCACCACCATCAATCACTACCATCATCACCAGTACTGCCCTCACCAGCACCAGCACCAGCAGCAGCACCAGCAGCACTCGCACCACGACCTCACCATCACCACCACCACCATCAGTCGCCACCACCATCAACCACAACCACCGCCACCATCATCACTACCACTATCAACACCACCATCACCACCAACACCATCACCACCAGCATCACCAGCACCACCAGCGCCACCAGCACCACCAGCACCACCAGCGCCACCAGCACCACCAGCACCACCAGCATCACCAGCACCACCAGCACCACAATCACCACCACCACTGCCATCGATCACCACTACCGCTATCACAACCACCACCCTACTGATAAGGTTAACAGCTGCAGAAAATTCTTGGCTAGCTTCTTTCTTAATACTTAAACCCTCTTTCCCCCTTTGGGATGCTGACACACGTAAAGAATATTGTAACCTCCTTCTGACTGGTACTCACAAAGATTTTCAAGTTTGTCTTCCCAGGCTATTCTTGACCAATAACCAGACAGAGTGATGTCAATTTGCAGCCCACTGTCTCTTGGAGACCCTGGTGGTGTAGTGGGTTAAGGGCTACATCTACTAACCAAAAGGCAGGCAGTTCAAATCTGCTTCCAGGCACTCCCTGGAAACTCTGTGGGGCAGTTCTACTCTGACCTATAGGGTTGCTGAGAGTCGAACCCGACTCCATAGCAGTGGGTTTGGTTTTTTGGTCTCTGAGAAATGTAACCAGCCTGCAGACGTTAAGGAAAACTCACCTTGAGACAAAGAAGATGTGTCTTCTCTAACCTCACCTCCTCTGAACACCTGCATGCCTGCACCCCTATCCTCCTCCCCTCCTCTTTCCTAAACTCTTCTATAAAACTTGCTAACCTGAACTGAGATGTTAAGATGGTTTTGAGGGCTGCTAACCCGCTGTCTTAGCTCACTGGCCATCTGAATAAAGTGCTGTTAAAAACTCAATCCCTGTCTCTGCACTTTGGCTTGGTAGTGACAGGCAGCACAAGTCTGCAACCAGGATTTTTCCAGTACGACTGTCACCACCACCACTACTGCCACTGTCACTGTCTCTTCAACACCACCACCACCACCATCACCAGTAACAACAGAACAGCAGTTGCTGCAACTGCCCCTCATTGCTGGCCAGCCGCATGCCAGGCACAGGCAGTTTATCTGAGTTAATCCTCCCAACAGCCCGAGGCTGGAACTGTTCCCACCACCTTCCTTTCTTATGAAGAGGAACTGGAACACAGAAAGGTTGTGTAACTTTCCCAAGGCCGCACAGCTGTGAGAGAGGCTGAGGCAATGTTCCAGCAACGGTGTGATACTGAAGTTCAAGCCACTGCTTTATAGAACATGTTTTACTTTAAAGATGTTACACTTTTTTAAACTATGAATTTTGAGAAGCAGTAAATTCACTTGAGTCAACAAGTCATATTTAGTGGGCAGCCATAGATTCCTTATGGAAACGTAAGCTAATACAAATCCATGTTCTTACCTCTCCCTTTTGACACATCAGAATCCAAAACTACTGTTGCTGTGTCAATTCTGTCTCACAGTGACCCTATAGGACAGAGTAGAACTGTTTCACAGACGTGCCAAGGAGCACTTGGAGGATTTGAACTGCCAACCTCTGGGTTAGCAGCCATACCTCTTAACCATTATGCCACCAGAGTTTCCCTTTTTCATACAAAGAGGCAAGTAATACACAGTTCTTTGTGCTTTGTTTTTTCATCTGACAGAGTTCAGATGCGGCTCCTCACTCACTTTGTACAGTTGTCTAGTATTCCATACTGATCCCTACACATCTGTGCTCGGCTACTAGCCTAAGGTTGACAGTTCAAGCTGACCCAGAAGTGTTGCAGAAGGAAACCCTGGCAATCTGCTTCCCTCAAGATTACAGCCGAGAAAACCCCACAGGAAAATTCTACTCTACAGTACATGGGATCCCCATGAGTCAGAACTGACTTTACAATAGTGACTTTGGTTTTATTGGAGTATTTCACTGTCAGTTGGAATTATCCCAGTTAGGCCAGCTGTACCAGTCTGTTAACCCAGCCCCCTACAAATGGGAGTTTAGCTGTTTTCAGTCTTTTGTTTTTAGCAAGATGGTTTCAAAGGATAACTTTGTACATACATAATGCTCCAGGAGTACAAGCCTGGCTGTAGGATTTCTGCTGGGCAGCAGACCAGCTGGGGCACAGAGTTTATGCATTTGCAATGTGGACAGATATTGCCCAAGGAGACCAAGTTCCAAACACAGCACGACCCAAATTCCAGAGTCCTGGGACTATCAGGTTAACAGAGAACTTAGTGGAAGCAGAGACTTGACCAAAGTCCAGCCTTGAAGACTGTGGGCTAGGGATAAGCCAGGTTAGCAGGAGGGAGATTTATGCCATCAAAGGGATGAGCCCGTCTAGGAAGACCTAGGAGCATCTCCCCCTCCGCCTGTCTCTGCTAGTCATCGTCTCATCATGCCTGCACCCGAGTCCTCTGAGTCTTCCTGCTATAGCTTAGCTGTCCCAAGAGCACATTGCTTTACACACACGCAGCGAAATACTATACAGTAGTGTCAAGTAAGAGAAGGTAAGGGAGAGATTGCCAACATTCATCAACAGGGGGAAATGAGAAACATTCTGGCGAAGAACATACCCTCTGCCCCTGTCCCTCTGTCAGGGATGACTGTGTGGACCAGTGTGAAGTGTCGTTAAACCAGACATTCCCTAACAGCTGAGCCAGCAAACTGGGGCACTGAGACGCCTGCCACGTAACCTGGGCATGTTCTAATCAGGAGAATATTCATAGTGGCCCATCCCCTGAGCAAAGGGCTTCAAGTACATTATCCCAATTAATCCACCCAGCAACCCATGAGGTCAGTTCTATTATTACTGTGCCCACAGGAGGAGGACATAGGCGAGGTAACCGAGCACGTCACACCACTCACTCGATCTACGGAAAGTCTGTTCTGATAGCCACAAATCATTAACAGAACATTTGAAGGAGGTGGCTCACAGGGCTAAAAATATTTCTTTGGAATGGATTCTAAAGACCGGCCAAATTCCGATTCAGATCCTCACCTCCTGTTACAATAGCTTTGGGGAGACAGAAGGACTGGTGAGTGAAGCCCCCGTCTTCTACTCTTCTTTGATGAACACATTTATGTATTGTTTGATAAAGTTAACATAAGCTTACTAGAGAGAATCCGGAACATATGGAGGAGAAAATGAAATTAATCCACAAACCCATCACCCAGGGAAAACCTCTATCAGCATCCTGGTGTGTTGGCCACCAGTCTCTTTTGCTGGCATGTGTGTATATTTTTTAAAATGTTTCAGCTGAAATGTAACATATGTGCAGAAAAATGCACTGATCAAAAATGTATAACATCATGAATTTTCAGGGCAAAAGCCCCGGTGTGACTGGTCCCTAGATTAAGAAACAGAACATGACCATGTGTATATGTTAGAACAAAATCAGAATCCTACGGAGGGCTGATGGTGCAGTGGTTAAGAGCTTGGCTGCTAACAAAAAGGTCAGTATTTCAAATCTACCAGCTGCTTCTTGGATACCTATAGGGTTACTATGAGTCAGAATTGACTCAACGGAACACAACAACCTTATATGTGCAGTTTAATTTTTTTCCTAGTTACAAAAATCATGTGATTTAGCCTCTCACTGTACACCAGCCTCTCAGGTACACCAGCTCCCAGACTGATCTAGGAATGTCACCTCTTGCAGCTCGGGTGAGCACTGGAAACACATTGATGGTGCCAACACTTAGCCTTGCTAAAAGCACTCTGGCTCCCACACCCTCCAACTTGTCTCCCTAATCCCCTCCTGGACACACAAGCCTACTGCTAGCCTCTTCTCGGTTCTGTCTCGCTGCCCCAGGACCCTAGTACGTGCTGGGCTCTTCACCGCAGATGCACCACCAATTCCCCACAGACTTTGCCTCCTGGGTGTGCACCCAGCCCATCTTCGTCCTTCACACCTGAGATCTGTCTTGGTCACACTCCTCCTTCATCATGCACCCTGACAGCATCGGGGAACCCTTCTTTTGGTGCTTGGGGAAGGGGCTTCCAGGAAATTGTCCCCTAGAGTACTGTTGCCAGGTGTTAAAACAAAAGTTTTGTTAAACCAATAATATAATTTGAAGCTTATTTAATATATAATTTTCAAATTGGGCAACATTTCTAACTAGATTCCAAGTGTTGCAAAGAAGAAAGAACAGCCAAAGAATTCTTATACCCCACAGGATGGATATCGCCAGGGAAACAGGGCCAGAACTGTTTTCGTAATGGCAATCTACCCTGGAATCCAGCTTCCAGTCCTACCCTGGAGCTTCGGTTTCTCTGCACTGACTGCACAGAGGTAATTCTTCAAAAGATCCCCAAGTCCAGAGCAAAAGGGTCTTTATCAGTTAGCAAGACTATTGTTCAACTGGGAAGCCCTATCAGGTGCGATGTCTGCTGACGAAAGGTTGGCAGTTCGAACCCACTAGGCACGCCTTGGAAACTCTACAAGGCAGTTCTACTCTGACCTACAGGGTCCCTATGAGTCAAAATCGACTCCATGGCAGCGGGTTTGGTGTTGGTTTATTGTTCAACTTAAAGGTTACTTTTTCGATGGCACTTGGCTGGCACTAAAGGTTACTTTTAGGGACAAGCTTGCTCAAGGCTCAAGGTTCAAAATATCATTTCAGAGCAGTGGCCTGCATGGTCACCCCAACTCCATGGACTCCAGAAATCCAATTCCATGAGCATTAAACACTTTTTCTCACAAGGCTCCTGGCCCAGGGTAGGCACCTTCCCGCTTCCCAGATTAGATGTCTCTTCCTGCAGGCACCACAAGCCGTTTGTCCTGAGGGCACCTTGTAAATCTCACTGTTCCTCACCACTCCACGGCCAACGTTTGCAACAGTATCTTCTACCCACCTGTTTTCCACAGAGGCTAGAGGGCTTTTTATGAAACAGGTGTCACTCCGTGACTGAAAATGCTTCAATGACTCCCCACTGGTAAAAGAAGAAAAACCTGTTGCTTCCAACTCCCAGTGACCCTATAGGACAGAGTAGAGCTGCCCCATAGGGTTTTCAAGCAGCAGCTGGTGGATTCAAACTGCCAACTTTTGATTAGCAGCCATAGCTCTTTACCACTATGCTGCCAGGGTTCCCCTCCACTGGTCTTAGGGTAAGTTGATAACTTCATGAGCCCCCATCCCCTCCCAAGGCCATTTTGGTTGGGCCTCTGTTGACCATTCATTGCACTGGCCTCACCTTCCACACCAGGCCCCAATGCTGATTGAGACCCCATGTCCCCAGTTGGGTTGGGAACCATCATGCCTCTGTGCATTCTCCTTTCACATCTTCTGTTCCCCTTGCCTGGCCCCCTTCTCTCTGTCAGGTTCACACCTCATTTTATCCTTTGAAACTCCCACTGAGACATCACCTCCTCCAGGAAGCCTTCCCTATGACCCCAGACTATGATTTCCCTGGGGACAGGAACAAAGGTTGGATTTATCCATGGAACCCCAAACACAGGTACACAGTGATGCTCATTAGCCAACTTATAACTTGAGCAACAAGGCCTGTGACAAGGAGAGTCGTATTTCCACAGCACATCCCAATCAGAGCATCTCTACCCCATCGGGATCACAACTTCTTATGAGGTGCTGAGTTAGGCTCCCCACCCCCCACGTACCAGGGCTGGGGACTCAGTTGTTTTGGTCTGGTCTCCATTAGCTGTAGAAAGGGCCCTGTCTGGAGCCCCAGGCCCACTCTCATTCCCCCTTACCCCTCCGCCAGCCCAGGCCCAGGTCCCAGTGCTCATGACACCCCAGAGCCTCTAGAAGTCACTTCTCATTCTGCTCTGAGACTCCAGACCCAGGAGAGATTGGGGCAGGAAGTGAACATGCCCTACGGGAGACCTATTCTTCCCACAAGGCAAAGCAGGGTTTTTCAGGCCAAACAAAGCCCCTCTGCCCTGGGACTCGACCGCAACATAACCACGCTCCTCTAAGGTCAGAGTGCCTTGGGACACGGTGAACAACTGCTCTGTTGACCTCTACTGAGCCCTGTGCAGACTCTTTCTACACTGTTTTCCACAAGGTGGTGGGATCTGGAGAGCCACCGTCATCTAGGTGGGTGGTTCCACTCAGTCCCATGTGACACTAACGGGCAGGCATGTGGTACCGACACATCCTCTGACTTTCCAGAAGAAGGCCAGTCTCCATGTTACTGCCCAGAAACCCCTACTTTAAATCGTGGACTCGGGTGTTTCCACATCTCTAAATGTGCAGATGGGAGCCCAGGCCACAGGCCTTCGGTTTCAGGGACATAGAAGGATGCCCAGCGAGGCTGTGAAGGCTTCAGCCTTCCCCAACACTGCTGTGGGCACTTGCTTTATGTCACATAACTAAAAAGGCCATTGGGAGGTTCCAGGGCCAGCTGGTAATGGGTCGTAGAGATGTTCAGTGGACAATGGGAACATCTGGGTTCACTCTCAAAACCCAAGCCTAGGGTGGGGAGGAGAAGCCGAATGCCTCACTGGTGGTGACTAAGCATGACGGTGCACTCACGTCCCCGGAGCAACTGCGAGAGGCAGCGTTGTCAGCCGGGGCTCACATCTGTGGTCTGGTCGATTTCCTCAGCCTGTGTCTGGGGAGGTGGCTCTCTCAGGAGCTGAGTGTCAGGGAGACTTTCCCAAGCTGAGAGCTGAGAGGCACCTCCCTTCTAACAAGACCAGGCAGCCAGGAGGGGTGGAACTCCTGGGGCAAGTCTGTGTCTGCCTTGGGCAGGGCCCTAGCATGGGAAGAGGCCGACATCACCCCCCGCTTGCTCATCACCCGCTGTGGCCTTCCCACGGAGAACTCTGTCACCAAGCCTGATGCATCGTCTGTACCCAATCAACACTGGCTGACTGGCTAGCTGTACGAACGGATGGATGAACAGACAGATGGGTGGACGGAGGGACGGATTAATGAACGCAGAAAGGGACGGACAGATGGATGGTGGATGGATGGATGGACGTGTGGATGGATTAATGGAGGGAGGAGCAGGATGGATGACGGATGGAAGGATGGATGGATGGATAGATGCATGGTAAACAGATAGATGGATGGATAGGTGGGTGATGGACGGAGGGACGGAGGGACAGATGGATGATAGGTGAACAGATAGATGATGGATAGATGAATGGATGGAGGAATGAACAGATGCATGGATAGATGGATAACGGATAAATGGGTAGATGGATGATGGATGGATGGGTGAATAGATGGATGAATGGATAGGCAGATGGATGGAAGGACAGGTGGATGGACAGAGTTGGAAACTTCCAAGTGTAGGGAAGAATACTTTGTAGGACTAAGGTACAAACCGGGCACGATAGAAGCAGTGCAGTCTTAAAGCAAACCTAGCAGCCAGTCAGGAGAGCACTGAAAGGTGAGGGGCAAACACATACCTGGGACACCTGGAGGTTGGGGAGGGACGTGTCACTGTACTTTCATACCTCCAGGCCTTTATCTGTGTTGTTCCTTCTGCCCGGAACACCCTTCTTCACTTCCTGGCTTGCCCAACCCCCATTCTTTTTTTTTTCCAATGGCAAAACACACAAAAACCATTTACCATGTAAGCCATTTTAAAGTGTGTGATTCATTGGCACGAAGTACATTCATAAAGTCATGCAACAATCACCATCGTCTCATCCCAGAACCTGGTTATCACTCCAAAAAGAAGCCTCATACTCATTGATCAGCCATCCCCATCTCTTCCTCTTCTTTCCTCTGACAGCTCTCAGCCTTCATTCTGTGTCTATTGGTTTACCTATTCTGGATATTTTGTGTGAATAGAATTATACAACACATGACCTTTTGTGTCTGGCTTCTTCAAAAGTGCTATGCTGAGTAGAAGAAGCCAGACACAAAATGTCACATGTTGTATCAGAACCTCATTCCTTTTTATGACTGAATAGCATTCCACTTTATGTCTAGACCACATTTTCTTTTCCATCCGTCTGTTGATAGATGCTCGGGTTGTTTCTGCCTTCAGGCTATTGTGAACAGTGCTGCTAAGTGCTGTGTGCAAAGTCTGGTTAGCACACACCCACTCCTCTGTTACAACTCACTGTGGGCTTCTGAGTCTCCAGGAAGTCCCCGGATTGGTCTCTCTCACTCACCTCGTGGGTTGGGTTTCCCTCTTCACTGCGTGGACCACCCTGCCTGGTGATGATCGGTCTGTTCCTGACTCCCAAGTCTGCAGTCTCTTTGAGGACAGTGACTAAGTCTGGAAATGCTGCTGAACCCAACCAAATGCATGGAGGCGGGAATGCTGTTCCCCACTTGTCCCTGCCACACAGATAGTATGACTGGATCAGAAACATATACGCCCAGCACCACTTTAAAAAAACAAAATCAGCAGCACAAATGAGAAACAGGCTCAGCAACAGAATACAGAGACCCCACAGGTGGTTTGATAAAACAGACAACCTCCTATCTGTGGAGGGTCCCATTGTTCACAACCAGTGGTCACGTCCATTCCCTGGCAAATCCTGTCCTAACGGCCCCCAGGAGCTCAGAGCACCTCGCCCAGGTCAGGCTGTGTGCTGGGAGCACGGCGGGGCTCCCGGGGCCGGGGCCTTACCCACAGGTCCACACACCTTCCTCGGGCCACTGGGGTTTTCCAGGTTAGGACCCTGGGGATGGAAAAGCAGATTCCCAGGCCCAGAGATGGGGAGGCACACTCAGAGAAACGGAGGCACGTGCTCGGGCTCCCGGAGCTAGGGACGGTGAGGCTGAGAAAGCAGCAGTCAGCAGGAGACGTGGGCATGCCGGGAAACATCCCCCCAGGGGCAACGGGTGGAGGGGAGTTCGGGAGCTCAAGGTGGACCCCTGCAGTCACTCAGAAGCATGAACCAACCCCCTGTCGGGGTGACTGGACACGCAGGACCTGCAGCCTGTGTACAGGGAGCTCTGTGCCTACACTTAGGATTTCAGCACCTGGGCTACGCCATCCCGGGCATGTGAGACAAGCCGCCTTTAGTGGAGTCGGCAAGAAGCCTTCCTAACTGACTCAGCCAGGAGACGCCCAGCCTTTGGGGTCAGGTGGACACAGTTTCAAATCCCAGCTCTGCCACCGGTTAGCTTGGTGATGATATCTGCTTGCAGGACAGTCATGCTGATCACAAAAAATTACCCATCCACATGCCAGCCCCACTGCCCAGTGAGTGGCAGGTATCACTGTCCTGGCCACCAACAGTGCCTTCACCACTACCGTGGATGGGACACAGCCTGGAGGCAGCTGCAGTGAAGGAACAGATGACAAAGAATCAGTTACCCACTGCTTGGGGGTGGGGAAGTGGGGGGTCTTGGAGACCCAAGGTGCAGGCAGGGCCTAGTGGGGATACCCGCCAGAGGAACAGAGGGACCAGGGCAGGCAGGGTCATCCTTTAGGATCAAGGTGACCCAGCCCAGCATCACAACAACAGCTCTCTGAGTGATGACCTGGCCAGGCAGGGAGGAAGGAGGGGTCTGTGGCAAAGTTTAACAGCAGAACACTCTCAATGTGCTAACGTTGTGGTCGTGGTGGTTGGTTGCCATGGATTCAATTCTGACGCACAGCAACCCATGTGACAGAGTAGAACTGCCCCGTTGAGGTTTGCAAGGCTGTCATCTTTGCAGAAGCCGGTCACCAGGTCTTTTCTCCTGGAGAGTTGCTGGTAGGTTTGAACAGCCAACCTTTCAACCTTAGCAGCCCAGGGCTTAAAGTTGCACCACCAAAGACTGAAAAAATCCTTTGCTGTCAGGCTGATTCTGACCCATACCAATCCTGTAGGACAGGCAGAACCACCTCATAGGGCTCCCAAGGCTGTAAACCATCACAGAAGCAGACTGCTACCCTTTCTCCCGTGGAGTGGCTGGTGGGTTTGAACTTGCAACTTTCCAGTTAGCAGCAAGTGCTTGACCACCATACCACCAGGGCTCCTGAAATGAATGCATGCATACAATTAATGTCACCAAACTGTACACTTAAAAATAGTTAAAATGGCAAACAGGGGCAAATATTGCCAGTGATGAAGCTGAGAGACAGGATGCGGACTCACTGTTCAGTCTTTTCTGCCTACATGTGTTTGGAATCTCCCGTGATAAACAAAGCACAGCCCGACTCTCACCCAGGCTTAGGCCGGAGAGGAGGACTCCTGGTCACCCACCCAATCTTGGAACTGCTATCTCATTTAGGAAACCCTGGTGCCATCGTGGTTAAGTGCTACATCTGCTAACCAGAAGGTCGGTAGTTCAAAGCCACGAGGTGCTCCTTGGAAACTCTAGGGAACAGTTCTACTCCGACCTATGGAGTCGCTATGAATCTGAATCGACTCGACAGCAGTGGGTTTGGTTTTTGTTTGTCTCATTTATGCCGTGTGATTGAACCTCAGTCTCCTGTTGTGTGAAGTGGGACTGGCCAGGCTTACCATCCAGCTGGTTCTGAGAATGGACTGGGGAAGTGACTTCCCTTCCTACATGAAGAAGGTTGGGGAAGCGTTGAGCACTTGCCCAAAGACTAGTGGTTCGAATTCACCCAAAGGGGTCTGGGGAAGACAGACCTGGAGATCTGCTTCTGGAAGGTCCCTGCCTGGAGACGCCTGAGAAGTAGTTGTACTCTGCACTCAAGAGCCATGAGCCAGAACCCACTTCACATCAACTAACAACGCGAGAGGAGCAGCCTACAGGAAGCGGTGGCTCCAGCGCTGAGGCTGACCCGGACACAACGGCTGCGCCAGGGTGAGACCCACGTGGTCCCCCTGCTCCAACCCTCCAATGCCCTCCTCCACATGGTGCTGGGGTGAAAGTCACCCCACTGAAAATCACATCCTGGACCTGCAGCATTTCCCACAAAGCTCAGAGTAGCCTTGGTTCCCAGACACCATCACCTTAGGGCACTGAGTCACAGGAATTTTGGCAGAGTGTGTTGTGACTAAGGGAAAGGGGGTGCACACAGGAGTGGCAGAAACTCAGGACAACAGTGTCCTGGTGTCCCAAGCCTCCTGTCATCAACTTCCCTCAACAGGGCCCCCAGGGGATGCCTTGAGGCTGGTGGGAAGCCTTCAGTTACTGCTGAGGACAACCTCCCAGCACGTACAGCCAGTCCTATCCAGATATGAAGGGGCTCCTTGTGGAATGACATGAGGAGGACGGAAGCAAGGGAAGGAACTGTCTGGGAAAAGGCGACAAACCCACACAGCATCATCGTGAGAAGCCCAGCGAGACCAGTCTGCACAGAAGGCCATCCTTCTGCCCTACGCCCCTTGCCAGGGTCAGGCCTTGTGGGCACCTGGTGACCACATGCCCTGGGCTTCTGGAACATCTTGTCTCTCCATGTCCCTACCCTAGCCCCAAGGGCCACCCTAACACCTTCATTCTACTTCCCCCCAGGTCCCTCCACCTGTGGCCCCCATCCGGAATTGCAAATAAACACTCCTGCAGGGCCCAGGCTGGGGCCAAATAGGGAGGGGTGTTTTAGTCATCTGGTACTGCTAAAATACAAGTACCAGGACTGAATGGCTTTGGTAAAGGAAAGTTCATTCTCACACAGTCCAGTAGGTTAGAAGTCCAAATTCAGGGTACTGGCTCCAGGGAAATGCACTCTCTGTCTTCTGTCCACCCTAGAGGAAGACCCTCAAGTTTCATCAGTCTTTTCTTTGGTCTGAGAGCAGCTCGGCACGGGAATCTCAACGGGAATCTCAACAGGAATCTCGGGTCCAAAGGATGTGCTCTGCCCTCAGTGCTGCATTCTTGGTGGTATGAGATTCTCTGACTCTCTGCTTGCTTCCCTTTCCTTTTATCTCTTTTAGGATAACAGGTTAAAGGGTGGTACAGGCCACAGTCCAGGGAAATTCCCTTAATAAGGGTGTTGCAGTCGATGGCACTTGGCTTTGGCTAGTCCTACCCTAATCTTTTTTTTAAAAAAAAAAATTTTTTTTTATTATGATTGAGTGAAAGTGTACAATCCAGTTTAAATTTGCATGCCCGCCTATCTGCAGCTCCTTCTGCTCTCCTTGCCCAGTGACAGCACACCCCTCCTTTCTGTTCTATGTCATACCCTTTTAACAATCTCCTGCCCCCTCCTCGCCACCCTCTCCACTCCCTTCTATTACGAAGCCAGTAGGACGACATCTTACAGATGCACAGAACCATAAAGTGCACACACCATACGGTCACTCTGTGTCCCCGAGTCTAATCCATTCCTGTTCAAAGAGTTGACTTCAGTAATGATTTACGATCAGAGGCGGCATCAGGGCCAGGGGCCATGCTTCTACGGGAACTCCCAGGCCTTCAGAGCAACAACTGTAGTCTTTAGCAGAGTTCTCAAGGTGCGCCCCTTTTTTTCTCACGTTACCGCTGGGACTCTCAACAGTGTGAGCTCCATCACAGCTGTCATTGGTGGTGGCCGGGCACCATCTGGTTCTTCTGGTCGCATGTTGATGTAGCCACTCACTTATGTGGGTCCTCTTTCCCCCAGGTTGATGTTGTGTTTGGTGATTATCTGTTCCTGCTGAGTTGGGACCATCTGGTGTATCTCAGATGGCAGCTTGCTAGCTTTTAAAACTCTAGATGCCACTCACCAACATGGGGTGGAGAAGAGTCTCTTAGCAACAGGCTAGTTCTGCCAATTAGCCTCGATGAACCCTGAGCATGGTACTTGGACCCCTGCCCCTGCTACTCTGTCCTTGCAATATTGGGTTAAGATTAGAAGAGTTTTCATGTTATGTTGAAGTCCAGTTAAATTGATCTTCCTAATGTGTGCTGTCACTGCTTTCACCCAACCAAATTTCTATCAACTATCTAATCTATAACCAACCCTCTCCTAATCCTCTTTTTAATATAATCCTATCTATTAACTACAGGCAGTGATTAGGATTTACAGCATAGGAAAATCACAAAACAGAGGGCAATCGCACAGTACTGGGAATCACGGCTCAGTCAAATTACTATGCACATTTTTGGGGGGACACAATTCAATCCATGGCAAGGGGTCTAGGTGGAAGACAATAGGGAGCACTGGGGACTGTGGGCAATGGGAGATGACAGACTGGCTAACACTGGACAGCTATCACTCAGCTCCAATGAAGTTTCTGCTCCACCATCATTTTCCAACATCTAAGCAGGTCTGAAGTGTGCATTTTTAAAAAAATCCTAATTTCTCAACATTGCAATTTCCAAAACCCCCACAAAAATCTAAGTACTGTGCTAGATTTGCAGAGCTTGTCTGCAGCTAGTTCTGCCCCTCAGCCTCTGTTGAGCAAAGCAAGCAGCAGTGTCACTAGGATAAGTGACACCCAGTGTGGCAACTGAGGGTGTCACCATCCCCAGGGACCTCCTCCTCTCCCAAGCCACACAGAATCCTTAGTAATGTTTTTTGTACTGATGTTACTTGCAAATCATAATTCCCATGTATCACTCCTTCTCTTACTTTAATTATTACTTTATTTACAAAAAAGTCACCAGTAATACGTTCAAAATGCTGATTACCACAACATTGTAGATAAAACACCAGAAAAATTTGACAAAATCAGCAACTGGCAGCAACAGAAACAACAGTGCAAAACAGCAGTGCAGATCTTTGCAGACAAAACCACGTGACTCCAAGCAGTACTGTAACTGGGTGGTAATGCCAGTTCTCACCCCAACGCTTTAGAAGGGTCAAAAAGTCAATTAGCACAGGGTTTTAGCCTTATAGGTATATATGGTCAGACAATTAAGTCCGTGAACTTAATTGTTCTAAGTGCTACATACCTCACTGCTGAATATCACTATGGTCACCTTTCAAGTTCTTCCCTTGGGAAGTTATGCCTGATGCCAGCACCCTATTCACCCTTCAAAGCAACTTGGGAACTCTTTCTCTGGAATAGCCATCAGAGTTGTCACTGTTACACTAGATGTCTTCAGTGTCATCCAAATGTCTTCCTTTCACTATTTCCTTTATCTTCACATAAAGAAAAAAGTCACTGGGGTCCAGACCAGGTGAGTAGGGAGAGTGCTCTGATGCAGTTGTTTGTTGACTGGCTAAAAACTCCCTCACAGACAGCTGTACAGTGAAGTTTGCAGACTTGCCCCCATGTCACTGTGTGCAATGGCCATTCCAGAAAGAGTTCCCCAAACTGCTTTGAAGGGTGGATTAGGCGGTGGCGTTGGTGCCCAGCTTCCCAAGGGGAGTACTTGGAAGGTGACCGTAGTGACACTCAGTAATGAGGTATGCAGTACTTAGAATAAATAAGTTCATGGACTTAGTTGTCAGACCTTGTAGAGCTCATCTCTCCCGGAATGACTGTGTTCATGTATTTCTCTCCTTCCTCTCTGCCTCCTCCAGTGAGAGGTAAGCTCTGTGGAGGTAGGGGTCCTGTCTGTCTCATCCCGGGCTGTCTCTCCAGTGCCCCATGAACACCTGGCTGTTAGCAGGTGTTCAATATTGGCTGTGCCAGTGCCCGTTTAATGATTAGGAAGACATTCAGATTTTGGAAATATTCAAGTGTGAGAAAAAGAAAGAAAGAAAAAAAATAACGTGTCTTGGAGGCAAGCTAAAGCTAGGCCTGAAATCTGTGTCTTCTCTGTGCCTAGGCACCCCACGAGGACACAGCCTGGGCCACTGGACCTGGCTGGTGAGGTGGCAATCTCCACAACTGCTAGCTCTTGCAGGTTGAAGAGCCGCCACACTGTGACCCAGCTTTCTAGGCCAGGCCTCTCTGCAGACAAGCAAGAAGGGCAGGGCAGGGCAAGGCAGGGCAGAGGTGGAGGTGTAGAGCCCAGAGCCAAGTTTCCTGGGCTCCAGGTCCAGCTCTGTGTTACCTGGGCACAACATGCACTACCCCGGGGCAGCTCTGTGGGTGTGGGTGAGCACCGCCCGTCTAACACGTGCAGTCGACTAAGGAGGCAGGCAATGATGCGCCCATTTCTCAGATGGGAAAACTGAGGCTGGGCAAGGCTGATGGTCTCACACTCAAAGTCACTCAGCACCCGAAGGCAGAGCTCAAATTCAAACACTGTCCTTCCACAACTCAAGTCTTTAACAACAGAAGATTAAGAATTCACCCCACCATATACTCCCGGGCTGTCATGACCACTGGGTGTTGGGGTGGGCAGGAAAGGATGAAAGAGCTGGGCTGGAAGCACTAGGTCTCTGCTTTTCCACCCAGGAGCCCTCAGGCTGCAACCTGAGCCGCAGTCCCGGGGGAGCAGTTTCTGTGCTGTCCAGCTGGGGATGCCCCAGAGGTAGGCCGGCAGTAATGTTCTGGCGTGCCATTTCCAAGGGGGCGCAAGCACAGGGGCCAGCAGGACCCAGCCTATGGACAGACAGCTTTGGGCCCACCGACCAGCCACAAGGGGAGATCTTTGACCTCAGGCTTAGAGAGGAGTGGCCCTTCCAGTTTCCTTCCAGTAGGAAACACAGAGGTTTTTTCCTCTTCTTCACAGACCTCAGATGATGAAGAAAGTGGCTGAAACATGTTCTGTAGAAACCAGAGATCTTCAGGGCTTAAGCTGGCAGTGTGGGGAAACACAGCACCCAGGAACCCAGAAGGGCAGCCCAACACCTCTCACATAACCCCAACCTTGGCTGCTAACCCAAAAGTTGGGAGTTTGAGTCTATCCAGAGGCACCTGGGAAGAAAGCCTGGTGACCTACTTCTGAAAAATCAGCCGCTGGAAACCCTATGGAGTTAAACCAAAAATATCCCCTTAAGTTTTCTTAAACCGAAGTGACAGTTTAGCTTAACTAGTGAAGACTGTCTGCCTTGAGCAGTGGGCTCTTTTAAGGTCGATCTATTGGGATCAAACTGGCAGCAGGAACTCGGAAGACTAGGTACGAAAGTTAGGGGATAGTGAGTTTATTTGTGGGGTGCAAGAGCTCAGGAAAAGAAGCTAAGAATAGTCACACAACTAGAAGGATGGAATCAATGCCACTGAATTGTTCACGTGGAAATTATTGAATCGGTATATGTTCTGTCATGTATATTCTCAACAGCAATAGCAACAAAGTAAGTTATTAAAAAAAATAAGACAAAACCCTGTGGAGCATAGTTCTGCTCTGTCTGACACACACACGGGGTTGCCGTGAGCTGGAGCTGACTGGCTCCGGTGCTGCACGCCAGGCTCTGCTCGAAATGTCTTTCCACTCTACCTTTCTTAGCCCCCATAAGGAAACCCTGGTGGCATAGTGGTTAAGTGATTGGTTGCTAAACAGAAGGTTGGCAGTTCAAATCTACCTGGCGCCCTTTGGAAACTCCAAGGGGCGGTTCTGCCCTGACCTTTAGGGTTGCTATGAATTGCAAACGACTTGATGACAGTGGGTTTGGTTTGGCTTTTGGGTTTAACTCTAACAAGTCCTTAGAGGGACTCACTAGGGCGGTGGTGGAGCTGGGACCCCCTATGTGGGACAGTCTGAACTGTTAGATGCATCAATCGGCATTTAACCACTATGCCACCAGGGTTTCCTCACATCCTCTAGGATGGCTAAAGTAAAAAAGACAGACAATAGCAAGTGTTGGCGAGGATATAAAGGAACCGGAACCCTCGTGTCAAATAATATAGCCCCTCTGGAAAATACATTGGTAGACCTTCAAAAAATGAAACAGTTACCATATGGTCCAGAAATCCCATGACTAGTTATACGTCCAAGAGAAATGAAAACATATGTGCACACAAAAACTTGTACATGAATATCCATTGCAAAATATCTACTTTAGCCAAAAAGTAGAAACAACGGATGAATGGGTAAACAAAATCTGCTCTAGCCATATGATGGAATACTGCTCAGCCATGAAGAGAAATGAAGTCCCAGTACATGCCACAACATGGCTACACCTGAAAAACACGATCAGTGAAATAAGCCAGACACAAGACCACATGTTATTTGATTCCATGTATATAAAATGTAAAAAAAACATGACAAATCTGTAGAGACAGAGAGTGGATGAGCAGCTTCCTGGGGCTGGAGGCCCCATGGTGTCTTCTGGAAGTGATGGAAATAAAAAAAAATCAGATTCTGGTGATGGTTGCACAACTCTACAAATTTACTAAAAATCATAGCCTTGTACACATCAAGTGAATGTTATAGGATGCATCTTAGACATCTGGTACTGCTCTAACAGAAACATCACAAGCAGATGATTTTAACAAAGTTTATTCTCTACAATCCAGTAGGCGAGACAGAAGTCTGAATTCAGCTGCTGGCATCAGGTGAGTGCATTCGCCATGTCGGCTCTGGAGGAAGGGCCTTGTGTCGCAACAGTCTTTCTTTGGTCTGGGACATCTTGGCACAGGGAACCTCAGGTCTTAAGGATGCACTCTGCCCCCGGCTCTGCTTTCTTGATGGTATGTGGTCCCCACTCTCTGCTTGCTTCCTGTTCCTTCTATCTCTTATAGGATAAAAGGTAGAAATCTTGGTGGCATAGTGGTTAAGTGCTACATCTGCTAAGCAAAAGGTTGGCAGTTTGAATCCACCAGGCACTTCTTGGAAACTCTATGGAGCAGTTGTACTGTGTCTCAAAGGGTTGATATGAGCCAGAATTGACTCGACAGTAGTGTGTTTGTTTTTCTGTTTAGGATAAAAGGTGTTACAAGCCACGCTCCAGGGAAACTCCCTTTACACTGGAGCAGAGAGGTGACTTAAGGAACGGTGTTACAGTCCCACTTTAATCCTTTTTAACATCATTCAGTCTATTAGCCACAGGCAGAAATTAGGATTTACAGCATAGGAAAATCAGAAATTCACACAGTACTGGGAATTATGGCCCAGCCAAATCACTACACACATTTTTGGGGCACACAATTCAATCCACAACAATACATAAAGTATTCCTCAAGAGTCGTTGGGTAGTATTCTCTCCCCTTCCATGGGGGAGACCAGGAAAGCCTGGTGGCATAGTGGTGAAGTGCTACATCTGCTAACCCAAAAGTCGGCAGTTCAAATCCACCAGTTTCCATCACCTTGGAAACTCTATGGAGTAGTTCTACTCTGACCTCTAGGGTTGTTATGAGTCAGAATCAACTTGACAGCAGGGGGTTTATGGGGGAGACCTGGTTCAAGTCCCAGGCAGTGCCCCTCCTGTGCAGACACTACCCCTTTGTGAGTGGAGGCTTGGGTGTGGCTGTGGTGCTCAACAGTCTTCAGTGGAGCTTCCAGACTAAGAGTCTAGGAAGAAAGGCCTGGCAATCTATTCTGAAAATCAGCCAGGAAAAACTCTATGGGTTGCAAGGATCCAATCTGCAACTGGTTATGGAGATGGTGCGGGACCAGGCAGTGTTTTGTTCTGATGTGTAGGGGCTCACCATGGGTTAGGGTCCTACCCAGCAGCAGCTCACAATGATAACAAGAAAGACCTCAATAAAGCAGTTCAAAGAGAAATCTTGCCACTGTCTTGGGCTGACCCCTCCTCAGCTGTAATCCTGGCCAGCTGGCTGTCCTTGGCTTCCTCATTTGTAAAGTGAAGGACAGACACATCCCCCTCAGGGTGGCAGATTGGCCTGGACCAGCAGTGCCTCCCTGCCAGGCCATCAGGCTGAGAATAGGTCCCCAGGGGAGGTGGGCAGGGAAGGCAGGCAGGGGAGCCAAGGGAGGACAGGGGTGTTGCTATTAGGTAATCAGCTCATTAGGATGCTCTGGGGGCTTTCTGGGAATGGCACTCCTGGCTAATCAGTCAGAGAGCTTGGGTAACATGAACTGACGGTCAGTGCCAGCTAAAACGAGGGGCGTGGGGTGGGCAGCGGGGCCCTGGGGGCAGTGGGGGTGGTGTCTTGGCATTATCTTTGAGTCTCCATCTCCTTCCCCGGCAGGTCCTCCAGCCAGAACAAGAACTGTCTGCCCCATGAAATGCAAGAAGGCAGAGAGTGCTACCCTCCTCTCAGCTCCCATCAGCTCAGGGACAGCGGCATTGGCAGTGTGGACTAGTGGTTATGATCATAGCCCCTAGAGTCAGACTGCCTGGGTTCAAATCCCAGCTCAGCCACTATTTGGCTGTTTGACAATAAGCAAACCATCTAACCTCTCTGAACCCCAACATCCTTGTCAGAAATATGGCCATAATGATAATAGTGTCTCTGTCATGGGCTATGTATGGTGAGGATTAAAGGAAGTCCCCAGGTGGTGCAAATGGTTAAGCACTTGACTACCAGCCAAAAGTTTGGGAGTTCAAAACCACCCAGAAGGACCTAGGAAGACATGCCCGGCAATTGCCTTCTGAAAGGTCACAGCCGGTTGTATTCTGTACACATGGGGTGGCCATGAGACAGAAGTGGCCAAGTACTAACAACAAGGATCAAATCAATGGACATGTGACTCCTTAGAGTCTTCATTGTCTCTCTCTGATCATACCACATGATGTAGGACCTGCCACATGGCAGAGTCTGCAAGGTGGAACTGGAAGGTAAAAGAGGACCATATTGAGATCTGAGTAACTCCACTGGGATATTAGGATATCTGGGCAGGAGGAGATCGTTTCTTCTCTCTCTCTCTCTCTCTCTCTCTTTTTTTTTTGAGGAGAGGGCAATCCCTGCTGCAGAAGACCTCTTTACTGCTGAAAAGCAAGGATGTCATTTTGAAGCCTAGGGTGCACCTGACCCAAGCCATGATATTCTCAATCACCTCATACGCATGTGAAAGCTGGACAATGAATAAGGAAGACTGAAGAACAATCAACATCTTCAAATTATCACATTGGTGAAGAATATTGAATATACCATGAACCTCCAGAAGAATGAACAAATCTGTTTTGGAAGAGGTACAATCAGAACACACCTTAGAAGCACGAATGGTGAGACTCTGTCAAATGTACTCTGCACATGTTATCAGGAGGGACCAGTCTCTGAGAGGGACATCATGCTTGGTAAAGGAAAGGGTCATCAGAAAACAAGAAGACCCTCAACAAGATGGACTGACACAGTGGCCGTAACAATGGGCTCAAGTATAACAACCACCACGAGCTTGGCTCAGGACCAGGCAGGGTTTTGTTCCGTTGTTACATGGGGTCACTATGAGTTGGAACCAACTTGGTGGCATCTAACAAGAACAGCAACAAAAACAGTTCCTGGGAATACTAACAAGGAAGTGAGTGTGAAGAACTCCACCTGGAACCCTCACGTGCAACAGTGCAGCCACTGCGAGAAAGTCTGGCAGTTCCTCAAAAGATTAAACGTAGAGTTAACTTATGACCCAGATATTTGACTCCTAGGCACATGCCTAAGAGACATGACAACATGCATCCTTGTAAAACCTTGCACATGAACGTTCATAACAGTCCGACTGACAATAGCCAAAAACGTGGAAACAACCCAAACGTCTATCAAACCACAAAGGGATAAACAAACTGTGAAACTAGCCATAAAATGGAATATTACTCAGCCATGAAAAAGGAATGAATTACTGATTCACGCTACAACTTGAAAGACCTCTGAAAACATTACACTGAGTGAAAGATGCTAGCCACAGAAGGCCATGGATTATATGATTTCATGAATATTATAGTACCAATTGGGAGACCTAGAGAGACAGAAAGTAGATAAGTGGTTGTTTACAGTTGGAGAACAGAAGTGAAGGAGGTCTGGGGGTAAAAGTTACAGGGCATGTAGTTTTCTTTACAGGTGATGAAAAATATTCTAGAACTGATTGATTGCATGTATCTGTGAGTAAAGCAAAAATCATTGGCTTATGCTTTAAACTACATTTCAAATGGGTGAAATACATGGTATGGACATTGTATCTCAATGAAGTCATTTTCTTAGAAAAATAATACTGGAGTTTGGCTTCTGGAAGAACACAATGCACCATTTAGTAAAAACACCACCCATGAGGAGCTCTTACTAAAGAAAGTTTCAGCAGAATCATTAAGTCTCTAGGCCTAACTTTCAGGTTAAAGGAAACACAGGGGATAAAATCATGAGTTAAACACTTCTCTGAGAAATAATAAGGCAACTACAGAATTTGAGTTAAAAGATCTGGATTCTTCAAAAAGACAATGTAATAGGGGAATAAAAGGTAGTGGAACAAAAATAGACTAGAAGATTGAAAAGATACAACCAAATGTATCCTGGTTTAAAAAGGTAGCTATATAATACATGAGGTAATCTGATGACAAGTGTAATCTGATGACAGCTCTGATGGCCATTCCATAAAAAGTTCCAAAATTGCTTTGAAGGGTGGACCAGGTGCTGGCGTTGATGCATAGCTTCCCAAGGGGCATACTTTAAAGGTGACCCTAGTGATACTCAGCAATGAGGTATGTAGTACCTTTCCTAGGATGAGTTCACGAACTTAATTTGCAGTTTTTGTATTTTAGGCATAACCTGGAAAATCTGGATATGGACTGGATGATTTTAGATGACATCGAAGTTTTCATAATTTTTGGGATAATGACGTGATTATGTAGGAGATTATCCTTATTATTAGGAGACGGATGATGAATGCATTTAAAGATGAAGTATCACAATTCATGTAACTAGTGTCCCTCCCTATAAAGGAGGAAGAGAGACAGAAAAGACACCACATGACACTTTAGCCAAGGGACGCCAAGGAACGCTTGAAGCTACCAGCAGCTAGGCGTGTCAGGGAACAGCCTCTCCCTCAAAATTCAGAAGGAATCAACATGGCTAGCACTCTGATTTTGGACTTCCGACCTCCAGAAATGTGAGTCAAAAAATATCTCTGTCAGTTGCCCATCTAGTAGCATTTGTTACAGCACCCCAAGGACTTTCAAACAGGAAGGAAGGCAGGAAGGAGGGAGAGAACACATGGGTAAGTGTTTGCCTAGAGGGTGGGCTTGGCCACGTGAGGAGGCACAGGCCTGGGGAGGGGAGGTCAGATCAGGTTCCTGGGTAAGTGAGGAGTGAGTGATGTTGGGTGCCAGGAGAGGGTGCATCTCTCCTTGCCCCACGTGGGTGAGGCCACCCCAGGTTCTGATGGTTCTGTACTCCTTGGTACCCACTGCCCAAACCCACTGCCACTGAGTTGATTCCGACTCATAGAGTAGCGACCCTATAACGCTCATAGTGACCCTATCAGACAGAATAGAACTGCCCCATAGAGTTTCCAAGGAGCACCTGGTGGATTTGAACTGCTGACCTTTTGGTTAGCAGCCATAGCACTTAACCGCTACACCACCGGGATTCCTGTACTCCTTGGTAGATGTCTTTTATTGACTTGTAAGTGGCACTAACAACAAAAACATGTAAATAATGATGGAAGAAGGATGGAGGAAACAGACAAGGAGGGTCAACAAAAACATGCATTGATTGGATACTCACCACCTGCCCGATTCTGGGCTAAGTGCTGTACGCTTGTTGTTAGCTGCCCTCCAGTTGCTTCCAATTCAAAGTGACTTAAGTATAACTGAATAAAACATCACCCGGTGCTCTGCCATCGTCATGACTGCTGACGTGTTTGAGCCCTCTGTGGAGGCTCTCCTCAGCCCATCTCAGCCAGAATTTCCCTCTTTTATGCTGACTCACTACTTTACCAAATACAATGTCCCTTTGTAGAGATTGGTTTTTTCCTGACGGCACGTCCAAAGTAAGCGCGCCACAGTCACACCATTCTCACTTTTAAGGGACATTTTGTTTGCATTTCTTCTGAGCCAGATTTGTTCCTTCTGTTGCCATCCATCCAGAAACCAAAACCAATTACAGTTACATGCGTACGTGTACATACGTATGTCTATGTGGTTGTGATCTGCCACTGAGTTAGTTCCGACTCACAGTGACCCTACATGCAACGTGTGACAACCTCAGACATAACCATCCTGTGTCGTGTGTGTGTGTGTACACATGTATCCTTGTATGTAAGTGGGTCACAGTGCTCTGATCTGCAAACAGTCACGGGGGTGGGGGGGGCTGGGCAGCAGTTTGTTCCATGCAGGGGTGACTCGAGAGCAGCCAGCAACATGACACAGATGAGAAAACAGACTTGGAAGAATTAAAGCTCTTTCCAAGCTCATAAAGCCAACTATCATCAGATGTGGGATTGGAATCCGGATCTGTGGATGCCACTTCTGCACCCCTTCCCTGCTTGCCCAGACCGCAGGCATCCGGAATTTGTGATGGCGGGGCTTCCATTCGATTGCTTGACGCGATGCCCACCCTACTGCCCAAACAGCAGGGGAGGGGCAAGTCCTATGCCATTCCTATGACGAGTTGCTGAGTCCACTGTTGTGATTCATGAGGTTTTCACTGATTTTCGGAATCAGATCTCCAGGCCTTTCTTTCTAGTCCATCTTAGTCTGGAAGCTCTGCTGAGTCCTGTCCTGTATCATAGCAAGACCCAAGCCATGAGGTGTATAGGCTGGGAATCAAACCCAGGTCTCTAGCATGAAAGGCAAGAATTCTACCACTGAACCACCACTGCCCTAACCTACCTCGCCCAGAATAGATGCTTTATAAAGTCCTTTGAGGTTGCTTATAACATCATTTTCAACAGTGTTAACTTGAGCTCTTTTCAAGGCAAGTTGTGTGGTCAGTGAAGTGTCCCATCCCAGTTCCTCTGGACAGAACCATGGAGGACAGGAAGGTGGCCACGGGGAATCTTTTCCACAGTGTGGCTGAGCTCTGGCCTTGCCCTTTGTGGCCTGATGCTGCCCAGCAAGACCAGCCAGGCCCATGAGTCACCAAGGACTGAGTCACTCTCAGTCTAAAAATACGTGTTGTCTCACGTAGGTGGGTGCTGCTTTGATTGGTCTGCGCTCAGTCTGATCTCTTTCTGCTGGACTTTGGGCTCTCTGAGAGCAAGGTCCCAGCTTTTATCATTCTGGGTTCCAGGGTCAAACTGGAAAGGCACCTAGGAAGCAGGCTTTGGGTGCTGGGGTGGGCAGACTGATGCAGAGTTCATCCTGATATTCCTTTGCTGTGTGACTCCGGGCAAGTCACTTAGCTTCTCTGAGCTAGCATCGTCACCTTGGGGGCAGGACCACACTGGCCCTGCATAGACTAGTGGCTCACGGCCCACAGCAGGTCCTGTCCCTGTGCCCCACGTCACAGCCAGCCATACTCCACAGTCCTTCCCTACCTAACTGTGTCTCCCATGGGCAGCAGAGTGATCTGCCTCCTGACTCCAGGCCTGGGCTTTTTTCCACCACCAAAATCATCTGAAATCATCTCTACATTCAAGGCAATCAGGAACAGGAGCTGCCGGGGAGTCACACATCCAGCTGCCAAGCATTTGGGAAGCTCTGGTTATGGAAAACAAGTGGAAACCACAGGCCCTGGGCTGAACGTGGAACTAATTTGGGAGACAACGAGAAACAGCAGAGCTCGAGGAGTAGGCCTAGCCCAGCCAGGCCACTGGACAGTGTTGGGGTGGGTGGGGGCTAGAATTCACTCTCAAGCTCTTCTTTCTAGATGGGGCAGGAAAGAGACAGGGCCAGGGTAAGGGCCTGCGTGGGACTGAGAGTGTGGGCAACCTCCGAGGGAATCCTGGTTTCAGTACCCAGCGCTGTGTGACCTGGACTGGCTGCCTGATGTCTCTGAGCTATAGCTTCGACATCCGTGAAATGAGGGTACTAGGGGCGCCACCCTCATGGGTTGTTCGAGGGTTAAATGAGATGACTCGGGTGGAAGTGGTAACACAGTACCTGGCTCTTAGGGGGCCCTCAACAAATCAGGAGTTTTGAAGCTTGATCTGTAGTGGGGGTGGGGGAACGGGGCAGGAAAGCAAAGGCTGGCACTGTTTTCCTGCTCTTCGTTTATTCGTTCAACATTTACAGAGCTCCACTTTGTGCCAGGAGCCCTGGTGATGCAGTAGCTAAGAGCTCGGCTGCTAATGAAAGGGTTGGCAGTTCGAGTCCACCAGCTGCTCTTTGGAAAGCCTGTGGGGCAGTTCTATTCTGTTCTACGTGGGCTGGAGTCAATCCAACAGTACTGTTTTTATGGGTAACTCTGTGCCGGGCAGTGGGGCACAGTAGGGAGCAGAAGTGTGGAGCTGGAAGTCTCTTCTAAGGCCCAAGACAGAAAAATCCAAAGTACATGCATAAATGCTGTGTGCCACTGAGTTGAGTAACAGCCACAGCCACCCTATAGGACACAGTAGAGATGTCCCATGAGGTTTTCTAGGCTAGAATCTTTAGAGGAAAAGATCACCAGCTCTTTCCTCCTGCAGAGCAGCTGCATGGCTTCAAACCACTAACCTTTCGGTGAACAGCTTGGTGCCTAACCATTGTGCCACCAGGGCTCCTTAAATGAACAAATACAGTACATATAATTGCAAAAATACTATGAGTCAAAAGGAGGAGGTATTTTGGGGGCAATTAACTGGGGTGGGCTGTCTACTGGGGGAGGGTTGGGGAGTTGGTCTGGAAAGTCAGCATTGGAACTGAGGAAATGGAGACAGTGACAGCGAGATTGGAGGGGGAGGGCGAACAGCATTACTGATGTCCTGAGGCAGGAGTGAACTGGGCAGTGTGGGGCAGAAAGGCATAGTGGTGCTGGCAGGGGCCTAGGAAGAAAGGCCTGGCAATCTACTACTGAGAACTCAGCCACTGGAAACCCTATGGAGGACCCTGTGCTCTGACACATGTGAGGGTGCCATCCAGCAGGGTGGCCTTGATGGCAACTGATTGAAACTGGTATTCGGTACACCATAAAAACCAAACCGATTGCCATTGAGTAGATTCTGACTCGCTGTGACCCTAGAGGACAGAGTAGAACCGCTACATTGGGCTTCCAAAGCCATAATCTTTATGGAAGGTGGCTGCATACTGCCACATCACCCTTCCTTGGGGCAGCCGGTGGTTTTGAACCAGTGACCCATCGGTTAACAGCATGACCCCTCTGGTTAGCGCTTACACTGCACCACTGGGGCTGTTCTATCACTAGGTGGCTTAAAATGACACAGTTTAATTCCCTCACAGTTCTGGAGGTCAAACACCTAAAATCAAGGGGTCAGCAGGGCTGTGTTTCCTCCTGGAAGCTCTGAAGAGAATCTGATTCCTTGTCTTTTCTGCTTCCACAGGCTGCGATTTTCGTCCGTCTTCAAAGCACAGCACTCCGACCCTCGGCCCCTGTCAGCACGCCTCCTGCTTCTTCTCTGACCCTTCTGCCTCCTTCAAAGGTCATTTATGATGACCCTGGGCGTGCCTGGATAATCCAAGGTTATCCATCTGGCCATCTCAAGATGCTTGACTTTATCGTGTCTGCAAAGTCTCTTTTGCCTGTCTGGTGACGAATTGCGAGATGGCGGGGAACAGGACGTAAATGTCCTTAAAAACCTACTGCTGTCACAGTCAATTCCGACCCACAGCAACCCTTCAGACAGAACAGAACCGCCTCATTGGGTTTCCAAAGAGTGTCTGGGAGATTTGAACTGCTGGCCTTCTGGCTAGCAGCTGTAGCATTTAACTGCTAAGCTACCAGGGCTACTCATAAACGCTTTTAACCCAATGCCGTCAAATTGATTCCAACTCACAGCAACCCTGTAGACAGAGTAGAACTGCCCTATGGAGTTTCCAGGGAACACCTGGGAGATTTGAACTGCCAGCCTTCTGGCAGAGAAGCAGAGAAGATCTAGAACTGGGGTCTGCACATGTTTCCTGTAAATGACGAGAGAGTGCATATTTAGGCTCCAGGGGCTTGGGAACCCCACCGCAGAGAGGTTGATGGGCCACTCCCCAAAGGTCCTCCAGACCACTCAGCTGTTCTCAGGTGGTGCGGGACACTTCTTTTTATTATTATGATGATGATTGAATGAAAATGTACATTCCCATATAAATTCACATGCTCACCTATATGCAGCTCCCACTGATCTCCCTGCCCGGTGACAGCACACTCTTCCTCTCTGCTCTATATATGTCCTATCCTTCCAAAAGTCTCCTATCACCTCCTCTCTACCCACTCCCCTTCCTCCAACAAGAGGTCAGCAGGATGACATGCTGTAGATGCCTAGAACCATAAAATTCCTATAAGATACGGTCACTCTGCATTGCCAAGTCCAATCCATTGCTACCTCAAAAGTTGACCTTCATTATGATTTATGGACAGGGGTAGCCTCAGGGCCAGAGGCCATGCTCCCAGGGGAACCCCAAAACCCCCGGACCATCAATTGAGGTCTTTTATTGGAGATCTCAGGGTATACTCCTATTTATTCTCTTGTTACCAGTGAGACTCACCTTTGTGAGCTCTATCGTGGCTATCACTGGTGGTGGCCGGGCACCACCTGGTTCTTCTGGTCATGAGTCGATGTAAAGACCCACTGCTGCGGATCTCTCTGTCTTCTGGGTTCTTTTCCCCATGTTGTCATTGGTGATCATCTATTCTTGTTGAGCTGGGACCATCTGGTGTACCCTCAGATGGCAGCTTGGCAGCTTTTAAGACCCCAGACGCCACTCACCGATGTGGGCTGTAGAGAGTCCTCTTAGCAAAACGCTAGCTGTGCCAATTAGCCTCGATTTCGCCTAAGAGCATGGTCCCTGGCCCCCTGTTGGGGCACTTCTTAACACACGGATAATACTTGGACCAATGCCTGTCACACAGGAAAGCTATGTCAAGGCCTGCTCGTATCACCAGTGTTAGGTTTGTGCCTAGCACTTGATCAGCTTGGGTAAGAGAAGACACCAGTGTACCCTTCTAGGGTGAAAAATTGGGAGGGCTGAGCTTATGTCAAAAAGAAAGAAAGAAAAACCCAACAAGCTGTTTTCCAAATATTTAAGGCAAACAATGTAACAGTAAGCTTTGTTACAAGACGTTGGGGAGTCCCAAACCCTTTAGGCACCAACCCCTCTCTCAGGTCACTAACTCCCTGCTGACAAGGTGGTTCTCCTAAGTATCCACTTTCTGCAGGGTGTTGTGTTTAGTGACTAAGTCCACTAGCTAGTCATTTCCTCTTGGAGTTCCCAAGCTGGAACCTTCGCTTAGAAAAACTCTTCAGGGTTCCAAATTTCCCCTCTAGCTTCACACAGCAGCGCCCACGATGCCACCCCAGGAATGAGGGCACGTGATCAAGGTCTCGCCCACTGGGTTTTTCCCCCTCAGGCCCAGACAGCTAAACACCCAGACCTTTGCTACTTTGACAGTCTGAAAACATGAGGAAGGAGAACAGAATAGGTTCACTGCAAACACATGGTCTCTGTTAAGTGGGGAGAGAAGCAGGAGTCAGAGCAGGAGTCTGGGAATGGGATTGTGGGAGGGGAAACCCACCCCTCAAAGATTCTTGGGTGTCTTGGGCTCCCACTGGTGACGTAATGGTTACGTGCTACATCTGCCAACCTAAAGGTTGGCAGTTCAAATCCGCAAGGCACTCCTTGGAAACTGTATGAGGCAGTTCTCCTCTGACCTATAGGGTCTCTATGAGTCAGCATAGACCCACAGGCACTGAGTTATTTTTGGCGGGGTTGTGGGAGGAGCCCCTGCACTTTGTGCATGCAGCTTCTGGGGCTGGAAGGCTACCCCAAAAAGGTGAGTGTCAAGGCATTGCCACTAAGTCACACTGACGTCAAATCAAAAAAAACCAAACCCTCTGCCATTGAGTCAATTCCAACTCATAGTGATCCTATAGGATAGAGTAGAACTACCCCACAGGGTTTCTGAGGAGCAGCCAGTAGATTTGAACTGCCAACCTTTTGGTTAACAGCCATAGCTCTTAACCACTGTGTCACCACAGTTTCCATTCTGATGCCACGGCCAGTAAGCCCTGACACTATTTCCTGTGGAGGACACTCTGAAAGAGCCCACTGTGAGCCAGCTGGAGACTCACTATCTCTTCAGGGCCTATCAACCTCCTAATAAGGAATAGAATGGCCAGGGAGGTGTAAAGAAAAACTGTCCCCGAAGTCCCAGTGCTGCAACTCTGTCACCAAGCCAGATCACTATCAGTCACTCATCCGGTCACTCATCCGGAAGACTGGAACTGCACACAGACCCAGTTCCTAACACCCAGATATCACTGAGCTGAGTCGGCTCTGACTTACATGACCCCACATGTGTCAGGGGAGAATTGTGGGTGCTCCATAGAGTTTTCCTGCTTTCCTTTGTTTTAGCCAGATTTTACTGTTTTTGGTGAAAGTTTACACAAAAAGTTGGGTTCCCATTTGACAATTTCCACAAAAACTGCTCAGTGACATTGGTTATATTTATTACAGTCTGTCAACATTTTTTAAAACAACTTCCACATGTACCATTTAGTGACATGGATGATGCTTTTAAAAAAAATATATTTTAAAAAATGAAAAAAACAAAACTAAAAATATATATATATTTTATTGTGGTTAAGTGAAAGTTCACAAAGAAAGTCAATTTGCCACATAAAACCCCACAGAGACCCCGGTACAACTCCGTCTGCTATCTGAACCCTGTGACAGCACCCTCCTCCTTTCCACTCTGTACCTCCCATATCCATTCAACCAGCTCCTGTCCCCTCCTCTCCACCCTCCCATCTTACTACTATGGGGGAGCTGCTCCGACAGCCTCATGTCTTACAGTCCAGCCCAGTTTTTGCTTAACGAGTTGTCTTGGGGGCTGGTTTCAGCTCTGGGCCAGGAGCGAGACCAGGGGCCGTGCTCTCAGGGACCCTCCAAGGTGGGATGATGTTCCTTGAATTGTGCACCCACTCTTGCCCTCCCCGTCTGAGTTCTTCCTCCCCATTAATGTCAACCCACTGCCCCCCTAAATTTCCTATTTAATCTTTTGAGATGTTCTTGCCAATTTGATCCCATATAGTTCTTTAATTTTTTTCCTCATTTCTGTCTGAGTTTTCCTTTGTCTCTTGGACAGTGCTGAATATTATTAGCCCTTTGAATGCCTTACCAGCTAGTGCCAGTATCTTTTCTTATACAGGAAGTTCATCTGGTGTTTGATTTGGGGCACTCTCTGAAGCCATCCTACCCAACTTTTCTTTTTTTAAATGTGTTTTGATGCTGTTCTTTTCAGGACATTCAGACACTATTTCCTTCGTGTACTGACTGTAGATTTGTTTCGTCCTGCTTTTCCGTTGTTGTTTGGTTATGTCTGGGCAGGTGGGCTGGGCGTTCTTTCTTGTTGGCTCCCCTGAGGGTGGGGCACTTCTCACCACCTTGTCCAGGGAGGCAGGGTGGTCGTGCAGCGGGTGCTCTGTCTCCTGTTGGACGCTTCATGGCGTTGTCCTGCCATTCTCCCTCTCCACCTCTCTTGGTAACTGAGTGGTCCAGCTGGCAGGGGGCCCCTCTCTCTGCAGCTCTTCCCATTCTCTGCCAGCCTCCTACTTCCTGTGGTGCTTAGCTGAGTTCCTTATTCCATCATCTGCCAGTTAGAGATCCAGGACTGATGACTATAATTATCTTACTCACTTTTTAGGGTCTTTGTGGTAGATAGAAATCCCGACAACACAGTGGCTAAGTATGCTGGCAGGTCAAATCCACCAGGCACTCCCTGGAAACTCTCTGGGTCAGATCTACTCTGTCCTATAGGTCAGAATAGGGTTGTTAAGAGTTGGAATCAACCTGACAGCATTGGGTTTTTTTGCCTTTTTGCTAGAGATGGATGGTGTGTTGCTGCTGTCTGTAACACCACGCGAGCTCCACTAATCTTAAAAGAGCATAGGTTTTCAATGGCGGTGACTTTTTTTCTCAGAAATAGAGCACCAGGCCTTTCTTCTCAGGTGCCTCTGGGTGGATCTGAATTGCCAAATCTCAGTCAGCAGCTGAGCACACTAGCCGCTAGTATCACAGGACCCCCAATCAGCTCCTGGCGCTTAAGAAGCGCCCCCAGTCTGTATCAGAATAAAAGTCTTAAGTGCTGCTTTAACAGTTATTTACCACCCAAAGCACCCACACACTCCCACACACAAACACAAAGTGTTTTCTGCTCAGACTCCTTTGTCCAAGAAGAGAGGGTCTTCAAAATCTCTGTGCGTCACTTTGTTGCAAGAACTCTTTCCCGTCAGTGTACGCATCTCCTTGCCTTCATCCCTCCAGCTCACGGTGAGCTGTTGAAGTTAGGCGTACCACCTGCCGACACAGGTGTGGTGGTGGATTATTTCCGTACACAGAACTATACGTGCTGCTTATATATAAACATGGAAACCCTAGTGGTGTAGTGGTTGGCAGCAATGGCTCCCAATCCAAAGTTGGGCAGTTCAAATTCACCAGGCACCCTTTGGAAAGCCTATGGGCAGTTCGATGCTGCCTGTAGGGTCGCTGAGTCAGAATCGAGTCAATGGCGGTGTGTATATACCAACATAGATAAGAGATCACACAAGGGCCACAGTTAGGGCAACTTCTCAGACATAATCTTGGAATGAAGTTTCTAGCTTGAAGATGCAGGACCATAGGCTCAGGTAGCATCTGTAACAACTGGCACAACACAGTTCATAAAGATAAACTTCTGTGTCTACTTCCATGGGTAGTATCTAGGGTCTTAAAAGCTTTTGTGAGCAGCCATCTGGAATACATCTATTGGTCTCTTCCTGTTCAGAGCGAAAGAGAGGGAAGAAGAGCACAGACTCAAATGAGCAGTTAATCCAAAGGACTAATCATCGATCACATGAACCACGCCTACACGACCCTGAGACGGGAACTAGATGGTGCCTGGCTTCCACTACTGACTGCGCTGAGTGGAATCACAACAGAGGGTCTGGGACCGCGTGGGGAAAAAAACTGTAGAGCCAAAAACCAAATTCATAAAAAAAGACCAGACTAACTGGTCTGACAGAGAATGGATGAACCCTGAAATTATGGCCCTAAGACACCCTTCTGAACTGCACTGAAGCCATTCCTGAAGACCACCTTTCAGCCAAACCACAGACAGGACCCTAACATAAACAGTAACACCCTAAGGAACAGCCTCCTTGAAATTACTGATTACATGAGACAAAAAGGGTGATATTTGCCCAAGAGCAAAGGTGAGAAGGCCGGAAGGGGTAGAAAATCAGAATGAATGGAAACAGGAAAACTAGCACAGGTATGGGGAAAGTGCTGACACGTCGTGGGGAGTGAGGCCAATGTCACGGGACATTCGATGTGCCAATTATCAAACAGGAAACTGCTCCATAAACATTCACCTAGTACACAATCAAAATTAGAAAAAAATAATAAAGTTATTATTACTTATTATTGTTATTATTATTGGTATGCATGCCAAGGGGCTTTAGCTGAGTCTTTACACACGCAAGTCCCTGGGTGGCACAGATCGTCTGAGCTCTACTGCTAACCTAAACGTTGGCAGTTCTAACCCACCTGGCACTACCACGGAGAAAAGGCCTGGCAATTGGCTACCATTAAAATGACAGTCAAGAGAACCCTGTGGAGTGGTTCTACTCTGTGACACATGGAGCCACCATGAGTCACAACTGACTTTATGGCAACTAACTAGAACTTGACCCACACGTTCTCACGTTTGTAGGCTTCCTGAGGTCCCTGGTAAGCTTCTGCCACTTCAAACCAGAAACTCGTCCAAGTCAACCTTTGAGGTTTATAAGCCAGCATTAACAAGGTAAACTAGGACCCCACGCAGGCTCCTGGTCTCCGCACATGCACTGATTTTAACGACAAGGCTGCCCTTACCCAATTCAGATGACTGGTAAAGAAGATTTCTATGAATGCTGCTGAGCTTCCTGTGAGTATTTCATTGTATTTCCATATATCTTGGTAATGGAAGGAATTAGGAACACCAGCTCATTTTATCTTCCATTATTACTGAAGGAGACTAAGAAAAATTACAAAAATCTTAATACATTGTCAACTTTTTTTCCCCTCCCTAGAACAGTTGTTTTAACTAAAAGGCCTAGTCTCATCCCGTTCTGATGGGATGAGTTTCCACTGTATGGGAGATGATTTGGGGGCTCAAATTATTCCACGATGACAAAAACCCTGGGGAAGGGTGATAATGCAAGAGCTGATTTGGTTCCCACCGTAGGTGTACATGTTATGGTGAGACCCCAAGGGAGTGCTCTAGATTTTTCTCCCAGTCACACCCATGAAGGCCAGGCTTTTGGAGGACCACAAGGATGTTAGTTCACTGCCAAGCTGGAGTGGCAAGTATAAGAAAGAAAAAAAACCAAACCCAGTGCCACTGAGTCAATTCTGACTCGTAGAGACCCTATAGGACAGAGTAGAACTACTCCATAGAGCTTCCAAGGAGTGCCTGGTGGATGTGAACTGCTCACTAATTTTGGCTAGCTGACGTAGCACTTAACCACTATGCCACCAGGGCAAGTATAAGTCTCCAAAAGTCTGTGGGAAACCCAAAAGGAATACCACGTTCTCTGTTAATGTTCAGTAATCCTGACCTCGACTCTTTTCATGGAGACAAAGTCAGGATGAACTAGTCCAATATTTTTACAAAGAATTCCATAAATACTCTAAAGACTGTGCTGTGCTTTCCCAATAGCAGTGTGCAAACAGGGTGGGGCTAAGACTCAAGTTCTCTTTCTAGTAGTGGATTCATTCCCCCTGCGCTGTGCGAGGAGAACTGGTGGCACCATGGTTAAGAGTTTGGCTGCAAACCAAAAGGCTGGCAGTTCAAATCCATCAGCGAGTCCACAGGAGACAGAGATGTAGCAGTCAGCTTCCATAAAGATTAACCAAAAAACCCAAACCTGTTGCCATTGAGTTGATTCCAATTCACAGCGATCCTACAGAACACCGTAGAACTGCCCCACAGACTTTTCAAGGAGCACCTGGTGGATTCAAACCGCAGACTTCTTGGAAAGCAGCCATAGCCCTTAAGAACTGCCTCACCAGAAATGCTATGGACAGTTCTACCGCATCCTACAGGGTCACTATGAATTGGAATGCACTCAATGGCAACAGGTCTGCTCGCTTTCACTCATGCCTGATCTGCTCTATTTACATCTCAAAAGTTACTGGTTTAAAACATACCCGACACTGATTGGCTGCATTAACATAACAAAGAAACCCCTGTTCCCAAATGGGTTTACACCCATAGGTAGAGGAGTGAGGACTTACAACATATAACCTGCAGGGACATGATTCAGCTCTGGAACCCCAGTGGCGCAGTGCTTAAGAGCCCAGCTGCAAACCAAAAAGTTGGCAGTTCAAATCCACCAGCTACTCCTTGGAAACCCCACGGGGCAATTCTACTCTGTCCTATCTGGTTGCTGTGAGTCAGAATCGACAGCAACGGGTTGATTCAATTCATAACATCTTCCCGGAGGAGGTCCTAATCAAACTCTACTAGAGTGTTCCGGAAGGTTCTCCTTGAGACAAATCACCCTCTGACCAGGGAATTTTAGTTCCAACCCCAGGACCTACCAGAGAAACCAGCCTTCCTGTGGTGGTGAAATGAAGCTCTGGGAAGTACTTCTGTGTAGCCTTTCCAAGTTCAAGGCCTTTCTCCTTCCATTTGCTCACTCTGACCGGCAGCATTCCCTTTGGATTGCAACATCAATCCCATTAATGACTCACCTTGCTGAGTGGAGGAGGTGTGTTTGTCACTGCTTGGCTTGTCAATTAGTGGTAAGCCAAGGACAGCTTCTCAAGGGTCTGAAAAGACTTGACTGCCTTTAAGTTCAGCTGGGCGTTTTGCTTTTATTCTTTGTATTAGTCTCTCATTATTAGGTTAGCAAGCTCTTTTCACAGACTGTAGGGTCACTTGTGTCCACAGAGTGCCTGTAACAGGGCTTTCATGGTGGCAAGTGACTGAAACCTAACTCAGAGGAAAATAAGCACAAGGAGGAGGAGGGGGGTTAACTGATTCACGTCACTGCAAAAATTGGATGTGTATTAGATGTTTAGGGCTATTCTTAACAAGGCATCCCGTAACATGTGGTTTAAAAAAACCAGAAATTTATTCTTTGGCAGTTTTGGAGGCCAGAAGTCAGAAACCAAGCTGTTGGCAGGGCCAGGCTCCCACTGAAGGCTCCAGGGGAGAACTTTTCTTGATTTTCTAGCTTCTGCTGGTTGCTTGGCTAGTGGCAGCAGGACGGCAGTCTCTGCCCCCACCTTCGCACGGGCCTGCTTCCCTGGGTCTTCTCTGTGTCCCTCCTCTCATAAGGACACCAGTCACTGGATTTCATGGTAATCCTATGTGTGCAGAGTAGAACTGCTCCATAGAGCTTTCAAGACTGCGACCTTTCCGAAGCAGATCACCAGGCTTGTCTTCCAAGGCACCTCTAGGCAAGTTTGAAGAGTTACCTCTGGGCCGGCAGTCAAGCATGTAATTCTTTGCACACGCGGGGTCACCATGAGTCAGAACCGACTCCACGGCAGCTAACAACAACACTGGACTTAGGGCCCGCCCTCACTCAGTGCCACCATGTATTAACTGATTATATCCATCAAGAAGGTCACATTCTGAGGTTCCAGGTGGACGTGAACTTTGAGGGGGGACACAAACGGATCTAGGACTGCTGTCACCCACAAGCTCTCTCAAACTAGGTCGTCCTAATCCTCTGCTACTGCAGATGGCTTCTCAGGGAGGGCTGGAAAGTGGCTGCCACCATTCCCACATCACAGCCTTCCAAACAGTCCAAACAGGCAACAGAATCTTCCCTGTAGACCTTAGCTGCCCAGGAAGTGACTGGTCCATCCCAAGGCATGAGAACATTCTGATGATCATGTCCCCACTTCTGTGGCTAGGAGGGTGGCCTTACTGGAACTGCACAATGAGAGAAGTTCCCCTGGAAGAGATGAGGTACTTCAAGAAAAAAGTAGCCAATTGACTCTTCAGTCCAACACTGTAAATGCTGGGTTTTCTGCACATGTTCATGAAACTTGGGATCCTCTGAGTCTAGGTTGTAGCTGGACTTCCCAGCGCACTGTACTCTGACTCTGGTACAGGGCTTCCTCTCTGCCAGCATCCCCACCTCTTATCTCCCTGACCATCCCATCTCACTTTCTACCCACTTTTGTTGGGATGGAGTCTCTGGGTACAAACAGTTAACAAACACAACCGCTAACTGAAAGGTTGGCAGTTTGAGCTCACACAGAGGTGCCTTGGAAGAAAGTCAGGAGACCTACCTCTGAAAACCAGCCACTGAAAACTCCACGGAGCACAGTTCTACACTGATTCACCTGGGGGCACCAGGAGCTGAAACGGACTCCATGACGACTGGTTTTTTTGTTTGGATGGGGGCCTTAATCCAGCAGCCCAGGGCTGCTAGGACAATCCCTGTATTTTGTCTCCAGGAGGCACCCCAGAGAAGGTGAGCTTTCTCTGTCTCAGGAGAGGAAGTTTCCTTCCTAGTTCCTGCCTGGCAATCCTGGTGGGCCTAGTGGTTAAGTGCTACATCTGCTAACCAAAAGATCAGTAGTTCAAGTCTACCAGGTGCTCCCACTCGGAGTAGGAATGGATTTGACAGCAATGGCTTTGAGCTCTTTTTTTTTCTTTTTTGGTAGTCTTGCCTAAGCCCTCTGACAGCTGCCTTTGCTGTGCCCTGATGACAGAAGAGCTGGTAGTAGGTCAGGTTGCTAATTCCAGGTGACAACTGACCTCTCAGCCAGGCAGCCTGAGTGGCAGCTGAGCGCAAAGCCTCCACCGGACACTGACAGTTCGTGGCAGCCAAGAGGGACAAAACAGGAGGTGTGCAACCTCACCCCTCTTCTGTGGCTGGAAGGGGCAAGTGGGTCTGACTGGCTTCTGTCTCCCAGTTCTAGCTGAGGCACTGGGTATCAGCTTCCTGAGGTTTTTTTCCCAGAATGCTCAGGGCAAAAAAAAAAAAAAAATCCCTTCCCAAGGAGCATAAGCTTTGTTGTTGACCTTCCACTTTTCCATCTGTTCACCTGCAGGTTAGCATGACCAGGAATCTAGGGCAGGAAAATGGGTAGGGTTGCTCCATGGCCACCCAGAGCCCTTATAGACTGGCTTCACTGTGAGGTCATGACCGTGATCAATATGATCAATACCTGTAACCACTAACTACCAACCGGTTGCCGTCAAGTCAATTCCAACTCATGGCATCCCTGTCTGTGTCAGGGCAGGACCAGGTGCTTCACAGGTGTTCAGTGGCTTATACAGGAGCTGATCCCCAGGTTTATCGTCCGAGGTGCCTCTGGGGGCACTTGAAGCGCCCACCTTTCCTTTATCAGTTGAGTGCCTTAGCTAATTGGCTCAACAGCAATGGCTACTACAGCTGGTGACTACCCAGGGTGTCCTCTCACTGCCACAGAGAGGGGAAGGCTGTGCCCAAGAGACGAACTGTGTGCAGATGACAAGTGCACCCTGGAAGTCTGCTTGTCTAGTTTGCTCTCGGGGAGCATCCTAACTTCCCATTAGGCTATCAGCCTGGTGTTTCCAGCAAAGTCGGGAGAATGCCACACTTAGGGTCCCTGTCTTCCATCACTGTTGGGACTGAGGTCTGCATTCCGCCTAGCCACACTCGTTCCTCCTGCGGCCATCTGAACAAAGGAGAGAGGATGGACTGAGTGAAGGGCAGACGATCCTAATTCTTCGTGTCACCTCCTGGCAGGCACAGGGGCAAACCGTGAGAACATTTGGTTTCCAGATGCTTACGGGGATCTCGCTTTTGCCCTTGGTGCCCGTGGATGCTGTTTCTGACTGTGAAGTGGCTGTGCTCAGGAGGGCCTTTTTATCTTTTCTCTCTTCCTTGTTGACCCTGGGGGCGGGGGAGAGGAGCACATCCTTCCCAAGTCTCAGCTCAAGTTCTCTTCCTGCAGAGGGGCATTTGCTTCCAGAATTGAGCCGTTTCTCACCACACTGGTCTATTTTTGCAGACGAGAGCCAGCTGCCCCCCTGCCAAGGTTTCTTGCCACAAATAGAACTTCTGGAAGGGCCTACTAGTTTCCTCTGGGCTTTCAGACACCTCTTCACATTTCGTTTGGCTTCCCATCCCTGCCTCCAAAAGGAAGTATTTCCCTTCCCTACCTCCAGAAGCCTTCCCTTCCCTGCCTCCAAAAGGAAGTATTTCCTTCCCTACCTCCAAAAGGAAGTGCCCCTGGGACAGGATTTGAGCACTCGGTTCACTGAGCATCAAGGCCAAGGAGACACAGCTTCTGAGGAATCAACCTGGCAACGCTCTGATCTCAGAACTGAGACGACATGCTTCTGCTGTTTCAAGCCGCCCACTCTGTGATGCTCTGTCAATGTGATCACAGAAAGTGAATACTGCCGCTGCCCAGTTGTGTGACTTCAGGATTTTTCTACACCACTCCAGAGGCAGCTGGTAGTTCAGGGTAGAATGCTCACCTTCTGTGGGGGAGGTTCAGGTTTGATGCCTGGCCAACACGTCTCGTGACTTGTTTGTAAACTAGTGTGGTGGAGTTCTCTTTTAAGTCACCATGCAATTTGATGGGTTCTTGTGGTAGAATTCTCACTCTTCATAGTGGAGATCCAGGTTTGGTTTCTGCCCATAAGGCTTCCTAGACTATAATCTTTGTGGGAGCAGATCTTGTCTCCTGGGGGATGAATGGTGGGTTTAAACCACTGACCTTCCAGTTAGCAGCCACGCACTTAACCACTGCACCACCCAGCCTCCTTTAGCCATAGGGTAAGACCCAAGAATGTGCATTTCAAACAAGTTCTCCAGTGACGCTGGTGCTCCTGGCCTGAGCCACATCATGTAAGGTGGGTCATTTCAGAAGACTAGGGCCCCAGCTCTGTGCCTGTTTCTTCCTGGGCCCCTGCTACGTCCTCTATAAATGCAAGGACTAGCTACCTGAGCATGTGGGTGTTATGGAGACTGGTCCAGGCTCTGTGATCTTCTGGCAAGAGCATAAATTAGAAAGCAGTTGGGCACTCCTTATTTAGAGCCTTTGCTGTGTTTCTGGACCCTGTTGCTGTGATCCCCTTGCAGGAAGTGATCCCCTAAGAAGCAGCCTGAGATGCTGCAATGCTTTGCAATTGTCTGAGGAACTAAGAAGTAGGAGGCCTGCAGGTGTGCGTGTGAAGCTCTATTCCCGTAGGTACAGGTGGATGGAGAGCACAGGATAGTCTCCCCTGGCCACGTGCCTGGACTTGTGACTATACGGGATACAGATGGAGGAGACTTGGGTCCAGTCTCCCCCTCCCCCTCGCACTTGTGTCTCTTCTACATGTCGTCCTTGGTACAGCAGGCAGTACAAGTCACAGTCAGGCATGCGGGTGCTACGGTCAGACACCGTGATGATTGATTTCATCTTTGTCACTGACGATGACCTCCTGAGCCTCAGCTGTATCTATAAAATGGGATAACAAGAGAACTTACACTGCACTGAGTTTATGTTAATGGTACAATAACCTGGAAGAGGAAGGTGAGAATAGCTACACAACTTGGAGAATACCATCAATGCCACTGAGTCAGCTACACATGTATGAATTACTGAACTGGTGTACCATAATAGCTAAAAAAAAAAGAGGTACTTACACCGCAAAAAATCACAGAGCATCTAGAAGTAAGTGACACTACTCACTTCTAAATGGCATGGATACCCTGGTGGCATAGAGGTAAAGTGCTATGTCTGCTAACCATAAAGGTTGGCAGTTCAAATGTGCCAGGTGCTCCTTGAACTCTATGGAGCAATTCTACTCCCACCTATAGGGTTGCTACGAGTCGGCACTGACTCAACAGCAGTGGGTTTGGTTTTTTTGGTTTAAACAACACTACACATTTCTTGCCATTACTACAGGAAAGAAACAGCATACAGTGGAGAAAAAAGCATGTCTTCAGAAGGCAAGTCCTGGATGAAATCCCAGAGGGAGAGTTTGTTTTAAAATGGAAAGTTCTAGAGAGCAGGAGTTACATGTCTGCAGGGAATAGATGCTTGGTGCTTCCTATGTCAGTAAACAATGGCAGTGACCTGGAGAAAGGCTTCTGCAAGGGCTCCCAACCTGGAGTGTGCCTTTGGTCACGTGAGCTCAGAATGTGAGCAGGGTGGTGTTTGTCTTAGTGGACAGGACGCTGACGCTGAGAAGCAGAGTGGAGTGCCTGAGCTTACCGAGCAGGTGAGAAGCAATGAGCTGAGCTCAGATCTGCGCAATGACAGTTCAGATGCTTTTCAACCCAGCGTGCTGCCTCTGGTGTGTGGTTTCCTCAAACCCTGTTACTAATGGAAACTCCCTGAGGATGCTCCCGGCCCAGGCTTCTAAGTAGGATGAGCAAATGGAAAAGGAGACAATGAGGGCTCTGAGGTTCTAGCACCGGGTGTTTGTACGGCGCCATCCAATCAGGAGGCTAAGTTCTTGCTGATTCACACACACCCACACCAGAGATGAAATTAGCAGGAGAAGGAGGAACTGAAGGGATTTGTTAAAACAACAAAAACACCCCAAGGACTCTCATTCCGCACCCCCTCCACTTACCTGCAGGCTCCAAAATTTGGGCAAAACACTGAGTTTCACTGAGTCACCATCATTTCTGAAGGTAACCTACAGGCACGTGACGGCTGGACAATGAATCAGGAGGTCAAAGAAGAATGGACATCTTTGAATCATGACAACAGAGACTACTGAATATAAGGACCATCAACTAAGTTTGCGAACTCGTCCTAGAAAAAGTGCCACATACCACATTGCTGAATGTCACTTAAGGTTACCTTTCAAGTACTCCCTTGGTAAGCTGTGCACCGATGCCAGCACCTCGTCTACCCTTCAAAGCACTTTTGGAACTCTTTTCCTGGACTAGCCATCAGAGCTGTTGTCATGTTACCCTTGATGTCTTGAATGTTATTAAAATGTCTTCCTTTCAACATCTTCTTTATCTTCAGGCCAGACCAAGGGAGCAGGGAGGGTTTGTTCCACTACAGTTATTTGTTTACTGGCTACACACCTTCTCACAAACTATACTGTTAAGTTCATGAACTTGCCACCTTGCCACTATGTCCAACGGCCACTCCAGAAACAGTTCCAAAACTGTTTTGAAGGGTGAGGTCACCGGTGCATAGCTTCCCAAGAGGAGTACTTTGAAGATGACCATGATGATACTCAGCAACGAGGTCTGTAGCACTTGCAACAGTTAAGATCATGGACTTAACTGGTATAACATGGACTATCAGAAGAACAAATGGATCTCTCATGGAAAAGGAGACAATGCACAGGATGCTCTTTAGAAGCAAGGATGGTGTGATCTCCTCTCACTTCCTTCAGACATGTCATCAGGAGGGACAAGTCCCCGGAGAAGTGCATGGTCACGGATTGAATGGTGTCCCCCACAATATGTGTCAGCTTGGTTAGGGCATAATTCTTAGTTGTGTAATTATCCTCCATTGTGTGAACTGATGTAATTACTCATATCCTACAAGCTGTAGATCCTCACGCCTATGTTAACAAGACAGAATCTACAGCATTGGGGTGTATCTTGAGTTAATTTGTTTTGAGGTATGAAGGAGATTAAGATACAAGCTAGCAAGGAGAGACGGAGGGACAGAGATGCCAAGCCATGGAGACTGCTCGGGGGTGGAAGCTCAGAAGAGACACGGACCTTCCTCCAAAGAGAAAGAAGTCTTCCTCTAGAGCTGGAGCCCTGAATTTGGTCTTCTAACCTCCTAAACTGTGAGAAAACAAATTTCGGTTTGTTAAAGCTGCCTATTTATGGTGTTTCTGCTATAACAGCACTAGCTAACTACAATGGACATCATGCTGGGTAAAATAGAGAGTCAGCGAAAAAGAGCAAGGCCCTCAGCAAGATGAACTGACACAGTGCCTGCAACAACAGGTTCAAACACAGCAGTGACAGTGAGTGAGGACGGCACAGGGCCGGGCAGCATTTTGTCCTGTTATACAGCCATGCATCACTTAATGTTCAGGGCACATTGTGTGACACAGGACGTTATACAATTTGGATACTGTGCAAACACCACATAATTTTCTTACGGCAGAAGTGTTCCTTACCAGGGAACAGAAAGGGCCTGGAGTTCTGTTTGCTGCCGTCTGAGCCTGGGTGGCTGCATCCCAGGGCAGGGAATGCACACGCTGAACTGGCAGATCCTGGGGCCTAGGCCTTTGGGGGGGGGCGCCTGGGCCTTTAGGGGAGACCCTGGGCACTCAGAAAGCCCAGACAGCTCTGCAGGCCCAGTGTGCTGAGGACACAGATGAAGATGGGCACTGCGCAGGCCCAGAGTGGGTTCCCCAAGCATGAGCTAGTCTGAAGCACAAGGATGGAGGCTCTGTCCTGGCTATGTCCTGTTACGTCTGATCGAGATTTCTGTACTTAAGGGACCATGAATGTATGTGCTATCTGATGTTGCACAAACAATGGAAATTACACAGCGTGTTTTCTAGACATGAGGTTGCTATGAGTCAGAACCGACACAATAGCACCTAACAACAGCTTATGGGCAGAGCATTCCTCTAGAACTGGGCTATATCACTTTTTACCCAACTTAACAAGTAGAGGGTGATCTGTTAGGTAAGACTAGTCAATCCTGAGTGAAAAGAATGACTCTCAACTCCCAGATTTTGGGTTTCTCAAAATAAGAGGTTGGGCAAACTGGACCAGCATGCACAGGAGGGAGCTGTGTAATGAGTGTTCACTTTCCACACCACCAACAGACACAGAATAAGCCTGGTGGTGCAGCGGTTAAGTGCTCTGCTGCTAACTAAAAGGCCAGTGGTTCCAGTAGTCATTCTGCAGCAGACCTGGCGATCTGCTCCCACAAAGATTACTGCCTGGGAAACTCTATGGGGCAGTTTGCTCTGTCCTACAGGGTGGCTATGAGTCATGTGACTTGACGACAACAGGTTTAACAGGAACATGGAAGGGAACCACTTTTGATCTAAAAGTCTTCACCGTCTGGTGGGTGCCCACTGTAGCCCTGCTGGTAATGGAGACACCACCAAACTAATGGCAGTGACGAGGCTATCAGGAAGAATGGTGCCACCACTCACCCTTCCTTCTGTGGCTGAGGTGTGAGTTGAGGGCTGGTAACTTGCTGTCTGGCTGGTATCAGATTTATGGCAAGGTGTCTCCATGGAAAAATTGTCTAAGAAGCTGGCAGGGATACATAAGGCTCCCTGTCCACAGGACTCTGCAAAAGCCTGAACTTTTCACACTCAGGCCGGGTCTTCAGACTTTCTGGTCTTATATCTGCCTATGCTGTTACTGAAAGAACAAAAAAAAATCAGCAAGGAACTTTTTTTTTAATGAAACAGATTAAAATTATCCAAGCATCTAAGTTTACTTAAAAAAGAAAAGGGGCTCTTCTTCCAGGTCCTCTGTTTTAACAACAGAATCTTGTCTAAAGTGTTTCACAAGACACTCTCAGTTGGTAAACGTGTGGTGTTTTCACCAGGTCTAGCCAGCATCAAGAGCTGTCTCAAGTTCAGGTTCATGGCATGATTAGAAAAAACAGGAGACTGAGACAGAAATGGGCAAGCAGCTGAAGGCCAACAGTTTTGAGCAGGGACTGGACAAGCTGGAGGAGTGTGGCTTACTACCAGCAGAAACTTGAACTGGCCGTCAGGGATCTTATTTCCCCTCCTCAACAAAATCGGATGCATTAATTTACTCTATGAATCATTTGGGGAGAAAAAAAGATTTCAATGCAAGTAATGAAACTTAATAAGTCATGAGATCCAAAAAAAAAAAAAAGCCCTCCAGTAAGATTGAACTATTTTTAACACGCACTGGTTTCCCAGGTCGGGAGAGAGTTGCCTGGCCTGGTCTCAGTGGTAAGCATAGTAACACTTTCCTCTCCCCAGCAAGCAAGAGAAATGCTGCGGAACTGTCCAGGCAGGGAGATGGTACCACATAAAAATGAGAAGACTTTCTCTGTGCTACTGTTACAGCAATTAACATCATACTTTAAAAGAACACACCCTCAAGATCTGTACTTATTCATAGGCCAATTTTTGTACAAGGTACAATAAAAAAAACAAAAAACAAAACTCACTGCCATTGAGTCGATTCTGACTCACAGTGACCCTATAGACAGAGCAGAATTTCCCCATACAGTTTTCGAAGAGTGCCTGGTAGATTTAAACCGCTGACCTTTTGGTTAGTAGCCATAGCACTTAACCAGGTTTTCCACTGTCCAATAGGAAAAGCCAAATGGAGTCTCTTGGTGGCATAATTAAGTGCTTAACTACCAACTGAAAGGTTGGCAGTTCAAATCCACCCAGAGGTAACTAGGAAGATAGATCTGGTGATCTGTTCCAAAAGGTCTTGAAAACTCTCTGGAATAGTCCTACTCTGCATAAGTCAGAAGTAACTTGACAGCAACTGGTTTACGTCTTTGTTTCTCCCCAGATGGTGCTGGAATGACTGACTGGTTGTCCACAGAGAATAATGGATTGTATATCCCTAGCTCACATACGCACAAAAAATGTTAAATTACGATGGATTGTGGGCATAAACATAAATGTTAAAACTATAAAGCTTCTAGCATAACACATGGCAAAATATCTTCACCACAGGTTTCTTAGGACACAGAAAGCAGTAATACGGGGGTGGGGAGGGGTGGCGAACTTGATCAAATCAACTTTAAGAAAATCATAAACTTCTCCCCAGTAAAAGATACTGTTGAGAAGGTGAACAAACAAGACACACATTAGGAGAAAACATCCATGAAGCACCTGACAAACGACGGATGATGCAGAATGTATAAGGAACTTGTGCTGTATTTTCTGATGCTGTTCCGTGGTCCACGGGTTCCTGTGAATAAGAACCAACTCAATGGTTCTAATAACTAAAACTTAGTCACAGAAAGGCAATGTGAAATACAGGCAAGACAAATGACGAGGTACTTCATGAAGGAAGATACACTCATGGTCAATAAGCACATTAACATTACTCCTCGTGAAAAATGGAAATTAAAACCGTAGCAAGATACACTATGCACTGACCAGTTCCTACATTAAGACCTGACAATACCAAATTTGCCAAGAAAGGAGCTAATGGAACTCTCATACAAGCCTGACAATTCAGTTTGCGAACTTAATTGCTCTAAGTGCTACATACCTCACTGCTGAGTATCACCACGGTCGCCTTTGAAGTACGCCCCTTGGGAAGCTGTGCAGTGCTGCCAGCACCTAGTCCACCCCCTTCCAAGCAATTTTAGAACTCTTTCCAGAACGGCCATTGTGCACAGCGACAAGTTTATGCACTTAATTTCCGAGGTCAGTGACTATTAGCACTGTAGTTCTGAGGTTATCTGTGAGGGAGTTCTTAGCCAGTAAACAAAAAGCTCTATCAGAACGCCCTACCTACTCACCTGATCTGGCCCCCAAAGACTTTTTTCTCTATCCAAAGATAAAGGCAATATTGAAACGAAGACACTTTGATGATGTTTAGGACATCAAGAGTAATACGACGACGGCTCTGATGGTCGTTCCAGGAAGGGTTCCAAAATTGATTTGAAGGGTGGACTAGGAACTGGCACTGATACAGAGCTTTCCAATGGGAGATCTTCAAAGGTGACCACAGTGACATTCAGCAGTGGTATGCAGCACTTCTTCTAGGATGAGTTCATGACGTTAATTGTCAGGCCCTGTACACTGGCGAAGAGAATGTAAGTGATATGACTCTGGAAAACAATTTGGCAGTTCCTTATAAAAATAAATATACATTTATGATCTCAGGAGAAGGATGTGCCAGTCTGTTAAGATTTACAGCCCTGGAAGCCCTATGGGGTAGTTTTACTCTGTCCCATAGGGTCGACTGGATGGCAGAAGGGTGTCCTATAACTCAGCAATTCCTTTTCTTGGTATTTACCCGAAAGAATGAAAGCACATGTTCTCACAAAGGCAGGTACAAGAACCTTTACAGCAGCTTTGCTCCTAATACCCTCCAACTGGAAACAGCCCAAGTGTCCATCAACTGGAGAGTGGATAAACAAACTGCAGTATAGGCAAACTCAGGATTAGAGAGAAAGCAACTGCTGATACCAGCAATAGCTCAGGTGGCCCTCCCTTCCAGGCTGGAGCAGGGATGCAGGCAGTCGCACAGATCTGCGGTGTGGGCCCTTCCCAGGATGCCCCGCCCCCCTAAGCCTCTCTCTGGACCAGTGGTGACAAGAGTGCAATTGTGTGTAAGGCTTTTCAAGCACAGTGCACTGAGTGCACGGCTGAATGGCCTTCAGGATACAACAGAGAAGTTCTTCGTTTGGAGGCACCGGGCCGTGGTCTCTCTCAAGTTCAAAGGTTTGCTGTACAGCTACATGCTCTGTACTTACACGCAAGGCATCTGATCAGGTCACATACTTGCCTGACACAGTCCAGTTGCCTTCCCTCTTCTTCATTAAGCTACAAACAAGAGTCAGGTACTTCATACGTCCATCTGTCCTTATCTTCACATATTTCCACTGAGCTGTGAGAATGACAGGTTGAGAAGGGGTGGAGGCCTAGCTCTGTGGCTATAAAACTCTCAGGGAAGGGAGAGGGCCCAGAAAAGGAGGGGCAGTGTCAAAAGGTTCTTGATTGGGACAAGGATCTTACAGACCTGCAGGCACGTGACCCCATGGAATTCCAATCTGAGTTGTTAAGAGCTGGGATTCCAGACGCCCGTACGCCAATCTGGAAAGTGTTACGGCTGTTAACCACAAAAGCGGGTGGTTCAAATCCACCAGGCACTCCCTGGAAACCCTATGGGGCAGTTCTACTCTGTCCTATAGGGTACCTATGAGACACAGCTGACTTGACCCTAATGGTTTTTGGGGGGAGGGGTTATACCTGTGAATAGGAAACCCCGGTGGTGTAGTGGTTAAGTGCTACAACTGCTAATCAAAAGGCTCACAGTTCAAATCCACCCGGTGCTCCTTGGAAACTCTATGGTCCAGTTCTACTTTGTCTCGTAGGGTCTCTGTCAGTCAGAAGGGACTCAGTAGCAATGGGTTTGTCTTTCCTTTTTTGGGGGTGCACCAATCTAAGACACATCTCCTCCGTCACAGCCACTTGATTGGGGCTTACCTCCAGGGCTAGGGTACCTGTCTCAGGAAGGTAGGAAGTGCGGTGAACCCACTGCCCTTCAGTCAATTCCGACTCACAGTGACCAAACAGAGAGTAGAACTGCCCCTCAGTTTCCAAGGAGCGCCTGGTGGATTTGAACTGCTGACCTTTTGCTTAGCAGATGCAGCACTTAACCACCACGCCACCAGGGTTTCCACTAGGAAGTGTGGTTGGAGATTAAAAAAATCAATGGATACCAGGCATGGTGACTTCTCAAATCTTTTTAGGGATGAGCTTTAGAGAAATACATCCATGTAGAAATTCAACAGGTCCTTCCCTTTATTTAAAACAAAAAAAGAGAAAAACCACAGTTCTACGAAAATTTCTTTAATTTTCATCTTCTGGAAATACATATTTTTTCATCTCCATGATACAAAAATGTTAAGTATCTAACAATGATCTATCTGAAGCAGATCTGCTGGAGTAGATCTGTGATGTCATGCCATTGCTGTCCTCTGTGTCTGCAGAGAAGGGCTGGTATGTGCCCATGGATCTGTCATGACCGCGTCTGGACACACACATGTGCCCACACGGGATACTCTACCCCCCAGACTGCCATCCACCCGAACCTGCCAAACAGGAAAGACACAGACAACTAGGCTAAGAGACTGGGAAAGGGAATACGGCACCTGTGTAAGAGGAACAAGCTCCTTCACTCACACTCTCCATGAGAGACACGTTTAACCTTAGGAAAAATAACTAAATAAATATGCCCCAAAGGCAAAGTCCTCTGGTCCTTTATGGGTTGACACGGGTACACATTTTCCTCATGGAAAAACAAGCTTGAGAGGCTCCCATGTCCAGGTGACTATGGTGGGAAGCAGGGAAGTGGGGGAGATTTCTCAGCCAGAAGACTGTCAGCAGGAGCCGCAAGACCCCAGCCATCTAAGCATGAAACAATGGAGGAGACCCCCTGAGGCAGGAAGGGGTTCAACCAAGGCTCATGAGCATGGCACCCGGGGAGGTCAGCTCTCTGCAGTTCACAGCTGACACCCCACACTGGGGGCTTCTCAGACACACTCACTCACGGCAGCAAAGCTTGCCCACCAGCAACAGACGATTGCCTGGTTATTAACATCCCCATTTATGACATCTTATAGCTGTGACAGGTATTTATCAGACAGTTGAAATGAAAAAGGAAACAGAGAAAAGACAGGGGCAAAAAAAAAACCACAACCACAAAAATAAAAGCTGGTTTTTCAGTCAGGACATGTTTGTTGTTTCCAACCCCTGCTACGCCCCATTTTATTCAGTTAAATACAGTATGGCTTCCGAACAGCGTTGGCTGGGTCTTTCTTGGGGACAGCACCAGCGATATGTCTCACTCAGATCTTGGTCACCACGTATCAGGGACTTCAAAGAGCTTGGTCGAGCTGCCTGAGATGCTTCCTGGTGGGAGAGGAGAAAACAGCATGAACAACAGCGGGAACAAACCTGGAGAAGACGGGGAGCTCACCCCAGGGGCAGAGTGCCCTGAGCTGGGGCTGGGGAAGCGCCTTCTCCCAGAGCAGGGCAGGGCCCACGGGCACTGCCACAACTACATGAGGTCTGCAAGCAGGTCCTGCTGATGGACAGCAATGCCCAGTGGGCCAAAGTCAAACCACGGAAACATCACCGGAAGCACTAGCCAAGTCCCCGCTCCCCAGAGCTTTACCAAAACCCAAACCAAACCCACTGCTGTCAATTCCAACTCCTAGCAACCCTACAGGACTGAGCAGAACTGCTCCATAGGGTTTCCAAGGAGTGCCTAGTGGGTCTGAACTGCTGATCTTATGGTTACCAGACACAGCACTTAACTACGACACCACCAGAGGTTTCCCCCAGAGTTCTGGGTACCCCTATTTGTTCTCCTCAGCCACTGAGTCAATTCCAACTCATAGTGCCTCTCCTCCAGGACAGAGCAGAACTGCCTCAAGGGTTTCCAAAGCTAGACATCTTAATGGAAGCAGGCTGCCTACGAGAGGGAGAGTTTGAAGTTTTCTCATCTGGGTCCCACTTCTCCACTGTGAACACACAGGCCTTGGGCCTCCCACTAAAGACCCCAGTGGTGATGGGCAGGAGGTGCCCCAAGTCCTGTGGGGCAGCTGGTGAACTTGAACCACTGATCTTCTGGGTTAAGCATTCTAACCACTGTACAGTTTTTAAAATGTGGGTGGTACGAGGAACTCTCATTGAGCAGGCACACTGTATTTTTTGCTAGCCAGTGATGACAACTTATTTAAGCAACACAATAGCTAACAAGGTGGTATTATTAACCCCATTTTACAGATGCATGAACAGAGTCAGAGTCAAGTAATACATCACGTAGCTAGGAAGTGCTGGAGTCCTGGGGTGGTACAGTTAACATGCTCAGCTGCTAAACAAAAGCCTGGAGGTTCAAGCCCACCCAAAGGTGGCTCGGAAGAGAGGAAACCCCTGCAGGGTCCAGTTCTGCTCCGACACATACAGGACTCAATGACAGCGGTCAGGTTTACTCAGTGGCTGAGATGGGGTTTAAATTCACAGCAGCAGGAACCTGCCGAAGTCCCTGAAAACTGGATTTCTCTGGACTGGCATGTCCCTGGGGCTGGGAACAGAAATCTCAGGGCTGCAGAGGGGAAGAAAGCTGACCAGTATGAGTACAGACACACTAAAAGGGGCAAAAGACGCTTGTGGCTTTTTCCACTTTCAGCAAGGCTGGCTGAGATCATCCTCTTAGAGGAAAGGGGTCTCTTCAGTGAAGCAGTTTTACCCCAAAGTTAGGTCTTCTTTTTCATTCAAGGCAACCACTGCAGCAGCAGCAGCCAGCTGGGCTGGGGCCTAGACTGCAGATATGGAGACCCAAGTGTTAGCAGAGAAGGAAAGGCTGGGCATCCCAGGTGTTCACTGCATGAGTGTGACCTGTGCTACTTATGCCATAAAACAGGGCTGGCGGGGAGGACCACAGAGTCTCTCCCTCAGCTGCTTGCATGCCAAGATTTCATAAAGGAGAGGGCATCTTTCAGGATCCCCAAAATGGAGATAAACTTTTAAAAATGAGGGGACGTAGGGCTCCATGGAGGAAATCACACAGCTGGCATGCTACCAGTAGCGTGGGGGCCCAAAGATAAGTGGGTCTCAACGATGGAGTGACACGGAGAGAATGCAGCTACACTGAGGATTTCTGCTCCTGGCCATTTATGGGGTTGCCATGGGTCAGCGAGGACTCGAAGGCAACTGGCCATTTATTGTAACAAAACCCAGAGAGCGAGGGTGAGAAGCCTATGAGAGGACACTTTGAAGTTTTCTCATCTGGGTCTCACCTCACCACAGTGAACACACATGCCTTGAGCCTCCCACTAAAGACCCCAGTGGTGATGGGCAAGAGGTGACCTCTGTGGGAAAGAGTCCCATGATCTAGTGAGAAAAGGAATCAAGGTGATAAACCACAAAATACAGCCAGAAACAACACAGTATGGCAGACGGTCCAGGATAACATACAACCAGCCTGTCCTCCTTGATCCTACATTCATTTCTATGGTGCCAGACTGCAGGAAGGAAAGCAAGCATCAACAAGGACATCTTTATCGTTCACACAGCAAAGAGGTATTACAGTAGCCTACTAGTCATTCTCGGAAACACTGGTAGTATAGTGGCTAAGTGCTACATCTGCTAACCAGAGGGTCAGCAGTTCAAATCTGCTAGGCACTTCTTGGAAACTCTACGGGGCAGTTCCACTCTGTCCTACAGGGTTGCTATGAAGCAGAATCTACTCGATGGCAGTGGCTTCATTAGTCATTCTCGAGGCAAAAACTACATCAACTACAGAGAACTGAGACATTAAAATCAGCTGAGAGAAAACCCACTGCCATCCAGCCCACTCCGATTCATAGCGAACCTACGGGACAGAGTAGACCTGCTCCATAGAGTTTCCAAGAGGCATCTGGCAGATTCGAACGGCCAACTTTGTGGTTAGCAGATGTAGCACCTAACCACTGCACCACTAGGGTTTCCAGCTGAGAGGGCACGAAGACAAATTACTACATGTAGCTGTATTTTACTACTTGTAACTTGTACCTACCATGAGTGGAACCACTGGGTGATGTCACTGCTGAAGTGCTCAGCTACCAGCCGATAGGTCGGCAGTTTGAATTCAGCCACAGCACCTTGGAAGACAGGTCTGGCCATCAGCTTCCGAAAGGTCACAGCCTTGAAAATCCCATGAAACAGCTCTACTCTGTGTACATGGGGTCGCCATGAGTCCGAACGGACTCGATGGCAACTGACGACCACCACATTAGTTGGGGCTGGGGGTGACAGGAGGGGACGTCAGGGTTGCACATCATCATTCACAGAGTGTGCAGCTCCGTGATGAGCCGGTGAGAAGCGCTGGAGCCAACAGCAGCTCTGCAGTGCGGTGAGCCCAGCTCGACTATCTGGCTAGCTGGATGACTCTGAACAAGTCTCTTTCCCCATCTGTAACATGGACTCGGTACAGTTTTGTATTTCATAAGACTTCTGTGACACAGCAAAGCTGCGGGCACAGAGAAAGTTTTCTAAGGAGGTCAGGTCCTCCCCCTTACCAATAAGGTGGCTTGACTGTGATCACGGATGGTTCCCAGGAAAGCCGACAGCCTGCAGACAAGGAAAGGCTAGTCTTCACTGCCTCAACGAGCGACGAGCATAAAGGAAGCAGAACTCTATGAGACACTGAAGGGAGACCCAGACAGAGGGGACCAGGGCTCACTGCCAATGTCCCTTCCAGAAAGAACACGTTACAGCCAAGGAAGGACCAGCCAGTGAAAGGAGCCACAGTTGTCTTTCCAGAAAACTCAGTTTCCACAGCTCCACTTCGTGAGAGCAAAGAATTATTCAGGTGTCCCTTCCCTTTTTAAACAGATACTTAAGGGTGTCTGCCTCCAGCTATGATGAACCTCAAATACATACCTTGTACAATGTACAAAAATTAAGTAAAAGTAGGTTATAAATCCAAACGTAAAAATTAAAACTATAAAACTCCTGGAAGAAAATATTTTTGATCTTGATATGATTCCTCAGATATGATACCAAAAGTATGGTCCATAAAAGAAAAAAAAGAAAAGGATAAATTGGACTTCATCAAAATTGAACACTCCTACTTTTCCAAGATACTGTGAAAAAAATGAAAAGTCACAGTCTGGAAGAAAATGTGCACAAAACACTTGCAAAGGATGTATCCAGAATTTATATAGACGCTCAAAAACCAATTAAGAAAACAATGAAAAAATGGAAAGATCTGAACAGAAACTTGATCAAAGAAGAGATCTGGATGTCAAATAAAACCAAAACTGAACCAAACCCATTGCTGTTGAGCTGATTCCAACTCATAGCGACCCTACAGGTCAGAGGAGAACTGCCTCATAGAGTTTCCAAGAAGTTCTTTGCAGATTCGAACTGCTGGCCTTTTGGTTAGCAGCCATAGCACTTAACTACAATGTCATGAAGGGTTCTGGATGTCTAACAAGCAGATGCTTGAGACTAAAGCCATAATAAGATGTCACTCCACATCCACTGGAGCCCTGGTGGCACAGTGGGTAAGAGCTTGACTCCTAACCAAAAGGTCAGCAGTTCAAATCCACCAGCCGCTCCTTAGAAACCCTATGGGGCAGTTCTATTCTGCCCCACAGAGTCACTATGAGTTGGGATAGACTCAAGGACAACAGGTTCTTGGTTCACACATCCTTTCGAATGTCTACAAAGCAAAACCAAGGACAATTCAAGTACCAGTGAGTACAGAGTGCAACTGGGAAACTCATATATTGTCAGTGGGAAGGAAAAATGGTACAGTCACTTTGGGAAACAGTGCTGCAGTTTTTTATAAAGTTAAAATATACTTATGATAGCCAAAAAATCCACACACATTACCATCAAGTCAATTCCAATTAAAGCAGTGCTACAGGTCAGAGTGGCAACCCTCGTTGGCTAGTAGTTAGGGGCTGTGTCTGCTAACCAAAAGGTCAAATCAATTCAAATCTGCCAGCCACTCTTCGGAAACTGTGGGGCAGTTCTACTTCATCTGTAGGGTCATGATGAGTTGGAATAAACTGACAGCAGTGTTTTTCTTTTTTTGGATAGGTCAGAGTAGAACTGCCCCATAGGGTTTCCAAGGAGCAGCAGGTGAATTCAAACTGCTGACCATTTGGTTAGCAGCCAAGCAAAAAACACTTGTTAATAAGAGTATCAAGTGTCAGGGTTATGAGAATTTTCTTCGTTATATTTGTATTCATTTTACAAAGTTTCACAGTGAGTACATTATTTTTATTACCAAAAGAAAAAAAAAATCCATCCTTTGAAGAAGTAAACACAAAAGAAGGATTGTTTCTACTTACTCTTTCCATAACTGGTGTAGAGCAGGAGACACCTGAACAGAGGCAAGTCTCTTCCCCCAAGTGAATCCAAACAGAACTAAACACTACACAGCAGACTAGCAGTCGGCCATCCTACCATTTGCCAGAGTGGGGTTCAGTATGAACTGCGTCCTTGGGTGCCGTACAAAAGTTCTTAACTACAAACACTGAAAAGACCAGGGTAGCAGGGCAGGTTCCCCACGTCAGAAGACAGATCTCAAATCTTCAAACCGTGAACAGATGATAGCCCCCGAAGTCTTTTTTTAACTAAACAAATGTTGGGCAAAACTAGCCAAGCGTGTTTGACGTGAGTATCATGATCTTCCACAGCATGCCCTATCTGAGGTCAAACTGCCCACACCAACCCTGCAGCACAGGGGAGACGCTCATGCAGCAGTGAGCTGACCTCAGCAGTGGCAAGACAGTATGGGCAGAGGGTGCAAGAACCAAAGCGACGGCCGTGTGCACGGAGAAAGTGATGACTGAGTATACGTGCTGCTGTGTATATTTTTACCAAACTTAAAAAAAAAAAGGCTGATCTGGTCTCCCTCTAGAGCGGCCAGGAGGAACAGAGGCAGGAGTACGCATTTTAGCGTGTGCCTCGCAAGCAAGTGTAGCACACATCGCGTGTGCCAGGTGTTAGCCTTGAACACAGCCATTCAAAGGCTCCCTGGGAGGCCCCTGGACTTCCTCAGGCCACTGCAGAGCTTGTTTGGACTCCAATGAAATCTGTCATAGCACCAGGAGAGTGTTGCTCTAAGTAGGTTCTACATTTTTATACTGTGACCCCCCAAGCGTTTACGATGGAAAAGTTCAGCAGATTATTCAAGACGCCAATAAAACTCCCAGTTCTTGGCAAACATTTAAAGGTCTAAAGGGTTGTGTTTTAAACTTGAGGGGAAAAAGACACAGAACAATGGCTCTATTTACATGACAAGAAACAGCCACTAATGGTCAGTGGAGTGCCCCCTGGCACTCCACAGTAAACACTTGTAACAAGGGTGTTGGTGGGCAATCCAGCCAGTGAACTGTCCAACAGTGCCGTGAGGGTGGCCAGCCTAGCCAGCATCAGGCCACCCCGTGCTGGCACTGAGATCTCCTGGAAGTGGCACAGGCTGAGGCAGAGGCTGGGGTTTCTCCAGGTCCCCCAAAACAGTATTCAACACACACTGAGCAAGAAGGAGTGTGCTATGGAGACGTGCCCATTATATATGGTCTGGGAAACTGGCCTTTTCTAGAGACAGTTTAATTCAAGCAGAGATGGCCTGTAGCCTTGTGCTCCTTTATGGAGCAACTGAGAATTATACCTTTAATTTCTTGGGGACAAAGCAGATGACATTAGGAAACAACACTGATCATAATAAATAGAAAAAGAGGGGGCTCAGGCCATGCATTTGCCTCCTGAAAACAGGATAGGAACATTTAAGAAAAATATTTACTGAGTAGGTAGCATGTAAAATAAAAAGAAGCCCCAGAGGGGAGTGGCTTCTTGGATTTTTATCATGTGATTTTAAGGTTATAGTATATAGTAGTCCAGGCTGAGCTCCTGCACTGGGAAGCTACACAAAATATGCACCTCCAGAATGCTCTGCTTTCTCTCAAGTCTGGATCCATCTCGCATAAGGGCTGAGTGCTGCAACGCATGAGCCCTGGGGTCAGACAGCTCCCCACATACTGGCTGTATACTTTGCTGCCTAATTCCGAGTCTCAGTTTCCCCTCTGTAAAGCAGAAATAATATCTACACCTGACCTTTTTTTTTTTTTAAATGCCCTGGCCAGTTTTATTTTAGGAAAGGTCCATGATTTACTTCTCACCGGTCTGTTCTGGCATGCGTCTAATGCTGCTGGAGTCACCTGGGTCGACGATGGCCAGCGTCTGTGCTCTGCAGCGTTCTCTGCACGCTGTGCCCAGCCCAGTGCTAGGGCTGCTGGGGTGACGTCCAGGCCGACGTGCTGCAGGACTCTATTCTGGACCTCCACAGCGCGGGCAGTTGGTGGTCAGGGTGACCGGCGTGTCTCTGCCTGATCATCTCTGGAGTCTGCTGATTCCCCGGCAACCATTTTTCACTTCTCATCAACGATCTGGAGCTTAGCATTGACTGACACCGGTGACATTCTCTATCTTCCTCATAGCCACCGTCTTCCTGCTCTAGTGTGGGCTGGCCCCCCACCAAGCCCAGACAGCCGGCGTGGAGAAAGGCCTGACTGAGTTTTTTAACGATTAGACAAGACAAAACAAAAAGAAGCCAGCGTGGAGCACAGTTCTGCTGGGAGACACACCTGGGGCTGCTTGCGCGGCGACAGATGACAAGCGGAGAAGATAATAAAGCCCCTGGTCCAACAACTGGCATACAGGAATAGCTCAATAAATGGTAACTGCCTTTGCTGTTTATTTAGGTTGTTTCATTAACTGGGAAGAATCCAGTACTTAGCTTAGTGTTACTGAGATAGAAAAACTCCAGTGTTTTATGGGGGATGTCTTGAGCACTGTCATGGACTGAATTGTGTCCTCCCAAAATACGTCAGCTCGGCTAGGTCATGATTCCCAGAATTGTATGACTGTCCACCATTCTGTCATCTGATGAGATTTCCCTGTGTTGTAAATCTCATCACTACAATGTAAGTGGCCATGAAATTGATGCGATTTCCCAAGATGAGGTAGTGTTTCAAGCCTATCTCTTTTGAGACATGAAAGGGAAAAGTGAGCAGAGAGACAAGGAGACTTCAGACCACTGAGACAGTAGTGTTGGGAACAGAGCACATCCTTTGGACTTGAGGTTCCTGTATTGAGATGTTCTCAGATCAAGGGAAGACTAATGACAAGGACCTTCTTCCAGAGCTGACAGAGACAGAAAGCCTTCCCCTGGTGCTGACGCACTGAATGCGGACTTACAGCCTACCTCACTGTGAGACAATAAACTTCTTTCTTAGAGCCATTCACTTGTGGTCTTTCTGTTACAGTGGCCTTGCACCGGGGGACAGAGACAAGCACCGACTGTCCCACGACCACTACAGTCCATGGTATGTCACGGGCCTAGTGTTCGCTAGGTCCCTGTGAGGGGTGCACGGTCTGTGCTCGACAACGAACTGTAAAGTTTGGTGGTCTGAGCCCACCCAGCAGTTCCATGGCAGAAAGGCCTGGTGATCTGACTCTGTGAAGACTGCAGCCGAGGAAAACCCACGGAGTACTTTTACTTTGTAACACGTGGGGTGCCGTGAGTCAGAATCAACTTGACAGCAGTGGACTATTTTCTTGGAGTTTTTGCGACTTCTTGCCTGGAGACACAAGGAAGTCCAGTGAAGCTCTGCCTTCATCCTTTGGGCTCTGAATGACCAGGCCAGGCACCCGGCCTTAGTGGACAGGACCTATCAAGACGCTCTTTGCACTCAAGTCCAGTGCCTTAGAACCTCCACCACAGGGTGAACTTCCCCACACTGCATCAGACACCTTCATAAAGCACCTGGGAACACCTGGGTACGCTCTCACAGCTCCTGGTCTGCTCCGAGCACCGCTGAGAGTTAACGCAGACCCTTCGCAGGGTTTGCACTTGGTACTTTCACTCACCCTAAGGCAATCCAGAGTGGGTGATTTAACGTGTTTAGCACTTGACCTTGACCTACACTCTGCTCACACTAATAGGAGTAGACGCTTACAACACATCAGGCTAACGGAATCTATCACCTATCCCCTCCCACCTCCCACCTTCGTGCCGTCAGAAGGTCTTCCTCTAAATGGTGACCCGGAAAAAAAGAATGCTTCTCTCAAGTTCTTTGATTCACTTAAAAGTTGTCAAGCTGTTTCCTTCTCTTATTCAGCAGCACTGGCACAGAAGTACAAAATCTACTTTTTTAGTTCAAATCTTGTGGCAGTGACAGTTTTACTGTCAACAGGAGAAGGAAAAACCGTTTTGACTACAGTGTTACAAATTCAAGGCCCTAAATAACTTATAGACAGTTTTCACTTAGAGCAGTGAAAGCTATAAGAGGAGCTATTCTCTGAACGCACTTCTACTGTTAGATACATAAGGAGTCCCAGCGGCACAGTGGTTCAACGCTCGGATGCTCACCAAAAAGTTGATGGTTCAAATTCACCAGCCACTCCATGGCAGAAAGATGCGACCATCAGCTTCCGTAAAGATCACAGGCTTGGAAACTCTGTGGGGCACTTCTACTCTGCTCAGTGGAGTTGCTATGAATCAGAATTGACTCGACGACAATAGATTTGTTTATTTTTTTATCATCAGGTATTTACTATATTTATGACTATGTTGATACAGAAGAGATAAAGAGGAACTGAAAGCTCACCCCTGTGACTAGATACACTGTAAAACTCAAAAGAGAATGAGATACAAAGGAAAAGAATACAAGGGAGGGTTCCCCCACTTCTACTTTTCCAAGTCACGCTTAGCTTGAGCTCTGAAAGTCATGCCAATATTTAATACTTAATGTTTGTTAAACATGTACAGGAGACCCTGGTGGCGTAGTAGTCAAGTGCTATGGCTGCTAATCAAAAGAGCAGCAGTTCACATCTGTCAGATGCTCCGTGGTAACTCTATGGGGCAGTTCTGCTCTGTCCTGTAGGGTTGCTATGAGTCAAAACTAACTCAAAGGTAATTTTTGTTTGTTTGCTTTTTTCTGGGCATGTATAACATGGCTCTGAGGTAAAAAAAAAAAATCAAAGATGAAGACCAATTATGTGGCAGATGAAAAGTTTCTCCAACACTTAATTTAGGGGAAAGGGAGGAGGGCAAGTACAGAGAGAGACCCAGTTTCAAGGAGACACACAATCCAGTTCAAACAAGGGTTTAAGTTTCTGTCAAAATGAAGCTCCAGCGTGGGGTATCAAAGGACCCCTGGTGGCACAGGGGTCAAAGGGCCTCAGCTGCTAACAGAAAGGTCAGCGGTTCGAACCCGGCTCTGCTCCAAGGGAGAAAGATGTGAATCTGAACCAACTGGACACCCATGGTTTGCTTTTTGTTGCCTCTATAACCTATCCATTTGGTGGTTTTCATAATGCATCAAAAACACAAGCAACATTATTGCTGCTCCTTTGATTTCATTAATTTCAACGAGATTCCAAAAGCTCGCTTTAGTGAGAAGGGGCCACATGCAAAAAGGGAATGAATAAAAGCGCAATGAATTCTTAGCTTGGGTATGAATCAAGTACCATTGGTGTCTTTGCTCTGTTCACGTTAGCTCGGCAAACCGACCCAATCAATACTCAAGATGAGGGACTAAGGGGAACAGTAGTCTTGTCTAGGCTGGGGTCACTCTTATCACTCTTATCCTGAGCAGACAATAGGTATCCACGATTAAAAACACTGGTTTTCTTGCTGGACCAACTTGGAGGCCCTGTGACCTCAGGCAAACCACGTAACTTCTTTAGGCTTTTGTTTTCTTAACCCGTAAAGCGGACAATGATGACTTCTTCAAAGATTTAAATGAAAGTACTTCTTTAAGCATTAAGTGCTGTGCTGGACAGCCAACAAGCAGTTAGTAAGCAGTGGCTTATCACAACTGTCATCATTACTGATGCCTGACTCAGTTATGGCCACCAGTTTTCCAGCAATGGCGGAGAACGGGCCTTGCACAGACGTCTACTGACAGGTGGTTTCCTCTCCTCACGCTCCAGCCCTGCGCAAGGGTGCAGGCATGAAGGGCCGGCTGAGGTCATGCGCTTGCCCTCACTGGTATGCCTGGGTAACAACAAGGATGTGGGATTTGGTTTTAGGCCGGCCTGTGCTCACCTCTCAGCTCTGCTTCTTACTAGCTACACAGACCTCCACGCGTTTCTTCACCTCACTGTGCTCAAGCGTCTGTCCACATTATTAAAATAATTTCTTTATACCTGTCATGCCCCTTAGAAGAGAGGATGACGAGACCCTCTCTTGCTAACTCTGGACATGCCATCAGGAAAGACCACTCGCTAGAGCAGGGGATCATGTCCGGCAGAGTGGAGGGTCAGTGGAACTGACAGAAACCCTTAAGGAGACGGACGGATACACTAGCCTCAGCGATGGGCTCCGACATATGTAAGGCCACGAAGACGGCAGAGGACTGGGCTGTATGTCCTCCTGTCACACACGAGGCTGCTGGGAGCTGAAGCGGAATAGGTGGCAGCTAGCAGCAGTGACTCCCTACCTCAGGGCTGTTGTGAAAATAAAATGGAACAAAGACAGAAAGACACAACACGTGTTAACTTCCTGCATCCTTTGTTCCTTATGTAATTCTACTTTGGAGGGAAATCCAGGTTGCCTGAGGTTTTGCTGGGAACACAGTGAAAATTCTGCTACTGAAAATAACATGTGTAGGAGTAAAGCTTTGCAAATTTAAATTCACATTTTTAATATTAAGGCGATTTAAACACATTAGCGAAACCTCTAATCTATAGAAAAGATAAAAAAAGACAGAAGACAGGACATGGACTAACCCATCGTGAAAGGGGCACTCTTCCAGAGCAGGGCCTCTATAGGGTTCTATGCTGAACTTTCTATGTTTCAATTAAACAGACCCTAAAAACACCTGGTCCCATGAACTACTACCTGGGTCTGCCACCAACTGCTGCCTTGCTATAATTTCTTCCCCAAATATCAGTCCCTAGAGCACTAACGAACATACAGTTGTAAAACTTGAGCTAGACCCAGTGCTGACCTGCAGAAGAAAGCTCTTTCTTCATTCTTTTTAATTTCTTGGCCTTTTTCCTTCCCTCTGAGAGGGTTTCTGCACACGAATCTGTCTTCTCGAGTTCAAGGTCAGAAATCTCCCCGGACGCTCTGTCCTCCAAGCCGGCTTCTTCTAGACTAGGACTCAGATTTCTCTTTCCTACTGTGCCAGGAGCCGTAAAACTGGAATACAGAAAGAGGGACAACATAAGGGTGTTAAGAGTAACAGGAAGACTAGCCTACAAAAATATTTTAACACTCTTAATTCTATTAACACTTAACTAGCAATCGGCAACACTGGCAGCTGCTACCTGAGTGTGAAATTTAAATGACCTGTTACGAACTGAAGGCTCCAAGTTCACCTGCGACAAGCTTACTTAGAGGAAAGTTCAAAGTGGTGCTTGAGTACAGATACACACAAACCCAGGCTACTCTTAGGGCTTAAAAACTAATTTTGAAAGAAAAATCCCGGCTTCTACTTTAGCAGAGGTACTATAGCAAACCGAGCCCTGGTGGCGCAGTGGTCAACAGCTTGACTGCCAACCAACAGGCTGGTAGTTCAAATCCAGCAGCTGCTCCTTGAAACCCGGTGAGGCAGCTCTACCCTGTCCTAAAGGGTTGTTATGAGTTGGAATTGACTCAACGGCAATGGGCATAGCAACAAATGCCTCGGACTTCCTGGACGGTGTCAAGAGTTACACACTCAACTCCCAACCAAAGGGTCAGTGGTTCAGACGGACCCAAAGGTGCCTCAGAAGACAGGTCTGGCCGCCTGCTTCCAAGAGGTCAGTCTGCGGAGCATAGATCTACTCTGACGCGCGTGAGGCCTGCCATTGAGTGGAAACCAACCTAACAGCAACTGGGGCTTTATCTGGTTTATTACAGTATGATGAAGGAGCTCTGGTGGTGCAGTGGTCAAGTGCTCAGCTGCAGGTCTAAAGGCTGGAGTTCAAATCCACTGGCCGCTCTGCAGGAGAAAGATGAGGCAGTCTGCTTCCATAAAGAAACTCTACAGAGCAGTTCCATGCTGTCCTATAGGACTGTTAAGAGTCCGAGTTGACTCGACAGCAAGGTGTTTCATTTTTTCGGTTTAAAACAAAACAAGTTTTATTACTCTAAGTCAAAAGAGTGTGTTGTGAGTTCTTGACTGGTTAACAGCCGAGTCGATGCGCAGCAGAACAGATCAACTCCTGAGGCTGCCCGCCACCACGCTGCTCACGAGACCATGTTCTACTTTCACAGTCTTGTCTTCAGAAGGGTGACTTGCTAAATTTATAATTAACCCTGGTTTCCTTCTGAAAGCTTTATGGGATCCGACATGTTGGATTAACAAATCACACTGTGTGTCCCGATTATTCCCTAACAAAACCGGTTCCTTCAAATCTGACTTGATAAAGATGGAGCCCACACAGCCAGTGGGAGTCCTGTTACCTCCAAACAGGTCTCACAAGCAGATTTTCTGTTATTGCCCCCAGTTATGAAAAGCATTAAAAAAAAAAAAAAAAGACATTTCATTGAAGTAGAGACAGAACGTGGTGGGGGTGGTGAGTGAAGCAGGGAACACACTCCCAGGAGCCCTTCCTAAAAAGTCACTGCAGGAGCCCCGGAAGCACAGTGTGGCAGTCTGCTCCTTTAAAGATGAAAAAAACACCTGAGAGTTCCTGGGTGGTGTCAACAGTTACAAACTCAACTCCCAACCAAAAAGTTTGTGGTTCAGATGGACCAAAAGGTGCCTCAGAAGACAGGTCTGAAGGTCTGCTTCTGAGAGGTCAGCCTTTGAAACTCCACAGAATACACATCTACTCTGACATACATGAAGATTGCCATAAGTGGAAATCAACCCAACAGCAACTGGGGTTTTCTCTGGTTTCCTATAATAAAGAGAAAGAGGAAACAAATGTTGCCACTGAGTCGATCTGAACTCTGTGATCCCTGAGAAAGACACACCATTATTTAGGCACTAGTATTTGGGTCAAGAGTGTATGATCTGAATTTAAACATGAAGAAACACCTGATAATCCAATCAGCCTTTCTTCTTATGTAGTTGGAGAGAGCTAGGTAACCTGGATGCTACTGCAGCTGACTGTGGTCAGAAAGGGCCAAGACAAAGGTAGCTCCTGGTTTTCTTATCTGTAAGAGGAAGACATAAAAAACGATGTCTCTACTCAGCTTGGCTTGGCTACTCATTCCATAAATTCCATAATGTGTAAAATAATGTTGGAGGAGTTAAAATAAATGTGGAAGTCAAAGGAAGAAAAAAAAAGTAAGTGTTTAACTTTTTTTATAATGGTTAAATAAGCTCTTACTGGAACAACCCTCCTGCAGATAACCACTATGAACTTGTGACAAAATAGGAAAAAAGCTACTGGAAAACACTACAGAGCACTCAAATCCCGCCACGAACTGCGAAGTAAAGAGCAGAAGTGAGGGAATCATTATTTGGAAGAAGGAAACTACTGGGGTGACTTGCCCATCTTTATCTAGTTGGAGTTAACACTGGGTGCCTAAAGCGAGAACAGAAACTGGTAGTCTTCAGGGCTGGAACAGAACCAAGTTTGAGGAGACCACTGCAGCTGGAAAAGTGAGGAAATTCAACAACCGAGAGAGTAAAGAGAGCCACCAGTACTGTGGACAAACTTTGCCCAAATCACTGGTTGATTCCCGAGCCTTGAATGTACAGAACAGGCTTCACACAGCCCAGTTAAGGCTAAAAGAAATAGAACCAAGATTTCAGCTACCGCCCAACAAAGGAAAGACAGAGTTTAGACTGAGTTCAGATAAGTTGGTTTCATGACCAAAAAAAAAAAAATCAATACTCATTAGAGGAACAAAACAGAATCTGGAGTCTCTACAATATATCATATACAATGTCCAGGGTGTGATCCAAAATTACTATCCAAAGAGATATTTAACCTATGTCTAAGAGAGGGAAAAAAAAAAACCCACAAAAAACCATGAAGATCAAACCTGAGATGATCCAGATTTTGAAATTTGCATAAAAGGGTTTTAAGATGGCTATTATGTCCTGAAGGATGTAAAGGAAAATCTAATTGTAATTGATTAACCAATAGGAGATCTCAGAGGAGGAGGAAAAAAACATTAAAAAAATTTAACTGGTAATTTTATCACTGAAAAATGCAATACATGAGAAAAATTAACTGAAGGGATATAGGTACAGACTGAGAGGACACAGTCACTAAAATTAACGAAGGAACAGTAGCAATTATTCAGTGTGAAGAGCAGTGAGAACAAGACTAAACAGAACATAAAGAGAACATCAGTGTCCTGTGGGACGATATCAAGAGGTTTAACATATGTGCAATTAAAATTCCAGAACAGGTGACACAGAAGAGGGTAGGAATCATACCTGAAGAAATTATGGCCAGAATTTTTCCCAATTTGATGAAAAACATAAATTTACATATTCAATAAACTCCTGAGTAGGATAAATACAAAGAAAACCACATACTGGCACATCATGGTCAAACTGATGAAAACCAAATATAAAGTGTAAAGCTTACAAGCAGCTGAAAAAAACATCAATAATACAAGTAACTGAAGACTTCTCACTAGAAATAACAGAGGCCAGAAGACAGTGAAACATTCTTAAAATACTGAGAGAAAAATAATCTTGATACCTTGAAAGTTATATTCTATGAAAACACCCTGCGAGTATATTTTTCCCCTCTAAATAAACAAAAAACTAAGAGATGGTGTGAGTAAACTCTGACACTAAGCTAAACGAAGTCTTTCCGGTTGAAGGGCAACAGAAACTCAGGACCACAGAAGAATGTTACGGACAACTTAATGCTAGTAAGTTTGACAACTTAGATAAAAATCAGTAAATTGACTGAGGAACCACCACACTGTCCCAAGAAGAAACAGGAAAACTACCCTGATATCAAGCAAAAACATTTAATTCATAAATTTAAAAGTTCCAACCACAAAAAACTCCAAGCCCAGATGGCTTCATGGGTGAATTTTATCAGACATTTAAGAAAGAAACATTAATAATAATAATCCCATACAAACTCAGACAAGAGAGAAAAGAATACTTCCAGGATCATTTTATGTGGCCAGTATTACTCTAATATCAAAATCAGACAAAGACTCAATAAAAAAATAATAGACCAATATTCTGTCAATACAGGTACAAAATGCACTTAAAAAAATACTAGTAAATTTCACTTACAACATGTACCAAGCATAGATCATGGTTAAGTGATGATTATGCCTAGAATACAATGCTTTAACACTGGAAAATCCATCAAGATAATTTGCCATATCAACAGACTAAAAACTAACACTCCATGACTGCACTAGGTATACGAAAGGCTTCTGACAAAATCCAACATCCATTCCTAGTAAAAATCTGTCAGCAAAATAAGAATACGACAGAACTTCCTAACCCTAGTGGAGGACAGAGACAAAAATCCTACAGCTAACATTATAAGCATCAGTGAAAGACTTGTTTTCACCACTACAATCAAAACTGTAATAAGAATTTCAAGTCAGAGCATCACGGCAGGAAATACAAACTTGCAGCATGCGGATTGGAGACAAAGAAGTAAATCTCATTATTTACAAACATCAAGATCATCTATCCAGAAAATCCTCAGGAGTCTCTAAGAACAGTTCTATAACAACAGGTGAGTTTAGCAAGGTATACTGTACACTGACACAACGTCGGTATACAAAGATTATGTGTTTGTTTACAGCAATTAACAACTGGAGAATGAATTTTAAAAACTACATTTATATAGTATCAAGTAACACTAAATGTTTCGGAATAAATTTTTTAGAAGACATTAACAAGATCATTACACTGAAAACTACAAAAAAGTACTGAAATTAATCGATCAACTCAATTAGACAAGGAGCCCTGGTGGTGCAGTGGTTAAGCACTCTGGCTGCTAACCAACAGGTCAGCAGTCTGAACCCACTAGCCACCCCTTGTTAATCCTATGGGACAATTCTACTCTGTCCTATAGACTGCTATGAGTCAGGATCAACTTGAGGGCAGTGAGGTCTTATTTTTGGTAATTAGATATCCCATGCTCATGGATCAAGACACTCAATATCGTTCAACTGCCAATTCTCCTCAAATCGATCAATAAATACAATCCAATTCCAATAAAAATTTTACCAGGTTTTTTTTTTTTGGTAGAAATTGACAGGCTAGTTCTAAAATTTAAATGCAAATGCAAAAGACTTATGGTATCCACTCTTGCAAAAGGACACAAACTGGAAGATTTATACAACCTCACTTTAAGACTTACTATAAACTTTATAGTGGTAAAGACACAGTGGTGTTGACATAAAGCTAGACAAATTAGTGCAACAGAACAGAAAGAAACTCACACAGTCATAATAATTTTTCAGGACAAAGACATCAAATAAACCAAATGGGAGAAAGGAAAAGCTTTTTTTTTTTCCCCACAAATGGTGCTGAGAAAACTAGATATTCATACGGAAAAAATCTGAACCTTTGCCCTGTCTTTCCAAATACACAAACCCTAACTAATTGTGGCCTTTGTGTGGAAGGTTCTCATTGTTATACAACTTTAAAGTTTCCAATGCATTTCCACCAACATTTTCTCAATTCATTTGCAATTTATTCTTAGCTGCTAATCAGTAGTTTCTGCTCTCACATAGAAACTTACCACTCCTAAGAAGCATTACTGGTTATTGGGTATCCTGATGGAGAAAGCTCTCTGATGCGTGAAATGCACTTCATAACACTGCAGATGTCTACATAATACCCATACCAACATAAAATTTCCCAACTATACTCTAATGAAAAAAAAAAGCTGTGACTCATCCTGTGTGACTTAACTGAAACACTTTGGATCAAATACAGTTTTTATTATACATTGAAAACCAGACCTGCACAACACTGCCTTTAAAAGTTTGATTCTTTACACATTTTTAAGACATGTGTTGGAGCCCTAGTGGTGGACTAGTAAAGTGCTCAGCTGCTACCAAAAGGTCAGCACGTGTGCGTGTGTGTGTGGTTTCGTGTAGGCACTCAATAAATGTATGATGGTAAGGTATTCTTTTGTTGACTGATTTTAAAAGTCAAAAAATAAGCATCAGAACAAACTACCTTCCATTCAAAAAAGACAAAACCAAACCCATTGCTGCTGAGTCAACTCTGACTCACAGCGACCCTACAGGCAAAGCAGAGCTGCCTCACAGAGCTTCCACGGAGTGCCTGGTGGACTCGAACTGTTGAGTTTTTGTCAGCAGCTGTAGCATGTAACCTCTAAGCCACCACCGTTTCCAAAACCTCCCACGAGTCTGAGTATTTTACTTGCACAATTACAATGCACACAGTGGGCCAATTTACAATGAAGAATGAAGAGTACACTTAAGCCCACTGCAAGAAGTGGTGATTAATTTTTTTTTAAAAAAGGCGACATTAACATTGAACATTAAATCTTGATTAGGATTTACAGGGAGGATGCAAATGACAAACCACCTTGGCTGTTACATCAAACCTAGAATTTTGCTCTAAGTCACTGCTGACCACACAACTAACAATGCAAATTCTCCCAGAACAACTGTTCTTTGGCAGAAAACAAACATCTGGTAACAGAAAGGGCATACTTACAAATTTCAACCAACATCTTTCTCTGTCAAAATAATAATGAAAACCTGGCTGTCATATGAAATTATTTTCCCTCTTGATTTTTAATTAGAGTAACACTTACAATAAAATTCACTCACTTTAAGTGGACAGTTTTGTTAATTTGAGCAATTATTGCAATGGGCAAATCTGCTGCAAAATATTTCTTAGAAGTATTAAAAAGCAAAAATGTTGCTTTGAAGACGAAGGTGAGCCTGACCCAAGCCATGATATTTTCCGTTGCTTCATGTGCATGCAAAAGCTGAACAATGAATAACAAAGACCAAAGAAAAATTGATGCATTTAAATTATGTTATTGGTGAAGAATACTGAATATACCATGGATTGCCAGAAGAACCAACAGGCCTGCCTTAGAAGTACAGCTAGAGTACTCTTTAGGAGCAAGGACGGTGAGACACTGTCTCACGTACTTCGGACATGCTATCAGGAGGGACCAGTCCCCGGAGAAGGACATCACGCTTGGTAAAGTAAACCAGATCAGGGGAAAAGAGGAAGACCCTCAAGGAGATGGATCAATACAGTGGCGGAAACAGTGGGATCCAGCATGGCCACTGGGGGGGGGGGGCGGAGCGTGACAGGGCAGCGTTTCCTTACATTGTGTATACGCTCCCAGTGAGTGACAGCGGACTGTAACTACTACTGCAACAAACAGAACTGTTCCCTCTCCCTACAAAGACTCCTGAGATACTTAGCACTCACCCCCCTTTCCAGCCACTGCTGATGGGCTTGCTGTCACTAGTCTGCCTTTGACAGAATTTCCTATGAATGGAATCATACAGTATTCAGTCTTCCGTGTTTTACTCCTTTCCCTTTGCATAATGCTTTGAGAGCCATCCATGTTTCTGTAAGCATTATTTCAGTTCCTTTACTGCTGGGCAGGAAATCCTGGTGGTGTAGTGCTGGAGTGTTACTGCTGTTAACCAAAAGGCTGGCAGTTCGAATCCATCAGGCACTCCTTGGAAACTCTATAGGGCGGTTCTACTCTGTCCTCTAATGTTGCTATGAGTTGGAATTGACTCAACAGCTGTGGGTGGTGTGGGCATTGCTGGGCAGTATTCCACAGTATGGGTATCCCACAGTTTATTCACTCACCAGTTGATGGACATTTGCTACTTTTAATTTTTTGCTATTATCAACAATGTTGCTATGAACATTTGTGTAAAAACTTATGTGTGAATGGAAGTTTTCATTTCTCTAGGGTAGACAAATTTACCTAGAAGTGGGATTTCTGGTTTATACATAAACATACATTCGCAATGTGTGTTTAACTTTACCGGGACCTGCCAAATTACTTAATGACCATTTATAAATCTTCTTTAGTGAAATGTTTGTTGAAATCTTTTGCCTATATATCTTTTAACCAGGTTAAATTAAGAATTAGATTTGAATTCTTATTACCGAATACTAAGAGGTCTGTGGAATCCTGGTGGCTGGTGGTTGTGAGTCTGCTGCTAACGAAAGGGCTGGCAGTTGAAATCCTAAGGGACAATTCTACTCTGCCTTATAGGGTAGCTCTCAGCTGGGACTGATTCCACGGCAATGGGTTTGGTTTTTGGTTTTTAAAGAGATCTTTACATATTCTGCACACAAGTACTTTATTAGAGAATTTTTTCCTTAATATTTTTTCTTAATCTGTGTCTTTTCCGTAAAGTTTCTCAATATTATCTTTCAAAGAACAAAACACTTACTTTTGATTAAGTCCAATTTATCAATTTTTTTTTTTTTTGGTTCATGCTTTTGGTGTCAAATCTAAGACCTCTCTGCATAACCTGAGGTCACTAACAGTTTCCTTCCACATTTTTTTTCTCCAAGCGTTATACGAGGTCTGACAATTAAGTCTGCAAACTTAATTGTTCTAAGAGCCACATACCTCGCTGCTAAATTTCACTGCTGTCACTTTTGAAGTGCTCCCCTTCGGAAGCTCTGCACCAACGTCACTGCCTAGCCCACTCTTCAAAGCAACCTGGGAACTCTTTCTGGAATGGCCATTGTGCACAATGGCAAGTTCACAAACTTCATAGTATCTTTGTTTCTGAGGGAGTTTTTGGCCAGTCAACAAGTAACTGTACTGGAACAGCCTCCCACTCACCTGATCTGACCCCCAGTGAACTTTTCTTTACCTGAAGATAAAGGAAATATTGAAAGGATGACATTTTGATGACATTCAGGACATCAAGGGTAATGCGAGGACAGCTCTGATAGCCGTTTCAGAAGCAGAGTTCCAAAACTGTTTTGAAGGGTGGACTACGGGTTAGCATCAGTGCATAGCTTCCCAAGGGGAGCACTTCAAAGGTGACCACAGTGATGTTCAGCAAATAGGTCTGCAGCCTTTTTTCTAGGATGAGTCTGTGAACTTACTTGTCACTTCTCTGAGTTTTAGTTCTTAAATTTAGGTCTATGAGTCATCTCAAATTCACTTTGTAATTGGTGCAAGAGTGGAAATTCATTTTTTGGTATAAGGTTATTTAGCACTACCTCTTGACAATATTATCCTTTGTCTATTACAGTAAAAACACTCCATCAGACAATTTTAGTTTCTGCAGAATGAAAAGTCAAAATTCCTGAATCATACATTATTCTGTATTCTTCATAGCATTTTATTATGTGTCTTCAAATAATGATGAGCTACCATAACTACAAAGTGAGTCACTTCTCTGTGATAGGCTTATATTAAGTTTCAGGGTTAGTTCTATAAAGATAAAATAAGTGCACAAGTTATTATTATTATGAACCAATATGTGAAAAGATATATTAAGAAAAATAGTAATTGATATAAACATTTGGTAATACAAATATAACAGACGAAAACACTAGCACTGAACAGATGCCAAGTAAGTATCATTTAAAACTGGAAAGACATCAAGCATTTAATGTGTTCAAGTTATTTTTACATAAAACTTTAAAACACACAAGCAGGAGCTGCCCATTCTAGAATCCTCCGCTTCATTTTGTGACAAATACCCAGAGGTAGCAGAATTTCTTTTACATTGTGTCGACATGGGTCAAAATATTCAGAGCTTATCCAAAGCAAATTCAAGTTGGGTGTTCAGCCTATCTACTGTTTCATATAAGCTCATCTCCATTTTTAGTAATGAAAATATTTTGTCTGCTTGCTTTGATTTTGGTTTTGCCACTGAAACTGATACCGCTTTTGCTACTTCACCCTTCAGATCGGCTGATTTCATGCTGGTGAATTCAGCAGCAATAATCACATCTTCTTGTTACACTTCTTTTGTAGAAGTATTTACAAAGAACTATAACGAAACCAAACCCACTGCCGTGGAGCTGATTCTGACTCACAGTGACCCTACAGAACAAAGCAGAACTGCTCCATAGAGCTTCCAAGAAGCGCCTGGTGGATCTGAACTGCCAACCTTTTGGTTAGCAGCCAAAGCACTTCACGACTATGCCACCAGGATTTCCACAAAGAACTAGAGCTGAGAGCAAATATTCAAACACTGGAAAGATCAGTGAACTTACCACGTTCTATTTAAATAATATAACATTCAGATATGCTAGCAACGTTAACAGCACTACGCAGAATGAATCATGTTTCAATTAGATAATAGCTCTCTTCCATTTTAAAGGGCTGCCAGTTTACGACGCTCTCATGTGGTAGTGACCCTCTGAAGCTGAACACGTGTTTTCATTCCCATTTTACTGATGAGAAAATGTCATCCTCAGAGTAAAGTGACTCCCTCCTGGGCACAAAGGTGCTTGAGCAGACCTGAGACTGTACCCACCCCAGGTTTAGTGCCTCTGTGCCCCCGATCCACCCACCCTTCCAGGTCTAAACTTCCCTGCAGTTCAGGTCTCCACTGAAAGGGGAGCCCCTTGGGTCCCTCACCAAGTGGCATCCATCCCTCTGACTCGTTTGGATCCCTCCTTTTCCTCCTCTCTGCTGATGCCTTTTATTTACTTCTTGCTCATCATCTGTCTCTTCTCCCAGAACAGGAGTTCTGTGACAGCAGGACCTTAAACTCGTGGTCCGTCACGGGGTTCTCGGTACTTGGAAGAGAGTCTGGCAGACGGTAAGTTTTCAGTCAAGGTTTGCGGAATGGAGAAAATACACGACCGTTTCCCCCAAAAGGCAACAAGGCTAGTGATCAAGGCCAAACAACTGAAGTCACCCGGAGTTATATTTGATATTAACGTGGTTTACATTCCACTCTGTCCACATAACAACAACATATTTCCTACCAGATGCAGCCAAAGGAAAGAAGGAATGCCGCACTGCACACTGCCTCACACAGCAGAACAAACTGGAAAAATCTGGGGGGTGGGAGCTAGAAAAGTGTGCTTTATTGTATTTGCAAACTCTCTTGCCCCATTCGAATTCCACCAGTGTGACTGCTGCTGTGTTTGGGGGCATGATTTGGGTGAATGACGAGAGGATGTTGGTCAGCCTACGCTCAGTTCCAAAGCCAACCCCTTAGAGATTGCTGATAAACTGATTTTTTACATCTAATAAAGAATCTGAACTTCAAAAGCAACACTAACATTCAATAAAGGTGGTCAGTATGATACCCCCAAAGCAAACCTGTTACCGCTGATTCCAACTCACAGTGACCATACAGGACAGAGCAGAACTGCCCCATGAAGTTTCCAAGGCTGTAACCTGTACAGAAGCAGACTGCCCCATCTTTCTCCTGCAGAGTGGCTGGTGGGTTTGAACTGCTGACCTTTCAGTTAGCAGCCAAGCACTAAATTACTGCACCGCCACCTACGTCTGTCTGATAGCTACCCAGGAATAAAGGGCGTCTCTCACAGGAGTGTGTGTGTGAGAGAGAGAGACAGACAGACAGACAGACAGACAGAGAGAGAGAGGTGCTGGGTGAGAATGTGTCCACAGCTAAGCCTAAAGCTTACTGGTGGATAAGACTGGTATAAATGAGAAGAAATCTGATTTAGGGTTACAAAAAATTAGTGGCATTCAATTAGAAATACTTTGACAAGAACCTGGTTTGAATACTTTAAGCAATTTCCTATTGTTAACTCACTTTAATTCAACACAGAAAAGATTCATTGATGGCACACGTGAAGGGCTGCTGGTCTAAAGCCAATTCCTAAATTAAGAACCCACTCTCAACAGACTATTACTGGAGCTGAAGTCAGAACATCTGAAATTTTCCAAGACTGGGATGAAATTTACTTTTGCACTAAAATTTATCTCTGACTCTGATGAACGGATTTACTAATCTAATTACAAGTGCTATCGAGGCTGTGGGGTGGGGGGACCAGAACAATCAAATGACGATGACAGCTGGGAATACAAGGCAACTGAGGTACCTCCCTCCTCCTAAATGACCAACTATTTCAGAAAATAAATTGCTTTTAAAATTTTTTCCAAGCAGGAATTAACTGGACTTGGCGACACAGAGTGACCATATCATATGTGCACGCTATGGTTCTATGCATCTGTAGGATGTTACCTTGCTGACCTCTTACTGGAGAAAGGGGAGTGAGTGGAGAGGAGGGGAAAGGAGACTGCTGGGAGGATGAGACATGTGCGGGTCAGAGAGGAAGAGTGTGCTGTCACCGGGCAGGGAGAGCAGTGGCAGCTGCATATAGGAGGGGAAAGAAATTTATATGGGAATGTACATTTTCATTCAATCATAAAAAAAAAGAATAGCTGTAAAAAAATATTATTTTCCCAAGAAGTTAAACAGGACTGATTGAACACACCTATTTGTCTCTGTTATCTCCCAAACAGCTGCTACAATACCAGAAAAGGAAGAGAGAGGACACCTACAAAGACACAGAAAACACAGGCAACTGCAGAGGGTAAGAGGTACAGGCTCATTCCGAGAACAACCCTCCAGGACACAAAGCAGGGACAAGAGCGCCAAGAACCAAGTGCAGATGAAAAACAGAAACATGTATTCTGCAAAAGGCCAAGTCACCCAGAAGAATCCCACAAGGTCCCAGCAAACAACAGCCCCCAGATGCCTGAAACGAGCAGGGCTTTTATCAAGAGATGTCCAGTCTGTACAAGGATCCCGAGTCCCATCCTTAGGAAGCCAGCCAACCAACATCCTCCTGCTGCCACCAGGAGCTGGGCAAGAAGTTGACTGTCTCAAGAAAGTGGTCCTGTCATGGTTGCTGTGGACTCTGAGGCACCAAGGACAGTGGTAGGGAGTGGGAATGTGGCAACATGGGCAGATCAAGGGGGCTGCAGAGTCCCTGGAGGGAGCCCTGGTGGTGTAGCGGTGAAGTGCTCCACTGCTCACTGAAAGACCAATGGTTCACACCCCCCAGTCACTCTGGGAGAAGGATGTGAGAGGCTGCTTCCACGAGGATATCAGCCTTGGAAGCCCTATGGTGCAATTCCACACTGTCCTACGGGGCCACTATGAGCCAGAACTGACTCAATGGCAATGAGTTTTGTTTGGGGTTTTGAGTCCCTCAGTGGTAAAACCTGTTACGCTATCCACTGTTATCCTAAAGGTCAGCTGTTTGAACCTACCCAGGGAGATCTGGGAAGACAGGTCTGGTGATCTGCTTCAGAAAGGTCACACCCTTGGAAACCCTTTGGGGCAGCTCTGCTCTGCAAACGTGGGACCACATGGGGTCACTGTGGGTTGGAATCTTACTTTGTGGTAACTACTAACAATAACAGAAGGGGTACATGTAGCAGTCCCTGCACAAGGAGAAGTCAAACCTCCAGCTTCCTTCCAGCATCCAGAGCGCCAGCAGTCAGCCTTAGATCTCCCAAGTCGGAGACTTAAGTAGCGTCATACCTCATGGAGAAAGACTGAAGGCTTACCCCTAAGATAAGGCACAGAGCCACTAAGTCGGCTCCCACCACTTGTGTTCAACACTCTGCTAGAAGCCTCGGCCAGTGCAAGAAGGCAAGAAAAATGAAATTCCCTCAGAATGGAAGGGGAGAAATAAAACTGCCTTTATTTGCAGATGCTTAGCTAAATAGAAAATACCAAAGCAGTTACAAAAGGCTACTAGAATAAGTGAATTTTAGCCAAGTCCATGGATATGAGTGAAACACAAACATCCACTGGATTTCTTTACATAGAAGAACTTGTGGGAGCTGTGTGGAATGTGTGTAAGTTGGAAACCTGTCAGAGAAGGAACATGCAAATATTTTCCACTAACAGCCATAGCAAAGTGGTATGATTGTACCCTGTGAAAGGTGGAAAGCTTCCAAGACCCAAGAAAATAAGGCAGTGTTGTTGCGCTCTGGCTGCCAGAGATGTCACTGAACTAACAGTGAACATCTGGGACAGAAAAAGATAAGGTAGAAAACCAAGGGAGTCTGAAAAACTATTGACTTTTGTTTAAAATAACCAACCAATGCAGAGTGGTGTGAGTACTGCTTGCCTTCTTCTTGCCATTTATGATATTGAGCAAGCAACTTTTCTGTGCTTTGGTTAACTGTCCCAGTCCTTTGGCTCCACTTCCAACATTGTGCCTTTTGCACTTTGAAGGTCATGAAATGTAATTCCTCTAATGTGAAGTGTTTGGCCGGTGTCACTTCTCCTGGGGCGTCACCCTCCTTTAGTCTCCGCATTTTACTCATTTATGCGGACGAGTCTGCCTCGCTCTGGCTACCTGTCCACAGCTTCTCACGTGACAACAGTGCAGTATTCCCACAGTCTTCTTTTCCTACAACTCCACTGACGGCTGATTTGAATTTCACTTCCAGCATCCTCCCCTTTCATTTCTTTCTTGCCCTCCCATCTCTTAAAGCCCATTCCCTCTTTTCATTACCATTTTTGCAAAGGTCACATGGGCTTATCACTGGCGGACGAGGCGGCAACATGACCACACACTTGGCTGTCTGTGTGTGAACTGAGTAACAGACAGGCAGGGACCACAGATTTTGAAAGAAGAGATGTGACTGGTCACTGGCCATGAGGTAGCCTGCTCTTAACCTAGTGAGGCATGTTCTATCAGTGAAGTTCTGACTGTGTGCGATTACTCACAGCTAATATGCGGTGGTAACTGAAATTCATTACCATATTATTAGGGGGCTGCTGTTGCTGTGGCACAGCAGTTAAGTGCTGTGGCTAACCAAAAGGCCGGCAATGGAGATCCCCAGGCATTCCTTGGAAACCTGATGGGGCCGTTCTACTCTGCTCTGTAAGATCACTGTGGGTCAGAATTGACTTGACAGCACTGGGTTCTGGGTATTATTTAACTAACTTGGTAACTGAAATCTATGCATACTGGAACTGGGTACAAAGAGAGCTGACTGTCAAATTAATATTTCCATGAGAGAGGGGAGTCCTGGTGATACAGTGATTAAGAGCCTGGCTGTTAATCAAAAGGCTGGCAGTTCAAATCCATCAGCTACTCCTTGGAAATCCTATGGGGCAGTTCTCCTTCTCATGCAGTCACTATTAGTCAGAATCGACTCAACAGCAACGGTTACACAGAGAGGGCGGGAGTCTCCACCTGGGAAAGAAGAGCTGTGCGTGTTTTCAAAAAAGGAACACTATGAGTACCAGAAAAGGGTTTTTTGAAAGTAAAATAATAAGAGAAAAAAAAATTCAGTGAGGGTTGGAAGGATGAAGGCAGGGAAGTGTCTAAGAAAGGGACAGAAAAAGACAAATAGAAGGACAACAGAGCAGACACAGACAAAAACATCAGAGGGTATGTCCACAGAATCTGACATCTGACTACAGGAAGAACTGAGAAAGAGAAGAGAAAACAACTGTCAGGCAAAGAGGCAACACCTTCCCCAAAATAAAAGACACAAATCTCCAGCCTCAGAGGGCCCACAAAGGAATACCCAGAAAAGATCACCAAGGCACATTACGGTGAAATTTCAAAATTCCAGGAGGAGAACATTTCTAAAAATCCCAGAGATTATTATGAGGATTAAATAAACAAAAATTCACAAAGGATATGTTCTATTGCCTGGCACATTCTCTGTTCCCTCCCTCTTATGGCGGGAAAAGGTAGAGGGGCCATGTTTTTGGAGACGGTTTTAAGCTGGCTCTTTGGTGGCAGGAGCCCAAATCTTTGAAAAGCGTCAAGAAAGGGGAAGAAACAGAGAAAAGACCAGAAGGCAGATACAAGCAGCAACAACAGGTTTACAGGATGGTCCTGCTGGTTGGGACAATGAGGAGGCGTGCATTCCAGAAGTTTTACCAGAGAGAAAATAAGCCACCAAACTAGACAGCCATCTGTTAACTCAGGCAGGTCTAGAAGCTATAGACAAAACCAAGGTGTCCTAGTCCACTGGAAACATAAAAAAAAAGGTTTGTAGAAGATAGTTTCATTTTTCCTAACATTACAAAAACTTCAAATACACAGAAAAGCTCAAAGGATTATACAGCAAACCCCCATTTGCCCAGCACTTACAATTCTGTAATTAATTATGCTTCGGGAAAGGAGGCTTGGAAATGTACAGCAGATGCAGGAAAATAGGGCGCAAAAGGGAGGATCTAGAATGTTCCCATCTGGCAAGCATTTGGCTTCTGCACGACCAGCAAAGCAGCTGAGTGAAATGAAATCTTTGTTTCAGAGATTCTGGAATGAACAAAAGGAAGCATCTCCAATCTGCAAACAGCACTTCAACAGGGAATTACATTATGAGCACGATGACAAACTTCATCTTTACATCAACCTTCTAAAACTTGACACAAACAAAAGTGGACTAACAGGCTGTTCTCTTATGTTACGGCTTCTGTACAAGAAGAAATCTTTTATTTTTGCTGGTGGAGCTGTCACAGTGTTGCAGCATATACCCATTGGCTACAGAGTGCTACTTCTTCCTGGTGATCAACAGTATCTTCCAGTTGTGTACTACAATGCTGAGAAAGCACAGTGCAATGAATTAACATGACCCTTCTAGCTGAAGTCTTTATAACTCTCATCAAATGACTGGGTGGGGCTATGCAAATGAGGCGACTGTGGCCCACCAAGGAGGATTTGGTAGCTTGCTAACAATCTAAACAAGATACACGGTGCCTTTGGTAGCGTAAGGAGAGGATTGGTCAGTTTAGGCTTAAAATGAGCCTGCTGAGAGGTGGACAGAGGGGACATCACGGCCATGAAGACAGGAGTGGAACACATCGTTTGGACCCAGAATCCCTACACCGAGAACTTCTTCAACCCAGGACACAGAGAGAGCTGTGACACCAGAGATGGCAAGAGAAGACAAGAAGTAGCAGCAGAGAAACGGGAGAAGCAGAGCCAAGAGACAGTGCAATGGGCTTCCTGGCCTGTGGAGTAAGAAAGCTAAGTGCCCACAAGTGGCAGGCCTGCTGGTGGAGTGGGCGGGTGGGCGCCTCTGGGTACTCAGAGAGCCAGCTCTGCCGGCCCACAGAGCTGGAGCTGAGTATGTTCAATCAAGCTCACTGGCAGAGTGGACTGCCACTAGGCACTTACTGGCAGAGCCGAAAGAGCTTTGTAACTCTTGCCTGAGTGGGTCAGAGGCCAGACTGAGAGGCTGAAGGCCAGAGGGAGATGTGCTTGTGGGCACAGCTGAGAAGAGCCTGTCCTGATCAAAGAACTCAATCTTGAATGTTCCTGATCCTGAACTGTAACCTGTGACTTCCCTAATAAACCCCCTAACTGTGAGTATGGTCTCCAAGTGTTGTGGGATCACTGTCATGAATTATGCAATGAATTACTGAAGCCAGCAGAGAGATAGAGAGTGCCGTGGGAGGGACAGCTGCTTGGGCTGTGGATACGGATTCTCCACTCAGGTCTTGGAGCCAATTCTCTTCATCCAACAGGCAGTTCTGTGGCTCACAGAACTGCCGCCACTCTCTGCTTAATAACCAAATCCACTGCTGTCGGGTCAATTCTGACTCACAGCAACACCGCAGGGCACACGAGAACTGTTCCACGGGGTTGCCAGGGCTGTAAGTCTTTACAGAAGCCAACTGCCACATCTTTCTCCAGCAGATTGGTTGATGGGTTCAAACCACTGGCCTTTTGGTTAACAGCTGAGTGCTTTAACCACTGTACCATCAGGTCTCCTACTCAACCTTCAGATCCCCCCAAAATCTTCTGTGCACTTTTCTAATTGTGGGTGCCTGAACCTTACATTTACACCTATGCTGTCTCCCTCCAATTTTAGTCCCTGATTTTCTTTGAAAGAGTATTAACTGTTTATTTATTTTTTTAAAAAACAGAGGAGCGGGAGGGAGGGAAGGAGGGAAGAAAGCAAAACAGAAAAGATTAACACTCTATTACAGGGTTTATAGCACGTGGAGAAGTCAAATATAATAATAAGACAGAAAAGTGTGCATGAGAACAGAATGTTGCAGGACTCTCATCCTGCTCCTGAGGTAGTGTACTTTTTATTTGCAGACAGACTGGATACATGAAAGAGCCATATTTTAATCTCTAGAACAGTATCTGGCCAATGAAAATACACTGTGAAGGAGATACCTAATTTTAAATTTTCTGGTAGCCACCATTCAAAAAATAAAATAAAAACTGGAGCTGTGGATGACGGATAAATTCCTGAAACCAATTATCTAAAGGCACTCTTTACATCTTACACCAAAAATATCCCCTGCAGTCTTCTTACAACCAAAGAATAGTTTAGCCTAACAGACCTGGAGTAAGCATTGTGCTCTTCAGGGAAATACCGACATGGGAACCAAGTGACAACAACTGGAGAGATCAGACAGGAACCTCGGGACAGGGGGCTGTGTCAATGGGGAGGAACAACGCGGAGACGGAGGGTGAGGAGGAGCGCACAACTAGACGGTGTCATCCGCGTCACTAAACTCTACATGCACAAACTGCTCCCCCAAAAAGAGAGAGAATGTGGACAAATGGTGACAAACACAACTAATATCCCTCAGTAATTTGTATGGAACTCGTCAAATGGGAACCTGATTTACTATATAAATGCACACCAAAAATATAGTAAGATACTATTATATATAAAAAAAAAGTTAAAAGAAACAGGTAAAATTAATTTTAATGTTTTTATTTAACCTGAAAGACTCAAAATATTACCACTTTGACATGTAAACGATCATTAAAAGAGATAGTTTACATGCTTCAAAATTTGGTGTGTATTTTAAACTTACAACACATCTCAATTCAGACCAGCCACACGTCAAGTGTCCAACACCCACCTGTGGCTAGCGGCCACCATACTGGACAGTGTAGGTCTACAGCAGTGGTTGGGAAACTATTTATGTGAAGCGCCAGACAGCAAACATTTGGGGTTTTGCAGGCCAGAGGGTTGTGTCTCAACTACTCAAATCTGCCACTGTAACATAAAAGCAGGCATAGACCTTACGTAAATGACTGAGCACCACTGTGTTCCAATAAACCTTTATAAAAACATGTGGCAGGCAGATTCGTTCTGTGGGCTACAGTTTATTAACCCTTGCTCTAAAGTAGTGATTTTTTTTTTTTCAAAGAAGTGGTACCAGCAGAAGTTAATGCTGTTACTGAGTGCCATGGAGTTACAGTGAATCTACAAGGACGGAGCAGAATGGCTCCACTGGGTTTTTAAGCCTGTACTCTTTACTAAGGGAGCACATCACCAGGTCTTTTCTCCCACGGAGTGGCTAGCAGATTCAAACCCCAGACCTCTGGGTTAGCGGTAGAGCATTTAACCACCACAGGAGGTAAAATAGGATGGTTAATAAAGAAAGAATACAGGATTCGTCCCAAAGAATTCACTCAAAAGAGGGCAGAAAAAGATGAAGAACAAAGAACAAACAAGAGAAACAGAGAACAAATTCTAAGTTGGGAGCAAATCCATCTGGGTCACTTGTTACAGTAAATATAATACAAACCAGGGATTGTCAGGTCCCTAGAAAAGCAAGACCCAACTATATGCTGTTTACAAGAAGCCACTGTAATTATAGACACAGACAGACTGCCAGAAAAGAGCAGATGAAAATGCACTACCCAAACACTAAGCATAAGAAAATAAGAGCCGCTATATTAGTACCTGAGGCCTGGCGGCGCTAACCAAACGTCTGAAGGTTGAACCCACCAGCTGCTCCTTGGAAACCCTGTGCAGCAATGCTACTCCACCCTAGCAGCACCGGGTTCCGTACTAGTATCAGGAACGTCGGTGTGCAGTGGTTGAGTGCTCAGCTGCTAAGCAACAGGTTGGTGGTTCGAACACCCCAGCTGCTTCACGGAAGAAAGGCATGGCAGTCTTCCATGAAGATGACAGTCTGGAAAATCTTCAGGGGCTGTTCTACCCTGTCCTACATGAGTCAGAATCAACGGCAATGCGTTTGGGTTTTTTTTTTCGTATGTTAGTATCAGGCAAAATAAATGTCAAAAAGAAATATTATTACTAGAAATAAGGAGGACTATTCTACACCAGGCAAAAGGAGAGCTCACTGTGAAGCCGTGACGTGAGGCTCAGGCGGAGGCCAAGGGACAAGAGGAAGCGATGTGATGTGGAAGAGCCCAGCTCTGAGGCGGGCTCTCTCCCTGAGCCAATGGGCAGTGCTGCTGAGCTGGTGCTGTGTGCTTGGCTGCTAAGTGAAAGGCGGTTCAAACCCAACCAGAAATGCCTCAGAATACAGTCCTGGCTACGCACTTCTGAAAGGTCACAGTCACTGAAAACCCTACGAAGCACAGTTCTACCCTGACACACATGAGGAGGCCACAGTGGCAACTGATTAAATCTAGAATAACACATACGGCATCTGCCTCCAGCCAGTTTGTGAGGGTTAACTGAAACAGCTGTGGTCTCTGTGAAGTTTCCTCTAAAGCAAAAGGAGTTATAAAGTAGTAGTCACTTCTGACATCATCTGACATTATATGAAAAGTTAGGAAAAAAGTTTTTCTCAACAGCCAGATTTATTATCACCATCCTGTAAGAATCAATGAGAAAAGCCACAGCCAGAACAACTCTGCCCCCTAAACCAACAGCCGAGAACACTTACCTGTTGGTATGGTAACAGTGATTCTGCAGAGCATACGACAGACACTGAGTGTTCAAGCGCTTCTGCTCAACCTCCTTCCAGCGATCTTCTGTCCACTTCCTTTTGATCTGCTTCTCCTCCTTTTTCCTCCCCACATATTCAGCATAGGTCTGAATCCGATAGCTTTCTGCGTATCTGCTGGTATTGACAGCTACAAGGAAAAGAAAGAATCCTTAGAAGAGTCTGGCCTTGTCCCCAAAGGTGTCACTCTTTGAAAGGTGGCCCACTGTACTCAAAGGGGCTCGGGACTCAGGTCTAGGCTCCAACCTGGCTCTGCCACACAGAAGCCAGGTGACTGTGGGCACATCTAGTAAAGTCCCCAAGTCTGAGTCTCCTTGTTTGGAGAAGACGGGGAGTGACAGCTCACCAGGCTCCCTCACAGGGTGAACTTGCTTTGTAAAGACCTGCAATGATGTACACAAAATATTAACAATTTTCAAATAACTGCAACTAGTATGACTGTTTGAAAATGGTTCATCTTCAGAATAAGAAAATCAAAATCACAGAGGGAAAACTATAAGCCTCCACTTACTGTTAAAAAAAAAAAAAACAAAAACAAAGAAGAGGGTAACAGCAATAATGAGAGTGGTACATCAAATACAGCATCAAATACTGACGGTCTCTTCTACATCAGGCTCTGGGACCATGTTATGTCTAATCTTCACAAGACACTCACAAGACAGGAATTGAGTGTCCTGAGGAGGGGAGATCATCGAGGCCACACTGCTAATGAGTGGCAGTGCTGCGATGTAAAACCAGGTGGCTCCAAAGTGAACGCCAGGCCTTTCTTAGCACTGTGCACCACACGCGGCACTCTGCCAATCCAAGGCATCACCACAACACCCGAGACACGCCTCTTCTCCTTCTGTGTTTTAAGAACCCTCTGCTTCCAGACTGCTAGCCTCTATTACAAGGCGAGAGTCCCTGAACGCCGGAGCCTGTTCCCTCGGTGCTCACACTGCAGACGAAGGCTGGGTCAGTTCTGCCCTAATCCCGTGCGTGCCTTCTGTTCCAGGGCTGGTGGATGGAACACACTGGGCATGGGAGTGAAGACTAATGGGAGAATCCTCTCACAGCCACTATCACTGTCAACACTTTCTGTCACACTCATCCAGAGTGGCAGTGAGACAGGAGGAGCTTGGTCATGCTCGTGGGCATGGTCCTGGTACCCTGGAGGCTATGACAACTACAAAAGCACCACGATGACAAAGACAGAGTATTAGCAGCGTCTAGCAGAGTTCTGGAAACCCTGGTGGTGTACCAGTTAAGCGCTACGTCTGTTAAACAAAGGGTCAACAGTTCATATCCACCAGGTGCTCCTTGGAAACTCTATGGGGCAGTTCTGCACTGGCCTGTAGGGTCGCTATGAGTCAGAATCAACTCAACAGCAATGACATTGGCTCTTGGCTAGCTGGGTTCCCAGCATGGACATGCCGTTGTTATGTGCCATCAAGTCAATTCTGACTCATAGCGACCCCACAGGATAGAGCAGACTGGCCCCATGAGGTTTCCCATGTTGGAAACATCACAGCAAAAGACTGTCAGGTCTTTTCTCCAGCAAGGCCACAGGTGTGTTGGAAGCGCTGACCTTCTGATTAGCTGCCATACACTCAACCATTGCACCACCAGGACTCCTTGGTACACAGGCCCCAAAATATGCATTTTAAAATATTTTATTGTCTTTTAAGTGGAAGTGTATAATCCAAGCCAGTTTGTCATATGAAAACTTGCACATACACTGCTGTGTAAGTCTAGCTGCTCTCCCTGCTCTGTGACAGCACACTTCTACTTTCCACTCTGTATTTCCCGTGTCCATTTAACCAGCTCCTGTCCCCCTCTGACCTCTATCTCACCTCTGGATAGGAGCTGCCCAGTCAGTCTCCTGTTTCTGTTTAAGCCAAGGAGCACACTCTACACCATTATCTTTGTATGTCTTACAGTCCAGTCCAACCTTTGTCTGAAGAGCTGGCTTCAGGAAGGGTTTCATTTCTGGGCCAACAGGGAGTGCAAAGGCCATGTCTTCTGGGAACCCTCCAGTCTGCGGAACCATCGACTCTGATCTTTTTAGTCGAGTTGAAGCTCGGCACACCCCTTTTCTCCTGCTGGGTCACCCAATAAATATTAACATGAGCCAACTGCATGTCAGAATCCAGTAAGCAGCGGTGAGCGGGCACGCAGGCTGAGCACAGAGGAAACGGACGAGCGGGTCCGGGAGACCCCGGGCCTCAAAGGCAGAGGAAGAGACAGCTGTGAGTGGCAGATGGTCCAGACACCTAACACCTGACGCTTTTAAATCTTCACTTCGAGTGGAGTAGATGTGCCTAAAACCCTTTAGCACAGGAAGTCCTGTTCTAAATATTTAGCCACATTATAAAAACAAACCCAAACAAGGAAAAAGTTTCCACTTCTTTAAAAAAAAAAATAACTTTCTACTATTTTTTTAAACTGTACTTTTAAAATATTCACTCTGTTGCTGTTGTTCTTAGGTGCTGTTGAGTCTGCTCTAACTCACAGTGAGCCCACGAACAACAGAATGAAACACTGCCTGGTCCTATGCCATGCCCACAATCTTTTTCATACCTAAGCCCACTGTTGCAGCCACTGTGCCAGTCCCCTTCCTCGAGGGTCTTCCTCTTTTTCACTGACCCTCTACTCTATTAAGAATGATGTCATTCTCCAGGGACTGATCCCTCCTGCCAACAGGTCCAAGGTATGTAAGATGCAGTCTCACCATCCTTGCTTCCAAGGAGCACTTTGGTTGCGTTTCTTCCAGAACAGATATGTTTGCTTTTTTGGCAGTCCATGGTATGTTCAATGTTTTTCTCCAACACCACAATTCAAAGGCATCAGTCCTTTTTCTGCCTTCCTTATTCACTGTCCAGCTGTTGCATGCATATGATGTGACTGAAAATACCACGGCTTGGGTCAGGCACACCTCAGTCTTCAAAATGACATCTTTACTTCTCAAGACTTTAATGAAGTCCTTTGTAGCAGATCTTCTCAATGCAATGCGTCTTTTGATTTCTTGACTGCTGCTTCCATGGGCGTTAATTGTGGAACCAAGGAAAATGAAATCCTTGACGATCTCAATCCTTTCTCCATTTATCATGATGCTTCTTACGGGCCAGTTGCGAGGATTTTTATTTTCTTGATGCTGAGGTGCAACGCACACTGAAGGCTGTGGTCCTTGTTTCATCAGTAAGTGTTTCAAATCCTTTTTACTTTTTGCAAGCAAAGTGATGTCATCTGCATAATGCAGGTTGTTAATGAATCTTCCTCCAATCCTGATGCCTCGTTCTTCACATAGTCCAACTTCTCAGATTATTTGCCCAGCACACAGATCTAACGGTGTGGTGAAAGGATATAACGCCAGCGCACACATTTCCTGACCATGCAGCGTCCCCCTGTTCTCTTGGCACAACTGCCTCTCAACTCAATTACAGATTCCTCATGAGCACAGTTAAGTGTTCTGGGATTCCCATTCTCCCCCTCTTGTCTGTCAGTTTGTTGTACCCTGGGGGCTTGAATGTTGCTGTGATGCCACAGAAGCTATGCCACCGGTATTCAGATATCAGCAGGGTCACCCATGGTGACCCTGAGCTTCCAGATTAAGACAGATAACAAAGAAGGTCCCAGGAGTCTACTTCTGAAAAGAATTAGCCAGTGAAAATCTTACGAATATTCACACTAAAGTTTAAAAAAAAGGTGGGGGGAAAGAGAGGGAAACTCTCAAAATAGTAAAGTACTTTCACACTGTCCAAAGTCTCCTAAAGAGGCAGAGAGAAATCCTGCCGAGTGAGCTCATCTATCTGCAATAAGACAAACATGGAAAAACGTGAAAGCAGCCCATTCTGGAGAGGAGCTACTGACCAAGTCATCCCTATCAGAGGACCACGGACATGGGACTCTTTCTGAAAAATCTAATTCCTCAGCACAAGTAATGTTCCTGCTTTCAGTATGCTACAGGTCTGATTTTTTTTCATTCATTTATTCAACCACGCAACAACTGATATATCCAACTGACACTGTTCATTTATTCTTTTGTCTTCTGTCATAAAATATATTTATTGCTAATACTGAGTGAAGTATAACACTCTAACCAAACCCACTGCTGTCAAGTCGATTCTGACTCATAGCAACCATACAAGACAGAGTATAGCTTTTCCATGGTTTTCAAGGAGCACCTGGAGGATCTGAACTGCCAACCTTTTGGTTAGCAGCCTTAGCACTTAGCCACACTATACCACAAGGGTTTCCAAGTGAAGTACAGATGTCAGTATTCATGACAGAGGTTTGTATAAGTCAAGGTTGCCTGTATGTTGATTAAAGAATGCCTTATTTTACTTGTAATCATAAAAATATTGCAGTAAGACATCCATGTTCACTTCCTGTTGTCTTCTTATTTGTAGGATCACTATAATAAGTTACAAGACAGCCACTCTTAGATAATAAACAGAGAACAGGGAAAAAAAACATGTTACAGTGAACAATTCCAGCCAGCACTGCTGTCCCCCTCTCCCCTGCTGTGCCAGAGATGGTGTTCATCCATCCACGGGGCTTGGTGAGAAGAAAAAGACCTGGTAGAAATGAATGGAAGTCAGAGAGTGAGAGACAGCCTTCTGTTTTAATCACTGCAAGTGGGCTTTCCTCAAACGGAAGCTGTCCTTTGACGAGTGATGCCTGATCTGGGCCTTGGCTTTGCAGATAGTTGCCAGTCATCACCCACTCATCCAGGAATTCCTTACTGAGTGTCTTTGTTTGTGGGACTATGCTGAGTATTTGGTAAAAAAGACACATTCTCCACTCTCTTAAACTTATTCTGTCACATACAAGTTTTATAAAGAGTTGGTTTACTTGAGGCTACCTGCTAAACCAGGTTACTCTATCAGTGTAGCATATAACGAGGACCCACAGATTCCACCATTATTATCCTGGACCAGCTGCTGGTGAATAGGCAGTTTCTTGGATCCTACTCTGCACGTTTTGTGAGCACGTCCCAGAGAGACGACACCTGCAACAGTCCTCTCCAGTTTCATTTGGCTTACCAAATAAAAGGGTGGGGTTTGGGTCAATATTCACCATGACAGCAAAGGTGACGACAGGATGATAAAGGTGTGAAGACCATCTATTTAATAGTACCCAATTATTCCCAATTATTTAGCTCTCAGCCTCATGGACAAATGTTATAAACAACTTCTAAGGAGCGTGAGGGAATTTATCTCAGCACATGTGGAATTAGGATTGCTTAAAAGGGGAAACAAACAACAATCCACTTTTCAGTGCTGGCCTTCACATGCCAATAATTTACCAGCATTCCTTAAAGTCTCAGCAGCTTTGCAGCTCTCTGCCTTTCATCTAGAAGCCACGCGCTGGCTCACAGCCACCCCTCTAATGGATGAATCAGCAAAATGAATTGGCTGTCAACTGTGGCCTTGAGTGATTCCAGCGTGCCTATCAGAAGCAGCATGTTGCAGGCTGCCTTCTAACACTAACCTTTTCCACATTTGTCAGTGGAACAACTCAAGGCCATCTTTTGGTCCTGCCACTTGAAAAATCTTGGTGAACCAAACCTGTTGGGAGTTTTCCCCACTTCCCTTTCAGTGAGTGAGGGCAGTTGGTCTCCCCAAACAGTACAATCCACTCATGGTCTAGTTGTGCTGGGCCTGTTGTCTCTTGACCCTTTACACGCATTATGGCGTCTAACCTTCACAACAACCCCATGAGGAAGACATGGTTTTAGCTTCACAGAAGCTAAGCTGCTTGTCCATGGTGTCGCAGGTTAACAACTGTCTGAGTTATCTAGTACCAAACCAAAAAAATACAAAGCCAAAGGCGTTGAGCCAATTATGACTCATAGCGACCCTATGCTACTGAAAATAGAAATACTGCAAGTGGGTGACTTGAACAAACAGAAGTTCATTCTTTCTCTGCTTAGGAGGCTGAAGTCTGAAATCAGGTCATCGGCTCCAGGGGAATGCTCCTCTGTCCACTCTGAGGTAAGGTCCTTGTCTCTTTTTAGCTTTTGCTCCTCAGCTCCTTGGTGACCTTCATGAGGCATGGCATCTGTCTTCCTCCATCTGTTCTTGTGTTTCCTTGCCTCCTGAATCTGTGTGTGTGTATGTGTGTGTGTGTGTGTTTTAAATAGTGCAATCTGTGAGAGCCAGAACTCCGTGGGGCTACCTGGTCATTTCGTATCTTGCACGTTTTCTACACTGACAGAGGGCAGTCTTACCACTTTCCTATTGCTTGTTTTAGTGGGAAATATTCGCATTTTCCTTCTGTGACAGGTTTCGGCAGTACCCAGGTTCCAGCTTTTGCAGGTTTGACTGTTCCGCTCAAAAGAGATTGATTTAAGACACACCCTACACTAATCCTGCCTAGTTAATATAACAAAGAAAACCTATTCCCCAAGGGGATTATAACCCCAGGTAGGAGGGTTAAGATTTACAGTACCTATTTTTGGGAGACACCAATTCAATTTGTAAGAGCAACAAAACTGATCCGCAAACAAAGACGTAATTTTATTTTTCTTTTTGTACACAATACCACCACTTGTCTACCATGTTTTTAACGTGTTTACTGATGTTGACAGTTATCTCATAAAATGTTCCTTTTTCTCAGCCATTTTAAAAATTATTTAAAACACTTCGATGTTTTATAAACTAAGAACTTTCCATTATTGCCTAGGGAAGTCTTTCCAACTAAGATGATGGAGCAATAACGTTCTGGTCAGGGACAGAAGACTTAACATAAGATGCTGATTCCTCCCCAAATTCATCTGTAAGTTTAAAATAACTACAATGAAACATTCCAATATTTTAATAAAACACTGAGAAAATTAAAAAAATACACAAATCTCAGTGGGTCAGAAACCAGAGCTGTGGTTGGCAGGGGCTGGAACTTAGGGAGGGAGCTGGGGTGTCGACACAAAGGAGATGAGGGAATTTTGAGGGGTAAAAAAACTGTTCTGTATCTTGACTGTGGCAATGATTGCATGGTTGTATGAATCCGTTGAAACAGAGTGGTATACCAAAGAACATAATTTCACTGTACATAAATTATATCTCAGTTACATTACAGAATCTAAAAGGTTGATTCTAGAATTTCAGTGGAAGAGCCGAAGAGCCAACAACAGCCTGGACATTTCTGAGTAAGAACAGGAAAGAGCTCTTGCCTCGCTGGCTAAAGCAGCTTATTCTGCAGTGACAGTAATTAAGACAGTGTAGGAACCGCAGCAGGAGCCCTGTTAACGCAGTGGTTAAGCACTTGGCCGCTAACTGAAAGGTCAGTGGCTCCAACCCACCAGCCACCCTGCAGAAGAAAGCTGTGGCACTCTGCTTCCATAAAGAGGACAGTCTTGGAAACCCTATGGGCAGTTCTACTCTGTCCCATAGGGCCGCTGTGAGTCAAAATTGGCTTGATGGTAAAGGGTCTGAGTTTGGAAAATAACAGAGAAGTCATTATTCCCTGTCCTTGAACACAAAGAATGTGACCCAGCCGAAGCTAAGTGCACAAAAGGACCCACAAGGACACATCAGCTGGGCCCTGAGATAAAGACAGTAATAGTTGGGACAGTCTTGGAAATTATCTTTGAGGCAAGGACAGTATCTTTTAAGGGACATTTCACATAAAGCCAATCAAACAGAACACAAAAGACTTTTCGTTCTTATCTTTTTTTCTGTTAGCTTCTAGTGAACAGAAATTTGTTAGACCAGTGAGAGACCTTCCTGATTGTTGTTATTAAAACCAGAACCAATGATTGTTAAGAAAAGGGTTTAAAATGAAAGATCACAATTTCTAGCCAATCTGTGAAAAGGTACAGCTTTCAATGATTCTTCCCATTCTGTGATGTTAACATATACTGATGATTCTGGAACCTTCCTTGGACTCAGGCAGACATTAGTTCTGGCAGCATGCTTGTCCGCTTTCCACTTCCGCCCTTTGAATACACGCTGAATAAAACTTTTACTTCACTAAACTTGGTGACGTTTTTCCCCTATACAGTTAGTGACAACTAATTGATCCACGTGACGGAAGAGACAGCCCAGAAATAGATGTCTCTATTTGTGAAACTTCGATTTTTGACAGAGACAGGACGATAGAGCATTACAAGAAAGCAAAAGCTGGAAAAACTGTTTATCTACAGGAAAAAAATGAAATGGGATTCTTACTCACACCACGTCGGAAAACCCCCTCCAGATGAATGAAGGACTTAAATGTCGCAAGTGAACTTTAAACAACTGAGGAAAGAATACAAGTCAATAATATCTTTTGGAGTCTAACACAAAGACAAATTTACTAAGACACAAAAGTACTAAGCAGAGAAGACAAGATTAATAAATTTGGCTACATTAGTCCTAAACTTCTGTCCATCTGACACTTCTAAGGAGTGCAGACAATCTGCAGACAGGCTGAGTAACTGTGGTAGAGTCTGCACTGCAGTACTGAGCATAGCCGCATACAAGAAATGGGTACGTCGGGGTAATGGAATGAAGAATTTACAGGCAAATCCCAGGAGCCTACGTGTTATACAGTAAAACCTGCAAAAGCTGGAACCCGTGTATGGCAGAAACCTGTCAAAGAAGGAAAATTAAAATAGCACTGACTAATAGTGACAGAAAAGTGGTAAGACTGAGTCTCATCAAAGGTGGAACATTTTCGAGGCCAGAAAACAAAGCAGTGTGGCTGAGTTCCGGCTCTCCCAGCTTCCACTGCCTCTCCTTTTCACTAGGCTGAAAGACAAAAGCTTGTATATGTCAGAGAGAAAGAAGCAGGGACTACTGCTGGTCCTGCATTTTTTGCAATGGCTACCCATGTTCTCATTAATCCACTGGTTACAAAAAAGAGAAGTATCTAAGGGACACTTCCTCTATGGCAGACACAGAAAATTCCTTAAGTATTATTCTAACTTTATAGATAAGGAAACAGAGGCTCAAGGAGACCCCAAAGATGACAAGTCCTTGAGCTGGGATCTAAACCAAAGCTTACATTCTTTTTACAACACCGCGTGCGCTGAGAGGGTCCAGCTGGTGTCGTTAGCAGTTAACAAAGGCACGTACACGGATCTCAAAGAGAATGTGACAGTGTGTCTATCTCTCCACTCAACAGTTCTGTGTCCACAGCTGGCATCTTCGGCATGATAACCTGGTACAGTAACCAACCACTGGAGGTGACGTATGCCGAGCGTGGCCCCCGCCTGCTTTGCAGACCCAGACCCTAGAGCACACCCACCATGCACGTGTTGCCTGGTGCCCCATAGGACCTGCTCGGATATCACCGCAGAAGGCCTCTCCCAACCCCTTCCAGGAGCAAGACACCTCCACTCTGTCCTTCTGGGTTTTCACCTCGCACCAGGTGACACCAAAGGTTGTTTTGTGTTTCTTTTTTATTATTATTTAAAGATGAATATCCTGGATAGAAAAGTTTTCTTGCATGCCATACAATTCTGATTAGGCCAGGGTGTGCATTAAATTGATTGTCTCTCCGATCTTACAACATATAGAATGGAGAGTTTTATCTTGGATTCTGTGGGAAGCAGACTTTAAAGGGTTTTAAAATATTAAAAATATTTTTCAATATAAAAGACCGACCATCTCCTTCCCACCAAAAACAAACAAAAAAACACCACACTGGTCACCGTCAAGTGTCTTCTTCTCAAAAGAAGGACCTTGGATATATTTCCCTCAACCCATCCAAGGGCCTAGACTACTGAACGGCTGCCTGCAGTGATCTCACCTCAGGGACATGCTGAAATACAGGTGTTCCCAATGTGCCCAAAGAGGTAAAGGCAGTGGGCACGTGAGCCTCCCTCCAAAGGACAGCCCTGTTTCACCCTCTCCAGCTCATCCTTTCCATGCTGACAAGATCCAGTCTCTTATAGAAACCCTTCCCAGTCTTCAAGACGGAAACCCTGGTGGCGTAGTGGTTAAGTACTACAGCTTCTAACCAAAGGTCAGCAGTTCAAATCTGCCAGGTGCCCCCGGGAAACTCTATAGGGCAGTTCTACTCTGCCTACAGGGTCACCGTGAGTCAGAACTGACTGGATGGTGAAGGGTAGTCCTCAAGATAAAACGCCAAGTTGTCAGTGCGCTCCAGAGGCCCCAGCCTACCGGCCCTGCCCAGCTCTCCCACCTCCCCTCTGACTCGAGTCCACACGGACCCATCTGTCTCTTCACGGGGCAGGAACCACAGTGTGTCCATCTTTAGCACCTGGAGTCCACCACGGCCCTGCAGAGGCTCAGCGCAGAATTACGGAGGGAAAAGAGAAGAGACTGTGCCCTTATGGCTGTCGGCACCTGTCAGTTCTCAAGGGGAAAAAGTCAAAACCAGATTATGCATTTACAAATTCTGCAGTTAAAAATCCCCTGGTGAAGCCTGCACAGTGGATGAAGGGCTGTGGGCTGGAAACGAGGGGGGTCAGCTCTGCTCCCAAAGAGTGGGCTCCCTTTCTCTCAAAACATGGGTGCTTTTCCAACCAAGTGTAATTACATACGAAAAGAAAAAAATTTTTAAAAAAGTACAGAGACTGAGAGAGGTAAAAATCAGGGACAATGAGAGAGGAGCAAGCCCAGTGAAGGGGACACGTGGGAAAAAATGGGGAAAAGCGCAGTGAAGGGACATGACTGACGAAACCCTGCTTTCCCTGCTGGCGTCGTGGTTAAGTGCTGCCGCTGCTAACCAAACGTCAGCCTGGCACACAGGGGACACTCAGTAGAGGAAATGAATGAAGGACAAGGACACCGGCTCAGATCGCGACACTTACAGAGAGACAAAGTATGGAGAGAGTGTAACGTGCCAGCAGCTAACCATTTACAGACAACTTCCCTGTCTGCGGATGAGGCTGAGACAGGAAACTCAACTGGTGCCAGCTAGGAAGTGGCAGGAGCAGCCAAGGGTGCCAGCCTGGTGCTGCCACCCACAAGCCAGGCCCTCGACTCCCTGCTCTCTGCCTGTCATCTCACTCAGTTACACAAAGAAGGCACTGTCTCCATACCTCTTCTCACTTTCACGTTCTCCTGCTAAGCCCGAGGAAGTGGCCGAGTCAACAATCGTTATGAACCAAATGAAGGCCACCACGTAGATGACACCTGACATCTGAAATTCAGCCAGTGAAAACCACACGGGTCACAGCGGTCTGATCTGCAGCCGGACGGGGGTGGCCCAGGACTGGGCAGCTTTTCTTTCTGATGAGTGTGGGGTTGCCAAGAGCTGGGGATCAACTCACCAATAGCTAACAACAATACTTGAAACTTATCCGGAGGAAGGCAACAAAGGTCGCTGGGAAAACCACGGGTTCTGAGGCCACATAATCTTGGGTTCAAATCCTGGGCGAACTGCCTGCAGCAAATCACCTGCCCCCTGAGCTCTCTGTCCTCCATCCATAAAACATGAGTATGTACCTCCTTGCTGAGGCTGCTGGGAACAGCAGGGAGCACTTACCCAAAGCTTTCAGCACAGGGCCTGGGAGGCTGCAGGTGCTTGATTATAAAGAGGCTGCTGTTGTTAAATCACAAAACACAAAACCACAAAAAACCTAAACCCACTACTGTTCAGTCGATTCTGACTCGCAGCAACCCTACAGGACAGAGCAGAACTGCCCCCACAGAACTTTTAAGAAGCACCTGGTGGACTCACAGCTGTAGAGGCATTTAGCCCCTATACCACAGACAAAAAGAGCTATATGTCCCAGGGTCTCAGTCATCTAGTGCTGCTATAACAGAAGTACTACAAGTGGGCAGCTTTAGCAAACAGACATTTATTTTCTTAGTTTGTTGCTGTTCTTAGGTGCCACTGAGTCAGTTCAAATCACAGCGACCCCACAGGACAGAGAAGTGTCCCGAAGGGTTTCTAAGGCATGGCTCGTGTACTGGAACTGCAGACCTTTTGTTTAGCAGTCCAGCTCTTAATCACTGCATCCATCACCAGCGCTCCAGTTCAGGAGACTAGAAGTCTGGATTCCAGGTACCAGCTCCAGGGGAAGGCTTGCTTTTTCTCCCACCTCTGGAAGAAGGGCTTTGTCTCCTTAGCTTTGGTTTCCTGGTTCTCAGATCTCCACATGGTTCCATCAGTCTTCCCCATCTCTTCCTCTCTTGCCTGCTGGTTTAACCTCTTTATATTTCAAGAGATTGGTTTAAAACACATCTTATATGAATCCTGTCTCATTAACATAACGAAGACAACCCATTCCCAAATGGGATTGTAACACCAGGTAGACAGGTCAGAAGTTACAACACATAATTCTGGCAGACACAATTCAAACCATAACACCCAGTGATGCAGATTATGCATGATATTACTTACCATGCTTTGGTGTGACAGGTGTGGAAATGTGACATTCCCTGACTCTTAAGATAGCTCATGGAATACTGCTATCTTCTGCAACCTGACTGTAATAAAGCAAAGTCTTTCCCAGGCAAAAATGTGGAGACAAAATGGAAAATACAGAGACCAGTATAAACATACAGGGTCTGTCATTTAAGTTCAAGAACTCATTCTAGAAAAAGTGCTACATACCTCATTGTTGAACATCATTACAATCACGTTCAAAGTATTCCCCTTGGGAAGCTAGGCACTCATACTGGTGCCTACTTCATCCTTCAAAACAGTTTTGGAACTCTTTTTCTGGAATGGCCATCAGAGCTGTTGTTGTATAACCCCGATGTCCTGAACGCCATCAAATGTCTTCTTTTCAATATTTCCCTATCTTTGGGTAAACACGAAAGTCACTGGAGACCAGATCAGGTGACTAGGGAGGGTGCTCCAATACAGTTATTTGTTTACTGGCTGAAAAACTCCCTCAGAGAGTGCCGTCTGAGCTGGTGCGTTGTCATGATGTAAGAGCTGTGAGCTGCTGGCAGTAAGTTCAGGCAGTTTTTGTCCAACTTTTTCATTCAGCCTTTTCGGCACTTCCATACAGTAAACTTGGTCAAACTGTCCACTTGGTGATATCAAAAAAGGTTAGCAACACCACTGTGACTTTATTTGGACTGATAACTTTTTTGGTTGTGGAGAACTGGCTGACTTCCACTGTGCACTCCGACGCTTCGTTTCACAGTCGTGTTGGTACACCCATGTTTCATCCCCGGTGATAACACAGCCCCAAACACGGCCTTGCCTCTCCAAAAGATCTTAGCAAACTTCTAGTTTCCTTTGCTTTTGTTCATTGACGAGCTTCTTCGGAACCATTTTTGCAGACACCTTTCTCATGACAAGATTGTCAGCTAAGATTCTCCTGTTTCTCTATTAATGTTTACTTGGTCTGCTATGGTTCTCACAGCCAGCTGACAGTTTTGATGCACAATTCAAATTTCTGCTGTGTTTTTCTCAGTTCTGCTCATCACTGGCCGCCCTGACCTCTCTTCAGCTGTGATGCTTTCTCTCCCCTTGAAAAAACACTGAATCCATTTATATACTGCTGTTTCCTTCATGGCCTTATCCCCATACACTTGGACTAACACGTCCCTGATTTCACTTCCACTCTTGCCAAGTTGAACAAGAAATTAAATGTTTGTTCATTGCTCTAATTCAAGCTCTGACATTTTCACGACAGCCCACAAAACCACGCAATAATGAACACCAGTCAGCAAGATGCTGCTACACATCTACATAAACACAGCTGTGAGACACTGATATACCAAGGTTATGAAACCTTGCCCAGTTGTTTGTACAGCGCTGCCAACATTAAGTGCATGGTGGCAAGTTCGCGAACTTAATTGTCAGACCTCGTACCTCACCTCTACTAGACAGATACAAATTCAAAAAGTTTGAACTATAATTTTTCAAAATTATACCGAGACCAAACTTAGTCAATTAAATTTCATTAACTCTCCTGATAACATCACAGTCTGCTTTTCCATATATATATCATTTCTTTTTTTAATTGCATTTTTGATAAAAATTGACACAGCAAATTAGGTTCCCATTTGACAATTTCTGCACCAATTGTTCAGTGGCATTAGGTGCATCTTCCACAATGTTTCAACACTGTCTTTAACTGACTTCTGGTTGTTCCATTTCCAGGGCTCCGATATCCCTGCTCCTCTATCTTCTCATCTTTGCTTCAGGACAACTGCAGACCCTTTAGTCTCATAAAAATTGTTTTTAAGTAGAACATCAATCTTTTATACCACTCTGCTATTTCGCTGAAGGGTAGGCTCAGAGGTTAGACTGGGTTCTGTGTTTAAAGACAGTCTCCAGGCCAAAGTTTCAAGGATCCTCCCTTCTCTACTGTTACAGTTTGTCTGGCTTTATTTATTTATTAAATAAGCATTTGAGTTCTGCTCCACATTTTTCTCCCATTCTATCTGGGACCATCTATTGCGACCCAGGTCAGAAAGGTGAGTAGTGCTAGTTGAGTACCATCTAGATCTTCTGATTTCAGTGTAGGTAAGATTGTGGCTTGTGTAGATGTGTTTCCTCTCTGAGCTTTTTACCTTCTTACTGTTTTTGCTCTTGGCAAGTAGAGATCCGTAGTTGTATCTTAGACAGCTGCTTGCAAACTTGTAAGAATCCAGATGATACTCACTTCACCAGGATATAGATTTCTGGGAGCTGTGTTCTGCTAGTTGACTGAATTGTCCCATGAGACTATGATCTCGAGCTTTCAAACCCAGAAAACCAGTCTTGAAAGGTATTTGGTTACATCTGTGGAATATCTGTATTTGTGTCTTCAATGAAAAGACATGTCTGCACCCACATAATTGTATTTATACACGCCTACAGGCACTCTAGAAACGCTGGTGGTGTAGTGGTTAACTGCCATGTCTGCTAGCCAGAAGGCTGGCAGTTCAAACCTGCCAGGCACTCCTTGGAAACTCTACGGGGTCAGTTCTACTGTTTGTAGGGTTACTATGAGTCGAATTGACTCGGTAGCAGTGGGCTTGGTGGTTTTTGTTTTTTCAATAGATACTTTTATCTGTTCTCATCTAATATACACACCTGTACTTATCTGTATACCAATACACTTACACCCAGCCCTATGTGCTCAGACACTCATTATTACTCTGCTTGTGCTGTGCTCACTATATCCACACTCAGGGCCATCATCAAAAAAAAAAAAAAAAAAAAAACCAACTACATCTCTAATGATCTAAAGTGTGCTTTCCCTTCCTCCTCCTCTCCCTGGTAACCATCTACAAACACTGATCTCTCTCTAAGCATCTACTCTTGTCTTCTCATTAAAAAAAAGGGGGGGGGATAATACAATATCTGTCCTTACATGCTTGATTTATTTCACTTAGTATTATGTTCTCCAGGTCCATCCATGCTACGTTTCATGGACTCATCATTGTTCTTTACGACTACATAGTATTCTACTCTATGTATATGCCACAATTTGCTTATTCATTCATCCATCGATGGGCACTTTGGGTGTTTGCACTGATTTGCTATCATGAATAAAGCAGCAGTGAACAAAGATGTGCCTGTGTCTGTTCGTGCCATTACTTTTAGGTCTCTAGGGTATAATCACAGGCAGTTCTATTCATAGTTTGCTTCTGAAGCACTGATCTAATTCACTCATTCAGCAAACACAAGCACTTGGCACCGTGCTGGGTACTGGCACGTGGGAGAAGGGAAGGTATGTCTCCTACCCTGAAGAAGGAATAAAAGAAAGGGAAAGATTGGCGGAGGAACCATGCAGGCAAGAATCTAAGTGAGAACCGATGATTTTAACTTGTGTAAAGGCAGGAGCAAAGGAGAGGTGACAATGAAAACAGGACATCGCAAGGCTGATTATGAAGGGGAAGAGGCTGTATTTACGCTGTCATCAGTTACCACGGCTTAAGCCAACTGTCTTAATACTCAATGAATAATGTTACAGAGGATTACCGCTCTGACTAACCAGCCTGGTGTTTTTTCCCCCCATGGTTACTAGCTGCGAGGTCAATAAAAATAAAGTTATCGAGTCCTTACTCTGTGTCAAGAACTATGCTATTTGCTTTACAAATGAATGCATTCACTTTCTCACTTGTTGATTTATTCATCCATCCACTGGTTTATGAACACAGACACTAATGTATTTCATTCTTATGTGTTCACTTATTCGTCTATCCATTCACTCATGAATAGACAAACCATCTTCTAAGACTCAACAACTGGGGCTATGAGGATGAATTGGGGAGACACAGTCCCTGTATTCATCGGAGAGGCAGGGTACCAGGGCACACACGTGTGCTGAAGGTTATGGGAGGTGAGAGGTCTAGGGCTGACAATGGGGAAGTGACCCAGCCCAGAGCATGGGGACAGCTCCCCCAAGCAAAGACATGCAGGCCTTTCCCGAGACGTGAAAGACGGAACGAGAAAAAATACCTACGGTGGAGAATTGTTCCAGGCAGAAGGAGTATGAAGGGACGCTCCTCTCAGGAAGAAAGCACGGTCCTAACCACAAAACTGGAAAAATGGCAGAAATTTGAAGAAACTCTGCAACAACAGGCAGAGGCTCCCTGAAGAGGGACTGGTACACTTCTAGTCAAAAGAGGGAAGACGTGACCAGACGTGTTTTTACAAGATCATTCTGACGGAAGGGGAAGAAGAGCAGGAGAAGGCAGGGGTGACGAGTGAGGAGAGAAAGCCGGCGGTGGTTAGAGGGAGGCAGTGGGGACACTGATAAAGCGCAGAGCACTGTAACGAATGTCACAGGTCCTGCCCAAGCAACGCAGGCTGTCCACTCACCGACCAGGGACAGGCGAGTGGAGCATGGCTGTGTGTGAGGGAGACGGTGCCCCCAGGGGCCCTGGGAACACCCAGTGGAGACGCGGGGTAGGTAAAGAGATAGAGACACAACTTGTAAATAAGTGACCTGAGGGTATGAGACTACTCAAGGAGACAGCCGAGAGTAAGAAAACAAATCCTCCCTGTAATTCCACTACTTAAAATATATCCTACAGAATCAAGGCCTTTCACACCAACGGACACATGCACAAAAATGTTTATCGCAGCACAGTCCACGATAGCAAAAAGATAGAATCAATCCAGATGCTCAACAACAGAAGAATGGGTAGGTAAACTATGGTATATACACTCAATGGAGCACTACGCAATGATAAAGAATAACGATGATTCCAGGAAACATCTCCTAACCTGGTTTCAACTGGAAGACGTTATGTTGAGTGCAAGTAGTCAGTGACAAAAGGACAAATACTGTATGAGACCTCTACGATAAGATCTCAAAAACAGACTTGTGTAGAGAAGAAAAGACTCTCTGACAGCTGCAAGGGAGGGGAGGGAGGGAAGGCGAGTGGGGGAGGGTTTAGATTAGATAGGTGCTAGAAATCTAGTTGGGTGAAATCAGTGACAGCACACATTAGAAACAAGAACAACATTAAGTGGACTTCAGCATAACTTGAATACTCCTTCCATCTTAACCCAAGATTGCAAGGATAGAGTAGCTGGAGCAGGGGGTGGGGGACCATGCTCTTAGGCAAAATCAAGGCCAACTGGCACAACTAGCGTTTTACTAAGAGGGCTCTCTGCACCCCACATTGTTGAGTGGTGTCTGGGGTCTTAAAAGCTGCCAAGCTGCCATCCGAGGGCACAGCAAATGGTCCCAACTCAGCAGGAACGGATGGTCACCGAGGACCAAAATGACATGGGGTAAAGACAACCCAGAAGATAGAGAGATCCACATCAGTGGGTGCCTACATTGACTTGGGACCAGAATAACCGAATGGTGCCCAGCCACTACCAGTGATAGCTGTGATGGAGCTCACAGAGAGGAGTCTCACTGGCAACACAAGAATAAAAAGGGGTGCATCCTGAGATCTCCACTAAAAGACCTTAATTGATGGTCCAGTGGTTTCGGGGTTCCCCTGAGAGCATGGCCCCTGGCCCTGATGCTGCCCTTGCCCATAAATCATAATGAAGGTCCACTCTTCGGACACAAATGCATTGGACTTGGCGATGCAGAGTGACCACATATTGGATGCACTTTATGGTTCTATACATCTATAGGATATCATCCTGCTGACCTCTGGCTGGAGGAAGGAGAGTGGTTGGAGAGGAGGGGAAAGGAGACTGTTGGGAGGATGAGACATGTATGGAGCAGAGAGGAACAGTGTGCTGTCACTGGACACGGAGAACAGTGGAAGCTGCATATAGGTGGGCATGTAAATTTATATGGGAATGTACATTTTCACTCAGTCATATTAACTAAAAAAGAAAAAGAAAAGAAATCCTACATCTTAACTGTATTATTACATCCTATAATGTCCTCATACAGGAATCCTAGTATATCACCTCTATTCTCTAATCCAGCCTCTACAAAACATCCCTATTTTGAGTATGAAGAAACGGGAATCTGGGACAGGTGGAGTAACCTGCTTGATCTCAGAGAGGCAGATGTGGAACATGGCCTATCTTACGTGACACACTGTCCCACATGCATTTTAATGGCAACATAGAGTGTGCCATGAGCTTCCGGTGAGAACAGTACCAACAAACAATACCTGCTTTCACTACCTGCACTGCTCTGCTTCGGCTTTCTGTTCCGCTCTCTTTTATCCACACTGGTGTCAACGAGCATTGATTTCATGACCCACTAACGGGCACTGGCCTCATACCACATTTCACTGACACTTAGCAGTCACACCTGCATTTCTAGGCAACAGTGTGTTTTGTGCTCTGAAAAGTGAATCAACAAAGGGATTTCTAGGACACAACCCGCTCCCCAGTCACAGCCTGGGAGTAACGGTGCTGTGGGCTGAAGACAAGCGGCTGGGTCCACGTCAGGAGTAAGCTGCTGTTACTACTGTTGGGTACTGGGGAGCTGAGGTGCTGTGGAGGAGGTTCTGCCTCACAGTGACCCTACAGGATGGAAGACTGCCCCACAGGTTTCCAAGGAGTGGCTGGTAGATTCCAACCACTGACTGTATGGGCAGCAGCTGAGCTCTTAACCGCTATGTTCATCGGGCTTCCAGGGTGAAGCCGCAGCCTTTAATCTGCACTGGTTCTCAGTAACGGGGCCTCAGACGCCAGACACATGCACCTGTCAAATGGAAGTAGGTACCACGTACTTGGAGACAGAACTCTCAAGCTAGCTGACCTTGGCAACTTGTCTGTTTACGAAGCGTTAAATGGGCCACGGGATCTGGGATGGTGTGGTGAAGTCTAAGTGTCCCCCCTTGTTCCACCTTCCACGAGGGCGCACGCCAAAAGCCTGACAGCGGCACATATTTGAAGACGTAAAGGCACCAACAGTCGAGAGGCAGAAAGTCTGTTTGCTGATGACATGCCGTGCTGCAATATTTACACTGGCATTAAATGTCTCTGGTGGATGTTTTGATGTGGTTTTCATTTGATAAAAGAATTTACTTACACTTTGTGACTCAGCTTATTCATTAACCAAGTGAAATCCAGGAGAAAGGGAGGAGGAGGGGCAGAAAAAATGACAGGCCCTTATCAGCCAGGCTGAGCTGAGCCATCTCACCTGCACAGTGAGTCATGACCCCTGGGAGAGAGGGTATCAGGCACCAAAAGAGGCCTCTGTTGCCTTTTCAAGAAAGGAGTCACGGAAATCCCACATGAACTCGGAGGAGGACAACTTTGGTTCGGCCTTCCCTGAAGGATCCTGCGGGGGGCGCTGTGTTCCGGAACCACTCACGCCATGCTGTGAACAAGACTTGCCCTCCTGCCTTCTGTCTGTTACCATGCCTGCTCCTTCACTCCTGCTACAGATGGAGAACATCCCATATCTACACCAAACATCTGGACTCAGGCCTCCAGGGTCTCCAAGACACCTACACGTGATCTGTCACCACGCAAAAAGTTTGAAAGGAAAAAAAGCCAACACAACTGCATTTAAAACAGAGGCCAGCCACTGCCCTGCCTTCCAGGTACAGTGCTAACACTTCCCACCTTCTGCAGACAAGGAATCACTTAAGAGCTAGAGAAATGAAAAAGATTTTTAGACCACAGGTTACTTTCGGACATGGGATTTATTTGTTAGGATTGGCAGTAGGTGACTTCAGAGAAGAAGAATACAGCAGGACCCACACTTCTCCCGAGGACAGATACAGGCTGAGGAAGTTTGGTTTGTCTTCCATGTGGACTTGACCCTGTGCCTTTGGCGACAGGACGTGCCCGATGACCAATTTATTGCACAGGTGGGCTCTGTGTGTACAAACTGCCAAACCCAAACCCACCGCCCTCGAGTCAGTTCCGACTCATGGTGATCCTAGAGACTGGGTAAAACTGCCCCACAGAGTTTCCAAGGAGCACCTGGTGGATTTGAACTGCTGAGCTCTTCGTTAGCAGTCACAGCCATTAACCACTACACCACCAGGGTTTCCCTTTGCGTACAGTACACGCTGGAACCTCCAGGACTGCCGAACATGGCCAAGCGGTGGCACACTCCTGAGCACCAGTTATTTTGATTTCAAGTACTGTTTTGGCTTGGCTTTCAACACATTCATTCCATCCTTGAATTTTTTGCCTCTATTTAAATAACCAATTCCCTACCCTACATTTACCATGATTTTCAAAGAATACTCCAGTACCAAGGAGTGTGGCACTGCCACTAAGGGCTTAGCTGCTAACCAGCAGGTCAGCAGTTTGAAGACACCAGCTGTTCCGTGGGAGAAAGAAGCAACAGCCTACTCCCATCCAGACTGCAGCCTCGGAAACTCTACGGGGCACTTCTACTCTGTCCTGCGGGATTGCTCGTTGGGAGCTGAAATGGACTCGACAGCATGGGATCTTCTGGTCCTTCAGTTTCCTCTGTTTCTGTTTGTCTGTCACGGGGCCCCATGGACGTCCGCATCTCCAGGCAGTGTTCCGCCTGGCCTGGGGCACGGGAAGCTGCCCCAAGCAGAAGTGCTACGTGACATTTGTTTTTGAGTCAAACAGATACATATGCAGCAGAGAGGGAGACAGAAAGCAAGCAGGAAGAAAGGGGGAGAAAGCAGGATGCGGGGCGCTCGTTTTTCCCATTTCATGAGTCAGTGCTCTTAAAAGGTGGTGATTCCTAAAGTCCAGAGCAGAAACAAGGGTGCCTGCCCCAAGCTGTGGTATCTTTAACTGTCTCACATGCATGCAAAAAGTGGACACTGAACAAGGAAGACAGAAGGAAAACTGATGCCTCTGAACCATGGTACTGGCGAAGGGAACGCAACACACCAAGGCCTGCCGGAAGGACCAACACATCTGTCTTGGAGCAGAGACAGCAAAACTTGATCTCGTTTACTTTGGACACGTTATCAGAAGGGACCAGACCACGGAGAAGGACACGTTCTAAAGAAGGGGGTCAGCAAAAAACCGGAGGACCTTCAAGGAGATGGACTCAGATAGTGACTCAAACATTGTGAGGACAATGACAGCCCAGGCAGTGTCTTGTTCTCTCTCGTACACTGGGTCGCTGTGAGTCAGAACTGACTCACTGGCACCGCACACCAGCTTCTTCGCAACTCACGCACACTTAAGGAACCCAGGAAATTCTTTCCCAGCAGAAGAATGAACGTTTTTTCTTAAAAGTGATACTGATGTTTCTCTGCTTTCCTGCCCAACATATTACCTTCTCTAAGTGATTCCAAACATTCACTTCATTCTCTACAGCTTAAGCCGAAAGGAATGTAGGTCTTTTGTCTATTGGGACACACAAAGCAAAACAATCAGCTGGTTTAGATAACAGGCAAGCCTCATGTGTGAAAATATTTACATATAAAATCAATACAATAGCCAGTGTTATGATACTAGAGATCCTGGCGGTGTAATGGTTAAGTGCTACAGCCACTAAAGGTCAGCAATTCGAATCCAGCAGGTGTTCCTTTGATACCCAGTGGGGCAGTTCTACTCTGCCCTACAGAGCAGCTGAGTCAGATTTGACTCGATGGCAATGGCTTTTGGTTTGGTTATGATATTGTTACATGTCAAGATATCTCTAAATATTTCACATCATATCCTAAAAATTCCAATGACCCAAGGGTTTCCTGCAGTGTCACAATATTCAAAATGCAAATCACGAATCCGACAAGCAACTTTTGAAAATCATGTATCTGCACAACAGAATACAGAATGCTTTCTGATTGATGATGGAACATTTGTGGATTTTTAAAAAGTACTCCCTACTTTTTTCCCCTGTAAAAATATTATCACCCTATAGATGCTATCTCTGAAGCCCCACACACTTACTGCCTCTAATAAGGATAAAGTATCATTTTAAAGCATGTAGTACAGTTTGTAGCCCTCGAATGGGTTTACTTAATGAATAAACTTACTCTGCCTTTGTATAGGATTATACTGTGATTTAAGTCAGAAAAACTGAAGTGTCTGGTAACAACGGCCCTGGGACCCAGTTGTAAAGCTCCTTAAACCAAGTTTCCTAGTGAGCTCACAGACAGTATGCCCTGTATGACAGACAGTCTTGGGGCACTTCTACCAACTTTACCAAAAAGCCCTTGCCAGCTGTTGGCTGACCACATCAGGGTGGGGTGGGAGGCGAACTTGGCCCTGCAAGCCCATTTTCTTTTTATTTCCCATGCCAAGCCATGGCTCTGTCTATATTTTAATATTCTGTATCTCTTCTTCTGCTCTCTTTTATACATGATTTAAAGGCAGAAGCCAGGCCATTTCACTCCTAAATCAAATCTAGAGGGGACTCAGTTAGTGAGACACTAGAGCTGAATTCCTGGCCACTGCACCTCACATACAGCTGTCAGTGGAACTACCAGACTAAGAGGGACTAGGAAGAAAGACCTGGTGATCTATTCCCGAAAATCAGCCAGTGAAAATCTCACGGTTCACACTGGCCCAGTCTGCAACTGATGATGGTAATGGCCTTGGACCAGGCAGCGTTTTATTCCATTGTGCACTGGGCTGCCATGTGTCTGGGGCCCGACTTCACAGCAGCCAACAGCAGCAACAGACCACCAAGGGGACAGCAAGAAGCCTGGCTTGTTCCGAGGCTGTAACTGGATCAGCTGGGTCTGAAGCAAATAAGCAGCAAGGAGGTACACTGCTACAAAACTTTCCTCCCGCAGCGGTGAAATGGTCCACGGGTCCGAATTACAAAGGGTTAAGCACCAGGGTGCTGACCCAAAGGCTGGCAGTCTGAATCCACGACGTTGGTCAGAGGGAAACAGACATAGCAGATTAAAACCCAAACCAGACCTGTTGCTGTCCAGTCGATCCCACTGATAGCGACCCTATAGGACAGAACAGAATGACCCACAGGGTCTCCAAGGAGCAGCTGGTGGATTTCAACTGCTGACCTTCTGGTTAGCAGCTGAGCTCTTAACCACTGTGCCACCAAGGTTTCCCAGTAAAGATCACAGCCATGGAAACCCTATGGGGCAGTTTTACTCTGTCATATGGGGTCGTAACGATTTGAAAGTCAACTTGACAACACTCAACAACAATATAAAAAAGAGGTTCCCCCCCAATAACTGAGTCCTCTCTGAATTTATTTAGGAGTGAAATGTAAAAGACAGCAGAAGTAGAGATACAAAACGTTAAAACACAGACAGAGTCATTAAAAATAAAAAGTGGGCTTACAGGGCCAAGTTGGTAGAAGCACCCCAAGACTGTCAGGCAACAAGTCACCCATTTATCACAGTAGCAAGGGCTGTCCCCGGTGGGGAATGCCGAGTCGTCTGTTCTCCGCCCCTCACAGCCAGCGAGTCTCTCCCTGCAAACCACAAACAGGCTCTTGGGGGACACCTCAGGAAGCAGCTACCGGAAGGCAACCTGACAGGACCAGGCCAGGCGGACAACTCACGTCACAGCTGGTGTGCGTTCAGCCACTCACGCCAGACTGCAGCTGGACTTCATCGCTATTCCCCCAAACAGACGACCGACTGCCCAACCTCATGCTTGGCTTTTGGGAAGCCAGGACTATGTGATGACTGCTACACCACTTTAAAGTGGAATGAGCATGTGCTTTGGGGTTAGACACTTCAGATACCAGACTGCCACTTCACCTCTCTGGATGGCTGTGCTTCTGACCTCTGAAGGGAGTGCTTTCCACAGTTCACTACCGGGAAGACTCCCAGGCTACGGCGTTTGCAGAGCAGGAAACCACACTGAGTCAAAATTACTGTTGAAAATTCCTTCCGGAGATGCCACACTACACAGTGACCCTATCCATCAGGGAGTCCGAGACAGCGCAGGGAGACACTGCTGACTTGCCTATAGCAGGCACACCAGAGAAGGAAGGCCATCTAAATGTCACAGTCGTGTCACCACACATCCACACACGCCAGGTTTATGACCAGTGAGGCCTATCAGTCCCACTAAAAGAGAAACCGTGAGAACTGATATCCACACGGAAGAAGTGGGTCCACCTCTACCATTTCATCTCCGCCCTAGTCTTGGGGTACCCACAGGGTGACACACAAAACCAACCTCACTACCCAAGTAATAACCGCCCAAAGCCAGCAGACTTGCATTTGTACGTCCTGCATCTGTTTCACAACACTGCTCCGCCTGGAAACTAGTGAATATGCTATCAATGCCTCTATGCCACCCCCTGATGGCACAGACCTGGGGGGAGTCCTTCGAAGGAAGGCCACAGGCTTCAGGCATTCCGTCTCACCAGTGATATTTCTCCTGGAGACAACCTCTATTTTTCTCTGTTCTCAGCAGCCCTGTGCTCACGTGTACCGTAAGCACCCGAACAACCTCCTAGAAGGTGCATTTTATTTATAGGTCACAGAAAGGAAGTTAAATAATTAATCTGGTAATTTAAAACATTTTAATATTAAAATAAAAACGGGTATGTTACAGAGTAGAATTTTTTAAATTTGTAAGAATGGCTTAAATGAAACATAAAACCAACAAGAAATTGCAATTTAGTTTACCCACCCAATGCCTGTGAGAGTTCCTATCTGCACTTCCTTGGTATCAGGGGTGGACAGTAGAAGAGTTTACAGACAACCTCCTCCCACAGAGGCACCTAGTAAGTGCCAGTTTGGTGAAGGAGCAATTCTTTCCGGTGACGTCAGACCCTCAGAAGGGAGAAGAGAGCCTTGCTTTCTATTCCTGGCAGTAAAATGGCAAATGTAATTTCCACAGTGTTGTTTACACCACTTTGCACGTGTTCCAGGTTCATGAGCAACCCTCAGGGAGCTGCCACGAGCACTCTGTGGGCCAGGAGCAATCCTGGACAGAGCTAACTGACGTGAGGAAGGGGTACCGCAATGTCTGCATCTTTCAGCGACAGGGACAGAAATGGGTGGATCACGCACGACCAAAGAAAGACGAGGGCAGCCTAAGCGAAGGTGAGCTCTCAGAGTTCACACCAAGCTCCCGTTTAAAGTCAGAAAGGGATCATCACACCATGGCCCCCTTCCCTGCCTACTCGCGGACATAATGAAACAGCGGGCAGCTGCTGTGTAAACTCACATCCTGACCCCCTCTAGAGCACAAACCATACCACAGTCCTTCATAGCAAATATCTCTGGTCCCAAGATGAAGTGGTTCTGTCTTGGATTGAGTTGTTCCTCCCCATAACCAAAAAAACGTGGGTAGCAATTTGGCTGGGCCCTGATTCCAGTACTGCGTGATTTTCCCACAGGTTGTAAATGCTGCTTCTATGATGTTACTGAGGGAGGATGGGCAGCAGGTGTGCTGGTGAGACAGGACCTAATCTATAAAACTGTATTACAGCTGGAGGCAATCACTTCAGACATAAAAGAAAGAAGCTAGCAGAGAGATTTCGGGACCTCATGCCATCAGGAAAGAAGCGCCGCTGGGACCAGAATGTATAAGGGTGACCCAGAATCCCTGGGCCTTACAAGCTCTCAGTCGAGGGTAAGATTGAGGATAAGGACCTTCTGCCAGAGCCAACAAAGAAGGACATCCCCGGGAGCTGAGCCCTAAACTTGGACCTTCAGCCTACTGTTCTGTGAGAAAATAAACTTCTTTGTTCAAGTCATCCACTTGCAGCACTTCTGTCAGAGCATCACTACATGAGCAAGACACGGCCCCTTGCTTCAGCCAGCTGACCAGCATATTAAGAAATAAACCTGCCAAGCTGCCATCCGAGGGCATAGCAAACGGTCCCAACTCAGCAGGAACAGATGCTCACCGAGGACCAAAACGACATGGGGTAAAGACAATCCAGAAGACAGAGAGACCCACATGAATGGGTGCCTTAATAGACTTGGGACCAGAAGAACTGGATGGTGCCCCGCCACCACCAGTGATAGCCGTGATGGATCTCACTGAGTCTCACTGGCAACACAAGAATAAAAAGGGGTGCATCCTGAGATCTCCACTAAAAGACCTCAATTGATGCGGTTTCAGGGTTCCCCTGGGAGCATGGCCCCTGGTCCTGATGTTGCCCTTGCCCATAAATCATAATGAAGGTCTACTCTTTGGATACGAATGGACTGGACTTGGTGATGCAGAGTGACCATATATTGGTTGCACTTTATGGTGCTATACATCTATAGGATATCATCCTGCTGACCTCTGGCTGGAGGAAGGAGAGTGGGTGGAGAGGAGGAGAAAGGAGACTGTTGGGAGGATGAGACATGTATGGAGCAGAGAGGAATAGTGTGCTGTCACCGGACAAGGAGAGCAGTGGAAGCTGCATATAGGTGGGCATGTAAATTTATACGGGAATGTACATTTTCACTCAGTCATATTAAATAAAAAGAAAAAAAAAGAAATAAACAACAAATTGGGACAGATATTTAGAAAATAAAGAACCCAAGATAACCTACCCTTCTTCTCTAAAATGAAAGGAAAATGTCGTATGGTTGTTGGGAGCACTCTGCAACAGCGCCTAATATCTAATAACTGTTTATGAAATGTTAAAAATGAATAAAGGTAATAAAAGTATACTCACAAATCAATAAGAAAACAAGTCACAGGATGACAACCAGTAAAATCTGAAAATAATTCTAGTGCTTGCTGGGCACAAACTAAAATTGGAACATCTCTGTATAAGGGTGACAGGCAAATTCAAGAAGCAGTCCTTTTATTTTAACGTTAATTCTGTTGGGCAGGAGCCCTGATGGTGCAGTGGTTAAAGCACTCCACTGAAAACTGAAGGATCAGTGGTTCAAAACCACCAGAGGCTCTGTGGGAGACCTGATGGAATAGCACTGCTACACTGCCCTGTAGTGTCACTTTGAACTGGAGGGGACTCGACAGCACTGGGTTTCAGTTTCTGCACAATGCTGCTGGGAGAAAGATGACTTGGGAAGAGGATTTCCAGAGTCTCAAGGTATTATCATTAAGTACAAAGGGGAAAAGGTAATGTGAGGCTGCCTTTAGCTAAACTATCAAAGGTAAAATCAGCCACAACGGAACGGACAAGCTGACACAGTGTGCCTCTCGGTGGGATACCCTGGGAACACAGCACCTGTGTAGTGCTCCTGCCAAAACGTTTCATCTGAATCTTCTCATGAGGCGATCGGGCTCACCCACATGGAAGGATATCATGAAATAACTGGTTTGAACTCTTCAAAAAATGTCAGTGTTACAGAAGACAAAAACAGACTGGGCAACTATTCTAGATTAAAGGACACTAAAGAGCTCTTACAACCAACTGGAACATGCGATCCTGAGTGCATCTGGGGTCAAAGCACACAAATCACTATAAAGCGCTTTAGTGGGACTTTTGGGGGGCATTTATTGATGGACTGTCCATGAAATCGTATCTGTATCATATCAATATTAAAATTCCTGACTGATAAATATATTCAAATTATTTAGAAAATGTCTTTATTTTCAAGAGAAATATGCTGAGGTAGTGCCAAATGAAGTGTTAATGGTGTCTATTGGTTCACCAGTTGGAACAAATGAACCACACTAACCCAAGATATTCATAATAATATTACTATATTAATAGTACTGTGTACGAAAGAGAAAGGGAGCATATTGAAACTCTATGTACTATCTGTACCACTTTTCTGCAAACTTACAAATGTTTTAGAAACAACATATATTTAAAAAGCAATAAAAATGCAAGCAAACAAACAAAAAGCCAGGAATTTATGGACTTGGAGAACAGTAAAACGTTGTGTGGGACTGTAGTTATTTGATTACGTGATCTGAAAGCTGAGTTCAGAAAATGCAGGTCTGTTCAAAGTTAAAGGGAATATCTGCAGAATGATGAACTCTATTTAAACATTTTTTTTCTTAACTGACCCTGGTACAGCAAAGTGTGTGAAATTATAGATGAAAACTACGAGTTATGAACAAGTTTATGTAAGCTATTATGAACATGAATATTATAAAATGTCGTACTGAAAAGGACTGGTTCAGTGCCAGTAAAAATTAATACGTTTACCTTGAGAAGAGCAGACTCAATGTTCTATTTAATTAATTTAGTGTTTAGCTATAGTTCAACCTCAAAAATCCTACTCTAGGCTAAGCCAAAATTCCACAACTTGATTTCATTTATAACCCAAAGCTTAAAGGTCACTGAGTTATCACAAGCCTAGTGCAACTCTCTGTATCATTTCTGAGCATATGCAAACTAGCACCTTAAGCTGCCCATTTCAAAGTCTGATAGAATTTTAAAATTGTGCTGAGAATAATAAAATTATTCTGAAAATTCAGAAGGATAAAAGTTAAAATGCCCAAAGAATAAGCTAAATAAGAAGTAATATTATTCTAAGAAATGAAACAATTTGGAGGGCTTTGCCCACTCAGATTGACCTGTTAGAAAAACCTACTGCCACCAAGTCGATTCTGACTCTAAGTGACCTTACAAGACAGAGGAGCACTGCCCCACAGGGTTTCCCAGGCTGTCATCTTTACAGAAGCAAGCTGCCCCATTTCTCCTGCAGAGAGACTGGTGAGTCTGAACCACATATCTTTTAGGTAGCAGCTAAGCGCTTCACCACTGAGTCACCAAAGATCTTCTGTCAAGAAGGACTTCTTTCTATTGAGAAAGGCAAGAGTCCCACAAAACTACACAATAGGTAAGATATTTTTGGTTTATGGTGAAAGGCTTGCCTGAGAAGCTACCAGAGAAAAGATACAACCTATGTGTCAATTGCCTTGTTAGATCTTACTATGGGGGGACTTCATGGGTCCCTGATCCCAGTCCGGACCCAGCAACAGGTACGTTGACTCTGAGCCTGCAGCCTGGGAATATCAGCAAGCTGGTCTTGTTCTGCTGACAGAAGAACAAATAGTGCACTAAGAGTTACTGAATGGGGGAGTGGAAATAAGGGGAAGACGACTTTATTCACTAAATGTGACTCACTGCATGATTATGTAGTCACTGGCTGTTGTTGCTGCTGCTATTAAACACATGACCAAAAAAGTGTTTGGAGCCACAAATGGTTAAGCAATTTACCAAGCCAGTTTCATGTGAATAGTACTTGTAGGATGCAAATTTTCAATCATAAACTCCACCCACGATATGAGAGATAACAAGTGGATATCAAATGATAGATAAACTTTTGTTATTATCAAGTTAAAATATTTTCAGACAAATATGAAGCTCTAATGCTTGGCCAATTATCACCAATAACCAAGAGCACTTATATAATGTTTTGTTATGTTAATTTTAATACACAGTTACTAGAGCAAAGTGTATTTTATTTATTTTTTAAAATTTAGCTGGAATGAAAAAACAAAAAAAACCCACAGAACTTAGTTTCAGGTGGAAACCTGCTTAATACAAAGAAACACACTTTCCAATCCTCAGTGATGTACAAGGTCTGGCAATTAAGTTTACAAACTCATCCTAGACAAAGTACCACATACCTCATTGAATATCACTACAGTCACTTTCGAAGAACTTCCAGTGGGAAGTTACACACCAACACCAGCACCCAGTGCACACTTCAAAGCAATTTTGGAACTCTTTTTCTGGACTAGCCATCAGAGCTATCATTGTATTCTTCTTAATGTCCTGGATGTCATCCAAATGGCTTTCTTTCAATGTTTCCTGAATCTTCAGGTAAAGAAAAAAGCCACTGGGGACCAGGTCAGGTGAGCAGGTAGAGTATTCCAATACAGTGATTTGTTTACTGGCTAAGAACTCCCTCACAGACAGTGCCGTGTGAGCTGGTGCGTTGTCGAAACATAAGAGCTGTGAGTTGTTGGTGAAAAGTTCAGGTTGTTTCCATCTAACTTTTTCACACAGCCTTTTCAGCACTTCCAAATAGTAGACTTGGTTAACTGTTTGCCCAGCTCATACAAATTCATAATGAACAATCCCTCTGACATCAAAAAAGGGTAGTAGCATCATTGTGACTCTTGATTTAGACTGACAGAACTTTTTCAGTCATGCAGAACTGGCTGACTTCCATTGTGCACTCTGATGCTTTGTTTCAGGGTCGTATTGGTACACTCATGTTTCATCACCAGTGACAACATGGCCCAAATCATCACCTTGCCTCTCCAAAAGGTCTCAGCAAATTTCCTCTCCTGTGCTTTGGTCCATTGGTGAGCTCCTTCAGGACCACACAGATACCTTTCTTATGCCAACATTCTCAGTTAAGACTTTTCTGTTTCTCTATCAATGTTTACTTGGTCTACTGTGCTTCTCACAGTCAGTCAACAATTCTGATGCACAATTGGATGAATTTTTGAAATGTTTTTGTCCGTTCTTCACACTCTAGCTGCCCTGACCTCTCTTCATTAGTGGTGCTTTCTCTCCCCTCAAAAAAAATTTAATCCACTTGCACAGTGCCATTTTCTTCATGGCATTATCTCCATAAACTTGGACTCCGCGTCTCTGACTTCCCTTTCACTCTTGCCAAGCTGAACAAGAAACTGAACGTTTGTTCACTGCTCCAATTCAAGCTCCAACATTCTCACGACGGCACACAAAAACAACAACAATAATGAATGCCACTCAGCAAGACTTTGCCACATGTCAACACGAACACAGCTGTGAGACACAGATACACCAAGGTTGTGAAACCTTACCGAGTTGTTTGTACAGTGCCACCAACGTAAGCACACAGTGGTAAGTTTGTGAACTCAATTGTCAGACCTCGCATGTACAATTTTCTGTTCTAGAAGAAACACTTTGGGGCGGAGTCAAGCTGGCGGACTAAGCCCACATCTCCTCACATCCCTCTTGAAACCAAGACCTGAACTGATAATCAAACGGAGCCTCTGGTCACCTAATCAGCCTCAGGACACGGCACAGAGCTGTTACCTTGGACTTCATACCACTGAGCGAAAAACCTCCCCTCTTTCGCTGACTCCCGCTCCCGGCTAGCCCCGGCTCTCACGGACTGAAGGTAAACGCACCATTTTGACTTTTTTTTCCTCTGTCTCGGCCGGCAGGCGCAGCAGGGTCTTGCCTAGCGGCTAGACTCAGACACGCTGCTGGGGGGACAGGCAGGCGAAATTCCCATAATTTGAAATCCAGGCTTGGGACTCTGTTAATCTAGCCACTTTTAGCGTGTCGTTTTATATCTGCCTCAGCGCTGTTTGTACGGAGTTTCCCAGTCAGTGTGCGAGACACCATGTTGGATACGGGGATTCTAGCGGGACCTCATTCTTAGCCTGGGAGCCAGCGCCTGCAAACCGGACAGCGCTTCTCCAACAGAAAAGTAGTGATTTTGCACAGTGCTGCCTACATTGGGGGCCCTGCAACAGAAGCAGAGGAATCGCTGCCTCTGGGCACCTTTAGCCCCCCTGTCTGCTGCCTGTGTGGAGGACGCCATCTTGGAGACGGTGGCCGCAGCTGGACCTAATTCTTAGCTTGGGAGCCAGAGCCTGCCCACAGGAGAGCGCTTTTCTATCACAAAACCAGTACTCTACGCAGTGTTGTCTAAGGCTAGGCCCTGTCAGCAGAGGCCAACAGGGCAGTAGCATTGCTGTATTCTGAACTAGTTTGTAATCATCTGGGGTTGGATATAGTGGCGCTTACTTTGTCAGGTGAGAAGAGGGACCTCTACACTTGAAAACATAACTGACTTGTGAAGTGGTCAGATATCTTTTGCTTTACATTTTAAGACAGCCTAGAGAAACATCTGCAGTCCATCCTCACAGTACCTCTTCCAGCCTCTACATACTCACATGGGTCCCAAAAAGCAACAGACAATTGTGGCACACAAGAAATCAGCCATGGTTTCAGAAGGCTCCCAAACAAAGCAACCAAGGAGTTTTCCAGATGAAGAAACTTTTATGAAAGCATCAGAAAGTGAATACAAAATGATTATATACAGAGCCCTTCTAGACCTTATACAAAATGCAGGAGAACAAAATGAAAAATTAAGCAAGATGTTCGAACTGATGGAACACCGGTACTCTGAAATCCAACAGATCAAGAACAAAATCAAAGACATAGAAACTTCAATGCAAAGCCAAGAAAACAGAATGGAACAAATAGAAAAAAGGATTTCTGACTTGGAAGACAGAGCTACTGAGGCCAGCATCTATGAGCAGAAATCAGAAAAAAGAAACAAGAAAAATGAAGAAACATTAAGAAGCATGTGGAACTCTATTAAGAGGAACAACCTCCGATAATTGGAGTCTCTGAACAGGGTGAGACATCTGAGAACACAGAGTATCATTGCTGAGCTGCTGACAGAAAACTTCCCAGAAATCATGAAGGAAGAGACTATAGACATCTCAGAGGCATATCATACGCCACCCAATATAGAAGAAACACTTTGGCCTTGAATTTCTTCAGCAGGAAAGGAAAAACATGGTTACGTGCTCTTGTTACGTCTGGACCCTGAGAAACTATTTCCATGACTCATCAATTAAAACATGCAAAATTAAACTCTAAGGGGGCTCAGCTCATCCAACTAACATTTTTCTTTCAATGGACAATTATAAATCCTTACCCAAACCAAGCAAGCAAGCAAGCAAACAAATGTACGCCAGCAAAACAAAGGTGTAAACAATTGGTGGAAATGTTCCTACTCAAAAAAGATTCCCAGGACACCAAACAGTTACTGATCTCACCCATTTGGCATTTCTTGCATCCTTGCTGTCCAAGAATCTCCCCCAAGGAGGGAAAGGAAAGCACCGGGGTTGGGGGAATAGGCTCCTTTGTGAGCCAAAGGTCAGGATGATTTCCAAACCATAAGGGACTCAGTTTCACGTAACAAATTTCAAATGGAACAAAACACTGCTGCAGTAAAGCTACGCATTTTCCTAAACGGTAAACTGCCATGCAGTGTAGCAGTTTTAATTAACAAAACCAAAACCAAACTTATCGGACAGAGGTGAACGGCCCCATACAGTTTCCAAGGAGCACCTGATGGGTTTGAACTGCTGTCCTTTTCGATCAATACATATAAAATATTCTCCTTGCCCAATGCTGTATTTCTTTTACCATTTTCACAAATCTTCCTAGCGATAATGAAGTTCTGTTTAGCACAAATTACACAGGGCTTTAAATTTTGGTTTTTGCAAAGCATGAGTAAAGAGAATGATTCATCTCTGTGATTAAAAAAAAAAAAGTTGGTTTAACAAATCCTAACCTGCAGTTGGATCTGTGCCTTAATTTTTCATTCTGCTTTTCCAAAAACACAATACCTGGTTACTGCGCTGCAAACACAGGCTCCACCCCCCAGCACAGAACTCAGTAACATAGAAGCAGAGGCAGCTGACCCTCCAACTACGGCGGTCTTTTGATTAACGGGGTTTGACCTTCCCTAAGCAGACAAGGAAACTTCGGTGGTGTAGAAATTAAGAGCTACGGCTGCTAGCCAAGAGGTTAGCAGTTCAAACCCACCAGATGCTCCTTGGAACCCTACAGAGCAGTTCTCCTCTGTCCTATAAGGTCACTAGGAGTCAGAATTGACTTGATGGCAGTGTGTTTTTAAACAGACAATTTGGAACCCTGGTGGTACCAGTGGTTAAAGTGCTTTGGCTGCTAACCAAAAGGTCTGCAGTTCAAACCTACTAGTCCCTTCACAGGAGAAAGACGTGGTGGTTTGCTTCTATAAAGATTATAGCTTTGGACACGCTGTAGGGTGCTTCTATTCTGTCCTATAGGACTGCTATGATGGTAGTCCAGTTTGGTGTTTTTTACGCAGATAATGCTTACCATTCCTGCCACGCTTTTTCTTCTGTTATGTTAAACCAGGAAGGAGGTAAGAGAAGATAAAAGAAAAAGGATACATACAGCAGAAAATGTACAAAAGAACTGAGCCACAGATTAAAAAAAAAAAACAAATCACCAATGTCAAAAGATATGAATGCAATCCAACCAAGGGCCTGCTCACTCAAGGTAGTTTCTGTATGACTTACTCCCTTAAAGAACCCCACCAACCGACAAAAATTAGATCAGTCCTTATGCTGCTATTATCTCTACTGTATCCATGTACTGTCTTTAAATTGTAATGTTAGCCCTTCCTCATTAAAAAATAAATAAATAATAACACTCAGTGCTAGCTCAAACCCAAAAGCACACAGCTGCTTATCTCTGAGTTGACACAGGGTGCTAAATCCAAGGTCCCATCGTCTCTGAAAGGTCGAGGATGGGATAACATAGCCTGTTCTACGAGCACAGCCTACACCCTACACCCATGACACCAGGCTCAGAATCAATACTGCTGTTCACAAGGGAGACTGAAGGAGAGTCTAGATAGATGAATATACATCTATCCCCACTGTTGAGAAAATCCTAAACCACATCCTATTTGATGGTTCATTTAAAGAAAAAATTATTTGGGATATTTTTAAGCAGTGGATGAATTGTTGCACTAGGCAGATACGGGAGTTAATAAGCAATACATCACATATAACATAAGTCTGAATTAATGAGCTGAAATCATGACAAAAATATGTCTCAGATGTTATTGGCTTTCCTCTGTCTCCTGAATTATTAGGTTTAGCAGATGAGAGATCCATGTATCTGAAAGGTTAAATGCATCTAAAAATTACATTATAAGTAATTTTGAAAAGCCTTTTGGGTCTAAAAATAGCAATTTTCTTCCTTCTTCTGGACGACGTAAGTTTAAAAGGCCATTAATCTTATATGAAAGCCAGTAAGAAATACATCTTCTACTCTGTAACCACCTATTAAGCACTTCCTGAGAACAAGGCCTGTGCCAAGTGTCGTCACAGTGATCACCTTGCTCATCCTCAGACTGGTCCTGTGAGGCGGACTCCAAAGAAACTACTGGAAACAGTGCCTCAACGAGCTGCAGCCGCCAAAGAACAACTCACTGTCTTGCTGCCAATGTCCATGCAAACAAAATACTACTTCAGTTTCATTGCACAGAGAGGGCACGTAGGCTCAGGAAGCCTTTGGTGTAAGTAACGGTCAAGAGCACATAGCTTATAAATGGCAGGATTCTTGGCAAAGGAGAATTAAGGCAGAAGAGGTTACATCAAAAATCTGTGTCCTGAAAACATCAGTTTGAACTCACGGTGTGTTTTATCTGAAGGAAGGAAGAAAACTGTCTTAGCTCTGGCCGTTTTAGTAAAGCCAACCCAGTACAATGCACAGTCTAGCAACCAGACTTCATCTTGAAATACTGTTTTCTATGAAAAGTAATCAGAGCTTTTTAGAGAACAGCTGAGTCCAGATCAGGGGCACAAAATGTAAGACAGATCTAGAACATCTTGTCCTATCAGAGGGCAAGCCTAAAGAGGCCCTTACTTACAAAGACAGAACAAGTGGAGCATGAGCCTACTGCCACGGAGTCCGCTCCAACTCATAAGCATCCTACAGGACTGAGCATAACTGCCCCACAGGCTTTCCAAGGCTGTCAACTTTCCAGGAGCAGAATGCCACGTAACTGATTTAAACAAACTATAAAAGTCTAAATCCATGAGTTCATAATGACATTAAAACAGGGTAAACGACTGATCAACACTGGAGAATTCCAGAATACCAACTAACCATTAAACAAACAAACAAACCCCCAATGCCGTCGAGTCGATGTGAACTCAGAGCAACCCTAGAGGGCAGAGTAGAACTGCCCCATAGGGTTTCCAAGGAGCACCTAGTAGATTCAAACTGATGACCTTTTGGTTAGCAGCTGAGTTCTTAAGCACTGTGCCACCAGGGCTCCAATCATTTTCAAGGTCAATAAATGAAAGGAAAGAATCAAATACTTACTTCACTTTTCTATACCTGTTGTAAACTGCACACTAGATAAGCCAAAGTATCTCTGTGTAGATGTATTCCAGCAAATAAATGAAAAAAGGAATGCTAGAATGATATGATCACCATAATGCAATCTCGAATGAAATAATCCATTTGGTTAAGTACTAACAGCCACCAAACAACAAAAACAGAAATACTGCAACGCCTGATAGAAGAAAACTAGCATCTAATGAAGAACTGTTGCTTCCTGACCGTATTAAATCTTATTTAGATCAAGTCTCTACATTTAATAACCTGTTTACAGAAAACTGGAGGGCAGAAGAATATATAAAACCATACGGGGGAACACAAGCAATAAAATCCTGTCTGCAGGAAACTCCACAGGACAAATGACCCCATTTCTTTTTTTTTTTGATTGAGTGAAAATGCACAATCCCGAATCATTTGCATGCCCGCTTATGTGCAGCTCCCCTGCTCTCCCGGCCCGGTGACTCTTCCTCTCTGTTCTACACGTCATATCCTACAATCTCCTGCCCCCTCCTCCCCACCCCCTCCCCTGCCTCCAGTAAGAGGTCAACAAGATGATATCCTGTAGATGCATGAAACCATAAAACGCACACACGATAAGGTCACTCACTCTGTGTCACCAAGTCCAATCCATTCCTGTCCAAAGAGTTGACCTCCATTAAGATTTATGGATGGGGCAACATTAGGGCCAGGGGCCACGCTCCCAGGGGAACCCTGAGGCCCTTGGACCATCAACTGAGGTCTTTTAGTGGAGATCTCAGGGTGTACCCCTTTTTATTCTCATGTTACCAGTGAGACTCAACTTTGTGAGCCCCATCATGGCTACCACTGGTGGTAGCCAGGCACTATCCGGTTCTTCTGGTCACATGTCAGTGTAGTCACCCAGTCATGTGGGTCTCTCTAGACAAATCACCCCATTTCTTTAGCAAAGGGAAGGGAAGGGAGAGGAACAAAGGGAAGACCTGTAGATTATGAGAGCCGTTACAGAAACAGCCAATCATAATTCATGGCCCTCACATGGATTTTGATTCAATGGGAAAAAGACAAAATACTTCTGAGATAGTTGGAAATTTTAACTGGAAGTGAATACACGATGATATTAAGGAATTATTTTCTCTAGAAGAGACAACAGTATTGTAAACCATTCTGTTGACTCCAATTCCTGGTGACCCTACATATGTCAGAGTAGGATTGTGCTCCACATGGCTTTCAATGGCTGGTTTTATCAGAAGTCGACCACCTGCCCTTTCTTCCAAGGTGCTAAAGGGTAGGCTTGAACCTGTAACCTTTTAGTTAGTAGGTAAGTATGTTAACCATTTGCACCACCCAGAGACTCCAACAGTATTGCAGTTATGCCTTAAAAAAAAAAAGATATGCCTGTCTTTTAGAGGCATATACTGAAATATTGACCAACAAGATAACTTGATGTCTGGGACATGCTTTAAAATACTACACAAAGGGAGACGGCAGTGGTGGAACTGAGATTGGCTGTGATGGTTGTTGAAAGAGGAGACAGTACACAGAAGGATTTTATTTTTGTACATCTTTAAAATTTTTCCTCAATAAAAAGTTCAAGAACTGCCGTCTGGCCTCTCCTTTCCTCTCCCACACCCACCAGAGGCCAACAATCGTCTGCATGGCTCAAAAGTCACCGTTGTGTTAGCCTCTCCAAGGACTGTGCTGCCATGCATCACCCACTGATCTTCTAGCCTAACTTCCCAGAGGCACAGCTGAGGCCAGAGGGCTGCCACAGCCTCACTGTTACAGTCACTGCATTTCAGCTCTATTAGGAATGGTGTAACAACAGACTTCTTGAAACCTAAATACTCACTTTTCTTTTTATATGAAAAACAAAATAAAATAGAGTACTTGGCATACCAAGGACTAAGTTTGTATGTTTGTTTTCCCCCAGAATAATTAAGATAAGGCTTAAGCTTTGGCTAAGATGCCAGCCAGCCAAGTGCCGTCGAGTCGGATCTGAACTGGCTAAGACAGTTCAGCCAAAATTGGGCTCCCTCACACAGCGCCCAGTCAAGCAGCAACGGAGAACACACAGCCCCACGCTTAAGCTTTTATAGCTATTCTCTGAAAGCAAAGCAGGGCTGCCCCCAAATTCAAAGACCTGCTGGGGTTGTCCCCTTTCTCACATAGAAACCCACCAGCCTGGCAAACACCTGACTTGCCGCAAAACTTGGTCACACAGCAATCAATGGACAAACAGAGCCAGTTACACTAACAGGGAAATGTCGGTGCTTTCCATCTGGGATGTGTTCAGTATTAAAGAGAACTACATCAAAGGTAATAATTTTCCAGTAGGTAAAAATAAGAAAAGCTCAACCACCAGCATTACATAAAGATCTTTAGCCATTAAAAACAAACAACAACAAAAGCATGGCCTTAGAGTCCATTCTGACTCATGGTGACCCGGTCAGGGACAGAGAAGAACTGCTCCACAGGGTTTCCAGGGCCGCATGTCTTTAGGAAGCTGCCGACCACACCCTTCTGCCAAGGAGGAGCTGGTGGGTAGAATCGCTGACCTTTTGGTTAACAGCAAGCACTTTAGCCACTGCGCCACCAGAGTTTCTTAATGTACATGTATCAGATAATAAGCAGGCAAGGAGGTAAACTGAGCTAACATAGACTCTCCTTCCATTAGTAACAGATAGAAGTGTCAGATAAAGCCAAAGCCAAGTGCTGTCGAGTCAGATATAGCTTAAAAACACATTTTTAAAGGCACAGTGGAACATAAAGGAAAGAAGGGAAATCCTCAGGTTCCAGAAGAGAGACCTTAGACAGGGCTCACAGTGTCAGTCAGCTACGGCAGCCCAGGGAAACAAGACCTGCACACTGGACCAACCGCCTAGAGGTTCTAGATTTAAGGCCTGCACAGAGACACAGACATGGCCTCCAGCCTGTGTAGGTCAAGAAGCCGGAGCTGAGACCCCTGCAGTAAGCTGGACACAGGGAATGGCTGTACCCTCAGGAAAAAACAAGACTAAAAGAATTCACTAGCTGGCCCAAGGAAACAGGAATCAAGTCTGTCACTGTCTAAGGACATGAGTGGGAAGATAAAGTCCTATAAAAGAAATCAGCAACTCATGCCTGCACCGTAAGTGGGTGTTAAGAAAAAAGAAACAGAAAAAAAAAACATGATAAGGGTGGCACAAATGTTTAAACACTCAACTAACAGTGGAACGGTTACTGCTTCAAACCCACCTAGGGACACCCTGAAGACAGTCCTAGTCATCTGCTTTCAAAAGGTCACAGCCTCGAAAACTCTATGGAGTTCTAATCTGTACATGTGGGGTCACCGTGAATCGGGACTGACTTAACAGCAACTAACAACAACCATTTAAAAGACAGATTCTCAAATTGAAGGAAAACAAATTTGTATCTATACGCTATTTACAGAAGACACATCACAAAGCAACGCGGAAAGGCTGAAAGAAGATACATCAAGAAAGCATTAAACAGATGAAAAAAACTTGATATAATTAAGCTATATCAGACAGAATTGAATTAAAGGCCCCAAATATTCTAGCAACTGTAATCAATCACATATTAAAAGCATTATGTACCATGATCAAGTGGGGTTCAACATAAGAACATCAATAAAGAAGTACAAGGTAGTTAGACATAAGAACATCAATAAATGTAACGCACCACATTAACAGAACAAAGGGGAAAACAAACCAAAAGCAAAAACAAGGCATCACCTCAGTTGATGAAGAAAAGGCACTTGACAGAATCCAACACACTCTCACTAAAAAAAAAAAAAAAAAGGAAACCCATAAGACTAGAAATAAAAGAGAACTTCTTCAACGGTACTGGACATTTATGAAAACAATACTGGCACCACACTCAGTGGTGACAGGAATGAAGGATTTTTTCCCTAAGGTTTGGAACAAGATAAGGATGCCTGCTTTCACCACTGCTATGCAACACTGTACAGGAAGTTCTAGCCAGAGTAATTACACAAGAAAAAGAAATAGAATGCATCCCGACTGGAAAGGAAGACACAAAACTATCTCCAGTCACAGATGACTTAAAAGACAGATCAGATCACAAAAACAAACAAAAAACTCATTGTCGAGTCACTTCCAACTCAAAGTAATCCTACAGGGAAGAGCAGAACTGCCCCACACAGTTTCCAAGGAACGCCTTGTGGATTTGAACCGCCAACCTTTCGGTTAGCAGCCATAACACTTAACCACGACACCACCAGGCTTCCTGTATCAGGCCAAAGGAATGTAACTAAGAGTTCAGAAATAAATGTGTACATCTATGGCTGACTGACTTTTGACAAGGCTGCCATGTACGCTCAATGAGGAAAGAATCATCTTTTCAACAAATGGTATTGAGACTAGATTTCCACACACAAATAATAAAAGTAGGCTCCTGTGTGTGTGTGTGTGTCTGTGTGTGTGTAACACAAATATACACATACATACAATGGAATATTATTCAGCTATAAGCAGGAATAAAGTTCTGATACATGCTACCACATCGATGAACCTTGAAAACAAGCTAAGTAAAGTAAGACAGATACGACCAGAATAAGTATTACACAATTCAACTTACATGCAATGTCTGTTGCCGTCAATTGCCTTAAAGTCGGCTCTGATTTACGATGGCGACCCTACGTACAACAGAATGACCCTACACCATCCTGACGACCATGGACATGCCCGAATCCATTGTTGAAGACACTATGTATTTGGGGTGCTTTCCAATCTAGGCAACTCATCTTCCAGCTCTGTATCAGGGAACACACTGCTGTGATGCACGGGCTTTTCACTGGCTAGTTCTCATATACTGGTCCTCAGGTCTCTCTTCCTAATCCGTCTTAGTCTAGAAACTCTGCTGAAACCGGTCCACTACAGGTGACCCTATCAGTAGTTGAATACCAGTGGCACAGCTTCTCGTATCACAGCAACAAGTAAGCTACAGCAGTACAACAAACTGAGAGATGGTGATGATCAAATATGCAGAAAAGGCAGAAAGTAGACGAGAGGTAACCAGGCCTAGGGGAGGGAAGCACAGGGGGTTAGCCGCTTTTGAGGAGCCAGTTTCTGTTAGGGATAAAAAGATTTAGAAACAGTCATTTTGAATGTAATTAATGCCACTGAATTATACACTTAAAAATGGTTACAGTGGCAAATTACATGGTATCTATGTTTTGACACCATAAAAATTTTTTAAACACTATGTCAGGCCAAAAAATAAAAATCATTAAGAAAAATCCTTATAGGATGATACAAGGAATAAGGGCATTAAACGAAACTATCGAAAAGTTGATACAATAACAAGGAAACACCAACAATTTCACAACTATAGTAAGAGTTTCATTTTTAACATATCATAAGGTGACATAGTGGGTCAGTGTTATGTCTGCTAACCAGAAAGTTGGTAGTTCAAACCTGCCAGGTGTTCCCTGGAAACTCCATAGAGCAGTTCTACTCTGCTCTATGTGGTCACTAAGAGTCAGAATTGACTCAATGGCAGTGGGTTTGGGTTTTTTGCTGTTGACTATAATGTATAGATTAAGCAAACAAAATATACATGTATAGAACATTAGAACTAAGTATTTCACAAACTTGATCTTCACAGGACACACAGAACTCCACATTAAACTGCTGGAAAATATATTTTCTTTTGACACACACTTATGATATTTATAAAAACTGACTAGGTCATAAAGCAAGACTCAGCAAACACCATGGAAAATCATAACCACATTACCTAATACAACGCAATAAAATTTGAAACTCTACATTGAGCAATGGGTGCCAATGAGAACAGTCCTCACTTTCAACCCCATTTCTCTAAGCACAGTCATAAAAGTCCATCCTCCGACTGACCTAAAATTAATATTGAATAGACAAGAGAGAGAGAAGTGATGCAGGAAAGGCTAAAAGTTTATACAGAATATAGAATGGTTACCACATTCAATATCAAAGCCCAAAACCCTGCTTTGCTGTTGAATCAATTCCCACTTATATCAACCTTACAAGAACAGGGTAGAAGGTAGAACTGCCCCATAGGATTTCCAAGGAGCGGCTGCTGGATTTGAACCATCAACCTTCTGGTTAACAGCCGAGTTCTTAACCATTGCACCACCGGGGCTCCTCATCAAAGTCAGAACAGCTAACCACATAAGGAAAACAAAACTTCTGTCTCCCAGGATTAGGGCAATAAATAGCTTGGTCACTGCGTTGGGGGTTAGATGGAGAAGGCACAAAACAATGTTAAGTGACTGATTCTCACTTGTGAATTGTATTAAATTCTTAGCCTGTTATTGTTGGGTGCTGTCAGATGTATTTTTGCAGCTCTTAGCGACTCACACTGGATAAAGATCCTGTCATCCTGACAGGAGTAGACTGCCAGATTCTTCTGAGGGCCTGCTGGTGCCTTCGAACCAACAGCCTCTGGTTAACAGCCCAGAGCTTCACCCCTGCACCACTAGGGTTCCTTCTTTCTTGGCCTAACACACTTGAAGTATTTTATGAGCTGTTATTTGCCCAAGGCTACTACCTAGCTATAAATTTGAGGGGTTGTTTTTCCTTATCAGTGAACTCTCAAAGAAGAACTCTGGCCTGAAAGTGAACCATTATATACTATCATATTCTTAGTCCACCGCTGGCAGTTTAGATAATCAAGATTTATCACCAGGTACATATTCCTGCCCAAACATGAATTACGAAAAAGATATGTACTCCGAGGGGCAGCTGGTCACTGCCGCTGCTAAGCTGCAGCATTAGAACTCTCGGATTTCTCCTGATGAGAAGACATATGTGGAGTTCTGGCAGAATCACTTCTCAGAACGTTTGCAAGCTTCTTAAACGAGGAAGAACAAAAAGGGGAAAAGTTCCCTTTCCTCAAATAGAAATCTAACAAACACTTAGAGGAAACTCTTTATATTTACCAAAGACATCTTACTGTAAACACTGTATCAGCTCTCATATGGAATTTCCAAAACATTACTCAGTTCAAGTATCACTGAAGCAGTAAGAAAACTGAGTATCAACTGCTTGTGAAACTTTCTCTGAGCAGTTAAATTAACAAAATACAGTTATTGGCATGCCATTTAGATTCTGCTCTCTGCTTTTAAGCTTTTTGTGTGGATTTTTCCTCACTGAGATCCATTAAATCTTTCTATTACTAGACATCATGGTAGTATCATATATGTAAAATGAAACCCTTCATTTACATATCAAGTCTTCTTTAGAGCTTACAACTCAACACAACACATTCGTCTGTAAGCAGAAAAGGAAGGATCCAATTTCATGAGAAAAGAGAAAAAGGAAAACTGAAACCATCACAGATTTTAACAGTCTATGATACACATTTTCCAGAACAAATGAATAATAACAGTGATGACGTATTCCTTGTTACTGCTTGTCTGGTTATCTAGAATACTCGTGGATCCTCTCTCCCTGCGGAACTTCCGTCCGATCTGAGAAAAGCAGCCAGGTTAAGTTCTTACGCCACTCTCAGCGAATGCAACCCTCTGCGGATGTGGATGCAGACGCACCGACGCGTAAAGGCTGTTCTCTGTCAAGATATGGGACCTGAGGATATGCCTGGAAAATTCAGGAAGTGTGGTCTGAAGTCGTTCAAGACTTGTCAGCTTTTGGTACTTAACACTGACATGGTCCCATCAACGCAGTGGTTATAGCAGGGACAGCCCCTTTGAAAAGGCAAGGCAGGGTAGCCGATCATTCTCAGACTCAGGCAGGGTCCACAAACACTCAATCCCAATAAAGACTGGTGAAGCACACTAAAACAAAACAAAACAAAACAAAAATAGCCACCGTTGAGCCATTTCCATCTCAGAGCGACCCTCTAGGCCAGAGCGGAACTGCCTGCGGGGTTTCCAAGGCTGTGATTTTTGTGGAGCAGACGGCCACATCTTTCTCCCAAGGACTGGCTGGTGGGTTTAAACCGCTGACCCCTCAACGAGCAGGTGAGTGTTTGAGGACTGCTGCCGCAGGGCAGACAAGCACAGAAGGGAAGCGGTGGCCCTCCGCCGGGGGACCCCAGGGCTCAGGTCTGGGCCTACCTGGTGTGCTCCCGGCACTCTCGTCATTACCGCCCACCTGCAACTGGGCCCCGCGTGTTGAGGGACAGGCCAGAGCTGCTCCGTGAACCCAAGGACTTGCCTAGCTCACCCAACCTCCAAGCAGCACTTTCTTTCATTGCAGGCCCCACCAGGAAAAGATACTGTGTGTTACACGCACAGAGGTGAAAGGGCAAGACTGCACAACTGAGACACTGAGATTCTCACTTGGATTGCAGCCACATCTGCAGCATGGTACTTTTTCCAAGTACCTGTGGAAAGAATTAAATGAATCCCTCATTGCTTTGTATTTTCCCACCTCAGGCCCCTTCCTGGCCAAAGAGGCCAGGGTACAAGTTAACATTCAGAGGAAATTAAGAGACTGGCAAAGAAAACCACACAACCTGGACTTTTCTCAAACCTCCCTACACAAAGAAAAACTTAAGGTGGAAATCCACAGTAAGTGGACTCATTTGAAAAAAAAAAAAAAAAGAGGAAATAAAGACAACATCACCTTCAGTTACAAATTCAGTATCTGCGGGAATTACAAGCCCAGAGTAGACAGATGTTCAACACACAACTGAATTTAACCAAGTGCAATCCTTGAGCTGTACCGCTGTACCAAACCAACCAACCAGGTGCCATCAACTTGGTATCGACTCACAACGCCCCTACAGTAGGAGAAATAAGCTCAGCAAACGGTTCACTGTTCTCATCTGACCAAATGGAGATCCTAGGTCTACAAAGAGATCACTTCTCCCTTCACTGAATTCTCAAGCACTCAGAGCTGCCCTTGGTGGCCCTGCAGAGCTCAGGCCCGGCCCCCGTGGAGCCAGGAGAGGCTGCCCAGGCCCACCAGTCAACCTGTTATGCATTAGCGTTCCCCTCGGGCAAGGACCACAATGAGTGCAGAAAACTCTGCAATAGGGATGTGCTCTTTAAAAACAAATTAAAAGGTAGGCAGCCCAGAAGAAATCCTTTCCCCCTCAAGGTTTTGGGCTGAAAGCAGAAAGGAACAAATACTTCCAAACCCTTTACCAAACTGAGTCCACTTTGTGTTACAACGATCTTATAAACTCCATCAGTGTTGGCGGCAACCTACTATTACCTAGGAACCTACTCAAAAGCTAACCCATGTAATGCAAAGTAGACCCCGTGAGAGACCCCCAGCCCCCATCATCAGTACTACTAATTACTGAGAGAGTAATTAGACCAGCAGTCCATCTGTAAGAAGCCACACGTAAGAAAAGGGTGCTTGGTGATAGGTGCAGCTGGGTCCAGATTCACTGGGACAGAGTAGACCTACTCTACCCCATAAGGTTTTCTTGGCTGTAATCCCAGTGTAAGCCGATCATCAGGTCTTTCTCCCAGAGTCGCTTGGTAGGCTCAAACTGCCAGCCTTTTGGTTAACAGCAGGGTGCGTGACCACTGTACCACCAAGGAAGCTGATAAAAAAAAATCATTTTGCCAGCAGTTTTGGTTTTCTGTTCAACAGGAGAAGACTTCAACTGGAGGTTCACTTACAGCAACAGACAATGTCTCCCCTGAGGGATCTGCCGTCCTTTCGTAAGTTGGCATATACTAACACTCAGAGCTTCAGAGGCAGGCAAATGACACACCAAAGTTGCTTTTCTCTTTTTGTTTCAAATAAACCAGTTTCATAATATTTGAAAGCCTGGATTTCTGAGTGGCAGTGTGGTAGAGGGAGACAGGCAGCTAGCACTAGGCAGGGTGTCAAGGACGTTACCTTTATTACTGTTCAATTTTTCCTACCTCTGAGAAGTGGGCTTTCTCCTCTCAAATTTTCTAGATGAGGAAGAAGAGGGGTTACACCTAGCACCCAGGATCACAGAGCCAATCTTACTCAGACTCCCCAAATGGGCTTTCTTCAAGTTGAGAGATTGTCTGGGTGTTTCAACTCTATGTACTCTTTACTTATAACATGGTTAAATCCCAAAGACCAGGTCATGATACCAAAATCAGAGTTATGCAGAAATGGATGCCTGCTTTAGGTCAAAAAATGGAAGATGACTACATCATTATATAACTCTCAAGCCACTGAGAATCATGGCCCAGCCAAGCACACGCATAACCTTAACCATCACAGCCAACAGTACTCGTGTTTCATGCCTCGGTGCTCGTTACTGCCAGGGTGGTCGCCGTTAACGCACACAATAGCTGGCTAGTAGATATTTTACTACTGCCTAAATACAAAACATCAGACAGTGAGACAGCTGGATAGTGAGACAGTTGATAAGTGAAGAATAGCCATAGTTGAGTACTCAAGTGTTAAGTGATTAGTTTACAAGAATTTCTTATAAACTTAATTCATGGGTTTCCCTCTAGGTACTCTGATCCTTTCCAAAGAGAAGAGCAAAACTACTCTCTTTTTACTGGTATTTCTCCCATTTCTATTCACATATCTTGGAAATAAACTGCAGAAGACTCCACACAAGTGGAACACCACCTAACAGATATTCTCATCCTGACCCCCAGGAGTCACTTAACCTCAGTGTCAAGCGGCTCCCCCTCTCCCAAGGAGTACCCCACAAAGGCCCGCATGCTGGGTTCTCCAGATCCGCGCTGCTGAGCATTTCACTCCAGGAATGTTCCTTGGTACCCACACGCTGCCAGGCTGCAGGAGGGGTGGGTGCCTCGAGGAAACAACCCACTGAATCTCTCCACCTTCCTCAGCATGAATAAGCATTTCGATGCCAAGTTTACTCGTCTGAACGGGGGGGACCAGTTACCAGCACGACAGCACCACCTGCTGGTAGGTGAAACGGAATTAATCCGCAGCGTCCTATCTGAAGTTCAAACAGCAAAGTGGTCGTTTCAACAGTATGGTAACACAGAACGATGGGAAACTAGACAAAAATATTTTTCCACAAATTCGTAACACCAGTGGTAAGAAAACATCCTCACAGAACAATCACAGAGTAGAAAAAATGTAACTCTATGTCACTGCAGGTCACATCCCACCTTTGGAGACATTCACTACTGCCACTCCCAACTTCTCGGCTCTCCCAAACTCCAGAACCCCATCATGTGGTATGGAAGAAACTCCTTATCATGACATTAAAGTCACCCTCCCCTCCTGCGAAAAGGTTTCCTGCTGCTCCCACACAAAGTCAAAGGTGAGGGGATAGTAACAAGGCCCCTGGAATCTGAGCCTCTGAGCCTGTCTCCTACCTGCTGGGACCTGTGAGCAGTGAAGGTACCACCTCTCTAACAAGTTAAGAGATGGAGGATGTTCTTCCAAAGCGCAGGGTTCCTTAGCAGATGGCGCTGGATACGGAGTGGTGGACACAGGGCAAGAGGAGCGTCCTATCTGCAGCCTCTGCCACCTCGCGCCCCCTCCCCCGCATTCAGCCCACGAGACCCCACTGAGCGGAGACCTGACCGCTGCAAGGAGCCTCTACAGTACTTGCCAGTCTCAGCCATCAGCACAGACCCCAGCGGCTGGCTCTGCCTTCTTCAATGCAGTGGTCCCACCCACTGGACAACAAGGCTCACCACTGGCTGTCAGACTCTTCCTGGTTTTACTCGCTGGGTAAAAAATCCTTCTCTGGTGAGGAGGACCTAGTAAAGGCTGACAGAGGGGCCCGACACTTACCACAAGGTCCCTGTCTTAAGAGAAAAACGCCAGTGTCTCCCCCAGACCGGCGAGATGTAGGAGCAGACAGCGATGCCCATTAATGCCAGCGTCACCCACAGGAGTGACAACACCGCTTCCTCTGCTCCTACTGACGCCTGCTGCCGTGTCTCCCACACACACGGAACGGAGTAATTCTTCACTGAAAGAGGACTTGAATCCACTGGAATTCAAATTTTCTGGACCATGATGGGCAAAAAGAAACTCATTTTTATGGCAACCCAGTACCAAAACTGAAAAACCAAACCTGCTACTATGGAGTCGATCTTGACTCACAGCAACTCTATAAGACAGAGTAGAATGGCCCCATAGGGTCTGGAAGGGTATTTTTTTGGCTTGGAATATTTTAAGTGACATCTATAAAGTATAACTTTTTATAATAGTACTTTAGATAACGGTTTACAGAAACTAGTTTTTCGTTAAACAGCTAGTATCCGTATTGTTTAATGACACTGTTTAATCTCACAACATGTCAATACTCACCCTTCTCAACTTTGAGTTCTCCACTTCCAGCTTTCCCATCCCCTCCTGCCTGCTAGTCCTTGCCCCTGTGCCAATGTGCCCCCTTGCTCTCATTTTGTTTTATGAGGCTGTCCAGTCTTAGGCTGAAGGACAAACCTCGGGAGACCACCCCCCGATGGAGTCACATGGGCTGGGCTGGGTATTTGCGGGGTTGGCAGTGAGGTGGCAGTGTTACTGTTAGGCTACTAAGTCTGGTCTTTCTTTTTGAGTTGGGATTTTGCTCTCCATTTTCTCCCAGCTCTGCCTGGGTCCTTCTACTGTGATGTGTCAGATCAATCAACGGTGGTAGCCAGCACCACCGAGTTGTGCTGGACCCAGTCTGGCGGAGGCCATTGTAGACGCTGCCCGTTAGTCCTCTGGACCAGTCTTGCCCTTGTATCTTTGTTTTCTTCATGCTTGCTTGTTCTCGAAGGGGTGAGAGCAGTGGAGTACCCTAGATGGCTGTTCACAGGCTTTTAAGACCTCCAGACGCTACTCACCAAAGTAGAATGGAGAACAATTTCTTTGTAATCTGTTACGCTAATTGAGCCAGATGTTCCCTGAGGCCACGGTCCCACGCACTGAGCCCAGCGAGTGCAAGGCCGTCATCTTTATGGAAGCAGACTGCTGCACCTCTCTCTCATCAAGCAGCTGGTGGGTTTGAACTACTGACCTTTCAATTAGCAGCTACGCACCTTATGCACTTAATCACTATGCCACTAGGGCTCCTTACACAAACCAGTACACATTCAACACCAAAAATAAAAAGTTCCATCAAAAAAGAAAACTACCCATATTATGCGGGATGCACTCTGAAATTTTCTAAATTCTTCCTTTTTATAAAGCGCTGGTCACCACCCACTGAAATGATTTCACAGCCTGTTGAAAGAGTATGTATGGGCTACAGTTTGGAAAACACTGCCATAAACATCCCCCTTTCATTCCCAGCTCTGTGCAGCCTGCAGTGCTCTCTCTCTTCTCTGATAATCCAGAGAACCAGCCTTTTATCAAGACCATACCAAGTCCTCTCTTACTCAAAGTACTAACTCTGCTCTAAGTATCATGGATGTGAAGTGACAACTAAGACATGGTCCCTGGCTCCGCGAAGCAGCCTCCTGCACGGGCCAGACCAATGTCACACGACGCATCTGAGCACAGCCATCTTCTCCTTCCTCCGAACTCAAAAACGTTTGCCAAGGGAGAATGCAGAAAACCAAAGACACAAACCCACTGCCGTCAAGTCAATTTCAACTCATAGCAACGCTATAGGGAGAGCAGAACCGCCCCACAGGGTTTCCAGGGAGCGCCTGGTAAGATCTGAACTGCCGACCTTTCAGCCAGCAGACTCAGTGACTACGCCACCAGGGTTTCCAAAGACATGGGGAAAGATCAGGTCCAAGGACTGACAGTCCACCACTACCACGGCTCCCTCCAGACTGGGTCCAATACAACCGATGGCACCCAGCTACTCACCGCCGACTGCTCTGACAGGCATCACAAAGAGGGTCCTGGACAGAGCTGGAGAAAAAGGCAGAACAAAATTCTAACCCACAAAAACTCCACAGTTATGGACCCTGGGCACACTTATAGCTCAGTAATGAAGTCACTCTGGAGGCTCACTCTTCAGCCAAAGCTTAGACAGGCCCACAAAACAAAATGAGACTAAAGGGACATACCAGCCCAGGGGCGAGGACTAGAAGGCAGGAAGGGGCAGGAAAGCTGGGAATGGGGTGCAGAAGATCAAGAAAGGGAGAGCACTGACATGCTGTGAGGTTGGTAATCAACGTGACAAAACAATACACATACTAACTGCTTAAAGAGAAGCTAGTTAGTTCTGTAAAACCCAAACCCAAACCCACTGCCTTCGAGTCAGGTCCGACTCACAGCGACCCTACAGGTCAGACCAGAACGACCTCCCAGTGTTTTCAAGGAGCACCTGGTGGATCTGAAGTGCCGACCTTCTGGTTAGCAGACCAGGGCGCCACCAGGGTCCTCCTGTCTGTAAACCTCCATCTAGAGTACTGCAACAAAAATGCGTTCAAAAAATGTTTGCCAACAACACTCACCCATTCCTTGTATTCATCCACTCATTCTCTCCCTTGATGACTCTAGTAAACTTGTGGGACCCAAAAACCAGACCCACTGCCACCTGATTCCCACTCACAGCAATCCTACATGATACAGCAGAACTATTCTATCGGTTTTCCAAGGCTTAAGCCATTACAGAAACGGACTCTCATCGCATGCCTTTCTCCGGCACAGGAGCTGGCAGGTTGGCACCAACTTTTGGTTAGCAGCTGAGTGCTTTAACCACTGTACAACCAGAGCGCCTCGCTTTGTGTAAACAACATTCAAATGTTTGTCCAACAAGAAATCTATCAAGCATGATTTCTGTTTGTTGCAACTGTGCCTGTTAAGGGATGGCCTCCACGAACTCTAAGCAGCGCCATCAAGTCTTGAAAACCAATGGCCCATTTATTATTCTCAGCAGCATTTATAGCTGTGGCAAGTTCCCAGATAAATTCCACTTGGCCTTAGAAGGCTATGAACTCAAGTAAATGCAGAAACTAAGGGAAAGTAATCAACCCCAGAAATAGGTAAAACCTGACTGAATGTCTTTCATTTCCTTACGCTATAATGTCATCAGAGACACACGGAAAGGGGTGTCATCAGAGGTGTCACCCTTGAAAGCAATCAAAGTCTTCAAGGGCAGCTTCCCTTTGGAATTAGACAACCTGACACAATGACATCTGGAAATTTTTCTAAAAGCCTCCAACTTTTAAGAGAAAACCAGTTAGATGGTGTCGTGGATTGAATGACGTCCCTCCAAAAATGTGTGTAGCATTTTGGCTGGGCTGTGATTCCTGGTATTGTACGATGTTCTTAAATGCTGTAAACTCTGCCTCTGTGATATTAATGAGGGAGGATGGGTGGCAGCTGTTTGGTGGGGCAGGACTCCATGGGTAAGACTGAACTGTGCTTCGAGGCACTCTCTTGGGAAATAAAGGGAAGCAAGCACCTCATACGACTACAACAAAATGCCAGAAGCAGACAGCATCCTCCAAAAAGGACCTCCCTGTGCCTCAGCAGCTCCCAGTCCACTGACAAGGACCTTCCTCCAGAACCGGCAGAGAAAGCCTTCCCTGCAGCTGATGTCCTGAATCTGGACTTAGAGCCTACCTTTTTAAAGACATCCACTCGTGGTATTTCTTCTATAGCAGCACTAGATCACTAAGACAGATTATTATCTACATAATAAAAATAAAGGGTTTGATGAGGGGAAAGTATGAGCTGCAAAGTTTTATTTTTACATACCAAGGTCTTTTCTACTTTCCTTCTCCCAGTAGCCTTACAGCTGGTCCCTTGGCCTCTGATGCAATTTGCAAGTGAGTCTCTATGAGGTCTTCTGCACTGATCCAACCCCAATGGACGAAGGATAACAGGCCTCACCCTAGATGGGCTTGGTGATAGAAAGCCTTATTGTGAAACAATTTTTTCAAACCCTGTTTCCTTTTCATAGCCATATGATCTGCAAAGCACTCATTAATAACCAGACATATTGATCTGGGATGGAGAAGGGAGCGCTCTGCTGGGCTCACCACCACCATCAATCAGGCCTCACTCCACACTCCAGTGGCCCTGCCTTTTCTGGCCTCTCTGCTAACCATAAAGAGGTGAGAGTCACCCTGCTACAAAAGTGGTGTTTGGGCTTCTGTCCAGGATAAACAAGCAGATCTTTTCCTTAAGAAGGCTGGTTGTAAAAACACTCAACAGTAGAAACATTATCAATCACCATCATAAGTCAAAGACATTTCATACTCAAAAGCATCTTCCAGAACAGCACATTTAAACCAGAATGTTGAAGAAGGAAAATTCAAAGGAATGAATTCCATCAATTTCATCAAAAGAAAAAAAGACTGCCACAAAGTAACTACCATCCGCCACATGAAGGGATAACTGTCAGCTGTGGCAAGAGTTGTACACTGATGCTAGCAAAGATTTGCCTTCACCTGGCTCCTTGTAAGAAAGCAAGGAGTACTTCCTTTGTCTTAAGTTTTAAATTTTATATAGGTAACACCTGTAGCCATGGAAAAACTGAGAAAAAACACAAAAAAGAAAGTAAAACCCACTCCCATCAACCTAAGGGGTTCATTAGTAACATTTTTAGAAACACAGTAACTGCTTGAAATAGACATTTATAAGACACAAAGATATTTCACCTACATTTCAAACTTGCGAAAATCAGATTCATTTTTTTAAAACATGAGACCATAGCAGGTTAAAAGGCCACCTATAAAAACTGGTAAGGAAAGTTACTTAATCCAAGTGGTTTGTTATTTCATCTGATGGTAACAGCAACAATAAAATGGCATCTGAAGTCTCAAGGACACCAGCCAGGAAGACACAGCTTAAACTGAGTCCTCACACTTAGCAGCCTGAGGGTAACTGGGCAAATTGATTCATTGCTTTAAATTTCCTATTACCACCAGCAGCCTAAAATATTTATTGAGAGTGAAATTTGTGCCGGAAAATGAGGCACAAGGGCACCTGCTTCCTAAAGTTTTAATGCATGACCTTAAAAACTATGCATGACAACAATCCAACATATACCTACAATCAAAGACACACAAAATTACTCACCTGAGCAAATGGAGAAATACTCCTGTTATAAAGTGAAATGGATATAAATAAAGACGTGAACTCTTGCCAGATTGATGTATTTGCTAATACACTGGTGAAACCCTAATGAAATTTTTGAGTGACCCTAACAACATCATTCTAAACCTCCATCAGAAGAATAAATAAAAGTTTATTTAGAAGTAGGAAGCAAGAGTCCTAAAATTGTTTTAAGTGTCCAATATCAAGGAATTGGTTAAATAATTGATACACTCATGATTTAAGGTTGATTCAACTAAACACACGCACAGAAAAAACAGTAGTCTGTTACACAGACATGGAGCACTATGAAATGAAAAGAACAAATTGTAAAATAATATGCATCCAAGCTAAACCAAAGCTATTGCCAGTGAGTTGATTACGATCCACAGCAATGATAAAGGATGGAGCAGAAGTGCTCCCCGGGTTTGTTTACAAGGCTGTAACTCTACAGAAAGAGCTGCAGAGCAGCTGGCCTTTTGGTTAGCAGTCAAGCATTTAACCACTGTACCACCAGGGCACCTATAAACAATACGTAAATCATACACTATTATAGATGTAAAAACCAAAAAAAAAGAAACTCACTGCTGTTCAGTCAGGTCCGACTCATAGCAATCCTAGAGATCAGAGTAGAACGGCTCCACTGAGTTTCCAAGGAGCCCCTGGGGGATTTGAACTGCCAGCTTTTTAGTTAGCAGAGGTAGCATTTAACCAGTACACCAGCAGGGTTTCCACTGTAGAGGTAACACATTTTAAATAACACAGACACAACTGAAGGGCAAACCTCAACTATTACTGGCCATTATCTTTGCTAATAAAGAGAGGCGCATGAGATGAGTTTTTGTTTCTACATGTAGTTTCAAATTTTTCTATTAACAAAAATAAATTATGAATTAATAATATAGAGGGGAAAATTAGTTTTTATTTTAAAAAAAGAGATTATTGAAGACCCAGTGATTTCATTTCTTCAAAATCTTTTTTAAGAAAATAATCAGAAATATAGACAGTGACTAAGGTTCAGTGACGCTCAGTAAAGTGCTACTTTAAAAGAGGAAAAATGTGGCTATAATAAGCAGCTAAAAAAGATATATTTAAATAAGTTATGCCTAGCTGTACAATGGACACCCTAGGGGTGTAGTGGTTAAGTGCTACATGTGCTAACCGAAAGGTCAGTAGTTCACATCTGTCGGGCACTCCTTAGAAACTGTATCAGGCAGTTCTACTCTGACCTATAGGGTCGCTGCGTCAGAATCAACTCAATGGCAGTGTACAATGAAATATAATACACCAATTAAAGGAAAATTCTCCCACAAAATTGTGTAATGACATGGGGAAATGCTCAAGATAAAAACTCATTGCCATGAAGCCAATTCCAACTCATGGTGACCCTACAGGATCAGAGTAGAACTGCCCCACGGGGTTTCCAAGGAGCTGCCAGTGGATTCGAACTGCTGACTGTTTGGTTGGCAGATAAGCTCTTAATCACTACACTACCAGCGCTCAAGATATAATGCTAGCAAAAACAAACAAACAAACAAAAACGAATTTAAATTCAGATTCCACTAATATAAAAATGATACAAAAATTGGCCTGAGGGCAGCCTATATTTGCCTGTCCACTTTGATGCTTCCATGAGGGTCTCCACGCGAGGCCAACGCAGAGGTGCGCCCACCACCTGACGACGGTGGAGTGTGAGCACTATGACATGGAGCCCTATGACATGGAGCCCTACAAAATGAAAAGAACAAACTATAAAATAATTATGAGTCCAAACTAAATCAAAGCCACCACCATTGAGTTGATTGTGACCCATGACAATGATACAGGACAGAGCAGAAGTGCTCCATGGGTTTGTTTACAAGGCTGTAACTCTTTACGGAAAGAAAGAGCTGCAGAGCAGCTGGGGGGCTGAACAGCTGAAAATCCACACCTAGGTCATGACACACTCCTACCTCTGTGTCTTCCCCCCAGTGGTATGTGGGGTTAGGTGCGGGTTGTGAGATGGGCCCCGTATTGCAACCTCTTACTACTTCTCAGTAAAACAGTTGTAACCACTTGGGGAAAAATTTTAGACAGCAAAACAACTGAAAGGAAATACTAACTATAATATTACTAATACTCATGACTAGGTTGTGAGCTCACAGTAGAATTCTGTTCTTCCTCATATTTTCTTTTTTTTTGTTACATTTTCAACAAGAAGGCCGACTTACTTGTAAATTAGGGGTCACAGACTACAACAAAAACAATTTTTAGTAAGTGACATTTCAACTGAATTGGTGAGATTTACTGAACATTCGGATAGTGTATCACAACGCGAACATTCTTAGAGTCCGAAACGTGGGCTCTAAAACACAAGAATCAAACGCCAGTGCTTTGCACAAGCAACACCCTAACAGAACCTGCAAAACACTGTAATATGGGTTGAATTATATCCCCTAAACATATGCTATAAATTCTAACCTCTATGCCTAAGGTATGGAGCCCTGGTGGGGAAGTGGCTAAAGAGTGTGGCTATTAACCAAAAGGCTGGCAATTAGAATCCACCAGCTGCTTCTCAGAAACCCTGTGTCATGGGTTGAATTGTGTCCCCGCAAAAATGTCTGTTGATTTGATTTGGGTGTGAGTCCCAATATGGTGCCCTTCCTCCCATGTGTTGTGAATCCTGCCTCTGTGTGACTGACGATGGAGAATCGGCAACAGTTGTGGTAGTGAGGCAGGTCTTAAGCTACAAGCTTGTGGAGTATCAGGGAGAGAAGTGAGCAGAAGAAGTTGGGAACCTCAGACCACCAAGAGAGAGGCACTGAGAGCAGAGCACGTCCTTTGGACCCGAGGTTCCTGTGCTGAGATGCTCTCACTGGATTTGCACTGGATTGGACTCTGATGATTTTTCATATTGAATGGACTTGTAGCTTATGAATGGATTTGTGGCTTACCGGACTGTGACAATAAAGCTTCTCCTCATGAAATCTTCCACTCACGGTATTTTCTGTTAGAGCAGTACTAGGTGACTAAGACACCCTATGAAGCAGTTCTACTATGTCCTGTGGGGTCGATATGAGTCGAAACTGACACATATGCAATGGGTTTGGTTCTTTGGTTATGCCTGTGGGTATAATAACATCTGGAAGTATGCTGTCCTGTTCACATGGCAGGATCAGTACGGGATACATTCTGAGTCAGTCTCTTGAGATACAAAAGAGAACAAATGAGTGAGCAGAGCAGAGTTGGGGTAACATATATGTCACGACACACAGAAGTCTCCAGGGAACCAGGAGACAGAAGCTGATGAGACAAGGACTTGCCCCCAGAGTTTGCAGAGAGAGAAAGCCTTCGCTAGAGCTGGTGCCCTAAATTCAGACTTCTAGTTTCTTAAACTATGAGGAAATAAATTTGTGGAAGCCATTCACTTGTGACATTTCTATTACAGCAGCTCTGCATAACTTCAGACAGAATTTGGTTCTGCCAGAGTGGGGTGCTGCTCTAACATAAACGTAAAATGTGGAAGTGGTTTTGGAAAAGGGTAATGGATAGAGGCTGGAAGAGTTCCAAGGTGCCTGACAATAAAAGCTTACATTGCACTGAAGAGACTGTGGGTACAACTGTGGACACCAAAAGCAATTCCGGGGAGGGTTCAGAAGAAAGTGAAAAGTCGTATAAAGATTTTATCACCTTAGAGAATATATAAGGCACCAGCAATAAAATGTCGCTAGAAATGTGGACATTAAATGTGCTTATAGTGAAGCTTTAAAAGAAAAGGATGAACATGTGATTGGACAAAGGAAGAAGGGTGATGCTTTTTATGCAGTGGCAAAGAACTTGTCTGAAATTACATTCAAATGTTCAGTGGAACGCAGAACTTGTAAGTGATGACCCTGGATATCTGGTTAACGAGATTTTTAAGCAAGATCTTAAGGGGACTGCATGGTTTCTCTTTGTCAGTTACCCTAAAGTGCAAGAGGAAAGAGATGGACTTAAAAATGAACTTTGCAAAATGAAAACTGAACTTAAAAGAGTTGTGAAAATCTGTCACATAAGAATATGTATCCTGGTCACCAAAGATATGGCTAATCTTTTGTTAAAGAGATTAAGTCTGAGACTCATAAATCACACCGATTACCACTGCAGGAAACCCATCAGCTTAGACTAAATAAGACAGAGAAAGAATGAAAGGAAAGAATCCTATCTGCCTCCTGGAATTTAATGGGCAGGAAACAGGCCAAAAAAATGACACCTGCTGTCTTCCAAAAAAAAGAAAACCACCATCCCTAGAGCAGCCTGAAGATGAGCAGGACTGCTGGAAGGGGCACAAGGAAGCAGGGCCTTCTCACTTTCCAAAGCTGGAGCCAACAGTCTCCTGGATCTCAACAGGGCTGGGCCACAGTGACCTAGGTTTCAAAGGCTCAGCTCTTCCCCAACTCAGTTCTGGAGTGTGGGGCTGCTGCTAAGGCGTGCCAGGAGAATGAGTAGGGCTGCCATGTCCAAGGAGCAGAAGAATGGGTTCTGTGGGGGTTAAATGGGTGGGTCATTACTCAGGACTAGCAGAATGGGGCCACCTAAAGCCAGGGGAATAGAGCTGCCATCCCAAGCGGACCAGGAGGCCTGAAGTCCACCAGACTCTAGGGGGTGTGGCCAACACCCAGAGTCTGGCGGGGCCGGGCCATGGTCCAAATGGTCTCAGAGAACAGAGGATTATTCTCAAGCCTTGAGAGCTGGCATAATTTGTTTTACTTGGTTCTGGACTTGCTTGGTGCTTGTTACCCCCTCTTTCCCTCCAATTTCACCCATTTGTAACTGAAATATCTACTTTGTGACTAGCCCACTATTGTATTTTGGGAACAGATAACTTGTATTCTAGATTTCACAAGTTCACAGATAAAGAGGAATTTGGGCCCATGCCTAAAGTCTTACTCATATTTGATTTAAATGATTCAGATGATGACAGTTTGGACTTAGTGTTGATTTAAAACTTCTCAGGTGATGAGATTGGGTGAATGTGTTCTGCTTATGGCAAGGACTTGAATTTTGCGGGAGGGTGTGGCAAAAGATGGAATGCAATAGATTGGATTCGCCAAGTCAAATTAAGTCTCCCCAAAATTGGCGTCGTAAATCCCAACCTTCTATGCCCAGGTTATCATCCCACTTGGGAATGGGTAGTCTTTGTTACGTTAATGAGGCAGGATCAGCATAGGGTGTATCTGTAGGTAATCCCTTGTGAGATATAAAAGCAAAGACAGGGGAAAAGAGAAACGTCAAGCCGCAGCCAGAGGGCCCAGGAACAGAGCTGAAAAAAACATGGAAATTCCTCCAGGGCTAAAAGAGACGACAAAAGGCCTTCCTTCTCCCAGAGCTAGTGCCCTGGATTCGGACTTCCTGCCTCCCAAACTGGGAGAAAATAAACTTGTGTTTGTTCAAGTCATCCACTTGTGGTACCTTTGTTGTAGGAACACTGGAGAACTATGACACACTGGACTTTTCCTGCTGCATCTGCTAACTGCCACAGGACACATGTATGTTGTCACACTGGCAATTCCATTATGTACTTGGGAATCATCCTCTGGCAGCGAAGAAGCTTTCCGCCCTCTTCACAAACCAGTTAATTCCCTAAAGATGCTAATTAAGGAGACTGAGTTACTGCCACACTCCCCAGTACGTCAGCCTGGTGAAGATTTCATAGCAGAGACTCCTAATGCTGCTAATTCTCACGATTAAACATGTGGCAGAAACAGGAAAACAAAGAAGCCTCTTAATATCTATTATTTAAAATTTCCATAGCATTTTTGATGGATTAAGTGGTACAGAGAAAAAGAATTAGCTGCTCTTACAAATATTCAAATGAGATAACATCACATAAAAAAATACAGATGTTCACACTTCTTAATAATGATTTTCCTTTAGCAAGCTGCAAGGACTCCATAACCTACTGCTGAAAAAAATCCTGCCTGAATAAAAAGAAGTACATTGTTTCCAGGATCCAATACTTACATATGAAAATATATAGTATATATATGAAAATCACATGATTTAAACCCATAAATTAAGTAAACTATCAGCCTCCTCTACAACAAGCTGATTTAATAGAAATGTTATTTCTGCAAGCCATGTTACAACTGAATTCATTTATTGCCACATTTATAATTCAAGATAACTGTTATAAACCAAGTCTGCATACAATTTAAGATTAGGAAAATTAATACATAAAGATACACATCATTCACTTTTTTATTTCTTTGCTGAATGTTCCATGTACTTCTTCTGTGACAAGAATATATGATACCACTACTCAATCGTGGAAGACATCACAAATAAAGACACCAAACACTGCCCACAGTGTATATGTGTATATGAAAGAAACTGAAGTTACTGTTAGTCAGCTGAAGGAGTTAAGCAGCACTTTTTTGTATGAAGTAACATTCCTAACCAAACTAAACCCACTGCCATCGAGTTGAGTCTGACTCATAGCAACCCATAGGGCAGAGCAGAACTACTCCATAAAGTTTTCATAGTATGCTTGGCAGACTGAAATTAGCCTTTCTTAAAATTGAAATCCTAGTGGCACAGTGGTTAAAAGCTACAGCTGCTCCCCAAGAAGCTGGCGGTTCAAACAGATGGTGCCCAGCCACCACCCAAGACAGCCATGATGGGGCACACCACGTCTAGTCCCAGCGGCAACATGAGAAAACGAGGGGTGCACCTCAAGAACTCCACTAAAAGAGCATAATCGATGGTCCAAAGGCCTGGGGGTTCCCCTGGGAGCATGGTCCCAAGACCTGCTGCTGCCCCAGAAAACATTACTGAGGTCAACCATTCGGACAGGAATGGACTGGACTTGGGGACACAGTGTGACCATATGGTATGTGTACTTTATGGGTTTATGCACCTATAGGATGCTGTCCTACTGGCTTCTTACCAGAACGGCAAGAAGACAGTGGAGAGGAGGGGACAGGAGATTGTGGAGAGGATATGACACACAGAGAACGGAAAGAAGTGTGCTGTCAGTGGCCAAGGAAAACAGAAGGGGCTAGATAGGCAGGCATGCAAATTTAGATTGTATACTTTCACCTAATGACAGTAAAAAAAAAAAAAAGCAGCAGCAGCACCTGGTGGTTCGAATCCACCAGGCACTCCTTGGAAACTCGACTGAGCTGTTCTACTCTGTCCTATAGGGCTGCTATGAGTCCAAATCAACTCAATGGTGATGTGTTTGGGTTTTTTTTCTTAATTATTATTATTTTTGTTGTTGTTGTTGTTAGAAGTGCTTTAAGCTCTCTATAATTCAGCACGAAGTTCTGAACCAAAACAGCAAATATGATAACAGCAACAAATTAAAAAATACAAGGTAGTTTTGCCTCTGCTATGAAGGAGTAAGGTCCTAACAAATCAACCTTCCTGTGTGTTACAACCATAAACTCTGTAGGGGGAAAGGAAAAATGACTTGAACACATCTAAACATCCTGAAGGTCTGAGTTACTGTGGCTAAGGGCTAGGGCCCATGGTTTGGGGGGACATCTAGGTCAACTGGCTTAACATAGTTTCATACAGAAAATGTTCTCCATCCTACTTTGGTGAGTAGTGTTTAGATTCTTAAAAGCTTGTGAGTGCATCTGTTGGTCTCATCCTGTCCTGAGCAAAGGAAAATTTAGAAAACCAAAAACACAAAGAAAGTATTAGTCCAAAGAACTAATGTATCACAACTACCACAGCCTCCACCAGCAGCCTGAGCCCAGAGGAACTAGATGGTGCCTGTCTATGACCTCTGACTTCTCTGGCAGGAGGATCACAACAAAGGGTCCTGGACAGAGCAGGAGAAAAATCTACAACAAAATTTAAGTTCACAAAAAAGACCAGAGTTACTAGTCTAAAAGAGAGTGATGGAACCTCTGGGACTATGGCCCCGACACTCTGCTAACTCAGAAATGAAGTCATTCCCACAGGTTTACCTTCCAGCCTAAGGTCTGAGAGGCCTATTAAAAAAAAAAAGTTAGTGCACGTGAGAACATTCCTCTTAGCTCTATCATGCATACAAGAATAAACAACTGCCCCAAAGCAAAGACCAGAAGTAGGAAGGGACAGGAAAACTGGACAAATGGACAAGTGGAAAGGAGGAGAGCACAGACAGGTCCTGGGGGTTGTAACCAATGTTACACAACAACTTGTGTAGAAATTTCTGGATGAGAAGCCAATTTTCTCTATAAACTTACATCTAAAACACACACACAACAAAGTACATCTCAAAAAATGTACAAATAAATGACTTCAGGGCTCTGGAGAACAAACCAGAAGTAGACATTAGAAAGAAGTTGAAACTGGGAGGAAGAATCGGCAGAGTGGATTTGGGGGCTTTGTTTACTTTCTTTTTTTATTTTTGTACCTTTATACAGAGGATCAACTGATTACAGGGGCACAGACCAGCCAAAACTCCAAAATAAAGTCCCCATGAGGTCATCATGATTCAGAATCTACTTGACAGTAACTAACAGCAACAATCTTTCCGCTGGGAGAACGCAGGATAAGATGACCAGGGCCACCACGGCTAACACAGAGTGAAGAAGACATCCCAGAAGAAAAAAAGTCAGACAAGGGGAACCTCAAGTTCAGTATATAAACTCAGCACAAGTCTCTGGCTGACCATGAACCACGTATGTGCAACGCAGATTAAAGTAGTTTGAGTTCAGATCTGAGTCACTCGCTACCTACTGCAGGCATGAAAGACTTTGCATGTGAGTCTAATCAAGCAAACTGTTTGCTAAAACTAAAATAAAAATACCAGCACTCTTTCTGTTAATGTAACCAAATCCAGAATCACCACAACAGACCATTTGCAATATCCAGGAAACAGTCCAAAATTCCTCAACGTATCAAGAACCAGAAAAATGAGACTCATTCTCAAGGGAAAGATAATACCAACAACTAGATAACCCAGATACTGGCACTATTAGACAAGCATTTCAAACAAATTTAAATTATAACTATGTCCAGTGAGATAAAGGAAAATAGGTGTGTAATGAAAGAAGAGATAGGAGTCTCAACAGATAAATCAAAATATAAAAACGAATGGAATGAAAATACTGAACTGAAGTTTATAAAATTTTAAAATTCACTAGACCGTAATAGCCGAATAATTACGATGGAGGAAAGAATCTGACAGCTGACAGATCAACAGAAATTGTCCACTCTGAAGAAAAGAAGGATAGAAAAAATAAACAGGGCATCAGGAACCTTTTAAACAACATCAAAAGGTCTCCTACACATGGGATACTGGAGTCCTGGAAAGAGAACATGTAACAGAAAAAAGATTTGAATAATGGCTAAAAATCTCCCCAATACAGCGAAAGACATAAATTTAGAGCTTCAAGAGGCTAAACTAACACCAGCAGGAGAATTACAAAGAAAATCATGCTTAAATACAGCATAGTCAAAGTGCTAAAAAGCAAATGGCAAAAAAACAATTTTTGAAAGTGGCCAGAGAAGAATAACACAAGGGACCAACAATCTGCATGACTACAGTGTCCTCATCAGAAACCATGGAAATGATAAGACAATGAAATTGCATCAAAATGCTGAAAGAAAAAAAACCCAAAATCTTTACATCCAGCTAGAACAGCCTACATGAACGAAGGCAACATAAAGGCATTCGGACTCACAGGAAAAGTCAGAGGATCAGCTGTCACCACATCAGCACAAGGACTATGAAAGCAAGTTCTTTAGGTTTAAGGAAAATGGTATCAAAAAGAAATCTGAATCTTTGGGAATAAAGAATACTGGAAATGATGAAATCTAGATAAATACATGAGAAATTTTCCTCTGAATTTCTTAAAAAATAGAATAAAAAAGAAACAACACCTGTTTTGTCAAGTCAATTCTGAATCAGAGTTTAAAGCAAAATTATCATTTTGTGGGACTTTTAATGAATGCAGACATAATACATATGCCAAGTATAGCATAAATGGTGATGCGGATTAGAGTAAACAGACTTACGTGGTTGTAAGGGTTCTACAATCCATATGAAGTGATACAATACAAACACTAAGCAGACCACGAAAAGTTATAGACATACATTGCAATTTCTAAAACAACCACTAAAAAATCATGCAGAGGGACAGTTAAAAGGCCAATAGGGAAATGAATATGAAATTATTTTTTAAGTAATTGTTTTAAAAATTAAAATAACCCAAAAAAGGCAGAAGAGGGAAGAGCAGAAGACTAAAAATCAGAGGGAACAGAGAACAAAACAACCCTATTGCTAACTGCATTGAATGCTAATGGACTAAAACCCCCAATTAAAAGGCAGATCTACCAGAATGGATTAAAAAGACCCATCTACATGCTACCTATAAAAGACTCAGGCTACATATAAAGACGCCGATAAGTTGACAGTAAAAGAAAGGACATTATCAGGTAAACACGAAAAGCATAAGGAGGCTAGTATGACTATATCACTATCAGACAAGGTAGACTTAAAGTGAAAGCACTACAAGAAATTAAGAGAAATACTTTATAATGATAAAGCAGTCAATTCACAAGAAAAACAAAACAATCATAAATGCACGTCTGCCCAATAATACAGCCCCAAAATACATGACATAAAAATTGACAGAATTAAAGGAAGAAACACACAGTTGTACCACCATAGCAAATTTTAATGTTCCTCTCTCAGAAACTGATATAACTAAATAGAAAATGAACAAAGACATAAAGTAGCTCAACAACACTAACTGGTATTTACATATCAAATCATATACTACAGAATTTATACTTATTTCAAGTGAACACAAGAGTTCAGCAAGGTAGATATTTTGCTGAGCCTTAAAGCAAGTTTCAGTAAATTTAAAAGGACTGAAATCATAACCAAATCTCTGATTACATCAGAATTAAATTAGAAATTAGTAACAGTAAGAAATCTAGGAAAATCCTAGACATCTGGAAATCAAACATTATATTTCTAAGTACTCTATGGATTAAAGAAAAATATTGCAGGGAAAATTGGAACATTTTTGTAACAGAAGGATAATGAAAATACAGCATGTAATCTGTGAAATGCTGCTAAAGTAGTGCTTAGAAGATAATTTAATTTTTAAATGCTTATATTAGAAAGGAAATTCTGGTGGCACAGTGGTTAAGAGCTACGGCTGCCAATCTTTAGGTTGGCAGGTGCTCCTTCTAGTCTGTAAAGTCACTAGGAGTGGGAACTGACTCGGCAGCAGTGTGTCTGGTTTCAGGTTTATTAGGAAAAAGAAAAAAGGTCAAAATCACTGACCCAGACAGGGCTATACATAATTACACATCATCAGCTGAACACGAGGCCTTACAGACCCAAAGATGAGATGAGAAGACTCAGCAGAAAGCAAAAACTGGGGCAGACTCCTAAACTGCTTGAACTTGGAGTATGTTCCCTAATCTACTTGGCAAAAGATTTTCATCTCACCAATCACTGGGTGACCATTAAGCCATGCTGATCCAGGAGCAATCTCTTGGGATCCAAGCTGAAACTTTTTTAGGGTTGTTAAAACCTGTATCTATTTCTACATACACATCAGTATCTGTCTATCTATATCAGTGGCCTAAGGTTTCACTTCTAGAAGCTGGAAAAAAAATTAAAATCAAAGGGAAGGAAATAATAAAAGCAGAAATCAACTAAATAGAAAACTGCAAACAATACACAAAAACTGACTCAGCTGAAACTTGGTTCTTTGAAAAGATCAACATCGGAAACCCTTAGCTAGAGCGATCAACGAAAAAAAGAGAACACAAATCACCAACATCAGGAATAAAAAAGAGTTATCACTACAGATTCTGTAAACAGTAAAAGGATAATGAAAAACACAGGCACAGTTTGAAGTTATCAGTAGCCTTTTTGAAAATTCTGTGCTGAATAATCACCGCAGAAGACTCAGGTCCACAATATACGTCTGGTCAGCACCATCAAAGGCTGTGCTTTTAAAAGTTTGATTTAATATAGGCAAACTCATACTCTGGACTGAGGAGAAGCCAAGTCTCTTCCCACATCCCAGCAAATCATCCTGAACCAGTTTTTAAAGTGGTAGATGAGGAATTTATCTAACTACCCAGACTTGGGCTAGCTTTAATAAACAGTTGTTAGGTTTCTATCTTTTCTAAAAGGTTTTTTAGCAATTTCTGCTTTTTAAAATTTTCTTGTAGTATTCACATATGCTCTAATCTCCAGCTTTCAAAATGAAGGAAAAGGTGATTCTTAAAAGCCATTTCTATAAAAATTGTAGGCCGAGAAATAACATCCTATACTGCATTTAATGACAATCAAGAGACAATGTCCAAGTATTGAGAATATAACTAGAAGGTTCGCCTAACACTGGAAATACTGTTGAGCTTTTTCCCTAACAAAATCATATTAGAAACCCAAAAATTACAAACACGACTGAGTTGCTCAGATTTGACCACTGAAGGTGATTTCTTACTTCACTAAGAAAAACTCTCAAACAGTGAAGTTAAGTGATCTCCTTGGCATCAAATCCTACACTGCTCACATACTGTATCACCAGAAGAACCCAAGTGGGAAGAATGCTAACTGCATGCCTTGTGTGACTTCACACTCTCTAAACACCCTACAGCCCACCAGGGACCCTCATCTATACAGCATCAGCAAACAGTCTGCAGCAGGAATCCAATCAAACAACATCCTGTGGAAGGACTTCAACACTTATAATCAAGTTTCCCATAAAAAGAAAAAGATGCGTCCTGCAAGGAGGACAACCAGAGTGCTCCTTAGAAGCAAAGATGGCGAGACTAATCTCCGAGTTCGGACAAGTTGTCAGGAGGATCAGTCCCTGCAGAAAGACATCATGCTTGGTCAACTGGAGGGTCAGCAAAAAGGAGGGAGACCCTCAACAAGACAGACTGAGACAGTGGCCGCCACAGTGGGCTTCAGCACAACAACCCTTGTGAGCACGCCCAGGACCAGGCAGGGCTTCACCCTGTTGTGCGTAATAAGGTGGCTACGGGTCGGAACTGACCTGACCGCACCAAACAACAACAAAAAGAAAGCTTACATACACAAGATGTCGAAACTGTCTTTAGAAAAATATTGATCGGAGTTACTATTATCAAAAGAAAAAGACAGGTGTCAGTTAAAAAGCAAGTCCTTAAATGTAAATAAAAAATAACTTGAAACACAGCCAACGAAGCCATTATGAACTGCTATATCAGTAGGAAGTAATGATTTTTCCAGTGTTACATCATTGATCTAACAGATGCTCTGTTTCTGCTGAAATGAACCGGAAATTTGTGTAAGATAACGTTAATGCAATTTGCAACACATTTAAATACCCTGGGTCCCTCTCATCATTACAATTACTACTATAAAAAGAGAAACTTTACATTGCCTTTCTATGAAATATTTGCATAATTTTTGAAATCTTAGAGAAAGACCAAGACGTTAGACCAATCTATCACACACTGAAAAACTCACAGCACCAAGAATATCATTTAGTCAATTCACAAAATATTTTTAACACATACTCAGTAATATCAGACACTGCTACTCTGAGTGCTGAAACCACAATGGTGAGCAAAAGAGATGTGCTCCCTGCCCTCAGAGAGTTTATGGTCTATCTAGGAAGACAACCCAACAGGCAATGTAAGGACAGGACGCTGTGCAAGGACAGAGAATAGAGTCGGATCTCCTACAACAGGAGCCAGAGAAGACAACCAGGCAAACTGACGTGTTGAGATGAGAAGGGAAGTAAGACACAGGCAAACGCTGCAGGGAAGACAGCTGAATAAAATAAAAAGTGGCTTCTGGCAAAGGAAGCACTATAGGAAATACTGTAGGTCATAGGCTCAGCATGTGTGACATCCAACAATTAAGTCTGCAAACTCAAACGTTCTAAGTGCTACATACCTCACTGCTGAATAATATCACTACGGTCACCTTCAAAGCACTCCCCTTGGGAAGCTATGCAGAGGCCAGCGCCTAGTTCACCCTTCAAAGCAATTTTGGAACTCTTTCTGAAATGGCCATTGTGCATGGTGGCACCGTGGCAAGTCTGCAAACTTAACTGTATCGTTGTCTGTGAGGAAGGTTTAGCCAGTAAACAAATAACTACATTGGAACATCTTCCTTCGTCACCTGGTCTACCCCCAGTGATTTGTTTCTCTACCTGAAGACAAAGAAAATATTGAAAGAAGACACTCTGATGACATTCATGACTCAAGAGGAACACGATGACAGCTGTGAGGGCTGTTCCAGAAAGAAAGTTCCAAAATTGCTTTGAGGGGTGGACTAGGTGCTGGCATCGGTGCATAGCTTCCCAAGGGGAGGACTTCAAAGGTGACTGTAGTGATCGTCAACAATTAGCGTGTGTTTGTGAATTTCATTGGCAGTCTTGTACAAATGGCCAGATTAAGCATTATCTTTTGTGAAAGAAAAGAAAGTTGTGGGAAATTAACCTTTACTAAGCCAAGCCAAGTGCCGGCGAGTCGGATCCTAGCAAAGTATATGTGTCAATAGAGGTTATCTACTTCTTTAAAAAAAAGACTGAAGAATTGATGCATCTGAATTATGGTGTCAGTGAAAAATACCGAGCATACCATGGACCGCCAGAGGAATGAACAAACCCGTCTTTGAAGTATAGCCAGCACGTTCTTTAGAAGTGAGAATGGTGAGACTTTGTCTCTCTTAACTCTGCACATATTACTAGGAGGGACCAGTCCCTGGAAAAGGACATCACGCCTGGTAACATCCAGAGTCAGCAAAAAAGAGGAAGATCTACACCCAGACGGACTAACACAGAGGGCCAGTACAGCTACGAGTGCGTGGGCAGCACAGGACCAGGCCGTGTTTCTTTTGTTGTAAGTAAGGCCACTGAAAATCGAAACCGATTAGACACCACCTAACCATGTAACACTGTACTTGGCTGGCTGGCAACCACGTAACAACATCTATGTCTTAATTTAGCAGAAAAAAGGTAAAAAGGTCACAGTTTCACCTTGGCCTATCCTCCCCACGACCCACTCAAACCCATATGGATTTACTCACGCACACTGCATGCCAGGCTCTAGAGAAGGGTTCAGTGGTGGGCAAAAGGACCCTCTATTGTGAACTTAATGTTCTAACAAGGAAGCAATCAGATACAGCGGGGTGCTTCTGTGCTTGCAGACGAATCTGAGAAGTTAGCTCCTTGATTCCAGTTATCATTGAACAAAATAATAGGTAGCTTAAAATCTGTTTGACAAATCTTTCAAAAAGAGAAAGCACTATTTTACATCAAATATGGCATAAAGGAAACTATGTATCCCATATACACAAAAAGGAATCACACTTGTATTTTCAAATAAACATCACTAGCCAGTGTTCTGTAGACCTCACAGCCCCTGTACGGTCTTGTTTTTACCGTTCACACGGAGAGGCCAAGCAGCTGTTTTCATAATTACCGATCACTGGTCAAGCACTGATTGTGTAGGGCTGGGTTCTGTACAGTGCACGTCACACCTGTGATCTCATTCCGTTCTCACAGCAATCCTGCAAAGTAATTATTACGGTCTCCATCTCACAAATGAGCAACCTGCAGTTCAGAGTTTGCACAGCTTGCCCAACTACACAGAGCTGACAAATGACGGAGCAAAGGGAGTCTGATGTTAAGGCCCGCGGGTCTCCTTCCACCCCACTGCCATGCTTCGGTGGCATCGCAGCGCAGCCACCAAGGCAGCTGAAGAGTGGACACTGAGCGACACCTGATTCTAATTCACACCTTGTAAGCAGAGGAGGCAGGCTGGGAGCTCCAGTTCAGGGAGTTCATTCAGACATAACCCACGAGATTATAGCCTTGGAAACCCAAGGTAGTCAAATTACTAATAGTTTTTCCCCGTTTCAGGAGTCCTGGTGGCACACTGACTAAGGCACCCAGATGTTAACGGAGAGGTTGGCGGTTGGAACCTGCTAGGCAGTCTGGAAGAAAGCTGTGGCCATCTGCTCCCATAACGATCACAGCTTTGGAAACCCTATGGGGCAGTTCTCCTCTGTTCACAAGGTTGCTGTGAGTCAGAACTGACTTGACAGCAATGGTTTTCCTTCTTTCCCTTGTCCCCCACCCTTACCCTGGCTTGTCTCTTCTGGAAGCAGCTGATACTGGATTCTCTCATCTCACTGGATTCTATTACACTGCCTTCCTATGGACGGTGGGGGAATGGACTACTTCAGCACAAACAAATCCAAGTAAAAACTGAAGAATTCAGCAAGCATCATCACACCCTGCATCCAACACTAGTCCTGATACCATGTTCTCCTAAAGTACATTTCACACTGAAATCTACTATTAAATTACTAGTACAAAGTCAAAGCTATGCCAACCTTCATTATACACAACCTTACATAATCCTCACACTCCTACAAGGTTGATACTACTGTCTCTAGTTCACAGACATAATCACACATTTAAAAGGGTAACTAACTTGCTCAGGGTCATGCAACTATAAACAGGATGGCAGTACAATCCTAAGAACCAATGTTTTTAAATTCTTCATCAGGCCTGCATTCCTGCAAATCTTCATATAATTGACAAGAAACACCAAAATTGTCTGATCTGAATTTGTACATACTTATAGAAGTTTCCACATATACAGTAAAACCCATACAAGCTGCAATCTGTGTGAGGTGGAAACCTGTCAGAGAAGAAACAATCAAATAGCTTCCACGAACAGACAGCAACAGCAAAGTATAAGACTATATATACCCTGTCAAAGGTGGAAAACTTGCAAGACCTGGAAAGGCAACGCAGACCTGTTGAGTTCTGGCTCTCACAGGTTTCACTGTAAACAGTCATATAGTTACACCATCCAAATTACATGGTTATAGTGCACAGTACTTTGTTAATTAAAGAACATCGATTAGATACATGACTTAGTTTTCACACCTCTTACATTATTAAGCACCAGAGTACTTCAAATTTATTTGAGGATGTAACTTAACAACTCATTTTCATCAATATTCATTCATTAACTTTTCATCCTAAGAAAACAGAATATTTTATGATAGTTAATACCAACATTATTTAAAGTCCAAAATGGTACATATGGTGATCATTCTTTTTACATTATTTTTTAAAAGCAAAAAAAAATCTTTCCACTTATTTGTAAAACAGATATTTGAAACAGGTTCAACGCAGAGCAAAAATGACACCACCAAACCAAACTCACAGCCATCGAGTCAGTTCCTACTCACAGAGACCCTACAGGACACAACAGAACTGCCTCATAGTTCCCAAGGAGCACCTGATGGATTCCAACTGCCAACCTCTTGGTTAGCAGACCATAGCACTTAACCACTATGCCACCAAGATTTCAAATGACACCAAGTTACAAATAAGTAGGGGAAGCACAGAGACGAACAGGTCACTGTATGTATCTCCGGTACCCTCTCTTCCTCTCAACCAGCTACTTCTAACTCTCTTGAATAAAAGCTTAAACTTGGCCAATCTGCAACTTATTTTAGAAAAAGTGCAATGGAAAAGAAACTAAATAGAGGTAGGTGAAAAAATATATATGCAGTATATCTAACAAATCCATAAATTTCTCTCATTTTTCACATCTATATGTCATACTAATTATTTCTTTCTGCTACACAGACAAGCTATAAACAAAACAAAACAAGAAGCAATGTTTGTGCATCACCTGACTGATACCACAGCTTTTACTCTATGGAAGAAGGAAGCTATCAACCTTCCATTCTAGGTAAGACACAGAACAAAAATCGATGACGCTCACCAATTGGAACTTGTTCAGGCTGGCTCAAGGACACAAACGCTGAGGTGTCATCAATCCAGGATATCTGAATGTTACCTGCAATGTTGAAATGGAAAGCAAAGTGAACATTTGACCATTTAGACAAGGATCCGCTTTAATTTCTATCTCTGACAGATGGTCCATCGGGTTTAAAATCTAATCAGGACCTCAGCATTACAGAGTCAGTCTGTTATAGCTTAAAATCTACCATAGCAGGAATTTAGCTCAAAACTTCAAGAAGAGACAAACTGGGGTGAGGGTGGAGGATAAGGGGAAAAGAAAGAAACCACTGCTGTCAATTTGGACTCACAGCAACCCTATGGACAGAGAACTGCACTATAGGGTTTCCAAGGCTGTCATCTTTACAGGAGCAGATGGCCACAGCTTTCCTCCAGAATGGCTGGAAGGTTCAAATCGCCAGCCTCTCAGTTAACAGCTGGGTGCTTTAATCGGTACGCCACCAGAACTCCTGAAAGGGGGAAAAGTTTCTAGTAATTTGACTACCCTGGGTTTCCAAGGCTGTGATCCCATGAGTTAATATCAGAGCACATCTCTTTGGGCCTGGGAGTCCCTGTGTGGAGAAGCTTCTAATCCAGGGGAAGATTGATAAGAAGGATCTTCCTCCAGAGTCAACAGACAGATAAAGCGTTCCCCTGGAGCTGATGTCCTGTATTTGGACTTCTAGCTTACTTTACTGTGAGGTAAACAACTTTCTCTCTGTTGAAGCCATTCACTTGGGGTATCTCTGTTACAGCAACACTAAATGACCTAGACATTATACATATTTAATCCGTATGTTGAGCAAATAATCAGAGAAGCTGGACCACAAGAAGCAGAATGCGGCATCAGGACAGCACGCAGGAAGAGTCATTAACGACCTGCATTATGCAGACGACACACCCTGCTTCCTGAAAGTGAAGAGAACGGAAACACTTACTGATGAAAGTCAGTATGGATTACATTTCAGCAGAAAGAAAACAAAAATCCTTACATCTAGACCAATAATGAACACCATAATAAATGGAGACAAGATTGAAGTTGTCCAAGATTTCTTTTCACTTTAATCCACAATTAACGGCCATGAAAGTAGCAACGGTGTTATTATTTGCTGCAAAAGACTTCTTTAAAGTATTAAAAAGCAAAGATGTCACTTTGAGGACAAAGGCGTGCCTGACTCACGCCATGGTATTTTCAATTGCCTCATATGAATGCAAAAGCTGAGCAATAAATAAGGAAGATCAAAGAAGAAATGCTGTCTTTGAATTACGGTGTTGGTGAAGAATCCCAAATGTACCACACGCTGCAGGAAGAGCGAACAGACCTGTCTTTTGTGGTTATCTCCTAGTCCCCTTTATTAATCTAAAAGTAATCCCGACTTCAGTGTCTTTGTATCTCCTTGACTTCCTCCACATCTGGAAGATCTATGTGTACATTTTTTCTGACCTTCTTTTTTATATAATGTAGTTGTTGATTATATCCTGAGATACTTTTTGTGATTTGGTTTTTGTTATTATTTTCAGATTTCCTCTCCTGACAGTATCTAGATGCTCTGTCGAGTGTTGGATGTTTTAAGTATATATCTGATATTACTGATTTTCTAATGAAAGAATTTCCTTTAATGTTTCTTGCAATTTTGGTTTGATTTTTGTAACTTCTCTAAATTTCTGTTCATCTGTGAAAGTCTTAATTTCACCTTCGTTACCTGAGAAACAATTTTACAGGACACGTAATTCTTGGTTGGGCTTTGTGTATGCTACCCCCCTCTGTGAACGGGCCTGCCTTGACAGACACACAGCCAGAATGCTCCTTAGGAGTAAAGATGGTCAGACTTCATCTCTCATGCTCTGGACATGCTATCGGGACAGACAAGTCCCTGGAGAAGGACACCCGCCTGGTAAAGCAGAGGGTCAGCAAGAAAGAGACTCTCGAGGACACGACTGAGAGTGGCCGCAGCAGTGGGCTCAGGCACCGCAAGGATGGCACACGACCAGGCAGCGCTGCAGTCTTTCGTGCACAGGGCTGGTATGCGTCAGAATCAACTCAATGGCACCTAATGACAACAGTCTTCACAGACAACACTGCCACGTCTTTCTCCTGTAGGACAAATCTTCTACTTCCAGTTAGCAACCAAGTGTTTAACCATCAAGTCATGAGATCTCCTCAGACAGTGGAAGAGGGAAACAAAATATTCACAGAGAGGCACTCAGTAAAAAGTAAACACCAACAGAACAAAATGAAGGTGAGAGCACTGAGAAGGAAGGAGGCCAGGGGAGAGGAAGAAGTAGTACAGGAGGAAGGTGGGGAAAACAGAGGGGGAAAGCAGAGGCTTAATTATACTGCCGTCACTCTTCTTGGGGAAGAAATACACACAGAGCACTGCGTTAAAAGAAAACAGGTAAACACTGGAAGCTATCACTGAAATAAGTCTGAATTCCTATTCAAGTTTTCAAAAGCTGGAAAATCCTGAAAATAGCTTTGCTTCACCATTAAAGGAACACCCCCACCCCTGCACCTTTCCCTCCTCCAACCCCTCCCACCCACCCCGACCCACACAGTAAAGTATCAAGGTATGAAGTGACGCAGGGGACATCTGACGACGGATCCTGGCGACGGCTGAACATGATGGATAGAACTAGTGCCACTGAATCGCACACACGAAAAACACTGAATTGGCAAGTTCTGTGTTACCACACAAATAAATACAACAACAACAAAAACAGTCTGTATTACTTGGTTGGAATCCTTGTGTGGGCACCAACAATTAAGCACTTCACTGACAGCTCAAAGTTCTGTAGTTTGAACCCACCCAGGGGTGCCTCAGAAAACCAGCCCAACAATCCGTGTCTTAAAGGTCACAGCCTTGAAAGTCCTATGGAGCAGTCCTACACTGTCCTCATGTAGTCACCACGAGTCAGAATCGACCCAACAGCAAAGACATTACCCGGTGACCTCTCTAACTTGCAAGTGTGTTTTTCTGGTTTTGTTTTTTTAATAAATAATAATAACCCACTGCCATCAGAATGATTTCGACTCACAGAGACCATGCAGGGCAGAAAAGAACCGCCCCATCCAAGGAGCAGCTGATGGATTTGAACCATTGACTTTTTGGTGAGCAGTTGAGTTCCTAACTGCTGCACCACCAGGCCTCCATAAACAACAACAGCTAACATTTACAGAGTAGCTATCATATGCCACACTGTTCTAAATGCCTTGTGACATTTAATCTTCAGGACGTGCCAATGAAATTAAGTACTGTTTTCACTATTATCTTTAATGAGTAAACAGATAGAAAGGTTCCCTGCACAAGTCACACAGTTAGCTTTGCTTTTATTTGAACTGAAAGAAATTCTACTCTGAGTATTTTACTTAATTTAGGCAATTAAAGTCTGACTCCACATGGACAGGAAGCTTACCAACACAAGATGAGAAAGAGCACCAACAGCCAAAGCTTTCACAAGGAGTCTTGACACTCAAATGTACTTCTAGACCAAAACCAAATCCAAACCCACTGTCATTAAGTGGACTGTGACTCAGAGTGACCCTACAAACAAAAAAAAACAAACCCAGGGTCGCTGAGTCAATTCAGACTCATAGTGACCTTAGGACACAGTAAAACTGTCCCAGAGACAGGGGGCGGGGGACCATGCTCTTAGGTGAAATCGAGGCCAACTGGCACAACTAGCGTTTTGCTAAGAGAGCTCTCTGCACCCCACACTGGTGAGTGGTGTCTGGGGTCTTAAAAGCTGTCAAGCTGCCATCCGAGGGCACAGCAAATGGTCCCCATTCAGCCAGAACGGATGCTCACCGAGGACCAAAATGACATGGGGTAAAGACAACCCAGAAGAGAGAGAGACCCACAAGAGTGGGTGCCTACATCGACTTGGGACTAGAAGAACGGGATGGTGCCCGGCCACCACCAGTGATAGCCGCGATGGAGCTCACTAAGTGGAGTCTCACTGGCAACACAAGAATAAAAAGGGGTACATCCTGAGATCTCCACTAAAAGACCTCAATTGATGGTCCAGCGGTTTTGGGGTTCCCCTGAGAGCATGGCCCCCGGCCCTAATGTTGCCCTTGCCCATAAATCATAATGAAGATCCACTCTTTGGACACGAATGGATTGGACTTGGCAACGCAGAGTGATCATATATTGTATGCACTTTATGGTTCTATACATCTATAGGATATCAGCCTGCTGACCTCTGGCTGGAGGAAGGAGAGTGGGTGGAGAGGAGGGGAAAGGAGACTGTTGGGAGGATGAGACATGTATGGAGCAGAGAGGAATAGTGTGCTGTCACCAGGCAGGGAGAGCAGCAGAAGCTGCATATAGGTGGGCATGTAAATTTATACAGGAATGTACATTTTCACTCAGTCACATCAAATTAAAAAAAAAAAAAAAAAGGATTAGGGTGGGAGTGTAAATCCCTTCAGAAGACCACCTCCCTGCTCCACTGTAAAGGGAGTTTCCCTGGAGTGTGGCTTGCCCCACCCTTAATCCTTGCATCCCACAAGAGATAAAAGGAGAGAAAAACAAGCAGAGAATTGGGAACGTCACACCATCAAGAGAGCGGCACCAGGAGAAGAGTGCGTCCTTCAGACCTGAGGTTCCTGCGCCAAGACGCTCCCTGGACAAAGACTGATGCAATATCAGACTTTCCTCCAGAGCCGACAAGGGGGAAAGTCTTCCCCTGGAGTGGACATCCTGAATTTGGACTTGTTGTCTGCCGGACTGTGTAAGAATAGACCTTCGTTTGTTAAAGCCGTCCATTCTGTGTTATTTCTCTTAGAGCAGCACTAGCTGACTAAAACAGCTTCGAATTGTTAAAAACTGAGGCAAAATGCCTCACACCAAAGAGACAACCAGGCAGTGGGTGCCTCCCAACAGAAGTCTGCAACCCCATCCCTAACATGGTCCCGCTGGAAAAAAAAATCAAATATGAATCTGATCAGGCCTCCAAATCCAACCACTGGTTTGTAGGAAATACACAGAGCAAAGGGACATGTGAAATGACACCAGGTTGCAGGAAACAACACAAGACCAATGACCTCAGTTCTCCAACAAATATATTTGAAAGAGGGATAGAAAGTATAGAGGGTGAATCTACAGATTAAAAAAGATTTTTAAGACGAGAACTTAGTGGTGCTCTTCCAAAGAAAAGAGTATGATATTAAAAATTTTACAGTGTTGGGGGAGGGTTTAGTTTAGATAGTTACTAGAAATCTAGTTGGGAGAAAGCGGTGATAGCACACATTAGAAACAAGAACAACATTAAGTGGACTTCAGCATAACTTGAGTACTCCTTCCATCTTGACTCAATACTGCAAGGATAGAGTAGCTGGGGCAGGGGGCAGGGGACCATGCTCTTAGGTGAATTCCAGGCCAACTGGCACAACTAGGGTTTTGCTAAAAGAGCTCTCTGCACCCCACATTGGTGAGTGGCGTCTGGGGTCTTAAAAGTTGCCAAGCTGCCATCCTAGGACACAGCAAATTGTCCCAACTCAGCAGGAATGGATGCTCACCGAGGACCAAACTGACATGCGGTAAAGATAACCGAGAAGACAGAGAGACCCACAAGAGTGGGTGCCTACATCGACTTGGAATCGGAAGAACTGGATGGTGCCTGGCCACCACCAGTGATAGCCGCGATGGAGCTCACAGAGAGGAGTCTCACTGGCAACACAAGAATAAAAAGGGGTGCATCATGAGATCTCCACTAAAAGACCTCAATTGATGGTCCAGCAGTTTTGGGGTTCCTCTGAGAGCATGGCCCCCGGCCCTGATGCTACCCTTTCCCATAAATTATAACAAGGGTCCACTCTTTGGACAGGAATGGATTGGACTTGGCAATGCAGAGTGACCATATATTGGAAGCACTTTATGGTTCTATACATCTATAGGATATCATCTTGCTGAGCTCTGGCTGGAGGAAGGGGAGTGGACGGAGAGGAGGGGAAAGGAGGCTGTTGGGAGGATGAGACATGTATGGAGCAGAGAGGAATAGTGTGCTGTCACCGGACAGGGAGAGCAGTGGAAGCGGCATATAGGTGGGCATGTAAATTTATACGTGAATGTACATTTTCACTCAGTCATGTTACATAAAAATCAAAAAAATAAAAAATTTTACAGTGGAGAAACCTGGCACATACCACCTTAATTAAGCAATCAAGGTTAATGTCACCAGTGATATCATGGGGGTAGCATGTACTCCTGACAGGATGTGACAAGAAGTATATGCCATCTCTGTGAAATTCTTCCCAAAGACTCTTGTGTGTATATGTGCATTAGGTGGAAATTTATAAAACAAATTAGATTCCCATTCGACAGTTTGTAAATAAAGTGTTTCATGGCCTTGGTTTCACTCTCCAAAAAAAAAAACTGCCCTAGAGAGTTTCCTAGGAGCACCTGGTGGATCCGAACTGCCAGCCTTTTGGTCAGCAGACACAGCACTTAACCAATATGCCATCAGTGTTTCTTATAGTGACCCTACAGATGCATTTCAATTAAAAAGCAGGACTAGGACTTCAGAAGTCACCTAGACAACCTGGAAAGATTACAGTAACTTTCCAGAAATAACATCTGTCTTCACTTGTTTTTCTAAAAATTAGATGTGTAAAGCTTTTCAATTAAAAAAGCTCACACAGTGCCCATTAACAAATGAATGGATAAGCAAACTATGTTTTTTTCACACAATGGAATACTATGCAGAACAGTGAATTTGGGAAACATCTCATAACCACGGAGAAATCTGGAAGGCATCATGTTGAGTTAAATTAGTCAACTGCAAAAGGACAAATATTGTATGAGACCACTATTATAAGAATTCAAGAAACACTTTAAACACTGAAGAAAAGAGTCTTTGATTGCTACAACGGTAGCAAGGGAGGGAAGGGATATTCACTACTTGACAAGAATTATGTTAGGTGAAGGAAGGGACAATAAGCAGAGCAAAGGCCAAGCCAGCACAGCTGGACCCAACCAAAGCTAACAAGTAAATACAATAGAACACTTCAAAGCACAGAGTGGCAAAGGCAGGCGTCTAGGGACCATGGTTTCCAGGAACATCTAGGTTAACTGGCATAACAAAGTTTATCCAGAAAATGTTCTGCATCCTCCTTTGGTGAGCGACGTCTGGGTCTTAAAAGCTAGCAAGTGGATACTTAAGAAGTACTGACCAGTCCCAACCCATGGGGAGCAGAGGAGAATGAAGGAAATCAAAGGCATAGGAAAATATCAGCTCAAGAGACAGAAGGGGCCACATGAGCTGAACACTACAACAGACCCAAGTTACAGTATTTTCCATCACATCATATGCACGCGAAAGCTGGACCATGAACAAAGAAGACAGAAGAAGAACTGACGCTTCTGAAATGTGGTGCTGGAGAAGAATGCTGAATGGACCACCGACCACCAAAACAACAAACATCTGTTCTGGAAGAAGTCCAACCAGAGTGCTCCTTGGAAGCAAAGATGGCAAGACTGCCCCTTACATACTTCAGACATGCTGTCAGGAAGTATCAGTCCCCGGAGAAGGACATCATGCTTGGCAGAGTGGAGGGTCAGCGGAAAAGAGGAAGACCCTCAACGAGACGGACTGACACAGTAGCCGCGACAATGGGCTTAAGCATAAAACAACTGCGGACATGGTGCAAGACTGGGCAGTGTCCCATTCTGTTGTTTATAGGGTCACTATGAGTCGGAACGCACTTGACGGCACCTAACAACAACAACAGCATAAAACCATATGGTGCCCGGCCACCACCAACGGCTGCCCTGTCAGGGAACACAATACAGTCCCTCACACAGTAGGAGAAATGTGAGGTACAGAACTCAAACCCTATTCAAAAGACCAGACTTCATGGTCTGAAAGACAGGAGGGTCCCTGGAAGGCAAGACCCCCAGACTCTCTGTTGGCCCCAGACTGAAACCATTCCCAAACCTGAATCTTCAGACAAAGCTGGACTGGACTACAAAACACAGTAACACTTGTGAAGTCTGTGCTGCTTAAGTGGACACAGGAGGCGAACTGGGCAGAGGCAAGATGAGAGGGCAGAGGGGACAGGAGCTGGATCAACAGACACGGGACACGCAGGGTGGCAACGGGGGGTGCGCTATCACAGGGTGGGGACAGCGGCTACAGTTACATAGCAGTGCATAAGTTTCTGAATGACAAATGCACTTGAACTGTAAATTTTCACTTAAAAAACCAACCCGCTGCTGTCAAGCTGGCTATGGCGACCCTAGAGGTCAGAGTAGAAGCTACCCCACAGTGTCCAAGGAGAACCTGGTGGATTCGAACTGCCAAGCTAACAGACTAACAGACATAGCACTTAACCCACTGCACTACCAGGGTTCCCAGATTTTTACTTAACGCACAATAAAATATATATTTTAAAAAAACAACTAATACATGCTTACTTGAGAATATACAGGAAAGTCAAAGGAAAAAGAGAAAAATCCTAGTCAAGACATTAAGCAGTAACAGCACAATACTTCCTTCCGGTCTGATTTCTCAACTCATCAGAAAATAAAGCCTTACGGCCGATGAGACGCTGACTCACAGTGACCCTACAGGACAGAGCCGCACTGCCCGGCAGCGTTTCGGAGGCTGTCATCTCCACAGAGGCACATCTTCCTCCCACAGAGCGGCCGGTCAACATGACTCCCCTAACCTTCAGTCAGCAGCTGAGTACTTAACCACCGAGCCTGCAGGGGCCCTTACTTCAAAAGGTAAATTTTTAAAAATAGTACTGGCTGCACAGGACACCTTACTTTGTACCTTACTTAATATCTGCCTTTTACTCTACATGTTAAAGTAAAACCATTTTACCATCTTCTTTAAATCCAGTATTTTCAAAATAGCTACATAATAGTCCATGGAAGATATGTGTCATTAAATATCCTAATTAGTGGAAATAAAATTTCTTTGCTGCCTTTACCTAACCCAAGGATTTCCAAAAGGAACAGCTCAAAAACCTCACTGTCAAAATAAGGAAGCATCACTGTGGGCACAGAATAAGAACCGTCTTCATAAAGCTAACTGGAAGATTAATTTAACCCAGTCACCTGACCTGATAAAAAGGAAGCCTTGGCCTACTTCACATGTACCAAGGGCACTGATAACCTCAAACACCTGTGTTCAGTTGCCTTTGATTACTAATAACAAGCAAAGATCTTACTAAACAAACATTTTCTCTGAACTTAATCTTAAAAATTATTTATCATCAGCCTAGACTTCTTTTCCCCAGTCAGTAGTAAAAGCAGTCATAGCACTTCCGCCTTCATTTCCAAGGCTCACTAGTGGCCTCCTGTCAGGTGCTAGCCAAAGCTCCTCAGAGTGGCCAGTACCAAGACGGCACTACACTAAACAGACGAAAACTCCATGGGTAAGACTAAAACCTTGCGCATCTCTGACCACCTAGGGCAAAGGGAAAGCAAAACCCTAAAAGCAGGTGTGCAGTGATGTCCTTACCGAAGGCACTGAAGAGCTGGTAAAGGTCGCTGGTTTTCCATTCTTTGGGGAAGGTCACGTGAAGCACATGGTCGCGCTTAGGCTGCACTGTAAGACAAATGTTTGATGAAAAGTTCAGGACTGACAATGGCCATGGCAGTTGAACTGTGCCCCCCCAAAAGGTAGGTGAGCTCCAGTCCTAACCCCTGGTACCTGTGAACGTTACCTTATTTGGAAACAGGGTCTTAACAGATGGAATCAAACTAAGGTGAGGGCATACCAGATGAAGGTGGCTCTAACCCACTGATCAGTGTCTACTGACACACAGAAGAGCAAAAAGAGAGAGAGCACCAGGTGAAGAGGAAGCCAAGACCACGGTCACGCATCTGGGAGCCGGAGAACACCCGAGACTGCCGACGGCTGCCAGTATCCCGGCGAATGGCGCGGCAGAGACTCGGCCTCAGAACCTCCAGCAGTAAGCCAGAGAACCGTGGGACAGCCAGGCTCTGCTCCTGACAGCCACTCAGGTCACAGCAGGCAAGGAAAACAAAGACAGGCCTGGGGACCGGCAAGCGGGCTGCTGCCGTCACAAATACCAGCTTGGAAGTGGCTTCAGAACTGGGCTGGGGTAGAGGCTGGCATAATTTTAAGGGACATAACAGAAAAAGCCTAGATTTCTTTGAACAGACTGTTGCTACAAGCATGCATGTTAAAGATGATTCTGGTGAGGTCACAGACATAAAGGAGGAACGTGTTTTTGGAAAGCGGCAGAAAGATGACCTTTTTGTAAGTGGCAGTGAACCTGAATGAATTTTTTTCCTACTGCTATGTGGAAAGCAGAACTTGTAAGCAATGAACGTGGACATTTAGCTGCGGTTTCTAAGGGTGGCAGGCGCAGCCTCATAGTTGCTTATAAAGAAAATGAGATAAGCTGAGGAAGGAACATCAAACAAAACAGAAACTGAAGATGAGGCAAATTCCCAGCCTATGCGTGTTGTGGAGGAGGAAGCATGCCCTGCAAAGAACAGCAGGGGTGTGGCTGGCCCAAGCTGGCTGGAGAGATCAGGCTGCGAGCCACTCAGCCACCGACCCAGAGACACAGCCCGCCGGGAGGGAAGCAGCACCAGCCTCCACCATCCGGGCGATTCTGACTCACGGCAGCCCTGTCGGACAGCCGAGAACATCCCCACAGGGTTTCCAAGGCTATAAATCTTTACGGAAATAGATCTTTCTTCCAAGGAATGGCTGGAGAGCTGTTCAAACTGATCTTTCACTAAGCACCTGAATGCTACCCACCGTGCAACCAGGGTCCCTTGAAGGGGGCATCAGTGGGTGACAGGAAAGAAGGCTGTCAGACTTCGGAGATTCTAGAGGCAGGAAACGGACTGACAGAGCTACCTAGCTGGAGAGATGTGCTATTCTTCAAGGACAGGAAGAACAACTCGGAGGGTAGCGCAGAGGCCGGCGGGGTGCTGCTGTCACCACAGGCCCCGGGGTAGCGGGTATGAGGGCAGGGACACCCTCTTCAGCTCCAGGGCAGGGCCTCTCCTCTGCTTATAGTGGCCCTAGGCCCAAGTCCACCAGCAGCACCCTAATGCAACGAAGCCCATGCTAACTTAGGGAACCACAGGATTGTCACATGATTCCCTGCAGATATACTCAGGGTGGACAGGACTCTGCCGTCACCACCGCCTAGTTCTCATTTTGAACCCACAGCAATTCCAGCCCTAGCAATTTCATACAGAAAATCTTTTCTCATGAAGTCCCTGTGCAACCTTTTTCTAAGGTGACACCAAATAAGCGGCTCTGCTGACTTCCTTTGTCCTTTCAATTTAGCCGTCTGCATGCTTACTACAACAAACACGTGCACTGTTCAAACTGAACAGACTAATTTTGTTTAAGCTGCAGCAGTTCTTTGACCCACAATCCTGTGACTTACTCTCAGATCCACTGGGCACCTCTGAGTGAAAGACCCAACCTGTCTCGGCCTCCACTTCCTCGGCTATAAACCAGGAAGGAGCCCCAGGGGTTGCTCACGGTTAAACACTCAACTACTGACGGGAAGACGGGCTGTTAGAGCACCCCCCCAGAGACACCTCACAAGTCAGGCCTGGCAATCCACCTGGGAAAGGTCAACATCTTAAAAACCGTTAAGGGACAGTTCTACTCCAGGCACATGGGCTCACCATGAGTCGGAATCAACTCAGTGACAACTCACCACAACAACAACAATTGGAATGAAGATGATTTAGCTTACAGAGGTGCTGCCTAAGAATGAGACGAAGTAACAGTCTATTACGGCATACACACAGTGTGCCCCCAGTGTCACTCAACAATTAGCATCATCAAGTAAAAACTACCCAATTCTACATCCCTGTAGCATATTTTAAGGGTCCTGACTTGTACCCATTCAGCGCTCAGCTGCAAACTGAGAGTCTGAACCCACCAGCCATTCTGTGGGGGGAAAAGACATGGCAGTCTGCTTCTAGGAAGGAGACAGTCCTGGAAACCCTAGAGGGCAGTTCTACTCTGTCCCATGGGGTCACTATGAGTCAGAACTGCCTCCACGACAGTGAGCAATGGGTAGTGTATTTTAAGGCAAATATCCCAACGCTAGAAAAAGAGCAAAGGAAATGAAAAGCACGTGATGTGGATAAAGTAGAGAATAAGCAGAAAACCAGAAGATGCCTCCAAACAGACTGGTCTGCTAAAGTTTTCAATAAGAGGCAAAAGCCAAATTACTAGATTCAAATTAACTGGGAAACAGAAATTTTACTGAGTTACTGATACAGCTAGCAAATCTTAAAATCTACTGTAAGCATGTAGAGAAAATGATGAAACCAGAATTCTGAGTAAAAGTGAAAGAATGAAGATATATAGTTTAAAACTTGAACTCACGTATAAACTGGAAAAGATAAGTAAAAAGATGAGTCAATTAAGGCCTAAGGGTCCATTAACTTAAACACACTATCCATCTCAACCACAAAATCACTGCCCACTGCTAAGGGAAGGAAGCTCTTTCCTAAGTTATCCTTTTCCAGTTAGCCCTTCCAGACCACACACTTCAACGTACAGATGCAAAGAGAAAAGAAAGATTTACTTACAGTCGGGTCCTTCCAAGTTCAGATAGGGGATATCCATGACCCTCATAAGAAATAACCTACAAAAAGAGAAGAAAAGCAGCCACTAGGTGATTTGGGGAGAGGGAAATGGATATGTGTGTATAGGAACAATTTTAGTAGAAGTTCCCTCATTATTTCTAAAAAAACATTTAAAATTGCTGAAGATTCATTTCAGAGACTTTTCTGTTGGGCTAAATATTTTTCCTAAGTGACAAAGGATATGGCATATCCCCATCACCTATAACACTTTCGGCACTTACAAGCTGCTCAATAAATGCTGGCTTAATGAATGAAATTAGTGATCAAAGAGTCGAAAGAAGGTCCTGCACAGAGCTGCCTTACTGATTAGTCTAATGAGGTTGACAGAAGACAAATACTACAGAAGACAAGCGGTCATGGATGCAACTGTGTCCTCCCCAAAATGTGTGTAGTAATTTGGCTGGGTCATGATTCCCCATGTTACGTGACTGCTCTCCATTGAGTGCTTTTCCCGTGCTGAAAATCCTAACCTCCGCCTGTGGCTCATAGACTGGATTATGTTAAAGAGGCTTAGGGTATGAATTAGGGAAGGTCCTACGGTCACCTCCCTGCTCCAAGGTAAATGGGGTTTTCTTAGAGTGTGGCCTGCAGCACCTTTTATCCTACAAGAGATAAAGGAAAGGGAAGCAAGGAGAGTTGGGGACTTCATAGCATCAAAAAAAGCAGCGCCTTCAGACCTGAGGTTCCTGTGCCAAGATGCTCCCTGACCAAAGACTGATGCAACACAAGGACTTTCCTCCAGCGCTGACAAAGAGGGACCGCCTTACCCTGGAACAGACACCTTGAATTCTGACTTGTAGCCTACCGAACTGTGTAAAAATACACTATTTTTGTTAAAGCCATCCACTTACGGTATTTCTGTTAGAGCAGTACCAGATGACTACGTCACTAGCCATCTCCCAGACTTAGGAACAAGTATTCCTAGCAACTGTAGCAATAACTCTTATGATCAGCATTGTAAGTGAGAGTAACAGCACAGCTTTCTTTTTCTTGTTTTTTTTTTAACTGAAACACAATCACTAGGTGAAGACTCATCTTTTTGGTGACCTGAATTTCTGAAATAAGTGACTGCCTTAAAAGCCCATATAATTAGTGTCACTTAAAACAACATAGTAAAAGCACAAAGGGAAATGATCCTTGGTAAAGAAAACCATCATACTGATATAAACCATACCAAATAATCTCACTATGCAACTCACAGTGACCCTACAGTACAGAGCAGAACTGCCCCAGAGGGTTTCCAAGGAGCGGCTGGTGGATTCAAACTGCCAACTTCTTGATTATTAGCTGAGTGCTTAACCACTGCACCACCTGGTCTTCGAAAGAAATCACAGCAGTCATTTTATGTATTCCTTCCAAAGTGGATACAAAACAACAAGAAAATTACTTACAAATTATAACTCTCTGCAATACCATTCAATTTCCTCTTCCCAAGATTACGGAGAAACAAGCATTCTGTTGTTTCTAAGATGATTATAATGAGTTTTCCTTAGAAAACAACATATTGTGCATTTCCAGTAGACAGTACTACATTATACAGCAAATTAAAAAGACAATCCAAGTGTCCAAACAAGCCATCAGTTCAGCTCCACTGACCTGCAATTAAGGCATATTATTATCAGGCACTCAAAAGCCAAGCAGGACATGATCCGGTTCACAAATGGAACCGTCAGCACGATTATCACTGTTCTGCCAGCGCCAGACAAGAGCCAGTCACAGCAATCTGTGGTTTGAGAACTTGCTGCCTGGCCTACAGTTTAATAAACCAAACCCTATGGCAAGGAAACCAAATTTATTTTTAGCTCTTGAATTCAGGCTCAGTGAACTATTCTGTTTTGCAAGCTGTTTTGCCCAATTTACTCAACATTACTTGCAATCTCAGAAGATAATACTATATGTATAAAGTGCCTAGCAGAAAATAGGTTGTCAGTAATGGTAGCTATCATTCTTGTCACCAATCACAACCATGTAGTTATTCTTAGGTTTTAAAAGAAACCATTGCGGTCAAGTCAGTTCCAACTCACACTAACCCTATGAGGACAGAGGAAAACTGTCCCACAGCATTCCCAAGGCTGTACTCTTTAGGAAGCAAGCAGACAGCTTCATTTTTCTACCATGGAATGCCTGGTGTTTGAACTGTCAGCCTTCTGAGGCAACAAGTCTCCTTATTCTCAGGTTAGGAGACCCAGTACTGCTATGCTTCATATAATTTTGAATCCTTCATTTAGTAACTTAGAAATGGTCCTAAAATTCTAAAACAACAAACCAAAAAATTCATTTAAAGCTAATGTATCAAGTGTCATAAAATAATTAAAACCTTTTTCTCTAATTTCAACAGACGATGTTCATTGCTGTACTGTCTGATACTAAAAATCAAAATTAATCTTTATATTTAATAACTTTGGGTGAGTCAATATGGCAAATTATGATACTCAAAATAGCTATGAAAATTTCTAAACAGAAATAATTCCACATTTTACAAAAGCACAGAACTTGGATCACATTTTCATAGAACATGTATTAATATACCAAGAGTAATAAAATCCTCCCCGCCATCAAAAAACAAAAGCAATTGTTTTGTAAAACTGTGAACTTCTGTTTGTAAAAATTTATTTTACTATTCTTTGTTTACATGAAAAAAAGAACAAGGTTACCAGACCTGAGAGGCCCGTGGGAAATAAGTGCACTTTCTTAGAGAAAGCACAACTGAAAATACCAGTTGACTTCATCTTACAGAGTCATCTGCCTATGGGAAACAGTAAAATCGTATTTGTCTGAGCCTGCAACTTACTACTCTGTTAAATTCTATTTCTAAGATCATGGACTTCCAAGGAGTTTAGAAAGTCTATTTATTGTCCTATGCAAACAAAGATGTGACACTTAAAAAGGGGGGGTCTCCTGAAGGTCACCTTTCAACCCAAGATTAGACAGGTCTCTCAAATCAACAGCAGCATACAAGAGGAACGTGCCTCTTAGCTTGATCAGGTACCTAAGACCAGATGGGCAATGTCTGATTCTGAAAAGCAAAGATGAGAAGTCAGAAAGGTACAGCAAAACTGGATGACTAGACAGAGGTAACCCAGGACAGACAGACATGGGAACCCAGGGTGGAAAGGGAAAGGGGATTGCAACCAACATCACAAAATAATTTGTGTATATATTCTTTATTGAGAAACGAATTGATGCTATAAACTTTCATCTAAGGCGCAAGAAAAATCTAAAAGAAAGAAAGAAAAAAGAGGAGGGCCTCCCCAATTTATCCCACCAGGTAAATGTTCACAAAAAATTTTTTCAACTGTTTTTTTGTCAAGCAAGCTCTCCAATATTTATTTGAATTTTAAATATTATATCTGATTAAAATAAATAAAAATTCATTCTCAGCTAATAACACCCAAAAGACCAAAAGAAAAAAAAGTTAATCCATACTATCTTATCCACTTAGGCAATATTTTAACAGAACAAAACTCAGTTTTATAAAACAATTGCTTTTGTTCTGTTTTGTAATTTTTGATGGTGAGGGAAGAATTACTCTTGGTTTAACAACACATATTAATAATGTGATCAAAGTTCCATGATTTTTAAAATGCAGCAGTATCATTACTTATGTTTAGAAGTTTTTGCAGTTATTTCGATTGTATAATTCAAACAGCACACTTTAATGATTTATTTTTTGTTGTTTGTGGGTGACAACATACACAGCACAACATATACCAATTCAACAGTTTCCACACGGACAGTTCAGTGACACTGATGACTTTCTTTGAATTGTAGAACCATTCTTACTCCCCTTCTTGGAATTTTTCATCCCCCATTAACACAAACTCCCTGCTCTCTGAGGTTCCTGTCTATCAAATAAACTCTTAACAGGACTTTTCACTCTTCCCCCGCATCTCCAACTTCAAGTCTGGACTTCAGAAAGAACTGAGTAGCCCCAAGCTCTGGAAGAACACAACAACCAACTGTGTGGATGACTTGGTCAACTGTGCCTCCGGATAAAGGCTGCAACTGTGGAACTACCCCCCATATCTGTGGCTGAGCACCCCCCACCTGAACCCAAGTCAACCTTTTCAGTGGCTTCCCACCTTCCTTACGCCGTACTGTTTCCAAGCCACTGTTCTGGAAACAACCCTGACCTCTGGAAATAAAATGAAAACGTATCACGGCCTGCATGCCTCTTGTACACTGGCTGTCATGGGCCTGCACCATCTCCCTGGAATGATACAGATCAAGGGATGGTTTTCAAGAACCGTATTAGGCAAGTGGACGTGCTGATAAACACCTAAAAAGATGTTCCTTCACGTGAAATACATTAAAGAATGATCTTTTCCAAAAGGCCTTTCATCTGCAGATAACAAAAAAACAGCTCACTTAGGCCAACACTTGCATGAAGCGTTATTTTAGTGAAGACTCAAATGGCTGTAATATGGTAAAGACATCCTAGACTGTGTATGGAAGTCTTGCCACAACCCTCTAGGTCTTCTGATGCAATGATGTTAGCTCAGCTCCCAACCACAAGGTCATCAGTTCAAATCCACCAGCCACCCCACAGGGGAAAAGACCTCCCGTGAAGATTACAGCCTTGGAAGTCATATGGGACAGTTCAACTCTGTCCTGTGGGGTCACTAACTCAGAATCACTCGACAGCAATGGGTTACTCAAAGCATTTTGTTGATTTCCACACCTGTTGGCCAACTGGTTAAGAGACGTTCTCAAGGTATAGTTCTCCAGAACAGTGGCAGCAGCAGCATCAACTGAGAGATTTAAGGAACACAAATTTTGGGGCCACCCCACAACCTCCTGAATCAGAAATCCTGAGGACTGAGAATTACCACATTAGTAGAAAAACAGTACGTTCAATGCTGTGGTATTAGTTACCATTAAAGGTGATTCAAGAATCGGCTGGAAAATGACTTTGCTGCACTGCTCCAAAAATTAGTCGTCTTAATGATTTATTTGTATTAAATGATTCTGACTTAGAAAAGCACAAAACTATTAAATACCAAAGATGGTCTCAAAATCTAGGACACAATAACAAGACTTCTATGACTCCCTGAATCCAGGAGGTCAAACACTGGCAAGGAACTAGGTTCCCTGCAAGAGACAAATCAGGGAAAATTACTACTGATAGACACTGTTCTCATTTTAAAGAAGTACAAAAGATTACTTAAAAGACTCTCTTGGCAAGCTGCTGGCAAAACCCCAGCTCGTGTCTGTGAATTAGCCACAACAGAACACATCTAGCATTACGAATTAAGCTTTAGTTACCAATGGACCAAACACTTGAAAGAACAATGCATACAGCACACAGATTGAGACACTTTTGACCTTATCAAAATTCTCCAACCTCAGCAACAAGTCTCAGACACAGAGTCACAAAACACACAAGGCTGCCTTAAGATTAGAAGTTATTCTCTGAATAACAACCGTGCCAACAACTCATCTTGGATGTTGACCTCGGTCCATGTGAACCACTCCCTAGTTGTTCGGTGAATAGAAAGAATGGCAAACCATATCAGGGTGAACCCACCGTGTGCAGCTATGCTCAAGAAAACTGAAAAGGCAAATGTGTCATTCAAAAATGCACGTAAAAAGTCCTGGAGGTGCTTCTGGAACACTCTGCATGGAGATTCAAGCCTCTGGGAACTGAAAAGATCACTGTCACGGCTTGAATCATGTGTCCATCTAACCCCACCCCCCACCCCAAATGTGTGTATCACTTTGGCTGGGCCGTGATTCCAGGTACCTGGTGATTTTCCTACAAATTGTAGATCCTGCTTCTGTGATGTTAACGAGGGAGGACTGAGGGCAGCTGTGTTAGTGAGGCAGGACTTAATCTCTTAAGACTGTATTGTGTCTTCAGGCAATCTCTTAGGATACAAAAAATGGGAGCAGAGACAGAAGGCCTCACACCACCAAGACAGCAGTGCCAGGAGCAGAAGGCATCCTTTGGATCTGGGGTCCCTGAGCCTGAGAAGCTTGTCAACCAGGGAAAGACTAAGGACAAGGACCTTCCTCCAGAGCTGACAGAGAGAGCCTTCTCCAGGAGGTGACACCCTGAATTTGGACTTTTTAGTCTACTTTACTTACTGTGAGAAAATAAATTTCTCTTTGTTAAACTCATCCACTTGCAGTATTTGTTACAGCCGCCTTAGAAAACTAACAACCATTAAGTTCTTTAAAATTTTACATGACCAAATCTATGCATGAAATGAAAATTTATATTCAGAAATGAACAAAAGTCTTTCATTTGCTCTTGAATCAGCATGTTTTCCAAAGCTGTAACTAAAAGGAGAGGAAGAAAGCAGAGCACAGGGGATGTTCCCGGTTGAAGAAGTGACTGGTAAAAAAAATGGTCATACCCGGTGCAGTAGAAATACATACTGACAAGAGGTCTGACAACAAACAAAAAGCTTTAAGTAAATCATATATCCACTTGGCAAATGATCAACATGATAGTGACCATGGGATCTAATTAATGTCTTCTGAAAATTTCTTCTTATACTAAAAAAAAGTATACAATTGTGTACGGCCCCATTTATATAACATATCTAGAATAAGCGAGACCAAAGTTTATTAGTGGCTACCGTATCAGGGAAAGGAGAAAGAGGAACTCGTTTTGTGAGGAATCTTGAGCTTCTGCTAACGATGGCAGAAAATTCTGGAAATGAAGAATGATGATAGCTGTACCCATGATGACATAACTGGTATCACGGAACGGTACCCATAAAAATGTTAAAGTGGCAAATCCTTTGTTTCATATATAATATTTAAAACTTAAACACATACAAAATTGCAATTAATAAATGAGGTCCACTAACCTCAACGAGTGAACACAACAGAAAAAAATAAGGAAGAAATTCACTAAAATGATATGCTTTTGGGGCCTGGTGCGAGGGACTATGAGTGGGTTTTATTTTGCTTTTATCAGGAAAAAGAAATTAATCTTTACTAAAAAAGTACCAAGTTCCTGAATAAAATAACAATTGTTAAGATGGCACCTTCAGCCTCCTCTGATTCCCTGATCTCTGGCAGGTCAGCAAGGGAGTTTCAGTCCCATTCCACGGGGAATAAGGAAGCAGGTTTTACAAGTTCAATGGCTTGTCCATGGCCACCACAGAGGGAGAGGCACGACTCAGGCTCAAAGCTTCCAACTAGCGGCCCCACCTTGCATCTACTGGGGGCCCCATCTCATCTCGATTTTGAGCTCTTTGCAAAGCCTCAGTGTGGAATGGTGAGCAATGATTCTGGAAGGAGTGTCTAGGGACACATCAGGATTGTAATCCTCAATCAGCAGCCAAGCACATTTTGTCTCAGCTGCCACTGAAGTGACAACTCCAGGTACAAGAAGCCACCAGAAACTTTTTTTTTTAATGCTCTGTAGGTTGATTAAATTATAGGTATGTCTAATGGGACAGGGCCCAGATACAAGAGGTTACTATCTGAGAAAAGCTTTGGGGAGACTGAGGCAACGGGAACACACGCAATGAAGAGAGCCAGGCTGCCACAGACCAAGGAGCTCCTGTCTGAGCACGAAGCTGCCCAGTCACCCCCCCCGCACACATCCAGCACACTCACCATCAGGAAAGCGAGTGAGCCAGCGCAGCTCAGGGTGCAGACAGGCCTCAGAGGTGGGAGCATCCAGATGGCTTGGTTTCTGGAGTCAAACAGTTAACTCTGCTACTAAAGGGAAGGCTGGAATTTGGGGTCTACCCAGAACAACTTTGGCAAAAAGGCCTGGAGATCTACTTCCAAAAAATCACCATTGTCCCCAGATTCTCTGTTAGCTCAGAAGTGAAACCATCCCCAAAGGCAATTCTTCAGACAAAGATTGGACTAGACTGCAGAACACAGAATGACACGGGTCAGGAGTGTGCTTCTTGGTTTAAGCAGATACTGGGGACTACCTGAGCAGCTCTTGTCCAGAGACAAGACGAGAGGGTGGAGGGTGACACGACCTGGCTGAATGGATACGGGAAATACATGGTGACAAGGAGTGTGCTGTCACAGGGTCGAGAGGGTAGCTCGAGTTACATGGCAATGTGTGTGCAAGCTTCTGTACGACAAACTGACTGGGACTGTAAACTTTCACTTAAAGCACAATAAAATGTTAAAACAAAAAAACTCAGCCATAGACAAATCCTATGCAGCACAGTTCTACTCTTGACACACACAAGGTCCCCAGGAGCTGCAATCAACACGACAGCAACTGGTTTCTGGTGTCTTATGTGTCAGATTTGTATACATACACCTTTGACTACACGTACACTGTGCACGTGTGCAGGTCTGAGTGCTCCAGAAGGACGTTTAAGGTCATGGCATACATGATAGACACAAGTGTTTATTCAGTCTCTTTCCCTAGCAAAAGGAAAAAATCTCAAGCCCCAAACTCTGTATCCTTCCTACCAAAAGCCAGTACTTCGCTGACCTGAAATCTGCATTGCATTTATCTGCCATCGGCAAGACTACATAAACCTCTTTCTGAAAGCTTTAGCTGAAAAAGAGATTTCCAAGTAAAATAAATAGTATCCTTCTCATGTCACTGAAGACTGGGTTACAGAAATCTTGAGTAAAATCTAATCTCAACACAGAAATGTTGAGCCAAATCTAACCTCAATACAATCTGAGCAGTGAATTAATTTGTAGCTTGGCCCGAGTTCCCCAGCCTTCCGATGGAAAACTGAAACCTTTACTATCTTACCAGCTCGACTGCTCTGGCACACAGTCTTGTATTTCCTTCAGGGCCCGGCCGTAAAAGCACTTCCTAAGAACCCTGCATGCAAGGACTCATCATTATACATATTTATGTGCTATAAAAAACGAATTCCATCATCCAGGGTACAGACCACGCAGGCATCTCTCACAAAATAAGCTCATTTATTTTGCTCACTAAAGCTTCTGTGTAAAATAAGAGAGCAGCCACGGGCTGCAGGGAGAGACTGTGGCATCGGTTATTTTAATTTCGCTCAGGTGGGTGGGGCGGACAGACAATTTTCAATCTTGTCACTTGCTGTTTCGACAAACACAGCGTTACCCGACATTTGTCCTGAAGCCAAGCCGCGTCCTTTCTTAAACAGAGATGCCACACTAGATGCAAGGGAAAAAAAGAAAACCAACAGCTCATTTGAACAGTGTCCATCAAATGAACCATATCAAATTACATCAAGTAAAAACGTTAGACTAAGCATTGTACAAAGGCAACAACTGCAGGGCCTGTAAAACAAGAGATTGAAAATGTCAGCAGAAAGCAGCCCACAGAAGCCAATGGGTACCGCCAACACCTTTTAGAACCACTGCCCAGGCCAAACACTGAAACAAAAAGAAATCTTTCAAAGATATGAGAACTACCTTTTTAAGAAAATACGCAACCAGCTGGACAGCAACCTCTTTTGGAGACTCTTTGCTGGGGAGGAACAGCCCATTCTTAGTCAAGGACAGGACTGGGCCACGCTATGGTTCTGCCACTCCTGTGGCCCAGGGCAGATGACCCCACCTACTAGAAGGGGATGCTGTCATTTCTCCTTGAGGGCTGCTACCAGAACTTAGAGTTCATGCAGGTCTCCTGCTCTGCATAGTAGGAGATATTGCACGGTGGCCTTGTTGGGTTCTGGCCAGTCGATTCTGACTCAGAGTGACCTCATGTGACAGGGCAGAACTGTCCAGTAGGGCTGCCTTGGCTGCAATCTTTACAGTAGCAGATCGCCAGGTCTTTCTCCTCCAGAGCCACTGGATGGGTCTGAACCACCAACTCTTTCTTTAATAGCTGAGCACTTAACTCCTGCATCACCAGGGCTTTTAAATTTCATAGAGTACTCTGCTAAGCCTTGAATGATATAAACTGAATGTTGAATAGTCTTGGAAATAACTATCACCCACTTGCTCCAAAATGGGGCCAATTCCTGCCTTGGAATACCTAAGAATGCTGCCTTACGGCTAACGCACCAGACTAAGGAAGGGGCAAAATGTTTCAATTTGCACCCCAGAAAACCAACCAGACCACACTGTTGTACAGCTGATTCCAGCTCATCCCAATCCTGCAGGACAGAGAACTTCCCCATACGGTTTTCATGGCTGCGATCTTTACAGAAGCAGGCTGCCACACATCCTTCTCCAGCAGGGTGGCTGGTGGTTCATCAAAGTGACATCTCTGCTTTGTAACACAGTGAAGAGGTCTTTTTTGTAGCAGATTTGCCCAGTACAGTATATCAGTTGACTGCTCCTCCCATGAGCGTTGATTGTGTAAAGTAAAATTAAACCTTTGAGGTAACTTCAACTCTTTTCCGGTTTATCACGATGTTGTTTATTGTCTAGTCATAGAATTTTTGTTTTCTTTATGTTGAGGTACAATACATTCTGAAAGCTGTAGTCTGTGATCATCAACAGTAAATGCTCCAAATTCTCTCCACTTGCAGCAGGCAAGGCTGTGTCATCAGCTTACCACAGATTATGAACGATGTCCCATTCCGCTTCATATACTTCAGCTATCTGGATTATTGGCTCGGATGAGTAAGCACCGTGGGAGGATACAACCTTGACACTCACCTTTCCTGATTTTGAACTCCGCAGTATCCCCTTATTCTGTCTGAACAACTGACTTTTGGTCTGTGTATAGGTTCCTCACGAGCACAATTAGGTGTTCTGGAAATCCCATTCTTCACAATGCTATCCATGATTAGACAGCAAAATCCATGTATGATAAACGAGGAAGCTGCTGTCTGGGTGCCTGCTTTGATGTCCACGTTGTCAATACCCACACGCCAACCAAAGGCCCTGACAGCACCTCTCCTAATCAGTCTAAGAGAAGTTATGCTCTCTATCCTTGGTTAAGAACCATATTCAGAAGTTGGGGGGATGGGAGTGGAGAACAGAAGACATTACATTTTAAAAGACTGTGTGTTCATTGCTGAACGTCTTGATCAAATATTCTATAGAGGAATCCTAATAAAAAGGGGAAAATGCAGAACAGAATCTCAAATTCTCACAGAATCCAGATTTTCTGGAGCCAGAGAGGGTGAATGAATGCCCACAAATATTTCCCTGAAATAATCTTTAAACCTGAAACTAAAACTACCCACTGAAGTCTTTTTAAAACAAAAGTAACAGTGGAGCTTAAGTAGTAAAGAATTTTTACCTTGAAATCCACATTGTTCTAAGATCTATCTACAAGGGATCAAACTGACAACAGCAACCCAAAAGATCAGATGGGAGCCTTATGGGGTAGTGAGTGTATGTTAATAAGGGAAGAAAAGCTCAGAAAACAAGGGTGAGAATGGCTACATAACCTGAAGAATCTCATCAATGTCACTGACTATACCCATAGAAACAGATGAATTGGTTTATGTTCTGCCCTGTACAGTCCCAGCAACAACCCAACAGAAAAAGAAAAAAGACTGTGTGGCACTTTTATTCAAGCACCATTAGTATAAAAGTAAAGAAATAATTACTACCAAGCTCTTGGGAAGGCAGTCAACTGGAAAGGAAGGGTCCCAGAGTCCCCATGAAAGCTGATTCTCATCTCTGCATGAATCTCCCTCCATCCTACACCCCCTGCCCTCCTCAGTTCTGGCACCTTCAGGGACTTCTGGTGGAAGAGATGCGGACAGCGCAGCTGCTGCCGGTGGGAGACGAAATGAGGAGACTGTCTGCTTTGCGCCCGAGCCTCACCAATGACACAACCTCCCCAGAATTACAAGGCTTTATACATATGGATGCTGCTGACACCCAGGGCAATTTTTCCCATTCATAATCCAACTTGGCAGTAAGGTCTTTTAAATTAAGACACAAAGACAGTTGTGAACTGTTTTCTTAAGAAGGCTTCTAAGCTGCCATTCTCTACAGAGAAGACACTACTGGCATTGTGAACTCCTACTTCTTCCCTCCTGTCAACATCGAGTCAGCCGCCCAGGGAAACCCGGCTAAGCAGACACAGCCCCCAACACCAGGAAGAACTAGATTCAGAGTACTCTCTTAGAAGTTCACTATGGTTAAAGTCACAATGATAACTGCATTCTTTTTCACCTACTATATGCCACATGAAAACCCTGGTGGGATAGTGGTCAAGAGCTATGGCTGCTAACCATAAGGTCGGCAGTTCGAATCTACCAGGTGCTCCTTGGAAACTTCATGAGGCAGCTCTACTTTCTCCCAAAGGGCCCTTGTGAGTTGGAATCGACCCCGTGGCGGTCGGTTTACTTGTCACACACCAGGCAGCTCTGTAGATGCAGCTCCTCAACGTCAGAACAACCCTACAACGTGAAAACTAAGCTTCCGAGAGGCCAAGTGGCCTGTGCCAGTGGCGTGATTTGAATGCAGGCTGCCCGACCTTGCAGCTTCTGATCTTCTCCCTTGACGTCTGCTGCCCCTCCTGTACATGAACCTCAGTGGCAGTGGTCACACAAGTGCATCTGTGTGTCAAGTTTTATGTGCCCAAGACGTGAAACACAAGAAAACATGAGATAATAATACACCCACAAATGAAAGTGCCTCAGGTGTTCCCAAAATCACAACAGTTTTATACATTAAAATCTCACTGGAGCAATGAATTGTTCGTAAAAGACATGGCTTGCAGTGGGCCACTTACTAAAGGCTACTTCTTTACTCCCTCTCCAGTCAAAACGCACAAGTGAAAACACTACAGAGCACAAGGACTGAGGAATAATTGTACACTCAAAGCGGAAAGAAACAAACACCACAAACGTTCCAATCCTCTCCCTCAGCATCCTAGATCTAGTTACAAGCAGCCTTCCTCTCCTCCTCTTTCCCTGGTCAAGGCTCGTAACTCCATACAAGGCCCTATTTAAAGAGCGTATTTCATGCATAAAGCATGATTCGACAGTCATTACTGCTGTGAGACACTGTCCAGCCAGCTCTGACTCACAGCGGCCCTGTATGTGCAGAGCAGAACTGGGCTTCACAGACTTTCCAAGGATGTGACTTTTCGGAAGCAGATCACCTGTATCTTCTAGGCCAATCACACTGTATCTTCTAGGAAAACAAACAGCCTCCTTTTGTTCCTGGCATCTGGTCTGGAGAAGCAGTCTCCAAGTAGAAATGTCACCAGAGCAGTGGCAGCAGCAGTAGGGTGACTGAGGCCCATCATGCACCAGCTACCAGGCAATTTACACGAGTCTCTCATTTCACTCACACTTAAGCCAAAACCAAACCCGTTGCCATTCATTTCAAATCACAGCAACCCTATAGGATGGAAGAAAATTGCTCTGCAGGGCTTCCAAGGCTGCAAATCTTTACGGAAGCCGACAGCCACATCTGTCTTCCATGGAGCAACTGGTGGGTTCAAACCACTGACTGCTTCACAAGCGAGCACTCAACCACTGTGCCATCAGGTCTGCTCACTCACAACAATCCTACTGAATATGCAGGGACAACACAGCGGAAGCACGGAGGCAGGAAGCAGCCAAGTTACTATCACAGAGATAACACCAAGGGGGCCAGGATTCCAATCCAGGTACCCAACTCCAAAGACCACACTCTTAGCCCCCTCACTACACAGCACTATGTGACATCTACCGGAAAAATAATCAAAGGGCTTTTTTAATTTTATATCAAATGAGAACCAAACCAATTACGTGAACCTACAGCTGACCAGTGTTGCTGACGATCGGGTACACGCTCACAGAGAGAGAACAGACTGCTGAACCCAAGCTTATGTTAGAAGGTACAAGTCCCCTAAGGGGAAAGTTAGTGCAACTTTCAAAACAGTGGACTTATTCTATAATTGAACCCAACGGTACCTCAGAAGGCAGACACTTAATCCATCACTCACGACACTCAAAACTGGTGGCAAACACCAGGCACCAGACCAGACTGGCCGACTCCTCCATGTGAGGAGGGCCAGACGGACAAGGACGGGGAGTGAGGGCTTCCTGCTGGTGGACAGGCACTTCTTCCCAGGAGGGACCAGGCAGCAGAGCCCGTACCGACAGACTTGAGGGCCCCACTGACAGCTCCCCCAGGAGCTGTCCACTGTGCCACCAAACAGGGCAAGTAAAATTTTCTCTGTGCATTCTCAGGGGCAAGGCTGGGAAGAAAGGAGCACGGCTCTGCTCTTTTTTGTTGCCCTCTTCAGTTTAAAATGTCTCTGAGGCTACATACCAAACACATGTACATCACAAGAAAAAAACCACCGTGCTGCCAGCACGAGACTGCTTTCCACAGGGCAGAGGGAAGGAACTGCTGGTGGCGTGAGCTGCCATCCACTTTACTCCCACTGGGCGCTTCCAGCTCCAAAAGGGCTTCGAAAGGTGGACAAGGCACTGGCGTCAGTGCATAACTTCTCAAGGGGAGTACTTGAAGAGTGACCACGGTGACATTCAGCAATGAACTATGTAACACTTTTCCTACGGTGAGTTTATGAACTTAACTGTCAGGTCTCATAAGTGAAGTCATACAATATTTGTCCTTTCATGAAGCGACAAAACTTTTTTAAATGTTCCCTATCAAAGCCATCTTGCTTCCATACCGCATACCAATCTGAGACCTCTCTGTGTCACCAGACTTCTCACAAGCCTACACTGAGGAGCTTTCCAAGGGCTGGCACTCAGTTACAATGTCACATCCACTTAGTAACAAACTTACTCATCACTAAACTAAAACCCTGCAATACAATCTGCTACCAGACCCCTCTGGGTTTTTGTTTTTAAATACTTAGCATGTTCAATCTTTATTAAAAGGAAACTAAAACCTACTGGGCACCTTACTCAGTTCTAGAAACTGGCAAAATCCTTCCCCCTTCATGCCACCCTTATTGCCTGGATAACCTCGGTGGGAGGTTATCACAGAGGAAGTGATGTTGTATCCAAGGGCTTCCTACTCCTTGTAGGCTTGTTTCTTCCTCTGTAACTTAGAAAGAGAATGAGGCAGGGCCATCTAGGAAGACCTCGATTTCCAGAGGAATCCTAGGATTCCAGATTCACAGCCCCTGTATTACAAGCAGGCAGCAACTCTGTACAAGCTGAATGCAGGAAACTCTTCATTTTAATTCTGCTTCAGAGAACAGCCAAGGTAAGACACTTGCTCATTTTGTTCCTCTTTCTAAGAAATGAAGTAAGTGGAAAATAACCTTCCTCCCAACACCTTTGTGAAAGGCTATCTAAAAGAAAGCATTCACAGGGTTCCCATACTGTAGCGATTATCACATTTGCCTCACTCTGTATCTACTGTCCAGTTCTTCTGAATCACTGTCTCCCTGAATCAGGTGTCCTCCAGAAATAGAGGACTACACACACAACATAAGACAAAAGTCCGATTTTGTGTTTTCTGTGGTGTGATGAAACAGAGAAAGGAAAGGGTATTTTTAGCTCTTTCCAGCAGAAAAGGATGTGACCCAAAGATCTTCTCCAAGTCTGGTTTTCCAGGCATTGATAAAGCCGACCACGGTTAACAGAAGAAAGTTAAGTCATTTCTTGACCAGCGATCCTCCAACATTCTTGGGAGTCCATTCCACACAGCCTCCCATTAGCAGTGGCCTGATCCTGACTTCCATGGCTGGACTCTCTTGTGTCCTTCCTCCTGGTCCCAACAAAGCAAGGAGGCAAAGGGGAGGAATCCCAGCCACAAAAGAGACAAAACAGCACTGGGCCAGATGCTCACAGGGACACGGTCCTATATGGGCATGGCTCAGAAAGCACCGTCCACCACACCCAGTGTCTGAGCACTGCTCCACCACCAGCTAGCTCAGGATTTTCTCAATAAAGCTTCCAAAACGGCGTGACTTATCCAATCCAATGCTAAGTAATTTATAACGACTCAGAAATAGGTGCTTCTCTCCCCTGAGTGTTTACTTGCTAAACATAAATCTGGGAAGAGGAGAAAAGACGCAGTATTTGCAAATGGCAGCAGTCTGACGCTCATCCGAATTTATGCAAGGACTGTCCATTTGGCACACAGAGGGCCTGGTGGTGAAAGAAATAAACTCTGGAGAGATCTACATATTCCAACCCTTGAGATAAGGTCAGCAGCAACTGTGGGCTGTTTCTCTACAGGGTCAACTAGAGAAATGACAAAATCAAGGTTTAATGTCATAAATCACACCTGCGTGTAAGTTTGAATAATGTCACCGTCAACACAGAAAGAGATATCATAGAAAGCAACTGCTTTCCCCATTTTTAAACGGGCTAAGCAGGGATGACTGTACTGACTCAAGCTACTATAATAGAAGATAATAAAAACAGTTCTCCTTTCGCATTTCAAAACATGTAGGAATTTCTTTTCTCCTTCAAAGATGCAGAAAATATCCTTCCTTACAGATGGGAAGGATAGAACCCCAAAATCAAGTTAGGTATGAATTTTTAGTGAAGGATCACGGGAAGGCTCCTGAATTCTGCCATCCATTATTCAGCTGTTCTTAAAACGCATATTGGTTTCAACCAAAAGTGGGAATGGACAGATGTTTCCATTTATGACATATTTACCATCCAGTTCCTGTGAATCACTGTCTTCTAGATTACTAGCAACATGAGATTGACTGATCAAGTCCTAGTGCTAAGTATGTCAGCTACACACACACAACTGACAAACCAGAGCACTCGACATCTAGCCAGGCTCGTGCCATCATCTGATTTCATAAGAAGCTGGTTTTACTGGAAAAGCACAGTCGTTGCTTTACATACTTAAAAATGAGTGTACAGGTGAGATGAACTTCCACGCAGAAGAAGAGCAAAAATTAAAACGTTAACAAGTCACAAGTTCTGAACCTGCAGGAGTCCGATGTTTGGAACTGACACCTGTCTCTCCCCTACTTCACCTATGCGCAAGCACTGTGGTGCTATACAAACATCCTAAGGAGCCAGTGTTCTTACAGAGCTAAACACTGACGGAACTGTGACGAGCTGCATACAGTGGAGGAGACACCAACCTAGCCGTGAAAGAGTTAACCCTCCCAGGAATGTTGATCCATGTGGCCTGCCCTGTTTAACTCACCCAGAATCACTTAGAATCAACCTTGCTAAGACAGTTGGGATGAAGCTGAAGCTTGGGGCTCTGGTCCAGAACCAAACCCAGGCCTACTTAAATAAGACATCCATAACCGTAGCCTCCTGAGTCGGATCCGACTCAACGGCACGTGGCTGGCTTGGCAACTGTAGCCTCAGCTGTGCCAAGCAAGCACGAGCTACACTTTGAAGTAACAATCTTGAGATTCTTTGGAAATACTCTGAGCTCTGAGTTTTCTCTAACTCACGCTGCCTTACTGAAGGCATAAGAGCAAGCTTTCACTTCAGGGCACCTCTTCAGATGAAGGCTGGGGATACGGAGAGCATCAAATCCATCTGTGTAACCCATGTTTTCTTAGAAGGTTTTAGCAACATTAATCAACTCAATAACAATACAGGCATGAATGATCATCTCACCTGTAAAGTGGTAGGGGTAAGTTAGATGTAACTGTGTGTGCCAAAAAACCAACCATATAAGGCATCCCTTCTAGGTGATTTAAATGTCAAAATTATTGGTTCTTTTCTCTTGGGAGAGATATACTACTCCTTTAGCAAATTTTTTTTTTAAAAATCATTATTGGCTTGATATTTAATAAATTAATTCCCAAAGGTCAGTTTCTATTTTCACACGTCTGTGTCATTAGAGATGAAAAATATTTTATCTGAAGACACATCATGTTTTCTAAGATACCCCTGATATCCCAAGATGCTGCCTTCTCTACAACGAGTGAGAACTCGGGAACTGAAGATTGGGACCCTCTGATTACTTACTTGTTAAAAAAAGGTTCAATAAGTTTGGATCTGGCAGACACGTGGATTTTTGGAGGACTGAGAAAAGAACCTAATGAAGAAAAGAAGCAGGGGATTATACACATTCATGCAGACAACGCCTGAAAGTTCAGGCAAAAATACATTCAAATCTGGTGGTGGCATAATTTGGAAAAGGATGCTGGTAACGGTTATTCACCATGTTGACTATAACCAATGTTACTGAATCAAACAATTCAAAAGTGCTGGATTGGCAAGTGTTCTATGATTTATGGTAAAACGTGTGTGCACTGGAACTCCACAGGGACTGCACTAGTGTTTTATTACTCACGGTAAAACCTGTGAGCGCTGGGACTGCACAGGGACTGCACAAGTGTTTTACTACTTACAGTAAAACCTGTGAGCGCTGGGACTCCAAGGCAGAATCCCACGGTTTTTTAACCCCACAGTTCCCACGTTTTCCACCTTTGGCAGGATCCCCTTACCACCTTCCTCTCACTCTCTTTTTAATGGAAAATAGTTGATTTTTCCTTCTCACACGTTTCCACCTTACAGAAGTTCCAGTTTTTATAGGTTTTAGTGTACATGCTTTCACCACAATAAAAAAAGACGTTAAAATAATTACATACATATACTTAAATTGGCAGAACGGTTCAGCATGTGTAGTCACAGAGGCCACATACCTTGCCACAGGGAAGTGTCAAAGTGAATCCTCCAGTCTCCTCCAAATCCAATCTCAACCCCCACCCACCTTCTAACTGGGTAAGTGAGTCCCACGGAAACTGTAGACCGGTAAGCTCCACTCCAAACCCCTGGGGATTTGGTGCAGATGTGCACACTGAGTACCTAGGTAGTTGGCCATGGAGATGAAACACAGCCCCGTGATATATGCATCATAGCCTGCCTCATGAAGCTGCTCCGAAGCTGTATCGTAACTTGGAAAACCTTCTGCACTTTCTAAAGGGAAAGAAGAAAAAAACAGTTTGCCCAAGAACATCACAAAATATGGAGACTGGCATACATCCTGCCCAGACAAATCCAAACTGTATTAGTACACACTGTGGGAATATCCTAAATAAGCAGTGGGGAAAAAAGCATCTATTAACTCTCAATCCATACAAGATGGTACCTTATGAGGTAATCCAAAAGAAACCAAAGCTGTTGCTATTGAGTCAATTCTATCTCACAGCAGCTCCAGAGGAAAGAGAAGAACAGCCCCAGAGGGTCTCAAAGAGTATAGTCCTCACAGAAGCAGCATGCCACACCTCTCTCCTGCTGTGCTGATGCATTTAAACCACTGGCTTTCCAGTCAGCAGCCAAGTACTTAACCACTGCACCACTAGGTTCCTTTATGAGACAATACCTCACCCACAGCCGCTCAGTCAATTCCAATCCAGAGTGACTCCCAAGTCACCAAAAATGAGGCATCAGTCCAAACTAGAGAAACACTCAGTTATAGTATCAAAAAGTTGGTGGCGGCCTCTCCATCGCACACTCATGTGTAACTTGTTCTGTGACACTGTGCTCTCTTCTGACTGCTCTCTGAGATTCCGAGAAGCATCTTGAACTACAGACAGCGGTACACGAGGGCTCAGCACGGGTTCCAGAGAACCCTGACAGTGCCGACTCCGCAGCGGCCGTGCCTGAGGCCCCGCTCCCACATGCATGAGCTGTGTGCCTCCAGACAACTCCCCTCACCTCTCAGGCTCTGCGTCCGCCGCCATCAGATGAAGACGACAGTCACACCTCCCTGACAAGGTTCTCATGAGGATCAAATGAGACAAGGTAAGTGAGGCTCTGACTTTGTGCCCTGCACATGATAAACACTCAGGAACTGTCATCCGCTGGCACCCTGGGTGACCCTTTGAAAAAGCCAAGGGCTCATATTCACTATCGTCCTTGACTGTGTCTACAAGATGAGAGATCGAAGGGTAACAGCACCAGTTTTTAACTCCACAACTGGACCACAACGGCTATGAAGCTGTCCTTGGAACTTGGAACCACTTCATCGGTGAGATCATTCCGTCATGTTTTTATCCTCTGTCATCCTGATATACATATGCTGAGAGGATAAAGTCAGAGAAGAGTGACCCACTTTAGACTAAATTCCTAGCAGATACCAGAACTGCATACAGAAATAATAAAGAGAAAGCTGTTAGTCATAAATAATCATTTCTTAGAATCATTCTAGAAATTAATGTCAAGGTTACTGCAAAGAAATCAAAGCTAACTCAACGCTATCCAATTAAATGACTCACAGAGACCCTATAGGGCAGAGGAGAACTGCCCCAAAGAGTTTCCAAGGACTGCCTGGTGGACTTCAACAGATGACCTTCTGTTAGCAGGCACAGCATTAGTCACTATGCCACCAGGGTTCCAAGCCATGAACAGAAATGCAGACTAAAGAAATCCTAAGTGTTTTTACATCAACAGAATATGCTCTTTCAGCAAACTCTTTAATCTCCCTTCCTATTAAACATAGAGTTTTTAAGTTTTTTTAAATTGTTTTAACATGGTAGCTGACTAAGAAGTGGCCTCTAATCTACCAGCTAAAACATATTATTTCCAAAATCAATAATTTTTCCATTTATTGTTATAAAGAAAAGTCTAGGTTTTTTTCCCCCCCTTAATTCCTTTTCTAAAGGGTTTCTTCCCCCTCTTGATTCCTTTTCTAAGGGAAGCAACAAATGCTGTTTTCACAGCTGTCACTGTCCACTTCTGAACCACTGGTCCAACTGTCCACATCTTCAGATGTTCTCAGGCTTGAATTAACAGCACTCACTACAGGACCCGCAGCACCGTCGGCTAAGGCCGACAAAGAAGCAGCGCCTGGAGGGCTCGCTGAACACCTAACACGGAGCCCCTGAGTCGGGACCCTGGCCAGGTGCTGCACAGCACAGCACCTCCACTTCTAAGACTCATTCCTCCCTACTTCCGGTTTTCCTCACTGTTGCTGTTTCTGTACCTAAACCAGTTCACAGGGGAAAAGCTGGAGACTCTCCTTCCCGCCACGTGCAGACTCAGCTCTTGGACTTGGCCTAGACACACAGTGTTTTCACTCTACCCGACAACTGACCTCTAATTCTCTGTCTTTCCTTAAACTCACCTTACCGTCATGCCTTCTGACTCACAGGGACCCTGCAGCCCAGAGCAGGGCTGACCTTGCAGGGCTTCCAAGCTGTCACCTTTACAGAAGCAGACTGCCACCTGGCACATCTTCTCCTGGGGAGCAGCTGGGGGCTCAAACTACCAGACTGGGTCAGTGAGGGCATGTTTGACTGCTGTACCACTAGGGCTCGATGAGGCCTCATAGAACAAGGACACACATCAAGTTTGGGGAGAAGTCCAAGTATTAGGAAATAAAAGATCTGGAGACTTCCTGCTAAATTTCTCAGTGACACAGTTATCCAACTCTGTTAAAGGTTGGAATTAGATCCTCTTGAAGTATCAGAAAACATTAACTCACTCCAGGGCTTGGGCAACTCATCATAGACAAATCCTATAAATGTGAGATACAACCTCTAGAGTAAGATCACCCTTTCATCACAAAAGACACCAATAATTATCACAAAGTTTAGGGGTTTTCAGGATCATTTTGAAGTCTTACCAACTTTAGGAGGACTGAAAGGTGTCTCTTTTAACCGCTTTTCCAATTCTGCAAGGGATGTGTTGTTAATGATATCCTGCAAACCAGGAGAACAGAGAATTATGAGTTCTCACCACCATGGTGCAAACATACATATGATCACAGAGATTCACTATCAGGGCAAAAATAATAATAATAATGATGATGATGATGATGATGATGATGATGATGATGTGTCTAGTGCTGCCCCCTTGTGTTCTTTAAAGAAACATGAGTGCCACTGCTTATATGTTAAAGAAGTAGAAAGTTTCATTCTCACTATGTGGCAGGTATAGCCATAATGAAAGGTTTTTACATACTCATTAAATACCTATAGACCTTTTGCCAGAAAAGGCTATACTGTTCTGATATTCACTTCATATATCTGAGCTTTCTTCTCATTAGAAAAACATACCCAAAATATAATAAGGAAGAACTGTACAATCTATTCACACACAAATGTTAATATTAGAAATTCATACCCCAAGAAATAAAAGGGAGAGGACTATATTTCCACCACCCACAGACACCTGCTATTCACATTTTGATATAGTTCATTTCTGGTTGTTTTGTTTTTCAATGTCTTCCCTTTTGATGTATTTGAGCAACAATTAAATAGACCAGAATTCCAAAACTCTTAGTAGCTATTCAGAAAGTTTCAAAACGTAGCTTATCAGTGACAGTTCAAATTTAAGTAATACCTTAAAAGGCTGTGTGCTGGCCATCAATTTAGTATCCAAGAGTCTAAAACCAAAAGAATTTTTAATGAGGTAAACAAAATGCATTATTTTCCAAGTGCATTTGACTCTGATGAATAGCCTATTGTCTTGCAAGTGGACAGGGAAGTGAACACATTCCCCACACTGCATCCAGCACTCACGTCCCTGCTCCAGAGGGCAGAGGACTCGGACCCATCACCAGGGACTTCCTCAGGCCGCCAGGACTGTCTACATTTCGCTGCACCCTGAGCCCAAGTCCTCGATTCCTGTCTGCACTCCGACACGGCAAGGGCCCTTATGTCCCCGGAGCAAACTGAATACCCTCATGTGTCCTCACAAGGCTCAAATCCAGGGTCTGACTTTCCTAGTCTGTGACAGCCCACTGCTATTACCCAGGTTTATAAGTACCCATTCTGATATAGGGCCGACTCTGCACTGGGCAGCCACACGCTGTTAGTGTTTTCTAACAGTCTGTTCCAGAGATTAGAAAGACTAACAAAAGAGAATAATGTGAAAACTCTTTTTCTTTCACATAAATGTGAATGCTGTAGCTAACAGGACAGAAACAGCTGAGTTGGAAGAACAACTGCTCTGGGGCTGTGCCTGACCTCCAACGGGTCCTTAAATGCAGAGCCTCGCTCCACAGGTGCCACCAGGCTGACATGAGAGCTGACTCGTCAGAAGTCACACGCCCTCTTCTCTGCTGTGAACTCTAAAAGCAGAGCTGATTTAAGATTAAGAATAAAATCTCAGGGAAAACAGTTTCTGACAGACTAGAGAACATTACTCAATTTGAGACTTCAATATTTACAAAGTATGTCCCACATACAAGAAAGACAAGTACCACCTTGCAAAGGAGTCTCACCAGTGAGTGTGTCACCCATCAAGGCATGGGACAGGAACAAAGCAGTCACTAACTATTTTTACTCTCAGTTGAAATTGAGATTTTTAAAAGGGTCACAGAAACAATCATAAATTACAGAAACAAACTTTTACAGAGCTGGAGCTTTTCAATCATGTCCCAGTCTATATGGTTCTACCTGTGACCCAAGGACTTTAATAAATTACTATCCGTGTTACACATGCCGCCCTGACTATCTAAATGACAGACAAAACCTCAAAGAAAGCTTACCTGGGGAAGACACACGTTGTCATCTCCTTAAATTCATTTAAGTCCTACAAACACAAGAGTGTGACTTATTACAATGTTACTGTTACACTATTACAAACATACACAGAGAGTTTGGATTCCATAGTTCTCTTTCCAAACTGGGATACCTCACATGGGCTGTTTAAGCTACCTGCAAAATCCATTTCTCATCATCACTAACTAAAAAATCTGCCCAATTTACTCACTGGTTGGAAGTCCTGTTACCTGATAAGTAAGCTCTGCATCACCCACCTAGACAAACACCAATGTTTTATGGCTGATACAGGACGGAAGAAGAACAGCTACACTGCTCCTTAGAACTGAGGACAGTGAGACTCTCTTACATACTCTGGGCATGTTATCAGGAGGGACCACTCCCTGGAGAAGGACATCCTGCTTGGCAGAGGATCAGAGAAACAGAGGCAGACCCTCAATGAGATGAAATGCACCATGGCTGCAACAACGGGCTCAAACACAACACTTCAAGACTGTGAAGACGGCAGCGACAGGGTGCCTGTGAACTAGAACTGACTCAACAACATCTAACAACAACAACATCAAAACCCCATTGTCATCCAGTCAATTCTGACTCACAGTGACTATACAAGAAAAGAGCAGAACTGCTCCATTGGGTTTCCAAGGAGCAGTCAGTGGATTTGAACAGCCGATCTTTTGGTTAGCAGGTGAGTGCTTCATCACTGCATCACGAGGACTCCAGACAACAACACAGGAGGGAAAAACAGGGTTCTGCTGCATAAGCCAAAAAATCTCACTACCGCCGAGTCAATTCTGACTCACAGCGACCCTGCAGGACAGAGGAGAACTGCTCCACAGAGTTTCCAGGCAGCACATGGCGGATCTGAACAGCCAACCTTTGGGTTCGCAGACATAGCACTTAACCATTACGTCATTAGGTTTCCTTCTGCTGCACAGAGGTTAACTGTGTATTTGGAAGGCTTGTGATCTATTGAAGAAAACTTCAGTAAAGAGCTATGCTCCATTACACAAATTCACAGAAACAGTGAGTCCAGCACAGTCATTTAAATTTAACAATTTATGCAGGAGATGGACATAAGGTAAAGTAGGTTGTACTTCTACTGTGAACACCTTCAAAATGTTAGTTAAAATGGCCCCTAAAACACACACCTCCTGGCATGGGTATGATTCTCAGTTTAACAACTCAGAAAATTGCTAAAGCAGTACTAGCAGCAAGTGTCCAAATTAGACCATTCGTTTCCTGAGTACATGCTGAACAGGAAGGCTAGAGTGGAAACCAGAAGGCTCTAATTTTGAATGAACTTATTTACATACATAATTGCCACACTAGGCAGAGTGGTCACACTCTTGATCCTCTGTAACTACACTGGCACGCTATTCATGCTTCACAGGAAACTGCCACTTTGAATTAGCTGGTCAAGCCTGTAAATACACAACGTATTTAGCTAGCCTGCGAACCTACCAGCTTTTCAATGGCAGCGTTAAATCAATGGACAATGCATGAACAAGCGGTTCTGATGCTAAGCCCAACAAAAACGTAGTGAACTGTTTGTAACCCCTATATCACTGTAAAGCTTTGTAAGCAAGAAAAATCAGAATTACAGCTACTGCCAGGGCCAGCACGTAGCAGAGTTCAATGCCTTCCAAAAGGTCTGGGGAACTATCGAGAAAGCTCTAGGAAGAAACTCGCCCCTGAAAGGCAGGTCCACAATATGGATGCTTTGGTGCACTCTTTAGGAGTCTCCAGTGGTGCAAAGATTTAGCTATTTGCTGAAAACCTCATGGTTCAAACTCACCCAGAAATGCCTCAAAAGGAACTCCTGGTGATTTACTTCTGAGAGGTCACGGCCACCAGAAAGCACAGTTCTATTCTTACACGCATGGTATCTCGATGAGCTGAAACCGATTCCACGGCTACCAGTTTAGTGTACTTTTAAACACACGCTTTGGTGCCCACATATGTAAAAGTTCTATCATTTTAATGGATTTTTTTTTTCATTTAGTCTCAGCACTTCTCCCAAAGGTGAACAGAAAAAAAAACACCATCTCCCTCTGACAATGACAGACTATGACTAGTTACTGTCCTCAGCTCTCTTAGAAGTAAAGCAAGAAATGATACCACATATCCTAACCTACTTCCTATACTGCAAAAAACCTTAGGTGCTCTTCTCAAGTTACTATTCATTAAGTGCTTATATACGTATCAGGCATTGTACTAAGCCTGTCTACACAAATGATAAAAAAAGCTATATTCCTCACCCAAAGAGCTCAGCACTTACAAAGAGAAAGGGATCAAGCTGTAAAACACAAGACAAAATAACGTACCACAAAAGGTACACCATTCTGTGGAAGTTCAGAGAAAGGGTAGGTCACCTCTGTGCCAAGGCAGCAGGCAGGAACAACTTCATGGAAGAGACACAAGCTAGACCTTGGAAAGACAGGTAAAGTTGTGTATAGCCAACATTAGGGAAGGCTAGAGAAAATTCAAATTGGAAGACATTACATACCAAAATCACAGACATGCCAAAACACGGAGCACATCTCAGGAACAAATGAGCCAGTCTGGGTGGAAGTGAGGACACGAACAAGTGGGCAGACCATACAACAAGCCTGGGCCAGACGACAGGAAGCCTGAGGAGCCAGGCTGGAAGGGGTCAACTCTGCAGAAAAACAAACACCGTGCAGCTCCTTCCAAAGGCTGAGCGCAAGAAGCCATAGGAACGGAGACCTGCATCACTAGATTACAATGGCACCGTCGGAAGACATTCGTTTGTTTAAACAGATGTTTAACTCACGGTCTCCTAGACGCCAAGCCTGGTTTGGTGTTCAGGGTAGAGTATTATATCTTCCTTTGTCCTTGCTGATAATTTCATTGCTTTATAGGTCAAAACACCCTAAGTGGAGATGCTACTTTGGTCTGCTTTGGCCCACTTGGTCTGAAATAACCACTGTTGCTGGGTGACAGAGTGGACCCTCCCCACAGAGTTTCCTTGGCTGTAATCTCGATGGGAACAGATCATCAGATCTTTCTCTCTCGGAGCTGCTGAGTGGGTTCAGTCAACCTTCCAGGTCGCAGCCAAGAACTTAACCACTGTACCACCAAGGCTCCTTGAAAGAAACATTAGCTCTTCAGATTTTCAAAACACAAATTCGCACCCACAACACTGAGAATTCACCATGATGAATCTCTGAGTCTCAGAGAGCAATACACTTGTCATGAAAGGCAGTAACAAGCCGGTGACAAATCAACCAAAGGACCCACTGTACTCTCAGCTGGGCTATGCTGTGCTGTTGCAAAGGACAGTCACTAAGACGCCAAGGGAACAATGTGACACCAGAGATGTGGAGCGAGTGACGGTTTGCAGATGTAGAAAAGGAACCGAACTCTAAACCAGCTATCTTTCAATTCAGAAGTCACAAAAGATTACTCTGGTGGTAGGTCAAAGCAGGGCTAGCAAAACTACAGTCCTGCAGGCCACAGCTGGCCTGCTATCCTTTTTTTAAAAACAATAAATAGAGTTTCACCAGAACACAGCCACACTCATCCATCTCCGTAGTCCATGGCAGTGTTGAGGCTACAGTGACAGAACTTCATGTTGTGACATGCAGTGTACCATCTTTAAAGCCCAAATATTTTACTCTCTGGTGCTTGATAAAAAGTTTACCAATTTCTCGTTTAAATGATGGGGTGAGGGAGAGATAGGAGACAGGGAATCCTGTACTGGGTTTGCTAAACTCCAGATGAGAAACATGGGTACCTGCAAGAGAAATGGAAACCCTACAGACGTGAGACAAAGCACGGAGCTGCGACCGTCAGGATTTTGTAACTGACTGATCTTGGGGAGAGAGGACGAGCATGGGTGACAAAACCAGTGTCGGCGACAGGCTGTCGTCCACAGCAGTGGGATCAGGAGAAAGGACTGGTTTGCTAACAAGAAGGAAAAGAGAGAGGCAGTGTAAATTTTACATCTCACTTGAGACACAGAAATTCGAAACACTTGAAAAGGTGAACGTGACCCAGGTAGAGGTGTCTGTCGTCCAGCATGGAAGAGGTCACAGCTGGAGATAAAGATGCTGGAGTCTAGAGCTGAAGATTTCAAAGTGGGTAAGAAAGGGACAAAGGGACAGAAAATAGGGAAAGAAAATAAAGGAAAGCAGAGACAGAAGAGAGCAGAGTGATGGGGCGCAAGTGTGCCAAGGCCATGCTCACAGTCAGGGCCGACCAGGGAGGGCCAAAAGGGCAGTTCTTCTCCTGAGGAGCAGAAGCAGCCACGGCACACTGAGAAAACCTGGCTCACAGACCGAACACACATGAGGGAGGTCACCAGCGCATCACAGGGCGGCCACCCAACAGGAGGTGAGCATCAAGAATTTTGCAGGACCTGATCCAGCTGACTGAAAGTGCCCCTTACCTCCAGTGCCCTGCTGTGCCTAGTTTTAGCCACACTAAGCCAGAAGACCACACCTGCTGCCCTAGGAACCCCTGCCCAGGACTGACTGAGCCAACCACAGGCAACAGCAGATGACTGAAGACCTCTGAAAATAGCTTGTAGGTCCACCTCCTCAAAAAGGTACACACGAACGCAGAAGATTCTCTCTGGGGCAGGCTGCGCCCAGGAAGCGGTCTGCCCATGGAGAACATGTCCTCAGCGGGCTGACAAGTCACTTACCGCGGGCAGTGGGCAGTAGAACTGGTGAACCGTATGCATCACGTCCAACAGCATGTTGTGTCCAATGACAAGTTTCCCCTAAAGAAAGTCAAGGTTAGAAAAAAAGACCTCCAGGTGCAAAAGCATCCAGGGGCCTGAGTCAGAAACGGGCACATCACAGTCCCAGAATACTCTAGACTAAATGTCTTTTTCCAAATTAAAAAAAAAAAAAAAAAGCCTACGACTGTATCTACATAAATACACTTAAGCCAGTTTCACTCCTCTTATATCTGGGGAAGGTAAAACCAGAATGCAAACACAAAATCTCCTAATGGTTTTCTTCCCTGCACCCTCAAGAATGAAAGAAACTTGTAATTTGGCTTGAAGTCATCAAGCTAGAAAGGCAAACGCTGCAAATGCTGAGTCCCTTGAGCTGTGGAACCATTTGTTAACAAACTCTATTGCAGGACTGAGTTCTTACAACTCATTTATTTTTAAAAGGCACTTTCACAGTGAAAACGAGTATCTCGTTATAGTAAACAAGAAGGAATTTTCATCTCCTACATTACCTGTGTCAAAATTAATGGCACATGTTCTTAAATAATATTTCTAAGAAAATTCACTGCTTTTTTGCAAAATACGGCTCCTTTTTGATAAAAAATCGTAATAGAATGTCCCCCTAGATTTATCTAGCCAGGTGTCACTATTTTTAACTAAAAGGCACTAGGTCACTGCTGTGGACTTTTTCCCAGGTCCCAGTGGATGCTGGTAGTAACACTGCTTGATTCAGGCCTAAGCATATTAATTGAAATAAATAATTCTACTCAAAATATGTATTTCCAAATTTAATATACAAGCTGGGTTTGGGGCCCAGTATTTGTGTGCATTCTGAGCATCTAAGTAACGAGAAAACACTGGCTGAAACCAATGAAAAGATGTGTGTGGAAAGGGGGGTTGCTCAAAATGGATGAGAAACACTAATAAACGAGCCCAACTGCATCATGGGAAGCCCTGGTGGCCTGTGGTAGAAGTGCCCAGCTACTATCCAAAAGACGGTGGTTTGAGTCTAATACCAGCTCCTCAGAGAAAGATGCAGTAGTCTACTTCTATAAAGACTAACTGTCTCAGAAACTCTGTGGGGCAGTTCTACTCTGTCCTGTAGGGTCACTATGCGTTGGAATCGACTCAATAGCAATGGATTTGGTTTTCTGGTAACAGTGTTATAAATGAATTAAAACCACCACACTGAGTGAGGTTAAGAAGAAAAGAACTAGTTCTGAAAACAGTGTCTTGACCAGAAAAGAACCAGCTTGGAAAACAGTGTCTGGATCAGACATTTAAGCTAAAGTCAAGAAAAGACGGCTACAGACTGAAGGAGACTGAAAATCAAAAAACAAGTAAATGTAACATGGGATCCTGGACAGACACATGGACAGAAAAAGGACTTAATGGGTAAATTCCAAGTGAGGTCTTTCGTTTACATAATACTGTACCAAGGCTAACTCCCTGGTTTTGTTACTGGCACCTGAGCTACATAAGATGTTAACATCAGGGCAGCTGAATAAGAAAACTCTCTGTAGTAATTTTGCAACTTTTCCACGAATGCCATGGAGGCTGGATGAACCCGCAAAACTTCTACACTAAGATAATCTTTACACTTTAAACTAAAAACATCCCCTGAAGTCTTCCTGAAATCAAACAACAGTTTTGCTTCACTAGTAGAGAATGTCTGTTGTGAGCCCTGTGAGCTTTTAAGAACTACTTATGTGGGATTAAATGGATAAGAGCAACTCGAAAGGTCAGACAGGAAACTCAGGGCAGTGAGTCAACATTAATGGGAGAGGAGCAATTTGGGAAAGGAGGGTGAGAAGGCCTGCGTCAGTTGAAGAAATGAAATCGGTGTCACTGAACTGTACACACAGAAACTGCTGAATTGGTGCATACTCTATTGTGTATATTTTTAACAATAACAAAAGGTAAAAAAAAAATTTCCTGATGCAAAGCTTGGCACCTAAAGGCCAAGATGATTCCTTCTCCAGGGCCAACTCATCAAGGAAAAGAACATCTTAGACTCCAGACAATTCAGCATCCACGCAAGCAGTAAAACCTGGATGTGTGACTCACAAAGAACCCAGCAGTGTGACCCAGTATAACTATGAAAAATATGGATAATTCTTTTCAGAGAAAAGAATACCCTCTGCCACCTAAAACAGGAAAAATGTCCATGATAGAACTCTCCAACACATTACACAATGCCTTCAAACATGTGATTATTTTTTATTCCTCACTTCCTTATTTTGCTTCTTACTGGCCTGCAGAATGATCAACATTAGCTGTCTGCAGCCACCTGAGGAAACCAGGGCACAGTGACACCCGTGAGAATTGGAACTTCATGGGACTGCGCTGTCTCTCTGGGTCTTGTAAGCTTTCTACCTACCGCTCATTTTAGTAGAAGATACTGGTGTTTTCCTTCTCTTTAACATGTTTCCACCTGAAACAAGTGCTGGCTTTCAAAGGTTTTACTGTAAATCCTTCTATGCACTTTAACAGAGAAAGCTTTCTGAAAAAATGGCTTGGACATAGTTCAGCAAATACAATGTCTGACCAAATCCATTATGACAAGAGTCTATCTCTACAAAGTTCTAAACTGTTCCTCCAAACCAGGTGAACACCTTAAATATGACCAATTACTCTGTGATGACAATAAAGCATTTCACCTTAACTACGACAGTCAGGGATTCTGTTAAAAAGAAAAAGTCAGTGCACTTACTGAGTTTGCAATGGCGTGAACGACTTTGGAAAACCCCACAGCATCATTCAGTCCCTCCTAATTAAGACAAATAAACAAAAATAATTTACAAACATACATTCCTTATTGCATGAGATTAAAACTAGTCAAAAAAAAAGAAAGCAATAAAATTTTACACTGAGTCAGTACTTTATTTCATTTCACACGTGCCTCTGTACTAATCATAGCAACTTCCAAACAACTGTGTCAAAATCACCTACTTACATACTTTCTCTTTTGTATAGGAAGAAGAATAAGCAAATGGCAAATTCATCGTCAGTTACTGAAATAAAAGAGCGTGAGGGTCACCTATCACTTCACATAACCTGCTGAAATTCCCAAGTCAGACTATCTAGATGTCCGTACAACACAAATTTAAAAAGCTGTCACTTTGCCTGCAGCCTCAAAAGCTAGCAAGCAGCCATCTGGGATGTGTCAACTGGTCTCAACCCCTTAGAGCAAAGGAGAATGAAGAACACCACACACACAAGGAAAACATCAGCCCAAGAGACAAAAAGACCACATAAATCAGAGACTCTATCAGCCTGAGAACAGAAGAACTAGATGGTGCCCGGCTACCATCAACAACTGCCCTGACAGGGAACAAAACACAGAGTCCCTGATCGAGCAGGATAAAAGCAGGGTGCAAAACTCAAATTCTAGTAGAAAGACCAGATCTGATGGTCTGACTTCAACTAGACAAACCTATGAAGACATAGCCCCTGGATCTCTGTTAACTCAGAACTAAAAGAGTTCTGAAAGCCTACTCTTCAGACAAAGATTAGACTAGACTATAAAATAAAAAATAATACTCGCGAAGAGCATAGTTCTTAGTTTAAGCAGGAACTCAAAACTAAACGGGCAGCTCTGTATAGAGAGGGATGAGAAAGCACAAAGGGACAGGAGCTTGCTGACTGGACACAGGAAATCCAGGAAGGAAACGAGGGGGCATGTTGTCACATTATAGGGATTACAACTAGTGTTATGTGTTATAACAATATGTGTATAAATTTCTGTATGAGAAGTTAACTTGTCCTATAAACTTTCACCTAAAGCACAATTAAAAAAAAAAAAAGCTGCCACCTGCTGGCCAACTTCAATACTGCATCAAATACTGAGGAAACCTGTCCAGCAGTCTACTGATGAAATAAGCACTCTAAGTCCTAACTTTTTCCTTGGCAAAACGCATTTTTATAATTTTTTAATAGCACTGAACACTGAGACTCATCTGTATTTATTTTTTCTCTCCCATTCCCTTCTCAACAGTGTTGTAACAGGTTCACATGTCTATTTTAAAAACCCTGCCTTGGTCTGGAAACCATGTTTTTAGGGGACATCAAGGTCAACTGGCATAACTAACAATTTTCTAAGACAGTCTTCTGCACCCCACATTGGTCAATGGCATCTGGGGTCTTAAACACGAGCAAGCTCCATCTGCGGAACATCAACTGGTCCCAACCTACCTGAAACAGGTGACAATCGAGAACATCAAAGACATGAGGGAAAATGAGCCTGGGAGACAGAAAGACTCGTATGACAGGGGCACTATATCCGCACGAGATCAGAAGAACCAGATGATGCCCAGTTACCACCAAAGACAGCCCTGACAGGGAACGCAATGTAGAGTCCCCAACGTAACACAAGAAAAAGAGGTGTGCAGACGAAGAACTCCATCAAAGGACCAGAACTGGTGGTCTGACGGACTGCAGGGTCCCCTGAGAACACGCCCCCAGACTTGCTGCTAGCCTACAGCTGAAACCAGTACTGAAGCCAACACTTCAGACAAAGAATGGACTGGACTTGGGGACACAGAGTGATGCAGGTGGTGTGTGTACCTTATAGTTTTATATATATGTGAGGCTGTCCTACTGGTTTCTTTCTAGAGGAGCAAGGAGAGGGTGAAGAGAAAGGGTCAAGTGCTGGTTGAGTGGATACTGGAAATAAAGAGTGAAAAAGAAGAGTGTGCTGTCACAGGGTGAGGAGAACAGACAGAGCTGCGGAGAGGCGGGTATACAAAGCTGACTTGAGATTATTCACTTGAGATTCACTTAATCACTTCAGATAATTCACTTAATCACAATAAAAAATCTAAAACAACACCAAAAACCCTTCCTTACCACGAAGCCCCATCCATGGATAGCCTCTTAACTCTGGTCTCTCGGGGCCAAACTGCTTCAAAGACTTGAGTTGCAGTCCAAGTCCCAAACTCTCCTCAGCCCTCTGCACTCTGGCTTCACGTCACCTCTCCACTGAGATTGCTCACCGCCTTAAATTACTCTGGAAACAATTCCTTCATCCAATGGCCACAGCTCAGTTCTCCCCGTTTTGCCTCTGGGACACCCGACACCACTGGCCACCCACTTCCTCAGTCTCCTCCCCTGGGTGCTGTGTCACCATAAAGTCCCAGCACCTTTGCTCCGTCACCTTCTGGGCTCTTCTTCTGTCACTTCTGGTGGCCCTCAGGGTCCTACCACAAGTCCTCTTCTCATCCTCACGCCCTCTGTAGCTTGTCTACACTAGCTCTGGTCTGTCAGTGACAACCACCTATAGCCTTCGCCTCTCTTCTGTGCTCAGGATCGACAGATCCCAACAGGACACTTACCCGCAGATGTCCCAAGACATCTAAAAACTGATCAGGTCAAAATCAGAATTACCATCTTTTCCCACTGTGGGGAAGAGCCAGCCTTGGTGCCCTGGCTGCCCTGTGCGTGTACAGACAGGCTGAGGAGAACGCCTGAGCTGCAGCTCATCCGCATCTTGGCTGAGGAGAGAACGGGAGGCAGAAGCTTGACGGGAGCTGCTTACAAGGCTGTCTCTTTATGTCTCCTGGAGGGCCGTCATGAGACAGTCTCTTGTCACCTCCCACACTCTGATGAGGTATCAGGCTTTCCGCCCTGCGTCCTCAGAACAGAGCGCTAGAACTGACCCCTCGGTAATGAGGTATCCTGCAACTCCCACTGCAGTCATTTACCTGGCTTCTTTTGTTCTGGTGTTGTCCTTTTCAGTATGTGGGACAAGGAATGCAGGCAGGCAACACCTTTAGCTACCCGCCTTTTCTTTATGTAAGTAATAACTGTCTAAATTAAAAGTGGCTTATTGTATCTTTACTGACTGAGTCAGTCAGCCCCCGGCCTTGGCCTGTCTTAGGGATGTAAGCCTGGCCTTCACCCCTACCCAAACCCATGCCTGGGCCTCTCTCCCTGGGTCACCACCCCTACCACCGATCTCACTCCAGCCCACCCCATTTGAGTGAAATGCAATCTACCGCGCTGGTCAAATACTTGGCTTGAGTATCTTGCTCGCCCTTTCTTCTCTTGCATCACCCACATCCAATCACAAAGCCTCCACCTTCTTGCTAAGTATCTCCAGATTCCACCTACACTGCGACTCGTTATCCTAGACCAAGTCACCACCATCTGTGAGCCACGTTTCTCCACCGTGTAACTGGTCTCCCCACCTCCACTGCACCCACTCAATTCCATCATCACACAGCAACCGGGGTGACGTTCTAACAATGCAAATCTCACCAGGTCATCCTAACCCGCTAGATCATATGTTCTGAATTTTGTTTTAGGAAAACTAGTAAATGGAGTTGAAGTTCCAAAACCTACAACTGCTGAGTGGATTTCGACTTCTAGGGACCCTATAGGACAGAGCAGCACTGTCCCTCTGGGTCTCCAAGGAGTGGTTGGTAGATTCGAACTGCTGACCTTGCCTCCACAGCTGAAGTGAGACAGCAATATTAGTTAATGGGCAATGAAACTCACTGACACACAATCAACTAATAATCGAGAATACTTTCTTCACGATGCTTCATCTAAATGAAGATTTCATCAACCAAGATGTAAGACTCACTTTGTTGACCATGTCTTAATCTTTAAATGACCCCACGTTATTCTAGGCTTTTCTATCAACTCCATTCTTTTGTGATAGAAAACGATTCATTAAACATAATATAGATTTGAAACAAGTACACATAAAGGAATAAACGAGTATTTCTATTGTCATTTCTTGCCCAAGGAAACCAACATCACCCAGTTACCAGCTCTTTGGCGTGTTTCTGCTCTTCCCTTCTCTTTCGTTCTTCTTCATCCACTTTGCTGATAACTATATACCGCTCTTTCTGAAAGACAGAATGCAGGTATGGTCTTTTCCGGCAGCAACTTAATTCAAAAGAGCTCAGAATTCTGCTACCATTAGAAGTTATCTTACTACCAGTGCCTTTCCAGGCAAAACACAGCTCAAAGTACTTTGAAATGACACCAAAAGTTGCATAGATAATCATCATATACCAAAATTTTGCATCTGTATTTCCATGACAGTATTCCATGGCTTATTAACTCAACCCAACAGGTATCAGTTAAAAGGATCACCAGACCGCGAGAATAAGATACTCCCTATTATGAACTAAGAAGTCATGTGTTGTATATAAACATGAATTTCTATATAGCTCATTTTAAACTAATATTTCTGTATCATCTTTTATTAACATTTTTTTTTAATTCCTGTATTTTCTAACTCACCAGAAAACCAGTGTTCATCTTTTCATGTGTCATATTTTGTATCCATTAAACACACCACATAACGGTGTCCAAGTTTCAAACTTCTAGCATGATTGTTTTTTAATTTTATTTAACCTGTTATTTAATTTTGTATCTAACTTAAAAGCAGCAACTAAGTTCTTCAAGTCCACAAAAGGACTTGCCACCTGTTCACTCACTACTTGTTCCAGTTCTACCGGTGTCCTCGCAGGACGACAGGTATGTTTATGCTCCAGTTCTCAAATTTAATTTCACCTGCATGACATGAAGTGCTCTTGCTCATACACACCACTGTAGTTCTCTGCCAGAGTCAGAACATGAACAAGCACACATGTACGCTTCCAAGTCTACAAAGCATGTTCGCTTGCATTTACCCACTGACCACCACAAAAGAGCTATGTATGAGATACGTCCTTCATCACCATTCCCCTCAATCTCCAAATGACGAAAATGAGGCTTCGGGGGTTCAATGACTCTGACTTAGCAAAGGTCACCCAACTCACAGACAGCAAAGCTCTGGTTTAAAGTCTGACTTTCAGCTCATCAACGCACCACGGCCAGTGCATAGCATTAGCCCTGCATCATTCTCAGGGTTACCTTTTCAGTTTCTAAAGTTTCAACGTGAATGCCTTTGGGATACCTAAAGCAAATAAAACATGACATAAGCAGATCGGTCAACGGGGACTATAACAAAACCCAAAGTATTATAAAAGCAACTATATAGCTATAATGCAACTGAGTTTATTAAACATAAAATGGCTATCACCAATAACTCCTGCTACCTAGAAATAGTGATTTCAGGAGCTACATATTTCCATACCCATCTTTTTAAATATATGAAATGTATCTGACTTCACATTCATTTTTTTTAGGAATTAAGCATTGTATTTCACCACACAGTCAACTCATTCCCACAAAGTCAAATCATGCTCCCAGGAAGAATAATACCCATCTTCCTAACTGAAATTCTAAAGATCTGCTTAGACGGTAGGTCACATACACAGGGGAGGTTTAACATGAGAACACAGCTTGAGTTTGGCATGGTAGCTTGCAACAGCCAAGGAACAGGATCTGGAGTTCACACAGGGTAGCTACAAAAGGGAGCCTGGGAAACCAGACAACAGTCACTTTCCCATTTTGTTCAAGCCCCCAATGTCCATGCCACTAGTAGACTGCAACAGAAGAGCAAGAAACTCAAGTCAAGTCAAATGTCAACGTCCATCAGTCTAATGCCAACACCCATCTGTCTAATGGTGACGTTCAACTCTGGGATCAGAAATCCACCCAAGAACACAATGGGAACACACCCAAACCCAAGAAAAATCTACACGTACATTTTGTTCATTCCTTTAGAGGATTCACAGATCTCCTGAAATCCATCCACAGTCCAATGTGGAGTTTAGAACGTCTACCTCAGGAAAGGCATTGATGTGGGCGTCTCCGTGGTCACAAACCTTCACTGTACACGTGCACAGACCAAGAGAACTACATACCCAGAATGCAATGGATAAGGCCAAAGGGCAAACTAAAAGGGATTTTAAAAGGTCTTAACCCATCTGTTAAGAAGTAATAACAACGATGAAAAGCTAAAGGGCTAGGGAGCCTGGAACACGGGATAAAGAACAACCAGAACACAATTAAACACAACATAGACACACTGTGAGAAACATAACTACTGTCCAAGTATGGCAATTGTCAGATGGAAACCTAACTCAGTGCACAGACTTTCAGTGGAAAACAAAATGAAGTATTTCATTTTAAAATATTTTTAAACAAAGTATTAAGCTCAAAAAAACAAACCCACTGCTACTGAGTCAATTCTGACTCATACTGATCCTATAGGACAGTGCAGAACTGCCCAATAGTGTTTCCAAGAAGCACCTGGTGGATTTGAACTGCCGACCTTTTGGTTAGCAGCCTTAGCACTTAACCACAATGCCACTGGGGTTTCAAAACAAAATACTACTTAAAAAAAAAAACAAGTAACCAAGAAACCTGCTGCCGCCCCTGACCAGAAAACACTACTGAGGTCAACTCTTCAGACAAAAATGGACCAGACCAGGGACACCGTGTGGCCATTACGGTGTGTGTCCTTTATCGTTGTATGCATTTACAGCAGGCTGTCCCACTGGTCTTTCTAGATGGGATAGAAGAGGGTGGACAGGAGGGTACAGGAACTTGTCAAGAGGATACTACAAGTCTAGAATGAAAAGGAGTGTGCTGTCACTGGGCAAGGAGAGCAGAAAGAGCTGTAGACAGGTAGGCATGCAAAACTGATTTGGATGGTATACTTTCACTTAATCACAGCAAAAGAGAATAACCAAGAATATAAATTAAGTGGTTATTCAACCTAAGAAAGTAGGGGATGTAATCATAAAATAAAGCCCACTGCACAAGAACTTGGTATATGGCCAAAGTCACCGAGAACCCCAAAACATCAAGGCAGAAATGAAAGCCAAAACATTTATTTTCTTTTTCAATCCTGGGGACCTCATACAGTTCTCACAAATAACAGAAATACTTACTTCCAGCTCAGAGTCTGATAAATCAGTTTTCTTTGGAACCTAGAAAAACAAAAGAAGAACATTGGGTTTGGCTCACTTCAAGAAAATCTTAGCTGATCAAGCACTGTCTGGGAAAGATATTTAATTTTATAGATAGCTGATTAGAAGTGACAGGCAACGTGCAACATTAAAATAGGCAGAAGATTTGAGGTGAAAGCATTCCTCACAATCTGTCGCTGTCTTCTTTAATGTTATACTGCTTTTACAGAAGAGGTAGTTTTTGTCTAATTGAAACATTAGTTCCTGTGATTGCATACGGAGCACTGGTGGCATAGCAGTTAAAAGTTCATCTGCTAATCAAAAGATCGGCAGTTCAAATCCACCACTGTCCTTGGAAACCCTACAGGGCAGTTCTTCTGTCCTCTAAGGCCGCTGTAAGTCAGAATCAACTCAGTGGCACTGGGTTCAGTTTTCACATTTTTTGTTTACTACTGTATAAAGAGAGTAGAAAGTTCAGAAAAGAATGACAACTGGCCTAAAGCTTGTCACAAAAGAAAAGAACAAAAAGAACACATTCAAGTTACTGACTCTGAGACACTGGTATTTTTTTACTGCAGAGAGAAAATAGCATGACACTGAATTCTTCTCTTCTGAGGCTTTCGTGTATGAAGCAACTCCTTGAGGCTAAAACAAGGAGCCTTCGTGGCACAGTGCTTGAACATCTGGCTTCTAACTCAAAGGCTGGCAGTTCGAATCCACTAGCTGCGCTGAGGGAGAAAGCTGCGGCAGTCAGCTTCCATAAGAGTCACAGCCTAGAAAACCGTATGAGGCAGGTCTACACTATCTTAAAGGGCTGCTGTGAGTAGGATCAACCGGACGGCGGCAGGCTGGGTTTGGATTTGGAGGCTGAAATAACGAGCATCTTCAGCATGACTCAGAGCTCAAGTTGTACAAGAGCCTACTCTCCTCTGGGTAGAGGACAAAGCATTCATTCTGTGTCTCAATCCCAGCAGGTTAATGCTGAAGTTAGTGTTCGAATCTTGGGAAGGTACTTGTAATAAAGAGACTATTTACCAAGAGTTTTTTGGAGGACCAAACACAACATCATCTATCTTTCAAAAAACACAGTAAAAATGTTCACAGCCAACTAACCCAGTACACGGCTCCAAATCCAAGTTCTTGTTTTCCTCACTCTGTAACAAATCTTCTATTTTCTCCCTGGGGAATGAGAATAATAAAAGACCAGGACCATTAGCACTCTCCTGAAAAGAAGTCACAAACCAACAAAATGATCATATTCAAAAGCAGTCTCAGTATAACAACATGTAACAATATGATTTTACCAAAGTATGTTCCAATTTTTTAAATTCAACAAGGTTTAAGAAAAAATACAGAAGTTTGGCAGACACTTTCTCTTCGTTATTACTGTCATTGAGGAATGAGTGCCAACTTCTCACATCTTCATCCAAGTGATTTTTTTAAATTTTTTTTGTGTGTGAGTAGCAAGCAAAAGGCTGGCTTGGTTTCTCAGGTTTTTCGTATCTGACCTTACTGACAACAAACTTTTCTAAGAATGCATTTGTACTGATAACCACGCAAGACTAGACGCTCCAGTGGCATTTCCGCTTATCAGAAATGTTGCCACAAGGGAAAAAACTGGCGTGCTGCAGTCTAGATGGGCCTCCTTCATTCCTCTGCCTTCAGGGAAGCTGGGCAGTGGCTTTCAGGCCCCTGGTCCCAGCAAAGAGTCTGCCCACTCAATGACAGTCACTTGCTTACTGTGATACCCAGGAATCTATTTACAACACGCTGCTACGACAGAGACTCAGACGCACCACAAGTTAACCCCGCCACCCACAACACCACACCTCCACACACACTGTGTGTGTGTGTCTACGAGACAAGTTTGGGACACAGACGTCAACCCTGTCATATTAGTTAGAGCACATTTACGCTAAGTTTTGGAACTTACACCACTTGGTCAATAAACTTCTTCTGCTCCTCAGGAACCACCACAGGACATTTTGAAGTGTTAGGGGACACGTACGACAGAGCCCCTGCACCACCTGACTGCAAACGCTTCTCATCATACTGCTCCCTTAGCTGTCTTTCTTCTTCCTGATTTAAATATGGAATTCCTAAACGGTATGAAGAAGGGTGCATTAACAGAAGCAAGTGTTTAAGAATTTCACATTCTTGGACGTCAGCATAACTTGAATACTCCTTCCATCTTAACCCAATATTGCAAGGACAGAGTAGCTGGGGCAGGGGGCAAGGGACCATGCTCTTAGGTGAAATCAAGGCCAACTGGCACAACTAGCGTTTTGCTAAGAGGGCTCCCTGCACCCTACATTGGTGAGTGGCATCTGGGGTCTTAAAAGTTTTCAAGCTGCCATCTGACGGCAAAGCAAATGGTCTCACCTCAGTAAGAGTGGATGCTCACCGAGGACCAAAATGACAACCCAGAAGAAAGAGAGACCCACAGGAGTGAGTGCCTGCATCGACTTGGTACTGGAAGAACCAGATGGTGCCCGGCCACCACCAGTGATAGCCACGATGGAGCTAAGTTAAGTCTCACTGGCAACAAGAGAATAAAAAGGGGTGCACCTTGAGATCTCCACAATTGATGGTCCAGCAGCCTCGGGGCTCCCCTGGGAGCATGGCCCCTCGCCCTGATGCTGCTCTTGCCCATAAATCATAATGAAGGTCCACTCTTCGGACACAAATGGATTGGACTTGGTGATGCAGAGTGACTATATACTGGAAGCACTTTATGGTTCTATACATCTATAGGACATCATCTTGCTGACCTCTGGCTGGAGGAAGGGGAGCAGGTGGAGAGGAGGGGAAAGGAGACTGTTGGGAGGATGAGACATGTATGGAGCAGAGAGGAACAGTGTGCTGTCACTGGGCAGAGAGAGCAGTGGAAGCTGCACATAGGTGGACATGTAAATTTATATGGGAATGTACATTTTCACTCAGTCATAATAAACAAAAAATAGAATTTCACGTTCTCAAATATCCCCTGCAGTCTTCTTAAAACCAATGAATAGTGTAGCTTAACTATCAACTAGTATGTAGTATGCCTGCCTGAAGCATAAAGCTCTTTGGAGAACTATCTCTATGGGATGAAAGTGGGAAGAGCAACTCAAAGATTAGCTAGGAATCTTAGGGAGGCAGTCAGCTTACGTTAATGAAGGAGGGACAACTCAGAAAAGGAGGTGGAAAGGGTTGTACAACTCAAAAAATATAATCAATGTCACTGAATTGTACATGACGAAATGGTTGAATTGGTACGTGTTTTGTTGTATATATTCTTAAGACCAAAAAAACAAAAAACTTGAAAAAAAAATTTCAAATTTGCATGAACTCCAGACTTTCTGGAGTCATGGAGGTGGGATGAACCCTGAAACTAATGCCCTGAGACCATCTTTAAACCATAAACTGAAAATATCCCCTGAAGTCTTCTTAAAACCAAATAGCAGTTTAACAAGGAAAGAACGTCTGCCATGCGCATTATGCTATTTTAAGAACCATCCACTGCAGACCAAGGAGATACTGCAGATTCCGTTCCAAGACCATCATCATAAAGCAAGTATCACAGTAAAGCCAATATCGCTATTAAGCCAAAATCAGAATGGACATGGTTTCCCAGTGCTTACAAAAGTTATGTTTACACTATCCTGCAGCCCATTAACTGTGTAACAGCATTACATAAAATACTGCATTGTTCAAAAGTGTTAACCATCATCTGAGCCTCCAGCAAGTCACCATCTTTCTGCTAGCAGAGGCTCTTGGCTCCAGGTAGACGGACGCTGACCGAGGGAGAGTGGTGGCAGCCAGGAAGTCTGCCACACCGAATGACCCTTTCACGGAAGATTTCTCTGCAGCACACAGTGCTGGGTGATAGCACTTTATCCGTGGTAGGACTTCTTCCAAAACCGGAGTCAGTCCTCTCAAACCCAGGCACTGCTTTATCAACTAAGTTTATGTCATATTCTAAATCATTAGCTGTCATTTCAACAATGTTCATAGCACCTTTACCAGGAACAGATTCCATCTCAAGAAACCACTTTCTTTGCTCATCCACAAGAAGGAAATGTCTCACCTGTTGAAGTTTTATCATGAGACTGCTGAAGTTCTAGCTCCACTTTTAATTCTCTGGCTATTTCCATCACAGCCAGAGTTATTTCCCTCACCTAAGTCCTGAATCCCTCAACACCATCCATAAGAGTTTGGAATGAACTTCTTCCAAACTTCTGTCAATGCTGATAATTTGACCTTCTCCCATAAAATGTTCTAGAATGGTGAATTCTTTCTAGGAGGTTTTCAGTTGACGTTGCCCAGATTCGTTAAGAGGTGTGACTACAGCAGCTAAAGCCTTAAGACTTTAAAGTCGAAATGACTCCTTGATCCATGGGCTGCAGAAAGGATGCCGTGTTAGCACGCATGGGAACAGCACTAACCTCCCTGTACATCTCCATCCGAGCTCCCTGATGACCAGGTACACTGTTAGTGAGCCGTCATAGCTTGAAAGGGATCTTTTTTTTTTTTCTGAGCAATGGATCTCAACAGTGGGCTTAAAGAAGTAAACCAGGCTGTAAACAGGTATGCTGCCAGCCAGGCCTTGTGGCTCATTTATGAAGCTCAGACTGAGCAGATACAGTATAATTCCTAGGGGTCCTGGCATTTTCAGAATGGGATGTACGCACTGGCTTCAACTTAAAACCACAAGCTGAATTAGCTCCTAACCATAGTTGGCCCACTCTCTGAGGCTTCGAAGCCAGGCACTGACTGCTGCTTCATCCACACTGAAGATCTGTTGTTTGGCGCAGCCGCCATCCTCGGTTATTCTAGCTAGATCTTCGGAGCAGCTTGCTGCAGATCCTGCCTCAGCACTTGCTGCTTTACCTTCCGCTCTTATGTTACAGAAACAGCTTCTTACTCCTTCTGAACCCACCTCTGCTAGATTCAGACTCTTCTTCTGCAGCTTCCTCCCCTCTCTCAGCATTCCCAGAACTGAAGAGTCAGGGCCTGGCTCTGGATTAGACTTTGGTTTAAGGGAATGTTGTGGCTGGTTTGATCTTCTATCCCAACCAATAAAACTTTCTCTGTACCAGCAATAAGGCCGTCTCCCTTTCTGATCATTCATGTGCTCACTGGAGACCACTGTGAATTTCCTTCAAGCACTTTTGCTTTGCAGTCATACTGCCGATACATGTTTGGTGTGAGAGGCCTAGTTTTCGGCCTATCCCAGCTTTCAGCATGCCTTCCTCACCAAGCTTAATCATTTCTAGCTTTCGATGTCAAGTGAAAGACACGTGACTCTTCCTTTCACCTGAACACTCAGCGGCCACTGTAAGGTTACCCACTGGCCTCATTTCAGTACTATTGTGTCTTAGGGATACAGAGGCTCAAGGAGAAGAAGAGAGATGAAGGAACGGCCGTTGGCTGGAGCAGTCAGAAGACACACAACATTTATTGGTTAGGTTTGCTGTCTCAGATGGGCATTGCTGGTGGCACTCCAAAACAACTATGACAGTAACATGCAAGATCTCTGACTACAGATCAGTGTAACAGATACAACACCGAAAGTCTGAAATACCGTCAGAATGACCAAAAAAAGTGACAGAGACCTAAAGTGAGCACGTGCTGTTGGAAACATGGTGCTGACAGACTTGCCAGGGGCAAGGTTGCCACAAACCTTGAATGTGTGAAAAACGAGCTATCTGCAGAGTATACCATACGTGGGCTCAGAGCGACAACCGCAACTCAAAAGATCCAAGGGGAACCTCAGCGGGCAGTGGGTTTATGCTAACGGGCAGGAGCAGCTCAGATAGGGAGGTGAGATTCATTGTACAACTTGAAGAATGTAACCAGTGCCACTGAAATGCACGGGCAGACAGTGTTGAACCGGTGTCCATTCTGCTGTGTATATTCTCAACAACAAGAAGCTCTAAAATCCCACAAAATCTTACCATTTCGAAAAACCTTATTGAAATCAAATCCTTGGTTTGCTAGAAAGTCAATGCTTGAGCTCTGAAACAAGAGGAAACAGGACACACCTTTTAGTAGCATCGCTTGTAGATACGTGAACAGACGCAGAGAAGTCACCTGAGCAAGTGAACAGTGACAAACAGGCAAGGCAGGGGCATGCCAGAGGTCAGACAACAAGGGCTGTCCACCCCAGGGATGTCAAGTGACCCATTAATTTACTGAAAATAACTGGGATCTTCTCTTTTATAGTTTGTAAAACAAATATTCATTTCACAATATTTTTTTAAAAGTCCACCAGGTGAACAGACATTCCCCCGATAGACAGAAGACTGCTGTCAGGAGACTGCTGGACTAGCTACTGTTCATACCACCCACTGCTGCCGAGTCAATTCCAACTCATGGTGACCCTGTGGGACAGGGCAGAACTGCCCCAGGGAGTTTCCAAGTCTGTTATCTTTACTGAAGCATACTGCCACATCCTTCCTTCCACAGAACCACTGATGGGTTCTAACTGCTGACCTTTCAGCAGCCGAGTGCTTAACCACTGCACCACCAGGACTCTTTCCTGTCCTGACTGATGGGAAAAAAAACAAACTCACCGCCAACATATCAATTCTAATTCACAGTGACCCAAAAGGACAGAGTAGAGCTGCCCCATAGAGTTTTCAAGGAGCACCTGGCAGATCTGACCAGCTGATCTGTCAGCCAGCAGACACAGCACTTAATCAGGGAGACACCAGGGATTCCTCGTACTGACTTAAAAAAAAAAATACAAACCCACTGCCGTCGAATCGGGTCTGACTGATAGCAACCCTACAGACAGAGTAGAACTGCATCTGGAAGATCTGAACTGCCGAACTATCGGTTAGCAGACACAGCATTTAACCCACTAAGTCACCAGGGTTTCCTTGTAATGACTAGAAGAGTACAAATAGAAAAAAAAAATTAATTTATATTATTGCTCATTTCAAGCTTCAGCTAACTCACAACTGTAGGTCGTAAGATCAACATCTCTCTCAAAACACATTTTGAAAACTCCAAGTTCACTGGACATTCCGTATGTTCAAGAGAGCCCTGACGGTGCAGGGATTAAGCACTCAGCTGCTAACCGAAGTCTGGCGGTTCGGACTCACCAGCCATTCCACAGGAAAAGACGGCGCCATCTGCTCATCTAACAATCACAACCTTGGAAACCTCACCAGGCCATTCCACTCCACATGGCCGCTATGAGTCGGAACAGACTTGACAGCAATCAGTTTGGGTTTCATACATTCAAGATCAAAATACTGAAAAGGTCCCAGTAATAGGTCCTACTACGGAAACACGCAAACCCATGAATTCATCAATAGCTTAGGCTGAGCCGAAGTGCATCAGCAGATTTAAGTAGAACTACTAAGTGAGCAGTACCAGAAATGGTACACCCTGATAGCAAGTATCACAAAATTCCTATGGCAATCGATGGAAGAGTCAGGAGGAAACATCACTTCAAACTTGCTGCCGTCGAGTCAATCCCAACTCACAGCGACCCTACAGGACAGAGCGGAGCTTCCCTATAGGGCTTCTAAGGCTGGAATCTTTACAAAAAGAAACTGCCACATTTTGATCCTGAGCTGGTGGGTTTGCACTCCTGATCTTTCAGTTAGCAGCCAAGAGCTTAATCATGGCACCACCAGAGCTCCTTAGTATTACTGTAGCTATTTAATTTTCAACTTTGGTTAAGTCAGAACACTAGAATCATTTTCATTCTGTCCTTCATAGATCTGCCTTTCCAGAACTGCACTGTGACATCATACCACCAGTTTACACGAGGGACATGTTACCAAACAGTCCCCTTTCATCCACATGTCCAACAACGGATGAAAGGATAAATAAAATGTGGTATAACATGCAGTGAGAGACTACTCAGCTGTAAAAAACGAATGAAGTACTGAAACCTGCTACCACACGGAAGAACCCTGACATATTATGCTTCGTAACAAGAAGTCTGACACGAAAGGCCCCACACTGTACGATCCCGCTTACATGGAATGTCCAGAATACGACATCCACAGAGACAGAAATCAGCTTGGTGACTGCTAGGAGCTGGGCAGAGGAAGAAATGGCAAGTGACTGCTCAGTTAGTTTGGAGTTTCCATTTGGGGTGACTAAAAAGTTCTGGAACAAGAGGGCGGTCCAACACCATAAACATACTTAACACCACTCATTGCATGCATTAACATGGTCATCTTTATGTGTATTTTACCACAAGCACACAAAAAGACTCAACTATTCGCATTTTTTAATAACTGAGATTTCATAAACTCGCTGCCATCAAGTTGTTTCCAACTCATAGCGGCCTTTATATGTCAGAGAAAAACTGCCCCACAGACTTTCCAAGGAGCACCTGGTAGACTCAAAGTGCCAGCCTTCTGGTGAGCAGTCAAGCTCTTAACTCTGCACCACGAAGGAGGGTGCCAGCTGAAGATTACCAGTGTATAACCTTTTCTTTCTATTGTTGTTAAAAGTATATGTAACACAATATGTATGCCAACTCAATGTTTTTCGCATGCACAATTCAGTGACACGAGTTACATCTATGCCCTGTTTTAAGCTAAATACATGTTCCCCTCAAAACGGCTTTTGCACCCACAAACTACCATTTACTATCCACTACTTTTAATTTGTCCTAAATGTGTGATTTTCAAGATTCAAAAGATAAGCATAGCTACCAAGGGAGGACAACCTGAGTCATCTACCAAAACTGTAAATACACATGTCCTGTGACTCAGCAACTCCACTTCCAGGAAGTGTAGCCTACAGAAACACTCCTATATACACAGAAGAGACACTGTACACAGATACGGGCTAGAGCGTTGTTGCTAACAGGGACCATGGAAAATGTTCTCAATTCCAGTAAGGGACTGTTAAATAAATTACACATATCCATACCACAAAAATCAGAAACTCGGGTGGCACAGTAGTTAACTGCTATCCTAACCACAAAATCTGCAGTTCGGATCCCCAAGGTGCTCCCTGGAAACTCTATGGAGGTGTTCTACTCTGTCCTATAGGGTCACTATGAGTTGGAATTGACCAAACTACAACAGGCTTTACATAGCAGTCGTGGGAGCTCCTCGCTGTTTCAGGTGGTTAAACGCACTCAGCTGCTGACGGCCAAGCTGGAGGTTCAAGCTCACCCAGAGGCTACCTCCAAAGAAAGCCCTGGTAATCTGCTTCCGAAAAATCAGCCACGGAACACCCTATAAAGCTCAGCCCTACTCTGACACGCATGAGGTTTCCATGAGTCAGAATCGACCCAACAGCTACTGACCCAGCAGTAATGCTCTGACTGTCACAACTACGTGTGCATTAACCACTTGCTGTCAAGTCAGTTATAACTTGTGGTGATCCCACGTGTGTCAGAGGAGAACGTCACTCCATAGGGTTTTCAATGGCTCTGATCTTTCCAGATTGCCAAGTCCTCTATGGAACCACTGGTGGGTTCCAGCTTCTGACCTTTAGTTTAGCAGCCAAGTGCATGACCATTGCCCCCCTCCAGGGCTCCATCATACAGGCACTGCCTTCCATAATTCAATTACAGGTCTTCAGGTACACAATGAGACAGCAGAAGAAGGAAGAGCAGAACACTACAGATGCAGGCCATCCTGCCTGCCGCCCCACTTAAAGAGGCCATTCTCTGAGGGTGAGTGCAGCTGTCAGTCTGCCCCTCCACAGCCAGCCTAACGTGTAGCATCTCACTGTGTGTCATAGAATTCTTCACCAAAATACATACCAGGGTATTTTATCCACAAACCCTAGCAGCTTTAACGTTATGAGCTTCTCAAGAGTGACTCTGACTGGACACACACTCACTGCTTCTAAAACTCAACTCCCGTTTACGATGCAACTCTGCTGCGGTTGTAGCATTTTAAAAACCACTTTAAATGGGGGGCAAAAGGAAGAACCCAAAGACATACTGACCTTATCCACACAATTCCTGTACTTACATAAAAAGTTCAAGCCCTTTTTCTGCCTTTGTTTTTCAAGAATCCCAGCATTTTTTATTCTACCTCAAAACATAATTCCCTTTTTCCTTTGTCCATTTCAGACAGTCTCTAGCCTGTCTTCAAATCTATTTAGTCTATTTTTTGTTTTTTTTTCTCCAAGGGGTAGCTGGTAACTAAAACTTCGTTATTTCAGATGCAGCCACAACACTACTTTAGAGTTCTGCTGATCTGTTCACAAGTTCTCGGAATAACCATACTCCTGTTAGTCTTTTAAAACAGAGCTCTATTCCTAAGAGCTCACTGTCAAAATCTGCTTTTGCTTAACCCATGAACCTATGGCCCAAGTTATAAACTCAACTTTACTTTAAACAATTCTCTTCTCCTAGGAGCACTAGAAAATCAAATCTATACATATTTCCAAACAGGGACTACTTTACTGTTTCATAAAGTATCTCATACTCTAACAAACTGGGTTAGAAAAGAAATCAAGGATGGAATAAAGAAATTCACAGAAGCAAATGAGAATGAACACACATCCTACTGGAACCTCCGAGACACTGCAAAGCACAGCTAGGAGGTCAACTTATTTCAAGAAATGCACACACATCCAAAAAGAAGAAACGGTCAAAATCAAAGCATTAACACTACAACATGAACAAGTAGAAAAACAGTAGCAAAAGATGACCTTGGGCATCAGAAGAAAACAAATAATAAAAATTAGAGCAAAACTAAGTAAAGAGGAATACAATCACAAGTGTTAACAAGACCAAAAGCTGGTTCTCTGAAAAGAATAAAATCAATAAACTATTAGCCAAACTGACCAAAGAAAAGCAGGAGTGGAAGCATATAATCTGAATAAGAAATAAGATGAGCGATATCCCAACAAACTCAAATGAAATTTAAAATATCATAATACTGTGAAAAATTGTACTCTAACAAATCTGAAAACCTAAAGGAAATGGACAACTTTCTAGAAGATACATTACCTACCAAAACTAACACAAACAGGGATAAGGACAAATAAATAAACCCACAGCAAAAGATCAAAAATTTTTCAAAATTCCCAATTAAAAAAAAAGCCATAGCCCTGACACCTTCACTACAGAATTCTACCAAACTCTAAAAGTTAATACCACTGTTACTAATGGTACTTCGGAGCATAGAAAAGGACAGAATACTCCCAAACTCATTCTATAAAGTTGGCACAAACTTGATACAAAACATTACAAGAAAGGAAAATTACTGACCAAAATCCCTCATGAATTTAGATACAAAATCCTATCCAAAGAATTTAACAACAGATCAAAAAAAATAAGTCACCATGACCAAATGGGACTCGTATCAGGGATGCAGGGATGGTTCAACATTAGAAAAACAATCAATGTAATCAACCACATAAATAAAAGTCAAGGATCACTTGATTTTATCAGCTGATGCAGAAAAGGCATTTGACAAAGTCCAACACTCCTTTATGTTACAAACTCTCAACAAATACAATGCCAACAGCCAACATAATGCATTATCTTATACCAAGGTGACTAGTGAACAGCTGACGAGTGATTGCAGGATAAAGGAAACGTCACAGCCACAATTTGCTAATTTAAGAAAACTAGTTCCTAGACCCAAATTCCCTTCATCTTTTCTCTTGCTCCAACACATAGGTAAATCTCAATTTCATTTGTTTATATCCTGCAGGTAGGACTTCACTACCAATTCCACTGTAACAGAAGAGACAAGTGGGACAAACCCCATTTTTATCACTACCTGCGTAGCAAGGATTAGCATAAATCTAATTCCCAGCTAGAAACACATTCAGACTTTTCCTTCCCACATCTCTATATCCGTCACTAGCCACTTTGCAGCAGTTCTTCTCTCTGACCTTCACAGAGTTAGATCAGACCTCAATGACACTACCCTGAGCCAAGTTAAACCATCCCTGGCTCCTGAGGCCAGGCCATTGGAAAGCAGCCATAGGCTCAAGAGCCTGGGACTTCCTGCTCCCTCTTCACTCATGGATGTTCTCACACATCTTAGAAGGCCCCAAAGAGAGCATTCCAAGGTCCCAAGTCCCCACTGGGACCTCAGTGAAAAGCATGATTTGGGCTTTAATGTACACGTAGTTACAATCGAGCATCATTACATCAGACCTCTCTAAAGACAGTTCTCTAGGTGTAGGGAGGGGCCTGTGGAAGAGCCCTGGTGGTACAGCGATGAAGTCTCAGGGACTAACCTAAAGGTCAGCAGTTCAAATCCCCTAGCCACTCTGCAGGAAAAAAAACATAGCAGTCTGCTTCCACAGTCTTAACACAGACTGGAGAAACCCCCAGAAATGATCCTGGACACTCTCTTAGCTCAGTCATGAAATCATTCCTGAGGTTCACCCTTCAGCCAAAGACTAGACAGGCCCATAAAACGAAACCAGGCCAAAAAGGCACAGCAGCCTAGGTGCAAGGACAAGACAGGAGGGGACAGGAAAACTGCTAACAGGGAATTCGTCCTGAAGGGAGAGTACAGGCAAGTTGTGGGGTTATTAACCTACGTCATAAAACAACATGTGTACTAACTGTTTAATGAGAAATTAGTTCGTTCTTCAGACCCTCATCTAAAATACAATTTAAAAAAAAGATTACAACTTCAAAACCCTGTGGAGCAGGGTCTACTTCATCCTTTGTGGTCACTATGACTAATAATCAACTCAATGGCACTGGAGGGGGGAGGCTTGGAGCCCCAGGTGCTCTGCTATTTTGGAAAACAGACATTTTGATGACTCAGTTTATTTCCTGAAACCAGAGTCAGGGAATCAAACCAAGTTTTTTGTCAATAATTTATAACCCTAAAACTGGAAAAGACAGAAGTTAAATGATTCCCCCAAAATCTGGGCAAAACAAAGTTTTAATAGAGCTTGATTTAAATTCCTAAATCAAATGAGTTCATAGTTCCACACTGCCTCATCAGCAACTCATAAAAGAAAAGCTCAATCATGCTACTAACCTGACACACAAATTTGACATCTGGTGAGGATCTGTTGAAGGGTTTCGGGAAAACGTAAAAGTTAAAGGACTTCGTTATATACCTGCGGAAAATAAAAGAGGAGACTTAGGGGGCTACATTATGCCATGATAAAAAAAATGCCAGGTACCTGTTAAAACCACCTACTTTGAATTTATGTGGTCATACTTAAAAGTGCAAAGTCCAAACTGAAAGAGCAGAAAGTCCATGGAATGCTAGAAAGAAAGATAAAACATTTGTCAAAAATGTGCTGTACACTCAACATGGGAAATAACATTTTCAAAGAGGTGGACTTTATACCCAACTTGACTCCAGCAAAATATTCTTAATTAGAACAGATTCTACAGATCAGATACCAGAAGAACTAATGATTTATATACCTTTCTTAACTACTTTCCCCCAGTTAACTACCTATCTATCATCCAGGGTATCGTATTATTACACTATTCCTAAAGGACTCAAACGACTACATCACATTTCCAATAATCCGATTTAATGCTGGAAATACTAAAGCTTCCCCAAAACGTTTTCCAGCAGACAACTACTTTTATTGTTGTTTGAAGGATCATTAAAATATCATTTCATGACTGAAGTTAGGAAGAAGTGCTGCATGTAAAAAAATTTACGTGCATCTATGTCAGACCGACGCCTGATCTCCAAAATCTGTAAGATACTACAAAATATCAATAATAAGAAGATAAACCATCCAACTAAGCAATGGGCAAAGCAGATGGACAGACACTTCACTAAAGAGGAGATCCAGGCAGCCAAAAAACACATGCAGACATGTTCACGATCTTTAGTTATTAAAGAAATTCAAATCAAGACAACAATGAGATACCATCTCACCCCAACAAGATTGGCCATGATCCAGAAAACACAAAACAACAAATGCTGGAGAGGCTGTGGAGAAAGTGGAACCCTCCTACACTGTTGGTGGGGTTGCAAAATGGTCCAGCCTCTTTGGAAGGCAATCTGGCGCTTCCTTAAAAAAGTGGATATCAATATACCATTTGACCCAGTAATTCCACTACTTGGAATATATCCTACAGAATCAAGGCCTTTCACACCAACGGACACATGCACAAGAATGTTTATCGCAGCATAGTCCACGATAGCAAAAAGAAGGAGTCAACCCAGATGCCCAACAATAGAAGAATGGATAGGTAAACTATGGTACATATACTCAATGGAGCACTACGCAATGATAAAGAATAACGATGATTCCAGGAAACATCTCCTAACCTGGTTTCAACCGGAAGACATTATGTTGAGTGAAAGTAGTCAGCAACAAAAGGACAAATACTGTATGAGACCTCTACAATAAGATCTCAAAAACAGACTTGTGTATAGAAGAAAAGACTCTTTGACAGCTGCCAGAGAGGGGAGGGAGGGAGGGAGGGTGAGGGGGGGAGGGTTTAGTTTAGATAGTTACTAGAAATCTAGTTGGGAGAAAGTGGTGATAGCACACATTAGAAACAAGAACAACATTAAGTGGACTTCAGCATAACTTGAGTACTCCTTCCATCTTAACTCAATACTGCAAGGATAGAGTAGCTGGGGCAGGGGGCGGGGGACCATGCTCTTAGGCGAATTCCAGGCCAATTGGCACAACTAGCATTTTGCTAAGAGAGCTCTCTGCACCCCACATTGGTGAGTGGCGTCTGGGGTCTTAAAAGCTGCCAAGCTGCCATCCGAGGACATAGCAAATGGTCCCAACTCAGCAGGAATGGATGCTCACCGAGGACCAAAATGACATGCGGTAAAGACAACCAAGAAGACAGAGAGACCCACAAGGGTGGGTGCCTACATCGGCTTGGGACCGGAAGAACCGTATGGTGCCCAGCCACCACCAGCGATAGCCACGATGGAGCTCAGAGAGGAGTCTCACTGGCAACACAAGAATAAAAAGAGGTGCATCACGAGATCTCCACTAAAAGACCTCAAATGATGGTCCAGCGGTTTTGGGGTTCCTCTAAGAGCATGGCCCCTGGCCCTGATGCTGCCCTTTCCCATAAATTATAACAAAGGTCCACTCTTTGGACAGGAATGGATTGGACTTGGCAATGCAGAGTGACCATATATTGGAAGCACTTTATGGTTCTATACATCTATAGGATATCATCTTGCTGACCTCTGGCTGGAGGAAGGGGGGTGGACGGAGAGGAGGGGAAAGGAGGCTGTTGGGAGGATGAGACATGTATGGAGCAGAGAGGAATAGTGTGCAGTCACCGGACAGGGAGAGCAGTGGAAGCTGCATATAGGTGGGCATATAAATTTATATGTGAATGTACATTTTCACTCAGTTATGTTAAATAAAAATAAAAATTAAAAAAAAAATTTACGTGCAAGTTTAATGATTATGAGGTCATAGAATTAAGTGCACTAACTTAGTTGTTTTTAGTGCTACATACCTCACTGCTGAAGATCACTACAGTCACCTTCGAAATACTCCCCTTGGGAAGCTATGCACTGACACCAGCCCCTAGTCCACCCTTCAGAAGCAATTTTGGAACTCTTTCTGGAATGGTCATTGCACACAGTTGCAAGTTTGCAAACTTAATAGTATAGTTTTCTGCGAGGGAGTTTATAGCCAGTAAACAAAAAACTGTATTGGAACACCCTCCCTACTGAGCTGATCTGGCCCCCGGTGATTTTTTTCTTTACCCGAAGATACAAGAAATACTGAAAGGAAGATACTGTGATGACATTCAGGGCATCAAGTGGAATATGACAACAGCTTTGATGATCTTTCAAGAAAAAGGGTTCCAAAACAGCTTTGAAGGGTACACTAGGGGCTGGCATTGGTACATAGCTTCCCAAGGGGAGTACTTTGAAGGTAACCACAGTGATCTTCAGCAGTAAGATATGTAGCACTTTTGCTAGGATGAGTTTGCGAACTTCACTGTCAGTCCTCGTATATTTCTCTATAATTCAACACTGACAGAATGAGTACGGGAAAGAAAAGATTTTGTACCACATCTACTTGCCTTTTTGAGCTTCTGATACCGTTCTTCTGGGGTGTCAAACCCGTTTGTTAATGCTGTGACTGATGGTCCATCACTGATTCCTAGGCGTTAAGAAATCAAAGCTTTAACTTAGTAATAAATGCTAATAACTCTGACCTACTGCGACCAGCTGAAATTGGCTGAATGCAACACAACAACAATGTAAAAATATCAGTCAACCATTCAAAGCCTTTACGAATTTCATGTTCTCATGAATTAAAATTGGAATTGCTCCTGAATACTTTGTCAAAATTAACACTGTTATAGATCAAACTGTTTTCCCACAAAATATGTGCTGTAAGTCCTAACTCCTATACTTGTGGTTACAAACCCTGGTGACACAGTGGCTAAGAGCTACGGCTATTAACCAAAAAGCTGGCAGTTCAAACCCACCAGGTGCCCCCTGAAAACATTACAGGGCAATTCTACTCTGTCCTATGAGTCGGAATTGACTCAGCAGTGATGGGTTATACTTGTGGTTGAAGCGCTGGTTGCACAGTGGTTAAAAACTTGGCTGCTAACTGAAAGGTCAGCAGTTTGAAGCTAACAGCTGCTCCTTGGAGACTCTATGGGGCAGTTCTACTCCATCCTGTAGGGTTGCTAAGGTAGAATCGACTCAACAGCAATGGGTTTTTTTCGCTGTTGTTATATTCGTAGTTGAGGAGCCCACCTAGTGCAGTGGTTAAGCCACCTGGCTGCTAACTGAAAGTTTGGTGGTTCGAACCCACCAACTGCCCCACAGGAGGAAGATGTGGCCATGTGATTCCAGAAAGACTCATAGCCTCGGAAACCCTGGGGGACAGTGCTACTCTGTCCAGCGGATTGGTATTAGAATTGACTCAGTGGCAGTGATTTGAGATATACTTCTGGTTATAAAACCCATTGGGGAATGGGTTTTCATTACGTCAATGAAACAATATTAGCATAGGTTCTATGTTGAGTCAGCCTCTTTGAGATATAAAAGGAGAAAATTAAAAGTCAGAGCTGGAGGAAGACAGACACCACATCACATGAAGATCACAAATGAACAAGGATCTTTTCCCAGAGTCAACAGACTGAAAGCGTTCCCCTAGAACGGGCACTCTAAATTCAGACTTCTAGTCTCCAAAACTGTGAGGGAATAAATTTGTTTTGTTAAAGCCATCTACTTGTGGTGTTTCTGTTACAGCAACACTAGATAACTAACACAAGCATTAGTTTCACTGGCTACCAGTGTAAACTCTTATTATTATGAATTTGGCGGTATGCATGTTTCAGTCTGAGAATGGAGAGTGCCAGTGTTTAAAATGAGTTTTCAAAACACAGTCATCACAACCTCTATACTTGAACGAGTTCTGTTGCTTTCCCAAACATTAATTCATCATCAAACAAAAACAATCCTGAAGTGTATTACTGCTGATACTCAGTCTTGGCCAACAGTTTGGAGTACAGTCTATACTACATGGGCATTTCCAGAGAACATTATTTCTGGTGAAGGCATCCAGCTGCCAAGGGAACTGACTTCAAGCAGAAACTGCATGCAGGACCCAAGGATCATAATTAAACCAGGATTCCTTTAGAAAGAGCTGAAACGTTTTTAAAATCTGTAAAATAAAGTAGCAAAAGTGGGTACCAAAGGGAGCAAACTAGTCATAATGACTCCAACAATATAAAAATTAGTCTTTGACCCAAAAGATACAAAAGGAAAAAAATCATGCAATTTACTATAAGGAGTGGTACGCACAAACACACCCCTTCCGAGGTTGCCAGTGCACTCTTCACCAATACACAGAGGAATACCCTCATCCACCTGCAAAAGCTGACCCTAATCCACAAGATTTCTACTAAGTACATGTCAAACTGTTCTTAGCAGCACCAACACCAATCAAGTCTATCAACAACCCTCAGACAGGGCAACAGTCACCAACCCACTGTATCTCTCCAAGCTTTTGAAATGTTTAAGACTAAACGGTGGCATTCGTACAACTTGCCCAAGGCTACTGAGTTAGGAATAGCCAGCGGGCATCAGATGGAGCCTTGGCCATAAAAAGGCAAGCTGCTAGCACTGGGCTTGCAAGCCAGGGATACCTGAGAACTCCCCATCGATGGCGAAGAAGTCAGCCTCCTCTATGGCCTGGTACACTTTGTGAAGATTACTCTTAAAATCTGCAGAGAAACCAAGAGGTTAGAACCAAAGCCTGGCTTCCTGCCCGCGGGCTCTTAAGGGGAGAGGAGAAGACCGCGGGATCGCGAGGTCACGGGCTGCAGGATAAGCCCCGTGGGATACATGGGACGGCGGGGACAACCCCAAGGGGTACGCCCTGAGCGGTGCACAGGCCTGAGGAGAGCAAGCCTCGAGGTGTGCGCGGACAGGATTGAGGCAAAACCCTGGCGGGTGCGCGTGCCTGTTGGGGCAAAACCCTAAGGTGCCGCCTCTGCCCCAGGCCCCGCCAAGCGGACTGCTCTGAAGCCTGGGCCCAGCAGGGTGATAGTGGACGTGGGGAGATGCACGTGCGGACACGCACTGCTCCTGATTATCTCCATTCTGCAGAGTGGCCGGAATCCGGCCCGCTAGACCGTTCTACTTCCCGCACTCCGAGGCCACGGCGGCAGCAGAGAAGCAGCAGCAGCGGGGACCGCGGTGCCGGCGGCCGAGACTTCCGGAAACAGCGCGCGCCGGCCGCTATCACGTGCGCTGCGTCACCAGCGGGGCGGGGCCAAGGCCAGGCTTCTTTCCTCCCAGGAACGGGGGGGGCGTGGCTAGCGAGGTTCGCGGGACTTCCGCTGTCCAACCAGATCTCGGGGAGAAGTTTGCTCCGAAGGGAGAAATAGGCATGTCCTGACACGCGTCAATCGACACATATTTGCTGGATTTCTGTTATATGGCCTGGTGGGGTCAAGGGTTCGGCTGCTAAACAAAAGATTAAGAGTTCAGTCCACTAGCTGCTCCTTGGAAATCCTATGTGGCAGTTCTTGTCTGTCCTACAGCGTCGTTATGAGTCTCAAACGACGAGATGGCAGTGGGTTTATTAAATGCCAAGCCCTCGCATAGGAACTAGGGATACTGTCATGAGTAGGAGCGAGATGTTTCCTACCCCAGTGGAGATAAAACCTTGGGGAAGGGAGAGAAACGGAATCAAAATTTCTACTTGGAAACAGCAAATTATCTAATAGTGATTGAGTGCGAGGTGTACATAGAGAAGCAATCAGAGTAAGCAAAGCTGATACCTTCATCTACTATGTTAGCTGTTAGGGATGGGGTTTTTATGTCGGGATTGTCTCTGATCTTCATGGCCTAGCAGAGCACTGACATGTACATATGCTCAATAAACATGAATTGAGTGAATGAATTCACCCTCAATAACACAGGGCTGCTAATAGAAAGGTTATCCGTTCAAACCCACTAGCTGCTCTGCAGGAGAAAGATGTGGCAGTTGGCTTCTGTAAAGATTTGATAGCTTTTGCCATCATACTGAGTGGTCCCAACTCAACAGGAACAGATGATCACCAAGGACCAAAACGGCAGGGGGAAAAGAGAACCCAGAAGACAGAACCACGTGAGTGGGTGACTACACCGATTTGTGACCAGAGGAACCAGATGGTGCCTGGCCACCATCAGAAATAGCCCTGATGGGGTTCACAAAGTTGAGTCTCACTGGCAACACAAAAATAAAAAGGGGTGCATCCTAGCAACTCCACTAAAAGACCACAATTGATGGCCCAGGGGCTTCAGGGTTCCCCTAGGAGTGTGGGCCCTGGTCCTGGTGCTGCCCCTGTCCATAAATCATTACTGAGGTCAACTCTTCAGACAGCAATGGATTGGACTGAGCAACACAGAGTGACCATATTGTGTGCACTTTATGGTTCTATGCATCTATGGGATATCATCCTGCCGACCTCTTACTGGAGGAGGGGCAAAGAGGGTGGAGATGAGGGAACAGGAAATTGTTAGGAGGGTATGACATGTATAGTATAGATAGGAGGAGTGTGCTGCCACCTGGCAGGGAGAGCTGTGGGAGCTGCACATAGGTGGACATGCAAACTTATACTGGATTGTACACTTTCACTCAATCACAATAAATTAAAAAAAAGAAAGAAAGAAAAAGATTGGCAGCTTTAGAAACACTATGGAACAGCTGTACTTGGTCCCACAGAGTATCTGTCACTTGAAATGATTCAACAACAATAGGTTTGCACCATAGGGTTGCTGTGAGTTGAAACCTACTTAAGGGTGTATAACAACACCCAATACTGTCTGTCACCTGCCATTGAGTCAGTTCTAACTCACAGTGACTCTATGTACAGCAGAACAAAACACTGCCTAGTCCTGCACCAGCTCACAATCATTACACTTGAGCCCACTGTGTTGTTGTATACTTGAGGCCACTGTGGCAGTCTATCTCACTGAGAGTCTTTCTCTCTGTCTTATATATAGCAGCAGAACACTGTCAGGTAGAGTGCCAGAAAATGAGCTCCTCAGGTTGGCATGCACACCAAAGACAACTGAGGAAGACCTGCTGCCTCAAAGTACAGTCAGCCTTAACGACATGAAGTCAAGCTTTCAGAACCTTCATTTCCTGATGTGGCATAACTGAAAATGAGAAGAAACTGCTACAAACATCCATTAATGATCAGAACATGAAATGTACAAAGTATGAATCTAGGAAAATTGGAAATTATCAAAAATGAAATGGAACACATAAAGATGGATATCCTAGGTATTAGTGAGCTGAAATGGGCTGGTATTGACCTTTTTGAATTGTCCAGTCATAGGGTCTACTACGCCAGGAATGAAAACTTGAACAGGAATGATGTTGCATTCATCATCAAAAAGAACAGTTTAAAATCTGTCCTGAAGTACAGTGCTGTCAGTGATAGGATAATATCCATATGCCTATAAGGAAGGCTAGTTAATATGACTGTTATTCAGATTTATACACCAACCACTAAGGCCAAAGATGAAAAAGCTGAAGATTCTTACCAACTTCTACAGTCTGAAATTGATCAAAAAATCAATCAGGATGCATTAATAATAACTGGTGATTGGAATGCAAAAGTTGGAAACAAGGAAGAAGTATCAGAAGTTGGAAAACATAGCCTTGGTGGTAGAAAAGATGCCAGAGACAGCATGATAGACTTTTGCAAGACCAATGACTTCATTGCAAATCCCTTTTTTCACCAACATAAATGGCAACTGTATACATGTACCACACCAGATAGAATACACAGGAATTGAATCAACCACATCTGTGGAAAGAGATGATGGAAAAGTTCAATATCACCAGCCAGAACAAGACCAAGTACTGATTGTGGCACAGACCATCAACTGCTCACATGCAAGTTCAAATTGAAACTGAAAAAAATTAGAGCAAGTCCACAAAAGACAAAGTACAACCCTGAGTATATCCCACCAGAGTGTAGAGACAATCTCAAGAACAGATTTGACGTGTTGAACACTAATGACCAAAGACCAGATGAACTGTAGAATGACATCAAAGACACCATCCATGAAGAAGGCAAGAGGTCATTTAAAAAAAGGAAAGAAAGAAAAGACTAAATTGAATGTCAGGAGAGATTCTGAAACTTGCTCTTGAATGTGGAGTAGCTAAAGCAAAAGGAAGAACTGATGAAGTAAAAGAACTGAACAGAAGATTTCAAAAGGCAGCTCGAGAAGGCAAAGTAAGGTATTATAATGACATATGCAAAGAGCTGGACATAGAAAACCAAAAGAGAAGAAATGCTCTGCATTTCTCAAGCTCAAAGAAATGAAGAAAAAAGTCAAGCCTCGAGTTGCAGTAGTGAAGGAGTCTACAGCAAATTATTAAATAACTCAGGAAGTATAAAAAGAAGACAGAAGGAACACACAGAGTCCTTATACCAGAAAGAACTAGTTGATGTTCAGCCACTGGAAGAGGTAGCATATGGTCAGGAACCAATGGTACTGAAGGAAGAAGTCAAAGCTACATTGAAGGCATTGGTGAAAAACAAGGCTCCAGAAATTGATAGAATATCAACTGAGATTTTTCAACAAACAGGTGTAGTGCTGGAAGAGCTCACTAGTCTGTATCAAGAAATTTGGAAGATAGATACTTGGCCAACTGACAGGAAAGGATCCATATTTATGCCTATTCCCAGAAAAGGTGACCTAACTGAATGCGGAAATTATTGAACAATATCATTACTATCACATGCAAGTAAAAGTTTGCTTAAAGATCATTCAAAAGCGACTGCAACAGTATATTGCCAGGGAACTGCCAGAAATTCAAGCCAGATTCAGAAGAGGACATGGAACCAGGGATATCATTGCTGATGTCAGATGGATCTTGGCTGAAAGCAGAGAATATCAGACATATGTTTATGTTTCATTAACTATGCAAAGGCATTTGACTGTGTGGATCATAACTAATTATGGATAACATTGTGGAGAACAGTCATTCCAGAACACTTAGTTTTGCTCATGAGGAATCGTACATGGATCAAGAGGCAGTCGTGTGATACTGTATGGTTTAACGTTGGGAAAGGTATGCATCAGCGTTATATCCTTTCACCATACCCTTTCAATCTGACTGTATACTGAGCAAATACTCTAAGAAGCTGAACTAGATGAAGAAGGATGAGGCACTGGGATTAGTTAACACTCATTAACAACCTGTGTTATGCAGATAACACCACCTTACTTGCTGGAAGTGAAGAGGATTTGAAACACTCATGAAGATCAAAGACCATAGCCTTCAGTATGGTGTACCACAACATCAAGACAACAAAAATTCTCACAACTGGACCAGAAAGCAACACTGTGATAGATGGAGAAAGAATTGAGGTTGTCAAGGACTTCATTTGACTTGGTTCCATAATCAACACCCATGGAAGCAGCAGTCAAGAAATCAAAAGACACATTGTAGTGGGAAAATCTGTTGCAAAAGACCTCCTTAAAGTGTTGAAAAGTAAAGATGTCACCTTGAAGACGAAGGAGTGCCTAACCTGAGCCATGGTATTTTCAATAACAATATATACATGCAAAAGCTGGACAATGGATAAGCAAGACAGAAGCAGAATTGATGCCTTTGAATTGTGGTGTTAGAGAAGAATATTGAACACACCATGGACTGCCAAAAGAACAAACAGATCTGTTCTGAAATACACAACCAGAGAGGTACTTGGGAGCAAAGATGGCGAGACTGTGTCTTATGTAATTTGGATATGTTGTCAGGAGGGATCAAGCCCTGGAGAAGGACATCATGCTTGGTAAAGTAGAGGGTCAGTGAAATAGAGGCAGACCCTCAACAAGATGCACTGACACAGTGGCTACAGTGATGGGTTTAAGCATAAAAATGATTGTGGGCATGGGACAGGACCAGGCAGTGTTTTGTTCTGTTGTGCTCTGAGTTGCTGTGAGTCTGAACTGACTCGACGCCACCTAATAACACAACAACTCTGTGTCACTGACCCTTACCAAACATGTTTCCTCAGACACTGGTCTGTCCTGACAACATGTCCAAAGCATTTGAGATAAAGTACAGCCATCCTTGCTTCTAGAGAGCATTCTGGCTGTACTTCTTCCACAACAGATCTATTTGGTCTTCTGGCACTGTAAATACATTCCATGTTGTTCATCAGTACTGTAATTCAAAGGCACCAATTCTCCTTCTGTCTTTCTTGCTCATTGTCCAGCTTTTCACACACATAAGGCCGATGAAAATATCATGGCTTGGGTCAACTGTACTTTAGTCCTCAAAGTGACATCTCTACTTTTTAACATTTTATAAAGTTTTTTCGGCAGCAGGTTTGATATCTTTACTGCTGCTTTCTTGGGTTCTGAATTGTAGACCTAAGTAAAATAAAATCCTTGACAACTTAAATATTTTCTCCATTTATCATGATACTGTTGTAATATGAATTACAAATGTATTCCTTTAGATTATCATCTTTGACTCTGCTTGTATTTCTCATATTTTTTTAATGACTGCATAGCAATACATGCAGGTTTCATTTTTTAAAAAAATTTGAATTGCTAGGTCAAAATATACGCATTAAAAATGCTGGTACACTTACAGACACATTTTTAACTCAGCACTGAAGTCACTGCTAAGGTTCACCCATCAACTAAAGATTAGTCATGTCTATAGGGCCAACAGTCACAGGTGAGGTACGTGCTTCATAGTTCAATCATGTATATGAGACTAGACAGCACACCAGTCCAAAAGCAAAAAAAAAAAAAAAAAGGCAGGACAACTGTACACATGCAGACTAGGAATCTTTGCTGGAAAAGGAGAGAGTCTTGATACATCAAGGGTTGGTAGCCAAGTGACAAAATAATTTGGGTATTGTTAATGAGAAAATTAATTTGGTTTGTAAACTTTCACCTAAAACAATAAAACACATGAATAAAAAAAGCTGGTGCAATCTTCCAGAAAACGAATTTACACACTTTTTCCACTGTCACGGGGTACCATCAATCCTTAGCATCTTTTCCCAATTTGATACAATTCTATTAAAATAAAGGTTATCCTAAATAAACAATTTCACAATCCCTGGGCCAGCGATTAAAAACAGATAATTGGCATCAGTTCTCAACAGGCCAAGACCCTGAAAAAAAATCAAAAAAACAAAAAAGGCAGTGATAGAAAAGCGAGGTTCATCTCAATTGTTTTTAACACTATAAATACAACTTCAGCCATGGCTCCGTGATTTTCCACATAAAACCTGAAGGCACAATAACTGCAGAAAGTACTGTGCGGTTTTTCAGGATTATTTCAATTTCTGAGCAAAGTCTGTCTCCTCCGGACAGAAAACTCAGCCCCGAAGGCTGAAACGGTATATATACCCTCCTTCCCCTCAGGGCGTAACTTCGGAGCCCTGCCCGAAGTCCAATGTCGAAAAGGAAGAGGCGGGACCGGCGGTGGTACGCATGCGCCGACATCGTTGGCGAGGGTCTAGCCGCTCTAGGCAGCGAGGAGGTCGCGGGGTTGAGGGGGTTGGAAAACGAGTGCAGCCTCTCCTCTATGGTTGAGGGCGGGGGGCACCACTTGCCCTCGGTTCTGTCCGGAAGTGAAGCTGCATCTCCTTTGCTTCCGCAAAGTCTGGGCTCGGGCGCTGTCTGTGTCAGCCCCAAGAGGAGCGGAGGGGTAAGTTGGGTGGTGAGGAGGTGGCCCGGGCTGGATTTCGGGGAGGGATGTGGAGGATGTACTGGGAATCCCCTTGGCCTAGGCGCTTCACTGGCGACGGAGGAGGTGCGCGGATTTTCCCTCACCCAGGCCAGGATCGTGAGCAGCTGCAATCTTGGCCGCCGGGCGTGGACCCCACTTTGGTCAACTTTTCCGTCCCTGTTCGAGAGCCCTAAGTCGGCACGGCTGGTCCCAGGGCCTTGCCTGCATCCTCTCAGGGGTCAGGGACAGAGCCATGCGCACCAGAGGCTCCTTAGGACGGCAGAGAGGGGGCGTCGTTTTCGTATTCCTTGGAGGGGGTCCACGGACGCCATCCGCTGGGAGCGCCTGCCACAGCTTGTGGCATCCTTGCCGAAATTGGGCAGACACTTGATAGGCGTCAGGCAGAGCTTAGGTCTAATTTACGAGGCACATTCTTGCTCCAGGGTGGAATTTTTGTCACCATTTTTAAAATGAGGTAACGGAGGCTCAGAACAGGGAGAGTGAGACCCAGACACCACATCGCGCTGTCACCAGCTTTTCGGATTGAGAACCCACTACGCGGAAATCTGAACAGCTGACTCATAGCAACCGTGTAGGACAGAGCGCAAGGCTGTGCCTATTTGGGGTGTCTTTGACCTTGTCAGTTTTTAAGGCAGCTGATACATAACTTCGGTGAAGAGAAAGTGAGAGCTCGGATACTGTTTTGCCTTGAGCTGCCCCTGTTAGGCCCCCCCCCCGCCTAACCCCATTGGTCAGTTTCTTGGGTGTGGCCTTGATGTCACTCTGTGAAAGACCAATAGGAAGGAGCTTTGGTCTCTTCCCTGGGCACACCCCAGCGCCCGAGTAGAGTGCACGTGCTTGGTGACTTTGTTAGCTCTTGAAAAGGCTGGTTAGTAAACAGCCAGCGTGGGTGGATCCCTCACCTACAGATTAGCCAATGGGCACGGTAAACATGGTGCTTACCTTGTTTGCTAGGTAGTCTATAGTGAACAGTTTCACAGTTTTTCACCATATGAAAGATTCTGGTTCTAGGTGTGCTGGCATCTGTCGCTCTCCCAACCCTACAACATCTTCCTGCAGAATCAAAGCCTCTTTACATTTACAGTCCCTGATAAGGGACTTATGACACAGTAAGCACAAGTAAACATAGGCTTACCTGTACTTGTTTACTAATCTGCAGTGAACAACTTCACATGCGTTTCAGCACCAATCCATGTGAAATTGTTCACTGAAGATAATCTGGTCTAGGTGGATGGCGTGTGGGATGATGCACTCCTGGAGTCTGGCTCAGTGTGCTCCCATGTATCCATAAACTTGATGCTTCTCCAGGGCACTTCTTTTAGTGCCAGACTCTGTCTCTGGCACTGTCTCATGCAGCTGGCATTCAGTAAATGTTGCTGTTCATAATTCTATTAATGATAACAATTAACCATCATAGATGGTTGTCTATGGATAAGCACTGGCTCCTAATTGAAAGGACAGTAGTTCAAACCCACCAGCCACTGTGGGAGAGAAAGTTGTGACGGTCTGCTCTTGTAAAGATTATAGCCTTGGAAGCCCTGTGGGGCACTTCTGCCCAGTCCTGTAGCATTTCTATGAGTCAGAATCCCTCAAGGCAATGGACTTTTATAGATAGTTTGTCATTTAAATCCCCCATCAGCCTTTTACCCCAAACTTGCAACTAGAAAATAGGCTCAGGGAGGCTAGTTAGTACAAGGTTTGGAATCCAGGCCTATCTCGCTCCTCAGACCTTAGTGTTTGAACTATGCCATCCTCTCAGTGAAATTAGTGAGCTGAGATGAGAAAATATGTACAAATAAAAGTCACTCCAGTGGACAGAAGCAGGAAAGCTTACTCTAGTTGTGTGTGTAGAGTAAGAGTCGGGGTAGGGGTTAGTCAGGAAGACTTTCAACTGACAGTTGAATTGGGTTTTGTCACTTGGATGCTTTTGACCTGGAGAACTAATAGAGGAAACAGTGTGAGGATATGGAAAAATGCCCGAGGAACAAGAATTAGTAGGTGAGACTAGAGTGCAGTATGTGAGTGCAGGAATACCAGGGGATAATAACAATAATGGTAATATCAGAAAACTATTGCATGGGGTAAATCTGCTGCAGAGACTGCTTTAAAATGTTAAAAATCAAAGATGTCACCTTGAGGACTAAGATGCACCTGACCTGAGCCATGATATTTTCACTCACGTCACATGCATGTGAAAGCTGGACAATGAATTAAGGAGGACTGAAGAAGAGCTGATGCATTTGAGCCATGGTGTTGGTGAAGAATATTGACTATACTGTGGACTTCCAGAAGAATAAACAGGTCTGTCTTGGAAGAAGTACAACCAGAACATTCCTTAGAAGCAAGGATGGTGAGACTTTGCCACAGATACTGTTGATATATTATTAGGAAGGAACCAGTCCCTGGAAAAGAACATCATCCTGGTAAAGTAGAAGGTCAACAAAAAAGAGGAAGACCTTCAAGGAGATAGATTAACACAGTGGCTGCAACCATGGGTTCAAGAGCAGCGATGATTGTGAGACTGGTGCCGGACCAGGCAGTGTTTTGTTCAGTTGTACGTGGGGTCACTGAGTTGGAACCAACGACACAAGGCATTTACTATGTCTCAGGCATTTTAAGTGTTGTGTAGATATGTAATCCTTTCAACAAACCCCATTATGTGGGTACTAGTAATATCCCCGTTTTACATATGCAGAAACTGAGGCACAGAGAGGTTAAGTGACTTGCCTGAAGTCATATGGCTAACAATTGGTAGAGTGGAAGTTTGAATCCAGAGTTTCTGGCTCCAAAATTTGGGCTCTAAGCTAAAGGTGTGTTGCTTGCTATTGTTCGGTGCCGTCAAGTCACTTCCGACTCATAGCAACCAGAACAAAACACTGCCCAGTCTTGTGCCATGTCCACAATCGTTTTTATGCTTAAGCCCGTGGTTGCTGCCACTGTGTCAGTCCATCTCCTCAAGGGTCTTTCTCTTTTTTACTGGCTTCCATTCTATCAGTCATGATGTCCTTCTCCAGGACTGATCCTTCCTGATAACATGTCCAGAGGATGTAAGATGCATGCAGTCTTCTTCGCAGGAGCACTCTGGTGGTTAGGTGCTGTCAAGTCGATTCCAACTCACGGCAGCCCTGTGTACAGCAGAAAGAGACACTGCCTGGTCCTGCGGCGTGTCTGCAATCATTGCTGTGCTTAAGGCTGATGTCACAGCTGCTGTGTCTGTCAGTCTGTCTCATTGAAGCTCTTCCTCTTTCTCGGTGACTTTTTACTACATCGCCAAACAAATGGCCTTCTCCAAGGACAGATCTCTCCTGACAACATGACCAAAGTTTGTAAGATATAGTCTCACCATCCTTGCTTCTAAGGAGCTATCTGATTGTACTTATTTCAAGGTAGATAGATCTATTCATTGTTTTGTTAGTCCATAGATTATTCAGTGTTCTTCAACAACACAATTCAAAGGTGTCTTCTGTCTTCCTTATTCATTGTCTAGCTTTTGCATTCATATGAAGCAACTGAAAATACCATGGGTTGGGACAGGTGCACCGTAGTCTGGAAGGTGACTTGTTTGCTTTTCTGTACTTTAAAGTGGTCTCTTGCACTGGATTTGCCCAGTGCAGTGGGTTGTTGATTTCTTGACTGCTGCTTCCATGAGTGTTGATTGTGGATCCATGTAAAATGAAATCCTTCACAACCTCAGTCTTTTATCCATTTATCATAATATTGATTATTGGTCCAGTTGTGAGGATTGTGTTGATTGCTAGTGGGCCATAAAGATTCTTGAACAACAAGCTTAGGAATATGCATTTTCAAGGAGCAGCTGGTGGATTCTCGCGACCAACCTTTTGCTTGGCAGCCACTTCTTAACCACTATGCTGTCAGGGCTCCTTCTCATAGCAGGGAAGTTTTTGTTTGTTTGTTTCCTTGTGGTAAAATATACATTTTTAAAAATGTGACGTTTTAACCATCTGAGTGTACAATTCTGCAACATTAACTCCATTCACTATGTTGTGCAGCCATCACTACTGTCTATTTCCAAATGTCGCTCCCACACATTTTCTATCACCGTTAACTGAAACTCAACATCTCTGAAGCAAAATCTTCCCATCCCTTTTGACCTCTAACAACTTTTGCTTCTGTTGGCAAGTTCTAGATATTTCATGCATGTGGAAAGCATGCAACATTTGCCTCTGTGTGTCTGACTTACTTCACTCAGCATGGTGTTTTCCCGGTGAGAGGAAAGAGTTTGAATGAAGAACTTTGCTCCAGGATTATGCAGGCAGTGTAGGGAAGAGAAATTGGAGCAAAGAAGAGGTGAGTCAGAAGTGGTGTGTAGACTTTATTTTATTCGCTCCTTATATCTTGGAGACATGTTTTTAGGCGTGTGTGTTTATTTGCGTGTAACGTCTCTCTAGTGCCCCCAAATGGGCATAAGAATTTCTTGGGAGGCTTGCTTAATACTAATATCCCTGGTTCTCTGTCCCAGACATCCTGGTTGAGGTTGCCCGGCCCTCAGGTGGTTCTCAGGAAGGTGTTAAGAAATGCTATGATAGGAAGTCAAATACTTGTCTGTTTTGATTCTCTTCTGTTCTCATGTCTAGAGTCCCACTTAGTACCTGGTACCATCAGGTAGGGGGATAGAATTCTTTGCATCGGTTCCTGAATTCCTTTGGCTGGAGAGGCAAAGACTTTGTTGTCACAAGAATAAGCAAAAAGTGGGAGTTAAGCCTGAAAAACTAGTTTATAATATATGAGTCGTAGCAGATTTTTTTTTTAAGTTGTGCTTTAGGTGAAAGTTTATGGAGCACATTAGTTTCCCAATTGATAGTGTTCTCTGACGTTGGCTGCATTCCCCATAATATGTCAGCACGTTTTAAGGGACACGTTCCTCCCAGGTGTTACTCTTAATTTTATGGACATAGTAGAAGTATTTCACAAAGAGACTGTGAAGGTATGGGTTTCTGGTAACAAGCATTAGTTTTGTTTTGTTTTGTTTTGTTTTGTCTTTTTATTACTTTCAGTGTTTTTGGAGATCTCTAGGGTTTCATACAGGCTCCAGGAGAGCCAGCATGTCCTCCTCCCACTGCTGTCCGGCCCAGCACCAGTCACAGGTGATAAATTACAGGGCTTCAGCCTTCAGGTGACAAGCAGATATCTAAGTGAGCTAGCTCATTTTGCCCTAGTGATTTCTGACCTGGTTCAGGAAGAAAATCAATTTGAAGTTGGAAAAATACGAGACCTTGTACAGTTAGAGCCAGGGAATGCTGCTTTTGCAGCAATGAAGAGCCAGTTTTCACCACCTCCAGGAGATGCACATAATATTCTGTGTTTATTGACATTTCTGACCCTTTCCTCCTTACACTGGGAACATTTATTTTTGTTTCATAGTCAGTAGAAATCAGCACTCTTCGGATGTTTAATAGCGTCTGTAGTGTCCTGCCAATGTTTAGAGTAGTGTCCACCCACTCACACTAACCCTGTGTCTGTTGTAAATGTTTCTGCTTTTTATCTCTTGCAATAGCACGCTCAGCCTAACAGCCACCAGCTGGAGTTCACGTTCCAAAATGCAGTGTTGCCAGATTTTAGTTTGCTTTTCTCGGCTGTGCAGTGGCAGCTGTGTAGTGTGGCCTAGATGGCAAGGGAGTAAATCAGTCTTCGGAACTAATAACTGGTATTGATTACCTCATTCGGATAGTGTGTCGATAATGAGGAGAGGCTTTAAATGAGACATTGTCAAAACCTGACTCTGTCCTTTACTAGCCAGGTGTCTTTTTTCTCATCTGTAATTGGAGATGATAACACTTATCCCTACGGATTATGTGCCTCAGACATTGTAGGGGCTCATTAAGGATTAGCAGTTGCATCATTCTGTGCATCATTCTGTGTTGTCCCCGATAAATAATGAGAAGAAATAGCCTAATGAGGAAGCCATATAAGCCGAGATCTTATTCTTACACTGGGTATCTTGACTGAGAATTGAGTCAGATTGTATGTTTCAGGTCAGACTCTCAATAAGCGAACCGTTGCGTGAATTATTCTTGAAATGTCAGGTATGTAGTATTGTTACCAGGAGTCTTTGAAGACCCTCGGAGGTCCTTGTCAGACCTGTGAGAAAGAGTTACTCAGGGAGACTTGGTTAGCTCACGACAGAAATCTTTACTGGAAAGATGAAAGCACTTTGAAGTGGGGCAGCAGCAGAGTGTACAGCACTCCAGCAGGCTACGCCACTGGGAAAGTTGGGGGTTGGGTTTTTATAGCCCACCTACTCCCAGAATATAGCTGGGGACAGCAGATCAGTCAAGGAGAGCTGAAGGACTTCCTTTTTTGGCAGGTGGTTGCTTATCCCTCGATGGCACCTGCACGCAGACTTCACCATGTTGCCTGCTGTATGGGCTTCTGGGACTGATAGCAGGACTCATTATGGGGTGTTGTGCCTGTGCAGTTTCTTGCTCCCTTGGTTTGATTCCCTGGTCTAGATTATAGCTCTCTGGTGCCCCTGTTGGAAGGACACATAGCGGTTACCTCTGTCTCATCTAAATGTGCTCTAAACTGGCTTTTCTGAAAAATAACTTGAAATAATTTAAGCAGGTGTCCCAGGTGATAAAATAGTGGTTTACATTCTGGAATGTTCCAAGGTGTAGTTAGGCTGACCCTCAAATCCTGTCTCAGTATAATCACAGTAGATGTTTTCTTGAATGAAGGAGTAGGACCGTAATTGAGAGCACTGACTGAAGCAGTGTGAAGATAGCTTGCAGTTTCTGAAGTGTTAACAGTCATCTGTAATGAAATCTTTGTGGGTCAAGGCATAGCAGCCCTTAACTTTAACTCAGAATTCAGGCATTCTTGGATAAACTCAGTAAAATTTGTTGTGTCAATTGAATTTCCTAAATGCGAGAGGGGTGACTGAAGAAGCAAACTGGTCACAACAGTGCCACCACCTCCTCCCAAATAGTAGTCCTGCAGATAACTCTGTGGTTAGATACTTGACCAAGTCAAGCAACTTTTCCTTCCAAGTTATTCCATTTGGGAGTTTGTATGTGTCTCAGCCTTCTCTTTCATGGTATTCATATAATTATACAATGTCAGGTATGTCTTTGGGAAGATTTAGCAAAGGCCAGGTTGGTCAATGTCTTGGGATTGCCCAGGTCATCAAAGACTGTGATAGTCACCTGCCTGAGGTTTTGCTGGCCCCCTCTATCCTCTGGTGCTCAACCAATGCTTTTAAACATGTTTCTGCTAACAGTTTTGTAGATGTCTGCAACCTTAGGCATAATCCCACTGATTCTGAACTAGTTAGGCAACTCTTGTGATTTCATATGGTGATTAAACTGAGATACCCTCATGTGAACAGGGCACTAGGTGTGAGAACAGGATGATTCTCCCCTCTCCCCTGCTGACCATGTCTCAGCAGTCTTTGAGGCCTGTGACAAAGGGGAAGATGGGGAAAAAAGAGGCTAGAGTGTTCTGATGTGTGCTTACTTGGGAAAGAGCCTTAAGGAGAGCTGTGAGCTGCTTCTCGGGGTACCCTGCTGAGGAGGCGAGCCGAGCTTGCAGAGAACAGCTCTGAGCATCCTCGGCCCTGGGGCCAGCTCCTCAAAGGGCCCTTTTACATTGCCCTGCAGTGGGGTGTGCTTACCACATCAAAATGCCGCAGCTCCCACAGCTCATAACCTTAGTCTCTGAGCTAGATGTTATCACTGCGGAGGCCCTTTCCTCCTCCAAAGGCACTGTTTTCTTTAATTAGTGGGACTAACCCAAATACGTAGAAGAGGTAGCAGAAAAGATCTTCTTGTACCTTTAGTCACTGACCTAGATTTTCCCACTTCAGAGGCCCGTTAGCTTTTTTATTGTTGTTAGGTGCTTCCAAGTGAGTTTTGATGCGTAGTGACCCTACGTGACAGAATAGAACTGCCCCATAGGGTTTTCTAGGCTATAGTCTTAATGGGATGGAGCCCCGGTGGCTCAGAAGTTGAGCGCTTAGTCACTAACCAAAAGGTCAACGGTTCAAACCCACCAGCTGCTCTGTCTGAGGGAGAAAAGACCCTGCAGTCTGCCCCTGTAAAGGAGACAGCCATGGAATTCCTGTGGGGCAGTTCTCCTCTGTCCTGTAGGGTTACCGTGAGTTAGAACTGATGTGGCAGCAGTGGATTTGGTTTGGGTTTAATCTTGAAGGGAGCTGATTGCCAGGGCTTTCACCTTTGAAGCTGCTGGCTGAGTTTGAACTGTCAGCCTTTCAGTTGGCAGCCAAGTGCTCTACCATTGTTGACCAGGGCTGCTTTTTCCTCCTCTAAGGGTGTCAGACAAACCAAATCCAACTCATAGCCACCATATAGGACAGAGTGAACTGCCCCGTAAGGTTTCCGAGGAGCAGCTGGTGGATTGGAACTGCTGACCTGGCTAGCAGCCCAGTGCTTAGCTACTGCACCCCAGAGTCCCTCTAAAGGTAGTCTTCTTTAATTAGTGGAAATATTCCAAATACAGACACACAGAAGTAACAGAAAAGATCAACTGAATCAACTGAATTTGGTTAAGGATGTATATTTTTCTTCTATGTTAGCTTTCACTTTCCATTTAGAATAAAATGAAGCTAGCAGAATTTCTGAGTAGTCAAAGCCCGTGAAGTTTCCAATTCATCAAAAATAATTGCAAAATGGAGTCAGTGACCACCTCAGCTTTTAAAATATGTCATTTAAAACACACATGTGAAAAATGTAACAGATAGCCAGAAAGAAATTTAATGGTATTTATCTGGCTTCTGTAATACTGATTTTTATTGTTCCAATTTTTCAATTTAAAAATTGCACTTTATTAGTATGGCAGCTATCTGAAATACCAAGTAAATTGTCTTTTTTTTTTTTCTCCTTAGATGAAATGGTGCTTTGCAGTGATTTTCTAAGTCTAAACTCTTCTATGTCTGTGGATCCCAGAACTGGCTGAGAGATGGAGGAGACTCAGAGGAACAATCTGACTGGGCCCAGTCCTGAGAAAGATGACTCTCTCACAAGCAGCAACCCTCAGATTTCTGTCCGTGAATTTTCTTGCCACTGCTGTTATGACATCCTGGTTAACCCAACCACCCTGAACTGTGGGCACAGCTTCTGTCGGCACTGCCTAGCTCTGTGGTGGGCATCCTCAAGGAAAACAGAGTGTCCAGAATGCCGAGAAAAATGGGAAGGCTTCCCCAAAGTCAACATCCTCCTCAGGTAATGCTCAGCCCTTCTCAGTAGCACACACGGCTCACACGGTGCTGGCTCTCTTCGTGGGAGCAGCTGTGTGTGAAAGGGCCCAAGGCACAGAGCTGAGCCCTATGGTCATTCAGGAACTTCTGGAATGTGAGTCAAGGGGACTGAGAATCTGAAAATCCAGAGTCCTTTCCTCAAAGGTGACCAGAATCACTTTTTTTTTTTTAAATGAAGAAAAGAAAGAAATTCTGATTGTCAGACCACTGCTTGTATATAACACGTCCTACTGATTGGAACCCCTCTTGTCTGTCATTTTGTCGTACCACGGGGGCTTGCATGTTGCTGTCCTGCCGGAAGCTGTGCCACTCACTGGTATTCCAGTAGCAGGAGGGTTACCATGGTAGACAGGTATCAGCTAAGCTTACAGACTAAGACTAGGAAGAAGGGCCTGGCAGTCTACTTCTTGAAAAGAATTAGCCAATGACAACCTTATGAGTAGCAGTGGAACACTGTCAGATACAGTGCTGGAAGATGAGCCCCCTGAGTTGGAAGGCACTCAGAAGAAGCATAAAAACAATTGTGGGCAAGGCGCAAGACCGGGCAGGGTTTCATTCTGTTGTGTGTGGGATCACTATGAGTCGGAACCAACTCAGTGGCACCTAACAACTGATTGGAAACCCTGGTGGCATAGTGATTAAGTGCTGTGGCTGCCAACTAAAAAGTTAGCAGTTCACATCTACTCGGCACTCCTTAGAAGCACGGTAGGGCAGTTCTCTTCTATCCTGTGGGGTCACTGTGCGTTAGAAACAACTGGATGGCAGTGGGTTTGGGGTTTTTTAGGTTTTCTTACTGTTTTATATTCACTGGTAACCTTGCATGTTTAGTACAGAAAATAGTATAAGTGAACAATTCTGAATCACTGGCTTAATGTTGATCGTTTAGCCTCTGAATAAACTCCCTTCCAGTGATTGCATTTAACAGATCATTTCTCATGCACATGGCATCCCCCACCAAATGGCAAGATCTCCCAGATGGCCAGATCTTTTCTACTTCCATGTGGTCACTTTTCCTAGAAGGACTTCGAGAACCTTGTCTCCAAGAAGGCAATGCATTCAGCCTTCTTGATATCAATGGAGAACCAGGCAGTTAGTTCCGTGAAACCAGTAACACACCATTTCCTTTTTCTCAGGAGATGTGCATAAAACTTTGCTCTTACTGGTCAGCGTTGCTTAACCTGAAGAATCTTAACTTGGAGGAGGATTCTTTGGTTGTGTATAATTGAAAAATGAAAACTGTCCCCCTTTTGGTAGTGTGGCCCAGTTGTTGGTCTTTGTTTCATTCTTGAATTTTACTTTTTTAAATTAATTTTTAATAACACAAGCAATGCATACTTTTTTTTACATATCATTTTACAGAATTGGAAAAATTGATTAAAAAAGACTACTTTGACTCTTCATCTTAGAACTTTCTCTTTCTTTTCCCTAGAATAATTTTAGTTACAACTTAGTCATGATATCTTTCAGAATTTTAAAAATACTCTCAGGCTGTCTTAGTTATCTAGTGCTCCTGTAACAGAAATACCACAAGTGGATGTCTGTAACAAAGATAAATTTGTTCTCTTCTCTCGCAGTCTATAAGACTAGAAGTCCAAATTCAGGACACCAGCTCCAAGGGAAAGCTTTCTCTCTCTGTCAGCTCTAGGGAGAGGTCTGCTTATCAATTTTACTCAGTCAAGGAGCTTCTCAGTGCAGGAACACTGGGTCCAGAGGACACACTATTCTCCTGGCTCTTGTTTTTTGGTGGCATAAGGTCCCCGGACCTCTCTGCTGGTTTGAGTCCTGCCTCATTAACATAACCGCTAATGATCCCACCTCCTCAGCCTCGCAGGGGTAGGATTTACAACACATAGGAAAATCATCAGATGACAGATTGGTGGACAGTCACATAATACTGGGAACTAGGAACTAGTTAAGTTGACACACAGTTTTTCTTTAATTGTGCTTTGGATAAAGGTTTATAGAACAGACTAGCTTCTCTTTGAACAGTTAGTACCTATGCCGTTTTATGACACTGGTTCACAACCCTACACCTGTCAGCATTCTCCCTCCTTGACTCAGCTTGCCTGTCCCCTCCTGCTTTCTGGTCCTTGTCCCTGAGCTGCTGTGTTCTTTTGGTCTCATTTTGTTTTATGGGCCTGTCCAATCTTGGTTGAAGAGTGAACCTCCAGAGTGACTTCATTGCTGAGCTGAAAGGGTGTCTGTGGGTCATACTTTTGGTGTTTCTGTAGATTTTCTTAGGACAGGAAGTCTGGTGGTGGTTTTTTTTTTTTTTTTTTTTTAGTTAGGATTTTGTTCTTTGTTTTTCTACAACTCTGTCTGGGACATTCGTTTGTGATCCCTATCAAGCACACATTTTGTGGGGGACCCAAGTCAATTCATATCCCAGGCATCTCTGTTCTGATACAAAATAAAGTATTTTCTCATGTCAGTAGAGCACTGTCAGTATGTTTTTCTGCAGTTTATTATTGTCATTCAAAAACATATGTCTTAGATTTAATCATCTTGATACAGAGTGATCCATGAATTCATTTTTAATTTGTGTGCCATCCCATTGTCTGAGTATATTTTATTTAGCTGTTTCTTTAATAATGACCATGTAGGTTTTTTTCTCATTGTTTGCTGTTACCAACAGGAATATGAAAATCTCGTCCACTGTTAAAATGTACTTGTGTAATACTAAACTTCGTTAGTTTTATTTAAGCCTTGAGATACTGTAAGTGTATTTAGTCAACTGTCTTGTAATTTTATGTTTTCCACAGGGATGCCATTGAAAAGTTATTTCCTGATGCCATTAGAATGAGATTTGAAGACATTCAGCAGAATAATGATATAGTCCAGAGTCTTGCAGCCTTTCAGAAATATGGGAATGATCAGATTCCTGTAGTTCCCAGTGCAGTCCGAGCAAATCAGCAGAGAGGAGGGGGATTCTTTTCTGGAGTACTCACAGCTTTAACTGGTGTGGCAGTAAGTGTCTTTTTGTTCATGCTCCTCTCTCTCTCAAACACGTGCACATACATGCCCACCAAGTCAGTTTCCACTGGTGTCAGTTCTGTCGAAGCGTACCTCAACAATTGATGACATGACTGTGTGTGGTAATTCCCTGCATACACTGAAATCCTTTGGGCTGTGTGATTTCTTCAGGGATGTTGCTTAAGTAGCCAACAGTAGTTGGAGCCAGTAAGTATTGGCTTTATCCCATTTAATTGTCTGCATAGCTTATGTAGAGATCATGTAGTTTTTCTAATGTAATTTGGTGGTGGTGGTTGTCACTGAGTTGATTCTGACTCACAGTGACCCCACATTTGCAAAGTAGGACTGCTGCCTAGAGTTTTCAAGGCTGTGACCTTTTAGAAGCAGATCGCCAGGCCTTTTGAGTGGGTTCAGTTGCCAGCCTTTCAGCTGGTAATCTCAAGCATTTAACTGTCAATGTTACCCAGGGAGTTCTTACTTCACAGTGAGAAGAACTGAGGTGCAGAAAGGTAGTAGAGCTAGAACTAGAGACCATGTCTGTCTTGGGGCTAGAGTCTTGGACATACCAATGTACAGGCTATTTTCTTTTTAGTTCCATGCCACAAAAACCTAGATGTTACAGATTTCCCAACAGAAAAGGCCTTGAAGTCAGTTGTCGACCAAATTGACAGGGTGGTGGGTGCTGCTGCTCCCAGGCACCCTGTGGTGAGTCTTGTCCTGCCTCTGTTCCCTCGCTTCCCAACAGTCAATAGAGAATTGGGTTTCTCAGTGCTCTGGCAGCTGCGTCCAGATCTGGCATCGTTCCTCTTGAGCTAATCTTGCCTCCCCTGCCCTCACTCAGAGGTAGAGAAAACACTGGCATTGCTGACCTCTGCGTTACTGAAGATCTCTGCCACTTCTTCCCAGGTGGTCCTGCTCGTGTACCACTGGAGCAGCAGGGAGTCGGAGCATGACCTCCTGGTTCACAAAGCTGTGGTCAAGTGGACAGCAGAAGAAGTCGTCCTCTGGCTGGAGCAGCTGGGCCCGTGGGCCAGTCTCTACAGAGACAGGTTTTTATCTGAGAGAGTAAACGGAAGGTAAGGAGCAAACTCTTCTGATGTCACTGACTTTTTCTTTGGTTTATTGAGATATAATTCACATACCGTAAGAGTCCTTCATACAAAGCACAATTCACCAGTTTTCAGTGTCCGAAGGCAGTTATGCAGCCATCACCACAGTGGCACAGCACTCCATCACCTGAGAAGGAGCGCTTACGGTCGTGTGTTCCCTCTTCCAGCCCCTGCCCACCAGTAACCTGTTTTCTGTCTTTGTCCGCTCTGGACATTCCATGTCATGGAATCATATAAGGTGGCCCTGTCTGTCTAGCTGCTTCTACTCAGCATCATGTTTTTGAGCGTCCTCCGTTTTGCAGCATGTGCCCCAACAGCGTTCCCCTTTGTGGCTGAATACTACACCCTCGTACGGCTATATCAAATTATGTTAATCTGTTCATCAGTGGATAGACATTTGGCCGTTATGAGTAATGCCACTGTGAACATTCACGTCAGAGTCTTTGTGGGAGTGTGTATTTTTTTATTTTCTCTAGTAATGGGATTATCAGGCATGTGATGCCCCTGTGCCTGACTTTTTGGGGAACTGTCAGACTGTTTTCCATAGTGGCTGTACCATTTCATGTCATTGACATTCTGACATGTTTTTATTGTTGCTTCCTGATTATAAAAATAACATACTATTATTATGAAAGAATAATCACACAGAGCTGTATTATACTGACAGTGAAATGCCCTTTAAACCCCACTCTTCAGAGAAAGCCACTGTTGTCTTGCTTGGCACTGAAAGTACCCAGCTCAGAAGAGCACCACTAACAGACGGCCCTGCAGTAGATGCGGCAGGTGAAGGGCGACAGCATGCCAGCACTGCGTAAATCACTGCTCCGATTCATTCAGACTTTCAGGGTGCTTATATAAAGTCGCATCAGAAATTTGAACAAAACACTTTTGATGGTTGATGATGAAATCAGAATACTTAAATCTTACAGGAGAACCTTGTGTTTAGTGTTATCAAAGCTGAAACAGGAAATGGACTGAGATCAATAAGCCATGATTGGAAGACCTCTGCTGTCTTGATACTAGGAGCGGTGCGTTAATCTTCAATTGTTTTCTGAGCGACTACGTCTCAGGTGTTTCCGTGAGCCTCATCACCTAAATACAACTTTGTGAAACAGGACAAGTGACTTCTGAAAGTTGGTTCTAGTTCAAGGCATAGCTATAGGCCTTAACAATCAGCTGTCTATTTATGACTCTCCAGCTCGTGGAAAGCCTGGTGGTGTAGTGGTTCAAAGATGAAGTTGGCAGTTCATGTGCACTAGACACCCCTTGGAAGCTCCACGGGCCAGTTCTCCACTGTCCTGTAGAGTTGCTATAAATCAGAATCAACTCAATGGCTGTGGGTTTGGTTTTTTGGCTATATAGCTTATAAGTTGTTAACATTTAATAAGATGACTTTTAGTGTCTTGGGTGAGAGAACTCTTTATTTTCAGAAAACAAAATGTCAGTTTCATTTCACAGTGGTCATCTCTCTAGACTTTTTCCCGGTAGTTACAAAGACACGCCATGTAAATGCAACTATACTAAACAAACCTACCATATGTACTAGCGCCTGTTGAATTGGTGGTGTCCTGCACTCCTTCTCCAGTCAATTTCAAACAGGGTTGCAGTGAACACACTGATAGGAGGCACCAACAGGTTGCCTCACCCCTTTCTAGAGCACTGTCCACTGCTCATATGGCTGTTCTTGGAGGGACTGTGTAGGCATGTCACATAGGCCAACACAGAAAGTGTCCTAAAAATTATCCTTAGCCATCTAGGCCTCTGGTGTCCCTCTTACCTAAGGTTCCTGCTGCGAGGGATGGCTCTTGTTATCCATTTCAGACAGATGAGCAGTCAGTCCACTCGCTACCAGGTCGCCTGACTCCCATCCCACCGCTATCAAGCTTTCAATGCTTGTCTCTGTTTTGCAGGAGACAGTGTTCCTACTGTTCTTACAAGAATCGCCTTCCCCCTCATTCTCTCCCTCATTATTATAAGATATCTTGGCTGTCTTGCTTCCATAGTACAAATTCCTGCAGCTGGAGTTGCTGAGTCAAAGGCAATAACTTTTCAACTTCAACAAATATTAACAAACTACTTACAGAAAGCCCATCACTGCCCACCTCCTGAGGGCTGTGAGTGGCCTGTCCACCTCTGCTCCTGCCATCACACTGGGAGGTTTTCATGGCAAGTCGCTGAGGAGCTGGGTTTGTGCTCCTTGATGAAAGGAGGCAGGTGACAGCTACTATGAATGTTTCACTTGACTTCCTTCTAATTAAAAGGTTAGTGTTCAGTCTTTTTTCTGTACATCTGCACATTTTAAAAACAGTAATACGTGAGCAACAGCAGAGAGATCCAAGGTTTTGGAGCAAAATGGATGTGTAACCTTGCTGGTCTAAGCCACTTTCCTCACCCACCAGGTGGGCAGATGCCACCCACCCTGTAGAATTGTTAAATAGGGTCATGACAGTGTGCAAATAGATGTGACTAGTTACTGACAGATAATAAGCGTTCAGTTCTTACAAATATCTCCTATATCAAATGTCTTATCTTTCCTCAAATCTAAAATACATGGGTTGATGGTGTGGACAGTTTGCTGTTGGTGTGTGAACTCAACAGAGAAACCTTTTCCCTCCACAGATTGCTCTTAACACTGACAGAGGAAGAATTCTCCAGGGCACCATACACCATAGAAAACAGCAGCCACCGGAGAGTCATCCTCCTGGAGCTGGAGCGCGTCAGAGCATTAGGTGTGAAACCCCCCCAGAATCTCTGGGAATATAAGGTGAACCCCTTTTTTTTAATTGAAAAAGTATAGTGAACATCATAGCTGTCACCTGCATGCCCACGGCTTGACTAAGAAAAGAAAACCTTGAAGCCTGTGTAGCCCACCTCTCCAGAGGTGGGTGCTCAGTGTTCCTGGGCATGCTATCTTACCTGCGCTGAGCGTGTGTACCTGCAGCAGCCCTGGTGACGGCGTTGGTTCAGTGCTCCACCGCTAGCTGAGAGGCTGATGGTTAGGACCCACCAGCCATCTGCTCCTCTAAAAACTGTGGCCCAGAAAACCCTCTGGGGCAGGTCTGCTCTGTCACATAGGGTCACTGTGAGTCAAAAACAGTTCTTCAGCACACAGTGAGAACACAACCTGAGTATAGCCTTCTGCAGGTTGCTTCTATAAGACACTCATTTTCTCTTCAGTGTGCTATTCCACTGTACAAATACCTTACAGTTGATGCCTCCAGTGTTGATGGGAAAGATTCCTGGTGGTGTAGCTGGTGGATTCAAATGACTGACCTTTCGGTTAGCAGCTAGACACGTAACCACTGTACCACCAGGGCCCAAGCATCAGACAGTTGAATCCTTTTTAACTTACTTTGTTTTATTGTGGTAAAAGTATATATAACAGAAGATTAGCTGGTGCCCCATTTTTTGCTGGTACGAGTCAGTGACAAGGATTACATTTATCACGTGGTGCAGCCATCACCCCGTCCATTTCCAGATTGTCCCACCATTACTCACGGACACTTAGCGCCCTGTAATCTAAGATGCCCTCTCCCCTGTCCCACACCTGGTAACTGCTAATAAACTTCAATCTTTCTACATTTTCATACAGTATTTGTTCTTTTATAGTAATTCCTCTCCGTGTAATGTTTCCAAGGTTCAGCCGTGGTGTAGCATGTTCCAGGACTTCGTTTCTCTGCATGGCTCAGTAAGAGACCATGGTGTGTACGTGCCGGCCTGTGCTGGTCTGTTCGTCTGTTGATGGACACTGGCTATTTCTGCATTTTGCTGTGTTGAAAAGTGCTGTGATGAACAGGGTGTACAAGTTTCTGTTTGTACTCCTCTCTCACTTCTTCCGGGTGTACATGTACGATGGGGGCTGGCTGGGTCATGTGGTAGTGCTGTGCTGAACTTTTTGAGGAACTGCCAAACTGTTTTCCACAGTGCCTGTCCCCCTTTGCATCCCCATGAACAGAGGATGTGGATTTCAGTTTCTTCACAGCCTCGCCAATGTCTGTTACTCGTTTGTTTTTATAGTAGCCGTTCAAGTGCGCGTGAGTTGGGATCTCACTGTGGTTACGGTTTCTAGCTTGCTAATGACTAATGGTGTTGAGCATCTTTTCATGGGCTTGGTGGCCATGTGTAGATTCTCTGTGGTAAAATGTCTGGTTCCTTTGCCCATTTTCTGATTGGGCTGTTTGTCTTTTTTTTTAAGTACAGCAGTTCTGTAAATATTCTGGATATTAGACTCATATCCCAAAATCTTTCTCCCAGTCCGTAGATTGTCTCTCTACTTTGTTGATAAAGTTACTTTTACAATCAGGGAAAATACAAACATACACTGACTGCAGTAAAATTTGGGAAATTTACCAGAGGGAAGAAAATGAAAATAAATGGCCCATTCATCCCACCTGTGAGTTAAACACAGGTTAGCGCTGCCTTTCATTCTGTTTTCTTGTAGCCTGTTTTCTGCGCATATTTTGTTTGCTTATTTGTTCAGCAAATATTTATTGGCTGTTGGTGGTGGGCCATCTCGTGCCCCAGGGAGGGGTGGCAGCACTGAAGGAAAGGCTCCAGTTTCATGGTGACACTCTGCCAGGATCATTGCCACATGTCTTTGAATCCTTTCTTCACCTGATGTTTAAAAATACATGATGAGCATTATTAAAAGCTGCTCATAGAGTCTTCAGTGGGTCCATGAATTCTGTTAAGTATCTGCTATAATTATCTACTGCGGTTTCCTTACTTATGTCCCTTGGTTCTCGTGCTTTTTCTCTGTTATACACAATGGAGCCCACTCACAGAATGGCCAGCTTACACATTGTTAAGATTTTTTTGATAGATTCCATCAAAATGCTTTCCGAAAAGTTTATATTCTCCTAGTGCCCAGGGCTATGTATTATCCCCAGCAGTAGAGACTGAGTCTTTAGCCCAGCGGACTAAGTACTTGGCTTCTTCCTGTCATACATGGCATTCATTCCTGGTGCAGAGCAAGAGAAAAAGCTGATGCACCATGTGCATCCATGTGGTTGTCTGTGGCCAAAGTGCAGGTAGGGAGCTGGCTGCTGTAGCAGTGACGTGACCCTGTGCCCGCCTCGCCCGCTGCAGGCCGTGAATCCAGGCCGGTCCCTGTTCCTGCTCTACGCCCTCAAGAGCGCGCCCCGACTCGGCCTGCTCTACCTCTACCTCTTTGACTACACAGACACCTTCCTGCCCTTCATCCACACCGTCTGCCCGCTTCAAGAGGACGACTCTGGAGAGGACCTCATCACCAGGCTTCTGGTAGGTCTGCAGAGCGCCTGCGATACAAGTGTCCCGCCATTCCTCAGGGCGGTGTGGAACTGGAGACAAGGCTATAGCCTCCCACGGAAGAGCAAGTGACAGCCACCTTAGGGAGCGGGCCCTGAAAAATAAAAGAGAGGAGCACCTGCCACCCTTCCCAAGACTGCTTTCTTACCCCATTGCTTAGCAAGCAGGGCTACCCTCTGGACCTGAAATATTAAAAGAACAGCAGTGCTTTTGTTATATAAGAAGATAGCATAGGTCTGGACAGCCCTGGAGGGTTCTGTGAAGGGGTCTTCTGTCCTAGTGGTCTGCCCATTCGCAGGGCCCTCAAAAGCTGATTATTTGTCCTACTACAAGACAAGGGTAGTGTCTGCACCATTAGCCCTGGAACAAAGACCCATGAGCCACGTCAGGAGACCACCAGCACCCTCTGCAGGGACACAGACCCACCTTTGGCTTTATTCTTCAGACTGACTCAGGAATTCCTTTCCAAATTCTTGCTGCATCCTGTTCACTCAGATTGCTTTTCTCTGAGTCTAGTTGGTCATTTGAGGTTAGTGTTTGTGATATTACTACTCTTGGGGCCAGTCCTTTCAATCTGTTTGTGTCGGAAAGTCACATAGATGTAGGAACATCAGATGTAATTGACACCCATAAATATATAAAGAAATATCTTCAGTTTCTTGCAGCCAGATGCAGTGTCCTTTTTAAAACAGCAGATATAATTATATACTTAATTGTGACACTAATTCAAAATATGAAATCATCTCCACCATACCCACCATCTAGATTTGGGGGTTGCTGCATTACAGAAGTATGTAGGCAGGGTTAGTGCTCACAAACAAATGACTTCCCTTAGTTGAGTACGTCAAGGCACAAACATTTTCATTTTTATAAAAAGCCAGTCATTGAGCTATCCAGATCAATAAGAGAAATTGGACATCACTTTTTTTTTAAGTTTTTTATTTAATATAACTGAGTGAAAATGTACATTCCCATATAAGTTTACATACCCACCTATATGCAGCTTCCACTGCTCTCCCTGCCTGGTGACAGCACACTATTCCTCTCTGCTCCATACATGGACATCACTTTTATAATCCAAACAAACTGAACATGATAGTAAAATTATAAATTGAAGTATGTATGCCAGGATCAACTCGACAGCAGTGGGTTTGGGTTGAGTTTTATGTTTGTAATACTTACTTTAGAGAAAAAAAACGTGCTCTGGTGACAATCACTCAGAAAATACTCACTTGATACGTATTATGTACAAAAGTTTTGTATACAAAAAAGTCAGGCTATTTTCAGTGAAACTCCATGTTGACTTGCCTTTGGAAAACTGTACTTGAATGATCAATAGTTCTGTTTATGTAGAGTTTTCTCTAAAATCATGGCAAAGTAGCTTAAGACCCTTTTTAGACACTATAATCAAAACTTCACCTAACTTATGTCAGCTTTGATGTGGCTGAATTAGCACCCTTGCAGTTTGTCTCTTTAATTGTCTAGTTTTCCAGTGACTTGTGCTTGCCAGTCTGGGAGCTTAGAGACACCCCTTTCTGTTTTCTTACACCCCTCTTGCTGGAGCCTGACCCCAGGCTCACTGTTTACCCTGAGGGCGCAGCCATGCTCCAGTCCTGTCTCCTGCCCTTCACAGGGTGTGCTTTGGTAGGCTTCTGATTGCGTAGGAAAAGAAGCAGAACCAAACCTGTTACCATTGAGTAGACTCAACTCATAACAGCCCTATAGGACAGAGTAGAATCACCCCATAGGGTTTCTAGAGAGTGGCTGATGGAGTCGAACTGCCAGCCTTTTGATTTGCAGGCAAACTCTTAACCACTGTAACATCAAGGCTCCGTCCTGGTTGCCTACCAGTTTTTAAATACTCCTTTAACTTTTTAATTATCTGCTTATACTGGTAACTGTAAAAGTGTATAACTTTATTTTCCAAACATTATTTTTTTGAAAGAGAGTGTGTATATTTTTTAATTTTCCCACAACTATTACTGCTACCACAGCTAAAGTACTGAATTTAGGGGCTGGTTTGAGATTTCTCCTACATAGTGATGGAAGGAGCTCTGGTGGCACAATGGTTAAAGCACTCAGCTGCCCCAGGGGAAAAGGATATGGCAGTCTGCTCCCGTAAAGACTATATGCAGCCTTGGAAACCCTCGAGGCAGTTCTTCTGTGTCCTGTAGGGTCACTGTGAATCAGAATTGACTCAATGCCAGTGGGTGCCGTGACAATATTAAAAAAAAAAAAAACTGGTGGATTTAAATTGACTTCAACCCCACTGTTCATAGTTTACACTTAGATTCTTACTTCTGAGTGTCCACAATTATGTAACAAGCATCTCAGTTTGACCTATCTGGTGACATGCATCTTTGCTACTGCAGATTAATTATTACAAGAACAGCTGTATTCCAAGGAGGGCTGACAGATGGACGTTTTGTTTTGGATTGCTGGGTAATACGTGCAGGTGTTTACGGAGTAAGATGCCAAGTCTCCCGGTGCAAGCGGAGTGTCCTGTGTGAAAGTCACTGCTCATGAGTTGTCATGTCTGTGTGTTACCTCTGAAGGACCTCAGAGAGCCCACGTGGAAGCAGTGGAGGGAATTCCTGGTCAAGTACTCCTTCCTCCCGTACCAGCTGATCGCCGAGTTTGCGTGGGACTGGCTGGAGACCCACTACTGGACGTCGCGCTTCCTTATCGTCAACGCCATGCTGCTCTCGGTCCTGGAGCTGTTCTCCTTGTGGAGGCTCTGGTCAGGAAGGGAGCTGAAGTAAGTGTCGGCTCAGCAAGAGAACCTGGGAGCCTCAGGCGGAGGGACGCCCGTGGGAGACAGGTCCTCTGTGAAGTGTTGCGTAGACTTCAAAACATCCTTAATCTACCAAGACCGTCCCAGACTCATTTTAAAAACACTACTGAACTGCCAGCTAGGGACACTCCCTCGTGTGTGGTATGGGTGGTTTGTTTTTGTGGGGCTCACTGTTAAAGCATTGCCCTAGATATTTTATCTTACGTAGGTAATCATATTACCACATGGTTACAATGGTGTGAATGGTTTTAAGGACTAAGCGATCAGCAAAGAAGAAGGGAATCCTCTGTGAAAAACAGCAGCAGGGCAGAGCATGAAAAGGTCTCCTCATGAGCTCTGCAGGTGTGAGTTCTTGTCACGCTGTGCCCCCAGCTGGCATAGTCATAACTTCTCTGGACTCATGCATCAAATGAGCGAGTTGGACAGTCTTGAGTCAGGACTCTGGGCTACAAGTGACAGGCCCAGCCTAAATGGGCCTCAGGTGGACCGTGGCTGGGCCTGAGACCCCAGTGCTGTCACCAGGACTGACTCTGTCCCTCCCAGAGCTCTGTCCTCTCCTGTGTCACTCAGCCCAGGTAGCGCTCCTCACCTGGGCTCCTGGCCCCTGCCGGCTTCCACCGGAGCAGCTTGGCAACGTGGTGGAAAGTGCAGCTCTTCCTCTAGCATCCACGCACTTGCATAAGTCTGCAGGCTGACCCTCCTCTGTCTGATTGGCCCAGCCTGGCTCACGCGCCTGCCAAACTGATCACTCCTCCAGGGGCACGCAGGGCTCCCCTTGGCCAGGGTCCAGCCCTGGGTTTACCCCAACACCCGGGGCTGCCTTCAGCCCCACCCAAACCACGTGGGAAAGAATAGGGGAAAAGCTGTTTCTGGAAGAAACGGAATGGCTGCAGGCAGGCAGAAGTGACGCCTCCATGACACCAGAGTCCTTTCTGCTTGACACATCCCATGACTCAGCAGGCTTTCTGCCTGGCCGGTCAGCCGCAGCCTTGTACCTGGTTCTGGGCATCCGTCAGGAATCTCCCTCCTTTACTTCAGTTCCGCAGACTGACTGATTTGTGCCGCGAGCTGAGCTCATTCTGTGCACCTGGCTCTCTGCTGGGCACTGGAGAATTTTGGCAAAGAAGGCAGTTCACTCTTGGGGCTTACCACCTAGCAGAGAAAACAGCTGTGCTGCGAGATACGTGTCCATGTGGCACAGCTGTGAAGCGGGTAAGGCCGAGGCTGTGGCTGTGTGTGCGTGCAGAGAGGCCTGACCCGGTCCAGGAGATGAGGGGACAGTGCCCTGAGGCTGCCACAGCGCTGACAGTTAGCCAGGCTAAGGCCTGTCTCAGGCCCTGGGGCAGGAAGACAGGGTCTCTGTACACAGGTACTCACGTTCTGCAAGGTGCAGGAAGAAGGCACAGGGTCTGAGCACTGGGTGACATCACTAGAAATGCCACCACAATTCTACCCCTGAAATGCATCTCTTCTCTTCTCTCAGGACAGTGCCTCAGAGGATGTGGAGCCATTTCTGGAAAGTATCGACGCAGGGACTTTTTGTGGCTGTGTTCTGGCCCCTCATTCCGCACTTTGTTTGCAACTGTTTCTTTTACTGGGCCCTGTACTTTAACCCAATTATTAACATCGATCTCGTGGTCAAGGAAGTCCGACGGCTGGAGACACAAGTGTTATAAGTGGCAGTGCCCAGTCTCTGTGGGACTCTGGCAGCCTCCCTGACGTTAACGGGGTGTACCCCTGGTACAACAACGTGCTGCTTTGTATGTCCTCTTCCCCGCTGCTAGTGACCTGGTGACAGCAGGGACTGGCATGCTAGAGGGCAGTGGAGTGTGTTTGGGCAAGGCAGCAACAGCTCCTTCCACCCGGCCACCTTCCTCACCAAGACTTGTGAGGCTCGGGCCTCAACAGCTGGCAGGTGGGCTCCTGGAGTCTTCGGAGGACACCATGTGGTCAGCACCTGAAGGCCTGTGGGCTCCCTGCTCTGACTGCAGCGCCCACCTGTGAGCTGGAGCGCAGGGTGAGCTGGAGCCTAGAGACTGCACCAGGCTCGTCCTACAAGTCAAGGTTAAGGAAGCAGGGAAAAGATGTTATCACACGCATAGGCAGTTGAACATAAAAAGCACAAGGAAATACCACAGTTTGAGGATTCTTTCTTAGTGAAGACTTGTTGGAAGATTTCAGCATGAAGCCTTTATGGGACTCTGAGATTGGAATGACAGTTACACTGGGGAGTCACAGTTCTCTAGGTAGAATCAATGGTGTTTGGATCTGTTTGTCTGAGCGGGGCTGGGGACTGGAGTGGGGTGCAGGCAGTTAACAGAGTAGTTCACACCAGGCCCAGCTGTCTCCGTGCCACCTGAAAATTAGCTTGGTTTTGCTTTTTTAAAGTTTCATCTGTGAAATAAATCCCAGGAAACAGGAACTCATCTCTCGCCTGCCCTGATGGGTATTTACTGAGTGCTGTAACTGTCAATAGGGAGTGACATAACTGTGGCCTTCTCTGCCTTCAATGTGAAAACACAAGATGCCATCTCTGACGACTGGCCTACAGAGCTGAGCTTGGCAGCCAAAGGGTTTTCATGGCCTTGAACCATCCATTCTCCTTTGTACCTGAGCTAGATGTCACTCACACTTTGCATCTGAGAGTTTGAAGACATTGCTTAAGATAATAAAGAGTTTTATACAGATGAGACTTCTTAACATAGAGAAAAATGGTGTACAAAACTGGCAAAAAAATCTAGCTCGAACAACCTTGCTAGTCAGGTTCCTGTCTGCCATCAGTGCCATTGTGCCCAGAAGCCACCCTCAGACATCTTTAGTCAAAACAGGGAGAATGCTGTTCTTTCTGTGCTTGCATGCCAAGCCCCAGGGCTGCCTGGCTCTGTATGGCTAATACATACGGCCTGTCCAAGACACTGAGGGTGCTTGGATCTGGGGACACTGCAGTACCTGCATGTCCCCGGTCTCATGCTGCATGTTGTCGTTAGGTGCCTTTGAATTGGTTCTGACTCAGCAACCCTGTGCACAACACAACGAAACACTGCTCAGTCTTGCGCCGTGCCCACAATTGTTTTTATACTTAAGTCTGTCACAGCCACTATGTCAGCCCACCCCGTTGGAGGTCTTCCTCTTTTTTACTGACCCTCCATGCTATCAAGCATGATGTTTTTCTCCAGGGAGTGATCCTTCCTGACAACATGTCCAAAGTATGTAAGACTCAGTCTTGCCATCTTTGCTTCCAAGGAGCACTCTGGTTGTACGTCTTCCAGATCAGATCTGTTTATTCTTTTGGTGGTCCATGGTACATTCAACATTTGTTCTCCAGCACCACAATTCGAAGGCATCGGTTCTTCTGTCTTTGTTCATTGTCCAGCTTTCACATGCATATGATGCAACTGAAAATAATGGCTTGGGTTAGGTGCCCTTTAGTCTTCAAGGTGACAGCTTTACTTTTTGATACTATAAAGAGATCCTTTGTAGCAGATTTTCCCAGTGCAATGCAACTTTGGATTTCCTGACTGCTGCTTCCATGGACATTCATTGTGGGCTCAAGTAAAATGAAATCCTTGACAACCTCAGTCCTTTCTCCATTTATGATGATGTTGCTTACTGGTCCAGTTGTGAGCGTTTTTGTTTTCTTGATGTTGAGGTGCAGTGTTTCAGATATTCTTCACTTCCAGTAAGTAAAGTGGTGTCATCTGTGTAATGCAGGTTGTTGATGAATCCTCCAAGCCTGATGCCTCGTTCATCTTCATGTAATCAAGCTTCTTGATTGACATACAGATTCAGAAGGTATGGTGAAAGGATACAACCCTGACGCATACCTTTCCTGACTTTAAATCATGCAGTGTCCCCTTGTTCTGTTCCCATGACTGCCTCTTGATCCATATAAAGATTCTTTAAGAGCACAATTAAATGTTCTGGAATTCCCATTTTATACAGTGTTAGCCATAATTTGTTATGATCCACACAGTCAAAAGCCTTTGCATAGTCAGTGAAACACAGGTAAACATCTTTCTGGTATTCTCTGCTTTCAGCCAAGATCCATCTGACATCAGCAATGATATCCCTGGTTCCACATCCTTCTCTGAATCTACTTGTCAATCTACTGTTGCAGTTGCTTTTAAAGGATCTTCAGCACAATTTTACTTCCATGTGATATTAACGATACTGTGTGGTAATTTCTGCATTGGGTTGAATTACCTTTCTTTGGAACGGGCACAAATATGGATCTCTTCAATCAGTTGGCCAGGTAGCTGTCCTCTGAATTTCTTGGCATAGATGAGCACTGCATCTGTTTGTTGAAATATCTCAGTTGACATTACATCAATTCCTGGAGCCTTGTTTCTTCGCCAATGCCTTCAATGAAGCTTTGACTTCATCCTTCAGTACGGTTCATTCCTGATCATACGCTACCTCTTCAGAGGACTGAACATCAGCCAGTTCTGACTGGTATAATGACTGCATAGTCCTTTCATCTTTTTTTGATGCTTCTGGAGTTGTTCAGTATTTTTCCCTTCACTATTGCAACTTGAGGCTTGAATTTTTTCTTCAGTTCCTACAGCTTGAGAAATGCAGAGCGTGTTCTTCCCTTCTGGTTTTCCATTACCAGCTCTTTGCACATGTCATTATAATGCTTCTCTTGTCTTTTTGAGCTCCCTTTGAAATGTTTAGGTCTTTTACTTTGCCATTCCTTCCTTTTGCTTTAGCTGCTCAACATTTGAGAGCAAGTTCCAGAGTCTCCTGACATTCAGTTTGGTGTTTTCTTTCTTTCCCGTCTCTTTTAATGACCTCTTGCTCTTTTCATGGATGATGTCCTTGATGTCATTCCACAATTCATCTGTACTTCTTTGCTCATTAGTGGTCAACACATCAGATCTGTTTTGTCTTTAAACTTAGGGGGTATATACTCAAGGTCATTCTAATTTTCTTTAGTTTCAGTTTGAATTTGCATATGAGCAGTTGATGGTTTGTGCTGCAGTCAGCACCTGGTCTTGTTCTGACTGTTGATATGGAGCTTTTCCCATCTTTTCCACAGATGGAGTCAGTTTGTTTCCTGTGTATTCCATCTAGTGAGGTCCATGTGTACTGTCATGGCTTGTGTTGGTTAAAAAAGGTATTTGCAGTGAAGTCATTAGTCCTGCAAAACTCTATCATAGATCTCTGGCATTATTTCTATCATGAAGGTCATATTTTCCAACTATTGGTCTTCCTTCTTTGTTTCCAACTTTTGCATTCCAGTCACCAGTAATTTATCGATGCATCCCGATTGCATGTTCGATCAATTTCAGACTGCATCTTTGGCCTTAATGATTCGTGTGTAAATTTGAGTAATAGTCATATTAACTAGCCTTCATTGTAGGTATATGGATATTATCCTATAACTGGCAGCACTGTACTTCAGGACAAATCTTGAAATGTTCTTTTTGATGATGAATGCAACACCATTCCTCTTCAAGTTTTTGTTCCCAGGATGGTAGACCATGTGATTGTGGGTTTCAGAATGGCCAATACTGGTCCATTTCAGCTCACTAATGCCTAGGATATCGATGTTTATGTGTTCCATTTCATTTCTGATGGTTTCCAATTTTGTTAGATTCATACTTTTATATGCCACATTCTGATTATTAGTGGATGTTTGCAGCTGTTTTCATTTTGAGTCATGCCACATCAGCAAAGGAAGATCTCAGAGGCTTTACTCCATCCATGTCATTAAGGTCAACTCTCCAGTCATCTTCCAGGTGCTTTCCAACCTGGGGGGCCCATCTTCCAACATTGTATCTGGCAGTGTTCTGCTGCTGTTCATAGGGTTTTCTCTGGCTAATCTTTTCAGAAGTAGACTGCCAGGTCCTTCTTCCTAGTCTTAGTCTAGAAGCTCAGCTGAAACCTGTTACTATTATTCTTATTTCCAGAGGAAGAGATGGAGGTTGGATGGCAGAGGTCACTGGGATTGTTGGTGGAGCTGGGCCTGGGTGGAACTGAGGTTACCACCTTCCAGTCTAATGCCCCCCCCACCACACACACAGTCACACCCTCTCCTCTCTCCACCTGTGTCACAGTAGGACCCGGATCTGTTCTGGGAGGAGAGGAGGGAGGGGTGGCCTAGAGCAAACAGTCTGGGCTCCGTTGTCCATCCTTATCATGGGTGGGAGGACTGGGGACACTCTGAACAAGGGCCACAGGTTTGGGGTGTCCACTGAAAATATTCAGGAGTTTTGATCCAAATCTGGGCTAAAGAATAATAGGTAGGAAGGGGAGGCAGAGATTTATTCACAAGACATCACAGCAATAATGACTAAAGAAACATCACCAGGATCTAAAAGTTAGCAGTCTGCAAAGTGGTATCAGATACAGCTCTGTAAAATGGATTTCCAAAGATTTCTGTATTGATCTGGAGGAAGGCTTAAGAAAATCACAGTATTGTCTCAACTACTTTTTTTTTTTGAAGTAGAGAAAAGCCTGAAGGACATCCCACTAAAATGGTAAGAGTGTGGGGAGGAGTGACTTTTTCCCAAGATTAGAGCTTAGCTTTTATTAAGGAAAATAGAGGTCAGGCAGAAAGACACTTTCTGACAGGATTAAAAGGACCAGGAAAGGAACAAACATTTCTATCCCGAAAGATCTTGATGTCTCTGCCTCCTTCAGCCAGGAACAGGAATGCCAGCAGGATCAACAGGTAAAGGCTGATGTGACCTCAGAAGCTGGACCCTCTCACTTCTCTGCTGCTGGTACCTGCTGCCACATCCAGTCAGTTCCGACTCATAGCTGGTACACATCCCTAATCACCATCCTCCACACTCAAAAACTGAGCCACGTAGAAAATGCTCTTTAATGGGGGGCTGGGAGGGAGGCCTGCCCTCTGGGCAGTGATGGGGAGGGTGTCAGAAGCACAACTCCAGGGATAAAAAGTGACCATGCAATAACCTCATGACGCCCAGAGCAAAGCAGCCGGTGACACTAGCAAATAGGTAGCAGTGGCCACAGGGCCTTCCAGCAGGTCAAGGGCAGCTCCAGGCCCAGGGTAGGCCCCTGGTCAGGGCCACCCAGGTGGAGCCTGGGAGTTTGGCCCTCATGCCCCCTGCATTAGCGTTGTCACAGTCTCCACTCTCCAGCTCACCTAGCCTCAGCCCTGCTCTTTAGGGTCCTTGTTGCCTTTACACTCTCAGCTTTTAGTCTACACTTCCCTTTAACAGGTATGCTTTATAAACAATGAGGATGTACTTCTGTAGTCGGAATAGATTTCAGTGGTTAAAGGTGAAGGGACTCGGGGAATAATACTGTCAGCTAAAAGCCTACGGAGATCTGGTGGACACTGGTTCTGCACTCAGCTGCTAAATGAAAGACTGAAAGGTTGATGATTTGAACCCACCAGCTGCCATGCGGGAGACAGATGGGACCAGCTGCTCTTCTCAAGATTCATAGCCTTGGAAGCTCGATGGGACAGTTCTACTCTGTCCTATAAAAGGTCATTGTGAGTTGGAATTTATTTGATGGCAAAGAGAAAGCTGGCAGCCACTAGACTTGAACTTCACAAGGGCGGAGTATCACATCTTAGGCTGCATCTTAGAGCCTAGACTGCGACCAGGCTTGTAGGAGGTCACTCATACGTGACTACCCATCGTCAGGAGCAGGTTAGGAGACAAAGCTCGCTTTTCATAAGGGGTGAATCTCAAAAATGTTACCAAGCCCAGCACTGCCATAAATATAATGTAGTTCTAGGAAACACATGGAACTTCTGACCTGAATTGAACCAGAAACCAAACAGACTCAAGCCCCAAGTCCCAGAGCAAAGAGAGAGAGAGAGCAAACACCAGCTTTGCAGCTTTATCACTTGGCCTCAGTTCCCTTCTGTGGAGAACTGAACACCATTGTTCAGTGAAAAGGAGATTTATTTCCTTGTGCAAAAAAATCATTTCAGGTGAGGCTGGTGGTCACACTTGGGTGAGTCTTTCTCACATAAGAAATAGGGGTAGAAGAGGTGGTGGATATTATACTCAGCTTGGGCTAAGCAGTGAGCAACCTCCTGGTCGCACTTGCATATGAGTTCCTGGCATGTGTCCTTCGCTGGTCCTGGAAGAAGTAGGGAAACTGAGGTTAGAGCAGGGACCTGCAGAGTCTTGAGGGTAAACATGAAGGAAGCCAGTAAAAATTGGAGGGAGGAAGGCTCAGAAGCTGTGTATGTGGCAACTTAACACAGGAACTCAGTCCTCAAGCCGCTCTGGGAAGGAGGTATGGAAGTTGCCAGAGATGTGTTTTCAGATGAAAACTTCAGAGTTTTGACAACTTTTTGGCTTCTCTTCTGAATCAGCATTACTATTTCACTTAAGAGATTCATTTTAGTAAGTGTCTGCCACAGAACCAGCCAGGCCTGGTGTCATGGATTGAATTGTGTCCCCCCCAAAATAGGCATAGCCATGGGGCTGGGCCGTGATTCCCAGTATCTTGTGACTGTCCTCCATTTTGTGGTTTTCCTATGCTGTATGTTAAAGAATTAGAGTGGGACTGTAAATCCCTTCATAGGATCACCTCCCTGCTCTACTGTAAAGGGAGTTTCCCTGGAGTATGGCTTGCCCCACCCTTAATCCTTTCATCTGGCAAGAGATGAAAGGAAAGGAAAGCAGGTGGGAACCTTGCACCACCAAGAAAGCTGTACCAGGAGAAGAGCGCGTCCATCAGACCTGAGGTTCCTGCGCCAAGATGCTCCCTGGCCAAAGACTGATACAATACCAGACTCTCCTCCAGAGCTGACAAAGGAGAAAGCCTTCCCCTGGAGCAGACATCCTGAATTTGGACTTGTAGCCTACCAGATTGTGTAAGAATAAACCTTCCTTTGTTAAAGCCATCCACTCTGTGGTATTTCTGTTAGAGCAGCCCTAGCTGACTAACACACCTGTGTTTAGCTTGCCTGCCCTGCCCCTTCTTAGCTGTATGACCTTGCCTAACCTTTCTGAGCTCATGTCCTCATTTCGAATAAGGCATTATCCACTTGGTTTGAAAAAAAAGACCACATAAAGATCAACCTCCTAGGCATTGTGAGCTGAAATGAACTGGTACTGGCCATTCTGAATTTGATAATCATATGGCCTGCTATTCCAGAAATGACAAATTGAAGAGGTATAGTGTCAAATTCATTGTTCAAAAGAATATTTCAAGATCTATCCTGAATACAGTACTGTTAGTGATAGCATAATAGCCACATGTGTACAAAGGAAGATTAGTTAATATGACTGTTGTTCAAATTTATGCACCAAGTGCTAACACCACAGTACTTGGTGCATGAATTTTCTTGTAAAAGATGAGGAAATTGAAGACTTTTACCAACTTTTTCAGTCTGAAATTGATAAAACAGGCAAACAAGATGCATTTGTTGAAATGAGACATAAGTAACTCCATTCTGAGGAAAGGTGCAGTGAAAATTCAGGGTATTAAAGTAAAAGGCTCCAGGAACCAACTTAGCAGGAAATAACAAGAAATACCATAGAGTAATTACACCGCCTTTGTCTTGCAAAAGATAGGGCCTGGAGACAGCCTTGCAAATAACCCCTGGAGCCAGCCTAGTAAAACATCCACTAACGGTTACATTTTACAACCTATGGAAATTCCATGTGGATGAAAACATTTACCAATGTGGATAAAAACATTCACCAATGTGGTTGACACATTCACCCATAGCTGCATTTTGCAACTTGCAGAAATTCCATATGGCCTCAGTCAATCAATGCAAAGGCTAGCTCCCCCTCCCTACTTTGTGGTTTCACGGTTTAAATGCTGCACGCCAAGGAAGCGTGGGGTTGCCTCCAGCTCTGCGTAGTTTGGAGTGCATCCCTGGTGCACCAGCCCCTTTTATCCTATTGGGCACATTTTTAATAAAATTTAACTTTTAAAGAGAAACTGTGTCGCGTCTTGAAATCCGGACCCTAACACATTGATAAGTACTGGCCATTGGAATGTGAAAGTTGGAAACAAAAAAGAAGGGTTCATAGTTTGAAAATATAGTCTTGGTGATAGAAATGATGCTGCAGACTGTACAACAGAATTTTGCAAGACCAATGACTTCTTCATTAATGGCAAATATCTTTTTTAAACAACATGAACTGTAACTATACACATGAACTTCACAGAATGGAATGTGCAGAATGCAAATAAAAATTGACTACATCTGTGGAAAAAGACCCTGGGGAACGTCCATATCATCAGTCAGAGCAAAGCCAGGGGCTAACAGACCATCAGTTGCTCATACAAGGACTGACAGTTGAGTTCACGAACCCATCTTAGAAGAAGTGCTACATACCTCATTGATGACTATCACTACAGTCACCTTTGAAATACTCCACTTGGGAAGCTATGCATCCACACCAGTACCTAGTCCACCCTTGAAAGCAATTTTGGAACTTTTTCTGGAATGGCCATCAGACCTGTCATCATATTACCCTTGATGTCCTGAACGTCTTCAAAATGCCTTCCTTTTGATATCTTATTTATCTTCAGGTAAAGAAAAAAGTTCAGATCAAGGGAACCCAGATCAAGGGAAGAGAGGATGTTCCAATACTGTTATTTGCTGACTGGCTAAAAACTCCCTTACAGACAACTATACAATTAATTTTGTGAACTTGCCAGCTTGCCACTGTGCACAATGGCCATTCCAGAAAGACTTCCAAAATTGCTCTGAAGGGTGAGCTAAGTGCATAGCTTCCCAAGGGGAGTACTTCGAAGATGATCATAGTGATATTCAGCAATAAGGTATGTAGTACTTAGAACAATTAAGTTTGTGGACTTAATTGTCAGATCTCATATCTGACTCGACGGCACTTGGCTGGCATATGCAAGTTGAAGCTGAAGAAAATGACAGCAAGTCTACCAAAGCCAAAGTACAAGCGTGAGTATATCTCACCTAAATTTAGAGACCAGCTCAAGAACAGCTTTGACACATCAAACACTACCAAAGACCAGATGAGTTGCAGAATAATATCAAGGACATTACACACAAAGAAAGGAAGAGGTCATTAAAAAACACAGGAAGCGAAAGTTCAGTACACAAGCAAGACTTAACTATATTAAATATTTATGCACCTAATGTCAGAGCACCTAAATATGTCGAAGAAACACTGGCTATGCTCAAAAGAGAGTTAGATGACTCCACAATAATAGTGGGAGACTTTAACACTCCACTCTCATTACTAGACAGATCATCTAGAAAAAAGCTCAGTAAAGATACAGAAGACCTCATTGACACAATTAACCAACTAAACCTCATTGATATATACAGAACTTTCCACCCATCAGCAGACAACTACACCTTCTTCTCCAGTGCACATGGAACATTCTTCAGAATTGACCACGTGATAGGCCATAATGCAATGCTCAACAAAATCCATACCATTGAATTACTGCAAAGCATCTTCTCAGATCATAAAGCCATAAAAGTTGAAATCAATAGCAGAAAAAACATAGATAGAAAGTGGCACTCTTGGAAACTGAACAACATCTTGCTCAAAAAAACATGGGTTATAGAGGGAATCAAGGATGAATTAAAGAAATTCATGGATTCCAATGAAAAAACACAGAAAGCAAAGACAAGACCAAAATGGGTATCAGGAGAGAGTCTCAAATGCTCTTGAATGCACAGTAGCTAAAAAGAATGGAAGTAAAAGAGCTGAACAGAAGATTTCAAAGGGTAGCTCAAGAAGATCAAGTATTATAACAAAATTTACAAGGACCTGGCATTTCTTGAGCTGAAAGAACAAACAGTTCAGGTCTCACATTACAATATTGAAAGATTCTATGGGAGAAATACTGAATGGTGTGGGAAGAAATACACAGAGTCACTGTACCAGAAAGAACTGGTCAATATTCAAACATTTCAACCTTCAGAACTAGTAGTACTGAAGGAAGAAGCCCAAGCTGCCCTAAAAAACAAAAACCAAACCTACTGCCATCAAGTTGTGTCTGACTTATAGCAACCCTAGAGGTCACAGTAGAACTACCCCATTGAGTTTCCAAGGAGCACCTAGCAGATTTGAACTGCTGACTTTTTGGTGAGCAGACATAGCACTTAACCCACTAAGCTAACAGGGTTACCTGCTAAGCTGCACTAAAGGGAATGGCAAAATACAAGCCTCCAATAATTGAAAGAATACCAATTGAGATGTTTCAATGAACATATGCAGCACTGAAGGTGCTGACTCATGTATACCAAGAAATTTGAAAGATAGCTACCTGTCCATTTGGCTGGAACAGATCCATATTTGTACCTTTCCAAAACAGGGTGATCCAACCAAATGTGGAAATTATCAAATAGTATCATAAGTATCACACACAAGTAAAATTTTGCTGAAGATCATTCAAAAAGTGGTTGCAGCAATACACTGAAAGGAAAACTGCCAAAAATCATGTGTGTGATAAGATATTATCATTGCTGATGTCAGAGGGATCTCAGCTTAAAGCAGAAAATACCAGAAAAAGATGTTTACCTGTGTTTTATTGACTGTCCAAGGCATTCGACTGTGTGGATCATAACAAATTATGGATAACACTGTGAAGAATGAAAATTGCAGAACACTTAATTGTGCTTGTGAAGAACCTGTACACAGACCAAGAGGAAGTTGTTCAAACAGAACAAGAGGATACTGCATGGCTTAAAATCAGGAAGGTGTGTGTCAAGGCTGTAGCCTTTCATTGTGTTTATTCAATCTTGCTGAATAAATAATCCAAGAATGTAAACTATATGAAGAAGAATGGGGCATCAGGACCAGAGAAAGACTCATTAACAACCTGCTATATGCAGATGACCAAACCTTGCTTGCTGAAAATGAAGAGGACTTGAGCACTTACTGGTGAAGTTTAAAGACCACAGTCTTCAGTATGGATTACACGTCAACATAAAGAAAACAAAAATCCTCACAACTGGACCAAAAAGCAACATCATGATAAATGGAGAAAAGATTGAAGTTGTTGAAGATTGGATCCACAATCAGTGCCCAAGGAAGAAGCAGTCAAGAAATCAGACAGCATACTGGATTGGGCACTTTTGGAAAAGACATTTTTAAGGTTTTTGTTCTTTTTAAACAAAAAAACAAAGATGTTACTTTAGGGGCTGGGGTACACCTGACCCAAGCCATAGTATTTTCAGTCACTTCATATGCATGTAAAAGCTCGACAGTTAACAAGAATAACTGAAGAAGAATTGATGCCTTTGTGTTGTGGTGCTGGCAAAGAATACTGAATATACCATGGACTGCCAGAAGATTGAACAAATCTGTCATTGAAGAAATACAGCCAGAATTCTCCTCAGAAGCAAGAATGTCAAAACTTCATCTCTTTTACTCTGGACATGTGATCAGGAGGGACCAGTCCCCAGAGAAGGACATCATGCTTGGTAAAGTAGACAGTCAGCAGAACAGAGGAAGACTCTCAATAAGATGGGTTGACACAGTGGCTGCAACAATGGGATGAAGCATAACAAGGATTGTGAAGATGGTACTGGGCCAGGCAGTGTTTCAATGAGGATGTGGAGAAATGAGAACCCTCATCCATTGCTAGTGGAAATGTAACATGGTACACCCACTGTGGAGAACAGTCTGATTGTTACTCCAACAGTTAAACACAGACTTATCAGATGACTCAGCAATCCACTCCTAAGTATCTACCCAGAAGATCTGAAAGCAGAAACTCAAACGAATGCTTCTACACTAATGTTTACTGAGGTGTTATTCACAACAGCCAAAGGGCAGCAACAACCCAAGTGTCTATCACTAGATAAATGGATAAACAAAAGTATCCATACAGGGAGTTATTACTCAGCCATAAAATGACATTCTGATACACACTATGATGTGGGTGAACCTGGAAAACATGAGTTGAGTGAAGTAAGTCAGACTCCAAAGGAAAAGTACTGTATAATTCCACTTAAATGAAACATCTACAACTGGGAACACATGGAACCAAAAGTTTATGAGTGGTAACCAGGGACTGGGGGCAGGGGAGAACGGTGAGTGACTGCTTTTGGGATTTCTCTTTGGGAGATATTTTTTTAGAAGTGGATAGTGGTACTCATTCCACAGCATGATGAATATAATTAATGCTACTGAACTGCACACTAAAGAGTGGCTGAAATAGCACATTTTTTTTGTAATATATATGAGGTCTGACAATTAAGTACATAAACTTAATTGTTCCAAGTGCTACATATCTCATTGCTGAATATCACTATGATTCCCTTCAAAGTACTCCCCTTGGGAAGCTATGCACCAATGCCAGCATTTAGCTCACCCTTCAGAGCAATTTTGGAACTCTTTCTGGAATGGCCATTGCACATGTTGGCAAGATGGCAAGTTCTTGAACTTAACTATATAGTTTTCTATGAAGGGGTTTTTATAGCCAGTCAACAAATAATTGTATTAGAACACCTTACCCCACTCACCTGATCTGGCCCCCAATGACTTTTTCCTTTACCTGAAGATAAAGGAAATATTGAAAGGAAGACATTTTGATGACATTCAGAACACCAAGAGTAATACAACGACATCTCTGATGGCCATTCTAGAAAAAGAATTCCAAAATTGCTTCGAAGGGTAGACTAGGTGCTGGCATCGGTGTACAGCTTTCCGAGTGGAGTACTTTGAAGGTGACCATACTGACATTCAGCAATAAGGTATGTAGCACTTTTTCTAGGATGAGTTCACATACTTAACTGGCACTCCTCATATTTAGCAAAACCCACACACACATACAAATGCATAAGTTCCTTGGAGATCCAGGGAGATGAAGAACGAGAATCAGAAAGTTCATCAGCTTGTGTCCTGAGGAACCCACAGGCAACACCCAGAGAACTTGGCAGCACCAAGAGGGAATGGAGTGGTGAGCAGGGGGTGTCAGACAGGAAAGCAGGAGTCCTAGGGAGACTCGCTCTGCTTGATCATCTCCCAGGTTCTGTCCTGAGAGGAGAGTTTAAAGGTGTTCACTCAAATGACTACACATAGGGCTCCCCAAACTTGGTCAGGCCCATGTCAAAATTATTGCTTTAAATTCTCTAATTTTTTAATACTAAGTAAATTATTTATTTCACTGAACAAACCATGAAATTATGATAAATTCTATCCCTGCTGTAAATGAAAAACCAAAATCTTATTCCACAAATACAAGGAATTGGTGAAGAGGACTGGAAGGACTTAGTGATGAAAAGCAAAGACCACAGCCTTCAGTATGGATTACACCTCAACATCAAGAAAACAAAAATCCTCACAACTGGACCAGTAACTAACATCATGATAAAAGGAAAAAAGATAGAGGCTGTTAAGGATTTCATTTTACTGGGTTCCACAATCAAGGCCCATGGGAGCAGCAGACAGGAAATCAAAAGATGCGTTGTACTGGGAAAATCTGCTGCCAAAGACCTTTTAAAGTGTTGAAAAGTAGAGATGTCACCTTGAAGACTAAGGTGTGCCTGACCCAAGTCACGGTATTTTCAGTCACATCATATGCATGCAAAAGCTGGACAATGAATACGGAAGACAGAAGAAGAAGACACCTTTGAATTGTGGTGTTGGTGAAGAATACGGAACAAGCCATGGACTGCCAAAAGAACACATTTGTGTTGGAAGAAGTACAACCAGAGTGCTCCTGAGAGGCAAGAATGGTAAGACTATGCTTTACCTACTTTGGACATGCTCTCAGGAGGGGTCAATCCCTAGAGAAGGCCATTATGCTAGGTAGAGTGGAGGGTCAGCAGAAAAGAAGACCCTCAACAAGATACGCTGTCACGGTGGCTGCAACAACGAGATTAAGCATAACAGGGATTCAGGGCACCGGACCAGGCGGTGTTATTTTGTTGTGCACAGGGCTATTAAGAGATGGAACTGACTCTACGGCACCCAACAACAACAACGAAGGAACTGATTTTAAAAGATAAAGGCAAAAACAACAACAACAAAATACCAGTCATGATAATACTCTGTTAACCAGTTCTAGTTCGGTGCTGTCGCCTACCTGCAGCAGAGTGTCCTCAGAATTGGGGGTCTTGGTTAAAACAGAGAGACTGGCAAATAAATGTAAGTGATAATAACCTTTCTCATAAACAGGTCAGCACAAAACTGACCCTTCCTCCTGCCTCACTGGAAAAATTAACAGGGTTGAAAGGGAAAATCTCTCTCACCTAAGTTCCTTTTTTTAAGCTTCCAGCACTGCAGGAAACACTGTCGGTGCGGGGAGAGAAAACAAGGACACCCTCAACGCCAAAAGCCCGTGCCAAAACACTGCAAACTGCCCCAGTCAGATTCCATTAAATAGATGATAATAAAAGGACCTGGGAGCCAGTGTTCACTGAGTCCAGGGCTGCAGTGGTCATTAGCTCACCCAGTTCTCTCGGCGCAGTCCCATTATCACCCCACTTTACAGCTGTGGAATCTAGGGAGGGGTGAGAGGACCGGGGCTCCAACACAGCTCTGCCCAACTTGGGACTGAGGAGACTCTGGCCACCAACTTCCTCCCTCCCGTACAAACCACACCTATGGTCACCTCAGAAACAAGTCTCTGGGAAAGCATCATGCCCATAAGAAGGGACAGATGTCAACTCAAGGAGACATCCACTCTTTAAATTCTTGTGTGTAGCAGAGGGCTGTGTGATGAGCGTTTAATTTAAAGACACGGGAAACAGCATATACTTAAGAGAAAAAAAGGGATCCCAAAACATACTGCTATACGTTTTTTTTTAAGTATGAGCTTCAAAAAGAGAAAGGAAAAGCACCAACCAACACATGAATTTACCAAGGGAATGTCTGCCTGTGGTGTCTGGGGGAGCTTTCTTTCCTCAACTTGGACTTTGGTAATTGCAAATCTTTCTACTTTGAGCCATGCGAGGGTGCTTTCATCGTGGAGAAAAATCCATTTCATTGACAAAATTTGCAGAGTAGCTATTTAAAGGGTTCCTCTACGGGATCTGTTAGGCTTACAACAGTCACACCGCTCAGCGGCCACGCCCAGAGCCGCAGCGGCGGAGCTCCCGCAGCCACGCCCCTTCCGCAACCATCATCGGCTCCGCTGCCGTCCCTCCCCTTCTACAAATAAATGCAAATGACATTTTGAGAAAACATCCTGACTAGGTAAATGTCCCTCCACAGTAAGTCCTGAGGCTCCTCCTTGCAGGTTGTCCCTTGCCCCCAGTAAATAAAATCTAAAAATGCCTCAAATACACCTTTTGATCCAGAAATTCTGGGCCAGGATGCTCCCAAAGTTCTCACACATGTTCACAAAAGTTTATGACCTATGTTCTCTGCAACCTTGCCTAGCAGTCAATGGGAAATGATTAAAATGAAGTTATGTTCATGCCACAGACCCAACAGTTCTCAACTGGGGACAACTGTGCCTCCAAGGGACACTTGGCAATGTCTGGAGACATTTTTAGTTGTCATGACTGAGAATGGGGTGCTACTGGCATCTAGTGGGTGGCCACTAAGGGTGCTGCTAACCATATAATGCAGAGGCAGCCCCACACCAAAGGATTATCCACTCCAAAATGTTGATGTGCCAAAATTGGGAAACCTTGTCATAGGCTACTATCTAGCTTTAAAAGAATCAGGTCTTACATAAGATACATACAATCCGGACCCAAATTCCTATGACGTTTTTAATGAGATGGAGAAATAAATCATCAACTTCATGCAGAAAAGGAAGAGGCACTGTAAAGTGTTACTGAGGAAGAACAACGAAGTGGGAGACCTCACACTACCTAACTTGTGAATCTGTTACAACACTATGGTACAAAACAGCCTGGTACTGGTACAACAGCAGACACATAGACCAATAGAACAGAATTGAGAATCCAGCCTTAACATCATTCACCTATGAGTAGCTGATATTTGGCAAAGGCCCATAGTCCACTGGTGTTGGTATAACTGGATATCCATCTGCAAAAAGATGAATCAAGACCTGTATCTCATACCACATAAAAAAAAAACTAACTCTAAATAGATTAAAGAGCTAAACCTACAATTATAAAGATCAGGGAAGAAAAAAAACTAGGGACAATGCTGGGAGCCTTAACATATAGCATAAACAGAATACAAAAACATTACTAACAGTGTACAAACACCACCAGAGAAAATAACTGAGAATTCCTAAATATCAAACCCTTAAGCTTATCCAAAGACATCATCAAAAAAGTAAAAAGACATCCTACAGGCTGGGAAAAAATTTTTGGATGTGACAAATTCAATCAATGTCTAATCTCTAAAATCTACAGATTACTACAAAACTTCAACAACAAAAAGGCAAACAATCCAGTTAGAAAGTGGGCAAAGGATACGAACAGGGACTTCACTAAAGAAGACATTCAGGTGGCTAACAGATACATGAGGAAATGATCACGATTATTAACCATTAGAGAAACACAAAGCAAAACTACAATGAGATACCATCTTACCCCAGCAAGGCTGGCAGTAATCTAAAAACACAAAATAATAATGTTGGAGAGTGTGTGGAGAGACTGGAACACTTACACTGCTGGTAGGAATGTAAAATGACACAACCACTTTGGAAATTGATTTGACATGGCCTTGAAAAGCTAGAAATAGAAACAGCATACTATCCAGCAATCTCATTTCTTGGAATAGTTCCTAGAGAAATAAGAGTGGTCACACAAATAGATACGTGCACACTAATGTTCATTCCAGTAATATCCACAGTAACAAAAAGATGGCACTAACCTAGATATCCATCAGTGGATGAATAAAGCAAACTAAACCTCCTGCTGTCAATTCTGATTCATAGATACCCTATAGGACAGAGTAGAAATGACCCACAGAGTTTCCAAGGAGCACCTGGTAAATTGGAACTGCCAGTCTTTTGGTGAGCAGCTGTAACTCTTCCTCGCTACATCACCAGGGTTTCCAATGCCCAAATAAACAAATTACAGTATATCTACACAGTAGAATACTATGCAGTGATAAAGAATGATGAATCTGGAAAACATAACATGGAGGAATCTGGAGGGCATTATGCTGAGTGAAATTAGTTGCAAAAACACAAATACTGTATGAGACTACTAATAAAAGGACTCAAGAAAAGATTTAAACACAGAATACAGTAAGGAGGGATGGGGGTACTCACTAATTAGATAAAAATCCATTGCCCTTGAGTTGATTCTGATTCATAGCTATGACAAGGACAGAAGTGCCCCCATAATTTCCAGAGAGTGAATGGTGGATTTGAACTGCAGACCTTTTGATGAGCAGCCGTAGTACTTAACCACTACACCACCAGGGTTTCCAAACTAGACAGTAGACAAGAATTATTTTAGGTGAAGGGAGAGACAACACAGTACAGGAGAAGTCAGCACAAGTGGACTAAACCAAAACCCAAGAAGCTTTCTAAATACAACCAAACACTTCAAGGGACTGAGTAGCAAGGGCAGGTGTCTGGGGACCATGGGCTCAGGGAACATCTAGGTCAACTGACATAACTAAGTTTATTAAGAAAATGTTCTGCATCCCACTTTGATGAGTGGTGTCTGTGGTCTTAAAAGCTAACAAGCAGTCGTCTAAGAAGCATCAATTGGTCTCAACCTACCTGGAGCAAAAGAGAATGAAGAACATCAAAGACATAAGGAAAATTTTAGCCTGAGAGACACAAAAGGCCACATAACCAGAGACTACGTCAGCATGAGATCGGCAGAACGAGACAGTGCCCAGCTATCACCAATGACTGCCCTGAAAGGGAACTCAACCAAGAGTTCTTGACGAAGCATGAACTAGAACTGGGGTGCAGAACTAGAACTGTAGTAAAGAGACCAGACTTGATGGTCTGACAGACTGTAGGGTCCCCAGAAGACATGGCCCCCAGACTCTCTGTTAACCCAGAACTGAAACCATTTCCAAAGCCAACTCCGGAGGCCTACACTGAACTGGTCTATATGACATAAAATGATACTGGTAAAGAGTGTGCTTCTTGGCTTAAGCTGATGCAGGAGACTAACAGGGCAGACCCTGTCTGCAGGCGAGAGAAGAGGGCAGAAGGGCACAGGAGCGCTGCACAGATGCAGGGAAAACAGGGTGGAGAGGAGGAGTGTGCTGGCACAGTACAGAGAGAGCAGCCAGGGCCACAGAGCATGTGTAAGTTTTTACATGAAAACCTGACCTGTAAACTTTCACTTAAAGTGCAACAACAAATATATTATATATATACATATATAAAGAAAAGAATCAGGTCAACCCATATGCCCAAGATGTCCAGAATATTTATGAAGTAAAAAAAGAGAGAAAAACATAAAATATAGCTGGCAGGATCTGAGGACTGTAATAATGTAACTACAGTTAAAACAGTAGCTGGCGATGCAGTGGTTAAAAAGCGTAGCTGCTAACCAACAGGTCAGCAGTTCGAATCCATGAGTCACTCCCTGGAAGACCCTGTGGGGAATCCTACTCTGTCCCACAGTGTCACTATGAATTGGAATCGACGCCACGGCAACAGGTCTGACTGTTGCTTTTATAGGTGAAACATGCATTTGTGCACATATCTGCATAAACCCCAGACCAACAGATATGCATACACACATACACAGGAGCCCTGGTTGTGCAGTGGTTAAAATACTCAGCCGCCAACCGAAAGCACAGTGGTTTGAACCTATCAGCTGCTCTGCGGGAGAAACATGTAGCAGTCTGTTTCCATTAAAAATCACAGGCCTGGGAACCCTATGGGGCTGTGAGTCCAAGTCAGTTGTATGGTAATGGGCTTTTGCTTTTATGTATGTGTATATGCATGTATATATGTGTGTGTGTATGACACACACACATATATATATACATAGACACATATCACATATCACACACACATATGTTGAAAACAATCTGGAGGAAGAGATGCCAAAGTTTTAACAGAGGCTAGCTAACACTGGTGGACAACATAATTAATCTTCTACATTACAGTATTTCTGTAATGTTTGAATTTTTCACCATAAACACGCAGTAACTTTGGATCAGGAAAAGCATCCCTATGTGGCAATAAAACCAGTCTGAAAACTGTAACAGACCAGGTGGGTAGGGGAGTGAGGAACCCCTCCTGCCCAGAAACTCTGCACAGTGGACAGGCGGTCCCCCAGGCAGTGAGACCTGGTGGGAACGCTTGAGGAGTGGGCACCAGGTCCCCGGAGCTGACGAGACTGGCTGCTGAGGACAGCAGGGGAGGTGTGCCAGGCAAACCAGACCAACACATCCACGCTGTCCCCAGCCAGCACCCTTCCCTCACCGTCTCCCTAGCCAGCAGCAAGGTCTGCAGCTCCTCCTGCCAGCAAAGTGCATCCAGAGCCCAGCACTTCCCACCAGCCACCTCTGCTGCTGCCACCTGTCACAGGGACCACAGGGACCTCGGCCACAGCCTCACGGCCGGGGCCAGCCTCCACCCCTGCCCACTGTGGGACGTCTCCCATGCATGCAGCAGCCAGAGCGGTTCCACTGAAACAAAAATGGACTCATGTTTTCTCCTCAACCCCCTGAGCTCACTGCCTGTCGCTGCCTCCACAGGTGACTCTGCTCCCTCTCACAGTCCTGGTGGTGTTCGTCAGGCTGGCCTCCTCAGCCTTTGTGCGGGCTGTTTCCACCACCAGGAACGCTCTTCCCAGGAGATCAGCACTGCTGGCCCAGGTCTCTGCTTCAGGGGCTTCTTACAGGTGAGACTTGTTGACTCTCATCACTCCACGTAAAAGAGAATGCCCACCCTGCTACCCCTGCTTTATTTTTCAAAAGAGCACTTGTCAAAGCCCTTAGCACACATGGGACACGTTTTCCTGTCTGCTGACTCCATCTCCTCCCTCTGGACAGCAGGGTCCTGCTGCCCGGACCTGCCGCCACTGTTTCTCCGGCCCCTCACACCAAGTCCGGCGAGAGTAGATTCTCAGCAGTATCTGTCGGAAAGCTAGAGAAAAGCCGTACATCATTTCCAGTTCTCACACAAACTCAGCAGTTAAGTGTTAATAATTTTCATTTTACAGATGAGAAAAGAGAGGCTCAGAGGGGTTCAGTAACTCAGTCGAGGTTCCCAAGCTGGGAAGGGGCAGACCAGGACCCCAGCCCAAGGCCCCCTCACCTAATGCTTGTCCTCATTTCCCTTCTCACCCTCCTCCCCACGCAAGGATTCTCTCAAAAGCAAGACCTGGCCCCACTGCTCTGTGGCCTCAGGAACCCAGGGCCATGGAGTTGTTCAAGAAGAATAAAAACTTGAGAGGAAAAACAGCTCCCAAGGGTCAAGTGGTTTGCCCAGCACACTTAAAATTATTTGAGGCTTGCCTATAAATATTATTTTAGGCTTTAATTTTTTTTTTTTTTAAGATTTAAGGCAGGCCCATAAGTGGAAACCAGGCCAAACCTGTTATTAAAATAAATTTTCTGTAAAAAAACTAACTATGCTCAGAATATCTCCAAATAGAATAAGAGTATTTTTAGCCAAAAATACATAATAGATATTTTAGTTCTTTTGGGTCCTTTCATTTGGTCCCAGGCAGGGCAGACAGAAGATTTCCCAAGCAGAAACACCAACAAACACCTTACCAACATTTTCACATGATGAGGGCCAAGATAAAAAGTCCAAGGAAGAACGGAAAAATCTTGGACAGATTTTCCATTCAAGTGCCATTTTACCATCCCACTGTGTGCAGTGGAGGACAGTGTGGGGACAGGAAATATGTCCGGAAATGAGCATGTTACCACCACTTTGGGCAAATCACCTCCTCTCCCTGGGCCTTAGTTTCCCCAACTCTAAATGAGAATTTGGGATGCGATGATGTCTAGGGGCCCTTCTTGTCCTTAAACATTGGTACGACAGCTCCATTTTAGTTCAGCTGTGCTCTGGGGCCAACTCCTAACTATCCATACGAAGGGGACTTGGCTAACAATTGAAGCACGTTCTGGAAACATCCTTCTAGCAATGCTTACAATAGACTCCTCACCTCCAGAACAGACCACGTCCTCAGAAGCCAGGGTGTGAGGTGGGCATCACACCAGCTCCTCCATTCTCTCTAATGGACGTAGCCGAGGTGAGAGAGAGGCTCAGAACCAAGAGACAGGACAACCTATCAAATGCCTTGGAAACCTTGGTGGCATAATGGTTAACTGCTATGTCTGCTAATGTAAAGGTCAGCAGTTCAAATCTGCCACGTGCTCCTTGAAAACTCTAAGAAGCAATTCCACTCTGTCCTATAGGGTCGCTATGAGTCAGAATTGACTCAACAGCAGTGAGTTTGGTTTTTATCAATCACCTTACAGGTTACAAACCCTTTTTTCATCTTTGCAACACTCACCTTCCAGTTAAGGAAGCTGAGTCTCAGGCACTCAGTTTCCATGAAACCCATTTTCCATCCTGACTATCTTTTGTTCTGCCCACTGCACCAGCTGGCCTGCCTGTGGAGTTTGCCAGTTTCTCGGGTGACTCAGAGTCCATTGCCCAAACTCCAGTCCTACTTACACTCTACCTGTACTCTCTTGCTATTTTTCTTTAAATTGATTTGGCTTGTAAATTGAATTTACTTTTAAAGGAAGCTGAAAATGGAAAACACCATTCATGAGAAAGGGAATGTTAAAAATAAATAACTCCTTTTTTTTATTGTTTGGTTTTAAAATCCAGCAAGTTTGCCAGGAGGGAGACTCAACATTTTTAATAGTAATTTCATTTTTCTTTTAACTTTTGTAGTGAGGGAAACCCTGGTGGTGTGGTGGTTAAGCACTACTTCTCCTAACCACAAGGTTAGCAGTTTGAAACTGCCAGGTGCTCCTTGGAAACTTTATGGGGGCAGTCCTACTGTGTCCTAGAGGGTGTTAGAATTGACTACATGGCTCTGAGTGTTTTTGGAGTTTAGTAGTGACTGGTCATGTAAAATGTCCTCTGTTGTGTTAGAATGGATTATGTGACAATCATCCTCATTAGATACTTGTTGCTGTGGTTAACAAGAGATAGAGAGAGGAAAAAAGGATTATCAAGAAAAAATAATTTCTTCAACAAATGATGCTGGGACAACTGGATCACCACATGCAAAGGAACAGATTTGGATCCCTACTTCAGACCATATATAAAAATTAAGTCACAACAGATCAGCATCCTAAACAGAGGAGTTCAAACTATCAAACTCTTAGAAGAAAACACAGAGTTAAATCTTCATGACCTTGGGTTTTGCAATGGATTCCTAAATATTATACATCAAAACCATACATAACAACATCAAAAGGGAAACTAGACTTCATTAGATTAAAACCTTTTGTGCACCAAAGGACATTATCAAGAAAGTGAAGATTCAGACTACAGAATGGGAGCAAGTACTCGGTCCACCATGTATATTATGAGGAAATCAGAATGTACCAAAAAAAACCTGCAACTCAGCAACAAAAAGAGAAGTAATCCAATGTAAAACTGGGCAAAGGACTTGAATAGACATTTCTCTAAGAAGACATACAGAGGGCCAACAAGGACATGTTCAGTATCTTTAGTCATCAGGGAAGTGCAAATCAAATTGCAAAGAGATACCACTTCAAACCCAAAAGGATGGCTATAATTAAATTTAAAACCAAAAAAGTTACAAATGTTTGTGAAGGTGTGGAGAAACTAGAACTCTGATGTACTCTGGTGGAAACGTAAAATGGATCAGCTACTGTAGCAAAGAGTTTAGCAGTATCTCAAGAAGTTAAGCATAAAATTACCATGTGACCCAGCAATTCCATTCCTAGGTATATACCCCAAAGACCAGAAAACAGGTACCCAAACAAATACTTGCTTACAAATGTTCACATCAGCAGTATGCATAACAACTGAAAGGTGGAAACAACCCAAACACCTGCTCAAAAGATAAACAGATAAATAAAATGTTGTGTATCCACACAATGGCATATTAACAGTCTTGAAAAAGAGCTAAATAGTGATACATGCTACAACAAGGACGAACCTCCCCAAACCTTTCGCTAAGTGAAAGATAGCAGATACAAAAGGCCACGTGATTCCAATTATATGAACTACCCTAAAAAGTTATAAATCCACAGAGACAGACAGCAAATGGGTGGTTGCCAGGAGTTGGGGGACAGGTAATGGTGGTTACACAAAATTGTAAATAAATACCAAGTTCTAAATACCACTGAGTAACCAAAGCAAAAAGCCACTGCCATCGAGTTGATTCTGACTCACAGTGACCCTATAGGACAGAGTAGAACTGCCCCATAGAGTTTCCAAGGAGTGCCTGGAAGATTTGAACTGCTGACTTTTCAGTTAGCAGCCATAGCACTTAGCCACTACACCACCAGAGTGTCCAACTATTTAAAAATACTCAATTTTTATATTGTCTTTTAAATATTTCTTAAAAACTGGTTACAAAATGGTTGATTTGATGTTATCTGGTCAGCAAGTGTTAGAGAGGTGTCAAAGCTAAGATGGCCCCAAACTGAGACAGTCTCCTCAGCACAATCAGAAGAATTTAAAAAATTGAAAGAGAAGCAGCTTTTCTCCTTCTGGAACTCCTTCTGGGGTTAGTTTTGAAGGTGTGTCCATGTGCTCCCTCAAATCCAGAGTCTTACACATTTCACATGTGGGAACAATGCAGTGTCATCCTCACTGGCGATGCGCTGTGTTGGGCCACCAGTCAACATTTACCCTGCATGAGGGATGGTGTCATTTCATTCTCAGAACAGGGAGGCATGACTTCTGTCCCCCAATTTAATGGTGAGGAAATAGCCTATCAGAGATCAGCATTTGCCCAAGTTCACATAACCAGATAGGAACGAAGGCAGAATGTGAATCACTGACTGACTGAGCTCTTGGTCAGTAGGCCAGGAGTTACACGCTGAGATGTCCATCACAGAAAGTGGTTTAATGAGTGAGGCAAGAAGAAAAGGAATACACGGGATTGTCTCCATTTCAACAAATAAAAAGGCTCACTTCTTTTTTCTCAAAACACTTGGTGTTTTGATCTGCCTTCTGCTTTCCCAGGCTGTTTAGAAATATTTCTCTTCCACAGCAAACTGAACAGCACACATCCAATAAAATGTAGTAATTAACACTTGGCCTCAAAGTCAGACAGACTATAGGGCATGGTGGGGACTAGGGTGAATGAAAGAGGCAGGTTCCATACACAAAGGGTGGCCTCTCTGAACTCTAGCCAGTTGTTGCCACATAGATGTAATGTTGTTAGACTCCAATTTTTCAGACATGTAAAAACTTCAGATTTTTTTTTTTAAATGTGAAAGATCTTGGTATTTTAAAATACTGGCTCAAAATGATTTTCCAAACTTTGCAGGGAAGGGTACGGAGAACACCTACAGGAAGAAATTGGCCTGGGGGCCATTAGCCTGCGATACTATTTAGGCTGTAGGCAGAGAGCGGGGTCAGTGGTCCAGGAAGAGGAAAAGGTTTTTCAGGGTTACCAGTGGCTAAGTGGGAGGCTGGCTCCAGAGGCCTGGCTGGTCCCACCTGTGTCAGGCTCAAGGAGGAATGACTTGTGAGAAGGACACTTAGAGCAGAGGCTCAGTCCAAGTTCTAAGCCTGGGCCTGCTGTCCCTCCAGCTACAAGGATGATATCTGACCAGGGCCTCTGGCTCTCCTCAGAGCGGGGCATCTGGGCCTGGGCCTCAGGATCAAGGCCCAGGACGGTCACTGCACCACATCACGTTAGAGCCCGTCCACGCCTGCGAGAGGCTTCCACACTGCGGCTGGAGGTAAGGAGATGCAGGCGTGGGGAACTTCAGCCATCTTCTTTCCTTGCTTTTTTGTTTTTTGGAAATTTTCAAACATTCACAAAAATTGAAAGAACTGTTCAGGGAACATCTATGTATTCACCATGCAGACTCTACTGCTGACATCTTGCTTCATTGCTTACCTCTCCATCTAACCCTCCAGCCACCCCTCCATTCACTTGTTTATTAGTATTTTGATGCATTTTAAAATAAGAGGCAGGCAACAGTGCTCTTCTCTCTTAAACACTTTAGGCTGTGTACTCCTCTTCTTTTTAACTTTTAATTTACAAATAAGTTATGAAGACGCCTCCTCCAGCCCCCTTGTTAATGGAAATATTTTGGGGAACATTCAGTCCCCTTTCACTATCACTTCTCTCGAACTGCTCATGCCTCTGAGATGACCTTGGTCCCCCTCAGTTTGGAGTGTACCCTTCCCTGCCTTTTTCTGAGTTTCGCATATTCCTCTGCTGTGAGTCAGAAGTAACCGGACAGCAGTAGGCTTACACAGCCGGGGAGCCCTAGTGGTGCGGTGGGGAAGTGCTACGGCTATTAACCAGGACTTGACACTTTGAACCCCCCAAGCACTCCTTGGAAATCCTGTGGGACAGTTCTGCCCTGTCCTATAGGGTTGCTAGGAGTGGTTTTAGGGTTTTTTTTTTTTTTTTGGTTGTTTATATATCCATAGAAGTCCTGGTTGTACAGTAGTTTAAGTGCTTGGTCACTGACTAAAAGGTCAGTAGTTTGAACCCACCAGCCACACCATGGGAGAATGATGTGGCAGTCTGCTCCAGTAAGGATTACAGCCTTGGAATCCTGTGGGGCAGCTCTCCTGTGTCCTATAAGGTTGCTATGAGTCAGCATCAACAGCAACAGGGTTCTTTGTTGTTGTTTTGATATATAGCCACAAAAAGCAGTATGGTATTATTTTGCAAGTTTCTGGTTTTTAAGATTATTTTTAACACAGATGGCACTGTAAGGAACAAGTCACTCTGCGGTTTGCTTCATCATGCAACATCCTTCTGTAACCGCATGAAGTCTTCTCTTTTCCTTCCTCCAGGCCGTGTCTCCAGGATACAGCATAGATGTATCACAGGCTGATCATAGGCCAACCCCAGCTGACAGGTTGTTTATACCTGGTATCATCTCTGTCTTACTCTTGTTTGTCCAGGCATGGGAAAAATAGGTTTCTCTACTTTTGTTTTGCAGTGTTCATTGTTAAAGATCACCTATGACAGATGAGGAAACCCTGGTGGCACAGCGGCTCGGTGCTATGGTGCTAACTAGAAGGTCGGCAGTTCAAATCCATCAGGTGCTCCTTGGAAACTCTATGGGGCAGCTCTACTCTGTCTATAGGGTTGCTGTGAGTCAGAATTGACTCGATGGCAGTGGGTCTGATCTGGCCTGTCATATCAGATGAACCCAAAGGGTGGTTTATGGAGTGTTAGTGGCAGCCAGTAAGTGACCAGTGTGAGGGCACAGAGGTCACCAGGCTTGCCAGGATGCCTAGGGGATGCTCAGGAGGTTGGCGTACGTGGCCCCGGGCACTCACCGCACACCACGTGGTTATCGACGCACTTCCAGGAGTAGTGGTCCAGCTTGGGCCTGCAGCCGGCCTCCACAGCACGTGCGTAGCAGCAGTCATGGCGATGGCAGCACCTGCAGGCGGCAGACGGCGAACCAGAAGGTGGGTGGAGCCAGGCAGCCTCTGCTGGCCCTCGTCTGTTGTCATGAGTCAGGTCCCCACAAGCGGCCAGAGTCCACTGGTCCAGGCTCTATCCCTGATAGCTCCCTTCCCTGGGAGATAATCCAGCCGGCCCCGGGGTGCCCGCACTGCCTCACTCCCCGGCCTCACCTCCTTCTCCACGTCTCTGAGAGGCAGCCACGCCCATCTCTCTGTTTCTGAAATGAGCCAAGCCCCTCCCCCATCTGTTATACCCCCTGCCTGGGACAAGGTCATGGCCAGTCTTCCTCCTTGTCTCAGCCTTCCACAATACCCCGCCTCACAATGTCCCCCTCTCCCTTGTTGTGACCCTCACCTACCCAGGCTGAAATGTCTTCTTTGTTACATTCCCTCTTTGAACCAGATTCTCTTCCTTCAGGGTGGGTTTTCACTGAGGAGGAGATTGATTGCCATCTGTTCTCAGAGACCCTGAACTTCATGGGGGGTGGTGTCCCTGTCTGTCCTGTTCCCCACAGCCTGGCACACAGTAGGACCTCAATAAACATTTACTGTTGAACAATGCTCTGCGTAACACCCATGAATGCCCTCGAACCTGTCAGTCATTCACTCGTTCACTCACTGTCACCTTCCCATCCACCCATCAGCCTCTACTTTCTGTCAAGCCCTCTCATGGGTGTGGGGGAGGCAGGCCTCAAGGGGTAGGCAGACAAGCCATCAGACAGTCTGTGCATGGTCAGAATAGCTGCATGTGGGTAAGAGGAGGGGTTTCTGGAAGCCCAGAGAAAATGCCAGGACCAGCCAGGCATCGAGGAGGGCTTCCTGGATGGGGTGGCACCTGAACTGCAATTGGAAGGGTGTGCAGAGCAAGACAACCAATGTGGGGAGAGGGCATGGCTGGCAGTGGGAGCAGCAAAGGCTCACCAGCAAGAAAATGCTGGCCACTGACAATCGTATCCTCCCAGCCAGGAAAAACCAAAACTAAGCCCCTTGCCATCAAGTCGATTCTGACTCACAGCCAACTCTATAGGACAGAATAGAGCTGCCCCATAGCGTTTCCAAAGAGCACCTCGCAGATTCCAACTGCTGACCTTTTGGTTAGCAGCTGTAGCACTTAACGACTATGTTATGAGGGTTTTCCCGGGTAAATTCTGCATTCTGTCTCCTGCTAGCTGTGCAAAAGGGTAAGGAGCTGTACCTCTCGGAGTTTTGGGTCCTCATCTGTAACATGGGAAGACCATGTGCCTGCCTCTGGAACAGGTGTTGGGGGTGAGAAGAGCCAGGAGAGCTCTCTGAACAGCCTTGCACCCAGTAAGTATTTCTCCCATGGTAGGAGCACCCCATGGTTCGCAGCATGGATATGGCCAAATTCCAGCTCCCTCCTTGCACTCCTTTTGTAGTTGCAGCTACTTAATCTTTCTGTGCCTAGTTGCATCTGTGAGGACTCAAGATAGTTCCCGGTACACTGTGCGTCTCCTGTCTTCATGACATTTGTCAGACAGAGCAGTCACCCCATGGCCAGGGTGTGGCAGTGACTCCAATGTTGAGCCTCATTGGCTATGTTTTCCCAGGAGGCCTTCCACACACTGCACCTTCCTGGGCCAATTCCTCACCTCGCTATTGGTATTTCCTCACAGGTCTCAACCAACCCCACAGAGTGTGAGGGACCCCCAAGCTGGCCCGAGAATTCACTCACCAGTCTGTGGTGTCCCGGGGCTGGCCGCGGCCACCCAGGCCACAGTGGCAACCATAGCTTACGTAGGCCAGGGCAGAGAGGGTGCTGGCACACTGCACGGTCCCTGCCAGCTCCAGGAGCCCACGTCGGTGCACATGAGACTTCCTGGAGGCTGAGGAGAAAGTGAAGGTCAGGGGCTGCAGACCGGGACTGCCCCAGCCCTGAGATAGGGGAAGTCACCAACCTCAGAAGGGCTTGGATGCTGCAGGCTGACTGGTGGACTTTTAATTCTGTTTCTCCTACTTCATCGCTGTGTGACCTTGAACAAACTACTCAACCTCTCTGTGCTTTGATTTTCTCATCTGTGAATTGGAGGGCTGTGGTAGTGCTTGTGCAGCAGCTGGCATCTAGCAAGCTCTGAGCACCACTGTACTTATGCTCAGGGTAGCCATGACGGGAAAACAAGCCGTAGAGACCCAGCACCAGAGGGGTCACACCACTGGGCCTTTGCACATGCTGCTTCCCTCTTCCTGGATTGCCCTTCTGTGCACTTGTCAACTCCAGGCTCTGTCAGAGTTCATGTCATGCATCCAGTGTCCGTTCAGTTGCTTGTGCTGGAGTCTGGGCATCTGAGATGAACTAAACAAGGTCCTGCCACCAAGAAGGAGCCCTCCACCCTGTTCCCCTCCAGACTCCGGCTCAAATCCCATTGCATCTGCTCTTATTCTCACTGCCCAGGCTTCCTCCCACGTTTGGGGAGCTCTGTAACTTGAGTCCAGTCACTTCTCAGAGTCTCGGGGTCCCCCCGCTCCACAGAGGGCACAATAGGTGTGAAATGATGGGAACTCCTGTACTTGACAGGGGAGAAAGAGGAGGTTTGACCAGGTCTGAGTTGAGCTCTGATCCCAGCTTCTGACCAACCATAGGCTCCTTCCTCCTCACCCATAACAGCAGGGAGGGGAGCCTTGCCAGGGTGGCTGAGTGGAGGGGTATTTTTGGAGCCACTGCCTGGGGCTAGGGCCCCCCAAATCCACTGTGACCCAGGGCCTAAAATCCGTGAGTGGCCCCTCTTTGTGGTAAGGCAGTGCATCCACACTCCAGCCTTGTCACAGCCACCAGGGAAACAGTGATAGAAGGGGATGCATTTCCTTGACCCTGCGCTGCACCAGACGCTGGGCTCTGCATTTACAGGCCTCACCTCAGGTCAGTGTCACAGCCTGCTGGTGGGCAGCTATTGTCCCACACACATATATGGGGCTGAGAGCTCAGATGGCCCACTCCAGGTCGCACAGCCAGCAAGTGGCAGAGCAAATACTGCAGCGCAGTATCACTAGCAGTATCCTGATCCCGCCGGTACTCTCAGCCTGTCTGGGGATTGGTTATCTTATCAAGATTTCATGCATTGCACTTGGCCGTCCAGCCTCTTCCTTCTCTTTTCATCTAGACCAATGTCATGGATTGAGTTGTGCCCCCCCAAAACTGTGTGCGGTAATTTGGCTAGGCTGTGTTCCCTGTATTCTCTGATAGCTCTGTTCTGTGCTTTTCCTACGGTATAAATCCTAATCTCTGCCTGTGGCTAATAGAAAGGATGATACAGTTACAAGAGGATTAGAGTGGGATTGCCACACCCCTCCTGAGGGAGTTTCCCTGGAGTGTGGCTTGCACAACCTTGTATCCTTTGGGGAACACCATACCATCAAGAAAGCAGCACTGAGAGCAGAGAGTGTCCTTTGGACCTGAGGTTCCTGTGCCAAGATGCTCTCGGACCGGAGAAAGACTGATGCGACACAAGGACCTTCCTCCAGAGACGATACACTGGAGTGGACACCCTCAGTTTGGACTTGTAGCCTACCGGACTAAACTTGTCTTTGTTACACCGTCCACTCATGGCATTTCTGCTAGAGCTGTACCAGAGGACTACAACAAACATGTTTTCATCACACTCACTTTTTTTGAAGAGTTCAGACCCAAATTAATTCCAATATATTATTTTCTCCATGAAAAAAAATCACATATTAGTAGGGAGTAAAGAAACGGATCAAGTACGGAGAAAACATGAAGACGACTTTAGAGTTGACGTCTTCAGCTTCTCTGGGGGAGCTCTCCTCACTCTCTGAAGAGGAGCCAAACACTACTCTGAGCAGTCTGTGCCTCTGCCTAGAACCTTCCATGGCTCCCTCTGCTCTGAGAATAAGGCTCAGAGACCCCACCGTCAGAGACGGTCTCAGGGAGCCAGCCCCTCCTCCTCCCCAGCATCCTCTCTCAATGCTCTCCACAAAGACTCCACTTCAGGCACAGGGAATCACTTCCTGTTCCTCAAATGACATTCCCTCATGCTAGGAATGTCCTTACCCTATCCTCACCCGGCTCAGGTGTCACTTCTCAAGGGCTCACTCCCAGTGACCACAGAGGTCACTGTGTGCTCTGTCCACTTATGGGAGTGCCCCCTCCAGACTGGGCAGATGAAAGCCTTAGGCAACCCCGTGTCTCCTGGCACACAGTAAGCACCCAGGAAAGGTCTCTTCCCTTTGACCCAACACAAATCCCATGGAACAACCCATTCTAAGTACCCCAGACAGGGTCAGTCTCAACCCCACCCCTTGAAGGTGTCCCTGGAGGCCCTTGCCACATTGTGGACACTGCCTTCCAGAGAGCCTGGCGCAGGGTGGACACCCAGAACTGGGTGTGGAGCCAGGAAAACACTCTTGTGCTAACCTAGGTGGGGCAGGTCATGCCGGGATCTGTTTGCCCTGGTGTCCACGGCCGACTCCGCTGGGCATGCCGGGGCTGTCTGTGCCTGCTGTGGCCCAGGGGTCTCTGTGCTGTATGTGTGTCCGTGCAGGTGAGTGTGTTGAGCTGTGTCATCTGTGTACAGTGTCTCTGGTGTGTCTAACTGAGCCTGTGTGTGGACCCAGATGTGTTGTGTTCTCCCCTGTGTGGCTACGGTAGGTGTCTCCGTGCTTTTCTCTGCGTGCATTTGTGTGTCTGCGTCAGTACCTAGTTGGGGCCGGTTGAACAAATCCCTGTGTGGTGTGCCCCATGCCTGAGCATGTTCTGCTGGAAACTCAGCGTGTGAATCTCCCCCCTGAGTGTTCCTGAATACGAATCTGTGTGTGTACATCCATGTTTGTGTCATGAATGAGCATGGGTCATGGGTGCAAATCTGTGTGTCTCTGTGCCTGTGTGTTAGTGTATGTATAGGCATGTGTGTCCCTGCTGGAGTGTCTGTGTTTGGGGTCTGTGTATGAATTTTCTCCTTTGGGGGTTTCTGCATATGTCTATCTATGTGTGTCTGTGTCTACTGTGTGTCTACTGTGTCTACTGGCACTGGGTGGTCATCTTGGGTGACCCCAAGTGTATGTGTGTCCATCCCATGTTATTATGTGCAGAGAAGTGTCTCGGGTAACCCTGAGTCGATGTCTGTGTGTGTCCACCCCGTGTCATCTTGTGCTGGGGATCTGTCTCAGGTGACCCTGAGTGTATGTCTGTGTATGTGTGTGCTCCCCACAGTGTCTCTGCCTGGGTCCGCACTGTGGGCCACCTGAGCCCATCTGTGAGCCCACACCCGTGTGCCCAGCTAAGTCAGTCTGGGTGTCCTTGTCTGAGTGTGTCCACACTTGTTGTGCCTGTATACTTCCCACTTACTGTGTGTCTCTGCATGTGTGTAGGTGTGAACCCCAGGAACCTGCAGCCACAGAGGAGACTGCCTTGAGGGCCGCCCCCTGGGTGGGTGAGCTGAGACAGCATGTCCCTCCTCTTCCATCAGCCTCTGGTGTCCTCCTGGTGGTCCCACCTCAGCCCTCAAGGATGGAGGGTATCAAAGGTGACTTCACTGGTCCTCCAGAAAAGGGCAGACACAGAGGGTCATAGTGAGTGGAAAGAATGTCGGGGGGTCAGTGGGCCCTTGGGGAGGGGCTGGGGTGTCCTGCTCCTGGGGCCCTGGAAATGGATGAGTTAAGGAATGAGTGAGCATCCCTGAGAGAGCTGGGGTCCTGTTTAGAAGAGTGGGAAGGCAGGGCTCCCAGGGGCCCAGGCAGGACTGACTGAGGACATCTGCGGGGACTCCTGGGTCCCTGGAAGGGCCCCTCTCTCACTCACCTGCGCCGGGTCCGGGTCCGAGGTCCGGCAGCAGCGACAGCAGGAGCAGCATTACTGGCAGGTTCAGAGGCAGCAGGCCCATGGGTGGTGGCAGGTGTGTGGCGGTCTGGCGAGTGCAGCCACCTTGCCGGCGGAGTCCAATGCCCTCCCCGGCCCCGCCCTCTGCTGTCCCCCGGGGCCCGCCTTACCCCCATCCCCACCCCGTCAGGCGGGACCAGGTGGAGCCGGGCAGGGCGGCAGCCCTCGGGGCCTCGGTGTTGGGAGCTGTGGAATGGGTGCGGTCCCAGATTGGGGAAGAATGGTAGATGCAAGGCGTTATCCCATCCCCGGGCGTAAAGTAAACCTGTAACCTAGATGCACACTTGCTTTTGGAATTAGCATCAGCAGCCACCCGCTACTCCCACCCCTGACCCCTCATCCCCAGGGCAAGAGGACTTGAATTTACCTTAAAATAATAATTTAAAAAGTAGGAGTTTTGGCTCCTGGTATCCTTCAAAACCAGCTCTGTACAAACCACGTCCCTCCCCAGCCACAGTAGGGAAACTGAGGGGCCATGCATTGGTCTAAGGTCATGGGAGGGTGCCGGTGAGTGAGTGGGCTGGTCTTTTCATCGATGGGAGCCAAGGTGAGGGGACAAAGGTGTCCACAGTAGGTGCCTGATACTGAAAAGAGGTAACAATTGTAGCACACAATGACAATTGTTTCCCTTTCTGTCCCTGGTGCCAATCCTACCCAATTAGTCATCAATTTCTGTTGCTCTCCCTAAATTCTTCAGAGTGGGAGCCTCCTAGCTCTGTGGCCATTCTCCAGTGAAGAAACTGACTGCAAAGATATCGGGAACTCCGAGACCTCGGGGTGCTAAGGAAGGGCATCAGGTGCATGATCTAATCACAACATCAGAAGCCCAGCGCCCCATTTCACAAAGAAACTGGGGATCAGAGAGACCAAAAGCTGAGAAGTGGAGGAGGAAGAGTCCAACTCATCTCCACGGTGCCAAACCCCAAAGCCCATAGCTTTGGATCATCAGCTTGCTTCTTGCTGTGGCCGTCTCCCTGTTGGAGGTGACTTCCTCAACGGCAGGTCTAGACCTCATTCCTCTTGTACCCTCATCGTGGGGGTACCCCTGTACCGTGCCTGGCATGCTGTGGGTGCTCACTAAAGGTGTGCCATCGAATAGTGTGCTGTAGGTGCTCAATAAAGGCACGCTGGTGAAGAGTGTTGTATGTTCAGTAAAGAAACACTGACAAAAGAGTGGGCTGTAGGTACTCAATAAAGCTGTGCTGCGGAGGGTGCACTGCGGGTACTTGATAAAGCTGTGCAGGCGAAGAGGTGCCGGCAGAGGGCGTCGGCAGAGTGTGAGACAGACGATGGGCACAGACACTGGCCAAGGGGGTGTGTCTCAGACGCCTCCCAGACTCAGGACAGTGGCAGATGTAGGTGATCCGCCTCAGGCTGCAAGCCCGTCAGGAAATGGGTCTACTTCAGAACGGGCCAACAAGCTGGGGCTCCCGTGGCAGCCCATGACACCCCCTCCCCTTGGTGCCAGACTACCAAATTCATTACTTGTCTGGAAACTGCAGCCTGAGGAGAAGCCCCAACAACGAGCCCCAGCCACCAGCAACCAGGCCCTGCCAGGCCGCCGGGGCTCCTGGGACATCTGCCCCATCACCAGGGCTTCTGTTTGACCTTCCACCTTCCCGCTGTGGGTGCTTATTCACCTACTCAGAAAGGAAAAGACACGCAGGGCGTCTGCCTTTAGAAACCCTCCTGTGGCCTGCTGACATCCCACTGGCTTCAGTGCCTTGCTTCTACCCCTTCTTGCTCACACCAGCCCAGTTTTTCCCACTGTCCCCACCTAGAGGTCAGGGGTGGCAGCAATCTGAGGTCCAAGGTGACTGCCAAGGGGGCTCAGGGATGGTAACTAAGGGATGCTGAGGAGGTGGAGGAGAGGTGCAGCTGGGGCTGACATGAACAGCTCCTCTGCCTCACCCCTGAGAACCTGCAGGACAGGGCACCTGCTCTGCAGAGGGAGCTTCCATCTCCCCTTTAATTTCATCAGGTGTAATAAACTCACAAAGGCAACATATCCTGTTAGGACCAAGTTTTCAAACCTCCAGGGAGTTCTTTGCACAGATCCAGACACTTCAGAATTCCAAGGAAAAAGTAAACTTTATTTCCTCCCAAGGGCTTATGGCAACAATGAAATCAGCAGCCGCTCCGAGTGGGCTTCACACTGCCTCCAGGCTCCCCACCCAGAATGAAAAATAAGATCAGAGTGAAGAGCATCTCATCAAACATGGGGAAACATCCATTTGGTACGTACTCAACTCTTCCTAAACTTCCAATTCTCCCCTTTATTCCTGGGGGCCTCACATCTCCCTCTAGTGTACTCAGAAACCGCCCTGCCCCCCCCCCACCAGTAAGGGTTATCACATGTCAGGTACGCGACTCTCCTCTGTAAATTATGTTTAGATCTTCCTGTCAGCTGTGTCTTCTTTCTTACGGATCTGGGCCTAGGGCTGATGTTCCACAACACCAACAGAATGACAGTTCAGTCTTTCTAAAAACATCATCTTCTTCCCTTGTCTCCAAGAGAAACCTGCTGCCCAGTTCCCATGTAGAGATGACACAGCTGATTGTGTGTCGTAAGAAACTTGAGGAAGTTGGAACGTCCCAGCCCACTTTGCACTTGCATGACAAAACCCTGCCGTAACAGAGGACTTTTTTCCCTGCCAGAAATGGATGAGGGAAAAGATGACCAGGCTTTGCTAGTCAATTCATACTGTTCAGATCGGCTTACCAAACGGCGGAGGAGCTGGAGGCTCTGGCTGAGGCCTGGGAGACCACCAAGGTGGAGGAGGTGGCCCATAGCCCAGGAGTGGGGATGGAAGGCGGTGTCTGAAGGGTGGTTCTAGAAAAGGAGGGGGCCTTCTTGCAGCACTATGAACCTGAAGGGCAGAAAACGTTTGAATTTTGAAGCACTTGGATATGACAGACTAAAGCACCACCAACTACAAAAACTGGAATGCAACAAGGCAGGTGACAGCACCTGGCAGCTGCCCCTCTATCTGGTAGGTCTCGAAAGAGTGGCATCAGGTGCCAGAACATTCTATGGCTCCCACTGGCCCCACAGCGACTGCTGCACCTGTTGTCGGGGGCCATCAAGTCCACCCCTGCCCCAGGCATCCCCCTGGGTTGACATCTTCATTGGAGCAGGTTGCCAGGTCTTTTCCCCTGGAGCTGGAGCTACTAGGTGGGTTCAAACTGCCAGCCTTTTGGTTGCGGGACGAGTACTTAACTATCGGCATCACCAGCACAGATTCAAAAGACTCGAATCCACTGCCCTCAAGTTGATGCTGACTCAGCGATCCTGCAGGACAGAGTAGAGCTGCCTCATAGGGTTTCCAAGGCTGTAACGTCTACAGAAAGCACTTGGTGGCTCAGCAGTTAAGAGCTAGAGCTGCTAACCAAAAGGCTGACAGTCTGAAGCCACCAGCTGCCCTCTGGAAATGCTATAGACAGTTCTACTCTGTCCTATAGGATTGCTATGAATCAAACTCGATGGCAACAGGTTTGGTTTCTGTTTGGATGGCTTTTTAATCTTTATGGAAGTGAATTGGCACATCTTTCTCCCATGGTGTGGCTGGCAGTTTCAAACTCTCCATCTCTTGGTGAGCGGCCAAGCATGTAACAGCTGTGCCAGCAGGGCTCACTGCCCAGATCGAACCCGCTGCTGTCAAGCTGACTGTGATTCAGGGTACAGATTAGGGGGTGAAAAAACCCATGGGGCATAATCGGCTGTCACCACTGAAGAAAGGCAAGGGTTCTGTAGAGAATTCATAGAGGCGGTTCCACACTAGGAAGGAACTCACGCTCCAGACGGATGGACATCTGTTCCCAGGGCTGCCCCCACACCCCACTGCTCCACCCCACAGAAGCTTGTCGTTCGCCTACAAAGAACGCAGAAAACAACAGAGAATGGGAAAGTCCTTTCTCTACAAAGGTAAACAGCTATTCTTCAAAGAATTTTCCACAGGCTTTTCGTGCCTTCTCTCTGATCAGGGGGACTCTCTGAGTTCCCTAAGACCTTGCTACTCTGAGCCTAGGGGAACAGAGGCCACAGGGAATCAAGTCATTCGCCCAGGGCCACCTAGCCTGTGCCTGACACACCAGGACTCCTTCCCCATTCCAGCTCCGCCTGCAAGCCCAGACTGCAAGCCCGACCTCTTCCCCTCTGCTAGCTTCCCTGTGACAAAGGGGTCTTCTCCTTTCTGGAGAGGCAACCCTTGGGCACAGACACTGCTACAGATTTAGATGTTCAGATTCCTGGAGTCCTGCAGGGGAGGTGGGCAACTGTATTCTGATAGAAAGTGGGTTAGAAATTTAGCCCACCTGTGTGCACCTAACTTAAGGACTTTGCTGAAAATCATTCTCTCAGGTAATCACTGACATTCCCACTTCATTTGTCACCTCCAGGAAACATTACATTTTGTATTAATTTATGTGCCTCCTGACAATTTCAGAACAGGTTTACCTAATGTACAATGCAAACCCCGGTGGTATAGTGGTTAAGTGCTACATCTGCTAACCAAAAGAGTCAGCAGTTCAAATCTGCCAGGAGCTCCTGGGAAACTCTATGGAGCAGCTCCGTTCTGTCCTGCAGGGTCGCTGTGAGTCAGAATCCACTCAAGGGCAGTGGGGAACATACGACTGGGGAGAGCCTGCCACGGCACGTTTCCATGCAGAGTGGAAGAGTGACAAAATTACAAATGACTTTGTAAATTGTCAATTTCATCATTCATCATTCTCAGTGCTGATGAAACTTACGGTGACTGTATCTCATATTAAAAATACATAAACTATATTCACTATAAATTTCATGATGAATGGAACTGTGTCACTGTGGAATCCCTCTAAGGATGAAGGACATCATGCTTGGTAAGGTAAAGAGTCAGTGAAAAGAGGAAGACCTTCAGCAAGACAGAGTGACACAGTGGCTGCAACGATGGGCTCAAGGACAGCAACACTTCTAGGGATGGTGCGGGAGCGGGCAGGGTTTTGTTCGGTTATACACGGGGTCACTATGAGTTGAAACTGACCCAACGGCATTTAACAACAACACACTTTGTCTCGGAGCATTAAAAATCCGTGGAGCACACAATATAAATTTGGAGGAATGACTTTTTACATGTTTCAGTTATGTAGGTAATATCAGGTTATTCACCTAACCCCAAACGGGAGGAGTGAAATAACAACAGCAGGAAGAATCTCTGTTTCACAAACCAGCAACCTTCCAGAGGACAGGTCAGGGAAGAAATTATCAGCTTGGCCCTGAGATTGACGGTGGGACACCGTGTCACTCATCACATTTTTTCCAGAAGCACAAGAGTAGCAGCCCTTTGGGCCTCAGCCTCTAACGACTGACAGCTGCAAAAAGTGCCTTTCAAAGATGGCCCACCGGGAAGGGAGAAGCCTGCAGAGTCTTGGGGGAGAGTGCTGTCTGAGTCAGTGAGCCAGCAGAGACATCAGCCCACAAGAGATGAAGCCAGGAGAGAATGCTGTACACGGAGTTGGCAGTTGCCTGGAATCCTGACAGGAGAAACGACCGCAGCATTCACCTTGTGCCCCTCTTCTTCCTCAGTTGGAAAGGAACCCCCCGAGTTGATGTTCCTCCTGGGAGCTGCACCAGGTGCTGGATCTGGAAAAGGGCCAGAGAAATGACTGAGCTTTACACTGACCTGCAAACAGGACTGACAATGAAGTTTGCAAACTTGCCCTACAAAAAGTGTTACACGTGTCATTTCTGAATATCACTATGATCACCTTCAAAGTACTTCCCTTGGGAAACCATGCACTGATGCCAGCCCCTACTCAATCTTTCAAAGCAATTTTGGAACACTTTTTCTGGAATGGCCACCAGAGCTGTTGTCACAATATCTTTGATGTCTTGAATGTCATCAGAACATCTTCAATATTTCCTTTATCTTCAGGTAAGGAAAAAAATAATTGGAGGTCAGATCTGGTGAGTAGGGAGAGTGTTCTAATACAGTTATTTGTTTAGTGGCTAAAATCTCCCTCACAGACAACTATACAATGAAGTTTGCAAACTTGCCACCATGCCACTGAGGGCAATGACCATTCCAGAAAGAGTTCCACAATTGCTTAGAAGGGTGGACTAGGCAATGGCTTCAGTGCACAGCTTCCCAAAGGGAGTACTTCGAAGGTGACTGTAGTGATATTCAGTGATGAGGTATGTAGCACTTAGAACAACTAAGTTCGTGGACTTCATATTCTGAGCATAGAAGTATCAGACCCTCCACCTCTTCCCTACTACCAAAGACCCTTTGGCACATTGAGTTCCTGTCTAGAGGCATCCCATCCAGATGTCCCAGATGAAACCCAAGGACCACAGGGAGGCCCATTCGTGACCTTTGAGAAAGATACCACCAAGTCTGGCTGCAGATTCTGGTGTTTCCCCAAGTCGCTCAGCTGCGCATAGGCTAGGGGTCAACCCTAGTAGGGACTAAATCACTTAAAACAGGGATTTCCTAATACATTAAGAGGAAATCACTTACAGCTTAAGCACAGATTAAAAACAGCCATAAACTTGAGATGTTAACAAGACTGGACCTATTCTATAGGCCACAGGAATTTTTTTAAAAAAATCTTTCAGCCTATACAAAAATCTGACCCCCTATCTAGCCAGGTATTACATGAGCTTTTATAAATAGGAACGGGCTGGCAGACATTAATATTACTTTTATGAGAAAAAGAATGACCTATGGGGCACTAATCATAAAATTTTAGGGTTTCAGTTACGATAAAGGAGTAAAGCTATATAGGAATTTAATTTATGAATAAAGTACTATCCTTCACAATAAAACATTAAACAAGAAGAATAAATGAACCCCCAACAATAAATGCCTGCTTGCTGTCTTACAGCAGGTCTTTTTTTTTTTTTTTTTAATTCTTCTTTATTGAACTTCAGATGGTTTACCGAGCAAACTAGTTTCTAATTTAAAAAATGAATACACACAGTGTTTTGTGACATTGGTTGCCAACCCCATGACATGTCAACACTTTCTGTTTTTCGACCTTGGGTTCCCCACTACCCGTTTTCCTTCTCCTGCTGTCTTCTAGTCCTTGTCCCTGGGTTACTGTGCTCCTTTAGTCTCCTTTTATTTTATGGGCTGTGGTAGCTGTGGTCCATTTGAATCAATCCTCCCCTTGTATCCTCATTCTTTTTCATTCTTCCCTGCCCCTGAAGGGGTAAAACCAATGGAATATCTTAGATGGCTGCTTGCTCACAAACTTTTAAGAACCCAGATGCTACTCACCCAAGCAGAACATAGAACATTTTCTTTATAAACCATGTTATGCCAATCACGCGAGACGTTCCCTGAGACCATGGTGCCCACAGCCCTCAGTCCAGCCATCCAGCTCCTCTGGGAGTTTCGATGTATCTATGAAGCTTCCATGACACAGCCTTGTACAAGTTGTGTACTGCCCCAGTATTGTGTACTGTCTCACCCTTCACCCAAGTTACCACTTTTCTATTGAGCAGTTTTCCATCCCCCCATTTCCCCTCCCTCATAACCATCAAAGATTGTCCCTTTCTGTGTATAAACCTTTCCATGAGTTTTTTTACAGTAGTGGTCTCACACAATATTTGTCCTTTAGAGACTGACTTATTTCACTCAGCATACTGCCTTCCAGATTCATCCATGTTATGAGGTGCTTCACAGATTAATCATTATTCTCTATAGTTGTGTAATATTCCATTGTGTGTATGTACTATAGTGTGTTTGTCCATTCATTTGTTGGTGGGAATCTAGGTTGTTTCTATCTTTTTGCTATTGTTGATAATGCTGCAATGAACATGGGTGTGCATATGTCTACTCATGTTACAACACTTCCTTCTCTAGGATATGTTCCTAGGAATAGGATTGCTGGATTATATGGTATTTCTATTTCTAGCTTTCTAAGGAAGTGCCATTTTGTTTTCCAAAATGGCTCTATCATTTTGCATTCCCACCAGCAGTGTATAACAGTTCCAATTTCCCCACAGCCTCTTCAACATTTGCTATTTCTTCTTCTTCTTTTTTTATGCCACTAACTGCTGAGTGCAATGGTATCTCATTGTGGTTTTATTTGCATTTCTCTAAGGGATCGTGATCACAGGCATTTCCTCATGTATCTGTTGGCTCCTTGATTACCTTCTTTAGTAAAGTGTCCATTTCCTTTGCTTATTTTTAAATTGGATTATCTGTCTTTTTATTGTAGAAGTGTTGGATTTTCTTGCAGATTTCAGAGATTAGACTTTTGTCTGATTTATAATAGCCAATTTTTTTTTCCTAGTCTCAGGTTCTTTTTTCACTCTTTTGGGGAAATCTCTTGATGAGCATAAGTGTTTATTTTTTTGAAGATCAGAGTTATCTAGCTTATTTTTGGAAGTTCATGTTTCGTTGGTTATGGTTTGTAATCTGTTAATGCCATGTATTAGGGCTTCTAGTGTTGACTTTGTTTTTTTCTTCTATGATCTGTATAGTCTTGGGTTTTATATTTAGGTTTTTGATCCAACTTGAATTAGTTTTCTGTATGGTATGAGGCATGGATCCCATTTCATTTCTTCACAGATGGACATAGGTTTTGTCAGTGCTATTTGTTAAAAAGATGTCTTTTCTCCATTTGATGGACTTTGGGCCTTTTTCAAAGATCATGTGACCATGCATAGATAGATTTACATCTGGATTCTCAGTTCCATTCCACTGGTCAATGTGTCTCTTGCTGTACCAGTACCAGGCTGTTCTGACTATCATGGCTGTATGGTAGGTTCTCAGGTCTTGTAGTATTCAGTATTATCCAAAGCAGATCCTACTCAGGGAAGTGTCCAGTCAATCAAGACACACCAAGGTGAGGAGGGAGAAAGAGTGTTTATTGCAAGAGGACAGGCAAGGAGCAAGGAGGTATGTACCTCAAATCAAGCGCCCTGAACAAACGCTGACCTGGCCATTTACACTATCTCTCAGAAGGGAGTACACACCAACATGAACACAGAGGTTATCAAGGCTCACAGACACAGTAAGATGTTGCATTTTTTCTCCTTTTTTAATGTATTGTGCTTTAAGAGAAAATTTACAATTCAAATCCATTTCTCACACAAAAACTAACACACACATTGTTATATGACCCCAGTTGTTCTCCCCAGGTAACAGCACACTCTCCCTCTCCACCCTGTATTTTCCATGTCCTTTCAACCAGCTCCTATCCCCCTCTACCTTCTCATCTCATGTCTGGACAGGAGCTTCCCAGTTAGTCTCAGGTGTCCACTTGAGCCAAGAAGCACACTCTTCACCAGTATCATTTGATGTGTTATAGTCCAGTATAATTTGTGTCTGAAGAGTTGACTTCAGGACTGGTTTTAGTTCTGGGCTACTTCAGAGTCTGGGGGCCACACCTTTTAGGCTCCCTCCAGTTTGCCAGAACATCGAGTCTTTTGGTCTTTTTACTAAAACTTGAATTCTGCACCCCACTTGTCTCCCACTCCATCAGGGACTCTGTTGTGCTCCCTGTCAGGACAGTCACTGCTGGTAGCTGGGCACCATCTAGTTCTTCTGGTCTCAGGCTTATGAAGTCCCTAGTTTATGTGGCCCTGTCTGTCTCTCGGGCTCATAATTTCCTTATGACTTTGGTGTTCTTCTTGCATTTTTTTTGTTGTTGTTGTTAGCATGTAGGCTAGTAAACTCAATTTGACTTGCTTGAGCCATACCCAGTGCTTTGAGGATAATGAATGAGAGACACAAGTTCAGCCTGGTCTGAGCATCTTCAAAGTGAGCCACAGCCATCATGTCAGGTTTTGTTGGCTTCCTTGGCTATCAACCCCTCCTTCTCTTTGGGGACACGTCAATAAGCCATATTCCCTGGATTGTGGAAGCCAAGCCAGCCAAGTGCCGTCGAGTTAGATCCGACTCATTGGATTGTGGAAAGCATCTTCTAAATTGGGCAGTTGCTCCTGGATATAGGGATTATATTGTATACAACAGCAGACAAAAATTCCTTTAGCAATGGGAAAAAAAAGTAAACAAATGCTTTAGCCAGTTATAGTAACTAGGAAGTGAGCCAGTCAAAGGTATTTGACCTATCTTGGTTAGGAACATGAAGCCAAGTAACTTTCTGATGTATTGACAAATCCAGTATTTAGTCATGTTGGTCACACTTACTACCGACTGGGCTGATCTGACGAAAGTGTCACTACATGAGACCACATAAAGGACAGAGTTAGGAGAAGAACAAAGGTGAGGGATCCCAGCTTCATACATGTACAAGACCAGGTGCAGTGAAAGACCTATCTTAAACAGAAGGACTATGAGCAAGAAGGAAAAAAACTACAGTTAACTTTCCAGGTTAAAGATTCAAAATGCCATAAATAGGTACTTCAGGTCTTGGAATGGCTGACAGTTACAGCTGTCCTGAAGAGCTGTCGAGGCTGGGTTGGGTTCTGGGGCAGGTGCTGTTTTCAGCCAGGTGTGGTGAATCCAAGGTTTGACTCCTTTCAGTACGACTGTCTTCCGGGCAATGAGAAGCACCTCAAGGGTCCTGTCCACTTGGGCTGAAGAGGCTCATCTTTCCAGGCATGCAGCAGGGCCCAATGACCAGGCTGAAAGGGGTGGACCATCACCTCGGGGGGATGTTCTTGCCCGGCAGGAACACATATGTGGAGAGGATAAAGGACAGCAGACAAAGAACATGAATACTTTTGTATTTTTTTCACCTCATACAACAGGGTCACTATGAGTCAGAACTGACTCAAGAGGGGTATAATACAACTAAGCACTCACCATTCATCAGCTCATGATTTTTCAGGGGGGCCTTCCCATAGACTAACTCAAAAGGGCTTCTTTTGAGCTTACGCCTGGAAGCTACCCCAGCCCTAAGCAAGGCTGCAGGTATAGCCTGTAGCCATCTTAGTTTTGCTTCCTGACACACCTTTATTGTGTGTCTCCTAAACGGCTGGTTCATTCTTTCAACCTTTCCACTGTGTTGAGGTCTCCAGGCTGCCTGTACCTTCAATCTGATACCCAGAAAGCATGTCACTTTTGCGGTCATGTCAACTACAAAGTGAGATTGTTATCATTTTCTATGAAAGCAGGTAATATAAACCATGGAATGATTTTATGTATAAGGTGTTTAGCTATTTCTTTAGCTGCTTCAGTTCTACATAGTAAGGTTTCAACCCAGCTGGAAAAGATATCTACAAAAACTAAAAGATGCTTGAAATTTCCAACAGCATGAGGCATTTCTAAAAAATCTAGCTGCCAATCTCCTCCAGGTGCTGGGCCTTAGTACTGCACTCCCAGGAAGGAGTGAGGATGCTTTTTGAGTTTTTGGATTGTTTTTTGTACAGATGGGATATTACGGTTTCATTCATTACTGTTGTATATGGCCTTTCCAGCCTAGGCTTTCAAACTAGTCCTCAGGTGATTCCCTGATAGGGTAACTGTGGCCTACTAACGTGACTGGTCAGTTTTGCCCTAAAAGACAGACAGTTTCAGAGCAGACAGGAATCTATCACCAAAGGAGGAGAGACTAGCAGAGGATACAGTGCACTGGGCTGAGGGCCAGGGAGAGGTGTGCCTGTGAGCACAGCTGGGGAGAGGCTGTCCTGATGAAAGAACTGGATCATGAGTGTCCTTGAGCCTGAACTGTAACTCCTGTTTCCCTTAAAATAAACCTCAGAATTGTATCATCTTTGAGTTCTGTGTGGCCATTGCAACGAATTATCAAACCCGCAGAGAAGTAGAGAGTGCTGTGTGAGGGACAGCCGAAATCAGAACTGCTAGAGATGGTGGAGAGAGGAGGTACCTCTGATTTCCACATCACAGGAGTCAACCTTGGACTGGCGATCTTGGTTCTCCTTCTCCTCTGTAGGGCTACAGGAGGTGACACTGCCCTTTGGCCATTTTTAAAGACACCATCTGATAACTTTGTCTACGGTGGAACAAACTTTAGTTCTTAACATGTGCTGTCTTGTCTATTTATACACAACTTCATGTCTGTACAGGGAGGATGTATGGGCTTTTTTGAAATGTGGTAAAGCATCTGTTCAGGAACTAGAACTTTTCCTTGCAGAGTATGTTTCCAGCTTCCGACTTCTTGAGTGCCTCCTCACTCTTCAGCCCGCATGACATCTTCTTCTGAATACCTTGGGTCTTCTTCTTTCAGGCTCTCTGTTTAGGTTAAAAAGGGGGCCACACTAGCAGACTGATTGTATTTTGGCCTTGACTCTCCAGTTTCTTTTAACATCTGTATCTCCTTTCTGGTGTTCTCAACAATGGATAACTACTTCTTTCCTTGGTAACTAGACATCTTCCAGCACCTAAAGGATTTTTGTTGCACATTTAATTTCCTGTCCAGCAGTACTGAGGTGTCTTTTTTCCAAAAAGTTCCATGAGGATACAAGATTTCAAAAACATACTTGGAGTCAGTGTAAATGTTCCCTGTTTTACCCTTTGCCAGTTGGAGAGAGTACTTAATCATGTTGATGAGCTCAGCCTTTTGAGCTGAAGTTCCTGGTGGAAGCAGTTCAGCTTTAAGCAGTCCCAAGTGCCACTACAGCATATCCTGTGTCTTGTTCCATTCTTCATGAAGCTATTTCTGTCTGTAAAGAGCTCAAGTTCAGGGTTATAGAGAGGCTCATCACTCAAATCAAGTCTACTGGAATAAACTTCATGCATGGAAATCCTAGTGGCATAGTGGTTAAGTGCTAGGGCTGCTAACTGAAAGGTCAGCAATCTGAATCCTCCAGGCACTCCTTGGAAACTCTGTAGGGCTGTACTACTCTGTCCTATAGGGTCATTAGGAGTCAGAACTGAGTTGATGGCAGTGCATTTGGTTTGGTTTATTATTTGTATGCAATCCAGTCCTAAACCACAGGTGATCTGTGAAAGCAATGACATAGCTGGATTTGAGGTGGTTGTTTCTTTTAAAGTTATGGCTGAGCTGTCTACCAAGGCAGTTTCGTACTGAGCCCTCTGCCCTGCTGTCATCCAGTGGGATCTTTGTGTTCTACTATTGTCAAGACTGAATGAGGAACAAACAATGGTTGATTGCCCCAAACTTAGCTTTTCTGTCCTTTATAAAATTAGCACTGTGGCTGTCATAGCTCATAGGTAGGCAGGCTACTTCACAGAGGTCACGTCTAGAACCTTGGAAAAATGGCATCAGTCCTTTAGCTTTTCGTTTAGGACACATGTGGTTTCCCTGACTCTCCTGCATGAACAGTTCAAAGGGTTTTGCTAAGGAGAACCCACTAGGCTCTCCTCGGAAACTCTGTAGAGCAGTTCTACTTTGTCCTCCTAGGGTCACTATGAGTCAGAATAGACTCAGCATCTGTGGGTTTGGTTTTTTGGTTTGAGGAGCCCTAGGGCTGAGTTTTTCTGTAACTATCTGGAAGTCTTTTTGTTATTCATGAGCCCAAATAAAAGGATCTGAGTCTTTCCCTTCAGTTGCTTTATATAAAGGCTTAGCTAGTAATCCAAAATTGGGAATCCAGATTCTGCAATCACTTGCCATTTCTAGGAATCCTCAAATTGCCTCCAGGACCTGGGAGGCAGGATTACACAGTCACTTTCTCTCAAGGACCAGTTCCCTTTCCCCTGAGAGACCTGACATCCTAGGAGTGTAACACTGGCTTGGGAAATCAGAGCCTTAGGCCAGGATACCTTGTACTCAGACTTGCCCAGAAAGTTAAAAGTGGTGATAGTATTTAAATCTGCTTCTTCTTTAATCTTGCTTGCTGTGAGCAAGTCATCAAGTCATCGGTGTATTGGAACAGAATTCCATTTTGGAGCACTAATTGTCTTAAGTCTTTAACCAGAGCTATACCAAATAACATGCAACTATTTTTGAGCCCTCATGGGAATACAGCCCAGCAGAACTCTAGTTCATCACCCCTTGGGAGGTCCTCCCCAAGGCAAATAGTTTTTGGCTTTCAGAGTCTAATGGTATACAAAAGGAGGCATCTGTGAAATCTAGAATAGTAAACCAGCTGTCTCAGTCATCTAGTACTGCTCTACCAGAAATACCACAAGTGGATAGCTTTAACCAAGAAAAGTTTATTCTTAGACAGGCCAGTAGGCTGGAACGCCCAGTGCAGAGTGCTGGCTCCAGGGGAACATTCCTTCTCTGTCAGCTCTAGAAGAAGGTCCTTGTGTTGCATCAGCCCTTTTGCGGTCTGACAGCAGCTTGGCACAGGAACTCCAGGAATGAAGAATGTGCCCAGCTATCGGTGCTGCTTTCTTGATGGTGTGAGGTCTCCAATTCGGTGCTTGCTTCCCTTTCCTTCTCTCTCTTATAGGATAAACGGGTAAAAGGTGGTGCAGGTCACATTCCAGGAAAACTCCCTTTACACTGGAACAGGGAGGTGACCTAAAGAAAGGTTTACAGTGGCACCTCAGTCCTCTTTAGTATAGTCCAGCCTATTAGCCACAGGCAGATTAGGATTTGCAGCATAGGAAAATCACGGAATGGAGAGCCATCACACAATACTGGGAATTATGGCCCAGACAGACTGCTACACACATTTCTGGGGGGGGGGGGGACGCAATTCATTTCAGGACACAAGGCAAACTCTCCTGCAACAGTGACTAGCAAAGTATATGGATTTGGTACTACAGGATAGACTATAACTACTGTTTGGTTAATTGCTCTGAGGTCTTCAACAACCTGCGCTCATCAGACCAAAGTTTCTTTACAGGCAAAATTGTTGTATTATAAGCAGATTGGCATGGCCTTCTGAGTCCAGATTCTAGATATCGGTGAGTAAGTGTGCAGAGGCCTCACTTTGCCTCTCGCCTTAGAGAGAGTTACTTTACTTGTGGCAGGCTGCTTCCTGGTAACAATTCGGCCTTAACTGGCACAGCCTCTTGGGCTTGCCCTCATTGCCCCTGTGCCCATAACCAGGAGACTACGGCATTCTCTGTCTGTTGAGGCACATTCCTAGCGCGAGCTTCAGTGGATGCCATGAGGGTCAGCAGGTGGGTCTGCACTCTCCATCCTTGCTCCTTAGGTACTGTTAAGTTTATTTTACCATCTCAGAAATGGATTGAGCTTGTAATTTACAAAACACATCTCTCCCTAGCAAAGGAATTGGACACTGGGGCAAGTAGAGAAAAGAGTTAATGTGGAGTCACTAACCAAACACTCCACAGGTTGGGGAAAATTCCCGGTAACTTTTGACAAGGATCCCTTCAGATCAGTAACAAAATAGGTGGCTCCTGTGTCCAATCAAAACTCAACCATTTCTCCCTTGGCCTTTACTTTCAGGGTTTAGTCAGGGGAAGGAAATCCTGGTGGCGCAGTGGTTAACTGCTACAGCTGCTAACCAAAAGGTCAGCAGTTCAAATCCAACAGGCACTGCCTGGAAACCACGGAGCAGTTCTGCTCTAACCTCCAGGTTGGCTGTGAGTGGCAGTGACAGCGGCTTCCTTCTGTTGTCCTTCCTTCAAAAAGCAAATCTTCAGTTCTCCCCAGCTTGGGCAGCTCTACTGTCTTTTCAAATGCAAATCTGGGTGGGGCTCAGATTTTCGAGCCTAGTCTAATGGCTTGAAACAGGAAGTCAAATCCCCTTTCAGCATACCCAATGAAACACTGGCTGAAAGTACTAATGCAAACTCTGTAATCTACCAAGTCGGATAATTAAGTTCAAGAATTCATCCCAGAACAAGCGCTACATAACTCATTGCTGAATATCACTATGGTGATCTTCAAAGTACTTCCCTTGTGAAGCTATCCACTGATGCCAGCGCCTGCCTAGTCCACCCTTCAAAGCAATTTTGGAATTCTTTCTCTGGAATGGCCATCAGAGCTCTCACCATATTACCCTTGATGTTCTGAAGGTTATCAAAATGTCTTTTTTTCAATATTTCCTTTACCTTCAGGTAAAGAAAAAAGTCACTGGCGGCCAGATCAGGTAAGTTAAGAGGGTGTTCCAAAACAGTTATTTGTTTACTGGCTAAAAACCCCCTTACCGACAATTACACAGTGAAGGTGGCGAATTTGCCACCATGCCCCTGCTCACAAGGGCCATTCCTGAAAGACTTCCACAATTGCTCTGAAGGGTGGATCAGGCACTGACAGCGACACATAGCTTCCTAAAGGGAATACTTGGAAAGTGATTGCAGTGAAATTCAGGAATGAGGTATGTAGCACTTAGAACAATTAAGTTAACAGATTTAATTGTTGGATCTTGTATAATAAACCAGTATTTGTTTTTACTGTATGTTTAGTGGACTAGGTTCCAACTCATATGTACAACACTAAGACACATTCACTTCCGTAGTACGGTCAGTTAATCCATCATCCTAATCACACAATCCTTTTTAAAACATTCCAGTTTGGTCTTTTCCACCTGACTATTTTCTCATGCATACACATATGGCCTTGGGCCTCTGGCTGGTGAAATCAGAAGACCCTGGCCTCCTGTTTCTTTGGCTGCGTATCTGGCCTGGCTGTGTTCCCCGGCCAGTTCAGCTGCAGCTTTTCAATTTTTACAGGTAACACCAACCAAAGCAACCATGTAAATCCCTTCGTTCTTTCTGTTACCAAGTTTCATGCTTTCATGAGTCAAGTTTCATGCTTTCATGAGTCTGGAGCCGTTGCAAAGAATCCAGCTCCTGACATCAACTGTAAAAATGGCTTGGGGGTGACGGCTGATCTCCTCCACTTGGCGCAGGGAGTTGCCTTAATGGATATAGGCCTGTTGAAGGCTGTGCCCCTCAACCTGAGACCAAATCAGGTGGACTTCACGTATACACCAGGGAAAGTACCTCAGCACTGGAAGCCTCAGAGGCTGACGAAGGGTTTACAGGATAAATGATAAATCTGTGACCTCTAGTTAAAACCAGATCCTCTACCAGAATACTTACGCAAAACGGGTTTTAACTTTGGTTTGAACCATGATTTTACGTTGTTTCTGCAAATCCTTATTTTACCACAACAACATAAAGGCTTTAATACATATTTTTTTTATCCCACTTTCTTTCTGTAGTACAGAACAACCTGAACAGCAGCGTAGTGTTATAAGGACTCGAGCATCCATTCTCAGGCTGGCGTGTGTTACAACAAACATTTCATCTTTTACTTTTTCATTAGGTAAGATCCAAAATAAGACCATTTCTTCAAAACACACCCTAGGGGACTAGATTTCAGAGTGCTCAGCTATTTCCACAGTACCGAAACCTAAAACCATCCAACGCCTATTTAAATTAAAATATTTGACCTGACCTTTACTGGTGAAGCATTACCAGAATCTATGATCTATCTAAATAGGATTTATTTGCATACCAAACTAAATATTTTCATTTTGAACTGGCATCTGCCACTCTTCTCACAAAAAGTACATACAAGCCTGGACTACCTTGGTGATCACGGTACACAGGCACAGTTAAGACAGATTGCTTTTTCTCTCTTTTTCGGCAGATAGGCTAGTCAACTGGGTTTGACTGCCTTGAACCATGTATAGCACTTTCAGGACAATGGATAAGAGGGGAAGTTTCTACTTAGTCTGAGCAGCTCCCCGTTGAAACACACCCATTGCTGGCACCTAAGATTTTGTTTGCTGATGGCCAAACAGCTCCTGGTTTCCTGGGCTATCACTAGTTCTCCTAGTTGATTCTTCTTCAATAGTACTTTACTTATCCAGGGCCTCTTTCCTTTCCATATAAAGTTAATGATTCGTTTCTCCATTTCTGTAAAGAATGCTGTTGGTATTTGGATCGAGATTGCATTGAATTTGCAGATTACTTTGGGTAGAAATAACATTTTCACAATGTTCAGTCTACCTATCCATAAGTCTGGTATGTTTTTCCATTTATGTATGTTTCTTCTGTAGTGGGTTTAGTTTATTTATTTATTTTTTGGTTGCTTGCCGTAGTATTTTATAGTTTTCTTTGTATAGGTCTTTTCCATTCCTGGTTAGATTTACTCCTAAGTGTTTTAATTTTTTTAGAGACTATTATAAATGGGTTGTTTTCCTGATATCCTTTTCTTAGTTATTTTTATTGGTGTATAGGAATCCAAATTATTTTTGCATGTTTATTGTGTATCCTGCAACTGCTGAATCTTTCTTGTGGAGTCTTGAGTATTATATAAAGAGTATCATATCATCTATAAATACATATGGTTTTGTTTCTTCCCTACCAATTTGGATGTCTTTTATTTCTTCTTCTTGCATTACTGCTCTAGCTAGGACTTCCAGCCCAAAGTTAAACAGAAGTGGTGATAAAGGGAATCCTTGTCTTGCTCCTGTTTTTCAGCCTCTCTTCATTAAGAAGGATGTTAGCTGTTAATTTTGTATACATGTTATGGTAGATCTCACAGTAGACTATTTATCCACTAAAACAAATAAAAATTTCTTCTCTAGTGAGTATGTGCAGACTCTATTCTAAAATTTGTTTGTTTCATTTTTCTCCAAAGGAGGGAAATCAACCCTTTATGATGTCAACTACGAGGTTAGAAGGTGTGCTGACCCAGTTCCCTTCTAGGTGTATTTATTCAGTTCAACATACAAGAGAGGTCAAGTGCAGGGGTAACCACTGCCTGTGGTGGGTTTGCCAGCTTTCACAGAGGACAGGCTACAAGAGCCACTTGGGGGCCTGAGATGACAGTGTCTTATCACTCTGTGAGACAAACTGTCGTCTTTAGGAAGTGTTTGGGATGGTTTCCAGATATCACAATGATTATCCCCTGAACAAAGAACACTTCACATGTGGATTCTGCTGTAGAAGCAAAGTTGCTGCTCTTCACCAAGTACTCCCCACCACTCTGTGGGGACTTTCTGCTTGTTAGGTCTTCCCGGTTTGGGAGTCTTAAAGCTGCATCCTTCTTGAGGCTTCTTGCTTTGGGTTTTTCCCATTTTGAACACACAGAAAGAATGGATTTGAATAAGAACTAGAAGACCAAGTCTTTTAGTAGATTCCAAACAACTGAACCTTAGACACCTGAAAACATCCTGACAAAACTCACAGGTCGAAATCCAGTAGGTGTGCTTTAAGTAGGCAGTTTCCTTGGTCATCTCAGTCACTCTTCTCTCTAAGGATCGAGTTCTGACCTGTGGGGGAGGAACACACCCACATTCAGTCACGGAAGAGTGTGTACCAAAAGAAGGAAAGAAAAGAGTTCTTACCCAGTCCTCATGAGCCTTCACTTCACGAAGAGCAATCTGAAAGATACCACTCATCAAAATTATACACTGAGGGTTCCTACAGGCTGTTAGGGAAACCCTGGTGGCACAGGGAGTGCTATGGCTGTTAAGCAGAAGGCTGGCAGTTCAAACCTGCCAGGTGCTCCTTACAAACTCTATGGGGCCGTTCTACTCCATCCTATAGGGTCTCTGTGAATTGAAATCGACTTGATGGCAGTGGGTTTGGGTTTTGGGTTTTAAGGGCCATTACAGTCATCAGCAGGGTGTTGGGGATGAGGTGACAAAAAATCTGCAGGTGTTTGGCAGAATAAAAGTTACCTGGTGTTGGAATGAGCACTCTACTTGCTGCAGTTGTCTTTCCACTTCTTTGATTCTTTTCCTGTTGAGTTACAATTGATATCACCAAATAAATCACACTTGTAAATAACCTGCCCTGTTCCCCTTGGGAACTCTGGTGGCGCAGGGGCTACAGTGCTACGTCTGCTAACCCAAAGGTTGGCAGTTCAAATCCTCCGGGCACTCCTTGGAAACTCTTTGGAATAGTTCTACTCTGCCTTATAGGGTCACTATGAGTCAGAATCGACTCCATGGCACTGGGGTTGGTTAGGTTTTTGGTTATTCCCCTTAGTCTACAACTGAGTACAAATAAAAAGGGTACAGTAGGATCAAAGGCAGAGTCCTGGTGGTACAGTGGTTAAGAGCTTGGCTGCTAACCAGAAGGTCGGCAGTTCCAGATGCACCGGTTGCTCCTTGGGGACTCTATGGGGCGGCTCTATGCTGGCCTATTGGGTCATTGTGAGTTGGACTGACTTAACAGTAACAGGTTTGGTTTCGGCTTAGGATCAAAGGTATTGGTTGCTACCATTTCTCTACATATTATTTAGTGCCAGAAAGTCAATGTTTTATTATTTCCTCACCCATTCTCAGTATTTTTCAGTTAACCATGCTGTAAACACCTTTCATCATGAAGCTTTAAATGTTTTCCTGTCTTTCCTACTGTTGATATTTGCCACTGTGTCACTTCTGACTGATGACAACTCTGTGTGTGTCAGAGGGAAACTGTGCTCCACGGAGTTTTCTGGGTTATGACACTGTGGAAGCAGATCAGTGGGCCTGTCTTCCAAAGTGCTCCGGAGTGTGTCTGAACTCCCCTCCTTTCAGCTAGCAGAGTGCCTAACCATTTGCACCCAAGGACTCCTCCTTTCCTGGTGTCCTTAATGTTTCCCAGGAGAGACCCAACACTGAGTCCATCAAACGGCACAATCACTTTATGGCTTGTCATACATCCTACACCAAACTGCTTTCCTACTGATGACAATTTATACCACCTTCAGAAATGTTTGCTGTGAACCAAGATCCTGCCCAGCCTACCTAGCACTGGTGGCCAGGGCATTTTGAATAACAGAACATTTTTTTTCATTTGTAAACTTAGCATTTGTTTTTCTTGTTTTGTGCAAGTTCTCTGTGTCTTCAGACCACTTACTTCCATGTCTGTTGAGTGTAGACAATGTAACAAAAGTTAAAAATCAAAAGTCTAACAGAGGCTTCATGAGCCCCAGGTGTTCAGGAGCCCACTCACTGGCAGTTCCTCATTTCCTCTACAGCCAGCTGCTCTTGTTCCTCCACAGCTGCCAGCTGCCTCTGTCTTTCCTGGCGCTCAAGCTGATCCAGTCTTAGCTTCCTACAGAGGGAATGAAATACATAACATGAGCTACTTCCCTGGGTGAATTTCTGTCTGTCTCTCAGTGGTCTGGATTCAAGTGTCCCTTCCCACCCCTCCTCATAAATGCACAGCTTTACAATCACCATCAGGGAAGACTTCAAGCTTCCTTCTGAGAGCGAGAAATCAAACTCTGGCCCGCTGTCAAGTCCCCTACAGTTCTGAGTGTCTCCTCATAGCTCTCATACCACCTATTCACCAGTACACAAAAGATGCAAGAGTGAAAGGCATGTGTGAGACACATGATATGCCCTCCTAGGACAAATCGCTTGTGCTTGAGGTAGTCAAAGTTCATTTCAAAGTCAAAATTCAGGGCTGAGCAAATCTAGGCAAACACACTTCTCCCACGGGAAGACTCGCTTCTCACAGCGGGTACCATGGCACAGTCAGCTAAGAGAGGTCTGGCCAACACGGTTTCCTTCAAACTGCACAAGCAAATACAGAACATTTCTACAGTTTGTGTGCGTAATTCCTACCATCTACTTCAAGGCGTCTATCTATCTTACTGAAGTTGAGTTCACTCACAGTAAAAGCAGCAAAGAGCAATGATCTACGGAGAGGGTCTGCTCTGTTGTTGATGAGCTTCTTTGTTCATGCTTCTGGATCCAATGATTCTCAAAGTGACACTTGTTTTTTGTGCCTCATGAGCAAAGTTCACCCCAAAGAGCTCCGGGAAATAGAGTCAAAAACACCCAAGAGAGAAAGACTAGTGCATTCATTCCTGGCCACCCAGTAAATCTAAGCATAGGCTTTCTCAAGTGGCTGCAATGTAGCATTGTAAGACGATGAAGGTACAAAGGACATACCTCCGTCCCAGGCCTAAAGGAGCCCACAGTTTCATGCAAATAAGGTACTAGTGAGGATGGAGCAAAAACCCAGACTGAGGCTTGGGAAGGCATAACCCAAACCCTAGTCTTACAGGAATATCAGGAAGAGTTTCGCTTCTGGCTATGAATGAATGGGTTTGAAGTCCCTGATCTCCCACCAAGAACAAGTGAAAGCATGAAACAAAATAAGGAGAATGTGGCTGAATGCGTCAAAGATCTAATAATCTAGTGGAGAAACAGGGAACTAAGATCCAGGAGAAGAAGGAACCCCAGGAGTAGGAGCAGGCTGGCATTTGAGGCTCCTTTCCTCAAGGTTCATCACTGCATTCTGGAAGATACTATCAAGATGCAGAGAAGCCAAGCAGAGTCTACAAACATGGGAAAACAAGTGGTTTTCAGGGTCTGCCAATGAGGGTGTTCCCTGGCAAAACATGCAGGCTTTGGTTCTGGCCCAGAAGAGTGACACACTGGGAGCTACGTGGACAGAAACTACCCTGGCCTTTGTGTGGACAGATGCTATGGTGACTGATCTCAGCCTCCACTTGGATTAAGGGGAATCAGTACTGCCGGCACCCCTGACTGCATGCCCGGAGGAAACACTATCTTTCCCAGAAGAAGACACATCATCTCGGGCCTTAGATTTTTCTCTAAAATTGTAATACACTATGTATTTCTGTAACAGGAATGCCCATGTAAGGGAGAGATCAGACAATGTGATGTGCTCCAAACCTAGAGAGTGACTGAAATAAAGCCAGAGCACACCCAGATGATGAAGTTATCACATAATCATCCAAACAATTAAAAGTTAAGTATATGAATTTCAGGAGAAAACTAGAAAATTTTACACCCCACCCCCCCAAAAAAGTAATGGACACTAACAACTCCAGTGATAACTTTATAAGCACATACACAAAAAAGGTGATTTATGACAGGGGAAGTTTGCTCTGAAAAGGCAACTAGCATGAAGCAGAGTGAGGTGAAAGAATGAAAAATTCAGGAAAATGTATAGGAGGCAGTACAGAAGCAGTACAAGGTTTAATTGAAATCTGAAAAGAGAGGCAGAAACAAAGCATGGAGAGATAATGGCTGAGGTTTTTCTGAAACTGAAGACATTAACTCACACATTTCTCTCATGACCATAATTACTCTTTCTCCACCCCTTCTATCATATACACGTATCTCAGGAAAATCACTGAAACACCCAAAATAAAGGAACATCACCTAAGACAGCAGGGGAAAGGGGCTAGAGACCTTCAGATCATACGAAATCTAAAAATTACAGAAACACTGAAAGCAGGAGATAATGATTACCTTCAAAGTATTGAGAGTAAATAATTGCAGAATTCTACAGCCAGTGGAAATATCCTTTCTTAAAAGCCAGAGTTAAATAAGGATGTTTTCATGCAAACTAAATTATACAGCTGGTCATTCAAGCAGTTCTGCAGGTAAATGAAAGTCAGCCCTGATGGAAGCCTAAAGAGGCAAGAAAGAACAAAGCCTACTCAAGGGGTAAGTATGTATATGTATCTAGATGAAGAAGGTCCAGAGAGCACTGTGCCACACAGTCAAAATAGTGTCTTAGGGGGTTGAAATAAATAGAGAATTCAAATATGCTATGTTAATACCATGTGTTTTAGGAGGCGAGTAAACAGTGTTAAAACCCAGCAAGAGGTGAAAATACTAATTCATATCTGACTTTAATAAGTCAAGGAGGCAGGCTGACTTCGTGGTCATTCCAAAGTTGAGTCAAATCACCTGTAACTACCAAAACTAGGCAAGGGAAAACCACAGTGAACAACTAAATATGACAGAGATGACCAGAAATAAGTGAACAAGGAATTTATGAAACTCAATTGGTAGGTTAACCTCAGCTGTGTTCAGAGACTACATTCTGTGTAGAACAATGAGCAGTTCGCCTCTGTATCATCCCTCTCCACGAATAACTTCCAGGAGCCTAAAGACCTAAATAGGCAGCAGACTGCCAGGTGGGAAAACAGGAAAGAACATTTTGACCAGAGAACTCAGTATATACAAGGCAAAGAGGGATGGGGTTGGGGAGGCCCAAGGGACTGTGTTGGTGGCTGTGGCCCTGGGTGCTCAGGAGGAAAGTGTAGGGCAACAGTTGGCATCTGAGTTCAGGGGTGGCCTGAGAGGGAAAGTAGAGCAGCAACTAAACAGGGACTTCTGGATCCTGGAAGAGTTAAGTGTGTCACAAAAGTGAAGGAAGTGCCATTTAGTCATCAGCTGACAGCTGTTTGCAGAGATCAAAACAAAACAAAAAAACCAACTGCATTGCTATTGAATCAGTTCCAACTCAAAGTGACCCCACAGGACAGGGAAGAACTGTCCCACAGGGTTTCCAGGGAATGGCTAGTGCATGCAAACTGCTAACTTTTAATTAGCAGCTGTAGCTCTTAATCATTGCACCACCAGGGCTCCTAGCAAAGGTTAGGTTTTTACAAAACAATTACTGACATGAGAAATGTTTTTCTCAGGAAGACATCACGTGTGAACTTGAATTTGAAAAAACGAAACTGTGGTTGTGCAGTGAAATCAGAATGAGCAAAGGCCTTCCTTGTCTGGTTTCAGTGTTTAATGGCATCAGATAGTCATGGCCTGAACTGTGAAAAACTAATAACCTGTATTTCTTCAGCAAGGGTGGTGTTCTCAGAATCTGCCCCAGACACTGAAGAATAAAGTACAGACATAAATAATAAATAATAAAAAATAAATAAATAATAAAGAACAGACATAAATATCAACGGCTACAAAAAAGATCATTTTCAGAAAAACTAGGCGTTTTTCTGCAGGAAGAATTCAAAATGTGTATATTTCAAGAATTCTATAACTCCAAGTTGACATGTAAATATCTGAAGAGCAAGCAGATGCACCAAAGAAGTCTTCCCATGGAAATCAAGACAGAAAGGACAGCCTGAATTAGGCAAAAAATGTGGTGATTACAGTAAATAATGACAGTGCTCCACACAGGTGCACACGCCCACTCCTGCAACAGTACTTGTGACAGCAGACACAGGGACATCTTACTCTTCTGTGTCCTTCTTTCTCTCCTCATAGGCTTCCTGCAGAATCTTGAACTTCGTCCTCAGGATCTGGCATTCTGCTTCCTTTCCAGTTTTCCCCACTGTCAGCAAATTGCACTCAGCTCGCAGTGCCTTCTTGCAGGCTATAAAGGATAAAGCATTTTTCTCTGTGTGTGTGCATGAGGACTGTGGGACTTGGTTGGGGTAGGGGACAGGAAACGGGTGACAACCCTGAATGCAGGAAGCCATGCTGTATCTTTCCAGTGCAAAATTACTCCCACCTAATGGGCATTTCTTCCCAAGAATAAATCTACCTTCCAGGTTACAATTACTGGACATCAAGGCTCTCAGCTTAGACTGTAGTAGTTTCAGATCTTTCTCAACTTCTGATATTGCAGTTTTTGCCTAAGAAATCCAATGAGGGAAATGCTGTTAAAAGGAGAGTATATAGTACAGTCTCCCACTGAACAGGATTCTCTGCAAAAAGAAGCATATACCTGGGAGACAGACAGCATCTGTATCTTTTGATCTCTCATCTTCTTGTTCTGGTCACCTGAAATAAAAAGTTGAATTGCTCAATATTCTTGTGCTCCTTAACTTTACTTCTTGTTGATTCTAGAGCCTTCCAAAAGACTCAACACTTATTTCATCATGTTCAAATCAAAAAACTTAGCTACCGTGGTTGAAGTAATTGTCTATGTACAAGGACTGCCAATTCAGTTCACAATCTCATCCTAGACAAAACGCTACAGACCTCATTGCTGAATATCACTACAGTCACCTTTGAAGTACTCCCCTTGGGAAGCTATGAACCAACACCAATGCCTAGTCCACCCTTCAAAGCAGTTTCAGAATTCTTTTTCTGGAATGGCCCTCAGGGCTATCGTTGGACTGCCTTTGATGTCCCGAATGTCATCAAAATGTCTTCTTTTCAATATTTCTTCTATCTTTAGGTAAAGACAAAAAGTCATTGGGGGCCAGATCAGGTGAGTAGGCGGGTTGTCGCAATACTGTTATTTGTTGACTGGTGAAAATCTCCCTCACCTAAACAATTCAGTTCACAAACTTGCCACTGGCCATTCCATAAAGAGTTCCCAAATGGCTTAGAAGGGTGAACTAGGCACTGGTGTTGGTTCATAGTTTCCCAAGGGGATTACTTTGAAGGTGACTGTAGTGATACTCTCAGCATTGAGATATGTAGTACTTTTTCTAGGATGAGTTTGTGAATGCAACTGGCAGACTGTGTGTGTGTGTGTGTAATCCTTATACCATGAATTTTACTCTTTGAAAGTGTACTATTGAGAGGTTTTTAACATAGTCACAAAGTTATGGAACCACACCGCTATCTAATTCCAGATCATTTTCATTATTCTCAAAAGGAAATCTTGCCCCTATTAGTGAGCAGTTACTCCTCACTTCCCCAGACCACCCTCCTCCCCACCCCGACTTTTCCACCCCATCCCCACTCCTCAACTCTAGCAACCAGGAATCTAATTTCTTTCTCTATGGATTTCCCTTTTCTGGATACTGCATTTGGATGGTACCATACAATTGGTGACCTTTTATGTCTGGCTTCTTTCACTTTAATGTACTTTTTTCCAGGTATATCCATGATAAAGAATTATGACTACTTCTTTTGTTTAATCACCAAACAGAAGTCCATTGCATGCATATACAACAATTTGCTTATTTCTTCATCATTTGGTAGACATTTGGGCTCCTTCCACTTTGGGGATATCATGAGTATTACTCCGATAAACACCCATGGACAAGCTTTCGAGTGAGGAAAAATTGTCTTTCTTTTCTGGTTACACAGCTAAATGGAAATGACCGTTCACATGGCAGTGCCGTATTAGACTTTTTGAGGATCCACCACACCGACTTCCGTGCTTCATTATTTGGCGTTCACACCAGCAGTGTGCAAGGGTTCCAAGTTCTCTGCATCCTTACCAACACATGTTATGGTCCTTCTTTCTAACCACAGTCATCCTAGTAAGTGTGAAGAAATGCCCCATAGAGCGCTTTTTAAAGTAACACTTTAACTAAGGTATCATTCATATACAATGCATCTCACCTACCTCAGGTGCACAACTCAAATAAACTGAGAAATTAGGGTTCTGGGCTTGCTGACTGCTCTTCTATGCCCCAGGACCCACCTGGACCCAACAGAGCCAACATTTAGAAGAGATTCAACCACTCCAAGAGAGAACTGGTGACCTAACTAAAATCAGAGGGATCCTGCCTCCATGAGATGGGTATCACCTACCGATTTTCCATTACCTGATTCATTTATGCCTGAATTTTCCCCCTCTGACTTCAATTCAAACAACCAGTTCAACTGTGAAATGCAATTAGTCAATGCCTAGAAAAGGAACGAGACCGCATTACAAAGAATGTCTTCACTCTAACCAAGAAGACGTCAGACTTTATCTGTGAGAACAGGCTTACATCAACATCATTGAATCTTTGAGTAAAAGCTCCTTCTAAATCTTTCTCAGACACTTCTAACGGTTTGATTAGTTCACTGAGCTCAGCATACTCTTTTTGACACTCTACAATTTTCTGCTGCAACTGAAAAGCAAAAGCAAAAACAAAACAAAAGCTAGATTAAATGAGTCAGGTTTTTGTATGAGAGAATTTGAAACCATGTATGACTGAGGCAGGGAAAGCGGAAGCCAGGATGTCCGTGGCATGTCACCCTAGAGTCCAGCCAAAGCCTTGGTGCAAAGGAGGAGAAAGGTGGCTCACCCTCAATGCTGGCATGAGGACAAAATTGGGTATTTGGAGACCCAGAAACAGAAAAGAACTCACAACAGTGATAGTATAAACACCCTTCAGACACTCCTTCTGTGCCCAAATAAAAACCATTTCCAAGCAGGCAACTGACATGATCCACTGCCAGAGTGAAAGGAAGAGCGTGACTCCCAGGCAGTCTGTGCCAGCCCACGGACCCCACAGGAAGTGATCTCACCCGGTCACTGAAGCACTAACTGGTCATGAAGGGTCTTCAGGGACCTGGCTCCAGGCCTGACAAGCCTGTGCCTCTCCCCCGTAAGGCTACTCAGCTTAGTAGTGGGTTGGTATGTGACAGAACAAAGAATAGGCCTCATGATGGTCACAGGGAACTGTGCAGAAGATAGGAAACGCCAAAGAAGTAAGTAATGTGGGCATGCCCCTGACCTGGGGCCACATTTCAAACTTGGTGAATCTGAGGATAGATCCTTCACTCAGGCCTCCTGGCCTTAAAAGAGACTTGAGGGAACACATAAAGAAAGGGTGGTTTTCCCTTCTCTGATTACACAATCTGTGGATGTAGCTTTTTGTTACCTGCCCCTTCCTGATCTGAAGCCAAGCTCCATCCTCCTGGATCTGCTCTAGTTCAGTCTTCAGTTTCCCCTCAGTGACTTGAACTTTTTCAATGGTAGCTTGAACCTTCAGCAAGAAACTCCTGTTAGTGAATGAATTCCCACGAACCACAAGTACGTTCCATTACTCCTCCTTGTTGCTGTTGCTGCTGAATCAACTTCGACTCATGGCAACCCCATGTATGTGGAGTAGGACTTCTCCAAAGGGGTTTCAAGGCTGTGATCTAACAGAAGCAATCACCCGTCCTGTCTTCTGAGGTGCCTCTGGATGGGTCTGAACTACCTCCCGTTTGGCTTATGCACTTAGCCGTTTGTACCAGCCCAATCCACTGCCATTGAGCCTATTCTGACTCACAGCAAACCTGTAGGGCAGAGTAGAACTGCCCCATCGAGTTTCCAGGGAGCACCTGGCAGATCTGAACTGCTGACCTTTTGGTTAGCAGCCATGGCACTTACCCACTACACCTCCAGGGTTTCCCTCTATCGCCCAGGGACTCCTTATTATGTCCCCTGTGGTTGTTATGTGCTATGGAGTTGATTTTGACTCATAACTGCCCCATAAGGTTTCTGAGGCTGTCATCTTTACAGGACAGGCTGCCAGGCCTTTTCCCACATGGAGTGGCTGGTAGGTTTGAACCACCAACATTTGGGTTAGCAGCCAAGTGTTTAACCATTGTGCAACCCTAGACATCATGTAATTTTAATATTCTAAGACATGAACTTGGAAGTCCTGGTGGTGTAGTCGTTAAGTGCTGTATCTGCTAACCACAAAGTCAGCAGTTCAAATCCACCAGGCGCTCTTTGAAAACTCCATGGAGCAGTTCTACTCTGTCCTATACAGTCGCTGTGAGTTGGAATCCACTTAATGGCAGAGGGTTGGGGTTTTTTGGGTTTAAAACATGAACTACTCATTTCCCAGCAAATATTCCAAATATATGTTCCTCTGCAAAGCCAAAGTAAACAATGAAACCTGTACAGTGATTGTAGGTAGTTTACCTCTGACAGTTCTGAGGCATTTATTGAAATAAGATGGTTCAAGTTCTCAATAGATTGCTCTCGTTCCCATATCTGCAGGTAGGAAGAAACAACACCTATGTTAGAATTTCAACAGATACATGAAGTGATATGGCACAAGAAAAAGAAACATTAGCTACACCTATCTCATAGCTAACAGCTATATTTCACATAAAAACCTAATTCAACTTGTATCAAGAGGAAAAGTCATGCACATAAAGCAAAGAGGAACAAAGAAAGTTCTTGAAGACACAAATACTTCATGGCACCTATGACCTTTCTGCTCGTGCGGATATGTGACTGGGTGACAAGGTGAAAGCAAATTAAGTGGAAAACCTTCCAGTTGAACATCTCAAACATATGGCTGTTCTTAAAAGAAGACAGACAACTTTACTGAGGTCACACTGAAAATTCTCTATTCTACACACACAGGGGTAGGACTGTTGGACTTGGCTGGAAATTGAAAGTCTTTAAAAAAACAAAAACAAAACTCACTGCCATTGAGCTGATTCTGACTCATAATGACCCTATGGGTCAGAGTATAACTACCCCATAGACTTTTCAAGGAGCGCCTGGCAGGTTTGAACTGCTGTCTCTTTTATTAGCAGCCATAGCGCTTAACCACTGTGCTGCCAGGGTTTCCAAATCTTCTCTAGCCTCCTGGAAAACAGGGCCGAATAATATGAAAATTACCCAGGCTTGTGGTAAGAAATATATGTACATATATCCTTCCTAGACCCTGAAAAACCCTGTGGGAGGAATACATGAAATTCCAGATCGTTGTTCAGAAGAAGGGTCACCTTTCCAGAATGCACCCTAGATGCTGTGGGCAGCACGAAATAACATAGGACTCAGTTTCCCAATGCACTAAAAGGCTCAAAAGCCAAGTTATAGTAACATGAGGCAATAAAAATCTTACCAAGTCCTGGTTCGTCACATTTTTTTCTTCCCTCTCACACTGCGACACAGTGTGAGTACTTTGAATACTGTCCCTCAGGACTACATCAGTACCTCCAAGTGTTTCAATCTGATCCTTCAACAAAGCATATGGAGGTCAGAAATAGTTACTCACTACTTTTTACTTCTGCTTTCAGAATGTGATTTAGGAGAGGAAAAGGTTTTTACCTTAAGCTCTCTTGCTTCATCAGCGAGAATCGTATTTCCTCTTCCAGTTTTCTGAAGACATTTTTTTAATTCGTCGATCTATATAAATACGTAATAAAGGATTCGAAGTCAAAAATACTACTGCAAAGCCTATCTCCCAAATAACAGCCATAGCATTGTACACATATGATGCTTGCTTTGAGTTTGGGTTATTTACAGACAATGAGTAGATAAGGTACCAACACAAAAGAAGAAATATTAAAATACTTTAACTACAAGAAGGTGGAAATAACTCAAGGTGAAGTGATAAAAAAAATAAAAGTTGAAAGGACAGCTATACCTTCTGCTCATAATTAGATATCTTTTCTACAAGCTCTTTGTTTTCCTCGCTGTAATTCTTAATCTTCTCAGAAATTTCCTCTAAATTGACTAAAAAGTGAGAAATAGTTTTTTAGATTATTGGAAAAACAGTGACAATGAATTACCCTTTTTCTTAGAAGCAGAGGCACATATTCTGGCATTACGAAGATAAAGAAAGTCTTAGCCTCACTACTATGACCAAAGAATGTCTATCTTAGTTAATGGCATTTAAAATTTAAGAAAAAAATATGGAAATAAGATCCCTATTTGAAGGCGATGTCTATTTTTTTTTCAAGATTGGAGAAACAGATAAAAACATCTTAGCTTAATATCTCTTCCTTTTCTAAGTACCATTCTTCTTAGACAATATCAATTACACCAAACAGCTCTCTCAGACTACAGGCACCCTCAAAGACGTGGCCACTTCCTGACTCTCTGTTAACCAAGAAATAAAACTATTCCAGAAGCCAATTCTTCAGACAGAGGTTAGACTGGACTGTAAAATAAAACTCATTAAGGACGGTGCTTGTCAATTGAAACAGATATATGAGACTAAATGGGCAGCTTCTGCCCAGAGACAGGATGACAAACCAGAAAGGGACAGGAGCTGGTTGGAAAGACACAGGAAACCACAGGTGGGAAAATGGAGTGTGCTGTCACATTGCAGGACTGCAACTAGTGTTACACAACAAAATGTGTATACATTTTTCTCTCTCTGATGAAGCAAGAAAGCTTAAGGTAAAAACCTTTTCTTCTCCTACATTTTTCAATGAGAAATTAACTTGAGCCATAAACTTTCACCTGAAGCACAATAAAAAAAAAAAAACAACTCTGTCCTTGCCAGAGGTGAAACCAACAGAAAAACTGAACTTCCTCTCTGCCTATATAGGTCTCTGGTGCTGCAATGGTTAAGTGTTTGGCTGCTAACCAACCAAAAGATCAGCAGTTTGAATCCACCAACCACTCCCTGGAAACCCTATGGGACAGTTCTACTCTGTCCTGCAAGGTTGCTATTAGTCAAAATCAACTTGATGACAAAGGGTTTGGGTATTTTGGGGTTTCTTTTTGTACCTACTTACATTTCTTGGAAACCCTGGTGGCATAGTGATTAAGAGCTATGGCTGCTAACTGAAAGGTCAGCAGTCTATATCCACCAGGTGTTCCTTCAGAATCGTACGGGGCAACTGTACTCTATCCCATAGTGTCACTATGAGTCAGAATCGACTTGAGGGAAGCAGCCTTGTCTTAACCTTCATATTCTGAGGAAACCCTGGTGGTGTAGTAGTTAAGTGCTATGTCTGCTAACCAAAAAGTCTGCAGTTTGAATCTACCAGGTGCTTCCTGGAAACTGTATGTGGTAGTTTTACTCTGTCCTATAGGGTTGCTATGAATTGGGATTGACTTGAAGGCACTGGGTTTGTTTTATTTGGTTTTTTGGCTTCCTGATAAGTACAGTGTCTTACTCATTTCTACTTTTCCCTTACAGTTGAGTTATGCCTAATTATTCCCTCCAAACTCTACACTTGTATCATCAATATTTCTGCCCCAAATTAAACTCGTCTTCGCCCTACTTCCAAAATTCATTCCTCCCCCTGGTTTCCTATCTCGGTTGTTGACTCCCCTGTTTACTTTGTCATGCATACTGACAACCCAGAAATAGTTATGTTTTCAAGGGTTAACAAGTCAATCAGACATTAGAGGTCAGTGTATCTGTGTCTAGTTGAATTAGAACCCACATCAAACACTAATACTGACAAAAGATTATTACAAAGTCAACAAGAGCCTAAAATCTCACCTTGATAAGCTGGAGGCTCTACCTAGAAGTGGGGGACATAAAATTAAATTAGAGGTTAAAAAACACCAACAAAAAGAATCTATAGTTTCTTATAAAAAACTTAATAATTGTAATCCATTGGCATTATTATAATAGTGGTTTAGTTCAGCATAATGAACAGATGGGATTAAAACCAAGAAAAAGCTAGAAGGGTTTAAACTGTGGTAATATTTTATAAACCACTTCTGATAAAGAACCCAAAAGAAAATTCCTTGTTTTCACCCAAAGATCTATTTACATTCTGTTCCATAATCACCACTCTACTCAACCTCAGTAAAGGCAGGCATTGTCATAATAAATACACTAATGTGTCATTTACCTCAAATTATTTGTCAACCCTCATAATGAGTCCCAGAGTAGGGATTTATTTTTTTTTATTTTTTTTTATTTTTTTATTTATTTTATTTAACATAACTGAGTGAAAATGTACATTCACATATAAATTTACATGCCCCCCTACATGCAGCTTCCACTGCTCTCCCAGTCCAGTGACTGCACACTATTCCTCTCTGCTCCATACATGTCTCATCCTCCCAACAGTCTCCTTTCCCCTCCTCTCAGTCCACTCCCCTTCCTCCAGCCAGAGGTCAGCAAGATGATATCCTATAGATGTATAGAACCATAAAGTGCTTCCAATATATGGTTACTCTGCATTGCCAAGTCCAATCCATTCCTGTCCAAAGAGTGGACCTTTGTTATAATTTATGGGAAAGGGCAGCATCAGGGCAGGGAGCCATGCTCTCAGAGGAACCCCAAAACCACTGGACCATCAATTGAGGTCTTTTAGTGGAGATCTCATGATGCACCTCTTTTTATTCTTGTGTTGCCAGTGAGGCTCCTCTCTGTGAGCTCCGTTGTGGCTATCACTGGTGGTGGTCGGGCACCATCCGGTTCTTCCAGTCCCAAGTCGACGTAGGCATCCACTCTTGTGGGTCTCTCTGTCTTCTCGGTTGTCTTTACCGCATGCCACTTTGGCCCTCGGTGAGCATCCATTCCTGCTGAGTTGGGACCATTTGCTGCGTCCTCGGGTGGCAGCTTGGCAGCTTTTAAGACCCCAGACGCCACTCACCAATGTGGGGTGCAGAGAGCTCTCTTAGCAAAACGCTAGTTGTGCCAATTGGCCTGGAATTCACCTAAAAGCATGGTCCCCCGCCCCCCGCCCCAGCTACTCTATCCTTGCAGTATTCAGTTAAGATGGAAGGAGTACTCAAGTTATGCTTAAGTCCACTTAATGTCGTTCTTGTTCCTAACGTGTGCTGTCACCGCTTTCTCCCAACTAGATTTCTAGTAACTATCTAAACTAAACCCTCCCCCCCCTCGCCCTCCCTCCCTCCCCTCGCTTGCAGCTGTCAAAGAGTCTTTTCTTCTATACACAAGTCTGTTTCTGAGATCTTATCATAGAGGTCCCATACAGTATTTGTCCTTTTGTCGCTGACTACTTTCACTCAACATAATGTCTTCCAGTTGAAACCAGGTTAGGAGATGTTTCCTGGAATCATCGTTATTCGGGATTTATTTTTAAATAATATTTTACCATGTTTTTTGTGAAAGATTACACAGCACATTAAGTTACCATTTAGCAATGACTACACAAACAGTTCAGAAGCATTGGTTACATTTTTTCACAATATTCCTTTTGGAGTTTTTTGCTTCCAGTAATCTGGTTTCCCTGTCCCTTTACACTTGGATGGTGTCGTAGTCAAGTGCTACATCTGCTAACCCAAAGTCAGCAGTTCAAATCTGCCAGGCACTCCTTGAAAACTCTATGGAGCAGTTCTGCTCTGTCCTATAGAATCACTGTGAGTCAGAACGGACTCAATGGAAGGGGGTTTGCTTTGAGTTTCACCCTTCATGCTTTGCTTTGGAATAACTATTGACCATTTGGTCTCACACTGATGACTGTCTTAAAGGTGCACAGTACACAAGGGTAATATATTTTACGAGCTCATCCCTTATAGCTCAAAGGTGACCTCAAGGAGTAGTTTCTGTTCAAGATTAATGGAGTATCTCAAGGCAATGGTCTCAGGAGTCCCCAAGTCTCACTCAACCAGTCCAGTAGGCCTGGGCTGTTTAAGAATTGGAGTTCTACATTTTTCTCCTCTTCCCTCAGGATCTACTGTGGAGATATGAGATAACTTTAAGAGCCTCTGAAAAAATAAAAGGCAAAATCTCTAGACAAGATACATCTTTGCACTGTGCTGTATCTGCTGCCCAGAATGTCAGCAGTTCAAATCTGCCAGGCACTCCTTGGTAACTCAATGAGGCAATTCTACCCTGCACTATAGGGTTGCTATGAGTTGGAATTGACTCTCTGGCAGTAGCTGTAGCTTTTGAAATGTCTTTGAAATGTAGGACTTTTAGGAGCTGCCACTCCTGTAAGGATTCACACTAGCCACACAATCCCTCTACCATGGGTCACCAAGCACAGCGCTATGTTTTCACTGTAACCTATCCTGTTGCATTGAATGTGCTCTCACCAGGTCTGTGGATGCATCTGTGGTTGTTTCATCAGAGTACATGACTAGAAGTGGAACTGTGCTGAATAAAAAAGGGGTGGAGCACTTTGAAGGTGTCGGGTACACTGTGTTACTCTGTATTTCAGGATGGTTGTGAGAATTCACAACTCCATTACCAGTGTATGAAAGGGACTCCAGAAGAATTATTATTTCTTTTCACGGAAAAAACGCGTACATTGAAATTTTCTCCCTGAGATTACTGAGATTATACAGTTGTCTTGTTCACTGACTTCTACACTAAAAAAAGATGAGACCCTTTTTACCAGATTAGCTTTGATTTCAATCATCAATTTCTGTTCACATTAGCCATCTAAAAAATCCCTGATTATAAAAATTTCTGGTTATCTGTCACTCAAAGCTATCTGGAAGGTACTTTAAAATACTTACAGCTAAAATAGTCCTCCACACAAAAATGGCCAATATACCAACCCCCAAAGTAGACAGCAATAATGACAGGCTTCCAAGGAAGTCCATGAAAACCAGGCCCACGGTGAAAACGGTCTGGCAGAACATTTGCTAGCTGAAATAACAATATTTGAAATCATGAAATGACTCAAAGAAATATACAACATAACAGTCACATAAAGTCATTAGTAGAAACCCTAAATCATCCTCCAAGAAGTATTCCCCCTACCACTTCCAAGAAGACTAGAAGCTGGACACTGCATGTTTCTCACTTGGCCACCGGCATTGTTGAGCACTGCAAGCATGGACCTCTCTAGCAGGGCTCCATTTCCGGCTCACCAGAGGCTCTACCTTCTCTAGTATCTTCACACTGAATCATTTTTTTCCCACGGATACACTGATTTTTCTTAAACATCTTAACATGAAACAACTAATTAAAAAACACAATAGAGAGATGACTTTATTCAGAAGTAATCAGCTTTTCAGGCTTGAAAACAATGAAGGTGGTGATGAGGAATATGACACTAGACTATGAGAGATTTCCCTAAGATCCTTGATTTTATTTTTATTCAATTCTTACAGAAAGAAGACAAAGATATCTTTGAGTAAGTCCAGACTGTCCTGATAATGGGTCTGCAGAAATTGTTCCAGATTTAACTGTTTAATCTTTAACACTTGATATCAACGATCAAGTGGGATTTAGCCGAGGAATGATACAGTGGTTCCACACTAGAAAAGCAGTCAGTGTAAAGCACCACACTCACAGGACAAAAGAAAGAACTCCATGATCATCTCAGTAGACATGTCTTAAGGGAAAAGCACTTAACAACCTTCAACCCGCTTTCATGATAAAAACATTCAACAAGACAGAGAAGGGAAAATTCTCAATGTAATAAAGAGCATTTATGAAAAGCCCACAACTACCATTATACTCAATGGAGAAAAGACTAAAGCTCTCCTCTTAAGGTCAGAAACAAGACAGGGATGCCCACTCTCCATTGCTATTCAACATTGTTCCAGAAGTCCTAGCCAGGGCAATTAGGCTAGGAAAATAAATAAAAGGTATCCAAATTGGGAAGTGTCTTAGTCATCTAGTGCTGCTGTAACAGTAATACTACACGTGGATGGCTTTCCAGAGAAAAGTTTATTTTCTCACAGTCCAGTAGGCTGGAAGTTCGAATGCAGGGTGCCAGCCCCAGGGGAAGGCTTTCTCTCTCTCAGCTCTGGAGGAAGGTCCTTGTGACGCATCAGTCTTCCTTTGGTTTGGGAGCATCTCATCCAGGAATCTCAAAACCAAAGGACATGCTTTGCTCCCGGCACTGTTCGTTCTTGTTTGATGGTATGAGGTCTCCTGTCCCTGCTTGCTTCCCTTTCTATCTCTTGTAAGATAAAAAGAGTGCAGGCCACACCCCACGGAAACTCCCTTTTCATTGGATCAGGAATGTGACTTTAGTAAGGGTGTTACAGTCACACCCTAATGGTCTTTAATGTGATCTAATCCTGCCCTATTAACTACAGGCAGAGTATAGGATTTACAACAAGTAGAAAAAATGCAATCACAAAAACAGAGGACAATACTGGGAAACATGGCTCACCTAAGTTGTTATGCATATTTTCTGGGAGACATAATTCAGTCCATGACAGGAAGGAAGAATGAAACTATTGCTTTTTGCAGGTGACATGATCCTATACATAGATAACCCCAGAGAATCCACATGAAAACTAACAGAATAAATGAATTCAGTAAAGTGGCAAGGTACAAAGCCAAAACACACATGAAAAAGCTGGGTTTCTATATATCAGTAACAAACAAGCAGAAAACTAAGGAAACAACAGCGTCTAAAAGAATAAAAACTCTATGAATAAATCCAGCCAGGAAGGTGAAAAATTTGTACACAAAAGCTATAAACTACTACTAAGAGAAATCAAAGACCTACAAATAGAAGGACAGCCTGTGTTTAGGTACAGTAATGCTTCTCTTAACATCCAACATACAATCTGTAATACAGGACATCATGTGATCTGGATGTTGTACAAATATCACGTAACATCTTTTTGAGCAATGCCTGACCATACATACATATCCGTGGTCTAAGGCTTGTCCCCTTTTCCATCCCTGTCTGCCTGCGAAGGTGAAAAATTTGTACACAAAAGCTATAAACTACTACTAGGAGAAATCAAAGACCTACAAATAGAAGGACAGCCTGTGTTTAGGTACAGTAATGCTTCTCTTAACATCCAAGATGCAATCTGTAATACAGGACATCATGTGATCTGGATGTTGTACAAACATCACGTAACATCTTTTTGAGCAACGCCTGACCATACATACATATCCATGGTCTAAGGCTTGTCCCCTTTTCCATCCCTGTCTGCCTGCAGGATAGGCACCTTCCTTTCCCAACCTCACTTAACAGAAATGCCTGTCCTCAAAGTAGGAAGTGGTGGGGCAAGAGACAGTTGTTATGGGACCAAGGATGTATATGCAGTTAAAACATTGCCTGAATGGACGTCATAAGGCACATGACTATATCAGGTTTAGTAAAGATGTCATTACTACCCAAAGCAATCTATTTAATGCAACCCCCATCAAAATTCCAACAGCCTTCTGTACAGAAATGAAAAAGCCAATCCTCAAATTTATATGGAAGGGGAAGGGACCTTGAATAGCTATTCTTGAAGAATAAAATAGGAGTTACTCATACTTTCTGATTTAAAAACATACTACAAAGCCACAGTAACTAAAAAAGCCTGGTACAGGTATAATAATAGACATAGACCAATGAAATACAATTGAAAGAAATTCATTCATCTATGATCAATTGGTTTTAGACAAGGGTACTAAGCCCGTTTAATGTGGAAAGGAAGAACCTCACAATGAACAGTCTTGGGGAAACTGGATTTCCAGTGAAAAATGAAACAGCTTTCTGACAGCAATTACAACGATCAGCTATGCAACCCTACTCTTACTTGTTGTAAGTTGTACACCTGTAAAAAAGCTGAACTGGCCAAACTTGTGTGACAGATACAGTTACAAAAAAAGAGAGGTATGCCTGTGAGCCTGTCTGGTAAGTGTCTGTTCTGATGGAAGAACTGTACCTTTGAATTGCAATCTGTTACTTTTCCAATAAACCCCATGGTCTGAGTGCCTCATAGGAATAAACCTTGGGCTATTGATTTTGGTTTTCCTTCCCCTTCCCCTTTGTGAAATTAGAGCTCGTTGGTTGCTCAAATGCTACCCCCACATCATTTTTACAGGGGTAATGGGTATGTTTAGTTTCTTGATTATAGCAATGGTTTCACAGTCACACACATTAAATTAAAAAAAAAAAATTGCTTCCTTTGAATAACCAGTTGCCTTTAAATCAATTCTGATGCATTGTGACCCTATGTGTGTCAACACAGAACTGTGCTCCATAGAATTTTCATTGGCTCACATATTTTTGGACCTGTTATCAGGAAGGACCAGTCTCTCGAGGAGGACATCGTGCCTGGTAAAGGAGGTAGTCAGCAAAAGAGAGAAAGACCCTCAACCAAATGGACGGATACCCTGGCTGCAACTACGGGCTCAAGCATGACAACGATTGTGAGGATGGCGTGGGACAGTCAATGTTGTGTCTTGTTGTACAGAGAATTGCGATGAGCCAGAACTGACTTGACTGCAGCCTAGCAATTAACCGAAGTATGCAGCCACTGGTTTTCATGTCTTGTGGGTGTCTCAGGGCTCCCAAGAAACTGTCTGGACACAAAGACTGAGGTGCAGCCTCCAGGAGCCAAACGAATGGGATGACTCAGAAGCTGTTAAAGCAAACAAATAAACAACATTTTGCTGTCTAACAAACAAGTAATAATGACACCAAAGATCAGCACCGCTGTTCCCAAGGAATGGAGGATTCACAATGTTAATAATCATTTACAGTAGAAGCGAGGTACACATGCGATGGGTTCTAAACCTGCAGACTTCAGACAGGATCACCAACAGTGCCTCCAGGAGCAAGTCTTATGACTGTTATTCCTATTAAACAAGAATTCATACTTGAAAATAGATTTTTTTTGAGACATACTTTACATGTCATGCAGTTTTGCTGAGAGTGTAGACTTCAGTGGCTTTTAGTGTACTCACAATATAACTTTCTCTTCAAAGCTATAGATCACAGATCTTTTGGGGGAACACTATTTTCAGCTTGCCATCATTTCAACCTTTCCCATGTTTGCTAAAGGAGGCCTGCCAAGACTCATTCTCTAAGAGCACAGTAGTAGATGGGAGCCCTTCAGGCTGGCCAAGAACTTGCTCTGAGTCTCCCACAAACACCCAAAGAAAAAGCTGTTATTTAAACAACAGTGTGACTTGGCACAAAGTGAGACACCATGGCCTGTCCAACAATTACTCACGCTTGTGGTGGGTTGGCCAAGAGGCAAGAAGATAAGAAGCCAGATGAACTGCCTTGAGACTCACATGAGGATGCACCCCTGTGGGGGCAGAAAAGGTAGCAGATGGAGGTGGGTGGGCCCCGGCAAGTCTGCGGGTGGGGGTAGGGTGGGGCCAGGATTGGGGTGAGGGCCAGGCAAGACAGGGAATGCTAAAGCTTCTGGAGAGGAGAGGGAAGGGGAAACTTTGTGTGCAGGGGTGGAATGGTGGGAACCAGCTGGGAGAGCAGTTGGAGGAGAATTCGCAGGCCAGTAGGTGAGCAGCTCAGAGGACCACAGGGAGCGTATGAGCTGGGACTTGCAAAGTCAGTAGCAGGAAGAGGGTGAGCGCTGCAGCTTCTTCCTCCTGATTCGTAGCTTCTTAGGTTGCTGCCTTAATAAATTGGACGTTTTATAGTCTCTCCCTTGTCCTATCACTTCTTTTGCTCCAGAAGCTTCACAGCGGGCCCCCTCCCCCAGCCCCGTCCTCAGAATGCCACCTCTCACCTGATCCCCTACCAACTGCCATCCCAACGATAGGGCCTCTACCAACTGCCATCCTAACCTCTCGGCAAGCATGGAGGACTGGGCCTTCTTGTTGCTGTGGCCTAACCCTACTCATTACTTACTCACTGAATCAGTACTGGGCCCAGCCCTTGAGGGTTGCTCATTCGTGGCCGCTTTTCTGCTGGACAGAGAAGGTGTGCTGGCTCTTTGGGGCCTGGTTGCTCTGGGTGGGCTCCAAGGCCAGCTCTTTCAGTTCCAGGCTGTGTGGCTGCAGGGGAAATACAGTGCCTAGACTGAGGATATGTGAAGGCCTAGCTGGCATGGGTGGGTGTCATGAATTGAATTGTGTTCCCCCAAAGTGTAGCAAGTTAGGGAGGCAATGGTTCTGGTACTGTGTTCTGCTCTTCTGTGTTGTAAACCCCACCTCTATGCTGTTAACAAGGAAGGATGAATGGCAGTTGTGTTGGTGGGGTAGGGCTCAACACGTAACATAGTTATGTGCCTTGAGGTAGTCTCTCAAGATTATCAAGAATCTAGCAGAGAGATTTGGGGACCACATACCACCAAGAAGCTGTGTGCATCCTTTGGAAAGTTCGGGGTCCCTGCACTTTAGAAGCTTCCAGTCCAGGGAAAGACTGACCACAAGGACCTTCCTCCAGATCCAGCAAAGAAAGCCTTCTCCTGGAGCTGACACCCTGAATTTGCACTCTTAGCCTACTGTACTGTGACACAATAAAATTTCTCTCTATTTAAAGCCATGCACTTGTGGTATTCTGTTAAAGCAGCACAAGATGACTAGGACAGTGGGAAAGACAGCAGAGACTGAGGTAGAAAGGGAGACTGCTCAGGAGTCACCTCCTGCAGAGAAGGTTGTAGATTAACCTGCCAGTGGCAGCCCTCTCTCCTGACAGTCACCCCAGCAGTGGCAGGTACAGAGGCTGGACCCTCTGCTTCTTCTGTCTCTTGTTCTTCCCCTCCTCTGTCTGTAGTTCTTACTGACACGCCTCCAGCCCTGTTCAAAAGCCCAGGGGCACCACCTGAGGCCTGCCCCCTCACTGCCATGGTTTGTTACCGAGAAGCCCTGACCAGAGCCTAGGAGCATACCTTCTCAGAGATAGCTCCTGCCCCTCCTTACTGCTCTGCTTCTTTCCCAGAATTCATGCATTAGATAACCTTTATTCCAAAGGGAATGAAGGTTAGACAGCAATACTATACAATCTAATTAGAATATTTCAAAAATAGAAATGTGTTGGGATAAAATACATCTTTTTAGAATACTTTTAAAAAATATGCATTCTAATGTACTTTCATGCAGTATTTTTTCACGTGTGTGTGGAAACACACACTTTTACCTACATAATACAGAAATTTCCAGTTTCTGCTTTTCTTCTTGTCATGACACCAAGAACGTTTTCTACATTCTGAAATGTCTTTGAAACTGATGACTTTTAGGAGCTGCCCCTGTCAGGATTCACACTGGCTACACAGTCCCTCTGCCACGGATCCCCGAGCCTGCTGCCACGCCTTCACTGTAATCCACCCTCTTCCATCGAGTGCGCTCTTTGCACACATCTGTGGTCACTGCATTAGTGTAGGTGACTAGACACAGGATTGTGCTGAATAAAATAAAAGGTTATGACCACTTTGCAGCCTGTGGGTACATGGTGTTACACCACATTTCAGGATGGTTGTGGAAACTCACAATTTCAGTACTGGTTTACGAAAGGGCCTCCAGAAGAGTTAATATGATTTCTTTTGATAGAAAGAATTTATAAATTCAGTTTTCTCATTGCGGTTTATACAGTTGTCTTGTTCACTGATTCTTTACTGGAAAAAAAAGGAGATCATTTTACAAGTTTAGCTTCAACTTCAACTACCAATTTGTGTTCACATTAGTAATCTCAGAGGGCCGTGATTATAAAAAGTCTTCATTACTTATCATTTAAAGCATATCTAGAAGGTACTTTAAAATACTCACATCAAGGATAGCGCTCCAGATGAAAAGTACTAACGTAGCAATTGCCAAGGAGGCAACAATAATGACAGGCTTTCTCTAGGTGGACTCCAACCACCAATCCTCTAGTTAGCACCCAAGCTCTTATCCATTGGCGCCACCTAGGGACACCATTCTTTAAATAAAACTACCGAGAAAAACCCACATGCAACTGCCACTGAGTCAATCCCAAACACCCAAACCAACCCTGCTGCTGTAGAGTAGATTCTGACTCACAGTGACCCCAGAGCTCAGAGTAGAACTGACCCATAGAGTTCCCAAGGAGGACCTGGTGGATTCAAACTGCAGACCTTTCGGTTAGCAGACATCGCACTTAACCACTGAACCACCAAAACCCCAAAACCAACCCCACTGCCATCGAGTTGATTCCAACTCATAGTGATCCTACAGCACCAGCAGGGTTTCCAAATAGGTGCTGTTTATTACACACTATTAGGGTCATGATGGAAACCCTGGTAGCATAGTGGCTGAGAGTTCTGCTGCTAACCATAAAGTCAGCAGTTCAAATTCACCAAGCACTCCTGGGAAACCCCGTGTGACAATTCTATTCCATCCTACAGGGTTACCATAAGTTAGAAGTGACTTGACTGTGATGCGTTGTTTATTTTTGTTTTTTGTTTAGGGTCATCATGGGTCAGAATTGACTCAACGACAACAGGTTTGGCTCTTTTTTTTTGGTACATACAGTCAAGCTATAGGGAAAAATTTGGATAAACTGGTACAAATATTCCTTTTCCTGGCCAAAAGAATGTTGTTGTTATTAGGTGCTGCTGAGTTGGTCCCAACTCATAGTGATCCTATGTACAACAGAATGAAACCCTGCTGGGTCTTCTGTCATGTCCACAATTGTCTTTACGCTTCAGCCCGTTGTTGCGGCTACTGTGCCAGTCCATCTCATCGAGGGTCTTCTTTATCGCTGACTCTTCACTCTTACCAAGCATGATGTCCTTCTCCAGAGACTGAACTCTCCTGACAAGTCCAAACTACGTAAGACGCAGTCTTGCCACCTTTGCTTCCAAGGAGCACTCTGGCTGTACATCTTCCAGAACAGATCTGTTTGTTCCTTGGCAGTCCATGGTATGTTTGACATTCTTCTCCAACACAGTTTGAAGGTGTCCCTTCTTCTTCTGTCTTCCTTATTTATGGTCATTCACATGCATATGATGCGACTGAAGATACCATGGCTTGGGTCAGGCTTACCTTAATCTTCAAGGCAACATTTTTACTTTTCAGTACTTTAAAGAGGTCCTTTGCAGCAGATTTTCCCAATGCAATGCATCTTTTAATTTCTTGACTGCTGCTTCCGTGGGTGTTGATTGCAGAACCAAGTAAAATGAAATCCTTGAGCACCTCAATCCTTTCTCCATTTATCACGATGTTGTTCACTGGTCCGGTGGTGAGAGTGAATCCTAGCAATATAGATGCTACACTTCTTGGCCTGCTAAGCCACACAGCTAGTCAGGAGGCATCAGAGGCAGAGCAGCAGGAAGGAAATGGGGGATGAGAAAGCGTGTATCACCGATTACCAGGTACCTGTCTTCTGCTGAGATTTCCGTAAATGCACTTTTCTGTGCTATCTGCTGATCAGAAACCCTACCGGTATAGTGGTTAAATGCTACATCTGCTCACCAAAAGGTCAGCAGCTTAAATCCACCACGAACTCCTTGGAAACCCTGTGGAGCAGCTCTGTTATGTCCTGTAGGGTCACTATGAGTTGGAATCGACTTGTGATCATTGGGTTTGGGGATCTGCTGATCTCTGACAGGAGTCCAAGATAGTTAATCTGTGCTGGGTTAGCAGACAGGAGACTTCTTTTCATGTCTGTTCTTTGTCAGTTTCTTGTTCCATTGGTGTTTCGCTGAGATCTTTATCTCTTCATTTGACATTTCTGGTTCCAGAACTGACGTTTGTCTCTGTTGTACTTAGATTTTTGCTGTGGAGCAATGGCATTGTATTTCTGTCTATGGTCCCATGTTGGCGAGAAGCTCCCTAAAGTGTTTACCAAAACAGAGATATCTGGGCATCATATCCCAGAGTTTATGATTCAGTTGGTCTGGGTGGGACTTACTAATCTGCACATCTTAGAAGGTCACAGGTGATGCTGATGCTACTACTTGGATATTTCTCTTTTGGTATCAACACAATAGCTTGGAAGTAGCCTTCAACAGAAATAGCTCCTGTATCAAAATAGCATCAGATGAAACCAAATGAAGAGGCAATTACTGTTTATAATTAGAAACACCAAAAAAAAAACCTGTTGCTGTTGATTATTGCTCACAGCAACCCTACAAGACAGGGTAGAACTGCCTCATCGGGTTTCCAAGGAGCAGCTGGTGGATTTGAAGTGCTGGCCTTTTGGTTAGCAGCCCAGTGCTTAACTACTACACTGCCAGGGCTCCCTGATTAATAGAGGGCAGCATGCCCCAGTGCTGTTGTGGACTATTATTTTCTCATTTTATACAATTTCAATTCCTTAGCACAGAGCAGCAGCTTTCAGCCCTGGATGAACTTTACAACAACCTGGAGATCTTTTAATATCTACTAGTGAAGAATCTTATATTCAGAGATTCTAATTCAGATGGTTTGGAGTAGAGCTCTTTAAGGTGACTGACTCTCCTGGGCAACAAAGGTAAGAATCACTGCCCTGTAGTAACAGATGTTGCTCATAGTCCCTGTTAACGAGTTCCGTCACAGCTTGCAGACACGTAACCTAACCATGAACTTAAATAGGGGCATTAAAATCCATGTTACTGTAATTATCTAATGAAGACCCATCCTGTGTTTAAAAATATTAGAATGGGCAAAAAGCAGGATTCTTCATTTCTTCTTTGAAGCCACAAAGATTGTCTCTGAAGGTGAAAAGACCAGTTGTCTGTTCAAACACCTAAGTCACTGCATAAGAGCTGCTTTTAGTAATATGTAAGTGAAATGAAAATTTCTTAGACAATTTCTTGGTGTTCTTCAAAAGTCTTTTTGCCTTTCTCTTGAAATCGAGGTTTCCTGCATGTGAGCTTAAAATTTGTTCTCTGGAAACTGTGACAATAGTTGTCAGTCCCCAGAATATACTTTAAAAAGTGTTGGAGACATAGTAAATATCCTACTGATCAGAGACCTTTTCAGAAATTTCTGAAATGATGACTGAATTGCTTTTAGCTTATATCAGTATCCTGGTGATTTCACAATAAATGTTACTAGAGATTTAAAAAAAAATGTTCTGAAGGTATCAAAAGGTAAATACAGCAAAACCTGTGAAATGCAGAATCTGTATAGGTAGAAAGTCATCAGAGAAGGAAAATTCAAATATTTTCTATCATCATGAACGACAGAAAGTGGTAAAAGTGCAGCCTGTCAAATGGGGAAAACTTGCAAAACCCAGAAAAACATGAGTCCTGTCAAGTTCCATTTCTCACGGGTTTCACTGAATATCTTTAGTCTCTCCTGTTTCCCTCCCCAACACCCCTGCTCCAGAGCCCTCTTGCAACAAGGAGGTGATGCCAGTTGCTAGAACAAGGCCAGCGGGCACCCTTCCCCTGAGCTCCCTTAAAAGCATTCCATGACATTGTTTTCAGTATCAGCAACAGTTTCTGCTGTTTTAATTTTTTTCCATCGTTGAAATAGCAGCACTTTCAGAAAGGCACTTTGAACCCTTCTGATTTACAGGCTCATAAAAAGATAGTGAAATTCATGTTTTTGAATAGCTCTCCACTCAAAACCACTGCTAACATTTTGGTGTATTTTCATCTAGCCTGTTATTCATGATACAGTTTCCTTTTATTATTCTTTTACTTGTTCTCTATTTTCTAAGTCTTCTGTGATGAAATTATTTTCTAAAAATGCACTATGTCTTACTAAGTGAAATGGAAACATTTTGTGATGTAGATTTAAATTGTAATGCAGTTTACAATTATCCTTCACTTACATACAACCTTTAGCAGATTAGGTGCAGGTGAAACCAAATGAAAAGATATGGGTATACAACTACTAGTTGAAAAACAACCAGAATTAAATGTATGGTTGTTTTCTACTTTTATAAATATTTATATTCTAAATACCTACTCAATAACTAGTTTTTATTTGTTGAAAATAAAAACAAATAAAAAAGTGTGCTTAATTAGTAAAAACACTAACCCAACATGTAATAAAGGCTAGATCTTGGAAATCCCTGTTACATTAATCAATCAAGAGCCTACTCCTTATAAAAGAGAAAAGGTGTGATTTTTCTCTGGTAAATTTTTTGACCCTTGAAGGATATTTGCTTGTGAAACTGTTTCTTGATCTTTGCGTGAAAATTTCCTTTTATACCTACAGGTAAACTCGGAGTTTTAAATATGACCACCAATTTATTTTTCTGAAAGTTTATTATTCTTTAAAATGCAGTTATCCTTCTTTATTTTAGGTTTATCTGCTCAATCTGACATTAGTGTGGGTTAGTCTCAGAAAACGTTTCTAATTTCCTAACGCACTTTATATTAAAATGTTTTAATAGATTAGAACAATCCTGACCTTTTAAAACATCTTAATTAGAATACTGCACCAACTAACAGTCACAAAATTCACAATAATTTAAAAGTAGCTAAAACTTGTTGAGCATTTACTGTGTGCTAGTAATACAACCACTCTATGTGGGAAGCCTTACTGTTAACATTCTCCTACAGATGGAAGGAGCCCTGGTGGCACAGTGGTTAATAGCTCAGCTGCTAACCGAAGAGTCAGTGGGTTGAACCCACCAGCTGCCCTGCAGAAGAAAGAGGAGACAGTCAGCTTTCATAAAGATTACAGCCTTAGCAACCCTATAGGGAAGTTCTATTCTGTCCCATACAGTTGCTATGAGTCAGAACCTCTAACACTATGGGTTTGGCCTACGGATGGAGAGACAAGATCACACTGAACAAGCAACCTGTCAAAGTCATGCAGCTAGAAAGTAGGAGAGGCAGAACTTGAACCCAGGTACTGCAGCTCCAGTGCCATGGTCTTTATCAACATCCTCTGGAACAGATTTGCCCAGTGCCAAAGTTCTTCCATGGTGAAATGAGGTTTTATATCTGAATTACACACTCTTTTGTATCCTTTAAAATTCAAACCTGTTGATCTACTACATAGGAAAGCTTGCTCTACTTTTTGTTAGGACGTTTGTTATAAAAAAATGACTTTGTAAAACTGTGCTTGCCATGTGAGTGTACTGTTCCAAGGGATGTTTGAGTTCTGCAGGATTTAAAAGAGATTCAGTAGGAAATGGCTTCAATGGACACATGATTTGGGACTATCACAGGGCTTAACAAGATAAAGCCATTACTGCAAAATTCCCACTGCCTTTAACGTCCTCTTAGGAATTATGAAACCTCAAACAAAAATGCATAGCATTCCCACAGCTCATTTGACAACGAAACCTTCTATTCGTGAAGCATCTCTCTGACAGCAAGTATCCTGTGCAACACCTTTAGAAAACACCTGAAATGCCCACAACAAAGTAACCAAGAGATTCTTCATCTATTGTGAAAAAAAAAAATTCATCAGTTCATCATGAAAGTTCTGTTACACACATCTTTCCTGCCACCTTCCAGCCCTCTCTCATCAATTTTTACAACTGTCTCTAGCTAACATTTGTACAAAAAAAAGACTTAACTGAATACTTATTTACCTGATCATAGGACTTCAATCCTGCTAGCAAAAAGTTTACTTTTCTTCCTCTTTTACATGCTCTTAATTTGTTCCAGCATCACTTTATTAGAGTACCTGAGTAACACTGTCATTAGCTGCCACTGTCATGGATTGAACTGTGTCTCCTGAAAAATATGTGTAGCCATGTGGCTAGGCCATGATTCCCAGTATTTTATGACTGCCCTCCATTTAGTGATTTTCCTATGCTGTATGTCAGAGGGTTAGGGTGGGACTGTTAAATCTCTTCCTAAGGTCATTTCCCTGTTCCCATGAAGTTTCCCTAGAATATGGCTTGCACCACCCTTCATCCTTTCATCCTATGAGAGATAAAAGGAAGGGAAGCAAACAGAGAATTGAGAACCTCACACCATCAACAAAGCAGGACCGGGAGAAGAGTGTGTCCTTCAGACTCGAGTTCCTGCACCAAGATGCTCCCTGACCAAAGACTGGTACAAGGCAAGGACCTTCCTCCAGAGCCGACAGAAGGAAAGCCTTTCCCTGGAACAGACACCCCGAATTTGGACTGGCAACTTACTGGACTGTGCACAAATAAACTTCCCTTTGGTAAAGACTTCCACTTTGTGGTATTTCTGTTAGAGCAGCACTAGCTGACTGAAATAGCCATCAAGTCAGCTACAGACTCATGGCAACCCCATGAACAACAGGACGAGACCTCTGTGCTTCACAGGGTTTTTTGGTTGGCTGATTTTCAGAAGTAGATCACCAGGCCTTTTTTCTAGTCTGTCATACAAGAATCGACAATTAAGTTTGTAAACTTATCTTAGAAAAAGTGCTACATACCTCATTGCTAAATATCACTACAGTCACCTTCCGAGTACTCCCCTTGGGAAGCTATGCACCAATGCCAGCATCTAGTCTACCCTTCAAAACAATTTTGGAACTCTCTTTCTGGAATGGCCATGAGAGCTGTCATAAGATTACCCTTGACGTCCTGAATGTCATCAAAATGTCTTCCTTTCAGCATTTCTTCTGTTTTTAGGTAAAGAAAAAAATCATTGGGGGCCAGATCAGGTGAGCAGGAAGGGTGTTCCAATGCAGTTATTTGTTTACTGGCTAAAAACTCCCTCACAGACAATGACACAATTAGATTTGAAACCTTGCCATCATTGGCAATGACCATTCCAGAAAGAGTCCCAAAATTACTTTAAAGGGTAGACTGGGTGCTGGCATTGGTGCATAGCTTCCTGAGGGGAATACTTTGAAGTTGACTGTAGTGACATTCAGCAATGAGGCATGTAGCATTTAAGACCGTTAAGTTTGTGTACTTAACTGTTGGTCCTTGCACTCTGGAAACTCTGCTAACTCTGCTGGGACCTGTTCAGCATCATAATACACAGACAAGACTCCACTGGGTAGAGGCTGTGTTTGAGGTACAATGGCCAGAAACTGAATCCAGGTGTTCCACATGGAAGATGAAAGCTCTACCACTGAAACACCATTAATCACACACACACACACACACACACACACACACACACACACACACACACACACACACACACACACACACACACACACACACACACACACCCCATGACAATAAATAAATAGGCAAAGTTTCTGCTCTCTTTGGCAAACAGCAAGACGACCTAAATTAAATGGGTGTGTCTCTAGACTTCAGAAATGAGGTGCCGTTTAATAGTAGAAAACATTACCTCTTCTCTTACTGAATAATCAGCCCAAAGACATTTAGCTGACATGTTCCTAGATCCTGTGCATGATTCCTTCTCATCATTCTCAGGATGATCTTGCCTACTGCTACAGCCTCAACTGCTTGTCGCATGCTGGTCCTCTTTGTACCTGTCTCACACTTGAGATGCTTTCCCATTAGACTCATCCAAGTATATGTCACACAAGCATCTCAGTCCTGACATATTTACAATTGAATTCATCTTCTTGCCATAGAATCTGTCTGTCCTTTTGTGTATCTCAGTAAGTGTAGCTACTATAAGCCCAGCCACCCAAGCCACCTGCCCCCCACCAAATGTACCCGTCTACATGCACACACCATCAGTCACCAACTCCTATTCATCTGTCTTTATAAATAATTTTCACAGTCCCTAGTCTATTACTGGAACCCTGGTGGCACAGTGGTTAACAGATCAGCTGCTAGGTCAGCAGTTCAAATCCACCAGTCACCCCTTGGAAGCTCTAGGGGGCAGTTCTACTCTGCCTATAGGGTCACTTTGAGTCAGAATCAACTTGATGGTTTGTTGTTTTGGTTTTATGCTATTATAATCTTAGTTGAGTCCTTGTATCACCCTTCTGGATTCCCTAATATCAAGAACAGCTCCCTCAAATTCATTATTCTTACAACCAAGTGAAGGTTAATCCTAAAACGTAAATGTTATTTGTTATTCCTTGTGTCAGGGGTCTGCAAGGTCACCCTCTGGTTCAGTAAGTCAATGGAAAGACTCGCAGAATTAAAAAACTGTTATGCTCACGGCTTTAATTTATTACAGCAAAGGATACAGATTAAAATCAGTGAAGGAAAAGCTACATAGGGCAGAGTTTGGGATATACCAGGCACAAACTTCCAGCTGCCCTCTCCCAGTGGAGTTGCAGAGACATCCCAATGGTGTGTAATGACATGCACAGTACTGCCATAGCAGGATTAAGCACCTGAACTTTGGTGTCCAGGGTTCTTCGTTGGAGTCAGTCATGTAGGCATGTAGGAAATTGAGCATGACTCAAGTTCCAGACCCTGAGAGGTCAGATGTGGCCAAAAGCCCCTATGCATAAAAAATAGGTGTTTGCCAGGGGCCTCAGAGTTCCCCTTGGAGCACGGCCCCTGGCCCTCATGCTGCCCCGTCCATAAATCATAATGGAGGTCAACTCTTCGGACAAGAATGGATTGGACTTGACGACACAGAGTAACCATATCATGTGTGCACTTTATGGTTCTATGCATCTATAGGATGTCATCCTGCTGACCTATTAACTGGAGGCTGGGGAGTGGGTGGAGAGGAGGGGACAAGAGATTGTTTGGAGGAGAAGAAATGTATGGAGTGGAGAGGAAGAGTGTGTTGTCACTGGGCAGGGACAGCAATGAGAGCTGTGTATAGGTAGGCATGCAAATTTATATGGGAATGTACATTTTCATTCAACCATAATTTAAAAAAATAGGTGTTGCCGTAAATCATAGTGTTAGCATAAACTGTTTGCCATAGCCAAGGCCCCAGGTAAACTGAAACACTCATATCAGATAAGATATTCCAAGAGCTCGGATGTTAGGTCCCAGGAGCAACTTGCCCTAAAGACCTTTGGAATATGCAGTTGTTTGGATAGTCCAGACCTGCTGAGTTAACCTTTTATGGCATATTTCTCTAACCGGTGTTGCTGAATAACTATGGCAAAAGGATACAACTGGATGCATACCTTTTCTGAATTTAAACCACCCAGTACCCTTTTGTTCTGTTTGAATGACTGCCTCCTGATCTAGATATACAGATTCCTCACGAGCAAAATCAAGTGTTTTGGAACTCCCATTCTTCACAATGTTTTTTTATAATTTGTTACCACCTATGCAGTCAAATGTCTTTGCAGAGTCAATAAAACATAGGTAAACATCTTTATGTCATTCTCTGCTTTCAGCCAAGATCCCCATCTGACATCAGCAATGATATCCCTGGTTCCACATCCTCTTTTGAATCTGTCTTGAATTTTTGGCAGTTCCCTCTAGATACACTACTGCAACTGTGTGTAAATAACTTTCAGCAAAATTTTACTTAAGTATGATATTAATGATATTGTTTGATAACTTCCACATTTGGTTGGATCACCTTTCTTCGGAATGGGCACAGTTACGGATCTCTTCCAGTTGGTTGGCCAGGTCTCCCAAATTTCTTGGCATAGATGAGTAAACACTTCCAGCACTGCATCTGTTTGTTGGAACTTCTCAATTAGCATTCCCTCAATTCCTGCAGTCTCACTTTTTGCCAATGCCTTCAGTGTAGCTTGGACTCCTTCCTTCAGTACTGTTGCTTCCTGATCATATGCTACCTTCTCAAATGGCTGAACACTGACCAGTGCTTTTTGATATAGTGACTGTATTTCATTCATCTTTTGATGATTCCTGTTTTGTTTAGCATTTTTTCCTGTAGAATCCTTCACTATTGCAACTCACTATTACAATTCAAGGCTTGAATTTTATCTTCAGTGCTTTCAGCTTGAAAAATACCAAGCATGTTCTTCCCTTTTGGTTTTCTATCTCCAGGTCTTTGCACACATAATGTTTTGTCTTCTCAAGCCATCCTCTGAAATCTTCTGTTCAGCTTTTATGTCATCATTTCTTCCTTTCATTTCAACTACTCAACATTCAAGAGCAAGTTTTAGAATCTCTTCTGACATCCATTTTGGTCTTTTCTTTCTTCCTGTCTTTCTAATGATCTCTTGCTTTCTTCATGTATGATGTTCTTGGTGTCATTCCACAACTCATTTGGTCTTTAGTCATTAGTGTTCAACACATCAAACCTATTCTTGAGATGGTCTCTAAAGTTAAGTGGGATATGCTCCAGGTTGTACTTTGGCTCTCATACACTTCTAATTTTCTTCACTTTCAACCTGAACATGGTCTGTTTTGCAGTCAGCCCCAACATTGTTCTGACTAATGATACTGAGCTTTTCCATAGTCTCTTTCCACAGATGTGTATTCCATCTGACAAGGTCATACGTATAGTCACCCTTGTATTGTTGAAAAAGGTATCTAGAATGAAGAAGTCATTGGTCTTGCAAAATTCTATCATGCAATCTCCAACATAATTTCTGTCACCAAGACCATATTTTCCAACTACTGATCCTTCTTCCCAATTTCTGCATTCCAATCACCAGTAATTATCAATGCATTCTGATTGTGTGTTCAATTTCAGATTGCATTAGCTGGCAAAATCTTCAATTCTTTTCATCTCTGGCCTTTGTGGTTGATATATAAATTTGAATAATAGTCATTGCTTGGAGGCCCTATACCAGAGTAAGCTGTTTGAAGGCAGACACTGATTATTACTGCGTCTCAGTATGCAGGTATTTGAAAACCTTAGCTCTGTCTTCAGATTTCTAATTTAGCGGTGCTTTCACAGCTCTGGACTATACTGTAAAGTGGTCTTGAACTTTAATAACACTGTTAAATGCACACTTGTGAGTAAAGATCATCTGCAAACCCCTTAGGCATACATGTTTCTGAAGACAAACCTGATTAAATAAGTTTTTCATCAGATTATAATCTTGTCAAAAAGTTTACTTAGGATATTTCTCTGTATTAAGACTTTATCGGGGGATGGCGCTGAATTCATAAGTCCAATGATGCAATGTCAAATTTAAAAGGGTAACTACAGGATCTAGGTGCCCTGGAGGAGATAGCATACAAATGTTTTACACATTCCCTTGAGAAAACTGAAATAAAAGATAAGGTAGTCCATTCTATAAAAAGAGTGTCTATTAGAGAAAAATTTGAAGCACCATTTCTTCATATTTCCACTGTACCATAAGGGTTGAAGATCGGTAACATGGGGGTTAGAAATCAAATCTCAAAACCTCCAGACTCAATATTTAAAAGACTCACTCACTGAGTTACTTGTATTTCCAAACCTGTGACTGTTCTGTATTTACGAATTAATTTACCTAAAAACTGTCAGACAAGGCCTCAAACTTCTCTAACACCTGTTTCTCAAAGAATAATCTGACTTGTTCAGAAAAACTAATAGAGGACTGATTTTATTTCTCTACTCATATGATTATTAATTCTAACTCTGTGGGAGCAAGCCCAAGAAAGCTTAATAGACATTAGCTTTTAAGACAGGGACCATACTAACCAAAAAATCAAAAAAGCCTATTGCCATCCTGTTGATTCTGACTGAAGCCTGCTAAATGAGCTAAGACTTAATCTTCCCAACTACCAAATGATATTTGTTACCAATGTAAAAACTAAGGTTGGAGAAGTAACTTGCCCAAGGAGGAGGGAATACTCTGTTCTCTCAAGTTTCTGTGACCGGGTATATAAGTATGGTCCCAGGAAGCCTTTTCCTTGTTCTGAAGTCACTAATAACCAACCAAATCAGATGTAATCATGTTAATTCTGACTTAACTGCAACCCTGTGTGTTTCAGGGTACTGCATATAGGGCTTTGACCTTTTAGAAAATTGCTGGGCCCTTTTTACAAAATGCCTCTGGATGAATTCAACCCACTGTTTCAGTTAGTAGCTAAGTTGTTCAACCATTTGTGACCTCCAGGGGTTACCATATACTTATGCTATCTTGGCTGTCTACTAGAATGTTTCACAGTGGATACTTTCTAAAACTGACACATTAGAAAATATGTATTCAAAATAAGTTCAAAGGTGATACATTAAAAATGTTTCACCAGTCCAGTTCTACTCCGACTGCTAGGGTTGCTATGAGTTGGACCCAATTTGAAGGTAGTGGGTTTTTTTTAATCTAGATATCCAGAAACCCTGGTGGCATAGTGGTTAGGTGCTATGTCTGCTAACCAAAAGGTTGGCAGTTCAAATCTGCCAAGTGCTCCTTGGAAACTCAGTGGAACAGTTCTACCCTGTTTTGTAGGATCACTGTGAGTTGTAATCTACTTGATGGCATTGTTTTTACAATTTTTATCTAGCTATCCAGGGGTTCTACTTCAAAGTGTTGATTTGTAAATTCAGATGCACTTGACTTCCTATTGATGATATAGATGTTTATTTTTAAAGTGTAAAATTACCTGTCAGATAATAAAAATGATTTTCCATAAAGAAACATAATGAGTTTACTCTTTAAGTACTTCTAGCACACCTGAGGAAAAAAAGAATATGACCGGTTTTAGAAGTTCCACTGACAGTTACAATAAATTCATTATAGATTACTTTCCAAAGTTGTCTAAAGCCATACAAAACAAACCTAGTTTCTATTCTCCTATTCCTTGGGGGGATTTTCATGGAACAGATTCCAGATTATCCTAGAACAGAGGCTTTTTACACTACCCCCCAGAAAACTAGGTAGAGTAGAACCCTATTCTGACCAATCATTATGAAAACAAATGGATTTTTCATCCAAAACAGTGTTCTTCCATATGAGTTCTCTGTCAGCCTTTGAACACAAATCTAACTTTTTTTCTTCTTTTCTGTTGCCAGCAGGAGTCTACCATGGACTGGATCCTCCGTGTTCTACACTTAAATACCATCTTACAAATGATACAGCGCTTCGGGAGTTTCTGGCCTTGGTACAATGAACTCATTGGAGTTCTTGTGTTAGGATATTTGGTGCTTACCATGGGAGTGCCTTTGTCAAATGAAGACTGCATAATTCTTATTCTCGAACTTGCTCTTCTTTGGGCAGTTTTACTCGGCACAGAACATATATAGCACAACATTGAAGAGGACAATTCAAAGACAAGCGGAAGCATTAGTGTCAATTCTCAGTATCAACTCCCAACTTAACTGAAGTTGAAAGAGCCAGCACACCAGCCTGTAATCCATTTTTTATGTATTACCCGACCACAAATGTATTTTCCTTTAATTTACTCTCCTCAAACCTGAAATAAATTTTAGTTTTTAAGCTGTAGCAACAAAGATTTTGCTCCTACTTGATTAATAACTATTTTTAGAAAAACCTTGTCTTAAATTTGGGGGAATGAGAAAACTCTTCATCTTAACAATTTAAAGTTTTCTCCAGAGATTAGTAAATAATAAAATAACCAACAGAGGAGTACAGTTTAGGAGAAATTTCTTCAGAGCCAGTGGTTTACTAACATCTTCCTGAGCCCTTAGTTAGCACCCTCTAGTATACAGGAAAAACCACTTATTTCCATTTAACTTCTGACTAGCTCACTTAAAAAAAAAAAAAAAAAAGTTAAGGGGGGCCCAGCCTTTAGCCTCTGTTACTTATTCAGAATACAAAGTAGGTAGGTTCCAAAATGAATATAATCCCCCCATTGATTAAATGAAAACAATTTGTACAGGAGAAATATGTCTTATCTGTTCTCAAGATGTTGATAACCTACAGCTATGTGGGGAAACCCTGGTGGGTCACTGATTAAGAGCTATGGCTGCTAACCAAAGATTGGCAGCTGAATCAGCCAGGTGTTCCTTCAAAACTCTAGGAGGCAGTTCTACTCTGTCCTATAGGGTTGCTATGAGTCATAATTGACTCAGTGGCAGCAGGTGTGACTTTTTTTTTCATAGCTGCGTAAAAACAGAGTCTTGGCCTCTTTCTCGTCAAAAGATATTGTCCTTCATAGCCAGTCCCCATGAACAGAACATAATAGAGCCAGAGCTTATAGAGACAGACATTTTCTGGTTACTATGTGAAGTTCTCAACCTGGGTGATTTTGTTCCCTGGAGGACATTTGGCAATGTCTGGAGTTTGGCTGGAGTCACTTTTGTTTATGATAAAGGGTGGGCGGGCAGCTGGTGGACTAGTCAGACACACTAAAACATCTTGCTGCACCATATACCCAGAAAACCAACTAAAACATATACAAACATCAATCCTGGAACCCTGAACCTTATATGAAGGGACTACAGTATTAAACCGGAAGTCACTCAGATGAAGAAACTGAGAAAAGGGGGAAGGAATAGAGACATGGAGTGGAGGTTCTTGGACAAAAGGCATGGCTCATTTGTCATGTTAAAGCATGGCCATTTTTGAATAAAAGCAACTCTGCATCCACAGTAACCTCCACGGAATTCCTAATAGAGACAGATACAGTGCTGTTATGGATTGTTTCCCTCCAAGATGTACATCAACTTGACTAGGCCATGATTGCCCGTACTGTGATTGTCCACTATTGTGTTATCTGATATTATTTTCCCATGTGTGGTAAATCCTGCCTCTGTGATGTTAATGAGGCAGTGATGTTAATGATGCAGAACTCCTTCTACAAGATTAGGGTTCATTTTGATTCAGTCTCTTTTGAGATGTAAAAAAGAGAAGCAAGTACAGAGAGAGAGGGACCTCATTACCACCAAGCAAGCAGAGCTAGGAGCATGCCTCCTTTGGACCTGGGGTCTCTGCACTGAAAAACTCATAGTCTAGAAGAGGACTGATGACAAAAGCATTCCCCAGAGCCAACAGAGAAAGAAGGCATTCCGCTGGGGCTGGCACCTTGAATTCAGACTTCCAGCCTCCTAGACTGTGAAAGAATAAATTTGTTTGTTAAAGCCATCTACTTGTGGTATTTTTGTTTTAGCAGCACTAGAAAACTAAGACAGGCACACATACATCTAGGGCTAAATAAGACCATGACTGCTGCCTGCTGAGACTCTCCCACAACCCCACTTCTCTGGTAAACAGCAGTTATAACTACCTTATCCCCATAACCCCAACTTCTGGGAATCACAGAACAAACCTGCCCTATTGCCCTCTTCTATCTAGCCCCCTCTGCCCCTGCCTTCACCCCTTTCCTGCCTCACTCCTCTGTCCCATTGTTCTGAGGGGAACAGCCCAGGCCACAGCTCAATCCTACCAGCTTTGGACCCCTCCTGCCACCATCCATGGCCTCAGGGGGACCCAACCCAGAACCAAGACCCTCCCCCATGAGCTCTGGAACCCTCCTGGCATCAGCCACAACCCTGTTAGACTTGGTTCAACCTGAAAAAGACCTATCTCCACCCTTTCTCCCCTGATAGACCTTCCCTACTGCACCATAGCTAAGTGACCCACCCAGCACACTCAGACAAGATGATAAGAATTATCACGTGCAGAGATGTGCATATAACAAAGCACACCCTTACCTATTTAGATGTAAGCAAATAAAACAAAATAGAACAAAACAAACCTACAATCAATAATACCTGAATGTCTCAGAGGCACCAGACAATATTACAACATATTAAAAAAAAAAAAAAAGACAAGGTGGCTTCAATAAGCAACCATAATTAAGCATTAGTTGACCTTCCAACAGAAAAGAAGGCAGTGGAAATACCTGCTAGGGAATTCAAAAGGCTAATATTCAGGGGATCAAATCTGAAACAATGGAAGACAGAAACAGTGAAATTGAAGACAAATCAATGGTTCCTACTTTCCTTGAGGAAAAGTTAGATAAAAAATCAAGAAAACCTAAGAACTATGTGGTGTACAATCAAGAGCAAAAATATGTGATTCAAGTTCCAGAACAGGCAGATAAAATAGAAAATAGAGAGGATACTAACGATTTAATGACAGAAAACTTCCCTAATATAATAAGAGATGAAAAGCTGACATCCAAGAAGCTTAATGACCCCGATAGGATATACCCCAAAAGAAAGTTATCAAGACACATCATGCTTATTAAAACCAAAAACAAAGAATTTTGAGAGCAGTTTTGGAAAAAATGAAAACTCACACAGAAAGCAGAAACAGTAAACTCTGATTACTCTGCAGAAACCATGTAGGCAAGAAGGCAATGGGAGATACAAAGTGTGACCATTAAGTTCGTGAACTTGCCACCATGTACTTATGTTGGCCACACCTTACAAACAACTAGGTAAGGTTTCACAACCTTGGTATATCAGTGTCTCACAGTTGTCTCACAGTGTCTCACAGTCAACATGTGGTGGAGTCATACTGAGTGGTGTGCGTTACTGTTGTTGCATGTTATGTGCTGTTGCAAGAATATCAGAGCTTGAATTAGAGCCAAGAACAAACATCAAAAAGCTGTGTCTCCTGTATTAAATGTATATGGATTTTCCTATACTACTCTGTAATATTCCCATGCTTACTGTAATATATTAAGACATAACAAAATGAAAGTATTTCATAAATAAAATTTCAAGTTTTGTACTACTAGTGTTGCCAGGAACTCTGATTTCCTCTTGGAGCAAATCCATCCAGGGCCAAAGACAAAAGAGTTGGGGAGAACAAAAGGTATCTCATTGGCTGGCCAAGCAGAGACCATATCAAGACAGGGAGGGAAGTGCCAGGCAAACCACACCTTGGAACATCCAGAGTGATAAGCAACTTATTTCAGCACTCACAGTTGCTTAAATTATCGCTAGCAATATTTTTCAGAAAAGCCAGTTTAGACCCAATTCAGAGGCATGTACAGATGAGACAGACGTGACTGCTATATGTCCTTCTACCACAGAGCTATCATCAGGACTCAGGAAACAAACCATGGAAGCAAGAAACTGTGCAACACCCCAAAGTTAAGTCCTACCAAAAGCCCCAGTGGCTGCAACCATCCTGAAGTCGGTGTGCCCGTGCAACAAAGGGACAAGTAGCTGGCTGCCAAAAAAGAAATCCTTCAGATGCCCATCACTGATCTATTATCCCCAGCTATACTCTGGGTGTAGGAGGGCTATAAGAACCCAACCCCAAACTAGCTCAGTGGTGTAACCTGCTGAAGTGCTATATACTCTACTTCTGCCCCACTTTGGAGTGTTTTAATTTTCCAGTAAAGATTTCTCTCATGGACCAGTCAAGTCTCCTAGTGTAGGTCTCTCTCGCAGGTCTGACAAGGATCCTTGAGGGTCTCCAAAGATCCCCAGTAACAATGCAAGGCTGTGTGCCATCTGTGCCATCTACGGCATTGCAAGCAGCTTGTTGAGGCTGGTTTATACTGACTGGTTCAGTTTCAGAATACAAAATGGTGAGCAGGTGAGGTACATTTTAGAATGAACAAGCATTTTCTAAGTCCAGGTTCGATTCCACTAGCAGGTAGAACTTAGTCACTTTGGTTCATCAGCATGTCAGCTTTCCATTCAGAGGCAGGGAACTTACCACATATGAAGCAGTTAATGAGTTAAAAGCAATCTGCAACACCAGGGTGACCTGTTTCAGCTGTTTCTTGCTAGCCAAGGGCTATTTCTCTTCATGGAGACTCTGAGGAGGAAAAGAAAGAACTCTAGAAATGGGCCTGGTGAGAAGCTGTTTTGAGACTAGGAAAAATGCATCTATGGCTCTAGCCTTGTCTCACCAGCAAACTGAGACACTGTGTATGCTGTAGCAATTGACCAGTATTCCTGGGTGTCCCAGAAAGGAATAAACCTATATGCTGGGAATTCAGCTCAAAGTGTCTGATTTCTTATTTTAGATTCTATTCCACAGTATGTATGTTTTTGTAATGCTGTCTTGGGTAAAATCACTATGAAGTTATAATAAAGCAAAAATATTTTATTTGGCATATGGCCCAAGAGGTAAAAGTGAGAAATGTACAAGCATGCTACCAAAGCCATGCCTGCCTGAATCAAAGGATTACTAATGAATCATTGCTGATATTTATATTGACATTACAAATGAGTAAAATTATTAAAAGCCTCACCTTTTCACAGACTGGCTGAAAACTACTAAATCACTGCGATTCCACATTTTTCTTAAAAATCACTGGTATAAACTTTGGTAATGACAGAAGGATCCTCACTTGTCCAACGAATCTTGCTATTTACTAAATGCTAACACAAAAAGAGAAACCTTGGTGGCATAGTGGTTTAGTGCAATGTCTGCTAACCAAAAGGCTGGCAATTCAAATCTACTAGGTGCTCCTTGGGAACTCTACAAAGCAGTTCTACCCTGTCCTATAGAGTTGCTATGAGTTGAAATTGACTTGAAGTAGTGTTCTTGTAAAAAACAAAAAAAATAGTGGAAAAAGATAAAAGTTTGTCTTTTGTGCACTAAGTACTTCTTTATGTGAAAAGTTTCCTAAAAAAAGGTCTTCCAAGATTATCCTAGCTCTTGTTTTTATACCTCAGGGCCCAGTTGATTTGTCCTTGTGAGTCCTTTCAAGTCCAGTTCCAGCTAGGTCACATTCTTTATACTCAAGGACAGGGAATAATAACTCCAATTTTAACTTCTAAGTCAGTATTTACATGTTAAGTGCTTACTACCCAAACTGTCCCAAAGATGTGGCAATTGGCTTCAGTTGCAGATTTATAGCTTTGCAAACCCAGCTAGATGGCAATGGGTTTCATTTACCTTATCAAGGAAAACTGCACTGAAGAAAGATGGACCATGCCTTATCTTGTAGCATCAGGTAACCCCTTAGCATACTTCCAGGGTAGAAAGTTAGAAGTTGTCTATTGACTTACATTTAAGAAACTCATGAAACTGCTTTCTGAATTCGTAAACATTAGAGGTTTTAAATGTAAAAGGTTTTATTTATTTTAAATTATGCTGTGAAAGGAGACCAGGGAAAGAGAGAAAGAGAGAGAAAAAGTTTATTTGCATCCTGGGTGGCTTCACAGAGTTCCTGGGAGGGAGTCTGCAAAACCGCATGTTGGCTGGGGAGTCGGGGATTTATAAAGGGTGGAGGCGGACCTTGTTGAGGACAGTTAGTTCTTGGTAAGTAACCAATGGGGTTGTGGACGATTAGGACCGTTCGATTAGCATAAGGAGTGTCCTTTCAGTGGGGTGAGACGAGGAGAGGGCTAGTAGAGCCTATGGGGAGGAAGGGGCAGTTAGTCTCATTTGAATGAGAGAAAAACAATTAGGGACCTTGCAGGGGTGGTCAAGTCACTTTTGGGAATAGCTGGCTCAGGCCAGCTGGGGGAGGGGGTTTAGGTTTCAGCCTAACAGCAAACACCTATAAAAAGTAGTTCTATGGTGCATAAAAAAGGGGTACTGGGTGTGGGATATGTATTTGCAACTTTTCTGTAAATCGAAATCTAAAATAAAGTGTATTGAACAAACTCCACTTTTAGCAATTGAATAACAAAGGTGTTAAAACAAAAATCACATTATGCCAATAATGGAAATTGACTTAACTTTATTTAATACACATTTTGCAAATTGAGGTAATAATTCGACTTAAGAGTCAAAAATGTCCCAAACATGAAAAAAGCTTCAAACACCCATATCAAATCTTGCCAGCATTGCCATGGAAGAAAGGGTAGAAACAGAACAGGTACACAAATTTGTGCTGAAGAAGATTTCAAACAGCATCGTGTTGAAGAATATTTAAAATAATTACTGATTTACCTTGAACATACCTCACTGTCTAACCCTTGCAGTCTGTTTTCCCTGAAACTGACTGAATTCTTCAAAACAGCACAATGCCCAAACCAAAACAGTGTTACTGGTTTATCGTATTACTGTTTACCTTGGAAACCCTGGTGGCTTAGTGGTTAACTACTAGTCTGCTATCCTGCTAGCCAAAAGGTTGACAGTTCAAATCTACCAGGTGCTCCTTGGAAACTGCCCTATGGGGCAGTTCTACCCTATCTTATAGGGTCACTACGAGTTGGAATCAACTCAAGGGCAGTGGTTTTGCTTTTTTTTTTTTTTTTTTTTTTGCTGTCTGACTCAAAGGTAATTCCCAGGAACCGGCTTCTGGAAGGTTTAAGGTACAAGAGGCCAACTAAGGGCAAATGGCCTGGGTAGGTCACCCCAAGTCCTTGGACTCAGAAATCTAAATTCCAAGAGAATTAAGTTACTTAGCCATAACTTTTCATTAGCATCACCTAAATGACACGAAATCTTGAATTGAGTTTGTCTTGTTCTTGTGCTCTTCTCAAACTTGAAATAAATTCATTTTCAGCCAAGCCAAGCCATTTTCAAGCTGCTGTAATTATCAGATTCCGGTTAGCTTTTTTTTTTTTTAACTTTTGACACCTTTTCTTATCACATTCTGTTGGGAGCAGTGGGAAAAGCGGTCATTTATGGGATTCCCCAGAGCCTGGACAAAGGGTCCAACAAGCGTGAGACAATAAAAGAGAAGAAAATGAACGTGGCAAGAAATCCTCAGAGAAGTTACGTCTTGGCGCATGATTAACGAGGCAAGTTTGTTAACAATTCTAGACACCATACGGGAACTCGGTAAGACTGGAACTAAGCTCCATCAGCCCAAACCCAGTGCCTTCCAGACGAAACCTACTCATGGCTACCCTACAGGACGACCTGAACTGCCCCCTAGAGCCTCCAAGGAGAGCCGGATGGATTTGAACCGCTGACCTTTTTTGGTTAGCAGCCATAGCACTTAACCACTAAGCCACCAGGGTTTCCGCTCCATCAACGACAGGTCAAAATTTAGACATTCTCCAGTCACACAAAGGCACAGCAACAACTCTTCACAAAGCAGCTGCACCGTGGACCCAACTGGATCCTTCCGTGGTAGGGAGAAGTTACTTGGCGAAATTTCTTGCCCTTCCCTCGCCTTCGGGGTCTTCCTCTCCCTCTGGAAGCCGGGGTGGGGTTGGGATACGAAGCTACCTCCATCCTTGGATAAGGATCCTGTTTTCCCTCCGGAGACATCATTTTACCACAAGCATCGCCCGAGAGACACACTAGTCGCACGCCAGGGGTCGAAGGCGCAAGATGCACGCAGACTGATGACTGCGCATGAGCAGAAGCTAGGGTCTCCTGCGGCAGACGGTGCGTACAGCGCATGCGCATCTCTCCAGGGAGCCGCCCTCGGCTCCTGAGGGCAGTTTAGAGATGACCTAACTCGCCAGCCCTCTGGCCCCGCCTCTTGCGAGGCTCGCCCGGGCGTTGCCATGGAGACGCAGAGGCCACGGATGGCGTGTGGCTGCGTCGCCCGCCTGGTCGCCTCTGCCGACCGAACGGCGGCTATAGTGGGAATCCATGGAGCCCATAAACGTGGTTCAGACGACCCACACTCCTTCGCGCTTGGGCCGTTGCAGGTATTTCTTTTGGCTGGGGGTCGTCTTTGACACGGTGGGCCTGGTCGTGCTGTTCATCGGGATATTCAGCAACCTGTTCTTCTACGATCTGTTGCTCTACCTGGGTTCCATTATCATCTTCATGAGCCTCCTCTGGTGGGTCTTCTGGTACACCGGCAATATTGAGATGCCCACGGAGGAGAACCTGATCTTCCACCAGACGTTTGGCTGGGGCAGCACCGTGATCATGCAGGCCCTCGGCCAGACCGCCAGCAACGTAAGCAGGATTCGGCGTAGGTTAGCTCTTCAAAGGGCTGCTTCTCTGAACGTGCCTGTCGTGGACCATGCAGGAAAAGAACCAGGAAAAGAGGACGAGGATAAAGACATGAAAAATGCTAAGGAGATTGGTGACTCTCAAGTCGTTCAGGCAGAGCAGCTGAGCACCACCCCTGAAGATGTCAAAACTTCAGAGACAGTTCACTCCCCAGGCCTTGATGGTGGGCCTGTGGGCCCTTCTGCTAGTCCTTCGCAGTTTGTTACACAACCATCAACACATCTAGTGCAGCCTGTGTTCACTCCAACTCCTCTGGACCAGCCTCCAGGGACCCTTGGCTTCTCCAGCCAAGTTTCTAGCCTCCCAGGTCCCTGAAGGTCTGCTGCCCACCATCCTTGGGGCTCAGACCCTGTCTCCTGACTCCTTGGCCTGTACTGGTCAGCCTCTGGCCCATCCTGCCCATAATAACGAACCAGTAGTTTCCTTGGCCTGTATGACCCAGCACCCAGCTACCCTGGCCTTGAAGACCCACCTGTTGTCCCCTTGTCTTCTATGGATCTGCCTTTAGTTTTCCTCACCTCACAGCAGTCACTGTGGCCTCTCAAAGCCAGGTCCAGTTCCCTCCAGCCTCCCAGAGCCAGCTCCAGAATCTTCCTCAGTTCTCTGGTGCAGACTGTACCTGGTCAGGCTTCACAGAGGCGGGCTCAGCATCCTTGCTGTCCATGGGTCTCTCTGATTCCACTTCTGCTTGCTCAGTCTTTTCAGGCTCTGTTTGTCGAACCCTGGTCTCTCCAGATATCCAGGGCTTTCAAACTCTGCCTCTAATCCAGCAGACCATTCAGACCAGGTCTGTAGTTCAAGAGATCTCTCAAAGTCAGCCTTCAAATGTCCAGTGCCAAAACATTTCTTAAAAGACAACCTTCAGATGTCCATCATCGTCATACTGGGCCAACATCTCAAGCTTCTAAGACCCTACCACTACTCCCCCAGGAACTAGCTCAGGGACTGAGTAGCTCCCACTGCTCAGGGCCAGCAGTCAGTTCTCACTTGGAGTGCACCAGCTTCTACTGCTAAGAAGAAAAGTCATCCCCTCTAGGCCACAATCAGCCACAGCCATGTAAGAAGCAGCTCAGTCCTCTGCCAAGTAAGTGTCTCTGGAGGACTATTAAAGTCTACCCTTCCCTCATTGCTTCAGGGTCTCTATTCTGGTGGTGCCTTCAGCCCTTTCTCTTTTAGATAGGGTTAGATATTTTGAACTTCAATAGATTGTTTTTTAAACCAAGTTTTCTGAGTGGATGAGTGTTGTTCAGGTTTTCTCTACCATATAATGAAATTGGTGTCTTTTATTTAGGCTAGTAGAAAAATGATGGTGATACTCATATTCGTTTGTGACCTATAAGGTCTATGGATGGGAGGGAGGTTGTAGCTTTGTAATGTTTCTCAAACAAGATGATTTTAGGTAATACAGGGTCACAGTACTGAATTGTTACTGTATACCATTGAGTTGATTTTGACTCATAACAACCCTACAGGACAGAGTAGAACTGCCCCATAGGGTTTCTAAGGCTGTAACCCTGAAACCCTGGTGGTGTAGTGGTTAAGTGCTACAGCTGCTAACCCAAAGGTCAGCAGTTCAGATCTGCTAGGTGCTCCTTGGAAAGTCTGTAAGACAGTTCTATTCTGTCTGTAGGGTCACTATGAGTCAGAATTGACTCAGTGGCAGTGGGTTTGGTTTGATTTTAATGTTTATGGAAGAGTAAGTGGTGGGTTCAAAACATCAACCTTTGAGTTAGCGGCAGAGCACTATAAATTGTTGTTGTTAGGTGCCATTGAGTTGGTTCCAACTCATAGTGACCCTACAACTCATAGTGACCCTATAGGTTAGAGTAGAACTGCTCCATAGAGTTTCCAAGAAGCACTGGGTGGATTTGAACTGCTGACCTCTTGGTTCACAGCAGTAGCACTTCACCACTACACTGCCAGGGTTTCCATAGTGCTAAATAGTAAATTAAAATTGAGACATAGCTTATACCAACATGTGACCAGAAGAACCAGATGGTTCATGGCCACCACCAGTGACAGCTGTGATGGGGCTCACAATGTTGAGTCCCAGTGGCAACACAAGAAAAAAAGGGGTGCACCCTAAGAACTCTACTGGGGGGAGAGTCAAAATGGGAGACTAGACACACATCTCCTTAATTCCCTCTGAAAACTAACGCTTGGATTGATAGTTAAACGGAGCCTTCTGGACACCCCATGAGCCCTAGGACACAGCATAGGGCTGTCAATTGGACCACATGCCACTGAACAGGAAACTTCTTCTCTTTCACTGACCCCTGCCCTTGTTGAATGGCTAGCTCTCATGGACTGAAGGTAACTGGCATTTTTACCTTTTTTTCTTTTTGTTAGCTGGCAGACAGGGGATGGGCTTCACTGGCAGCAAAGCTCAGCCACACTGCTGATGTAATCAGCAGGTGAAATAGCCACAGTTTGAGAGCCTGGCTCTGGACTCAGTGCAACACAGCCCCTCCACTCTCTCTTTCTGAACATCCACCACAGATTCGGCTATTTTGCAGCAGACAGGACAGCTTCTGTGGGACACCATCTTGTTCAACTGAGAGGTGGAGTTACCCAAACAGAGGCCTCAGCAGGGGCAAATTCCCAGTCTGGGAGGCAGTGCCAACCTGGGGAGGGCTTTCCCAACAGAAAAGCTGTGTTTAGCACAGTGTAGCCTTATGGGTCGGGCCAGGCAGCAGATGACAGCAGGGCAGTAGCCTGTACATACTTTGAATTAGATCACAGAATCTGGGGATGGATATAGAGGTGCCTCCATTGCCAACCAGAAAGAGGGGCTTGCACACCTGACAGTCTGACTGATTTTGAAAGCTGTTGGATAGCTTTTACTTTCCAGAAGAAGACTACCTACAGAAATAACCATGGTGCAGCCTGATGGCGTCTCTTCCAGCCTTTACTTACCCACATTATAGGGTCAGCTGATGGCCCCCCAGTGACTCCATAAGTAGGGCCATGTCTCTGCCAGCCAAGAGGTGGAGCCTGCTGCCCCAGAGATTCCACAGGCCCAGTCACTGGAATACATAGAGGTGAATGGTGATCAACTTCATTCTCAGAACTGCATCTGAGCTCCTGTTAAGGCAACACCAGAAAAACAAAACAGCCTCTAGATGCCCCAAAGGCAACAAACCCTGGCCAGACACTTAAAGAAAAGTCCACCCATGGCTGCAGAAAGCTCTCAAAGAACCAAAGAACTTCTCAGATGAAGAAGCTTTTCTGAAACTATCGGAGGTTGAGTACAAAAGAATTGTGTATAGAGCCCTCCTACATGTTACACGAAATGGAGCAGAGCAACATCAAAAATTGAGCAAGCTGTTTGAACTGATGAACACCAACATTCTGAAATCTGACAGATGAGTAACAAAATTAAAGAATTAGACAGTTCCGTTCAAATCCAAGAGAACAGAATTGAACAACTCAAAAATAGACTTTCTGACCTTGAAGACAGAGCTACTGACATCAGCATTTGTGAGGAGAAATCAGAGAAAAGAACAAGAAAATGAAGAAGCATTAAGAAATGTGTGGGACTCTATTAAGAGGAACCACCTACAATTAATTGGAGTTCCTGAACAGGGATGGACAACTCAAAACACAGAGAGTATTATTGTTGAGTTGCTGACAGAAAACTTCCCTGAAATTATAAAAGAAGAGAACATGGATATCCAAGATGCATATCGAATGCCACTCAATGTATACCCAGAAAGGAAGACACTAAGACATATTATAATCAAGCTTAACAAAATGAAACATAAGCAGAATCTCTTAAAGGCAGTGAGACTCAAAGCAAAGCTAACATTCAGAGAGAAGCCCTGTAGGCTTTTTTCTGACTTCTCAGCAGAAGCAATGCTGGCATGGAGTCAGTGGGATGATACATTCAAAACCTTGAAGGAGAAAAACTTGAAGAATTATATATCCTGCAAAACTGTATTTCAAGTATGAAAATGAAATTAAGATATTGGTAGATAAGAAACTCAGAGACTTTGTGAAAACCAAACCAAAGCTACAAGAACTATTGAAACAAGCTCTTGGCTTAGGAAAAAATTATTAACTCTGTATTTTAGGAGACAATACAGGACACATCATCTAGAAACTGACTCAATTAGGGAAGGCACAAAACTCAGCCAAAGCTATAATATTAAAAGCAGTGATCCAGTGATCATATCAAGAAAACTATGATAATATCACATTAAAAAGAGGGATATGCTATAGTAGTTACAGTCCTTCCAGATGGAGAGGAAGTTAATAAGATATGTAGAAGTTAAAATTGGGTTTAAACAAAGATTATTAAGGGGGATCATAGGAGTAACTGCAAAGCACAATAAAGATGCAACCTATCAAAACATAATATGGGACTCTCAAAAAACACAAAACCAACACTGAAAAGGGTGAAAAATCAACCGATAAAGAAGAATGAGCCAGAACAGAATATTAAGAGCAAAAGAGAAAACATCAACACAAAAATAAATATATCAAAATGACAGCACTAAACACATACCTATCAATAATTACATTGAATGTAAATGGACTGGACACTCCAGTAAAGAGATAACGAGTGACATCTTGGATCAAAAGACACAACCCGTCTAAGAACTCCACTAAAAAACCACAGTTGATGGTCTGAAGGCCTGGGAGTTACCCTGGGAGCATGACCCTTAGACCTGATACTGCCCCTGATTGTAAATCATTACTGAAGTCAACTCTTTGGACAGCAATGGATTAGAATCAGGGTCACAGAGTGACCATATTGTGTGTGCACTTTATGGTTCTATGCATCGACAGGATGTTGTTCTACTGGCCTCCTGCTATAGGGGAGTAAGGGTGCAGAGGAAGGGACAGGGGATTGTTAAGAGGAAATGACTGGTATAGAATGGAAAGGTAGAGTGTGCTGTCACTGGACAAGGAGAGTAGAAGGAGATGCAGATAGGCAGGCATGCAAATTTAATTTCACGCAACCACAGTAAAAAAAATTGAGTCATAGAATAAGACGCTTGTTCCCGTTTTGAGTCCTGTCAGTCCTTTTGATTACATCAAGGAGAATGTCTTTAATTTGAGGGTCAGCAATTTTTAGACTGAACTCTAATGGCTCAGTAGGCAACAGTTGTTGTAGAATACACTATATATTATATATATACTTATATAAAATATGATAAGTTGTTTTCACAAAGTTATCTCAGTGGATATCTTAAACTAGTTTTCTTTTGACAGTATTGGTGGTTGCTTTTTGAAATGCACTTAAGCAAAACACATTTTACATGAGTCAATTTCAAGATAAGTATTAATTAATTGTACAGTGATTTTTGAGTGATTTTGGAGTATGAGAAACATTTGGCTATTTGTACTAAATCACAAGACTTTGTACTAATTTGTCTAATCAATTTATATGGGTGAGGCTATAGAAGACAAATTCCACTGAACTCCTCAATCCCTTCTGTCCCTTGTCAACTAGTAAGGTAGAAAAGATCACGTGGAGGTCATTAATTGGAGATCCTCCTTCTCCGTAGGAGAAGAAAGTACTGACATTAACTATATATACATTACTAGAATAGATTTCCAAGTCTTACCCTCTAATCATGTTATAAAAGTTAACTGTTCTGTGATGAGGGGGAGAAGAAACTATGGGCAGAGCAAAACTTTGACATTATTGTTATGCCTGTGCTGTTTAAACTCTACCAACATATTATTCAAGAAGATATTTATCCTTATTTCATATTGATTGGTTTTGTTTCCAGCAGGGTATATAGTTGGATATTAAGTGGAAATCAAACTTAATTTCTTAATGATGTTCTCTAATTCTCCTTTAAGAAAATGTAGAATACATACATTCTTTCTCTAGACGTGTGTTGTTGTTGTGTGCCTTCAAGTTGATTTCCAACTCCGACTGATCCTATAGGACAGAGTGTAACTGCCCCCTAGGGTTTCCTAGGCTGAAATCTTTACAGTATCAGATCACCAGGTCTTTTCACCCTTAGAGCCTCTGGTGCGTTTGGTTTTGGTTAGCAGCCAGATGCTTAACCATTGCACCACCAGGGAGATGTGTGTGTGTGTGTGTGTGTGTGTGTGTGTGTGTGTGTGTTTTACATATGTTTTATATGTGATCTATAGGAGCAAAACATTTGGCTGTTTTGGTTTTGTACACTTTGGACCCTTGGTCTAAAATGAAATACTCGGTGAGGAGGAACTATGTATATTTATTTCTATTTTTTAAAAAATTAAAGAACAAAACACCAAAAAACCGTAATTCCAGAAAGGAAGGACTTTAGTATTACTTCAAGGGGTGAGTCTTTTTTCTCCCTGAACAGCATCATTTCAGGTAATGTAAATGACTAAAGTAACTCTCCATGTGATTCTTGGACACTTGAATGTTTACTAAGTGCCAGAAATGGTAGTAAACATACATAAAGGTGAAAGAATGCAGACCTTGCCATTAGAAAGCTTGTAGACTTTGTTCTGTAACTCAAAGGAATGACACTAAAGAGGAGAGAATTTTAGGCAAGGGAAGGAGAGGTAGCTTAGTGCCTTAGCAAACCAGTGGAAAAGTTACTGGTGGGCAGAACCCATACAGTGTTCTTTAATTAATGAATTCACTGACCAGGTGTTTATTGAGTTTCTAGTAAGTGCTAGGCCGTACATGAGGTACTAGGAATTCAAAGCTGAATAAGCCACTTGCCAAGTGCCACTGTTTATCAAGGGAGATAGACAAAGGACTAACAAAATAGTGTGATATAAGTCCAGAAAAAGTGGTTTGAGAATACAGGTGTCATCTGGGTAATGTTTGTCTGGACTGGATGAAGTGATGTTTGTGTTGGATCCCGAAGTAGGTGTTTTCCAGGTAAAGAAGATGGGGAAGAATGTTCCTTGTAAAGGGAAAAGCATCATCAGCAACAAAAAACACAGAGGTAAACAGTCCATGGTTTGGTGGTGGGGGTGGAAGGGCATATTTGAAAAAGGACAGTCTGATGTGATAGTCCAGGAGCTAGGAATTCAGAGGCTAGGCAAAGAGAAAATGGAATGTCTGAAGGTGAAGACAGAGAGGTGATATGGGACTGGATGATGAAGGACCTTTGGTAGATGCTTCTGCAGTGCAGTAGGTCTCTCCCTCTGTATGGCCTTTCTAGCTTTGGGTTTGTAGCTATGCCAACATAATTTTCTAGACCACAGTCTTGCAAAGGGACCACATAAAACTCTTGCAGGGATTGGACAATCAATCAAATTAGATGACTGTGGCCTATCAAGAAAGGATTGACCAGTTTGTGGTTTTGGTGGGAGGAGTAGGCTTACAAAAGGCTAATTCCACAGAGGTTAAAGAGGACCTAACTACTATCAAGAAGAAGAGCTGGGAGCAGAACTCCCTTGGACCCAGAGTCCCTGTGCTGCAAACCTCCTAGACCCAGGACACAGTAAGAGCTATATTACTGAAGATGGCCAAAGACAGCATGGCAGTGGCCTGAGCAGCAGCAGCATGAGACAACGAGAACCAGGAGACTTGTGCAAAACAGCTTCAGTGGGCTCCCGTACCCACAGAGTGAGAGTGGACCACCTTAGGGCAGGAGTCTTGCTGGTAACGTGTGGTACTTCTGGGCACTTGTTGGAGCAAAAGAGCCGTAAGACTTGTGCAAGCAGAGCAGAGGTCAGGCTGTAGCCTGCCTGGTAGCAGCAGGCCCAAGTAGAATCCGGTGGCAGAGGCCGAGAGCAAGACCTGTGTCATGGTTTGAATTGTGTCCCCCCAAAAATGTGTGCAGCCATGTGGCTGGGATATGGTTCCCAGTATCTTGGAAATGTCCTCCATTGTGCGGTTTTGCTAACCTGTATGTTAAAGGATTAGGGTGGGGCTGTGAATTCCTGCTATGGGGGAAGTTTCCCTGGAGTATGGCTTGCCCCACCCTTAATGCTTTTAGCTTGCAAGGAATAAAAGGAAAAAGAACCAAGGACAATTTGAGAACCTCGCTACCATCAAGCAAGCAGCACCGGGAGCAGAGCACGTCCTTCAGACCAGAGGTTCTTGTGTGAGGACGCTCCCTGGACAATGACTGATGCAATACCAGACTTTCCTCCAGAGCCGACAAGGGGAAAGTCTTTCCCTGGAACGGACACCCTGAATATGGACTTGCAACCTACCGGACTGTGTAAGAATAAATCTTTCTTTGTTAAAGCCATCCACTCTGTGGTATTTCTGTTAGAGCAGCCCTAGCTGACTAAAACAACCTGCCTGTAAGTAGGGCCAAGAAGAAGCTGAGGGCTGTCTTAGTTGGAAGCTGCCCTGATTGAATTGTATCCTAAATTGTGTTCTGTTACCTCCAAGTTGACCCTGGTCCTGAGCTGTAGTCTGTTACTCACTTAATAAACTCGCTAAAGGTGAATATGATCTATGAGTTCTCTGTGGCCACTGCAACATATTATCAAACCCAGCAGAAAAGGAGAACACCCCTGTGGGGAGGACAGCTGGTGTCAGACGTAGTCAAAAGATTGGAGAGTGGAAGTATGTCTGACCTCCACCTCATGGGAATCAGCTTTGAGATCTTGTAGGTGTTCTTCACTTCCCCTGAAATTAAAGGACTGCTGCTGCGGCTAATTATAGTTTCCGATTATACTTTTGGGCTCCGCTGTAGAATAATGGCAGTAAGCCAGTAATTAATCTCTAATTGCTAAGGTCTGTCCCATTTAGTTCTAAACTGAACACAGAACTCTTATGAGTTAGCATCAGTTTCTAACTAAACAAACGGTAAAGGGTAAGTGTCATACCTGTTCATCTTGGGAAATATTTGCAGGTGTTTCTGTCCCTTTCTTAGGGTGGGGCTGTAAAGATGACAGCATGTAGCCTAAACATCAAATGCTCTGGACACATTTCTTTATATTGATGGGAAGATAAGAACTTAGGTAGAAGAGGGGTAGATTTTTTTTTCCCCCTGTAACTGCTGAGATAAACATTTTAGACTTTGTGAGTTAAGAGGCAAAATCAAGGCTGTTAAGTGGTGATTTATGGAACAACTGAGGAAACTCCTGCCTTGCCATGCCCTGTTTGCCTGGGTTGGGATGTCTAGAGTGGGCTTTGAATCCAGTTGTATCAGCTAGAATCATTCTCCAGATCAAAAGCATAGTTTGTTAGGGAAAGGAACCTGGCTACCAGGATCTGCCGTCAACATGGTCTATTTCACTCTCCCTCAGAGTGGTGCACCTAGATCCAGGTGCACCATTCTCTCCTCCTGGAGAACCTAGCTGCCTCGACTGGTCTGGGTTGAGATGGCTGGAAAAGAGGTGACTTGCAGAGTCTCTGACTTCTGGATTGAGATGGTGCCAATGGTGGAGTTGCCAGCACTGGAGTAGGGGCTACCACAGACACTGTATAGGCCACAGGCCAAAGAGACCTGGACTGGGAGCATGGGGAGGGGAGGAAAGGATGCAAGTCAATGTCCCAGGTTGATCTTCAGGGTTCACGGTGCCAGCTTGCTCTGTTTGTGGCCATGGGTGCTACTGGAATCTAGGGACTAGAGGCCAGAGATGCTGGTAAATATCCTAGAATACATAAGTCAGCCCCTTCCAAGAAAGAATTGTCCCACCCCAAATGTCAATAGCGTAGAAGCTGAGAAGCTGTGATCTAGAATAATAACCTATTGCATGTACAGAAAAAATTCTGTCTCCTGTGGAACAGCTGGTGGGTTTGAACCACCAGCCATTGGTTATCAGCCAAGCACTTTAATCCCTGCACTGCTAAGACTCTTCATTTCTATATTATGTAACTGGAAAAGCATAAAATGGTACATACTGAAGTTCCCTGACACTCTAAGTTTGTCCCCCAGCACTGTTTTCCTACTGAGAGACGTTAAATTTTATTAGTTGCTTGTAAATTGTTTCTCATACACACACACACACACACACACACACACACACATGCAGGCATACATACACTCTCAAAGTGTTTATCTAATGTTTATGTGCTGTTTAGCACTTTGCTATTTTACTTGTAGCCTACCGGACTGTGTAAGAATAAACCTTCCTTTGTTAAAGCCATCCAGTCGTGGTATTTCCATTAGAGCAGCACTAACATATCTTAGAGGTCTTTCCATTTTAGGAATGAAAGAGCTCATATTCTTTTTTATGGATACATAATGTTCTATTGAGTGGATATATCAGAGTTAATGTAGCCTGTTATTGATGGATAATTTCATTATTTCCAATTTAATTTTTTTGCCAATTCAACTTTTTACAGGTGTACAACTTACTGGCAACCTTGTCTTTAATCAATGCAGTTTTTTCCATGGCTGTAAACCAGAACCAATTTAATATTTTTTTATGCAATAATACTGATTCACCTTTTACTGTAAGAAGCCCAATGGTCATTTAGTCCAGTCTCTCCCACAAAGAGACTAATAAAAATCCTAAGTAGCCGGTCTAAGATCATATAACCAGTTAGTGGCAGAGGCTGGACCGCCTTGAGTTTGAGTCTCTTTTTCCATCAAATCAGTATAATTCTTATTTCACTGCATTATAACTATGAAACCAAACCAAATCTGTTGCTGTTGAGTCAATTCCAACTCATAGCGATGGTAAAAGACAGAATGGAACTGCCCCATGGGTTTTCTCTAGGGAATGTCTGGTGGATTCAAACTGCTGACCTTTGGCTAGCAGCCGAGCTCTTAATCACTGTGCTACCCATGGTCCTCATTATAAATAACCTCCTTAAAAAAAAAAAAGCAACTTCTTAGAAGTGTGAATTTGAGCTCTAAAATAGCTCAAAAAGTAAATTATTATTTCCATTTTATAGAGAGGAAATGAATTCTGAGAACTTAAATCAGTTGTCTAATGGCTCAGAGTAAATGACAGAGCTGGAATTTGAATCCTGCTCCATGTGACTCCAGGCTCCAAGGGGTAAAATTCTATAATGAAATAACCAATTCCAAATGTAAAAAAATGATAATTGTAAGGTAATTGTCATGGATTGAATTGTGTCCCCCACCCTGTGTGGCTGGGCCACGATCACCAATATTTTGTGATTGTCCTCCATTTTGTGATTTTCCTGTGCTGTATTAGGGTGGGACTGTAAATCCCTTCATAGGATTGCCTCTGGGCTCCACTATAAAGGGAGTTTCCCTGGAATGTGGTTTGCCTTGTCCTTAATCCCTTCATCCTACAAGAAATAAAAGGAGAGAGTAGCAAGCAGAGAGTTGGGAACCTCACACCATCAAGCAAGCAGCACCGGGAGAAGAGTGCGTCCTTCAGACCTGAGGTTCCTGCAACAAGACGCTCCCTGGACAAGGACTGATGCAATACCGGACTTGCCTCCAGAGCCGACAAGGGGGAAAGCCTTACCCTGGAGCGGACATCCTGAATTTGGACTTGTAGCCTACCAGACTGTGTAAGAATAAACCTTCTTTTGTTAAAGCCATCTACTCCTGGTATTTCCATTAGGGCAGCACTAGCTGACTGAAACAGTAATCTTGTTAGTAATAGTTTCTTCTTTCTCCATTATCTGAATATGTTTCCTTGTACCAAATAAACACAGACAACAGCTTTATATATCCTTTTATGCTTAAGCTAGCTCCAGTGTCTTTCTGTTACTTGCAGGGCATGAGAATTAGCCAACAGTATTATGTATTGCTCTAGAGATGGTTGCAGAATTCATCTCTAGAGGAAGACTGCTCTTTTTTTAAAAAACAAACAAAACAACTCCCACAGTTTAGTGGGTCTCCTGGGTACATGGAAGTAAAGCAAAAATTTATCCTGGAATGAAGCAGCTCAGAAAGATTAGGGACAGATGTAATGCATAGTGATGTGAAAGGATGACTATTTTGGGCAAGGCTGCATGTTTTTTTAGGGGAAGATGGGAAGAAACAGGTCTCTCTTTTTTCTGATTAAGGCTGGAGACATAGAAAGATAGGGTTCCAGGGAGGCTCTTATCTTTGTGTTCCCAAACTGAAGCAAGTATGTTCCGCCTGTCACTACAGCTGAAAATTCAGTAACAGCATGGGGTTCAAGGAATATTTTATTTGCAGATTTGCTAGCAATCTGGGAGACAGCGAGCCAAAAACTGTCCCATTTGGGTTACATTTCGAGTGGTTTTTATTGTCAGAATTCAAAGGGGTAGTGTTTGTCACAGAATAGGCAGGAGTCACAAGATTTCACTACATAAGGTTTCATTACATCTTATCAAACAGTGTGAATTACCCAAAATTTCATTATCTCTCTCTGAGGACTTAATTCTATTTCCTCAGAGATAGGGAGAGGAAGAGATAGGAAGAGGGAGAGGAATGCAGACCTGCTAGTCTGGTTGAGGGTGGCAATTGAGGCAGAAGATGGCATGCAGCTTAATAACCTAAGTGACTTTCGTTAGATTCTTACATTTACTACCTCTGGGAAGATGGGTTGGCTTATGTCACAGGAGACTACATAGGGATTCCCTAATGAAAGGGCATGTCAAAAGAACTCAAATAATAAATTATGCTGTTTGGTTAAAAAAAATTTTTTCTTGTATTCTCGGGCTTATATTTAAATTTTAAGCGTGGAAATCTAGTCTTAGCTGTGTTTTGAGAGAATAAAGAAGGCACTGTTCGTGAGCTTTTGGAGATGTTCCGAGCAGCTCATTGCTGCTTTCCAAACCAACAGTTCTACCCTACAAAAATGCTCGCACATGTGCATAGAAGAATATTCATACCACTAATGTACATGAAAGTACAAACTTGAAAGAATATTAATGTCTAGTAACAGAGTGGGTAAATTATAATTCATATAATGGAATTGGAATTGACTCTTTGCTAATGTTGTTAGGTGCCATGGAGTTACTATGCCCGCAGGGTAGATAGCAGTTGGGTTTTTTGGCAGAGAAAATAAACCACAACTATATACAACAGGAATGGATTTTAGAAGCATACTGTTGATTGACATGAGAAAATAGCAGTATAATACACTGTGTAAGTATTTTATATGATTCAAAGACAAAAGTAAACCATATATTGTTTAGGAATAAAGTATGATTTTTAAAAATCTGGATAGTGATTAGGAGGAGAGCAGGGGAAAGTGGGGTCTGAGAGGAACACACAGGAAGCACCAATCATTTAAGTTAATGTTCTGTTTCTTAAATTGGGTGTTGCCTTTGTTATCGAATTACAGCAAGTTCATTCTGCCTATCGCTGACAGCCAAAATTCAGACAGCGTGGGGTTCAGTGCTTTATTTTCAGATGGCCAGCAGATCTGAGGGACACCTAGAATAGTTTCTCCAAAAATCTGTCCCAATTTGGGTTACATTTCTAGTGGTTTTTATAGCCAGAATTCGAAGGGGTAGGAGTTTGTCACAGAACAATAGTCAGGAGTCATAAGGTTTCATTACATTTAGCAAGTAATGTGGATTAGGAAGAGAAAATGTATATTTGTCTAGGAGGAGAAAAGGGGAAAGTGGGGTCTGAGAGGAGCACACAGGAAGCACCAATCATTTCGGTTAATATTCTGTTTCTTAAATTGGGTATTGCATTCACAAGTGTTTATTATGTTTCATAAATTATACAAACATATCTCCTTGTACATGTCAGGCTTTTTGAAATGAAAGAAAAGGTATTCGTCAAATTGCTTGACGGCACAAAGTTCCGCTTTCATTCAGTGTATGACATGTTGAGGTCATGTAACTGATTAGACCCCGAGTGACCTGATTCTTGTTCCGGAGATCGAGCTAGCAAGTTCGGTCTCCCAGTGGGTGGCAAACTGGGCCCCTCTTCCCGCAAAGCACACAAGGATTCATCCTTTTTGGTAACAAATGACGCAAAAGTTTATTAAGGGTAAGTACAATCCAACGAGGGAACAGATCAGTCTTCATGAGTGAAAAAACACCCAACATAGATGGGGGGGGTGTGCTTCTTATTGGCAAAAGCAGGAGGTGATGTGACAGATGGGAGGCGAGGTAGTGATTTGATTTTTGATTGGGCTTGAGGCTGCTGTAGCCGCTTCACAACTGCCTAGAGGAATTGTATTTGCATCACAGCTGCCAGGAAGAACCTATATTTGCATAACAAACTACCAGGGAGGACACGTGACAGATTGGTTCCCCTCGATGCTTTAGCACCCGCTATTCCCTGTTGTTAGTTGCTACCTAGGCCGTTCAGACTCAGGACCACCGTAGGTGTGCAGAGTAGGGCTGCCCCCTTTCAGAAGCAGATTACGAGGCCTTTCTTTCCAGTAGCCTCTGGGTGGGTTCGTGTTCCAACCGGCAACCTTTGTGGCTAGTAGACAACCATTTAACCTTTTGCACTGTCCAGAGATCGGCTGACTGCCTTTCCTGCTTTAAAAATTCAAGTTCGAAGGTAAACATCCCTAGGAAACTGCCCCTCACCCCGCGTTTCTCATTCCTGCATCACCATGCACAGCTCTGACAGTTCAGAGTAAGACGCTTGAGGATAAAATGATCTTGGGTATCCGTGAGGACACTGTGGTTATAGAGCGCAGCCTCCTTGGTCAGGCAACCAAGTTCACAAACCCGGCCGCCTCTCTGCGAGGGTTTGGGTTACTCACAGCGTCTGTTTTCTCATTTATGCTCAACGATCATGTTTGTAAAAGCGCTCTGACTGTTTTATTACTCAGTGGAACGCAGCGACTGCTTAGTCCCTCCCAGAGCCCTCTCTCTTTTGGCGGGATCCTCCGCGCTAAAAGAAGCTCCTTGGGTGGAGAAAACGGTTTCTGATGGACCAAAGGTGGGTGGGTGAAATTCACCTTCCAGAGCCACCAGACAGACGCCTGGCGACCTGCTTCCATACAGATTACAGGAAACCCAGTGCGCTTGGCTCTCTAGCACGTGGAATTACCATGTGTGTGTGAAACAACCACACAGCATGGAGTTTGGTATTTTGGTTTGTGCTGAGAGGGTCCCGCCTCCCCCAGTAACCGAGACCGCTGATTGGCGCACCCGGCCGCACTGGGCGGAGTAACTGGTCCAAGTAGAGGCAGGGGCGACTGGGAGGCGGGGCTGGCGGAGGGTGAGGAGGGGCTCCGTGGGGACGCTCTGGTCCGCCGACATCTCTATGTTCTCCTCACTTGAGCTCCTTCATTGGCCGAAGGCCGTCGCTTTCCCGAGCAATTTCCGGGACAGAAGCAGCGGCTGGAGGGAAGGCGACTTCCGGCGCGAGGCATAGCAGTCGAACTTGTCCGGCTCAATGGCGGCACCGCTCCTTCACACGCGGTTGCCTGGGGATGTGGCCGCTTCGGCTTCTGCGGTCAAGACCCTGGGGACTGCGAGGGCTGGGTAAGGGTCAGGGCGCCCTTTCTTTCTGAGCGTTGGGGACTAAAGTCCAGGTCCGGGGCTGGGGCAGAGAATGTAAAAGGATCTGAGGCAAAGCTGATGAAGTGGGCTGGAAACAGGGTCTAGTGTGTTATCTCAGGTCCTCACGAATGAGCCCATTCCCCCGAAGTGGCTAATGGAGATAGGAAGGGGCGCTAGAAAAATAAATGAGCCCATTCTGTTTCAGGGTCTTCCCCTCGCCTCTGGGCTCCCTCATAGCATCCCAGGCCTGGATACTGCGATCGTCACTTTTCTCTTCCTTCTCGTTTCCTAGTCTAGATTTGGAACGAATTCTGAGGGCTATGTGTAGCGTAGTGGTCAAGTGCGACGTCTCTTAACCGAAAGATTGTCGGTTTGAATCGCCAGGAGTTCCTTGTGAACTCTACGGAGCAATTCTTCTCTGTCCTATAGGGTCGTTATAAGTCAGAATGTACTCGATGGAACTGGGTTTTTTTTTTTTTTTTTTGTGGCTTAGCAGGTAAATACCGTCAGTGGCAAATTACATCCTTCAGTGTTTTTTTTTTTTAATTGGTGTGACGCATTTGTTTTAACAGTGTTTATTCTGCTCATAGAAAACACCCAACCCATTTAGAACACTTTGGTGTTTAACTTTGAGATTCATTGGTAAGATGCTATGTTTTGTCACTCATGTGCTCTGTTTCAGTAATGCAAACCATATTGAGCACATACTTACTACATTAATCGATGGGGACAGTAGTGCCTCAAAAGAATAAGAGAATAAGTCTCTCCTGGAAACAAGCTTACAATCTAGAGTGGACAGACAAATAAACGTGCCAATAAATAAATGAACAGGGTGATAGGAGATAGTGCTAAGTACTGTGAAGAAATAAAAACAGTAACAGATGGAGGAAGGAGAGAGTGGTTACTTTACATTTCTGGTGGAGAAGGATTCTCTAACATTTGAGCTGCAATTTGAATGAAGACCAGAATCCAACCATGTATAGATTTGGAGAAAAAGTGTTTTTGATAGAGATACACAGTTATTGCAGTTTTGTACAGATGATTGTAGGAGTGAAGTGGGATCCAGCTTGTCAAGTGAGAAGCACAGAAAGAGCACTATGGCTGGAATATAGCAGGTGATGAGAGATGAGGTCAGAGAGGTAGGTGGGGGCCAGGTTAATGTGGAACCTTGAAGGCCACTGTAAGTTTGAATTTTTATTCTGAGAGCAGCAGTAAGACATTAGAGAATTGAAGCAGCACAGCAGGGTGGCACATTCTGTTCTAGTAATTAAAAAGTTGCTGTGGCTGCTGAGCAAAGAATCAATTATTGGGAGTGAAAGAGGAAGCAGGAAGACCTTTTTGCAGTAGTCCCACTGGATGATACTGGTTGCTAAATCTGTTACTGCTAAGTTGAATGCAACTCTTAGAGACCCTATAGGGCAGAGTAGAGCTGCCTTACTGGGTTTGCAAGGAGGGCTGGTGGATGGAATTGCCAGCCTTTGAGTTAGCAGCTAAACACTCAACCAGTGCATCACCAGGGCTCAAGTTCTGTAACTTAGGTGTTATAATTTTTATTACTCTCTGTTATGTCCTTTATCATTTGATAATCTTGGTTCTACAGGATTTCAGATATGCTTGCATTAGGAAATGACTTCTTCAATTCTCCCCCAAGAAAAACTGTTCGGTTTGGTGGCACAGTGACGGAAGTCTTGTTGAAGTACAAAAAGGTAAAGGAAGAGATAACAGTTGAGGCTGGGTCTTTGTTGGTCAGAATAACCCATACCTTTCATACTAAAGACCAGTAGACATAATGAAATGAAGTTTTTGAAGTATTTGGTAACAGCTCAAAATTAGACTAATAACAAGTCTTTGCTGAGGTCTCACCTCTTCAAATGCTGTATTTACACAATTTTTGAAGCTCTGTTTGCTTGAATAAAAGCCTATTAGATCAGAGCATTTTATGTACCTGAGCATTACTTTGAAACAATAAACCAGCTTTGCTGATAGTTTTTTTTTTCCCCCCGCAGTCATTTAGAAGTGATGCCATTGCTTCTCAGTGGTGAAGAAGAAAATACAAATGATTATCCGTTTGTGTACATAATACCAGTGATATCCAAATATATGAATTGATAGTATTTTAGTTCCTCTTGGAGTAGAGTGATTTTTTTTCCCCTTCATACATTTTGACAGTTTTCAGAGCACCAGCTGTCCTCTTCAAATGTCAGTGCACAGGTTTATGTCATAGCTGAACATGAATGGCCTTTCAGTTGTCATTTTCTTTTTTCCAAGCTGCGTGGCTCCACTAACACGAGCTTTTAAATTTTCAGTCATGATTTTATCATCTTCTGTTGATGTGTGAAAGTTACTGTGTTCCTTTTGTACTTTGAAAAGATATGAAGGTTTAGTTAAGAGTCCTAATGTTGATGTTTCATAGGAAACCAAAGCAAACCAGTTTGTTTTGGTTCAGCCCCCTGCAGAGAACTTGTCATTCCACCCCCAGGTATACTAAATCAGAATCTACACTTTAACCAGATCTCCAGGTGATGGTTAGCAGTGTGGCTACGTAAGGGTCAGATGGAGATCTTGTTCAAGCCCTGAAACAAACATAACCTCGTTTTCTCCCTTCTTGCTAAGGGTGAAACAACTGACTTCGAGCTGTTGAAGAACCAGCTGTCAGATCCAGACATAAAGGTAATTAATTTTGTGTTTGTTCATTAGTGATGTTATTGCTACTTTGTACAGACATTACTTTGTACTTTTGGTCCATTTCCTCATCTAGAACTTGCTCTCTCCATGATTCTGTCTTACCCAGTGGTTCTCATTAGGGGCATTTTTATCCTGCAGGGGACATTTGACAATGCCTGGAGATAGTTTTGGTTGTCCCAACAGGGGGAGGGCATAGTGGATTGGTGACAGGGGTGCTGCTTAATACCCTACAACACACAGGAAAGCTCCCTACAACAAAGGATTTTCTGGTCCAAATGTCAGTAGTGCTGAAGTTGGGAAACCGTTCTCTAATCCCTCTTTCTTGCACCTCTTTTCTGTATGCTGGCATGCCAGTCTCAAGTGTCCAATGATAAAACAAAAACCACAACAAAAAATGACTTGTCCCTTAAGCTGTTACTGCTCATTCATCATTGCCCAGTTGAAAATGTGTACCTGTCGTTAGTAGCAACTCCATAAATTTTGATTCTGTTTTTTTTCATTCACTGCTCAAATTTTGAAAGAATAGTTCATATTTGATACCTTATATCCAGGTTGCTAAGCTTGCTTTTGTTAAGCTCCTCAGGCTGCACATTTACGGCTGTCCCTATAGTTGTCAACTGATGAGACAGTGACAACATTCCACAGTCAGCTGTCGCTTCTTTTAAGTCCATTTACATTGGGTTCTGATTTCACTTGCAGCCCAATTACATGTTGTTGCTTTGCTTTACTGTGTCTTTGTTGGTCAGCTCCCTCTTCTGATGATCCGTTTTTGTAGTGTCACGTGGATTAATCACTGGAGGACAAGGAAGTAACACGATTAGAGCACGTTTTGTTGTTTGTGTATACAGTGAAGGACGTGTAGTGACCAGTCACAGGTGGACTTTGTAAGAAGTGAAGTCACTGGTTCCTGTCATGATCCACATCTGTTGTTTCTGTACTGGGTTGTGGGTTGAACAGCTAGCAGTGACATTTGTATTTTATGTAATTTTTGTCATGTAACATACCATGGTAACTGAGATTTGTGTATGCTGGCAGTCCCCAGGTTCCAGACTTTACAATTTGTAGTTGAGAACCAACCCCCAGAAAGCCTAATATGTTAAAAATTTGAGATACTTAACAGTGGTTCATAATAAAAACAGGTGATACTTCTTGAGATGCAAGAAAACGTTGTTATTGTTGTTAGTGTATTATTTTAAGAATGTTTCAATGTATTTGGCAGTGTTTCTTTAATGTTTTTTATGCAGAAAAAGGTACACTATATATTATATACTAAGATATTTGACCAGCTGATGTTAGATAAGAATGATACCTGTCTGTTCTGACTTGAGTATAATTCAACTTAAACAGACTCAGGAATGGAACTCATTCATAATCCGGAGACTGCCTGCATTAGAAATGTATGGAGTGCAAGGACTCCTGTATTTCTGACCACACTGTTTTCGCCTTCTGATTTCTCCTTCTGAAGGAGAACTACAAATTGGATTTTAAGAATTACATTTATTGTTGTTAAGTGTCATTGAGTATTTTTGACACATAGCAGTCCTATGTGACACTGCCCCACCAGTGTCTAGATTATAATCTTTATGGGAAGGAGCCTGGGAGTGAGTGGTTAAGCACCAAGCTGCTAAATGAAGTCAGTAGCTTGAACTCAACTGGCTGTTCCATAGAAGAACAGACTTGGCAATCTGCTCCTGTAAAGATTTCAGCCTAGGAAATGCTGAGGAGTAGTTCTGCTTTGTCCCGTATGATTGTTGTGAGTAAGAATTGGCTTGATGGCACACAGCAGCAGTCTTCACGGGAGCGGATCACCGGATCTTTCTCTCGTGGGTTTGCTAGGCTGGCTCAGACTGCCAACCTTTTGATGAGCAGCCAAGCACTTAACCACTGCATCACCAGGACTCCTTGTTATATTTATATCGATGACTTCCAGTTCAAGTTAGAATTGAATTGATGGTAGCTTTTCTTTTTTCCTGTTTGATTGGATATTATCAGCATACTTACAGGTCAGCTTGAATATAGAGAAAATGATAGGTAGCTATTGGTCTTAATTTGCCTGTAGGGTTGCTATGAGTGGAAGGTACTCCATGGTAACAGGTTTATTGATCCTTTGTGATCTTAAAATATTTAGATATTCTATAATTCTATGATTTTAATCAGTGTCCTGTGTTACTACTTGAGGTGCTAGCATCTAACATTGTCTAGATTCCCAAGAAGTAAGAATCAGGGTCAGCACAATGCTGGTTCATATGAGGTAGAGGTCAGACATACCTCTGCTTTCCAGCTTCTTCACCGTTTCTGCTTACCCCCCCCATGGCACTCCACTTCTCTGCTGTGCTTGATCATTTATTGCAGTAGCCACATACAACTCACAGACCATACTCACAGTTAAGTGATTAAGGAAGTAACTCGGGATCAGGATCAATTTAGAGGTGATAGGCTATAATTTGGGATTGGGATTAGGAAATACATAGGAAAGGTATGAAAGACTCCCCACAGAAGAACGCATGCCCCTCCCTTCTTCAGTGCCGGACAGCTGTTACAGCTCCTCTCCACTGTGCAGGCAAGCAGGCCTGTCTCCCAGCTGCGCAGGCCGCCCTGCTGTTGGGCTCTGTGCTGCTAACTGGTGCAGTCTGTAGCCGGTGGAGTAGCATGCTCCTTTCTCATAGCTGCCTTCCGGGCACCATCTGTCTGCCACCATCCTCACTACTGCCACAGGGCCTCATCTGGGCCTCCCTCTGTCTTCAGTACAGCTGTTGTAGAAGGTTCCTTGCCTACTCTCTCTCTGCTGCTTTTCTTACCTCTAAAAACCTCTGAGATTGGCTGCTTACTAAGCAGACTCCTAGGTATTTCAAGGCGTTGCCCTCCCAGCAGGAGCATAAACTGACCAGCCCCTTTAGTGGACCTCAGGTCACTTAATTTGCATAGTAAACCAGCTAGTCGCTGGAGGGTACATAAAACAGAGCAGTCACAGGGCAGCCTGCATCCCAGGGCTAGACAAAAAGTATGGTTCATGTTGTCTACAATTTACCCAGGAGGTGTCCTTGAACCTGGACATGAGTAACTGACCCTTGGGGTTAGAAAACTAGGTCAGAGGAATTCCTCAGGGCTTGGCAGGGGTGGGAAACAACAATGATTCTCAAGCTATTTTTCCAAAGAACCAAGACAAAAGACCACATAAAGCTATTCATTTTACCACAAAGGGGCTTTCGCTCTTTTAGGACAAGCAAAAATGATCAGGTTTGAAATATTGAATTCAATCAAATCTTTTGGTACATCAGAGTTACTAGGTTTTCCTTTACTTCTAATCCTGAGAAGTGATCGATACAAGATGAGTCTTTTTTCCGTAGTTATTTTAGAGGATTTGTGATTTTGAAAGGACTCTTCTTTCTTCCATTTAAGGATGACCAGATCATTAACTGGCTGCTGGAATTCCGCTCTTCCATCATGTACTTGACAAAAGACTTCGAGCAGCTTGTCAGTATCCTCTTGGTGAGTATATCATTTATTTCAGGGATTAATACTTGGAAAACAGCATGTATTACATCGGTAAAATGTTTCTGTTATCTTCTTCTTCGTCTCCACTGTAGAAATTGCACTGGTTGAATAGAAGTCAACAAGTGGTAGAAGAATACTTAGCTTTTCTTGGTAATCTGGTATCAGCACAGACTGTCTTCCTTAGACCATGTCTCAGCATGATTGCTTCTCATTTTATACCCCGTAAGTGGTTATTCTTTGCTTGCTTTGATTTTTAAAAACAGCACTTTATAAAAATACTACTTTTCCAGTATACTTTTAGGAAACCCTAGTGGCACAGTGGTTAAGTGCTATCTCTTCTGACCAAAAGGTGACCAGTTCATATGTTCCAAGTGCTCCTGGGAAACTATGGGGCAGCTCTGCTCTGTCTTACTTTTGAGATTGTACTGCCATGGAAAATGTCGCAGTACGTATTGACAGCAGTTTTTGGTACATGGCTCGTTCTAGTAGTGGCCTCAGTGAGGGTGTCTGGATTCATTTGTTGCTTTGTATTTTGTGGCTTGCCGTGTGCTTTAGTGAGCTTCTGACCGAGTCTTAGACCTCTTACAGGAAAATAATTAGCTGTTTAAAAACTATAAGGCTACATTTTACTGATTATAAATTTAAGTTTACTCACTGTACGAAGCTCAGACTGGGGGTGGGGGAAAGAAAAGCTTTTTCATATAGCTATTCGTTGTTTGTATCAATGACAGGAGAAAAACATGTTCTCTTTTTCTGTCCCAAGCCCGAGTGATCATTAAGGAAGGTGATGTGGCTGTTTCAGATTCGGATGATGAAGACAGTAGTAAGTATTAAGAGATTTGGAGCACAGAATGCCTCAGGTGTCACACAGAATGTTTACTGAGTGAGAAAAGTATAGTGGCAACCCTGGGACGTATTGGAGTACATGAACGATGACAAATGTCCGCCTTCGATGGACTCGTTCGTTATGTCTGCCATTCATTCGCAGTCAGTTGCCCTGACTGCTTTACTGATAGAATTTGTCCATTTAGTGTACACAGACTGTTGGTTATAGACCAAAATCGTGAAACTCTTATTTCTTAAGAAAATCAGTTGTAGTTAACATGTATTTTTAGTTTCAACTATGTAATTTTTCGTTTTAAAATTTTTTTTTGTACTCACATGTGTACTCTTTCTTTTCCTTATAGACCTTCCTGCAAATTTTGACACATGTCACAGAGCCTTGCAAATAATAGCAAGATATGTCCCATCGTGAGTATACTTTGGGTATTTGTTTTGAGTCATGGTGTTTAATTCTTAAGAAAATTTTCTGCTCAGTCAGAAAATGATAAAATGTTAATACCATCAAAACACCTTATGTGTGATTGCTTTTTTGGTATCTTGGTGATGAACCATTGCAGTGTCTTTTTTTCCCGAAGTTGCATGTAAATTTTCTCTGGAGCTTTATGTAGCGGTTAGAATTTTGCTTTGACATTCAACAGATGTAATATTCGTAAGTTTTGAATGAGTGAAACCCCTTTATGCAGTTATGTCATGCCATATGAGCAAAAATTATGGCTCTGAGAATAGCTCTTCAGGTTTGTGGGTTTGTTTTGAAAGGGCAGCAGTGCTTCTACTTTATTGTTTGTTGACTTAAAAAAATCAACATCAATAACTTCTTCCCTCTTTAGAATAATATATGCATAGTAGAAAATGTGTAGAATTTAAATGGAAGCTAATGTGGAAAAAGCTTCCTCTTGCATGTGCTTTTCAGTATCAAAGTTAATGTATTTTCCAATTTTGTCCTGTAACTCAGATTTTTTTTCTAATGAAGCTTTGCATTTATTGTAAGAACCAGTCACTTGAGGTCAGGGCTGCCACTTGCCTCCTGTACCTATCCGCATTTGTTCTTCACTGGAAATGTTTGTTACTTTCTAGAAAGTCAAGTTAATACTGACTGGTTGATTTTTCACAGGACACCGTGGTTTCTTATGCCCATACTGGCAGAAAAGTTCCCATTTGTTCGAAAATCAGAGAGAACGTTGGTAAGAAATCTTTTACAGGAAATGTAACGGAAGTACCACATCATTTAGTTTTAGATGATGTTATGTCTTAAAAATTGTTTTGTCTGTGAGGAGGCTTTTAAACCCAAGGCTAGGAATTTGACCCAGATTCCTTTCTTAGCAAATGACTAACTGGGGATTCCCATGACCTTTTTCTCTTATTGCTCTTTGCAAGCGAAGGGCAGAGTCCATTTCAGAATTACTTTTATAGGCTTAATGCTTAAACAGATAAGAAGTACCAGAAGGTAGAGGTTCATTTATTACTAAACAGAGACATTACTCATTTAAACATGAAAGCGCTAATTCTGCTTAAGTTTTTCTGCAATATTTAGATAATTTGTGTAGTTATAAATAATTTTAGTGATTTCTAAGCTTAGATTATTTTTTAGGTGAGGTATTACATGTGTATAATAAGGCATTAAAGTGCTTGCTAATTTTTGTGGCAGTCCACTTGAAGTAGAATACTAAAAAGCACCCTATACTTGTACAGATATAAAGAACCTCAGCAAAATAGTAGGAAACCACGTCTGCAACGTTTAAAAAGAATTGTATACCATGACCAAGTGAGATCCCAGGAATACAAGATAGAATACTGTAAATTAGTATAACATACCATATCAGTAGAGTAAAGGACAAAAACAACATGAACATCTCAACAGATGCAGAAAAGGCATGTGATACATTCCAGCACCCTCATAGCTGAAACACTCAGAAGGGAGCTTTCTCAATCAGATAAAAGGGTGTCTAGGAAAAATTTTATAGCTAGCCTCATACTTGGGGAAAGACTGAAAACTCCCTGCCTGCCCCCCCAAGATTGGGAGCGAAATGTAACAAAGGGATGGGTGTTGATGGCCACTGCAGGCTTTGGCCATAGCAGGTGGGTGAGAAGAAGAAAGATACCCTGGTTGGAAAAGAAGAGCTGAACTCCTCTAGGTGCAGAAGGTAGGATTTTATATATAGAAAATTTTAAGGACTCTACAGGTTTCTCATGAGCCAATTCAGTGTTCTGGAATTCCCATTGTTTGCCGTGTCATTTGTAATTTGTCATGATCCACACAGTCGAACATACGTAGTCAGTGAAACATAGAAGAAGAACGAATGGGTCTGTCTCAGGAGAAGTGTAGCTTCTTGGAGGTGAGGATGGTAAGGCCTTGTCTCACGGGCTTGGGTGTGTGATCAGGAAGGACCAGTCCCTGGAGAATGGCATCGTGCTGTGGTCAGGTAGAGGGACAGTGAGAAAGAGGAAGTCCCGCGATGAAATGGATTGACCCAGTGGCTGCAACGGTGGGCTCAGACACACCAACGGTTGTGAGAATGGTGTAGACCAGGCAGGGTTTCATTCTGTTGTACGTGGATTGGCGTTGTTCCAAACCAATTAATGGCACTTAACAACAAGGACTACACGAATAAAAATAAAAACCTAACAGAGCTTATAACTGAGTTCAGCAAGATAGTAGGACACAAGATCAATATACAGAAGCCAGTTGTACAAGATAACGGGTTAAGGATTGGCTTTCAACAAATAGTGTTGGGACATGAATATCCACATGCAAAACAAAAGTGGGACCCACACTTTACATCATGTACAAAAATTGCAATGTGAAGTGAAGTGAAACTCTTAGAAAAAAACATAAGATTAAATCTTTACAACCTTGGACCAGACAACAGTACTTACATCAGACACCTACAGCCCAAACAGCTAAAGAAAAAGTCTAAATGCATTGGATTTTGCTAAAATTAAAACTTCTGTGCTTGAAAGACATCCTTTAAGAAAGTGAAGAGACCCACAGAATGGAAAAAGTATTTACAAATCATGTATCTGATAATGGCTATCTGTCTAGAATACGTAAAGAACTCATGATAAAGAGGCGTATAACCCAACAAAATGGGCAATGGATCTGAGTAGACATTTTTCCAACGATACAGAAATGACCAGTGAGCACGTAAAGGATATTCAGTGTCATTAATCACTAGAGAAATGCAAATGAAAACTGCAGTGAGATACCACGTTCTCTTACTAGGATAGCTATAGTAAAAAAAAATGGTAAGTGTTGGTGAGGGTGTAGAGAAATTAGAACCTTCATACATGGCTGCTGAGAATGTAAAATAGTGTGTGCGTTTTAGAGAAGAGCCTGGTAATGGTTAAAACATTGTAAGTAAAATTACCATATGACCCGGTACGAATACTTGAGGGGAATTGAAAACAGGGCCACACAAAAACTTGTACAACATGTTTTATAATGGGCAAAAAGTAGAAGTCCCACAAACGTCCACCAGCAAATGAATGAATAAACAAGATGTGGTCGGTCCATGCAGTGAAATACTGTTCAGCACTAAAAAGAACGAATTACTGATGTGCGTCAGCGTGGGTCATCGTCAGCAACACTGTGCTGAGTGGAGGAAGCCAGTCACGAGGGACCGCGGGTTACCTGATTCTGTGTCTGCGATGTCCAAGGATAGGCAAAACCATAGCGACAGAAAGCAGAGTAGTGGTTGGCTGTGGCCGGTGTTAGAGGGGAATGGAGAGTAACTGAGGTGAGATTTTTCGAGGGGATGACCAAAATGTTCTGAAATTGATTGTGGTTACACAACCTTGACTATATTGAAAACCCTTGTTTATATACTTCAGGTGTATGGGTTGTGTGGTATGTAAATTATATCTCAATAAAGCTGTTTAAAGTAAACAACTGTAAAAGCATACAAATTATGAATTCCATTACTGAGAGGAATTAATAGAACAATTATAGTGAACATAGATTCGCATCTTTAGACTTTGCTTATAATTTCCAGATTTACAGACACTGTTTCTGCATTGATGGATAGTCTGTTTCTTTTTTTTCCTATTTAGGTGGTTTGCTTACACAGTTACAAAACATTCTCTGAAAATGTTTATGCTTAATGTTTTAGGAATGTTATGTTCATAACTTACTAAGGATTAGTGTGTATTTCCCAACCCTGAGGCATGAAATTCTGGAGCTCATTATTGAAAAGCTACTCAAATTGGATGTGAGTATGGAATCATTTGTTTTCCCCTTGATTTTCACTTATTGACTGTATTTGTCACAGTCACATGTGAAGCAACAGCAACAATGAAAAAGAATGCACATTTCCACCCTCTTTTGAGTCAGTTCGTTTGACAATGTTTCCTCAACTCTTATCTGTGTGCTGGGGTTATGAATGACAGTCCTGCCTCCCTTGATCTGTGAAAAGCATTTGTGAGTCACAGATGTCAAAGTACACTTGTGATAAATGCCAAGAGTGAAGCCCGTGCATTATTATGACGTGTGATCCTAGATTTTTATACCTTTTTGGTGTTTGGCTTTTGTTTCACAAAGGCAAATTACAGGTGTCAACTAGTAAACTTGCCCCACACCCCAAGGTGTGAACTGAAATGCAGTGAGATTGAAAAGGAACAGGTAGATAACTTAAACAGCATTAGAGGAAAGGGTGAGATGGTCCTTGAGGCAGAAGTGGAAGAGGAGAAGTAAGGGACGAGGGAAGAAATCCTTCAAAGGTAGTGCCTGTGGAATAGAATTGTGGTGTTGTCATTAACAGCATTAAGAAAAATTAAGGGGCGGAGGTTTGAAAATGGTGGAGGAGTTTCATTCCTGAAAGGTGGACTTGCTGGTGGAGTGGGGCGGGGAAGCCGCGCAGACAGCAGTCACAGAGCGGCTGTACCTGCAGGTGACGACCTGGGACAATACAGTGTAGTATAAGGAAGAGGAGGAGAGAGTGAAGTGAGAGGAAAACCGAGAGTGTGGACACTGAGGGAGGATCTGGAGAAAGGAAGGACTTGTCAGCTGCATCCCATATTCCGAGTGTTTTTAAGGAGTATGAGGAAGTGAAATGTCCTTGGATTAGCTTATTCAACTGTGATCTTTGCTGCCTTATAAGAGGGGGCCAGCAGCAGTTCAGGAGAACGTGGATGGTTAGGAAATGCCAGCTGTGGTAGACCTCGCAGGCTTTTGTGAGGAAAGGAGAGGATGGAACGGGCGCAGGGAGGCGTGTTTCAGGATCGGGCAGCAGAGGCTAGGTGGAGCGCGGAGATGCAAGGAGGTGTAGGGGCTGGTGAGTCAGCACCCCGACTCACGGCTGACTTGGAGGTAGATCTTTGGTCAGCTGCCTGTGTAATCGTGGTGAACTTTCTCTCTGCTGTTTACTTACGGGACGTTTTAGAGTATGTTTAGAAAGGAGGTCATGTATTGAATGGTGGATTACGCAATCTGAGTGGTATGTAAACAAGACATTTGACGTATAATACCAGAATAGTTAAAAATGGAAAATTTGCTTGCATTTCATCATTTTTGTGTTCAGTTGATTGATGATTCCCTTATACAGCATGTGTGAGTATTGTTGCATAGTAAGAGGTGAAATAAATGTTGATTTCCCAAGGCTGCCCAAATTAGGGCATCATATAGTTTGTGTTTATTTTATATAGATATATAGTAACAAGAGGTGTGGTTTATAATCTTGTGAATTCTTTAATGATCCAGATCAACTTATAGGTGTTAACCATAGTTAGCGTTTTGTGGTGCTGTATATATATAAGTGCTAATCTGAACACCTTTAAAGTATGTATGTCACATGAATTCCCAGCCCCTAAATAGCTGTATTTTGAACTCTTACATTGTTTATTCCCCTTTGTTGTAATGTAGGTGAATGCATCCCGGCAAGATATCGAAGATGCTGAGGAGATAGCAGCTCAGACTAGTGGTGAAACGGATGCCACAGAACAACTTTTTAACATGGTCAGCATTGCTGTTAATAAAGGAACCACACGCAGTCCCTCATTTGAGAGAGTGGGAAGACACAGCTGATGGTCTCACACCCTTTTCAAGGCAATCAAAGGCTCAGAAATCATTGACAATGATTTCTTACATGTGCCGTGTATTGCTGTTGGCACTTACTGCCTAGTTGGTTTATTTCCAAGGCTTTTTTTTTCCCTTTGGAATCTTAGATACCTGTGTTTGTTTTATAAAGCCGCATGCTGTTTATGAAGGAATGATACGTAATCTCTGTGTTTACAAGTTGTATGCCTTAGGGGGTTGTATTCCTCTAGCTGGATTGTCTTTTACACTGAACTCACTGTCAGGGGAGTCTGAGACAGGGATTCCTGTGCTTTTGGGACAGAGGGGTGAGGAAGCTGGACGAAGCAGCGGAGGGAGTTACATGAGGGATTGGTTTCAGCTGGAGAGTAGCCACAGCCTGATCCCTCTAAGAACTCCAGCATGAATCTATCACAGAGTTAGTCCCAGCTTGAGGTCAGGGACATGACTGTTTGTGATGCTTGGCTTGTCCCTCAGTCACTGCTGTGACCAGGGGGATGGAGTGGATAGAAGGACAGCCCTGGCTTCTGTTCTGTTGAGGGCAGGTCTCTCTCTGGAGGAGGAGGAGCCCTGCTGGGAGCTATTGGCAGCCAACACCCGTAGCAGCTGAGGCGTGAGTGTCCTGGCCTGGAAAAGGGGCCCTGATGCCAACACTGCCCACTTTGTTGGGGACTTCTGTCGTGTTGAGCATGGCCAGGCTCTGCTCAGGCTTTCTAAATGGGCATCTGAGGCTGCATTTGTTTGAAAACTGAGTGATTATGATTTACAGTCCTGAAAGCTCCTATCTAGAAAAGTGTCTGTGTATTTTCATGTCTGTTTTTTCTGTATCTGTAAAGGATGAAGATGAAGAAACTAGAGGTGAAACCAAGACTGATCCTCCGCAGCTCGATCACATGGTGCATCCTGTAGCTGAACGCCTGGACGTCCTGCTGTCTTTACTTTTGTCCTACATTAAGGATGTCTGCTACGTCGACGGTAACGGCCTCTAACAGGGACAGCAGCTGCTGTGTGCTAGGCACCTGCACCACACCTTCCTCTGTGTTACACTTTTAACGTTCATTGTCTATAGCACTGGTACACATCCTGTATAAACATCAGCATTTTGCGCATGAGGAAGAGAAAATTGAAAGGTCCGGGTACTGCCTAGTGTCGCATAGCTTGAAATTGTGAGGCTGTGATTCAGATATAGTTAGATTTGTTTTCAGAGCCCCGTATCTTTTCTCTGGAAATTCTACCCACAGGTCACCTATGGGGTTTGGTCAGTTTTAGGCAGGAGTCCGATTACACTGAAGTGGTTGGAGGCACTTAAGAAGGATGCAGTGGGCATTGATGTGCAGTGCTTGGTGTTAGGCATTGAGTTTAGAGGGTGTGCCCAGTGTGGTGGTGTGCCAGGTGCTGGTATGGTTGTGAGTAAGCTGATAATGTTTGTTGCTCTCATGGAGCTTTTAGTCTAGTGGCTTTGCCATAAAACAGATTTTTTTTCTGTTCACGTTGATTGCTGAGATATAATAAGGAAATCACTCACTCATAATATTACTTGAATCTGAGTTGACTGTTAATACTGTAACTTTCTCCATATTATGGAAATAATAAACATTGACTACATGAAATTTGGAAAACACAGAAAGGATAAAAAAGACAATTTAAATAAGTACATTCCCACCATTCAGAGAATGATAATCAGCTTTTTGATGTATTTAGTACTTTTTTCATTTTCTGTTAGAGTGTGTGTGTGTGTGTGTGTGTGTGTGTGTGTGTGTGCGCGTGCTTTTTCTTTATTTAAGCAGACTTGAGAGGGCTCACACTGTATGTGCTATAACCTACCTAGCTCACATAATGACTGGGGACATTGTTGTTGTACAGTTTGCTGTGTCCCTAAAACACCGCTGAGGAGCGTGTCATTGTGTGGACTTAAGAGGCCTTCTGTTTTTCTTGCCTCCTGATGCTGTATTTCAGGGGAGGCAGGGGTGGCATTATAGTAACAGTGTATGGAACGTCCTTGTGCGTCTGTCTCAGATTTTTTGCGTCTAGTCAGTTCCAGTAGTTAAGTGCTATGTCTGCTAACCAAAAGGTCGGCAGTTCAAATCTGTCAGGTGCTCCTTGGAAGCTGTGGAGCAGTTCAGCTCTGTCCTACTGGGTTACTGTGAGTCCTCATTGACTCAGTGGCACTGGGTTTGGTTTTTTGGTTTTAGTCAATTCTTAGCAGTAGAATTAGTGCCAGAGGGCTGCTTTTATGGGAATTGTCAAGTCACCCTTCAGAACAGTTGTTTGCAGCGAAGCCCTCAGAGCACCGGGTGTGAGGGAAGGCTGGCCTCCTCGCCTGTACTGGATGATCAGAGTAGCTGTAGAGAAAGATCTGTGCACAGTGAAACTGGCATTTCTAAAGTCATTGTTCAATGGATGCTGTTGTGTTTTGTAGCGATCTCATGTGTTTTTAACAAAATTGGCAAATTAACACGGTTGCTATCTTGGAAGCTGTATTTATGAAATCAAAATGCTGTATTTTTCTCACAGGTAAGGTCGATAACAACAAAACAAAAGACTTATACCGAGACTTGATAACCGTCTTTGACAAGCTCCTGTTGCCCACCCACGCCTCCTGCCATGTACAGTTTTTCATATTTTACCTCTGTAGCTTCAAATTGGTGAGTACAAATATTAACGACATCTTAGTTATTTTTTAGTTGCCCACTGGCATTTTCTCCCTTAAGAAATGGTGGGTAGGGGAGACCATCTGCCTTATGTGAGTATTTCTGATTGTTTTTCTCTTGAGCTCTTCATTTTGTCTATACCTCCTAAGTAAATCACATTTCTGTTTCAAAACCTGGCTAGAGCAAAAGGAATGAATTGCCTGTCAGCTCAGCTGACTGCTCTGAGAATGTCATCCTGTATCCACTAGGTGGTGCTCTTCCTTTCCCTTCAAGCTTTTATTGAGATCTCATGTATGGACTGTTGAACCATGTATTTTCTCTGTTGTCTCTCAGGGTTGAGCCCTGAATAACCCAAACCAACTTTTCAATCTAGAATTTTAAACCTGTTTAGGGGCAAAATAAATCATGGAAGGGTCTTTGTTTTGGACTTCTTAGAAGTCAGGAGAGATAGATGATGGATAAGAAGGGTAAACTTCTACCCAGAAGTGTGTGTGTTAACAGTTTTTAAGAACTGTTTGAAGACAGGAGAGGATTTTCACCCTTACTAAAGGGAAGCTTAAGCAGTCTGAAAACCCTGGTGTTGGGGTGGTTAAGTGCTTACATCTGCTAACTAAAAGGTCAGCGGTGCAAATCTGTCAGGCACTCCTTGGAAATTCAGTGGAGCAGTTCTGCTTTGTCTTAGAAGGTTGCTGTGAGTTGGAATTGATTCAGTGGCACTGGTTTTTTATTTATTTATTTTAAATAATCAGTCTGTTTTTATTTTCCCCATGATTAGCGTAACTACTTGAACACAGACCATGGTTTAGTTTCTGGGTAAGTTCAAAATATGTGTGGTCAAAGACTAGAAGAATTCCTTGAACCCTAAGGTGCTTTACAAGGAATCCTGGCGAGTGTACAGTATCACCAATAGCTGATTCTGGCTGACCATCAGAATCACCACCGGGGTTTTTAAAATAGGTGGATCTCGAAGCCCTGTTGCAAAAACCTGATGACTCTACCCTCGTTGATTTTGATGCTTAGGCATATTTAGGATCTGTTGGATTACTGAGCACCTGGGTTGCCTTTTTTTTTTTTTTTTTATAGTATTTTCTCAAGTGTTTGGAAAACAAGCACCATGATAACTTAATTCATTATTTAAGAGTGCAACTGAGGCTTTAGAACTTGCCAACCTTGGTGAGCTAAAATCTTAGGATTCTAGTAACCAGATAAGAAAGATCAGATCAGCACCTTCTCTTTTTATAGGGATTTGCAGAAGCATTTTTGGAACATCTCTGGAAAAAATTGCAGGATCCAAATAATCCTGCCATCATCAGGCAGGCTGCTGGAAATTATATTGGAAGCTTCTTGGCAAGAGCTAAATTTGTTCCTCTTATGTAAGTAACCTAATTTTCCAAGTACTTTTTCATATCACCCCTTAAAAAGATTATAGCATTGTCTCAAGTCAGAGAAATATCTGCCTCATTTTTTCACCTGCCTTTACTGGTGAAGAAATATGTTTGCCTGCTCTTTAAGAGTTGTTGGTATTTCCAAGAGGAAACTTGAAGAGGGTGTCTCCTTTTTTCATTATAAATCTTCATGTGTGAAGCCGTTGTCATCTGTTCTGTATGGTTGCAGTTCATGGATAGTGCAGTATTGTATACTGTTGTGATTCTTTTTATAGGTTTGTCATTTTTCATTTGCATTCCGAATCAGTTCTATCTGTTAAAGGTGAAGAAAAACCCTTTTAAAGGTAATAGAGAAACCCACCCAGGAGGACCAGCTCTGGGCCTGTTTCTTCCAGTGACCTGTGAAGAAGGCTTTGGGCAAGGCTGCTGTTGAAAACCCTCCCGACAACTAAAAGTCCACCGGCCATTCGGGCATCAAGTTGTTGGCCTCAGGGTTTCTTCAGGACTCACGAGGGAACGAAGTCAACCAGACTGTCTTTCCCTTTGGGGATGCTGATAATGTGCCACGTTCATTGGCTCTGTCACCCGTGGAAGGCTGGGAGGCCACTGGAGAAAGCTCATCTGAGTTGACTAGGAAGAACTCTTCCCCACCCCTGGGACTGTAGACACCCTTAGGGGCCTCCTATTCTGGAGAGTCTGTGAGACTACCTTGTATAATGGGAGGGTTGGGTACCTACCCACCCATCCTCTTCCTCCCAATGCTTGCTTATCTTTTATGCCCAGAGGGATCGATAAAGAAGCCTCCAGTTTGCTTTTCTTAGTGTATATGATAGGCAGTTGTGTGTTGTTATGTCTCGCTGTGTTTTTAATGAAGCAAGTGAAGTTAACTTAAATTTTTCTTTTCTCTAGTACTGTAAAATCCTGCCTAGATCTTTTGGTTAACTGGCTGCACATATACCTTAACAACCAGGATTCCGGAACGAAGGCTTTTTGTGATGTTGCCCTCCACGGACCGTTTTATTCTGCCTGTCAAGCTGTATTCTACACGGTTGTTTTTAGACATAAGCAGCTTTTAAGTGGAAATCTGAAGGAAGGTCAGTGAAGACAGTTGTGAGAGGGATGGCTACAGACTGGATTTTCATTGTGTACTTGTCATACTGTAGAATGGCTGCTTTTTTAAAAAAAAAAAAGAATTTGGTGAAAATTCTAGATCCAGAAAATGCACATGCACTCAGAGACTTCTGCAGATACCATGTGATGCCAGCGTTATGCGTTAAGTATATTCTTGCCAACTCATTTGTGGAAAACTACAGTAATTTCACCCTCTTATAGACCCAGTGGTTCGGTGGTAGAATTCCTGCCTTCCATGTGGGAGACCCACGTTCGATCCCTAGCCGCATACCCACGGGCAGCCCCCCTCTGTCTGTTGGCGGAGGCTTGTCGCTGCTATGATGCGGGTTGCAGCAGAGCTTCCAGACTCAGGCGGCCCGGAAAGACAGGCGGTCTGCTTCCGGAACCTGCCCAGGAATGCTCTGCAGAGCCCCGAGTCTGGTCGGCTGTGCCCATGGGGGTGGTGCACACTGGCAGTGTTGCTCCCTGTTCTGTGTGATGCCATCATGAATTGGGCAGACTGTCTAGCAGCTAAAAAAGCCCCGTAGGACTCCTCTCTGAGCTGTTGGTGGGTTTGAGGTTGTGAACCCCTGCGTAAAGGGTAGCACCTTAAATAGGTGTGAAATGGGAAGACCTTTGTTGAGAGGTGAGGCCGAGCACCTGCTCTGTGCTAGCACTGTGTGTGAGGCTTTCTCTGCACTCTCTTGTCCCTGTAACAGTCCAGTGAGCGCAGGTGTCCTTCCCACCATGCAGAAGAGACCACAGCAACTTAAAAAGTCGTTTGCTCAAGAGTCACATACTTGAACCCAGATGAGGCTGAATCTCAAGCTTGTGTTCACACAGTTGTGTTCCACAGTGTTGGGTTTGTTTGTTTGAATTACAAACCGAGTAAAATGAACTGAGGCCGAGCAAGTCCCTTTAGCTGGAGCAGTGGGCCGTCGTGTCATCACAGCATACAGCACATGGATAGTAAGTACGCACAATGCCGTACGCAGACCCGGGAGTGTCTGTAAAGTACTGTGATTCTCAGCCAGGACCGACTGTGCGTGTAGGGCCCTGGGCCGCGTCTGGAGACTGCTTTCGTTTTCTCAGCTGGGGTGTAGATGGGGCTTGCTGCTGGCGTCTGGTGGTATAGCGGCCAGGGATGCCAAGCATCCGAGAGAGTCCAGGACAACCCCTCCCAACAAAGGGTTATCCGAAGCCAAGCGATGGTGGGGCTGAGGAACTCGGAGTTAGAGGAAACAGCCTCCTACGTAGTTTGAATTATTCATGAAAATGAACAAAGTAATTTCACTTGTTTTCATTACGTTGCTGTGGGGTACTGTATCCACTAAAATGTGCTCACCTAATAAGCTTCATTTAATAGATTTAAGTAATTAGCAAAACTGAAAACTGGCATGTCTCAGCTCTTCAGGTCCAGGAGCACAACTGTGAGGGGTAAAATTAGTTACATGAAATGTCAGTAGGATCAGGCTTTTCTAGAATGACTTTGAGAGGCTTGTAAAATCCCTGCCCTTCTTTGCTTCAGTAGAGGGCAGGCATCTTGGTAGAAGACAAGTTTCTTGTAAGCCATGACATCATTTCATTTACACCATTTTTATCAAAATATACATGAAAGAATCTTCTTTTAACAAAACAGTGCTTAGGCAAGTTGGTCTGCTTGCCTCTGTGTGCTGTGTCTTTATTCATCTAATGGAAGAGAGAATTAGAGTCGTCAGTTCCAGGACAGTGATTTCAAAGTTTTCCTTCTGCCTCCAGAGTTTCCTTTTAAAGAAAATTTGAAATACATAATATACGCTTGACCATGAGGCTCACCTTCACTCATAATTCAAAACATGTGAGTTAAAATAGGGCTCCGGTTTTAGTCTGGTTGCCTGTCACATTGGCCTACATACATTGAAGGAATCCAAGGGGGAGATGTTTTTATAGTCATAATGTTCAGCCATGTGTGATGTTAAAAAAAATTTTAACTCTCTTAATTCCACTGGGAACATGGCCCCTGGCCCTGATGCTGCCTCTGTCCATAAATCATAATGGAGGTCAACTCATCAGACAGAAGTGGATTGGACTTGGTGACACAGAGCGACCATATCATGTGTGCACTTTGTGGTTCTGTGCATCTATAGGATGTCGTCCAGCTGACCTCTTACTGGATGCAGGGCAGAGGGTGTAGAGGAGGGGATAGGAGATTGTTAGGAGGATGTCACATGTACAGAACGGAGAGGAGGAATGTGCTGTCACCAGGCAGGGAGAGCAGTGGGAGCTGCTCTTTGGCAGGTAGGCAAATCTGTATGGGATTGTATATTCTCAATCATAATAAAAAAAAATAAGAAAAATTTTACTATCTTAAGAAGCCTTAAATGATTTTCATCATAGTCAGCTGAGACCAAATCACGTGGTCCCTTTTTCCACCTATACAAACTCAGTATATGCTGAGCTTACCAGTGGTTGAATTGCAAACTGTCATGGGTAAGCTTGCAGCTCACTAGGAACATGTGCCTTACCTCCTGAGTCTTCAGAAGAATAAACTGCTTTCTGATTCATCTTTTATACAAACTGCCTTAGTTGTAAGCTGATGTCCTTAGTTTACTTGTGTGACTGTCTTACTTGTACCTTTATTTGAAGCTTTTTCCCAGATAACTTGTTTTTTAATGTATGAAATAATCTGTGCTTATTAAGATGCTTGGTTAGGTGCTGTTGAGTCAGTTTTGACTGTAGCAACCCCGTGTGAGAGAGTAAAACTGCCCCATGGGGTTTCTAGACTGTAATCGTAATCAGAGCAGATAGATCACCAGGCCTTTCTCCCATGGGCGGGTTCAAACCCCAGCATTTCACTTGGCTGCTGAGCGCTTAACTGTCTGGCCACCAACGTTCTTTCAAATTGTATTTGAATGCTTGAAAAACATTCTTGTTTTTTTAATCAAAGGTTTGCAGTACCTTCAAAGTCTGAATTTTGAGCGCATAGTCATGAGTCAGCTAAACCCTCTGAAGATTTGCCTGCCTTCAGTGGTGAACTTTTTTGCTTCTATCACAAGGTAAGTTATTTACACTTCCTTGGAAGTTATTTGAAAGGAGATTTGTGTTCATACTGTAAAGGTCCATGAATTATGAAATTAATAACAGCACAACATTTACCAAAGCACTTCCAGTAGTTTCAGGAAGCACTGCGTTGGGGCTGTGGTGGCTCTACTTGGATGGCGTTGGAAGTCGCTCCTACTTTTTATCCAAGGAGGTAGTTGAGCGGGAAGCCTAGGCACTTGGGAGTCAGTGAGGCAGCTAGTATGCTGAGAGGTACAATCGGAAGGTTCTTGTTTATCAGAGATTCCTTTCATAATAATAAAAATAAAAATAAGTGAAACATGAGACAAATGGCCAGCAGTAGGAGATTGGTTTAGTGAGAGACTCTGCTGTCTTAGGCCTTGTGGCTGTCGCTGATACTTAGCATGTACAGTGTGCCAGTCACCGTGTAAGCACTTAATGTGGACCTCAGTTTTGTCCTTACACAACCCCGTGACTCTGTCATTAGGCGGTCTGTGTAAATGGGAAAGAGGCCTTGGGCACGGAGGAGTTAAGTGCTGCACTACCAACCGAGAAGCTGATGATTCAGACCCACCAGCTGCTCCATGGGAGAAAGAGATGGCAACCTGCTCCTGCGGAGATGAAATAAAAACCAAACCCACTGCCGTTGGGTCGATTCCTGCTCATGACAACCCGACGGACAGGGTAGAACTGCACCCTGGGGTTTCCAAGGCCTGCCTGGTGGATCTGAACTGCCAACTTTTTGGTGTGCAGCCGTAGCACTTAACCGTTATACCACCAGGGTTTCCCCTGTAAAGATTGCAGCCGTGGAAACCTTGTGAGGAAGTTCTGCGCTATCCTGTAGGGTCGCTGGGAGTCAAAATCAACTCAGTGGCCACAGAGGGTTGAATAACTGGCAAGGGTGGGGAGGGGGAGGGGTGGGAAGTGGGTGGAGAGTAAGGGGTGAGGGGTGTCCTACAGTAACTGTGGCAGAGCTGAGATTCATTTTACGATTCATTTTAAGCAGACACGTTACACTGCTTTGTTAGAAAGCAAATTGGGGGCATTAGCATTTAATCAGGGTATTCAGGCAGGGTCACAGCTTAAAATCCTCAACAGACCGGCATTTGTTCTATTACAAGACAAAAAGGCTTCTTTTTCATTCTTCAGGCGCCCCTCATTCAGCAGCCATCATTCTCTTTGCTGAGAAGGTACTTCAGGGTGATGAGAGCCTGTCTCTCCTGAGACATCAGGAGTGATAGTAAAGGACTGAGAAGACGACTGACTAAACCCACAGTCTGCAGGAGCCGTCAGTGAGGACGCTTCTGGGGGAGGGATCAGTAAGAGTAAGGGCTGCAAGAGTGAAGGCTGATGAAGCAAAAGGAGGCAGCTGCCTCCTGGGGTAGACTTGGAGTGGGGCTTAGGGGCTGTGGTTGGTGAGCACAGGGCTCTGGACTTGGGGTTGGCATGTGCAGCTGAGGTCAGGGGTCGATGTGAAGCCACGAGCAGGGAATTAGAAGAAAGATCTGTACACAGGACTTCTGGTATCTTTCTGTAGCTACAGCTTTCGCTCCGTGGTTTTAAAATGTATCCCTCCAACAATAGAAGAATGGATAGGTAAACTGTGGTACATATACTCAATGGAGCACTACGCAATGATAAAGAATAACGATGATTCCAGGAAACATCTAACCTGGTTTCAACTGGAAGACATTATGTTGAGTGAGAGTAGTCAGCGACAAAAGGACAAATACTGTATGAGACCTCTACGATAAGATCTCAAAAACAGACTTGTGTATAGAAGAAAAGACTCTTTGACAGCTGCAAGCGAGGGGAGGGAGGGAGGGAGGGTGATGGGGGGAGGGTTTAGTTTAGGTAGTTATTAGAAATCTAGTTGGGAGAAAGCGGTGACAGCACACATTAGGAACAAGAACAACATTAAGTGGACTTCAACGTAACTTGAGTACTCCTTCCATCTTAACTCAATACTGCAAGGATAGAGTAGCTGGGGCGGGGGACAGGGGACCATGCTCTTAGGCGAATTCCAGGCCAATTGGCACAACTAGCATTTTGCTAAGAGAGCTCTCTGCACCCCACATTGGTGAGTGGCGTTTGGGGTCTTAAAAGCTGCCAAGCTGCCATCCGAGGACACAGCAAATGGTCCCAACTCAGCAGGAACGGATGCTCACCGAGGGCCAAAATGGCATGCGGTAAAGACAACCGAGAAGACAGAGAGACCCACAAGAGTGGGTGCCTACATCGACCTGGCACTAGAAGAACTGGATGGTGCCCGGACACCACCAGTGATAGCCATGACGGAGCTCACAGAGAGGAGCCTCACTGGCAACACAAGAATAAAAAGAGGTGCATCATGAGATCTCCACTAAAAGACCTCAATTGATGGTCCAGCGGTTTTGGGGTTCCTCTGAGAGCATGGCCCCCGGCCCTGATGCTGCCCATTCCCATAAATTATAACAAAGGTCCACTCTTTGGACAGGAATGGATTGGACTTGGCAATGCAGAGTAACCATATGTTGGAAGCACTTTATGGTTCTATACATCTATAGGATATCATCTTGCTGACCTCTGGCTGGAGGAAGGGGAGTGGACGGAGAGGAGGGGAAAGGAGACTGTTGGGAGGATGAGACGTGTATGGAGCAGAGAGGAATAGTGTGCAGTCACCGGACAAGGAGAGCAGTGGAAGCTGCATATAGGGGGGCATGTAAATTTACATGTGAATGTACATTTTCACTCAGTTATGTTAAATAAAAAAAAAAAAATGTATCCCTAATGACACAGGTACCGATGGACACCTTTGACTTAACCTCTGTGTCATGTTCTCTTCAGTGTTTTACATGGATTCTCTTGTTGGGATTTGAGCTGTGCGAGTTCTCCCGTGTTGGCACTAGTGGCTTAGGAATGTTTTGGCTTGTGTGTCTGGTATACAGACATACCTTCCTCATCACATACCCAAATGTGCGGTTGTTGGGTTGTAGGAGATACTCTTCTTCCCCTCCTTGAACTGCTTCTTCACCTTGACCCCACAGACGTTCCTCCAGTGTGATGTTGCTTGTTTGCATTCCCACCAGGGAGCAGATGGTGTTTGGCTCACTGAACAGAAATAGACGTGCGTTGCTTAAAGTCACAGTAGTGACCTCAGGAGCTAAGAATACATAGCTAAGTCATATGGACATAACCACTAACAGAACAGAAAACATAATGATTGTGTTTTTTTATTACAAGTTCTTATGTGTGTCTAACTGTTCTGTGTATCTAACTTACCAGTGCCTGTTTTTTTATTTTTTAACTGATGTCTGAGTTCCTTTTTCTGTCAACCCCATTTCCCTCTACAAAGTGTAAATTTCGTCTTTATCAACAGCCAGATCTCTCTACCACCAGCCACTTTTATGTCTCACTAAATCTTGAACCTCTTTGTCAGCAATTCCCTAATTCTTTTTCAGAATTACAGCCGAGAAAGAACCCTATGTAATTATGTGAACTAGAGATGTACCTTGCAGACATTTTAGTTTTGAGGTTTAGTGTAAACATGGTCTCAGAGTTTCTAAAGGATAGCTGTATTTGCTTTCTCCTTGCCCAGGCTGTAAGTAGCAGACACTGCGAAGGGCCGCATTTAGCACTTCTTTCTGCCCTGTGTAAATTTTTTTCTTGCACTTTCTATGTTTAACAGTATATGTGCAGTCAGTGAAGTTGTCACACACGGACAGTCACATCCATGAAGAATAAGTGATTCCAGCGTGGTAATAACTCCGTCTTGTGTCTTTGTTGTCCTGCAGTAAATACCAGCTGGTCTTCTGCTACACCATCATTGAGAGGAACAACCGTCAGATGCTGCCAGTCATTCGAAATACAGCTGGAGGGGACTCAGTGCAAACCTGCACAAACCCACTGGACACCTTCTTCCCCTTTGATCCCTGTGTTCTGAAAAGGTGGGTACTCCTCGATGGTGATGCCATTGGCAGTAAATTTAAACTTAGTGCATAGTTGCTTTGCCCAAGTTTGGGATTCGGGGCTTCTTTGTCACACATGGACCTGCGTGAGGTGTTCATTACCCTCTCGTGGTCTCCTGTCACATACACCACAGGCCCAGAGTGGAGCATTATAGCATACTGGCTGTCATTTGTAGGTCTTCACCTCAGTAAGTACCCAGATTGACACCAAGGTCTCCTTTGTGCATTTTTCTTTAAACCTGTTGGTTTAAACATACAAGAGGATGGGCTTGGAGGTCCCAGGAAGGGGTACATGCTGCCTTTTCTTGGCTCAAAGACTTTCCTGCCAAGTGACTTGTACGTTCCTCTAAAGATGACATCCCATATTGTCACACCAGGTGAATGAAAGTTTTCCATCTCGATGGTCAGTTTTGGAAAACCACAGTCCCTGTCTTAGCTTTGCATTTGTGTAACCTAGTGGATTTTTGCTTTTACACATTTCCAACTAATAACACTTGGGATTGTCTGGTCCTCAAGACCTTGTTTAACTACAACTTGATTAGCTGTCATCCCAGACTTTTTAGCAAATAACTGGAGTGATAGATGGGAAGTTCCAGACTATTATTTAATTTTTAATTTGGATGTACTGTAACTCAGCTGTCAGTTGTCAAGTTAAGAAAGAGTTTGACCTGGAAATGAAAAGATGAGAAACAGAGTCATCTCTGTGGATGGATGAACCTTCAGAAAACCCACAGAAACTCCACATTAGCTCCAGTAGTGACATACTGTGTTTCTGATGTTGTGATCAAGCCCTAGTTGTCACTTCCTGATTTTGTGAAGCAGGTTTTAGGAGAAAAGAGCATAAATATGTGTTGTCACCTTCACTGTAGTACTTGACCTCGAAATCTCATTTAACTGATGTGATCTCTGTTGGCAGGTCAAATAAATTTATTGATCCTATTTATCAGAAATGGGAAGACATGAGTGCTGAAGAGCTTCAGGAGGTTAAGAAACCCACTAAAAAGGTGAATTGATGATTCTGCAAACTTTCTGGGAATCTCCTTTAATGGCTGCAGATCTCAGTCAAATGGTAAACAGCAGTATTACACATCAGCAGTAAATACTGGGTATTACCTATTCTGCTTCTATCAAGTTCTAAACCCAGGTGATTCTTTTTCTCATGGAAAGAGATTTGCATTTTTGATTAAGTTTTTAAAGCACACAGCATATCCAGACATTTAGATTCTTGTTTGGGTTTTTTGTATAATTTATTTTCTGTGTTGTTGAGAGCATACACAGCAGAAGCATGCAGTTTAGATTTTTACCACTTAATTGTAGTTTGTAACCATCCAAGTTGTCTCAGTTGCATTGATAGTGGTTTGTGTTAGTTTTACAGGTCACCACGGACGTGTGGTCAGATACAGACCTGCAGCACCTCCTCCAGTGCTCATTAGTGACCAACAGTGTCTCTGTTTTGCTTCTTTGAAGCACTCTTCCTTGCTTCCGCATGAAAGCTCATCTTTACTGTGCATTGCCCTTTTTTCCCTTTATAGGACATTTAGATGGAGAGCATTCGTTCACTCGCTTACGTGGTATTGGCCACAAGGGCTGTAACATCAAGGAAGACAATGTGTCGTGTTACTGGGCTTAAAGATGTGCTCAGAAATCTAACTTGAAACAAATAGAAACAAAACATGAGAATTACATGGGAGGTTCATAATTAACAGCATGTTGGAGGAAGTTTTCAAAATGTTTTCTGCTTTCATCTTAATAAGGGTAGCATACTCCTGAGGCAAGGAATTCTCAGGAGCTTTTCTATCACCTTTAATCTTACTGATAATCTCTGTTCTTCACACAGGAAATAGTGGAAGACGAAGATGACGATTTTTTGAAAGGTGAAGTACCCCAGAATGATCCTGTGATTGGGATAACCCCGAGCTCCTTTGACTCACATTTCCGAAGTCCTTCAAGTAGTGTGGGCTCCCCCCCAGTGCTGTACATGCCAGACCAGTCCCCTCTGACCTCAAGGGTTTGCGATTGAGACTCACCGTTCCTCCCATCCTGCCCGTCACTACCACGAGGTGTACTGTGTGGGCATCGCGTTGATCTGGAACGAGCACATGCCTTGAGCATCTTGGGTTCAAGCTAGGCTGAATCTAGGGTCCGGACAGATGTGGGTTATCTGTTATTTTGCTCTGCTCTCCCTTTTTGGTTTCCTTGGAGGCAGGAGAAAGGAGAAAAGACCGAATATCGAGTGCCATGTTTTACAGCGGGATGAATATTGAAGGCTTTGTTGATTATATGCTTGTATATGCGTATCACAGCTCTTAGACGTAATTATTGAGATTTTTGTAACACTGGCAGTAGTTTTAACAGATGGCATTTTTAATGCAGATTTCTCTTTGTCAGAGCCATAGTCACAGGTTTTGTGATCTGATCTATTTTCAGTGAGAAATTTTCTAGGACACTATTTAAAATCTTGAACTAGAATGTGTCTCATCTGGCTACACTGTTGGCCTGCTGCTGTAATTATATTGGCATGTTGGGATGCAGAGGAAGGGACGTGGAGAAAGGTAGGGAAATGACCAGAGCTAGTTGGTGTTGCTGAGGCAGGTACTGAAGGAGAGCTCGAGGAAGTTCAAAGACCAGGGAAAGCCGGGAGGGAAGAGAGGGAGGATTTAGGGAAGCAGATGAATTGTATACTTGTGCAATATGAAAAAATAGATTTAAAGAAAAACAAATGTCTGGTAATTTGTGATTTGCATTGATGCAAAGTAGGGTTGGACTTTTATAAAATACATTAGTATTTTACCTTTTGGCTGTCAAGCATGCTGCTTGAACTGGAACTGCTCATCTGTCTTGCAAGGTTAAAGCAAGTTCTTTGTGACCAGCATTGGTGGTCATTTGGAGAATTTCCGCATATGTGAAGAAAAACTTTTTAAGTCATGTCAAAGAACTATCTGGTGGTGGACTAGACACATTAGGCCCAGGTCACAACCACAGCATCTGAGGACTCTTCTCATTCTGTGGATTCATGGATTCAGCTGGTGGAAATCTGGTGACACTCTTTTTGTAATTTTATAAGTAAACCCCAAGAGAGGAGAGTCTGAAACAACCTCACTTTATAATGAATTTGCACAAGCACTGCTAGAATCATTTTGAAGCTCGTGCATAAAATTTAGTCTTGCTCTTTATGTGTGTACTTGTTTGTTTATTTGTGAAAATAGGCGTCTTTAAACATATTTATTTTTTTGCCACCTTTCCTATTCTTTATTTAAAGGGCAACAATATATTCTTGATTCCAAATGTTTTGTAATTAAATACTTTCTTTTTATTAGGGCTTTTGTGCTCTTACATGGTTCTATTGATGGCAGGTGTAGAACCTGAATTCTCATCTGTAAATATCTTTTTGGAAAACCAGACATTTTTATTGCTTTAAAAGTTTTGGATACTGGTGATTTTTTTCTGTGACTCAGTGGAAAGTCATATGAGAAAAGGATTCTCTTTTTAACTGCTGAGGAAAAGTGAGGTTTCTGTATACTGGATAAAATGAATAAATGAAAACTGGGTCTACACAAGTTAGCGGTAAGTGGAGTCTTTGTGGCCTGGAAAGTAGCTTTAACATAAGAGGATATGTTAACAAACAAGTCTGCTTAATTTCAGAGGAATTTGAGGAAAAAATACTTTGTGAAAATAAAACAACAGCATGTTTGTTCTTATGCTCATGAAGAGGTACCCCAATAAATACAGTTCTCACAAAAATGGTGCGGTGATGTCTGCGTTCCTCTCAGTGGGCTGGTTTGCAATCGGAATCTGTTCCTGAGACTACATCATCCAAGAGAGGACATAATGCCAGTGTGACTGGACATACTCAGAAATAGATTTTGTGCCGGGAGGAGGAGGAGGGCTTCTTCCAAGTGTCAGTGGCTCCCCTAATTGCAGTCAGCTGACGGTGAGTGCAGAACTGTTGCTGAGTTTCAGACAGCGTTTTTCCAAAAAAGTTACTATGAGAAAGATATCCCATGGAAATCTTGAAAAGTGTGTGAAAACAGTGAAATTTTTCTCTTTCTCATTAAAGCAAGCTAGTGTTCACTGGGGTAGGGTTCGTGGTCTTTTATGTTCTGGTTAGGTGTTCTTTATGAGATGCAGCTAATTTACACAGACATCTGTTGAGCTGATTCCAACTTATAACAACCCCTAAGTGAAGTGACTTAATGGATTGGGTATCAGACCAGACTTCCCTCCCTGTGTGACCTGAGCAAGTTACTTGACCTGTGAGCCCCACTTTTAGTGAGCTGTAAAACAGAAACCACTAAAACCTGCTTTTAGTGGTGAGGATTTAGTGAGAGAAAGCAAGTGAAGTCAGTCAACAAAAGCTTTTGCTTGGCTATTTTGGGAAAAAGTCAACTCAAGAACAGGAAACACATTCATAAAAAGGTCTTCTCAGGGCAGATAACTTCCATTTCTGTCACATTTCCTCCTGGTCTCTGTCCTGGAAGAAGTACAGCCCAGAATGTTCTTTAGAAGAACGGATAATGGGACATATTCTCACAGACCTTGGACATGTTTTCAGGAGGGACCAGTCTCTGGAGAAGGACGTCATGCTTGGTAGAGGGTCAGCGAAAAAGAAGACCCTCCACAAGATAGACTGACAGAGTGGCTGCAATTGGGGGCTCAAACCTAGTAACCATTGTGTGGGTGGCACAGGATCAGGCTGTGTCTTCTTCTATTGTATGTAGTGTTGCTGTGAGTTGGAACTGACTCAGCAGCACCTAATAACCTCCTTAGTGCAAAGTTAGAGGTCTGCACTGATGCAGAAGGGCCACGGTGCTACTCCAGCCAGACAGGACTTTGATAGTGACTCACGACACTGGTTATGCCTTAGCATCACCTAAGGAGCTTTGAAGAAACCTGTGCCCAGGCCTACTCGACCAATTAAGTCAGAATTTAGAGGGGAGAGGCTTGGGCATTGGTTGGCTTTTCAAAGCCCCCCAGCATCCTGTGTTCTTCTATTCATAAGGTTTTCACTGGCTAAGTTTTTTTAGAAGTAGACTACCTTAGTCCTTCTTAGAAGAAACCTGTCCATCATGGGTGAAACTGCTGATATTTGAATACTAGTGGATAGCTTCCAGCATCACAGCAATGCCTAAGCCCCCACAGTGTGACAAACTGACAGACCTGTGGTCTGGTACCCGAAGATGAGCCCCACAGGTTGGAACGCAGTCAGAAGATACTGGAGAAGAGCTGCCTCCTAAAAGTAGACTCAACCTTAATGATGTGACATAGTCAAACTTTTAGGACCTTCATGTGCTAATGTGACACAACTCAAAATGACCAGTAATAGCCACAAACATCTGTTAATGATGGGAACATGGAATGATGTGCAAATATGAATCTGAGAAAACTGGAAATCTTAGTGAAATGGGACTCATAAATATTGATACCCTAGATATTAGCTGAAATAGTCTGGTATTGGCCATTATGAATCAGACAATCATAAGATCTGGGAATGACAAAGAGGCCTGGCATTCCACTCAGTTGTCAAAGTGAATATTAGAAGATCTATCCAAAAGTACAATGCTGTCAGTGATAGGATAAACAGCCGTACCCTTACAAGGAAGACCAGTTAATACAACTGTTACTCAAATTTATGTACCAACCACTAAGCCCAAAGATGGAGAAACTAAAGATTTTTACCAACTTCTGCAGTCTGAAATTGAAAATGTAATCAAGATGTGCCGAAGCCTGTCACCCACAAAGACCTCTGTGAGCAAAGTCACAAGCCTCTGTGATGGCGGATGGATGCATCTCACCCCTGACATATTTTTGGCTGTATATTATTCATCCTAATTAAACTCTCCTCAAAAATACCCCCTCATCTCCTGGCACAAGGACAAACGCTGAGCCCAGGAACGCCCAGCCCGGGAATGCCAAGGCCAGCCCAGCCCCGCTGACTTCCCCCAACTGCACACCCCCACCCGTGTGAAAAGAATTACCCTTCTTAGAACAGTTTAAGAAAGGCATAGGGTGGGGGACGGTAGGTGTTTACTGTCCCCACAAGAAGAGATAAAAAACAAAGTAGGAACAAATAGAGATTATAACCTTTAGACCTCTCCTACTGTACCTTTTAACCTTCAGGTATAGGTAGGGCTGATTGAGCGTAACTTTGTTTTCACTATCACCACAACACACTTGTCCTGAGGCCATTATCCAGAAGGCCCTAATAATTAACATGAAAAAAAGGAGGCCACGAGGTATAGGCTTCAAGTTAGCTAATAGTTTATGTGGTCAGGGGGCAGGGTAAAAATCACATCACCTCAGTTTAGCCAGTAGCTTGTGTGGTCAGGGGGCAGGGTGAAAATCACATCACCTCAAGTTAGCCAATAGCTTGTGTGGTCGGGGGCAGGGTGAAAATCACGTCACTTCGACTATAAAAATAAAGACAGACCTTTTCGGGCTGCCATTTTTTCTCCAAAACTCCTGTCTCTCTCAATTCATTTCCTCGCCAATGCCGTTTCCCTCCCTCTGTGGGGCCCCCAAAAAAGATGTCGGGGCTGGCTCCCAGCAAGGATGCACTGATGATTACTAGTGACTGCAGTGAGACTTGGAAACAAGACGGATCAGTAGTTAGAGAATATGGCCTTGGCGATAGAAACGATGCCAGAGATCAGATGACAGAATTTGGTAACACCAATGGCTTCCTTACAGCAAATAGCTTTTTTTCAACATCATGCACAGGTGACTATACATGTTGACTTTGCCAGGTAAAATATGTGAGAACCAAATCAACTACATCTGTGGAAAGAGATGTTGACATAGTTCAATATTATCAGTCAGAACAAGGCCAGGGGCAGACTTTGGAACAGACCATCAGTTGCACAAATGCAAGTTCAAGTGGAAGCCGAAGAAAACCAGAACAAGTTCATGAAAGCTAAAGTATGACCTTGCGTATATCCCAACTGAATTTAGAGACCATCTCAGGAGTTGATTTGACTCATTAAACACTAATGACTGAAGATTGCCTGAGTTGCGGGATGACATCAAGGACATCATACATGAAGAAAGCAAGAGGTCATTAAAAGACCAGGAAAGAAAGAAAAGATTAAAACGGATGTCGGAAGAGACACTGAAACTTGCTCTTGAATGTCAAATAGCTAAAACAAATGGAAAAAGTGAGATGCAAGAGCTGAACAGATTTCCAAGGGTGGCTTGAGAAGACAAAATAATGACAAGTTCAAAGACCTGGAGTTACAAAACCAAAAGAGAACACGTTAAGCATTTCTCAAGCTGAAAGAAGTGAAGAAACTCCAGCCTTCAGTTGTAATACTGAAGGATTCAGCGGGCACAGTATTGAATGACACAGGAAGCATTAAAAGACTGATGGAAGGAATACACACAGTCACTGTACCAAGAAGAATTGGTTGACACTGAGCCATTTCAGGGTGTAACGTGATCAAGAACCAATAGTATTGACGGAAGAAGTCCAAGCTTCACTGAAGACACTGGTGAAAACCAAGGCTCTAGGAATTGACAAAATACCAATTGAGATGTTTCAATGAGTTGATGCAGGGCTTTAATTGCTCCCTCACCTAGGCCAAGAAATTTAAAAGATAGTTACCTGGACAACCAACTGGAAGAAATCCGTATTTATGCCTATTTCCAAGAAAGGTGATCCAACTGAATGCAGAAGTTATGAAACAATGTAGTACCACATGAAAGCAAAATTTTGCTGAAGATCATTCAGAAGCACCTCTGGCAGTACATCTGCAGGAAACTTGCCAGGAATTCAACCCAGATTCAGAGACGCGGAACCAAAGATATCATTGCTGATGTTAGATGAATTCTGGCCAAAAGCAGAGAATACCAGAAAGACGTTTACCTGTGTGATATTGACTGTGCAAAGGCATTTGACTGTGTAGATCATAACAAATTATATGTTACATTGCAAGGAATGGAAATTCCAGAACACTTAATTGTGCTCATGAGGAATCTGTACCTTATGATACTGTATGGTTTAAAGTTAGGAAAGGTGTGTGTCAGGATTGCATTGTTTCACCATACTTTATCTGTATGCTGAGCAAATCTGAGAAGCTGGACTACATGAAGGTCGGGTTCCAGATTGGAGAAACACCCATTAACAGCCTACATTATGCAAATGACACAAGCTTGCTTGCTGAAAGTGAAGAGACTCAAAGCACTTACTGATGAAGATCAACCACAGCCTTCAGCACAGATCACAGCTCAACATAAAACAAAAATTCTCAAACCGGACCAATAAACAACATCATGATAAATGGAAAAAAGACTCAGGTTATCAAGGATTTCATTTTACTGGGATCCACAGTCAACACCTGTGGAAGCAGCAGTCAGGAGATTAAATGGAGTGTTGCATTGGTCAAATCTGCAAAAGACCTCTTTTAAATGTTAAACTCCAAAGAAGTCACTTAAAGGACTAAGGTGCTCAAGACGTGGTGTTTTCAGTCACCTCATATATATGTGAAAACTGTACAACGAATAAGGCGGATGGAAGAAAGTTGGTATCTTTGAGTTGTACTGGGGAAGAACATTGAACATGCCTACCATGGACTGCCCAACACAAATCTGTGTTGGAAGAAATGAATGCTCCTTAGAAGCAAGGATGATGAGACTTCATCTCACATGTTTTGGACATGTTATCAGGAGGGACCAGTCCCTTGAGAAGGGTATCATGTTTGGTCAGCAGGAAGAGGAAGACCATTGATGAGATGGACTGACACAGCGGCTGCAACTGTGGGCCCAAGCAAAGCGATGATCATGAGAAGGGTGCAAGACCCGAGAGTGCTTCATGCCGTTTTACCTAGGGTCAGTATGAGTTGGCACCTAACAGAGACAGCAGCAGGCTCACTATGAGTTGGAATCAACTCAGTGGCAGTGGGTTTGGTTTAGTTGGTTTAGGGTACAGCTAAGGTACAGGCAAGACAGAGTTGAGAACCATTCATTGGCTTACAACAACATACTCTTAACCAACTGACCATCTATGAACTCCACTTAGCTCACTTTCACGGAATGCTTTTTTGTGTGTATATTTCAGCCTGTGGCCATATGCACTGTATAGTTTCATGCATAACATAAATACTTAGTAGGAGTTTTTCATGAAATAGTACCAAGTTTCTGCAAAGTCATAGTTTTCTTTTATGGTTGTGTTTACAAATTTCACAGGGCTGGTGTGCTGTGTTTAAACCAGCTTTTTTTTTTTTTTTTCAGTTGTAGTTGAGTGAAAGCGTACAATCCAATTTAAATTTGCATGTCTGCCTATCTGCAGCTCCCTCTGTTCTTCTTGCCTGGTGACAGCACCCTCCTCCTTTTCGTTCTATGCATGTCATAACCCCTTAACAATCTCCTCTCACCTCCTCTCCACCCTCGCCACTTCCCTCTAGTAAGAGGCCAGTAGGATGGCATCCTGTAGATACATAGAACCATAAAGTGCAGATGTGATGTCGTCATTCTGTGTCCCCGAGTCCAATCCATTCCTGTCTGAAGAGTTGGCCTCAGTAATGATTTATGATTAGGGGCAGCATCGGGTCTAGGGGCCATGCTCCCTGAGGAACTCCCAGGCCTTCAGACTATCAATTGTAGTCTTTTTGTGGCATTTTTAGGGCTCACCCCTTTTATTCTCGTGTTGCCATTGGGACTCAGCATTGTGAGCCCCATCATGACTGTCGTTGGTGGTGGCCGGGCACCATCTGGTTCTCCTGGTCACATGTTGATATAGTCACTCATTCACATGTATCTTTCTGTCTTCTGGCTTCTTTTTCCCTCCTGTTGTTGTTGTCCTTGGTGGTCGTCTGTTCCAAATGAGTTAGGACCACTTAGTGCACCTCAGATGGCAGCTTGCTAGCTTTTAAGACGCCAGACACCACTCACCAAGATGGGGTTAAACCAGTTCTTGAAAGTTTAAACTCGTGGTGATGCCTGTTAATTATTGTAAGTTGAACTGCAGTGACATCCTCCATGCTTAAGAGGGTTTTGGTTGTCGCATTTGGTTTTCTACTTCTGGTGGACCCTTTTTCTTGGATTAATCATTTCCCAGGAGAAGCCCATTACTGTTGAGTTGATTTACAACTCACAGTGACTCTACAAGACAAAGTAGAACTGCTCCATAGAGTTTCCAGGAGTGCCTGGTGGATTCAAACTGCTGACCTTTTGGTTGGCAGCTGTGGCACTTGACCACTACACCCTCGGGGTTTCCATTTCCCAGGACAGGGGTTGTGAACCTCACTTTGCCTGGGTACACGTTTACCATAGAATATTGCCGTATACTTGTAGCACTTAATAATTGTAAAAACATTCTCCTATATTTGTTGTCTGAACTTGGCAGTCAGTCATCTTGTGAGATATAGGATAAGTATCCCATTTGAGAGGCAACGGGCTTTGCAGTCCACAGTTAGTCAGCTTGTAATCAGAAACCTGCAATTGCTTTCTCATTGCTTGTCAACCACACTTTTTGAGAAGAGAGGGCTGAGGTCTAGAGGGAGGGGCTCACCTATTGCTGTAACGATGGGTAGTGATCCTAGGAGATTCATAAGCCTGAAATTGCTTGGAAAAAGACCTCCAAAAGCCAAAGGTAAGTTCATTAAGGCAAACTGCTCCAGGCTCAGGCGGGACTAAGAGAATGTTGATCTTGACATTTGTGCTTTCAGAATGCCTCAGCCTTATTGGCTGGTCTTTACTCTGCGGTTCCAATAATAGTTTTCTTTCTTTTGGTGGGTGTTTCAGTGAGGTCTCCTGTGTTCCTATTCTACAGATAAGGAAACCAGCTCAGCCTGGCGAGGTTAACTTATTTACAGTCTCAGAGTGATAATTTTTCACCTTGGATACAAATCCTAGCTTCCCTCAGATCGGGCTCCTAGGAGTTTATTTGATTTTACCTGCATCACAGTGAGTTATTTACAGTGTCATCTAGAAGTATGTTAAAGTGATCGAGGGCACTAGTTTTGGAATCCTAAGTTTAAAAAAAAATTGTGATTGGTGAGAATATACACTGCAGAGCATACACCATGTCAACAATTTCTACGTGTACAGTTCGTTGACACTGATTACATTCAAGTTGTACAAGCGGTCACACCCTTCATTTTTAAGTTGTTTCCCCTCCATTAACATAAACCGAGTGTCCCGTAAGACTCCTAGTTAATCTTTCAAGTTGCTGTTGTCACTTTGTTCCCATCCTGACAGCTCTTAAAAGAGCAGGTGCTCAAGGCAGATATTGTTTCCTAGATAAACTATTGTTTGGTTTTAAGAAGACTTAAAAAAAAATTTTCAGAGGACAATGTTTGGCTTAAGATTTAAATTATATCATAGGAATGGATTCAGAGATCATCCAGCCTCCATGGTTTAGAATATCTGGATTCCATGAAATTTTAAATACTGTTCTACATTTTACCCCCTTTGGTCAGGATTCATTTACAGACTGTAATCAAAATGTTCAATACTGGTAGCCAAGTACCATCTAGTTCTTCTGATTTCATGGCAAAGGAGGCAGTTAGGCCACAAATGCTATATCCTCGTCCTATTTGTGACTCTCCTCCCTCTGTTGCACCAGGTGAATTATGAAGTTGGTTTTAACCCCAGTCTAACACTTAGTATTTGTATAATTTGGGGCAAGTTGCTTTATCTGTAATCATGGAGGTTTTGATACTAACCTCTAGGTTTATGAAGAGCAAATATAAACTAAGTTTGAGATGGGAACATATGAAGTCTGACAATAAAGCTCACTTAACTCATCCTAGAAATAGTGGCACATACCTCATTGCTGAATATCACTATGGTCACGTTTCAAGTACTCCCCTTGGGAAACTATGCCAGTGCCTAGTTCACCCTTGAAAGTAATTTTGAACTCTTTTTCTGAAGTGGCCATCAGAGCTGTCACTGTATTACTTGTGATGTCCTGAATGTCACCAAAATATCTTCTTTCACTATTTCCTTCATTTTCAGGTAAAGAAAAAAGTAATTGATGGCCAGATCAGGGGAGTAGGGAGGGTGTTTCAATACAGTTGTTTGTTTACTGGCTAAAAACTCCCTCACAGACAATTTGACAATTAAGTTCACGAACATGCCACCATGTACTGTGGCCATTCCAGAAAGAGTTCCAAAATTGCTTTGAAGGGTGGACTTGGTGGTGACATCAGTGCATAGCTTCCCAAAGGGAGTGCTTTGAAGGTGACCATAGCAGTATTCAGCAATGAGGCATGTAGCACTTAGAACAATTAAGTTTGCAGACTTAATTGTTGGACCTCACATGCGAGATATCTTCTGTGGCCATCGTCTCTGTAATTACTGTAACTGAGTGGGATCTGTAAGCTGAGTGGGTCAAATGAATTGTTAGTATTAGTGGGGACATTTATGAAGGAAGAGGTCTTTGGCTGGTGCAAACAAGTTTGCCCTGAGCTACTAACGTAAAGATTGGTGGTTTGAACCCACCTAGTGGTGCTAAGGAAGAAAGACCTGGTGATCTGCTTCCAGAGAGATGACAGCCAAGAAAACCCAATGGAGCATTTCAACTCTGTAACACCTGGGGTCACCGTGAGTCCGAATTGACAGGGTGGCAAAAGCTTTAAGTTTTTCTTAAGTAGGAAAAAGAAATGGAATACAGATGTTGAAATTCTAGTAAGTTTTTTTGTGTATAGTGCAGCTATACTATATCTTATAACATGAAACTTTTGTTAATATTTGATAAAGCTTGTGAGTGGCCTAAGATACTCCACTGGTCCCACCCCATCTGGAGTAAGGGAAAATGAAAGACACAAGGGAAAAATAAATCCAAAGGATTAATGAACTACCAGAGCCTCTACCTGACTCAATCCAGCAGAACTAGATGGCGCACAACTACCATCACTGAATCACCAAAAAAAAAAAAGAGCAAATTACTGATCACAGAGAGACTGGAGAAACCCTGAAAGTATGGACTGCAGACACCTTTTCAGTTCACTAATGAGATCACTCCTGAGGTTCACCCTTCAGTCAAAGATTAAACAGGCCCATAAAACAAAATGAGACTAAAGGGGCACACCAGCCTAGGGGCAAGGACTAGAAGTCAGGAGGGGACAGGAAAGCTGGCAATGGGGCACCTAAGGTCAAAAAGGGAGACTGTTGACATCTGGAGTAGGCAACCAGTGTCACGAAACAGAATGTATATTACTCATGTAATGGGAAACTGATTGGCTCTGTAAATTGTCAGCTAACCCATAGTAATTTTTTTCATTTGATAATAATTTTATGTTTTAGAAGACAGCACCAAGTCAAGAGACTTCTGACCCTGTGTACCTGCCAGGTCCGACAGTTAAGTTCATGACCTTAATTGTTCGGAGTGCTATGTAGCCCATAGCTGAATATCTCTCTGATCAGCTTCGAAGCACCCCCCTTGGGAAACTATGCACCATTGCCAGCATCTAGTCCACCCTTCAAAGCAATTTGGGAACTGTTTCTGGAATGACCATTGCTCCAGGTGGCAAGGTGGCAAGTTCACAACTTAACTGTAAAGTTCTCTGTGCGGGAGTGTTTAGCCAGTCAGCAAACAACTGTATTGCAGCACCTTCCCTACTCAACCTGATCTGGCCCCTAATGTCTTTTCTTTACCCAAAGATAAACTACTGAAAGGAAGTAATTTTCATGACATTCAGGACGTCAAGAGTAATATGACAACAGTTCTGATGGCCATTCCAGTAAGAGTACCAAAAGTTGGTGAACTTAATTGTCAGACCCCGTATGTGGTGAGAGGACGGAGGGTACGTACTTTGAGTTCCTGCTGATCTTTATCCCCGAGGCTCGTGGACAACTATTGAGTGCCTGCTGGATTCCAGAACCAAACCAAACCCCTTGTTGTCGAGTCCATTCCAACTCATAGATACCATATAAGACAGAGTAGAACTGCTCCATAGGGTTTCCAAGGAGCAGGTGGTGGATCAGAACTTTCTACCCTTCGGTTAGCAGCCATAGCTCTTAATTACTGTGCTACTAGGTCTCCGTATTATTGATGCTTTATAAATGTGTGAAACGCTCATTAATACAGCACTTCCGATTCCCAAAGTCAGATAGCTTGCTCCAGGTCATGGAACTGAAAAGTAGCCGAGCAAGGATTTAAGCGGAGCAGTTAGACCCCGGAGCTCACATTCTCTCTAGGTTGCCAAATGAGGGAACTAAGTTAGATCAATGGGAAACAAGGCTCTTCAAACGTGCACGGCTTGCCTAGCAACTTTTGGGGACTACATTTCCCAGGGCCCCTTGCTGTCCGAGGGCTGCTCTCGTCGCCGCTTCTTCGCATCTGGACTGTATTTCCCGTGGGCCCTCGCGGCCCCGCCGGGGATTTCCCCCGCCTCGCCGGGCAGCGCCGCGGCGTCTGGACTCCACTTCCCGGCATCACCCGGGGCGGGGCGGGGCGCGCCGGGGCGGGGCGGGGCGGGGCAGGACAGCGGGCGGCCAAGGGCTTGGGAGGCCACCGCCTCCTGGGCCTGCCGGGGCAGGCGCCTCCGCGATGCCGCTGCTTGTGGAGGGGCGGCGAGTGCGGCTGCCGCAGTCTGCCGTGGACCTCGTCCGAGCCCACCCGCCTCTGGAGGTGAGCGGGGCCCGGGTGCGGGGTCTTCGAGGCGGGCTGGACCCTTCTCACGCCATCGCCACTGTCCCGCGCTCCCCCGAAACGGATTTCAAACTTGGCGCAGGCAGAGGAGTGGTCTGCATAGCCGGAGCCCTGGCCGCTGGCAGCGACTTTTCGTTTTCACTTGAGGAGTCCGTGGAGCTTTTACCTTCGGTAGACCTTAGAGGGCATCTGTTGAACCCCTTTATAGAAGAGGGGACGGAGCCCCAGAGAGGTTAAGCGACTTGCCCAAGGTCGCACAGCACCAAGGTTTGAGGACACCCCGAGGTCCTGGGGTCCTGGATTCCCAGACAGGGCGGTCCCTCTACCAATCTGGACTTGGCCCAGTTAGGCAAATGTGGGCAGCCTCCCTTGCCTGTCACCATTCGCTGGAATCCCCACCTTGTAGTGAGCATTGCTTCGTCTTTGGGGGCACCGGGAAGCAGGAGGTGATTCCATGGTGGGCTCCGGACCGCGTGGAGCGCAGACATGCTGGCGGGACCCCCTCCCCGCGTGTTAGAGCCTAGAGTATTTAGCCGGAAGAAAAGGCCCAGCTTCTCCCCAACTGGGAGGCCAAAAGGACCACACCCTGATGGAAAGGGTTTTTTGTGTTTTTGTTTTTCCTTTGCTGCTGTCCTCAATTAGGCCTCTGAACCCTTGGGATTCACTTCACATGCTTATGTAGTGACTGTTTGGTGTAAAAAATTTGAGACCGAACATCTCCTTTGTCCTAGATCCAATTATGGGGGAATCAGGACCCATTCATTGATTTAAGAAAATTGTCTTGAGCCTCAGACACGTGAGCACCACCCCTTGGCTCAGGGCGATTACAGTCGGTAATTGTCGCTAGCTGCCGTGCAGTGGGTTCCTTCCACTTTTGAGGACCCACGTGCGCGGAGTTATCAAGGCTTTCAGGAGCAGATCGCCAGGTCTTTCTTCCAAGGCACCCCAGGTCGGCTGGAACTGTCACCTTTCCTGTAGTGCTTAAGTGCTGAATTCTGGCACCATCCAGGGACTCCCTACTGGTGGAGAGGATTGTTACTTTAGTTTGAGAATGGTTCAAACGCCCCAAATAATTAAGAGTTATAAAGGGAAACTTTGCTTTTTTCGCTCCCGGATGTCAAACAGGAAGCAGCCTGGTGTAGAGGGTTAGGGAAGGAAGGACAGCGGCACAGTTTGGAGTTGTTTTGTCTGCCTGTTTGTTTGGTTGACCTTTGGTCTGTCTGCTCGAGTGTCTACCACCAAAGGCACATGGCGGTCTTTGCCCTTGTACCCTCAGAGCCTAGGACAGTCCGTGGCATAGAGTCAGCACTCAGCCAGTATGTGTTACATAAATGAGGGAACACAAATGCACTAAGGTCTGAAGGATGATGGGGAGTTACTTACTGAGGGAGAAAGCAGCCCAGTCTGAGGTTCTCAGCTTGCATTTCATAGGCAAACAGTAACTGGAAACTGTGGTGGCCTGGTGGTGAAGTGCCATGGCTGCTAACCAAAAGGTCGGCAGTTCACATCCTCCAGGTGCTCCTTGGAAAGTATGGGGCAGTTCTTCTGTGTCCTGTAGGGTCGCTATGGGTCGGAATCGACTCAACGGCAGTGCGTCTGGTTTGTTTTTTCTACTGGGCACTTAGTACGGGCTCGCCATCCTGCTGAGCACTTGCCTTGTGTTCTGTCACTGTCACACTGGGAGTGGCACTCACCAAGGGAAAAAAATCATCTGCCTGAAGAAGTTCGGTGACTCTTGCTGCTTTTAGCTGTGTTTGGAAATTCCCATAATACAAAGTTAAAAAGGCCAGTGTTCAAGGCAGTGCGTGCTGAGTGCTGAGAGACGGGGGTGTGGTGATGCTCAGGGCGGCTCCTCTCCAAGGAATGTTAGGGCCTGTTAGGAAGGGCAGCATAGAAAACAGCGGAGCCCTGGTGGTACAGTGGTTCAGGCACTCAGCTGCTAACCCCCAGGTTGGCCTTCTGAATGGAGAAAGATGTGGCAGTCTGCTTCCATGATGATTACAGCCTAGGGAACCCTCTGGGGCAACACCATGCTGTCCTGTAGGGTTCTTATAAGTTGGAATCTACTTGAAGGCAGTCGTTTGGTTTTCTTTTTCTTTTTCTTTTTATTTTTTGGCCTAGATGGGCTGTGTAAAAGCAGACTCCTTACAGAAAGGCTGTGTAGCAGGGGCTCATTTGCATTACAGGAATGTGTAGGAAGGAGGTGGCTTTTGTTTGCCCCTGTCTAACTGGAAACCCTGGTAGCACAGTGGTTAAGAGCCAAGCTGCTAACCAAAAGGTGGCGGTTTGAATCCACCAGGCCTTCTTGGAAACTGGGAGAGTTGTGCTCTGTCCTGTAAAGTTACGATGAGTCAAAATTAGCAGTGGGTTTTAAGGGAAGGAGAAAGAGCCTTGGTGATACAGCAATTAAAGATTTGGTTGCAAACCAAAGGTCAGCAGTGTGAATCCACCAGCCAGCCTTGGTAGAAAGGTGTGGCAGCCAGCTGCCGTCAATATATATTTTGGAATACCTATGGGGCAAGTTGGAATTAACTCCATACCAATCAGTTGTTTTGTTTTTCAGTTTAAAACAAGGTTGATGGAGGCAGGAGAGACTTTTGAGAACGGAAAGAACGGGGGTGGGGGTGTTTGAGCTGGGCGAGCCTGATGTGTGTGATGGGCAGGAGGGGCTGTGGGGCGAGTGGATGGGAGAAGCAGCAGGTAAACTTAGAAGGGATGTTTGTGACTTGGTTATTGAGGGGCTCCGATGGCTCTCTCATCTAACAAGCAGTGGGCAGAAGTGAAAGGTTGACTTCTTTATCATAACAAGTATCAAGTCATCTTTGTAGAAAAAGAGAAAGTACAGATGTCCAAGAGAAAGTACAGGTCCAAAAGATGAAATAAAAAAATCACCTGTGGTCACTTTTTCATCTTTCAGTGACTGTCTTTACAGGTTTTTCTTTGCATGTGATAATAATTTTTCACATACTCGTGTACTGTTGCTTGTTTCATACTGTGCTTTTTTCATATAACAAAGTGTTTTAAGTATGCTTGTCCATAGCTGTACCTAACCTAAATTACCAAACCCATTGCCATTCTGACTCATAGTGACCCTGTAGGGCACAGTAGAACTGCCCCCCATAGAGTTTTTTAGGCTGCAGTATTGACAGAAGCAGACTGCCACATCTTTCTCCCACAGAGCCGCTGGTGGGTTTGAACCACTGGTTAGCAACTAAACATTTAACCACTGCAGCACCAGGGCTCCCTTAGCTGTGCCTCGCATGTAATAATAATGATAACAGCAACAGTAATCAGTGAGCCCCATGAAGTGGGTGCTGTCACTATTCCCATTTTACAGATGACCACTCTGAGGCACAGAGAGGTTGAGAAGCTTGTCCAAAGTCATATACCCTGTAAGTGATGAGACCAGGATTGGAACCCTGGAAGTCTACCCTTGACTCTAGATCTGTACTACCCAGTATGGTATCCAGGAACCACTTGTGGCTATTTACGTTTAAATGTATTACATTTAAAGTGACATTAAAACTTCAATTCCTCCGCCACTGTAGCTCCATTTCCAGTGCACAACAACCACACGTGATTTGTGGCTACCATACAAGGCAGCACAAATCTAGACCCTTTCCATCATTGCAGAAAGTTCTCTTGTTAAGCACCCTGTCTCTTACCTGGGTGCTGTATGTGTGGTACCCTCTCTTGCACCATCCTGCTGAATGGCTCCATAGAATACCACATGGGAAGGCACCATATTTCGTTCTTGCACTTAAGCCTGTAAGATATTTACAGTGTTCCACCGTTATGAACATTCTCAGAGCTATGTTTTTATATACTCCCTTGATGCTTAAGTATGTATTCCTACAGCTGAAGTTGCTGGGCTCTGAAAAGTTTTTGAGCAGAAAACTGACATAAAATCAGCATTCTGAAGCACTTACCCTGACAGCCGTCGGGTAGGATGGACTCGGCAAAGCAGACCCCAGGGAATCAGATGCAGGGTGGTGGCACCCAGCTATCAGTGAGCTCTCGTCAGTGCCTGGCATCATGCATGCCAATTAGAGACCTCCCTGTCGTGGCAAAGATCATTCTCCCCACTTATCTTACAAGAAAACAAAAGCATAGAAAGGCAGCAGTGTGCCCAAGGCCACCCAGTAAATGGCAGGGAAGGGATCAGAACCCACACAAGTTTACCCAAAATCTTATGCGCAGATTTATACTGCAATAATTCAGATGTAAGAAAGGACAAACAGGGGTGGGAGCGATGGCTGGATTTGGGGAGCTCCCATGTTAATAACAATTTCTTGCTCCCCTTTTACAGTTCACAAAGCCCTTTCATACTTGCTCTCCAACTGACGAAGACTTGACAGACTGTGGCAGCAAGGGGAGGGGCTAGAGGGTCCCCGAGGGTATAGCTGAGGGCTTGGCTATGACGGGGGTCAGCAGACCACAGCCCACAGACCACGTCCTGTTCTTCCGTACAGCTGATGAGCTAAGAATGGGTTTTATGTTTTTAAATGGCTGGGGGGGGAATATTTCATGAAATATGAAAATTATATAAAATTCATCTTTCTGTGTCCACAAGTAAAATTGCATAGAACCAGTCATGCCCACTTGTTCACGAGTCATATGTGGTGGCTTTTGAGCTTTTATCAGCAGAGTTGAGAGCTGCATCAGAGACGGTTTGGCCCACAGTCTCAAACTTTTGCAGTCTGGGCCTTTGCAGAAGAAGTCGGCTGACCCCTGGGTCAAGAGAATAGTGCCATTTGAATAGGAGTTGGAAATTAGGATGAGGGGTAGCTGGGAGGTACTGAGGACAAAGATATTTTCAGTGAATATTAATATCCAGAGAATATCAGAGGTTGAGAGAAGCAGGGCTACTTTTTATTTCAGGAAGTATGTGTTTATAAAGTAGGACTGTGTGGTTTTTCCCAAAGAGGAGATGTTTAGCTAATTTGTTTTCATTTTTTTAAAGTGGAAGACCAAAGCAGCACACTGTTGCAGGTTTGTGGCATTCTGTCTCCTGAGGATTGTTGCTTTTGTTTGGGAAATCACAGGAGTTGTGTTGACAAGGAGCCCTGGTGGTGTAGTGGTTAAGAGCTTGGCTGCTAACCAAAAAGGTCGGCAGTTCAAATCCACCCGCTGCTCTGTGGGGATCCTATAAGGCAGTTCTACTCTGCCCTGTAGGGTCGCCATGAGGCAGAGTCAGCTCAGTGGCAATGGATAATGGGTATTGACAAGAGATGTGATGTTTGCCGTTGGAAATGAAAAAGGGTAATTCATTTCTTACAAATTGTTCTGCTTTTTGGTGGTAACGCAGTTATGAAAATGGTAAAAAGTTATGTTTATTTCCTCTGCTCCCCATTCCCAGAAAGAGCTAAGCAACAGGTAAGTATTAAAGAAATTCTAAGAAGTGAATTCTGAATTTTCCCTTGTAACTCTGAAGTGAGGAGGGTGAGCAGTGGCATGACAGTGAACCCACCAGCAGCTCCACGGGGAAAAGATGTGGCAATCTGCTTCCGTAAAGATGACAGCCTTGGAAGGCCTGTGGGGCAGTTCTGTTCTGTCCTCTGGGGTCACTGTGAGTCGGAATCAACGTGACAGCAATGGGTGGGTGTCTGTTGCTGCCTTGCTTCCAAATAATGGAAGTTTATTAAAATAAGACAACGCTAAGTAATCAAGCTGACCCTTATGTTTATTACATCTTCTTTATTAAGTAACTAAGCACTAACCTAAAATAGCACCAGTCACAAGAAAGGGTAAAAAAGCTTGTATAAGACCATAAAAATGTCCGCCAGTCCGGGCAACACATTCATGGACTGTAGTGACTCATTTGAGTAATAATTTGTTTAATAAGGAGTTTATTTGTTGCATGTCAGAGGGGAATTATATTTCAGTGTTATATCAACTTGACATTTTTGAAAAAAAATGCCTAATTTCATTTTCATTCAAGAATTTAACCACTGAAGTTCTCTTTTTACAGGCTTGCTGCGTAAGAATGTACACAACTATTGGATGAAATTTTTGACACCAAATGGTAGCATGTCCTTTTAAAAAGTTTATGTATTTTTGAGAGCTCCTCTTTGCTGCCCTGCTGTAATAATAACACAACCACATCGCAGAACAGTTACAGAATAAAAGCAACAACACCAGTAAAACCTGTCTTCACGCTGTTCTCACACAGCCGTGGTTCTGTGGATGAATTCCTTCCAGTATTTTTTCCACCATGTATCCGCATTTCAGCATGGCTGAATTAACAGTGCATTTAAGGCCCTGCCCCCCACTTTTTAAAAATTTTTTTATTTAACATGACTGAGTGAAAATGTACATTCTCGTATAAATTTGCATGCCCACCTATATGCAGCTTCCACTGCTCTCCCTGTCCGGTGACAGCACACTATTCCTCTCTGCTCCATACATGTCTCATCCTCCCAACAGTCTCCTTTCTGCTCCTCTCCACCCACTCTCCTTCCTTCAGCCAGAGGTCAGCAGGATGATATCCTATAGATGTATAGCACCATAAAGTGCAACCAATATATGGTCACTCTGCATTGCCAAGTCCAATCCATTCCTGTTCAAAGAGTGGACCTTCGTTATAATTTATGGATAAGGGCAGCATCAGGGCCGGGGGCCATGCTCTCAGGCCGTCCCCCACTTTTAAAAATTTTACCTTACTTTTGGGGGGCATTTGTATCTGTCACATAGAGTTACTGAGTTGAAAACTCACCCAATGGCTCCCAACAAGTCTTTTTTTATGATTGATTGAAAATGTACCTTCCCATATAAATTTGCATGCCCACCTATACGCAGCTCCCGCTGCTCTCGTGGCCCGGTGACAGCACACTCTTCCTGTCCGCTCCACACATGTCTTATCCTCTCAACAATCTCCTGTCCCCTCCTCTCCACCCACTCTCCTTCCTCCAGTAAGAGGTCAGCAGGACGACATCCTATAGATGCATAGAACCATAAAGTGCATACATGCTGTGGTCCCTCTGTGTCACCAAGTCCAATCCATTCCTGTCCAAAGAATTGACTTCCATTATGATTTATGGACAGGGGCAGCATCAGGGCCAGGGGCCATGCTCTCAGGGGAACTCCAAGGCCCCTGGACCATCAGTTGCTGTCTTTTGGTGGACATCCCAGCGTGTACCCCTTTTTATTCTAACAGCAAGTCTTTTTATAGTTAAAACTTCAAAACTCATTTTCCATCTTCATTTTTTATGACTATCAATCGACGGCAGTGGGTTTGGTTTTGGGTTTTTTTTTGTTGTTGTTGTTATCAGTGGTTGCGGGTTGGTTCAGCAGATTTGACATTACGTTTCTGGTGCTGCTCCCAGCTTTTTGCCTTCTCAGTGACACAGTGGTGATCGAAGCTGTTTGGGTTTATTCACTTAGATTTCCAAAAGGGGAATGACTGGGCCAAAGAGATGAGGGGACTGGCAAGGAAGGTCTTCACCTTCGTTAAAGAAAATCAAGAACGGATGTGTCTCTGAGCTGTCCATCCATTGTGCTGTGTCCTCTGATTCTCTTTACGTGTATCATGTGAGGAGATCTGACGCTCATTAGTGAAGAACTGAGATAAAGAGCTGACTCTGTAGGTCTTCAAGTCTTGCTTTACAGGTCAAAAGGCACAGCTTCCTTGTTTTGTTTGCGTTGTTTCCCTTGATCCTGATTGCTGCCTGTGAGCCTGTCACATAGCACAGACACTTCCCAAAGAGTTCGCTGAGAGTCCACTTTGGCTCTCTCCATTCTCTGGTTATTCAGTCCTCACTAATTTACGTCACTATTTTTTTTTTAATTAAACAGGAAAGAGCCAGACTCCTCAGAGGTCAGTCTGTCCAACAAGTGGGACCCCAGGGCCTTCTGTATGTTCAGCAAAGAGAGCTTGCAGTGACCTCCCCAAAGGATGGTAGGTTAGGAAGCAGTGCATTGGGCATTGTCACACAGGTTACTGGATATTTTATTTTATTTCTTTTTTAAACAGGCTCCATCTCCATTCTGGGTTCTGATGATGCCACCACTTGTCACATTGTGGTCCTGAGGCACACAGGTATGGTGAGAGAGATGAGGGCAACTGTTGCTTAAACTGACCCCAAGTTGGGACCATGTAATTTCTTGAACTGAGCTTCCTGGTGTCCCGTTTGAAACCTGACCTCAGTTACCTTTTTTCTAGTCTGCATGGTGTCTCCCTGTGGCCCTGGCCAGAACGGGTTGGCTGGGCAGCACAAGCTTTTTTTTTTTTCCTTACAGGCTATTCAAAGAAGAGGTGGTCCTGACGGACGGGAGTAGACCCGGCCCGTGTCCTGGCTTCTCGTCTGGAATAACATGAGTCGTTTCCCCCTTGTTCTTCAGGTACTGGGACTACCTGCTTGACACATTGTGATGGAACCGACACCAAAGCTGAGGTCCCCCTGATCATGAACTCCATAAAATCCTTTCCCGATCACACGCAACACGGAAGGTGAGCCCCTGGATACTCTCTGATATTGGGGACTTTGTACTGTCGTGCCGAGGGCACAGCTGTGGAGGCAGCTGCGGCCACATAGAATGGCACCCCTGTGCCATCTGACCTGTCCTCCTAGAGCAGAACCTGGCACAGCGCTGGCATTTTGTCAGCACTTAGCTGAGTGAACAAATGACAGGCGTGCACAGGCAAGGACGTGGTGCCGGCTTGTCTCTAGTGATGCATTTTTAGATGTCCACCCATCAGTCTCTGCCCTCTTTTACCCTCAGTGTAGTCTGTCTTCATTCACTGAGCAGTTAGTTGTTGACTGCGTCCTGTGAGGAAGAACTTGCTATAGGTACCAGGGACATCGCTGTGAACAAAGTAAAGGAGGACACTTGCTCCCAAGCTGGAACCAGTCAACTAGCCAGTTGCCATTGAGTCGATGGCACCTCAGAATGACCCTTGTTGATCAGCAGAGAACTGCAGGCCATAGGATTTACAGTGGCCGATGTGGGGATGGGCGGGAGGTGGGGTGCACTGCCAGGGCTTTCTTCAGAGGTGCCTCTGAGTGGACTTGAACCTCTAGCTTTTTGTTTAGGAGCGAGCTGAGTGTGTTAACCATTTGTACCCACTCAGGATTCTCAGGTTAGAGGGTGTGGAAAAGGTGGTACTGGACGTGTGTGGAGAACACAGGGTCGCACAAAACTAGACGTTTTAGACTGTAGGACTTCTTAGAGCCTTGTGATGCTGTCTACAGTCAGCAGGATTTTGGAAGGTTCCTATTTAACTCCAAAACCAAAAGCCAAACCCATGGCCATAGAGTCAATGCAGACTCTTAGCAACCCTGTAGGACAGAGTAGAACTGCCCCATAGGGTTTCTAAGAAGCAGGTGATAGATTTGAACTGCTGACCTTTTGGTTAGCAGCTGAGCTGTTAACCACTGCCCCCCCAGGGCTCCTGTTTAACTCCAAGAACGCTCCTTTCCCAGCTCACATGGCTGCTGGTGAAGGGCACGTGCTCTGGGAAAAGCTGACCTGAAGAGTGGGCAGGTACTATAGACAGACCGAGCCTTATTTGACATTGCCCAGTTTCCATCTCTGTCACCTGGAGACAGTATGCCCTCCTGTCATCGAGACACTGAACATGAGTGAGACAGCACCTGCCAAGTGTCCACTGCAGTCCCTGCACATAGTAGGCTTTTGGTCAGCTTGCCTTTCCAGGCTGCCAGCTCGACCCCTCCTTGGCAGAGACATTGAAGAGGCTTTGGGTGGGATCCTGCCTTGGGTGGGTGGGTGGGTGATGAGATAGAATCGTATGCCTCTGGAGAAGCATGTGTCATTCTCCACATTGAGACGTCACATTTGTGCTAAGATCTAGAACCCTTCAGTCTTCAAGGCCCCTGGGCAGGGTCCCCAGAAGCTCACCTCTGGCCTTGGCCATCTCAGCTTTTACCTGCTGTGTGTCACAGATACTTCGTGTATAGGCTGAGCCCCAAGAAAGGCTGACGAGACTGCTGGAGACCAAGGGTCAGAAAGCTGAGAACCCAAATCCAGAGCGAAGTTAGCACACACTGCCAATGTACCCTGCTGGCCTCTGACCACCGTCCCTTCTGTTTGCTGGGCTGGCCTCTGACCACTGTCCCCTCTCTCTGCCAGGCTGGAATTACACCTTGTGGGCGGCTTCAGTGACGATCGGCAGTTGTCACAAAAACTTACTCATCAACTTCTCAGTAAGTTCACCTCCTCTCCCCCAAGTTGGATACAGATGTTGACATATTTTTGTTTGGATAAAAATTCTAATTAGTATACAACCTAAGGGTCCACCTACCTGAGGCAACCCAAGAAACTGAACCACTCAGCTAAGAATCTTATACAAGGAGTGACCAGCACGGGGCTGATGGGCAGGGGACAAGAGGGTCTTCGGAGATAGCAGTTGGTCTCCGCTGAAATAGTAAACGCCCTGAAGTGCGTAAAATAGAACCACCCTCTTGGCACAAATGTCCATATTAATCCGCTATAGGAAAGGAACAGAACCCTGATACTTTCTTTTTTCCCTTATTAGCGAATAATTTCCACCCCAAAGAAAGGGCTCAGTGGTGACCATGAGGCAGTGAGGTAGACATGACCATATAGCACGCTAATAGAGGCGGTACAACCTGCCAGCAACATGGCTTAGGTCTTACAAAGGTTCATAGCTTTTAACCCAGTAATTCTCCTTCTAAGACAATAATCTGAAGTGTATGCATAGTGATTTATACCTAACAAGGAGCCAAAACAACCAAATGCACTGTCATTGAGTCGATTCAGACTCGTAGTTCCCCTATAGGAGTTTGAAACTACCCCATAGGGTTTCCAAGGCTGTAATCATCATGGAAGCCAACTGCCACATGACTGTCCTGAGGCTTGACCCACTGACCCTTCGGTTCACAGCCAAATGCTTAACCACTGACCCACCAGGGCTTCTGAAGACAAGTGGGATTGTTTATAATAGGAAATGATCTAGTGCTTCCCATTGGCGGGGGTAGTTATGTAGTTACTAATTCTTGCGAAGAGGAGGTTTTAATTACATTGGAAATCGTTATGTACAAACCAGGATGTTAAATTGTCTTCACATTCTGAGTGGATATATTGTTCTCTGTGTGAGCTGAGCTGTACATAGAAGTAGCCAGAATTTTAACTATGCTGGGATTATGGGCATTTAAAATCTACTCCTTTATGCTTTCCTCTAGTTTCCAGGTTTTTTACAGTGACCAAATTTCTTACAACTTTGATGATCAGAAAAAACAAATCTTAGGGAAAGAGGAAATACCTTCTGTCATGAATGTGTTTATCCCTCCAAACTTCTCCATTCCCTTTGGGCCTGGGGCTGAGAATGTGTCTGTCACTGGGCAGGCAAGGTACTGGCGGGAGATGCCCTGTCCTCGTAGCTGAAGGGGTAGATGGCTCAGCTGTCTCTGTCCCCTCTTGACTTTCTCAGTGTATGTCCTGCTAATTAGAGGAACGTTTTTGACATCCAGTTTTAAAATTCTGATTGTAGGTGAATTTGACAGACAAGAAGATGACATTCATTTAATGACATTATGTGTGACAGGTGAGTTCTGGGCTTTTTTCCCCAGACAAAAGCAGTCGACGTCAGCCATTACTGCCCTCACTCTTAAAAAGCTGGACCAGGCCCCATACGATTGGTAGACAACAGCAGCAAGAGACTAAGAACTAGGCAGTCTCCGGCCACTGCGAAAGGCTGCCCTGATAGAGTCCCTGACGTAGCACGGGAGAGAAGGGAGCGCAGATCTACAACTATTAAATAAAGACATGACGATCCAGTGTCCTGGCGGGTTCCCTGAGAACACGGCCCCGGACATGCTGCTGGCCCAGAGCTGAAACCAGTACGGAAGCCACCACTTCCGACAAAGACTGGACTGGACTATGGGAGACAGGTGGTGTGTGTACTTCATGGTTTAATATACACATGAAGGTGTCCCGTTTATGCGTCTCTCCCACGTCCCAGAGCGGCTTCCCTCCCTGGCCCTGCGTCCAGATCCACTTTGCCTCCAGTTCAGAGATGTCTCCCTTTTCTATCCTCGGGGCTTTTCAGAAGCCCTCTTGTCTCTGGGGAAGGAGAAGGGACTTCTTCTCCAGTTGGAGCTGCCGCCTTGTAGGGGAGGTGGCGCTCATCCTGGAAGGGGCGGTTTTCAGTATAAATCTCCCCACCCTGGGACGCAGCAGGTAGACCGGAATTCCGTCCCCCCTTTTTGCTTGTTTTTCCTTTCTTGGCCTTTATTATGTAAAATGAAAATAATTGTTCGATGTTTCTTAAAAATTGTATCTAAAGCTCTTTTTTTATTTGTTAGAATTAAACGACCGGGAAGAAAATGAAAACCATTTTCCAATAATTTATGGCATTGGTAAGTACTGTGTTCCTGTGGGGGTTGGAGGCTTGGTTCCATGCTGACAGGAGACGTGGGTTAAAGGGAGCAGAATCATGATCCCCACTGCTGTTTGTATACTGTAGACTTTTAAGTTCAAGCCTGGCTGCTTTCTGTACTCACTGAGACCTTGGGCCCATGGCTTCATGTCTCTGATTCAGGATGTCCACATCCTCAGACCGTAGTGAGCACCAGTCGTGACAGCGCCTTGGGATGTGCAGGCCAGGTGTCAGCAGGGCCCATGCTCCCCTCCGGGGCGCCAGTGTGCCTTTCTCTGACCAGGGCCCTGGGGGGCTGAGCAAGTGTGACTTTGATTGGGAACAAAGATCCTAGGCAAGAAAGTGTCAGATTGTCAGGCTAAAGGAACACCTCTGACCTTCCACCCTTCGGTGACAGCCCAGGGCTCATGGGGAGAGGGGGCAATGCTGGCCACACCTGCACAGCTTGCGTCCTATCTGTGACAGGCTGTTGAGCTGAGAAATGGGTACCCATGGGTATCATCTAACCTTGTATATGCTGGGGCTACTAAGTAAAAATTAAGACCAGCAAAAACACTCGACTTTGCCATGACCCAGGCCACCCTCATGTCCCCAGCCATATGCAGTGCATCTGGGCACAGGGCTGGCCAGGGAGCCTCTGGCCTGCGCCTGCTTGAAGACAGTGAGCACAAGGGGGGCCAAGCTTCCTGGGCTGGCACAGCGCTGCAGAGTCTCCCCCGACCCCCAGCCCCTCAGCCCCAGCCGCAGCCAGTGTCAGTGAGGACTCAGCCGAAAGGCTCCGTTTTTCTTTCTGGAATGGGGCGGCTACAGTCCCTGGAGTTAATAGTGTTCCATTTCCCTTCTCATTTCTCTCTTACTTATACATGTTCTGTCTTTTACGTATGGTGACAGAAATGTAAGACTCGGCAAATTTCCCAGCTTAGTCACCAATTCAAAACCACCCTGTCGTCCCTCACAGCTGTCAACATTAAAACGGCCGAGATTTACAGAGCATCCTTCCAAGATCGGGGCCCGGAGGAGGAGCTGCGGGCCGCACGAGCACTGACGGGAGGACCAGTGAGTTTGCAGTCATCCTGATGTTAAGGGCCTGTGGGGACAGGGAGGACATGAAATGCCAAAGCCGCGAGGTCTGAGAGCCCTTATAGATGAGAAGTCACATCTGCTGCTTTGCAGCTGTCAGTACAGAGGAGCGACCCGCCCCCCCAACTTAACAAGCAGCCAGCATGCATCTTTAGGTCAGACACTCTCCGCGGCAAGGGGTCGGGAGCGGCCTGTGGGGACCCACACCATCTAGAGCCAGGGAATGAACCCCCTTATAGTGTACACAGTAAGGAAGGAGGCCAGGAATGGCTGGGTAGAGGTTCTTCCCCTCTTGGCTGTGGGGTCAGGCATGTCTCGAGACCAGGTCACTGGACACCAGCTTAAGTGATTCAGTTAACCTAAAACAATGATCGTATTGATTTAACTGATTTCCTTACGGTGCTTTTTTTCCCCCTTCTTTTTCCTGCAAGTAATGGGCAGTATTTCTTTTTTCCAGGCCTCATCAGTTTTTGGACTTAACTTACTGTTTGGGGAGCACAACCAGTTTGTAGTTGAGGACTTTAAGTTTCTGTCGGTAGTCAGTGACCTTGAACACAGTCTTCCAGGTGTGCACCCACCCTCCTCTTCTTTTCCTGAGCTGTGCCTCTGCCGTTAACATGAGCTCACTATTTGATCTCCTGACTTGCTGTTGTCACTTAGATCTCATGTAGTTCTTGAAAGAGCACATTGTTTACGGCAGACCCTTTATATATACTAGTTCAGTTAAACTATTGTTTGGTTTTAAGAAGGCATCAGGGGGTATTTTTGGTTTAATGTTTAAAGATTATCTCAGGGCAGTAGATTCAGGGGTTCATCCATGGCTCCAGGAAGTCTGGATTCTAGAATTTGATATTCTGTTCTGCCATTTCCCCCTTTTGATCAGGATTCATCTCTAGGATCTTGGATCAGAATATTCAGTAATGGTAGCCCGGTATCATTCAGTTCTTCTGCTCCCACGGCAAAGGAAGCAGGTGTTTGTGAGGGCAATAAGCCACACATTGCATGTCTTCTTCCTAGTCCTGAGTCTCCGTCCTTTCCATTTCCTGTTTCTGAGCACACATTCCCCATCCTCCTGTTCCTGAGTCTCCTTCTTCCTTTTCTTCTCCTCCTCCTTCCTATCGGTCTCCTCCTGTTCCAGAGCACATATTCCATCTCCCCCTCCTGTTCCTGCGTCTCCTTCCTCTCGCATCAGTCATTGTACCTGAGATGTCTACATGCAAGCTTTTAAGGCCCCAAGCACTTTGCAGTGAATGAGGAGGTAGAACAGAAGCACTTGTTATTAGACCAGTTAACTGGGATGTCCCAGGCAACCATGACCCTAAACCTCCAAATCGCTTAGGTTTTTGCTTGTACATAAGCAGTGTCAGCAGCTTCTTTTGGGTCACTGTCGTGTTTGTCACACGTTTGTCAGTTCCTCTTTATGGACAGCAGTTAAAGGAACTGGCTCGGCAGCCCCACCCATAACCAGTGTCCTTTCTCCCTTAACCCGCCTTTCTCCCTCCCTTTACCTTGGGAACCACTAAGAAATTTCAGTCTTTACACATTTGCCTTTTCTTGTCATTTTATGTAAGTGAGGTCATTGCCATATGGTGGCATATTGGTTAAGTGCTACAGCTGCTAACCAAAGGTCAACAGTTCGGGTCCATCAGGTGCTCCTTGGAAACTCTATGGGGCAATTTTGCTCTGTAGCATTGCTGTGATTTGGAATTGACTTGACAGGCAAGGAGCTTGGTTGGTTATGGTTTTATTTCCCTCTGCATGATGTCTTCAAGCTCTCTCCACAGTTTAGTCTGTCTCAAGAATTCCTTTCTCCTCCTGGCTGAGTAGTGGTCCATTGTCTGTATGTGCCACCCCTGATGGGCACTCTGGTTGTTCCACCCTTTCAGTTCCTCTGAACAGTGCTGCAGTGAACATCGGTGCACAAGGCTCTTTCTGAGTCTCTGCTTTCAAGTCTTTCAGGTGTCTACCTCGGAGTGGAATTGCTGTGTCATATGGGAGTTCTGTTTTTATGCAGAACTACCACACTTTCCCACAATGGCTGTGTCATTTTGTGTTCTTACCAGTAATAGGTGAGGATTCCAGTTTTTTCCCCACCTCCTTGCCTTTTGTTACTTTTTGTTTCTTTGTCTTTTTCCCCCAGTCTCAGCCATCCTAGTGGGAATGAGTTGTTTTGATGTGCAACTCTGATGGCTAATGACGATGAGCATTTTTTCATGTGTTTGATGGCCATTTGAATGTCCCCTTTGGTGAAATGTCCATTCAAATCCTTTCTCATTTTATGCTGAGGGTACTTTTTAAAGCCGAATTTTTCATTTTCAAAGCTAGAAATATAAAAACCTAAGACAGAGCTCTTTATTTTAAAAGTGAGAAAGAAAAACCAAAAATTGCTAGTTGGAAACACCTACGTGCCATTTGAGAAATGGGTGTAAGAATTCTTTTAAAATGTTCCAAGTGTGAAAAAACAGCAGTCACTTTCAGAGCACCCAAAAGAATTCTGCTTATTTACAAAACGCTGACATTTTCATTAAAGTGTGTCTGACTTCAGAGTCCTCTGTTTGGCCACCCCTGTAACCTGTTTTAGGGTTCCCTCTGCAGTTTCTCAGTAGCAAAATACCCTTAATTTAGGTCCTATTCACAAGAACATAGAGTCTAAAAACTGAAACAGCAAATGGCTGGTATGGCTACACATGCTATTGGAAAGGAGGGGATTCCGGGAATCAGTCGGTTGGCAAGTTAGCTTTTTGTGAGCTGGTTTGTCCTTTCTTTTGATGGGGTAACAGTCACTGTGTCTGTGTAAGCTGCCTGGTGTCAGGAATGAGGCAGTGTTTGATGTGGCAGTGAGGAGTGTGACCTTTAGGTGGAGATGTCTGGGCTGGGTGCTGCTGGGACAGGAACTCTGGGCACAGTGGAGGAAGGAGGAAAATGCCTTCTTCCTGCAAGACTGTCCTAAGAACTAAATTAAAGAACGTCGTCAGCCACAGAAGGCAATACCAGACACACTGTAAGCATTAAGTGGCAGCTTTTGTTCTTGTGTCAGACAAAAGGTTTATGAAGCCTATTACCTGGCCAGGTAAACCCTAAACTACTCAGCTACACTGGAGCTTGCATAACAGGTTTGAAAAGTGGCACCACAAATCCTTAAACTCTGTCCGCACAACATTCTTTTTCTAGATGGTTAGCATTTACGACGCGAAGACAGAGCAGCTTCGCATAGGCCCCTACTCCTGGATGCCGTTCCCACACGTGGATTTCTGGCTGCAGCAGGATGATCAGCAGATACTAGAGGTGAGAAGTTACAGGTTGGGCAAATCTCAAGTCTCAGAACCCTGGTTTCTTCATCTGTAAGAAAAAAAGGGTTAGGGCCAGCTAATAGCTGTGTTTCCTACAGCTGTAGAGAGTACTGATTTTTGGATGCTATTGGTAGGCCCCATTTAACTTCTCTAATCAGTTGAGAATAAGAGGTGATGCTCTGGTTGAAAATCTGCAGGTGCAGAAGCAGTCAACAACCCACTGCCTGTTCTCACTGACCCAGCACCTCATCTCTGATGCATTTTACCTTATATATGTAACGTACATACAAAGTCTGACAAGTCCATGAACTTAATCATTCTAACTGCTGCCTACCCTCATTGCTGAATATCACTGTGGTCACCTTCCAGGTACTCATAACCTTGGGAAGCTACGCACCGATGCCAGCACATAGTCCACCCTTCAAAGCAATTTTGGAACTGTTTCTCAAATGGCCATTGTACGTGGTGGCACAATGGGAAGTTCACAAACTTTATAGTTATCTGTGAGTGAGTTTTTAGCCAGTCAACAAGTAACTGTATTGGAACACCCTCCCTACTCACCTCATCTGGCCCCCAGTGACTTGTTTCTTTACCCGACAATTAAGGAAGTATTGAATGGAAGACATTTTGATGACATTCAGGACATGAAGGGTAATAACGATGACAGCTCTTATGGCCATTCCAGAAAGAGTTCCCAAATTGCTTTGAAGGGTGGACTAGGTGCTGGTGCTGGTGCCTAGGTTCCCAGGGGGAGCATTTTGAAGGTGACCATAGTGATACTCAGCAGTGAGGTATGCAGCACTATTTCTAGGATGATTTCACAGACTTAACTGGCAGTCCTCACACATACATAAGAGTATTTGGGGAACATCCTGCTCAGTGTCTGAAGATACTTGGACAGCTGTATCAGAGCAGGCAGAGAGCGAGGCTGCTCTTCTCTCATGCCGCTGATCTTTTCCAGAACCTTTCCACTTCACCTCTGGCCGAGCCTCCCCACTTTGTTGAACACATCAGATCTACTTTGATGTTTTTAAAGAAATACCCATCTCCAACTAACACACTGTTTCCTGGGAATAAAGCTCTGCTCTACAAAAAAAACAAAGATGGCTTATGGGAAAAGATCTCCTCTCCACGAAGCTGAAACAAGGAACTACCAAAGGCGGCAAGCATCTGGCCTGACCACGACCACTGGGGGCACTGGGCAGGAGTGAACCTGGCATCGACACCCTTTGAGTCTGAGGTCTCTGTACTCAGCATCTTTCCAATGACTTTCCGAATAAAATGTTATTTTGGCAAAGGCATTTGTTTAGATTCACTTTTTGCTTTACTAAAAAGTTGCAGAGGAGAAGAAAGCTATCTGCCTCACTGTTCTATAAGCAGCTGTTTCCAATGCTTACTGAGTACTTCTACTTTTAAGTTAGTGGTTGAGTTAAAATTATAGTAGGTTTTGTGAGGCACCTATTTAAAACTGTAGAATTTGGTGGGCAGATGTGTATCTTAGATTTTTTTTTTTTGCCTGAAAGTATTATTAGAGGCTTTCTCCAAAACTTAGGCATTTCTAGATACATGAGGTGAAATGTTCAGAAAAGGGAGATTTGGTCTTTGCTATTCTCCAATACCATTACCTCTAAACAGATTATCTGTTATGAGGCTAAATTTATTCTGAGAGTTAAATACGAAGCTACTGATAAATCTGGTCTTTTAGATATCATTGCTATGCCTGACACTGTTACTATATATGCTGTATTTTTAGAAACCTTTTAATTTTTCAGAAGGAGGCAAAATGAGAGTGCACAGAAAGGTTCATGCGGTCCCCCTGCCTAGCAGCAGGATTTATGGAATGAACTCTTGGGTAACAATTTTAAGAACCTTTATTGAAACCAACATTGATAGTATCTTAAGGGTGAAATTTTGTTTCAGCAAAACCAATTTAACAATTTCAAATATAAAAACATTAAAAATTAACCTTGTTAGAGGTGATAATTTACCCCTCCCCCATTTCATCAGCTATACTTCATTGCACCAAATCAACAGAAAGGGAAGACTTGTTGAATCGTCTGCACCACACCACCACAAAGGAAAAGAAAGCTGCACTTGGGTGAGTGCCAAATGCCCGTCACCACAGCAGATCCACGTGTGACTAAAGGCCTCACGTGGTCTGAGGCCCCCCAACACTCCGGTCCACACCCATGGGAATCCCCGTCATCTGTGAGTGCTCTCACAGCTGACTCTGTTGGACTAAAAGGCACAGGGGCCATTAGTTGGGACACACAAACCAATAGAGTACTTCTGCCCAAGTAGAAACGGGCTGGAATGAACAGCTTGCTTCCAGTTACGGCACTGATAGTCTGGCTTGATCAGCCTAAGAAAGATTACTTTTCTGGTTCTTGTTTCTGAGTTGGGCCAAAGGAGGTGAGCTGCTAACGGATCAGAAGCTACAGAAGCTTCGTAAACGTGAGACAGGTGAGAGAGATCTGTATGTCAGAGCTGACACTTCACCTCGGTGCTACACAGCATGTTTACTATTAACGCATTTAAAGGTAGTGTCTTCCAGAGGTTCAGATACTCAACACAGAAATGGGCATGGTGTGTACTTGAGTGCCAATTTAAAATTTTTACCAGTATTTAAAAATATACATACATAAATGGTTAGGGAGAGACTTTATAATTACTCTTGATAGGGGAATCCTTGAATATGTTTACAAGTAGTACATGAAGGGAGAAAAGGACTTGTGGCAGAGGAAAGTCGCTCCCGAAGTGCCGTCCAGTCTAACGTGGCACTGGTTGGTAACCCTGCCAAAGCCTGAGTGGACACAGTCCTTACTTAAGTCCCCAAGAAAAGCAGCAGCTGGGGACAGCAGGAGAGGGCTCCTGATGCTTACCTACAATGCTACTGAAGACTCCTCTCCATTAAGCCAAACACGATCCACGTGGGTACTGCACCTGCTCCAACTCAACACCTGCCAAGACAGGCAGCAAGGGACCCTGTCGGCTGTCGGCTGCTCCTCTGCAGAAGTCCAGCAGAGAACTCAAGAGTTTTAAAGAAGCTGATTTACCAAAAAGGTACCATGTGCAAACTAAGCACTTACACTTACCATTTAGACAGTTAAGTGCAAGTACTCAAGAGGCAGGCACTTGAAATTCTAAGTGTTTTTTTGTGACCAGATAGTGTGTTTATGGTAATTTAGGGGGGAAATGGAATCACTACAACTGGGTAAGACAGAAATAACAATGGACGGTTGTTCTACATCCACATAAATGAAACATATTGCCTGCCTGCCAGCAATGCTTGGCTTTCAGGTACATGTTTGTGCAAAACTCCGTCAAGCAAAATAACAGTAATTCCTATTGTATCAGGATGTGGCACAGCTCACATTTCAACATGACTTCATCTTCCCTGAAACAATATGCAGTCCAGTCTCAAACCCGACACTGCCTTTTATCGTAAGCTCTCTGGTTCTTCTACCTGTGGGCAGTCAGCTGCTGGGTTCTGGGCCTTCTCCCGGAGGGCCTCCGTCTGGTTTGCTTCCTGAGGGCCGGGAGCCCCTGGGTGCTGCTCAGGGCGCCTCGCCTCTGTCATGTCTTGCTCTGGCCCAGAGGACAGTTGCTCCATCTTTTCTAAGTCTTCAGTGTGACAGACTGAGCTTGTCTCACTCATCCCATCTGAGCTTCTCAGGGGCCTTTTAAAGGGCTTTTGGCCTGGAGGGAAGATGGGAAGAACAGTGCTGACCACAGGTAAGGGGCACTTCCCCAGCGAGAGCTCTCTGGGCAGCGAGCAACTGTGCTCACCCCAACTACTCCAGCAGAATTCCCTAGGGTTCCTGGTTGTGACGACTTTCAAATGCCTGCTGACCTCACAGCACTCGTGCCCAGGGCTGCAGACTAGTGAGGTAACCTTAAGAAAAGCTGGGACAGCAAACAGCGCAAGGAGACATGAGGGCGTCTCTGAAGACCTCAACTTCCCCGTGAAGGGCAGGTTTCTTCAAGACTACATTCCTCGGCTGTGGAAATGGTAACTTAATGAAACAGTGACAGCTGGTCTGAGGAATAACACCACTTCCGGTTCAAGAACCCAGACAACAAAGGAATGCACGCAACAGCAAACTTAGAGGCAAACCATTCCATGATGCAAAGATCTATTTTTGCAAGAGAAATCCAACTGATTTTTCCCAGTGTTAATGTACCTGGAAGTCTCTGTTTAGTACGAGTGCCTGAGGGGGTTGGAGGCGGTGTCATCCCTGTGCCTTGTACTTTGGAGACGTAGGTATGTTCTGTGGACTCCAGAGAGCCTTGGGGAGAAAGAAACGAGCAGGTAAGTGGCCACTCCTGGCACAGGCTGCCCTCCCTCTGCCTCGTTAACTAAGACGCTGCTTTCAGCCCCTCGGCTCCTGAGATGGGCCACAGCTGTGCTCGTGAGCCCCAGCTCGGTGGGAGCACTTGATCCTTCCCCTCCCCAGCATCGTGACTGTAAGATGAAGACACACAGCTGGAAGTGTGGCAGGGCCCGCTGGGGCAGCCAGGCCGATGGGAACTCTATTTTAGCAGAGAAACAGATGCCCGTTTGCCAAAGGCTGCAGTTTGGCTGACTAAAACTCACTTTTTTCTATCCCATGCCAGTGTAGTCATCATTTACTGGAGAAGGATTAACAGAATGGACCTCAGGTTTAGGAAATCATTTCAGAAATTATTTCCTTGATAAAACACCAAAGAAAGAAGTGTAGTTCAGCATCTCCAAATCTCAGTACCTATGAGTATTTGTTGATTGCCTGATTTGAAATGAGACATCTCAGTCTCATGCAATCTTTTAAAAGCAGCTCTTTGCTGCAGCAGACACTGAACTAAATAGCCAAGACACACTGTCTCTGAAGATCTGAAGAGCTGCATCAGTGCCATGCTCACGGATTCATGGAAGACTTGTCTCCTTGCTGCAGGGAATGGGTGTCTGCGATTGCAGGAGAAGGGAACAGACAAGTCCTGTCTCCACACGTTCCTGGCACAGTGATAAGAAACTGGGACCCAAGAGTACTTGGTCAAAACCTCTGAAATGAGTCAGAACCAGTCCAGTTAGTCTTACCTGCTGTCAAGTTAAAAGTCCTTCCTTTTTGTGAAGACTGTATTGGAGAAAACCAGTTCAGCACGGATCCGACTACGGGGATCTGCCGTAACACGCCCTGCAAAACACAAGCCATCACTCGGGCCATCACGTCCAGGTGGCTTCCGGCCTGGGGCTGGCGGGAAGTCCAGCCTGCGGCCTCACCTCTTCCAGGAGTCGTTCCTCGTTGGCCTTCTGCAGTTGGACCTGAGCTTCCTGAATTCCCTTCCGAACGACTTCAGTCATGTTTTCCAGAAGCTGTGTGAAGACCGAGACAGGCTGTTACTCAGCTGAGCTGCTTGTCTTGAGGCTAGAGAGCCATTAGCACAGTGCTGGGACATTTTTTTAAAGCAGGGCAGGGCAGACAGGCCCTGATGACCAGCCTCTTTTGCTAGGGAACAGAGAGGAGGAGCGTTCCAGCTCAATGACATGTCAACAGAAAACAGACCACTGCTCCACATTTGTGGCAATGAAGGCAGGACAGAGCTGGGACTTGAAGAAGTCCACCTAAGGATGAACAGCGCTGGCTCCTTCAGCCTCATTTCAGTCTCCCTCCTCTTCCCCACCCATAAACACAAAGTGAATCACAGGACCCACTTCTGACTCTTCTCTGACTGGTCTTGCTGTGGTCCTTTTTCAATCTGAGTGACTTCTAGTGCATCAGACGTCTGTTTTGGAGAATGTCCTCCCAGCTTTGTGGCCAGGCTCTTCCTGCCACCAGCTGGCAGAAAAAGGCCTGGTACTGCCAGGAAGCGCAGCACCTAATATGCTTGTCTCCTTCTTTCATCTGGATGTGGCCCCAGCCAGGAAGTCCTCCCTGACTGTGTCAGGCAAAGGAGAAGGTGTCCTCCTCAGTGCCCAGCTACCCCACACTTCTCATTTATGACCTGGCTTGGTAATAAAGATCTCTGTGCCCACCGGCTTGTGAGCTCAGGGACTGTCACGTCCACTTTGTACTGCTAAAACCTGTCATACTGCCCTGCTCACAGGAGGCATTTAAAACTGGAAGGGAAAGAATGAAGGACAAACGTTCCCAAGGGGAGCTTTTTCCTTCATAACCCCAGCTAGTCAGCAGGGAAAGCCCAGAAGAGGAAGGGAACACTGAGGAGGCTTACAGACCCTTGAGTTCTCCTCAATTTCTCGGGCTGTGACGGCAATGGTCTCCACTAGTTCAGAAACATCGATGTCATCACTGGCCATGCCAATGTAAATACAGCTCTTCATACTTCTATACTCAGGACCTGCAGGAACAAATAGCAGACTCGGTTCCCAAATCCCTGGTCACAGTCTGAAACAGGCCCCCTTTCCTGCCCAGCAGTGTGATGGTGCCCAGAAGAGTCCCCTTTCTGGGGGGAGGACAGTGGTTCTCACGGGGTCGGGGAGGCTGGGAGAGCCTGCAGATGGAGCAGGGAGACGCCAGCCCCAGAATTCCACCTCCACCTCCAACAAAACCAACACTTCCTCCAAAGACAGAAAGCTCACTTGCCTCTAAGTCAGTTAGAAAACACAGCCTTTCAAAAGTCACCGTTAACTTATAAAAGTAGTAGTTACCCATTTTAAATGTAAGCTCAGATTCCAGTTCATTTAACTTTTTCAGGAGTCCAGCATGGATTTTTTCCCCTTCAGGATCTGATTTCAAACTGCTTTTATCATCATTAGCATGTTCATACCTACAAATAACACCAAACAAGAGTGTTTTAGTGTACAGAGATCCAGTGGCTCTTCAGACCCAGGATTTAGCTGGACTGGGAGAATGTGACACAGGACAAATGAGTGAGGGGGCCACAGATGGTGTCTCAAGACCTAGCACGTTCAAGACGATCATGAGGAAAGCCGAAGCCTTTACCCGGGTCCGTTAACATTTAGGAAGAGGTGAGGCCTGCAAGTCTCATCATTTGCACGACTCAAGATAGAGATTTGCCTCATTCTTGCAGGAAATAGGAAGCACCACGGATGGACTGCTCAGACCAAACTACAGAGAAGGGCGTTTTCTCCCTCCAGGGAACAGACATCTTTCTCCTACTACTTGTCAGTTACTGTTGTCTCCTAGGAAACCCTGGTGGTGTAGTGGTTAAGTGCTACATCTGCTAACCAAAAGGCTGGCAGCTCAAACCTGCTGGCAGTTTCCTGGAAACTCAATGGAGCTGTTCTACTCTGTCCTGTAGGGTTGCTATGAGTCAGAACTGACTTGACAGCAGTGTGTTCGGTTTTTATTGTTTTATCGTCTCCTAGTAACTCAAGAGCTGTCACAAAAAGACATGACACGCAGCAACTCCTACCTTACAGGGGCCGCACGCTCCCCGAGTACAGTGGTGGGCCACACTGGTGGCAGTACCGTGCTTCTGCAAATGTCCAGAAAGTTGGGACGAGTTCTCTTTAGCCAGGTCTATACTGGGCCTCCACACCTCCACAGTGACTGCTAAGCTTGTTTGCAACATGACCCCTCTGTGTTCTGGCCACCCTGTGCTACTGGCTGTAACTTTACCTGACAACCCCGATTCCAGGCCAGTTCGGGTCGTCCACGTGTAGGAGGCCCGCCGTTCCTTCCACCTCTTGCCTGAACTCCTCTCTTAGCCGCAGCGTACAGGTCAGGACCGGGAGCTTCCTCTGGATGCAGGTGACAAGCTGGTCCACATCCTCACCCCGAGTTCCTAAAACTAGACGCGTTCACAGACTGTTAGGAGAAATACTTCAGGAATGACTGAAAACCGAGAGGACAGGGTTCCCACCTCCCCAGAAAGTGCCGAAGCTCTAAGCACATCCAAAGAGCTGAGAAGCTTAAAAGAAAGAAAGAAAAAAAAAGCCACTAAACCCAGATATGGCAGAATCAGATGTTAAAAATTAATACACCAGGCTGCTCCAGATACGGACAGTTGTTTCCTTACAGAGAAGGCAGGATGTGCCCCTGTGACTTAACGCACAGTGCAGTGCTCTTTTAGTCTTTCAGCAATCTGATTCTCCTCACAGAAAGACTCCGCAGCCAGCAAGTCCCCTTACAGCCATCTTGTCACAGGCTCAACACCAAAAGGCAGCCACACAGTTCTCCCTCCTCATTAACACGATGGAAAAAGAGGGGACACTGAGGTGGGTTTGTGGCTGGAGGGCAGGAGGGGCAAGGTGACGAGGACGGGCCAGTGTCCGCTTCAGTTCTGCAGGTCAGGGCTTGGGAAGTCTTGGGGCTTTGGAGCTCCGACAGGCGGCACCGTGGCTGCTCCCTTGTTTCAGTGACACCACCTGCCGCAGACGACTTTACTAAGCCTCAGTCTACTCTGCCACAGGGTGTCCTCAGCCTCTGGGGCAGTGGGGAGAAGGTAAGAGCACACTCCACAGCAGGATGGGGACTAGAAGACCCCCAGAGGCCACCAGCCATCTTTACCAAGAGGGCGGCTTCTTTGTGGAGCAAGGGAGTTAACACTTGTCTTTTCCTACTGGAGCTCACTGAGAAAATACATTCCAAAAATGTTGCAGGCACCAAGCGTTTCCTGAATACGTTTAAATCATCTCAGAGAAAAAGCACAACTGAGTTTTTACTGTATCTTTTGTCAGCTCATATGGAAGTGCTTACGACATGCCAAGCCCCACACACAGTACTGCACATACATGATCTCATGTTCATTCCCACATGGCATGGCTACTGCGAAGTCCTCATCATCTCTAGTTAGGTGTGGACCAAGTCTAGAGACCAGGGGACTTGCTCAAGGCCCCGCGGCTATGAAGTGACAGCGGGGAGTGTGTCCCCAGGACTTTCCATCGTCAAAGCCCATGCACAGCTACGCTGCTTTCTTAAACGCCTCAGCCAATGCCTTCCCTACCTTCCCTGGCACATGAGAATCACTCTGCAGACTTTTAAACATGCAGGTGCCTAGGCTCCACCGTCAACCAAAAAAAAAAAAAGAAATCAAATCCATTGCCATTGTACAGGGTCACGAGCTAGCAAAACAGGAACTCAGTTGACTTCAGGAGTTGACTTCTTTTTAAGAAGTTAAATTAAAAAAAAAAAAAAACAGTTAAATTAGGAGGCACATCACCTAAATCCAGTGTAAAAGCAAAGAAAACTCTTCTCTGGAATAAGATGCTGGTGACGACAGAAAAGCAGCCCCAGCGGGAAGCTGGACAATGCCAACAGCCTGGGCTGTACTGCACCTGTAACCGCACCTCTGCGAAACGAGAGCGCCCCAGAGGAAGGAAATCTGCAGGGACAGTTACCTGCTGCTGTCATCAGCGGGCTGAACCGCACACACATGCCCTCTGTTTCCAGGTCCATGATGGTCAGGCCACTGGTGGGCACCAGCTGCTTCAGCTTCTCCCCCAGCTGCAGGGAATGGTACGTGGACACGTTCCAGCATACAGGGAGCCCGGTGTCCCCAGACCCACCCTCACCCACTTAGCCCCAGACCAAGAGACTCTCGGAGGGCTCATTTCCTCCCACCTTTTGATGCTCTTTGACTACTTATGGCAGTTTCTTTTTTTGAAACAGTTAGTTTTACATTTTTTTCTCACTAAATATAAGTTCACTGGAGAAAAATCTAAGAAATACAGGTACATCTAAATAATAAAAAACTATCCATACTATACCACTCAGAAATACCTACTCCTGATATTTTGGCACACTGCTTCCTGAGTGTCTTCTCTACATGGGAGTCAGGAGGGTCTATTTTATTGTTAAAAAATGGGGAAATTCTACCCACTGTTGAGTTGCTGCATTTCCTGTCATTTACGATGACCATTTCCTTCTGCCTTCCAAGATTTAGCTGCAGGTTTTCAATGACTGCTCTAAACACAGTGCATGGATGCAGTGTAACTTGCTCAACAAAACTCCCAGGGTGGGCACATCCAAAGTTTTGCTGAGATTAACACTGCTGCGGTAATGTCGTTTAGAACAACTATGATGGATTCTTGGGCTAAAATCCTCCAGGTACAATTCTGGTGTCAACAAGTGGCTGACACATGAAGCCTCTGCCACTCTCAGGCTGACAAAGTTGCTGAGGGCTCCGGCCTGCTGCCTTCTGCCACAGCTACAGAACACACTCCAAGACCCAAAGGAACCAGTGTGCATGTTGTTTCAAAAGCTTCCAAAAAAAACCCTCTTGCAATCATGTTGATTCCAATTCAGAGATGCCATAGGACAGAGCAGAGCTGCCTCACAGAGTTTCCAAGGCTGTCATCTTCATGGGGGCTGACTGATGGATCTTTCTCCTGTGAAGAGGCTGGTGGCTTTGAGCTCGAACTCATGTTCCACCAGGGTTCCTTTACAGCCTTAGAATGGCAGTAAGGAAATAATCACACATCTGAACTGAGGAAACTATGTTGAAAGGACTTGCCAGAGGTCATAGGGATGTAAGGTAAGGGTCTAAGAAGGGAACCTCAGAACCCAGCACCTTGGCAGTCACTTCTGACTTCCTACACAGGACACTGCTTTATTCAAGACCATGGTTTCGCCGGCAAGTGCCGATGCTCTGGATGTCAAAGAAGAGGCAGACGACTGCCATCCTTACCCAGCGATTCAGTGCGTCACAGGAGTGCCTCTCCTGGCCGACTGCGGAAGGTGCCATGTTGGGTGCTGGTACAGATTTAAGCCCTGGATCTGACCCCAGAACACAGAAAGGGAAGTCACTGCCAGAGATACAGCTCACTAAAACAAGTACCCCTCCAGTACCATATCACTGTGATCCCAATATTAACCTAAGAGAATACTCTCAGATATTACTCAAATCAAATGTATATCTGACAGGGCTTACAGTTTCTGTATTTCTTCTTCTCATGAGAAACATAACACTTGAGTACACTGACACAAATAGAATTCTTAATTTCACCTTAAAGAAAGTTTTCTTCCAAGGAATCTCCAGGGAAAACCAAAGTGCAAAGTTGTTAACAACTGGTCTACCAAGCACTGTGCCAGGCAGATCAGGGTACCAAGGAGAAGGCAAACAGGGCTTCCCAACAGATTTACTCCTTCGCTCTCTGAACGTCCACTTGAATGTCAGCTTATGCCAGATGCAGCTAAGCCCTTGGGACAGACTGTAAATAAGGTAGATGAGGTTTTAGTCATTTTCAAGTTTATGTTTTAGTTGAGGAAACAGATGATAAGAAGAAATAAAATCATTCTAGACTGTCGTTAGTGCCATAAGGCAGGCAGGGGCTCTGATCTGATACGACGGTCACTTTAGACATGACAGAGAGGGAAGGAGTGGACGTTTAGTTGAGAACTGTAAGAAGCACTCAGCCACAGGGAGAGCCAGAGGAACATGTCCGAGACAAATGGTAGAGCAAGGACACAGGCCTTGCACCAGAGAAGAGCGGAGTGTGTCCTGAGAGCTCTGAGATCAGTGTGACTAGAACACAAGGGCCAGGAGAGCATGCGACACAAGAAGACGTGGAGAGCAAGGCAGGTGCTTGAACACGCAGGCTTTACGAGGCATGGCAGAGAAGTAAGGGTAAGGTACCAGAGGGCTCTGAGTGGGAAGTGACACCATCTGACTTCCACTTTAACACACTTGCTCTAAGGGCCATGTGGAGAACACAGGATGAGGGTGCGGGGGATACACCGAAGAGGGACAGCAGTTGGGAGCTGACCATGACCAGCCAGCTTGGACTAGGTTGGTGGCACCTGGAATATTCTTTAAAACAAGAGGTTCCTAGGTCTGACCTACTGAGCTAAGACACTCGGGACGCAGGGCCCAAGCGTCTCTCATTTCAAGTAACTCTGTTTCGGTCATCCCAGCACCATTCCAGGAACTGGGATTTGGGGACCACTGGCAACATCACAGGAAAGTCTCAGTAAGACACTGCACTCACAACTGTAGTTCTGATGAAAACTGTTCTGTTCTTCTCAAATAACGACTGAAGACTTTAGTAGTAATCAAAATATTTGGCACCATCTAACTTGAGATGTCTTCCAATTCAAAGCCTTTAAACAAAATACATCAACAACCATCTTTTTAAAATCACCTACCTGGGTCTGGTAATTCCTGGAAAAATCTGAACACCACTACCGGAGAATTGAGCTCATCCTCCACCTGGAAAACCGAAGGCTGACATTAGCAAGGAACACAACGGCTTCCCTATACAGACTTTGAAAGAGACGCTGTTTTTATTATTAATGAATGCACTGAAAAGTCCAAAGGTTAATTTCAATCACTAGAGAAATAAAAATCCAGGGTTTAGTATAAAATTCTTAGAACTATGAACCAGTTCCAAGAGTACACTACTGAGTTATAAAGTTAATTTAAAATTTTACACTGGTACACACAGACTACAGCAGACAGAAATTTTACTAATTATTATTAGTAAATACAAATACTGTATTAATAGATAAATACAGTCCCACTGGGCTGCTAGCTGAGAGGCTGGCTGCTGCAACCGACCCAGCAGCTCCAGAGAAGACACAGCTGCTGATCGGTTCCCATGAGGATTACAGCCCACAAAAGCCTACAGGGCAGCTCCACTCTGTCACTGGGGGTCGCTCTGAGAGCCAATGCTTTCAAGAATTCCAGAAATTGTGCGGACCCAAGAAGGATACACTGGAACTTCCCATGTTCACAGCCAAAAGACAGAACAAAGAATTTCATCTTGTAAAACTCCCAGGATGTGGGTCCTGCTGGCAGTGAAGACAGATAACCACAGCCAGAACTGAGTCGATGTTTTTTCTAAATCACTCATGCTACATTTATATCCAGGATGGCTATCAGGCAACTAACTTTATAAGGAGATGAACATATTCACTGCATTGAGATCAGCCAGCACTAAGTTGACGCTCTCCACTGAACAAATGTACAGTCAGCCATCAGCTCCATCCCAGGGTCAGGACACTAGTGGAGCAGCGATGCCTCTGACAGACCCTGGGATAATTTTTTTTGTTGGGGGAGGTGGTGCCTCTCAGGGAGCCGCTCTCTAAGCAGTCAACAATCCTAGTATTGTAATTCCACTCACAAAAGCAAGACTGTTGAAGGCTCTCGATGTGATCACTCATTACCACGGTCACAACAGGAAAGTGCATCTGGAAAGACAGGAAGGAGCTAGCCCCGAATGTTCTCTACTGACTGTGCAAAGGCCAGTGCCCATGTGGCTCATATCAAGGAAGATTTATACTCAATGTACCCACTCTTTATTGAGCCAGCTCTGTACTAAGTGTCTTCTCACATCGATTATCTTTCTTAACTTCACATAAACAAATCTATTAGTATTTTTAAAAAGTTGCAAGGTCAGAATGATGAAATAGAAGGAAATGGGCCCAATAAGCGAGTAGGAACCAAAAAGGCAACAAAAATCTCCACGCATTCCCCCATCCTTGGTTAGCATCAGTGAGAATGACAGTTGTACACACAGACTGTCTTGCTGCTTTCTCTGAGCTCAGTGGTCTCCAAGGTCAGTGTGCAAAGAAGCACTGTGTTGTTGTTAGGTGCCAAGGAGTTCATTTTTAACTCAAAGCCACCCTGGGGGCAGGGGGACACAGGAGAAATGTCACAGAGATATTTGTGGGCCCTAATCTTTATGGGAACAGACTGCTAGGTCCTTCTCCTGCTAAGTGGCTGGAGGGGTGTGACCTGCCAACCAAGTGTTTAACTCTTACATCTCAAATACTATACAGATGGAATATTGTACAAGGCAGTGTATATAGGTTTCTGGTTCTAGCAACCTGGTGGACTGAGCTAATAATGAAGTCATCAGTTCTAAACACTTGAAATGTTGGATTAAATGTAACCATTAGCAAAAAAAGTTGATACTACTGCTCACAAAAAAAGTGAAGTCTAGAAATGAGGAGAAAACATACAGAAGGCTGGACAATGTCTACACTGGGCTGCGGTGGGTGGGCAGGATAGGCATGCATGGGACCTGGAACTTGGCTTTAATGGCTAGGGTCTTGGGTTGTGATGCCCACGGAGGGATTGAAATGAAGACAAGACAGGCAGCGAGTTTGCAGAATTACCAAGCATCCCATATAAAGCCAGGACCCCTGAAGAATACTTTTCATGAAAGGAGGAACCGAAAAACCATAATTATTGCCCGGTAAGAAATCTTAACTCTGTCTAAGCCTCTGGATGAGGGTTAAAAAAAAAAAAAAACCTCTCCTAAGAAATCGAAATGTCAGGTATATACTAGGCTTGGATTTGATGTCTTATATACAACTCCCAGATTTGTGACATTAACAGAAATAAACAGACCCAGGTCAAACTTCTGAACCACCTAGCAAAAACAAATGCAAAGCTACAGTTCCACAACTCAGGTTGCATACAATTCCCACAAAAAAATAAAAATACTTAGATTACAAGAAAAAATTACAAGGCATAGGGAGCAAGAGTCAGCAGACCCAACTGTGAGAACAATTTGTGCCCCCCAAAACTGAGATACTAATACAACAATTAGGCATTAGAGGGAAACAAATCAAAACTATAATCAGATACTATCTCACCCCTGTGAAAACAGCAATGATTAAAAAGAAAAAATGCTGGTGAGGTTTTGGGGAGACTGGAACTCTTATACCCTGCTGGTGAGACTGTAAAACAGTGCAACCATTATGGAAAATCATTAGGTGCTTCCTCAAAAAGCTAGAAATACAAATACTTTATGATCCAACAATCCCATTCCTAGGTAGGTATCCAAGATATAAAAGCAGTGACGCGAATAGATACATGCACATTTATGTTCAGTGCAGCATTATTCACAACAGCAAAACAATGGAAACAACCTGTGTGTCCATCAAGGGATGATGGATAAACAAATTGTGGTACACACATGCGATGAAATACTATGCAACTATAAAGAATAATGAGGAGCCTACAAAACACCTTTCAACATGGTTGAATCCAGAGGATATTATACTGAAGGAAATAAGTCAATCACAAAAGGACAAATATTACATGGTCTCAGTATTACAAAGAAGACCAAGAATAAATATACACACAGAAAGCAAAGTTCTTTGATGTTTACCAGGAACGGGAGAGAGGGGAGGGGGATTCACATTCTAGGCAGTACACACGTGTTACTTCTGCTGATGGGAAAGGCAAGGCTATGAGTCAAAACAACGAGACCAAACTAAAGACATGGAGAAGTACACAACAAAAAAGGGACAATTTTGGTAAATGCTACAACAATACAATTCTGCAACAACAATAGCAACAACCAAAAATATGTATGTGGTTACACAGGAGGGTATGTATGCATGTATGTATGTGCTGCATAAATATCTATATATAACAAAGTACACATGGACCACAATTAAAAGCTTCCAAGACACACCCAAACAACACATGGGATTGGTTTACTGGGTTAAAAGGCTTAGGATCACAGTTTTGGGGGAAAACTTAGTCAACTGGCAGAACACAATATATGAAGAATAGCATCTGATGCCTTAAAACCTTGCAAATGTCCATCTAAGATACAACCATTGGTCTTCACTTGTTGTGAGCATCCATCTAAGATACACCCACTGGGCTTTATTTGTATAGAGCAAAAGATAATGAAGGAAATCAAAGGCCCAAAGAAGAAAAGCAGTCCACAGGACTAAAAGCCCACATAACCCACCACAGCCTCTTCTAACCAGAAAAGAAACTAGATGGTGCCTGGCTACCACTACTGCCTCTTCTGACCAGGAAAACAGTACAAAGTCCTAGATAGAAGAAAAATGTGAAACAAAACTCAAATTCCTAGAAAAGGCCAGGCCTACTACACCCACACAGATTAGAGGAATCCCCCAAGACTATCACCCAAAGACACCCTTTTAACTTGGAACTGAAGCTATTTCTGGGTGATTAACTTTCCACACCAATAGTAGGTTGGCTCATAAAATAAACAATACCGCCCACAAGTACATGTGCTCCCTTAAACAATTAACTACATGAGACCAAACCAACAGCAGTTACCCAAAAGCAAAGATGAGAAGGCAAAGAAGAGAAGAGAAGCCAGCTCAATGGAGACAGAACAGGCAGGATGGAAGTAAGGAGAACGCCAACACACTGTGAGAATATGAAACAACTGTACACAATAATCTGTATAAAGATTGTTAAATAGAAACCTAATTTGCTGGTAAACTTTCACCTAGAAGACAATAAAACATTATTTTAAAAAACGGTGGTTAAAAAAACAGAATGATATATAAAAGAACTAAAGAGAACATCCTGAAATAAGAAAAAGTCAAGGAAATTAAAAACACAAAGAATGGGCCAAACAGCAGACAAGAGGCAAGAAGCTGCTGAACTCAAAGACAGATCTGCAGATACTAAACAGAAGGCAGCAGAGATAAAAAAATGGAAAATATCAAAGAGACTGATGGTACATGAAGGGGCAAGATTCAACATGCAGCTAACTGAAGTTTCCGGAAACTACAGAAAATTAGAAGAGATCATATTTGAAAAGTGAGTTTTACAGTACTGATTGAAAATAATGCATCTCCAGGTTAAATAAATCCCAAGCAGGATTTTAAAAAAATTTTCACTTAGGTACGTCACAGTGAAAAGTAACAATACTAAAGACAGAAAATCTTAAAAACTGGGAAAGATTTAAACACAAAACCACGTAAATTGTCCTGCTGGTACATTTTGGCATTTTCAGGTATAACAGCAATAATATTAGACTTCTGCCTGACGATGTACTAAGATGGAAATGAATTGTATTCATCAACCGACTCATATATTAGTTTTAAACTTAACTGTAGCCTGTAGAATTTATTAAAGAAACACTCAGAGAATCTGTTTACATCAGAAGTTGTATGTTCAAAACACCTAAAAGCAGCAGCACAAATAAACACATGTACACCAATGTTCACTGCAGCACTATTCACAATAACTAAAAGGTGACAACAACTGATGAGCATAAATGAAACATGTAGTGTATGCTGTTGCTGCTGTCGGGTGCCGCTGAGTTGATTCCAACTCACAGTGAGCCCATGGGGCAGAGAAACTGCTCCACACAGTTAGCTTAGTTGTAATGTTTACAGAAGTAGATTGCCAGGTCTTTCTCCTGTGGAATGGCTGGTAGGTTCAAGCTGCTGGCCTTTCAGTTAGCAATAGAGCCCTTAACTATTGTGTGCCAGGGTTTCTTGGTAAATATACACAACGGAATATTACACAGCTATGAAGAGGAACAAAGTCCTGATGCATGCTTGGTGAAATCAATCACAAGAAGACAAGATACCGTATGATCTCACTTAATCAAATAAACAAATATATGAAACCAAAAATTATCAGCAGTTACCAGCAAGGGGGAAAGAAGAAGTTTTTGTTCTGGCCAACAGAATTCAACAACATATCAGAAAACAATAATAATTCACCATGACCAAGTGGGATTCACACCAGATATGCGGGGATGGTTCAACATTAGAAAAACAATCAATGTATCCAACCACATAAACAAAACATGAAACAAGAACCAAATGATTTATCGATTTATGCAGAAAAAGCATTTGACAAAGTCCAACACCCATTCATGATAAAAAGTGTCAGCAAAATAGGAGTAGAAGGGGCATTCTTCAACATAATGAAGCACATTTACATAAAGCCAACAGGCATCATCACTGTAAATGGAGAAAATCTGGAAGCATTCCCCTTGAATACCAGACAAGATGCTCCTTTGTCACAACGATTATTCAACACTATGCTAGAGGTTCTAACCAGAGCAATTAGGCTAGAAAAGGAAATACAAGACATACAAACTGGTAAGGAAGAAGTAAAACTACCTCTATTTGCAGATAACATGATCTTATAAAACAGAAAACCCTACACAACACACACACACATGCACACACAAACTACTGGAATTAATAGAAAAGTTCAGCAAAGTGTCAGGAGACAAGATAAACACACAAAAATCAGATGGATTCTTCTACACCAACAAACAGAATGTCAGAGAGGAAACCGTCAAATTAATATCATTTACAATAGCTCCCAAGAAGAGAAAATACTTTGGAATAAGTCTAATGAGAGACATAAAAGATCTATACAAAGAAAACTACAAGACACTACTGCGAGAAACCGGCAGAGACCTACGTAAGTGGAGAAATCCACCTTGCTCATAGACAGGAAGACTCAACATTGTGAAAATGTCTATTCTACTCAAAGCAGTCTATAGATACAATGTAATCCCAATCTAAATTCCAACTGCATTCTTTAATGAGAAACAAATCATAACTTCATATGGAAAGGGAAGAAGCCTGGATAAGTAGAGTATTATGGAAGAAGAACAAAGTGGGAGGCCTCACACTACCTGACTTTAGAACTTACTACATCACTATGGTCGTCAAAATTGCCTGGTATTTGTACAACAACAGACACATAGACCAATGATACAGAACTGAGAATCCAAACATAAAATTATCCACCTATGCACAGCTGAGTACTTGTTAAAGGCCCAAAGTCTGTAAACTGGGAAAAATACAGTTTCTTTAACAAACGGTGCTGACAAAACTGGATATCTATCTACAAAAAATCAAACAAGACCCATATCTCTCACCATGAACAAAAACTAACTCAAAATGGATCAAAGACTAAACATAAAATCTAAGACAATAAAGATCATCAAAGAAAAAATAGGAACAACACTAGGAGTCCTAGTAGATGGCATAAACAGGATACAAAACATTACTAACAATGTACAGACACTAGAAAAAAAAATAGATAACTAAAATTCCTAAATATCAAACACTTACGCTTTTCCAAAGACTTCACCACAAGACAGCCTACAGACTGGGAAAAAATTTTAAGCTACAGCAAATCAGAACAACAGCTAATCTCTAAGACAGAGCTAAAACTTCAATAACAAAAAGACAAATAATCCAATTAAAAAACAGGCAAAAGCTATAACCAGGATCTTTACCAAAGAAGACAGTCAGGCAGCTAATAGGCACATGAGGAAATATTCACAATTATTAGCCACGAGAGAAATGTAAAATTAAAACTACAATGAAACATCATCTCACCCCAACAAGGCCAGCATTAGTCTAAAACACAAAATAATAAATGTTAGAGAAGCTGTGGAGAGACTGGAACATTGCTACTGGGAATGTACAATGGTACAACCACATTACAAATCGATTTGATGTTTTCTTAATAAGCTAGAAACAGAAATACCATATGATCCAGCAAGCCTACTTCTTGGAATATATCATAGACAAGTAAGAGTCATATGAATAGACACACCAATGTTCATTGCAACACTTTCCGCAATAGCAAAAAAGATGGCATCAACCTACGTGCCCATCAATGGACGAATGAGTAAACAAATTATGGTACATTCACACAACGGATTATTATGCAATGATAAAGAACAATGATGAATTTGGTAAACATCCCATAACACGGAGGAACCTGGAAGGGACTGTGCTCAGTGAAATCAGTTGCAAAAGGACAAATACTGTATGAGACCACTATTAAAAGGGCTCAAGGAAAGGTTTAAACACAGAAGAAATTAGTCTTCGATGGTTACGAGAATAGAGACACAGAGGGAGAGGGGTTATTAAATAACAGACAAATTGTTTTAGGGGAAGGGAGGGACAACACACAGCAGAGAAGTCAGTACAACTGGACTAAACCAAAAGCTAAGAAGTTTTTAAAATACAACCAAACACTTAAAGGCACACAGTAGCAGTGTCAGATGTTTTGGGGTTGGGGGAAAGGACTGTGCGTTCCTTGTGATGGGGTAACTTCAGTCATCAGTTCTGGTTAGATCTTCACATTTCTTTGTCTGTTAGTCCTAGGAAATAATCTCTGACAGTCACGTTAGGGAGAGACCACAGAAAGACAAGAACAGAGATGCTCATTTTTGTGAGTGGTGTCTGAGGTGTCAAAAGCTTGCAAGTGGCCATCTAAGATACATCAGTTGGTCCCAACCCACATGGAGCAAAGGAGCATGAAGAACACTAAAGACACAAGGAAAATATTAGCCCAAGAGAAAAAAGGGCCACAGAAACTAGAGACTCCAACAGAAGAACTAGGTGGTGCCTGGCTACTCAGCTACTACCAATGATCACCCTGACAAGGGACACAACAGAGCTCCTGATGGAGCAGGAGCAAAGTGTAGAAAAGAACTTAAATTCACATAAAAAATATCACACTTAATGGCCCGAGACTGGAGACACACCTGAAACCATGGCCCCGGATGTACGGTAATTCAGAACTAAAACCATTTCCAAAGACCACTCTTTAAAGACTGGACTAGACTATAAAACATAAAATATATGTGAAGAAGCAAGCAGATACACAAGACCAAAGGGGCAGCTCTTGTCCAGAGGCAAGATGAGAGGGCAGGAAGGGACAGGAGCTGGTCAGATGGACACAGGAAACTCAGGGTGGAAAGGGAGAATGTGCTATCAAATCGTAGAGACTTGCAACTACTGTATGCGACAGTATGAGTATCAAGTTTGGTATGAGACATTAACATTAGCTGTAAACTTTCACCTAAAGCACAGTTAAAAACACAGAACAAAAAGTAGGGCTGCTTGCTTCTCTCTTCCTTATTCTACTCATGAAAAAGTAAACTCTGGTGTCAGAACATTTAGAAACAGGTGCCCCAAGCATTCGGAGAGATAATACAATGGTTCACTTCAGAAGGACGGGTGACCCAAAGCCCTTGGGTAGGTGAAGTCAATGGTGCTGATAAATCTTTATGCAATCCTAGATGGCTAACAGAATAAAACTCCAAATGGCATGTAAGAGGAACTGTCTAGGAGCTTAAACACTGTATGGCACACACTTCTAGACTTTGGGCTAACTGTACAGTGAGTTCATGAATACATGTCAGATTCTTTCCACAGAATGTGGTTTTACTGGAGTTATCACATTTCCACTGCAATGTATCTGATCTGAAGAAAACCACTCTAAGTTGCTGAAGTTAAGAGTTACTTATTTCAGAAACAGATGAAGTTAGATACTATACCAGTACTTTGATGTGGTTCACTTTCTTCAAATTTTCTTGCAACCGCTGACTCTGCAAGTGACAAGAAACAGCTTATATAATATTGTTAGACTGACACGACAAATTAAGAAGCCATTTTCATGAGGGCCTTTGCAGATCCGCAAATACGGACTTCCAGAAGATACATGCCAATCTTAGCAATTCAGTCTCTGCACATAATCCCAACCTAAAAGCTCCATTTAGTGGGTCAAGAAAACTTTTTTCTAATGAGACACATATGAATGCCATATTAGCAATATAAGTCATTCATTACAAAACTACTGAGTACAAAGGTATGTGAAGCACAGTACTAGATCCTGGAAGAGGACGACCAAAGTGAGAGGGTACAGTAGGACGGTTAAGAGCATGGGTCTGGAGTCAGTCACAGCTGGCTTCAAAACCTGGCTCCGCCACTTACCATCTGTGGGACCATGGATAACTTACCCAATCTGCCACCTACTAGCTATAACCTTGGACAAGTTATTAAATGTCTCTGTGGTTCAGTTCCCACAACCATAAGATGAGGAGGGTGGTATCTACCTTACGGGGATGTTCTGAAGATTAAGAGTTGACGCATGTTAAATGCTTAACAACAGAACCCAGAACACAGCATTACGAAGCGATGGCTGCCATTAGCATCAGCATCATCACTGGACTACCTCTTAATTCCAGCTGAACCATTAAATCCTCACTATGGGGAGAATAACAGTATCTACCTTAAGGGATTAGGATTCATTAGGTCCACAGGTACTCAGAGAGTATTGCACAATGAACACATCCTCAGGGAAACTACTTCTCAGTGTGTTGGCATCAGTGACCGTACAGTCTAGTGAAGTTGTGGGGCTCATGTGAACACTAGATGTAAAGTGCTTTGTGGTGCCCAGCACAGAGGAAACGCCCAGAACTACTACCAGGCGATGAGGATGGTGATGGAGAAGGCAAAGAATACGGACTTCCACTCTCAGGAAACCCCTGACCTGCTGGGGAAGGTAAGGCATGAACACACATCTGTACTATAGTGGGTGCCTGGTTCCAGCAGCGGTGTGTAAGCAACAGGACACCACTCAAGTCCTCCCGATGATCCGGGATCGGCTAACATTTCTGCTGTTCACCATGCCAGAGCTAGGGTGACCTCAATGATTTGGTAGCTAATGTCGTCATTATTTTCCTGTGCCCCATAGGCTATGGGGAATTGAAAATTGTCCTTCGGGTGCCCAAACCTTCCCCAAATGAAGTTACTACAGCAAATAAAGGCTTCTCCTTCTTAAGAACCAAACCTCTAGATGTGAGCTAATAGCACAGTGGGGGAAAAAGAATTTTTTTTAATGTGGTACTTTTTAAAGTATAGGCATAAATCTTCAAATTAGCTTGTAGTGCAAAAATAATAAGAACCCAAGGACTACTGCTAGAGCAATGTAAAAATACCAACTTTTCTTAAATCTAAGAATGATGCTTGAGAAAACACCAACTCCCCGAGATTGTATTTAAAATGAAGATTATTAAAACTATCCGCATAACTTCCGACATGACCAAGCACTATGGTAAGTTTTACAAGTATTAACTCATTAAATCCTCATAGTAATCTTTTGTTATACAATTATCCTCATGTTACAGACGAGAAAACAGAGATGATAACATGCTTTCAAGCTTAGGTAAGAGGTTAGTCCTCAAGCTGCATACACATGATATTTTTTGGCTTTTTTAACTACCCCGTAATTACACATGTTTCAAAACTGTTGTTGTTTGGTGCTGTTGAGTTGGTTCTGACTGACAGCAACCCTCTCTATGTTTCACAATGAGAATACCTCAATTTATGGTCAGAAGATTACAGCTGTCCCCAGATCCCTTCAGTTTGGCAACCCAATCCAGCTGATGTTAGAAATATACACATAATCCACTGGGTTAGGTCAAGGCCTACTCTTCAAATTCCCTCATCCTCAAGAGTCAGTCAGTCAGTCACGTGGGACATTTATCCTCCCTTTTCCATCTCTCTCCATTCCTTGGCTGTTACTTGGTGACTTCTTTTCTCATCCCAGGCTGATAGTAGCAATCATGTTAGTCTTATTCCATCTGGACACAAGCCTGGGACAACCCCAGCAGTCCCCCAGAAGTTTGGAAAAGAAGGATATACATGGAGGGCAATTAGTCAGCTGGCTTATGATACAGTGAACTCAGACAGTGAGGTTGCTGGAAGGATGGGAAATAAACGACGGTATCTATGACTCATTTCCACTTCACAGGTCTACTCACCAGCTGGCAAGCATGCTTTATTCTTTCCACAATCCCGTCAAGACCTAAGTACTGCAGAGATAACCACAGTGGCAGGGCACGGAGTTTGTCTGCTGGCTTGTTTGATGTAAGGCCAGCAACTAAAGTCTGAAACACACAATATGAGTTTTTTAGTCAAAGTTACTGCAATCACACAACAGAACTAAGCTGTTACCATTTACCATGTACTTAGCACAATACTATGACAGCCACTTTGCTTGCATGACTCATTAATCATCCAACAGTTCTGTGTGTTAAGGGTTCCAGGTGACTTAGTTCAGAAACCCTCCTCTGTCCCATGGGTTCATAGGTAAGAAGTAGGAAAGCCAGGATAAGGATCCAGAATAGGCAAATCCCAAAGCACTTAGTCAAGAGGTACCACCCTCTTTGAAGGGGGCTCCGAGCGTCCTCGACTATCTGGCCGTTATCAACTGTACACTGTTCTGGTGGTGCTCACGTGAAGCTGACTTTGCGCCTGCCCATCACTAACTGATCCACTCTCAAGAACACTCATGACTTTGTTAGTGTGAGCCCCAGAGACAGAGAGGGCCACATAAGCCAGAGACTACGTCAGCATATGACCAAAAGAACCACATGGTGCCCAGTTACCACCAGTGACTGCCCTTAGATGGAACTATTCAGAGTCCTTGATGCAACAGGAGAAATGTGGGGTGTTGCACTCAAACTTTACAAAAAAGGCCACACACAGCAGTCTGACGGACTGGAGACAAGACCCAGAAGACAAGACCCCTGGACTCTTTGTTAGCCCAGAGTTGAAACCACTCCCGAAGCCAACTCCTCAGACACAGACTGAACTGTTCTATAAGACACTAAATGATACTGACGAACGGTGTGCTTCTTGACTTCAGTAGATACAGTACACTAACTGGGCGGCTCCTATTCAGAGGAGAGATGAGAGGGCGCAGGGGGCCAGGAGCTGGCTGAGTGAACACGGGAAGTGGAGGGGAGGAGTGCGCTGTCCCAGCGTGGAGAGAGCAGCTAAGGTCACATAGCAACGTATGTGTGTAAGTTTCTACATGACAAACTGACTCAATTGAAAGTTTTACTTAAAATATAAGGAAAAAATAAAAATTACGAATAAAAAAATGAACACTGTGACTTAAAAAAAGTCATGTTATGACCTTTCGGATAACACAGGCCAGGAGCCTTAAAATACTGAGTTAATCTCACTTGTCGGACCCTGTTTAAAGGCAAGAATTTGAAATGCAGAAAGATGTACACCATCTCACTATTTCAGTAACAAAAATTTGAAAAGATCTTCAAAGTTCACAGGTACAGAACAATTAAACCAACCGTGGTGCTTACATCATGGTCTATTACACAGCCATAAAATGTTACCAGACAGTGTCCACCTACCACCACATACACAACCATATGTGCATACGTGCACAAATGAACGTGGTCACAACAGATGATCCCAGAGAGAATCAGAGGGAAAGGTAGAACAAAACTCAAGTTTTTTTCAAAAGGCCAGACTAGCTAGCCCAGTTGAGAACCGAGGACTTCCTGAGGCTACTGCTCCCAGACACTCTTTAGACTCTGAACCCAAACGATCCCGAAATGACCTTTTAGTGAAATAGCACAGCCACAAACAAAATGAATACTACCTATAAGAATGGTGCACAACTAAAAAACCATCTGCATGAGGTAAAAAGGTGAGTATTTATTCTAGGCAGAGAAACTCAAGTACTGGAAATGGAGCAGCCAGAATGCAATTCCAAAGACCGCTGACATACTGTGAAAATGCAGTTAATGTCACTGAACAATGCTCATGAAAACTGCCAAAGGGGAGCCCAGCTTGCTGTGTAAACTTTGACCCGAAACACAAGAAAGCATTATTTTAAAAAGGTTCTTTGCACACATGGAGAAGTTGAAGAGAGCAAACAGAAAAAGTATGTATGATTTCAGTTAGGGTCAAGTGTTTGAAAAAAACAAGGAACCATACGTACATACGTACACAAATGCAATAAAGAGGAAACAAGGCAAATTTTAACTTTTTTCTTTAAATTTTCTACACTCCTCCCCCAAAGTGCAGAATGGTCACCAGCCACCCCCCTAGCCCCGGTTAGGGCAGGCGTACCAAGGCTGGATCATCGTGTCTGTAAAGCGTAACTGCAGGAACAGCTGGCAAGCCCAGCCAGGGACCAGGGGTCAAGGTCATGCTGTCACATTTGGTTGCAGCCTACCAACAGGAAAACAAAGCTTCATTAAATTGAGAGAGAAAACACACCAGCCTCAACACCCTCCTCCCTCCATAAAACAGTAAATAGCTACCAAGAATTTGATCCAAATTCCTTCCTTCAAAGACCAACATTTAGTAAATCAATCACTTACCAGCACTGATGAAGAGACATAACCTAGAGCCAGGGTCGCCAGGTTCACACTAGAAGAAAAAAACACCAGTTTAATTATTTACTGTTGCTTGTTCACAAAGTATTTATTTTTAAACACACACACACACACACAGAGGCTGTACTGTTACAAGGTGACATTTAAATGTCTTTCAGCTGTGTTGTCAGCTTTTATAATAGCAACAGAAAACGTGGCTTATATAACTTTCAGCAAAACCTTAAAAATCCATTTTCATCAAAATGTGTTCTGGGAGTGTCTCTACTTTCCTGGCTCTTTTTTCTCCGTCATATATTCTTTTCTAGAAAGACAATTAAAAAAAACAACCCACCTTGCAGGATGTGGTGGAAATGGGGCTATGGGCTAACCTGCATCCTTCTCTCCACATCTTCTCTTAATAGTGCCAACTGCCTTCTGGGAAAGCACCCCAACTCTCTTCTAGCAGATCACGAGCTCTGAGTGGAGGAGACAGCACTACCAGCTCCAGAGGTGGGCAGGTAATCTAAACTACTAGAGGGTCACCTCTCCCTGGCCATGGACATTGCTGAGTATGAGACCTGTGCCAGGAATCTGGAAAGAAAGCTGGAGCTGCTGCTACAGCTACTTAGCGCTGCAGTGGGAAAGTCTATCTATAAATGGAGCCAATACAGAGGAAACTAGGCTAACTGACGGGGAGGGAGACAGAGCAACAGAGACTGAATCCTGGTTGATGCTGTGCCCACAGCCAGTCCCAACACTGGTCTTTTTAGTCATGTGAGCCAACAGTCTCCTCTTGCTTAATTTGGGTTATTTTGTTGTTTGGAACCAAAAGAGCCCTTAATGACAGGTGCTGCTATACAGTGAGAGACTGGACGCCCACCCTCCATGGGAACTGTGTACACACTCAGCGTGGAGCCAGCCTTACCAGCTACTTACCCTTCCACGTGAAGCCAGATGCCATACTGTTCACAGAGTTCTTTCAAACGCCCAATTTTATCTGTGTGCCCTACTGCTGCAGTTCCTAGAAGAAAGCAAACAAAACAGATGTCAGGATAAAAGCTCCTATACACATCACTTTCCTATGAAGGAAATAACTTACTATAACCCAACTGTATTGAGGTTTTTCTTTTGGGATTAATTTAAAATGAATAGTTACGAGTTAACCATACAAGTGTGTATCCTGTTATATACATCAAGCTTGTTGTTTGTGGTATTAAAATTCCATATTCAAATATTCGAGCATGTTAAATATACTTATTTTCTATCTACATAATCTGCAGATTGAGATACATTCAAGCCTCCATCCACAATTGTGGATTTGTCCATTTACATTTGTATTTTACCAACTCTTTAGTTTTTCTCTATACATTTCAAAGCTATGTTCATAAATATTCAAAACTTCTATGTCTCTTAGTAAATTACACTTTTTACTAACATGAAGTCTAAATCTCATACTAATACTGCCAGAGTGTTTTCTTTTCATTAGCATTTACCCCAGATACATTTTTCTGCCCTTGTTTTTGATCATTTTCCGGGTTATTCTGATTGAGGTGTGTCCCTTATGAAGGGTAAACAGATGGATTTGTTTTTGTTTTTCAGCCCAAATGAGAGATTCTTTTAGTATAGGTCAAGCACTGTGGAGCCAGTTTAAATATGTTCAACATTTCAAGCCATTCACTTGCTAATTTGTTTACAGATTTTGCTAGGCAGGATCTTCAAATATGGAGCATGAATATAATGTGGAGTTATGTATGCTTTTCAGTGTCTTCAATTTCCAGTTAGCAGAATCTCAGCTAATGAGCTCTCAGATGGCTTCACCAGACACAACTGAAGACAGCAGTTCTATCGTGGATGGTTAATGCCAGGAGATGGCTGAAAACTTTTTGTCCCTCACACATAGACATACCTAAAAAGAAAAATTCTTAACTGAGACATTTGGTTTGGCTGACAGAAAAAGAAGATCACATGCCAACATATGGGCTGCCTCACATGATCCCTCCATCATAACACAAGGCACAGACAGGGCTGTGTTTCAGTGATGTCAGCGGTCAGGTTCCCTTTCATGGTTTTTGGTGATGCCTGCTGACCAACCCCTGGGATGGACACCACAGAGACTGTGATGGTACACACTGGCAAGTGGATCAGTCAGATGCAAAGAGAGCCTCTCTAGTCTATCTGGTCATCAAATGCGTGTCAATTTGTTTCTTTTGAAATACACAATAAGGTAGGTCAGGCAGGAAGTGGTGATTTTCTTGGTGTCAAGAAGATGGATACCTAGGTGCATGTTTTGTTTTGTTTTTCTTAAATAATCAGCTTTACTCAGGTACAATTTGCATACAATAAAATTCACACATAGGTGTATAATCTTGTTAGTTAAGTAACCACCAAAAGTCATTACTTACACTCCTCAGATCCCCTGCAGTCACACCTTCCGTGGTCCTCACTGGCCTCAGGCAAAACACGCAATTTCATTTAAATGAAATCAAGTAGCATGTAATCTTTTGTGTTTGTTGTTTGTTTGTTTACTTAGAGTAATGTTTTGAAATTCATCTGTGTTGGTGTATACTCTAGCTCCTTTCATTTATTGCTGAGGAGTACCGCACCACAATCTGTTCACACACTTACCAGGTGAAGGGCACCTGTGTTATTTCCAGTTATGAACATCTGCATACAAGTCTTTGTATGGATGTATGTTTCCACTTCTCTTTGATAAATAACTAGAAGTGGAACTAAAAGCACATGTTAAGTGTACTTAACTTCATAAGAAACTATCAAACTGTTTTCCTGAGTGACTGTCACATGCTGCATTGTCACCAGCAGTACATAACGGTTCCCATTATTTCCCATTCTTACCAGCACTTGGCACTGTAAATTTTTTATTTTCTCCATCCTAACAGATGTGTAGCAGCATCTCACTGTGTGGTTTTACTTTGCATTCCGTTGATCGCTAATGATACTCAGCATCTTTTCAATGCATATATTTTCTTCAATAAAATATTTGTCCAAATGTTTTATTTAAAAACTTTGTATTCTGTCTCTATACTAACGAGTTAGAGAGTGCTTCACATATTCTGGATACAGATCCTTTGTCAGATATATGTTCTGCAACTATTTTTCCCGCACTCTGTAGCTTGCCTTTAAATTTTCTGAACAGGGTCTTTGAAGAACAAAGTTTTTAATTTTTGATACAGTCCAACTGATTATTCATACCTTTTGTGTTCTAAGAAATCTTTATCTAACCCAAAGTCACAGAAACCCTGGTGGTGTAGCGGTTAAGTGCTATGGCTGCTAACCAAAAGGTCAGCAGTTCGAATCTGCCAGGCACTCCTTGGAAATTCTATAGGGCAGTTGTACTCTGTCTGTAGGGTCACTATGAGTTGGAATCGATTTGATGGCACTGGAACCCAAAGTCACAAAGAATTTCCATGTTTTCTTCTAGGAGTTTTTATAGTTTTAGCTTTTACATTTAGGCCTATGATGGATTTTGAACTAATTTTGGTAAATACAATAAGGTAGGAGTTAAGGTTCAATTTTTCTTCTGTATTGACCTGTAACTGTCACAACACTACCAGTGGAAAGACTATGCTTTCTTGAACTACCTTGGCATCTTAGTAGAAATTATCAAACGACATAAGGGTCTTTTTCTGAACTCTGATTAATTTCACAAATGTCTTTGATTATTTGCAGCTTTATAGTGAGTCTGGAAGTTGTGTAAGTCTCTCAATTTTGTTTCAAAATTATTTTGGCTCTTTTAAGATCCTTTGTACTTCCATTTAAATTTCAGAATCAACTTACCAAGTTCTACAAAACAAGCGTGCTGACATTTTGATGGGAATTGAGTTCTATCTATATATCAATATGGAGTTAATGAACTTGACAATAATGAGTTTTCCAATCCATGTACAGAATGTGTTTTTTTTCATTTACTGCAGTCTTCTTGAATTTTTCTCAGTTGTATTTTGTGGTTTTCGGTGTAGGGATTTTGCATGTTTTGTTAAATTTCTCCTATTTTTTTCATGTTTTTGATGCTTTTGTAATTTCACTTTTTTAAAACAGTTACCACGTATTGTGCTAAACTCATTTATTTGTTCTAGTAGCTTTTCTTTTAGCTTTCTTACGGCTTTCAATCTATGCAATCGTACCTAAGCAAAGACAGAAACTATCTTTATTCATTTATCTGTGAACAAGACAGTTTTATTTCTTCATTTTGAATTGGTACTTATTTTCCTTCCCCTGTTGCAATGTCTAAGGCCTCAAGTACAATACTGAATACAATATGGTGAGCGGAGAACTAAGTAGTAAGTAGCTGAGCTGCTGTCTATAATGTGGATATTTTTAAGTGTGACATTTTAAAATTCAATTTAGAAAGGAGAAAGGAAGTACATAAAGCATAAGATAAGAAGCATTTACAATCTAAATGAAAAACTACACACACACACAGAAACACACAATTAACTGTAAAAACAAAAATCAACAACTAAAGAGAATTACTGGGCCAGCTGTACCATCACAGCTCTCACCACAAAGCTGGTAATAGGTAGCTTAACAGGTGGCACATCAACACTGCTTAAGAGCTAGTCTTTTTCAGGTATTGTATGAGACCTCTGCTATAAGGACTTAAAGGGCTTAAGCACAGAAGACGACTTTTTGATGGCTACAAGGGTGGGGAAGGAGGGAGAGCGATATTCCCAGAATAGACAGTTGATAGGCACGTGGTTAGGTGGAGTGAGCGACAGCATGCAGGAGCAGGCAGACGAGCATCACCGGACTATACCATGAACTGACGGGTCTTCTACACTTAAACTCAACCCAACATTTTGAAGGACAGAGTAGCACAGAGAGGGGTCTGGGGATCATGTTTTCAGGGGACATCGAGGTCAAATGGCATAACTAGTCTTTTGCTAAGAGAGTCTTCTGCACCCCATACTGGTGAGTGGTGTCTGGGGTCTTAAAAACTAGCAAGCTGCCATCCGAGGAACACCAAATTGTCCCATCCCATCTGGAACAGATAATGACTGACAATATCAAAGAGACTAGGCAAAATAAACCCAGAAGACAGAAGGACCCATGTGAATGGGAGACTGCATCAGCATGAGACTGGAAGAACTAGACAGTGCCTGGCCACCACCAAAGGCAGCCATGATGGGGGACACCATGTACGGTCCCTGATGTAGCATGAGAAAAAGAGGGGTGCAGTTCAAGAACTCTCCTAAAACAAAGGAACTGATGGTCCCACAGACTGGAGGGTCCCCTGGGAACATGGGCCCTGGACTTGCTGCTAGCCCTGACCTGAAACCGCACAAACTTCAGATACGAATGGCCTGGACTCGGGGACACAGCGTGGGCATGCAGTGTGAGTGCTTTACGGCTTTATGCATTTACAGGAGGCCGCCCTACTGCTTTCTTTCTAGAGGGTGTTTGTTAAGAGGATACTAGAAGAGTGAAAAGGAGGAGTGTGCTGTCACAGGGTGAAGAAAACAGATGAAGATGAAGACAGGCGGGCATGCCAAATTGATGTGGATTGTATACTTTCACTTAATCGTAATTTAAAAAAAGAAGAGTGTGTTGTACAGGGTGAGGAGAGCAGACAGAGTTGCAGAAAGGCCTGTACTCAGGGTTTTATATGAAAATTGACTTGGATTGTAAACTTTCACTTAATCACAATAAAAAAGTTTTTTAAAAAAGGTTATTGTTTTTTAGGCTAAATACATGGCTTCCCTCTTTCATATCTTAGTTATCCGGTGCTGCTATGACAGAAATATCACAAGTGGATGGCCTTAACAAACAGAAATCTATTTTTTCACAGTTTAGGAGTCTAGAAGTCCAAAGTTAGGGTCCCAATTCTAAGGGAAGGCTTTCTCTCCTTGCTGGCTCAACAGCAGGGCTCTTATCTCTTCGGCTTGTTTCCTGGTTCCTTGGAGATATCCAAGCTTTTGATGTCATAGCTTGGCATCAATCTCCCCCCATTTCTGCTTTTCTCCCTTGTTTGCATCTTAAAGAGACAGATATAAGACACATTTCATATACTAATCCATTCCCAAGCGAGATTATACCCACAGGCTCAGAGGTTAGCATTTAAAACACATATTTTTAGGGGACACAATTCAATTCATAACAATATCCAGAATGGAAAATCTGGATTCATGACACCTACCAGCATTTGCAACAAGCAACAGAGGTAGTCTTCCTCGCTCTACATCATCTTTAATCAGTTTCTCCAGGAAGGCAACATCCTGGGATTAAAAGAAAAACCACAAAAACATGAGTCAACCATGATAAAAGCTACCACAGTGGAAAACTGTGACTTCCAAAAGAATCAGATGACTCTCAAAATTACGCCCTTGAATCAAATCTCATGCTTGGCAATATTTCAGTTTTCTCGAATCACAGATGAGAAAATCAGTTTTTCTTGAACACTAATTAGAAAAACTGGTTAGGCTAGATTAAAGGTAAAAACTGCAGGTACAAAAAGAAAAAAAAAAAAACTGCATATACAAAAGTGAGAGTTCTTTAGTTTTAAACATTTAAAGAAAATGTTCCCCCAAGAGACAGCCAAGAATGTACCTCTAATAGCTCAAAGATGCATCTGAATCAGAAAGTAAAATTACCTTAAAAACAGAAATGCAGAACCCTAAAATCTATTCATTTTGCTTCTGGCTAACGTATGGAGAGGCTTACCACTCACATGTCTGAAAAACAGCAGACCCCCATCCCAAGATGACAACAAAAAACTTTATTCTCAAAATCTGCTCATTTGCAAGTCCAGGTAAGAATGATAATCATTTTACAAGTATGAGCTTTAGAAGGAAAATCTGGTGCTTCATTTGGCAGCCATATTTCTATTTAAAATAGGAGACACAGTAATTAAAAGCTTTCTAAAAGCCAGGTGCTCCTGACCTATACACCAGCTGGCCTTCATGGACTTGGAAACACAGAAACATACATTACTCAGTGGAAAGTCCTAAGCAATAAAGGTGTAATGTTAACACTGATCTGGAGACCAGGAAACAGAATTTCAGTTAAAAGGAAGACAGTGTTTAAAACACAATTCTATACTATTTTACAAGCCAAAAGGCTAACTCACCATCTGATGCTGGGATCCAAACATAGTGTTACAGGGCACACGACACAAGCAGGGGAAAGGCAAGCCAAGCTGCAAGAACAAATACACAGTTATTCTAGAGAATGTTTGCCACCCTTCACTTGTGCCCTCAAAGGATTGTGGCCCTGAGACAAGTTGTAATTATGCTTTTAAAAGTCTCTCCCCTTAGGACAGGAGATTGTTAAGAGGATATGACATGTATAGAACAGAAAGGAGGAATATGCTGTCACCAGGCAAGGACAGCAGAAGGTGCTGCAGATAGGTGGGTGTGAGAATTTAAACTGGATTGTACACTTTCACTCAATCACAATTTTAAAAAAAACTCCCCTTACAAGCTATTAACATTATAAACTGCTATTACAGTACACTGAGAAAGTTAAAAGAAAAAAAAAGTGATTCTCAAGAGCTGAGACGTCGTACAAGGGAATACAGATAGGTAAAATTTTCTAGTCAAGGAACTATCTTTGATATATTCTACAGCATACCAAAAAACAAAAACATCTTGCCCCACAGGGAAGCAATTGAGCCCTGACTGTTTTTTGAGCTAGTTTAGGATTCTTCGTCCAGTCATCATGGGCAACTAACACCAGCTAAAGGGACTGAAAGACGTGTATTTTATTTATGAATCTACCCATCCCCCCAAAGCAGTAAATATGGACAGGCGGATATATAATTCTCAAGAGAAATCAAATGGAATGGAGGAGGTTACCATTAATTTTTTAAGTCTTCATTTTTAGTTTCTGAATGTTTGGATAGTTTCTAATTCTAGAAATTTTAAATAGTTGCAGCATATCGTTCTACATAACTAAGACTTGGTAGCATGAAAAGACCAAAAATTAAACGAGTATTTTACTCACACTTTCTCCTCATTAGGGGATTTTTTTTTAAATTGGGGAAAATCATACCTCAGTAAAACAAACAAAAAAAAAAGCGATACAGAAAATAAGTTAAAATGTTCTGCCACCACAAGTCATCAATTCATCAATATTAACCATTGAGCATATAACCTTTCAGATGTTTTCTAGGTATAAATATGTCTCTATAAAACAAAACCACTGCTGTTGAGTCAATTCTGACTCATAGCAACCTTATAGGACAGAGTAGAACTGCTCCGTAGAGTTTCTCGAGGCCGTCTCTCAGATGAGCTATGTGTACCATGAACTTTAAGTACGCTAATGCTCTCTGATCTAATAATTCCAAATTACTCTCAAAATCTACCCTAAGATATAACCTCAGACATAAGCAACATTTAACAAAGATGTTCATAACAATACTACCTGGAAATACTACCTGAAAATGGTACAAGATAGCAAAAAACATTACTACCTGAAAAGGGGCACTCTAAGTGTTCAAAAGGGAAACAAACTACTATCTCTTGAAGGAATATAATGAGATATTAAAAATAAACTTGACTTTGAAGAATGCTGGACATGATATGCTCCTACTAGGAAGAGTAAGTGAAAAAAGGCAGAAACCACCATTTAAGAAGACATGTATATATCTTCTGATTCAAGTCTGGGAAGAAATGACTATGGTTGCTTTGGGGTACTACGAAATCATATCTTTCGTATCTTATTTACTTCTAAATTATGTATTTAGATACTTCGTAATGATAAAACAAGAGTACAAGACATCTTCTCATGCAAAAAGAACAGCAGCTAGAAATGGGCTACACTCTTGAAAAAGTTTGGGGACAGAATAAAACATTCTGTTTCTTTAAAACATCCACTTTCTACACATTACCTGATTACACAAGTATTGGCCGAGGCCAGGTCTGGCAGCAGCACTGAGATAGATGACAGGTTTTTTGTTATACAACACATTGAAGCCATCCACTACAAAGTCTTCGTATCGGGAATGAAGGGCAAGTCTGCAGATCTTTGCAAGTCCTTCTGCCTCACCTTCATGGAAATAAGCACAGCCATTTTCATATCTGTAAGAGACACCCACATATGAGTATGTTCTTATTTCTGGTGAATTTACATCATACACCCAACTGGAAGTAATTCTGTTCTCAAACTAGAAATTGCCACCTAGACCAGCAAGGTGGAGTAGAAACGTGAAAACACTCAGAGGTCTGACAACTCATTACGGACGGTCGCTTTTAGAGGAAACAGGCAAGGACCCTTCATTCACACCCAAGAGAAGGATGCCAACAAGTAGAGAACAGGAGTCCCTCCAGACAAGGAATAATAGGGCAGGCAAAGCATGGTTCTGGCAGATTCTACAAGGTAGCCACCACTGGATGATACACGCACAGTTCTTAGCAACTTCAGTCCTCAAACAGCCAACAGAAACAAAACTGTGGAGAACAGGAATGAGGCCACCTGGGTTTCACTATTAACTGTTTGGCACTTTTTATTCTTCCTACTCTCCTAAAGTAGGAGGAAGAATTACAATTCCAAGTGTTGGGTTTTTACTTATAATCCTGCTAGGGCAAGCTCATTCCCAATATTTGAAAGTGAGGACTCTCCAAGTTAAACATTCCAGTGTGAGGCAATGATTTCTTTTCCATAACAGTGATACAGCAAGCACAATAATACCATTGGTCCTATGTCTTCTACTGAATCCTAAATCTGCTATAATTCCTTAACATCAACATGACAGCTGAATAGAGCCAATTTTTAATTCATAACACATTCTCATCTTCCTTAAGAGTGTTTCCTCTCTACTAATGCACAGGTTACTAATTTGAGTAAAAATATTTGATTCCAGATCATTACTCTATCTTCTTTTAATATACACCAGTAGTTGTCAGGTGCTGACGAGGTGGTTCTGACTCAGTGACCACATGTATAACAGAATGAAACATGGTCTGGTCCCCGTGCAACCCTTAGAACTGTTGCTATGCTGCAGCGCTGCATTGATCCATCTCAATGAGGGTCTGCTGCTGTTTCACTCACCCTCTACCTGACATTTTGCACTAATGAGGAACCCCCAAATAAGTAACTGCTTACATCAGCGAGCATTCATGTGGTTATGTTCTCACCTCTTTATATGTATTAATTCATTTAATCCTCCCAACAATTCCATGAAAGTGACACTAATGCAATCTCTACTCAATAGATGAGGACATAAAGTATAGAGAGGTTAAGTGATCCCTTCAAGACAGGATGCCAGACGTGAGCTCAGGTAGTACAACTCTGGAAAAAAAGGTCTCTCACACCAGGGATGTCTTTACCGGAAAATTCTGCATAGCCACAAGGTGGTATCTGACAGTATCCTTGTTGTAAGTTTTCTTAGCTTCTCTTTGTCCAGAGTAGAAATATAAGCTCCCAGGCTGTGCCCCAACAAAGCCATGTGACCTTGTTCTCCAATATTCTGGATTCTGTTCATCAGAATTCATTAGAATAAAAAAAATGTATTAGAGTGAAAGCATGTTTACTAGGAAATAAAACTGACTTACAGCACTTCACAGAAATTTCTGTTAGACTTAAAAGCCACTTTATTGTCCAGAAGCAGAAATTCAGATATACTGAGAAAATTCAATGCACCTAAGATTGCTGATAGTTTGCGGAGAAAACTATTTAAAACATTTGGGTCTTAGGAGATAAATATTCCCTTTTTTGTTGCTACAGTTGAGTACCTAATAAACAAACTTTTAAAATAATTTTCTCCTAGTTTTTTTTTTTAATTAAAGAGCAGCTTTAAAAACTATGAGAGTAGAGCTGAGATAAAATGTGCAGAAAACAATTTTTAACAGAATCATTGCATAAAGATTAATTTCCTGCATAAATAGATATTTCTAACAATACATCAAATTCCAAGAGAATGGGGTATTGTTTTACACAACTAAAATAGACAAACAGATGTTGCTTTTAAAGAGCAACTGCAAAGCATTAGTACAAAGACAAAGAACTGAAAATGAGAGTAGGCAAAAGACAGTTCATAGAAAACAAAATATAAACAGGTATTAAAAATTACAGAAGGATGCTTAACCTTGATCATAATAAGGAAAATGGAAATTAAAACTACACTGAATATGATTTCTCATCTATCAGACTGGCAAAGATCCTTAAATATGATAAATAACACTCTTACAGGCCAGGTGTGGGGAAAAAGGCACACTCAGATATTGCAGGTGGAACTGTATCCTGGCACAACCTCCAAGGGGAGGTACCTGGCAACATCTGCCAGAATCACAAATGCACAGACTATCTGAGCCAGCAATTCCACTTCCAGGACTGCACCCCACAGCCACACATACCAAGTTACTGGCTGCAGCAAGGTCTGTAACAGTAAAATCTTAATAGGAAACTAGTTAGATATGGCTCATTCATTCAAAGTACAACTAAGTATCTGTCAAAAAGAAGAAAGCCCCTTCTGGGCTGATAGGCAATGAACTCTAAGACATAAGAGAATAAAGCAAGATGCGGAACAACACACACAGCAGCAGAGGCAGACCTTCTTGGCTCGTGTATACAGAACATAAACTATCTCTCGAAGAACACATAAGCAGCTGGTAACACTGTCTACCCCCAGGGAAGAGAACCAGAGGTACAGAGGCAGAGGGAGGAGAAAAATTCTCTTTGTAGACCTTTTAAATTCTGAACCAAGACAAGGTATTACTTATTTAAAAAAAAAATTAAACTTAAAACCACTCCATCAAGTCAGCCGCAGTAATTCTCAGTACAAATAATGGAAGCAGAAAAAAATCACACAACAAACTAACCTCAGGTCCTTCTGCCAGTCCCTAAAACACACTACCATAAAACAACAAAATTTAGCTTTAGTAAAAGAATATGTTTACCAAAAATACATGAGGTATGAAAATATGAAGTATACATAAAAATATTTCATAATGTATTATCTAAAATACATCTCTCTGAAAAGAAACAAATGAACATAGTTTAATACTGTATATAAGTCTTAATGAGACACAGAGTATCTCAGCAACCTGCAGGACTGAAGCACTGTCGGACTCAAACACACATATACTTGCAAAGAGAAGCTGCAAATGCGCTCAGTTACCGGGAACTTGGGGGCTCCTCATCTTCATCTCCATGCATGAGATTCTGAACGAGCTGCAGGAGGCTCACCATGTCCTGTCCACTGCAAGAGAAAGAGCCTATGGACTGGCAGCCACAGCATGCACACACCCTACCACGCGCCCACCTTTCTCTAAACCAGCTTTGATACAATTTTCAATTCTTTAATGGAGTAACTACAAAAAAGAAGGCATTTTGAGACACAGTATACCTATTTCAAAAACAATCCTGAAATCATGAGTGGATTCTGAGCATAACTGGAACTGCAATTAATTAATCTTTTACCTAAATATGAGTGATCTTTAAAAATCTCACAAGCATTGCTTTAGCAGTATTTCTATACCTATTCATCTGAGAATGAGACAGAAAACATTTAGTTAGCATTTAGTCAGTGTGGGGAGGTGGGGGAGGAAGCCCAAAGCCATTGTCATCAAGCCAATTTAGAGTTAAAGTGACCCTGTGGGGTAGGTTTCCCAGGAGTGCACAGTAGATGTGAACTGCCAGCCATGTGGCCAGCAGATGAGCTCTTAACCACTGCACCACCAGTCCTCCTATGGGATAAAAGCCTTTACCAGAGGCTGGAAGGCCCAGAAGCAGTAAGAATACTCCATTATTCACAGCAGCAAAAAAAGAGAAAGCAGAAACAACCCAAGTACTCATCAATGGACACATGTGCTATTTAAACACACTGTAATAGTATTACACTCTGAAAAGAAATGAAGTTCTCATACATGCTAGAATGCAGCTGAATCCTGACAACACTATGTTGAGCGAAGTAGTCCCACACAAAAGACATGTACTGTACGATCTGATTTACATGAAATACCTAGAACAGGCAAATTCAAAGAGGTGAAGTAGCTCAGAGGTTACCAGGGGCTAGCAGAGGGGAAAGGAGGAAGGACTGCGTAATGGGTACAGTTAAAGCTTGTTGTGTGGAGTAAGGAAAAGCTGTGGAAACAGAGTGGTAACAATTATATGCTGTGAATGGCATTAATACCAACGAATTATATACTCAAAGCAAGTTTTACATTTTACCACATTAAGAAGAAAGAATACCCCAGTGCCATTGGTATATCTAGTTTTCCTCCACGTGGGAGTCTTGTCTGTCTGGATTAACGGCCCTAAGCATGTAATACAAGCACTATCATCACCTCTCCACCCTGCAAGTGGGAAACTGGAGGTCTACTTAGGGTATAAGTGGGGTCTACAGAAGACATATTAATACTCATGTGAGTTGCAAATCTATGGGAAAATTCTGAATAGCTATAGTAGTAAGCAAAGGCAAGGCAACCAGTATCAGATGTAATGTATAAAAGAAAAAATCCATGGCTGTCGAGTCAATTCCAACTCATAGCAACCCTACAGGAGAGAACTGCCCCATACAGTCTCCAAGGAGCACCTGGTAGATTCGAACTGCCAACCTTCTGATTAGCAGTTGTAGCACTAAACCACTACAGCACAGCTTATATCCCTCCATCAACAGAACATGACTAAAGTTTCTCTTTCAAAAAAGAAGCACTATCTAAGCAATCCCTAAAAACCCATTTTCCCCCAAGGTCTCAGCCCAGTTGTATGTGGGAAGGGCTCTGGTTCACAAGGCATCGTGTAGGACCGTGCGGCGGGTGGCGGGGCTCGTCAGGTGGCCTTGAGCAAGCTGGTCAATAAGCCCCTACATTACCGAGTTACTGTGAGAATGCAGTTAGACTGTACGCACGTAGCATTTAACCTGTGCCTGGCACACTATCAGTCTTAATACATGCCAGCTGTTAGTATGAAGGAGTCCTGGTAGTACAGTGGTTAAAGGGATGACCTACTAACTGAAAGGGCAGTGGTTCAAAACCACCAGTAACTCCGTGGGAGAAAGATGTCATCATCTGCTTCCATAAAGATTTACGGCCTTGGAAAAGCTACAGAGTCACTACTAAGTCAGAACCAACCTGGCAGCAGCAAGTTTGGATTAAGCATGAGCACTCCTGACCAGTGGCTCTAAGGCAGGGCCATCCTGAGAACTAGAAATGTTTTCAGCTTAATACCTTTTCTAGAGAAACTTCAGACTCTCAAGCCTTTCATTCCTTTCAGTAGTAGGCCTGGGATGAGAAGATTTACCAGATTTAGTTACTGTTTGAACTGCAGGAAGTACTTCATACCTAAACCCACTGCCACTGAGTCAATTTGAACTCCTGAAGCTTTCAGTCAGCACCACTCATGCTAGGTGTGTCAGAATTGACATTTGTTAGAATCTATGATCCTTTGCAAGCTTGTAGAGATTTACATTCAGGTCAAAGGACAATTGAAGGGAGTTGTACTGTTTACCTATGTGCAGCTTCCTGGTTATAAAAAAGCTAGGCTTTAATTACAGACTGACTACTAACATCCTGAGAAAATTTGAGCCTGACAGTGAAAAGCCATTGCCTTCGAGTTAATTCCGACTTACAGAGACCCTGTAAGTTAGAGTAGGAGGGCTCCACAGAGTTTGCAAGAAGCACCTAGCAGATACGAACTGCCCATCTTTCGGTTAGCAGAGGTAGCACTTAACCACTACACCACCAAGGTTTCCCTTAGTCTAGTAACTCTTATTTTTCTAATCTCTTCCTAGCTCATACCACAAAGGCTTGACAAGTTTGCTGCAGCTGCCAAAAAATAAATCACCCTGCCAAGAAAATAATTAGAAGTCGGCATTTTCCTTTCATCTACTACATTATAAAAATGATAAATCTTATCAAATTATCTTCCACAATAAAACTTGGTCTACTAGACAGATTACAGGTTTCAAAGACGTAATAAGTATGATACTCGAGTGATAGTAAAAAATCCAAACAGTGCTTTTGAGTCATGAGGTGGAATTAAATTCTCTAACAGCAAGGAAGGGGTAGGCTCAGAATTACTGCAACCAGCAAGTGGCATTTCAGTTTTCAAATGCTATACAGTACATCACTATTTAAATCTGTTCTGTGCTCATTAAAACTAAACTATAAATCTATGATGGTAAAATCTTGGTTACAAAAAACTGACAACCATCCTAAAGACATTCTTCTTCCCTGCCTCTTACCTGCCCTGGAGTGGCCCGGGAATGTCCCCTGATAGCAGCTTCTTTTCACTTTCTTCCTCTGTTCTCCTAATTGAAGGAAACAGAAATCTGGTTAACAACAAGTAGTTGTTGTTAACAACTGAGCATGCAGGCATGTGCAAATGTTACCTATAACTTTTTAGTGATTGATCCAGGATTTAAAACACACTTACCACATCTCCTTCATAACCACCTTCCCCTCTATCACTACTGGGTATAGTCTGAATTTCAGGAAAAGAAGGTAACATAAAATAATAATAATAATACTGCGACTAATTTCTTAATTAACTAATGCTGAACAAGACCTGAAAGTATTTATAGGTTCAATATATGAGGTCAATGAAACTCTTAGCAGAGTCGCTCAGTTTCAGTATCCTCTAATTAGAAAGCACCTTCTGAGACAAACATCAATTTTAAAGTGGGCTGGAAGTGGAAGCGTGACGTTCTGAAACCAGGAGGTGTCTGCAGCGGAGGGAAACCGGTGCCTCCAGCCTGGTGACAGGCTGGACCTGCCTCCCAGCGCATGTCTGCCAGCCTGCTCACCTCTGACTGCCCTGCAGCACCCGCACTGCCTCCTTCAAGTTCTTTCCCATTTCAGCTAAGGTGGGGTCTACAACCTGGGAAACAAAAGTAAAGTTAAGTCAATTTGAATGTAATTCATCCAGAAAAATTAAATGCAAATCCATTTAAAGTATATACTTGATTAAAAAAAAAGAAAACTTCCAAGAGTACAAAAATACAGCAAAAAGGTTAAGTCCCCAGCACCTCCCCAGGGAAAGGCAGTTTGAGGCCCCCCACTTATCTTTCCACATTTTAACCAGACTTAACACACATCTCGGCCAATTGCTTTTTAGTACCTTATAGCGAATGTGGTTCTACATCAGTATACACTCCTCATTCTTCTTAGCAGCTCTATCTTACTCTGTTCTATGGCTGTATCATGACTTCCTCAAGCAATCCCAGATGAACTGATACTTACATTATTCTACTTTTTCATTATTAGAAGCAATGTCCAGAAAACCATGTAGAGTCTACTATGTTTTTCCACCTGCTGTGGTAGGCTGAAAAATGGTCCCCTAAAAGATATCCACATGCTTATTCCTGAAACCTATGTATGTTCACCTTATCTGGAGCTATGGACTGAACTGTGCACCCCATTCCCCAAAAACATATGCTGGATGCTTAACCCCTGTATCTGGATGTAAACTTGTCTGGAAATAGTGTTGTGTTTGCAGTGTTACTTGGGTCATACCCAGGTAGGGTAGGTACTAAATCTCATCACTTTGAGTTACGGCCATTAGAGATGGACATGCGCACACACAGGGAAAACAGGTGTCACGTGGGGGTGACAAAGAACACTCAGAGCCACCAGCAAGGAAGGAATCAACATGGCTAAGACCCTGATGTGGACTTTTCAGCCTCTGGCACTATGAGAAAGTTAGTTTCTGTTCTTTAAAACCACTATTTGTAGTACGGCAGCAACAAGGAACTAAGACCTATGGCAAAGGTTTTGCAGCCGTGAGTAAGTTAAGGCTACTAAAACGGGGAGACTACCCGGACTTAGTGAGTCCTAAATGAAATCACATGTATTCTGATAAGAGCGTGGCAGAAGGAGACTCTGACACAGAGGAGGGGAAGGTGGCGGGCAGGGCACAGGAGATGGAGCAGAGAGATCTGAAGATGCTAGCTTTAAAGACTGGAACGAAGGGGCCACAAGCCAAGGGATGCCAGAAGCCACTAGAAACTGGAATAGGAGAGGCATGGAAGGGACTCTCCCTATAGCCTCTGGAGGTAGTATGGTCCTGCTAACATCTTGATTTTGGCCCAGTGACACTGATAATGAAACTTCTGTTGTCTAAAGTTGCTAGAGAATACATTTCCACTGTTTAGAGCCTCCTAATCTATGGAAATTTGTTACAGCAGCCACATGAAACTAACACACCTCTATACAGGCACCAGTGCCTATGAACACAGCATCTCTAGAAGCTTACATAAACTGGTAACAGTCACTGCTTCCAGAGATGGACACTGCAGAGATGGCACAAGGGCCACAGGGTTTGGTGCCCTTCATACTCTTTGGTTCCTTGAGGATTTTATACTCTGTGTACAAATCTCCTATTCCAAAACAGAAACAAAGATCTTAAGATCCTTGCAAAATTACAAACACACTCCATTTTCTCTTTTTTCTTTCCTTAATCTCTACACTGAGATTCTTCCAGAAAGAAAATCTTGTTGTCTTGAGTCTGTGTATAGCATAAGCTGTGTTACAGAAAGTTACAGAAGCACGGTCTCTTGTTCCCCTTTCTCCTCAAGTGCAACTATAAGGGGCAGAAGAATATGTACTTCTCTTTGTATTGCCTACTGTACATGGTGGTATCTCACACGGAGCACAGTATGCAAGAAGTATGGATTACACCTGGTTTTGCAGTTAACTCCTCAGACACTGTTTTAAGGAGATTCTACTCAATCTATTACTCACTTTAGCAATATAAGAATCAGAAAATGTTAAGATCTAGAAGGGATCACAGTATCTATTTCAGGTACTTTGAAGCTCTGGGTCTTTGGGTTCCCAGGAAAAACACTGCAGGAAGTTAGGTAGACAGTTAGGACTTGTGGCTCCCCACCCCTCGTTAAGCAGATAAATTCTGTTTTATAAGAGGGTATCATGCAGCACTTTTTTTTTTCCTAGCAGTTTCTACAGAAAGAAAAATAAGAAACAAACTAACCAAAAAAAAAAACAAAAAAAACAAGGCACGAAATCCCAACTCTGGTCTACTACTTTAGAGGTGAGGAAAGAAAGCCACACAGGTAGTGAAAGTGTCTGGGGTCCTGATTCTTGTTTCCAGACTGTTTCTAGCCCATATCACACTGTCTCCCACAAGAGTTATAAAATCATCATCTAACCACAGCTTCAAACAGTGTTTTCAATAAAATTAACAATTAAAAATGGATTAGAAAGCAATCTAAAAGGTCATCAACCAAATCAAACCCACTGCTGTTGCGTTGATTTGACCCTACAGCAATCCTATAGGACTAAGTAGAACTGCCCCATAGGATTTCCAAGGCTGTAATCCTTACAGAAGCAGACTGCCACATCTTTCTTCTGGGGAGCAGCTGGTGGGTTCCAATCGCCAACTTTCTGATTAGCAGCCAAGCGCTTTAACCACTGTGCCACCAGGGCTCTTCCCAAAAGATCTCACTGGTCCTCAATTAATGATCATGAGTTGGATGAGGAACACACAGAATCAAGAGAATCTATCTTAACTCTTAGCCCACTAGTCGGGTTTATTATTCTCATCTCCTGTGACACTCCAATGTGTCCCATTTGGTCAAACAAAGAGATAAAACTATTTTGTTTGCTCCATGTTTACAACACTTCCCCTGTCTAAAACACTCTGTGCCTTTCATTTACCTCTAGCTGACAACACAATCAAAACTCAACACTCCATGAAACCTTTATGGAGAAAACTATTTCACCCTTTCAATCTCCTCTAATGACACTGATAGAAGGTATGTCATATTGAGTATCAAGATAATGTCTCTCTAAAAGTATAACACAGTCAAGTTCTCCTATGGGACTAGAAAGCCTAGAATCAGATTTCTAGTGAGAAACACACAAGTAATTGGCTTACAGTTAGAAGTTGCTTTGTAAGAACAGTACCTATTTTCAAATGTCAAGACGCAACACTGCAAAAGGCAGGAGGACCACCAGACTCAGAAGCCCTCCTTCAAGTCTCTCCTGCTTTTAAAAGTACACGTTTACCAACTGGAACAGCTTACAGTTGAATTGTTCTAACTCGTACTCCCTTACACGTTTCATGGGGAAGGACACAGGGGTGCATGGGTAGTCTTTAAGGCTGCATTTGGGTAAATTACATGTGAATATGATAGCACCTGAATACATAACGCTGCATTCCCTCACATCTGTTTTATTAATCGGATAATCTAAAATATAAAATGTTACCCAGCTGCAAGACAATACTAGGCTCTAAGTCAAGGAATGCTCTAAGAAAAATTGCATATTTTTAATTGGTGCTATAAAACTAAACACTGCGTCATCACCAGCTTCTTAAGGGCAGTTACTTTCCTATTCACGTTTGCATCTCCTATACTTGTTACAGTGGCACACTGGTGACATAGTGGGTAAGAGTTTGACTGGTAACCAAAAGGTCAGCAGTTCAAATTTACCAGCTGCTCCCTGGAAACCCTACTAGGCAGTTCTACTCTGTTCTATGAGGTTGCTATGAGTTAGAATACAAGACAGCACCAGAACACACGAGTCTCAACAACTATAAAACCAGCTCCGAAAAAGGTGAAAAATCAACTCACAAAAAAAGTGTGTCTCAGAACAGACTAATAAGAACAACAGAGAAAACATCAACATAAAAATAAACATATCACAATGGCAGCAGTGAACACATACCTATCAATAATTACATTGAATGTGAATGGACTGAATGCTCCAGTAAAGAGACACTGAGTGTCCTCTTGGATCAAAAGACACGACCCATCCATACGTTGTCTACAAGAAACTCACTTGAGACCTAAAGACAGGAACAAACTGAAAATTAAAGGATGGAAGAATATATATCAAGCTAACAATGAACAAAGACGAGCAGGGGTGGCAATTCTAATCTCAGACAAAATCAATTTTAATGTCAAACCCACCATCGTGGACAAAGATGGACACTATTTATTGCTGAAAGGTTCAGTACACAAGCAAGACTTAACTATATTAAACATTTATGCACCTAATGTCAGAGCACCTAAATATGTCGAAGAAACACTGACTACGCTCAAAAGAGAGTTAGATGACTCCACAATAATAGTGGGAGACTTTAACACTCCACTCTCATTACTAGACAGATCATCTAGAAAAAAGCTCAGTAAAGATACAGAAGACCTCATTGACACAATTAACCAACTAAACCTCATTGATATATACAGAACTTTCCATCCATCAGCAGACAGCTACACCTTCTTCTCCAGTGCACATGGAACATTCTCCAGAATTGACCATGTGATAGGCCATAATGCGATGCTCAACAAAATCCATACCGTTGAATTACTGCAAAGCATCTTCTCAGATCATAAAGCCATAAAAGTTGAAATCAATAGCAGAAAAAACAGAGATAGAAAGTGGAACTCTTGGAAACTGAACATCTTGCTCAAAAAAACAAGACAGCACCAGGTGTAAAGTGTATGTGTTACATGTCAGACAAGAGAGCCGTATGACTAATGTTAGTTAATACAACAGCAAAATAATAGCTACACACAAACAAATAATTAAACTCTATAAAGACATCTATTTTTCAGTATATCGGAGGAGACTGTTCTTGGTAGGGGGGGTGGACATACTATCTATGCCAGGTCCCCAGGAAGAACGTCCTACGATTTCTTATCTCTAGTATCAAGCACAGGCCTTGGCACAGAATACGTGGTCACTATTTACTATCTTAACAATTACTAACACTTACTGAGTTGCTTAGTATATTCCGTGCAGTGCACTAATTAATCCCTTCACATGTATTACCTTCTGACTAAACGAATCCAAAGTCAAGGAGCTAATCAACCTTAGCACCAGAATTTAAAGCAAAATCTGTACACCTCTAAGAACAGCACTCTTCACCACTAGGCAGTACTGCTTCACATCAAAAAGCTAAACAAAGCAATCAATACTCTGAAAAAGCTGTATGATCAAAAGTTGTAATTACAATGAAGATTAATTTTAAAGATCATACTTGATTGTTTTCATCTTGATTAAAAGTTATTACATTAGAAGGCTCTCTCTACAGGTAAAATCTCTACAACAGCCTGAACTAGAGTCTGATCATAAATGTATCATCCAAACTGGAGCATTTTTAAGAGGGAGAGAGGATACTATTAATAATTAAGCCAGGATAATAGGTGCACAGTGGTATGCTCCTGAGCAAACCAAGATGTACAATAACCATAGTCTTTCCTAAAATGTGTACTTTAGATCCTAAAACACCATTCCACCCAGGAAGCCCTGTTTTTTTTTATGGTGGTAGTTGTTTGAGTCATAAGGTAAATAAAATGCCAACACATAATTTGAAAGCAAAGCACCTACTTTCTCTACCTATAAAGACATATCTGAATACATTTTCCCTCGTATAGGAGCCCTGGTGGCACAGTGGTTACACACTCGGCTGCTAACCAAAACGCTGGCAGTTTGAATCTACCAGCTGCTTTAATCTCGAATAAAGTGACACCACTAAAATTCAGAGGCCTACTAAAAGCCATTTCAGATAAAGATTCCTTTATTAACAAAAAATTCCCCTCTGCAGCCAGTTTATGCTTTTTCCATTCCCTTTCACTATCTTTTATACCACCATGAAGCAAGCCGACCCAGGCTGTATACACGGAACACACTCAGTAACTACTTTCTGGTAGTTCCTGAAAGCTAAAGAAGGTTTACCCAGGGCTGGTTTCTCTGTGCAAGTGTGGTACTCAGTTGTATTCCTAGGACCTCTATTTGCCTCTACTGGATTTCTATGCCTTAAAAAGGCTGGAAGCAATTACATCAATAAAAAATAACTGCAACAAGGCATTTACAGAGCAGATACAGCCAGACATAAACACAATTTCTAATTACAAGATTGATATACGCTTATTGTGAGATAATCAGAAACAATTATACTTCTAACTAGATTGCAAATTATAAATTATACTTCAGTCATGGTTGATTCTGCTGTGTAATTAAACAAATTCTGTACTTTTGCTACCATTGTATCTAATACACATGTGATACGGCTTAATGCAATTTCAAGGTTCCTACAGAGAATCATTCAGCTGTATATATAATTGTCACAGAACTGAGACTTTAAGGCAGCGCACTTTGTAAATTAGAAGCATTACTGTTTGCCCCCTTTTGAACACTTTTTTCAATAACTCCTTTTGGGGTCACAATTTCTTGAGACAAACAAGTTAACTGGCCTCGTAACATGCTTCATGCTTCTGTTCTACCTCCTAGTTGTTGCATTGTGCCTGGGGTCTTAAAAACTCACAAGTGGCCATCCAAGATACAACAACTGGTCTCTATTCACGTGGAGCAACAGAAAGGAGGAGACTTAGGAACAGGAGTGGCTAACTGCCTCCATGAACAGCTGCCTCTTTTGCATCGAGACCAGAAGAACTGGATGTTGCCTGCCTACCCTTACTGAACAGTTCAAAGACCACACAGAACAATTCTGATCAAAAGGAGGAGAAATGTGGAAAAAAATTTAAAGTTCTCATAATCCAAACTTTCTGGCATGAGGAGTGGATGAACTCCTGGACACTACTGCCCTGAGACAATCTTTCAACCTTAAATTTCCCCTATAAGGTATATGAAAACTGAACAGTAGTTTAACTAGTTAAAAAAGGTCTGCCTTGAGCATTATGCTATCTTAACTATCTATATGAGATTCAAGTGACAACAGCAACTCATTAGATAGAAACTTTAGGAGGCACTGAGTTTATCTTAATGGAGGAAGGACAACTCAGAAAAAGAGGGTGAGATGGTTGTACAACTCAAAGAATGACATCTATGTCGCTGAACTGTACAGAGAAATTGTTCAGTCAGCGCAAGTCTTGCTTTGTATATTCTCAACACAAAACAACTACAATTTAGAAAAAATAAGTATTGTTTTACCGTGAAGATTTCATTATGTGGTGACAACTTCTCTTCTTCAACTGATAAAGCAATTACATAAAGCTCCAGCTGACTGTTGTTTCTAACATGCCATCTACTCTTGCCTTCACGGCTTTCTAAACAAGGTTAATCCTGGATAGCAACACCAGGCCACCATCACCTCGCCAAAGACCATGCATTCTCCTCCCAGGTGAAAACAGCATGTGCTGTTTGGCCTTAAACCCAACCACTGCCACGGAGTTGTGTCCAACTCACAGCAATAAACAAACGGCTCAAATACTATATATCTACTAGGTATCTCTGAGAAACAACAAGAATATGGAAGTAGCTACTCCAGGAATACAACTGGTCCTTATGAAAACAGATTTTCCAAGTTAATACAATGCCTTGCAAAACTCAGCTACCTTGTTGGAATCTCAATTTTTCATCCAGTTTCAACTGGCTACTTTTATCTCAAGTTTTTAAGACTTAGATACTTGTTGAAACTTATTTTTAACTACCAGGGACAGCTATGCTTGAGTTTGTCCGTGAGAATATGAAGACACACTGTAATTACTGGCTCATTAAACATCACAAGGGGACACTGTGTGGTTTAAAATCAGGAAAGGTACAGGTCAGGGGTGTATCTTTTCACCATACTTATCCAATCTGTTTCCTGAGCATATATTCTGAGGAACTGGACTGTATGAAGGAGAACATAGCATCAGGAGTGGAGGAAGACTCATTAACAATCGGCAGTGATCAGATGACATAACCTTGCCTGCTCAAAGTGAAAAGGAACCGAAGCACTTACTGATGAAGATAAAAGATTATAGCCGTCAGTCTAGATTATACCTCAACATAAAGAAAACAAAAATGTTTACAACTGGACTAATAAGCAATATCCTGAGAAATGTAGCAAGCTGTCACAGACTTCATTTTACTTGGATCCACAGATGACATCCACGGAAGCTGCACCAACTCCTTCACTAAAATAAGCTTATTATCAGGAGTGTTTCCTTGGACTTGTTAGCAGGGATCAAATAAGAAAGATAAGGCTACTCATTAACTTTATTAACACCAGTATTTCCAAATCTCAATTAGAATTAGAATAATCATCCAGGGAAAAGGAAACCAATAATTTGGGAAGCTCCATCCATGTATCTTCAAACCTTTAAGGCTGAACCATGAGAAACTGCCAATATTTTATTTTTAATGCACAAAACCAGCAACTTTATATGGCTCCACCTAACACTTCCTCTAATCTTGTAAGTAAAAGTCAGCTTCAAGTTAGCTTGCTGCAGCTACATGCCCAAAGTCACTCAACTGGCTTCCAAAGTGACACCTTTCTTTATTCTGCTGTTTGTGGTTTGTCACACATAGGAAAAAGGTCATGCTAGCAAACTGTACTTCTCTGTCAGGCATTTGATCTCAGAACTCATTCTCGGCTCCAGGCTTTACCCTAAAGACTATTTAAATGTAAGGTAGCTGAATGCTTAACATTAGCGACAAAGCAAAAAAGTAATGCAATAATAATCAGTAATTAAATAAAATTTAAATCTGAATTAATCTTACAGTCCTTGAATGTTGCTTGAAAAGCACAGATTTAACTTAAAACCAAACACCTCACTGCCTGGATTCCAGCTCATAGACTGATAGTGACCCTATAGGACACAGTAGAACTGCCCCATCAAGTTTCCAAGGAGCACCTGGTGGGTCTGAACCACCAACTTTTTATTTAGCAGCTGTAGCACTTAACCAGGACACCACTAGGGTTTCCTTAAGCATGGTAAATTTCTGGAGAGATTCTGAAGGGAATTTTTGGACATTTTCAAGCTGACTGCGGGAATTGGTTCATTTTTATATCTGATTTAACTTCAAAACATGAAACATTTTTCTTTTTCCTCTGACTTGTGTTCTACCAGCAGTAATGTGAAGCATAATCATATTACAAGGTAAAAATCTACAATGCATTGACATTTTAAAAAACTCCAGAAAACGCATTAATTTGGAACTAAACATTTTACCCTAAAAAGAGAATCTCTTCCACAAAATCTTTCCTGCTTGTGCATCCGTTCCCTCTTCACTTGTTTCCACTTAATTCCTGTGTAACTTTTTACCGTTCTTGCAGCGCCAAGGTTTGTCTAAAACTGTGCGCCCCTTCCTACACTGTAATGAGGATCATGCCGTCGTATTCAACTGTGTCTCCTTTAGCACCCAGCGCTGGACAATGATCGCACTGGCCCTTCAACTAGTAGCAGACTTTTGCCTCAGAAGAAGAAAGACAGCATTAAACTCAAGCTGCACCTACTTACAAACTCATAATCCGACATACACGGTGGAAAAAACACAGGGCTAGGGAGCATCAATAGCTCTGCTACTGACTACCTCTGCAACCTGGAGTAAATTAAAAAAATCACTGAGGCCATAAACTTACAATCAGGAGCTCCGCGGCACAGCTAATGTCCATCTGTTTTTCTTGACACCCTGCAGTCGATAATCATTTACCATCAAGGCCACTGCACACCTGTATGCAAAACCCTCACATCACGCTGACGGAGGTTATCTGCTTGAAGAGAAAGCCAAAATCGCTGCCTGCTACCACCTCACAGAAGTCCTCCTGTTCTCCATTAAAAAGTAGCATCCGCAGAGGCTCAAAGGGAAATGGGTGGTTCCAAGATTGGCTAATGGAGCTTCTTTCTCACACTGTAAGAGCGGGAACAGACTCTGGCAGCCCCTATCAGTAAGTAATGATTAAGAAATGCTCCATTAGCACTGCGCCTATTGTTCTTTATCAACTTTGAGCATAACAGGAAGGTAACAAGGAGTTTTTGGAAATCAGGCCCAAAGGGGAACAAGACCGTTAGTCCCAGGTGAGAAAAAGACCTAAAAATGGGCTGGGCTTGGCTGTAATTCTTAAGTTGGAAACAGGGCCAAAGTTGTCTCTTTTAAAGACAAGCATTACAGATCTATCTAAAAACAAATACATTGGCTCAGCTCCACAGTGCTGTTCAATACAACTTTCTGTGGTGACAGAACTGTTCTATATCTGCCCCATCCGATATGGCAGCCATAGGTCACATACGGCTGTTGAGCACTTGAAATGTGACTAGTAAACTACAGAACTGAATTTCTCATTTTTATTGATCTAAATTTAAATTTAAATAGCCAAATATGGCTAGTAGCTACCATGTTGGACATGGCAATTCTGAATTTTCTAAGTCAAGGGTTGCTAGCAACCATGGAAGATTTCACTCCAGGGGACACTTGGCAATGTATGGAACCATTTTTAGTTGTCACAAATAGGGAGGTGGGAGTTCTACCGGTATCTAGAAGATAGGGATGCTGCTAAATACCTGAAAACACACAGGACAAAGAATTATTAGCACCCACAACAAAAAGTTAGCGAATCTCAAAAGGGTAGTAGGGTTGAGGTTGAGACTTTCACCTCTACGAGTACTCAAGTATGGAGTTAAAAGTAAATGCAACAACAAATTGCAGTACTCCTTGTCAAAACATAATACCCTGAAATAAGGAGATTTTTCCAAGCAACAGGATAAGGTCAAGGCTGTTCCACAAGTTTAAAGCAGTAGGTTTCTACTAAAAAGTACACATAGGTGTTGAATTTGAGCATCAGAGCAAATACTTCTTGGGGTATTTTTACCTGAACCTTACCCTAACTACTGTGGGACTATGTGAGTGTTTTATCCAATTAACCCAAACATCTACTGGGCCTTTAGTACTTATGAGCTGGACACCCAGTACTGAGGTCTGAGACTCCCAATCTTCTAGTCTGAATTCCTTGTGCCCTCAATTAACCTTCTTGAGGTGTCACTAATTTAAATATGAGAAAATCAATATTGTATGTAGGGGGGAAAAAAGGCAGATCAAGGTGAGAAAATGACTGTCATTGCACTTCTACATATTGTATTACCCAGAGGAAAAAGCCAAGATACAGAATTGTATTTGGATTAAAGGAAATGTACTGAGTGATTCCACTAAATGATAAGAGCACACTACATTTTAGAGTAAGAGATATTATTTGAAATTTTAGAGGCTGGGTATCAAATAACACTGTAGTTTCTGTAGCCAGTATAAATTATGCAACACTTAGTTTAATAGGATCATTCAGACCAGCTCAAACAGCTCTCAAATTTGTATTAGCAATGTAGGATTGAACCCAGAAGGGTTTCTCGAGGAAATGGGAACAATGGATATAATTCAACGTTTTACTTTGATTCAAACTATTTTTCAGAACACAAAGTCCTCCACAGTCATGTTATGGCAATGCATTTTCATTTCTGCCCACTTGTCCTCATCAGAAACTATTCATTACACTGCAAGGCTCTCTAATTGAAAAATAAGACACAGTCCTAGTTCTGAAAAACCTACATTCAAAATTTTCATACTGACCTCAAGCAGCGACTTGGGGCCCACACATTCTGAATTTTTGATTACTGCAATTTTTGTGACTATTCCAGGCTTTATGCATGCTGGAGTTTCAGTACCTCTTCAAGTCTTCATCTAATGAGTTTAAATTGTTTTATCATCAACTAACATTTAGGGAGTAACCACCATAATCTACTAATCAAATGCCAGAAAAGTAATGTTTAAAGCAGAATTCCAACTCATTGTTTTGCAGACGTGCCTAAAAAGAACTATCCATTCTTGGAGGAACAACGACACCAGTTCTTTAGGTTTCTAATTGGAATGACACACAGTCTATCCTTCCTTCTTATGAAGCTGGAAAGGCAACAACACAGAAAGGGTATTTTTCAGCATCATTTTGTATTCAACTACAGATGTTACAAACAGGTGTTACTGAGGCTTCTCAGTTTCAGTATTACTGACACTCTAAGACAATGCCTTCTCTCTTGTAAGCGGTTACCCTGTGCACTACAGGATGTTAAGAAGAATCCCTGGTATCCACCCACTAGGTGCCAGCAGTACAACCCCACACTCCACTTGGGACAATCAAAAATGATACTGGACATTGGCAAATGTCCGTGGGGCTCAAAATCACCCTTGGTTGAGAACCTCTAATCTAGACTGAAACTCAAAGCTCTAATCAAAAGCCCGGAAAGACTATATTCCTACCCAGAAAAGAATCACGAAAGTCACCACTGAAACAGCTCAAGAAAACCTTATTTTTTTTTTTTTCCTTGATTGCCTTCCACCCAACTTATGCTAAACAACTGAACAACTGAGGAGGAGGAGAATACACCATGGTGTATGCATGAAGACATCTGGCTCGATATGTACAAATCTACAGCACCTGCTGCATTGTAAAATGACAAAATGTTATTTCTGCCAGTTTAAAATGAAAGTAAAGCGACCTTAGAACACTAGCACTGCCCCGAATTCCACATGTATGAAAATTTGAGTCTGGATCAAACTGGACACGACTCTGAAGTTTTGACACAGAGTAAGACTGTAAGGGAAGAGCAGATCATCAATTAGGGACAGTAATAATCTGTGCTGTAAATCGGAATCGACTCGATGACAATGGGTTTTGGTTCTCATTGATAAACGCTAAATTCTGTTAAAGAGAATGCATTTTACAAGCCTGAGCAATCAGCCAGGTACATCAGATGCTGATCCCCAGGGGAAACTGGAGGAAGGCGCCGCTCCAGAGGATATCGGGCTGACATGAAGGTCTCTTCTGGCCACAGGAATGCGGAAACCAGGAAGCTGTGGGTCAGCTTTGAGCCTCAAAACTAAATTTCCTCTCTGAAGAATACCCACCCTTTCTGGATTGTAGACAGGTTCTGAACCGGTGGTGGTCAAAAGCTACAGCAACAGAATCACGTGGAGAACTTGTTAAACATGCAGATCCCAGTCCCGCCCCCCAAGGGTTCTGACCCGCGAGCCGAAAATTCAGCTTTTTACAAAGGTTTCAAAAGGTTCCAGGGGATTCCTAAACACGCTCAAGCTGCAAAACCACCGCTTTAACATTTTCCTCCCTAACCTGCAGACCACAGAAAACCTACAGGTTACAGCTAGCTCGGAACAATTGGGGGCTTCTTCACATGCGTTTCTGAGCCTGCAGACAGCTCCTGTTATCCGAAAGGGCGAGCGAAGCTCAGGTGGGCCCCTCATGGAATCCTGGAGGCGCTCAAGGTCGGCCTTGCGGTCCCTGCACTGGGATCCTCGACGAAGCCAGCCTGGCCCCTCTCGCCCCACGGGAACCCGAGAGAAACCGAGCACCGCGGTGTGACCAGGCCTGGGCCGCGAGTGCCGGGCCGGACGTCCTCGCGGCCAGGCCAGCTCAGCGAGGCCCGTTAGCCCCCAGTTCCCTCCCCGGGTCACGATGGCAGCTCGCCGCCGGGTAAAACAGTCGCCCCGGAGGCAGGAGCCCTAGGCCGCAGCGCCGCCCACCTCAGCCACACAGACCTTCTCCAGGGACGTGTCCATGGCGGAGAGGGCCGACCGAGCCCGATGGTGGCCCGGCGGTCCCGGGCGCTACTTCCGCCTCCCGCGCCCAGCCTTGGTTTCCACGCTGGCAGCGCTGACGTCCCCCTAGCCCGCGGACTGCGGGGCGGAGACGAGGAGGAGGAGCCGCCTGACGGCGCTGCCGGTCGGACAACCTGCCGGTGGCGGGGAGGCGGGGCTCCGTCCCGGTGGGCGGGGCCTCTGGGCGGTCGCACCTGCCGTCACACCGGCCAGCCCTAACGTTTCCAGGTGAGAGGAGGAGGATGGCCAGTCTAGCCGTTCCAAACTCACTCTTTTCAAAGACCTGTGGCAGTGATCAATATACAAGTAAAGTAATCACAAATATCATTCATGGAGTGAGAAGCTTGCAATACTAGCGACATACCTGCGCTTCCGGGTCAAGGTTTCCAAGAATGCCTATCGTCATCGTCCCTCCGATATGGAACAGGCCATCACCAAAGAGAAGCCGGGAGAGAGCATTCTTGCGCATGCGCGGGACTGACAGTTCTCTAGATGGTCCAGGTTAAGGAACAGAACTCCTGATTGACTGCTGCTCTGAGGTGGTTATGTCAGAGTTGAAGTATTTGTTCCAGACGCTACTTCAGAATTCTAGACGGAACAGACTTTGAAACAACCGGTCCAGCCTCCTTCATGTCAAGCCACAATTATGTATGAGCTGAGAAGTAATAATAGCAATAATAATAATAATACGTCAGCAGCTGCTGTTCCACTTTATCTTATAGCCGCTCTGTGATGTACATATCATTATTAGCTTCATCTCACAGTGTTGAGTAGGTAGGGTTCAGACCTAGGCACCCTAACTCCAGAGCCTGTACGCTACACCATACTGCTTCCAGCCCAGCTGTCTAATCATGACGTGTTTCTAAGGGATGGGAGAGAGAGTAAATTTGCTTATTGTATTTCTCAGATCCTAATGAAAGACATTGAGATAGCAATTCTACCACAGTTACGATCAGTAACACCCTTCACTGCTGGAAGAAGACTGACAACGTTAAAACCACAAAACTGTTCCCTTTTTATACATCTTCTCCCAAATTTGTGTAAATGGCTGGGTCAGGTTTTCAGTGTATTAACAATATAACCTGAACTAACTTGTATTTTGTAAATTGCCAGGCTATGTTAAGATTATTTTCTACCAAAGTATACCTTGTGTGTTAGTTTAGAGTGTGCTATGGGGACTGTTCTGATTTCAACAGTTCTGCAAATAGAGGACTGTTTGATTTATAGCTTCTAGAAACTAAAAACTAAATAGACCTCTGCTTTCGCAAAACAGAGGGAACTCTGGTGGCGCAGCAGTTAAAGCAGCCTCTGCTAACCAAAAGGTTGGCAATTTCAACCTGGGGCAGCACCGCGGGAGAAAGATGTGACAGTTAAGTTTCCATAAAGACTTACAGTCTGCGTATCATTGCAAGCTAGTAATTTTTAAAGGCATTTCCAAGTAACTGTGACATAATTTCACAATTTAGGAAAGTTGCATAAAAAATAGGAAGAATTCTACTGAACTTGTCACTCAGATTCCCCCATGTTGACATTTTATAATAAAATAAAGCATTTTCTTCTTTCTCTCTCCATTTAGATGCTGAAGACATAATTAGGAGATTTAACTCAGTGTCCATAGTAACATTTTTTATAATGGTGAAAATTAAATATATATATATATTGAGTGATATAATAGGCAATTGGCTGCATTATGGTACTTCCATTATAGTGATTATACACAACCTTTAAAAATACTGTTATTGATATTGACACGGACAGATAATATATTGTTAGTGGAAAAAGGTTGGGTTGCAACAAGTAGGGAATCTTAAATGTATAATATGAGACATTTAAAAAAAGAAGTACATACATATTTATATAAAATGTGTTAAATGGACTATATAAATTAATATAGAAATATGAACAAATTTGTATATAAATATATAGGAAGGGCTATAAAAAAATCCCCCCAAAATGAAAATAGTAGTTATCTCTAGAAATGTCATCTTTTCTTAAAATCTGCTTTTTTGTTTCTCATATATGTTTAGAATCTGGATGGGGGAGAAAAAGCATTTGATAGGACTTGTGCTGGTTGCTGACTTGACTGCCTCATGATTCCAACTGTGTAGCCTTTGCCTGCTCTTGAAAATGGATCTGGGCCCTTTAAATGTCTCCTTAGCCAGCTGGCACCATATTAGGTTTTGTTAGTAGAGGGCACTAGAGAGATGTTACAAGAGAAAATTTTGCTTCCTGTCTGCTGCCAACAGTTTCAATACTAAACTCCTACAGCCTGGTGGTCCAGTGGTACCATTCCACTGCTAGATGAGCCATTTGAAACACCATCCGCTCCTTGAAAACCTTATAAGGCCGTTCTACACTGCTTTCAGGTATCTATGAGCCACAGTTGATTCGATGGCAAGAGGCTTGATTTGGGGTTTGGTACACTCCTACAGGAAACCCTGGTGGTATAGTGGCTAAGTGCCGTGGCTGCTAACCAAAAGGCTGGCAGTAAGGATCCACCAGGTGCTCCTTGGAAACTCTATGGGGAAGTTCTACTCTGTCTTACAGGGCACTCTGAGTCAGAATCAACTCAGTGGCAGTGGTTTCATGAGTTTAACCTCATACAGCACTCATAGGCCAGCAGCTTCTCCCATACCTCCTCAGGTGGTTTTGTACCACCTCCAGGGAGATACCCATGAACAGCTTACCCTAGAGAGCAGGTTTCCTGCGATTTCTACTGACACAGGGGCTCCTCTGCCACTCAGTGAGAGAGGGCTGTGACCTCCCAGCAAGAATGGGATCTCAGCCCTATGGGTGGGGGTTCTGTCTTGGGTACTCTATCTCAGTCTCAAGGAGCTGTAGGTGTTCCTTATGTCTGCTCTTTTATGTTCTTTAGAGTTCTCTTTTTAGTAGCCAATCCCTTAATACTCCAATCCTCTGTTAATAATTAGCTATATTAAACTTTCCCTGTTCAAATTACACTGATTTCCTTCTCTTCATTGGATCAGTCTGATAAGATCAGACTAAAATTCTGTCTAAACTCTTATTCCACTAATTATTTTTTCCACAAAGTAGTAGTCATACATTTTCTATCATAACTGAAACTTTAAGACCCCAAAAAAGCATAATTAGAGAAGAAAACTCCAGCTCTGTGATTAATTCACATTTTATGTAGAAATTAATTCACTTGCATATTTGGATTTGCATTACATAAACATATTTAGCCCATGAAGGTAAAGCAGTTGTCATCAAATCCAGCCGCTGGTGGATTTGAACTGCTGATCTTTTAGTTAGCAGCCTGAGCTCTTAACCACTGCACCATCAAGGCTTCAAAACATCCTTAAAGTTACTCTAATGTTGATTTTTTCCCTAATTTCATATTTTTTTATTTTAGCCCCTTATTATATAATTTAAGAGAATTTACAAAGCTATGTTTTTCACAAAGCTTAACAATGCAATATTAATGATACAAATTCAGTGGACTGCTTTTATTATCCTCACTAATTACAGACAAAACAGTTACTTAAAATAAAAGCCAATTAAAACAGAGTCTTGAACCTAGAGAAGTACTGTACTTCAAATATTCCTTCCACAGGGCACAATTTCAAAATTATCAGGCTGCAAGTGGGGTCTCTAATGTCCACCATCCCTCTTAAGAAATCTTTTGCCACAGTTTAATATTTGAGGTAGGGAAAAAGAATGGGGGAGGTATCCCAAACTTTCGAATAAGATTGGAGAGAAAGTTTTAGACCCAGTACTTGTTTTCAGCACCAGCCGACATTTAAGTGGTCTGAAAATGGTCATATTGATGTAAGCACCTGTCACACAAATTTGTGTCATTGTCAAGGGTAAGGATTCATAGATCATACAGACTGAATTCTGAGGCATGGTTTTTCCATATCAGAGGTGAAATGCAATAATTTTATGACAATACCTTGATATCAATTCTGATAGCAAGGCAGATTATGGCTCAGATGGGAGCCAGGCTTAGATTCTCTTCTTCCTAACTTCTTCACCTTCTTACCTTCTTCCCCCAGCTACAGCAGGCTCTCCTTTTCTCTACATGCCCATTCAGATAGGACGTGAGCATGGGTGATGCCAAGGAGACTTTAACCTGTTTCCACTCTTACAGTTTCAAACCTACCAACCCAAACCTATTTTACTGTGTCCTATAAGATCACTATGAGTCATAATTGACTTGATAGCAATGGGTTTATTTTGTTTTGTTGTTTAACCCCAAAGCATTCAAATAAAAATATTTTTTTTCAAAAGAAAACCTTGTGCATAAGGTATAGGCATTCTTACAAATCTGTAGCCACATTTTAAGTAAAAACCTGTGTTTCCTGGGCAAACCTAGCTTCAGAGCAATGCACCCCTCTTCAATCAGATTCCCAGTGGAGAAATCTAGTATCGCCATTAAGAAGTGAGGCTTTAGGTCTGGAATGGGGGAGTGGGTAAGGAAATTGTGAAGGAAGGGGGATTAGATACAATTTCCTTTTCAGTGACTAGCTGGAAACCCTGCGGGTGTAGTGGTTAAGTACTACATCTGTGAAGCAAAAGGTTGGCAGTTCAAATCCTCCATGTGCTCCTTGCAAACTCCATGGAGCAGTTCTACTCAGTCCCATAGGGTCACTGCGAATGGGAACAGACTTGATGGCACTGGGTTTGTTTATTTATTTACTTTTTCTTTTAAAGAGGAAGATAGTTCTTGGCCTAGTTTTTAGCTCTGTGCCTACATGCAGGAGGACAACTGATATCTCAGAGGTGCGTGTGGAAGAGACAGCAAACCTATAAACCACACCTGCTGCATTCAAGTTGATTCTGACTCACAGATACCTTGTAGGGCAGGGTAGAACTGCCCCATAGGGCTTTAGGCTGTAAATCCTTATGGAAGCTGACTGCCACATCTTTCTTCCAGAGAGTTAGTGGTGGGTTCAAACTGCCGACCTTGCCAGCTAGGTGCCTAGCACTTGAACCACTATGCAGCCAAGGCTCCTTAAAGGGGAGATCAGGGGACTTACAAGCTACCTTTGTAGAAGGACATTTTAGATGATTGTTTCATCTGCCCGTTGGAAAACAGGCCTGTTCATCCTGAAGTCTTTTGGGTATTACAGCCTCTTGTTTGTTGGTAGAAATTTCGGGATGCTTAAGAAAAGTTGGAAGATTTTGGACATCGCTGCTCACTCAGTGGTTCTTTATGAAGGTACGATCCATTTGGATGAGATAACAATTGCAATAAGCTTCATTGCAATCCTAGTGGGTTTTTAACATGATCCTTAGTTGTAGGTTGAAGCTTGCTTTTCACCATGGTACTTATTTCCTGCTGAAAGATCTCCTCACACATCTGCCTCTTTCACATTGTAACGCAGCGTTCCTGTTCCACAAACATCTGCCACTGTTCAGGGACATCAATGCCACATGCCTGTGTTGCCTCATTATTGCCAGAGGACTCTGAATCGCGGCTTTCATGGATCACGAAGCATCAACCTCATGAATTTATTTATCTTTAAGTACCTCTTGCTTGAATCATGTGAATTCTTTAGCATCTGATGTTGTGTTTGATCATCTTTAACTACCAAATTTTGTTTTGCTCGTAAGAAGAGACAAGTATACAAGTGTACCTGCAAAATCATCTTAAGTCTTCCAAGTATTCTTTTCTCACGTCCTCAGCTTCTAGTAAGTACATCAAACAGCTTGATAAAGGACCAGCATGGATTTTAGAAGGAGCCCTGGTGGCGCCATCATTAAGCACTTGTCCACTAAACAAAAGGTTGACACAAGCTACTCATAGGAGAAAGATGTGCCAGTCTACTTTTGTAAAGTTTTATAGCCTCGGCGACTCTATGGGGCAGCTCTACTCTGTCCTATAGGGTTGCTATGAGTTGAAACTGACTTGATAGATGAGCATGTATTTTGGAAATGACAGAAGAATGAACAAATCAATCTTGGGAGCAGTACAGCCACAAACCTCCTTATAAGCAAGGATGGTGAAACTTCAGTTCACATACTTTGGATATATGATCAGAAGAAACCACTCCCTGGAGAAGGATCTATACTTGGTAAATAGTCAGGGAAAAAGAGGAAAACTCTCAACGAAATGGATTGACACAGTGGCTGCAACAATGGGCTCAAACATAGCAGTAATTAAGATGCGGCAAGACCAGGCAGTGTTTCATTCTACTGTATTTAGTGTGGCCATGAGTCAGAAATGACTTGAAGACACATAGCAGCAACAACAATGTATTTACAGCTTTTTTAATGAACCCCGATCTTACTGGGTATCTGTGAGGGGCAGAGGAGTCAATGCATTAAAGTGCCTACTAGAGACCAAGGATGCCCTGGTACCTGTTGCCTTTGCTCTCAAGTTAATTCCGACTCATAAAGACCCTATAGGTGGCAATGACTAAGTGCTTAGCTTTTAACTGAAAGGTTGGTGTCATGGACTGAATTGTGTGCCACCCCAAATCTGTAGCAATTTAGCTAGGCCATGATTCCTGGCTTTCTGTGGTATCCTCTGTGTTGTAAATCCTGCCTCTGTGATATTAATGAGGGTGGATGGGCGCAGGTGATTTGGTGGGGCAGGACTCAATAGGTAGGAGTTTTTGGTGCCTTGAGTAAGTCTCTTGAGATATACCACCAAGAAGCAGTGCCAGAAGCTGAGGGCATTCTTTAGAAAGGACTGGGTTCCCTGCACCTCGGAAACTTCCAGTCCAGAGGAAGACTGACAACAAGGACTTTCCTTCAGTGCCAGCAGAGAAAGCCTTCTCCTGGAGCTGACACCCTGAATCTGGACTTTTAGCTTACTGGACTGTGATGAAATAAAATTTCTCTTTTTAAAGCCATCTACTCGCAGTGTCTGTGTTAAAGCATCACCAGCTAGCTAAAACAGTCAGTGTATCAAACCCAATACTGGCTTCAGTAGAGAAATATCTGGCACTCTACTCTTATACAGAGTATAGACTAGGAACTCTATGAGATAGTCACTGCACGTGGCCCTTGCAGCTCTCTGCTGCTGTCAATGACAGACTCCCTCTGTGCTGTTTCGTTTATTTGTCTATTGTTTGTTTTTCTCTTTTTTGTTGTTTTGTTTTGCTTTCTCCAGTCTTTTCCTTTCCCTCACCTACCTAGCACCACATTCTGCACGCTACTTTATGGTGCTCTGTGCTGTACGACTTGACTAGAGAGTCTCTGGCACATGGCCTCCCTGGGTTGGCACTGTCCCCACAGGCTGACATCCTCTTTCCCCTTCTTCTTATTCCTGTCTAGGCCCTGTACTGCTTCCACCCATCCCTATGGCCCATGCCATGCCATTTGGTGAGAGTTGTCTGCTAACCACCACCTCATTTCTTTCCCACCCTAACAACCTGCTCCCCCATGACCATATATTTTTGTTTTTATTTTTTATCATTATTTATTTATTTAGTTGGTTTGTTGATTGGTTGGTTTCTTCTCTCTCTTTCTGCACTTTCCTTTCTCCCATCCACCTAGACCGATTTGCTGACTATACCTCTACCCCTTTTTGACAGGCTGAGCCATTACTACTTGGCTAGAGAGCCATCCTTTTGGCTAGCAGTTCGACTCAACAGCAGTGGGTTTGATTTTGGTTTGGGTTCTTCTGTCATGCACCCACTCAGCTCTGTACATCACATTCTCTCCTTTCTTTCTTGCTTACCTTCACAGAGATCTGATGTCCCACCCCTGAGCGGCACCAGTGTGTTCCTCTATAGCCTACTCAGCCCCACCCCATCAGCCTAAATTCATGCCATAAACAACCTATGTCTGCCCCCCACCACCACTGGGCCTACCCTGTTGCACCAGCCCTGCCCTCCAAACTAGGTGTGAGATGTATCATGCCCATAGTCGAGCAAGCAACAAAACACAACCAGTCTGCTTGTCCAGACACAACCAAATAAAAAAATCAAGATGAAACAATCAAATCTACAATCAATAAATGAAGAACATAATTCCTGAATGTGCCAGAAACAGCAGGTAATATGGAAACATTTAAAAATACAGGAGAGGATGGCTCCAAAGCTACCAAAAATAAAACACCAGACTACCTTCTAGTAGAAGAAAAGGAATGGAGCTACCGGATAGGGAATTCAAAACTCTAATATTCCAGGTTCTTTAGAGATGAAAGAAAGTGCAGGAAAAAAAAAAAAAAAAAAAAAAAGACAAATTCAGGGACAACACAGACAAAAGCAATGGAAGAATTCAATAAAAAATAATTCAGAAACTAAAGGAGATCTACATAAATGAAAAACATACCATGGTAACAGGTAGGTAGACATAACATTGTGAAAATGTTAGTTCTTCCCCAGTCTACAAATATAACACAATCCCAATCCAAATACCAACAACATTCTTTAATGAATGGAAAAAACAATCATTAACTTTATATGGAAAGGGAAGATGCCCTGAATAAGAATTATTGAAGAAGAAAAGCAGGAAGACTTGCACTACGTGACCTTGGAAGCTACTATGCACCCTGGTGCTGGTACAATGAGACACATTGACAAATGGAGAAGAACCTAGAACCCAGATGTAAATCCATCCACCTTCAACTAGGGCCCCAAATCCATTAAATTGGGGAAAAAGAAAGTCTTTTCTAACAAATGGTGCTAACAAAACTGGATGTCTATCTGTAAAAAAATGAAACAGGACCCATACACACAAATTAATTCAAAATGTATCAAAGACCTCAATATAAAACCCAAAACTAAAAAGGTTATAGAAGAAAAAAAAATAGGGTTAATGTTAGAGGCCCCAATACATGGCATAAATAACATACAAACCATTGTTAATGACATATAAACTCCAGATAATAAGCTAGATAACTGGGATTTTCTAAACATTAAACACTTAGGCTCATCAAAAGACTTGACAAAAGGATAAAAACAAGAACCTACAGACTGAGAAAAAATTTTGACTTAGACAAATCTGACAAAGATCTAATATCTAAAATCTACAGGAAAATTCAACACCTCTGCAACAAAAAGACAAATAATTCAATTATAAAAAGGACAAAGAATATGAACAGATACTTCACCAAAGAAGACATTCAGGCGGCTAACAGACACCTGAGGACATGTTCAAGATCACTCACTATTAGGGAAATGCAAATACAAACCACAGAGATGCCATCTCATCCCAACGTTCCTCATACAAATCAAAAAAACAGAAAATAACAAATGTTGCAGAGGCTTTGAGGAGCTTGGAATTCTTATGCAGTGTCGGTGGGAACATAAAATGGTACAAGCATTTTGGAAAACAGTATGGCACTTCCTTAAAAAGCTAGAAATAGAAATGCCATATGATCCAGCAATCCCAATGCCAGAAATATAGTCTAGAGAGATTAAGAGCCATCACACAAGTATACACATATACACCCATGTTCACTGCAACATTATTGACAATAGCAAAAAGACAGAAACAATCTAAATGAATACTGAAGGGCATTATGCTGAGTGGAATAAGTCATTCAAAAAAGAACAGATACGGTATGAGATCACCGATGAAAACTCATGAAAAGGTTCACACACAGAAAGAAACTATCACCGATACTTAGTTACTAGGGAGGGGAGAGTGGATGAGACTGAAACACTAGGTAGACAGCAGATAATTAGTAACTTTGGGGAACGGTAAGACAGTACACAATACTGGCGAAGTCAGCAAAACTTGACCAAGGCAAGGTCATAGAAGCTTCACAGACACATCTAAATTCCCTGAAAGACTGACTTAGTGGTTGAAGACTGGGGACCATGGTCTTGGGAGGGACGACTCAATTGGCACAACATAGTTTATAAAGAAAATGTTCTATATCCTACTTTGATGAGTAGCATCTAGGGTTTTAAAGGTTTGTTCACAGCCATCTAAGATACTCCACTGGTCCCACCCCATCTGGAGCAAGGGAGAATGAAGAAAACCAAAGACAAGGGAAATTGAGTTCAAAGCACTGATGGACTGTAACTACCACAGCGTCCAACAGACTGTGTCCAGCACAACTAGATAGTGAAAGGCTACCATCACCAGCTGCTCTGACGGGAATCACAGTAGCGAGTCCCAGACAGAGCTAGAGAAAAAATGTAGAACAAAATACTAACTTGCAAAAAAAAAAAAAAGATCAGATGTGCTGGTCTGGTAGAGACTACAGAAACTCCACAAGTATGCCCCCTAGATACCCTTTTGACTCAGTACTGAAGTCTTTCCTGACACTCATCCTTCAGCCAAAGATTAGACAGGCACTGTCCTAGTCATGCTGCTGAACTAAAGCAAGTTTGTTTCATCTATCACTGACAGCCAAAATTCAGAGACGGCATGGGGTTCAACGCTTTATTCACGGATAGCCAGCACCAAATGTGGAGGACAGTGAGAGTAGCCCAAACTGTCCCATCTGGGTTATATTTCCGGTGGTTTTTAGAGCCAGGATTCAAAGGGATTGGTGTTTGTCACAGAATAATAGAAGTCACAAGATTTCATTACATCACAAGGTTTCATTACATCCTATTAAACAGTGTGAGTTACCCAAAATTTCATTATCTCTCTCTGAGGTCTTAATCAATTCTATTTCCTCAGAGACAGAGAGATGAGGTCTTCATTCTGTTTCCTCAGAGGTAGGGAGAGGAATGCAGACTTGCTAATCTGGTCTGAGGGTGGTATTCGAGGAAGGGGATGGAATGTAGCTTAATAACCTAAGAGACCTTTGATACGTTCTTACATTTACCACCAGCCATCTGGTGCTGTTCTAACAGAAATACGACAGGTGGATGCCTGTAACGAGGAAAAGTTTATTTTTGCACAGAAAAGCAGGATAAAGGTCTAAATTCAGGGCATCAGCACCCAGGGTAGTATTTCTCTCTTGACTGGAGGAAGGTCCTTCGTTGTCAATCTTCTACTGGACTGGGAGCTTCTAAGGAGCAGGGACCCTGGATCCAAAGGATGTGTCCTACCCCTAGCACTACTTTCTTGGTGACATGACATCCCCAATTCTCTGCTTGCTTCCTTTTCTTTCTATCCCAAAAGATTGCCTCAAGGCACAACACACTCTGCCTCACTAACACAACCACTGCCTATCCTCTCATTGTCATGGATTGCATTGTGTACCCCCCCCAAATGTGCAGCTGTTTGGCTGGGCCTTGATCCCTGGTATTGTGTGATGTTCCTCCATGCTGTAAACCCTGCCTCTGTGATGTTAGTGAGGGTTAGATGGGCAGCAGTCGTGCTGGTGAGGCAGGACTCAATGCCTAGGATTGTATTGTGCCTTGAGGCAGACAAGGAGAAGAGAGGGATAGAAAACAGCTACTGGGACCGATAGAAAGAGCTAAAGATTAGAGAAACAGGCCGATTCTCCACAACAAAAGAGAATGAGGTTGGCAAATTGAGGGACAGTCTACAGACTGACTGACTAGTGTCCCAGGTTGGAGGAGATCAAGGAGGTACAATTCAACACAGCACAGTGTGATCTGAGATTGGATGCTGGACCAGAAAAAGGACTCCAGTGGACAAGTAGCAATCATTTGAATTGTAGATTAGGTAATAGCATTGCAACAATGCATATTTCCTAGTTTTCATAGTTGTACCATGATTACGTAAGATGTCAATATTTGGAGACGCTTGAGTGAAAGGGTATTTGGTAACTCTGTGCTGTTCTAGTACCTTCAAAATGAAAAAAAAATCAAGGGATCAAGAGAGAGGACATAGAGAATGGGATTGGGTGTAGCAATAAATGGGGGCAGGTAGTAAAAAAATCCCCCCCCCCAAAACAAATAGAACTAAGTTTCAGGGTTCCCACTGGCCCTTTGCTCCTCATTCTGGCATAGCTCCTGGGAAACAATATTGAGACCTGACTACGGGAGGGTAGAAAGCAAGAGGTATACCGGGCTCCCCTCATGTTCATGAAAGATTTCGGATTCAACTTTCGACATTGTCTTCACACAGACTTACACAATCCACGGTCCTACGCGTGTGTTGAGAGCGAATTTCTTCCACGTAAATATTTAAGATACACTGTTGTTTTGGTAAACGAGTCTTGGTATCTCTTCATTTTTTTTCTTCCCTTTAAAAAAAAATTCACATTTCATAAAATTCAAGATAATGGTACAGTTCCGTGGCTTTTAGTATATTCACAAGGTTGTGTCACCCAATTCCAGAACAGTGTCCGCACCCCAAAAAAGAACTTGCACGCATTAGCAGTTACTCCCCATTCTCCTTTCCCGTCTAACCCCTGGCAACCACTAAATGTACCCTTTTTCCCTCCGGATTTGCCTATTCTGGGCATTTCTATAAACGGAGTTATGCCTTAGATGGACTGGCCACGTGTCAAGGGCACAACAGCTACCAAGACCAGGTGCCACCGGATTGGACGATGTGGGCAGGGCGTCCCATTGCTCTCCGGCTCGGGGAGAGGGCAGGTAGAAGCGGGCCGGAAGGCGGCGGAGGAGGAGCCCCGGAGGGCAAGGGGCGGCCGGCAGGCGTGGTTCCGAAAGCCGGCCTCCTGGGCGCTCACCGCTTCGCTCGCGGGCGCCCACGGCGCGCGAGCATGGCAAGCTGGTGGCGGCTGGTGTCGCGGACGGCCCGGCGGTACCCGTGGCCCACGAACGTGCTGCTGTACACCGCACTTTTCTCGGCTGGCGATGCGCTGCAGCAGCTGCTAAGGGACGGCCCGACCGACTGGAGCCAGACGCGGCGCGTGGCCACTGTGGCCGTGGCCTTCCACGGCAACTTCAATTACGTGTGGCTGGGCCTGCTGGAGCGTGCGCTGCCGGGCCGCGCGCCACGCGCCATCCTGGCCAAGGTGCTGTGCGACCAGGTGCTCGGCGGACCTATCTACGTCTCTGCCTTCTATGTGGGTGAGCTGCCAGGGTGGCTGACATCAGGGCTGGGGAGGTGTCAGGTGAAAGAACTGGAAGCCCGGGACAGGTGAGCTAAGGGCAGGAGCCCAGGTGCGGGGACAGGGTTCCGGTTAGGGGACCAGCTTCGGGAGGCCAAAGTTGGGCGCAGGCTGGGATTAGAGACAGGGACTGGGTGCTGCTGGGGTATCGGCCACGGTGATGACGGGGACCTAATATCGCGGTTCTGGAAATCCTAGTGTGATAGTTGTTAAGAGCTATGGCTGCTGGACTAATAGGTTGACAGTTTAAATCCACAAGCACCCTATTGGTGCAGCTCTACTCTGTAGTATAGGGTGGCTATGAGCTGGAATGACAGATTGCAATGAGTTTGGTTTTTTGTTTGGAGGGTCTAGGGGAGGCAGTTTAGGGGCTGGGTGGATAGGGCCAGGACAGGACCAGGGATGGATTCCTGAGGCCTGCATCTGGGGGTGAGTGCCACAGGGGTGGGGGGAGCTACCTGAGGCTTGCTTGGTAACCAAGTCCTTTCCATGTTAAATGCCCCTTGGATAATGTGAAGGGACTTTGGACCATGCTCCACAGGGTTTTCAGTGGCAGATTTTGGGGAATTTGGTCACCAGATCTTTCTTCTGAGCTGCCTCTTAGGGAATTTAAACCTCCCATGTCTCAGTAAGCAGCTGAATGCTTCACCGTTTTCAGCACCCAGGGACTCCCTGTCACGGCACTAAAACCCAAACCCATTGCTGTGGAGTCGATGCCAATTCATAGCAACCCTGTAGGGAAGAGTAGAACTGTCCCATAGAGTTTCCAAGGTGGTGACCTTTTACAGTACCCAACTGCCATGTTTTTCTCCCTCGGAGCTGCTGGTGGATTTGAACTGCTGACTTTCAGTTATCTGGTGAGCACTTAAACACTGCACAACTAGGGTGCCACTTCAAGGCACCACCTACTTAGAAAAATTCCATGAATCAGATGATCCGTTGTGCCTGGGCTGCCTTGGCAGCCAATAAAGATTGTAATTAAGAGGTCTGGCTTGGGAATCAGACACCTGGGGTGGACCCTGCTGTTTACCTCCCAGCCTCTTTACTACCTCTGTAACTCTGCCTACCAAAGAGGATTGTTAAAGGATCAAGTGACAGAAATCACATAACATGCTTGGCACTTAATTAACGCTGAGAAAACAGAACACACTACAGCACTGTCGTTATTTGACTGGGTTTTTCTTATGAGTCTGATCCTACAAATCCCCAGAAATGGACTTAAGAATCCCTTATTTCCCCTTCCTGCTAATGTCACTTGGTACACCTGAGCCACATCATATTTTCCATCACCTCATAGGTGGATAACGAATAAGGAAGACTGAAGAATTAGGGTGTTGGCAAAAGTCTTAGTTTGCTAGTGCTGCTTTAACAGAAATACCACGAATGGATGGCTTTAAAGAGAGAGATTTTATTTTGTCACAGCCCAGTAGGCTAAAAGTCCAAAATCAGGGCATCAGCTCCAGGGGAAGGCTTTCTTTGCTGAATCTGGAGGAGGGTCCTTGTTGTCAATGTTCCCCTGGACTGGAAGCTTCTGCGGTGCAGGGGCTCAGTTCCTAGGATGCACTCAGCTTCAGGCACAGCTTCTTGATGGTGTGAAGTCCCCAAATTCCTCTGCTGGCTTATCTCAAGAGACTTCCTGTAGGCCCAAAACAATCTTAACACCTTGAGTCCTGACCCACCTACACAACTGACACCCATCCACCTTCATTAATATCAATGAGGCAGGATTTACAACATGGAGCACGTCTCATAGTACTAGGAATCCTGGCCTAGCTAAATTGACAGCCAAGAATATTGAATCAGTACCAGGGACTGCCAGAAAAAGAAGAAGATCTGTCTGAAGACACACAGCCAGTGTGCTCCTTGGAGATGAGCATGGTGAGACTCTGTCTCACTTTGTGCATGTTGGGAGGGACCAGTCCCAGGAGAAGGACATCATGCTTGGTAAAGTAGAAGGTCAACAAAAAAGAAAGAAACCTTCAGTGAGATGGATTGACGCAGTGGCTGCCAACAATGGGATCAAACAAAACAACAGTCCTGAGGATGGCGCAGGATGGACAGTGTTTTGGTCTGTAGTACTTAGTGTTGCTGTGGGTTGTAACAGACTCAGCAGCACCTAGCAACAACAACAACAACTTAATGAGTTGAGGAAGACTTTTTAAAGCACACCCATTTTTAAACCCTTCCTAAAATAGGAGCATTTTCTTCTTGCTCCCTGAATTTCTTTTCAGAGAGACTAAAATCCAAAGTTTTCAAAGTATTTTTAGGAAGGCTGAATTGGTACTCTACACGGAAACACTGACTAGAATAGTCACTCGTTGCGTCAAGTCACTTTTAGCTCCTAGTGCCTCTGCAGGACAGAGGAGAACTGTCTCAAGGGATCTTCAAGGCTGTTATCTTACTGGGAGCAGCTGTTGCATCTTTCTCAAGCAGCGTAGGTGGTGGGTTCGAACTGATGATGTTCTGGTTGCAGCCGAAATACATCACCAGTGCACCACTAGGGCTCTTTCAAGTAGAATAGCACCGATAGAAAATTTGTAGGGCCAGAAATACCCCTGGTCCATTAACCTTTTCTAAAAAGAATGAAAGCAGTTTTCAGAAATGGGCAGAATTTAGAAGGTCAAAACTGCTAACAGACCCATTAGCCTGACACTGTTTTTGTGAATTCTTATAGTTTTGTTTCTTTTTTTAAATAGTATTTTTTTAAATAATATTTTATAATATTTTAATTAATTTTTAATTTAAATAATTTTTTTAAATAATATTGTGTTTTCAGTGAAAGTTTACACAGCAAATTAGGTTGCCATTTGACCATTTCTGCACAGGTTGTCCAGTGGCATGAGTTATATTTTTCATAGTGTGTCAACACGCTCCTTAATTGCATCCCGGTTGTTTCCTGTCCAGTTCTCTGGTTTCCCTGGCTCTTCTTATCTTTGCTTTCAAGAGCTTGTTGACCTTTTGGTCTTGTTATAAATGGTTTTTCTAATGCCGCGTTATACTGATGGGTACTGTCCTTTATTTTGTATGCTAACTTGATTTCGTTAAAAAGGTGACCTCGTGACAGTTTTGGTTCAAGATTTAAAGACTATCTCAAGGCAGTAGTCTCGTGGAGTCTCCTCATAGAAAATATACACTGCTATTCTCACTTCCTATTTATTATTCCTATAAAATTTAGCTAGTTTTAGAATGTAGATTATATTTTGTTTTCACCATGGGGCCAGAAGGGAGATGCTGACTGTTAGTGGTGGTAACTTTGTAGGCTGGAATAGGAAACTTGAACGTGAACTATTATTACTCAGGAGTCTTTCTACTGAGTCTCTTAATGCTCTTTGGCTCTTAAATGTTTCTCTGTATAGGCATGAGCATTCTCCAAGAAAAGGATGATATGTTTTTGGACCTGAGACAGAAATTCTGGAATACATATAAGGTAAGACAAGCTTTTGAAAATGTAATCAAGATCTTTTTGTTTAATTTTAACATTAAAAATAACTTTTGATAAAAATAGTCTTAAACTAGGGTTCTGGTTTGGTAGACACAGGATCATATATATATATATATATCACATACACATATGTATGACATGCACATGTACACACATGTATATGTTTACTTATATGTATATATACTTGTATATATTGTGCTTTTAGTAAAAGTTTACAGCTCAGTTTCTCATACAGAAATTTATATACATACTGTTATATGGCCCTAGTTGTAATCCCTATGACAGCATACTCCCCCTTTCTAGCCCAGGTTTCCTGTTTCCATCCAACCAACTGCTCTTCCTTCCTGCCTTTTCATCTTCTGGGCAAGAGATGCCCATTTGATCTCAAGTATCTGCTTCAACTAAGAAGTATACTCTTCACAAGTATTATTTTATATTTTGTAGTCCAGTCTACTCTTTGAAAAATGGGCTTCAGGAATGATTTTAGTTAAGGGTTAACAGAGCATCCAGGGACCATGGCTTTGGGAGTTTCTCCAGTAACAGTCATATATTAAACCTCACTGCCGTTGAATTGATTCTGACTGATAGTGACCCTTTCAGATGGAGCAGAACTGCCTCGTAGGGTTTCTAAGGAATGCCTGGTGGATTTAAACTGCTCACCTTTTGGGTTAGCTGCTGTAGCTCTTAACCACTATGCCACCAGAGTTTCCAAGTTACACATTAAGTCTGGTGTTTTTATGTGAACTTGACCTCTGTTCCACACTTTTCCCCTCTCTCCATCAGGGACTGTTTGTTCCATTCTCCGTTAAGGTGGTCATTGTTGGTAGCTGGGTAGCATCTAGCTGTTCTGCTCTCAGGCTAATGAAGTCTCTGCTTTATGTAACCTTTCTGTTTCTTGGGCAGATAATTTCCTTGTGTCTTTGGTGTTCTTTCTTCTTTGCTCCAGATAGGTTGGGACTAATTGATGCTTGTTAGATGGTTGCTCTCAGGGTTTTAAGATCCCAGGTGCCACTCACCAAAGTGGGACACAGAACATTTTCTTAATAAACTTCGTTATGCCAGTTGATCTGGATGTCCCCTGAAACTGTGGTCCCTAGGCTCCAGACCCTTGAAGTGTTGCTTGTGTTCAGAAAACTTCTTAGTTTTTGGTTTAGTTTGGTTGTGGTGATTTATTCTGCTTTGTGTGTTGTCCTTGCCTTCACCTAAGATGATTCTTGTCTACTTTCTAGTTAGTGAATTCCCCTCTCCCTTCCTCCCAACCCTTGTAACCACTGAAGGATGTTTTCCTTTGTGTTTAAACCTTTTCTGAAGTTTTTAAAGTAGTGGTCTCATTCAGTGTTTGCCCTTTTGTGAATGATGGATTTCACTCAGCATAGCATCCTCCAGATTTACCCACATTGTGAGATGTTTCCTGAATTCATCATTCTTTTTTATTGTTGCATAGTATTCCATTATGTGTGTGCGCCCTATTTTGTTTAGTTGACAGGCACCTAGGTAGTTGTCATCTTTCAGCTATTGTGAACAGTGCTGCAAATGTATCTGTTCATTTGGTGGCTCTTATTTCCCTAGGATACATCTGTGGGATTGCCGGATTATATGCTACTTCTATTTCTAGCTTTTTAAGGAAGTACCAAATTGATTTCCAAAGTGGTTGGACCATTTTACATTCCCACCAGAAGTTAAAAGTGTTGTAGTCTCTCCACAGCCTCTCCAACATTTATAATTTTTGTGCCTTTTGGATTACTGCCAGATTTGTTGAGATAAGATGATGTTTCATTGTTTTAATTTAGGTTTCTCTCATGGCTAATAATTGTGAGCATTTCCCTGTGTACCCTTCAGCTCCTGAATGTGTTCTTTAGTGAAGTGTCTGTTCATATCCTTTGCTCGTTTTTTTAAATTGGGTTGTTTGTCTTTTTTGTTGTGGTGGTGCTGTCAGTAATTTAGAGATTTTAGCGATTAGACCGCTATTGGAAATGTCATAGCCAGAGTTTTTTTCCCAGTGTATAGGTTCTCTATTCACTCTTGTGGTTAAGTATTTTGATGAGCAAAGGTGTTTGATTTTTAGGATCTCCCAGTTATGTGGCTTCCCTTCTTGTGTTTGTGCGTTGTTAGTTATCCTTTGTATTGTGTGTATACCATGTGTTAGGGTTTCTAGCATTGTCTTTGTTTTTTTCTTTCATAAAGTTCATTGTTTCAGATTTTGTACTGAGGTCTTTGACCCATCTTGAGTTAGTTTTTGTGCATAGTGTGAGATTTGGGTCTTGTTCTTTTTTTTTTTTTTTGTAGTTGGGTATTTAATTTTGCCAGCACCATCTATTAAGAGACTGTCTTTTCCTTGTTTAATAGACTTAGGGCCTTTGTCAAGTATCGGCTTCTCACAGGTGATGGATTTATGTCTGGATTCTCAATTCTGCTCCTTTGGTTTGTGTATCTATTGCTGTACTATACCAGACTGTTTTGACTACCATGGTGGTATAATAGGTTCTAAAATCAGGTAGTGTGAGGCCACCCACTTTGTTCTTTTTCTTCAGTGATGCTTCACTTATCTGGGCCCTCTTCCCTTTCCATGTAAAGCTGGCAATTTGTTTCTGTATCTCATTAAAAAATGTCATTGGAATTTAGGTCCGGGTTGTGTTATTTCTATAGATTGCTTTGCACAGACATGACATTTTCACAATGTTGAGTCTTCTTATCCATGACCAAAGTAAGTTTCACCACTTACATAGGTCTCTTTTGGTCTCTTATAATAGTGTCTTGTAGTTTTCTTTGTATAGGTGTTTTATGTTTCTAGTTAAATTTATTCCTAAGTATTTTGTCATCTTGAGAGCTACTATAAATGGTATTGATTGGTGGTTTCCTCTTAGTCTCTTTGTTAATATGGAGGAATCTAACTGATTTTCAGGTATTTAGCTTGTTGAAACTTTGCTGAAATCTTCTAGTAGATCCAGTAGTTTTCTTGTGGATTCTTTGGGTTTTCTTTTGTATAAGAGCATATCATCTACAACTAAGAATACTTTTACTTCTTTCTTACCAATTTAGATGGGCTTTATTTCTTTTTCTTGTGTTACTGCTTTGGCTAGGATGTCCAGTGCAGTGTTTAATAAGAGTGGTGTAAAAGGACATCCTTGTCTAGTTCTTTTACTCAAGGGGAAGCTTTTCAGATTTTCTCCATTTAGGATGATATTGGTTCTTGGCTTTGTATAAATGCTGTTATTATGGCAAGGAATTTCCCTTCAAGTCCTATTTTGCTGGGAGTTTTTGTCATGAATGAGTGTTGGACTTTGTCAAATGCCTTTTTGGTATCAGTTGATAAGATCATATGGTTCTTTTGTTTTATTTATGTGATGGGTTGTGTGGATTATTTTTTTAATATTGAACCAATTTTGCATACCTGGTATGAATCCTACTTGGTTATGGTGAATTACTGTTTTGATATATTGTTGAATTCTATTGGCTGGAATTTTGTTGAGGACTTTTGTGTCTATGTTTATGAGGGATATTGGTCTATAATTTTCTGTTTTTCTGGTGTCTTTTCCTGGTTTTGGTGTCAGACTTATGCTGGTTTGTTTTTTAAGTATTAGCTCTTCAATCTTTTCTTCTGTTATAGGTTTACTTAGTTTTTCTACCTCAGTTTGTGTTAGTTTAGGTAGGTTGTATGTTTATAGAAATTTGTCAGTTTCCTCTAGGTTTTCAAACTTGTTGGAACACAATTTTTCTTAGCATTTTGTTATGATTATTTTAATTTCAGTTGAGTCTGTTGTGATACCACCTATCTAATTTCTTATTCAGGTTATTTGCTTCCTTCCTGGTTTTTGTTTTGTCAGTTTGGCCAATGGTTTATCAGTTTGGTTGATATTTTCAGAGGACCAGCTTTTGGTCTTGTTAACACTTTTAATTGTTTTTTCTCTTCTCTATTTCATTTATTTCTGCCCTAATTTTTACATTTTCTTTCTTCTGGTGCCCATGGGCTTCTTTTGCTGCTGTCTTTCTATTTGTTTGAGTTCTAGAGTTAATGTTCTGATTTGGGTCTTTTCTTCTCTTTGGATGTGTGCATTTATTGCTATAAATTGACCTCTGAGCACTGCTTTTGCTACATCCCAAATGTCCTAGGATGTATTTTCATTCTCATTTGATCCTGTAAATTTCTTTATTTAGTCTTTGATTTCTTCTATGAGGCCCAACAATTAAGTTTGTAAACTTAATTGTTCTAAGTGCTCCCCACCCATTGCTGAATATACTATAGTCACCTTCAAAGTACTCCCCTTGAGAAGCTATGCATGATGGCAGTACCTAGTGCACCCTTCAAAGCAGTTTTGTTACTCTTTCTGGAATGGCCATTATGAACAGTGGCACAGTGGCAAATTTATGAACTTAATTGTATAGTTGTCTGTGAGAGAGTTTTTAGCCAGCAAACAAGTAACTGTATTGGAGTACCGTTCCTGCTCACCTGATCTGGCCCCCAGTGACTTTTTTCTTTACCTGAAGATAAAGGAAGTAGTGAAAGGAAGGCATTTTGATGACATTCAGGACATCAAGGGTAATATGACTACAGCTCTGATGGCCTTTCCAGAAAAAGAGTTCTGAAATTGCTTTGAAGAGTGGACTAGGCACTGGCTTTGGTGCATAGATTCTCAAGGGGAGTACTTCAAAGATGATCGCAGTGATATGCAGCAATGATGTGTGTAGCATTTTTTCCTAGGATGAGTTTGTGGACGTAATTGTCAGTTCTTGTATAACCTAGTACTTCTTGAGCAAGATGTTGTTTGGTTTGCATGTATTTGATTTTTTCTCTTTGCTTTTTCTGTTGATTTATACTTTTATGGCTTTATGGTTAGAAAAGATGCTTTGCAATATTTTGATGTTTTGGATCCTGTTGAGGCTTACTTTGTGGCCTAACATGTTGTCTGTTCTGAAGAATGTTCTATGTGTGTTGGAAAAGAAGGTGTACTTGGCTGTTGTTGGGTGTTTTCTATGTCTTTGAGATCAAATTGGTTGATTGTGGCATTTAGATTTTTCATGTATTTATTAAGCTTCTTTTTAGATATTCTGCCTTCACCAAAAGTGGTGTGTTGAAGTCATGTATTACTCTTGTGGAGCTGTCTTATTTCCCTTTGCAATGCTGTTAGAGTTTGTTTGTGTTTTTGGAGACCTGTTGTTGGATTTGTTTATATTTATTATGGTTATGTCCTCCTGGTGGGTTGACCAAAAGGATCAAATGTTTTGGCAGTCAGACCTTAAATTTGGATAGATGAATGAGAAGCAGCTTTAACAGTGTCTGTACTCTTGATAGGGGAAGAATGCTATCTGAGAATTTTGGTCAATGTTTGTTTACAATGATTTGTAACTTAATTGTAGTTAAGGGAGTTTACTAGTGAATTTTATTTAGTGAACTTTTGAGCTCAAAGAGGTTATTACAAAATGGTAATAATAGAGTGTGAGTGCTTTAATGGATTGTTCCCATGTTCAGAGCTGGTATTTCCAGGTGTGCATTCTGCTAAATCCCGATGAAAAGAATCTTCTTAACATTACAGATGTATTTACAGAGAAGGATAATGTTTCCTAGGATTATTCCTAGGCTTTGACACAAGTCACCTATTGTACTGTTTGTTCAGTACAAATATGTGCAGTCTAGTCTAGTAAACACCTATTTATTCAATGAAGATTTATAAAACAATGTCCTTAAGGCCTAGCAAAATCAGGAGCACCTGCCATCTTGGGCCTAGAATATGTTTGATTCTTTTAATCACTGTGAGATACATTGTCACAATTCCAGAGTATGCACAGACTGGCCATGGGTGTCACATGTATGTAATTTCTTATCACAGACCATGCCAAACAATATCCAGCTATTATCCACACTGCTTCTAGCATGTTATGGAGAATGATACTGAGCCTCAGAGCTGGTATCACCCACCTGTTTGTTGGAGGTAGACGACAGGGAATTTGAAGCCACTGCCTTTTTATCCCCTAAATTCAGGGATTTCCTATATCTCCATGAAAAAATTGTTCATATTCGAAAGTGTTGTGCTTTCCTTGGGTCAGAAATAGTGAGCCCAAATATGATCCTCTTCTGCCTTATTTTGAAAAAAAGGCACAAGTTTTTCCACTATGTCACAGATGCTATGGAAACTCTGGTAACATAGTGGTTAAGAGCTATGGCTGCTAACCAGATGCTGGTAGTTCAAATCCACCAACTCCTCCTTGGAAACCGTATGGGACAGTTCTACTCTGTCCTGTGTAGTTACTGTGATTCAGAATCGACACAATGTAAGGTTTGTTTTTTTTTTCATGTTGATATAGAAAACTCTGGTGATGTAGTAGTTAAATGCTGCTACTACAGCTGCTAACCAAAAAAGGTCAGCAATTCAAATCTACAAGGTGCTCCTTGGAAATTCTATGGGGCAATTTTGCTCTGTCATGTAAGGTCATGAAGAATCAGAATTGACTCAATGGAAATCAGCAGTGCCATTTTATGGAGATACATACAACTAACCTGTAAAAATGAAAAACAGAATTATGAAAGAGAGAGGCTTTAAAGCAAGAATTTGTCCATGTTTCTGATTCTCCTCCCTTAGTGCAAACATGCAACCTGCCTTTTTTAGCAGAAACACAGGGACCTTTGCATACCGTTTTAAAGAATGGAAGCTACAATGAGTTACTCTCATTTATGCCCACGAGAAAGGAGCCATGGTGACACAGTGGTTAAAGCACTCATCTGCTAACTGTGAGGTCAGCAGTTGGAACCCTGTAGCTGCTCAGTGGGAGAAAGATGTGACAGTCTGTTCTCTTAAAGATTTACAGCTCTGGAAACACTGCAGGGAACACTCTGCTCTGCCTTATAGGATTGCTGTGAGTCAAACTGGACTCAGTGGCAGTGGGTTTGGGTTTGGTTTCTAGTATGCCCATGGGAAGAAACGTGATTCCAGCAGTCTGAAGACTAGCCTTGTTTGGGGCCTTTCCTGAAGCTTTCCCACGATATGAAATTGTCTGCCAGGCTTTGTGTTTGGCATCAGTAAAACTGAAATCAAACCCGCTGCCGTCAAGTTGATTCTGACTCATACTGAACCTATAGCACAGAGTAGAACTGCTCCATAAAGTTTCCAAAGAGCATCTGGCGGATTTGAACTGCCAACATTTTGGTTAGCAGACGAAGCACTTAACTACTACCCTAGGCATTAGTAGAGGGTACAAAAAAGCTGAAAGCAGAAGTGCTGTCCTGAGGGACGTACAGTCTAGTGGGACAGATGGACAAATATATAGATGTGGATTAACTGGAATGCCCTGAGCACTGCTGTCAGTGTGCAACGCTTCCTGCAGTAGGGGAACATGTAGCATCACAGGAAGTGTGGGTGGGTATCAGGGAGGGCTTCTTTGGACAGATGATGCCTGAGCTCAGTCTTAAAAAGAACACGTCAGAGTGAGGCAAACACTGACAGAAGCGCATTCTGGGAGCAGAAGGAACATAAAAAAGAATTTCATTTTTTAAATTTGGAAAGAGGTTCTAATGTGGTTTTTCTTTATTCCAGAGTGGTCTGATGTACTGGCCTTTGGTCCAGGTGAGTTGCAAACCCTGCCGAGAATGCTTACTCATGACTTCCGTTTATGTGGAGTCCTAACAGATTCTTTTCTGTTCCAGCTGACCAACTTCAGCCTTGTTCCCGTTCCTTGGAGGACAGCATACACTGGACTCTGTGGCTTTCTCTGGGCCACATTCCTTTGCTTCTCACAGCAGAGTGGTGACGGCACATTGAAGTCAGCTTTCACCTTCCTTCGTTTGAAAGAAGCCAATGCAATTGAAAGACCCCAAGAGAAATGAGAAGCCAAGGACTCCGTTAGCACAAATGCATTTTTCCTAAAATTCAGTGGCTCACCTGCAGATGAGAGTTTTCTTTATCAGTTATGTGCTTCAGTTTGAGGAATTACTATCCCATAGACCTATTTCTTTATTAATTGTCAACAATAATGTAAAATTTAATTTATACTACCTCTTTTTTACATTCCATTCTTACAGTATAAAAAGTATAGGACTTCTCTTACTTTCACTTCTCTAACAGGGACAGTATGGCACTTTATTACTACTTCTAGTCTAATATTTTAATACCAGTTGATTTAAGGAAGTCAGTTTTGATTGTTTACGTATCTCTTCTAAAATCTCAGGTTGTCTTCTAAATACTTTTGAGTCAGATTACCTTTTGTACCAAAAATAATCCTTAGAATAAGTTTCTATTTACATGGAATTCAATCAAGGAGAATGTAGAATAACCAGTTTCCCCCATCCCAAACAATACTAAGCCAAGTGCCGTCGAGTCGGATCCAAACAATACTACATAATAATTTATTGTTACAGCGATACTAGAGTTCTGTAAATACATTTTGTATCACCAAAAAAAGAAAAAACAATAGCACATGACCAGTGCCGTAAGTATTGAACGTATTTCATTGCTTTCTTTTACTTTTACAATTTGTAAGTTAAATAATTTTCAGTTAATGCTTTTTAGGTTTTAGTATATTGAACTGCCTAAAGCATCCCATTTCCTACACCTGCAAAATAAGCAAAATACTGGACTTTTTTTTCCCCCGTGACTGTTCATAGGCTTATAGTTTATTTCAGTTAGGTATTTACAGATATCTGCCAATGTAAAAATACAACAGAAAGGCAGACTGGAAATAGAAGACTACACAATCCTTACTGCAAAAAGACTCCAGCTCCTTGAGCTACGTTACATGTCCAATAATTTCCCAAAGGCTTTAAGTAGTCTGGAAACTTGGGTAGCATGTTAGTTAAGTGCTATACTTGCTGACCAAAAAGTCAGATCTCCCAGATGCTGCTTGGAAATTCTATGAGGCAGTTCTGCTCTGTTCTATAGGGTCGCTAGAAGTCAGAATTAACTTGACGGCAATGAGTTTTGGTTTTGGTTTTAACTAGTCTAAGATGTTGCACATGGAAGCGATTCCACAATGTTCACTTACTCAGTGAACAGTGAGAGCCGCAGAACAGGCCTCCAGGAGAACTCAGTATCTATACTTGGTAGAATAAGCTTCTGGAGACATGCCTGGTCCCTGGCCTTTGCATGCCCTTGGTAGAATATCTCTATGCTGTCGATCATCTCCTGTTGATTCTCCAGTACCCAGTTAATCTTGTTGTTGTCCCCAAATCAGTCGTGATGTGTTTGTTCTTGAAGAAAAGCCTGATGGGATCATATAACTCACATGTTTTACTGAAGCTAGGTATTTCTGTAATATCCACAAGATAAAGAAGTGCAAAATTTTTAACTTGAAAACAGATGTGATATCCAAACAGGACTCTTGACGTGATGAGGCTGATACCCCACTGTCTGCCATGTATAAATACATATGAAGTCTGTTTTCCAGCTAACAGCATCTTCCTGAATTGTCCTTAGATCTGGAGAACCCCAACCTTCCTGTCTAGCCATTCTAGACTTGCAATGATGGCAGGGGGGTCTGGGCATCACTTGCTGCTTATGCTGCCCCTTTTTAAACTACGCTTCATAGAACTTCATCTAGTTTTATGCAAGAAAGACCCCAGTTGGGTCCCAACTGAATGATGTTGATGTGGCCCTCCTTAGAAAGGATGGCCTGGTCCATCTGCCACCCATACTTTAAGTATGGACGCGTGTGTGACATTTCCAAAGAAGAGGAAATAAAGCTGACCTGTAGATCTTCCAGAGCCAGAGCTGCTGTACATTTGGTGTCTAAATGAGATAGAGTGAATTCAGTTTTTAAAAAAATCTAACATTTTTTTCCCTCTCTGGAAGGAAGAATTGTAATGCACAGGTTCCAGAGCAAATAGTTATCCCAAATTTCCAACTGATGTTATGTTTTTAAAAATCAGTGCTTTCAGAGAAACTGTTATACTTTAAAATGGACATGAGAAACTTGATTCAATCTTTCAGTTTGTATAACCTCAAAATCAACAGGTTTTAAAGTTGTGGGAGTAACTCAAAAAGTTTCCGCAAATTTCATCTGAGAATTAAACCATAGCTCTGTTGCCTGCAATGGGTGTATTTCATGAATTTCAAGATGTGAAGCCTTGGACTGTTAATTGCTTCAGGTGAAGAGTTTCTATTTAAGATTAATTTTAGAATGTGTAATTAATATTTTAATAATAATTTACACAATCTATAATATAAATTTATATAAATCACAGGTGTGTAACGTTTAAGTATATATTTATCTGAATTCAATAGGTATTAATAAATTTGCATTATTGGGATAACAGTAAAATTAGATGGTTTATTTTTGAATTAATTTGTTAACTTGCATTGTTTCTAAAGCAGCTAATACAGGAGAAACGCTATTTCATAATACACATGACAAGTTTTATTATTAAAGAAGTATACCCACAGTAATTATGGTAAGTATTACCTACCAGTCTTTTAGATGAACTTCGACATTATTTTTATGTTTGTATTTTGTCTAAAAGTACTTGGAAACATGCCACAGGAAAACAGACCTTGTCTGTACTGTCAAGGAGAAAAAAATTATTACTTACAAATGGTACAGATTGTAATAGTTTTCAATCAATAGTGTAAAGACTGTATTATTGAAAATATATAATATTTTAGTATTGTCTGAATTTTTGCAAATAATACTCCTTAATTTTCATGCAAAAGTATTTTTGTGTTTTGGCACGAGAGGTAGAATGTACTCCAATTAATACAATGTGTACCTGTTTTTTAATGCCACCATCCTTAGTAAAACCAAGAGGGAAACTTCCAAGATTTGGAACTGAGCAAGGGATCTTTACTCTTCCACTGTGTTTCAGTGGACCCTAAGATTTCTTTAGCTTCATTGTATGTCAGCACATCATGATGCCCTGGCCCCATTAGTATCCCTTAACAGAATTGAGGTAGACTGGATGGATTTTCAGAACAATTTACCTAATACATGTAAAAATCAGAAGGGAACTTCCTAAGTTACCAAAAGCACTAAAAAATAATAATAATAAAGACTTATAGAATATTGATTTTTGGACTGATGTAGTTCGCTTATTTTATAGCTTGAACTCAGGGCTCACAGATCCTGTCCTTAATCCAGATATTTGAGATATCTACCCTCTAGCCTGATGGTCTCTGAGTGACGCAAACGGTTTGTGCTTCACTACTAACTGAAATGTCAGCAGTTCATACACACTCACTGTCACCATGGAAGAAAGGCTTGGTGATCCGCTTCCCTGAAGATGACAGCCAAGAAAACATTATGGTGCTCAGTTCTGTCCTATTACCCGTGGGGTCACCATGAGTCAGAATTGACTTGATGACATCCAATGATAACAAGAGCCCTAACACTCCTTTCCTGGCATTCCTTTTTTTCCCTGTTCCCTAATTGTCTCCTTATGATAATGCCATTTGGCCATCCATCATCAGGGAGCTGTCTTGTTGGCCCTTCTGTCACTAAAATCAAGAGACTGAGTCCAGTTTTCTTTGGGCTTCTGGTTCCCACCCTCAGTCTCACGGATATGCTTCTTAGCCAGGTAGCTGAGAAATGATTTCCTTACTCAGAGGAGTTCTTTCTCCCTACACAAATGCATGGAACTGCACCTAGAGTGTGCCAGTATAACCACAGCTACATAAGATAACCATAAGTCTCATGTAAATAAATCAACAAATACTATTAAATAGCCAGTGTAGGAATATTGAAAGGATTAGCAACTTAGTTGTGTTTAAGAAGTTCACAGTCTAGTAGGATGTATAAAAATTGATAACCAACAGGTTCTTAGGATAGCATCTGGAACAAGTTGTGATGGTTCAAGTTGTGTGTCAACTTGGCTAGGCAATGATTCTCAGTGGTTGGGCTGTTATGTAATGACGTAGTTAGCCTCTATTTCTGTGATAAAATGTTACCACTTCCGTGATACGATCTGTATCAGCCAATCAGTTGTAAGGGAAGTTTCATCAGTGACCTACACTGAGTATATATGAATGTTCTGACAAAGCTCACTCACTTTTTCTTGCTGTGGATCCTGGATCCTGCACCTGTCTTATCATCATCTGACCCCTGGGTCTTGGGATTTGAGCCTTTACAGCCTGTGAGCCAGCAGCCTTCCCTCTGACATGCTGATCTTGGGTTCTTCAGCTCCTGCAGCTACATGAGTCAGGGGAAGCCTGCAGCCTGACACCTAACCCACGAACTTGGACTTGCCAGCCTCTACAACCATGTGAGCCATTTCCTTGAGATAAATCACTCTTTCCCTCTCTCTTTCTCTGTATGTATATACTCTTGACTGGTTTTGCTTCTCTGGAGAATCCAAGCTAAGACAAATGACCAACTGGAAGCTTGAATACTAGCCAAATAATACCACCCAGCTGTAGATTGATGGCATGAGTAGTAGGTAACTGAGTTTAAGAGAAAAAGAAATCACAGCACTCTGAGTAATCAAGGAAGGCTTTGTGGAGAAGAGATACTTGAGCTGGGACTCATAAAAATGGAAAGTTGCAAGGCTATGAGGGTCTGTGAATTAGTCTGGTGATGGTAGGATGAGAGGAGATGACCTCTGGAGGAGAGAGTAAAGAGAAAGAAAAGGTATGTAAGTTCTAACACCAGAGGAAATTTCCACTATTTCTCAGTTTTGAATAATGCAGACGTTTGTGTCTAGCTCACTTATAACTAAAATTTTCAACTTATCTATCTTCAAATTTGTAGAAAGTTAGGTTGTTACCTTTTGTTTGTATTATGGTTGATATGATGAGAGAAAATCTGGCAATTTGAGAGTTTGTGTGTGTGTAAAATTTTAATGATAGCAAGTATGTAAGTCGCGTGTGAAAACCTTTTTTGTAATGTTTGTATTTTTCTCAAAATTTGTTATGAAGATGATTCAGTGGACAGAGTATTTGATTATTTGCCCACTGTACTGTCATTGAAATTTGGCCTTTGAGGGGGTTCTTACCAACAAAAGATGCTTTAGGAAAACTTTATTATTGCCTTATCTGTGTGGATACTCTTTGGACTAGAATAATAAAACTATCTAGTGAATGGAAGGAACTACAGCTATTAGAATCTGTAGTTCAAAGAGGAAAAACATTTTCATATGGTACTCATTAATAATTGTAATTTTGCAGACACCCTGTAAACTTAGTCCTGAAGTCACTCCCAAGATTTACCCTTCAGTCAAAGATTAGACAGGTACCTAGGGCCGAGAACAACACACCTGAGGAAGGTGCTTTGTAGTTTAATCATTCATATGAGACTAATGGGTACACCAGCTCAAAAGCAAAGATGAGAAGACAGGAAGGGACAGGAAAACCAGATAAATGGAAACAGGAAGCCTGGGGCAAAAAGGGGAGGGTGTGGACACATACTGTGGTTAGCAGCGAATGTCATAAAACAATTCCTGTGTTAATTGTTTAATGAGAAAAAAATTTACTTTGTAAACTTCACCTAAATCACAATAAATAATTGTAATTTTGGTTTTTAAACTTGCAGGAAAAGTTTTTTCCTTCTATTTGTTTTGTATTAAAACTTGTAGCTAAGACTGGTATGTCATACTGCTTACACAGGGCCTCCAGATCAACTGTTAAATTGACCGATGTAGATAATCTCCCTAATATAGTTTCTTTTATACAGGTAGCTTACAATTTCTATCCCATACACAGCTGCTATATACTTTATTAGTATGCTGTTTTTGTCCCAAGGACTGTCATCCTTTAGGATTCGGTTCAAGTTATTTTTTTAAAAAAAAATTCTTTTTAATTACCAGAGCATTTGATAATTTTTTTTCTATATTTTATTTTTCTTATTGTTGAGAACATACACACAAAACATAACCAATAGTTTTTACATGTACGATTCAGTGACACTGATTACATTCTGTTAGTTTTATAACTAGTCTCACTTTCCTTGTCTGAGTTGTTCCACTCTTGTTAACACAAAGCCACTGCCCCCTAAGACTCCTGTCTAATCTTTCAAGTTGCTGTCGTCAGTTTGATCCCATATAGCCAAGCCAGACAAAAAGAATACAGTGCTCAATGCAGACTTTTTTACTACTGACAATTAAGTTCACGAACTCATTCTAGAAAAAGTGCTACATAGCTCATTGCTGATTATCACTATAGCTACCTTCAGAGTATTCCCTTTGGGAAGCTATGCACTGATGCCAGTGCCTACTCCACCTTTCGAGGCAATTTTGGAACTCTTTTTCTGGAATGGCCATCAGAGCTTTTGTCCTATTATCCTTGATGCCCTGAATGTCATGTAAATGTCTTCCTTTTAATACTTCTGTTATCGTCAGGTGTCATGGTTTGAATTGTGTCCCCCCAAAAATGTGTGCAGAAACGTGGCTGGGATATGGTTCCCAGTATCTTGGGACTGTCCTCCATTGTGTGGTTTTGCTAACCTGTATGTTAAAGGATTAGGGTGGGGCTGTGAATTCCTGCTATGGGGGAAGTTTCCCTGGAGTATGGCTTGCCCCACTCTTAATGCTTTTAGCTTGCAAGGAATAAAAGGAAAAAGAACCAAGGACAATTTGAGAACCTCGCTACCATCAAGCAAGCAGCACCGGGAGCAGAGCACGTCGTTGAGACCAGAGGTTCTTGCGTTAGGACACTCCCTGGACAATGACTGATGCAATACCGGACTTTCCTCCAGAGCCGTCAAGGGGAAAGTCTTTCCCTGGAGCGGACACCCTGAATATGGACTTGCAACCTACCGGACTGTGTAAGAATAAATCTTTCTTTGTTAAAGCCATCCACTCTGTGGTATTTCTGTTAGAGCAGCCCTAGCTGACTAAAACATCAGGTAAAGAAAAAATCACTGGGGACCAGATCAGGTGACTAGGGAGGGTGTTCCAACACAGTCATTTGTTTAGTGCTAAAAACTCCCTCACAGACAACGATACAATTAAGTTTGCTAACTTGCTAGCATGCCACTGTGTGCAATGGCCGTTCCAGGAACAGTTCCAAGATTGGTGGGATGGACTAGGTGCTGGTGTTGGTGCATAGTTTCCCAAGGACAGTATTTCGAAGGTGACCACAGTGATACTCAGTAATGAGGTATGTAGTACTTACAACAATGAAGTCTGATCTCTTAGTTAGGAGGGAGGTAACTATTATTCTTTTTTTTATGACTTCAGGAAATGTTTTTGATTTAGGTTTAAAGCTTATCTCAGTGCAATAGTTTCAGGGGTTTATCCACCCTCCAGAGCTCCAGAAAGTTTGAAGTCCATAAGAATTTGAAATTCTGTTCTACATTTCCCTCCTTATGATTAGGATTCTTCTACAGAATCTTTGATCAAAATAGTAGTAGTAACCGACCACCAAAGAAGGCAGTTATTCATGGAGACAATTAGCCACACATTCCACATCCTCCTCCTGTTCCTGACTCGCCTTCCTCTATTGCTCCACGAAAATAGAGACCAGTTGCTGCTTGTAAGCTTTTAATATCCCAGGCACTGCATTAAACTAGGAGGTAGAGCAGAAGCACTAACCATGTTATTAGGCCAATTAACCAGGGTGATGTCCTGTGAAAACATGACCCTAAACCTCCAAACCAAGGGACCATATACCTGGGGCAACTTACTTTTAGTTCACTGGAATTTTATGTGAATTTCTAGTGTTTGACAAAATAAGTTGAATCCCTAGCATGCTTAGCTGTATATTCTGGCATTGGCTTTCATTTAAAATCAGTTTCATCTTCTGGAAGTATTAGAATGTTGATAGGTTTTTCAGTCTGAAGATTTTGACAAGGTATTATCTACCTTTAATTTAGTTTTACCAGTAATTTTTAGAATATAAATGAACCAAATCACTGAAAATGCAATTAAAACTACTGGAAATTTTTCTTTTAACACTGTTGACAGCAACTGACTGCAAGAGGAAATGTGCAATTTAAAGATCGAGTATGTACTTGGAGTTGAAAGATAAAGAGCACATGAAGAGCTGGGAATAGTAGCCAACCTAGTGAATGTTGTGTGCCATCGAGTTGATTCTGACTCATGGTGACTGTGTGACGGACTAGAAGTGTCCCATAGGGCTTCCTAGGCTGTCATCTTTATCACAGAAGATCTCTAGGTCTTTTGTCACCATGGAGCTACTGGCAGGTTCCCACTGCTGTGGCTTTCTGTTAGCAACCAGTCAAGTACTTACCTACCATGCCGCTAGGGCTCATTAACCAAGTGAACAGATGGGAATAATTAATAACTGAGTTACATTTTTGGTATAAAAACCCAATGCCATTGAGTTGATTCTGAATCATAGTAACCCTAGAGGACAGAATAGAACTGCCCCCATAGGATTCCCAAGGAGTACCTGGTAGATTTGAACTGCCAACCTTATAGCAGCCAAATGATGAACCACTGAATAAAAGCCTACTATTTCTAATTCCTTTTATAAGTCTGTCTGTCTTTCGTTAATTGAATAGACATATCAAACACCCTTCTCTCTTCCCTCCCCACCTCTGCCCTTAACACCATGACCACCCAAAGACTCCAGGAAGGCAAAATAATTGTAATGAGGTTAAACCCCAAAAAGCCAATCCCACTGCTGTCGAGTAGATTTTGACTCATAGGGACCCTATACACAGGGTAGAACTGCCCCATAGTGTTTCCAGGGAGTGGCTGGTGGATTCAAACTGCCAACCTTTTGGTCAACAACCATAGCACTTAACCACTACGTCACTAAGGTTTCTGTAATGAGATTAGTAATCAGAAAAACAAACAAAAGCCTTTATCATCAAGTCAATTCTGAACATTTAATCAGAACATTTAAATAATTTCAGTAATCAGAACAGTTAAATATTGGAGAAAGGATAATAGAAGAAGACCTCCCTCCGGTCTCTCGGGGGAATACAAAGGGAAAGGGCCAGCCCTAGGGAGAATTGTGAACAGTTTCTGAGGCGCACAGGTGATTAAATGTTTGATTACTACCCAAAAGATTGGCAGTTCAGACTCACCCAGAGGCATTTTGGCAAACAGGCTTGGCCATCTACTTCTGAAAGGTCATAGTCTTGAAAAGCCTACACTAGTTCTGCTCTGCATACTGGGGTCACCAGGGTTGGAATCCGCTCCACAGCAACTAACAGCAACGAGTGGAAAAGATTGGATCCCTCTTTTTTGAGACCTTCTCCTTCCTCTAGGTGGCCTCTCCCTTCTTTTTACTCATACTATAGAGCTTTGTCCTCCAAATCAGCTCTTGTCCTTTGTCCTTGCCTCTGTCACAGCTCACATTTTCTTCATGTAGCTGATTTCAGCTACATGTTGGAAAGGTAGGCTTATTAAGATAATTTACTGAGATGTGGGTGACAGCCTTTATAACTGAGGTTTTATTGCCAACGCAAATTAATCAGTAGCTGCAATTTCAGAAAGGGGGGGGAAAGAAGTTGTATTTTTGGCAAGAGACTTCTCTGATATGCTTTACATCATACAGTCTAGTTCCCATTGGGTTAAGACAAGCTTGGGGAAGATACTGCAATCTCTTGTGAAGTTTACATGCTGTGTGGTTGTTATCTAATTGTGTATCTGTACTCCCTACCAGACTGAGTTTCCTGAGCTCTTTCTTATTCATGGTTGTACATAAAAATGACCAGCACAGTGTCTAGCACATAGCAGGAACTGGATAAAGCTGCTGAATGAATTAGAAGGTAGTTGGAAATTCTACAGGGCTGTTCTATTCTGTCCTATAGGGTTGTTATGAGTTGCAGTTGACTCGATGACTGTTTTTGTTTTTGTTTTTTAATTGGTTTATGAATTTCTTCTCTGTTATTTTTTTGCTTCTTGGTTGGTTCTGTGAGGTCTGGACAGATCTGTCTTTCATCTTTATATTCAGACACCTGTCACCTACTCCAGGCATCTAGCCCAGGATATTATTTTGTTTTCTTGGGGGTGGCTATGACTTGTGCACTTTGCTTCTCTTGCTCTATCTTGTCCATGTCCCTCAGAAAACCATCTCTTCATGACACCCCTCCGCTCTGCAGATCTGGAGTGTTTGAGAGCTGGGTACAGTCGTCGTTAGCTGGTTTGTGGGCGTCATTGCCTTCCCCCATACCACTAAATGACCCTTGTTTATGTGTTAAAATATTTTTCAGTTTGTAGTTGATGCAGTGTGGTTGTCTGTGGGAGATGGCCACTGACTCCTAGCTGTTAGAGAAGGAGAGTGAACATTACTTTCTGGGACCTCTGGAATGGTAACATGGGAGGTATTCATCCATTTTTCCATTATAGATTGAATTGTATCCCCACCAAAATGTGGGTAGCAATTTGGCTATGCTGTGACCCCTAGTATTGCGTGACGTTCTTGTGTGTTGTAGGTCCTGCCTCTGTGATAGTAATGAGGGAGGATGGGCAGCAGTTGAGTGGGTGAGACGGGACACTGTGTCTAAGATTGTACTGTGCCTTGAGGCAATCTCTTAGGAAAGGAGAATAAGAGAAAGAGAGGTAATCAGAGATCTGGGAACTTCTTACCAGCAGGAAAGAAATAGTGCTCCTGCCTGGAGCAGAGCGCACCCTTTGTTCATTGGTCCCTGTGCCTCGGAAGCTCCCAGTCCGAGGCAAAAGTGTTGACAAGGACCTTCCTCTAGAGCCAGCAGAGAAAGCCTTCCCCTGGAGCTAACACCCTCCATTTGCACTTGTAGTCTGCTTTTCTGTGAGAAAATAGATTTCTCTTTGTTAAAGCCATCCACCTGACGGTATCTCTGTTACAGCAGCACTAAATGACGAAGGCATTTCCTACTCTGTAGCTTTGCCTACAGGGCGAGAAAGTAGAGACAACCTGAAAACAGGTATAAAACCAGGCTGTCAGGTACTTGCCAAATAACAGGAAAACTTATGACATTTTTACCCCAGGCTACTAGTGGACAGAATGTACTCCAGTTAGATTGTAAACTCTTTTGGAGCTGAGACTGATACAGGGCCTGATGACAGTTGTTTGTGAAGGAATCAGTAAATGTTGATTGATTACCTCAGTACTCAGGTCAAACAGTGGATCAAACTGGCATGCCTGAATATTACCTTTTAAATATGCGATGAAGAGCTCTCTTTGTTCCTTTCCAGTTAGTTTCATCAATGTCCCTATTTCTCTGAGCTATGGAACCAGAATACTTTTTTCATATTTTGAGTGGAAAGTGTTGCTTCATATTAAATTTTATGTCCAAAATATGTGGGTATATTGAAAGTTTGATGTTATGTGATTTAGTGTATATGAAAAGTAAATAAATTTTAATTGAGTGCAGCAGATGATTCTGGCTGTTTCATTGGCAGTATTAGTATTTTGGAAAATACATACAAGTAGTGAGATTACATCATTGACTCTTTCCTAATGATCTTTGCTGAAAATTCAAGATTATGCCTTTATTTTGCATTGAGATACAAGTGATTCTTATTTGTCTACTTATGGTCTTTGTCATAGTTATGGATTGAATTGTGTCCCCCCAAAATGTGTGTCAACTTGTCTAGGCTGTGAATTCCAGTGTTGTGTGATTGTACACTATTTTGTGATCTGATGTGATTGTCCTGTGTGTTACAAATCCTGACCTCTGTGATATTAAAGAGGCAGGATTAGAGGAAAGTATGTTAATGAAGCAAGACTCTTTTGAGTTGTAGAAGAAAGGACTGATCAGGGAGGAGAGGGACATCATGCCACCAAGAAAGAAGAGCCAGGAATGGAGCACATCCCTTGGACCCAGGATTCTGGAGCTGAGAAGTTCCTGGATCAGGTGTAGGTTGATAATAAGGACTTTCCCCCAGAACACACAGAGAGAGAACATTCTACAGGAGCTGACATCCTGAATTCAGACTTCTAACCTAGACTGAGATAATGAATTTCTATTAAAGCCACTCACTTGTGACATTTTTGTTACAGCAGCACTAAATAAGTAAGACAGACTTACTGTATTTTTCTGAAGATTTACCTATTTCCCTATGTGTATGGATGGACTATCATATACCTGAAAATTTCAAGTTGAAATTATTTCCAAGTGGTTTTTCTAAGGACTGTTCTTTTTTGTAGCATAGACAGGAAAAAAAAAAAAAGGGAAATTAAGGTTCATTTCTCTAGCACTGAAGAGGCAAACTTAAGGTTCAGCTTCCAAGTTAATGAAGTTGCATTTTCCTTCATTTGGTGCTCACATGGCTTCTTTGATTTGGAGACTGTTAATTTCTTCCGTGTTTCAAATTCTTTCCTATTGTTTTGGCTTGGTAAACCTGGTGGTGTCTGCTAACCAAAAGGTTGGCAGTTCAGATCCAGCAGGCACTCCTTGGAAACTCTATGGGGCAGATCTACTCGGACCTCTGAGGTCGCTATGGGTCGGATCTTGACAGCAGTCTTGGCTGAGATGGATTTTCTGATGATATTTCAATGAAAGACCTGGGATCGTGTATTTGCAAATATGCTGAATTGTGTAGTTGAGTTCAGCAGACATTTATACATTTATCCTGTTTATGAGTGTTTATTTAAGGACTACCAGTTAAGTTTGTGAACTCATCCTAGAAAAAGGTCTATATACCTCATTGCTGAATATCACTATGGTTACCTTCCAAGTACTCCCCTTGGGAAGCTATGCACCAGTGCCAGCACCTAGTCTACCCTTCGAAGCAATTTTGGAACTTTTCTTCTGAAGTGGCCATCAGATTTGTTGCCATATTACCCTTGATGTCCTCAATGGCATCAAAATGTCTTCCTCTCAATATTTCCTTTATCTTTGGGTAAAGAAAAAAATCATTGGGGGCCAGATAGGGTGAGTAGGGAGGCTGTTCCAATACGGTTATTTGTTGACTGGCTACAAACTCCCTCGCAGACAACTGTGTAATTAAGTTTGTGAACTTGTCACTGTGACACTGTGTGCCATGGCCATTCCAGGAAGAGTTCCAAAATGGCTTTGAAGGGTGAACTAGGTGCTAGCATCAGTGCATAGTTTCCCAAGGGGAGTACTTCAAAGGTGATCATAGTGCTGTGTAGCATTAGGTTATGTAGCACTTAGAACAATTGTGTTCCTGTACTTAATTGTTGGACCTCATATACACACTGCCTTAGGGTAATATTAGACCTTTCTGTGACTCAGTGATCTAAACCAATTCACAAAAAAATAGATGTATTATTTATTACATCATCAGTTTAGGTCCCTTTCTCTGTTTCATATTAAAATCAGACTGCTGTGGTTATAATGGGAACAGCTGGCAGCTGCCAGTAGGTTAATGAGGAGTGTGGGAGATAGGATTCCCTTCATTATTATAGACAAGGCTTCGTTTTGAGATCCATAAACGGGAATGTAACAAATGAAATCAAGTTATATAGCGAGAGCTTAAGTTTCAGGTGTGGTTAGATTTTTGTGTATCATTCTGTCTCAGTGACTTCTGCTTAAGAGTTGTATGCTAGAAAATTAAAACTTAACTGCCTAAACCAAAGTGAAAATATTCCCTATTCTCTCAGTGTCTTCAATAAAAAAAACAAACCGACTGCCATCAAGTCAATTCTGGCTCATAGTTATCCTATAGGACAGAGTAGAATTGCCCCATAGAGTTTCCAAGGAGCACCTGGTGGATTCAAATGGCTGACCTTTTGGTTAGCAGCTATGTAGCACTTAACTACTACGCCACCAGGGATTGCATGTCTTCAACAGGAGATCTTTAAATTGAATATTTTTTAGGGGAAAATGTGTGTCAGTAAGGAGTATCGCAGATTGTGGCTATTTTCTTTTCTTGGTACTAACCATAAGTAGGAAGAAAATCAGTTTATGCATGAACTGAATGCCAGGGAAAATGCTTAATGATGTTTAGAGGACTTAATAAAGGGGCATGAAGTATCAATATACTGAACAGTAGGATATGAACCTGCCAGCAGAAATTACAATCTTTTTTTTGACGACTGTTTTTGTTCCATAATGATAAATAATACTAAAATGAGCCAAGTTCCCCAGCATTTTGGCCAATAATGATTTTATGAGAGTAGCATTAGAGAATTCCCTGTGGGTGATGTGTGAACTATGGAATAGAGTTAATGACTGTAAGTAATTTATTTTTCTGGGAGAAATTAGAGCAACACATGTATCTTCAGTCATGTCTCTCGACATACTGGAGCAATTATGCTTTTGCCTAAGGAAATGAAGGCTTTCATTACATAAAAAGAAGAAAAAAAGAAAAACCAAACCTGCTGCCATCGAGTCAATTCCAACTCATAAGCAACCCTACAGGACAGAGTAGAACTGTCCCACAGAGTTTCCAAGGAGCGCCTGGTGGATTTGAACTACTGATCTTTTGGTTAGCAGTCACAGCACTTAACTATTACGCCACTAGCGTTTTCAAAAAGGAGAAAAGGGTGTATAAAATAGTAAACTTTAAGAGGAAGGCTAGAAGAAGCATCTTTCAAATGTGACTAGAGACGGAATGATGAACAATAAAGATAAACGTTAAATGCTAAAATCAATAACTTATTCATCACTGGTTTCCCCATGATGCCATCAGAACATCTGACATTTGTTCTTGCAACTCCCGCTGGGATGTTTTTGCCTCTCTATTCAAATCTTATTCGTTAATCCAAATGTTTTTGCCAAATTAGTATTTCACCACTGTCACAGGCACATGGGTTGCCATGAGTCAGAATCAACTTGGCGGCCGCTAACATTAACGAAATGAATTGTGCCCCTGCAGTCTAACCTATGTACTTTATGAACTTGACGTTGTTCTGAAATACAGCCTTCTGAGGTCTATCAGTTAACATAGGGTCATCCTGGAGTAGCCAAACCTGTTGCCTAGTCAATTCAGACTCAAGGTTATTACACAGAACAGGGTGAGAACTGCCCTAGAGTGTTTCCAAGGCTGTAATCTTCAGGGAAGCAGACTGCCACATCCTTCTCCCACCAGACAGCTGGTGGTTTTGAACTGCCGAGCCTTCTGTTAGCAACTGAGTGCTTTAACTGTGGCACCACCAGGGGTCATTCTATCAGAGTAGGGTGGGCTTTATGCCAATGTGACTGGTATCCTTGTAAGAGACACAGAAAGGGACCCTGGCCAAGTGACTACAGAAACGCCTGAGGCTACCACAAGGTGACAGGGACAGACCTGAGAACCACAGGAGAAAGAATGGCTCGGTCTACACACTGAATGTGGATTCTTTGCTGCTAGAACTGTGAGCTGATAGGTCTGTTCTTCACAAGTATCCAGTTTGTGGTGCTTTGTTATGCTGCCCTAGAAAACTGTCCTAGGAGGAAAATATGAGCCCCCCTCCCCATGGAAGGGGCCAGATGACCCACACAGAGTGCTTCAGCCCAGAAACCAGAAGAACTAGATGGTGCCTGGCCACCACCAGTGACTGCCCAGAAGTAGTGGTACAGAGTCCCTGACATAGCAGGAGAAGGATCTAGGGCAGAACTAGAACTCTACCAAAAGGCCACACTTGATGGTCTGTCAGACTGGAGGGCCTCCTGAGAGCGTGGCTTCTGGACACCCAAACTGTATCCAACATGGGCCAGTTTTGCAGACAAAGACTGAACTGGATTATACAAAACATGGGGTGAGGCCGGCCACGAGCAAATCTTTGGACTTAAACAGGCACTCTGGGCTGTCCTAGAGGCGCATCGCTGTAGCCAGGCGATAGGGTAAGGGGGGTCAGATTTTGGTTGAAGGGTCACAGGAAGTTCCAAATGAAAGCGGGAAGGATGCACTCCTGGCGGGGTTGGGGGGAGGGGTGGCAATTAGAATACAATATTGGTGCAAGCTCCGGGTGTTACATGGCAAATTGATGTAGATTATAAAATTGTTCTTAAATCACAATAAAATTAAAAAACAAAAGAAAACACTGTCCTGGCTCAAGAGTTGGCTCTGCTTAGTCGAGTGGCTCAGGCTGGTCGTTCCACACTGCCCCTCCCCTCCTCCTTTTATGAATAATAGGTGCTGTCTGCAGACACAGAGCAATCTAGACAGGGCTGAGCCACGTGGGGGAGGCACGTGGGGGAGGCACGTGGGGAGCCCAGGTGGGCGCCGGTCCTGCTGGGAACTGGATGTGCGGATCATGCGCAGAGCGGCCTCGTGGTTGTGAGCATGCGCACTGCCGGGGGCTCCCAGGGGTGACAGGGAGTTGAGAGCCCAATCGCAGGATGAGGCGCGGGAGCGCTCCCCGGCCAGGGAGTGTTTAGTTGCTGACTCTTTGTTCTGAGCCCCAGTGACCTCTCTCGTTGGTCCCTTGGCCACCATCTATCCCCCAGGACAAGGTAGGCCGGGTCTTCACTTGTTCTTCACGAATCTCTTCATCATCGGGGGAGCTTTATGCCCTGAGCCCTGTGGGACGTTGCTTGTGATGCTCAAAGCTAAGTTTTTGGACTGTAAGGCTCCTTTGATGAGTTTCCAAAGCCTGTTTTGAATCTGGAAGCGACTAATAGACTTTTAGGTGGCTGTTCTTGTTAGTTGCCAGCTAGTGGATTCCACTCGTGGCCACCGCGTGCGTGCAGCGTGGAACTTGGCTCCACGGCGTTTTCAGTGCTGCGACCCTTGGGGAGCAGATCTCCAGGCCTGCCTTTACAGGCACTCTGAGTGGGTTCTAGCGGCCAACCTTTCAATTTCTGACATATCTGCACATTTCAGCACGGCCATCGTTTTCTTTAGCTGAGTTTTGGAAGTAGGTTGCCAGGCCTTTTCTTCTTAACCTGTCTTACTCTGGAAGCTTTGCTGAAACCTGCTCCTTATCTTAGCAACATGCAAGCCTCCACTGACAGACGGATGGTAGCTGTTTCTGAGGGGCATTGGCCAGCAGTCAACCTGGGTCTCTGCCATGGAAAGTGACATTTGTGCCATTGAACCACTACTGCTTCCTGTTTGTTGAATAAAAACCAAACCAAACCCATTACTGTCGAGTTGACTCCAACTCATAGCGACCCTATAGGATAGAGTAGAACGGCCCGATGGGGCTTCCAAGGAGTGCCTGGAGCAGGTGAACCACTCTACCACCAGGGTTTCCATTTGTTGAATATGCACCCGAAAATTTCATTGACAAAACGAATGAGTGAAGATTCTAGACCCCTAGACAGCTTATAAAAGTGGTCCTGCTGGGTCTGCCATGGTTTCAGTGTTTCAAAGCAAATACGGGTGACCTGGCTGCACAGGCTTTCAGTAGGTCTGGTGCTGCACTGGTTAAACTCTCAACTGGATGCTAACAGAAAGGTCAGTGATTCCTACCCTCTAGCTACTGGAAGGAGAAAGCTGTGGTAGTCTGCTTTCATAAAGATTTACAGCCATAGAAACCCTCCAGGGCAGTTTTCCTCGGTCCCATGTAGGGTGTGTAGGAGTTGGAATCAACTTAAAGACAGTGGGTTTTGGTTTGGGGCGCAGTCTTTCATCTGGATTGATAACTCAGGTAGTATTCCTACTGTCTGTCTGATTAAAAGTATATGCCTCATATTAATATGTGCGGTTTGGAGGACTACGTCTCCATGCAGGTACATGAATTTGGAGGACAGATCTTTCATTGGGTGAAATGGTAAAAATGGTACTTGGTAATTAAAGAATTGGACTTCCAGTCCTTCACTCCCACCCAAGTGGATGCTGCTCGCATTAACTGAACACTTGTCAAGAAGAAAACACTTGCAGTTTGTTTTCTTCCATATAGATTGGAGGTGCAGATGCTATTTCAAAGTGTTTTTCTCTGCCATGCTAGGTGTGAGGCTATACGAAGCACGAGGACTGACATTCTTAATGAAACCCGGTGTCACTCTGGGTATAATTTTGGGTGCTAGTAGTGAGATTTAAGATGTCAGTGTCTAAACAAAGTCAATGGTTATACACTGCGAGTGGTTGTTTTCAATTCCTGCCTCACGTTCTTTTTTTTTCCTATCACTAAAGTAATAAAATTCCTCTAACATTCTAGCTTGGCAGTTGCAAGCCGGTAGCCAGATCTGGCTCACAGAGTGCTGTTTATGACACCCACAGGTTTGAAGACTTGGGAAATTTCCCAATATGCAAACCTTTTGCTGTTGAGTCAGTTTTGACTCATGATGACCGCATGTGTGCAGAGTTGAACTGCTCCATAGGGTTTTCAAGGCAGTGGACTTTTGGGGGCAGATTGCCGGGCATTTCTTTCAAGGCACCTCTGGTTGGGGTCATACCACAGACCTTTCAGTAAGTACTCAAGCACTTTACCATTTTTGCTACTCAAGGCCTCTTTTTTCCTGGCCCAAACCAAACCCACTGCCGTTGAGCTGATACTGGGTTATAGCAAACCTACAGACAGAATAGAACCGCCCCACAGAGTATCCAGGAAGCACCTGGTGGATTTGAACTGCCAGCTTTTTGGTCAGCAGCCATAGCACTTAATTGCTGTGCTGGCAGGGTTTCCGGGTTCCTGGCATCCGTTTACAGATTGGAAGATCTGGCCACGTGGTTGCTATAGTCCCTATCTAAGCAATGCACTGCAGTATCAGCCATGAACCTACCGCCTCCACTAGAGAATTCACTATAGACTTGACTCCCTACCGTCTGAGCACCTGCACAGTTCATTCATTTACATTACCTTCACGATCCGTATAAGCATTTGGATTTGCGGCATCTCTTTCCAAAGATATGCTATGCTGATGACATTGATCAAATGACCACACATTAGTTATAAACTTAGGAGGTAATGACTGTCCTACAATGAGATAATGATGTTTGTTACGTTTGTTTGGTGGTGTGACACTGCGCTGGTCGGATGGAGATGGTCTAATTCCATCTTGCTCACCATTTAGCATATGTTACACTAATAGTGGTAACGTTTGATGCAGTACAGTGTGATTCAGCTGTTCTATTCCACTTCTCATGGCAACAACAAATGCTTGCCTTCTGAGTCAGCACTACCTAGATGCTACTGCTAACCAAAATTAGAACATAAATTTTCAGCCACATAAATATTGAGCAGTTTTAAAGTTTCTTAATTTTGTGGATCTGGGTCATGTAATGAGCCTAGAGTTATAGTTGTGTGATACATGTATGGATGCTACAAGCCAGAGGGGTCAGTGCAACAGCATTTACTTTGTTAAGTAAATATGATAATGGCTAGATAATATATATTTTATTCTGTAATTTATTTTGGTTGTTGAGATTAGACATAGCAGAACATACAGCAATTCAGTTTCTAGATGCATAGTTCAGTGACGTTGCATACATTCTTCAAGTTGCATAACCATCCTCATCTTTTTTCAGGTTATTCATTCTTCATTAACATAAACTCCCTGGTCCCCTAAAGTTCTTATCTCATCTTTTGAGTTGCTGTCTCAGTTTGATCTCATACAAGCAGTTATTAAAAGACTGTAATGCTCAAGACAGACCTTTTTTACTAGTTAAGCGAAACTATTGTTTGGTTGTAAAAAGGCTTCAGGGATTTTTTAATTTTTTTATTATGATTGAAAGAAAATGTACATTCCATATAAATTTGCATGCCCACGTATATGCAGCTTCCACTGCTCTCCCTGCCCGGTGATAGCACACTCTTCCTTTCTGCTCCATACATGTCTTATCCTCCCAGCAATCTCCTATCCCCTCCTCTCCACCCATTCCCCTTCCTCCAGTAAGAGGTCAGCAGGATGATATCCTATAGATGCATAGAACCATAAAGTGCACACATGATACAGTCACTCTGTGTCACCAAGTTCAGTCCATTCCTGTCCAAAGAGTCGACCTCCATTATGATTTATGGACAGGGGCAGCATCAGGGCCAGGGGCCATGCTCCCAGGGGAACTCCGAGGCACTGGGGCCATCAACTGCAGTCTTTTAGTGGAGATCTCAGGGTGCACCCCTTTTTATTCTTGTGTTGCCAGTGAAACTCAACTTTGAGAGCTCCATCAGTGATAATTTCAAGGAGCCATCTAGTCTGTTGGTCTACAAGTCTGCACTTTTTAAAAATCTTGAGTTCTCTGTTTTTCTCTCATTCTATCAGGGAACATCTGTTGTGGCCCTGAACAGAATAGTCAGTAATGGTAGCTCTAGGGCGCCATCTAGTTCTTCTGGTCTCAGGGTAGATTAGGTCATGACTTGTGTAGAGTGTCAGCCTTATAGACTAGTTTTTTTTCTCATTTGCTCCCGATTAATGGAAACCAATAGTTGTGTTTTAGAGGGCTGCTCACAGGGAAACAGAACACATTTCTTTTCCATGGGTATAGTCATGTAAACCTGTGATTACAATAAGTGTGGTGCTAGTATACACTGCTGGCCGGTATAATGTGGCCTGACATTCCTAGAGGACAGCTTAATAGCCTTTGAAAATGTGCATGTTGTTTGGTTTCACTTCTAGGAATTCACCCTGAGGAAATAAAAGACATCTGCAAAGCTTTAACTGCAGGATTGCTTCTACAGTTTTGTTGATAATGTCAGGAAGTTGAAAATAATCTGACTCTCCCCCAAACCAAGGAGATTGGTTATATAATTACTTGACAGGTGGTAGGAAGGCAATGGAGATTTTTAAGCAGGAAAGTGGTGTGGGATATTTGTTTGTTTTTTGTTTTTAAAAAGTTAATTTTAGAAGCAGTGTAGTCTCTCCTGGGGAAAACTTCAGACAAGATGGTTTTTGCAGTAGTCTAGATAAGAAATGAAGCAGAATTGAACTAAAGCAAGGCAGTCATAATGGAGGTACTCATTGAATTTTGAAGATATTTCTTATGTAGAATCAATAGGATTGATCAACTGGTTCTGGGGGGTGTGTATGTTTGTGTGTGTGTGTGAGAGAGAGATTGGAAAGGATAAATCTGAGATTTTTCAGTTTATATGGAGCAGCTTTTATGGAAATGTGAATCAGATTTTGAACGTGTTCAGGTTGAAGCTTTAACCCCCCCTTCCATGGTGATTCGGGAGATGAAACAGCTTTAAGAGTTATGGGACTGGCTGGCTGAGTTTGAGTCTTAGCTCTGGAACTTATTAGCCAGCAATATACCCACTCTTTCTGAGCGACAGCACTCACCCCACAGGGTATGCAAGCGTTACGAGGAACAAGTCTTGTAAGGTGCTCAGCATCTAGCAACCACTCAGTAGATGTCAGGAAGTGCCATAATAGAGGGAGAGTCTCCACATGGCCCAGAGGTTTTTCACACCCACTCCCGACTCTCTATAGGCATATAGCCTTGGCTCCCCTGTTAATAACTTCACGCCCAGCACGGCCAAGACTCCTCATTCCACTCCTTGGTATGTCATGCAGAGGTATGAATGTCCCACTCCCTGACAGATGCAGGATTTCAGGTTCTAAGCTTCACTTAGAGTGTATTTCGTCACCTTCTTTTTTCCTCCTGAACTTCTTTAAGAGCTGTACGTACTGTGTTTTCTGGAACTCTGTTTAACTCAGTCTCCTCTTCCAAACCTGTTTCCCTCTGTTATGAATTTTCCATAGACAGCTGGGTATGTCCAAGTAGGAGTATAAACACACACTTGGAACTCAGGAGAGGCAGTGACACAGGAAATGGAGAGCAGGAGCTATTGGTATTGAGGTTCATGATGGTTAAGATTGTGTGTCAACTTGGCTGAATGATGATTCTCAGTGTTTTGGCGGTCTTATAATGTAGTGATTACTTCCCTGTTGAGATTTCACGTGTGATCACCCCCATCATGGAATCTGCTGGGAGTAGCCAATCAATTGAAAGGGCATTTCAGTGGGTGTGTGATCTGCATCAGATATAAACAGACATTCTAGCAAGGCTCTGGGGCTTTTGATTGTGCTGTTTCCTGCAGCTGGCTCCTGTTTGTCTGACCTCCAGTTCTTGGGAGCTGAGATAGCAGCTTACTTTTGATCTTGTCTCCTATGAGTCAGAATCAACTCAACAGTAGTGGGTTTTTGGCTCATCTTGGAATTTATCAATCTTTGCAGCCTGTGAGCAAGAGTCCTGCTGTCCAACCTGTGAATCTTGGATTCACCTGACCCTGAGACTATGTGAGTCAGCATAAGCCTCTGTCCTGATCCATAGACTTTGGTGTTCCAGTCTCTAAAACCGTGTGAGCCATTTCCTTGATATAAACCTCTCTCTCTTATGTGTTTACACACTTTAATGGTTTTGCTTTGCTAAAGAATCCAGCCTAAGACAAGGCCATGACAAGAGATAATTTAACTAGGAAGGAATGAAGAATGAGAAGTGAAGATCAAAGAGGATATACATGAGAACCACAGCTGATGAGGGTGGGCAATGGAGAAAGAACTCATGAGGGAACAGATGGGCCTGAATAGTAGGAAGAAGGAACAGAAGGACAGGGAGTGTCCTGAAACCTAGGTGAGGAGGGAGTTTAACATAGGTGTCACCAACAATAATACCAGTGTCATCATCATTAGTATTTGTCTGGAGACATTAAATAGGATGGGGACTGAAAAGAAGCTATTGGAAGTGGCAGTGAATAGGCCATCAGGGAGTATAGAGCAGTTTCAGTGGAATGGAGGGAAATTGACTTTGCCCAGCTAGCAAATGGTGAAGCTAGGACTGCACACTCAAGTGGTGTGTGTTCAGAGTCCAAGCTCTTTACTACTCTGCTCTCTAGAAATATTTTTTTGCATACTTGCTAAAATGTCAGCAGTGTGTCTGGTGTGTGTGCATGTGTGTGTCCATGCTCTCGAAACCAAATGATGTTGTATCACATTGTTATAGAAACAAAACTACAAGAATTCAAACTCTTCCTCACACACTTCATTGTGGGTTCATCTCTCTCTAGCCTGGGAGTTGACAGTTGTCTATTGAATTCCATCTCTCTTTGTTTTAGACACCTTACGAAACAAATCCAGACTTGTTTTATGAAAGCTGTGTCTTCTTAAGATGTTGATCACTGGGCTTACAAAGAGAACAAAAAAAACACCCCTGTTTTTAAATTTGTTTTACTGTGCTTTGGATGAAAGTTTCCAGAACAAAGTAGTTTCTCATTCAGCAGTTCATGACAAATTGTCTTGGGTGACGTTGGTTGTCGTCCCCACCGTGTGTCAACACTCTTCATTTACCCACCCTGAGTTCTCTGTTTACATCCGTGTGTTTTTCCTGTCACTCCCTGCCTTCTGTTCTTTGATTGGGGGCAGGTGTTGCCCATTTAATCTCATCTACATGACAAAACTGAGAAGCTCTTGCCTCACATATGTTACTGTTGGTTTTCTAAACCTGTCTAATCTTTGGCTGAAGGGTGAACATGAGAAGTGTCTTCAGTTCTAAGATAAAAGGGTGTTTGAGGCCATAATCTCAGGGGTTCCTCCAGTCTCTGTCAGATCCGTGAGTAAAGTCTTTTTGTGTGTGTGTCTGAATTTGAATTTTGTTTTACATTTTTCTGCTCTGTCCTGAACCTTCTCTTATCATCTCTGTGAGAGCAACTGGTGGTGGTAGCTGGAATCAACTGGATGGCAACAGGTTATCTTTTTTTTTAATGGGTAATCGGAACTCTGGTGGCATAGTGGTTAAGAGTGCATGGCTCTAACCAGAAGGTTTGCAGTTCAAATCTACCAGCTGCTCCTTGGAAACTCTTTGGGGGAATTCTGCTGTGTCCTATAGGCTCATTATGAGTTGGACTCAGTTCAATGACAACAAATTTGGTTTGGATGGATTGGCTAATGAGGAGCTGTGTTGGCACAGTGGGTAAGCATTGGCTGTTAACCAAAGGATTGGCAGTTCGAATACACTAGTTGTTCCTTGGAAAGCCTATGAGGCAGTTCTGCTCTGTCCTATAGAATCACTCAAAGTCAGAATCGAGTGGGAAACAGTGGGTTTGGTTTTGGTTTTCGATAATGACCAATGACTTTGAGCATCTTTTCCTGTCCTTATTGGCCATTTGAACATTCTCTTTGGTGAACTGTCTGTCCAAGTCTTTTCTCATTTTTTGATTGTTTTTGTTGTCTCAGTAATAAACCAGAAAACCAAACCTGTTGCTGTCATGTTGATTCCAACTCCTAATGACCCTGTAGGACAGAGCAGAACTGCCTGATAGGATTTCCAAGGCTGTCATCCTCACAGAATCAGATGGAGCTGCTAGTGGGTTCAAACTGATGACCTTTTGGTTCACAGCCAAGTGCTTAACCAGTGGGCAACCAGGGCTCCCTGTCTCAATAATAGGAGTTTTTAAAAATATATTTTGGATATTATCCCCTTATAAAATAAATGGTTCCTGAAAATTTTCTCTCTGTAGATTGTCTCTTTACTTTTTGATAAAGTCCTTTGATGAACAAAATCACTTAATTTCAATGAGGTCCCGTGCATCTATTTTTACTTTTGCTGCCCATATTGTTGTTGTCACACCCTTCCCTTTTATTGCCAGATGATATTAGGTTGTTTGGGTATACCATATGTTATTTATCCATTGACCAGTGATGGACATTTGGGTTGTTTCCACTATTGTGAAAAGTGCTGCTGTGGACATTCCTGTACAAGTTTTTGGGTGGGTACATGTTTTCCATCCAATTGGCAACATACTAGAAGTGGAGCTTCTGAGCTATGTGAGCTCAGTGTACCCTGCTGAGAAAAGGACAGACTGTTTTCCAAAGTGGCTACACTATTTTATATCTCCACCAACTGTGTATGAGGGTTCAAATTTCTCCACTTGAGGTTATCTTAATAGGTCTCTACTTTGGGTTTGGAAATTTCATGGTGAATGTCTGTAGGATCAGAGCTCCAAACATCGGCTGGGCACAGTGCTTGGCTCTGATAATGATGATGTGCTAACACATGTGGGGCCTTTGTGTGTGCTAGGCACTGTTGTGACTGTCTCATTTAGTCCTTGTAGCAGTCCTCTGGGATAGGTAGTACCATTAGAATTTTAAAGATGGAGAAATTGAGGCTTGGAGGGATTAACTGATAAAGCCAGCAGCACACAGGTGACACAGCTGGTAGATGGCAGAGGTAGAGGTAGAGGTAGAGGACTCAAACTTGGGTCCTCCAGACTTCAATGGCTGTATTTTTTGAAAATCATGCCATTTGGATTAGATCAATATCATGTACATTTGAAACTGTCAACATGCTGGCTAAAGTATCAAATTATCAAGATGATACTACATTATTTTCCCTTTCGATCAACCAAAATGACAGTTATAAAAGTATCTTGCACCAGCCCCTGCTGCTCTGGGCCTTTGTAATCATCCAGCATCCCTTCAGAGTCCTTGGCATTCCCAGCAGAGCCAGGGCATGGAGCCAGGATGGACAGCCAGGGCTGGAGGAGAGCCACTTGATAATTCCACGCAGATGGTTGCTTCCATCAGCTGTTGAACCTGAAGCATTATCACCCCAAACTAATGCAAACAGAAGGGCTCAGAGCACTGCCGTGGCAGGAATAATTTTGTCCTTTAGGATTACAGAGTTGTATCATGCACACATTTTAGAAATGAAATTCATTCTTTTTTGAATTATAAAGCAATTTGTGCTCAGTATAAATGACTGGAAAATTCAGAAAATTAAAAAGATAAAGATATGTCCTAACTCTCACCTCCTGGAAACAACCACTATTAATATTTTGGTGTATACAGAGTCTCTTTTTTTCCCCCATGCATTAAAAACCTTATTGATTTTTTTCTGATTAAAAAGTAATATACTATAAAATACAGGTAAAACATTGTATGCAATCTCAACACTCATTGGTAGTCACTGGTAGCATATTGGTATGTATCACTTAAGTGCTGTTGTGTCTTCCTAGATGTGCACACCCAAGCCAAACTCATCACCATCAAGTCGATGCTGACTCACACCAACCCAATAGGACAGAGTAGAACTGCCCTGTAGGGTTTCCAAGGAGCAGCTAGTGGATTGAACTGCCAGCCTTTTGGTTAGTAGTTGAGCTCTTAACCAGTGTATCACTGGTGCTCCTTCTTCCATTATTAGTCTGTGAAATATTTAATACGACAGATCACAATATACATTTGATCTTAGCCCAAAGATCCAGAACAGCAGTACGTATTACCATTTGTATCCTAATTTATTAGCCCTTCTGATTTTTAATAATACCATATTAGTGTTTTCCCCATGACATGTCTACCTACTTGTAAACATCATTGTAAATATGTGTACAGTCTTACACGGTTTGGCTTGCCCCAATTTACTGAGCCATTTCCCTTTAGTAGGTTATTGGACTTTTTCTAGCTTTTCCACATTTTATATAAATTGTTAAAAAACTCTTGTATAAAGTTTTTCTTTTAGTATTTCAACTCTTTATTGGAGTTCATTCCCAAGAACCAGTGGGTCCAGTTATTGTTTTATTATAAATTATTTCAACATAAAAAAGTGACCAATTCACCTGAATTCACCAACCATCTTTTAATTCTTCTCTAATCTTTATGATCTGTTTTCTTCGGTTGCCTGAGGGGTTCCTCTGTTGTTCTCTGTCTACTTGTTCAAGCTGTAGGGTTAGTTCCTTGATTTGGTTTCTTTCTTCCTTCCAGATGTGTGCATTTATGGAGATAAACAGACCTCTGAGCACTGCTTTGGCTGTATCCCATAGGTTCTGGTAGGAAGTGTTTTCATTCTCTTTGGAATCCATGAATTTCTTTATTTCATCCTTGATTTCTTCTATAACCCATGGTTTTTTGATGAAGATGTTGTTCAGTTTCCAAGAGTTCCACTTTCTATCTGTGTTTTTTCTGCTATTGATTTCGACTTTTATGGCTTTATGATTTGAGAAGATGCTTTGCATTAATTTAATGGTATGGATTTTGTTGAAAATTGCTTTATGTCCTAACACATGGTCAATTCTAGAGAATGTTCCATGTGCACTGGAGAAGAAGGTGTAGTTGTCTGCTGATAGGTGGAAAGTTCTGTATATATCGATGAGGTTTAGTTGGTTAATTGTGGCAGTGAGGTCTTCTGTATCTTTACTGAGCTTTTTTGTAGATGATCTGTTCAGTATTGAGAGTGGAGTGTGGAAGTCTCTCACTATTATTGTGGAGTGATTTAACTCTTTTTTTGAGGGTAGTCAGTGTTTCTTCGACGTATTTAGGTGCTGTGATACTAGGTGCATAAATATTTAATATAGTTAAGTCTTGCTTGTGTACTAATCCTTCAGCAATAAATAGTGACCATCTTTGTCCACGATGGTGGATTTTACATTAGAATTGATTTTGTCTGAGATTAGAATTGCCATACTTGCTCTTCTTTGTTCATTGTTAGCTTGATACATATTCTTCCATCCTTTAGTTTTCAGTTTGTTCCTATCTTTAAGTCTCAAGTGAGTTTCTTGTAGATAGCACATGGATGGGTCATGTCTTTTGATCTAAGATGTCACTTTACTGGAGCATTCAGTCCATTCACATTCAGTGTAATTATTGATAGGTATGTATTCAGTGCTGCCATTGTGATATGCTTATTTTTGTGTTGATGTTTTCTCTGTTGTTCTTAGTAGTCTGTTCTGGGACATTCTTTTTTGTGAGTTGATTTTTCACCTTTTTAAGAGCTAGTTTTGTAGTTGTTGAGATTCCTGTGTTACATTTCTTGATATGATATGTTGCGTCTTTGTAGTGCTTTACGGCTGCCCCGAAGGTCCCCCTTAATAAACTGTATATAAATTCAATTTTAATTACTATCAGTCTTGTCATCTTCCTCTCCATCTGGTAGGACTATAACGACTGTAGTACATCCCTCTTTTTAATATGATGGCACCATAGTTTTCATGATAACTACTGGATTGCTTCTTTGAGTATTAAAGCTGTGATTGAGTTTGGAGCCTTCCCTAACTGAGTAGAATTCTGGATGATGTGTCGTTCTAAAATACAAAGTTAGTGGTTTTGTTCTTCTAAGCCAAAGCCAAGAACTTCTTTCAGTATTTCTTGTAGTTTTGGTTTGGTTTTTACAAAGTCTCTGAGTTTCTGTTTATCTGGGGATGTCTTAATTTCATTTTTGTATTTGAAAGATAGTTTTGCAGGATATATAATTCTTGGTTGGAAGTTCTTCTCCTTCAAGGCTTTGAATGTGTCAAGCCACTGTCTCCATGCCAGCATGGTTTTTGCTGAGAAATCTGATGAAAGCCTATAGGATTTCCCTCTGAATGTTAGCTTTGTGTTGAGTCTTGCTGCCTTTAAGAGTTGCTGCTTGTTTCATTTTGTTAAGCTTGATTATAATATGTCTTTGAGTCTTTCTTTTGAGATCTATGTTGGGTGGTGTATGATATGCATCTGGGATATCTATATTCTCTTTCTTCATGATTTCTGGGAAGTTTGCTGTCAGCAGCTCAGCAACAATATTCTCTGTGTTCTCAGGTGTCTCATCCTGCTCAGGGACTCCAGTTAATAGAAGGTTGTTCTATTGGACTCTTAATAGAGTCCAACATACTTCTTAATGCTTTTTCATTTTTCTTGTTTCTTTTTTCTGATTTGTCCTCATAGACGCTGGTGTCAGTAGCTCTGTCTTCCAAGTCAGAAATTCTTTTTTCCATTTGTTCCACTCTATTTTCTTGTCTTTGAATGGAATTTTTTATGTCTTTGATTTTGTTCTTGATCTGTTGGATTTCAGAGTACTGGTGTTCCATCAGGTCAGACAGCTTTCTTAATTTTTCCTCTTGTTCTGCTGCATTTTGTATAAGGTCTAGAAGGGCTGTGTATGTAATCCTGTTGTATTCATCTTCCGATGATTTCAGAAAAGTTTCTTTATCTGGAAAACTCCTTGGTTGTTTTGTTTGGGAGCCTTCTTTAGCCATGGGTAATTTCTTGTTTGCCACAAGCGTCTGTTGCTTTTTCGGTTTCATGTGAGCAAGTAGAGATTGGGAGAGATACTGTGAGGATGAACTGCAGATGTTTCTCTAGACTTTCTTAAAATGTAAAACAAAAGGTATCTGACCACTTCCCAAGTCAGTCAGGTTTTCAGGTGTAGAGGTCCCTTTTCCCAACTGGCAAAGTAAGCACCACTATATCCAACCCAAGATGATACGAACTAGTTCAAAATACACCAGTTGTACTACCCTGTTGGTTTCTGCTGACAGGGCCCAGCCTTAGGTGACACTGTGTAAACTACTGCTTTCTTGGTAGAAAAGTGCTCTCCTGTAGGCAGGCTCTGGCTCCTAAGCTAAGAATTAGGTCCAGCTGTGGCCACCGTATCTAAGATGGCGCCCTACACACGGTAAGCAGATAGAGGGGCTAAAGGTGCTGAGAGGTAGTGAGTCCTCCACCTGTGATGCCGGGGCCCCCACCATAGGCGACACTGTGTAAACTACTGCTTGTCTGTCAGAGACGCGCTGTCCTGTTTGCAGGCGCTGGCTCCCAGGCTAAGAATTAGGTCCTGCTAAAATCTCTGTATCCAACATGGCGTCCTGCACACTGGCAGTGCTGTTCTGTACAAACCAAGCTGTGGCAGAGATAAAAAGAGAGGACCCAATTGGCTAGGTATACAGAGTCCTAAGCCTGGATCTCAAAATATCACAATTTCGCCTGCCTATCCTACCAGTAGTGTGCCTGAGACTAGCCAGTAGGCAAGACCCAGCTCCACCCGCTGGCCAAGACAGAGAAAAAAGAAGTCACAATGGTGCGTTTACCTTCAGTCTGTGAGAGCCAGGGCTAACCAGGAGTGAAAGAGAGAAGCTTCTCGCTCAGTGGCATGAAGTCCAAATTAACAGCCCTGTGCCGTGTCCTGGGGCTCACTAGGTGACCAGAAGGCTCTGTTTCATTATCAGTTCAGGTCTTGGTTTCCAGAGGGATATAAGGAGACGTGTGCCTAGTCCGCCATCTTGACTCCACCCCCAGCAACCATCTTTTAAGAGCCACACACCCTTCTATTTAGCTAGCTTAATTTTCTTTTTTATTGATGTATAACTTCCATATGGTAAAGGGCATATATTTCTAGTGTCCATGTCAATGTGTTTATAGGTAAAATGGGCAGATTTTTTTCACCATACCATTTTAATCTAGTTTGGACATTAAAGTTATTTTAAAAAAATGACTGTCAAGTAAATTCCAACTCTTAGTGACCCTATAGGACACAGTATAACTGCCCCATAGAATTTTCAAGGAGTGGCTGTATGGATTTGAAGTGCTGACCTTTTGATTAGCAGTCAATGCTCTTAAGCAATATACCACCATAGTTTCTGATCAGGGTTATAGCATCTCATAAGATGAAGTCTGAAACAATCTTTAGAAGATAAGAATTATGTGTTAGTTGATAAAACTCACCTATAAAACTCTTTGGGCCTATTGCCTTTGTGAGATTGAAGAAGGAAAAATACTTCTGTATTAGCAATTCAATTTATGTAATAGTTATTGATTTATTAAATACACTTTGATAATTTATATCTTTAGGAAAGATATTCATTTCAAAATTTAGAAAATCCTACTGTATTTGTATTGTGACTCCCTTTTTGTTCTTAATATTACCCTTGTCTCTTGGGCTGAATGCCTAACTGATTTATTCTTAGACTCACACTTTTTTAGTGAACCTATTAAAGGTTATAGATTTAGTACATCAAAAAACTTACAAGTGTTAATACAAAGCAATTCATTGTTATCCAGTTCTAAATACTTTGTTTTTCATTGTTATATCCTTTTCTCCCATGAGCTACTTAGAAGTCCATTTTTAAATATATATTTTAAAGTTTTATTACGTTGTTGAGAATAGACACAGCGAAACATGTACCAATTTAGCAGTTTCTACATGTACAATTCAGTGATACTGATTACCTTTTAGAAGTCCATTATCGACAATAAATGTTTTAAGGCTCTTGATACCAAGTGCTAAATCATTTTCTCAAACAACTGTGCTCTTTTCCACTTCCAGAAGCCATGTAGATACCAAGACTACCTCAAATGATATCTCAAAAACAAACAAGTAGCCCATGTCCTATAGAGCTTGTTTGTATCATGCAAAGCACCGTAACTGCAGTCTGTGGAGTCACTATAATAAAGAGGTTAGTGTGTGAGCTCTGGGTTCGAGTCCTGACCAGGCGACTTAGTAAGTGCAGTCTTTGGACAAATAACTTAATCTTTCTGCACCTGAACTTCCTCTTCTGTGAAACAAGGCTAATGAAAGAGTGTTTGTTTTATAGAGTTCTTGGGAAGTGTTTAGCACCTAGTTGACATTTAATAAACATTACTACTTTTTTTGATCAATCTAATGGTGCTGATTTTAGCAAATATTTTTCTTTGTACTTGCAGTGTTGCTGTGAGTAACATAAAACTCTGGGTTTCTGGAAAGTAAAGATCCATGTTCAAAAGAGCTGTGTTATACCTGCATTCCAAATGCATTCATCTCTTTCAAGTTCTTGCAAACGTATGCAGAATGGACACAAGCACACATAGACAAGACTGTCCTATGTCACATTCACAGAGGCAAACCAGTAGATAGCCACAAAAACACACACTCAGTCAAACACAGAACACAAAGATCCAGGTCCACATTCAGTGCTTCTGCATACTGGCCGCAAAGATGGATTCATCGCCCACAGAGAGAAACAAGTCCCGAGTCCCACTCATAGCCTAGCAGCCCACTGCCAGCGCACAAACCACCTGAGTGCCAGCCCCTTGCAAAGCGTCCAACAGCAAAACCTCCTACCCATCAGCTTCGCTCTGGTCAGGGGATTTGTTTATACTCCTTTTCGGTCTGCTTTATTGCAAGTGATGGTGTCCTACTTCCTAGAGTTATCATCTGTCCCTCTAACTCCCTACCCAGCCCCCAAGCCTCTTCCAATCCTCCGTTGCGCATGTGCCCTGCATCACTCCCCCTCCCGGGTACCAGTTGTCGCTCCCAGGCCCTGCCGGCGGAAGAGATGGAGCCGCGTCACCAGCGCCCGGCCCCTTAAAGCACTGCTGGCTGGAGTCGCCTCCCTCCCTGCAGCCCGCCGCGGGGATGGAGTAAAGGGAGATCCATCGACCTGCCCACGGGATCGGAGATGGAGTTAAAGCAGTCCTTGTCTATCCATCTGGAAGCTGAGAAGCCTCTGAGGCGCTATGGGGCGGTGGAGGAGACATCATGGAAAGCCGAGGGACTGGGAAGAAGTGAGTACTTGGGGAGGGGGCGGCTGGGGTGCTGTGCGCCTAGCCAGTGGTCGCCAGAGCGCGGTAACGCAGGGAACCTAGCAAAGGAAGCGCCCCCGCCGCGCCTCTTTTTGCGCTGGGGGATACGCAGCGCTGCGCAGAGATGCTCTCTTCCCGGGAACAAAAGGGGGACCCTCCTGGCTGGGCTTCCCCGGGAGGCTTGGGAAATCACAAGGAACCCTAAGCCTGGTGCCTTAGCTGGAACTCTGGTTCAGCTAGCTCGCAACTCGTCTGAGAAACTCGAGTCTTTCCAGCAGCCGAGGGAGGAAGGTCTTTTCGCAGCTGGGATGCGCTGGGGCGCTTGAGCCATAGGACTATCCTTTGAAAGCGCCCACAGCCGTGAAAAGGGGGGAGTGTCCGCTGGGTTTCCGCCAGCGCGAGCTTCAACATACACCTGAAATTTCTAGCTTTCTGTCTTCCCTTCTCCTAGATCCGAAGGAGGTGGAGAAAGCCGTAGGGGAAGCTTAACCTTCTGCACACTCTTTTTCGTTCTCCCCTGACTCAATTTCAGTCTTTGACTTGGTTCCAGTCCTAGAATGCATTTCCGAAACGGATCGGCTGTATTTGCTGATCCGCTCTAGGATTTTTGTGTGTGTGTGTGTGTGCCAGAAACATTTCCAAATAAAAGAAGGATTTTCTTTTTTAATTAATAGGATCCACCAGTTGAAACTCCTGCCCTGAAAGTGTATGGTCAGCTAGGGGGGGCACTAGGGTCATGCTCGTTTCTGGAAGCCCACAGAGCTTCCCAGTGTCCCCACCCTTGCCGTTCAGAGACCCGCACCCTGCCTCCAGCTGGGCTGGGAAAGGCCCTCCTGCCCTTCTCAAGGAGCCTGCAGCTCCCGGGCTTGGCTCCAGGTAGCCTCTCAGTGCTGTTCTCCACACCAGTCTCAGAGCCATGCTGGCCCAAGTATTGTCTGTCTGCTTTTTCCAGTCCCTGGCAGAAAATTACGTGTGTGTATGTGTGTGCGTGCGTACATGAGTGTGTGCTTTCTCGATACCTAAAATTAAAAATTCAGAAAATCTTCCTAGAATGGCTCAGCTGTATTCTGCTTCTGACGGGTTCAAGTTGGAGTCACAACCCAGTGTCTCGGTGCTTCACCTGGTGCATGGCCTGGGACTCTCCACCTCTTGCCTTGGCTTCCCTGCATTGGCCTTCGTGTAACCTGTATCCTTCCTCACTGTTTCATCCTTCCCACACCCTTTGGCTTTGGTGCTCTGGTCTGTCATCAGGGCTGAGGAGTTCCTTTCATTGTCACATTGTCAGGTGCCAGAGTCCCTGGGTGGCCCAAATCATTAAGTCCTTGACGACTTACTGAAAGGTTGGTGGTTCAGACCCACCCAGAGAGGCTTTGAAAGACAGGCCAGGCATCTGCTTCTGAAATGTCATAGCCTTGAAAACCCTGTGGAGCAGCAGTTCTGCTCTGCATACATGGTAACAGCTGTGTATCTGTGGTTAGAAATACATCATCTCATGTAATCGCAGCAACAACCCCATGAGAGGAGTTTTGACTCCCTTTGCACAAATGAAAATACTGGGGCTTCTGAGGTGCTTGGACTATTAAGTGGCAGAGCTGGGACTTGAACCCAGAGTCCCTCCTCTTAATCAGAAAGGTTTATTGCTCTCATGTTTTTCAGAAACTTTCCTGAGTCAGTGGAGAGAATCCCTGTTGCCTCTGTGGTCACAGTGGCTTTAGGACTTGAAAGAATGTCAGGGTCTATGTAGAATGGAAGGAGCCTTAGTGACAAAGTGCTTAAAAGCTTGGCTGCTAATCCAAAGGCCAGTCCTTTGAATTCTCCAGCTGTTTCTTGGAAGAAACCCTGTAGGGCAGCTCTACTGTGTCTTATGGGTTGCTATCAATTGGAATTGACTCAATGGCAGTGGGTTTTGGAGTTTATACAGAGCAGACACTGTGTTCGAATAAGCCCTGGATTTGAGTCCCTGCTCTGTCCCTTGCTGTTGGTGTGATGTTAGGCACGTTTCTTTCTGTCTCAAAGGAGGCCTGGTAGTGCAGTGGTTAAGCAGCTGGCTGTTACCTGATAGATCAGTGTCTTGAACCCACCAGCCTCTATATGGGAGAGAGGTGTGGAAGTCTGCTTCTGTGAAGATTTACAGCCCCGGAAACCCTATGGGGCAGTTTTTCTCTGTCCTGTAGGTTGCTGTGAGTCAGAATTGACTCAGCAGCACTGGGTTTTTGTTTTTTTTTTTTACCCTTTGTTTTCTGAAAGTAGAGACAATGATAGTATTTACTTTATAGCTTTGTTATGAATATTAAGTAAGAGGATGTATTTGGAGCTCAAGGTAGGTGCACTGTATCTATCAGCTGTTCCTGCAGTGTTATTACTAAATCTATAGAAAAAGCCTGCTTGTATCCTTTGCCAAGAATTTAAAAAAGCAACACCCTGGGGCAAAATGCAAATGTAGTAAGTTCCCCAGAAACTCTTTTTCTTTTCTTAATACTTTGTTAGCTTTTTTCAAATGTACAGAAAAATTGCAGTGATTGCCCAATTTATAGCATTTTGACTCCCTGAGATTGTTATGTTTATACTTCCCAGTCTGCAGGCTGATAAAAGTCTGGCAAAAAGACTCATTCTGTCTGATCCAAGTCATCAAATACTCTCAGTCTTGCTCTTTATTTAAACGTAAGACCACAGTTTCTGACCTGCTTTAGCATAGATCCCTGAATGGATGCGTGGATAGTTTTTGTTTGTTTGTTTTTTCACCTGTTCAAACTAGAAATCTTCAGAAAGCATTAATCCAAAGTCTAAATCTGAACCTTGAGTCTGGGTTTGTTACTCAGCAGTTTTTAATCACGATAGTGTTGTCTACAGCTTGGCATTTTTCTAACAAAGTGGCTTTTTTAGAACTCCCTCTCAACTCACAGAGTATATGTTCCATGATGTCTGGGGCCTCCACTTATTTATTAATGAAGCATGAAAACTAGTGCTATTGATTCGTGGCTTAACAAATGCCAAGTCAATGAGATACACCTGATGTGCTGGAGACGGGGCGGTGTTGTCATTAGACACTGTTGAGTCAGTTCTGACTCTTAGTGACCCTGTGTACAACTGAACAAACACCACTGGGTCCTGCGTCACCCTCACGATCACTGCCACGTTTGAACCTGTTGCTGCAGCCACTGTGTCAGTCCGTCTCATTGAGGTTCTTCCTCTTTTTCATTGACACTTTACTTGGTCAGAAGCCCTGATGCCACAGTGGTTAAGAGCTACGGCTGCTGATCAAAAAGCTGGCAGTCTGAACCCACTGGCTGCTTCTTGAAAAGTCTACGGGGGCACCTCTACTTTGTCCTATAGGGTGGCTGTGAGTCAGGATCAACTCAACAGTAACAGGTCTGATTGGTTTTTTTTTTCGGTTACCTTGTCAAGCATGCGATCCTTCTCCAGGGACTGGTCCAACCTGATAACATGGCCTGTGTACAAGGACTGCCAATTAAGTTCGCAAACTCATCTTAGAAGAAGTGCTGCATATCTCTTCACTGACTAACTCTACAGTCACCTTCGAAGTATTCCCCTTGGGAAGCTATGCGCTGACATCAGGCAGCTAGTCCACCCTTCAAAGCAATTTGGGAACTCTTTTTCTGGAATGGCCATCAGAGCAGTTGTCGTATTACCCTTAATGTCCTGAATGTCATCAAAGTGTGATCTTTTCAGTATTTCCTTTATCTTCACATAAGAAAAAAGCCATTGGTGGCCAGATCAGGTGAGTAGAGAGGATGTCCAAATACAGTTATTTGTTTACTGGCTAAAAACACCCTCACAGACAACTCTATAGTTAAGTTTGTAAACTTTCCACTGTGCCACCATGTATGATGGCCATTCCACACAGAGTTCCAAAATTGCTTGAAAGGGAGGACTAGGCACTAGCATCGGTGCATAGCTTCCCATGGGGAGGACTTTGAAGGTGACCGTGGTGATATTCAGCAAGGAGGTGTGTAGCACTTAGAATAATTTAGTTCGTGGACCTGATTGTCAGATCTCATACAAGAGATGAAGCCTCACTGTTCTCACTTCCAAAGACTATTCTGGCTGTATTTCTTCCAAGACAGATTTGTATGTTCTTCTGGTGGTCCATGGTATGGTCAGTATTTTTTGCCTAGCACCATAATTCAAAGGCATAAGTAGTTTTTTAGTCTTCTTTGCTTAATGAGATGAAGAGAGACATGCTGAAGAGAAGGCATGTACTAACTTCTACACATATTTAAATGTTTTACGTTAAACGCTGAGCATGTGTCGATTAAGACTTGTAAAGGGAAGAAAAATTGCAGAACTGATTTTTTTTTTTATTTTTTCATTTAATATGATTGAGTGAAAATGTACATTCCCGTATAAATGTACATGCCCACCTCTATGTAGCTTCCACTGCTCTCCCTGTCCGGTGACAGCACACTATTCCTCTCTGCTCCATACATGTCTCATCCTCCCAGCACCTCCTTTCTGCTCCTCTCCACCCACTCTCCTTCCTCCAGCCAGAGGTCAGCACGATGATATCGTATAGATGCATAGAACCATAAAGTGCATCCAATATATGGTCACTCTGCATTGCCAAGTCTAATCCATTCATGTTTGAAGAGTGGACCTTCATTATAATTTATGGGCAAGGGGCCATGCTTCCAGGGGAACCCTGAAACTGCTAGACCGTCAATTAAGGTCTTTTAGTGGAGATCTCAGGATGCACCCCTTTTTATTCTTGTGTTGCCAGTGAGACTCAACTTAGTGAGCTCCATCGCAGCTATCACTGGTGGTGGCCAGGCACCATCCAGTTCTTCCAGTCCCAAGTTGACGTAGGCACCTACTTATGTGGGTCTGTCTATCTTCTGGGTTGTCTTTACCCCATGTCATTTTGGTCCTCGGTAAGCATCTGTTCCTGCCAAGTTGGGACCATTTGCTGTGCCCTTGGATGGCAGCTTGGCAGCTTTTAAGACCCCAGACGCCACTCACCAATGTGGGGTGCAGAGAGCCCTCTTAGTAAAATGCTAGTTGTGCCAATTGGCCTCGATTTCACCTAAGAGCATAGTCCCCTGCCCCCTGCCCCCTGCCCCAGCTACTCTATGCTTGCAGTCTTGGGTTAAGATGGAAGGAGTACTCAAGTTATGCTGAAGTCCACTTAGTGTTGTTCTTGTTTCTGATGTGTGCTATCACCGATTTCTCCCAACCAGATTTCTAGCAACTATCTAATCTAAACCCTCCCCCCGTCGCCCTCGCTCCCTCCCCTCCCTTGCAGTTGTCAAAGAGTCTTTTCTTCTATACACAAGTCTGTTTTTGGGATTTTATCATAGAGGTCTCATACAGTATTTGTCCCCTTGTTGCTGACTACTTTCACTCAACATAATGTCTTCCGGTTGAAACCAGGTTATGAGATGTTTCCTGGAATCATCGTTATTCTTTATCATTGCGTAGTGCTCCATTGAGTATATGTACCATAGTTTACCTATCCATTCTTGTGTTGTTGGGCATCTGGGTTGAGTCCATCTTTTTGCTATCGTGGACTGTGCTATGATAAACATTCTTGTGCATGTGTCCATTGGTGTGAAAGGACTTGATTCTGTAGGGTATGTTCCAAGCAGTGGAATTACTGGGTCAAATGGTATATCAATAACCATTTTTTTAAGGAATCACCAGATTGCTTTCCGAAGAGGCTGGACCATTTTGCAACCCCAGAACTGATTGTTTTTAGTTAAGTTGTATTTAATTGTAATTACAGTTTTTTGTGTATTTAATTGTAGCTATAGCTTTTAAAAGGAGCTCGCTTGGCACACTGGTTAAGTGCTTGGCTACCAGTGGAAAGGTTGTCATTTCAAACCCACCAGCTGCTCTGTATGAGGAAAATATAGCAGTCTGCTTCTGTAAAAATTGCAGCCTTGGAAACCCAGTGGGACAATTCCACTCTACCCTATAGAGTTGCTTTGAATCCATTCAGCTGGATGACAGTGATTTTCCCCTCTTACCCTGTAGCTTTTAAATAAAAGGTAAGAAGTCAGGTAAAACAGATTCAAACCAGTTCTCACACTTTGTAGCTTGGTCACCTGGGAAAATTGCTGAACCTTTCAGTGTTTCAGTTGCCTCATCTGTAAAATGGGGATAATAATAGGCACTACCACTTTGGACTATGGGGAGAATGAAATGAGGTGATGTAGACAATACAGTTAGCACAGTGCCTGGCACTTGGTAAGCCCTCCGCAGGTACTGAAGGCATGTCGTCAGAGGGCATAGTGGATGGTGCACCTAGGAATAATACTTGAGGAAGTATTCTAAGCTTGCTGTTCGCAACTTTTTCGTGTTTCTGTTTCCCTGTAAATTCCTGATAAGGACTGTATGGTTACTGCCTTCTTCACAGGAATCTGCAGGAAAAGATGTTTGACTCCTTGAAGACTAGACAGTGTCTTCTAGTATGTGAAAGGTCCCAAACAATTGCTCACAGAGTCTTTAGCAGTATTTTTCTGCTAATGGTATTTTTTTTCCTTTTACTCAGATGGAAAATGTATAATGACATTTCAGTGTAGTTAGATATAAAAATATAGCTTTCAACGAACCATAATTAATTGAAAGACTCACAAAAGCAGGGTGCCTTTTGGAAACACACAGAGCTTTTTAAAAAACAGTTGTGTATTGTTGTGGCCATGTCTTGATAGACATTGAATGGCCTTTCAGGGCTGGTCATACATTTGGGTGGGGATGGCAGCTGGGCCTGGAGCTGGGAATGAGTGCTCTGGCAGAAGCAGAAAGGTGGAAATCAGTGTACAGTGAGCATAAGGCTGGGATTAAGGTAGAAAGCTCAAAGAGCAATCTTTCTATAAACCTAGGGGAGATGACTGTTATTTAAAGGTCCAAGGATGTGTACTGACTAGCAAGCGGATCATTAAATTGGCCAGTGTTTCAGATTTAATAAACAGCACAGAGACTGAGATGGTATGAGTCACTGGCAACCCAAATAATGGGTTCTCAGGTGGAGTTTGGTGTTACTTTCATCCATGTGATTAAATACGCTAATTTTATTGTTTCAATTGGATTTTGCTTTAGCATTATTTATTTTTGTCTTGTTATAGAAGTCCTACATATGTTTTTAAAATAATTTAAAATTTACAAAAAATATGAAAATAAAAAGTGAACGGTAACTGTAATCAGGTCTCTTATCCTCATTTATTCACTCAACAAACATTCTTAGGGCTGCATGGTGTTCTAGGAGCAGTGCCTACAGGTGAAAAAGAAAGACAAGGTCCTTGCCTTGATGGAATTTGTATTCAGGGGAAAGCAGGCACGAGGCTGTTAGATTGCACACAAGCAGACCAGTGAGGGAGTTCAGGTGATGACAGTGCTCACAGGAAATCAACACGGGAGGAATGTATCCTCAGCCAGTTAGGAAACGCCTCTCCAAGGTGACGTTTTGCTGTGTCAGTAGCAGGGATCCAGGTTGTAAATGCAAAGCCCCTTGATGATGTGTTAGAAGAAGAGACAGAAAGTCAGGGTGACTGGAACCCAGTGAGCCCCAGAGAGTGGAGATGAATCCCAGTGACCAGACTAGGTAGCGTCTTGTAGACTGTGACTTAAAAAGAAAAAGTCTGGGAGGACTTCCACTACCATAGCAGTTTGATCTGTTTATCTTCATTTGAATGCCTTCTAAAGGCAAAAAGCCACTGCTGTTGAGTCAGTTCTGACTCGTAGCGACCCTGTAGGTCAGAGTGGAACAGCTCTGTAGACTTTCCGAGGAGCACCTGGTAGATTTGAACTGCTGACCTTTTGGTTGGCAAACGTAGCACTTAACCAGTATGCCACCAGGGTTTCCGAATGTCTTCTAGAATGTGTAAAAAGCAAGAAATAAACAATGTCTTCCATACTAATGTAGAGTAAGAACTTCTGTAATTGTATGTGTGCATGTGATGTCTTTTCTTAAGATGATCAGCTGTGTGTCTGACACTCAGTCTGTAATCCCTTGAAATTTTTGGTTATAAATGTGATAGGAATTGTCTCATAAACAGAAAACATGTAAAGGAGTATTAAAAATTGAGCAAAAGGAAAAATATAAAAAAGTCTGGATCTTACCCTCATGCTGAAGAAGGCACTGAAGAGTTTTAACCTGGGGACTTGGTTTTTCTGTTTAAAAGGTCACATTGGCTGCTAAACCAAAGCCACACCACCTGCCAGGAAGCTGATTCTGACTAATGGTGACTCCATGTGTGTCAGAGTAGAACTGTGTCTTTCACAGGGTTTTCAAGGCTGTGAGGTTTTATAAGCAGATCATAGACTTCCTCCAGGGTGCCTCTGGGTAGGTTCGAACTGCCACTGTTTTGGTTAACAGCTGAGCACGTAACCATTTACTGTATGCGGGGACTCCCGTGGGCTACTGGATGAAGAATAGTGGGGCAAACAATGACCACATGTTGTCATTGTTGGCTGTGGGCCCTGGCTCCTACCTTGTCAGCTCCATTTTAGGTAAGTAGTAGGAACTTCCTTGAGCGAGAAAGGTGGGATGGGACTAGAGGCAACCTGGACTCGCCTTAGAGAGACTGAGCCCTGATTTGAGAATTAGAAGTGATAATAGTCTCTGCACAGTCCCTGGATGGGCAACTGACTTGTGTCAGTTATGGTGGTGCTATAATAGCAGAGGAAACCCTGGTGGCCTAGCACTTACGAGCTACGTCTGCTGACCAAAAAGATCAGCAGTTCGAATCCACCAGGCGTTCCTGGGAAACCCTATGGGGCACTCCTACCCTGTCCTGTAGGGATACTATGAGTTGGAATTGACTAGATAGAAATGAATTTTTATAATAGCAGAAATGTGAAGATTATGAATACAATAGTATCTAGTGTGTATTTTAAATTTCCTTCTTATGTGTTAATTGAAGGGAAAATCAGTTTTGCCTTCTATTATTCAATTGATTATTAAACACATTAGTATCAATGACTTAGCTATTAAAATAGCATATTAAATTCTCATAAAATGACAGCAATAAACTCATATTCCTCTGAATGCAGATAATCTGAATGTACTCATAAAGAGACAGAATGACAGAATGGATGAAAAAAACAGAATTCAGCAATATGCTATTTATGGGAGACACACCTTACAGACAGACACCTGCTACTAGTGCAACAACAAATACATTGACTGATGGAACAGAATTGAGAACCCAGATGTAAATGTGTCCACCTGTGGTCACCTGATTGTTGATGAGAACCCAAAGTCCATCAGATGGGAAAGGGCTTTTTTAGCAGATGGTGCTGGCAAAACTGGATGTCATCTCATCACATGGAGAAACCGGAGGGCATTATGCTGAGTGAAACAAGTCAGTCACAAAGGCACAGGAGCTGTGTGAGACCGCTACTATGAGAACTCATGAAAAGTTTATATAGAGAGACAGTTTTGGATGGTTACCAGGGGTGGGAAGGTGGGAGGTTGGGATAGAAAAAGTAAAGAAATATAAGAAGGCCACGTCTTAGGAAAAATATTTTCTCTCTCTCACACACACAGCAAAACCCTATTAAGTGGACAGGATTATTCCCATTTTACAGATGGGAAAACTGTGGCTTGGGGAAGTTCAGCAATTTGCTCAAGATCACAAAGTGGTGGGGCAGGAGTCTGACTCTAATTCTCTCTGACACTAACTAATCTTACCCTGTGTCTATTAACCCTGGGACAGTGCTAGATGCTGCAGAGAGTAAATAGGAAATAAGAAACGGTTCCCACTTTCAGGAAGCTCATAGATTTGGATTGCAGGTAGTCGTGGTGGAATAAAGAAACACCAGAACTTAATAATGCCAGCAGAATGAAACAAGTGCCAAATGAAGGTACAGGTCGCCAATGTAAAGAAGAGCTTATTGGGGAACTCCAGGGAGACAGCATGAAGGAGGAGTGTTTGTTTGCACTGGGCTTGAAGGAGAAGCAGGGTTTCGATAGTTTAAGAGAGGAGAGAGGGGCATTTCGGGTGAGTTGCCAGCCAAGGCAGGGAAGTGGAGGTTCCAAGAACCACGCACCTTTTCTTTCCTCTTGGCATGATGAAGTCTGGCTGTCACGCCCGGGGCTCTGGGTCTGTCAGGTTGGCTCAGGTGGCTCTCTTGGTACCTGGCAGGTTAGCAGCCTGCACAGGCGGAGGCTGCCTCTTATTGCAGCCCTGCAGAACACCACTTGGGAAGCCCCTGACACGATGCTCCCTGTAACGTCCATTCGTTGCTTCACTCTCTCATGTGATGGTGGTTTACTCAACAGGTTCGAGCCCTGTTGTGCTGCTTAGAAACTCTGTGGGTTGCTGTGAGTTGGAATCAACTCATAGGCAGTGGATTTAAGACCTCCTGTGTGCTAGCTTCAGAGGCACAGGAAGGAAGACCCAGACCCCGCCCTTAGGGAATTCTCTGTCTAGCTTTTTGTGTTCCTGTCCTCCTCCTCCTGCTCCCTAGCACTACAATCTTGGGCAGGTTGCCTGATTTACCTAAAACCTTCATTCGCTCATCTTGATAATGGGAATCGTAATTCCCTTTAACCCCTTGAGGATCAAAGGGGAGTATTGCTGGTAAAGCATAGTGTCTGACCTGTAAATGTCAGTCGATGTTACTGCTATCAGTGGTATCAAGGTTTGGTTCGGTTGAGTTGTTGGCATTTATTAAGAACCAGCTGCCCGGCTGAGTGGGAGGAGCTGACAGTGCCAAATGTCCCCTGCCATTGAGGAGGGAGGCGTTGTGGGTGGCGTAGTGGTTACCAGCAGGGGCTCTGAGTCAGAGCCTTTATTTGGAGACCTGGCTCTGCCACGTATTATTTCAACCACGAGCTTTGGCGTTCACATCTGTAAAACGGTGACGTGGAGCCCTGGCAGCTCATTGCATCAGTGGTCAGCTGCTGACGGAAAGGCTAGTGGGTCAACACCCTCAGCTGCTCTGAGGGAGAAATATGTGGCACTCTGTGCTTCTGTAAAGATGACATCCTTAGAAGCCCCAGGGTGCAGCCCTGCTCTGTCCAGTAGGGTCACTATAAGTTGGGGTCAACTCATTTTTTATTCCAGAATTGCCTCGAAAGCAACACATTTTTTTGTATCTCTTTAAAAATTGTACACTCAAAAATGGTAACAGTGGAAAACTTTTGTTATATCTATTTTACTGCAATTTAAAACATTTTTTTTTAGAGTAGACATGTAAATAACCCAGCAGTTTCACTATTGGAGATTTATCCCAGAAAAACAAAAACATATGTTTGCACAAAAGAAATGGACTAACCAACCAGCCAGACAGTCAAACAAAAAAAACAGTGACTCCAAGGGAAGCAGAAAGAAAGAGTATGAGGTCCGACAAGTCCGCAAACATCAGAGTTCTAAGTGCTGCCTCATTGCTGACTATCACTGTGGTCACCTTTGAAGTACTCTCTTTGGGAAGCTATGCACTGATGCCAGCTCCTAGTCTGCCCTTCAAAGCAGTTGGAACTCTTTCTGAAATGGGCATTACACACGGTGGCACGGAGTGCAGTTTGTGAACTTAATTGCATAGTTGTCTGTGAGGGAGTTTTTAGCCAGTGTAACTGTGTTGGAACACCCTCTGTGATCACCTGATCTGGCCCCCAGTGACTTTTCTCTTTACCCAAAGATAAGGGAAATATTGGAAGGAAGACATTTTGGTGACATTCAGGACATAAAGGGTAATATGATGGTGATTCTGATGGCCGTTCCAGAAAGAGTTCTAGAATTGCTTTGAAGGGTGGACTGGGTGCTGGTGTCAGTGCATAGCTTCCCAAGGGGAGTGCTTTGAGGGTGACCATAGTGATATTTAGCGGTGAGGTATGTAGCACTTTTTCTAGGAGAGTTCGTGAACTTAATTGGCAGTCCTCGTAAGAAATAGTATGTATTGTGCACCTCCTTTGTGCCAATTCGCTATGTAGGTTTTATGTGCCTCCTGTAGGTTATGCTTCACAAAACATGCTATGAGATAAGGTGCCATGAAGCCATTTATTGCCGTGTTTCACAGAGGAGGAAACCGAGACTCAGAGAGGTAAAGCAACTTGCCCAGTATCACCCCACCAATAAGTGGCCGAGCTGGGAGCTGAACCCAGTACAGCTGCCTTAATGCTGCTGCTTTAGTGCGCAGGATTCATTCAGTCTACCGTTGATACAGACACATACAGTCAGTTAGACACATCGTGTGCTCCTTTGTACTAATATCCCTCTCTGGCTCATTGATGGCCTTTTCCATGATAAGCTTGTCTCTTGTAAAGTTGACATCATCTTCATGTCAGACTGGAATGGGAGCTTGAAGATTTTCATGGAAATACAATGGGAAGAGTCTGTTTTGAAGAAGAGGACTTGGGCTTTATGGACAAGAGGCTCCCTTGAGCGATGGAGATTCCACATGGAGGTGGAGAAGTCTAGTGTTTGAGAGCAGGGACTCTGTCTGTATTTGGATTTTAGTTTTACCACTTATGAGCTGTGTGATCTTGGGCTGGTTGTTTAATCTTTCTGAATTTCATTCTTATGTATAAAACTGGGCTAGTAACAGGAACCCTTCATCACATAATTGAGAAGACTCATTGAGAAATGTATGTAAGTTTTTAGCACACAGCCTCTTATTCTCAATAAAGGGTCACAATGATGGTAATGACGGTGGTGATGGAGCAGAGTGTCAAGTGGGCAGCGTTTAAACAGTTGGAAAAGAGAAGAGGATCATTGCACTGGATGGACAAGTCTCAGGAGAAGAATGGAGGTGGCAGTGACTGTGGGCATTGCCAGAGGCATGCAAGAGCCTGGCAGAGCTGGAGGAGTCATGAAACGCGCAGGTGGTTGAGGACGGCCACCAACCAGACATGGGCTGATTAAAAATGGCAGGTCACATGGAGCCAGTACGGGACGGGGGTTGTGGTGAAAGACGTAGCATTTAAAGATTTTCAGTGGTTGCAGGCTAGATGGAAAGGGAGAGCCCCGAGGGTAATAAGATCAGCTGGGAGGTTTTTGGAATTACTGAGTGTGAGGTGACCTGGGCTGGGGTCAGAAGTGGATTTGGAGGAAAGGGCTAATCAGACATCGTGAAAGAAACAACTGCAATAGCTGATTATAGTTAGGAAGGAAAGAGGTTCTTCTAAGTTCAGGTAATGTGATAGGTAGGAAATGACACGACTGTTCGCATGAGGCTTTAAGAATTTAAATATTATCAGCGTCAGTGTTGCTCACTCTTATTTTCAGCTGGGCTTAAAAAGGTTAGGGATTATCAGTAGTGGGAGAAGTAGTAATAATGATGTCTTAGTTTGTGTGAGGTCACTGGTGGTTCAGAGGTAGATGTCTCATCTTTCATGCAGGAAATCCAGGTTCAAGTTCCAGCTGCTAGCCCTCTCACACAGTCACCGCCCACCCGTTAGTGGAGACTTGGGTACTGCTGTGATGCTGAGTAGGTGTCACTGGAGCTTCTAGACTAAGACAGACTAGGAAGAAAGGCCTGGCAATGTACATCCAAAAATCAGCCAGTGAAAACCCTGTGCATCACACTGTGCAAGACTGACCAGGTGTTTTGTTCCACTGTGCATGAGTTGGGGGCCTTTGTAACAGCAACTAACAGTGACAACATTTTCATGGTACTCTCCATGTTATACTTTTGCTGTGTATGTTCTGCTTTATTCTTCACAAGAAAATACAAAGAGTAGGGGCTGTCATGCCCCCTTTATGAGTAGGGAAACGAGGGTTAAGTGGTCTCCCAAGGTAAAGGATGCAACCAGTGTCTGAGAACTGCTATAACAAAAATACCACACAGTGAGTGGCTTGCAAAACAGAAATCTGCTTGTCCTGGAGGCTAGGAGTTGGGAGCAGAGTACTGCCCGTGTTGATTCCTTCTGAGGGCTTTGAGAGAGGAACCACCCTGTGCCTCTCTCCTGGCTGATGCGGATCCTGGCAATCCTTGGCGTTTCTTCACTGTTTGTAGTTGTGTCTTCCCCCAGTGTGTGAGTCTCTCTGTCTGTCTGTTCTCCATCTTATAAAACACTACTCACCCTATTCCCATAGGACTTCCCTAGCTGAAAATGATAACATTTTTCAAAGAAAGACTATTTCTAAACAAGGTCACAGTCACAGGCACAAGGGTTAGTAATTCACCATATCTTTTTGGGGGACACAGTTCAATCCATAACAGCCAATAAGGACCAAGCCAGGACACAAAGTCCAGGATATTTCCACAAGATCAGGGCTCCCTGGGAGTATATATACTGGAATCCCACACAAGCAACAGTTGCATTGCAAGATGGGAGCAAATATATCTGGACTCTGTAAAATCCAAGTTGGAAAATGGCTTTAATACTTGACCTTGATTATTCTGTCCATGTTTCATTCGCAAGTAAGTCTTCCATCCAGCCATCATCCATCCACTCCTTCCTGACTCATTCAGTACATATTTATTGCTCTCCTTTGGGACTACGGCTACAGTCATGAGGATGCTCAGGATGCTCAGAAGGGCCTTTCCACCAGCATAATGGCTGAGATAGAGATCTGGCTGGGTGCCAGCGAGCCCAGTGAAATTGCCAGTGCCAGCTTCCATCAGCAGATCCGGACACTGACCATCCACAAGCCTGTGACCCATCCATTCTTGGGTTTGGATGCTAGAAAAATACCTTAGTTTCCCAGAAGGGCAGGCGTATGGGCATGTGTAAGTGAAAGGGTACCAAGACGGTGACTCACAGGAGGAGCACCGGAGTTCTGTATTGACTGCTCTGAAGATATCACAAATCTAAGAAGATTGCCCAGCACGTGTATCATAGCCTGTGCCTGAAGGTGAGGCGGAACATGTTTAAGAAGAAGAGATTCTCATGGAACACATTGGCCATCTGAAGGCAGGCAGAAGCTCCTGGCTGAGAACTAAGGGAAGCCTAAGGTCTAAGCACACAGGTGCTGTGAGGAGCTGCTCCAGGCTGAGAGAGCATCAAGGCTGTGTCCAAGGAGGAAGAAACCAAGAAACACAGCTCTCCGTCTCTTGTCTGCACATTGTGGTCTCAGCAGCTATATAGATCAATCATTCAATAAAACAAATCTTTGTCTGCCTGGAAAAAAAAAAACATGTTAGTGATGGCCTCTTAAATGTTGGGGAACAGCTAAGCTCTTGAGGGCTCAGTAGTGCTTTGAGTAAGACATACCACCTCCCTGCCTTCAGGTGATTTAAGGACTAGTGGAGGCGGTTCCACTTTCCAAACACAAAACAAAGGGACCAAAAAGTGACTTTATTCTTCCTTGTCCTGTAGAAACAGAATTCAGGACAGTTTGCTGATTTCAGTGCCCCCATGGCTAAATGTTGTCAAGAGTTGAATTCAGTTGTTTTGTTATGGACGTGTTTTTGCAGACAGCTGAAGAGAGGAGTGCTAATAGGATCAAGCCAAGTTTTGTGGGCTAAACAGAGTACAGTTATGTGATTCTGTCTTCTTACTACTGCCATGGACACAGGGACCCTGCCTGTTACCTTCCTTCTGAAGGACGAATGCCCAGGGTCCATGACATTGTCTGGTACTCTGAAGCCTCTCATCCAGTCAGTAGTTGCTAAATTGGATGGCCATGAATCCACAAAGCCTAGAGTGTGAATGATTTAATTGTGTTTTGCAGACCTTCAAAATCATCAAACCAAAAAATAAAGTAAGCTGGAGACTTAGTTGGTTTGAATCACCTGCCCATCTCCCAGCTTGTTCCTGGTGCTGGAGTGAGATTGGTATGTTTATGTTCCTGCTTTGAGGGAAAGACTTGAGGTTTTCAGATAAGCTACAACAGAATGAGGTGTCACCCAGTCCCATACCGTCTTCACAATCACTGGTATGCACAAGTCCATTGTTGCAGCTGTTGTGTATTTTGAGTGACTTGCAACCTAAGGGACTCACCTTCCAGCGCAGTATGAGATGAGGTTCTGTTGTGATCCATAGGGTTTTCATTGACTGGTTTTCAGAAGTAGGTCACCAGGTCTTTCTTCCTCATCTATCTTAGTCTAGAAGCTCCACTGTCCACCGTGGGTGACCCTTCTGGTATCTGAAATCCCAGTGGTGTAGCTTCCAGCATCACAGCACGTGCAAACCACTGAAGTAAAAGAGACAGTAGACGGATGATAGGTGACAGGTCTAGGTGGGCTGCGTGATATGTACCAGATGTACAGCCACTCCTTGGAAACTCTATGGGGCAGTTCTACTCTATCCTATAGGGTTGTCGAGTTGGAATCGACTCAGTGGAAATGGGTTTGGTTTTTCTAGATATACATACACATTGTATACGCACGTATATGTATGCGAAGTATATGTGTGTGTAGGCACCTGCACACACAAACCTGTCTGAATGTGATTTTATTAGTATGGAAAGAACCTGGAAGGATGTGTAACAGGTTGTTGGGATGGGAGAAGAGGCAGCCTAACTTCAGAAATGTTACAATGTGGAAAAAAAAAATGGTCTTAGAATTCAAGAAACCCAATGTCATCTGATTTAATTCTCACTGCAACCTCATGAGATAAGCATGGTTGAACTTTTCTTTCTTTTTTTAAAACATACTAGAAGAAAAGAGATGAGAATCTTGCTCATTAACCAGTGAAGGAAGGATGTGAGCCCAGGACTGCATCTCCCTCTACAGTTTATATAAAAACTTCCAATTATACCCAATTCACTGGTATTCAGTACATGAGAATGGGGCCAGGTGGAGAGGACCCAAGCTGTAGTCATTGAGTAGATTCAGACTCACGGTTCATAGTGACTCTGTAGCATAGAGTAGAACGGCCCCGTGGGGACTCCAAGGCTGTCACCTTTCTCCCACAGAGTGACTGGTGGGTTTAAACCTTCTGCCTTTTGGTTAGCAGCCGAGCGCTTATTCACTGCTCCACTAGGACCCTGCAAGTGGTCAAAGCATCTGAAATGCTTCTTGGAGGCTCGCTTTTGATCCTGCTTACAGGACTGCACCGTCCTGCCACAGCGCTGCCTCTGCTCGTGGAGACCCCGCCTGCCAGCCCTCCTCCTGCAGACTGTCATACATGTAAATGGCTCCTTCTCCCTGATCCTGCCCTCGGAGGGGATAGATTTGGGAAGCAGCGTTCCCTTACCTTAGGGTTTGCTCCCTGAACTTGCATTTCTCCTTAGTCCAGGAAAAATGCAGATGGCTGAAAGCCAGAGATTCACCCAGTCCTTTCTCCCCGGGTGAAATGTTTTTGGCAGGTGGCTTTATAAAATGACCAGCATTTTGTCAAGTGACAAAATTGCTTAATGATTTCCATTTTGGTTCCATTTGGTGAGCTAGTCTCACCTGGTCCTATACCACTGTAAAGGATCAATCCATCTTCATCGTGTTTAAATGCAGCCCGTGAGCACCAAAAAGAAAAAAACCAAACCTGTTGCCAGCGAGTCGGTTCTGACTCATGCTGATCTTATAGGTCAGAGTTAGAACTGTCTCACAGAGTTTCCAAAGAGTACCTGGTGGATTTGAACTACCAACCTTTTGGGTGGCAGGCATAGCACTTAACCACTATGCCACCCAGGAGCACACCTTGGTTAAAACTAGTAGAGATGACATCCTGAAGAGCAGCCGAAGCAAGGCTCCAGGCCCCAGGCTGGGTTCCAGGAGGCTGAGATGTCCGTTTTCCTAAGAATCTGTTCTGTCTTACAATATAGCTCTGTTTCTCAAAGGCTTATCTGGAGCCAAGACGAGGCTAGCTTTGTATGTCTGTAGTCTCAATTGAGATAGAAAGATTTGGACTTTGCCTTCTCTGGCAGTGCCGCCTTGCCTTTTTGGTATCCTGTCTTTCCTTGTAGTTTATAATTTCAGGAGATAATCTGGAAAGGAGATATCTCACAGCGATTACATGCACCAGTGCTGAAGTCGGAGTCAGGGTGCTTGGCTTCAGAGTTCCCCTCTCCCGCTTACGTGCTGGTTGACCTTGGGCAAATCATGAAACCTCTCCAGGCCTCCACTGAACTCGGCTGCTAACGGAAAGGTGGAAGGTTCAGGTTCACCAGAGACACTGCAAAACAAAAGTCTGATGGTCTACTTCTGAAAAATCAGCCATTGAAAACCTGTGGAGCACAGTTCTGCTCTGACACACCTGGGGTTGCTGTGACTTGGAGTCAGCTCAATGGCAACTGGTTTTGAGGGAAAGTAGAGCTATAACCTATTTATCCTGTCCATCCAGTACCATAAAAGAAAAAAAATCTAACCTGTTGCCATCGAGTCGATTCTGACCTGTAGCAATCCTGTAGGACAGACTAGAACTGCCCTGTAGGGTTTCCAAAGAGCTGCTGGTGGATTTGAACTGCTGACCTTTTGGTTCAAGACTGTATGTTTAACAACTGTGCCACCAGGGCACCATCTAACAGGGGCTAAACAATGGAGAGTTCTCTTTCTAATAAAAAGAATTTTCCTTACCAGACTGTGCTGGCCAGCACCTTAAAGCTCTTAGAAAATAAATGATTACATCTTTAATCGCAAACTAGTCATCACTCCTGGGGGAAGAAATTTAACCCATGTATCCTGCTGTCATAGCTCAGTGCATCCATTTCTGAATGCGAAAGATATTATTGCTGTTACCATGACTGGCAACCATTATTCAAAAACGGGTCAAAGGCAGAGAGATGCATCACTTGTTTTTTGTGGATTTTCTATTAGTTTAACTCCTTTTTTGAAAAGAGGAAACACAGTAAACTGTAAGACACAATTATCCCTTAATCAGTGTTTCCAAAAGGAACAGCTTAGGACCTGTCAGCATTCCAGCTGAAGTAGGTGTTCACCCATAGTCCTCATGGAGTAGACGTGGGGGACGAAGAGGTATTTCAGGGGATATTGGGGAGAAAAGGAATGTACCTTCCCGTATTATTGTTAAAAGATAATTTTCAGGACAAGGTAAACTTATAAAAAGGGACGCATGTTAAAGATTTTATTCTACCTATCACTTTATGAGGCAACCAGGTAGATGTTACAACTGGTTCAAAAGAGAATCTGAGTAACAGGCTTATTTATAGATCTAGACTTTTGAAATGAAAGTACAAGTGAAGGTAAAACTGTCTTTATATACAGAGAGGTGAGGTGAGAAGGAGAGTCAGTTGGACTTCCACAGAGCAGAACAGAATTTGCATGCTTACAAGAGTTATTTCTGGATTGCTTGTTCTGACCTGTGAGTCACAGAACTGTAAAACAGCTCAAAAATGATGAAAGACTAGAATCAGATAACCTGGAAAGGTGTCCTCTAGACAAGGCATGGCTTTTTCTTTGGAGCACACATTTTCCTCCCTGTATTACCTGCACGGAAACCCTGGAGGTGTAGTGGTTAAGTGCTACCGCTGCTAATCAGACAGTAGGTAGTTCAAATCCTCCAGGCACTCCTTGGAAACTCTATGGGGCAGTTCTGCTCTGTCCTGTAGGATTGCTGTGAGTCAGAATTGACTTGACAGCTGTGGGTTTAGTTTTGGGTTTGTTCTGTTACCTGCATGCCCTCCTGAAGAGTAAGCCATGAGAATACATGTTTTTAATTAACCAGTTTTTGAGCACAAAGAAAGCTATTAGTTTTCAAGAGTTACAGACAAGAAAGCAAGACCAGAGATATTTGCAAATGAAATCTAGTCCAGAGAAAGGCTGTGCTTGATATGCACAGAGTCCAGGGGGCACTGAAAACATCAGGCAGTTAATTATACAGATGTTCACATCAGATGTCTGATATTTTCTTGACTTTTAAAAGCATCGTCCTGATGTTCAGCTGATTCGCTATCAGAGGCGGTTAATCAAGCACTTGGTGGTCACCCATTCAGAAGCTCAGGTGGCTGCTATCTGAAAGGTCACCAGTTTGAGCTCTTCGGAGAGAGAAGCAGCAGTCTGTTTCTGTGAAGATGACAGCCTCAGAAACCCTGGGGGACAGTTCTACCCTGTGCTGTAGGGTCACTGTGAGTCAGTATCAATGTGGTGACAAACAACAGTGTGGTAATTTTATGTGTCAGCCTCATAAGTTTCAGAGTAGAAGTGTATTCTGTAGGGTTGTCAATGACTGATCTTTCAGAATTTGATCAAGCCTTCGTGTATGTTATGTGCGTGTGCGCACGCACACACACACACATATATGAGGTCCGACAGTTAAGTCCACACTCTTAATTGTTCTAAGTGCTCCATACCTCGTTGTTGAATATCACTATGGTCACCTTCAACGTACACCCCTTGGGAAGCTTTGCACTGACCCCAGTGCCTAGTCCACCCTTCAGAACAGTTTTGGAACTCTTTCTGGAATGACCATTGCACCCAGTGGCACAGTGGCAAGGTCATGAACTTAAGTATATAGTTATCTGTGGGGAACTGTTAGCAGTAAACAAATAACTGTTTTGGAACACTATTCCAACACTTGATCTGACCCCCAATGACTTTTTTCTTTACCTAAGATAAAGGAAATACTGTAAGCAAGACATTTTGATGACATTCAGGACATTAAGAGTAATACAGTGACAGCTGTGATGGCTATTCCAGAAAGAGTTCTGAAATTGTTTTGAAGGGTAAACTAGGTGCTGGCATTGGTGCATAGTTTCCCAAGGGGAGTGCTTCAAAGGTGACTGTAGTGGTATTGAGCAGTAAGGGATGTAATCCTTTTTCTAGGATGAGTTCACAAACTTAATTGTCAGACCTCATATAGGGTGTATGTAATTAAACTTCTAACCAGAAATATCATATCCCCCAGAGTCTTCTTAAAATGGAACAATAGCTTAGCTAGTAAAAAACAGCTGTCTTCAGCGTTATGCTCTTTTAAGAACGATCTACCTGGGATCACACTGCCAGTAGCAACTGGAAAGATTGGATGGGAACCTCAGGGGGCAGTGAGTTTATGTTAATGAGGGAGGAACAATCCAGACAAGGTGGGTGAGAGGGGTAGCACACCTCCAAGAATGTCATCAGCGGCACTAAATTGTACAAGTAGAAACCACTGAACTGGCGTGTGTTTTGCTGTCTGTATTCTCAACAATGGCAAAATAAATAATATTTAAATAGAAAAAGATAGCTGTGTGCATATATATGTAGGCTCATGGTGTTTACCATATCATCTTGTGACCGATAATTTACACGTCTTCAAAAGGCTCTTAACACAGGTACTGTTGCGCAGTCCAACATATTTGGACAGACTTAAATCAAGGAACTGGATTTCTCAGCAACTGTGAAAGTGACGCCTCCTTTCCTAGGGAGGAGGGGATACAGGGCAAGCAGCTTATGATCTTCTAAAAGACACCTTGAAAGAGAAGTTTCTTTTGGCCTCTGTGGGCCTGGAATCAGGTATCTTATCTGGACTTAGAGTCTTTACTCAGCGGCTATTTCTGTTTTCTAAAAATGAAGCAGCCTAGGTGCGGCTAAGCCCCTCGGTATTTCTTCCCAGCCTGGTGTGTGCTGCTCGGTGAATAAAGATCTGGTGGTTCCACGGAGGAGCAGATCAGGGGGAGAATTTAAAGATAGAAACCCGTGTAGTAATTGGCCTTTTTTTTGACGCATTTGTAAAATCAGCCATCTGGATGCCCATTGTCCAAACGAAATGATCTGCTCTGTGACTGAGGGCTGTTTCCCAAAGGCAGCATTTTCTAAACTGGGTTCCGAGGAACTACAGCTGTTCATAGGTTTTCTAAGAAAGGGCTGGTTCCATGGTCAATGCTTGGGGGAAATGCTGGCTGAAATTTAGTGCGCAGACTTCCTGACTGTTGAAATGTTCACAGCCTCCGGCATAGGATGGTGACTCTCCAAGGGTGTGTGACACCTGCCTGGATCATAGATCGTCTCACAGCTGTGTCCTGCACTCAGTTCTGTCCCCGCTCTGCTGCTCAGCGGTGTTTTCCCATCTTCCTCTCAGCCCATTGGAGGCCCTGGGTGGTGCAAATAGTTAATGTGCTCCACCCAGAGGCCCCTCGAAAGAGAGGCCTGGAGAGGTGCTTTTAAAAAAGACAACCACTGAAAATTCCGTGGAGCACGGTTCTACTGAGACATGCTTGGGGACAGAGTCAGGGGCGACTCCATGGCAACTGGTTTATTTATTTATTTTTCCACCCTGTCACTCTCTTTCACTCTGATGGAAATTCCAAATTTCTCTACCATATTTTGTTGGCTGGTTGTTTTTTCCTTTTAGAAAGTCCTTTGTTTTTTCATTGTGATGAAATACATAGATAATAATAAAAGTTGCTGTTTTAACCTTTCTTAAGTGTGTAATTCAGTGGCATTAATTATATCCACAGTGTTGTGCAAACATCACAACTTTTTGTTTGCAAAACCTTTTTTATCACCCCAAGCAGAAACTCTGCCCAGTAAGCATGAACTCCTCATCTCCTTGCACCCCTGATAATCTCTAAACTACTTTTTGTCTATGCATTTGCCTGTTCTACATATTTCATATAATGAGGATCGTACAGTACTTATCCTTTGCTGACTGACTCGTTTCACTTAGCATAATGTTTTCAAGGTTCATCTGTGTCACAGCGTATATTAGAATGTCATTCCTTTTTATGGCTGAATCAGATCCCATTGTAGGTATACACCACGTTTTGTTTATCCATTCATCTGCCGATGGACGTTTGATGGTTTTAGTCTTTCACTGGAATGTAATTTACCCTGCCTGGTCCTCCCCATCCATTCTAGACCATCTGAGACCCCCAACTTGACCAGCCTAACTGCCACATTCCACAGAGGGAGTTCTTTTCCTCGTAATGTTCAAATGGAGAAAGATTTTAGGCAGAGTTCTACGCAGCCAGACACAGGTGAGAAATGAAAGAAAAAGGAATGCTTGACAGATTAAATGTAACTTACATAATTGTACACATTTTGATTCCTCTGGTGCAGACAACTCTGCGAAGTGCAGTATTAGTTTCCCAGGGCTGCCATGACCACGTCCCACAAAGTGGGTGACTTTAAACCACATTGATTGTCTCACAGCTCTGGAGGCCAAACCTGGTGCCATCCGTGTGACTCCTAGCAATGCGGGAGGACAGAGGAGAACTGCCCCACAGGGTTTCCAAGGCTACGATCTTTACGGAATCAGACTGCCACATCTTTCTCCCCAGGAGTGGCTGGTGGGTTCCAACTGCCATCTTCCAGTTAGCAACCAGCTGCTGAGCTGTTATATCACCAGGGTCCCCGTCTAGTCAGAGAGAAAGTTGCAAAGGGTTGGCAGCACAAATCAGCAGATGGTAGCTGGATGGGTACATAGAGGAAAAAGTGATTCAAGTACAATCATCAGCCTGTTTCCTGATACTTAGGCCTTTCACAAATAAGAGGGCATCTTATCTTCCTTGTACTCCAGCCTCATCTTTGCCATGCCCACTACATGCTTTGATCTCCACTCTGAGGATGTGGAACCGGTCCCTTCTGGGATTTCTTTACTTGGATTCTTGTTTTCTTCGCCTAGCAAATTCCGACAGGTCACAGATATCAATGCTTCAGACTTTTCCTGACTTCTGCCTCCCATGCTTAACATCTTCTCTCTAACTACAGTTTTTCCTATTGCATCACCCCTCACAGAGTATAATAATCAGTTGCTGTCTTTCTCTTCAACTCCATTAGAGTTGGGCTCACGCTGGCTGTATTAGTCCAGCACTCGGCAAGTGCTTAGTTAATACCTGTTGAATTAACATAAAATAAGTGACTGTGTTAAATGAAGGGATATACGTACTGTAATAAGAAAGAGGAGTAAGGCAGGTTTTTTCAGGTAAGTTTGGGGAGACTCTGACCACTTATAAAAAGAAAAATCAGCACCCAAACAAGTTGCCAGCAAGTCAATTCCAAGTCTTGGTGACCCCCTGTGTGTCAGAGTAGAGCTGTGCTCCCGCAGGTTTTTTAAGGGCTGTGACTTTTAAAAATTAGCTCTCCAGGCTTTTTGTCCAAAGTGCCTCAGGGTAGATTCAAACTGTCACTGTTGGTAGCCAAACACTGGTAGTACTCTATTTTTTAAAAGGGAAATACTAAAAGCAATAGGGGATCCTGGTTAGAATCCTAGAACACAAAAAGGGCATCAGTGGGAATTACAGGAATTGAAATAAACTCTGTGGTTTATTAAATGGCATTGTTTGACCAATGTACTGTAGTTATACAAGATGTTAACATCAAGAAAAGCTGGGTGAAAGGGTATATGAGAACTCTGTACTATCTTTGCAGTTTTTCTATAAATCTAAACAATCTCCAAATAAAAACATGATTTTACAAAGAGAAGGAGATGAGAAAAAGCAAAGAAAGCCAGTAGACCTGGTTAATCTTAGCCATCTGTGATTGAAAAAGTGAATATTTGTTTCTTTTCTGACCTTGGAACTCATTTCAGAATACTGTTATAACGCATGCTTTCTTTTCTTTTGGCTTTACGATGGTCAGCTAGAAAGATTTTTTTTTTTTTTGCAAATAGGAGGCTCATTCATATTTTGTAGGCATGTGGTAACAGTGTGAAAGCCAGAGAAAGTGGAGTCACTAAGGTTGGTGGAGTCACTAAGGTTGGTGTTACCCTGTGTGTTAATTCACGGTGTTCCCTCTCTCCACACACACCCCCCCCCCTGGGGGCTGGGCGGGGCTGGCTGGGGAACCGCCCCCTGGTGGGTGGATTGGTTTAGCTCCGCCTTCTTCTCCCGGGGCTGACCGCAGCACCACGTGGCTCCACTCCTGCCGGCCGCAACTCCCTTGGCTCCGTGGGTGATGGAGCAGTTGGGGTGGTGACACCAGCACTAGTGGCTGGCAGGTGAAGGCGGTTAGTTCCCAGTTACCACAATGAATGATGGGTGACAGAATCCTAATGACGTCACTGCCTTGGTGGCCTCTTCCCCAGTGGCGCTGGTCCTCCCACTGCTGCCACCCCAGCAGACATTGAGGGAGCCACTTGGTGTCACTCCCTCTGACAGTGACAGGAGATGTGGCCAGCATCTCCCTGACTCTGCTGGTCAGAGACACATTTCACTTTCTCTTCCCTCGTAGACAGTGAAACAGGAATTGTCACGACATTGAGCACTGGAAATGCACAAACGAAAAATGAGCACATTAAAAAATGAGAACAAAAATAGTAAAAACATTTTTTCTTCTTATACCCCAATTTCTATCACCTTGCTAGGCTCAAGTATTTATATTTTATTTATCTATATGTAAATATACATAAATATATTTTTATATATAAATTTATATGCATACAAATACACACACACACACACACACACACACGAGGTCCGACAATTAAGTCTGCAAAATTTAAGTGTGACATAGCTCGTTGCTGAATATCACTCCAGTCACCTTCGAAGTACTCCACTTGGGAAGCTGTGCACCTATACCAGCGCCTAGTCCACACTTCAGAGCAGTTTTGGAACTCTTTTCCTGGAGTGGCCATGGTTCATGGTGGCAAGTTTGCAAACGAGATTGTATAGTTGTGACAACAATTGTGATGACAGTTTAGCCAGTCAACACCTAACTGTATTGGAACACCCTCCCTACTCACCTGATCTGGCCCCCAGTGACTTTTTTTTACCCGAAGATAAAGGAAATCTTAAAAGGAAGACGTTTTGATGACATTCAGGACATCAAGTGTGATATGACGACAGCTGTGGTGGCTGTTCCAGAAAAAGAGTTCCAGAATTGCATAGCTTCCCAAGGAGAGTACTTCGGAGGTGACTGTAGTGATATTCAGTAATGAGGTATGTAGCACTTTTTCTAGGACTAGTTCACGAACTTAGTTGTCTATCCTCGTGTGTGTGTGTGTGTGTGTAAACCACCACAAAACCCACTGCCCTCGAGTTGATTCTGACTCATTGTGACCCTATAGGGCAGAAAAGAACTGCCCCACAGAGTTTCCAAGGAGTGCCTGGCAAGTTTGAACTGCTGACCTTTTTGGTTAGCAGCTGTAGCTCTTAACCACTGTGCCACCAGGGTTTCTTAGCTGTATATTAAATTTTTTTTTTTAAAAAAAGCAAATGGGATTATACTATGCATACTAAACACAACTTAATTTTTTCACTCAATGTTTGTCAGTAGTACAGAACTATCTCATCTTTTCCGATGACTACATAATTTGCCGTTGTCTGAAGATGCCTTATTTTTTCTTTTTTTACCAGTTTCCTAAATGATGAACATTTAGGTAATTTAACATTTTGGCTCTTGGAAACAATGCTGCAATAAAGATCTTTTTTCATTTTCACGCATCTGTCCAATTATTTCCTTTGTATCAATTCTAAAACTAGAATTGCTGAGTTAAGGGCAGTCAGCTAGATTTGGAATATGCAAGATATATGGGTCTGAATTTGTCTTGTGGGGTTCATGTTTTGAGACTGAATGAAAGGTTTTTAAGGCAGGAAAAATATATGTAATTCTTAACGGTCTGAGTGAGACAGGAGGAGCCGCAGAAGATGTGGGCTCTAGACTCTCTGTTAGCCCAGAACTAAAACCATTTCCAAAGCCCACTCTTCAGATGAAGATTAGACGGGAGTATAAAACATAAAATAATACTCATGAAGAGTGTACTTCTTAGTAGACTAAATGGGCAGCTTCTGTCCCTAGGCTGGATGAGAAGGCAGAGAGTGGAGCTGGTTGGTGGACACAGGAAACCTAAGGTGGAAAGGGGGTGTGTGTTGTCACCTTGTAGGAACCGCAGCTAGACTCACATAACACTATGTATGTAAATTTTTGTATGAGAAGTTAACTTGAACTGTGAACTTTCATCTAAACCACAATTTCAGAAAACAAAACTGGGGGCAAAGTATCATAACTCAAAGGCAATATGAAGTAGTGGAAAAAGCCACAGGCAGGGAGTCGTACTGTCTTGATCCCAGTGCTTGTAAGTCACTTAACTATCTATTTGACCTTTGACAAGCACCTCAACTTTTCTGGGTGGCCATCTCTTGCCTCTGGATATATGTTGTCTCATGTATCTTCCAAATCATTGAGAGGGTCCACTTCCACAGTGCAGATATGGCCCTCTGCTTAAATTCATCAGAAGTTCACCATTGTCTTCAGGATGAAGCTAAAACTCCCAGGCCAACCAGGTGGCACCCAGCCTGTCTCCCTTCATGTCACCAGCCGTGACCTTTGATCTGACCGCATCGGTCTTCTCGCACAGCCCTGTATGTTCACAGTTTGTTATGCCTTCAAGCTTTGGTTCAGGCTGTTCCTTTTTTCTAGAACACTTGGTTCCCACTGTGCTGACTCGCTGACTTGTCCTTTATCAGTAAACAGTTCAGGTTTCCTGCCCTCTTGGAGGCACTTCTTGGCTTCATGGAGGCTAAACTGGAAGTCTCCCTCTGCCTTCTGTGAACTCAGCATGGTCCCCGCGTGTCCTCTGCAGTGTAGGCCTTACTGGCCACCAGTAGTTATGGTAGAGTCCATTCCAACTCATGGTGACTCCTGGTGTATCACAGTAGGAGTGTGCTCCGTAGGATTTTCAGTGACTGATTTGGGGGGTAGTAGATCTCCTGGCCTTTCTTCTTGAGGCCTTTGGATGGACTCAAGCCTCCAGCGTTTTGGTTGAGATCCCAGCGTGTTAACTGTTAGCAAGACTAGCTTGAAGATACCCAAGGACCAAAGCATGGGTTGGTACTGGTGGGCTACATCTAGACTGAGCAGTCAGCAGTCTTAACCCATCAGTGAATATCAGCTGAATATTTACCGGCCTTCCTTAGTTAACAGGGTTTCAAACATGATGAGACACTGTGCCTGCTGGTGGGGACACAGACACATTAACAGATAATTAACCAACAAGCCAAGTGCCCTGTTAAGAGGAGAGTCGTGGTGCCTTGGGAGGTCACAGGCTTCTGATCCTGCCTGGGGACTCTGGGAAAGCATTCAGACAGGAATGACCCTTGGGCTCAGTGAGCCAGAAAACCGAAAACCAAACCCACTGCCGTAGAGTCGATTCCAACTCATAGCAACGCTACAGGACAGAGTAGAACTGCCCCATAGAGTTTTCAAGGAGTGCCTAACAGGTTTGAACTGCCAACCTGTGTTTAGCAGACATAGCACTTAACCACTGTGCCAGCAGGGTTTCCCAGTTAGCCAGGGGAGAAGGGACATGAGCGAAGTCACAGTAGTGCAAGTGGGGTGATGCCTGCATGGAGCTAAAAGCAGTTCATTGTCTTCAGAACCTGCCATGGATAGGTTCCATCTTTATGTGACCTTCCTTCCCTGCTCCCTCCTTCCTTCTCCCTCACACTCATCCATTAAGCTGTCAGAATTCATGCTCTGCCTTCTGTGCCCAAAGTCCAGAGCTAGGAGCCAGAGATAAAACAGGGCAGAAGCAAACCTAGCCATTGCCCTCATGGGGCTAAGCACACAGTTAGAAATATAATTTCAACCTATTTGTATATATATGTATTATTTTTTATGTTCTTACTTTAGGAAACCCTGGTGGCATAGTGGTTAAGTGCTACGTCTGTTAACCAGAAGGTCAGCAGTTTAAATCTGCTAGGCACTTCTACTCTGTTCTGTAGGGTTGCTATGAGTTGGAATTGACTCCATGGCAGTGGTTTTTTTTACGTACTTTATTTTTGATGTATACTTGATACATAGTGGTATATGTATTAATTGTACAATCTTTTTCTTTTTTAAAAAAATAGTGATTAAGTGAAAGTTTACAGTCTAAGTCAATCTTGTCATATAAAATTCGAACACACACCTCTCTGCAGTTGTATCTACTCCCCTCACCTTGTGACCATGCACTCCTCCTTTCTACCCTGTACTTCTGGTATTCTTTCAACCAATTCCTGTCCCCTCCTGTCCACTCCCCCTTCTCATATATGTATTTAAGCCAAGAAGTATGCACACCACCTGCGTCACTCTGTGTCCCATAGTCCAGTCCAGTTTTTGTCTGGAACATTTGGCTTCAGTACTGGTTCCAGCTCCGGGCCAGCAGCAAGTCCAGGGGCCACATTCTCAGGGGACAGTTCATCAGCTTGGTTTTGTAAATACTCCAAAGTGTATAAGGCCAGTTAGGATTTCCAGGTAAAATGCAGGATGCTTAGTTCAAGTTTTATGCCAGACAAATAGTGACTCATTTTTTGAGTATAGGTATGCTCCTTAAACTATCTGAGATGTACTTACGGTGTAGTAGTTAAAGTGCTGCCATTGCTAACCAAAAGGTTGGTGGTTTAAGTCTACTAGATGCTCCTTGGAAATTCTGTGGGGACAGTTCTACTCTGTTCTATAGGGTCTCTGTGAGTTGGAATCGACTTGATGGCAATGTGTTTTGGTTTTATAATTTAAAAAAGTTATTTGGTCTTTATCTGAAATTCACACTTAACTAGGTAGCCTACATTTTTAGTTGCTAAACCTGGCAACCCTATGGCCAAGATGCCATGAGATCCCCTAACTAGAAGGTCTCACCCAGTCCGGGGTGCAGGAGGGAAGGAGGTAGAAAAAAACATGAGATCTGTAGAAGATCTCATATTTTAGGAGGCTTTTCCTAAGAGAGAGGTTGGGGAGAAGAGAGCACCCTGCACAGAGGAGAGAGCATGACTGAGGCAGAGAGAAGCCTGGCGAGGGAAGCTGAAAGGAAATAGACAGGTTTTTAAGGACGGAAGCCGTGGAGGTAAATGTCAGGTGCAGTGACTCAGGTTATGGACTATAAGTGATTGACTAATGTGGAGGTGTGCGCTGGACTCAAGTAATTCGGACACAGAGACCAGCGCCCCAAAGAATCTGACTTTGCCTGGAAGCATGCAGTCCACAGAGCCCTGCAAACACTGGGAAGGGTTCCAGATTATTTTTTTTAATTAGAACGTATTTTTTAATTGAAGAATATTCATAGCAAAACATATACTCATTCAGCAGTTTCTACTCGATGGCACTGATGACAGTCTTCGAGTTGTGCAGCCACCCTCAATCTCCTTTCTGGAGTTCTTCCCCCCTGAACACAAACTCGCTGTCCCCTAAGGTTGCTGTCTAATCTTTAAAGTTGCTGTTGTCACTTTGATTCCATTATAGGTGCTTCTTAAAAGAGCATAATGTTCAAGGCAGACATTTTTTACTAGTTAAGCTAAGCTGTTGTTTGATTCTAAGAGATGTCAGGGGGTATTTTTGGTTTAAGTTTTAAAGATTATCTGAGAGCAGTAATATCCCGCGTTCATCCAGCCTTTATGGCTTCAGAAAATTTGGAGTCCGTGAGAAGTGAAATTCTGTTACACATTTTCACACCTTTTGATCAGGATTCTTCTGTAGTATCCTTGATTAAAACTTTGAGTAACAGTAGCTGGGCACCATTCATCCCTTCCAGTCTCATGACAAAGGAGGCAGTTATTCATAGAAGCAATTAGCCACACATTCTATATCCTGTTCTTGACCAGAAGACCCATTTGGTTCAGTTTAAATATCAAGTGTGGAGTAACTGATATGTCAGGGAAAATCTTTGGGAGAAATATTTCAGTTAGCTGCACAGCCTTTGCTTGTGTTGCAGCTGAAAAGCTATGGGTGAACAGCATGAGATGAGTGAGCATCTTGTATGTGACCTGCTTGGTCCTCAGCTGAGGAATTTTTGACCATAACAGACATTAAGCGAAGTCTAGAGCCATTCTTAACTGTCATGACTTAGTGGGGCAGGTGCAAGGAGTACTGAGTAGGAAGAGGCCAGGGATGCTGGTGAACACTCCACAGTGCCTAGGATGACTGCCTGCTAAACATCCGCAATGCACAGGACAAACCCCCCAACACGGAATTATCTGGCCCCAGCTGTCAGTAGTGAGAGAATGGGCAGCCCTGAACATGGTGGCACTGGCGTGAGGAAGAGAGGAATTGTCAGTCTCAGTACAGCGACAGTCATGAGATGCCTTCATTGTTAGTATCAGGATGAGGACCTTTGAAGCACATCACCCTTTGTGCCACCCATTGCAGCAGAAATGGGGCTGGGTCCTCATGCCTGAGATTAAAAAAAAAAGCACACACAGAAAGGACCCCCAGTTGGCATCAAGAGACTGGGCATGCCTAAGTTTGGAAGTCCCAGGTTGGGAGATGGTAGTCTCACCACCAAGGCAATTGTGTCACCAGCAGCAGAGACCGATGAGATCGCTGTCCCTGAATACGTTCCCTGAAAGTGCCATATTTTCAGGATTATTTAAGGTCCAGGAGGGAGATGCTTAAGGTGGAAGGGGCATAACAGGGCCACCCTTGGGCCATTTTTCTTTGCCTCATCATTTGACCACTAGCATTTTATGATGTCACCGTCTGAACAGACAGATGTCTTTTCATACAGCCACCTCCAATTTATTTCATTTTAGCCTTAACACATCCACCACCTGTGTGTCGATTTGCTACACAGGTGGTGGTGGCTTTCGTGTTGTTAACTCTGGAAGTTATGTCACCAGTATTTCAAACACCAGCAGAGTCCCCGATGGTGCACAGCTTTCAGAGAAGCTTCCAGACTAAGACAGATTTGGAAGAAAGGCCAAAAATTGGCCAACGAAACCCTTACGAAGCATAGAATATTGTCTGAGGTAGAGTGGAAAAGTCAGCCTCCTAAGTTGGAAGGTATTGAAAATGCACAAAGGGTGTCACAACAGAGTTGGGCATACCAAGGACTGTGAGGATGGTATGGGACCAGGCAACATTTTGTTTTCTTGTACCTGGGTTTGCATTGAGTCCTGGCTAAGTTGACAGTAACCAGCGACAGCCTTAACAACCATTATTTTAACTTCTCACCTTAAATATTCCTGAAAACATGGCACTTTGAGAGAACATATTCAGCGAAAGCCATCTCATCTGTCTCTGCTGCTGGTGACGCAATTGCAAAGTGGCGAGACTGTGCCATTCCCCAAACGGGGACTTCCAAACTTAGGCATGCCCAGAGTCTTGGTGCCAACTGGGGGTTCTCTTTCTGGTGCTTTTTTAAAATCTCAGGCATAAGAATAGCATAAAGAAAAGCCTAACACTCTTGCACCCTGCATCCATATTTAGCCAGTGCTTAGATTTCTGCTTGAGATCCTTTTTGAGAAAAATAAAATCTTGGAGATTTAAATGAAGGTCACTACTCAGGCTGCTTCTTTCTTAGAAGTGACCCCTGTCGTGGAAATAGTATCTGTCCTTCTCCTGCATGAGTTTCTGTTTTCATTGCGTTATGTCTATGTATATGAATAATTTGTGTTAGCATGCTGTACATCCCCTTTTACAGCTTGTTTTTGCCACTAAACATTACATTTTCAGAATCTGCATATGTTGATACATGTAGACAACTCTTTTGTTTTTAACTGCTGATAGTTTATAATATAATATTTGTAGCATTCAACTAATTTCCTATTGAAAATGTAGAGGTTGTTTTTAATTTCTCACAGCAAATTAGATTCCCATTTGGTAATTTCTGTATAAATTGTTCAGTGACATTACCCTGCTCCTATGGCCACCGTGGCCTGTGTGTCTTCTTATGCCCAGACCAAGAGTTTCTGCAAGGCATTGATCTAATAGTGGAAGTGCTGAGCAGAAGGTACGAGTATCTTCAATTTTCGTAAATGCTGTAAATTGCTATCCAACTGTGATGGTACAAGTATAACCCCCTCCCCACAGAGTAGAGGAGTTCCTATTGCCTTCATCCAGAGCTGTCGAGACTTAAAAGTTTGCCAGTGTTATGGGCAGTCGTAATGAGTATGAAATGGTATTTCTCTGCTATTTTGGTTTTATACTTTCCTGATTGCTAGTGGAGTTTAGATATCTTCTGTGTTGATTGGCAGCTTGAGTTTCCTCTTCTGTTCATTCTGTCTTCATATCCTATTTTATTGTCATTTTGCATAGGCATTCTTTTTTTATTTTATTTTATTTTTATTTTTATTTAACATAACTGAGTAAAAATGTACATTCACATGTAAATTTACATGCCCCCCTATATGCAGCTTCCACTGCTCTCCCTGTCCGGTGACTGCACACTGTTCCTCTCTGCTCCATACACGTCTCATCCTCCCAACAGCCTCCTTTCCCCTCCTCTCCGTCCACTCCCCTTCCTCCAGCCAGAGGTCAGCAAGATGATATCCTATAGATGTATAGAACCATAAAGTGCTTCCAACATATGGTTACTCTGCATTGCCAAGTCCATTCCATTCCTGTCCAAAGAGTGGACCTTTGTTGTAATTTATGGGAAAGGGCAGCATCAGGGCCCGGGGCCATGCTCTCAGAGGAACCCCAAAACCGCTGGACCATCAATTGAGGTCTTTTAGTGGAGATCTCATGATGCACCTCTTTTTGTTCTTGTGTTGCCAGTGAGGCTCCTCTCTGTGAGCTCCGTCATGGCTATCACTGGTGGTGGCCGGGCACCATCCGGTTCTTCCGGTCCCAGGTCGATGTAGGCACCCACTCTTGTGGGTCTCTCTGTCTTCTCGGTTGTCTTTACCGCATGCCATTTTGGCCCTCGGTGAGCATCCGTTCCTGCTGAGTTGGGACCATTTGCTGTGTCCTCGGACGGCAGCTTGGCAGCTTTTAAGACCCCAGATGCCACTCACCAATGTGGGGTGCAGAGAGCTCTCTTAGCAAAACGCTAGTTGTGCCAATTGGCCTGGAATTGGTCCCCCGCCCCCTGCCCCAGCTACTATATCCTTGCAGTATTGAGTTAAGATGGAAGGAGTACTCAAGTTATGTTGAAGTCCACTTAATGTTGTTCTTGTTCCTAATGTGTGCTGTCACCGCTTTCTCCCAACTAGATTTCTAGTAACTATCTAAACTAAGCCCTCCCCCCCTTGCCCTCCCTCCCTCCCCTCGCTTGCAGCTGTCAAAGAGTCTTTTCTTCTGTACACAAGTCTGTTTTTGAGATCTTATCGTAGAGGTCTCATACAGTATTTGTCCTTTTGTCGCTGACTACTCTCACTCAACATAATGTCTTCCAGTTGAAACCAGGTTAGGAGATGTTTCCTGGAATCATCGTTATTCTTTATCATTGCGTAGTGCTCCATTGAGTATATGTACCACAGTTTACCTATCCATTCTTCTATTGTTGGGCATCTAGGTTGATTCTACCTTTTTGCTATTGTGGACTGTGCCGCGATAAACATTCTGGTGCATGTGTCTGTTGGTATGAAAGGCCTTGAATCTGTAGGATATATTCCAAGTAGTGGAATTACTGGGTCAAATGGTATATCGATATCCATTTTGCATAGGCATTCTTTATATTCAATTCCCAATCTTTTGTCTGTTCAGAATTACAAATTTCTTCTCTCAGTCTGTGCCTTGTCTTTTGTTATTTGTAATTTTTCTTTGGAGATAATTGTAGTTCACAAGCAGTTGTAAGAAATAATGCAGAGCAAACTCAAGCGTGTTGCTGTGGAGTCAGTTCCGACTCACAGTGACCCTATAGGACAGAGTAGAACTGCCCCATGGGGTTTCCAGGGGGCTGCGGGTGCTGACTTTGGGCTAGCAGCTGAGCTCTTAACCCCTGCCCCACCAGGACTTCAAGAAATGGTGTATAGATGATCGATCCGTACACCTTTCCCTCAGTTTACCCAGTAGTAGCATTTAAAAAAATAAGAATATTGTGTTTTCACTGAAAGTTTACACAGCAAATTAGGTGCCCATTTGGTGATTTCTGTATAATTGTTCAGTGACGTGGCATTTTTCACAGTGTCTCAGCATTCTCATTCATTGTGTTCTCTTTCCAATACTCATGTTTCCCTGTCCCCTTGTCTTCTCATCTTTGTTTTAGAATAATTGTTGACCTTCTAGTCTCATACAGATTTTTTTCCCCAATGGTAAAATTTTGCAAAATGATATTCAAAAAAACCCTTGTTATTACATTCATATTCATAGCAACCCTGTAGGACAGAGTAGAACTGCCTCATACAGTTTCCAAGGAGCACCTGGCAGATTTGAACTGCTGACCTTTTGATTAGTATTACAACCAGAAAGTTGACACTGATACAATTCATCCACGTTACTCAGATTGCACTCATTTGTGTGTGTTTAGTTCTATATACACTTTTATCACATGTTTAGGTTCAAATCGCCGTGACCACTACAGTCAAGAAACAGAATACTTCCATCACAACAGCCACCCCCTCAACAATAAACCCTGACTATTACCAATCAAGTTCTCTAGTGTTATTTCAAAAATTCTCTATGTTGGCTTAGAGGAACAGAATTTTCTTGGAGGTTTTTGTTTGTGCTTGTTGGTGGATTCAGGCCAGAGGCTTCTCCTGCACTCACTCAAGGACCTATGGAAGGTGGTAAGGAAATGTGGGGAACTTAACCTCTGTGCATTCCCCTTGTCTCCAGAACTCTAGATTGTCTGCCTTCTTTCCACCTGTCAGAGTCTTCCTGTGCTTGTTTGCTAGGTTATGTCGAAGACACTTTTAGTGGTGAGGGAGCACCTGGAAAGAATGGGACCACACCATTGTGGCCGGAACCGGAAATCCTGTGGCTTATCTTTTTGCTTTGTTTATAATGTGAATAATAAGTCAAATGTACGATTATTTTCTTTCAGGTCTTCGTTTTCTGGCTTGATTAAGAAACTCTTCATATTCATGTCCTGAAGATATGCCATATGCTCGTTGTTGTTGTTTTAAGTGCTCCATGCCCGTATTTGGTTGGTTGTATTCTCATTGAAGGAGCCATTGGTGGTGTGGTGGCTCAGCACTCAGCTGTTAACCGAAAGACTGGCATTGTGATCCACCATGTACTCTGTGGGAGAAGGATGTGGCCATCAGCCTCGCTATAGATTTGTAGCCTTGGAAACCCTAAGAGGAAGTTCTTACTGTGTTCTGTAGGATTGCTGTGAGTTAGGTAACATTGCAGAGAATGGTAATTCCAGGACATTTTTAATTGTGCTCCTGAGGAATCTGTACATGGATCAAGAGGCAGTCATGCAAACAGAACAAGGGGACACTGGATGGTTTAATATCAGCAAAGATGTGCATCAGAGTTGTGTCCTTTCACTATACCTTTTTAATCTGTGTGCTGAGCAAATAATCTGAGAAGCTGGATTGTTTGAAGGAGATCGAGGTATCAGGGTTGGAGGACGGCTCATCAGCAAACCATGTTACGCAGATGACACAACCCTGCCTACTGAAACTGAAGAAGATTTGAAACATTGATGAAGATCAAAGGCCACAGCCTTCCGTATGGAGTGCACCTCAACATCAAGAAAACAGAAATCCTCACAACTGGACCAGTAAACAAAATCATGATGAATGGAGAAAGGATTGAGGTTGTTGAGGATTTCATTTTACTTGGTTCCACAGTCAACACCCATGGAAGCAGCAGTCAGGAAATCAAAGATGCATTGCATTGGGAAAAATCTTTAATATATTAAAAAGTAAAGGCATCACCTTAAAGACGTGGGTGCACCTGACCCAAGCCATGGTATTTTCAATTGATGATACACATGCAAAATCCGGACAATGAATAAGGAAGACAGAAGAAGAACTGATGCCTTTGAATTGTAGTATTGAGAATATTGAATGTACCATGGACTGCCAAAAGAACAAACAGATGTGTTCTGGAAGAAGTACAACCAGAGTGCTCCTCGGAAGCAAAGGTGACAAGACTGTGTCTCACATACTGTGGACATGTTGTCAGGAGGGGTTAGTCCCTGGAGAAGGACAGCATGCTTGGCAGAATGGAGGGTGAGTGTAAAAGAGGAAGACCCTCAACAAGATGCATTGACCCAGTGGCTACAACAGTGGGCCTAAGCATAAAAGTAATTGAGGGAATGGCACAGACGGGGCAGTGTTTGGTTCTGTTGTGCACAGGGTCGCTGTGAGTTGGAATCGACTCGACAGCACCTAACAACAGCTGGAAATGACTGGGTAGCAATATCTGTGACTTGGTTTTTGGTTTTAGTGTAACTGAAGGAGCCCTAAGTGGTGTAGTGGTTAAGCACTTCATTATTAACCAAACTTGTCCGCTCGTTTCTGGGAAAAAGATGTGGCAGTCTGCTTCTGTAAAGATTTGTGGACATTATCCTACAGTGTTGTCAAAATTGACTTGATGGCACCAGCCATGGTCTTTCGGTTTTTAGTCTAATTTACACTTATGTCTGTACGTCACAGCAGTTCTCAAAGTATAATCCTTCTAGGAGATCCATGAGGCCAAAACTTATTTGTTATTTTCCCTTTTTACTGTGTTGACATTTACACTAATGGTTCAAAAGCAATGGTGGGGTAAAACTGCTGGCATCGTAACACAAATCAAGACAGTGGCCCCCAAATGTGTTAGTAATCGCTGTGTTCTTCACTGGAGCCCTGGTGGTGTGGTAGTTAAGAGCTTGGCTTCTAACCAAATGGTCAGCAGTTCAAATCTATCACCCTGCTTTGGGAATCCTATGGGGCAGTTCTACGCTGTCCTCTAGAGTCACTAGGAGTGAGAACAGACTTGACTGCAACGGATTTGGTATGTGTTCCTCACTTCCAGTTTCACTCAAGACTGTCCTTGATGAGGCAGTAAGAGTTATTACCTGTACTGAATTTCTGGCCTTGAGGAGGTGTTTGAAATATCCCCTATGATGAAGTGGGGAGAGCGCATAAAGAGCATTTGTGTTACACTGTAAAGTACTACGGATGTCTCAAGGAAAAGTACTTGTGAGGTTGCTTGGATTGAACTAGCTGCTTTAAAAAAAAAATTACAGAACACCATCTTTACTTGAAAGAATATAACTGACAAACTGTGGTTTTGCAGGCTTGAATGTTTGTCAGTTTCTCAAAACAGAACGACGTGAGCCTGTAGCGCAAAGGAAAACAACTGGCAACGTTTGCTGAGGGTAGGAAAACCCGAGGCTTCCGCAGACAGAATCCTGGTAAACTTGTGTCTGCTACCATGAGCTGGACAGCTTCCTAATGCAAGTCTGTCTGATGAGATTGGTGGTAAGTTTAACGAATATGATTTTTTATTTTATAATGAAATATGTCAACATTTGGAAGAGCAACATAACTCGATCAACTAGTATTTTCTAAAATGATTAATCTGTGATGTTACAAAATTATGCTTGGTAAGTTATCTCCTTTCAAAAAGAAAGATCAGAGAATTTTCATGTAAACAAAGTGTGAGATGTAGTTGTAGATGTAGGTGTAGTTGTAGATCCCACATTGGAACTAAATTTTAATTAACTGCCACCAGTTGAATTTTAGGGTAGTATGAGATGAGAATATCCATAGTAACCTGAAAAGACTATTAAAATATTCCTCCCTCTGGCAGTCATAGGGCAATTATATATCTATATGAGGCTGGATTTCCTCTATATACTTCAACCAAGGAAACCCTGGTGGCATAGTGGTGGTTAAGTGCTACAAGCTACTAACTAAAAGGCTGGCAGTTCAAATCGACCAGATGCTCCTTAGAAACTCTCTGAGGGCAGTTCTTTTCTGCCCTGTAGGATCACTGTGAGTCAGAACTGACTGGACGGCAGTGGGTTTTGGTTTACTTCAGCCAAAGCAATATTGTCTTAACAGGCTGAATGCAGAAGCAGATATGAGAATCCAGCTCAATATTTGCAAAAATGTAAAAAATGCTGCTCATTGAATATTTTAAAAGTAGGTTTTTTTTTTTTCCTGCCATTAGGGCAGGGAGAGCAGTGGAAGTTGCATATAGCTGGGCATGTAAATTTGTACAGGAATGTACATTTTCACTCAGTCATAATTAAAAAAAAAATGTGTTACTTATATTAACATATAATGAGCCTGGAAACCCTGGTGGTATAGCGGTTAAGTACTATAGTCCTCTTTGGCGAAGTATCTGTTCTTGTACTTTGTTTATTTTTGATTGGATTGTCTTTTTGTTGTGGAGTTTTTGAAGTTTCTATGTATTTTAGAGATTAGCCTACAATGGATATGTCATTACCGAAGATTTTTTTCCTAGTCTGTAGGTTATCTTTATACTCTCTTGGCACGGTCTTTTGATGAGCATAAATATTTAACGTTTAAGAGACTTTAGTTATCTCATTTATCTTCAGTCATTCATGCATTTTTAATTTTGCTGGATAGGCTATTTATGTTGAAAATTAGGTCCCTTAGTTTTGAGCCTGTGTTACCTTCTGGAAACATTATGGTTTAGCTTTAACTTTGAGGTCTTTGATCCATTTTGAGTTCATTTTTGCACCTATTGTGAGGTGTGGTCCTGATTCATTTTTCTGCATCTGGACATCCAGTTTTGCAAGTAGCATTTGTTAAAAGAGACTATTTCTTCCCCCACTGAATGGACTTTGACTGTTTGTAGAAGATCAGCTGTCTGACAGATGGACAGATTTCCTTCTAGGTTCTCAGCTCCGTTTCATATATGTCTGTCATTGAACCAATCAGTACCAGACTATTTTGATTACCATGGCTGTACAGTTAAATTCTGAGATTGGAAGTGTGAGGCCTCAATACTTTGTAAAAAATTGGAGAACTGCTAATGTGTGGTATGAAGTAGGGATTCAGGTTATTTTCCCCAAATGAATAACCCCAAACCCAAACCTGTTGCTATTGAGTGAGTGTTGACTCATAATGACCCTGTAGGGCAGAGTAGAACTGCCCTGTAGGGTTTCCAAGTACAAGAGAAGAAAGACTTAGTGATTTGCTTCTGTTACCATTACAGCTAAGAGAAGTCAGAGTCAGCAAGAGGGTAACTAACAGTACGGGTACATACATATATGCATACAAAACAGTTACCAGTAGTTACCTTTCTGGTGAGAAACAGATTTGATGAGAGGTGTCAGATCTTTTTTCCCTCTTAACATTCTCCTGTATTGTTTGGATTTTTTACAGTGAGAAATTAATTCATACATTACTTGCGTAATTCTAAAACACTGTCAGGACCCTAAACCAGATGTTCTGTGACAGAGATTCTCCGTGCAGGATAAGAAAAATCCACCATCACTGGGACTGGCAGGCTTCCCACAGCTCCCCGCGTGCCCCACGTGGCAGAGGACCTTGGGCAAGGGCTGCCTTGAGAGAAAGGGATAAAGGGCTGGTTCCTAAGCACAGGGCCCCTCAGGGCTCTTTGAGGATGCTGAGGCATCACCCACCCCACCTCTGAGGCAAAGAAACTGTTCAGTGTGTGGACTGAACTGTGTGCCTTGATGTCAACGCCCCAAACAGGAGCCCAGGAGATGAGCAGAGATGCTGTCCCTGCCGTATGGGGGCTGGGAGTGGGACAGTGAGTGCGCGTCCTGCTGGCCACCGGAACCATCTGGGGGGTGGCTGGGAACCCTGGCCTTGTTGGTGGCTTCTGGAGGAGGAGTCTGGTGGGGAGGACGGACAAAGCTGCTTCCTTTCCACACAGAGCAGCAGGGAACCCACGTTTTGAGGACACCTGTGGAAGTAGCTGGTGACTCATCGCAACCTCCAGTTTCACACCTGGAGGAGGATAATGCTGACAGGGTGCGCGGGGAGGCAGCTTCGAGGGGCCGTGATGTAGGAGTCTCCGGTGGTTTGAACAGAACCAAGAAAAGCTCTGGAAGGTTTAAAATAGCATTTATCACTTATACTCTTTGTTTAAAATTAATGCATGTGCATAATAGTAATTGTAGTTATAGTTATTTTATTGAAGACTTCGTCGATGTCAAGTGCTGTGCTTCAAGCTTTAAAAGCGTTATCTCATTTAATTGTTACAATAATCTGAATGGGGGTTCCTGTTATTGTTTCCATTTTACAGATATGAAAAACTGAGGCATCATAAAATATATAAAACACAGAGAAAAAATCACCCACAATTCTACCCGCAAAACTAACGAACATCTTGATTCTTATTTGTTCATTAATTTTCCTGTATTTCTCCTGGACAACTAATAGCTACTTCATATTCCATATTCTGTCTTTTGTTTCATTTAGTACTATATCGCAGTCAGATTTCCACATTTTCTGGTATTCTTCAGTGACTTGATTTTAACCAGTTCCTGAGGCTGAACATTTGACATGTTTCCAATTTTTCACCATTATAAAGAAGGCTGTTGTGGGTGTGTATCTTTGTGGGCTGACCTCTGCTGATTCTTCTCTGTAGAACATAAAACTCATGTTGTTGAGTCGATTCCAACTCATAGCAGCCCTATAGACAGAGTAGAACTGCTCCATAGTTTCCAGGGAGCATCTGGCGGATTCGAACGGCTGACCTTCTAGTTCACAGCTGTAGTAGTTAACCACTAAGCCACCAGGGTTTCCCTGCAGAACATAGACAGATGAATTCTTCTGGAGGAAAAGTTCTAAGTTTACATTGGCTTTCCTCTACTGTGTGCTATGTCTGCTAACCAAAAGGTCACAGTTCAAATCCATCGGGCACTCCTTAGAAACTTGATGGGGCAATTCTACTGTGTCCCATAGGGTTGCTGTAAGTTGAAATCAACTTGACAGCAGTAGGTTTGGTTTTCTGGTTTTCTGCTAAAGAGGCAGTTTGCTGAGTGGTTGAGAGTTTATTCCCAGCTATCTGCTGCTTGCTAGCTGGGCAGCCTTGGATGAGTCGTTTCCCTTTCCTGGGCCTCGCTTCCCCATCTCTGAAATAGGGCTCACAGAATATTCTTCTGCTTCAAAACCTTGCTCTGAAGATTAAATGACGTAATTAGTACCTGTAAAGGGCTTACCAGTTGCTGTCAAGTCAATTCTTTTTCTTTTTTCTTTTTTTTGTACATTAGGTGAAACTTGACAGAGCAAATTAGCTTTCCATTGGATAATTTGTGTAAATGGTATCTCATGACCGTGGTTTCATTGTCCACAATAGGTCAACACTCTTTGTTTCCTTTAGTCCTGGGTTTCTGCCTCTTCCTGCCGTCTCACCTTTGCTTTGGGGCAGATATTGCCCTTTTGATCTCTTACAGTTAGTTGTTCTAAGGTCTGTAACTATGTTCTTCTTGGTTACTATTGTTTATCTTACGGGCTTGTCTGCTGTTGGGCTGTGTGGTTACTATACATCAGAATGAATCAGCAGCAGCGGGGTCTTTTCTTCTTGTGTTTGGTGGGGAGGTGGTCTCTCGGAATGGTTCAGAAGGGGATCTTAGGGCTGCGGTTACCGAGCCGATTCTGACTCGTGGTGACCCCACGTGTTGTGTTGACCTTGTAATCACTACCGAAGCAGGTCGCCAGGTCTTTCTGTCACGATGTCGCAGGGTGAATTCAAACTACCAACCTTAGGTTAGTAGTCTGGTGCCAACTGCTTGTGCAACCCAGTGATTCCACATTGATAGTAGCCTAGAATGTTCTGTCTTTAGAGCCTCTTTCAGCCTCACTACCTCCATGTAAGTAGACCCAGCTCATCTTTCTGAGGCTAGCTCTGATGCTGACCCCTTCAGGAAAGCTCTAGTCTTCTCTTAGCTAGAATTAGCTCTTTTTTGTCTTTTCCACCACCCTTCTTTTCTCTTCTTGACCAGTTTGAAAGTGTACAGCTCAGTGCAGCCATATAATGTTGTGTGACTGTCACCTTTATCTAATTTGAAAACATCTTCGTTACCCCAGAAGAAAATCCTATACCCGTTAATCAGTCACTCTTCAATTGCCGTTTCTCCAGCCCCTGGCAGCCACTAGCCTGCTTCCTGCCCCTATGGATTTGCCTTCTTTGGATGCTACATGGACATGGTATTCTACATGATGTGTATAATTTTGCGTCTAACTTCTTTCCCCTCTTTTTTTTTTTAACACTTAAAATATTCTTTTCTACCTGTGTCTCTTCTCCCGACATCCTCATTAAAGAAGGTTCCTTGACCTGAGGAATATCCTCTGGTCTGGTCTCTACTCCCAGCTTCCAGGATGAAGCCTTGTCTAAAGGAAGCCCTGAACGCACTTTGGCTGAAATGACTGGAAAATGCAGCCCTATAGCTAGATGTGTTTCCTGGAATCCCTGGAATTAGCTGCTAAAGAATTCAAGGAAGATATAGAAATAAAAGCCGCTATTCACCTCAAGTGGATGCAGAGCCTCCTGGAACGGCTTTGCCAACATCTGGGGAAAATCCCAGTGGTGGGGCTCTGGCACTCGAGTCCCCCAGAAGGCTGAATGGGTACCCAAGAACTAACCTTCAGGGTCTAATTCAGAGGCAGCTAAAGGTGATTTGGAAACTCTGGTGGTGTGGTGGTTAGGTGCTATTTCTGTTAATCAAGAGGTGGGCAGTTCAAATCCTCTAGGCAGTCCCTGGAAACTCCTAATGGAGCAGTTCTACTGTGTCTTACGTGGTCTCTATGAGTCAGAATCGACGATGGCAGTGTGTTTTGGGGCGTTTAAAGATAATCTCCACCACCTGCGTGCCATTTTGAGGTTCGGTGGTGACTTGCTTGTTGCTGTGATGCTGGAAGCTGTCCCACCGGCATGTCAAACACCAGCAGGGTCCCCCAGGATAGACAGGTTTCAGCAGAGCTTCCAGACTAAGGCGGCTGGGCAGAAAGACCGACTTCTGAAAATCAGCCAAGGAAAACCCATAGATAACAATAGGATGTTGTCTAATACAGAGCTGGAAGGTGAGTTCCCTAGGTTGGAAGGCACTCAAGATGGACACCGGCTGCAACAGCGGACGGGACCCCAACATACCAGTGAGGAGGACAGTGGCAAAGGACCCGGCAGGGTTTTGTCCTGCTATACCTGAGGTTTTCACAAGTTGGAGCTGACTCAGTGGCAGCAAACAGCAAGATAGAGTCTTACCTTGGACAAATAGGAGACCCTTGTCCAAAGAGGATTGTGTCCCTTCCCTGCTCGTGTCCTGTCGATGGCTCCCCACGGTGCTTGCCTAGGCTCCTGTGTGAAGAACGGGTTGCAGAAGAATGAGGGAGGAACTGTGGAGGCTCTGCTGTTGCCCAGGTGACGGAAGACGGTGTCTCGGGCCAGGAGGGTGGCATCAAGGTGGAGTCAAGTGGATGGATTCAGAACGTGCTTTAGAAGAATACTTAAGAGATTTGCCAAGGAGTTGAAGGTGGTAGCTGAGAAAAAGAGAAATCAAGGCTGACCTCCTAGCCTTGCCTCTTCCCAGTTCCTAGCTCGAGTACTGTGCTGTGGCCATCCTTAACTGATCCCGTGGTCTCCTACTGCTTGGTCTTCGTGCGTATTTTCCCTACACCTGGCCGACTCTCCTCCTCTCCCGTGCTCCCACTGTCCGTCCCCTTTTCATGGCTAACTCACTCTTGGGATGTCAATTTAAAGGTCCCTCTCCAAGGGTCAGCTTTCAGGCCTCGTAAACTAGCTGAGATCTGGCTCTGCCTGGTTTCCTTGACCAACACACAGTCCAACTTGATTGTAATTACTGGATCACTTGTGTGTGGAGTGCTGGGAGGACAGGGACTGCGTCTAACTTGTTCACCACTGTATCCACAGCACCAGGCACATAGGAAACCCTTCATGAACAGTGTGTGAAATAATAACCATCGTCACATTCAGCCTACTTGTCAGTGCCAGGTATCTGGAATGCACATGGCAGGCCCTGACCCACACTTCAAGACTCTCAGTTCCAAGCAACCAACCTAATTCATCTGGCTCAAGCTAGAGGAAGAATTTATTGGCTTACATGCCTAAATAACTAATTTCAGGTATGGCTTGATCCAGAGGCTTGTACACTCTCTGTTTTAGTCATCTAAGTGCTGCTGTAACAGAAGTACCACAGGTGAATGGTTTTAACAAGGAGGAATTTATTCTCTCACAGTTTAGGAGGCTGGAAGTCTGACTTCATGGTACCAGCTCCAGAGGAAGCTTTCTCTCTGTTGGTTCTGGGCAGAGGTTCCTATCATTCATATCCCCTGGCTGAGGAGCCTCAGCACAGGCGTCTTGTTTCTTGATGATATGAGGTCCTCTTGTTTCTCTGTTCATTTCTTTTATATCTCAAAAGAGATTGACCTCAAACACAACCCTGTCTTGTCAACTGCATCCTGCCTCATAAACACAACTGCTAATAATCCCACCTCATCAACATCATAGAGGTAGGATTTATAACACATAGGAAAATGACATCAGATGACAAAATGGTACACAATCACACAATACTGGGAATTATGGACTAGTCAGGTTGACACATTTTAGGGGGACACAATTCAGTCCGTAACACTGTTGTCAAAACTCAGTCTCTTTATCTCCTTTTCTCTGCATCCCCTAGAGTTGGCTTAACTCTCAGATCGGCACTTACCATGGGGCAACTTCTAGCCGCTCCAGGCTGGTGTTGGCTATCAGCTGTAATCCCAGCAGAAAGAGAGTCTTCTTTCCCAGTAGTTTCATTAGCAGTTAGGGGACTGACTCTCCTGTCTCTGATTTGGGTAATTTGCTCAGCTCTGAGCCAGTTTCTGTGGCGGGGAGAGAGCTGGTAGTAGAATATTCTCATCAGTGAGGCCCTGGGCCACATCCCCCGTAAGAAAATCAGGGAACCAGTGCTAGGTAGGGGAACAAGAACAGATGTCATTCAACGGCTACTGGGCTTGGAGAGCTGAACTCAGAAGACTGAGTTCTGACCCTGACCCTGCTGTGGGTGACCTGTCTGCTGCTGGCCCTTCAGGTCATCACACCACCTGTCTGTAAGCGGGACTGTCACCACCATTCAAATCCCAGTTACAGAGCCACTGTCCCTGGGAAAGCCAAAGCTTTTTTTTTTTTCCCATCTCACATGCCTGATTTCTTCAGAGATGCATGTGGATCGTATCTCAACAATTTCTGCCTTGAGAAATGTGACTTAGGAGGAAATTAGTCAATGACATCTTACATTCATTCCGGTCATTTCAGTAATTGGGACTGAGACATTGTTGACATCCCCCAGCACCATCCCAAGTATAAACAGCCATTTCCCGCTGTTTCATGGGAGGGAGGTGGGGGGAAGGATACTTGCTTCCTTTCCAGGAGAAAAGAAAGAACACAAATAAATTTAAAAAGATTAAAACAAATTTTTTGAGTCCTAGATCTGTCCAAAACACCATCCTAGGCATATTAACTAGCTCCTCCACCTGCAAACTGGTAGTCTTGAGAAGCTGGCCCAGTTAGTAGAGGAGCCCCAGAGGCATAGTGGTTAAGCACTGGGCTGCTACCCCAAAGGTTGGCAGTTCTAACTACCCGGCAGCTCCAATGGGAAAAAAAGACCTGGAGAGCTGTTTCTGGAAAGATGACAGCCTGCTGACACATTGCAGGGGTTGTAACCAGTGTCATGGAACACTTGTGTATAAACTGGTGAATCAAAATTTTATTTGCTCTGTAAACCTTCACCTTAAGTACAATTAAACAAAGATTACAGCTCAGGAACCTCTACGGGCAGTTCTGTTTTGTCCCATGGTGTCTCTGTGAGTTGGAATCAACTTGATGGTAATGAGTCCCTCTTCTCCCACCCCCAGTTCATGCATAGCTAAGGACTTAATTAGAAATCTAGCTAATTTATTATTGAAGAGGCCCCTGCTGATGATTCAGAGAATGTGAAAACTAGCATATTGTTTTGTCCTTAGTGGGACAATGTTTAAGGATTCTTTAGGTGGTAGATAACTGAAACCCATTCAGTTTAGCCAAAGGGGAGTAACATGGAAGGGTTCTGGAGTGTCTTGTGACACCCAGGGATAGAGGTTTCCCTAGGGCTCCAGAAGAAACTAGAGCATGTTGAGAACCAAGGAGATCTCCCAACCCCTCCCCCACCTCCATCTGTTTTCCTTTTCAGGTCTTCTTCATTCTGTGATTTTCATAACCTGTGGAAAACAGCTGCCAGGTTTGTATTTTCAAGTTAGCAGTTAGACGGAGGCTGGAATCCCAATCTCAATATCAGATTCTTGGAGAAGGAGCCTGTTGGTCCAGCTGTGGTCAGTTGTCTATGCCTGGTGTAATTACATGTGGAGACGGATGTGAGAGTTACATTGTGTGAACTTGACCATGTGGCTAAACCAAAAACCAAACCCACTGACATCGACTTGGTTCCAACTCATAGCAACCTCATGGGACAGAGTAGAACTGTCCCAAAGAGTTTTCAAGGAGCCCCTGGTGGATTTGAACTGTCGCCTTCTTGATTAGCAGCTATAACACTTAACTACTACACCACCAGGGTTTCCAACCATGTGGCTAGCTCAGAGAAAACACATTACCCTGGACAGATGACATTCTAAGAAGATTAAAAAAACAAAAAAAGCTATCATGTATCACGTAACATTTGGTTGGCATCTGACCGCTTGTCTGTCTTTAGTCCCCTAAGATTGTAATAGAGTTCAGGAACCTCCATCGGACAACAGGATGTAGTAGGTGGAACTGGATGTAGTGAATGCAACAACTTCCCTCATGCAACGTGTGTTTATGTCTCTTAAGTGATTGCCCTGCCAGGTATCTAATGGTACAGTTCATACATAATCTGTAATGCGTATGTCTTGGTAGTCGTAATAAACACCTGTGTTACTGGTTTATGTATCCACTATATTATACTTTCTTTATTAATGTGAACATTCCCTACTTACAAATAAAAAGCTTACCTTATAACAGCATATGCTCCAGTGCGTCGGCAGCAGCATCCAGTCTGTATCACACCTCTCTTGATGTTAAGTGTTATCTATGTTTAATTTTCTTTGGAAGGTATTAACTGTGGCTCCCAAATGGAGCAAAACCAGTGCTGGTGGTTGCAGCAGCAAGAGGCAAAGGAGAAATATCAATCTGGAAGTGAAACAAAATATTATTAAACAACATCAAGGTGGAAAATCAGTGAATGCTATTGCTCACGATATAGACACGTTTGCACAGCTTCCAAATCACAGAACATATCATGGATATTAGGTGCCACGTGACTGTATATGTTGTACTGTGTTACTAATGAAGTTTCAGACTGTAGTGAAAGCTTCCTGTCTCCCTGTCTCTTTAAAGAAAATTGAGATAGTCTACCCCATAGCAAAGCCCAAATTCTGGAGCCAATTTATTGGGGGTTTGCATCCTGACCCCAGTATTTACTGGCCGTGTGAGGGTAGGCAAATTACTTAATCTCACTGTGCCTTAGTTTTCTTATCTACAAAACGAGTAGGAGGTTGTTGGAAACATTAAATACGTAAATACAAGAAAAGTGCATAGGATTCTGCCTGGCACATGGTAAAAGAGTTAATAAATAATCGCTATTATTTTTGTCAAGTCCCTGGGTGGTACAAGTGCTGACCAAAAGTATGGTGGTTTGAATCTGCTGTGAGGTCCCTTGGAAGAAAGGCCTGGTGATCTGCTTCTGAAAGATTAGAGCCGTTGAAAACTCCATGGAGCCTGGTTCTACCCTGAAACACATGGGACCACCACAAGTGGGAATCAACCCTAAGGCAACTTTATTATTATTATTGTTGTTACTGCAAAGTTTGTGTTCATTATGGCTTAGATATGTCTCAGAAAATACAAAAAGGTAAGAGACCATTGAAAGAGAAGTTTTGTAGTTAAGAGAATATAGGACTGAATGACCATTACTCAAGTGGATGTCTCATTGCTGTTGCCAGTGGGATGATTATTTGAAATCTAGATGGTACTTTCAGTTTATAACCTTAAAAGCTTACATAGAAGTTTCTCTCAAACACTGTTAATATGAATAATCAGTAATTTGGCTCATTTTATCTGGCAAGAAAAACCAGTAGTTTTATTAATTTGATAGCATGATAAATTTGGAATGTAAAGCCTTTGATACTCTGTTCTATAAATGGCAAGCTACAGAATCTAAATGGCAAGCTACAGAATCTTTTTCTCCTGGATGTCTTTAAAAATGGAATAGAATTGCAAGATCCTTTAGACAGGGGTCTGCAAATCTACGAGGTCTGAGAACTCATCCTAGAAAGAGGGCTACACGCCTCATTGCAGACTACCTATAGTCACCTTCCAAGTACTCCTTTTGGGAAGCTATGCACAGATGCCAGCACTTAGTCCACCTTTCAAAGCAATTTTGGAACTGTTTTTCTGAAATGGCCATCAGAGCTTTCATAGTATTACCCCTGATGTCCTAAATGTCATCGAAATGTCTTCCTCTCAGTATTTCCTTTATCTTGGGGTAAATAAAAAAATCATTGAGGTCAAGATCAGGTGAGTAGGGAGGCTGTACCAAAACAGTTTTTCATTGACTGGCTAAGAAGTCCCTTACAGACAACTCTGCAGTGGGGTTAGCAAACTTCTCGTTGTGCCACCATGCACAGTGGCTATTCCAGAAAGAGTTCCAAAATTGCTTTCAAGGGTGGACTAGGCCCTGGCATCAGTGCACAGCTTCCCAGGGGAGCACTCCGAAGGTGACCATAGTGATATCCAGCAACAGGAGTGTAGCACTTAGCAGAATTAAGTTCGGGGACCTCGTATACTTGAAGAGCTGGATAATAAATGTGTTTGTCTCTGTTCTAACTACTCATATCTGTGGTAATGCAACAGCAGCAGTAATAAACGAAGTGGGCATGGCTGTGTTCTAATCAAACTTTATTTAAGGACAGTGAAATCAGAATTTTATGTAATTTTCGTATATTATGATCTCTTTTTTTTCCATTTTATTTAGTCATTTAAAAATGTAAAAACCATTCTTAGATTATCAGAAGGTCCCAAACCTGTTCCCATCAAGTCCATTCTGACTTAAAACAGCCCCAGAAGATTTCCAAGGCTGTGACCTTTACGGAGGCAGGCTGCCACATCTTTCTCCCACGGCATGGCCAGTGGGCTCCAACCACCAGCCTTTGATTAGCAGCTGAGTGCCTAACCATTGCACCACCAGGCTATACAAAAAAGCAGGTGATGGGCTGGATTTGGCACTTGGCCTGTGGTTGGTGGACCCTGCTTTTGGGGTTCATTGGTTGGCATTCTCTCTGAGGCAAGGGAGAGACTTACCCACGGTGTTTATGATCCCCAAGACACTCATTCATCCCCTGCTGCTCCTTAGGGGCACGTTTCTCTGAGAAGATGTGGAAAATCTGTGTCGCTCTCTTGGCTGCACACAGCAAACACTCCACCCAAACAGCGGAAGCACCGAGAGAAGGCACAGTGTACACTGTTCACGCCAGGTCCGTTGATCCACGATTTCCAAGTACCTCACCTGTTTCTCTCTACTTCTCCACTCCTCTCCCCTCCTTGATGGCTTTGTTCTCAGGATCCAGCAGGTTCAAGTCCAGCAGGAAGGAGGGAGGGTTTCTCTCTGGCCAAGAATTCACATGGGAGTTCTGAGCCTGATTACTTGGGGTTCGTATCAGGCCCCAGGTTCATCTAAGAACGAGCTCCCGCGGCCAGGGAAAGGGAGCTCAGTGACTGGCTGAGGCTGCACTTGGGGGGGTCAGGTCCCAGAAATCCTGTGATCTGGAAGTGGAGAGCACTGATTCACCTAAAACTGCAGGGGTTCTGTTGCCCAAATCTCATCGGTCACACTGGCGTGGCTTGCCTGTTGGTGTGATGCTAGAGGCTATGACGCCAGTATTACGAGTGCCAGCACGGTCATCCGTGATGGGCAGGTTTCAGCAGAGCTTCCAGATTAAGACTAGGAAGAAAGGCCTGACGATCTATTCCAAAAGTGAGCCAGTGAAAACCCGATGGATCACAGCAGACCAGTGTCTGATAGAGTGCTGTGAGCCTCTGGGGTGGAAATAAACCTCAAAAGCCAAACCTGTTGCCATCAAGTCGATTCTGACTCCTAGTGACCGTACAGGACAGAGTAGAACTGCCGTCTAGGACTTCCAAGATGCAGCTGGTGGGTTTGAATTGCTGACGTTCCAGTTAGCAGCTGAGCTCTTGACCACCGTGCCATCGGGGTTCTAGATTGGAAGGTCCTCAAGGTACGAAACTGCCACAGCAGCAGACTGGGGAATATCGGTGATCATAAAGAGGGTATAGGACTGGGCAGCGTTCTGTGCAGTGGTACCCGGGGCGTGTGCACTCGGAGCCAACAAGACGGCGACTGTCAGCAACAACAGCAGTATCAAGTGTCTCCATTGTCTGGTACTGCTGTAACACAAGGACCACCAGTGGATGGCTTTAGCCAAGAAGTTTCTTCTTAGGCAGTCCAGCAGGTTGGAAGTCTGAATTCAGGCTGCCAGCTCTGGAAGAAGGTCCACTCTACATTGGGACATCATGCTGTGACATTTAGAATCTAAATACCTGAGCAGAATGTGTTGGGAGCTGCCAGGAGCAGGCAATTGCCATTTACACCTCCTTTTCTTGGAGTAATCGCTTGGCTTCTCTTTGGCCAAATTCCCTTTCCAGTTCCACCGTCTCTCACCAGGAGACCTTCTGGGCTTGGCAAATGCAGAGCTACACAGAGGTTTGTTTCTTGTGTAGTCAGGTGTTCCTGACCCACAGGAATCAGTTGGTTGAAATTTGGTGTAGCGAAACCATGGCTTGAGTAGTGGACAGCCAGAGTCACCCGCTAGCATTTCACAGTGAAGAGAAAATGAATGAACTTTCTAGCTGGGCTCCAAATGGATGTTTTCTGAGCTGAGCCTCTGATTCATGCTGTTGTTTTCCAGGCTTGGGGACAGTGCTGACGGTTTGCCCTTCTCCCGTGCATAAATCATTTCAGCATCTAGCTTTTAATTACTTTTTACAGTCTTCCCCCTAGGTTGCAAGCTGCATTTCTGTATACCTGTTCCCAGAACACTGCCTGTCTTAGAATGTGTTGAATGAGCAAATAACCCTCATAAGACAGATAAGGCCCTGTGTTTTGTCCAGAGTCCCACAGAAAAAAGACCAGCCACCCTAGGGGGCAGAACCCCAAGTGTTAAAAAGAAGTACCAGAGAGCATAAAAATCACTGCCTAGGAGCGTGTTCAGCTTGCATCTCTGTGGCATTGCTGGGGTACTGACCCTTTTGCTAGCTCCAGTTTTAGGTGGGGTGGTTCTGGGATTCTGTACCACTGGCATGTGATCCTCTTTGCCCTTTAATGTAGAATTTTATGTATGTATATAATATATATATATTTCTAGTAATAAAAATAACACCACACTGTGCCCTCAAGGAGGTGACACAGAACACCTCACCTCTTCAATTTTGTTTTTGTTGTGGTTCAATGTTTATCTTTTATTGTTCTGCTTTAGGTGAAAGTTGACAGAGCAAGCCAGTTTCTTGTTAAACAAAATGCGTGTTGTTTGAGGACATCAGTTACCATCCCCATGACAAGCTAACACTCTCCTTTTTTCAGCCTTAGTTCTCTATTTTTTTTTTCTTTTATTGTACTTTAGATAAAGGTTTACAGAACTAGTTTCTCATTAAGTGATTAGTACACATACTGTAGTGTGACAACGGTTGCCAACCCTACAATTTGTCACACGCTCTGGCTTTTCAACCTTGGGTTCCCTGTTACCCACTTTTCTGTCCCCTCCTGTATTCTCATCCTTGCCCTTAGGCTGCTGTGCCCCTTTAGTCTCTCTCTCTCTCTTTTTTTTTTTGGTGGGCCTGGCTAATCTTGGGGTGAAGAGTGAACCTCAGGAGTGACTTTGTTACCGAGCTAAAACGTGTCTGGGGGCCATACTCTTGGGATTTTGCCCCCCCCCAATATGGACTATGCCTAGTGACTTCCTGCCAAAGAACACAATATGGAAAATCCCAACCCGTTGCCATGAAGTCTGTTCTGACTCTTAGCAACCCTTTAGGACAAAGTAGAACCGCCCCATAGAGTTTCCAGGGAGCAGCTGGTAGATTCAAACTGCCAGCCTTTTGATTAGCAGCTGAGCTCTTGAACCACTGGGACACTGTTGCTGTTGAGTTGATTCCAAGTCATAGTGACCCAACAGGAGAGGGTACAGCTACCCCATAGGGTTTCCAAGGAGTCACTGGTGGATTCAGATTGCTGGCCTTTCAGTTAGTAGCCAAGCTCTTAACCACTGCACTACCAGGGCTCCTATACTATGGTAAAAGGCTAGGGGAAGAATAACTCTACAGTGGAGAAAGCTGATAAATACTACCTCAGCCAGGTGGTGGAGATCAGCATCAACGATGGTAAGGCATCTTGGGCCTGTACCCTTGATACGGAGTGCTGAGAATGGTGCTTCACTTCTGTGGTCTTCCTCTGCAGAACCCACAACCCCCAGTGTAATCATGAGGAAAAACATCAGACAAACCCAACCGAGGGACAGTCTACAAAATACTGACCAGTACTCCTCGTGACTGCCAGGGTCATTGAGACAAGTCAGGTCTGAGAAACTCACCATCAAGAGGAGCCTAAGAAGACAGAATGTCCATCTTTGTTTCCTAGTAATGCTACAACAGAAATGTCACAAGGGGGTAGTTTTAAAGAATAGAACCTTCTTTTCCTGTGAAAGTCAAATTCATGGTTTCAGTCATGTAGATTCCTTCCTATTGGTAGCCCAGGTGTTCTTGGTGACTTGGCTTATAGAAGTTCATCATGGTGTGTCTGTGGCTGCACACATGTCTCTGGGTCTGTGCTGCTTTTTGTATTGCTCAGAAGTGATTAGGTTTAGGATCCACCCTACACTAGTATCACTGTGATGAACTGATTATATTACATTACATTACCTTATGGAAGATGATTACATTACATTAGATTAGGTCACACCCATAGATATAGGGGTTAGATTTTGGGGGGACCCACTTCCATCCATAACAATGACTAAATATAATGTGGTATCCTGGATGGGTGGAAAATGCATTAGATAAAAAATGAAGGAAGTCTAAAATATGGGCTTTAGTTAATAGTAATAATAATCCCTATGATTTTATTTGCAATCCTGATGGCTTTTGACTTTGAGATTGATCATCCTGTGCAGAGCCTTATCTTCTAATGATGGGCTCTGAGTCCAGCATTTCCGTTTCCATGTTTTGCTTTCTTCCCTCTCTTGCCATAACCTGACTCTCCTTTAGCTGCCAGCCTTGCTGGCTGTGTGGCTAGACATTGAGCTCATCCACAGCGGTCTGCACACAGCCCCCCTACAGGCTCTCTGGCTGGTTTTCCCTGATCCTCAAGCAGCCCAAACCACCTTCATTCAAATGAAGGCTTATCCCATGTTATTCAAAAAAACCCACTGCTGTCGAGTCAGGTCTGACTTACAGTGACCCTAGAGGTCAGAGTAAAACTGCCCCATAGAGTTTCTGAGGAGCACCTGGAGGATTTGAACTGCCAGTGTTTTGATTAGCAGAGGTAGCACTTAACCCACTGTGCCACCAGGGTTTCCATGTTATTCCAAGGGGGTGCAGATGGTTTGCACCAGGATCCCAAGACAGTGCAAATGATTTGCACTGAAATCCACCTAGTGGAGACTCGAAGGAAGGCCTGGTAATCTGCTTCCATAAAGATTACAGCCAAGAAGACCTAGGGAGCAGTTGAATATAGTGTTTGCCCAGCATTGTGTCTCTTCAGTCAAGTTATTAGCCCGTGTGAGGAATTACATGAGATGCATGATTTCTGTTAAGCAGTTTCCGAAAACTGAAATATTACTTCAGACAGTCCCCATTTATTTTCCTGTAGATTTCAATAACTTTAGCCCCACCAAGCATGGTTTTAAGCAGCAGCATCCTGTTCTCTACCCGTCCTCATGTGACGTGGGCCCTTTTGCTTACCTCTGAATTGCTTTGTAAATTGAAAGTGTTAGGGAATCTTAGTAGAGATGTATGAATCACAGCTCAGGATAGATTTGTGATTGTATTCACAAGTTTGCTCTGGGATTACAGGGTATGAAGAAACTTCAAGAATGAGCCTTGAATAATAGGCTAAACCTGCAGAAGTGTCAAAAAACATTAGTTGTTTATGGAATTTTAATTGGGCAATTATCTTATTGTTATTACTTGGTTATCAATTTCCATAGTTTTAATGTGATAATCTATCAGCTCCCTTTGAATTAGAATGCTTTATTCTCCTACACAAGATTCTCAAAGGGCCTGAGAAACTAGTGTGAGTCCTTCAGCTTGGGGCTGGGAGAAACATGATAGAGTGGTTTAGTGACTCACTGAAGATCACTTAGAAGCGTCAGGGAGAGGACACAGGGTAATGTAAAATAACATTACAGATGGTTAAAGAACCTGCCAGAAGAACTCACGTGCTGTCTCCTTGAAAAGCCACCCTGGAGGTAACACATGAGCTATTAACATGCAACCCAGCTGCTGCTTGGGAGCTGTGGTCCCATTCTGGGCTGAGTTCTTGTGTGCATCCTCCGTGGTGAGCAGTCTCAGCCTTGGAGAGGAAGTCTAATTTTTGGAGCTATCACATGTTGTTCTGAGTTGTGCAAATAAAACGGGTGATTAAATCATGGGAATATTAAAGAAGGGAATACAGATGCATTAAACTGCTCTGCTTGGAGGGCTCCTGAAATGATTTGAAAGCAATATCCAAGAAGGGTTTATTAATACCTCTCCATATTCTGGAAAGGATTTAATAGTCTTGTAAGAGTCCAGTACGTAAAGTTCAAAAAGACTGGAGGAATGTTCTATGATTAGACACATAGAACTTTCCGAGGTGATTCCTTGAAGGATACTATTCTAGAATACTTGTTTAAAAAAATGATGTTTTTTTCGTAACCTTAATATCACCCATCCTTTCCCACCCACCTTCACTCTGCCCAGGTCTGATGTTGGTTTGGGGGACAGTAGAAGCAGGGCGAATGACTTAGTGCTTCTCCGCCTCCTTCAGAAGGCACGGAATGGGAATGGGTTGGTGCCTGAGGCGGGTATTTCCCAGGAGAGGAGCTCCGCAGGGGGCAGAAAAGTTGGGATAGAGGCTTCTGGCATTTGACCCCCTCTGTCTTATACTCCCACCCCACCTCCAGCTCTGGGGGAGATCTGAGTTGCCTGTTTTCTCTTTTGATTGTGAAGATGATGATTTTAAAAGAAAACAAAACCCAAACCCTTTGCCATCAAGTCAATTCTGACTCATACCGACCCTACAAGACAGACCACCCTACAGGGTTTCCAAGGAGTGCCAGGTGGGTTTGAACAGCTGTAGCTCTTGACCTCTATTTTACCAAGTTTTCCAAGAGGAGGACAATGATAGTGGTCATTGACCCCCTGGTGATGTACTAGGCACTGTGTTGAGGGTATTGCATGCAGTCTCCCCTTTAGCCGTCACCTCAATCCGTGAGGAGTAGCTGTTACTGTCCCCACTTTGCAGGTGATGGATGCTGAAGTAGCTACATAGCTACTTATGGTTGATTGAATGAATGAGTCTTGTTACAAGAACCATGCTACAAGTGAGGAGGTGGGGGCTTGAAGAACTTAAATAACTTTTCTGGGGTCACACAACCAGTAAGGGACAGAGGGTGACATTTAGACTCAAGTGTCAGCTATTAGCCAAGTCTACCATGGTGTCATGGATTGAATTTAAAAAACAGACCTGCTGCCATCAAGTCAATTCTGATTCATAGGGACTCTATCGAACAGAGTAGAACTGCCCCATAGAGTTTCTAAGATGTGCCTGGTGGATTCAAACTGCCAGCCTTTAGGTTAGCAACCACTGTACTTAACCACTATGACATGAGAGTTTCCAATTATGTCCCCCCACCAATGTGTGTGGGTCCAAAGGGTGAAATGATGTGGATTGAATTATGTCCTCCCAAAATGTGTCAATTTGACTGGACCATGATTCTCAGCGTTATGTGATTGTCTACCATTTTGTCATTTAATGGAACTTGCCTATGAGTTGTAAATTCTGTCACTGTGATTTAATACAGTGGATTAGCAGCAGTTATACTGATGAGGTTTACAGGATTGGATAGTGTCTTAAACCAGTCTCTTTTGAGATATAAAAGAGAGAAGTGAACAGAGAGACACAGGGACCTCACATCACCTGGAAAGAAGCACTGGGAGCAGAGTGTGTCCTTTGGACCAGAGGTGCCTGCACTGAGATGCTCCCAGACCAAGGGAAGACCAAGAGACCTTCCTCCAGAGCCATCAGAGAGAGAGAAAGCCTTTCCCTGGAGCTGCACCCTGAATCTGGACTTACAGCCTAATGGACAGTGAGAGAACAAACTTCTCTTTGTTAAATCTGTTCACTGTTATTTCTGTTTTTTAAGATTTTTGTTGTTGTTACTGTTGTACTCTGAAGGTTTGTGGAACAAACTAGCTTCTCATTAAGCAGTTAATACATAATCACACGGATGTTTTATGACATTAGTTGCCAACTCCAGGTCATGTCAGCACTCTCCCTTCTTGACCTTAGATTCCCCGTTATGAGCTTTCCTGTCCCCTCCTGCCTTCTATCTAGTTCTTGCCCCTGGACTGGTGTACCTCTTTAATCTCATTTTGTTTTATGGACCTAATCTTTGGTTGAAGAGTGAACCTTGGGAGTGACTTAATTACAGAACAAAAAGGGGTGTCCAGGAGTCATACTCTCAGGGTTTCTCCTGTCTTTGTCAGACCAGTCTTTTTTTTTTTTTTTTGAGTTAGAATTTTGTTCTACATTTTTCTCCAGCTGTATACTGGACCCGCTGTTGCTATCCCTGTCAGAGAAGTTGGTGGTGGTAGCCGGGCACTGTCTATCTCTGCTGAACTCCGTCTGGTAGGAGCTCGGGTAGCTGTGATCCATCAGTCCGTTGGACTAATCTCCCCCCTCTGTCTCTTCAGTCTCCCTTGCTCCAGATGGGGTGGGATCAGTAGAGTATCTAAGGTGGCTGCTCGCAAGCTTTTGAAACACCAGATGCTACTCACCAAAATAGGATGTAGAACATATTCTTCATCAACTGTGTTATGCCAGTCGAACTAGGTGTTCCCTTAAACCGTGGTCCCCAAGCCCTCAGCCCAGTAATTCCATCTTCTCAGGGAGTTCGGTTGTGTCTGTTGAGCGTCCATGACCTTGCATCCAGCAGCTTGTGCTGGATTCCCCAGTGTTGTGTAGTGTCTTCCCTTCACTGAGGTTACCACTTACCTATTATCTGCTGTCTTTGCCCTCCCTCCTAACCATAAAGGATTGTTTCTCTTTGTGTATGTATCTTTTCTTGAGTTTTACAATAGTAGTCTCGTACATTTGACCTTTTGTGATTGACTTATTTCACTCAACATAATGACTTCGAAGTTGATCTGTGTTGTGAAGTGCCTTGAAGATCCATCATTGTTCCTTGCGGTTGTATAGTATTACAAGCCCCAACTTTATGTCATGGATTAAACAGGAACTAAACTATCCTACCAAATTGCTATAAAACTTGTTACATGCTTAATCCGTTAACAAACAGGACCACCCTGTGAAATGGGCCACCCTAGGGAATGCTTGAAATACACTCTTCATTTACTTTTTCCTTCTCAGTTCAGACACCCTTCAACACTTTCTGTATCAGCTAGGATCAAGTTCAGTGACAAGTTGATAAAAATCTGCCTGTAGCGACTTAAATTAGAGATTTTTTTTTTTTTTTTTGCCATATTAAAAATATCCAGGGCTACTGTCATGGGTTGAATTATGTCCCCCCAAAAATATGTCTAGCCATTTGCCTGGGCCATGTTTCCCATAATGTGTGATTGTCCTTCATTTTGTGATTTTCCTGTGTTGTAAATCCTAATCTTTACCAGTGATAATAGCAGGGAAGGCTGGATTATGTTAAATAGGGTTAGAGTGGGACTGTAACACCCTTGGAAACCCTGGTTGCATGATGGTTAAGTGCTGTGTTTGCTAACCAAAAGGTTGACAGATCACATCTGCCAGGCACTCCCTAGAAACTCTATGAAGCAGTTCTCCTGTCCTTTAGGGTCACTATGAGTCAGAATTGACTCTATGGTAGTGGCTTTTGTTTGGTAACACCCTGACTAAGGCCACTCCTTGATCCAGTGTAAGAGGAATTTTCCTGGGATGTGACTTTCACCAAATTTTGTTCTACAAGAGATAAAAGGAAAAGGAAGCAAACAGAGTTGGGGACTTGACACCATCAAGAAGGCAGCACTGGGAGCTGAGTTCATCCTTTGGACCTAAGGTTCCTGTGCCAAGATGCTCTCAGACTAAAGAAAGACTGTTGCAACGCGAGGACCTTATTCCAGAGCTGAAACAGGGAGAGAGTGCATTCCCCTGGTGCCAGCACCCTGAATCCAGCTTTGTTGCCTTCTGGACTGTGAGAGAAGAAACTTTTCTTTGTTAAAGCCATCCACTTTTGGTATTTCTGTTAGAGCAGCACTAGGTGATTAAGACAGCAGTACTGCATGAGTGAACCTTAAAAACATGCTGAAAGAAACAAGTATGTCATTAAGGAACATATAATAGGTGCTGTCACTTACGTAAAATAAGCAAAAGGATGGACAACTAAGTTTGAGAACTTACCCTAGTAAAATTGCTACCTGTCTCGTTGCTAAATATCACTACAGTCACCTTTGAAGTCCTCCCCTTGGGAAGCTATGCACTGATGCCAGCTCCTAGTCCACCCTGCAGAGCAATTTGGAAAGTCTTTTACTGCAGTGGCCGACAGAGCTGTCATCGGATGAGGTCTGACAATTAAGTTCATGACCTCATCCTAGAAAAAGTGCTTTGAGGGGTGGACTAGGCACTGGGTGTGGGTGCGTAGCTTCCCAAGGGGAGTACTTCGAAGGTGACCGTGGTGACATTTACCAACGAGGTATGTAGCACTTTTTCTAGGATGAGTTTGTGAACTGAATTGTCAGACCTCGAGTGATGGCAGCTGTCAGATATTCCAGAAGAAGAGTTTCAAAATTGCTTTGAAAGATGGACTAGGTGCTGGCATTAGTGCACAGCTTCCCCAGGGCAGTGCTTTGAAGGCGGCAGTGATGACATTCAGCAATGAGGTCTGTAGCACTTTCTCTAGAGTGAGTTTGCAGCCTTCATTGTCCAACCTTGTCTGTAGAAATGAGAGATCATCAGTGGTTACCAAAAATGAGAGCTGGGGGAGAAAAGGAAGAGTCTTTGCTAGGGGTTGTGAATCTGTGTTAGTCGTGGTGGAGTGATTTGGAAAAGGACAGTGAGAATGGCTGTACAACTTGAAGAATGTCATCAGTGCCACTGAATTGTGCAGGTAGAAATTGCTGAGATTTGTCCTGTACATTTTTAGTGCAATTAAAAAATCCACAACCAAAACAAGGTGTCTCAGGCTTCAGGACTCAGTCTCTGTCTTTCTCCGTGACTGTCTTTGCATGCCACTCTGGGGTCCTCAGTAACTATTAGAGCCCTACCCAGGGGTCTGAGGTCTAGATTGTAGGGCAGAGGAGGAAGAGAAAGCAGTGTATGCTGGCAGATGTGTAACAGCTGGTAAAAGGAGCTGATGTGTAGTGTCAGCCAATTTTCGTGGTGTAAATAACCTTTGCTTATTTCAAGTTTTCAATATGGCGCCCTTGAGTGGGGGTTGGGAAGAGGGACCCAGGAGCACACTGTTAGATAACGTTTCCCCACTGCAGATGCGCTAGACGCGACTAATCTCGAGAGCATGGGTAGCAGTGACAGGTAGGCACAAAAGTGGGCTGCCACGAGCTGTCAGTATTTACTGCCTTTTTCTTAGCATCATGTGCCTACCGTTAAGTTTGTATCATTTAACTATTAGTAGTGGCTGTGTTTAACAGCTGGCTTGCGGACTCCTGAAAACGTAGCAGTCAGCTCTTCTGAAACCCACAGAATCTGGCTGCAGAACACCACTGGGAGAGAAAGACAGAGAGCTTTCCCAGAAGACTCATCAGGTGACTACTGCTTACATCCCAGTAGCTGCCCCTGTCCAGACTGATTATTTGGCAGGGACTGTTGCTCAGGATGAAACCCTGGTGGCATAATGGTTAAGATCTATGGCTGTTGACTGAAAGGTCACAGTGGCAATCCACCAGACCCTCCTTGGAAATTTTGTGGGGCAGTTCTGCTCTGTTTTGTAGGGTTTCTGTGAGTTGGAATTGACTTGACGACGTTGGAGGTTGGGTATTGAGTAGGCAGCTAGCATGCCATCCTAGATTTTCCCTTTGTCCCTGTTGTCTTAATATCGCAGTGTTGCTGTAACAGAAATGCCACATGTGGGTAGTTTTAAAGAACACAAATTTACTTATAGTTCAGGAGGCTAGTCTGAATTCAGGACGCTTACTCTAACAGAAGGTGAGAGTAGTCTGAATTCAGGACGCTTACTCTAACAGAAGGTGAGAGTAGTCTGAATTCAGGACGCTTGCTCTAACAGAAGGTGAGAGTAGTGGGAGTTCAGGACGCTTACTCTAACAGAAGGTTTGCAGTCTGCCCCCTCCAGAGGATTCTTCTCTCTATCAGCTTCTGTAGCCCCTGCTTCTTTGGTTCCTCGGTGATCTTCACATGGCATCTGTCTGCCTCCAGTCCCTGCTTGTGTGGTTGCTCGTCTGTGCTGCTCCTAATAACTCACACGGCTGCACTAATAGGGCCTCAGTAACCTGAGAAAGAAACTCCTGCACTCAAATGGGATTAGAGCCACAGGTATTAAGAGGTTAGGAATGTCACGGGTTGAACTGTGTCCCCCCAAGATGTCTGTCTACTTGGCTAGGTCATGATTCCCAGTTTTGTATGATTGTCTACTGTTTTGTCATCTGTCATTTCCCTAGTCTTGTAAATCTTGTCATTGTGATGTAATGGGAAACCCTGGTGGTGTAGTAGTTAAGTGCTATGGCTGCTAACCAAAAGGCTGGCAGTTGGAATCCATCAGGCACTCCTTGAAAACTCAGAAGGGCAGTTCTTCTCTGTCTTATAGGGTTGCTATGAGTTGGAATTGATTCAATGGCAACAGGTTTTTTTTTTTGGTTTTGTGGTGTAATGAGATGGATTAATGGCAGTTACACTGATGAGATCTACAAGATTAGATGGTGTCTCTTTTGAGATCTATAAGAGAAAAGTGAGCAGAGAGACATGGGGACCTTAAACCACCAAGAAAGTAGGGCTGGAAGCAGAGCAAATCCTTTGGACCTGAGGTTTCTAATCTAAGATGCTCCCAGACCAAAGGAAGACTGATGCATCGCAAGGACCTTCCTCCACAGCCAACAGAGAGAAAACCTTCCCCTGGAGCTGATGCTCTGAATTCGGACTTCTGAGCCCACTGGACTATGAGACAATAAATTTCTCTTTGTCAAAGCCATTCATTCGTGATATTTCTGTTATAGCAGCACTAGATGACTAAGACAACAGCCATCCCCAACCACTTTCTTTGTTGGTGGGAATGCAAGTCAAATGGTATGGCAGAAAGGAGCAGTCAAGGGATCCTTACTGAGATTTGTCTTCGACGACCTCTACCATGAGCTACGGCGTATTGAACACTTACTATGTCCTGGGCACCATCTGTACCTGTGCTGGCGAGTATGGTAGCCACAAGTCTCAGGTGACTTTTGAGCTCTTGGAGTGTGGCTAGTCCAGGTAAAATATGCTATAAGTGTAAAATGCACAGTAGATTTCAAAGACTTGATTAAAAAAAATAAAAGAATGTAAAAATCACATTAATAATTTTAAAATATTGAGCATATGCTGAAATGATAGTATTTTGGATTTATTGGGTTAAATAAAATATACTGCTAAAATTATTTTTTCCCATTTCCTGTAACTTTTTAAAATGTGGTTGCTGGAAGCTGTAAAATTTTACATATGGCTCAGATTTTCAATGGAACAGCGCTAGCCTATACACAGTGTCTTTCATTACTCCCAATTTACCAACAGGAATATTGAGTTTTAGAGAGAAGTGAAGTCATTTGCCAAGGCCAGTAATTGGAAGCGGATCTGGCATTGAAGCCCACGTGGGCTGGATCCAGAAATGCTGGCGTTGTAGTGGCTAAGTGCTGTGTCTGCTCACCGAGAGCTCAGCAGTTTAGATCCACCAGGCGCTCCTTGCAAACTTTATGCAGCCGTTCTGTTCTGCTCTACAGGGTCTCTGTGAGTTCGGATCGACTTAATAGCAGTGGGTTTTGGTTTAGCTTGATCCAGCACCTGGTTCCTAACTCCACTGTTTATTTTTTTCTCTTTATTGTGAATAATTAAGAACAGTTTTACAGGCTGTATCATGTTGCCATGTAACACCAAGAACTTTACCTCTATTCTGTTCTAGCTGCCTGCATCCCTGCGTGACAACACACTGCCCCTTTTGCTCAGAACTTCCTGTGACCTTTTGACCAAGGTCTGGCCCTCCTCACCCAATCAGCTCAGACAATCCTTTGTCCCTCAGATGATCCTGTGTACATTTTTAAAGGTTTGTTTGCCTCCAGCAAACTGCTAGATGCAGTTTGGGGTTAGAGAGTCTGGGGGCCATGCTCCTAGGGGGCCATCTTTCAGAAGGACCATCAAGTGTGGTCTTTTGGTGGAGTTCTAGCTGTGCCTTGTACTCCATCACCTGCAGTGTCTGGAGCTCTGTTCCTATTACCCCATCCAAGCTGTCATTGGTGGTGGCTGGGCACCATCTAGTTCTTCGAGTCCCATGCTGAAGCAGGCCATAGCTCATATGGCCCCTTTCATCTCGTGGGCTCATATTTTTCTCCTGTCCTTGATGACCTCTGTTTGCCCCATGTCCAAGTAGATTGGGACCATTTGCTGCTATTTAGATAGTAGCTTGCTAGCTTTTAAGACCCCAGTTGCCACTCACCCAGTGGTAGGTGGAGAGATTATCTTGAGAGAAGGAGAGAGAAAAACTTCGGGTATCCCAATTAGTCTGGATGTCCCCTGAGAGCATGGCCCGCTGATCCCAGACCCCATTTCTCTGCTCTTCCAAAGAGTTAACCCACTGTTGACTGCACATCCTTCCTCATTACTTTTGTGACCTTGGCCGAGTCTACTGCAGGTGAGAAAACAGAAACTCAGAGATGCTGAAGAATTTGCTCAAGGTCATTTAGCAAATACTAACCAAAGCCAAGGTTTGGAGTCAGTTTCCTCAGCTGCGAAATTTTCCTTGCAGAGTGACTGTGAGGAGGAAGAGGCGTTATATAGAGGAGAGCACTGTGCGGTGAGGGTGAGGTGACTCTCAAGGCCCTAGGCATCCTTCTCCACAAAGTTGGCCCAGGGAGCATAACAGCCAGGAGCCTCTGGATTAAAAGCAGTTTCTTCTTCTTCTTGGAAAACGGTGACTCATTAAAAGCAACCGGCTGTTTCCCATCACGTTCACATTATAGTGAGAAGCCAAGATGCTCAGTACATCTCATAATAGGATATTTGGGGGTTGAAATGAGTTTCTTTCCTACATGAGCGACTGATGAAACTACTTGGCTGGGTTGCCACCAGGAGATGTGGCAGGATATTTGCTCCACAGTAATGGGGCTCAGATGTATTCCCTGGTATTTAAGACTCTGGAGCTCTGGTGACATAGTAAACTGTCCTCTGCTAACTGGAGGGTTGGCAGTGTGACTCCACCAGCCGGTCCACCGCTGAAAGATGTGACAGTCCACTTCTGTAAAGATGACAGCCTTAGAAACCCTGCAGGGTGGGCCTGCTCTGTCATGTAGGGTTGCTCGAAGTTGGAACTGATTCAACAACACCCAACAACAACATTTAGGGTTCTCTGTCAGGTTAGAAAGATGCTTCTCACTTGACATAATTCAAAAGTAGCCATAAAAATAAATCCAATGAAAATAAAGCAGTGTTTTAAAATTCTGGGTAAACGCTGTAGCCTACCCACAGTTTCTTTTTGTTAACTGGGGGGTTAGCAAGTACCAGAGAGGTACTGGGAGTCCTGGGTGGCACAGACAGTAAGTGTGCTGGGCTGCTAACTGAAAGGCTGAAGGTTCAAATCTGCCCAGGGCCACCTCGGAAGAAAGGGCTGCCAGTGCACTTCCTACACCCCCCCAAAATTAGCCATTGAAGAACTCTATGGAGCCCAGTTCTACTCGGACGCACACGAGGTTAACATGAGTTGGAGTTTATTCATTGATAACTGGTTAGTCCATCTTTAAATTAGAAGTTTCTAGAAGATTGCCAGCCCCTGTCTGCAGTCACCTCTACCACCTCTATTGCTGGAGAGCTTTAAATTTTCAAGATAGGGGCAGTCTCCCATTACAATCTGTACAACACTTAGTTGTGAACCATCCCGCATAAAGCTGTCTATATTAAAAATTCGAGATACATACTAATAGCAGATGGGGCTAACTTTCAACAGTATTCATCTGAACATTATTATTATTATTGTAACCCTAATACCTTGCAACAGGTTTTCCGCTTTTCAAAAAATGTGTAACCGAGAGCTTCACATAGCTAATGCCATAATGATACTCTGAATTATCTTTTTTTAATTGTGATTGAATGAAAATGTACACTGCCCTATAAATTTGCATGCCCACCTATGTACAGCTCTCCCTGCTCTCCCTATCCAGTGACAACGTACTCTTTCTCTCTGCTCCTTACATGACCTAACCTCTCAATAGTCTTCTATCCCCTCCTCTCCTCCCACTCCCCTTCCTTCAGTAAGAGGTCAGCAGGATGAAATTCCAGGCCCCTGGACTGTCAGTTGTGATCTTTTAGTGGAGATCTCAGGGTGCATCCCTATTCACTCTTGTGTTGCCAGTGAGACTCAATTTTCTGAGCTCTATCGTGGCTATCACTGGTGGTGGCCGGGCACCATCTGGTTGTTGTGGTCCCGAGTCAACGTAGAGACCCAGTTACATGGGTCTCTCTGTCTTCTGGGTTCTCTTTTTCCCATGTTGTTTTTGTCCTTGGAGATCAGCCTATCCTGTTTAGTTGGGACCATTTGCTGTATCCTCAGATGGCAGCGTGGCAGCTTTTAAGACCCCAGACACCACTTACCAATATGGGGTGCAGTGAGCCCTCGTTATCAAAACGCTGGTTGAGCCAGTTGGCCTCAATCTCGCCTGAAAGCATGGTCCCCTGCCCCCTGTCCCAGCTACTCTGTCCTTGAAATATTGGGTTGGGATGGGAGGAGTACTCAAGTTATGTTAAAGTCCAGTTAATATTGATCTTCTTTCTAATGTGTGCTGTCACAGCTGTCACCCAACCAAATTTCTGTCAACTATCTAAACCCTCCTTCCCGTCCTGCCCTTGCAGCCATCAAAGAATCTTTTCTTCTATGCATGAGTCTGCTTTTAAGTTTTTATCATAGGAGTTTCATACAGTATTTGTCCTTTTGTTCTGGTAAGTGTTTTTAGCTTTACCAGTTACCCTGGGCTCTGCACTGGCCTATTTCTAAATGGGTGCAGAGTCCGCTCAGCTCCTGTGACCTTGGTCTCCCTGTTTCTCTTTACTCTCCTGAGAAATGGCCTTCAACCTAGAAAAGAGCAGCTAGGAAGACTGCCTGGCTTTTTTGTATCCCCTTCTTTCTTGCTCCTTATCTCAGCATGATCTTGGCAGGCTATTTTCACCAGCTGAGGAATTTTTGTATAGGTTTTGTCTTTGCCTGTTACAAACACTCAGATTAGAGTTCAGGTGTCTGACTTATAAATCTGTAGTTAAGAAAAAGTTTCTTCTGACTGTTTTGTGATGTATACAGTTATCTGTGGGCTATGCGCTTAAGAACATGAAGTATTTCTTGTTGAAATGGTATATAAACTCTGATGTAAAAATTATCTTTTGAGACTCCTTAGAGAACAGCCTGCGTTGCTTTCAGGTCTCTGGTGGTATCACACCTAATAAACCGTCTTCCTCTTTCTAACTTGGAGTAGGCTTTATTGGCTCCACTGCTCCAGGGCCCAGACCCAAATCGGGTAATATTATCATTGCTTTATTATTATGTTAGAGATGTTTCAGTGTATCTGGAAGTATTGAACTTTTTTATGCATAGGAAGGTACACGTATGCCATATGCTAAGACAAACAGCTGACTAACGTTCGATGACGGTACCCAACTGTTCTGACGCATGTACAACTTTGACTTAAAAACAGACTTACGACTGACTGGTCAGATGGAGCCTGGGGGGGAAAGAGCGTGTTGTCACACTGAGGGGATTGCAACTAATGTCGCAAAACAGTATGTGTGTGTGTAAGGTTTTTGTTGAGAAATTAAGTTGAGCTGTAAGCTTTCACCTGAAACACAATTTTTTAAAAAAAGACAAACACCCTCTCTCAAAAAAAAAAGTGTATAAATTACCTTTAGTAATTTAGGCCAAAAACAAAAAAATAAGGGAAAGACAGACTCAGGAGCGAAGCTCATTTGTGATCTGAGGGACACCTGTAAACAGTGCAACCTGCCAGCACGTGCTGGTCATGCCCCGGGCACTCAGCGGTTGTTTGTGGGTGCTGCTGCTTGCAAGGCATGCATCTTTCTGGGGTGGAATTCAGGGGTAGGAAGATAGATTTAGCTGCCTCTTTCCCCAGAAGTGACTCAGCTCCTGGAAGCTAAGTGATGGCAATGGCAGAAGGAGCCCTGGGAATTGCTTTGTCACCTTGACACTGCAGCCAGACTCTGCCTAGAAAGCTGTCATGGAGCCTTGTAGCCCATCGTTTGTCTGCCCGACCCCGACCCTTCCATCATCTCCTTCTACCATTTGTCCTCAGTGGAAAGAGACATCGGCACCTGTAGGCAGCTTGCCTGGAAACGGATGTTGAGATGGTTTCTGTCCCACTAGTTCTTTCATACAAGTTCAAACCCAGTGAAACTGGCAGTGTCCTGTGCCACTTTTTCTCAAAATGTGGTCTGAAGACCTCTTGTGTGAGGATCCCTGGACACAACCCACCCAATCCAAGACTATAGAATCCAAGTTCCGTGGCTACTTCTCATGACCACCAAAATCTGAGAACACCCTCTCTGTGTACTAATGTGATGACGTATACTCAGTCTTCTCTATTGTTAGGATGATGGTGGCATTTTTTGAGAGAAAGTAGTGCTGAGATGCATATGGTTGATTACAACAAAGGCTTTGCATCAGAACAGATAATGCTTTAAGTCTCAACTCCACTGAGCCGCAATTTCTTCACCTGTAAAATGGGGATAAACCGTACCTTCCTTCAAAGCTATGGTTACCTTATTTAAGGACATGCATAGATACTGGCATGTGACAAATGCCCAGGAAGTGTTAGCTATTGTTGTTACTGGAGAAACCCTGGTGGCACAGTTGTTAGGTACTCAGCTGCTGACCTGAAAGTCAGCAGTTTGAACCCACCAGCTGGTCCATGGGAGAAAGATGTGGCAATCTGCTTCCATAAGGATGTACAGCCTTGGAAACCCTGTGGGGCAGTTCTGTTGTCTCCTGCAGGGTCACTGTGAGTTGGAATTGACTCAATGGCCGTGGCTGTTTTTCTTCTTAATCATTGTTACTAGGTAGACTCTGTTTCTTAAGCTTTATACTGGGGAAATTATGATATCTACAGTGTAGCTACTTTAGGGCAGAGGTTGACAAACTTTTCCTGTAAAGGGCCAGGTAATAAATACTTGAGAGCCTCTTTGGAAGGCAATCTGGTGCTTCCTTAAAAAAATGGATATTGATATACCATTTGACCCAGTAATTCCACTACTTGGAATATATCCTACAGATTCAAGGCCTTTCACACCAGCGGACACATGCACAAGAATGTTTATCGCAGCACAGTCCACGATAGCAAAAAGATGGAATCAACCCAGATGCCCAACAATAGAAGAATGGGTAGGTAAACTGTGGTACATATACTCAATGGAGCACTATGCAATGATAAAGAATAACGATGATTCCAGGAAACATCTCCTAACCTGGTTTCAATTGGAAGACATTATGTTGAGTGAAAGTAGTCAGTGACAAAAGGACAAATACTGTATGAGACCTCTACAATAAGATCTCAAAAACAGACTTGTGTATAGAAGAAAAGACTCTGACAGCTGCAAGGGAGGGGAGGGAGGGAAGGTGACGGGGGGAGGGTTTAGTTTAGGTGGTTACTAGAAATCTAGTTGGGAGAAAGCGGTGATAGCACACATTAGGAACAAGAACAACATTAAGTGGGCTTCAACATAACTTGAGTACTCCTTCCATCTTAATACTGCAAGGATAGAGTAGCTGGGGCGGGGGGTGAGGAACCATGCTCTTAGGCAAATTCCAGGCCAATTGGCACAACTAGCGTTTTGCTAAGAGAGCTCTCTGCACCCCACATTGGTGAGTGGCATCTGGGGTCTTAAAAGCTGCCAAGCTGCCATCTGAGGACACAGCAAATGGTCCCAACTCAGCAGGAAAGGATGCTCACCGATGACCAAAATGACATGCGGTAAAGACAACTGAGAAGGCGGAGAGAGCCACAAGAGTGGGTGCCTACATCGACTTGGGACCGGAAGAACTGGATGGTGCCTGGCCACCACCAGTGATAGCCACGATGGAGCTCAGAGAGGAGTCTCACTGGCAACACAAGAATAAAGAGGTGCATCATGAGATCTCCACTAAAAGACCTCAATTGATGGTCCAGCGGTTTTGGGGTTCCTCTGAGAGCATGGCCCCTGGCCCTGATGCTGCCCTTTCCCATAAATTATAACAAAGGTCCACTCTTTGGACAGGAATGGATTGGACATGGCAAGGCAGAGTGACCATATATTGGAAGCACTTTATGGTTCTGTTCATCTATAGGATATCATCTTGCTGACCTCTGGCTGGAGGAAGGGGAGTGGACGGACAGGAGGGGAAAGGAGACTGTTGGGAGGATGAGACATGTATGGAGCAGAGAGGAATAGTGTGCTGTCACTGGACAGGGAGAGCAGTGGAAGCTGCATATAGGGGGGCATGTGAATTTATATGTGAATGTACATTTTCACTCAGTTATGTTAAATAATAAATAAATAAATAAATAAATACTTGAGGCTTGGTAGGCCATGAAGTCTCTGTCACAGCTACTCCACTCTGTGATTTTAGTATAAAAACAGCCAAGTGCATAGGAATGAATGGATGTAGCTATGTTCCAGTAAAGTTGCATATATGAAGACAGGTGTGGTGCTGGCCCACGGGCGGTAATTTACCAACTCTTGGTTTAGGGTGCTGTGAAGATTAAATGAGACAAGGCTCCTGCTGAGCCTAGTAAAGTGCCTAACAGATAGAGCTCACTACATAAAAACATTCTGTTTTACGTCTGATCCGAGGTCTGGACTTCATACCTCTTTCCAGGGGATGAGGAAGAGCCATAAGCAAGGTCCTTGAACAGAATAAAGCCCCGTTGCTGCCCCAAATGAAAGCTGAATGTTCATCTCAGCACCCGGAGCCTGGCAGTGCCCACCACCTCCATCCTCCCCCAAGGATGGAGGTAAAATGCCAGCTTGTAGGGTGTGATGACTTCTCTTCATCCCACGCCCTGCCCCAGAGTGGGTTGCTGCTTTCGGCACCTGTCCCACGGAAATCAGGTCGTCCATCTAAACCATGATGTGGCAGTGGAGGACACCTACATCAGCAGCGTGGCTAACTGCTCACTTTTGCATCCTCAAGAGTATCTGACCCAGCAGCACTGGCGATCTGCTTTTGTAAAGATTACAGCCAAGAAGATTCCATGGAGCAGTGCTAGTGGGTAACATTAAGGGTCTCCTGAGTCACAAATGAACAACAAAGTCAAAACCAGCAACGTGCTAACAAGGATGAACAAAACTGGGGGTGGGACGTGACACTACTCAGTTAATTCAGTCCTTGCAGCAGCCCTGGGGGCTGGGTTCTCTTATCATCCTCATGTGCCAGAGGAGGAAACTAAGATGCAGAGAGAGTAATTCAGTGGTGGATTAGCCAGTGAGCACAGTACACACCAGCTTACAGTAAGCAAGGTACACACTGGCTTCACTGTGGTGAAACCCAAGTGAAATTGTGTACTGCAGATTAGGAAGTAAACACAGGTAAGCCTGTGCATACCTTGCTTATAGGATAATGTGCCTCTGGGTTAACTAACTCTCCAAGGCCGCACAGCTAGCAAGGGACAGAGCTGGAACTTAACTCAGGTTGTCTGGTGTTGGAACCCCTCCTGCAGTGGACCTCCTGGGGCCACCATAACAAATGGCCACCAATCAAGTGGCTTAAAACAATAGAAATTTGTTCTTTCCCAGTCTTGGGACTAAAAATCAAGGTGTTGGGGAGGGTTGTTCCTTCTAGAGGTTCTGAGGAGCATCCTTCTACTCTTCTGTCCCAGCTTCCAGTGGCTTCCAGCAAACCTTGGCTTCCCTTGGCATATAGATGCCTCGTTCTGACCTGCCTCTGTCTTGTATGATTCCCTGTGTTTCTCTCTGTGTTGGAATCTCCTCTCCTTTCTCTTATTGAGACACCAGTCACTGGATTTATGTATGTGTGGAAAGGCAGGAAGAATGCACACCCAATGCTGCTATGGTTTTCTCTGGGCAATGGGATGGTGGTTAAGTTTTTAGTTTTGCTCTTTTTCTCCCTACTTGTATTATTTGAATTTTATTACTTTTCATGACTATGACTTCATGTTAAGCCAAAAAAAAAGAAAACCCGAACTCCTTGACTGATGGATCCTGATTCACAGAAACCCTACAGGGTGGAATAGAACTGCCCCATAGGGTTTCCAAGGAGCAGCTGATAGATTCAAACTGCCAGTCTTTTGGTTAGCAGCTGAGCTCATAACCACTGTACTACCAGGTGTCCAGTATTTAGCATTACTCTCAAAACTTGGCTTGGCTCAAATGATTATGACTGTGTTTCCATAAAATAATGATCATAAACATTTCTTCTGCCTAAGGTTGGAATTGGTCTTGGAGGGCAGGACGGGCCGCAGTAGCTGAGGTCAAGGAGAGCAATGCTCAGAAGCGGGGGGACTGGGCGGGGACTCACAACTTTCTGCCTTATATGGGTTTCTGTGGGCTTGCCTGAGCCTCCCCTTGCCATTGTAACAGAATTTCCATGCAAAACACGTTTTCTCCTTTCCAAAGGGGCCAGCCAAATGCCGTCAAGTCGGATCCGACTCATGGCAACCCTAGGGGCCAGGGTAGAACTGACCCCTAGAGTATTCAAGGAGAGCCTGGTGGATTTGAACTGCTGACCTTGTGGTTATTCCAAAGGGGGCAACCCACTGTAGCCTGTACTGCAAATACATGTTTCCAAAGGGGGCAACCTACAAATATGTATTTGCAGCACAGGCTACAGTCTGTATGCCTTTGAGGCTTGTGATGGTCATTGGGACAAGGCTGTTCCCAGCAGGATGAATATTCAGTGACCCACAGGGATTCTTGAAGCCCAGGCCTTGTTGCAGCCGCGTGGTCTTGACCCCTCTGTTTCATGTCTCCTGCACAGACCAACTGGACATCATCTCCATGGCTGAGACGACCATGATGCCCGAGGAGATTGAACTTGAGATGGCGAAAATCCAGCGTCTCCGAGAAGTCCTGGTCCGGCGGGAGTCAGAGCTCAGGTTCATGTGAGTGAGGTGCTGTCCTGTAGGGGTGCGGCAGCAAAAAGGAAGGCGTGTGGAGGAGGGTGATAGCAGGGAGCTGAACATCTGTTGATCACCAGCTGTGTGCCAGGCCCAGGGATGGAGGTGTCCTGTACATCTGGTTTTCTTGTTTGAGTCTCCTAACCACCTAAAGACGTGGAACTGTGATGTTCAGTTTTTTAGGACAGTTCAAGACACCGAAGCTGGGATTGAGTTCAGGTCAGTCTGACTCTTATCCACTAAAGAGGCAGGAGACCGGAGGGAGAGAGTTCTGAGGTTGCTAAGAGCACACCTTTAGGTTCAGATAGGTCTAGGATCCAAAAAGCCAGGTCACCTTGAGCAGATAACTTAGCCTCTCTGAGCTTCAGCCCTCTCGTTTGTAAAGTGGGTAACATGTACTTTATGATGAAATCATTAGCAACCCCTGTCACATGACTTGAAAGTCCATTGTCCACAAAGCATGACATTCTGAGGATTATGGATAGGAATGCTTCAAGAGAAACTACAGGTTTTAAAAAATTGGGCTCTGCAGATAAGCTGCAAGTTTAAAAACAAAGCAAAAATAGAGTCTTACCGGGCAACTGGTTAGATCCTTAGCTGCTCCCTGAAAGGTCCGTGGTTTGAACCTACCCAGCTGTTCCATGGATCATGACCTGGCAGTCTGCTTCCAAAAAGACAACAGCCAAGGAAACCCTGCAGGACAGTTCTCCTCAGTCACATGGGGTTGATACGAGCCGCGATTGACCTGACTGCACCCAGAAACAGCAGCAACAAAAGGCAGCCTGGTGATTAGACTCCTTGCTGGCTCCCAACTCCACCTCCCCTCAGCACCTCTTCCGGGACCTGCTCATCTGTTCTTTCACTCATTTCTCAATGCTGTGAGGCCGACAATGTGATGGTCCCATTTTGCAGATGAGGAAAATGAGGGTTAGAGAAGTTAAACAACCTGCCCGAGGCCTCCCAGCTAGTAAAGAGGGAGTCAGAATTCAGACCCAGAGCTTCATGTCCTCAAAACTGGTATTTTTTTAATTGTGAAAATACATGCAGCAAAACATTCGCCATTGCAACAATTTCTACATGCATCATTGGCACTGATCACCTTCCAGTTGCTCAACAATTGCTACACTCCTTCCCCAAACCATTCTGCCACTGTTCCCATAAACTCAATGCTCCTCATCAGCAAAACCACCCTCCTACCCGTGGTAACTGTTAATAACCTTTGGTTTCTGTATATTTGCTTATTTCATGTAACTAGCCTATTTCATTTAGCAAAATGTTTTCAGGGTTCACCCATGCAATGGCGTGCATCAGAACTTCATGTCTCCTGGTGGCTGAGTAATATCTCATCCATATGTACCGTGTTGTGTTTATCATTTGTCTGGATGTTTTGGTTGTGAAAACCTGTATTCTTACTGTTACATGAAACCTTTCCTCTCACCCCATAAAATGGACTATGATTAACAGCTTCTGTTTATCATGCTCCTGGCGTGTGCCAGACTCTATACTAAATGTTGTATGCCTGTCATCCCTCTTTTTTCTCCTGGGAGTCCTCAGGGGACATTCTAGAATATCCCGGCTTTAAAGATAAGAAACATCACTTCTCTGTCTGGGAGTAAGCTAATGAGTGTCCATAGATAGTCCCTTACCCTCTTGTTCAAAAATGAAGAAAAACAGAACATGAGTTCCACTCTGAGGTGCTAAAGAGACCCCTTACACCCATCAGAGGCTGCGGAGGACCCAGATGCTGCTGCCCTTGCAGCCAAGAGCAAGGAACACGAGCTCCGTGTGCATGTGTGTGTGCACACATGAGCAGTGTCTCTGCCATCTAGCACATGTCTAGCACACAAACCCCCAAATCCCTTTGCCATCAAGTTGGTTCTGATTCAGCAACACTATGGGACAGAGGAAAGCTGCCTTATAAGGTCACTTTAGGGCAGAGGAGAGCTGCCTCATAGGGCCACTGTAGAACAGAGGGAAGCTGCCTTATAGGGCATCCAAGGCTGTGATCTTCACAGAGGCAGACTGTTACATCCTGTCCCGTAGAGCAGCCAGTGGGCTTGAACCTCTCTTCTTTTGGTTAGCAGCCAAGTGCTCTGTCAGTGCACCACCCAGGCTCCTTGCTTGACACATAAACCCCAAGGCTTGTCACTGGTGAGTCAGTTCTGACTCGACAACTACCCTGTAGGACAGAGTCGAACTGCCCTGGAGAGTTTCTAAGGCTGAAATTGTTATGGAAACAAACTGCCACTTTCTTCCATGGAGCAGCTGGTGGATTTGAACAGCTGACCTTTCAGTTAGCAGCTAAGTGCTTAACCAGTGCACCACCATAGCTCTACTTGGCACGTAGTAAGTGCTTAATCATAATAACCAAAAGATCAGTTGCTGGCAAGTGAATTCTGATTCATGGTGACATCGTGTATGTCAGAGTAGAACTGTACTCTGTAGGGTTTTCAGTGGCTGATTTTTTTGGAAGCAGGTCACCAAGACTTTTTCTGGCGCCTCTGGGTGGACTCAGACCTCCAAACTTTTGGCTAGTAGCTAAGTGTGTTAACCATTTTCCCACCCATAGACTGTGGTGAAACAATAGCTGACATTTATTAAGCTCTAGCTCTAGGCTGGGCACTGCACTAAGCGCTGGATTCCTGATGTCATTGAATGTCCCCAGCAAGCCTAATCAGCCCGACCATGTACAGACAGATGTCGGTGGTGGACGCAGATGGATGGAAGGACCAGGCTCAGCAACCACTTGAGTCAATCAAATCAATCTTTTATTGAAAGGATACAAAAGGAAGTTCAATCAGGACGTCGAGTGGGGGCTCAGTGACATTCTCCAGAGGAGCAGCCAGCTTCCAGGTCCCCAGAAGTCTCACCAGCAGGGCACACATGGGGATGATAACGAGGACTACCCCCCAGGCCCAGCCTTGTATCAGATGAAGCCTCTCCTGGATGCGCACTGAGGATGGCCTCATCTGGCCAGGGGTACCACCGCATCAATCTCAGAGATGCACAGTGGACTTGAGGTTTGCGGGGGTGGAGAACACAGCTCACTCAGACCTGGACCGATTCCTCGTCCATCATTCTCAGCCTCCCAGGCTAACGGGTTGTGGATTAAGTGCGTTCCTGAATTCAGCTTCCCAGCTGTCTCTCAGAGCCATGCCCTCACGTAGCTGTAGGACCTTATCCTGCAGCTGGGTCCTATTATTTTCCTTTTGAAAAAGGGAGAATTAGAGGTCAAGAAATTTGCCCAAGGTTGCATTAGCTAATAAGGGGCCAAGCCGGAATGCACTGTGACCCCAGAGTGTATATTAAATGAGTGAATGAAGGAGAGAGGGAAGGAGGGAAGGACAGAGGAAGGGTGCGACAGAAAAGGGAAAGAAGGAAGGAGGAAGAGAGCTTTGGATGTATCTACCAAGATAATTCCTTAAAGTGTGTAAGCCCCATGAGGGCAGGAACTTATCTGTCCTGCTCACCATTGTGTCTTCGCAGCATCTTGAACAGTGCCTGGCATTTATTAGGTCAGCTAGTAATTGTTGAATGTGGATAACAAGCCTCCATCACAGACACAGTGGATGATACAGAGTTAAGAGGGAGATGATTTCAAACCATTGGGTGAGGAAACTTCAAGTGACAGCAGTGTGACATAGTCCCCATGACCATAGCTGTAATTACCAGGATGGAGATTGGCTTTGTCACACCCGCTCCAAAGTGATGAAGTGAATACCCGTCAGCTCCTTTAGAGACCCTGTGAGTCAGACACTATTTCACAGTAGAGGGTGTTCTGTCACTTTCACCGTCTCCTGCTGTGCTGACCCTTTAAGGACTGGAACCAGGAACTGCTTTGTCCCCACTACTCCAACCCTCCCAGAGCTTAGAGGCATTCTTCAGTGAGTCTCCCTTTTGTCGTCTGCTCTGTCCGGGCCCTCCACCTGGACTCCGTATAAGCTACTGATTCTCCTTTTCCTCTTATCAGGGCGGTGAGCAAGGAGGGGAGTAAGATTTACCCGTCCCCAGGGAATCAGCGTGAACTTGTGGGAGGTGGGCTTGGGAGTCAGACAGCCTTGGGTGTGCATCCCGGCTCCCCTGGACTCAGTCTGTGACCTTGGTGTCTAAACACCAGGGGACAGAAGAGCTGCTGAGTCTCAGTGCTTTGCATGCATTTGTTTGGTTTTGCTTGCTTCCTCTTCCTCCAAACTCCTATGGGGTGGGTTATGTTCCATCTGTTTGGTGTATAAAATATAGTCCTTCTCTGAGGTCACCAGCTACTGTGAGGCAGGACCAGGATTTGAACCCACAAAGTGTGCCCAGAGGTGGCACTCTGGACCTAAGCGAGCCTATTAGCTTCAATCCTAACACAAGGACCCCTTTCCTCGCTGCTCTTCTGGTCTGGAATGCAAAGGCGGAGTCCTGGTGGTCTTGGCTCGTTCCCATCACTTTGTCTTGGGCGTGGAAGGAAATAAGAGTTCCACAGAGTCCTACTTTGGACTTTCCTGTATCCTTTCTCTGAAGATAATTCCCACAGGCCAAAACAGTGGGCTCTGATCTAAGCAGTCGGGGCTTGCAAAGTCACCCTGCCTGGGCATATACTGTAGAGCTGGATGGTGGTGACAATTCTCAAGGGCCGTAGCAAGGAACACTGACTGAGTCTTTATTGTGCCACCCCTCACCTGTCCATCAGTGTGCAGTGCTGGCTTGTGTGTTACTGTGATGCTGGAAGCCGTGTCACCCGTACTTCAAACCCCTGCAGGGTCTGTCGTGGTGGGCGGGTTTCAGTGGAACTTCCAGACTAAGGCAGACTAGGAAGAAAGGCCTGACAGTTTACTTCTGAAAATTAGTGACTGGAAACCCTAAGGATCGCGGTAGAATCTTGCCCAGTCAGTGCTGCAGGATGAGCCCCTGCGGTCAGAAGGGGCACGCCCAGTGGCCGCAGCCGTGGACTGGAGCGCACCCGGATGACGGCGCAGGGCCAGGAAGTGTTCTGTTCTGTGGTACGCGGGGTTGACGTGAGTTAGAGCCAATGGGACAGCTGCTAGCAATGACAGACGCTGCTTGCCCGGCCCTGTGCTAACCCTTCCCCGTACACGTTATCCCGTCACCTGTAAAGAGCTCTCTAAAGGGTGGGCAGGTCCTCAGGAACTGCCCCCGACAACCCCCAGGGCCCTGAACAAGGCCCACGGCCTGGGGTGTAGACGGCTGTGAGGCAGCGCTCAGTGGGGAGCATGTCCCCGGACTGCACACGCAGCCTGGCTTCTCTCCCTGCCTTCCCTTCTCGTGTCCCCTGGTTGGTTTGTGAAATGGCCTGTAGGGCTGTCCCTGTGGAGGTCTGGCAGTTTTATGAGGTTCACTTGAACGATTCCATAAACTCCTCTGTATCACAAGGCCGCCTCTGTAATAGGCAGCCAGTGTCAGGGCCATCTGTGGCTCTTGAAGCCGGCTCTGTTCTGTCTTCACTCCCCAGGCTGGTTCCTCCTGCTGCCCCCACCTGCGTGCCTCACCCCTCGCCACCCCTGCCCCCAGTCCCGGCCCGCCCTGGGTGAGAACTCACAAAGGCTGTCGGCAGCCTCGGCCTCCTTTTCTCGCCCTCAATTCCAGCACTGAATCACTGCGTTAGCTTTTAATAACTCCACTGGCAGCCCCTGCTTGCCTGCTGCCTCTCCGCCCCTCATGCTCCGCACTGCTCCTGCTGTTTATCTGGGCTTCAGATAATTAAGTGTCTCCAGCCTTGGCGTGGGGGTGGAGGTGGTTATCTTGGATTTACACTTGCTAGGTGGCTTGTCATCAGGGAGATGTGGTGTCCAGTCTCTTCCCCCGGCTCTGGGCAGCTGTGGCTTTTAATCAGGGAGAGTCAGAACCGCAACAGGCAGAGAGGCGGGTGCACCAAGGACATACTTCAGTAGCTCAGCCCTGGAGTTCCAGTAATGACACAGCCAGGTCCCTGTAAATCTGTTTTATTAAGAAACAGCAAATGTGGTTAGAGGTCAGGCCCTGGAACCTGGTGAGGTGATGCAAGTGCGTGAATTGAAAAGGGAAGCTTTTTTGAATACTTGATCTGCTGAGCAGTGTTATAAGTGATTGGCATTCTTAATTTGTGTAATGCCTACTACAGCTGTATAAGAGTCAGTCAGACTGGGATGCATCGCCCCCAGCCAGAAGGTTGGCAGTTTGAACCCATCAAGGTGTGCCTTGGAAGACAGGCCTGGCCATTTGCTTCCAACAGGTCACAGCTGTGCACATCCCATGCAGCAGTTCCCCTCTGAACGCTTGAGATTCTCGTGAGTCAGAATCAACCTGATGAGAACAGCAACACCACTGTGTAGGCGGAAACCTGCCCTGCCTCCTGTTAACGAGGAAACTGAGGCACAGCGAGGTCATCAAGTTACTTGACAGGATTACCAAAGCCACAATCAAACCTGTTGCCACTGATTTCAGTTCCAACCCCTTGTGGCCGTCTTAGTCATCTAGTGCTGTTGTAACAGAAACATCACAAGTGGATGGTTCTCATTTATTTTCTCACAGAAAAGTAGGCTGGAGTTCAGGGTATCAGTTCCAGGGGAAGTCTTTTCTGTTGGCTCTGGAGGAAGGTGCCTGTCGTCAGTCTTTGATCAGTCTTCGCCTCTACTGGGAGCTTCTGAGCTGCAGGGTCCCTGGGTCCAAAGGACGCAACGAGCTCCCAGCACTGCTGCTTTCCTGATGGCATAGGGTCCCCAGCTCTCTGCTTGCCTCCCTTTCCATTATACCTTAAGAGATGGCCTCAAGGCACAGTATAGTCTTACAGACTGCGTCCTGCCTCACTAGCACAGCCACCACTCATCTTCCCTCATTAACATCATAGAGGAGGGATTTACAACATACAGGAACATCACACAATACCAGGAATCATGGGCTACCCAAATTGCTATACATGTTTAATCCCTGACAGTGACCGCATAAGATAGGGTAGAACTGCCCCATAGGGCTTTGAAGGCTGTACTCTTGGTTGCTGGGGTGGTGTCGTGTGCCATCAAGGCAGCTCTGCTACATGGCGACCCTGTGTCCACAGAAGGAAACATGGCCCTTGCACAGTTCTCAGAATCATTGCTACATTTGAGCCCATTGTTGCAGCCACGCGTCAGCCCATTTTACTGAGGACCTTCCTCTTCGTCACTGACTTTTTTCACTTGACCAAGCATGATGTCGCTTACGGGTCCAATTGTGAGGATTCTTGTTTTCTTTATGTTAAAGTATAATCCACATGAAAGGCTGTAGTCTTCGATCTTCATCAGTCAGGGATTGAAATGGTCTTCACTTTCAACAAGCAAGATTATGTCATCTGCATCTAAAACCAAATCAAAAACCCATGGCTGTCGAGTGGATTCTGACTCACAGGACAGAGTAGAACTACCCCGTACCTTTTCCAAGGAGTGCCTGATTGATTTGAACTGCCAGTCTTTTGGTTAGTAGCCCAGTTCTTAACCACTATACCACCAGGGTTTCTCATCTGCCGTAGAGTCAATTCTGACTCATAACAACTCCACAGGACAGAGCAGAACTGCCCCATAGAGTTTCCAAGGAGCTCCTGGTGGATTTGAACTGCTGATCTTTTGGTTAGTGGCCATAGCACGTAAGCACTGCACCACCAGGGTTTCCCATCTGTCTGTGGACGGTGTTAATGAGTCTTCCTCGTATCCTGATGCTGTGTCTTTCTTTATATAGTCCTGCTTTTAAGGTTTTTTGCTTAAGGTACGGATTGAATAAATGTGGCGAAAGGATACAACCTTGACATACAACTTTCTTGATCTGAAGTCCCGTGGTTTCCCCTTGTTCTAGTCCACCGACTGCCTCCTGGTCTTTGTACAGGTTCCTTATGACAACTATTTAGTGTTCTGGAAGTCCCATTCTCCACAATGTTACCTGTTTGTTATGATCCACACAGTCAAATGCCTTTCCATGTTCAATAAAACACAGGTAAACATATTTTTGGTATTATTTGCTTTCAGCCAGAAACCATCTAACATTAAAAAAAAAACCCAAACCCACTGCCATTGAGTCAATTCTGTTTCATAGCACCCCTATAGGACAGAGTAGAACTGCCCCATCAAGTCTCCAAGGAGCGCCTGGTGGATTCAAACTGCCGACCTTTTGGTTAGCAGCCATAGCACTTAACCAACTACACCACCAGGATTTTCAAGGCTGTGCTAAACCTCGTTCTGTGTCGTCTTCTGAATTCTGCTTAAATTTTTGGCAATTCCCTATTGATGTACTGCTGCAACCACTTTTGAATTATCTTCAGCAAAATTGTACATGTGTGATATTAGTGATACTATAGTTCGCTAAGTTCCATATTCCATTCGGTCACTCTTCTTTGGATTAGGCACAGACAGGGATCTCTTCCAGTGGGTATTTGCAGCTGTTTCTTCTCCTTTTGAGCCATGCCACCTCAGCAAATGAAGGTCGCGAAAGCTTGACTCTGGGACCTTGTGGCTCCTGCTTTGAGGAGGCAGCTCCTCCCCAGACATATTTTGAGTGCCTTTCAATGTGAGGGACTCATCTTCTGGCACCAAAGCAGTCTGTGTTCTACTGCTATTCATGAGGTTTTCCCTGTCCAGTTTTTTTAGATCACCATATTCGTCTTCCTACTCTGTCAGCTGAAAGCTGTCCTACAGCTGAAAGCTGTCCACCCTGGGTGACCCTGCTGGCATTTGAAGTACCAGTGGCGTAGCTTTCAGCATCATAGCAACACACAAGCCACTACAGGATGTCAAATTGTCAGATGTAACTCATAATCTTTATGGAAGCAGAATGCTGCGTGTCTCTCCCATGGAGTGGCTGGTGGGTTTGAACCACCAACCTTTTGGTTATCAACTGAGTACTTAACCACTGTACCACTGGAACACCTTTCCAAAGTTACACAGATCCTGTTAAGTAGCTGTGCTGTTTCAAACCAGCTGTTTGGCCTGGAGCAAATTCTTTGCCCTCTTCCAGGCTCAGTTTTCCCATCTGTGTAATGGGATCGTGATGTCTCCCTGCCAGCACTGTAGCAAGGGATTAAAAAAGAAGCACACATAAAAGCAGCTGGCTCTTCCTGTGGATTAACTGAATCAGAATTGTCTTTCCTTCTTTAACTGTTAGCACTATGAGGGGCCACCGGGGGCCAGGGCTGGCTAGTCAGCTCCAGAGAAAACCTAGATAATGTTCCTTTCCTCAAGAAGTCAAGGGTAAGAGTGGCTGTCTTTGGGCCTTGATTTTATTAGTAGTATTATTTATTGTTATTTTTAAGAACATTTTTAAAATCTGCATTTTCTTTTTGCTTTAATATACTGGTGACAGTTCTGAAGTCTCTTAGGAAGAGCTTCAAGCCAAGGGCAGAATGACACACATTTATGCAACGCCACACCTCTCTGCCACATCTTGTGGGGGTTCTTTGCCACTCTGGTGGCACTCTGGGTTTTAAATAGCATCTCCTAAGAAGAGGTCACCATTGCCAGAGCCAGTGTACCTCTGAGTTGGGAAGAGATTCTCCTAGTTGCAGAAGATTTAAAAAGCAGTTTGTCTTGGACAAATATACAAGGGTGTACAGCACAGGGGAGGGGAAGGGAGGAGGGCTGAGGGGACGAGGAAAGAGGCTAGAGAGAGGAGAACGGGTGGAAGGGGCCTCCTGCAGACTTTTTAAGTGTCCTGGAGAGTGAGGAGAGGGTGTGGATCTGGGTGTAGGGAATGGAGACAGAAATGTCCCCCACCTGACAAGCTTCTGCTGCTCGGAGTGGTTACTGAGAGCAAGCTTCGCAAGCTGAAATCCTTTTCTCTGGCAGCTCCACCATCTTATCATGCAAGGCAGTCCTGTTTCCTAAATCTATCTTTAAGGAGAATTTGTGTGTAAATTGGAACAGGTCCAGCTCACATCTAATGTGAGTTAGTCAAGTGTTTGTCTATATGTATCAAGTACGTAGTGTACCTTGCTATGCATAAAAAAATTAAAGAAACACTTCCAGATACACTAAAACATTGTTGATATAATAATTCAATAGTAATAGTTATGAACAAGGAAGACTGTAGAAGAACTGATGCCTTTGAATTATGATGTTGGAGAAGAATATTGAACATACCTTGGATTGCCAGAGGAACAAACAAATCTGTCTTGGAGGAAGTACAGCCAGAAAGCGCCTTAGAAGGGAGAATGGCAAGATGTCTTGTTAGAAGAAAGCAGTTCCTGGAGCAGGAGCGTCATGCTTGGTAATGAGATGGTCTGCAAGAAAAAAACAGATCCTTGGCAAGATGCATTGACACAGTAGAGGCAACCGTTAGTTGGATCAGGGCTTCAAACGGTTCTTTCTGGTTTGAATTCCTGCTGAGACTGCATTTCTTACATGTTCCCAGGCAATACTAATGTTGCTAGGCAGAAGAACCACCAGGGATTTTGTTAAACTCTGGATTCGAAGCCCCGGTGGCTTAGTGGTTAGGTGCTACAGTCTACTAACCAAAAGGTCCACACTTCCAATTTGCCAGACACTCCTTGGAAACCCCGTGGAGCAGTTCTCCTCCATGGAGCAGTTCTACTCAGTCCTATATGAGTCAGACTTGACTTAATGGTACCAGGTTTGGGTTTTTTGGTAGATTCAGGGATCAGTATGTAGAGGTGAAAATGCAAATTCTCAGCAGGGGTTCAAACCAGAGAGAACCAGTCTGAAGCCCTGACTGAAACAGTGACAATCGTTAGGCTGGCCAGGACCTGGCCGTGTTCTGTTGTGTTGTCCCTCGGGTCACTGTGCGTTGGAACTGACACCACAGCACCTAACAACGACAACAGTAGCAGTGTTTTGATGCTCATCACCAAGTACTGCCTGATTGTTACCACAAGCTGTTGTACGCACGCATTGCTGGAGAGTTGCTGATTTAAGCAGTGGTGGAGAATGAGAAGTGCTCGTCCGTCTCTCTTGACGGGTCCAACTGAGGCTCAGCTGTCGTCTCTGCCCTAAGTCCAGAATCAGATGACACTTGTTTGGGCCTAATGTCCACTTTCCCTTCTGGTGAGAACAGCCCTCTCTTGATATTTCTGAGAGAGGAAGCTGAAAGATGGGAAAGGAAGAAACTACAAACAGCTTAGCAGATGTGCCTTGGTGTCCTGGGGGCTGGCTGTACAAGCTTAGCTGACCCCAGCTGCCCACGGAGACGATGCACTGATTCACGTCCTTCCTTCTCTTTGATTGGTTGCTATTCACTGAGTGATAACCTCTGTAAACCTTGCTTTCTCCTGTAATTCTTGATTCCTCTTATCCTTTAGGAAACCCCAGTGGCATAGTGGTTAAGTGTTATGGCTACTAACTAGAAGGTCAACAGTTCAAATCTGTCAAGTGCTCCTTGGAAACTCTATGGGGCAGTTCTACTCTGTCTGTAGGGTTGCTCTGAGTTTGGAATCACCTTGACAGCCGTGGGTTTGGTTTTTGGTCTTGTCCTTCTGTTCCCAGCCCATTAATCTCCCAAGGGTTTCAGGTAATGGTGGCTCAATTCATGACACTCCTGGCTGGGCCCTGCCTGTTTTTTCATTGTTGAGAATAGAATGGCACAGAACAGGAGAAGAGACACACCAGTCCAAAAGTCCAGTGAAGTTGACTCAAGAGAAAGAAAGTGGGTCTGAACCAAGATGTGGTACAGCCCACCCAATAGCTGGTGGCAGCAGTTTTTATAGTTTTAAAGTTCTGTTGAAGCAGTGAGGGACGACTTGATGCAGAAGTTATTTATGGTTTTATAGCAGAAACCCACTGCTGTTCAGTCAGGTCTGACTCATAATGACCCTAGAGGTCAGAGTAGAACTGCCCCATAGAGTTTCCAAGGAGTGCCTAGGGGATTTGCACTTTCAACCTTTTCCTTAGCAGATGTGTCACTTAACCCACTATGCCACCAGGGTTTCAGCTAATGGTGGGGGTCTGATCCTTGGATAAGACTTGTGCTGAACTTCCCTGAATTCTAGGGACAGAGTTCCCTCATTTGTAACTCGATGTACTGGTCTTCTTGTCTTCTGGTAGATCTCTTCTGGCTGCAGACTAGATTTGTATTCTTGCCCTGCCTGCACCACAACCAGACCACTGCCTTGAAGTCAGTTCTGGCTCAGGGCCATTCAGTCTTGGACAAATAACCTTAAACCTCTCTGAGCCTCAGTGGCCTCATCTGTCAAATGTGGATGCCTTACAGAGTGGGTCTAAGGATTAAAACAGACCTTGTGTATTAAGGAGCCTTGGTGGCATGCTTAAGTGCTCAGCTGTAAACTGAAAGGTGAACGATCTGAACTGACCAGCAGCTCCCCGGGAGAGCAGGCCCGGTGATGTGCTCCCCCCATAATGATTACAGTCTAGGAAGCTCTACGGGGCAGTTCTACCCCTTCCTGTAAGGTTGCTGTGAGTCGGAAGCCACTTAACGGCACCCAACACAGAACAATGTGTGTATTAAGAGCCTAACTCTCGGATGTTAGCAGTGGGCTGATTGTGCTTGGGGGTGGACAGGGGAAGGAGGAGCTGAGAGGGTGGTGTGAAGGTCTCTGCTAGGACTAGAGATGCTCACACTGGGGAAGAAGAGCCTCGCAGGGCACCTGAGATTTGTGTGGGAACACCTGCCAGAAGAGAAATGGGAATGGAATGGAAGAGAGAATTATTTTCTGTTATGTGGAGTTAGAACTACTACCTAGGTGCCACAGAAATCAGGTGACTGGCTTTGTGTGAATGAGACCTTTTCCAGTATTTAGAGCTACAGAAAGTTGGGACCTTGAGAGGTTCGCTACCTGGGGATCTCCAAGCACTCGTTTAGTCAACAAGCATATATTGTGTAATTACTACATGCCGAGTCTTGGGGATACAGCAATGAACAAGACAAACAAAAACCCTCCCCTAAAGATTGTGGAACCCCCCCAGAAAACTAAACCCATTACTGTCAATTCTGACTCATAGCAACCCTATGGGACAGAGTAGAACTGCCTCATGGAATTTCCAAGGAGCATCTGGTGGATTTGAACTGCTGACCTTTTGGTTAGCAGATGTAGCACTTAACCACAACATCACCAGGGTTTCCATCATACTGTTCTGGTTTATTACAGCACAAAGATACAGAATAAAATCAACCAAAGGAGGAGGTAGATACGGCAGAGTCTGGGAGACACTGGGGTGCAGAGCTTAACAGTATGTCTTCTCTTGGTGGAATCCTGTAGACTGTGCCTCTTTCTCGCAGAAGCAATTTGCGGTAAAACTTACCAAGTATTGCCACCCAGTGAAGCTTACCCAAGCCTGGGTATCTAGAGGATTTTTGTTATTGTTGAAAGAATACACAGGAGAACACATACCGTTTCAGCTGTTTCTACGTGTACAGTTCAGTGACATGGATGACATTCTTTGAGTTGTATGACCCTTCTCACCCTCCTTTTCTGAGTTGTTCCTCCACCGTTAACATAAACTTGCTGTCCGCTAAGTTTCTTATCTCATCTTTCTAGCTGCTGTTGTCAGTTTGATCTCACATAGATAGTTCGTAAAAGGGCATAATACTCAAGGCTGACATTCTTTGCCTGTTAAGCTAAACTATTGTTTGGTTTTAAGAAGACTACAGGAGATATTTTTTATGATTATTATTATTTTTTTATTGTGATTGAGTGAAAGCGTACAATCCAATTTAAATTTGCGTGCCTGTCTATCTGCAGCTCCTTCTGCTCTCCTTGCCCAGCGACAGTATGCTTCTCCTTTCTGTTCTAGACATGTTGTATCCTCTTAACAATCTCTTGTCCCCTCCTTTCTACCCTCTCCACTCCTTTGTAGCAAGAGGCCAGGAAGACTACATCCTATAGATGCATAGAACCATAAAGTGCACACATGAAATGGCCACTCTGTGACCCAAGTCCTGTCCAAAGAGTTGACCTCAGTAGTGATTTATGATCAGGGACAGCATCAGGTCTAGGGGCCATGCTCCCAGGGGAACCCCAAAGCCTTTGGACCATCAGTTGTGGTCTTTTAGTGGAGTTCTTAGGGGGCACACCATTTGTTCTCATGTTGCCCCTGGGATGTGGCCTTGTGAGCCCCATCACAGGTGTTGGTGGTGGTGGCTGTCCAGGGGATGTTTTTAGTTTGACATTTAAAGATTATCTCAGGGCAGTAGTTTATAGGACTCATCCATCCCCCATGGCTCCAGAAATCTGAATTCCATGAGACTTTAAATTCTTTTCTGCATTTTCCATCTTTGGATCATGACTCTTCTATAGCCTCTTTGATCAGAATATTCAGTAATGGTAGTTGGGCACCATCCAGTTCTTCTGGTCTCATGGCAAAGGAGATTGCTGTTCTTGGAGACAGCAACACAGTACATGTCCTGTTCCAGACTCTCCTTCTCCCTCTGTTGCTCCAGGCAGATAGAGAACAATTGGACATTGAATGGCCACTTGCAATGTCTTAAGACCCCAACAACTGTGTAATGAACTAGGAGATAGAACAGAAGCACCGAACATGTTATTAGGAAAATTAACTGGAATGTCCCATGAAACCATGACACTAAATCTTCAAACCAAGTAACTGAATCCTATAAAGTGTTCAGTTTATACGTAAGCAGCTTCAGCACCTACTCTTTTTTAAGTATATTGTTGTAAATATATTTAGCATACAACTGTTGCCGTTTCAACTTTTTCAGATGTTAGCCTTATTGACTTGGGCCATACAACTTTAGCTGATGTAATTTTTCAGTCACTGTAAACTGAAAGTCAGTGCTGCGTAATCTATAGCCTTTTCTTTCCCCTTCCTTCCTATCCCTTGTAACCGCTACTAAACTGTGATCTCTATACATTTGCTTGTCCTTGTCTTTTTTATATAAGCGAGGTCATGTAATTTCTGACATTTTGGGATTAATTTGCTTCTGCATAATGTCTTCAAGCTGCATCTGTATTGGAGCATGTATCAAGACTTCATTCCTGTTACTGGCTGAGTAGTACTCTGCCACACGTATGGACCACATTTTGTTCATCCAGTCGTCTGCTGATGGACAGTTAGGTTGCTTCTACCTTTGGGCTATTACAGTAGCATGGCCATGAACATCAGCGTACAAGTACCAGAGTTGCTGTTTTCAGGTCTTTTAGGTTTGTACCTAGGAGTGGAATTGCTGGGCTGTATACTAGGTCCATTTTTAGATTTTTGAGGAACCTCCACATTGCTCCACAATGGCTGTACCCTTTTGCATTCCAACCGGCATTCTGTAAGAGTTCCAAATTCCTCATACCCCCATCAACATGTGTTATTTTCTATTTTGTTTTTTTTTCCCCCTTTAGTCATCCTAAGCCCATTGTTGTTGAGTCAGTTATGACTCACAGCAACCTGTCCTTGTGGAAGTGAAATGGTATCTGTTTGTGGTTTTGATTTGTATCTGTCTGATGGCTAATCAGGCTAATCAGAGACATTGAGCAGCTTCTCATGTGTTCAGTGGTCATGTGAATGTTCTCTTTGATGAAAATATCTATTCAAGTGCTTTGCTCATTTTAGGATTGGGTTACTTGGGCTTTGTCATTGTTGTTGAAGTTTTCTATGGTGTTTGGTTATTAGATTTTAATCATGTCGTTTCTGAAGATGTTCTTCCAGTTGGTACCATGTGTATCTTTTTTACTTTTTTGGTGACGTCTTTTGATGACTAAAAGTTTTTAAGTTTTAGCCCTATTTAGTTATTTAGCCCTATTTAGTTATTTTGTCTTTTGTTGATTGTGCTTTTTTTGTTAGATAATCCATCGCTGAAAACTAGGTTCAGCAGGGCTTCCGGATACAGATCTACTGGATCATTAAAAAGGCTATTAGTGCGAATTTCCTCATTGCCCTTCTCTCTTGAAGACGATGATTATCTGTGTTTCCAGGTCCTCCTGCGGGGTCACTCTGAGTCATAGTGGACTCAACAGCAGTGGGTTTGGTTCCCAGTCCCCCAAGTACTCACACAGCCTCTTAGTCCCACTAGAACTGAGCTGGATGCAGAGGTAAACTCCACTTGGTTCTAGAACAATGAGAACAGGTTGGCTTCAGTCTGAACACCCTTTGGTGATGAAACCCTGGAGGGCCTGGAGTGGGTCCATTCCTGGCCTGCAGGAGGCAGCCCTCCGGCTGTCTGTCATCCACTCGTGCTCTACTTAGTTGGTGGTCCCTTTGGTCACATTTTAAGCCATCTTGAGAAACTCAGGGCTCCTCTTAGCATGCTGTCCCGACCGACATAGTTAACCAGAAGTACAAGGTAGTCAAGGGATCTCTATTGTTGCAGAAAGAACACTGGACTTGGCGTTAGGATCCAGGGTTGAGAACTTGGCTGTGTGACTTACTTGTCTGCTTTGCCCTGAAATACAGTACACTTTGAGAGGACTTTAGTATTTTGGAAAACAGTCATTAAGTATTTATTTTTATGTCTTATAGAAAAGTCTTATAGAAAAGCTATTGATTTTCCATTTATAACCAAAACCTAAACCCAAACCCACTGTCTTCAAGTTGGTTCTGACTCATAGCAACCCTATAAACAGAGTAGAACTGCTCCATAGAGTTTTCAAGGAGCACTTGGTAGATTAGAACTGCTGATCTTCTGGTTAGTGGCTATAGCACTTAACCACTATGCCATCAGGGTTTCCTTTCCATTTCTAGTGCTATTAAAAAAAAAAAAAGTTCCATATCAAAATATTTTTAATATAAAAGCCAAGCCAAGTGAATCAATTAAAAGAAAAATATTGACTAAATAATAGTAGAAGCATAAGGCATGGCAAAAATTGCCAGGGTGATTATACAAATGGCTTCTTAGACACAGTGAGCCTCACCTTCCTTAATTTCTAAAATAGGCATGTGAATTTCCCTTCTAGGTGGTTGGCGTGACGCAGTCTACTACCGCGTGGGGCAGGACGTGCTGTGCTAATGTCATCAGCTTGCCTGTGTCCGAGTTGGTGTCCCAGCTGAGATGCTTACCAGCTGTGTGGTCTTGGGCAAATCACCCACCTTCTCCAGGACTTGTTTTCCATAGAATGTGAATTATAGGGGTAGTGTGTGTGTGTGTGTGAGTCGTGTTGTTTTGTTACGTGCCATCAAGTTAGGTCCAGCTCACGGTGGCCTGCGGCAGCAGTAGATCTGCTGAGAGTAAACCTTTGTACTTGGCGTAGCAGTGGGAAGCCACGAGTCTGTTGAAGGTTAAAATCAGAGAGTTTTATTAGGGTGGAAAAGCACTTTGCAAAATGGGAGACAGTGTCAGAATAACCTGAACAAAGTACTCCAGAGGACTACAGTGACCGAAGCTTGTGAAAGAAAAAACTGCAAACAGAAGGGTACAGCCAAAACATTTTTGGTTGATTAACATTTACAGAGTTGCAGGTGGCAGAGTCTCATGTTGACACCTTTGCTGGAGTTGGCCTCCTTTGCAAAGGTGACTCCAGGTGACAGGATCTGGCTCACTGTGAGTCTTGTGGAACATTTAAAATATAGTTATACAGAACACTGTAAAGAGATCAGAAAAAGTTTTTTTTGAAACCCTGGTGGCTTAGTGGTTAAGTGCTGCGGCTGCTAACCAAAAGGTTGGCGGTTCAAATCTGCCAGACACTCCTTGGAAACTCTATGGGGCAGTTCTGCTCTGTCCGATAGGGTCCCTGTGAGTCGGAATCGACTTGACGACCCTAAGTTTTGAGTTTTGGTAAAGGAAACTCAGAAACCCTGGTGGTGTAGTGGTTAACTGTAGTTACTAACCAAACGATTGGCAGTTCAAATCCACCAGGCACACCTTGGAAACTCTATGGGGCAGTTCTACTCTGTCCTGTAGAGTCACTGTGAGTCAATGGAATGAACTAGATGGCAGTCAGTTTTTGGGGGGGGGGGGTTAAAGGAAACTTAGCTCGGTCATTGAAGTTGTATGTTTAACATCTTATCTAACATCCATACCAAACCCACTGCCACCAGCTTGATCCCAACTCACAGCAACCCTGTAGGATAGAGTAGAACTGCCTCGTAGAGTTTCTAAGGAGGGGCTGGTGTATTGGAACTGCTGACCTGTTTGGTTAGCAGCTGAGCACGTAGCCGCTATGCTACCAGGGCTCCAACAGCTTTACAGGTCTGAATGATCTTTGCATTGGCCACTTCTAACCACAAGCTCATCTTTTAGAACTTTTGGACGAGCAGAATCGAATCGAGTGGGCAAAACCACTGTTGTTGTTTTTTGGCAAGATTGCTAGTTTCTAGGTCAGAGGTACAGCGGAAATTTTACAGAAGTGACAAGTCACATTGTATGACGGAAGCCAGAGAGTACATTTAGAAATCTAAGATGGAGTCACTTGGGACAAGGAGAGGTTTGGCCTAGACCTTGGCCAGACGTCACAGTCTGGCAGGAGCCTTATTTGGGAATGTTCTTCCTCAATAAATAAAGAAGCAGTTGTTTGAACAGAGTAAGGACATACCGCATGGTTTAAAATCAGGAAACGGTGGCAGGGTTGTGTCTTTTCACCATACGTAATCTGTATGCTGAGAAGATACTTTGAAAAGCTAAACTCTCTAAAGAAGGAGGAGGTGTCAGGATCGGAGGAAGACTCATTAACCAACTCTGATATGCAGATGACATCGCCTTGCGTGCTGAAAGTGGAGACACTTGAAGCACTCACTGATGAAGATCAAAGACTACTGCCTGCAGAGGGATTATACCGAGCGTAAAGAAAACAAAAATCCTTACGACTGGACCAGTAAGCAACATCCTGATAACTGGCGAAGAAATCGTCGTTGTCAAGGATTTCATTCTTCTTGGGTCAACAGTCAGTGCCCGTGAAAATAGCAGTCAGGAAATCAAACGGCTGTTACACTGGGCACATGTGCTGCAGAAACAAAAGAAACCAGACCTGTTCCCGTCGAGTCAGTTCTGACTGATAGTGACCCTAGAACAAAAGACCTCTTTAAAGTGCTACATAGCAAAGATGTCAAAGAGGTACCATGGTATTTTCAGTCACATCATATGCATGTAAAAGCTGGACAATAAAAAAAAAGAAAAAAGCACACACACAAAAAAAGGGATGTATTTGAATTGTGGTGTGGGCGAAGAATATTGATTATACTGTGGAGTGCCAGAGAACAAACAAGTCTGTCTTGGAGGAAGTGCAGCCAGAATAGTCCTTAGAGGTGGGGATGGCAAGACCACAGCTCAGTTCTGTTAGCTGTGTTATTAGAAGGGAGCGATCCCTGGAGAAGATGCCGTGCTTGGTGAAGCAGAAGGGTTAGCAAGAAAAAGAACCTTCAGCAAGACAGAATGGCCTCAAACACAGCAGCGACTGTGAGGATGGCACAGGGACCAGGCCACGTTTTGTCCCATTACACACAGTTACTACAAGTTGGAGGCAACTTGATGGCACCCAGCAGAGTAGGTAAACCCAGAAAACCATCCCCACTGCTGCTGAGTTGCTTCTGACTCCTAGTGACCCTACAGACAGAATAAAACTGCCCCCTAGAGTTTCCAAGGAGCACCTGGCGGATTTGAACTGCTGACCTTTCGGTTAACAGCTGTAGCACTTAACCACTATGCCACCAGGGTTGCCAGCAGTAGATGAGCTATATGAAAAGATTATCACAGCTCCTAAGTTAGAATACCTGCTCAGTAAACGGGAGACACTGTGCTGCTGCCAGGTCCTTGGCTGTCACCGATGGTTTGCGCTCAACTTCTAACTGAAAGCTGGGCGGTTCACCTGCTCTCACTGGTGCTGTGGAAGAAAGGGCTGGCAGTCTACTTCAGAAAAGATTACAGCCCAGGAAACCTTACGGAGCTCGGTTCTACCCTGTGCCACATGGGGTCACTGAATTGGAACCTACTGGACAACACTGGGCATGTACCGCTGTTGATGCTGGGAAAGTTGTCAGGTAGGAGGTCTTTGAAAGTGCCGCTAAGAAGCCTGAAAAGAAGCTTCTGATTGGCTGAGACTGGGGGAGGTGTTTCCTTTCTTGGCTTCCCGTAATAAAGATTGAGAAACCCTGGTGGTGTAGTGGTTAAGTGCTACAGCTGCTGACCAAGAGGTTAGCTAGTTCAAATCCCAGAAGCTCCCTGGAAACTCTGTGGGGCAGTTCTGTTCTGACCTGTAGGGTTGCTGTGAGTCATAACGGGCTCAATGACAGTGTTTGGTCTTCGGAGTAATTACACTGAGTAATTCCCCAGAAACCAATTTTTTTTGTTGCCGGGCAACCAGAAATTCCAATTGTGGGCCATTATAGGAATGAGACCCCTAAAGGTCATGTGTGACTCATAGTACATGGTCTCTAAACAGCCTTCTAAGGAGCTGTGGTGGTGCAGTGGTTAAGCACTTGCCTGCTAACTAAAGATCTAGGGGAAAAGACCTGGCCACCTGCTCCCATAGAGATTATCGCTTTGGTGACCTATGGGGCAGCTCTGCTCTGTCCTGTAGGGTGTCTGTGAGTTGGAATCAACTCAGCTGCAGCAGGTTTGGTTTCTGCTTTTGATAAGTGACCTTCTAAGTACAGTGAGTCCGGCTGTGTGCGGGATTGTTGTTCTTTTGGAGAAGGTTTTGCTGAACTGGTGTCAGAGCTAAATTGCTTGAAACAATAAAGGCGAGATTCCTCGCTGCTTTAATACGGGCCCCTCAGTGGAGCCACTAGGGTGGTGTCACCCCGTATGGTAACTTGAGGTGTCGCCCTGCCCTGGGGCTTCCTTCTGTACCAGACCCCAGGGGGTCCTCAGTAGTGTTTTCTGTGCTCATGTGACTCGTAAATGGTGATTCCCATGTATCACGCCTCCTTTTCCTTTAATAGCCATCTCATCCTCCAAAAAATTAGTGGTATAAGTTCACAAATATGAGTTACCACAATTTTGTAGCTAAAACACTGAAAATTTGACAAAATTAGTGACTCTAAAAATATCCACAGCTAAGAAAACAATAGCACCTGCTTGGACAAGGACAGACAGCAAAGTCTGTGAGCTTGATTGTTCTAAGTGCTGCAGACCTCATTGCTGAGTGTCACTATGGTCACCTTTGAAGTACTCCCTTGGGAAGCTGTGCACCGACACCAGCGCCTAGTCTATGCGTCAGAGTAGTTTTGGGACTCTTTTCTGGAATGGCTTTTGTGCACGGTGACACGGTGACAAGTTTGTGAACTTAATGGTCTGGTTGCCTGTGAGGGAAATTTTAGCTGGTAAACAAATAGCTGTATTTGAACACCCTCCCTGCTCACCTTATCTGCCCCCCTGTGACTCTTTTCTTTACCCAAAGATAAAGGAAATATTGAACATTTTGACATTTGGGTGACATTCAGGACCTCAAGGGTAATACACTGACAGCTCTGATGGTCATTCTGGGAAAAGAGTTCCAAAATTGTTTTGAAGGTTGGACTAGGCACTGGCACCATTGTATAGCTTCCCAGGGGGAGGACTTTGAAGTGACCGTAGTGATATTCAGGAAGGAGGTAGGTAGCACTTTTTCTAGGATGAGTTTACAAACTTCACTGTCAGATTTTTTATAATGTGCAGACAAAGATTCAGAGCATCACTGTAACTGGGTAATAATGAGAGGTCTGCCCAGAGTGCAGAAGGTTCAGTCCATCCATGTAGGGTTTTAGTCTTGTAGTGCACTGATGCACTGAAGCTGGGTTTACAAAAAATGTTTTTGTTGTTATAGTTAACTACAGGGTTACTTTTATATATATTAAAAAGAATATACTTCTACTGAAACACTGCACAAAATCCCATAGACGGTCATTTCGGTGTCATGCCCTCTCATAGTGTCACCTGGTGCAGTCTGCCCTCCCCTCCTCAGAGACACAGCTGCAGCACCGGAATCAGGCTCCTCAGGTTGGAATCACAGCTCTGCCGTTTAACTAGGCACTGGATTCAGAGTGCGCCAGGGAACCTTTTTGAGCGGTAGTACCTTTGTCTATAAAAGAGGTAATCATAAAGTCCCTATCTCAAATGTTGTTATGAGGATTAATTGAGATAGTATTTATTCCTAGCACTGGGAAAATTCTGGATAAATGATAGCTGAAATCATCATTGATGTCATCTCCATCATCGTGTTCACTGGGAATGTTTTTGCTATGTGCTGCTCAGCTTGTCTTCTGAACAAATAGTGAGTAAATACAAAAGAGTATTGAAGAGCCACCTCCAAATCTGTCCACCTACTGATGGCCTTGGAAACCCAATAGTGCAGTTCTACTCTGTAGTATAGGATGGTGGCGAGTTCACGTCTCCTGGAAGGCAGTGGTTTTTGATTGCCTAAGCGGTGTTCTGGATCAGGTCGTTAAATTTGCAGGAAGCTTGTGAGCCAGTTGTTAAACTGTTGATGGACTAAAATCCATGAAAATGGAGAAATGGTACCAATTAGGGTTTCCACTCCCCTCCCCTGCTCACAGAAGGAGTTGTTAGAAAGTTACCAGCATCTTGGAGTCTAGCCCTATCCTGCCTTGCTTTGGGACATCCAGCTGTGTCGTGGATTGAATTGTGTTCCCCTGAAAACCCTGGAGGCATAGTGGTTAAGTGCTATGCCTGCTAGCCAAAAGGTTGACAGTTCAAATCTGTCAGGCACTCCTGGGAAACTCTGTGGGACAGTGATGCTCTGTTCTGTGGGGTCACTGTGAGTTGGAATCGACTAGATGGCAGCAGGTTTGGTTTTTGTGGTTTAAAAATGTGTATCAGGTTACATAGGCCAAGACTCCTGGTATTGTGAGGTAGTCTGTCATTGTTTGATATGTTGTGATTATCCTGTGTGTTGTGAATGCTAACCTCCATGACATTAATGAGAGAATTGTGGCAGTTCTGTTAATGAGGCAGGACTCAGTCTGGAGGATGAGGCTGTACTTTGAATCAGTCCCTTTTGAGATATAAAAGAGACACGGGAGCAGAGAAGAGAGGGCCCTCATGCTACCAAGACAGAAGTTCCGGAAGTGAAGTGTCTTTTGGATCTGAGGTCCCTGCACTGAGAGCTTGCTAGAACAGGGGAAGATTGATGGCAGACGTCTTCCTTAAGGACCACCAGACTGAGAAAGCCTTCCCCAGGAGGTGGTGCCCTGAATTCAGATTTCTAGCCTCATAAACTCTGAGAGAATATATTTCTGTCTATTAAAGCCATCTACTTGTAATATTTCTGTTACAGCAGCAGTCACTAACTAAGACAAGCTGTTTCTCCATGGTTCACACACACGCAAAAAAAGCCAACCCAGTTGTCCTCTAGGCCATCCTGACATACTGCAACTGCCTGTGTGTCAGTAAGTTGTACTCCTTTGGGTTTTCTTTTTTTAAAATGTATTTTATTTGTGTTCTTCTTGAGAGTATATACAGTAGAATTGAAAGGACCCCCAATAGGGGAGACCCCTCCTCAAGTCACAGGTGACGGCGTAACCCCAATCAGTCACGAAGTCTGCATCTTGATGCAACATCAAGAGGTTTTATTCCAGCGCACCGGGGCTCAATCCATACTCTTGTCAGAGTAGAGGGAATGGGCTCCGAACAAGAAAAGTACAGAGTATATAAAGGCAGGGTCTTACATTCTTGGGGGAGGTGGGGTTGGGAAAGGTTCCGCGTGGGGTTGGTTTGTATTAGCTCAGGGCTAAGGCAGATATTTCGGGTGCATTTACTTCCTGGTATTTCTGAAACCAGCCTTTTTGGGTAAGTTCCTAGAACTCTGAAGGGGGATTGGTTCTATATTGTCCTGTTGTTTCTAAAACTAGTTCTTGTGGTTAGGGAAGTGGCCCTTCTCGTTTTCGTTCAACAGTCAGGAATGTATGGGCTGAGTGCTCGGGGGGGTGGGTAACTAGAGGAAAGTTGTAAAAAGATCTTTTTCCTTACAACAAATTTTTCCCTAACAGAATATGTACCAATTCAGCAGTTTCTACTCTTAGCGACCCTTCTCACTCTCCTTTCCGAGTTGTTTCTCCTGCATTATCATAAACTTGCCACCCCTTAAGCTTCCTGTCTAATCTTTCAAGTTGCTGTCGGTCTGATCCCATAGAGAGAGATCTGAAAAGAGCACAGTGATCAGGGTAGACACTCTTTATGACTTGAGCTGTATTATGATTTAAAGAAGAACTCCAGGGGATATTTTTGGCTTAAATAAGTTCAGGGCTCCGTTGAGTTGTCAACAGGTGACTATTTTTGCAGTGAACACCAGGCCTTTCTTTTGAGGTGCTTCTGGGCAGGCTCTGACTGCCAACCCCTGGTTCATGGGAAGTCGCTCATCACTGGTGCTGAATAAACAGTGTTTTTATCATCCAAAGCTCATCTGCTTCAGCCCATATAGTGAGTTCAGCGGGAGCATCAAGTGTCAATTGCAGATAGCTGGTGACTTCAGAGAAGGGTGCTCTGAGCAGGGCCAAGCAGAGAGGGTGGCACTATGGCCCAGTCTGTATGTAAGCAGACGAGGTGGCTGTCTAGAGGTGTGGAGAGCCTCCCTGGGAGCAGGAATCCAGCAGATTGCGTTTCTAAGGTGTTTTTTTTTTTCAATCAGATCCTTTCATCACCCCACTTGAACAGGAGTGTCAGCGCTAGCATCCCTATATAAAACCTCTTGAGGACGTATTTGAGGCCAGCAGTGTGGTGAGGAGGGGTCAGGGGATTCATCTTAAAGCTTCCTTTTCAAGGGCAGGTGCATTGTTTTTATGGCGATGGTGTGGTGCAGAACAGTAAAAAGAGCCTGGTCCTCTATCGGAGCTCTCCTTTACCTCACACCAAACCAGAGGGATGTCTGTGAGCCAGCTCAGAGGACATTTTTAAAAGATTGACGTGATGTGAAAGCTTACCAAAAAAACCCAAAATTGCGTGGGAGCAGTGGAAACCCTGGTGGTGTAGGGGTTTTAAGTGCTGTGTCTGCTAACCAAAAGGTTGGCAGTTCAGATCCATCAGGTGCTTCTTGGAAAGTCCACGGGGCAGTTCTTCTCTGACCCATAGGGTCGCCACGAGTCAGAGCTGGCCCAGGGGCAGTTGCTTTTGGCTTCACCCCTTGGACTGCCTCTTGTTGAAAGCACTTTAAAAGGCTTTTAATTGCAAATATGGAACAAAATATGGAGATACCGAGGCAGAGGAAGAAAGCCCGCTTTTTCTGGTTGCAGTGTCTTGGCCATCCACTCCAGTAGCAATTGTCAGGGTTTAGAGACAGACTGTGTTTGTTCAAATCCTGCCTCCACGGCTTGCCAGCTGTGTGAAGTTGGGTAATTTACTGGCCCTCTGAGAGCCTCTGTGATATGGAGGATGATCGTGGAGGGGGCCCTGGTGGTCCAGTGGTTAAGCACTCAGCTAGACAAGGTCAGGGGTTTGAACCCACCCCCCAACCCAAGGAAGAAAGAGGTGGTAGTCTGCTCCCTTAAAGATGACAGTGTTGGCAAGTCTATGGGGCAGTTCTGCTCTGTCCTATAGGGTTAATGCAAACTGGAATTGACTCGCCAGCAGTGGGTATAGATTGTGGGAGTCCCTGGGTGGTGCAGACAATTAATGTGCTCAGCTGCAGACAGAAAGGCTGAAAGGCCCTGGCAATCTACTTCAGTTTGAAAACAGATCAAAAATCTTTGAAACCCTAGTGGCATAGTGTTTCAGTGCTGTGGCTGCAAACCAAAAGGTCAGCAGTTCAAATCCACCAGACCCTCCTTGGAAACTCTATGGGACAGTCCTGCTTTGTCCTATGGGGTCACTATGAGTTGGAATCAATTTGACAGCAGTAGGTTTTTATTTTTATTTTTTTTATGAAGCACAGGTCTACTCTGCGGCCAGCACATAGGGTCACCGTGAGACAGAATCAACTCAAGGGCATCTGGTTGTTATAGACTGTGAGAACTATATCAGATGGTGCTGGGATCGGTTCCCACGTGCTCAAATGAGTGTTACGGTTTGTTAGCATTCACATGAGAGGGATGGACCTGCGGGCGGGCAGGGGGAAGGTTTTGGGAGAGGAGACAAGGGCTGGTAGCCTCTCTTGGCAGGTAGCGTGGAGTGGAAGGCCCAGAAGGGCCCAAATGCCATGTCAGGATAGCTCAGAATAGAAGCAGTATTGATAGCGAGATGCAAAGCGCTGTCACTTGAGTTATGGATGTTTAATTGGATTTCTCCAGGGGTGACTCACTGCCTCTGATACAGCTAGTGCCCTCCCAGAGGCTCCATTATGGGATCTGAAAATTTTCCACCAGCTTTTGCTGTCTTTCGGCTTTATTTCAGTCAAAATCCAGACCTGTGTGTACTCCTCTGTGTCTGCCAACCAGCCCGCTTGCCTTCCTTCCTCCATCGTGTATTTACTGTGATGCAGGCACAAGGTGACGTGTTTGAGCCTCACAGGGAAAAGGTAAAGTCCTTCACAGTCTATCTGGGGAGAAGCACAAAGGCACAGATGGTCATCAAGTGGATGGGGTGTGTGTAGTGTGAAGCAGGAAAGGCTGTGGCAGCATGATGAAGGAGGACCTGATCCAGCCTGGGAGCATCAGGAAGGTTCTAGAGGGAGATGCTGGGGCTGTCTTGAGGGCTGCATGGGAATCCATCTGGGACAGGGGCGTTCTGAGCTGGAGAAAGATTCAGGCAAAGGCAAGGATGCAGGTAGCTGCTGGCTGGGAGCGCAGGCTTTATGGCTACAGATGAGGCTGAGACAGGGCCCAGAGGGGTACCTGCTGGGGCTCCAGTGACTCAAGACTGGCCCCTGCATGTAAGCCTCCGAGGAAAGGCGTGGCCTGAGACAGCTAACAGCTGCAACTTTAAAAAGCATGCTTGTCTTTTAAAAACAAAGGTTAAAAAATACAGAGAAGCAAATGAAAGAAATAAAAATTCGTTCAGAACAACCATTGTTAACATTTCTGAGTCTTCCTGACCTTTTTCTTTTATGCCTGTATACTTCGCAAAATTGGATCATTAATATTTCTCTGCCAGTTTATATATATATATATATATATATATATATATATATGTTTTATTCTCCTGGCTCAATAACATCTCTAACATCATTTTTAATGACCTGCATAAAATCCCATAATGTGTATCTGTCACAATTTATGTGGCCAGTCCCCTGTTGTTGGACTCATAAGTTGTTTTCAGCTTTTTGATGTTGCAAATGAAACTGTGTTGCTATAATTGAAGCAAAATCTTTATAAAGGCTATTGCTGTGAGTCTCTTCTGATTCACAGTGATGCCATAGACAGAACGTCCCCATAGGGTTTCCAAGGCTGACACACTGGATTGACACAGGGCCTGCAACCATGGGCTCAGGCATAAATATGATGGTGGGCATGGCACAGGCACAGGCAGTGTTGCCATTCTGTTCTGCACATGGTCACTATGAGTCAGAATGGACTTGATGGCACCTGACAACAACAATCTTTATGGAAGCAGATTGCCGGTCTTCCTCTCATGGAGTGACTTAAGAGTTTGAACTACTGACCTTTTGATTAGCAGCTGACCTACCAGGGCTTAATTTTCTCCTTAGGACAATATTTTACTCAGCTAGGGCTGCTCTAATAGAAATACCACAGAGTGCCTGGCTTTAACAAAGGAAGGTTTATTCTTACACAGTCTGGTAGGCTGCAAGTCCAAATTCAGGATGTCTGCTCTAGGGGAAGGCTTTCCCCCTTGTCAGCTCTGGAGGAAAGTCTGGTATTGCATCAGTCTTTGTCCAGGCAGCGTCTTGGTGCAGGAACCTCAGGTCTGAAGGACGTGCTCTTCTCCCAGTGCTGCTTTCTTGATGGTGTGAGGTTCCCAATTCTCTGCCTGCTTCCCTTTCCTTTTATTTCTTGCAGGCTGAAAGGATTAAGGGGTGGGGCGAGCCATACTCCAGGGAAACTCCCTTTACAGTGGAGCAGGGAGGTAATCCTATGAAGGGATTTACAGTCCTCCCCTAATCCTTTAGCATAGAGCATGGGAAAATCAGAAAATGGAGGACAGTTGTAAAATACAGGGAATCATGGCCCAGCCACTGGGCTACACCTATTTTGGGGGGGACACAGTTCAATCCATGACAGATAAAATCCTGGAAATGGATGAATTAGACCAAAGGGTTAAAATCTGCTACGGAGGCTCTTGACAACATAAATATGCCCCATTGTCCCCAGTTTTCTACCTCATCAGTTAACTGAAAATTTTTGTTACTTCTCCATGGGGCCTTTGAAATTTGTCTTCTCAGACTCTCCCAAATGACTGAAAACTCATCAACAGAGGACTTCCCAGCAGGAAAGGAGAGAGATAGAGCTAGCAGACATGGCTGTTACTCTGTGTATTCCAGCCTGCCGAAGACTCACCCTCTCCCCTGGCACAAAACAGCATCTTTGGGCTAACGTCTATCTAGAAAATGAGGCTGGTGTCCACAGCCTGCCCGTCTTCTTCTTAGAGGGTTCCTAGAGAAAATCCAGTTGTAAATGTGAATTTCAGATGAACAAGGAATAACTTTTTAGTATAAGTGTGTCCTCAAAATTGCATGGGACATATTTATACTGAAAAAAAAACAGGATTTATTGTTTAAATGAAACTCCAGTTTAACTTGCTAGTTGCCAGAGATGAAACACTGCCTGGTCCTCTTCCATCCTTGCAGTTGTTGTGATGTGGGAGCCGGCATGTTGCAGCCACTGTTTGTCAGTCATCTTGCCGAGGGTCTTCCTCCTTTCTGCTGACCCTCTACTTTAACAGGCATGGTGTCCTTCTCCGGGGACTGGTCCCTCCTGATAACATATTCAAAGTGTAGGAGACATAGTCTTGCCATCCTTGCGTCTAAGGAGCATTCAGGCTGTACTTTTGCTAAGAAAGATTTGTTTCTTCTTTTGGCAGTCCATGGTATATTCAATATTGTTCACCAACAGCACAGTTCAAAAGTGTCAACTCTTCTTCAGTCTCCCTTATTCGTTGTCTGGCTTTCTCATGCTTCTGAGGCAATTAAAAATACCACAGCTCAGTCCAGGCACACATGAGATCTTTGCTTCTTGACGCTTTAAAAAGATCTTGGTAGCAAATGCCTGATACAGTGCATCTTTTAATTTCTTCACTGGTGCTTCCATGGGCGTTGATTGTAGCTCCAAGTAAAATGAAGTCTTTGACAACTTCCATCTTTTCTCCACTTACCATGTTGTTGTTTATTGCTCCAGCTGTGAAGATTTTGTTTCTTTTTGTTGAGATGTAATGCATACTGAAAGCTGTGGTCTTTGACTTTCGTCAGTAACTGCTTTGCGTCCTCCTCACGTTCAGTGAGCAAGGTTGTGTTATCTGCATTGTGCCTGTTATTAATGAGTCTTCCCTCAATTCTGATGCCCCATTCTTCTTCATATAATCCAGCTTCTCAGATTAGGTGCTCGGCATACAGATTGAATAGATAGGGTGAAAGGCCACCACCCCAGCGCACACCGTTGCTGACTTTAAAGCATGTGGTGTCCCCTTGTTCTGCTCCAATGACCACTCCTTGACACACATACAGGTCCCTCATGAGCATAGTGACGTGTTCCAGAATTCCCATTCTTCACAGTGTTATCTGTAATTAGGACCCACTGTGCCTTGGCTTAGTCGGTAAAACAGAGGTAAACATCTTCTGGTATTGTCTTCTTTCAGCCAAGATCCGCCTGACACCAGCAGTGATAGCCCTGTTCCATGCCCTCTTCTGAGTCTGGCTTGAACTTCTGGGCGGTTATCTGTTGATAGACTGCTGGCAGCTGCTTTTGAGTAATTTTCAGCAGGATTTCACTTGGGTGTGATATGAATGGTGTTGTTTGATAATTCCTGCACTCAGTTGGATCACCCTTCTGGGAAACAGGCATTAATACGGGTCTCCACCAGTTGGCTGGCCAGGTAGCTGCCTTCCAAATTTCTTCTCAAGTTTAACTGGGTGCCCTGTGTTTCTGTCAGCTAAATTGGACCGACTTGTCATCTTAGTGTCTCCCCTCATTCAGTGTTGGCCATACTTTCCTAGGGGACCCCTCGTGGGCTGGCCAGCACTAAGTTTTTAATGGCTGCTGAGCTCGCCATCATATAGTTGGGCTCTGTGTGTAATCAGCACCTTGTTATTGGATATCCATATTAGTTCCTTTTCTCATCTCCCTCTCCCTGTTTCTCCTTCCCTGCTTTCCTCTCTTCCTCCCTGTCTTTCTCTTTGTGAACTCATTTCAATATTTGTTCGTGTTTGTAATGATTTCGGGTGCTGTCTTAGTTATCCAGTGCTGCTATAGCAGAAATACCACAGTGAGTGACTTTAACAAACAGAAATTTATTTTGTCACGGTTTAGGAGGCTAAACTCAAAAGACCCACCGCTGTCAATCCCAACTCTAGTGACCGTATAGGTCAGAGTAGAACTGCTCTGTAGATTTCCCAAGGAGAGCCTGATGGGTTTGAACCGCCACCCTTGTAGTTAGCTAGCAGACGTAACCCTTAGGCAGTTCGCTACCAGGGTTTACATAGAAGGCCAGAAGTCCACATTTCAGGGCACTGGCTCTAGGGGAAGGCTTCCTCTGTCTGTTGACTGTGGGGTAAAGTTCTTATCTCTTCAGCTTCTGTTCCTTTGCTGTCTGTTGATCTTTATGTGGTGTGGCACAGATCTTTCCCCATCTCTGCTTGTTTCTGTGTCCTAATCTACTGTTTTTAGATCTCAAAGGTGACTGGTTGAGGGTGGAGAGGAGGAGTGTGCTGTCACAACATGGAAAGAGAGGCTAGGGTCACGTGTGTGTAAGTTTTTGTGTGAGAAACTAATTCAAATGGTAAACTTCTACTTAAAACACAATAAAAATAAAACACACCCTACACTGATATGACCTCTGAACATAGCAAGAAAACTCTATTCCCATGTGGGATTGTATCCATGGCCAAGCCAAGTGCCGTCGAGTCGGATCCGACTCATGGTGACCCTCCATAGATATAAAACATTTTTTAAAATACCTGTTGCCGTTGAGTCAGTTATGACTCACAGTGACCGTATAAGACAGAGTAGAACTGCCCCATAGAGTTTCCAAGGAGCTCCTGGTGGATTTGAACGGCTGACCTTTTGATTAGCATATGTAGCACTTAGCCACTGTGCTACCAGGGTTTCCTAGTCACAAATTAAAACAAAAAAGCTTGCCATCAAGTCAGTTCTGACTCACAGCAACCCTATAGGACAGAGCAACCCTATAGGACAGAGTAGAACCACCCCCTGGGGTTTTTAGAGCATCCTTGGTGGACTTGAGCCACTGACCATTGTTCAGCAGCTATAGCTCTTTGGCACTAAGTCGCCAAGGCTTCCTGTTCACAGGTAGAGGGGGTCGGATTTACAGCATGTATTTGGGAGTTCACGGTTCACCACGTAACAGGGGCTAACTCTGCCAGGGCCTGCAGAGCTTGCTGAGCCATCCGAGAGGGGAACTGATGTGTCTCAGTCTAGGTGCTTTCTTGAGGACAATCTGGTAGGGGTTAGGGGAGTGGAAAGCTAGAATAAGGAATGAAATCACAAAACTTGCTGTCTGCGTCAGTGGAGTGGAGGAGGCGCAGAAGGACAAATCCTGGCATAGATTGGATGCAGAGATCACATCAGCCAGCGCCTGCTGGAGATGTGTTGGCCCAACTTCTCCAGGCACAGCCCAGTTCCTCTCTGGAGTCCAGAGGAGAAAACTGGCTCTGGACCCTCAGCAGAAGCAAAGGGGTGCTGAGAGGGTGCGGACCTCACCACCTGGCCTTGGGAGCTTGCCTAGGTTCTTGCTGTCTCTCTCTCTTAAAAGTGAAAATGGAGCAGGAAGTCCAGCACATAGTGACACTCAAAAATGTTTTCTGGATGACTGATTTATCGGACAAATCAGCAAATCAAAGAATCAGTGGATAGCGTTCCCCTCTCTGTGGCTCTGAGGTCTGTGTTCTAGGTCTATATAAGCTAAGGGCTTTTCCAGTACCAGTAACTTGCTTAGTCTGTGATTATAGTTCTTTTGGAGGATCAGGGATCAGCCAACTTGTTCTGCCAACAGTCGGGTAGTAAATCTTTTCAGTTTGGAGGGTCATGCCGTCTCTGTTCCAGCTACTTAACTCCGCTGTTACAGTGTGAAAGCCACCACAGAAAGCCCCAAACTAGTTGTTGCCTTCAAATTGATTCTAACTCCTAGTGACCTTGGAGGACAGAGTAGAACTGCCCGCCTACTGCTTCCCAGGAGCAGCTGGTGGGTTTGAACTGCAGACCTGCTTAGCAGCTGAGCTTTTAACCACTGTGCCCTAAGGCATAGATGAATGAGGTGGCCGTATTCCAGTAGAACTTTATTTATACTCACTGAACTTTGAATTTCGTATAAATTTCATGTGTTCAGATATATTATTGCTTTGATTTTTTCTAACCATTTAAAAATATAAAAACCATTCTTACCTTATGGACTGTACCAAAGCAGACAGTAGGCCAAATTTGGCCTCTGAGCTGTTTGGCAGTCCTTGGTGAAAACCCAGGAGGAACATGTTTTCCAGGAAGTCCTTTAAGTGTCTTTACCAGAAAGCTCAAAGTGAGGATGTTCTTTGTCCTTGGTGACTACATTCTGATCACCATCTCTTCCTTATGAGAAGTTGCTGGCTTTTGTAGATACTTCATCATGCCGTGCTCTCCCTCTAGAATCTAAGAAGGCTCTCATGCCAAGAACCTTCCTAAGACTCAAGTATCAGCACCATGGCCCCTTGGGCAAGCTCTTCACTGTCAGATACACTCAGGGACAGCACACCCATTTCTGCAGTCCATGTATTTCTGAGTTGCCCCTCTGCCTGAGTGTCCTGCGGTCTAGGTTGTGTCCCCTCTGGAGACTAGGGCCTGAAGCTGAGACATCTTCCCCCAAAGTACCCTGATCTCTGTCTTCCTTGAGCTTTAGCCTTCTGGGACTTCCACATTTCCAGGAGAGGCATGAATACTGAGATCAGACTGCCTGGGTTTAAATTCCTATTACTTACTTGGTGACCTTGAGTCAAGTCTTTGTCGTCTGTGGGGACATTAATAACAGTACTTCCCTCTTGGGATTGCTGTGAGAGTAAATGGGAGTGATTGTGTAGCTGGTGCCAACAATAAGAAAGCACTCAGTAAGTTACACATCTCTATTTTATAGTAAGATGGTATAAGGTCTGACAATTAAGTCCATGAACTTAATTGTTCTAAATGCTATATACCTCACTGCTGAATATCACTACAGTCACCTTCAAAGTACTCCCCTTGGGAAGCTATGCGCCAGCACTAGGGCTTAGTCCACTCTTCAAAGCAATTTTGGAACTCTTTCTGGAATGGTCATCATGCACAGTGGCAAGTTCGTGAACTTAATTGTATAGTTGTCTATGAGGGAGTTTTTAGCCAGTCAACAAATAACTATTAGAACACCCTCCCTGGCCACCTGATCTAGCCCTCAATGACTTTTTTTTTCTGAAAATGACTTTTTACTGAAAGGAAGACATTCTGATGCCATTCAGGACATCAAGGGTAATCTGACGACAGCTCTGATGACCATTCCAGAAGAAGAGTTCCAGAATTGCTTTGAAGGGTGAACTAGGTGCTGGTGTTGGTGCATAGCTTCCCAAGGGAGTACTTCCAGGGTGACCGTAGTGATATTCAGCAATGGGATATGTAGCGCTTTCTCTAGGATTAGTTCATGAACTTAATTGGCAGTCCTTGTATTTTTGTAATATTTGTGTAACAAGTACAACAACAACAAAAAAGACTAAGTGTGTTCTTTGAAGTCTACAAAAAAAACTAAGCAGTATTGTTGGTAATTTTTTAATGCATACTTTGAATTGATGTTTATCTTATATACAGAAAAGGGCACAAGCCACAGCTATTTAACTCAGTGTGGTTTTGGTGGTTTAAACAGTTACTGCGCTTGGCTGTCTGGCTGTTAACCGAAGGGCAGAGAGTCAAGTCTCCCCAGGAGCATTTCAGAAGAAAGTCCAGGTGACCTGCATCTCAAAAACCAACCTTTGAAAACCCTGTGGAGTCAGAATCAGCCTAGCAGCAACTGCTTTTATTTTTCATTTTTTCAAATTTTCCTTTTAAGAAGAAGAATCAAAGCCAAGATGCTGTAGAAAAGCCCTGGCAGACAGAAGCATAAACCATGCTTGCAGGAGGTGAGAGTCTCCCAGGAACAGGTTAAACCCAAAGGGAGGCCAGGTGGGAAGTCGTGGAGGTGAATCCAGGGGCCCTAAATGCTCCGCATGAACTCTGTTGATTGTCACAGAGTCCCTTTCGGGGACAAGCCCTCTGAGCCTACTAGCTCTTCTGACTGTTGGAGCCTCACAGAGAAATGACTGTGCCCAGGTCATCCCTGGAGACCTCTCAACGTTCGCTCCCCCACAGGAATGGCAGTTAGGTTCCTTAATCCAGTGGAAGCCAAACACATCTGTGTTCATCCTCTCGGCACCACTTGGGTTGAGGAAGTGGAAATGGGAATGTGAGGGTGCGCGTCACCCTTTGACTCAGGGATGTTGGCTAGGACGGCCAAGGGTGGTCGGCCTGCTGGCTCAGCCCAGCACTCAGCTCAGTCCTCAGGGCAGAGAGGGGCGTGGAGTGACCACGAACGCACTGGGGCATGAAGCACGTGAGCCAGCATCTGTGTGACTCACGGTGACCCCATGCAAACAGAACAGATGTGCCTGCTACAGAAATTGTTGATTTGGTGTATGCTCTCCAGAGCCCTGGTGGCACAGGGATTAAGCGTTAGGCTGCTAACCAAAAAGTCAGCAGTTCAAGTCTACCAGCTGCTCCTTGCAAACCCTATGGGGCCGTTCTGTTCTGTCCTACAGGGTGGTTATGAGTCAGAATCGACTTGACAGTAACAAGTTTGTTGCATTCTTCTGTGTGTATTCTCAATAACAACAACAGAAAATAAAATAAATTACAAAAAACACAGCCTGGTCCCCCGTCATCCCCAGGATCAATTGTAAATCCGACTCTTGTGGTCCAGAGCCTTTTCCTTGCCTCATTATCCGAAGTAGACCATCAGACCCTTCTTTCGAGGTCTGTCTGAGTCCAGAAGATCCACTGAGACCTATTCAGTGTCATAGCGACTTGTGAGCCTGCACAGAAGGATGGGTGGTAGTTGTGCATAAGGTGCGTTGGCCAGGGATTGAACTTAGGTGTCTCCCATGGAAGGCACGCATCCCACCGCAGAGCCACCACTGCCCAGTCACACAGCTGGTAAACGGTGGAGCTGAGGTTCACGCCCAGGGCTGGCTGCACAGAAAACACGTTGTTTCCTCTGGATGTGGAGCGGGGGCCTAAGATTTGTCAGAGCTCCTCAGGTTATACCCCAGGAAACAGAGGTCTTTGGGGGGCAGGGAGTGACTTGGCTGAAGGTGACAGCGAGGTTTGTGGTGGCTCCAACTCCCAGACCAGCCGTGCCTCCCTAAGACCAGACACTGCTGCTGCGGCTTCTCTCTCCTCTTCATTTTTCTCCTTCTGCTCCCCCATCCCAAGAATTCCACAGCATCCTCCACTTACAAAAGAAGGAGCCAAATATGTAATCTAATTTTTGAAAGCTCATCCTTTCCTTCAGCAATTAACTTCTGCCCTCACGTCATGCTCTCTGCTGGCTTTCCTTCAGGCTGCAGCTTGAGCTGCAGGTGCCTTGAGGCCATATCATTTTTCAGAGAAATCGTGGAAAGCAGTGCCCCATTATCTGACAGAGTCTGAACACCACTCTCTACCCAAAGCTGCTAAGATGACCCGTTTTACCCCTCAGTCCCAGCATGTGGGACCAAGACTCAGAATGACCCCAGCCACCTTTTCTTTTCCTTTCTGCGTGAATCAGTTGTTGGGGATGACTAGAGCTAGTTTTGAATTCCAGGGTTCACACCAGCCATGCAGAGAACAGTCCTCTTGAGGTTTGTTCAAAGCCCCACTGAAGCTTCAAAACAATTGGAAAATTCTTAAGATGCAGTGCTCACCAAGAGCAGGGCATGTGTGTGTATGTTTTGATCCTACTTTTATTAAAAAGGTATGTGCGCACACGCATGTATCAGCTGCAAGTTACAGAGCATCTGGTTCATAGTGTCTTAGATTGAGGGGGATCCTCGACCCCAGTTTGCCTGAGAAGAAGGGGTTTCCTGGGAGAGGGAACTGTCCATGTTAAACCATCCATGCCAACAGTCCCGGGCAAAAGGAGATGCATGGTCACTGTGCGTAAATCATAAGGACATTTAGTGTTGACAGAAAGGCTAGACATGGTGGTCCCCAGTTGTCAGGGCTCCAGATTGTCATCATGGGTCCTGGTTCTTTCCTCACTTCCCCTCTGCCGTGTTCACTGTGCTGGCTGCAACTGTGATAGGGAGGCTCCGGAGTCTGTTACGGATTGCTTTGTGTTCTCCCAAAAGGAGATGTTGAAGTCGTAACCCCCCTGCATCTGTGAACAGGACCTTATTTGGTAATGGGGTCTCTGAAGATGTTCTCAATTAAGATGAAGTCTTACTGGAATTGGGGGCCCTACTGTAGTCTGAGTGTTTTCCTTAGAAGAAAGAAGAGAGACAGACATGGGGGAGATGCTATGTGAAGGTGGAGGCAGAGACTATGGTGAGACCTCTGTAAGCTGGGGAATGAGTGCCAAGCATTACTGGTGGCCACTGGAAGCTAGGAGAGGGGCATGGAAGCCTCAGGAGGAACCAACGTGGTCAGCGCCCTGATTTCTGACTCCTAGTCCTCCAGAACAGTGAAACAAGAGATTTCTGTTCTTTCAAGATACCTGGTTTGTGGTATTTTGTTAACAACAGCCCTAAGGAACTACTGCAGGCTCTAGTCATCTTTCCCAAAAGCTGCCCAGGCGTCTCATTGCTTCCACCTCTCTGATATCTGGGTCTGGCCCAGAAGTAGCTCTCAGGGCTTCCTCTAGCTGCAAGGGAGTCTGGAAAAGTAACGGTCTGGCAAGGCAAATGGGATGGCTGTGATGAGCTTTGACAGGGGCCAATCATTGCCTCCGGAGCAAATCAGGAGTGAGGGATGAGAGGTGGTTTTTTAAGTTGGCAACCAAGTGTGTCTACTGCAGCTCACATTGTTGTTGCTGTTGTTAGATGCTCCTGGGTTGGTTCTGACTCATAGCACCCCTGTGTGCAACAGAACGAAACACTGCCCAGTCCTGTGCCATGCCTACAATCATTGTCATGCTTGATCCCAATGTTACAGTCACTGTGTCAATTTATGCCACTGAGGATCTCCCTGACCTACTTGTAGCCACACAGAAAGGAGACACCATGATGAAGCAGTCAAGAGCATGAGCTAGGGCTGAATCCCAGTGGCCATTTACCAGGGTGGGACTTTAGGTACAGTTGCTTAACCACCGTTTCCCAGTCTGTAAAATGGAAATAGTAGTTACCTCTCCCCTAGCACGGTTGTGAGGGTTAGATGAGTGTCACCACTGCAAATTATCATTAGGGCACCTCGGTCCTCTCTGCAGTTATAACCCAGGAATTCTCAATGCTGACACTGCTGGTGTTTGGGGCTGGATAATCCTTGGTTATACAGGTCTGTCCTGTGCTTTGTAGGTTGTTGAGTAGCATCCTTGTCCTCTACCTACCAGATGCCAGTGGCACACTCTGCCTCCCAGTTGATAACCAGAAATGTTTCCAGACAATGCCAAACACCCCCAGGGGCAAAATCATTGGGAGCTGGCGATGTAACTTGAGCTCAACTCTGTTGTGGAGAGGGACTCCAGATCTTGAGGCCCCCTGTGAACTAACAGAACCCCCTCTGGAAATAGAGTGTGCCCTGCTTGCAAGTCCACGTTCATTTGAGGCAGCTGTCACCTGCTAGGACATTCCAGGGCATGCCTTTATAAATATGTGGCATGCCTCTGGCAACAAGAGAAGCCAGCTGAATGAAGAGATCCCTGCCACTTGTCCTGAAAGCAGGGATTCAGGGACAGTCGTGGGGAGCATGGCAATTCCCGGTAGGCAAAGGCTGGGTGCCCTTGCTGGTCTGTATGTGACACTGGTGAAACGAGTAAGTAGGCAGGCAGGATAAGGCAGAAAGGTGAGTGCTGCCTGACTGAGGAGAGCAGGGCTCTAGTCCCAGTCCAGCTCTCACTGACTGTATGGACTTGGCTGATTCTCTTTCCCTCCATGTGTGCTGGTAAAATGAGACTATGGATAGTGCCTTTGTCCCTACCGAGGACAGCTGTCAGGAGCGGAGTAGGAGGATGGGTCCAGAGCGTCCCTTCTCCATCCCCTTGCTTGCTTTATTCTTTGTTGTTGAGCATATACACAGCAAAACATACATCAATTTGTGTAGCATCTAGGGTCTTAAAAGCCTACGAGTGGCCATCTATGATACTCCACTGGTCTCACCTCCTTGGGAGCAAGGAAGAAGGAAGAAAACTGAAGTTATGGGATTAGTCCAGAGGACTAATGAATGAACCGCGTTTACAGTGACCTCCACCAGCCTGAGTCCTGTTCAGCTAGATAGTGGGTGCCTGGCTGCCACCACTGTTGGGTCTGCCAAGGAACCCAGCTGAGGGTCCCAGACAGAGCCGGAGGAACATGTAGAACAAAATCCTAACTCAAAAAGAAAGATCAGATTTGGTGACCTGACAGAGAATGGAGAAACGATGGGAGTATGGCCCCCAGACACCCTTTCAGCTCAGTAATAAAGTCACTCTGTGGGTTTACCCTTCAGCCAAAAGGCAAAACAGGCCCATCAAACAGCAAAATGAGACTCAAGGGGCAAGGACTAAAAAGAAGGTGGGGACAGGAAAGCGGTAATAGGGAACCCAAGGTTGAGAAGGAGAGTGTTGTTAATATGTGGGGTTGTTAACTGTTGTCATAAAACCATATGTGTACTAACTGTTCAGTGGAAACAAGTTTGCTCTAGAAGCCTTCATCTAAAGTGCAGTAGAAAAAATTATTGTAAAGAAGTGGGGGGAAAAATACACCAATTCTCTACAGGTACCATTTAGTGGCACCAGTCACTTTCTCTGAGCACCTGATGTTGCGTTCTGTTTTCTTTCCTCTCTGTCTCCACCCACCCCCAACACGATGTCAGCTTTGTGGGAGCAGGGCCTTGGTCTGGCTCCGTGCTGCATCTCCAGAGCCTAGGACAGTGGTATGGCGTGGGTGATGCTTCCTAAACACGCACCTAATGAGTCCACTGGACCCCTGGGTGGTACAGATAGTTAATGTGCTCAGCTGCCAACCAAATGGTTGGAGGCTTGAGTCCCTTAGAAGTGCCTCGGAAGAAGGGCCTGGTAGTCTACTTTCGAAAAATGAGACATTGAAAACCCATGGGGCACACTTCTCTGCCACACATGGGGTCGCCGTGAGTTTGGATCAATGCAGTGCTGCCTGGCTCTGGTTGAATGCAGGCACATACACATACTCTTGTGGGAAAGTGATTTAAGCATAGGTCTCGGCAGCCTTAGACATGTCGAGCTCTTTCTACTCAGTGATTCTGCTTTTGAAAATCCATAACCCCTGACAGGAGCCCTGGTGGTGCAGTGGTTAAGAGCTATGAGCATCAACCAAAAGGCCAGCATTTCTAATCCACCAACCCCTCTGTAGAAACCCTATGGGGTAGTTCTACTCTGTCCTGTAGGGTCACTGTGAGTCAGAATTGACTTGATAGCAATGGGTAACAGGTATAATCTCCCCAAATAATCCAGCATCGAAAGAACAAGCCTTACATGAATTGACGCACATCCCGTGTGGCGGCCAGAATAGTAATAACAACCTGAAAAGCCCACCCAAGCACAAGGTATCGTTAAATCCACTCCAGTACACATATTTGGTGAAATTCTAGGCAGTTGTTACAAATATTGCCTACAATGAGTTGAGGCTGATCACACACACAAAGCTCTAACATGTAATGTAGAACTGCGTGTGTAATCTAATTACTAGGATCACAGGAAGTGGATATTTTCCCAGGGAAATCCCTGTTAAATTCTAAGTGTTGTATCACTTGGCCTAGTAATCCCACCTGTAGGAATTTATCCTAGAAATTTATCAGTAAACAACCCAGATGTCTGTGTGGTAGGGGACTAGTTAAGCAAATCACTGTATGAATTAAAATTGACTAATGGCACTTAACAGTAACAACGTATCAACATAACAATACACTGCCACCATTAAAAATGAGGAGACTTGCATATACTGACATGGAAAGACACCCAAGGCATGCTATTAAGTGATAAAAGCAAGTTGAACAATGTGTTTAAGTGTCCCAAGGTGGGTCCATATGATTGGGAGACTACATCAGCAGGAGACCAGAAGAACTAGACGGTGCCTGGCCAACACCAAAGACTGCACAATGTAGAGTGGCTCATGTAGCAGGAGAAAAGGGGGGAGTGCAGATCTGGGACTCTTACAAAGACCAGACTTCATGGTCTGACATCCTGGAAGGTTGCCTGAGAACATGGCCCCTGGACTTGCTGCTAGCCCAGAGCTGAAACCAGTACTGAAGCCAACTCCTCAGGCAAAGATTAGACTGGACTGTAGGACAGAGTGAGGAAGGTGGTGGGTGTACTTTATGGTTTAACACGCATGTGAAGCTGTCCAACTGTTTTATTGCTAGAGGGAAGAGGAGAGGGTGGGGAGGAGGGGGCAAGTGTTGGTTGAGTGGATACTGGAAGTAAAGAGTAGAAAGAAGGGTGTACTGTGACAGGGTGAAGAGTTGCAAAGAGGCAGGTGCTCGGTGTTTTACATGGCAAATTGACTTGGATTGTAAACTTTCACTTAATCACAAGAGTCCCTAGGTGGTACTGTTAACATTCTTGGCCACTAACAGAAAGGCTGGAGTTTCAAGTCCACCTAGTGGCATCTCAGAAGAAAGGACTAGGGATCTACTTTTGAAAAAAATTCATCATTGAAAAAATCCTCCTGAGTACAGTTCTACTCTGACACACATGAGGTCGCCATCAGTCAGGGCCAACTTGACGTCATCTGATTCAAAATACTGTTTGTGTGAAAGCAGTGGCATCATGTATGTTAGTATAAACAGGATCATTTCAGTGAACCATTGACAGTAGTTATCTCTAAGGGGAGGAAACTGAGGGAGACTTTCTCTGTGTGAAGTTCTTGAAATTAATTAGAAAATATATTTTATTGTTTTTGATGAAGGTTTATACAGCAGCTTAGGTTCTCACTTGACAATTTCTACACAAGTTGTTCAGTGACATGGGTTACACTCTTCACAATGCATGAACATTCTCATTATGTCCTTTTGGTTGTCCTGTTTCCATTAGTCTAGTCTTCTTACCCCCCTCACAATCTCTTCTGTATTTTAAAGTGATTTTTGACTGGTCGGTCTTGTGTAGGTGATTTTTTTTTTAAGTAACACTGTACTTATGTGTGACATTCATTATTTCTGGAGCCAGTTTGTTACAGAGCTACAAAGTGACTTAAGGGATTAGTTTCAGTTCAAGGTCGGAAGGATCTCTCCAGGTCATAGCCTTGGGGAGTCTTCTAGTCTCAACCAGTCCAGTAGGTCTCTTGTCGTTTCCTTCTGGAGTTTGAGGTTCTATTCTACATTTTCCTTCCATTTTATCAGGGTCTGCCTATTATGGCCCTGATTAGAATGGTTGGAAGTGGTAGCTGGGCACCATCTCGTTCTTCTGGTCTCAGGGTAGATGAGGCTGTGGATCATGTAGACTATTTGTCCTGTAGACTAGTCTGTCTGTGTGATGTTTTAATTTTCAGCATGTATTTGTTACTTTCATAATCTGAAAGAAGAACATGCAACATGAGCTTGTCCCTGTAAGCAAACAAAAGTTGAGCTTGTGAACACTGAAAGGACCTGTATCACTATTGATAGTGATTGATCATCTCTAAGTGGTGGGATAATGGGGCTTTTTGATTCTTCGTTTTTAAAAAAACATCTGTACATGAGCACATACACACATAATGGTACATATACACAATGAAACTATGATGAATCTGTGAGACACCTCACAACATGAATGAATCTGGAGGGCATTATGCTGAGTGAAATCAGTCACAAAAGGACAAATACTGTAGGAGACCACTATTAGAAGAACTCAAGAAAAGGTTTACATGCCGGAAAAAGCACTCGCTGATGGTTGCAGGCCTGGGGAAGGGGGACAAGGAGGATTCGCTAACTAGATGGTAGAGAAGAATCAACTTCAGTGAAGGGAAGGACAGCACACAGCACAGGGGAAGTCAGCACAGCTGGACCAAAGCAACACCTAAGAAGTTTCCTGAACACATCCAGACACTTTGAGGGACAGCCTAGCTGGGGCAGGGAGCCTGGGGACCATAGATTCAGGGGACATCTCGGTCAGTTGGCCTAATAAAGTTTAAGATACTGTTCCACATACCACTTTGGTGAGTGGTGTCTGGTATCTTTAAAAGCTGTCTAAGATGCATCAGTTTGCCCCAACCCACTTGGAACCAATGAGAATAAAGAAAACCAAAGACACAAGGCAAATATTAGCCCAAGAGCCTAAAGGACCACATGAACTAGAGACTCCACCAGTCCGAGACCAGAAGAACTAAATGGTACCTGACGGGGAACACAAGAGAGGGTCCCCAGGAGAGTGGGAGGAAAGTGTGGAGCAGAACTCAAATTCGTGTAAAAAGATGAAACTTCATTGGTCTGACAGAGACTGGAACCCCGGAAACTATGGCCCCTGAACACTCTGTTAACCCACAAATGAAACCATCCCCGAAGCCCACTCTTCAGACAAAGATTGGACGTGACTATAAACCAAATAATAATAATACACATGAGGAGTGTGCTTCTTAGTTTAATCAGATGCACGAGACTGAATGGGCCACTCCTGTCTGGAAGCAGGACAAGAAGACAGGAAGGGACAGGAACTGGTGGAATGGACACAGGGAACCAAAGGTGGAAAGGGGGAGTGTGCTGTCACATTGTGGGGATTGCGACTAAAGTCACAAAACGTGTGCGTGAATGTATGAGAAATTAACTTGAACTGTGAACTTTCACCTTATACTTTTACGTGCATGTGGCTGTGCGCACATGCACACACACACACACCCTCCTCTACTGAACAGATAGGGCCTTTAAATGCTCATTATAGAACATTATAGAGCACTTTCTTTAAATGGGGTTGTTCTAGGGTGTAGTGTATTCTGTCGTTGTATCTTGCTGTGACACAATGTCCTTGTTCCCCCAGGATGGATGACATCCAGCTCTGCAAGGACATCATGGACCTGAAGCAGGAGCTGCAGAACTTGGTCGCCATCCCAGGTAACCATGTGGGACTTGACCTTGTGTTAAGCAGCTTCTCAGAGACGCAGCTTTCCCTGTCTGTCCCCCTTGGGTCTGGACAACAGTGGTCATCTTCCGTCTTCAGTGCAACACTCCCAGACTGCATGGTTCAAACACGATTTTGAGTCATGCAGACCTGGGTTCAAGTCTTGGTTCTCCCACTCCCTGGCTGTGGGATTTTGTGCAAGTCACTTCACTTGTCAGACTCAGTTTCTCTTCGTTGGGATAGGAGTTGGCAATAGTGTCTAACTCACTGAGTATAAATCACATTTGATAAATAACTCCATGCAAGCCAAGTGCTTGGCTTAGTATCTGGCCCCAAATAAAAATTCAGTGAATATTAATGGATGATTTAGTTGATCTGGCAGGAGCCCTCTCATTGTTACCGTTTAAAGCTTACTGTTAGATTCTGATGTATAGCTTGTCTTGAGAACCACAAGGCCAGTTCAACTTTTCGTTTTATAGGCCTCTGAAGGATAGTTTGGTTGAAAGGTACAGAACCCCATCCAAGACTGCCCCTAGTGGAAAAAGAAAAGCATCTTCAGGAGCCCTAGGGCATGAAGCTCAGCCTAGCCACACAAGGGCCTGGAACCAGATGTTGGAAAGCTGAGAATGTTCTTCGGCGCTCACGCATGTGCTTGTGCTCTCACTTTCCTTTCTCTCTCCTTCTTCTCCCTCTGGTGCCTTTTCCATTTCTCTCTTGCTTGAACATGAGCCAGGCAAGGTCACGCTACCTCCCGTCTATGACCATCCCATACAAGAAGCCAACCCACAGGGCTTAAGCTGCCCTGGAGGCTCTGACAGGTGCAGCATGGGCCCATGTCTTAGCTCCTGACTGCTGCCATAACAAAAGACACCACGTGTGAATGGCTTTAAAGGCCAGAAATTTATTTCTTCGCAGTCCTGGAGGCTAAAAGTTCAAATCAGGGTCTTGGCCACGTTGACTCCTTTTGCAACCCTCTCTGGTGACCCTTGGTGTTCCTTTGTTTGTAGCCTGGTCTGCTCACAGCAGCTGTCCCCCTGTGCTTCCTCCGTGTCTGTTCCACTCTTCATGTAAGACATCTCTCAGAAAGGATTAGGTTTAGAACCCACCCTACTGTGTTATCACCTCATTACCAGAACAAAAGAAAATCCCTATTTCTAAATAGGGTTAAACTTATAGCTGCAGGGGTTAGAACCTCCACATTTCTTTTTGGGGGGGAGACACAGTTCAATCTGTAATTGTTTTCCCAGGACTGTCTGTTGGCTTAGTAGGACATAGGGACAGCTGTTACCTATGAAGGAAGCATGAATGTGTGCCCGCTGGCCAGAGGGGCTCCAGCCAGGGAAGTGACAACACCCTCAGAGGCCATGTGGAAGCATGTGGTAGTACATGATTTTGGTTGACACATGGCTGGGGACCGTGACTGGTCAGAGTTAGGACTAGGTGAGTAGGGTGACGCCCTCAGCTAGAGCATAAAAAAAGCCTCAGTTATGAAGATAAAAGCTATTCTAATGCAGTATTTAAGAAAAATCAAAATTAGTACCAAAAAATGAAAAAAAAACAAATGGTGGACACAATACTGAAGCTTTATGTGAAAATGGGATCAGCACTGACATTCAGGATCAGGCTGCCAGCCATGCATGGTCCCCTAACACTGATCCCACTGATTCTGTAGTAAACCACTTTTTCACAATCCCTGCTTTTGTGAAGAAAATCAATAACCAAACCAGCTGCTCTGGAGACCAGTCTAACCCTGGCAGCCCCAGGTGTCAGACTAGAACTGCACACCAGCGGCTGATTTTTGAGACATAGATCACCAGGCCTTTCTTCTGAGGCATCTGTTGGTAGATTCAAACCTCCAACTTTGTGGTCAACGGCCAGATGCATTAAGCCCTTATACCACACAGGGGTTCCTTTGTGCAGAAACTCAGATGTTGTTAACTAAATTCTCAGACCAAAATTCCAACCAAACTCACTGCCGTCGAGTTGATTCTGACTCATAGGTACCCTATAGGGTAGAATAGAAGTGTCCGTAGAGTTTCCAAGGAGCACCTAGTGGATTTGAATTGCTGACCTTTTGGTTAGCGGGCGTCGCTCTTCTCCATGACACCACAGTGATTTCCACGTTCTCAAAGGGTCCCCTTTGTCACCCTTCGTCATCTTCCATTCTATCCACCTCGCCCCGTGCCATCTCCCATCTCCTGTGGAAGAGCTTCCTGTGGATTCCCTGCACCAGAGGCAGGCTTCTAGATGGATTCAGCTGAGTTTAGGAGTGGAAAAAAAGGAAGCTCTTGGCAACACATCAATAACAGTATTAAGTGAAGAGAATGCTGGACAGTCAAGAAAATTGTGTTTCTTGAGCCAGGGTCAGAAAGCAATTCAGCAGGTCCTCCGTGAGGGCCAGCTGGATGCAGGGTTTCTGTAATTAGAGAGAACACCTGGGGCCCTTCCAGCCTTGAGGGCTTCTCAAGGCCGTGCCACTGTGCTTCTGCCACCCAGGCGCTAGGGAGGGTAACGTCTCTACTTCGGGGTGAACTGACGTTGACAGTAGAACTTTCAGCAGAAACGCCTTCCCCCCTCTTGCCTGGCTGCCTTGGTCAGGCATCTTTCCTATTTATGGTGCCTCGGAATGTCATTCTGCACCTCATCTGATGGCCCCTTGGACTTGGCCTTGGCCCTCTTGCTACAGCTCTGCACCCACCTCTGCTGCTGCCACCACTGTCTTAGAGTGGAGGATGCTGAAGTCCTGCAGGCAAGGCTCTGGCACCTTCCCTGGGACACAGGGGACTCCCTCATAGAGCTGTTGGGAAGGATTAAACCAGCAGTCCCAGACCAGGGGCGCCTTTGGGTACACTGGCAGCACCTGGAGATATTTTTGCAGGGGAGCCTTGTTACTGGCTTTGAGTGGATGGAGGTCAGTGATGGCAAACATGGTACCTGACAAAGAATTCTCCAAGGTGGTGCGAACAGTCAGCCACAGCCTTACTCGCCAAAAGGTGGGCGGTGCAAAGCCCCTAGGGACCCTTGGGAGACAGGCCTGGGTGATTATTTCTGAAAGGTCACCACTTTGAAAACCCTGTGGAGCAGCACAGCTGTAGACGTGGCATCACCATGACAACTCACAATCAGCTCCTGGGCACCTAACAGGAGCAACAAGTACTGGTTGGAGACTCTGGGAGCTGCAAAATGGTTAACAAACTTGGCTGCTGACCAGAAGGCTGGAGGTTCAAGTCCACCTGAAGGCTCCTCAGAAGAGAGGCTTGACAGTCTACTTCCCAAACAATCCACCACTGAAATCCCTGCGGGGCTCAGCTGTGTTCTGACATACCTCGTGAGTCACAGCTGACTCCACAGCATCTGGTTTAAACATCAGCAGGGCTCTGGCTAAGAAGCTCTGGCTGAAATGACAGTGTGTGGTCATGGTGTCACCAACGCAATAGCCACAACTAGGCACGACCACTTGTACAGTAACACTGTGATTTGCTTTTCGTTCATTCCATAAATATTTCTTTTGTACCTGGCTCATTTTTTTTTTGCTTAAAAATCACCAAAGCAAACTTGTTGCCATGAAGTCAGTTCTGACTCATAGTGACCCTATAGGATAGAATGGAACTGCCCCCGTAGAGTTTCCAAGGAGCGCCTGGTAGATTTGAACTGCTGACTTTTTGGTTAGAAGCTGTAGCACTTAACCGCTATACTACCAGGGTTTCCAAATTGTTATTATAGTATAATAATATATTGTTATTATAAGCTACTGTTTTGTGCTGTCGCTGTTCTTTTAATAATTAAGAGCCCTCTTCATAGTAAATATGGAAACTGCAGTGGCATACTGGTTAAGTGCTACAGCTGCTACCCAAAAGGCTGGCAGTTCGAATCCACCAGGCACTCCTTGGAAGCTCTGTGGAGCAGTTCTACTCTGTCTACAGGGCCACTGTGAGTCAGAATTCACAAGATGGCAGTTGGTTTGATTTTTTTGCAGCAGATTTACCCAATGCCATAAATTGTTTCATTTCTTGACTATTGTTTCCATGGGCGTTGATAGTGTATGCAAGTAAAATTATATCCTTGAGAACTTCAATATTTTCTAGAAGTTTGAATTCAGGGCACCTGCTCTCGGGGAGCTTCCTGTGCCTGTTGACCCTTGGGGAAGGTCCTCATTCCTTGGTGCCCTGGTGATCTTCATGAGGTACGGCATCTATCTTCCCCACCTCTGCTTGCTTCCCTGTGCCTGATCTGCTAGAGCTCAGAGGTGATTGGCTGAAAATACAACCTATACAGATATGGCCTCTTAACATAAAAAAGAAAGTCCATTCCCAAATAGGATTCTAACCACAGGTATACCTGTTGCTGTGGAGTCAGTTCTGACTCCTGACAACTGTATAGGGCAGAGAAGAACTGCCCCACAGGGTTTCCTAGGCTGCGGTCCTTACAGAAGCCACCTCCATGTCATTTTTCCTGCAAAGCACATGATGGGTTGTAGCAGCCAGCCCTTTGGTTGGCAGCCTAGCGCTTAACCGCCGCTCCACCAGGGCTCCTTACCACAGATACAGGGGTTAGAACTTACCGTACATCTCTGGGAGGGAGAAGCACAATTCAACCCATGGCAGCCAGTGTCTTGGATAAGGAACTGGTTTATAAACTGGCACAAGTCACTTCTTGGGGTAGGTGACCTCTTCCAGGAGTTGCTGGGAGGTGTGGCGGAGAATCTGGGGCAGCCTGAGGAGTGCCTGTTAGTGGCGAGGGCTAGAAGACGTGGTCCTTGAATGGCCTGGCTGAGAAAGGCTTGGCAGTCACTTTCAGAGCCTGCACATCATTGGGTGACTGGCAAAAATCTGGAGAGAGATGGAGACCACCTGGGACTATCAGAGCACTGTCTTGGGTTACTGGAAGAGGATTTGACACCGCAGATGGATTTGCTGGGAGAGCTGGAGCAGAGCAGGGCACCCTTGGCAAGTGTGTGGCTGATGTAGTCAGTCTGCATGGAGGGCAGCGAAGGAGCTCTGTGGTGCTCTGATGGGAAGTCAGGTCTGCGATTCCCCATGGGAACGCCACCATCGCCTAACATGGTGACAGCTGGAATCCTGGGGCTGCTCTGCCCTCTGGAAATGTGGCTGGAAATCCCAGTCACCATCCTTCTTCATGAGACCTTCTGGGTAATGGAGAAATGAATGTTCTGTCCTAACTACCTCTAGTTCAGCTTCCAGACCTAGAGGGAATTCTCACCACTGGTCCTAGGTACACAGAACAGACTGCCCTCATTCTTGTGGCTTCTGAAGGGTCTGGGCAGAGGGAGCCGAAGTGGACTTATGTTCCAGCCCTTCTGGTTTTCTTAATCAGCACCTTCAGGCTTTTTCTTTTCTCTCTGGTGTCTGTTATGGATTAAATTGTGCCTCCCAAAATATGTGTTGGTGTCCCAACCCCTGTGTGGATGTGATCCTGTTTGGAAATGGTTTCCTTTGTTATGTTAATTGGATCACACTTGGTTTAGGGTGGGTCCTAAATCTCATCACTTATGAGTTATCAAAAGAAACATGTCTTAGTCATCTAGCACTGCTATAACAGAAAACACCACACTTGGGTGGCTTTAAGAAAGAGAAATTCATTGCCTCACAGTGAAGTAGGCTAAAAGTCCATATGCAGGGTGTCAGCTCCAGGGATATGCTTTCTCCCTCCGTTGAGTCAGGAGAAAGGTCCTTCTTGTCAGTCTTCCCCCTGATCAAGGAGCTTCTCAGGTGCAGGAGCCCTGGATTCAAAGGACGTGCTCTGCTCCTGGTTCTTTTTTCCTGGTAGCAAAAAGTACCCCTGCCTCTCTGCTCACATCTTTCTTTTATACACCAAGAAACTGCCCCCATGCACAATACAGATTCATAGGTTGAGTTCTGACTCATCTACAAAGCTGTTGCTCACAGAGGCAGGATCTACAACACACAGAGTAATCACACAATACCAGGAAGCATGGCCCAGCCAAATAGATACACATAGTTTTTGGGAAAACAAAGTTCAGTCCATGACAGAAGAGAGTAGACATGGAGCCAAAGACTTGGGGGAAGACGACGCCAGGAACCACAAAACACCTGGGGCTACCAATAAGGAAAGAATCCAAGTAACCAAGGCCCCAATTTGGGCTTTTAACCTCCAGACCTGTGTGAAAATAAACTTCTGCTCTTTACAGCTACTCACTGGCGGGATTTCTGTTACAGCAGCACTAGGTGACTGAGACAGCATCCTGTTGTTAATTGCTTTTGAATTGACTCTGACTGCTGGTGACTGTATGTGTTACAGAGGAGAACTGCTTCTTGGGTTTCCCTGATTGTCATTGTAATGGAAACAGATTGGCACATTGCTGGCTTGCCAGGTTCCAACTGCCAGCCGTTAGGTTAGCAGTGGGGTCCAAACCATTTGTGCCACCCAGGGTCCTAGACAGCATCTTAGCCCTGGGTATTTTGACTGGACTGACCCTCGTGGCATAATGTTTTTAAGAGCTGTGATTGCTAACCAAAGCTTCTGCAGTTCAGATCCACCACATGCTCCTTGGAAACCCCATGGGGCAGTTCTGCTCTGACCTGTCGAGTTGCTATGAGTCAGAATCGACCTGATGACAATGGGTTTGATTTTTTTGATTTTGGTTTCATTCGCATTGATGATTTTCATCTGACAAATTGGCTTACCTCCTGCAGAGGTAAGAGTCCCCTCTGGGCACCCCTGCCTCAGACCCTCCTCACCCCTGCCTGCGGCAGAGCCCCTCCCTTGGTTAATCACCACTGACTGAGCACTTGCCATGGCCAGGCTCCGCTAAAGCTAAACCCCTTACCGATACGGTACAGGCATTTTATCTTATCAGCAGGAAATTGATTTTTTTTTAATCATGATACATTCAGACAGTGAACTCTGCAGCTGATTTTAATGATGGTGTAGAAGAACAAAGAATGATGTGGCAAAGCCTTCACAGCGTGTCCTTAAGTAGAAATAACCCCAAGGAGCAGCCAGGATACAAAATTGTATATATGTTGGAATTTCCCAATTTTTTATCATAGTGGTATTAGGTAGGCCTAGAAACTGACTGGAAGGATGAGTCCTAAGTGTTAACAATGGTTCTGCCTGCCTGCATTTCCCAGATGGGGAAACTGAGGCTTGAAGAGGTGACGATGCTTCCCCAGCTTCACACAGTGCCTGAAAGGGCAGAGCCAGGCATTCCCTGCTGGCGCCTGGGACTCCGGGGGGTTTCAGGAGTGATGGTCACTTGTTCCTTTTGATGTTTTCTTCTTCACAGAAAAGGAAAAAACAAAGCTGCAAAAGCAGAGAGAGGACGAGCTGATCCAGAAGATCCACAGACTGGTGCAGAAGAGAGACTTCCTGGTGGATGACGCAGAAGTGGAGCGGTTAAGGTCAGTGGGCTGCAGGCCCCTACAGGACCCCCACCCTACCCTGAGCCTGCTCCCAGACACACATACCATCTTCCCAGTAGGCACAGCCCCGCCACTGCTCTGGGAACGCTGAGCCCCAACAAGCCTCATTGCACATTCGACAGAGAATCAAACCCAACCTCTCAAAGCCTAGCTGAGGCCTGCGGGTCTTCAGGGACGTCACTTGAAGAGTTGATAAGGAAGGAGTTACATCACATAACACACCACAGAGCTTCTTTTTAAAAAAATAATAGGGTATTGTTTTTGGTGAAGGCTTACTGAGTAAATTAGTATCTCTTTTGACGATTTCCATAATTTGTTCAGTGACATCAGCTGACATTTTTCACAATGAGTCAGCATTCTCTTTCATTGCCGTCTGTTTTCTATACTCTAGTTTCCCTGCCTCCTTATCATCTCATCTTTGCTGTAGAGTCATTGTTGACTTTTTGATCTTGAAGCTTATTAACCTGTTCTCTTCATGAAGCTTTCTCTGCAGGCCTCAAGGCAACTGCTAGAAATTTCTGTCTTTCACCATGGAAACTGTCCCCTGTCCTTCATTATGGAAACTGCCCCCTGCAGTGACTCGCTTTGTCTTCTGCTCCCTCCATGACTCAGGCTTGTCCTTTCCTTTCTCCTCTTTTTGAAGGAAGACCTCAGTGCCCTTGGCTAGGGGTTGAGGTCTCCTCTTTGTGTACACAGCTGTCATTTCGATGTGGACACAGCAAAGACCATGTGCCTGCAGTGCAGATCTGAAGGCCTGAGGAGGCTAGGCACGGAAAATCTGTGCATATGCATGTTGTTTCTTGAATTATTTTTGTCGCTGAGCAAAGGAGAGGTGCCCAGTGTTCTCTGGCTCCACAGGCCTCTCCCAACCCTTACGGCAGCATCTGCTGCACTTTCTGGGCCCTCTGAGGTCTTCTCAGGAGACACCTGTCGAGCTCAGCTGGGCTGGACTCACCAAGTTGGTTCCTGGTGAGCCTCAGAAGAGCCAGCAGGGACCCTTCTCAGTCACGCCACATACATCCCCTGGTAGGGGCACAGGTATCTGAGGTACCTAAGGTACCTCTGAGGCACACGTGTCTGAGGTGTAGGGTCAGGAGCTATTGCTCACTGAGCCCCAGGTTCTAGAACGTCCCTGTCCCTGCCCTAGGATATCAGTATTTACTTTTGTACTCCTCCTCAGCTTCAGACCGAGCCCACTGAACACAACGCAGACATAACACCCGGCAGTGCTGCACTCCCCCCCAAACCCACCCCGTGGGCCCACCTACCCAATCTCTTGCCTCATTTCATTGGCTCCTTGATGCTTTCCTTATTGATTAGATTTTTCTGTTTCATATCTGTCTCTGCAGGGAACAAGAAGAAGACAAGGAAATGGCCGATTTCCTGAGAATCAAGTTAAAACCTCTAGACAAAGTAACCAAATCTCCAGCCAGTGAGTGCAGACACCATTCCTGTCCCCACTGCCACCCCACCCTCACCCCCATCCAACAGAACAGGAGATTCAAAAGGAGTCTGGGAGCCGAAGGGCACACTGGGAAATGCTTTCATTGACCAGTCTCAGCATGGCAGCAGGCAGGCTGGCTTTATCCATGGTTAGAAGAGCCCTGCCTTTAGGTTTGATAGGCTTTTGCCTATCAGATAACTTTCAAACAAAAATCAAAATTAAAAAATCCCCGCATGCCATTGAGTTGATTCTGACTCATGGCAGCCCTAGATGTGTTCCAGAGGACTTTTAGGGCTATGACCTTTCAGAAGCAGGTCACTAGGCCTTTCTTCTGAGGCCCTTTTGGGTGGGTTTGAACTGCCAACCTCTCAGTCAGCAGTCAAGCATTTAACCATTTGTGCCACCCCAAGGACTCCCTGTTTTGAACAAGGGGGCTCACCTTTTCATTATGCCCTGGGCCAGGCTCATCATGCAGCTGGCCTTGGCAGCAGCTGTCACTTGCTAATCAAGTGGAGCTGGGTGGCCACGGAGCCATGCAGGTGACACTGGAGCCCAGAAGGAGCTCTTTTGAGGCTGGAGTCCCTGGAGGAGCACAGTAGGAGGTCATTTCTCAGAGTATCTGCCTCATAAAATAGTCTTAGCAAAGAAGGGTTCCGTGTGAAATAAGTTTGGGAAAGTCTTCATACTTGACCCTCTTCTTGGAGGATCCCACGGTCTGTTAGCATATTAAAGTGGTAATGGATCCTGCTGTCAAAGAATGATCTTCCATTGTTCCAAACCAAACCCATTGCCAGTCAGTTTCAACTCATCACCATGACCCTATGGGACAGAGCAGAACTGCCCCATAGAGTTTCCAAGGAATACCTGGCAGATTCAAACTGGCAGTCTTTTGGTTAGCAGCTGCAGCACCTAACCACTACGCCACCAGGGTTTCCTGTATTGTCCCAGTGTTTCTAAATTGCGTAGCTACTCTATCAGTGAGGCGTGTTTCAGTGACAAGAAATGAATACCTAATCTAAGCTAGCCTAAGCCAAAAGGGGGGTTTTGTTAAAAGAAGAGCACTACAGACCAGGACCTCAGGGACTGAACACTGTCAGACTTTCCTGACTTTCCCTTGTTTCTTTTCTCTGCCCTGCTTTGCACATTATCTTTGCTTCTCCCTGTCCACCCCAGCTTCCTCTGTGGGGCCGCACCATAGCTTGGCACCCTCTGCCAATGCCACTGATTCTGTTTCCTGGTATCAAAATTTGTCAGTCTCTGAGAAGGAGTCTGATTGACCCTTCTTGGATTATGTTGCCGTCTGTCAGGCCAATCACTGTCACCAAGGGTGGGATTGGAAATCTTGCGGGGAAGACAAAAACCAAAAGCTGCCAGCGTCTACTACAACCACAAACTCAGTGTTCACTGACTACGCATTAACACTCTATATAGCATGTGGGGAAGGGAAGAAAGAGAAGGGTTGTGGTCTCCTCTGCTGGCCCCTAAAGTCACAAGGTACATGATTTTTGAGGAAATTACCAAGAATGCAGCAGAGACAAACAAAGAGATAGAAAATGTAAAAGTGAGCTTACGAGACATGGAAGGTAGAATAAGAAGGTCCAACTTATATCTAATAGAATCTCCAGAGGACCACCCCACTTCCAGTAAAGACAAATGTGAAAAACTCAACAGCATAGAGAAGGAGCAAGAAACCATGCCTTCCTTTTATGTAGGGTTGCAGATAGAAAAAAAAGAAAAAAAGATTCTGGCATGAAATCACAATGCCAAGCCAAATGTAAGGGGCCAAGTATACAGTCCAGATTGGTGATAGACTTCTAAGTCTGAAAACTAATATTAATAACTAAAAACTAGTAAAAAACTCTGGGACCCCAGAAAAAGCAAATGTAAAATTGGTCCATAGAGACCCTTCTGAATCCCATACTATGCAGACTTCCATAGATAAAACAAATCCCGTGGAGATGTGCTCTCAATAAAAATTTTAAAACACAAGGAAATGAACCACCATGAGAGGAGTCAGTAGCTGCAACAAAGAGATCACCTGTCATCCCAAGAACCAGAAATAACATTTATCTAAAAGAGTCAATAGATTAAGTATATTTAAAATGAAGGAAGGAATGAAAGCCAAAAATAAAATGGCAAGTGATTATGGAAAAAGAATAGGGAGATTTGAAAAACTAATTAAAAAACCTTAAAAAAATACCATCACTGAACTAAAAATTCAGTGGATAAGTTAAAAAGCAGATTAAACACAGAGACACAGCTGAAGAAAAGATTCATAAACTAGAAGGCAGATCTGAGAAAATCATCAAGAATGCAGCACAGAGAGACAAAGAGATAATATAAAAGAGAGCTTATGGGACACGGAAGATCGAGTGAGAAGGCCCAACTTACATCTAATAGGCATTCCAAAAGGCAAGAAAACAGGTAATGGAGATAGAGTATCTGAAAAGATAACGTATGAGCATTTTCCAGAATTGAAAGACATGAGCCCTCCGATTACAGTGACTTGAATAAAATTTCTTGTTTATGCATTCAACAAACACTTCTTGAAGGCCAGGCTCTGTGCTAGCCTTGGCAGATGCATTGATGAGGAGAGCTGAACAGGTGAAGGGTGAAAGGTGTGACTGGAAGCTGAGGACCAAAAGCCACTGAGCCCAGAGGAAGGTGGAAGCAGTCAGCAGGACCATTTAAAACACACCACAGCTCACCCTGCAACACCACCTGACCTCTGGAGTTGAGCATGCCCTGACCTCTGGAGTTGAGCAAGCCCTCGTTGGAGGTTGGGGTGGGGCTGGAGCTGCAAAGGGTCAGGGCTCTCCTCATTTCTTCTCTCCCTCTCTCCCTCTGTGCTCCTACCTTGCCACAGGCTCCCGGGGAGAAAAGAAAGCAGAGCCTCCACCTAGCAAGCCCACGGTGGCCAAGACGGGGCTGGCGCTCATCAAGGATTGCTGTGGGGCCACCCAGTGCAACATCATGTAGCCCCCATGTGGGGTGCCCCCAGGGCCACGGGGACCCCAGCCCACCCTCTTGTCTTCATAGCCCCCGTTTCATTGGGGCCAAGAGTTCTCCAAGGCAGAAGGGGTTGAAGGTGAGCCCGTGACTGCCGCTAGGGGCCATGGGCGCGGCGGGCGGGCCCAGCCGTTCTGTACAGAGTGTAGCAATAGGGAGTCCCTCACCGTCGCATGGCCCTCCCCAGAGCATGCTGAACCCAGGAGTCTGTCTCGCTGTTTAGCTAGCCACCAGCCAAGGTCCTCCTTCAAAAAAACTATATTTCCACTTCTCTCTAGCCGTATCTAACCCACGATGTAAAAGCCCTGGGAGAGGGGTGTGGTCCTCTGGTGTGCACAGTCACAACTTCTTAGCCACCTAGCACCATGTTGGACACATGTCCCACTCACCTTCTGCTCTGCTGTCAGGCCTGCCCAAATGGGCATAGCCCCCTCCCGTCTCTCCCCTCCCCAGGCCCTGGGCCCTGGAGGGCACTCCGTAGCCCACATGTCTCTCAGGTGCCACAGGCATGGCATTCTTGGGGACACAGAAGGCCCATCTGTAAAGGCTGTGTTTGTGTGTGGTGTTGTGGCCACATGTCCCACTTCCTCCCAGTCTGCGTCCAGACATGGCTCACATCAACAGCATGTCCACTGCACGGATGGCTCCTTCTCTCCCTGTGGTGGCTGTCCCAGGGGTGGGGAGCAGAGTGGGGATGGACCAGAGTGGCCAGGCTGGAGCAGACCCAGTGCTCAGAAGAGGTAGCAGAGAGCTAAAGGCTGCGATGCCCAAGGTGGGGCAGATGGAAGGAACCTGGGGAGGCTAGTCTCCCTGCCCACTGTGGGGCCCAGCGGGAGTGCCAGCAGAATGCCACCTCACCAGCCCTGTGTCCATCAGCAGAGAGCAGTGACAGATGGGAGAGGCGGCCTGACCCAACCATGTTCCATCCCTCAGTGGCATACTTTAACCAGCCTCAGAGTTCCAGCTGTGTAATTTGATGTGCATTTGCTACAGCCAGCCAGGCACAGCTTGTGTGACCTCTCTGTACCGTGTGTGTGTCGTGACGGGCCTCAGTAGTTAGCCTAATTCAAGATTCACTGATGAGCAGCCGTCCATCAGAGAAAATAAAAACAGAAACCACATCCACACCTGTAAAAGTTTTTACTTTTCCTCCAGCTTGTAGAAGTCATCTGTGTACATAGGAGACCACTCATAAAGTAGGAAGTTACAGAATTCCTCCATGTGGAGGTCACCTTTGACATGTTGGCATATTTTTCTGCCTTCTGTGTTTTTCCCCCATGACTGACCTCAGACTGTACCATGTGTAGCCATTTTTTTCCCACGTACCATGATCTGTCATTCTCTCATGTCATTAAGAACTCTGTAAAACATTAAACACTCTTCACAAATATTTCTATTGGGTTCTTATTAATCCATCTTGTAGATATACCATAACTGCTCAACCCATTTCCACACTACTGGACATTTCTCTGCTTCTGGTTTTTCAGGCTTATAAATAATATTGCAAACAGCACCCTGGGGAATAGTGTCCTCTGAATTTTTGATTTCTCCTGAAGATCAGCTCTGACACATAACACTGTTGGGACACTGATGAGAGTTGTCAGCAGCCATTGAGTCAGACCCTGACTCATGTGACCCCCATGCACAGGGGTCTCAGACCATTGTGATCCACAGGATTGTCACTGGTTGATTCTAGGAGGTTACCTGCCAGCCTTTCTTCCCAGTCCGTCTGAGTGTGGAAGCTCTGCTCAGACCTGTCCAGCATGAATGACTAACATTTCCAAAACATGCATAAATCGGAAGCTAATCTCACTGTCCCTCTGACCATGTCAGCTCTGGAGCTTACATAAGGTCAATCTAAGAATATGGAGCAGGCCAGTGTAGGGCCCCCACCCCTTCCCCAGCCCTTTAGCATCACTGTCCCCCGCATGTTTCAGCTTCAGTCCAGGTTTCGGCTGCACCTCACTTCCTGCCAGTCCCCAAGCCACTGCCAGTGCCACCCGGTGGCCTTAAGGAACACCATGTCTTCCTTCACTACCCCAGATCAAGCATGGAGCCAGACCCTCCCCACTAACTCACAATAAAATCCCTAAGCAACAGAGTCCTGGAGCTTTCCCCACTAAAACCATGGATCCAGAAGCCTGACTCTAGGCTAGCTGGCAAGCAGTCACTTGCCAGTCCTACAAGCCAGAGGAGATTGAAGCTGCCATAAAAACCTTTCCTCCAGCGCACCCAGTTCTACTGGGTGACTCTGGTCTATAGGGTCACTACAAACTCACTGGCACTGGGTTTTGCCAGCACATCGGCAAAGCCCTGAGTTAGGTAGCCCTAACTTATGCTCCAGCTATTGCTACTGATTTTATAAAAACAAACAAAAAGAATCATTTAGGTTTTCATGGAAGAGCAAAGTCAGTATCCAAGAGGCTCCCCCAACAGCAGGGCTGCCTGCAAAGCTGTCAAGTATAGACCTTGGAGTCCTGCCCACCCAGGCATGCTGCTTCTTGAAGCCAGGTGGGTGGTTAACAGGAAGACCCTTGAGTGAGAGCATATCACTGTGTGCATAGCACTGTCTACACATTATCAGGTTTGTGCTTGGCATCAGCCCAAGGAGGCAGATTGTTATTCCATCCATTTATTAAGCCCCATGGTAGTTGGCAGTGGGGTCACCATTCCTATCCCTTGCTCCTTTTTCTTCAAGTCTGCATTTAAACAAAGCTTCACAATTAAAAAAAAAAAAAGTCCCTCCATCCAGTCTTGCCTTGTAGCTCCCTCCCGTTTCTGTCTTCACAGCCTAATCATCCAGAATCTTGCTGTCTCTATTGTCTGAACCTCTGCTTCCTCCTCAGCCTGTTTCATTCTGGCTTCTGTCATTCTCTTGCTGCTGAGCGCCTCCCACCCAGGTCAACAGTAACCTCTCTTCTGGTCATTTCCACTTGTAGTCTTCCACCTCTCCTGGTTCTTGGCAGCATTTGATTCAAGCCACGCTTTACCTGATGTGCCTGCTACCTCGCAGGGGGGCCCTTCTCCAGTCTGTTTTAGACCTTCCTCATCTTCAAGGCCTGTACCTTGGCATGCTGTTTAGTCCCTTCTCCTGAGCTTAGCCCCTCTGGGCATGTCTTCAATGGCTGTCTGCTTTTTGACGACTCCCCAGCATCTCTCTTCAGCCTAGGCCTCTCTCCTGAGCTCTTACTATTTACCTAACAGCTTCCTGAGGGTCTCTACTTGAATAGAGCATAGGCACATCAATGTCCAAAACCAAGGGTCTGCAAACTACAGCCCTCAGGACAAATCCCATTGCCATCTATTTTTGTAAATACAGTTTTATTGGAATACAGCCATGTCAATTTGTTTGCAGGTTGTCCATGGCTGTTTTTGTACTACAGTGGCAGAGTTTAGTTATGGGAGATACAGTATGACCCACAAGTCCTAAAATATTTACTCTTGGGCCCTTTCAGAAAAAAGGTTGCTGACTCCTCTCCTAAACTGATGTGTTTTTCATCTCAGGAAAGTGGCCCATACAGTTGCCCAGAATTTTCCTAGCACTTAACCTAGACTCCTCTATTGCTTCTCGTATCCATTCAATTAGTGTCTTCATTTCTACCTCCTAAGTATCCCAGTCACTGGGTGATGCAAATAGTTAATGCACTTGGCTGCTTACTGAAAGGTTGCATGTTCGAGTCTACTGTCAGGCAGCTTGGAAGAGACTCCTGGTGATGTACTTCTGAAAAATTAGCTATTGAAAACCCTTATGGAGCATGGTTGTACCCTGACACACAGGGTCACTGTGAGTGGGAACTAACTGGTTGATAGGTGTCTCTCTGGACTGTTCAGACTGCCATGCCCCCAAGGTAGCCACCAACTGGCCTTGTGAACACTGGCCTTTTGCCCTTGAATTTTTCTTTTTGTTTTTCAATTTTTTTTATTGTGATTAAGTGCAAGTTTACAATCCAAGTTAATTTTTTACATACCTGCCTCAATGCAACTTTATCTGTTCTCCTCACCCTGTGACAGCACTCTTTTTCATGTTCTACTTCCAGTATCCACTCAGCCAACACTTGTCTCCTCCCCTCCCCTCTCTCCCCTTGAATTTCTGTATCACACTCCAGCCACGTGATTTGCTAAAAAATGCAAGTGTAATTGTCACTTCCCAATATGACAGCCTCATATATATAAAGCCCTAAAGTACACACACCACACATACCAGTCATCCAGTCCAGTCTTTGTCTGAAGTTCTGACTTCAGCTCTGGGCTACCAGCAAGTCCAGGGGCCATGCTCTCAAGGGGCCCTCCAGGCTGTCTGACTAAATTCCCCTTGAATTTCTTTATCACACTTCAGCCACGTGATTTGCTGAACAATGCAAAACTGTCACTTCCCTCTTTGAGTTCTTGATCTGCACACCTTTTTTTCTCGTGGATGTCTGGGACTCTTAAGTTGTGTTCCCTGTCAGGGCTGTCTTTGGTGGTGACTGGGTACCATCGGGTTCTTCTGGTCTCATCCTGATGTAATGTCCTAATCATATGGGTCCTTCTGTCTTCTGGGCTCATTTTTCCTCCTGTCTTTGATACTCTCAGTTGTCATCTGTTCCAGGTGGACTGAGACCAACGGATGTTCCTCAGATGGCAGCTTGCTGGCTTTTAAGATCCCAGATGCCACTCACCAGCATTCCCCTTGAATTTCTGTATCACACTCCAGCCATGTGATTTGCTAAAAAATGCAAGCGTAATTGTCACTTCCCTCTTTGAAACCATTCCTGTGTCCTTAAGGATGAAGTCCATACTGTTTCACTTGGTTTGAAAACCCTCTCTTATGACCCCTTCTTACATTCCAAGCCTCATCTCACGCCCCCTCCTAGATCCCTCTTTGTGTTGGGACCACAGAAGCCTTGAGACTTCGGTGGTTCTTGCTGTGTTCTCTGTTGCTCCTGGCTGATCACATGCAACTCCCTCTCCAAAAATTCAGACTCCCCACCACTCATTTTTCTTATCACCCTTTCTCTAGTCTACCTGTACCCCTCCCTGAAGCCAAGTGATCTTCCCGAAGTATGACTCTACCCAACCACTTCCAGTTTAAAACTCCTGTACCTTCTCACGGTCCTCACGGTTAAGTCTTGGATTCTTGGCCTTGTTTCCAGAACCTTCCAAGATCCAGCTCCTGCCTGTCATTCTCACCTCCCTTCAAACTGCCCCTCCCGCTCTGTGCCTTCACTAGCGTCATTGCTTAAGGAACAGACAAAAGGGACTGAGTAGGAACAATCAGGGAGGAAGAAGGAATACTGGGCAAAAGTTCAAGGTGGGCATCTTCCCTAGAGTCTAACTTGGCCCAGAGGCCATGTGACTTAACAAACATCATGAAAATGCAGACAGGAGTTTGCAAACAAGATGTAGCTGTTAAGGGAGAGTCTTTCCAGGGAAGTGCTGGCATGGAGACCAGATACAGCAGGAAGGGACGTGTACCTCATCTTCTGTTCCACGGGAGGTGGGCAGCAGCCATCAGTTCCATTTGGCAGATGAGCAAACTGAGCTCAGAGAGGGGAATTAACCAGCCCAAGAAATTAACTAGCACGGACAAGGTGGAGCTGGGGTTTACGTCTGCGTTCCCCACCTCCCACCTCATGTTCTGAGGGGATCTCTGGCTGGGGGTGGAACAGTGCCAGCACACCTGGGTGATGAGTGTGCATTTCCGACCTGGTCCCTGTTCTCTGTGGTCAGGGCTTACTCATGGCCACACCAGCAGTAGCCGAGCTCCCTGCAAACTACGGCTAGAGAGCCCCAAGCTGCTCCCTGAGAAGCAGCAGCTCCAAAGCGCTGAGGCCACCAGCCAGGTCTCATCGGCTCGCTGGCACAGGGCAGCCGGGAGGGCATCATAGGTTGGGCCTATGGGTCCTAAGGGACTCATGTCAGCTCATTTCCCACTTGTCAATTCCTTAGTCAGTCTCACTAATCAGCAGGTGCCAGGGAGCAGAGTAGTGGGTAAGCACTGCATCTGTTAACCAAAAGGTTGGCAGTTTGAATCCACTGGGCACTGCTTGAAAACTCTATGGGGGAGTTCTCTGTCCTACAGGCTCACTCAGAATCAACTCAGCAGCAGTGTTTGATTGGGCTAGGAAGTGGAGAATGAGCCCTCGTGACGCAGTGGTTAAGTACTTGACTGCTGCAAGGTCAGTGATTTGAACCTACCAGTGACTTGGAGTGAAAGAGAGATCTCCTTCCATGAAGAAGACAGCCTTGGAAACCCTACTGGACAGTTCTGCTCTGTCCCACACGGTTGCTATGAGCAAGAATTGACAGCACCCAGTAACAACAGGGAGTAGAGATGGATAAGACAGGCCTTGTCCTACTGTCCTGTAACTTATATTTTAGTGAAGGAACCGGGGCTGTGGACGGGAGGAAGGTTGAAGCCCCCCAACAGTGGTCAGTCTGAATCAATCTGAACAAAGCCCACTGGTGAGCAGGATTAGCAAAAGAGAAGGCAATCTAGAATATTCATGAGGGGCTTCAGCTCAGGAGTCAGACTGGGTTAAAATCTCAGCCTGATCCCCACCCCCATCTTGTGTGAGCCTGGACAACTGGCTTCATGCCCTGCTCCTCAGGGCCAAGCTCTGCAGATCAGAGAAAAATGCCATTACATGCTGTCAACTCCAGCTCACAGTGACATGTGGGACAGAGCAGAGCTGCTCTGGGGCACCACCAGGGCTCCTGGGAGAGAACAGTGAAAACCAGCCCAACTGCAACCCTGTAGGACATGGAACTGCCCTATAGGGTTTCCCAGTCTGTCAGCTTTGGCCTGTGGGTGCCCACTGAGGACATTTCAGCTAGCAGCTGATGCTCAACCACTGGACAACCTGGACTCCTGTCACTGTAGTCTACCAAAATGAAACAAAATCCATTGCCGTCGATTGCAACTCATAGCGATCCTATAGGACAGAGTAGAACTGTCTCCCAGGGTTTCCAAGGAGCAGCTGGTGGATTTGAACTGCTGACCTTCAGATTTAACAGCCCTTGCTCTTAAACAATGCACACCAGCACTCCTTTACTGTGACTGCCTGCAGTCAAGCAATGCAGCCAACGGCCAGCCAAGTAAAGTCACAGTGGCCGCTCTGATCTCTGACTAAGGGGCAGGGAGTCGGGGCTACTGCTCCTTCCCTCTCTCCTCACCCCATGCCTCTGCCAAGTCAGTATGCAGCCTGTCCCCATCCCAAATGAAGGCTACAGCTGGTCACTTGTGAGGAGGAAGAGGAAGCAGGAGGGCTTCTGAGACTGACTCCTGGCCCACCGGTGTAGCCAGACATCAGAGATGGATTCCAAAGCAGGAGGTACCTGTGGGTAGTGTGCATGGGTGGTCAAGTGCAGGTGGCTCCAGGTCACCTGGACTTCGGGCCTAGCACAGCAGGCCGCACTCAAGGGGGCTATGTTAGAGCTGCTGTCTCACTTCATGGCTGATGGGGAATGCCATTTCCAACCCCAACCTAGTCCTGGAAAGCTGCCTGTCCCACTCTGAGGGGTGTATGGTGGCAGTTCCACTTTTTTTGAGAAAATGTGCTGCCATGAAAGGTGTTTTCAAAGGACTGTCTGATGCTTTGAAGGGTTTTTTTAATTTGGGACTTAAAAATAAATATTTCATCAAGAAAAAATTCACCCAGACATTCAAGTATAAGTTCCTCTAGGTTCTTTGAAGTTCTTCCAAGTGGGTGCCTGGAATGGGGAGTGGTGGTCCTGGGGGGAAGGGCTTCATAACTGAATCTTTACTCAGAAAGCATGCTTAGCAATGAGCAAAGACAAGTCAGCAGGCAAAATGGGTTTCTGTCTCAAAGGAAGAAAGCCCAGGGACAACCGCATTTCTTAACTGGAGGCTGTCTGGGGAGGCAGCCCCGGTTTTCTAGCTGGAGACTGTGGTTATCGCAGTTGTCTCTACACAAGTGTAAGCTGGAGGAAGTGAGGCTGGGAGCTCAGCAGATCCTGACCCGAAGGCCCCATTCCCAGCCCAGGGAGGACGGTACCTCCCAAGGGCCTCTGAAGTGTCATACCAACGTGTTCTCTTCTTCCTTCACAGTATTCTCTCCAGAAGGGGTGAGGAGCTGGGGATGCCCAAAATGAAAGTTCTAAGACAGAACTAGATGGTTTCTAATCCCCACAAGGAAGCCACTCGTGTGGAAACTCAAATTAGATGCTTGCTTGTAAAGTTTATTGACAACTGTTTGGTCCCAACACACAAAACAGCACTTGAACCACAAAAAAAAAAAAAGTGTTCAAACAAAGTAGACAGTTAGGAAAAACATCTCTTCCCCCGAGCCCAACCCAAAACAAACAGTGCAAGATGGGAGAAGGGATTTGAGTGATGACTTCTGTCTTTTTTTAGACAAATCTAATCCAGTACACCTTTCCACCCAGAAATAAAGAATTTCATTGTCTTAATTCCCATACATCATTTAGTCATATCATTTCATTAAGCCTCTGATAAAAAAATAAGATGGCAATTGACGGCCACTGTGAGATACATTATGAACACGGCTGCTTCCACTGCACTCACTGTCCAATGGAAACTGTTCATCGCCCAGGCGTCCCAGACTAGCTGGCGACTCCAAGCAAGTGACATGGCCACCACACTCACAGGACAGCACATTAACTTCAGCGTCTTCTTTGTCTGCAGCCCAAAGAACCCGCTCTTTGAGACTGTTCCTGATGACTTGTAGTGAGACCTCTTACATTCTCAAAGTCCATAATCCTTTACCTGCTAGCAAAACTCAAGTTCAAGTGCACAGACTTGCCTTATGAAATCTCTGCATAAGGCAACAGATGTTCTCATCACCAGCTTTATCCTGTTGTTTAAAAGCTTCGTTAAAAAACAAAAACCCTTGCACACTTGCATCTTACTTCCTGTGACCCTATGTCTGTAGAAGAAATGTCTTCCAAAGGACTCGCAGTGCATCCTATAGCTCAGGTCTTTCCAGTGTTGTCCTGACTGGACTAGGGCCATGTGTTGAGCATGGGGATCACTGGATTCATTTAAAAGATTGGGGGAAGAAAAATCTAACCTGTAAAAATCTCTCAAAAGCCCTTATTTTGTGGCATTTTGTCAAAATGCTGGATATGAAATCAGAGCCCATTTCTGGCTTTCTAGAAATTACAAACTATGCACATTTCCCCAAAAGAAACCCTCTGCCTAGTGGAAGACCCCGGACAACACGTTCTTTCTGCTCCGTCAGTCTGCCTTTTGGCCCAACAAATACAACCCATTGTAAATGTCAGGTTTCTCCAGGCAGACCACTAGGCCACCCGTCACCGGATACGCCTCGACCAATCGGAAGTGAGGTCACCCCCCAGTGCAGCGCTTCCTCAGGGCTGGCGAAGACAGGCGACACTGCCGGAAAACCTAAGCGTGCTTCCTACAGTGCACAGTAACGCAGTAAAAACAGACGCCGTTAAAAGACACCATGCCAGCCCGACACAGACACACGTACATGCACACATAAAGCTTCCCAGCTACCAAAACCGCTCTAAAATGACAAAAACAAGGTTAAGTCGATCAACCTTGGCCTTCGTATGCACTGATAGAATTTGTCTCTTCCTTGTGGAAAGAGTATTGCTAGCATTCTGTCACAGCACTTCACCCCTCAGCTCTGATTTGTAATTTATGCACCTGATGCATAGTTCAGAAAATCAGACTCTTCCCAATACTGTCCTCCGACACACAATCATGTGTGTGGTAATTCCAGTGCTGACTGTAAATTCATGACACCAAGACCAACTCCTTTTCCTTAACCTAATTCATAGCAACCTGGAACTCAAATATAAAAGGGAAGCTTAAAACATTCTCAACTTTCTAGAAAGCACCTACATGGAACCCCAAAGTAGAAACATTTAAAAAATTTTGTCAAGAAGTCACATTTGTCAACTACAGACATGGTTAACTAAAAAATGAGGCACACTACAAGTCATGTGGAACTGTCATCTCCCAACCTGAAAAGACACTCCCAGGCCCTCATCTCCTTGGGTGTGTGAGCACGCAGAGTCACAGGACAGGCTTTGTTGCAAGGACACCTCATGCGTTTGATTAACACTGTCTGCAAACATCAGTGAGCAGAGACTTGCGGGCTCTGTCACACTACAGCGAGGATTCGACCATGCCAGTGGCTCAGTGGACGTGAAGCCACTTCTTTCCAGCTGAGTTCTCACTGTTCTCTTTTTAGGGAACACCACTGTATTTCATAATAATTAAGAAAAATTTGGAACCATATATTAAGGACTCATCAACAAATGCCAGAAATTTTTCGAATCATTGTCGGGGGCAGGGAACCAAAACAGCTCAAAGCTGTGTTCAGTGTACAAGAAACAGAAAGAGGAAGAAAGGCATCTAAAGACACAGGAAGTGGCTTCCAGGGGACTTCTTTACCATGGAAAAGGACGTGCTTTTTTTTTTTGAACCCACTTTGTGTGCAGAATCAGACAGCATTTCCCCATTCTAATTCTAGGTTCAAAATGAGGGTCAAAGCTTGGTGACTGGTGCAAAGGAAAAATTGGCGGCCAATTTCACTCTGTTTTTGGGTTGCTTTTTGGCTGGGCTTTCCCCAGGGGCCTTGCCAGGCAGCGCCTCGGGGGCTTCCGCAGAGGGGCGGGGAAGCTCAGGAGCAGCTGCGGAGACACAAGCTGACCTGGAACCAGAGGCCAGGGGCTCATTCTTTATTGGTACCGGAATTTCAGTGTTCTCTTCTTGGTTTAAAATCATAATTTCTGTGAACACAGAAAAGCAAACAAATGAAGTTCCAGCTCTTGCAAGAAAATATCTTGGTTTTCAGTTTTTCTCTCATTATTAAACAATATTTAACAATCCCCTGAATGTCACACTTATGTCACAGTTTACACATTAGCTATGCAGCCAAGTATGTCACATGAACATGTATAAACTGCATCTCACCTTTCCCCTAGATTCCAGAGGTCTTCATTTCTGGTTATAGACCAGTGGGCAGTGATTTGGACTGTCCACCTGTGCCTTCTCTCTGCCAGGTAGCTAAGGACCCGCAAGCCCCACATGACCAAAAGACTTTCTGATCAGGAGGGACAGTGGTATCAGGCCACTCCTTGCCAGTTCCACTTACAGAGGAACTGTCCTCTGCACAGATCAAATGCCAGGGAGTGACGTAAAAAGTACATGTAGTCAGTGTGGCCCAGGGACATTTAGCAAGCTGGACGCAGCCTACTATCCTGCAGTGTTTGCAGGCCGGTATTTCATCCATGAAGTTACAATATTTGGGGAAAAATACCTATTTCTTCATGTAGATTCCCAAGTCGCAGGGTGAGGAGTTCTCATTACAGTGGCCCAGAGGAGATAAAACTGAAGGGACAGCAGAGCCCCAGGGCCACCTCAGGCGGACGCTCGCTGAGGGGTGGGCAGACAGAACCATCCACTGCTCCACTTCTCTCTCATCACACGCACATGTATGCTGCATGCCCAGAGACTGTGGCCCACCGCCTCACCTCAGCTCGAGACACATGTGCCAAAGGCACACACGCTAGACTACCCCTCCCAGGCTGCCTCTTCTCAGATCAGAAGGCCGGGTCACCTTCCCCATGTCCCTCTACCCTACTGCAGATAACAACTCAGTCCTTTTGGCAACAAGGCCACGTGTAGCTGAATAACACCAAGGACTGTGACACTCCACCTAAGGTCATCTGGCTGTCCCTGTGGGATTCTGGACAGCAGCGTCTGCAGAGTGGAGAGGAATGGATCACACCAGCTTCAGACAATCAGGGAAAGACTGCTACAGAGCAGTGGCCACCTCTCAGGAGGACAGGGACACAGGAGAGAGACAAGTTGGGGACCCATATCCTTCCTCTGCCAATCCATACCCAAGTAGCCTGGGCCATTTTCCTTTTTGTCGCATCACAAGCTACACCTCAGTCACCTAACCTGTACAGCAGCCATGATACCCTAACTTCGGAGCTGTGCCAAGAATTAAATGTGATACCAGCATGGGGTCACAGCTGTCATATGTGAGACATATGATAGTAGTGTGTGAAACTTGACTGTCAGCCCCCAGCACGGGGTCCATACGCAGTGCGGAGCATAAACTCAGGTCAGTGCTGACCTAAGTCACTGCTCAATCTATTCCACTCCCTCTTTACCCCCAGATCACCGAGCAGATCCCCCGGCTCAAGCCATCCAGCCTCCCTCTTGTCCCTTCCCTATTCATAGCCTCATAAAGCCCTAGCCCGCTCTGCAGTCTTTTAGCTCTGGGTCCAGGCCAGGGGTAATATGTACATTTGGTGCTAAGTGTGCCCCAGAGTCTCTGGCCCAGTGAAAGGATGAGCAGAGAGAGAACAAAAGGCCAGGAGGCACTCCACCTACCCCCAGCTTTGGCAGAGCCCAGTCTGTTACCCTCTAGACCCCCACCCCCACCAGTCCCTCACCTGGTGTTCCCTAACCACCCTCAGGCTACAGGTTGAATTTTGCAGGAACCCAGTCAGGGGAAGATGGTCCCGAACAATAGCATGGGTATTTTTAGGCCTGCAAAGGTACCATCCTTGCCACTGCAATCAAACATTTAGTATACTGGCATTATGGCTTTTTTTAACCCACAAGGGAAAGTCCCACAACACAGTGGACCCTACCAGAAGGATCCTGAGGGTGTTCCTCAAACTGGATGAGATCAGCAGATTGGAGGATGACAGGATCTGGTCTCAGCTGAGGGGACGGCAAACACGAAGGGACAGGCTCACACAGGAGGTCGACAGGAGAGCTGCTGGTCAGGCGGAGAAGCTCCTGCTCCATCTGACTGGGACCTGGACACAAAAGGCAGGTCAGGCTCTGTTTAGGGTAAGAGTCTATCACAAGCAGAAATATGTAGTTTGCGCCAGAGATGATAGACTCAATTCCCCGAGCATCTGCCAGTTCGTCAGGCTTGGGGGCCTGTGTGTTGCTGTGATGCTGGAAGCTGTGCCACCAACGCTCAGACAGCAGCAGGGTCACCCACAGCGGAAACGTGTCAGCTCAGCTTCCAGACTGAGAGAGATGAAGGACTGACTTCTGAAAAGAAGGAGCCAGTGCAAACCTTACGCAGAGCTGCAGAACACTGTCTGATAGAGTGCCAGAAGACGAGCCCTTCACAGTGGAAGGCAGTCACAGACAACCGGGGAAGGGCTACCTCCTCCCATAGGGTCGAACTTAATGACAGGGATGGAGTTAATCTTCAGATACCCACTCTGGCTGATATGGCATGACTCAAAATGAGAAGAAACAGTTGCAGACTTCCACTGACAAACTGGAACCTAGAACGTATAAAGCATGAATCTAGGAAAACTGGAAGTCATCAAAAATAAAATGGAATGCATAAACATCCAATAGCGTAGACATGAGTGAGTTGAAATGGACTGGTATTGGTCATTTTCAATCAGTCAATCATACGGTCTATCATGCCATGAAGGACACCCTGAAGAGGAATGAGTGCTGCATTCACTGTCAAAAAAGAACATTTCAAGATCTCTCCTGAAGTACAGAGCTGCCAGTGACAGGAAATATCCACATGCCTACAAGGAAGGCCAGTTAAAATGACTATTATTCAAATTTGTGCACCAACCATTAAAGCCACAAACAAAGAAACTGAAGATTTTCACCAACTTCTTCAGTCTGAAATTGACTGAACATGCAGTTGGGATGCACTGATAATTACTGGTGATTGGAATGCAAAAGCTGTAAACAGAGGAGGAGGATTGGTAGTCGGAAAACATGGCCGAAACCACGCCACAGTTCACATGACAGAATTTTGCAAAACCAATGACTTCTTTTGTTGCACATACTTTTTCTTCACCAACATAAATGGCGACTGTATACTTGGACCTCACCAGACGGATACACTGGAATCCAGTCAGCTACATCCACAGAAAGGGATGATGGCCAAGCTCAGTATCACCAGTCAGAACAAGGTCAGGGGCTGACTGTGGAAGGAACTATCAACTGCTCATATGCAAGTTCAAGTTGAAACTGAGGAAAACCAGAACAAGTCCACAAGAGCCACAGCAGGACCTTGGTTATATCCTACTGGAATTGAGAGATCATTTCAAGCACAAAGTTGATGCAGTGAACACCAATGACTGAAGGCAGGTGACTTGGGGAATGACATCAAGGACATCCTCTGTGAAGAAAGACAGGAGTCATTTAACAGACATGAAAGAAAGAGAAGACCAAAACGGAAGTCAGATGAGACTCTGAATCCTGCTCTTCAATGTCGAGTACTAAAGTGAACAGAAGGAATTAAAAGAGCTGGTGAGTGAGGAACGCTGACCACACCCTGGACTGCCAGAAGAATGAACGGATGTGTCGTGGGAGAAGCACAGCCAGAGTGCTCCTCAGAAGCAAGGACGGTGAGACTTCATCTCAGACTGTGGACATGTTATCAGGAGGGACTAATCTCTGCAGGAGGACACCAGGCTTGGTAAAATGAAAAAACCACCAACACCAAACCCACTGCCGTCGGGTTGGGTCCAACTCATGAAGGATCACCAAAAAAGTGCAAGACCCTCGGTGGGATGAATGAGCCAGGGGCTGCAACCATGGGCTCCAGCACAGTGGCAACTGGGATGATGGCGCAGGACCCTGCAGCATCTCCTTGTGTACACACGGTGAGTTGGAACCAACTTGACAGCGCTCAACCTACATACATACACACACACTTAACACAGACATACATATATGTATACATACATGCACACACACACGACTGCTAAGTTCACAAAATCCTCTTAGAAAAAGTGCTACATACCTCATTGCTGAATATTACTATGATCACCTTTAAAATACTCCCCTTGGGAAACCATGCACTGATGCCAGCACCCAGTTCACCCTTCAAAACAATTTTGGAACTCTTTTTCTGGAATGGCCATCACAGCTGTTGTTGCATTACCTACCCTTGATGTCCTGAATGTCATCCACATGTCTTCTTTTCAATATATCCTTTATCTTCGGGTAAAGAAAAAAGTCACGGGGGGCCAGATCAGGTGAGTAGGGAGGGTGTTCCAACACAGTTTTTGTTTACTGTCTAAAATTTCCCTCACAGGCAACTATATAATTAAGTACATGAACTTGCCACTTTGCCACCACGTGCAATGGCCATTCCAGAAAAGAGTTCCAAAATTGCTTTAAAGGGTAGACTAAGCACTGGTATCGGTGCGTGGCTTCCCTAGGGGAGTACTTCGAAGATGACTGTAGTGATACTCAGCAATGAAGTATGTAGCACTTGGAACAATTATGCTCAAAGATGTAACTGTCTGACCTTGTACATATGTACATATACATACATATGTATACGTACATATATACACACACATGTGTACACACAGAGTAAAACCTGGAAAAGCTAGAACTTTTATAAAGCAGAAAGCTGTCAGAGAAGAAAAATTCAAATTTTTTCCACTAAAGTGAGCAACAGAAAAGTGGCAAAACTGCACTGTATCAAAGATGGAAAACTTGGAAGAGCTGGAAAAACAAAGCAGTGCCACTAAGTTCCAGCTCTCACAGGTTTCACTGTGTGAATCCGAAGTCTTTCCCAGGGATGTCCTGAATTGAGTTGACATACTGTCATGACTGGGATGACAACATCTCTTGACCTTAACTAGGCAACCAAGAAAGCCATCAAATGTAGTTTTTTCTGTTATTAACCAAACACAGAAAGTATTTGGGGAAAATATGAGTATTTAACTTGAATGAGTGAAAACGGTCCACCGCTGCCACCCGGCCCTTCCCTGACCCACTTCCGGTCGTCTCTCCTGGGAGCCCACAGGCTCTGCCCTCACCACTGCTGCCTCCTCCCAGGCTGGGCCTTGATGCCGCGTGAGACTCCGGCACCTCCAGGATCCGCTCGTTATCTGAGTGCCGGCCTTCAGGATTGGTAGGGGGAAGCCCGAGGGAACTCAGGCGACCTGAAGGACAAAGAGCACTGTCAGAGGGAAACGTCAGCTAGAACCAGGATTTTAAAGGAGGTGGTGAGGCATTTACTTACTTTTCATGTCATTTTTTAACACTACAATTCTCTTGTGACCATGTCCTTTTATCCAGACCACCTGCACACAAGACAACTACTGGTTAAGCAACGGAAAAGGAGGGGGAATAGCCCTAAAATTCTGGGAATGCATGACCTACTGGGCCTGCCTCAAGCATACTAGGATTTATAATTAATGATGAAAAAAATGTTCCTGTACTCTTCATTTAGTTTTATAAATAGCAGAAGTGACAGAAAATGCCCTTATAAAAAGCTGTGCAAGCTCAAAATCATTCAGCTCAGTTTTAGCACTATTCTTTTTAACTCATAAACACCATCTCCCAGCACAAATTTGGCATACAAATCAAGATCATTCTCAGGTGAGAACTCTTGATCAGTTTTCTCAGAAAGTAAACAGCATCTGAGACAACTAAAGAAGTCCCTGGACCCCTAAACTGAACTGTGATCATCATGCTGAAACCACCCTCCACTTTACGGCTGCACTCTACCTCTCCAGCCGCCCTCAGATGGGCAGCAGAGGCCCGAGGCACCCCGCTCTCCCGACAGGCAAGCCATCACCGAGTCCCACAGATCTCAGCACCTAAGCATGCTCCACATGGGTCCCTCTTGCTTCCAATACTGCTGTCACTCTGTCTCAGTTCCTCTGTAACTCCCACCTGGGCCTCTGTAATGACAAGGATCCTGAGCTCCCTCCTCCATGCTGCTTCTGAGCTCTGCCTGCATAGGAAGGCCAGGTGGTCCTTACCTAAGGTGCCCTCCTGCTTCTCCACTGCAGGGGTTCTGCTCCTCAACAGGAGGGGCAAGGCCCTCCAGAGCGTGGCTTGTAGTTCCCCGGGGGCTCCACATGGCTTCTGATTCCCAAACACTAGGTGGCACATCTCATGCTCAGCATCTGCTCACATGAGCCCCTCTGCCTGGGGTGCCTCTTCCTCTCTGTCATCTGGTTGACCTCTATAGACCCCCTGACCACTGGGGGACCACTCCTGCGCTACCTCACACCAACCCACCACCAGGCACAGAGGGCTCCTGGCTACCGCTGGACGGCCTTGCCTGTGAGCAGCTGTCTCTCTCCTGACTCTCCTGTTAGCTGCCTTCTTTCTAAAGGTGGGGCCTGTGGCTTAGTCATGTGACACACAGAAGTTTCACAAAAATGAATGGAATGAGTGAGAAAAGTGAAGCTATTCCTTTTATGCTAACAGGAGGTGTCAGTTCAAAGCCTATCTCCCCCTTCATGACTGCTATTTTACTTATTAGGATTCCATCTTATCATTCCAGCAGTCTAAGCCAGAACTCTACGGAAAGGCCCTCGGGACGTGCCGGAAAGCACCCACCTGAGGGATGGCCCCCAGGAGCTCCTCCACGCTGCTGCAGCCGTAAGCCTTGGGCTGCAGTGTTTCTCCGACATACTTGGCATAGGCCGTGGGAAATTCATGGAGGAAAATCTGCTGGTAGTGGTAAGTGTGAAGTAAAGACCGCACGTTCTTGGCAAATAAATACAGACTTGTGAGCTTCACACACTCCTCTGTCTTATCATCAGTGAACACCTGGTCCAAAAGAAAAAGCAAGAGAGAAACTTTGTGAGTGACGTCCTGCCTGCCCCCCTGGTGAAGTGAAGGCCTCCAGCATGGAAAGTCAACCGAGGCCATGATGCCTCCCCTCCCAACTGGTTTTCTAAGGAATACAGTGATGCGAGACAGTGGCATTAGATTCTTCAAAAAGACAACAAAAGAATAAGGGGAGACAAGCCTTACCAGGTGAGCCATCCAATTCAGAAAGATACAAAGACAGCAAAATCCACCCTGACATGGGACCAAAGCACCCCAGTCTGTCAGCAGAGCAGAGCTTTAGCCTTGACTTTGTCACTCCTTTGGGCAGGGTCCTTCACCTCCCTATGCCTCACTTTATTCATCTGTAAAATGGCCAATGGGTCTCAAGGATCTTTAGTTCCCATCTAGCTCTACACATTCTAATAGCAGAAATGCATCATTTAGCGATTTCCATTGTGATGGTTCTAGAGAACCATCAGCATGTGTACCTCGACCAGATACGGCAGGCTCTTCAGGAGTTCGGTCAGTGTCATAAATCCATATTCACAGGGGTTGAGAGGAGCACTGTGGGTGGTTTCATAATGTCTCTTGAGTGCATCAACAGAGAGGAAGGCAGATCCTTCCCAAGACATCAACAACACCAGCAACTGGGCAGTGAGAGATCGCAGAGACTTCCGGTTGATCAGCTGAATCTGTTTGCCAGATTCCATATCTGCAACCTGGAGAAAGGAAGAATTCAAACTTGTCAGAACTCAAGAGAAACAACCCAGGTCCTACTCTGCTGAGCTATTTTGATTTTGTTTAATGAGGTCAATAAACAGAAAATCTCCAATGCTTTCTCTTACACCGAAGTAGAAGTGGGTAGGCCTGTTTCTAGCTTCTTTGGGACACCAGAATCAATACTTCAGATGAGACTGCAGCTGAAATGGTTTTTTTCTATGGCCATAAACCAGAAACTTCCAGCCATACTTCCATTTCTCTTACAGCAGTGACAGGAGTCCATGTGTACTTCCCTCTCTCTTACAGCAGTGACAGCAGAAGAAACTGCCATCAGTCTCTAGTTCTTCCTTCTTGCCTTCTACTCACCACCCTGGGAAGGAGACACGCTTGACAGCTGCCATCTATTGGCCCAAGCTCTACTCAGCAGAGTTCAGGCTTGCTATGCTCAAGGGGCTGGGAGTGCAGCAAGCCACTGCTCTGCCAATCCCTGTTACCTAAGGTGTGGGCTGGGGTGACAGGGCAGGAGATCCATTGGGACTAGAAAGCAAGCTGTGTTTTTCTAGTCCACCAGGAGCCAAAAGCTGGAGCTTTGGTCTCTGACTGAGCGTTTACTCAGTTGTCTCAGATTCTCAAGAAGACTCAGGGTTTCATGATTGAGTGCACTGAGAGGGAAAGACATGGGTTACCATCTGGGTACTGAACAGCTTGTGGCGTGACAAGCATCTGCTGACTGAGGAAAGCAGAGCCATCGTGGAGGCCCTGGGGAGGGAGAAGAGGCACCTCTGTGAAATGAGCCTGTCTTGGCCCTGAGTGGGCCAACCTTCAGTGCACACGCTGCTCAGGCATTGTTGAGTCACATGCATGCTTGCTACTGAGCCTGTTTTCCTGCCTGGACCAAGGTGCCATAGGCCACACCAAGGACCAGGCAATCACTAGCTTAGACTCTTTGGGGCTTTGGATTCTGAAGAGGCAAAGAGACAGGTGGCACTTGTGGAGCCACCCCAAGTCCAGGGTGTCTTTCTCTGGTCCTGGATGTCACCCACTATTGAGGCAGGATCAGACGGCGGTGGTGTAAACACCGTCCCACCCCACCTGCTCTCTGCTTCCTTCCCCGCCGCCCACCACTGGCTGCTCATGCCTACGGATGTGTGAGACACAGGCTAGAAAAACCTTCCCCTCGGAGATGGGGCTTTGTCAGCCCGCACACAGACGTCCAGGGGAATGGGTCACGTTCTTACATGCCCAGACCATCACAGCTGCTCCAGGCTTTTAAAGAGAAAAATAAAAACCTACTCCTTTGATGCTGCCTCTCTTTATTCTCAACCCTGGATGTAAACTCAAGGTACCAGAAATGTTTTTTGAAACGCCACTTCCCAAGGCACATTCACACTACTCACAGAAGCGGCAGCTAGGTCCACACATCGCTGTTCCCAGAGGCTCCCTGGAAGAGTGTCAGGGCAGCCAGGCCTGCACCCTGAGGTTTTGCTCCCCCTTTTTTATCTTTGTTTCTCAGACCCAAACTTTCTAATCACTCATCCCTAACCATCAGTCTTTGGTCAGTGATCTCCACCTGGCTCATTAAAAGGTCAAGTCAGTCCTACCTCACACTTCCCTCTCAGGGGCACGTGATTCTGTTGACCACTCTTCCTCCTTGGTTTCCAGGCAAGATGCTCTCTTAGCATTCTTCCTAATCTCTGGCAGCTCCTTCTCTCTCCTGTGAAGGCTCTGCCTCCTCTGACCAAGATACTATAACCAGATTCCCCTTCCCGTTTCCCCTCCTCTGTTAGTGGTGTTCCCTGGTCCTGTGCAGGAGGCTCTGGAAGCACAATGGTTAAATACTACAGCTGCTAACCAAGAGGTCAGCAGTTCAAATCAGCCAAGAGCTTCCTGGAAGCCCTGTGGGGCAGTTCCACTCTGCCCTACAGGGTCACTTTGAGTGGGAATTGGCTCAGTGGCAGTGGGTTGGGTTTGGTTTTGGGTAGAGGAGGCTGGAGGCTCACCCAGCTGCTCTGCCCATGGTGGGAGGGGGGCCAGTTCAGTCCCCAGTGGGAAGGCGGCAGCAGCTACCCTCTCTGACACGGCACTACCAACAACGGCAATTCTGAGCCCTAGACTGCTCTAAATCGACTTCTTAACTGAGTAGCATTCCAGAGAAGAGAAAAGATCCATGATTACCAAAAGCCCCAACAATTCACTAAGACCCAAAGATCCGTTAGAAAGGACCTAACTGTAGGCAGGCTAGCAGTGCTAGGAAGGAGGCAGTGGAGACGAAATGTGCTGATGCAGTGATTTCTTCAGTTCAAAAAACCATGACTGACAAGGTGGCTGACAGACACACCAAAGCAAGACCAAAACTCTCAACTGCCAAACTGAAGTCATGTGTTGTTACCTGGTGAGTGTTACTAATGGCAAACAAAGCAACGCATGAGGCAACTGGAAGCCGTATCAGCAGGAAGGGCAGAAGGGCCGCAGCACACAGAAACGTCCCAGGGGCTGTGGCGCCCGTCAAGGCTTACCCGGCGGAGGCGGGGGGTGTCTCCTCACCTTTACAACATGGCAGAGTTTCTGTGTTAGAGCCGAGATGGAACTGACATCATAGTCTTGGAGACGAAACGTGTAGCCAAAGGTTTTCGCATATTCCGTCAGCAGATCCGTCATCATAAGGCAGTTATCTTTTTGGGACCGAAGGAGTTTCACAAACTGGGCAGCTAGAGCTTTGAACCTTTCTACCTCTGTCAAAGTAAGGATTTTTTCTTCCCCGCATTCCAGTACCTTGGAAAACACAGAGGGAGAAGGAGAAAGATTACACAAGTCATGACTGCTGGTGGGATCAGATGGCATGAAAGCATCTAGAAACCAGCAACTGAATAGCACTCTGAAGGCTCAAAAATCACAGTAGCAGAGTCAACAACAGAAACAGGGTTTAACTTAACAAAAGTTTCATAGCTTAGCACTGGTACCATCCCTGACATATGGGATTTGAAAAGTATGGAGGAGTTAACGAAAGCCTGTTCCCTTTTCAGAACTCCAATGCACCCTTTTGTTCAAAGTGACCCGAAACCAAATTAGAAAAATATGTTATTTCTTTTTTGAAGGAAAAGATACACTTACTGAAAAACCATGATGAGCCATAACACCATTATTTTGAGATTTTCATTCTCTTTCATAAACACCCTACTCCCTAGGAAAACAGGTCTTGAAAGCGGAAACCTCCCCTACCTCCATGGGGTTCAAAAAAATACTCAACATAATGAAAATTCCTTCACTCACTTGTAAAATATCAGGTATGGCTTCAAAAAGCTCCAGGAGCTTGGTGAACCCATAGTAGGAGAGTTTGCACTGCCGGCCAAAGTGGTGGTGGTAAGACGGGATGAACTTATGAAAGGGCATCCGGAAGTGGGGCTGGTGACGCAACAAGTCCACGACATCTTTGGAGAACTGTTTTGTCCTTTCTATTTCATCCTGGGTACGTTCTTTGAAAAAGAAACACAAATCACAATCTTTGTCTTCCATCTGTGTTTCCCGTTCACAGTATACTGAGACCTATCCGCAGCCTACAGGTGGTAACAGCGTTGTCTTCCAAAGACACCGTCTAAAACACACATACACAGCTCATCGTTCTTTGCAAGGGGCTCTCACACATAGTCACATATTCAGGAGCAGAATTCCTTGGAAATGATGGACTGTTATGGTAAGAAATACATATATATATTGTAACTCTCTGCTCCCCACCCCAGAAATGAGGGTTTATGTATGTATGTGTCTGTGTGCATATACAGTAAATCCTGGGACAGCCAGACCCTGTGTAAGGCACAAACCTGTCAGAGAAGGAAAACTCACGGATTTTCCACCAGACTGTGCAATGGAAAAGTGGTAAGACTGCACTCTGTCGAAGGCAGGAAACTAGTGAGACCCAGAAAAACAGGGCCGTCACACGGAGTTCCAGCTCTCACAGGCTTTACTATGCAAATATACATACACATACACTAAGTGTCTGTGTGCACATGTTTACATATACATGACAATAACATGGCACACAGGTCTCTATACTTTAAATATAGTATAGAAGTGGTTTCCGTGAAATCACACCTCTGAATAGTCACAGGCTTTTTATTTATTCATTTCATCTTCAGCAGAGAAGTGTCATGCATCACAGATTTAATGAAAATACAAAGGAGAAAAAGCTCAAGTGTACTTCTTTTGTTTCTATTAATTTTAAATTAGAACTGACAGAGGGCCGACATTCCTGGTTTTCACTGTGGAACGCCACCAGTCTGGCCGTCCATTTTCCGCGGGAGCGCAGGTGAAGAGTCACCATTAACAACAGCGATGGAAAAGACGTTCGGCAGACTTATTTTTATCCGTCGTATCTTCCAGACCTCAACTGAAATTACTAAAATTGGAAAGACCAACCCCCCCCCCAAAAAAATTTCATGTGAGCTTTCTTTCCTTCTCAGGGTTGCCTGTGGCTTAAATAGTCACAGATGGGTAAAAAAGGCATTTTAAGAGTGTTTTTCTGTCTGTTTTCTTTAGACTGAACCCTGGAAACTTAGCCTGCTTTTCCTCTTGTTGGCTAGAAGCGCTGCCTACTCTGATACACCGAGGACCCTTGCCTAGCAGAGTAGAAGCTGTCAAACTGTGCACCCCATGGGATCTTTAGGGCCCACGGAGAGAGGGAAATTTACTTTAGACTAAAGCCTACTGGCAAATTGGAGGCAACGTACCTCTTTTGGGGATACAAATTACCATTTCATGATCTTGCTGAGACAAGCAGATGGTTGTGTCTGGAATCTCTGACAGAATATCATTTAGCTCACAAATGCCATAGTCAGTGACATCCCAGTCCTTTGAGAAACACCTAGGTTTTAAAAGTGTAAATAGGCATAGAATAAGTAATAGCATTTGCTAAAACTAACACTGAGGTTTTCCAAAAGAATGGCAAATAGAAGAGTTAGATAATTATTTAAAATTTGGGGGAAGAAAAAAATGTTATATTTGCTTGTGTTTTTTTTTTTTCCGTAACAACTCACCAGTGATAAGCCTGTGAGAATTCTCTCACGATGACCTGTTTGCTGGCTTGGGATTTGAGAAGTTTTAGTAAATCCTGAGTAAAGCGCTTCACCTGGGCCCTGTGGGTAAGTGTCAGCAAACGTTTGGAGCCCATGCCAAGAATCTGCAAATCAAACACTTTTGATTATTTAAACTCAGAAGACTTTGACAGATCCTGATTTTCTTGTCGATGGCTCTCTCCTCTGTTACTGCCCTCAGAGAGTGAGTCCCTTTGCATAATGGTATCTGCAATTTGAAACACACATAAACCAACCAAATATATGCAGACTGCCAAAAAGGAACAAATGCCCAGGTGCAGGGGACCCTTTTTTTTTCCCCCTGCACACCCTTTCCCAAACAGTCACGAATACAGAAATAAAAAGCATGTAATCAGTTTGGGAAATTAATTTCGTCTCTAAAAGATAGGTATAGTTCTCCAGGCCCATTTTTACAAGTAGGTGCAATTCAGCTAGACACCTTAAGGTAACAGGTGGACTCTGTAAGAACCAGTGCTCAACTCCAGCCCAGGAACTGGTCTTCCAGCTCACTCGGGAAACAGGTAAAGACCGTGATTCTCACACAGGCACCAACATGTTGGTGCACAGATGTTCAGGGCAGTCCCCTCATGGCAGTGCAAGACTCTGGAGAGAACTGTGCTGGGAGGAACACCAGGCCATAGAGGCTAATGGAGAAGACACTTCAGAGCTTACAAGGAATTCTTTTCAGCTAGAAACTTGGAGCTTTCTGAAAAACCGAGAAGCCACCTTGTATATGTTTCCTCTGTTTGAAGAAAGCATTTTACAGCATGCTTTGCTCTGAATCGATTTTCTGGGAGTCAGGCTACTGGCCTTCTTGTTTCTTTGGCAGAAAGAACTGAAGGCATGAAGGAACATTCCCGTCTTTAAAGAAATCACAATTGCTCCTTACCTGCAACACATGAGGCACTGCTTCCAATAATTCAATCAACTTGGAATAGCCATAGTCTGACACTCGGCACTGCTTGGCAAAGTGATGGTGATAGGACGGGATGAAACTGCTAATTGGTGTGATGCAGGATGGCTGGTTCTTCAGTAGGTCAATCACTTCCCTACTGAACTGGATCAGCTGGGGGTTCCCTACAGGGCTTTTAGAGCGCAGAAGCCAAGGGTCTAGATGTGTTAGGGAAAAGGAACATATGTAAGACATCAAGCATGATTTCACCAGGTACAGTAAAGCTAATGTCTCAGGCCCATGCTCCAGCTCCAGCATGAATGAGCAGACTAAACCAGACAGTTCCTCTCCTCAACTTGTGTACTTAGTCCCACACAGTCAATATGCTCAGCTCACTGGGAAGATACACAAGCCGGCACCCAGTGCTGCCCCCTGCCTGTCTTGCAAAGACCCAACGCCGGACACCTACCTGCATTTGGAGGTGGGGGCTTGTTGTGAATCCACTTAAGCACTTTGACACCATTCTGGGCTGTGGCAATGTTCACACCTGGAACACAGGTGATGAGATGCTCTAAGGGAACACCTCCTCTGCTTTCCTGCATCACTTCTAGTTCACCAAACTCTGCGGCATAACAATCTGGAAAACTGAAGTAGAGGGGCGGCGGTTAATTAAAATAATGAGAAAGCAAACACCTTCTAAATAGAAGCCTTTATTTAAAAAAAAAAATTTAAGAGCCTATATTTTAATATATCTATTAAATGAATAATTTGTTTAAATGCCCATGATCTGGGTTTGAACTTTAACATCAAGACCCCCAGAAAGCAATCATGATGGTGTTTATTTCTTTGACGCACCCTGATGGTACTAGAAATGTGCACACAACTGTCCAGCAGAGGGGGTGAAAAATAAGACAACGGGGTTCCAAGTTGGTTCTGCATCTGCTTCAACGTTTTGCTGGTATTAAGGCAACTTGGTATTATGCCTTTGTGTTAAGTCTACCACTGTCACTGATGGTGAGGTTACAGGCATTGCTACTATTATTATTTTTTGGCTAAATGGATTTTTTCTCTTTATTGTATAGAACAAACCAGTTACTCATTAAACAGTTAGTACACATATTTTATGCCACTGGTTAACAAAACCCAGGACATGTCAACACTCTCCTGACCTTGGGTTCCCTGTTATTGGCTGAATAGATTTTTAAAGAATACTCTCCTCTTTCTAATTTGGCAATTTACAAGAGAAAGGAGCTGAGGCTGTGCAAGGTCTCCTGGTAACTGTGCATGCTGTAATTACAGCACTTACCTCTCTTCTTGTGCTCACATTTCTAGAATACTGACAGAGTTGATCCCATTTCTACAAGGCTAGAAACGTTAGGATGGAGTACCCTACAACACTCACAGGGAAGTGTGGGCAGAGAGCAGTTTCTATAAAGAAGAAAACTATGGCTTTACATTCACAGTGGCTTTGATGTAATTCACCTTAATAAAGGCACAGTGCCCTCATGTGTCTGGAGAAGACTATGAACTTGAGGTGCAAATGTCTTCAAAGACAGAATCACAAAAGGAATCTTGTAAGAGTCTGGATCAAATTCATGTTCACTGCAGCAAAGAGAACAAAAGATTGATCTGACAGTGCTCTGTTGTCTAAAACGTCTGTAAATTAGTTCTAACAAATGTTCTATGACCTTACACAGGAGGATGATTTCTAGGGGAAGTGGCTGGTGTACCTGAACTCCTTATTGGAACAATGCTGCCGGCAGACAGGCTCATGAAACTCTAACTCTTCAAAGAGAATTGGGCTGCAATTGGCTGAGGAGCCATCATGAGACTGGGACGACCCCAAGGGGCTCTGCCGGGCTTGGCTGCTGGGTAGGAGGCACACCAGTCTTCCATTTCCTTGTTCACGGATTGCCACTGTGTCTGTTAATTTATATAAATCTGACACATTCAACTTGTGTCCAAACCTACAGCAAGGAGGAAACGGAAATGTCAACTTAAAGAGAGTATTTTTCTTTGATTATACAGAAACACCTATCTCGTTTAAGAAAAGGCCTACAGTCAAGTAAAGTGAGAAGCATCTCTTCTTCTTTGACAGTCCCTTCAACAGTCAAACCACAATAATTATACCATAAAGTCATCACTGTTGAACCAGTGATGCTTGGCACTTCTTCACATCACCACTGGCTCCTTGCCCATCCAACGGATACATCTTTGGGGCTTCACCTAATCCACTGGCCAAAGCCCCACTGGTCCTTGTCTTCCCCTTCTTCTGCTCTCCCTGCAGTTGCTTTAATGGTATCCCCTAATTTCTGAGATCCAAAGCTATGTGATAGGGCCACTCAACTTCACTCCCCTTCACTTGTCAGTCTCTCTGTATTCTCTCTCACCACCTCTGCTCTCCCACGTCAGAAGAGATACTCCTCCTTCCCACAGCTTCTCCCTTCCTTCACTCAGGCCTCAGCCACAGGAACCAAACTCCCTCCCAGGCTGGACTCCTCAACACACGTACACATCCCACTGGCCTGTTTCATGCTACAGTGCATAAAGGCACAGGCTCTGGAAATGACAGACCTGAGCTCACATACTGACTCGACTAGAACTGTGTGACCTTAGTTCAGTCATTTACCCTCTCTGGGCTTTGGTTTCTGCATCTGTAAAATGGGGATGATGATAATCTCTATCCTGCAGGGTTAACGGGAGGATTAAACGAGACTGTGTATGGACTAGGCTTAGCGCACAGGAAGTGCTCAATGAATGCCAGCTGCTCTCATGACTGCCGCTCTGGTGCCTCCTCTCCAGGTCCCCACAAACATCTGATGTCTCCGCTCGGAGCCCCGTCTTCTGTATCCTGTCCTCAGCCTCTCGCCCTCTGTTTTGTACCTCCTTGTCGTCCCTTTAATGCAAAGCCCTCAGGAGTGGCTCCTGCGGCCTCACTACCCAGCCTGTCAATCCCATTCCTCCTGGACTGCATCCAGACTGGCTGCAGAGATGAGTGTGAAGTCACCAGAAGCCTCCTCTTCCTCCAGCCTCATGCCCCTTCCTCAGTCCCCTCCGTGTTGCGGTCCATCCCACTTTCTTGGCCTGCTCTCTTTCTGCACATCCTACTTGTGACACACTGACTCGGGTTCTTGCCTGCCTCCCTGCCTCCGGACCAGCCCTTCTGTTACTCTTTTGATCTTATTTTCTTCCATAATCACCTTTAGACAGGTAACCATCTGCACAGCTGCCGTGTCTCCCGAGGGAGCCTCCAAACGTGCAGAAGACGACTCAAACTCTGGACTCAGATACTCCTACGGCCCCAAACTCACAAGTCCCAAACCAGATAAAAAAAACTCCTTGCACCTCCTGAACAGGCTTCGTTTTCCTGTTTCTGTTCAGCCACACACCCATCTTCCCAGTCATTCAGGGCGAAAGTGGGAATCACACTGACCTCCCCTTTTTACCCTGACCACTGCACAAACTTGTGGGCATGACCTGCCCCACCGGCATTAGAAATGGCAGCTGTTATCAAGCTCCTTCTGTTCCAGCAGCACCGTCAGACCCTGGCCATGCAGCACTCACCCGTGTCTCTCCCGCTTGTGCCATCTCAGACACTGCTCTCACTGAAGACCCTTCTCTGAAGCGTGGCTCTGGGCACATCACCTTCATCCTCCCCTCATTCCTCACATACGTCATGCTGTCCCATTACCCACATTCCTCAAATACTTCCATCGTCTCCCATCACCCACAGAGTGGTGGTCAAGCGCCTTTTTCTTTCTCTCCTCTTCAGCCACAAAGCACTGTCTCCACCTTATCCCCTTGTTTAATGCCAGTTCTCATCACTTTATTGCAAGTGTCTCTTCCCTTCCAGACAACAAGCGCCTTAAGGACAGGCACTGTCTTGCCTGGTTTTGCCTTCTCTATAGCGCCACAGTCTTTCATTCCACTGACACTTGCTGAGCACCTACCACAAGGCAGAGACAGTGCCAGGTACTGCAGATGTGGTGCTCGGCCAGACCCAGTCTGTCGTCCTAGAGCTGACAGTCTATCAGGGGCTCAACAATGGCCACTCGACAGAGTAAAGCCAATCCACCAACTGAACAAAATAAAAGCACAGGTTTGGGGACTAAACTAGATTTTCTAAAAATGGAAGAAGTTTTTACAGCTCATATTAAAATAGAAATTCAAATCTGAACACTCAGTTATGTTTGTTTCATTACCCTTAGCAGGCTAGCAGGCTGACAACTCCTGAAAAGTCACTCTCACGACTTAACGCATGGACATTACTGAGAAACACTGACTGGGATGATGAAGAAATGAACTGAACTTACTTTTTTTCATAGATATCTGTAAATTTGAAAAGAGGCAGGCAACAGGCAGGAGCATCCTGAAGAATAGATATTGTTTCAGCGCTGTGAGACAAAATGTGACCGTATTAGCAAAGAGACTATTTTTTCTTTACATTAAACACTGTGAAACCAGTTCATAAAACCCATGTGCACAGTGTGTGCACAAAATGAACTTCCCTGTCTCTGGGTGTCGGAATTCATTTTCCAGAACAATTTAAAGAGAGGATCTCAAGGACAAGCCCAAGTCGTCTGCTGGGATCTTGTCCAGATGCCAGTCAGAGGGCTTTCCACCCCTGTGTATTAGAGAGACACTGATGCCTCCTGTGGTCCGGGCACCTTGCTGTAACTCAGAGCAAAAGGAAGGACAGTCTGAATGTCTCCTGCCCTACATAACTAAATACAATATAATCTCAGCTACGGTTTGAAACAAACAAAAAGGCACCAAAAGACCCAAATGGGGGGGGTGTGCGTGTTAGGGGGACCCTGCCAAACTGTTAAGGCTGGGGGCCAGTGAGGCACAGGGTTTGGATAGTTTTTCTGCCTCTTTATGTTTCCGAGGTTTCCAGATTTTCTTCATTGGGTATTATTTTTATTCTAAGGGAAAAAAAATTTTTTTTAATTATTCTCTGCAGTTTTAATTTCTACAAAAATTCCCAAAGCATTACTGATGAACTGCATGTCAAAGCAAAAATCCTCAGTCATCCAAACTGGTATTGGGAGGCTTGATTTATTAGTTCTCCCAAAACAGAGAGAGCCAGAGAGCGATCGAAGCTTACCAGAGACTAACATCACTGCCCAACTCCTAAGATCCACATGGTTGTGATGGAGACTTAATGGGGCTAGGTGCCTATGTGACATTAAGAACAAGGCCACCAGCTGACAGCTTGGATCTACATACCTCTACCTTTTAGAGGCAGATGACATCTGAAGGTAATGTCTTAGACTTTTCAAGCTTATATAAACCTTTACTAGAGAAGTCTACTATTTTTACAAACTCTTCTGGAAACGTGGGGCATTGTTTTACTGCTAGGTGCCTGCCCACTTGAAGCTGTACTTCTGCTCTGCTCGTTGGGAGCCCTGGTGGCACAAGGGTTAAAGCCTTCAGCAGCCAACTGAAAGGCTGGTGGTTCAAACCCACCAGCTGCTCCATGACAGAAAGACGTGGCAGTCAGCTTCTGTGAAGGTTACAGCCTCAGAAACTCCATGCGGCTGTTCTGCTCTGTTCTATTAGGTCCCTGTGAATCAGGATTGACTTGATGGCAGTGAGTGTTGCACCACCTGTGTTTAATGACTTGTGCAAGGATTAAACAGCTTATTTCCAATACTGTCACTGAGAATCAGCATTACTGCATGTGACATCATGAGGGAGACAGGAATATGATAAAATCTGTTTTTATTATTTCCAAAATTGCTCCTGGGTCAGAATGCTATTTCACTTTCTGAAATACACAGCTTTTTTTTTTTTTTGGTCTTTTTACCTCAGTAAAGACAGTGATTTATTAGTAGCCCCTGTGGCAAGGGAGACCAGAATCTTCTTGCCGCCAATCTTGTATCTGTGGAGACTGTTCACCGCACTGACAGCCTCTTGTAAGGTTTCCATCTGGACGACGGCCTTGAGCTGGTAATCTGTGTGTGGGCTGAGCTCAACACTCTTCACCTGCAGCAGTAACAAGGACAACGGAAATCTACGTCCCCCCAGAACCTGGCCATCTTCAGACGCAAGATGAGTCATGAAGAACACATGGGGACACTCAGTGCTGCCACGGGGAAGTCTGCCTGAACTCTGCCCTCCGGCTGACCAGAGCTCAAGTGAGGCTACGAGAGGGTGACTTTCAGAGAACAGGAGCTGGCCTCATCACCCCATGCCCTCCAGCACACACAGCTCTCCAAGGCAGACTGAGAGGCCAACAAGCATGAGGCAAGTTCAGGGCCTTCTCCAGACCCTGCAAAAACCCAAGGCACAGACTTTTGAAAGATCTATAAAAGGAGTGTGTTAGCAAACTGAATCAGATATAATACCAATGTTATTTTAGAATCGCATCTCCATACTTGTAGCTGGAGCTAACTAAAATCTATGAGTATTTTATTTCCCAAAGTGACAAATCTTTCCCCAAGATCACAAGTGCTTCTCATTCCTAGGAGTCTTTCTCTCTGGGTTGTGTCCTAAAAACTGGAACTGCAGCACCACTAAGGAACAGATCATAGGGCAAAGCAAATAATCTCAACTCACTGAGGACACTTACGTTCCAACCGCCAGGAGCCCTGGTGGCATGATGGAAAGAGTCTGAACTCCCTGAGAACACTTACATTCTGACCACCAGGAGCCCTGGCTGCATAACGGTTAAGCACTCAGCTGCTAATTGGAAGACCACCAGTTTGAACCCCCCCACCCCCCATCCCCCCACCCCCCCGCTCTGTGAGAGGAAGACCTGGCAGTCTGCTTCCATAAAGATTTACAGCCTTGGAAACCCTAGAGGGCAGTTCGACTCTGTCCTGTACGGTCACCAGGAGTCAAAATCAACTTGCTGGCACTCTGACTGTAGTTACGTAGGTGGAATTAAGTTCTCTCAACCTGAAATTCCATCTAAGGGTAAAACAAAAGCACAGACCAGGGTGAGAGGTTACCTTGCCGTGCCTGGAAAAGGCTTCCTGCATGAGCTGCTGCAGCTCCTTCCGTGACAGCCTGTAGTCTATGTTGCTGATCTGGATGTCGGCACCATTTGCAAATGGGTCTGGGCAGTCTGCACCACTGCTCGAATTTGCAACGTTGAAAGCAAGTGGGGACGCTCTGTTTAAAAGGTTTGGAGACATATTCCTGCTTAAAATATGTATGTTGAGTTTTTTTTTCCAAGCTGTCATTCTATTGATTGGTTGCATCATTTAGACTGTTTGAAGCTGTGTAGAGAAAGTTTTTCTACAACACAACCAAACCATTTGGTTTTCAAATGTGTCTTTATCTTAAACATACACCAGTTAATGCTTACTGTCAAAAGTGCCTATCAATCACATCCTATCTGTTAACCCCTTATTAACAACCAGCAAACCAGTATCAAATACTTCTTCACTGGCTTATTTAAAGCCAGAAAATTATAGACAAATCTGATGAATTAAATTTCCACTTTGAGCATTTATGTGTTAGGAAATCAGCTTTCAAAACCAATTTAAGTCATTTCACCTCACTTTTGGCTCTGAAAGCAGCCCCAGTGGCACAGAGGTTAATTGCCCAAAAGTGGTGGTGGCAGTCTGCATCCATACAGACTATAGCCTCAGAAATCCTATGGGGCAGTTCTACTCTGTCCTATAGGGTCGCTATGCATCAGCACTGACTTCACTGCATGGGTTTCAATAAGTTGGTTCTGAAAAACTAAATAATCTTGCTCTTCTACTGAAATCCTCCTCAACATAGGCAACAATGTCATGTGAATTTTAGCTGGAATTTTACAGCCCCAAATCACTCTCTACAGTGAGTCTTCACCAGAGCAGCAGAACCAATGCAATGCCAGAAGGGGCTCATGGGAAAACAAGGCCTGTGGTGCTCCATCCGCCCAGCCTTGTAAGGATTACTTGGTATGAGCTTAGAAGGCAGACATAATTAGGTGTAATATCATTATAGTTGTTCAGAGGGACCCAGACTTTCCAAAAACTTCCTACAATTACCCTCTTAGTAAGAACAGCCGTTGTCTGTCCAGTTAGGGCTCCTTCCCCAACACAGGAAAAGAGATCATCACAGGGATGTATACATGCCTCCCAGAAACTTTCAATCCTTCCTCTCTGACTTCTGCTTTCCAAGATCTCCAGTCGAGGCAGGGACAGTAAGAAGCCTTGTCTCCAATGTTACCCACAGTAACCTAAGGAAAGGGCACTGCAGAAGAGGCTTGGAGGACTATCTTTCACTTTACACACTTGAGTTGCCTAACTTCTGTTAAACAAACTGTTCACTAATGCTTTTTTTCTTGTTTCCTAAGTATTATTTATTTTGTTGTTGTTGAGAATCACTAATCTTTTTTTTTTTTTTTAATCTAAACTTGATTTTCCTCTGTTGTTGAGAAACAGTAATCCTTCTTACTGCACAAAACCACACCAGGGGTTGAACAGCTGGACTTACCGAGAAGACCAAGACTGAGATGCGAGCAAAGGTCCGACTTGCCTGGATACAATCAACTTGCTGAAAGCAGACGGGTAACTGACCTGGAACACGGTCTCCTCTTTATCTTTTCTCTCTACAGGAGAACTGGTGACACTTCGGGCACCCAGATTCTCTTTTCTGCCATAGGAAAGAATCAGGGGGAAAAGGTCATTTGCTCTTCCTAGACACTAGATAAGCAATGCTGACAGAAGAGTAACTTAACCTACTTCTGGCTGCCTTTGTAAACTGATTCTGCCATCCCCAAGTTTTTATACGTTGGCACGGCAGCACCTGAATTACTGTGGGGAGGGGCGGCCAGCCTGGGGGTACCCTGTTGGGACGCGCTGTTTCTAGTACCAGTCTTGGACTCTACGCGGCACAGCTCCTGGAAAGAGACATTTGCAATGGGGTTTAAAAACTGAAGGACTCAACAAGTGTTAGACTCTGCACAGAAAACACTTAACTATCATCAAAAACTGAAATAAAAAAAGGACATACCAAAAGCAAGCGAGTGCATGAGACACAGACACAAAGAAACCAAACCTACCACAAACTTCAGAAAGCAAGAGGTAGCAAAATTACCTGTAAACTTTTAACACTTGCATTTTTTGTGGCAGATCCAGAATTTGCCTGCGACCCTTTTCCAGGTGTGGCTTTGGCACTGGAAGATTGTTCACTTGCATCTTTGATGAGGCACAATTTTAGATTCTTAAGTTTTTTGGGAGACTTCACTTTATCAGCAATTGCACTTGAACTCTTTGTTTCACAGAGTTCTCTGGTTTTTGGAGTAAATGACACAATGATCCTATTACCAAAGACATCTTCATTTTCCATTCGCTTCTGAGCCCGTTCAGCACTATCCTGGTTTATGAAGCGGAGAACTGCACTGCAGCCTGTGATACTCAGCACTTTCCCACCGCAGTTGTCAGACAGGCGTCTGAGCCTGTTGCTGATGCTCTTGCCATCTTTGTTTGCTGGTAGGTTATACACATAGAGAAGAGTATGACACTGCTAACAGAAGAGAAAAGTGTTAGGTTAACCCCGGGCACACAGTCAGTTACAGAGAGCAACAGCGAGCCATCTCCAAACCTTAGCTGATAACCTAGGAGAAGAGGTGATGATGACCTACACAGCAGAGGGTGACTTGTTTAGTGTTAGCAAGGGAACTGAAGCCTATTGAAAAGAATATGCTAGGCACGAAGTCCACACACTGTCTGACTCTGTTTCCATGGACGTCTGGAAATGGCAAATCTACCGAGACGGCAGGTAAGAGTGGGTGTGAGGAGGCGGACACAGGCGCTCGCGGCAAACTGGCATGAGGGACCTTACCAAGGAGAGCAACATATTCTAAAGCCTGCTGTCCAACTCAAGAAATTTACTAAGGATTAATAAACTTTACAGTTGAATAGGTAAATTTTATACTACGTTATCTGCTTTCACAGAAGCCTGTGGCAGGGCTGCTGAGAAATACTTTGTAAAGTCGGAGCCTAACCAGCTAGACCAGCAAGTGGCCAGTAGCCAACCAGAGGTTCTGAGTGTCACTGTGGGTGGTCAGACCCTCGCAGATGAACTGAAACTGATGGCTTACGAAATACAGCCATAAAAGCACCAGAAGAAAACTTAAGGCAATTTTGGAAAGGTTTACATCCAGAAACCATAAATCACTAAAAATGGGCAAAGGATAGAAACAATTTACATATCAACATCCAACAATGATAATAAAAGGGTATCTTGTAATGCTGCTAATCACTTTCATAAACAAAAAGCATTTCTCCACTAGCAGACTAATGAATGTTTAAAACTGACACTGCGCTCTCATTGACTGTTGGGAGAGTGCACATTAACACGGCCTTCCTGGAAGCAACTTGGATGTAACCAATCAAATTCAAGGCAAAACTTGCCTGCCTTGAAACTTACCCTACCTCAAAAGTGACATACATTATCTTTCTAGAGATGGTGAAAAACTGGATATAAACAAAATGTCCAGTAATAGATTGGTTAAACAAATGATCAAGACCAGTCATGTAAGGATGTTTCAAACCAAGAGGCTGTTGGTTTTTAAAATGTGGGAGATTTCTATTAATGTACATTGACATGGGGAAATCCTTGTGGCACAGTGGTTATGTACTGTATCTGCTAATCAAAAGGTTGGCAGTTCGAATCCATCAGGCACTCCTTGGACACTCTATGAGGCAGTTCTACTCTGTCCTACAGGGTCACTCTGAGTTGGAACTTACTTGACGGCAGTGGTTTTGGGTTTATATTGACATGGTAAAACATCCAAGATATGACATTGTTTTAAAACCAAAAAAAAGTCAAAGAATGCTACATTAAGACATTATTTGTGTTTTTTTAAAAAAACTGAACACGTTTTAAAAATTTTGAAAGGCAATACCAAACTCTTACCAGTAGTTATCTCTAAATGGCGGGAGTATGGGATTCCCCTTTCCGCATTTCTAAACAGTTTTTTATTTTTCTTTTTAGCAACGAACACACTTGCCTAATCAGAGGTTCTGTTTGCCAATCGTCAACAAAATCTACATTCATCCTAATACACCCAGGACTCAAAACCATTAGTATACATGCTCATTTAATTTATTAAAACTAAGGGACAGACTAAAGAACACAAGCTAAAAAAAGAAATGTCTCTTCAACTGTTAGTCTAGTAAGTGAGACAGAACATCTGGCAAGACAACATTTGCATCATGAGGTCCCTTTCCTTGTTCCTCTGTGTGCAGTGAGGGTCTCGGAAATAGTGAGCGCTCACCTAAGACTACACTGGATCTAATGCCCTTCAAGCTTAGAGACGTCAGCATCAAACAGAAGCAGAAAAGGGGAAAGGCTATAAGCCAAACACCAAAACAAAATGAACAGCAAAGGTGAATTAGAAGAGAGCTGAAAGGCTGAGACCTGCGCATGCTACTCACTGGTCAAGACTCTGGTGTCCCCAACTGCAACTGTCCTTAGCCAAGCTCTGGGCTGCCTGATATCCGGGAATACAGCGGATCTAGCAGTGTGCGTGGGGAACCCTGGGGCTCAGTTTCTGCTCTGCTACTGCCAGCTGCATGACCTTTGACTGGTTTACTCTCTCTAAGCACTGACTTCCTCCTGTCTGAAATGAAGCCATCAGATGAGGTCATTTCTAATGCTTCCAGAACTCTGAAGGTATTTAACCTGTTTCAAAACCGCCTTCTCTTGCAGGTCATCTGCACTGCTGCTGTTCTTGTCACAATTACTCTCTGAGGAGCCCTGGTGGCCCATGGTTAAGATCTAGAGCTGCTAACCAAAAGGCTGGCAGTTCGAATCCAACCTAATCTGTTCTGAAGTGCTGCTATGCGTTGGAAATGACTTGATGGCAGTGGGTTTTTCGTTTTTGTTTTCTTATCTTTGGAAGAGTTACATAACATCTTTCAAACAGCTTAACCACAGCTCAGCACAGCAGTAAACACTCAAATCAACTCTAACAGAAATGTTCTTCCTGCTGCAAAGCTGCTCACATTCTTGTGATCAGGTGACTTAAACATGCTACACATGTGGCAATAAGCATGCCTCCTAAATGTGTACATGCACACAACAGGGAGACACAGGGAGACGGGAGGCATGACAACAGGAAAAAGGAACCTGAAGGCCTGCCAGAGCTTAAATACTGCACACCTACAAAGTAAACAGTCAATCGGTTTACTACAGTCACATGAGTTGTGCAAGCCATCATCATATTCTGCATCCATAATTCTCAGGAGCAAAAAAATAGCTTTTATTTCATTATTTCCTTTTATCTGACATAAAAACATAGCTAGCTCTGGAGGCTCTGGCAAGTGGCTGTCAGCAAAGTGAGCCTCAAAGTCAATTCCCTACGACATTTGGAGGGAGACCACAAAAGTAAACTTCATATATGTCCACTCTGTATAATGCTAAGAGAACAGAAGGTTTCTAAGCCTTATTTCAAAATCTAGTCAGCTTTCTACAAAGCACTGCCTCACCTGGGCTTGGCAATGACCTGTGTGGAAGGCTGTTTTTGTGTCTCCAGAATCTAATACTGAAAAATGGCAAAAATCATGCAAACCAACTTACTGGCATTTTGAGTGGTAACCTGGGGGGCAAGTCAGAAATGAACTCTTCGAATCTGATCAGCTCATTCGCATGATGCAGCAGGGCTTCAGAGGCCTGGTTCTTGTGGACCAAAATTATATGGAAGCCATGCCTGTGTCTCAGGTCACTAAGTTCCAATGCAAAATTGACATCAGCTGAAAGAAAAGAGACAGCCCACCACATTTCCAAACATTAGAAACACTTGACAGAGGCAGACAACTCCACTGACACCCACGGAAGACTGTACTGATCAGCAATAAGGTGTACTTGTCTCCTAAATCAAAGCTGCTTTATCCTGCTGTATAGAAGGGAACCACATTTCACAGAAGAACGAACATGGTAGTAGAGACAATTACCAAAACGTGTTACTTTTGAAATAAAAAAGGAGCAAATGATAATTGTGGGGGCCTCAAATTCAGAAACTATTGACCTTGATTTTTTTTTTAAACTATACATTACTGGGCCATGGGTTTAAAAAAAGGTTTTTCCTCCAAGATTTTCTCTAGTATACCTGACCACGTAAGAATCCTCACTCAAGTTCCAAGAAGAAAATACAGAAATCCATGGACATCTAGTTTTTATCTAAACAGTCCTCAAGTATATATACATTCCATGGAGTATAGCCTCTTCAGGGCAAATTTTACTTTAATGTGTTTTTGGCTTCAGTGACAATTCTTACACAGGGAATCTGATTGAAATTAGCAGACGTTTCCACACTTACTTGATACAAGAACCACAGTGGCTGGTGCAGTGTGTGTATTTGCAAACCTTCGGAGACTCTGCCGGAGTTTATCATCAGCGGCATTCTTTGCCGTGGCATTGATGTGGGCAACCGTCACCTGCATTCATTGATAATGACAGCAAATGAACAAGAGCTGCAGACAACATTGCTACACATTCTGCCCACATTTTAACAGGTCACCTCTAGCTAGACAACCTAACAGATCAAAAGGAAAGCCTTTCCTAACTGCTATTAGTGCTAGGTGAGAATCGAAAAAAATTACAACCATATCACAATAATTTCAAAGATAGTTCTCTGTGTGAAGTCAATGTATCCCTTATCACTCTGGTCCTCATCTCTGATCTGCTTTTGTGCTTTACCCAAGTCCTTTTGGGCAAATAGGGAGAGAAAAGGAAGTGAAATTTAAGTAGTTATAGAGTATGTTCTCACTAATAGCTTTCGCAAATAATTTGGAGGCAGGCGAGATCTGATATATGACTGAGGTTAAGACATGCAGTTGCATTTTGTATCATGTGTCTATGTGGTGCAGTGGTTAAGAGCTCCAGGTCCAAAAGATCAGCAGTTCAAATTCACCAGCCACTCCTTAGAAACTCTACGTACTACGGGGTCATTGTGAGTCAGAATTAACTTGATGGCTAAGGGTGTGGTGCTTTTTATTTTTTTAAATTATACATGGCCTACAGCTTTCAAGACCTGGGGTTGGCAGTGGAAAGAGGAGGGGTATTTGCCCCTAAGAGCTAAAATGGTGTAAACTCCTGTTAAAACTTTCAGGCTCCCATACAGAAGCCTCCAAAGCAAGGTAAGGTTTATTTCAAGAGATGTCACAATCACATGTAATATACAATAGGACTTAACAGTTTTTGTAAAGAATTTACATTCAGAATTTTAGATAACACTATGGCACAGCAACGGCATTACTTGTCTAAGAGTCAGAAGAACTGGATTCTAGTTCCAGTTTAAGAGAACAAACCTTGGAGTTTAAATCTGAAATCTGCCACTTGATGGCCACGTGACCTTAAAAAAGTGACCTAACCTCAGTTTCATTTGTAAACTGCAAATAACTCCTACATACTTTGTTGCCAGAGCAATTATAAAGATCAGAGGAAACCATATGCACGTAACTAACATAGCTAGAAAAGCACTGATTACATATTAAGTAAACAGTGTTAATGTTTGGTCAAACATGGTTAAACAATTTCCACTACTTTAGAAATTACTTTTGTATGTGTGCTTAATTCTTTCCTTTGCACTTAAACTTGGAAACCCTGGTGGTGTAGTGGTTAAGTGCTATGGCTGCTAACCAAAAAGTCAGCAGTTCAAATCTGTCCGGTGCTACTTGGAAACTCTATGGGGCAGTTCCACTCTGTCTCTAGGGTCACTATGTGTTGGAAGTGACTCGATGGCACTGAGTTTTGTTTAACACAAAATCAGTGTTATCATTAAACAATCTTTTGAACTGAATTCTTAACAGAAAATCATGTGCTTATTCTTCGACCACAGTCAAGACCCCCACCCCCTTTGTTTTCACCTGGCAGTTATTCAGCTCTTGAATAACTTCTTTGTTTTCTTTACTGATGTCACACACACAGATGAATTCTGCTTCTCTGTGGCCTTTAAAGAACTTCTCGCGGATTCTCTGTACAACAGCAGTAGCTGACCGGCCAGAGGGAACAGAGCAGTTCTCAATATCCCAAAACACTCCAATCGGGGGTAAGTTTTCTAGCACCTGTCCCGCTACTGCAACTTCTGGTGACCCTTAAGAAATGTTAATACTTTCAGTTACGCAAAGGTTAAGAACATGGGAGATAAAAATAAAGGAGCAAATAGCTACCTATTTTTCTTAGTCACAGAAAAATGAAACTACTGATTGATATCAAGTTTAAGGATACCACCTCACTGCTTGGCCTAATAAGATGAACAAGTCGCAGGTGCCGTAGTATCATTCTCAGAGATGCAACACACCTAAAGGTCAAGTTGCTTTAAGCCCATGATAAGTCAACCACAAGGCTGGAGCCATTCTCTAGCCAGCCAGTTACACACTTCCGAGCACCAGCAGGTGACCCAGTGGCTGCTGTGGCTCTGGGACCTGTCAGTGCTGGCCATGGTTATCTCCCTACAGGGTACAGAAGATCACTGACGAGATGACAGAGGGTGAAGTTACCACCGTTTTAGATTCTAAATTATTTTTAACACTGCATTAACATCTGATTCAACATTTAAAAAACGTTTTCAAGAGATAGAATATCACACTAACTACTCTACGGAAAATGATTTTAACTGAGACCGCTTAGGTCTTCAAACACTATTTTTAATCAGCCATTGCTAAATCTTTACTCCTAGGGAACATAAAATCAACGCGTCTGATTACGAACCTCTGCTAACACCAAGTCTCCTACAGCAATGACTTCTCTTAACAGGCTTCCCATCTGCCCGTGAACAACTAGTCTTTCTGATTTCAGGCAATCTTGGCCTATCATAAAGGGCAAATGACTTGTTGATTTATAATAATAAAAATATTTTTATCAAGCAACAGAAATGGAGGCTTCTCCATTTACATAAACAGTGACTTCAGAAACACCACGCATCTTTTCAAAGTAATTAAATGCAGTGTTAGTATCAGATACTGAAAACTACTTAAATATGCACATTTGATACCGTACTATCATTTACCAAATTTCGAAGCAGCTTTGCCTAGACTGGTCGCCAATAACAACGTGGTCTCCTTTCCCGTTCCTTTGGTTCCACAGCCATTACACAGAGGGATAGCGACAGGTGCGGTCTGAGTATTTGGAGGTGGTATATTTGGCCAGACTTTAGCAGCATCAATTATACTATTTCTTGCCGGCTGTTTCAAAATGTTTTTAAAAAAGGGGAGGTTTCAGATACATCACTTTAAAAGCTAAAGTCATACACAATAGCTGAAAACACATTCTGAGTGTTTTACGTTTCCACCTGCTAACCTCTGATAAAATATATTTTCTCAAATCATCTTTTCCAGAACCATTACCTATTGATTCATACACTCATTTCAAGAAGTGACTTGAAATGATTTGAGATCATCACACAATCAGAACCTTTATGTTCCAGGGCATGCATCCCCTGCAATGGAGACCTCACATACATTGCATACTTTGCATAAAAGGGAGTCAGTGTGACTGAGGTCAAGTTTCAAGTTCCCTGTGTTATTACAGAAAGACAGCATGTAGTCACCTACATGATGAGAACAGGCCCATGTATGTGTCTCAGTTACAAGAAACCAGAATTTTGTCCCAGTCTTTAAAGACAAAACAGAACACTGAGACTTTGCCAAACCCATTTCACATGCAGGAAATGGATTTACTGCAACAAGAGGCCTTGAGAGTATAAACCACGTAAATAACTCCTCCACACTCCTTAAATCGTCCTTCCTGTTTCACCCTTGGATTCCTTCAGAGCCAGCAGAAGTTATGCTCAGGGTGACAAAGCTAAACCTCAAGTGCACGCAGCACAAGAAAAGAAAAACACACAAACCTTGTTTAAACAGTCTTCGCAGTAAAGTGAGCCCTTTAAACAAACCGGTGGTACCACATTTAGGTGCAAGGAGTTGGTGCACAAGTGAGGCGTTAGTTCCGACTGCGCAAGGTGCTCTTCCAGGTGCCCAGGAGCCCCGCTTGTGAAATCAGAACAGGGGAGATAGCCAGCCGTGGAGGGGCAGCCCTGCAGAGCTGGAAACGGATGCAGCTGGTGCACGTTCGCATGGCATGACTGAAAATGGAGCTTTCCACAACAGGGCAGGTGTTTGCAGGAAGGTAGGTTACTTTCTAGACACATGCTGGGAAAGTCACTTGCAATGCCTGCCACACTGTTCCTAGCTGAGGCATTCTGGAGTGAAGATGCAGACTGGAAAGCAAACCCTGACCCTACTTGACACGTGACTGTCCTGGTGCTTTGCGAGTCTAACAGTGCGCCCGTGTGAATCAAGCTACCAGCACCGCCGCCACCGCCACCACCACCACCGAAACGCATTGGCGACGTGGAGGGCTCATTGGTGCAATGAGCACAGCAGCTTACTTTGGGAACGGCTGGAAGCTGTATTTTAGGTTGCTGAAGAGAATGAATATCTGGAAGTGGGACTGCTGGAAAAAGTTTAGAGCCAGCATGAAGGGGAGATGGTACGTCCTTTAATTCTGCAGGAACTTTCTTGTTCTCCATGTAATCTTTCTGAGAAAAGAAAATCAGAATGCAAGTTAATCTTATGAAGCCAGTGATGCTTGGTTACTCACATTCTATGGCATTAAAAAGCAAAAACAGTGCTCAGGTCTGTTTCTAACACTTGATCATAACCAAGCAAACTGGAATTAAGCAGCTAATTAGCTGGGGGCCAAGGAGCCCTGGTTGCACAGTGCTTAAGCACTCAGCTGCTAAGAGGCCGCTGATTCAAATCTACCAACCATTTCACAGGGGAAAGATGTGGCAGTCTGCTCCTGTACAGATTACAGGCTTAGAAACCCTATGGGGCAGTTCTACTCTGTCCTATTGGGTCACTAGGAGTCAGAATTGACTCAACAGCAAGCAATTTTAATACAGGGTCGCTGTGAAAACTGACTGAGCGGCAGCATCCTTCAGAGCTGAACGTGGAAACAGGCAACTAAAATTAAGGCTGTGTTTTTCCTGAGTCTTAAGAGGCTAGGGATTGGGGGTGGAGTGTCTCTACACCTTCAGCAAGCCAGCTTATCCAGCTATGTCTAGTGACATCCCGTGGATAAGTAGCTTTTGCCTCAGAGGAACTTGTGAAGATAAAACAGGTAGTATGAAAACAACACAGTCACAAGCAGCATTCAGTAAAGATGGCTTATAAGCAGAGTGCTTTGAGAAAAGTATGTAAGAGTTCCTAGTCAGTCCACAAGGGGTTCTAAGAGTGAGATTCAAAGCATTATGGGTGACACCAGCAAGCTCAAGGAAAAGTTCATAAAGGTGTTGCTGACGGTATTTAGCAAACCCTGAGACGTTATGACCTAAGGCCATAATGCCAACAAGTGTATTGTAGTCAGTGAAAAGAATGAAAGCCATCAGAGAACTATTTTGGGGAAAAAGGTAGACAGGAAACAGTTTGCTTATGTCTCCCACAGACACAGGAACCGGTATATCATAAACTTCATACCATGGGCATTAGTGTCAGAGACGTGGATTTGAATGTGACACTCCATAACTTGGGTAAATTGCTTAATCTCTCTACATTTCCGGTTCCTCATCCATAAATTGACAGCAACAGAATGTACCTTCTACGATTGTTAGAAGGAGAAAAGGAGATAGTACGGAGAATATTCAACACAGTGGCCACTGAAAAGGGATCTTACTAATTAGTAGCACTTTCGGGCTACGCACAGTAGCATCCGTTAGAGCACAAGTGGGGCCATCTGACTACTAAATTTCACCCCCTTTGCTGTGATGCTGTGCTTACCTGGGAGCTCAACTGGAAGAAATCTGGATTTGGGGATAGACTTTCCCTAAAAGGGAGGTAGGTATCAACAGGCCGACCATCCAACAGAACAGTGTACTCTGCCCTCTGGGTCACTGCAATTTAGACTGAAAACTGGCACTCTGATTTATACAGATCAGGCTCTTATGGGTAGGATTATTGTGAGTTAGTGTACCCAAATCCATTTAATTCTAGGTGCCACCGACAGAATTGACTTCTGGTCTGTAAAGTCGAGAGTGTGATTCTGAGTTGTGGGACTGCAAGAGGACTAGACCCATCATTCCAGGAAGTGCTGCTTGAGTTGCCAACCCTTACCGCCACTGTACAACCCTTCTGAAATGACCAAACTACTTGATGCTGCCCAACAAAGATAACGATATTGTAGAAAGCTGGAGAAGACACAGAGTTGACTGCCTTTACAAAAGTTATATCCTGACATGAAAGTCTCATTTGTATCCCAAACACAACGGAAAAAAAGAAACTGAAAGTTGGTAACTATGAGTGCGTGAAATGAGAAAACGTCAGTATCACCACAAAAAGCGAAAGCAGGCCAGAAGTCACAGGCCTACTTAAATCTTCAAGAAAAATTCTGAACAGAAAAAGACTGTCAACAAGATCAGTTCATCTTTCCTAGATTACAAGTCTCAAAACTGAGAAGACTACAATAAAATTTATTTTGCATTTTCTGTGAGTTTATTCTACAAAGTGAATTTGATCTTTGGAATCTGTGACTGTAAGAAGTAAATCTTCCCAATATTTTAACATTAAATATTTAAAGAATCTATTACTCAGAGTGAAAGTATCAGAGTTAAAAAGGCATGTGCTTGTCAAGCTAGGGATTATAAAAATATTTTATAAGGGGCAATACAAGCAGAATACATAGGAAAACCTGGTCAAATCTCCAGGGAATGACTGTGTCCCAGAACAAATGCACCTCTCATCTACTGCAAACAGGAATTTGTTGTTTCCTTAGTCTTACACATAGTTACCGTTTGGGGACTAAGTGGCAATGTCTGTTCAGGAGGAGAAAAGCAATTAGAGAATTTCCAAAGCCATGGCTTAGCATCGTTATCTTGTCGAAGCCATCCAAACGTTCTACTGCAGGGGTTCTCAGTTCCGTTCCCTTCCATCATACAGCCATACAAAGTGGTTCAACATGCTTTCATCTTTCTTTTCTTTCATTCTTCCCCCCTGTTGGGAATGAGTGATATTTCAAGGTTATTTGTATAAGTACAAATTTTACAATTTATTAAAATGTGAGACTGCAAATGTATTTATGGGGCGGTGGTTCCCAACAGTTCAAGTCTTGATGAACAAAAGTAGAACGTACCTCAAAACACATTTCAGATTACTAAAATCTGGTAAACATAGCTGACTCAGTTTATGCTTGAACACTGTTATCAATTCAAATTTTTAAAAATCCATTATCTTGCCATTCCTCAAGCTCTACTGCTTTTCAAATAAAAATGAACTCTGATGGATTCCTATTGCTTCCCTGTACACAGCTGTGCCTGAGGAAGTAGTGAAATCCTGGCTACCTGCATATCCCTGAGTGGTATCCTTGGCTGGAGTTATTCTCTTCGGGCCCTGTGTAGGACTTTTCTACAGTTTTTCTTAATTCTTTTCAGCTCTTTTACTCTAAATACTCTACTTATAGGCATCAAGAAATTAAGAGAGTCCTAATCAGAGTAAAAGAACTACTACCACATCCTCCTTACCCTTTCCAAACAATTCTCAAATCAACTTTAGAGAAACCTATCCCCCTGTGCCTTTGATGTGAATATGAAAGGTCTAAACCGAGTGACCTCTGTGGACTTTGATTCTGCTACAGAGCATACTAAACCAAATTCGTAGTTTACTTATTGCGAAAGTACAAGCTGATATACCACCATAAATCTATCAAGTAGAGGAATCGCACAGATGTGTTGGCTCTACTCAAGAGCAATACTCTCACAAGTTTTAAACAGTGTAATAAAAGTAGATCAAATCAGTTACATCCACTGGCTGTGGAGGCAGTCTGCCCATGGCGAGGGCAAGTGAACCCTGTGTTTCCAAGTCCTGATCACCACACCCTACTGACCATCTACTCTTACCTATGGGTAGCCAACCTAACTCTCATTCTGTGTCAGAAATTTCATCTGGACACACAGAAGACACTCTCTTCTAGCTCCATCTATGAAAAAATGTCCTTTTTCAAGAGTTTTCACATCTACACGGTAGAGGGAAGAAAGATACAATCACACAAGTCCTGTATCTAAGGTACAGATAGGAGAATTGATCCCATAAAGCAGAGGTTGGCAAGCTATGGCCTCTGAATTATAACTGGCCTGCTGCCAAATTTCAAATGGCCTGTGAACTAAGAATATATTCACACAACATTTTTAAATAGTTGAATTAAAAGCAAAATAGCATTTCATGACACAGGACACTATACAAAATTCAAATTTCTGCATCTTTTTATGGAGACACAGCCACACTCATTCAGTTCTGTCTATGGCTGCTTTTGCATTAAACTGCCAAGTTAAAATAGCTGCAACAGAACCTAGTTAGGCCACAAAGCCCAGAATATTTACTATCTTGCCTTTTACAGAAAACATCTGTCAAAGTCACAATGCTCCCTTTGAGCTTCTGTTTCTTCCTATCTAAAATGTAGCTAATTTCTCTCCTAATTCATAACACTCCTGAGAAAAAAAGAATTAGATAAACTGACTCCACTGTCTGGTTCATTTGTTTGTTTGTTTTTATTACCACCATTGTATCCCCTGTGCTGAGCACAGGGTCTGCAATAGAAGATAGTAAACCAGTATCTTTGGAAGGAGCGGATGAATAAAGCATGATGTTTAACTACTACACAGAGGGATAACTTAGAGACAGAATTTAATTTAACTGTGCCACCATGGTCAATTATGTGCATATTTTTCCTATTAAACACAGGTTTTATGTTTCCCAATAAGTTCCTCTCTAAATCAAATGATTTGCGATGTTCGTGATGTATGCAGTTTCAATGTACCCAGCTCCATCTCCTTTTTCAAGGCCAAAGACTGAAAGTAAACATTTTGTTGTACAATTTATACAGCACTTTTATGTAAGACTATTTATTCCCTCTTTCAGCACATATTAGCATCTACTATATTATGTAATAGGCCCTGTGCTTGGAAACTCTGGTAGCCTAGTGGTCAGCAGTCTGAATCCTTGGAAACTTTATGGGACAGTTCTACTTTGCACTATAGGGTTGCTGTGAGTGGCAGTCGGCTTGATGGCAGTGGGTCTGGTTTTGGGGTTGGGCTTAGCACAAGCAGTACGACCAAGAGAAAGGAAAAACAGATAGTGGAGTTCATCTAGCTTTCTCAGTAATGCTGTGAGATAGACAGGAGAGAAATTAGCTACATTTTACAAAGAACGCAGAATACCTTAAGGACGTTTTATAATTTGCCTAAAACCACATAATTAGAAAGGAAGTAAAACCAGGTTTGTCAACAACCACCTCTTTCCATCACACAAAGGTGCCTGCATGTGCTCTACACAAACCACAGCAAACAGCGACCTATCTGCTGGCAACTTTTTAGCTGTCTGTACTCTGAAATTTTCCCACATAGTCCTGGGAACACCACTGAGTAACTTCGGTAACAGACGTCAGTTTGATTTGAGTACCACTTTTGTCACTGTCTCCAGGGCTCTTTGAGGAACTGACAGTGGTTGACCGCACAGGCTTTGACGTCAGACTGTCTGCTTCTGAGTCTCCATTTCCACCATATCCTATCTGTGCAGTTTTGGGCAACTCTCCACCTCTCTGAGCCTCAGGTCTCTCCATAAAAACATCCTAAACGTAACAGTAGCTCCACACCACAACCCCCACCCCATGTCACAGGGCTGTTACTTGGATTAAATGACACAATCCATGCAGAATATTTATAAGTAGCCCTCCCTTGGCAGCTAATCTAGTCCTTCATTCCTGGCCCATTCCATTCCCCTGCTTTATTTTTTTCTTATCTCTTCCTTCTAAAATTATCGTTTACTTGCTTAATTTTTCATTACGTCTCTACCACTAGAATAAACCCCATTACAGCAGGCACCATGTTGTCTTACCACCCCAACTCCTACACTTAGTACCGTGCCTGGCATACATCAACAAATAATTGTTGAACAACTGAAGTGCTCAACAAACGCTTAGAAATACCACTTATGTCTCAATTTCCCTGCAAGCAAAACAGTAGAATATTTACCGCTGGGAAATACTGAGAAGTCCAAAAGATATAAACGTTAACTGGACAGCTCTTGGTGATACAGAAGGGTGTTTGGGAAACTCTAAAAGCTGCATCCCGACGTCTTTACTATTACTAGGGGGAGTGGCTGAAGCTCTAGAACAACTCAATGCTGTCAACTCAAAGGCTATATATACCCCAGGGGTTGCTGGAGGACCAAGGAGAACGCAAAATGTGCAAGTGTTTTGCAAAAACATCTGCTCCTTTCCCCCGTCTTAAGCTTCCATCTGTGTACATCCCTCTGGAAAAGCTGATCCTCACACCTGGAAGGCCTTATTGGGAGCAGAGAGACAGGTGCGGGCGGGGAGCCAGATGCCCCCTAAGGGGAGAGGCGATGCAGCAGTGACAGTCGCCAACGGACCTGAGAGGCAGACAACCCAATCCTCTCCAGGAGTCCGACTTAGCGAGTCCCAGTCTTTCCCCAAGGACTAACCCCCGCCCTCCCAGCAATAGACGGGGGAAGGACGGATACTGTCTCCCTCCAGCTCCGGTGGTCCCAGAGCAGGAAGACTGTCAGGGTCTAGTTTTCAGCGCCGACAGCAAACTCACCTCAGCCGCCAGCTCCACCTCCGCTCACATTCTGGCCCCGCCGCCTTCCCCCCGCCCTCCCAGGCCCTTTGTTTTGATTCCCGACTCCACAGCTCCCGCCGCCGCCGCCAAGCGCACCCTCCACTTCCGCTTCCGCACCGCACCGCCCCTGTCGCAAAACGGACGCCCTTCTCGTCCCTCGCTCCGCCCCTTCCTCCACCCCTCCCCGCCGCCTCATCCTCCCCGCGCGGGGCGTGCTGGGAACCCCGGGGGGGGCGGGGCCTCGCGGCCCTGCAGCCTCGTCAGGCTCAGTCCCCTCCCGATAAAACCCTAAATAGGGAACTTCCCGGGGGGCGATCCTGGGTTTTTTGGCGAAAAACACTTGCTTAAGGAGGCCTTCCAGCTGCTTTAACGTTGTGTCTACGAAAGAAGTCTCAAAGCGGAGAATTAGGGAGTTTGTGAGGTGGAACCGGGGGAAAAAAAACCCTGCCAACGGGAACTGAATACAGTACAGCTCTTTCGGTCTTTTGAGGGAAGGCAGTTTAAACGGGATTCCGATGAAAAATTAACATCATTTAGGATTTTTTCTCTTGACTGGCTTTTCACGTGATGGTCATAGGTTTTTTTCCCCCTAATTCGCCCGTATTGCAGACACAACCTGCTCGATGTAGTGCGACCTAGTGGCGAGTGCGGAGAAAGAGGACTGGTAGGATTCCTGCAAGGAATTGAGGGCCGGCCATAAAGACGTGACCCGGCTGGCAAAAAGGGTGTGCAGAGACAGTTTGGTAACCATCAGTTAAAAGTCCTCGGTAACTCTAGTTAGGAACCGCAATTTTGGGAAGGCTTGGTCCAGACGTGGTTACAAAAAACCACAACTGCTCCTAGGATAGGTTAGGCGAGCCGAAAGGAGGCTTTATTGTTGCAAAAACTTTGTGAAGCCAATCATGCTTTGTATTTTAGGTGGCAAGGTATGCTATATGCTTGTCCTTTTTGTTTTGTTTTTTCTTTTTGTCACGTTTCACAATCTTTTATCTGAAAAAAGTTTTTTAGGACTCAGTAAGCAAAACGATAGTTTCTGAAAGTGCCAGCTGCTCACCATTTCCTGTTGCAAATGAGGAGAAAAACAAAGCACCTATTATCTAAATCTAAATACAGTTTAGGACGTGCTAGCTGATTACCACCTACAAGTTTATTTCTGAAATTTGCCAAGAATTCAAATTACCTTTGCAAAAGGATTAGTAAGAAGACATTGTCAAAAGAAAACACGTTTTCCCTAACTCACCAGCGTGAGGCCATTTCGTTAGGCAATCAGCATTGATGGAGGAAATTTCAGGGGCAGCTAAGCCATCCCTGTAGGAGGGCAAGATCACGCATGTAGGGGAAGAGTCCTGACTGCCTGTATTTAGTTTCCCAGAAGGACAAGTATACATATCATTTGCCTGCTTAAGATATTTATTAATGCTGAGTAAGTCTTGCTTGTGTATGTGGGTAGTATCTACTACTAACTAGGAATTAGAATAGATGAAAAACAACCCAGTTTCTCGTGTTTTGTCTTTTTCAGAGTACCAAATATGCATCTCTTATTAGGTGTTTTTCTTCCTGTTTTTTCAATTCTATATGAGTCTCTGAACCCGGAAGACCATTAGCTAAAAATATAAAAAAGGAACCAAGGCGTCCATTGGTGGTACAAACAGGTAATGTGCTTGGTTGCAGCAAAGCCAAACAAAGGTTGGTAGTTCTCACCCACTCAGAGGCATCTCAGAAGGAAGGCTAGGCAATCCACTTCCAAAAAACATCAAGGAAAGGTAAGATGGGAACAAAAGGAAACAAAGCTATTGTTTTAGAAACAGACTCTATTTTGTTTTCTTTTTCTTGGCTTTCTTCGACGTATAGAACTGTGTCTGCTAAAACCTACTGCCATGGAGTTGGGTCCAACTCATAGTAACCCTAGAGGTCAGAGTAGAACTGCCCCATAGAGTTTCCAAGGAGCACCTGGCAGATTTGAACTGCCGACCTTTTAGTTAGCAGACAGCATTTAACCGGCTATGCCACCAGGGTTTCTGTGTCTGGTAAATACGGTAAATAAAAGTGAGCTGATTAACTAAATATAAGGTTGATGAAAAGTCACAATTACAAATAATTTTATTGTTTGATAGAAAACTAACCTGAGTACATTAGTCTCTGGACACAGATAATTACAAATTGAAATACAATTTGATATTTGTGAAAAGAGTGATTTAGATTTTTTGTAAGTGAATATATTTTCTTAAATATACCCCAGGTTAGTCCTGTTTCTTTGCTGAGCAAATACTCATCTAAATACGTTCTGTGTCCAGATTGTTATAATGGTCACATTTATGGAATCAGGATGAAGAGCTATTTTCAGTGTTTAAGTGGCTAAGTACATTTAATTCAGCTCCTAAATTAAGCTGGTACTGAGAGATCTTCCCCAACAACTTCTGCGTACATTAGGTGGGTTTAGTGTTTTGAAGTGATAAATTATGATAGAAGGTCCCATGGAAGTGAAACCAGGTATCTCCTCAGTCATTTGAAGTTCAAAGCTACAAAGTCAAATTGAGTTAAAAAGAGAGGACAAGTTTTAAAGCACTCCAGATTTTCTTTCCTAAGGTTTTGTTTACAGACAGACTCATTTCTGTAACTCTTGTTCCCAAATAGGACTTCCGTAATAATCGTTTCAATCCCTTAACATGTCTCCTTGTGTGACATTTAATGAAAAAAGTTGAGAAGCAAATAGCTCAAATGAAGTCAGCAGTGCCATTTGGTCAGGACTGACACCTCACCAATTTGTCCTCCAGTTTCCTCATCGGTGGGCTGGGTGATTACTTCCTGCCCAGAAACTTCACATAGTGATAGGAGTCAAATGAAGTTCTAAGAATGAAAACAGAGCAAATGAAGTGTCAGGCAGATGGTAAGTAGTGTTTGGGACCACAGTGGAAGTTTTCCAAGTGATATTTTGGTACTATCCGTAACCCTGTTGATGTGACCAGTGGGTTCTCTTTTGTGTTTCTGAGTCTTCAGGAACTAGCAAGGAATCAGAGAGAGGTCATTCTTAAATGTGGAAGGGAAGTGGAGAGAATCTCTGAGTGTGGCTGGAGGTCTCCACTAGCTAAAATCTCTTTGCCTCCAGCTAGTGGTGAAGAATGTGGATGTGGGAGGCAAACAGACCCACTTTCGAAGCTCAGTTTTGTTCTTTACTAGTAGTGAGCCCTTAGTTGACATATTTATACTGCCTGCACCTTTGTTTTCTCATCATTAAAACGGGGACAGTGGAAGTGCTTTCCTGGGATCTCATCATCTGAGTTTCAGAGAGGCCTTCCCTGACCATTCTTTCTGAAGTGACCTCATCAGTTCTCTATCACATGACCTCACTTTTAGTCGCAGCACTTACTAACATCTGAAACTACTTTCCTTTTGCTCTTTACTGGTTTAGTGTCTCTTTTAACAATAAAAGCCTGTGGAGGACAGGCATCTTGTTTGATTTGTTATCCACTATAGGATTGCTATGGAAACCTCGGTGGCATAGTGGATAAGTGCTACAGCTGCTAACCAAAAGGTCAGCGGTTCAAATCCACCAGGCGCTTCCTGGAAACTATGGAGCAGTTCTACTCTGCCCTTTAGGGTCACTATGTGTCAGAATCGACTTGATAGTGGTGTCTTTTGGTTTGGTAGTGATGTAGTGGTTAAGTGTTACAGCCCCTAATCAAAAGGTCAGCAGTTTGAATACACCAGGCACTTCTTGGAAACCGTGGGGCGCTTCTACTCTATATTACAGGGTTGCTGAGTCAAAATTGACTCTACAGCAGGGGATTTGGTTTGGTTTTGGTATGGGTCGGAATCAACTCAAGGGCAGTGGGTTTGTTTTCTTGAGGAGGCATTAAGGGGTGCCTTGTATAAACCTCACCAATCAATTCTGACTCAGCAATCCTATAGGACAGAGTAGAACTGCCCCATAGGGTATCCAAGGAGCAGCTGGTGGACTAGAACTAACCATCTTTTAGTTAGCAGCCAAATCTTAACAGTGCCACCAGAGATTAGCACTCAGTAATTAAATTCAAACAATACATTTCTGCAAGAACTAAATGAGAAAACCATGTTAGATTAGCATTGGACCTGACACACATATTGTTAGGTACTGTCCTGCAGAGCCACTGGGTGAGTTCAGGGTGCCAACCTTTCAGTTAGCAACCGAGCTCTTAAAGGTTGCACCACCAGGCTACCTTCATAATACCCTACAACTCATAGGAATGTGCAGAGGATTCAATGAGTTACCTTAGCATTTGAAAAACGTTTAAGACAGTGACTGGCATATAGAATAAAATGTGTTAAGTGTTCATGAGGTGATCATAAACCCTATCATAAACCCATTTTACAGATGAGGAAAGTGAGTCACAGAAAGGTTAAGTAACTTGCAGAACTAGGATTCAAAACTCCTTAAAGCTAAATTTGTCTGCTTCTGATGGAAGCCCTAGTGACATAATGGTCAAGGGCTACCCAAAAGGTCAGCCGTTCGAGTCCACAGGTGCTTCTTGGAAACTATGGGGCAGTTCTACCCTGACCTATAGGGTGACTATGAGTTGGAATTGACCTGATGGCGGTGGTTTCTGTTTTTTTTCCTGATGAAAATAAAGATGAAAATTTTATTTTGGGTGTAGAGGGGTGCGAAAAGGCCTTCGGGCTTTGCTTAATCTAAGCAGCCCAGAGTCTTGTTCTTCACTCTGATTTACAAAGCTGCAAGAACAGCGGGTGCCCCACCAGGAAAATGCAGTTGGTGTCAGGAATACGGCAGCTTTTTCACAAAGTGCGTGGCCGCAAGCCCTATCCGGTGTCCTCAGTGTGCACAGAGCAGCCTGAACCAACTTGCCCGAAAGTCCCGGGACCCCTCCCACCCGAGGCCGCCGCGTGGCCTAGCCGCGTCGGGAGCTGGGAAAAAGTTTCCAAACGGCGCTGCTAGGCGTTGATTGGCTGAGATAGACGCGGTTCCGTGGCGCCGCAGCCAATGGGGGCTGCTTGCCGCGAGAGCCGGGCGGAGGCGGCCGCCCGAGCCCCGGCAGCACCTCCCTTCTGAGCCGCCGCCGGGTCCTCGCCTCCGGAGCCGGGTAAGTGCGGAGATGTCTCCGGGCCGGGTGGCGGCCTCTCGAGTACCGCCACCCGCCGTCGAGAAACTCTTCTGCTCCGCTCCGGTGCGCGCCGGGACTCTGCAGGTCCCTGGCAGCCTTGCCGGGCCCCAGATGCTGCCCTGTCCTGCATCTCACAACCCCGCCCCACTCGGACTCCGCCGGTTCCTGGGCGCTGGTTCCGAAAATCAGGCTTCCCTGGCGCCTCCCTTGCTAACTTTGTGCTTTCCCACCCTCCGGTCCTTCGCACCTGGCTCTTCACACTTATCAATTTATTTCTTGTCGACCCTGTAGCCCTCCCCTCTCTCCTTGAAGTCCCCGTCACTTCGCCTCTTCGTCCCGAGACCCGCTGCCGGCTCCGTCTCTCTTCCACTGGGTCCCTGCTTTCCCCAGTCTCCCTCCATTTTTTTCGCCCCATTTTCTGAAGTTCACTCGCCCCGAACCTCTCTTCCTTGCTCTCTCTTTCTCCTGCAGACCCCAGCCCCCCGCCTGACTCCTTCGCTGCTCTGCTCTCCTCACCCACTTCCCACCCTCTTCCACCCTCGGAGCGAGTCTCTTTCCAGACACCTTCTTCCTCCCCTGCCCCTCCCTGTCTTCGGCTGTGCATTTGAAGCAGTCCCCTTCCCTTTGCTTTTCTCAGATCTCTGCTGCAGGACGGTTCAGGTTTCCCTGACACTACTTTGGGAAAGGACTGGGTAAAGAATGAAAAACGCTTATTCTCTGCCCGAATGCAGTGGCTGGGCGTACCTGCCTCTCTGAGGTCATGGGAGACATTGCCATCACCTTGGCACTGCCTTTTGGGAAGAAGCTACACTGTTTTCTCCAGATATCTTTGGTCCCCTGCCCCCTGAAGGCCTGAGCTTCCCTGAATCTTTGTCCAGGGTTTGTAATAGCGTGTACCTGCTTTTTACCTTCAGCCTGAGACTCCTTTTAACTTCTTTTCTAAAGAAACAGCCCTTCTGGTGTGTGCTGCGCTGAGTTTTGCCATTTTTTGACTCTAGTTTTGTCAGTGTGTTCTAGGATAGGTTGGTATTTTATGGTGCTTTGAAGAGTAATTGGATCCCAGCTACTCCCAGAGTCTCTGCTTAGCTTTCCATCTCCAGCCACCCTGGTATCCAACCAATTTTGAAACTTAAGTCTTCCTTCTTAATATGTCTTTTGTGTAGAATGAGATGCCCATGATCCATGCCCCTGAAATCTCAGGGGCCTTGGATTTGTATATTTTATCTCATTTTGGATAATAGTTCTTTAACTTTCCAGACTCCGTCACGATATTTTTGTTTCCAAAATGTGTTCTTTTGCCTCAGAATGTGTGAGCCAGAGAGATTACACTCCCTTTCTGCACTGGGTGATTTCCTAACATGAGCACTTTTCAGAGAGTGTTGGCTGCTCACCAACTACTGTAATACAGATGCTCTTTTTCTCTTACCTTTTTCAGCAGTCCCTGGCACTTAGTAGGTGTTTCACAAATGTTTGAAAAGGGATGGGTGGGAATCACAGTAGGAAAAATTTTTTCCCTGGCATTTTGTTTCAGTAGCATAAAATTATTCTGGAACAAGAGCTACTCTTCCACCTCCTCAAGTTTTTAAAATTCCCAAAGCAGTATATGTTTAGTATAAAAAATAGTTTCTATAGTGGAAAAGTGTGTTGGGTACCGGTTCTCATCTCAGTGCTTACTTTATCCACATCCTGATGTGTGCTTCCACACCCTTTTCTGGTTGTGATCATACCCCACCTGTATGACAACTTAGTATTTTTCTTTACTTAACATTATGAATTTTCTTGCACATTAAAAATAAAAAACAACCCCCTTGCTGTCAAGTTGGCTGCTCATCACAGGGACAGGATTGGACAGAGTAAAACTGCTTCTTAGGGTTTCTGAGGAGGGGCTGATAGATTCAACCGCTGACCTCTTGGTTAGCAGCCAGGCTCTTAACCACTGCACCACCAGGCCTCCTCTTCCATCTTGGGGGGCAGTAATTGTTCTTTTTAACAAGTAAATGGTGTCTCATACCTGAGTCTAACCAGTCCTTTGTTGACACTGAGAATTCTCTAATTTTCCACATTAGTGATGAGAGCCGAACATCTTGGATGGAGCATATGCCCTTGCATGCCTGCCTAAGGTTTTTCGGTAGCTGGATCATAGTAGACTTGGAAAACATGAAGACAGAAGCCAGACTTGCTGGCTCTTGACTGAATTTGTCCCAGTGATGTCACTTCTGCAAAATGCAAAGCCCAGTCATGGTGGGGAGGTTGGAGCCTGTACAGACTTTTTGTCAGCTTGTTTGTCTCCTCCCTGTTCCCTTAGGCTCTTCCATTTGTTTAGGTTGGGGTGGAGGAGGGCGTAGAATTAATTCCTACTGGGTTTTAGGTTTGTCTTGCTCCTGACCAGCTGTGCAGGTTTTCTGCACCCAGATGAAAGCTGGAAGAGATTGCTTTGTCTTGTCTAGTGGTTTTGAAATTGAAGGTGTGTGTCTCAGGTGTGTTGTTAGATACACTTTCCTGTTAGGCTGTATCACGGTATGTTGTTGTTGGCAGCCCTTGAGTGGTCCCCAACTCATGGCGACCAAGGGGATGGGACCGTAGTGTTTCTTTTTTTATTGTGATTAAATGAAAGTATACAGTCCACATTAAATCTATGTGCCTGCCTATCTGCAGCTCCTTCTGCTCTCCTTGCCCAGTGACAGCACTCCTTTGTTCTGTGTATGTCATATTCTCTTAACAATCTCTTGTCCCCTCCTTTTTAGCCTCTCCTCTTTCTTCTAGTAAGAGGCCAGTGAGACAGCATCCTATAAATGCATACAGCCATAATGTACACACACCGTATGTGTACATAGGGTTCTTAATGGCTGATTTTTAAAACACACAATGGAAAAAAGTTGAAACATGTTTGTAAGAGGTACAGATCTAAGTATGCAAAATAGTTTTTGAACCAGTTGGTCTAAGTGTGTTGTTGTGGCCTGCTGTAGCAAGTGTATCTGAGATGCCCATCGGATCTGTCCACAGAGCTGCTGGGGCCTGATGACGTGAAGGGTGTATGGAGAACACAGGGGAGGAGGCCAGATGCCAGTAGGGGCTCTGCAGATAGAATACAGGCATGCAGCGTCCGTTTTTGCGACCACCAAAACCAAGCCCACTGCCGTTGAGTCAGTTCTGACTCATGGCAACCGTTTAGGACAGAGTGAACTGACCCAGAGGGTTTTTAGGGTTGTAATCTTTACGGGGAAACCCTGGTGGTGTAGTGGTAAAGAGCTATACCTGCTAACTAAAATGCCAGTGGTTTGAATCCACCAGGTGCTCTTTGGAAAATCTCTGGGGCAGTCCCACTCTGTCCTTTAAGGTCACCATGAGTCGGAATCAGCTCAGTGGCAATGGATGAGTTTTTGTATTTTTTTAATCTTTACAGAAGCAGACTGCCACAGCTTTTTCCTATGGAGCAGCTGGTGACTTCCAGCGACTGACCTTGCGGTTAGAAGCTGAGTGTGTCACCACAATGCTTCCAGAGCTTCTCTTAGAGATGGTGCAAAGACTGCACTGAACAGGCATTGACACCTGCCTTTTAAAAACTGCCAACGAAAGGAGGGAGTGTGAGCATGACCTCCAGTCCATTTGAAACCTTGGGAAGACCTTGGGCTTGAATTCAGAGACCTCTGTGCTTGGATTCTTGCTGCTTGTTTGTGTTGATAAAGGCAGACAGTGCTTCTGCTTCTGTAAACAACCAAGTGATGGCCTTGCCTACCCATAGCCCTGGAAACCCTGGTGGCATAGTGGTTAAGTGCTAGGGCTGCTAATCAAAAGGTCAGCAGTTCACATCCACCAGACAGTCCTTGGCATACACAGTGGGGGCGTTCTACTCAGCCCTACAGGGTCACTGTGAGTTGTTTTGTTTTGATTTGTCTTTTTGACCTGTGGCTCGTAGAGCTGGATCACAAAAGTAGGGTAATGTTGGAAAACGCTGTAATACATGCTCAGTATACAGCAAATAGAAGATGATGATGAAATTTAGTTGAGTATGGCTGGAAGAAGGGACTATTTGCAAGTCATCTTGTTTGCTTCCTGAGACAGTTGTGCATGCTAGAACTTTCTGAGACATTTTCAAACAGCAAAGAACCTTCAATTTTTGAGATTGCAGTTTCTTGGGAAAGTAAAGTACAGCTGTTACTTCTTCTCTTTGCCACTGGTGTGTTTTTTGTCTTCTTTAAGAGCTGTTTTTAAAGTGCAAGGGTTTGGGAATTAAATGTTGTGCTTGTGGTTTTGGTCCATTGGTTGAAGGAATGAAACGACTGTGGTGCAAATCCAGCTCTCTGTCTAATTGCGTCTCAGTCCCTAAAGTCCAGAACCAGGTCCTTGCCATCAGTCAGGCTGTAATTAGAGGCTCTCCCAAGGAAGGTACTTCCAAAAACATCTGATTCAGTTCTTTCCTGAGGATTGAGTTTTAAAGCTCACTAGGCAAAATAGCAGGGTTTTAAGCAGCTCTTTCCTGTGATGTAGTGATTAAGTGCTGCAGCTGCTACCCAAAAAGTTGGCAGTTTGAATCCACCAGGTGCTCCTTTGAAACCCTGTGGGGCAGTTCTCTGTCCTGTGGAGTCGCTGTGAGTCAGAATCGACTCTGTGGTGCTGGGTTTGGGTTTTGGTTTGTAAAGGTTGGAGCCCTACTGGTAGAGAAGTTAAGAGCTGCAGCTACTAACCAAAAGGTCAGCAGTTTGAATTCACCAGCTGCTCCTTGGAAACTCTGTAGGGCAAGTCTGTTCTGTGCTGTAGTGTCTCTGTGAGTTGGAGTCAACAACACAGCAGTTTTTTTCTAAAGATTATCAAGAGTGTACCCACCTACTGCCGTGAGTTGGGTTCAACTCATGGCGACCCTAGAGGTCAAAGTAGAATTGCCCCATAGTTTCCAAGGCGTGCTTGTCAGATTTGAACTGCAGACCAGACATAGACTTAACCCACTACTAGGGTTTCCCATAAGTGCAGTAACCTTTCAGATACTCCTTGTCATGTAAATCTGGGAGAGGGGAGCTCCTGGTATGGCCCTATCTCATTGACAGGATTGTCACTCAGGTGCTGGGAGAGAGAGAGGAGTCACTGTCCTAGGTTTCTCCGTCAGTTCTCTCTGACAAGCTTCTTAAGCGTTGACAGATAGGAACTAACCTTCAGAGGGCCTCTTCCCTTTTTCCTCTTTATGTCTCTCTCTTTTTGCAGGCCATCCTTCTTGCCTTTCCTTGACCTCACGTGCCCTTCCACCTAGTAAACAGTTTTTATCCTGCACTGTTCTCACTTGGAGCCCCAGTAAGCAGTGGTTAGGAGCTCAGCTGTTAACCAAAAGGTCTGCACTTTGAATCTACTGGCCATTCCTTGGAAATGCTGTGGGGCAGTGCTACTCTGCCCTGTAGGATCTCTGTGAGTCAGAATCGAATTAGTGGCCATGGGTGTGGTTTTCAGTGACTCATTAAGCATTTGGGAGCAGTGGTGGGTCATTGGAAGAATGCTGGCTCTCCCTGTGGAGACCTGGGTTGGATTCCCAGCCACTGCACCGTATGCTCAGCAGTGCTTATGTGTTGCAGTGATGCCGAACAAGTTTCAGTGGAGCTTCCAAAAAAGAGTAGGAAGAAAGGCCTGGCGATCTGCTTCTGAAAATCAGCCGATGCAAGGCTGTGGACTACAAAAGCCTGATCCACAGTTAATCGCGGGGATGGTGCAGGACCAGGCGGTGTTTTCCTGCAGTTGTATGTGGGGTCGCCATGAGTTGGCAGCTGACTTGATTGTAGCTAACAATAACAGCATGTATTTCCTGAGGGCCTTTTATCTACCAAGTACTGTTCTAGGTATTGGGGATTAAGAAGGCAAGACAGAGAAGGTCCCTGTGCCCAGAAACTTACTTTCCAGTAGGGAAGATAAGCAAAAAACAAAACTCATAAAAGCGGTGAAGTATTATGAAGTTCTTTGAATAAAACAAAACAAGGTTAATGTGATAATGAAGGGCTGGAGGAGGTATTAGGTAGGATATTCAATTAAGAGCTTTTTGGGGAAGACATCTCAGCCAAGATCTGAAGGGCAAGAAACCTACTGGGCAGGAAAAGTGTGCCAGGCAATGAGCACAGCAAGTGCAAAGGCCCTGAGGTGGGAGCAAGCAAGTGTCTTCATGGAACAGAATGAAGGCAGAGTGCTTGCAGCATACTAAGTGAGGGCAGCAGAGTAGGCAGTGTTTGGTGAAGTAGGGAAGACACTGATGGTGTAGGGTCATGGACATGATCTTTTCCCAAACCTCAGGAAACATTAGTCTTTATGTGCCATTCCCAGTTCTTCTCCCTGTGTATACCGACTTCCTCCTGTGACGCGTAGTTGAGACTGTCCTCGGTGGTATTCACAGTGCTCGTTGACAGTCGCATGGGGCCTGGACTCCTGACTCTATAGCAGTGAGTTTGGTGACGACATGGCAGAGGAGGTCTGAGCGCCTTGAGCGGAGAGTGTACTGGGCCTGCACGTACCCGTACCCTTCTCACCATGTTCATTACCACTGTCAACACTCTAGGCGCTCTGCCCATCTTTCACCAAAGAAGAGCACTCATTTGGTATATTAATTAGAATTTTCATATGGAAGAAATCCAGCTTTACTTGGTGGAACCAACAAAGAGAAGTGATGAGCTCTCATGAGCCTGAAATCAGCTCCCAGAGCTAGTGGATGGTGCCTTGTCTGTTTGAACCCCAGAGAATGAGAGTAGGGTGGGTTCCCCCAAGGGTGTATTGGGGTGCTGTCATAGAACATGGAAGAATGAATGCTAGACTGGAAAAATTAGTGAATCAGCAGGTAGAAATTGGCTCTGCCTTGATAAAACTTGCAGAGAAACTGGCAAGTGGGTTGTGAAATGACATTTTTTCAGAATTAGGGAAGGATGGAAAATTAGGAGAGAACCTCTGAACAGATGCACAGGTGCTGACGAATGTAGAGCTGTGAATGAGCGCTGCGCTTCATAGGCAGTGGTGGTCACTGATTGCCTTGAGTGGTTTCTGACCCGTGGCGACTCCCTGCCAGGGATCCAAAAGTGAGTGAGTGTGTCTGTGTTGACGAACACATTTGGCCTAATTTGTACTTTTAACCAAAAATACAGCTTCTTAAGAACTGTTGATTATGTCTCAAAAAGTGATGGGTTAGTGTTCCTTCTTTTGTCCTCATGAATTTGCACAGACTGTGGGCTCCTCCTTTGAGGGGAAGCGAGGACCCTGGAGATGTCTTTTTTAGGTCAGCTGGATAGCAGCAAGTTGAATGACCTTTTGACAAACTCAGAGCCTCAAAAAAGGAAAAAAAAAAAAAAAAAAAGAGAGAGAAAGAAACCTCAGAAAATAAGCTGTTACACCCAGAGTATCTGTTTCCAGGGAGTCTGCAAATCATTAGCCCAGCTGTTAATAAAAATTTGTTTCCCTACTCGGTGTTCCAAAACATCTGGAAGGCCATGAGGGTCCAGCCAGAGGACCTTAACCACTCCACCCTCTGGCAATTGCCCAATCTGTCCCCTCTCCACACTGAATTCTCCAGAATTCCATCTGCTTCCTTTTCCTCACTTGCCGATTACTACTCCACCCAATTTATTCTCCAGCTCCACTGTCGGAAATCCTGGTGGCGTAGCAGTTAAGAGCTTGGCTGCTAACCAAAAGGTTGGTGGTTCAAATCCACCAGGGGCTCTCTGGAAACCCTATGGAGCAGTTCTACTGTGTCCTACAGGGTTGCTGTGAGTCGGAATGGACTCGACGGCAGTGGATTTTTGGACCACTGTTACAACTGCTTGCTCAGGTCACCAAACTAAAACCCAGACTCATTGCCGTCCAGTCACTTGTGACTCCTAGAGTAGAACTGCCCCATAGGGTTTCCAAGGCTCTCATCTATATGGGGGCGTCTGATGGGTTCAAACTGCTGAGCTGTCACTGAGCAGCCAAGTGCTTAACCCTGTGCCACCAGGGCGCTTAGCTCACCAGTGAGGCGCATTTCCCCGAGTCTCATGATGTTTTCCACTCCTTATCTTACCAGTTTGTCTCTCGGTTGCATCCTCACTACTGTCTCCTGGAAGCTCCCGGGCAGCTAATTCTTCCTGGCTCTCCTCTCACTTGTTCTTATTTGCTGCTTTGATTGCTGTCCTTTGTGCTCCGTCCACCTTTCAAACATTGTGCCGTGGATTAAATTGTGTCCCCCGCCGCCCGTGTGTGTAGCCATTTGGCTAGGCCACGATTCCTGGTATTGTGTAATGTTCCTATATACTGTAAACCCTGCCCCTGTGATGTGAATGAGGGAGGATGTGCAGCCGTTGGGTTGCTGGGGCAGGACTCAGTGTGTATGATTGCATTGTGCCTGGAGGCAGTCTCTTGAGATATAAAAGAAAGAACCTAGCAAAGTGTATTGGGGACTTCATACCGTCAGGAAAGATGCAATGCCAGGACTAGAGCCAGTCCTGTGAATCTGGGGTCCCTGTCCCTTAGAATCTCCCCATCCAAGGGAAGATTGGCGACAAGGGCCTTCCTCCACAGCTGACAGAGAAAGCCTTTCCTCAGTTGCTAATGCCCTGAATTGGGACTTTTGCCCACTATTCGGTGAGGAAATAAATTTCTCTGTTACAGCCACCCAGTTGTGGCGTCGCGGTTGCAGCCACACTAGGTGACTAAGACACACCGGCATTCCTCCTGGTTCATTAAGTGAGCTCTCCTTTGAGTCTCAGGTGGGCCCATCACTGAACTCAGGACTCCCGTCTTTGTAGTCCTAGCTCAGGCAGTAACCCTGAGTTTCAGAGCAGGTGTCACATCTGAATGAGCCGTGGCCACATCACACTAAAACTGTCCTAAACTGGGTTCAGTGTCTTCCCCTGGTTGGCTTTCCTTCTGATACTCTGTATCTCTGGTGATGGAGATGATGGTGGCACCCAGGTCCCTAAGCTAGGGACCCCAGGAGATGCCTTTGCCTCATTTTTTGGTCCTTCCCCCAAATGTAATACATCACCAAATCCTGGTAGTTTTGGCTCCTAAATACTTTTGGAATCCATTTTTCCTGCTTCCATCCGCATTCCCACTTCCTAATGCAGACCGCTTTCCTTCCTTTCTCGGATTACTGCCAAAGCCTTCGGCCTTGTGCTCCCCTGCCCAGCCATGGCCTCCAGGACTCCCTCAGAATTTGCTGGCAGTTCCCCACTGGTGCTTAGTTCCTCAGTGTGTCACACACACCTGTATTGATTTAACTCCTGTGTTGTTGTGTTTTTGTGTATTTATTGTGCTTTGTGTGAAAGTTTATAGTCAATTTGTGATACAAAAACTTGCACACAGTGCTATGTAACTCTGTCTGTTCTTCCCACCCAGTGACAGCACACTCCTGCTTTCCACCCTCTATTTCTTGTGTTCATTAAACCAGCTTGTGTCCCCTTCTCTCCTCTCATCCTGTCGCCGCCCAGTTAGTCTCCTGTAGCTTCTTAAGCCAAGCAGTACACTCTTTGCCAGTATCATGTCTTATTTAAAAATAAAAAACAAACACCCAGTGTCATGAAGTTCCAGCTTGTGGTGACCCAACAGGACAGAGTAGAACTGCCCCATAGAGTTTCCAGGGAGCACCTGGTAGATGACAACTGTGACACTTAACCACTACACCACCAGGGTTTCTGTATGTCTTATAGTCCTGTCTAATCTTTGAAGAGGTTAGCCCTTGTTTGTACCTGCCCAGTCTGCTCTCTTTCTGCTCTGTCCTCATCTATAAACCTAGGCTCCCTCTGCAGGCCTGACCAGTCTTCCTTTTTCCCTCTGCCTAGCATTCTCCCCCGACCTTTCTCTGGCTTGTAGCTCAGGCATCTTTCTTGTCCAGGAAGCCTGCCTTGACTCTGAGGTTGAATTCAAAAAACCAAAAACCAAACCAGTGCCTGTTGAGCCATTTCTGACTGGACAGTGTCCCTGTGTCTGCAGGGTCAAACTACACACCATAGAGTTTTCAAGGCTGTGACCTTTCAGAAGCAGATTGCCAGGCTTTTCCTTGGAGGCACCTGGAGGTGAGTTTGCACAGTAAACCTTTCACTTAGCAGCCTAGTGCTGAACCATTTGTACCATCCAGGAACTCACACAGGTTAAATTCAGGATTCCTGAAAACCCCGTGAGGTGATGGAAACATGTGTCTTCATGGTGGTTGTGGTTTCTCCAATGGTGGTTGTGGTTTCTCCGATGCATACCTGTGCTAAACCTCATCAGAGTATACCCTCGGAGTATGTGCAGTTTACAGTATGTCAGTCTCATGTGCGTATTCTATCGCTGCACTCACCATGTAGTTCTATAAACTTCCATTGTTTTTCGTCTCTCTCCTGCTAGAGAGAGGGAGAACCTTGGAGATAGCTTAGTTGGATACCTGGGCTTTGTAGTGGTTCCTCTATGAGTATTTGTGTCCTGATGTAGACATAAACCTGGATATTAATCCATGGCTCTAACAGGTGGATGGGCTGTGCTTTGTTCAGTTTGGGTTTTAGCTCTTTGGGAATGTTTATCATTTAATCTAGCATAATTTTTTTTTCTTCCCATTAAAGACCAGCTGTGCTAGCACAGTGGTTAAGCATTCAGCTGCTAACTGAAAGTTTGGAAGTTTGAGCTCATCATCCATTCCGTGGGAGAAAGATGTAGCAGTCTGCTTCCAGAAAGACTAAGCCTTTGAAACTCTATGGGGCAGTCTCCCCTGTTCTGGATAGGGTCACTATGACTTGTAATCAACTCTACAGCAACTGGTTTTGGGGGTAATAATTTTAAAACCTCTTTTCCTAGACACCATGCCACGAGAAGAGTAGATCTCTTCCCTGTGTCACAATGGAGGACTTGGGAAAGCCGACTTTCAGCTCTGAGGAGGAAGAAGCTAACTATTGGAAAGACCTGGCTATGACCTACAAGCAGAGGTTGGTTCTCCAAAGCCCACTCTGTCTTTCCTTCCTGTACTGATAGCAGCAACCACGGAAGCAGGGTTCTGTGCGGAGACTTAGCATGCATTTTCAGTTAATATCACAGCCTCCCATGAAAAACCTGTTATCACCCCATTTTACAGATGAGGAAACCACGCCTAAGGTCACAAATCTGGGAGGGTGGCAGAGCTGGAATTTGAACTCCAAAACCTGTGCTCCTAGCCATAATGCTACATTTCCTCCTATCTTATTTTCTGGTAGGGTTTTATTAGTTCCCAGATTCCATATCTGGTCAGTCCTTTGTGTACAGGGAAAGAACTTTTCCACATGCCTACCAGAGTAAATGGTGCTGGAATGAAACAACTACAGCTGGTGTTTCAGTACCTGTACCTGGGAGTAGTGGCTGTGTATTGGTGTTTGTGTTCTTTCTTTTGATTTCAGGGACTCTGTAATCTCTATGTGGAGGTTATATTCTGGCCCTCCTAATTTATTTATATTTAGTTTGACTTAAGATGAGTAGTATTTTTTAAAAACAACCCTTGGATTTTTATTTATTTTCAGAAAAAATAATCAAGTTATTTTATTTTGAAAAGAAAAGTTGGAGTGATCTGTCAATAGACTAGATGAACAGATTGTGGTATATTTATACAGTTGAATTCTATACAGCAGTAAAAGAAAATGAATTCAGTAACATGGCTGAGTCACAGAAAAACCGTATCAAATAAGAGAAAACAGATATGAGAAGAAGGTATGGAGTGTGATTACATGGATCTAAATTGTGAAGTAATGAAGGACTCATGAACCACGACCTACCACGATCTCCAGCAGATCGAGTCCAGTATAATTAGATGGTGCCCACCACTGACTTCTCTGACTGGGCTTAGCAATGGGTGGTCCAGGATGGAGCTGGAGAAGAGTGCAGAACGAAATTCTAACTCAGAAAGAAAGATCAGACTTACAGGCCTGACAGAGACTAGAGAAACTTCGAGGCTGTGGTCCTGGATACCCTTTTAGCTCAGTAATGAAGTCACTCCTGAGGTTCACCCTTCAGCCAAAGATTAGACAGGCCCATAACAGCTGGAATTGACTCAACAGCAATGGGTTGGGTTGGGGTTTTTTTTTTTTTTTTTTTTTTGGTTTTAAAACAGGGAAACTAAATGGGCATGCCAGTCCAGGGACAAGGACTGGAGGGCAAGCAGGGACAGGAAAGCTGGTAATGGGGAACCTGAGGTTAAGAAGGAAAGTGTTGACATGTGGTGGGGGTGTTAACCAATGTTGTAAAACAATGTGTGTCCTCATTGTTTAAAGAGAAACTAGTTTGCTCTGTAAACCTTCATCGAAAGAACAATAAAAAAATAAATTGCAAAGTAAGCAAAATTCAACTGTGTTGTTTAGGGATGTGTAGAATTAGTAAGACTAAAGACGAAAAAAACCAAACTGAGGACGTGATCGTCTTCAAAAGCAGGATGGCAGTCACCTCTGGCGGGGGGAGGGGTGGTTGGCAGGACTGGGCTTAAAAAGGGGCCCTTGGATTTAAAGGACCAGCAAACTAGGAACAGATGCTATATATTCACTCTGTCTTGTACTTTTCATTTAAGTGAGGTCAGATAGTATTTGTTCTTTTGTGATTGATTTATCCCACTCAGCACAATGTCTTTGAGACTCATTCAAGTTGTGACATAACGTCTGGACTTCATTTTTCTCCCCCTGTGGCTGTGTTGCGTTCCTTTTTGTGTGTGTACCGTGTTTTGTTTATCCATTTATCTGTTGATGGGTGTAGATTGTTGCTACCGTTTGTTTTGCTGTTGTGAATGCTGCTGCAGTGAACATAGGTGTACTATGTGACCTCACTTACATGAGATGACAAGAATAGGTAAGTATGTAGAGACCAGCTGTCACTAGCAGTTACCAGGGGTGGGAGGGGGAAGGAGAGAGGGAATCATTCTCTGGGTAGTCAGCTTATGTCCACGGTGATGGGAAAATAGGCATTGATTAAGCACAGTAGTCAACACAACTTGGCTAACATAACTGATACTGTCAAGTTGTACAGTAGAGGGCAAAATGGCAAATGTTGTGTTCCATATAAATTTACAGCAGCAGCAGCAACTCCCCTTTACCTCTCCCCAAAAGGGCTGCAGCTGATGGTACTACTTAGGTACAATGAAACACCTGGAATGAATTAGTTCTTTTAGAATGAGTAGAGTCATGTCATCATGGGACTGTCTGATCAACTGGCCTGTTTTAAAAGTTTGTGTTTTACCCCCTAATTCAGTGAATAGTGCTTGGCTTAGTACTGTTGTTAGTTTAGTGAGTAGTGCCTGGTATCTTCAAGCTTATCAGTGGCCATCCAAGGTACAGTTGTTCTCTGCTAGCCTGGAGCAGCAGAGGAAGAAGATGACCAGGGAAGAAATAGGAGAAGGAACTGGATTATGGGTTTAACCGCCAACATGAACTGCTGTCTCCTTTGTCATGAGACCAGAAGAACTGAATGGTGCCCAGCTTCCAGCACTGACCGTTTGGATCAAGGACTCAATAGATGAATCCTGATTAAAAGGGGGAAAAAAAGTAGAAAAGAATTTCCAATTCTTATGGAACCCAGACTTACTGGATTCGTGGAGGAATCCCTAAACCTCTTGCCCTGAGAAAATCTTTAAAGCTTGAATTGCAGGTGTCTCCTAGAGGCATCTTTAAATGAAACAACAATTTAGCTAAATTAGTAAAAGAAAGTTTGCTTGAGCATGGCGATCAAATTGGCAGCAGTAACTTTGAAACATAGATGAATAGCTTAAAACTGAAACCCACTGCCATGGAGTCAGTTCCAACTCCTAATGGTGCTATAGGACAGAGGAGAACTGTCCCAAAGGTTTCCAAAGCTGTGATCTTTACAGAAGTACACTGCTGTACCTTTCTCACATACAGGGGGTGGTGAGTTTGCATTGCCAGCCTTTCGGTTAGCTGCCAAACACTTTCACCACTGTGCCACCAAGGCTACTAGATAAGAAGTTCAGCCAAGCCAGCCAAGCCAAGTGCCGTCAAGTCAGAGATAGTAAATCCAAGTCAATAGTGATGAAGGATTATTGGTGGAGATAGTGAGAATGGTGGCACATGTGAAGAGTGTAACCATTGTCATTGAAATGTACGGTAGAAGTAATTGAATGGATGTATGTTCTGCTGTCTACATTTTCACTAGAAAAAGGGAGTGGACTAGCAGTGAGGGCTTGGGATGGGGCTTGGGGATTCTGGTGATGTAATAAGTTAACATTTGGCTTATTTCTGATTTCTGGAGATTTAATTATAAATAAGGAGCTGTGGGATAAATAAGGTGCAAATGGACATACAGTTGGTTGGTAACTAAAAAGGGTGGAAGCTCAAGCCCACCCAGATGCACCTTGGAAGAAAGTCTTAGTATCTGTTTCTGAAAACACTGTAGTTCTATTCTAACACCTGTTGGGTTGCCATAAATTAGAATCAATGGCACCCGAGTTTTTACGTATAAATGAATCTGCAGAGGATGCAAAATCTAAGCTGTTTACTATATATTGAGCTCAAAAATTGTATATTGACTGAATAAATGGTGAATTCTTTAAGAAATGGCATTGAAGTCAGGCAAAACTGGTTTTAGGTCCCAACTTGGCTTATTCCTACTACTTGTATCATCTTCCAACAAGTCCATCATCGTATATAAGCCTCATCTCCTCATCTGTAAAATGGGGATGACAATAGCTTCAGCCTGGTAGTTGAATGAAGAGATAATGCACTTTAGAGGCACGATGCCCAGCACATCTAACCAAAAGCCACCACCCAACGTTGAGTCGATTCCAACTCATAGTGACCCTGTAAGACAGTAGAACTGTCCCCATGGAGTTTCCAAGGAGCGCCTGGTGTATTTGAACCCCAGACCTTTTGGTTAGCAGACCTAGCATCTAACCACTATGCCACCAGGTTTCCCAGCACACCTAAGCACTCAATAAATGATTTTCTGTTTGGGAATTCACTAGGGCAGAGAATACTCAAGAAGAACTGCGGGAATTCCAGGAGGGAAGCCGAGAATATGAAGCTGAACTGGAAACGCAGCTGCAACAAATCGAAACCAGGAACAGAGACCTCCTGTCGGAAAATAACCGCCTCCGCATGGAACTAGAAAGCCTCAAGGTAAGGGCCAGCGGGCAGTGGACAGCAGCTGAGGCAGGTGTTGGACCGAGCTCTGCAGAGGGCTCCGTATGGCCTGGGATGGGAGGGGCTGTGAGAAGCAAGTCACACCATGTCCTCGCCACCTTGGTTGTCTATAGCTGCTCTGCTAGGCAAGTGGCAGGCAGGCATTTTCCAGGCATGGAATGTCGTGTGAATTATTGACCACTGTGAGATCCAGAGTTTCTGTGCCCTGTATGGTCGCCCCTAGCTACATGTGGTTTTTAAACTTAAATTTCATTAAAATGTCATAAGTTAAAATTTTAGTTCCCCAGTTGCACTAGCGGAAACCGTGGGGCATAGTGGGTTAAGTGCTATATCTGCTAACCTAAAGGCAGGTAGTTCAAATCAACCAGGTGCTCCTTCAGAACTCTATGGGGCAGTTCTACTCCGGCCTCTAGGGTTGCTGTGAGTCGGATCCAACTCAATGGCAGTGGGTTTTTTAGTTTTTAATTGCACTAGCCACGGGTTAGGTGCTCAGCAGCCAATGGGTATCATGGGACAGAGGGGCTGTGGAACATCACCGTTTTTGCAGAAAGTTCTGTTGGACAGTGCTGAACTGGGGCAGATTTCTCCAGCTGGGCCTGATTCACGTTAGTGGCTGGAGTGTTCTCCATTTTTGAGATCTGTCTTGTACATTGTTAAGGTGTTTGGGTGAAATCCCTAGCATCTGTTCACTAGATGGAAATAACATCCCTGTATCCCAGCTGTGGCAATGAAAAATGCTTCCATTGCCAGGGGTCTGCAGAACCAGTTCTCTGAAGGTAAAGCCCAGGCCTTTTCTGCACTGTCTGGTCACTAAGCATTACTGCACCCTAGAGAATGTGGCTCCCAGCCCTGCTTACACCAAGAACAGCTGGCCAGCTTCAAAGCGATCAGATGGGCTTGAGTTGCCCCTCCCCCATTTGATTCTCAGTAAGTCTGGATGTAGCTCCAGTATAGTCTGAATGTCTCTCTTTTGTTTTTTTTAAAAAAAACTCCCAGGTGTTGTGCATCTGAGGGAAAGAGCCAAGGCCTTGCGGTGTGTACCTGGGGCTGGGTGTGGTGGAAACACTAAAGGAGCCGTGGGAACAGAGCTGAGACCACCTGACAGGAAATGGGGCTGCATTACCTTGGTCTTGACCATGAGCCCTTGAGAGAGAGAGGAAGCTGCCTGCTTGGAGAAGGCTTCCTAGAGGAGATGGGGGGACTCCAGCTGATGTATGAAAGTGAAGGGGGCGTGTGGAAGAGGGGAGCAGCAGTTTGGTGTGTGGGAGTTGAAGAGTTCATTTGGACCAGTCTCAGATGTAGACAGGAGTGAGTGCTAAGTGCGCCTTGCGAAGCTGGGTTCTCTAGCGAGTGGGAAGTTGTGGGATCAGAAGGAGTGAGACTGGGGAGTGCGGAGGGGTGACGACGGAACCTGAAAAGCAGAATAGTGGTTTCAGACTTGATGTTTTAGACGCATGTACATGGACAGGCCATCCACAAACCATTGTTTGCTTCGACTAGAGTAGATTTTCTTTTTAGTGGTTAAGGGCTATGTCTGCTAACCAAGAGGTCGACAGTTTGAATCTGCCTGGGGCTCCTTGGAAACTATGGAGCTATTCTACTCTATCCCATAGGGTCACTATGAGTTGAAATTGACTAAACGGCAATGAGTTTGATTTTTTTGTTTGATGGTGGATTTTCTTCATAACATTTTATGATGAGTGTTCGAATACACAGCAGAGTTGAAAGAATTTTTTGGTGAACTCTTCTATATCCGCCCTCTCAGTTTCACCAGACATTTAACGTACTTAGACTTTTTATGATGTATCTATCCATCCATCATCAATCTGTTGTTTTTTCTTGGTGTATTTCAAAATAAACTGCAGACATCTATATGTTGTTACTGTTTGCTGGCCTCAAGATGTTTGTCTGGTCTCTAAATACTTGAGCCTGCCTGTTGTTAGCTAGCACATAGTGGTTCTTTTCTGTAGAGGTATTTTTTTGTATTTACTATTAACCTTTAAAAGTTGTGAAGTTTGCTCTAAAACTCTGAATTGCTGACTTCTCTTGAGAATTGGAAGAGCTGGTCACACCAACAGGCAGTTTTCCCCAGCAGCAGCACAATGTTAAGCAGAGGTTGCTGGGACAGAAGAAGTGTCCTCTCATTTGCCATGGTCCCTACCGTCCCCGCCATCCCTCACCTCACTGAAACTGCTGCCACTGACAGCTTCTTGGTATCCTTATCCCAACTCCTGGCCTGCTTCTCTCATTCTGTTACTGGTCTGACCCCTCCCTGTAGGCACTAGAATTTGGTCCTGCCTTGGGCTTTGAGGAATCATAGGTCTCCAACAGAGAGGACTCCGTGATGAAAGCCCCGGGGAAGAAAGGTGTTAGCAGCATGAATGACAGCTTGGGTGCCGTTAATGAAGGCTGAGTAAATGTCAGGCAATTACTGAGTAATTAACTGCGGTAGGCCTGAACCCCAGAGCCTGCAGACAACCCTTCTTTACAACCACTTGACGGACCCATGAGGCCCAGAGCAAAGAACAGGGAGCAAGAAATACCTTGGAAGAAAGAGGACACTGCCACCAGGGCGTATGTGTTAGTCACCTAAGAGAAACGTATTCAGCTGAGATAGACTTCATGACAACTGCTTATTCATTGCCAGTTGAATAAGAAAGCTTGTAAAGGATCAAACAGAGCGCCTATTGATGCCTCTGTCAGCTGACAGCTTATTATAATTAGTCCCAGATGAAAGCACAATGTTTCAGCAACAGTTTTTCATGTTTACAAGTTAAAAGGAGATCATTTGAGCCCATGCGTGGCCCAAGAAGCCCCTGAACCGCATCTTCTTGGAACTGGCATTGAGATTTCTGTGAATGGTCTAGGAGCCTGTACCTTGTGTTTTTTGGAGATACCCCCAAATCAGGGACGTTGAGGTGAGATGCAGCCACACCTGGAAGTTGGTTGTGCAGTGGGCCTGGCTGTTTAGCTCCTGCTTGCATGAGCAGAGACACTGCTCACAGCCAGGAAACTGGGTGCCAGTGGGGACCCAGTACTCTAGGGGTGTGGGATGGCCTCCTGTGCTCTCACCCCATCAATAATCCTCTTGTTTGTGGACATTTCTTGCACAATGGATCTCGCTGGGCCTCTCCAGCGTAGCCAATGTGACATCACCCCAGCACATCCAGACTGTTGGTAGCAACAGCTTTGCTTACATGGTGCAGGAAAGAAGAGGTGGCCTTTATTTGTGTTTAACTTGCAAATGAGACCCTCAGCCTTTCCTGTGAGAACTGAGTGTTTTGTATTCATAGACTCTGGGAAAAGTGTTCGATGAAGCAAAGTAATTGGACAAAAGCGCAGGAAAAGAGCTGAGCGAGTGTGTGTTTTTGATACTTCTGTGGCCTAAATGGAAATGGTTTTAGGGAAGCTTAGCATAATTGTTTCAGAGCACTGGCTCAAGGGGCAGGGGTTTGGGCTCAGTGTAGTCTTTGCTTTGAGCATAGAACCGAGCCTCAGTTTCCACATCTCTGAGATGGGATTCAGAGAGATGACAGACGTAGTACATTTAGCTCGGAGGCTGGCTCCAAGCAAGCAGCAGTAAGTGCTGGATGCAACAGTTAGGCAATCACAGGTCATTGAGAAGCATCTGGACTTTTCCTGGCCTTTGGAAAATACCACTGAGATTATGCTAAGCGTCCTTTGGTAATTAACAAGTTTCTTGCCCCTCCCTGCCTTTTTAATAAATCAACCAACCAACCAACCAACCTGAAGTCACAAAGCTCCTTATAAACCCCCATGTTGTAAGGGAGTGTCCTGAATCCCAAAAAGCAGTTGGCAAACTAGGTCCAAGCCACTTGGGTGTCGTTCAGTGGTAATCACACTCAATGTGTCACCGCTGCCCTTGCAGATGAGACTTGGAGAGGTGTATGTGGCTTGCTTTGGCTGGATTCGAGGTACAAGTGACAGAAACAGACTGGGCACTCTGAGCAAAATGGTCTAGTGCTGATTGTTGAGTACTTCCTGAGTCACCCAAGGGTGTGGGGGCCTGGTGGCAGGGGTGGGCAGGAAACAAGGTGCCGAGAGGGTGGGAGACAGGAGCCTGGAGGACACCAAGCTGCAACAGCTGGTCTGGACGAGATTGCTCTGACTGCCTGCCACCTGTTACCCTTCCCTCTTCTCTGTTACTTGCTTGAGATTGCAAATCCAAGGAGAGGCGGTTCTGCTCCTTCCTGGCTGTGGCAGGAAGCCGGGGGAGTACGTCTGGGGTCACCTCAGCACCTGTGATGGAGGAGTGGCCCCATAAAGACTCACCAGTGAGGGACAGAGAAATTCCCTAAAGAAATTAGGGTGCTGGTGGGATTTGCATGTGGTTGGGAGCAGTGGGTGCTCAGTGGCTGGAACAGACAAGCGTCCACTTGGGCAGGAGAGTAGCAGCTCCAGGGTGACGCCTGACTGTAAAGTGATGACGGGGCACAGAGAAGCCCGGCTGCTCACTCTGAGTCTCTTTTGTCCATCAGGAGAAGTTGGAAACGCAGCATTCTGAAGGCTACAGGCAGATCTCGGCCTTAGAGGATGACCTTGTACAGACGAAAGCAATTAAGGACCAGCTGCAGAAATACATCCGAGAGCTGGAGCAAGCCAACGATGACCTGGAGAGAGCGAAACGGTACGATGGGAAGGAGAAGGCCACTCTCAGTTTGTTGCTGGTGTTGAGAAGATGTACAGCAAAACATGTACCAAGCCAGCAGTTTCTGCCTGTGCGCTTCAGTGACCTCTTCCCCATGAACGTAAACTCACTGCCCTGCAAGGTTCCTATCTAATCTGTCAACTGCTTTGGCCAGTTGCACCCCATATCAATCTTAAAAAAGCACAGTGCCCAAGGCCAACATTCTGTACTGGGTAAGCTAAACTGCCATTTGGTGTTAAGAAGACTTCAGGAAATATTTTTGGTTGGTTTTAAAGATTATTTCAGAGTGAGAGTATCCAGGTGGTTTTTGGAGCATTGTGTCTGCTCTGCCCAATGACTAGGTATCTGTGTACAATATAGTGAATGTAGCGGCAGGCAGACAAACCAGTGCCATGCAGAAGTGTACATGGAGAGAATGCATGATGAGCAGGTAAGTGCTGGAAGTCCAGGGTGCTGTGGGGTCGGATGGCTAACAGCTTGGCTCTGCGTGGGAAATGTCCAGCCAAGACTTTCCAGAGGAAATGCTAATTAGGCTGAGGCCAGAGGGATTAATAGACATTATCCAAGGGGAAAGTAGATGGTGATGAGAACATTCCAGACAGAAGGAAGAGCATGTGCTAAGGCCCTGAGGTAGGAAGGAAAGAAACATGTTCCAGCAATAGTGTTACTTAAACTGATGTGCTGTGGTTTAGCAAAATAACAATAGCTAACATTTATTAATTACTCTGAGCTAGGCGCTTTAAAAAAAATCATATGTAGTGTTTTATTTATCTGTAAGTTGTATACACGGGAATGCAAAGATCTTAAACCTGCAGTTGAGTGAATTTTGACACCTGCATATGTCCATGTGTCCCATGCACATCAGGATACGGGACGTTTCCTCTGTCCTCTAAGTTCCTTGCGTTATTTTCTAGTGGTTGCTTTAGGGATTACAATTAGTCCTCGCTGTGATTCTGTGCCTGTGCGCCCCACTGCTTGCTCAAATGCATTTGTAGCCCACAAACCAGTACTCACATCCTGTCATGGTCCTTTACAACACAGAGAATAATGAAAAGCCACGTCACTCAGTGCGCGCTTTCCCAGCTGAAGTCAGACGTCGCGACACCCTCTGCCTTCTTGTCTCAGCTGTCTGACTGTAAACAAGTATTCTTTTTGCAATTAGTGCCATATTTTTCTCATCATTGTTCCTAGTGTTGGTCATTCTGTTTAAGTCGTCCCCAGGGTTAGTGCTAAAGTGCCAGCTGGTGTTCTTCAGCACGGGAAGACTGTGGTATGCCTTATGGAGAAAATTTTAGTTCTGATGTACAGTGCTGTCAGCTGTGAGTTCATTGTTAATGAATTAACAATAGACAATGAAGAAGGGGTTTTTAAAAAGAAGCACATGTAAAGCAAAGTTATGTATTGATTGCTAGACGAAAAAGTTGTGACCATAGGCTTACGTGCACCTAGCTTGTGTTTCTCCAAAGAGCAGTAAATAACTCCAAACCAAAACCCCAAACCCGTTGCCATCAAATTGATTCTAACTCACAACGACCTCGTAGGACAGAGCAGAGCTGCCCCATAGAGGTTCCAAGAAGCAGCTGATGTATTTGAACTGCCAGCCTTTTGGTTAGCAGCTGTAGCTTTTAACCACTATACCACCAGGGTTTAGTGAATGTTTCAATACTTGCTAATTCAGTATTCCAGTATTATAGGCCATAACTACTGCAAATAAGGACACTCTTCCGTACAGCGTCAACTTTCTGGTGTACTTAGTGTTGATACTGTATCACTTCTTAAAAATCCCAACAGCCTTTCAGCCTTCACTTTCCCTGTCCCTCACTGTTCTGTGCTCCAGTGGTCAGTGTATCTACAAATGCTGTGAACTGCACAGTATATTAATATTTTTTCTTTAAGAAGTCACGTGCATTTTAAAGAAATTAAAGTGATAAAAAGATAATGTTTTGACCAGAATTGATGGCCCGAAAGCCTGGAGGGTCCACTGGGAGCATGACCCCTAGACGTGTTGCTGCCCCAGACCTGAAACCAGAACTGAGGTCAGCACTTCAGAGAATGAACTGGACTCGGGGGCACAGAGTGAGCATGTGGTGTGTGTAATTTATGGTTTTATGCATTTATAGGAGGCTGTCCTACTGGTTTATTTCTAGAGGGGAGAAAAGGTGGAGAGAAGGTGTTCATTAAGAGATTACTAGAAGTACAGAGTGAAAAGGAGGAATGTGCTGTCACAGGGTTGAGGTGAGCAGATACAGAGTCGCCGAGAGGTGGGCATGCAAAATGGACTTGGATTGTATACTTTCACTTAATCATCATCATAATTTTCCGAAGGGATCTTTTGCATTTGTCCCTGTGTCTGCTGTTTCTGGTGGTCTTCATTTCTTCTTGAAGATCCAGATTCCCATCTGGTATCATTTTCTTTCAGCCTGAAGAACTTCCTTTAGTGTTTCTTGTTCTGGTCTGCTGGAAATTACATCTCCTAGTTGTTTTTTTTTTTTTTGCTAATTCAACTTTTGAAGGTGTGTAACTAATTGACAGCAATTATAATAATCTGCTGTGCACCCCTACCCTTAGTGTGATTCTGATCTATTACTTTTACCCCCTTTTTCCCCTTCCTCCTGCCCCAGTAACCCTTGGTGTCTGTACATTTGCCTTTTCTTGTCTTTTTATATAAGTGAGATTATACAGTATTTGTCCTTTGTGACTGGCTCACTTCCCTCAGCATGGTGTCATCAAGCTTCATCCATACTGTACATATATCAAGACTTAATTTCTTCTGCTGGATGAATAGTATTCCACCATGTGTATGGACCACATGTTGTTTATCCATTTGTCTGCTGATCGACAGTTGTTTGCATATTTTGGCTATTGTGAATAGTGTTGCTGTGAACGCTGGTGTACAGGTCTCTTTGGAGCTTGCTTTCAAGTCTTTGGAGTGTATATCTAGGAGTGCAGTTGGTGGATCATATGGTAGTTCTATTTTTAGTTTTTTGAGGAACTACCACACTGTTTTCCACAAAGATGAGACCATTTTGCATTCCCATCAGCAGTTAATAAGCATTCCAGTTTCCCCACATCCTCCCCAACATTTGTTATATTCTGGGTTTTTTTGGGTTTTTGTTTTTGTTTTTTTAGCTTAGCCATCCTAGTGGGAGTGAACTGGCATCTCATTGAGGTTTGCTTTGTATTTCTCTGATGGCTAATGACATTGAGGATCTTTTCATGTATTTGGTGGCTGTCTAATTATCTCTTTGATGAAAAGCCTCTTCAAGTCCTTCACTCTTATTTATCGTTTGGTTGCTCCTCTTCTTGTTATTGTCAAAATTTTGTATCTATTTTGGTTATTAAATTCTTGTTGGATATATTGTTTCCAGAAATATTCTTCTTGTTAGTACCTTGTCTTTTCTTCCGTTTTAGTAGTCTTTTGATAGAAGTTTTTAATTTTCGGGAGGTTCCATTGATTTATTTTGTCTTTTGCTGCTTGTGCTTTTGTTATTATATCAGCTAATCCATTGCCTTCATCCTTAAAAAATATTTTCACTGGATGTGGAATCCTGGATTAATAGTCATTTTTCTCTTCAGTACTTGACTGATGTGATTCCACTGTCTACTGATCTTGTTTCTGATCAGGGGTTAGTGGTCATTAGACTAGTCATTCTCCTGTATATAATAGCTGCTCTCAACAATGTCTCCTAATTTTTGTTTTTTTGCAGTTTCATTCTGATTTGCTAGATGTGATGGTATTTTGATTGACCTTGCTAGAGGTTTGCTGAGCTTCTTGAATCGATGTGTTTATGCTTTGATCATTATTTCTTCAAGTATTTTTATGGCCTGTTCTTGCTCTACTTTCCTTCTGGAACATGAGTTACACACATTAGTCCTTTGCCCCCCAAAAGGCCTGCTGATCTATGTACTTCTGTCAAGACAACAGCCAAGAAAGCACTGGAGAGAAGTTCTGCTCTGTGTAATACACTGGGGTTGCTATGAGTCGGAATCGACCCAGTGGTGTGAAGTTTGGTTTTAGTTTTCAGTGGACGGATTACCTGCTGTGTTGCTGTATCTTTTGCAGTGATCACGCGTTGCTTTCGTGAATACCCTAGCCTTGCTCAGATGTGTATGTGTAGGATAAATGCCCAGAAGTGACCTTGCTGAGTCAAAGGACATGTGCATCTGTGGTGGTGACAGTGCTGAATGGCTCTCTCTCTTTTTGTACCAGTTGACATTTCTCACTAACTGTGTAGATTAACTGTGACCCTGCTGTCAGGTGGCGTCATAAACAGTGATTTTTCAAACTTTGAATTTCTGGCAATCTAATAGGTGAGAAATAGGTGCATTTCTGAATTAAGAGTGGCTCTGAGTTCTTGTTTATGTACGTAAGATCTATTTTTGTTCCTTTTCTGTGAACTTCATCTTTCCCTGTTTTAAAATTGGGTCATTGGGGTTTTCTTTTGTTGAGTTCTGGGGGATCTTAATGTATTTGTGATATGAGTGGAAAACATTTTTGCAGTTCGTGATTTGTCTTCCAGTCTTACCTATCATGTATCTTACTGTGCAAAAGTTACTTTGTTTCTATGGAGTCAAATATATTCATTTTTTTATATGGCCTCTAAAAGTTCGGCCACAGTTAGTTAGAAAGGGCTTTCTCCACTCAGAGGATTATGAAACAGCCTGTGTTTTCTTCTAGTATGATGTTTCTTTCCCTTCTTTCTTTACTCCCTTTTTTTTAAAAAAATGTTCTAAAGAGCGATTCCATCCACATGGTAGCCAAATCCTGAAAAGGTGAACATTAAAGGCTCGTGCCACCATTGTGAAAGGAGAATGAGTGGACTTCTAGAATACAGAAGTTTCAAAAAAGAATTTACAGTTAGTACAATTTTATAATAAAATGTTTTAGTCATATTTGGAAGATTGGGCAGTCACTGTAGGATAAGAACAGTAACATTTTTTTAAATTTTATTGAGATTAAGTGAAAGTTTACAATCCGAGTCATTTTGCCATACAAAACCGCAACCACAAACCTATGTGCAACTCTATCTGCTCTCCTCACCCTGTGATAGCACACTCTTCTTCTTCACCCTGTACTTCTGGTATCCACTCAAGCAGCACTTGTCCCCTCCTCTCTACCCGCCTGTCCCCTCTAAAGATCAACCAGTTGGACAGCCTCACATGCAAACCCGAGAAGCACGCACACCGTCTGCGTCACTCTTAGGTCCCATAGTCTAGTCCAATCTTTGTCTGAAGAGTTGGCTTCAGCCCTGGCTTCAGCTCTGGGATAGCCGCAAGCAAGCCCAGGGGCCGTGTTCTCAGGGGACCCTTTAGGATGTCAGACCATCAAGTCTGGTCTCTTTATTAGAGTCAAGAACAACAATTTTTCTGCACTATCAGCTATATGGTGGCTCTTGTGGCTCTTATGGTACATTTTGTGAAACTAGGTGGGCAGCCTCACATTCAGACAGACAGGCCAGTGTGCAAGGGAGGCGTTTGGAAAGACTTGGCCAAATGGACAGCAAGTAAATAACTAAAAATTAAATGTATTTTTTGAAGCTTATTTTGTTCAGTCTGTGAATGCTAAGATACCAGAAGGTTCTATGCAGATTAAAATTGATTTAATCTGATTTTTGTATTTATTGTCAGGTAGATTTGTTCAAGCATTTATTGGCTGAAAAACTATATATTCTTGGTTATGTAACTAATGTCTTTGTTTAATATTTATGTTTACTGAAAATTATTTAGCTAAATAACTATAAAAACCAAAAAACTGAACCCCTTACCATCTTGTTGAGTTCAACTCATGATGACCCCATGCTTCAGAGTAGAACTGTGTTCCAGAGTTGTATTTCCTTTTACAGTTATTTATTGTTGTTGAAAAGATACACAGCAAAAACATATACCCATTGAAGTTCCTTCATGTACATTTCAGTGACATTAATTACATTCTTCATATTGTGCGATCGTTCTCACGCTCCTTTTCTGAGTTGTGGATCCCCCATCGACGTCTCCCATTATTCTCCCGTCAGTGTCCCCTTAGGTTCCTAATACAGTCTTTCAAGTTACTGTTGTCAATTGGATTCCATATAAAACTGAACAACAAATGCACTGCCATCGAGTCGGGTCTGACTCATAGCAACTTTAGAGGTCAGAGTAGAACTGCCCCATAGAGTTTACAAGGAGCGCCTGGCGGATTTGAACTGCTGGCCTTTGTGGTTAGCAGACATAGCACTCCACTGACTACGCCACCAGGGTTTCCTCAGATGGTAATACATAAGGTTGGTAGCTTTCGTAGTCATTAATTGTAGCATTTTATTCTTACAGTGATAAATACCCTTTTATACATCTGTTGACAGAATTTCGAAGTATAAAACAATTTTCACTCATGTTACAGTTAGAATGCTTTGATATACTTACAAAAACAAATACACTGGTTGAAATAGTAAGTCAGAATGACGTTATGATTTGCTGGTCGTAATGACATGTCTATGCTAATTGTATGTAATGATGATCTCTGTAATCACACAGTCATTGTTTGCAGTTCCAGAAGTGCCACCTGGCTACCTCCCTGTCTGCCATTCTAACAGTCCCTTACAGGCAGTCCCCAGGTGAGAACACCTGACTCAGTGGACAACTAGTAGTTACCCTTTAATGTTATGTAAAGTTGTCCTCACTTTGCAACCCCTAAACCCTTGCCATCTAGTGGATTCCGACTCACAGTGGCCCTGTAGGACAGAGCAGAACTGTCCCATAGGGTTTCAGAGGAGTGACTGGTGAATTTGAACTGCAGTTCTTTTGGTTGGCCACTCAGTCTTTTGGTTGGCGACTGAACTTCACCACTGCACCACCAGGGCTCCGAAGCAGCCCCTACCCTTGCTCCAGCAAATTCATCACAGTCGCTTTCAACTCCCTGCACATGCAGTTTTTAAATCTTAACTACGTTAGGGCCTTTTCTTGAGTTTAGTCTTAACGGTTCTCTATCTCTCTGTGGCGCTTCCTGGAGCCTCTTGGTACAGGAATCTGAGGTCCGAAGGACATTCTCTGTTCCTGGCTCTCCTTCTATGGTAGTGGCGGGCTCCTCTCTTTCCTGCCTCTGGGGTGGCTCGTTTGAAGCCCACTGGGGTGGTAAGACTGACCAGCCCCCTTGGTAGCCCACGGTTACCCTGTTGGCACATCCTCACCCAGTGACCTGGTCGGAGTTAACAAGACTATGGCAAGGACGGTCACACAAAGCAATCCATCCTACCACACCTTGCATTATATGTGAGGAGAACTGAGGCGCAGAGTAGGTACCCTGCCCAAAGTTTACAGCTGGTGTCAGTTTCTCTTTCTCCCTGTTTCCACCCCAGGTTTCCTACATCTGTTCGTCCAGATTTCTGGTCCCTTCTGTCTCCTCATCTTTGCTGTTGGTCAGGTGTTGTCCGTTTGGTCTCGTGTAAGGAGCATGTACCTCAGCGATGTCCCTGTTTGTTTCATCGGCCTGTCTAATCATTGGCTAAAGGGAGGACTTCAAGAGTGGCTTCAGTTCTGAGCCAGCAGGTGTCTGGGGACCACAGCCTCAGGGTCTCCTTCAGTCTCTATCAGACGAGTAAGGCTGGTCTGTGAATTTTCATTTTCTGTGGTGTTCTTCCATTCTGTCTGGGATCTTCTGTTGTGATCCCTGTCAGAGCAGGTAGCTGGGCACCGTCTGGTTCTTCTGGGCTCAGGCTGGTGGCGGCTGAGGGTCATGCCGTCCGTGTACCTCATTTTAGACAAATGCTTTTCTTGTGTCTTTAGTTTTCTCCATTCTCCTTTGTCCTGGATAACGGCACCAGTAGATGTATTTTATATGGCCACTTGCTAAGACCCCACGTGCTACTTACCAAAATAGGATGTAGAACATTTGCTGTATGACCTTTGTCTTGTCACTTGACCTAGATGTGCCCCAAGACCTTGGTCCCCAGCCCTCAGTCCCAGTAACTTGGTCCTTCAAGGTCTTTGGATGTGTCCAGGAAGCGTCTGTGACTTTGCATCATTCAAGTGGGGCTGAATTTCTCCTGTCCTCTGTTGTCTTTCTCTTCATCGAGTTAACCTTTGCCTACTATCTAGTGATTTTTCCTCCTTATCCCTTCCCTCACTTGTAACCATCAACGCTTGCTATTTTCTGTGTGTAAATCATTTTTTTATGATTGAGTGAAAATGTACATTCCCATATAAATTTGCATGCCCACATATGTGCAGCTCTCACTGCTCTCCCTGTCCAGTGACAGCACACTCTTCCAGTCTGCTCCATACATGTCTCATCCTCCCAACAAGCTCCTCTCCACCCACTCCCCCACCTCCAGTGAGAGGTCAGCAGGACGACATCGTATGGATGCACAGAACCATAACATGCACATGTGATATGGTCACTCTGTGTTGCCAAGTCCAATCCATTCATGTCTGAAAAGTTGACCTCCATTATGATTTATGGACTGGAACAGTATCAGGGCCAGGGGCCATGCACCCAGTGGAGGCCCCTGGACCATCAGTTGTGGTCTTTTAGTGGAGATCTCAGGGTGTACCCCTTTTTATTCTTGTGTTGCCAGTGAGACTCAACTTTGTGAGCTTCATGGCTATCACTGGTGGTGGCCGGGCACTATCCAGTTCTTCCAGTCACAAGTCAGTGTAGTCACCCACTAATGTGGGTCTTTCCGTCTTCTGGGTTCTCTTTCCCCCATGTTGTTTTGGTCCTTGGTGGTCATCCGTTCCTGCTGAGTTGGGACCATTTGCTTGGCAAATTGTCAGTTGCCTGCTTGGCAGACCCCAGATGTTACTCACCAGTGTGGGGGGCAGAAGACTCTTACCAAAATGCTAGTTGTGCCGGTTTGGCCTCAATTTCCCCTGAGAGTGTGGTCCCTAGCCCCCAACCCCAGGTACTCTGGCCTTTCAAAATTGGGTTAAGATGGGAGGAGTAATCATGTTATGTTCAAGTCCAGTTAATATTGATCTTCTTTCTGATGTGTGCTGTCACAGATTTCACCCAACCAAATTTCTATCAACTATCTAATTTAAACCCTCCCCATCTTGCCCTCCCTCCTTCCCCACACTTGCAGCTGTCAAAGAGTCTTTTCTCCTATGTATGAGTCTGTTTTTAAGTTCTTATCATAGGGGTCTCATACAATATTTGTCCTTTTGTCGCTGACTGCTTTCACTCAGCATAATGCCCTCCAGTTGAAACCAGGTTATGGGATATTTCCTAAAATCATTACTGTTCTTTATCATTGCGTAGTGTTCCATTGAGTATATATGCCATAGTTAACCTATCCATTCCTCTGTTGTTGTGTATCAGGGTTGATTCCATCTTTTTGCTGTTGTGGACTGTGCTGCAGTAAACATTCGTGTGCATGTATCCGTTGGTGTGAATGGCCTGGATTCTGCAAGATATATTCCAAGCAGTGGAATTACTAGGTCAAATGGTATATCTAGATCCCTTTTTTTAAGGAAGCATCAGATTGCTTTCTAAAGAGGTTGGACCATTTTGCAACCCCACCAACAGTGTAGGAGAGTTCCAATATCTCCGCAGCCTCTCCAGCATTTGTTGTTTTGTGTTTTTTGGATCATGGCCTACCTTGTTGAGGTGAGATAGAATCTCACTGTCGTTTTGATTTGAATTTCTTGCATAGGTAATGATCGTGAGCATGTCCGCATGTGTTTTTTGGCTGCCTTGATCTCTTTAGAGAAGTGTCTGTCCATCTCCTTTGCCCATTGCTTAATTGGGTGATTTATCTTTTTCTTATTGATATTTTGTAGTATCTTACAGATTATGGAGATCAGGCATCAGTCTGACATAGAGTTGCCAAATATTTTTTTCCCATTCTGTAGATGGCCTTTTAATTCTATTAATAAAGTCTTTGGATGAGCAACAGTGGTTGATTCTTAGTAGTTCCCATTTATCTATTTTCCATTGTTTGTGGTTTGTGTGACAGATTTTGAAGTCTGTCTGCATTGTGTGTTAAAGCTTCCATCATTGTTCCTACTTTTTCTTGGATGAGCTTTATTGTTTTAGATTTAATATTTAGGTCTTTTATCCAGTTTGAGTTGGTTTTTGTATAAGATGTAAGACATGGGTCTTGTTTCAATTTATTGCACATGGATATCCAGTTTTGCCAGCACCATTTGTTGAAGAGATTGTTTTTACCCCATTTTAATGTTCTAGGGCCTTTGTCGAATATCAACCGTTCGTAGCCAGATGGGGTCATCTCTGCGGTCTCGATTCTGTTCCATTGATCTATCTGTCTCTTTTTGTACCAGTACCAGGCTGTTTTGAGTACTGTGGCAGTGTAATAGGTTCTAAAGTCAGGTAGTGAGAGGCCTCCAAGTGTGGTGTTCTTCTTCAGTAGTGCTTTACTTATCTGGAGCTCCTTCCCTTTCTAAACAAAGTTGGTGATTTGTTTTTCCATCTCATTAAAAAATGTCCCTGGAATTTGTATTGGGATTGCATTATATAAGTAGATTGCTTTAGATAAAATAGACATTTTCACAGTGTTAAGTCTTCCTATCCATTAGCAGGGTAGGTGTAAGCCTTTTCTTGAGTTTTCATAATAGTGGTGCCGTATCTGACCTTTTGTGATGGACTTTCACTCAGCATGATGACTTCCAGATTCATTCATGTTGTGCAGTGTGTCACAGTCATCATTGTTCTTTATCATAGTCTAATATTGTATTTATTGACCTTAATTTATTCATCCATACATTTGTTTATGGACACTGAGATAGTTTCTGTCTTTTTGCTATTGAGAGTAATGCTGCAGTGAACAGGAGGGTGTGTGTCTGTCTGTCCACGTGATGCTCTTCTCTAGGCTGTATTCCTAGGGGTGGGATTGCTGAATTGTGTTATTTCTGTTTTTTAAAGGAAATTTCCTACTGTTTTCTGTAGTGAGTGTGCCAGTCTACTTTCTCACCAGTAGTGCATAACATTTCCAGTCTTCCCACAGCCTTTCCAGCATGTCGGAGTGAGGTGATATCTTATTGTTTCAATTTGCATTTCTCTAATGGCTCATGATCGTGAGCATTTCTTCATGTCCCTGTTAGTTGCCTAGATACTTTTCTTTGGTAAAGTGTGTGTTCATATCCTTTGCCTGTGTTTTAATTGGATTATTATCATTTTGTTGTGGAAGTTTTGCAGTATCTTGTAGATTTTAGAGATCAGATGCTGGTTGGATTTGTTGTAGCCAAAAATTTTCACCCAGTGTGTAGGTTGTCTTTTTACACATTTGGTGAAGTCTTTGGATGAGTATGTTTGATTTTTAGAAATTCTCAGTTATGTATTTTCTGGGTTTTGTGGATTGTAATGTTTTTGTGATCTGTTTATGTCATATCTGCCAGCATTGTCTCTATTTTTTCTTCTATGATCTTTACCATTTAAAATTTTAGATTTAGATTTCAGAGATTAAAGCCTTGTTGGATGCATTGTAGCCATAAATGCTTTCAGTCTGTAAGTTTCTCTTTTTACTCTTTTGATGAGCATATGTTTTTATTTTTAGGAGCTCCCAGTTAATCTAACTTGTCTTTTGATGTTTGTGCATTATTAGTTATGGTGCAGATTGTATTTATGCCATGTATTAGGGTCCTTAGCATTGTCCTTACTTTTTTGGTCCATGATCTTTATCATTTTATGTTTTATATTTAGGTCTTTGATCCATTTTCAGTTAGTTTTTGTGTATGATATATAGGTTCTTTTTTTTTTAACAGATAGACTTCAAGTTTTTCCAGCAATATTTCTTGAAAAGACATCTTTTGCCCATCAAGTGGACTTTGGACCTTTGTCAAAGGTCAGCAGACCACAGGTGGATGGATTCACCTCTGGGTTCTTGATTCTGTCCCATTGATCAGTGTGTCTGTTGTACCAGCACCAGGGTGTTTTGATTACCATGGCTGTGTATAGTAGGTTCTGAGATCTGGTAGTGTGAGCCTCCCATGTGATTCTTCTTCAGTGATGCTTTGTGTATCCAGGTCCTCTTTTCCTTGTGAAGTTGGTGATTAGTGCAATTTTTTTTATTTACGTGATAGATTATGTTGATTGATTTTCTAATTTTGAACCATCGTTGCATAACTGACATGAATCCCACTTGGTTGTGGTATTGTTTTTTCCATACGATGCTGAACTTTGTCAGCTAGAATTTTGTTGAGAATTTTTGCATTTTGATTCATGAGAGATAGTGGTCCATAATTTTCTTTTGGGGGCTTAGTTTTGGTATCAGGGTATTCTGGCTATGGAGAATAAATTTGGAGGTATTCCTTCCTTTTGTATCTTCTGAAGCAGTTTGAGTAGTGCTGGTGCAAGTGCTTCTTTGAATGTTTGATAGAAGTCTCTGTGAAGCCATCTGGGCTTATCGTTGGGTTTTGTTTGTTTACCTTTTCAGTCTTTTCTATTGTTAGGGGTCTGTTCAGATTTTCCATCTTGCTTTGTGTTAGTTTAGTTACGTAGTGTATTACTAGAAATTTGTTTCCTCTAAAACCAAAAACCCAAGGTTTTCAAATTTGTTAGACTATCATTTTTCATAGTATTCTTCATGATTCTTTTTGTTTCAGTTGGGTCTGTTGTAATGTCCCCCATTTCATTTCTTGTTGGCGTTCTTTGCTTCCTCTCCTATTTTTCTTTTGTCATTTGGCCAAGAGTTTGTTGAATTTGTTGATGTTTTCATAGAACTGACTTTCAGGCTTGCTGATTCTCTCTGTTTTTCTATTCTCTGTTTCATGTGTTCTGCACTGATGTTTATTATTTCCTTTTTTTTGAGGCCTCTGGCTTCTTTTGGTATTCTCTTTCTATTCAAATTGTGGGACTGATGTTTTGATTTTGGCTCATTCTGTTTGGGTATGTATGTTTCTTGCTGTAAATTGACCTCTGAGCACTGCCTTTTCTGTCTCTGAAAGATTTTGGTATGATGTATTTTAACTCTGATTTGATTCTAGGAAGTTTTTTTTTCCTCTTTGATTTTTTTCTGTTACCCAGTTGTTTTTAAGCAAGATGTTATTCACTTTCCATGTATTTAATTTTTTCCCTTGGTCTTTTCTGTTACTGATTTCTACTTCTATGGCATTGTGATTAGAGAGAATGCTTGGTATTATTTCAATATTTTGGATTTTATTGAGGCTTACTTCATTGCCTAAATTGTGGTCTGTCCTGGAGAATGTTCCAAGTGCACTGGAAAAGAATGTATAATTTTCTGCTGTTAGGTGGGTTGTTCTGTCTATGTCTGTGAAGTCAGGTTGGTTAACTGTGGCCTTTAGATTATCTGTGTCTTTGTTGAATTTCTCTCTAGATGGTTTGTCTTTTATCTTGGGTAGTATGTTCAAGTCTGCTACTATTACTGTGAAACTGTCTTCTCAGTGCTGTTAGAGTTTGTTTTATGTATTCTGGGGCCCTGTCGTTGGGTGTGTGTTATGGTTATGACCTCATGGCCGATTGTCCCTTTAATCATTGTACAGCGTCCTTCCTTCCTTGTGTTTTATGGTTGATATTGCCTTAAGTCTTTTTCACCTGAGATTAGTATTGCCACTCTTGCTCTTTTTTGGTTACTGTTTGCTTGATACATTTTTTCCATCCTTTGATTTTTTAATATGTTTATGTTTTTATGTCTAAAATGTGTCACTTTTAGACAGCCTGTTGGTGGGTCATATTTTCCTACCCATGCCATGGTCTCTTGCTTTTGTGGGTGCATTGAAGCCATTCACATACAGTGTGATTACTGAAAGGCGTGAGTGTATTTCTGTCATTTCATAGGTTTTTTTCTCCTTTTTTCTTTTTTGTGGTGCTGTCATTTTCTTCTGTTACATGCTGAGTTCCTTTTGTTTGTGAATTTTCTTGTTCTTTTGCTTTTTACAGATTTTGTGTCTGCCGAGTCTTTTTTCTTTTGATAAGTAGGTTTGTTAACATTCTTGGTGGTATTTTGAAATTTGCCTTTAATCTTCTTAAGTTTGAGCCAGTCTTTTAGTACCTCTTAATGCCTTAAGTTCATCTCCATTTGAAAGTTCTCTGCCTGCTTCATTTATTCCACCTTTTATTGTTTTGATGTCATCCCTTACAGACTGACTTCTGTTTCTGTAAAACAGGTTTCTTGTTACAGTCCTTCTCAGCACCTTCAACACAGAGTGTCCCAGTGAAATGTCTACACAGTTCACAAGGCAGACGATACTGGCTTGGAGGTGGTTGTCAGCAGGCAGTGGGGCTGGGGTGAGCAATTGGAATTTTTTAAACTTTAAGGTAACTGAGACATTAAAGAGAGACTCTTCTACATATTTAAATATATGTTGTTAAAGTGTATGCATTTTTTTAATTGTGATTATGTGAAAGTGTACAATCCAAATCAATTGTGCAGGCCTGCCTATGCAGCTGTCTCTGCTCTCCTTGTCTGGTGATGGCACACTCCTCCTTTTCATTCTGTCCTTCAAGGATCCTCTCAACAAGCTCCTGTCACCTCCCCTCCACCCTCTTCTCTCCCATCTAGAAAGAGACCAGGGGGACAACATCCTATAAATGCACAGAACCATGAAGTGTACACAGCATATGGTCACATGGTGTCCCTGAATCCAGTCCATTTGTCTCTGAAGACTTGACCTCCTTTGTGTTTTCTGGTCTGGGGCAACTGCAGGTCTAGGGGCCATGCTTCCGGGGGATTCACCAGGCTGTCGGACCCTCAGTTGTGGTCTTTTAGATTTCTTGAGCTGCACCGCTCTTCTCCTTGCGTTGCCACAGGGACTCTGCAATGTGTGTCCCGTTATAGCTGTCTTTTTGGTGGTGGCTGGGCACCATCTGGTTCTTCCAGTCACATGTTAATACAGTCTCCCATTCACATGGGTCCTTCTGTCTCCAGAGCTCTTTTTTCTTTGTGTCTTTGTTGTTCTCGGTGATCATCTGTTCTGGACGACAGGCTGCATGCATTTATTAGGATATTCTGAATACGAGTTTGTGTTGTGAATAACTAAGAGAAAATAGAGGTGTGCAGCTTGTTTCAGGTGATTGGACCATATACATAGTCCCAGTAAAGAGTCCTCGGTTGCCCAGTGGTTAAGTGCTTTGCTGCTAACCAAAAGGTAAGGTTTTTTTTTTTTTAAACCCACGAGCCACTCCACAGGGAAAAGATTTAGCCATTTATTTCAGTAAAGATTTACTGCCTTGGAAACCTTATAGGGCAGTTCCGCTGTGTCCCTTAGGGTCACTGTGAGTCAGAATTAACTCGATGGCAGTGCATTTTTGAGTAAGGCCTGGGTCCATTGCTAAGCACTGTGTATACATTACCATGCTTAATCCTCAGGACTGCCTTGTCTGCCCCAAGGAGCTGTGATGATTCCTGTTCTGCAGGTGACAATCCTGAGTCCTAGAGAGGCCTTGCCCAGCAGGCCCGCAGCATCTTGGATGTGCCAGTGCAGGACTGGTGCCCAGAGGTCCCTGACCCTAGAGCTCCACAGCCTTCTGATCTCCCAGGTCTGCAGGCAGAAGGTGGATGCTGCTGTCACCTCTCTGGGATGACCTTGCTTTTCTGTCACGCAGAGCCACAATCATGTCTCTGGAAGACTTTGAGCAGCGCTTGAATCAAGCCATTGAAAGAAATGCCTTCCTGGAGAGTGAACTTGATGAGAAGGAGAATCTCCTGGAATCCGTCCAGCGGCTGAAGGATGAAGCCCGAGGTCAGGAGGCGCTCACCCTTGGTCGAAGTCTCTTTAGCCTTGCCCCCTCAGACACCTGAGAGCACTTGGGCCTACCGCCCAGCCAGTGGTGGAAACCTGCCCACTGTCCTGCACATAGGCATCTGTGGGGGCGTGGTGGGCAGGGAGGCCCAGGATTAACAATGGCTAGACGCCCAGCGCTCCTCATGGGCGTTTACAGATGCTGCTCAGGGGCTCACTGGTGATGCTTAGGTTTTGCTCCCGAGCAGCAGAATTCCCTTCAGGGCAGAGCTCTTTGGTCTGTACCTCAGGCACACACTCTGCAGGCCTTGTGCTCAGTGTGAGCACCAGGGTTCTGTGGGAGAACAGTTCTGCTGGTGGAATTGCTAGCTGGCATCTTATTTTTGTGACTTGGTGGCAACAGTGCGTTTCTCTTGGGCCTCTGATACCTTGTTAGCATTTGCTCTTGAGAGGTTGGCCTTCCCAGCAGTTGAGCTTTCCAACTGTAACAAGACATCAGCAAATCATCCACGTCAGGTGCGTAAGAGGTTTCAAAAGTCCCAGTTGTTTATAACATTAATTTGATGTTTAATATATAGCCAGTAGATGGGGATTGAAAGGAGAGAGCTTAATATTTTAAAAGGCCGTTGAGTTGGGTCCAACTCAGTGACCCTAGATGTCAGAGTAGAACTGCCCTATAGAGTTTCGAAGAAGTGCCTAGCAGATTGGAACTGCTGACCTTTTGGTTAGCAGATGTCATACTTAACCCCAATACCACCAGGGTGGTCTGGAAATGCTGGTAGTAGTAAAGTGGTTATATAAATCACACAGGTTTACTTTGTGTGATGTTAATCAGATGCAAAGATGAGCATGGGAACATGTAAATGTGATTGCAGTAAGGTTGCCATGACGTACCACTGAAGAGGGAGACTGGGGGGTTAGGTCTTCTCTGGTTCTGTTTCTGCCTCATAAGAGTTGTTCCTATTATATGCTTAATAAATTTATACATACATGCAAACTAAGTATGAAAAGACAGAGAATAAGTGTTGAAAGGGTATACCAACTATTAAACGTTATTATTAATGTGCAAGAAGGGGCATTTGGAGATGGGTTGGGAGAGCACTACTTTCATTTAGTAGTCTGTACACACTGCATTGGTATTACTGTCATTGTTTTTAATTTAAAACTTTTTTTTTATTCAGCAGAAATCTTTCCATGTTTACAAGTGTGTTAGAACCTGTGGACCCTGCTTTAGACTCCCCCTGGGGTTTTTCTTCTTGGTGGGTCTTGTCACAATCAGGGTCATCGTTGGCCCATGCCCCTAAAGCCAGAACTTCACTGGAAAAGGGACTGACTTTGCTGTATCCTTTTCCTGCCTCAGATTTGCGCCAGGAATTGGCCGTGCAGCAGAAGCAGGAGAAACCCCGGACCCCCATGCCCAGTGTGGTGGAAGCTGAAAGGACAGACACTGCTGTCCAGGCCACTGGCTCCGTGCCATCCACACCCATAGTTCATCGAGGACCCAGCTGCAGCTACAACACACCCGGGACCTTCAGACGTGGTAAGGGACAGGGAAACTGGCAAGATATGGATGTTTTTGTTTCATGAAGCTTCCTAAGGTGAGAACCTGGGGTGAGTCCTGATTGAGATTATTTGGACCAGGCTGCCCAGTGAGGGAGCAAATGGGGATGCTTGCAGGGCAGCATTGGGGTATTGGCAGACAGATCCTGGGTGTGAGGCTGCGTGGGCTGTGAAGCCTATACCACCTCCCTCCTTGACCACAGGCACCTGTGCCCAGCAGTAGCGGATCATTCATTCCCTATGATGAGCCAGAAATCCTCTTTAGAATGTGAAATCCCCGCAATAATGTCAATAACCAAATCAAAATTTTAGAAAGCATTTTATGGGCCCAGCAATGTATCCACCAAGAGACTGGCTCCAGCCTTTGGACTCCAGATTGTAACCTTTGCAGTGCAGTCCAGTCCAAGAAATTCAAGTTCCCACCTGAGCCACGCTACTGACTGATGCCCTCTGAGGCTCTGAGCAGGCCACTGAATGGCAGATGATCCTAAGAGACCAACTGTTGAATGCTCACTATGTGCCAGGTGCTGTGCTTAGGGTGCTTCGCGTGTGTGGCCTCACTGTGTCCTCACTGCAGCTCAGGGATGCAAGGACTGTTCTTACAGTCTGTTTGCAGCGGAGGAGATGGAAGTGCTGTCTGCTGTCATAAGGCTAGTAAGTGGTATCCTGGGGGTTCCAACCCAGGCAGGCTGGTTCCAGAGCTGACACTGCCTTATATACCATGTACTACTTCACCCTTTGAGGAGCCCTGGTGGTACTGTGGTTAAGCGCTCAGATGCTAACCGAAACGTTGGCAGTTGAACCTACCAGCAGTCTGTCTCTACAGGAGAAAGACCTGGCAATCTGCTTACATAAGGATTACAACCTAGGAAATTCTGTGGCACAGTTCTCGTCTGTCCTGTAAGATCGCTGTGAGTCAGAACTGACCTGACGGCAACAGGGTGAAGGGCCTTAGCTCTCTACTTGTTCCCTAGGAGTGAAGAGATGGTGAGATGCCCAGAATGCCAGTCTAGAGCAGTGTGTTGTGCATACCACTATGCAGGTCATCTAACAAGGGATCTTATAAAACATACCCCAGTTTGGGAGTTCTAGCCTGGAGCCTGAGAGTCTGCGTCTCTAACACATGCCCACGTGACGCTGATGCTTTGGGGCCATGGACCACACTCTGAGTAGCAGAGGCCCTTCTAAGGTGGCTGGTGTACTCACGCTCTCCGTACATATATTGGGCTCCTCACAGGTGCTGTTAATGTTAATGAGCGATGTGAGATACATAGAATTTCAAGAGAACTTGTTTTCATTTTGTTTACTAATAATCATATGTAAAATGAATGTTTAACATAGCCATTATAAGGACTTGAAAAGTTGGTCATCAGATGGACTGATGTGTTACACTGTCAGCTAGTGGATAAAGAAGTCCAGTATCCGCAGTCTTAGGGGGTGGAAATGATGTCAGCATCCCTCTTTGCCCCGTGGCTCCTCATTCTGCGATGTTAGGGAACAGTAATTACTCTGGCCGATGTCACGTGTGTTCACCCTTTACACATTCCAGGTCTGGATGACTCCGTTAGCGGGACCCCTCTCACACCCGCAGCCCGGATATCTGCCCTCAACATTGTGGGAGACCTGCTGCGGAAAGTAGGGGTAAGACCAGTGCCCTCCTGGGGTTCCATGTGGCTTCTTGCCTATTTTTCCAGATATTAGGGAGAGTACATTTTACCCCCTTTAAGAGAGCCTATATAAATCTTAAGTGTAGCTCTAGTTCTGCAGAGTTTCTTGGATCACTGGAGCTAAGTAATTCTTCTCTTGAATATGAGAGATGAATGCACATGTCTTAGGGTTCCTAACAGACACAGACCCAGTGAGGGGGTGTCTGTATGTGCGTGTGCGTGCGCATGTGTGCGTGCATGCAAGCGTGCATGTATGTGTGTATGTGTACACACAAACAGAGATTGATTTACTTTAAGCGATTGGCTCGTGCAGTTGTTACGGCTAGAAAGTCTAAAATGTGTGCCTCAGGCAGCGAGCAGGAGACTCGGGCTCGCTCACAGAATTGTAGGGGGTTGACGGGTCCAAAATCCCTAGGCCAAGTGGCAGGTTGGAGACTTCTGCAGGCTTACATCCCAAGATCTGCAGGTCAGGCAGTAGGCAGCGTGCCCTCGAGAGAGCATGAGTTCTGCCAAAATATTTGTCTATTCAAGACTTACGTCAGGTGAAGGGGAAGGACAACACAGAATATAGGAGAAGTCAGCACAACTGGACTAAACCAATCGTTGAGAAGTTTCTTATATACAGCCAAGCATTTGGAGGGACACAGTAGCAGGGGCAGAGATCTTGGGATGGCAGGGGACATCTAGGTTTGTTGGCACAAATTTTAAGAAAGTGTTCTATAACCCTGTCTGGTGAGTGGTATCTGGGGTCTTTAAAAGCTAGCAAGCAGCCATGTAAGAAGCATCAGTTGGTCCTAGCCCACCTGGAGCAAAGGACAATGAAGAACATGAAAGACATGAGGAAAGTATTAGCCCATGAGACAGAGAGGGCCGTATAAACCAGAGACTACATCAGCGTGAGACCAGAGGCAGTAATGGTGCCTAGCCACCACCGATGACTGCCATTACAGGGGACTCAACAGGAGTCCGTGGCAGGGCAGGAGAAATGTGGGTTGCAGAGCTCACACTGTGGTAGAAAGACCAGACATCATGGTCTGATAGAAGGGAGGGTTCCCAAAGACATGATCCCCAGACTTTCTGTTGACCTAGAACTGAAACCATTCCTGAAGCCAACTCTTCAAAGACTGGATGGGAGTATAAGATACAAAATGATACTGGCGAAGAGTGTGTTTCTTGGCTTATGTAGATACAGGAGACTAACTGGGCTGCTTCTGTCTGGAGGAGAGATGAGAGGGCAGGGTGACATAGTCTGAAGCAGTGACACCCTAAGACACACCGATTATAACTGATCTATTGATTACATTATGGAAGATGATAACATTACATTGCAATACTTTATAGAAGAGCAGCTAAGTCTAGTGTTGACAAGACCGCAGGAATCGTAGCCTTGTATGAAACCATAGTTGACACACAAAATTAGCCATCATACGGGGCACACAATGTTGGGTCCCTGTGGCAACAAGAGAAAAAGAGGGGTACAGCTCAGGAACTCTACTGAAAAACCACACTTGATGATCTAATGGCTTGGGATACCCTGGGAACATGACCCCTAGACCTGCTGCTGTCCCTGTCCAGAAAACATTACTGAGGGCTCCTCTTCGGACAAAAATGGACTGGACTCATGAATGCAGCGTGACCATATGGTGTATGTATTTCATGGTTCTGTGCATTTATAGGATACTTTCCTACTGGCCTCTTTCTAGATGGGAGAAAAGAAAGTTTAGAGGAGGAGATAGGAGACTTAAGAGGATAAGACAAGTTTAGAATGAAAAGGAGGAGTGTGCTGTCACTGGGCAAGGAGAACAGAAGGAGCTGCCGATAGGCAGGCATGCAAACTTAATTTGGACTGTATACTTAATTACATTTAAAAAGAAAAATAAAATAAAAAAAAACATCATGGCGTGTTTCTGTCCAGGCCCTGGAATCCAAACTTGCGTCCTGCCGGAACTTTGTATATGACCAGTCCCCAAACCGAACAAGTGTTCCACCCTCTGGGCGCGGGAACAGGAATAGAGATGGTGTTGACAAACGGGCCACCGGCGGCAGCAGCAGCAGCAGCATGCCTTTGGGTGATAAAGGGTTAGTACCTTTTGATAGACCTGTTTGGGAGTGGGAAGCTGGCCATTCCAGGTGGGAACTCTGACCCTCAACTCATAGACACTTTTTAAAAGTTGAAGGGTTATGTCAGCATACCTTACTGTCTTCCTCTTCCCTTGAGACAGGTTCAGGTGATGTCTTCTGGTTTGGGCAAACAGCCAAGGAGAGACCCGTTTTGATTTTTATTCTGCTGCCCTGGTTTATAGTCATGCCATGAGCATGTCCTGAAGAAATCACTTGAAAGCTGAGGTTGAACTGCAAATCCTCCTGCCTTGCTCCTACAGCAGGTTATTAAAAAAAAACCCAAAACTGGAGACCTTCAGGAAACTGGCACCAAATTCCAGCTAGTCACCTGTTTAGAGAAGACAGGTGTGACCGCTAGCGAAGTCACATTGTCATGCATAAAGAAAATCAGGGCAGCTTCCAAACTGGAAAGTTTATAAAACAGAGCCACCGTCTCCGCAGGCCACCTACGTGTGATGGGTCTGTGGCAGACCAGCCAAAACCCAAACCCATTGCTGCCTTTTCAATTCTGACTCGTGGCCACCCTGTTGGACAGAGGGGAACTGTCCCGTGTGGCTTGAAGGCTGTCATCTTTACGGAAGCAAACAGCCATCGGCTTTCTCCTGCAGAGCGCCTGGTGGCTTCAAACCAGCAAGCGTTCCCTTAGCAACCAAGCGCACAGCCAGGGCTCCATTATGGCAGACCAGTGACAGAAAATTCACAGCAGTGACATGCATGTGACTTCCAGACCTCTAGGAGTGGGTTTGTTAGAGGGGCTTCTGACCTGGACTGTGGTGCTACCGTGGGAGCGGGCGAGACAGGTAGCAGTGCGCTTTCCTTCCTTTCACAGGAGAGAGAATTGAGGAGACGCTGCTCGCGACTCTTTGATACTTGTTCTTAGCGCGTGTGCATGCCCCAATGCTAGCCGGTTGTCAGAGCTGTCCTGTCAGCTTAATCTGGTTTGCTCTGTCTAAAGGTTGGGAAAACGCCTGGAATTTGGGAAGTCGCCTTCCAGTGTCTCCTCGCCTTCGCTGCCGTCAGCCCAGGGTGTAGTCAAGATGTTGCTTTAGGAAAACGACGGAGGCCGACGCCCTGGGGTGTGTTCTGAAGTCATTACCTTCCATCCAGTCTGTAAACTAGTTATTTGTTGTTTTAATTTTATTTTGAGTCACCGTAGTTAGCTTTGTGTTTTGTGGCCCTAAAACATGACTTGAGGCTGTCACCAGTTACCCCTGGTGTTTATCCCGGTGAAAGTTTGTCTGATGACCCCCAAGCCCCACTGTTGTTCTGTGTGGCAAAGTGACAGGGGCAGACTGGACCCTCCAGGAAGAGCTTTAAGGTCTGGGTGATGAGACCAGGGTTTACACTAAGCCAAGAATCCCAAGTGGTCTGGAGAGAGATTTTTAATTTGTGGAGACTCCAGAGATGTAGATGTCTCCAAGGCTGTCCCAGAAGCTTGCATCTGCCTTTTGAAACACTCATCCCCAACCCTACCCCACTGGAATTTTCCAGAACAAAATCTCCAGTGCTTTATGAAAGCACCTTAAGGACTGGTGGACTGAAGTCATGTCTAGGAGTAAAGCACGAACCAGACACATGTCTGTGTTGAGCAGGGGTAGTGCATCTGAGACGTTTTAACTTGTCCCTCACTGAGGCTCGTACAGGTGAGGCTGAACTTTAGTGGAAACATCATGTCACCCTAGGTTCAGGGGAAAGTCTCTGTCCTCTGCCCCAGCTGTTGTCCTGCATGCCTCTGTGTGGGCATCACCTCAGCTTCCGGACCCTGGGGCGCATGGGGCAGAGAGGCTTTGGCAGTGCGGTCCCTGAGAATAGGACTTCATTCACAGCCAGGAGAAGTTAGTCTGGTGACATTCAAGTAAGATACAACCCCAAGAATTGCTATCGGGAGCATCCTGTTCAAACAAGACAGCAAACACAGATTTCCAAGCTCTCAATGCTGTGTCTCAGCACTGCTTGTTCTAACTTTCTCACATTATTCACACTGAAGTTAAAACACACACACACACACACACACACACTAATTTCAGGAGTGTGCTTATCCCTTAATGACTTTCCTTTGGTTACTAAGTTATTTTATGAAAGAACAGCAAAAATGTCTGCTTGAAAACAGGACTTTTTAAGTGCTTCTGAAAGCCCCAGAAGATGTCAGCAGCCGTGAAGGGTTTGTTACCCTGAGAAACCTCCTTAACCTGTATCGGTAAAAGATGTGCTTTTATTTTTTTAAAAGAAAAATAAAAATCAAGAGAACTCACTGTTGACTGCACTGGTGGTGGTGTTTAATCAACACTGATTCATGTCTGTGCGTCTGTCTGCACATGCGGTGGTGGGAAATGGTTTTGTCTTTTATTTTTAACCAGGTGACTAAATCAGACAAAAACTGAATGTTCTAAAAACAATTTCCCATCAAGTCAGCTTTTTAGGAATGTGTCTCGGATGGGTTTGTGTGTTGCTAGAGGCATGTTAGCATCTGGTTGTTCACTGGAGTCTTTGCTTCCGTGTTTCCTCTCTCAGTCCAGTCTGTTTTGTCTGCTGGGTTGGTGTATGGGATGGCTGATGTCGAACAGAACTGGCGAGCGGGTCTCCACCAGACGGTCAGGCTGAAGAAGGAAGAAGCTTGCGACAGTCCTCAAGCAAACAATGTTTTGTTTCTTTTGTTTTTTGTTTTTAACATTTTTAAGGGCTTGTTAAATACAAAACAAGACTGTGCACCAGAGCCCATAGGTAGCCTGCACAACCTAAAAAACTTACCCTCCAGCCTTTACTGAAAGCTTGACCTCCATAGGGTCACTGTGAGTCAGAATCACCTTCAGTGGCAGTGGGTTTGTTTTTTTGGTTTTTGACCTCTGCTGGGTGAAAGAAGGCAGGAGTAGAAATCTTGTGTTGTAACTTAAAAACTGTAGGGACTTTTGTGCTCTGCGTGTTATGTACATATCCATTTCACTGGATGAAGATGCTCTTCCGGGTCATCCGTGCCTGGTTCAGGAAGTGGTACTGTGCTAACCCCCAAACATCGTCCTACTCCTCTGGCTTAAACTCACCTGCATCCTGGCTGGGGAAGCCTCCTCAGGCTCTGCCTCTCCTGAGCTCATCTAGGAGAAGAGAACAACCTACTTCACATCCCTAGGCCTCAGTTTCCCCACCAACGAACAACCCTGAGATCATGGGATGGTGGTGAGGATTCAATGGGAAACCCCCTCCCCTCAGCGCCCTCTCTGCTTTGCTCTGTGGAGGGTCGCTCAACAGAAAAGCCCAGTACATTCTAGTGAATTATAACCTTTTATTAGTGAAGGTGTCCTTAAGTACAGTCGGGGTGCGTATAAAACAGTGTGACATTCCTGCTCTTAGCCGTCTGAGCAGAGTCTCCTTGTTTTAATTCTCGTGACTAAAGAAGGCACTTGGTCTTGGTGAACGGTGTGCATCAGAGGTGTAACCAGAAGGGAAAAAAGGATTCTCAAACAGCCAACTCAGGGAGTCTGAAGGGTACACAGCGTAGGGAATGATTTGGGCGTGGGGGTAATTGGCACCCTTTGGGGTGACTTTCTCCCCGTTTCATGAAAACTCTGTGATACATGTCTCTAAACTCAAAATCTCCGCACAATTCATCGACAGAGCAAGAGGGTGGGTGTGTGTCTCCTGTTGGGTTTTTCTCATCTGGTGCAGCATAAAACTGCGATTTATACCCCAAATACAGGGTGGTGGTTTTACGCTGGTAGTGATGGGTGTCTGTGGTATCTGGAATTTGAAAATGGACTTTGACAGTGCTAAGTATTGTCCTCTGGGTCTTGTTATGTTTGTTTCCTGCTGAGGTGCCCAACTAGCCAGTGGCTTTATTCACTGGCTTTGGTTCCGTTGAAGTCGGCATCGCGAGTGTCCGTTTCTTCCTCGGAACCATCCGCATTTTCAATGACCCGACGTCCTCCAGACCGTCTAGTAGGGGCGGGAACAAAAGAGGTCTCGTTTCCTCGCCTGTGGGTTATAAGAAAACACATATTTCCTTAGTCAAAAAGCCTCCCTGAAAATTGGAATCAGTTTCTGCATAAAGGGTAAAACCAAACACAAACTCAGAACAAATCACACATGAAGATTCAGGTTGAAGTCGACAAATTTTTGACCTGTTTTAATCAGCTGAAGTGGGGAGATTTAGGCTTTTCAGAGTACGATTATCTGCTTTAAGCCTCACAGGATTCTGATCTGTGGCCTTTTTATTTATTTTTTTGCAAAGGGAGATGGAGATTTATGCTTCCTTTCATTCTTTAATTGATCTCTAGTGGGGCAAGGGCCCCCCCCAGTGGTTCCTAGCCAGGGGGGTGAGACAGAGGGTCTCCTTGGCTGAAGAGCAGGACAGTGCCTCTTGCTGGTGCAGAGCTCCTTGGCCTACATTCTACTAGCATGGGATGGGGCCTGATTTTTCCGCACAATGGCAGCCACTGTGTGTGGATAGGTGTCCAGCGAATATTCGAAAAATAAGTTACGCATAAAAAGAACGTGTGATGTATTTTAGCTGTAGCTGGTAGGACACCCTTCTCTGTCCTCATCCCTTCCTCCCTTCTCTGGTCCTCTTAGATGCCATCTCTTCAGGTACCACCAAGTCTGACCTGCTTTCACAGGAAGGGCTGGTCAGGTGAGATTCGGGGGGCAGTGGTAGAGGGTGGTGGTGAGGGGCTAAGGTAGGCCAGAGGAGGAAAAACCAGATCAGCCTGCAGTTAACCATTGCTGTTTGGAAGACACATTAGTGGTGTTTTCAGAATTACAGAGAGTGATTGCTGTGGGGCCTGGCCCACCTGGCCCTGTTGACCTGAACTGGAACACAGGCCTTAACTTAGTGTAGGATGTCTCAGAAGAAAGCAACCTGTTTGTCAGGAAGATGACCTGCTCGTCACCCAGAGTGTGGATGGAGAAGCCACAGGGTAAGTCCTCCCCCCAGTTACCACCTCAGTAGTCAAAAGAAACAACTCAGAAAGGTAAGACCAGAGGCATAAGCAAGGCCCAGAGATTCGTGATCGCTGAGAAGGGGAGTCCCAATGTGAGCCTTTTTGGGGGGCGGAAGAGTGTGAGGAAACCAGCTGGTAAAGCCCACCCAGGGTCAGAGGGTAGTGTTTCCCAGGATGCAGCGATCAGGAATAAATACTTAAAGTTGTAGCCACTCCAACCAGAGAGTCTCAGGCTAGCTCCCCTCACCTGGGAGGGGCACATCTAGGTTCCAGCTCCCTTCGTGCTAAATTTTGATTGCTGTCTCTTCTCTAGAAGTGACCTAGAAAAAGCCTTTTTCTTTAGCACTAGCTTTTCTAAGAACTTGGGTCCCCCCAAAGGGTCCCCAAGTGGAGTAGAAAGAGCAGGACCAACAGTCATTGGCACTTCTGCCTGTAAGTTTGTCTATAGCTCCTTTGGCCTCAGCTCTCCAGGTTCGAAAACCAGTGAGAGGCAGGAAGGAGAAACGCCTCAGCAGGATTCCCTAGGCCTGAGAAAGAGGACCTGAGTAGAGCTTCAGGGCTCCAGGGCATCTCTTTTAGCCTCTTTGGAGAGTCAGTATTTGCTAACTAGAAGACAGCTCAGTGGCTGTGTTTGCTCTGATCTAAGAAGTAGATTGTGCCCTAGGTCATTGTAAGTCCTGTTGGGATGCCATTCCTACAAGGAATGGTGGGCTCAGGTGCCTCTGGGAGGAGGTAGGTTTCAAACCCTTGGCAAGGGACTGACCCAGACTATATCTGCTACAGAAGTAAGGGACCCTCTCTGAAAGTTTTCTTATAGATCTGATCCTGGAAAATCTGGATGCTATTTATGGACTCAGAGGACTTCTCCAGGGCACTGTTAGCACACCAGATAGAAGTACAGGAGGGTCAGCACACAGCTACTTTGCCCTTCACTCCAGCTGACCCTTGATTTCAGCTATCCCTATGGTTCCAACTAGAGTCACTCAAAAGCTCTGTGACCTGCAGACCTATCTGCTCCCCTGTGAAACTGATGCCAGAGCTCTTGCCAAGACCTTGTTCAGCTTTAAGTATTTGGTTAGCGACAGCGAAGCTGAGATTCTCTGTAAGAGACAATGGACACACCTAGGGCTTGTTTAGCCTCTCAAGGGGCAGGGAGAGGGAAACCAGGCCCCAGCTGCCTAACTTCACACTGAAAGTGTTAACAGTCTAGAGAAGTAGAGGCCTCTTCACTCTTGTGAAGAGCCATGTAGGCTTCCTTGAGTTGGGAATAGCCATTCCCCTGTCCTGGAACATGCCCGTGAAGCTTCCAGACAAGGCTCTGCAAGCGCCTGTTTGCGCAGTGCCCAGCTGTCCCCCTCCTGCCCTGACGATGCAGGAAGCAGCTACATCTTGCTCAAGCCTTGTGCAATCTCAGCATTTGTAAAACATCACAGCGAGTGTCCATTTCCTTTGCAGGCAAGTTTGTGAAAGCTGGGAGGAGAAGTTGCTGGGCCGTGGTTATCATGGACCTGTGCCTTGTGCTTGGTTCCTTCTGATGTGTGAACCAGCCCAGCCCAGTGCCAAATCAGGTCCATTCTCCAGGCATATACCGCAACAGTGGACCTGTCACAGCCGCTCAGTGGGGTGTCATAACTACGAGGAGGAGAGCCGAGCATCCTAACCGTGTCAGAGAGGCCCTCACCATGCACATAAGAAAAAAATACAAGCAACATACAGCCTCTACGGTCTCATCAATACATGGTGCCAAGGTCCTGTTACCCAGTGCCATGTCGTAGGCCAAAGCACTGTCCAGAAGAGGGGAAGGAGACATTGGGTCGAGTGATGAGGTCTTAGAGATACGTTTATCTTGGTTTTGACTCAAGACAGTTTTGAACTAAGCTATCCAGGCCCCTAAATTTTGCAGGAATCTCATGGAAATTTGCAAGGGCCAAAAAAAAGGGGGGGGAAGGGGTGTGATGGGCAGAAAGAAAATGGAAACTGAGCATAACACACACATGAGGTACAAAGCTGAAGGCATGATACCTGGCGAGTCATTGCGGAGTTTCCTGGGGGAGGGGGCCTCTGAAACAGAGAGAGAGTCCCTGCTGGTTACTGGCAGCAAAACGAAGGGTTTTTATGTTTCTAATAATTAAAGGCATTTGCTTCAATCAAAACAGTTAAAGGCCCTTTTAAGTCAACCTTGCAGCTAGGCCCCTAAAGCCAAGAGGTCTTAGACTGCCGCATAAAAAGACAGTGCTGTTTTGTTTTCATTAAAAAGAAAAGAACACCTTTTAAGAAAGTATGGTGTTGCCTCCCATGATGCATACCTGTACCAGAAGGAAAAGGCATCTGGGTGAGCTAGTGTTGGAATGGAAACTCAAACGTCCCAGGCTGGACGCCCGCAGCGGTATCTGACGTTACCATCATCACTCAGACGTCATCAGTTACCTTCAAACCTCTAGCAAGAAGGTAAAGGTGGATGCCTTTTGCAGCTGGTTTTGGAGATAACTGCCGGCCCCGTGACAAATGACACTTATGTTGCTTATGCTTTAAGAAGGACCTTAGTAGAGGTTGAGCCCCTTGGTGGTGCAAATGGTTCAGTTCTTGTTAACTGAAATGTTAGCAGTTTGAACTCTCCCAGAGGCTCTTTGGAAGAGTCCCCTTCCAAAAGATGACAGCCTTGAAGATGCTGTGGAGTGTGGGGTCACCATGAGCTGGACTGGATTTGATGGCAGCTGGTTTGGCTCTGGTGTTGAGATTTATCTGGCTGATAAAATAGCATGAAACCTTTGCAATGCCTTGCTTGCTGTGGAGCTGGCTGAGCTTGCCAGCCTTGCTCAAAGCCCTACTGCTTGATTCTGTGCACCTGAGGCCCAGACGAGACAGCAGAGGCAGGCTGTGTCGACAAGCCTGCATTAACTGTAAGCTCCCATTAGGACTGGTGGGAATGGTTTGTGCAGCACTGACTTGCCTTGCCTAGAAGGATGGTCAGTTGTCCGGGCCCGACCCCAGAGGTGATGCTGAGTGTGTGCCAGTGGAGATCACTGGGAGCAAGATGACAGCAGCTGTGAGGGTCGGAGTGGCTGAGTGTCTCCCCACTGTACAGCGCAGTCACTAGGGAGGGTGGCGTACCTCACCACCAACAGACCCTCATTCTGGGGACGGGTGGGGTCTACAGCTTTCCTGGTCTGACAGCTGTCAGCCCTAGGGACTGCTCCCGGGCCCCTGCTGCACCACCGATCATTGTGTCTGTCCCATTGTAGTGGCACACACAGCCTTATCTCCCCTGTCCTGCCTTGGTACCCTGAACCAGCCGTTCCCTTCCCCTGCTACCACAGTTGGGTTTTCCCTTATTTTGTGGATGTGGCTTCCAAAGTGTGTGATGTCGATCAATATACCAGTTGACTTTCCGTGATTCGGGGGTCACACCCTTGAACGTCTGACTGGACAGGGAGAAAAGGCATCTCTTTTCAACTCTGTGTCAGAGTCTAGCTGGTGCCGATGTCTGTCTTCCTTTCTAACTGGGATGCAGGCCTGTGTTGCAGCCGTCAGGAGCCCACATGGCTAGAACCCTGCTGTATTTAATTTCGTCATGACCTGTTAATGCAGGTGGTATTGGCTTAGCAAGCTAGGGGTGGTGAGTTTTACTCACAGAAGGTGTCAAGTGAACAAAAGTGAAGGAGGTGATATGAGAAGGAATTTGGAGAGGAGTCATTCAAACTCATTTATTGAAGATTTTACTCCACCCAGCACTAAGCTGAAGAAAGACAAAACCTCTGCTCATGGAGTGTAGCCTGGAGGGAAGCCAGGCTACAAATGAACCAAATAAGTAAATAGCATGTTACATGGTGACATGTGGCTTAGGAGAAAGAGACATAGCAGGGAGGGAGAGGGGATCAATAGGGAGTGAGGTTGGGATTTCACCCAGTGCAAAGGCTCTGAGGCAGTATGTGAAGAGGTGAGACAGATAATTCAGGCGGCTTGATGGCAGTGGGTTTGGTTTAGTGACACTTAGCATTATGAGGACGGTACTTGGCTCTGAGTGAGATGGAAGTTCCCGAGCAGAGGTGCGCTGTGATCTGACTCGGAATCAGGATCTCTGGTTGCTGTGTTGAGAACAGACTATAGGGGGCAGTGTGGAAGCAGGAGACCTGGTCGGAGCCTGTGCAAGTGACTAGATGAGGGGTGACAGCTGGCTTTGAGATGAGGAACACCAGGTGGGGGTGGTGTCTCAGAAGCCCAGTGAGGAAGGTGTGCTCAGGGCCACTGCTGACTCAGATGAGGATGGTGTCTGGACTCTGTCCATGCTGAGGCCAGTGGGCCTGCAACCCGCCTGGAGTAGGTTTGAGAGACAGCAACTTGAAGGGCCCTCAGGCTTGTTAAGTTCATGGAGTGATTCAGTAAGAGGAAAACAGGGTTGTAAAAACATGGTTGTAACGAGACAGGTAAGAATTTCTGGAGTTAAAAGATGGTGCGTCTGAAGAGGCATTTGTCCTTGGTTGGTTCTGGACAGTTCAGCCGAGAAATGAGACAAAACTAGAACATCCCATGGGGAGGGGTGGCAGGAGTGGTGCTCAGCTGCTAACCAAAAGGTGAGCAGTTTGAACCCACCAGCCTCTCCCCTAAAAACCGCAGGCTTGGAATCCCGTGGGCAGTTCTGCTCTGTCCTGTAGAGTCTCTGGAGTCAGAACCAACTACAGGAGAGGGGGCGAGTGCTCAGATGGGGGCAGGCAGGGCCGGAGTGGTGTTAGTGGTCCAGGTGACGAGGTTCGAGATGAGGAACAGCAGAGGACTTAATTGGGGTTGTGGTTTAGCCAAAAGGAGGGGCTTGAGGCTCTCAGGACAGTGAGGGGAGAAGGGCTGGATGGGTTGAAGACCCCAGGAGCCAGATGAGATGGTCAGTGTTAAAATTAGGGTGGGCTTAGAGTTGCTGGTAGAGACGTCAGAGGAGCAAGATGATGGAGGAGAAAACAGCAAGGGCCAGAGAGGCGGGGTCACCTGCTGACTCTGTAATCACCATGTGTGAGTGTGACGGCTAGCTTAAGGGAGCGAGCTACAATCGCCTGTGATGAAACGTCTACACTGGGACAAGGTGGGGAGGAGGGGAAGGCGGGCCTGCCCACCTCTGACCCGGAGCCCCAAGGTGTGGGGAGAGGTCCCACAGCCCTGCGCCAGTTAAGCAGGTTCTCAGCTGTGGTGACATGCCATCTAGGGGACACTGAGCAATGTTTGGAGATGGCTTTGTTGCCACTGGGTGGGAGGGTGCTACTGGCAGTGCGTGGAGACCACTGATACTCCTCAACATGTACAAATATCCATAGTGCCAAGGCTGAGAACCCTGAGTTAGAGCAAGGTGATGGGAATGCTGTCGACAGAGGTTTGGAGTGAAGGGATTTTACAGCTGTTAAGGGCCTGATGAAGGAAAAGGAGATGGGAAGCAAAGTTAAAGAACACAGTAAGTGTCTGAGTGCTTACTAATAATGAACAGAGAGAAACCAGGGCAAGAGGAGAGAGGGCCGTTTGCACCGCCCCCTTGGCTGCCAGGGGTCCTTTTCCTGTCGACTTGAGACCTATCCCCAAGTCTCCTCTCCCCCCGGAGGGACAGGGCTGGCGCCGGGCAGCTGCTTTACCTGAGTTTGCTCTTGAGGGCGTTCACCTCCCGGCCCATGGCCTCGTTGCTCTCGGTGGCCTCATCCAGCTCCCGCTGCAGCTTCCTGCGGTTGGCGTTGATGCGCTGGGACTCCTCCTCCGCCTCCTCCAGCTGCCTCTTGAGTTGCTTGACCCTCAGGTTTCCTTTCTCCGCCTGCCAGAGAGAGCCTGGGGGTCAGCGGGCCCTGGGGACGCGAGAGGGCGGGGCAGGCCCCGGGGCGCGGGGTACCTGTTCCTTGTACTGCTCTGCCATCTTGCGCTCGTCCTCCACCTGCAGCAGGACCTCCTTCAGTTTCTTGTCCTTCTGCTTCATCAGCTTGGCCGTCGCCTGCTTCTCTCTGCACACACACGGGGCGACAGGAAGGCCATTCTGATGGGATGCTCTCCGGGCAGCTGGCACCTGACTCTGGTACGGCATCTTGCCCACCCTGAGCATGCTTTCTGAGCCTCAAGTCAGGACTCATCCCAAGAGCGGATCAGATGATGGAATATTATTTGGCCATCAGACGGAATGAAGTACCACCACTTCAGGCTACAATGTGGATGAACCTCGTAAACCGTGCTGAGCGAAAGCAGCCAGCCATAAAATCATAGAAAGCGGACCAGTGGTTGTTAAGGGGGCTGGAAGTTTGACAGCTGCACATTATCTGGGTACACTGAAATCCACTTTGACGTCAGGCCTTGGCCAACTGGTAATTAAACTGACAAGCCTGCCTATCTCTGTGGGTTGAGGACTTGTGCTTTTTGTGCGTCTATTAACATGTCTGTGCAAGCACAGGTAGGAAAAGCATGTGTGTGCCCTGGAGAGTTGACTCATGCTCATGGGGACAGTCATGCCACCAGGAACAGCCTATAACGTGCTCTCTGAGGGCCAGGCAGAGCCCTGGCCTCCAGTTCTCACATCATTCCTGCAGCAGGGCACTGCCATGCTTGTCACCCACGAAACAGTCAATGCAGAGGCCTCCTGAACGTCCTCTGGCCAATCACCCATGGGGTGGGGACTCCAGTCCCACCATACCTGGCCTCCTGCTCGACCTGCTCCTCCAGCTGTGCGATCTTGGCCTCCAGGGCTGAGATGGTGGACTTGAACTTGGACTTGACTGCCCCCTCCATCTCCTGGAGCTTGCTCCGGAGCTCCTTGTTCTGCCGCTCCAGCTGCTGCCGCGCGCTCTCATTCTTCTGGGCAGTACTGCGCTCCGTAGCCAGCTCGTTGTTGAGCTGCTCAGCCTAAAGATGAGGGCAGAGGCCATGCAGTGGCTACCAGGAAGCCCCGGCAGTGCCACTGAGATGGCAGGCCTGCTCCTGCCGCCTCCAGTCTCTGTCAGCCTCTGCATCTCGGTGTCCTCCACTCCCTTTTCTTCACTAGCTGACTCCCTTCAGGAGTCACCTCCTCCCTCCCTTCCTCCCTGCATCTGGTCCCTTGTCGGTCCTCTGGATTGAGGTAGGTCACATGATGTGTTGTTCCCAGTGATTGTCTGCATCTGGAATGTCACTTGAGTGCTCTCTAGCGGGAGGCCCTGACAGGAAGGAGAGAGCCAGGCTGTCAGGTAGCCTAGTGGAGGGAGCCTGGTGCACACTGGCAGCCGTGTGAGATACTGCCATCAGTGCTGAGCTGGACAGAGGAGGGGCAGGGTGACACCACATGGCGAGAGAAAGAGGGGAGCCAAGGTGTGAGCCCAGCACCCTGCCCTCATGTCCCACTACTCGCCTCTGTCCTGGGCTGTAAGGGGCCTCAATGCACATCATTGCACCCCTGCTGGCACCCTGAGCTTGGGCCTGTGGTGGGGCCGCTCTGGGCAGTGTGCCTCACCTGCTGCGTGGCTTTCCGGAAACGGTCGCTCATGGCCTCCAGGTTGCCCTGCTCCTCCTCCAGCTCCTCCTCCAGCTGGGCAATACGGGCCTCCAGGCGGCGCTTCTCATCCTGAAGTGTGTTCCTAAGGGAGACACAGCCGCGGCCGGGGCTGCAGCCTCACCCTGGCTTAGAGAGCACCCACTCCCTGCAGGACAGTGCTTCGGGATTGCTGTCCTTGACCACTGAAGGAGACTGAGGCATGGGAGGACTAGGAGTCTCCCCAGAGTCACAGAGCTCAGAGTCAGGAGCAGGACTTGTGCTCGGACTGGGGTGAGGAGTGGCCCTCTCCTGCCACCTCCAAGCTTCCTCATCCTCACCCTGCTGCTTGTCCAGCATGAGTGAAACAATTGCACCCCTAGAGGAGGACCCACCCCATTCTGTACAGGGCAGGGGGACTCCGTACCTTCCCGACACACTGCTGGCCAGCTCCTCTGCCAGCTCTTCCTTCTCTAGGTCGGCCTGTTTGCGAGCCCGCTCAGCTGCAGCGAGATCCTGTGGGGCCGGGGAGGAAATGCTGTTTTCTCGGGGGCTGGGGAGCTAAGTCCTACCTGAGAACCCAGCCCGCTCCCATCACCCAGCCCCGAAGCCTGCAGCCGCCCTGGGAATGGCCTTCTCATCTGAGCTCACAACTCCATCAGAGAACAGGACAGATCTCGGAGCACTCTGACAGTGGGGGCAGCCAGTGGAATGCTGGGTGAGGCACTGAGATCTCAAACACACAGACGTGTGCTCCAGGGCGGCTACCACACTACCCCCGAGGCTGTCCTGTCCAGGAAGCATTACCTCCTGGAGCTGCATGAGGTCAGCTTCCAAGCTCTTGGCTTTCTTCTCATTCTCTTTGGCTGTGGCAAAGATCTCATCCCTGGATGCACGGGCATCTTCTAGCTCCCTCTGGAAGTCCTTCATCTGTGCCTGTGTGAGTCAACAGGAAGAAGCTAAGACATCCTTGCTCACCCAACTTAACTTGGGCCCTAGAGGCCTCAGTGACACCAGCATTGCCTCGAGCATCAAGAGGCCAGGTGGCTGTTTGGGGGCACCAGTCTGGGTGAGTCTGTTCAGGTGGGTGTGCTTCTCAGGATGGGGGCCAAATGCCCAGTGACAGGGTTGTAGCCCGCTTCAGCTGCTGAGGTCTAAGTTTACCTAAAGTTGGATTCAGAAGAAAGGCTTGATAATGTGCTGAAAAGTCAGCCATTGAAAAGCCATGGCACACAGCTCTACTCTGACACACCTAGGATGACTGAGTCAGAGCTGACTCGACAGCAGCTGGCATCCCCAGGGCAGAAAACCAACCCCCAAAGCGAACCAGGGATGGAGAAATACCAGCTGAACCGGCCCCCAAGTTAGAGATGGGCCTGTTTCCTCCTCTTGTTGCACACACATTCTTGGCCCAAGAGGGATGTGGCTGCCTTCCTCCCTGGACCTAGAACCCAGGGCTTCACCCACCTGCAGTTTTCGAAGCTGCTTGATGGCTTCCTCCCTCCCCTTGATGGCCGAGTCGGCCTGCAGCTCCAGGTCCTTCAGGTCCCCTTCCAGCTTCTTCTTGGCCGCGGACGCCAGCGCACGTTGCTTTCTCTCGTCTTCCAGTTCCGTCTCGTACTCGTGCAGCTGAGGGGGGAAGAGAGCTGTGTGCTGCCGGGCCGCACGCTGGACTCCAGCCAGCCCTCGTGGAGTCCCCCAGGCCTGCCACCCCTTCGGTTAGCCCCACCTGCCCAATGGGTTTCCTTGTCCCCAGGTTGCAGGTGAGGGATATCTTCGTGGAGCCAAAAGTGGTGGTGGCAGGAAGGAACCAGGCCGCTACCTCCCCCGACACAGATGGCGGGGGTTACCTGCCGCTGGAGCTGCCGCCGCTTCTCCTCGTTCTGCTCATCCCGGGCCTGGAGGTCTCTCTCAAACTGCACCTTGAGGGCCTGCATGTTGACCTCCAGCCGCAGCTTGGCGTCTTCCGTCGCCTGCAGCTCGTCCTCCAGCTCCTCTAGCTGGGTCTTCATCTCCTCCATCTGGGTCTCCAGGGCGCGCTTGGACTTCTCCAGCTCATGGACCTACAGGGAGAGAGGCAGTTCGTTTAGGTCAGTGGTGACTCTGCCTACATGGCAGATGCCCAGCTATGAACCCATATGGCCCCCTCAGACCTTCAACTCAGACGCCAACTGCTGACCACCACTTAATACCAAAGAGGGTGAACAGAAATGCAGACAGGTGGACAACAAAGAGCCACTCACGTTCTTGCCGACGTCGTCCTTGGAGCTAACCAGGTCTTCCATCTCAGCTTTGAGCATCTTGTTGGTCCTCTCGAGTTCCTCTTTGGCTTCCAGGGCCTCTTCAAGGGCCCGAGCCAGGGACAAGGCCTTGGTTTCCTTTTCTCTGGCTTCTGCTTCAGCTCTGTCCCTCTCATCCGCATATTTGGAAGAGATGTTTTTCTCCTCAGCTAACAACTAGGAAACAAGACCCAGAGGTGAGCACTTGTGCTGGGCCCATCCAGGGTTGGCTTTCATTTAATGGCGAAGAGGCTCTGTGGGTTACTGCCTTTATCCAGGCGCAAGTCATTTCAGGTGTCTGTGGCAAGTGTTAGAAACCCTGGTGGCATAGTGGTTACGTGCTATGTCTGCTAACCAAAGGGTCTGCAGTTTGAATCCACCAGGTGCTCCTTGGAAACTGGGAAACAGTTCCACTTGGTCCTATAGGGTCACTGGGAGTCAAAATGGACTCGACAGCAATGGCTTTTTAGGGGGCAGGTGCTGAGGATCATCTTGCTTTCTGTCTCCTAGACCAGTCTTATGCAGCACTGGAACCATCTCTGCAACCACTAAAGCTGCCCATGTTGGTTAGGCCATGCTCAGAGGGATGTTTAGTCCTGCCAGACACCAGTAAGCTCTCTTGTTGTTCAATGGCCACAAGCACTGTGACACCCCTAACAGGGAAGTGGTGAGTGTGTGGCTAGAAGCACACAGAACACAGAGAGCACAGCATCCTGGAGCCAACCTCATTGTCAGAAAGACACAGCAGTACACTATACGCTGCAACTTCTAAAGATTTCTAGAATTCCATCAGTCATGGGAGCAACAGAAACCTCCAGATAGCACAGTCTATACAAAAACCCTACACTCCGTGTGACAGGAAGTGACCTCAGACCCTCAACCAGGTAAGAAGCAGTGAAGACAAAGTGACCTGAGAAGGGATGGCTGATGGAAAAAGGAAAGAACCGGGGACGACACACAGAAGCTCAGCACACCAAGGCCATCTGGCAAGTGGCAGTGAACCCCACACCTTGCCTCTGGCACTTGGCTTCGTGGTACAACCCAGAAACTGATTTTTAGGATAACACTGAGTCGCGTGTAAACTAAATCGAATTTACCAAATATGGGTAAAATGGATTTAGAAGTTGGTATTTAAGGGTTTGGATCATAGAGGGATATGCATGTATCAGATCATTTAAGATTTGTGTACTTCACAAAAAGAAACAATCTTTGATGGTTACCAGGTTGAGAAGAGAGTATGTTGACCTGTTACAGGGTTGTTAACCAGTGTCCCAAAACAATGATGTGCACTGTGTAATGAGGAACTAGTTTGCTCTGTAAACCTTCATCTAAAGTACAGTAGAAAAAGAACTTCTGATATGAGGTGCTTAAGAACTGAGGAAAAAGTGCATCTGCTTTGAAATGCATCCCAAAGATACAGTTGATGGACATGATTCATTCTTATCCTTTGTGAAAGCAGATACAGTAAAATGTTAATAATTGAATCCAGGTGGTAGCTGTATGGGGTGTGTAGTCACTGTACAATTCTGTCAGCTTCGCAGTGTGCTTGGAATTTTTCATAATGAAACATTGTGGGAAGGTTGGTCTTGAAAAATTATAAACCTTGAATTGCAGTATTTAGTAACCACTGACATACTTGTCAAGTGAAGAAAATAAATGCTCCTCATTCGTTATCGGGCTATAAGCTAGCAGATGACCTTGTGTCAAGGCTCCTCTGCCGTCTTCTGATCTAGTGGCCTACAGCTTCATGGTCACACAAAGCAGAGGATGGGATAGAGGTATACACACACCAGCCATGCTTAATACTAAACCAACCTGCAGACCCATTACCGTCGAGTCAATTCAGACTCACAAAAACCCTACAGGACAGAGTAGAACTGCCACACAGGGTTTCCAAGGAGCGGCTGATGAATCTGAACTGCCGACCTTCTGGGGAGCAGCCCTAGCTCTTGACCACTGCGTTACCAGGAGGGTTCCGCACCTGACACGAGGCCTACCCGGGCCCTGATCCCCCACCCAGGCCCCGTGAGCTAAGGAGAGGGCACTCCTACCCCTACCTGATCAAACTTCTTCTGTTTCTTTTCCAGGTTGGACACAAGTTGCCGCTGGTTGTCCAAATCAACAACCAGGTCGTCTAGCTCCTGCTGAAGCCTGTTCTTGGTCTTTTCCAGTTTGTCATAGGCGGCTGCCTTCTCCTCATACTGCTGGGTGAGGCCTTCGATCTCCTTCTGGAGTTTCTTCTTGCCCTCTTCCATGACTTCCACGGTGCTGGCAAAGTCCTGCAGCTTCTTCTTTGAATCAGAGAGCTGAAATGCCAGTGTCCAGAGTAGGATGAGAGAAAAGCCATGAGGGATCCCCATCCCTGAAACCCAGAGAAGTGAAGACTGCCGTCTTCTCACTGAAGAAACCCAACAACAGAAGGGGCCCCAGTAAGTGAAACAAAATGGCACCAAACATCAGAACACACACAGCCCACACTTGAGGACTCCAGGCCCAGAAAAGAAGGTGGAGAGGACCATGTCAGAAGTGGGACATGCAGCCAGCACCTACCTGTATGTTGAGTGTTGATATGTGACGTTCCAGATTCTGCTTGGCCTCCGTCTCCTCGTCCAGCTGGTCCTGCAGGCTGTTCCTCTCATCCTCCAGCTGGCGGAGCTTGGTCGACACGTTGAGCTTCTGCCGGGTTTCTTCTTGAAGTAGCTCCTAGGAAAAGGACCCAGAGGTTCCAGAGACCCACTCCCAGGTGAGCTGTACCCCAGGTCCCCCCGGGAGATATGACAGGATACTCACCTGTGTGTCCTGGAGCTGGGATCCAAGGGATGCCACATCCTTGGCCAGTTTGATAGCCTTCCCCTCCGCTTCATTGAGCATGCCCGTGACACTCTCCACTTCATTCTAAGCACCAAGACCGTACAGTTTGTCAGAACTCTAGAACAGAGTCCTGTCCTCATTAAGTATGAGGAGCGCTTTTGCTCAGAACACATCACATGGCTTCACGTGACAGGGAAAATACCCACAGAGGTATGGAACTCTGCTAGTAACTCCGTGGCCCTCAGTGGAGTCCCTGGCCATAAAGTGTGGTTCTGAGAACCTATTAGAAGGCTAAACTACATAGACTGTGCCTTGATCCCCCTAGTGGATCCTGGGTCCCTGCCGAGGTTGGCAGAGACAAAGCAGTGGCTCTGAAATTCCATGAAGCTGGAGAGGAGGATGCAAGAGGGCACCGGGACTTCTGGGACCCTGTCCCCGCCATCCCACTTCCGCACTGTCTCTGAGCAGAGCCTTTGGAGAGACAGCCCACACTACCTGTCTTTTTCCTATTTACAATAAAAGCATATGTTAACTTGGCTCTGGTCTTCCAGGACAGTGCTTTTAATAGGAGAGCAAAGCCTCTGCTCCCAGTGGTGTGTGGGAAAATCATAGTCCTGCTCCACACCTCCTTGCCTAGGCTGACAGCACACTAAGTAGTCACTAAAAATCCAACTGTATTCCGTGAATAGCAAATCAAGCCAAAAGTCTATCCAAAGCCAAATGACACCAACGCTTTCCTCAGTGTAAAAATCCATCACTCAGGGAAGGGACCAACACATGTATAATAGGGCCTCAAAGGTCCGGCACCTTCTGGCCACAGCTTACCTTGATGACCCTGTTTTTATCATTTCCAACTTGACACTCCCGTGGGAGAGCCTAGTTTGACCTCTTCTAATGTTCCCACCCACCACTGAGCCTTTGCACGTGCCATTCCATTTGCCTGATAGACTTCTATGATCAGACGTGTGTTCTTAGGGACGCCTTCCCTGACCCTTCCCACTCCCAGGCTAGGACCTCATGTTATTTATACTTGCTACATTGCATGCCTCCCGTTTCCATCCATGGGCCTGTGTGAATACTGTATACTGCCCCACCCTTCATACTGGCTGGCGCTCAACCAGCCCAGGGAAAGGGCCTGTTGTGGTCCTTGCTGTTGTATCTCAGGGTGAGCACAGGGCCTGGCATATGGCAGGTGCTCAGTAAATCCTTGCTGGAAAAGCAAGTGAAAATTTTTAAAGATTAAAGTGAAGACGGTTACCTTCTCATTTACTGGAAGAATGTCCCTAGAGGAACACCCCTTGGTGGGCAGCAAGAGAGACCGCAGGTTCTGGGAAGGGCAGCATCCCCACGGAGTCGGCGCCGCCCGGCCTCCTCACCTGCAGCTTGTGGACTTTATCATTCAGCTCGGCGCGGACCCGCTCCCCATCACTGAACTTGGACTGCAGCTCCTGCAGCTGCACTTCCAGCTTCTTCTTCTTGTGCTCCACCTCCTGCTTGGCCTGGGTCAGGACCCGCAGCTCTCCGCTCAGGTCTGCATTCTCCTTCTCCAGGGATTGCTTGGTCTTGTCTAGGTTGGCCTTGGCCTGGCCAGACAAGCAGAGGGGAGAGGGGACATTGCCGCTGCGGCCAGGAGAGAGTTTGAAGACAGCAACCAGTATGGTCTGTCTGTGCATTCTTTCTCGTTCCTTGCCCCTTCCTTCAGGGAGGTCCAGGGACCTCAGCTTCTTGCCAGGGACACGGCAGAGGGGAGGACAGGCTCGCCAGTAAAACTTTTTGGATTCAGTTCAAAGACTGTAAACTGGCATTGCACAGACTGCATCCACCCCTCGTCACGTCCCCTTTGGCCCATTCAGTTCTTTTTTCTTTAAAATGAGTTGCCAACATTTTAATAAAGAAACTTAACATAAATCTCTGGATTCCCAGCTTATCTTTTTAAAAAAACAAACACAGTTTATATCATGAGTGTGGGGTGATTACACAAATGTGTACATTTGTCAAATTTCATTGAACTGTATACTTAAACTTGGTGAATTTTACTGTATATACCTCAAAAATTCTGACATTAAGAAAAACAAACTAAAGATCTGGAAATAAGTCTGGCCTTACTAGAGGTACAGTCAGCCAGACCTCAGTAGTAGTTGACCCTTTAGCTGGAGCAGCCCTCCACTTGGCCCTAGCCTCCACCACTCTCTGCTGTCCTTCACATTTATCATCAAACTTACACTGTTATTTCTGGGATAGTTAAGGGAACATTACTTTATCTATATAGTTCATGTGCCGTGTAAGTTTCCCCGAGGGAAGGGGTAGTGTTTGGGGAAAAAGATGGAGGAAAGTGTGTCTCCCAGAATTGTGGAGAAGAGAAAGAGGCAAGAGAAGTGTGTGGGTTCAAGAACATGAAACAAAATACTCAGCTTTCCCACATGACCTGGGAATGCATTGTGCATGGTTCAGGCAACCTCAGAAAACTGTTCCTCTGCTCCAAGCAAGACCAAGAGCTGCCGGACCTCAAACAAGGACAGGGCGCCTCTTGGCTTGCTATAGCAGGTGGATAAGCAAAGGGCCTGGGCTCATCTGAGGCCCCAGAACTGTGGTGAGACTGCAGGTATGTGAAGGGAGCCCAGTTAGCACTGACGTGGTGAGTTTTCCCTCACCAGCCTGATGAGAGGCAGCATTCCTAGTCAGAACCAAAGTAGTCAGGTGAAATACAGACCATTCTCCCTCCTGGGAGAATGAGGGTGAGGCTTAGAAATACGCATTTTTAAACAAGTGCCACTAAGAAAAAACAAAAACTCCTTGCCATCAAGTCAATTCCAACTCACAGACCATTCTCCCTCCTGGTGCGCCTGATGTGCTGGGCCAAGATCACAGTCTCGACCTGCATTCATGTAGGACAGGGGTGAACGCTGCCTGCCAGGGATGGTGGGAACTGCTGGGTTGCCGAGGAGGCCTGGCTGCCTCCTTGGGACCCCACTCTCCCGAACATAAAACTAAAAGAGACATACACCCCTTACTATGCCTTGAGGATTATGTCAGAAGGTATGTTTAAATATATATATATATGTGTGTGTCTCTATAAAGACAGTTGAAGGGAGAAGGGCATCATGCTTACTGAAATAGAGGGTCAGTATAAAAGAGGAAGCCCCTCAGTGAGACGCACTGCACAGCGGCTGCAATAATGGACCCGAATACAGCAGCAATTGTGAGGATGGCCCGGGACCAGGCAGGCTTTGTTTCACTGCCTTGTGCACTGGATTGTTAGGAGTCAGAACTGTGTGTGTCATCTAACAACAACCAATAACAACATAACTAGCAACATCTTCTTTGTCTAAAATAAGTGAAGACATGGATGGGTCACAAAAGGTTAGTCTTCAGATTCCCCTTGACAGTGGACATGAACAAGTGTCCATTCATTCATTAGGAGCGTAGGGGCCAGTTTACGCTCAGTCTTGTAGTGCCTTTCACAATGGGGTACCCCCAGAGCCTCCTTCAGGACTGAGGGTGAGGCTTAGAAATATGCATTTTTAAACAAGTGCCACCAAGAAAAAACAAAAAGTCCTTGCCATCAAATCAATTCCAACTCATAGTGACCCTCCCTACAGGAGACAATAGAACTGCGCCATAGGTTTCCAAGGAGCAGCTGGTAGATTTGAACTGCCAACCTTTTGTTTGGCAGCCAAGCTCTTAACCACTGTGCCACCAGGGCCCCAACAAGTGCCATGGGAGATTAAATTAGTTAATGTACCTATAGCACTCGGAATAATACCTGGCACTTTCTAATGCTACATAAGATATTATTACCATTACTGTAAAGAACAATCAAGTTTGAAATTCCAATAAAACAGGCCATGAAAAAGCTGCAGAAAACTGATAACGTTTGGCTTTGCCAGTGAGAGCAGCTGAGATGGAGACTCCAATAATATTCCAGCAATGCTGTCCACATTTGATGTAGCTGAATCCAACTGCCGTACTGATGGTGACATGCTGAGGAAGGAGCCTGGGTGGCCCAAGTGTTTGCCACTGGCTGCTAACCTAAAGGTTGGCAGTTCAAATCCGCTCTGCAGAAGAAAGGGCCTGGTGAACTACTTTTGTTAAGTCTGACAGCCAAGAAAATCCTATGGAGCAGTTCCACTCTGTCACATGGGGACGCTATGCCCATTCAACGGCAGCTATTACAATAAAGGCCACTCAGGGTGGCCTAAGTTAGTTTGGACTTCTAGGGAAGCAATTCAGCAAGATGCTTCAAGCTTTAAAAACTGTGCCCATGGGAAGGACACACAGTTAACACTCCAGTGGGAAAGAAAAGTACCTAATATAAAGCTGTTCACAGTAGTGCTGCGTGGAACTGTCCCAGGTCCTGCACAACTGAATAGTCTAATACCAAAGAAGGACCCAGTGATTCAAGCCCTGATAGCTGTTCTGCTACTAAAGCAAAATAATGACCATTTTCCATCCACTTGCAGAGAAATTCAGATGAAGAGAAAGCACTCAGTGTTAAGTTATTCTGCAACCTGCCTACCTCCAAGGGGCAATTTATTGCAGACTCTGTTTGGTTGAGGATAAGACACTTCTTGGGTTCAAATCATGGATTTGCCACTTGTGAGCTGTGTGACCCTGGTAAGTCTCTTCACTTCGAGGCACTCGACCTCAGTTTCTTCATGTGAAAAATGGGTGTAAGAAGACCTACCTCATAAGGTAGTTGTGAAGATTAATGGAAATAACATAGGGAAAACTTCATCCCATCCTGCTTGCTATTCATCTTATCACAGACACTTGTTTTCAGGTGCGATTGAGTTGATCAGGACTCATGGCAGAGTAAAACTGCCCTGTAGGACTTTTAAGCTTGTGAGCTTTCAAAGACAGATTGCCAAGCCTGTCCCTCAGGGGCCTCTGGGTGGGTTCCACCATTAGAGACCCCCAGAGATTCACACCACATCCCGGATCTGTAGTGGTCTGAAGCTGTCTGCGCGTTGCTTACCCTCTTGAACTGCTCCAGCTGTTCTGTGAGCTCCTCCACCACCTGGGTGTGCTTCTGCCTCATTTCCTGGACCTGGGCCTCATGGGACCGCGTCTCCTCATCCAGGGCCCTCTTCAGCACTGTCACTTCCTGCTCCCTCTTGGCCCTGGGTGGGAAGGGTACAGAGGGTGGAATTAGGTGGGACATAGCTCAGTGCTGTCCAAGGGGTGAGAACTCTGCCAGGGCCGGGAGCTGAGGTTCCCACCACCACCCCTCGCATGCTGTGTGACCTTCGGTGAACCACCTAGCCTCTCTGGGTCTCAAATGTCCTCAGCTGCAAAACAGAGACCATGTTACCTGCTCAGCACATCTCCTGGGCCATCAAACAATTACCCAGTAATTACACTGTTGAAAAGGTTCCTGTGAACTGCGAAACATTCCTCAAATAGTAACTACTATTCATAGAGCACTTAACTGTGGCCTCATGGCATCTCTGGCAGGCTCAAATAATTAAGCACTCAGCTCCTAACTGAAAGGTTGGCAGTTCAAATTCACCCAGAGGCGCATTAAAGAAAAGGCCTGGTGATCTGAAAAATCAGCCACTGACAACCCCATGGAACACAATTCTACTCTTAAAACACTGAGTCACCGTGAAAGGAAGCAGGCTCAAAGGCAACTGGGTTTCTTTTTTTTTTTTTTGGTTTACCAGGTACCAGGCCCTGAACTAAGTTCTTTATACAGATCATCTCCTGTAATCTTCACAGCAACCTAAGAGGCAGGTATATTATTATGTCAGTTTTACAGATGAGCAAACTAAGGCCAAGAGACAGTAAGGCGCTTGCTCATGCGGTAACAACCATGATATGACAAGTCAGAAATTGAATCCCAAGAGCCTGACTCCATGCCTGTGCTTTTAGCCACTGTCCTGGGCTTTTCTATATCAGTGGCTGATGGGAAGAAGGCAGAATACTGTGCTGGCCTCAAGACATAGGAAAGCAAGGTAGCACAAAACCCAGAGTGTGGGAGATGAATCCTAGAGTACACACCATTAGCACATGCCTGGCCCAGGAGATGTACTCAAAAGACATTCATATACAGTAAAATCTGCAACAGCTAGAACCCATGCAAGGAGGCAATCGGTCAGAGAAGGAAACCTCAGGTATGTTCCACTAAACTGAGTGACAGAAAAGTGTAAGGCTGCGACCTGTGAAAGGCGGAAAGCTTGCAAGACCAGAGAAAACAAGGAGGTTCCATCAAGCTCCAGCTCTCACAGGTTGCCTGTATTTGTTGAATGAATAAGTGACCTAGTTTAGCTCGAGTCAGCATTTAGTATCTGCCAGGTGACCTGTTTTGCTGTTGTTGCTGTTTTATTAGCCTGCTGTGAATCTTCAAGCCCAGACCAGCCCATTATCTTAAAAATGAAACACATGTGCGTATACATACGTATGTGTATCTTTAGATGGATAAACTTTTTGTAGAAATAAAACATAAAAACTTACACATTAATAACAAAAATAAAAATAACCACTGAAACTGCCCCAAGTTGACCATGACCACAAGATTTTCATCAGCTGGTTTTTCAGAAGCAGATTGCCAGCCCTTTATTCTGAGGGGCCTCTGGGTAGGCTCAAACGGTCATGCTTTCTAGCAGCCAAGCACATTAACCGCTTCTACCATCCAGGGGTAGACGGACAGACGATACAAAAAGACAGGAAAGAAACACTCAGAAGTGTTGACAGTGGGGGGACCAGAGGGAATTTTTGTGGATGTCTTTGATCGTGCATGTACTATTTTGATACTGCAAAATAAGACCTAAAATATTATCAGTCTTTATATTAGAGCAAGATGCCATCAGGACCGTAAATGCAGGGCCTGAGGAGCCCCATGAGTCAGGGCTTGCTCTGAGGCCTCCCCCCTCATACCACGGGCCCGTCAGCACCGAGGGCCTCCTTCCCACCTGAGCTCCTGCTGGGTGGCGGTGGTGTCCAGCGTGTCCTCCAGCTCCGTCTTCAGTGCCTCCAGCTCCTCCCCCAGGTCTCGCTTCTGCTTCTCAGCCTTGTTCCTCGCCGCCCGCTCCGAGTCCAGGTCCTCCTGGAGGTCAGAGATGTGGCCCTCCAGCTCCCGGATCTTCTTCAGGGCGTTGTTCTTCTGAGCGATTTCGTCATCAAGTCTGCCAGTGAGACGTGACCAGGATTAAGACCCAGGGGCCCAGGTCTCCGCTGTCACACAACATGGCTAAAAACTGTCTTCTGGAACCAGCCACTCTTGTTCCAGAGATACTCAAACATGTTCCTTTTTTTGAGACACCTACGACCCCTTCTTGTTGGGCTGCCTGAGCACTTACAGGGGATGGGACTGCCCAGCTCCGACATACAAACAGGCCAGGCTCAGTGGATACAAGATACCACCCGGGCAGCTCCTGTTCAGAGGTGAGGTGAGAGGGCAGAGGGAGGGCAGGAGGTGGCTGAATGGACGTGGGAAATACAGGGTGGAGAGGATTGTGCTGTCACAGTGTGGGGAGAGCAACTAGAGTTACATAGCAATGTGTGCATGAGTTTTTGTAAGACAAATTGACTTAGATTGTAAACTTTCATTTAAATCACAACAAAATATTTTTAAAAAAGAAAAAAGGCCATGGATGGAGGTTGTGTTGAAAGAATACAAAGCATTATGCCAGACTAGCAAGGTGCCTGGTTCAAAAACAAAAACCACCATGTCCATTAAGTCAGTTCTGACTTGTGACAACCCCGTATGTTACAGAGAACTACTCGGCGGGATTTTCCTTGGCTGTAATCTTGATGGAAGTAGATTGTCAGGTCTTTCTTCCGTGGTGCTGTTGGGTAGGTTTGGACAGCTAACCTTTTGGTTAGTAGTCAAGGGCAAACCACTTGTGCCTCTGAAGGACCTTTGCCTGGGGTTTAAAAGATTCATTCTGAGCTTTGCACAGTCACTTCTCAGTTGCTGAGAGCCTGCTTCATGCAAAGCACTTGTGGGGGTGCTACTTGGAGATACAATGAGACCAGGGCCCCCCACCGGGGTCTAGTGGAGGCAGGATGTGAGGAGAGTTGTTCTGCCAGCACAGAGCACTCCTGGGGCTCACAGGGGACAGTCCCCCCAGTGTGGTAGAGCGGGTGTGTGGCTTTCACCACAAAGGATGTGTCGGGAACAGAATGAGGGCAGGCACAAAGGACAAGGCTCTGCAGGAGGGGATTAAGCACGGCAATTTCACTGCACTTGGGTGCAGGTGGCAATAAGGGACATTGCTAAGTGGCCGGGTTTGGTCAGGGTGGGCAGCCTCGGAATACCAGGCCAAGGAGCCACCTCCTTGTGTCAGGCAGGGCTGGTGAGCCTCACACGTCTGACCTGACAAAGGATGTTCATGCTCGGAATGGGGGTCACCATGACCAGAGTGGCCACTGAGCAGCAGGTGGGACACATGGATGTTGGGCCTCGCTACCTGGCCAGGGCCGCCTGCAGCTCTTCCTCCTTCTTGGCCAGCTGCATCTTGAGCTCGGCGATCTGAGCCTGGAGGTCAGCAATCTGCTCGTGGAGGTCGCTGGCCTCACCCTCCAGCTTCCGCTTCAGCTTCTCCAGCTCCTGTCGGCCCTTCTCCTCCTTCTTCAGCCGCACTGTGAGGAGATGGGGGCTTGTCAGGAGAGGGAGCCACCAGGCAGACGCCTGGGGGGTGAGCCCTTCTGCTCAGGGGACACGCACATGCTGCCCCCGCCCGGTCAACACCGCTGCTCAGATTTCGAGACAGTGGAAGGAACATCAGTCCCCACCAAAGTTGTTTATATTATCTTTTTCTTTTCCTGTGTGTGGTAAGACTATAAATAACACCCAACATTTTTTAACTGTACAATTCAGCAACATTAATTACACTCATGATTGCTGTACAACAACCATCACCACTATCCATTTCCAGTCTTTTCCATCACTCTTAACAGAAGCTCCATGCTCCCTACACAACAGCCTCCCTTTCTGCCCTACCTGCAAGCCCCTAGTAACCACTACAAATTTGGGTCTCTGTACAAAGTGAAAAAAACAAACCCATTGCCATCAAGTCAATTCCAATTCAGACACCCTACAGGACAGAGTAGAAATGCCCTGTAGGATTTCCAATGTAGTAAATCTTTACAGAAGCAGGCTGGAGAAGTAGGCTCCCAGTTTCTCCCACGGAATGGCTGGTGGGTTCGAACTGGCGACCTTCCAGTTAATACTTGAGAGCTTATCTACTGTGCCACAAGGATTCCTTCTGGCCCCTAGCCATTTGCCCATTCTAGATATTTCATAGAAGTGGAATCATTCAACACTTGTCCTTTTGTGACTGACTTATACGTCTTGTATTGTTAGCGTGTATGCCTACAGTGTGGCTATGTGTCAGAATCAACTCCACTGTTGGGGGTTTGGTCTGTTTTATCTTGATGAAGGATCCTTGGAGAGCTTGGTAAGGCAGTAATTCTTTTGAAAGAATCTGCCATCCTCAAACTTCCTTTCTAAAAGAATCCATTCAAAATCCCTTTGGGTGGTCTCCTCACCTTCCAGTTCTGAAATCATAGATTCATGCTTGTTTTTCAGCTTAGTGAGATTCTTGGCTTTTTCTTCCTCTTCTGCGAGATTTGTTGTTAAGTCACTAATCCTCTCTTCGAGGAGTTTTCGCTCCTTTTAGGGGTCAGGGGGAGACAAAAGAAAGAGCATCAGACTCTCCTTTCCTTCCAGGCTCTTGAACCTTCTAATAATTTCCAGATAAACTAGTTCAAAGAATTTACATTCTATCCAAACACAACCTACAATTTAAAATGATAAAGAGATATTCCTTTGTCATGACAACTGGACATAAAATGAGCTCGCTTCTCTAGAGCTTCTCTACTCCTGACACTTCATGTCCTAGCCAATGGGACTGTCTCTCAGTTCCTCCTAAGGAGCAGCTCTTCCCTGTGTAGGTGTTTGTACTTTAGGCCACTGCCCAGGTCACTCTTCACACCCCCTTTCCCTAAAGGCTCATCCAGTTAGGTCAGTTCTTCCAGAAATCCTTCCCCAAATATGCTACCTCCGCACCTTAAATGTCTTCACTTTATACAGTAAAACCTTTGCAAGCCAGAAACTGAGTGCAGGGGAAACCTGTCAGAGACGGAAAACACAAATATTTTCCACTAATAGACAGCAATAGTAAAACGGTAAGACTGCACCCCGTCAAGTGCAGAAAATTTTCAAGACCCCAAAACACAAGGAAGTTGCCTTGAGTTCCAGTTCTCACAAGTTCCACTGGACGGAGGATACCGCCTGCAGGCTCCTGATCACAGCAAGGCTACCTGTAGGACTGCAAGTCTGCTATCTCACAGATGGGTGCCCCACATGCCACCATGCATCTCGTGGACCCGTTACAGGGCTTGGCTCACACAGGTGCCCAGCTGACATGGAACTCAAAGAATTAAGTGAAGCTCACCCTCAGGGGAGCTCGTCAGTGGTTATAGGCTGGGGTGAGCGACATGTCTTGGTCTGCTCTGGACTTTGCTGTATTTAGTGCTGAAAGTCCCACATCCCTGAAATCCCTCAGTCCCCGGCAAACCAGAACAACAGTTAATGGAATACTGGATAGCACGTTTGCCTGCCCTGGTACAACTTGGGGTCTCGGTGATTAGCTGTTTGTAAGAATCACTCTGTGGCAGCTCTGGCACCAATGGGACCACCCAGCCCAATGTACACAGGCATCAAGAAAGTGGTCTCAGGCCATCCTGTCAGTGCTAAAGGCACCCTTCACTCAATCTTCAATAACATGGTGAATGTGGTTGAAGAGAGAAGCCTCTGGAATCCCCAGCTCTGGAGGGGCCTGTCGATTTTAATGCAGAATCATGACCTTCACTCACTTTTGACAGTTTATTGTTCTGGTCATCCATGACCAGGATGTCATCCTCTAGTTTCTTGATTTTGGCCTCGGCCGTGACCTTCTCAAGCTGTAGCTTCTGTCTTGCAGCTTCTTCCTCCTCCAGCTGTTCTTCCAGATCCTTTGAGGGGAAGAGAAAAACATCATCACAGTCTTGCTTAAAACAAACTCACTCGCCAAGAAATCTGGGGAGTTAACTGATACAGAAGCTGGGTTTCATCATCCTCAGTACAAGGCAGTCTCCATTTGTTGGAAAGAAAAGGTTTGGGCAAGCCACTTTGCTTTGTGGTGCCTCAGTCTTCTCATCTGTAAAGTGGGTACATAATAGGTACCTAGAGAGTCACTATGAGTCAGAACCGACTAGCAGGCAATAGGTTTGGCTTCAGGTACCATAGCATTTTGTTTTTATTTTTGGTGAAAATACACACAAGCAAAACCCACTCCTATTCCACATTCCTTTCATTGTATCAACATTCTCCTTATTTCCACTCAGTTGTTTTACAGTCATTTATTGAATCGCCTTGCCTTCCAGCCTTTACCACAGTGGATTTATAATAAGTCCTGGAATCCTTTGATACTCTTCCCTTTAAGAGGCAAAGTCTCATGGCCCACCACTGCTCCCCACCCACACCACTCTGAGTGTGAGCTGGACTTGGTAACTTGCTTCTAACAGCAAAGTAGTGACAGTGTGACATCCCAGATGAGGTGTGAAAAGCGCTGTGGCTTCCTCCCTGCTCTCTCTCTCAGATCACTTGCTTTGGCTTCTGGTAGGGGTGTCAGCTGCCACACTGTAAGGATGCCCAACCAGTGCTATGGAACCCCCCATGGTGCAGAACTGAGACCTCCTGCGGACAGCCATGCTGTACGCCGTTGTGGAAGTAGGTCCTCCAGCCCCAGTCAAGCCTTCAGATAACTACAGCCTGACCTACAGCTTGACTACAGATTCACAAGGGACCCTGAGCCACAGCTACCCAGCCAAGCTGCAGCCTCCCAAATTCCTGACCCTTAGCTGTGCTGAGACAATAAACATGTATTGTTTCAAGCTAAGTTTTGGGTGTTTGTTTTTGCAGTGCAATAAATGACCAGTGCAAGTACCCTTGCCCAGAGCTGCTACCAAGAGAAGGGGTGTTAGCTCGTAACAGGCAAGGCAGGGCGGGCTTTGGTGGAGACCTGTGTTCAGATCCACCTCTTGATGAGGCCTTGGATGGATGGCTTTCCCTTGCAAAGCCCTGGTCTCTCCATCTGTCCAGCAGGGACACATACCTTTGAGCCCACCCTACAGAACTACACTGAGGACAGCACCCTCAATGCCTTACCAGCATCTGCTGGGCCATTTTCTTCTTCTCAGCTTGGAGCTGCTGGCCCCTGTCCTCCTCCTCCTCCAGGCGGGCCTCCATCTCATGCAGAACTTCCTCCAGCTCTTGCTTCTTGGCTGCCAGCCGGACCCGCATCTCCTCAGCCTCCGCGTACAGCTCCGTCTCCGCCTGCAGCTGCTCCTGCAGCAGGTTCTTCTCCTCGGTCAGCTGCAGGCGAGGTGGGAAGGAGGCCAGTGAGGCCAGGGGGGCTGAGGGCAAGCCTCCCTCCCCCTCCCGGCCCTGCGCCCACCCAGCACCTGTGTGTGCTTCTGCTCCAGCTCCTTGAGCTCGCTCTCCGCCTTCTGCTGACGCTCCTTGATCTTCTGCAGCTCCTCTTCCTTCGCTTGCATCTCCTCCTCCTGCCGCGTCACCTGCAGCAGCGGCTTCACCTGCACACACAGCCAGACCATCGTTGGTATGGGCGGCAGAAGGAACACACACACATTGTAATACATTAGAGCCGCGACCATTGCTCCCAGGGGATGTTTGACAATGTCTGGGGACATTTTCCGTTGTCCCAACTGAGGTCAAAAGAGAAGACCACGAGCATCTAGAGGCCAGAGACCAGGGATGCTGCTAAACATCCTGCAAAGACCGCGACCGCCCCTACCACGAAGAATGACCCAACCTCCAGTGACAATGGTCAACAGGTTAGAAACTATGCACAAAGACGAACAACACAGAAAAGTCCAAAGCGAAAGGAGAAAGTCTTCCCTTGCCCCTTTAACCCATCCCAAGAGACCTCCAGTTGACAAGCTGACACGCTTTTTTCTAAGGAAAGAAAAGAAGTTTCCTGCATCCCACCTGTCTTATCTAAGTCATGATTAGTATTCTTAGCATTTCCTTCCAGTCTTTTTTTCTATGGGTTTTAAAAATACACTTGAGATTATACCACCTAGTTTTATATGCCATTTTGATTATTTAACATCACAAGATAATTATTACTCCATGCTGTTACATTGTTTTTATGGGTTCCCCCCCCCCTGCTTTTTAGATGGTATCATTCTTACTAGTCAGAAAATACTAATAAAATACGATGAACCATTACTGGTTCAATTTGCTGGGGCTGGACATTCAAATTTTCCTATGGTAAACAGGCTGCTTGTTTCCATGAAGTCACCACTGACTCATGGCAATCCTATGTGTGACTCAGTAGAACTGTGCTTTATAGGGTTTTCAATGGCTGACCTTTTAGAAGCAGATCACCAGGCCTTTCTTCTGAGGCACCTCTGGGTGGATGCAAACCTCCAACCTTTTGGTTAGCAGCTGAGCACGTTAATTGTTCGCACCACCCAAGAGGTTCCCAAGGCTATGACAAACACTCTAAATCTCTGATGCTCTTTATACACGGTGACTTTCTTAGGGTCTTGCTCCAGGAGTTGGGTCAAAGGGAATGGACATATCCAAAGAGCATCTTCCCCCACAGATGTGAGTCCTAGCCCCATGTGCTCAAGCGCGTACTCATGCAGGGGACCGCTGAGCTCTCTGCTTGTGGTTCCTTTATGCAGGCAGCAATTGTGCCATTCCATGCTGGTGTCTGTCACTGTTTATTGTCTGCTCCTCCACTTGAGAATAGTCATGAGGACAGACACCACAGGTTCTTGTTCTGCTCTCTCCCTGGTGCTGGCACCTGCCTGGCAAACAGTGGGCACTCAACAAACATTTGTTTAACAACAACACAGGTGCCAATTTTCACACCCAAGAGCATATCCCATAACCACACCAAACCCATTGCTGTCAAGTTGATTCCAACTCATAGCAAACCTACAGGACAGAGTAGAACTGTCCCACAGAGTTTCCAACAAGTTCCTGGTGGATTCAAACTGCTGACAGTTTGGTCAGCAGCCAGAGCACTTCACCACTACACCACTAGGGTTTCCAAGGGCACACAGAAGGAACCAATCTGTCCCAACAGAGTATGCCTTTCAGCAGTGGGTACATTAGAACCAGTGATACTGCAGAAATAAGTTACATGGCCTTTTCCTCTTTCTATAAAAAGGACTGATTAATACACGCAATAACTTGGATCAGTCTCCAGAGCATTGTGCTGGGAGAAAAAAAGCCAATCCCCAAAGACAGCATATTGTACGATTCCATTGACATAACATTGTTGAAACAACATTATAGAAATGGAGAGCAGAGTAGGGGGGCTGTGATTAGGGGCAGTGTGGACAGGCAGCAAGGGAGTGGGGCCATAAAAGGGAAATTTGAGGGGTCCTTGCAGTTTCAGGGAAGCTCTGGACGTATGCTAAGGCTCTGGCTATGACACGTGGGGAACAAGAAGGCCTGCGCAGGCCTGGAAATCACCAAGGGGAGCGGCGCTTCTCAGGCCTTCAGCTGCCTTTCACTTCTCCACTGCCTCCAGTCCCGCCTCTAAGGGGTGCAGAGTAGTGACTGGGGGGGAGGGCAGGGGACACCGGGCAGAGGCCTCTGAGTAGAGCGGGCCCCAGGCCAGGAGCGCTTACTTTGGTGAAGAGTCTCCACCACTGCCAGTTCCGTAGCTTGAGGTAGGCTGCACAGTTCCTCTGGATCACCTTCATGGCTGTCAGCTGCTGCTGCCGCTTGGCGAAGGCCCTGGGAGAGGGCAGCGCAGGGCCCTGAGGAGCAGAGCCACGGCGGGCCAGCCAGCCTGCCCGGTGCTGCTCCACACGCCAGTCCACCGCGCCCACATCCCTTGGTCCATGTTCCTGTCCCCAACCCCCATGCTCCCCACCGCCCACACTCCTCTGGTCCACACACCTCACTGCCCACATCCCCCGGTCCACACTCCCACCATCAGTACTCCCCACTGTCCACAACATGCTTCCCTGCAGAATCCCGAAACCAAGCTCCTTCTGTTCGGTTTGTCATCTGGGGATGGGCACAGGGACACTCCCCATTCTGTCCAGCTCAGATTCTTCCAGAAGCCCTGAGCATCAGTACCAGTGTATTGTCTGAGCACAAACCACTCACATCATCTGGAAGCAAGAGCTTTTCCCAGTGGGCAAGGAAGACCCAAGGCCCGCACATGTCCCAGACTCAGCTGTGACCCAGACAACAGCTAGGAAATAAACCTAGGCCTCATCACTCCTAAGGAAGATCCCTTACACCTCCAGCTGTGCTACCGTTTCCCTCAGGCTGCGTTTCTGACAAACCTGTTCTTTCTTAGGTTGCATTTCAGAAACCTCAAAGTAAAGACCTCTGCTCAAACGAGCACTCTTCCTGTTTAGAGACTACTGAGTTTGAGAAACAGTAGAAGAGTGACCACGATTCCTCTTTGCTACGGTTGGCCAACTTGAATGTAGGTGGCCAGTTAGTTTGAAGGTGGGAGGGGAAGCAACAGAGAGTTTAGTTACGAACCTTAACAAGTTAGATCTTTCCCTGGACCAAAAGCTCCCCAGATTTGGTCTTCACCAACTATTACTTTGGTCCACTTGTTTAGTCCACCTTCAAAAACTATAACTTTGGTCCACTTGACAGAGAAGTGGCTTAACACAATCAAGGCAGATTTTGCTGTGGCCTACAGTCCTCTCTGGAATACAGTTTTTATCCAAGAACCATAGCCCTCAGTCCTTAGCCCTTAGCCCTCACCCAGCCCTAAGCCCTCACAAAATAGAAAGGGAAGCAGACTTTCTAAGGCCCTACCATTTTAACCTTATTTCATTATGGGGGTACCCCCCAAAAATCAAAGCCTCTGCTGTTGAGTTGATTCTGACTCATAGCAACCCGAAAAAACAGAGTAGAGCTGCCCCAGAGGGTTTTCAGAACTGCTGAAATCCTGGTGGCCTAAGTGCTGCTGGTTAAGTGCTACAGCTGCTAACAAAAAGGTCAGCAGCTCAAATCTGTCAGGCGCTCCTCGGAAACTCTATGGGGCTGTTCTACTCTGTCCTATAGGGTTGCTAGGAGTCAGCATCAACTCAGTGTCAGTGGGTTTGGTTTGGAGTTGGGTTAGCAGCCAAGCTCTTAACCACTGCATCACCAGGGTTTCCTATGGGAATGGGGACAGAGTCAAATACTATTTCTTTAGATTCTTTTCCTATTCCAGCATTTCAGAAATGATAACGAGGTACCGTTCTAAGCCCTCTTTCTGCATTATCTTATTGACTCCTCATAACCAACTCCATGAAGGAAAATCATAATGCTCATTTTATAGCAGAGGGACCAAAGGATCAGAGAGGACACCCTAACTCTCCCAAAGTCCACCAGCAAACAAGTGGGAAGCCAGGAGAGAACCCTGGTCTAAAACTCCAGAGCCCATGGGCCAGAACTCTTCCCCTGCCCTGCACTCCTACCTTGGGCACACATTTCAGGTGGTGATGTTTCTTCCCCTTCAACAGAAAAGCTGCCCATCAATCAACAGTACATCTGATAACAGATGAGCTCTTAGAACTGGTATATCAGAACGTAAGACAAGAACTACCCAACGAATAGTTCTAGTGTTTCTGGGAGGTGTTAGAATATGGGAAATGGTCTTTACTTTCTGGCCAGGTAGCCACGACACATCGCCTGGAAGGCCATGATGACATCTGTGATCTTCAAGTCTCGCTCCTCCTCCAGGTGGGCCAGGACCCCAGTTCGGAAGAAGATTTTGCTCTGCCCAATCCTATACAAGTTGGGGTCAAGTTCTAGGGCTTTGATCTGCAGGAGGAAGGAGGAGGAAAGTTCCTATTGTCAGCTGTGTCATTTGGGCAGCAGGCCTACCCCACATCTCTTCCTCCCCATCATCATGACCATCCACAGACTACACCTTCTCCTACCTTGAAAACCTCCTACCTGGTTTCCTACTTCTAGTCTTGCCTCTATAGTCCAGACCTCACTGTATCTAAAATGTGAACTTGACTATGAACCTGTAAATTATGCATCACTGAATTAATTCTAACTCATAGCAACCCTGTAGGATAGAGCAGAACTGCCCTACTGGGTTTCCTAAGCTGTAATCTTTAAGGGAGGAGATTGCCAGGTCCTTTCTTCCATGGAGCTGCTGGTAGATTCAAACCATTGACCTGTTTTGGTTAGCAGCTGAGCAGTTAATCACGGTGCCTCCAGGGCTCCTTGACCTTACCGTGACCCACCTCTGCCTAAAAGCCAGGAAGGACTCACCATGAGAATGCAGGCCTGCTTCCCATCCATGAAGCCTTTGGGGATGGCATTAGCCGCCAGGATCTCGTAGCTTGAAACACAGGACAGAAGTCATTGAGCATCCCCGTCATCTGTCCCTCTAGCCATGCACTACCCTACCTGGACTGGCTCCAGCGGACTCACCGTTGGCGGAACTCCTGGAAGACAATCCTGTTGGGGAAGCCCTGACGACAGATCCGGATGCCCTCCAACACCCCATTGCACCGCAGCTGCTCCAGCACCAGAAACGGGTCCAGCTTGCCCGACTGTGACAGCAAAGGGTAATTACCACCAGGACTGGGACCAAAATCTCAGGCCTGGACAGCCGACTGCACCAGGTCAAGGTGCATATTAACAGAGGTACCAAGTGAGGTCTCAGCTGAGGGGTCAGGAGAAAAGTAGTATGTTTTCTCTGGGTTTCCAATCCCTTTAACGGATGTATTTCACTCCATGCTCTCTCTCACACTTGGTGGCACCCGCCACCCCCTGGGAAGAGGTCGGGCTTCATACTGGCCACCTCTCTCCCCCTTACCCCTTATTTCTGTCCATCATCATGGTCTATGGCTCCTACTTCCCAAATATCTCCCAACCTGACCCACATAGCTCCATCCCCATCATCACAACGATCCACACAACACCATCTCCTCCAGGCTGGACAACCTCAGCAACCTCCCACCCGGACTTCTGCTCCCAGTTCATATTCCTATTGTTTCTAAAATGGGAATCTGGCATGACCTAAAAATCAGCTGCTGCTGAACTGACCTCAACTCATGGTGACCCCACGTGTGTCAGAGTAGAACTGTGCTCCCAGGATGTTGACCTGCATCCCTGGCTTCTACCCACGAGATGCCAGTAGCACCCGCCTCCCAGTGTGACAACCAAAAATTCCTGAGGCATTGCCAAACATCCCCTGAAGGGGCACAGTTCCTCAGTGGAGGATGCTTGAGCCATCCACTGTTGTTCAAGCACCTGTGTCTCAGCACTTGGGATAGATAAAGCCAAGCCAAGTGCCGTCAAGTTGGATCCAACTCATGGTGATCCTAGGGGCTAGGGTAGAACTGACCCCCAGAGTATTCAAGGAGAGCCTGGTGGATTTGAACTGCCGACCTTGTGTTTAGCAGTGGTAGCACGTAACCCACTACACCACTTCTGTCTGGGACAGATAGAAGCTCAGTAAACATTTAAGGGAATAATGAGCAGATGAGTGATTGGTACCCTGGACAGCAACTCATGGCTGAGACAATCTCTGGGAACATTCTCCTTTCCTCCTTTGCCTTCTTCTGCCTCCAGGGATGGATAGACCAAAGCAAATCAGTGGCTGTCAAATCAGTTCTGACTTACAGTGACGCCATACGTTTCAGAGTAGTAATGTGCTCCATAAGGTTTTCATGGCTATGACCTTTCAGAAGGAGATCACCAACTACTTTTTCTGAAGCACCTCCGGGTGGCTTCAAATTGTCAACCTTTCCATTACTAGCCCAGTACTTAACTATCTGTACCGTCTAGGGACTCCAGGGATAGGGAATGGGTACCAGACTGAAACAACATTCCATCCAAGGCTGATGGAGCCTCAGGTTGGGCTTCTCCTTCTGTTCTGCTACCCATAGTCTGCCTCAGAGCCTCTCTTTTATTCCCCAGGGAAACATTCTGACTGGCTCAGTCTGCCCTGGCGGGGAGCCCTGAGGGCCAGGCAGGCTCACCCTCTTCTCGTGGTTGGGGATGATGCAGCGCACGAAGTTGGGTGTGGTGTTGCGTAGTGTGGTCATCAGCTTCCCAAGCTGCTCCTTGTAGAGCTGCCCCACCGTGCGGAACATGCCCTTCTTGGTCTTGGTGGCACTGGGCAGCGAGCTTTCTGTCATCTTGGCCATCTGGTCTAGCCCCACAATGCGGTCCACTATGGAATCAGGGAAGGCAACGTCAGCCTTTCTGGGGCTCCCAGCTCCCACAACAAACCAGAGGACCAGGTCCAGAGGGGCAGGTGAGTGAATACACCTGTGCCCAGAATCTTCTCTGGGGTGCTTCAGGTCCCTGCTCCCTCTCAGTGACCACCAGATCCATCCTTTCCTCTGCCAGACACACCTTTGCCTCCACCATAGGAAGGTACAGGCAGGAGAGTGATGGGCAGGGAAGCTGGTTCCAGGTATTGTCTATCTGGTAGAGCTCATGAGGGAAGGCCAGGCAGAGGCTAAGTATGTCACATAGGTTCTCAAAGTGGGGTCCCCAGACCCACGACATTACCACCACCTGGGAACTTATTAGAAATGCATTCTCAGGTGCCACCCAGACCTACGGAATCAGAATCCCTGGTGGGTGGAGTCCAGTGATCTGTGTTTAATAAACCCTCCAGGAGATCCTGATGGATGACCAGGTTTGAACATCATTGGTCTAATTTGACCCTCACAATAATCTTAGGAGAGGTAGGAACTATTACTGTTTACTCAGTTTTACTAATGAGGAAACTGAAGCTTAAAAAAGTTAAGTGATTTATCCAAGATTACACAGATGGCAAAGATAATACCTGAAGTCTTCTCAGTTCCTGAAATCAGGGCACTCTAAATCACCATACCTAATACACTGTATTTCTGCCATGTATTTCCTAAGCCCTCACCTCAGGACTTTCTCTCTGGGAGTCCAGGTATTGGGCTCAGGAGTTCAGGGGCCACTCTTCAGGGAAATAGGGGGTTGAATGTTTCAACAAGATGTCACTTGCCAACACTGACCTCTCCCCACATCTACCCCCTGGGAACAGGTGTGGGAATCACGGGCAACTGGAAGGAGATGAAAAAGTAGGGTGTTTGATTCTCCTCACTGGGGAGGGCCTTACCATCCTTCCACAGATCAGCCACAAACTTGTCTGAGGAGGCATTGAGGAGTGAGGTCACATTGTCATTCAGTGGGTCCATGTTCTTGGTCAGCCAGGCACTTGCATTGTAGTCCACCTGCCAAAGACCATTCCACCCATCAGATGTCCTCAACTCATTCAGAAATAAGGGCCTGCCTGAGTCTTCCCATTTCCCTCCTGGGTGTCCTGAGGTCACACAGAAAAAAACATATGCAGCCACTATCATAGGAATCCCCTAACACCAATGAAGAGACCTATAGATCAGTGCTCCCATGGGCCCTGCAAACACTAGGTCATCAATAAGTGGTGGATACTGCTAGGAAGGCCTCCTCTCTAGTCCACGTATTCTTCTAGTAACCCTCCTCTAGTGGCTCTTTCGTGAGAGCCCAGCATGATACCTGTTGAGTTATGAAAATTTAAGGGACTTTATGATGGGAAACACTCTCTCCCCTCAAGTCTGAAGTTCTCCCTCATTCAGAGGTTTGACAGTTCTGATGTTTAAATTAAATTTGACCTGTATTCACCTGGAGCAGCAAAGGAAGAAGGAGAGTCTGAAACAAGAGGAGAAAGCAGAATGTGTGTCTAATTGCCTCCATGAACAGCTGTCTCCTTTGCCCTGAGACCAGAAGAACTGGATGGTCCCTGGCTACCATTATTGAACATTTTGATCAAAGATTCTACATCCCAATCCTGATCAAAAGGAGGGAAAGGTAGAAGAAAATCTAAAGTTCCCATGGAATCCAGACATTCTGGAGCCATGGAGGCTTGATGAACATTGAAGCTACTACCCTGAGACAATCTTTAAATCTTAAACCAAAAATATCCCCCGAAGTCTTCTTAAAACAGAACAGTAGTTTACCTTAACCAGTAAGGATCTGCCTGCCTTGAGCATTATTATTCTCTTTTAAGATCTATGTATATGGGATCCAGTTGACAACAGCAACTCGAAAGACTAGATAGGAATCTCAGGATGCAGTGAGTTTATGCTAATAGGGGGAGAAATAACTCAGAAAAGGAAGTGAGAATGGGCATACAACTTGAAGGACATAATCAATGACACTGAACTGTACATGTAGAAAAATTGTTGGTATCGTGCTGGTCATACTGTGTACGTTCTCCATAAAACAAAAATAAATTATTTTAAAAAGTTAGGGGACCTCTTCTTCCCTTTGTAATGAACATGACTTTTTTTTACCTTGCATGTTTCCATATACGGCTGTACTGAAAAAAGGTCACACAAGGCTTTTTAAATTCCTGGCTTAAATATGGAGAATGACCAGCGCCTCAATTTCATTGCTGGATTATAAATAAGAGGATCTGGTGGACTATGGAAGGTGGGCTGTTATGGCGATGGCCAGGATGGAACTCAGAAGGGTTTTGAAAAAGATATTTATAAAGCGGGAAGAAGTAAAGTGTTACCTCTATATACTTAAAGGAGCATAAATACTCCCTTGAATAAATGGTAACCCAATACCCTACGGCTGTTCAGTTGATGCCCACTCAATGGTAGAGGTCTGCAGGTTTCTTTAGTAAAGAACCAGGTAGTAAATATTTTAGTTTTTGTGAGCTCTCCTTTGTAGTGCAAAAGCAACCACAGATAATACACCAAAAAAAAAAAAAGGTGAGGACTCGTTCCAACAAAACGTTATTCACGAAAGCAAGTGGTGGGCCAGATTTGGCCTATGGTTGTAGTTTGCTGACCCCTGATACAAGACATCGCCTGCTCCCAGATGCAGCAGGGACAACCATGGTGCCAATACGCTACCTAAGACTCTGCAAGCTAGACTAAACTATGCTTTCTCTAGCCCCTCTGGGAGCCAAAGGGGACAGTCCTGTACAATAGCAGCTATGACAAGATGATGATAACAATAACCACTTTCTCCACATTTGCCCAGATGGTACAAGCTGGCAAACCCAAGGCCATGAGAAAGAAGATTCACATAGAACTCAAGAGTGGGTTTATGGTCACCCTATTCTAATGGCCTGTCCTGTTGGGTTTAACTTGAAGCAGCAAGGATTTAGTGTTTATGCAAGAAATTTCTGGCCAGCAAAGTTGAGATGTCTTAGAGACATTAGAGTTCATCCCTTACAGAATCTCAGAAAAGTCTTATATAGGACTTGGTTGCAATGCCATGTATTCCAGGGCTCTTTGGACCTTCCAGCCAGGCCAAGAGTCCTGCCATTCCTAATTAATTCTTACACTGAGCATCCCCCACTGCTGTTTCCCTTGGCGGGCCTTGGGCCTGCAGCTGGTACCTTCCCGGCGTAGTGGATGATGGAGAACTCGGTCTTGTCCTTGAGCTGCTTGGGCTTCTGGAACTTGGGGTGGTTGCCCTGCTCTGTGCACAGCTTCTCCACGAAGGACTTGTCCGTGGCTTTGGGGAACCAGCATTCCTCATCCAGTAAGGCCAGCACACCTGGAGGGTTGTTCTAAGGAAGAAATGAGGACAGGGTTAGATTCCAAGCAGGAGGACACCGAAGCTTCAGGCTGCCCGGGCAGAAGTGCCCATCACTTCAAGAGGCCAACACCTAGGCATCCCCCTAGCTCCATTACCGTATGTGCCCACATACAAAGATGGATATATGCCCACCCACATCCCTCCAAAAAACCATCCTCAGATTACCTTGTGTCCAGTGTGCCCACATTAGGGATGGAGGGACAAGTACCAAACCAAAACTCATTACCATAGAGTTGATTCCAATCTATAGCCACCCTAAAGGACAGAGTAGAACTGCCCCACAGGGTTTTCAATGCTATAAATCTTTGTGGAAGCAAACTGCCACGTCTTTCTCCTGGAGTTGCTGGTAGGTTGGACTGCCAACCTCTCAGTTGTCAATGGAGCACTCAACCACTGCACAACCAGGATTCCTTAGGCAGGCACCAACAGAATATAATTACTGCTGCTGCTGCTCCCTAGTAGGCAACAACCCACACAACACCGCAAGATACCCCATGTTCTTACCAAGAAATTCATTGCTTTATGTAATAATTCAACTTAGGGTTCCTTTAAGCAAACCATTTCCATGGGGCCTGAGGCATTCCTAAACTAAGTTTTCTGGAGGAAAAAGGCTTCACTTTGGGAGTCACATTAAATGGCCACACCTCAGAGAAGCATTTTCACACTGCCCTGGCCAAAGCAGGCCCTCCTTAATTATTCTCTCCTTTGCCCTTAAAGGGAGCTTTAATTGCTTCATTTGTCTGTCTGCCTGTGTTGTCTGTGCCTTCTGGAGGTGGGGACCACACCTATCTTGTTGACAGTTACATCCTCAACTCTAAAGAGTCAGCCTAGCACATAGTAGGTGCTCAGTAAAAAGGCATTTGCAATGATCCAATAAGAGCTCTTATTCCAGAAGTTTAGGATGCCTTGGTGAACGAAGCAAAGACCCCAACCTTTAATGGGAGAGAAAGGAAAGGGAGAGAAGAGAAGGACATAATGGGAAAGGGAAGGGAAGAAAAAGGAAAGAAGAGAGGGAAAAGGAGAGGAGGGGAAGTAAAGAAAGATATGAGAAAAGAAAATATCTTTGATGTTAAAACAGGAAATCATGATTTGACTCACAAAAGCTCAGTGTACCTGTGAAGATTAGGACCATAAAGTCCCGTGGGACATCTCAGTCAACTGGCAAAATACAGTTCCTAAAGTTATGTTCTACTTTGGTGAGTATTTACAGGGGTCTTAAAAGCTTATAAGCAGTCATCTAAGTAAGATACAATTATTGGTGTCTACTCATGCAGGGCAAAAGAGAAGGAAAACCAGAGACTCAAAGAAAAAACTGGTCTGTAGGACAAACAGTCTATACAAACTACGGCCTCATCTCCCCTGAGATGAGAATAACCAGGTGGTGCCCAGCCACCACTACCAACTATTCTCATCAGGGTCACAAAAGATTGGGGGAAAATATGTGAAACAGAAATTCCAATTCCTAAAAACAAAATAAAACAAAAAAACAGACCTACTGGACTGGCTGAGACTGAAGGGCTCCCCAGAACTATTGCCCTGAGATACTCTTTAAATCTTGAACCAAAACTAACACCTGAGGTCACCTTGCAGCTAAATAATAAATTGGCTCAAAAAATAATGCTCACTGCCCATAACTACTGGGCCCTGTTAGCACATCACCTATATGAGATCTAATGGTCAACAATGGCTTTAAATCAAAGAGAAAAACGTAAAGGAGGCAGGGAAACTAGATAAAAAGAAATGAAACAACTAGAACAGAAACAAGGAGAATGCTCATGCACAGTGAGGAACGTAACCAGCGTGACTGAACAACTTATGGAGAAGTTGTTAAGTGGGAACCTAAACAGTTACATACACCTTCACTGAAAACATGATAAAATATTTACTAAAAAAAAATCGTTCAGAGTGCCACCTTCTAGGATAGGGTGATGGAGAAGACCGCGTGCTCCTAACTGCAGTCAGGGCCCACCGGTCAGCTATACCAAGGCCGTGGGTGCCGGTGTGCATAACAGCACAGAGCAGGCACCCACGTGCCCGCCTGCCCGCCCGCCCCCTCACCGGGCGCTCGATGAGTTCGATGCAGGGCTGCAGGTCGAGGCCGAAGTCGATGAAGTTCCACTCGATGCCCTCGCGCTGGTACTCTTCCTGCTCCAGGATGAACATGGTGTGGTTGAAGAGCTGCTGCAGCTTCTCGTTGGTGTAGTTGATGCACAGCTGCTCGAAGGAGTTCACCTGTGCACGACGCAGGGAGCGCCAGCTCAGTCCCTGACGTGAAGTTAAGAGGACAGAGCCCAAGGGCACTCCACCCAGCGGAAAGCTGCAGGGCCTGCTGCAGTCTCCACAAAAGCCTGTTCCATCATTTCAGCACCCAAAGAGAGCCCAGGACTCAGCGGGGGTGGGTGAAATCCACCTTTGTTTTTTACTGCTCTATTCCAGTGTAACATGTCCTCGCACCCACTGTTTTGGAGACATCTCTCTCATCCATCTGCACAATGATCTATACTGTGAATACCTGATGAGGTACAATCCCATTTCCACAGAATCCAAGTCAACTAATAACAACCCTATAGGACAGTGTAAACTTAACCCACAGGGCTTCCAAGGCAGTGAGCTTTATGGCAGCAGACTGCCATGCCCTTCTCCCATAGAGTGGCCACTGGGTTCAAATCACCGATCTTGTGGTCAGCAGCTGAGTGCTTAACCACTGTGTCCCTGGGGTTCCTCGTGAGGTATGTTACCACCTCCAATTTACAGATGTGGAAATTGAGGCTCAGAGAGGGTGTAACTGCACAGTAGACATCTTTTGGGATAGCTGTCGATCCCAAGACTTTCCCTTTCTCTGAGAACTTTCCTCTAGACCATGAGGATGGGATCCAGTAGCCATGTTTATGTGACACGAAGACCTTGCAAATAATGCTTGGCCTCGAGACAACCAGGTGGCCCCAAACAGGAGAACAGATGTTAACGAGACTCAGTTCTAAGATTCTAGCTGTGCTCATTTCTGTCAGAGTTACTGAGAGGCAGTCTGGAACTGCGGCAGCCACTTTGCCACCAAGAGGCAACAGCCTGCCTGGGAATGAGGCCAACAGGGAGGAAGTCAGAGAAAGAGATGGCAGATGCTTGTTGAATCCAGCTGTACCTCTGGCTTTCTCAGTTTCACAAACTCATGAACTCCCTGTTGGATTTCTGTCTTACCTCCTCAGAGGTCTAACTTTAACTAACCAGCCTCCTATCCTGTTGGGGCTATCTGCCTTTTTCAGAATAATGATTTTTCCCAGGGCAAGCCTTGTCCTGGAGAAGCCAAACCATGGCTGTCATGGTCCCACTGAGCTATACCTCAAAGATCTCAAATCCAGCGATGTCCAGGATGCCCAGGAATGAAGCTCCTTGCCGGTGAGTCTTGTCCAGAGCTTTGTTCACACGGTTGAGTATCCATAAGAAAAGACGCTCGTAAGTGGCCTTGGCCAGGGCTTCCACGGCAAAGTCCGCCTGCAGGGGGAACAAGGAGAACATCATTATTCCCATGGGATACGAAAGAAGGACACTGCTATTCATGCTGAGAATCTGACGTGGGGTTTCAAATATTCTAGGGACTGGATGGACAGAGGGATAAAGGGACGAATGGATGGATGAAGAGATGGATGGATGGATGGACAGATGAAAGGATGGATGGATAGACAGACAGGCAGATGGGTGGATGGATGGATGGACGAATGTACAGATAGATAGACATGTACAGACGGACAGACAGATAAATGGGTAGATGGCTGATGGATAGAAGGTTCTACAGGAATAAACAGCAAGTGCAACATTACCTGTTCTTTGGTCTGAGCTTTCTGCACCACATCCCGTCCAACTTTGATGCGCGGGGTCAGGATAGATCTGGTGAAGTCCGTCACATTAATCCCCATAAGGTGGCAAACTTTCTGAGCAGCTGAATGGGGAAAAGCAGCATCTTGAGTTCCTTACCAAAGAAAAGGCTTGGAAAGGAAGATACGTCACATGGGTATCTGTGATCAGCACAGACAGTGATTTCTCCCGGAGAAACGCAGCATGATGGTAGAGAACACAGTGCGAGAGAATCCCCCCAAACCAGTCTAACTAGTCAACTCACCCCTGACGGTTAGCTAAGAAGCAGTGAGGGGTCTAGAGTGGAGGATGTGCCCCAGTTGGGTGTTTAGGCTTAGAGGGTTACAGGTTCAGGCCCTTTCCTATTTCCTAGCCATGTGACACTGGACAAGCTGTTTAACCTCTCAAGCCTTGCTTTTCACTGGGGGATGCTATCTGGTGTCTTGTTAGATCAATAATGGAATTAGGTAAGGTACACAAAGTACCTGACATACAGTAACTCTTCAGGATGTATTTGACCCCTGTTCAAGGATGCACTGCAGCACTTTTTATAACAGCAAGATGCTGGAAACATATTAAGTGAAAACTAATATGGGAATGACAAACATGATGTGATGCTTTCATAAGAAACTCCCCAAAACCCACTGCCATTTGTTGACTCTGACCAATAGCGACCCTACAGACAGACTAGAACTGCCCTGTAGAGCTTTAGAGGAGCACTTGGTGGATTTGAACTGCCAACCTTTTGGTTAGCAGCTGTAGCAATTAACTGAGACATCACCAGGGTTTTGTAAGATGGAATACCAAAAAACACTTAACGAATGATCTTTCTTTTTTATAGACCAGTAGTTCTCTACAAGAGGTGATTTTGTCCTCCAGGAGACACTCGGCCATGTCCAGATTCATCTTCAGTTGTCACAGCTGAGAGAGGGAATGTTACTGGCCTCTAGTGGGTGGAGGCCAGAGATGATGTTAAAATTTCTGTGAGGCCTAGGGCAGCCCCTATGTCACAGAATTATCCAGCCCAGACTCTGAGAAGAAACTAGTCTACACGACTAACAGTACACAAGCCATGACGTCATCTACCCTGAGACCAGAAGAACTAGATGGTGCCCAGCTCCTACCACCGGCCATTCTAACCAGGAACACAATACACGGATCCTGACAGAATGGGGGAAAAATGTGGACCAGAACCTCAAATTTCTTAAGACACAGCAACATACACATGCACACAAAAAGAGACCTACTGGACTGGTTGAGGCTGCAGAACTCCCAGAGACTACTGCCCTGGGATGCTCTTCAAATCTTGACTGGAAACTAACCCTTGAGATCACCTTGCAAGTCAAAAAAACAAATTGGCTCAAAAAATAATGAACATCACCCGTAAGCACTATGTCCTTTAAAAAAAAATCACCTCTAAGACACACAGAGTCAAGTTACTTTACAACAATGAGAATGTAAGCAGCAGCCAAACAGAACAACCAAACTAGAAACCATGCGAATGTTCACACGTTGTAGACAATGTCACCAATGTCACTGAACAACTTGTGTAGAAATTGCTGAATAGGAATCTAAACAGCTGTGTAAATCCTCACTGAAAACACAGCAAAACTTTATTTAAGAACATTCCATCCTAGGGTCGTCAGCAGAAAAACAAAACAAAACCCACTGCTGTTGAGTCCATTTTGACTCATAGCAACCCTACAGGACAGAGTAGATTTGCCGTACTGGGTTTCCAACAAGTCCTGGTAGATTCGAACTGTCAACCTTTTGGTTAGCAGCTGTAGGGCTTAACCACTGGGCCCTAGGGCTTCCATATAGGTCTTCAGCAGGGACATATTTATAAAAGAGAAATCAGTTATTATACTCTAGTCCAGCTCGACAACCCAGATACCGTCATCCAGAATGGTCAGAGCCTCAGTGTGAGTCTCCCCCATCGCCAAAGTCATCAGTTACTGGGAAAAGGAAAAAGTACCTGTGTTATCCGGCATGGACGCCTGGTCTGTGTTTCTTTCCTTCTTGAAGACAATATTTCCAAGCTGCAGGACAGATGACACCACTTTCAATATGGCTGAGGTGGGGAGAGAAGCACAGATAAGAGCCAGGTGTCAACACCAATGTGCTTGCAAGATTTAGAGTCTCAAAGTCCCTGGGACCCAAGCCAGCCCATGCCTTTCCCCTAAAGAGACTTGGTTCCGAGCTCTGGAACCTAGCCAGCCAAGCGCCGTCGAGTCAGATCCTACTCTGGAACCTAAGAAAAAGCAAAACTACCCCAACTCTCTGCTAGTAGGAGAGAAAACTTGGGCAGAGGGGAGCTGGATGGTTTCAGATGATTGCTAAACACTGTGTGCTACACAGCAGGGATTGGCCAACATAGCCCATTAGCCAAATTCCACCCACCACGCGCTTCTGTAAATGACGTTTTATCGGAAGAGTCATACTCACACATTTACATATTTTCTATGGTTGTTTACTGCTACACCAGCAGAGTGGAATAGTTGGAACAGAGACGTCATGGAGCCCACAAAGGCTAAAACATTTACTATCTGGTCCTTTACAAAAAAATGTTTGCCAACTCCTGTAATACAGGAATGAAGAGGAATGTTCTACAGCTACAAACAGCTAAATCATCGGACCTCACACACAACTGCTGAACGAAAGATGCCAGGTACAAACACGCATATAGCGTGTAAGTTCATCTATAGAAAGTTCAAGAATAGGCAGAATGGATCCACATTGTGAGAAGTCAGGGTGGTGGTCACCTCTCACGGGGGGGCAAGTTCCTGGAAGGGCAAGAGGAATCTGCTGGGGGCTGGCGGTATCCTCGTATTTAAAGTGGTGCACTCAGTGTGTGACAGTTTATCTAGCAGTATGCTTATGACACACTTTTCTCAAGGTAAACTGAATGTCCATGAAGTTATTTTAAAAAACAGAAACCCCGTGCTTACTATGCTCTGGTTGGGTGTGCAGGATATCCATGGAGGGATGAAAAAAGTGGAAATTGTTTTCCCATCTTTTGTCTGTATCTCCAGGCAACAATTCTGACTCCACCTGAGCCCATGTGACTATTCAGATAGTTTGTCTGAAATCCCCCACCAGACCATGAGTTTCTGGACCAGCTGAGTCACTCCCTGATCATCTTCACATCCCCTAAGCCTATTCCAGGATCCAGACACTCACAGGAAGAGGCGGAGGAATAGAGGGGTGGATGGATGGACGGACAGACTGATGGAGGGGTGGGGAGTAGGGGGCAGAGCAGTGGAGCAGTGGGTGACAGATGGATTGATGGATCTATAGGTAGACTGATGATGGATTGATGGATGCATAAGTGTTGGATGTACGCAGAGATGGGCTGACGATGGAGGGATACGTAGATCGATGAAGGGTGGGTGGACAGATGGATAGACGGACGGACGGATGGATGGATGAATGAATGGATGATGGACAGATGATAAGTTAACGCAAATACTTGGCTTTAGTTTAACTTAGGTGCAAATCACCCAGAGTTCTGTCTTCCAAGAAGAAATCACTATGTTCCAAGAACAAAGCCGAGAGATTCCAGCCACCTCTGGTTGCTGAAGCCCAACTGAGAGTGACAAAGTCCTTCCCAGCAGCAGTCCTCACAGCTCAGGGCCCCTGGCCCAGCTCAGCAGGGGAAAGACCCAGCTGCTGACCTCTTGTGCCTGCAGGAGCCCTTCCCCCCACCAGAGTAACGGAGCTGCTGTTACAGGACATCGCTAAGGCAGTGCCTCTAGCAATAACATCTATGAAAGGACCTTTGTAAACTGCCGAGTGCCACATTCAGTGTGTGAAGTCCAACTACAGACCAGGCACTGCCGAAATGCCTGCAGAGCCCAGGTGAGCGGTGGACTTCGGGCACCACTGCCATTTGGGCCAGGTAACTCCGCAGTGGGGGCTGTCCTGTGCACCACACGGTGCTTAGCAGCATCTCTGGCCGCTACCCACTAGATGCCGATGTCACTCCTCTCTAGTGGTAGCACCAAAACTACCTCCAAACCTTGACAGATGTCCCCTGGGAGACACACCCACCCACGTTGATAACCACCAGTCTAAATGAGCAAAGCAGGCTGGGGGCCACTGTGAGCGCTCAGAGCCCAGGGGCCTGGGGCAGGGGTTCTCGCTCACGATGGCCACTGCATCGCCGGGGAAATAAGAAGCAGGTTTCTGTGAGTGTGGCTCATGTATTGCCCAGTACACAAGAAGACGACTTTAGGTGGTGTGTGGAGTCAAAAACACATAGTTAGATACTTATTCTAACAACAGTCAAGTCAGGTAACAAAATTAGCAATTTGACAGAAATTCATGCTCAGAACTGAGGCAGAACAGACAGGGTTCCAGAAGTCTTCCCTGCATGGAAAAAGAGAAAGGCAGCCACAAGACAGATGCAGCCTGGAGGCAGCACAGCTGTGAAGGAGTGACAGCTGGGAGATGGATCTGGAGACTCCCTGGGAGGCGTCATTAGGGGACGCGTCCTCGCTCATCCACTCTGAGTGCCCAGGCTGTTGGGTTGGTTGTTCCTTCTACAGAAGGACCTTCAGGTGGAAGGTTGACTGGTGGTGGGGAACTGGTACAGGAGGCACCTGGCAGGTGAGTGCATGGGCACTGGAGTCCGGCTGCCTGGGTTCAAATCCCAGCCCTGTTTTTAGCAGCTGTGTGACCTCAAGTGCAGAAGTAGCCTCTCGGGGCCTCCGTTTCACCACCTGAACCAGCTGCTGACTCAGCTCTGATTCACAGCACCCTATGTGTGTCAAAGTAGAACTATGCTCCACGACATTTTCAATGTCTGATTTTTCGTAACAGGTTGCCAGGACTTTCTTGTGAGTGGACCAAACCTCCCATCTTTGAGTCAGCAGCCAAGAGCATTGATCACAGATTTGCATCGGCTCAGAGGTACCTTGGAAGAAAGGCCTGGAACTTATTCCAAAAAATCAGGCATAGAAAACCTAGGAGCCCAGTTCTATGCACACACCTAGGGGGTTGGCATCTCAAAGCCTATAAAAACAGCTATTTCATGAGGTTGTACCACGAGGATGAGATGAAAAGTGCCGAGCCTTGAGTCTTGCACATTGCGGGTGCTCAATAAAAAACACTATTAGCAAAAGAAAAAAAACTGCCGCTGAGTCAATTCTGGCTCATAGCCACCCTATAGAACAGAGCAGAACCACCACACAGGATTTCCAAGGCTGTCATCTTTACAAAAACTGACTGCCACATCTTTCTCCTGTCAAGTGGCCAGTGGATTCAAACTGCCAACCTTGTGGTTAACAGCTGAGCGCATAACCTCAGCACCACCAGGGCTCTTTGGATAAACGTTGGCGGCTGTCACTACACGGCTATGATTCCAGACCTGTTTGCTGCCCGCTCTCAAGGCGACTCTGGGCAAGTCGCTTTCCCTCTCTGAGCTCCAGGAACCGACAGCTGGATTGACAGTGTCTGCGGTCACTGTTTCTCTTTCGGAACCCGATGGCTGTGTTCTAGGCACACAGACAGAACCCAAAGCGGCAGCGGAAAATCGGGCCTCTTGCGGTCACCTGGGGTCCCTGCAGAGCCCCAGGGCTTGGGGTTCATCTTATCCCTTCTGCCTCAGCCTCTCTGTGGAGGTTTTGGTGGCAAGTCTTGCATTAAAACTAAAGTCAGGTGACGTACGGTCCCAGTCCACACCCTGTGGTCATCAGTTACCTGTGTGCCATCGTCCCAGTGTTTGTTATCTCCACGTGCCATCAACTCTGCTATTTTTCTTTAAACACACTCACTTCTCTTTCCTGAAACTTATCTTAACTAAACTTTCTCTCCCTATCTCAAACGACAAATCAGCTTCACTTGTCCTAAGTAGACAGCCACTCTAAAAATAAAGAAAAACAAACAGTACTATCAAATTTCACCAGGATACTGGGGACGGTCCACAGAACTGGGTCTGGCATCTGCTCTCTGTAGTGAGAAGGGAGATGAGCAAACACCAGAGAGGAAATGAAGGCCTTCTAAGTGCCAAACTGCCTCTCTCTCTGAAAGACACCAGGACTGGAAATAGAGACAGGGACAGCCCACGGTGGGATCCGTGCCGTTTATTACACAGTGATGAGTGTCCATTCTAGAAGGCACTGGGCTCTTTCTAGTCCCCAGAGCTGAGTCCTGACACAAAGTTTTGTCACTGGCATTAGCTTCCAACTAGTCAACCTCTGACTCATGGCAACACCAGGCACAAGGGAACAAAACACTGCCCATCCTAAGCCACTTCTGTGACAGGCTACAGATCAGACAGTTAATGGTCCATGGGGTTTTCACTGAGTTTTGAAAGTAGACTGCCAGGCTTTTTTCCCTAGTCTATCGCAATTTGGAAGTTCCACTGAAACCTATTTAGCATGATAACACATAAACCTCCACTGAAAGGTGGTGAGTGGTTGGCTGTGCGTGCATCGGCTGGGAATCAAACCCAGGCCTCCTGCCTGGAAGGGGAGAATGCTATGGCTGAAACTCCACTGTTTCCACTGACACAGATTTTTAAAGAACAAAAACCACCTGATCACAAACAAAAACAGAGCACAGTGAATCACACACGAGGCTGAGGAGTGCAGGAGACCTAGCCAGTCCCAGCTCCACCAGCAATTCACTGTGTGTCCTTGGGTAAGTTCCTATACTTCTCTGTGCCTCAGTCTCCTCATCTGCAAAATGGCAATAACAACAGCCACTACGCCGGGTTGTTGTAATGTTGAAAAAGCATATAAGGTACTTAGATACTGCTTCACCACCTCATGTCTTCACTTTAACTCACTAGTGTTTTCCATATTTTTCTAAAACATGGTTTAAATGGCTTCATAGTTTTCTTTCATAAGGAATGGCAATAAAACAAACTTTCTACTGATCCTCGTTTTGGTTTGTTTCAGGTTTTTTTTTTTTTTTACTACTGATATAAAACCATACTCAATGTCTTGGTATATTAGGGGGAGGATTTAGCAAATGTCTGGCACGATGGTTCAGTGGTAGATTTCTTGCCTTTGATGCAGAAGACCCAGGTTCAATTCCCAGCCAGAGCAACTCTTGCATAACCACCACCCAGCTGTCAGTGGAGGCTTGCGTATTGTTATGATGCTAACCAAGCTGCAGTGAAGCTTCCTGACCAAGAAGGACTAGGAAGAAAAGCCTGGCAATTACTTGTGAAAATCAGCCAAATGAATACCTCACCGAGCATGACGGTCCAGTCTGTCCCCCTGAGTCAGAGGCTGACTTGCTGGTAGCTAACAATAAACAACAAATGACATACATCCAGGACTTAGTCCTTTTTCTTTTTTTCACACCGAAGATTAGAAGCAAAACTGATCCATGTTCCAAACAAAATCAATCCTTCTCAGAGAGCCTGTGCGACTCAACAGGCTTGGACTCCGATATGGGAGCCTGGCCAAAATACACAAATGCCATCCATTTGTCAACTGACCCACAGAGCTGTCTTTTTCTGGGCGCTGAGTTATGTTGGTGGGAGTTGCCCCGCTCCCTGCACTGAATCTCAGCACCCTCAGTGCTATTCTGGGCCTCAAAGGGACCCAGGCATGGGGAAAAAAAGAAAAAAACACCACTATCGAGTCGATGCTGACTCACAGTGACCCTATAGGACAGAGGAGAACTGCTCCATAGAGTTTCCAAGGAGTGCCTGGTGGATTTGAACTGCCATCCTTTTGGTTAGCGGTCATAGAGCTTAACTGCTACACCACCAGTGTTTCTGGGCATAGGAAGGAAGAAGATAGCCCACTATCTGGTTCCAGTGTGGCTACAAGCAATTAATCTGGAACAGCAGGTCACATCTAATCCAGAAAGAAGCGTGTTTCTCAAAGCACAACATTGAGACTGAGAACATCTCTGAGCCTTCTCAGGATCCAAATGTCATCCTTGGTCACTGACGGATAATACTGATCAATACCGGCCTATTACCCGAGTTGCCTCAATTGCTCCCTCTCCACTGCCCTGTTTTGTGGGGAAATGCTTCTGCCCATAAGTTCCTAATGAGGCCGACATCTTGACTTCCAGTTTCAAGAATGGAACAACCATAACCTAAGCCACCTAGAGATTTTCACTTTCCTGTCTACAATGAACATCTCAGGAATGTGCACATCAATTTAGGCTGACCAATCAGAACAAATGAAGACTCCATTCAGGGATTCAGTCAGGGAATCTACTCTGCTCTTTTCTGCTGGACTTTCACACGAGGAGGTAAGGGCTGGAGCCACAGCAGCCATTTTGCTGGCAAGAAACCAGCTGACCTAGAGACAGCGTTGCTGAGAGACAGAATGAGAGAAATCAGGTTCTGGAGATACTTCTGAGCTGCTAGATCCTGCTGTGCCTGAACCCCTGAGTTTTTCAGTTCTAAGAGTGAATCATTATCGGCTTAAGCCAATTTGAGTAACTTATAACTGAAAGAGCCCTAGTGTATATATAGCTACTTTTCTAAAGGAGGCAGGTAATTCAGAGGGTAGAACTTTATCCTGACTAGAGAAAAGTCCCTAGCTGATTCCAGCAGTACCAAGGTCATGAACTAGGTCTCCTCGGCAGCCCCCAGACTCAAGGTGTGGCGCTTACAGAGCTGCTCCTCCTCGCTGAAGCCCATGATGGCCATGGCTTCCACAGTCTCCTGGAACATCTCGTCATCCTGGGCAGCTGGGATGGGCACGAAGCCATTGGAGAGGAATGTGTAGTCGCTGAAGCCCTCCAAAAGCAAGTCATCTGGAAGGTGGGCAAGAGGGGACAGTGGTCAGGGGATGTGTTCCTACTTCCAATATGAGACAGGGAGTTGGTAAAGGGTTTGGGACACCTTCAGTTCTTCTCTTTTCCCCCAAAAGCCTCAGGTGTTTAAAATGCTCTTTCAGCATTGTGGTGTGGAGAGCCTTGCCCAGCCTGCTACAAAACAGCGTGGGCTGCACAGGGTCCCAGAGCACCTGGCACCCCAAATCCAGCCTGGGCTCTGCTTGCTAAGCCCCAAGCCAGGAATGGGGTGCTCCCTACTGGAAAAAGCCAAAGCCAAGTGCCGTCGAAAAAAAAAGGGAACCTTTATCATAACTGCCCAAAGGCACCTAGCCCTCAGGGTCAAAACTGAAGAGTTAACATAATCTTTACCCACGTATTCAATTTTTATCAAAACCATACATGTGCAGGATTTTAAAAAATCAGTTATAGATGGTCCTGAGGATATATTCAAGTTGTGATGAACCATGCTTACAAAAATCTGTTTGGGGTTTTTTGGTATATTGTATGGTTATTAATATGTACTCTGTACAATGTTGCAGCATATAATTTGCCGGTGTCATATGTTTAAATAAGTATGTAATGTTTCCAATTCCTAAAGACAAATAAAGATCAGGTTTATAAAGATACTGAAAATAAAAGTCAGCAATAAAGAAAACTGAAAAAAAAAAGTATCTGATTTACAACAGAGTGGTCGTGAATCGAGGACTACCTTTACTAATTACTGAAAAGTTTATAATGAAAGACACCACCTCTTTGTCTCATCTCTTTTCCAGCAGCTACCCCACTCTGTAACAACTGTTTTTCATCTCTCCCAGCTGTTTTTTTTTTGGTAGTTACTGCCATTTCTCTAGCAGACATATCCTGCTACTTGGGGATAGGTCAAATTCGAATATTACCTATGGACTTTCTGTTAGAGGGGAAGATTTAGTTCCCCTATACCACCCACCCTCTTCTCCAATTAGTTTTAGTTGACTCAGCAAACAGGGCTTATGTCATCAGGGTTCAGTAAGTCTCACTCGCCAGCCACTTTTGTAAATAAAGTTTTATTGGGACACGACCACTCCTTTCTTTGCCTCTTGTCTGTGATTGCTTCTTTGCTACAATGACAGAGTTGACCAGCTGCAACAGAAACCACGTGGCCCACACGCCTAAGAGATTTACTCTCTGGCCCTTTCCAAAAAAAAAAAAGCATTTGCTAATTCTTCATTTCAATTATTATGGCCATTACCATCCCGTTAACTCCAACTCACAGCGACCCTATAGCTCAGAGTGGAATCGCCCCACAGAGTTTCCAAGGAAAACCTGGCAGGTTTGAACTGCTGACTTGTTGGTTAGCAGACATAGCATTTAACTGCTACACCATCACGTTTTCCATATATATCATTAAATACTGTCTCTAAAGTCACACACTGGAGTTCTATTTCCTTTGCTGTAGTTGTTCAGTTCTTTTTTCCCCAGAAAGTTTATAACTGCTTTTCTCATTTCTTGCACTTGCTTCCCTTTATCACGTCTTCCAATGCATCAAACATTCTCTCTAGGGCCAATCTTTAATTACACTTGATTCAATCACACTACTGGAACAGGGGTCAGCCAGATGCTTTTTTCTGAAACCAAAGGTCTTTTATGGGTTAAGCCACTTGAAAGCTACTTGCTAAATTTGAAGTTAAATTGACCCAAGATGCTAGTAAACTCAAATTCTCAGATTAATTGGGGGGTCTGATTAAAGTCACAAGATGCTGGGTCTTGCCCAAGACTTCATTATCCAGCATGTGGACACTTTCACAAATGTTCACTTCTCTCTAAACACCCAGATCTATCATCAGTAATCCAGGTGGCCCCAGGACCTTTAGTTTCACGCTTTTCCCTTGTCCAGTTTCTGGGAGATAGAAGGTAAATACACAAAGAAAAGCCCGAGACACCAAACTAAGCTAAAAACCACATTGCTACATACATTGTTGCAGCACATAATTTGCTGGTGTCATATGTGTAAATATATATGTAATGTTACCAGTTCCTAAAGACAAAGATTGGGTTCATAAAGATACTGATAATAAAAGTCAGCAATAAAGAAACAAACAAACAAAAATCTATCTGCCGATTTTGGTGTCAGACGGAGAAGTGATATAAACCTTTCTCTGTGGGCTATCCCATATAGTGTCTTGATTTACCATATTTGGCAGTGTGTAACTACCTTTCAATAGGTCTCCCGACTGTTAACCAAATTTGCCAACCAAGTTACAAGATTTAATGACGGAGGATGTCTCCCTCTAGTGGTGGAACTCTGCAATAACCTCATCACAGTAAAGGTGCAAATTCAGCACATCCTTTTGGTCACTTAAGGAACGTTGCTAACTGCGGGCCACAAAATTGATGGGACGTAAACTTAGGATTATTCTCCTAAAATGTTAGACCTACACTTACCACTAAAATGGCCCTACTATACCCACTGACATATTCCTTTGTTATGACTTGTATGTTCTTCTAAGAATGAGTTAGATTATTACCACATATCCATAACCTCCAATTTCCTACTGCAATCTGGCATACAGTCCACTGTACAGACATGAGGAAATACTGTTTTTCCTACAACAGGGGTTGGTAAGCTACCTCCTTCCACCTGTTCCTGTAAATACAGCTCTATTGGAAAGAACACAGCTACACTCCATCATTCTCAAACTGTCTACAGCGGCTTTGCATTAGTGGTTAACAGTTCAGCTGCTAACCAAAAGGGTGGCGGTTGGAACCCACTAGGCACTGCCTGGAAAGCCTATGGGGCAGTTCTACTCTGTGCTATAGGGTCATCAAGAGTAGGAATCCACTTGATGGCAATGGGTTTGTTTGCTTGTTTTTGGTACACTTTTGTGTTACAATGGTAGACCTGTATGGTCCACCAAACCAGGGCAAACCCACTGCCGTCAACTTGATTGTGACTCATAGTGACCCTATAGACAGAATAGAACCGCCCCACAGAGTTTCCAAGAAGCACCTGCTGGATTTGAACCACCAACTTTCTGGTTAGCAACTTTACCACTTTACCACTATACCACCAGAGTTTCTGTATGGCTCATCAGGTCTCCTTAAGGTATTGACCACCTGGCCCTTTACATAAAAAGCTTGCTGAGCTTTCCCCTGCACAAAGCCACTTAAAGATCCTTTTCAAAATATGGATAATGAAAGATATTTTGTTTATGTTCTTGAATTTCTTATAAAATTGTGATATACCTTACAGGCTTGCAAGGTTAACGAATGGGCACACATGGGACTCCTCTTTCTCTCTCCCTGGAAGGCAGAGATTGTAGCTAATTGGACTTTTCAGTACCTGTCACATAAACTCTAAACCAAATCAACTGCCATCGTGTCAATTTTGACCTCTGGGTTAGCAGCCTTAGCTCTTAACTACTATGCCACCAAGGTTTCCTGTCACACAGTAGGTGCCTAAACAAAAGCCATGCTCACTCACTGGAAAATGATCAAGAATGGGCCAGCTGTCACTGAAAGACACAACCCTTCCTCCCACACAATCTCCATTTTCGCAGCTTAATCAGGATGAAGGGAAGACTGAATGAAGCCTCCCATCACCCGTCATTGCCAGCCACTTACTTTTCATCTTGTCCTTGGCACCAGCGATCACGTAGTAGAAGATGTGGAATGTCCGCTCGTCCCTGGCTTGGCGAACAGCCCGTGACTTTTCTAGCAGGTCTAGGTGGCAGGAGTTAAGGATTCTGGGAGTGGCAGTGGTGGCTGAACAGTGAAATTTTCTCCTTCCTGGCTGATGCACTCCATACACAACCCCCACCCGCCTGCCAAGGGAGGCCCTTGTGCAGCTGCGGTGCTGAACAGGTTACAATGCAGATTATAGGCTAAGGAGGAGAGGAAGAAAGGCCTGGCTACCGACTTCCGACAATCAGCCAATGAAGACCCTCTGGATCACACAGTCCAAGCTAAAACCAGTCAGGGGGATGGTGCAGAAATGGGCTGGGGCTCCGTTCCTGACAACATGTCCAAAGCACATGAGATATGTCAGGAAAGATCAGACCCTGGAGAAGGGCATCATGCGTTGTGGAGTAGAGGGTCAGCGTAAAAGAGGAAGACCTTCGACAGATGGATTGCCACAGTGGCCGCAATGATGGGCTTAAGCGTAAAAATGATTACGGACATGGTGCAAGGCTGGGCAGTGTTTCATTCTGCTGTGCACAGGGTCGCTGTGAGTCAGAACTGACGTGACGGCGCCTAAGCACAACACGGGGTCACTAGGAGTAGGGTGCCAACTTGACAGCAGCTAACGCCAACAAACAGCAAGATTCTGGGGATGCCACAAGCGTTCTCGGGGAGCAGCCTAACTGTCTTCCCCAATCCCTGTCATTCCAGCTGGGGCAGTAGGAATGTCCAGGGCCCAAGACAGGCTCCTTGGGGAGCTGTGAAGAGGCTTAGAGCTGGGGCAGAGTCAAGTCATACAGTCCGATTCACACAGGCTAACCTGTGTGATGGAGCTGATGGAGCTGATGGGCTGATGGAGCTCCCTGTTTTCACTCTGACCATCACCCCTTGATCAGATTAGACCCCTGGGTGGTTCTGGCATACCCCAGAGAAGTAGGGACAGCAGAGAAAATGGGACAAATAAAAAAAAGAAAAGTAAAAAGAAGCCCAGAGATCCTGAGTAGTACAAATAGTTAATGCACTCAGCAGCTAGCCAGAAGGCTGAGTCCACCCACAGGCACCTTGCAGGAAAGGTGTGGCTATCTAATTTCAAAAAGATCAGCCACTGAAAACTCCTTGGAAGACAGGTCTGCGCTGGCACACGTGGGGTCCCCAGGAGTCAAACTGACTCAAAGGCCACTGCTAAGGAAACAATATGGGTATAAAATGACCCCAGGCAAGAGGCTACAGTGGGGAACGGTAAGGTGTCACCATCCACCACTGCTGACTCCTGTTCTTTGGAATGAGTTGTCCTTGGATATCACCTACCATGGTGACATTCCTGTGCTAAATGCATGGTCTCGTTTAAGCCTCACCAACTAACCTGGCAAGTGCAAATATCTTTGGCATTTTCTGGATGGGGAAACTGAGGTTGGAAGAGGTAAAGTCTTTTTGTAAGGCCACACAAGTGGCAAAGCCAAGTGAGCATCCTTGGTGGCCGCAAACATCATGGCCAAGAACTAGGCTACATGAGTTAGAATGACTTTGACCCACACAGCTAACCTGTCCAAGGTTCAGCCTCCACACCTGTGTGGGGAGAACACATCCTCTACTTTCCCTCCCAAAAAGGGGCTCTGAATCAGGAGTTTTGGGCTTTAAAAGATTGCTACAGGAGAATTCTATAGGCAACAAAATTGCCATTGGTTTGTAAGTGAATATATTCCAGATCTGCAAGGGCTCAGAGTATGTCCCATGCATCCTTCCCAGGGAGGGGAAAAATTCTTGAACACATACCCTGGCAACTGAAAGTTAAAATAAATTAATGAAGTAGCATCTGGGGTCTCAGAAGCTTATGAGTGGCCGTCTAAGATACAACTATTAGTCTCTATTCATCCAGAGCAAAAGAGAAAGAAGAAACCCAAAGACTCAGAGAAGAAACCCATCCACAGGACTGATAGTCTACACAAACCTCCTCTACCCTGAGACCAGAAGAACTAGATGGTACCCGGCTATCACAACTGACTGTTCTAACCAGGGCCACAGAAATGGACCCTTATCAAGGAGAAAAATGTGTAACAGAACCTCAAATTCCTATAAAAAAAATAACAACAATAAAATCAGACTTCACAGACTGGTTGAGCTTGGAGGACTCCTTGAGACTACTGCCCTGAGACTCTTCAAACCTAGAACTGAAACTAACTCCTTAGGTGATCTTTAAAAAAAAAGCACTTCAGGAGAAGAAAGTCATAGGAGTTTTTAATAAAACTATTTGAATGTAAGAAAAAGGGAGGCTCTGATAGAACTGAAGGAAACGAAGGACTATAAGGTTGCCTGCTGTTAACCTGAGAGAGGCTGCTCTGCAGAGAGAGGGTGCAGAGACTGCACTTTAGGGGCTGGCAGGAAGGGGCGTGTGAGGGCAGTCCACTGGCTGGGCTGATCTGCCAGGGCACCTTCTCAAGGTCAAGTGTGTGCTGCAAGATAGTGGGCAGGCCTCCTGTGCCCGGTGGGTGGGCAGGCATTGCCTCTGCTGAGTCCCAATACCACCAAGCACTCCCCTGGCGAGTACAGCTGGCTGTCCTGGTCCTATTCCAACCCTGGGAGCAAGCGCACCCATATTACCTGGTCACGATTGTCATCACTGGCTGTCAAACTGACTCAGCTCCTGGTGACCTCATGCAGAACAGAACTGACCATCGAGTTTTTAAGGCTTGTGGCCTTTCAGAAGGAGACCTCTTCTGTGGTCCCACTAGATGGGTCTGAACACACTGTTTGTACCACCCAGGGGCTGGCATCACCTGGAGGGCTTGCTGTAAAATACAAGTGCTGGGCTCCACCCCTAGGAGCCTTGGTGGCGCAGTGGTTAAGCACTTGGCTGGTAACCAAAAGGCCAGAGATCTGAACCCAACAGCTGCTCCACGGAAGAAAGATGTAGCAATCAGCTTCCTTAAAGATTACAGCCTTGGAAGCCCTTTGGGTCACTATAAAGTCAGAATTAAATCAACAGCAACAAGTTCTTACGGGGATTCTGCCTCTACCGTGCCCGATTAAGTAAGCCTGAGATTTGCAACATGAAGAACTTGATTGACAGGATGCTGCCAGTCCCAGGAAAACACTTGAGGGCCACTGATCTAGACAGAAGAATCCACTGGGAGGGATCTGGGCTTGACTGCATTTGGCATAAAACACGAGAAAAGAATTGCCAACAAGTGCAGGTGGCTGAAAGAGCAGAGGACCCCAGCTGAGGGCTTGGCTGAGCATTATTTAGTATTCACAGTGCATCTAGGGGGCTGGTAACATTTCTGCAGCAAAGCATACAAATATTCTCCAAAGACGGCTAGAGGGGTAGCAGTGGCTCAGTGGTAGAATTTTCACCTTCCATGTGGGAGACCTGGGTTTGATTCCCAGCCAGGGCACTTAAGGCACAGCTGCCACCCATCTGTCAGGGAGGTTTGTGTGTTTCTACAAGGCTGAACAGACTAAGATGGGCTTGGAAGACAGACCTGGTGATCTACTTTCCCCAGCACCATTCTAAGAGTGCCACATGCATTCACTTGATTTGTCTTAACAACAACTCTATGAGGCACTATAATCACCCCACATCAGCACTGAGGCATAGGGACCTTGAGTATGTTACCCAAGGTCACTCAGCTAGGATGACATCAATACAGGATCAAACCCAAGCTGTTTGGGGTTCAAATAGGGAGCTGACATGAGAGTAACCACAAGCCTACAGTACCTGCTGAAAGGAAAAGACCTCCTCAGTGAAGATTGTTCTAGAAGGGACCCAAGAGCCAGGAGGAATGAGGATGCTTCTCTTGGGCTCTGTTAGCACCGTCAGCATCTGGGTGAAAGGTTGTGGGGGGGATGTACCACGTGGCCCAGGCTGGGCCAAAAGATACAGGTCTCGATGTTGGCTCCCACGATGTAACCAGTGACGTCAAAGTTGATGCGGATGAATTTGCCCTGCCAACAGAAATACACAAGTCACTGTCTGCTGCCCATCCTTAGACCCCTTGGCCCCATGCTGCAAGCCAGTGGGGAGGGAGACACAGAAAGCATTCAGGGGGGAAAGAAAAGGTCTTACAAACATTCTGAGCCTCACAGTTCAGTGTGTCAGAAACAAAAAACAATTGCAACTTACAAACATGTTCATGAACACAATTTCATTTGACTTGTGGCTCTCACAATGACTCTGCATCATGGCTGCCCCATTTTAAAGGTGGGAACCCTGAGGCTGAGGGAGATAGAACAGCTTGTCCTCTAAGAATTAGAGCTATAAGCAAAGGCATGTTTCTCTAGCCCCACAGGACCCCCTCCCTCAGCTCACCCCATTCAGAAACATGCTGTCCTTCTCTATCCATCCATCAGGTTCAAGAGCATCCAACTGCTGACTGAAGCATCTCCTTAGGACAGGTGGGTCACACTATCCCAGCAGGCCCTGCATAGGAGGCTGTAGCAGCCTTGGAGGTCATCAGGTATCTCCACTCGGAACGGTGCTCCGATTCACCTGTCCTCTGCCTTCGCTGAGCCAAAAAACCCCAGGGCAGGGCCAGCCCTGGATCTGACAGCACTGGCCCCTTTTCTACTTCTCAATAGCTGGCAAAGGTTAGCATCCTTCTTTCCTCACCCTGATGTACGTGATGGGAGGTACCCACCCGTGTGCAAAGAACCCTACAGTTGCTCAGGCCAGAGAGAGCCCTCACACTGTCTCCACCAGCAAGTAAGGCAGAAGAAGGATTTGTGTTGACCACAGATGTTGCTACGCAACGGAGAGCCTGCTGGCCACGGCTTAGGGCCAGGCATCACCCTTTCTCTCTCCTCTGTCACCACAAAGTCGTGGAATCCCAATCATAGGAGGATTTGGGGAGATGAAATTGACTTTTCTGTCATTTATGACTTGCTAGAGACATTAAGGATGAGGGTGTACCTGAACCAAGCCACGGTATTCTCAATCACCTCATATGCAAGCGAAAGCTGGACAAATAAAGAAGACCCAAGAAGCATAAACGTCTGTGAATTATGATGTTGGCAAAGAATACTGAATAATCAATCCATCTTGGCAGAAGTACAGTCAGAACACTACTTAGCAGAGAGGATGGCGAGACCTTCCCTCACATCTTTCGGACACGTTATCAGGAGGGACCAGTCCCTGGAGAAGGATGTTGGGCTTTGTACAGTAGAGGGTCAGCAAAAGACTGGAATGTCCTTAACAGGATGGACTGACACAGTGGCTGCAACAAAGGGCTCAAACAGCCAGGACTGGGAGGATGACACAGGACTTGGGCAACGTTTCCCTCTGTTTTACTTAAGGCCACTATAAGCTGGAACCAACTCAGCAGCCCCTGACAACAACAACAGGGAGATGTCGCTGTGGCTGGCAGCACATCAGTGCAAAACTTGCTCAGTGGGGCGGCCCCATCCACTATGGTTCTGGAAATCTGGAGGAAGAGGTGGTTTGGGCTGTCACCTGATGGTGGAGCTCCTGGCACTTGGTGGCTGGGGCCAAGGATGCTGGGTGTGCTATAGTGAGAGCCCCACACACCCTTACAGCGTCCACATCTCAGATGACTTTCAAATGTCCCACCTGCCATTCATGTTATAAGGGGCTGGACCCAGAACTTAACTCTGTTTTAGATTTTAAAAAGCTTTTTAAATTGTTCTGATATAAAAACACAACATGTATGGAACTCTGGCAAGGATTTCTGGGTTTGGAGACCAACCAAAAGTCGGTCACCATTCTGGAAAATCCCACCTCAATGTCCAGGCTCCGCTTATCAGTCTGTGTTTGTGGTTGTCACAGCCAGTGATTTCTAGGTCTAGGGGCCAGTGATGACATCACTGTGTCTGGTGTGGTCCCATCTGAGCGCTAATAGGTTGAAATGGACAATTTTTATTATGGCTTGTTTTGTCTCCTTCATATTATAGTTTCAAAGGAGACTTAAAATAATTCATAATAAAAGCTGTCTTCTTCATATTACAGTGGAAAACCCTGCTGGCATAGCAGTTAAGAGCTATAGCTGTTAACCAGAAGATCGGCAGTTGGACTCTACCGGGCGCTCCTTGGAAACTCCATGGAGCAGGTCTCTTCTGTCCTGAAGGGCTGCTATTGACTCAACAACAATGGTTTGCTTTTTTTTTCCATATTACAGTTGGGGCATTGCGCTGGCATTTTGTATCCCTGTTTATACAGTGCTGTTGATTGGCATCAAATCAGCTCCCACTCGTGACAACTTTATGTGTAACAGAATGAAACACTGCCTGGCCTGTGCCACCTCCGTGATCTTGGATTTCTCCAAGCCCGCTGTAGAGGCTACAGTGTCAAGTCATCACACTCAGGGTTTCCCTTCCTTTCGCTGACCCTCAGCTTTACCAAACACGGTGTTCATCTCTAGTGATTACCCTTTTACGATGACAGGTCCACAGTGAGGAGGACGAAGTCTTTCCATCCTTGCTTCTAAGGACCATATACAGCCACCACAGTACGCTCAACTGCCAGGTGGTAGCACTACACTGTACGTGCAGGAAGTGACATTACTGTGCCTTTAGTTTCGGGAAGGAAACCCTGGTGGTGTAGTGGTTCAGTGCTACGTCTGCTAATTAAAAGGTCGGCAGTTCAAATCTGCTAGGTTCTCCTTAAGGAGCAGCTCTACTGTGTCCTGTAGGGTTGCTAAGAGTCAGAATCAGCTCGACAGCACGGAGTTTTTAATTTCAGGAAAGGGAAGGGGGCATTATATAATTGTTATAGAAAGTGGGCTTTGGGTAAGATAGGTGAAGAGTCACCACAGGAACAGGAATGGGCAGGACTCAGGGTTAATCAGCGAGCAGCTTTGAGTGAACAGAGCAGGGGTGTCCACAAAATGTCTTCTATGATTCTCCCTCAGTGAAGGACAGCTCAGAGCAGCACCCACAAACTGGCAGGGCTCCCTCTCTACTGCCATGGAGTTGCAATCCTTACTCAGAATCGTCCTGAAAATACTGTTCTTACCCTCCTATGGAGGCCACCACTTCTTTTGCACACAAAACCATTGTTGTCTCTGAATCATCAGCCACCCACTTTGGGGGATGTCAGTTCCCCTTGTCCCCATTAGGCTCCAGCGAGCAAGGGTGACCTGTGGATCCTGGGGAGGCATGGGTGGGAAGGCAGCCATCTCACCGACTGTCAGGCTCCTTAGCCAGACTGGAACTACATCTGAGTGGCTCAGTGCCATCCCCTAAGCCTGGTTCAGTGTCTGGTACACAATAATACTTAAGAAAAATTAACTGACCTAATAAACAAACAGAAGGATGCATATAAGAATGCTGACCAGAATGAGTGTATATAGTAGGTGCTGAATGTTTGCTGAAGGATGCATGTGCCTGGCATTTAAATGATCCTTTGGTATTTTGTTGAATAAATGAGTGAGTACTGGATTCGGCTGTCTAGCTGAGCATGTACTAACAGCTGCCATTTGAGTCGATTCTGGCTCATGGGGACCCCATGTATATTCAGAGTAGAACTAGGCTCTACAGGGTTTTCAAGGCGTTAATCGTACAGATATAGGTTGCCAGGCCTTTCTTCCAAGACACAGAGGGGTGGATTCAAACTGTCAATCTTTCACAACCTGATTATACCACTCAGGGGCCTGTAGCACATGCCAGGTGCTTGAGAAATAGCTAATGAATGAATTATGAACGTCAGATGCATATTTCTTGAGTGAAGAGTAACTGAATGAATGAATGAGTTAGTGATTGAGTGTCAGGAGGCCCAGCAGGGTTGTAAGGTCAAGACAGGACTGAAGACACAGCAGAAGAGGCCACTGTGACACACAGCTGCAGACCCAGCCCCCCAGTCCCAGGCTCCCCCCGCACACACACTCCACCTTCTCAAGCAGGAGACGACACCACGGGAATAACCCTTCACCAGAAAACTCACGTGGCTTCGCTACTTACAAAGCGCGAGGAGTTGTCATTCTTGACCGTTTTGGCGTTGCCGAAAGCTTCCAGAATTGGGTTTGCTTGTAGTAGCTGCTTTTCCAGCTCACCCTAAAATTCATTCACATCTAGTTATTGGAGAAAGCAACTCAGGTCCCGAGGGTTCTGCCCTAGACAGATGTTGGCACAAGACTCCCCTTAACCCACAGTTTCTCTCCTATGTGATCTCAAGAACTTGATGCTAATACTCAGATTAATTTGAGGATTTCAGAAGAAGAGTAACTGGCTTTGCTCTCCGACAGCAAGGGCATCTGCTCCCGAGATAGCTCCCTTTGTCCAAGTCCTGGACCTGCTCATCCACACAATGACACACCACTTGGGGCAGCCACACTGTACACCACTGGGGACACAATTCACATCACAGTGACCGTGCCCCAGGGAGGTGTGCAGTACGCAACCTGCCCTGCTGTGTGTGGTGGTCTCACTGCCACTCATGTTTAGCAAGCAGCCCTCTTCCAGCTAAACCATTACAATCCTTCTGATGGTTTTTGTGCCATTTTTTAAAGGCACACTTTGTCCTTTGCCGTTGGTTGGTTTTCTGAAGTCTCCTATGGAGAAAAACGTGCAAAACCCACTGGGAATCCTTCCGAAAGACTGTAGAACAAAGCTTCAAAGCAGGTTGTCTGCGCTCTAGCCATCAGGTTAAATGCAGCTGAGGCTGTACACAGCCCACCGGCCTCACTGGCCAAACGCGGTCACGTGATTAATCATGGCAGGAAATGGGCCAACGAGCTAAGTCATGCCGGGAAAGCCAATGAGCTGCTCCCTCTTAACCCCAGGACATGGCAGCTACACGCTAGGCTAGAGGCCCCCTAGTCCAGGCTCTCCCTCCAGGCCTCCTCTAGGAAGTGCTGGGGTCTGGGGGTGTTCTCCCCATCTTTCCCTTTCCTTGCTTCCAGGCAGCAGGGCTGGGCATCACAGATGCAGGGAAGGGGTCTACAGAGATGTCTCTACACCCAGGAGGGCACCATGGGTACTCTCCCTAACAGGGCCAAACAAGAAGCTGGGATTTAGGGTTTCAGTTCTACATCTGCTCTCCTCCTTTTCAGCTCTCAAAGAAAGATACAGCAAAATATCCTCTCACAGAAACCCCAGCCACAACTGGAACTCCCCATAACTGGGACTTGAGGCTGTTTAAGATGAGAGCCACAGCTTTTCCTGGCTACTGATAGGACTAAAGGAATCACTTCCATCAACACAAACTCGGAATCCAAAGGGCCCTTTTCTACAATGGAAATTTTAGCTGGTGGGGTCCAAAGGTCCTTCTCAGGAGAGCTTTAAACATGGACCTACTATGTCAGAAGGGACCTGATCCAAGCCCCTGTTTCAGGGATAATGAGACTGGCTCAGAGAAGCCAGGTGACTCGGCCAAGATCACACCGTGGCACCGCCACATAAGGGGTCTGATCCACTACACTGCCGCCCAGGGTCTAAGTCAGCTTGTGTGTAAGCTTTCCCAGGCCTGGAAACTGTACACCTGCCCCTGAAGCTTTGCGTTAGAGACCAAGCAGACCTGGTCATGAGTCGTGGAGCTGGGGCCTTACCGTGCCACCAAAGCTGTGCCTTTCTAGAGCCTATGGTCAAGCAACTGGCATGCAGAAGACAGACATACACTGCACACGCATGCACAGAGACACACTAGTGCGCTGGGGACAGGCTTGGGGCGGGAACTGAAGGGTCACGGCAGGCAGGAAGAAGACGGAGGGAGGGAGAGAGGCATGCCATAGCTGTGCCATCGGCTGTCGAAAAAAGCCAGGGAAGCATTAGGGCTGACGGTCCTCAAACGCTCAACCAGACAGGACAGATGTCTCTAGGTTGTTTCAGTTGGGGTACATGGTCGGGGCGGGGGTCAGTTTGGTAGGAAAGGTGCAGAGATTTGCTCTGAACTGGGGAGAATCCCGTCCATCCAGGCTAGAAGACAACTCTGGGGACTCCTGTTGGGGCCCTGCAGGTGGCAAATGCCCGTCCCCTGCTCTGTGCTGGCATCTGGCATTGGACACCTGCAGGGCAGTATTTAGGTGTGTTTGTTGATTGGGCTGGTGACACTCGGGTGGCAGGTCCATTCTACCATCAGCTACGGGACTCAGTGGGTGCAGCAGGAGCATGCAGACCTACACACACTCCGTGCCTCCCACACACCCCGAGAAAACTCCCCCAGTTACTCACGTAGGCAAGAGGTGGGCCTTGCTGTGGGGGATGGTACAGTATAAAACAAACAGCAGTGTTATTTTAATCACACGCACGTCAGGTCTGGGGAATACACTATTCCAGCTCCCACCCAAACAGCCTGGATCCCCCAAGATGACTAGAACTGTGGTTTCTTTTCCTTTATTCTATTTCCTGCTCTTTGACTAGCTCTCTCCCTTGTCTGGTTTCTTAGTGCTCTGCAGATCTCAAAGATTTTGGTAATTGCTGGGGCAAGGATGGCTGTTTACACCTGTACTGGAGGAGATAAAGTCTGAGATCAGTTAACATAAGGAGATAAAGAAGCATCAGACATACAGATACTGTTGTGAGGTGCTGGTTGAGGCCATTTGGCTCATGGTGACCCCATGTGACTGAGTAGAACTGCCATGTAGGGTTTTCTAGGCTGTAATCTTTATACAGGAGCAAATGGCTAAGCCTTTCTCCTGCAGAGTCAGTCCACCTTTCAGGGACCCGGAATGGCAGAAAACAGGAACCACCCCAAGGCATCTTGAGGCCCTTCACCCCTATGTGCCATCTTTCTACCCCCAAACACACAGGCAGAGATGCTGGAAAATCCTTCAATGGCCCCATTGCTTGTCCCCTCCTCTGGAACAGAGGAGGCAGGGCTAGAATGGAGGAAAGAAAAGGACGGGCCCAGGAAACCCATTTAAGTGAAGGTGACTCCAGAAACCTCTTCCTTCAAAGCCCCTGACCATATGCCGTATTGTTTGTTCATCTATGTTCATAAAAACATCTCTTGCTGGCATTAGATGAGAACTGGATGACCCTCTCGCCACTGCTGGGCACACAGTAGGTGCTCAGTCAGTAGTTACTGAGTAGCCAAGTGACTCCACTATCCCCACCTTCTGAGTTCCAGTTGGAGGAGACACTGGGCAGAATGGGCAAGTTCAAAGTGTCTCAAGTCCAGCGCATTTAGAGAGACTTGGTTAAGGCTGTGGTTCTTAACTGGGGATGGCTCTGCTCCTCGAGGGGATGTCAGGCCATGTCTGGAGACATTTTCAGTTGTCACAATTTGCGAAGGGGGAGGAAATGCTAACGACATCTGGCTAGTAGAGACCAAGGATGCTGCTAAGCACCCCACAATGCACAGGACAGCCACCCACAACAGAGAATCACCTAGCCCAAGATATCGAGTGTCCCTACTGAGAAACGCTGACTTCAAGACGATCTCCTCAAACAGGGCCCCTTGACAGCCACGCTTCTGAATGGGATGAGGAATTTTCCAGACCCAAGCAGGCGCATGCTGGGGGAAGAACAGCCCTTGCTTTGAGCTGTCAGGGAGGGATGGCTTAACGCCTGGCCCCAGTTCTGAAACCCCTCTGTCCTGAGAAGCCTCGGCCAGAGGTGGGGCTCTGTCAACTGCAGTCCTGTCTGTGTGTCAGGATGCATGCCCGGAGACCTGCCGCTAAGGCCGGTCCACGGGCAGGCAACTGCCACTCACCGTGATGCTTGTGTCCTTCTTGCCTTTGTGGGAGGAGGCCACCACAGCCAGGTACTGGATGACTTTCTTGGTGTTTTCCGTTTTACCGGCTCCAGACTCACCTCTGAAAGACATGGGACAGTGACCCAAGACCCATCGGAAATGACCCACCCCAGGGCTCTCTGCAGCTCTGTGAGGCAGGCAGGGCAAGAAGCATCAGCACTGCCATTCCCCAGAAGGGAAAACTGAGGCTCAGAGGGGAAGTCGCTTGCTCAAGGTCACACCACCGAGAGAGGGCTGAGCTGGGCCTCAAAGCCAGGTCTGATGCTCAGTCCGCCCCTCCTGAGAAGATACAGGATAGGATTCAGATGAGAAGAGTTAGTGAGAAAACTGAGCTTTCTTACTAAGCTCCAAAGTCAGGTGACTTTAGAATTGTCTGCTTGAAGACGTCATTGGCATTGTTAGAGATGGAAAGACCAAAGGCAGGACAGCCTGCAAGGTCGGGCATACATACCAGGTAAGGACCTAAGGCAAAAAACTCAGAAGCTTCCCTTATAGAGAAAATAATGGGTTATTCTATCAGTCCTTTGGCAGGGGCAAGCCCCCTGGTCCTTTGGGAAATTCTAATCTGAGGATCACATGGCTAGCTAGTGATCTCACATAAATAGACCTGGTTGGAGTGATTTATGTTAAAGTGTAAATGACTGATACATTTCCACCAGCAGAACATTGTCTGTCTTATGAAAGAAGGCCCTCTGGAAGACAACAGGTGACTTTTCACCAAGACGGCTGGCTGCGTCCCTTGGCCACCAGATAGCATCATGATGGGACTGATTCCTACAAGAGTCCTAGATACTGCATCCAGCTTCCTGCCACTCCTAGCAAAAGGGAAGGACGGGGCCTCCCCCTAAGTGGTCCACTCTTCTCATCTTCTCCTCTGTCACCCACCCCCGTTTACCCAGATGCTACTCTTTTTATTTTCAAGCTCACTTCAATATCCTGAGCTGCAAGAGACAGATTTTTTTAAGTCTGGAAGAGAACTTGCCCACCCTGAGGTCAGCTCAAGGTTCTGAACGTTGAAACAGAGCCATCAGAGCTAGTACAGTTCCTCTTCTTCTTCCTAATTAGGAAATACAGAAATTAACTTCTCTGCCAAGGCCCCACTTTGCTTACAGTTAAAAAAAAAGAAAGAAGAAAGCATGCCTCTTGAGTCTCTGCAGCCAAACCTACAGGCCCCCCAAATCCAGAAATCAAGTGCCTGGTTGCCAGGATTGATGAAACAGCTGTCTTTGGCATCAGCTGCCCGTTCCCGAGGGTCTCTGGCAGCTGCATCATTTCTCATAGCCTCAGAGGTAGTTTATGAAATGAGAGCCATGGATGCACTGTCCCCAATTTCCTGCAAGGGAAAACTAAAGCCAAATACCTGTTTTATCTGTTTTTTTTTTTTAATTCTAAAGAGGAGTGTTAACTATTTTTCAGAAAGAAGCCCTGGCTAATTATTTCACATAGATTCTTCTTATCCTCCCATCTCTAGTCCTGAAGGTTGGACTTACCCCATTTCCATGTTATTACAGCAGAGGAACTTTGGCCCAGAGTGGGTAAGCAACTTGCCTTAGGTCACACAGCAAGGCAGTGACAGACTCAGAATTGAAACCAGAGGTCTGATTCTAGTGCAATCAGGACTGTTTCTACTACATTTGACCAGGTGCATCCCATGACACAGCCCAGAGGAAGGGAAGTTCCCTCTAGGAACTTTCCAAGCCCAGAGGAAGGGAAAAGGACAAGGAGTTGGTATTTGTTGAAGGGCTGCTCTGTGCTAGCCTTGGGCCCATAAATCTTTTTCACTTAATCCTCTCAATAATAACTCCCAGTGAAGGAGTCATTGATTACCCCCATCACTGAGCCAGGGAAACTGGGGCTCAGAATTATTAAAGTAAATTGCTCCAGGTCACATACATAAGAAGTGGAAGAGAAGATAGATTTGAATACAGTTCCACTTGACTCCAGAACCCTTTTGTTTTGAAAAGATAGCAGAAGAGATAACAGGTAGGAAAGACCTAGTGAAGCCCGCCCTACCACACTTCATCAAAGAGTTCTTCCACGTGGGACAACTCAGCCAGGTGGCATAACATACAACATCATAAAACACATGAGGTCTGACAATGAAGTTCACGAACCCACCTTAGAAAAAGTGCTACATACCTCACTGCTAAATCATCACTGTGGTCACCTTCCAAGCACCCTCCTTGGGAAGCTATGCACCAATGTCAGCAACTAGTCTGCCCTTCAAAACAATTTTGGAACTCTTTTTCTAGAATGACCATTAGAGCTATCGTTGGGTTACCCTTGTTGCCCTGAATGCCATCAATATGTCCTTTATCTTTGAGTACAGAAAAAAGTCACTAGGGGCCAGATCAGGTGGGTAGGGAGGGTCTTCCAATACAGTTATTTGTTCACTGGCTAAAAACTCCTTCACAGAAAGCAGAACCCTCCTACACTGTTGGTGGGGTTGCAAAACGGTCCAGCCTCTTTGGTAAGAAATCTGGCGCTTCCTTAAAAAAATGGATATAGATATACCATTTGACCTAGTAATTCCACTACTTGGAATATATCCTACAGAATCAAGGCCATTCGCGCCAATGGACACATGCACAAGAATGTTTATCGCAGCACAGTCCACGATAGCAAAAAGATGGAATCAACCCAGATGCCCAACAACAGAGGAATGGATGGGTAAACTATGGTATATATGCTCAATGGAGCACTATGCAATGATAAAGAATAATGATGATTCCAGGAAACATCTCATAACCTGTTTTCAACTGGAAGACATTATGTTGAGTGCAAGTAGTCAGCGACAAAAGGACAAATACTGTATGAGACCCCTAAGATAAGATGTCAAAAGACTTGTGTATAGAAGAAAAGACTCTTTGACAGCTGCAAGGGAGGGGAGGAAGGGAGGGTGAGGGGGGGAGGGTTTAGATTAGATAGTTGGTAGAAATTTGGTTGGGTGATATCGGTGATAGCACACATTAGAAACAAGAGCAATATAAAGTAGACTTCAACACAACTTGAGTACTCCTTCCATCTTAACCCAAGATTGCAAGGATAGAGTAGATGGGGCAGGGGGTAGGGTACCATGCTCTTATGCGAAATCGAGGCCAATTGGCACAACTAGTGTTTTGCTAAGAGGGCTCTCTGCACCCTACATTGGTGAGTGGCATTGGGGGTCTTAAAAGCTGCCAAGCTGCCATCTGAGGGCACAGCAAATGGTCCCAATTCAGCAGGAACGGATCTTCACCGAGGACCAAAATGACATGGGGTAAAGACAACCCAGAAGACAGAGAGACCCACATGAATGGGTGCCTACATTGACTTGCGACCAGAAGAACTAGATGGTGCCTGGCCACCACCAGTGATAGTCATGATGGAGCTCACTAAGTTGAGTCTCACTGGCAACACAAGAATTAAAAGGGGTGCACCCTCAGATCTCCACTAAAAGACCACAACTGATGGTCCAGCGGCTTTGGAGTTCCCCAGGGAGCATGGCTCCTGGCCCTGATGCTGCCCTTGCCCATAAATCATAACGAAGGTCCACTCTTCAGACACGAATGGATTGGACTTGGCAATGCAGAGTGACCATATGCTGGATGCCCTTTATGGTTCTATGCTGCTGACCTCTGGCTGGAGTAAGGGGAGTGGGGGGAGAGGAGCAGAAAGGAGGCTGTTGGGAGGATGAGACATGTATGGAGCAGAGAGGAATGATGTGCTGTCACGGGGCAGGGAGAGCAGTGGAAGCTGCATATAGGTGGACACGTAAATTTATATGGGAATGTACATTTTCACTCAATCATGATAAAAAAAATCTCCCCCACAGACAACTATCCAATTAAGTTCACAAACTTGACACTGTGTGCAATGGCCATTCCAAAAAGAGTTCCAAAATTGCTTTGAAGGGTGAACTAGGTGCTGGCATCAGTGCATAGCTTCCCAAAGGGAGTGCTGCAAAGGTGACTGTAAGTGACAAATTCAGCGATGAGGTATGTAGCACTTAGAACAATTAAGTTCACGGACTTGGTTGTCAAACCTTGTATCTTCTATATTCCAGTGTACTGAGTAGTGTCTCAGGTTTTAAAAGCTTGTGAGTGGCCATCTAAGATACAACTATTGGTTTCTCCTCATCTGAAACAAAAGAGAAAGAACGAAACTGAAGACTCAGAGAAGAAAGTAGCCTTCATGATTAATAGTCGATATGAACCATGACCTCGTCTACTCTGAGACCAGAAGAACTAAATGGTGCCCAGCTACTACTAATGACTGTTCTGATCAGGGCTGAAATAGCCGAGTCCTTACAGAATGGGAGAGAAATTCAAATTTTTTTTAAAAATCCAGACTTACTGGACTAGTTAAGACTAGAAGATGCCTTGAGACTATTGCCCTGAGGTATGTTTTAAATCATAAACGGAAATTATCCCTGGAGGTCACCTTTTAGCTAAATAACACATTGGCTTCTAAAATAAAGATGATCATCTGTGAGTAATGAGCTTAAGAAAAATCATCTATAAGACATTAAAAAATTACTCTGATGTGAAAATGAGTAAGTAAGGGAAACTAGGATACTGGAAATAGCACAACCAGAACAGAATGAAAGAAAATAATGACACACTGTAAAAAAAATGCAACCAACATTACTCAAGGACTTGAGTTGCTACTGTCGAGGGTAGTCACCTTGGTCTCGACTCACAGTGGCCAGATGTACAGCAAAATGAAACACTGCCCAGTCCTGTGCCATCCTCACAATTGTTATATTTGAACCCACTGTTGTAGCTACTGTGTCAGTCTATCTCAGTGAGGGTCTTCTTCTCTTTTACTGACTCTCTACTTTATCAAGTATAATGTCCCTCACCAGGGACTGGTCCCCCCTGATAACATGTCCAAAATATGTGAGACCAAATTTTGCCATCCTTGTTTCTAAGGTACATTCTGATTGTAATTCTTCCAAAACAGATTTTTTCCTTCTTTTGGCAGTCCACGGTGTATTCAGTATTCTTTACCAACACCATCATTCAAAGACTTCAGTCCTTCTTTGGTCTTCCTCGTTCACTGGCTAATTTGAGGAGAAATTGTTAAGGTTGTTAAACGGGAACCTAATTTGCTGCATAAATTTTATCTTGAATTCAAGAAAATATTAACTAATAACAACAATAGAAAATTCTCCCATGTATTCTAGGAATTCTTATCTTCCTTAACAGCCTTTCTGGAAATACAGCCAGGGATCTCTAAACTAAGACACTCAGTCATTTACCCTTTAGCGTTAATTATTTCAATCAGTGTAATTTCCAAACAGTTGATGGATATCACCCCAAACTGAAGGGGCTGGGTTCTGATCAGAGCAAGGAGGAGGAGAAAAAATTCTGAACCTATGAAAACTACCTATGTAGGTATCCCTGAACCTGTCTAGATCTAAGACAAATGTACGCAGAACAGACTTTTCACATCGGCACGTAAGTATGCCCACATCACTACTGCCCACAACCATTTCCTCAGTTTCCACCTTTGTCTGTAGCCTCTCCTGTCTCCTGTCTGTACAAAGAAGCATCCACATGCTTGAACATTATGCCCTTTTAAGATCTACCTAGACACGATCAAAATGACAGCAGCAACTGGAGAGATCAGATAGGGAACTTTCAGAGGCAGTGAGTTTATGTTAAGAGGTGAGGAACCACTCTGAAATGGAGGGTGAGAATGCGGGCCAAGTTGAAGAACATAATCACTGCTGCTGAATTATACAGGCAGAAGCTTGAGTGGGTCTGGTTTTGCTGTGTATCTTCTCAACAGCAGTAGTGGACACGGGATATGAACTTGAGAATCAGCCTGGCTCAACAGTTCCCAAGTTTCGTTGTTAAAAATAATTCATCTCAGGAGTTTCTGCCAAAGAAAACACCCTCAGTTCCAGGCTCGTGAGTGTCTGAAGATTGATGTCCTTGGGGCTGTTTGAGAGACATTAATATTTGTGCTCTTCTGACCTCTGAACTCTGGGTATGAAGATGCCTTTCTGGATCCAAGCACCCTGAATATCCTGATCCTGTTTCTTAGGAAATTTGCCCTGGACTGATGACCGTATATGCTCTCCTGGACTTCTAATTACCCACTGCCAACCCCTTTGAGTCAGTCCAGCCCCAGTGGCTGAAAGGTGACACCCAGTGACCATGTAACTACTCAGGCCCCAGCAAGGTCGGCTCCACGGGGATGTAACACACCCGTTGCATGGGCTGTACACTGAGAAGTGCCCTGTGCTTGGTTTAATACACTTCTGTCACTGTGACATTCTTAATCATTTTGGGGCAAGGGGCCCTGCATTTTTATTTTGCACTGGACACACTACGTATGTAGCTGGTCCTGTTCTCCAGGGATATCATTTCCAATTCTATCAGCCAGTGGTCTGCCCTTAATATGAACGCTCAATGGCTCTGAACCTCAGGCTGTTTAGTTTCTGAACCTCATGTATTTCTGTACTCCTGCTGGCAAAGCCCTCTAGCATCTATGCTGTCCAACTCCTATGCAACCTACAACACCCAGTTCAGCATTACCTCTATTCTGAAGATCGCTTCCATCTCTCACAGGCAAAAGCCACATGGCATAATAGCACAGAGGGCTCCACAGCCAGCCTGCCTGAATTCAATTCCTGTACTGCAGTTACCAGTGTGACCTTGGACAAGCTACTTAACCCTACTGTACCTCCATTTTCTCATCTGTAAAATGGCTACAATAAAAGCATTTACCTTGTATGATTCTTATGAGGATTAAATGAGTAAATATACATAAAACTTTTAAAACAGATCTAAACCATAATGGGAGCTCTTGCTAACTGAAAGGTCCACAGTTCAAACTCACTAATCATTCCATGGGAGAAAGACATGAAAGTTGGCTTCCGTAAAAATTTGTAGCCTTGGAAATCCTATGGGGCAATTTTATTTGTCCTATAGAGTCTCTGTGAGTCAGAATCCACTCAATGGCAATGAGATCAGCTTTGGTTTAGGTGCAAAATAAACATACAGAAATGTTAGCTAATATGCTAATTAATGTTGTGTGTCGGTTTGGCAAGGCTACAATACCCTCTGGTTTGGCAGACATTGAACTGAGTGCTCTTCTGTAATGTAACATGATGTAATCACTTCTGTGATATGCTCTGATGTGAGTAGCCATCAGTTGAAAGGGGAGTTCCTTGGGGGTGTGGCCTGCGTTCAGTAGGTAAACAATGTTCAGCAAGGCTTAGCTAGCTTGCCTGGGCTCTTATGCCTGTGTATGCTCTCTCTCTCTCTCTCACACACACACTTAGATATTTATCCCTGGAAGCAGATTGATTTCCATGGTTCATGGTTTTCAAAGAAGTCCCCCTAAAGAGCTTTCTACTTTTTACTTTTTGGTATTTAGTTACATTCCTTTTACAGTGAAATAAATATGTATATATGTAACACCATATACTGTCACACTTAATTAAGCATTCTCATTTTTCAAAATTCATTTCTGTCCTTACGGCAGAAGACAAGAAAAGAGAAAAGGAAGCTAAAAGAATTTAACAAATTTGCCTAAAGCAAGGAAATCCTAGCAGCACAGTGGTTAAGAGTTTGGCTGCCAACCAAAAGGTCAGCAGTTCGAACCCATCAGATGTTCCTTGGAAACTGTATGGCAGCAGTTCTGCTCTGATCTTATAAACACGGTCATGGCAATGAATTTGGTTGTTTGGGAACAGAGAACTTTTCCTTTAAAGGGCCACTTAGTAAATATTTGAAGCTTTTTGAGCCATAAGTGGTCTTTGTCACAACTACTCAATTCTGCCATTCTAATTTAAAATGTTGTCGTTAGGTGATGTCAAGTTGGTTCTGACTGATATCAACACTATGCACAACAGGACACAACACTGCTTGATCCTGCAGCATGTCCACAATCACTTTTATGCTAGTTTAAAAACTGGCTACCGACAATACCCAAACCAAACAATATGGAAACGCCAGTGGCATAGTGATTAAGTGCTACCTCTGCTAACCAAGAGTTCAGTAGTTCAAATCCACCAGGCGATCGATCCTTGAAAACCCTATGGGTCAGTTCTACTCTGTCCTATAGGGTCCCTATGAGCTGGAGTCGACTCGATGGCAGTAGGTTTTTAGATAGATAATACACAAAGGGAGGGATGTGGCTATGTTCCAATAAAACTTTTTTTTTTTTTTTTAACAAAAACAGATAGAGGGCGCGGGCCACAGTTTGCTAACTCTTGGACTAAAATCAAGAAGCAAATCCAAACCCAGTGCCATGGGGTCAATTCTGGCTGATGGTGACCCTATAGGACAGAGTGTTCTATAGAACTGCCCAGAAGTGTTCCCAGGGCTGTGATGTTGGTGGAAGCAGACTGCCAAACTGCCACATCTTTCTGCTGTACAGTGACTGCTGAGTTTGGACCTCCAACCATTTGGTCAGCAGTCAAGTGTGTAACCAGTACGCCATAGAAATGTCTAATTCAGGGATCTCCCTAGAGCAGTCCCATTACAATAAGCATTCTGATTCCAAAGCCTAAGTTTCTCTCCCACATTCTCACCACTGTGCCTCAAGCAAGCAAGGCGAGACAGAACTCAGACTAGTCATCACCACCACCACGTGATAAGGGAGTCTTGAGGATGCAAATGGTTAAGCGTTCAGCTAATAACCAAAAGGTTGGTGGTTCCAAACCCAGAGGTACCCTGGAAGAAAGACCTGCTTCCAAAACATCGCAGCCACTGAAACCCTGTGGAGCACAGTTGGACTCCGAAACATGGGCGCTCACCATACATTAGACTAACTTGATGGCAATCCCCCTTTTTTCCCACTGTGTAACAACAACAGTTACTTATTACTGAGCACTTAGGAGGTACCAGGCACTATGTTAATAGCTCCCCTTTTACTGCTCTTTCAATTATCCCAACAACCCTGGGAGGCAGGCACAATTGATAGCCCCATTCTACGGAGGAGACTGAGACCTGCATACTTAAACAATTTGCCCAAGATCAGATTGGTGGCGCACAGAGAAGCCAACATGTAAACCCAGACTTGTGCCTCCAAGGCCTCACCTCCTAACCCATGAACCTTTCTCTGTTGAGACACCTGTGTCCCTTCAATACTGTGTTGTGTTAATGCGGGGGGTGGGAAACACCTTTAACAACTGTAGGCCTCTACCAGAAAGTACTTCTTCTTCAAAACCAGGGTAGAACAGATAAGCGGAGATGGGGCTTAAGGATGAGGCCTGGTAGGAGGAAACACAGGCCATAGGTGAAGCTCCCATTAGAAATTTCTCAGAATACATGGTTTTACAAAGCTGCCTTGGGGAGAGGGTGACAAGAGGCAGCTGTTGGACTATGAAGTCCCCTCTCCTGAGGGAGGAACGGCCCAGGACCGGCCTCTCCGTACAGCCTGGGGCAGCTGCTTCCAGGTGACTCATACCAGGCACCCGTTCTGTGAGAACATCAGTATGTGTTCCCAACAGCCCGCTGACCTCCTCAGATGGTCAGAAAGAGCTGTTCTATCTCTTGTTCAAACTCGTGTATCCAGCTGTAAGGCCCTCTACAGCCATTCCTGGTTTGCCCAACCACTTCCTCCCTGTACAACCTCTTCCTGCCTGCCTGAGCACTTCCTGCCTGCCTGAGCACTTCCTGCCTGCCTCCCTGACCTTATCCTTTCATTAGCTCCTCACTCCCTGGGTACCAGCGGACGAGAACCCGCTGTATTCTCAGAAGGATGAGTGGTTCCCACCTCAGGTCCTTAGCCCTTGCTGCTCTCTCTGCCTGATGTTTTCTCCTCCCTAATCCACTTGTGGCCCCTTCTTGTCATTTGAGTCTCAGCTCACACCCCTGAGTAGCTGAGCCAGGCAGGCACACTGCAGATTATTGCTCTGACCCAATGCACTGAAGACCAAAGTTGCCAGTTACTCCTCCTTCTCTGCAGGGAGGCAGGTCTGGTGGGGGCTGCTGCTGGCTCCCATTGAAGGCCAACCAGAGGAGCAGTGCATGCTCCAGCCAGCCACAAGGAACTTAGGGCCAGCCTCACCATCACCAAAAACTTACAGACCGCCTCTGGACAAATCTCATGCTTTGTCTGGTATCCTCCTATACAGAAACCAGATAGTCGGACTTTAATAGTGAGTTTTTGTGACCTTTCTGCCAAGACACACATGCCACTCCTAACAATAATAGCCTGCCTGACTTAAAACCAACTCTCCTAAGCTAGTATGCGTGGTGTTGTTGGTTGTTGTCCAGTGGGCCCCCTTATGCGTGGCGACACCATACAGAAGAGAATGAAACACCATTCAGTCCTACACTGTCTCCTTGACTGCTTAGGGATAAGACCGTCACAATCCATAGGGTTTTCATTGGCTGATTTTCAGAAGTAGATCTCCAGGCCTTTCTTCCTAGTTCCTCTTAGATCTGGAAGCTCTGCTGAAATCTGTCTGGTGTCACAACAACAAACAAGCCTCCATGAAAGTGCACTGGCCAAGACCTGAACCCAGATCTCCTATGTGAAAGAAGTCTACCACACTGGGCACCCATGTGCTCTCCACAACCACATGAATTAAGTTCCACTGCTTTTATTTCCACTTCATAAGTGACATAAAAGGGGGCATGGAGAGGATGGTGCAAGAGTGGGCAACATTTCATTCTGCTTAGTACAGAGAGTTGCCATGAATCAGAACCAACCCAATGGCATGTAGCAGCAACAGAAGTGGATACAGGAATTAGGGTGGAAGGGAGGTACGTTACCAATGCCCTACTGCCATTGCATCAGATGATCACAATTTATTATGTGACAGTTTTAAAGGCGAGGAGTGTGCCGTGGGTCTCATGGGCTAAAGTCAAAGTACTGGCAGCACTGCATTCTTCCTGAAAGCTCTACAGAAGAATCCATTCCCTTGCCTTTTCCAGCCACTACAGGCTGTCTGCATTCCTTGGCTTGCAGCCCCTCCTTCTGTCTTCAATGCCAGCCTCACTGAGTCAAGTCCTTTCCACATGTCATCACACTGGCCTCCTCTGTACTCAGATCTACTTCTCATTCTCTACTCCCTCTCTCTTCCACGTTTAAGGATGCTTGTGATTTTACAGCAAATTCTGCAAAAGCTGTCAGAGATGGAAAATCTCAAATATCTTCCATTAGATCAAGCAACCAGAAATCCTGGTGGTGTAGTGGTTATATGCTGCAGCTGCTAATCATTTAAGATCAACTGATTAGCAACCTTAATTCCATCTATGACCTTAAATCCTTTGCCATGTAAACTACAAGATTCACATGTTCTGGAGAGTAGGATGTGAACATCTTTGAGGAGTTATTCTTCTATCTACCAGAGACGGGATTTTTTTTTTTTCCTGAACAGTAAAGACTCCCTAAATAACTCTGAATTGAGTTAGTATCTTTTGACCACGTACCAAAGTCTTCAAAGAAACAGTGACACCAACCACCAAATACGGCAAATGTGAGTAGCGACTTATCAGCTATGAAATGTTAAATCAACAGCTTAACAAAGCCTCAACTTCCTCTGCAACAGAGATGGGTCTATCCTTACGGAGCTGATACACAAATGAGATCTTGTATGTAGGATGTCTAGTTCAGGGGCTGGCATACATTAAGTGTTCAATAAATGTTAGGCTTTTTTTTTGTTTTAGACAGAACAAAATTCCACCAGGTGTTGTTGAGAGTTTGGGTTTGCCTACTCAGCACAAGAACATCTGTTCAACAAATGTTGGACGAGCATCTGCTCTGACAGGCAGTGTGAGGTTCCCTACCCATACAGCACCTTTTTTTTTTTAAACAAGTTGGATCTGAATACAGAAAGCAAAGTAAAAAGCAGCTCCACTGGCCTGGGGTCTTAAAAGCTAAAATACATCAATAGGTTCCAATCTACTTGGAACAAAGGAGAAGGAAGAAAACCAAAGACACAAGGCCAACATTAACCCAAAGAACTCAATGACCACATAAACCAGAGATTCCACCAGCCTGAGATCAGAAGAACTAGATGGTGCCCAGCTACCACCCATGACCATCCTGTTAGGGAACACAACAGAAGGTCCTGACACAGCTGGTGAAAGGGGTGGAATAGAACTCAAATTCATGTAAAAGACCAGACTCAATGGTCTGAGACTGAAGGATCCCCTGAAACTATAACCCCCAGATGTCCTGTTAACCCAGAAATGAAATCATTCCCAAAGCTCACTCTTTTAAGATCAGTCAGAACTATAAAACAAAAAAATAATATACATGTAGAGCATGCTTCTTAGTTCAGTCAGATACACCAGACCAAACAGGTGGCTCCCATCCAGAGACAGGATGAGAGGACAAGACAGGAGAGGAAGTAGCTAAATGGACACAGGGAACCAGCAGTGAAGTGAGGGTGTGCTGTCACATTATGGGGATTGCAACTAAAGTCACACACAAAAAATAATCTGTATAAATTTTTGCATGAGAAACTAATTTGAGCTATAAACTTTCACCTAAAGCAGAATTTAAAAAAAGAAAAAGCATCTTCACTTACGTGCACAGAATGGACTGGTCCTCTCGATCTGAAACAAAGAGAAAAGAGACATGAGTTAGGATTCGCTAAAGAAAGCTGAGGGTCTAGTCTAGCTATGGCCCACCTAGGTTCCCCATTCCAAGCTCCTGCACCCTGGCCCCATTGGGGGTGCTAAAGGGCCAGTTGAGCTCATGGCCCCAGGGCACAGGGGCAAGTTCAAAGTCTATGAGGTCTGACAATTAAGTCTGGGGATTTAATTGTTCTAAGTGCCTCATACCTCGTTGCTGAACATCACTACAGTCATCTTCAAAGTACTCATCTTGGGAAGCTGTGCAACAACTGCACTTAGTCCACCCTTTAAGGCAATTTTGGAACTGTTTCTGGAATGGCCATTGCGCACTGTGGCACAGTGGCAAGGTTGCAAACTAATTGTGTAGTTGTCTGTGAGGGAGATTTTAGCCAGTAAACAAATAACTCTATTGGAACACCCTCCCTACTCACCGGGTCTGGCCCCCAATAATTTTTTTCTTTACCCCCAAATAAAGGAAATACTGAAAGGAAGACATTTTGATGACATGCAGGACATCAAGTGTAATATAACAACAATTCTGAACGCTATTCCAGAAAAAGAATTCCAAAACTGCTTTGGAGGGTGCACTAGGTGCTGGCACTGGTGCATAGCTTCCCACAGGGAGTACTTGGAAGGTAACTGTAATGATATTCAGCAGTGAGGTAAGTAGCACTTTTTCTAGGATGAGTTCATGAACTTAATTGGCAGTCCTTATATAAAGCGTTTTTAAACCAAAACTATTTCCTGAGGTCACCTTTGAGTGAAATAAGATTGGCATACAACATAAAAGACACTGATCACAACAACTATGCTCCATTAAAAAAAAAAAAAAAATCCACCTATACATAACCAAAAGGTCAACTATCCCTTTAAGGCAAAGGTGAGAAGACAGGGACAGGGAAACTAGAATACTAGAAACAGAATCACCAGTATGCAATTCAAGAGAATGGTGACACATGGAAAAACATCATTAATGTCACTGAACAACTCGAGTAGAAATTGTCAAATGAGGACCTAACTTGCCATGTAAATTTCACCAAAAATTCAATAAAATTCATTATTTATTTTTTAAGAAAAGCCGATTTTTAAAAGTCATCAATGGAGGCAGTTTTTTGTTTAAGGGTCATTGAGGTTACCTTAATGGTGATGGAATGATCTGGAAAAGGATAGTGAGAATAGGTGCTACAACTTGAAGAAAGTAATCAGTGTTGCTGAACGACACATGTAGAAATTGTTGAGAAGGCATATAGTTTGTTATGTATGTATATTTTCACCACACTTTAAAAAAACAAACAAAAAAACCATCAATGGCTCCCTGGGGCTGGTAGGTCAAAGCATGATGTCTGTGGCCTCCAACAAATGACCCCTGACCCATGCTCAGCCATGACCCCACATAGATTAGTCTCTGAATATGCCTCTGCGCCCTTTTCAGGCTGTTCCCTCTGCTTAGCAGTTTCTTCCCTTCTTTTCCTGGTAACTTCCTTGTCCCTCAGTCTTAAAGAGATTGCCTTTCCTAAGAAGCCTTTCCCAATGATGGAATGTGGGTATACTTTGGCAAAAAAAAATTCCATCTATTATCTCAAACTATTGCAAATCAACAGTCAGTCTTGCTATAGAAGACAACTCTCAGGCAAAGACCTTAGCCCCCCTTCAAGTAATCAGCCTGCTGACTCTAAGTCCCCGCTATATGGAAATTCTAGAGCTGTCCCTCGTTTCTGCCCCACCTGAAATGGACCAACTTCTCCACTGCTACAGCCCCTAACACGTGTGCTTCTCTTACACGCTGTCTCATGCTTGATTTCTCTCTTTCCTTGCATGTCTGCCCCACTGAACCACAACCCACACAGGCCGACTCCCCTGGCTGCTCTGGAAGGATGGACTACAGGGCACAGGCCAGAGGAGGGAGGCTGGGGAGGAAAATCTGGTCCACCGAGATGATGGTCGTTGGAGTGGGCTGGTGGCAATGGTGATGGAGACAGGTCTACAGACTCAAGAGATGTTTGGCAGGCAGAGTCTCTCCATTCTAGAGCATTTCATGCCTTAGTTTCGTTCTCCTCACCTTGAACCTTAGAGCAGCTACTTCCCTGGCCCAGGAGGTCTCACTCCTTGTCTACGTTGGTCTCTCCCAGCTGTGTGGCCCTCAAAATCTTCCTTAATCTCCCTGGACTCAGAACCTCCTAGCACCCCTGATCCAGTTCCTGTACACTGTGCTGTACTTGGGAAAGCAGAAACAGCCCACAAATGCTTCAAAATCTGGATTGGTCATCAAAGCAACTGTGTGACCTTAGGCTACCTAACCTCAGTTTTCTTAACCCTGAAAGGGTCAAGATTAAAGATCATGTAAAGGCAAGTGTCTTGCTATGTGTCTGGCCCATAAGAGGTGTTCGGTGGATGGGTAGATGGGTAGATGGATGGATGGGTGCGTGGGTGGGTGAATAGACTGGATGGCTGGTGGGTGGGTGGTAGGCTAGATGGATGGGTATGTGGCCAGATAGATAGGTGAATGGATGGACAGGTGTGTGGAAGGATGGACGGATGGATGTGTGGATGGATGATGGATAGCCATGTCTATGAATCCTTGGGGACCAGAAAGGGCAGTAATGACTGTAGACAGAGGTGGAAAGATTATCATCACATGAAGATCTGACCCAGTCCCTTGAGGGGGCAAGAATAAACAGGTCATTAGGCAATCTCTGCAGATCCTATGCCTCCCTCCACACAAGTAGATCTTCTAGTGACCTGGTTGAGCCAAATCCTTGGGACAAAAGGCAAAAGAGCAAAAAAGACATTTAATTTCTCTTTCTCACTTCCGTTATTTCTTCTTTGAGGCAGTCGTATGGGCCACCGCTGCCTGCAGGAGCTGTGTTCAGGGGATGTAAGGAGGCTCCAACTCAGGCCAGCCAAAGCTCCTAACTGAGGGCCAAGGGGATGCCCTGCAGGGAGAAGGCCCAGACTGCCCACGGTGGAAAGAGGGACCTTCCTTCCCCAGCAGCAGAACCTTCCCCTTCCTCACAGTCCCGGCTCCCCAGCCCAGCTCACTCACTGCTGTCCGGCCCTAGCAACCCCTGTCTTCTGCTGAAACTCCCACGCTGTCCTGCAAACTCCTCAAGAACACACCAGAAACATCAGCACATGTGGCTAGACACACACACACACACACACACACACACACACACACACATCACTGCAACAGTGTCCATAATACCAAAAGACCAGAACTAAACTATGTAATCAGACCATGTAATGGTATTCTATGTAGCCTATAGTAACCAGGCAGATCTCTACGAACTAAGGCAGAACTGTCTTCCAGAGGTTTTGTGTGTGCGTGTGATATTAAAGAGCAAAGTAGCATAGTGTTAGATTTCTTGTGTTTCAGAAAGTGGGATATGTGTGTATGTATGTCCCTGAGAGGCGCAAACAGTTGAGCACTTGACTATTAGCTGAAAAGACACAAGGTTGGAGGTTCAAACCTTTCCAGAGGTGACCCAGAAGGCAGGCCCAGCAACTCACCTCCAAAAGGCCACAGACTTGAAAACCCTACGGAGCAGTTCTACTCTGCACACCTGAGGTCTCCATGAGTCAGAGTGGCCTCAACAGCAACTAATGGTAACAATTGTACATGATAGATACACAATGTAACTACGTATGGGGATATATGTGCGCAACATATACACAGGGTAACATATATGCATATATGTACACAATATATACACAAGGTAATATATGTTCATATACGTACACAACATACATAATGTAATACATGTGCATATATATACACAATATACATACAACGTAACTGTGTGTGTACACAATATAACACGATGTAATATGTGCATATATCCACATGATATATACACATATAACTATGTGTATATATGTACATAATATATACACAACATAACATGTATGTGTATACATGTATAAAATATTTATGTGCATATGTGTATATTGCTGTTAGTTACCATCAAACTAGCGTCCAACTTGTGGCAACTTGTGAACAATAAAACTAAACAATGCCCTGTGCTATCGCTGTGATTGGTGGTGCGTCAGACTGTTGTGATTCATAGTGTTTTTGTTGGTTGATTTTTGGAAGTAGATCACCAGATCTTTATTGCTACTCTTAGTCTGGAAGCTCTGCTATTCATAAAAAAAAATAAATAAGACCTCATAGCTTAGGAAAGAAAAAAGACACAGCCCCACCTGCAGCTCCCATTTCCCGAGCGCCCACGCACCCAGCCTGTGTTGAGCTAACTTCCCTGATGATGAGATCCCATCAGCTTTCAAGGTAGCCCCAGAATCAGTCTCTGAAGTATCCCTTAAAATAGTGGAAGCTGTTAAATACAGATAAGAAGCTATTCGCCCAGCTCCTCTTCAGAGGTGAGAGGGGAAGGTGGACAGGAGGAGACAGGTGTTGGTTGAATGAATACCAGTAGTACAGGGTGGAAAGAGCAGGGTGCTATCACAGGGTGCAGAGAACAGGTACAGTGGGATAGCTATGTGCTTGGGGTTTTACAAGGCAAATTGGCAGAGACTGTAAACTTTCACTTAATCACAATAATTTTTTTTTAATTAAAAATAAAAAAAAATAGTGGAAGCTGTCTGGGCTGCCTAGGAAGTACTCTGGGAAACTGGTTAAAATGGACCCCCAGCAGGGTAGGTGGGCTTTAAACCAAAGAACAAGGCAACACTACGGGCACTGGCTTTGCCCTCATTTTACAGATGATGAAAGTGAAGCACAGAAGTGCTGTGGTCTGCCCAAGGTCACACAGCTAGTAGGTGTGGGACTGGGACTCAAACCCTGCTCTTTACCTCAGCACTGAGGGTGAGTTCCTCCTGTCACTCACCCTCACGTGTTGCTGGCACCTCCCTCCAGGATAAAACTAGGAAGAAACAATAAAAGTTTGAATCTTCCCAGCATACTCTGGAAGGAGACAGGTGTCAACAGCACCCTCTTGGATACGGGGAGATGGTGGATGGAGTGTCGTGCCTGGGTCCCACTACCAGCTCCTTGTTCTAGAATTGATGGAGCATGGAGCCTGCACCTTTGACTTCCACCCCAGAAAGAGAACCACTTGAGAAAAGAACAAAATGGGAAATGGGTAAAAAATGGATCCAGGCTGGGGGTGGAGGATGAATTCTGGGCAGAGCAGAGAGGGAAAACGGAGGGACCAGACATCCTCAATTAGAACCCAAGCAGAAACAGTGGCGGGCCCAAACATCTTCCTCTATTTTAAGGGAAAATTCTGAGACACACAGATGATCTGTCTAGACCTATTGGCCCTGGGGAGAGAGACAGGCTTCCCAGGAGCCCCACAAAGCCTGGGCCCAGAGCTCAAGAGACTTCCTAGGGTCAGATGTCCGTCTGGGCCCTTCTCCCACAGGTTCAGAGGCTCCACTCTGGGGGCTGCTGGGAGACCTCTGGCCTGGGACATTTCCATCAGAAACATACCACTTCCAAGCGTGGGGAGCTCTCAGAGCACGACCTAAGGGCAGAAGCAAGGCACGGCATGGGTACAGTTTGCTGACCACGTGGAGCCCAGGGAAACTTGCATTTCGCATTTCACAGGGCTTCCCACCAGCGCCTTCCTGGGCCCAAGCAGAGTTCACTGAATATGACAAGCCATTTCCCACCTTCCAAGCTTGCGCATGCTGTTTCTACTGTCCACAGCACTCTTTCCATCACTCTCTCTCCTGCCTAGTCCATTCTTGTACTGTCATCTTGGAAGTCACCTCCTCCGTGATACCTTCACTGATGCTACACCTCCTTAAGAGCTGACTAGTGGGCCTTTCTCCATGGTCTGCTCCAGAGCTGCCATGGACAGCTGCAAAGGTTGCACACTGCGTAACTCTAAGGGCAGTCATTCACATCAGTAATTGCAGACTTGTTTATTGATTAATCTACCAGCAGATGGAAATCAAGTACCTTGAGAAGGGGTATCTTTTTATGATCCTACAAAGGTGCTTAATGGATTGGCAGTGGCCCAGCAGCCCATGGTCCCCAAGTTCTCTCCACTGCAGTACTGAATCTCACTGTGATCACTGCTGGACCTGTCAACCTGTCAACAATTTTAGGGGAGAAGGTCCAGATTGCTTGGATGGGTAACTGGTCATTTATCCGTGATACAGAGTTCCTGGATGGTTGTTCAAGTGTACCCAGAAGCACATCAGAACACGGTGTAGGCAATCTGTTTCAGAAAGGTCACAGCCTTGAAAAACCTACGACACAGTTCTACTGGGCACACATAGAGCTGCTGCAAGTTGGAACCCACACAACAGCAACTAACAACAACATCCATGACACAGTACCTAGACTTTTTACTGTTTTTCCTTCTTGGTTAAAAATTCTGGACACCCTGGTAGTGTAGAAGTTACGTACTATGGCTGCTAATCAAAAGGTCAGCAGTTCAAATCTGCCAGGTACTCCTTAGAAACTCTACGGGGCAGTTCTACTCTGTCTATAGGGCCTCTGTGAGTTGGAATCAACTTTATGACAACGGGTTTGGTTTTTGGTTTGGTTGAAAATTGTGCTACTCCACAAAATTCGTAATAGCTCCAAAGGGGAAACAACCCAAGCATCTATTGACAGATACATATGGTCTATCCAGACAGTGGAGCATTATTCGGCTCTAAAAAGGAATGAAGTCCTGCTGAAAAATAAAATGTGGATCAACCTTGAAAACGTTATGCTGAATGAAAGATGTCAGACATACACAACCACATGGTAGGATCTTATCTCATTCCCACAAAATGTCCAGAAGAGGCAAACCCACAGAGGGAGCCCTGGTGGTGCAGTGGTTAAGCGCCCACTTAGCTGCTAAGATGTGGTAGTGTGAACTCAGCAGCCTTCCAAGGAGTGGCTGGTAGATTTCAACTGCTGATCTTTTGATCAGCAGCTAAGCAGTTAACCACTGAAGCACCATAGCCCCCCATAAAGAATACAGCCCTGGAAACCCTCTGGCTCTGTTCTACTCTGTCCTGTAGGATCGCTGTGAGTCAGAATCAGATTAATGACAACCGGGTTTTTATTTTTATTTTTTGGTATAGAAACAGAAAGTAGATTACCTGTTGCTTGGGGCTGGGCACAGGACGAGTGAGTCACTGCAAAGGGACACAAGAGTTCTTTTGGGGATGATGAAATAAATATAGATTGCAGTGATGGCTGTACAACTCTAAGTTTACTAATGATCAATGATCGGTACACTTAAAATGGGTGATTTTTTTTTTTTATGGTATACAAGTTATACTATAAGAAGACTTTTTTTAAAATGATACTAATTTGACACCGTCTCCAGACCCTGGACTTCAGGTAGGTCTGTCAGCTTTGCAACAGTCAGAAGTCTGTTTGGAATGTTCCAGAAAGTCCAGGGCTGTGCCTGATGTGGGCAGAGGAGGAGCACAGTGTCTAATGCTTGGAGGTCCTCAGTCATTGATGTGAATTGCTCTCTGCATCAGGAAAGTAACCAAAGCAGAAGTATGTATTCACACATTCACTGAGCAGACAATTGCTGAGTCACTACTATGTGCTAGGCCCAGGAAAGACGAAATTTGATAAGACCTCCTTGTTAGCTGCCGTCAAGTGAGCCCCTGACTCGTGGTGGCCCCATGACAACAGAACAAAACTCTGCCTGTGATTGGTTGGGGATCAGACTGCTATAATGTACAGGGCTTTCATTGGCTGGTGTTTGGAAATAGATGGCCAGGCCTTTCCCCTTAGTCTGTCTTAGTCTGGAAGTTCTGCTGCAATCTGTTCAGCATCCCAGCCTCCACTGAATGGCCAGGCAGTGACCGCAATGAGGTGCACTGGCCAGGAATTGAACCTGGGTCTCCTACATGGAAGGCAAGAATTCTACTACTGAACCACCACTGCCCCCATTAGACCTACTTCCAAAAACCAAACCCAGTGCTGTCAAGTCAATTCCAACTCATAATGATGCGATACAACAAAGTAAAATGGACCCGTAGTTTCCAAGGAGCACCTGGTGGATGTGAACTGCCAGTCTTTCAGTTAGCAGATGTAGCATCTAACCACTGTACCACCAGGGTTTCCCAGATCTACTTAGCACTTGTTTTGGAGAGGCTTACAATCCAGTGAGGGAGTCAGACAGGCAAACGAATCATTACAGGTTGTGAAGAAGGCTATAAGGGTATTTGTCTCAAGTGCTTTGGGAGATAAAGTTTGGTTTGGATGCTCCTTGAGGAGGACAGGTGAGCTGTGTCAAGGAGGAGATGGAGGAATTCGAGGCATCCCAAGGGGACAGGCTGGGACAGGCCAAGGCTGGAGGTAGCAGAGAACACAGCTACAATGTGAGGTTTATGAGTCACAGCCAGGGGTGGGGAGACACCTCAAGCGTCACCTTCCCCCCCTGAGCTTACAGCCCACAGACCTGGCACCCTGGGTTTCCCATGACCTCACACCTCATTCCCAAACACATCCCTCTCCCTCCTTTGCTGGATGCTGGGGCTCTGGCCTTGGATCTTGGATCTATACGTCTCCAGGGTGCTGTCTGAGCCCATCAGGCCCCAAGGACTCCTCTCCCACAGCCAGCCAGCCTGAGAGCTCTCTAGAGGGTTCCAGCTCCCAGCAAACCAGATATTTCGGCCCGAGCCCAAACCCGAGCAACAAGGTTTATGGCTGGGGAGTCTGCAGGCTGACCATAGAAGGAGAAAACCAAGCAGGGCTGTTCTCAGCTGCTGCTTTTCCCTTCTCCTGCCAGGCTGCTGTGGGACCAGCGAGGGGAAACAAGCCAGCTGCTGCAACCCTGGGGGGTCCCTGATAACCCCAACCCAAGCCAGTGCGACATGAAGGCACAGATTCGAAGGCCACACGCGCAGGTGGACACCAGAGGACCACAGACCCAGATGACTGCCAACATGTAAACAACAGGACTGGCCCTCCATCTGTGAAAGTTGATGTCTGCTGACTGATCACCTGCCCTGACCTAGAACTTTACATGCACTGTCCAAATTAGCCCTCGGTACAGCAGTCTCGAGGAGACACAGTGATCATCCTCAGCAGAAAAGGCAGAAACTGAGGTACGAAGATGTTCAGGCCTCAGCAGCTGGGACTAGAGCCTAGCTCCAGAGTCCAGGCCTTGAATTCTATTCTGGATCAGGGTCCCTGTCTTCCTCCTGTCATCCTCACCCTCTACCTCCACCAGAACTGGGTAGGAAGAGGATGCTGAGGCTGGGAGGACCCCAACAGGCATTCTCCAAAGCCAAAAGCTCTAGCATCTTTAAAAGCAGAACTGGGAAAGTGAGAAGAAATGGGGAACACAGCCCCTTGCTCATGCTGTCCCTCCTGTCTGTTCCAGCCCCACCAGCCTTGTGAATCCTATAGGATCAAGCTCTCCTTTTAGCATGGAGTCCCCAGGTAGTACAAACAGTTAACATGTTCAGCTGCCAACCAGCAGATGAAAGGTTTGAGTCTACCTAGAGGTGCCCAGGAAGAAAGACCTGGCAACCTACTACCAAAAAATCAGCCACTGAAAACCCTATGGAGCACAGTTCTACTGTGACACACATGATTCTTCCTGAGTCAAAATCAATCTAACAGCAACAAACAACTGTTTGTTTTTATTAGTTTATTTTTAGTGAAGCCCTCATGATTTGGATCCGACTCAATGGCACTTGGCTTGGCTTGGCTCATGTCACCTCCCAGGGAGACTTCCCTTCCCCTCCCCTCCCATCCTAGGACAAGGACTCGCAGGCCAGCAGCCCATCACTCAATATACACCTTCTCAGTTCTCTGGAACCTCCCCCCTATAGCACTTAAAGCCAAAATCTATGGCCATCGAGCCAATTTGATTCACGGTGATCCCACTAGGTAACAGCAGAACTGCTCCCAGTGGGTTAACATGGCTGTAATGTTTAGAGAAGAAGATCACCAGCTCCTTCTTCTGTAGTGCTGAGTTCAAACTGTCAACTCTGCTCACCATCTGGTGAACGCATGAGTGCAAAGTGTTTGCGTCACCCAGAACTGACCTGTCAGTCATTCTACACCTATTTGTGTGACGACTTAGTTCCTGTCTACCCACCCACCAACCAGGCTGCCTCAAGTGGCACCTGGCTCGCAGCATGCCCTCAGCAGACACTACTGAATGAGCATGGGACAGGCAGGCATCAGACACAAGAGGCTGGGGCGTGTAAAGACAGACACACATCACTAAGGATCGGCTGAAGGTTTCCAAATACACTCCCTTAACTGTCTCTGCTTCTTCAACTCAACTACTTCCTGCTTATTTCTTTGAAAAATGATTCTCCATAAAAGGCTCACCCAATTCAAGGACACTTTACCCTTCTTCCTTTCCCACCAAAGGAATAAAGAACAGGAACTGTGGGCGGAGTCTCCATCACTGCTCACCCCGGCCAGGTCGGACACAGAGCCACCCTGAGCGAACATCACAAAGAGGCAGAGACAGAATCGTGTGACCATTCTGCCTCCTCTCTGGAGATGCCTTTGTAGGAAGACTGTCTCTACAGCAAAAAAAAAAGCAAAAAAGCCACTGCAGTCCAGTCGATTCCAATTCAGAGCGACTCAGTCCGGACAGAGTAAAACTGTCCTACGGGGTTTTCAAGGCTAGACTTTACGGAAGCAGACTGCCACATTTTTGTCCCACAGAGTGACTGGTGGGTTCCAGCAGCCAGCCTTCAATGAGCAGCTAGGTGCCTAACCACTGTGCAACCACAACTTCTGGAAGGAAGCAACTTAAGCCCTAGTTCCACCTATGGGCAAGTCATGTCAACCCTTAGAGTCTGTTTCCTTGCCAGGAAGAGAGGGATAATAACACATACCTTTCTAGGGTGTGAAAATGATTAAATTGGACACCAAAAAACCTGCTGCCAGCCAGATGATTCCAACTCACAGTGGCCTATATAACAGAGTAGAACTGCCCCCTAGGGTTTCCAAGGACTGGCTGGTGGATTTGAACCACCCAGCTTTTGGTCAGCAGCCAAGTTCTTAACCCACCTTAAAATTACCCACAATCTCTACAAGAGCTCAATAATTGCTACTATGATCTTTATTATCATTGCTACCACTATTTAAAAGAGCAATCCAGTGAAACAGTTAAGACGGCAGAGGCTCGGAACCAGGAGGACAGGCCATTAAGCCAAGTTCAACCACTTTCTAATTATAAGACCTGAAGTCCCTGGCTAATGCAAATAGTTAACATGCTCAGCTGCCAATAAGAAGGTCAGCAATTCAATTCTTCCCTGTAATACCTTTGAAGAAAGCCTTGGTGAGCTATATTCAAAAAACAAGTCGTTGAAAACTCTCAAAGTTCTAGCAGTGTGAGAACAGAAAAACTAGATGGTGCCCAGCCACCACCAATGGCTGTCCTAACGGGGAATACAACACAGAGTCCCTGATGTAGCAAGAGAAAAATGAGTATGCAGGACTAGAACTCTATTAAAAGACCAGACTTGGTGGTCTGACAGACCAGAGGGTCCCCTGAGGACATGGCCCCCAAACTCACTGTTAGCCCAGAACTGAAACCAGACCTGAAGTCACCTCTTCAGGCAAAGGTTGGACTGGACTGTAAGGCAGAGAGATGCTGGCAAAGAGTGTGCTTCTTGGCTTACGGAGTTACATGAGGCTAACTGGGCAGCTCTTGTCCAGAGGCAAGATGAGAGGGCAGAGAGGGGGACAGGAGCTGGTTGAATGGACATGGGAAGTGCAGGGCAGAAAGGAGGCATGTGCTCTCACAGGGTAGGGGAGTAGCTAGAGTTACATAGTGGTGAATGTGTGCAGGGTTTTGTACAGCAAATTGACTTGCATTGTAAACTTGCAGTTAAAGCACATAAAATATTTTTTTTAAAAAACTATCATAACTCTATTCTGACTCACATGTGATTACCATCAGTCAGAATCAACTCAACAGCAACTTTTTATTTTTTTAAATTATTAGGCCTAAGCCAGTCCCTCGCCCTTAGGGGCCTCAGTTTCCTCGTCTGTTATATGAGGATAACAGCAGCATATGTCCACTATGCTGCCTAGGATGGAAGAGAAAAAGCTTCATAGGTAGCACAGGGTGATATTAAACTTGAGCCCAGGTTTGAGTCCTGCTCTCGGGCCCAGTCACTGGCTCTGGAGCCTCAGGTCCTCAATCTGTCAGGTGGCGGTGCTGGCAGAGCTGAGGGACATGGTCTTCAGAGCATGCCTGGGACCAGGACACCTCAGGGACTCAGCAAACAAAGAGCAGCGGTTTCCTCTCTCAGCCTAGTTACAGGGCTGCCACTGGAGAGTTGGTGAGCAAGACCCAGCCCCTGGGCCTGTCCCACCCAGACACATGACAGGACTGAGTGTGGGAAACTAGAGAACACAGTTTGGACATCCACCTCCCAGAAGGCTCCTCAGTCAAGAGCTTGGAGCTGGCTGAAGCTGTGGCTTGCTTATTCTCTAATCCCTTAAGAGTGGACATTTGTCATTAATTAGGTGAGGACACAGCACTTGCAGTTGCTGACAGTGCACAGGAAGCAGTTGACAAAGTACTTGGTGCCTTTCAGCACCTCAGAACGAAATCTTATCTGCCTTTCACACCCCTCCCTCCACCCACCCCGAGGGGCCCGCGGAGGAGAGAAGGGAGATTCAGAGTGGTTCTGGTCAGGAAAGCTTTGGTGGTGCTTTGCTCACACTTGTCAAGTTAACACATTTCAACTCCAGCTTCCTCAGTTGGGAGGCCTCAGTACCCTGAGGAGTCAAGAGATGGACCTTCCAGGGATGGTGAGGGAGGGGGCTCTGGCAGCAGCTGAGAGCCACTGACCAACGGGGCATGGCTAAGGCTTGAGAGTCAGATAAACCAAGTTCAAATCCAGATCTGACACTTCAGCAGCTTCTGCAAATTTTTCACCTCGTTTAGCCTCAGTTTACCTGGCTATAAAATGGGGCTAATAACAGCACCTGCCTCCAGTGTTGGATTATGACAAGCTACGGACATTTAATGAAACCTGAGAGAGCTAGAACTCGCCAGGACCACATGATTTTTCTGGGTCTTGCAAGTTTTCTGCCTTTAACAAGGGACAGTCTTAGTACTCTTCTACCACTCATTTTAGTGGAAAATAGTTCAAGTTGTCCCTTTTTGACAGGTTTCTGCCTATACAGTTTCTGGCTTTTGTAGGTTTCACTGTAGGTGCTTCGGATGCACGTACACAGACACAGACACAAGAAGAAAAGAGGGAAGGAAAACTAAAAGACTTGGACTCTGTAAAAATCATCAAAGTAACCATGGGGAAATAAAAACTTCACTGTCTTTCTCATACTTACTTTATAATTGAGCATCATTTTAATTTCTGAATTACATACACGGGCACCATAATAGTTTCAGCACTTAATTTTGAAGGCCCTAATGGTAATCCTGGTGGCTCAGTGGTTAAGTGCTACAGCTGTTAACCAAAAGGTTTGCAGTTCAGATCTGCCAGGCACGCCTTGGAAACTCTACAGGCAGTCATACTCTATCCTATAGGATCGCTATGAATCAGAATTGACTCAACAGCAGTGGACTTTTGGGGTTTAATGGAAACCCTGGTGGAGTAGTGATTAAGAACTATGACTACTAAAAGAAAGGTCAGCAGTTTGAATCCACCAGCCACTCCTTGGAAACTAACCCTATGGGACAGTTCTACTCTATCCTGTAGGGTCACTACAAGTCAAAAGCAATTCAATGGCAATGTATTTGGCGGGTTTAGAATCTGATTTAGGAAACCTTGGTGGCACAGCAATTGAGAGCTACGCCTGCTGACCAAAAGGTCAGCAGTTTGAGGCCCTATGGAGCAGTTCTACTCTGTCCTGTAGCGTCGCTGTGAGTCGGCTTTGACTTGACAGCAGTGGGTTTGGATAGTTTGGAATCTGGTTTAGAAGTCCTAGTGGTGCAGCGGTTAAGAGCTTGGCTGCTAACCCGAAGGTCAGCAATTTGAATCCAACAGCCATTCCCTGGAAGCACTATGGGGCAGTTCTTCTCTCCCTACAAAATTGCTATGAGTTGGAATCAGTAGGATGCAAATAGGTAATCTTTGTTTAATAGGTAACCTGTTCCCTAATCCCTTGATGGTACAAACAGTTTGCACTCAACTGCTAACCCACCCAGTCTGAGACTACCCAGGGTACCTCGGAAGAAAGGCCTGGTAATTCCTGTCCTTAAAGATTATAACCAAGAATAATCCTACGGAGCAGCTCTACTGTGTAACACTTGGGGTCACCAGGAGTCAGAATGGACTTAGCAGCAACGGTTTTGATTTTATTTCACCTGGTTCTGCTGACCTTCTAGGTTTGCGATGAAGGTTAATGGAGAATACTCCTGTCAGGGCCGGACTGTCAGGCCGCAGACAGTAAAAATCAACATCATTGGTACCTCCTTGGTAAATCAGCACAGACAGAGTTCCCTCAAGGTGTAGTGGACTGAACACATCAACTTAGCTCTCCTTACACCTTATTAAAGTGACAAGGACTTTTCAAAAAGACCGTGGACCTATAAGGAAAAGGTAATGGAGAGGGCACAGCAGGAAGTGGGAAAGTAGCACCAGCAACAAGGTCCCCAGAAAGGGGATGTCTACACAGGCAGTGGAGAAAGTTGAGAAACAACTTGTTTATTGGACAGAATCCCTTCCCTCCCCAACACAGGAATTCATAGCAGCAGGCACCTTTGAAGACAGAGTGAACCAAAAAAAAAAAAAAAAACCCCAAACCCACTGCCATCAAGTCAGACTCATGGTGACCCAACAGGACAGAGCAGAACTGCTCTATAGAGCTTCCAAGGAGCACCTGCTGGACTCAAACTGCTGAATTAACCACTCTGCCATCAGGGTTTCCTTGGAGACAGGGTGAAGGAGATACTGAAAACATGAGGGTTGTTGGAAAGTGTTTGAGAAGCTCTTAGACCTTCTAGGCACAATCTACACTCCCTGGAGCCAAGTAACTACCCTTCCTATGCCCCATAAACATGGTAGACTCATTCTCTGGAGATAGTAAACAGAAGGTCCCTGCCCTTCGTCTCAGAGAACAATAACAACAGAAGTTTCATCCTAGATTTTGAAAATTTTCAACCTCTCCACCACCAGACCCTCAAAATTATGATAAGCAGACATACCATTAGCCTCCAAGTAGATGACATAAGTCTTTTCTGAAGAATGTAATCACCTACCCGCCCTTCCAAATGCTAAACGATACAGCTAGAGTGTCCCAATGCAACATCACAGATCCATCATTCTAGAGCCAAGCCCACCATCAGCAAGCCCCTTCCATGAGCACTGAGCTTCGACTAACTTTTTGATACCCCATTATCTAAAACTTCGCAGATGAATGGACAACCAAGACTCCACAAACACGAACACCGCAGACAGAAGTCAAAACAAACAAATGGGAAAAACACAATCTGGTTGATGCAGCAAAGAGAAGTGTCCTCCAAGCCATACAATGTTACATCCGTGAGAAAAGAATGCTAACGGGAACACTCAGAAAACAAAATATAGTACTTGGAAATAAAACATGTGATTATCATAAAATTAAAAACATAACGAAAGGAATTAAAGATAAAGTTGAGCTAATTGCCCAGAAAGTAGAAGAGTAAGTAGATGAAAGTTTTAGGACCAATCCAAGAATTCCATTATGAAAATACCAGGAGTTCCAGAGATAGAACACAAGGGAAAGAAATTATCAAAAGAATAACTCACAAAAATTTCCCAGAATTTAAGGACACGAAATTATTGTAGCTCTTCAGTGAAGTTGAGTCAGTTCTGACTCATAGCAACCCTACATACAACAGAATGTCACACTGCCCAGTCCTAAAATCATCTTCACAATGTTTTTTATACTTGAGCCCATTGTTGCAGGCACTGTGTAAATCCAACTCATTGAGGGTCTTCCTCTTTTTCACTGACTCCCTACTTGTTAGGCATGATGTCCCTCTCCAGGGATAGTCCCATCTGGTATCATGTCCAGAGTACATGAGATGAAGCCTGGTCATCCTCAATTCCAAGGAGCACCCTGGCTATACTTCTCCCAAGAGAGACTTGCTCAGTCCATGGGATAGTCAGTATTCTTTGCCAACACCATAATTCAAAGTCATCAATTCTTCTTCTGTCTTCCTTATTCATTTTTCAGCTTTTGCATGTGTATGAGACTACTGAAAATATCTTAGAATGGATCAGATGCAACTTAGCACTCAAAGTAATATTTATGTTTATCAATACTTTCAAAGAGGCCTTTTGCAGGAAATACACCCAATGCAATACGAGACTGCCAATTAAGTTTGCAAACTCATCCTGGAAAAAGTGCTACCTACCTCACTGCTGAATATCACTATGGTCACCTTTGAAGTACTTCACTTGGGAAGCCATGCACCAATGCCAGCTCCTAGTCCACCCTTCAAAGCAATTTTGGAACTCTCTTTCTGGAGTGGCCATCAGAGCTGCCACCATATTCCCTTGATGTCCTGAATGTATCAAAATGCCTTCCTTTCAGTATTTCCTTTATCTTCTGGTAAAGAAGAGAGATCATTGGGGGCCAGATGAGGTGATCAAGGAAGGCATTTCAATATAGTTAATTATTTACTGGCTAAAAACCCCTTCACAGACAACTATACAATTAAGTTCATGAACTTTGCCACCGTGCCACCATGTGCAATGAGCATTTCAGAAAGAGTTCCAAAATTGCTTTGAGGGTTGGACTAGGTACTGGCATCAGTGCATAGCTTCCCAAGGAGAGTACTTCGAAGGTGACCATAGAGATACCCACCAATTGAGGTATATGTAGCACTTAGAACAATTAAGTTTGCAGACTTGTCAGACCTCACATGTCCTTTCATTTCTTGACTGTTGCTTCCATGGGCATCGATTGTGAATCCAAGTAAAATGAAATCTTTGGCAACTTCAACATTTTCCCCATTTACCATGATGTTGCTTACTGGTTCAGTCGTAAGGATTTTTGTTTTCTTTTATGTTGAGGTGTAATCCAGACTGAAGGCTGTGTCTTTGATTTTCATCAGAAAGTACTTCAAGTCCACTTCACCTTCAGCAAGCAAGACTGCATCATCTGCTTATTGCAAGTTGTTCCTAAGTCTTGTTCTAATCTTGATGCCCTGTTCTTCTTTATGTAATCCAGCTTCTTGGATTATCTGCTCAGCATACAAATTGAATAGGTAAGGGGAGAGGATACAGCCCTGACACACATCTTTCCTGTTTTAAGCCAAACAGTATCTCCTTGTTCTGTTCGAACGACGGCCTCTTGATCCACATACAGATTCCTTGCAAGAACAATTAAGTGTTCTGGAATGCCCATTCTCCACAATGTTACTTACAATCTGTTAGATCCACACAGCTGAATGCCTTCACACAGTCAGCACAACACAAGTAAGCATCTTTCTGGTATTCTCTGCTTTCATCCAAGATCCATCTGACATCAGTGATGACAGACCACATTCCACACCCTCTTCTGAATTTGACTTAAATTTCTGATAGTTCCCAGTTGATGTACTGCTGGAACTCTTTATAAATGATCTTCCATAAAAACTTACTTGCGTGTAATATTAAGAAGCCCCACTGAGTCCCCAGCACAATGGCAAACACTCATGCCAAGTTGCATCATCACAAACAAGAGTAAACAAGAGCTTGACAGCTTCTAGAGAGGAAAAGAATGAACTGGTCATATACAAAAGATCAAGTATCAGACTGGCTTTTATTTTCTCAAAAACAATGCTGAAGCTACAAGGAAATGAAGCAATGCCTTCAAAATTCTCAAAGAAAATTATTTCTTGCCTTAGAATTTTAAGCTCAGTTCAATATCCCTTGAATGCTAGAGAAGCATCAAGTCCTTCAAACATGCAAGATCTCCACCTGTTTCATACGCATCCTTTCTTGAGAAGCTACTAGAGGAGATGCTCCACCCAAACAAAAGAGTAAATCAAGGAAGAGGAAGATGTGGAAATCAGAAAACAAGGATCTACCATGCAAGCATAGAGGAGAATTCCCAGGATGATGAAGTGTTTCCCAGATGACAGCTACCAGTCATGAGAGTAGCCAGGCTGCACCAGGGAGTGCCAGAAGGTGCTGGTAGAGATCACTTTCAAGGGGAAGAAGTCAATAGGATCCCCAGTACATGTGTGTGCATCACAAGAGGAAATTAACCCAGTTACAAGGATAACTGGGAGTAGAATTACTCACCAAACACACAGAAAACCAAGTTGCGATGCGGACTGCAGACAGGCAACTGCTAACCCCAAGAATAATCCTAAGATGTACAAGTGAAGTTATCACAAGACAGCAGAGAGGTCAGTTGAGAATAGCATCTGTGTAATCACAATAATGTAAAATCTGAATAAATGTACATAGTCATGATAATGTAAACTCTAAATATTGACTTCAAAATTAACATAATTGTATCAGGAGCCTATGGGATGGATGAAAGAAGATAGAGGGGAGACAGTGTGGGCAAAGCAAGGGGATGAATAAGTTAAATCCTCATCTTTCAGGGTGAAAAGTTAATAAGCACTGCCGAATGCAATAGATCAAGTTATTTATAGATACAGAGGAAAGTATCAAAAGCAATTTTTTGACGTTGATAGTGGTTACCCCTAGACCAGTTAGTTCCGACTCTTGGTAACCCCATGCGTGTCAAAATAGACCTGTGTTCCCTAGGGTTTTCAAAGGCTGATTTTTCAGAAGTAGATTACCGGGCCTTTCTTCCGAGGTGTGGCTGGGTGAACTTCAACCACCCAGGGAATCCATAGTCACATGACAATTTAAATATTTCATTTTATATTCAGTTACGTGTGTTATCCATCCCCATCCTATCCCATCTCTTCATAGTCCACCTTGTCTCACAAAGGACTCAAGGAGGACACCACAACTGATACCTGTGACTCTCCAATAAGGTAAGCTCAGTGTGGACCTCAGCTGCTCAACTTAAAGAAGGCAGCAGTATTCAGCAATGGAGTCACAGACTCGGCCTATACCTCCCTTCACCAAAACCAAATTCCAACTTTACAAAGAAAAAATTTAAATAGGGGAACAGGATTCTTTGCAAATTTACATTTTTCTCCAAGTTTTTTCCATCACTGGGATCTACTGTCACTGATTTGCTTGGATGCTTCACATAATACCAAAATAAATGAACATGTAGGTAGGAGAATCCTGACCAAAAGGGGAAATGAGAACAGAATTGCAAATTCTCATGGATTCTAGACTTTATGGTGTCATGAAGGCTGAGTAAACCCTTGAAATTATTGCCCTGAGATACTCTTTAAACCTTAAGTTTAAACCAAAAAGTATCCCCTGAAGTCTTCTTAAAATCAAACAACAACTTAACTAGTAAACACAGTCTGCCTTGAGCAGCCGGCTATGCCCCTCTCCAGAGATCCATGACACTGGGATGAAGTCGCCCTTTTCATCACATTCCTTAAACACTTGATAAGCAATAAAACAAAAGGCCCAACTCTGCTGACCCAAGAGACTTGCAGAGAGAACCTAGGTGACTGAACTGGAAAAGTGCACAATTTAAAAATTCCCAGGATTTCTTTTTCTTGCCTTATTATATTGGCTAGGACTTCTAGTCTGATGTTGAATAGGAATGGTATAAGTATGCATTATTACGTGGTCACCAGTCTCAGGGGGAACGCATGCAGGCTTCTCCCATGAAGTATGCTGTCAGATGCAGAATTTAGTAGATGGCTTTTATTATGCTGAGGAAGTTCTTTTATTCCTAGCTCTCTGAGAGTTTTTGAAAGGGTGTAGAAAAGATGCTACTTTTTTTTTTTCATTTTTTAATCCTTTGATGTGATTATGCAGCTTCTCTTCTTTATACTATTACGTTGGCTGATTTTCAAATACTGAACCAACCGTGCATTTCTGGAATAAATGCACTTGGTTGAAGCATGGGCCTCAGTCATTATTGGAGATCCAGTTTCCTCTGTTGTAAATCAGAGGCAGTAATCTGGCCCGACCTCACAAGACTGCTGTAAGAATTAAAAGCAAGAGAAAGTGTGCATATTTGTGTGTGTTTGTGTTGAAGAAGGTATGTGCCAAGACCCATAAATACAAGTGAAATGGAAGCTGAGAAACACTTTCTCTGTTCAAGCTTTTCTGTGGGAATTGCTTCCAAATAATTCCTCTAGAATTATCTCCTCAGTTGATATCTCCTCAGCATCCCTCAGAAGTTGCTGCTATATTCTGACTTCTACTCCCATCAGTTAGGTTTGCTTGTTCTTAGACATCACATACATGACATTCTTGCTTTACTAACATTTTTTCTTGAAATAAACTTCCCTACAACACACACATACACACCCATGCACAGCCTGCATACGCACACAAATATGCACCAACCTTGCACCACCCAGGGACCTCACAAAATACTACAAACACCCTCATTCCTAGCACCCTAAATATAGTATGCAAGGTGATTTTTTGTGTCACCCAAATGAATAATTTTCATTTTAATAGCTATGTAGTCTTCAATGTACATTAGAAAAAACATATAACTGGCATGTCCAGCTTCTTGTTTCATGCATGACAACAGCTTTAATTACCATATCTTACTAAGCACCAGGTCTTGCTCTGAGTACTTTATATGCTATAATTAATTTAATCCTCATATCATCCTTATGAGAGAGACCACTTATTACAATCCTCTTTTTACCAGTGAGGAAACAGAGGTACAGAGAAGTTAAATAGTTTGCCCATGAACACACAATTAGTGAGCAGGGATTTGAACACAAGCTACCTTGCTCCAGAATTCATGCTTGTAACTACAACAGTACATTGCTGGGGTTTTGCTGAGTCTGACGCAGGCTGTGCATGCGTGTGTATGTGTGTGCTGGAGGGAAGTTTACTTCAAGAAAAAGTGTTAAGCAAAGCAAGAATGTCATGTATGTGATGTCTAAGAACAAGCAATCCTAACTGATGGGGATAGAAGTCAGAATATAGCAGTGGCTTCTGAGGGATGCTGAGGAGATAGCACCTGGGAAGATGCACAGAGGAATTATCTGGAAGCATTTCCCATTTTCATTTGGGTAATGACTATACTACTGCCGAAAATGAAAACCAAGCCAGCTGCTGTCAAGTCGATCCCTGCTCATGGCCACCCCATGCGTGCAGGACAGAGCCACTCCACAGAAAGAACACCTTGAAAACTACATAGGGTTTTCAAGGCTGTGACCATTTAGAAGCAGATTGCCAGGCCTTACTTCCAAGGTACCCCTGGGTGGGTTGGAACCACCAACTTCGTAATTAGTGAGCAAGCACTTACCTCTTTGTACCACCTGGGGACCTCATCATAATGTTGAAGACCTCTGAGGTCAGACAATTAAGTCCACAACTTAACTGTTCTAAGTGCTACATGCCTTATTGCTGAGTATCACTACAATCACCTTCCAAGTACTCCCACTGGGAAGCTATGGACTGACTCCAGCCCTAGTCCACCCTTCAAAGCAATTCTAGCACTCTTGGTGGAACGGCCATTGCTCACGGTGGCACAGCGGCAAGTTTGTGAACTTAATTGTATCGTTGTCTGTGTATAGTTGTTTTTGGCCAGTAAACAAATAACTGTAATGGAACACCCTCCCTACTCACCTGATCTGGCCCCCAGTGACTTTTTCTTTACCCAAAGATAAAAGCAACATTAAAAGGAAGACATTTTGATGCCTTTCAGGACATCGAGGGTAACAGGATGACAACTCTAGTGACCATACCAGATAGAGAATTCCAAAATTGCTTTGAAGGGTGGACTAGGTGCTGGTGTAGGTAACCGTAGTGATATTCAGCAATGAGGTAAGCAGCACTTTGGCTAGGATGAGTTCAAGAACTTGTCAGACCCTCATATGTAAAAATTAATTTTCAGCTAGACACTTTAAATTAGTGTGCTTTGTAGACTCTACTGTGTTATATTCTACTGCTATAAAAAAAGTTTATCATTACTACTAATATGGAAAACACATAAACACAGGCCATGGGCAAAGATCTCGAGGTTGGAAAAGCCTGTATAAAGAACCTTCACAACAAGCCTCCAGATGGACACAATCACTCCATTTTACAGATGAGAAAACTAAGGCTGGAGGGGAAAAGGCAACTGACCACAGTCCCAGAGCTGGCTGGCTCAGGTGCAGGACTGACATCCACTTCCCTTCCTTCAGAGGTGAGTAGCATTATACCATTTTCCAGGCAGCTGGCACGGCCAGGGCCCTCGGGCAGCCAGAGAGACTGAAACCCCGGAGTGGGACCAGACCCATGCCCATATTTGCCCAAGCTACCTGCTCCCCCTCAGCTCCTGGGCCTGAGGGCCAGAGACACAGATACTCCAGCTTGCTTTTTCCCTTTTTCAGTCACTGTACTCCTGTCACTCCGCGTCGCCTGCCAAACTCCACATTCCTGTGAGAATTACTGGAGGCAGGACAGGAGGGGCCTGGGCAGAGCAGCCTTCGCTCCCAGACGCGACCCCCAGGACCGCTCGGCTCCGCGGGCTCCCCTAGGCGGGCCCCAACCCCACATGGGCCCAGCTCACCTTGCAGCATGCTCCGGTAGGCCGTGTCGGCGATGGCGTAGATGTGGGGAGGCATCTCGTGCCTCTTTTTGCCTTTGTACATGTCCACAATCTTCTCCGAGTAGATGGGCAGGTACTTGTACGGGTTGACCACCACACAGAAGAGGCCGGAGTACGTCTGCCAAAGAGAGAGCTTGGCTTACTTCCAGACTGACGCAGACAAGGCTCAGGCACCTGGCTTACGGGGCCTGCCCACCAAGGCCTGCATTTACTGAGCACCACTGTATGCATTATCAAGCTTTGGACTCATAACAGCAACACCAGACGGATGGGATCAATATTCCCACTTTATAGGTGGGTAAACTGAGGCTCCGAGAGTCATAGCAGGAAGCCCTTGATTGACTACATCAATATTTTGAGAGCAAAGACCAAGACTGAATTTCTAGGTTACTGATGTTATATCTGACAATGACGGGGTTTTAAACACTCCCGAGTTCAAATCCCAGCTCTACTTTTACCAGTTGGGCAAGTTATTTCACCTTCTTGAGCCTCACGGGCTTAAGTAACTGTTACCATTTATTGAAGGCTTACTATGTGCCAGGCACCAAGCCAAGCACTTCACAGGCATTTTCTTACGGAATCCTCATAACTACCCTGTGACAGTGGTACTATGGATTCCCCTCTGCCCATCTGGCAGGTGAGGGAACTGAGGCTTGGTAAAGGTTAAGTCGCCAAGTCACACAGTTAACGGGAAATCCGGAACTAGAAATCTCAACTGTTCACCTCAGAGCTCGCACTGCCTCATTTGTAAAAATAGGTCAACACAGGCGTCCTGCATTACGGGGTAGACAGGAGCATCAGAAAAAAATCAGAGCAGGGAAAACAGCGTGAAGACAACCGCAAACCCCGCCATACTGTGCACCTGGGAGGCCTGGTCACTGCTGCTCTTGTGCCACTGCAAAGCCTGGGAGACAGGCTGTCCACAGGAGCTGCTGTCCCCAAGTGATGACATTAGTATTGTCTGAGGTTCTGATGGCCACCAACCATGCCTTTCCTGCAAGTTCCTAAAAAAGTGATCAAGGAAGGAGAACAGATATCCCACCTCTGAGTTACATGCAGGGTAAATCAAACACTGGAGAAGTTAAGTGACTTGGTCAGAGTCACCAAGGAGGACGCTGGCTGTGCCGAGCCTATCTCAGGACACTCCTAGGCATGAGCGTTAGGCTGTCCAGCCTATCTGTGCCCACTCTAAAGAAACCACTGAACACTCCTTCACTCGTTTATCCAGTATGTATGTGCTCGACACCATGAAAACTCCCGGGGCTCCAGTAGAAGCTCCCAAAAGCGGGGTTCCTGCCCTCCAGAGTCTTTTGGTCAATGGCTGGCGCTAACTGGAAACTACGGGGTCCTTCCAGTGCTCAGTTTGCTAAGGGACAACCATGTGTGACAGGCAGGGTGAGGATGGGAATGGTATTCCTCAAATGTACAGGGTTGGTGTGGAAAGAGGAAAAGTCCCCAGGTTCTCCTCATTACCCTAAAAAGGGCCAGAATGAGGTCAATGTAAGGCCAGTCTAAGCGTCCACCAACCACTTACTGAGCATTTACTGTATATTGGGTCTTGTACCAGACGCCAGAGGTTAGTAAATCAATGGCAGGCCTGCCCTCCTAGGCTCTCAGGTCAGCAGGGATGACAGAGGTGTGAAAGGACACCATAATTGAAGGATGGAGCTTCAGGAGCAAGGAAGTGAGGGGGCTGACCCGTGCTGGGTGGTATTCAGGGAGACTTCCGGGGCCAGGGGGAGGTTTGCTCCCTGCATCTTGTGTAGAGATGAGTGGTGTCAACACCCTCAGGAGGTAGGAAGGACACGCCTGATGCAGGGTGAAGGCAGACAGGCCAGAAAACAGGACGCAGGCGTGAGGGTGAACGGCAAGCAGCTGGGTGTCACAGATGTTCAAGGAAGAGACAAGAGGCAAGCAGGGGCCAGGACCAGCACACAGCCCTGATGGGCCTCATCCTCTGATGGCTGCCGCAACCCCATCCCTCTCAGACACCTCCAAAATCGCACCCATTGCCATCAAGTCGATTTCAGCTCACAGCAGCCCTGTAGGACAGAGCAGAACTGCTCCACAGAGTTTCCAAGACCAAAATCCGATTTTTTTTCCAGAGCAAATTAGTGTCTCGTTCAACCATTTATGCACAAATTGTTTCGTGACATAGGTCACGGAAGCCAACTGCCACATCATTCTTCCTTGGTGCAGCTGGTGAATCACCAATCTTTTGATTAGCACCCATGCGCTTAACCGCTGCACCATCAGGGCTCCTTTAGGCCACCTGGGCCCTCCCGTGTAGTCTGCAAACACTCTTCAGTCCCACTGCAGACCTTGGCATACAGTCGGTGCTAACTAACCACTTGCTAAGTGAATGCCTGAGGGGTAAGTTAATCATAGCATTTCTTTAAACAAGGGCTGAGCTGCCTTGAATTCTGTGGCCCAAGCGCCTTGCACTGAGCTGGCACATAGTAGGTGCTACACTGACAAAGGAGCAAAGTTCTTCCAGCACAGAGTCGCTGGATCATATTCATCTATATCTTGGAATCCAGCACGGGGCCTCTCATAGACAGTCATCTGAATGAGGTAAACTGAGCCCCATCTCATCTTCTGCTGACTCATCTTCACCTCCTCCACGGCTACGCCTACTACCAACCACCAGGCCCACTTTAGAATGTGGGTATCATTTATAGTCTAAACCAACATCACCCTCAAGCCCTTGCCCCGAAGGCAGCAAAGGGCACAGGTTAAGAACTGGGTACCAGGAACTTGGATTTGAGCCCTCACTCTCCTATGTCCTACATCTGTACCCTGAGAGAGTCCCTTAACTTTCCTCAGCCTCAGTTATCCTCTTCTGCAAAATGGGGAGAGAGGAATACAACAGCAACCCCTTCTCAGGTTTGCTGTGAGATAACACTTGTAAAGGACTTAGCATCATGCCTAGTACATAGTACATGCTCAATAAACGTTAGTGGCAAGTGCCATGACTGTTTGTTTCACAATACAAACCTGCCCCCTTCACATACGCTGTCACTCCTACCTAGAACACTCTTCCTCACATCTTCCCTGAGCTGTTTCCATCTCCTCTTTCAGGGCTCAGCTGAAGTCACCTCGTGGACTGTGAGCTCCAAGACCCTGCCATCCTACTGTCCCATCTTCAGCACCCAGCATGGAGCCAGGCACAGGCAGACACTCTTAAGTATATGTTGAATGAATGACTGTAAGAAGGAAGCAATGCACGCCCCACCCGGGAGCCCCATCTCTAACTCCTGAGGGAAGGATCTTTTGGATTTCCTCCTGCTCACTTAGGACACCTCTCCTGGTGTTATGTACACAGCAAGCGCTTCGTTCTTGCTTTGCAGCTGCTCTGCATCTCAGTTCATCTCGAGCAGCCCTTGCCTAGAGAAAGGACCCAGCGGTCAGCGGCCCCCCTGTCCCTGGCAGCTGTGGTTTAGCATCTATCTGGAGTTCCATCTCTCTTGCTCAACCTCCCTCTGACGCAGGCTAATTATAATTGGCCCCATTTCTGCCTCCCAGCCCCCTGCAAGCCCCTCTCCAGTGCTTAAGTTCAGAGGTTTCCACACCCCTGGCCTCCTGCATCCCAGCTGGCATCTCAACAGGCCCTGCGCCACCAGCAGGTCCCAGCGCAGGCTCAGGATTTCCCTGTTGTGACCGTATTAGGAAGTGGTTCGAGTTTTCCCCCTGACACTTTATATGGTCAGCAGCGGAGCTCTGAGATGGGGGCTGATCCCATAGCCTTGGGCAGAAACCAGGGACTAGGAGCAGCAGAAAAGAACACACAGGCCTGGGGGGATCTTCCTTCGCCCCACTACCTGTGCCACCTGTACAAGCTGCCAACCCCCAGCCCCTGCTCTTCATCTGTTCATGGATAATCATATCTTTTTATGCGGTCGTCACACATCACCTCAGCTTTCTCAGCCCCCAGCCTCGAGTTGTATTTCTACCAAGCAGGTTGTTTTACTGCAGCCTTGTTTTTAATTCCAAAACACTAGAAACAAGTTAAATGCCCATCAGTAATGAACTGTAATGAGTTACGTCCTCCCTTAAGAAAAATCTGTTACACACAAGAAAAAGAGGGGTGCAGCTCAAGAACTCTACTAAAAGATCAGAATTGATGGTCCAACAGCCTGGAGGATCCCCTGGGAGTGTGGACCCTAGACCCACTGCTTCCCCTAACCAGAAAATACTAGTGAGATCAACTCGGGACAAGAATGGACTGGACTCAGAGACACAGTGTGACCATACGGTGTGTGCACTTTATGGTTCTATACAGTTACAGGAGACTGTCCTACTGGTTTCTTTCCAGATGGGAGAGAAGAAGGTAGAAAAGAGGGGACAGGGACTTGTTAAAAGGGTACAATGAAAAGGAGTGTGCTGTCACCACACAAGGGGAGCAGAAGGAGCTGCAGATAGGTGGGCATGCAAAATTTACTTGGATTGTATACTTTCACTTAATCGCAATAATAATAATAAAAAAACACATTGTAATCCTAACCACTGTGTCTGTGGTTATAATCTCATTTGGGAAAGGGTTGTGTTTGTTATGTCACTGAGGCAGGATTAGTGTAGGGTGTGCATTAAATTGATCTCTTCTGAGATATAGCCGATCTCTTCTGAGATACAAAAGAGATTAAAGAAGCAAGTTAAAAAGCAGAGATGAGGGACGAGACACACCAAGCCACACGAAGACTGCCCAGGAGCGGAAGCTTAGAAGAGACAAGGACTTTCCTTCAGAGACAGAGAGCCTGCCCCTCAAGCTGGCGTACTGAATTCAGGTGTCCTAAATTGTGAGAAAATGGTTCTGTTTGCTAAAGCCACCCACCTGTAGCATTCCTGTCACAGAGAGGCACAGATAACTATGACAGGGACAAACTTAATCATTATGGATCACTGTGTATAGTAAAGATGGCTCCTGGGTGGGATACACAGTTAAGTGCTGGGCTGCTGACCAAAAGGTTGAGAGTTCAAATCTACCCAGAGACCGCTTGGAAGAAAATCCTGGGGATCTACTTCCAAAAGATTAGCTGTTAAAAACCCTATAGACCAGCAGTTCAAATCCACCAAGCACTCCACGGAAACTTTATAGGGATAGCTCTATTCTGTCCTACAGGGTCCCTATAGGTCAGAATCAACTCAATGTCAATAGGTTTGGGGTTTTGGGGGTTTATTTAGGCTATCTCAACTGATGAAGCTCCTTCTTATTCCTTTCCATCAACTCAGGTATATCCCAATAATGGATCAGTTTTGAAAGCTTTTTCTAATAAAAATTCTATGTCTTAAGCACAGTTGTAGAAAAGTCATGTAACCATCTATATCGCCGCCATGTTGTAATTTTGACTCAAAACCCATGGTAACAATTTAGTATTCCCTCCAACCCTTTTATATGTCCCTGACTTCCAAGAAGCCCTGGAGCACAGTGGTTAAGAGCTCAGCTACTAAACACAAGGTTAATAGTTTGAATCCACCAGTCACTCCTTAGAAACCCTGTGTAGCAGTTCTATTATGTCCTATAGGGTCACTGTGACTCAGAACCAACTCAGTGGCACCTAACAACAATTTACTTCCAAAAGAGCCCTAGTGGTGCAGTGCTTAAGCACTTGGTTGCTAACCAAAAGATTGGTGGTTTCAAACTACCAGCTGTCCCACGGGAAGAAACTGTGGCAAGTCTGCTTCCATAAAGACTTACAGCTTTGGTGTCTGGAGTCTTAAGAGCTAACAAGCTGCCATCTAAGTAGCACCAACTGGTCCTGGTTCACAAGGAGCAGAGGAGAATGAAGGACATCAAAAATGAAAAGAAAATACAAGTCCGACAGACAGAAGGTGCCATATGATCCAGAGACTACTTCAGCATGAGACCAGAAGAACTAGATGGTGCCCGGCCACTACCAATGACTGCCCTGACATGGAACACAGCATAAAGTCCCAGATGTAGCAGGAGAAAAATGGGTGTACAGAACTAGAACTCTACTAAAAGACTACACTTGGTGGTCCACCCAAATTGCAGAGTCCCCCAAAAAACATGCCCCCCAGACTCTCTGTTAGCCCAGAGCTGAAACCAGTTACCAAAGCCAACTCTTCAGACCAAGAGTGGACTGCAGTATAAGACGCAGAGTGATGCTGGCAAAGAACACACTTCTTGGCTTAAATATATACATGAGGCTGCCTGAGCAGCTCCTCTCTAGAGGCAAGATGAGAGCGTGCAGGGGGACAGGAGCTGGCTGGATGGATACAGAAGTACAGAGTGGAAAGCAGGAGCGTACTGTCACAGGTAGGGGAGGTGGGGGAGGAGAGCAGTTCGAGTTGCATGGTGGTGTGTGTTCACTGTTCTTTACGACAAACTGATTTGGCTTGTCAACTTTCATTAAAAGTGCAATAATTTTAAAAACAGATTTACAGCCTTGGAAATCCTATAAGGCAGTTCTACTCTACCCTCCACAGCAGCTATGGGTTGGAATGATTGGATAGCAATGGCTTCTTAAAATTTACATCCTCTTTCATTTCCCAAAGGAACTGTCCAAGTCCATGGTCTGTTCCCTTTCCCCAAGCCACCTACAACAATGGCTCCTTCATCAACAGATGAGTCCTGGCAGTCACAGAAAACAGCTGAGACTACCAACTGGAATTGTCCTTGGCTTCCAAAATTCCTTCACATTCAGTTGTATCTATTTCCCACTTAAGCCTCTTTGGTGATAAGATGTTTCTTTCAAATTCTAGCTCCCATTTCACCTTCAGTCCTTTCATTGTCCCGTGTATCTGACACCATTATGCCATCCTTCCTGGTCTGTCCCTTGGTCAGCCAGTCTCTACCACAGGGACACTCAAGCTTGGCCAATTTTAATTTCTTCCTCTCCATCTTTTGTCCTAGTTCAGCTTGGGTGCTATGTTCTTCCATCCTTTCACAAATAAGATCCTTAAAATATCATTTTACAATTGGTTATCTTCATGTAAGGGACTGACTTGTCTCCTCCCCAAATCTGTGTTTGTAAATCCTGTTCCTGTGGTTTTTAATCCCATTTCAGAATGAGTTATCTTTGATATGCTAATGAGGCAGGATCACTCTAAGTTGGTGTTTCCAGTCAATTTCTTCTGAGTTTACAAAGGAGATAAAATAAACAATCCTGCAAGCTAGTCACATGAAGATCTCCAAAGAATCAGGAAATAGAAGCTGAAGAGACAAGGACTTTCTTCCAAAGCTGATAGAGATATAAAGCCTTTCCCTGGAGCCAGCACCCTGAATTCAGACCTCAAGCATCCTAAACTGTGAGAAGATAATTTGCCTGTTAAAGTCATCCACTTAGGGTATTTCTGTTACAGCAGAACCAGGAAAGTTAGATGTTCCATTTTCTCTTCAACCCACTGCTGTCTGGCTTCTGACACTTCACGGTATTGGCACTGCTCTGATAAGAGTCACAAAGGTTCTCCAATTTCCAAATCCAAAGCTCTTTGTACTCCGTATATTACATTGGCTGGCGTCTATCATGAACTCCTTAGTCATTTGCTGAACTGAACAGATCAATTTTTCTGTAATATTTGACACTGTTGATCACTGATTTCCTGAAGGTTTTTAATACCTTCTATTCTTTTGTTCTCTTGCTTTTCTTCTTTCTCAAACATTAGCTATCTTTTTAAATTTTTATCATTTATGTTATTTTTAAGGTCTCCAATTGCACAAACAGAAACCCTGTTAGCATAGTTGTTAAGTGCTACAGCTGCTAACCAAAAGTGCAGCAGTTCAAATCTGCCAGATGCTTCTTGGAAACTCTGTGGGGGCAGTTCTACTCTGTGCATAGGGCCACTATGATTCATAAGTAGCAATGGGTTTGGTTTTAATAGTACAAACAGTTTGCACTCAACTCCTAACCTAAAGGTTGGTGGTTTGAATCCAACCAACAGCAGTAAGAAAGGCCTAGCAATCTACTTCTGAAAAAAATAGTCATTAAAACCCTGCAGAGCACAGTTCTACTCTGTGACCTATGGGGTCTCTATGAGTCAGAATCAATTCAATGGCAGTGGGTGTATATTATTTTTATTATTTAACTTTTGCATACATTATCTGTTCAAAAAACTTTTGGGGGGTCTAGCTAAATAGATAATGAACAGACACAGAAAAGCTATTAAGACATAGTTAAATGTAAAAACATTCATGGAGAGATTTTTTTTTGTTCTATTTGCATCGATAACATAGTACATATGTCATTGTTGTTAGGTACCATTCAATCAGTTCCAACTCACGGCGACCCTACATAGAAGAGAACGCAACACCGCTGGGTTCTGTACTATCCACACAAGCTTCAGCCCATTATGTAGAGTCATCTTTTTGAAGGTCTTCCTCTTTTTTGCTGATTCTCTACTTTACCAAGCGTAATGTCCTCCTCCAGGGACTGATCCCTCCTGACAACACGTCCAAAGTATGTGAGGTGAAGTCTCACCAGACTTTGAAAAAGTTGCCCTTCTTCCAAGACAGGTTTATATATTCTTCCGGCTGTCCATGGTATATTCCCTATTCTCTGCCATCCCCATAAATCAAAGGAATTGATTCATCTTCAGTCCTCCTTATTCACTGTCCAGCTTTCATGTGCATATGAAGTGAAGGAAAATACCGTGACACAAATACAGAGGTGTACACAAACGCACAACTTTGTTAATTGTGTTTGACTCCAGGGATCTAAGTTGAGAACTAAAGGAAACAGACTCTTAATTTTTATGCTATCTACTTATTTTTAAATATGTCTTATAGTCATGGCACAGACAGGCTTATATTACGTGGGAGGTGTCTATGAGGCAATAGAGGAGGCTTGGTGGTACAATGGAGAAGCACTGGACAGCCAGCTGCGAGACTGGTGGTTGAAACTCACCAGCTGTTCTGTGGGAGATGCACCCGACGGCTTCCACAAGGACTGCTGTTAGATCCCATGGTCAGTTCTGACTCACGGCGACCCTGTCCAACAGAACTAGACGCTGCCCTTGCAGTCAGTGCTGTGTTTGAACTCATCGGTACAGCCACTGGGTCAACCCAGCTGACCCACTGAGGATCTTCCTCTTCTTCACTGACCTTCTGCTTTACCAAGCATGATGTCCTCCTCCAGGGAAAAAGAACAGTCTTGGGAACCCTAGGGGATTGTTCTACTCTGTCCTATAAGGTTGCTATGAGTTGGAATCAACTCCATGGCAACAGCTTTGTTTTTTCAGTTTTATCAAGCCTGAAAGCATCGAAGGATTAATCCATAGGTTCAATACTCGGCTAGTCCACAAGCTCAATAGGGCACTAGCCCATAGGCTCAATACAAGGTGACCACCAGCTGTATTTTCTTGCCCCTCTCCAGAGCCTGACAGAACATCTGATACCCAGGAGGTCTTTACCCACAGCCTGCTGCAGCATTTCTTCTAGAAAAGCCTAAGATCACCGGGTTAGGTCTCAAGGATGAAAACGTAGTCACCTACCAGAGTGTTAGAAGGAAAATCTCTCGTCATCCCCTGATCTTTCCAGAACAGGGGAATCAGAAGTGAAAAACAAAATGTTCAGGTGTGGGGGATCTAGGTTTGGGGACCTAATGAACAGAAAGGCCCTTCTGTCTTTCCCCTGACTCACACTGTTCCCCAGCTCCATGGGCTTGGCACAGACTCCCACTGTCCACAGGCACTGGGCAGGTAAGATACAAGTGACGCAGGTCAGGTGTGAAAAGCCAACGCAGCAATCAACAGCTAACCCCCAGCTTCAGGGTCTGGGAGACAGTAGAGAACAGTGGGGCTTGTGGAGAAGCAGAGAATACACACACGCCACCTACTAGGGGCCGTTACCTTGAAGAACATGAATCTAGGGGTACCTGATCCAATGCTTTCTCAAATGATGTCAGAAACAGCGTTATTTAAAATATCTCAAATTAACTCAATTTTTAAACAATAAAATCACTCATTCAGGACCAACAGCTTATCATTTCTAAGCCAGCAGCTTTGGGGCTGAAGAAATCATAATAAAAGATGACAGTCCTTCCTTCTTTGTATTTGAGACCCAACTCAAAGCTAAGGGCACACTCAGGGCATTGTCCTCACCCGTCCCAGCCCACACCTATAACCTCCTGCTCTAAACCACCTGTCACCCTGAAGGGCCTATAGCGTCACAGGGAATCCCTTGGCCCTGGAGTCAGATGAGTCTTTTTTGAAACCCTACTCCTCAGCAGCCTCCATGGTCTCATCTCTAAAATGGAGTCATAATCAGCCTCATAAGATCACTGCAAGTGTTTGATAGGACATCAGCTGAAAGCCCTGGTTCTCCAGATAGCTTCCCTGGGTTTGAAACTCACCTCAGTTTCTCATTAAGTTATTTGACTTTTCTAAGTTGCATATCCTTTATCTGCAGAAATAGGGCTAACCATTTCTCTTTCCATAAAGAAAATAACATTGTGTTCTGTCAAGTCGCTTCTAACTCACAGTGACCCCAGGTGACAGAGTAGAACTACCCCATAGGGTTCCTAGAATGTAATTATTATGGGAGCAGATCACCAGGTCTTTTCTCCTGGAGCATCACAGGGTGGGTTTGAACCTCTGACCTGTTGATTAAGAGCTGAGTGTTTAACTACTGCACCACCAGGGCTCCTTACAGAAAATTAATAGTGGTAGTAATAATAACACGCTAGTGACCACAGAGGAAACCCTAGTGGTGTAGTGGGTTAAGTGCTACATCTGCTAACCGGAAGGATGGCAGTTCAAAGCTGCCAGACACTCCTTGGAAACTCCAAGGGGCAGTTCTATTCTGTCCCGTAGGGTTATTGTGAGTTGGACCTGACTTCATGGCAGTGGGTTTGGTTTTTTTAGTGACCATAGCAAATTTTAAATGAATAGCAGCTGCTGTCAATATTATGAGGATAACAGGCTCCTTCGAGAATTTAGTGGCAGCTGAGCCCCTCTGCCCATATACGAAGAAGAAATTTTACTTAATTCTCAAGAGGCTTACAAATGCCATAGTACCCACTCCCAGGCACTCAGTCTAGGATCCCATGTGTTAGAATCTGTTTCATACACTTGCATATAAATCAGGTCTTATCTTCCTCATCTTAATTATAAAGCAACCGCAGGGCAAGGACTGGCCTCCTGGGTTGTCAGTATCGTACAATAGCCAAGAAAACATATGTTATGGTGTTTGGGATTGAACTTTGTGCCTCTGAAATATAACCTCTATGCCTGTGGAGGTAATCTCATTGAAGAACAGAGTTTCTTTATTTTTAATGAGGCCACATCCATGTAGGGTATGTCTTAAACATAATCACTTTTGAGTTATAAAGAGAGAAGCTTGCAAGCAGGCATAAACGGAGGAGAAAATACATGCCCCACGGAGACTGCCAAGGAACCAAAGAATGCTGGGAGTAACAAGGACCTGCCCCCAGAGCAGACAGAGACCCCTCCCTCAGAGCCAGTGCCCTGAATTCCAAATTCTAGTGTCCTAAACCAGGACAAAATAAGTTCCTGTCGTTAAAGCCACCCACTGGTGGTCTTTCCGTTACAACAGTATGGAGAAATTAAGACAGACAAGGCCAGAGTCTGAATCCAGGTTCTTTCCTACATGTCTGACTTTGGACAAGTCAGGTCATCTCTCTGTCCCAGTCTCCTCTTCTGCAGGATGGGGTATTCACTTCTGTCTTGGAGGGTTCGTAAAGGACTAAATGGTTTGGGAGCACTTGGGACAGTAGCTGGTACAGAGCAGACACACACCTTTACTGAACTGCCTTCTCCCAAATTCCTTCTTCCCACTCCCTGCAAAGCTCCAAGGACAAAGCTGACTGCTAAGCAGTCTCTGAAAAATTCCAAGCGAAGACAATTCAGCCAGTGATGGACAGTCCAGGAAGGGTCATGGAGCCTTGGATGAAGAATCAGAGTTGGTTCTTGCCTATGTCTGCCATGAATGATCTGCGACAATTTAGGCAAGTCACTGAGCCTGAGCCCAGAGCAAGCATCTCTAAGATGGGGGACAAGAAAAGCCCCCTCAAACATCTGCAGACTCTTTCAGATCCAAGAGGTCCACCAGGACCTTCTCAAAGGTGAGCCATCTGCACCTGGCAGAACACAAGGGGAACACCCTGCCTATCTCCAAGGTCAAAGACATGCCCAGCTGCCAGCCTCAGCATCACCTTGACCCCCAATCATTAACATGAGTCATGCGTTCTGCTTTGTGTGCCGGGACAGCAACTAACTATGCTCTCGCCCTCTTCTCACCCCATCCTCTCTCCTTTATCTTCTCCGTCACGGATACCGGTTTCTATTAAGTGATTCAACTGACCAGAAAGGAACAAGACAGCAACAGGCTCATAGTCACAAGGTTGAAAGGATGTTAATCTAATCTGCCCAGAGAAGCATAGCAGGAATTTGAAGCTTTGATACCCTTTTTAATCTGTTGTCAGAAGATATTCTAGGTCTCAGGACCTTCTCTTTGGCCATCGTTTTTCTGATTTCTATTTTGGGCCCAAACACCATAGCAGGTCAGCAGGTAAGCCAAGTACACTGGCCCTGGATGGAGAGGATGCAGTGGGGACAGGAGTCTGGGGCTCATAAGAGCCCAGTTTCTCATCTAGCTCTATAGACTGACATCCTTTTATTTAAATCAAAAGATGCTTCCATTTTGTGCCACCAGCCTCAGATTGACTATATTTTCATATAAGGAGCACCGCGGACCAAAGAGACTTTCCTTGCTAAGTTAAGAGTATGAGGATGGAGTTATCACCCCGTGCCTCAACTTGCTCACCTGTGAAATGGGTCCAGCATTCATAACACACTGAGTTGTTATGTTTATTAGATGACATTAGGCGTGTCACAGCACAATAGTTGATTAGAAGACCTTAACTGAAGGTCCTTGGGTAGAGAAAATAGTTGCAATGAGCTAACCTAAACTCAGAGGCTCTGTGGAAGAAAGCACTGGCGAGCTGCTTCCATAAAGATCACAGCCAGGAAAACCCTACAGAGGAGTTCTACTCTGTTTATCACATGCGGTCACAATGAGTCAAAATCAATTCAACGGCAACAAGAACAAGGTGTTTGTTGTTGTTGCTGATACTTAATAATCACAGATTGTTCTCTCCTTCCCCTGTAGCTTTTCTGAAATATCCACAAGAATGTATAAATCACGGAACAGCCATGTGATAGATGACATAGCCCTGTAAAGGTTGTTTAGGGACTATTCAACGAGACTACAAACATGCTCAGCTCACACTAAAGTCATAAAACTAGTTATATGTCTCTTAACACCCATGATACATTCCGTGAAATGAGACATTTCATGATTTGGATGTTGTGCCAACACCGTATTATTTTGTTATTCTTGGAATGAAAATTACTGACAAAGTAATCAGGATCCGAGTCAGGAACGGAGTTCACCTAGTCCAATTTGCTTCCTTACCTGTTGGAGCCAGGGTCTTCCCTGGCCACTCAAGGGATGGGGCGGGCAGAGGGAACCATGCCTGGGGGCAGGTGGCCATTCCCCCTCCTGCTCAGACAGGAGGGCTGGAATGAATGAGGATGGAGGTGTGAAGGCCATAGCATTCACAGTATTATTTCGTTATTCTTGGAACGGAACAAAAGGTAATCATACATAACCTCACAGGAGCACGGACCTACGCATAGCGAGATGTTACCCACTCGTATGACTGTATTTCAACAGTAGGCTTTCAAATACGTAAACACATCCCCTTCTCAGAGACAAAGAAGACACCAACATCGTATCAGCTGTTATTTCTGAGTGAGCACTGATCTCTATTGCATTCACTACAGTTGTCTGAATTGTGCAAGTCTTCTAGTAAACATATTATTTTCCTAATTAGGAAAAATTTTACAAAACAATTTGAGAGATGACAAAGGACTTTCTTTCTCTAAGAGTCACTCAGCAGGCTATAACAGGCAGGACCAGAAGCAACAAAAAGGACAAATGATGGAAAGGATCACTTCTACAAGTTTGCAAAAGGATGCAAGAACATCTAATAATAAAAAAAAAAATATGTATAATTATAAAAACTGTAATGATAAAACTCAACAATAATAACAGCTAACACTTCAAGTGCCTACTATGTGCTAGAAAGTAGTCTAAATATTTTCTTTTAAGAATAACCTACTTGACAAGGTTGGCACTATTATTGTGTTCATTTTCTAGAGAAGGAAGTGAAATGTCAGAGAAATTGGGTATTGTCCAAAGGACAAGCATTCTCTTTCAGAGAAGAAAGATATACAAAGGCTGGGCTCAGGGTCCTTTAACCACAAGTCTGGTGTCATGAAACCCTGTCTCTCTTGCTCTAGGGAGTTGGTCCAACCCCATAAAAGGCCTGTGCTGCCCCCAGTCACACTTCCCCCTATAATCTAGACCAGCCTGTCCAATAGAACTTTCTGTGATGACAGAAATGCTTTATATCTCCATTTTCCAAAATGGCAGCCACTAGCTACAGGTGGCTACTGAGCACGTGATACGTGGCTAATGCAACCCAAGAACTGAAAGTTTTATTTATTTTTAATCAATTTCAATCTAAATTTAAATAGTAACTTGTGGCTAGTAGCCACCATATCGGACGGTGCAACTCTAGTCCTCTCTGATCTGCCCGATTAACCCAGAAGAATCATAGGTCAAATCTGGGTGTTCCCATTTATGACAGGGAAGGCTTCCACATATTATCTCCTACCCACCTAGATGCCAGATCAGATGGACCAGGCTTTCCAAGGAGGTGATAAGCTTGTCTTTATTTCCAAGATGGAAGAAGGCATGAATCTACTTCAGTGACATTTCCTCAGTGTTTGTCATATAGCTTTCCTTATAGAGTCTCCAAACCTAGTTTATGTGTTAAACACGATTATTTCCATTTCCCAGATGGGAAAACTGAGGCCGAAACAAGTGAAATAACCTACGCAGTGTCACAGTGTTTGTCATATAGCTTTCCTTATAGAGTCTCCAAACCTAGTTTATGTGTTAAACACGATTATTTCCATTTCCCAGATGGGAAAACTGAGCCTGAAACAAGTGAAGTAACCTATGCAGTGTCACAGAACTAGCTGGCAGGAGTAAGATTTGAACCCAAGTCTGATTCCCACTCACCTTGTGGCCTCCCTCAATCAAACCTTCAATCTCCTAACCTGCTTCCCTAACATATTTCTAAACCTTCTCCCACTCTCAGAGGTACAGGAGGCCAGGAGGGAGTAACTGCTGGCCCTGAGATACTCACATAGATGAGTCCCGAGAAGTATCTCTCCCTCAGGTTGTGCAATACAGAAGCTTCATTGAGGCAGGTCAGCTCTGCCATGTCCTCCACCTTGGAGAACTTGGGTGGGTTCATCTTCTGGATGTCATCTTTGCCAACCGTGACCTTCTTGCCATTCTCCACCAGCTCCACAATGACCTCATCCCCCTTCTCCTCCTTGATGCTGGCTGCCTCAAAACCTTGCTTCTCCGAAGGGACCCAGACCAGTCTCTTGGCAGCCCAATCAGCCTGGGCCACTGGGCTGTTGATGAAGTTTTTGTCCACAAAGAGGAATTTCTCATCATCACTGAGTTGGCCCTTCTGCGCCATGATGCCTGGTTGGTCCCCTGTGGAATAAGGCAACCAGGTGAGAATCAAGACAGAACCAAACCCAAAAGACAGTTAAGCCTCCAGCTCTGCTATGTCTAGGAACACAGCCTGCAGAAACCCTTCACAGAATGCAAAGATGTTCTCTGAAGTACTGTTTATGATGATCAAAAAATGGAAAGACCCCAGGCCCTTCAGGAGGGGCTTTGCATCACTGCCTAGAGTAGCAAAAATCAAGGAAAAAAAAAACCCAGTGTCCAACAACATGAAACTGGATATATTTAAACCAAGTTACTTTCATACAATGAAGTACTGTGCCATGGTAAAGGAAGAAAGAAGTATGGCTATGGGTGTTGACATGGAAAGATATTCAAGGCTTCTTGCTTACTATCAAAATAAAACAGGGGTTCTCAAACAGTTCAATAGAGAGTTATGATATGATCCAGCAGTTTCACTCCCCGGGCACACACTCAAACTATGAAACCACATGTCTACACAAAAACCTGCACATGAATGTTCAATGTAGCATTATCCATAATAGCCCCAAACAGAAACAACCTAAATGTGTAGTAATACAAAGAAACGAAGTCCTGATACATGCTTACAACATGGATGAAACTTGAAAACATGCTAAGAATTCAGTCCCAAAGGACAATATATTACATGATTATATGATTCCATTTACATGGAATATCCAGAATAGAGGAGCCCTTCCATCTCAGGGGTTAAGCGTCCACTGGCTGCTCTGTAGGATAAAAATGTGGCTGGCTACCCCCATAAAGATTTTTCATCGTCCCTTAGCCATTCCCATTGCCATCAATTCTAAGTCACAGCCACCCCATAGGACACTACAGAACTGCCCCATACAATTTCCAAGGAGTGGCTGGTGGATTTGAACTGTCAGCTTTTTAGTTAGTGTCCAAATGCTTAACCACTACACCACCAAGGCTCTATCATTAGCCACTAGAGAAATGCAAATCAAACTACAAGGAGACCCAGCCACCACCAAAGACAGCCGTGATGGGGCATACAATATTGAGTCCCAGTGGCAACATGAGAAAAAGAGGGGTGTACCTCAAGAACTCTACTAAAAGATCACAATCGATGGTCCAAAGGCCTGGAGGTTCACATGGGAGCATGGCTCCTAGATCTGCTGCTGCCCCTGACCAGAAAACATTACTGAGGTCAACTCTTCAGACATGAATGGATTGGACTCTGGGACACAGAGTGATCATATGATGTGTGTATTTATGGTTCTATAAATCCATAGGATGCTGTCCTACTGGCCTCTTACTAGAAGGGAGAGGAAAGGGTGGAGAGGAAGTGCCAGGAGATTGTTAAGAGGACATGACATGTATAGAACGGAAAGGAGGAGTGTGCTGTCACTGGGCAAGGAGAGCAGTAGGACCTGCAGATAAGTGGGCATGCAAATTTAATCTGGATTGTATACTTTCACTCAATCACATTAAAAAAAAAAAGAATTACAAGGAGATACCCTCTCACCCCAACATAACTGGCAGTAATCAAGAACACACAAAAAAACAAATGTTGAAGAGGTTGTGGGGAGACTGGAACTCTCATGCACTGCTGATGGGAATGTAAAATGGTACAAAATCTGAGGAAAACAATACGGCACCTCCTAAAAGAAGCTTATAATAGAAATAGCATATGATCCAGCAATCTCACTCCTAGGAACGTATCCTAGAGAAATATGAGCCATTGAATGAGGAGCTACATGTACACTCATGTTCACTACAGCACTATTCACAATACCAAAAAAGCGGAAACAGTCTAAGTTGCTCATCAACATATGGATAAACAAGTTACGATATACACAATGAAATTGAGAAAAAGAAAAAAGAAAGTAAAAAAAAAAAACATTACCACCAAGTCAGCGTTGACTTATAGTAACCATACAGGGTAGACAGAACTGCCCCACAGGGTTTCCAAAGAGCAGCTGGTGGATTTAAACCGCCAGCCTTTCAGTTATTAGCCATAGCTCTTAACCACCGCACCTCCGTGGATAAATGTGGAGGACAGTACTCTGAATAAAATAAGTCCATCACAAAAAGGACAAACATTGTATGAGACCACTATTATAAAAGCTTAAGAAAAAGTTTACCCAAAGAAAAAAATTCTTAAGAGATTATGAGACTGGGGAAGGATGGAGAGGGCGAATCACTAGATAGCAGACAAGTGTCAACTTAAGTGAAAACAACACACAATATTGGGGAAGTCAGCACAACTTGACCAAAGCAAAGTCATAGACCCTTCCTGGATACATTCAAACACCTTGAGGGTCTGAGTTACTGGGGCTGAGGACTGGGGACAATAGCCTTGGGAGGCATCTCGGTCAACTGATGTGACATAGTTCATAAAGAAAATATTCCACATTCTAGTTTGTCTTAGTAGCATTTGGGGTCTTAAAAGCTTAGAAGTGGGCCACCAGTATCAATTGCTCTGACAGCCAACCACATTGGAGGGCCCTGGACAGAGTGGGAGAAAGATTCAAATTCACAAACCCAAAAACAGACTCAATCAGACTTACTGGTCTGACAGAGACTGGAAGAAGCTCCGAGACGACAGCTCCTGGACACCTTTTGGCTCAAAAATGAAGCCACTGAAGCTGTTCCCAAAGCTTACTTTTCACAGATTAAAAAGGCCTATAAAACAAACAATCAGACATGTGAAGAATGGGCTTCTTAGTCTACCCTTCCGCCAAAGGCCGGACCAGTCTTTCAAATAAACAGCAGTGCAAGTGAGAGGAAAGTGTCTCTTAGTTTAACCACACATACGAGACCAAAAGGGTAACACCTGCCCCAAAGCAGTGGCAAGAACAGACAGGAAAAACATGGAAATGGGGAATTAGGGTATGGAAGGGGAGAGTGTGGACATACCACAGGGATCACAGTCAATGTCACAAAACAATTTCTGCACAAGTTGCTGCACGAGAAGCTAATTTGCTCTGTCAAGTTTCACCTAAAGCACAATTTAAAAAAAAAGCTCACAAGTGGTCATTTAAGACACATCTATTGGTACCAACCCAAGGAGAATAAAGAAAACCAAAGATACAGAAAATATTAGCCCAAAGGGTTTAAAGCTTCCACCAGCCTGAACCCAGAAGAGCTAGATGGTGCCCGGCTTCCACCACCAACTGCTCTGACAGGGATGACAATAGAGAGCCCTAGACAGAGCAGGAGAATGACAAGGAACAAAATTCAAATTCACCAGAAAAGATTGGACTTACTGGTGGGAGACAGACTGGACAGACTCCCGAGACTAGGCCTCCCAGACGCCCTGCTAACTCAAAACTGAAGCTGTTCCCAAAGCCAGATTTTCAAACATGAAAAAGGCTTAGAAAACAACCACACATGTGAGGAAAGTGCTTCTTAGTTTAACAAAGTAAAGCAGATCAGATGGGCAACTCCTGCCCAAAAGCAAGATGAGAAGGTAGGAAAGGACAGAAAAACTGGACAAAGGGACACAAGGAACTCCAGGTGGAAAGGGGAAAGCACTATCACACTGTGGTTATTGCAGCTGATGTCACTAAGCAATATGTGTATACATTTTTCTTAATGAGAAATTAACTTGAATGTAATGAATGTAATGAATGAATGAAATTAACTTGAATGTAAACTTCTGTCTGAAACATAATCAAGTTTTTAAAAAATTTACAATCTTGAAAACCCTGTAGTGAAGTTCTGCTCTGTCCTACAGGGCCTCTATGCATTGGAACTGACTCAGTGACAACAGTTTTGGTGGCCTTAGTCTCCCACAGGCAAACTCATAGAAGTAGATTAGTGGTTGCCAGGGAGTGAGGAAGGATTGGGGGTTGATAGTTCAGGGGTGTGGGGTTTGTTTGGGGGTAATGCAAATGGCATTAAGCAATATGAATAGAAATTACTGAGCAGGAACTTGTTTTGCTGGGTACACTTCCACTGAAAATACAATAAAATACTATTTAAAAATAATAAAGAGAGATTATAAAACAACATAACATCCAATTTTTATTAAAAATATTTAGAACCCATGAAGGAAAAAAATTACTGAAGAAACATATATCTGTCAAGAATACTTTCTATTATATATTTGTCTTATTTTCTTTTTATAACTTGTTATTCAACTTACGATCAATAAAAATAAGTATTTACAAAGCCCTTCAAATAGCCAATGAACAAAAGAAAAAAGATGTTCAGCCTTACTAGTAACTGAACAAAGGCAATTTCAAGCAATGAGATGTTGATTTTTTACCCATGAGCCTGGTTAATGTCAAAACCATTGACAATCTCCCATGCTGTCCATAGCACAGGAGGATAAGCAACCCACACACCGTTTGCGGAAGAAGGAGTTTCTGGAGAGCCAATGACCCTTATGGACAGAGAAGTGTTAAAAACTATGCAATTCCATTTCTAGATATTTAGCCTAAGGACATAGACAAGTACTCAGAAATTTATTCTAGAAGGTGGAGTGCTATCTGGAAAAGAAAAATCAGCAACAACCTAAGTGACCTTACATGGGTGTTTTGTTAATGGGTGGCATGCACATTCAATAGGAAGCTGTAACTCCCCTAAGAAATCAGGATATGGACTCATGTTTCTGCTACATGGAAGTTTTTTCCAGTTGATTCGTTTATTTTCACTGTGGGAAGATACCCACAACAGACACTAACCATTTTAGCCACTAGGTGCACATGTCGGTGGCATTTAGGACATTTACAGTGGTGAACAATTATCACCGCTACCTACTTCCAGAACATCCCCATCACCCCAGAAGGAAACCCCCTATCCGCTAGGCAGTTAATTCCCTTCTCCCCTCCTCCCATCCTTTAGATACAATTAATTGGTAAATCACTATGGAATCCTACAGTGTTGTGGCATTTTGTATCTGGCTTCATTTACTTGGCATGATGTTTTCAAGGTTTCCTTTTTATTTTAGCATTTATCAACATACCATTTACACACCAAAAAGGTCTCCTGCTGTCAATGCACAACTCAGGGTTTTTTTTTTTTTACTAAATTGACAAAGTTCTACAATCATCACCATCTTCTGCTCTTAGAATACTTTCCTCATTCCCCAAATTTCCTCCTGTTCAGCTGCAGTCAATCCCTGCTCCCGCTACCAGCCCTAGGCAACCACTAGTCAAGTGTTTATCCCTCCAGATGTGCCTTTTCCAGACATTCTGGGGAACCCCCGGTGGTGCAGTGGTTAAGTGCTATGACTGCTAACCAAAAGGCTGGCAGTTCAAAATCCACTAGCCACTCCACTTTTGTTGCATTTTGACGTTTCACGTAAATGGAAAAATGCACTAGGTGGTCTTTGACTATATGAAGATATGATATATTCTTAGTTAAAACCAATACATGTAAATGGAATACCACCAAGCAATAAAAAGAAATGAAAAACTGATACAAGAACATTGAAGAAGTCTCAGAAGCATTACCCTAAGTGAAAGCAGCCAAACCCAAAAGGCTGTAAATTCTATTATGCCACTGAAACAGATGGGTAGAAACTATGGTAACAAAAAGAACACGGGTAGTTACCAAGGGCCAGTGGTGGGTGGGGAAGGGGGGTGACTGCTGAGAGGCACAGGATCAATTTTCGTGGTGATGCAATGTCCACATCGGGACCACAGGGGTGATTGCACCACAGCACACGTGTCAAAGCTCCTTGGGCTGTCCACTTACAACTGGTGAATTAAAAATAAATAAATAAAAGATGTAAATTATACCTCAATGAAGTTAACTAAAATCTTCGTAATAGAATCTTTCTCATCATTTTATATGTGTGTGTATATCTAAAATGGAAATCCTGGTGGCACAGTGGTTAAGCCCAACAGCTCCTAACCAAAAGCTTGGCAGTTCGAATCCACCAGGTATTCCTTGGGAATCCTATTGGGCAGTTCCCCTTTGTCCTATAGGGTTGCTGGGAGTTGAAATCAACTCGACTGCAACGAGTTCTGGTTCTGGTGTATATATACGTGCATTTATAAAGGCTAAAATATTACACACAGAAATATGAAACAACGGTTCTATCTAGTCAAATCTGGAACAGTCTGAACATCAGAGAGGAAAATACCTACAGTCCAGTGATGGAAAGACAAATTTGTTTAATTAATAATGCAAGAGTCTGGGAAACTACCTGTTATTTTGAAAGCTGGCAGAGAAAGGAGGGAAAAACCAAAAAGTTGATTCTGTCTTTCCTACAAAAGAGATCTTGGTGGCTCAGTGATGAAAGCGCTCAGCTGCTAACCAAAAAGTGGACAGCGTGATCTCACCAGCTGCCCTGTGGGAGAGAGACGCAGCAGTCTGCTTCTGTAAAGATTAACGGGAGGTTAATTCCACAACGTTCTACTCTGTTCTATACGATCGCTGAGTCAGAACTGACTCAACCACGGTGGCTGTGGGCTTGGGTTCCTATAAAAATCATAGAGGTAAGCAAATAACCGACCAGGAAAAGTTTCTCTTTACATAATATTTCCAGCCATTAAATGTCCTGTCACTGTGGGCAGTCCGTTTGCAAAAGGTTTTCTGTCTTCTTATACAGATGCATCTGTGAGACAAGGCACTGAGCAAACAGAACCTTTATAAACCTGTGCAGACCTCACTTCCTGTAACCCCAGGAGGGGCCCTGGTCACACTCATTTCCCTCCAGCATCTCCAACTTGCTCCATCTCTTCTCTGCCCCACTGCTGTTGTGCTCCAAAGAACGAAGGCACAGGCTGAGATAGAACGTACAGGCACCAGGACTTACTGTGTGGTTGTTGTTTCTACCTCAGCAGAAAAGAATCATCAGCTCCTTTGATGTTCCAAGATAATCCCATGCACGGGCCCCGAATTACCCCGTGGACATGGGCTAAATCCCACATGCATGGCTGGGCCCCCAGAGCGCAGCAGCAAGCTCCTGAAGGGGGAACCTCTACAGTGACTTGGATTTTGCAAGGCAAATTGGAAGGGGTGGATAGTTCACAATAATAAAAGCCAGATGCTGATTTGCTCACCAGAGAGGAAGGTTATATTTTCCTGGGAAGGCTGATTTAGTAACAGATTTATTAAAAGATGGATGAATGAGTGGGTCATGCCCTAAATCACTTTAGTTATCTAAAAAAAGAATGAAATAAAAAAAATACAGAGAATATGTGTTGTAAACAACTGCATTTCCCATGTTAAGACATTAGCGAGTGTAACGCAGGACGTGAGAACCCAAACACCTACCCCAGCCTCCACCTTAACTACTTTAAAAAGCTAGCTTCTTCTCCTTGGAAGAATTCCAGCTAATAAATGCAGAAGAAATGATTTAAGAAAGAACAAAGCCGTTTTGTAACTTCTAATAAGATAAAGAGCCCCGCAGAAACCCCACTGGTGTAGTGCTTAAGGGCTGCTTACAAAAGGTTGGCAGTTGGAATGCCCCAGCCTCTCCTTGGAAACTCTATGGGGCAGCCCTACTCTGTCCTATGGGGTCATTACAAGTTGGAATTGACTTGATGGCATCAGGTTTGGTTTAAGGAACCAGAGTTGTGCAGTGATTAAAGCCCTCCACTGTCAACAAAAACGTTGGCAGTTCAAACTCGCCAGCTGTTCCTCAGGAGAAAGATGTGGCAGTCTGAAAATTCTATGGAGCAGCTCTACCCTGTCCTATAGGGTCACTATGCATCAGAAGCGACTGACAGTAACCAGGTTTGGTTTCAATAAAACAATGGACTTGGCAGTGACCATCAGCAATCGCGAAAACCCTTAGACCAGTGGTTTGCACACTTGAGGTGCGTCAGCATCACCTGGCTCGTGAAAGCACGCACTGCCTGGCTCCGCCCCCAGCTTTTGATTCCATTGAATTGGGGCAGAACCTAAGAATCTGAATTTTTAACAAGTTCTCAGGTGATGCTACTGTTGCCCATCTGGGGGGGGGGCACCGTAAAGTTTAAGAACAATTGTATTGGATAAAAAGCTGATGGAGAACTTTATAATGGATAAATCAGGCTGGCACCACCTAAACTTCCCTAACTGACCTCTGACATCACAAGAAAAGACAGCTGATTAGCTGTTCTGTGTCTCCAGACCAGGTACAATAGAAGTGCTGGTACTGATAGAAAAACATTCTCACAAAACAAAGGGAAAAGGTGCGAACCAAAGCTGATGAAGCCCCCGCGTGGGGAACACCAGTTAAGGGGAAATACACAGCAGAGGGGGGCACATCAAACAGTCACGGCTATGCCACATGGTCCAGAAAGTGGAACTATAGACCAAGTGACCCACCTGCCCCATAAAAATAAAAAATAAAATAAAGGAAGGCGAGTGCTCAGGGTTTTGTATAGCAAACTGACTTGGATTGTAAACTTTCACTTAATCACAATAAAAAAAATTTTTTTTAAGATTAAGATTTAAAAAGAAAAAAGGAGAGAGAATCTGTAGATTAAAGAGACTTTAAGACAGACGAGAAACAGGAGGGGTGGAGATAACACACAAGATCATACTCACGTGTTGATAGTTACCGATGTTGCTTGATGGGTAGATGGGTAAATTAATAGAATATTAATACTATTCTCCCTACTTTTACATGCTGTGACATTTTATCTTAAAAGGAAAAACATTACTATATAAAATTTCTAAAACTACCTTCTTCTTCCAAACAGTGTAGCTATTGTACCATCTCCCCTTTGGCCAGTAATGTCCCACCCAGGACGGAGTTCTCTGGAGGGAACAGTGACAGCGCTGATGGACTCCCTGCAGCCTTGGGCTAACTCCTTCACTTACAGCATCGTCAAGGAATAAGGAAGGTCACCACAGGCTTAGGGCCTAGGTTTTACAGTTAGTTCTACGTTACAGATATGGAAACTGAGGCTCAAAGAGGTGAAATAATCTGCCTGAGGTCACATAGCTCGTAAGGGGCACAGCCAGGTCTGATTTTGGAGTCTGCACTCTTCTGCCTTCCACTCAAGCTTGAGGAGTTCGTTGGAAGCCCAGTATCTGCAACCAATGAGCCAGCGCGTTTAAGGCACCTAGAGGAAGAAGTTGCAACCAGAGCGCTCCTCGGGAGTGACCATAGTGAGACTGCGTCTCACATACTGGGGCATGATGTCAGGAGGGAGCAGTTCCTGGAGGACATCAAGCTTGGTAGACTGGAGGGTCAGTGAAAAAGCAGAAGACCCTCAGCAAGGTGGATTCACACAACGGCTGCCAACAATGGGCTTACGTGTAAAAACGGTTGTGGACCTGATGCAGGACTGGGCAGTGTTTCATTCTGTTGTGCACACGGTCTCTACGAGTTGGAAACCAACCGGATAGCACCTAACAACAACCGCACAGCGCCTGGCACACAACAAACACTCCCGTGGGAGCCAAACTGGATTAGGTGAGCTACAGCTGCACTCTACAATAAAGCAGACCTCACACACAACCTCTTGAGCAAAAGAAGCCAGACGCTAAATGGGCATAACTTACAAGTCTGCTTAGGAGGTTCAAAAACAGGTGAAATTAAGCTACGATGGCTGAAGCCAGGGTGGAAACACCCTTGGAGGGGCGAACACTATTCTGTTTCTTGAGCCGCCACAATTACACAGGCATGTGTACTTTGTGGAGACCCTGAGTGGTGCAAACGGCTAACACACTTGGCTGTAAATCCAAAGGTTCAAGGTTCAAGTCTACCCAAAAGTACCTCAAAAGAAAGGTCTGGCAATCTACTTCCAAAAAATCAGCCACCGAAAACTTCACGGAACACAAGTCTACCCTGACACACGTGGCATGGCTGTGAGTCACCACTCATTTCATGGTAACTAGTTTTAACTGGTTCACTTTGTGAAAATTCATCAAGCTTTACTTTTACAGTGTCTGTACCTTTCCAGATGTCCACCATACTTCAATGAAAATCAAAGCTGAAAACCAAACCCACTTCCATAGAGTCAATTCTGACTCATAACAACCCTATAGACAGAATAGAACTTCCCCACAGAGTTTCCAAGGAGCATCTTGTGGATTCGAACTGCCGACCTTCTGGTTAGCAGCACTTAACCACTATGCCACTTAACCACTATGCCACCAAGGTTTCTACTTCAAGGAAGTTCTCTTAAACGGCAACTAACTATAGCCAAGAGGGCTGGGAGGGTGTTTCATTTGTGCTAATAACCACAGCGAGCTATCATCTAGCTGTGATATTGGTGTTTTGCCTTAAAAGGGGGAAAAAAGCCAGCAAAAAGATGTGATAGAAAAATTAATAAAAAGAACCCCCTCTGGCAGCACCTACACTACAACTGGAATGATGCAAAGAAGATTAGCAGACCCCTACACAAGGATGACACACAAACATGTGGAATGTTCATGTTTTTTATGTTTGGTGGAGAATAGTTCTACATATATGACTGTTAAAAAAAGAAGAAAAACAAAAACCTCAAGCCTGCTGCCATGGAATCAATTCTGTCATGGTGACACTATAGGACAGAGAAGAAGAGCTCCGTTGTTGTTTCCAAGGAGCACCTGGCAGATTCAAACCACTGACCTCTTGGTTAGCAGCCACAGCACCTAACCATTAAGCCACCAGGGTTTCCCATATGAATGTAGGCACTGCTTGTACAGTAACATAGACGACAAAACACACAAAGCCACGGTCAGGGCAACTTCTTAGACAAAACCAAACGCCCCATGGGACAAAGCTCCTAGGCTCAAAGGTGCTGGACCATAGACTCAGGGAATAATCTCTGCCAAATGCAACAACACAGTTCATAAAGACATAGTTCTGCATCTTTCTTTGGTGAGCAGCACCAGGGGTCTTAAAAGCTCCTATGTGGCCAACCGCTGATCTCCTACCATCCAGGAGAAAGACAAGTGAAGAAGCCTCAAGGGAGAAATGAGTCCAAAGGACTAATGGGCCACACGAATCACAGCCTTACATTTCAGAGACCAGAAGAACTAGATGGTGCCCAGCTACCAGATCAACAGCTCTGACTGGGATCACAACAGAGGGTTCTGGACAGAGCAAAGGAAAATTATAGAACAAAAAATCAAATAAATACAAAGATCAACTTACTAGTTAGGTGGGGTCTGGGGGAACCTCCAAGTCTATGGCCCTAAGATACCCTCTGAAGTGGATGTGAAACCATTCCCAGAGACCATCTCTCAGTGAAATCGTAGACAGATCCCTAAACCAAACAGTAACATCCCCGGGGAAAACTCTTCCTAGAACAATCAACTAGGTGAAGTCAAAAGGGCACCATCTACCCAAAAGCAAAGATGAGAAGCAGGAAGGAGTAGAAAATCCAGTGGAAAGAAAAATGAGGAAACTAGGACTGAAAGGGCAAGACTGTTGACACACTGTAGGGGGTGGAGGGGGAGGAATCAACGGCACAGAAAACTTGATGTTCAAACTATTAAGCGGGAAACAAATCTGCTCTGTAAATTTTCACCTAATGCGCAATAAAAAAAAATAAAGAAATAAAAGGATAATATCTCTACTGCCAGGAATGCTGTCTAAAGTACAACACAAAAACACAAACAAAAGCAAGCGTAAAGACTCTGTCCAAAAAAGGGTGAGAGAGAGAGAGACTGGCTTGCTTCCCATGCCTTTGATGCCTCTGACAGTTATGAGGTGTGAATTCAGCTTTGGTCAGAGGGAAAAGAGACAAGAAGGCTTACCCTGGTTCGTGCTAGAATGTTTCCCAGAGAAGCCTTCCTGGAGCCCTAATCCCCTGAAACATCAGAGGTGAGGCAGAAACCAGGGAGGCTGAGAACTTCAAAACTGGCCTGTGGTCGGCTTCAGTAGGAAAGCGCTTGTTATTCCCTCCGCCTCGCCGAGAGGCACAGCATACATCCCAGGCTCCGACAGGTCCTGAAATCCCAAAGCAACTTGACTCCTTCAAACCACCTCTCACCCTGCCCCATTGTCACAAGCTCAGTCCTGCTCATAGGACGCTCCAGGACAAAGCCGAACTGGCCTGTAGCATTCCCAAAGCTGTCTTTATGAAAGCAAACCACCAAGGCTTTTCTCCCATGATGCTGCTGGTGGGTTTGAACTGCCATTCTTGCGGGTAGCAGCCAAGCACTTAATCCCTGCGCCACCCTGGCTCCTCACTTCAAGTCCAAGGCTCCCAAAACCACGTTTGGCGATAGAACTCTTTTCCCACCAAATACCAGTCAACAAACATCTCACAGAGCTGACTTTGCCCTTAAGAAAGTTTCATGAGCCTAGCAAACTACTACTGCTAATGTTAATGACTCATGACAACCCCACAAACGACAGGGTCGGACCATGGTGCTCTGCAGGGTTTTCCACGGCTTGTTTTCAGATGTAGATCACCAGACCTTTCCTCCTAGTCTCTCAGTCTTGAATCTTCACTGGTACCTCTTCAGCATCATAGCAACATGTGAGCTTCCACTGACAGAGGTGGTCACAGAGCATCAGGGGCATTGATGGGAAACTGATTTGGTGTCTAAGACTGAACCACCACTCCCCTCATTAATATTCATAAACTAAAACAAACCCATGGCCATGAAGTCAATTCTGACTCACGGCGACACCAGGTGTTACAGAGCAGAACTCTCCCTAGTGTGTTCTTTGCCATAATCTTTACAGAAGAAAATCACACCACTGAGTGGATTCAAACCACCGATCTTTGGGTTAATAGGTGAGCACAAACTCTTTGATCTGCCCAGGAACTTGTTAATACTAGCTGCTATATCTTATAGAGTACTGCTGTTGTTGTTAGATACTATCAGGTTGATTCCTACTAACAGTGACCCTAATTACAACAGAACAAACCATCACCCAGTTCTGCACCATCCTCACAACCGTCACTGTGTCTGAGCCCACTGCTGCAGCCACTGTGTCAAGCTGTCTCCTTGAGGGTCTTCCTCGGTTTCACTGACCCTCTGCTTTACTAAGTATGATGTCCTTCTCCAGGAACCGGTCCCACCTAATACCATGCCCAAAGCACACGAGACAGAATCCTGACTTTATCGCTTCTAAGGAGCATTCTGATTGTACTTCTTCCAAACCAGACTTGTTCACCCTCCTGGGAGTCTGTGATACATTCAATATTCTTTGCCAACACTATAATTCAAAGGCATCACTTCTTTGGTCTTCTAGGGTGTCAGATATTTTCATTTAATGCTCTTAAAAACCTTGTGAGAGGCACTGACTCCTCCTGCTTTGCAGATGAGGAAACTAAGAGTTTAACTCACCCATCACAGCATGGCTAGTTATGGGGGCACCTGAACAAAGAAATATTGCCAAAAGAGGCCTCATTTTATGCTTTGTCCACCTAATCTGAGACAGGAAGAGCACTTGAGGACAGAAGGACAGGCAAAAGCACACAAGGGACACATCCAAATTAATCCAGGTGACCCAAAGGCTCCAGGATACTTTACTGTATTATTGTAAAGACTTGCCCCAGGGTGCACCCAGAACTCTGAGGTTTGCAAATTTCAAGTGCTGAAAATCAAGCACCAAGTGTTAGGTCAAGCTTTAGAAGAAGCAGAGAGGAAAGAAAACTAGCTTGCCAGCAGGCAACAATAATCAGAAAACACGATCCTGGTGAAAACAGGATTCTCCCTGCGCTGAACTGAAGGCAAGTGTGTTCTATCTTCTCTTTAAAGCATGATTTCTCAATGCTGCCACTAGTGACGTTTTGTGTCAGATAATGCTTTGTAGTGGGGGCTGTCCTGTAAGTATTTTGCAGTATCCCTGGCCTCACCCAAAGCGGTGCCCAGTTATGACAATCAAAAACGTCTCTAGAGCACTCCAGACTTTCTGGAGCCATGGAGCCTATCTAGGCTATCAGGCGAACCGCTGACCCTATTGCCCTGCGACAATCTTTAAACTTTAAACCAAAACTATTTCCTTAAGTCTTCTTAAAATCAAACATCAGCTTAGCTGAACTACTGAATAACGTCTGCCTTGAGCATTATGAGCTTTTAAAAAAGATGTGGGATGAAGTTGACAATGGGAACTTGAAAGATTAGAGAGGATTCCCAGGGAACAGTGACTTTATGCTGATGGAGGACTCAGAAACGAGGGTGAGAAGGTTGGTTGATCTCAAGGAGTGAAACCAAAGTCACTGAATAGTACACAAAGTCACTGAATGGAGAAACTGTTGAATTGGGTATGTTTTGCTGTGTATCTTCTCAACAACAAAATTAAGACAATTTTTTTTCTCTAGACATTGCCTGATGTCCTTGGCAGACAAGTGAGAATCACTGCTTTAGAGTAAAAGCAAAGGGCTCTGATCACAAATGCAAAGCTGGGGACAGTTGTTACTTCATCAATATAACTTGGAAGACTCACTGCAGAAGTTCAGGCAGGTGGGCAGAATGTAAACACATCATACAAGAGACAGACCACTTATTGGCCCAGTCTCAAGGACAATTTCCACCAATCTTGTTCTATCCTCACCAGTCCTCCTGCCACCCCCTTCAGGGCAATGTCCCGCATCAGCTGCAAGGGCCAAAAGAACATCATCAGGATTATCACATAAGGTCTGACAGCCACTAAGCACAGTTCATTGATCAAGGGCTGCTGTCAAAAGTTTTGATGATTCAAAGTTTAAAGATTTATCTCAGGGCAGTAGTTTCAGAGTTTGATCCAGCTCTGTGGTTCCAGAAAGTCTGGAGCATATAAGACTTTGAAAAACTTTTCTACATTTTCCCCCCTTTTGATCAAGACTCTTCTATAGAATCTTTGATGGAGATGTTCGATCAGAAATGGTAACTGGGCACCATCCTGTTCTTCTGGGCTTACAGCAGTTATCTATGGAGATAATTAGCCACATGTTAAAATATTCCCTGAAGTCTTCTTAAAACTAAACAATAGCTTAACTAGTAAAACATATCTGCTGTGAGCATCCTGTTCTTTTAAGTGCTATCTATATGGGATCAAATTGACAACAGCAACTCGAAAGCTGAGACATTTAGGGGACCGTGAATTTATGTTAATAGGCAAGGAACAACTTGGAAAAGGTGGATGAGAAGGGTTGTATAATTTGAATGTTACTGAATTGAACATGTAGGTATTGTTGAACTGGTGTGTGTTCTGCCATGTATACTCTCAACAATACTAAAAAAAAGCAGTTTGATGAAAGCAAAGGACTCCTGGCATGACACACATCTCAGATCATCACCCTGTATACAGCCATGACTTCACTACCCGTGACTCATGGACTCATTCCATGAACAAGAAACAAGCTTTCTGTGAGTTTCTGTAAGACCATGAGGCCTCGAGTTACACATTCCAGCTCTGCCCCTAACTCACTGGGCGTCTCTGGTCAAATTACTCTCTCCCTCGCTAGGCTTTGAGTTTTACATTTTCGTAGGGAGGGACGAAGGGCTGGCCTAATTAATATGTTATGTTGGTGCACTGGTTAAAGCACTCAGCTGTGAACCCAAAGCTCGGCAGTTCAAACACACCAGCCACTCCACAGGAGAAAGATGTGACAGTCTGTTTTTGTAAAGATGACAGCCTTGGAAAGCCAATGGGAAGTTCTACTCTGTCCTGCAGGGTCACTAGGAGTCAGAATCATGTCAATAGCAACAGGTTTGGGTTGTGGATCAAAAGGCTGAAATTGGACAAATTAGGATATTCAGCTGTTTAAATGAAGACTGTTATTACTGTGGAATTTATGCCCCCAGAGGAATTCACAAGTAAAAGATCTTGTCCCCTCACCCGCTTCAGCACTGATTTAAAAATTAATAAAATGCCCAAACCCTCATCAAAGAGCATAGTATCAAAGAGCACATCATCAGGCTTGGCCCAGTTTCCCTCAGGAGTTCACTGACAAACCACTGGCTCAAGGATATGGATGAAAGACACAAATCCGAATGCCCCCCAAGAGCGCCAGTGAGCAAGAGAATCAGGCCAGGGTCCTGTCATCTGGCAGAAGAGTAAGCGTCTTCACTCTAGCTGCCATCATTACTGACAGTGTGGGCCCTGTGGGGTCAGAGTCTGAAGAGAGGTACAAAATACCAATCCACACCCAAGACAAAGTTAAATTACTGTTCACACTTTGAATGTTATGCAGGAAAAACCAACGACCACCCATCTGTCAGTTTGTCATTCTATGGTGGCTTGCACATTGTTGCGATGTTTGAAGCTATGTCACCACTGTTTCTAATACCAGCAGGGTCACCCCAATAGACCAGTTTCAGCAGAGCACCTGAACTAGGCAGAAACGCCTGGCAACCTACTTCTGAAAATGAGCCAATAAAAACCTTACGAATCTATGTATGCGCACTTTGTGTTTCTATGCATCTATAGGATGCTGTTCTACTGACCACTTACTAGAGGGGAATGGAGAGGGAGAAGAGGAGGGGACAGGAGATTGTTAAGGCGTTATGACATGTACAGAACAGAAAGGAGCAGTGTGTTGTCACCAGGCAAGGAGAGCAGAGAGAGCTGCAGATAGGCAGGCACACAAATTTAAATTGGATTGTACACTTCCACTCAATCCCAATTTAAAAAATAAAAATAAACCTTATGGAACAGGACATTGTTCAACTCAGCTGCTTTGGATATTTCATAAGGAAACTCCAATCACTGAAGGGGGACACTGTGTTTGGAGAAGTAGAGGGTTCGCAAGGGCAAGGGAGACCCTCGGTGAGATGAACTGGCTCAATGGCCCCAGCGATGAACTCAAACACACTGGCCATTGAGAGGACTCCCAGTGGGGCAACATTTAGTTTCACAGTCAACCCAACGCAACTGGATAGGCAGATGTGGAACATGACTCACAGCTGGAAGAAACTCTGCAGAAGAGAAACTGATTTAAGGTCTGGGAGAATAGCTAGAGGGATGGCCCAGGTGTAGGGAGGAGCCGGGTCTGCAGAGGGGGACATGGGGAGGGTCTGGATACTCTAAAGGCACCACTTCTCAGGGCCCCAAACGATCCCGAGGACACTAGCTGAACTCTAAATCTGTCACTAATATTGACCACCCTATTTAGCGGGCCTCCACGATTTATCAAAGGAGACTGGGTGGTGCCATGGTTATATACTTGGCTGCTCACCAAGAGGTCATAGGTTCGAACCTCCTAGTGGCTCCAGCCTGCCAGTGGCTTTGCAAGAAAAAAGACCTGATATGTGCTCCAGTCAAGATTACAGCCCAGGAAACCCTGTGAGGCAGTTCTCTCTCTAACACATGGGAGCTGTAGAAGTCAGCTTAGTGGCCACGGGTTGGGCTGGATTTAGCAATTCCTTAGGAGCCCTGGTGGCACAGTGATAAAGGGCTTGGCTGCTAACCCAAAAGGTCAGAGGTTCAAACCCACCAGCCGCTCTAAGGGAAGACGATGTGGCAGTCTGCTTCTGTAAAGGTGACACAGCCTTGGAAACCCTATGGAGCAGTTCCATTCTGTTCTACAGGGTCACTATGAGTTAGAGTCAATTCAACAACATATCCACAACAACCACAAACTCTATTAATCGGAAAGTTGACATACACCATCTCCATGGGTCTCCTAAGTGCTAGGTGAGGCAGCCATTATTTATTATGCCCATCTTACTGATAAAACTACAAAGCTTCCAAAGATAAACTAAAGAGTTGGAGCCAAGATTTGAACCCAGATCTGTCTGATACCAATTTACCTTGCAGAAAGTCCCTTTCTTACTTGATGGCTCTTCTCCCTGCCCCTCACCCACCATCCTCACTCGACCAAGGATCTGGTCTCAAGGCAGTGATGGGAATACGTGCCACATTCCTACTGTCTTCTTCTACTTGCATGATTCATTTGAACATTAATTTTTTTAAAGTAACTCCAAAAGGAAATTATCTTAGTTAAGTCTTAATTTTTTTCCCTTTCAACCAAATGCATGTGGCTATTTCAAATGTATCAGCCAGTGTGTAACATATTCTTGCAACAGAGAACTGGTCATTTCTTTCCCCAAATGCCCCTACTGTGTTTTGTGTCTCACAGTGCTACCCTAGCCAGCCCAGATTAAAATAAATGTATACTCTTTCATGCAGCTGCTAGAACCTTAAAGGCACAATGTTTTAAAAGGTCATTTAACCTTATCTATTAATCCTGAATGTGCATGCCCTTTAACTTAGCAATTGCATTGCTGGGAATTTGTCCTACAGATGAACTCATATAATTTGATAAAAATAGATATACAAGGATGTTCCCTGAAGCACTCATTGTTCCTAAGAAATGATGGAACAAACCTGGTATGTTTCAATAAGGGGTGAAGTAAGAAGTTCCAAAAAAAAAAAAACAAACTTATTACTGTCGAGTCAGTTCCAACTCATAGCAACCCCGCAGGATACAGGAGAACTGCCCCATGCGGTTTCCAAGAAGTGGCTAGGGGATTTGAACCGCTAACTTTTTGATCAGCAGCCATGCTGTTAACCAGTAGACTACCAGGTTTCAGGAGCATGAGATTAAGCAGTTCCACATAATAGAGTGCTACGTAGCTGATAAAAAGGAAAAAGCTAGAACATGCCTATACAGACAGATATTTAAGCTATGTCATTAAGTGAATAATTTGATGTACAAAATGCCAATGTAACCCAAAACTAAGCAAGTTGTTGTTGAGACAATTTCAACTCATGGCAATCCCCTGTGTGTCAGAAGAGAGCTGTGCTCATCGAGTTTTCAGTAGCAGATTTGGAAATAGATAGCCAGGCCTTTCTTCTGAGGCATCTCTGGGGAAACTTGGTTAGTGGTCAAGCCTATTTTTAGCTGTTTGTACCATGCAGGGACTCCTACGGAATGCCAAGATGTGACATAGAAAAATTTTGGAAGGATATACAAGAATGCCTTAACTGTGATTACAGCAGAGATGGAAGGAGACTTGAAAACAGGGAAGAAGAACAGGGAAAATGATCTTCTGCCTGGAGACCGGGGAGTGGCCATAATGACCCCTGTGGTCTCCCTCAAAAATGATCACTTAGGCTATGTTTGCCAGAGAAGGCAAGGGACAGATGCAGTCAACATGGCAAGTTCATGTCCACATGAATGAACACAGAACACTTTACCCTAACTTTGATGAGGGCTGTTCTTTCTAAGGACTCCCTGGGTGGTACAAACTATTATCATGCTCGGCTGCTTTCTGGAAGGTTGGAGGTCAAGTCCACCCAGAGGTGCCTCAGAAGAGAGGCCTGGTGATCTACTTCTGAAATCAGCCCCTGAAAACTAGCGAGCACAATTCTACCCTGATACATGTGGCATCGCCATGAATTGGGCATCTACTCCACGGCAGCTGGTACTGGTTCCTCATAAGCTCCTGAAATCCTTGGTACAGGTTAAAGGTAGCTGACTCTCTCCCTCTAGAATGGTGGGGAGAACAGCCTTCTTCCTCAGTCCTTCTGTTCATAAACAAACGTGTCTTTGAGTTCTTGCCTGGGGCTCTGCAAACACAGTCCTTCCCCAATGATGCAGCCACAGTGAAATATGCTGGAAGATTAGGAGTGATGGAATGAGACCCAGGACCACTGTAAAAACAGCCTTCTCCTGTCAGGTGAGCACTGAAATGCTGCCACAGAATCCCTAAATGAGCCCCAGATGGGCTAACATAACTGGAACTAGGAACAGTCCTGACAAGAATGAGAAAGAGCTGTAGCTACGTTTGAGCGGAAAAAGATTCTTATCACCACTTACAGCCCAAAGAGAACTTGAGATTTATGACAAGAGATAACCCAAAAGATAAATGAGGGGCAAGTTTTTCCTTTATAGAAAGACCACACACCAGGCTTCCTGGTTCTGCCACAAACTGTCTGTGCTGCTAAACCGCTTAATGTCTCTGGTTGTGTTTGTTATTAATAATTATCTACTGAAATCTGCCAGGGGCCAGGCACTGTGCTCAACACTTCACACCCATCATCTCATTTAGCCCTCTCAACAGGGCCTGGCTGTGAGTAGCCAGCTTTGTAGAATCCTGTCTTCTTCACCTAATAGTTGAGCTAGCTAGAACAAGTTACAGTATTCAGATTCCACATTTCCAAAATAATGAAAGACCAAATCCAACCCATTGCCACTGAGCCGATTCTGACCCATAGCGACCCTATAGGACAGAATAGAACTGCTCCATAGAGTTTCCAAGGAGCACCTGGGAGATTCAAACTACCCAAATAAGGCCAATGATAACAGCACCTTCTCTGAAGCACTGTTTTGAAGACCAAGTCATGTTATACACCAAGACGGTTCAGTGTGGTGCTCGGCACACTCACAAACACTAGCTCTTCTCATCAGCCTCATTTTAGAGATGAGGGAAAACTGAGGGCTGAGGACACCTACGCAGATTTTTTTTTCTCAGTTTGCTCTGACAGTCTACAAGTCCAATGGATTTAAAACTGGACTTGGTTTTCCAGAAAGCCAAATGTGTATCTGGTTTTAGAATGACATAGTTGTACGTAAAGCATAAAACCCAATTGTTATGATTCAAATGAAATTTCTAAATAAGAAGGGTAATAACAAATCCAGAGCAGAACTGCCCCATAGAATTTCCAAGGAGCACCCAGCAGATCTGGACTCTCGATCTTTTGGTTAACAGACGTAGCACTCAGCCACTATGCCATCAGGTTTTCCAATAAGAAGGGTACGAAAAAATAATTCCCCTTTCCTCACAAATGTCTTCATCTCAGGGCTCCTACACTTGTTCCTGAAGGAAACAGACGAGCATGGCAGAGAAATCCCCAGAGCCACGACCAACGAGGGTGCAGGCTGGGTAATTCGCAAAGAGCCAGGGATGGCCTCATGGAAAATGCTTCCATAAATGGGCATGTTTGCCTCTATCTCAGGCCCCGTACAGAAAAGTACTAACAAATCCATAACAAATACCTTGCACTGAGTTACATGCCTATTTCAGACTTAATATATTAAAAACAAAAAATGTGTTTACAAGGCAAGAGTTGGAAGGTTCTAGAAGGCCCCGCTAGTTTGGAATTGGGGGATAGTAATCCACTAAAGTTATCAACTCCAACTAGATTACACTCCTACCAAGAAAAAAAAAAAAACAGTACATTTTGTTTTATTGTAAATTTACAAAAGGTCAGTTTATGTTTTCTTCAAAGAGAAGATGGTAAACATTTGTCTCGCTAGAAGCATCAGGTCCCACCGGAAATCTGACTCTGGCAAGAGGTTTTAGTCCATGGTAAAGAACAAAAACAAAAATGATGGGATCAAAAGCACAAACCTGGCATCAGACAGACCCAGAAATGGGTTCCACCGTGTATGAGCAAGGTGTGATATTGGGCAAGATACTTAATCTCTCTGGACCTCAGCAGCTTTATACACTAAATATGTATTCTACTACAACCCTTGTAAGGCTCGTACAGAATGATGATATGTGATACATCACGTTAAATGCTGTGCTACAGTGCCTGGCATACAAGGGCTGCATCAATATCAGTTATCTGTGAAGGCACCAGAGATTGTTTCCTTCCAGCCACACTGAACATTGTATTTTACAGCTCTCATCAAACGACTTGCAGTTCAGCATTTTCAAACTCCCTCTCTTTAAAAAAAATTCTAAAATAGTATCTTTAAGCAGAGTAAATCAAGAAGATGGTACCAAACAAAATCAGAACTATTAAAACCAGTTTACTAACAGCCTGCCTTCCCCTTTCCAAATTCCCATGCCTTGGGTTTCTAAACATTCTCTTCTGCTTTTTGACAAGCATGACTTTAAATGGCACTTATCCTCAAGCAGTAAAGTCACCAACTCTCTGCTCTCAGAGAAACTCGGTGTCACTGTCACAATCTCACGTTATCCACATTGTTGGGTAAAAGAGGAACATCAGTAGTCGCGGCTCTGATAGGGGAAATCCTGGTGGCATCGTGGTTAAGTCTGCGGCTACTAACCAAAAGGTCAGCAGTTCAAATCTACCAGGTGCTCCTTGGAAACTCTATGGGGCAGTTCTATTCTGTCCTAGAGGGTTGCTATGAGTCCGAATTGACTTGATAGCTGTGGGCTTGGGCTCTACCAGGAGAGGAGCCTGGGTGGCACCAGCAGTTTGTACCTGGCTGCTAACCCAAAGCTGGTGGTTAAAACCCTCCCAGCGACTGTGTGGAAGAAAGGCCTGGTTAACTGCCGCCATAAAGATGAAGCCATGAAAACTCTACGGAGCAGTTTTACTCTACAGCCCAGGCGGTTGCCATCAGTGGGCTGATTGGAAAACCGCTACAACAAGAAGCTCAGTGGAAAATCTCACTCTTACTGGGGGCACCTGCAAGGTTTGGAGTCAAAAGATGCTTTTCAGGTCACCTGAGTATCTGCGGGCCCTGCGGGCAATCTGGATAAGTTCTTTAAATTAGTAGAGGAATTGTGGGTGTGTTAGAAAAGTGGGCTGTAATAAATGAACTAGATTCAAACAAGCCTCACACCTCTTTTTCTATCAAATGTAGATATGTCTGTGTGTCTTCAACTGACTTCACACATTACCAACAAAACTAATGCTTCCAGATCCACTTGGATCAGCCCTCTGCCTGACCCCTGGGGATGGCAAATGACTTCTCCAGGAAGTTTCCTTCCTGTGCCTACAATAAAGACTAGAAGTCTCATTGACTGAGACTGGTAGGTTGAAATTTCTAGGGAGCAGCCATGCTCCCCAGATTTGCCTCCTTAAAAAGGATCAGCTGGGGCTTCTTAATGAAAACCTAAAAAACAAATCCATCTTTTTCTGGAAATTTTTAATTCAGTTGGAGCAGGACAGTACCTCCAAGGTGATACCGGTTTGGGAGAAATCTACCATGAAGGGATATTGAGAAGTTAAAATAGTGAGCCCCAACCCGTTTATCCCCCAGCCCCTGAAGAATGCCCTGGAGGACCTTCGAACCCCCCAACCTAGGCTCCCCTGAAGACCACCGCTACTTACAGATCTCCAACTGGGGGAAGAGGGGAGAACAAGCTGGGTGGAGAGCTCAGACCTGGCACACCTCCCAGGCTGGGGCGTCCAAATCTCCCCGCTCGTCCAGGACACCTCTCTATATAGACCCCGGGCTGCCCCCGGGTGGGAAAGGGGAGGTGACCGGCGGGGAGCCTGGGGGAGGGTCCCGAGCAGCGCCGTCCGCAGCGCCCCCTGCAGGGTCCGAGAAGTGACTCTGTTACCCAGGCCCTTGGGCGCAGACAGCAGTGGCCCAGGCGCACCGGACTTGGGGTCCCATCCCGTGCCCGGATCCCTAGAGAAAGCGGTCAGACGAGTAGCGTCTGCAGGGAACGCTCAGGACTGCCCTCCCTGTCCCTTCAAGTCGGTTCCAGCCGCGGCTGGTTTAACCTCTTCCTCCCCTCGCCGAGGAATGGGCGCGAAGCGCGGGGCGAAGGAAGGAGCGTGGAGGGTCTAACCTGACACCAGCCCCCTTCCCGTGCTGCGTGACCCCCAAGGAACAGGGATTTTGTGAACTTTGCAAAGTGCAAAGCAGGAGCCCTGGCTGCTGGGAATTGTGCTGGAGGGGAAGTTTTTCCTTTTCCCAACTTGCCCTACCCAGCCCCCACCTCCACCCTAACTCACACCACCATGACCCAAAAATCCCTCAGCGGGGCCTTCAGCTCCCTCCCCTGGGTGGGCTTCTTATTGGCTGCAGAACCGCGGGCTGGTCGTGTCACCTCTGGGAGCGACAGCATCCGCAGCTACGAAATGGGGAGGGGGTGAGCATTACGTAATTTGCATTGGTGCCTGTGGGATCCACAAACGACGTGGGCGTGCGCCCCTTTTCTGAAAGTTTGTTTCAAGCCGGGCACGTCCACTGCTAGGAAACCCTTGCAGAGGGGGACAGAGCAGCCTCACAGCTCTGTCGCTGTCTCTCTTCCTCTCCGTACAGTTTGGTCCCCTGGACTCTCAGGCTTTCTCTCCCCTTTGACTGTCTCTGTTTCGCTCTGCCTTTCTCTATCTCTAGATCTCTCTCTTTGCCCAGCATTGTCTCTCTCTGCCTTCTCTCTCGTGCATCTCTCTGTGTCTCTTGAGGCTCTGGGTTTGTTTCCGTCTCTCTGTCCATCACTGCCTCTCTGTCTCTTGCTCTCTCTCTGTCCGTCTCTGTCTCTCGGCTATGACTCGCAGTGACTCTCGCTCCTTCTGTCCATCACGGCCTCACTCTCTGTCTCTGCTGTCTCTCCACCGTCTCTCACCGCCTCTCGCTCTGTCTCTAGCACTGTCTATCTCTCACTCTGTCTCTCTGTTATGTCTCTCACTGTCTCTGCCTCTAGATCCGTGCCTCTGCCCCCCAACCCCCGCCCCGGCTCCTGTCTTCTCCCGGTCTCTGTCACACGCACGCACACACAGGCCATAAAAGGCAGTGGAGGCAGCGGGCTGGCCCCGCGCCAAGCCGGGGACCCGCGGGCAGCCGGGGCGCCCCGCTCCCGCCCGGCACCGGATCCGAGGTTCCAAGGCCTGGCCGGGCCGGGCCGGGCCGGGCCTCCCTCCCGGGAGGGCGCCGAGAGGCGCTGGGAGGGAGACATCCCAAAAAGGGCAGGCGCGGGCTCCTTCCTGCAGGAATTCCCAGCGCCGCATACCAGCCCCCGGCTGCCCGCTCCCCCTGACTAAATATGGTGCCGAGAGGCCTCGGCCACTGCGGGGCGCGCGGGAGGGGGCCCTTCACCCCGCCGCCTGCTGCAGCCGCTCAGCGCGGTGGAAAGGGGATCCCTCTGCTTCCCTGCCCCCCCCGGTCCCAATGGGTCCCCGCAACTTCAATTCGGAGGGTTTGGGAAGGGGGCTAAGGCAGTAGGAGGGTGGGGAGCCCTTGCCAGACTGTATTAAGCACAGCCTTGTTTCATCCAACACCCCTTCCTTGCATCCAGGTGAGGTAAGGACGAGAACTGTATTACTGTTCCCATTGTGCTGATGAGAATACTGAGGCCCCAGAGAACTGAAGCAAGTTGCCCAAGCTCTCACTGGGACAGTTATTGACTGGTGCTGAGACTGGAGTCAATGTCTGAGTCAAGATTCACTTTCAGTGTAGAGACATGGAAGGGAAACGGAGACCGAATTGGCTCAGCTTAAGTAAGAGCAGGTCTCCAGGGTTAGGTGTCTGTGTCTAGTCTAGCTAAGGACGGGTAACCAACCAAACCTCTCCGTGCCTCCGTTTCCCCACTCATAAGCAGAAAGAATAACCCTTACTATTTCCCGTTGTTCTGTAAGCAGTCCTTGAGATGAGCCCTATAAGTGAATACCAGACACTTCTTCATGTTAATTTGTTAATTGCTAGTCCGCACTCTGCAAACATGAAACCAAGTCGAGTTGCACCTGAAGGACAGAATGATGAGTACGGGTCTGTCCTGCCCACCCTTTGCCTGCAACCCCCCTGGCCTTTCTGTAGAGATCTGCCTCTAAGACCCTCTGGGTCCCCCCATCACATGCTGCCGACATCAGACTCACCTGGTTTGCACCCTGAAAGCTCTGAGCTCAGTCCCGTTTGATTTAGGTCTAAATTAGAGAGGTTTGAACAGGCAGTGTTCAGCTGGCTGGGGAGGTTAGGGATAACCCTCTTTGGAAAACGATGAATGAGCTGTTTTCCCACGTGCCTTTTAATGTCTGCACTGTAAAAGGAGTGGAAATTGTCCCTGCATCAGTACAGAAATGATGGGAAGCAGAGAAGTAATGGAGGTGGGAACTGAAGGCCCTTGTTACCTTCCAATCCTGGACAGACTGTTCACAGCAGGAACTAACTTGCTGGCCTCAAAGTAAGAAAGGGCATTTTTACCAGAGGCATTATTTCCAAGGTGGTTACATTTGATCTTTTAAAGAACTTGTTGGTCATTTTTAGAAAACATATATAATGTTATTAATAAATGGAGATTATGTAATAATTTTACTGCATTGTTTCTCATAATACGGTCCCTGGGTGGCACAGTTTATACTAGGCTACTAGCCAGAAGACTGGCGGTTTTAACCCACCCAGTGGTGCCATGCAAGAAAGGCCTGGCAATCTGCTTCCATAAAGATTACAGCCAAGAAAACCCTGTAGGATTCAGTTCTGCTCTGTAACACATGGGGGTCAACCATGAGTTGGAATCAACACCAACAGCAATGGATTTGTTGTTGTTTTTTTTTGGTTATAGCTCGTAACAGTATAATTCTTTTACTAACCTTCCTACCTTCCTCCCTCTCTCCCTCCCTCCCTCTTATCCTTCCTCCCTTCCTTCCCTTCCTCCCTTTTTTCTTTCCTTCCTTTCTATTTTACTGTTGAGAAGCCATGTTTGCAGAAGTTTAACTTGACCAAAGTGGCAAACTAGTTAGCGGTGAAGGAATTCTAACCCCAGCCTGTCTGATAGACTCTGATGGAGACTGATGGAGATGCTGAAAATTATAAACCCAGATCTGCTAAGCATCAGGCAGCCAGCTTCAAGATTGTCAATGAGCAAGCCTGCTTTCTCAGGCACAAAGATGGTCAGAATCTACTCCATCTCCTCAACTACCTTCCTGGTGTCATTACACGCGAAAGCCTTGCATCAAGCTCTCTGTACCTTTCTGATACACTCGAGAAGGACACAGGGACAGTATGTGCACATAACCGTCATTCAATGAATATTTGTCCAAGGGATGCAACTCATACTTTTGAATCTCCAAAACTGCATTGTTATGCTAATTGAATTAGATGCCTCTGTTTTAATTCACATGACTCAAAAAGCTATTTTCAGATTGAGAAAAAAAGTTACTATAAATACTATGTTCCTTTTAGTACTGACAAGTTTTTTTTTTTTTTTTTTGGTTATGTCTTCATGAAGCACCATGTAATGGGAGTTTCCATAAGTAAAGCAAGATGGCAGAGGGGCAATTTCCTTCTTGGATTGTCTTTTTGTCAATCCACTTTTGCTTTTGTGCTTGAATTCAAAGAGCATCCCAAAGTGTGATGCCCTTTAGTTTTCAGTAATATCAAAGACCGTGTGCTTTATTCTTGTGTGTACTTTAGGATTTAATTATTGAAAGTGTACCAGCATTGAAGTCCATCTGATCCAAGATCTGCACAGAACTCTCCTCCTTGGGAATAAAAGGACATCATTCCTGGACACAAGACAACGGTTAAGCACTCAGGTGCCCACCAAAAGGTGGGCGGTTCAAACCCATCAGCCACTCGGTAAGAGAAAAATATGATAGTCAGCTTCAGTAAAAATGTACAGCCTTGGAAACCATACAGGGGCAATTCTACTCTGTTCCATAAGATGAACAGGAGTCAGAATTGGCTTTCAAAGGCAACAGGTTTTAAACTTGATGGTCCGACAGACAGGAGAGTCCCTGGAAGACATGGCCCTTGGACTCTCTGTTAGCCCAGAACTGCAATGATTACTGAAGTCAACTCTTCAGAAAAAGATTGGACTGACCTATAAGACCTAAAATGATATTGGTAAAGAGTGTGTCTGCCAACTCAAGTATATACATGAGGCTAACCGTGCAGCTCCTACCCGGAGGTGAGAAGGGCAGCGAGGGTAGGGGGGACAAGGATCTGGTTGAACGGACATGGGAAATAGAGTGGAAAAGAGTGTGCTGTCACTGCTGAAGTTACACAGCAATGTGTCTAAGTTTTCCTATGACAAATTGACTTGGATTTTAATCTTCACTTAAAGCATGATAAATTTTTTGTTTTGGAAAAAGCAGCAGGTTTTGGTTTGGTCTTATTCCTGGCCACAAGCATGACTCAACTCCAACTCTCTTGCACAAAAAGCCCTTTCGTTTCATCCATGTTGGCACCATGTTTTCCAGGTGTACAAGGCTGTTCCAGGTACAAGTCACACATTGCCTTTTCCTTCATCACCAGTGTCTAATTCTGGTGTCATGGGAACTCCTACCTCTGTTTCAGAAAGGATCCCAAATTTCTTAGTACTTTTTAAAATTTATAATGAAAACGTCACAATCTTGCAGAAGTATTGTTACAAAATTATATCACAGTGTAAAACCAAGTGGTTGAGAAGTACTGTCATGAATGCCTTTAAAAGCATACTTTCACAAATATTCATCCCTTTATGTATACCATGCTTTAGGTTAAAAGGAGACATCAAATTTCCCATAATCATACAGGCATGAGTCATACACAAATGTGTTCTTGCACATCATTGTAAACTTTAATTGGTTCTACATCAACATACTTGTTAGGTTAAATACATCATCTCCAACAGCTGTGAGCTTTTTAGATAACCCAAGTTTTCAATTTCTGCTTTTCCCAAATCTCTTTCCAATTCCCCTTCTCCATTTTTGTGGAAATTCAAATTTGCTCCTGTGACTTCTCCCAAAAACCCTGCAGAAACCACCAGCAATGTACTAAGAACAATTTTGTGAAAACAGTTTGATGAGTCTTGTAGACTTTTACCTTCTTCCCCCGAACATCTTTTGAGCATTATAAATATCTCAGCTCATACACCTATTTAAACTATTAATCACTGTTCATAAACTCGAACCAAAATTTCTAAAGTAGATGCATTTCAACTTTTCTTGGTTGTAATTGTTGCCAACTGATCACTTTCCAGGGTGTACAATTTAGTGCTATCAAGGACATCACGTTGTACAGTAACCCCCATCACTGCCAAGTTTCCCGTCACCATAGACTCACAGCTTCCCACCGACTCCCCTTCCCCGTCTCTCTTGCCCCTAGTAACCACTGACTACCTTTGTTCTCTACACAATTGCTTACTGCTGTTTCACACACCCACTACATTGATTCTAACTCATAGCAACCCTACAGGTCAGAGTAGAACTGACCTGTCCAGTTTCCAAGGAGCACCTAGCAGACTTCACAAGCTGACCTTTTAGTCAGCAGACACAGCATTTAACCATGACACCACCCATTTTCACAGAAGTCGGCACTTGGCTTTGGCTTGGCTGAGTCATATAGGGTTTGTTCCTTTGTGATTTATTTCACTCAACATGTTTTCAAGGTTTGTCTGTGTTGCAGCACACATCAGGACTTCCTCTTTATGGCTGAGTAGTTAGTACTCCACTGGACACATGTACAAGTTTTATTCATTTAGGCATTGACAGAAATTTGGGTGGTCACCTACTGGCTATTATGAATAGTGCTGCAAAGAAGAGTGACATACACACGTCTGTCTGTGAGGCTGCTTTCAGGTCTGTTTTTATAAGAACTCAACTGCCTCTTTTTGGGATCATAAACATCTTGTGCATATTTTGAAAACAGATGCTTTTCTATTTCCTAAATATAAAATGTAATATCAAGTATGCTTTTTTCTAACTACAGATGGCCTCCAGATAAAGATAATGCCCCCCAAAAGACAGACACCACTAGCCCCCACAAGTGTCATCCTCAAGGTAGGATTATCCAGTAAGCAAGGGAAGCGTGAGCTTATGTATGCTTACCAGCCTGTAGTGAAGAATTCACATTTTGTCACCAAAGATTTTGCTTCTAGGTGTCGCTGGCACCTGTCTCTCTCCCAACCCCACAGCACCTTCCTACAGGATCAGAGCCTGTTTCCAAACTTGCAGGCCCTCACAGAGGCCAACGACCCAGTCGGCAAGATAAGCATGGCTTAGTTGTGCTTATTAATCTGTAGTGAACAATTTCACATGGGGTCCGCCGCATCAAACACCTGAAACTGTTCACTGCAGATTAGTCTTCCCAAGTAAGCCCATGCGTACCTCACTGACCAGGCCGACCACCCCATCAGAGATTGCAGAGGACTGACTACTACAGCTCAGTACCTAAGACAAGCTTGCCCTGCTTACAGGATCATCTGCCATGGCCCTCCGTCAGGGTGATCCTGGCTACCCCCCACACACCCAGAAAGGTCCCCTCGCCCCCACTTGTTACTCCATGCCCTCCAACGAGGTCGCTGGGGCCTCAAATGAAGGCCGGGAGGAACGTCTCCTATCGTTCTCCGGGCTTTGGTGTACCTCACTTGATGACAGAACAGTAACACAAACACACTTTACACAAAGTTGTTTAAATATTTTTATTACATGATGCACTGAAAGTATAAAAGTACAAACAAGTTTAATAATGCATACAAATGACTGTGGACAACATGTGACCATCCTGTTTAGATTCCATTTTTGATGATTTTCTATCAATAGCCAAAATGATCAACTCTAACATGTTTTCTGAATCTAGTCTTGCATGACTGCAACTCCTGAGGTAAGCTAGCATCCACTGCCAACATCCCTGAATGTAAACCAAGCCCTCTGGGAAGAATTCAGATATTTATTTTTCTACCTACAATACAATGAATGACATTCATAATTTTAATCAGATACAACATATTCCATTTAAAAATGGAAATGGGTCCTTATAATATTTCCACATGTATATATGATTTTCACCCACCAGTGGGGCCTTGACTCATACAGTACAGCTTACAGGGATTTCTTCAACAATTTTCTTCACTCACTTAATTATCAAAATCTGCACAGAATCAACACCCAGAGAATGCCAATTTCTCCAGCTACAGCCTAGATCTTCCCTGTGGAAAACATTTAAGCTAAAAGCTGTTGGTGTACGGGTATGTGTGCAAAGTTTTATTCAATATACCATGAGACTTCAGCTAATCAGAAGCTGTCTATTATTAATAGATGTTTTCAGTGAAACAAGTCTGTAGGCTCAGCATTATAAAAAATCTCTGATAACTATCAATGTAGCATTTTAGAGATAGCACTCACAATTTTTCTATTCCAAGAATAAAAGTGATGTTTAATAAGAGCCCAAATAAGAAAGGGTTGGCTCTTGCATAGCTCACCGTTATTGCAGATCTGAAGGCCATGCGGAGCTCAAACAATGCCAGCTTTCACAATGTACCTTCTGGTATTTCCCCCACAGCCTGCCTCTTCATGTTTGTTTCACATTCTTTATAAAGTCAATTCTTTGTTTTACTTACATCAAAATTAAAAGAATTATTTTCCCCTCTATCTTTTAATTAAATCTTCCAGTAGAAGCCAAAATGCTCTATGGTAAGAAAAACTACATTGTTGTCTAGTTTGAAAGTTCAACTTTGGGTAGAATCCAGGCAATTAAACCTAACTGTAAATGGTTATGTGAAAAATAGCTAGTTAAAAAAACCTTTATAGAAATTACAGTTTTTTGGTGTTCTTTTAAATATTTTTTTAAAACTGATTTTCCTGCAAATTCACATAATTCTAGCCGAAGGAAATTCAGAGCATATGGCTATAAGAGCTGTTTTCTATTTTTTAAAGAATGTAAAAGGTATGGAAAAGCCCTTTCACTTCTCACAAATTGGTCACTGTTTTTGTGAGGAAGCTTTCAAATACTTTCTAAAAAGAACATTTGTTTTGTAACACAGTATATCCAATAAGCTGGATAGGAGTCAGTTTTTATTAACAAGAACAGAAAAACATGAAGGGCTAAGTATTTTGCAGAAAACTTCAACTTCTACAAAATACATGTATTAGTGGTACATTTTGGTAACACTGGGACAATAAATAATTTATTCAATACATATAATTTAAGACAAAAGATGTCCCAAAAGGAAGTGTCATCTCTTCACTGCTTGAGAAACATCACGATCTTCAGCATTAACACTTTCTCCCTTCCCCTTTTCTAGGTGATCATCTGAAATTAAGAGAAATGAATGTTACTGTCCATTCCAAGTCAAAGCAGGCAGGTAAGCAGACTTATCTACACACACACTACGATGTTACACCTTTACCCTCCATCACTCCTTTAGGTAGCTCAGGGTAATGAAAACAAGGCTGTTTTTAAATGCTACTGAAGAAATACACAACACTTAGTACTAGGGATTCATTGAGTATTTGTTGACTCTTGTTTGTTTTATACTAGGAGTAAACTCAAATGGCAAGTAGTTAAAAATTTCTCTTACGTTATTAAGTAAGAAATGGAGTTCCCAAGAAAGGACAGAGTGTCCAATCAGCATTTTGAAGGCTGTCAAAGCCATCAACTTAAAACAAAACAAAACAACACAGAAACACTTCTCTTTACATGGACTATCTCCTAGCAATATCCTCTTATGGCAAAAAGAAAACCGGTGCCGTTTACATTTTTCCTGCTAAAACCTTAAAACTACCCAAGAATTGTAGAATATTTGTCTTTGCCAAAAATGAAGACAACTAAGCTCCCTGAGCATTCAGAGAAGCCTAGAGCCCCTGTGACCACTCACTGTGCCCTGATGAGAGAGAAGCCAAGGCCCCTGTGACCCACCCACTGTGCCCTGATGAGAGAGAAGCCAAGGCTCTCAGCACACTACTTGCTGTGCCCTGACGACAAAGAAGCCACGGCCTTGGGCACACTGCAAGGCCCAGAACACTTAAGTTTGGTTTGTCGTGGGAGAAAAAAGGGTGACCACAGAAGAGTTCTCATTAAAAGAATCTCAACAGCACAATGCAAGTATAATGCACACATTAGATTCTTGTGAAAATATACATCCTCCAATCCCCTAAATACTTTTTGAACTGAAAAAAAAAAACCTTTTTAATGACAATTTTAATAACAGGAAAAAGCATAAAAATTTAGTCAACTTGACTGAAAAAATGCAATTTCAACACCATGAACACACACTGGATTTTCTAACTCTAGAAGTTTTAACTGTTTCATTTTATTAATTTTTAAACTCTAAAAGATGCAGTTTTTAGTCCTCAGCAGCTGATCATCTTAACTGCTAATATAAACAGTCCCTACCTTACAGTGGGTTCTGACAACTCTATCGTAAATCGGTTCCAACATAAGTTGAATTTTCTTTTAAGTTTCATTACTGCCTACTCTACAGCTGTGCTTTTGAAGAGTAAATCATTAACACTGAACGTCTATCTCTGAATAAACATCTGAGGATGACTGTATCAGCAAATCATGTGCTGTAACACTGTATTGCAGTACATACTACTACCAATAAGTACTAGAAAGAAAAAGGCTTTTAAGTGCGGTTTGTTACAAGTTGAGTAAGTTTTAAGCCAGCAGTACTTTACCAGACTGGATAACAGATGAAAATCTACCTCCCTCACTTTTAGGCAATCTCACTGGCCAGACCAAAATTAACAATTTCCTTAGAATATAATGACTTGAGGTTTTCTAGAAATGCATTATTTAAAAAAAAAAAAAAAAAAAAAAATTACGTACTTGATAGCTGTAAAATAAAATTGATCTGTTAATGATTTTCTCTATTAGAAAAAAATGTAGTTTTTCACTTATAGCAAAAATTAGTTTGGTTATAGTATTACAAACAAGTCCTGTGCACAGCACTGAACAATTGGCTATCATTTCAAAAGGTGGGTATACCTCAAAAAATGCCCTTCACTTTGTTAAAATACTTTGCAAGCTTTGATGAAAGGAGTGCTTTCCTCTTGGCCTGGTTTAAACTTATTTTTAAATAAAAGACAATTTTAGTATTTTACATTTCAGCTGGTTGACCTTTTGTAGAGATGATGTATAATCTGAAAATTATTTTAATCTGTTCTTAATCTTGTCAGTGCTGTCAAGAGTTACATGTCCTTCAGGCAGTCCACGAGAGCTGAGCAAGTGTGTGGGAAGCGAAGTGTCTAAATGGGACACGATGCAACTGTTCGCTAACAACTCTCCTCAGGTCACTGCAGGGACCTGATTGCTGTTCCCCTCCAATTTTTTTGTGTTGTTTTCTTACAGAATCATTTTCTAAACTGGATTTCAAATAAGATTTTAGTTCTCCTTGGGAAGTAAATGGTACTTTTCTTTAACCAAGAACATTTTTCATAATAAAGACACAATATGCAAAATTATTGTTTTTTCCATTACTTCAGCGGTCATCACCATCTCCGAGCCTTCCACAGACTGCGCCACAGAAAAGGCACCCAAAGCTTTCGTGAACTCATTACCGCGAAGTCTCGGGCACTGTACATATTGTGGTCCCCAACTAACTACTGCTCTGTCATGTGCACTTGGGCTGTGCCTCTTGCTGTGGTGTGAGCCTTCCCACAGCTGATCTGCAGACGTCATCTCAGGGAACAAGTCTCAATAGGACTCAGTTCAGAAATACCCTATTATTTCATTAGCCATAAATATTAAGGAGACTGATTATAAAAAGCTTACAAACCTGACAAGTTATTTCTCAAGAGGCTGGTTTTCCTAATGGAACTGACAATGCTGAAGTCTCTTTGCTGCTATATTGAAAAAACATCAATGTCTACAATAATTACTAGTGACAAGTGAAATGCATATATATATATATATATATATATATATCCCAGGTGAGCAGGAAAACTGGTAAAGCCTTTTGCAGGAGAATTAGACAATAGCCACTATCATTTTTAATATGCAAAAGCTTTGACCCAGCAACTCTAGACACACACAAGAGAAACACCTCATGGCTACAAAGCCACAATGTCACACTGCAACAAGTAAAGGCCCAAAATTAAAAACATGTAGAAGTACACCAGTAATGATTAGCCACTCTTAGATGAAGATAAAATGACTTCCCAAAAAGCTCTTTACTCAACATGCTGAGAATCAAAGATGCCCCCAAATTACAAATTTATGTGAAAATTAGGCTTCTCATTCTTTTTCTAAAGATATTACATCTAAGAATATTACCACAGTAATTCCTCCACCAAGGTTCTCTTTCCAAAATGCACTTTGCTTTTGGAGGATAATTACATGGAATATCTATATTGAATGTAAAAAGAATTAAACTATGATCCAAGAGTTCAGGAAAAAAGTATTCCAAAGATAAAAATATATAAAAAGTATGATAGCTAAACAATGTATTTGCTGACAGCTAAACCATGTCAGAAGCCTCATACCTATTTGCTTTCCTCTACTAGGTTGTCTGCCAATGTTTGAGCTCAGGTGCTGAGGCAGGGGCCCTTTCAGAAATGCTTTCTGGCTGCCGTCCTTAGACCCATGCAAGAAGTGAGCTAAAATTCCATATAAAAGAGGTCTGTAGCAGGGGAAAAAAAAAAAAACTCAGTTAAATTTGCACAAACAGGAAAAGATTACAACACCTATTCTTAAAAGGTAGCATCTCTTAAATATTAACATAACCAAGTCATTCACTAAACTCAAAAGAAAAAAGTATGGCTAGTACTCAAATTGCAAACTGCACACTCCTTTAAATTTATGAATGCCAATTAACTCTGACAATTTTGAAACCCTGAGAAAACATGTTAACAGCTTAAATCTTTTTTTTAATTTTTAATTTTTCTTTTTAACTCTTCTGAACTGAAGTCAAATTTCAATCAATTCAAAGTAGTTCAGCTTTTAAACCCCAAAGTCCAGTACTGTGTATTTCCCAGTACCTAACTTTGTCTGATACATAATAGGTACTCAATAAATCTGCTGAATTCACATATTTTTACCCAGGGAAGGCCATACAAGGACTGCCAAGAAAGTTCACAAACTCATCCTAGAAAAACTGCTACATATCTCAATGCTGAATACCACTACAGTCACCTTTGAAGTACTCCCCGTGATAAGCTATGCACTGACACCAGCACCTAGTCTACCCTTCAAGGCAATTAATTCTGGAACTCTTTTCCTACAATGGCCATCAGAGCTGTTGTCAGACCCTTGATGCCCTGAATGTCATCCCAGTGTATTTCTTTCAATATTTCCTTTATCTTCGGGTAAAGAAAAAAATCATTTAAGGCCAGACCAGGTGAGCAGGGTGTTCCAACAGTTATTTGTTTATTGGCAAAAAACGCCCTCAAAGATAACTATACAATTAAGTTCATGAACTTGCTACTTTGCCACTGTGTGCAATGGCCACTCCACAAAGAGTTCCAAAATTGCTTTGAAGGGTGAACCAAGCACTGGCGTCACTACATAGCTTCTCAAGGGGAGTGTACGTCAAAGGTGACCATACTGATATTCAACAATGAGGTATGCAGCACTTACAACAATTAAGTTTGTGGACTTAAATTATCGGACCTCATGTATCTAAATGAAGGCAAGAAGAAATATTAACAGCTTCTGTACTGTCCACATTTCTTAATAATGAACAATTATGATTTTCACTACAATTAAAATGAATTCTAACAACTTTACTCAAATGAGATTTATCCTACCCACTCCAGCCACTGTCCTTCATGTAGAAGTTCACGGCATTTCAGTAGACAGTCAGCTTGTTACATTCATTCATCACAAAACCCTTCTGTCAGAACAAGATCATAAGCTATGGAGCAGAGAGCTTGACAAAAAGATGTTTAGTAAATACTGAAAATGAAAATGCTATTTCAAAACAGCCACTTTACTAGCTGAATGTATACCATTACAACAATTTTCCATTACTGCATTATCCCAAATCGTACTTACCTAAACCAATTTTTTGCTTTAAAATATATGTAATGGCCTCTTACTAGAGGGGAGTGGAGAGGGTGGAAAAGAGGGCACAGGGGATTGTTAGGAGGATATGACTCGTATGGAACAGAAAGGAGGAGCGTGCTGTCACCAGGCAAGGAGAGCATTAGGAGCTACACGTAGGCGGACATGCGAATTTAAACTGGATTGTACACTTTTACGCTACCACAATTAAAAAAAATGTAATGGCAATGAATTTCCTTTTTAATATTGCTACTAAAAGCTTCTGCAGTATTTGATAGTAGCATAAAGGCTTTAAAGCAAAGAGAAATTAATGTAACTAAGAAATATTTTATTTACAAAAATCACCTGGATTTTTTTTATGATTGAATGAAAACATACAATGCCATATAAATCTGCATATCCGCCAATGAGTGGCTCCTTCTGCTCTCCCTGCCCGGTGATGGCACACTCCTCCTCCGTTCTGTACATGTCATAGCCTCTTAACAATCTCCTATCCCTTCTTCTCCACCCTCTCCTTTGTGTCTAGTAAGAGGTCAGCCGGATGACATCCTATAGATGCACAGAACCATAAAGTGCATACATGATATGGTCGCTCTGTGTCACCAAGTCCAATCCATTTCTGTCTGAAGAGTTGATCTTCACTACAATTTATGGACAGGGGCAGCATCAGGGCCAGGGGTCACGCTTCCAGGGGAACCCCGAGGCCCCTGGGCCATCAACTGCCGTCTTTTAATGGAGATCTCAGGGTGTACCCCTTTTTATTTTCACGTTGCCAGTGAGACTCAACTTTGTGAGCCCCATCATGGCTATCACTGGTGGTGGCTGGACACCATCTGGTTCTTCTGGTCACATGTCAGTGTAGTTACCCACTCACATGGGTCTCTCTGTCTTCTGGGTTCTCTTTGCCCCATGTCATTTTGGTCCTTGGAGATCATCCATTCTTGCTGAGTTGGGACCATTTGGTGTACCTCAGATGGCAGCTTAGCAGCTTTTAAGACCCGAGATGCCACTCACCAATTTGGGGTGCAGAAGACTCTCTTAGCAAAATGCTAGTTATGCCAACTGTCCTCAATGTCCCCTGAGAGCATGGTCCCCAGACTCCCACCCCAGCTACTTCAATCTTGCAATATTGGGTTAAGATGGGAGCAGTAATCATGTTATGTTTAAGTCTAGTTAAAATTGATCTTTTTTCTAATGTGTGCTGTCAATGATTTCACCCAACCACATTTCTATCAACTATCTACTCAATACCCTACTCTCTCTTTCCCTCCCTCTCTCCTTTCCTCCCTCCCTCCCCACCCTTGCAGCTGTCAGTCTTCTTCTACGCATGAGTCTGTTTTCAAGTTCTTATAGTACGGGTCTCGTACTATATTCGTCCTTTTGCCACTGACTACTTTCACTCAACATGTCTTCCAATTGAAACCAGGTTATGAGATGCTTCCTAAAATCATCATTTTTCTTTATCATTCCATAGTGTTCCACTGAGTATATATACCAGTTTACCTATCCATTCCTCTGTTGCTGGGCACCTGGGTTGAGTCCATCTTTTTGCTATTGTCGACTGTGCTGTGATAAACATTCTTGTGCATGTTATCAGTTGGTGTGAACAGCCCTGATTCTGACAAAAATCTACTTGATTTTATACAGATGACAAATTTTCTCGATAAGTACAATTCAACTCAACAAGCAAGTTTTAGTACCTACATTCATAAAGAACATTGTTAGTTACTATGACAAACGAAATGAATTTCAAAGTTCTTAAAATTTTCTAACAAAAGAGTAAAACAAACAAAAATCAGTTGCCATCAGTTCAGACTCATGGTAGCCCTTTAGGTATGAGAACAATTGTGCTCTGAAACATTTTCAATGGCTAATTTTTCAAAGAGATTGCCATGCTTTTCTTCTGAGGTGTCTCTCAATAGACTCAAACCTCTAAACTTCCACTCAACAGTCAAACATGTTAAGTGTTTACACCACCCCAGGAACTCTCATAAAAGAACGACCATTAGATCAGCTCGGATAATGAAATACATACGTAATAAAAGTATAAACCAAATCTTAAAGAACATAGTTAATCCTAACTTAAAGGAGAAAGATAAAAAACCGTCATAGAGGAGATCACATCTAAACAGGACCGATAAAGATGTAAGACATGCCAAACAGGAAGACAGCCATGGCAGTGATAAGGCTTTCCAGGCTAAGGCAACAGTTCTTCTGAAGGATGCACGAGGCTGCAAGGTATTCTCAGGGCACAGTGAGCTTTCTGGTGCGGGCAGATACAGGGGTGAGGTAGAAAGACAGAGCCCTAAAATGCTATGCTGAGGGATTTGGACTTCATTGAGCCCACAGTGTTTTTAAACAAAGCAATGACTGTTGTTTAGAAATCCAATTGTTGGTTGGCAGTGTGAGGCATAAACAGGAAAAGAAGGCAACCAGAGACAGCGTAGGGCAGTGGGAATGGACAGGAGATACTGCAGGGACAGACTTCATGGGACCTGGAAAATCATTAAGTAGAGAAATGAGAACAAGCCAAATATTGAAGCAAACTCTGAGTGTAAGACCTGAATGGCTAGGTAAGGAACAGACAAGGAAGCTTGCAGCGATGATAGTGATGGAGTCGATCTCCGGACACACTGAGTTTAAGATGCCAACAGAAATTACGGCCCATGCCTCAGGAGGTCTGTACTGCTTTAAAGCACTGTCCATGATGGAGGCACCTTAAAGACTCAAGAGCACTCAGAAAGTGAGGTCTACTGGGAAAGAAGACTGAGGACAAAACTTTGGGATTGCCCACAATTTAAAAGAGCCTTAAAAGAGTCAATGAAAGAGGATCCAGAACACCTCTAGGGAGACAGGAACAACAGTAAGGGGTCACAAAAGACAGAAAGAATTTTAAGGGGGAGTTGTCGATATTATGAAATGCTACAGAAACACAAGTAAAACTTGGCTACTCAAGTGGGAAAAATATATACACACACACTGTTAGTGCTAGGTACAAAGTATCAGTATAAACATGGTCTTTGATCCTAGAATATTAATTTTACACAAAAGTTTGTAGGGTGACTTAAGTTGAACAGGCATATAATTTAAAACATTTTTGTATGGTAACACAAACACAATTATACCATACAGTAGAAAAAAAAAATTCAACACATTTTTAGAAAAACCTGAAACTTTAAGGAAATTTCTTGCTAGGGAGAAGCAGCTTTCAACTATGGTCCCAGGCTCCTAGGTACTTTTTAATTTCCTTTGCTATTCAGGGATCTGCTGGGCAAAATTTAAGAAACACTCAAGTAGGAACAGACCTGACAAACTACTAGAAGAGTGTCGCCTTCCTTTTCAAAAGTACAGTTGCAGTATAAATGATAGCAGGGAATTTAAAATGCAGGGACGGTAAGAGGAGTAATAACAAGATGAAAGCAGACAGCTGGTTTTTACTAACTCCAGTGGTAAAAAGGAGATAAGCTGTAGCTCACAGGGGGCAGTTGACAGCTTTCCTTAGAAGACGGAGATGTGAGTAAATTCCTACGTTAAAGTGAAGGAAGCGGTAGAGAGGACGAGTCACGTGAGAGGATGAGTCACGTGAGAGGACGAGTCACGTGAGAGGACGCGTTACATAAGGACGGAAACAAGAGAGCAAAGCCTAAAGAAAATACAAAAATAAAGAAAACACATGCATTAAGAAGCCCAGAGGGTTTGCCCTTAGGAAGAAGTGGAGATGCTTGGTCCTCTGAAGTCATGGGAATCTCAGCTCTAGGCACACAGATCCCACTGTCCTGCACACCCTGGATCTGCTTCAGTCCTTGACACCTAACTACCTACCAGTTGCCACTGAGTCAATTCCAATTCACAGGAACGCCCTGTGTGTCACAGTAGAACTGAGCTCCGTACAGTTTTCAATGGCTGATTTTTTTGGAATTACATCATCAGGGCTTTTTTCCAAGATACCTCTGGAGGAATCTGAATTTACCTTCAGGTTAGCAGCTGGGCACATTAACTGTACCACCCAGACACTGACACATACTAAAATAAATACCTGTTGAATTAAAATGAAATAAAACCAGCAATACAATTATGACTCCAATACAACACTGTCTGGAAGCCTACTTAACTTATTAAAAAATAAATAAACCTTCTTACATTGTATTATCCTTTGGTTCTTCAAACAAGTTCAGTTCACGGACGAGAAATTGTCTATCCAATGGAAGTACAGGTTGACCAGATTCTAGGGAGGACAATTAATGAAAATACTCAGTTTTTATTCATTAATCTAAAAAGTACGTAAGATCTAATAAAAACCACCCTTAGAAAGCCGACACATTTTTCAGGCATTAGAAGACAGATCCAACTGCATATGGTTCACGATTTTCATTTATTTTGTTAAATACTTAATTACTGTCTGACATAAATCCATTTTTTAAATCCTTTATTTCTTGGTTGGGCAGACACTGCTTCTATATCTAAACTACAATACTAGTTTTCATAAGTGTGTCTTCTAAGAAGCCAATAAACACATGGCAATATCAATAACTTGTTTTTGAGAAAAATATCCATTCTGTAGCAATTATTCTACAAGTAAATTAAGTAAAACATTTAATATGAAACTTAACTATTGTTACTACATTTCATTTTAGGGAAGCCCAAATTCAAGACACCTAACTGATGCATTTCCTTAATTTTTCTCCTTTTCTGAGTGTTTGTGGTAAGGTACTGCCAACTACAATGAACAAGCAGAAACACTGATACTGAAGAACTTCAAACCAATAACAGCTGTTAGTCTTTATTAAGTTAGCCGTTGTTGTCAGGTGCTGCTGAGTCAGTTTCAACTCACAGCAACCCTGTGTACAGCACAGCCAAACACTGACTGGGCCTATGTCATCCTCACAATCGTTATGCTGCAGCCCACTGTTAAAGTCATCAGGTCACACCATCCTGTTGAGGGTCATCCTCTTTCATGCTGACCCTCCACTGAACATGATGCCCTGCTACAGGAACTCGTCCCTCCTGACAACACATCCCAAGGGAGACAAAGGCTTGCTACTCTCACTTCTAAGAAGCATTCTGGCTGCATCTCTTCCAAGACAGATTTGTTCATTTTTTGGCAGTCCACAGTATATTCAATATTCTTTGCCAATACCCTAACTCGAAGATGTCAACTCTTCTTCGGTCTTCCTTATTCACTGTTCAGCCTTTACACACATATGAAACAACTGAAAATACTATGGCTTGGGTCAGGTGTATCTTAGTATCTAAAAGATAAATGTTGTGTTGTTAGGTGCTGTTGGCTCCAGCTCACAGAGACGGAGTAGAACCACTGCATAGGGTTTCCGAGGAGCGACCGGAACTTCTGACCTCGTAGTTAGCAGTTGAGTTCTTAACACTATGCTCCCAGGGCTCCAAAAGATACATACTAAATACTAAACAAAAGATGCATAATGGAAAATTATAGTTTCACAGATAAGGAATTCATTTCTCTCCTCAAATCTACTTCACTACCTCTTTTCTTTGCTGAGGTATGCTGCTAAGGCATGAAATACTCTTAAAGTACACACAGTATCTTAAAACAAGGGAATTAAATAAGGTACATGCAAGGTGCCGCCTAATCTCATTTCTCTCTCCATCCCAGAGGTAATTACTATCTTAACTACTGTGTATATCCATCCAGCGCCTACCTTCTCTTTGGGGAAGGCATTTAAAGTTAGCAAAAGGTGTTAATAATAATAAGGTTAAGTCCCATATTCTCACCACCTAAATTAATAACTGTTACATGCAGTATTAACTTTTTTTTTTTTTTTTAAGGAAATGAAACTTAACAGAAAAATTCTCTTGGCTGCCCATCTCCTCCCTGAGTACGGAATTTTTCTCTCCCATCTCTGGAGTTAAGTGCCAAGTTAAATCCTTCTAGTCCATTTTAAAGACCAAGCTTTTACACACACATAGATATATCTCTAACCTATATACAGAAGTAGTATTTCAAGTCTTTATCTTCAATATTTTGTAGTTATAAAAAGGAATATAGACATTTAATCTAACAGTGTATGTGTATATTTTTTAAGCATGTACACAGAAAAAAATAACCCACTGCAATCAAGTCAGGTCTGACTTACAGCAACCCTAGATGTCAGAGCAGAACTGCCCCATGGTTTCCAAGGAGCACCTGGTGGACTTGAACTGCCAACTTTTTGGTTAGCAGACATAGCACTTAACCCACTACACCACCAGGGTTTCCTAGCAAAAACTATCGCCAACAAATAGGATAAAGTGTCAGTATCTGTTTATTTTCAATGCCAAGAACAAGATATTTCTTCAAAGTCTACCTAGTTTAAATACTTGTTTAGTCATCTCCCCCTAGGATATAATAAAAGCCCTAGTGGTACAGTGAGTGGTTAATCATCTGGCTGCTAACCAAAAAGTTAGCAGGTGAAATACACCAGCTGCTCCTTGGAAATCCTACGGGTCAGTTTTACTCTATTCTACAGAGGTGCTAAGAGTCAGAATGAATTTGACTGCAACAGGTTTTGTTTTGTTTTTATAGTATACTAAGTCTCATGAGATCTTGCTCAAACTACAGGAAGAGCCCATTATATCCCAGTCAATCAGATAACAATGTTTGGTAATAAGATTAAGATTTCCAGGCAGAATCACTTTGTAAGAATAAAGATGGGGAGAAGCACATTTTGACTAAGGTAATTAACAATATCACTTACCTGCTACAAGGACAGATGATGTATACTTATATTTGTTGAATTCCAAATACTCCCGAATCAATTCATTAATTAGAAGGTTTTCATGAGACAATGGTGGTCGGGGTTCACATTCATCATCTAGGGCACTGAAAACTTCAGCTCGGATTTTTGCTTTTAAATGCCCTAATACACCTTTTTTTTCCAAGGTATCCTTTAAAACTGTCAAAAATATAAAAATCTTAAAGCTTCAATTACAGAAGAAATCTCTATCACTTATCGGTGTATTTCAAAGAAAAATATTTAAAAACTAAATGGTGCAATACCAGCTGTCATCTACATTGTGACAAGCTGAACAAGTACTGCAAGCAGGTACCATAGCTATGTTTGAGGTTTAAGGAAAAAAACGTTCCCAAGTTGCAATGATTAACTGTTTAATACACCTGCACAAATTCAAGTTTGTTCCTGTAATATCATCATTGCCAGCAGGGATAATGTCAATGCTTTCTTAAATGAGAAAAAAAAAAAGGACAAAATCACAGTTACCATACTAAAATCTGAACTTAATCCAGGCTCTTACATATTTTCAACAGTGTTTGTCACAGTTCTATTTATGACTAAAAACTTCTGGCCCAGAAAGACTGTTAATGAAAACAAGTGCAAGCATAAATGCAAGAATATGTCATTTCTTTCATAGTTAAAACCTTCGATCTCCAAAACCCTCTGGGAATGACCTACTCATGAAAAGTTGCTTTTTTGTTTTAAGACAATTCGAAGTTAACTCTTTAAAATAGTAGAACTTTGGTAAGAATTGCTTTATAGCCTAATATGTGATCTATTCTGGAGAATGTTTCATGTGCATTAGAAAAGAAGGCATACATATCTGTTGTTGGCTGGAGCGTTCTGTATGTCTGTGAGGTTGAGTCAGTTGATTATGGCATTTAGTTGTCTGTGTCTTTACTGACCTACTTTCTGGATGTTCTGAAAGTGGTATGTTGAAGTCTTCTACTATTATTGTGGAGCCGTCTATCTAACTTTTCAATGCTGTTAATGGTTTGCCGTATTTAGAAGCTCTGTCGTTCAGTGTATATATATTTAACATGGTTATATCTTTTTGATGTACTGACCCTTCAAGCAATATATAGTGACCTTCCTTGGCCACTGCGGTGGATTTTAAAGTCTATTTTATCTGAAACTGTTATTGCCAATCTGCTCTTTTTTGAATGTTGTTAGCTTGGTATATATTTTTTCTCCTTTGAGTTTCAGTTTGTTTCTATCTTCAAGCCGAAGGTCTGTCTCTTCTAAGCAGCAGATAGATGGCTACTCTTTGTCTCTTTACTAGTGGTTTTAGCCCACTCACATTTAATGAAATTATTGATAAGTATGAATTTAGTGCTGTCATTTTGGTGCCTCTTTTGGAGGACTAGTGACAGTTTCTTTGTTCCTCTTAATTTTTTGTGTTTAGTCATTTTTCTTTATATCCTTTTCATTGTTGTTTGTTTTATGTCTGCTGAGACTTTTTGATTCTGTTCCTGTTTTGATGTGTAGGATTCTTAATTCCCTTTGTGGTAACCTTGATATTTCGCCCTACTGTTCTAGGTTTAACCAGTCTTTAATTTCTGTGTAGTGCATTGGCTTCCTCTCCATCTGAAATATCTATGAATACATTAATTTGTCCCTCTTTTGGTATTAAGTTGTCATTACGTACATACTGAAATCTCTGTTTCCCTACTGTTAGTGTTTTATCTTTATTTTTGTGGCTTCCCTATCCACATGGATTTCTGGAGGCTGTGTCCTGCTTTTTATCCTTGAGCATATATCTGATGTTACTGATTTTCTAATTGAAGAATTTCCTTCAGGGTTTCTTGTAGTTTTGGTTCAGCTTCCGAAAATTTTCTAAACTTCTGTTTATCTGGGAATATCCTAATCTCGCCATGATGTAAGACAATTCTTCAGGATTCTTGATTGGCAGTTTTTTCCTTCAAAGCCTTATATAGGTCATTCCATTCCCTTCTTAGCAACTTGGCTTCCACTGAGTAATCTGTGCTGTCTTTATGACTTTCCTTTGCATGTTTTTTTTTAAGCCTAGTGGCCTGTAACAATCTCTCCTTATCATTAATTTTGGCAGGTCTGATAATTTCTCTTGGTGACTTTCTTTTGGGATTTACCTTGTGTTGAGTTTGATGAGCATTTTGGATTATCTGTTCATCTTTCACGGTATTGGGGAAGTTTTCTGTCAAGATATCTTCAATAATTCTCTCTGTACTTTCTGTTATCATACCCTATTCTGGTTCTCCAATCACTTGTAAATTATTCCTCCTGACAGAGTCCCATGTAACTCTTAGTGAATCTTCATTCTTTAAAATTCTTTTACCTGTTTTTTCCTCATATTTGCTGTTATCAGTTGCTTTATCTTCATTCTCACTAATTTTGCATTCCAGTGCCTCAACCCTGCTTCTTTGACTTTCTATTGAATTTTCTAATTCTGTAATTTTATTGTTAATCTGTTGCATTTCAGATTATCATCACTCAAGTATTTCTTGCAGCCTGTTTAATTCTGCATTATGCCCTGCTGCACTTTGCCTAATCTGCTTTCCTGATGTATTTAAATAATTAGAAATTGACGGTTGTCTCCCAGCCATCAGAAAGTTGTTGTAATTTATTTATTTGGTTATTGTTTTCTAACATATACATACATTTTTTTTAACTTAGTTTTTGAGCATCCAAATATTCTGGTCATTTGATTGATTACTGCAGCCTTAAAAATTACAATGTTCTATACTGGATGGTTAAGAGTTGTGAGCACACTGAAACAGGCATGGGGAGTTGCCAGCTCAGGGGATCCAGTAGAACTTGTTTTCTTCTCTTCCCTTCTCTTCCCTCTCTGAGACGAGGAGACTAACTCTGGGCACACACTTAAGATGTCCTGCTTCTGACCCAAGTAGTGTGTCAAGAGTTTAAGCACTCCATACAGGGGGAGGTGATAAGGGAGAGAAATCAGCACACAGGAAAGATTTTGAATCCATAAGAGTTCACAAGCACTTAGCTTATGACACTCAGGTGAAAATCCACTGAGGTTCTGTAGGTACAACCATGTGAAACTCAGCTTTCCCACTGAGATGCACTCTACTCAGCATTGCTGCTCTGTTCAGCTGCTGGCTGCTATAGCTCTGCTTGGCTGGCTGAAGCAGATCCCCTGCAGGATGTGGATTTACATCTGGCCAAAGTATTTGCTTCTGGACCTGCTCTCTTCTCCCTGTCATCTGGTCTAATTCCTCAGTTTTGTGCTTACATTCAGGTCTCCTAGAATGTCCTGCATAATCCGTTGAGTTGTTTTCCTGGTGCTTTGTTGTTAGAAGGATCAGAAAATACCTGTGGCTACTCCACTATCTTAGCCCTGCCTCCAAAACAGTAGAATTTTGAAATTTTGTCTAAGCTTAGTTAGAAGTCCCATATATGACTTTATCAACACCATCTTAAGGCACTGATGTTGTCAGTTGCCATTCAGTAGACTATAACACATCTACACCATGAACAACAAAACAAAACACCGCCTAGTCCTGTGCCATCTTCACAACTGCTGGCATGCTCAAGTTCATTGTTGCAGCCATGGCTGTGTTATTTTGAGTGTCTTCCAACCCACGGGGCTCATTTTCCAGGACTACAGTTGACAATATAATGTTGTGGTCCATAGGGTTTTCACTGGTTAATCTTCAGAAGTAGATTGCCGGGCCTTTCTTTCTAGTCTGTCATAGTCTGGACCCTCCAGTGAAATGTATCATGAGTAACCCTGCTTCCAGCATTACATCAATGTTGAAGCCACCACAATATGAGAAACAGATAGGTGGTGAATTTTAAAAATTAATCTTTAAAGATATAATTGTAAAGAGTAAAAGATAGGTATAGTGAATGTAACTTAACTTTTCTTGATAAACCAGGGTCATCATTACACATATCAGTAACTGTAAATGTCAGCAAGGACAGCGAGGGCTGAGGCTGAATTGGTACTATCCCATGCAGTGGTCCGGAGCCTTCTTTTCTCCAACAGTTCCTAATGGTTGAACGATTTTATCCCAGAAAAATCAACATATCTCACCTATAGTCCAGAACATAGCAAAAGTTCAATAAGTGCTACCCAGGAACATTATAATTTTGTAGTACGCTACTTGTGAAATAGATGTACTTTAATACTGTACTGCACTAAAAGTACCAAAATAGTACTCTACAGTAAAGAACAGAAAAGGAGCCCTGGAACTTATCCACATAGGCAAGGACATAATATAACCAATTTTTTTGTAAGTCTTGATTAATAAAAACAAGAAAATTCTGAGTCATATGCTTAAAGAATACATCTAGACTAGACTTTTTAACAGTTCTTTCTTCCACATATTTTTAAATCATCGTGTTACCCTTTTTGTAGGTATGTAATGATACCTATTACCCAATCACACTTTATAACAGGCCCATAAAAGAAAGATATAGTCTTATCCTACTCATATGATCATAACTGAACCCCTGGTTCTCTAATTCCATCTTTGGAAATCAGATGGAGCGACTGTTTGCACTGGCAGAGATCCTGTCCAGATTACGCTGTATTGCACATAGCACAGTCTTAAACTCATCAGAAAAATAAAAAACTAGTAAAGTTGGAGTTAGGAAACCTCGTATGTCTCATCAGCACCTCAGTGCGTCACCCCTCAAGTGAATCAAACAGTCCATGCCCCAGTTGCCTCCTCTAAAACAATGAGTTTTACCTTTTCAAAGTAGAACCAAAAGAGGTGGAAGAACATAAACGTGAATGTGCTCAGAAAAGATAAAAGCCCATAAAATATAACATAAATGGTTAGCAAACAAATTTTCACTGGGTTTGTCTTGGACACAAAGCATGTTCAGAACTAGGGAAAGGAAAAGAAATATAAAGGCGCACATAGGTCTGTGAAGGCCACACCCACTCCCCAGAGAATTAAGCTTTCTCTGGTGTTCAGTATCATTTTGTCCTTCCCTACTGTAGTGCTTAAAACATGCACCATAAGAACTTGTTCATAAAGGGCTCCCAGCCTGGCTCGTATCCCACAGAAGATCTTTAAACCCTCTAAAAATGTTATGCAGTATAACATGTGATTGTATTTTCCTAGGAAGAGGGAAAACAGTCACTGTTAAGTATTTTATTGGGGATAAATGCATTTTTTTAAATCGCTGTTCACCAGCCCAGCACCCCAAATATAGAATTCTATCAGTGATTGCCAATTTACAGTCTCAAAGATGTCCAACCTCCCCCCACTGAAAATCTCTAAGAATTACTGATTTACACACTGAGTTCTCTAAAAACTGGAGCAAGTTTTATTCAATAGGCAGCAATGTAGCACAGCAGTTAAGACTTGGGACTCCGGTACATTCTATCTAGGTTGCTCGAGTCTACCTATTGTTAGCTAAATGACTATGAGCAAGCTATTTTACTTCTTGGTATTTTAACTTTGACTCTATGAAACGGGCATAGTTAACTTCACACCAAACTGAAACACCAAACCTGTCGCCATCGAGATGATTCCCACTCGCAGTGGACCTATTTGACAAAGTAAAACTGTCCCTGTGTGGACCGTGCTCTCAGGGGACATCAAGGCCAACTGGTATAACTAGCATATTGCTAAGAGAGTCTTTTCCACCCCATATTGTTGAGTGGCATCAGGTGTCTGAAAAGCTAGCAAGCTGCCATCTGAGGTACAACAACAAATGGTCCCAACTCATCCAGAACTGATGAGCACCAAGGACCAAAACAACCTGAGGGAAAGAGAACCCAGAAGACAGAAAGACCCACATGAATGGATGACTACATCAACATGTGACCACACACACGAGATGGTACCCAGTCAAAACCAGTGACAGCTGTGATGGGGCTCACAAAGTTGACTCTCAGTGGCAACACGAGAATAAAAAGGGGTGCACTCTGAGAACTCCACTAAAAGACTGCAACTGAGAGGAATAGTGTGCAGTCACCAGACAGGGAGAGCAGTGGAAACTGCATATAGGTAGGCATGTAAATTTATACGGGAATGTACATTTTCACTCAGTCATGTCAAATAAAAATTAAAAAAAAAAAAGACTGCAACTGACGGTCCAAAGGCCTTGGGGTTTTCCTGGGAGCATGGCCCCTAGACCTGATGCTGCCCCTGTCCATAAATCATTACGGAGGTCAATGCCTAGGACAGAATCAGGTTGGATTCAGCAACAGAGTGACCATGTCATGTGTGCACTTTATGGTTCCGTGCATCTATAGGATGTTGTTCTACTGGCCTCTTACTAGAGAGGAGTGGAGAGGGTGAAGAAGAGGGGACAGGAAATTGTTAAGAAGATACGGCATATATAGAACAGAAAGGAGGAGTGTGCTGTCACCAGGCAAGGAGAGCAGTAGGAGCTGCACATAGGCAGGCATGCACATTTAAACTGGATTGTACACTTCCACTCAATCACAATAAATAAATACAATAAAAATAATAAGAAAACTGCCCCAGAGTTTCCAAAACCGTAAATCTCTACAGAAGCAGAATGCCACATCTTTCCCCTGTGGAGCAGCTGATGCGTTCAAAGCCTCGACCATTCAGTTGGCAGCTGAGCACTTAAACCACTGTGCCACCAGGGCCCCTTGTGAGTAGAGAGCCTGGAAAATAAGGCCCCAGTCACTGATAACTGTAATTACTATTACTTGTCTGGTCATCTGCTTCAGAAAGAACACTGATAAATGTTATCAGCTTACTGACTAGCACATAGCTGCCTTTGAAGAACCTTTCCTGTTACAGAATTAGAAGAATGTCAAGTCCAGGAGACTTTCTGCCTCCAACTTCTCCTGATTGAAAGGCAGAACCTACCTTATGGGTTGTTTTAAGAATTCAGTGAGATAACCAAGAAAACTGCTAACATGCATCACGTTTGTGGCTATTAGCATCACCTGGCGTAAGGCAGGCAGAAACTCAGCAAACATTTCAAGACATCACTAACAGGCCAAAATCTTTAATAGAAGCAGTCTGGGATAATACAATCAACTTGAGTTTGCAAATACTTTGGGTTGCCCTTTGTTATTCTCTAAGCCAATGGTTGTCAATCAGGGACAATTTTGCCCCCAGGGGACATTTGACAAAATCTAAACATTTTTAGTTGTCATAGTTGGGGAACGACATGCTACTGGCATTTACTAGGTGGGGTCCAGCAAAGCTGCTAAGCATCCTGCGATGCACAAGACAGCCCTCCATAACAAGAAATTGTTCAGCTATTACTGTCTCCCCATCACTAGACCAGAAGGTCCAGAAGGATCTCGTCTGCTTCACTCACCCCAGCACCTCTTCGTCCCAGCGCAGGGTACAGCCCAGAGAAGCTGGGATATGGTTTCCAGATTTAGCTAATAAAATTCAGGACAGGCAGTTCAGCTTAAACTTGATATAAGAAGGCATAATGTTTTAATATTCTACCTGCCAACTGTAATTGAGGGTGTGTTGAGAATGAAAGGTCCGGCCTAAGCTCTCGGCCAGAAGATGCGGCAGAGACACAAAACGCTAGGACTACAGACATCTCAGATACCTTCAAATTGTGAAAATTCTCCTCTATCTCCAACCCTGGTTAAAAATTGCTCCCGTGCAATCCCAGTCCCCAGCATTGCGACTGCCACACCCGCCGGCCGCTCCACAGGCCCTGATACCTCAAAACGACTCCCAGAAATCTGACCCTGCGTTCCGCTCCCTCTCCTTCCGTCCTATTGTTCTCACAGGCTAAAGACCTGATGCTTCTTACCCGGCAAACCACCCGTTCAGGGCTCACCTGCCTTCAGCTCGGTGACAGTCGCCATTGTCCAACGGCCGCCACAGGCACGTCTCTCCCGTGCGCAGGCTCAGCTCTGCCCCCGCTACGCGGCGTGGTGTATAGCCAATAGGAGCACAGATAGCCAATAGGCCCGCCCTTCTCAGTGACACTCTCCGAGGAGAGTGGATAATGACTGTCGACTGCAGATTCCACCAATCAGAGGGTGCTGTGGGCGGGCCCTGCTCAGGAAGAAGCGAGAGGGAGCGGATATTCGCAGGCAGTACCGAGCTTTACCCGTGGGTGTTGCTGGTGGTATCTTTGTGACTTTTGCGAACAGCGTAGTGCTGACCTCTAGAGCTTCAAGTACTCATTTTTAATAACCAAACCAAAAGCCGAACCCAGAGTTTCCAGGGAGTGCCTGGCAGATTCGAACCGCCGACTTTTTGGTTAGTAAACCGTCATAGCACTTAACCACTAAGCCACCAGGGTTTCCCTACCGTAGCCAGTGGTTCTCAAATTTGAGCATGCAGAAGAATCACCTGTGATTGCCCCTTTCAGGGCCAGATTCTCAAGATTCCTTCAGGCACCCAGCGCCAATGCCCGACCAGTACTCTATCCTCTGTCGCAGAATCTTCTCGACAGCCGTCTACCAGGACCTAGTATTACTTCTGTCCTTGAAACCACGTCAGACGAGCTACCGTCTTTATGTAACAATTGATCATTAAGGCTCATGTCTTTTAAGCCATACTTGACCTACTAGTGGCCAGTGAAATTTTTATCGGTTGTAACTTTTCAGCATTTTTGGTGGCAGTGTACGCAACCAAATACACAATTATTCACGATTTCTGCACATTGGTAAGTGATCATTGAAAGAAAGTGGCAGAGAATATGTAGAATAAAAACCATCACATGTAGTAGAGTAAAAAGGACTCAAATCCCTAGCAGAGCCAGACACACTGGAGAAAGGTCTCCTGAACCTGACTGCTGAGTTTGGTGAGCAGAGCTTTTGTCCCTAAATTGGGCCAGGTTCTCCTTATGCTTCTCTTGTCACTTGTAGGTGGCCCGGAACTAGCCCTCAGTGCTCCACCGGAAAGACCTGCAGGACCTGGAACTCAGCCTTACCCTCTCTTGCTGGGCAGCCATCTGCTTCTGTCCAAGGGGGGGAAGGGGTTTGGAGAGGGGAGGCAATCATAAGGATAGCGGAAGCGTCTAAGAGCATAATGTAATTGACATGTTGCCCATAACAGCATAACTTAATTTATATTTTATTACTGACTGTAAGTTAGTTTACATTTTATCTGTTATTTGTCATGATTTGGTTCATCTAGGCTATCACCACTTGACAAAGGACTACCTCCCTTCCACATGCCTAACATCTATTTGTGTAGGATTGCTTTCCAGATCCAACAGGAAGGCACTTGGCTTGGCTTGGCTTGCAAAATTATGCACTCCTGTGACGGCACTTGGCTTTGGCTTGGCTGTGATGGGATGCTTCAGGAAGTGGTCAAGTGAAGTAGAATTTGCCAACCAAAAAATAATAATTAAAATAAAACAAAACAGTGTGGTCAAGTCAATTCTGACTCACAGCAACGTGGGATGGAGTAAAACTGCCCCTTAGGATTTCTAAGGAGAGACTGGTAGACTCAAACCACCAATCTTTTGGTTAGCAGTCAAACTCGTAACCAGGGCTGCAGCATTTGTCAAAATACTCTAAATCAAAGTTTCTCAACTTTGACGTGACTGGCATTTGAGGCCAGACAACTTCTCAGAGAGAAAGGGAAGACTTCCCATGCACTGTAGGATGTTTCACAGCATCCCTGTCCTCTACCCACTAGATGCCACTAGCACCCTGTCATCTAGTTGTGACAACCAAATGTGTCACCAGATATTACAAGATGTCTTCCTTGCAAAATTGTCCCCAGTTAAGAACCCTTCCTTTAATGGGTGAAAGCATTTTCAGATAAAAGTACCCATTCTCCTTTTCATCATTAAAAAAGGCTACATCCCGTACAATCCTACTTAGGTGACATTCTGGAAAAAGCAAAATACAAGAAGAGCAATTAAACAACGGGCTGCCTTAACTATCTCATACTCTGTTCTGGGGTTTCTCTGCTGTCATAGTCCTTGTGTAACTGTTGTTACTCCAATTGTAACCTTCCATTTCTTGATATAGGGTATGCAACTAATCTCTCAGGTGGGATGAACAGCTGTTCATGAACTTCATAGAATCTGAATTCATGAGCTCTTATCCTGATAAAAGGAGGAATTTTACTGTTGGCATCTCACTTTGTATTTTAATATTGTACAGTATTGTAAGCCAGTGTAGACATATATTAACTGGCAGTTACAGAAAACATTCCAAGCAAGGGAGGAAAGGTTAAATACAGAGGACAATTCAAATGTCCTCTCAGATGACAGAGCTTTGAATTAGTAACCCAGTATCCAATCAAAAAATCCCACTGCCATCAAGTCAGTCCCAACTCATAGTGACCGTCTAGCGTAGGGTAGATACCATAGGGTATCCTGGGCTGTGGATTTTATTGTTTCTCTCAAAGCTTATTTTTAAAGTCTATTTTATCAGAAATTAATATCGCCACTCCTGTTCTTTTTTTATTGATTGTTTTAAAATTGTGATTAAGCAAAAGTATACAATCCAAATTGGTTTTGCATGCCCACCTATCTGCAGCTCCTTCTGCTCTCCCCTCCTTTTCATTCTGTATTTCTAGTGTCCTCTTAACAAACATCTGTCTCCTCCTCTCCATCCTCTTTTCTCCCATCTAGTTAGAGATGTAGGGTATGCAACTAATCTAAGAGATGTAGGGTATGCATGTATAGGAGAAGGGGAAGACTTCCTATGCACTGTAGGATGTTTTACAGCATTCCCCCTCCTATAAATGCATAGAACTGTAAAGTACACACACCATATGGTCGCACTGTGTCCCTGAGTCTAGTCCAATTTTGTCTAAAGAGTTGACCTCATTACTGGTTTCTAGTGACGGACAGCAGCAGATCTAGGAGCCATGTTCCCAGGGGACCTCCAGGCTGTCAGACCATCAATTCAAGTCTTTTAGTAGAGTTCTTGGGCTGCACCCTCTTTTCCTCATGTTGCCTCAGAGACTCAACATTGTGTCACCTGTCACGGCTGTCTTTGGTGGTGGCCAGCCACCATCTGGTTCTTCAGGTTTCATGTTTGATGCAGTCTCCCATTCATGTGAGTCCTATCTCATGAGCTCTTTTTTCCTCCTGTCTTTGTTGTTCTCAGTGATCATCTGTTCCAGATGAGTTGGGACCATTTGGTGTGCCTCAGATGGCAGCTTGCTAGCTTTTAAGACCCAGACACCACTTACCAATCTGGGATGCAGAAGACTCTCTTAGCAGTAGACTAGTTATACCAGTTGGTCTCGATGCCCCCTGAGTACATGGTTCCCAGACACCTATCCCTGCTACTCTATCCTTTGAGATATTGGGTTGAGTTTAGAAAACCTTTCAGTTTATAGTGAAGTCCAGTTAAGTTGATCTGCTCTATTGTGTGTTGTCACTGCTTTTACCTAACCAAATTTCTATCAACTGTCTAATCAATGACCAGCCCTCTCCCTTCCTTCCCACCCTTGGAGCTGCCAAAGATTCTTTTCTTCTCTGCCTAAGTCTATTTTCAAGTCCTTATAGCAGGGATCTCATGTAATATTTGTTCTCTTGTAGTTGACTGATTGCACTCAGCATGATGTCTTCCAGTTGAAACCAGGTTATGAGATGCTTCCTAAAATCATCACTGTAGGGCACACCCAGACCTATTGGCATACCCAAGGTCTTTCTCTCTCCCTTTCTCAAGATATCACTTCACATGCCACCTGGGTGAGTGGTGACTGGGTTCTGAAAAGTTAGCAAGCTACCATCTACATAGCACCAAATGGTCCCAATCCACCTGGACCTGGGGCAAATGGAGGACATTGAGGACAAGAGAAAAATATCAGCCCACCAGATGGAAAGCGTCTTATGAGCCATAGTCAGAAGAACTAGATGGTGCCCGGCCACCATCAATGACAGCCTAGAGGAGGTACGTGGAATGGAGCTCTGGACACAGAAGGTGATGGAGTAGAGGACGGAGCTAGAACTCTACCAAAAGACCACACTCAATGGTCCTCCTGAATGGAGGGCTCCTGAGGAGTGTGGCCCCTGGACTCTCTAACCCCGAACTGCATCCAACACCAGGGCCAACTGCCCAGACAAAGACTGAGCTGGACCATACAAAACACAGTGATACCGGAGGTGAATAAACCTTTAAAAATGTGCATGGGTTGTCTGAGGGACACTTTGCTGGAGCCAAGTCGATTGGGTGAGGAGGGGCAGACCTTTATCAAAACATCACAGGAAGTTCCAAACAAAAGGGGTAGCATGCTGTCATGTGGGGTTGGGGACAGGAATAGAATAGAGATGAAACTTCTGGGTGTTATATGGCAACATGACATAGACTATAAATTTGTTTTTAATTCACAATAAAAAAAATTTTTTTAATCATTATTGTTCTTTATCATTGCATAATGTTCCATTGAGTATATGTACCATAGTTTATCCATTCATCTATTGATGGCCATGTAGGTTGATTCCACCTTTTTGCTATTGTAAACAGTGCTGCAATAAATATTCGTGTGCATGTATCTGTTCTTGTGACTGCCTTTATTTCTGTAGGATATATTCTGAGCAGTGGGATTACTGGATCAAACGGTATTTCTATTGCTAGGTTTTTAAGGAAGCACCAAATTGCTTTCCAAAGAGGTTGTACCATTTTGCAATCCCACCAGCAGTGTAGGAGAGTTCCAATTTCTCCACAGCTTCTCCAGCATTTACTGTTTTGTGTTGTTTGGATTATGGCCAACATTGTTGGGGTGAGATGGTATCTCATTGTAGTTTCGATTTGGATTTCTCTAATAGCTAATGATCACAAGCGTTTCCTCGTGTGTCTTTTGGCTGCCTGGATGTCTTCTTCGGTGAAATGTCTGCCCATCTCCTTTGCCCATCACTTAATTGGGTTATTTACCTTTCTCTTGTTTATCATTTTGCAGAACTTTGTAGATTATGGAAATCAGATGTTGGTCCAGTGTATAGTTGCCAAATACTTTTTCCCAGTCTGTAGGTGGTCTTTTAACTCTCTTGATACAGTCTTTGGATAGCCACTAATGCTCTTTTTTGAATGTTGTTTGCTTAGCATATTTTTTCCCATTCTTCCAGTTTTAGCATGTCTGTGTCTTTTAAGTCTAAGGTGTGTCTCTTTTAGGAGTTTTTGTAATCCTTTCTGCCACTCTCTATCTCTTTATTGGTTCATTTATACGATGGCTATGAATTTAGTGCTGTCACTTTGATACCTTTTTTGTGCCCTGTTAACAGTTTCTTTGTTCACTTAATTTTCTGTGCTGAGTCATTTTTCTTCATCTGTTTTCACCTTTTTCATTTTTTTTTTTTACTTGCTGAGACTTCATGTTTTTCAGTTGATGTGTAGGACTGTTAATTTCCTTTGTGGTTACCTTAATATTTACCCCCATTCTTCTAAATTTAAACCAGTCTTTAATTTCTTTGTATTACCTTGACTTCCTCTGACTACATTTTTTTTAGTCCCTCTTTTTGTTGTAATGTTGTCACCTTTTACATATTGACATCTTTGTTCTCTATTTTCAGTGTTTTAGCTTTTTATTTTTATAACTTTCCTGTCGGAGTTGATATCTGTTTGCTCCACCCTGGGTTATTATCTGATGTTATTGATTCTTGTAGTTTTGACTTGGTTTTTGCAAATTCCCTAATTTTCTGTCTATCTTCAAATGTCCTAATTTTGTCATCATATCTGAGAGACAGTTTTGATGGATACATAATTCTTGATTGGCAATTTTTTCCCCTCAAAGCTTTGTATATATCATTCCACTACCTTCCTGCCTGTGTGATTTCCACTGAGTAATCCAAGCTTTGTCCTATTGACTCTTTGTAGATTATTTTTTGTGTATCCCTAGTCACTTTTAAAGTAATTTCTTTATCTTTAGATTTGATAAGGTTATTATAATATGTCTTCATGTCTTTCTTTTGGAAGCTACTTTGTATGAGGTCTGATGAGCATCTTAAATGTCTTCTCATCTTTCATGTTGAGGAAGTGTTCGTTAACAAATGTTCAATGATTCTTTCAGTATTTTCTGTAATCCTCACCCTGTTCTTGTACTCCAGCCACTAGTAAATGATTACTCTTGATAGAGGCCCATGTAACTTAATGCTTCTTCATTTTTTTTTAATTCTTTTGTCTGACTTTTCCTCAAATATGTTAGCGTCAATTGCTCAATCTTCAGGCTCACTAAGTCTGCCTTCCCTTGCCTCAATTCTTCTCCTTTGACTTTCTATTGAGTTATCTAATTCTGTAATTTTATTATTAATCTGCTGAATTTCTGATGGCTGTTTCTCAAGGATTTCTGACAGCCTGTTCAGTTTGTCATTATGCTTTCCTACATTTTTGCCTGATTTCCTTCCTGATCTCTTGAAGAGTTCTAAATATTAATAATTTGTGTTCTACCTCAAATAACTGCATGAAATTGTCTTCATCTGGAAAATTTATCGATTCTTTGTTTGGGGAGCTTTCTGAAGCCACGAAGATCTGCCTTTTTAAGTGATTTAATATAGACTGTTGTCTGCAAACTATCAGTAAGTTGCATTTATTTGTATTTGCTTACTACGCTCTAACTTCTTTTGTTTTGTTTTGTTTTGTTTTTAAATGCCCAAATAGGCTGGTCATGTGAGCTAGTTTGATTATTGGTGCCGTAGAGGTTCTAATGACCTGTAATCAGGTGGTTAGAGCTGTTGCTAAGCATATGGGCCCAAAAGCCCATTTACTTTTCCTGTGTGTAGTCAGCTCAGATGTCCAGCTAGTCAGTCAGCAAGTGTGTGGTGCAGGCTGTGTCCTACAGTCCTAGATGGGCAGAGGTGATTCATATAGGCACAGGTAGCCGATTGCGCACTCTTCAAAAGATAGAGGGCTGACAGCTGTCCATGGGTATCTGTGAGGAAGGCTTGTCCCTGTTTCTTTAATGTGAGTGGGTAGATAGCTTTCACTGCAGGACAGTGGGTGCACTAGATGCTGTATGCAGCACTGAAAGGCTTTCAAGGTCTGCTGACCCCTTATAGCTATGCCTAGGCAAATGACCTGTTTCTGCCCTGGGTTTCCAGCTTAGAGGAGCTAGCAGACTTCTTTCCCCCATTCATTCAACTGTTCCCCCTCCCCAACCTGGGAGAGTAGCTCAGTGCACTCAAAGAGAGTCCTACATCCTGCTCATTCAGTGTATCAGACTATGGAGCCCAGTGCAATGCAGAAAAGGGAGGGAGAAGCACTGGGAGAAGGGAGAGAGGTTTAGCCTGAAGGAAAGTTTTAGATCTGTAGGAGGCAGACTGGAGGCAAGCGCCTTAGCTTTGATGATCACATGCCACTTATGCTAATTCTGCAGCTGTGAGTGGGCTCTCCACTGCTCAGTCTCTTCCACTGAGGAAGATGCTCTCCAAATGCCACTGCTGCCTCTCTCACACACTGGCTGTGGATGATCCTTCTGTAAGGTTCAGATCTGTGCTGGGTCAGGTCTGGCTGGTCCTAGGTACTTCTGCACCTACTGTCCATGTTGCTCAGTCTGACTTCTCAGCTTTCCCTTTTCTGTTCAGGGCTCCTTAAATGTCATATATAATCAATTCCTTTGTTTTTCGGATCTTTGTTGTTAGAGAGATCATAAGAGGTGTCTGACTACTCTGCTATCTTAGCCTCATCTCTCCTATTTATTTTAATTTTCTCACATTTTTCTTCTGCTGCTTCTTTGTTCTTTTAAGCAAGGCTGTAAATTTTTACAGAGACAGACTGCATCTTCTTTCTCTCACAGAACAGCTGGTGGGTTCAAACCACCGAGAGCAGAAACCACCATCAGTGGCTGGCTTTAACAGAGACAATTTATTTTCTTACAGTAAAGTAGGCTAAAAGCCCAAATTCAAAGTATCAGCTCAAGGGGAATTCTTTCTCTCTGTGTCAGCTCTGAAGGAATGACCCTGTTCTCAATTCCCCTTGGTCAAGTGGCCTCTTAGGCATAGGCAACCCAGGTCCAAAGGACAAGCTCTGCTTCTGGTACTGCTTCCTTGATGGTATGAGGTTCCCCAACTCTCTGCTTACTTCCCCTTTCATCTTTTGAGAGAGAACAGGTGGTGCAAGGCACGACCCAGGGAAACTTCCTTCACCCTGGGTCAGGGGTATAACCTTAGCCAAGCTAGCCAAGTGCCGTCGAGTCAAATCCTTAGCAAGGGCATATTATGATCCCACCCTAATCCTTGTAACATAAAATTACGATCACAAAATGGAAGACAACTACACAATAGTGGGAATCACAGCCTAGCCAAATTGCTACACACAGTTTTGGGGGGCACATGATTCAATCTCTGGCAAGGAGTAAGCAAATGAGGCTGCTGTTTGTTTTTATAAATAAAGTTTTATTGGAACACATTCATTTATGCATTGTCTATAGGCTGTTTTTGTGCTGCAAATGCAGAGCTGTGTAGTTGCAACAGAGAGTATGTGGAACACAACGTTAAAGTATTTTTTTGACACCTTAAGAAAAATTGTTTGCCAGTTCTTGTTTCACAGTTTTCTAGGTAAGGGTTATGTTATTAACAAATCAACCATTATTATATTTTGAGCAATAGCTAATAATAAAAACAGCAACTAACATAAGGGAAACCTTATTGTATATGTGTCATTTTATTGTACATGTATCATTTCATGTCACCCTAAGAACAAGTAGGAGGCAATATTATCATTCCCATTTTGCAGATAAAGAAACTGAGATTGGGGACTTTAAGTGACTTCTAAGTATAAGGTGGAGTCAGGACTTGAACAAGGTCTGCTGACCTCAGATCAGCTATTTTCATTTTTGCTAAAAGAAGGCTTGTTCTCTCTGCCTTATCGATGGGCATGGCCATATTATCCAATAAGCCAGGTATACATGGGCCCAATTATGACTCCCTAGCAATATGCAATGCACAATTTCATCTGTTCCCCACCACATCGAAGGTGTGGTGAAACCCACATGAAATTTCTCACCACAGATTAGCAATTAAATACAATTAAACCTGTAGGCACTTTTTTTGCTGGTTAATACAAACCTGCTTATGGGCTTTGCTGTGCCTTTACCTCAGCTTGGAAACTTTTTCCAGCTCTCTTCCTCCCACCCTAGTAAATTCCTCTTCATTCTTCAGGTTGATGTTTACATATCATTTCTTTCCAAGCCTTCCCTGGCTAGATTAGGTGCTGTCTTAGTCATCTAGTGCTGTTTTAACAGAAATACCACACTTAGATGGCTTTAAAAAGATAAAATTCATTTTGTCACAGTCCAGTAGGTTAAAAGTCCAAGTTCAGGGTGTCAGCTCCAGGGCAAGGCTTTTCTGCTGGCTCCGGAGAAAGGTCATTGTCTTCAATCTTCCCCTGGACTGGAGGTTTCTGAGGTGCAGGAACCCCAGTCCTTTCCAAAGGATGCACTCAGCTCCCAGCACTGCTTCTTGGTGGTATGAGGTTCCCAACTCTCTGCTTGCTTCCCGTCCTTATATCCCTGAGAGGCTACCCCAAGACCAGTACAGTCCCATACTTTGAATCCTGCCCCACCAACTCCACTGCAGCCCATCCTCTCTCATTAACATAATAAAGGCAGGTTTGCAACTTGAAAGAACATTCCACAGTGCCCTGAATGAAGGCCTAGCCAAATTTCTACTCACATTTTGGGGGGAACACCTTTTAATCCATGACAGGCTCTTCTTCAACCTATCTTGGGGCCAGAGAGGCTGAGAAAAGAGAAACCACTACCACTAAGTGGACTCTGACTCATAGTGACCCTACAAGGAGAGAGTAGAATTGCCCTGTAGAGTTTCCAAGGGCCTGCTGGTGGACTTGAACTGCCATAGTTTGGTTAGTAAACAGCCAGAGACTTAGCTGCTGCATCATCAGTGCTGGCTCTGAGCTTTCGGTTAGCAGCCAACAATTTCAGAGCAAAGGGTGTTTCCCGCATTGCCCCTGAGAGCCAGCAGCAAGAACTTAAGGGCCCAGTCATCCCTCAGAACACTCTAGAATGTCCCACCCCCCCTGTACCGTCACCACAGTAGGGCTGCCTAGGCTGGGCTGGGACTCTTTGTTTAATATGATGTCCGTACTGGACTGCCTAAGAGGTAGCAACCCTGCCTAGCTTGCTGATCTCTAGTAGCACAAATATTTGTAGATAGACTGAAGTTTTTTAAGGCAACAATCTATCTCATAGGTAAGAAAACTGACTCAGAGCCTAGCCGAATTAGGTATTTGACATGAATGTCAGTCCTCTAGAGGAAGTAAGACAAATCCTGCCAGGTAAAATGACATTCTCATGCCACCTTCAATAGGTTATTTTCAGAGGGATGAGGCATCATCCCATTCAATGCCTTGTCTTTTGAAAGGATTAGGGCTTTAAGGAATTCCTGAGGTAACTCGTATTGAAATGTGTTCTATCAGAGGAAACCAGCTGGACAAAAGTTGTACTTTCAGTTCAAAAGAGTTAAATGTCCTTTACCAAGATTTCACCACTCTCTTCCCAATATATGCTTTCCTTGCTGTTGAGAATCAGGAAGAAAGCCCATAAATGGAATTTTCCTAACTGGAGACAGTTGCTCTATAGAAACAGCATCTCCTCATCAGACAAGTCAAGACAGCTTTTGAAAATAGGACATGTCTCTGCATCAGTCATTCTCAGCCTTTAAGACAAGCAAGCTGAAACTGCTGGAATCAAAGCAATCAGTCCTAATCCCAGGGAAATTTATATTACTTGTGGATTTATTCAGGAGAAGAACTGCAGCTGTCTTTATCTGCAATGTTGTTGCACAGTCTATAACCATAAGACCAGGAGAAAACAAAAGCCAAATGCTGTCCACTCAATTCAGACTTACAGTGACTGCAGGTGTGTCAGAGTAGAACTGTGTTCCACAGGGTTTCCAAAGACTGTTTTTTTTTTTGGAAATAGATGACCAGGCCTTTCTTCTGGGGTACTTCTGGTGGACTTGAACTGGTAACTTTTCAGTTACCAGTCAGGCACATTAACAGATTGTACTACCTAAGGACTCATAAGAACGGAAGTTGTGGTTTTTAAAGTTCTTGTTGCTGGACACTTCAGGAAATATTCTGTATCCATCGTTCTGTTTAATCCTCACAAAATCCCAGGAAGTAGGTAGTATGGTTATTCTGATTTGAAGAGGACAAAACTAGGGTTTAGGGAGGCAAAACAGTGGGTCCAAGGTCAGACAGCTATGAAGAGGCCTGGCTATTTCAAACAGTCTGATGCCAGGTCCAAGGTCATCAATTTTCATCTCCCCAGCCAGTAACCAGAATTTCTGACGTTACAAGTGGACCAGACAGATAGATGTATGATATATAATTGTTGTAATAAGCTTAGAGACTCATATAATACAAAAATTTTCATGCTAGAAGAGAATGCAAGATAAAATTGCCACCCTCTCCAAAACTGCACCAATTTTCTGGCCTTTGTCCCAGTTAGGGCTTCCCTTTCCTCTCTGAACACTGGACATTACAGGAATAAGAATACACAATAAAACTAAGGCAGACTCAAAAATTAGTAGCTCCCTTTCTACGAGATTAGAAGAAACAAATGGTGCCCAACTACTGTGACTGAACAAACATTTTGATCTAGGACCCAACTGATGGATCTTGATCAAAATGGGGAAAATTGGGGAACAGAACTTGAGACTCACATGGAAACCAGACTTACTAGAGACCAAGAATGAAGGAACTCTTGAATCAAATATCTGGTAATAATCTTTAAACTTTGAGCTAAAACAATCTCAAGAAGCCATTGTTAAACTAAACAATAGTTTATTTCCATTGATATTTTTTGCCTCAAGAATAGAACTCTTACAAAAAATTTGTTAGGAGTGTAAACCGATAACAGTTCATCTAAAGGCCAGATGAGAACTTTAAGGGAGAGAAAGACTAAACTAATGGTTTATGAAACAACATGGGTAGAGACAGTGAGAATGTGACAGTGTGAAGTAGGTAACCGATACCGTTGGTTCATGTAGAAATTGTGAATAGTTGAACGTGTGGTTGTGCGTATCGCCACCAAAAACAAATGAAATATTAAAAGAAAAAAAGAAAGGAGACAAAAAAGGGTCAAGTAACTTGCTCGAGGTCACAGATTTTTAGTGGCAGAGCCACCTAGGTGGACCCATGTGCGGAACCTCCTTGGTGCACTGGCTTTTTTTTTTTTTTTTTATTTAACATAACTGAGTAAAAATGTACATTCACATATAAATTTACATGCCCCCCTATATGCAGCTTCCACTGCTCTCCCTGTCCGGTGACTGCACACTATTCCTCTCTGCTCCATACATGTCTCATCCTCCCAACAGCCTCCTTTCTGCTCCTCTCCCCCCACTCCCCTTCCTCCAGCCAGAGGTCAGCAAGATGATATCCTATAGATGTATAGAACCATAAAGTGCTTCCAACATATGGTTACTCTGCATTGCCAAGTCCATTCCATTCCTGTCCAAAGAGTGGACCTTTGTTATATTTTATGGGAACGGGCAGCATCAGGGCCGGGGGCCATGCTCTCAGAGGAACCCCAAAACCACTGGACCATCAATTGAGGTCTTTTAGTGGAGATCTCATGATGCACCTCTTTTTATTCTTGTGTTGTCAGTGAGGCTCCTCTCTGTGAGCTCCGTCATGGCTATCACTGGTGGTGGCCGGGCACCATCTGGTTCTTCCGGTCCTAGGTCGATGTAGGCACCCACTCTCGTGGGTCTCTCTGTCTTCTCGGTTGTCTTTACCGCATGCCATTTTGGCCCTCGGTGACCATCCGTTCCTGCTGAGTTGGGACCATTTGCTGTGTCCTCGGATGGCAGCTTGGCAGCTTTTAAGACCCCAGACGCCACTCACCAATGTGGGGTGCAGAGAGCTCTCTTAGCAAAATGCTAGTTGTGCCAATTGGCCTGGAATTCGCCTGAGAGCATGGTCCCCCGCCCCCCTCCCCAGCTACTATATCCTTGCAGTATTGAGTTAAGATGGAAGGAGTACTCAAGTTATGCTGAAGTCCACTTAATGTTGTTCTTGTTCCTAATGTATAGTGCACTGGCTTTTGATAGGAATACTCTTGCAAATGCATCCCTAAGTAGCTCAGAGCTCCGATTTTCCAGCAAGACACTGTTATAGGATCTTGGTTATCTGTACAAGCTCTGTTAACACAGAGACCAGGCTGTGAGTCCTAGCTAGCTGTGTGCCCTTGGGCAAAGCCCTGCATCTCTGAGCCTCAATTTCTGCATCAGGAAACAAATAAACAAATAAATATAACATACCACGTTCAATTCCAACTTATAGTAATCCTACAGGGTAGAGTAGAACTGCTCCATAGGGTTTCCAGTGAGCACCTCATGGATTCAAATTGTCAGCCTTTATGGTTAGCAGATGTAGCTCTTAAGCACGATGCCAGCAGGGTTTCTGCATCTGTAAACAGGGGAGCATAACAGTGCTTGCATCCTAGGATGTTTCTGCAGCTGCACATTAGCTAATACACTTAACACAGTGCCTGTTGTTATTTGTCCGTATTGAGTTGGCTTCAGTCCCTGGTGACCTTATGGATAGCAGAACAAAATGTTGTCTTGTCCTGTGCCACACTCCAGATCTTTGCTGTGTTTGAGCCCATTGTTGCAGCCGCCATGACAATCCATTTGATTGCGAGTCTTCCTCTTTTCTGCTGATCCTCCGCTTTACCAGACATGATGTGCTTCTCCCGCAATTGGTCCTTCCTGATGACATGTCCAAAGTACATAAAATTAAGTCTTGTCATCTTCACTTCTAAGGAGTATTCCTCTGAGACTGCTATGTTCCTTTTTCTGGCAGTCCATCTTATATTCTGTATTCTTCAACAACACAACAATTTGAATGTGCCTCTTCTTCTTTGGTCTTCCTTTTTATTGTCCAGCTTTCACGCACACATGAGGTGATTGAAAATACCATGACTTGGGTCAGGGTGCGCCTTTGTAGTCTAAGCGACGTCTTTACCTTTTAAGATTTTGAAGAGGTCTGTTGGAGCAGATTCACCCAATCTAATACGTCCTTTGATTTCTTGACTACTGTTTCCATTTGAGTTGATTATGGAGCCAAGTAGAATAAGTTTCTTGGCAACTTTCATTTCCTCACCATTTATTATGATGCTGCCTATTGATCCTGTTGTAAGGATTTTCATTTTTTTATATTTAGGTGGAGTCTATACTGAAGACTGTAGTTACAGTGCCACGTTGTTGTGAATTAGAACTGATTTGATGATAACTGGCTAAACATAGTGTCTAGCATGTAATCAGTAGTCAAAATGGCTATTTCAAAAGATTTTTAGCTATGACATATTTGATAAAGTTCTAATCTTGAAAATCTATAGGAAAATTTACCATCTCTACAATAAAAAGTCAAATAATCCAATTAAAAGTGGGCAAAAGATATCAGTAGACACTACACCAAAGAAGACATTTAGGAGGCTAACAGATACACAAGGAGATGTTCTCCATCACTAGCCATTAGAGAAAGGCAAGTCAAAATTACAATAAGATACTGTCTCACCCCAATATTACTAGAGCAAATCACAAAAATAGAAACGAACAAATGTTGGAGAGGTTGTGGGGAGACTGAAACTTGTAAGCACTGCTAGTGAGTACAACCATTTTGGAAAATGATATGAGAGGCTTTCTTAAAAAGCTAAAAATAGAAATACTATGCAATCCAGCAATCCCATTCCTAGGAAGAGATTCTAGGGACATACAAGATATCATAAGAATAGACATATACACATCTATATTCATTGCAGCACTGTTGTTCACAATAAAAAGAAGATGTAAACAACCTAACAGCCCATCAACAAATGAATGGATAAACAAACCGTGGTACACACACACAATGGAATATTGCTATGCAACGATAAAGAACAAAATGAATGCAGAAAACATCTCATGACATGAATGAATCTGGAGGGCGTTATGCTGAGTATAGTGACTCAATTGTGAAAAGACAAATACTGTATGACACCACTATTACGAAAATACATGAAACTGTTTCCACGCAGGAAGAAACAATTGTTGATGGTTATGAGGAGAGCAGAGGCAGGAGATAATAGACAAAGGGCAACTTTGGCAACGGATAAGGCAGAATTCAGTACTGGGGGAGTCAGCACAACTCCACCAGGGCAAAGTCTCAGACGCTTCAGAGACATATCCAAATGTCCTCTGAGACTGTGCTACTGGGCTGAGGACTGAGGATCATAGTCTTGGGGGACATCTAGCTCAACTGGAGTAACAACCACCTGTCTCTTCTTGTCTACCAAGGACGTCCTTGGGACCAGTGTAGTGTCCCCTCATTTCCCCACTGGGATGTTATTGATGTCTCTGGAAGTGCTTGTTTCCAGCTTTGTGTCGAAGTCTGTCTTTTCTCCCATTGAAGGTGTATCTCTCTCTACTTACCAAATACCTGAGACAGAACAGATCTAGTAGATACTGTTACTCTAAAGAGGCCAGAGCCATCTCCAGAAAGAACTAGATAAGGTCTATGAGTGAGCGGTGGTTCAGTGGTAGAATTCTTACCTTCCATGAAGGAGACTGGGTGTCATGGCTTGAATTGGGTCCCCCAAAAAATGTGCGTGGCCATTGGCTGGGCCATGATTCCTGGTTTTGTGATGCTTCTGTATGTTGTGTATCCTGCCTCTATGATGTTAATGAGGGAGGATGGGAGCAGTTGTATTGGTGCAGCAGGACTCAGTGGGTGAAATTGTACTGTGCCTCGGGGCAGCCTCTTGGGATGTAAAGGAAAGGGAGGTAAGCAGAGAGCTAGGGACCCTATATGACCAGAAGAAGTTCTAGGAGCAAAGCGCATCCTTTGCAAACAACCCAGGGTCCCTGCACCTCAGAAGCGACCAGTTCAGGGGGAAGATTGAAGACAAAGTCCTTCCTTCAACAGCAACAGAGAAAGCCTTCCCGTGGAGCTGATGCCCTGAATTTGGACTTTCAGCCTACTGGACTGTGACAAAATAAATTTGTCTTGTTAAAGCCATTCACTTGTGGTATTTCTGTTATGGCAGCGCTGGATGAGACGCCTGGCTTTGATTCTCACCCGATATACCTCATGCATAAGTACCGTCCGTCTGCCAGTGGCGGCATGTAAATCAGACCACTGTGGATCCCAGTGGTCTTATCCACATCCCAGCAAGGGAATGGCCCAGGACCTAGCTATTTCAGTCCATTTAGGGTAGCGTCACCGTGAGTCAGCAGTTGATTCCAGTGCAGTTGACAATGACAGCTAAGTCCTGCTTGCAGTCAGGAAGAACAAGGAGCCAACCTTTTGGGAACCTCCCATCATTAAGTTGCCATGACTCAGAATAAATGCATTGATATGAACCAATTCCAGAGGCTGAGGGAGAGATTTAATCACACCAATGGCTTCAATATTGCCTAAAGAGGGAGGTGTTATGGGGCTTTATCAAGGACAAAAGTCTCTGAGGAGCCTTCCCACGCAATGGAGGCACAATGGGTGGATTGCTACAAAGACAAGCAGGCAAGCCAGGCACATAGCCAGGAACCATCTCCTTGGACAAGATGTTTGGACTCCTTTCTGAGTAGCTAGATAAAATAGTTACCGAGCCCAAACCCTCCCCCACTCTTTAACTGCATGCTGGAATGCTTTTAGGCATTTTCCTTAGGTAAATATTTTCCTAGCTCATGGAAACCCTGGTGGCATAGTGGTTAAGTTCTATGTCTGCTAACCAAAAGGTCGATAGTTCAAATCCGCCAGATGCTCCCTGGAAACTCTATGGGCAGTTTTGCTCCATCCATAGGGTCGCTATGAGTCAAAACCGACTCAGCTGCACTGGGTTTGGTTTGGGTTTGAGGTCGTTAATTTTGAGACAAAATATGAATGATAATGGTTGTCCATGCAGGCTCTACTGGATGCCAGGCCCTTCACAACGAATGTCTGCCTAAGAGTAACAAGAAGTGACAGGTGGCTTTTTAGTGATCTTCAAGTCATTGCTCAAATGACACCTTTTCAGCAAGGCCTACCCTGACCACCCTGCTTAAAATTATACCCTGTCCTAACTATACCCACGTTCTCAAACTATCTTCAGAGCCCTTACTATCTTCTGCTATGCTGTATAATTTACTAATTAATTATGTGTGCTTATTACCTGACCCCACCCTCCACAAGGGCTGTGTGTCTACAAAGGCAAGGGTCTTTGCTCATTTTGCACCTTAATGGATCTCAAGGGGCCACAGCTCCTTGCACTGTACCATCGACCAATCAAACTCCTTACGCTGTACGTTCTATCAATTATATATCGTCATTCATTTAATTAAACTCCTCCTGATGGACATTTCAGTTGTTGCTAACATTTTGCTATTACAAACACGCTGTGGCAAAGATTTTTTAGATGCTGTTTGTCTGCTAGGAAATCCTGGTGGCCTAGTGATGAAATGCTACATCTGCTAACCAAAAAGTAGGCAGTACAAATCCACCAGGTGCTCCTTGGAAACTCTACGGAGCAGTTCTACTCTGTCTTATAGGGTCGTTGTGAGTCAGAATTGACTCAACGGCAGTAGGTAAGATCTGTGTGCTGAGAGTGATTTCATTACCTTCAGTAAGTTTGTTATATCAAGGGGCCAAAATCTACCTTTCTGCAACCCTATCCCAATTCTGCTAGCTATGTTCTCAGGAGCTAAACAAAACAAGTCTAATCCTTTTTCCACATGACAGCCCTTAAAACATTTGAAGATTGTATCAAGTCTCCTCTAAATAATCTCCCTCCAGGATAAATGTCCATCTTTGGCAGACGTATCCCCTGTATATGAAAACGCTCGCCCAGGGGCCCACTAGCTAAGTGGCCAAGTATAAAAGCTTACCTCCCTGCCTGAGGTTTGGGTCCAAGTTCCTGTTCCCATGCTCTCTAGCTCTCTGACCTTGGCCAAGTCACATCTCAGACTCAGATTTCCGTCTTGAATAAATCACATAATAATAATACTCAGCCCATTGGGTTGTGGAATGGACTGTATTATGACTTTTGTGGCTTCATCCTCCATATAAAAAGTTTTTAAATTGTATTTGTGACTGTGCTGGTATATACATATGTATACAATTTTTCCCCCCAGATTTTAGAAATTACTAAAGCATTTCCATGGGACGCTAAAATCATCATGAGTACAAGGTAGTCACCGTACCCCCTGTGCCTGATAGATTCTTCCACCTTCACTTCTGAGAGGGGTAGAAAAAAAAAACTACGTCAAGTATATAAAATGTTTAGCATACGAGGACTGTCAATTAAGTTCAAGAACTCATCTTAGAAAAAGTGCTACATACCTCATTGCTGAATATCACCACAGTCATCTTCAAAGTATTCCCCTTGGGAAGCAATGCACCAACACCAGCACCCAGCCCACCCTTCAAAGCAGTTTTGGAACTTTTTGTCTGGAACGGCCATCAGAGCTGTCATCATATTACCCTTGATGTCCCAAATGTCATCAACATGTCTTCCTTTCAGTATTTTCTTTACTTTTGGGTACAGAAGATGGTCATTTGGGGCCAGATCACATGAGTGGGGAGGACGTTCCAATACAATTACTGGTTTAATGGCTAAAAGCTCCCTCACAGACAACTCTACAATGAAGTTTGCAAATTAGCCACCATGCCACTGTATGGGATGGCCATTCCAGAAAGTTCCAAAACTGCTTTGAAGGGTGGACAAGGTGCCGGTGTCAGTGCCTAGCTTCCCAAGAGGAGTGATTTGAAGGTGACTGCAGCAATATTCAGCAATGAGGTATGTAGCACCTAGGACAATTAAGTTCACAGACATAATTGTCAGACTTCATGGGGCCTGGCTCTTTGTAACTTAATAAATGATGATCAGTTTTTCCTGAAAAAAGACCTGTGTAGGGAACACAGTATAAGACTGGAGAAGTTCTCCTCTGAGAAATCTTTCTTCAGCCCTTTTTGGAAATACAGACTCAGCTTCTCATGAGTGCAGTTGACTAGAGGCTATGATAGTACACTATGTCCATGCTGTCTCACCTTGTCCACAACAGTCTAGTAATAGATTTTTGCCAAGAAGACACACTGCCCATGGCATTTACTTTGAAAAGAGAGGAAATCTATATTTACAGGCATAAACAAATCTGATACTCTGATTCTAAAATGTATATGTAAAAGGGCTCCGTATAGCTAAGACATTTCATTTAGAGGAAAAAACAAAGTGGGTAGAATTTCTTCATGGGATATCAAGACTTTTTATAAGATTATAGTTATTAAAATTTAAATAAGGCAGATAGAATAATGAATAACAGCAGCTGCCTGTTGGGAGGGTTGGGAACTGTGATGATGGGCACAGGAACACAAGAGACACTTTCCATTGTGAACCTTTTTACAGTTTTGATGTTCAAACTGTGAGAATATGCTACCAATTTAAACATTTTATTTTGAAAAATATATGCATGTGGCTAAAAAAACTAAAACAATTTAAACGCACAAAATACAAGACACCCTCCTATACAAAAGAAGTATCTAAGAAGAGACATGCAAGATTTCTTTGGAAAAGAATTATAAAACTTCACAAGATATTAAAGAAGATCTAAATATTTGAAGAGACATACCATGTTCATTGACTGGGAAATTGAAGATCTGAACGTGTTGATTCTTGTATTAGTTTATAAATCAAATACAATCCTAACAAACATACCCCAGATTTTTGTTTATTTTGGTAGAATCTGACACTCTGATTCTAAAATGTATATGTAAAAGGACCCCATATAGCTAAGACATTTCATTTAGGGGAAAAAACAAAGTGGGTAGAATTGCTTCATGGGATATCAAGACTTTTTATAAGATTATAGTTATTAAAATTTAAATAAGGCAGATAGAATATTGTAATAGATAATTTTAACTACATTAAATTTAGAAAATCTATAGAGTATATTTGGAGTTCTGATGGTGCAGTTGTTAAGAGCTTGGCTACTAACCAAGAGGTCAGCAATTTGAACCCACCAGCTACTCCTTGGAAAACCTGTCTGGTGGTTCTAGTTTGTCCTATAGGGTCACTCTCTGTTGGAATCAACTCACTGGCAACAGGTTTGATTTGGTTTCGGGATATGCAGGTATACTTAAGAAGCAGTAGCTAAGCACTTGGTGGCTAATCTAAAGGTCAGTAGTTCGAATCCATCAGCAACTCCATGGGAGAAAGAGGTGGCAGTCTGCTTCTGTAAAGATTACAGCCTTGGAAACCCTATGGAACAGTTCTACTCTTTCCCATAACATTGCTATGAGTTCAAATTGGCTGATGGTGATGAGTTTGATAAAGACTATTTTAGTCCATCTTGAATATTTCAGAATCAAATCAACAACAGTGGGTTTAGTTTGGCTTTTGGTAAGTCTGGCTGACATCACATTGGGAGCTAAGTGAGGACGGGGTCTTAGGATCTCTCTATGCTTAGGCACACTCCCACTGAATCCTCCCATTTTCTGTTGCCTGATTCACACCCATCCTTCACTGTGCCTGTTCACTAATCCAGACATAGTCACCTGCTGCTCAGGGTGGGAGGAGAGAACCTCTATTTCCATTCCACTTCCCCACAGACTCCTATCGCATGTAACATACTTGAAAGTTTTTATTAATCACCCTATCATATTTCAGTGAGACTGATTACTTTTGTGTGGCCTTTCTAGTCATGGTCTTGTAACTCTCACCCAGGTGATTGGGCAGGACTGTATAATAAGGTAACCATGGCCTGCCTAGGACACTGGTTCAGTTTTGTCTTAAAAGACAGCCAATTCCAGAGCAGAGAGGAGAATCCTACCATCACCGCTGGGATTCTTGCACTGAAAAGCTTCTGGAAGCAGGAGTCTGAGACAGAGAGAAAAAATGAGTTGTAAGATAAGAAGCTGTGGCAGGAGAGACTGGACGACAGAGACCTAGCAGCAGGAGACAGAACGGCAGGCTCCTTGGCCCACAGAAGGAGAAAGCTGAGTGCTTTGGGGCGGAGACCTGGGGCCAGGAAGAGGCCTGCCTGATAGCATGGCTGGAAAGAAGCTGTCTTGATGGAAGAACTGTATCCTTGAGTGTTCCTGAGCCTAAATTGTAGGGTCTGTGAGTTCTGTGTGGCCATAATAATGCAGCATCAAACTCAACAGAGAAGTAGAGAGTCCTGTGTGAGGGACAGTTGGCGTCAGACTTAGTAAAGAAGGGGAGGAAAGAGGCTTGTCTGGCCTTCACCTTGTGGGAGTCAGCCCTGTGCTGTTGACCTTGATTCTCCTTCCCCTTTGTGGGTTGGACAAGGTTAGACACTGCCACATGCTGTTTTTACACATACTTCCCTGTCACAGAATTATTTGTATACATTTATATTTCATTTTTAACTAGACCTGATGCTGCACCTGATCGTAAATCATTACTGAGGTTAACTGCTCGGACAGGAATGGATTGGACTCGGCAACACAGAGTGACTACATTGTGTGTGCACTTTATGGTTCTGTGCGTCTATAGGATGTCATCCTACTGGCCTCTTTCTAGAAGGGAGTGGAGAGGGTGGAGAAGAGGGGACAGGAGGTCGTTAAGAGGATATGACATGTACAGAACAGAAAGGAGGAGTGTGCTGTCACCAGGCAAGGAGAGCAATAGAAGCCACACATAGGTGTCCAAGCGAATTTAAACCGGATAGTACACGTTCACTCAATCACACACACAAAAAAATTGTGCCTCTAAAGCTCTAATCTTTAAGAATATCCTGTGTTCCTAAGGCTCCAAGTATTAACATTTTTCTCTGAATTATCAATATAATTGTTATTTGAATATAATTGATCAAGACAACACAACCAACCAACCACAAGTTGCTGTCAAGTCACCTCCTATTCAGCGGGACTCCATGGAGTAGAAACTATTCCATAGGATTTTTAATGTTGATTTTTCACAAGTAGTTCACCAGATCTTTCTTCCAAGGTACCTCTGGGTAGACTCTGATCTCCAAACTTTTAGTTAGCGGCCAAGTGCATAAATTGAATGCACCACCCATGGACTCTGAAAGCAACATAAATATAGTATGATTTTATAATGATTAAACATAGCATTTTAGTTATTAAACATAACATTCTAAATCTATCTCTTAATAGATACATGGATGGAACTGATTATATATTTGTCAATTAATATGCATTGGTAGACAAATATTATTTATTACTATTCTATTTTGTAAATAGAAATAATTACTGAGAACTATTTGTCACATAAACAGGAATGCACAGTTTGTTATGTCACTCGAGATCACACATCCTTGAACTTCTATGTAATTTGCCAAAATCCACATGATGATCGTATAGGAAAATATTTGCAATGATCTATCAGTTGGACAGCTCAATGAGATCTCCCTACTTTATTAAAAGCAAAGAATTGCAAATCATCTGAATTACAAATGGTTTGTTATTCAGTCCCAAGGGTTATTTTCTTTCCCAACTCCAGACTAATACTTCAGTCTATCTAGACCTTTAAAACTGAGGAAAGCTTTTACATCCTGGGTAAACACACGTTGGTAACCAGTGTCAAGGTGAGTAAGAAGCATCGCCGTATTTTTGTAAAGTAGAGCAAGGCCAATCATGAAGGAAGAGGCACCTTGGACCTCACGCTGTATCTCAAGCAGGTCGGTTTCTGGAAAGAGAACACAGAAGCAGATCTAAAGAGACTCTCTCTTCTATCTAGATATAATTTAACACAATGCAAAGCACCCATTTTAAATGTCCACTTTGATGAGTTCTAATAATTGTATACTCCTGTGTAACCAACATTACAACTGAAATATAGAAAGAACACTTCTACCACTCCAGAAAGTTCTTCACACCCCTTTGCAGTCTTTTCTCCCTCCACTCTCTGGCTCTAGGCCACCACTGATCCATTTTCAGTCTCCTTAGGTGAGTGTTGCCTGTTGCAGCATTTCATATAAATGGAATCATACATCCTCAGAGTGAGACAGCCTTCACAGAGCTGTCATCTTTAGCCAGCTTGCTTCCCTACAGGATTGTTTTGCCAAATCTTTCCTTTGGTGGACTCCCCACCTCCCCACCCGGCTTTGCATTTGAATCCTGCTTTTGCTTGGAAGGAAATCCTGATGGAATAGTGGTTAAGTGCTAATCAAAGGTTAGCAGTTCAAATCCACCAGGCACTCCTCGGGAACTCTATGGAGCAATTCTACTCTGTCCTATAGGGTTGCTATCAGTGGGAATTGCCTCCATGGCAGTGGGTTTTGCTTTTTGCTTGGAAGTTGAATGGGATCTCCATTGCACCTGATTAAGAGTGTTGCTGATGTAACTCATAGTAACTCCCTACTTGTAAACTCCTTTGAAGGTAACCGGCAGGCTCACCCTTGGGGAGCAGTCTTGGCAGCTACAGCAGCTCTCACTGACTCTGTTTCTTTGTATAACAAAGAAACAGCTTTAGGGCCAATTGTCTGATATGAGTCTTGATGAGTAAGAACCTGGGGTTTCTGCCCAGTAACAAGAAGACAGAAAGCTTGGTGAAGTAGCAAGTTAAGTGCTAGTCCACTAACCAGAAGGTTGGCAGTTCATGTCTGCCAGGCACTCCTTGGAAACTCTATGGGGCAATTCTACTCAGAGCTCTAGGGTCACTATCAGTCAGATCCGACTTGATGGAGGTGGGTTTGGGGATTAACAAGAAGACAGACCTGGCAATCTGTTTCTGAAACATCACAGCCATTGCAAACTCTTTATGTGGCAGTTCTATTCTGCACGCTGGGGTCACCATGAGTCAAGATGGTCAAAACTATAATCGTGTGTTATTTCAAAAGAATAACACAGTGCTTAACTGCCCTATGATTTAACAAACAATTGGCAAACTGGGGAAAGTCTCCCTCATGCGAGAGGTAATTGCTCCCGGAGAATGGAGCATTCAAAGAGACTTGAAATAACTTTAGCTTAAAGAATACAGGCTTCTATGGTGATGAAGGACTGAATGGCTACTGAGTCAACATTAAAGGTAATTTCAGGGAAGCTGTGTCCCTCCAACCACATGCAAGTCTAGCATGTTGTCTTTGTCTCTTCAACAAGGCAATACTGTTAAAAAAAAATTGACATGAGGAGGTGAGAAAGTGTGTGTGGGGGGACTGTTTTAGATTGAAAAATACTCAAGAGACAATACAACTAAAAGACAGGGTTTTTTTTTTTCCTTCCTTTTTCTTTTTTTTGTTGAGCTATATTTTTTTATTGTACTTCAGATGAAAGTTTACAGGGCAAACACATTTTTCATGAAACAATTAATACACATATTGCTTTGTGACACTGGCTGCCAACCCCACCACATGTCAACCCTCCCCCCTTCGGAACTCTGGGTTCCCACTACCAGCTTTTCTGTCTCCTCCTGCCTTCTCGTCCTTGTCTTCCCTTTTTTTTTTTTAATATGACTGAGTGAAAATGTACATTCCTGTATAAATTTACATACCCACCTATATGCAGCTTCTGCTGCTCTCCCTGCCCGGTGATAGCACACTATTCCTCTCTGCTCCATACATGTCTCATCCTCCCAACAGACTCCTTTCCCCTCCTCTCCACCCACTCCCCTTCCTCCAGCCAGAGGTCAGCAGGATGATATCCTATGGATGTATAGAACCATAAAGTGCATCCAAAATATTGTCACTCTGCATAGCCAAGTCCAATGTATTCGTGTCCGAAGAGTGGAACTTCATTATGATTTATGGGAAAGGGCAGCATCTGGGCCAGGGGCCATGCTCTCAGGGGAACCCCCAAACCGCTGGACCATCAGTTGAGGTCTTTTAGTGGAGATCTCAGGATATACCCCTATTTATTCTTGTGTTGCCAGTGAGACTCAACTTAGTGAGCTCCATCGCAGCTATCACTGGTGGTGGCCGGGCACCATCCGGTTCTACTGGTCCAAAGTCGACGTAGGCACCCACTGATGTGGACCTCTCTATCTTCTGGGTTGTCTTTCCCCCATGTCATTATGGTCCTCGGTGATCATACATTCCTGCTGAGTTGGGACCACTTGCTGTGCCCTTGGATGGCAGCTTGGCAGCTTTTAAGACTCCAGATGCTAATCACCAATGTGGGGTGCAGAGAGCCCTCTTAGCAAAACACTGGTTGTGCCAATTGGCCTTGATTTCACATAAGAGCATGGTCTCCTAATCCAGGGTATTTGGATACTTAATTGTGAGAAAGTAAATATTGTATCAGACTGAATGAAGCTCAACCTAGCCATTCATCAAGACTAGGTAACAGATGAAGAGAAAGCCCACTGTTAGCTGGAAGGAAATAATAGGTATCCTGAAGACACACAGCACCCGTGAAGTATCTATTAGGGATGGAATTGTGTCCCTCCAAAATATGCATTGAAATCCTGGCCCTCTGTAGCCATGGAAGTCATCCTGTTAGGAATGAGGAGTTTGCTTTTCTTGTGCTAATAGGGTCCTATCAGTCTAGACCAAAAACAAACCACACATAAGGCCGGTCATCAGTCTTTGAGTGAGTCCAATTCATGGTGACCCCATAGAGCAGAGTAGAATTGCCTCATAGAGTTCCCACTAAGCACCTGGTGGAGTCGAACTGCTGATCTTTCTGGCTAGCAGCCATAGCTCTTAACCAGACTAGAAGGGGCCCTAAACCTAATCACTTCTGAGTTATAAACAGAGCAGATTGCACACAGGTATATGAAGACAGAAGACAGCCAACAGAGACAGGTACATCCACAAGCCCAAGAATACCTTGGACCTGACCTCCAAGAACTCCCCAGGGCTACAGACAAGGAGGGAACTCACCTCAAAATCAAGCCCTCCATCAGGACTTCTGGCTTTATGACTCTGAGACTATAAATTCCTGTATGTGTGGTACTTGTACAAGGTCTGACAATTAAGTCTGCGAACTTAATTGTTCTAAGTGCCACATACCTCATTGCTGAGTATCATTACAGCCTCCTTTGAATTTGGAATGTGGTAAGTTTGCACGCTTCACTGTATAGTTGTCTGCAAGGGAGTTTTCAGCGAGTAAACAATTAACTGCATCAAAACACCCTCCCTACTCACCAGCTCTGGCCCTCAGTAACTTTTTTCTTTTCCTGCAGATGAAGGAAATATCGAAAGGAACATATTTGGATGACATTCAGGACATCAAGGGTAATACGATGACAGCGTTGATGAAGGCATTCTAGAAAAAGAGTTCCAAAATGGCATTGAAGGGTGGACTAGGTGCTGGCGTCAGTGCATAACTTTCCAAGAGGAGTACTTCGAAGGTGACTGTGTTGATATTCAGCAATGAGGTAGGTAGCCCTTTTTCTAGGATGAATTTGTGATCTTAGCTGGCAGGACTCCTTCTGTTACAGCAGCGATACTATAGTGAGGCAATCAGTCAGAATTGGCTTGACGGCAACGAGTTTGGTTTTTGAATTAAGTAACTACAAAGGAGTCACAGTGACCCTCTTCTTCAAGCAACTGTTGCTTTCTCTATGAGAAAATGATGTTCTCTAAAATTACAGGCTGTCAGAAAATTTCTGGTTTGAAATTTAACAGTGCAAATCAAATATCTTACTCTTGATTGCAGAATGTAAGTCACTGTGATACAGAGACACTGCCTCATTTTCCAACTCAGGTCCAAGGCTTTGCATGGTGAGGCTGTCCTTCAGATTCTTAGGGCCAAGGTCTAGAAAGGAAGGTTTTTTTAATACCAAGATGTTCAGCAGGCTTTAGCTGTGTGTGGTTTGAGGGTCAAAATGCCAAGAGCAAGCTAGAGGGCGATTCTCAGGGGCAGAGTCAGAACCTGGCTCCCCGAAACAGCACCATTTAGGTTCGCTGCCACCTGTTTCTGTGTCCCCTTCCCACTGCAGGAGGCCTGGCTGATGCAAAGAGTTATGCACATGGTTACTAACCAAAAGATGTTTTAAACTCACCCAGAGGTGCCTCGGAAGAAATGTCTGGTGGTTTGCTTCCCATAGAGCACCACCCACTGCCGTCGAGTTGGGTCTGACTCCTAGCTACCCTAGAGGTCGCTAGAGGTCAGAAGAGAACTGCCTCATACAGTTTCCAAGGAGCATCTGGTGGATTTCAACTGCCGAACTTCCGTTAGCAGATGTAGCACTTAACCCACTACGCCACCAGGATTTCTTCCCATAGGGCACAGCCTTGAAAACCCTATGGCACAAAAGGGGTTGCTCTGTGTCATGGATTGAATTGTGTTCCCTCCAAAATTTGTGCAGCCATTCAGTTAGTCCACGATTTCTGGTATTGTGTGATATCTTCCATGCTGTAAGCCCTGTCTCTGTGATGTTGATATGGAATTAGAGGGACGGCAGTTGTGATGGAAGGGCAGGACTCAACATATAAGATTGTCTTGTACCTTGAGGTAATGTCTTGAGACACAAAGACATTGGCAGAGAGGTTCGAGGACCTCATACTCCCAAGAAGTTGTGCTGGAAGCTGAGCACGTCCATGGGAAAGGACCAGTGTCCCTGTGCCTCAGAAGCTTCTGGTCCAGGGGAAGACTGATGACAAGGACCTCCCCCCAGATCCAGCAAAGAAAGCCTACCCCTGGAGCTGACACTCTGAATTCGGACTTTTAACCTACTAGACTGTGACAAAATAAAATCTCTCTTTTTAAAGCCATCCGTTTGTGGTATTTCTTTTTTTTTTTTTTTAATTTATTTTTATTTAACATAACTGAGTGAAAATGTACATTCACGTATAAATTTACCTGCCCACCTATATGCAGCTTCCACTGCTCTCCCTGTCCGGTGACTGCACACTATTCCTCTCTGCTCCATACATGTCTCATCCTCCCAACAACGTCCTTTCCCCTCCTCTCCACCCACTCCCCTTCCTCCAGCCAGAGGTCAGCAAGATAATATCCTGTAGAAGTTTATAATGTGGTATTTCTGTTAGAGTGGTACCAGGTAACTAAGACGCCAGGAGACTGAATGAACTCAACAGTCCATTGTATCAACTCCACAGCAACTAACAATAGGCCCTAGGGAGAACTTCGTCTTCAGACCTCCAACGTAGTAGACCAGTGCCTTCCATGCTGGTGCAAATGAACCATGTAGGGATGTTCGTTGGGGCCTGCGTGGAACAAATACATGCATCAAACAAATACCTGCATGAATGATTCCAAGTAGTGATAAAGACTGTGGAATAAGTGGCCTGGAGAAGGGAACCAGGATTATAGGGTGAAAATAAAAAATCTTTTTGATATTCTAGGCTATATTATTCATCCAGCTCAAGGGATACCAAGGCTGCTGACAGTTGGAATTCAAATACTGTACTTGAATCACAAACCATCTCTGTTCGTTGTTAGTTGAGTGGATTTGGCAGAGGGCCCAGTGCTTCTGGGTCTAAGGGTGTTTGTTATTGAACTAGTTCCCCAGATGGGAAGGAAGGAGCTGGAAGGAAGGTGGAGGGAGTGGCTTTGAGTTGTAGCCCCAAGGGTAGGAGAGCAGCAAAGGTGAATGGAGAAGTCTCCGGGTCAAGAGCATGGCAAGGCCTCTCTGCTACATCCCAGCTGTGTGATTGGATTCCACCTCCGCATTCCTCTAACAGGCACTTTCAGACTCTGATAATGGTGCACTTATTTATATGGCCAAAGAGCCCCGGTAGTGCACAGACTGAATGCTCAGCTTGTAGCAGAAACAGACAGCAGTTCGAGCCCACCAGCCGCTGAGTGGGAGAAAAGACTTGGCAATCTGCTCCTGTAAGATTTCAGCCTAGGAAACCGTAAGTGAAAGTTCTACCGTGTCCTATAGGTTTGCTATGAGTTGAAGTTGACTCAACAGTCCTTAACAATATAAACCAAAACCAAACCCAGGGCTGTGGAGTTGATTCTGACTCAGTGACCCTCATAGGTCAGAGTAGAGCTACCCCACAGTTTTTCCAAGGAGCAGCTGGTGGATTCAAACTGCCAACCTTTTGGTTAGTAGTCAAGTTCTTAACTACTATGCCACCAGGGCTTTGATAGGGTCAGTATGAGTTGAAATTAACAAAATGCCACCTAACAATATGTGTATACGTGTGTGTGTGTGTGCGTGCACATACATGCAGCCCAGTAGATTGCTTTTATATGGCCTTTGTTACCACAGAGACTCAGGTGGCGTAATATTTAAATATTACACCTGCTAAGCAAGAGGCCAGTGGTTCAAATCCACCAGGTGCTCCTCGGAAACTCTACGGCACTATTCGACTTTGACCTACAGTGTTGCTATGAGTCAGAATTGACTCAATGGTAGTGGGTTTGTTTTGGGTTCTCACCATGGTCTTATAAAGTCCCACTGAATGACCGATGATTCGTATACCATACAAATATGTGTACAGAACCCTAATGAGAGGATTGGTCAGTTTTGTTACCCTGCTAGGCTTAAGATGAGCCATCCCAGAGGTGGAAAAGGGAGACCTCACTATCATGAAAAATAACAGATGGGAAAAGAGTATGTACTTTGGACCCTGAGAACCTTCTAGGTCCAGGAGACAGATGGAAGTAGAGGGAGAAAGACAGAGGGAGAGAGACGTAACATCAGAGACGGTGCAGGATGGTGACAAGTAGCGACCGAAATGTTGGCAGAAGAAATAAAATCAACACTAGACAACACAATAAGGCATCCCGGCCCACCGAGCAAGGTGATTTCAGCGAGTGTGTTGATCCCCTGAGAGAGAGCTGAGAGCCTTTGGGCAGGAGGCTTCCTGGCAGAGTGTCTTGCCCCTGGGTGCTTACTGGCAGAACAGAAGAGATTTCTTTGTAATATTCACCCAAGCATGGCAGAAGCTGGACCCAGGGGCTGAGAGGCCCAAAGGCTAGAGAGAGCCCCATCTGCACAAATGGCAGTCCTGAATGAAGAATGGTATCCTGAGTTATTCCTGTGCCTTGATTTGTAATCTTTTCTCTTTCTAATAAATCCTATACTGTGAGTATGGTCTGTGTGGCCACGGCAATGAATTATCAAACCCAGAGGAGAAGTAGAGAGGGTGCCTTGAGGGAGGGATGGCTGGTGTCAGAATCAGTAAAAAGACCAGAGGGTGGAGGTATGTTTGGCCTCCCCATCGTAGGAATCAGCCTTAGGCTGTTGATCTTGACTTTTTTCCCCCTCTGTGAACTTCTATTCTTACAAAATGCCAAGGAGTCCTCATGGCATAGTGGTTAAATACTTAGCTAGTGACTCAAAGGTCAGCAGTTGCTCAGTGGGAGCAAGATGTGACAGTCTGCTTCCATAAAGATTACAGGATACCTTATTAGGACAGTTCTACTCCATCCTACAGGGTCACTATGAATTGACTTGACAGAAATGTTTTTTTTAAAGAAATTATCAGTTTTCCAGGGTGGTTGAACCAATTTATACTCCCACTAGCACGCTGTGAGAGTTCTGTTTGCTCTACGTCTTTGCCAACACTTGGTAGTTTCAGCCTTTTCTGTTAGCCATTCTGGTGAGCACTAAAATGGTATTTCATTAGAATTTTATTTGCACTTCCCTGATGACTAACAAACATGTCAAGCACCTTTTCACATGCTTGCTCAACAAATATTTGTTGAAAGAATGAGTGAATAAAGAATTTGACTACAAATGAGAAAAAAATCTGACCATGTCTCTCCTGCTTAAAACCCGTCAGTGGCACCCGATTTCTCTTAGGGCCGTGCCGGAACCCCTCTCCTAGCTGACAAAGGCCTTTGTGCTCCGGTTCCTGCCACCTCTCTGCTCTAGATGGGTCCCTTCTGTACCTCCCTCTGGATTTCTGCCACTGAGATCATCTTCAGATTCCTTCGTATCTCTACTCTGTCCTGCTTCCTGGCATTTCCCTAAGCTGGTTTCTTCAGCCTTGAACGCAAGCCAAACATTATGAATCCCAATTTGTTGTTTGTGTCTGAGCTCTAAAACCCTTGCTTCTGTGAAACCTTATCTGTCCCCACCCCAACTCCGATCTCCACCCCCACCCTTGCCCCCGCAGGCCATCTCTTACACCCCCTTTTGTTCCTAGCTCTTACACTGCTGTAAATACCTATCTCTATGTGTAATTATTTGACTAATATGTGTTGTCCCTTAAAAAATAAACAGAAGACAAAAAAAAAAAACTCAGCACTTCAAGCTGAGTAAGTTTTGTCTTGTTCTTAGATATCTGTTGAATGTATAAATAGCCAAGGAACAGAGCACTGAACACCATCATCTGAAAACAATTACCCCTACTAACTCACACTTTGAGGGGCACCTGGGCCAAAAAAAAAAAAAAAAAAACCTCAGGAAACAACTCTGTCTCCCACCCTCCCTAGGTCCTTTCAGGGGCTCAAATGCAAACAGTGTTCTCATTTTCTGTGGTGCAGCTGTTTTGTGTGTGTGTGTTTAATAAAAATCATATATTAGTTAGAGGATTAGGAGACAAGAGGAAAGGCCTTGTTACTGGCACGGGGAAAGTGTGGACTCCTAGGTCCTAGCCCCAACTTCTGTCACTGGCAGCCCGTGTACCTATGAATTAAACTGTTCTCAGGCAGTATGAAACAGTAGTTAGCATCATAGATTCCCCATTCCCCTGTCCCCTCAGCTAGAATGCTGGAGTTTAAAGCTGGCTCAGTCACCTACCATCTACAAAGTCTGAAAATTAAGGCAGCGAACGTAATTGTTCTAAGTGCTATATGCCTCATTGCTGGATGTCACTATGGTCCCTTTAGAAACACGCCCCTTGGGAAGATATGCACTGATGCCAGTCCCTAGTCCAGCCTTCAGAGCAATTTTGGAAATCTTTCCGGAACAGCCATTGTACATGGTGGCATGGTAGCAAGTTATTGAACTTAATTGCATAGTTGTCTGTGATGGAGCTTTTAACCAGTAAACAAATAATTGCATTGGAACACCCTCCCTACTCACCTGATCTGGCCCCTAGTGACTTTCTTGTTTACCCCAAGATAAAGAAAATATTGAAAGGAAGACATTTTGTTGACATTCAGGACATCAATGGTAATATGACAACAGCCCTGATGGCCATTCTAGAAAAAGAGTTCCAAAATTGCTTTGAAGGGTGGACTAGGCACTAGCATCGGTGCCTAGCTTCCCAAGGGGAGGACTTCGAAGGTGACTGAACGAAGTCTGTAGCACTTTTTCTAGGATGAGTATGCCAACTTAATTGGCAGTCCTTATACATAAAAACCAAAACTAAACCTGTTGCTGTGGAGTTGATTCCGACTCAATCCTTGACAAACTACCTCTCTGGGTTCAGTTTCCTCACCTGTAAGGTGGAGAGAATAATATTATCTACCTTGTGGGGTTATTGTGAGGGTTATTGTTGTTGCTAGCTGCTCTGGAGTGGCCCCTGACTGATGGTGACCCCGTATGTCACAGAGCAGAACTGCTCCATAAGCTTTTCTTGGCTGAAATCTTTTATTATTATTATATCTGAACCCTGTGACAGCACACCCCTCCTTTCCACTCTGTATTTCTCATAGTCATCCAACCAACTCCTGTCCCCTCCTCTCTACTTTCTCTGCTATGACAGCCTTGTGTCTTACAGACCAGTTCAGTTTTTGTCTGAAGAGCTGTCTTTGGTGCTGGTTTCAGCTCTGGGCTAGGAGTGAGACCAGGGACCATACTCTTGGGTGACCTTCCAGGATGTTGGACTGTCAAGTCTGGTCTTTTAAGGGAATTTTAGATCTGCACCCCTGTTTTTCTCCCACTGCCTCAGGGAGTCTATGTTGTATTGCCTATCAAGGCAGACGCTGGAGGTGTTTAGGCACCATCTAGCTCTTTTGTTTTCATGCTAGTATTGTTTCTGGATCACTTGGCCCCTTCTGTCTCTTAGGCTTACATTTCCTTCCTGTCTTTAATGTACTTTTTTCTCCTCACTTCCAGTTGGATTGGGACCAGTTAATGCTCCTTAGATGGCAGCTTGCTAGTGTTGAAGACCATAGATGCCACTCACTGAATTGGGATACAGATCTTTTTTTTTTTTTTTTTTTTTTTTTAAAAAAAAGCTTAGTTATTGGCTGAAATCTTTATGGAAGCAGATTGTTGGGTCTTTCTCCCTGGACGCCTGCAGACATACTGTTGGGATCAGAAATCGCCTATCTTTGGATTAGCAGTCAATTGCAAACCGCTGGAGCCACGCAGCTAATTCATGTTCATTGCTAAGAACACAAACTGACGCATACAAGCTGGTGACCATAAATGCTTATTAATCATGGTTGTCTCCAGGCCTTGCTTTCTTTACCTCTAAAGAGCTATTGGGGATGAAGATGAATGCCCCCGGGCTGAGAGTGCTTAGACTGGTTGTGGGGTCACCTACCACTTCCACTTCGTGGGCAAGTCATTTCACCTCTCAGCACCTCAGTCTATCTGTAAAGGGTGGGTTAGTGAGAGTATCCTTGTCTTGCTGTGTGTCAGCTCCAGAATCAGCTGGCTGAGTTCAAATCCCAGCTCTGCCAGTTTGACCAGGTGACCCTGGGAAAGTCCTGTCTCTTTCTCTGGACCTTCTTCTGTCTGTGGAAGTGAATCTGGGCAGAAGTGGCCAGCACCTGAAGCTGTGAGCAATCTGTTGACATCAAGATGTTCCCCCATGGCGCTGTCCCTAGTTGGACCTGGGAGAGGCCAGAGGCAGAACAGATACTGACTTTCTAAATGACTTTGAAGATGTCTTTGACCATGAAGATATCCAGTGGAGCCCTGCCCACCTGTGCCCATTGTCCCTCCTCAGTCACACAGTAGTGTTGTTGGATCTCAGCAGACCACTTACGGTGGCCTAAAGGATTCAGGCATGGTTAACCAAGGCAGAGAAGAATGGTTTGTCTTAACCATAAGGAAGATGCCTGTTAATCTTTGAATATTTTTATTAAAAACCAAACCAAACCAACAAAAAAAGAGCCGTGTCATCAAAAAAAAAAAGGAAGTAATATTAGCTAGGAGGATCTCAGGAGAACGCAGCTGAGATGTTCGGCTGGCTGTTACTTTCCTCCTAATAATTACTCTGGCTGTCGTCGTTGAGTCTGGGCGCAGGAATCCCGGCCGTTTCCGGGGGGCTCGCCAACCCTCGCCGGGCTCCCGTGGGGGGAGGGATTCGGCACCCCTGCGGCTGTGGGGAGAGGCGCGAGGGCGGCGCTCTGCGGGCCGGCGAGCCCCCGACGCGGCGGGTTACGGGGGTCGCGGGGGTCGCGGGGGTCGCGGGGGACAGCCCCCCCGGGCCGCCCACGCCGCGCCGCGCCGCCTGAGGTGAGTCGGCCGGGGCGGGGCCGCCGCATCCCCGTGACGCGCGGGCCAACCAGGCGGCGTTGCGGCTCCAGCTCCGCCGCCGCCGCCGCCTCCGGCCCCTCCCGCCGCCGCCGCCGCCGCCGCCGCCGCCGCCGCCGCCGCCACAGCCGGGTCGGTCCGCCGCCCCGTGCTCCCGGCCCGTTCCCGCTGCCCGTGCCTGCCGCCCGCGCCGGCCGCATGGAGCTCCGGGGCTTCTGCAGCGCCGACGGCTCCGACCCCTTCTGGGTACGTGCTCAAGGCCGCGGGGGCCGCGTGGGGCCGCCGGCAGGGAGGGAGGAAAGGAGGGAGGGAGGCCGGCGGGCTGGGAGGCCGGCGCGGAGGGGGAGACGCCGGGCTGGGCGGGCCGAGCCCGCAGCGCCGCGCTCCCGCTGAGGACCCGGAGCCCCTGCGGGCTGCGCCGCCGTCCGGGGGTCCCGCGCCCCGCCCCGCCCCCGCCCGGGCCCCCTTCCGTTGTGGAGCTGATGGGGAAACTTGTGGGACTCGGTTCCAGGGAAGCCGGGCGTGGGGTGGGGGAGGCTTGAGCCCAGACCTCGGGCTTCGGAGGTGGGGAAGGGGCCAGACCCTCAGCGAGGGGCCCAGAAAAGAGAGGCCCCTTCTGCTTTGCGATTTCCTCCTTCAATTAAAAATAACGTCTCAGGGAAGCGGACTTCAGAGCAGGAGACAGTAAAAAGAGGTATCTCTGTCCCTGTTCTCCCTATTTTTTGTGGACCGAGTGACCCCCTACCACAAAGAGCCCTCCATTGCCAAAGGGCCGAGCTGGGAGGGGCTTGAGCTGTAGAAAGGGGCTTCCCTCTGATCCGGTTGGGGTTCGGCCCCTTGAACAGATGTTGTCAGCCACGTTACTCTGCTGTGGTTACATATTTTTGTCACCTTTCCTTTTTATTCTACTCAAATACTCCAGAGGCAGTTTAGGGGAACAGGGGAAGAGTCAGAGGGAGAAGGTGGCTGCCTACCCCAGACCTGTGTGCCACCCCCCCTCCCCCCAGGGTCGGGCTTGGTGTGCAGCTGAGGATACCCAGGGTCCTGGTACCCGTGAGGTTATGTCTCCCCGACCCGTGTAATGTAGACTCCTGTCTGGTTTTTCGCCCGGGAAGTTTTCTTCTGCAACTGTAGTGCTGCCTGGCCCGGTCTCCAGAGTTCACTTCCCTTGGGCTTTAATCCCCGGTGCCTCGAGCTTTAGCAACGATGTAATGCGATTTGCTCCTTTGTTCCGGATAGGGCGCTTCTGTGTCATGCTGTCTTGGTTACTGGTAGGTGCATTGAACAAATCCAGACATGGTGGTTGTCTTAGACTGGGTTCTCTATAGAAGCAAAAGCAGTAAAACATATATATGTGTATATATGTATATATATATATATATACACACCCACACACATATGTATGTGTATCTATACACAGACACGTATGTGTATGAACCTGTTGCTGCTGAGTCAGTTTCGATTCACAGCTACTCTGTAGGACAGAGTAGAACTGCCCCCTAGGGTTTCCCAAGAATGGCTGTTGGATTCGAACTGTTGAACTTTTGATGAACAGCCAAGCCCTTAACGACTGCCACCAGGGCTTGCTCTCTGTCTGATGTATGTGTGTGTATGTGTATAAACATACATACATATGTGTGCATTATGTACAGACATGTATATGCATGTGTGTATATATGTATAGAGACACATACACATGTATATTCACATACATACACATATACATATACACAAACATTCATATGTACATATGTATTTATCTCAAGGAAATGGCCCAGATAGTTGTAGAAACTGGTAAGTCCCAGCTCAGGTCAGGCTGGAGGCTTTTCTCGGCTCCCGTAGCTGTAGGGACTGACAGACTCAAGACTGGCAGATCAGAAACAGGCTGCTGGCTCACAGGCTGCAGAGGCTGGCGATTTCCAAGACTGGCAGGCAGACAACAAGCCACTGGCTCAAGTCCCAGGAACCAGAGGTCAGATGTTGATGTGCCACATGCAGGATCCAGAGTGAGCAAAAGCCAGCAGGCTTTGCCAGAACATCCAGATTATTGGATGCAGGCCATACCCCTGAGGAAGCTCCCCTAAAAGCTGGCTGATCACGTCAGATCACATCATGGAGGTTATTACATCACATCACAAAGTGGAGGATAACGACAGCGTTACCAAACTGCCAGGCTGCACTGTTTCCTGACTGCGAAGCCACTGAGCATCATGGCCGAGCCCAGCATGACACACAGCTTTAACCATCATGGTAGTCTTTCATCTTTGGTAAAGGTATCAGCAGAAAGAATCACCTTTGGCTCCTAGGAGCTGGTGTGTAGCATCTGAAAATACCTTTTTGTTCTGTCTTGTGGTCCTTTCTTTCCTTGAAGGCCGTATTTTGGGGCCTCGTTGAAATAATTTAGTTTTGGGACGGTATCATTTCCGTAGAACAACCAGTCACCCTGCACTCCTGTTTCACATTTTCTGGCCAGCGTGGTTGGAGAGTTGCTGCAAGGCGCAAGCAGTACATGTGCTTTGTATTCAGGGTCAGACTCCAATTTGGCAGTGGGGACAAACCTGTAGAGGGACCCTCCTCTGCCCTATTCCAGTTGTAATTAAGGCTTAAAGCTAGGAAAGACTAGCCAGTTAGATAAGTGTGTGTTGTTGGGCAAGCCATTTTACGTCTCTGTACCTCAGTTTTCCTCATCTGTAAAGTGGGAGGAGGGCTAATAAAAGTCTTAACTTCTTAGGTTGTTGTGAAGAGTGAATGAGTTAACCTGTGTAAATGGTCAGCCTGTGCCCATAGTTAAACAGTGATCATGGTACTTCTTCTAAAGATGAAGTCCTGTGTTTCAAGGTGCATGTCTTTGGGCTCACTTTTCCTTGGACATCTAGGGACAGGCTTCAGCTGTGTAATCTACCCACATACTCATGCCTGACTTCTCTTGTGACCAGTCATGTGTTTAAAAATCAAGGTGACCTTGAAAATATTACACTGAGTGAAATAAGTCGATCACAAAAGGGCAAATATTATAAGAAATTATAATAAACTATCTAGAATATGCTTATACAGAGACAGAAGTTTTATCAGAGGGTTACCAGGGGTAGGGAGGAGAGGGGGTAGAAAGATGCCAGGCTTAAGGGACCCTGAGCTTCTGTTGAGGATCTCAGGAAAATTTGGAAACTGTTGATGGAGATGACTGAACAGAATTAATGCCACTGAACTGTACTCATGGTGACTATAGAAATTGCAAGTGTTCTGTTGCCTACAGATTTATCACAGTAAGGAAAAAAAAAATCAAGGTGACTGGCTCATGTGCAGCCCTATCCGAAGCTCTGCTCCAGAGCCAATGCCTGCTTCCAGGGCCTCAGGCAAGGTCCAGAGAAACTAGAACTTGGACATAGCCAATGGTGAGAGGTCTGTGGACTTATCAGGTCACTTCAGGCAAATACTCTGGAATGAGAAAAGGGGAAGTCTCTTATCTGCAGGGAAAAGAGTGGCTGAGTTCACAGGTGCCTGCCTTTGTTTGTGGGGTGCGGGCTGGCAGAAGGGGCTGTTCTGTGACTGATACTTGAATGAAGGTTGGGAAAGATGAGTCTGGGTTTCTCCATGTAAGCCAATTAAACAGGAAACAAAATTGCTAATGTGATGCATGACTGGAGTGAAAAATCGGAACATGTGAAAAAGTAGAGAAAACAAGCAGTGTAGTGTGGGTTTACAAATCCTGGCTCTGTGACTTACCGGTTCGATAGTTTGGGTGTTGCTTTGGGCCTCAGTTTCCCTGTCCCTTGTCAGCACTAAGGGTAATGGTAATAGTTCCTAGTGAAAAGTGGTAATATGAAGGCTAAGAAAGGGAATCCTTCACATAAAAGGTTGTTTCTTGGTGTGCCCTAAAAATGAAGAAAAACCCAGTTGCTGTGGAGTTGATTCTGATTCATTCCAGCTCCTTGTGTGTCAGCGTAGAACTGAGCTCCCTTGGGTTTTCAGGGGCTGATGATGGCCTAGATCCCGTGACCTGTGTTCTGCAGTGCCTCTGGGCAGACTCAAATCTCCATCCTTTTGGTTAGCAACCAAGGGATTCAACTTGCATGTGCCATCCAGGGATGCCTTGTTCTTTTGTGTGTCGTTGGGTTGATTCGACCCTGTAGGACAGAGTAGAACTGCCCTATAGGATTTCCTAGGCTGTAAATCTTTGCAGGATTGACTGCCTTATCTTTCTCCTGCAGAGTGGCTGGTGGGTTCAAACCTGATGTTTCGGTTAGCAACTGAGCAGTTCATCACTGTGTCCAGGAATGCCTTAACACAGAAAGCCAAACCCATTGCTGTTGAGTTAATTCTGACTCAGTGACCCTGTGGGGCAGAGTGGAACTGCCCCCCTAGGGTTTCCAAGAAGCAGCTGGTAAATTTGAACTCCTGACCCTTTGGTTAGCAGGTGTACTCTTAAGGACTGCACCTCCAGGGCTCCAGGGTTTTCTTCCAAAACCAAACCTGCTCTGCCGTTGAGTTGATTCCGACTCAGAGTGACCTGGTAACACTTAGTTCATGTAAGCAGGCCTCACCAGCTGGAATGCGCGAGTTCGTTGTTGCTGCTGCACCTGTTGCTGCTGGATGTGCGTCTCAGCCCCTGCAGTGAGTTGGCCTTGGCAGTGACATTGGCCTCAGAGATGCCCCGTGGCGTTCTCCTGCATAGTCATTAAATCCTGAATCCACCGGTCAGCTGCCAGGGGAGCTCAGTGATGGGTGACAGAGAGGCGTTTCTCAGAAGCTGTTAAAAATTCCTCTTGGGGTAAGACCTGGCCTTGGAGTCAGATTCCAGCACTGATATTTGTGCCTTGTTTCACAGCTGTCTCTGAAGGACCCCACTTTTTATGTCTTCCAGGTACCCTGTTGATTGTCACACACATCACTTTGCCTCTCTCCACCTTCCTGTGTTCTTCCCCTCTTGTCTGTCTTTCCTTCCTCATGGATTGTTAGAGCTGAAAAAGACCTCGGAGCACACAGGGTCCTCCTCCGCTCTCACTCCCCCGGCACAGATGTGGGGTTTGAGGTCTGGAATGGCAGTATGAGGGAACCAAGGTGACGCCTCCAGGCAGTCGCTTCAGGAGAAGAACAGGAAGACCTTTGAGATGGCAGGTCAGGACAAGAGCTAATCTGTCTCGGGCTTGGCCTTGCAAAAGGGTGCCATAGCTGGCCTGTTTGGTGGAAGCTCTGAGGAGAGAGGCTGTGTTCCCCTTCCGCTAAGCTAGACCAGCTCCATTTGTGACAGACTTACAGGTGATGTATGGGGAATCTCTTTCAATCCATGGACTCAGCTTTTAGGCTTTCTTTACCTGGATGAGCCCCAGTAGCGCAGTGCTTAAAATGCTTGCTTGGTAACCAAAAGGCCAGTGGTTTGAACCCACCAGCTGCTCCGTGGGAGAAAGACATGTTAGTCTACTTCCCTACAGATTATAGCCTCGGGAACCCTAGTGGGCATACAGTTCTGCTCTGTTTCATGGGTTGCTAGGAATCAGAGGCAAACCCTTGTGGGGTCGTGGTTAAGTGCTAATCAGAAGGTCGCCCGTTTGAATCAAGCGCTCCTTGGGAACTCTGTGGAGAAGTGCTGCTCTGACTTATGGGTTCGCCATGACTTAGAAGCAACTTGATGGCGGTGGGTTTGGTTTGGTTTTGGTGGGACTCAGAATGTACCCAACTAGGGTGGGTTGGGTTTGGTTTGTTTTCATCTCCACCATAGGGGTCCTTGTCCCCTGGCCCTCCCAGCTGCTGTTGTCCCAGAGGCCCGGGCACAAACGTTCTGTCAGCCTTGAATTTTCTGTCTCTTTTGTTCCACATCTGATCTGTCAGCACATCCTGTTGCTGGTTCCTTCATAATGTATCCAAATTGACCTGCTTCTCACGCCTCCGGGCAACCACTGTGGCCTGAGCCAGCAAGCCTCCTTACTGCCTCCCTGATTCGACCCTCGCCTGCAGCAGTGTAGTCTCAGCCCAGCAGTCAGAGGGAACTGGTTATGAGTAGGCCACATCCTGTTCTTCCCCTGTTTAAAAACCCTGCGGTGGCTCCCCAGTTCCTTTGGTAAAAGCAGAAGTGTGTAAACTGGTCCACTAGGCTCTGCAACATTAATCCCTCATCACTCTCCATCCCTGTTCTCTGCTACTCTGTCTCTGAGTTAACAGTGGCCACCAGGCCTCCACCTGCCTCAGGGCCTTTGCACTTGTTGTTCTTGCTGCCCTGAAAGCTGTGTTTACTTGGGTGCTCCTTCACTCCTTCAAATCCTTGTTTTAAGTGCCATCACAGGCAGCCTGGCCCTCTTCTTCCCCAACTCCTTCCTTGCATTCCCAGTTCTCTTTCCTGCCACCCTCAAATAACACTTAAAAAAACAAAAACCTGTTGCCACTGAGGCTCTTCTGAATCATGGCAACACCATGTGTTACAGAGTAGCACTGTGCTACAGGGTTTTCAGGGTTTTCTTGTCAGTGGCCTTTATGGAAGCAGGTCACCGTGCTCTTCCGTTGCACTGCTGGGTGGATTTGAACCACTAACCTTTAGGTTAGCTGTTGTCAGGTACAGTTGAGTCAGTTCCAGCTCATAATGACCCTGTGTACAACAGAATGAAGCATCACCTGATTTTGCACCATCCCCACAGTTCCTCTTTTTTTGCTGATCGTCTGTCTGAGCAGGTGTGATGTCCTTCAGGGACTCGTCCCTCCTAGTAACATGTCCAAAGTATGTGACACGAAGTCTTGCCATCCTCACTTCTAAGGAGTGTTCTGGCTGTACTTCTTCCAGGACAGATTTGTTCAGTCTTTGGGCGGCCCGTGATATATTCTGTATTCTTCACCAGCACTGTAATTGAGAGGCATCCGTTCTTCTTTGGACACCCTTCTTCATTGTCCAGCTTTTGCATACACAGGAGGTGATTGAAAATACCAAGACTGGGGTCAGATGCTCCTTCGTCCTCGAAGCAACATCTTTCCTGTGTTGTGTTAGGTGCTGTTGAGTTGATTCTGACTAGGAGCAGCCCTGTAGCCCTGTGGAAAACAGAATAAAACACTTCAGGGGTGTCTACCGTCCTCAGAATTGTTGCTGTGCTTGAGCCCATTGTTGTGGCCTCCGTGTCAGCATGTCCTGGGGGGTCTTCCTCTTTTGCTGATCCTCAATCAAGTGTGATGTCCTTCTCCAGGGGCTAATTCCTTCTGATAATGTGTCCAAAGTATGTGCATAAAATTCAGCTTAATTGTACTGCTGTATGATGTTAATGATACTCATTGTTCGATAATTTCCACATTCCGCTGCATCACTTTTCTTTGGAATGGGCATGAATATGGCTGTCTTCTAGTCAGTTGGACAGATAGCTATCTTCCAGATTTCTTGGCATAGATGGGTGAGCACTTCCAGTGTTGCATCAGTGTGTTAGGTTTGCAGATGAGCAGGTTGTGGTCCCCAAGGACCTTTCTGTCACCCTTAACCACTTTCTAATATATCATATATTTTGCTTACTCATTTTGTTTACCCTGTATGAACTTCCACCATAAAGTCAGCTCCACAGGTTTTTCTGTGTTTGTTTATTGCTGTAATCTCAGTGCCTGGAGCAACACTTGACACATAGTGGACACTCGGTGATTTGTGTGAATGTAGTGAATGAATGATACGAAGCACTGGCATGATGTTTGAGCAGATTGGAGCCTGTCTGGAGGTCAGTAAGGATGAGCCAGTTACATGCCTGTCTGCAGTGGGTACTCGGGCCGGGCTCTCCAGTTTACACAGTAGATTGCACCTGTTTTATGTTGCAAGACCGTGGCTCCTTCAGAGTCTGAGTAGAGGCTCGGGCATCACCTGTCTTGCCAGGACCTAGTTAGTGCCTTGCACACGGTAAGCTTAGTCAGCATTTGAATTTAATCGACCCCCTGAGGTAACACATTTCAAACTGGGAGCTGAATCTAGACCCCCAGTATGCTGGCTTGACTTTATTTTATTAGGCGAATTGCTGAAATGGCCAATATTCACTACTGGAAGGTTTCACAGAAAAATTTAGATTGCCAGCTTGTGACAAATCAGAAGACCTGACAACATTGGGCGTGCGTTTGGATGTGATACTGGTCAGCTGGCACTGTCCCCTCAAATAGGCTTAGTCTCTCCAATAAGCCACAGTCTCCCCTCGTTCCTATTTGGCTTCAGTTCAAAGGTCAAGTGTCCATTGCTGTGTTCTCATCTTATTTCCTTATACCTCGTCAGCTTCCCCTACCGTGGAGCCTGCCTGGCACCTGTAGGCACTGGAGTTGACATCCTCTGCTTGGAAACCAAACCTTTTGGTAGAACAACTGTGGCTGATCTGACTCGCTGGGTTTATGGCGCCAAGATCCTGGCTCTGGCACAGGCATGTTGGCAGGAGAGAGATGGATAAGCTCATTATCAGTGCCGGGGGAATTTACAGCAAGCGTATAATTTGTATGTTGGCTCCAGGCTTTCGTGGCAGGGTAAGGTCTAGCTTTTATTATCAGGTCGTAATGATTACTAAATTTCTAGCTCTTAAAAACTTGCCTGAGCATTTTGCATAAATAAATGTGCTAATAAAAAATGACTCATAATAACAGGGGCCTGAACATCCTGAAACGAGGGCTTTACTTAGCCAGGCAAGGAAACTGGGACATCTTTGTGGAGGCGTGGACCTGTACTTATCTCTTGAGATTGAAATTACAGAATCCAGTTTTGGGGGATGGTTAGTGTGGGGCACTGCTGACATTTTAGGCCAGTTAAATCTGTGTGGCAGGGGCTGTCTTGTGCACTGTAGGGTATTTATCAGCACCTCTGGCCTCTCTCCTTCAAGTGGTAGCAGTACCTCCCTGCAGTGACAACCCAAAATGCCCCTTAACACTGCCCCCGCAGGGGCAAAATTATCTTTCCCGCCTTGACAACCACTGGCGTGCATGCATGTGGAGAAGAAACTTTGGGTGAGACTTTCACCCTCATCTTTGTCTTTCTCTAAGGTGTTTTAGCTGTTGGGCGTTCGGGATAATTGGCTTGCAGGAGTTGCCTGGGAGTTGCCTGGGAGAAGAGTACAGGCCTGTTAAGGGGGTTAAACTCCGATTAGCAGGAGAAGGGCCTTGCCACAGCCCGTGTGCGGTGGTGTGCCTTTTGCCTCTTTGCACCGAGGACTGGGTTTTTCTCTGCTGGTGCATCTCCTGGTTGGAATGCACATGATGGTTCCGTCTGAGGGTGCAGACACCTTTCTTTAAGGCCAGCTTTGGAACTCTACCCCTTCATTTTAAAGTGCCTCAGGAGAGGTGGACAATTATAAAGTTGAGATTCTCCTTAAGTGTCCCCTTCGTTTAGTTGTGGGATTCATCTGCTGGGGAAAGCGGCCAAGTTCTGGGAACAGGTCCAGATGACCAGGGAGGGTGGCTCTTGATGGGCATCCCATAACCCTCAGACTTTTGAGGTGCTTTTTGCTTCCCTCTTTGTGGGTGTCCTCTTGGGAACATCCCTTGACCTTTTATGGGCCTCTTATGTAACTACTTGTTTGAGGATGCCCTTCTCAGTGGGAAGCATTCCTTTTTGTCAGGAGCCCAGGATTTTCCTGTAAGAAGGACATCAGTGGCGCCTTTGGATCTTGTGTGCTCGTGACCGTTCCTCCCTCATTCATTTATCCAGTCCTTGTTGGTTGGGCATCTGTGAGGCGCTGGCCCTGGACCCTTTGAATACAGCAGTGAACAAGACAAAGGATACACATATTTTTGTGGAAATTACCTTGGGGCCAGCCCAGGTGATTTCAGATAAGGCTTAATCCTGTAGATCTAGTCCACAAGAAGGAATGGGGGGACGCACACTGCCTTACACAGGTGTCCAGGGGAGGCCTTTCGAGACCTGAGTGGTAAAGCCAGCCGTGCCAGGATCTGGGGAAGGGGAGAGGCAACAGAAAGTGCAGAGGCTCTGGGGAGCTCCATGTGGTTCAGCTGTCACCGAATTTTAACTCAAGAGAAGCTTGGAGCCCATGTCGTAACAATCTGGCCTGAAGCGGATAAATACATAAAGCACTAAGAAAATAGCTTGTGTTAATAATACCCCTAAAACGCTTTGCTGTTGCGTATGCCAATTTATAGTGACCCTGTAGGCCAGAATAGGACTGCCCTCTGGGGCTTTCAGACTGTCCCGTCTTTTTCCTGCAGACTGGTAGGTGGGTTCATACTGCCGACCTCCTGGTCAGCAGGAGTGCTTCAGACACTGCACCACCAGGCCTTCTTGTGATAATAATCAGGGCCTGGGAATTCCAAGGCAGGTGCTTATTCCAGCTTGGTAAGGAAATGGCGCACCAGCAAAGGTGTGGGCCTTGAGCTCCACTTAGGGTTGAATGAGTCTCAGGTTTTTTAAATTAATTTTTTTTTACAGCTGAGTCTCAGAACCTTAACTGAAACTTCAGTGTGAGACCCAAGTTTTGTCACTGGTGTGGGATTTCCCCCGCCCCAGCTGCCCTTGGTTTCTCCCTAAAAAGCTTTTCATGACCCATTAAGAGGATGAAGAGAAATTTTCTTTTTTTTTTTAAGTAGAAATCGCTGTCTTGTGTGACTAAGGTGACTTTCTATAGATTGCTAGAAGCTTTTCTTTTGAAGCTAGTTGTTATTGAGTTGCCCTGACTGGTTGCATGAGGATGACTTTGCACTGGAAATTTTTTGACTGTGCTCTTAATTTAAAAAAAAAAGACTTAAGAGGCCCAGAGAGGCACATATGGGTAAGCATTTAGCTACAAATAGAAAAGCTGGTTTGAGTCCACCCAGGGGCAATTTGGAAGAACGGCCTGGTAATCTATTTTCAAAAAGATCACACACACACAAAACCAAACCCACTGCCACTGAGTCAATTCTGACTCATAGCAACCCTGTAGGCAGAGTAGAGTTTGCAAGGAGCCCCATAGAGTTTGCAAGGAGCGCCTGGTGGATTTGAACTGCTGATTAGCAGTTGTAGCACTTAACCAGTATGCCACCAGGGTTACAGCCATTGAAAACCCTGTGAGGCACAGTTACGCTGTGACGTGCATGGGATCGCCATGAGCTGGAGTCAGTTTGATGGCAGCTGGCTCGCTTTGTTTTTTTATGGAAGGGTACAGAGTGAAAAGTAAGTTCGGTGACTTCCCTCTGCCCCCAGAAGTAACTGCTGATGATACTTTCTTAAATGTCCTTCTAGAAAAACTTTCAGTGTATGCAAATATATGTGTAGGTGTGTGTGAGTGTGCATGTGTGTTTTTTCCCTTCTTCATATAGTTTTATATTCTAAATACTGTTCTCTATCTTGCTTGTTTTACTTTAAAAACCCATTGGTGGTCTTCTGTGTTAACCCATTGCCCACAGGAACCATTAATAAATGTCAGTCTCTATAAAACAAAAAAACCCAAACCCATTGCCATCTAGTTGATTCTGACTCATAGTGACCCTGTAGGGCCGAGGCTGCAGTCTTTAAGAAGCAGACTGCCACATCTTTCTTCCTCAGAGCAGCTAGTTGGCTAGAACTGCTGACCTTTCGCTTAGCAGCCAAGCACAACCAGATCTCTTTTCTTCTCTGTTAATGGAAAGCCAAACAAACACCAAACTCATTGGTACTGAATGGATTTTGATACATAGCAACTCTGTATGACAGGGTAGAAATGCCCATGGAGTTTTCAAGGAGTGGCTGGTGGATCTGAGCTTCTGGCCTTTTGTTTTGCAGCCATAGCACTTAACCACTACACCACCAGGGTTTCCTCTTGTGAGTTAGTCCATGCAAATTGGTAGACAGTACTTCTTACCAAGGCACATGCATTCCGTTGTGGTTGTACCGTGTATTCCCCGCCTCCCCCTTGGAGACTTTCAGGTTGTCTCCAGTGTTAGGTGTCCAGTTGAGGTGCCAGGAGCTTTTGTGGGCATGCATTGTTGCATGTGTATGCCTGTGTATGTGTAAAGGATTCAACAGTATGCCTCCCCTGGTGAAACGGCTGGGTTGAGGGAGAGGTGTAATTTGAAACTTGACACTTGATTGCCAGGTTCCTGCAGGAGTTTACACTCCCAGTGATGGACCCACCAGCATTTATTAAGAACTTGTTGTGGTGTTGGCATTTCAGAGGGGTAGAGAGTGCCAGGAGATGACGAGGCTTAGGGTGCTTCTGTGTAGGTGGGAAGAGTTCGCCCAGTTGAGTTCAGCTTTACATTCCAGAAGGCTCGGGTCTGTGATCCAGCAGTCAGCAGTAGGAGCTAGCTGTGGTTTTAGTCCATTAAACATTCTTTGGCCCGTCTGTTAAATTTTACAAGCTCTTTGAAATCAGTGATTTAACAGTGTGTGCAAGCTTTACTCAGTAATCCTACTACATTAGTACAGCGTCTGTTTTAATTTTCATGCGTAAACTTTCTATTTTAAATCGAAGAGCTTTCTGATTACAGAAGGGATACTCACTGTGTCAAAACGGTATGGAGATATTTCAACTTGTTAACATACAATGTGGGGAATTTTTACATTCCTTTCTCTATGGTTATATAAACATGAGCAAACATAAATAAGTTTAAAGCAAAAGAATTGATGTTATAACCGTTACTCTGCATTGTTTTTGTTTAACTTGCCATCTGTGTTAATACACAGAATCTCACTAATTCTTTGCAAAAGTTGTACAATGTCCCAAGATACAGATTTGCTGTAATTAATTCAGCTATTTCCCTATTTATGGCCATTAATTGCATTGATTTTCCCCTCCCATTGATTTGGATTACTTTGTCCCAATAAATGATGCTTCCATAAATGTTCTTGTACATGGGTCAAACTATGTAAACTTTTATTTAGTCATGTTTAAGTGGTGGCAAATATATAGGTGACAAAACATTTGCCATTTCTACAATCTTCATGTAAGCAGTTCCGTGACATTAATTATATTCATTATGTTGTCAGCCATCACCATTCATGGTTCCAGAATTTTTGTCCATCATTCATTTGTTTTTTATTGTGGCTTAGAGGACACTTTACAGAGAAAATTAGTTTCTCATTCAACAGTTGACACACAGATTGCTTGGTGACGTTGGTTGCAGTCCTCACAATGTGTCAGCACCTTTCCCTTCCGCACCCCAACTCCCTTTTTCCACTCATCCATTTTTCCTGTCTCTCCCTGCCCTGCCTTCTCACCATTGCTTTTGGGAAGGTGGTGCCTTTTTGGTTTGGGGTACATGATTGAACTAAGAAGCATGTTCCTCACATGTGTTGCTGTTTGTTATATAGACCTGTATAATCTTTGGCTGAAGGGTGACCCGCGAGAGTGGCTTTGGTTCTGAGTTCAAAGTGTGACTGGGAGCTCCATCACTTGTGACAGAAGCTCAGTGTCTAGAGAGACTGGGATGCTTACACACTGCTGGTGGGACTATAAAGCAATGCAACCACTTTGGAAATTGATTTGATGCTTTCTTAAAAAGTTAGAAATACCATACGATCCAGCAGTCTCACTTCTTGGAACATATCCTAGAGAAATAAGAGCTGTCATGTGAGTAGATATATGCACACCAATGTTATTACAGCACTGTCCATAGTAGCAAAAATATGGAATCAACTTAGGTGTCTGTCAGCAGAAGAATGGATAAACAAACTATGGTGTATTCGCAACATGGAATGCTTTGCAATGATAAAGAACAGTGGTGATCTTAGGAAACAGAGAAATCTGGAAGACATTATGCTGAGTGAAATTAGTCGGCTGCAAAAGGACAAATATGGTATGAGACCACTATTAGAACAACTTAAGAAAAGTTTTCAACACGGAAGACACTAGTCTTTGATGGTTACAAGGGTGGGGAGGAAGGGAAATGGGTATTTGTAGGTTAGATAGTATGATAGGAGTTGGTTAGGTGAAGGAAGGGAGAACAGAGGTCATCACAGCTGGACTAAACCAAAAACTAGGAGGTTTCCTAAATATAACCCAACACTTAGGAGGAGAGAATAGCAGGGACCGGGGTCTGGGGATGATGGTTTCAGGGGACATCTAGGTAACTGGCATAACAGCAAGTGGCCATCTAACTGTCGTCAATTGGTCCCAACTCACTTGGAGCAGAGGAAAATGAAAGATGTCAAAGACATAAGGAAAACATGAGCCCAAGAGACTACATCAGCATGAGATCAGAAGGACTAGATGGTGCTCAGCCACCACCAGTGACAGTGTCTGTCATTCCCTGACAGGGAATACAACATATTGTCTGTGATGTAGAGAGAGAAAAATGGATATGTAAATCTAGAACTCGGTTGAAAGGACCAGAGTTGATGGTCTGACAGACCGGAGGCTCCGTGGAAGACATGGTCCTCAGACTCTGTCAGCTCAGAGCTGAAACCATTCCTGAAGTCAACTCTTCAGACAGTGACTGAACTGGATTGTAAGACATAAAATGATACCAGCAAAGAGTGTGTTTGCTTGACTTAAGTAGGTACATGAGGCTAACTGGGCAGCCTCTGCCCGAAGATGAATGGGTAGAGGGGGACAGGAGCTGATTGAATGGACATGGGAAATGCAGGGACGAAAGGAGGAGTGTGCTGTCACAGGGTGGGGAGAACAGCTAGAGTTACGTGGTAGTATGTGTGCAGGTTTTTGTATGACAGATTGACTTGGGTTGTAACTTTCACTTGAAACACAGTAAAATATATTTTTAAAAAACAGAACAAGGTCAGTGTTACTTAGACATTGAATCTGTTCCCTCCCTTCCATTCACCTCTGGTAATTTTTATTTTTAATATATACTGGCTGGTTATTTTCTCAAAAGGTTGATGTAACTCCATTCCAGGTGACAGTGAATGGAAATTTCCATTTCTTTGTATCTGTCCTAGCACTGGACTTAGCATTAAACATTTCTGTTAATTCGATGGATGCAAAACAGCTTATTTTAAACTACATTTACCTTACAGTAGGAGTGAGTGCCCTGTGGCATATTCCAAAATGGTTTGCATGTTCTTTTTCATGTGTCCCTTCTTATATACTTTTGTTCAGGGTTACATTGGTTTGTGTTTGTTCTGGTTTACTGGGCATTTTGCGTCTTTTCTGCCGTATGTATTACCTGTATTTTTTTCCCCCACAGGCCACTGTTCGTCTGTTGGTGCAGTAACATTTTCTTTTGGCTCGTTAACATCTGATTCTTGTCCATTATGGTACAGTTTTGGCAAGGTTGTGTTTATACAGCACATACTGTTTTGTAGCCTAATTTTTCATTTACTGTGGTTGTATATGTTTTCCCGTGTTCCTATGTAACCTTTATTAAAGGTTCCTACGTGATGACGCAGGAAACATCAAAAGAAGATGGAAGGAAATATACAGATTCATTATACCAAAAAGTATTGGTCCATGTTGAATGATTTCAGCGGGTAATATATGATCAGGAACTAGTGGTGGTAAAGGGAGAGGTCCAAGCTGCGCTGAAGGCATTGGTGAAAACCAAGGCTCTGAGACTTGGTGAAATACCAAATGTGATGTTTCAGCAAATGGATGCAGCCCTGGAAGTGCTCACTTGTCTGTACCAAAAAATTTGGAGGACAGCTGCGTGGCCAACTTATTGGAAGAGCTCCATATATATGCCTGTTCCCAAGAAAGGTGATACAACTGAATGTGGAAATTGTCAAACAGTATCATCAATATCACATGCAAGCAAAATTCTGCTGAACATCATTCCAAAGCATCTGTAACAGTATATCAGCAGGGAACTGCCAGAAATTTGAGCTGGATTTAGAAGAGAACATAGAACTAGCGCTATCATTGCTAATGTCACAGGGATGCTGGCTGAAAACAGACAATACTAGGACAGTATTTACTGTGTTTTGTTGACTGTGTGTACGAAGGCTTTCAACTACATGGATCTTAACAAATTACGGATACCATTGCAGAGAAGGAGGATTCCGAAACAGTTAGTGTGCTCATGAGGAATGTGTACGTGCATCAGTAGGCAGTTGTTTGAACAGAGCAAGGGACAGCGCATGTGCATCAGGCTTGTATCCTTTAGCCCTACCTATTTATTCTGTATGCTCAACAAATAATCCAAGAATAGGGCATCAGGATTGGGAGAAGACTCACTAACAACCTGATATGCGGATGACATAGCCTTGCTTGCTGACAGTGAAGAGGACTTGAAGCACTCACTGATGAAGATCGAAGACCACAGCCTTCAGTATGGATTATACTTCATAAAAAAGAACCCAGTGCTGTCGAGTCAGATCCGACTCGTGGTGAACCTAGAGGCCAGAGTAGAACTGCCCCCTAGGGTATTCAGGGAGCGCCTGGTGGATTTGAACTGCGGACCTTTTGGTTAGCAGTGGTAGCACTTAGCCCACATACTTTGTAAAGAAAATAAAAATCCTCACAACTGGACCAGTAAGCAACATCATGTAAACAGGGAAAAGTTGAAAGGATTGCAGTTTGCGTGGATCTGTGGTCAACACACATGGAAGCAGCAGTCAGGAAATCAGAAGATGTGCTGCACTGGGCAGATCTGCCAAAGACCTCTTGAAAGTGCTGAGGAGCAGAGATGCCACCTTGAGGACTGCAGTGGGCCTGATCCAAACCACAGTGTTTTCATTTGCCTCACATGCGTGTGAAAGCTGCACAAGGAGTAAGGAGGACAGAAGGAGAGTTGATGACGCTGAGTGGTGGTTTTCGTGAGGAACATTCAGTGTACTGTGAACTGCCGGAAGAATGAACAAAAGTGTCTTGGAAGAAGTCCAGCCAGAATGCTCCTGAGAAGCAAGAATGTCTAGACCACATCTCACATTCTTTGGACGTTTTATCAGTAACGACTGGCCCCTGGAGAAGGACATTGTGCTTGGGTGAAGCAGAGGGTCAGCCCCAAAGAGGAAGACCCTTGACAAGACAGATTGACACAGTGGCTACAACAGTGGGCTCAAGCATAGCAACAATTGTGAGGCTGGTGCTGGGCTAGGGAGTGTTTTGTTCCGTTGTGTGTAGGATGTCTGTGAGTTGGAACCACCTAGATTACTCCTAACAACAACATCCAGTCAGTGAATTCACCTATCCCTCCCTTCGCAGCTGTGTAACCATCAAAGAGTGTTTCCTTTTGTGTTTAAACCCTTTCTTGAGTTCTTGTAACAGTGGTCTCATACAGTATTTGTCCTTTTGCAGCTAAGTTCACTCAGCATAGTGCCTTGCCTCCAGGTTCATCTGTGCTGTGTTTCAAGGATTCCTTGTTGTTCCTTAGCATTGCTTAGTATTCCACTTTGTGAATGTACAATATATTTTTAAAACCCATTTGTCCATCACTGGACACTTAGCTTGTTTCTATCATTTTGTTATTGTGAGCAGTGCTGTAGTGATGTATGTGTGGGTTTGCATGTGTCCATTCATGTGCTGGCTCTTATTTCTCTAGGACGTATTCCAGGCAGCGGGATTGCTAAATTGGATGGTACTGTTTCTACCTTTTTAAGGAAGCAATAAATTGATTTCCACAGTGGTTGTACTATTTTACATTCCCACCTGCATTGTATAAGTGTTCCAGTCTCTCCATAACCCCTCCAGCATTTATTATTTTGTGTGTTTTTGGATTAATGCTAGCCTTATTGGGGTGAGATGGTATCTCATAGTTTTGATTTGGAGTTCTCTGATGGCTAATGATTGTAAGCATTTCTCTCATGTATCTGTTAGCCTTATATATGTTTTCTGTGATAAAGTGCCTGTTCGTATCCTTTGCCCGTTTTTAAATTGGGTTATTTGTCTTTCTGTTGTTGATATACATATATATATATTTTTACTATTGTGTAGATTTTAGAGATCAGACTTTGATTGGCTGTGTCATAGTCGAAAAATTTTCCCAGCCTGTAGGTAGCCTCTACTCTTTTGGTGAAGTCTTTGGATGAAAATAAGTGTTAGATTTTTTGGAGTTCCCAGTTATCTATTTTCTCTTCTGGAGTTTGTGCAGTGTTAGTAACTTTTTTATGCCATGTATTAGAGCTCCTAGTGTTGGTGGTATTTTTTCTTCCACTATCTTTATGGTTTTAGATTTTATATGTAGGTCTTTGACCCATTTTTAGTTTTTGTTGCATGGTGTAAGGTATGGGTCTTGTTTCATTTTTTTTGCCAGAAGGATATCTGGTTACACCGGCACCATTTGTACAGAGACTGTCTTTTCCCCATTTAACAGACTTGAAGCACTTTAGGCCTTTGTGAAATATCAGCTGCTCATAGGTGGATAAATTTACGTGTGGATTCTCAGTTCTGTTCAGTTGGTCTGTATGTTTGCTGTAACAGTACCAGGCTGTTTTGACTACTGTAGAGTTACCATAGATTCTGAAATTGGATAATGTGAAGCCTCCCACTTTGTTCTTCACTAGTGCTTTACTTATCTGGAGCCTCTTTCCTTTCTGTATAAAGTTGATTTGTTTCTCCATCTCATTAAAAAATATCATTGGGATTTGTGCAGGGACTGCATTGTATCTTTAAATCACTTGGAGTAGAATTGACATTTTCCAAATTGAGTCTTCCTATCCATGGGTCTGTTTTCCCACTTACGTCAGTCTCTTTTAGTTTCTTGCCATAGTGTCTGTCTTTTTTGGATAGGTTTGGGATGTCTCTAGTTCGGATCCGCACTTGGCTTGGCAGTTAGGTTTATTACTAAGTGTTTTAAATAGTGTTGGATTTGGTGATTTCGTCTTCAAAGTTCTCTTTGTTGATTTAGAAAAGTCCAACTGATTTTTGCATGTTTGTCTTGTATCTTGATGCTTTGCTGAAGTACCCTATTAGTTCCAGTAGTTTTCTTGTGGATTCTTTCTGGTTTTCTTTGTATAAGACTGTATCATCTGCAAATAGAGATACTTTTACTTTTTCCTTAGCAATTTGGATAGCTTTTATTTCTTTTTCTAGAGTAATTACTCTCGCTAAAATCTCCAGCACAGTGTTAAATTATAGTGGTGATAGAGAGCATCCTTCTCTGGTTTTTGTTCTTGGCGAATTCCCTCCCTTTAAGATGATGTTGGCTGTTGGATTTATGTAAATGCCTTTTATTATGTCGAGGAATTTCCCTTCTATTCCTATTTTGCTGAGCATTTTAATCGTTAAAGAGCATTGGACTTCCTACATGCCTTTCTGCATCGATTGATAAGGTCATGTGGCTCTTTTTTGTTTTACTTATGTGATGGATTACAGTGATTGTTTTTCTAATCTTGAATCATCCTTGGGTACTTGGTATGAATCCAGCTTGGCCATGGTGAATTATTTTTTTCTATTGATGAGAATTTGTTGAGAATTTTTGTGTTTATGTTCGTGAGGGATACTAGTGTGTGACTTTCTTCTTATGTGGTGTCTTTACCTGATTTTGGTATTAGGATTGTGCTGGCTTCATACATTGAGTTTGAGAGGATTCCATCCTCTTCTGTGCTTTGAAATATCTTTGGTAGTTACGGCATTAACTCTTTTATTTTGCTGGGAGTTTTTAAAATTAGCTCTTTAATGTCTTGTAGGTTTATTCAGTTGTTTTACTTCTGTTTGTGTTAATATAGTTGTGTAGTGTGCTTCTAGAAATTTGTCCATTTCCTCTTGGTTTTCTTATTTGTTGGAGTACAGTTTTTCTTAGTATGCTGTTACGGTTCTTTTAATTTCAGTTGAGTCTGTTGTGATATTGCCTATCTGATTCCTTATTTGGGCTATTTGTTTCCTTTTCTGTTATTCTTTTGTCAGTTTGGCCAGTGGTTTATCAATTTTGTTGATATTTTCAAAGAACCACCTTTTGACATCATTAACTCTTTTGGTTGTTTTCTCTGTTTCAGTTATTTTTGTTCTAAAATTTGGTATTTCTTTTCTTTCGGGGACCATGGACTTCTTTTGCTGCTCTCTTTCTGTTTAAATTGTAGTGTTAATGTTTTGATTTTTGCCCTTATTTTTGTATTGTGCAGTTTTTCTGTGAATTGTCCTCTGAGCACTGCTTTTGCTGTGTTCCAAAGGTTCTGGTAGGATGTTTTCATTCTTTTTTGATTCTGTAAATTTTTTCTGTCCTTGATTTTTCTATATAACTCAGTAGTTTTTGAGCAAAGTATTGTCAAGTTTCCATGTATTTGATTTTTTCCCTTTTTTTTTGTTATTTGCTACTTTTATGGCTTTATGGTAAAAGAAGATGCTTGTAGTGTTTTGATGTTTTGGATTCTGTTAAGGCTTGTTTTGTGGCTTAATATTGCTCTTGGGTGGAGTATTCTGTATATGTGTATGAGATCATGTTGGTTGATTGTGGCATTTAGATATTCCATGTCTTTGCTGAGCGTCTTTCTGAGTGTTCTGTCCTGTACTGAAAGGTGGTATGTTAAAGTCTCCTACTGTTAGAGTGGAGCTGTCTGTTTCTCTTTTCAGTGCTATTAGAGTTTGTTTTATGTACTTGGGAGCCTTGTTATGGGATGTGTAAGTATTTATTGTGGTTATGTTGTCCTGGTGTGTTGAATCTTTAATCATTATTTAGTGTCTCCTTATCCTTTGTGGTAGATTTTGCTTTCAGGTCTGTTATGTCAGAGTTTACTGTTGCTACTCCTGCTCTTTTTTGACTGTTGTTCGATATATTTTTTCCCCATCCTTTGAGTTTTAGTTTACATCTTTGACTCTGTGGTGTGTCTCTTGTAGGCAACATGTAGGCTTTTTTTTTGATCCTGTCTGCCACTCTCTGTCTCTTGATTGGTGCATTGAGCCCATTTACATTCAGTGTAGTTATTTATTAATATGAGTTATTAGAGAAGTTTTCTGTCAGCGTATTTTCAGCTATTCTCTTTGTATTTTCTGTTCTCTACTGTTCTGGTACTCCAGTCACTTGTAAGTTATCCCTCTTTATAGAGTCCCATGTAATTCTTAGAGTTTCTTCATTAAAAAAAATTTTTTTAATCTAATTTTTCCTCAAATAATATCATGTGCTTTATTTTCAGTCTCATTAGTTTTGACTTCCATTGCTCAGTTCTACTCTTAGACTTTGTATTGAGCTATTTCTGAAATTTTATTGTTAATCTTTTGGATTTCTATTTTCTGTCTCTCTGTGAATTCTTGTAGCCTATTAAATTTCTTGTTATTATGCACTTGTGTTACCATCTTAAGTTCCTCTATTTATGTGTTCCTTGGCTCGGCCTGTGTTTTGCCTGATCTAAACTTGACGACAGTGGGTTCAGTGGGTTTGTGTTAATCTTTGAAATTCTACTTTGAGCAACTCTAAGATCTTCTCTTCCTCTATTAGAGGTGTTTTTGCCTCTTTGTTTTGATCACTTGCTGTAGTCATCATGATCTGCTTCTTGACGTGATTTGAGATTAACTATTGTTTCTGAGCCATCTGTGAGTTATATTTTTTATATAAGAGTATGCATTTGATCTTATGTTTGCTTACTGTGTCTTACCTTCTTGTTTTGTTTTGGTATGCCCAAGTAGACTGGTTGTGTGAGCTAGGTTGTTAACTGTTATCTCTGAAACTCTCATGTCCTGCCACCAGATGGTTAGAGCTGCTGCTAGGTATGTGAACCCAGGAGTTTATTTACTTTTCTTGTGTGGATTCAGCTCAGGTATCCTGGTCGTTGGTCACTGAGTGCATAGTGCAGGCTCTTACTTACAGTCCTAGAAGGGCAGGGCTACTTAGGGGTGACTGGAGCAGGCCCAGGTATCTGGCTGCAGTAGGGGGTTCATACGCTGAGCAGGGTAGGGGCTGATGGCTGCCCCTGAGTGCCTTTCCCTGCTCTCCAGAGCTCATAGGTGGGCAGATTTTGCAGCTGGACTTTGAGCACCCACTGGCGTTGGCTGTAAGGACTGGGAGGCACCTCTCTTGCTCGAACCCCTGTTGTAGGTAGCTAGGTGAAATGGATGGAGCCACCAGTCTTCAGACCCCTGATGTGGGTTGATGAGTACCTTGCTTAACGGGCAGGGCAGTGTTAAATGTCAGAAGTCTGACTCTCCCCCTTAGCTGTTCCAGTTGAATATAGGCTTCAGGTATAAACCCTGTTGTACTGTGCCCATGAGAGCCTGTGCTGTTGAAATGGGCCCGTACACAGGATGACAGGCATTCCAAATCTGTGGACCCCTTGTGTCTGTGCCTAGATAAGGGGGCTGTGCTTGCCCTGAGGTCCTGGCTTAGGGGAGTCGTCAGATTATTTTCTCCTGTTTGTTAATTGTTAATCTGTTCCTGCTCCCAAACCAAGAGGTTGGCTGGGGGTGGAGGGCATGAAGGAACTCACATCCAGCACAGGGCATGTAGCAGTTGGTGAAGCTGGCCCAGAACTGGAAAAGAGAGGTGACGGGTGGGTGAATGGGAGACAGATACTTCCCAGAGGGGAAAGGTGGAAAGGTGTTTTTTTTTTAGTCCTGTATGGTTGGCCAGATCCTTAACTTTTGTGGATCTAGTACCACTTGGTCCTGGTTCCACAAGGCTTGGGCAGAACCCCCACGGCTCAGCTTCTCCAGGTGTGGACACATGTCCCGAGCGCTACCATTTACCTCAGCGCATGCATGGCTGCCAGTCCATCCTGCAGGGTGCCAGCCAGGCCAGCCCTGGCAATCCTTGCTGCCACTAAACGGTCTCTTCTGCCCCCTGCCACTCAGTCCAGCTCCTCAGCTTTTTCTTTGATGTTCAGGATCCCTAGATTGTCATATATAATATCAATTTACATGGTTTTTTCCAGGTCTTTGTTGTAAGAGGGACCATAGGAAGCATCCAGTTACTCCACCAGGAGATGGGTCTCAGACCCATCTCCTTTAGCACTCAGTATATATACATATATATTTCTAAGAATTCCATGTTTTAGTTTATTCATAGAGAGCAGTCAATAAATTTTTACTGAGTGTTCTTGAGTGAGGTTTTAGAAGTATGGTTAGGTTGAAATCCAGTGAAAGGGAGGAGAAAAAGATGGTAGCTGTTCAAGGCTGTGTGGTCATTAATGAAGAATACAAGTATTCTAATTCACTTGAATTTCAGGATTTTAGAATGAGAATAATGGGGGATAATACTGAAAACTCCACCATCAGTTTATGGGAATATCTTTCTCCTCAGCCACAACTTTCAAATGATATCATTCTGTTATCAGGTAAACCGCTTCAGATTTCAACGTGTTTCCTACCATTAAATTTAATAGTTTTGATCACTGTGGACATCAGCCTTGATCTCTGCCAAAATGAAGGGGGGAAAAAAAAATCCCTGAATTGTAACTTCATTGTTTGCTCTACTACTCAGTGTGTCTTTTTTTAAAATTTAATGCTTCTCTTTAAATCAGTTCACTTTTTAAAAAATTTACTAAATATCTGAAAAGGAAGCTTCATGTTTAAAAAAATCTGTGAGGCCACGGTTGGTTGTATGTTGACCTAATACTTTTAAAAATAAATACATCACAGTAAGATAAAATTCTGCAAACCATTTAGATCAGTGATTCTCAACCTGGGCAGTTGTGCTGTCCCACAGGAATATTTGGCAAACCAGGAGACATTTTTGGTTATCGTGGAGGGTGGGGATCCATAGGGTAGAGGAGGCCAGGAGTGCTTCTGGAAATCCTGCTCTGTGTAGGACAGAATGACACCAAAGGATGATTGGGCCCATAGCTGTGAGGCAGAGACACTCTGGCCTAGACTCAGTTCCCTATTGCCAGGGTGTATATGAGCTGTGTTGGGGGCATGCTGCCATGTTATTGTCACTTACATAGTTTTGCATGATTCTGCCATCTCCCAGGTGACCTTTTATCAGTAACACTTGGTCTGTGTCTTCCTTGTGGGTTTTCAAAGCCTGTTCCCACAGATACAAGATCTCTAATAAACCTGAGAAATAGTTTTAATGTGTGGATATGAATTCAAAACCATATTATTTTTTTCCTTGGCCTGGAGCAATAGAGGAAGAAGGAAAGTCAGGACTAGGAGGATGTGGAATCTGAGGCTAATCACCTGTGAAATCAGAACTGGGTGGTGCCTGGCTACCAATACTGATTGTTTGGATCCAAGATGCTATAGTAGAATCCTGATCAAAAGGGGGAATATGGAGAACAAAATTTCAGATTTTCATGGAATCCAGACTTTTTGGAGCCATAGAAGCTGGATGAGCCACAGATACTATGCGATCGTCTTTAAACCTTAAACTAAAAGTCTCTCCTGAAATCATCTTAAAACTGTACAGTAGTTGAGTTTAACCAGTAAAGAATGTCTGCTTTGAGCATTATGCTTTTTTAAGGACTGTCTATATGAGATCAAAGTGAAAACAGCAACTTGAAAGGTGACTATATTTTATGCAAACAGGGAGCACCTTCTATATTTTCCAGCTGTGTCCTCCCTCCCTTATGAAATATTTTAATAAGGGTGATATGCTATTTTTTTCTTTTAATAGCAACATGTAAAAAAAAGGCGCAATGGTGCTTATTAAAATGCTTCTGGGAGGAGGTTGCGATTGGCTAACAGATGTAAAAGACGCACATTGTTTGTGTAAAAGTACAGCAAATAGGAAACATAGGGGGCAGTGAGTTTGTGTTAATGGGAGAGGAACAACTCTGAAAAGGAGGGTAAAAGTGGTTACACAAATTATAGGATGTAATCAAATCAATGAATTGTACCTGTAGAAACTGCTGAATTGGTATGCTCTGTGTGTATATTCTCAACAACAACACAATAAATAAAATTAAAAAAAAACAAACTCACTGCTCTTTAGAAACTGGCGAGGGAAGAACTTACAGACCCTGAAGCTGAAGCAATTGAAATAACCTTTTTGCCAGGCAAATGCTGTGTGAACATGTGATTGAGAAAGAATATTGTGCTTGTGGAGAGCGTTTCTGTAGTGCAACCAGGTTGAAACCACAGCCTCATGATGACTGTGCGCTTTGTAAAGGGATGTGCTTGGCGAGGCTGCAGACCTGTACTGCTTCTTCCTTTGCCTGTGTTTGGCAAAAACAGCTTGGCCTGGGCAGCAGCCGGGGAAGGAGCTGTTGAGACAGGAAGGCTGCTACTGGCAGGTCGAGATGATGGAGACCAACTTGCTGGCAGCTTTCCTGGAGCTGTCCTGGTCAGGTATTCTTCACAGTGACATGCATGACTCCATTAAGGATAATTGTTATTGGGGGTGGGTAGTGAGGCAGGTGAGTGAGAGAGCGATTATTGCCTCTTTTCTTGGGTTAGCTTGTCTAAGAAGGGCATTTCCATCCTTGCTTAAATCAGGGCTTTGAACCAGTTCATCCTGGTTCAGTAATGGCTGAAAAAGCAAAACGAGAACACAACAGAATTTTAAAAAATTGGGCGAACCAGAACAGGAAAAATTACAAGTTGAAGCCTTCCTAGAAACCTCATTTCCCTCTTAGAAAACAAAGGTAGAGGACATGTTGCCTAGCAGCCAGATCTCTTGCTGTTGAATTTTGCAGAGTCAGAAACAGTGGTGCCCGGCTCAGAGACAGCAGTTGACTGTTCCACTTTGAATGTGTGGTGCTGTCCATACTCTTGGCATTAATCCGGTTGCATGCATCAGGCTCCTGAAAGGGCTTCTACACCTCTTCCAGGAGAATTTGTACTGCTTGCTCCTTATCTTGCTGTTTTGAGTTTTTGAACCTGTGCCCATAGTGGGGTTGTTGGGTCAAAGGAGAAAGCAGATTCTTGGGCTTCTCATGTTTCTGAATTGCTCTTCAGATAGATGTATTTACCCCTTCTGTTGTTTGTTGAACAAGTACAGTAAAATCTGTGGAAGCTGAGACTTGGTTATGGTGGAAATCAGTCGGAGAAGGAAAACTCATGTTTTTTACTAATAGCAATAGAAAAATGGTAAGATGCACCTTGTCAAAGGCAAAATACTTTCAAGACCTAGAAAAACTAGGCATTCCTGTCAAGTTTTAGTTCTTGCAGGCTTAGCTGTATTTATTGAGCACCAACTACGTGCACCTGGTACCCTGGCGGCCCCTGAGAATACAGTGATGAGTAAGGCAGACACGGTCCTGCTTTACTACAGGTAGGAAGGCGAGATCGATGGAGCTCAGCAGGGAATTAGTTGACAGGGTAGACTTACATAGCACTTCTAAGTGCCAGGCCCTGTCCTGAGTGTTTCATAAGTACTAACGACTTCATGCTTAAAACAACTCTGTGAAGCCCAGATGATGCTTATTCTTCTCTTATGGGTAGGAAAACTGAGACAGGGTGCATTGAAGTCACCAAGCCAGTAAATGGTTAGAGCTGAGAGTCACATCCTAGCTCCAGAGTCTGGCAGGAACCCCTGTCCCTTGTCTCACAAACATCCAGGTGTGCTGACAGAAAGTCACAGGTGTTAGTCATCATGAATAATGGGAACAGGGACAGGAGGGGTACCCCACTGGTATTTTGAAGCAAAACGAGAAGGATCTGGCCAGGCCGAGGGCGTTCCAGGCCATGACCAACTTGTGGGAGACCCTGTTGTGGGAAGAAGCTGAGTGTGTCAGGAAAGCTGCGGGGAGGCCAGTGTGGCTGGAGCATCACAGCCCCAGGAGGGTGATGGGCTGAACTTGGGCATGGCCATGCCTTGCAGCGCTTAGTAGGGCTTATGGTAGTTAATACAGGTACTCTTGGACTTAAAAACAGGGTTCAGTGAGTGGCTCTGTCTTAAGTTGGTTCTGATATGAAGTCAAATGCCTCATTTTTTTTGTAAATTTTTATTACTGTTGCCTTTTATTATTGGTGTGTTTATAGCTCTGGTCTTTATTTGTTTTGGGGCATTAGAAACATTGCATATAAACTTTACAGCTGTAGTGATACAAGCAAATTACATGCTGCAACATTGTTAAGTAATACATATTACTAAAGGTAGTGTACAAAAAAAGGGTGGTAGGAAGTGTGGTTAGTCATACTCAGGTACTAACTGAAGTACTCTGTAAGTCAGGGGTTACCTGTACTTGTATGATAGATCCCCATGCTCTGTATAGAGTGCTTTTGTTTAATGCTGAAAGTCGTATGAAGTCTGGAGACTTTTAAGATTCCCATTTTACAGATGGGGAGATGGAAGCCCGGCCCGGTTAAATGACTTGTCAGAGGTCCCACAGCTTGGATGTGGCAGAGCTGGAATTGTACCTTGAGTGTTTCCCCCATGACCTAAGCTCTTACGTGTGCTAACCTACCTTGCTCTATGATGGGAGGATTCCCAGGAGCCACTACAGGGACCCGTTTTAAAACAGCTATTGTGGGTACTTCCCAGGTCAATGGCAGTTGGCTCTGGAAGGGTTGTAAATACCCAGGTCTAATAGGCAGAGCTGGGCTGGGCCAGAGAGGTATCTTTGCTGATGAGACAGTGCCATATGACTTTGGCAAGTCTGAAGAAAGAGAATGAAAGTCAGTCCCAGGGGGGCCTCAGCACTGGGGCACGTGGCTTCACAGGCTGTTGTTTTTATCCAAACAGTGACGACGACACCACCAACAAAAACCAATAACAATATGGTAGAAGGAACAGCAGAAGCCTGCCTCCCCATGCTGCTCCCGCTTCCCAGCCCTGTGGGTTCCCAGCCCAGGCCGGACACTGTCACCTCAGCCGCAGTCAGTGACAGGCACTATCCTTTCAGAAAGGAAAGACTGTAACATGGTCATGGGATGCCGATCTCTTGGAGTCTCACTGACCTCCCCGAGACCACCCAGCAGGAGGGGTAGTATCAGGGCTCAAGCCCAGGTCTGCTGTTCTGAAGCAGGTGGCCTTTTTTTTAAGTTTAGTTTTGTTGTTTTAGTTGTGAATATAGGAAGCAAAACATCCAGCGATTAAACATTCTCTACATGTGTAATTCTGTGAGGGTGATTCTGGGAGTTACACAGCCCTTCTCACCCTCTTTTTCTGAGTTCCTCCTCTAGCAACGTAAACTCTGTTAAACCTGGGAGTTGCTGTTGTCACTTTGGTCCCGGGTAGGTAGTTGTTTTTCCTTTTTAAATAATGTTACAGAGTTTTTGGTGAAAGTTTACACAGCAAGTTAGGTTGTCATCTGACAGCTTCCACACGTATTGTTCAGTGGCATTAGTTAATTTACTACGATATGTCGACATTCTTTTTGATTGTATTCTGTCTGTTTCCTTTCCAGTACTCCAGTTTCCTCCCCTCTTTATCATCCAGTCTTGGCTTCCAACTTACTGTCAATCCAGTGGTTTTTAAGTAGACCACCTACCTTAGGGGTACTAGCCTTTATTATGTGTGCTACTCGGCCACTTTGCTAAAAGGTAGTTGATCTCAAGGCATAGGCTTGGGTTCTAGATTTGAACAGTGTCTCAGGGCCATAGTCTCAGGCAGTCCTTTGTTCGTGACTCTTCCGTTTTGCCTGGCGTGTGCATGCGTACGTGTCTGTAAGAATTTGAGTTCTACTGCCTGTTTATTTTTCTTCTACATGTGGCCAGTTGTGACCTTGGAGAGCTCGGTGGTGGTAGCTGGATACCCTCTGTTTCTTCTGGTCTCAGGGTAGAAGAGGTGACGGCTCGTACAGACTTGTGTCTTCTCTGAGCTGTTGGTTACTTTCTTCCTGTTTTACTTCTGGTGAGTAGACACCCGTGATTGTCTCACCCGTGTGGCCGTGCACGAGCATGTGAGACCCCAAGTGCTCCTCACTGTATTAGGATACTGATCGTGAATTTTGTGTGCTGTGTTATGCCAGCTGATTGAGTTGTCCCATGAGACTGGTCCAAAGCCTTCGGACCTAAACTGCCAATCTTGGAAGGTATTTGCTTTTATATGAGGCATGTCTGTATTTATGTCTTCAGTGAATATATATGCCTGTACCCACATATTTGCATTTGTGTGTACCTGTAGATCCTTCTGGAAACTGATGGTGTGGTAGTTAACTGCTACAGCTGCCAACCAAAAGGTCAGGAGTGTGAATCCACTGGGTGCCCCTTTGAAATTCTGTGGGGCATTTCTGCTCTGTCCTGCAGGGTCTCTGTGAGTCAGAATTGACTAAGCTGCGATGAAGTTGGGGGTTGGTTGGTAAAGGTGCTTCTGTACATGCATAGTTCTTAAAAGAGCATAATGGCCAGCAAAGCCCATGCTCTTCACGATCAGGTCGTGTTTGCTCCCTGTCCGAGTTGTGATGCTGCCTGGCTAGGGTGGGGAGCACAGACGGAAGATTTCAGTTTGGCATGCAGGAATGCTGGGCTAGGGAAATAGACAAGCTAGTTGGGGTGGAAAGCCAGGGGTAGGGGAGCTTGAGGATGATGTGACCTTTCCGATTTCCTGTTCTTGGCTGAGTTCTAGAGAAAGAAAAGCCAGCAAGTTTCCTTCTTGGTTTCACAATTCCTAGGAGTTTTTGCAGTGTGTGGTGACACAGCACTTTTCTAGTGGGAATCCTAAGTGAAGTGTGATTTTCCCTTGCCTAACTCTTTGCCTGTCCACCCAGCTGTATCCGTCACCCCGCCCATCCTGGCCCTTTGCACCACTTTTTGAACATACTCCCACACCCTGGGCTTGCCCGGCAGCTGTCTTTATCCCGCTGCGTGCTTTTCCCGGGGTGCTGTTCTCTCCTGTCTCCACACTAGCACAGCCTTACGTGTGGGACCTCCTCAGATCTCACCTACTCCAAGAAGCCTGCCGTGATCTCCCCAGTGGAAATAATAATAGCTTCACTGATGCAGCAGTTACTGGCAAGTGCATCATTTTCTCCACTCTCAGTATATGCAGCAGTTCAGGTTTTCAGGCTCAGAAGCCAGCCTGTCTGTGTCAGACTGTAGTGTTCCCACTTCCAGGCTGTGTGACGTTGGGCAAATTACTTTACTTCTCTGTGCCTTGGTCTCTTCCTCTGTGCAATGTAAGCAGTACTACAGATTTGGGGTGAAGATGAATTAATTTAACATGTAAATTCAGTCTTTACAGTGACTCTGAAACCCTGAATACTACCGTCCTCATCTCACAAATGATGACGTGGAGGTCTCCCAGGCACTTGCCACTGCTGGAGGCCACATAAGCCTGGCCAGGTTGGCAGAGCCAGGGTGTGGACCAGAGCTGTTGGCCTCCAGAACTCATGTTCTCAACCACAGTTTGCTCTAGATCTGTTTTGTTTGACCCAGATGATTTTTTAGAAAATAGTACTGTTGTTTGAAAATTGGACATTTCGTAAGAAATTCCAGACTGTGAGTTGCTCTTAAAAATGGGACAGTTCCTGGCATGTTGAATTCCCATTCCCACATGGTAGCAACTGGTTGGCGCTGAGGAATGGCTTCACGTTTGTCACAGTCCCTACCACTGCCTGTTGTCTTCTAGGCTTTGAGACTTATTGGTGTTTACCATTTATTGTTTTATGTTTCTTTTAATAGAGAACTCTTTCTTGTACCTTTACCCTTTAATAATAATAGCTAACATTTTATCATACATAGTGGCAGCCCTCAAGCCCTGGTGGCATCGTAGTTAAGAGTTCGCCTGTCAACCAGAGTGTTGGTGGTTTGAATCCACCAGCCATTCCTGGGAAGCATGGGGCAGTTCTCCTCTGTCCTCTGGCGTCACTGAGTCATATTCCACTTAACAGCACTGGGTTTGGCTTTGGGCACTGTTTTAAATAAGTTAACTCATTTAATCCTGTAAAGATGGCATGGGGGTGGCGTCTAACCTGTGACTTCTCAAGAGGGAAGGAGACTGAGGATCAGCAGACGAAGGCTGTTTCCTGTGCCTCCCCTGTTTGCTGTCTTTACCAGTTCCGACACCAGCCGTCTGTCCCACAGCACTCTTTATTGCTGTGCTGGGTTCACATTGATTGCAGCGGCCACACAGAGCTCATGGGTAGTGCATACAGTCATGGGCTTTATTGGGAAATGACCGGTTACAGTTCAGGTTGAGGAGTGCTCAGGACAGCCTCTCCCCAGCTGTGTTTGCAGGCATGGCTCTCCATGGCCTTTGGCTTCTGCCCAAAGTCCTTAAGCTTTCTCTCTCCTTGGGGTGGGAAGCCCACCACACCCTCTCCTGCTGCCAGGTTCCTGCTGCCACTTCTCACTTTGTGTTACAGCTCTGTCTCTGTCTCTGTCTGTCTGTCCTGGGTCCAGAAACATATTGTCTACTCCTAGCTGTTCTTCCTTGGTGGTGGTGGGATACTCTTGGCTACTTTGGAATTGGCTTTATCTTAAGGGAAAACTGACTGCTCTCCTTGGTGGGCCACAGTTGTCTTATTTGCAGTCTCCCACCCAAACACCTGGGTGGGGAATTACCATGACGACAGAGACCACGCAGAAGTAATCGGTCATACCACACATCCCCACAACCACCCATTGAAGGCCCGGGTGCTGATTTAAAAATATATATAAAAAAAAATTTTTTTTAAATTATGATTAGGTGAAAGTATACAGTCCAAGTCAATTTTGCATACCCACCTCTCTACAACTCTGTCTGCTCTCCCCATCCTGTGACAGCACACTCCTCCGTTAGAAAAAAAATTTAAATAGCTTCCTGAGATACAATGCACATATCATAAAATTCAGTCATTTAAAGTATACAGCTAAGTGGTTTTTTATGCGGTCACAGAGTTGTACAAACATCGTCACTATCAATTTTGGAACATTTTTGTCCTCTCCAGCAGAAGCTCTGTCCCCCTTAGCTGTCACCTTGTGACCAGCCCTCTCATCTCCTGGGCAGCCACTAATCTACTGTCTGTCCCTGTGGATTTCCATATTCTGGACATTTCACAAACAGCTGAGTCCCCAGCTTATGATGGGTTTCCCTTCTAACAGCTCCATAGTAAATCAGGTCTAATACAAGTGGAATACTTCTTTCAGCTTTCATTATTATGGCATTTTACTATCAGTGTCTTTATAAACTTCATCCTTTTATAACTTTATTTTTTAAACTGTGCTTTAAGTGAAAGTTGACAGAGCAAATCAGTTTCTCATGGAACGATTAATAGACATACTGTTTTGTGACGTTGGTTGCCAGCCCCACTACGTGTCAGCACTTGCCCCGCTCTCGATCTTGGGCTCCCTTCCCGTTCGCCCCCTTTGCTGCCCTCTGCGGCCCTGGGGCTGGTGTGCTCTTTAGATCGTGTACATGGTTGAGCTGTAGGTGTTGGCATGTGTTTGACAGGCGTGGCTCCCTTTGGGCTGAGGGGTCCACCTCAGGAGTAAATTCAGTACTGAGTTAGAGGGTGTTCTGGAGCCGTGCTCTCGGCATTTCTCCAGGTTCTTTCGGATCAGTTAAGTTTGGTCTTTTTTGTAAGTTTGAATTTTTTTCTACATTTTTCTCCTGCTCTGTCCCGGACCCTCTATCGTGGTCCCTGTCAGAGCAGTTGTAGTCTGGTTGTGCTGGACTCTGCCTGGTGGAGGCTGTGGGCAGTCGTGGTCCATCAGTCCTTGGGACTCATCTTTTCCTATGTCTTTGATTTTCTTCGTTCTCTTTTGCTCCCAGTGAGGGAGACCAGTGGAGTATGTTAGGTGGCCACTCACAAGCTTTTAAGATCCCAGATGCTGTACAACAAAGTACATTTTCTTTATAAACTATGTAATGCCCAATTGAGCTAGATATCCCCGGAGACTGTGGTCCCCAGCCCTCAGGCCAGTGATTTGGTTGATCAGGGAATTCAGATGACTCTATGAAGGGAACCCTGTGGCGCAGTGGTTAAGAGCTCAGCTGCTAACTGAAAGGTCAGCAGTTTGAATCTACTAGCCTCTCCTTGGAAACCCCGTGGGGCCGTTCTGCTCTGTCCTGTAGGGTCACCATGAGTCAGAATCTATATGCAGGGATGGCAGTGGATTTGTTTTTTTTTATGGGTGTGAAGCTTCTACGACTTTGCTTTGGTCAAGTTATGCTGACTTCCCAGGTTTATGTACTGTCTTATTCTTTACTGAAGTTACCACTTTCCTGTTCTCTAGTTACTGGTGCTCCCTCCCTTTCCTTTTTCCCTCATAACTATCAGAGGTAGTTTCTGTGTGTAAACCTTTTCATGAGTTTTATAATAGTGGCCTCATATAGTATCTGTCCTTTTGTGGCTGATTTATAAATCTGATTTTTTTTATCTCTGGGGGAGTTGGAAACAGTACATATAAATTTACAGAGAATGGCAATATGAGCAAATTACAAGCTACAGCAGAAACAGCACATGTAAATTTACAGAGAATGGCAGTGTGAGCAAATTACAGGCTACAGCATTGTATGTGTTACATATTGCATGATAAGGTATTAAAAAAGAAAAAAAAAACCCAGGGTTTTTAAGTATAGTTTTTTGTGACTTAAGTCTGTTATGAGTCCGGTACTCCCTGTGTATTGACTCTTACGGTATGTGACCCTTGGTGACTGGCGTCTCAGCACAGTGTCTTCATGCATTTCATTCGTTTTTATTACCAAATGACATTCCATTGTGTAAATATGCTACGTTTTGTTTGTTCATTCTCCAGTTGATGGACATTTGGGTAGTCTTCATTTTTCTGCTATTATGAATACTACTACTATGAACAAGTTTTTATGTGGACGTGTATTTTCAGTTCTCTTAGATATATAAACCTAAGAGTAGAATTGCTGAGTCATAGGGTAGCTCTCTGTTTAACCTTTTCAGGAACAGGTGGATTTTCTTCCATAGTAACTGTGCCACGGTGCACTGTTTCTGATTCCATTTTACAGGCAGGAAGGAGGCACAGAAAGGCGGCTGACTGACAGCTGCCAAGAAGTGAAGGGACTGGAGATTTGTATGTAGGTGGACTGCTCCAGAGCTTTTGCTTCTAGTCATTCCACTTTAAGATCACAGTAAACCTATTGTAGAATCAATTGTGACTCATAGTCACTCTATAGGACGCAGTAGAATTGCCCTGTGGAGTTTCCAGGGAGCAGCTGGTGGGCTGGAACTCCTGACCTTTTGGTTAGCAACCAGACACATAACTACCATACCACTGGGGAGTCCACACTCCACTTTACTTCCTCTCAGATCTGGGGAAATGAAAGACAGTTATCAGATGGGTCTAGAAAAGTGGAAGTGAAGACTTTTCCTCTTTTGAATATGCAGATACAAGTAGTACTTCTGTGTCTAAAAGCAGGTCATGTGAGGAAGAGCAGAGCACAGTATACACGCTGCCCTCTCTCTCTGACTTTGAATGCTGTAGGTAGTTTGAATCTGTGTAGCTGAATACTTGTCTGTTGTGACTGCAGCTGCCCAGGGGGCATAGTTCTACTTTGAGTTATCTCTTCCCTCTGTTTCCTTCCATCAGTTGATGGAGAGGAGAGGCATGTGTGGGTGCTGGGTTTCCCCCTATCTGAACACTGTTGGGTTCAGCCCACATGGAATGGCTGTAGGGTAACTGATCTCACGCAGTTCATTTCTCAAGTATTGGGAGGTCACTGGCAAGGATGGATCGTTTCCCTTTGCACATTTTTCTTTGGGGTGGTGCTGCCTAGTTGTCTGGATCTACCTGGGTATATTTGTTCTAGATCCACAGTTTAGGAATGATTTTTTGCAGAACAGAAACACTGTCCCTGCCTTGTAGAGTTTTATTTACCATTTTTGAGGGTTTTGCAGAAAGGAAGCCCATAGAACTTTTCCAGTCACAGCACAGCCAGTTTGCGGTTGGGGAGAAACTTCAAAGGGTAGAAAAACAAAACAAAAAAGCAACTAGTTGCCATCAAGTCAACTCCGATGAGGTCATGGTGACCCCATTGTCTGTCACAGTAGGTAGAACTGTGCTCTGCAGGGTTTCCAAGGTTGTGATCTTGTGAAGAAGATCACCAGGCTGTCTTCCAAGGTGCCTCTGGGTGGGTTTGAACACCTAGCGTTTTGGTTAGTAGGTGCTTAACCATTTGTGCCATCCAGGAGCCAAACATTGTGTAATACAGCCATAGACTCCGAGGTATACAGACGCCTTTCTTCTTTGAGTGATGTTTTAAAGACCGACTTCCCTTGGGGATCACTGGGTTAAAGTTTGTCATTGTGCCTGTGGTTCTCGTGGCATCTGGCCAAGTTATCGGACTTAACCTGAGGCCTTCAGCTTGAGTTTTGCCACCGCCAATCTTATGGGCGATGAAGGAATCCCATTTGCTCTACAGGTTAGGCTGTTCTGTAGTTTAAGAGGGAATTCATTGTGTCATTGTTTGGAATAGCAAAAAGACAGGCAACAACCCAAGTGGCAGTCAGCAGGCACCTGGTTAAATACGGTATGTGCCACTCATTCATTGCAATTCAGTGCAGTTATAGGTCACTTGGAGATGAAAATGAATGAGGAAGTTACTGACCTACGAACGTGGGGCAGGCTGCAAGATTTTAAGTGAAAAGGTTAAGATATGAAATGGCAGATCTGGTATGGTACTTGTTGTGTAAATGGAAACAACCTGTTGCTATTGAGTCGCTTTGACTCCCCGTGACCCTGTAGAACAGCATAGAATGGTTCCATAGGGCTTCCAAGGCTGTAATCGTGATGGAAACAGGCTGCCACATCCTCTCCCACAGAGTGGCTGGTGAGTTTGAACCACAGACCTTTCAGTTACCAGCTGAGTGCTCAACCAGTGTACTACCAGGGCATCTCTCTTGTATTGAAAAACCAAAGCCAAACTGGTTGCTGTCGAGTCCATCCAATTCACAGTGACCCTATAGGGCGGAGTAGGACTGCCCCATAGGGTTTCCAAGGAGCACCTAGTGGATTTCTGAGGACCCTTGGGATTATACTGCCCTGCATCCCCACCTCGGAGTACCCAGGATCACCTTCATATCTCAGCATCTTTAATTTAATCACATCTGCCAAGTCCCTCTGGCCTTAGAAGGTAACCTGGCCACAGATCTGGGGATTGAGATGTAGATGCCTTTGGAGGCCATTCTGCCAGTTATACAGGCCCAGCATAGTTCCTGGCACACAGCAGAGGCTCAAGGCTGGGCAATGGAAAAGGGACAGATTAAGAGATGAATCTAGAAGTAGTCACAGTGATAGCAGTGATGTTTGTTGATTGCCTGCTTTGTGCTCTGGCTCATGCTTAATGAAGTGCTAATTTGCAAAAAAACAAACAAACAAACAAACAAACCAAAAAAACCTTAGTGTTCCCACTTCACAGATGTGGAAGCTGAGGCTTACCTCCTAACAGAGTTAGGAGCTGATGTCTGATAAGGCCAGTGTGTGGGAAATCTGTAAATTTGGAGAAGGCAGAGATTCTGTTAATTCAAATAGGGTGTCTCAGCCTGAGCACCGCTGACATTTGGGGGTGAATCACCCTCTCTTGTGAGGGTGCTGTCTTGTGCATTGTGTGTGTTTGAGACATCCTTGCCCTCCACTCACAAAAAGGGTAATAGAACCTCTGCAGTTTTGACAACTAAAAATGTCTCCAGATGTCGCCAGATGTTCCCTGAGGGCGGACCTGCCTGAGATTAAGAACCACTGTGTTAAAACATAAATAACCTCCTGACACATCAGATCCACGGTCCCCTGTCCCTCAGTGAGAGTCAGGGTCCCATAGTGGCTGTGAGCCCTGAAAGGCCTTCTTCTTTTTCCCAGTCCTCGATCCTGGCCTTACCTCCTGCTGCTGTGGGGCTGTACTGGCTGCCCTAGTGTTGCTTACACAGTGCCAGATTCCTACCTCAGGGCCTTGGCACTTGCTTGTCTCCCAGCTTGCATTGGTCTGTGCCTCTTTGTTTCTTTCACCTCTTTGTTCAAATGTCCTTTTTCCAGTGAGGCCTTCCCTGGCCACTAAGTTCTCTTTCCCTTCTCTGAGTCCTGTTCCTCATCTCATCCCGTCCCCCATGCACACTATGCATAGAAAAACCTGTTGGCCATTGAGTTGATTCAGGCTCACAGTGACCCTGTAGGACAGAGTGGAGTTGGCCTGTAGGATTTCCAAGGAGCAGATGGTAGCTTTGGACTGCTGACCTTTTGGTTAGCAGCCAAGCTCTTACCACTCTACTACCAGGGCTCTGACACTTGTATAGATCTCATTTATCTTGTTTACCATCTGTCTCAGCTCCAGGAGGACAGACAGGGCCTTTGTTTACTCTGGGTCCTCAACATCTGGACTGATGTTCAGTAAGTAGTTGTCCAATGGATGGATGCTATCTTTCCTGCTGGCTGCTGTGTCCACACCTGTATCCCTGTGCCTGGCACAAGCGTGACCTCCAGACAGCCTCTGGAGCCTGGTGAAGTGCAGAAGTCTGGGTGGAGGAGAGGAGGTGGCTGGAGATGAAGTTAAGGAAAGGGACTGGAATGAGAGAAAGGACAGGTGTTTTGTATAAAAGGGCCCCTGATACGACGCATGCTGCGGGTCAGAGCAGGTCAGAGCAACCTGCCTGTGGTGGCCATGCGTGCTGGTTTGTCTTCAATACTTCAAGTGGTTTTACAGCAAGAGTCTTAGTTTTGCTTGTAACCCTTTTCCTTTCTGGAGAAGGCAGGCGACCCTGCCTCTTGGGCTTGGGGCAGGTAAGGTCTTGGGGCTCTAGACTAGGCAAGGGACGACCATTCCCTGGGTCCTGGGGGTGCGGCTGGAGGCTACCGCACCACCTCTGTTATTTCCAGGTGTTATTTTTAGCCCTGTTGTGTCAGAGGCGGAGGAAGCTGCAGCCCAGCCCAGCTGTGGGGGAGGGGACTGGCTACCAGCAGGGTGCTGGCACCCGCTGCTGTTTCCACCACATGCTGCTGCTCCCGCATCCCATTGTAACAAAAGTCTTCGGTCCCTTCCCAAGTTCAAAATCTCATCTGTAAACTTCATCTTCCTCGGTGAAACACAGAATACAGGTGACCTGCTGCCAGAGTACAGTAGTGGAACAGACACACGCTAGATGTGTCCATTACAAACGGGAGAAATCGGAGGGAGAGAAGGGATAACAGGCAGCAAGAAAGCCAGCGGAACGCAGTCCATTCGCCCTCAAGGCTTGAAAAGGATCCTCTGTTCTCGGAGGGGTTTGGGCTGTGGCCCTGCGCTCCAGACGCTGGCTGGTCAGGCAGGGCAGACTTAGACTTGGACTTCTGCTGGCTCCTTTTCAGGCCTGCAGCGGGGAGGCGCAACCCCATGCTGTTTCTAAACACGATTAGTGTGCAGATGCCCAGCGGGGACCCTGACCTCCCAGCAGGCTGTGAGTGCCCCTTTTCTCAGCTTTCCTGTCCCGCGCAGACAGCCCTTTGCCGGCTCTCCCACCCCTGGCTGGCTCTAAATTGGACCTCTCGCACAGCCTGTGACCCCTCCCCGCCCTCCACGGCTCGGCCTTGGTGTGGGTAGTCCACTCCTTGGGTTTGTTGTCTGTTCTCCTTCCTTGTCTGGCTTTGAGTCCGTGCTTCACCAGGCACTCCCTGGGTACCTTGGGTAACCTCTATTTGCCTCCATTTTCCTCTCTGTATAATGGGAATAATTGTAGGTAGCTACCTCATAGGATTATTGGAACAAGGCACATAAAACCCCGAGCACCGTGCCTGGCCTGTGCTAAGTGATAGCTAGCTAGTTGCTATCGAGTTGACTGACTCATGGGGACTTTACGTACAACAGAAGGAAAGGTTGCTTGGTCCTGTGTCATCCTCAGCGTTGTTGTCGTATGCAGGTTCGTTGCTGTGGTGTTGTGTCAGTGTATCCCATCTCTCCTAAGGCCCCCCTTGCCCTCACTGGCCCTCTGCTTTGCCACACATGGTGTCCCCCCCCCAGCGATGATCCTTTCTGATGATATGTCCCAAGCAGGCGAGTTGGACGTTGCTCTCTTGTGATCTTTGGGGTTTTCACTGGCCTGTATTTGGAGACAGATTGCCAGGCCTTTCTTCCTAGTCTGTCTTAGTTTGGAAATTGTTGAAGCCTGCTTGCCACGGTTGATCCTGGCGGTGTTTGAAATACCAGTGGCATAGCTTCCGTTATCATGTAGCATGCGTGCTGCCACGATACAGCCGACTGACACTGGGTGCTGGTGGTAGTGATGGCTGCTGTGTATGATGACCATCATTGTTATTAGTGCCCATCCCTTGATGTGCACCCTGCGTCAGCTAGTGCTGTCCCTTTGTGGCTGGCAGATGCTGAACCAGCAGCCCTTGCTCCACACTTTGCCAATCTGGGTGATGCCATCGGGTACCAGTCAGGTGCCCCCAGGGAGCAAGGTAAATGCTTGGTAGCCTTAGTCCTGATTCATTACAGATTGCGTTATTGGTCCTAGTTTGTAAAGATTAATTATCTGAAGGTCACTGAGATGAAAAAGTAGACTAGAGTCAGTCCCAGGCTTCCTGCTTCCGACTCCCCATTCCTTCTTGTTGCTGTTGTTTGTATTTATTTTCTTCCTCTCCCAGCCTGCCTTGATTTTTGAAAAGGTGGTGTGTATTTGTCATTTGTCATTCAGACTTAAAAAGTGCTTCTCTGGGAAAATGTCCCTCCCAACCTCTCAGTTCCCTTTCCACTGTTAGCAGTTTTTTGGATTTTCTTTTCATAGAGGTTTTTTGGACATCTGAAGATGCATGATGTGTGTGTGTGTGAGACTTCTCCACTTGGTTTTCCAAGCAAACAGGTATGCCACACTCACCATTGTCACCTTCCTGGACCAGCCTCAGCCCTGGTACTGGGAACTTACGACATGCTTCTCTTCATCGTCACAGAAAGTGTTGCTCTTAGAAATTACATTTGTTTGTGAGCTTACTTTTTTTAAAGGACTGTTTAGTTTTCAGAGCCCAGGGACCATGTCTTATGTATCGCTCTATCTCCCTGCGACAGATGCATAGTAGGTACTGAAGAAATGTTCATTTTACGGTGAGTGAGTGGATGAATGATAAATGCCCAGTAACTTAACGCGTGTTGCTGGTCACTTGCTTGGTTACCAGGAACAGAAACTGGAACCACTTGGGTCACCTTATTTAATCCTCCTGATGAAAGAGGAGGAAATGGTTCCCCTTTTATGGGTGAAGAAACTGAGGTAAATTGCCTTGTTTTAGAGCAGCGGGAGAGATTTTGCCCCAGGGGACATCTGGCAACGTCTAGAGATACCTTTTGGTTTGTAGAACTGAGGAAGAGGATGCTACTGTCAGTTAGTGGATGGAGACCAGGGATGCTGCAGATATCTTACAATGCGTAGGAGGGATGCCGCAGCAGAGAGCTATCCAGCCCTCGTGTCAGTAGTGTCGAGGCCGAGAAACCCCATTCTGGGGTAAATATCTGTGAGCTGGTGGAAGCAGCAACCCAGAACGTGAAGCTTGTGTTCTCACCTTCTGCCCTGCATTGGAGAGCAGGTCGTCTGGTGTTTCTGTGTCTCAGTCAGAGCCTTGATCCTCTGTTGAGCACAGATGAGTCTCTTAAATCCTGAAGACCGCTGATGCCCAGCTTTGGAGAAGGGTGCCTTCTAAGCTGCCGTAGGCTGAACCACACAGACCTTGACCTTGCAAAGCTCTTAATGTTCAATGCACCTGGTTCAGGTGGTGGGAACTGTGGGTGGTGACTGAAAGGTTGGAATTTCCTGTCCACCTAAAGGTGCCTCAGAAGAAAAGTCTGGTCATCTGCTTCTGAGAAACCTGCCTTTGAAGACCCCATGGAGCACGTTTCCGCCCTGGCGCATGTGGGGTGGCCAGGCATTGGAATTGACTCGATGGCAACTGATTTGACCTTTCGGTTTTGGTTTGGGTGGTGGAGTCCAGGAGCTACAGGCTCACTGCCAGCCTCCCTGTGGCTTCAGCTCTGGACTCAGCTTCTTCCTGGCCCTGTGAGCTTGCGTATACCACATCAACTCCCTGGGTCTCATAGTCCTTGCCTGGAAAAGGAGGAATTTTACGAGTCCTGATCTGTAGGGGTCTTGTGGCAGCAGGAGGGACTCATCCTGGGCAGACACTTAGCAGCATGCCTGGCCTGACAGCTCTGCTGTTGTTACTGGTGCCTAATAAATAGGAGCTTTCTCTTTGTTCCCAACTCAGCATTTAGAAATTTCTACTGGTAAATTCCCGCTGTTGCTGTTTGCTTACTTCGAGTGTGAACCAGTTGTATTATTATTGTAGAGATAATCCAGACAGAGTAAAAATTGAAACAGTATAAAAAAATAATAAAACAAAAACAAAGACTTGCCTTCCTCTCATCAGTCACAAGCCTACTTCCTGGAGATTTTCACTGTTAGCTGCTGCTGCTGCTGCTGCTGCTGCTTTTTTTGTGTGTGTCCTTCTAAGAAAATTTCTCTGGCTAGTCAAGCATCTGTGTCTCTTTTATGTTAATTTCAAATGTGATCACTGGTACATGCATATGATAAAGCATGTAAACCAGACAATTTCTGTGTACATAGGGATATCTACACCTGGATCCAGATTCCTGGTTGTGTATGCCACTTGCAGGTTATGTGACTGGGCCTTAGTTTCTGCATCTGTGAAATGGGTGTAATCATAGCACCTGCCTCCCAAAATTGTTTGTGAGGTTTACTTGTGAGGTGAACCACTTGGAACAGTGCCTGGTGTGCTACCAATAAACTGAATATACCCTCACTCTGGTTATTGACATAGATAGAAAAAGATTGAAATGTTTCTTCATTTTCTTTGGGTCTTTGCACTAGAAGCCTTTCATGTCTGTCTGATATAAACAGTAACCTCACCTCCCCACTCCCCACTGTTTTCTACTCTTTCTATTTTTCTTCAGGTTATTCTTGATGGTTGAGCATAACATTAAAAAAAAACAAAACCTGTAACAGTTGCTCTTGACTGGATTGTGATTCATGGTGACTCCTGTGTGTCTAGGGAGAACTGTGCTCCTGAGGGGTTTCTCTGGCTGAATTTTTAGGAGTAGACTTCCAGGGCTTTCTTTCTACATGGCGTTAGGTAGATTCAGACCTCTAACCTTTAGATTGGCAATCGAGCACTTGGGGACTCAGCGGAGCAGCCAGGGACTCAGATATAACAATGACAGAGAAAGACTCTGACTCATGGCGACCACCTGTGTTTCGGGGTAGAACTGCTCCGCGGAGTTCTCGGTGCCTGTAATCTCAGAGAAGCAGATCCCCAGGCCATTGTTCTACAGTGTCACTGGGTAGGTTTGAGCTGCCAGCCTTTCTATTACTGTTACTAGTGGCAGCATCCGGGGACCTGGACATAGCAGAGCTATTTGTCTGTCTGCTTAGTATCTGTTTTTTCCCCTCCCACTGGAGTGAAACTCTTTGAGTCTAGAAACTTTATTTTACCTCCAGTGATATTGGCATGTAATAGTTTCCTGACAAATAATCGTTCGATGAATGACAGAAAGTGAGTCGTGTGAGTTCTCAGGGTGATAGAATTAGAAAGTGGATATTCAGGCCCAGTAGACTGTGAAATAGTGTAGGTTCTTGTTACTAAACTGTGTAAGAGCTCTTCTGGCCCCAGGTGTTGGTGACACTGTGCAGTGATTCCACTTTATGATGATACCCCACCTCTTGTTTGAAGCCTGCTTCCTTGCTAAACTGTCTTGTGTCAGCAGGCTGGGTCCCCGTGGGTCCTGGCCTGGTGTCCTTTTAAAGTTCTCATCAGCCAGACTGAAGCAGCGATGTGGAAACACAGTGGCCCTGGCTCAGGAGACAGTGGCGTATAGGCACACGACTGATGAGCATGGCTGAGCTGAGAGAGTCCCTCAGTGTCAGGGTCCGTGGGCATGAGGTTCTGTGTTGGGACCTGTCCAGGGCCATTGTTGCCTGTGTCTGGCAGGACTGTGGCAGCTCCTGAATGTGACCCAGTCTAGGGTCAGTACTGTTTCTCCTGGGAGTTCGATAGAATGGGCCAGAGTGAAGCTGTGGGGATGTGGTAGGCAGGACAGTGTCTTCCCAAAGATGCCTGCTTCCTAGTCCCTGGAACCTGTGTGTGGTATAAGGGATCTCTTTTGTGTGGCCTTTCTCACCATGATCTTATAACTCACACCTGAGTGATTGGGTGGGGCTGTGCCCGTAAGGTGATTACAGCCCAGCAAAGGGATTGGTCACTTTTGCCATTCCTCTACAGTGTCAGTTCCAGAGCAGAGAGAGGATCCCACCACCACTAAGGAGGACAGCCAGGAGGGGGCATGACCTTAGGACCTGGGATCCTTGTGCTGAGTAGCTCCTGGACCTGGAGACAGAAGTGTAATACTGAAGATGAGGAGAAGTGGTGGCAGAGAGATGGTGACAGGGAAGACCAACAGTAGAATCTGGCTGGAGATGGTGTCTTTGGGCTGAAGCTTACTGACGCAGTGGGGTGCTCTGGGTGCACTTAATTGGCAGAGCTAAAAGAGCTTTGTAAGGACACTTGCCTGAGCTGGGAAGAGGCCAGGGGCCAGGGAGAGTGCTGCCTGCAAGCACAACTGGGAAGAGGGTATCCTGATGGGAGTACTGTATCCTGAAAGTTCCTCAACCTGAACTGTAACCCGCTACCTCCCTAACAAACCCCATAATGGTGAATATTGTCTGGGTTCTGTGTGGCCACTGCATTGAATTACCGAACCCGGCACGGTAGTAGGGAGTGCCCTGGGAGGGAAGGTCAGCATCGGAATGGGTAAGGGTGGCAGAGAGAGGAGGCATGGCTGACCTCCGCCTCATAGGAATTGGCCTTAGGCTGTTGACTGTGACTCTGCTTCCCCCACTTTGTGAAGTTAGGGGTGGTTGGATGCCACCTCCACACTGTTTTTACACCATGATAGGTTACATGGCAAAGGATGGTGGCTCTGAGGATGGAGGAATGGGCCACAAGCCAGGAAATACAGGCGGCTGCTGCCCACTGCTTTGGAGTTGATTCAGACTTGTGGCAACTCCGTGTGTTACAGAGTGGAACTGCTCTGTAAGGTTTTCTTGGCTGTAGACTTTATGAAAGCAGGTTGCCAGGCCTTTGTGCTCTGCACCATTGAGTGGATTTGAACGGCCAGCCTTTAGGTTTGTGTATTGTTAGGGGCTGTGGCATTGGCACCCACTCATAGCGACCCTTATGTACGGTGTAACAGAGTGTGGCTCTGTCCTGCGCTGTTCTCATGGTGGTGATTTTGCTTCAGCCCCTTGTTGCAGCCACTGTTTCAGTCTGTCTCATTGAGGGTCTTCTTTTTCTCGTTGACCCACCATGTTATGACCCCCCACTTTATGAACCATGAAGTCCTTCACCAGGGACTGGATCCTCCTGGTAGCCTGTCTAAAGTACATGAGGTGAAGTCTCCCCATCCTCGCTTCCAGAAGGCACCATGGCTGTGCTTCTTCCAAGACAGACCTGTTTGTTCCTCTGGGAGCCCGTGGTATACGAGTGGATTCAGGGTTTATCAGTTCTATAATTCAGAGACATCCATCCTTCTTTGGTCTTCCTTATTCATTATCCAGCTTGTATATAAATGTGAGGCAGTTAAAAATACCGTGGCTAGCAGGTTTAACCTTTTCCAGGGCTCTTTGTTCCTGTGCTGGAACTGCTTCTCCAGGGGGCTGGGGCTGGGGCTGGGCAAGGAACACCAATGATGCGGCAGTTAAACGCTCGACTACTTGCCGAAAGGTTGCAGGTTCAAATCCACCATCCCTCCACTAGAGAAAGATGTGGCAGTCTGTTTCTGTAAAGATTTACAGTCTTGGACACTGCACGGGAAGCTCTGTTCTGTCCTCCTGGGTCGCGATGAGTTGGAATCGTCTCAGCAGCAATGGGTTTGGTTGGGTTTGGGCTGGCTTATGCTGCACCAGCAGAATCAGAGAGCAGCCATCAGCCTGAATGAGGAGGGCAGGGCCCGGGAAGACCAGAGGCTTTGCCTGTCCCTTGAGCAGGAGTGATGAGTGAAGGACACTCTCAGTGAGCCGTTCCTTCCTTAGGGCTTCCAGCAGCTCCAGCTTTTGAGCTTCTCCCAGAACGCCTGCATAGAAGGGGAACAGCAGTCCTTGCCTCCTGGTATGTCAAGGGGCTTCCTTTAGAGAAGAAACGTGGAGGCCCTGCTTTATCAGCAGGCATGGTCAGGGTGGGCAGCAGGGGTGGGCTGCTTCCTGCAGCCGTGCAAGTGCACACACAGAATCAGATTTCCCCTCGTTGTGTCCCTTCCTGCTCCCTCCCACCTGCCCATGTGGCCAGGGCTGCCATCTGACTTTGAGCTGGAAGCTGGATCTGTGCCCTCTCCAGTTTCCTTCTGAAAAGCAAACTCCTTCCTTGATAAACTTTCCATAGGCCCTGGCGTTTTCTTCTCCTTCCCCCTTACCTTAAATGCCCCCTGCTTCCTTTTACTCACTTCCTGGTTTTTACTTCCTTCGTCTGGACAGTGCTGGTGGTAGCGGAGGTGAGTGGTATTGATTCTTAGTATCTGCTACTAGCAGGCACCAGGAGCCCCTGGGTGGCACACATGGGTAAGTGCTTGAGTATGAGCTGAAAGGTTGGTGCTTCAGATCCTCTTAGTGGCACCTTGGGTCTTCCAAGTCCTGGTGATTTGCTTTTGAAAGGTCACTGCCTTGAAAACCCTGTGGAGCAGTTCTGTTCGGCACAGAGTGGTCACTATGAATGAGAATCAACTCAGCAGAAATTAACAACAACTAGTAGCCACCAGGCACTGGCTTGGGGTGGTGCTGGGTGCCTCGTCCTGTTCAGTGCTCACTGAAACTCTCTTGGGCTGGTCTGTTTTCTCGGTGTTTTTAGCAGGAGACAGGTTTGGAGAAGTTAAGTGACTCCCCGGGTTCACATGGAGTCAGGGTCCGATTGAATCCACAGCCACCTAACCGCAAAGCCAGGGATCCTATCCAAGGTAGCAGTACCTCTGCCTGGGTGGGTTGTTATTTTAAGTTAAAGTAGGAAGTCATGTGGAATATGGAAGGGGTGACTTGGATGATGTATTTACTCAGTCACCACTGGGTGCCTGCGGGTTGAAGAGAGTAGGAGAAGAGATAAATGCGGTGTGGCCTTGGCCCTGATCCCTTGCATTGTCCCTGTGGTACCAGCAAGTGGTGCTAGACAGTGCGTCCATCATGTGGGGCCAGTGAGACACCTGGGAGTGGGGCCCTGACCATCAGGGAAGTGAGGAGGACGGCTGCGTCTTGAAGGATGAATATGCATTTGTCAGGCAGGAAACGCTGCAGGAAGGCAATCTACCAGACCTGTCTGTTTAACCAGCAGCTGGGGAATGGCTTAAGGGCAGGGACCATGACCTTCTGGAACCTCCGTGCTTTGAACAGTTCCTGACGTGTGCACAGTAAACGCTTCTTTCAGTGAGTGCCTGAATTGGCACATTGGAAGCAGAGTGGGAGAAGCTGTGAGAGAAGGGCCTGACTGTGGATAGCTTCATGGGCCACAGTAAGAATCAACTCTTCAAGACATTTGGGAGCCACTGAAGGCTGTTACCCAAAAAGAGAGAGTGGTCACATCTGTCTTCTTTATTAAAGCACCTGCTGAAGTCCAGGAAGCTCACCCTGAGCAGCCACCAGGAGTCCCTGGATGGCACATGTGGGTGAGCACTCGAATACTAGCTGAAAAGCTGGTGCTTCAGATCCTCTACGCGGCACCTTGGGTCTTCCAAGTCCTAGTGATTTGCTTTTGAAAGGTCACTGCCTTGAAAACCCTGTGGTTTTCAAGAATGTGGCTGGCTTTGGTTTTTAAAACATACGAAAAGGTCTTCAGTCTTACTCATAATAAGCACAGGAAGAACTTAAACAGCCATGAGTTATAATCTGTTTCTGAGATTGGCAGAGACCAAAAGCTTGTAATACACCATGGTTTGGGAAGCGGTTGCTATCTGACGCTCTTCGGTGGAGTAGGCATTGATGTCACTTGTTGGAGGGCAGTGTCTGTCTGCATTTTAAGTGCTTACCTCTTTTGGCCCAGCACGTCTGCTTCTTGAAAATTATCCTAAAGATATATTCCCTTGCATGTGAAATAGGATCCTTAACAACATTGTTGTTTGACTGGCACGTTGTAAGAGCAACCTAGATGTCACATCAGCAGTGGATTGATTATATAAATGAAAGTCCATCCTCACAGTGGAATACAGAGCAGCTGTAACAGAGGATGAGGGAGTGCTTCATGCACAGAGTAGGCTGACCATTAAGTTATGAAGAGAAGAAAGCAAGGTACAGAATAACACCTGCGGCATACTTTTGTTCCACTTGATAACAGCTGGAAATGTATGTATTTATTTTGTTATACATGCATAAATTATTTTCGGGAAAGATACACAAGAAACCTGTTTCAAGGGAGGGGAACTGGGGGCCTAGAGGGTGGGAAGGGGAGGAGACTTACCACTTTATCCCGTTGTTCAAAATAATAAAACATAAAGAACATAAAGCAGGTCTGCGTTACCGGTAAAGATCAGTCTCCAGTACTAGTTGTTGAGTAAAAAAAAGTAAGATACAAAATAGAGGGTATGCATGTTTATGGAAATAAAATAGATATATAATATTTGGAATGTCTGGAAGGATACATAGGAAGTTAGCACTGGTGGATTTGCTTGTGAGTTGGGGTTGAGGAGGCTACAAATTCAGGAAGAGAGATTTTTTTCCCCACTGGGTAATCTGTGTAGTTTGCAGAAATTGTAGCACATGTATGTATTACCTGTTTAAATTAATCTAATACAGAGGGACATGGATGCATAATGAATGGCTTTACTGATTGGGTGGGTGGGTAGATGGACTGATGAGTACACTGATGTACAGGATGGAGGGAGGGAGGGAGCGAGGAGGGGAGGGAGGGGTGGACTGCTGCATGAATGTGATGAATGTGTGTGTGCGTCGATGGGTGGGCGCATGGTAGATGTGTAGATAGTTCGATGATGGGTAGATGGATGGGTGGATTGACTGGTGCAGGAACGGGTACATGGCAGATGTGTGGATATGTGAAGAATGGATGGATGGACAGACCGATGTATGTATGGATAACTGTGTGCAGTAGGGAGGACCAGAAGGAGCTGGAAGCAGGGAAGCTGTTGCAGTAGTCCAAGGGAAAGAAGTCTTGGTTGCTGAAATGTCTCACATATAAACCACATTTCTTGTGTACATGTCTGCATATATTAAGTCTCAGTGTTGTTTTCTTATTAGAAGGGCAAATTCTTTTGGAATGAGTTTTTTTTTGGCAGCTGCTCAGAAACTATTTTGTATGTGATAACTACCAACAGTTTAATCCCTTTTCTCAGCCATTATCTCAAGAATTGTATGTGCTGTGTAACCAATTTAAAATAATTATGCGTCGTTCTTCTCTGTGATCAAATTCCTATTTGCCAGCCTGTCTCCCAAGTGCCCAAATCCACAGACGCATGAATTTTGTCCTTTTTAGGGTTTGTGTCTGGAACTTTCCTAGCTAAATGCCTTTGTGTGTGTTGGCTTTTTAAAGTTTACTTTTCAATGATTCCTTGTTCTTGGCTCTGGAAAAACAACCGTTTGTATCACAGAATAATTAATACCTACCTCTGAAGAACCAGTTTAGGTAATTGGTTAATATCTGGATCGTTTGTTTCCTGGAAAGTATGTTGCATTCAAGTTGCCAACTCTTTTCTTTTAAGCAGAATGATCTGCTTGTTCCCAGGACTTTGTCTCCTTAACTTTGTTTGATGTGGGTTTATGGAGTTGTAGGATTGCAGGTTTCTGGGGGTTCCTCTTTGATCTCGTTTATATGATTGTGGGAAGGCTGTTAGAGTCATAGACATTTGGAGGGTGCTTAGTCCAGTGGTGGGAAGGGAGAGAAGTGGGCTGGGTGGGGACTGGGGCCAACTGGAGCACATGGGCCTTGCCCAGAGACTGGCTTCCACCCAGCTCCTGCTGATGGCTGTGCAGTGGAAATACAGAAGCATTGCCAGTTTCTCAGATTTTTCAGGAGAAGCCAGAGATCTAAATTTTTATATGAAATTTCCTAATTTTAAATGTTCAAGGTGAATCTTAAAAAAAAAAAAGCATGGTCTAAAATAACAGCCACAAACCATCTTTGGGCCAAATCGGTTTATGTCTGATCTCTAACAGTATTCCCTTTATTCGTGTTAGAAGATGGAGGATTGAGACCCGGAGAAACAGGAGTGATTTTCCCAAGTCGAGTCAGTGGTCAGATCAGAAATGGAGTTCAGCTCTCCATTGCAGACTCTAACCAGCTGGTTTAGGTTTATTCTTGGGCAAAGGTATCTTATCTACTGACGTAATCTTGTTACCCATCTATCTCCTTAACGAAAGATAGGCATGAATTTTTCAAGAAATAAAAGTAATTAAAGTATTTCCCAGGCTAGATTGCTTAGTGGTTTAATTGAGGAACTTCAGACCCAGACTACCTCAGCTCCAGATCCTACCAGCTCTGTAAGACCAGGCAGGTCATTTAAGCGCTCTGTGGAAAGTGAACATGATAAAAGGATTGGTCTGTTAGAATTGAAAGTGATGATTCATATAAAGCAGTTAGAATAGGGCTTGGTATATAGGAATGGCAGCTTGGGTGCTATCCATGATGACGGTGGGGCTATTGGTAGTGGTGGTGGTGGTGGTGGTGCTGACAGTGGTGTTGCTGGTGGGTAGGATGGTGGCGCCGGTAGGTAGGATGGTAGTGGTGTAATGATGGTGGTTGATGGTGGTAGTGATGATTGTCATCATGGTAGTGGTGCTGTTGGTAATGACGGTGGTGGTGATGAGACAGCCCCCTCTTCACAAGACTTTAAAGTAGGAGTGATTCCTATGACTCAAGAATTCGGTAGTTTACAGATGAATAGCACTTGTCGTGGCTTTCAATGGCAGTCTTTCCTCAGGCCCTGGGGACTTGAATGTTAGATAAGAAGAGCAGTACCTGTCTCCTTGGTTGTGTTGGGGGTCATTTTAGCTACAGATCTTTTCAGAGTTTGTGTTCAGCCTGCGAGGCCCTTGGATAAAGGGGGTCTTTTCAACCCCTTGGAAACTGGTTTTAACCTGCTGTCCTCCCTTGGTGTGTCCTGCTGACCTGAGCCTGTTTGTATCTGCAGGACTGGAACCTCACATGGTACACCAGCAACCCTGATGTCACCAAGTGCTTTCAGAACACAGCCCTCGTGTGGGTGCCTTGTTTTTACCTCTGGGCCTGCTTCCCCTTCTACTTCCTCTATCTCTCCCGACATGACCGGGGCTATATTCAGATGACACATCTCAACAAAGCCAAAACTGTAAGTCTTTGGGGATTTTCATCGCGGCAGGGGGCTGTGTACCGGGATAAGTGTATGTGGTGGTTAAGGAAAGTGGGCCCTGTCCTTCACCTCTACTGGCAGTTCCCCTCTGCCCTGGAGGGTCACTGTACGTCAGCATCAACTCGATGGCACTGGGTTTTTGTTGGCACTAAGTCCCTTTCTGTCCAAGGCTGAGTGATAATGTGGTAGATAGAAACTGGGCCCCTGGAGTTGGGGTAGCAAATACGAGTTTTTCCTGCTGCCCTTGGTAACTCATGTGTGTACTTCTGTTCTCTTCCAGGCCTTGGGGTTTTTGCTGTGGATCGTCTGCTGGGCAGACCTCTTCTACTCTTTCTGGGAAAGAAGTCGGGGCGTGTTTCTGGCCCCAGTGTTTCTGGTCAGTCCAACGCTCTTGGGCGTTACCATGGTAAGTATGAGCTGGTTGTAAAACCTTTACTCTTCACTAAGTGTGTAGAGACCAAAAGCAGTGGCCAGAGTTAAGAAATGAGGACATCTGACAGCAGAGGTCCAGAAATCTGGCTGCTCTTGAAAAATTTGGGGGTAACATTGAACTTAGTTTTTTATGGCAGTGGTCAGCTGTAGCTGACAGGTGGCCGCGATCTTTCAATGGGGCATGTGGCATCCAGTTTGCTACAATCCCCACCATGCCCTCTGCCCTCTGGACACTGAGGCTAAATGTCAGCTGCCATTTTTTATTGTGGTTACCATACTCTCTTCTTTCCCTGGCTGCTTTTATGTTAACTGTCTGCCACCTAAAGGCCTCTTGAGTTTTCAGGCTCCGGTGTAGGGAGTGGAGATGTCAAGATGAATAGGAAACTGCCCGGCCCATGGGATCCACAATTTAGTGGGAGATACAGACAGGGGAACTCATTTATTCATTACAGCCAACCTTTAGGCAGGTGCTTACTATTTGCTGGCCACTGTGCTTGGTGTTGTACATGTCATAATTTATCTAATTCTGAGAACAATCCTGTGAGGTCTGATGGCTTTGTTGTCCCGTTTTATAAGTGAGGAAGGCAAACAGCGTAGGGCGTAAGTACCCTGCTCAGAGTCACAACAGCTAACACATGGCTTAAGGAGGGGTAGACCCAGGAGGCCAGGTTTTAAGGCCCTGTGTTCTGCAGGCTCTGAGCCTTGATCACAGCATGGAACATTCTGAATTAAGGGCTGTTTCCACCTGGGAGTCTGTGCTGTGGGCCCCCTGAGAAGCCTGGAAAATTCTTAGAAAGTGTGGGCCTCTAGTGTTTCTAAAGGATGAGGGAGTGTACTGGGGGCAGGACATTGTGAGCAGAGAAAGCAGTTTGCTCAGAGTCTTGGAGGCTATGAGGGCACGCCCAGAGGATGACAAGCAGTTCTGGGAAGCCAGAACACAGCGAGGGGGTTAGTAGGTGAGATGGGAGATGGTCAAAGAAGACACATTGGAGACAGATTGGACTGTGCGTCACGGTAGCCAATACACATAGCCACTGTGTGTTAACCCATTTCATCCTTACAGTGGTCAGGTGAAGTGTGTTTGCTCCTTACCTTCATAGGTAAGGAGATTGAGGCACCGAGACTAGATAAGCAGATTGAGGCACAGAGAAGTGAAGGAACTGGCCCAAAGTCACACAGCCAGTGAAGCAATCGAGCCAGAGTTAAACCCAGGCTACCTGGCCCCTGCGTTTGTGCTCTTTCTCATCCACTGCCATGCTCTGTAGGTTTGTGGGACTGTGTCCTCAGTACCTGACTCTCCTGCTGTGCTTCACCCTTCATGCTGGGTTTTGTCCCCAGAGCCTGATCTGTGCCTGGCATACAGCAAGCGCTATGTAAATATGTCAAGAGAAGAAGTAAATCAGAGGTCTTGTTTTGGTGACATGAAGGTCATGGGCTCTGCCCTTTGGTAGGGAGTGTTAAAGGTAGCCTGGGCTGCTTTTGGCCAGAGTAGCTCATAAACCAGTAAAAATCCAGTTTCCATTGAATTGATCTTGATTCAGGGTGACTTCTTGTGTGCCAGGGTAGAGCTGTGCGCCATAGGTATTTTTCTTTAAATAATTTATTTTTGTTGTTGAGAATATACACAGCAGAACATACATCAGTTCAGTAGTTTCTGTATGTACAGTTCTGTAACATTGATTACATTCTTCAAATTGTGCCACCACTGTCACCCGTCTTTTCTGAGTTGTTTTTCCTCCATTAACATAAACTCGCTGTCCTCGTAGCTACCTTTCCAGTCTTTCTAGTTGCTGTTGTCACTTTGATTCCATAGAGATGGGTCTTCAAGGAACATGCTGTTCAAGGCAGACCTTCTGTAATAGTTAAACTAAACTATTGTTTGGTTTTTCAGAAGACTTCAGGAATATTTTTGGTGTAAGGTTTAAAGATTATCTCAGGGCAGTAGTTTCAGGGGTTGTTCCAGCCTCCATGGCACTAGAAAGTTCAGAGTCCATGACAATTTGAAATTCTGTCCTACAGTTTCTCTTTTTTGATCAAGACTCTTTTGTAGAATCTTTTATCAGAATGTTGAGCGGTAGCTAGGCACCATCTCGTTCTTCTGGTCTCATGGCAAAGGGGGCAGTTATTCATGGAGGCACTTAGCCACACATTCTGTTTGCTCCTCCTAATCCTGACTGCCCTGTTGCTCCCAAGTGAGAAGAGACCAATTTTACATTGGATGGCTTCTTCCAGCGCTTAGACCCCAGGCGCTACATGGTGTATTAGGAGGTAGAACTAGGTGTTACACGTGCTATTAGACTAATTAAGTGGGATGCTCCCTGAAACCATGACTGGAAACCACCGAACCAAGAAACCGATCCCATGAGGTGGTGTTTGTACATAATCAGCCTCTGCAGCTACTTTTTATTCTGTTGCTGCTGTGAGTGTATGTTGTACAACTTTTGCCAGTTCAAGTAGGTGTATAACTTAGTGAGAGCAGTTACATTAATCATCTGTGCAACCCCAAATTTTTGTTACTGTGAGTTTTCCATTGCTGTAGATCACAAGTCAACATTCTGTAAATAATAGCCCCCCTTTCTCTCTCCTCCTGCCCCAGGTAACCACTGATACACTTTGGGCTCTATACATTTGCCTGGTTTTGTCTGTTGTTTTTTAATTATGGTTAAGTGAAAGTATACAATCTAAATCAATTTTGCTTGACTGCCCAGCTGCAACTTCATCTCCTCTCCTCACCCTGTGACAGCACACCTCTCCTTTTCACTATTCTAGTATCCTCTTAATAAACACCTGTCCCTGCCTCTCCTCCAGCTCCTCTCCCATCTAGAAAGAAACCAGTAGGACAACCTCCTATAAATGTATAAAACCGTTAAGTACGTATACTGCATATTTACACTGTGTCCCTGAGTTGGTTTTGTCTTTTTATGTAAACAAGGTTATACAGTGTTTGTCTTTTGTAAGGGGCCTACTTGGCTCAGCTTGGTGTCTTCCAGTTGCCTCCTGCTGTAGTGTGTACCCAGACTTCATTTCTCCGACTGGTATTCCGTTGTATGTGTGGACCGCATGTGGTTTTATCTACCTTTTGGCTGTTGTGAACAGTGCTGCAGTGAACATTGAGGTTGAGACTCTGAGTCTTAGCCTTCAAGTCTTTTGGTTGTATTCCTAGGAGTGAAATTGCTGGATCATATGGTAACTGTATTTTGTAGTTTTTGAGGCCACACTTTTTTACAATGGCTCTACTATTTTGCATTCCCACCAACAATGGATAAGGGTTCCAGTTTCCCCACATTTTCAACGTTGGTTATTTTCTGTGTTTTTTTTTCCCCCCTTAGCTTTCCTTAAAAAAAAAAAAACAACCCACTTCTGTCGAGTCAATTCTGATTCATAGTGACCCTGTAGGACAGAGTAGAACTGCCCCGTGGAGTTTCCAAGGAGTGTCTGGTGGATTTGAACTGCTGACCTCTGGGTAGCAGCTGTAGCTCTTAACCACTATGCTACCACAATTTCCTGGCCATCCTAGTGGAAGGGAAATGGTATCTCATTGTGGTTTTACTTTGCATCTCTGATGACTAATAACTTTGAGCATATTTTCATGTGTTTTGGGGTCATTTGAATGTCTTTTTTTATGAAAAGCCTGTTCAAGTTCTTTTCCCGTTTTGTGATTGAGTGGTTTGTCTTTTTGCTATTAAGTTTTCAAAGTTTTATGTATATTTTGGTTATTAGATTCTTACTGAGTATATGATTTCTGAAGTCGTTCTTCCAGTCAATAGTTTGTCTTTCCACTTTTTTAGTAAAGTCTTTTGACCTGAACAAAACATAAAAATAAAAAATAAGAATTTTTACTGTGCTTTAAGTGAAAGTTTATAATCCCAGTCAGCTTGCCATATAAAACCCTGCACACACACCACTATGCAGCTCTAGCTGCTCGCCCCTCCTGGTGACAGCACAGTCCTCTCTGCCCTGTACTTCCTGTGTATTCGTTCAGCCAGCTCTTGTGCCCCCGTCTTCACCCTCCCACTTTGCCTCTGGATAGGAGCTGCTCCAGACAGCCTCACTGAACAGAATTTCTTAATTTTTACATGGTCCTGTTTATTTGTTTTGTCTTTTGCTGTTTGTGCCTTTGTTATTAGATAATCTGTTGTTAAAAGCTAGGCCTTACTGCCTTGTCCCTGCATTTTCTTTGAGAATTTTATGGTTTTAGTTTTCACATTTAGGTCTTGAGTCTATTTTGAATTTATTTTCGTATGTGGTATGAGGCATGTATCTCATTTCATTTTCTTGTAGGTGGAAATTTTTGTTTCACTGTGATTAAGTGGAAGTATACAATCCAAATTAATTTTGCATGCCTCCCTATCTGCAGTTCCGTCTGCTCTCCTTGCCCACTGACAACACACTCCTCCTTTTCATTCTATATTTGTCATATCCTCTTAGCAAGGTCCTGTCTCCTCCTCTCCACTCTCTTCTCTCCCCTCTAGAAACAGACCAGTAGGACAGCATCCTATAGATGCATAGAACCATAAAGTCCGCACACCATATGGTCACATTATGTCCCTGAGTCCAGTCTATTTTTGTCTGAAGAGTTGATCTCAGTTTTCTGGTCAGGGGCAGCAGCAGGTTGAGGGGTCATGCTCCCAGTTGTTTCTCCAGGCTGTCAGATGATCATTTGTGGTCTTTTGGTAGAGTTCTTGAGCTGCACCCCTGTTCTTCTTGTGTTGCCACAGAGACTGAACACTGCGTGCTCTATCTTGGTGGTCTAATTCAATATTCTAGCACCATTTATTGAAGAGACTCTTTTCCATAGTCATTTTAGCACTCTTGTCAAAAATCAGTTGACCACAGATGTGTTGTTGTGTATGTCGAAAGATCTTTTTTGTCAGTTGCTGAGTAGTATTTGATTGTACGACTTCACCACGTATAGTTTATCCTTTCCTCAGTTTCAGGACATGGTTTGGCAAACCAGTTAGATTTAAGTACATTTACCGAAATATTGAAGATAGTTTTGGTGGAAAGTATGTCTCCTCTGTCAGTGTCTTGAGGGCCTGGTAGCTCAGTGGTGGAAGTCTGTCTCTCCTCCCCGTGGTCGAGTTCGTGGCTTCGTTTCCCAGCCAGCGCACCCGAGGCGCAGCCGCCACCTGGCTGCCAGTGGAAGCCTGCGTGTGGCCAGGATGCCGAACGCTTTCAGCAGAGCTTCCAGACTGAGATAGACTAGGGAGAAAGACCTGCCAGTCTGCTGTGAAAAAGGAGCCAGTGAAAACCCTGTGAGTCGCAGTGGGTCGGTCCTGGTGTGTGTGGGGCTCCGTGATGTGGAGATCGACCCGATGACGGCTGTGACAGCGTTGCTGGTGTGCCAACAAACAGCGTCTGGCAGTGGGTCTGATGACTCCGTAGCTTCTCAGTAGTGGTGACCGTAGGAGGAGCTGGAGGCTCGTTAGGCGTGCCAGCAGGAGGTGAGAATGTCTGTGATTTCAGCTGGCAGGAGAGCCCCAGGTACTGCCCGGTCAGTCAGCCGGGGTTTGCTGCCTTTACTTGTCACTGGAGGTGCTGCTTAGGGGAAGAAAGGTGTAACTGTTCCCCATCTGAGTTCCTGGACCCCTGGACTCTGTGCACACCTGCTCTTGGACCCCAAGTCAAAACCCCAGTCCTGAAGGGCAAGGCTTTGAGCAGAGGCGAGACATGCTGGTCCCTGCATTTCTAAAAGCTGACTCTGGCCTCTTGAGTGGAGAATGGATTGTGGGGGGCAGGAATGGAAAGCCAGGGGGCCAGTGGGCAGCTGTTGGGGTGAGCTGTCGTGAGGTGATGGAGGCTAGACCAGGTGAGCAGCAGGTGAATGGGATGGCCTGAGCGGCAGTGTTGGGGCATTGCCGATGACGTGGACTTGGGTGTAAGGGAGGTGGGCCGTGCTCGGGAGGGTGAAAGGGACAGAGGGTCGGCTGGATCACTGACTAGAGCCTCTTGGGGTGTCGGGGGGACAGGAGTGACCTGCAGCTTCCCAGGAGCCTGGCCCGGGACCAGCCTTGGCTGTTTGCCTCATGTAGGCAGATCTGCTGTTTGGGCTGTGGCTGTCATCTTTTCGTCTTTCAGCAAAAGCAGTTTGACTGTTTATTTTCTTTCCCTGATTATTACATCATCTGTAGAAAGGGTGTAATAGCCCCAGGTATCAGGAATGGATTAAAAATCCCTCTATCAGTATTCTAATAAATACCTTTAAGATGAAAGGTGTGACCTCAGGTACATTAAATTCTCTCTGTGAACCTTCATTTCTGCAGAGAGGGGCTTTATGATGGCTTCCTCTTACGGCGGCGTGTTGCGTGAGTAGGTGCAGGCACCGTGATCGTTAGGTGGCAGGTGTAACAGGTGCTCAGTAGATGAGCGCTACCACTACTCTTGCCCAAAGGAGAATGATCACTAGTCGTTGTGCCCAGGATTTGAGCCCTAATGCTGCCTGGAGTCCAGTCGCGCTGCCTACTTTTGTAAATAAAGTTTTACCAAAACACTGCCACGCCTGTTCCTGTACACGCCGTGTGTGTCTGCTTTCACTCTCCCATGGTGACGCTGAGCAGTTCCCTGCAAAGCCTGCGTTATTTACTGTCTGGCCCTTTAAGAAAAAATTATGCCAATCTCTGCACTAAACGGAGCTTTCTGACGACTTTGCCATCTTTTCCCAGATCTGTACATGGTCTCATTAAATTCCTGCAGCTCCTGAGTTAATAACTGGTTTTCAGTGGCGGCTCAGAGAGTCTGTGACTAGCTGTGGGTCACCCAGCTAAGTGGGCTGAGGCTTCCAGAGGCAGGTCTTGGCACCAGTGAGGGCCTTGGGACCATCTGGGCTTTGGGTTTCTGGTAGTCTCCTAATGACTCCTGTTGCTTCTCTTGTCCAGCTGCTTGCTACCTTCTTAATTCAGCTTGAGAGAAGGAAAGGAGTCCAGTCCTCAGGGATGATGCTCACTTTCTGGCTTGTAGCCCTACTGTGTGCTGCTACCATCTTGAGATCCAAAATCATGACTGCCTTAAAAGAGGTAAGTGGTGATCCCCTTCCTTGTCTCCCTTCAGCAGCCCTGGGGAGAGATGTGTGTTCCTCTTCACATGTGCAGAAATCATGTGTTGCCATGGGAACCAAGGGATGGGTACCACATGGGCGTGGCTGCTTCCCTGGGGATATTCCTGCACCATCAGATCCTCACGAAGGCAACTGCAGCCTTTGTTCTGGAACCTTCTTCCCTCAGGGCCCCACTAGTGTGTGTAGCTCTGAGGGCCCCCTGGGTCCCTTGAGGAGCTGCAAGCAAGTGCTGCACTGTCATGTAGAACCTTTGTCAGCAGTAAACAGCATGCTGCATCACTCCAAATGTCTTCAGTCTGGAGCAGAGCCCTGTGGGAGTGGTGTTTATGGAGTGACTGTTCCGCCAGGGGAACTAGGTTTGTCCCCATGTCACCTTTGTGCCTTCAACTGTTCCTCTGGCTGGAGAGTTGTTTACATTGACTGCCATGTGTTGTTCCTGGTGATTTTGAAGAGTGTGCACTTTTAGAATCAATCCTTCTGCTGTTCCCTGTGCTAAGTCAGGAGGCAAAGAAGGGGAAAAGAAACTGAGTTTATTGCATGTGTGCAGTCCACAGCATAGACTGTCTCTCGGTCGCCCCTTTAATAGTGGTGGCAGGTGCCATTTATTGAGCAGCTGTTGACACAGTACCGGGCAGGGGCTGGTTGTTTTATCAAACTGTACTTTAAGTGGAGGTTTACAGAACAGAGTAGGTTTTGTGCTCAGGCACCGTTGACATTTTGGGATGCATAGATCTTTGTTGTTAGGGTCCCTGGTCTGTGTCCTCTAGATGCCAGTAGCATCCCCTCTACCCTCATGGTTCTGACAACCAAAAATGTCTCCAGAGATTGCCAGGTGCCCCCCAGGAGGCAAAGTCACCCCTGGTTGAGAACCACTGGGTCTGCGACATACGTCTGTTTTTAGATGACGAAACTGAGGGACAGAGAGATGGAGTAATCTGGAAAGGGGTCCTGCAGGCAGTGAAAGCAGAGCCAGGCTTTGAACTTGGACTTATTTCCCTCGCAGACCCAGACTCAGACTCCCTCTCATCTTGTGGGGCTCTCTCACCAGGTGATAATGAGCTGAGGGCACCCTGCTGTGATAAGACTACCTTTCTCCCCAGGGCAGGTGGGATCACAAAAGAAAGCTTGTCATTGGTACTTGTGTATTCTGCTCTCCTAGCTTCTGTAGACTGCCTCCAGAAAGCGATTTTTTCCTTCTCTCTCCATGTCTCATCTTAGAATGCCCACGTCGACGTGTTCCGTGATGTCACTTTCTACATTTACTTTTCCCTCGTCCTGGTTCAGCTTGTGTTGTCCTGTTTCTCAGACCGCTCTCCCCTCTTCTCTGAAACCGTCAGCGATGCTGTAAGTATAACCGCACAGCACGTGTCCTCACGTGAGGGAGACTGTGTGTGTGTGTGGTGTATGTAGGGTGTGAGAGAAATACGTAGAACGTTGGCTGATGTTCTGAGCCACTATCATCCATTCAGGATCTTACTGCATCCTTCCCAGCTTTCTCACTTTACAGATACAAAAACTGAGGCTTAGATGTGCATAGGGGCGTTTAAGGAGAGAATCTGCCCTGTGGTTAAAAGCTGCTGTGTCTTGCAGGACAGTTGGTGTATCTTGATGGGTTGGCATGGTTATTTTAGAAAATGGGAGTAAGCACTTAGAAAATCAGGAAGTTTTGTGTTAATTCAAACTCTGTCCATATTTTCCAGAAAATGAGTTCTGGCAGCATTAGGGCCAAAGCTTAGGAAAGTTGTCCTATTTCATTACACTCCTCACCACTCTAATGCATTGCCGCTTTTCTTTCCTCTCCTGTGGTATGTGCCTGAGTGATTTGAATGTGAGGCCCTGAGTCTGTTCTTTCAGTTGGAGGGAAATCCTGTTAGAACAGGATGTTAGTGAGCTGAGTGGCTGTGGCCACTCTTCCTGCTGGTGGAATCGTAGGGAACACGGGCATTATTGCCTTCGCTTCTCATCTCCATTCCATCCCGTCTTTCCCTCCCTTCCCTACCCCCTCCTACTCTCCTCCCTCCTCTTCCCTTCCCCTCCTTCCCTCTTGCCTTCCTCCCTCTCAGGGCAGGAAGAGACACCTGACACTTCTCCCCAGTCACTGTCTCATAGGCTGCCCACGTGTGACCTCTCTTCTCTGCATCTCATTACCCTGCCCCCCGCGTCAGTCCTGCTCTCTGAAGGGGTGGCAAGCACTGTTGTTTGCAGTAAGACACAGAGGATCGCAAGTGAGGGTGGGTATACGTCTGACACTTGTCCACAGGCTGGAGGGACGCCTCTGCTGGCTGGCACTCTGGGTGAGGCAGCTTGGCCTGTCCTCTGGTGGTTTTCAGAAACCCAGGAGAACCAGCACCATTGTCTTACTGCAGGTGAGAATCCAGATGAGGGGTCAGACACAGTGGCTCACAACCCACATCTGGTGCACTGCGTGTTTTCATAAATAAAGTATTATTGGAACATGGCCACACTCATGTGTTCACACGTTGTCTCGGACTGCTTTCATGCCACAGCCACAGAGTTTAGTGGTTGCTACAGAGACTGAAGTGTTTACCTTCTGGCCTTTTACAGAAAACATTTTGCTGAGCTGTAGACCAGGGCATTCCCTTAGCATTGGTCACTTTTTACCTTCCGGTCACGTCTCCTTTTTCAGGGCTTCTTTCTTTCTGTGAAGGGCAAGGAAAGGGAACAGATATTTATTAGGTGCTTGCTGTATACCAGCCATGCTGCTAAGCACAGCAACTCTATGAGTGCAGAACTGTTGTTTTCCCCATTTTATAGGTGAGGAAACCAAGTCTCAGACGACAAGGGGCCTTGTCATTATAAGTGGAACAGGGATTCAAATCCAGGATTGGCTGTTCTGTAAAGTCATACTGCTTCATTTAGCTGTAGCCTGCTGAAGGACAGGGTCTTGGCCTGGTAATGGCTTTAGGTTAGAACATGAGCTCCGGAAGGATGTGACACATAGGACAGGGCTCTGCACACAGTGGTCCCTTTTGGTAACTTGTCGGTGCTGTTGCCTGGGGTCAGCAGTCAGCACCATGTCTTCTTGTGTGAGGTCAGCACTCAGTATTGTGCCGTCTTAATTGTTGTATGGTGTCAGCACTGAGCACTGTGCCTTGTTGTTGTGTGAGGTCAGCACTCAGTACTGTCTTGTTGTGTGGTGTCAGCATGCAGTACTATGCCTTGCTGTTGTATGCAGCTGGCACTAAGTATTGTGTCTTGTTGTTTGTGGGATCAGTGCTTAGTACTGTCTTCTTGTTGCTGGGGTCAGCACTCTGTACTGTGCCTTGCTGTTGTTACATGGGGTCAGCACTCAGTACTGTGTCTTATTGTATGGGGTCAGCACTTAGAACTGTACCTTGTTATTGTATGGAGTTGGCATTTAGTATTGTGTCTTGTTGAATGGAGTTGGCACTCAATAGTGTGTCTTCTTGTTGTTGTTTGGGGTTGTCACCCATTAAGAGTGAGGTCTGCCCTGGACCTCACATAAAGTCTGATTCAGCTCTCGTTCTGCCTTTACCTTCTCCCACTGCTGTCAGGAGGGGGTCAGGGGAGAACTAACATGTGGCTTCCCTGCTGAAGGCCTGACAGGGTGCTCAGGGCTTTTTACCCCATTGAGACCCCTGATACCCAAAATGGGGTCCACATCTGGCAGCCTCAACACCCCCTGGGAATTTGTGAGGATGCGGCATCTCAGGCCTCATCTCAAACTGTGGAACCAGAATAGAGTTTTAGCCACATCTGTATGTGATTCACGTGTACAGTAAAGCCTGAGCAGAACCAGTTTAAACCTCCCAATGACCTTAAGAGGGAGATGGGTTTCTTTTTTTCTTTTGTGTATAAAGGAGTTGCGGCTTTTAGAGTTTGGGTTGTTAGACCCCAACTTATACCCTGAGTCCAACGGTGTGATAGAAGAGAACCCTCAGTTTGCAGTTGGGCAGACCCTGGACTTCAGTCCTGGTTCCCTTGATTCCTTCTGAAGACATTTATTAAGCATCTCTTGTATATTGTGCTTAGATGTTTTGAAGTGCTAACCGAGTCTTCCACCATTGAAAGAACCTTCTAGAAGAATCTGCTCTCTTTGTTGTTAGGTACCATCAAGTCGATTTTGACTCGTAGTGACTCTGTGTGCAATACAACGAGCACCACAGGGACCCACTGCTTGGTCCTGTGACACCCTCACGGTCACTCTGTTTGAGCCCTCTATTGCTGCTGCCTTGTCAGTCCGTCTTGTTGAGAGTTGTCTTTTTCACTGACTCGTAACCTTACCAAGCGTGATGTCCTGCTCCAGAGACTCGTCCCTGCTGATAACATGTCCACAGTAAGCGAGGTGAAGTCTCACTATCCTGGCTTCTAAGGAGCATCCTGGCCTTACTGCTTCTAAGACCATGTCTGATTCAGCTGTTTTGTTCCCTCAAAGCGTAATACTTTTCGTTGGTATCAGTGAGATTCAGCAGCAGTGTGGACTCTTCAGTTTGGGCGGGAGTTAAAAGACTCCACCTAGGAGTCGAAGGAGCTCTGGTAGTGCAGTGGTTAAGCACTCACTCAGCTGCTAACCAGAATGTGTTTGGTTGGTTGGAACCACACTGTGGGAGAAAGATGTGGCAGTCTATTTTCATAGAGGTGATGGCCTTTGAAACTGCAGTTCTGCTCTGTCCTCTGAGGCTGTATGAGTTGGAATCAACTCAGCGGTAGTGGTGCGCTTGGGCTCCCAGGAGTTCCTGGGTGGCAAAAATGGGTAAGCACTTAACTGCGTGAGGCTTAGGCTTCGTTACAATGTGGTGCCTGATTTCTAAGCAGGGTTTCAAACAGTTTAGTGCAGGTTCAAGCCCCTGCTGAGAATTTAAGTTTCTAGCCAATTTCCAGGAATTTGTATGCCTGGGTGATTGTCATATATAAGTTGCTGGGAACTTGTTAGAAATGCATATTCTCAACAAGGGTTCGAGTGGATTAGAAGCCCTGATCCTAAGTGCGAGTGTTCCATGAGATAGAGTCAGGTGGAGGCTGACGACCTTGTTCCAGGAGCGTCGCTTCTGCCGTATTCTTTTGGTAGAGGCAGGCATCAAATTATACCCAGGTGCAAGAGAAGGGTACCTACGTAGATCTAACCTCTAATGGGAGAGTGTGAAAGTCTCATGAAAAGAGCATGTGGGGCAGGAAATAGTGTTCTGGCTATCTTTGGAAAATACAGTGTGCCACATGCCTTCGGGAAACTTGTGGCCTGGCTGGAAAAAAATGCATTGAGCAGGTCAGTACAAAAATAATTACACAATTACCATGGGATGAGGGTTGAGAGAGCAGGGATCAGATTACTTGGTGATCAGCCAGATTTGTGACTCTGGGTAGGTGGTGTCTCCCCTCAGAACTTCAGTGTCCTCTTGAAAATGGGTTGAGGCCTAATTTAGGTTGGAGCTTGATAACAATGCTTGCTGCCTGCCCTCCCCTCCTCCTGCCCCGGGTCCCCTGGACGGGAGGCCTTTGATTTGGGGATGAGGACGCTGCCAGGGTTCTGCTAGAACCCCTGGTGTAGGCTGAAAGAGGCGAGGAGTCTGGACCCTGCTGCTAGCCTGTCGTCTAAACAGCAGTGGCCGATCATATGTCACCTGTCCTCAGGGAGCGTGGTTAGCCAGGCTCTGAGCCAGCTTGGATCAGGCAGAGCCAGGACATCGCCCTGCAAGCATTTAGCTGCTCCAGCTCCCTCCTGCTGAGTTGGGCACCCTCTCCATGACTCAGACATCTATTTCAGGCCTTGGTTTCTCTGTAGGGCTGCTCCCTTCTGTCCTCAAGACCCTGGGACTGGTTCGGCTGGAGGAGTCTGAGTTTTGTGTAGGCCTTGCCTGTCCTGGCCTCCAGTCCTTTCATCTCCCTGGGAGTGTGCCACTGCTTGGGGTGAGCGTAGGGGGTTTCCGTTTTCTGATTGGTGGTGGGGGTGGATTGAGGCCAAGTGAGGTTGCTTAGTGTCTCATGACTCAGACTGTGGTCTGTGGGCAGCAGGGCTGGCAGATGCCCATCAGCTGGGGCTTGTTAGAGGGTGACCTCTTGGACCTGCTGAATCACTTTTAACAAGATCCCTGGATGGTTCCCAGTTGAAAAACGTTAAAAACAGCTGCTCAGTTAATTTGGAATAAGAGGTGTTTTCGTCCTAGCTGTACAGTATGGAATTCCCTCTAGAGTTTTACAATGAACATTTTCAAACCTACAAGAATGTAGGAAGTATTACACAGTGAACACCTCTGGACCTGCTTCCTAGATGCTGCAGTTAACCTTTGGATAAGCTTGCTTTTTCATGTATTCATCCAGCCGTCCCGTCAACTCATTTCTTTCTGATGTTTGATACTTGGTTTGAAGTACATCAATACCTTTCACCCAGATACTCCAGTTTATAAATCATAAGCTGGAATCCAGTATTTGCCTAGGGCTTTTTTTTTGGATAAAATTTACATATAATGAATTTCATGCATGTTAAGTTACCATTCCATGAGTTTTGACAAATGGATGTATCTGTGTAACTCAAACTGCTGTCAAGATACAGAACATAATCAGAACTCGAGAAAGTTCCTTCTTGTGGATGAACCAGTCAGCGTAGTGTGACTGGCTTTACAGTAGGCAAGGTATACATAGGCTTAATTGTGTTCACTTACTAACCTGTAGTGAACAGTTTCACCTGGGTTTGATCACATCTTCAGTCCTCACAGTAACCCTGGGAGGCAGGCCAGGCAGTACCCTCCCTTAACAGATGAAGACCCCGAGGGTCAGAGTGGTAAAGTACCTTGCCTGAGTTCTCTAGGCTGGCTCTGAACTCTGCCAGTGGATTCTCATACTTCACCTTTCAAAAGCATCCCTGGAGGGCCAGAACACAGATTCTCCCCCTTTCCACCCCCCATAGTTTCTGATTCAGTAGTCCTGGGTGGGGCCTGAACTTTTGACTTCTAACGTGTTTCCAGGGGAATCTGCTGCTTGTGATGGGGGCCGCACTTTGAGAATCTGTGCTCTAAGCTGCTGTGTTCTCCCCTCCTCCTGGGCACTTGCATGGTGTGGAGCTAAGTAACTGGCAGGGGACCAATGAGAGCAAATGCCGGAATTGGGACCAGAAAAGCCCTGGAGGACCCAGGGAATTTCCAGAAAAACCCTGTCACGGTCCCCAAACTGCCCCATGGAGGTAATGACCTGGTTTCAAAAAACCGGTGCCTGGGGCTGTGGTACCAGATTTAATTTAAACCACGTGGTTTCTGGCCGAATCCCCTGGTGCCAAATCTAGATGGCAAAGAACGCAGCTCTTTGTTTGCATAAATCAGCCTTTCCCTCCCTCTGCCGTCGCCAGGACTTGTCTGAGTCATTTTCAGTTCCAGATGAATGGGAAACTGGTTAAGAAGTCTCTTTCATCTCATCTAGGAAGCCCCCAGCTGGCAGCTCTGTGTCTCCTGAGAATGATGTCACAGAGTCCTGCTGGGTTTCAGTTAGAATGGAATGCCGCGTGGCTGGCTTATCAGTCACTTGCCTTTTTTGCACCTTTATCGTTCAGTCCTTGGCAGCTTCAGACCTCCAGTTATCTCAGTTACTGAATGAGTACTTCCGTATCAGATAGGGGCTGCTGGAAACTGGCTTCCAGAGGGATCCATTTTCCGTTTCTGTGCTTAATGAAGTGAATGATGTGTCTGTCAGTCTAACGTACCTTCAGGTTTTCTGAAAATCAGTGTTTGGATTCAGCTGAAGGAAGAAGGCTGACAGGGAGAATTCATACCAAACTTCCGTTGTTGCTAGGTGCCATCAAGTCGGTTGCGACTCACAGCGACCCTGTGTGCGACAGAACAAAACACTGCCCGCTCCTGTGCCATCCTGACAGTCTTGATGCTGGAGCCCGTTGCTGCCACTTTGTCAGTCCATCACATTGAAGATCTTCCTTGTGTTTTGCAGACTATCAAATAGGTTGCTTTTCTCCAGGGACTGGTCCCTCCTGCTAACATGTCCAGAGTCTGTGAGACATAGTCTTAACCACCGTGGCGTCTCAGGAGCGTTCTGGCTGTCCTTCCTCCTTGACAGATTTGTTTATTCTTACTGCAGCCTATGGTATACAGTAGTCTTTGCCAGCACCGTGATTCAAAGGTGTCCATTGTTCTTCTGTCTTCCTTTTTCGTTGTCCAGCTTTTGCTTGCGTATGAGGCGATTGAGAACACCATGACTTGGGTCAGGTGCACCTTAGTCTTCAAAATGACATTTTTGTTTTTTAACATTTTTAAAGTGCTTGTAGTGTGCAAATTGTTGTTATTGGGTGCTGTGAGGTAGAGTCTGGCTCTTAGTGACCCCATAGGGCAGATAAGAACTGTCTGATGGGTTTTCCTACGCTGGAATCTTTATGGGAGCAGATCCCCAGTCTTCTCTTGCAGAGTGGCTGGTGGGTTTGAACTGCAACCTTTTGGTTAACAGCTGAGTACCTAACCACTGCAACACCGGGGCACATGTTAGAGATTGTGAAATGCTTACCTTAGTAACATGACTGTGTTACATTTGCAGGGTGAATGTTCTCACTTTTAGTAGCCAGAGGGAGCGTTAATCTTTTTTGCTGGGCATTATGTGTTTAAAATCTCAGGAGTAAGATTCTCTTGGGTGTCACAAATGGTTTGTACTCATATAGTAACCTAAATGTTGATGTTTCAGGACCACCCAGGGGCACTGAAGAAGAAAGGCCTGGTAATCTGCTTCTTAAGAGACAGCCACCTGGGGTCGCCATGAGTCAGAATCCACTTGATGGCAACAGTTGTGTTGGTTTTTTTTTTGGAGGTGGGGCGTTGTATACAGTTGGGTATAAACAGAATGAATTCACCTTAATTGGTACAATCAACAGATTCTTTCCTTCTTGACCCATAGCTGAAGTTACCTCATTTTGAAGGAACACAAGGATTTGTGAAGCACCTATGTATGTCTGCTATGCAGGGTCACCCACCCCTGTCCTGCTAGCTCTGTCAGTGCTTCTCTGTAAATTAGAGGTAGGTACATCTCCAAGTAGGAGGACTAGAGCTAGGCCCTGCTTCCATCCAGCTGAGGCAGCAGGTCTGGGCACAGGGCTTGGGTCTTGGGGAGCTGGTACATTTCTCTACAAGACACAACTTGCACCACTGTGCTCCGAGCTGATGCCAAGTCTGGAAGAAGACTGGATTTGGAGTCCAAAAGACCTGCCTTTGACCATTATTTAATCACTGTATCTTAGAGCAGAAATCAGCAAATCTCTTCTATAAAGGACCAGCAGTAAACATTTTGGGCTTTTGCAGGCAGGACAGTTTCTGTGGCAGCCGTTCTGCCGGTGTAGCAGGAAAGCCACTGTGGACAGTATGCATGTGAATGGGTATGGCAGTGTCCCAGTAAAGCTTGATTTGTAAGAACAAGCAGCCAACCTGTGGGCTGTAGTTCTCCAGCCCCTGATGTAAAGTGTCTGACACAGTGCTTGATGTGCCAGGGAGGTCTGCAAGAAATGGAAGCTGTGGTCACTGTTTTTACCACTAGAGTATTAATGAAGGAATCCCTGGGTGGTCTAGTCAGTTCACGGGCTCACTGGTGACCGAGAGATTGGAGGTTCAAGTCCACCCAGAGGCACCTGAGAAGAAAGGCCTGGCCACCTGCTGCCAAAAAATCAACCCTTGAAAACCCTGTGGATTTCTGTTCTGCCGTCCATGGGGTCACCATGAGTTCAAGTTGATTTGACAGCAGCAGGGTTTTCTATTTGTTTTACTGTTAATAAGAATAGTAATAGAATAATTTCTTGAGTTCTTTTCTGTGCCAGGCACTTTTCTAAGTACTTGGTGTGTTTTACTGCATTGCATCTCATTGTCACCAGTTAACTTGCTGAGATCTTACAGGTACTAAAGGGCACGGCAGGGACCTCTTTCCTAACCACTTTGCTATACTGCCTTCCACATAAGCTGTGCCCTCTGCCCTCCTCCCACTCTGTTCTTCTGTCAGTTGCACCTGCTCTTTGCTTTGTTGTGGCTCTCATAGTTGATAGTTACTTGTTGGTCTGTGCCTTGGTTTGCTGTCCCATTCCCAACTCCCAGGTGGGAAACTGCAGGGGAGGGGGCTGTCTTGCTTGCAGCTTTGTCTCCAGCACCTCGTTGGCACTCTGGCGTGCAAGCCGACCCTCCTGAAACATTTGCTGGAGAAATAAGTGAGTCACTGCCAGCTGGGCCCCACCCCTGCCCGCCATCTCTGCCAGCATCTTAGAGCCTCACAGCTGTAGGACTGGCCAAGTGGTAGATTTGCAGTGATTTGCAGTTCCCTGATAACCCACCCACTGGCTGTTGGTAGGAAGGTGTGGGCTCTTCCGGGAGAAAACCCAGCCTGCAAAACAAACACCGTCATCCCTTCCACTATTGAAGCTGTAGGTTGGAAAGTGGCCAGTCCCATAGGTTTGATTGCACTTGTTCCTCCTGGCTCCTGTGAGGTAGGCTGAGCAGAAGGAACCATCACCCCCACTTTGCAGATGGGAAAACTGAGGCTTTTGGGTGAAGTTACTTGCCTGAGGCTATTCAGCTAGAAAATGGTGAAACTAGAATTTGAACCTGGAGATTCACTTACTGCACAGTCTAAAGTGATTCTACTTTAGACTGTTCTGGAATTGTGGGTTCGTGGACCAGCTGCATCTGATTCACTGGGGATTATTAAAAATATGCTGACGCCAGGGCCCTAACTCCAGAGAATCTAACTTAGTTGGGCTGGGCTGGGCCAGGCAGCTGTATTTTAACAAGTTTCCTTGGGATGGGCAGACAAGTCTGGCCACCTCCCTGCCCCTCGTGGCCTCTGGTCATTGTAGAGTGGTCCAGTGGAGCCTGGCCAGGTGGAACCTGGTCATTCGTAGCCCTGGCTGCATGCTAGAGTCACTGTGGATCCCCAGTGAACATTCTGAAAGTAGACGGTGTAGTAGTGTAATGAGCTGCCGTGTACCTTCATCCCCAGTGGCGTGTGTAAAGACTCTGTGCCTTTCTAAAAGGCGAGGATTTTGTGTGTTTTATATCTTTTTATTTTAAAATATTTGGCTTACTAGAGATGGTCAGAATAGTACATAATGTCCTTGTGTCCTCTTTACCTTGTCTTCCTCAGTGATCATATCCCTGAAAGCTAAGGGTTTTGAAAAACATTGCAAGATGCCTACAAGCAGTAATAATAATTGCTCAGTGCCATTGCATGTCCCCGTAATCGTAGTAAGTCGTGTGGTTGCAAAGCGGTACCTTCCTGCATTATGTTCCTCCTTCCTTTGGTAGCTTCAAGACTTTTGTGAAAAGATGCTTCCCTTTGGCTAGTGTGGTCACGTAGTCACATAGTTCATCTGGGAAAGACAGGGAAAATGCTTGTTTTTTCAACTCTTTAACCAAAAAATACCAAACCCATTGCTGTTGAGTCAATTCTGACTCATAGTGACCCCATAGGAATGAGTAGAACTGTACTGTAGAGTTTCCTAGGAGTACCTAGAGGATTTGAACTGCTGATCCTTTGGTTAGGAGTCACAGCATTTAGCCACTGTGTCACCAAGGTGACTTGTTACTGTTTCAGAATACCAAGTGGGTTCATCAGCCAGTGACCAAGGCGTTTTTGTTTGTAGAATCTAACTACAAACAAGTATTTAAACAGATGTGATATGTTGCAGTCCATTGCACGCATTACCTTATTGAAGCTCACATTGTCCTGTTTCTGGGCCATCAGGCCACTTCTAGTTGCTTCTGGGGACATTTAACACAACCCTCCTCATCTTTTGTTTCTACTCTCAGGTGTGGTAAGGTGATGTAAGTTTATCTTGTACATTTTCCTGCCCCAGCTGTTTTGACAGGGAGAATCTAGAAGTTGAAATAATAACAACAAAAACCCATACCCTGATCCCACCCCAAACCAGTTTTCATCAGAATCTCTGGAGGTGAGGCCTGGGTATCGTGTTTTTTTAAAGCACACTGTCGTAGTTGTCTAGTGCTGCTGTAGCAGAAGTACCACAGCTATGTGACTTTAACTAAGAAGTTTATTCTCTCACAGAGTAAGGAGTCTAGACATCGGAATTCGGGAGTCGGGATTCTGTGCCTTCGGAGGAAGGTTTTCTCTCCGTCAGCCCCGGGGAGGTCCTCATTATCAGTCTTCCCACGGTCTGGGGGCTTCTCAGTGAGGTGACCCTGAGTCCACATGACGCATTTCTTTCCTGGTACTTTTTCTCTTGGCAGTATGAGGTCCTTGTCTCCCTGCTAGCTTTTCTTTCTCTCTCTTTTTTTTTTCCATTAGTAAGATCAAAGGTGATGCAGGCCACATCCCTGAGAAAATTCCCATTACATTGATTGGATCAGGGTTGTGATCTGTGTAAGGGTGTTATATCCCACCCTAATCCTCCTTAACATAACCTAACCTTGCCTCATTAATACTGAGAATCATGGCCTGGCCAAGTTGATGCATGTTTTTGGGGAACACAGTTCAATCTATAGCACATGCCCAGCCTGGGTGGGAGCCACTTCAGCAGAGTGTTCTTTGTTACTGGGCTCTCCACCAGCCCCCATCTTTGCAAAATCTTCATGTGTTCATTGTATGGTGAACCTGAATGATGATAGCTTTGTGGCTAAGGATCAGCCTGAATCCTGTCCCCACAATGTGGAGATTACTCCAGTCTCTACTTTCCTATTTCTCACACCCGCCACCCATGTGGTAAAAACTTGTCCAGACCCACACAGCCAGAGCTGGGGCAGAACTCACTGGTGAAAAGGGCACCAGCCCTCAAACTGCCACATCAGCTGATGTGAGCCACAATTTGGGTGTCCACACACCTGCTGGCTCCCCCTTTTCCCAGGGTTCAGTAATGTGGTGTAAGACTCATAGAGCTCACAGAGCCTAGGGTATTTATGATTCTAGATTTATTATAGCACAGGAATACAAATGGGGATTATCTTTAAGAGGAGCAGCATGAACAAAGTCTGGGAAGGCTCCCAGTGCCACGCTGCTGTATCTCAGAGAGGGCACGTCACCCTGTCTTCACTTAATCAGGAAGCTTTCTGAGCTCTAGTGTTCCGGGCCTGGAGTGACCACTCCTGCGTGACAGCCTAAATCCTGCCTCCTTAGGCTACTTGGGATCAGCTTTCCAGCTGAGTGTTTTCAGGTCTGGACAGCCCTCACAAATCCTTAGGTATGACCTGGAAATCACCGATCAAGGCACCCTAGTTATTCCAAGGCATTTTTCTCCGGTGCCAGGCAGCAAGGCTCACCTTTCTTAGGGTAACTTTGGTTCTTTTACCCTATACCGAACCCCCTTTTACTAGAGCTTGTGCTTTAGAATTTAGACCTAAATTTATCAGCATTGAAAGCTGACCTTTGTGTATAATCCCTGAGGCTCCATGCTGATGTCTCATTCCTTGTCTCTGCTCTTGGACTGGGGCTCATCTTTCTGCCTCTGAGGAAGAAATTCTTTGACCCTTGCTTGTAGTCTGTCAGTGACTTCTCATCATTCTTAGGATAAAGCCCAAAATTCCTTATGTGACCTCCAGGGTAGACTGTACAGGTTCCTGGAATAAACTATACTTCCTTCTACCACAGGGCATTTGTACACAACACTCTTGTCTGCTGAGAACAGCTTACCTTACGTCTTCGCTTAGTTATTCTCTGCTCACCCTTAAGTTCCCAGCTCAAACCTTTTCTTCAAGGAAGCCATCTATGACCCATGTAAACTAATTCTTTCCCCACCCTCTTAGGTGGTCCCATTGGTAATACTTACCTGTCTGCTGGGCACATGCTCTAGCTGCAGTTTTATATTTGTTCATGGGATTATTTGATTAAAGTTGATCTCTGGAACCTGACTGGGGTTCCCGTCCAGTCTCTGCCATGCTGGAGCTGTGAGACTGTGGGCAAGTCATTTTACTTCCTCCGTTCTCATTTCTGTAACTGCAAGAGGGAGCTGATATTACTACCTACTCTGAAGGGAATTCTTGGAGTCCCCAGGCATGCATAAGATTAACATACTGAGCTGCTGACCCAAAGGTTGGAGGTTTGAGTCCCCCAGAGGCACTGTGGAAGAAAGACTTGACTATTCACTGTAGAAAAGCAGCCGTGGAAAACTCAGTGAAGTACAGTTCTGCTCCAACACATGTGGGCCACCCTGAGTTGGAGATGACCGCATGTTACAGACACTGGTAAGAGGGCTCTGTGGATCACGTGAGATTATCTATGTAGAGGGCTTAGATCAGAGCAAGCTGGTAGAAAAGGTTAGCAAGCAGTGGTGTTATTTCCCAAGTAGGCCAGAGGCTTCATGAAGGATGGAGTAGTCTTATCTGTTTGCTTAGGTCTGTGTGCCTGGCATATCGTTAGTTGATGGCTTGCAGTGTATTTGTTGAATGAATGAAAGCATGAATGAGTAAAGTGGGGGTAATACTCATGCCACTGTCATAGATGTGGGGATATAAGATAATGCTATAGAGTTTTATAGAGTGCTTGGTGCACAGTAGGTGCTCGGAAAATACTTGACGAATCAGTGAATGGGTAAATTGGGAGTAACAGCAATATACTGCCCAGAAGGCTGTAGGCATCTAGGATAAGGCCGGTGTGTTGCCCTTTGTACCATGCCGGGCACATAGTAGGTGATTAGGAAGTGTTTTTTTTGGATGAAACTGGAGAACTGCCATAAATTTCTTTCAAAGCCACTGGGACAAAGACAGAAATCCATTGGGGTGCAAACTTGAGGTGCAAGAATGGCTGGGGGTCCTTTGCCAGGAGGGTGGGTGACTGACGGCACCAGCAGAGCTGGTGGTGGAGGTGGAAGTTGAATCTTTCATTTCCCTTCTGCTCTCTACCTGTGTCTTCTCTCCTTCAGAACCCTTCCCCGGAGTCCGGCGCCTCCTTCCTTTCCAGGATCACCTTCTGGTGGATCACAGGGTAAGGCCTAGGGCAGGCTGGACGGTGAGTGTGCGGCTCAGTGCAGCTCCCTGCAGGGTCCCTCTCTCGCTCCTTTGTGTCCTGTGTTCAGGGCTTAGAGACACTGACCCTGTCACATGGAGCTTGAATTGGGGTGTAATAAATGCATAGCCCATGAAGGTCTGAAGCTTTGTGGGTGGCTTCGCCCGGGGCAGTTGTAAGCTGTTACTGCTCTTGTTTGTTTATTTATTTTTTTACATTAGATATAGTTACCATTGGCATTGTTTCATTCCTTCTACCTATTCATTAGAAAAATAGTGCATGCACACCACAAAACCCGGATAACAGAAACACACAAAAATCAGCAACAACAAAGGTCACCCATGGCCGTGCTGCTAGCCTGGTGGTACGCCTTCTCTGTAGTCATAGCGTGTCTTTCTGCACATTGTTAGAGCCTTACTGGATACTGTTTGGATCCTTTTGCCCTTGTGAGGAGCCCTGGTGGCACACTGTTAAGTGCTGTGTCCTGTAAGGTCACAGGCAGTTGGGATTGACTTGATGGCAGTGCCTTTTGTTGGACTGTCCATCTGTATCCAGATTTTCCCAATTGTACAGGTGCCTTTGGTTGCCTTGGGTGACCGCCAAGGGGGTTAGATGTGCCACCCTGCCACTCCTAGACATTCACTGCCTTCCCCTCTCCATTCCCCTCCACCCCACTGTACCTCGGCCATAGGATGATGATCCAGGGTTACCGCCAGCCGCTGAAGAGCACAGACCTCTGGTCCCTAAACAAGGAGGACACATCAGAACAAGTTGTGCCTGTTTTAGTGAAGAACTGGAAGAAGGAATGTGCCAAATCTAGAAAGTAAGTGTGTGCTCCCCTGTCCCCAAGGAAGCCAGATGTGCTATTTAGGATGGCCTGCCCTCCACCATGCCCCACCGTGGCCTGGAACAGTGGACCAGGCTGGAGCCCGTGCAGATGCCCTAGCTGCTTCGTGTTTCTGGGCAAGGTGCCTCACTTCTCCCAGCCAGTCTGCTGATCCGTAAAGTGGAGTTGAATGTTATGTGTAGTTGATGCAGTTTGGGCAGAAAAGAGAGGAAAACGCCTGCCAGGTAGATACTTGATTCTGTGTGCCACAGTGTTCGCCAGACGCCCCCTTGAGTGAGCCTCATTTCCCCCTCCTGTCCCTCTGTCTCTCTGAGCGTCTGTGTCCTGCACATACCTGCTGTCTCAGGGTAGAGGTACAGCCTGGCAGCAGGTAACCAGCCTCTCCCTCCTGAGCCAGAGAGGCGCCAGTCACGACTGGCTTTGACTATCCTAGGGTTTAGACTGTTCCCCGTGTATGCTGCAGTCGCTTGAAATAGGTCAGGGCCTCTCCCACACAGACCATGTTCCATCAAATCTAAGGCAGTGTCAGTTTTAAGATTTGCCAGTAAGACAGAATAAAGAACACCAATTAAACTAGGATGTGCCAGAGAAGCTAGAGTGTGGTGTAAGGAGTGGCATGGGAACAGCGAGCTGTGGTCATCAAGTGTAGCTGTGACTCTTAGCACTTGCGGTGAGGCAGGCCTGTTACGTTGCTAGAGCTGCTGATACTGGGGCTCACCCTGTGGGTGGTTCTCTGCGGACCATTTGATTTGCAGGAAGCAAAACCCCAGACCAGAAGTCTGATTCCTTACCCCATGCTGGGACTACCCAGATTACATATCTGAGATCAAGCCAGGGGCAGAAACTGAAAAACTAAACCCATTGCCTTTGAGAGGCTTCCAATTTAAGATGACCTCACCTGACACGGTAGAACTGCTCCACACGGTTGTCTTGGTTGTCATCTCTATGTAAGCAAATCACGAGGCCTCTCTTCTGTGAAACTGCTAGGTGGTTTGAACTGCCAGCTCTTAGGTTAGTGGTCGATTACTAACCATTTGCACCAGCCAAAGAGAAAAACCGAAACCAAACCCGGCACCGTTGAGTCAATTCTGACTCATAGCAACCCTGTCGAGCTGGATAAAACTGTTCCATAGAGTTTCCAAGAAGTGCCTGGTAGATTCGAACTGCTGACCTTTTGGTTAGCAGCCATAGCACTTAACCACTACGCTACCAAGGTTTCCACAGCCAAGGAGGTAGATGGGAATTTGAGGTACCCATGCTGGCCACTAGGACATCAGAGATCCTTGTGACCATTTAGGGTGGCCATGGTTGCAGGAGGATACATCTCACAGAAGGCAGCTAGAGCCTGTACCCTGTGCTGAGCATCCTCAGGAGTTTGCTGGCATTGTGTTTGTGCACAGTGCTGACTGAGTGGGGGATGTTACCCATTGTGAGACAGGCTGGCAGAGGTAAGCTCCCAAGTTCCTGCCAGCCTAGCCTGCAATATCTTTTGTGATGAGGAAATGTTATAGATTGGATTCTTAGTGTTGTGTGATTTTCGTATGGATTAGACATCTTCGTGATGTTAGGAGATGGGGTTAGTGGCAGTTATGTTAATGAGGCAGGACTCAGTCTGTAAGATTAGATAGTGTCTTCAGCTGATTTGCTTTTGAGATGTAAAAGAAGCAAGCAGAGCTATGGGGACCTCATGCTACTGAGAAATGCGGGCCAGGAAAATAGCATGCCCTTTGGACCCAGGGTCCCTGTGCTGAGAAGCTCCTAGACCAGGTGAAGATTGGTGACAAAGAACTTGCTTCAGAACCAGCAGAGAGAAAAAGCCTTCCCCTGGAGCTTGCACCCTCAATTCAGGCAAGTAGCCTCCTAAATGGTGAGAGAATAAATTCCTCTTTGTTAAGGCCATCTGCTTTGGTATTTCTGTTACATCAACACAAGATAACTAAGACAGGAAGTGATATTCTTATCTTGAGTTTTGCCACTCGTCATTACCTAGGCCTAGCTGCTTGCTTGGGCCCTCTGCCAACTGTGGATGACACAGCACGGGTGAACCCCGTCTTTGTGTTCTGTGGAGGTCACCTGGTGTACTGACTGTAGGTGTAGGATGGACCTGGCAACAGAAGTATTTAGCAGAAGGACAGAGTTTGAACCAAGAGGTTCTGCTACTGGGCTGGTCCTGAATGACTCATTCAGCAGATGTGGACTGACTGCTGCTTACATGCCAAGCACTGTTTAGGTCTTGGAGAGGGAACAAGGAGAGTGGAACAAGATAGACGTCCCCTGTTGGGCAGCCCTGTATGTGAGTCAGGGCATTGGGTGTCCAGAATACATTGTCACAAGAAATTTGTTTTGTTTTGTTGGAACATTTTATTCTGGTTTAGGTGAAATTTTCCAGAGCAAATTAGTTTCCCATTCAGCAGTTTATACCTACCTGTTTTGTAACATGGGTTGCAAACTGCGGTGGGTTGGCACTCTTCACCCCTTTCTTCCTGGGTTCCCCATGTCCATTTGCCCAGCTTTCCTGCCCCTTTCTCCCTTCTGAACGTGGTTTCTGGGCAGATGTTACCCTCGTAAGTCTTGTACAGCTGATTGTTTGGAGGTGCATTCCTCACTGCTGTTATTGTTCATTGTATAGGCCTTTCTGTTGTATGGCTATGCTTTCCAGAGTGACTTCGGTTCCAAGTTTGAAGGGTATTTAAGGGCTGTGGTCTCAGAATTCCACCAGTCTTCATCAGACCAGTAAGTCTGGTCTCACTTAGGGGTTTGCACTTTATTCCACGTTTCTCGTCAATCTGTCCTGTGGTCCCAGTCAGAATGGCTGGTGGTGGCAGCTGGGTACCGTCTAGTTCTTCTGGTTTCAGGCAGTGGAGCCTGTAGGTTATGTGGTCTGTCAATCCTTTGAACCCTTTCCCTGAGTCTTTGTTTTTCTTCACTTTTCTTTACTGCAGCTGGGAAGAGACCAGTTATTCTATCTTAGATGACTGCTCAAATTTAAAACCTCAGTCACTGTTCACCAAGGTGTGTGCAATGTGATATGTTGGTTGACCTAGATGTCCTCTGAGACCATAGTCCCTAGCCCTCAAGCCCAGTATCTGAGCCCCAGGAGGTTTATGGATGTGGTTAAGAAGCTTTCATGACTGTGTCCCCTGTGCACACTATTGCACACGTGGGTATGTTTGCAGTATGTTCACATATGTATGTATGTGAGTGACAAGAAGCTTCTGAGAGTGAACAGTGCTGTGATGAAATTAAGATGAGGAAATGGGTAACTGAGGGAACTGTTTTAGATTTGGTGGTTAGGAAAGACCACTCAAAGAAAGTGACATTTGAGCAGAGACTGACGTTGAAATGAGCCGTGTCCGTATCTGGGAACAGGCATAATGGGAATAGTCAGTGGAAGGGTCCTGAGGCAGGGATAGATTTAGCATACTTAGAGAGCAGTAAGGGGACCAGTGTGGCTTGAGCAGAGTGAGTAAGGGTGAGAATGCTCTTGGTTGCTGCTGTTGATTCCAACTCACAGCGACCCCGTGTGTGTCCGGGTCGAACTACACTTCATAGGATTTTTAAGGCTGTGATCTTTCAGGAGCAGATTGCCAGGCCTTTCTTCTGAGGTGCCTTTGGGTGGGTTCAGACCACCAGCTTTATAGCTTGTAGTTGAGTGCTTAATGCTTTGTGCCAGCCAGGGAGTCTGAGGGAGAGAGTGGGAGGAGATAATGTAAGGGAGGTACTGGCAGGGGTCTCATGGTGGGCCGTGGTGTCAGAGGCACAGGTGGGTTTTATTCAGAGTGATGTGTGACTTGAGTTGTATTTCACACAGGACCACTTGGACTTTGCTGAGAAAGGTGGGTGATGGGGCGAGAGTGGGAACAAGGAGACCAGGGTAGGAGCTATGGGAACTCCTTGTCTGGGGGCAAATTTGTCAGTATCTCACATCTTCTGTTTTCTACTTATCTGGTCTCAAAGGGTTTTCTGAGAATTCAGTGAGGTCAGTGTCATCTGCTAAGCTAGACCATCGCCCTGGGTAAACCATGGATCAGTATTAATTATACAGATAGTGTGTATTCAGCTGGGCATAATCCCAGGCTGGGTGCTTCCACTTTGTCTGGGAGGACCAGGTAGGAACTGACTTGCCAAGCTAGAAAGTGGGCTACCGGAGGAGAGCCAGTTTGGTTCTGACCTTGGTCTTTAGAGATTCTCAGGCCCTGCAACACTGGCATGATGGCACACCAGCTTTACTCCCAGAGGCAGAATTAGGGCCAGATCTGCACCTGTCATCACTGGGGCTGGAAGACGGTGGCTGTTCTAGCTGGTGTGACCACTGATGTGCAGGCCAGAGAGAAGAGCATGGCTGGTGGGTGTCCTTTGCTCCTGGTGGGTGAGGCAAGGAACCCTGGGCCAGGAGGTCTGGCTTGGCTTTGGGCCCCAGTGGTCTTTAGCCTTGCAGCTCTTTCCACTGCAGCCAGAGTAACTCGTCTCAGAAGATGTCTCGGCTGCCTCCCATAGCCTTTGGGTTTTAAAACCCAGTGCCATTGAGTTGATACTGACTCATAGTGACCCTATAGATCAGAGTAGAACTGCCCACAGAGTTTCCAAGCAGCTCCTGGTAGATTCGAACTGTCGGCCTTCTGGTTAGCAGATATAGCACTTAACCACTGCACCACCAGGCTTTCCAGTGCTGCTTTGGTTTGTGTTAAATGGCCGTTTTAAAAAACATTTTATTTTGGTAAAATATATATACTAAGAAGTTTGCCATTTTAACCATAACATCAGTGACAGTAATGACATTCACTGTGTTGTTCAGCTATCACTACTACTTATATCCAAGTTTGATGTCATTCCAAAGAGAAACAGTTAACCCTTGAGGACTCCTGTTCCCTTCCCACCCAGTCCGTGTTAAAAGATGGTGACTGTAACACAATGAATGGAATGGAATGGAACTTTCTCTTAGCTGCTGGTCACCTGATGGTTAAGGCCTTGTTAGCTTACCTGGGACTGTGCTTCCTGCTGGTATGAATGAAGGTGGACCGCCTGACTGGGACAATTTGGCAGTTTCTTAAAAAGCTAAAAGTACAACCCATACCTGGAGAAGAAAACATATGAACACAGAGACATACATAGATGTTCATAGTGGCTTTATTTGCAATAGCCCAGCCATTAACTACTGAATGGTACACAAACTGAGATATCCACATGATGGAATACTTTTTAGCAGTGAAGAGGGGTGAGCTATTGATGGGTGTGCTGGTAGCTTAGTGGTTAAACACTTGGCTGCTAATCAAAAGGTTGGCAGTTTAAAGCCACCAGCTACACCATGAGAGAAAGATGTGGCATTTTCTTCTGGAAAGATTGCAGCCTTGGAAACCCTATGGGACAGTTCTACTGAGTCCTATGGGGTCGTTTACCAGGAAAACCAAACCCACTGCTGTTGAGTCAGGTCCAACTCATAATGACTCTAGAGGTCAGAGTAGAACTGCCCCATAGAGTTTCCAAGGAGCACCTGGCAGATTTGTATTGCTGACCTTTTGGTTAGCAGACATAGTACTTAACCCTCTATACCACCAGGGTTTCTGTAGGGTCGTTAGGTGTCAGAATTGACTTGATGGCAGCAGATGTGGGATGTTATTGATATAGACAACAACACGGATGAATCTCCAAATAATTCTGCAGAGTGCAAGATGCCAGACAATAAAGAGTCTGTATTAGATGGTTTCATTTAGATACATTTCTAGAAAACCAGAACTAATCTATAGTGATGGAAATGGTATCAGTGCTTGCATGGGCTGGGGGTAGGGAGGGGCTCAAAAAGGGGAGAGACAGACATGGCAGGAGACAGGAGGAACCTTTAGGGGATTTTGCTACATTCATTATCTTGATTGAGGTCATGGTTTCTTGGGGATACACATATGTCAAAACTTTTATCAAATTAGATACACTTTAAATATGTGCACTTCATTGTAAATTACTTATACCTCAATAAAGCAAACTTTTAAAACCGCTGATGTTTAAAGAAAGGGAAGCATTTTACTTAATTATCTGTTTCATAAAGGAATGCAGAGAGTAAAAAATTAATAAACCAAATGAAACTCACCAGAATATGTATTTTGAGGAGTGGTTCTAACCTTCTAGATCTGTTTGTGTGAAAAAATTTTGTAACACTGCCTTTATTATACTTTAAGGAGACAGGAATAAAAATAACCTACTAAGATATTAATTTAAAAAGTATCATTGTCATGCTTGAATTAGGCTTGAAAAGAGAGCTGAAAGACAGGACAGTTGGTTCTCATTGTTCACCGCAGCTATGTTTGCAAAATCCCCGGGAACACCGAAGTAGTGTGTTTGAAACCATAGCTCCTAGGAGAAGCATAGGATTAGCTTCCTGTGAGTCTCTGGTTCATAGTCTTTGCATCAACCAATCAATGTATGATCTTGTTTTATATGTTTCTGTTTGAAGATGTTTTATTTAACATGTTATTGATCTATGTCCTTTGAACTCATGGATAGCAAACAGCATTGTAACTCATGCCTGAGTGAGCTGCTCTAACGTCTGTATTGTCTGTATAAGACAGGTTGTACTGTCTTCTTTTGCTTATAAACACCAAACAGCAGTTGAACATTATGGGTGGGGAGTGTTTTAAACAACAAAATCACCAACAAAAAGCACCCAATGTGCTAACAAAGCACTAAAGAAGACTGTAGCCACCACCCTTCTGTCGGTGGGGGCTGTGTGGTTCTGTGATGCTGAGCTAGGTCTCAGTGGAGCTTCTAGACTATAACAGACTAGGAAGAAAGACCTGGCGATCTGCTGCCCCAAATCAGCCAGTGAAAACCCTGCAGATCACGATGATCTGATCTGCAGTTGATAGCTGGGAACGTGGCAGCTCACATTTTTTTGCCACTCTAAGCATGTCCTCAAATGACTGCAAGACTTGGTGAATGTTGATCTTAGAATTACAAATATCTTTTTGAAAGTAGGTGATTTGTAAATACAGGATCTACAAATAATGAGAATTAACTTTAATTTGTAATAAACAGCATGAATTTCAGAGCTCTGGTGGTGCAGTGGTTAAGCTCTGCTAATTAAAAGGTTCCCTCATGGCACAGCAGTTAAGTGCCCAACTGTTAACCAAGAGGTCAGTGGTTTGAGCCCACTGGCCACTCTACAGGAAAAAGATGTGGCAGTCTGGGTCAGTTCTACTCTGTTATAGGGGCACTGTGAGTTGGAATGCCACTCTGATGGCAGTGGGTTAGAGGTTGGCATGTATTTCAGCACAGAAATGTTCAGGCATTCACTAGAACATTCAGCGAAGAGGCTGGTACGTGTTCTTAAGTGGAGAATCACTCGACTAGGATACTACAAGCCTGGAGGAAGTCGGTCCATTTGATCTTGATGATTAAAGCTGTAGCGGCATCACTGCTGTTGAAAGCTGGGTTTTGCTAAGTGGTGCCTGGCACTTGGCATTGTTCCCCCCAAAACAGAGTCTCCCTGGAAGTTGTCCAGCAGCCACAAAACTGAAAACTCCAGGGCATGTTTAAACTTGCAAAAATTATGTAGTGTGTGTGATTTTAAGCCTGAAGGTTAGTGTATCAACTGAAAAAAAAAAACAAGCCCTGCTGCCGATGAGTCAGTACTGACTCATGGCCCTCGTGTCACAGAGCAGAACTGCTCCAGAAGGTTACTGGCTGTCATCTTGATGACAATCAGTTGCCACACCTTTCTTCCGTGGAGCTCTGGGTGGTTGAAACAGCCAACCTTTACATTAACGGCAGGTTGCAAATGACTGTCACCACCCAAAACCACCCACTCACTGCCATTGAGTTGATTCCAATTCATAACGACCCTCTAGGACAGAGTAGAAGTGCCCCATAGAGTTTCCAAGGAGCACCTGGTGGATTTGAACCACCGATTTGGGTAGCAGCCGTAGTACTTAACCACTATGCTGTTTACTACCCAGGTGCCTGTGTTTAACCATTTTCAAACAGAGTTTTCAGCTGCATGAATGCCTCATGGGACATTTTCTTCAGTTCTTTTCTGTGATCGCTGAACATCTGGGATCCCTTCTCCATAACCCTGCAACATGAATTCGAGAAACGAAAAGCACTTAAAAAAATAAACAAATAGGTAAACCTAACAAAACAAAAAACAGGAAGAGCTATCTTGAGTCATTTATACTTTTTAGGAAGTGAAGCATTTTAAATTCTGCCAGGGGTACTCTTCTGTGGACGGGCTGATGATGTTTTATTTGACATTCCTGTCTGTGGTTTATAAACTGGTGTTGTATTTATTAGTAGCTTTGAGAAGAGTAAAAACGTGCATTAAGTTTGTGTAATCTATTCCCTGTAACTGCGCTTCAAAACTGCCCTTCTGTGATAGGTTAGGTATTATTTTTCAAAGACTGGAATACTTGGAATTTATTGAACTCAAACCTGTTTTAAAGTTTTGGAGTTTGCATTTTTGAAAACATGCAAGATTTTATTTAAAAAAAAAAAAAGATAGATAAGCCCGTCAGTAGCTACCATTGCCCTTTGGTTCAGGTTCTAATTCCGTCAAATAATGGTGCAGTGCCCGGCCACCACCAGTGATAGCCAGGATGGAGCTCACAAAGTTGAGTCTCACTGGCATAGGGGTGCATCCTGAGATCTCTACTAAAAGACTGCAATTGATGGTCCAGGGGCCTCGGAGTTCTCCTGGGAGCAGGGCACCTGGCCCTGATGTAGCCACTGTCCATAAATCATAATGAAGATCAGCCTTCTAGACAGCAATGGGTTGGACTTGGTAACACAGAGTGACCATATTGTATGGGCACTTTATGGTTCTAGCCATCTATAGGAGGTCGTCTTGTTGACCTCATACTGGAGGAAGGGGAACAGGTGGAGAGGCAAAGATAGGAGACGGTTGGGAAGATAAAGTCATGTATGGAGCAGAGAGGAAGAGTGTGCTGTCACCGTGCAGGGAGAGTCGTGGAAGCTGCATGTAGGTCAGCATGCAAATTTATATGGGAATGTACATTTTCATTCAATCATAAAAAAGAATAGAAAAGAAAAGGTACAGCCCTTTGGCTGCTCTCCTGGCCTTTCTGCCTGACTTCACAACTCTTAGCTCCAGGCCTTGCTCATTCTGCTCCCTTATTCTTCAAATGTCAGCTTAGATGTCGCCTCTTCCAGGAAGCCTTTGGGACTGCCCCCAGCCCCGTGATAGCACCTCTCATATGTGTTTGCTTATCTCTTTCCCTCACAAGGCTCTTTGAAGGTGGGGTTCTCCTCAGTGCCTGGTCCAAAAGAGGTATTGAGTAAATATGAGAAGATGAGTGGCCGTTGACCACCTTTGCCCATGTTGGAAAGCTATCTACTTTCCTACTTTCTTTCTCTGATCTATGCAGAACTGTGCTGACTCAGACCTTTCCCATCAAGCTTTCCTTTCCCTGAAGGACCATGCAGATACCCTGGTTTCTTCTTTCTTCCTCCCTTTGGGAACTCTTCTCTGGATGGTGTTCTTTGCCGGCTCAGCCCAATCTTGTACTGTACTTGGTCGCTGCCACCCAGGGCTGGACGTCTTCCACACTGCCTGCCTGAGACCTTCTCTGTGGCCCTTTGGGACCTGTGCAGCTGTAGACTCTGGGTGAGCAGTGGCCCACAGAGGACTGGGCCGGGGTGCAGCTCAGGAAGTGGTGCAGAGGGTGGTGCCGAGCCACTCCCTTCCTGTTTGCTTGGCACTCTCTCCTCCTTGCCAAGAACATGTGTATAGGTTAGCAGGAATTATACAACAAATTCCACCCATATACCCAGCTACAGAGGACAGCATGAAAAACAGCAAGAATTCTCTGTAGGATAATGAATACACCTCTGAATAACAGCCCCCAGAAAACGTCCACGTCCCAGTGATCCCGGAACCTGTGAACATGCTATCTTCCATGGCCATAGGGACTTTGCAGATGTGACCAAGTTAAGGATTTGGAGACAGGGAGATGATCCAGGATTATCTGAGTGGATCTGATCCAGCCACAGGGATCATTACAGGAGAGTGGCAGCAAGTCAGAGAGAAATGCAGGGCTGCCGGCTTCGGAGGTGGAGGAAGGGGTCTGGGGCCAAGGAGTGTAGGCAGCTTCTCAAAGCTGCAAAAGCCAAGGAAACTGGTTTTCATATATAAAATCTCTAAAAGAAATGAGATCCTGTGGGCTGCTTTAGACTTCTGACCTCCAGAACTATGATAGATATATGTGGTTTTTAAGCCATGAAGCTTGTGGTCACTTGTTACAGCAACAGTAGGAAACTAATAATTCCTCCCAGCCGTTGGGGGTTGCCTGCATTTGAATGAGTTCCGGATGCAGTGGGAAGCCATCTGCAGAGTCGGAGTAGGAGATCCCACTGGCTGCCGGGCAGGCATGGATTGTCAAGGGGCAAGCATGAGAGGAAGTGAGGGGACCAGTGAGACGGCACTGGTGGCGGTCACTTGAATGAGGTGGGAGGGGACTGTGGAGCCAGAGAGAAGTGGATGGGTCAGCTGTGTTCTGGGAGCAGAACAGACAGGAACTTTGGCTGATGGGACCTGGAGGTGGTGAAAGAGGAGGGTGTTGGTTTCTGGTTCTGGTCCTCTGCTGGAGCAGAGAGCACCAAAGAGAAGGAAGTGGCTACCTGGGCCTTGACCAGTGCCCACAGCTTGGGATGGAAGACAGAGGAGAGAACCAAGACATGTTGGGAGGCTGTGGTCTGCAGGAGGGGTTTCAGGTGGTCCACGTGGTCAGATGTGGCCTAGATGTGACAAGCCAGAGTCTCCTCTCAAAAAACTACCCCCTTTAACCTTAAGCTTTCAGTCTCTTAAGTTTCCGTATTCTGGGCACTTGATATAAATTAAATGATACATTGTATGGTCTTTGATAAATGGGCTTCTTTCACTTTATTGTTGTTGTTAGGTGCCATTGAATCAGTTCCAACTCTCAGCGAGCGACCGACCCTGCACACAGCAGAAGGACACACTTCTAGTCCTGCATCATTCCCACAATCCTTGTGCTTGAGCCCATTGTTGCAGCCACTCAGTCCATCTTGTTGAGGATCTTCCTCGTTTTTGCTGACCTTTTACTTTGCCAAACATGCTGTCCTTCTCCAGAGTCTGATCCCTCCTGACAACATGTCCAAGGTGTGGAAGACGCAGTCTCGCCATCCTTGCTTCCAAGGAGCGCTCTGGTTGTACTTTTTCCAGAGCAGCTGTTTGTTCTTTCGGCAGTACATGGTACATTCAGCATTCTTCTCCATCACCACAGTTCAGAGGCATCAAGTCTTCCTTATTCATTGTCCAGCTTTCACATGCATATGATGCAGTTGAAAATACTATGGCTTTGTATCAGACACACTGTAGTCTTCAAGGTAGTGTCTTTGGTGTTCAGCACTTTAAAGAGGTCTTTTGCAGCAGATTTTCCCAATATGATGCACCTTTTGATTTCTTAGCTGCTGCTTCCATGGCTGTTGATTGTGGGTCCAAGTCAAATGAAATCCCTGACAACCTCAGTCTTTTTCTCCGTTTTTCATAATGTCACTTATTGGCGCACTTGTGAGGATTTTGTTTGCTTTAGGGCTGAGATCTTCGATCTATGTCAGTGTTTCCAGTCCTCTTTACTTCCAGCAGGCAAGATGAATGCAGGTTGTTCATGAGTCTTCCTCCAGTTTTGATGCCGTGCTCTTCTTCGTAGAGTCTGGCTTCTAGGATTATTTGCGTGGCATACATATTTTCAGAGTTCCCCTGTGTTGTGGCGTCTATCATGTATCAATGCTTCATTTTTATGACTGAGCAATATTTCACTGTATGGATAGATTACATTGTGTTTATCACTCACCAGTGGGTGGATGTTTGGGTTGTGTCTACTCTTTGGGCATTATAAATAATGTTGCTATGAAAATTTGGGTACAGGTTTTTGTGTGGACATACGTTTTCTTTTTTTTTTTTAATTTTTATTTAACATAACTGAGTGAAAATGTACATTCACATGTAAATTTACATGCCCCCCTATATGCAGCTTCCACTGCTCTCCCTGTCTGGTGACTGCACACTATTCCTCTCTGCTCCATACCTGTCTCATCCTCCCAACAGCCTCCTTTCCACTCCTCTCCGTCCACTGCCCTTCCTCCAGCCAGAGGTCAGCAAGATGATATCCTATAGATGTATAGAACCATAAAGTGCTTCCAATATATGGTTACTCTGCATTGCCAAGTCCAATCCATTCGTGTCCAAAGAGTGGACCTTTGTTATAATTTATGGGAAAGGGCAGCATCAGGGCAGGGGACCATGCTCTCAGAGGAACCCCAAAACCGCTGGACCATCAATTGAGGTCTTTTAGTGGAGATCTCAGGATGCATCTCTTTTTATTCTTGTGTTGCCAGTGAGGCTCCTCTCTGTGAGCTCCGTCATGGCTATCACTGGTGGTGGCCGGGCACCATCTGGTTCTTCCGGTCCCAAGTCTATGTAGGCACCCACTCTCGTGGGTCTCTCTGTCTTCTCGGTTGTCTTTACCGCATGCCATTTTGGCCCTCGGTAAGCGTCCGTTCCTGCTGAGTTAGGACCATTTGCTGTGTCCTCGGATGGCAGCTTGGCAGCTTTTAAGACCCCAGACGCCACTCACCAATGTGGGGTGCAGAGAGCTCTCTTAGCAAAACACTAGTTGTGCCAATTGGCCTGGAATTCGCCTAAGAGCATGGTCCCCCGCCCCCCGCCCCAGCTACTCTATCCTTGCAGTATTGAGTCAAGATGGAAGGAGTACTCAAGTTATGCTGAAGTCCACTTAATGTTGTTCTTGTTCCTAATGTGTGCTGTCACCGCTTTCTCCCAACTAGATTTCTAGTAACTATCTAACCTAACCCTCCCCCACTCGCCGTCCCTCCCTCCCCTCCCTTGCAGCTGTCAAAGAGTCTTTTCTTCTATACACAAGTCTGTTTTTGAGATCTTATCGTAGAGGTCTCATACAGTATTTGTCCTTTTGTCGCTGACTACTCTCACTCAACATAATGTCTTCCAGTTGAAACCAGGTTAGGAGATGTTTCCTGGAATCATCGTTATTCTTTATCATTGCGTAGTGCTCCATTGAGTATATGTACCACAGTTTACTTATCCATTCTTCTATTGTTGGGCATCTGGGTTGATTCCATCTTTTTGCTATCGTGGATTGTGCTGCGATAAACATTCTGGTGCATGTGTCCGTTGGTGTGAAAGGCCTTGAATCTGTAGGATATATTCCAAGTAGTGGAATTACTGGGTCAAATGGTATATCAATATCCATTTTTTTAAGGAAGCGCCAGATTGCCTTCCAAAGAGGCTGGACCATTTTGCAACCCCACCAACAGTGTAGGAGGGTTCCACTTTCTCCACAGCCTCTCCAGCATTTGTTGTTTTGTGTTTTCTGGATCATGGCCAATCTTGTTGAGGTGAGATGGCATCTCATTGTTGTCTTAGGACATACGTTTTCATTTCTCATAAGTGGATCTCTCAGAGGAGAACTGCTGGGTCCAGTGGTAACTCTGTATTTAACTTCTTGACTGTTCTCCAAAGTGGCTGCCCATTTACTGTCCCCTCCAGTAGTGTAGGAAAGTTTCACTTTGTCAATATCTTCATGAACACGTTTTCTTACCGGATTTATTCATCCGAGTTTGTATGAAGTGGTGTTTTGCTGTGGTTTTGATTCGCATTTCTATGATGACCAGTGATGTCAAGCAAGTCTTCTTTGTTTATTGGTCATTTGTGCATCTTCTTCGGAGAAATGTCTGTTAAGAACTTTTGCTTATCTCTTTTTTTAAAAAATGTTTTCTTCTTTTTTTAAATTGTATGTTACATAAAAGTTTACCACTCAGGTTAGTTTCTCATATGAAAATTTATATGCACATTGTTATGGGACTTAGTTGTTATCCCTATAGTGTGATCACCCATTCTTCTTTTTTACTCTGATTTCATGTGTCTATTCAGCCAGGTCCTATCCCTTCCTGCCTTCCCATCTCAGCCCTGAATAAGAGTTACCCATGTAGTCTCGTGTATGTGTTTGAACTAAGAAACACATGCTTCACAGGTATCATTTAAATGTCTTCTAGTCCAAACCAAAAAAGCTAACCTGTTGTTGTCAATTCGATTACGACTCGTGGTGACTGGATAGAGCAGAACCGCCTCATAAAGGAGTGCCTGGCAAATTTGAACTGCTGGCCTTCTGGTTAGCAGTTGTAGCCCTCCTACACTACGCCGCTCGGGTTTCCTCTTACAGTCCAGTCTGTTCTTTGTCAGTGGCATAGGCAGCAGACACGGTTTTAGTTCTGGCTTAACTGAGGGTCCGGGGACTGTGTCCTCTGGGGTCCCTCCAGTCTCCGTCAGACCACCGTGTCTGGTCTTTTTACTAGAGTTTGAATTCTGCACCCTACTTTTCTCCTGCTTTGCCTGGAACTCGTCATGTTCTCTTTTATGGCAGTCATTTGTGGTAGCTGGGGACCATCTAGCAGAACCTTTGCCTGTCTCTTAATTGGAGTATTTGCTTTGTCACTGTTGAGTTGTGAGAGTTCTTTATATTTTCTAGATACAAGTCTTTTACCAGATTTTTGATTTGCAAAATGCCCCCCCCAATTTTGTGGATTGTCGTTTCACTCTTGATCATCTTCTTTGAAGCAGAAAACTTTTTGATTTTTTTAAATAATTTTTTTATTGCGATTAAGTGAAAGTTTACAATCCAAGTCAGTTTTCCATACAAAACCCCACATACCTGTCTTTCTGCAACTCTGCCTGCTGTCCTCACCCTGTGACAACACACTGCTACTTTCTACTGTTTACTTCTAGCATCCGTACAACCAACACTGTCCCCTCCTCTCCACCCTGTCTTCTCCCCTCTGAAAAGAAACCAGTAGGACAACTTCATATATATATTAAACGATAAAGCACAAACTCCACATACTGCACTCTGTGTCCCCGTGTCCAGTCCATTCTTTGTCTGAAGTGTTGGCTTCAGTACTTGTTTCACCTCTGAGCCAGCAGCAAGTCTAGGGGCCATGTTTTCAGCAGACGCTCTAGGTTGTGAGACCGTCAGTTCTGATCTTTTAGTAGAGTTCTTGATCTCCACCCCTGTCTTTCTTGTGCTACGTCAGGGACTCTACGCTGTGTCCCTTATCAGGGCTGTCGTTGATGATGGCTGGGCACCATCTAGTTCTTCTGCTCTCGTGCTGAGGTAGTCTCTCAATCATCTGAGTCCTTCTGGCTCCTGGGCTCATTTTTCTTCGTGTCTTTGATGTGCTTGGTTGTCACCTGTTCCAGGTGGGTTGTGACCAGTTTATGTTCCTCAGATGGCAGCTTGCTGGCTTTTAAGACCCCAGGTGCCACTCACCAATATAGGGTGCAGAAGACTGTCTTAGAAAAAGACTGGTTATGCCAGTTAACTTTGATGTCCTCTGAAAGCGTGATTGTCAGACCCCTGTCCCTGCTTCTCTATTGTTTGAAATACTGGGTTGAATTTAGAAAACCTTTAGCTTATGGTGTAGTCCGGTTGTGCCGACCTGCCATCTACTGCGTACTGTCACTCTCTTCACCTAACCGAGTTCCTTGACTGGACTGATCTTACCAGTAACTCTCTCCCCTCTTCCCCACCCTTGAAGCCATCAAAGAGTCTTTTCTTCTGTACGTAATTATAGCAGGGATCTCATGTAATACTTGGCCTTTTGCAGCGGACTGATTTCACTCAGCAGAATGTCTTCCAGTTAATCGCAGGTTATGAGATGCTTTCTAAAATCATCATCATTCTTTATCGTTGCCTAGTGTTTCATTGCGTATATGTACCATAGTTCATTTATCCATTCATCTGTTGGTGGGCACGTAAGTTGATTCCGTCTTTCTGCTGTTGTGGGGTGTGCTGCAGTAAGCATTTGTGTGTGTGTGTGTCTCTCTATGGGACCACCTTTATTTTTGTGTGTCTCTCTATGGGACCACCTTTATTTCTGTGTGTGTCTCTTGGCACTTGGCTTTGGACTTGGCTTGGTCTCTATGGGACCACCTTTATTTCTGTAGGGTGTATTTCAGGCAATGGGACTGGTTTTTGATTTTGATGAAGTTCAATTTATTATTTTTGTGGTTGCTCTTGCTTCATATCTAAAAATCCATTCACAGATCTAGGGGCACAAAGATTTACCCCAGTCTTCTTTTGAGGGATATATGTGTGTTTTTACCTTTAGGTCTTCGATCTGTTTTGAGTTGACTGCTGTAAATCATATGAGGTAGCGGTCCAACGTCATTCTTCTGTGTGGAAATCCAGTTGTCTCAGAACCATTTGTTGAAAAGATTATTCTTTGCCTGTTAAATGGTCTTGATACCTTTGTAAAAAATCAGTTGGGTGTATTTCTTGACCCTTCATTCTGTTCCATTAATCTGTGTGTCTGTCTTTATACCAGTACAATACTGTCTTGATTACTGTTGCTTAGGAATAAGTTTTGAAAATTAGAAGTATGAGCCCTTCTGCTTTGCTTTGATTTCAAGATTGTTTTGACTCTTTTAATGAGTGTCCTTACGAATTTTCTAACCAACTTGTCAATGTCTATGAAAAAGCCAGTTGGGATTCTGATAGGGAGTGCATTGAATTTCCAGGTGAATTTAGGAATGGCACTGTTCTAAGCCCTTTGTGTGTGTTATTAGCTCGTTTAATCTTTACAAGAGCTATATGAAAAGTCCGACTTTTATCCCCATTTTACAGATGAGGAAATGAAGGTTAAGGAACTTAACCTAAGGTGATACAGCTGGCAAGGGGTCAAGCCAGTGTTTGAACAATGGTGCCTCAGTCCATAGTCCTAGCCACTTTGTAAGCTGCCTCTCTGGGGGTCTTCTTGTCTTCGGCGTGCCTTTCCCGAGGAGTGGGGTTCTCGGGCTGAGTGTCTGGTGGGACCCCACTGCATCCCTGTCCTTGGGTTTCAGGCAGCAGGTGAAGATCGTGTACTCCTCCAAGGACCCAGCCAAGCCCAAAGTAGGCTCCAAGGTGGATGTGAACGAGGAGGCGGAGGCTCTGATCATCAAGGCCCCGCAGAAGGAGCGGGACCCGTCCCTGTTCAAAGTGTTATACAAGACCTTCGGACCCTACTTCCTCATGAGCTTCTTATTTAAGGTGCTCCATGACCTGATGATGTTTGCCGGCCCGGAAATCTTAAAGTAAGACTGAGACCCCTTCCCTCACAGCCGGGCTTCTCAGCCTTTCCTTGCTTTGACCTTTTCACCTGTGGCATGCTCACCTGGGCTCACAGTCAGGCGTCCCTGCCTTTACTCTCTTTGCTTTATGCCTTATAGATGCTATACATAAACATGTATGTATGTGCATATGTATGTATATCTCCAGAGCGTGGCAGTGTAGCCACAGTTCATGTCAAACTGCAGCCAGCAGGTCAGAGGTCAGGTCTTCTCTGTGTCCTCATTTCCTCTGTTCTCTCTCTGCTTGGCTGCCTCTTCACTTCTCCTCCTCTGTGTGACTCTGCCTGCCTGTCTCTGCCTGCCTGTCTCTGCCTGCCTGTCTTGCCTGCATCTCTCTTTCTTTGTGTGTGGCTCCATCTGCCTCTGTTTCTCCCCGTCCTCTGTCTCTGTGCTTTCCAGTTTCTCTCTGTACCTCTCTCCCTCTCTGTCTCTTTCTGTCCCACTCTCTCTCTCTCTCCCCGTCTCCTGCTCTGTCTCTCTCTTCCTCTTCTCTGCTGCCTGATTCTCTCTCTCTCCTTTGGGGGGCCACACAGTTACTCTTCCTCTCACCTCTGCCCTGTTTTGGATTCTCTATTTTGTTGCCCTCAGGGTAATAGGAACCTGCTGATGACAGAGGCATGGAGCCTGGGGCAGAGGCCCTTGGCTGTGAACTCCATGGGAACCCTGACCGTCTAGTCACCTGTGTGGGCCTGCTTTTCCTTCTGGAAAAGGGGAGCACTGGTTTGTGCCCCGGCTGGCCTAGGCGAAGGCTGGGCTGCTGACCCCACAGTGGATCACTCTCCCCCATGCGTGTGCTGCCTGCCAGTGACCTTGGGCTGTGTCCTTGCTCCTCGCAGGCTGCTCATCGAGTTTATCAATGACAAGAAGGCCCCGGACTGGCAGGGCTACTTCTACACGGCCCTCCTCTTCGTCAGCGCCTGCTTCCAGACCCTGCTGCTGCATCAGTACTTCCACATCTGCTTTGTCAGCGGCATGAGGATCAAGACCGCCGTCATCGGGGCTGTCTACCGCAAGGCAGGCGAGGCTGGCCGTGGCAGGGTGGACTGGCCGTGGTATCTCCTGTGCGAAGCCGCCGAACCTGTGGGGACCTGAATGGATCCCTGGGGACGGACATGGGGGCTGTAGTCACCTGCTGCTGCTGCTGCTGCAACAGAAATACTACGGGCGGGTAGTGTGAGAGAATAGGAGAATAGATACGTGCTTTCCCACAGTTCAGGAGGCTAGATTTCCATAATTAGGGTGCCAGCTCTAGGGGAACACCTTTTCTTTCTCAGCTCTGGGGAGGCCCTTTTGCCACTCCTGTGGCTCTGTAGTCTTTGATTCCGTGGTATCTTAGTTACCCAGTGCTGCTGTAACAGAAATACCACAGGGGTGGCTTTAACAAGCAGACGTGTATAGTCTCTCAGTTCAGAAGACTGTGAGTCTGAATTCAGGGTACACCTCTGGGGGAGTCTCACTGTCTGTATGGGCTCTAGGGGAAGGTCCTTTATCTCTTTTCAGCTTCTGTTCTTGGATGATCATGTGGCATAGCTTCTTTCTTCCCCCATCTCTGCCCACTTCCTTGCTGAATTCTGCTCTTTTATATCTCAGAAGATAGATTTAAGACACAGCCTGTACTGATAAACCTGTGGCCTGGATTTGATCCCTGAGCTTTTGGGCTATCTGCTCTGGCTTTCAACTGAGAGGTGGAGTGGTTTTGCTTAGTGACTGTCCCTTACTGGTATTCTCATCAATGCCTGTGATTTCATCTCCCACCCACGTATTGACAACCCCCAGACCTAATCTTCAGGACCCAAGTGCCTGCCAGAGGCAGATGCTGCACTAATGCTTCCTCACTGACACAGCAGACAACACCCTTTCCTAAATGAGGTTGTAACCACAGGCACGTGCACTGTATTGCCGTCAAGTTGATTCTAACCCATAGTGACCACGTAGGATAGAGTAAAACTGTCTCCAGGGTTTCCAAGGCTGGAATCTGTACTGAAGCAGACTGCCCCATCTTTTTCCCATGGTGTGGCTGATGAGTTGGAACTACTGAACTGTTGGTTATGAGCTGAGTGCTTACCACCATGATACCAGGGCTCCTTAACTGCATGTCTAGGGGTTAGGATTCACAGCACATATTTTGGGGACATAGTTTAATCTGTAACACTGTTACAGATAACTGTGGTTATGTGTCTGTCCTTTGTGCCTGCTTCTGTGCCTGATCTTTTCTCAGAAATGGTGAGGTTTAAGACAGGCCCTATACTGACACAGAAACCCTGGTGGCACAGTGGTTGAGTGCCGCTTCTGCTAACCAAAAGGTCAGAAGTTTGAATCCTCTAGGTGCTCCTTGGGGAGTCTGTGGGGCAGTTCTAATCTGTCATTATAGGGTCACTGTGAGTCAGAATTGACTTGACGGCAGTGGATTTGGTTTGGTTTAAATGTCAGTAGTACTGGGGTTGAGGAACCTTCACCTAAACCTTTGGTATTTCACTGGGCTCTGAGGCCCTGCCACATCAGTGCCACTGGGGACCTTGTTAGACAAGCAGAATCTCAGGCCCTGCTCAGGCCTACAGACTCAGAATCTGCATGGCTGGTTGTGTGCACACTAATGTGTACAAAACCAGGTTAGATAGCTGCTAAAGTTCCTTCCAAATGAAAAGGCTCAATCTGGGGAGGCGATGCGTGTCCTCGGCAAGAGCATGGGCTTTGTGATGAGCTGGCCAGGCTGGAGAGCCGGCAGGGAAGGGGGACAGGGCAGTGGTGTTTCACCTGCTCAACAGCTTCCTTGCTCTGAGTGAGCCTGGAAGGAGAGGACAGGGCTCTTGACCTGACGCACTCATCATGTCCCCTTTCCTTTCTACCACAGGCCCTGGTCATCACCAATTCAGCCAGAAAGTCCTCCACAGTCGGGGAGATTGTCAACCTCATGTCTGTGGATGCCCAGCGGTTCATGGACTTGACCACGTACATTAACATGATCTGGTCAGCTCCTCTGCAAGTCATCCTTGCTCTCTACCTCCTGTGGCTGGTGTGTGTTTGCCATGGTTCCATGTGTGGGCGGTGGGGGTGAGGGAGTGGGTGTCGGTGATAAGAACATCAGTAGCTCCCTGGCTATCTTGTCATGGTTCACATTTTACTTTCTGGCTTATTAGCCATTTCCTGGATATGTTATTCTTTCCGTGACTTGTCTGACTTATTGTTCTCTTTGGCAGCATGGTGTTTGTTTGCAATTGTCTCTCTCTGACAGCGTATGTAATTTATAACCCCACAGGGTACACACTGTATTTCCTCTACTGGGTCCTCTCAAACTCTAATGAAACTTATGAATTCTCTAGTCTCTCGTTAGGCAATCAAGATTCTCTTGGTTGCAAGGAATAGAAGTCCAATTTAGAATAGCTAAGCAGCTAAAGGGAAATTTAAAGGCACATATAACTGACAAGTTCAGAAAAAGTAAGCTTCAGGCATGGATGGATCCAGAAGCTCAAGCAATGTTGTAAGGACCTTTACATCATTTTTGGCCCTGTTTTTCTCTGAGTTGGCTTCATTTTCAGAGGTGATTTCCGCAGATGGCTTCCATAGCTTTGGGCTTATTTCATCTTTACAGATAGCTGTTCCCGAGAAAAGAAACATAAACCACATTCCTTTTGCCTCAGTCAGAGTCCCAGAGAGAACTGGGATTGGCCTAGCACAGTCCTGTTCCCATCCCTGAACCACTCACTGTTGACGAGGAGACAGAGTTCTCTGACTGGCCAGCCTGGGTCACATGTTGTGATTGACAGCCCCTGCAGGTGGAGAGGGGCAGTTCTTCCAAAAAAAAGATAGTGAGCAAAGATACTTATGCTATACCTTGTTCTTTCCTGCCTCTGAGCCTTTGTGCATGCCTTTCCTCCTACCAGGAGTTCCCTTCCCGCTTTCCTCTCTGTGGCCACAGTCTTAACACATCGTTCAAGGCCTGTGACAGATGCTACTTCCACTGATTTTTCACCTCTTGGTAGAGTGAACTTCCTCATTTTTTTTGAATCACAGTAACTTTAGAGTTACTTTCTGACTTTCAGAGTTACATCTGACTTTCTGAAATAGCCATTTGCATACTTGGGGTGTCGCCTGTGCTTACGTCTTACCGTGTGACCTTCTTGTGGGTGGGTCTTGTCTTACTTATTTCTGTATCTCTGCGTGTGGTCCCAGGAGGGCTGATGCATAATAAACACACCACAGTGATCTGCTCTGACCATTGTTTACATTTTAGTATATTTATAGAACCCCAAATCCAAACCAGAGCTTTGCTGTCTGGTCCATTCTGACTCACAGTGCAGTATGGGACAGAGTGCCTGGTGAGTTCCAACTGCTGACCTTTTGGTTAGCAGTGGAGCTCTTAACCACTGTGTCACCAGGCTCCATTTATAGAGAAAAGGTAAATGATAATGTGTTTGTAATAATGAAACAAAACCACCAGCGTTTTTTCAGTGTGAAAATGAATATCCTTTCAGGCAGACATCTTGGGGTGTCCACTCCCTGGATGGTGAGACTACAGCTGCAGGTAGTTTTGGAATGCTTAGAATTCCCTTCAGGACTGGTTTGTGAACCACTGGGAACATAGCTTAGCATCTCACCCAGTTCTAGACCAGGGTCACTCAGCCTTGGCACCGCTGGCATTTTGGACCAGCTAATTCTCTGCTGTGCAGGCTGTCCTGTACAGTACAGGGTGTTTACCAGCATCTGTACCCTCTGTCCACTAGATACAGTCACATCCCACTCATCCACTGTGACCAATCTGGAGATGAAAAATGTCTCCAGACCTTCTGCAGTGTCCCCTGGGGTGGGAGGTAGGAGAGGCAGCAAGTCCAACCTTGCTAGAGAACCAAAGCTTGGACCGAAAATAGGATTTCTCTGACATTAAAACATGGTGTAGGAAAGTGGAAGGAGCCCTCGTTGCCCAGTGGTTAAGCAACTGGCTGCTAACAGAGAGCCGTGGTTTGAACCTACCAGTTGCTCCATGGGAGAAGAGACCTGGCGGTCCGTCCCCGTAAAGGCGACGGCTTAAGTAAGCCACATGGGGCAGTTTCGCTCTGTCTTACAGGGTTGCTGTGAGTTGACATTGACTTGGTGGCACACAGCACACAGGGACAGCATAGGACATTAGCTGAGAGTGTGGGCTCTGGAATCAGACTACCTGGATTCACATTTGGCCTCTCCTGCTTCTGAGCTCTGTGACTTGGGACTGAAGCTTCTGAGCCTCAACCTCCCTGTCTGTACATTGGTGATAAAAGTTGTATCTCTTCTCATAAGGGTGTTGGGATAATGGAGTGAAGAAACACAGGTCATGTTCTAGAACAGTGCCTGACGCACAGATGTGCTCCAGTGTGTCTCGCTGTTGTTGATAGCTGCTGAGGATCCCAACTCAAGGCAGCCCCCTGTGTGCAGGGCAGAGCTGTGCCCATATATTCCCAGCTGTCTTGGGCACAGTGGGCATTCATCAGCTGGGAATGGTGAGAACCCTCCCAAGATCCAAGTTCCTGGATGCCAGCCAAGAGCTCTCCTTTCTGCAGGACTGTCTAGAGAACATTTTACTGTATTTTTGGTGAATGTTTACCTGCAAATTAGTTTCCGTCTGACAATTTGTGTACAGATCGTTGAGTGACAGGAGGCCTGCTGTATGCTAACTCTGGGAGAAAGCTGTGGCAGCCTATCCCCCTAAGGACAACAGCTTTGGAAATCCTATGGGGCAGTTCTGTTCTGTCTTAACAGGGTTTATATGAGTTGGAATCTGCCTGATGGCACTGTTTTGGTTATATGTTAACCGTTTGCCCAACTCCTTTTTATCTTTCTAAAATATTTGAAGTTCTAATGTGCAAGAGTTGTCTGGCCACAGGAATTTTGGATAAGGGATTGTAGGCCTGCATTTTGTCTTAGGGGTTAGAGAGATGCTTAGAAAGAAACTTGTAAACTCTTGATATCCCATTGGTTGAAAAATATCATAACAACTGCTTCGAACTCCCTTGATGAAGTTTGCGTCGGGTAGTATACCCGTTGACCTCTGCTGTCTCCTGCCCAGGTCATGGTTGTGAGTCTTTCTTTTCCTCCCTTAGACTCTGGGCCCACCCATCCTGGCCGGAGTGGCTGTGATGATTCTCATGGTTCCCATCAATGCTGTGATGGCAATGAAGACCAAGACGTACCAGGTAGGGTGTCTGTCCCTGCAGGTCTCCAATTGGGTGCCTCGCCTGAGGCCTTTCCTTATGAGTATTTGCTGAGATCGTTCTGCTCAAGGCCGAGGTTCTCAGCCCTGCCTGCCAGTTAGAATCAGAGCCTTAGGGTAGGGCCTGGGGAGTTCTGACAGCTGCAGCTGCCCCAGTTCCACCCCACCCCAGGTTCTGATTCCCTTAGTGTTGATAGGGCTTGACTGTTGGGATGCTTAAATGTGACTCTGGTGGGTAGCCACGGCTGTGGGTTCCAGAGTCAGACATCCCAGGTCAGTGACTGAAGTTGCAATGTGTGTGAGCCCCAACGTGGAATTGCTTCACCTGTGTATGTATACTATGTATACAAGGAGCCCTGGCGGCATGGTGGTTTAGCACTCAGGGGCTAACTGGTTGCAGAGTCCCCTAGTTGCAATGCAGGAGAAGATGGGGCATTCTGTCACTGTAAAGACTGTAGCTTTGGAAACCCTGTGGGGTAGTACTTGTCTGTCCTTTAGGGTTGCTGTGAGTCAGAACTGAATCAACAGTAACAGGTTTGATTTTGGTATTTATGCATGCATGCATGTGTTTTCAAGTAAAATTATGGAGTAAAAATTACTTCCTACTGTTTTCCCTCTGTTCTTACCTTATGCTAGGCACTGTGCTAAACTCTTAAGTTTTAGAGATATTTTTAAAGTTTTTAAATATGTGAGTAATAGAGCGAAATGCCTGTCATTATTGAAAAAGTTTAAATAATACAAAAGGATGCAGATTAAAAGAGGATGTCCCTTTCCTCTGTCAACACACCAAAGTGAATTCTTGTAGAACTTTCTATATCCTTCTCTGTAAAGTCACTTAACTGCATAATTAGGTTTGGAGTGTGTACATGTGCTATTGTGGTATTATTACTCTATATATTTTTACACTAATGGGCCTGTTCAGTGGCATGATTTTGTCATCTCACACCATGTCTTGTGGATCATTCTGTGTCACGTCTTGTAGGCTGACTTCTGTCTCTTTAACTGGTGCCTAATGGCTGGTTACAGAGAAGGACCGTGGTTTATTTCTCCTCCCTTTTTACTGGATATTTATGATATGCCTGTGGAATGAGAGCACTTGGCTGCCTGGCTGGTACTACAAGGGCGATGGGTGCCAGGATGTGGTCCTGTGGGATGGGGGGCCTCATCAGATAGCGGCAAGGCAAGAGCCCGTTACTTTTGTCATAGGTTTCCCTGAACAGCCTGCCTCTTTGAAACAGCTTCTTTTGCTGGCCTCCAGGGTGTTTGGCCTGAAGTTTCCTCATCTGTGTTCTGGGGAGAACGATTGCAGTAACCAGTAGATTTGTTGTGATTAATTGACTGACTGCCTGTAAGATGCTCAGTATGGTCCCCGGCAGGTGGAAAACGCCAGGTGATACTAAAAATATGTAACAGCTGTACAGTGTGGACATCTATTGGTAGAAGGCCAGCTAGCATGGAAATGTCTTTGGACTTTGTGTGTTATTGTTGAATTTTTAAATTTTTTTATTGTGCTTTCGATGAAGGTGCACAGAGCAGATTAGCTCCTCGTTACACAATGCACATGTTGTTCTGTGACATGGGCTAACAACCCCACAACAGGTCCGCGTGCTCCTGTTCTCTCCCTTAGGTCCTCATTACCAGTGTTCCCTGTCCCACCCTGCCTCCTCGTCCTTGCCTCTGGGCTGGCGTGACCCTTTAGTGTCACTGCTTTAAGGCCCTGTGTGATCTTTGGCTGAAGGATGTACCTCAGGACTGACTTTGTTACAGAGCTAAAAGGGTGTTGGGGAGCCTTACTCTTGGGATTTCTTCAGTCTCTGACCAGTAAATCTGGGTCTTTTTTTTTGGAGTTAGAATTTTGTAGTACATTTTTCTCCAGTGTTATGCAGGGCCCTCTCTTGTGATCCCTGGCAGAGCAGTCAGTGTAATCTTAGTTTTTTACCAGTCACATACTGGAGGAAAATTAGTAGAGAAAACAGAGGGTAAAAAAATCACCACATCTCCCTTGGGTTTGAATCAGCGGAGTAGGACCCACGGCCCTTCTGTCCTCAGTACCTGAAGAGTTTTTTTCTCTTTATTCCTTGACTTTAAGTTCCCTTAACATCTGACTTAGCTTGATTCCAAGCAGTTTTTTTTTTTCTTTGACAAAGGAGTTCTTTGGAGTGGGTTCAGGTTGGAGGGCACGTATAATCCATAGGTATTATATCTACCAGTTGCTGTAAATTGGCTGTGACTCACAGTGATCCTGTGTGTATTAGAGTAGAATTGTGCTCCATAGGTTCTTCAATGACTGATTTTCTTTCGATGAGATTGCCAGACCTTTCTTCTGAGGCACCTGAGTGAATTCAGACCTCTAGCCTTTGAGTTAACAGCTGAATGTATGAACCATTTGCACCACCCAGGAACTCTTAATAGAGATTACAGAGTTAGTTTTCCCACCATTACGAAGACTCTTTTTTAGTAGATGATGATGTCATTTTGAGAAACCTGGTTTGAAGGCCAGAAGCGAGTAGCCAGCCCATGGATGCACTGTTGATTTGTTGTCCTTGTTTTTGAAGGTGGCTCACATGAAGAGCAAAGACAATCGGATTAAGCTGATGAATGAAATTCTTAATGGAATCAAGGTCTTAAAGCTTTATGCCTGGGAGCTGGCTTTCAAGGATAAGGTGTTGGCCATCAGGCAGGAAGAGTTGAGAGTGCTGAAGAAGTCGGCTTACCTGGGAGCCGTGGGAACCTTCACCTGGGTCTGCACACCTTTCCTGGTGAGTGAAGCCGCTTTTATCCTAGCCCACACTGTCTCCTGGTTTGTTTTATTTTCACACTTCTGTGTTTTTACAAGGTCACCATCTTGGTGAGGCCTTCTCTAAGCATCCTTTTTAAAGTGGCCACCCCACCTGTATTTTTAATTATGGTAAACATATATGTAACAAAACATTCACAGCAGAAAACTCACAGCACTTGATACCTTCTAGCTTAGAAATATTCAAAAGTAGCCATTACAGGAACTGTTACAGGTCGGCTGTGAGGTAGGATTTTGTACTAGCATGTAAACCAGTGCTCTCTGCTTCTTTCATGGACAAAGTCTTGCTGTGGAAAAAACCACGGCAGAACTAAAGGGCAAGGTTTGGGCTGTAGTTGATCTCCATTAAGTTGCTGACTCCTTATCTCTGTCAGTTGGTCACAAAATGAGTTGGCGGTGACCGATGATCCACAGTTGGAGCAGTATTGCTGGACACACATGTTTAGTTTAGTGTGTGTGTTTTGCTTCTAGAGTATCAGCTCCAGAAAGGCAACGGCTTTTGTCTTTTCTGTTGAGTGCTGTATCCTCAGTGCATAGAGCACTGTGTGTAGTAGATACTCAACAAATAGTTGTCATTCTTGTAAAATAAAATCAAGCAATATAGAAAGCTATAAAAGGGGAAATACATTATTTTCCCCTCCTTCTGTGGTCAAGTCCCTCTCCTCCAGAGTTTTAGTTTTTATGCATCTTTTCAGAAGAATCTGTTTATGCCCATAGGTATTGTAAACTATTTTTATATATTCAGATTGAGCCATACCATGTATGTGGTCCCTGCCTGTGTTGGTTCATGCGTTCAGATCTACCTTGTTCATTTTCATGAAACATCCTTGCCTGATTCAGGGATGTACCGTGGGGTACTTAACCTGTTTCTCATTTGCTGACCATTTAGGTCAGGTCTCACTCTTTGTCTTTGTGATCTTTGCTGCAGAGAACACACCAGGACACAGCCTTCGGCTACTTTCATGGGTCCATTCAAAAGCTGTCTGGCTTTGAAAAATTGAAAGACAACAGTGCAAGCCATTATTTTAAAAGCTGGCCCCAAACTAAGGGACCATATACAGATGGAGCATGGAAATCTTTTTCAGTACGGTTGAGAACAGTTAAAAACCAGTAATGACAGTAGATGACAGCTGTGTTTGTTTTTTCTTTCTGTCTTTACATAGTTATTAACTAGGTAGTTCTTTTTTTTAATGTGCTCTTAGTAACTATTACATCTTAGTTGTGTTGGCAAGTACACGTTCATTTGGGAAATGACTGTGAACTGTCACCATACGTTTTCATAAATATGCAACTTGCCTATCAGACTGCCAGCCATGGGATCACATGTAGGTTGTAGGTAGAATGCTCAGGGAGTTCTGCCTCCTGATGAGTGTTTGTGGAGTGCTGTCATTGTGACACTGGATTTCGTCAGGCTCAGTCTCTCAGAGCCTGAACCTGTGGTTAAGAAGGTGTGATGGAGAGCAGTGGTTCTCCACCTGGAATGTGCACCAGAATCACCTGGAAGACTGCTTGTCTTGTTTTTGAATTCTTTCTTTCCTTATTTTTCTTGTTGAGAATATGCAGAGACACACACTAATTCAGTTGTGTGTACATGCATAGCTCAGTAACATTGATGACATTCTTTGAGTTGTGCAGACATTCTTTCCCTCCTTTTCTGAAGTGTGTCTCCACCACTGACGTAAACTTTCAGCCCCCCAAGTTTCCCATCTCATCTTTCCAGTTAGTTTTTTCTCTGTTCACATACAGATAGTTCTTAAAAGAGCACAGTGCTCAAGGCAGACCTTTTTACCAGCTAAGATACTGTGTGATTTTAAGAAGATGTCTGGATAATTTTGGTTTTCATGTTTAAAGATTGTCTCAGGGCAATCATTTTGGGGATTCATCCAGCTTCCGTGGTTCCAGAAAGTCTGGGTGTCCGTGAGAATTTGAAATTCAGCTCTTCATTTTCCCCCTTTTTGATTAGGATTCTTCTGTAGACTCTTTTATCTTTTTTTAGATATTTTGTTATTGTTGACAACATAAGGAGCCCTGGTGATAGAGTGGTTAAGCACTTGGCTGCTAATTATTGGGTCAGCAGTTTGAACCCACCAGCTGTTCCATGGGGGAAAGATGCTGCAGTCTGCTTTTGTAAAGTTTTACAGTCTTGGAAGCCATGTAGGACAGTCCTACTCACTAGGTAGGCTCACAGTGAGTTGGAATTCAACTCGATGGCGATGGGTTTGGTTTGGGTTCGGTAGAGAATATAAACAGCTGCATGTACCTTCTGTAGATTCTTTCATCAGCATGTTCAGTTGTGGTAGCTGGGCACCATCCAGTTCTTCTTGTCTCATGGCAGAGGAGGCTAGTGTTGACAGAGTAGAAAAAAGTCCATAGGGTCAGGTTGATTTTGATTCCTGGTGACTGTGTAGGACAGAGTAGAGCTGCCTTGTTAGAGTTTCCAAGGAGCGGCTGGCAGATTCAAACAGCAGACCTTTTGGTTATCAGACAAGCTGGTAACCTGTGTGCATCTCTGCTTGCAAATACACAGCTGGAGTGGGCCGTGGGTGGGGTCTGAGAATTTGCATTTCTGCCAAGTTCCCAGGTGCTGATGTTGGCACTGGTCTGGGGACTGGCACTGGGATAGACCTTTGCTGCTCAAGCTGTAGCTCACTTGCCAGCAGCGCTGGCATCGCCTGGGAGCTCGGGCCCTCCCTGGGACCTGGGGCCCTTCCTGGGACCTGCTGATGTGGAATCTGCATTTTCCCATGTCCCTAGGTGATTTCATATGCCACTACAGTTCGAGAAACACTGACGAACAGTAGGGACAGCCAGCTTTCCTGGAAAGCTTCAGATAGTAAATATTGTAGGCTTTTGGGACCATACAGTCACTGTTACAACTACTAATCTCTGCCTCTGGGGCTGAAGCAGCCAGTGACAGTATGGAAATAAGTGGGTTTGGCTGCACTGCTATAAAATTTATAGACCGTGGTATTTGAATGTCTTATATTTTCCACATCATGAAATATTATTTAAAAAATTTTTTTTCTCAACCATGTAAAGGTGTGAAATCCATTGTGAGCCCATGTGCTGCACTTAAATAGGTAGTGGATGAGATGTGGGCCATAGCCATGGCTTGCTGACAGAGCCCTGGCCTAGCGAGACAGAGTGTTCTTCTGTTGTTAGCTCACTGTGTCACCGTAGGTCGGTCATTTTACCTGTCTGACTTTGGTTTTTCTCATAAGGAAAATGAGGGGCTCAACCTCACGGATGTCAGCTACAGGCCCTCCCCTGCTCTCCCACACCCACGGTAGACATCCAGTTGATCGTGGCTTCTTGCCTCCTGAGTTACATCCACACAGCCACTCAAGTGCCCACCGTCAGATGGCTGCAGTTGGCACAAGAAATGACATCTCTGTGGTTCTGGTGCTACGTGTTTTCTAAGTTCCGTCCAGCTCAGCTCTCCTGTCACTTGGGGTTGTCGTTATGCTGTGGGGTTCTTTTCATGGTCCGGTCTCCCTAGGAAACCAGAACCAACTAATTGTCATCAAGTGGGTTCTGACTCGTAGCAGTCAGTGTAACGGAGTAGAACTGCCATGTAGGGTTTCTGAGGCTGCGATCGGTAGGGAAGCAGACTCCCACATCTCTCCCCCCTCGAGTGGCTTGAGGGTTAGAACCAGTGACCCTTTACTGGGCAGCTGAGCGCTGAACCACTGCGCCACCAGGGATCCTTTCACTTGCCCCAGGACTTTGAAAAAATGTCTTTATTTTTATTTTTTAAGTAAAAATAACATAAGGCTGTGTTGGGTGCCACTGAGTCCATTTTGAGCTCATCATCCCCATGTGACAGAGTAGTGCTGCTACCGTAGAATTTCCTAGGCTCTAACCTTTACAGGAGCAGATCACCAGACCTTTCTTCTGTGGTGCTACTGGGTGGGCTTGACCTGCTGACCTTTCGACCAGCAGCCAAGCACTTAAATGTGTTGACTACCAGGGTCCTGTGTAAAACTGGTAGGCAGTTACGTAGAATGTTCATTTTTATTATTTTTCTAAACTGTTGTCATGGCGACCCTAGGTTGTCCAGTATTTTCTTTTATATGTATGATAAGATTTCATTTTAAAAACAGGGTACATTCACATGGTAAAAAGAACCAAAACTGTCCAGAGCCTTGGCACTGTTGATGTATTTGACTGGATGATTCTTAGTTACAGGGCTGTCCTGTGCATTTTAGGGTGTTCAGCAGCATCCCTGGCTTCTACCCACTTGGTACCAGTAGCACCCCTTCCCAGACTGTGGCGGCCCAGACTGTCTCCGTGAAACCCTTTCCACTGAGTCTGTTCTGACTCCTGGCAGCCTCATGTGGGGTTTTCCTGGCTGTAACCCATGTGTTAGCAGATAACTAGGCATTTCTTCTTTGGTGCTGCTGTGGAGCTTTGAGCCATGAACCTTTTGATTAGTAGTTAACTGCAAATTGTGTCATAGAATATTTAGAGACGTTGCCAAATGCCCCCGGGGGGTAAAATGACTCCCCTTAAGAACTGCTGGTCTACCGAGAAAAGTGCAGCTCTGTCCCTGGCCAGTGCCTGGTTGCCTGACTGCCCTACCAATTACCTCTTTCTTCTGTGTAAGTCCGAGGTCTGTATTTGCATATGTCTATATTCTAAATTTCCAGAAGATTTCACAGGGTGGCTTGAGAAGACAAAGTTAAGTGTTCTGATAAACTGTGCAAAGATCTGGAGTTAGAAAACAAAAATGGAAGGCCTTTCTCAAGCTGAAAGAAGGAAAAAAAACTTCAAGCCTTGAGTGCAGTATGGAAGGATTCTGTGGGCAGAAAAGTCAGACAGTGCAGGATGAGCCAGAAGAAGATGGAAAGATACCAGTCGCTGCACCAGAAAGAACTGGTGGACGTTTGGTCATTCTAGGAGGTAGCAGACGATCAAGAATGAAGGTAGTGAAGGAGAAAGTCCAAGCTGCACTGAAGTCTTTGGTGCGAAACAAGGCTGCAGGAATGGGCAGAATACAGTTGAGATGTTTCGAGAGACAGATGCAACACTGGAGAGCACTTAACCTGGTCAGCCAACGGGAAGGGATCCGTATTTGTGCCCATCCCAGAGAAGGGTAACCCAGCAGAATGCAGAAGTGACTGAACAGTATCATTAGTGTCTCATGTAAGTAAGGTGTGGCTGGGGATAATTCATGAACAGTTTCTGGAGTGTATCTACAGGGAAGCTAGAAATTCAAGCTGGATTCAGAAGAGGATGTTGAAACAAAGGATATCATTGCTGATATCAGATGGATATTAGCTGAAAGCAGAGAATAACAGAAAGTCATTTGCCTGTGTATTGATTGTGCAGAGACATATGACTGTGTGGATCAGAACAAATTTGGATAACATTGCAGGGAATGGGGATTCCAGAACACTTAACTGTGCTTATGAGGAACCTGTACACAGACCAAGAGGCCTTCATTTGAGTAGAACAAGGGAATACTGGGTATTTAAAGTTAGGAAAGGTATGTGTCAAGGTTATATCCTTTCACCATGCCTATCAATCTGTGTGCTGAGCTAATAATTTGAGAAGCTGGACTATATGGAGAAGAATGAGGCATCAGAATTGGAGGAAGACTCCTTAACAACCTGCATTTTACAGATGGCACCTCCTTGCTTGCTGCAGGTGAAAGAGGATTTGAAATACTGATGAAGATCAAAGACTATAGCCTTTAGTCTGGATTGTACCTCAACATCAAGAAAACAAAAATCCTCATATCTGGACCGGTAGGCAGTGTCATGATAACCAGAGAAAATTTTGAAACTGTTAAGGATTTTATTTTATTTGGATTGTCTGTCAGTGCCCGTGGATATAGCCATGAAGTCAGATGAGAAGAGGAAGAAAGTAGGAGGATGCTCACTACCTGACCTCAGAACCTGCTGTTTAGCTGTGGTTGTGCAAACAGCCTGGTCTTGGTGCAATGAGAGGTATATTGACCAGTGGAAGAGGAGTGAGAACCCAGGTGTAAATCCATCAGCATGTGGTCCCCTGATCTTTGACAAGAGCACAAAGTCTACCACATGGGAAAAAGGTAGTCTTTTAAAAAAATGATGCTGGCCAAAGTAGATGTCCCTCTGTTAAAAAATGAAATAGGACCCATACCTTACACCATATACAGAAACTAATTCAAAATGGATCGAAGACCTAAATACAAAGCCACCAAGTATACAGTTCATAGAAGAAAAAAGTAAAATCAAGGGTAGGAGCCCTGATAACATGACATTAACAGGATACGGGCTGTAACCAACAAACACAGACTCCAGAAGATAAGCTGATAATTGGGATCTTCTAAAAATTAAACACACTCATCAAAAGACTTGACCAGAAAAGTAAACAAGAGAACCTGAGAGACTGAGAAAAAGTGTTTGGCTATTAAAAACCAAAGATCTGATCCCTAAAATCTAAAAGAAAATACACCACCTCTACAACAAAAAGAAAAACAATTAAAAAATAGCTGAAGGATATGAACAGGCACCTCACCAAAAAGGACATTGACACAGCTGACAGACACGTGAGGAAGTACTCCAAGTAAATAGCCGTTAGGGAAAGGCAAATCAAAACCATAATGAGATACCATCTCACCCTAGCATCACTGGCCCAAAATCATGAAAACAGAAAATAACACATGTTGGAAAGGCTGCAGGGAGATCAGAACTGTGATGCACCTGTCAGTGAGAATGAATCCACTTTGGGAAACAGTGTGACACTTCCTCAGAAAGCTAGAAATGAGAATACCTGTGATCCAGCTGTCCCACTCCTAGGAATATATCCTAGAGAAACAGAGTCATCACACAGATAGACACATGCGTGCCCGTGTTCATTGCTCATAATGACAAACAACTTAGTTGCCCATCAGCAGATTGATGGATAAGCAAACTGTGATACAGTCACACAGTGGAGTATTATGCACCCATAAGGAACAGTGGGGGGTTGGGGGATATGTGAAGCATCTTATAATGTGGAGGAAACTGGAGGGAATTACGCAGAGTGAAACAAGCCAATCACAAAATGACAAATACTGTGCGAGACCCCTGCTTTAAAAACTCATGGAAAGGTTTTTACAGATTGTTACATAAAAAGAAACCATCTTTGATGATTACCAAGGAGGGGACAAAAGGTAAGTAGTAAGTAACTTTGGTGAAGGGTAAGACAGCACACAGTACTGGGAAGCCAGCACAGTTTGTACAAGGCTGTGTTGCTGGACCGAGGGCTGCGGAGACCGTGGTCCCTGGAAACATCTAGTTCAGTTGGCATAACACAGGTCATAAAGAAAGTGTTGTTCTACAGTCTACTTCGATGAGTAGTATCTGTGGGGGTCTTAAAAGCCTGTGAACAGCCACCTAGGTACTCAGTGGGTCTCATCTCTTCAGGGGCAAGGAAGAATGAAGGAAACCAAAGACAAGGAAGGATTAGTCCAAAGGATTAACAAATGAACCATATCCAGAACGGGCTCCACCAAACTAAGTTCAGCACAGCTAGATGATGCCCAGCTACCATCTGCCACCGACTACCCTGATCACAAAGAGTGTCTGGACAGCTGGAGAGAAAGGCCGAACAAAATCCTGACTCAAGTAGAAAGACCAGACTTGCCGGCCTGAGAGAGACTGGAGAAACCGTGAGAGTGTGGCCTCAGACACACTTGTAGCTCAGTTACCAGGTCACTGCAGGTTCACCCTTGAGCCAAAAATTGGACCTGCCCATAAAATGAGACTAAATGGGCAAGGACTGGAGGGCAGAAGGGGACAGGAAAGCCACTAATAGGGAGCCCGGGGTTGAGAAGGGAGTGTTGATCTGTTGTGGGGTTGTTACCCAGTGTCATGAAACAGTATGGGTACTATTTAATGAAAAACTAGTTTGTTTGTAAACCTTCATTTGAAGTACAAAAAAAAGGGAAAAAAATCAAATGGTGTATTTATGACAATGTGCACATCTATAGCAAAACACCTCTTTAAAGTATTAAAAAACAAAACTGTCACCTTGAAGACTAAGGCACCCCTGAGCCAAGCTATGCCAAAGCTGAACAATGAATAAGGAAGACTGAGGAAGAATGAGTGCTTTTTGAATTATGATGTTGAAGAATATGGCATATCCCATGGGCTGCCAGAAGACCAAAGAAATCATTTGAATCATTTCCGCCGTGGCCTCCCCTATGAAGCCACAGCGAAAGATGCTGAAGGGCATGACAGGCTGTACTTGACCTCTGAGCTTGCTGCTCGGTGTTGGGGCAGAGGGGAAGCACGGAGGTGTGGGTGGTGCTAGACTGCCAGGGATGGAGGTTGTTGAGCTGTGTGGCATGAAACAGATGAGCCCAGGTGTCTATCAGAGACCTTGGCTCTGGTGGTGACACCCTAGCCTCTGACTACATTAGGATAAAATATGTGGCCTTCGGTTCTCTTGGAAAGTGTTTGCATGTTCTTTCCACTGGCGAATTCCTGAGCTTCAAGGATGATGAGGTGTTTATGCAGTGGTAGATATGATGGAAGGCAGAGGCCAGGGAGACCACACAACAGTAGGGATGCCATCTGCAGGATTGATGGAGCTGTTTTTCTGGAATACGGAGCTTGGCATTTGTTGTGTCTGCTGAATGCCCTTTCCTAAAAGAGCATCACCGGGCCGCCACCAGTAACTGACACTTTCAGTCTTGGAAGATTTGGGAGCTTGTCGTCTTTCATTTACCTTGCAGCTCCCTTCGTTAGGAGAGTTGTCATTCCGTATGGTAATTATCTTGCGTAGTTGTCTGCTGACCTGATGGTAAGGTCTGTGTCTCCATATTGTTGTATTTGTGTCCCTAGAATATCAGAACTTGGCAAGAGGGAATGACTGAATAAGTGATTGCACAAAATATTTGTCTTACAGACTCCCTTGCAAGTGACAGAAACCTAACTCAAATTGGCTAGAGTAAGAAAGAAAAAGCTTGTAAATGTGGTAAAATATATATGACATAAAATGTGCCTTTTTAACTGTTATTAAGTGGGTAACTCAGTGGCATTAATTATATTTACAGTGTTGTGCTGCTTTCGTTGTTACTTATTTCCAAAACTCTGAAAAAGGTTTATGAGTCACAAAACTGAAACTTCTACAACGGTAATGGTTTTACCCAAAGTAGGTTTTCAGGCATGACTGCATCTAGGTGCTGAGTCCTAAACAACCACTAATCTCCTTTCAGTTTCTATGGATTTGCCTATTCCAGATCTCTCATACAAGTGGAATTATATAGTACATGGTCTTCTGTGTCTGGTTTCTTTAGCTTTGCATGATGTTTTTGAGGTTCATTCATGAAATATGTATTACTGCTTTGTTCTTTTTTAAGGCTACTCATTGTTTGGACATGTTTTGAGTACCTTCTACTAAGAAGGCCAGGGCATGCTTGTGCTTGTGTGAGGCAAGCCACTGTGTGGATGTCCTGGAGACCTTTTAGCAGTGATGCCTTGAGTGCCCACCTCACCCTTAACTGTGGAGCCTGGAAAATTTCTGTGCCTTGTGCCAGCGTCATCTAGCATGTTAATGTCCAAGCCAGAATAGGAGCTGGCTCTGCTTCCCACCCCGTTGTTCCTGAGAACAGGTTAGTAGCTTCTTGAGAAGAGTAGACCAGAAGCCTTGGACTTAGTCTTATAAGAAGAAGCACATCTGCCATAGATTGAGCTTTATGTGCCCCAGGCACTGTGCTGGGCAGGCAACATAAGCCACCCTACTCATGCTCTCATCAGCCCTGGACACGCATGTCATGATCCTCATTTTATAGATGGGAAGACTGAGACCTGCTCACACAGGCGATGTCCCCAGGATCAAGAACACACAGCTGATACACAGCGGAACTTAAACGATTTTACTTTTTAAGTTTTGCTGCCTCCTAGTAGGGTACAAAGAAGTGAAGCAGCTGAGACCCTGAAAAGACCGAGGACCATGGTCACCAGCGTGAACCTCTTGACTTCTTGTCTGTCTGCACTGAGCCTAAAAAAGGCAGGGACCAAGGGTGTCTGTTTTCACCAGGGAAACCACGAATGACCCTGGAAACACAGGACCAGAATGGAGATGGGAGCTTGTGTTCAGATTGCTCATGATCTCATGGACCAGGTGATCTTATAAGATACCTGCCATTAACCTCCCCTAGGGACGCCTGGCACTGCCCTCCTGCTGGGCTGGGCAGCCCTGACCATCACTTGTTGGGCCGTAGCTCTGTACATCCCTCCCACGAAAAGCATCCTGGCCTGCCTGTAGCAGTCGGGCCGTCCTTTCTCCTGCAGAGACTTGGGAGGTGCTGTGTGTGAGATGCTGAAGTTACAAGCCACTGCCCCGTGTTCAGAGTGTCTCTGCGCTTTATTGTGAAACTCTGGGAATTACTGCAGGACCTAACTCAAGTGCGACTTCCTTCATGAAGGAGGGAGTGCCCGCGGGAGGTCCCTTGGCTGTTAATGGTTTTTCTTCTTTCTTTTTAATTGTTCCTGTCCTCAAGCATAAAATTTTATGAGACTTGGAAAAAACTTTAACGAGTGACGCTAATCCCATGTTTTCAGTTTCCAGAGGGGACCGTGGAAACATGGCAGGGGCTGCTTCCCCTGTGGCCACGGTGTTGTTTACATGGGAGTTCAGCATTCAGTGAGCATGTACTGTGTGCTAGGGCTTATACCAGGTGTTACTGTAGGCCGCTGCCTGCAAGACAGGTGTAAAAATGACATGAGGACAGGGTCTGATCTTTCTCTTCACAAGAAGGCAGCCAAACTACAGTCAGCAGCCCAGGGCTGATAGCGACGAGGCAGAGGTCAGACACGCCTCCTCTCTCTGCTGTCGTTAACAGTTCTGACACCAGCTGTCCCTCCCATGCCTCTTTCTGCCACTCCGCTGGGTTCAGTAATTCCATGCAGTGGCTACACAGAATTCACAGGTAGCATTAGTGATTATGGAGTTTATTTTGGCAGAAAGAGGTTTGCCCTTTAGGCTCAGGAACTCTTGCCATAAAGAGTTCTTCCATCGGGACCACCTCCTCCCTGTCGTGCCCACAGGCACCGCTCTCTCTGGCCCTTTGACCTCTGCCTGCACAGACAGGTGTCACAGAGCTCTTGTTAGCTCTGCTGATAAGTGCCCACAGGGGCCCCACTCCGTCAGTAAGCCACAGCCCGAAGGCACACAGCTTTCTCGATGCCCTGGAACAGGAAGCCTGTTGTGCTGTCTCTTGCTGGTCTCTCCTGCTGCTGTTTCTCTGCCCCCGCTTCCCGCCGTCGTCATGTTACAGCTCTTTCCGTCGGTGTCCTGGGTCTAGGAACATCTCAGCACAGGAACCCCAGGTCCAGAGTACGCACTCCGCTACCAGTTCTCCCTCCCTGGTCGCGAGGGGTCCTCCCCCCTGCTCTGGAATTGGCTCTTTTTTAAAAAACTCTACCAGGGTGATGTAACTGCCCAGTCCCCTGGTGGGGCAGCACACAATTATCCTGTTTGCGTAGTCCCACACAAGTGATTGTATCAAGACCGTGGTGAGAAAGACTACGCAAAAGTGACCCACCCATTGCAGCACAGCAGGGGACAAATGATATGTTTAATAAGGATACCAAATATGACAGTACTGTGTAAGTGATAGATGCGGGGACAAATAAGGCAGGGTTGCAGGGTTACGGGGTAGGGAGCAGCGGTGGCTGCTCTGGGTGGAATGTGGGGGTCGGGGCAGCTACTCTGAAGTCAGGGGGCTCACCAGGCCCCCTGTCAGGGTGGGAAGAGTGTTTCTGGCAGAGCAGAGTGCAGGCAGAGGCTCAGAGGTGAGATGAATTGTTCTCGGTGCTGGCGAGGAAAGGACACAGTGCCTGGCCAGCATGCCCCTGGGCAAGGAGGAGGAAGAGCCTAAGGCCCAGGGCTCCTGGCGGTCATTTGTCCAGTCGGTTCTCTTGAGTGAGCACCTGTGTACCAGGCACAGTTGTCACTCACTGTCTCCCCCATGGGGAGGCTGGCTTCTCCCCCACCTGCTGACTGTGACATTCACAGAGGAACAGACAGCAAGGTCAGTGTTCTGCTTCCAGGTGGCCCTGTGTACATTTGCCGTGTATGTGACAGTTGACGAGAAAAACGTCCTGGATGCCCAGAAAGCCTTCGTGTCCTTGGCCTTGTTCAACATCCTGCGGTTTCCCCTCAACATCCTCCCCATGGTCATCAGCAGCATCGTGCAGGTACAGGACAAGCCGCGGTGGTCTTCCCAGGGCCCTGGGGATGGGGAGAGCAAGTCAGGGGCGGGGGAGGTGCCCTGTGGGACAGCCGCCTGTAATCGCCATTCCTCCCGGGCCCCTGGGCGTGGCCAGGATGAGACTGGAGGCTGTCTTGCCTTTTTTCCTGGAGTTTTTAACTTGTGTGTTACTTAAATAATTTTCTCCCTATTAGAGATGAACTGGGAAATACACGTAAGCGTAAGGAATAAATTGAAAATTGCTTGTAATCCTACCACTTTCTGTTAATGTTTTGGTGGATGACATTTCAGATATTTTCTATTTTTTAACAAAATAATTTTTCTGTTCTAGCTGGTTCAGTATGTTTTACTTGTACAACTCAGTGCCATGGTGATGACGTTCATGTTGAGTGTCCGTCACGTTTCCAAATTGTCCCATCGTCATCAGTAAGATGCTCAGGAACCCCTCCAGGTCCCCCCCACAAACCCATAGCCAGTAATAGGCTATAATCTCTATACATTTGCCTGTTTGAGTGTTTCAGATAAACAGGCCTTCATGTTTTTCTTTTATCATGCTCAAAGTAAATACATATGACTTCTTGGCGGAGAACCTCAGAAGTAAAAATTTACCACCAGGCTTTCTCTTGCTCTGTGAAATTTCTCCCGAAGTATTGTATTCCTCCTGTTCTGCCCTACCTTGTCCTCTCCTAGCCTATACCACTCCGTCCTCTTTTTAAAAATTCACCTTTTGACCCACTGAGTAAGCCTGGGTGCGTGGTGGTGCAGTGCTGTGGCTGCTCACCAAAACAGCTGGCAGCTGGAGTCTATCAGACGCTCCTTAGGGGGCGTCCAGCAGCTCCTGTGGGCTGTTCTGCTCTGTCCCGTAGGGCCGCGGTGAGGCAAAATGGGCAGCGGTTGGTTGGGTTTGGTTTTGACCCACTGCATTGATTTCATCACCCACTAATAGGTCTTGATGCGCCACCACTGGAAAAACTCCTGCCTGTGGAGGCCCTGAGGAGGCTTGGTGGCACTTGGGTAAAGCCCTCTGCTGCCAACCTAGAGGTCACTGGCTGGAACCCATCAGCTGCTCTGCAAGAAAAAGATGAGAGGCAGTCTGCTCCTGTGACGATTTGTAGCCTTGGAAACCCTTGGGGGTAGTTCTCCTCTGTCGTATGGGGTCATAGCATCAGAATCGACTTGACCACACTGGGTTTGGGGTGTTGGATGGAGTCCTGGGGCACAGATATTAGTGCTTGACTAGTAGCCAAACATACCTAATGAGTTGGCGTTTCAGACCCTTGCAAAAAAGACCTGGTGGTCTGCCCCCCAGAGGTCACAGCCTCAAAAACCCTATGGAGCACATTTCTACTCTGACACACAGGGGGTGGTCACCCTGAGTTGAAACTGACCGGATAGCAACTGGTTGTTTTTTCTCTTGAGGGGTGTAGACCCTCTAGAATCCCTCAATTGTGAGCCTTGTACACATTTGAAGGAGCCCCTCCGGCTTTTCTGCTGCTAGTGTTTTCCACGCTCTTCTCAGCATCGTGCATGTTGTTTCGGAGAACTCCAGTTTCAACCACATAGATGAGTCAGCCTTCAGATGATTATTCCAGTTGTAAGTTTTATTAAAAATGAAAACTTTCTCGAATGAGACATTTCAAGTATACACAAAGTAGGACTAACGTAAGAGCCCCCGTGCACCTGTCACCAGATTCAGCACTGATAACCTTTTGCGTACTTGCTTCCTGTAACTCTTTTATTGCCTGCCTGCCTCTCCCATCCCTCCCTTCCCTGTTCGCTTCTCCCTCCTTCCCTCCCTCACCTTTCCTTTCTTTGCCAAAGAACTTTAAAGCAAACCCTAGGCCTCATCATGTGTCGCTGTAACTTCTTCAGCGTGCTTCTCTTGTGTGACTGTGGCACTTTGCTCATACCTAACAAAATTAGCCATGATTTCTTAAAAATAACATCTAAACCAAACCCACTGCTCTTGAGTCGATTCTGACTCGTCATGACCCTGTGGGGCAGCATAGAACTGCTCCACAGGGTTTCCCAGGCCCTCAGTCTTTATGGATGTGGACTCCGCATCTTTCTCCTGCAGCTCTGCTGGTGGGTTCCAACCGGGTTTCCAAGGAATGCCTGGTAGATTTAAACTGTTGACCTTTTGGTCACTTAGCCATTGTACCAACCAGGGTTTCCAAGAAATAATACCTAAGTACCCCGTCCCCATTAAAATTCTCCGGTTCATCCGCATCCTTTCCTTACAGCTGGTCTGTTTGAATCAGGACCTGTTGCGTTTGGATGGTAGGGTTTCTCTATCCACCCCCCCTTTCTTTCAGTTGTTGTAAATATGTGTATAACATGACTTGCTAATTCAGCACCTTTCGGGGTACAATCTAGTGATACTGTTTTTATCAGTCATGTTGGGTCACCATCACTCATAATCACTGCCTAATTTTCCATCACCATTAAGCCTTAGATTCTTTTTAATCCAGGATAGGCCTCCTCCTTTTTCATGCTCTCTGTGTGCTTTTAAAGCAAAACAAACAAGACCCCAAAATACATTGTATTTTTGATTCTAAAACGTGCATTTGTTGTGGGGAGCTTGGAGCCTTCAGCAGTAAAGGCTGATGGAGTCCCCTTTGCTCCCGAGGTGACCTCCGAATGCTAGTCTCAGTCCGTTTGGTAGGTGCACTCTTTACAAGTGCTTTGTGCAGTATCCACACCTTACGCTTGCTGTCCGTCTAGGCGAGTGTCTCCCTCAAACGCCTCAGGATCTTCCTCTCCCATGAGGAGCTGGAGCCTGACAGCATCGAGCGGCGTCCAGCCAAAGACGGTACGTGTCAGCCCCCAAAGACCTCGTGGTGTCCTTTTGCTGTGACTCCTTCTCCTTGGCTGCCTTTGGGGCCTCCTCCTGGTAGATATCAGCCAGGCCCCAGGGAGTGAGGTCTCTGCAGAGAGGAGTGGAAGGGGAGGGAAGACTTCTCTCTTTCCTCTCTTACCTCACACATCCCAGGAAGGTGAACTCCCATGTTTGCTCTCTTGCTGGGAGGCGGCCACCAGGTGAGGTCTCCTCCCTGCTTCCAGGCCTGGGACCTTGGATCTGTTTGGGATGGGCAGACAGGCACATGAGGGCCTTGAGGCTTGGAAAGCCTCCCTCACCCACTGGCTGTGCATGTTTGAGCAGTCACTTCATTGCCCCTGTCCTCAGTTTCCTCATCTGTCTAATGGGAGTAAAGATGCCTTTCTTGGCAGGGCATGATATGAGTTTTAAGGTTGATTGATTTCTCTTTTTCCAGATGACTCCCTAGAGCAAGGATCTTGTTTGCAGGTGACTCTGCAGGCACTTAATATAAATAAGCATTAGTCAATTATTTGTTAATAAATAAATGGATGACTGTTAATAGCACTCACAGCAGTGACCACTCTCATTTGCTGCTCATGTACCACATGGCCCTAGTAACTCATCTGGTACTGGCCACAGCCTGCTGAGAGAGGGACTATCCCAACGCCCATTTGACAGATGGGCAAGCTGGCCCAAGTCACTCACCTGAGATCTTGCAGCTAATCAGAAGCAGAGGTAGGGTGTGCACCTGGCAGCTGGCCTGCCCGTTCGTTATATTGGGCTGCCTTGCAGAGTTTATTGAGCACTTACTGTATGCCAAGCATTGTCAGAAGTACTCTTTTTTCTTATGTTTTTTGCATTTGATGAGAACTTCCATTTCATTTATCTACAAAACTATAATAAACTCAAAAAACCCACTGCCAGCAAGTTGATTCCGACTCACGGCAACCCTACAGGAGAGACTAGGACTGCTCCATAGAGTTTCCACGACTGTCTGCTTTAAGGGAGCAGACTGCCACATCTCCTGGCATCACAACACAGAGTTTACGCTACCATTATTCGTTTAAAAAAGTGTCTGTGCTAGAGAATTGTTTTTGCCCACTTGCTATTTTTTGATAAAGGTTAGGTTCCGCATTAAGATACTGCAGATGAAAGACTGGTCCAAAAAACCTTCAGATGTACAAACATGTTTTTCTTAGCAGTTAAAAAATATATAATCATATAAATTGAATCCACATTAAGTTAGGGTTTTATTTCCCTGCTTCACAATTATTATTACTAGAAACTGCTTTGTTCATTTAAAACCTAACACACACTATCAGCTTTTGTTGGCTAGTTTTTCTGAACAGCATTGGTATATGAACATAATTTTGTTATCCCTTTAAAAATGCTTAGAAAAATTACCTTATCATAGTTCTCATAAAACACTTTAAAAATCCAGTGTCCCAGGTTGTAGTGGTTACAGGTAAACATTGACGACACTCCCCTCAGGAAGATCCTCTTGGTAAAGGGAGTTTCCAAGTCGCCTTTAGTGGTTTTCCCTCCCGGCAGTTCCGAAGAGATTGAGTTCTTAATTGTTTATTTTGCATTACAACGAGAAGGATGAGGCCCAGAGTTTAGCAACTTGCCCCTGGCTGGGTGCTCAGCTAGTAATTGGCTATGCAGGGATTTGAACTCACACAGTCTGGCTCCAGAGCTCAGTGAGGACTGTCAGGGGAAAGAGTGTATTTATGGATTAGTTAAAATACGTGAGTGGGGCCTGGCACCTGGTAGGCTTTCCTGTGTGCCTTCAGTGGTTCCTGAAATACCTAGTGTTCAGGGAAGATGCTAAAGAAGCAGCTGTGGCGATGGTCCTTCCCTAGTGTCAGTCTGCCCCTCCTAGAGCAGTTTCCCATTCCACCACTGTGCCATCTGGGCCCAGAGCAGTCTTGGCTGTGGAAACTGCCCTGTTGTTTATCGTAGGAGGTTGAGCAGCATCCTTGCCCCTCTCAGTGACGTGCCAGTAGCACAGTCCCCCTCAAGCTATGACAGTGAGAAATGTCTCTTTGTTGTTAGTTACCATTTGGGCAGTTCCGACTCATGGTGACCCTATGTGTGCAGACTAGAACTGCTGCATAGCCTTTTGAAAGCAGTGACCTTGTGGAAGCAGATTGTCAGGGCTGTCTTCTACGGCAGCTCTGGGTGGATTAGAACCGCCAGTTTACCAGCTAGTAGTTGAGTGCTTGACTGTTTGTGCTACCCAAGGACTTCCAGGCATTGCTAACTGTCCCATGTGAGGCAAGGTCACCTTCAGTTAGTTGAGAACCCTTTCCTAGTGAACACTGGAATCCACTTCCTGACCTCCCTGGCCGGTGTTCATTTGTTTTCTGTGATCCTGAGTGTGTCCCCTCATAAGACGTGATGCGGGAACTCTGGGAATGCTGCCATCTGCTCTGGGATCAAATTTCTGTGCCAAACAATGCCCTGAAATGTGATGCAGGTGACAGAGATTTCAAGTCGCTGCTAGAGTTGTTCACAGCAAGTGTTGGGGAGCTCCCCTTTCCCCCGGTGCTGTCAGGGCCCCACCCCACCTTCCTGCCCTAGTGGGTCTCTGAGGCATGCTCACTGTCTAAGACCATTGTCAGGCTCTCGTGGAGGCACTTGGCAGCCAGGTCCCCCTGTGCTCTGCAGCTTGCCTGACCCAACTGGCTTCTCTTAGGTTTCTTGAATAGCTCTTCTTAGTTTCTGCATTCATTCTGTTCCATGGAAGGTGAGAAAGGAAGGGTACGTTAGCCAATAACTAACTCCCTTTCAGCCAGGCTTTTTTTTTTTTTATCTTTAATGTGTGGGAGAATTTATTTCTTCATGTGACAGCTGAAAAAATACCCTGTCTTATCTCCAGGTAATTTTAAGGAGGCTCATAGTTAAGAGTCATTTTTTTTTTTTAAGTTAGAGACATGATGTAACAGGAAAACAAGGGGGAGGGAAAATAAGGGAGGACAGAGGTGGCAGGAAGCTTAGAATCCCACGGGGTCATTTTGCACAAATGTGTTGTCTTAGGCTCAACCCTCCCTTCCCCTCTGCCTTACAGCCGCACTTCCTGTTCAGTTGCTTGTTTTTTTTTTTTAGCTTATCGTGAGTGGTATTTTTTAGAAAGATTGACATGCGGTGTTGTGGTCTGTGCAGGGTGGCCAGAGCGGAGGCAGGGAGATGCAAAGAGGCCACTTTGAACCAGGTGTGGAGGAGCTGAAGGCCCTGCTTTGAATATAAAGAATCTGTTTGCACAAGGGTCCTGCTGGTTCCCCCACTGACCTTGGCATCTGCTCAGTACCCTCACCCAGAGCAGCCCCACGCAGGCCGAGGGGTCCCCTTGTAGCAAATCACCCTCGCAGGCGCACCTTCCTCTTCTGAGTTACATGTCCAATGATGCAAACTCGTCTCCTCCCAGGCAGAACTTTCCTGTGGCTTCCTTCTGCTTCCTGGGTTGAGGCCACCTCCAAAACTGCCAGTTTGGGTTCTTGTTTCAGCAAGTGGCTGATGTGACCAGATAGTGTCTAGTGCTAAGTGCTGAACCACTTGACTAGAAGACAGAAAAGAGCCTTCTGCTCCCTGGCACCCCGTGACTTCATCTAGCCCTGACATGTTGTCTTTGGTGCCTTCCAGGTGGGAGCATGAATAGCATCACCGTGAAAAATGCCACCTTCACCTGGGCCAGGAACGACCCGCCCACGCTGAGTGGGTAAGCAAGAATGTCCACACACGTGTTCACAGACAAGTTTGAGTACCACTGTGTTCTTACTTGGGGACCTCAAACAGCAAGCTTTGCCTTTCCAAGCCTCAGTTTACCCATCTGGAGAAATAGGGCTGGTGCCACCTTCTTGAGCTGTGGTGAGGAGCAGATAAGAGTGGACCAGGCCTATAGAGGCCTCCCTCTGATTGTGAGTGACAGGAAGCTTGCACAAACCAGCTCAGGCAAAAGAAGGGAAGCTTTTGACTTGTCTAACTTAGAAGTCCCACTTTCAGGTATGGTGGGATCCAGGGGCTCATACAGTATGCCAAGGGCTCTTGCTGAGCTTTGCTTGATCTCAGGTGGCCTCTCCCCTCATGGTACAGATGGCGCCCAGCAGCTGCTGGTATATGTCCCTGCTACCTCACCAGCAGGCCACTAGCCTCTTATTTGCCCACATAGGGTCACCTGCCCTGCTCCAGCATATCCCTGTGCTGAGAGGGGCAGCATGTCCTGCTTAGCCAGTCAGGCCTGAGGCTGGGAGCTTGCCAGGATGGAGTAGTCCTTCCTGTCCTCTCTGTGGTCCCTGGGTCGCCTACTCACCCTCTCTCATCATCCGTCAGGCTGGTGCTTCACTGACCCACCCCAGGCCTTATCTGTCCAGAGCACACAGCAGCAGTGCTCAACAACTCTTTTCTTAAGGAATCCCCAAAATAGGGCCAGAGAGACTTTAGGAGGCCACAAGAGAGATAAAACTCCAAAGAAAAGAGTCTGTATGAAACCTGCCCTGAAAAGTCATAATGGGATTGAATATCTAGGAAGTTCTTCCTTACATCCAGCTTAAATTCTGCCTGCTTCAATTTTAGCCTTACTCTCTTGTCCTGCTCCCTAACTGATAATATCTGTGCCAACATCCTTTCCACCATCTTTCCAGGCTCAGAGACCCTCCTGTTCCAAGCTGTCTTGCCCTCGTGGGCTCCTAAGTCCTTTCTCTGTGTCCTTTCTCAGTCTGTGAAATTACTCAGATGTTGCCTGGACAGTGGCATTAGCCACCTGTCTGCCTTTGTATTCTCTGTGGCCCATAATCTGTCCCCAACCAGGGCCCAGATACAGACACAGCTAGTTGCCTCTGACTCGCGGTGACTTTATGTACAACAGAATGAAACCCTTATTGCCCAGTGCTGCGTTACCCTTATCGTCACCAGCACATTCGGGTCTACCACGGTGTCTGTCTGTCTGTGTGGTTCACTGAGGGTCTGCCTCCCCTTGTGGGCCCCTCTGATACACCGAACACCACTTCATCCTCCAGCAACTGATCCTTGTCATCCATGAAGTTTTCACTGACTTATTTTCAAAAGTAGATCACCAGGCCTTTCTTCCTAGTCTTAGTCCAGAAGCTCTGCGGAAACATGTTAGCAAGTTAACAGCATTTGAAGTGTAAAATCCCTACTTTCCCATGTCTCAGTTCTGTTCTGAGGCCAGCCTCCTATGCAGCATTTTTTCTCTCTGAGCATCACCACCTGGAGCTAGGCCAGTGCTCACCAAGCGAAGATATCATCTCTCAGTCTGTGAGACGGACAGATGGAAGCTCCAACCTTGGGAGTCCCCTCTGGACTTTACTGAGCTTTACTGACCAGCATTTATAAACTGTGTCAGTAGCAATGGCTTTCTGAAAATCAGCAGCCCCTCTTTGATCAAGCGTTGGTGTCCGTCACTGGCCCCCAGCCTCCTCTCCCTGTTCACCCCGCTCTTCCCCGTCTCCTCCTCTGTCGTCAGCACGTTGGCTGTTGAGCACACCTTTGAGCCTTGCTTACACCGTCGCCAGGTTCTGTGACTGGCGTACACTTGCTCCTCCTTGGGAACTCGCTCGGAGTCATCCTCTCCTTTTGGGCCACCTGTGTGTGCACTCCGGGAAAGTCAGCACCTGTTCTGCCATTCTCTGAGCATCTACTGGTCCCTTGGGTCACCCTAGCTGCTGTTTTGTCAGACACACTTGCATCCCAGCCACCTGTCACTTGCAGTACACGGGGGAGACTCTTCAGTGGGTCTGACTCAGCTGTAGAAATGACAGAAGGAATTTTGCTTAGACACCTCTGATAGCCCTTCTTCCATCTCTCTCCCCACTTAGTACCCCCCATCTTACCCCCATCAATCCAGGGTCCAGTGGGCAGGGGGATCAGCCCATTGGGCTCAATCAGACAACAGCATGGCTGACCTGACGGCATGTGATGTCATTTCAGCATCACCTTCTCGGTTCCGGAAGGTGCCTTGGTGGCCGTGGTGGGCCAGGTGGGATGTGGAAAGTCATCTCTGCTCTCAGCACTGTTGGCCGAGATGGACAAGGTGGAGGGCCACGTGACTCTCAAGGTATGGCTGGGGTCTGGGTGGGGGCCAGGGCCGAGGTCAGACTGCTGTGTTTTCTCGTAGGGCTGTCCATGTGCGTTGGGTGACGGCAACAGAGCCTTTCTCTCCTGAGCTCACTTCTGTCTGTTCGTGTCTCACTCTTTTTGCTATTTCTGTGCATTGTTCTGGAAGACAGGGCTTGGGTGTCATGTATTCACTGTGTACCCTAGCGCTGTAGGTTCCTAGGTGGTGTGTACAGTTTGCACTCAACTGCTATCCTGAAGGTTAGTGGTTCTAAGTCACATGATGCTGAGTGCAAGGTATCTGACAAGGGACCACCTAGTGAAGAGGCAAACTCAGAAGGAGCCCAGGTGGCACCATGACTAAAACTCTCGGCTGCTAACCAAAAGGTCAGCGATTCAAGTGTGGGCAGAAAAGAGTCAGAAATGTTTTTTGAAATTTTGTCTTTTCGAAATATTTTGGCAGGCATGGCTTGTGTAGCTGATGCCTGGGCTGTGTACAGTTCTAAATGAACATAGGTTCTGCCTGGAGGCTTTGTGACATTTTGACCTCTTCTAATCAGGATAGTCCACTCAGCAGTTGGGCTACCATGTTATTTCCCTAGTGCTGCTACAAGGGAAATACCCGAGATGGGTACCTTTAGAGGACAGGAATTTATTTGTTTACAGGCTGGGAGGATAGAAGTCCAAGTGGAGGCACCAGCTATTGGGCAAGGCTGTCTGTCAGTGGCTCTGGGGGAAGGTCCTTGCCCCTGTCACTCCTGTAGCCTGGCCTCCTGTTACACATGGGGCTTCTGTCTTCCCCAGCTATGTGCTTGTCTCTGAATGATGCTCCTCCTTATAACTCAGAAGTGACTAGGTTTAGGACACACCCTACACTGAGATGCCCTGTTAACTTAAAAAGGAAACCCTATTTCCAATCAGGATTCCACCCACAGGGGTACAGCCTTGTGGTGGAGTTGATTCAGACTCATGGCAGTGCTGTATGTTACGGGGTAGAATGCTCCATAGGGTTTTCTGGGCTGTGATCTTTATGAAGGCAGATCACCAGGCCTTTCTTTTGTGACACTCTGGAACCCAAGTCATGTGTGGCTTTGAACTACAGATCTTTAGGTCAATAGTGCATAAACCATTTGGCATACCCAGAGACCTTCCACAGGTAAGGGGGTTAGGCTTCCAAGGCATATTTTTGGGGGGGAGCACAATTTAACCTGTGACAGTTACCTGAGAATTAAGATTAAGTGACAGGGTGGGTGTCCCAGTCTTGTCCTGCCAGAACCCCCCTATTTAAGAGCCTTCAGTGGTTCCCCACAGTCCTTCCGATGAAGCCCACGCCCCCGCCAGCATGGCCCACCCCGAGCTGCCCTCACTGTCACCAGCTCATCTCCTGACTGTCTCACCTCCACGAGGTACTGATGTCAGCACCAGCTTGGCTGTCCCTTGTTTGTGCTGCGGGCTCGTCCTCTCCGGGACTGTGCTCCGGTCCCTCTGCTTGGCATGCTCCCCTCTGCTCCGCCCGTAGTCAGACCAGCATGCCCTCAGCCCTCAGCCCTTACCGAAAGGCCTGCAGCTGCTCTGTTTGTGCATCATTCCATCAGTCATTCACATGCCTGCACGGTTCTCCGCCTCCTCCTTCCGGTTTTCATTGAAAAATTGCCCTCCCTGACCACCCCGTTACATTTCTTTTTTCTAAAATACAAATTTCAGTATTTTTGTTGCTGAAGAGCACCTGCAACACACCCACTTATCCTGGTCCTCACTCCCAAGCCATTCTGACACCTCACACTGCAGCCGAGTCCTGCATTCTGACACCTCACGCTCTGCAGCGGAGTCCTGGTAGCGTCCTGGTGATGTGCCCAGCTGCTCCACGAGAGAACGTTGGGGCGGTCTGCTTCTGTGAAGATGGCAGCCTCGGGAACCCTGTGGGGCAGTCTTCTCCTGTCCTGTAGGGTCACTAGGAGTTGGAATCAGCGGGGCTGGTTTTTGGTGCGTGAGGTGGAAATAGAAACAAAGCCGCCTTTGAAATCGGCTGTTTTCATACAGGAGTTCCCGCATCAGCTTCCTCGGGGGAAGCATCTCCAGGACTGTTTCCCTGCTCTCACCACATTGAAAGGTCTCCTTCTTTAAAGGTCTCCTCTGATTTTGTTCCTTAGCATTTACCCCAACCCTACTCATATAATTTCTTGATTACATCATGTGGTCCTCTCTGTAGAGGCAAGGGTTTTCTGTACTGCTGTAGGCGCTGACGAGGTCATTGCTAAATATGTAGCCATGCTCTTATAAAGGAAGATGGCACTTTTTTTGTCATTGATAATGGAGGCAGTAGCTGACCTAGTGTGAGTTCTGATCCCAGAGTTCTGATCCCAGCTCTGGCATCTGTAGTGTGTTGTGACTCAGTTTCTCTTTTGTTCAGAAGTGTGATGAAAGGCATCCTGTGAAGCAGGACCCTTTTGACAAGTGAGCAGAGCAACTGCTCCTTAACAAATCGTGTCTGTCCATCTTTTTTGTCCTCTCTCTGTCGTGCAGGGCTCTGTGGCCTACGTCCCCCAGCAGGCCTGGATCCAGAATGATACTCTCCGAGAAAACATCCTCTTTGGACGTCCCCTGCAGGAGCAGTATTACAATGCTGTGATCGAGGCCTGTGCCCTCATCCCAGACGTGGAGATCCTGCCCTCTGGGGACTGGACAGAGATTGGTGAAAAGGTCAGTACAGTGTCAGCTGTGGCTCCTGGATCATTCAGTTACTGACATGTGAGTCTCGGTGGCTTGTAGCACTAGTCTTACCCACATGTTCACGGGTTTCTGAATAGACTTTGTGATCCTGGCTCGGCTCAGCAAGGTGGTTCTGCTGCTCACTGCAGCCCAGCTGTGCTGGGCTCCAGGCTGCAGATTTGGCTCAGGTTCAGCCCAGAGAACTTCTGTGAGGGCCCAGGCTGAGGGGGCAGTAACTTCCCCCTGGGGGCTTATCTCGTAGTGACAGAAGACACTCAAGAGAACCAAAAATACATGTGATGGCTCTTAAAGGACATTGTTGCTTGTAGCCACAAAGCAAGTCTCTTGGCCAAGGCCAAAGACAAGTACCAGGAAATACCTTTTACCTTTGTAGCCCTGTGTCCACAGAGTCTCATGACAAAGGGCGTGATAAAGGAGGAAAAGGTTCAGTGTTTCACATGACCGTGTTGTTGTTAGCTGCTGTCGAGGTGGTCCCCCAAGTCATGGTGACCGTGTGCACAGTGGAAGGAAGCACTGCCAGGCCCAGCTTCATCGCTGTGCTCAGATGAGGATCAACATTGTGTATATAAGGGCACGATGGGCGTCTTGTAGGGAAGGGGCTGTGCAGTTAGTGGAGGGGTGAGTTAGCCATAGTTCCCCAAGCAGACATGGGAATGACATGTTGTCTATCACAAGGGAGCTGGAGCCGCTGTTGACCCACGCAATGCCCCGGTGCAAATGGACAAACAGTATCTTTCCCATGGCGAGTGGGACGGGAGCGGGCCGGATCTGAGCCTCTGTGGGGTGCGGCCTGCACGCTGGAGTAGGCTGGCAGAAAAGACCAGCTGTGAAATAATGGTAACCATGACAGCAGCAGTGACCGTGTCCTCATCCTCATCCACTGCTGCCTGCGTTCAGAGCCTCCTGTGAGCCAGCACCATTAGATGCCAGCAGGCATCTCTTACTGAACGCCCTACCAGGGGCTCTACTCAGCTGCTCACAGGGCGCTCAGGTGCTTTCTCTCATGCCCATTTTACAAGTGAGGCAGTGAGAGCTCCATCTAGCTGAGACCCGTTCAGGCCCGTGGTCCTGTCCTGGCCATGTTCATGGGGTTACAGCCGCAGGCCGTTAGCCCCAGGCTAGAGTAAGAAGAGGCAGGAGCATCCCTGCAGCCCCAGCCGCACTGATGCCTCCCACCTCTCGCAGGCAGCCCTCGGTGGACCGGCTGCGTTTCTCCAGTCTCCTGGTTTCCTAGTAAGTTCACCTCTGCTTTGGTTCCCTCTACCCAGGGCGTGAACCTGTCCGGGGGTCAGAAGCAGCGAGTGAGCCTGGCCCGGGCCGTGTACTGCAACTGCGACCTCTACCTCTTTGATGATCCCCTCTCGGCCGTGGATGCCCACGTGGGAAAGCACATATTTGAGAATGTGATGGGCCCCAAAGGCTTGCTGAAGAACAAGGTGCTGGTTGCAGGGTGGGCTGGGGTGGGGCTAGGACTGAGGGGGGCTGAGGGATAGTCCATCGCCTTCTTTGGTGAAGTCAGAGTATGTTCCCTTTAGGAATCCGTCATCCCACCCTTTTTTTATTGGACTCTAAAAGTCAATTTCTAATGCTTCCCTGGAAGCCTTTCTGAGGCACCCTTCTCACTCTTGTCTTTATAGGGTGAGTCCTCTGCACTGGCTCGTTGCACCCACTTGGCCAGGAGGCCTCCTTCCTGATTAAGTAGTGGGGAGGCTTTACAGAGGCTGTCCCTTCCTAGGACTTCCTGTGGCTGAGCCAAGGAGGCTGTGGCTAAGGGGCAGAAGCACGGGGCAGGAAAGCAGCCTCATGCCTTCCTGAGACAGGCAGTGGTTCCCATGTTTTTAGAGGGGTACAGGGATACCGATTCTGCCTTCTTTTTCTCCTTGATTATAAAAGCTGCCCTTGCTTTGTAAAGCACATTATCCCTTGTAACCACAAAGCAGGTCACGTCGTTGTGGGGCTTCATACAGTGAAGATCCGTGGAGCCCTGGTGGTGCAGTGGTGAAGAGCTCAGCTGTTAACCAAGAGGTCAGCAGTTCAAATCCACCAGCTGCTCCTTGGAAACTATGTGGGGCAGTTTTACTGTGACCTGTAAGGTTGCTAGGAGTCAGCAGCGACTTGCTGGCAGAGGGTTTGGTTTGGTTTTGGTTACAGGGTCGCTGTAAGTTGGAACTGACAGCATCTAACAAGAGGGGGAAAAAGGCAATTACACGCAATCCCACTGCTTAGAGGCGTTAGTTAGTTCTTAGTGTATTTGCTGCGTGTGTGAACTTTTTAGTAGGATTGTAATGTCATACATAAATGCAGTAAGCATCATGGCACTTACCCTGTTGTAAGCATTCCCATAAAATTGTGTGTCATTGAGCTGGATTCCAACTCAGGACAATTCTGTGTGTGTCAGAGTACGACTGTGCTCTATAGAGTTTCCAGAGCCTGATTTTTCTGAAAGATTGCCAGACTTTTTTTCTGTGGTGACTGTGAGTGAACTCAAACCTGCCAGTGTTTTGGTCAGCAGCCTGGTATGTTCCTGTGGGCCTCACTGGGGATCTACACATTCCCACACATGCTGTTAAAACTGTGTAAATATAATTTTTAAATATTGAAAACAATTTTTATAATTAATTACCAAAATAATACCTGCCCCTTGGAGCAAAATACAAAAGTGTATGTGTATATACATGTGTATGTATGTGTGTATGTACCTATAGATACAGATGTGCACATGTATACATATATGTATGTGTGTGTATGTATATATATATATAAAGAAAAAAAAATGTTCCTCATTTTGTCTTTTACCCCTGATTTCTTTCTCAAGAGCAGGGGTCAGCAGACTTGGGTTTGTGAGTCAAACCTGGCCCAGTGCCTACCTTACTGCAGCCTGCTAGTAACAGTAGTTTTCACATTTTTAAATGGTTGGAGGAAAAAAATCTGAAGAATATTATTTTGTAACGTGAAAATTGTATTAGAAGTTAATGTCAGTGTCCTTAAATAAAGCTTTTTTGGCTCACAGCCCCGCCTGTTCATCCGCATATGGTCTCTGGCTGCTCTTGCACTGCACAGCGCAGCTGAATAATTCACACAGAGACCAAAGGGCCAACAAAGTGGGAAGTATTTGCCCTCTGGTCCTTTGAGGAAAAGTTTGCTGACCCCTGTTCTAGGGTCACTTCTGATAATAGTTCGACACATGTCCTCTCTCAGACTTCACAGGTTCTTGTAGAAACCATGTGCATATACGTGTACAAATTTTGTGTAGGTTTTTTGTGAGAGAGGGGGCAATGGAAACAAAAAGAGAACCCGTTGCATCGCATCGATTCTGACTCCTAGCCACCCTGTAGGACAGAGGAGAACTGCCCCTGTGGTTTCTGGTGAGTGGCAGGTGGATTTGAACTGCTGACCTTCTTTAGTTAGCAGCTGAGCTCTTACCCACTGCGCCACTGCAGCTCCTGGGTGGGGATTACTTTTCTAAGAATGAGGCCATCATGTACAGATTGTTCCATATCTGCGTCATTCTCTCATTGATTCACATGCCTGGAAGAGTGTCCACCTTCCTCCTCCAGTTTTCGTTCGTTTTTTTGTTTCAAAAGTGTCCTTCCTTGATCTCCTCTGGGAACCCTGGTCACATAGTGGTTAGGTGCTGTGTCTGCTTACTGAAAGGTTGGCAGTGGGAACCCCCAAGGTGCTCCTTGGTAGCTCTGTGGGGCAGTTCTGCTCAGTCCTTTAGGGTTGTTACGAGTCGGAACGAGTCAGAACTCACTGGACTGTAATGAGTTTGGTTAGGGGTTTGCTAATAACAAAAGGTTTTCGTTTTCTGTGTTTGTTTATACAGAGAGTGGGAAGTTTATTGTTAAAATGATAAACTTCCCACTCTCAGTATAAACCAAAAAAAAAAAAAAACCTTTTGTGGTAGAGTCGTTTCTGATGCATAGTGACCCTATAAAATAGAGTAGATCTGCTCCACTGGGTTTCCAAGGCTGTAAATCTTTATGGAAACAGACTTGCGACATCTTTCTCCTGTGGCAGCGGCTGATGTGCTTGGACCACTAATCTTTTGGTTGGCAGCTGGGCCCTTAACCCATTGCGCCACCAGAGATCTTGTACCCTTGGTATTCCTGATTCGTTTTCACGGTGTGCTCATGTCCTGGGCACCCTGGGTTTTACTTTTTTATATTGGCCATTACCTGTCCCTAGCCTGGAGTCTCTGGATCTTTGTTTTTCTTCCGGCTGCATCCCCAGCTCCTAGCACATGTCTGGCTCACGTTATGCCCATGGCACACTGTGTTGAATGACTGTCCCTGGGGGTTCCAGAGTGTATGCGTGCTTCTTAGTCCCCTCCTTTGCTTTTCGTACTTGAGTTCTGTCTGCAGACTTTCAGGGGCTCAGTAGTCCCTTCCTTTATCCATTACCATGTGGAGCTGGGCTTGCTCTGACATGCGTGCTGACACAGCTGGCTTCCGCTCTGCCCGCAGACACGGATCCTGGTCACACACGGCATCAGCTACCTGCCACAGGTGGACTTCGTCATCGTCATGAGTGGTGGCAAGATCTCCGAGATGGGCTCCTACCAGGAGCTGCTGGCCCGGGACGGGGCCTTCGCTGAGTTCCTGCGCACCTATGCCAGCGCGGATCAGGAGCAGGACGCAGAGGAGGAGGGTAAGGGCCGCCTGTGTGTTACACAGCAGGAGCTGACACTCAAAGAGGCCCAGCTCCCTCCTTGAGGATCCTACCAGCTGCCACTGAATGGTGACTCCTGTTTGCCTGACACAGTCCCCTGCTTCAGGGCGGGAGCTGGGCCAGGCATCCCTAGGAACACTCTGAGGGCACTGTGCCACTTCCTCCAGAGCTGCTGGAGAGGGAGCCCTAGTGATTTATGGCTGGGTCACCAGAGCAGCAGGCGTCAGGTCATCAGACTGCAGGGCGAGTTCCAGCGTGCTCCTGGAAGGTGGCTGTGGGCTGGCGGGGCTGTGGGTGTCCTGATGGCAAAAACGGGGCCGATGATAGTTACATACTGCCTGGCTCTCGAGAGGCCACGAGGCTCCAGTGACGTGCGTGGTGAAACTCAGAATGGATACGAGGACTGTGCATGCAGGCACAGAGTCGGAGCGTGAGTTCAAATACCGGCTCCTGCTCTTACCAGCTGTGACCTCAGGCCATTTCCTCAAAGCCTCTGGGCCTCAGTTTCCACATGAGTATTCAGTGTGAATGAAGGGTACTGAAGTACACAGAACCTCTGGTGTGGTGCCTGACGCTTCATAAGTGTTCAATAAATGGTAACTCGTGTTATTACCACCCCGGTGAGGGGAGTGTGGCCTCCTTTTAGCCCATGCATCGGCCAGGTCAAGATAGAACCCCCAACTTCTCAACCATCCTGCCTGGTCTTAACTCCTTGGCCGGCAATTTGAAAGCCAGAAGTGTCTTAGAGGCAGCCTGTGAGTCCTCAGAGAATTCTGGGCCCAGACCTCACCCTGTCTCTGAAGTGGACCAAAGGAGGCAGAAGCAGCCTGGACTCTCGTCAGCTCCTTTATGGTTCAGGGATTGTTTGTAGCCCTTCCAGGCTCCCGGGGTCCCACTGGTTAGACTGGCATCCCTAAGAAGCTTCAGATGCCCCTCTTGAAGCTTCAGCTTCCTTTTACCATGGAGAGAGATGGGGACATGAGGGCATTTTTCTGGGTCCCACAGGACGACCCCTTTGGTCAATGAACCGTGCTGTGTGTAGTTTCAGCTGTTGCTAAAAAGAATGGAGCTGAAGAGTATCCACCTGCCACACTGGGAGCTAATGAGTCTCCCTCGGCCCTTGGCCCTTGGCCCTTGGGCTATGTTCGGTTCTTTGTACCCAGGCAGGTCTCAGATAGCCTCTTCTCAGTGCCTTGGGCTTCAGGGTTGCCGTAGCACACAGTTCCTGGACTATGTTGACATCAGAGTCTGTGTAAATAGGGCCTTCAAGCTGTGCACTACAGTAGTACAACATCTCTGGGGTGCTCAGCAGGTCTTTATTGATCACCTACTATGTGTGAAGTATGGTTCTTAGGTTATACATTTCAATAGGATTCCCAGATGAGCCTTACGGTATGAAAAATTTTGAGAACCACTCCTTACTAGTGGAAATCCTGGAGGACTATAAACACAGTACAGGCAGACCTCTGTTCTTTTGGAGCTTAGAACCCAGTGGGAAGGAAAAGCAGGAAGCAAACCAGCAGGTGAGGATGGTTTCAGATGACATTAAGTGCTGCCCGTTGTTGTCGAGTTGATTTCAACTCATAGCAACTCTCTAGGCCAGAGGAGACCTGCCCCACAGGGTTTCCAAGGAGCAGCTGGTGGATTTAAACTGCTGACCATAATTTTGCTTACCAGCTGAGCCTTTAACACCATGCCGCCAAGGATTGGTGCTGAGAATTAAAAATGGGACAGTGGGCTGGGAAGTGATGGGTGGTGACTCAGGCAGGAGGGCAGGAAAGCCCTCTCTGGGGAGGAGACATTGGCGTGGGAAGCCTGAGAAGGAGCCAGCGAGGCGAAGATCTGAGGAACAGTGTTCTGGACACTGAGAACAGCAAGTGCAAAGGCCTCAGGACCAGCACAAGCTCAATTTGTGTAAGGAACACAGAGGAGGCTAGTTTGGCCAGACCACGGTGGGCAAGAGGGTGGAAGGTACACTTGGCAAGGTGGTTGCCTTTCAGGGCCTTTGGAGTGAGGAGTTTGGGTTTCAGTCTCAATTCAGTGGGGAGCCATGGAATCTCAGAGAGGGCAAGGGACCTGTTCAAGGATACACAGCATCCGTTGGCATGACTGGGACCCTGGGTCTGCTCTTGGCTTCCTGTCCAGGGAGGCTTCTCTGGTTTTCTTGTCATTTATACCTTTGTACTGGAGTTTTCACTGCTGGGGTCCTAGGATTCTGACAGGGCTTCTAGCCAGTTCAGTCCAGTTGGAATCCCTGCTGAGAATTTGCATGTCCACCCCACATATACTGAATCAGAATCTGCATTTCACTAAGATCCTTAGGTGAGTCTTATGCATGAAAAATTTTGAGCACCACTGCTTTGCTAGTGGAGACCCTGGTGGCCTAGTGGTGAGGTGGTGTGTCTGCTCTCCGAAAGGTCTGCAGTCGAAATCTTCCAAGTGCTCCTGGGAAACTCTATGGGGCAGTTCTACTCTGACCTGTAGGTTTACTCTTGAGTCGGAGTTGACTTGATGGCAGTGGCTTTGGCTTTTCTGCATTTACTAGTGGTCCTCAGAACTGGGTCCTAACCTGCAGGTGGTGGCATCAGCTGGGAACATGTCAGAAATGCAAATTGTCAGCAGAGATTGGAACCAGAGTGAACACACTTCTGAGCCCCACTTTTTGGTGGTTCTTTTTTAAAGTAATGCACTGAGATGTAAGTCACATACCATTGAATTGACTCACTGTAAGTCCAGTGGTTTTTAGTATATTCAGGGTTGTTCAAGCATCACCAATTTAAGAACATTTTTATCACTCCCCAAAGAACCTCTGTACCTGTTGACTCATTCCCCAGTTCCCCCAACTATCCCAGAACTAGGCTGTCAGTAAGCCTCTTTCTGAGTCTGTAGCCTTCTCTTTCTTAATGTTTCATGTAAATGGAATTCTGCAGTGTTTTTCCTGTGGAGATAGACTTCTTTCACTTAACATGTGTTCAAGATTCATTCCTGTTGTAGCACCTATCAATACTTCATTCCTTTTCATTGTGAAATATTGTTGTATTTTATGGATGTATACCGCATTTTTATTTATCTGTTTGTCCCTCAGTGCACTTTTAAGTGTTGCTGCTTTGAGGCTGTTGTGAATGCTGTGAACCCCAAACAACAACACCAAAAACTATTTTCTTTTGCCAGTGTTGCGGTGTCTGACATCCCTTCGGATTTAAATTCTCTGAGTAGAATGTTGTTGTTATGTGCTGTAGAGTCAGTTGTGACTCACAGCGACCCTGTGCACAACAGAGCGAAGCACTGCCTGGTCCTCTGCCATGTCCACGATCATTTTTAAGCTGAAGCCCATTGTTGCAGCCACTGTGTCAGTCCATCTCGTTGAGGATCTTCCTCTGTTTCACTGACCCTCCACACTACCAGGCATGATGTCCTTCTTCAGGAACTAATCCTACCTGACAACATGTCCAAAGTATGTAAGATGCAGTCTTGTCGTTTTTGCTTCCAAGGAGCACTTGGGTTGTACTTCTTCCAGAATAGACCTGTTTGTTCTTTTGGCGGTCAGCATTCTTCTCCAACACCACAATTCAAAAGCATCAGTTCTTCCTCTGTCTTCTTTGTTCATTGTCCGGCTTTTGCGTGCATATGATGTGATGGAAAATACCATGGCTTCTGTCAAGTGTACTTTAGTCTTAAGGGTGATGTCTTTGCTTTTCAATACTCTAAAGAGATCCTTTGCAGCAGATTTTCCCAATCCCATGCTGCTTTTAATTCCTGACTGCTGCTTCCGTGGGCGTTGATTGTGGACCCAGGTAGAAGGACAACTTGACAACTTCAGTCCTTTCTCCATTTATGATGATGTTGCTTACTGGTGCAGTTGTGAGCATTTTTGTTTTCTTGATGTTGAGGTGCAGTCCGTACTGAAAGTGGTGGTCTTTGACCTTCATCAGTAAGTGTTTCGCTTCCAGCAAGTAGGGTGGTGATGTCTGTGTAATACAGGTTGTTAATGAGTCTTCCTCCAACCCTGATGCCTCATTCTTCCTTCTTTGTATAATCCAGCTTCTTGGATTATTTGCTTGGCATACAGATTGAAAAGGTATGGTGAAAGGATACACTTCTGACACACAACTTTCCTGACTTTATGCAGTGTCACCTTGTTCTATCCACATGACTGTCCCTTGATCCATATAGAGATTCCTTAATAGCACAATTAAGTGTTCTGGAATTCCCATAATTTGTTAGGATCCACACAGTCGATGTCTTTGCATAGTCAGTGAAACACAGGTAAACATATTTTGGTATTCTCTGCTTTCAGTGCAAATCCATCTGACATCAGCAGTGATATCCCTGGTTCTATGTCCTCTTCTGAATACAGCTTGAATTTCTGGCATTTCCTTGTCGTTAAACTGTTGCAGTCACTTTTGAGTGAGCAAAATTTGACTTGCATGTGATATTAATGATGTTGTTCAGTAATTTCCACATTCAGTTGGACCAGGTGTCTTTGGAATGGGCATAAAGATGGATGTCTTCCAGTCAGTTGGCCAGGTAGCTGTCCTCCAAATTGCTTGGTGGAGACAAGTGAGCACTTCCAGCGTTCCGTCTGTTTGTTGAAATATCTCAATTTATATTCCATTAATTCCTGGAGTCTTGTTTTTCACCTGTGCCTTCAGTGCAGCTTTGACTTCTTCCTTCAGTACTGTTGGTTCCTGATCATAAAACGCTACTCTTCAGATGGCTGAACACTGAACTGCTTTCTGGTATAATGACCCCGTGTATTCCTTCCATCTTCTTTTGATGCTCTTTGAGTCATGTAATAGTTTCCCTGTAGAATCCTTCACTATTGCAACTCAAGGATTGAATTTTTTTCAGTTCTTTTAGCTTGAGAAATCAGAATGTGTTCTTCCCTTTTGGTTTTCCATTTCCATCTCTTTGCGTACACCTTTATGATACTTTATTTTGTATTCTGGAGCTGCCCTTTGAAATCTTCTGTTGAGGTCTTTTACTTTGCCATTCCTTCCTTTTGCTTTAGCTGCTCAATGTTTGAGAGCAAGTTTTAGAGTCTTTTCTGACACCTGATTTGATCTTTTCTTCCTTCCTGTGTTTTTAATGACCTGTTGCTGTCTTCATGGAGGATATATTTGATGTCATTGCACAGTTTGTCTGGTCTTCAGTCATTAATGTTCAACACATCCCGTCTGTTCTTGAGGTGGTCTTTAAACTCAGCAGAGATAAACTCAAGGTCATAGTTTGGCTGTCATAGATTTATTCTAATTTTCTTCCATTTCAGTTTGAATTTGCACATGAGCAGTTGATGATCTGTGCTACAGTGAACACCTGCTCTTGTTCTGGCTCTGATATGGAGCTTTTCCATCATCTTTTTCCACAGGCATAGTCATTTTGGTTCCTGTGTATTCCATCTGGTGAGGTCGATGTGTATAGTCACCGTTTGTGTTGGCTTAAAAAGGTATTTGCAGTGACATGGTTAGTCTCGCCAAATTTTATCATGGGATCTCCAGCGTTATTTCTGTTTCCAAGGCCATATTTTCGAGCTGCTGATCCTCCTTTGTTGGCAACTTCTGCATTCCAGTCACCAGAATTATCAGTGCATCCTGATTACATGTTGGATCAGTCTGATTGGAATAGGTTTCTAAATAGTCATGTCCTTGCTGTTGGGAAGTTCTTCCTTAAGTCTAGCCTGTTTTCCTCTTGCTGCAGCTTTTCTGACCTCTAATTGTCTCTCATCACCAGTCAAGCCAAGCCCATGTGATACGACAAGGCTACTTCACAATCACTGTATTTCGTGAAATCTATGCTCCCTCTAGGCTAAAATAGCTCTCCGTGCTTTTGCCATCAACACGGCTAAGTTTAACTGATATTTCCCAGAATAAGGTCTCTCTGTCTCCCCCTTTTCCACCTAGGTGAGCCAGGAACATTCTTAAACGGTGCTGGCCTCCAGTGGTTTATTTTTCTCCTTTCCCAAGCTGCCAGAGTATTCAGAGCAGTTTATAGAGAACATGGGGTGCTGCCAGTTTCTTGATGATTTTTTTGCACACGTCAGCACTTAATTTGGTGATGAAAACACCACCTGTCACCCTAGCACCTCTGTGGGTTCCTTTGCCCAGAACAGCCTCCCGGCCTACACCGGGCAGAACTCAGAATCCTCAGCCTATGGGTGTTGAACTAGCATGTCCCTCTTCCATCCCACCGGAGGAGCTCTATCTGCAGGTCTTGGCATCAAGGTCCATCTTGTTTAGCTTCAGTCAACTCAGGGAGTTAGTGACCTTGGGTTTATTTAGCCACTTTTGTGGCCACTCCTGAAGGGGAACTTTTTGTTCTTGGCCCCTCTGCGTGTTCCCTCTTCCCCATGGATCTCTTTTAGGACCAGCAGGGCTGAAGTCAGGACCTGTGTTTGGTAGAGGTTCCTTCTCTTCATGATAGGGAAGGGCAGACGCTAACAGGAACCTGATTCAGGCTTGGAGGTATGTGGAGGGCAGTTAGTGACCATCTGGCCTGGGAGTACTTAGATGACTAATGTCTGGAAAACTTAGTTGGTGGCACAGAGATTCACAAAGTAGCCCATCAGCAGCTGTACCTAGAAGGAGGAAAAACAAAAAATTCACGACTCTGGTTTCTTTTTTAATAACTGAAAACCCAGAGCAGTGATTCTCAGCCAGGAGTGACTTTGCATCCCCCTGCCACCCCAGGCGAAGCTTGGCAATGTCCAGAAGTATTTTTGGTTGCCATGGCTAAGAGGTACCCCTGACGTATAGTGAGTGGGGTCCTGGGACCCTGCTAAACACCCTGCAGTATGTGAGACAGCCCCCACCACAAAAATGGTCCAGCCCCTGATGTCAGTAGTGCCGAGGCTGAGAAGCCCTTTTTTTCTCTGATGTCACTCTTCCCCAGGTTGTTCTTGTGACAGATTGAAAGAAGTACCTTATTGCAACCATGTGGCTGTCTTTCAGAACTTTGAATCATCTCTTAACTTCCTTACTCTTCCCCCCACTTTTTTCTTTTTTTATGATGACAGAATTAATATGTGCCCGTTGTAGACCTTGGCAAACGGTAGAAAAGCATGAAGAATCTGGAAAAAGAAAATGCTCTGTCACCCACCACCTGCAGGGGAGCTGCTAGGAGCGTTTTGGCATCTTCTCCACCTGATTTTTCTCTCCCCTAGGCATTTCTTCTTGACATGCTGAAATCGTACAGTACAGTTTTATGACTTCTGCTGCCTCCTCCCTCTACTTTCTTTCTTTTCTGAACACAGGGTCCTAAGCGCCTCCCCGTGTCCCAGTAATCTGTCGTAGACACAGTCCAGCCGCCGGGAGTCCGTCAGACAGACGGCACTTTCCTTTTGGCTGTCCTCCGTGATGGTATTTCTCCCTCTTTTGAGTATGAAGCACTCTCAGGGCTGAGCCTAGTGGATAAGGTCGGATGATGCCGCTACGCAGTTCCGTTTTTGGTCAAAATTGAGGCATTGACTGTAAAGCAGTCATTTGGATCCTTCCCTCAAGGGAGGCTTGCCTTCTGGCCCTCACCCAAGTGACGTTCCAGAACCTTCTTAAGTCAAGGCCGCTGTGGTGAAATAAACAGCCCCGTGAGGTGCCTGCTTTGAGGGCTTCTGGGCTGAGTGTGCAGACCAAGCAGCTTCCCAGGTGCTCCCAGATGGCCACAGTGCCTGAACAACCCTCAACCCCCTGCACTCAGGCCACCTGGAGTGTTCACTGATTTACAAGCTTCGTGTGTTTGTGTTGTTTTTTTTTTTTTTAAGGAAAAAAAAAGAACACATGTTTTATAGCACCCCATCATTTTCTCTTTAGCTTGCTTTCTGTATGGCACTCGTCACTGCCTGAGAGTCAATTACATGTTTACAGGTTTGTTCCTTGTCTGGCCCTCTTTTTGGAATTGAGGCTCCCTGTGGGCATTTAGGCCTCTGTGTCCAGGACTGAGAACAGGGCCCGGTGCGTAGTAGACACTCACTGGGTACCTGTGAGCCAGCCTTCTGCTCCTCAGGACCACACGTGGTAGAGCAGAACTGCCCCTGTAGGGTTGGTTTCCTGTGCCGTAATCTTTGCAGGAATAGGTTGCCAACATCTTTTCTCCCGTGAAGCCGTGGCTAACTTCACACTTTTGGATGGCAACCACATGTTTAATCGTTATACCACCAGGGCTCTGCAGACACTCAGTGGGTATGTTAAATAAGTGAGGGGTGAATTGTTCCTTGACCACTTAAGGCGTGACTTGTCTGTGAAACCTCTAGGTCAGAGGCTTTGGACATTATCACAGCTGCATAGTAAATGTCCCACAGTGAAAGAAAATAAGGACTGACTTTAGCTGTTTCTTTCAGTACCAGTTTAGCAACGAGCAGCAAGATAGTATCACAGGTATTATCAGGGTCAGCTCTGCTTCTTACCTTATGTATCAAATAAGGCCATCTGCCCGTCAATGGTGTACAAAGCACCTACCGTGTGCTGCATGGCCACCTGGTACGTGTACCACCATGTGGGATGGAGCTCTTGGGAGTTGTGCAGTGTGGATCCTGTACAGCTGCACACAGCAGCCTAATGCATCAGGCGCTGGCAGTAGGGTGCTGGAGAAGAGCTGCTCCTGGCCGTCAAGAGCTCACGGTTGGTTGGGGGAGACATATCACTGAGCAGTCAAGGATGTCAGGGTGCTAAACGTAATGATACACTGAAACCTGGGGGCCTGTGAGAGCCCATCTTGAGAAAGGGTCCCTGTTGCAGCCTGGGAAGGTTCAAGGTGGTAACTGAGTTAACCTTCTGTTCCCTTTTTCATGGGTCCTTGGTCTCTCTCAGGAGCAACGCCTGCCCCCAAAGACTGAAGGCCAGGTGTCGTGGATGACAGCCAGGCCCATGCCATGTCCAGCTGCCTTGCCCACCCTGCCCCACGGTGACACTTGATTTCTTTGTCTCTTCGTCTGTGAAGAGAGGCATTTTGGGGTCAGACAATTACGTTATGACTTTGGGGGCAGTGAGCTGTCTGAGGCAGCCAGCTTGTCAGGGATTCACCAAGCACATGTGGAATGGGGAAACTGAGGCCCAAATGGAGAGGGGCCCTCAGTCATCTATGCTCCCACCCTTAAGAGCAGTGTCTCACTCATTCTGGTGGGCATTTAAGTGGGGGCTTAGGGAGGGCATTCTGACTTGGTTCTGAATACTTCCTTGGATCTTGTGAATTTCCAGGTGGCAGAGTGGTGGACGAGGTGGAGGAAGGTCAGTGGAGCGGGGTAGGCTTGGCTGTGCTGGCAGCACGAGGCCCAGCTGGACCTGCACTGTCGCTGCATGGCAGGGTGGGGGCCTCGGGTGTCTGTGTGTCTTCACCCCTCCCGTTGTCCATTCAGCAAACACTGGGCACCTGCTATACTCCAAGTTTTGTATGTGTTCCTTGGGGATGCAGTGAATCTCCAGCTCGGTCCTCAGGTCACCTGGTTGATGGTTGGTAGTCGTCCCTGTCTGTCCTCTGTCAGGTGACCATGACGGTGCATGCCTGGGAAGGGCTTATGGCTGAGAAGCGCTTGGCCTACATGATCAGTGGCAACAGTGTGAGTGTTTAGGTGCCTTCCTGTCCTGGGGATGCCCTTCGTCCCCGAGGCAGTCGAGGCAGTACAGAGCCATGATGCCTGTTGGAGTCCCCACAGGTGAGCTTCTGGGACCCAAAGGAGGAATGTCATCTTCCAGAATTGCAGTGGGAACAGCCGGCCTGACTCCCTGTGGTGACATATAAAAGCTTGAACTGACAGCTGGTTTAACCATCTATCAGTACTTTTCATGCCCAGGTTCCCTACGTGGCGTGACTCTTTAGTGGGATCACTTAGAGGAGCCCATCCCACCTGTGTTGCGTAACCAGCAGTGCGTGGCTGAGGATCTGGCCCCTTCACTGCAAGTGACAAGAATCAGCTCTGGCCACTTGAGCCAGAAAGGGCATTTATTAGAGGCTCCCAGGGACTCTTGATCATGACGTCAGAACTGAACCCCCATGACTCAGGAAATAGGAACCCCAGGACTCCAGACAGACCTCTTTAGGATAGGTCAGGTCAGATTACCTTTCACCCTTACTGGCCACTAACTGTCTCAAGTCCCAAGCCAGGGGTCTGACTGGCTTACCTTAAGCAGGGCCTCTTGGCTCAGCAAGAGTGGGTGCCCTGGTGGATGGGCCCACTGAGACAGGATGAGGAGGGGCCGATCCCGCCAGGAGCAGACAGGGGAGGGGCAGGCCAGCGAGAGCAACAGATGGTCGCTGCTCGGAGCCCCCGTCCTGCCTCCGGCAGGGCAGAACTCTCCAGCAGCCCCAGTGATCACATCAGCCTGTGTGCTGATAAGTGAGGCAGAGAGGTGAACAATGCAGACCTTACCAGCAGAGGAGAAGGCCACAGCTTATATGAGAGGGTCCTGGGACCACCGACATAACAGGCATCTCTGAAAATGTTTCCCTGCCCCAGTGAAAGACATGCAAGGCCCTTTTGTGCAGTGTTGTGCATCTCTTTGAGCCCTGGCTGCATACACTGCATGGAAGTCCTGCCTGTTATCACCCCTCCTTCCTGCATGATGTGGCTGTTTTAATTTAATTTTGATTGGGTCCTGTGTAAGGTCTTGTTGCATCCTCCACCAAGAAGGTGAGGGCAGGTGCTGTCAGTGTGTCCTGGCTACAGATGTTCAAACCAAAGCACATAGAGGTTCATCGCTTACCCAGGACACACAGTTGGAAAGGAGTGGCGCTTCTTCTGAGTCTCAGTTACTTAACTTGAGCAGCTATACACTCACATACCCAGCCTGCCCAGTTGTGTCCGTGGGGACACAGACTGCACCCTGGGTACCCACACCTCCATAAAGCACCCCAAGGTGATATGGTTCCTAGCTAAGATGGAGGATCAGACACTTCAGTGACCTTAGTCCTTGTCCCCAGCCTGCTGTGTTCCCTGTAAGTCCATCTGTGTCTCCTGTGGCTGTCATTTGAAAGCACCTGCCTTTCTGCATTCTGCTTTTATTTGTGACACATCTCCAGATCCCAGAGCAACCCATTCCCCTTGACTGTCCCTGCTGGCACGTCCCACCCTTGTGGAGTCAGCCCTGCAGGCTTCTCTGTGTGCTTCATTGCTGGCACCAGAGAACAAGAAACCAGTGTAGAGTGGGGGCTGATTGTGGCACACCCCTGAATTGGTGTGAAGGTGAAATCGGACGATGCATTTAAGCACAGCACCACTCAGCATGTTAGAAGCGCCCCCAGTGAATGATAACCATTGTCCTGGCTAGTTATGGTTATAGTGATGCTGGGTGGGGACTTCCTTGGCCGGGCAGGCCCCACAGAAGCTGTATCAGTTGTTAGAATGTTGAAGTACTCCCATATTCCTGAGGACGAGCCTGTTCCAGGCCCCTAGACTTCCCTGTGATCTGACAACCGAAAGGGGAACCCCGGTTCTATGGGGGCCTCTGGAACTCTCTGTCTGTCCATACCCTTGCTGGACTGGTTGCTGTTTACCTGGACTGTCACCCTTCTTGGGATGCATGGGAACCAGGGGCCATGCCCCTTCCTGCTGCATGGGTCCTTGCGTCCCAGCCCTAGCTGCCAGACCTGTGGCAGTGGGGATAATGCCACTGACCTGCATGTGACCTGTCGAGCTGGCACTCACTGCCTGCCCAGGCCTACCACTCTCAGCCAGTGGATCCTCAAGCCACTGTGTCTGTACCATCCCCACGTCAAGAGACCCAGCTCCAAATGTTGCCTCCGGTCCCTGGAGAGCCTGGGTGTGGTCTCAGCAAAGCAGGTCTTGGCTTGCAGAGCTTCCTGGTCACTAGGTCATGTATCTGCTGTCTCCCTGCGAAAGGATAGGTTTTCCTTCACTTTCATCTTGGTATCTGGTTCTTGAAGCCCTAATCCCCTGTTGTCTCTCTCCTTCCAGGGTTAACTGGCAGCAGTGGACCAGCGAAGGAGGGGAAGTTGATGGAGAATGGAGTGCTCATGACAGACGCTGCGGGGAAGCAGCTGCAGAGGTGAGGGTGGCGGGAAGCCCCGGCCTGAGCCTCTGCAGGCCTGGAGGCCCTGCCTGTCGGGAAAGAGGAGGCACGCAAGCCAGCTGCTTGGCATGACCTTCCAAAAAAGGCCTTCTGCTTCCCAGGGTCCTGGAAGGTGCCGTGGCCAGAAGGGTGAGCCTGGCATTGTTCCTGCCAGTTGACACAGCTCACACGGGCCTTATGGTTTAACCATCTATCAGTACTTTTCATGCCCAAGTTCCCTATGTGGCGTGACTCTTTTGTGGGATCACTCAGAGGCGCCTGGAACTTTCAGAGGTGCTAAGAGCCAGTGGTTTGATTCAAAGCAGTCATGGTAACAGCAAGGCTGTTTTATGTACCATAAGGAGCCAGGCAGAAACCCTGCTGATGTAGTGGGTAAGTGCTTCGTCTGCTAACGGGAAGGTCGGCAGTTCAGATCTGCCAGGCACTCCTGGCAGACTCTGTGGAGCATTTCTCTTCTCACCTCTGGACTAACTAATAGTGAATCTCTGTTGACTACAAGGAAACCTTGGCTTTGGCCATTTTGGGAAACCCTGCTGATGTAGTGGTTAAGTGCTGTATTTGCTAACCAAAAAGTTTGCAGTTCAAATCCTGGAAACTCTGTGGAGCAGTGCTGTTCTGTCCTATAGGGTCACTATGAACTGAAATCAGCTTGATGATGGTGGGTTTGGTTTGGGTTTAGGTTTTTTATTTTATTTTATTTTATTTTTAAGGAGCCAGGCACAGGGCCAAGTCCTATATGCTCTGTTGAATCCTGGAGGTAATTACTGTCATCATCCCATTATACAGTTGAGCAGACTGAGGGCTGTCTACAAGTCATGCAGCTAGAGTGAAGTCAAGCTTGGACTGAACCTATTCCAGCCTCTGGGTCAGCGTTCCTCAGTTCTGTGCTGTGCTCTTGGAAAGGCGGTGCCTTTTCCTCTGCTGATTGGACACTTGGAGGGGTAACACCCTGTAGGCTTTCTTGCTTAGCTTCTCTGTGCCTCCGTTTCCTCATCGTCCAAACAGAGTTTATAGGAGAGCTCACCTCCTAGGATGGGGATGACGTTTACACAGTGTAGTGTGTGTAAAGCACATGGAACAGTGGCCTGCCCAGATTCAACCCTCAACAGACACCAGTGTAGTGTACCATCAAGTTAGCTTCCACCCATGGCAGCCCTCCCTGTGTCAGAGTCACACGGTGCTGGGTAGGTTTTCAGTGGTTCTTTGAAAGTCAGTTGCCAAGCCTCTCTTTGAAGGTGAGAGGGTGAGAGGGTCTCACAGAAATGAGGCCAGGAATAAGTCGGCATGAGCAGCTCTCCCCATCCGGACATCGCCCACTGTCCTGGACTGAGATCATTATCATATGGGGCAGGTAGAAATGTTACCTGGGCTGTTGTGCACCTGCCAAGGTGGTGAGCTAGGTGTCTGATGTCCAGCACTTAGAGCAGAGCCTCACCTGGAGTCACACAGGGGTGCGGGGTGCTGCCAGGGCTCAGGCAGGCAGCCAGGCTAATAGTAAACAGTCACAGCTGCTACCGCCTGAGAATTGCAGTCAGATAGCCCAGAAAGGTCGTGCCTGCAGGTGATTCTGGGACATGGGCGCGGGAGAGAGTGTCAGCTAGCTAGAGGGGCCATGTGGCCGAGCAGAAAAATAAGGTCGCTGGGTGTATCAGTATCTACTGCTGCAGACTTGGCAGCTGTGTCTCACAGTTCTGGGCATCAGGAGTCCGAGTGGCATGGAGCCACATTCTCTGGCTCAGGGTCTCAGGCTGCTGTCACGGCGTTGGCCAGGAGCGGGGTCTCATGTGAAGGCTCAGCTGGGGAGGGGTCCACACCCCAGTTCATGGGGTTGTGAGGGCTGTGTTACTGAAGGCCCCTGTTCTGCCTGGCTGTCGGCTGGAGGCAGCCCTCAGTAGCTAGCTACCTGGGTCTCTCCCCCACAGAGACTTGCTGCATTAGAGCCTGTTAGCTGAGAAGGCAACAGAGTTGGTCATCAAGGCGGTGGTTGCATTCCATCACCTTGGCTGCATTTCATCTCTAGAAGCAAGTCACATGTCTTGTCAACACTCAGGGAAAGGATTATACCAGGGCCTGAACACAAGGTGAAGTCCTTGGGAAAGATTGTAAAGGCTGCTACCACATGGGGAGTGTGTCCTGGAAGAGGGGTCTGGGAGGACATTTGGGTCCTTCTGCGTGCATTTAAGAAGACTCTGTTCACCCAGTGGTACCACAAAAGAAAACAAACAAAAAAGAAGACTCCACCCATATTTTCTCATACCCTGCTGTGTGCCCAGCACTGTGCTGGCTGTGGGGCTCAGTGGTGCGCCAAATAGCCAAGGTGTTTGCCCCCACCCCTAGGAGACAGTGTGCAGGAATGGGTTTAGCTCTCAGCTCTGACCCATCTGGCTCTGGGGCCTTGGGCAAGCTTCCTCTTGTGCAGAGTGAGCACACAGTTACAGAGCCTTTGATCCACAATGCCAGGAGCAACAAGGCTCTTAGAATGGAAGGTTTACAGCCGATTCTTTGGATTGAAAGCTTACTTTCTATGTGTTTTGTGTGTGTGGCCAACTTCTTTAGGGGAAAAATGCGAAACGGTGTGAAGCCAGGTATGTGGTCACTGTTGTTAGTCGAGTCGATTCCGACCCATGGCCACCCCCTGTGTGCAGAGTAGAGCTGCTCCGTAGGGTTTTCAGGCTGGGAGCTTTCAGCAGAGCACCAGGCCTGAGGTGTCTACACAGTGGGTTCGAACCACCAAGCTTCTGGCTAAGTTCCTTCTTCCCGTTTAATGGGGCCATATGTGCATTTTACTGGAGAGACTGCTGTTTGTTGGATTCTGGGTTTCCTTAGATCCCAGGGAAGTAGATCAGCATTCCAGAATTGGCAGACTTGCAACCATGACAGCCTCTGGTCCGGAGAGTTTTGAGAAAGGCTTATGGACCTGTGGTTGGAATCTTAGAGTTGCCTAAGTAGTGGGGGCGGTCAGGGGAAGGGGGGATCAGGAGGAGGGGTGCTTAGAGTAGTGTCTGCCACACGATGAATGCTTGATAGTGTTGCTTCTGGAAGAGGGGGATCAGATGCAGTCAAGTGTATTCATTGACTGGATGGATCATAACTAGGTCATTCATAGTCACCGAGGGCCCCGTGACTAGGGGACCTGAGACTTGGAGCTCTCTTTGGGGTAAGGAAACACCTGTGCATGGGGGAGGGAGTGGCTCATCCCTGGGGACAGTGGAGGTCTGTTGCGAGGACTTCTCCCGGAGCTCACCGGTGTGGCTCTCTGCTTGTCCCCTTTCTGGCTGTAACAGATGGGCATCCGCAGGCGTAAACAGCACCACGAGTTGTGTACATCATCCAAGGAATTATGAAACCCACCGGGGGCGGCAAGAACCGGTGGGAAGGTTAGCGGTTGTCCATTTGGCAGGAGCTGGAAGGACAGTCCTGACTGTGGTACCTGAACACTGGGTGGTTACGATCAGAGAAGGTGTCATGTGGGTGACTGGTGTCAGACTGGTGGACTGGGAAAGGGGCGGGCGCGTGGGAAAGGTTCACTTTTGGAAAGCAGCCTCGTGTCGGCCGTTGTTCATGCAATGCCTGTGTGTGTGTCTGCGTGCGGGGGCTGCTCAGAGCACCCCCTCTGTCAGCAGGCTCTGCTGTCCCTTCTCATACTGCCCCAGCAGCCCCAGCACTGACATCTGAAGGCCCTGCCTGAAGCTTTGGTGTGGTTGACACCCCTGTCCTCTGCTTTCACCAGACAGCTCAGCGGCAGCTCCTCTTACAGTGGGGACACATGCAAACACCGCAACAGTACTGCAGAGCCGCAGAAAGCGGGGACACAGAAGGAGGCCGCCTGGAAGCTGATGGAGGCAGACAAGGCGCAGACGGGGCAGGTGAGGTCTGGCTCCCCAGGTGAGGACAGTGCCTGGTGCTGCCACGCCCTCGGCCTGCGCTGGTCCTGTGCAGAGCACGTCGTGCCTGTGAACACATGCGTTGCCCACAACAAGGAGCCAGTTGGCTTCTGTAAAGATTTACAGCCTTGGAGACCAGATGGGGCAGTTTTATTCCATCCTGTAGGGTCATCACAAGCTGGAATCAACTAAGCAGCAATGAGTTTGATTTGTTTTTGTTACCTCATAGCAGGCCTTCAAAGATACTGTTTGCAGGTGTGGAAACTGAGGCATGAGCAGACTTGGTGTGCCTTACTCAGGGTCCTAGTTGGTGGCAGAGCTGAGCTTTGAACCTAGACAGTCAGACTCTGGAGCTGGCAGTTAATTTTCTCTGCCTTACTGCCGGCTTGCTTTTTGAGTATCTTAGGGACTCTGGCTGCCAGTAGGTGACCTGAGTGCCTCAAATCAGGACTCCCCACAGTGTGGGGTGATTTGACAAATGTTCCATTGTTGCTAAGATAGCTTTACATTGTACACAGACGCAATGTTTAAGAACATTAAATTACGTATCAGCAAAATACTGTCATTTCTCTTTTGGTCCCTGTGGTTGCGTCGATACGGAGGTCTCCACTGAGTGCTAGGGCCTCTTTAACACCGGACAGCAGCTAGTCTTCCCTCGTAACAGGGAGAGCAGCTTTCAAGCCCTGTTGTGTTATTGTTTTGAAATTACCTGTTTGGGGCAGTGGTGAGTGATTTCCTGTTCATGGTATTGATCCCAAGTTTATTTTTAAAGTAAATGTGGTTATGGTAAAAAGGTTGGGAGGGGGATAGGGTGGGGAAAACTAAATAAATGAAAAGTTTAAAACCGGGGACTGGATTTCTAAAAAATAAACAAGTAGCCTTTCACACCAGCAGACACAGGCACAAGAATGTTTATTGCAGCACAGTCCACGATACCAAAAAGATAGAATCAACCCAGATGCCGAACAGCAGAGGAATGGATAGGTAAACTATGGTATATATGCTCAGTGGAGCACTATGCAATGATAAAGAATAATGATGATTCCAGGAAATATCTCATAACCTGGTTTCAACTGGAAGACATTATGTTGAGTGAAAGTTGTTAGTGACAAAAGGACAAATATTGTATGAGACCCCTACAATAAGATCTTGTAAACAGACTTATGTATAGAAGAAAAGACTCTTTGACGGCTGCAAGGGAGGAGAGGGAGGGAGGGCGAGGTGGGGAGAGTTTAGATTAGATAGTTGGTAGAAATTTGGTTGGATGAAATCGGTGATAGCACACATTAGAAACAAGAGCAATATTAAGTGGACTTCAACATAACTTGAATACTCCTTCCATCTTAACCCAGTATTGCAAGGACAGAGTAGCTGGGGTGGGGAGCAGGAGACCATGCTCTCAGGTGAAATCAAGGCCAGTTGGCACAACTAGTGTTTTGCTAAGAGAGCTGTCTGCACCTGACATTGGTGAGTGGCGTCTGGGGTCTTAAAAGCTGCCATCCAAGGGCACAGCAAATGGTCCCAACTCAGCAGGAACGGATGCTCACCAAGGGCCAAAATGACATGGGGTAAAGACAACCCAGAAGATAGAGAGACCCACATGAGTGGGTGCCTACATCAACTTGGTTCCGGAAGAACTGGATGGTACCCGGCCACCACCAGTGATAGCCACGATGGAGCTCACTAAGTTGAGTCTCATTGGCAACACAAGACTAAAAGGGTGCACCCTCAGATCTCCACTAAAAGACCACAGTTGATAATCCAGCAGCTTCGGGGTTCCCCTGGGAGCATGGCCCCGGCCCTGGTGCTGCCCTTGCCCATAAATCATAACGAAGGTCCACTCTTCAGACACAAATGGATTGGGCTTGGCGATGCAGTGACCATACATTGGATGCCCTTTATGGTTCTGTGCATCTATAGGATGTCATACTGCTGACCTCTGGCTGGAGGAAGGGGAGTGGGTGGAGAGGAGGGGAAAGGAGGCTGTTGGGAGGATGAGACGTATGGAGCAGAGAGGAACAGTGTGCTGTCACCGGACAGGGAGAGCAGTGGAAGCTGCATATAGGTGGGCATGTAAATTTATATGGAAGTGTACATTTTCACTCAGTCATAATAAAAAAAATAAATAAACAAGTAGACAGATAAAGCTAAATATATGAAAATCGTGAGAGATGACACAGGAATAACCCGAGTTGGGGACCGACCCCTCCAGTTTGCCTGGATGTGTGCAGTGCCTCCTGCAGGCTCCTTCCCTCATCGTGTCCCCACCCATCACAGTGGCCGGGCACAGTGGCCACAATGTCTCGTGCCCTCTCTATTCTTACTGACTTTCTGGGGAGCCAGAGAAATGGCCCCAAATCATGGTTTTGGGAAGGAAGAGTCAGAGACCGTAGGCCTGTTTAAGCCTCATTGCATCTCTGCAGCAGCTAGAGGGGATGGAGCCTGCCTGTATCCCCATTTTATGTATGAGGAAAACCAAGGCCCAAGAGAGCCTTATTCCTTCCCAGACTACTGCTATATGCAGGGGGTCGCCAAGCCCTGCAGAATAATTTCTGAATGGCAGGCAGTTCTACTTTCATGGTCAAGCACTCAACTGCTGTCGGATCGATTCTGATTCCTAGCAGCCCAATAGGACAGAGTATAACTATTCCAAGGAGCACCTGGTGGATTCAAACTGCCAGCTTTTTGGTTTAGCAGTCATAACACTTAGCCAGTATACTGGCTAAGTATACAGTATACAGTATACAGGGTTTCCTTTCATGGTGACAGCCAGATGGAAATAAACGCGTTTGTAGTTCTGATCTCCCCACCAAGACTATTCAGTTTGAAGAACAAAAATTGAAAAATCAAAGGAAAGCAGTTATGCATCAGACCTGTGGTCAGACAGACAGGAGACTCAGACAGACAATTTTATTCCCTTGTAATGAAAAGGAAGCACACACACAAAGAAAAGTCCCTGGAGTTTGTTGAAAGCAAGCAAGAAGGTGGGCATGGGGGGTGGCATGAACCATGGTGCCCCCCTCTTGTGTTTAAGGGACTCTTACCAGGCAACTAGAACGTGTTTGTTTAGTTGTCCCTGCCTTTCTGGGTTCCAAAGGGAATACAGAGCAGAAGACTGTCCCTGTACTAAATGTGGGTTCTTGTCCTGTCTTCGTAGCCAATAGCGGTAAGACGCCACCACACCACTGGTCACGAGGGACCCAAAGTGGACATCTATTGTTTGTGCAAACTAGGAACAATGTGGGACTTAGGAGCCAGGGGTCCTGATCCCTACCCTCGCTGCCCTCCCTGCCCTAGCAGGGAGCTTTTATGTCCTCCAGCCCCCAGTGAGGAGGGATTGGTGACCTGAGCCCTCCCATGCCCATATTTGGAGATCCGGGTGCTGAGTCAGTGCTGGAAAACAGGGGACTTCTCACTCCTTAAATGGGCCTGGAAGCAGCTGTGTCAGAGAACACCTACCCTCCAGGGTCAGGTCAGGACAGGGCTCTCTAGATACTGCGCGTGCTCCAAGATCCAGTTTGCGCATGTGCGGCTTCAGCATTCTATTCAAACCCTGCAGACCGTGCTTGGGGCCATGGTACAGTGGGGCCAAGCCTCAAATAGAAACCTGGGTTTGGCAGACTGTGAGCAGTCAGGGCAGGGGATCTGTGGAGGGAACTTCACCTGTGGTTTCATCCCCAGTGGCACTGGGGCACCAGGCAGTGGGGAGCCAGTTGAGATGGCGTGAATTGGTGTTGGGTATTCAGAGTTAAAGGGGTGGTAGTAGGCAGGTCCACTTGCAGCGTGGGCATGATGTTTGGTTGTGGTTGCTAGGGAACATGTCATTCCTTCCCCTTTGCTTAAAACTCCCATCGGTCCTGGAGTAAAGATCAGAGTCCTGAACAGGGCCCCCAGCCCTGTGTGGTCTGTCCACTACCTGCTTCTCCACCCTCATCAGTCCCACACTCTCCTTGTTCCTTCCAGTTGTCCTGAAGTGCTGTGTTCTCTCCTACCTCAGGGCCTTCGTACATGCTGCTGCATTTGCCTGGAGGAGCTTTTTTCTGTCTTCACCTGATTAACTCCTTGATGCCATTGCCTCAGGCAAACCTCCTCTAACACTGCCTTACCCGGGGCTAGGTCAGAGTGCCCATTTGTACACTCTTGGGAGTGCTGTACTGTTAACAGCCCCTGTCTCTTTTGCAGTTATGTGTATATTGGGGCAATGATTTGATGACAGTGTGAATCCCTGCTGGACTAGAAGCTCTGGGAGGACAGAAAACTTTGTGGCTGGGTCCTGGGTGCCTCAGAGGTGCCCGATACGCATTTGTGGAGCAGTGGACAGGAGGAGGGTGCTGTGAGTCTGAGCAGAAACGGGGCGCTACACTGCACAGATGCCAGTGGTGTTCCTCACTTGTGTGGTAAGATGCCTTCTCCCACTGTGATCCCCAGGTCAAGCTGTCCGTGTACTGGGACTACATGAAGGCCATCGGACTTTTTATCTCCTTCCTGAGCCTGTTCCTCTTCTTGTGTAACCATGTTGCTTCCCTGGCTTCTAACTACTGGCTCAGTCTCTGGACTGATGACCCCATTGTCAACGGGACCCAGGAGCACACCAAAGTCCGTCTAGCCGTCTATGGAGCCCTGGGCGTTTCTCAAGGTAGGCCTCTGCTTCCCACCACTCCCCACCCACTGATTCTGGTGCCTGTAAACACATCTGTGCCTGAAGAGTAGTTAATTACTGAATTGGTCCCCTATATTCTTGGAGTTCACCGTGCCTGTAAACCAAGCCAAACCCAGATGAACAGAGCCAGGCACAGAGGAGATGTTCAGACAGTTATAGGGCAGATGTTTCTTGAATGTGGGTTTCATATTGTCCTAGGAGGTAGAGGGGAGGGTAGCCCATGTGTCCATTTTAAAGATGAGGAAAGGTGAGGACAAAGACTATGCAGAACATTGGCGAGTTGCAAAGACCCCTTACCACTTGTCACCCTGTCAAGGTGGGGCTTCTGCTAAGTTTCATGCGTAAACTCTTAACTTCACAGTCTGAGGATGAGAATTCATTCATACCAATTGCTTTCAACTCGGGGTGATGTTGCCCACTAGGGGACATTTGGCAATGTCTGTGGACACTTTTGGTTGTCACAGCTGGGTAGGATGCTACTAGGATCTAGAAACCAGGATGTTGCTAAATATACTGCAGTGAACAGAGAAGCCCCACACAGAGAATTAATCTAAACACCAATGTCCGGGGGGAGGGTGGGGGACAGGGTTGAGAAGCACTGGTCTGTACCCTTCTTTGTGGTTCCACACAGTCCCCCAAGCACAGCAGCATTGATGGTAATGGCTGACTTTTGCTGGACACTTACTTTGTGAACCTGGCTCTCTTCTAAACACAAATTTCACTTACTTTATTCTTTACAATCCCATGAAGTAGGAGTTAATGTTTTCCATATTTTGGAATGCAGCAACAGAGGGCCAGAGGGCTTGAGTAAGTTGTTGAGACATGGCAGAGCTTCCACTGCACACAGCAGTCACACTCAGGACACATAGTCTTGACCACTGTGCTACACGGTATGTTATCTATGTGTTTATGTGCTCGGGATAACCGTATACACACATGGGCATTGGACATCTGTAATATGTAGGTGTATACAATCGATGTGCATGTGTGGTATTTTCAGGCACTGGGGCACATCAGATGCACCACCAGGTAGGCACTTTCCATTCCACAGTGGCGTGAGTTAGGTGTCGTCACCCCCGTTGTGCAGATGAGGAGGCAGATTCAGAGAGGTCTGGTGAACCTCAGTGGAAGGTCTTACAGCTGGTAAGTGGCCGAGGCACGACTTGGCCATGTTGGCTCCAGAGTCTGTCATTTTGGCTTCTGCTTCTTGGGTTTCTTGCTTGATGACAAAGAACAAGATACAGACTTCTCCGTGCCTAGAAAAACACTGCTCTGGAAAACGTGGTTGCCCTTCACTGTGTTGTGTGGAAGAGCCACAAATGTCTCATGGTGTCCAAGGACAGCTTTGAACAAACAGAAAGAGCAGACCTGGATTTCTTGAGGTTGTCGATCCCTAGAACCCTCCCTCCATAGGGCTAGGGGCTGAGTCCTCCAGATTGTAATTGAGGGTAGGTGCAGAACAGAGAGCGGATGATGTTTACATGGGCTCACACAGTGTCGTTTCTGGAGTTGTACTACCCTGTATGGTAGCCAGTAGCCACACGTGGCTGTTGGAATTCTAATGAGCTACAGTTAAATAAAATGTAAAATTCAGTTCTTTGGTTACACCAGCTACTTTTCAGAGTAGTAAGAGCCAGATGGGGTTAGGGGCTACTGTATTGGGAATCCGAACTCTAGAACATTTTCATCATTGTAGAAAGTTCCATTGGATAACGTTGGCCCAGAGGAGTATGGCATATGGCTTAAAAGCATGACAGTGAAGCTCTGCTTTGATTGACTAAGTGTATTGGAGGGTAAGGGAATTCACGTGTCTGAGCTTCAGTTTCCTTATCCGTGAAATGGGGTAGCACAGTGCTGGGCCACTAGAAGTTCTCAATAAATCAGTAAAGAGCAGTTGCCATTGTTACTATTACTAATGTTGGCTTGGTCATTAGAAGCTGGGAGCCAAATGGCTGCTGTCCCTGCAGTGTCTGCTACCAGCATGTCCCACACCCCACTCTGGACTTGAACCCCTGGTGTGTTTGTAGGTATCTCTGTGTTTGGCTACTCCATGGCCGTGTCCATCGGGGGCATCTTCGCCTCCCGCTGCCTGCACCTGGATTTGCTGCACAACATCCTCCGGTCACCTATGAGCTTTTTTGAGCGGACACCCAGCGGGAACCTGGTGAACCGCTTCTCCAAGGAGCTGGACACGGTGGACTCCATGATCCCGCAGGTCATCAAGATGTTCATGGGCTCCCTGTTCAATGTCCTCAGCGCCTGCATCGTCATCCTGGTGGCCACCCCCATTGCTGCCATCATCATCCCGCCCCTGGGCCTCATCTACTTGTTCGTCCAGGTGAGAGGTGGGGCCTCGGTGTCCAGGCCGAGCCTGCTGTGTCTTGCTGAGAACTCACTCCCTTCTTTCCATCGCCTTAGCCCAGAGCTGCTGAGGATTTCTCTGAGGAGGTTTGGATTTACTTCTGTCAGTTTTTAATACCTAAGTTGTTTCATGTTTACTGTGTGATAACCATGTGTACTCTTTTTGTAATGGTGTTTTGTTTTTCTAGCTATAAGTTAGAAAAAAAAACCTCTTTGTCTCTTATGACAGAAATTTAGATTGAGGCAGTTGAGTTCTGTCTGGTATGGCAGCTCCGTGAGCCTGTTACTACCCCATCCTTCATTCTTTTCCTGCACAGTTTGTACACTTGACTTCCGTTCTCAAGTTGGCCCCGTGGTACAGTGTGGCTGCGGGAGTGCTAGCCAGCATAGCAAGTAACAAGACGGAGGGAAGATGTCTTAGTCATCTGCTGCTGCTGTAACAGATGGCTTTAACAAAAATTTGTGCTTTCACAGTCTAGGAGTCCAAATTCAGAGTGCCAGCTCCAGAGGGGGGCTTTCTGTCTCCTTCAGTTATGGAGGAAAGCTCTTGTCAGGAATTTTCCCCTGGTCTAGGAGCTTCTCAGCGCAGGGACCCCTGCTCCAAAGGACACACTCTGTTCTCAGCATTCCTTTCTTGGTAGCACGGGTCCCTAACTCTCTCTAGTTTTGCTCTCTTTTGTCTCTTGTAAGATGAAAGATGATGCAGGCTACACCGTAGGGAAATTCCCATCACAGTAGATCAGGACTTTGACCTGAATCTCAGGGTACTGCATCCCATCCTCATCCTCTTCAGTGTAATCTAAACTTGCCTCAGTCATTGGAGGCAAGGATGAGGCTTTCTGTCATAGAAAAATCACAGAAGATCACAAAGTGGAGGACAACTACACAGCACCGAGGCTCATGGCCTTATCAGGTTGGTCATGTTTTAGGGGGACACAAAGCAATCCCTGACAGGAAGGAACAAGACAAGTGAGCATGTGACACATGAGTCAAGCACTATTCCTTTAAATACATGTGATTGTCCAGGACGTGTTACATGAGCATCTCTACTCAGATGGGATGCTGGGAAGTGTAGTTTCTGTAGCTGGGCCCCTTGCCATCCCAACCCACAGCAAGTTCCCCCGGAGAAAGAAGAGTGAGCGAGTAGCTAGGAGAACAGTCATCTATGGCATGTCTCCTCTGTAAAAACTGTTTCAGAATCTATTCTTTGAACACGTGTGGTTACTTAGGTTATTGTGTCTCCTGAGGCTCAGAGAAGTGAACCATCTGGCCCAAGTGGCAGAACTGGGAGTATGAATTCATGTGTGTCTGATTTTGGTGCTGCACTGCCTCGTCTTGCCCCTAAAAGATTAACTGCAGGTGGAGGATTGTTTGATGGGGATGTTCTGAGTACGATGGGAAGCGAGAAACCACACAGAGCCCCTTACCTCGTCCAGCTTCCCTGTGGGCCTGCTACGGCAGGGTCTTGAGAGGCCTCGGTCCTCCCCGGGCTAGAGCCCAGGACCTCACCACACTGCCCCCTAGTGATGGTCGTGAGCAAAGACGGACTCAGACTAGGTTCAGTTCCCAGACCCTCCCTGAAGCCTCTTTAAATGGCTGCCCTGTTTGGGAGATCATCCACCTGCATCTGCCAGTGTTGGTGGCCTGGTTGGGAATCTTCCTGAAGGACCCACTTCAAAAGAAAGAGGTCAGAAGTAGCGTGGAGCAGCTTGTATGTCTGCTGATGGCCGGATGCAGGCATGCCACAGAGAGTTCCCTCAGTGGAATGTTAGCTCCTTTCGGGGGTAATTAGGGAGACCCTGCTGCAACACCCACAGATTTATTTCTGAACTACAAAGAGAATGAATTTAGCAAAGGACCTAGCTGTATCCACACTGTCATTTTAACTAATGGAAAGTATGTGATGTGCGTGGGCAGGACTGGAAGGGAGGCAGAGAAATGAAAACACTGCCATTTTAAGGGTCGAGATTATGGTTTTTCTTTCTTCCTTTTTTAATAGCTTTGAGCTAAATATACGCATACCCTGTAGTCAGCTGTGTCACTGCTTGGTGTATGTACTGAAGAAAAAGGAGCGTATATCCAGCCCAGAGGAATGTGCTAGACTGCACTTAGCTGCTTGGTTCAGGATAGCCTGAAAACCAGACACAGCTCAAATGTTTATCAAGAAAGAGAACTGATAAGTAAATTGTAGTCTCCTGGTACAATGGAAGCAGCTCCGTCATAAAAAGGAACAAACTAGTGATACACACAGCAGTGCGGGTGAATCACAGAGATCTCATATAGATCGAAAGAATCCAGATCCAAAAGAATGCATACTGTACAGTTCCATCTACACGAAGTTCAAGAGCAGGCCCAAAGTAACAGGTGGTGGTAGAAGTCAGAATAGCAGCTACCCCTTGAGGGTGGGCGGTGAGAGGTAAGCTATTCACTCCGAGGAACAAAAGGGAGTTTTCTGAGATACTAGAAAGGCCCTAGATTTTGATCAGGCCTGATGATCTGTTTCCAAAAATCAGCCAGTGACAGAACCGTGTGGCTCCAGTAGTCCAGGCCACAACTGTCATGAGGATGGCACAGAACTGGGCAGCGTTTGGTTCTGTTGCTCACGGGGTTGTTATGGGTGGGGGACCAGCTTGATGGCAGCTAACAGCAGTTGGCTGTTATGTCCACACCACATGAAATATGTTGGAATCCATGTCTTAGAGTTCCATCTCCATATTACTAGACGTTGTACGTCGGCATATGTATGTGTGTGTGATATGTGAGCATGCAGTGCACATCATGTAAGAATATACATGTCATCCTTGATATGTATATTTCTTACTGTCATCCTCGGAAACCTATTGGTGTAGTGGTTGAGTGCTACGTCTGCTAACCAAAAGGTCAGCAGTTCAAATCTGCCAGGTGCCCCTTGGAAACGCTATGGGGTAGTCCTACTGTGTCTTATAGGATCACTTTATGAGTTGGTATCAACCAGCGGCAGTGGCTTTAATGTCACCCTCACAGAAAAACTCTGTAAAAGAGGCCGTATTGTTCCCACTTTAAAGAGGAGAAAACCAAAGCTCAGAGAGGTTATATAAGTTACTTGGCGTTGCATTGTTAATCAATAGCAGAGTTACGATTTGAACTGAAGTCTGAATGGCCTCGAAACCTGTTCCACAAACCACATTGCAGGGTCCAGAAAAGCCTAGATGTTAATGGCCTCAGACAGGCAGTACAGTGAAGAGGTTAACACTTCCATGGCCAGATAGCCAGGATGAGCCTGGGTTCTAATCCCACCTCTGCCACTTCTAGCTGTGTCAGTTGACCTCTGTCTGCCTTGACTTACATCGTAAAATAGTAGTAAAAACCTGATAGGATTTTTCTGACAAGTAAATGAATTGGTACATGTAAGAGTGGTGAGCATAATGCCTGGGACAGCGTGCACTATATGAGGGTTAGGTATTATTGTTCTTATTATGATCATGACTGTTGTTGGCACTGTACCTACAGTTCAAGGAGCGGCTGCCCACTGAGCAGGGACACTTGTTCAAAGTAGCTGGGCTCCAACATTCTGCCCCCTGGAGGCAGTTCTTACTGTGTACCATTGAGTCAACTGTTACTCGTCGTGACCCCACGGGACAGAGTAGAACTGCTCCATAGGGTCTCCAAGGCTTCTCATCTTGACGGAAGCAGACTTTGTCCCATGGAGTGGCTGATGGGTTCCGGCCACCAACCTTTCACTTAGCGAATCACTTAACCACAGTGGTACCCTTTTGATGTTAACAGGGGCATCTGACCGTATAATGATATCCAGACTACCAGCATGGCCCCAGGAGGGTGGGCTGAGGGACCTGGGCCCACCCTGCTGTCCGTTCTCTTCCCTAGAGGTTCTACGTGGCCTCCTCCCGGCAGCTGAAGCGCCTTGAGTCGGTCACCCGCTCCCCAGTGTACTCCCACTTCAACGAGACCCTGCTGGGGGTCAGTGTCATCCGGGCCTTTGAGGAGCAGGAGCGCTTCATCCACCAGAATGACCTGAAGGTGGACGAGAACCAGAAGGCCTACTACCCCAGTATCGTGGCCAATAGGTGGGTACACCAGGCCCCCTGGGAAGGGCAAAGGAAGGTGTCTCAGCACTTTGTTGCTTTGCCGTGATTTCTCCTCACATGCCTTCCTGAGTGAGGGCATGGAGCTGAACTCAGCCTTCACAGGAAGGACGGGCAGAGATGGGGGCTTCGGAGGGCAGAGCAGGAGCATCAGTGGCAGGCCGAGGCTGCTGCCACTACCGGGCACCACAGTGCTCCGCTGGGGCGTCCTTGCACACCACCTATGGCATGTGTCAGCAGGACTTACAGGCGTGTCAGGCTGAGTCATTGCATGTGGTCTGCATTTTGTGAAATGACAGTGGCAGACTAGCATCAACCAGGAAAAGGGGCAGAAGTTTGCTACTTACTGGATTTAGAGAAGCGTCTGATTTGTTCCTGTGACAGCGTCTTCCCTGCCTGCTTGCGTCCTGACAACCCTTTTTTGGGGAGGTGACATAAAGAAATAGGCGAGTGGCAGGTTGATGGTGCCGTGGCAGTGGCAGGGAACAGTTAACTCATCTTGTGCTGTGTAATCCTTGTTAGGGGGGATGGCCAGGGTTTCCTAAAGACTTAGCTTTCTGCAGAACCTTCAGGGAGTTTGTCAGACTCCGAGTCTGTCTGTCTGTTTGTGGAAGTAGATCATGCATGTGAACGTTAGTTACATGGATTTTCAGGCCTGTCATCTCCCTAGAGTCTGCACATTTGAAAACATTAAAAGGATATTCATGATGCTTTATTATTATCTTATACATGTTACTGTTAAGCAAAATACCTCTTCATGTTTTAGAAAATAAAATTGTGTGTGGCAAAATGATTAAGCACTCAGCTAGGAATTGAAGGGTTGGTGATCTGAGCCCACCCGTAGCACCATGAAGAAAGGCCTGGCGTTCTCCTTCTGAAAGGTCACAGCTTTGAAAACCTGTGGAGTGGTTCTCCTCTGCCCCAGTAGGGTCGCATAAAATCAGAAGCAACCTCGCAGCAACCAGCTGTGACTAACAGCAGCCTCTGTGCGTGTGTCTGTGTGAGTGTGTCACTCTGTTTTTTTCCCTGGTTCTAAAATACACTCTTCTCCAACCACATGAACCTTTACTTTAGCAGATTGTTTTTTAATTTCAGTAAGTTTTACAAATACCACTAGAGCTTATCTTCTGAATATTAAGAAAAAAAACCCCAAATACTTTGCTATCGGTTCTGACTCATAGCAACCCTGTAGGACAAAGTAGAACAATCCCATATGGTTTCCAAGGAGCAGCTGGTGGTTTTGAACTACCGACCTTTGTGTTAGCAGCAGAGCTCTTAACTGTTTTGCCACCAGGCCCCATGTTCTGAATATAGATCACTTTTGTGTTTTTTATTGTGCTTTAGGTGGAAGTTTACAGCTCCAGTTGATTTCTCATTAAACACTGTGTACACATGCTGTTTGGTGACATTGGTTGCAATCTGCACAGTGTGGCAGCGTGTTCCCGCTTCCCATCCCAGGGTCCCTCTGTCTTTTTACCTTCTCGTCTTGCCCTTGGACGGGAGTCACCCGTTTAATCTCATACCTTTGATTAAGAAGCACTTTGCTGACGTGTGTGACTTCAGTTTTATAGGCCTGTCTCACCTTGGTCTACAAAGTGGACTTTGGGAATGGTATCCTTTTTGGGTCAGCAGGGTTGGACCACATACATTTTTATGTATCTGAAATACAGATGCGTCAGGTCTGAGAACATGAGATATACATTTAAAATGGTAGTTTATTTCTTAATCCCCCGTAGCTCCCAACTGAGAGAAGTTATTGTCGGTTGGTGCCTCTTGCAGTCAAAGACGTCTTAATACTTAGGAGTTTCCAGCACAACTTTCAAAGCAGGGTGTGTGGTTGTTGCCACGTGCCCTTGACTCAGCTCTGACCCTTTGTGACACCGTGCACAAGAGAATGAGCTGCTGCACGGCCGTGTGGCATTTCCACAGTTGTCACTGTGCTGTGTCGGTTGGTCTCCTGAGGATCTTTTTCACTAACTCTTTACTTGACCAAACCTGAGGGCCTCCTCCAGGGAGTGATCTCCCGATAACACATCCAGAGTCTGGGCACAGAGTGTCACTCTCCTTGTTTCTAAGGAGTCTCCTGGCTGTACTTTTTCCAACGTTTCTTAGTTTGTCTGGCAGTCCGTGGTGTATTCAGCATTCTTTACCAGCACCGTGATTCAGAGGCTTCAGTTCTTTGTCAGTCTTCCTTATTTATTGTCCAGCTTTCACATGCACGTGAGGTGGTTGAAGATGGCATGGTGTGGGTCAGGGCACACCTTATTCTCAAAGTGACATCCTTACTTTTTAACACATGTGTGTATACGTAGGGAAATATTTTAAAGGCTAAAATGAGAAAAGGTTCTAAAACTTTAGTTTCTTAGATTGCTTCTGGAGAACCTTTTATCCCTGGGGTTGCCAGAATAATGAGGACTGATTGAAACCTTGTCCCTTCAGCCCCCCTTTCCTTGGGTCCCATGGTATGAGTGTTGTACACTCAGGGCTGAGAAGGCCTCTCTTAGAACTATTGGAGAGCATTTTCAGTTAGCAAGGACCCGAGAGCTGGAAGCCAGTAAGTCTCTGCACAAGTCACTTAGCATGTGTGTTTGTCGTCTTCTTGTTTGTCATCCAGATGGCTAGCCGTGAGGCTGGAGTGTGTTGGCAACTGCATTGTGCTCTTTGCAGCCCTGTTCGCGGTGATCTCTCGGCACAGCCTCAGTGCCGGCTTGGTGGGCCTCTCGGTGTCCTACTCATTGCAGGTAAGAGACATCTCTGCTGCATGTTTTCATTCTCTTAATGGAGGAGCCAGGTTGATGGTTCCCAGGCCTTGTTTTTGAATGTCCCTGGGAGGGGGTAGAGGCATTGGTCTGTGTGGCGTTTAGAGCCTGGTAACACAGGAGAGGAATTTGATGTTGTGCCAGATTCCTTCTGCAGTCACCAAGAAATTCCTTGATGGCATGTGACGATGGTTTCAGCTACTGGACAAGTACTTTAAAGACTATACATTTCCCTCTAAGCGCTGCATTAGCTGCATCTCACAAATGTTGATGTTTTGTGTTTTCATATTGTCATCTGTGTCAGAATTTTCTAATTTCCTTTGTGATTGATTAAGCGATCCATGGCTTATTTAGAACTGTGGTGTTTAATCAGGAGATGGAGTGTGGCAATGTAGGGTGTTATTTTATGTACCCTTTTTTATCTGAAACACATTATCACTGGTAATTACTTAATCAGAATAAAAGTGACCCATGCTCAGGAGAACCCACATGTGACTTCTCCTGACCCAGGTGACCACATTCCTGAACTGGCTGGTGCGGATGTCATCTGAGATGGAGACCAACATTGTGGCAGTGGAGAGGCTCAAAGAGTACTCAGAGACGGAGAAGGAGGTAAAGCAAGGGCCCTGGCTTGGCCTTGGTTTTCAGTGTGACTGGCTTTGCTCAAAAGAAAGCGTGGAGCCATATCTTGTGTATTGTCTGCCTCCTGACAGGGAGGGTAAGTTGGACACCCTGCCAGGTGGAAAGCCATCTCCCACGTATGCATTCACTGTGTAGCACCTAATGAGAACTGCCTGACGTGGGTGAGAAATATTTTACAGTTGCCCTGTCTTGTCCCAAGGTGTGAGAAGCCCATATATATGCAAGATGACTGTACACTGTCTTAGTGGTTAGATGACATTCAGAATTAAGTTTAGAATATAAGTAACAAGTTCATTAAAAGTCTTGTACATGGATATTGTACAAAATCATGATGGAGTAAGGAATTGACCAAGATTTGGGCAACCTTGGAATTATTTAAGCCAAGGTCTCCTTTTACAGATGGAGAAGAAGGGAGCCAGGGAGGGGTGGTGGCTGAGCCTGTGGGTTGGTAGGAGAGCTGGGACTAGAATCTAGGTCTCCTGACTTCAAGCCCACACTGTCCCGAATAGCTACTGTATTGCTGTAATAGCTGTCTGCTTTTGTCTTCAGGCACAACCGCTACCACCACCACTGACAATAAAATACAGACCTATGTCATGTCTTTGTGGTGTGTCAGACTCTGCCCCAAACATTTTCCTTAGAGTACTTACTCTTTACATAACTTTATGACTTAGTTGCTATTATTACCCCCATTTTACAGTTGAGGAAAGTAAGGCACAGAGAGGCTAAGTGACTTGCCCAAGATCACATGGCTGGTAAATCGTGGACCCAGGATTAGAAACTGAGGCCCTCTTTGCCACTGTACCATACTGCCTCCCAAGAACATGGTCCTTGGGAATGAGACCAAGGCCCAGTGAGGTCTGTTCTGAGGGATTCGCAGAGGTCCCCCAGGCCTGGTCTTTTAAGTCTCCCATACGGTAAAGGAGGACCCGCTTCACCAGGCAGCAGGATTCAGAATGATGTCAGTGCCCCCTGTGGAAATACGGGTGCATTACACCGGGAGTTTTCCACCCTAATCGCTGAGTTTATCTTAACAGCTTTGTTGAGCTGTAGTTTACACGCTGTATGTTCTTCCATTTAAAGTGAGCAATTGAATTTATTTAAAAATCTTTTAAAATTATTTTTATTTTTTAGAAGAATAGTGTATTTGAAAAATACAAGAGATAGTACAGATTCTCACATCCGTACTGCTATATAAATACGCGTGTATAGGATGTATACATATATGCACGTATACATGGATATTAATGTATTACGTATATGGAGAGGGAAGGTGTGTGCACCCTGGCAGTACAGCAGTTAAGCACTCAGTTGAAACCCACCCCCCTCTTCACAGGAGAGAGAGGTGGCACTCAGCTTCCATAAAGATTGACAGACTTGCCCCAAAATTATGGTTCCTGGACACTGAACCGCAAGTGAAAAAACTTCCCGAAGCCCCCTCTTCAGACGCAGACTAGATGGGACTGTAAAACGAAAGGAAAACCTGGTGGGTGGCGTTGTGGTGAAGAGCTTGACTGCCAAGTCAAGAGTAAGCAGTCGGGTCCACCAGGCGAGCCTTGGTTACTCTGTGGAGCAGTTCTGCTCTGTCCCATTGGGGTCGCTGAAAGTCGGAATCAGCTCCACAGCAACACATGTTGGTTTATAAAACAAGAAAGAGCACAAGTGAGGAGTGTGCCTGTTCAGTCAAGTGCAGGAGGTCAAATGGGTAGCTCCTGTCTGGAGACAGGACCTTTGAGAGGGTGGGAAGGGACAGAAACCAGCTGAATGGACACAGGGAGCCAGAGGTGGAAAGGGGGCATGTGCTGTCACGTTGTGGGATTGCCACTCATGTCACAAAACAACGGGTGTGTAAATTTTTTAATGCGAAATTAACGTGAGCTGTAATCTTTCACTTAAAGCACAGTGAGAGGAAAAAAAAATCGACATCCTTGGAAACCCTGAAGGGCAGTTCCGTTCTGCCCTGTAGGGTCATTGTGAGCCAGAATCAATGGCAGCAAAGGGCGGGTTGGCACCGAACACCGACTGCCCTGGGGGTGCAGCAGTGAGCAGACAGTGGGAGAGCCTGTCCTCAGAGTGCATGTGCCAGTGGGCATGGGTGACAGACAGAAAGAAAGGCAGATGGGTTTAAAATGCTCACAGGTGGTCAGTGCTCAGGGGTGAAGAGAGAGGGACTCAGGTGGGGTCGGTCTGGACTTGAGAGACCTGGAGCGGGTGAGGAAGCGGGTGGTGGGTAGTTTGGAGGAGGATGTTCCAGACAGAGGAGACAGCGGGTGCAGAAGGCCCGGAGCAGCTGTGCTGATGTGTCCGAGAAGTAGCTCGGTGGCCAGTACGGCTGCAGCAAGTGAGCAGGAGGGAGTGAGGCCAACGAGGTGCTGGGAGTAGGCTCTCGCGGCCTGAGGTGTGCAGACAGACCGTGGATTCCTTACTGTCTCTCCCCTGATCACTCCCAATCTGATCGCAGGCTCCCTGGCAAATTGAGGAGAAGGCCCCACCCAGCAGCTGGCCCCAGGTGGGCCGAGTGGAATTCCGGGACTACAGCCTGCGTTACCGAGAGGACCTGGACTTAGTGCTGAAGCATATCAACGTCACCATCGATGGGGGCGAGAAGGTGGGTGCCCGTTGTCCCGTCCTCGCTAGTGCCAGACAGACAGATGACACCAGAGGGGTCCTTTCTCCATGTCAGTCTCGGGGTTGCCAGGCCTTCTATCAGGGAAGGAGGCTCCTGGAAGTAACAGCTGCTCAGAGGGTGTCTAGCGGGGTCGCAGACTGGGAGCCCAGGACCCAGTGAGACCCATGTATAGGTTTTCTAAAAAAATCTCAGTAAGTCTCAAATAGTAAAAAAAATCAGGAAGATTTTACCTGAAGACTCAGTCTCCTACTTCTCTTGACAAATGAGGACGTCTAGCAGCCACAGGCCCAGACCAGATCCTTCTTCTGCCTGACTGTCCAGCAAAACTGGTCCCTTTACCTGCATCCTTGTGCCTGGTTGGCCCCTATAGGCTTTTGAGTTTGCAGTTTCTGGAACAGAAAGGTCTCACCATCACTCTTAGGGATGGCTGAAGGGAGATCGGTAAGTTGTTGGAACTTTGGAGCCTACCCTTGGTCCCAGCTGTTTCTGGAATGCAGCCTTGCCCCAAGACTTAGAGAGCCTCCTCAGAAATCAGACTAAGGGTTGTCTTGGCTGTCTGCCCTGGGACAGAGCTTTCGTCTCTGAACACAGGGACTCGTTGAAGGGCCCCTGCCACAAGGCTCAGGATGTTCCATTCCCATCAGATAATTTGTAGCAAGGCAGAGTGGGTGCTGTCCTAGCTGAGTCTTCATGCTTGTGTTCAAGCATGGACATTTTTCCACACACACCACACTGTGAGTTCTCAGACAGAGGAATCCTGCCTCCTAAGAGCACAGATGAGAAGGGGTAAGTCATAACTGGATGGCAGGTGTCATTGATGGGCCATTAAATGGCGAACCTTGGTCCCTCAAGGCCACCTGGGTGGCACAAATGGTTAAGTGCTCCGCTACTAACCTAAAGGTTGATGGTTCAAATCCACTCTCTAAGTGGAAGCATCTGGAGTCGCTGCTGTGGTGGTGGTAGTGTGGTGTCCAGTGGATTCCAACTCAGAGTAGCTCTAGGGGACAGGCTGGAACTGCTCCGTAGGGTTTCTAAGGAGCAGATGGCAGATTGGAACTGCCAGCCTTTTGGTCAACAGCCAAGCTCTTAAGCACGGTGCCACCAGGGCTGGAGCAACCCCGTAGGACAGGGTAAGACTGCCCCAGAGGCGTTCCTAGGTGGCAGTCTTCGCAGAAGCAGGTGACCAGGTCTTTCTCCGGAGGAGCTGCTGGTGGGTTTGAACTGCAGATCTTCAGTTAATGGCCTAGCTCTTCACTGCTGTTTCGTCAGCGCTCCTCAACCTGATAATCAGGTCCTGTCATCTGGAGTTGACGATAATGGAGTTCTAGCAGAAATCCTCTCTGCCTGGTGCTTATCCCTGTGGATGTCTCACTGGCTTGTGACAGATACACCCACTGCTGTGGAGCTGATTCTGACTCACAGCGACCCTAAGGACAGGGTCAACCTGCCCTGTAGAGTTTCCAGGGAGCTCCTGGTGGATTTGAACTGCTGGCTTCTGGGGCTTCTGGGTTAGCAGCTGTAGCATGTGACCACTATGCCAGCAGGTCTCTGACTTAGAAGAAGAGCTGATGACTTCTTCAGGAGCCCAGCAGAGAGAAGGGAACCCTTGGGAACCTGGGGCACTGCGTGTCTCTGGGCAGCCGGTTGGGGGTGGTGCAGTGGCCCGAGCAGGGTTGACTGATCTGCTATGGAGGACATAGCTGAAAAGAGGAAACTGGGGGTGGGGTGGGGAGGACCCCCAGACACTAGCATCCCCACCTCACCCGGGCCCCTCCTGTCCCACAGGTTGGCATCGTGGGGCGGACGGGAGCTGGAAAGTCATCCCTGACCCTGGGCCTGTTTCGGATCACTGAGTCGGCTGGAGGGCAGATCCTCATTGACGACGTGGACATTGCACACATCGGCCTGCACAGCCTCCGCTTCAGGATCACCATCATCCCCCAGGTGAGGTCGGGGCCGGGGGCAGAGCTGGCGGCTGGCAGACACGTCTGCAGGTGGCGCTCGTCCTCAGGCCCAGCGTGCGTCTCGTCCTGCTTTGTTGTTGGCCTTTATGCTGGCCTTGCATTCTTCTCCGCGCATCTCTTCTGAGCACAGTGTGGGGATCAGCCAGGTTGTAGTCTTCACCCTGAGTCCCTGGGTGGCACAGGCGGCTACCATGCCTGACTACTACCCAGAAGGTTGGCAGTTTGAGTCCACCCAGAGGTGCTTTGGAAGTAAGTGGGCATCTGCTTCTGACAGATCAGCCATCGAAGGCCCCGCGGAGCGCAGTTCCACTCTGACACACACGGGGTTGCTGTGAGTCAGTATCAGTGCCAGGGCAGCTGTCCTGAGCAGGCCCCCGTCTGTGAGTCCTCACTCCGGCCACCGGTAAACTGTTCCCCTGAGCATCTAACAAACCCGCCGAAGGCCTAGCTTCTCTCTCTGCTGGCTGCCAGATTTTTTGGAGGGTTACATCTGATCTTCATGAGAATTAGGAAAGATCAGAGTTTCCTAAGTGATCCTCATAGGCGGGGTTTCCCTAGTACTTGCCTTTTAGTGTCATGGCCTTCTAATGTAAGAAGAGCAATCCCTTCAAGTTCCGTCTGAGATCTCCTTCAGAGGCAAGGTGTGGAGGGGCAGAAAGGGTGGGGGCGCCTCTGTACTGTCTCCCGTCTCACAGAGTCTTGTCACCTTTGCATATTGAAGTCTCTGAGGAATGCTGCAGAAAATAAATCCGTTTCATTCAGCTTAACATGATGTTTTCTACATGCAGTGTTTTCATTGTTAGCACCTTCCAGAAGTAGGGATTCCGAAACTCCACCTTAGACCGGTTCTGGAGAAAGCTTTATCATCCCACCTCTTTGCCTCACCCACATGCGGTGGGACGTGGGTTTCAAATGCTCTTTTGTGGTCTGCTGTCTGGACAGGACCCCGTTTTGTTTTCGGGCCCCCTCCGTATGAACCTGGACCCATTCAACCAGTACTCGGACGAAGAGGTCTGGACGTCACTGGAGCTGGCTCACCTGAAGAGTTTCGTGTCAGGCCTTCCTGATAAGCTGAACCACGAGTGCTCAGAAGGCGGAGAGAACCTGAGGTAGGCACGGGTGAGTGGGGCCACGCCAGGATGAGAGCCCCACAGCCCCACCTCAGATGGGCTTGGAATGTTTTGTCCTCATAGATCTGTGAGGAACTGGGTTTGAGTCCCAGCTCTACCACGGATCAGCTAGAGCATGTCCTGGAGTATGTCTCTTGACCTCCTGGAGCTTCAATTTCCTTATCTGTTCAATGGGTTCTTTCTCCTATGGGTTTTAAATAGGAAGGCCTTTCTTATACCAGTTATAGTCAATGGAGAGTGGCTGTTAGTTGTCAAGATATTAGAAAGCTTCCTCTGTACCACCTAGTAATTAGCAACTGTCCTGAGCCCTCCAATCCTGTACCCCCTGCCCCAGCTACCTTCTCCCAGGTCCCTAGGATTTGCCTGTGATCCAGCAACTGAAGCGTCAGTGCCCGGCCCAGCAGGAAACCTTTGGAGTCCTGCTGTCTCAGCCATCACAGTAATGCTGCACTGTGACAGCCAACCACAAACCGCAGGGCAGGCAGCTGTACCAGCAGCTGCTCAGCCACTGCCACAGTTAGCTAAGGGGCCCTGCTGTCTGAGGGTTGGCTGGCTGGTCCAGTTGGCCACAGCTGGGACCGTAGCGTCTACTCCACCCGTCTCTCATCCTTCAGCAGTCAGCCCAGGCCTGTTGTCATGGTGATGGCAGAGGTGCAGGAGTAAGCCAGGCCAATGTGTATCCCCGTCTCAAATCTGTGCTGGCCTTATGCTCTGCCAACAGCTTACTGGCCAAAGCAAGGCACATAGCTGAATTCAGAGTCATGGGGACAAGGACCACTTTTGGTACCTTTTGTACTGTCTGTGCTGAACTAGTCCAGTAGTCCTAGTACCACCTCTGAACGCTGTTTCGAGAGTGATTCTGAGCCTGCTTCCAGCTCCTCCGACAGGAGCGCGTGATCGGCCGGTGACGTCTGCTGTGCACACAGATGGGCAGAGTGGCAGTGCTGTCCTGCCGGAAGCGATGCAGCGTCTCTTCTCCCTTTGTCCACCTGAGGCCTGAGCCCTGGGTGGGGTGCCCTGACACTCTGTCTCCTGGTCTTTTCTCCCGGTCAAGTGTTGGGCAGCGCCAACTTGTGTGCCTGGCCCGGGCCCTGCTGAGGAAGACGAAGATCCTGGTGCTGGACGAGGCCACAGCGGCTGTGGACCTGGAGACCGACAACCTCATCCAGTCCACCATCCGGACCCAGTTCGCCGACTGCACTGTCCTCACCATCGCTCACCGCCTCAATACCATCATGGATTACACCAGGTGACGGGCCTGGCACGCAGGGCTCAGGGCCTCGGGGGTGCGCCCCGTTCCTCCGTGCAGCCTGACTCGTTCACCATTTCCTTGTGCCTTGTGACAGCCCCACAGCTGTCACAGACAGGTCCCCACAGGGGGAGCCTCTCCTTAGTGCAGGGAGCACCAGGTCTTCTGACACCAGTCAGTCAGCACGTATGTATGGCATGTCTCTGGGGCCGCGAAGGCCCAGAGACTGAGGTGCCTGCCTAAGGGCCTGCGTCCCTTAGCTGGAGGGAGACAGATGGTCACCACGGCAGCAGGCAAAACCAGGGGGTTTCAGAGTGGTCAGTGCTCGAGAGGCAACAAAAGGAGACGACCAGGTGGGGCCAGACCAGGAAGTGCCGGGCCTCAGACCCCCAGGACTTGTAGGAGCCCACAGAAATATTTCAATTTATTTTAAAATCAGAAGGGAGGAAAAAAAACTGAATATGTGGATTACATGAATGAATGTCCTATAAAGGCACTACTGCCCACAAAGCCAGAAGTGCTTAGGGCCTACACAAGTCACACTGTGGTCCTAGTATCATGGGAGGGACCAAGCGGTTAAGTGCTGGACCGCTAACCAAACGGTTGGTGGTTTGAGCCCATCATCTGTGCCGCGGGAGAAAGCTGTGGCTGTCTCATTCTGACCGGTGTCACAGCCTTGGGAACCCTGTGGGGCAGCTCTGCTGTCCTCTAGGGCCACTGTGAGTTGCAAGCCACAGCAACAGGATAAAAAGTACCAAAGGGTTGAGGGGTTTTGAGTTTAGCCTGGCAGGTCAAGGAGGACCTGTCCTAAGAGGTGACATTTGAGGTGACACCTGAATAACAAGAAAGTCAGCATGGCGCCATGTAGGCAGGAACTGGTACCCTTTTTCTGTAAAGGACCAGAGAGGGAATCTCTCAGCTTCACAGGCCACACAGTCTCTGTCACAGCTAAACAGTGTTGTTGTTGTAGCGTGCCAACACTGTAGATAGACCAAGGAGTGGGCTTGTGTTCCAGTAAAACTGTATTTGCCAAAACAGGCAGCCACTGTTGGCCAGCCTCTGATCCAGAGGAAGAAAGAACATTCTAGGCGAAGGGCACAAACAACCGTAAAGGCCCCGGGATGCAGACAAGCTTGCTGACTCTCAAGGCCAGCAGGAGGCCAGCCTGCCTGGGGTACAGGGCAGGCCAGAAAGGCAGCCAGGAGCTGGGTCTCGCAGGACCCTGTTGTTGGGGTAACACCTGTAGGACTCATTCCAAGAGAACCTGTATGCCATTGGAGGGTTTTCAGTGAGGAAGTGATGCCACTCATAAAAGACTACCAAGGCTATTTGGAGGAGGCCTGCCTGTGCAGTGGTTAGCGCCTCACTCCTAATGGAAAGGTCAGCAGTTTAAACCCACCAGCTGTCCCTTGAGAAAGATGTGGCACTGGGCTCCTGTACAGCCTTAGAAACCCTGCGAGACAGTTCTGTGCCATCCTCTAGGGTCTGGCAGGCAGGCTCAGCCTTATGGCAGTGGGTCTAGTTTCTGGATTTTAAGGCTGGCTGGTGAAGACAGGTTCTCAGCACCTCCTGTGTGCCAGGCCCTGCTGGCATGCTGGAGACTCAGGAAGGTAGCTGGAAGTGAGGTCAGGAATGAGCCAGGGGGTCCCCAAACCCTAGCCCGTGGGCCATGCCCAGGCACCACTTGTTTATGCAAATTCCCCAGCATACCACCATGCACTTTTGTATTATCTATGACTGCTTTACCCTATAAGCACAGCAGTGTGTAAGTACAAATGTCACGTTTCCAACCACCAAAGACTGGTGAATATTGGGTGTGAAAGACACTGATGATAAAAGACAATAGTAATGAAAACAATTTTGAAGTGAGGTATTCAGTTTACATCAGAATGGAGCATCGTAAGTTGGGGACTGCCTGTATTCGTAACAGAGACCATGTGACCTACTGTCTGGCCCCTTTGCGGAAAGAGTTTGCTGGCCCCTACTGGACACTGGCGTCCCTGGCTGGTGCGAAGGGTTAGATGCGGGCGCCCACCATGTCGTTCAGACGGCCGTCGGAAGACTGGTGCTTCAGGCCACCCGGAGGGCCTCAGTAAGGCCTGGCAGCCTGCTTCGGAAGGACAGCCTTGGAAACGCTGCGGAGCTTGCTTCCGCTCTGATGTACATAGGGTCACCACGAGTTGGAATAGACTCGGTGACAACAGGTTTTCTTGGCTGTAGACGATGCCGTTTTTTTATTCCAAGTGTAGTGGGACAGGTGTGAGCAGCTGACACCATAGCCGTTGTCATTACCACACCCCCATTGTTGATGTGGGGGTGGATGTTAAGGGTTAGAGCCAGAGGACCTTGACACTGGCTAGGAGCAGGGACTCAGGCAGGGCTGCCAGCTGGAAGGCTACGGCAGATGTCCTCCAGAAGATGGCAGGGGCCTGACCCAAAGCAGTGGCTTCCCTGGTGGATTTGGGGGTTCAGGGCATCAGCTCCTTTCCTCTGTCTCATGCCTGTGTCCCCTCCTCCTTCAGGGTGATAGTCCTGGACAAAGGGGAGATCCGAGAGAATGGCCCTCCCTCTGACCTCCTGCAACAGAGAGGCCTGTTCTACACCATGGCCAAAGATGCCAGCTTGGTGTGAGCCCCGGAGCCACCCCAGCTGGTCAGAACTGCAGGGCCCCATCCGCCAGCATCCAGGATGTGCCAGAATCCTCCGGAACACAAGCCTCCAGTATAGAAACCAAAAATAAAGAAAACCCCAGAAAACCAAAACACCAACAAAGCTCCACCTCTGGCTGCTGCCGGGGATCAGCTGTGCTGAGTAGGAGAGATACAGAAAACTCCCATCCGACATCCACACTCCTGCCTCTCTTCCAACCACAGGACACACTCCCGTTCTCTAACCTTGGAAAGCAAGTTCGTGCCCATCAGGGCTTCCCACAGGGGTGTTTTCAGCAGCCAGACTTGTGGAGAAGTTGGTTGCGTCAGTTACACTAGTGACCAAATCCAGCCAGCTGCCTCAGGGCTCTCCAGCTGCAGTCTACGGCTCCTGAGCCTTCAGGAGACTCCTGGCCCCCAGCCACTCCCCTGGCCCCTAGACCTGCCCAGAATGTTTCGTTTCCTCAGGGTGCAGCGTTGAGGCGAAGGGCCTGGCGGGCGGCCGTCTCACCGTCGGGCAGTCCTGGTGGCCGCGAACACCGCCCCCACTCACCATCTGGTCTTCCAGACACTTAGGACGCTAGAGCTGACGTCTCCAGGCTGCTGCTGTGAGGGCTTCCTGCAGAGGCCGGAGACGGCCGCCCTACTCGCTCGGGTACCCTCTCCTCCCTGGGGGACCAGCTGAACTGAGAGATGTCGCAACTCCAGGCTAGGAGGTCATCTCTCGCTGCTGCTGACTTCCTGGCACGGTGGCTCCCTGGCCACCCCTCCAGCCCTCCCCTGCCTTCCTCTTGCCTGAGTTTGCTTGTTGCAAGAACGGCTTTCCTGGTCCCCACGAGAGATGGAGCTCTGCGAAGGTTATGCGGCTTTGCAGATGAAGAGCACTAGTTGTCTCCCAGGTGTTAGCGACTGCACCAAAAAGTCTGGTTGGGTCCTCCCTGCCCTATTTTATTTTTAGAATATTTTATTGTGATTTCCGAGAAAATTCACATAGCAAATTAGGTTCTCATGTAACATTTTCCGTATCATTCAGTGATGTCTGTTAATGCGTTTCATAGAAGTGTGTCCGTGTTCTCTCTCCATTCTGGCGGTTCTGTTCCCCGTAATCTGGCTTTCTTGTCTCTTCTTACCTTCTCATCTTTGGTCGAGGGTGGATGTTGACCATTAGGTCTCATTTAGATGATGATTTGAGGGGCACAGTACTCACAGGTATTAGTTAAGTGCTACTCGATTTTTTGGCTGATAGGTGACCACCGGGACTGGTTTGAGTTTTCCAAGTTTAAAGGTATCCCAAGGCAGAAGAAGTCTTGAGGGTTCCCCTAGTGTCTGCCAGTCCGGTAACTTGGGCCTTTGTAGGCATTAGAGTTTTTTTCTGTGTTTCTCTCCATCCGGGATTACCTGTTGTGTCCCTGGTCAGAACAGTAGGTAGTGGCACCCAGGCCACCATCTAGTTCTGGTCTCAAGATGTTCTTCCTTATTTTTAGATTTTCATTTCTCTTCAAATTTGGTTTAGCTGTCAAGTATGGCAGTGTGGAAAACTTGACACTGAGTTACTGATCCTCTTCAGGTCAAGGAAAGACCCCACTCACGAATATCAGTGATGAGGTGTATGTAAGTACTGCTCTGGAAACGAAAGCCTCAAGAATTGTACTGTTTTGGGAGGCCTTGCTGGGCAGAGCAGCGTTCCCAGGGAGTGGCCAGGCGGGGCCTGCATTCGACAGTTGGTCTCCAGGTTCTGAGAAGAAAACGGAGAAGAGTCCTTCAAGGCCTGTGCCTCGGGTCTTGTGGTTGGTGACCAAAGTGAGACCCAAAAAAGCACAGAGAGGTCACAGCTGCCCCAAGATTTCATACTCGTGAATTATGTTACTGACTTCAAAACCCAGAGAAGCATCCGTTGTCTTTTAAGTGGAAATAAATATTTATTTTTTTGGTAAATTATACCATTCTTTCACGTCAGATAAGCCAAGTTTTTCTTGGATGTTTTTTTGTAATGACTTACACTGGAAATGTGAACATTTGCAAAAAACAAACAAACAAAAATTTGCAGTAAAAATATATTTCTTTCTATGTGACTATTTTACTTTCTTGGGGGTATCAGCAAAGATTTCCAGCCAGCATGACAGGTAGAGAGCCCCGTCACTTGGCTCTGGGACCTTGAACAAGTCACTTAGCCTCTGCACCCTGGTTACTTAATCTGGAAAACAAGGTTAATCATACCTACTGGATAGGATTGTTGTGTAGTTTAGCAGCTGTGTGTGTGTGTGGAACACGTGAGGTTCTAAGACACAGGTGAGGCAAAAACAACACGTGGCCAGCAGTACTCTTGAAAATCCCTATTACTCAGGATAGGCTAGGCCATGCTGCAGTAACAAGTTACCAGTGAAATGCTGGTCAGCCAGCACTGCTTGCTTATATGATCTTTGATGAGGGTCTTTGAGGAAGTTGCCTTGCATGCAGCAACTGAAGGAACCAGACCATTTTCATCGGAGGAAATCTTAAGACATCGCCTAAGAGGGCAGGCCTTCTGGTCACTGTAGCAAGGGTGACCAGGAGAGAATGTTGGTGACTCAGATCTTCTCTAAGTTTTTGAAACCAGAAGTGACAAAGTCAGTTCCACTCACAGACCCTTGGCCAACATTAATACCCTGGTTCCAGTCAGATCACAAAGGATGCTGGGAAATATAAGGGAAGACAAGTACTTCTGTCCTAATCTGTTTGGTTCCTGAGTTCATACTGGGTGAGTCTAGATAGTGAGGAATCTGAATTGAGACACACAGGCACCCATTTCTGCTGTATTCTAAAGCCATGCACCAAGGGCGGTGTGCAGAAGGAACAATTCCAGCACTGCTCCCCGACCACAGATGAAACAGTTGGCTTGCCCTGGGGCTGCGAAGTGTGAAGGTGCTGAGTCAAATGTCGCTGGTAAGGAGGGGAAAGACACAGTGTGGATCACAACGATCAGGTCCCATTGTGCCTGTGGCCCCCATGAATGCGGGGTGCAGACGACCAAGCTCTTACCATTGGAGTTGGTATTTGCACATGACCGGTAGTCAGTCTTAATTCAGAGATCCATCTCTGGTCTCAGAGCTGACACTGATGCTGAAAATCTCAGGTCAGATCTGAAACAGTTTTCTTAGAGAGCTCCACCTGGTGTGTGTGGGTGTGGACCACGGTGACAGCCGCTGAGTGGCCAGCAGAAACCCCAGGGCTGGCTGGAACTTGAGTCTGCTTTGTGAAGAGGCAGCAAGAAGCAGCAGTAATCCAGAAACATGTGAAGGGCGGATCTCGAGGTTAGGAGGGGAGCCGCGGACAGGCTCATCCAGGTAAGAACGGTGTGAAGAGGGGCGAGCGAGCTGGCACAGCTCTTCCCAGTGGAAGGGCTCCCTCAGGCCGGGAAGCCTCTTGGCTTCCCAGTGTTGAGCTGTTGTACTTCTCATGATTACACCCCGTATCCAGTCTCAGAGCAAATTGTGTTGACCTGCCAAATACCCACAGTTGGGACCTCAACCCTCCTGCTGCCGCTGCCCTGCCCCACCACCGTCCTCTCGCCGTGTACCACCATGGTACCCTCAGGGGTCTCCCCACCTGCCCCCTCAGCCACCCCCTGCCTCACACTTGCTGCGTGGCCACCAAAATAAAATGTGTTGCCATCAACTCAGTTCCCACTCAGTGACCCGGTAAACCAAAAGAAACAAACTCACTGCTGTTCAGTCGGTTCTGACTCATAGTGACCTTATAAACAGAGTAGCACTACCCCACAGTGTTTCCAAGGAGTACCTGGAAGATTGGAACCGCTGACCTTTTGGTTAGCAGTCATAGCACTTAACCACTGCACCACCAGGCTTTCCTACAGACCCTGTGAGAACCTATGCCAGACCATGACTTAGTGGTCTAATGGCGCTGTTAGCAAAGACCACAGATGGGTGGCTGTGACATTTATCTTCTTCCAGTTTCAGAGTCTAGAAGTCCACATTCAGGGCGCCAGCTCTAGGGGACGGCTGTCTATCTGCTCTGGGGAAACATCCTTGGGCTTGCAGCTTCTAGCCTGAGGTTCCCTGTGACCCTGTGGCATGCACCCTCCCTCCTCTGTATGTGCCTGTTTGCTCCATTTGTTTGTATATTTCAAAAGGGATTAAGGCACAGCCCACACTAATACTGCCCCACTAACATGACAGGAAAACCCGCTCCCACATGGGGCTGCAGTCACAGGTGTTAAGGGTTAGGGTTTACCGTGTCTTCTGGGACAATCCAAAACACCATGTCATTGTGACGGCTCCCCATTTCAGTGTCACAGCTCGCCACAGCCTGCCCCAGCCCCAAGGCCTGCACCAGAGGGCTGTGCAGGTGGGCCCTGCACGGCCCCGCCACGGGTCCTCCCTCTCCCGAAGTCGGCACCGCCTGCGCCCTTCTCTGTTCTAGAACGTCAGCTCCTGAGAGCAGGGAACACTTCTGTTCACGCATCACTGTGTCCCCAGCCACTGTAGCTTGGGTAGGAAGCACTCCATCAAGGATGGGTGCTAGGCAGCACCCACTCAGCCCTGGGCTGAGAATGAGCAGGGCTCCCAGAACCTGCCCTGACTCAGTTTCCTCTGCCTTACAGTGCAGTCATGGATTCCACCTGGTTGGGTGGTTTTGCACATGACACCAGATGAAGACAGACGACGGGGCCAAGCCCTCGCCCCACGCCTGACCCTCAAGGGCGCTGGTAGACACGCTGACGGCACCCATCCATCTGTTCTTCCCCTCATCCACTTAGTCAAGGCCATCAGCGTTTATTGGTCTGCTGGGCTGTGCTGGGGGACAGCAGGGAACAAACATAAAAAATCCCTCTGCTCAAGAAGGAAAGGAAGCACTTTCCTCCAGTGGGAACCTAAGCGCAACTCCCTCTGCTCTGGGTGGGTGGATGGTCATAAAGATGCATGCAGGACCGTGTGGTGCAGTGGTTAGGGGAGTCAGACCACCAGGCTCACATCCCTCTGGGTTTTCTCATTTGGAAGAAGGGCCCAATAATCCTCCCTTGTTCATCAAAGGGCCCTGGTCAAGAAGGGGCATGGTGACAGTCCCTTCATCCAGTTGTGAGGGTTTAAATGAATCACTACAGGCAAGGCAGTTAAATGGCCCACAGTTAAATGTTTGCAGTGTCAAAGTGGACACCAAGGTCACCCATTAAAACAAGACTGCAACCCAACCCAAGGCCCTTCTCAGGAGAGGTCTGAACTATGCCTTTTTCTGGATGTTTCTTGAGTTTCAAGGAACGCTGGTAGCACAGCAGGGAAGCGCTCAGCTGCTAACTGAAAAACGGCCATTTGAACCCACCCAGCAGCCACTGCACAGGACAAAGATGTGGCATCTCACATCAAGATGACAGCCTTGGAAACCCTGTGGGGCAGTTCTATTCTGTCCTATAGGGTCACTGTGAGTCAGAATCAGCTTGACGGAAGTGGGTTTGGTGGGTTTGTTTTCTTGGTAACTTGTGTTCCTGGCCTTGTAGCTCTGTGGCCTGGTCTCCAAGGAGTCATGGTGTGTGCCTCACAGCAGCCTACACGTGATAAGATTGCACAGAACACACATAGACACAAACGATAAAGTGACACTGGGGAAATGTGAGTTGAGTGGATCTGGATCCGGGTCAGTATCCCGATGGGGATACTGAACTAGGTTTTGCAAGATGTTCCCATTGGAGGAAGCTGGGGGAAGGGCACACAAGCTCTCTGCACTGTTTCTTACCATTGCATGTGAATCTATAACCAAAAATCCCACTGCCATAGAGTTGATTCCGACTCATAGCAACCTTACAGGATAGAGGAGAACTGCCCCGTAGTTTTCAAGGAGTGCCTGGCAGATTCGAACTGCCGACCTTTTGGTTAGCAGGTGTAGCACTAAACCACCACACCAGCAAAACAGGTTAATGATGAGTCTCTGTATAGCACTGCCCAAGCCCCAGCCTGGGATTCTGGCATAGTTGGTCTGGCGGGGAGCGGGGGGGGGGGGACCTGGGCACGGGTATATCTTGAGCTTCTCCCATGAATCCAGTGGATAGCCAGGGCTAAGGGCGGCCTCAGGCGTTTGGCCTGGATGACCCCAGAGCTGAGGTCGATAGGTGCTTCTGGGTCTGATGCTCCCTGACGATCTGCCACTTTCTCTGCCATTTCCGTTCCAGGGGTAAGGGAGAGCGCGGACTCAAACCAGGCCTGACTCCTGTGCCAGCCTGTAAAACAGGCCCTCCTGGGCCAACAACTCGGCCGGGCTGCCGCTCTCTGCAACCTGTCCCTTGTCCAGAACCAGCACTCTGTTGGGGGGTCAAGGGGAGAGGCAGCTCTGTCAATATCAGCCCGGGCACCCAGCCCCTCCAAGAGCTCAGAGGAAATGCCCAAGCAAGCTCCTAGAAGCGCAGTTTTCTATGTTTTCCCAGGTTGGAAGTCTTAGGGCTCATCCATTCCCCTGTAGGCATCAGTCTTGCCATCTGTATAATGGGTACTTGAGAATCCACTCCAGGGGCCCTTCAAGCTCTAACCCTGACCCCTGTGGGTGGGGACTGCACCCAGCCCCTTCTCTACCTGCCCCAGGAGCCCCCTAGACCCCCATGTACCTGGCTGGCGGGTGGCCAGAGGGTGCTTTACCTGGCACAATCCATCACCAAGTGCAGGCGGTGGGCAATAAGCAACACGGTGCACTGGGCAAACCAGCTCCCGAGGGCTGCCACGATCTGGCGCTCCGTCCCAGGATCCACGGCCGCCGTTGCCTCATCGAGGATGAGGATCTGGGTTTTGCGGAGCAGGGTGCGTGCCAGGCATAGGAGCTGTTTCTGGCCCACGCTGGGAATGAGGGGGGACAGTCAGGCCAGGCAAATGCTGGCCTGCATATCAGAATTTCTAGGGTGTGTCACCCCTGGGTCCCCACGGCAGCCATGGAAGTGAGTTATGTGTGCATGTGCAGTGTGTGCATCCCCACGTGGGTCTGTAGTAAGAAAGGCCTGTTTGGAAAGGCCATTTTCATGGAGGGTGACTTCAAGCAAGTCATTCAAACCCTATGCGCCTCAGTTTCCTCACCTGTGAAATGGGTATTTCTATTCTATGTTCTTCTCTGTGAGCCAGATATATTCTTGGTTTGCGTATATCTTGCCCCAAGACTCATAATTAACACAGTGGCGAGTACTGTTATTCTCCCTTGTTACAGAGGAGGAAACAGACACAGAGAGGTTACCCTGACCGCGTAAGTTGAGCCTTTGGGCCCAGGTGTGGCTCAGGCTGTTTCTTACCCGCCATGCCCTGCTTCCTCACCATGTACTCTTTGGTGAAGCAGCATCTCTAGAGAACCAGAACCTACTACCTACAGACGGGGGTGGGGGTGTCACTGACATGCCAGTTGGGATCGAGACTGCCTTGCAGGTGTCCTCGTGTCTGAGCCTTTCTCCAGTCTCAACCTTACAAGGTAGGAGGTCCTGGCCAAGTCTCAAGCTTCAGACTCCAACTCTGAGGATAAACATTCCTTGTCTCCTCCATGCCCAGCACTATTGCAACAACTTTATTAGTCATTTAATCCTCACACTATTATCATCCCCATTTTACAGATGAGGAAACTAAAGCACTACAGGTCCTATCACGAGTTAAACAGGGGAGATTACATTTAAATCCAGGCTATCTGATGCCTGTTCGTGCTCCCAACCACCCAACCACACTGCCTGTCTACTGTGGGGGAACCGCTCCCATCCAGCCTCGTCCTAACCCTTCAGGGTCAGAGTGTTTTGGGGGCCCAGAAGCTCCCAGATTTTAAAAAGGCATATGCAGTATGTTACTTAACACTTGTTGTGAGTCTGAGGTTAACACGATATTTTTGCAAGAAAAAAAATTATGTTGACAAGACTAAATAAAGACTGCAATATATGTATGGAGCAGAGAAGGAGAGTGTGCTGTCACCGGGCAGGGCCAGTGGGAGCTGCATACATGGGCATGAAATTTATAGGGGAATGTACATTTTCAATCATAAAAAAAAAAAAAAAAATAGCTTCCTGTCAGTGGAGGTTGAATTTTGGATCAAATGAACTTAGGATCCATATTCAGGAAGAAGAAACCTGGTATTAAGAGACGGGGGATTTTGGAACTGCTGACAAGAGACTGGATTTGTATTGTGATTATTAATAGAGCAACAACAATAACAAAAAGCAATGGCCCAATTCACGGGGACCCGTGTGTTACAGAGTAGAACTGCTCCATGGGGTTTTCTTGGTTGTAATGTTAAAAGAAGCAGATTGCCAGGCCTTTCTTCAGCATTTCTGCTGGGTAGTTAGAACAGTCAACCTTTAGGTTAGTGCTGAGTGCAAACCATTTGCTCCACCCAGGGACCTTAGGGGTTGATAATCCCACGGGGGAGGCAGATTTCCTGGGACTCCTCCACCGCCGGCAGCAAAGGCACCCCGGCCACATTCACCTGCCTCCCCCTGCCCCCAGACTCCCAGTAGGGCCTGGCCACAACAGGAGAATCATACCTCAGGTCGCCCCCTTGGTCGGCACACTCATACTGCAGCTGCCCAGGCAGGCTGGCCACCATGGTTTTCAGCTGCACGGTCTCCAAGGCCGCCCAGATGGCCTCATCTGTGTGCTCCTGCAGCAGGTCGAGATTCATCCGCAAAGAGCCGGGGAACAGGATGGGGTCCTGGCAAAACGGCGGCGGCTCAGAGCAAGGCCCAGCCACACCGCGTACCGCCGCCCTCCCCTAGACTTCCCAGCCTCACCTGGGGAATGATGGCAACCCTAGACCGCAGTGTGTGCAGCCCCACATGGGCGATGGGGACTCCGTCGATCCAGATGCCGCCCTCAGCTGGCTCCAGGAGCCGGAGCAGGCCCCCGGCCAGGGAGGACTTCCCAGCTCCTGTCCTGCCTACGATGCCCACCTGCCAAGGGACAGAGGGCAACACCTGCTCTGACCAGCCCTGGCCAGAGGGAGGCAAGCCAGAGCCTGAGCAGGTTTACCCTGTACTCAGATCTATCCGTCCATCATCTTTTGAGTATCCATCCTGCCGACTCTCCAGCTGTCCTTCTTTCCGCCTAATTTTCTGTCTGTCCACCTTTGCATCTGTGCATTCTCTCTTCCCTTCATGCTGACATCTCTTCCATCTTTACCCCCTAACTTTTCTTCTATACTGCTGTTCTTCCTGTCTGTCTTTCCATCCTTCACCCCTCCTTCACCATCCTTCTGTCCACACCCCTAGCTCCCATCACTCCATTCCTTCCTTCCTCCTCTATCTTCTATCCATTATCTTTCCATCCCCCTTCTTCCATCCATCCATCTGTCCGTCCGTCCATCTGTCCGTCTGTCCATCCATCTGCCCCCTTGTCTTCCATGACCGATCATCTTCCTTCCCTCCCCATCCCATCCATCTACTTTTCCCCTTCTATCCCATCCTCCTTCCTTGTACCTCTGATATATCCTTCTACCTGGCCTTCATCTTTCCTTCCATCCTCCATCCTTCTAATCAGCCCAGTATCCTTCTATCCTCCTCCTTTCATTAATGCATCATCTGTCCATCCCCCACCCTTCCACCATCCTGCATCCTTCTAGCCATCCCCTCATCCTTCTATCCCCCTTTCATTAATCCATTCAGGTATCCATGCATCCATCCATCTATCCCCATCCTTCAATCATCCTGCATTCTTCTATCCAGCCCATTATCCTTCTGTACCCTTTCTTCATTTATCAGTCCATCCCCCATCCTTCCCCATCCTTCTGTCTATCCCGTCATCCCTCTATCCTCCCTCCTGTCATTAACGCATGCATGCATGCTACCATCCCTCCCTCCCCATTGCTGGTGATCCCCCATCCTCCATCCTTCCATCATCTTCTGTCCTTCTAGGCATCCCATCATCCTTCTATCCCCCTTTTTTCATACCTCCACCCATCTCCCATCATTCCTTTCATCGTTCTTCCTGCCATCCTGTCCACACAGCATCCATCCTTCCATCCAGCCTCCAGCCTTCGTCTATCCCCCCTTTTACCTAGGTCTTCCATGTCTCTGCCCATCACTTTATTCATCCCCCACCCTTCTCTCTTGCTCACTGTTGTATCCATAGCATCTGACATGTGGCGACGGTCAAAGTGATTTGTCTAATAAACAAATATGAGGATCGTATGCCAGGCACTGTGTTAGGCACTACAAAGACAGAATTTAAGAGTGCTTGCTCCGTGGGGTCAATGTCTGGTCTTGGAAAGAGTGCAACAGAGTCAACTTAATTTTAACATGGTGTGATAAATACCCACTGCCACCCAGCTGATTCCAACTCATGTGAGGTCTGACAATCAAGTCCATGAACTTAACTGTTCTAAGTGGCACATACGTCATTGCTGAATATCGCTATGGTCCCTTTTGAAGTACTCCCCTTGGGGAGCAATGCACTGATACCAGCACCTAGTTTACCTTTCAAAGCAATTTTGTAACTGTTTCTGGAATGGCCATTGCACATGGTGACATGGTGGCAAATCTACAAACTTAATTGTATAGTTGTCTGTGAGGGAGCCTTTTAGGCAGTAAACAAATAACTGTATTGGAACACCCTCCATACTCACCTGATCTGGCCCCCAGTGACTTTTTTCTTTACCCAAAGATAAAGGAAATATTGAAAGGAAGACATTTGGATGACATTCAGGACATCAAGGGTAATATGACGACAGCTCTGATGCCCACTCCAGAAAAAAAGTTCCAAAATTGCTTTGAAGGGTGGACTAGGCGATGGATGGCATCAGTGCACAGCTTCCCAAGGAGAGTACTTTGAAGGTGACCACAGTGATATTCAGCAATGAGGTATGTAGCACCTCTTCTAGGATGAGTTTGCAAACTTAATTGTCAGTCCTCATAGACCGTCTAGGACAAAGAGTTGCCCATAGGGTTTGCAAGGCTGTACATCTTTACAGAGGCAGACTGCCACATCTTTCTCCTGTGAAGCGGCTTGTGGACTCAAACTGCCAACCTTTCAGTCAGCGGCAGAGCACTTAAACACTGCACCCCCTGGGCTCCTCAGTGTGATAAACGAGCTGTCTGTGATCGGGCTCCAGGCTGGCAGCCATGAAGGTCAGCGTGGAGATGCTGTTCATGCTGCCTGGGCTGCAGCAGAGGGCTACTCCAGAGGTCTCCTGGAGGAGGGGAAGCTTCAGGGCTCCTGAAGGATGACTAGGAGTTCAAAGAGGGATGGGGCCAAGGAGGGCAGCAGGGAGGAAGGGGGAATGTGGGGAGACTCCAGCCAGGATCTCTAAGGTGGCACAATACCAACTGCTTCTTCCACAGGGTCGTTGAGAGAGCAGAAATGCAAATCGTAATTAAGAGAAGCTTGCTATGTGCCAGGCACTGCTCCAAGCACTGTTTTTTTAAAATTGATTTTCTTGTTGTTGAGAATATACACAGCAAAACCGTGTCAACAGTTTCTACACGTACAGTGACGGTGATGACATTCTTCTAGTTGTGCAGCCATTGTCACCCTCCTTGTCTAGGTTGTTCCCAGTGACGCAGACTCACTGCCCCCTGAGGTTCCCAGCTAATCTCTGGAGTTGCTGTTGTCACTTTGTCCAAGTACTTTGTATATGTACCAACTCAGTTAAACTTCCCAGCAACTCCATGAGGTTGATACTATTATTCCCATATTACAAACAGGGAAACTAGAGCCCAGAGCCATAAAGGAACTTGTCCAAGGTCACCCATGGCAGGTACGTGACCTGGGAGTCATCACTGAGCTGGAGGGGCATCACTAAGAAGAAAACGGGTATGGTCAAGATAAGGAACCCAGTCAGGGTGTGGTGGGTCTGCAGATAGGTGACCCAAGGTGGGGACATGGAAGTGGCTGCTGGAACTCAGGATCTGGATTCTGAGGTGATACCAGCCTGGCTGTCACTCTGAGGAGGATGCTGTAGGAGAACCACTCACCTTCTCTCCTGCATGGATCCTTATGGACACACCTCGCACAGCCAGCGGGAGCTCGGGCCGGTACCGTAGCCCAAAGTCTCGGAACTCAATCTGCCCTGCGTGAGGCCAGGGGGGCCGGGCTGCACACGTGGGCAGCCTCCAGGGGGCCTAGGGCAGGAGGGGACATGGACTCAGAACAGCGTTTCTCCACAGCTTCTCACTAAATGACCTACCTGTCTGTGCCTCAGTTCCCCCTTCTGTAAAATGGGCATATTTACTGCTATTTCAGAGTTTCACGGGAAATAACTGAGACAGGGTATGGAACACAGGCTAAAAAGAGATATCCAATACCATAAAAATAACTATGGTGATGGCTAGCTTTTATCTGTCTTATTATTAATAATGAGCTACTGTTTGTCAGGGGATCCCTGGTGGTGCAGTGGTTAAGAGCTACAGCTGCTAACCAAAAGGCCGGCAGTTCAAATCCACCAGGGCCTCCCTGGGTACCCCATGGGGCAGTTCTACCATATCCTATATGAGTCAGAATTGAGTTGGTGACCGGAGGTACCATGCAGTTTGTTCAAATATTAATGCTCCCTTTCCGTCTCGTGGGAGTAGACTCTGTGAAGAGGGCAAAGCTGGTGAGAATACTGCTGTTTTCAATCCCTGTGACCTTCAGCATGTCAGGCAACATCCCTGAGCCTTGATTTCTCCATCTGTGAAATGGGGCTAGTAACATGAGTGGACACATACTGAGTGCTTACAGTGTGCTAGACACTACGAGGTTCTTTATTGCAGGATCTCATATGATCCTCCCAGGAAACCTGATACTGTTAGGTCACAGGAGCTGCATGATGTGAGCAGTATAGATTACCTGCTAACCTAAGATTGAGTGGTTTGACTCCACTCAGTGGCCCAGCAGAACAAAGGCCTGGCCATCTGCTTTCATAAAGATTACGGCCAAGAAAACTGTGGAATAGTTCTACTCTGTAACACATGGGGTCGCCATCAGTAGGAATGCGTCCAATAGCAATGGGTTTGTTTTTTTGTTTTGTTAGGTTACTGTTACATGCTTGTACTGTTGGTATGTTGTTGTAATGTTGCTGCTACTCAGACTTCCCAGGCTCAGATGGGAACCTGCTCTGCTCAGGCTAGGAAGCAAAGGACCTGGGATTTGACTCTGGCTTCAGGGCTCACACTCTTATTCATTACTGGTAGCCTACTGTGACTCAGGCCCAGGCTGATGGGGCAGGGGGCGGGGGAGAAGACAGTGCAGATTCCACAGCCCGTGACATACGTGGACAGGGTCCACCACCCTACCAGTTAGGTCCTGACTGGGGCACCCACCCCCACCCCACCCCGTTACCTCCTTGGGCGTCCGGGCGTAGTCCTTCATCCTCTCCACAGACACAATGCTGCTCTCCAGGTCTGTCCAGCTGCGGACGGCCCACTGCAGTGTCTGTGTCACCTGGTGCAAGAAGACCCTCCAGGCTGTGCCCCAGCACGGCCACCCCTCAGGCTCATACCACACCCGGAGGCTGGGCTGGGAGGAAGACTCAGGGACCAAAGTGGGGATGTAGGTATGAGGCACAGCGAGGACCTGGGCCCGAGGGGGTGGGATTTGGGTGCAGCAAATAGGACGCCCCTCCCTCATTTCTCCTTTCTCTTTTTTCTTTTTCTCCTTCCCTCCATGCTTCCATTTCTCCTTCTCTCCCTTCTCTAGAACCAAAACATGTGTGCAGAGCAGAAAGGGACCCTCAGATTCCAGCTCCCCAACCCATCTTGAGACAGATGGGAGACAGGACCAGAGAGGGTATGTGACCCTCCAAGGAAACCCAGCAGGACGCAGGCCCACTGACATCCAGTTCCAAGAGCTTCCCAAGGGGTAGGGCCCCCAGTGATTTTCTGTCCCAAGCTCCTCACCAGGGCCTAAGTGCCCTGTGCGCCCGAGCCTTCAACCACCGCTCCTGACCTCCACTCATGCCTTGCCTCTGCTCCTCCTCCGACGCTGGCCTTCCTGCTGTTCCCCTGACACACCTGGCACAATACTGCCTCAGGGCCTTTGCTCATGCTGTTCTCTCTACCTGGAGTCTCCTCCCCCAGGTGCTCTCCCTCCCCCTCCCCCTCTCCATCCCCCTCACTTCCTTCAGGCCACACCTCCAAGGTGGCTGGTTTGATTCCTTCAGGCCACACCTCCAAGGTGGCTGGTTTGATTCCTTCAGGCCACACCTCCGAGGTGCCTGGTTTGAGAGGCACTGCCTGGCCATTCAATACAAAACCCCCCCCCTGTCAGGGGTATCCTCTGCCTCGTCCTTCTGCTCTCTGTGTCTCAGTCACCTCCATGCTAAAGTGAAGAAACACGCTCTGTATACTTTATCTCATCTCTGCTAGTCTTTACCACATCTGAAGTGATGAGATTATTACTGCCCCATTTTTCAGATTTGCACACGGAAGCTCTGAGCAGAAAGACCCTGCCTCCAGGCCCAATAAGGTCACCTCAGCTAAATTCAGCCTTCACGGAGCTGTACTGTCCTCCTCCATGGATAGTTTAGACTCAGGGTCCTTGAAGGTCCTACTGGCAGGTGGTCTGTCTCTGGATCTGGATCTGCCCTCACCCCCAGGCTGGGGACGGGGGACGGTGGGAGTACCTGGAGAGCAGCGGAGACAGAGAAGCCCACGAGGCCGGCTCTCAGGTAGGCCTTGCTCAGCACAGCGCACATGGCAGCCGCCAGCACCAGGGTGTTCCCCAGCAGCTCCAGGTTGGCAGCAAGCCACCTGGGGGCAGACAGGCAGCAGTGCAGACAGAGGTGCCCTGAACTCAAGGACCTGCTCTTCTCTGGGGACAAGCCCTGTTCATCTGGCCAGCTCACATACCTGGGGAGTCCTGGAGATGGTCTTCCTACTCCCCAGACCCCACCCAAATGTGATGAACAGAAGGTGACACTGGTCTGTCTGTCCTGTGCCAACCAGGCTCAGCACACACTAGGTACTTTGACAGTGTTACCATGGTGGCCACCACTCTGCTTCTGGCATAGGCCAAGCCGTGTCCCACCTCTGACCTGACTGCTCCCCTGCCTGAACCTCAGCTTTCATCTTCCCACACAAGTCAGCCAAACATCACCTCCTCCAAGAGCCTTCCTTGACTGCTTCTTCCTTTTCTAGCTCATCGCTGATTACTTCCTTCATAACAGTTACCACTCTTCATAACTAAACTGTTCACACAGCGTGAACTGTCTGTCTCTACTGGCAGAATATGAACTTCATCAGAGCAGTGACCTGTCTGTCTTGGTCCCAGCTCCATGCCCAGTACCTAGCACAGGGCCTGATAGATGAAAAATAGGCACCCCTGATATGGAATTCCTACTCTACCATCTGTTCATTCATTTCAACATTTGACAAATATTTATTGAGCACCTACTGTGTGCCAGGCATGTTCCAAGTGTTAGGAACACTGGTGTTAACAAACAGACAAAAACTCCTGCCCTGGGCTTTATTATACAGAAAATTTTGCCTTCCTTCCAAACAACCCCATAAGGTAATATGTCTATTTGTACTTGACAGACAAGGAAAGTGAGGCTCAGAGAGAGGTTATATGACTTGCCTGAGATCACCCGGCTAGTAAGTTGCAGAGCTGAGATTTGAACCTGCATCTGTCTGTGCTCACGGCTTGTGTTCTTGCTCTTGCTTAGTACTGAAAGGAGGCTAGAGGTGCTTATGTAGCTGCACTGTCACCAAGGCAACAGAGGATGGGCCAGTTGCCTGGCAACAGAGACATCTTCTCTTTGCTGACCCCTGTATCTCCTTCTCAGGTTCTACCTGCCCGAAGTGCAGGCTGACAGGCCACTTGTGGGACCTAGCCTTAGCTTCATCAAGACTCACTGTGTGACCTCAGGCAGCCCGTTTGATCTCAAAAGCCACACAGTACACTTTGACCTCTAGACTTACTCTCTGGGGTCTTCTCTGCCCCCAGGCTCTTCTTACCTGTCAGCCACCAGCCGTGGGAAATTGACCCTCTGGTTTTCATCCACGCATGTGTCACTCTGAGCCACAAAAGGGCCCTGGGCCCGGAAGGCCCTGACCACTGCACCACCCTGGAATGTCTCGGCTACGTGGGAGCACACAAGCGAGTGGCTGGCTGACTCCAGGCGTCGCAGCTGGCATGAGCTGGCCACATAGAGGCTCTGGAGAGAGCAGAGAGGGAAGAGGCTGTAGACAGAGAGGCAGTTTTTAGAAGCCCAGGCAGCCCCAAGCATGGGGTTCAGACCAGGCTCTTTTATGCTATGTGACCTTGGACCAGTTGCTTCCCATATCTGAGCCTGATTCCTTGCAGAGTCAAAGTTCTGCTGTCCTTTTAAAGACCACCTGGGGAGCTTTTAAGGACCTCTGATGTTCCAACCCAGGATATCTGAATCAGGATTTTGGGGGCTGGCACCTTGACATTGGTATTTTTTTAAAAGCCTTTCAGGTAATTACAATGTGGTTGAGAACCACCGGTCCGGTTCAAACATCTCGTTTCACAACACTAATGTCACCTGCTTTACTTAGATCAAGTCACAGGAGGAACAAAACAGTACAGCAAAACGGAGACCATTAGTCAAGTTTCATTAACTCATTTACCCCAGGGTTACATGCCAGGTGCTGGGTCATAAAGATGAACAAATAATTTGATTGTCATTATCTGGCTGTCAATATGCAAGCTGTATGCAGCTGGTGGCAGGTGAGAGAAAACTGCATTTGGGGAATACCTGAGCTGTACACCAGTAACCACTGCGCCTCCAGGACTCTGGCTTCTTTACAAGGTACCTCATTATTGTGTGGCAGGCATTTGCACCATTCCCACTTTACAGATGTGAACACTTGAGGCTCAGGTGAGGTAAGCAGCTGGTCCAAGACTCTACAAGGGGTATGTGGCAATGCCTGGATTTAAACCCACCTCCGAGTCCAAAACTTGCAACAGCCAAGAAGCCCCTCCTCTGAGTCAAGAGAACTTAGAGCAGACATGGATAGTTGCTGAGGACAATGGTGGCCATGGTTTTTGTCTACCAGGTTTTTTTCTATTCTACTTTTAATTTCCTAGGGGGCTGTCAGGCATGGGACTTGATTACAGAGGTGATCACATGACCTAGCCTAGCCAGTCAGGGTACACTATCCCTTGGGCTACTGTGATAGTTCAAGGATGAACACATGATCCATAATGGACCAATTAGAATCTTCTCTGGAGTTGATATATGAAATTTTCCTTGTGTTGAGGTTGCTAAGGTGGAATGATATGAGTTTGGGGCTGCCAGCAGCCATCAGACCTGCCCCCCTGGAAAAGGAAATATTTGCAAAATTTGGCCAAGCCACAGCCAAGCTAGTGGTTGTCAAAGACACCAGGACAGCAGTCATTTGGGAGAGTCTGCTGAAATGCAGATTACTAGGCCCTGCCTCCAAAGTGTCTGATTCAGCAGGTATGGGATGGGGCCCGAGAATGTGCATTTCTAACAAGCTTTCAGAATGTGCTGCTGCTGGTCTTGGGGTCATACTATGAGAACCCCCAAACTAAAACATGGAGGGAAAGACACATCCTGGGGCCAGCTAGTCCCACTGCACCCCATAAATGTAAACCATTCAATTCTGTTCCCTTGTTTGGGCTCATGTGAGCCAGTCTTTGACCCTAGCAACTGAGAAAGTCTAGCCCAGTACAACACTGTTCCAGGGCTTGCAAGACCTTCCTGGTTTCCAGGAGGTCAGCAGGAGGGCAATAGATTAGATATTAGGAAGAACTTCAACGTGAATATTTAGGAAACTGATGAGAGTAGGTACTAGAAGTAGAAGGCCAGCTGGGCAGAATCTCTGATACAGAGTCCTGCACAAAGACTAAGACTGGCTGAGGCCACCTCATCTGGACCCAGGAGGTCCCCCGATGTCTCCCTACCTGAAACCCAGCATACAGGAGCAGCAGTGGCAAGATGGCCACGATGGCCAGCGGGGTGGCCACCACCACCACCAGGATGACCTCCAGGAGTCCAAACACATAGATCAGCAAGGACCGGAGTTTGTCTGGGACATCCACATCAACTGCGTCTGTCTCCTTGGAGAAGCGGTTCAGCAGGTTCCCAACGGGCGTCCGCTCAAAGAAGGTGATAGGTGACCTTACCACGTCCCACAGGAGTCTCTGGAAGAGCAGGCTGGACGCCCGGGCCCCGCCTACGAGCACCATGGCCATGGAGGCGAACAGCCCGATGGCTGGGAAGGAGAAGAGGTCAGAGCGTGATGGCTGAGTCCCTGGGGCAAGCCCCCCACCCCGCCGCATGGTGGTCACTTACGATATGGCCACCCTGATTACCCCTCAGTGGAACCACTCTATCCTCCAATAGAGGTGGCACTAACTCCACCCTCGGCTCTTTGGGAGCACAAATCCCATCCGTGGCCGATCCAAACAGAAGTACACTTGGTTCAGGGAGAACAAACAGCCTGAGCTAACCCAGTGAGAAGGAGACCTAGGACTTTGCTAGAACTATTGTAAAAAAAAGTACTCTCTTTCTTGGGGCAGCCAAGCTGGGGCTATTGGAAACTGTCTTGCCACCAGTTAGGGGAGCAGCCTACAAGGACAGGGGGGATGAGATTGTATGGAGCCCCACAAACCCAGAGGCAGAGCTGGAGAAAGCCAAGACTGGTGGGTAGCACCACCATCAGCTATCTGAGTCTCCTGGCTGTGATGCAGGGCTATCACTTTGCAGAATGGTACCTAGCTAGGGGGAGCTGGACAGAGCAATTGAGTCTCTGCATTAGTTCTCACAACTGCATGTGAAACCACAAGTATGTCAACAACCATTTCAATTTAAAACACAACAAAGGGGAAGAGGGGAGGTGAAGGTGGCCAGGTATCTGGAGGTCTGGGCCCAGGAGCAGCAGTGGCAGCAGGTGACGGGGGTGAGGCTGCTGACAGAAAGCAGCCAGTCCTTGGAGCTGCCCTCTGACTGGGCTGGCCACAGAGTCCTGCTGACCTCATCTAAGCTCTCAGCTGGCCCAACATCTGGGGCCAAGATTATGCACCCGAGGCCTCCTAGCCGCTGCATTTGCAGGTGAGCCTGAGAGAGACTGAAGGTTCCAGAACAGGAGGGATGAGCCCTGACCCCTATATCCCTAGTCCCATCTGAAGGACACAGGTCTGTGCCTGGGCCCCAGACATTTTGCACAAATGTGCACGGAGGACAGGGTGAGTCAGGAGTGGGGACACAAGGAGCCCTGAGCACCCCCAGGTGGAGCTGGCATCAAGGGAGATAAAGGGCGGAGGGGAACACCTTGGAGACAGCCAAGGAGCCCGAAGACCCAGCCGCGCAGCGCCGTGTGCGCCTGCGTCCCGTCCACGACAGGGTCGTCGGCCCATAGGCTCAGCCAGTAGCTGCGGCAGAAGGAGGCCACTTGCTGGCAGAAGAAGAGGAAGAGTGTGAAGAGGCAGAGAGGGATGCCCACAGCCCGCAGGTAAGTCAGGTACATGGCGGCCTTCACCTGCAGCACACACGAGGGAGGGAGTGGCAGGGAGAGGCCTGGAGGGAGGGCCAGGGGGCAATGCCCAGGGAGCCTCCCAAACACATGCAAGTGGGTCAGATGGTGCTACCACGCAGACCTCCCAGGTCATCTCGGTACCTGCCACCAGGAGCGCCATCTCCCCTACAGGCCCCATCTAGCGTCAGGACCCCCTTCCCGTGTGAAGCCCTACTGGACCAGGGGAGACCTTAAGATGACAGGCTGGGGCACTCAGTTTGGGAGAGATTTAGTGAAGATGTGCTATGGGACAGGCCTGACACATGTTCTGTAACCTCACAATCACTCCCATTTTACAGATAAGGAAACTGAGGCACAATGATGTTAAGAATCTTGCTTTAAGATCCTGCTGCAGCCAGAGTGACCTCTGAAACACCTCCATCTGATCCTGTCTCACTGTTGTTAACATGCCATGGCTTTTCCTTGCTCTTAGAAGGAAGTCCAGATTCCTAGTTGACCACTGGACCTCAACACTGTTTGCTATTTGCAAGCCTCATGGGGTTTCTCTTCTCTCTCCTCTGGCATCCCAAGCTCTTTCCCACCCCAGGGCTTTTGCACCTGCTGTTCTTTCTGCCTGCAGCACACTTTCTCTCCTCTTTCCCCAGCTTATTCCTTAGCATCCCTCAGGGCTCGGCTCATAAGTCACCTCTCTGAGAATCAGCATCCCCCGACCTCTGGTTGGTCTCCATTTCCTCACCCTGCTTTAGTTTCCTTTCAGCACTTATCACACCTGAACAGGACCTTGCTTAGTAGCTCTTCATTTGTGGTCTGTCTTCCCCCAGTTAGGATGCAAGTCCCTCCAGAGCAGAGACTTGAGCTGGTGCCTAGCAGGTGCTCTGTAAATGTTTGCTGGGTGCATGAGCGGATGGGTGAGTGGCAGGACGGGAGGATGGATAAGTGAGTGTGTCGAGAGGTGGGTGGGGGAATGGATGAGCGGATGGATGAGTGGATGGGTAGAATGAGCGTGTGGAGAGATGGCTGGGAGGAATGGAGGAGTGGGTGCATGCACAGATAAATGAGCGTGCAGATAGGTGGGTAGGTGGGGGGTTGGAGAGGTGGTTGGGAGAAATGGATGAGTGGGTGGACTGATAAATAGGTAGACAGGTAGTTGGGTGGATGGACGGGTCAGTGCACAGATGGCTGACAATGACAGATGAGTAGGTGGACAGGTGAAGGGGAAGATGGATGGATAATGAGTGAGTAGGTAGTGGGGTGGGTGGACTGATGCAACAGCTCAGAAGATGAGAAACACGCAAGGTTCAGATCCAGACTGATCGAGATTGGAGTCTCAGCTTGGCCACTTGCTAGCAACGAGGATGCAGAAAAATCCAGTAACTCTTTAAGACCTCAGTTTCTTTATCTCTAAAATGGAGTGATCACCATCTACCTTTTTAGGTCCTTGTAAGAATTAAGAAATATGAAGTCCCTGGAATCCAACTTGGTACACAGCAGGCACTTGATAAAGGTGAGCTGTCCCCTGTGCTGCCTGGTGGCAGGTCTGGGACGCAGAGGGGCAGCAGCAGCAGCAGGTAGAGAGGGGAGAGAGCAGCTGATAGTTACCCTGCCATATGGCCCATGGTCTCCTGCTGTTGGCCGTCCTGTCCCCTCAAGGTCGTCTAGGGTGACCCCTGTCTGGGCCTCTGAGGTGGCGCTGTCCTTCTCAGGGACTAACTTGATAGACCTGACACTTAGAGGAAAGGGGGACAATTCAGTGTCTCTCCCCCTGAGAAGTATGCCTCTCTCTCATGCCCACTGAGTGCCACTGAGCTTTAGGGCACACTCTACTCACTCACCCATCCACTCAGCCATCTGTCCACCTGTCTGTCTATCTGTCCATTCACTCAGCTAGCATGTTGAGCACCAGCTCTGTGCCACTCTGCCTTCCTGCCTGTGGGGTGTCCATTAACTTCCAGCTATCACTCCAGGGCCCAGTGGTCTGTTCTCTCAGCCTTATCTCGCTGGGTGAACCTGTTTGTTCAGCTTAGGAACCTGGTTTTCAGAGTTTACCTTTGAGCCTAAGCTTTCCTGCAATCAGTTTGCCTTGCTGCCTCCCTCACATCTGTCAATCCAGCCTGGCACAACGTCAGTTTTGCACTATTCAGATGCTGAAGATGTTTCTGGATGTTCCTTTCATCTGCTGATGAGTGTTTTCCATTCATCTTGTCTATTCATCTACCCACACCCCATCCACTCATCTATCTGTCTAGGCCCCACCCACTCATATATCCATCACCTCTGTCTGCCATGTGTGTCTCCCTTAGTCTGTCGTTCATCATCCACCCACCTACCCACCCATCATTTTATCTATCATCTGTATCTCCATCCATCCACCCACCCACCCACCCATCATTTTATCATCTGTATCTCCATCCATCCATTCATCCACCCACCCACCCATCATTTCTATCCTCTGTATCTCCACCCATCCACCCACCCCACCCACCCACCCAATCCATCCATCCACCCTCCCACCCACCCACCCACCCATCCCATCCACGCACCCACCCACCCACCCACCCATCCCATCCATCCACCCATCCACCCACCCACCCACCCACCCATCCACCCACCCACCCACCCACCCATCCGTTCATCCACCCACCCACCCATCCCATCCACCCACCCACCCACCCATCCCATCCACCCACCCATCCACCCACCCACCCACCCATCCATCCATCCATCCATCCATCCATCCATCCATCCATCCATCCATCCATCCATCCATCCATCCATCCATCCATCCATCCATCCATCCATCCATCCATCCATCCATCCATCCATCCATCCAACCATCCATCCAACCATCCATCCAACCATCCATCCAACCATCCATCCAACCATCCATCCAACCATCCAACCGTCCAGCTACCCACCCACCCACCTATCATTTTATCTATCATCTGTATCTCCATCGATCCATCCATCGATCCGTCTACCCACCCACCCATATTTCTATCATCTATATCTCCATCCATCCATCTGCCCACCCACCCACCCACCCACCCATCCATCTCATCTTTCTTATGGTTGCTGCCACTGTGAAGGCAAACAGTGTGGCCAGCAGGGATGACAAGGGGCTATGCCCAGATTCAACTTTCCATAGGGATCAAGATCTCCCGAAGTCCCCCCACCCTCCTCGCAATGGCTGGCATGTCCCTCTGCAGCAGATGTTTTCACAGTGAGTTCAGCTGTGTCCAGCCCATGCACTGGGAGGTGGGAGAAAAGTGGACAGTGTGCCTCCTCCTGGTGACCTCTCTGCCATGTGTCTGACAAGCACCATGAGATGCCACAGGTGCAGACCCAAGATCTTGGCACAGTACGTCTGCTGAAGCATGTACAGCAGGTCCCAGGGTGGTTATTAACAAGCACACTGAGGGCTTTTCTTTGGAACCAGCCCTGCCCTCAGTGGCAACGAGACAATCCCAACAAACTGCCTGTGGTCTACTTTTAGGTATTCATCCCATACTAGAGGCAAACTGGTCATTTGGGACTAGATCATTTTGACTTTTGGTGAATCATCCCTCAGTGGAGGACCACACACATGATATTCAGCAGGTACCCACCCTAAGGGTTCCGGACGCCCCCCATCTGCCTGAGATGCAGGGGACTACCTTTCAGCATCCACTCTGCCCTACCCACTCTCAACACCATGCTGAACTGACCTCGCCTGTCTGTCCGTGGGCCTCCCACCTCCAGGAGAGCCTCTGGGGTCCTCGGCACTGGCTGAAGGGTCTGTTTCTGCAAGAGCAAGGGAGTCCTGTCACACAACGGCTAGGAGAGCAGGGTCAGTGCCACAGGTCTCATTCTGGCTCTGACACCCTCTGCTTGAGCGGCCTGGACCTATCTGACCACCCATTTCCTCTGATCTGGCTCTTGTCACCTCTCCAGTGTCCTCTCTCAGCCTTCCCTGGGCTTTTCCAGATTGATTCAGTCATTCATTCAGGAAATACCACTGAGCACCTCTGAGGAGTTTGGGGTTGTAAATACACGTATGAACACGGCCCATGTTCTTGTGCTTGGAACGTTCTTCCTCAGAGAGCTCCCACCTCACCTGGGGTGTTGCCTCCCCAGCATGCCCTCCCAGACCGGATTTGATCTTCAGGCTCCAGATGGCGACTTTGTCAGTCTATAAACAGGACTTTTACCAGCGTGGCCAGTGCTTGGCAGACATCTTTAGGAGGGACAGAGCATGGGGCGTGGGAAGACCTGAGAGTGAGTCTGGCCTTTGCAGCACTTCCAACCAGTTTATTCTGGTTTGAACCCTTGGAGTTTGCATCCCCATCCCCAGATATGCTGGATCGGAATCAACATTTTAACAAGATCCCCAGGTGATTCTTACGTATAATAAATTTTGATAAACACTGCTCTACCACTGGTTCTCAGAACTGGTCCCTAACCAGCATCATTAGCATCACCTGGGAACCTGTTAGAAACGCCAATTCTCAGCAGGTGTTTGAACCGGAATAAACAGGTTCAAAGCCATATGCCTTTTGCTACGGAGGAGTGGCATGACTAAAAGCACATTCTCAGGAGTCAAGTTACTTGGGTTCAAATCCCAGCACCACCACATACAAGCCATGTGACCTTAGACAAGTGCCATAACTTTTAGATCTTAGTTTCTTCATTCATAAAATGGAGATAATCACAGTGCTTTTCCTCACAAGGGCGTCACGATGGTTAAATGACTAGTGCCTACAAAGTGCCACGAGCTGTTATTTTTCACTTAGTGTGTGAGCTCTAAACCCTGGTGGTGCAGTGGTTAAGTGCTACATCTGCTAACCCAAAGGTCATCAATTCAAATCTGCCAGGTGCTCTGTGGGAACTCTATGGGGCAGTTCTACTCTGACCTATAGGGTTGCTATGAGTTGGAATCAACTGAGTGGCAGTGGATTTGGTTTTTTGGAGGGGGGTCGGTTGGGAGTAACAAGAGGAAGGTGTGGCAATCTGCTTCTGTGAAGATTTACAGCCTTGGAAACCCTGGGGCAATTCTACCCTGTCATGTAGGGTCACTATGAGCTGGAATCAACTCAATGGCAGTGGGTTTTTGGGGTTTTGGTGTGTGTCCTCATAGCACAGTAGATAAGCACTCAGCTGTTCACCAAGAGGCTAGCAGCTGAAACCCACCAGCTGCTGCTCTGCAGGAGAAAGATGTGGCAGTCTGCTTCCCACTGAGCGTACAGCCGTGGACACGCCGGGGACAGTTCTACTCTCTCCTGTAGGGTCACTGTGAACTGGAATTGACTTAATAGTAAAGGGTTTGGTGTGTGAGCTCAGACTACCTTTCTTATAGAACATCATCATTTATCCAGCAGTCACTGTGTTCTCTGGGTTATTAGGGTCCTTGCTAGCATGGTGGCCTTGTGGTTAGTGCCATGGCTGCTAACCAAAAGGTTGGCAGTTCAAATTCATTGGGTGCTCCTTGGGACCTCTATGAGGGCAGCTCTACTGTCCTACAGGGTTGCTATGAGTCAGAATAGACTTGATAGCAGTCAGATTTTCTTTTTGTTTCTAGTTTTCCGCTAGCATGTCACAGGACTTTTGATCTTTAGGTATCAATAATGTTCTTGCTTAGACTCTGGAGCTAGACACACCCAAGTTCAAATCTTAGCTCCGTCTCTGTGATCTTGGGCAAGTTATTTTATTTAACTCTTTTTGTTCCAGTGTCCTCTTCTGTAAAAGGGAAGCAGTTTCTGCCTTTGCCTCCTAGGGGCATTGTGAAGAGAAAAAGAAACATCTTTCTAGAAGCACTTAGCACAGCTGGGGGCTCATAGGAGATGCCATGGACTTCCTCAGGGGACGGGTGGCCTCTTGGGACAGGCGGCCTCTTGGCACAGGCTTCTGCCTCCGGTCCAGCCCCCAGGGAGGGTGTGACCAGAATACTACACTCATACCAATGGGACCCCTAATGCCTTCTCCCACAGGTGGCAGGGGCCAGGCACAGAGTGAGCAAAGCACTGCGAGTACCTCCTTCTTCTCCATCTCCTGGCTGCCTGGCCTGAGCCAAAAGGTCCACCATGGCCCCGTTCCTGTGCAGAAGCTCCTGGTATGAGCCCATCTCTGTGATGGCCCCGCCCTCCAGCACCAAGATCTGATCCGCCTGGGGGAGGAGGTGGAGTGCGTGGGTGACGAGGATCCGAGTCTGAGGAGGGAACGGGTGGAGGTTACACTCATTTGCTTAACCCAACTTCCAGAGCTGGGGCAGGGGAGCGGCCCTGGGCTGAGAGCGGGAGGAGCCAGCGCGTGGCTGGCTTCGGGTGTTGTACTCTTTTCCACATCCTTGGAAACAACACGCCCCAACAGTGGGGTTCCTTCTACCTGTGTCTCAAAACCAGAAGACACAGAGAGCTCACCTGCACCTGGCTGGTAAGTTGCTACAGCACAGACCCATAAGCAAGACATAATTTCACTGGTATAAGCTATTGAGCTTTGGGGGCTGTTTGTTCTGCGGCATCATCACAGCAATAGCTGACTGATACAAACAGGTGCGCTGGACTCGGGTTAGGCTTCCCCTCGCACACCATCCCCAACGTTACCGTTCCCTGGAGCAGGCCGCCAGGCCCGATGACCTGGTTGAAGACGTGCTGGCCGACACGGGCATCCAGGGACGCCAGGGGGTCATCCAGCAGGTACACTGCAGCCTTCTTGTAAACAGCCCGGGCCAGGCTCAGCCGCTGCTTCTGGCCCCCTGACAGGTTCATGCCCTGTGGCCACAAGGAGAAGAGCAGAGGCCTGAGTCTCCATTGGCAGGTGGAGGCCACAAGCTGGGCCTGTGTGGGTCAGAGCATGTCAGAGGCTCAAAGCAGCGTGACACTCATGTCCAGCCACCAGGGTCACCTCCCAGCTATAACCATGAGCTCTCTTGCCAACATCCCCTCCAGCCCCCACCCAGCTTCTTGCCTCCCCTGACAGTCATGCTTCCTGGAGGAGCTGTCTGCATTCTCTCACTCTGCTTCCTCTCCTCCCGCTCACTTCTGCTTCACTCCAGCTTCAAGTCCCATCTCTATATGGTTACCACTTTGTCACTAATCATTCCCTTATTGCCTAATCCAACAGCAGCTTTCCAGTCCCTATGGTTATGCACTCATTCATCTACTACTTTCTGCATGTCTGTTATTTATCTGGAGCCCCTGACTGGTGGCTCCCACGTGTTACCGTCCTTGGCTGCTAAACCAAAAGGTTGAAGGTTTGAGTCTGCCCAGAGGTGCCTGGAAGAAAAGCCTAAGGATCTACTTCCAAAAACAATCAGCCACTGAAAACCCTGTGGAGGAGGCCCAGTTCTACTCTGACACAGCTAGGGTCACCATGAGTCAGTCATTGACAGCAACTGGTCTACCATATATCCAGCATCTTCTAGGTTCTGTGGACACAGCAGGGAACGAAACAAAGCCCCTGCTTCATGGATCTCATTCTAATAAGGTAGGGGGAGGGCAGGAGACAGACAGTTAAAGAAGTGAGTAAAATAAATAGATAAGGTGGTATCAACTGCTGGGAGGAATAATAATGCGGTGTGGAGTATACTGGTGTGGGCAGGGTTGCTGTGTTGGGGAATGTGGTCAGGGAAGGCCTCTCCCCAACATTTCAATTGAGACCTGAGAGAAGTGAGGGATGAACCACAGGGGCCCCTGGGAAGAGCCTTTCAAGTAGAGGGAACAGCAGGTGCAAAGGCCCTGAGGTTGGAGTTGCTCTGAGTGTTCAGGAAACGTTGCCAGGACTCATGTAGCTGGAGTGAAGGGGGAAGGGGGAACCTGGCTGAAGATGGGGTCAGATTGTACAGGGGCTTGTTGGCAACTGTCAGGACTTTGGGTTTTCCTTTGTGGAAAATGGGAAGACACCTGAGTGTTCTGTGCAGAGGGATAGATTCGACTATATTTTATAGACTCGACTATATTTTAACAGAATCCCATGGATGCTGGGTAGGACTTGACGGGGGGTGGGGGTGGAAACAGGGTGGCCAGTAGGTTACTGAAGCTATGTAGGGGAGCCGAGAATGGACAGGACCAGAACATTCCAGGTATGCTTCAAAGGTGGATAGACTGGATGGGAATGTAAGGAAAGAGGGAAATTCACGGGCTGATACCAAGGGTTGGGACCTCAGTTTCTGGGAAGATAGAGCTTTCATCACTGAAGGTGGGCAGGCAGTGGGAGAAGGAGGATCTGGGAGATCAGATGTTTGGCTTAACACAAATCCAAGCTGGCAGCAAGGCAGCCCTCGTGCCTCTTAAAACACTTCCCTTGGCCTCTATGACACTCCCTCCCACCCCCACTTTCCTCTAACTGTCCTGCACACAGCTGTCACCCTCCTTCTCGCTCACTCTGCCCTCAGTCCCTTCTGGGACCCTCTCCGCTTCATCCACTTCTTTCATGTTAACTTCAGCTTTCCCACTGACAGTTCCCAAATCCGGGGCCTGGTAGATTTTTTTCCCTAAGGGGTCAGGTGATAGGTAACTCTTTCAGGCTGCACAGGCCACCTGCCACTACGTGACTGCTGCTGCAGCTCAAACACAGTTATGGGCTGTGTTCCAATAAAACTTTATTTACAAATAGAGGCTAGGGGCCAGATTTGGCCCATCGCTTGTAGCTGGCCATCTCCCGCTCATCCGCAGCTTCATACCTCCTGTTCACTGGCCATCACCGCCCTGGGCCTTTGCTGAGGCCTAGAGTGGGATAAGCAACTTGCCTGTGTCACCTGACAAGTAAGGACAGGGTAGGAGTCCAGGTTCCTTACTCGAGGTTGGAGCACCTGTCACCACCAACCCCTGCCCTGTTTCTCTGCCTCTCCTTGTGTCTCTATTTTCAGTCAAGTGTCCATTCATTACTGTTTACTAAGCACCTACTATGTGCTTGGCCCTGAGCTGAGACCATCTGCTCACTCACATCCCTGGTCTCCTCTGTCTTCCCCTCTGTCCCATCTTCCACACTGCCCAGGGACCCGTAATCAAATGGCCCCACTGCAATGCCTCCCAGGAAGGCCTGAGCCCCGACCTGCTCTCCAACTTGGGTGTGGACTCCTGCAGGGAAGCGGGCTATGTCCGGCCCCAGTGCACAGGCCTCCAGGACTCTCTCCAGCCATGGCGGGTCCAGCTCCTGCTGGAAGCACACGTTCTCCACCACAGAGGCTTTCTGGACCCAGGCCTCCTGGGGCACGTAGGCCACGGGACCCTAAAACACAACTTGTCTTGGCCACTGGCAGGAGGAGGGCGCAGAGACGAGTACTTTTGCAGTGGCAGGGGAGTGGAATCTGGGTGGCCGAGGAGGACCAGGGAGGGAAGAGGAGGGCCTGCAGGATAGGGAGGGTTCCAGCACACAGGCAGGGAGCGTGTGGCCTCACCTTGACGCTCACAGACCCCTCCACCTTTGACAGCTCCCCGAGGAGGGCAGACAACAGGGAGGACTTCCCTGCCCCGACTGGACCAACAACAGCCAGCAGACAGCCCTGGGGCACTGTGAGATTCATCCTGGCAACACAGGGGGGTTAGGGCCCAGGCTGTCTATGCAAAACTGGTGACCCTAAACTGAGCCCACCTTCTGGTGACTCATCTGAGAAGTCACCAAGAGGACAGAAGGGGGCAGTTTTTCCCACCCAGAACTTGTCTGACCAGTCAAGTAGCCACCTCAACACATTTGCACATGTATGTGTACACACACGCACCCATACATGTATGCGTTCATGAGTGTACACACACTCCCACATGCCCATATGCCCTCATGTGTACACACCCATGAATGCACTCACATGCACGCACACACGCACGCACACACGCACATTCAAGTGTGCACACAGACAACACGTGCCTGCATATTCACAAGCATGCACGTGATCACGTATACACGCACGCACACATGCGCACCGTTGTGCGTGCATGCACACATGCATGCCAAGTACACAAACACACATGCACACACACTCAAGTGCATACATGTGCATGCTGTGAGCGTGCACACACATGCGCTCACACACAGACTTCCTGGTGGCAGGAGGGCTTCGCTGGCACCATCTCTTGCCCAGGTTGTGGTAGGTGGCTCCCGCTGCCCTCACTGCTCGCCCTGCCCTTGCCCTGTCACTTTCCACCACCCACTCCCCGCGTGATGGCCAGAGTGGACAGCACCACGCCTCCTGCTATGAACCCTTTGGTGGTCCCCTTCTCACTCTGGGTAAAAGCTGAGTCCTGACAATCTCCGACATGTCCTGCACTGGTCCCCATCATCTCCTGACCTCATCTCCCATCACTCTGCCTCCGTCAGCTGACCTCCTTCTGTCCTTGAACCTGTAGGCCAGTAGATCGCAATGGGGGGGGGGTTGGCCCCTAGGAGGCAACACAGGAGGCTTTTGGTGGTGTTTAGAGACATTTTTGGTTGGAAGAAGGTTACTCCTAGCCCCTGGCATCCAGTAGTTTACAGGCCAGGGACCCTGCTAAACTTCCTAAAATGCACAGGGAAGCCACCACCACAAAGAATTTTTGGTCCAAATGCCAACAGTGCCAAGGCTGAGAAACCTGCAGCCTCAGGGCCTTTGCACATGCCATTTTCACTGCTCAGAAAACTTTCCCCAGACACTTGTCCGACTCACCTCTTCTGTTCATTACGATCTCAGCTTAAGTGCCAGGCTTTCCCTTCCTCACCTTCTGTTCCACAATAACCCTCCACACACCCCTCTCCCAGCATCCAACTCTGCCCCCGGACCTGCATTTCCTGTTTGTGCTCCTCCCATTAGAATGTCAGCCCTGAGAGAGCAGGAACCTCATCTGTCTTGTTCACAGCTCTATCCCCAGTGCCCAAAACAGGTCTGCACCATCGTAAGTGCTCAGTAGATACTGTGGAATGAATGAGTAGCAGATACAAATACTGCCTGAAGTGGAGTCTCTGGGTAATAAAAATGCTAACTGAAACACTGGCAGTTTGAGGTGCACCTGAAGAAAGGCCTGGTGATCTGTGTCCCCAAAATCAGGCATAAATAAGACTCAAAGGAGCCTGGCATTAAGGTGGTTAAGTGCTTGGCTGCTAACCAAAAGGTCGGAGGTTTAAACCCACCAACCACTCTACAGGACAAAGATGAGACAGTTGTCTTCTATAAAGATTACAGCCTTGGACGCCCTGTGAGTCAGTTCTGCTCTGTCCTACAGGGTCATTATGAGTCAGTATCAACTGGACAGCAACATTTTTGGTTTTAATGGGAGTCAACTCCAAGGTGACCTTTTTTTTCTTTTCTTTTTAACTGCCCATGACACTTTCTTTGCCTTCTCAGTGACTTTTGGAGCTGTGTAGCGTTTTCTGACATAAAGACCCAGCCAGAGTTGGGGGCTGGAGATGATCATGACTGGGGGACGGAGACAGGAGAGACAGATGGTGCTGAGCTTTAGGGCTCCTTTGGGCTAGGCTTCTGTGGTGCCATCCTGGCCAGCCACGGGAGCAGAGGGGTGTCTCCTCCTAGTAGGGGAAGCTGAAATACCCTGCTCCACATTCTTCACCACAAGGAAAAGTTTCTCCTTTCCCAAGATTCTCTGCACCAGGGCCAGGGTGCCAGGAGTCTCCCTGGCAGAGCCCCAGACTAGTCTAGCCGACCCTTCTGGCCCTGAGTGGAAGGTGCTGGCGCGTCTTCTCTGTAGATGCAAAAATCATTAGTGGGGAAGCGGTTCTGTACCTCTGGAGGCAGGGAGGGCTTTCCTGGGACCAGGCGAAGGTGCCGTGGTGTACAGTGATGCAGTCCTCCCCGGCAGCTGCAGGGCATGAAAGGCCAGTTTTACAAGGGTGTTCTGGGCTGCTCGACCTTGCAGATCTAGCCCAAGAGAGGTAGCAGGTGCAGTGGGAAATCTCTATTTGAACAAATTGCCCTACTACTGACTGGCTTGCTGTGTGACCCTGGGAAGGACAGGAGGTCACATTCTGTCTCTGTCAAATAGCTATATAATTCAGGGTTCTGCAAGCCATGGCCCAAGGGCCAAACCTGGCCCCTTGCCTAGTTTTGTAAATAAAGTTTTATTAGCACACAGTCATACTCACTTGTTTATATCCATAGTCTATGACTGCTTACTTGCTGTAATGATGGAGTTGAGTAGCTGGGACAGAGAGAGCCCACAAGGCTAAAATAGTTACTATCTGAAATTTTGCAGGAAAAGTATATGACTGCTGATTTAATTTACCACCACATCTGAGATACTTTGGGGAGTGAAAGGGTATGTTACTGATTTCACCAGGACAACAGGTATTAAGGTGATCCTGGATCCACAGGGGTGCTACATGATAAACTATACCCTCACCATCTACTAGTGGATGTAAAGTATGTGCTGTAGGGGGAGATGACTGTCCTCTGAAGAAACCCCAACTCCCTATCTTAGTGGGGGGTAGGAGGAAGGGATGTTTTCAGGCTCCAGTAAATCGAGCTTGAACAAGGGCGATACATAATGTCCACTGCTCACAGGGCAGCTTCCACTTCCATGACCCCCTTTGACACATTTTATTGTCCCTTTTTAATCACTCCTTCTCCTACCTGTTCTCTGTACATGCTGCCTGGCATGGCTACACGGGTGTCCAGTTAGTATTAAATCCCAGGAGAGAGGAACATAGGGGTTCCCTTCCCAAGATGTGAACTGGGATGTGCTTGGATGTGGCCTAACCCTGTGGATGGGAGCCTAGCATCGGGGGACAGAGGCTGGTGACACATGCTGTTTGTTCTACATGTCCCCGTCCTGCTTATTCTGTGAGCAATCAATGCTTGCTGATGGCAGCATTTACAGTGTCTAGTCTGTGCTATAACTCAAACGACCTTCACCGGGAACTTGCAGATAGTGACATTGCTCTGTTAGGTCTTCCCATCTGTAGGTCACAGATATTTAATCTGTATAAGGAGGAGAGGAACCAAATGAGTGGTTCTTGACCCTGAAGACTTATTTAGAATCATTGAGGAAGATTTTTGAAAAACAAAGCTGCCCATGGACCAGCCCAAGCCAATTACGAAGTCGCCAGTTAGGTTCACAAACTAATCCTAGAAAAAGTACTACATATCTCACTGCTAAATGTCACCGCGGTCACCTTCAGAATACTCCCCTAGGGAACTATGCACCAATGCCAGCACCTAAACCACCCCGGAAAGCAATTTTGGAATTCTTTTGCTGGAATGGCTGTTAGAGCTGTCATCGGCTTCCCCTTGATGTCCTGAACATCACCAAAACGTCTTCCATTCAATATTTCCTTTATCTTCAGCTAAAAACAAGTCACTGAGGACCAGATCAGGTGAGCAGGGAGGGCGTTCCAATGCAGTTATTAGTTTACTGGCTACAAACTCCCTCACAAACAATTATACAATTAAGTTCGTGAACTTGCCACTGTGCCAGCGTGTGCAATGACCATTCCAGAAAGAGTTTCAAAATTTCTTTGAACAGTGGACTAGGTGCTGGCATCAGTGCATAGCTTCCCAAAGGGGGTACTTTGAAGGTGGCCATAGTGATATTCAGCAATGAGGTCTGTAGCACTTAGGACAATTAAGTTTGTGGACTTAAACTGTCAGATCTTGTAAGTCAGATTTGGGGGGTGGAAGACAGGCTGATATTATTATTTTTAAATGGCCCTTAGGTGATTCTAACAAAAGCCACAATTTGACACTTGCTCAGCCTGATGGGCTCTGCAGTAGGGCTACCAGATCAAATGCAGGATGCCCAGTTACATTTGAATTTCTGGTAAACAACACATATATTTTTAGTAGATATATGCCCTAAATATTCCACGAGACACACAATAAAGAATTACTGTTATTTACCTGAAATTAAAATATAATTGGGCATCCTGCATTTTTATTTGGAAATCTGGCAACCAGCCTAGGGGAATTTCCTTTCTAAATGGTCTGAGGTCTGGGGATCCTGCTCTTCCTTCACCTTTGTTTCCTCATCTGCACAATAGGTCCCAGAAGCATCTACCTCTTGTGGTTGTTGTGAGGGTTAAGTCAGTTAATTAGCATATAGAGTACTCTGAACCGTGTCAGCACATGGTAAAGCCAAAACCCTTTGCCAGCCAATTGATTCCAACTCATAGCAACCCCACAGGACAGAGTAGAACTGCCTCGCAGTTTCGAAGGAGCACCTGGTGGATTTGAACTGCCAACCTTTTGTTTAGCCATAGCTCTTAACCACCATGTCACCTGGGTTTCCCAGCACATAGTAAATGCTTGAAAAATATTAGCTGTGTTTCTTTTTCCATTTATTGATATAAATCTATTTTAGTTCATTTTTATAACCAGTATTCATTATAGCCTGAAAGAAATGAACAACAGTCTGTTTCGAATTTGGGATATTAGATGACAATTGATTCTGTCATCTGCAACATCATTTTAGTTACTGGTTTTTGTGTCACTCTGACTGGTGCATACCCTTGAGGGCAACATGCTACCCTGCTCCCAGGAGCCTCACCATCTCCCCCAGCTAGGATGCTGGCTTTTGCTGATAGGCTTGCCCCCTCCCATGCACCCACAACACTGAACACAAAACTCACAACATCTAGAAGGACTTGAGACCACAGCACCAGGGTCAACTTCTTTCAGGCAGAGAAAGGCAACCAGGCGGTCAAGGGACACCCGAGCCTGAAGAAACCAAAGCCCCAGGTCACCAATGTTGGACAGCAAAAAACTTGAGCTTCAGTGCTGAGTGTCCCAAGATGTGTGGGAAAAGCTTCCCATCTGTGGAGCCTCACCCATTTGCAAGCCCCTAGTCTGGCACTTCTTAGATTATAGAAACTGTGCCCACTGAGTTGGTGATGATGATAGTGTCCCCACTCCTAATTAGTGTCACTGAAATAACCCACCATTAAGAAGACAAAACTAGATAAGAGGCTGGTGACTTTTCTAAATAGCATCCTCAAGTCAGTATAAGAAGTCATTTCAAACTTTGTCCACATGAGGGGTTACTGCTTGCTTCCCTCCATACCACTAGTCTTTGGTAACTAAAGAACCAAAACCAAACACAACCCACTGCCGTCGAGTTGATTCTGACTCATAGCGATCCCACAGGACAGACTAGAACTGCCCTATAGAGTTTTAAGGACCACCTGGTGGATTCAAACTGCTTACCTTGTGGTTAGCAGACATGGCACCTAACCACTGCACCTGCAAGGTTTCCCTGGTAACTAAAGAAGCCATTATTAATATGTGGTGGCTCAGTTATAACCACTTTCTTACCCTGGTCATGCCCAAGGGGTTACAATTTGTAAGCCACAGAGACAGTGAAGAAAGAAGTCAAATCCCTGTCTGTAAAAGGGAACCAGGATGATGAACGGATTGATGAGTCTGCCTGTTTTGAGGATGTTTGCTGAGGCCACCATATTTCCTTCTGGACAAAGGTTACTTCCCTTCCACTGCCCTCTCTGCCCCTCCTGGCCTCTTTTCCCTCTCCTATCTCACTCCCTGCTCCCTCCTGCCCTTCTTGTCAGTGGGCCAAGGGTGGACAGCGCCCAGGCACACTGACTCTCCTGTGTGGCTCCTCCGAGCCAGCTTCCTCCTCGTGTGTCACCTGGATGACGGTGTGGATGGAAAATGGCAGGAAGGCCTGGGCCTTGTTGAGGATGTGGAGAACTGTAAGGGTCACGAAGGCTTTCTCGGCATCCATGGCATTGTCCTCGGCCACCAGGGTGTGGACAGCAAACACAACAAGTGCGACCTGAGACACAGGGATGGTAACAAGACTGCCTTCCTGGCTAGGAATGCCCAGGCAAGCTGTGGCTCTCCCACGGCCCACATGGCCAAGTACACATTGTTGGAATGAAACCTCACCACATGGATCTCACCCCAAATTCTTTTACATTACGCCCCCTTCCTCATTCCTGGGCCACTGTTGTACATTATCACGTCAATTCCAACTCATAGCGACCCTATAGGATGGAGTAGAATCACCCTGTAGGATTTCCCACACTAATTTTTACAGGAGCAGATCTCTAGGTCCTTCTCTGTTGCAGAGTTGCTGGTGGCTTCCAACTGCCAGCCTTTCCATTAGCAGCTGGGCATCATAACTACTGTCCCCTCAAGGATCCTAGGTCACAAAGTGATGCAATTCTCTCCAAAATACATGAGTGTGGTGATGTGGGGAATGAATGACTAGTCCCACCATTCTAAGTATCAGACCCTTTTGGTTCCAGGCATTGGGGGGCACTGTAATTTTAGATACTAACAGCATTTTTGTGATTCTAGACACAAGTGGCACTTGAGATTCTAGAATCCCTTGGAAGTTGTAGCTATGGGCAGCACTGAGGGCTGCAGGTAGTGGCTGCATTTGTGGTTCTGGGTGTCTCTAGGGGATGCTTTATGGTTTAGTGCTAGGTGCTGGTGATGTCTTGTTTCCGGGCGTCACTTGGTGATGATATGATGTGACTTGGTAGGATAGTGTAATCGTCACCTGGTGTGACGGTCAACTCATGTGATGATCGCTATTTGTGATGGTTACTCATGATGGCCATTTGGTTATGGTCACTTGGTGTGATGGTCACTTGGTATGACAATGACTCACCGATGCTGTCTGGGGAACCCTCATGGTTCCAAGTGTTGGGCCTTGTGGTTGTGAGTGTTACTGCACTGTTTTTGTCTGGAGTTCTAGCAGATGACTCCAGTGCTTCCAGACGCTGGTGGACACTGGGTTTAAGGCCCACTTGTCTCTAGCCTTTAGTGTTTCACAGGGTATGGATTATTCTGGAAACAGTGCTAAGTCTCGGGTGGTTTGTGAGCAGGGGTGTGAGTGAAGTCCAAGTCCTGCTTTAGGGAGGCTGAGCTGTCAGCAGTCCAGGCTCCGAGCACCCCAGGAGGGGCTGCTGGAGTGCTCTGTGACTGCATCAGGGAGGCCAGGTGACTTGAGAAGATTTTGCCTGAGCAGCTTCCTGTACCTGTAACCACTCCATTCTGGCGGAAACAGCGGTTCCTGATGGCAGGGAGCCCAGAGCGCAGGAACCCAGCCCTGTACCTGTCAAGTCCATTCTGACTCACAGTGACCCTACAGGACAGAGTAGAACCATCCCCAGGGGTTCCAAGGCTGTAGACCTTATGGAAGCAGACTGCCACACCTGCTCCTGCCGAGCAGCTGGTGGGTTGACCTTTCGGTTAGCAGCCAAGGGCTTAACCACTGCACCACCAGGGCTCCCTTCAGGGGAGGGAAGGCAGGCTGGAATCTGCACCACTGCCACCTTCACGGGAACGTGACTGGCCAGTGGACTCAGCAGAAAGCAGGGACTGGGACAGGACACGATCCAGAACAGGTGTGGTATGGTGGATGGGGTGGGCTGCATGGACGGTCTCTTAGGGGCAGCAATTGTTACCAGGATCTGGGGCTCCCCAACCTCATGGCCCCCAGCACCCTATGCTCTGCAGTGAGAAGAGTGGCATCACCAAAAACGTGGACACTTGGAAGGACACGAGGGACACGCAGAAGAGGAGGCCGGAGGTCCGCAGGGCGCCCAGCTCCTGGCCCCGCATGTGAAGGATGCGTTCCAGGAAAGCCTCCTCCCAGCCGTGGAACTTAATGACCCTGACGTTCCTGAAGACAGAACCGGAGAGGCGTCCCCTGGAGTCCTTCTGACGCATCTGCTCCTCCTGGGATTAGAGGGGGAAGAGGGGAAAAGAGGGGACAAGCCTAGAACGCTCCTCCCTCCACCTTCCACAGCTCCCTTCCAGCAAATCCTGCAATTCTACCTCCAAACCATGTCCCCAGTCTCTCTCTCACTTCTGCCACACACCCTGGCCTAATTCATGTCCTGTGGCACCTGGACCACTGTCAGAGCTGTCTCCTGGCCTCCAGCACCTGCTCCTATCCTGAGGGGCAGTACTACCCTAGCAGAGGGGGCACTCAGTGCCAGGGAACAGAAACCATCTCCCCCAGCAGGCCTGGGTGTGGTACAACCAGGAAGGCTTCCTGGAGGAGGGGACACCTGAGCTCTGGCTCAAACCATGAGGATGTGCTGAGGACACAGGGAAGAGGAAATGAAGTGAGGGTGGGAAGATGGGGAGAAAAGGGGAGAGGGAAAGAAGGCAGAAGCAGCAGGCCTCCACTCCGCAGGAGGTGGCCAGCGCAGGAATACGGGTGTGCGGGGATGGGTGGGCTGGATCACAGAGGGGCTTGAAGGTCAGGCAGAGGTGTCTGGGCTCTACTGCCTCCCCCAGAGAGAGGCATGATCAGAGAGCAGGAGACAGGAAATAGTCCAGAGGAGAGATGGACAGGGTGGATGAAACAGTGAGGCAAGAGGAGGGCGTCTATTCTGGCCTCCCTTCCTCCCTCCCTCCTTCCCTCCTTTGGGCTCTCCCCTCCTCTGTCCTCTCTTCTGTCTCCTCTCTTTCTACTTCTCTCCTCTCCTACTCCTCCTTTTCAGTTTTCCCCTGTCCTCTCCCCTCCTTCCTTAAGTCATACCCATGTGCTATTCTAAATGCAGTGTCCACATGGGTGGACAAAAGGAGCAGTCCCTGCCTCTGAGCACCTGCCGATTTGAGGAGAGAGACAGCATCAGAGCCAGGAGTCATCAGAGTGGGGGGTTAGGGAGGTAGGTGCATGGGAGAAGGCAAGCAGGTAATGGAGGTGGTGAGGGTGGGCGAGTTGTGTGTAGCCAGGGTGGGTGATCGGGGGCAGGGTGCTGGGGCAGAGGGTGAGGCAGGAGCAAAGCTGAGTCCAGGATCCCAGGGAGCTGGAGGGGGAGTGGAGAGAGGGTGGTGGAGAAGGAGGTGAGGACAGGAAGCTGGGTTGGCTGATCAGGCTTCAGATGGCTGTGGGGACACTGGCTTTGACTCTGAGGGTGGTAGGGCCACTGTGCCTTCTGAGTAGAGGATGCCCAGTGAGAAGAGGCTGGGGGAGCCAGGGGGAGGCTGCAGGGACTCAGGGGAGACAGGTGGGGGTCTGGTGGCCTGCAGGTATGAGGAGGCAATGTTTTGGATGAGTTTAGAGCATCAGGTCCACTGGAGACCCCTGGTTTGGGGCCCACACACTGGGGGGATAGACTGCTCCCTGAGACAAGACAATGAAGCAATGCAGGGGCTAGGTCAGATTGAGGGGCACACCTGGGACACCCCGCCTCTCTCCATCTCCAGGACCCACACAGAGTCTGGGACTGGAGGTACCTGGCCCCCGCCTTCTGGGGACATCCACCCAGCGCTTGTCTTCTCCCAATGCAAACCTGATGGTGGTTCCGCTTCTTGGAGATAAAGAAGTTCAGGGGGAGGAGGCTCAGGAAGACAGCGATGGCAGTCAGGGCTGAGGGTCCTAGGAGCTGGAGACAGAAGGGACAGGAGCCTAGCTGTCAACTCTGAGGGGCTGGGTCAGCTTGGGGCTCGGACTCGAGTCCTGAGGTGGGGGGAGCCAGGGAATTGGAGGGCAGACGCCACCAGGTCATGGTGACTGCGCCCACGGTGGCCTGCTGAAACCAGGGTACTTCTGTGCTGGGGAGGGGTACTCACTGAACCATATCACATGGGACAGGGGGAGTACGTTTAAGACACACATATAGGACAAGGGAGTTAAAGTGAGATCCCTGAAATCAGGAGCTGGGTTCAAATCTTGGACCCTGTCACGTACTGGTGTGGCCTGAGGCAAGTCACTTCCCCTCCCCAAGCTGCAATTTCCTCACCTGTAAAATGGGAACAGAACTGATTCCATCTCCTATGGCTGTTGCGTGGGGCAGTGGTTCAGTGGTAGATTTCTCACCTCCCATGCAGGAGTCCCAGCCAGTGCTCCTCATGTTTGACCCCCTCCTATCTGTCAGTGGAAGTGTGTGTGTGGCTATGCTGCTAAGCAGATTTCAGCGGAGCCTCTAGACGAAGACCAGGAAGCAAGGTCTGGTGATCTGCTTCTGAAAATTGGGCAATGGTCCAATCTGCTAGTGATTGTGGGGGTGGTGCAGGAAGGGGCAGTGTTCTGTGCTGGAGGCCAGCTGTGTGGCACACACTAGGTGCCCCTGCCATACAATCTTAGTCTTTAATTGCCTCGACCAGGATTGCCAGATTCAGTAAATAAACATACAGAATGCCCAGTTCTATCTGAATTTCAAATAAACAGCTGATAAGCTTTTAGCATAAGTCTACCCCTACCCATTATTTGGGACATACTTATACAGACCAATTATTTGCTGTTTCGCTGAAATTCAAATTTCAGCTGGCATGCCGTATTTTGTCTAGCAGCCTGATCCCTGACCAGTTTTCTAACTTTGGGACAGTCCTACTCTTTCTCAGCTTTGGTTTCTGATCGGGAAATTCAGCAGGTGGGATCACTAATTTTTAAATTCATCTCAAAGTTAGGACTTCCTGAGTTCCCCTCAGAGGCCCATCGGGCCCGCTATGTAGAAGAGCACCACTCTGTCCCAGTCTCTGGGCCCCCAGGAACCAGTGTTCACAAATCTTGGGCCCTGGTGCAAAGGTATTCTTGGGCCAGCGATTTTATTTGTGCAGCAATGCTGCCACCTGCTGGCTACATGGAGAAGTACCCACAAGGCAAACAAAGAGCCCATCAGCCACAAACCAAAAAACAAAATCCACTGCCCTGGAGTCGGTCCGACTTCCAGCAACCATGGGGTCAGAGCAGAACTGCCACACAGAGGTTCGAAGGAGCACCTGGCACATGTGAACTGCTGACCTCTCGGTTAGCAGATGTATAGCCCACTACGCCACCAGGGTTTCCGCAGGATTGGAAAAATATTCACAAAGATGTGAACAAAACGTTAAACTTCTCTCTGGCAAAAACGACAGCATCTAACTGTATGGCCCCAAGGCCTACCCCTCCTAAACTAGCACCACGCAGTGACCTCTGAGCTAAGAACGCCCTGCCAAGAGCCTGGGAAAGTGCATGGTTGGTGCTGGCTGCCTGCCTGTTGCATCTTTGGGGTCTACCTGTGGCCTGCTCCCTCACCCCCCATTTCCCCAAGTGCTTGCCCCTCCTCCCTCCCTCGTTTCCCCCCTAATAATAACAGCTAACATTTTATTTATTGTATGTCAGGCACTGTTCACAGCACCCTGTGTGTACTTCCTGAGCACCAGCTGTGCACCCAGCTCTGGAGTTGGGTGTGAGTGAGTCAGAAAAGTCCTGGTCGCATGTCCCAGGAGGCAGGTGGAAGCAGAAGTAGAGGCACCATAAAATGACAGCCTGTTATCATTCTCACCTCACTGATACCCCTGCCCTGTAGGTCAGTGAGCTAGGGCCCGAGGGCTCAATCCTGCTGCCTGTGTCTGTGCACAGGAGTCCTGGTGGCGCAACGGTTAAACACTCAGCTTCTATGGGAAAGGTTGGCAGTTCAAATCCACCAGCTCCTCCAAGCCAGGAAGATGCAGCAGTCGGCTTCTATGAAGTTAATGGCTTTGGGAGCTGAAGGGGGCAGCTCTCCTCTGCCTGTGGGTTCACTAGGAGTCAGAACTGCTCGACAGCAGGGGATCGTAGGGTTTGTATAGCTAGTCCGTGACTAAGAATGTTTTCTCCATTTTTTAATGGCTGAAAAAAATCAGTAATAGTATATATAATAGTGATAATATTGGCTTGGCAATGTAATAAATAATAATATAAAAGGATAATAATATATAACTTGTGATATATTATTTATATTTTATATATAAATATTTATATATAATTATATTTTATATATAAAAATATATATATATTTATATTTTATATATCAAAAGTTTAGTGTGCATAAAGAAAGTTGTACTCGGACAAAGCCACCCCCGTTCATCCATGTATTGTCTATGGTTGCTTTTAAGGAGCCCTGGTAGTGCAGTGGTTAACTATTTGGCTGCTAAAGGGGTTTGAATGCACTAGCCACTCTGCAGAAGAAAGGACCTGGGGATCTGGCCCCGTAAATATTACAGCCTAGGAAACTCTATAGGGTTCAAGTCTGTCCCATAGGGTTGCTATGAGTTGGAACTGACTTGGCAGTACAGAAACATATAGTTGTTTTTGAATCATAACTATGGAGTTGAGCAGTGATAACAAAGTCTGTCTGGCCCACAAAATGTTTATTATCTGGTCCTTTACAGACCATCTTGGCTGAGACCTGCACTCAGCCCTGCAATGCTCTGGAGTCAGATCTTCTGCCAGTTCTCAGACATAATAAATAGTAACTCTAGCAAGTTACTAGATACAACTGTATCCCAGGTTTAAGTGCTTTACATGTGTTCACTCATTGAATCCCTCAATGAATCTAAGGTAGGGATACTACTGTTGACATTATCCCCATTTTACAGATGAGGAAACTGAGGTACAGAGAAGTTCAGTAATTGGCTCATGTTGGTGTACCTAGTAAGCAGTAAAAGCAGGATCCGAACTCTGGATGTCCAACTCTAGTCTCTGTTCTTAATAATAATCATTTAAAAAAGACATTAAACCACAAAATGTAAGCAAGTCAGACAAAGTTCTGATTGTTAGCCTGATGACTATTTTATGCTTTTTTAAAACTGGGTAGTATATTTTTTCCCCTAAAATTTTCTCTGCCTTCAAAGTCCCTGCTGGAGCAGGAGAAAAGTGGAGTGCAGAGCTCAAATTCATGTAAAAAGACCAGACCTGATGGTGTGACTGAGACTGGAGGGGACCCCAGAAGATACGGCCCCGGACTCTCCGTTAGCCCAGAACTGAAAACATTCCTGAAGCCAACTGCTCCGACAAAGATAAGTCTGGACCATAAGACATCAGATGATACTGGTGAAGAGTGTGCTTCTTGGCTCAAGTGGATACAGGCGACTAAATGGGCAGCTCCTGCCCACAGGTGAGATGAGACAGCAGAAGGGGACAGACGTTGGTTGAACAGACACGGGAAATACAGGGTGGAGAGAAAGAGTGTGCTGTCCCATTGTAGGGAGTACAGCTAGAGGCACATAACAACGTGTGCGTAAGTTTTGTATGAGAAACTTGTTTGAATCACAAACCTTCACCTAAAGCATAATAAAAAAATTCTCCATCTTTTTTCTTTGTGACCGATGGTGGCCCAGCATTGCTGGTACCTTCAGGACACGCTTCCCTGCCTCCTAGATACCTGCCGTCACACCCAAGAAGTGTCAGCATCTATAGCGTCTTCATCCTTGTTCAACAGGCAAAGGAACCAAATCCTAGGGAGGGTGACAGCAAGCCCAGGCCACCCTACTCTACCCCCTTTCCCATTTCCCTGCCCACAGTGTGCAGACAGAGGAAGGAGGAGGGAAATTGAGTGCACATCCCTCTCTGTCCCCACCGTACCTGCCACAGGAGGACAAAGCAGATGACGATCCAGATGAGTGGCAGCCACAGCCCGTTGAGGTACAGGATGCTCTCAGTCAGCCGCGGCACATCCACGGACACCAGGTTGACCACGTCCCCTACTGCACTGGCCTTTCTGGAGCTGCTGGACAGAGCCAGGACCTGGACAGGGCAGGAGAGCCACACCTGGAGTCAGAGGGAAGGAGGGGCGAGGAAGGCAGCAGGGAGGGATGGTGGCCCTCAGCGAGGTCAGGGTAAGAGCTCAGACTCCAGGCTGCATGGAGTAGCCTGGACAGGTCTCTTCTCTCTCTGAGCCTCAGATTCCTTATCTGTAAGATGGGCCGGTAAAGTCTTCTCAGCAAACGTCACAGTACTTCTGTGAGAGCCCGGGTGTATGAGAGAAGTAAAAAGGCTTCCTAACGTGCTGGAGCCACAATAATTAATAAAGTGGTAACAAGTAATAATAAATAAGATTACAAATAAATACTGAGTTAGTGACAATGTCACTGGAGACCATTTCCTGAGTGCTAGTTATATCCCGAAGAGTCCCTGGTAACACAAAGATTAAGTACTTATTACTAACCAGAAGCTTGGTGATTCAAATCTACGCTTGGAAGAAAGGCCTGGTGATCTACTTCTGAAAAGAAACAGCCTTGAAAACCCCACGAAGCAAAGATCTAACACACATGGGGTCATTTTGGGTCCGTGTCCACTTGATAGTAACTAGTTTTGTTTCAGTTTCACTATGTCTCAGGCACTGTGCTAACTGCATAGCTTCATTCTCTCCTGTGATGCTTACAAGCATAAGTAGCAGGCATTACCATTATTTCATTCTATCTAAAACTCCACCAATAAAACGTCCTACTTTTGTGTCACTAAACCCTGGTGGCGTAGTGGTTAAGTGCTACAGCTGCTAACCACAAGGTCGGCAGTTCAAATCCACCAGGCGCTCCTTGGAAACCCTATGGGGCCGTTCTACTCTGTCCTATAGGGTTGCTACATGTCAGAATTGAGTTGATAGCAGCGGGTTTAGGGTAGGAAGGGGAGACAAAAATCACTGCCAATTAAATTAAGATGTGTATTAAAAAAAGACCAGAATTAATGACAGGTAGCATTACTAATCCCATTTTACAGACAAGGAAACTGAGGCACAGAGAGTTAAGTCATCTGCCCAAAGTTAGACAGCCTGCAAGTAGCCAAGCTAAGACTGGAATCCAGAACAAATGAAGCATGACAATGGGCTAGATGGATCATCCATCCAGTCCGTAGCCTCCCTGGCACCAACCTGATTTTCGGGTTGTTCTAAATGTGCCCCAACCCTGGGGTCATAGTGGACCCCACCTAGCCCATTAAAGGCAAAGTTTTACTTGCAATCCTTTCTGGAGAAATGCTTGCTGCATACGTGAGGGGTGACTGAGCGCAAAAATTCATTCACTGAGCACATCTGTACTGAGCACCGAGGAGCCTGTTGGCGCAGTGGTTAAGTGCCCAGCTGTGCACTGATGTTTGGTCTGTAGCTCACGTCTATCAGCTGCTCCATGGGAGAAAGGTGCGGCAGTCTGCTCCTGTACAGACTTCAGCCTCAGAAACCCAAGGGGGCAGTTCTTCTCTACCCTAGAGCGTTGTTAGGAGTTGGGATTGACTCGACAGCTAGGGGTTTATCCAGCACCTGCTTGTAAGTACACACACTGAGCTGGGTACTGGGAGTACAGCTGTAAATGACAGATGGAGTCCTGCTCTTCTGTGACTAGAGCCTGAGTTGAGGAACAAAGTTAATGAGCACACTCCTTATTGATTGATTAAATATAAATAATTAATTCAGTAACTGGTTCTTTCAGGGTTATTGTGGTAAGCACCGTGAAGCCACACACAGAAGTAGAGCGGAGGGTCTGACTTCATCAGTCGAGGAGGCACTCGAAGTACGGTGCCCCCCACTGGTCTTTCTCCAAGGCTCAATTAGCCACACAGGGCAGATAGGCACACCTGGCGTGGAGCTTAGGGGGACACAAGTCAGGAAACACAGCCCGCCAAGGAGGCAAGTTCAAGAGCCGCCCACACAGCCATCCAGCAGCTGTTCTCTCTGCCTGGCTCCTCTGAGGTCACAGTTCAACTCTGAGAGAATGAGACTCACAGGGCACAGTGCGGGCTCCAGCGTGGCTTGGACACCTCCATCCCCATCAAGCAACCAACCCGATCCACTGCTGTCAAGTAGATTTCAACTCATAGCGACCCTACGGGACGGAGTAGGTCTGCCCCATAGAGTTTCCAAGGAGTACCTGGTGGGTCTGAATTGCTGACCTTTTGGTTAGCAGCTGTAGCACTTAACCACTGTGCCACCAGGGTTTCTAAGAGCAGCCAATATCTCCTGAAGCAGTTTCATGGGCTTAGCTTTCAGGGTCCCAAGCCCAAAGCTGTGCTCACTGATAGGACTTCTAGCCCAGATCCAACTTACAACCCAAAACCAAAACAACTAAACTCATTGCCAGTGAGTTGATTCCGACTCACAGTGACTCCTATAGTGGTGCCAAGATGGATTCAAAGTGCCGACCTCTTGATTAGCAGCCAAGCTCTTAACCACTCTGCCACCAGGACTCCTAACAATGGGGTTATTTTGACCAACATGTCAAAATAACATGGCTGACAGTCCACCTTTACCTGGGTCCATACCTATCCATACCTAGAGAGTTAATCATTTATCCTCACGAGGGTTGATGTACAATCAATTAGACGAAGTGAGTTAGGAAGAGTGCCCTGGCAGCGGGAATAGCAGGTGCAAAGGCCCTGAGGTGGGAGAGGGCCTGGTGCGTTTGAGGAACCAAAAGACACCTATGTGGTGGGAAGGGAATGTGCAAGGAGGGCATGGTCGTGTGATGTAATCTGACACGAGGAGGTCAGAGAGGTCCCCAGGGGTCAGATCATGCAAGGTCTTAGGGAAACAGCCAAGAAGGTGACAGTGAAGTTTGACTGGTAACAGCACTGGATGAGTAACTTTTCAGTCACTGATACTGTTAACAGCTCAGTGGCCTCCCTCTTTCCTGCTGGAACTTTTGTACACAAGTTGGGGCTCTCCTCCAGGGGCTCACCTTTCTGGTCACCAGTCCAGTGATGGCCGTCCGCAGCCTCATCTGCAGCAGCTTCAGTCTGTACATGTGCTGCTGCTCAAACAGTGTTTGCAGGCAGGCACAGAAGAACATCAGCACCACGAGGACGTAGCCCTTCCAGGCCGGGGCCTTGGGATCACCCATGAACTCCAGAAAAAGGCTTGGGGAGAGGGAGAGGGTACAGCTGGTAAGGAGACGTGCCTGTGATGTTGCCTCTGCCCAAGCCTGGCCTGATGCGGAAGTCAGTGTGATAGACTGTTGGCAAAAACGGCCGCAGTTACTTCCCCTACTGTCCACACTCCTTTTCAACATGACTTTGTAGCTCCTGCTACCAAGAGTAGAGCTTCTGCCTTTGCCCCTTGAATCTGAGCCAGTCACAAGAACAATTTAGGCCAACAGAATACAGTGGAGGCGAAATGTGCAGCCTAAGCTTCAGAGAGCATGTAGCTTTTGCTTGATCTCTTGGAATCCTGCCAGATGCCATTGGAAGAGACCTGAGCTAGCCGTCTGGAGCATGAGAGACCACGTGGAGCAGACACAAGCCATTCCAGCTCAGACTCCCTCAGAACAGCAAGTCTCTAGCTAACTGTATAGACATAGGAGTGAGCTAGCTCTGCCAAGGCCAGAAGAACCACCCAGCTGAGCCCAGCCAAGGTCAACCCAAATTGCTGCCCCAAATTATCATAAGCTAAATAAATAAAGGTCTGCTGTTTTAAACCACTAACTTTTGGTGAAAGCTACCTGATACAGTTAGGTTAGAGTTACCTGATTTTCCCTCCCTAAGCTCAGTAGCATTCTCATTTATTTCTTCCCTTGCTTGTAACCTCTTGATCCACCCTCTGGTCCCCTGTGACTGGAGGCTGTGAAACAGAGTGTGAGCATGGGCAGAAGCAGAGTTGAACCTTCACTAGCCTTCAAGGGATGCTGTTAAGGGACAACAGCCTGCAGCAAAACATCTAAAGTCTGGACCCACCTGAGGAGCTTGGGAAGAGTGAACCTGAAGATATCACTGATGATGAGGCACAGAGTCCCCAGGAGGAAGGCAGACCGAGACATCTGCCAGATGGCACCCAGCAGCATGCCCCGTTTATTTCCTTCTTTCTGTAGAAAGGCCTCAGTCTCCTGGGCCTCTGCACCACTGCTTCCTTTTCTGCCAGACACTGCAGCCTTGGTGTACCTGAGGCAAGGAGAGACATTAGGATGGTCCTTTTATGTGTCCTCAGTGGAGACAGCTGGCCTGCAGGCAGCAGCACCAGACATTAAGGGGTTATCCTCCCAAAGGGTGATGGGTACGCAGGAAACCAGCTTCACTCCTCACTTCCTTCCTATCAACCAGAGAACTCACTTTTTATCTTTTCTGTTTTTTTCTTTTTTGGTATGATGAAGAACATAGTCACCAAAACTTACACCAGCACAACAACCTCTGTGCTTACAATGCAAAGTCAGTGATTACATTTTCCCCGACCACCCATAGGTGGGCGGCCCTGCTGGAGGGAGCTACTGGGGGCTGGATGCTGCAGTGCTGCTTTCTGGGTCCTGGGTCCTGGGTCCTGGGTCCTGGGTCCTGGGTCCTGGGCCCTGGATCCCTTCCAGCTCTGACAACTTATGGCGCTATCAGTAATTTTGGTTCTGGGCAGGTGTTGTGGTCACTCTTTACATATGAGGTTTTCCACTCCTCTTGACCTCCTCGTAGGTGAGTATTTATTAGACTTCTGCTTCACTGAAGAAGAGATTGAGGGTCTGAGAGGCAGTGACAGCTGCTCAAGCCCACGCAGTGAGGGACAGAGCAGGGATTTGAGCCCAGATCTCAATTCATGGTTGAAGTGGTGCTTCTTTGTGAGCTAGAGACGCCCCCGACCAACCCCACCAAGAAGAAGAAAAACCAAAAACCTCTGGGGAGCTCAGTAATCAGGTCCTTGCTAAGAAGGCCAAGGTTGTTGCCCCTTACCCCTGGCCTAGCTCAGTACTTGGCGGGCACCTACAGAGGGTGGTGGCTCAGACCCCATCCATGAGCTGGGCATAGCCTATTCTCATGAATATTTTAGCACTTAGGGTTCACTCAGAGGCTCTCTTTAACTATGTATCTCTGGCTTGTTCTGGCATTAAATTCATTGTCTTCACAGCCACATTCATTCTTTCTTTTGGCCACTTGTCCTATTGGAACTTCACGTGGACAATTCCTGATCTGTATTTTCCACTGGGGTGTCTCTAGCACCTGCATATAGTAAGTGCTCGATTAATACTTCTCAAATGCTGGAACAAAGACTGAAAGCAAAGCCTAGCACATAGTGGCAGAGACACCTGTGGAAGGAAGGAAGGAAGGAAATGGGCAGCTGGGGTTAATGGACAGAATCTAGCCTGAGAACCAGGAGATCTGGGTTCAAATGCCGGCCATTTTCTCTGTTCTGAGCCTCAGTGTTTCCAGCTGTAAAATGGGAGTGGGGCAAGAGATGACTGAAGGTTATTTGTGACCTGCCATCTACTTGGTCGTCTTCTAGCTCCCTGCCCCAGAATTCTGAGTCAGCATATTTAGCCTCCTGGCAATGGTTTCAGCAGGCCTCTTCATGCACAAGCCTTTTGACTTCTCTTGACCTTCTTGCCAGGTGAGTACTTATTAGATTCCTCATTTTGCTGAAGAAGAGACTGAGGGTCTGAGAGGTGTTGACACCTGCTTGAGGTCAAGCAGTGAGCAGCAGAGTGGGAACTGGACACAGGAAACTCTCTCCACTGGTGTCTGACCTTTGATCTCTCAACCCAAAGGTCATTTAGGGCAGACCTGACAAATTTAAATGTCTACAGAATGAGGCATCAGCTATCTGTGAGTGATACGGCCCAGGTGTAGACTGGAGGATACTAAAAGGAGAAGTGGGGACTGTGACAAACAGAAGGACACGTGCCTTGCCCAGAGGGACAGCCTCCTACCTCTCACTGTCATGCAGGGATGTGGGCCAGTGCCACCAGATCTATTTAAAGCCAGAAACCCTGATTTTGGTGAAATCTCCAGAGTTTCAAATGTTGGCAACTTATTAAAACCCAAAATAACAACAAAACACTACGTGGACCAAACATTCGTTGTGAGCCTGATTTGGCCAGCAGGTGGCTGGGGTGTGACCTCTCTCAACAACGACTTCTCCATGCCCTCAAAAGTTGCAAAATACTTCAGAAACAAAACCAAAGTCCTCTCTGTGTGTAATCAGTGAACTCAGAAAACGACTGAGTCAGGTCTTTGCCTAATTTTGCCTTTCTCCTTCCTTTCTGCCTTCTGTTTGCAAGAGGTTCTCCACCTGTTCGAGAATGTTTCTATCTGTTTGTCCTAGTGGTAGGTGACTATAACTCTCACACTGGCTAGAGAAGCCAGGAGCTGGGAAGGGTGGGCTGGCCCTTCCACATACTGAAAGCTAACCCTGCTGCTGCTGTAAATGCTTTAGGAATGGAGGGACAATGTGGCAGGATATGCTGTGGTGAGGAGACAGGTGCTATTCTGGTTTGTTCTCATTACTTTCCCCCTTTGGAAAAAAACAGTGTTTTTTTCTTCCTTTGGAGAGCAGCCCCTCTCCTAGGTACCTCACGTGGTTCCGAAGGGGCCACCAATCATGGGACTCGCTCCCCTGCCTCTAGCCATGGGATTGGCTCCTGATAGGAACATGACTCAAGCCAGGCCAATCACAGAGCTTCCCTGGGATTTTCTGTAGCAATTCTAGACAAGAAAGGCTCTCTCTTTACTCTAGAGTGGCAGCATGGCATATCATGGGACAACTCTTCTGGACAGATCAATACACAGATAATAGCAGAGGTGAGAGATGCAGACAGAGAATCTGGGATCCAGCCAGGGAGGCTAGACCCACCTTCTCAGTTATATCAGCCAACAGACTGACTCTCTTTCTCTTGCTTCAGCTAATTTGTAGGATTCAGCCATCTGCAAAAAGCACAACAAAATTCTAGCATATATTGGGGAACCTTATGATTTTTCCCACAGAGCTAAGTCATGTTTGTTCTGTCCCCTGAAACACTGAAGTCCAAGGTCATGACCTATTCAATGGCAGGGGAGCATTCAGTGAAGGCCTATCTATGCTGCAGGCTCATTGCTCTAGTGTTTCTCAAACTGGGTTCCTCAGGCTCCAAGGGTGCCAGAGAAGTTTCTAGAGATGCCACAAAGGGCAAGACTGAGACAGATTTTGTTCTACCTCCTAGTTTGGTAAGCAGTGCCTGAGGTCTCCAAAGCTTATAAGCCACTGCCCAAGATACAACAATTGGTCTCTATTTGCCTGGAATGGCAGAGGAAGAAGATCCAGGAATTAGAGAAAGAAATGAATTGCAGGTTTAACTGTCCCCAGAAACTATTAGCTCCATCACCATGAGACCAGAAGAAACGGATGGTGTCCAGCTACTATGACTGAACAGTTTGATCAAGGACCCAGTGAGCAAAAGGAGGAAACTCATGGAAGACAAGTTCAAGCTCAAACAGAAACCAGACTTCCTAGATCCATTGGGACTAGTCAAGCCAAGTGCCGTCGAGTCGGATCCTGAGCAAAAGGAGGAAACTCATGGAAGACAAGTTCAAGCTCAAACAGAAACCAGACTTACTAGATCCGTTGAGACTACGGGAATCCTTAACTCTAATGCTTGGAAATGATCTTTAAATCTTGAGCCAAAACTGTCCCGTGAAGCCAGTTAAGTTAAATAGTAGCTTAGCCCAACACATAAAGAGTTTTTGTCGCAAGTATATCACCCTTATAAAAAATTAACTATAGTAGTATAAACCGATAGCAGTTCTTCCAAAGCACAGACAAGAACTTCAAGGGGCAGAGTCTGAGTGTCATAATTAAGCAGTATGGGCAGAGACAGTGACAGATGGTGACATAATGTGGACTATGTAACTGGTGCTACTGAATGTTTCACGCAGAAATTGTGAATGGACATATGCCTGTTTGTGTACACTGCCAACAAAAATAGATGCAATGTTGTTTTAAAAAGGAAAAGAAATTGTGATAATCAATAAACGAAGGTATTAAAACAAAAGCAGAAACGAAACAAAAAGGTGAGGCAGAGTACTAGACAGAGCTTGAAAACCTCGGGAAAACTAATATTGCCTCAACTCTTAAACGACTTTCCAGAAATTTGCTAAATCCTTTTCTATGAATCATCTTTTTTCATCCCCACCAGCTATGAGTGGGGTCCAATGACATCCCCATTGAACAGATGGGAAAACTGAGGTCTAGGAAGCTAATTATTAAGGTTCCATTGTAAGCCAGTAGTTAGCTGCCTGTGTGTCCTATGTTGCTACCCAGTTCCCCCCTCCCAGTCTTAGAATACCCCTTCTGACTCCTACCCACCATTCACCATAACTACTTCCTTCTGGAGCTTCAAAGAATGCTGTTTGTCAGACTCCTTCGGAAACCTGCAAAGCACTCTGGGAGGAATTGTATCCTGAGCCAGGTCAGTTAATGGTTAGTGGGATCAGCAGGCAACCTGGGAACTGCGGCAGCGGAGCCTAGAGCAGAGTAGGGCTGTTTGTGGGGCCAAATGACGAGCTTCGGCATCCGGCTAAGCCCCTGACCTCCATGCACTCACCTTGTCTGGTGCCTTGTCCACTCCCTTTCGAGCTGGGAAACAAGTTCTTCTGAGGAGTTTTCTTTCCCAAGTGACCAGAGGTCTTTTGGTCCCAGTGGCCTCCTGTAGCCCTTCCAGACCAGCCTGTAAAAGAGGGTCACCAGGGGCAGCTCCTCCTGCTATCTGCCCCCTCGGGGTCCTGCTGGGTAGTTGTGTGACCCTGGGCCAGTCACTTTCCCTATCTGCACCTCTGCTGGCCCTTTGCTAAAAAGAACGCTATTAACTACACCTAACATTTCCAAGAGGCTTCTCAGTTTACAGGGAGTCCGGTGGTACAATGGTTAAGCACTCAGCTGCTAACCAAAGGGTTGGTGGTTTGAACCCACCTAGCTGCTCTGGAGAGGAAAGGTGTGGCAATGTGCTCCTGTCCAGATTTACCACCTTAAAACTCTATGGGGTCAGTTCTACCCTGTCCTATAGGGTGGCTATGAGTTGGAATTGACTCAGCAGCTACAGGTTTGGTTTTGGTCTCTGTTTACAAAAAAATCCTCTTATTTAATTCTCTTGCGAGCCCAGATTATTCTCGATTCATTTTACAGATGAGGAACAAACAGGCTCAGAGGTTAAGAGAGGCTGGGTAAGCAAAAGCCCAGGCAGCCTCGGTCAGCTTGGGGAAACCCCAGGGTGGGCATGGGGAGAGCTGTGGTGAGGAAGGAGAGCAGCCGGGTCGGTGGGTGGGCCATCCCAGCCCCCACCCTGCTACTTTACTTACCCAGAAACCCACCAGAACATGGCCCTGGAGGGGAAGGAGGCCCCAGCCTCTGGACATGGATTCTGGAAAAGACGAAATATAGGAGCAGTAGGCCTGCGTCTTACACTCCATGGTGAGTGTGTGGCGTGGGGAGGAAACCAGGATACACCGGTCATGAGCTTAGGAATGATAATGCACCTGGAGGGGTCCTGATGTGACTCAATGGCCCTGATGCTGCCTGGCAGGAACGGCTAAAAGGGACTGGGCCACAGAGCTGACAGCATCCACAGGACAGAACAAGCGAGTACTGAAAACAACTGCTGTTAATACGGAGACCAATACGTCTCTAAGCAAGGGTCACACCCAGCATAGACAACAACGCCCTCAACAACATCCCGCGGTGACTGAGGTCGGAAGACAAAGCTGGTCCAGAAAAGACCTCACTGACTGAGACTCCTCACCAGCCGGGCGTGAGGACAAACACTCTGGTGCATCTTCACTGTCCCTGCCTGCCTGTCACCAATTTTTAAAATTGTTTGCCTCTCTAGTAGGCAAGGTAATGATAGAAACAAAAATAACAGTCCGTTGTAGTTTTAATTTGATGACTTGAGCAGTCAAGCATCTTTTTACATGGTCTCAGGTCAGCTGTGTCTTTCTCAATAAGACCTTCCTAACTCCTCGGCCTAGTTCAGGGTCATCCATCCCCGACTCTCGTGAGCTGTGAGCGTCTCCCTCAGAGCACTCACCCCAGCTGTAGCTTCCTACACGGTTGTGTTATTACGTGATTCATGCTTGTCAGCTGCCTGAGGACAAGGGCTATCTCTGCTTGGCCACCACAGAGCCCTCAGCACTGAGCTGTGCTTTGAGCAGGAGTCAACAAACTACAGCTCATGACCAACCGCAGCCCGTATTTCTGCAAATAAAGTTTTAACTGGAACACAGTCACATTCATTTGCTTACATATCACCTATGGCTGAGTTTGTGCTGACAGCCTTAGAGCTGAGTACTGGCCTCGCAGTGACAGTGACCATCTGGTTCAGTAGATTAAAATATTGACAATCTAACCCTACTGTATGGAATGGAAACCCTGGTGGTGTAATGGTTAAGCGCTATGTCTGCTCACCAAAAGGTCGCAGTTCAAATCTGCCAGCGGCTCCTTGGAAACTCTATGGGGGCAGTTCTAGTCTGTCCGCAGAGTTGCAATGTATTAGAATTGACTCATGGTAATGGGTTTTAGCCCTGAACAGAAAAGTTGGCTAATCCCTAGCATAAAGCACACATTCAGTGCCCATTTCGTCAAATGCATTCCAGTTCAAGTCCCGTAGGTCTCATGGGGAGACAGAGATTTGAATTAGAGCAAGACAAAGGAAGCAACCTGGCAACTTACAGACTGCTGGGGGTCTTTAGGAAACAAGGGGGGTTGATCCACCAGGCAAGACAGCACAAACTGTATCACAATTAGAGTCAAACCCAGGTAAGTCACCAGATGGTGGAAAGGGTCGCTCTGGAAGCCCTGTGGGAGAGAAAGCAGAAGGCCTACTGAGTCTGGACAAGTAGCAGCCAGCCCACTGGGCTCACAGGTAGCAGAGGTTGAAGGCGGTGTCCACAGGGGAGAAAAAGTCGAGGCTCAAAAGGATTCCTGCAGCTGGGAATGCAACCGAGGCAGGTCACGGGCTTCAAAAACCAGTCTCCCAGCATTCCTGGGTGTCCAGATTTACAGAGACCTGACTTACATATATGGCGTACATAGAAAGGGTGAGTCACAACCACTTGGATATGAGTTGAAGGGTCACTTCACCCTTCTCCTTATGGCATGAAGGAAATCCTTATTCCATTCCAGCCCCAGCCCAGTCTCCCATCCCAGCGTCCACCTGGCCAGTGTTCTCTGGTTTATGGAGAACGGGGTTGGTCAGATTATGCAATAATTCTGCCTCGAGCACACCCAAGGGCCTTTTCATACACTGTCCAATCAAGATTCTGATGGGGAAACCAAGGCTCAGAAGAGCTAGCTGTTCAAGAGCACCTGTTCAAGGGCACCCAGATGATGTGACTCAAAGCACGAGCTCTGGCTACAGTGCCGTGGTTACTTTTGCCTGGTTGGCATCACACTACCCTTTGTCTGGTGATAGCACCTAATCTGCTCCCCCCACACTTAGGTATGTGGCTCATGGGGAACTCATTCCACTTCAAGAGGCGGCAGGTGACCAAGCTTGGTCCATGGGAATATTCTAGATCCCTGGGAACTGTGGTTGACTTAGGTATGAAGACAGGATATCAACTTAGCCAGTAAGATCCTTCCACTGGCTTTGCCACGTTGGTAGAACACAAATCTAGAGCTGTTGGTGGCCTTCCTTGCTAGCTCATTGGAAAATGAAGCTAACAGAGAAAGAGAGCTGAAAGATAGACAGAAATAGCAATATACTGATGCCATTGGCACACCTGTATCCAACTATGCGTGAATTCCCCCTGAAGATCCCAAATGCATGTGCGAACAAATTCCCTCTTATTTTTCTCAATGCTGAAGCTAATGTGAGCTGTTTTTATTTTTTGAAGCAGTAGTGTGGGAGTCTTTGCTTGTGTGTTGCATGAAAGAAGGCATATATGTGTATGAATGGTGTGCAAGTGAAGTGTGTGAGTATGTAACATAATGGATATTCATGTAGATAAAAAATGTATGGGATGATAGGTACTGGGGCAATTAATTTTAAATGTCAGCTTGGCTAGGCTCTGGTGCTTAGTCATTTGGTCCACTGCTAGTCTAGATACTGCTGTAAAGCTATTTAGCTAGGATTAACATCTACAATCGCTTGACTGCAAGCAAGCTGTATAATCTGCCATTTGTGAGCAGGTCTCATTCAATTGGTTGAAGGCTTTCAGAGTAAAAACTAAAGTTTCTCGAAGGAAGAAGGATTCTGCCTCGAGACTATAATGCAGACATCCTGCAGGAGGTTTCAGCTTGCCACTGTCTACAGATTTTGGATTTGTCAGCCCCCAAGAAGGCACAGGAAACCCTAGTGGCACAGTGGTTAAGTGCTACGTCTGCTAACCAAAAGGTCAGCAGTTCAAGTCTGCCAGGTGCTCCTTGGAAACTATGGGGCAGTTCTACTCTGTCCTATAGGGTTGCTATGATTCGAATCGACTCGATGGCAGTGGGTTTTTGGTTTGGTTTATATATGAGAGGCAGCATTTGTGTGTCTCCTTGGAGTCCAGATGGTTCAGTGGTTAGGTGCTCAGGCTGCAAACCCAAAGGTCAGCCTTTCAAATCCACCACTATAGGGTCACTATGAGTCAGAATGGATTTGACAAGAACGGGTATGGGTTTTTTCTGGTTAGACTGTGACTATACCATGTGTGTTTGTGTAGAGAATAAGTTCTGTGCAGAAAGAAAGTGAGGAAAGATAGGACCCAAGGCCTCAAACTATCATACTGGTTCACCGCAGAAGGCCCAGGCCCACACTTACCCCTTGTGAGATCTGCTGGGCGGCAGTGGTAGCTGGCAAGACGCAGCAGAGTAGCCAGTATCCAAAAAGCACCCCGGAAGCCTGGACCCCCTTCTTCCTCTCCACGTGGATAATGAACAGTGCAAAGCTCTACAGGGGAGTCAGGAAGTGCCCCTGTAGGCAGGCGGTGGGGAGGGTGCTTGGGCCCACTCTCCCCTCCCCATCACCCATCTCTTCCCACCACCCTCCCCCAGGGCTGGAAAAGCGGCAGCCAGCAGCCAGGGCAAAGCCGGGAAAAGCCAGGCTCCAGACTGCAGACGGCTTTACCATTGTGGTGAGCCACACAGTGGGGTGAGTTAGGAACTCTGGGGCCTGGGGTGTTCCCCGCTGGATTTTCCAAAGTGAGACGGCCACGCTGAAGGTATACAAGACTAGCAGGATGGCCCCAAGCACCTGGGGAGACAGGCTCAGATAAGGTCAGTGGGTAACAGAATGACGGCGGCATCTGGATGGTGGAGGGTGGTGGACGGTGGCCCGTGTCCCATCGGGCTGTGGCCGTGCAGCTCTCAGGAGGGAGCTCTGTAATAGAACAATGATCTGATTGCACAGCACCAGTATGAAGAACACACTGGAAAACGCGCAGAGGAGGCTGCAGACAATTTTTGACACAGGAGCTCAAGTCAACTCACTGTGTTTTCCCACATGCACAAATATTCATTCAAGAGTGCCTAGGCAAGGTGATTTGTGGTATGAGAAACAGCCTGTGACTGTTCATGGGCTGAAAGTTACACCCTTTTCAAGTCTCTCCTGAGACCGTCATGTCTTTATACCCCTCTTCAGAACACGCCGATCTCTCTTTTGAACAAGAGAGCAAGCAGAAATCACGCATTTAGGGGAGAAAAACCAAGAGCATGGCACATGACAGGAACTATTAAAGGTACCAAGGAGCCCTGGTGGCACAGTAATGAAGCGCTCAGCTGCGAAGGGAGAGGTCAGAAGTTCGAACCAGTTGCTCTGTGGGAGGAGGGTGAGGCAGCCGGCTGCTGTGAGAGCTATAGCCTCGGGAAGCCTACGGGCTGTTGGCTGTGGGTTGGAGTCCACTTGATGGAAACAGGTTTTAGCCCTTTAAGAGCACGCAACTTGATCTTGGACAAGTGGTAGTTAACACAGCAAAAATTAAGAAAGTAGTGTAGGAAGGGGACAAGTGAAAGCAGGACTCAGGTTTGGAATGCCCGTTTTCCTAAAATAAACATGCTGCATTGTTTCTGTGTGCCGTGGAGTTGATCCAACTCACAACAACTCCATGTGACACCACAGAACTGCTCCTAGGCTGTGATCTTTACAGGACAGCCTTGGTGGCATAGTCGTTAAAAGCACAGCTGCTAACCTAAAGATTGGCAGATCAAATCCAGTAGCCGCTCCTTGGAAACCCCATGGGGTGGTTCTCTATAGCACAGGGGTCACCACTAGTCGGGATCGACTTGGTAGCACTAAGTTTGTGTTTGGATTAATCTTCATGGGAGCCAATCACCAGGTCTTTCTCCCAAGGAGCCACTGGGTAGATTTGAACCGCTGACCTTTTGGTCAGCAGGTCGGCAGCTGAGCACTTGTGCTACCAGGGCTCTTTCAAAATAAACATGTAACAGTTTAAATGACCATGCTGCAGTACTACCTGAGGGGAAACACTAAAATCGATGTGCAATTGTTAAATTTTTTACAAAGGTTCTTGGCAGTGCAGCCCCCAAACCATCTTGAAGACCCCTGGGGTACACACTTTGAGAGATGTCAGTGATGGCAGCTGTAAACTGTCCAAGACCACGTGAGCACCACATGTGTGTCTGTGTGGTTTGGGGTATGAACAAAGTTTCATGATTATAAAAGCTGTTTGGGGGAGACATGTTCTATCGTTTTCCCTGGAGTCCCTCGCATACCGGTTTCTGGTTGGTTAACAGGTTCCCTTCTTGTCCCCACTCTGTCTGTTCCTCAACAGGGTGTCCAGTTTGGGGTTTCTGCCTGTCCCCTCCTCCCATTGTTTGGTTCCATAGTCCTAGTGGTGACAGCTACCATTTTGGCCTTGAAGAGAGGGGACATCCGGAGGTAACCTCTGCCATGGCGGTGGATGTAGAGAAGGTGGATGGGGCCGAGGACCCAGAGGTACAGGGGGGGGACCCAGACCCCCACTGTTCTCAGGAAGCATAGGTTCAGCAGGTGGGCAGTGGCAGGCTCAGACTCCGTCTGGTTCCAGACCTGAGGGAATACAGGGTACCCTTAGAAAACAGGTCACAAACTCACCTGCAACTTTTAGACACTGAGCATTCTTATGTGAAAATGTGCAAGCTCTGAAGTGGATGCAATGTCCATCCACTTCAACCCGAGGTCCAGAGAGGCTGAGTAACTTGCCCAGCGTCACTCAGCTGGGATTTGAACCCAAGTGCTTGAGTCCTGATAAGTGCTAGGCATATTTTGTCACTTAATCCTTATGCTAACTCCAGGTGATAGGTCTTACCATCTCCATTTCACAGACAAGGAAACTGAGGCACAGAAAGGGGAACCATCTCCTTTGAAACAAATAACCACGCCTGTTGCTGTCCAGTTGGTTCTGACTCTGAGAGACCCTACAAGACAAAGTAAAACTGCCACACAGGGTTTCCAAGGATTGACTGGTTGATTTAAACTGCTGACTTTTTGGTTAGCAGCAAAGCTCTTAACTGCTATGCCACCCAAGTTTCTGCAGTTCCTTTAGGTTCACACAAATCAGAAGTGACAGAGCTGACTCCCAGGCAGGCCCTTCTGACCCTAAAACTTGTTCTATGGGGTCTCCTTGATCTGTGAATTTTACCTTACCCCTTCTGCTCCCCTCTCTACCCTAGAATAAATTTGACAGTGAAGATTAGAGGCAGGGCCCTTTAATTCTCTCTTGACTGTCTTACACCACCACCTACACTCCTCTCACTCTGCCACTCACCAGCTGCGTGACCCCCAACAGCTGTGTGCCTCAGTCTCCTTTGCAAAAGGGGAGATAAGGGTTACATTAAGTGGGTTACTACCTGTAGAACCTGGAGCACATACTGGGCACCAAGAAGCCCTCAGTGAGCAGTTAAGCACTTGGCTAATTGGAAACCACTCAGAGGTGCCTCAGAAGAAAGGCCTGGTGATCTGCTTCAGAAAGGTCACAGCCTGGAAAACACTGGAGAACTGTTCTACTCTGCCACATATGGCGTCACCATGAGTCCCAGTTGCCTGGACAGCAATGGATTTGGCTTTTGGCTTATTATTGTGTATTTACCTACCTGGTTCCAGAAGTCCCGTGAAGCTGATTTTCTTATTATATCTCCCTGTCTCCTGTAGGCTATGGCTGCTAACCAAAAGGTTGGCAGTTCAAATCCCCCAGGCACTCCTTGGAAACTCTACCGGGCAGTTAAAGCTGTGCTATTCCATTGCTGTGAGTTGGAATCTACTTGACGCAGTGGGTTTGGTTTTTGGTCCCCTGAGGCAGATTCTTTCCTTAGTCCCCATGTCGAGCCCCACCTCCACTGAATCCCTGGCTGCCACAATGCTAAGCAAAAGGTCAGCAGTTGGAATCGCAGGAAGCTGCACCTTCTGCACCTTGGGATCCCTATGGGGCAGTTCTACTCTGTATTACAGGGTCGGCTGAGTTGGAATCGACCCGCTGGCACAGGGTTTTTTGGCCTACCACCTCTGCTCTCTGGAGCTCTTTGCTGAGATCCTGGGATCAGAGAGGAAACCAGAGAGGTAGGGGTTCCTGGGGACCGGAAAGAGCTCTCCGGGGATGGCTGGGGGCTGGAGGGGAGGCACAAGCCTTAAGTTGAATGCGGAGTCATTGTGCTTAGAGGACCAGGGGTCTGGAGGCACCTTGAACTGTGCCTGATCAAAGGGGCCGCCTTCCTCTGTGGTCCTGGGGGTGGGGACTGGGGAAGGGGCAGAGCGGGTCTTCTCGCTTCCCAGGCTTTGGGTCCGGGTTCTCTGCCCTCTAAAGCGTCGGTGAGGAAAAGGAGAGTGAGTGGACCAGTAGGGACACTCACCCCCGGCCCCGCGCAGGTCTCGCCAGGCACAGCCATCTGGCACCTTCCGACCGTCTGTCCGTCAGTGTATCTGTCGCCCCTGGGGCCGCGGTCCCCGCCTGCCAAGGGGCGGGGCCTGGCAGGCCACTCCGGGACTCCAGTTCTGGGATCTGCAGGTCCCGGGCAAGGTCCAAGAACGAGGTGTGGGTGGGGCGATTAGTGGGGAGACAGGGCAAGGAGCGGGGGGCTCCCAGAAGGACCCAAACAAGTGCCGGGGGAGGAAGGAGGAACCCCGGAACGCTGTAGTGCGGTGGCGCTCCGTGTTCCCCCTTCCCCACAGCGAGTATCACCCTAGACTTCTGAAACACTTCGGACCCAGAGATTCCACTTCTAGAAATGGGTCCTGATGAACCAGCCTAACAGACGAGCAGACATTTGTGACGAGAAAACGTGGCAGTCACCGAAGTATCCAAGAGGGGACGCACTGGTGAAGGGACAACAGTGGAGACTGGTTAGAGGGACGATCTCCTCACCCAGGAGAAGATATTGTTTCTAGGGTGGCTGAGAGCCTTTAAGATTATTAATAAGAGTTCGGCACAATGCCAGGCACACAGTAAGAGTTAGCTATTATTAGAATTAGAGGCCCTGGTGGCGCGGTGGTTAAGCGCTCTGTCAGCTGTTAGAACCCACCAGCTGCTCTGCTGAGAAGGATGTGGCAGTCTGTTTGGGTTAAGATGACCCGTTGCAGTTGAGTGGGTTCCGACTCGTAACGACCCAGCAGGAAAGAGTAGATAGCGTTTCCGAAGAGTGCGTGGAGGATTTGAACTGCCCATCATTTTTTTTTTTTTTTTTGGTAGAGAGTGCTTAACCACTGTGCCACTAGAGCTCATGAGTGAACACTACAGCCTGAAACCCTATGGGCGATTGCGCTGTGTCCTCTAGGGTCCTTATGAATCCGACTGGACTACAATCAGTTTGTTATAAGAATCAGAGGAGCTCTTCGGGTGCACTGATTAAGAGCTTGGTGACTATTGAAAAGATTTGAAATTTACCGCCCCCCCAGTGGGAAAAAGACCTGGCAGTCTGCTTCGGTAAAGATCACAGCCCAGGAAGCCCTATGGTGCCGTTCTACTCTGTCCTATAGGGTCCTTACCAGACAGAATTGACTCCATGGCGGCTGGAGTTTGTCTGGTTTGTATTACTAGAATTATTATTTCGTCCATAGATCACTCAGCAGTGGTTTGTAGTAAATACCATTGGAGAAATACAAGTATTATTATGGAAAGATGTTTGCCGGATGCTAAGTGAAAAAAGAGTTTATAATACTGAATAGGCTGTTGTAATGGATTGAATTGTGTCTCCCAAAAATGTGTGTGGATTTGGCTAGTTCATGATTCCCAGTGTTGGGTGATTGCCCTCTGTGCATTGCTTACCCTCTCTCTATGATTAATGAGGCAGGATTAGAGGTAGTTATGTTAGTGAGACAGGACTCAATCTGCAAGATTAGGTTGTATCTGTAGTCAATCTTTTTTGAGATACAGAAGAGAAAAGTGAGCAGAGAGACACAAGAACCTGATACCAACAAGAAAGTGGTGCCAGGAGCAGTGTGTGGCCTTTGGACCCAAAGTATCTGTGCTGAGAAGTGCCTAGACCAGGGGAAGATCAATGATGGGGACCTTCCTTCAAAGCTGACATAGTGAGTAGGTCTTGCCCTGGAGCTAGTACCCTGATTTAAAACTTCTAGCCTACTAGACTGTGACAGAATAAATTTTTGTTTGTTAAAGCAGTCTACTTGTGATACTTCTGTTAGAGCAGCACTAGATAACTAAGACATCTATGATATCCTTTTTGTAAATGTACAAACAAGCAGTACACGCCAAAATTAGGCAAAGTAGAGCAAGAAGTCAAATAACTCACCTTCCTTCTCTGTGTGATAATGCAAAGTGTGTGCACTGTGTCAACGTTCGTGGACACCAGTTACTTTTGGAAAAGACTAAGAAATATCTACACACAGATTAGAAAACAAACAAAAAAAAGCACTGAAGTCATGATCATGTGGTACCCTAATTTTCTTCTTTTTAACTTTCTTTGTTCTGTCTTTCTGCAATGAATGTGCAATCCTTTCAAGGTAGCAATGGAAACTTCAGCTTTTTCAGATAGACAAACCTAAGCACTCAACTCTGGTGAAGAATTAAATCCCACTACAATCTGCACAAGGAGCCTGGTGGTGCAGTGGTTAAGCCCTTGGCTGCTAAACTAAAGGTCAGTGCTTTGAACCCACCAGCCATTCCAAGGGAGAAAGATGTGACAGTCAGTTTCTGTAAAGATTTACAGCCTTCAAAATCCTATGGGGGCAATTCTAGTCTGTCTTCTAGGGTCACTATGAGGCAGAGCTGTCTTGATGGCAACAAGATTTTTGGTCAAGAAGTCCAGAGAGCTCAGAGGACATCTACATCTATTGGCACAACATAGTTCATAAAGACAAAGTTCTGCATCCTACTTTGGTGAGTAATATCTGGGATCTTAAAAGCTTGCAAGCAGCCACCTAAGATACACTGTTGGCCTCTTACTGTCCAGTGCAAAGAAGAGTGAAGGAAACCAAAGACTCAAGAGAGCAGTTAGTCTGGAGGACTAATAGGCGATGTGAACCACAGCCTACATGACCCCAAGACCGGAATGATGGGGCCTGGCTACCACTACTGACCACTTGGACTGGGATCACAATAGACGGTCCTGGACAGAGTGGGGGAAAAGCTGTAGACCAAAAATCATGTTCACAAAAAAGATCAGACTTACTGGTCTGACAAAGACTCAGGGGACCCCTGAGACTATGGCCCTAAGACACCCTTCTGAATTGGAACTGAAGCCATTCCTTGAGACCACCTTCCAGCCAAACCACAGGCCCATAAAATAATAACACTCAAGAAGAACATGCTCCTTAGGCTAATGAATTATATGAGATCAGAAGGGTAACGTTTGGCCGAAAGCAAAGATAGAAGGCAGGAAGGGCTAGAAAATGAGGATGAAAGAAACAGGTAACCTAGGACAGGAATGGGGAGAGCGCTGACACATCTTGGGGAATGAAATCAATGTCACAGAGCACTTTGTGTACAAACTATTCAGTGGGAAGCTAATTTTTTCTGTAAACATTCACTTAATACACAATTAAAAAAAAAAAAAAAAAAGAATCCAGGAAGAACACAGGAAATCAGATGAGGTGAGCCAAGAACTTGACACAGAGATCTCAATTCCCAGTTTTGCCTCTCTGAACAGTAGCTGGCAGCATCTAGAGAGCCCTCCACAGCATCTTTCCTCTTTGGTACTTGTTTCCATCCTGAAAAAAGAGATCAAGTTTCCATAGGCCAGCTTTTCCTCATTCAATGCCCTAGTTATTTGCTAAGATAATGGAGGGATTCATGCTCAGGACAGTAAAATTAAACCATTCATTTTCCTTTTTGGTTAAAAATAAAAACTCATTGCTGTCACCTTGATTCCAACTCCATGACCCTATAGGGCAGAGTAGAACTATCCCATAGAGCTTCCAAGGCCACAGATCTTTCTCCCTTGGAGTTTCTGGTGAGTTCAAACCACCAGCCTTTCAGGTAGCAGCTGAGCAGTTAACCAGGGTACCACCAGGTCTCCCTTGGTTATAAATAACAAACTCCAATAAACAAAATTTAAGTAGTTTTTCTTTATAGCCAATCAGTTAAGAATCTTGCTGTTTTGACTGAGAATACAGAGCAACTGAAATGAAACTGTGTGCGTGGTTGGAAACCTCCAGAGAATGTGTTGTCTGATGGCATAAGACCACCATGGAATTTTTCTTATTGTATAGTTTAACCTCTTTGTTGTACCTAACTGTATGTGGTTTTACAATGGGGAATCTTCTTACTTCATCATTTAGAAACAAGTCATACAAACTATCAAAATGAAGTTCCCCCTTCCCCTGCTTTTAGTAGCAAAGTGGAGGAATTCCAAGTATAGGGTCAGAAAAGCTAATTTGTTTATTTTGATGTGATGACTTATAATTTCAATTCAGTCTACATTATAGTATGCATTCATGCTTGAATATGCTTATGTTTAATATACTGATAGCTACACTTATTTGTGGCAAATCAAAGTAAGCTCAACTGCATGCATGATGGCAGAAAAAAACAAAGGAAAATTTGTTTTTATAGAAATGTCATTGCAGCTGAGATTAAAGTAAATTTTAAATATTTTCTTTAATATTAAATGTTAATAAATCACATGTTTTGGCTTACATTACATTTATCATTTACCATGGAAGAATGCACCAATTAACGCAAATACCTAAAGGGATTTATAGATTATATTAGCGTCTGTGAAATGTATGGCTGAAAAAGATTTGGGAAAGTTGGATGTATAGGTCAGCGGCGTCTCTCGTCCTTTCCAGCTGTGCGCGCGAGCGTTTTGCGAGGCTTTCCCTAGACGCTGTACGAAGTCCTCCAGCCCTGCAGAGGGCACAGATGAGTGGCCCGCTGTCCCTGAGCATGCGCTACGGTTCTCCTTTGGGAGTGGGTGGGTGGTGGGAGGTGGCTGTTGGTGCAGAGTGCGCCTGCGCAGAGGCGGGGACGGGCTCCGTGCTGTCAGCGGCCAGAGAAGGAGGAAGGAGCGGGTGGCGTGCGCCGCCGTGAGGGGCGGGACCAGGCGGCCTCCGGAGGGCCTGGCTGCAGAGGCCGGGCCATGCGGGCGGACAGTAGCTTGGGGCCCGCGGTGGTCGCCGTGGTGCTGCTGCTGAGCGGCATAAGGCCGGCGCGCGCCTCCGAGGATATCGTGGTGGGTTGCGGGGGGTTCGTCAAGTCGGACGTGGAGATCAACTACTCCCTCATCGAGGTGAGCGCCCGGCCGGCGGCCCGGCCGGCGTGCTGTGTGACCCCGGGCTAGTAGCTCAGCCTCTCTGGGCCGCCGTGGCCTCTGCTCTAACAGCAGGCGGTTTCTGCCAGCCTCGCGTTCCTCTTCGCTGTCAAGGCGCTGCTTTCTGCGGACTCTTCACCAGCCGTTCCGCAGGCGCGCTGGAGTGGAGGCTCTTATCGCGGAGTCGGCCATGGGGTGGGGGTGGGGGTGGGGGTGGCGGCGAGTGTGAGTGCACGGAGTACGAGTTTTCGGGTGACGGTGATGGTGGCGGGTAACTTTTATCAGACCACTCAAAATAGAAATTTCCCCCCAAATCTAGACCCCAGAGTTTTCCAAGCTTCAGACTGCAGATCCCGTAGATTCTAGTCCCCAGATCTCTTAAAACTTGGTCTCCATAGGACGCAGATGCCCAGTACCTCTGCAAGAAAACCGTATTCCAGCACGTAGGGACGACAACTTTATTATTTAACAGTGGTCTGTACTGGCTCCATCTCGGAATCCTCCAGAGTTGTAAGCACTGTGCATCAAGTCCTACCCCCCACCCCACCCCAGGATAGTCTAAAAGGCGTTTATTTCCACTTTAGAGACCCTGACTTCGTAAACCTGTGTTGGAATCTCTAGGGCTGGGGAATCTGTGCTTTCAGCATCGCCTTCCCCTTGGCCCTCCTTTTCCTCTAAAGTGGAGGAGGTGGTGGTTGGACAGATTGTGGAGCTGTCTGTGAAAGTCTTTATTTTACTTTGTAAAGTCCTATTCACTAAGACAGCTTTTGTGAGGAGGCAAGGGGATTGATGGACAAGAGGAGAAGGTCAATTGGTGGGACTGGGGAAGGCGGGCCTCTTCTGGGGGCCAGGTGATGGCAGGAGAGGCCGAGACGTGGAGGAGGCAAAGAACAAATACTTCAGAGGTGTTTTGAGAGACAGTGAAGAGTCTAAGAGCTGCTAAAGAGCAGGGACTAGGGAATGAGATCCCCCCAAAGTTGTCTCAGAGCACTTTCGAGCAGCAGCAGTGGTGAGCGTTACAACCAGTGTATTCCTGCAAAGCAGGTCACTGAGCACTGGGCTAAGCTAGAAGGTTGGTTCCACACCCACTATTTGTGACCTGGCCTTTCTCCTGTCCTCAGTTTTCACATCTGTAGAGTGGTAAGGGGGAGATTGAGAGAGAATTTCCTAAAGAGGAAGATGGGTGGTGATTTTCAAGCCCTCTCTGTCTGCTGCTTCTGCATCTTTTTGTTCTTTAACAGGTGAGTTGTGGAATGAATCTACTTTCTAGTGGTAGTGGGGTCCTAGGAGCTGCTGGGCACCAGTTGCTAGGCGCTCATGTCGGCTCCAGGGTTCCCTTCCTGGTGTGTTAGTACCAGACTGGTATTTCAGAAGCTGCCATTTGCACCTTGGAGTTTATTGGGATTCCTGAAGGAAGGTGAAAGCCGGAGGAACACTATTCTCTCACCCCCAAGTACCAGTAGTAACCCCCAAAACAGCATTTTTGTGGTTCAGCATGCAGTGTGTTTCCTGGGCCCTCCAGCTGTCTGTTCAGATGGTTTGAAACCCTCTTTCTTTCCCAATTTCTGCTTATGAAATCAGAATTTCATATCTGTCATCTTGATGTAGCTTTATATTGTTGTCCTGTGTCCTGATGGGACTTGAAAGTAATGGAAACAGTCAAGATATTTCACAGTCACTTTTTATGGTTTTCGTATCCAAATATGCCTTCACTCTTCTATAGCCCTCTTCCCTGCTGGGTGACTGTGTGTGACATTCAGTCTGCAGCAAGGATTGGCTCCTGTCCATGTGCCTTGCCTTGTTCTAGGTGGGGATATAGCCATGCAGTGAACAGAACAGACAAATCCCTGCCCTCAGAGCACGAATGTTCTAGCCTTGAACAATCGCCTGTGCTGTTAAAAAGAGAAATTAACATTGGTTGCCAATACTTTAACAATAAGGAAATTTCACTGTTTAAAAAAAATTTAGTTTCTGGTTTCTCTTGAAAACTCAGGCTGTCTAGATTGTAACACCTGGCTGGGATAGAGTAGGGTCTTTCCTCTAGGTGAATGCCTACTGGCGTTACTTACCTGGCCCTTCTCCCAGTTGCCATCCAGAGTAGACCTGTGTTCCGTAAGGCTTCCTATGACTGGTTTTTGGGCAGCAGATCACCAGTCCTTTCTTCTGAGGCACCTCTGGGTGGATTCAAACGTCCAGCCTTTCATGAAGTTTGCAGCCTTTGTACCACCCAGGGACCCCACTGTAGGAGGTCCCTGCTTGAAATGCATGCATCTGGTTTTCTTTATGGCCTTTACACAAATTCATCAAATATTTAGCAAATACCTATAGTAAACAAGACACTGTCACAGGCACTGCAGAGCGTACCTAGGTATGTAAACTGGCCACTGCCCGTAGCGGGTTTCCATCCCATGCAGAGTCTCCTGCTTTTCTTCCCCTTGGTGTGCACGCTGAGTTTATTGCTTTATACGTCTAGCTGGTAAGACGGGGTCTCTGAGAACACTTTGTGTGTCTCTGAGAATGCCATGTGTGTCATGGTCACCGAGTAGTCACGTGTTAGAGGTGAGGGGCTCAGCGGTCGTCAGACTGACTGCTCCCTTTCACACCTGAGGAAACCGAGGGTCCGCATGGCTAAGGCTTATAGGTGTGTTTGAGAACCGTCCCTTGAGTTCACTCTGTGTCTTGCTGGTTGCATGTGTCGCCTTTTTATTCAGAGACATATTAACTGGTGATTCAGGGCATCGTTTTGGAGTTCACACAGTGCCCGGTGCTCGTGGTACATTGCTCTGAGTGCCCAGCTGCCCTGGAGGGGAGGTGGCAGTCTTTGTGCAGGTGATAAATGGAACGGAGGAGGTGAGATGATTCACCTAATATCCCCCAGTTAGTATGTAGAAGACCCAGACGCTACTTGAGTGTCTTTTTGGATGAAGAATTAGTATCTGAAAATGCCTGAAGCGGTGGGAGTCTTAGGGACTCCTTGAGGAGAGGACACACAGTAGGTCTCTCTTTCTTGTTTCTACCCTGAGAATGAAAGGTAAGTTTCTGGATGAGTGTTACTGAAAGTTCGTAGCCTCTCGTGAGGTTTACAGTGTAGATTCCTGGCCCGCCCCCTGACCTTCTAGTTGAGAACTGAGGTGGGGCCCAGGAATCTGCATTTTAAAAGCACTTTAACAGCAAAGCTAAAATTTTCTGTTTTAGACTCAGAAACATATATGAACAACATAGAGATAACCATGAAAAGAAATTGACAGGTATTTGACAAATACGACTTTTGGAGTAGGCTTTAGGTGGTTTCTAATAGGAGCAATTCTGGGTTACATAGTTCTGGGGATCCCCTGGGGACACCGTGTCTTACTTCTCTCTGTCCCTTATGCCTAGTATAAATAGCAAGCATCCAGTACCTCCTCAGCAAATGTGTGCTGACAGAAGACATTCTGCAGTTAATTCAGTGGTGATAAGAGGACTGGTATTCTTTCCTTTCTTTCCAGATAAAGTTGTACACCAAGCATGGGACTTTGAAATACCAGACAGACTGTGCCCCAAACAACGGTTACTTTATGATCCCCTTGTATGACAAGGTAAGAGGGGCAGGCACTTTGTCCGTCTTTATCACTCGTCTTTTATGATGAGGGATAGTGTGCTCTAGGGGCCGAGCTCACCACGAAAGTAGCATTTCCTGCAAGGGCAAATGGCTCCTCTGTTTCCTCAAGTAGAAGTGAAATATACTTTAGAATATGCTGGCCATCTTCTGAGGGAGACAGCGTAAAAGCTGACTTAATACAGCAGTTCTTAGTGTCTCCGGGGATATTTGGCAATGTGTGGAGACATTTTTGGCTGTCACAACTGGGAGAAGTGTGCCTCGGGCATCTCATGGGTAGAGGTCAGGGATGCAGCTAAACATCTGTGTTCACAGGACCACACCGATGTCAGCAGTGCCAACAGTGCCAGACCCCTGGGTGCCGGAACCGTTGTACTAGCCAGCTACCTAAGTGTGTTAAGACTTAGACCACTAATGTGTGGATCATGAGCTTTGTGGGGGAAAAAAACTAAAACAAGTGCTTTAGAAGTATATGAAGTACATTGGTATACTTCACTGCTTCCCCCTCAGTTCCACCTCCCCTGGAGTGATAATTCTGATAAATGTTTTCTGTGTGTTTATAGATCCCCACAGACACACATGAACTCACATGCAGCACAGATGCTTGTGCAGAGGTGTGTATCCATGCGCACCCCCACTTAGACACCTCCATCCTCCCCATATTGCTAAATACATAGCTTTTAAAAACACTTTATTTTGAGATAATTGGAGACTCAGAGAAAGTTACAATGGAAGTCAACAGACATCATTTTGATTCTGTTATGTAAGTGGAATTGCACAATAGGAATTAATCCTGCACTCTTAAGTTTTCCCCATGATGATAAGACCTTGGCATGCTTTCAACATCAGCATGTGAAGATCACCTGCCTTTTTTCTGCCGACTAGGTAGCCTGTCAGAGTCAGGTTAAAACTAATTTCTTTAAACATGTCTCTAGTGATGGGCATAGGGGCTTTCGCAGATTGAAAAAATATTACCAATAAGAGAGCAATGAATGTTCGGGAACTCGTATCTTTATGCAGAATGCATAGGATTGATTTCCAGAGGGGGACCAGCTAGGTCCTGCAGTGTTTAGAAAAGAAAGCCCCCAAACTATAAATGGCCATTTCAGGATACCAGGGTTGATGAGAGGATGGAGTTAATTCATTCTAACAAATAACTAATTCATACAGATACATGCTGACTGTTGCAACCTTGCAGACTAGAACTGCCCCGTAGAATTTCCAGGGAGCAGCTGGTGGAGTCTAACTGCCATCCTGTTGGATAGCAGCTGAACTGGTAGTAAATCACTTTGCCACCAGGGTTTCTGGGTAAATGGGAGAATCAATTAGTAGTACATTTAGTATTAACAGACAGTGAAGAGTCGAGTGTCTACTCACTCATGGGCTTCAGGGTGCTATCTGCTGGTTGGTTTGATGGGACCTCTGGTGTATAGTGTCAGCTTTCCAGTGAACGGGATTGAGGAGTTTGCTACCATTGACAAGAACAGAACTACTCTTGGAATTTCATGTCATGTGTAAAAATTTCATGTAGAATGATCACACACTAAATGAAGCCAGTTAAAGGATCTCCATTGCTTTTTTTTCTGGCTGCACACACAGATGTTTATTGTTTCCCGCTCTCCCTTATGTTGAAGATGTAGGGTCAGGGGTTGGCAGGCTAAGACGAGCCACCCTTCTCCCTTCTACTTTTTGTCCTTATCATAGGTGCCAGCACCCTTGTAGCCACTCACATAGCCTGAGTTGTCATGCACGTCTTCCCGTCCTGCGATGCCCTTGCCTTTGCCACTGTCGTCGAAACGTTCCTTGTGGGTGCCCGTGTACTTGCTGGTGTCAGTCAGCCGGTCCACTGCGCCGGCTGTTGTTGCTTTAGTGGTGCCGGTGGTGGCAGGGTCCTTGCCCTCCATGAGTTCGTAGATGTTCTGCAGGGCTTCATCAGGGCTCTTGCCCTTGAACCGTTTTGGGCCCAGCTCCTTCATGGCCTCCTGGAACTCTGCAAATGTGATGGTCCGGGCATTCTTGGCCTTGACTTTGCTAAACACGATGTCCACATCCGTAGAGGTGACCGTCTTGCCATCCATGATGCCACAGTCTTTGCAAAGCTTGGAGAAGTTCTTGTTGTTCATTTCAGTCCCGCTGCTTGACGAATCGCCAAAGACTGCAAATCGCTGGAACGTCTTCCCTGCTTCTGACGCCATGGTCACCTGGAGGCGGGGGAGGACAGTACGAGGGCAGGCTGGGGGGTGAAGGAGGAGGGGAAGGGAGGACTGAGGAGGAGTGAGGATGAGGGTTAAGACAGAATCAGCTCTCCCTGTTCTCTCTACCCCCTTCTCCCTCACGCCGCATCCCACCTCACCACAGCGTCAACTTCCCCTTCCCAGCACCAGGGATACTGGTGTGGAGCCTCTACAGGAAAAACTCCTCACCACTTGTATCTCTCCCCCTACTTTTGTGTACCTGAGAGTGCCCTGATGGGACCTGCCCTTCCCAGCCTCTCTCTGTGTGTGTGTGCAGGTGTGGGAGAGTCAGCTGGCTGGGGAGACAGAAAGGGGAGGAGAGGCAAGTTACTGTGACCTCATCGTGTTTGTGTGACATCACTTCCTGTCCCACCTGCAGCCCTCATCTTGTGGGGTGGGAGCTTTTGGTTTCCTTGCCTTACCCACTACACCAGTTTACCGGTGCTCTGGGCACGGGTCAGACTGCCTTAGATGGGGCCCACAGCAAAAGTTGAGGAGAGCCCAGGGAAGGGGTTGATGCAGACAGATTGGCCTAAGTCCAACATCGCCCACCTGCCTAGTCTCCAGGCTGAGGGTGGTGACCGACATGGAGAATCCCACTGGCTTGGACAGCTCAGTCTCGATAAACCAAACCAGACTCATTCCTGAGTCAATTGCAACTCATAGCAGCCTTGTAGTATGGAGTAGACCTATCCCATGGGGTTTCCAAGAAGTGGCTAGTGGATTTGAACTGCTGCCAACCTTTTGGTTAGCAGCCCTAGCTCTTAACCACTGCACCGCCAGGCCTCCCCAATCTTAATTAGAAAAAAACAACAAACCCATTGCCATCAAGTTGATTCCAGTGCACAGTGACCCTATAGGACAGAGTAGAACTGCCCCGTAGAGTTTTTGAGGAGCGTGTGGCAGGTGAACTGCTGACCTTTTGGTTAGAAACCTAGCAGTAACCACTACACCACCAGGATTCCTCTAATAGGAGCATTAAAAGACTCATGATATTGAGAATGGCTGTGGAGGGTTCCACATCTCCACCCAGATCCATTCTGCTTTAAGGTCGATGCTTTTTCCACTGTCAGATAGAGCATGGACCTTGGCGTGTTACAGAGCTGGCAAGGTCAGGGTTAAGGGTCTGCATGAGTCTCAGACTAAACCCTTCCAGATAGGTTTCTGTGCAGATCAAGGACATTCTTTAAGGGTTTCTGTGGCCTTTTCTCTGGGTAAGCTGAAGGATACTACAATGGAACAGCTAGGTGGATGACTTCCATCCTGTCACCAGCCAGAAACCCACTGCTATTAGCTTGACTCTTAGTGACTCTATAGGTAGAATAGAACTGCCTCATGGAGTTTCCAAGGAGCGCCTGGTAGATTTGAACTGCTGACCTTTTGGTTAGCAGCTTTAGCAGTTAACCAGTATGCCACTTGGGTTTCCAGGCAGCCACCGGTTCCTACTAAATGTTCTTTTTTCCCTGCCGTGTCTTACAGATTCCTTCTGTTCCATTCCTCTTGCTTCCACGCCTGTTCACGTCTTTGTCGTCATACATCTAGGTGACTACTGGGGCTGCTGTCGAAAGTAATTGATGCCTCACCCCCGCACTGCGTAATCCGTCATTAGGCCTCCCTCAGTGATTAATTTTCACAAAACTGTTTTCCTGCCCATTACTCCTGCTTGAAAATATTCTAAAAGGGTCACCAGTTTTCATTCCTTTAAATTTTATTTATTTTTTTTCCCCTCTCTTAGGGAGATTTCATTCTGAAGATTGAGCCTCCCCTAGGGTGGAGTTTTGGTAAGTTAACTGGATAATCAGACATAATTTTACCATAAGATTAGATTATGTGCTGAATATTAATTTAAATTGGTAGTGTGCATAGACTGTTAAGATGTGGAGGATTCACTTCTAATGTTGAGAAGTTTTTTTTTGTTGTGGGTATTTTAGAGTAGTTTGGATTTACCTGAAGTCAGCCAGAAGCCTTCCTTTTGTCTGTCTTAAGTCAGCCAGAAGCCTTCCTCTTGTCTGTCTTAAAACAGGCTTCTTTTCTTGTAACTTTTGCAGGGCCTGTGCCTCTGAAGTTTCATTAAGTGACAGGAGGACAGTATAAAGGTAGAAAGAGGGACTTAGTTCTTGTCCCAGGGCTGCTGCTTTTTCAGCCTTGTCAGTTATTTTAAAATGAATTGTGACATGTAAAAATTTGGGATTTGACACGAAATCCTTCTTGTGAGAGATCAGAAGATCTGACAGCCCCAGGCCTCACCAGCTGCTGGTTGATGACAGCCTCGGACAAGTTACATCCCGTGCGAGCCCATTTCCTCACCGTCGAGTGAGCCACTTATAGTACCTGCCTCACAGGGTGCTGGGAGGCCTAAGGGGCCAGCGTATCTCAGTGTTCAGACTGGCTGGTGTCTGATTAGTAAGCACCGTGTTAACACTGAGTAGAGCAGCTGGAGAGAGGGCACTGGAGTTCACCTTCTAAGGGAGGGTTTCCATTTGACATGCTGAAGTGTTTAAGGAAACCCTGGTGGTGTGGTGGTTAAGTGCCATGACTGCTAACCCAAATGTTGGCAGTTCGAATCCGCGAGGCACTCCTTGGAAACTATGGGGCAATTCTGCTGTGCCCTGTAGAGTCTCCATAAGTCTGAATGAGTCGGAATCAGCTCAGTGGCAGTGGGTTTGCGTTTGGTTTTGAGATGTTTTAAGGCAAGATACTCTGATGTTTTGGTCGAGCAGATGTGCGATCCCAGATTTACAGCATGGGGAGGGCACGGGGAGCACAGTTGGCCTGCTCATGAGCTAGAGAAGGGAGAATTTAGTCCCAGCTGCACAGCAGTTAAGTGCTACAGCTGCTAACCAAAAGGTTGGCAGTTTGAATCTATCAGGCGCCCCTTGGAACCCTAGAGGGCAGTTGTACTCTGTCTAAAGGGTCACTGATTTAGAATCTGACTGGACAGCAGTGGTTTGTTTTGGGTCATGAACAGGTCAAGTGAAGTTCTGGCATCTGAGAGCTGATTAGGCCCTATGAGACAAGTTAGTTTGTAGTTCTTAGTCGGGAGGCTGCCTCACTGGTTGTGAAAAACAGCTTGGAGGCAGTTTCTGACCTCCTCCAACCCCGTAAGGAGGAAGGAGAACCAACGTCAGCAGCACAAGGCTGCCTCTCACGAGCTGGAGGCCAGACAAGCCTCCTCTCTCTGCCTGTTGACCAATTCTGACACGAGTCATGCCTCATACAGCATCCTTTCCTGGGCTCAGTAATTCATTGTGATGGCCATTTAGAACTCAGAAACCATATTCACGCTTGTGGGGTTTGTTAGGGACTGACAGTTACAGTCTAGGCTCAGGAACACTCAAGGAACAGTTTTTCCATCAGGATAGCCTCTTCCCAGCCGTGCTTGAAGTCCTGCCTCTCCCTGGCCCTCAGTTTCTGCTCAGAGGCACTCAGCAGTCTCTGTCTGTGAGCCATCTCCCGCTGCGGGGACCCTCTTTCCTTGGTGGCGGTGGGCTCCTCCTCCCTGCTTTGGAATTGGCTCTTTTAAGGCCGAGCCCACCAGTCTGCTTAGTAGGCCACAGTTACCCCATCACAGAGACCCCTGGATAAGAGTCACAAGGCCATGGCTAGATAGGCCACACACAGAAGTAACAAATCCGTCGTACTGGTGTATTCTGAAAAGGTGAAAGGGAGTTAAATCCCACTAATGTGGTGCAGTGGTTAAGCCTTCAGCTGCTAACCAGGAGGTTGGGGTTTCAAACCCACCAGCTGCCTCTGTGGGAGGAGAGATGTGTGCTCTGTTCCCATAAATATTTCAGCCTAGGAAGCCCCATGGGGCAGCCCCTCCCTTTTCTGAAGGGTTGCTCTTAGAATCTACTTCAAGGCACACGAAAACAAGGATTAAAGCAGGAGCCTGGTGGTGCAGTGGTTAAGCGCTTGGCTACTATCAGAGGTCTGCAGTTTGGGCTCGCCAGCAGCTCTGGGAGAGAAGACCTGGTGATCCGTTCCTCTAAGGGTTACAGCCCCTGAGACTCTGTGAAGCAGTTCTTTGTCACCTGGGGTTTCTCTGAGTCAGAAATCAACCGGCATGTCATGGTTAAAGGCGAGGTTACAGAGTGGCAGTCTGTGAGGGAGTTTTGTTGCCCCCCCTTTCATCGGTGCTCTATCTTTTATTAATAAGATGTTTTATTGAATTATAACATGTATAGACAAGTTTATGGGTAATACGTATAAAATGTGGTGAATTTTCACGGAATAAATATACCCACTTAACTATGCAATAATGGAATAGAACTTGGCCAGCACCTGAGAAATGCCTGAGCCCAGTCGCTCACTAACCACCCTGCCCCACCCCCAGGTCACTGCTACCCTGGCTAAAATTGTGAATTAGTTTTCTGTTTTGAACTTTACCTAAACAGAAATGTACAAGATACTTTTTTTTTGTATCTGGTTTCTTTCTTTCAATGTTGTGTTCGTGAACGTCATTTACAATTTGTCTTCCTGATGTTTGTTCCTTGTCTTTGCTACCCCGGAGTCTGGTATGTGCCTGTAAAACGCTGTGTCAGTTCTGTTGATGGACACGTGGAGTGGTTCCTGTTTTTGGCTACTGAGGACAGCACTCCCGTTAACATTCTTGCACGTGTCTTTTGTACATGTGTTTGCATTTCTGTTGGCCACATGTAACCAGTTGCCATTGAGTAGACTCCAGCTTATGGTGCCCCCATGTGTGTCAAGCTTTTGAAAGTGGACTGCCAGGCCTTTCTTCCTGGGGACCTCTGGGTGAACTTGAACTTCCAGCATTTGAGTTAGCAGCAGAGTAAATTAAACATTTGTACTACTCAGGAACTCTGTTGAGCATTCAGCAGGAATGAAATTGCTGGTAATAGAGTTTGTACAGGCTCAGCTTTAGTGGGTACTACCAAACAGCCTAAAGTGGACTTGATGCTGTACCAGCAATGCACAGGACTTCTAGTTGCTCCACATCATACCCAACACTTGACGTGGTCAGTCTTTTTACTTTTGCCCATCCTGGTGGAGGTGTCGTGGTATCTTATTGTAGTTTTGATGTGTGTATTTTTCCAGTGGCTAATGAGATTGAGCACTTATTCTTGTGTTTATAGGACATTTGAATAACCTCTTAGGAGGTGTCTCTTCCAATCATTGTGCCTGTTTTCTTTCTCTTCTCCCTGTGTGTGTCTTCATTTCACATGCAATTTTAATGCTTTTTCCCTCTTCTACTTATTATTCTTTATTTTTCCTAAATTAAAAAAAAAAAAAAACTGTAAGTCTTGTTGTGATGCAATCCATGGTGTTTAAAAAAAGTGGAATTAGTTGTTATTATTGAAGAACTGGGAAATTGAACATAAAAATCCAGATTTCAAGCTTTTGTCTCAATGCTGGCAGCTCTAGCAGCACTGGGCCACATGTCAGCAGTTGGTGGGGCTTGAGCAGTGTCTGCCTCCTTCGTTCGGCTGTGACCTCCTTGGTCTGTGCTGCTCCCTGTCTGCTGTCCCTTGGCTTCTTTGGGCTTTGGTGTTCACTGCCCTAGTTTAGTGCTGTAAAGCGCACATCCTCACTTCCTTGGTCATGACACAGGTCTGGGAGCCAGACTTCCTGGGGAATTGAATTGGGACTCTGTTACTCATAATCTCTGTGAACTTGAGAGTTCCTTTAGCCTTGCTGTGCCTCAGTTTACCCCTCTTTCAATTGCAGAGATTGCTGTTTACTTCCTCCTGGTGAGCATTTCATAAATAAATAAAGCATGCTTACTGAATTTTCAGTGGTATTTTGGGATATGGCTCAGCTGAAAGACTAAAAAGTATGTTACACTGTAACACTGGTTCCCCCTGGGTTGGGGAGCTGGGGAGCGGGTGCCCAGGGGTGGAAGGGAGATACCCCTAGGCCTTTATGTATCTTTGGAGGTAGAACCATGTGAATATATTAGGTGTTCAAAGTGTAAAATGAAAGCTTGGCAATGAGACATGTTTTCCTGAGGTGATTTCACTGTATTCTAGCACTAAATTCGCACTTGTGTCTTGTACCCCTGTTCCCTGTCCCGCTTTGTTCTTCAGAGCCGACGAATGTGGAACTCTATGTGGACGGTGTCAGTGATATCTGCACAAGAGGAGGAGATATCAACTTTGTGTTCACAGGATTCTCTGTGAATGGCAAGGTTTGGCTTTATGACTTTGTTATTTAACTTTATAACTGTGCCTTCTCTTCCCTTTCCCAGAGGACTTTTTCACCTGGGGACTTTGATCCTACAGTGGCCCACAGATAATCTTCAAAGAGGGTAGGAAGTTGTGCGTAGAACGTAGTGGGTGTTTTAAGGGGCCAGGCGTAAGTTGCTAGCCATTCTGCTCTAGTTCCACAGCGTGGAGTAGGCTGTTGGAATATAAATGCAAGGGGTGGACTTTGGGGGTGATGTAGCACTGGAGGGACAGACTCCCCAGCACTTGGGATGGGCTGCCCTTCCCCTGTGGGCCCAGGCTGGGGTGTGGGCAGGGCAGGAAAAGCCTGCCTTCTTGGCAGTGTGGGAAGCAGCGAAGGCCCCCTCTCGGGAGCCAGTTGGCCAGACTGGAACCCTGCTGTGTCTCTTGGCAGCTGTGTGGCTTTGCCAAGTGTCTTCACCTCTCCGCGCCTCAGTTTCCTCACCTGTAAAGTAAGAATAAGAGCACTACCCTCCTCATAAATGGTTTGTGAGGTTAAATGGAGTGACATGCGCACAGTACTTGGCAACATGTGTGTAGCAAGCACTCTTAACAGCAGCTGCTCTCAACATTATTGCTATGGAATTTTTTTGATATTGAGAGATTATTTTGATTTTAAGAGTTTTTTCATGTTTATCATTTCTAAATCAGGGTGCAGTTTTTGGTCAGTGATGTCTTATACAGTCACTGCGAGTGAACTAAAGTTGGCTTCTTCCAGAGAGGATCCATTTACTTCACCCAGGGGTACTCCGAAGTATTTAAATTTAAATTCTCTTGAGTTATTTTGGACCCTCTTGGTAGTGTGAGTTTAGGTTGCAAACCTGTTGGAGTAGTAGCTCTTGGTTCGGATTCTTAGGCGAGTTTTTTCTCTTGCCACCCAGTACCAGAGTTGAGATGCACAAATTTCCTTGCTGTCTTTCTCGTCTTGGCAGATTTATTTCTCCTTTATCTTTACATTGAGAATGTGACCCTTTGGTGGCCCGGCTTTATGTGTGGCTTTCTGATTAGATTCTCCATCCTGGGTCTTTTTTCTTTCTTAGTTTGTAAGACAGTGGTGCATCTTAAACCAGTGGTATCTAAAGTTAATGAAACTGAGTAGTATTTTCCTATCTCCCTCTCTCAAAAAGATACCTGTAGTTTGCATGATAGTTTCCAGGGGGGCCCGCAACTACACGACAATTACAGATTGCGTGGTGGCACCATTGAAACGAGAGCTGTGCTGCTGGGGGCCTCATCCTGACCTTTTTCTCCCCTGCAGGTTCTCAGCAAAGGGCAGCCCCTGGGGCCCGCAGGAGTTCAGGTTTCCCTCAGAAACACAGGGACTGAAGCGAAGATCCAGTCAACAGTTACACAGCCTGGTGGCAAGTGAGTGTGCTGTGTCTGTTTGCTGTGAGCCTGGAGTAGGGTGGTGGGGTAAAAGGTTTGGGTGTAGGGACACCTGGATTCGGAGCCTGACTTGCCCTCTTTAGCCAGGACCATGCGCCTCAGAGCCTCACTTACCTCATCTGTCAGGTGGAGTTATTTGACCCCTGGTACTCGGTGTTGACGTGGTGATTGAATACGAGGTAACACCCATGTGGCACCTGCTGCGGGGCCTGGCGTGAGGCCTGCCTTCCCTCACGGTTGGGACTGGCTCTGGAGCCTGCCAGCCTGGGTTTGGATACCGGTGGCCTCGTTTGCTGTTTGACCTGGGGCAAGTTACTTGACCCCTCTGTACTCAGTTTCTTCATTTATAAATGAAAGTTAATTATGGAACTTATGCATAAGATTATTGGGAAGATGGCATAAATTAGTATTTTAATATCATTGTTTAAAGACCCCTTGCTGTTGAGTTGACTGTGACCCACAGGACAGGGTGGAATTGGGAGCAGCTAGTGGATTTGAACTGCCGACCTTTTGGTTAGCAGCTGCGCTCAAAGCTGACGTACCACCAGGGCCCCAGGCACAGGATAAGTCCTTAATCAGTGTTAGCTCAGTAGAGGTTAGCTGAACTGTGGCTTTCTGAAAATCGTTGTATTACTGTTGCATCAAAGACGTTATGGTTAGAACTGTGAGAGCTGTTGGACCTTGTAGAGTCACATTTAAAACATTGACCTAATGGATTGATGTAACTGTTAACAAGAGTGTCAAGATTTCTGTCGGGATAGTTCCAGCTGGTGTTTTTGAAAACAGTGAAACCATTACTGACCAGCCTAGAGAACTCACCAAACTGCAAAATAATAGAAGTTATAGTGAGTTTTGTCAGTAGGCCATCAATTACTACTCGTGAAATTATTTTTCATTTTAAAATAACATTTTCCTATACAAGTTGTCCCCGAGTTCCTGCACTCACGGCCATCTGTGTTTTTGTCTTGTGCTGTGGTCCGTGTTATGTCAGCAGTTTGCACCACATGCAGTGTTGGCGGCTTGTAAATGTGCTGATGGCCCCGTTCCCAGGTGTTCACTCCCAGGTGGTCAGCGTTCCACTTTATAAAGATGCTGATATATAAGAAAAGGCAGTACTGATGAAAAGTGAGAATAAGTAAGTAAGTGATGTCATCAGCTTGAGTCAGAACTGACCGACCATGCAGTCTTTAGGAGGGAACCTCGTCGTAAGTCAGGGCCCGCTGTCCTGGCTAGAGGTCTCTCTAGACCTTTGTATTCCTGGTCTGTGAAAAGGAAGGCGGAGCTTTCATTTTCTCAAGGCCAGCAGTTTGCCTCTGACCTTTTTCAGGTGACTTCAACTTGAATCTCAGTAAAACTGTGAGTGACTTGCGGAACTGGGGTACGGTGGGAATGAAATACAGGGTAAATCTTACTAAGACCAAGAATCCCATGGTGATTTCAATTTGATTGTAGCAAAATGACTTCCAAATCCTATCCAGTTACTATTACAGGAAGCCCTTGATAAAATACCACAGGAGAAAGGAAATGAAGAGTCTTGACCCTTCATTTTATTAGAATTAGCTTTCTGATCGTCAAGTGCTTTGCCAGTTGGAAAAAGAGCCCTGGTAGTGAGGTGGTGAAGCCTTGGCTGCTGGCTGTGAGGTCTGCAGTGTGAACCCAGCCGCTGCTCGGCAGGAGAGGGCTGTTGCCGTCTGCTCCCCTAGCGATGACAGCCTTGGAAGCCCTGTAGGGTAGTTCTCCTGTCTCCTGTCGGGTCACTGTGAGTTGAAATAGACTTGATAGTGGTGGCTTGTGTTGTGTTTCTTTTTGTTGTTGTTCGTGTGCACGTTTGAAGGGTTGCACAGCAGGCTCGTTGTGTTAGTGTTTCCAGCCTTCAGCCTGTAGCTCCCTGGTCTTCACTTTGCCTGTGGCTACTGGACTGATCTTTGTCAGCTTTGGGTTTCGCCTTAGCGTGAGAATCCAGAGTGGTTTACCTTTGCTTCTCTTAAATGGAAACTAGATTCCACATCACCAGGCTCGTCTTGAAGGCCTTAGGCAAATTCATCTGTTCTGTGTTCTTGACAAAAACCTTTGTGGCATAGTAGTTACGTGTTGCGGCTGCTAACCAGAAGGCTAGCAGTTCAAATCCGCCAGGCTCTCCTTGGAAACTCTGTGGGGAAGTTCTGCTCTGTCCATAGGGACTCTGCGTGTCAGAATGGATTCGATGGTGGTGGGTTTGGTGGGTTTGGGTGTTCTTTTACACGTGACCCCTTTCCCACTTGTCTCTTTGGGCATGTTGCTTCCTTCTCCCTACCTTGTCCTGGGGGTCGCCTCTGTGAGCACCCACTGTGGTGTCCTGTGTCTGATCCCAGCACAGTTACAGTGTGGTTTTATGCCAGAAATCGTTTGGATGGAGGGAGGAAGTAAATGCTGCACCTCGTTGGCCCAAGGGGCACCGTGTCTCCCACACACAGTACGTGCTCACTCAGTAGGTGCGATGCAGACTGGATAGTGAAAGGTTGAAGGTAAGGGGGTGGTAATTGAAATGTCTTTTTGTCCTGACAACCCTAGTTGTACAACTAGGAGTGCCTGGGTAGTTAGGAGAAAGTTGAGTGTTGTTTTGTCTTTTCTTAGGTTTGCATTTTTTAAAGTTCTTCCCGGAGATTATGAAATCCTGGCAACTCACCCAACCTGGGCCTTGAAAGAGGTGAGTGTTTCTGTAGACGTGCCAGTAAAGTGGCAGTTTGGTAAGAATCTTCTTTCAGTTTAAGGTGTGAAAATGAGTTTATGGTTTTTCTAGAAGTGGATGGAGAAACAATTTGATTATCTCTCTGGTGCCCCTGCTGAGTTGGGTGGTATTTTTAAGGTAAACTCCATAAATGTAGCCGGTGTTGTGTGTGCTGGTTTCAGTTTCACATGATGACACTGTTGCCTTCCTGCTGGGAGCCAGATCTGTTTTTAACTGTAGCTATTTTCAGCTGAGTCAATACCAAAAGGACCTGAAGAAGTTTATTTTTGTTCTTTTTGGTCTGAAACAGACTTCTAAAAGTGTACTGATTATTCTAGAAACTCTTGAGTGTGTGCCCAAGGAGAATGTCTAAGAATGTTTATGGTAGCTTTGTTTGTAATAGCAAAGAGTTGTAAACAACCTAAATGTCCATTCAAGAAGAGAGTGGAATTCTGGTTTTCTCTCATAGTTGGATTCTGTGCATCAGCACTAATAAATGAACCAGAATTACGTAAGTCTCAGGGTGACTATTCAGAAACCTTAAGCTAAAAGAAAAAGGCAAGTTGCTGAAGGATAAGGGAATATGGTAGTTTGTAAAGTGATTAAAAACATCGTGATACTACTATTTATGGATACATACACGTGGAAAAATTGTCAAGACGTGTATGGCTTTGGCAGACACCACACTCATGATAATTGTGACGTCTAGCAGAGAGAATGGGGGTGTGCAGAGTTACAGGAGGGCCATGAGTTCTTCTGTTCTTTTGTTTCTGTAGGGGTGTACAGGTATTTGTTTAGTGTTCTATATGTTTTTTTGTTTCCCCAAAATAGTTTATAAAAAATAATTTAAAAAAAGAAGAAACACAGACTAGGTAGAGTTTGTTGTCTATGAAAAAGCAAAATTCTTAGCAGTTGAAATACGACTGAGATGAAATTTCAACAGAGTAGCTTTTACGTTAGTGTTGAAACTCCTTGCAGTTCCTGTTAAAGGCAAATCTGAATCAGCATTTCTATTTTGACTTGTGTGTTTTCTGTGTTTATAAGTGATGGTGGGATTTTACTTCTGGTTGTATCTGTATGGTGTTTATGACTTTTGGTTTTCAGGATTTTTCCCTTTATGGGACAGCATTTTTAAATGTTTTGTTTTAAAGATAATTGCTTGCACATTATAGATAGAATAGATTGTAAGATTCATAGGGTATGTTAATTGTGTATATAAAGGAACTTGAGTTTACTAATACACAGTTATAATTTTCTAAAAGTACATCATACTGTTAGAAGTCCAGATTGTAGTTACCCATGGAATAATCTGGAAACTGTGAGGAAGCTGCTTTGGGGGTGGACACGTGTGTTCAGTTTGTTAAAATGACCACACTTAACTGTACGCTGGTGTTAGGTGCACTTTTTGCATGTAAATTATACTTCAACAGCTTTAAAATAATATGCATATATGCCATTAAACTTGGAAAAAAGGTCAAGCATGCTCATTCTAAAAATGGGAGACATTTAGAAGAAGAGAAAGGAGTGGGAAGCAAAGTCAGAAAAGGTGTGAAACAAGCAGAATCTCACCATGCAGAGATGAGTGTTAACTTTTGTTTTACACTGTTTTCTTGCATTTTGTTCTGTGCATTTAAAAAAGCAGTTGAAAGCTTACTGTGTATACAATTTTGTATTTTTTCCCTACATAATATTGTAGCTTGAGCATCTCTTCATGTTTTTAGGCCGTTTGCACATTTATTTGTGGAAGGTGACACTTTTTTTCTCTTGCAGGCTAGCACCACTGTGCGTGTGACCAATGCCAATGCCAACGTCGCCACTCCACTCATAGTAGCCGGCTACAATGTGTCTGGCTCTGTTCGAAGTGACGGAGAGCCTATGAAAGGGGTGAAGTTCCTTCTGTTTTCTTCTTTAGTAAGCAAAGAGGTAAGGTAAAAACAAGAGCAAAAAGAGATTGTGTGTATGTAGGAGTACCTATCTGTGTGTAGGGGTGGGGCACAGGCTAAGAAGGTTTTAGATGCAGCTTATAGTTTACAGTCTTGACATTTAAGAACCTATGTATCTCAGTTAATGTGCTTGGCTGCTGACTGAAAGGTTAGTCTACCTAGGAGCACCTGAGAAGCAAGGCCTGAAAAGTCTGTGGAACAGTTGTTCTCTGCACACATGTGGGCACCTGAGTTGGGATTGACTTGGCCTGAGACTGGTTTGGTTTTGGTGTTCCACTTGACTCACAAGAAGTGGGGAGGTTCTCACTGGGAGGCAGTCAAGTTTGCTGGAGTGCACATGGGCTTTCAAATCAAACAGGCTCAGATCTGCCTCTTATTAGCTGTGACCTTGAGCAAGTCACTTGTGTTTCCTTGTCTGGAGCTTGCTGACCCACTGTAGAGAAAGACAGATTGTTCTTTTCCCCAGAAGGCTGTGCCAATTTTTGACTTTTCAACTGGAATGTAAAGGTTTGTGTTTCTTTTATGTATACCAATGTGTTCTACGTTTCAGAAGTAGACATTTCGTAGTGTAAAACTTGTGTAAGTTTTCCTTTGGTGTGGCTGTTGGATAATGATCAGAACATGTCAGTGGAAAAGGAAGTTGGTTTTGTTTGTTTGTTTTTGTGACGTAGGATGTCCTGGGTTGCAGCGTCTCACCGGTGCCTGGGTTCCAGCCCCAAGACGAGAGTCTGGTGTTCTTGTGCTACGTGGTCTCCAAAGAAGATGGCTCCTTCTCCTTCTATTCCCTGCCAAGTGGGGGCTACACTGTGGTGAGTGAAGCAGATTTCCATTCTGCTCCTGATGGAGGTTCTTGGGACCCAGCAACAGCTCATGCCATTTGAGTTTTAAAGGAACCAGTGTTTGGGCTGCAGTTCTGTGAACATCTTTGTAACAGTTAACATGGCACAGTGGTTAATGCACTTGGCTGCAATCCAGAAGGTCAGAAGTTTGAGCCTACCAGCCGCTCTGTAGAAGAAAGTGTGGCAGTCTGCTTCCTTAAAGATATGTAGTCTTGGAGACCCTGTAGGTCAGTTCTGCTCTGTCCTGTGGGGTCTCTGTGGGTTGGAATGAACTTGACAGCAGTGGTTTATGATGTGATTGACCCTTCAGTAGTAACTGCAGAAAGTGCAGGACTTCTTTTAAAATGGACAGTAGCTATGATTAATAATTTCTCTTGGCCTGCCTTGAGCCCCTTGTCATTTGTAGGCCATTAGATGGATTGTTAGTATTGATGGTGGAACCATGCTCTTGGTTCTCAGTAGTTAATCAGCTCTTCCTTCCAGGTTCCGTTCTATAGAGGGGAGAGGATTACGTTCGATGTCGCTCCTTCCAGACTTGACTTTACAGTGGAGCATGACAGCCTGAAAATTGAGGTAGAACCTCCTGGTCTTCTGGGGGAGCAGGTGTTCCTGTTCCCGGGGGTGGGCACTGGCTGTACAAGCATGTTAAAAACCAGACAGAACAGTATTTTCTCTGAAGGACTGTTGGAAAAAATAAGATCTCATACTTGAGTGTGCTAGATCTTTCTTTCCTCTTACATAGTTTATTCAGTTTAGGAAAACTGGGTCCCTAGTTATAGCTGCTATATTTAGCAAAACATGCTTACTGAATGCCAGTGACATACCTGTCAGGTGTTGTTCTAGGGCTGGGTCCAGCAGTGACCAAAAGAGGTAAAATTTATTGTCGTTAATGGAACTCATGTTTAGTGAGGTATAAGAAAGTGAGTTCTAAATAGATTGTTGTTAGTCGCCATGAAGTCAGTTCTGACTCGTGGCAACCCCATAAAGCGTATTAGAAGGTGAGAAATGTTCTATAGAAAAATAAGGCAAAACAGGAGATCACATAATTTCAGGGTAGAGACGGGTTACAATTTTACTCGTGTGAGATGTTTAGGGAAGTACAGACTGTGAAGGTGCCATCTGAGCAATGACCTGGAAGGGGAGAGGGAGTAAACTGCTTAACATCTATGGGAAGAGAATTTAAGACAGAGGGAATGACAAGTGCAAAGGCCCTGAGGTAGGAGTGTATTTGGGAACCCCGAGGAGGACGGGATGGCTGGACTGGGGTCAGTGCGGATGGAAGGGAGAGTGGCAGTCAGAGGGGTGATGGAGCCAGACATGCCGGGCCTGGTGGCCACTTTGCCAGTTCCTCTGAGTGCGAATTGGCGCTGCCGGAGGGTCCCGAGCAGAGGAATGGTGTGATTTGTGTTGCAGATGTATCCGTCTGCTCAACTGAGAAGAGTTTGCAGGAAGCAAGGGACCAGTTAGGCCAGGTGAGAGGTGGCAGAGCGTGGACTTGGGTGCTAGGAAGGAATGGGAGAATACATGCCTAATAAGCTTCCTAGACCCTCGGATAGATGTTAAATGCTTTTCTCATAGCATGTATGTCTTTTTTAATTACAGAAGTATGAAACTGTTACCATGAAAATGTGCTCAGTAGAGCAAATCCCAAAAGAAAATAAAACTGTTTCGTGAATGGACCACCCACTGTTAAGATTATTGGAAAAATTGTATTTTAATCGTTTTCTTTTAATGCTAAATTTGAAAGTACTGTGTGAAAGTGGCTTAAACTGGTGGGAGCTAGCTTTGGGGTCCCATGCACAGTGGGGCACTGACTCTGCTTTTTAAGGTTCAGGAAAGCATCTGACTGTTCTGCTGTGTGCCGGAGGGGAACTAGAAAGGTGTGCAGACAGAGTCCTTGCTTCCGGGCTGGCAGAGGATGGTGGTGGATGAGTGAGAAAAGACATTTCTACATCAAGACCAAATACGTGTTTTTAAAGGGAGAGTTGATGGGCATTTCATGGAGAGAGAGAGACTGTGAACTCTCTGAGGTCAGGAGCTGTTACGAGTCTTGTTCTGTACTGTATTCCTAATGAGAGTTAGCGCCTGGCACATAGTAGGTGCCTAATAAACATATTTGTTGAATGAACATGTGAGTTAATAAGTAGATTAACAGGTTGGATGGGCTGTGTCTTTTTGAAAAAATCAAGAAGGGCTGCCTGTATTAGAAGAAATCCTTGTTGTTTTTTTAAAGGATTCTCTAAAATGCCATTGCATTCATTAAGAGTCATTCATTGGGTGCTTACTGTGTACTGGGTGACTCAGATGGAAAATATCCGGTCTTCATGGAGCTAACGTTCTAGTGGGAGGGAGACCAGCTAGAAGAAATCCCACAGGGATGTTTCAGATACTAGTAAGCTTGATGAGGATCATAAAAAGGTTAGTGTTATAGACAGTAACTGGTCAGGGCAAGGGATCAGGGCTGTTTGGAGGTAGGTCAGTCAGGGAAAGCTTGGAGGTGGTGACAGTTTGAGCTGAGACTGAGTGATGAGAAGAAGGCAGCTTCTTCCCAGACTTCTCCACAGTTGGGAGCAGAGTGACCCTGGATGAGCGAGTAGCTGGCGTACAAGCCCACATGAGGGGTGTCTGGGCATACTTTCTGAACTAAAAGTCAGTGAATGCAAAAAATCAGAGACAGTACTCACAGGTGTAGGGCACTGGCATGTGCCAGCTAATGGTGCAGTGCCAGCTAATGGTGCAGAGCCGTGTAGAAGAGCTGAGTGTGAGTGGGCAAAGGGTGAGTGAGGTGGTCCAGGGGGAGGCGTGAGGACTTGAATTCAGTCTCTAGTGGGGAAGGGACAGAGGAGAGGGCAGTGACGCCTTGCAGGGTTGGGATTCATAGGACATAGATGTTGCAGATGCGAAGACTGCCTATGTTGATCCTGGGATTTAAGCTTGGGTTACTGGAGAGGAGGAACCAGGAAGGGAGCAAGGGTAGAGAAGTTTCAGAAGTTGAAGATCACTGATTTCTTTAGTCATTCAGCAAATACCGATGCACTGGGATTACGGCAAAGAAGGCAGACATGGCCCCTGATCTCACTGACTTCCAGTGTAGAAGGCAAATAGACGTTAAGTTATCCCACCGATACTCAGAATGTTCTTGTGAGATGGGCCAGGTGGGAGAGGTAAGCTGTGCTAACAGCCAGTCATGTGGGAAGGGTGCCCTCAGAGGGTGCTTACCTGGGGCAGGGCCATTTCTGGGGAGACCTGAAGGAAGAGTAGGAGCTGTCCAGCCTCTGGGAGATGGGGCGGTGCTCTGGATGGGCAGCATGTGTGGGTGACTTCAGAGAGAGCCCGGCTGGTGCCTGGGACTGACTGGGAGAAGGCCAGTGCAGGAGAACACGGGAGCAATGGCCCCGATGTTGTCTGGGACCAGGAGAAGGGCAGCATGGGATGGCGTGGTGAGCGATGGCCGCAGTGTTGTCTGAGGGACTGGGAGAGGAAGGCTGGTGTAGGAAGACAAGGCAGCAGCCATCCCAGTGTTGTACGGGAGATTTTGTGGATCGAGCAAATGAGGACTTTCTTCCTTTCTTCCCTTTCCAGCCTGTGTTCCACGTCATGGGGTTCTCTGTCACCGGCAGGGTCTTGAATGGACCTGAGGGAGAAGGCGTTCCCGAGGCAGTGGTCACTCTGAATAATCAGATCAAAGGTGGGTAGACCTTTGGAATGGAAAAGAAAGAAACTCTTAATGACTGTAGGAAAGTATACCACCTTTAGTCTCATGTCGTCTTGTGTATATGTAGGGACACGAAATTTGTTCTGGCTTGCCATTTGTTTCTGTATTCTAGTCAGAACAAAAGCCGATGGCTCGTTCCGCCTGGAAAACATAACAACGGGGACATACACCATCCACGCTCAGAAGGAGCACCTCTATTTTGAGACAATCACAATCAAAATTGCTCCCAACACACCTCAGTTGGCCGACATCATCGCAACCGGGTAAGGCTGCTGTTTGGGTTTGGAAGCCCAGGGCTTCTGTTGGCAGACAGTGGAGAACCAAAGCTACCTTCCATTGATGTGAGTATGTGTTTCTGCCAGGGCTCAACACCCCATCTCAGACACTTGTCTAGAAGCTCTGGCTGCTTTCTTTAGGAAGATGATTGCGACATCTTGTGAAGTGGAGCTGGTTAAGTGTTGGATGCATGGAATAAAATATCTCCTGCTTCAGAGTTAAAGTGGATTTGTCAGGTTAGGAAAAGATCTTTCTTGTTGGGCACTGCATCTCTGGAATTTTCCTTGGCTAAATCTTGAGGACTTTCGAAGCTAGTGGATAGAGAACATTGTAAAATGCATCAGGGCGTTGTCATGGCTGTGTGCTCCCTGTAAGTACGTGAAGGGATATCCTGTGGTTGAGTTGGTATTGTTTTATCATGTGCAGCAAGTCTGTGTAGTGCAGAGACACAGACCTTGAGTCAGACTTGAGAGCTTTCTCTCACCTCCTTGTAAACTGCCGAATGGGGTTGCTGCCATGTTTCTTTTACACAGTAGTAGCTTCTCACTGTCTGGGTTTTACAGGCGTGCTGTAAATAGTTACCATAAAATGAGAGGCTTAGAGTAACAGATTTATTCTCCCGTAGTTACCGCTGTCTGTGGGTTAGTAGGGCCTCGGCCCGGTGTTGGTGAGGACTGAGGGGTCTGTCAGACCACCAGGTGGCGCTCTTCAGCTGGCTAGACTGTGAGTCCTGAGGCTTTGACCACGGAGGGCGGCCGGAACGCTGAGCGGAAGAGCAGGTCGGGTTAGAACGGTAGCAATGGGATCCAGCATTTAAAGGGTGGCCTCAGGTGAACCGCGGGTGTGTAGAGTCACAGGAACTGCGGAAGTCAAGTTTTAGGTGGGAGATGAAGCCCACCAGGTCTGATATGCGGGGGCAGGTGGGGCGTCCAGTGAGCTGAGGCCTGAGAAACACAGTCCCTGAGCTTGGGCACTGGGGAAGCTGTGGTGGCCACTTACAGGTGAGGGTCAAGGTCAGGATACTCAGTGGTGAGTGGAAGAGGAGGACGCAGAGCACCTGGACCCTGTACTGGGTCTCTGTCATGGGGGACCTTCAGAGAAACGGGTCTTGGATTGAAGATTCCTTCCCTTCCACAGACCTGTTTGAGCCACTGCCTTGGGACAGGGAACCTTAGTGACTCCATGACGAGGAGCTCTGCTGCTAACCAAAAGGTCAGGAGTTCGAATCCTCCAGTCGTTCCTTGGGCACCCTATGGGGCAGTGCTGCTTCTTCTACCCTGTAGTCACTGTGAGTCAGAATCATGACAGCAGGTTTGGTTTCACTCTGGGGCAGACGCTGCGATCACTGCTGAGTTCATAGCAGTGAGCTAAACGAACATGTTGGTGAAACTTCTTGACTGGGGAGATGGAAATCAAAGAAGTAACATTTATTTTAAATGATGCTGAGTCTTGTGCAGGGAAGAGACTGGGGTGCTGTGAGAAGACCTAATTTAGATCAGGAGCTGTGGAAAGCCTCTCCAAGCTGCTGAGACTTTAGGGAGGACTGAAAGTGAGCAAAATAAAGAACTTTCCAGGCAGGAGGTGCTGCATGTTGAGAAGCCGGAGCGGGGAGAGAGACTTTTAAGACAGCCAGCACAGCTGGAGACGGGTGGTGAGGTGGGCTGGGGAGGTCGGAGGCTGGAGCGTGCTGAGGAGATAGGACTGCCCCTGAAGGCAGTGAGAGACTCCCAAGGAGTTTCGACTGGGGACTTTAGGGGTCATGCCATTTCAAAAGTTTCTTTCTGACTGTTGGGTGACGAATGGATTGGAGGCGGGCCGGAGGGAGGGGCCAGATAGGAGGGTGTGGCAGTTGTCTGGGAAAAGATACAGTGGTGGCTGAGACCAGGGTCCCGGCAGGGGGAGGAAGTGAGAAGTACATGAATTTGGTAGAGAGAATCAACAGGTCTTGGTGACGTACTTACGGATTATTTGGATCAAGAAAAAAAGTAACTTTTTGTGAATATCTTTAGAAAACGTCATTTTCCGTTTTGGCTGATGTAGCGTCTTTGCATTTCTTACTTGTTTTTTTTAAATACAAACTCTTTGATACATTACCAAGTGACCATCAGAATATAGCTAACTCATTGTACACCAGAGTGATCAGTTTCTATACATAAGTGTACTAAGCCTTGATGAAAGAATTCATTGGCATGTGTCAATTTTTGAGGGCTTATTGATAACAGAACTGTTTCCCACGGGCTTTTTAGTTTTGCTTTTCCAGACTAATCCAATATACACTTGCAGTTTGGGATAACTGGATGTAAAAAAAATAGACACCTCTCTTCAGTTGCGGGGGGGTGAGCTAAAATAGATCTTATGGTTAAAATACTTAAAATTTAGGACTGCAGACAGGCTCAACAGGGAGAAAGTAAGGTCCTATCCCCCAGACATGTATATAGATGAAGGGAATTTGAATGTTCTGGCAGTGTCCACTGTGGGGACTTCAGAACCAAAACACATCCCTTCAGTCTAGGTCAAGGTTCAGCAGCTTTTTCTGTAAATGGTTAAAGAGTCAATATTTTAGTCTCTGGTAATACCTCAGCTCTGCCCTGGGAGCTTGAAAGCCTTCATAGACAATACATAAATGAGGGGGTGTGGCCACATTCCAATAGAAGTTGATCATCATTGAAATTTGTATTTCGTGTCGTTTTTACGTGTCAGGAAATAATATTCTTCCTTTGGGTTTTTCCTTTTAACCATTTAAAAATGTAAAAACCATTTCCTTGTTGTCCATACAAAAATAGGCAGTGGGCCCAGTGTGGCCGTGGGCCCTAGTTTGCTCGAGATTGTGAGCTCTGTGATTGGGCTAGTTGATTTCACTAAAGAAATGATTGCACTTATTATTAAATATTCCTTGGTTTCATATACGAAAGATTCTGTTACTCTGTTGTTTCTCCTGCTGTTTTTATTTGAGACATGGTGGGGTTCTGATGTTTAGTATACCCCATGGTTGTCAGGCTCCAACATACTTTATTATTGGTAAAAAGTTACAGTTAATTTGTATTTAAAATGATTCTTTAAGATTCTTCAGCCAATTGAAGAAATAGGGATGACTTCCATCCAGGGAAGATTATCCAATGGGCAAGGAAAGCTTTGTGCTTACCTCACTTACCATACCATCTGTGTTGAACACTTGTCCCTCTCCTAACCCTAGAACACCCTGAAGTCAGAGACTCTTCAGATTTATTCTTAACAGGAATGGATTACCCATTGAGCAAGATAAGTGTGGGCGTACTTTTTCCTTCTTCCAAATCTGTAGAGAACAATTTCACATGGGCCTGAGCCTGCTGTGCTCCAGCTGTGGTCCATTATTTGAGGCCGAGAGCATCGCTGGGAGGATGTCTCTCCTTGCTGGTCTTTGTCAGGAGTAGATGGGCGTTCATGCGCTCCTGAGGTGTGCTTTGTAGTTCCTAACACATTGCTCATTTAGTCTCAAATTGGAGTCATTCCCTCAATAGGCGTTTTCAGTTATAAGTTGCTTTTGTAGCTTCTAGCTCCCAAGGAGTTCTATTTTAGCTTTGCATTTTTTAATGTAATTACCTTTTCTGTTGAAATCTCTCTGATTGGTTTTATCTGTGCATTTATGTATAATGAGTGAGGAAGGTGTATTTTGTAGCCCTGCCGAATTTTAAGGCCTGGGTAATGCTCTAATTTCTTAGGCAGCTACAGCCCTTACATTTAAGACTATCCCACAGTGAGTTCCGGGCAACTCTGCTGTCAGTGATCCAATTACTTAAAACATTTTTATTGTCTGCAGGTTTTCTGAAAACTGGTTCTGCAGTGGGCATTGCCAGATATCCCCCAGGATACAAACAGCACAGCCTTGGGCCCCTGCTCGGCCTTGCCTCTTCCAATGCAAGAGGCCTTTTTTTCTTCTGAAGGTTGCTTCTGAAAACCAGAGTCATCTGTGCTGCATTTCTGTCTCTTCACTTTAAGATTAAGCTAGTTTCTGGAATGAGGTGTGAAGAGGGATGCGTATCTGCAGTTGATAGAGCCTATTCTAATGTAATGGAATTCTTACACTGCGCTGAATGGCCTTCTCTCGGGCAGGTTCAGCGTCTGTGGTCGGATATCAATCACACGCTTCCCTGACACAGTCAAGCAGATGACTAAATACAGAGTTGTCCTGTCGTCTCAAGACAAGGACAAGTCTTTGGTCACCGTGGAAACAGATGCTCACGGATCATTTTGTTTTAAAGCAAAACCGGGTACCTACAATGTCCAGGTATGATGAGAGTTTTGTTAAATTTCATGTTTGAGAAAAGCAGTGCTTCTTAAAGGGCTATTATTAGCTAAAATGGGATGAAAAGGGGCATTTCTTTGGCAGCTGCTGCTTTTGAAGTCTTTCCATTCCTGTATCCCGGAGTTAATAGAGCAGACAGTCCACCAATTCACAAACACATGTGACAGGCTTCTTGTTTTTCTAATCATGGTGTTGATTAGGGCTCAGTACCAGGCTGAGGAGCCCTGGTGGCACAGTGGCTAAGCACTCTGAACCCATGAGAAGGATGTGGCCATGTGCTTTTGTAGACCGCAGCCCTGAAGGTCTGGGGGGGCAGTTCTTCTCTGTCCTGTAGGGGTGCTGTGAGTTGGAATTGACTCAGCGGCAGTGGGTTCTGGGTTTAGTATTAGGTTGCCGACCATGCCTCCTCCTTGCTGCTGTAGAATGCTCATGAATCCAGAGGAGATCAGAATCATCAGTAGCGTCCACAGTCCATGGCTTCTGGGACCCAAGGCCAAAGTGGAGCCACTGGTTTCCTCCCTTACTGTGAACTGAAGACAGCTGGGCACACAGCTCTACGCATCGAGGCAGGCAGGAGGAGGAGGAGACCCTGGTGTGAGGTCGCACTCTGGGCCTTGTTAGTGCAGTGGTCCTGTCCGTGGGAAAGACCAGGTCTCCACAGATCTCCGACTCTCCCCCATCAAGTTAACTACTCTTCCTCTGTGGGAGAGAGCTGAGAAGGCTCACCCTCACACTGCTGTTCCCTGTAAGTCAGAGTGGGATCCTTTTTTCTCGGGACCTTAGTGGAGAGAAGAGTGTTTGCTTCCCTTGCACCAGTGAGGTGTGTGACTTGATGGCTGCCTTTATTTGATGTTAAGTATTAAACATCAGACATCAAAGTTGGCTACATTGACAAGCCTCTGTAAGTGCTGTGGAAGCATGATGAGGTACTTTTTTCAGAAAGGACAATTCTGTATGTAGTCTTTTCTTTAAATATGAGCAGATTCCAACTCGTAGTGATTCTATAGGACAGAGTAGAACTGCCCCGTAGGGTTTCCAAGGCTGTAATCATTACGGAAGCAGACTGTCATGCGCGGTCTGACAGTGAAGTTCGTGAACTCATCCCAGAAAAAGTGCTCCATGCCTCCATTGCTGAATATCACTACAGTCACCTTCAGAGTACTCCCCTTGGGAAGCTGTGCGCTGATGCTAGCGTCTAGTCTACCCTTCAGAGTGATTTTGGAACTCTTTTTCTGGAGTAGCCATCAGAGCTGTCATCGTATTATTGTTGATGTCCTGAAGGTCGTCAAAATGTCTTCGTTTCCATATTTTTGTCTAGGTAAAGAAAAAAGTCACTGGGGGCCATATCAGGTGAGGAGGGAGGGTGTTCCAATACAGTTATTTGTTTACTGGCTAAAAACTTCCTCACAGACAACTGCATACAATTAAGTTTGCAAACTTGCTGCCATGCCACCATGTGCAATGGCCCTTACAGAAAGAATTCCCAAACTGCTTTGAAGGGTAGCCTAGGCGCTGGTGTCAGTGTGTAGCTTCCCGAGGGGAGGACTTGGAAGGTGACCCTGGTGATACTCAGCAGTGAGGCATACAGCACTTGGAATAATTAAGTTTGCGGACTCAATTGTTGGACCTGGTATCTTTCTGCTTTGTGCTGTTGGCTGGTGGGTTCAGACCACTGCCCTTCCCCTTAGCAGCTGAGCACTTGGTCACTGTGCCGCCAGGGCTCTTTAGCCTTTACTGTGGGTGAAATAGGTGCTGTTGCCCCCTCTCTGAACCCCTTATCTTACCCTGAGAAAGGCACACAGGAAAAAGAAGAAAACAGTGCCTTAATTTCTATAAAGAAGTCAATCATACAGTTTTGGCAGGTTTATAGCTTTTCTTGCATGTGGCTTAAAACCATGAGAGGGGACTGGGATCTCCTACGTATTTTCAGTTGGTGTGCTGGTGGTCAGTGCCAGCTTTGTGTGCCTTGTGGAGATATGCATTGTGTGCACCTGTGGGATGTTGAAGGCTGGTGTTTTTTGTGTTTGATTAGAAATGAATTCTTTCCCAGAGGCTATTTGTTGACTTATTGTGATTATCATATAAAAGCAGGTGCAGAAATGAACCGTTGCCCTTCCAGGTATGTTTAGACTTGAGCCCAGATGAATGTTCTAGTGCTCCGTAGACCAGCAAAGCACAACCCCAGTGTGGCCTGTGACTTTTCTCTGTGTGTCCCTGCAGGTGGTGGTTCCTGAAGCCGAGACCCGAGCGGGGCTGACTCTGAAGCCCCATACATTTCCTCTCACGGTGACTGACAGGCCTGTGATGGATGTGGCTTTTGTGCAGTTTTTGGCATCTGTTTCTGGGAAAGTCTCTTGTTTGGGTAAGATGTCTTCTGGGGACAAGAACAAATCATTCCAAGAAATCGCCAGATGGGGGTGGGGTTCAGGTGAACTTTCCTTATTGGGTAGCATTAAAGATGCTCACAGGAAATGTTTCTCCTGGAGTACTTCTGATGTGACTTCCCCCCTGGCTGACTGTCAGAGGAAGATGGGATGAGGCCCAGGTTTTAGTCCCAGCTGTCACTTCCCACTTGCCCAGCCTGTTTTTCTCTGTGGAATGGGAATACTGTTCCTCTTTAGAGAGTTTTAAATCCCCCCCAAAACTCCACTGCTGTTGAGTCAGTTCCGACTCATAGAGACCGTATGGACTTAGTAGCACTGCCCCCTTGGTAGACTTTCCAAGGAATGCCTGGGAGATTTGAACTGCCGACTGTCTGATTAGCAGCCACAGCACTTAACAGCTATACCAGTAGGGTTTCCTAGGGGGTCTTAGTGAAGCTTAAGTGGGGTAATACCAAGAGGAGATGGAGCCCAGTGGTTCGGAGCACAGTCTAGAACCAGACTCGGTGCACTAAGTCCTAGCTCCTGTGACCTGGGGAAAGGTACTTCTTAGACCAGGCACCCCTTGGAAGCTCTGTAGGTGGTTCTGCTCATCCTACAGGGTTGCTATGAGTCAGAACTAACAGCAATGGATTTTTTTTAAGGTAAGTACTGATTAATAGTACCTACCTTATAGGGTTGTCATGGAGATTAAATAATTTCCCTCACATGTGGCCTTTAGAACAGTACGTGGGCCCCAGTAAGAATGAGGCGAGTCTTTGCTGCTGTTGTTATTACAAAGGGCCTAGTCCTGTGCCTGGTGTGCAGTAGACGTTCAGTGAATGTTTCATCAGCGTTTCTGTCTTTTCTCCGAGTCCTGTTGGTGCCTCCCAGTTGTGACTTTCTCTGTCTCTTCTCACGTCACACTCAGCTGGTGTTCCGTAAATGTTGCTCTCTGTGACCTCTCTGCCCTGGCTCACGTTGGGTGTTGAGGGAACGATGGGCCCACCTTCACCACAGTGGCCTTTACTGTCTGGCACTACTGACTTGGAAGGAGACGTCTTGGAACCGAGGGGATGAATATTAGGGTTTGAAGAGGGCCTCCTGGCTCTGCTTTTCTGGAGCTAATTAGTAGCACTTGGCATGCAGCAGCTGAGAATTTGAACTTGTAGTTAATGAAACTGTTGGTTGGGCCACAGCTCTGCAACTGCACCTTCTGTCTTTTCTCCACAGACACCTGCGGTGACCTGCTGGTGACACTGCAGTCCCTGAGCCGCCAGGGCGAGAAGCGGAGCCTCCAGCTCTCCGGCAAGGTCAACTCGATGACTTTTACGTTTGACAGTGTGCTCCCCGGAAAATACAAAAGTGAGAAGTGAACGCATTAGCTTCTGGCCCTCGTGCTTCCTGTGTCTCAGCAACCCGAGGCCCTGCGAGCTGGGTCCTGATTGCTTGTTCAGTTCCTTTGCCCGGTCACCTGTAGCGCTGGGCAGTGCTGCGGGAGCTGAGGCACTGTGAGCCAGCTGCCGGCTTCAGAGAACAGCCCACGTAGCCTGGTTTGTGCCATGTTACTGCTCCATGCCAGGCGAGAGAGTGAAACCGTTCCACTCGGGTGTCTTGCCCTCTTCAGTGCCGTGATCTTAGCAAGCTCCTTGCTCCGTCTGAGACTGAATTGCCTCATATGTGCATAGGACTAATAGAACTTTTCTGCAGAGTGTGAGGCTAAATAAAGTTTGTAAAGCCCTTGCACAGAGCCTGACAGGTAGTAGGTGCTGGCGAGTGTTAAGTCCCTTTTCTCCTCCCTTCCTAAGAAACAACCCATTGCCAGCCAGTATTTTTGCTTTTTCAAAGATCAATATGGAGCTGCTGGCGGTGAATAATTTATAAACTGCTTATTTTGAGAAACTGTATTTTCTGTTATGTTAGAGGTGGCAAACTATGGCCTGAGGGCTGAGTGCCTGTTTTTATAAGTAAGGCTTTGTTAGAGCGCAGCAGTGGCCTTTTGTTGGTGCTTTCTCGGTGACTGCACACTCCAGGGGCAGAGCTGAATGATGCAGACTGTGTGGCCCTCAAAGCCTAGATGGTTTATTCTGGCCCCTCACAGAAAAAGTTGGTGGACCTGAAATAACCTGGTTTGCAGCCTGCTCTTTTAGGCCCGTTTGAATTTCTTTCTGGGTCATTTTAATGACCACTGGTTTCGGTTTCTCTTCAGCAGTTCTTTGTTGTTAAAAAGGCTGGCTCTTTCTCTCTTTCTGTTTGTTAATTCGTTGTTAGTTTTTTCCGGTGGCTTGGCAGGGAGGTGGCCTGCTGTCTGCTCAGGAGCCTCTGTTGCCTGCTTTCCTAGTGAGCATCACGCATGAGGACTGGTGCTGGAAGAACAAGAGTCTGGAGGTGGAAGTCCTGGAGGAGGACGTGTCGGCGGTTGAGTTCCGGCAGACGGGCTACATGCTGAGGTGCTCCCTGTCCCATGCCATCACTCTGGTACGTGTGACTTGCGAGGGGCGCTGCGGTGGACTGGCACACCGAGAGTGTCAGAACCGCAGACCGACCCTGCTTCCTCCTCTGCCCCTCGACTTGCCCACCTGTTACGGAAGGCATAATCCGGAAGCAGTTAAAAAATCCCTGACTGAAGAGGACACCTTTATTGTGAAGAGTTAACTTGTCCTGGTCCCACATTAAATGCTAACTGTGAGGGCTGATTTGGGGAAGCCATTGGTAAAGGGCAAAGTATGCTGGTTTTGGAACCTTGGGGAAAGTTCATTTAACGTTTCTGAACCTCGGTGTTTTCATTGAGAATTGGAACTGTAATACCTTTTTCTTAGGCTTTTAGTAAGTTTTAAGTTAAGCTCTTAGATTTAAAAGTTCTATGGTGTACTCAAGACCCAGTGCTGTTGAATTGATTTTGACTCATAGTGGCGCTGCGGGACAAAATAGAATTGTCCCGTAGGGTTTCCAAGGCTGAAATCATTATGGAAACAGATTGTCACGTCTTTCTCCTGCCCTTCATATACTCAAACCCATTGCTGTCAAGTTGATTCTGACTCATAGTGACTGTATAGGACAGTGTAGAACTGCCCCAGATGGTTTCCAAGGAGCACCTGGTGGATTCAAACTGCCAGCCTTATGGTTAGCAGTTGTAGCTCTGACCCACTATGCCACCAGAGTTTTCCCTTGTCATACAGTGGGTGCTTTATAAATGCTAGTGGTTATTAGCAGGTACAGCTGAGAAAGTTTCCTTGTAATTATTCCAGTGCAGAAGCAAGAGCTGCTAACCAGGTTCTGACTTCCTTGTGACTACAGTCTGACAGGCATGTAGAAGGGAACACCTGTGTGGGTCCATGAGTGTTATGCAACTTGTTGACATTCAGCAGTGGCAAACATCATTTTCAGGCCTCAGTGGAAAGACAGACAAGTGGCGATTAAGTGACTGCTTGTGTAGACCCTGGAGAACTGGAAGCTGGCGTTGCTCACGCCTCTGCGGTGCTCCGACTGCCTAACCGCAAATGCTCCATACACAGCTGCAGGCCTGGAGATGGGCTCATTAGCTTCCAGTCAAGAACTTTCTTACAGGAGATGGGTTAATTAATAGCCACTGGAGAGTAAGTGATCGAGTTAGGAGGTCATTGGTTCCCTTCAAACCCATGTGGATTTCTGTTTACCTTAGAATGGGATCCACATTCCCCAACCATGGCCTGCAAAGCCCTCACCTAACTCCAGCCTTACATCGTAGCACTCTACATGTAACTCCTTCTGCCCTTGGCCTCACTGGCCTTCTCCAGTTCCTCAGATGTACCACGCTGCTCCTTCCTCTGGGCCTTTGCACGTGCTCTTCTGTCTGCCTGGCGTGCTGCGTCTTCTCCACAGCATTCAGGCTGCAGCCCCAAAGTCACCTCCTCAAGCAGGGCCTGTCCTGAGACCAGCGAGCCCAGGCAGCCTCCCTGGTGGTCGCCCTTTACCCCGCTTCTCTGTGGCTTCTGTTCCTGTCGCTCTTAGCCACTACCTGAAAGCTGCTCGTTTGTTTGCCGACCCCTGGTTTTTCTGTGTTCCCTTACCAGGAAGCCCCCTGAGAGCAGGAGCCATGTCAGTTTCTCCCAAGGCCCTGACCCATGTCTGTCACCTAGCAGGTGCTCAATAAGTAGTAGTTGATTGAATGAAAAAGAGCACTTTTTTGTTGGGAGCTTTTGAAGGTTTTAATTTTCCCGTGGCACCCAAGTGCTCCAATGATTAATGGGTAAAACAGATGACTGGTCCGGGAATAGAAATATTATTAATCATCTTGGTGTCCCCATCTCCCCCAGTAAGTCGTCGTATTGACTTTGGTCCCTTAGGAATTTTATCAGGATGGCAATGGACCTGAGAATGTGGGGATTTATAACCTCTCCAAAGGTGTCAACCGATTCTGCCTGTCCAAGCCAGGTAAGTCTGGGAGGATGAATGTGCTACTAGTTAGAAAAATTGGAAGGCACTGGAGGGTGTACTTTTTTCCCTACCTTGATTCTGTGTGCATCAAGCTATCCATTTTTGATTGTGTTCAGGGTACACATGATTTTTCTACCTCCCCCTCCTGGTAGAAGTGATATTCTAACCCAAAGAATGAGAGCTAAGGATTGGAAGATGTTTGGGATGGCTCAGGTGTGAGTGGGTGGAGACCACAGGGCCCTTCATCTTGAAGATGTACCCCTGGCTGGTGACCTCTCTCCTTGGAGTGGTTGTTCTAAGATAAAAACTGGATCATCTTTGGCCTTGTTTAAAATCCTTAAGTGGTTTCTTTCTCTGTCTCCTCCTCTGTTTCTGTCTGGTAACAGCTTGATTGAGGGTTAATTGATATACCATAAAATGTACCCATTTGACATGTACAATTTGATGATTTTCAGTAAATTTACCAAGTTGTGTGGCCATCGCCATAATCCAGTTTTAGAACATTGTCACCAGTCCAGCTTGTTCAGTTACTTGGTGTTTCTAGCCCCACACAGCTACTCATTGACTTTATAACCCTAAAGATTCATCTTTTCTGGACATTTCCTAGAAACCCTACAATAGGTGGTCTTTTGTGTCTGACGTCTTACGATGATCTCAAGGTTCATTTGTGTTGCAGTGCACGTCAGCACCTCCTGTTTTTTGTCAAGTGATGCTCCTGCACTTGGCTGTGCCCAGTTTTGTTACCTATTCATCAGTTAGCAGACATCCTGTTTTGACTGATGGATAGTGCTGTTGTGAACATTTGTGTGCAAGTCTGTGTGGATGTGTTCTCATTTTTTTAGTAGAGACCTAGAAGTAGGCTTGCCCTATAAGAAATGGTATATTTGTGTCTAACTTTTAGAGAAATGGCTGAATTGTTTTCCAGAGAGGCAGTACTGTTGTACATTCTGACTGACAGTGTACGAGGGTTCCCGTCTTTCCCCATCCTTGCCATCACTTGTTATTATCTGTTCTTCTGATCATGGTCATCCGAGTGGGTGTGAGGTGATACCTCACTGTGGTTTTATTTTGTGCTCCTTTAGTGAATAAATCAATGGCTTCTCTTGGTTCTCGAGATTAAAATACACACATCTGAACCTGACCTTGAGATCCTGTAGTCCCTGCCTGATACCCTTGCATCTTTTCCTGCCCCTCTCCCCCAGCCCTGCTGTCAGTGTCCCTCCTCTCTAGGGCTTTTGCCAGGGTATCAGCCATGATGTCTTCTGCTGCAAGTCGCAAAACCTGAACAACAGTGGCATCCACAAGTGTGACTCTGTCATAGACTCAGTACCTGAGACACATTAGGGGTGGTGTCATAGAATCTTCTGGCCCTGAAGTGTATTTTTTGCCTTATAACTACAAGCTGACAGCTCATTTCAGAAATCTTACTGTGTTACAGGCAGGAAGACGAGGAGTGAGGAGGGCCAGGGTTTTCTCATACCCCTTCCTTCGGTAAACCACTGTTGTCTTGGCCAAAACTGTGTCACATGGTCACTTCTAGCTGCAAGAGAGGCGGGAACAGTTGAGACTGAGCACACTGCCGCTGTAAACATAACCAGAGTCTTAGCAAGTGAGGGATGACAGCTTTTAGGGAAGCAGCTAGAGTCTGTGTAAGAGGCCAGTGCTGTTCTGTACCTCTCACATCCCACTCCTCACCCAGCTTCTGTCCTCCTACCACCACTTCAGTGCTGGCTTCAGATTTTACTTCCCTAGGGCAAGAAGGCCCTCCAGTGTCATTTCAGTCTCCTCATGGCCCTCAGTTCTTTTCCTTTTTCGTGCTCATCAAAGTTGGGATCCATATGTCTGTTGAATGTCTCTCTCTGTAGACGATAAGCTTTGTTAAGGCAAGGGCTGTATCTGGTTTGCTCCCCATTGTGTACCGTTACCTAGCACCAACACTTGCCCTCTAGTAAGTGCTTGGAGCCCTGGTGGTGCAGTGGTTAAGAGCTATGGCTGCTAACCAGAAGATAAGCAGTTCAAATCCTCCAGCTGCTCCTTAGAAACCTGATGGTGTGGTTCTGCCGTCCCGTTGGGTCACCATAGGTCGGAACTGGCGCAGCAACACCTAACAGTAGCAGCAGGTGCTCTGTCAGTATTTGTGGAATGAATGAAGCAGTCTAATAATTTTTTCTAATGGTAACAGGTGTGGGGTTTACTCAGTGTAATGAATATAGCAGGAATAGTTTGAACTAATTTCAGTGTTTTGTAGAAAGTCTGATAAAAATACTGGTTAATGATCACTTGGGGGATAAATTGCTGCACCTCGCTTTTTCTTGCGATTGACTGTAATCCTGTGGCAAATGATGAAGCATGCCCCTAATTTGAGGGTTTCTCTATATGGACTGCTGGTGTCCAAGTGTTTTCTGAGCATCTTTCACAATCTTACAGGATTTCCCTGCCTCCTTCCCCTTCTTGGGAGTATTAATAAGGCTCAGGCTGTGGTTATCTTTTGGCCCTAATCTTGTCACTAGAAAATTGTTCTCAGTCTGATTTGCAGTAGAAATATACTTTCCGCTCCTTTTTGTGCGTGAATCTGTAAGCCTGGTCTCTGCAGAGTGAACTGCTGTGAGTTGTTAAATTATGGAAAATGAAAACCTGTGCTTGTGAGTGGGCTGTAAAATGGATTGACTGCTCGGTAAGAGGGAGTGGAAGAGACACCTGCGTGGCGTTGCCCAGCTGGTGCTGTGGGTCTGCAGTGTGTCGGGACTGCGGTAGAGAAGCTGCTTTTGGATTTCAGATACTGGAGTTGCTTGGTGTGATAGACACCATTCTCTGAAAATTACTTTTGATTTCCTGTCTGTAGGTGTGTACAAAGTGACCCCTCGCTCCTGCCACCGGTTTGAACAAGCTTTCTACACCTACGACACGTAAGCGTGGCTTATTTGTCAAATACCCAGTGGCCCTCGTGGACATTATGTGGAGGAGAGCGAATATGGCTTCATTTTTTTTTTTTCCTCTGAGAACAAAAGGAATTTTTCTGTTTTTTTTTTCTAGAAGTAGGAGTAGGCTTTAGAAGGAATTTCTAGATAAAGATTTTTAAGACACTTGGATAAATGACTGAGGAAATGGAGATAGAATCTCTGTCCCAAGAATTCTGCAAACCAAGTATAAAAGGCTGTGTTTCTGCGGGGGCTTGAATGCAGTGTTTGTTAAGCCTTTCAGCCCTCAGCTATGGGAATTTCACAAGCTCCAGTCTGTCGTTTTCGTATTTCTGCAGGTGTTTGTAGGCTTCCCTGGGAATTGGAAACATAAGGTTTTTGAGTATAGATTTGGTTTACTCTTTAAAATATGTATGCGTGCTTCGGGAGTTGTTTTAACCCTGAGCAAAGGCACTTGCATGCAGTGTGTTTTCAGGGTTTTCAGGGTCTCCCCCAAAGGTGTGTTTGTGACCCTTAGAGAATGGTGATGCTGCAGTGTTGCCAGTATTGGTCTCTTCTCTTGTTTGATTTGTAGGTCGTCACCCAGTATCTTGACGTTGACAGCCATTCGCCACCATGTCCTTGGAACTATCACCACTGACAAAATGATGGATGTCACTGTGACCATCAAGTAAGACGCGTGTTCTGCGGTGGGCTGGGTGTGGGAGGCTGCGGGGCAGGGCCTGGGGTGCTTTCTGGTGGACTCTCTGGAAGTCATTTCTGATTTCTTATCTCTAGATGTGTGTGCAGATGGCCTCTCCCTCTTAGATTTCTACAACACGGCCCTAAATTCACAGCAGCCCTGGTCCTTATCCTTTGTGATTCCAGAATTAACTGTGGAAGAGTTAGGGCCTTCTAACAGCGTGTTTCACTGTCTTTAATTTCTGTCTGAACTCTCTTTACACTTTCTGTCTTTGCTAAGGAGAGGGGAAAAAAAAACACTCTGAGTTTGTTCATTGGATTGGCAGTGTTTTAGAAAATTCAGAAAATTTGTCACTTTTCTTTAGACTTTTTTCAAGGCATGGGAAGTAGAGATGGCATGTGACACAAGAAGGGTCATTGGAGTCAAAGTGTGTGAAAGGCCATCCCTCACTGAAGGTCAGGTTCTTGGTGGGAACCCCGTTTTGGAGAGGAATGTTTGTTGTCTGGTCAGGGCTATGTGCAGAGTGTCATGTCCATCAGACACCCCCATTTTCTCCAGAAATGAAAGGAAGGGTTGCAGCATCTTGACTCTTAATTGTGAAGTGGATTGGAAGTCGGAAGAACGTTCTCATGCCCTACCTGAGTTGAAGGGTTGCTTTTTGGTTCCATCTTAAGGACCTGCAGTCGTGCTGTGTTGAATCTCTTGGTGCTATCTGAAAGAACAGCAGTTGGACTCATCCAGCTCCTTTGTGGGAGAAGGATGTGGCAAAGTCTGCTTCCAAAAAGATTACAAACTTGGAAACTGTGGGGCGGTTCAGCCCTATCCTGTAGGATTGCTCTGGGTTAGAATTATAACTCGACAGCAGTGGGTTTTTTCAGTGCTTTGTTGCCGTCTTTCTCTGTAACTGTCTGTTCATCCAGCTACCCATGAAAAAATACTTATTGAGAATCTGCAGTGTTGAGGCAGTGGACCTAGGTGACATAGTCCCTGTCCTTCTGCAACTTACAGTCCATGAGGGAGGCAGATGGACCCCTGCGAGTCGCACACAGAATTCTAAGAGCACAGCTGTGATGAGTGCTTTGAGTTTGATCTTGTGGGGAGAAGGAGGTCTGATGGGGAAGTGGGCTGGTACAGGCCAGGCCATGCTGTTGATAGATTTTAACTAGAGGGATGACTTGCGACTGCTGTGTGGAAAGCAGTTAGGAAAGGGCCAAGAGTAGAACTTCACGGAGATAGAGGGGGGCAGGGTCTTCAGGGGCCCAAGTGAGGGTTGATCGGGGCTTTAGCTGGACTGAGGGCGATGGAGATGCAGAGAAATGGATGGATCAAAGAGTTATTGAGAGGACTGAAGTGATAGCATGTCACATCAGGGAAGGGGAAGCCACAGGAATAGTCCTAGGTTTCCAGCTAAAGAAACTGGATTGGTGGGAGTGCATTCCCTGAGATGGGGAGCCAGGTTTCTGGGGGAAGGATCTGTCGAGGGTCTCCACAGACCAGGCGCTCTGCCAGTGGTAGGTCTCTGCCTCTTACTAGTTGCCTGCTTAGAAAAAGTGAATTCTTGTGAGACTAGAAATCCATAACCAATAGTGAGGCATAACCATCTTGCCTCATTTTTGGTCTCCACTAAATTTATTTTGTAACTTCACAGGGTCTTTGGGTGTTTACCTCACTGGGGGTTGTAAGGCATGCATAATCCAGCTGGACGCAGCCACTTGGATCTGTAATGGGGTTCCTGTTTTGCACTGAGCGTGCCCCAGATCACACTTGGCCATTGCCCTCCACATACCTACTCGGTAACAGTCCCTGTTTCAGAGGTGGCAGCTCTGTCTTTCTAGTTGCTCCCAGGGTTTTCTTTCTCCTGCACCCCATATCCAATCTGTCAGCAAAGTTTTGGTTTTGTAATCCAAATAAACCCATAACCCAGTGTCTTTGTAACATGCCTGCTACTGTATTTTGGTTTCGGCCACCATGGTCTTCCTGCCTGCATCACTGCAGCGGCTTTTGAATTAGCCTACGCCTTTGGGCCGTGGCCTCCCAACAGTGTATTCTCCGTATGGTAGCCAGAGTGATGTTTTCGTAGGAGGGATTGTGTTATTCCTCTGCTTAAAACTCCAGTGACTTTTCAGCCTGCTCAGGATAGAATGAAATCTAAGGTCTCTACCAAGGTCTGAGACCTGCTGCCTGCTTCTTGGTCTTGTCACTCGCTGCTCTGATGTCTGTGGGTCACCCTGCTCCAGACTCCGTAGGTCTCCTTGCTGTTCTTGAACTTGTTGAGTGAGCGTCTTCCCTGAGGACTTGTTCTTGCTGTCCTCTTGGATGGGGCACTCTGCACCCAGAAAGCCGCTTGGCTCGTGTTCTCCGTTCCTCACCAGAGGACCCAGGCTGATCCCTGGGTATAAACGGGTGACCCCTCATTGCTCACCTTGCTTTATTTTTCTTCACTGTACTTATCTGGCATTATTTTTAGTGTTATATGTGTCTCCCACTACAATATGGATTCCATAGAGGGAGGGAATTTTGTATTGTCTACTGCTGTGGCCTCAGTGGGTAGAACAGAACCTGGGCTGTAATATATTCTTAAATAAATATTGAACAAAGAAGCAAGTGAAGAGAAGATGGTGCCTATGGAGAGAACTCCATGTCCTGTGTGAACTGACACGTTTTTATCATGTCACCGTAAGCCCAAGTGGTCTTTTAGTCCAGTTCACATGTACAAGATACTAGTATAAACTGCTGAGAAGTTCAGTTGCTTTTAACCTGTAAGATTTTTCAAAACAGAAGACTGGACCACTTGGATATCATTGCAGGGTATCCTGTTTTTGGACTTGTGTGTCTATACCTGTAGAAATGTCAGAGCCCCACTAGCAGCAGGAAAGAGGGACCATGTTCTGAGAGACCACCCCTTGCTTTCCTGCAGGTCTTCCATCGACAGCGAACCCGCCTTGGTCTTAGGCCCTCTGAAGTCCGTGCAGGAGCTCCGGCGGGAGCAGCAGCTGGCTGAGATCGAGAGCCGCAGGCAGGAGAGGGAGAAGAGTGGCCATGGAGGAGGTGAAGAGGGGATGACGAAGCCTCCCGTGCAGGAGATGGTGGCTGAGTTACAAGGCCCCTTCTCCTATGACTTCTCTTACTGGGCACGGTAAGCTCTCTTGGGCTTTTCTCTCCCATGTCCTCTGTCCTGATCGTTTCTGTCTGATGGGTGGGACAGAATTGGCCACATGGAAGCATCTTGATTATTTCAGGTCTGGAGAGAAAATCACTGTTACACCCTCGTCTAAAGAGCTGCTCTTTTATCCCCCTTCAATGGAAGCCATCATCAATGGAGGTAAATATCAACTCAGTGAGCGAATGACACATCTCTGCTGTTGCTCCTTGACCTGCACTGAAAATGATTTTGAGTTAGTAGAGTGAAGTCATCTTCATAAGCCCCCTGCATCCCCTTTAGCATATAGATGTTACTTCCTGATGAATGAATGAATGGATGAGTGAATGGTCTAAATCCATACAAGTAATTTTAGCTCTTAGAATTGAGTTGATTTTTATGAAAAAGGACTTGGTTTTCTTTGGCATTATCAGACTGACACCAGAAGGTTGCTGTGAAGCCAACTGTCAGTCACTAAAATGTATCAGTCTTTATATGTTTGAATTGTTTATAATCCTTCTAGTTTTGTGATGTGGGTGATGGAAGGTGGTTTGGGAATGGATGATTAGAAGTGATGGCTTATGGCCTTGTGGTTGCTCCATTTAGATTTCTTAAACCCTGTGTGTGGATGTGGTTAGGGTTTGGAAGGAGATATGTTGAAGCACATAGCATTCTAATGGCCAGGCTCTATGGGGCGGTTCTCCATTCTGGCTCTTCTTGGGGTTGAGCAGCATGGCTTCATCTCAGCTGACAGCAGGGACATCTCCTTATTGGAGGACTTGTGAGGACCAAGGGGTAGGAATAGTATAAACAGAGTGTGTGTTAGATTTTCTTGCTGAATTCCTTGGCAGCTGAGCAAGGCCTGTCAGGGATGGAGTCAGGCTCGGGCTGCTCACAGTGATGGACATTTCTGGGATAATAAATAGCCTTCTCTGGAGCTAGCTCCAGATACCTCAATTTTAGGCCCTTTAATAGGAATCCCTCAACCAGAAGACTTCTCTCCCTCTGCAGCTGGGCCCCATTCCTCTGTTTCTTCCCCTTTTAGAGAGCTGTCCAGGGAAGCTGATCGAGATCCATGGGAAGGCGGGCTTGTTTTTAGAAGGCCAGATCCACCCCGAGCTGGAAGGAGTCGAGATCGTCATTAGTGAAAAGGGGGCAAGCTCACCGCTGATCACAGTCTACACTGATGACAAGGGTGCCTACAGGTAAGTGCATAGTGAAGAGGTTTTTGAGGTCACTTGCCTTTTGACGCTCTTCTAAAGAGATTGAGGAGCCCAGATTTCCCTGTAGATGATGCTTCTTCCAGGATTGGAAGCAAAGCTGCCTGTAGCGTTTTGCTGTCTTTTGTTCAGTGTTGGACCCCTGCACAGTGACCTGGAATATACTGTGGCCTCGCAGAAGGAGGGCTACGTCCTGACCGCCGTGGAAGGAACCATAGGAGACTTTAAGGCTTACGCCCTAGCAGGCGTCAGCTTTGAGGTAATGCTGTAGTTTTATAAAAGCAGCTCGTTTTCTTTCTTTTTAAAATTTTTGTTGTTGAGAACATACACAGCAAAACATACACCAGTGCAGCAGTTTGTACACGTGTAATTCCGTGACAAGGGTTATAGTCTGAGTTGGCAGCCATCCTTACCCTCCGTTTCTGAGGTTACTCTCCTAGTGACACAAACCTCCAGCCTTCTAAAGTTCCTGTATAATTAAAGCAGGTTTCTTGAGGTCTAATTGACCTGCAGTAAAATGTATATATTTACAGTTTACAATTTGATAAGTTTTGACTGGGATTTACCTATGAAAACATCACCACAACCAAAATGGTGAGCATGTGTGTCACTCCCCAGAGATTCTTCGTGCCTGTTTTCGTCTTTCCCATGTCACTTCCCACCCGCCATCCCTAGGTAACCGCTGGTCTGTGTTCTGTCACTGTAGATTAGTTTTCATTCTTTAGCACTTTATGTAAATGTGTTCGTACCAGATGTGCTTTTCTGTGGCTTGTTTCACTCACTACAGTTTGAAGATCTGTTGACTTTAGGATGTCTGTATATCTTGTGGGAGATGTTTTAAAGTTTCTGTGCTTAACTCTGTTCTGTGTTGAAGGACACAGACTATTCCTACAGTGGTATTGGTGTCTTTCTCTCTCTGCCCCCCAAGTCCTTTATGGAAAGACGCATGCTGTGTAATGTACACAGTGAGTCTGGGGATCCCTTGACTGAGTGTTTACAATAGAGAGGCCAAAGGATAGGAATAACAGGTTATAGTCCATAAAAGTTGAAAGTGCTATATTGCAGAATATGCTTTAAACCAAATTAAAAGACATCTGGGAAGAAGTATCTGTATTGTAAGTAATGTTCCCAGTTTTCAGAGAGCTGTAGATCAGTAAGGAAAAGACAACCCAAGAGGAAGGGATGCACAAAGGAAATGAAAAGGCACTTCACAGAAGTAAAACAAATGATTGCTAACCACAGAAGAAATGTTCAACCTCCTTAGCTCCTGAGGAAATGTAAAGGATTGAAGTACTGGTTTTGGGGTTACATTTACAGCAGGTAAAACAAAATTCATGTTTTGGTGAAGATGTGTTTTCCTTGTGTAGGTAGTTTACAGGACTCGAGGTGGTTATAGCCACTTGGCAGTGCAGTTGGACAGTACTGAATTTCAAGTGCACATAATCCAACAGTTCTACTCCTAGGGATTAAATAATAATATTCAGAAATGGTGAAACACACAAGTGCAGAAAGATCAATATGTGCAGGGCATTTAGATTGCCTCTCCTTTTCCGCCACAAAAATAGGGGTCTGGCTCGCCTGTGAAAGAACCAGTGAGACAGGTGTCTATGGAATGGCGGGAGAGGAGAGCTGGGGTAAACCGTGGTGGACGGAGGGAAGCAACCTGCAGAGCTGTATGGGCAGCTTCCCATTTTTGTTTCACTTCCTGTGTCCCCCTTCTCCCTGATAAACTTTCCAGCCAGGTAGCAATATATGCTATGTTTATCAAGTTTTTGTAGGTACAGAAAGAGATCTGTCTGGAAGGCTACACATCACGCTATAAACAGTAGTTACTCCTGGGGCATGATGAGAGGTACCCCCTGTGCCAGGCTTCTACCCCTACCAAAAACCCAGTAGGAATTAGCTCTTGATTTGTGCAATAATACCATCATAGTTATGTGAGCTAACCTTGCCGGGACATTACTGTCTCACCTCCAGATAAGAGCTGAAGATGACCAGCCCCTCCCTGGGGTCCTCTTGTCCCTCAGTGGTGGTGTGTTTCGTTCCAACCTCTTGACTCAGGACAACGGCATTCTGACTTTCTCAAACCTGGTAAGGTGCCCTTCTGTAATTTACTGCCTGTGTGTTGTCCCCGAGAGAGCAGGGACATGCGCAGGGCTTATGTATTGCTTGACAGTGTGAGAACAGAAAACCAACTTGCAATGTTCTATGTTTCTTTGGGGACCAAATCTAATTAGAGTCTTGCTCATACTAGAACTTAGTGCTGCTGATGTGCATTCCCTTCCACGCACACTTGTTTTCTGGTCGCCTGCCTGTCACTAAGACAATGTAATTAATTACCCAGGCCACTGTGGCTCCTGCGGGCTTCCCTGGGTTTTACCACGCGTTATGTTACTACATTGTTTACAGTGTCAGGTTGCATTTGGTGGTTAGCTTGTGTTGTGTTTTGTTTTTTTCACAGTAGCAGTTGTCACTATTGTTGAGTCTGAGGTTGGGGTCAAAGCCAAGGTCTTCATGTGGCCTTTACCACGCGCAGAGGTGCGTGTTGCGCTAGCTGCTTCCACGCATGCGCAAGCCGAGGCGCACAGCTGGAATTAAAGGGGCGGCAACTGGGCTGCTGCGTCCTTTCCGGTGTGGTGAGGGAGGTGTTCCCACCCGTCATAACGGGGAGCAGGCCGTGCTGATTGGGGTGGTCGCTGCCTCTGCTGCGTGGGTGGCTTGCTTAGGACACCTTCCTCTCCGATCTGTTCTTGGTTTCTGTGAGGGCCAGGGAGGAGAGTGGTAACACCCCTCTCTCTCGTGGTGACATGAAAGAGTCGAGAAAGCGTCCTAAGGTGGGAGAGGAGTCGTGTGTGTCCCCTTTGGGAGGCCGTGTAGGGCTGTGGGGAGACCGCGGGCTCCCCAGGCGGGACGATGGCACCAGTATATCGCCTGCTGCAGTCTGTTGGGTGCCCTGACTGGTGTGCAGCCCAGGAAGCCCACATCATCTGGCCGTTCGTGTCAGTCCTGCCAGTAAAATGATCTGGGGGTGTTGCAGGCAGGTGTCTCAGAAGGGTCCCAGGCTCTGTACTGATAACACACCTGGCCCCAAATCTTCCCTCTGCCTTTGCTGCTGTGTCATCTCGGGCAAGCCACTGGACCTCTCTGAGCCTCAGTTTCTTCATCAGTAAAATTCACATGGGACTTCTATCTCACAGGGTTGTTGATGACTCGTGACAGTGACAGCTACCATCGTTATAATCATTGTGATTGCTTTAGTACAATTATTTGTTGTGGAGATAGGGCTACCGCTTATTACATCTAGGAAGCCCTGGAGCTATTGTGACTTGATTCCAGTCTCTTAGAACTTTTGTGTCACCCCTCTTTCTTTTTGCATTCTTCGTTTTTATTTTTATTTTTTTTACACTTTGCTGTGTTTTAGATGACAGTTCATGGCACGCAGTAGTTTCTCATTCAAAAATTTACACACAGGTTGTTTTGTGACATTGCTTGGAGTTAATGCCCCCCTTGAAAGCCATCTGTAGTCAAGGCAGCAGAGTCTCAGGTTGTGATTATTTCTTGGCAGAGCCCTGGGCAGTATTACTTCAAACCCATGATGAAAGAATTCCGGTTTGAACCGTCCTCACAAATGATCGAGGTGCAGGAGGGGCAGAACCTGAAGATCACCATCACTGGGTACCGGACAGCCTACAGGTGAGCGCCCACCTGCGTCTCTGGGGCCACACTGGAATCACGCTCACACACCTACTGTCCACCGACTCATCTGGTCTTCAGGCTGATTTTATGTAGGAGGCAGTGGAGGTACACAGTCGGAGGTCAAAAGATTTTTGCCTGCTGCCCTTTCCTTTTAATGCTTCACACACGGGGTTCAGTCATCAATTTTCTGTTTTGAAATTGGCTGGACTGAACCTTTCTACTTAAGATTTTTTGTAAGTTTTAAAGTTGAATTAAAAATTTGAAAGAAAGAAATGCATTCACTTGAGTGAAAATGCAAAACATTGCAAAGAGTGTGCAAGGTGGTTTTGCTGCTGTTCTTGTCGCCCAGTGTCTCATGTGCCCCTTCTGGGAGGCAGCTGGTATTTCTGAGTTTTCTCAGTGCTTCCAGAGAGAGCTTACGCAAATGCTAGCTATATGCACGCAAGCACACACACATGCGGGTTTTTTTTATTGTAATTGAGTAAAAGTTTGCAATTCAAATTTGCACGCCCACCTGTCTGCAGCTCCCTCTGCTGTCCTTGCCCAAACACACACACACACAGACACACACACACACACATTATTACTTTTTTATTGTGACTGAGTGAAAGTTTACAATACAATTCAAATTTGTACACCTGCCTATCTGCAGCTCCCTCTGCTGTCCTTGCCCAGTGACAGCTCACTCTTCCTGTCTGCTCCGTACATATCGTGTCCTCTTAACAATCTCCTGACCCCTCCTCTCCACCCTCTCCACTCCCCTCTAGTAAGAGGCCAGTAGGACGACATGCTATAGATGCATAGAGCCATAAAGTGCGCACACGATACAGTCACTGTAACACATACACACCTTTAAACACATAGGCAAATGCCTTTTAGGTGAGACTAACCAGAAAGTACATGTGGAATGAAACGGGAAGTGATTTATTTTCATTTTATTGAATGCTTCATTATTTAAAGCTTCAAAAAAAGAGAGTAAAATAAAACTTAGGCTGTCTTGATTACGAGTTTCCGGAGCCTCCTTGAGAATGTATGAAAAGAGAGCTCGTTGATAAGTCAGCTGTCTGGCAGGAAGGCTAGGGTGGAGGTGGTGTAGGTCAGTCGGTGCCATTCTTCCCAGGACTGTTCGCCTGAGATTCTCCGTGTGCTTTAGAAAATCACGAGAATATGTTTTCTCTCCTTGCCTATCTAGTTGCTATGGCACAGTTTCTTCTTTAAACGGAGAACCAGAACAGGGTGTTGCTGTGGAAGCCATGGGACAGAATGACTGTAGTATTTATGGAGAAGACACTGTGACAGATGAAGAGGGCAAGTTCAGATTACGTGGATTGCTGGTGAGACTTGGAGCATGTTTTCTCAGTGGGTATTCTTCATGCTGTAATCGGAGGTGTCTTAGGTGCTTGTAGGACTGCTGGGAGTGTGGTAGACAAAAGTGGAACCTCCCACCCTCTATCTCAACTGACACAGTTTGCCTTTTATCCAGCTGCCCTACCTGGTTTGGGTTCTATAGCCAAAATGAAGTTGGAAAGCTACAGCTTTGGTGCACCTTTGCCAAGCATGGGGTGGTTACGAGGTAGGCCAAGGATATCAGACCACATGCCTGTGGGTCCAGGGGAAAAGTGTAAATGGTTGCAGGAAGTTAGATAGGAGGAGTGGGGACTGTGGTGTGCTAAAGAGAGTGCGTGCCATGTACAGAAGGCAGCTACAGTCAGCTGTAGTTCATCACAGCCACGTGGGAAACAAGCTCAGTGCTGTCTGAGAGTTTGAATTTTCAGATTTCTGTGCAAAAACTCCTAATTTAAAATGACAGTAAACTTGGAAAAAAAATCCACAACTTCCTGTGGGCAGAATAAAAACTTCCATGTCTTCTGGTCTTCTAAATTGCAACGTTTGGGGTAGGATTTGTGCTGCATTTTTCCTCTGTTCATTATTTGCTCGTTCAGTGGATGCTGAGTGTGTATTACAGAAGTCACGGAGAGGGGCAGTTCACCATAGGACAGCTTGTGGGGTTGGGCAGCACTCAGTGCTGAACTGCCAGGAGCTGTGCGGTTTGGGCCCTCACATTTTAGATTCACAAACTGGTAGTGTTAGTTCTTGTCACAGATGGTCGTATTTTGGTGACAGATTAGTATTTGTCTAAATCACGTGAGCCGAGGTACACATGCATTTATTTGTATACATTGGTGCAGGGAGGCTCTGGACCCTGTTCAGGGCGTCCCTGCACGTGGAGGTCAGGCTGGAAGGTTGCGCAGTGAGCACAGAGTGTTGAAAGGAGGTGGGTGCACTTTGGGGGCATCTTACCTGCCGTGCTGAGGGCTGACTTGTGCTTACGGCCAGAGGACAGGCTCCCCATACCCAGCTCTGCCTGCCTCGCCTTTTGGTGTGTTTTCATCCAACTCATTAATGTCGTCACAGTCAACTTGCCATCCTTACACGTGACCTGGATGAGCTGTCCTCTTGATGCTCCCTTTAGCTGTTCTGCCCTGTGGGAATACCCGCTCCCACGGAGCCTGCTGCCACAGGGCCTTACTGTCCTGGGGCTCAGAGAACCGTGGCTGCCGTCCCCCGGCCTCGTCTTCATTATAGGTGTTGAGCCACTGGAACTCACTCTAAGTGTTTTAGAGTCGCCCCTCATGGCAGCTGACACCTACTGTGTGCAAAGCTTGTGCTGGGCACTCATTCTAAGGAATATCCTCTGCAGGTTTTCATTGAGTGTCTTGATTCGAGTTTGCCAGTCTCCCAGAGAATAGCAAGCTGAAGACCCCCGGGTGAAGGGTGAGCACCTGGGCCCATGCGTTCAGTGACTTCTTCAGGCAGTGTGCTCATCAGGACGTCTTGGGGGAACAGCTGTACTACCAGCTGTTGCTGCCCCAGGGTGCACACAGTCCCTGAGGCACTCTGCCCTTAGGTGGATGTCAGGACCAGCTGGGACCACGGCAGCTGCCCGGATCAAATGCTGTCACCCTGGGCAGTGGAGTGAGTGGACTCTCCCTGCTGCAGTGGGGCTGTCTCCCTTTTTCTTCACACGTGAGCACTGCCCTGTCAGGTCCCTGAGTGGCACATGGCAGTTTGTGCTTCACTACTAACGTACCCAGTGGCACCATGAGAAAAGGCCAGGTGATCTGCTTCCTTAAAGGGCCCAGTGGTGAATGCCCTGTGGAGCAGTTGTACTCTGTGACACATGAAGTCCCGGTGAGTCAGCATCCCCTTACTGATGGTGACTTCTCCCCCTCGGAGGTGCAAATAGCCGTTTCTGAACCAAGCCCAATGCTGCCAGTCCTAATGGAGCTATAAAATGAGCTAATGTATCTGTTGCTGATTATAAATGTGGTTGTCACTGTAGTTTTTTTTAATGATAGCTTTATTATCTTTACAGAAATGCTTTGTGTTTGTTATGAAATAATATAAGCAATATACAAAAAGATGAAAGGGAAACCATTACCCCAAAGCTACTACCTGGATGTGTTCATGGTTGACACGTAGTGAATGCCTTTTAGACACTGCTCTGTGTACATACAGTGATGATCAAAGCATACATAATTTTAGGAGACTAGAACCACATTATCCATGCTTGTTCAAAAATACAGTATTACAAATAGAGTTTTCCCCTCTGGGGTACAAATAGACATCGTTGAACTCAGCTCGATGCTTAAGATTCTAATTGAGTCATCAGGTTACTTAGGTGGTGGATGATCAGAAATTGGTTGTTTTATGAGTCGCTTATGTCTGTGTTTGTTTTATTTTTAGAATAATGATTTTCTGGTAAACATGATACTTGCCTAGACATTCAGACATAGAGTAAAAGATACAAAGAAGACAGATCTTTTTTGAAACAGAAAAAAGAAAAATTTCAAATTTTATGTCCCAGAAATAATATTCACTATTAGCCTTTGGGGAAACCCTGTTGGTGTAGTAGCTGAGTGCTGCGGCTGCTTCCCAAAGGTTGGCAGTTCAAATCCACCAGGCGTTCCTTGGAAACTCTCTTGGGCAGTTCTGCTGTGTCCTGTAGGGTCTCTGTGAGTCAGAATTCACTTGGTGGCAGTAGGTTTGGTTAGCCTGTGGGAGTGTTGTGCAAAATGTCACTGCATATTTACAGAGAGGGAGTAAGTGGGCAGCAAGGCAAGGATTGAGTTTTATAAGAGTAAGAATAAATCTTGTTTGCAGTTTTGAAATACAAAACAAAATTCAGTTTTCCTTAGATAGAAGAAAATAAAACCGAGTTGAGACTGAAGAAGTTGCAGAAATTCCACTACTTCTTCATCGTGGGTGCTTCTGAAAATCTTACTGTGGTGAAAAATAAACACAAATTGCTATTTTATGCATTTTTAAGTGTGTATTTCAGTGATATTGATCATGTTGGGTAACCGTTACTGTAGTCTGTTTCCATAAGTTTTTATAGCACCCCTTAAGCAGTAATACCCGTTTTCTCCTCCCCACGGCCCTTTGTAACCACTAAGAAACTTGTCCTTATGGATTCATCAATTCTGGGTATTTCTTCCAAGTGGGATCGTACGGTAGTTGCCTTTGGTGTCTGATTTATTTCACTGAGCATAGTGTTTCTAAGATTCATCTTTGTGTTAGACATATCAGCACTGTATTTCTGTTGATGACTTAATAAGGTTGCACCGTGTGGATGGATGTATCATCTTATTTTGTTTGTCCTTTGATCTGTTGATGGGCACTTGCGTTGATCCCACCTTTTGGCGCTTGTGAATCATGAGGGGTGCCTGGGTGGTTTTTAAAGGGACCCTGCAGAAGGTTAACTAACGTGCCACACACTGGGAAATGGCGTGAGAAATAGTCCCGTTGAGATGAGCAGAGGCAGGTCAGGATGTACCTCCTAAGCCCTCTTTTGGAGACTTGACTGCTGCCTCTGTTTGTAGCCGGGGTGTGTGTACCATGTTCAGCTCAAGGCAGAAGGCAACGACCACATTGAGCGGGCCCTCCCCCACCACCGGGTGATTGAGGTAAGGCCTTCAGTTTTTCTGCTGAACCTGCATGTGACTGATTTCTTGACTGAAAATACTGTGGTACTCCTCTGGCTGTCTGTATTTCACTTGTTGTTGTTACGTGCTGTTGAGCTGGTGCTGACTCACAGCGACTCTGCACAACAGAGCAGAACCCTGCCCGGTGTGGTGCTGTGCCCACAGTCGTTTTTATGCTGAAGCCCATCCTTGCAGCCACTGTGTCAGTTCATCTTGTTGAGGGTCTTCTGTTTTACTGACCCTTGAGTTTCACAAGCATGGTGTCCTTCCCCTCCTGACAACATGTCCGAAGTACGTGGGACACAGTCTCGCCACACTTGCTTCTAAGGAGCGCTCTGCTTGTCCTTCCAGAGCGGATCTGTTTGTTGTTTTCACAGTTCATGGTGTGTTCAGTATTCTTGTCCAGCACCACAGTTCGAAGGCGTCCGTTCTTTTTTTGTCTTCCTTATTCATTGTCCAGCTTTTGCATGCATATCAGCCCTTGTAGGGGGAACTTGGAATCCTGACTAAGGACCTTTACAGACTAATATCATCCTCCCAGCAGCGTCTTAGGCGGGCGGCTTTGTAACGAGCAGCACTGCCATCCTCTGTTCACAGGGGAACCTCGCGTCTTCCTTACGTGCTGCCCCCGTGGCCGTGCAGGCCCTGATCATCATGCTGCAAGTTAGGCCCCGAAGGCATGAAATGCATCTCAGAGCAAGGGAGGGTAGTAAAGAGAACATGGGCTTAACTGGTAGCAGGCCCGTGCAGTCCTTTTACACTCAGAGGGGCTCGTTCCGTTTGGTGGGCAGCGTCCTTTGATGTTTTTGCTCCTGAGGTAACTAAGCTGACCCCTGTGAGGCAGCCTCCCGTTCACAGGAAGCAGCCTGATCCACTTACAGTAAGACTTTCCTCTTCGGGAACAGCTCAGATCTGCTGGAGTAGAGGGCTTGGGCGAGGAGAGAGAGACGGACTCTTGGTGGCTCCCTCAGGTGAATGTGCAGCCTGGAGGGAGGAGCCCTGGTGCCCTTGGAAGTTCTCCGCTGGGAACCAGCAGGTTGACAGCTGGAACCCACTGGCTGCTCTGCGGGAGGAAGCTGTGGCAGTTGGCTGCTGTCAAGATTTGCAGCCTTGGAAACCCCAGGGGGCAGTTCTCCTTCGTCCTGTAGGGTCTCTGTGAGTCAGAATTGACTTGATGGCACGTAGCCACAATAAGCAGGAAGCCTGGAAGGGGTGAGGGCAGAGACTAGGTCTGGGCAGCATGGATGGTTAAGTGCCTGACTGCTAGCCGAAAGGTTGGTGGTTCAGACCTACCCTGAGGTATCTCAGGAGACAGGCCAGAGGGTCTGCTTCCCAAAGGTCATGGCCTTGGAAGGCCCTGTGGGGCAGTCCTGTTCTTCACACGTGAGGGCTCCGGGAGTCGGAAATGACTTCACGGCAGCTAATCACAGGGTGAGGAGTGTTGGGCCAGGGAGGAGTTTGGGGCCTTGGAAATGAATCCTATTGACACCTTTGTGGCGGCTGGCACTGTAAAGGGCTGTGACGGCTGTGTTGCCTTCTGGGAGGGGTGGCTCAGGCCAGGATCACACGCAGCAATGCAGACTTTGCCAGGCAGATGTGACGGAGACAGGAGAAGTAGGCTGGGGTCTCGCAAACTGGAGAGCACCCGCCCCCCAGCCGGTCTGAAGGCGGTGGCTGGGACTGGGAGCCCACTGATGTTGCCCAGCTAAAGCGTTACCTTTGTTGGTTTTTTTTTTTTGAGAGAGAAGCTGGAAAAGCTGACTTGGAACATGAAATTTCCTGCTTTTTAAAAAAGCTGGCAGAGAATTAAGACGTAACCAAAGAAATACTCTGCACAGCCAACAGGCTGTGCCTGTGGGCCGGGTGCAGCCCGCCTCCTCGCCGTCTGTGACCTTGGACCTAGGCTGCTTCACTGGCTCGCTCCGTTTCCCTGTATAAGAAGTGAAGGGTGCTGTGAAGTAGCGCTCACATCATCCAACAGTTGGAAGCTCCCCCTCCAGCTTTGTCATTCCAGTGTCCTTCATCTCTTTCTAGGTCGGGACTAACGACATTGATGACACAAACATCATAGTTTTCCGGCAGATTAATCAGTTTGACTTAAGCGGAAATGTGATAACTTCCTCTGAATATCTCCCAACGTTGTGGGTAAGCTAGAGACCAGCTTGTTAAGATTAAAATATAATGTTCTTTCTGGCTTTAAGACAAGGAGGAGCAGACTGTGGGTGCCCGTCTGGCTGCTGGCGTAAGTACTGGCGGTGGAGATGCTGCGGAGTGTGGCCGCTGAGGGCGAGGGTTGAGGTTTGGGAAACTCTGGTCACAGTGTGTGCTGGGCAGAGTGGTTGCTGGTTGTCGGAGAGACATGGATTCTCGTTTCAGATAACTTTTGCCAGCAGGAAATCTTTTGTGGGGGGGTTGTAGCAGAAGCCTGGTGAGTAATCAGTATGTTCTGGAGTCTAACACGGAAGAACAATTTTAAGACAAATTGCCTCAGAATTTTTTAACTCTGTCCAGAGTGAAGGTAGTGTGGAGTAGAAACCTGGCAGACTGGGCAGATCACTTCATGTCCAGGTGCCTCAGTCTCCTTGTCTGTGAAATCAGGGAGTTGGACTAAAGGACCTCTTAAGGTTTTCAACAGCTTTAACAAGATCTCTGTGTCTGTGGTTAATGAAGAACTGCTTATAACCCCTTGGAAAATGTTCAAGCATTGCTGTAAGATTATATTACAAAGAGACACATTCTGTTTCACATACTGTTAAGGGTTTGTCTTGAGTGAGAGGGTGTGCTTAGCTTTGAACTGGCCTTTAGTTCAGGGGTTGCAAACCTGTGTGCCTGTGGGTCCTGGGCAGAGAGTGTCAGAGGGTGAAGAAGGCTGGAAGGGTTTAGGGGCCAGATGAAGAAGCCATGCCTCATCTGTGGGGTGGGGTGTGGAGGAAGGCAGGGCAGCTGCCCCCATGCCATCTGATTGCTGCCATGTCGTGTTTCTGACCCAGGGCTGATACTGCTTCCCACTTCCAGAGAAGCTGGAAATGAGAATTCTCTGAGATTACCTGATTTTTTAAAATATAGGCAGTGAATTCAGAGTTCCTTCAAAAAGCCCTCAGGACAGAAGATCACGTTTGTGGTCTAGGATGTGGCCCATAGGTGTCTGGTCTATGACTTCGTTTTAGGAAGACTCTCCTCTGTGTCATGAAATACTGAACAATGTCAGCTTGGACTGTGGGGGCTGGGGTCTCTGGCTTTGTCTTAGGGTGGGTACAAGATGGTACCTCACAGTTTTCATATTGGCCAGGATTGTACCTTACTCCTCATGCCCTGCTGCAGATAGTGTAAGAATAGGCAACAGACCCAGGCCCGAGAGAAGGAACGGCCGGGAGCAAAGTGGTGAACTGCCTGTTGAGACAGCCCAGGGAGCCAGATGCAGAAAGGGAGCACGTTTTTAGCATTAACAAATACTCATGCAATTAAGGTTCCGTATTACATGCAGAGATAGTGCAAGGTGGGCAAGACCGCAGTCATGCGGGTTCAGTCCTGGGCTCTGTGACCTAAGCTCTGTGACCTCTGGTCTCTTTCTGAGTCTCCATAGGGATGAGAATGATACCTGTTTTATACTCAGGGTTGGTAATAATGCATGCAGAGTGCCTGTTGCATGCCCAGCATATTATAGATGCTCAACAAATGTGAGCAGCTATTCTTTGTAACATCCTCATAATAACTATTATTATTCTTTTGGTGATAACAGAGGTTCATATCTATTTTAAAACCTTGCATTTCCATGCGTGACGTGTTATCAGCGTCTCGGATGATTGAGGGATGCATTGTGTGGAGCTGTCAGGGGAGGGTGGTTTCTCTTTCAAATATCCGTGTTTCCAGAGAGCTGCTCCCCCTCCCCACGAGAGATAAGCTGGCCCGGGGATGTCTGAAATGAAATGTTTATCATGTTTTGGTTTCACAAGCATGCCCTGTTTGTTTCTGCTCTCCAGGTAAAGCTGTACAAAAGCGAGAACCTTGACAATCCAATCCAGACGGTGTCTCTCGGCCAGTCCCTCTTCTTCCACTTCCCACCCCTGCTCAGAGACAGTGAGGTAATGCCTGTGGCTTGGTGCTGTGTTCTGGCTCTGTCTTCGTAATGCCACCTGTGAGCATAAGGAAACACAGTTTTCTCGCTTTTTGTCTTGATACTGTTCTACAGAAATGGTTGACGTGCTCTCAGAATCAGAGGAGGTTGGGCTCTGTAGGGATTCATTTTTCTTAATTAGCTTTTCGTCTGTTTACACAATAATACATATTCATAGCAGGGGGTTTTGGAAGAAATGAATATTAACCGTAATCCCATCGTCTGGAAGCTACCGCTGTTACTTTTGTTAATAGGAATCCTCGTAGTCTTTCCTCAGTGAGTGTGCATGTATCCTTGTGTGTGTGTGTGTGTGTGTGTGAGAATACATGTATGTGTGCGTGCACACACACAAACATGAACACACACGTACACGGCTGAGTACTTGATGGTACTGAGCTGCCGCTAAAAGGTTGGCAGTTGGGACCCACCTGGTGGTGATCTGCTCCTATTCAGATTACAACTCAGAAAACCTCATGGGGCACTTTTCCTCTGTCCTGTCAGTTCATCTGTCCCAGTCCGTCCATCTGTCCCTCCCTCCCTCCCTCCCTTTCTGTCTCCCTGCATCTCTCTCCAACTCAAACCATCAGTACTGAGACCATTCTGTGCTTTATTTTTAATCTGTATTTTTCGATGAGGACTATATCACAGATCTTTTCCCTTATCATTCCATCTTATATGACATGATTTTTAATTGTTCCAAAGTAGTCTGTAATATAGGACTTATCATGATTTACTTAATCTCGGGCCTTATGTTGGTGGTTGTTTATTGACTCTAAAATGCTTATTATTAATACAAATGAGTCAGAGTTGGTGTGGTGGGAGCAGCCTGCAGTGTCTGGTTCTTTTCACTGGTGGGCTTGGTCTCTGGATGTCCGTGCTGACCAGTGCTGTGAAGCTCCCTCTCCTGGCCTGTCACCACCTGCCGTGGAGCTGGCATACTGTGGCTTTTCTCTGTGAAGTGACTGGAGTGCCGAAAGAGGTTGTGATGGAATCTGGGGACCTTGTTTCTCCAGGGGCAATAGCCCTTTGAAAGTCCTTTTAGGAGCAGCAGATTTGCGCAGGTGTGAAAAGAGTGGCTCTAAAGAGGAACAGTGCACTGTGGAAACAGCTCGGGCTTTGGGGTCAGACTGAACCGAAGAGACACTGCTCAGCCACCTTACTAGCTGACTGGTCTGGGGCCAGTTACTCTTTTTCTTTTTGTCTTGTGCTTTAAGTGAAAGTTGAGAATTCAAGTCAGTTTCTTATACAGAAACTTAATGAACACATTTTCTTGTGACCCTGGTTGCTCTCCCCATGATGTGGCGGCACACTCCTCTCCACTGTGTATTTCCCAGGATTGTTCAGTAGGCTCCTGTTCCCTCTGGCTACTCTTACCATCTTGAAGCTTCCCTCTCTCCTGTAAGATAGGGGTAACCATACTGATGTCATCAGGGCAGAAAGCAGAGTAGTCATGTGTCTGGTCATCTGCACAGTGCCCGGAGCACACAGTGAGGGCACAGCACCCAGGGCGGTGACTGTCATTAGTATCATCCTGAGATGCCATATTTTCAGAAATCACCAGATTAAGAGCCACTTCATTGTTGTCCTTTGAAAATCAACCTTGTTTTGGGTTGAAATCAGCCTTGCTCAGTTTGAATGTCCCCTCAGTCAGCGTAATTGGCTCATATTAACTTTTTGTGTTTCATAAAATTAGATCCTCAAATGCCTGTAATTGTTGTGGTTGACTATACGCATAAAAAAGGCTGCAGGCTCTGGAAACCTCGTCAGAAGAGAGTCTCGGAAACACGGGGGCATTGCTAGCGTTGACTGCTGTGAAGCTGGCCACCTTGGCTTGGTTATGTGCATGTGGGATTTTATTTTTTTTTAAAAAGAAAGTTCTTTACATTATAGCCATATGTTAGACTTTAGTTTTCACTTGTTATGCCAAACCTGTCCTTTCTAAAAATGCTTGTCTTTTTTTCTTTTTTCACTTGTGCACAGAATTATGTTGTGCTTCTGGACTCCACTCTCCCCAGATCCCAGTACGACTATGTCTTACCTCAAGTCTCTTTCACTGCCGTCGGCTACCATAAACACATCACTTTGATTTTTAATCCCACGGTAAGTGCAGCAGGGAGTTAGAAATGACAGGTGGAGCTGGTGAAAGTGAGCAGGGCCCTGCAGCCTGGGCTCTGGCCTGCGGGCCTTGGCTGGAGAATGCTTTCTACAGGTGTAGCCTCTGGAGCTGACGTCTTCATCACTGTGTCCAGTGCCGAGAACAGTGGGCGCTCGGTGCATCTTTGTAGGAAGCTGTCCCTGAAGGCAGTGGGAACTCAGTGAAAGGAGACCCCTAGTACTTTTCAGTCACAAGGATTTCCTGCTGTCCAGTTCACTTCATTTCCTCTAGCTGAACAGTACCAATTCAGAGGGAGGCACACCTTGTCATTGGAATGGGTTTTTTCCCTGAGTTTCAGATAGGAGGAGGGGAAAGCTTGGCTGGCGGATAATTCACTGGGAAGTCTCTCTAGATTCTCAGTTCCTTGCTTTGGACAGAGTTTGGGTTGCACAGAAGGCCTGTGACTGTCTTTGGGGAGCCAGTTCGAAAGGTGGGGTGGATCATGACGGTGTCCTCATGGACGCTAAGAGGATGGAAGAAGTAACTGAGGACTCACGGTGCCCTTGGTGTTTGCAGAGGAAGCTGCCTGAGCAAGACATCGCCCAAGGATCGTACATCGCACTGCCCTTGACGCTGCTCGTTCTGTTGGCCGGTTACAACCACGACAAGGTAGGGAATCCAGGTGCCTTAGGAGAAAGCAGGTTGTGGCAGGGCGAGGGACTCCGCACAGCTGTGGGGGTGGCAGCCACACAATGCCCAGTGTCGCAGAAGTCACACAGTTCAGAAAAATCGGTGTGGTCAAATACGTTATAAAATTTGTTGTTTTAACCATTTTTAAGTGCACGGCTCGGTGGCATTAATTACATTCACAGGGTTGTGCGGCCATCACCACTGTCCATTTCCAAACATTTTCATTACCCCAAGACAGGCACCATACCCCCTTCATCCTTCCACCCCCACCCGCATCCCCAGCCTGGTAATAATATCTGACCTACTTTCTCTGTGAATTTATCTGTTCTAGACATTTCCTAGAAGTGGTACCAATACAGTATTTGTCCTTTGCATGTCTGGCTGCTCTGTCCGCGCGTAGCGTTTTCCACGCTCGTCCATGTGGTAGCCTGTGTTAGAACTCCATTCGTTTTCATGGCTGAATGATGGTCCCTGTTTAGGTATATTGCATCCTGGGTATCCATTCATCTGCTCATGGCCGCTTGGGGTGTGTTTTAGTCAGCTGGGGCCACTCTAACAGAAATACCACAGAGTGGGTGGCTTTAACAAAGAAAGATTTATTCTTACACAGTCTGGTAGGTTGCAAGTCCATATTCAGGGTGTCCGCTCCAGGGGAAGGCTTTCCCCTTGTCGGCTCTGGAGGAAAGTCCGGTATTGCATCAGTCTAGCATTAAGGGTGGGGCAAGCCATACTCCAGGGAAACTGCCCCCACAGCAGGAATTCACAGCCTCACCCTAATCCTTTAACATACAGGTTAGCAAAACCACACAATGGAGGACAGTCCCAAGATACTGAGAACCATATCCTGACCACATGGCTGCACACATTTTTGGGGGGGACACAATTCCAACCATGACAGGGTGTTTGTAGAAATTACAGAATTTTAGGATTGGAAAGGGCCGTAAAGGCACTGTGTGAGAGGTAACAACCGTGCCAGTAGTCTGAGGGATGGCTACTGTCGCCTGTCCTGTAAGGTAGTATTGCCACGAGAAGTTGCATAGGGCTGGTTCCTGTGAGACAGAGGTCAAGTTTATCCCTGTGTTGTTGACATCCACTGTTCTCCCCATGGCATTCCATTTCCCTGCTGGGTTTGATAATTCGCTGCAGCAGTCACAAAGAACTCCCAGACCTTCTCATGGTTGTATGGATATTTAGGGAACAACACATAACTAACAGTATAATTCATGATGCGGTGAGGATTAATGTCTAGCTCATCGGGATACAACTCAGGATGAGGTGCACAGCAAGTTCTGGAAAGATCCCGAAGCAGCGTGTCCCTCCCTTCATCCCCCAGGACAGCTCTCGGATGGCCCTGGCTGCTGTAGGCTGGCATCACGGTAGCTGTTGAAGCACCACTTGCTGTCTCAGGACACCCCCTGCTCAAGGCACCCCAGCTCTAGGTAGCCCCTTACCTTCCGGAAAGCTCCTCCACTCCAGGCGGCCAGTTGTGAGGACACTCTTGGCAGGACCATCCGTGGAGTAGAAGCGCCCTTAGCCTGGGTGTGGCCTTTTTGTTCTGCTGCTGCTGCCTAGGCCTGCTTGTCATCACAGCTTTGGGAGTCGTCACAGCCACTGCCACCTTAAGCAGCTTTAAGCCTGTGACAGCTCTTCTACCAAGGTCTGGGAGGAGACTTCTGTATCCTAATGGATGCGTCATCTCTCTCTCAGCCAAGAAGTTCCCACAAATCCTTTGTGTTTCAGCCCTTTCCTTGAGTATGCCAGTCTTTGTACGTTACCTGGGCGGGAGGGCTCCTTGCCAACTTGGGGTAAAGTAACAGACCCTTAGGAACCTCAGAAATCACGGCCAAAAGGCCACCTTGCTTTTAGTAAGGTGATTCCAGGCATCCAGTCCAAGCCTTAGACCTTCTCTCCAGACTGAAGCTTCTCTTAATTTTTACAGTAGAGATGTGTCGTTCACTGATAGAGTGCGGCCCTGTCTCTGGGGAGCCCGCTCAGGTACAAGTTCTGGCCTGGAATGTACCCATTAAAACACTGGGCGTGACCGTGCCGCAAAAAGGAGGTGTGCTGATGAGGGAGACACAGAAGCGTCTGTCGGGAAAGAAGTGGCCTGGCATCTCTCTCTTGGACACACACACGCACACACACTCTCTCTCTCTCTCTCTTTCTAGCTCATTCCTTTGCTGTTGCAGTTGACAAGTCGATTGCAGGGAGTCCGTACTCTTGGTCAGACGGCCTGTGACAGCAGTGGCCCAGAAGACGTGAAGAGACAAGCCAAGAAACAGAAGACGAGGCGGACGTGAGGAGGAGGGAGACGCTTGAGACCCAACCAGGGGCAGGCTGCAGCCGGGGGAGGCATGCCCTGAAGTGGCTTCAGGCATATGCTGTGCACCCCGCACGCCCTCTGTCGCTGTGACTGCCTGTGTCTATTCCCCCGTATAGGTGGCCCCTGAGGCAATGTGATGATTGGACCCTCCTGTCACTCTGCCAAATGCAGTTTATTTTCTGAGTTGAAGATAATTTATTATTATTATTATTATTATTTTGTCAGAGAGGTATTTTGAAGTCTGTTGGTGATGTGCATGTAATTCTTAATCTGCAGCATTCGTTTGCGAGCAGAATTCCAGTAACGCCGTCCCTTGTTCCCTCACAGAGGACCTTTTGGATCGACCCTGTCCCTTCACTTGTGTTATATTCATGACTTTGCTGGGAACTCAGCAGCCTGTGTCCATGATCAGGGACTATGTGAGGAGGTAAAAAAACCAATAAAATTGCCTACTTGTGTTTCAGCTCGTCTCAGGTGTGTTTCTTGGGATATGGCATAATGCTGGGGCCACAGATGGAGATGTCTGTAGGCAGGCAGGAGGCCCGAATGTGGTGGGCCGGGGCAGGAAAAATGTCATCTAGAGGGAAACGAGAAATGGCATCTGTTCTTTGACTTTGGTGATAGGGCAGTAGGGGTTAGTGAGGATTTTGGCAAATTGAAGAGTGCCTGTCGTGTCTGAAGCAGCCCCATGGTCCTCAACTCCAGTCCGCCCTTGCCCTACAGCAGTGTGTGTCTGTTGTTTGAGAGAAACCATAAACTTTTATGTAAAATCTCCCAAGTTTTAAATGTTAGCAACAAATCTAAACAACAAAACCAGTTTTGACCAAACAAAACCTAGATGGAGGATGGGTATGGCTTAAAGGGTGTCAGTTGGCAAAAAGGAGGCACAGGAATTTATAGGGTTTTAATGCATTAGCTTAATACTTGGAGGAAGTAATTAAGTTACTTATATTGAAGCCAGGCAAACATCCATCGATTCAGCATTTACCGAAGACCACAGAGGACAGACACTGGAGATAAAAAGGCAAATACAGCAGACGGTAGTATAAATAAAGAGGACAGGGCTGCATCTGCTTTGCTCTTCTTTGTACCCTCAGTGCTTGGCATGCATTGGGCACTTAGGAAGGAGTGAAGAACGCATTAGGGAATAGATGGGCACCACAGGGTACACAACCAGTGCTGAGTGGAAGACACGTCAGTGAGGTAACCAGACGAGCTTGGGGATCCTGTTGGGGAAGCCCAGAACGGAGGTCGGACCTGGCCTGAGGGCTTGGTGATGCGGGCTGGCTTGAGCTGAGGCTGGAAGAGCAGAGACTAGAGTGGGGAAATGATGCAGAGAACGATGTTACTACGGGCCAGCCAGCCAGCATGTAGGGTTTCCTGTTCTCGGCCAGCCAGACAGCTGCTGTTTCCAGCTACCAGCTCTTGCAGTGTTGGCTGGGTCACTGTCTTTTTATTTAGGACCTTCTTTCCTTAAAATTTATGAAAGTGTCCATAAAACATACTCCAACTTGGCAATTTTTATAGTTCCATGATGATTGCTTTAAAGTTATGCCACTGTTTTTGCTATCCTTTTCTGAATACTGGACTGCCATTAACAAAACTCACCGTCCCCTCAGCAAAAGCTGCTCCTTTCCCCTTCTTTGCCCTTGGTAACCACTAGTAATCTTTGGTTTCTATGTATTTGCTGATCACGTATAAGTGAGATCATTACAGTATTTGTGCTTTAGTTGCAGGCTAACTTGGCTCAGTGTGTTTTCAGGGTTCGTCCACACAGTGGCGTGGATCAGGACTTCATTTCTCTTCATGGCTTAGTAATATTCCATCGTGTGTGTATATCAGATTTTGTTTATTCACTCATCTGTTGACAGACATTGTTTTTTCTTTTCTTACTCTGAAAGGAACTGAATTGTGTTGGAAATCTGGGATATAGTATGTAATCTATTTCTTGGAATGTTTTCTGTTATTCCGAGTGGACAGCCAGAAACATCCCTTTTAAATGTTAACGGGCCTTTTTATTGACACAGTATAAAGGTTAAGAGCTTGCGAAGGATACAAGGAAATGTCAGTGCCTTCCTTCCAGTTCTGGATGCTGCCATTAAGTGGCAGTCTTCCCCTACCGCTGGCCACAGGTCACCTTTGGTATTGGTGGAACTTCCAAAGGGTTCTGTTCTCAGAAAAAAAGCTGATGTGGTCTTTCTCAGTCCTTTGGAAAGTTGGACCCATTCCGTAGTATATCAATGGCAGTGTCAGGAAAAACCCTCGGAGCCTCCTTCAACAAAACCCTAAGTTACAGGGTTTTTTGATTGGGACAAATTATATGAGAAGTTTTTTTTATTCCCTTGGAGGATTAAAAAAAAAAAAAAATGCCCGAAGTGGAGAGTTGCAGAAGAACACTGTCACTTACTTGTATGATTTTGCCCATTGGGGTAGGTATTTTGAGGTTTGGAATATCCTTGGAAGATTAAAATGAGCGTAAAACCTCAGTGAGGACACCCCAAAGAGATTCAGGGTACTGCCATTCTAAGGGATTGGCTTCACATCAGACTTCCTTTCTGGGTTTTCTGTGTTTTGAGTTTCATCAGCTAACCAACAAATCACCTTGAACTGCAATACGGAGTTGGGAAAGGCTGGACGGGGCTGGGGGCGCGGTGGGCCGGGACCACGTGTGGAGATGCTAGTGGTTACAGCAAAGGGGAGAGGGGAGAGGCGGTCCTTGTGCTGAAGTAGCCAGTGGTCTCGTCGTGAGGAAGATACACAACAATAACAAAAGCAAACAGTTGCCCTGGTAGGTTATGAACCTCAGCAGGAATCTTCAGCCTTTGTTGAGTAGTTACTGTGTGCCAGGCACCATGCTAAGCCCGTCTATGCACGAGATGCTGTGACTTCATAACCTTATGAGGTGGGTACACTTTCACTGTCCTTTTACGAGGACGAAACTGGAAGATTTTGCAGCTATTTAGTGGCAGACCTGGGATTTGAACAGGTCTGTTCAAAGCCTATGCTGTATGGCTTCTGCTATACAATGTCAGACTGCAATTTTGTGCCAGATTGGGGAGTATTCATAGGTTTAGAAAGTGGGTGTCATGTGAAGGAGGAGCAGGCATAAGCTGTAATGAAGTTCGTGGAGACACGGTGACATGTAGCAGTGCGTGCAGTGGAGGGCTGGGGTCACCAGAGGGGTGCTTGGGGTGGATGGCTTCTAATTCTGCCATCATTGTGTATGGAACCAGAGAGTTACATAATTAAATACTTAAACCCAGTTCCTTGATAGCAAGATTTCCCTTTCCTTAAAAGCTGGGGCCATCAAGGCAAGAGTTAGGAGGGATTTAGAGGATCGTTGGCCTGGTTGCATTCTGTTTAGTCCAGGGTAAGTGCTCACTATGGGTGAGGACTGGGTCTTGCTCATCTGGATTTCCAGTCCCAAGCACATAGTGGTTGCTTGTAGGTAGCCAGTCTCAAGACAGCCCCTGGTGATTCACAGTGCCCTTCTGTGGTCCCCTCCCACGCTGAAGTAGGGCTGGTGTACAGCCAATAGACCGTGGCAGAAGTGGTGATGTCTGGCTTCGGGGGGTAGTTCCCTAAAGGTGCTGCACATTTCACTTTGCTGTGAGGAAGCCCACTGCGTTGCCGCAGGCACTCTCAGGCAGCCCCCAGGAGAAGGTTTGAGGCCCCTGGCCCAGAGCCTGGAAGCCCTGCTGTCAGAGTGGTTAAGTGCTATGGCTGCTAACCAGAAGGTTGGCAATTCAAACCTTCAGACGATCCTTGGAAACTGTGGGGCAGTTTAGCTCTGTCCTATAGGGTCACTGTGAGTTGGAAGTGACTGGATGGCAGTAGGTTTGGTTTTGGTTGTTGGCCAAGAGCCAGCACAGCTTGCCAGCCATGTGAGCGAGCCCTCTGGGAAGGGGATCTTGCAGCCACTGGTCAAGACTGGAGGACTGACATCTGACTGCTGCCACTGAGAGACCCACGGTGAGCGCTGCATGGCTGAGCTCATCCTAGACTCAACTAGCTCAACCCAGCACACTGGTGGTTGGGTTAGGCCTCTAAGTTGTGGGGTAGTTTGCTGTGTGGCATTAGATAATTGAAACAGTGCTCAGTAAAGATCTGTTGCCTAAATAGACAGTGATGGAAGGACTCCCAGCCAATCAACTCACTTCTGTTTCTGTATTAGTCAAGGGTCTTTTGGTGTCACATAACAGAAATGGAACTCCAACCAGCCCGAGCAAAAAGAGACATTTCACTCGTTACTTAACTGAGAAATCCTGGAGTATCTGGCTTTGTCTGGTCCCTGGGTGGGACAAATGGTTTGTGCTTGACTGCTGACCTAAAGGTTGGCAATCTGAACCCGCCCAGTGGTGCCACAGAAAAAAGCCCCGGTAACCTATATCTGCAAGACTGCAGCCAGGAAAATCCCATGGAGCAATTCTGCTCTAATGTGTGGAGTCACCATAAGTCAGAACTGGCTCAGTGGCAACTGGTTGTTTGCTTGGATCAGGGGTTCTGTCCCCATCTCTTGACTGCTGCCTTCTGTGTGCTGGTCTTGTTCTTTCCACCATGGAGTCTCTATACATGGTCTCTGGTGACCGGGTCTCTGAAAGACCAGTTTGCTAGAAACAGATACATACTTCAAACCAAGGCCAGGACAGTTCAGCTTAGCCACTGCTCTGCCAGAGGCAGGGTGGGCCGGGTGTCAGGCCTGCACCCACAGAGTGGAGGTTTGGAAAGCTGGCTTTGTCCTTTGCTGATTTAGTCTGCTTCTGCAGAAGATGAACTGGCAACATCAGGCCTTTACTGTCCCAGTTTGGATGCCCAGGAGAAAGTAAACTTTGCCTCACAGTGCTGGTATGTCAGCCTGGAGAAGGTGAAGGACTAGGGGGCAGGTAGGGGGCGGACTCATTAGGGCCCAGACGGACGTGAGTTATGTCTGGATGGGGGGCCAGCTTCCATGACAGGGGCACTGGTGTCCCCAGAGAAGCAAATGGTCCCCAGCTTGGAAAGATCAGTTCAAGTTTGCTCACTTCTTTGAAAAACTTGCTGACAAGACCTGGTTCAAGTCAGCCACTGTTTTGAGCATTATTTTTTCACTTACAAAGTGTGCATGACCATATAACATGCCCAGAGGAGGGGAGAAAGGCATTGACTGTGGGCCTGCTTGTGGGCCGCGGCCAGGAGATACCTTGGTTTCTAGCCCCGGAACTTGGGGGGGCAGGAAGATATGGTGGGTGTTTTCCATTCCCCTCCTTCAGTGGAAGCCGATGTTTGTACTTCATGATACACCGGTATGGTTGTGGTCAGATTACAAACATTCTGAGTACGCTTTCTCAGCCTGCATCGTATGCCTGGGGTTGTTGAAGACGCTGCTGACACACATGTCCTTTCAAATGAGTGAATGTTTATGTCACTGTGTGGATGGAATCATGGCCCTTCTTGCGTTTGCTTTTTGGAGATGACAGATTCTGTGAAATGTGTTGAATGCTCTGAAACAAAACAACCAAATCACTGCCCTCGAGTTGATTCAGACTCAGAGGTCTCTAAATCTGCAGAATCCATGCCTCTGGAGATGGACAGCTGCCCTTCCCAGCCCGATCCTCGGAGGGAAGGCGGTTGGCAAGAGAAAGGAAGGGACAGCTGCTGCCTTTTCATCCTGTGGCTCCTCTTCAAGCTGAGCAGGGGCAGTGGCCAACAGCCCCGGAGTGATTGAACTGGGGATGTGCTGCTCCTGCTTCCTTTTGATGGGCTTGGGTGGGGACGAACGTGGAGGAAGAATGCTTTGCTGCCAGCTACGAATGCTTTCCGGCACAGTTTCAGGGATGTCTCACCTAAGTGAGATCGAGATTCAGTGTACGTTTGTTGAATAAGTAATTAGAGTGGTAAAGAGCTGTCCATGTGTGACAATGATAGCAGAGGACTTACGCTGGTCTAGTGGTTGGCAGTTCAAATCCACTGAGTGCTCCTTGGAAACTCTATGGAGCAGTTCTACTCTGTCCTATAGTCAGAATTGACTCGAGGGTTTTGGTTTTTGGTTCAGGGGATAGCAGACTTGGACCCTTGGGCCAAATTTGGCCTGATGCTTTTTTAATTTGTAAATCAAGTTTTATTGGAATACAGCCACTGCCATACATTTACCCATTGTCCGTGGCTACTATTTAGCCACCTGGGGCAGAGGTAGGCACAGCTGAGACAAAGACTGTACCACTGGCAATGCCTAGAATATTCAGTCTCCAGTCATTTCCAGAGGAAAAGTGTTGACCTTGTGTCTGATGGGTCCTTTGCCAGTGCCGTTTTGTGCACTGGGAATTTATAGCGGAGAAAAAGAGAACGAGTCTCAACCCTCCAGAAATGTGTATGCTGATGGAGGAAAGGGACAGCCTACAGTCAGTTAGGATCTTTTAGATAATTATCAGTGTGCCACAAATTAAAATGAAGCAGGGTGATGTGCTAGAGGGTGACTGGTATCAGGGAAGGCCTCTTGGAGGAGGCAACATTTGAGCTGAAACCTGAAACGGGGGCCAGTTAGTGCCTGGATCTGGAAGAAGAGCTGTCCAGACAGAGGACAGAGCAGCTGCCAAGGCTCTGAGGAGGCAATGAGCTTGGTGAGTGCGAGGACTAGAAAATGAGCTGGTATCTATAGAACCTAGAAATCTAGAGGCGGAAGGGGACACGATGAAGTGAGAGTGGTGATTAGGCACCAGCTCACATGGGGAATGAGAGGTCATGGCAAAGAGTTTGGATTTTATTCCAGTGACAGTGGGAGCCAGTAGAGGGTTTAAGAAGGGAAGAGCGAATGAGGCGTGATTTACCTTTTTAAATAGTTGCTTTAAAATTTTGAGGGAGGTTGGACTGTTGGGGAACCGAAATGAGTGCAGGGGACAGGAAGCAGGATATTGTGTTGGTCTAGGCAAGAGATGACACTGCCTTGGGCTAGGGTGATGGGCATGAGGATAGTGGGAACTGGTATAGATGGGGGCTATAATTTTGAAGTGGAACAGAAACATCTTCCTGGTTTATTTGGTATGGGAGGTAAGGAAAGGAGAATTACTGATTAAGTCCTATGTTTCTGATCTGCACAGTTGGGGTGTTGAAAATGGATGGGAAAATCGATTCTGTTTTGGCCGCTGTGAATTTGAGATGCCTTATCAGACACTCTGGTGGAGTAGTGGTTAAGACCTACAGCTGCGAACCGAAAGGTCAACAGTTTGATTCTACCAGGTGCTCCTTGGAAACCACATGGGACAGTTCTGCTCTAATTTGCTATGAGTCAAAATTGACTCGAATACAATGGGTTTGGTTTTTCAGTATCAGACACCCAGTGGCAGCAAGACTACAGCCTGAATAAGAAATCAAAGGTTGAGATGTTAAGTTATGAGCTGTGAGTGTTTACATGGTAGACGAAGCCACGGGTCTGAATGGTGACCCTTAGTGAAGATTGAGAAGACGACTGGGAGCAAGCCCTGGAATAGGCCAAGCATTGGAGGATGGAGAGAGGAGGTGGGGCCTGTGAAGAAGATTGACTATTGGACAGTGAGGTAGGGAAATCCAGTAGAGATTGGTGGGGTGATGAAGAATTAATGGTCCCACCCACTCATTAGGGTGAATGAATGAATGAACAAATACTCAGTAGTAGTAATAATGTTGGTTGTAATCTATCCATATGATTCCTATGGAGACTAGTCCTCTATTTAGGGGGAACCATATGAAACTGTGATCTTTACAGTGAAAAACAGAGTAATACATACACTGGAACTGAACAATTCAGTAAATGGATGGCAGACGGAGCTGGGTTTCTCACTCCTGGAGTGGAATGTCAGAGACAGGCAAGGAGAGAAGCTTAGAGGGATCTGTGTGATAATGGATTCAAGTTGGAGGTATTAGTATGAACATAAGTTTAGCTTAGTTTAGATACAGGTGGTTACACACAGAAATGCTTATAGATATGTGTATACACGTGGGTCAGTAATACACATATATTTTCTTGCTATGTCAGCTGAGAGGGCCGAGATGCAAAGATACTTTAGTAGTGAGCACAACTATTGCTGCAAATAAATATTACTCTTTAGTAAAAGGAATAAAAGCTTCCTGGGCACATGCCTGATTCCAGGACTGGGTCAGGCATATATATAAGCCTTGAGTGTTAGTAGTCCCAGAAAGTACCAAGAAAACCCAAACCTACTGCTGCTGAGTTGCTTCTGACTCATAGCGACCCTATAGCAACCCCATAGGACAGAGTAGAACTGCTCCATAGAGTTTCCAAGGGGTACCTGGTGGATATGAACTGCTGACTTTTGGGTTAGCAGATGTAGCACTTAACTGCTAGGCCATCAGGGTTTCCCCTAGAAAGTAAGAAAGTGCTAAAAACACAAAACCCATTACATTTATGGAGGTGTGTCAGAGGGACACACAAGCCAGCTGAATGCTCCCAAATGGTCCAAGCTGGAACTATCTGAGCAACAAAATAATGTCATATTGGATGAGAACCCAAAGTATAGAATAAATACCCTGAGTCCATACTAATATAAGTACATGACTGAAAAAACCAATGAGTGGAGGTGAACAAATAAATCTCCCACAGAGAAGAGTTTCAAATAATTTCTGTAGTCGAGGTGGTGGAAGGTAACTCCCCACTCCTTAAATGTGGGCAGCACACAGTGACTTCAGTCCAAAAAGGGGAAGAACTAGTAACTCTAGAGTGGAGAAACCTGATCAACACTTCCTCAGCCACATGGTCAAGGTCAGCATCAGCAATGATAAGTCATCTTGGGAGCATCTACTGTTGATAAGATGTAATGAGAAGAGTACTTCACCTTGGTGGTCTTCCGTTCCATCTAATCATGAGAACAACATCAGGCAAACTCCAGTGGACCATTACTCCTCAATGCTGTCAAGGTCATCCAAAACCAGAAATGTCTGAGAAACTGGCACAGCCAAGAGGAGCCTAAGACACCACGACAATACAAATTGGTAGCTTGGATGGAAATCTGGAACAGGAAAAGGATGGTAAGTAGAAATCTGAATCAAATCTAGACTTGATGCTGTCAGTTTCTGTCACCTTGGCTCTGACTCATGGCAGCTCAATGTATAACCCAACAGACGTGGTCGTGATCATCACTGGTACGTTTGAGTCCATTGTCATGTTGTCTCAGTCCATCTCATTGAGAGTTTCCTTCTTTTTTGTTGACCCTCCACTTTACCAAACCTGATGTTCTTTGTAGTGTTAGGTTTCCACTGGTGATGTGTTCAAGGTAATTGAGCCAGAATCTTGCCGTGCTCATTTCTAAGGAGGCTTCTGTTGTATTTTTTCTAAGTCTGATCTACTGACCTTAATTAATAATACTATACTAATATTGGGAAACCCTGGTGGCATGATGGTTAAGTGCTATGGCTGCCAACCAAAAGATCAGCAGTTCAAATCCACCAGGTGCTCCTTGGAAACTCTATGGCACAGTTTTGCTCTGTTCTGTAGGTTTGCTGTGACTCAGAATCGACTCGATGGCTGTGGGTGGTTGTACTAATTTGGTTCATTAATTGTGACAAACATGCCAATCTAGTGTGTGATGTTAATAATAGGGGAAACTGGGTGTGGGAACCTGTAGTAACTCTCTGTACTATTTTTGTGATTTTCTGAACTTATTCTAAGAGAAAAAAGGTTATTTCAAATGGTTGAATGCTAGCAGTCATATGGCTCAACTCATACGGATTTCACCTGATTTAGTTAGTGGGTGTGAACTTGTGTCGAGCCATTGAAACCCTGTTGCCTCATCCTCAGCATAGCCAATGACCCAGTTTAAGAGATAGGAAGTCCAGATTAGGGCATTGCCCAAACCAAAAACCCAAACCCGCTGCTGTCCAGTTGATTCCAACTCATAGCGGCACTATAGGACAGAGTAGAGCTGCTCTATAGAGTTTCCAAGGAGCACCTGGTGGATTCGAACTGCCAACCTTTTGGTTAGTGGACATAGCAGTTAACCACTGCACCACCAGGGTGGTCATGAGATGGCCCAGCATCCAGATGGCACTCACTGGTATACCTGAAAGCCTGAAGTCAGAAAAATAGGCAAGACTGACAAACTATTAAACAAAAAGAGACTGAACCCACTGGCTGTCATGTCAATTCTGACCCATAGTGACTCTATAGGACAGAGCAGAACAGCTCCATAGGGTTTCCAAGGCTGGGAATCTTTATGGAAGCAGACTGTTGCATCTTTCTTCCATGGAGAGCCTGATGGGTTTGAACCACTGACCTTATGGTTAGCAGCTGAGCAGTTGACCACGGAGACTATGGTCCTAGCCCAATCTGGCTGGTCATCTGTTTTTGTAAATAAAGTTTTATTGGGACATAACCACACCCATTTACTTACATATTGTCTATGAGGCTTTTGTGTGGCAACAGCAGAGTTGAGTAGTTGCAATGGAGGCATGTGGCCTGCAAAATATTTACTGTCTGGCCCTTTACAGAAACTGCTGGCCTGCTCCTGGGATGAATTACACAAATTTTGTCATCATCTCATCCCTTAGAAGGAAATGAGAGGAACCCCTTTTAGGGACGAGCTGGGTCTTTTAACGACAGAACACATAGCTGGGGAAAAGCCCTAGGCTTGCTTGCTCGGGACTGAAACAGATCATTAATACTGAATGTTGACAGTCTGCTTGCTCCAGATGACTCCATTTAATTTGTGCCATCTCTCGTAAGGGGACAGCCACGTGCAGGGGTCAGGCTGTATTTCTTCATCCTTCTGAGGCTTCAGAGCGTATTGATTCTGCAAAATGCACATTTCTCTGAAAAGAGCATCTGACATGACAGGAGATCACACATGGCTTGTCTTCTGTCCCTTTCATTCCCCTCTGAACATGATAAAATCATGATCCTAGCGCCACCAAGGGACCCTTGGGTCTCTTGGAAGCATATTTCCTTTGCTTGCTTTCTTTTTTAATTTTTATGAAACCCATGCTGTCAAGTGGAACAGTTTTATTGCCTTTGAAGCCAGATGGATCTGAGTGCAGATTCTGCCTTTGTTACACGCTGGGCTCTGTGACGTGGGGCTTCTTGGTAGAATTTTTGCCTTCCATGCAGGAGACCCTGGTTTGATTCCTCCCCAAAGCACTTCATGTGCAGCACCAGCTCCCCACCCCAGTCTCTCAGTGGAGGCTTGTGTGTTGCTGTGATCCTCAGTAGATCTCAATGGAAATTCCAGACTAAGAAAGAAGCAAGACCTGGCTATCTTACATCCAAAAATCAGCCACCGAAAACTCTATGGACCACAACACTCTAATCCTCAACCAGTCATTGGGATGGCACAGGGCTGGGCAGTGTTTAGTTCTGTTGTATGGTGGATGGGTATGAATCAGGAGTCAACTTGATAGCAGCTAACAGATCCTCTCTACCTTCCCTTCAGTCATAAGAGATCTCAGCTGTCCCCTTCTTAGGTGGGAGCCACTTTGACTGGGAGAGGATGGCCTGGCCCAATTACAGCCCAGTGACTGAGCGATAGAGTGGTGTGACTTGCTGGTTCCTTCTCTTAAGGCAGGATAATTCAGTGCTGCAGTCTGGACTCCAGAGCACCCCATGGGATCAGACCAAGGAGAGACTTTGGAGACTGCACCCTTGCCCAGCTCTGTCTACTTCTCCATTCTATCTGCCTTCTCTTCTGAAAGCCTACCCTCAGAAAACTGGGTCCACTTAAGTTTCTTGTCTTCAACTCTGCTGCTGGGGAACCTGCCGTAATTCCACCAGTATCTAGCTGGTGCACATCAAGATGTTTCCGTAGTCCCTGGAGCAGTGGTCAGTCAGTCTTGGGGACTCGGTAGTAAAGGTCTGTGAATAAGAGCCTGAGAGGCATTCTGTGTGGAACTACCTTGGCAGGATCTACAGGCAGGTATGTACCCAGTGGTGTTGTGACTCCTGGATGTGTCAAATATCTTTATGTCCCCTGGCACATGCAGAAATGATGGGATCAGATCCTAGGGTTTCTCCAGTACCACACTATGGCCTTGTTGCCTAGTAGGAGCTGAGTCTGGAAGGAGTATACCTGTGTATGTGAATACTAGCTGTATGTACTGTTATGCGTAGGAGCCTATGTGTGTACTTATGTGTTCCGTGTGTGTGAACTGAAGCTTCTGGTCCACTGCCCCTGCCTGGGCTTGCCCTTGTGCTCTGTGCCCCTCAGGTGGTGTCCAGTTGGCAAATGAGTAGGTCCCTGGGATGCCTTGTTCACTGGGACTCTGGATTGTCCACACTATTGGTCCTCTTGGGCATAACTTGGCCTTTGCTGGCTTGAGGACATGCCAGAGAGCCCATCTGGTCTGGAAACTATGCTTAGCCTGGGCAGGGTCCCCTGACCACCACTGCTTACTGGTCTATGACTTTTCTGTCCAGGAAAGCAGCCTACCTGACCTGAGCAGACACTCAGGGTGAGGCCATGTCTTGGGAGTGGCTGGCTTGGGATAAACTTGGTTTCTTGACCTAGCTGTGCTACCGAAGTACAGGGGACATGAGGCCAGTCACTGCCCACAGTCTCCATCCCAGTGCTGCCTAGGGGAGAGCTAGACCCCTCTAAGTGGGTGGAGGGTTGGGAGAAAGGCAGACTGTTTGAGCAGTGTTGGTATTTGTCAGAACTCTTGTTTACAAGTATTAGAATCCTGGCATGAACCAGCTTAGACAAATGAGGGAGTTTCTTGTCACTCAGAATCCAAGGAAGGGGTTGAACAAACACTTCAGAAGAGCAGGGACAAAACTAGGCTTCAGGAGCTTTTGGAACTGTGACTGATCACCTTCTTCATCTTATGGGCTGTGCTGCGGGTTTTATAGCAATCATCTCATTTGATTCTGAAAACAAATTTGTGAAGAAACTGAGAGTCTAAACCAAGAACAAAACCCACTGTCATCCAGTCAATTCCAACTCATAGTGACCCTCTAGGACAGAGTAAAATGGTCCCCTAGGAGCACCTGGCGGATTTGAACTGTTGAGTTTCTGGTTTGCAGACGTAGCACTTAACCACCATGCCACCAGTATTTCCAGACTGAGGCTCAGAGCAGTTAAATGACTTCCCAAGGTCACGCAAATAGTAAATGGGGCAGCTGGGACTTGAACTCAGAACTTTCTGACTCCAAAGCATGTTTGTTTTACAGCCATGTAGTATGCCATGCTAGTCAATCCTTCTGTTGTGTAAATGTATTAGTGAAGTGTGGCTAGATTTCTGTAATAGATAGACCCAAACCTAATGACGCATACACAGCAGACATTTCTTTCTTCATCATGTCACAGTTCAAGACAGCTGGCCAATCATTTGGGGCCCAGGTTGATGGAGTATCTGTCACATCTTTCAACATGTGGCTCCCAAAGTCACCCTGGAGACCAAGCTTGGTGGCACGTGTCTGTAAGAATTTTATGGCCTTGACCAGGAAGTTCCCATTTCCTTGACCTGAACTTGAGGTCAGGTTGCCCCACCTAGATGCAGGAGTTGGAAGAAAAAGTGGCCTAGTTGTAAGCCCATTAAGAAGGGAAGGACCAACCCTGATAGGCAGCCCGCTGTCTCCGCCCCATGTAATACCTACTTTTATTATGGCTAGCCCTTTTCTAGCCCTTGTTCGTAAGCACACTTTCTCCTTGGAACCAGAATATATATGCTAGTTTTTGTGTGACTTTTTTCATTTTATCATAATCTCTTCTTATATGTGGCTCAGCTGAGTTATCATGATTGGTAGTAAGGCTACATATGCCAATTGTTGGATGGTTGCTTTCAGTTTTTCAGACAACAAAGCAATAATCATCTTATGGAAAAAGAAAAAACGAAAACCAACCAACCAACCTTCACTACTGTTAAATCTTCCCCTCTGCACAGGAGTCAGAATGTGACAGTGCTGTGTCTTATGATAGAAGATTTTTGCAGCTTTTGGCATTGATCATCTCACTGCTTTCAAAGAGTTCGTAAAACCATCCTCAATGACAGCAGCAGCTTTGCCAGCACTGGATGCTGCCGTTTTGTCTGTTTAGTTGTAAAATGGATCCTTAACTTACCATAAAGAATTTTTTGGCAAAAATACAAGGTAGCCTTTTTCAGGGCTCAGTCTTCAGGGTAGGAAGTTGTGTATGTGTGTACCTGCTCTAAGTCATGCCTGCTGCACATCTAGCCTCTTCTTTAGGAAGTGTCTGTTCTGCATTGGTCAGTAGCCTAGACGTGGGGCAGACAGTGAATGTGAGGTCTGATAATTAGGTCTGTGAACTTAGTTGTTTTCAGTGCTACATGACTCACTGCTGAATATCACTATGCTCACCTTCGAAGTACTCCCCTTGGGAAGCTATGCACCAGTGCCGGCGCCTAGTCCACCCTTTAAAACAATTTTGAATTCTTTCTGGAATGGGTATTATTTATGGTGGCAAGGTAACAAGTTTGTCAACTTAATTGTATAGTTGTCTGTGAGGGAGTTTTTAGCCAGTGAACAAAGAACGGTATTGGTATACTTTCTCTGCTCACCTGATCTGGCCCCCAGTGACTTTTTCTTTACCAGAAGATAAAAGGGATATTGAAAGGAAGACATTTTGATGACACTCAGGACGTCAAGGGTAATCTGACTACAGCTCTGATGGCCATTCCAGAAAGAGAATTCCAGAATTGTTTTGAAGGGTATACTAGGGGCCAGTGTCAGTGCTTAGCTTCCCTGGGGGAAGGTGACCACAGTGGTATTCAGCAATGAGGCATGTAGCCCTTTTTCTAGGATGAGTTTGTGAACTTAATTGGCAGCCCTTGTAATAATAATAAAAAAGAATCATCACTCAAGCTCATGGAACTTTAGATTTGAGTGAGCGGGGAGACAGACATTGATTAAGTCAACATATGACTAACTAGGAGCAATTCGTTAGTTCTAAGTGCCATAAGGAAAATAGAGCTGGGTGATGTGATGGGGACTGGAGGACTAGTCCAGATTCAGGGGTCAGGGAAGCCCTCTCTGAGGAATACCATTTAAGCCTGAGACTGTACACAACAGGAAGGAGCCGGCAACCTGAGGATCAAAAGAAGAGCATCCCAGGCTGCGAGAATGGGCAAATACAGAGCCTCCGGGATGGGAGCTTGGTGGGTTCCTGAGGCAGCAGAGGGCACTTTGGAGGGAGTCCAGGAGCGGGGAGACAGCCGTGTCCGTGAGACCAGCGAAGCAGTCAGAGGCGAGCTCATGTAGCGCTTTGGGTGGGATAAGGAGCTGGGATGTTTTCTGATGGCCAGTGGAAGCTGCTGGAGGGTTTAGACAGGGGAGAAAAAAGATTTGATAATTATTTCAGAAAGATGGCTGTGGACACCGTGGAGCGAAAGGGCTTCTCTTAGGCATCTGCTACTGTTCTAACGGAAACACCACACGTGGGTAGCTTTAACAAAGTTTGTCCTTACACAGTCCAGTAGGCTGCAAGTCCGAATTCAGAGTGTTTGCTCCAGGGGAAGGCTTTCCCTCTGTGTTGGCTTTGGAGGAAAGTCCTTGTGTTGTATCAGTCTCTCGTCAGGGAGCCTCTTGGCCCAGGAACCTCAGGTTTGAAGGACATGCTCCACTCTTGGTGATACTTTCTTGCTGGTATAAGGTTCCCACCTCTTAGCTTGCTTCCCTTCCCTTTTATTTCTTTTAGGGTAAAAAGATAAAAGGTGGTGCAAGGCACACTCCAGGGAAACTCCCTTTACATTTCAGCAGGGAGGTGACTTTAGGAAGGGTGTTTCAGTCCCACCCTAATCCTCTTTAACATAATCCAGTCTATTGACCACAGAGAGAGATCAGGATTTACAGCACAGGAAAATCACAGAAGCGAGGGCAGTCACACAACAGCGGGTAACATGGCCCAGCCAAATTGCTACATGCATTTTTTGGGGGGGATACAATTCCATCCATAACAGGATTAGGGCAGAGGTTGGAAACTTTTTTTGGTAAAGATCCAGAGAGTAAACAGTTGTACTATAAGTCGTAAACTCAGTGCCATTGAGTCGATTCTGACTCATACTGACCCTATAGGTCAGAGTAGAACTGCCCCAGAGAGTTTCCAAGGAGCACCTGCCACCTGGCAGATTTGAACTGCTGACCTTTTGGTTAGCAGATGTAGTAGCACTTAACCGCTATGCCACCAGGGTTTCCTGCTATAAGTCATACAGTCTGTATTTTAACGATTCAGATCTACTGTTGTAACTGGAAAAAGCCATTGATAATATGTAAATGAATGGAGGTGCTGTGTTCTAATAAAACTTTATTTATAAAACCACCCCACTGCCCAGATTTGGCTCATGGATCAAAGTTTGCTGCTTCCTGCTGTAGGAGGTTATGAGTCCAACCAGAGAGACCAGTGGGAGGTGGTGCAGTAATCCAGAGGGGACACAATGGTGGCTTGGACTAGGGTGGTGGGAGAGTGCAGACACAGAGAAGCAGGAGGACCGGGGATGGGCATTAGGAGTAGAATTGATAGGACTTCCTGCTGGAATGAAAGAAGGAAACCCTGGAGGTTTTGCCTCTTCTCAGTGCGTCGAAGGAGCCTACATGAAGCTCCTTACCAGGAACGGCTGTCCATGGACCAATGACAGGAGCTGTATTTTCTGCATGGCAGATACGCTCCTCAGGGTCAGTCACACAGCAGGGACAGGCCTTGGAGCTGACTGAAGGTCTTTTCCAAGCTGGGGTGCTCGTGTCCTGGAATGAGGTCAGATGGAGTGCAGGGATCAAGAGCAAACTTGCCCTCCACCCACACGAAAATCAAAAAACCAATACCAGGTGAGGGACTAGCAAACATGTTGGCACTTTCTTGGCTTTCATGGCTGCAGTGGACTTGAGCAAAAGAAACAGAAGCCAGTGTCCCTCTTCCCCTTCACAGCACTAGCGCCAAGCCTCTGGATTCTAGCTTCAGAACTCAGTAGACTCTCAGCACATTTGAACCCTTTTGAGTGCAGGGCCCTGGGCGACTGCCCAGGTCACATGCCCCTGAGGCCAGCCAGCCCTGTTGGCAGCAGCAGCACCACCTAGGAGCTTAGAGAAATGCAGACTTCTGAGACCCTAGCATAGGACCTACTGAATCCGCAGCCCTGGAGCTGGGGCCAAGGAAGCTCTCCTAGTGATCCCTCTGAGCACTGCCTTCATCTTTCAGCCTGGGGGAAGTCACTGAGCCTTGTCACTGACAGAAGCCTGCATGTGAAGCTTCCCTGGTCTGACCCAGGCTAGCATTTATCATGTCACCATCTGTCTTTTGGTGTGTGGCTTTGGCAAAAGGAGCCACTGCTTCAGATGGTCTGGGCCCAGGCACTTCAGCCGCTCCGCATGTCAGATCCAGCTGCTGGCTCACCCTTCCAGGGCTTTCCTTGGGCTCTGAGGCCGTCCATGTCCTTGAATGCAGTGAAATGACTTCTCTGTAGTGGGCAGTTGATGGAATGCAGTGGGGATCTGGTGATGTGGGAATCCTCAGAGGCCGATCCTCTGTTGGAGGAATGGTCAGCTCCCTATCACAGGAACTGTGCAGGTAGAGGCTGGAAGGTTGCTTGGCAGGGGTGCTGTCTTGGGCATCGAGTGCTGCCTTAACAGAAAGACTGCAAGTGGGTGGCCTTGACAGAAATTCATTTTCTCACTGTTTAGGAGGCTAGAAGTCCAAATTCAGGGCACTGGCTCCAGGGAAGGCTTTCTCTCTCTGGTGGCTCTGGGGGGAAAGTCCTCGCCTTGCACCGTCTATCCCTTGGCTCCTTGGAGATCTCCGTGCGGCATGGCATCTGTCTTCCCCATCATTCCTCACTCGCTTGCCTGTTTAATCTTTGTTTTAATCTCAAAAGAGACTGATTTAAAACACACCCTACCCTAATACCATCTTATTAACATAGAAGAAAAGTCATTTCCAAATGGGATTATAACCCCAAGAGTTAGGATTTGCCACAATTTGGGGGACACACAATTCAATCTGTAACAGGTGCTATCAGCACTCAGTGTGAGGTCGGACATGATAATATTGACGATCTCATTCAACGTTCATGAATGTGTCTGCTTCCCCTTTTTTAACTAACAGCATCTCTCTTCTCTCACCCCGGGTTCGTGACCACAAGCTGTGCCCAGCCCCAGACTGCGATGGATTAAAGATGAATGAGGCTCACCTTGATGGAATGAACAGACAGGGTTTGAAATGACCTCCCATGGCCTTTAAACATCCCAAGTGTCCTCCAGTAGTCATGTGTGGGTGACACTCTTGGTGCCTGGCTCACACCCCTTTGACCTAGTATTGTACTGGAGTTGCCTAGCACCAGCAGGCAACAGCCAGTTGTTAAATTCCTGGGGATTTTGCAAGTCAGTTAACATTGACCACAGTGGGAGTACACATGTATATGAAAGAACCCTTGTGGCACAGTGGTTAAAGCACTCAACTGCTAACTGAAAGTTCAGTGATTGGAACCTGGCAGCTGCTCCACTGGAGAAATATGTAGCAGTCAGCTTTTATAAGGAGTGATAGTCTTGGAAACCCTATGGGGCAGTTCTACTGTGTCCTGTAGGGTCGGTATGCATTGGAATCGACTCAGTGGTGATTTTTTTTTTGTTGTTGTTGTTTGGGAGTGTCCCTTAACCGGTGGTTCACAGGTGTATCAGTACCGCATGTTCCTTGTTTCTCAACTGGGTTGACCCCAAGGTGTATGTTTCGTACTAGTGCAGTGTTTCTTCCCACGGTTGAATTCCGGTTGCCCAACCCCAGATATCTTGATTACACACTCATTATTGGCTGACTCCCTCCCCTCTATCCCCTGCTTTCTGTGCCTCCCCAGTAAACAACTTGAACTTGAATCTTTGTCCTTGAATCTTCATCTCTTATGGAACTCCACCCAGACTGCAGATTAATTAATCTTTCTGAGCCTCAGTTTCCTGATTTAGAAAATGGATTAATAATAGCTGACTCAAAGAGAGATGTGGAGATTAACTCAACGAAGTGCAAGCGTGATTCTTCTGAGTAATGTTGACCTCACAGATGACAGAATAAAGCATTGTCTGGTCCTGCGCCGTCTTCACGGTTCTTGGTCTATCTGAGATGGTCGTCGTGGTCAGAGAGTCAGTCTCTTTGAGGGTTTCCCTCTCCTTTGCTGAAACTGGATGTGTGTTGATGGGGTTTGAATAGTGCCTGGGGTAGGCGCAGATAACGCTCCAGCATCTGGAGAGCAGCAGCTGTGGGTATTTGGTGGTTAAGTACTCAGCTGCCACTTGAATGGTTGGCCACTGGAACCCATCAGTGGCTCTGCAGGAGAAAGATGGGGCAGCATGCTTCCATAAAGATTACAGTCTTGGGGCAGTTCCGCTCTGTCACATGGGGTGACTTTAAGTCAAAATCAACTCCATGACAGTGGGTCCTGGGTAATATAGAAAGCACTCAGCAAGTTCATTGACAACAGCTATGGTTAATCTAAATTGGTGGCTGAGCAGGTCTCTTCCTGCTGCAAAGTGGCAGAAAACCAACTGGAATCAGCTTAAGCAAATGCTGGTTCATCATTTCATTTATCTGAAGGGTCCAGTGCCAGATTCAGCTGACTTCCAGCACAGTTAAACTCAGGACTTAGTCAGTCAACACTTTGGGATCAACTTCTCCATCTCCTGATTCTGCTCTTCATCCCACTGGTACCATAGGATGGTCTCTGGTGTTAAAAGATGAGCAGGTGTTCCAGAAAGAACGTAAGCAAAAGGGAGTAGCATGAGCAGAGACCCCAAGAGTTCTGCCCTCCGTCCTCTTCTGTTTTGCTTTATCTGCTCAACTCAGCCCAGCTGGGAAGAGGCTGTGTCTTACCTTCTCACTCACATGTAAGCGAAGTGGAACTTGGTGGGTTAAGGGACAGAAGGAGGACCCCTGTACAACAGAAGGAAATGTCCTGTCTTCTATACCACTTCATGATGGCTAATATGTATTCTTTTATTGTTGTGATCATTGTGTCAATCTAACTGAGGGTTTCCCTCTCCTTTACTGCCCCCCCAACTTTACCAAACATGGTATCTTTCTCCAGCAATCAATCCTTTCTGATGATGTGCCCAAAGTATAAGTGATTCAGAGGATTCTGTGATCCAGAGAGTTTTTCATTGGCTGATTTTCAAAAGTAAATTGCCAGGCCTTTCTTCCTAGTCTTAGTCTAGAGGCTCCATTGAAACCTGTCCACCATGGGTGGCCCTGTTGGTATTTGAAATACTGATGGCATAGCTTCCAACATTATAGTAGATATCAAAGATAGATATTAACACCTCCATTTATTTGATGAGAAAATGGAAGTTCAGAGAGGTTGAATAGCTTTTTCAAGATCACCCATCTGCTAAATGGTGAACACCAAGTTCAAACCACTTGTGCCTGGCTGCAAAGCCTGAAGTCTTACCTCGGCTTGGTGGGGGAGGAGGGTCTTGTTATGTAAATCAGGATTGAGGCGTGGAGGAAGATGACAGATGGGTTGACAGACAGGATGAAGTCAAGGCAAATGTGAATTTAGCCCACCTCCTGCAAAAACTAGAGCTCTGAAATCTGACAACTTACCCCAGTGGTCCTGCTCACTTGGGATGTGTTCTGATGATCTCTCCTGGAGCATTTGCTAAACATTCTGGATGCATCTTCAAAGGTCCCCTTTAGAATGTCATCCAGACAGGTTGAGCAGGTTGACAGTGCGTGCTGATGCCCCGGGGAGGGAGAGGAGGGCGTTAGCATGTGCTGGGGACATCAGCATGCGTTGTCATCTTGGAGGACTGCGCTTTCTAGTCCCTCACGGAAGCTGCACGCGCACATCTGAAGGAATCAACTGCAGCGTCTGAACCAGATGTCAGGAGGGCCACAGCTGGGAGGACCCTAGGCTCTCATTCCACTTGATTCCTCCCAGCAGAGCTTCGGCTGAATTTCCTCAGCTCTCACAAGGAAATTCATGCTCTCGTGCCCAGCATACCACTCTTCTCACGAGAACTCATTTACCGTCTTGCCACCCCTGCCCCTTTGAGCCCATAGTGAGTCCTGTCTCCACCTGCCACTCATTGATTTTTACACCATGAGCCCTGACGCCTTAGTATTCTGACCTTGGCTGCAGTCGATTGGCCAAGAGTTTGTCACATGACTCAAACTGGGCCAGTCAGAGCTCTTCCCTGGGATTGTGAACTTGGAATCAGAGCGAGCATGCATTGGTCCTTCTCTATGGTGAAGGCTGTGAGAAATGAGGCTGGGGGCTGTTGGAAGCCATACCTTCTGCCAGTAGAAAGGAAGCTTCTTGCGAGAAAGACTCAAGCTGACAAATGCTGAGATGAAGAGTGAGTCCTGTTGAAATTCAAATGCTTGATTTTAATTCTGTGTATACTTATTTAATTATTTATACACTTCTTACTCTTTCAGTACCTCTTCCTCTGACTGTAATCTAATGGTGATGGGTACAGCCTATGAAACCAGATCCTCTGGGTCCAGATCCTGGCCCAGTGACTGCCCTGTGATAGCAGTTTTCATCTTCTGTAAAATGGAATAACTAAGAATACCTACATTATAGAGTGGCTGTAACAATTACATAGAACACAGGTGAAGTGCTTGGAACAGTACCTGAGAAACAGTGTATGTTTCGTAAATGTTTCTTCTTTTAGCTTTTCTTTTTATTAGTATTATTAATATTGTTCAGTGTTCTTCCAATAAATACCCATAGTTCAAGTTGGGTGCCCATCACTTGGAACAAAAAGCCTTTAGAGACCCTTGAGAGATGAAAGAGCCATTCAGGAAAATCTGAAGGAGTTTACGGAGGTGATGCCTGAGCCACCTTAGTCATTCATTGGGCACAGGATCTGACATTCATATCAGACCGAGGGCTGACAGCTTCCTATGGGCTGGAATTTGGACTTGGTCATTCAGCCTTGGAAGCAGAAAGAAGTGGGGCTTCTGTTTCAATTGAGAGAGGAAAATGGGGTGGCTTCCAAGGACTTTAGAAGAGAGAGCTGGGGGCCAGGCAAAGTGTGAAATGAGAGGATAAGAAACCGAGCCTCTTTGCAGGGTGAGCTGGGCAAGTGGAGGGAAACTAGGAAGGCTGGGAGAGGGTAGAGTTCCATCAGTCTGTGCTCCTGCTGCTCCCTTTTGCTTTGTGTTCTCTGGAGGCTTCTACACATCTTTGAACCTCGGAGTCACCAGAGGCCACCACATGGCACCAAGAAGGAGAGGTAACAGAAACAAGAAATGGAAAAAATCAATCTTAAGGTACTGTCTGAGCTCCTGAACCCAACTGTGTTTGAAGCCAGCCAAATCTACCCCAGGACTCTTAACATAAATGAAATAGTCAGTTGGTGTTTGCTTAAGCTGATTCCAGTTGGTCTTCTGTCACTTTGTAACACCAACGTACTTGGCCATTACCACCTCCCAAGTAAGCAGATAAGAGCCAGATGCCGGCTATATTTCTATTTAAAAATCCAAACAATTAATTGGAAGCCTAAAAGGAGAACAGAATTCTAGAGATGTGTGCTCTGAGAACATGGCACTCTGGAGAATCATTCTGGACCAAGGAGGAGCAGAGGACTGTCACACTGCTGTCAGCAACTGGAATCCAGAGGCTGGGCTGGGGCCCAGATGGGGAAAGGGACATGGATCTCAGACTGACCGTAAGAAATGGCAGAGACCTAAAGCCAGACTTGGAGACTGGAGTGAGTTTCGCCTGGGAGGAGGGAGTGTGATGCAGTCCAACTGATGAAAAGGGCTCAGCTTGATGGTTTAGGATTGCTTTGCTTTAGGCAGTGAGATTCTTGCTGAAAAGATGGCAGAAAAGAGAAGAAATGAGATTTTCGTTTCCAGCTGGTTTCTGTACTAGCAGCGTGTTGAGCACCTACTACGTGCCAAATTCTCCGTTTGTTTCTTTCCTACATTGTGGTTACTCCCTCCAGCAAGGGCTGCTGTATACAGCTGTTTATGTGGTAGACAGCACAACTCCAAGGGGGCACCACTTACATCACGGTCAGTGCGGTCAATGGCAACAGCACCTTGTAGAACTGTGCAGTGCACAACCTCTGCAGCAGTGTGGATCAGCTCTGTCTCCAGTAAGCCGTACATTCAGTGGTGTTGTAGTCCCCCTCCTGCTTTTTAATAGACTGAAGAACAAGCAAAGAGAGGGAAAGTGACTTGCTCAAGATTACACAGCTAGTGGGTGACAGAACTCAAACTCTGACTCATGACAGACTAAGTCAATGATGTTCTCTAGGGTAAGTTCATTTGCCTCTTGTATCTGAGACTTAGTAGACCAATAAACTGCTTGAAGACTAAAAAACAAATAAACAGAAAACAGACCAAACCAGTTCCTAGTGAGCTGTCTGCAAGTCACAACAAACCCCATGTGTACCTGAGTAGAATGGTGGTCCATAGTGGTCTCAGTGGCTGCTTTTTCAGAATACATTGCTGGGAGTCTTCTTTCAAGGAGCCTGTGTGGGTGGACTTGAACTTCCATCTTTGCGGTTAGTAGCTAAGCTTGTTAACCATCCGGGGATGACCACCTTGAAGGTGATGGTCCTGTATTATTTCTCTTGATACTCTTAGCATATGAGGTCTGACAATTAAGTCCACGAACTTAATTGTTGTAAGTGCTACATACATCATGACTAAGTATCACTATGGTCACCCTCAAAGTACTCCCTTTGGGAAGCTATGCTCCGATGCCAGTGCCTAGTCCACCCTTCAAAGCAATTTTGGAACTCTTTCTGGAATGGCCATTACACACGGTGGCACGGTGGCAAGTTTGCAAACTTAATTACATAATTGTCTGTGAGGGAGTTTTTAGTCAATAAACAAATATCGTATTAGAACACCCTACCTACTCACCTGATCTGGCCCCCGATGACTTTTTTCTTTACCTGAAGATAAAGGAGATACTTAAAGGAAGATATTTGATGACCTTCAGGACATAAGGGTAACACAACAACAGCTCTGATGGCCAGGATGAGTTTGCAACTTAATTCGGCAGTCCTTATACACATCTAATGGGTGTTTGGTCACTGCTTGTTGAACCACACTGGTAGTGAGCCAGGTGGCAGGCTCCACGAAGAAAATCCTATGAAAGGAGGTGGGCGGAGTTTGAAAAAGGACCCAGAGGGGAAGAGGTGTCCCAGTTCCTAGCAGAAATAAATACAGCAATGTGCCTTGAGGTCGATGATGAAAGGTCTGATTTCTGCAGATATAACCAGACCTTGAGAACTTCTTGGGAGCTGTCCAGCATCTGACGGAGGACATAGGCAGGCCTGTCTGGCTACTTGGTGGAGACTTGTTTATCACACTGATAGATCCTTGACTGTCCCTGAAATATAGCAGAGACCCAACAAATACGTGGGATGGAATTCACAGGGATCACACTTCTTTCTTGGGGGGCGGGAGGAGATGCTTCTTTGATATATTTTAGTTAAGTTACAGAGTTACAGTCTGGGATTACATTTAACCTGGAGACGGAAAAATCCAGGGGTAAGACCCTATTGCTTCTCATGCCAGAATGTTCCTTAGCAATGAGGATGGGGAGATTTTGTCTCATATACTTTGGATATGTTATCAGCAGGGACCATTCCTTGGAGAAGGGCATCGTGCTTGGTAAAGTAGAGGGTCGGCAAAAAAGAGGAAGACTTTTGGCAAAATGGATTGACACAGGAGCTGTAACGATGAGTTCAAGCATAGCAACAGTTGTGAGGACGATACAGGACAAGCAGTGTTTCATTCTGTTGTGCATAGGGTCGCTGTGAGCTGTGACTGACTCATAAAAAGGCCCTAAAAGGAGTGGATATTTCTTTCTGGAATTGGCCTTTAGGTGGGACCAGATGTTTGTCCTCATATATTGTTCTAAGTAAATTTGAATTAGTCACAAACATTTAAAACTTAGAAGAGTTTATGGAGAAATCCATATTCTCAGCTCCTCTTAAAAGTAAGCTCACATTTCATGCAGGCAATAGTCAGCTGGAGGTGAGAAGCAACTGTCCCCTTTAGATGGGGCATGGGCTCTCCAGTTGACCACAATCTCCACCACTCCCTGTTGTTGCTTCTCTTATTTTTGTTACTAATTGGTCTTTATAGACAATTTGAGATTTCCTTTTCTGAAATCTAGGCCAGAAGACCCTTTTTGAACAAGAGGAAACTGAGTCTAAGAGAGGTTAAATCACTTACCTGGGGCCAGATGGCAGGACACTCTTAGGCAGTTGAGTGTTTTTCTCCTATGGACCATTTAAACAGTTTCTACTGCCCCTTTTTGCCTTGGCCCCCAGGGACCTCAGAGCCAGGATCTCAGCTTCATTTCAGTAACTGGCTTCTGGTCTGTATGTCTTTATTCTGCCTTGCATCCTGCTCTATCCCTAGCCATTACTCTTACTTGAGATAATTTTTCCTAGTCCTGATTTTTAATGTATATTTTATAATTTTTGTCATATATATTCCTGGGACCCTAATGTAAGTTCTGTGTGGGCAGTGAATACATAAATAAAATGTAATGAATTTTAAAAGTCCAACAAGTGCCCAAGTCACATGGAACTCCCTGCCAGATGGTTTGTCACAGATCCAGACTATGGCTTTGTCCTCATCAGTTGCTATAAGGTATTTAGCTTTGTGCCAAATAATAGATTTTACTCCCCGGCATCAAAGCAGCCCAAGCTCACAGCTACTAGTCTACAGTGACCACAAGGGCTCTGGTGTCAAGGGGAGTTTGGCTGATTCTGTAGACGGGGTGCCAGGTGGAGGTGGGGTGTCAGCAGCTTCTAGGCACTCCTGACTTCTGTTCCCTCTTTCCTGTTTCTACTGATACCACATGGCCATTCCCACAGAATGGTCATTCCTTCTCTATTCCTTGGAGAAGGACATCATGCTCGGTAAAGTAGAGGGTCAGCAAAAAAGAGGAAGACCCTTGGCAACAATTGTGGGGACAATGCGGGACAAGACAACGTGTCATTCTGTTGTGCACAGGGTCACTATGAGCTGGGGGCAGTGTTTCCAGCCTCAAGTTTCTGGCTTGTTTGCATCTGGAATATGTTTTCTTATGTCTCTACCCTGTTTCACCCCACCAGTCCATGATGGTTTTTTTAAGGAAACAGTTTTGAGGCAAAGTATCATCCCAAACTCAAAACAGAGGGACCGTTTTTATTGAAGGGAAAGGAATCATGCATTTGTTGGGCTCTTGTTCTAGTGCAGACGATGTCCGTGTCCACATTCTTAGCCTTCTTCTCTTTGATTTCAGAGTAACTTGGAAATGCATTATGGGATCCCATACACTTGGATCCTGGCCCCCTTCTCTGTTCACCTCTCTCTTCCTTGCTTTCTCAGCCTTGTTGGCTGCCTTTCCCTTCCACATACATCTGGCTCTCCAGCCCCAGTGCCTTGGCACATGCTGTTCTGTGTGCTTAGAAGCCTGAGAGCCCTGCCTGGTCTCTGTGAAGCTGTCTCTGTCTTAACCCTCTTCAGCCCCAGCTGAAATGCCCTTTGAGGCCTCCTCTGATCCCTCCATCTAAAGTACATAATTCCTGCACAGAAATCCCTATCTTTTTAGCACTTGTCAGCACTTTTAATTAGATTTTTGCTTGAATTTAAAAAAAAGTGCTTATTATGCCTTAAGCCTGTTTATTCCATTATATTAAGTAAGTCTCGTGAAGATGGAATCCTGGGTATCTTGCTTACTTTTGTATTCCCTAGTAGCTGGCACATAGTAGGTGTTTAGGTGTTCAGGACACTCAGTCCCACAGTTTCAACACTACCATTCTTGTTGCAAACTCTATGGGGCAATTCTACTCTGACCTCTAGGGTCTCTGTGAATCAGAATTGACTCGATGGCACTGGGTTTCTTTTTTTGGGGGGGTGGTATTCTTGTTGCAATTGTTATTACTAAATAAACTGGGTAAAATCAGTTGCTATCAAGTTGATCCTGATTCATGGTGACATTAATGCTCTCAGCTGCTAACTGATAGGTTGGGGGCTTGAGTGTCTTCAAAGGTACCTCAGAAGAAAGGCCTGGTGATCTATTTCTAAAAAATCAGCCATTAAAGTCTCTATGGACATCCTTTGCCATGAGATCAGAAGAAATGGATGGTACCCGACTGTCACTATTAAACATTAAAAAAAATTTTTTTGCAATTGTGTTTTCATTTCAGTAAAGATTTATAAAGTAGTTTAGGTTCCCAATCAACAATTTCTATGCAAATTGTTCTTTGACATAGATTACAGTCTTCACAGCACGTGAACAGTGTGAACATTCTCAGTTTTCACTCTGGTTGTTCTGTTTCCATTAATCTAGTTTCCCTGATCTCTTAAATTCTTACCTTTGTTTTAAAGTAATTACGACCATTTGATCTCATAAAGATGATTTTTTAAAAGAGCACAATATTTATAGGCAATATTCATTATTTTGTGAGACAGTCTGAGGTGTTAGTTTCAGTTTGGTGTTTGAAGAACATCTCCAGGTGATACTCCTGGGGAGTCCTCCAGTCTCAACCAGCCCAGAAAGACTTTTTTTTTTTAATTTGAGGTTCTGTTCCACATTTTTAACCCATCCTATCAGGGTCCAGCTAGAATGATCGATAGTGGGAGCTGGGCACCGTCTAGTTCTTCTGGTCTCAGGGCAGATGAGGTTGCACTATCAAAGCATTTATAGAAGAATCCTGATCACAAAGGGGAAAACACAGAACTGAAAATCCTCATGAATTTCAGACTTTCTGGAGCCATGGAGGCTGGAGGAACCCCTGAAACTATTGCCTGCAGATAATCTTTAAGCCTTAACCCCCAAGTCAAAAATGTCCCCTGAAGTCTTCTTAAACCAAACAATGGCTTAACCAGTAAAGAATGTCTGCTTTGAGCATTATGCTCTCTTAAGAACTAACTACATAGGTTCTAATCAACAACAGTAACTCTAAATATTAGATAAGAAACTTAGTGGGCCTTGGGTTTATGTTAGTGGGGGCAGCTCTGACAAGGAGGATGGGAGTGGTTGCACAACTCAAAGAGTGTCATTAGTGTCACTGAATTCTATGTGTAGAAATGGTTAAAGTGGTGTATGTTCTGCTCAGCAGTATCAACAAAAATAAGTTAAAAAATAAAAAAACTCCGTGGAGCATAATTCTACACTGAAACACATGGAGTTACCATGGGTCAGCATTGATTCAATAGCCACTAGTTTTGTTATCAGTAACAGTCACTACTTATGAGGCACCCACTCTGTGCTGGGCACTGTACTGGTATTTTGTATATAGCACCTCACTTAATTCCTGTGATGATCGTATGGGGTGGATTGTATTATTTCCATTTCTTGGAAGAGGAAACTGAGATGTCAGTTCTTTGCTCGAGGTCACCCGACTAGTTAGCGGTGGAGTGGGATTTGAACTAGGGTCTTTCTAACCCCAAGCTGTGCTCCTCTGACAATGACATAGTAGTCCCCTCCAGGGGAGAAGTCCTTGCACTGACGTGACTTATCTTTTGATGTGTGCTAAGGTGCGTGTGTCCTACTAACGAGAAGAGCAGAAGGGACAGGTGAGACACTCCATTAAGGGTCAGCCAGAAAGAGGGGTGGGGGAGGTAGGGGAAGGGGTCTAGCTCCTCTAGGGGACTGGCAGGATGAGCTGACTGGATGCTGGGCTGTGGTTGTGATCGCAACAGCCCCCAGAGGACTTTGGGGAGCCTAGGCTTTGGAGCCAGATGTCAGTTCAAATTCAGCCTGGCCGTTTCCTGGCCACTGGACCCTCCTTTGTGAGTCTCAGTTTCCCAGTCTATAAAACAGGAACACCACAACCTACCCTGCCGGCTTCTGGGAGTGGTTAGGAGCAAATGATGTAACATACACAATAACAGTTATTTTTATGTGTATTACTCATTGTCTTTATCACTATTTCTGACCATAACTTTTTTTCTACACTTGAGTTGTTTGGAAGTTGTTTTTAAAAGTCTTTGAAGTGACCTTTTCTTTATTTGGAAAAAGCAAAATGGAAATTGATGGTGTTGTCACCACTGGTGTCCCGTATCTCTATGGCCTGGCTGGGACAGCTCTGGGAAAATAGGGAGGCTTCTGTCGAGGGCGAAAGTTTGTTACTGCGTGACCGTTCCCTGTAGACTTTGCTGTCTTCTCCTAAAGCGTTTTCTCCTTTTCCTGTGTTCCTGTTTTCCTGCCAATGCCAGGGCCTCTGTGTCCTATCCGTATTCGACAATCCACGTGCGAGGCATTGAACCACAGTCTGGAATTCCTAACCGTGGCCACTTTCAGCTGAAAAAGCCTTCTGATGGCTTCCTTTCAAGGCAGGATAGCACCCAGATCCATTGTTGTGACCAGAAAGCTCCATGCAATCGCTTCCTATCCCTTTCTCCCTTTCTCTGTTAACTCACTGAACTGGGTTTCCCCCGTGTTGAAGCCCTAACTCCTGTCCTCGTGAATGTGACCCTGCTCGACAGAAGGTTTTCCATTGAAAATGTGATCACTTAGGCTTCCTTGAGGTCATACTGGAGTTGGGTGGCACCTCGTCCCTTCAGAGAGGTGTCTTATAAACACGGAGAGAGGCACAGAGGGACACACAGGGAAGACACCGTGCACAGGCACATCTGTCAGCCAAAGGGCTCCAAGGATTGCCAAGCCACCAGAAGCTAGGGGACGGGCCTGGAACAGATCTCTCCCAGCCCTTGGCAGGAGTCAGCAGAGCTGAGACCCCGCTTGGGACTTCCAGCCTCCAGCGTTGTGTGACAGTGCGTTTCTGTTCTTCAAAGCCAGCTGCTTGGTAGCATTTTATTATAGTGAAGACAGCTTCCTTCTCTGAGCTTCCCTCAACAGCCACCTCCTGCTACTGAAAGCATGCCCTGCGCTCTTCCCAGGCTTGAAGACTTTCTGGGTGCTGCGCTCTGTGCCTGGAAACTCTATCCCCCTGCTTTGGTTGTGGACGGGTTCCTCTCCCCTTTGACATCTCTGCCCAAGTGTCATCAACGTAGAGGGGCCTCCACGGACCCCGGTTGAGAACAGATCCCCCTTGTTACTGAGTGTCTGGGCGTAGTAGGTGCTCAGTTAGGTGCACCAGATAGAAGCCGGATGTCCAGTTAAATGAACAATGAATGTTTATATGGCATTGTATGCCCTAGAACTGCACTAAAAAATTTTTTTGTTGTTGTTCTTTACCTGAAATTCGGCTTTAACTGAATGTACCACATTTTTATTAGCTAAATCGGGCCCCTGGATCCGTAAGAGATATGTGCTGAATAATGAGTATAGAACTCAGTCTAGGGCCTGGCACCCAGCAGTGCTGAGCAAGTGTTAGCCACTGTCTTCAGCTTTCCTCCTTCTCATCTAGTTACTTCTTGGAACCACGTTCGGCCTGCTCCGTTTTCTGTCTTTGGAGATGGGCAGGAGATTGTTTTCTACCAGAGGGCCATCTCCTGGCCTCTCAGAACAGCATGAAATACTCTCTGCTCTAGCTTTGGAATTCCATCGCAGTGGTGTTTGGCAGGAAAACGCAGTGAGTTATCACAGAGCATTCCCTCCAGTGCTGGGTCATGCAAATATTTATTGCAAGCGTTAAATAATAAATGGAACAGCCTGCCCAATGGTAAATCTGTCATGTTTGGTTTCTGCTAGAAGTTCTGACGGCTCCAGAATTGCTGCCTGTTCCACCGCCTCCGCCTGCCCTCCAGAGGGACAAGGCAAACAGCAGAGCTCTTGGAGGGCGGAATCGACCCGGCTGATTAGACACCTGGAAGCCGGAGGGGCGGCGAGGGAGCTGAGCCAGGCCTGGAAACTGGCAGGTGAGGCAGGAGCTGCGGTCCAGGAGCCAGCCTCCAAGATGCTGAGCAACCTGGGTCTGCCTGGCTACACGCCCCCAGCCCGCCAGACTCTCAGACCATAGTTCTGCTGTCCATGAGTTCTCTTTGTTTCCCTGGACAGCTTTTGAAAGTAGAGTCATGTCCCAACTTTTTTCTAGGTGGTGAGGATGAACGAAACTGTGTGAGACTCAGACCCAGTGGTGTTTACTGAGCCCCCAGCCTAAAGTGTGGCCAGGCCCTTTGCACACCTTCTTGCTCTCGTTTAACCCTGGCATTACAGTGTAGAGCCTAGACATGTGTTTCCTTCCTTCTCTTCCTCCCTTCTTCCCTCCTTCTCTTTCTCTCAGTTTTCTAGTGCTGCTATAACAGAAATACCATAGGGTGGTGACTTTAAAGACCAGAAATACATTTTCTCAGCTTAGGAATCTAGAAGTCTGACTTCTGTATGCAGCTCTAGGGGAAGATCCTTTTTTGGTCCATTTCGGCATTCCCTACCCACAGTCCTTAGAGTTCCCAGGCTTGTGGCCACATCTGCCTACACTGTCATTGGATAGAGCCTACTTCTCTGTCTGATCTGCTCTTTGTATAGCTCAGAAGTCATTAGGCTTAGGACACCTGCTGTCTTGATATGTTCTTGTTAACAAAGGAACCCTATTTCTAAGCAGGACCATATCCACAGGTGGAGGAGCTAAGATTTCCACATGTATTTTGGGAGGACTCAGTTCAGTTCATAACAGCCTTTATCCCTCCCCTTTCTCCTCCTGCTTTGGTCACTATGCATTTGCCTATTCTAGGTATTTCATCAGAGTGGGGTCATACAGTATTTGTCTTATGTCTGACTTGTCTCACCTAGCATAATGGTTTCAAGGTTTATCCACGTCATGGCAGGTGCCAGTACCTCATTATTTTTATGGATGGGTTGTGTTCCATTGTATGTACGTAACAGACCTTGTTTATCCATTCACATACTGATGGCATTTAGGTTGTATCTATGTTTTGGCTGTTGTGAATAGCAGTGTAGTGAGCACTGGGGGACAAGCTTCTGTTTGCGTTCCCAGCAGCCGTGGATGAGGTTTCCACTTGCTCCGTATCTGTGCTCACGTCTGTCGTTCTTTTTTTTTTTTTCAAATCATGGCCATACCAAACCCCAAAACCCAAACCGATTGCTGCTGAGTTGATTCTGACCTCTAGTGACCCTATCAGACAGAGTAGAACTACCCCATAGTGGATTCCAACTGCTGACCTTTCAGTTAGCAAGTTCTTAACCACTGAGCCATCAGCATGGGTGAAATGGTTCCCCCAGGGGACTTTTGCTGTGTCTGGAGACATTTGTGGTTGTCACAAATAAGAGATGTTAGCATCATCAGCTGGGTAGAGGCTAGGGATGCTGCTAACCATGCTGTAAGGTGCAGAGCAGTCCCCTCAACACAGAGTCATCTCAGCTCACAATGCCACTAGTGCTGAGGTTGAGAAACTTTACTTGAGGACAAGTGCTTTGAGGGCATGTTGTCCTGTTCTCTTCTGAATCCCCTATGCTCACCGTGGTCCTTGCACTGTCGTAAGTGCTCAGTAAATGACTAAATGAACAACTGTGTTACACCAAATTCCAGAGGCCGATAGTCAGTAGACATGGATAACTGCAGAGGTTTGGAAAGTAGAGAGCAACAACCCTTCCAATGAACTCATCCAAGACCCCAGTGGGAGATCTTGTGGAGATGTGGCCTTGAGTTTGAATATGGCCTGTGTCCCCCACTTGCAAAAAGCATGTGACTGATGAATGGTAATCCAGGTCATGTCATTTACCTGTTCATCTCTGAGATCATGGAAACTGAGGGACCAGATAGAAACTCTTCTCTGAATCTGCCCATCTCTAAATGGACTAACCACATCGGAGGCAGCTCAAAGACCTGGTTCTCATTGTTCTTCATTTCTTTCTCTGTTCTTTGTAGGCGGTTGCTGCAGCTCCAGGGCAAACATAATGAAAGTTCTTTCTTGTATGTATCTCCTTTGCCCAGGAGACACAGCCCCATCACCCACCAAAGCAGAAGGCCGGGGTTTGGGAATCTGCCTCAGAAGCCCAAGGGTATCTGAGCAAGTTCTTTCAGTGATTAAGAAATATTTTATAATGGACACCACAATACCTGCTATGTTCTTTATCAGATGTTTCTGTACCACATCTGGTTATGAGAAAAAGAGCAATATTCTAAAAGATCCCGTTATCTGTTGCTCTGAAACAAACCACGTTGTAGCTTGAAAAAATAATCATTCACTTTGCTCACAAATCTGCAATTTGGGCAGGGTGTGGAAGGGATGGCTTATTTCTGCTCTGCATGGCATCAGCTGGAGTGTCTCTGTAGGGGCTACAGAATCTGCTTCTCACCCGTACACTGGCACAGTGGTGCTGGCTGTTGGCTTTGCTTTCTCTGTGTGGGCCTTTCCACCCCATATGCTGCTTGGGCTTCCTCGCAACATGGTGGCTGGGCTCTCTGAGTCAGTGTTCTTCCAGCAGAGCCAGATGGAGCCTTATCACCTTTTATGACCTAGCCTTGGAAGTCATGTAATGTCTTACTACATTCAATTGGCCAAGCAATCACAGCGTCTAGCTCCAAGGGGCAGTGCCATGGCTCTGCTTTTTGACAGAAGGGCATTAGAGAATTTGGGGGCTGTGATTTGAAACCACTATACAGTAGAGGCTATATTGTTTGTTATTATGATAAAGTAAAGTTTATAGGATAAAGACAGTGATCTTACACGGAATGCCTCTTGCGTGTGGGCCAGCAGCCCTGGTGGCACAGTGTCTCTGTCGACTGATAACTGAGTGCTCAGTGGTTCAAACCTAGCAGTCATTTCATAGGAGAAAGCAGCAGCAGTCAACTTCAGTAAAGCTGTCGGCCTTGGACACCCTGCGGGGCAGTTCTACTCTGTCCTGTAGGGTCACTCTGAGTTGGAATCAACTCGATGGCAGTAGGCTTTCATGGGCATTACATGTGAGAATACTGTGAGTGTTTTTGTATGCTCCATCATTTCTTTCTCCCAGGACCCTGAGAGGCTCAGGGAGGTGACATCCACTTCCTAAACAGGACCACATGGTTAGGAAGTGCTGGGGCCAGGATTTGAACTTAGGGCTGCCTGATCTTAAAGCCTAGGAAGTCGTTAAGGGTGTTGGAGAGAAGCACAGGCAGAAATGTGGGAATGTGAGTGACTCTGTACTACCAGGACAGGAGCACCAAGTGTGTACCCGTGTGGGTGGCAGCTGGGGCGTCCCTGACATCCGGTTCACATTGATCTCCCCTCTCTTACCTCTCATTAACACCTTCCCTGGCCTCTTCCCATGGGCCACACGAGGGCTCTTCTCTGGTTTGCTTATGGCAGCTGTGGATGGAAGGGAGAGAGCAGCCCCGATCACAGCCATTCCCTCATGCTCTGGCACGCCTGTGCTTGCCATGTGGTCCTGGGCCAGCTGGCGGGGAAGCTGAGATTTCTCTGGCTCTCTGGGGGATGTGATTAGTGGAGCAAGCTGAGATTAGATGGAGGTCTTGGAGTCCAGGTGGGTGGGGTCTGGATGCCTGGGCTGCCAGCAGGCGCCATCTGGCTGACCTCGGAAGAGGTCCATGGGGACAGGCCCCAGCTTGGAAGTGTCTGAGGGAAGAGCTGGTGGAGGACTGGGCGTGGTCAGAGTGGGGCTGGCAGGGACAGAAGCAGGTGTGGAGCAAGCCAGAGAGGCATGGGCAGCCTTCGTCCCTGAGGCTCTCCATGACTCTGTCTAGACAGAGTCCTAGTCTCTCCCTCTACGTCTGACCCCCTCCTCACTGCACTGTACCTCCCTGCCTGAGACCTCACCACTAGGCACAGGCAGGACATGGAGTTGGAAAAGGCAGGTAGGTCCTTTCTAGATTAACTTGTACATGGTGTTGTGCTAGGCAGTGTTTCAGAACGAAGAACGGCTCCTTAAACTCAGCCCTGAGTGCAGGTAGCTGCCGGTGTGCCAGGAGGCCTAGTATCTGGATAAAATATGAGGAGAGTCCCCAAAAGTGTACACCTAGAGAGCATGGCCAGTCCCCTGCCCAGGGCTGAGCTCAGCCTGAGACCCCAGGCTGTGAGAGATTAGAGGAGGGGTAGGTCAGTAAGGATGGCAGCAATCTGGGAGGCCATCAGGGAAGAGGTGGGATTTTTATGGGACTTTGAGGACGGAGTGGGATTGTTTTTGTGAGGAAGGGAATTACAGGCAGGAGCAGCACTGGTAAAGGCCTGGAAGTGCTGGTAGTAGGGGTGGGAGAAGCTGGTTTGGGTGAAGACACAGGGAGTCAAATAAAGGCTCATGGGGCAGAGTCGGGTGCTCGATGCTCCCTTGCACCTGGCAGCATTGTCCTGGCAAGTGCGGCTGATATCCTCAGCTTGTTCTCTCCATCAGGCGGCCTTGGGTATGGGCAAGAGCAGAGGACTTTGAGGCAAGGCCTCAGTTCAACTCCTGCCTCTCTCTCTTTCCCCAGGCACGTCATCTGGCAAGTCACCGTGTTATGAATACCTCAGAGTCCTCATCTGTGAAATGGGGGACCTGACCTTTATATCCCACATGCTTCTCCTGAGGGTTTTAGGTGATGCTGGATGGGAGACTAAAGATATTCAGCCACATATTCAGAGCCTCCGCTGTGTGCCCAGCCCAGTACTAGTTCTGGGGGCCACAGAAGATTGCACAAGTGGGAGGCAGACAAAGCAGAGCTGGTGGGCTCAGGGTGGGAGCCTCAGGCCTCCTCTGCCACTCCCCTGCCCAGAGCAAGAGGGAGCAAGGCCCACCTCACCCCAGACTTGGGCCAAGTTGTTTTGTGGGGCCCTGTGCCCTACCGGTTCTCCAGGGGTCCCTGCTTATCCTGGCATGATGAGAGCTATCTGTGGGTGCTGAAGCCTGTCTCTCAGGAGCCCATGGGAGGCCTTAGTGTTCCTGCTGTTCCCCAAGTCTGCCCCAGTTGTAGAGGCGAACAGGCCTCATTTTCCTTGACCCACCGATTTTTCTTCTTTATCCATTCTGTAAGTCTCTTTCTTCTTCTGTCTGTCCATCTGTGCATCGCATCTAGGTGTCCATCCACTCATGAGCCTTGGACTGACTAAATTTCAGATGTGGAAGGGATCCCATTTTCAGGCAAGAAGACTGAGGCCTGAAGAGAGAAATCTTTTTCAGCATATATGGCTGAGCCATTTTCCCAGGCAGAGCTGGACATGCAGAGATGAGTCAGATTTGTCCCTTCTGTTGCTTGGAAGTCCCTGAGTGGCACAAGCAGTTAATTGCTTGACTACTAAATGACAGGCTGGCAGCTTGAATCCACCCAGAAGATTCTTGGAAGAAAGATTTGGTAGTCTGCTTCTAAAAGGTCACAGCCATGAAAATCCTATGGAGTACAACAGCTGAATTTTTTTTTTTTAAATTTGATCACCATGCTTTACTTAAAAGAAGCTACATAAATCTCATTATTTAAATGATGGCAGCTGCTAGTTTATTATGGTTTGTTTACTCATATCAATTGAGAAAAAAAGAAAAGCAACCACACACTTGAGGGCTGGAAATAGCCCTCGGGCCCCCAGTTCGTGACCTGTGGAGAAATACTTAGAGGACTCGGTTAAGCTGGAACCTCATGGATTTGACAAGAGGACTGATTATGAGTGACAGCTACATTTGAATCAACATGAGCCGAGATTCATTGGGTTGCCATTGTCAGGAACCCAATGGGAACTGATTTCTACAAAACAGGGGGTTTATTAAAATGAAAGTTAAAGGAAGGATTAAATAACCAATTCCACGCTGTGGCATTTCTTCAGCACCCACGCCCAATGAGGAAGAGGAAAACAGACCCCTCTGGCTGGTTCAAAGTGGTGTTTGTCACTCCAGTAGATGTACTCTTTGTCCTTTTGTCCCCCTGTCACTGCCGATGGCAGGCAGGGAGTGGGCCCCTGGAGACCACCAGGACTCTTACGTCTCTGCTTTTCATCTCTGACTCCTCTTGCATGTCAGATTCATCTCTCACGCTCAAGACTGGCCCCCTCCACAGCCACCAGAGTTCCCAGGTGTCACATCCTGGATCCCCCATCCTCAGAGAAGTGGGTGATTAGCATTCTGTGCTCCACACAGAAATTCTCTGGGCAGGAATTCTGTTGGCACCAGTTTAGAGCAGGTGCCCATAACTAGGCCAGCCACCTGGGTCCACAAGACAGGTACCATAATGAGCCCAGCTGCAATGAGATTACAGCTAGTCAACATCTGGTTCCTCTGAGCTGATCACCTGCAGCCTGGGCATCAACATGGGAGGACATAACAGACCTCACTTGACTACTTTTGGGTCCAGTGGCCATGAGGTAAGGTGGGGATAGACCTAAGGGAGATAGCTTTTGTCACCCAAGGTGAAATCCTCAGCCTCTTCTTGGGGCAAGGGGCTGGGGGAGGGTGGCTTTGGCTTTTAATAGGGAGGGGTAGGCTACTTTTGCAGGAGCAGAGGGTTTGGAGGGATCTGGGGTTCCAAGATTCTTGAGTGAGTCAATGCAGATAACCCCATTCCAACTGTCAAGGTTCCCCTCCTCCCCAAGAGACCTGACTTTGTTGGAGATTTACTGGAGTTGAGAATACAGCCTTCTCCAGAGTTCCGCTACCTTTAGTAATTAAGTCCTGGGCTTTGTCCTCAGCGTTTTCTGCCCTCTGGTTGCAGGAGATAGTGTCTCTTTCTATGCTGCTAAAGAGGCCTTCTGATTTTCAGGTAGTTTGTTGGCGATTAACCACCCGCAGGCATTCATGCTTGTTCTCCATTGCTTTAAAAACTCCCCAAATAGCCATTGGAATTCACAAAATTTAAGGAGATATTTATTTGCACACTCATGCAACTACAGGGTACCTCCTTCAATTCAGGGCCTCCCTTGCCACACTCTAATGCTCCTGGTCCCGATGTGACTTCTTCCGAACCTCTCGAATGGCTGACCTATTACACCCACCTTTCCACTAATATCTTAGCCCAGATCACTAGAGAGGAGTTAACAATGGCCTGGCTCAGGCATGCCAGGAGAGATGAGTATTTTACCTTCCTCCAGGGACAGGGTCCTAACTGCCAGCCAGCCCTTGGGCGAGTGAGCTTCAAAGCCTGTTTCATAGTCTGATTCCTGGCACCACTCTTGACATCAGTTCTTGGAGGCTGAGTTCTTCAGATGTGGGCTCAGAGATAGAGATTTGCATGCAAGAAGTCTATTGACGCGTGCTCTTGAGAGACGTACCTATGAAGGAGGGAAGAGAGCGGGATTAGGAAAAGGGAGAAGTCCAATTGTGATGAGATCACAGCAGAGCCCTCCGCTCGTCTCACTTGGAGGCTCAGAGCTGGGAGGCCATTCAGCCTTGTTCAGACTTGAGCACTCATATCAAGCCTTTGAACCTGGCATTGAGAGTCGGGAGATGAGGACTGTTCTTGAGGGGTGTAAACTCGAGTGACGCAGTTCCCTTTGGCCACAGGAAAGCCTGACAGAGAGATTCAGCTGCAAGTGATCAGGAACTAATGCTTGTGGCAGCCGGGAGAAGTCTGTGTAGTGCAGTGGGGCAGCCGCAGGAGCCAGAGTTCATTCTGCACTGACTGTGGGAATACAGAATGGATCAGCACTGTCTACAGAAAGGCAAAAACCCTGGTGGCATAGAGGTGGTGTGCTGTAGCTACCAACCCAAAGGTTGGCAGTTCAAGTTCGCCAGGTGCTCCTTGGAAACTGTGGTTGTTATGAGTCGGCACTGACTCAGTGGCAGTGGGTTTGGTTTGGTCTTTGGAAATAAACTAGTGAAGGGTCTTGGGCTGATGTGTGATCAGTATTCCTTTCTTCTGTTATGGCCATATGGGGGTGAGGATGCTATGTTCTTCCATGCTGGTGCACTGGTTATTTAATTCTTCCTTTAGCTCTCATTTTGATAAATCCCCTATTTTGCTGAAGTCAGCTGAGTTGGATTCCTGATATGTTGATCCTGAATGTGGCTCAGCCACTGATAGTCAGGCCTCTTGTCAACTCCATAAAGTTCCAGCTTAACCAAGCCCTCTAGGCGTGGCTCTTCAGGTCACAAGCTGGGGGCCTAAGGGGTATTTCGAGCCCTCAAATGTGTATGCACATTTTGATATGAGATGAAAAACAAAACAGACAAAAAACCCAATAAACAAGCAGTTGCTATCATTTAATAATCAGAAGATTCATATAGTTTCTGTCTTTTCAGCTTGTCTTAAAGGTGTGCTGGTCTACTTGCCAAATACCAGCCACTGAAAACCAGATGAAGTACAGTTTGTACTCTGACACATACAGGGTATCAGTGGATCAGAGTTGTCCTGATGACAGCTGGCTTGGTTTAGAGCACTGGAAGGACTGGCAGCATCAGGTCCAGGTCCCCACTGAGACAGCTGGTAGGTGCAGGAAGTATTCACATCCTACCTTTACGTGGTTTTTGAACTGCAATTGGTCACAGACCCTACCATTTCATCCGTCCACCTCCATTTATGTTGCCTGCTTGTGTTCTACAGGCCTTGGAGTTTGTGGGTCCTGTTTTTTAGAGACTCCTGAATGGCGTGACCTTTTGGGACACTGTCCAAATTCAGGTTCCCAGGGAGGGCCAAAGCAGAGACTGTACAATGTAGAGGGACCAGATGAAGTGACAAAGGTCAAAGGTATTTGAATGTCCAGAGCCCTGTGAAATCAAAAACACTCTACAGATGTGAATTACTATCTTGTCATTACTACCAACTGAAAGGAAAGGTGACCAGGAAGTCAGCCCCATGACCCACATTCCCAGGCTCAGAAAGGTGTCTTTACAATCAGGATGCATTTATCACTACCATCAACAGTTACTAAAAACCATATCAACTTGAAAATGCATGAGGTTTGCTCAACAAACTAAAATGATCTGCAGAACTAGTATCTTTAACTGTTTGTGCCATGAATTTCCGTGGAATTTCTCCAGGGCCCAAACCCAGTGAAATGGGGGAAAATGGACTCGTCTAGCTTGGTCAAGGTGTTGTTTGTGATTCCAGTGAATGTCCTCTTTGTCTCATTGCCCCATCCTCTGCCACTGCAGATGTGCAGTCTTAGAACTTGGAGACTGTACACTGCTGACCTATTCTCTCTCCAGGACACATTTGTTAAAAAGTGAGTATGTTGTGTCTCTTCCCCAAACTGCAGCTGATTAACTGCCGTGTGTCATTTCCAAGTTCAAAGAGCAGGCAGAGGTTAGAGCAGCCTACTGCTGTAATCTGTGAGCCAGCTGCATCTTCAGAAATATGCTTGTTTGAATACAATCATGTCAAAACAAGGTCTGAGATGTATGTCTGTGGCTCCTGACATTATCACTTTATTTAGTGACCCACCAAGGACCTGATGTAACCTGGGCTGCGTCTCTGGGTCCTATCCCCCTCTGTGCTGTCTGTCCTTGCTGTATTTGTAGCTCCTAGAACATTCCATGGAGGAACCCTGATGGGCTCAAACCAGCCACTCCACAGGAGAAAGATGTGGGTGGCAGGCAGCTTCCATAAAGAGCACGACCTTGCAAACCCTCTGGGAAGTCCCATCCTGTCCTACAGCATCTCTGAGTCAGAGTTGGCTCGACTGCAATGTGTTTTGGTTTTTTGGTTTTGGAGTATTTCATGAGGTCTCGCTCCTCCGTGCTGATCCTTAGTGAAACATATCCTTTTCTGCTGAAGCTTCCTGCAGGTGTCTTCTGTTTCGAGGTATCCTTTGATGATTAAGGGGCTTATAGGATGTGAGTCTTATAATTCTGAAAACAGTTTCCTTGTTTGCATGACCCCAGAAGGAACAGCATTGCTTAGGAGAAGGAAAATGGTCTTAGGAGAGAGAATCATGTGGGTCTGAGTCCTGGTTCTGCCACTTTCTATTTATGCCATTTGGGACCTCAGTTTCTCCATCTGTAAAATGGGATGATGATGGACTTAAACCCTATTGTAAGAATTAAATGTGATGATGTATTCAGAAGGTACCTTATCACAATGTCTAACACATAATGAGTGACTGATAAGAACAATTAATACAGTATATGAAGTGGGTCCAAAGATGGATCGATTCAAAGGCACATCTTGGATATCTTTTTTTTTTTTTAATTTTTCATTTAATATAACAGTGAAAATGTACACTCCCATGTAAATTTACATACCCACCTATATGCAGCTTCCACTGCTCTCCCTGCCCGGTGACAGCACACTATTCCTCTCTGTTCCATACATGTATCATTCTCCCAACAGTCTCTTTTTCCCCTCCTCTCCAACCACTCTCCTTCCTCCAGCCAGAGGTCAGCAGGATGACATCCTATAGATGTATAGAACCATAAAGAGCATCCAATATATGGTCACTGCATCGCCAAGTCCAATCCATTCCTGTCTGAAGCATGGAACTTCGTTATGATTTATGGTCAAGGGCAGCATCAGGGCAAGGGGCCATGCTCCCAGGGGAACCCCGAAACCACTGGACCATCAATTGAGGTCTTAGTGGGGATCTCAGGGTGCACCCCTTTTTATTCTTGTGTTGCCAGTGAGACTCAACTTAGTGAGCTCCATCGCAGCTATCACTGGTGGTGGCCGGGCACCATCCGGTTCTTCCGCTCCCAAGTCGATGTAGGCACCCACTGATGTGGGTCTCTTTGTCTTCTGGGTTGTCTTTCCCCCATGTCATTTTGGTCCTCGGTGAGCATCCGTTCCTGCTGAGTTGGGACCATTTGCTGTGCCCTCGGATGGCAGCTTGGCAGCTTGTAAGACCCCAGACGCCACTCACCAACATGAGGTGCAGAGAGCTCTCTTAGCAAAACACTAGTTGTGCCAGCTGGCCTCGCTTTCGCCTAAGAGCATGGTCCCCCGCCCCCTGCCCCAGCTACTCTATCCTTGCAATATTGGGTTAATATGGAAGGAGTACTCATGCTATGTTTAAGTCCACTTAATATTGTTCTTGTTTCTAATGTGTGCTATCACTGATTTCACCCAACCAGATACCTAGCAACTATCTAATCTAAACCCTCCCCTCCCCCTCTCCCTTGTAGCTATCAAAGAGTCTTTTCTTCTATACACAAGTCTGTTTTTGAGATCTCATCGTAGAGGTCTCATACAATATTTGTCCTTTTGTCGCTGACTACTTTCACTCAACATAATGTCTTCCGGTTGAAACCAGGTCATGAGATGTTTCCTGAAGTCATTGTTGTTCTTTATCATTGCATAGTGCTCCATTGAGTATATATACCATAGTTTACCTATCCATTCTTCTGTTGTTGGGCATCTGGGTTGATTCCATCTTTTTGCTATCGTGGACTGTGCTGCAATAAACATTCTGGTGCATGTGTCCGTTGGTGTGAAAGGCCTTGATTCTGTAGGATATATTCCAAGTAGTGGAATTACTGGGTCAAATGGTATATCAATATCCATTTTTTTAAGGAAGCGCCAGATTGCTTTCCAAAGAGGCTGGACCATTTTGCAACCCCACCAACAGTATAAGAGGGTTCCACTTTCTCCACAGCCTCTCCAACATTTGTTGTTTTGTGCTTTTTGGATCATGGCCAACCTTGTTGGGGAGAGATCGTATCTCATTGTCATCTTGATTTGAATTTCTTTAATAACTAAAGATCGTGAACATATCCGCATGTGTTTTTTGGCTGCCTGGATCTCTTCTTTAGTGAAATGTCTGTCCATCTCCTTTGCCCATCGCTTAATTGGATGATTTATCTTCTTGTCGATATTTTGTAGTATCTTATAGATAATGGAAATCAGGCATCGGTCTGACATAGAGTTGCCAAATATTTTTTTCCCATTCTGTAGGTGTTCTTTTAATTCTATTAATAAAGTCTTCAGTTGAGCAAAAGTGTTTAATTCTTAATAGATCCCATTTATCTATTTTCTCTTCTGATGATTTTCGTTTGTTTGACAGATTTTGGAGTCTGTCCATATTGTGTATTAAAACTTCCATTGTTGTTCCTACCTTTTCTTGGATGAGCTTGATTGTTTTAGGTTTGATATTTAGGTCTTTTATCCAGTTGGAGTTGGTTTTTGTATAAGGTGTAAGATATGGATCTTGTTTCAGTTTCTTGTAGATGGATATCCAATTTTACCAGCACCATTTGTTGAAGATACTGTTTTTACCCCAGTTTAATGTCTTAGGGCCTTTGTTGAATATCATTTGTTCATAGGCAGATGGTGTCATCTCTGAGGTCTCAATTCTGTTCCACTGATCGATCTGTCTGTTCTTATACCAGTACCAGGCTGTTTTGACCACTGTGGCAGTGTAATATGTTCTAAGGTCAGGTAATGAGAGGCCTTCCAGTGTGTTCTTCTTTGGTAGTACCCTGCTTAACTGGAGCTTCTTCCCTTTCCAAACAAAATTGGTGATTTGTTTCTCCATCTCACTAAAAAATGTCACTGGAACTTGTATTGGGATTGCATTATATAAATAGATTGCTTTGGGTAAAATAGACATTTTCACAATGTTAAGTCTTCCTGTCCATGAGCTGGGTAGGTTTTTCCATTTATCTAAGTCTCTCTTAGTTTCTTGTAGTAAGGGCTTGTAGTTCTCTTTGTAAAGGTCTGTTATTTTGGACACCTTTTAAAATGGGTTCACATCACTTTATGTTTTGACTACTAGGTTTTCTTTCCCTGAAAATGCAGAAAAGGATTTGGCAAATTGATGTTTTTAGTAAACGAGGGACTTGCTGTCCTCCAGTGGCTTCATGGGGATTTTAGGTTTATGACCAAAATCTTCAGTATAACCTACCAGGCCTTACATGACTGGTACCTTCCCACCTCTCCAGCGTCATCTTTTGCTTCTCTTTTGCTTGCTTACTGGGCTTCCAGCATACTACCATAGGGCCCTTGCATGTGCTGTTTCCTCTGGCCACCCTAAGCCACATGGTCTACACCTTTAACTCCTGTTCATCCCTCAGAGCCCAGACACTATTTCCAGAAGCCTTCCCCAACTCCCCATGGGTGTCACTTTCTCTCATGACATGCTTTCATCAAATCGTATTTCTTCCCTACAGAGCACTTAGTGGTTCCTGGTTATACATCCAGAACTGTGTTTAAGGAGCCTATGGGTGGTGCACATGGTTCAATGCTGGGCTACTAACTGGAAAGTTGCCAGTTCAAATCCACCTAGAGGTACCTTGGAAGAAAGGCCTGGTGATCTACTTCTGAAAAATCAGCCACTGAAAATCCTATGAATCGTGGTTCTACAGTCACAACACAGCGTTGCCATGAATTGGAATTGACTCAACAGCAACTCGTGCAGCTGTGCTTTTGATTAATGTCTGATTCTTTCATTGGACCTTGGGCTCTAAAAGGTCAAGAACCAAATCTCTGGGTTACCTGCTGTGGTGCACCCAGCACCTAACACAGTAGCTAACCCCTAATGGATGTTCACTAAATCATTTGTTGAATGAACAAATGAACAAACGACTTCTATTTTAAGTATGCTTGCAGTGAAGACATTTGCCTGGCATGATCAAGTCCTGCTTTTGAAGAAAGAAGGATCAAAAGACGAGTCATGAGAAGACAGAACATAGCATTGTGGAGCTGGATTGCTCCTGACGGCTGAGAATGGGACCACTGGGGAGGATCTGGGAAGGAACAGGCCATTTTAGTCTAAACCAATACACTTCTTTCTTTGGTTCAGTTGATTTCTAACTTGGGAACTAAGTTTTGTGTGAGAATACAGCTGGTGCTGGTGGTATGGTTTCTCCTATCTTGTCCACTTGTGAATGGGTTATTGTTGAGTGGGTGACTTAATCCACTGTTTTCACAGGGTTTAAGGAGGGTAAGAGTCCACGTGGCACAGTAGTGAAGTGCTCAGTTGCTAACTGTGGTGGTCAGGATTATGTCAACTTGGCTACTACATATTTGGCTGCTGTATTAAGTGGCAGGGCAGGGTTTGTGGTGGCTCCCTGCCCCTTGGATCTCATCTCAAGACCTTTCACTATGGCTGCTGGTTGCTCGTGTGGCCAGGAGCTCCTGCTCTCTTCTTCCAGCATCTGGTTCCAGGACTTGAGCTAGCAGCTGTTGGACTCATCAGTCCTTACAGTCGGCACTTGAGAGTCCTGCTCCCTGACCTGCCGATCCTGGGTTCGCCAGCCTCTATCACTTCGTCTTGCCACCAGCTTGGGATCCACTGACCTACACAACCGGTGATCTAGAACTCTGCTCTCTGACTTGCTGACCTTGGGTTCCTCAGCTTCCATGGCCATGTAAGGCTTGTACCAGAGCTTGGGACATTCAGCTTCTGTGATTATGTGAGCTGTTTCCTATATTTGTATCTATATATATTATAAATCTTTCCTTGTACCTACACATGTTACTGGTTTTGCTTCCCTAGAAAACCCAGCCTAAGACACTAACAAAGAGGTCAACAGTTCAAACCCACTGGCCACTCTCTGGGAGAAAGACATGGCAATCTGCTCCCATAACATTACAGACTTGGAAATCCCGTGGGGCAGTTCTACAGCACCTTGTGTGTCACTATGAGTCCCTATGAGTTGGAATCTACTCAGCGGCTATAAACCCAGTGCCGTCAAGTCAATTCCAACTCATAGCAACCCTAGAGGGCAGAGTAGAACCACTCCATAGCATTTCCAAGAAGTGCCTGGTAGATTTGAACTACAGACCTTCGGGTTAGCAGACACAGCATTTAGCCACTATGTCACCAGGGGCGGCTATGGGCTTGGTTTTTGGTTTAAGGAGCAGAGAGGAGCCTTCACCTCCTGAGGTCCTGATCTGCTCTGAAAAGTGCTCCCTGAATTAGCCAAAACATTTGTCATCCCCAAGCAGTACACACCTGTTCTCTATAAACACATTCAGAAAATCTCCACCCTCCAAGTGAATATAAGAAGAAAATAAAAATTAACCAATATTCTACTGCCCAGAATAACCGTATTAAAATTCAGAGCCTATCTTCTTCATCTTTTCTGTGTTTTTGTTTGTTTGTTTGTTGATATGATACTGTATTATAACCTTTTTCTTTTTCAATCAACATGTATCTTGAGTAGGAAACGTACAAAACCCAACCCATACCAAACCTGTTGCCATCGGCTGATTCCCCCTCATACACAGTGGAGCAAAAGCTGCCTGGTCCCACACCATCCCTCCGATTGGTTGTGGATCTGTCTGTGGAGATGCAGAGCATTTGCACTGCCTGAGTTTTGGAAGTAGCTGACCAGGCTCTCCTTCCTAATCTGTCTTAGTCTAGGAGCTCTGCTGACACTTGTTCAGCCTCCTAACAGCATGTAACCCTCCACTGACACGGGGAGTAGCTGCACATGGGCTACATGGGCTGGGACTGGGACCTAGATTTCCCACATGCGGAGGGAGAATTCTACCACTGAGCCACCACTGACTCATTGGTACTGGGTGGGAGGTAGGCATAGGGACCTCAGAAATGAGGTCACAGTGCTGATAATCCAGAAAGCAGAGTCTTGGAGCCATGGATTCTTTCATTTATTCCCTCAACAAATATTTCTTAAGTGGCTGGCACATGCCAGGTGCTGAACTGGGGACAGAGGCTGTGAGTCAAATGTGAAGAGCTCAATGCCTGTCAAGCAAAAAGATTGGCATGAATTGCTTTTTCAGAATCTCTTCTGTGGTTGATGATTATTCCCATATGCCCAAGTTGTTAAAGGGGCCCCAAACCAAACCAAATCCACTGCTGTCAAGTCAGGTCCGACTCATAGCAGTCCTAGAGGTCAGAGTAAAACTACCCCATAGAGTTTCCAAAGAGCATCTGGTGTATTTGAACTGCCGACCTTTTGGTAAGCAGATGTAGCACTTAACCCACTACACCACCAGAGTTTCCACTGCAGGGGCAGAGACTAAATTTTTGAGACACCCCACGTCCGTAAGGCTTGCTGGTGGAAGCATGTGTTGACTCTCTTGAGTGTGTGTGTGGTAGTGACTGTGAGTAGCTTACTGTGTCATGTCCCTGCGGCTTGCTCTGCCCCCCTTAACTGTAGTGCTGTTAGATGATTGAGAGAACCTTTCTTGGGGCATCAGGGCAAGTCACTGCTCCTTCAGTCACATCCCCGTCCTGGGAGGACCAACTGGTAGGCCAGCTTTTATCACCTGTTGTGCTTTCAATCATGACAGGGAAATAGTGGCCAAGCAACGGAAGGGTAAGCTTTTTATAGAAGATGAAGTGAGCCAGGGTTGGAAGACGAAATGTTTATTTGCCTTTCAAATGGTGTGGATAGAGTGAGAGTGGTTTGTAAATGAGACGAAGATTTCTGCTCATCTGCAAACCCACACCATCCCCCCTTCTTCCGGTCAGGGAGCCCCCCAAAAGGATTGGGTTCTGTTGGAGTTAGCGGCACTCAACTTTGTGGGGCAAGGACTTCAGAGTGTAAGTGTGTCTGTTTCATGGCCGATAACAGTTAGTTTTTTCCTTCATTAGGCTCAGCATCTGTCTGGGATCCAGGTGATTTTCAAGAGACTATAAAAACATTTCAGACTTGGGAAAAAAAATTTGATTGACTCCAAAATGCAAAAAGAAAATCACAAAATTAAAATTAATGAATATTTTAAGAAATCACCTATAAACTGTGCTACTTTGTCAATATCAGTAATTGTTAAATTTCATGTTCATTGGGATTTCATTACCTCTGAAAATGTTGGTAGATTAGAATTTTTCACTTTCAAGAGCTTCTGAGTGTTCCCAATTGCCAAAAATTCACATTCAATCAGAAATTAAATAAGCCACTCATTGCCAAATAATTTCAGAAGCAAAAATTAAAAATGGTCTCTCTCTCTCTCTCTTTTTTTTTTAACAGCAAAAAGTCCATTTCAGATAGGATGCAGGTAGATTTGTAACACATATGAAATGCTGTGTGTTAAGGACTCTAAAAGTAAGGCTGTGTGGGGTGTACAAAATTCCTACAAATGTGCTATTGTCTCCCTCCTCAGCTACCCATGAGACAGATTGTCATTGTTAGCTGTGGTCGAGTTGGCTGTGACCTGTGGTCACCCCACGTACAACAGAACAAAAGGATCATCACCTTTGTGATCGCTGGTCTCCTTGAGTCTGTTGGGGCAGCCACTGTGCATTCTGAGAGCCTTCAATCCAGGGGACTTACTTTCTAACCATATGCTGGATAGCGTTTTATTACGATCCATAGGGTTTTTATCTGTTAATTTTCACAAATAAGTCACCAGGACCTTCTTCCTAGTCCCTTGAGGAGCCCACACTGTGGTCTGGGGCAGACATGTGAGCAGCAGCCTGGATGGCAATGACATAACAGAGGCAATTTTGCTTCGTAATTGACATTGGTGCTTTGGAGTTCAAATCCTGGTTCTGCTACCTGCCGGTGACCTGACCTTGGACTTGACCCCTGTGCCTCCACTCCCCTGATGGGTTTTGTGATCAAACCCTGATTTTAATCAGGGTGGCATGTATCCAGCTGTAAGATTATATTTTTCATTCTTTCATGAAGCTAGCTGTGACCTGTGAGTTAGTCTTGATCAATGGAATATAAAGATCAGGGTGGTTATGGATATTTTCTCAGAAAGGGTGTAAGCTGAATTGAACAGTACCTCCCCATAAAAAAATTATGTTCAGTTAGAACCTTTAGAACGTGACCTTATTTGGGAATAGAGTCTTTGTAGATACAACTAGCGCAGATGAGGTACTACTAGATTTGGGGTCCCTAATGTTATAGGGTCGCCGTGAGTTGGCATCAGCTTGATGGCACTGGGTTTTCTTGTTTGTGGAATCCAATGACTGGTATCCTCATGAGGACAGGAGAAGAGCTACAAGCAGACAAGGAGAGAGTGACACACAGTGACGGAGACCGAGACTGGATCTTTGCTCCTTGTGGTGTTCCAGAGTTTACAAAGAACTTTCACAGTCTGCATCTCATTTGTTCCTCACCATAGCTCCGCGGGGCTGGTGTGGCTGACACTGTCATCCTCTTTTTGGAGATGACGGTACTAAAGACCAGGAAGACATCTCCATGGTGGCCCAGCCAGGGAATGTATATAAATTGTGGTCTCCTGGTAGCTTATAGAACATTTTTCGTACCTCTTTTTATTAGCACCTTTTAAAATTATATGCCCCTTTTACTTAGGCACTCTTAGGAGTCCCTGGATGGAACAAATGGTTAGCACCCTTGGCTGCTAATCAAAATACTGGAGGTTCAAATCTACCCAGAGGTGATCGGGAGTAAAGCCTGGCAATCTCCTTTCAAAGACTCAACCACTGAAAACACTGGGGAACACAGTTCTGCTCTCACACACATTGTGATCACCGTGAGTCATCATTGACTTGATGGCAACTGGTCACAGCAAGCTGCTCAGAGGCAAATAATGTCACAAACGGGCACTGTGGTATTCATTTCAGAGATGGAAAATTAAGGCACAAAGGATAAGGGAACCAAACTTAGTGATCCCATATGTCTACCCTCCAGGCAGCAAGGGCATCGCTGACCCACATCCCAGTGAAGGCAGAGGCTCTGTCTATGGTCAACCACTTCACAGCTGGCTGGGTGGGCAGGGAGGAGAGGAGAATCCGCTAACAGAATATCTCAAATCAGAGAACAGTGTATGCTCAGACATCCTCCTACCCTGGGAATGATGAGGAAAGAAAGAAAATAATGGAGGGAATTACAAAGGCATTGCAGCATGGTTCCTGTGGTCTACTGAGCCCGTCTTGATAACTTTAAATTCATGAGGACCTTGCAAAGAATTTCCCATTGGACTAATCAAAATCAGCCAGGCCTTGTGACAGACAGAGTCACACTGATGTCAAGGAAAAATGACTGTTGCTTGTCTTTTCTGGGTGGTACAAAGATTCAGGGTCAAAATAGACAATCTCTGCCAAGACGTTAAAAATAGAAAACTGCAAGAAATTGATTTTTGTTCATTGAATTCATGTGGTTAGTAGCTACATGTTTTAGATGGCCTGTATCTCGTAGTCTGTTGCTTGAGTTGACCCTCTTTGTCTTGCAAGTTGTTCTGGGAACTGAGTGCAATAAAGGTTTTTCTGATTTCAGCAAATCTGCTGCTTTCTGAATCCTGGTGCCCAAAGGGGTTTCTGGGAGGAGAAGTGCATCAATTTGCATCACGAACTTAGATAATTTCCTAGCAGGAAGGGAACAGTGGCTCGGAGAGGCTGTGTATCTTAGTGGTTAGAGGTTGGTGTCTCATGTCAGATGGCTTTGTTTCAAGTCATGCTACTGTTTACTTATTTGTAGGGGATCATGTGATCACTGCTCTGATGTGGTGATGGTGGGAATATACACTGCAAAGCACAAGGTGAGGTATGGGGTAAACTCCCCCAAAACCCAAACATCCCACCTTGGAGTTCATTCCAACTCATTGCGACCCTTATAGACAAAGCAGAACTGCCCCCATAGAGTCTCCAAGGAGCACCTGGTGGATTTGAACTGCTGACCTTTTGATTAGCAGCCATAGCACTTAACCAGTACACCACCACGGTTTCCAAATATAGGGTAAGAATTCAATAAAGAGAGTCATGAAAATGATTCTTCATTTATCTCCCAGTCCCTTCTTGACGAGCTTTGGAGATGTCTTTGGGTGGATGGAACATTCACAGCTAACACCTGAGAAGGAAGGGAAATGCAACTCTGGAAACAACATTACACCCAAGAAGAGGAAGAGTCCCAGCTGGTTACCTGGCTTAGCATTAGCCTTCTGTTGGGCTGATTTCAACATCAAATAGGACCCTGAAGGCCCTACAGGGAAACTCGACATGAAAGGCTTTAAGTGTTTGCTTGCTTGTTCAAAGAGCTGGATCCTGGGCGCTGAAGTGTGTAGCAGTCTTGTTGTTCTTTGTGTTGACATCTGGACCATGTGGGCGTTGTCAGTAGCAGACAGTACATGCCAGCTGCAGCAACACCTTGTGGCAGTCTTGGGGACAAGTGTAGTCGGTAATGGGGCTGACAGTGAATAGATCAGGCTCCTCGGTTTCTCTTTGCCTGGAGTTTAGAAGGGAGATGTTTGGATCAACAGAGCCTTCAAAGTTCTTGGACCACAGAAAGCATAATCTAGTAGGAAATCCTTGACTTCTTGCTCCTGAGAGCACAGGGGAAGGCATGAGATTAGTCGGAAGAACAGATGTGAGCATTTCTTGGGTTAATAACTAGCCAAGTGCCGCTGAGTCAGATCCGACTCATGGCAACTCTAGAGGCCAGGGTAGAACTGACCCCCAGAGTATTCAGGGAGCCTGGTGGATTTGAACTGCTGACCTTGTGGTTAACAGTGGTGGCACTTAACTCACTACATGTATATATACATGGAATATATACATGTGGAACATATGTATATATGTAACATGTATACATGTTACCCAATCAAACACACACATATGTATATATATGTATACACATGTGTAGTGAGCATACATATATACATACATATGTTTGATTGGGTAACATGTATACATGTTACATATATACATATATTCCATATGTATATATGGAGTTCCCATATATATATATATATATACATATATATAGATATACAACAATCTTGAAGATTTGTTATTAGGGTTAGATGAGCACCCATATATATATGTGTATATATATATGCCCACTACACATATATATATACATATATATATGGGAGCTCATCTAACCCTAATGACAAATCTTCAAGATTGTTGTGTTATCCAAACTCCTGAAGGTGTCTGACCAGGCAATACATGCAAGTGATGCTCGCCTTCACTCTTGACATCAGCTCCCATTACCTTCTGCCTTGTTCAGTCTGCTCTAGCCAAACTGGTTTCCCTTCTCTTCCAAGAATAAGCCAAGTTCTTCCTCCTTTGAAGGCTTTTGCCCTTGCAGTTCCCTCTGCCTGGAGCGCTGTTCCCTAGATTGTTGCTTGACAAAATCATTCTGTTTTGTTGAGTCTGACCTTAAAAGGAACCCCCTTTCAGAAAGATTTTCCCACTAGCACTGCTCCGACTCAAGTTAATGGTCATCACGTTACCCAAACACAACCGTTGCCATCTCTGAAATTGCATCGGTTACTTATTGGTTGGCCTGTTTAGAGGCTGTTTCCCCCACTAAGATGTAAGCGCCAAGGCAGTGACTTTGTCATGACTGCTCACTATTACATCCCTAGTGACTGGAACATATACATAGTACCACTGCCACTACCACCATGAGTCACCCTCGAGATAATGTGGACTCATGACTGTGTGTGTGTCAGAGTAGAACAGTGCGCCACACTCTTTTCAATGGCTGATTTTTTGGAAGTAGGTTGCCAGGACTTTCTTCCAAGGTGCCTCTAGATGAACTTGAACCTTCAACCATTTGGTTAACACTGTTTACATCCCCCCGGGACTCCACAAATATCTGCTGAAAAGATTTAAGGAGTCTCTATTTGACAGATGAAGTATTGGGGGGCAGGTAACAGAAACATGAAATTATTTTTTTCATATTACACAAGGTAGCAGAGGTTGTCAGTGGCCCACCCATGTCCCCTAGCTCTTCAATGTCCACTGTCCAACCAAACACTAACATGATATTTTTCTGCCTGAGGACTTTCTCTGGTGTAAACCTGCTTTGCATGGAAGTGCTGGAGGAATTAACACCTTCCCCAGGGAGCAGCTCTCCATCAGGGACTGATAGGAGTTGGCACACAACTGTCCTGGCTCCCTCACCTACTAGGAGATGCAACTGGGAGTCACATTCAGTGGTATGGTAAAACTAGCTCTTTCCAGCTGGTGTTGGTACCAAATTGTCTTAGGCTGGGTTTTCTAGGGAAGCAAAACCAGTAACATGTGTATGTACAAGGAAAGATTTAAATACATAAAATACAAGGAAAGATATATATACATATATATATATGTAGATGAAACAGCTCATGCAATTGCAGAAGCTGAACATCCCAAGTCCTGGCATAAGCCTCACGTGGCTGTGGTAGCTGGTGAACCCACGGTCAGCAGGTCAGAGACCAGAGTTCTAGATCACCGTCATGTAGGTTAGCAGATCCCAAGCTGGCAGTGAGATGGAGCTGCAGAGGCTGGTGAACACAGGATCGGCAGGTCAGGGAACAGGACTCTCAAGTGCTGGCTGTAAGGGTTGATTAATCCAGCAGCTGCTAGTTCAAATCCAGGAACCAGACACCAGAAGAGAGCAACCATTGCTGGCTACGTGAGCAGACTGGCAGTGGGCAGTGGAAAGCGGAGAGATGAGAGATGAGGGGCAGGAAGCCACCACAGGCCCCATCCTGCCACTTGATACAGCAGCCAAGCATGGAGTAGGCAAGTTGATATAATACTGACCACCACAGTCCACCCCTTGTCTGCTTGGCATCTGCACACATTTCACTTTACCATCCATAGTCTTTGAAGGGATGCAATTAACAAGTCATACTTATGTCTAACATGACATAACTAACACATGTACAGCTGAAAACGCATTAGCCCATTTACATCTTATGTTTCAAAAGTAAACAAAAATATCTGATACACAAATACAAAGCAGAAATACTCATAACAATTACAAGTCCTCATTTCTGCAACTGGTCACATGGCCATAACTGATATTTAGAACTATCTTCTTCTACAACCCTTCTGTATTCCCTTGCTCTCAGGAAGCACCTCATCCGGTCATGGTTCTTTGCTTGGTGATGTGACCCAAACCTTCATTCCTGAAGGGTCTGGACTATTAGCAGTCATTTTGGAATTGGGTTGCTGTAGTTTTCCATTGGCCTTAATCACAGCACATGGTAAGCACTAGGAGGTGTCCTAGGGGATCTCCTGCATTCCCAACATACTCTTCTTTACCTCCGTTGTGTAGTATCTATCCCATTTCATCTTCATAGTTGGGATCAATCACAGCAGCCAGTACTGTAACTCCCTTCTTTGTGGCAAGAGCTGATTGCACAGACCTCTTCCTAGCTCCTTGTTCAGTGACACATTGATAATTGGAAATCAATCATGGTGGGAGTATTTACACCACTAAAAAAAAAAAAAAAAAGAAAAAGAAAACCAAACCCACTGCCGTCAAGTCTGCTCCGATTTACAGTGACCATATAGATCAGAGCAGAACTGCTCCATAGAGTTTCCAAGGACTGCCCGGTGGATTTGAACTGCTGACCTTTAGGTTAGCAGACAGGGCACTTAACTTACTATGCCACCAGGGTTTCCCATTTACACCACGGGAGTTGGCAAATACTATATACGTATCAGGGCTTTTTTTTTTTTTTTCCTGGAGACTCAGTCACTGCACAGTCACCAACACACTTACTGCATGCGTTCTGCACTGTCGGCCAGTATTTCCCGTTTCCTAGAAGGATTATGCTCCCATCGGCCACCGTGCCGACCTGCTTGACAGTGTGTCGTTGTCGGCTGTCTTCCCTGCGCGCTCACTTCCTGTTTCATCTTATAAGGGTGAATAAGATACTTGTACTTTGCAATCTTGTCTCAGGTTCTGCTTCTTGGAAACTTGAACTAAGACATAGTGAAACAAATAAAAAAATGCCACCGCCATCGAGTCAATTCCAATGCGTAGACACCCCAGTAGAACTGCTCCGTAGAGTTTCAGAGGACTGCCTAGCGGATTTGGACTGCCGATCTTTTGGTTAGTAGACGTAGCACTTAACCACTGCGCCACCGCGGTTTCCGAGGCATGCTGGTAGTGGTTTAAACCAGCCCATCCGACTCCAAACTCACGCACGTCTTGCTAACACCTGCCACCTCTTGCGCCTTTATTCTTTGCCTGCCAGAGTGGCAGAAGTCGTCTTGATATGGAGGGGCCTCAGAGGGGTAAGACAAATTCATTCTATTGATGAAATTAGCCAGCAATTAAGAAGTTATCCTTCTTATGTTAAGGACTGGATTAATTAGATAAAACATGGGGAAATCTAATTTACTTAGTAAATTACTCTTTATCAAATAAAAAATGAAAACATAGTCACGGTTTTCATAAACCCTGTAGCTGCCAAGACAGATTTTATTGCTCTGTTGCATAATGATCCGCGTCGGGCTCCCATTTCATGCTTGTGGTGATTTACTGTTCACAGTGTCTGACTCCCTGCTTCAAAGCCAGTTCGAATAGTCAAGGGCCTTACCAGGTGGGTGAACAGATTTGGCACACTAGTCGTGTTAAAAGCAAACCAGCAAGACCCTCAGAGAGTCCGTGATGAGGAAAGGTTGTAGGGCAGCGGGGGAAGAGCCTAGGTTCGAGGGCCTTGTATGAGTCAGGATACTTTTGTTCACAGGTGAGAGGAACTCCATTCAAACTAGGCTGTGAGCAAAAGAAAAATAACTTAATGCTTCAGGAAACTGGAGAATTTCAGAAAGTAGCACTGATTTGGGGTGTGGGCTGCATCAGGGGTTGCTTGCTGGTAGCACCTTGGTCCCTACTGAAAGTACAAGCTCTATAAAGACAGGGATCTTATATGGCCTCTTCACTGCTGTGTCCATCCTCACAAATACCGGTGCCTCACACATAGTAACAGTAATAATAAATGTTTATGTAACGCTTTGTATGGGCATGGTACTTGTCACAGATTCAATTGTGTCCCCCCTCAAGAATATGTGTAGTAATCTGGCTGGGCCAGGATTCCCAGTATTCTGTGATTGCCCTCCATTCTGTGATTTTCTTATGCTGTAAATCCTAATCTCTGCCTGTGGGTAATAGATAGGATTATGTTAAAAGAGAATTAGGGTGGGACTGTAATACCTTTACTAAGGGAGTTTCCTGGGAGTGTGGCTTGCACCTCCTTCAGTCCTTTCCTTCTGCAAGAGACCAAAAGGAAAAGGAAGCAAGCAGAGAGTTGGGAACCCCACAGCATCAAGAAAGCAGCATCATGAGTAGAGTGTATCCTTCAGACCTCAGGTTCATGTGCCAAGATCCTCTGTGATCAAAGACTGATGCAACACAAGGACCTTCCTCCAGAGCTGACAGAGGGAAAGCTTTTGACCCGGAGCAGACACCCTAAATTAAAACTTAAAGCCTACTGGACTGTCTAGACAGAGCAGAACTGTCCCATAGAGTTTCCGGGGAGTGTGGGGAGGACTCTAACTGCTGACCTTTTGGTTAGCAGACATAGTGTTTAACCACTACACCACCAGACTTTCCACCGGGTAAGCCAGTGAGGTAGATATTTGCAGTTGGGGGAACTGAGGCACTGAGAAATACATAGCTAGTGAGCAGGGGAATTGGGATTTCAGCCCAGCCCTCTTGCTGCAGTCTGTGCTTGGACCATGATGCAATGCTGACTGAGTGACTGACTAAATGCATATTGATGCAATCTGCCAGGCACAGAGTATTCAATAACTATTAGTGGTGATACTGAGTTGGGCAGTCTGTGTCTTCAGCATCAGCTTTAGGTACTGGTGTCTTCTGTCCACGAGATTCAGCGTATTTAACCCTAACCTGGTTGTTTTGGAGGGTTAGGGTGAGCTGCACTGAAGAAAATGAGGGCGGAGGTGTTTCTAGAGTTAATTTTTCTTGAATGGGGCGTTTGGGGGTCATGGATAGAAAGCTCTTAGCCTGTATCTTGAAAAGTCTTGACAGAATTATCTTCTGGACCAGTAGAGTCTAAGCAATGAGACATGTTTTGAAAGATGCTGTGCCTCAACCCAGGCTTTTTTAGAAGTCTTTCTGGACTATTGGGAAATTATATGTGTCTTTTCCCCACTTTTGTGGTGGGGAGTCAAATACCACAGCATCTGATGTCTGGGTGAAAATAAAGCGAGGTGCTATAAGGTCCGTTGAGCTCTACCCACTGCCAGTGAGTCAATTCCGACTCATATAGAACAGGGTAGAACTGTCCCATAGAGCTTCCAAGGAGTGCCTGATGGATTCGAACTGCCAATCTTTTGGTTAGCAGACGTAGCACTTAACCACTGTACCACCAGGGTTTCCGTTAAGCTCTAGGGGTGGCCACATACAAGGACTGACAGTTAAGTTTGTGGACTCATACCTCATTGCTGAATATCACCATGGTGTCCTTCAAAGTGCTCCCCTTGGAAAGCTATGCACTGACACCAGTGCCGAGTCTGACCTTCAAGGCAATTTTGGAACTCTGTTTCTGGAATGGCCATCAGAGCTGTCGTTGTATTACTCTTCATGCTCTGAATGTTATCCATATGTCTTCCTTGCAATATTTTCCTTATCTTTGGGTAAAGAAAAAAGTCACTAGGGGCCAGATCAGTTGAGTAGGGAGGGTGTTCCCATACAGTGATTTGTTTACTGGCTAAAAAGGCCCTCACAGACAACTATATGATTAAGTTCATGAACTTGCTACCTCACCATCATGCATGATGGCCATTCCAGAAAGAATTCCAAAATCGCTTTGAAGGGGGAGCTAGGCATTGGCATTGGGGCATAGCTTCCCGAGGGGAATACTTTGAAAGTGACTATAGTGATACTCAGCAATGAGGTATGTAACACTTACAACAATTAAGTTCATGGACTTAATTCTTGGACCTCGTACGCCGCTCACCAAGTACTTCCATTTCTCTCTCTTCTGGGCACATTAGGATTGGTCCTACACTTCCCTACCTTAAGTACTGATGTGACCACAGGACTTGCTTTGGCCAATGATGTATGCACAGATGTTTGTCACTTTCCGGTGACAGTTTTAAGTGCCACACTCTCTTTGCTGCAGATGTTGATAACATTCAGAAAGATGTTTACCTGTATTTTATTGATTATGCAAAGGCATTCAACTGTGTGGATCATAACAAATTATGGATAACACTGCGAAGAAAGGGAATTCTGGAACACTTCATTGTGCTTACGAGGGATCCATATGTAGAACAAGAGGCAGTCATTAAAACAAAGGGAGACTGTGTAGTTTAAAACCAGAAACGGTGTGCATCAGGGTTGAGTCCTGTGTCCTTTCAGCATACTCATTCGATTTGTATGCAGAGGAAAAAAAAAAGAAAAAAACCAAGAAGCTGGACTGTATGAAGAAGAATATAGCCTTAGGATTAGAGGAAGACTCATTGACAACCTGCAATATGCAGATGACACAACCTTGCTTGTTGAAAATCATGAGGACTTGAAGCACTTACTGATGAAGAAGAAAGGCTCCAGTGTGGATTAGGCCTCAACATAACAAAACAGAAATTCTCACCAGAGGACGAATAAGCAACAGCATGATAAATGGAGAAAAGATTGAGGTTGTCAAGGATTTCACACAATTACACATCTACAAAGAGGCTGATGAAGGCATCCTGGACTTGGAAAGTCTCTTTCCATGCATAAGTGGCTGCCTCGATACGGACATTTGAGAAATGTAGTTCTGGAATATTCTAGGAATGTGTTCAGCAATGGTAACATCATTAGAATAAGTAGCTACCTTCCCAAGGTGGCAATTTTTTCCATACTTCCTTCAGTATGGATTATATGTTAACATAAAGAAAACAAAAATCCTCACACCTGGACCTATAAGCAGCATCATGATAAATGCAGAAAAGATTGAGGTCTGTCAAGGATTTCATTTTACTGAGATCCACAATCAATGCCCATGGAAGCAGGGATCAAGAAATCAAATGACATAATGCGTTGGGCAAATCTGCTGCATGAGACTTCTTTAAAGTGTTAAAAGGTAGTGGTGTCACTTGGAGGACTAAGGTGCACCTGACCTAAGCCATGATGCTTTCTTTTGCTTCATATGCATGCAAAAGCTGGACAATGACTAAAGAAGACCAAAGAAAAATTAAAGCCTTTGCGTTATGGTGTTGGTGAAGAATACTGACTATACCATGGGCAGGGTTGCTGTCTGTCAGAATCGATTCATTGATCTTGGAACATGCCAGAAGAACAAACAAATCTGTGTTGGAAGAAGTACAGGCAGACTGCTCCTTAGAAGCAAGGATGGTGAGACTTTGTCTCATGCACTTTGGATGTGTTACATAGAGGGATCAGCTTCTGGAGAAAGATATGCTTGATAAAGTAGAGGGTTAGCAAAAAAGAAGACCCTCAATGAGGTGGACTGACACACTGGCCTCAACAGTGGGGTCCAACATTGCAATGATTGGGAGAGTGGCACAGGACTGGGCAGTGGTCTGTGAGTGCGAACTGACTTGACAACAGCCCCAGCCCTCGTGGGAGTAGACTGCCCATCTTTTCTTCTCTATGCACTTAACCTCTGTGCCCCCAGGGCTTCTTACAGAATTGCTACCATTATTGAAATAGGAAAGCAGCATCAAGGGTGTAACAGAATAGGTGCTAGTAAATGTTAGCTATTGCTTTTGCTGGAAACCCTGGTGGTGTAGTGGTCAAGTGCTGTGACTGCTAACCCGAAGGATGGCAGTTGGAATCTACCAGGTGCTCCTTGGAAACTCTATGGAGCAGTTCTACCTTGACCTATATGGTTGCTAGGAGTCAGAATTGACTGGATTGCAATGGTTTATTGCTATTTATTGCTATACTTTGCTATAGTTTATAGTTGCAAAAGTTTAGCAAAAAAGAAGATCCTCAATGAGGCAGATGGACACAGTGGCCTCAACAGTGGGCTCAAACATTGCAGTGATTGGGAGGGTAGCACAGGACTGGACAGTGTTTCCTTCTGTTGTGTGTAGGCAAATAGCCAAAGCATCTCTTCGCTACGTAGCAAAGTACTTTACATAGCAAAGTAGAGATGCTTGGCTATTATTATTTTTTAAGTTTATGTTAACATCAATTAAGGATACAGTGGCTTAACTGAGTAAGCTTAGGAAGAAACAGAGACAGTTTTTTATTCTCCCTCCCATTTATGGTGGGGGATTTGAGTTCTCGGAAGGCAGACTAATTTGAGGGTCAAAACAGCTGCAGACAGACTTTTCTTCTGCTCCTCACGTTAGTGTACTGAATCGCTTGATTGTATTCCTGTTAACCCTCCCCCTTCAGGTTCAGTCTAGCCTGGAGTTTTTCTGGCCTGGGTGAGGACCTAGCGTCCCCTTTGGTCTTTAAAGCTAGACAAAGTGGGATATTAAAAAGTGAACCTATCTTGGTTCTAGAAAGTCTGAGATGTTCAGGAACCACCAGGGTTTCCTCTATGGATCTTTTAAAGAACAGATCATTTTAGCAGGAACAGATACAGGTTTTGTGTGGCATGAACTTTATATGCTTTTGGAGTTTCTCTCTAAGAAAAACAATACAAAATTATGGATAAACAATTAGGTAGACACTCAGTGCCGTTGAGTCAATTTTGATTTGTAGCGACCCTATAGACAGAGTAGAACTGCCCCATAGAGTTTCCAAGGCACGCCTGGTGGGTTTGAACAGCCAACCTTTTGGTTAGCAGATGTAACACTTAACCACTATACCACCAAGGTTTCCATTAGGTAGAAAAGGAAATATTTGTTTGGAATGGGGAAGTAAAAAGAAATTTCTAGAGTTTTGGTACTTACTTTCATTCTTCTGAGATCCCTGTAGGTGTTTTTAAGAAATGTGAGACCTGAGGAACTTCCTTCTTGCAAACTGGCTGCCTCAACCCACCTAGACCCTCCAGCTGGAAGGGCAGGGACACTGTGAGTTAGAATTGACTTGATGGCCATTGGCTTGGTTTGGTGCTTTAGTGCAAAGAAGAGGTCCTGCAGTGTAAGCTTCATTAGCTAGCTTCATGGTCAGTTCTCTTTGCTCTTCAGAGAAAATGGACAGTAGAGACCTCCTTTGAATATCAAGAAGGGTGTGCACATTTGCACATGCATGAGATCGAAGTTGAAACTAGGAAACCTGACTCCAGCTTTCCTGGAGGTGAACTTGAAGCTTTGCCCTCTCGCAGACAGTGTGAAAGCATTTCTCAAAGTAGTATCCCCGCCTTCCTCCTATCATTTTGTTTGGCCCACTCTAGGCCTTGTCAATTTGTGCTTCACATACACACTAACAACTAACCAACAACCCACTGCAGTTAGATGAATTCTCTGACACAAGGCCCCCCTGTAGAACAGAGTAGAACATCCCCAAAGGGTTTCTAAGGAGCAGCTGGTGGGTTTGGATTACTGATCTTTCAGCTAACAGCCCGGTGCTTAACCACTGCACCACCAGGGCTCCTACTTAGTGCACTCTGTCATCATCTGCCACCTTCTCCATTTCAGGGCTGGTTTCCTACTTTTTTGTTTTACTAGGACTAGTCAAAATATGTTACAGATTTTTTTTTCTTCCATATCAAAATACAGATAGGGTGCCAGCTTACACGTAACCGGTCTTGTAGATCTTTGATTTACCAGTTTCTTCTGACTGGCAGATGTGGACTGTGAAAGGCGCAAGATGTTCTTGCAAAATGTTTTCCTAGTGGGCGTGAAGGCCTGATGGGATGGAAATCAGCAAAACACACTGGATTTGCTGTGTGAGCGTCGATTCTTCATGAACTGTTATCAGTGTGGAAACAGCTCTCACTGATTCTATATGTGAAAAATGTGTGTGTGTGTGTGTGTGTATGTGTGTGACTCTGCTGCATGCCAGGAACCTTATGAGTGTTGACGGTACAATGGTGTCTTCGGACGTCTAGAGGGAGCCCTACTCTGTCCCTGGCGATGCCGAATGCTGGCTGAACTTGTGTAAGGGCACCGTCCCCCCACCTTTCATCTTGTGATTTGCTGTCTGTGGTGGTCCTGTCAATCTAATTTCTGACTCCCAGTGACCCCATGTGACAGAGTAGAAATGACTCTCAGGGTTTTCTGCGCTGAAATTTGTAAAGGAGAAGATCACCCGCTGCTGGGTGGGTCTCAGTTACCAACAGTTTGTGGTAGTAGTTGAGTGCTTCACTGTTGTGTAACCAGGAACGCTGCACACCTTGTGAAGGGCCACCTAACTGCGGCTCACCTGAGCTCTGCTGTCTCCCTGGTCTTCACTTCTCCCATCTTCCCTGGTACTAGGCAAAGAGGTGTTTTAGTCAGCTAGGGCCGCTCTAACAGAAATACCATAGACTGGATGGCTTTAACAAAGGAAAGTTTATTCTTACACAGTCTCTTAAGTTGCAAGTCCAAATTCAGGATGTCTACTCCAGGGGAAGGCCTTCCCCCTTGTTGGGTCTGGAGGAAAGCCCAGTACTGCATCAGTCTCTGTCCAGAGAGCATCTCGGTGCAGGAACCTCGGGTCTGAAGGCCATGCTCTTCTCACGGTGCAGCTTTCTTGATGGTGTGAGGCTCCCAATTCTAAGTCAGCTTCCCTTTCCTTTTATTTCTTGTAGGACGGAAGGATTAAGGGTGGGGCAAGCCGTACTCCCAGGAAATTCCCTTTACAGTGGAGCAGGGAGGTGATCCTATGAAGGGATTTATGGTCCCACTCTAATCCTTTAACATACAGCACAGGAAAATCATAAAATGGAGAACAGTAATAGAATAGTGGGAATCATGGCCCAGCCACAGGGCTACACATATTTTTGGGAGGACACAATTCAATCCATGACAAGAGGTAACATTGTCTACATTTTAATATACTGTGAAGAGCATGGCCATTGGGTTTAAAATTTGACTTTGCCCCTTACCAGCATGTGACTCTGGGAAATTTAACCCCTCTGAACCTCAGTTTCCCCTTTTGTACAATGGGGTTAATAAAAATAAGTTCCTGTACGGTGGAGAGAATTAGGTTGGATAGTGGGTATTGTGGAATTAATATTCACTGTTGTTGTTAGGCGCTGTCCAGTCAATTCTGACTCATAGCGGCGCTGTACACAACACAACAAAACACTGCCAGCCCTGGGCACCCCTTGCGGTCGTTGCTGTGCCTGAGCCCATTGTTGTAGCCATGGTAACAGTCTATCTTATTCGAGGGACTTCCTGTTTTTGGCTGAGCCTGTGTTTTACTAAGCATGATACCCTTTCCCAAGGTTGGATCCCTCCCTGATGTCATGTCTAAAGTATGTGAGATGAAGTCTCACCCTCCTTGCTTCTAAGGAGCATCCTGGCTCTACATCATCCTAGAAAGACTTGTCAATGTATCTGTCAGGCCCTGGTGAACTCAGTGTTCTCCATCAGCACCATAACTCAAAGGCATCAGTTCTTCATCTTTCTTATTCGTTGACTCATTGCTCAGCTTTCAAGTGCATACGAAGCAATTGAAAACATTATGGCTTGGGTCAGGCACACTTGAGTGCTTTTTAACACTTTAAAGAAGTTTTTTGCAGCAGATTTGCCCAGTGCAATATATATTTTTTTAATTTCTTGACTGCTGCTCCCATGGGTGTTGATGGTGGATCCGAGTGAAATGATTAAAACCCTGACAACGTCAGTCTTTTCTCTGTTTATCGTGATGTTGCCTTCTGGTCCAGTTGTGAGAATTTTTGTTTTCTTTATATTGAGCTGCAACCCATACTGAAGGCGGTAGTCTTCAATCTTCCTCATTAAGTACTTCAAGGCATCTTTATTTTCAGGAGGCAAGGTTGTGTCTTCTGTGTATCACAGGTTGTTACGAGTCTTCTTCCAATCCTGATGTCCCATCCTTCTTCATATAGTCCAGTTTCCTGAATTATTTGCTCAATATACAGACTGAATAGGTACAGAAAGGACACGAGCCTAGTGCACAACGTCCTCTTTTTCTGTTCAAAAGACTGCTTCTTGATCACAAATTCCTCATGAGTAAATAAAGCATTCTAGAATTCCCACTCTTCATGGCGTTATCCATAATTTGTTATGATCCACACAGTTGAATGCCTTTGCACAGTCAATAAAACACAAGTAAGTATTTTTCTGGTATTCTGTGCTTTCAGCCAGGATCCATCTAACATCAGCAGAGTTTAGTAGCAGAGTAGCAGGGTGCTGTTTTCACAGATACCTCCAGTGGATAAGCAGTTTGGGGATTAGGTAATGGGTAGTTGTTACTATTAATAGCAAACCAAACCCACTGCCATCAAGCCAATTCCAACTCATGGTGACCCTGTAGGACAGAGTGGAACTGCTTCATAGAGTTTCCAAGGAGTATTGGATTTGAACTGCCAACCTTTTGGTAAGACGTAGCACTCAGCCACTATGCCACCAGGGTTTATTTTGGTTGCCAGGGACAGAAGCAAACTGGTAGTAGTGTGGCCAATAGAAAGTAAGTTAATTTGCTGTTATAACCAAACGCAGGAAGCATCGGGGTGCAACTGGGCAGCAGTGACGGATGTAATCAGGCAGTAGGCTGCTTCCTGTGTCTGTTTTCATTGTGATGGTTTCATTTCTTCAGACTGATTTTCCATACTTAGCTAAAACCATAGTTGCCAATAACTTGCTTTGTTTTGTAATGGAAGACACCTTTCCATATGGTCATAACTTGAAAAATCCCAGGGAAGGACCCCGGCTAGTTCAACTGAGGTCACATGGCTGGCTACCCTTGTGGTCAGGAGACTGGGGTGCTGTTGTTGGTAGCTCCCATTAAAGATGCTTAGGTCGAGCAGGGACTGCTGGGTAGGTTAAGATAATGAACCCCTTCTGTGTTGTCCAAAATGTTCTCTGCCCAAGGCTTGGCACTTGGGTAGAAACTAAACAAATTCTCATTATCCTTTTCTTTCTGATGCTCATGCTCACTTTATATTACACAAGAGAATAATTCAGAAGAGAAAGGCAGCTCAACTAAGGGCCTTAAGTAGTGAGAAGAAAACTTCTTATGGGATGTAAGGTAGATTGGCAGCTTAGGCTGGCAGGGGTTCTAGATAAACCAAAACCAAATCCATTGCTGTTGAGTCAATTCTGACTTATAGTGACCCTATAGGACAGAGGAGAGCTGCCCCATAGAGTTTCCAAGGAGCACCTAGTGGATTTGAACCACTAACCTTTTGGTTAGCAGTTGTAGCTACTATAGTAGCAGTCTTAACTACTGTGCAACCGGGGTTTCCAGGTTCTAGATGGGAGGAAGATCTTATAGCCCATGGCTACCTGGGAGTCTCAAGTCAGGCAGAGATTTCCTTCTTGAAGGCTAGACAAATTTCAGGCAATGAGTCACATTTAAGTTTGGAGCACTAGTTGGCAATATACATTAAGATTCTTAGCCATCTTTTCATGCCCTTTGACCCAGCAGGAGCCACGGTGGCAAAGTGGTGAAGAGCTCAGGCTGCTGAAGTTTAAATCTATCAGCTGATCCTTTGAAACTCTATGGAGGCAGCTCTGCTCTGTCCTACACAGTTGCTATGAGTTGGAATGGACTCGACAGCAGTGGGTTTTGATCTAGCAAGTTCATATCTAGAGTGACAGGAACTATGAAATTTATCGAGATTTTACCCGACATGCAAATCAGCCAGTTACCCTGCCATAGTTTCATGGAAGCTGACAGAAGACAGAAAATCCAAGATCTGAGACAAAGGACTATTATTCTTGGCTTGACAAGCAGCATAAGCTTCATGTTTGTACCAGTTTTCCTTGTCCCCAAAGTCCCATAGTAGCGACAAGGGGGTGGGCCCAGATGGATGCTGTACACACAGTGAGTTTGTATCACAGATGACGAACCAGAGCTTAGGACTCTCCCGTTTTTTATAAAGAGACTTCCCAGCCTTTGTCCTGGAGGGAGACATTATCTTCATATTCCTGGTCAGCACACAAATCTGTCCTCTGCTGTGTTACTTCTGCTTCCAGTGCTGTTAGTTATCCAACTGAGGTCACATCCTCGCACAGACAAGCTGGAACAAAAGTGATAATACATGTAGAAATGTCAGAGACCCGTAGAACTGTCCCCCAACATAGCAAGCCTGTTGTCAGGAAGAAATATCGGAAATGCACACGAAGATTTCTTCATGAAGCAACCCAAAAGCCCAACCAAAATTCCGGCGGGGGAGAGATGAAGCAAACTGTGGTTAGAATATTTGGCAGGTTTGAAAAACATTGCTGAAGGTCTTGGAATGGCAAGTCAGAATGTTTGGCTTGTTTGATATATGTAAGGTGGAAAAATAGAAAACAAACCAGACTGTACAATTGAATATATATATATACACACATGTGTATACATGTATTGAATATATGCTGGCGTAGTTGGTAAGTGCTACAGCTGCTAATGAAAAAGACAGCAGTTCAAATCCACCAGGTGCTCCATGGAGACTCTGTGGGGCAGTTCTACTCTGTCTTATGGGATTGCTATGAGTTGGCCTTGACTCGACAGCACTGGGTTTACACACACACACACACAAATTCTGCCAATGAAGTTTGCAAACTCATCCTACAAAAAGTGCTACATACCTCACTGCTGAATATTATGGTCACCTTTGAAGTATTCCCCTTGGTAAGCCAATGCCTAGTCCACCCTTTAAAGCAGTGGTGGAACTCTTTCTGGAATGGCCATCAGGGCTGTCTTTGGATTACCCTTGATGTCCTGAATGTCATCCAAATGTTTACCTTTCAATATTTCCTGTCTCTTTGGGCAAAGAAACAAGTCACTGGGGTCCAGATCAGGTAAGTAGGAAGGGTATTCCAATACAGTTATTTGTTTACTATCTAAAACCTCACTCATAGACAACTAAACAATTAAGTACGTGAACTTGCCACTTTGCCAGCACATGCAATGACCATTCCAGAAAGAGTTCCAAAATTCTTTGAAGTGTGGACTCGGTGCTGGTATCGCTGCATAGCTTCCTGAGGGGGGTACTTCGAAGGTGACCATATTGACATTCAGCAGTGAGGTAGGTAGCACTCAGAGCAATTGAGTTCATGAACTTGTCAGACCTCATATTTTAAATTAGGTACAACAACTTATTAGAGAAAAAAATGGAAAACAACTTTTCTAAAATGCTGATAGTCTTTCTGGGCAGTGAATCTAGGGGAAATTTTTGCACTGTCTTCTGCATTTTTATGTTTTTTTCCAAATTTTCTGTAGTGAACATATATAACATTTATATCGACGGCACTTGGGCTTATTAGGAAAAAAACAGGATAAGTTATTTTTAAAAGCAGTGCCTAGCATTCAGAATTTGGCAAAAAACAAGGGAAGGAAACGTGAAATAAGCAGGAAAGAAAAAAAGGTTTCAGTTAAATTAGACATCCAATTAGGCGATCTGCTTGGCGGCAGAGTGTCTTTTTAACAGACAATTAGTTCTGGGCGAGTCAAACGTTTTAACAGTGTCTTCTTATGGGGCAATTAGAGTAATTCATATTTGATGTGCAGAAGTGTTGTGATAATTGGGAGACTTTGCTGACAAGAAAGGCGATTGAAGCTGGGCTGATTTTGTTTTATTTCCTTTCCCTGAAGTTGTCCTGATTGGAGAAGAGGTTCAATTATTTCCTCGAGAAGCCATCTAGTTGATTCTATTAAAGGCACTTGGGTGGGTGCACTCTAGATGCAGTTTTCCATTAGTTAGAGGAAGCTGAGCTGGGGGTGGGGTCAACAGTAACAGCATTAACAACATTTATAATGATACAAATAGAAAAAACACAAACGCTAACAATGATCCACAAAGATGAGTGTTTATGCTATGCCAGATGTGGCACTAAACGCTGTATGTGTCTCTTCATCCTGCAACTGTCCTATGCAAAGGATGATTGGGGTGTCTCTAGACAGAGACAGGAAACTGAAGGCCAAAGAGATTAAATGACTTGTCCAAGATGACACAGCCAGTGAGCAATGGAGCTGGAATCTGAATCCAGGCAGTCAGACCCCAGAGCCCTTGTTCATACGCTCCTGGACTTACATACTGTAATTTCTTTGAAAATGATGTTTTGTACATTTCTCTGTACTTTCTTGGATGAGATCATTTTCTTTTTCCTCAGGGTACTGAAAACCAAACCCAGTGCCGTCAAGTTGATTCTGACTCGTAACAACTCTATAGGGCAAAATAGAACAGCTCCAAGGAGTTTCCAAGGGTCACCTGGCAGATTCAAATCGTTGACATTTTTGGTTAGCAGACATAGCACTTAACCATTATGCCACCAGGGTTCCTCAGGGTAGGTGGAATATACCGTGTTTGCTCCATTTGAAAAAAAAAAAATCAAAGTCTAGAATGATTAAGGGATTCATCTGAGATCGTGCAGTATATGAGCAGGAAAATTTCATTTTTAGGATCACACAGCTTTTATAGCAATGCTGTTTCTAAAATCTAGTTGATAATCCCTTCTCTATTCTATGAAATTGAATGAGAGGTGAGGCGATATGTTAGACAAAATCCTTTCAGTTACATCCTGCTATTCTTCTATGCAAAAATGGATCTGGGCTTTAGGCTTGGCTGGATCTAGGTGCTTAAAAATGATATACTTTGGAATCTCTTGATTTCATCTCAGGGCTTTGCTTTCATCCAAGTTGGCTTTAATCTCAGGCAGGCTCTTTCCTTGTATCATTGACAGCTTCTGACTTGTCTCCTACCAGTTGAAAGAGCTTATTTCCAATAAAGTTGAAGAAATTCTGGGATTGATTTTCATTGGACCATAAGCACCATGTGTCCACTTTTGAATCAATTACTGTGGCTCAGGAAGTAGTCTACGGAACCAGATACAGTCAGTTGTGGTTGTGTGCTCACTTCTAGCTCTAGGGCGTGATATCAGTCCTACCCTAACTACATGGATGAAGAATGAAGGAAAGATTGTGACCCAAAAGAAGACAGAAATGCCATTATCAGAAAAGAGAAATGGATGCTGATTTAGCAAAATTAGCGGTTGTGCCTACAGCCACCTGGAATACTGGACAGAGCGTTACCTAGGGAATCAGAGGCAGACAGCCACATCTTCTTTCTGTGGCACAGCTGGTGCGTTCACACTGAAGTACTTTGGTTAGAGCATTTAACCGCTGCACCACCAGGCTTCTTCCCTCATGTCCATATCCATCATTGTTCCTTTAATTATGTGAGTCTTAAAACTAATTATTGAATAAAAGGATCAATTCCTTTGATGCATGAAACAAATCATTGGATTAGAAATGGCAGATTCCATCTGGACACTGTATCTGCCAAGCACTTTTACTGAATTCACCTGGGACTTCTCAGAAACTCTGAAAAGTAGGTATCACTTGGTCCATTTCACAGACAGGAGGTGGGTGTGTAACCTGACTGAGATCACACAGCAAGTGACGTCCAGCTCAGCACTTTCTTTTTCACATCTTACTGGTTTTCTGTCACTGTAAATCAACCAGCCGATCCCTGCAAAGCTGTACCCTGTGTTGTTTGTCTGTCTGATGGGGACAATCAGACATGGTTGGGGCTGGAGGTGAAAACATTTCAGAGTTGTTAGCCCCACTGCAGAATTTGCATGAGATGCACTTGGCTTTGGCTTTTTTTCCACAAAGATGTTCTCCACAGAGTTGGCACTGGGCGTGGGAAGCAAGGGAGAAAGGATTTGGGGAAAATAAACAGAGAGAGGCTATAAGAAAGGTTCCTTTGTTCTCTATGAATGCTGGGAGGAAAGTTGGAGTCGTCTCTTCAGGGAAAGTGTTCTTAGCCGTAGGCACCAGAGTTGTTCTGGAACTGTGTGTGTCCCTTATTAGGTCACCAGGGCCAAGTTCATCACGTCATGTGGAGCCCTCTGGGGTTTGAGTTTAGCCATGTGTCCTTCTGGAGGGCCATCAGAGAGGGGACTCAAGTAGGGGGAGGACCCAGGGGCTGGGGGCTGCGGTGGGATTACACCCAGACAGCCAGGATTTGGAGGATGCACGTGAACATGAGCTGAGTCTATAAAGCGGAACCTGCAAGATGTTATACATTCACCTAGTTTCTCAGAGAAACAGACTCCAAGATGTCATTAAACATGTGTGACTTTTCTTAGAGGAGGTACCTGTGAGAGAAGACGCAGAGGAGCTGAAGAGGCCGGAAGAGCTCTGAAGCCTGATCTCTAGTGAAGGGCAGAGGGAAGAAGCTGGGCCAGAAACGCCGTGATGTTGCTAGCAGCCGTCCGGTGGGCTCTGACACGTGAAGACCCCGTACACAGCAGGACAAGATGTTGCCTGGTCCTGTGCCACCTTCATGATTATTGGTGCACCCTCTCTTGTGACCACTGTGTATGCCAAATGCCTTTCAGCATTGGGGGCTCATAGAGATTCTGTGATGATTCACAGGGTTTTTACTGGTAGATTTTCAGAAGTAGATTGCCAGGCCTTTCTTCCTAGTCTGTCATGGTCTGGAAGCTTCACTGAAACCCATCCATCATGGGTGACCCTGCTGGCATTTGAAATACCAGTAGCATAGCTTCCTGCATAACAACATGCAAGCCATCACAATATGGCGAACCGACAAAGGGCTGTGAGGAAACATCACAAACCCATCACGGTCAAGTTGACTGTGGCTCGTAGCAACCCTAGTGGATGGAGAAGAACTACCCTATAGGGTTTGCAAGGCTGTACCCTTCCAGGAGTTCACTGCCACATATTCGCTCCCCCGGAACGGCTGGTGGGTTTCAAACATTGACCTTTTGGTGTGGAGTCATGTGCTTAACCACTGTGCTACCAGGGCTTAGCGCCAAAATCACAGGCAGGGGATTTTGTGTTTCTCTGGAGGGGCTGTGCTTCAGGGGCCCTGCGGCACTGTTACAGGCTGAGAGCAGCCCGTGGAGCGGCACAGATTTCAGAGCACAGAGGTGTCTGGTCCGTGACACTCCTTGGAGGGGGAGGTGTGCAAGGCCCATGCTCAGGGCCACCAGATGATGACACACATGGCACTGGGCCAGCAGAAAAATCAGGCTCACACACTCCTTATGTTTTCTAAATTCATTGCCAGCATTTAACAATCTGGGTCTTTTATATTTAAAAAAATAAAAATAAAAAACTCTGGGCTTTCTGCTTCTCTTTAAAAACCCTGGTAGCGTGGCAACACTGGGCTTCCATTTCCTTGCCGCCTCTCAGGTAGGGTGTGTACTCACCAGTTTGCTGCAGTCCTCACTGGGCCCTGATGTCTCCCTTGAGCCCGCTTCACTCATTTGTGTTACATGTCTGCCCTCTGTCTTCAAGTCCCCGAGAAATTAAAACTAGGGAGTCCAGTGGGTGAGAACAAAGCTGGAGATTGGGAGACGGGGCTGACAGAAGAGGGACAGAGCAGAGAGGAAAAGCCACAGAGTTGTGGCAACTCTGTGTTCAGAGCTGTGGAGTTTGCGGTCATTGAGACAGGAGGAAAAAAACTATTCTAGGCTGGGGAACAGAGTCTGCAAAAACCACATGGTTTATGATCTAGCAATTCCATGGTTTATGACCTACATGTACCCCCAAAAACTGACAAAACGTAGCCACACAAAAGCTTATGTAGGGATGTTCATAGCAACATTAGTCATAATAGACTCAAAGTGGAACCAACCCATATGAACATCCAATGATGACTAGATAAACAGAAATATCATATCCATGCAATGGAATGTTTATTAAGCTATAAGAGGGAGTGAATTACTAACACATCAGTGAACCTTAAAAACAGGATGCTAAGTCAAGGAAGACAAACACAAAAATATGCATGTGACTCTATTTATATGTAATGTCTACTATTGGGAAATCTGTAGATACAGGTGGTAGATCAGTGGTTGCTGCGGCCTGAGCGAGGGAACGGAATGTGACTGTTGCTACAGGGGTGACGAGGGTGTTTCAGGTTTAGACAGTGGTGATGGTGGCTGTGCCTCGTAAGTACACTACAGACCACTGAAATGCACACTTAAAACAAGTAAATTTTATAATATGTGAATTATAGCTCTTTTTTTTAAAAAGTGCACTGGCCATTAAGTCCATGAACTTAATTGTTCTGAGTGCTACATACCTCACTGCTGAATATCACTACAGTCAGCTTTGAAGGACTCCCCTTGGGAAGCTAGGTACCAATGCCAGTGCCTAGTCCACCCTTCAAAGCCATTTGGGAACTTTCTGGAGTGGCCATTGCACACAGTGCCAAGTTTGAGAACTTAATCATATAGTTGTCTGTGAGGGGGTTTTTAGCCAGTAAACAAATAACTGTATGGGAACACCCTCTCTACTCACTTGATTGGGCCACCAATGCCTTATTTCTTTACCTGAGGATAAAGGAAATAGTGAAAAGAAAACAGTTTGAGGACATTCAGGACATGAAGGGCAGTGCTGTAATAGCTCTGATGGCCACTTCAGAAAAAGAGTTCCAAAATTGCTTTGAAGGGTGGACTGTGTGCTGGCATCAGTGCATAGCTTGCCAAGGGGAGGACTTCAAAAGGGACTGTAGTGACATTCAGCAATGAGGTACATAGCACTTTTTCTAGGATGAATTTGCAAACTTAACTGGCAATCCTTGACGTTTGTTTGGGGACCTGTGAGTAGCCACTGGCATTTGTTTGCTGGGAGAAGTCACTGAGACCACAGGCAGAAAGCGCAAGAACGGATCTTCATAGAGAAATTCGAGTTGAAGTGGATGTTTGAGCCAGTGGACAACGTCCTGTCTGTGCCAGGTCAGCTCAGGAGTCACCTTCAACATCCTAACTCTCTCTGAGAGCAGCGGTCAGTCCCATCTCACCTGCCAGCTGGGACAGAATCAGTTTCTCTTTGTCGAAGCCATCTGTTTTTGGTATTTCTGTTTTAGCAGCACTAGATGACTAAGACAGCAGGTCTCTCTCTCTCTCTCTCTCTCTCTGATGTAGCTCCCTCTTTTCAAATGTAACCATAATATTAGTGACTGAGCACAAATGTAGCACATGTCATTTTAGTGGAATGAGGTGAACTGGATTACAAATTTTTTAGTGGATGTGGGATACTGAGATTTTTACTACACCTTCTCTACAAAAAGAATATGCCACATACTCTACAGCAAAGAAAACAGAATCAGGGAACTTCTTTGTTTCAGCATTCCATGTAAAGTTCTGTCACACTTCCCCAACGAATAACTGAATTTCACCAATTTTCTTTAAACAGCTTATCCTTCAGTTCTGATGCTTGTTTTGTGGTAGATGCTGTAATTATAAATGATCAAGTGGAAAGAGCTATAAAAGTTAACATAAGAAAATAAAGATCATGACAAATGACTGTGTTTTATTTTTAGGCAGATCTATCATCTCTGAAGTGTTATAAGTAAAATCATTTCTTTCTATTCTTCACTCTTACGATTTTTTCAATGATTTCATCACATTTAAGCTGCCAAACAGTATCTGTTTCCACACATAATAAGGATAATGAAATGAGTCTTTCTTGAATTGTTGTTGTACATGCTGAGGGTTTTTGAGTTTCTTTAGGGTTCTTTTGTGCAGTTTGTGATCATTAAAGTTAGGAATACGTGTAAAGCAATTTCAACATTGAGAAATACGTGTTGTACTTTATTTTCTACTATGGAATCACGCATGCCCACATGAGTAAAATTTGCCTTTCTCAAATCTGCAAACTTAGTTCTCACGTAAGAGTGCGATTGCTGCACTTCTCTGCAAAGATTTGTCTTTAAGTCCCTGCGATAAGCCTGCACTCATTTCTTAGGTGCTTTCCTTCTTCATAAAACATTCTACATAAAACAAGCAAAATTTATAAAGTTTAGATTCAAATTTGGACATTTATGAAATGCTTTGTATTGGAAAATTTGTAAGGAAAGAAATTGATCTGAAACACCATTTTCTTCTTTAGGTGTGAGTCAAAAGAAACAATATTTATAAGGTATGCCATCAAGTTGATTCTGACCTTATAGGTCAGAGTAGAACTGCCTCGTAGAGTTTCTAAGGAGTGCCTAGAGGATTTGAACCACTGGCCTCTTGGTTAGCACATGTATGACTTAACCACTACGCCACCAGAGTCGCCATTTATAAGACAGTTGGAAGGAATTCTACTTGTTTGTCATATGATGTTTGTTAATGCTTCCCTCATAGTTTTCCACTGGTGTTTTTCATACTGAAATAATACTTAAAAAGTCCTGTATACTCACTTTCTGATCTTTGATGCTATTTTCACGGTTTACTGGACCGCTGCTGAAACGCAGTGTGAGGAGAGGGATGGCAAACAGTCTCCATCAACAGATTCAGGGTCATAGTCAACCTGAAGACAAGTTTTGGTTCGCTTTGCTCAGGACAGGACAAGGTACACCACAAGGCAAGTGACTACAGTTCTGCTGGGTGACAAAAGACAGCGGAATGTAAGGTTATACCAGACTGGTCTGAAATGAAAATCTAATTGTCATCGAATACAGAATTTATAAAACGTGCATTTTATTTCTCTGTGGAGTTGTTCAACTCTCATATTTTTTTGTTTTGTGAGTCATAATAGTATCAATCAATTTTTTAAAAGAAAGTCTGAAGGGAAGTAGGGAATAAAACACGTTTATCTTTTTTTTTTATTATCTAAATGGTCATTTATTTCCTCAAAGAATTATTCACTTTCCTGACTCGGCGGCACTTGGCTGGCTGTACGTACGTACGTAAATATGCTGATAAAATATAAATGTAATGTTCTGATAAATGCCTTTGTTACTTTATTGGAAGACAAATTTAGAAACATTCATTATTGCAAAACAAGCATATTTTGCATGATAAATATTGAATTTTGCGTCCTCTTAACGTGCCTAATTCCTCATTTATTAGCATACAGAGTACTATCAAGCACTTAGTCCACACTCAACAGACAATAAAAAGTGAAACTCACTTGATACATAAATTAAAACCTTCTATTTTAAATGAATATTAATATTTTCAATACTTTTTGGCATTTGGTATGTCAGAATTATTATATTAAATTTAATGTTATATTAAATCATTATCCATGTTAGTATTGTATAAATGTATGCTAGATTGTATCTGTATGTCAAACATTTTAAAGTTCTAATATTGTTTATAAAACTTAAGGCATAACATAAACGCCACACAGATGAAAAGAAACTTGACGGACTTCCCTGCAGTGATCAGCTTGCCCAGTACCCTCACTTCTGTGGGCTATGTGGGACTGAAGTTCCCACTGGGTCTTTACCAGGTGGTGCACAGAGCCTACGTTTGTATATATATCCAGGCAAAGAGAGTTGCTGCCTTTCCTGGCTGGAGACGCTAGATTAGCAAACATGGGAGTACAAGGTAGTTTTCTCTAAATGGATCAGAGACCTATTCACTGTCACTCTATGCTGTCACAACTCGTGATAGATTCAGTCACATATTGGTTGAAGAGACTTGCTGAGATAAAGGATCTCCGTCACACAGGAGAGGAAGAAGGAGACAGGTGTCAGTGAAGGGGTTGAAGTGCTAGGGGCCTCGTAGCTTAAACAACCTTGCATGGGGGCGCCTTCATGACCCTGTATGACCTGTATTTTGGGGGACACATTTTCACGCACTGGAACATCTATCAGTTCCATTTAGTGCCCTGCCATTTCCTTTGCATGGTGGCACTTGCTTTTCCTTGTGTCCTGTCTGTGGGTCTTTGCTTCGGATAACTGGTGTCCCCGTTTTGTTGATGCCCTAAGCACACACGGAACTTGCTTACTGGGTAATCTGTCCCTGGGTTACCATGAACCAAGAGTGACTCAACAGCAGCTGGTTAGCTGGTTTAAAGAGCAAGTTCCTTGTATGGGCAACTGGGGCTGAACCCATTTAGCGAGTTGGTTCATGGTGTGGGGCACACCTCAGAGTCCCTCCAGTGGTAAGAACCCCAGAAATCTCTTCTTCATCTTCCATCTGACACCAGCTGAGGGATGTTCCCTGGGGACTTTTACTTTCCAGCACCTCTGGCATGCCCCACCTAGGCCAAGAACCACTACTTAGCAGGAAGTCTCAGATGCTTGCAGCAGAGGGCTTTGGGGAGTGAAGAGGACCAAAGGGATTTGGTCAGGGTATTGTCAGTGTCCTCTAGGATGGGCAAGTGGCACCGGCCAACATCAGAGCTCCACTGCTCCAGCAGTATCGGTGTGCTACTAAGCAGAGGGGCTCTCAGAGTCCTTCCTAGGGTTGGCTTGCTCTCTCTTTTTTCACTGTGATCAATACATAGATTTTTTTTTTTAATTGCCATTTTAACAGCCTTCACAGCTCCAATTTTAGTGACTTTGTGTTCAACCATCTTTCTTATCCATTCTCAAATTTTTCTATCACCCTTAATAGAACCCTGGGATTAATTGATTGTGTCTGCTCAACTTGCAGGATGTGAATCTGGAGCTTTCAGCATCTGCTTTTCCTCCCATGGGGACAGAGAGATGGAGAATGAGGCCAAGCCAAGAGGGAGAAGAGAAATGGGAGAGGGGAGGAAAGGGAGACAGAGTCTAGATGGCGGTGAGTCCTGTTTCCAGCCCCTGGGGCTCTGCTCTTGTCCCTGGCTTCCTGGACGCTACCTGTGAATGAACCAGTGCGTTCTTTTCTTGAGGAAGTTAGCTAGAGTTTGGTTTCTGGGAGTGCAACCAGAAGCCATTCCTAAGAGTTTCAGAGGGGGAGGTGACAGGAGAAGGATGGAGAGAGAGAGATGGAGAGACATTGCCCTGGGTCCAAGGGCTTTCTTTCCTTAAAAGCTCCCAGTGCCTGAGATTTAAGGCGCTGGAAGGAAGATGTGTTTATGGGGGAAATTTGTAACCGGCCATTAACTGGAATGGCACAGCTAAACCCCAGTGCCTGACCTATTGTTAGAACTTAACAAAACAGCAGTCAAGAGGGAGCTTTTATTTCCCAAGCTTAATTAGCCATTTTTCTCCTTTCTGACTTTTAGTTTTATGTCTCTTGTTTCTAAGACAGAATTTTATTGTACTTCAGTATGACTTAAACCCAAATAAGGACTCGCCCTATGTTGCTGCTTCCTCAGTTTAAATTTATTCTTTGTAGACTGACACAAAGTGCTCTATTACACGCCACATGTGAGGGTTGTAAATTTTTTTCAAAAGTGAGACAAGAGCAAGCATTTATCAATGTGATCTCTCTTCTAAATACTATGGGAATTCATGATAATTAAAGAAAAAAATCAAGTGAAAGCTGTTGCTCATTGCTTTCTAAAAAGATTTCTCTGACATGCTCAAAGAATAACCAGACCAACTGCTGTTGAGCCGATTCCCAGTCATGGCAACCTTGGATGTCTCAGAGCAGAGCTGCGCTCCGTGAGCTTTTTCACAGTCAATTCTTTGGAAGGAGATGTCTAGGCCTGTTGTTCAGCATCGAGCCGACCATTTGGCAGTTGATCCCTTAACGGTTTGCACCACCCAGGAACTCTGCTCAAGAGGAGTCACCCTAAAATATGTGGTGCCAGGAAATAGTCGTGGCTGCTAGTTGTTGGGGAACCCTGGTGGTGTCATGGTTAAGTGCCACAGCTACTAACCAAAAGGTCGGCAGTTCGGATCTACCAGGAGCTCCTTAGAAACTCTATGGGGCAGTTCCACTCCTACCTGTAGGGTCACTGTGAGTCAGAAACGACTAGACGGCACTGGGTTTGGTTTTTCTGGTTTGCCAGTTACTGAAAACCACTATTATGTACCTGCTAGACCCTTAACGGAAAACCTGGTGGTATAATGGTTAAACACTACGGCGGCAGTCTCAGTTACCTGGTACTGCTCTAACAGAAAATATCACGAGTGGAAGGTTTCATGAAGAGAAGCTTTTATTGTCACAGTCTGGTAAGCCACAAATCCATTAACAAGTCCATTTGATAAGAGAAGTTATCACAGTCCAGTAGGATAAGTCCAAATCCAGTGACAGCATCTCAGCACAGGAACCCGTGGTCCAAACAATGTGCTTTGCTCTTGGTTCTTCTCCATTGGTGGCATGAGGTTCCCAACTTCCTCACTTCACTTCTCTCCCTTATATCCTGCAAGCTTGCAGCTTGAGACCTGCCTCACTAACACACCTGTTGCCCGTTCTCCATCATCAGTCTCACAGAGGCATGGGAGGAAGAGCGCCATGTTAGGATTCATAGCTGCATCAAATCAACCCATACATTTTTGGGGGGACACAATTCAATCCATGACAGTGGCTAACCAAAAGACTAGCCCTTCAAATTTAGCAGGTGCTCCTTGGAAACTCTATGGAGCAGTTCCACTCTGTCCTATAGGTTCACTGTGAGTTGGACTTGAACTCAATGGCAGTGGGTTTGGGTTTTTTGTTTATGTGTTTGTTTAGGCCCTTAACAGAAACCCTGGTAATGTACTGGTTAAATGCTACAGCTGCTAACCAAAAGCTCAGCAGTTCAAATCCACCAGGCGCTCCTTCCAAACTCTACGGAACAGTTCTACTTTCTGTCTATAGGGTGACTGTCGGAATCAATTTGACAGCATTGTGTTTGGTTTTTGATTTTAAGCCCTTAACAAGAGCCTTGGTGGTATAGCAGTTAAATGTTTGCATGCTAGCCAAAAGCTAGCAGTACCAGCTTTTCTTTGGCAACCCTGTGGGGCAGTTCTACTTTGTCTTATAGGGTTGCTATGAATTGAAATAGACTCAATGGCCATGTGTTTTTTCAGGGGGGTAGGTCCTTAAAATCTGAAAGCTCCAATTTTCATGTGGGAAAATATTGTCTTGGAGAAGTGACTTAACCAGAATCTCAAAGATAGAAAAGAGAGAACTGGGATTCAGTTTTCATTAAAACCTTAGAGCCCGCCAAATGTATGTACTTCCCATTCACAGAGGCTATGTGTTACATCTACTGGGTGTGGGGTAGTGGCAGTAGCGGTGTGTGTTCTGTGTGTTTCAGTCCTGACACTGTGTTGGGCACTGCCCACAGTAAGCGATTTCATAAATGAGCTCTGCTTGATGGTATATCCGACTCGACGGCACTTGGCATGGCTGGTTGATGGTATAAAATGCACATCGCTTTTGTTCAGTGAATTTAGCTATGTAACTGAAAACGTCATTAAATTGGAGAGAGATCTGATCTTTCCACTCTGCCTAAGCAAAGGGTTTGTTAGAGAATATAGAATTATATTTGTGCCCCTTTAGAAACTATCCTTGATTACACACAAAAACAGGGATTCATATTTATCCTTCTGTTGAAATTCAAAGTAAAATAAAGAGTCCTTTTGACACTGCTTGAAGTTTTGTTTTAGAACAAACCAAACCCACTGTGGTTGAATTGATTCTGGCTCATAGCGACCCTGTAGACATAGTAGAATTGCCCCATACAGTTTCCAAGGAGCACCTGGAAGATTTGAACTGCCAACCTTCTGGTTCACAGAGGTAGCATTTAACTACTACACCACCAGGCTTCTGGACCAGTAAGAACAGGTCAGCAGCGCCCTGCATTGGCACAGCGCTCTACAGTTTAGAAAGCATTCACTCACCAAGTCCCCTTCCATTCAAGAGGTAGAGTGACTCGCCCCGAGGCCACACAATGATTCAACAGCGAAACCAGGGCCTGAGTTCTTCTGGCTTCCAGTTCAGACTTCCTGGAGTGATGTAACTCTCTCTTAAGAAGAACAGCGTTTTTTGTTTTTTTTTTTTCTCCAGGCATTTATGGCTCACTTGAGCAGCACTCAACTGTATACCTCTGATCTATATGCTAATTTTGGATCCACTGTATCTCTTAAATAATCTGAGAGTATGTGCGTGAATACTCCTTGATTTGAAATCCATTTGTGCTTACAGCTGCTGTTGCTAGGTGCCCTGGAGTCCTCCCTGGGGTTGTAAAACATGTGCCAGAATTTACACCCTGACACTGGTGGTGTGGCAGGTAAGTGTTGTCCACTAACCAAAACGTCAGCAGTTTGAATCCACCAGGTGCTCCTTGGAAAATCTATGGGGCAGTTCTACTCTGACCCACAGGGTCGTTATGAGTCAGAATTGACTTGATGGCAGTGCCTTTGGCTTTAATTCAGCCTGATCTCTGTCACCAGTCCATGACCAGTAGGACTGCTCACCCCTGCTTCTGCCGAGCGTTGTCCAGAGTGAAAGCACAAAAAAGAGCCATTTATTTTTCTCCAGCCCTAGAGTCCAGGGTCTTAAAGTCCAGGGTCAGTCTGTGCGAGATGTGGGGGATTTAAAACTGGAGAAAGACAATTTTTCCCTTTCCTTTAGATTAGGTACCTCCCTGCTGCCTGGAGGGTGTATCCGCATTTTATTAAAAAAGGGAGGGTGGGAAAAAAAACCCCAAACACCAAAATGACCACAGTGAAATACAAGATGAGTTGCTCTGTCTTTAACTGGAAGAACTGGCTGTGCACTGGGGCCCTGGTGGCATACCAGTTAAGAGTCTGACTGGTAACCGAAAGGTTGGTATTCGAATCCAGCAGCTGCTCCTTGGAAACCCTGTGGGGCAGTTCTACTCTGTCCTCTAGGATTGCTGTGAGTCAGAATCGGCTCCATGGAAATGGGTTTGGTTTGGGTTTTGGTTTGAGGCTGTGCTCTTAAAGGGGGAGCCGTTGAACCGGGAGTTGGTGGCAAGTGCTAGGGTTTAGGATGAACAGGGTTGATACAAGGCTGGCTTCAAATCTGCTAGTAAAAGGTACATTTATTCAATAGAAAGAATTTAGAGTATATGGATATTAGGAAGAAGAAAACTGTAGTTTCGTTAATCTCTTTTCAGGATTGATAAGTCACAAGTCATTACTGTTAAAGACAGGCATTCCTTGTTGTTGTTAGGTACCATTGAGTCGGTTGTGACTTAAGGTGACCCTTAGTGTGAGAGAACAAAACATTGCTCAGTCTCATGCCATCCTCTCATCATCATCCGTCTGAGCCCATTTTTGCAGCCACTGTGTCAACCCACCTTGTTGAGGGTCTTCCTCTTGTTCAGTGACCTGATGTTGGACCAAGCATGATGTTTCTTCCGTGGACAGGTCCCTCCCGATAACGGGTCCAAAGTACCTGAGACAAAATCTCGCCATCGTTGCTTCTAGGGAACATTCTGGCTGTACTTTCTCTAATACAGATTTAGTTATTCTTCTAGCAACCCCTGGTATATCAAAAATTTTTTACCAACACTGTAATTAAAAAAAAAAAGCTTCTGTGGTGATCAAGAGAAAGTTTACAATCCAAGTCAGTTTTCCATATAAAACCCAAGTACCCACCTCTGTGCAGCTCTATGTGCTCTCCTCGCCCTGTGACAGTACACTCTTCTTCCTCACTCTTTACTTTCACCTTCCACTCAGCCAACACTTGTCCCCTCCTTTCCACTGTCTTCTCCCCTCTAAAAGTCAACAGTGTAATTTGAATATATTAATTCTTCTTCTGTTTTCCTTTTTCAATGTCTAGCTTTCACACGCATATGAGGTGACGGAAAAGACCTTGACTTGGGTCAGGTTCACCTTAGCCATCAATGTAATATCTTTGCTCTCTAAGATTTTAAAGAGATCTTTTGTAGCAGATCTGCCTAATGCAATACATCTTTGGAGCTCTTGACTGATACCTCCATGGGCATTGTATGTTGATCCTAGTGGAATGAAATTCTCAACAACTTCCGTTTCTTCACTATCTGAATTAATTTGTCAGAAGCCTTTCCCTTGATGGTGATGATGCTAATATTTGTTGAGTGGTTACTCTGTGCTAAGAACTGGCTAAGAGTTTTACATAAGATGAGGTCATGCACACTTTTCTTTTCACTGTTTGCCAAATGAAGAAATTGAGGCTCAGGGAGGTTAAGAACTTGCGCCAGATCACGTAACAACCGAGTGCAGGTGCTAGAATTTTAGTTCAGAGAGTCAGATTCTGGAGCCCAGAATCTTCATCATTCATCATTCATCATTCATGTGCTGTTGGAGGGATAAGCAGGTTAACCTCTCACTGTAAGCGTAGTCCATGGAGAAAAAGAAGAGTACCAGACGGAGAAACAAGGAAACCAAATCCATTCGTTGGCTATGAGCTATATTGGAAACAAAGCATGGAGGACTCCCCAAGACTGTCACTCTGAGACTCTTCAAATCTTGAGCTGAGGCTAATCCCTGAGGTCACCTTGTAACTAAACAACAGATTGACTCACAAAATAGTGAATATTACATGTAAGCACTGTACTTCTTTAAAGAGTCACCTGTATGAGGGTAAGTCAGCGTCACTGGATTAAACCAAAAGCTAAGAAGTTTCTTGAACACAAGCAGGAAGTTTCCTGAATACTTCGGGGGACTGTGTAGGAAGGGCAGGGGTCTGGGGACCATCATTTCAGAGAACATCTAGGTCAGTTGGCATAATAAAGTTTATTAAGAAAATGTTCTGCATCCCACTTTGGTGAGTGATGTCTGGGGTCTTCAAAGTTAACAAGTGGCTGTCTAAGATACAAGGAGCAAAGAAGAATGAAGAATATCAAAGACGTAAGGAAAACTTGAGCCCCAGAGACAAAAGAGCCACATAAGCCGGAGACTCCATCAGCCTGAGACCAGAAGAACTGGATAGTGCCCAGCTACCACCAGCAACTGCCCTGACAGGGGACACAACAGAGTCCCTGATGGAGCAGGAGAAAAGGTGGGTGCATAACTCAAATTCCAGTAAAAGTACCAGACTGATTGGTATGACTGAGACAGGAGGGACCACAGAAGGCATGGTCCCCAGACTCTGTTCACCCAGAACTCAAACCATTCCTGAAGGCAATTCTTCAGATGAAGAAGAGACTGGACTATAAGACACACAATGATACTTAGGAAGAGTGTGCTTGTTAATTCACACAGATTCAGGAGACGAAACGGCAGCTCCTGTCCAGGGAGGGGATGAGAGGGTAGAAAGGGGACAGGAGCTGGTTGAATGGACACAGGAAATTCAGGGTGGGAAGGAAAGATAGGCAGTCATGTTATACGAATGGCAACTAGAGTCATGTAACAATGTGTGTGTGTGTGAATTTTTGCAGGAGAAACTAACTTGCGCTGTAAACTTTCACCTAAGGCACAATAAAACAGACAGATAGATAGACAGGCAAATCACCTGTATGAGACCAAGCAGTCAACAGGTACTTTAAAACAAAGATGAGAAAGTAAAGGAGCAGGGAAACTAGATCAAATGAAATGAACAACCGGAATAGAAATATTGTAACTGCCATTGTGGGTCCCTGTCGCCTGTTGCCTGTAGCAAAGTCAACACCCAGACAGGAGGTGCGGTGAAGAAATGAGGTTATTTGAGTGCTGGCACCCAGAAGGTGAGGGAAATTTGTTCCTCCACAGCTTGCCTGCATGCATAGGCTAAGCCTGGAGGTTATACAGGCTGATTAAGGAGGAGGACACTGGTTCATGTTTCTCCCAGGTCCACGCAAGAAATTTCTTTGATGCTTCAACAGTATTCTTCCGAGGGTCTGTGTGGCTCCAATCTGTCGAGAAGCTTGGTAATCATCAAAATCCCAACCACCTGGTGATTCGGTCCAATAGCCTTAGAGAATAGCTGAAAAGGGAGAAACAGAACCATTAAGGAACCCTCATCAAAGGAAAGAAAAGCCATGTGACTTATAATCCGTACAAGGTAAATTTTTTCAGCTGTGAGAAAGAAGAACAGGTTGTCAGGACTTAGTACTTTAGCACGGCTGTTCTAACTGCTGCTTGTAGCAAGACGGAGTCGGGGTGGCCTCCCTGTCAATATTGAGAATGTTTACGCATTGTGAGGAAGGTAACAAACGTCACTGAAGAGTCTGCAGAAATCGTTGAATGGGAACCTAAACTGCTATTGAAACATTCACTGAAAGCGCGCGCACACCCACTCACACCCACACCCACCCACACCCACACCCACACCCACACGAATTATTAAAGAAGAAAAAAAAAACCAAAGCCATTGCTCTCACTGGTACTGTCCCCCTTCGAAATAGCCACTCCAGGAGCATGTGCCTTATTCCAATGAAGACATTGAATGATTAAAACAGGGAAAATCTCTTCTGCCTGTCATCTTTCGAACCAAGCAGGTTAAACTCAAAACCACTGCCACTGAGTCGATTCTGACTCATAGCAACCCTACAGGTCAGAGCAGACCTGCCCCACAGTTTCCGAGGGGCGTCTAGCAGATTTGAACTGGTGACCTTTTGGTTAGCAGCCATAGCACTTAGCCACTACGCTGCCAGGGTTTCCTGATAGCACGTTCACCCTCTGAAAGTGGATTCAATTGTTTGTGTGTTTAAAGCTGTTGAAAGCTTTTTGTAACCAAGTCCAGTGAAAATCGTAGATGATCAACCTCATTATTATAAGTTTTATTGAAATGGAATTTATCTTCTAGTAGTCAGATTGATTTTCTTGTGCAACACTGGAGGGCAATTTCCCCAAAGCTGTGGTATTCAGACTTCTAACAAACCACCGGCCAAGAGGCGAGAAGAATGAATTCAAACCCCACAGAGGGTGGCCTGAAATAGTCTCTCCAAGGGTGAAAATTTCTTTGAAGGCTCATGTTTTATCTCAGATGTTTGCAAATTCTCCATTCTGCTTCACACTACATCTAGTTTAAATTGTATATGAGATTTACCTCTGGAAGATGCTCATGTTTGTGCTTGTCATGAATTAAACTGTGTCCCCCAAAAATGTGTGCAGCACTTGGGCTAGGCTGTGATTTCTGGTGTTGTGTGATGTTCTAATACATTGCAAACTCTGCCTCTAGGATGTTACTGAGGAAGGATGGGTAGTGGTCGTGTTGGTGGGGTAGGACTCAGTGTGTAAGATGGTATTGTGCCTTGACGCAATCTATTGGGATTTAAAGGAAAGGGAAGCTAAAAGAGAATTGGAGACCTCACACCACCAAAGAAGCAGAGTGCATCTTTTGGAAAGGATCCAGGGTCCCTGAGCCTCAGAAACTCCTAGTCCAGGGGAAGAGGGCAACAAGGCCTTTCCTCCAGAGTCGTCAGAGAAAGCCGTCCCCAGGAGATGATGCCCTGAATTTGGACTTGCAGTCTACTGGACTGTGACAAAACAAAATTTCTCCTTTTAAAGCTGTCCATTTGTGGTATTTCTGTTATAGCAGTACCAGATGACCAAGATAGTACTGTAGCTTGTGTGTCCTGTGGGTGCAGAAGGGTTCCTCCGGGCCCTGTGCGCCAGTACGAGGACCAGGCTCTATTCAAGGGCATCTCAAACCGTGACCTAGGCTGTGGGTTGTCACTGAGGGGACTCACTCTCTCTCTCTGGCTCTGGTTCTGTCTCTCACTCTTTCTCTTTAATCAAAATTCAAATATCTTGAGTAGGAAATACATTTTAAAATTCAAAAGTAAAATAACACAAAAAAATTATAGTTTAAAAAGCCTCCCATTCTTGCCTGTTTTTCCCTAAGGTAGCCAGGTTCCAAGATGGCCCCCAGAAGTCATCCCTCTCCTCACCCGCCGTGTTCACACTCTTGGGAAGTCCCTCCCATGTTGCCTTTGTGACCAATAGAATGAGGCGGAAGTGTTGGTTTGTGACTCCTGAGATTAAGCTAAAAGACACTGCAGTCTCTATCTCAGGCGCTCAGGCACAGCGGCCGCCTTGTTGAGAGGACTTGGGCAGCCTACCAAGAGGTCAGTGAGGCAAGGAACTGAGGTGTCCAGCTAATAATCAGGGGGGACCTGAGGCCTCCAGCCAATGACCACAGGAGCCATCTTGGAAACAGACTCTCCAGCCCCAGAGAAGTCTCAGATGACTGCAGTCCTGGCTGACACTCGAGCACGACCCCGTGAGGGACTCTGAACAAGAACACCCAGGTCAGCTGCTTGCAGTTTCTTAGACCCGTAGAAACCACGGGATGACACATCTCTGTTGTTATAAGCAGCTATATTTTCAGTAGTTAATTATACAGCAGTTGATAATGAAATATCCCACCCTCAAGAGTTTATGTTCTTTCTAGAATTTGTCTATGCAAACACAAGTGAATATAAATAGAGTCTTTTTCCCTTTACCCAACACATAGCCTACTATACGTATTGTCTTATACCTTGTTTTTTCTCTGGATAATATTTTAGGGTGTATTCCATGTCAGTACCTGGAAATCTTAGTTGTCTTTTTTTACAACTGAATTTTGTTCCATTGAACAGCTGTGAGTATTATAATCCATTTAGCCAGTCCTTGTGTAAGGTAGCATTCCCTGGGTGGTCCATACAGTTTATGTGCTTGGCTGCCAGCCGAAAGTTAGGAGGGTCAAGTTCACCCAGAAACGCCTCAGAGGAAAGGCCTGGAGATCTGCTTCCAACAAATCCACCATTAAGAACCCTGTGGTGCACGGTCATTCTCTGACATGCGTGGGGTTGCCGTGAGTCAGTATAGACGCCCCAGCACCTGGTTTAACTGTTTGTATCGGTGACATTTAGGTTGTTTCTGATGTATTGTTGTTACAAAGGTTTGAATCTCACATATGTGCCTACACGTTCATTTGTAGGTTATGTTCCTGGAGGTGACATACAGGTCCAATGGTATATACACTTATAATTTTAGTACTATTAAACTCTCCTCCGTAAGGATGATACCATTTCATGCAGCAATATGTTAGAGGGCTTGTCCCCCCAACGAAAGAAGCAGCCCTGGTGACACAATGGTTAAGGCACTCTGTTACTAACTGAAAGGTCAGTTGTTTGAACCCACACGGTGACTCCATGGGAGTAAGAGGTGGCAGTCTTCTTCCTTAAAGATGTATAGCCTTGGGAACACTATGGGGCAGTTCTACTCTGTTCTGCAGGGTTACTGTAAGTTGAAATTGACTTAATGGTAATGGTTCCCCCCAAGAGGGAACGAAGAGCTGAATGAACTTGAACTGATGAAGGAAATGAGCCTTCTGTCCTAATGAGTGGATAGAGGGCACATTCAAAGACACTGTTTTACTGACTAAGGCAACCTTCCAAATGAGTTTACAGAATTTGGTATTTATAACCGGAGTTTGTGTGTTCTTTAATTTTGCTGAGGCTACAATTTTAGTTGTCTTTTAATAGTATGTCAATAGTTACACACATGTAACGGGGATGAGGAGGACACACGGGTGCTGGGGTTTCTCGCTACAAAAGCAGCTGCCTCAACATGGCCTTCCCAGAGATGTAGTTCTCCAGTGCTCCAGAAGGTTTGCTGTAGTGGCAACATCGCTGGAATAAGTAGATACCTTCCTGAGGTGACCGTTTTACCATATTTCTGGTTTATAAGATACCACTGATGGGAAGTTAGGCTACTGATTTGATGACAGCTATTGGGGGTAAAAGCAATGCTTCATTAAATGTTCACATTGGCTCTAAGATGCATCTCTGGCTTAGAGACAATAAAATGTAAAACAATATGTAGCTCAGAAACATGCATACAAAGGTCAGTTCATTTCAGCCAAATCGAGTGCATGCAGCGAACCCGTGTTGGCATCTCTTCTTCACTCTTTCTTCTAAATTTCATTTCTTGTTTTCCTTTTCTCCTTCATTCTCAGTGAGAGTCTTGGATAAGGCTGCTGCTTGCTCAGGATGCTGGTGGGAGACAGGATGGTATTCACCCTCCAAAGAGCATTGGACCGGAAGGGAGCAATTAGGGTCAATCTGCTTCTGAGGCAATTCCATCTGATGGGGCAGAGTAAGCCTGCACAGGAACCCTCTAGAATCCGGAGATCTGATGTTGTCTTGCATCACTTACTACCTGGGAGATTTTGGGCAGATTACTTAATTCACTGCTTTTTAAGCTTTGGTGTTCTCATTTGTAAAGCAAGACTATTAATGCCTCTTCTAAACGATTTGCATTGTTTGAGATTCTTGTGTATCCAAGTGCCAGAAGCCCAGTGCAGGTGTTTTGCATGCAGGGGAGGGTTTATTGAGACAGCACTGGGGTAGTTCATAGAATGAGAGGCTGTAGATAGGCAGGATGCTACCACGCTGTGGAAAATTGGCTCCTGGATGGGTACTGCTCCAAGATTGTTTTGCACAAGCTTTTGAATCTCTCCCATTGAGCAGCGTTCGCCACGAGACAAATGCAAAGTTTTACTTCTCGTAGATGCAGAGACAGGAGTGAAACTGACCCAATTCTCATGACCTCAAAGTCCAAAATCTCAAGGAAGGAACCCCTCGGCCCAGCTTGGGTGAGATGTTCATCTTTGGGTCAAACAGCTTTGATCAGGGAAGGAGTGGGCGGTAATCAGAAAAGGGATGAGGAGCAGGAAATACCACAGATATCCAGGGTTATCGTGGGGACTCAAATGTCCACAATGTGCCCTGTTGTTGTTAGTTGTTGTCAAGTTGATTCCAATCCCTAGTAAATGTAAGCACAACAGAACCAAACAAACATTGTCTGGTCCTGTGTCACTTTCATGATCATTGGTACATTGAGGCCATTGTTAAGGCTGTTGTATCAGTCCATCAACTTATAATCACCTAAGTGCAACAAAACCAAGTGCTGCCAGGTCCTGCATCACCTTCGTGGTCATTGGTACGTTGACCCCATTGCTGTGGCTGTTGTGTCAGCCCATCTCGCTGAGAGCTTCCCTCACTGTCGCAGACCCACCACGTCACCCAGCACGATGTCTGTTTCAGTTGGTCTTTCCTGATGAAGTGTCCAAAGCAAGTGAGACAAAGTCTCTCCATCCTTGCTTCTAAGAAGCATGCTGGCTGTATTTCCTCTAACACTGATTTGTTTGTTCTTCTGCAGTCAGCAGTATATTCAGTAACACTCTCAGTACATAATAAATGGCTCATATTGATAATGATGATAAAAATGAATACTAGTGGCTAATAACATTCATTGAAGGAGCCCAGGTGGTACAATGGTTAAACACTTGGCTGCTAAGCAAAAGGTCGGTGGTTTGAACCCACTAGGGGCTCTATGGGAGGAAAGACCTGATAATCTGTTCCCACAAAGATTATGTCTTAGGAAACCCTATGGGTCACCATCCCAAAGGATTTTCCTGGCTGCAGTCTTGAGTAAGCAAATCACCAGGTCTTTCTCTGGCAGAGCCACTGATTGGGTTCAAATTGCCAGCCTTTTGGTCAGCAGCTGAGCCCTTAACTGCTGTGCTACCGTGGTTCCTTTCATGAATCCTAAGAAGTAAGAATATAAAAGTTTTATTGATGACATATGTGTGTAAAGTGCTTGATACAGTGCCTGACATGTAGAAAGCACTCAATAAATGTTGGGTGACATCGAGTCAATTCCAACTCAGTTTAAAACCTCTAGGTCAGGTGATCCTGCAGACCTTCTTTCCAGGCTCCCTAGGTTAGGTGATAAAAAGAGGGAGAAAAGAATTTTGCCAAAATATGTATTTATAGATTGGAGGCAGAACACATTCTAGGGAAACTCCCTTTTTGTTCTTAAATCCTCAGCTGATTGATGGGCTGATTACATTAGATTATATTATGGAAGGTAATTACTTATATGTAAGGTAATTACATTATCCTAGATTACGTTATGAGAAGTTAGAGTTCCTGGGTGGTACAAATGGTTAAGCACTACACAAGTTAGTGGTTCAGAGCCACCCAGAGACGCCTTGTGCAACATGCCTTGTGACCTGCTTCCAAAGATTCACAGCCTTAAAAACCCTATAAACAGTTATACTCTGCACATACAGGATCACCATGAATTAGAATCAACTTGACGGCAACTAACGACAACAGCAATCTGCTTTACTTCAAGCTTATTGGTTTAATATCCTATCAGCTACTTTATAACCATACATGTAATGATTCTGTAACAGTATATAGACTAGTGTTTGGACAAACAACTGGGAACCGTAGCCTGGTCCAGCTGACACATAAAGTTAACTGTAACACCTGGCCACAGGTAAAGGTGAGTCTGTACCCTTGGCTTCTATTTTCCAAGACTTCCCACAATGGAAGATTAGGGGAACATTATAGATAGAATGTGAATCTTTGCAGAAAATATGTATGGATGAAATGATGGTGTATTGGTTAGCCAATTAGTTAATTAATCAATCTGTTTAGTAAATAGTTACTATGGCAACTACTATGTGCCTGTTTTAGGGACTAGGTATATCACAGTGAACATAAAGAATATGGTTCCTGATCTCGTGGATGTTACAGTCCCATATTAGAGATAGATATTAACTGAGTAGTCAAACAAGTAAGTGTATAATTACAAATTATGTTAAGTACTTTGACAAACAAACATTGGGAGCTATGCAAATCTATAAATCATAGGATATCTTGGCCTTAGGTGGGGACTGGCCACGGATGGCTTTGCTGACGAGTGATGAGTAAGCTGAAGCCTCAAGTATGAAGAAGAATTAGCTACCTGAAGGAGAGGTGGGTGGTTGGAGAGGGGAAAGCATTCCGTGTAAGACAATAACAACTTGGAATCCACATGTACTTATTACCGAGTAGCAGAAAACTCAACTCAAAATGACTTAAGCAATGTGGGAATTCATTATCTTGCATCAAAAATGAGGTAGGGTGACTCCAAGATTGGCTTATTCATTAATTCAAAGACATCATCAAAGATCTGGGCTCTTTCCATCTTTCTCCTCTGACTTCTACAGAGTGTGTCCTTTCTCTTAATAGTCATGATACGGTTGCCACAGCTCTAGACATCACATTCTCACACAACAAGAGAGCATTTTTCTTCCCTGTATCCCTTTTTTAGCAGCAAGGAAAAAATCCCCAGAAGCTCTAGCAGACTTCCCATCAACCTTCATTGGTCAGAATTGGTCACACAGAACTCACCGGGTGTGGGGCTGTGGCTGTTACCTCTGACAACGCCAGGTATTTACCTTTCGGATGAACGACTGTATTTCTTGTCCCAAATGCATGACTGTTGGATAGAATTTATGCAAGTTGGAAGCCATTCCTGTAGGTTTATTTTGTCATGGGATGTTTGTCCTCATTTGATTGTCTACCTTTTGATTTGACAAAGTCTTTAGGGGATGGGGTTGGATGAGTTTCGATAAACAATGCTGAAACTGACAGATTCTGGCTTTACATGAAATTGTGTTCCATAAAGTGAAAGACAAAGGCTTATAACTCACTTTCATTTCAGTGAAAATTATCTTTCATGTTTTGATCTCCACTGTATCATTTTACTGAGTGGCCTCATGTGCTCTATCAATCAAACCCACGGACGATGCAGGAGAATCACATTTAAAATCAAATACAAATCCTAGATTTCACCTGCCTATGAAGAAGAGAAATGTGTCAGAGTCCTCGTTTCTATCTTCTGTGATTACAACTGAATTAGTTTTGAAAACTCGAGAGGATGAAGTTTGCTGCTTCCCAACTTTCACATTATTGTTATTTTTTGGAGGGGGCAGTATCAGATCAGTAGAGAGGCAAACGACAATGATTTGGCTATGAGAGCACAGTCTTGCTTTTCATCTCCCTCTGTGTTAGGGCCTTTTAATATTTCTCTGACAGAGATCTTTCATGTAGGAAGGAGTGTTAAGAAGAAAGATGTTTTGTAACAAGAAAACATTCAGACAAGGAGGAGACCACCTCGTTCAACAATTCTTGCCTGCTTTCTCAGCATATAAGGACTGCCAGCTAAGTTTGCAAACTGATCCTAGAAAAAGTGCTACAGACCTCATTGCTGAGTACCACTGTGGTCACCTTCAAAGGACTCCCTTTGGGAAGCTATGCACCTAAGCCAGTGCCTAGCCCACTCTTCAAAGCAATTTTGGAACTCTTTTTCTGGAATGGCCATCAGAGCTGTCACCATATTGCCCTTTGTGTCCTGAATGTCATCCAAATCTCTTCCTTTCAATATTTCCTTTATCTTTGGGTAAAAAGAAAAGTCATAGGGGCCAGATCAGGTGAGTAGGGAGGGTGTTCCAATACAGTTTGTTGACTGGCTAAAAACTCCTTCACAGAAAACTATACAGTTAAGTTCACAAACTTGCCACTGTGCACAATGGCCATTCCAGAAAGAGTTCCCAAATTGCTTTAAAGATTGGACTAGGTGCTGGCATCGGTGCATAGCTTCCTACTGGGATTACTTCGAAGAGGACTAGAGTGATATTCAGCAGTGAGGTATGTAGAACTTAGAACAATTAAGTTCGTGGACTTGTCAGTGAGGAAGTCACTTGTAGGAAGTGAGGGGGAGACAGAAAGGGAATATTATTTACTGATCTGCTTCCTCTATGCAAGGCACTTGGCATGAGCTAGCTCACTTGGTATCCACAAATCCATGTGTGAAGGGAGTAATCCTCACCTCTGTTTTGTAGATGAGGAAACTGAGGTCAAGAAAAGCACCCATCACCAGCAGAGCTGAGATGGGCCCCCACTACTCCGTCATTTTTGATGAGGAATATTTCTGGTTGGTTTCCTGAGACACAGTGGGTGCTTGAAAGCACTTTCTCAGTGTCTAAACCATGGGTCAGTGCCATGGATTAAATTGTGTCCCCACAACAACGTATATAGCAATTTGGCTGGGCTATGGTTCCCAGTATTGTGTGATTGCCCTTCATTTTGTGATTTTCCTACGATGTAAACCCTAACTCTGCCTGTGGTTAATAGATTGGATTATGATAAAGAGGATTAGGTCACCTCCCCACTCCAGTGTAAAGGGAATTTCCCTGGAGTGTGGCTTGCACCACCTTTTATCCTACAAGAGATAAGAGGAAAGGGAAGCAAGCAGAGAGTTAGGTGCTTCGTACCATCAAGAAGTAGTATGGAGAGCAGAGCGCTTCCTTTGGCTCTGATGTTCCTGCACTAAGATGCTGTCGGATAGAAGGAAGACGGACGCAACACAAGGACTTTCTTCCAGGGCCAACAAAGAGGGAAAGCCGTCTTCTGGAGCTGACACCCTCAATTCAGACTTGTAGCCCACTGGACTGTGTGAGAATAAACTTCTCTCTGCTAAAGCCATCCCCGTGTAGTATTCCTGCTTGAGCAGTACTAGATGACTAAAATAGTGAGCAAATATTTAGTGTAAATATCCAGATAGTAAATACAGTAGGCTTTGCAGACCATGCGGTCTATTCTAATGACTCAACTCTGCCATTGTAGAATGTAAGGAACCATGGGTAATATGGAAACAAATAGATGTGACTGTGTTCCAACAAAACTTTGTTTATAAACTGAAATTTCATATGATTTCTATGTGTCATGAAATATTCTTCTTTTGATTTTTTTCTGATCACTTAAAATATAAACACCACTCACATCTTGAGGGCTATAAGAAATTAGGTGGCAGGCTAGATGTGGCCCCCATTCTGTAGTTTGCCATCCTCTGGTCTAAATGGAGCCCTGGTGGCACAGTGGTTAAGAGCTTGGCTGCTAACCAAAAGGCTGGGAGTTCAAATCCACCGGCCACTCCTTGGATATCCTATGGGGCAATACTAATCTGTCCTTTAGGGTAGCTATGAGTTGGAATTGACTTGACAGAAATGAGTTTGGTCTGGTTTTGGTCTAAGTGATAAGTACTTTAATCATCCCACAGGTAGATGCCAATGACTGTTACACCTCATAGGCCTAGTTGACTGTCGGGCGGTTTATTTTTTGTCTATAGGGGAATGATTTGTCTTAGGACTGTTCATAGTTGTCTCTGCCTTTTAAGGAGAACTGAGTTCTTGCACTAAATAAGTACTTGACTGCTAACTAAAAGGTGGGTGTTTCAAACCCACCCATTGGTTCTGCAGGCGAAAGACCCGCCCATCTTCTCTATAAAGCCCACCAGCACTGCCAGTTAAATTCATGAACTCATCCTAGAAGAAGTGCTACAGGTCTCATTGTTGACTATCCCAACGGTCCCCTTTGAAGTCCTCCCCTTGGGAAGCTATGCAGTGATGCCACTGCCTAGTCCACCCTTCAAAGGGATTTTGGAACTCTTTCTCTGGAATGGCCATCAGAGTTGTCATCAGATTACCCTTGATATCCTGAATGTCACCCAGATATCTTCCTTTCAATATTTCTTTTGTCTCTGGGTAAAGAAAAAAGTCATTGGGGGCTAGATCGGGTGAGCAGGGAGGGTGTTCCAGTACAGTTATTTGTTTACTGACTAAAAACTCCCTCACAGACAACTATACAATTAAGTTCGCAAACTTGTCACTGTGCCATGGTGCATGATGGCCATTCCAGAAAGAGTTCCAAGATTGCTTTGAAGTGTGGACTAGGCGCTGGCATCAGTGCATAGCTTTCCAAGGGGAGTACTTTCAAGGTGACGATAGTGATATTCAGCCATGAGATATACAGCACTTAGAACATTTAAGTTTGTGGACTTAATTGTTGGTCCTGGTACAGCCAAGGAAATCCTATGGGGCAATTCTACTCTGTCACATGGGGTCACTGTGAGTCAAGAGTTAACTCAATAGCAGCCAAGAACAACAGCCCTTGACCTGGCTGGAGGCTTAGGTTAAATCTGGAGAATCGAAAGGGGAGATAAGCTGAAAGCGGAGCCAGAGAAAGGGAGCTGTCTCCTTGGCAACAGTTGAGAGGCAGGATGTTGGAGGAGAGACAGAAGAAAATCTTGGCTGTCTAGGGGTCAGAGGGGCCTTCTGAGGTTTGTTCTAGAGAGACTGGGAAGTATAGGAGAAAAGGGAATTTGAGGAATATCATTGGGAGTTAGGAACTGGATCCCCTCAATTGCTTTCTTGAGTTTTGTTTGTTTTTTTTTTCTTCTTCTTTTTTAATTTGTGGAAGCTTTTGGTTGCCCCAATGATGGGGGGAGGGAGTCACTAATAGTGTGGGACACTTTGGTTAGATGTTGATATAGATTGAATTGTGTGTCCCCCCCCCTACAAAAGATGTGTTTAAATCTTAACATCTGGAACCTCTGAATATGACCTTATTTGAAAATAGGGTCTCTGCAGATGTAATGGAAACCCTGATGGCATAGTGGTTAAGTGCAACAGCTGCCAATCAAAAGATCGGTAGTTCAAATCCACCAGGCCCTCCTTAGAAACTCTATAGGGTAGTTCTATTCTGTCTGTAGGGTTGCTATGATTTGGAATCAATTCGATGGCAGTGGGTGGTGGTGTGCAGATATAATTAGTTAACATGAGGTCAAACTGGAGTAGGATGGGTCCTCATGCAATACGAATGGTATCCTTCTAAGAAGAGGGAAGACAGAGGGAAGATGGGTGTGTGCAGATGAAGGCAGAGACGGGAGTAATGCTGCCATAGGCTGAGGAGGACCTGGGCTACCAGAAGCTGAGAAAAGCAAGAAAGAATCTTCCCCTAGAGTCTTTGGACAAAACAAGGTCCTGCTGACATCCTGAATTTGGACTTATCACTTCCAGAAATCTGAGAGAATAACTTTCTACTGTTTGAAGAGAGATAGTTGGTGGTCATTTGTTACAACAGCCCTAAGAAATGAATACAGATCTTCTGGATAAACAATGGTTCCAGATCCTGGTTAATATTTGAATGATCCATCAGGCATTCCTTTGGGTTAAAAATGTCTTTATGATTATCTGAGTCTAGAGCCTTTATCCTGTTTTACATATAAACGCTGAATTTTCCAGGGATACAGCCACAGTATAACTCAAGAGGATTGTACTTTGCTTTGTGTGGAACTTAATCAATAATGAACTGTCATTTTAGAAAATCATAGCACTCTCCACAATGCCACTTGTGGTATTTGAATCCCTACTTTAGTCTGTGTTGGTGACTGTCACATACGCAGTGATGCTGCTCATAGGTATAAGCATCTATTTCATGATGTATTTCCTTGTAGAAATCCATATTAATTGATTATAAATTTATTTCATTTCTCCTTTTTATTATAACTTCTGCAGTCTGAAATTGATCAAACCCGCCATCTGGATACATTGACAACTACTGGTGATTTGAATGCAAAACTTGGAAATAAAGAAGGATGGGTAGTTGAAAAATACGGCTTTGGTGATAGAAATGAGGCTGGAGATCACATGAGGAGCATTCTGTAAGATGAGTGACTTCTTCATTGCAAATGTCTTTTTTCAGCAACATAAATGATAATGATACAAGTGGACCTGACTGGACGGAACATACAGAAATCAAAACATCTACATCTGTAGAAAGACATGATGGGAAAGCTCGATATCATCAATTGAAACAAGGCCAGGGGTCAGCTGTGGAACAGACCCTCAATTACTCACATTCAAATTCAAGTAGAAACTGAAGAATATTAGAACAAGTCCATGAGGGCCAAAGTACAACTTTGAATGTATCCCACCTGAATTTAGAGACCAGCTCAAGAATAGATTTGATGTGTTGAACTCTAATGACCAAAGACCAGGCAAGGTGTGGAATGACCTCAGGGACATCACACATGGAGAAAGGAAAAGGTCATTGAAAAGACATGAAAGAAAGAAAAGACCTACATGGATGTCAGCAGTGACTCTGAAGCTTGCTCTTGAACATCAGTAGCTAAACCAAAAGAAAAAGATGATGAAGTAAAAGAGATGAACAGAAGTCTTCAAAGGGCAGCTTGAGAAGACAAAATATAAAGTAGTATAGTGAGATGTGCAAAGACCTGGAGGTGGAAAACCAAAAGGGAAGAACACTCTCAGTATTTCTCAAGCTGAAAAGAAATAACACAAAACATCCAAGCCTCAAGTTGCAATATCAAAGAATTCTGTGTGTGTGAGGGAGGGGGAGATAGTAAACAATACAGAAAGCATTAAAGAAGATGGAAGGGATACACAGAATCGTTATTCCAGAAAGAACTGGTCAGTATTCTACCATTTTGGGAAGTACGATCAGACAGGTGGTACTGAAGAAGGAGGTCCAGGCTGCACTGAAGTCATCGGTGGAACATAAGGCTCCAGGATTGATGGAGTACCAGCTGAGATGTTTCAACAAGTGGATGCAACGCTGAAAGTGTTCACTCATCTATCCCAAGAAATTTGGAAGACAGAGACTGGAAAAGATCTGTATTTATGCCTATTCCCAAGAAAGATGACACAACCAAATGTGGTCCTTATCTGACAGTATCACTCATGTCACACACAGGTAAACTGCCACTGAAGATCATTCAAAAGTGGCTGCAGCAGTAAACCGGCAGGGAACTGCCAGGGATTCCAGCTGGATTCAGAAGAGGATGTAGAACCAGGGGTATTGTTGCTGCTGTCAGACGAAACTTGCTTGCAAGCGGAGAATCCCAGACAGATGTTTACCTGTATTTTATTGACTATGCAAAGGCATTTGACTGTGCGGATCTTAACAAGTTATGGGTAACATTGTGAAAGATGGGAATTCCCAGAACACTTAACTGTGCTCACGAGGCAGCTGTACGAAGACCAAAAGGCAGTCTTTTGAACAGAATGATGGTAGACTTAATGGTTTAAAGTCAGAGAAGGTATACATCAGTGTGGTATATTTTCACCATACTTATTTATCCTGTATGTTGAACAAATCATCCAAGAAGAAGGATTTGGCACCAGGATGAAGGAAAACTCATTAGCAACTTGCGATATACAGATGATACAACCTTGTTTGCTGAAATGAAGGGGACTCGAAGCACTTCCTGATGAAGATCGAAGACCACAGCCTCCAGTGTGGGTTACGCCTCAACATCAGGACAACAAAAATCCTGGACCAACATCATGACAAACAGAGAAAAGACTGAAATTGTTCAGGATTTCATTTTTCTTGGGTCCACAACCAGTGCCCATGGAAGTGGCTCTGGGCGCTGCTTTCTTGTGTGAGGTCTCCTTGTCTCTCTGCTCACATTTCTTTCCTTCTCAAAAGAGCCTGACTGAAAATACAACCTAATCTTGTAGATGGAGTTCTGTATCATTAATGTAACTGCTTGTAATCCCGCCTCATAACGTCATAGAGGTAGGATTTACAACACATAGAAAAATCACATCCAATGATAAAATAGTAGACAATGACACAACATTGGGAACTGACTAGTCAAGTTGACACTCATTTTGGGGGAATACAGTTCAATCTATAACACTTGTAATCTTCAGCTTGAAGCATGGGAATGGTTTTCAGTTGCTCTTGAGTTTCTGGAATATGCTTCTTTGAAGGCAGAGAACTGACCTCTGATTATTTTGGGGACATAAAAGCATTAAGTGTTGGCATCTGACCGAGTGAAATAAATGATTGTTTCCATAGGAAGCAGCTGCTTCCTCACCTGTTCTTTTGTTTGTGGAGTTAAGCCAGGTGTCCTTTGCCTGCTGCATCAGTGCTGGTTGTTCTGGGCAGAACTCTGTAAAGTGGTTCAAATTCTCGCTACCTCAGTTCAAAGAGAGCCTGTCCTCTGACAGACCTGAGGTGATGTTCTGTTACCAACATTTTCTAGTGGTATGAGCTTGGGCAAGTTATTTCTTTTTTTTTTTTTTTTTATTATTATGACTGAGTGAAAATGTACATTCCCATATAAATTTACATGCCCACCTATATGCAGCTTCCACTGCTCTCCCTGTCCGGTGACAGCACACTATTCCTCTCTGCTCCATATATGTCTCATCTTCCCAACAGCCTCCTTTCCCCTCCTCTCCACCCACTCTCCTCCCTCCAGGCAGAGGTCAGCAGGATGATATCCTATAGATGTATAGAACCATAAAGTGCATCCAATATGATCACTGTGCATTGCCAAGTCCAATCCATTCATATCTGAAGAGTGGACCTTTGTTATGATTTATGGGCAAGGGCAGCATCAGGGCCAGGGGCCATGTGGGCAAGTTATTTCTCCTCTGCAAGCCTCAGTTTCCTCATCTGTGGAATGGACACACCAATCCCTTTGCACAGGATTGTTGTTAGGATTAAATGTGAAAATCTCTATCATACTCTATGCCATACTGACATACTCAGTGACATGTCCTACCATGTGCCAGGTCCTCCTAAGCGTGTCACATGTCTAACTGATGTAATACAGCAACTGTAGAACACCAGTTCTATTACACGTCTCCATTTTACAGAGGAGGAAACTGAGGCAGAGAATGGTTGAAGACTTGCTTCAGGTCTCATGCCTGGTAAAAGTCACAGCCAGGCTTTGAACCCAGGCCCCTGGCTCACGGTGGGTGTTTGACCTCCCTTAACGCAACGCGGACAGTCTCAGGGACATCATAGAACTTTCTCAGAAAGGATGGAGTGAAGGAAGAACCACCGTCTCCCCAGGTGGATGTTTTCCCGCCAGGTTTACCAGTGAGACAACAGCCTCTGGCCCAGCCAATCACAATCCTCGCTGATATGCTTCAACTGGGACCAGCCACACTAGTCTCAGCCTTAGAGAGGCTGAGGCCATGTCTGTCCCTTGTGGAAGGTCGCAGTCATTCATTTTCTCTTTGGGTAGCCACAGTGGTACTTCCCTCGACCCTGTGAGACCGAGATAGAATTGGCTTATTCAGGGCTGTGTCCTTTCTCTGGCTGGCTTTTCAACCCCAGTGGACTCAGAAGTCTTATAAGTGAAAGATTTTGCTGGGGCTGGACATGCATTTGATTCTGATGGAAAATTCCACTAGAATTTCCTACTACAATAGAGAGAGGGTTCTCCAGTCAGACTTCCTCGGAGGAAACTTGGCCTCTGCCACTTGCTGGAAGCAGCATGACTTTGAGTGCTGATTTACCCATCTGGGCCCTGATTTGTAAAATGCTGTCAGTGATATGAGGAGGATGAAAGGATATAACAGATTCAGTATGCTGAGCATAGCACCTGGCACATAGTAGCTACTCAATAAACAGCTATTAGTGATCTATGGTTAAAAAAAAAGGTCAAAAGATTCCAAACTCTTTTTCTCTGAAATGACTTTCTTATTGAATAAAACAAGAGCAGAGCAGGCGTGCCCTGTACTGAACACTTTTGAAAAGTGATGAAAGGAAAATAACAGGATCAGAGTCACTGACACGAGGGAAACCAGTTGTCCTGGAGTTGGTTCTGACTCCCAGCAATCCCATTTTGTTAGCATATGAGGTCTGACAATAAGTCTGTGACCTTAATTGTTCTAAGTGTTACCTACCTCACTGTTGAATATCACTATGATCACCTTTGAAGCACTCCCCTTGGGAAGCTGTGCAATGATGCCAGTGCCTTGTCCACCCTTCAAAGCAATTTTGGAACTCTTTCTGGAATGGCCACTGCACACGGTGACAAGGCGGCCAGTTCGCAGACTTAACTGTAGAGTTGTCTGTGAGGGAGTCTTTAGCCAGTAAATAAGTAACTGTATTGGAAAATGCTCCCTACTCACCTGTCTGGCCCCAGTAACTTATTTTCTTTACCTGCAGCTAAAGGAAAGATCAAAAGGAAAACATTTGAATAACATTCAGGGCATAAAGGGTAATATGACGACAGCTCTGATGGCCATTCCAGAAAGAGTTCCAAAATGGCTTTGAAGGGTGAAGCCGGTGGTACTGGCATCAGTGCATAGCTTCCCAAGGGGAACACTTAGAAGGTGACCACAGTGATATTCAGCAATGAGGTTGGTAGTCTTTGTTTTAGGATGAGTTCACAGACTTCCCTGGCAGACTTTGTAGAACTGTAGTCCACACTGGTTCCAGCAGACTGATTTTTCAGGAGTGGATCACCAGGCCTTTCTTCCGAGGCACACATGGGTGGCCTTGAATCTGCCACCTTTTCTGGTTAGCAGCTGAGCTTGTTAACCATTTGTATCACCTGGGGATTCTTGTTCAAAATGTACACTGAAAAGCCCCCCTTCTTCTCCTGGTGCCTGTGCACTGAGGAGACTTCTCCACGGTGGTCTTCTTCAGGGTGGGGAGCACCCTGTTAAGGGCTAAGTAGCAGACTCCCAACATGGATACGTGTATTGGCCTGAGTAACAGGCACTGGACATTGGGGAACGAGAAGATGCTGGAAGAAGGAGTAAGCATCTCTTTCTTTGCCAAAAAACCCACGTAAATCATCTCTGTCACCATTGCTCTCCTCATTCGACAGGTGAGAAAACCTAGGGACCTAGACTTACCTTGAGTCGCCTGTGGCTGGTGCTTTATAAATACCATCCCATTGAGCTAACGGAGCAGAATCAATTGCTCCATCAGATCCATGCAGGAAGCCTGATGCCTGATTGTGACAGTCATGTGAGGGAGACCCAGAGTGATCTTCGGGTGAGGCTACAATCAGGATGCAGATTTCTCTGACTCTGCTATCTGCCCCTCAGGTGTGAGATGTCCCATGAGTGATACCACCATTGATGCTTGGTTTCTACATCTAGGAAATGGGAAGAATACTAGTGCCTTAAAAAAAAACTATTGAAAAATATACATGTAAAACACAGTATTTACCAATTCAGCATTTTTCCTGTATATAATTTAATAACATCCATTACATGAGTCGTTGTCATGGATCAAATTGTGTCCCCCAAAATATATGCCACAATTTTGTTGGGCCGTGATCCCGTCTTCTGTGATTGCCCTTCATTTTGCTATTTTCCTCTGCTGTAAATCCTAACCACTGCCTGTGATTAACAGCTATGATTATGTTAAAGAGGATTAGGATGGGGCTGTAACATCCGTCCTAAGGTCACCTCCTTGTGTGTCCCTGGAGGGTAGCTTGCACCATCTTTTATCCTGCAACAGATAAAAGGAAAGGGAAGCAAGCAGAGAGATGGGGACCTCACACCATCAAGAAAGCAGCACCAGGAGCAGAGTGCATCCTTCAGACCTGAGGTTCCTGTGCCAAGACGCATCCTGACCAAGAAAAAAGGATGCAACACAGGACCTTCCTCCAGAGCCGACAGAGAGGGAGTTCCCTGGGAGTCGGCACTCTGAATTCAGCCTTCTAGCCTACTGGACTGCGCTAGAATAAATTTTTCTTTGTTAAAGCCACCTGTTCCTGGTATTGCTGTTAGCGCAGTAGCAGATGCCTAAGATAGGCATGTTGTACAGCCATTATTGGGATCTGCGCCCACATTTCCCATGAGCTGCAGCAGAAATTCACCGCCCCTGACGATGACTCCCCTCTCCTTTCTCTCCTGCGTTGGTCCCCACAGCAAACTGTAGTCTCTACCTATTGGCTGGTTCTAACACTAGTGCCTTTTTATTGCTGTGAGGATCTTACGATGTAATACAAGTGAAGTGCCAATCAAGAAGCTGGCATAGTAAACCAAACCCAACCCACTGCCATTGAGTTGATTCCAACTCGTCCTGGCCCTATAGGACAGATTTGAACTGCCCACACGGTTTCCAAGGAATGGTTGGTGGATTCCAATTGCCAATCTTTTGGTTAGCAGCCAAGCTGAAGAAGATAAGTTGAAGTCCTAACCCCCAGAAGCTCAGAAAATGACCTAGTTTGGTAATGGGGTCATCACTAATGTAATTAGTTAACACAAGAAAGCATTAAAGAAGGGTGGGCCCTGGTCTCTTTATAACTGGTGTCCTTCAAAGAGAAAAGAGAAAGGCAGAGAGATACAAAGGAAGGATGGTAAGTGACATGGAGTTGGAGACAGAGACAGAGATTGAGACAGAGGTTGAAGGAATGCTGCCTCAAGCCAAGGAATGCCTGGGGCAGCTAGCCTCTGGGAGGGACAAGGAAGGAACTTCTAGAGAGAATAGAGTGGACAGACCAGTTGATACCTTGACTCAGAATCTTCACTGCCAGAACTCTGAGATAGTCAATTTCTGCTGCTTTAAGTCACCCAGTTTGTGGTGCTTTGTTTTAGCAGACCTAGGAAACCAACACCCATGTCTATATACCAAGGCAACGTTCTCTTCCAGCTGACTCAGTCAGGTAAACTGAGGCATGGAGTGACAAAGGGGGGTATAAGAAAGAGGTAGTTGGCTCCTCCTTCAAGCTCTCTGTTTTCCTGTTGCCGGTTGCCACCTATATACGCTTTCAGAATGCAATGATGGTTTTGAATTTTTTTGTCATCATGATTTTGTATGAGAAATCTGGGATTTCCAAATAGAAACCCGACTGTGAAGATGCTGGAAGGCAAACATCTGTGAAAAATCACAGTAACAATGTCAACATCTGTCTCTGTGAAAGGAAGTTGCTGAAGTTCTCGGTTTACAGCCAATCCATTGCGGAGGCCAGGATGCTTGCAGATTTAAACAGCACGTTGAAGCTATAGGAATGGCTAATTAATTTAGTTTGCATGCCTATGAGATTTTTCATTGTTTCCAGTTAAGAAAAATTCTTTTTTGAATAGAGAGCATGGGCATATGGTTAAAAAAATTAAACAGTGCAAGCAAATTATACAATGAAAAGGAAGTCTCCCTCTCCTCCTGAACACCAGTTTCCCTTTTCCAGAATTGTTGGTTTCTTGTGATCCCTTCCAGAGATGCACTTTTTATATAACCCAACCCACTGCCGTCAAGTCGATTCGGACTCATAGCGACCCTATGGACAGAGTGGAACTGCTCCATTGAGTTTCCAAGGAGAGCCTGGCAGATTCAACCTGCTTACCTTTTGGTTAGGAGATGTAGCTGTTAACCACTATACCACCAGGGCTTCTCACTTTTTATATAGCAGAATATATGTATTTATAGCCTCCTCCCATTAAACCAACCAGCGGTAGCACATTGTACACATTATTTTGCATCTTAATGTTTTCCCCATTTAACAACATAACTTTTGGATCCTTCCAGATGAGTTCATATAAAGTTGTCTCATCTTTTTAATGGCTGTATAGTATTCTAAGGAGTTCCTTGGTGGTGAAGATGGTTAAGTGGCTGACTGCTAGTGAAAGGTGGGTGGTTAGAACCAACTGCAAGGCACCTCAGAAGAAAGGACTGGCTATCTATTTCCAGAAGTTCACAGCCTTAGAGACCCTACTGAATGTTCTACTCTGCACATATGGAGTTGCCATGATTCCGAATGGACTTGACAGCAAACAATAACATGATATTCCAGGGAGTCCCTCAGTGGCACAAATATCTAAGCACTCAACTGCTAACCTAAAGGTTGGTGTTTTGAACCCACCGAGAGGTGCTTCTGAAGACAGGCTGGTGATCTGTTTCTGGAAGGTGTCAAAGACCTGAAAAACTTGACAGCTTTGGAGTGAGGTTCTATCTTGCACACACGGGGTAGCTTGGGAACTCTTTCTGGAACGGCCACTGTACACGCTGGCAAGGTGGCAAGTTTGCAAACTTAATTGTGTGGTTGTCTGTGAGGGAGTTTGTAGATGGTAAAGAAATCACTGTATTGGAACACCCTCCCTGCTCACCTGATCTGCCACCCAGTGACTTTTTCCTTTACCCAGAGATAAAGGAAATATTGAAAGGAAGAGATTTGGATGACATTCAGTACACGAAGGGTAATACAATGACAGCTCCGATGGCATTCCAGAAAAAGAGTATCAAAATTGCTTTGAGGGGTGGTCTAGGGGCTGGCATCAGTGCATAGCTTCCCAAGGGAAGTACTTGGCAGGTGACCATAGTGATGTTCAGCAGTGTGGTCTGTAGCACTTTTTCTAGGATGAGTTCATGAACTCAACGGCCAGTCCTCATAGGCTGATCTTTACAGCGTGGTACGTGTGTATCCGCACATCTGTAGGACAGATGTCTGAAAGGGGCATTGCTGGGCCAAAAGGATGTGTATTTCAACTATTACATCTTTTAGTTTAAAATAAAAGTTTACTTTATCTTCAAGGAAGCATTGACTTCTTCAAGGAGATGAGATGGGTGGAGGTGGGATGTTGTACTGAAAAGCTTAGTGACCGTTCACAGATGCTTCGCTACATTTCCTTTTTCCCAGCTTCTTCTCCAGATCCCAGAGAGTTGGAAACTATCTGTTCCAGATCCCAGAGAGTTGGAAGCTACCTGTTCATTCATCTTTGGGCTTTTGACTATGCCATTGAGATGTCATGCTCAGAGACAAATAAGCTACTGGTGAAGCGGTGATGAGTTTCTGTGACCACATTTACTCAGTGTGGCCTGAGCTGGCCCTGCCCACCTCTCCAGCTCATATTGCACCGCACTCTGCCCATCATGCTGAATAGCCAGTTCATTCAACATATTCCACTCCTCACCCCAAGGCCTTTGCACATGTTGTTATCTGTCTGAACTTCTTTCCTCTCACCCTAGGCATGGCTAACTCCTTGTTTTTCTTTTAACTTAAGTTTAAATGTCATGTATCTGGATCTCCACTAAAAGACCGCAATTGATGGCCCAGGTGCCTCGGAGTTCTCCCGGGAGTGGGGCCCCTCGCCCTGATGCTGCCCCGGTCCATAAATCATAATAAAGATCAACTTGTCAGACAACAATGGATTGGACTTAGTGCTGCAGAGTGGCCATATTGTGTGGGCCCTTTATGGTTCTAGGCATCTGTAGGAGGTCATCCTGTTGACCTCATACTGGAGGAAGGGGAATGGGTGGAGTGGAGAAGATAGGAGACGGTTGGGAAGATAAGACATGTATAGAGCAGAGAGGAAGAGTGTGCTGTCACCGGGCAGGGAGAGTCATGGAAGCTGCGTGTAGGTCAGCATGCAAATTTATATGGGAATGTACATTTTCATTCAATCATAAAAAAAAAGTCACCTATCTGGGAAAGTCTTCTGAGGTTCTCTTCTTCCCCCCAAAGTAATTGGGTCCCCACTTTGTACCCTAGTAGCCTCTGATACTCACTCCTTCTTTATAGCTCTTATTATCTCTCATTTTGATTTCAAGTCTTCATTTTTGGGTGGTTGGGAATTTGGACGTGTTGATTATCAAAATGAATCATTTAGGCAGAGTGTTCTGTGCCTCATCAAAAATCAGAATCTGGCCCTGGGTTAGCTCTCCAATCCTGCCAAGCCCCGCTCTTCTCCTGCAGAGTTCCAGTTCTCTGCTCCGGGCTTGCCAGCAGGAAGCTTTCCAGGGACCAGCTCGCTCCGTGTCTTCAGGGTCCTTCTTCCGCCGCTGATGTCTTCATCTGTTCTCTGGCCCCCTCACTGCCTGCTGCCCTCCCTGCAGGCCCACCCAAACTGTCCCTGCAGAAGTAAACAAGGGGACCTGCAGCAGGCAGTGAGCGCTGTACCCAACAGTTGGCTGTTGGGGATTCTAATTTTAGGCTCTGGGAGGAAGCTGATTTCTGTGATGAGAGAGGCCACATGCTTTATCAAGGGCTGATTTACTAAGACTCTCAAATGTAGGTGAAGGCATGATAAGGCCAGATTTTCTCAGCCTTTGTGCTGAGGGGTTACGTGTGACAGTGTGCTATGTGGCCACATTAGCATATTAATCACAGGTGGCATTAAAGTCTCTAAAATAGCAGCTTTATTGAAAAGAAGTAATTTGGCTTCTACAAATGGACTGGTCCCTTCTCTCCGAACTCAGGCAACATGAGGCTGACACGTCCTGGGGTACCAAGATATCCGAGGATTTGCACTGGGAACCCCCGGGCACTCCAAGCCCTTTGGGTCCCAAGGCTCTTCACTTTGCCAACATGGCCTTGGAGTTTTCTGCTTCCTGAATTGTTGGAGGACACTATTTTAGACACACACACACACACACACACACACACATCATGTCTGACACATCTATGAACTTAATTGTTCTAAGTGCTACATACCTCAGTGCTGAATATCACTGTGATTACCTTTGCAGTACTTCTTTTGGGAAACTATGCACAGATGCCAGCCCCTAGTCCACCCTTCAAAGCAATTTTGGAACTCTTTCTGGCATGGCCATTGCACACGATGGCAAGTTGGCAGATTTGCCAACTTAATTGTATAGTTGTCTGCGAGGGAGTTTTAAGCCAGTGTTTCAGTCAGGTGGTGCTGCTTGCTCTAACAGAGATACCACGAGGTGGATGGCTTTAGCAAAGAAAAGTTAATTCTTACACATTCCGCTAGGCTCCAAGTCCAAATTCAGGACGTCTGCTCCAGGGGAAGGCTTTTGCTCTGTCGGCTCTGGAGGAAATTCCTTGTGTTGTATCAGTCTTTGTCCAGGGAGCATCTTGGTGCAGGAACCTCAGGTCTGAAGGACGTGCTCTTCTCCCGGTGCTGCTTTCTTTGTGTGCTGAGATTCCCAATTCTCAGTCTGCTTCTCGTTCCTTTTATCTCTTGCAGGATGAAAGGCTTAAGGGTGGGGCAAGCCATGTTCCCAGGAAACTCCCTTTACAGTGGAGCAGGGAGGTGATCTTAGGAAGGGATTTACAGTCCCACCCTAATCCTCTAACATACAGCACAGGAAAATCCCAAAATGGAAGACAGTCACAAAATATTGGGAATCTTGGCCCAGCCACAAGACTACACACATTTTGGGGGGGGGATACAGTTCGATGCATGACAGCCGATAGCAGCCTCATGTTGCCTGAGCTGCAGTCCCTTCATAGAAGCCCAAATTACTTTGTTCCAATGAAGCTGCTAATTTAGAGAGCATGAATGTATATACATAAGTACATACACACATACATTTACACGCACATAAATAGGTACAGTGATTTAGGTGGAAGTTTACAGAGCTAGTTTCTTATTCAATAGTTAATACACAAATTGTTTAGGGACACAGATCACTAACCCTGATATGCATCAGTGCTCTCCCCTTCTCCGCCCTGGGTCCCCATGTCCATTTGTCTGGTTTCCTCATCCTTTCCTACCTCCTTGTCTCGAACCCAAAGGGATGGAGAAGATACAAGACTCTGAAAGGAAAGCCCGGAGCCTGCCTGATGCATAACAACAGAACTCGGTTGGATCACACTTGTGGGTATCATTAAGAGCTGGCAGGCAGTTACTGAAGCTCTGTTCTGTTTGGGAGTGCCTCAAGGTCCAACCCGCGCCATGTATGTCCCTTTTGGTAAACCTTTGACGGGGGACTCACCTGAACTTTGAGAACCATTGTTTTCGAACTTTCCAGCAAAAAACAGTACAGCCCAGGGAATTCCAGGCAGCTGCTTCTCAGGCACTAAGGAAATGATTTGGGCTGAGTCCTGAAACCGGAATCATTTCAAGTTTCCTGATTCTGGACTCCCAGCAGGAGATAGTCCAGCAGAAGACATGTGTCCACTCTGAGCAAGACTGAGAGAATCAAATTAATTTCGTTTATGACCTGAGGCAAGTTTGAAATTGGCTCTTCCAGGATGAAACAGGAAAAGCAGAGCAGCTCATGAGGCTCTGGCCCCAGCCCCCTCCGCCCCCCTCCCATCAGGGCTTCAGCGCTTTAATTGCGGTGGGATTCCTTCCACTGAGCAAGGCATTGTGCCTGTCTCACTGCAGCACAGGCCATGCCAGAGACAATCCTCCAGGTGACATCTGTGGGCAGACATTTGGGAAACCCCACTAGGCTGGTCTGCCCTGAGAGGTTTGCATGACCTGTAGAAGCAGATCGTAGGGGGCTGTCAGTTGCATCAGAAGTGGGAAGGGGCGTAAGGGACCAACAGCCAAAGCTCAGTCGACCACTCTGCAGTCATGTTCTTGCCAGCAGTAAGAGGGGAACATCGCCCTGATCCCGGTCTGCAGTCAGATGGCTCCACCTTAGAGCTGGACAGTGTATCAGAGGGGGTTGACTTCACACCCTGGCCTGTAGGAACAGTCCCACTTATGCTTGGTCCTGGTTGACACTCATCTCAAAAGCGTTCTAGTTTGGCTGATAATTTGTATGGTCACCCCAGTTCAGGGTATCTCAGCCTCAGCACTGTTGACATCTTGAGCTGCATAATTCTCTGTTGTGGGGACTGCCTTATGTCCTGTAGGATGCTTGGCAGCATCTGCCCAGTAGATGGAAACCCAGGTGGCGTGGTGGATAAGTGCTACATCTGTTAACCAAAAGGTTGGCAGTTCAGATCTGCCAGGAGCTCCTTGGAAACCTGATGGGACAGTTCTACTCTGTCTTATAGGGTTGCTGTGATTCGGAATCGACTTCACAGCACTGGGCTGGGACCCAGTAGATGACGATAACACCTTCCTTGCCTCCCGAGTGTGACAATCAAAAAATGTCTACAGAAACATTGCCAAATGTCCCCTGGGGAAAGGGACAATATCATCCCTGGTTCAGAACTCCTGCCCTAGTTAGGGGGTGCTGTTGAATTCTTCCTTCTGACATCTTGTGGGAATAACTTGGTTCACATTCCAGGAGGAAAGACCTCTACTTAGTGATTTCCTGATGATTTTGCCTGCTCAGCTTCCAGTGCTTTTTCTGTTCAAACAGCACCACACTTATTCGGGGAACCACCAGTTCTCCAGCGTCAGTCTATGCCATTTCGATGACTTAAATAGAGGGGTATGACCTACCTTGGATTATACGGCCAATCACAGAATGCCATCCCCCTGGCTATCCTGATTGGTTCAGGAACAGGCATCTGATCTAAGCTGGGTCAATGAGTATCAATTCCAAGACTTGTTACATCAATGGGGGAAGAGATACTCTTTCCGCTGGGGTCAGCAAGCTGGTAGAAGGAAGCCTGGAGCTGTTGGGAGGACCTATATCATCTTGTAGGAAGAGCTCTCCTGAGAATGAAGCCAGAGAGGAAAGCAAAACTGAAAATGGAGACAGAATGCTGATCACACTGCTTAAGAACCTGTCTCGTACTAAACCTGAAGGCATATCTCACCTCGAGTTAATTTCTCACCCAGACCAGTTTGAGCTGGGTTTCTGTCCCATTTGCAACTCAAAAAGGCCATGTGTTTCCAGACAATATCTCTCCACCCTCTTTTCCAATCCATAGGCTTCATAACTTTAATTCTGCTAATGATGAGTTTTGTCACCTGTCATGGAGTAGCAGCCATCACAGAACCCTTGAGACTTTCTCCCTAAACCCTTCCCGTCATCACTAGGGCTCAACCAAGGCCACACGTCCTTAGCTTTGTCTTTTTAAATGTCTCTCAAGATTGCATTGAAGTCATGTCTACTCCTTCTCTTCCTTCTCCTTCACCTTCCGTCTGTCTTTCCAACTTTATACCCCGCTTTTTAGAGGGCAGTGGTGGTTCGTGGGTAGAATTCTCACCTTCCATGCAGAAAATCTAAGTCTGATTTCAGGTCAGTGCATTTGAATATAGCTACCACAGCTGCTCCATCGGTGGAGGCCTGTGTGTTGCTGTGGTGCTAAACAGGTTTCAGTGGACCTTCCAGACTAAGACCAGCAAGAAAAGGCTGGCAATCCATTTCTGAAAACCAGTCCAAGATATGACCGTATGGATCACAATGGTCAGATCCCCATGGTAGAAGAGGTCAGTATGAGCTGGGGCCAATGCACCAGCAGCCAGTGACAATAACTTCCCTTTTAAATTATTACCCAGATGTTGGGTTGTTGTTAGGCGCCTAGAGTCAGTTCCCACTCCCAGTGACCCTATGTGTAACAGAATGAAACACTGCCTGGTCCTGCACCGTCCTCAGAATCATTGCTGTGTTTGAACTTTACTGTTGCGGATCTCATTGAGAATCTTCCTCTTTGTCACTGACCAACTACTTTACCAAGCACGATGTCCTTCTCCAGGGACTGGCCCCTCCTGAAAACATGTCCAGAGTAAGTGAGATAAAGTCTGGCCATGCCTGCTTCCATGGAACATTCTGGCTGTACTTCTTCCAGGACAGATTTATTTGTTCTTCTGGAAGTCTGGGATAGATTCAATATTCTTCACCAACCACTAAAACTCAAAGGCATGAATTCTTCTTCAGTCTTTCCCATTCACTGTCCAGCTTTCACATGCACAGGCAACAACTGGAAATATTATAGCTTGGATTTGGTGCACCTTACTTCTCAAAGTGATATCTTTGCTTTATAACACTTTAAAGAGGACTTTTACAGTAGATTTGCCCAATGTGATACGTCATGTGATTTCTTGACTGTTGGTTCTGTGAATGTTGATCGTGGATCCAGGTAAAACAATATCTTTGGCAACTTTTTTTTAATTCGGACCTACATTTATAAGGGGTTCTTGTAGCTTGTAGCCTACCCAGACAGAAATGATCTTCTTTAGGCTATTTGTGGACTCCCTGGACGGAGCAAACACTCAGCTGTTAACAGAACAGTTCAACACTTAAGTCTATCCAGAGGCACTCAGAAGACAGAACTGGTGATCTTCTTCTGACTTCTCAATCTACAGATCTTCCTGCTTATAACCAGCACCTTTTTGGGATGTGGTTTGATTTGGCTGGGATAGTACCTGGGCATATGGAATATCCTCTTTTCCGTTGGCTCCCATCAAGACTGACTTGGGGGACTGTCTCTCTCTAGGATTGCTTTGGCTCTTTGTCAGTCCCGGGATTCCGTGATTGACAACTTCACCTGTCAGGTGGTGAGAATGAAAGCTGATGGTCTGTGCCAGACAGGATGGACAGCTGCTAGTGTAGGGTATTCTCCCTACATGCTGCGTGGCTTGGATGTCTCCGGTGGTGATGGAACCCTGAAGTTGATTACATCCGCCTTATGGAGCTGATAGTCCCTCACTCCGAATGGACTCACACTGACCTGGACCAGCTGACTGTGGTCCCCTGGAGACAGCGTTGACAGGGAGACCCAGATGCAAATCAGGTGTCCAGGATACACTGGCTGTAGCTGTGTCTGGTAGTCCAGATGTCTTACCCCAGTCTCTGTTTGGGAGGTTGCTTCACCTCTGGAAGTAGGGAGTCAAGCTGCACACAGTGCTGATGTTTGCTGTCACTCTCTACTGTTGAAGTGTTTCCACATTTAGGTTTAATGAGGAAACCCTGGTGGCATAATGGTTGAGTGCTATGTCTAACTAACCCAAAGCTTGGCAGTTTGAATCCACTAGGCTCTTCTCGGAAACTTGATGGAGCAATTCTCTGTCCTATGAAGTTATTATAAATTGGAATTGATGTGATGGCAGTGGACTTGCTTTCTTGGGATTTTTTTTAAGCAGCGATCTTTACATTTATAACAAGTATCTAAATGTTTACATACATTTAGATTTTTTCTTTCTTTTTTTATTGTGATTGAGTAAAAGTGTGCAATCCAATTTAAATTTGCATGCCTGCCTACCTGCAGCTCCTTCTCTCCTAGCCTGTTGACAGCACACACCTCCTTTCCATTCCATACATGTCATATCCTCTTAACAATCTCATGTCCCCTCCTCTCCACCATTGCCACTCCGCTCTAGTAAGAGGCCAATAGGATGACAACCTACAGATGCATAGAATGTAAAGTGTACACACTCTTTGGAGGTTTAATGTCTGACCCAGCAGCGGGGTCTCCAGCAGGGTCTCTGACTCCACATTCTTCATCTTAAGCCTCAGAGCCCCTACCATAGACTCACTACATGTGGGATTCACAACCTGCATCTGAGAAGCTGACTCTTAAACTGGAAGCCCCAGGAATCAAGGAGCAGATGGAAGGACTAGGGTGTCAGGTCAGCCGGGTGTGATCACAAGCTGACAAGGGCTGAAGGTGCTCGCCCTGGGGAGAAGGACCAGATAGGAAGGAGGGCTGGGGCAAGACAGGTGTGTTTTTATTGCGGGTTTGTATTACTTTGGGAAACTGCGGTGGCCTAGTGGTTAAGTGCTTTGCTAAACAAAAGGTTGGCAGCTCAAATTTGCCAAGTACTCCTTGGAAACTCTATGGGGCAGTTCTACTCTGACCTATAGGGTTTCTGTGAGTCGGAATTGACTCGATGGCAGTGGATGTATTGCTTTGATGAAAAAATCAATTATTGAAAAAAATCAGAGGCTAAAAAAATTTTTGTACAAGCATGGACATAACAGTTCTGATAACAGTGATATTGCTCCATATGAATTTATATTAGTGTACTAGGTTTCTTACACACTGAATTCATCTTTAATTCACGCTACAACTTCAGGCTGACTTGGTTTGCCCAGGGATTTCCTGAATTTGCCCCCTAGCCCCAGGCAAAACCCCTACAAAGAAAAGCTGTTCTCACCCAACGTATTTTATAGATGAGGAAACTGAGGCTCCGAAGGCTTCTGTAACCAGTGTAGGGTCACACAGTTGGTAGCAGACATAGCTATGGGTCACCCAGATGGGCAGTGGTAGCATAGTTAAGAGTCCCCCAGCTAGGTAGCTGTAGTATAGTTAAGGGTAACCTAGCTGGTTAGCAGTATCATAGTTAAGGGTGACCCAGCTAGGTAGCGGTAGCAATAGTTAAGTCTCATAGACGGTTAATGTTAGCATAGTCGGGTCTCCCAGCTAGGTAGTAGTAGGCACAGTTAAGGTCCCACAGTTAATTAGTGGTAGCATAGTTAAGGATGACACAGCTAATTGTAGCAGAGCTTAGAAGTGAACCAGGTACTACCTGGCTGAATCTTGGGCTCTATCTGTTACGTTTTTATTACATGGAGTCTTAGAGCTGAAGGGACTTTAGGGTCCCAGTGTCCAACCGCCTTGTATGTAAGTGGGGACACTTGGCCCCAGATGACTCACGCAAGGTCACGTCATGGTTCATTTTATACTTCCAAGGGACCATTAGGCTGGCAATCAGGTGAGACTGATGTCATGGCTGGTCCCCCTTAGAAGGCCAGCCTACAGGCTCTGAGAAGGCACCTCTGGCTGGAGAGGGCTGGGTCTGGGTGAGGCCAGTGTCTAGGGGCGGGAGTTGGGGTTGGGGATGGGTGAGTGGGTGGGATGGGGGTGGCTGGGCGGTGGTGCCTGGAGCTGGGAGACAGGAGAACCTGTCACTCTATAATTTGCATACACTGTGGCAAGGGGGTGGGGGAGGAGGAGAACAACCCAGACAAACTCTGAAAGGTTGTTTTGGACTTAATCCAAAAGCAGCTCAGTAAGATAAATAAGATAAAGTTGGTGAGCCTCTAAGGTTGAGCGATCGTATCACTATTGCATTTGAAATATTCATGAGGGGAAAGCGGGTATGAGAAACATCCCCAGAAACATACTGTGCTTTGAAAAGATGGAATTTAAGGGCATGAAAAATGAATCAGGGGAAATTAATGTCAGAATGTGGGATGAGCTAGTCGGGGGACAATTGCTGCCTGGAAGAATGGGGGTGGGGCATGGCAGAGATGTTTCAGACTGGGCTGTGACTGGGATTCTCTGTCCCACCTGGAATATGTAAAATGTCGATTGTCTCATAAATCATGTGAAGTCAATGCTTAGTCAGAAAGCGGATGGCTTTGCTGAGGATGAAGAAACAGGGAGGGGTGGGAGTGGGACAGGTTGGGGGCCACTGGGAAAGACCAGTAAAGAGAACCGACTCCTTTGAACGACGGGCAGATCTGCCACCTCTCAGAGATCTGACACCTCTGGCTGTGTGGGGGAGCGAGATGCCCAGAGACCAGAATGCCTCACCTGGCTCTGCCCAGAACAACTGCAATTTTGGGTATACCTCTGGGCCTCGGTTTCTCTGCTTGTGAAATCAGGGGACTGGGCTGGATGCCTCCGAGGATCATTGCTCTGCATTGAGAAGCTCTGGTTTTGTGATGTACTTGGAAATCAAAGGTAGGTTAGGGCAAAACAGCCCTGCATCTTCCCTGATGATGGGGATGAAACTTAAACGCACTGCCACTGAATTGGTTGCAACTCATAGCAACCCTGCAGGACAGACGAGAACTGTGCCAGAAAGTTTCCAAAGAACAGCTGGTGGATTCTGTTTAGTAACAGCACTGGGAGAGCTCCGGGTGGCGGGACAGCCTCTCAGGTTAGCACCTTCTTGGTGGGTTCAGATGGGGTCCAGTCCCTTTGAAGGAGTGTCTGCTGGTACGGCCCTTCTGGACAGAGATCTGGAACGCCAGCTAGTGCAGTCTGCCTGCGGCCGGTGGGTCTGTTCAGAACGAGCATCAGCATCACCTGGAGCTTCAGGGTGAATCCCGTGCATATTAAAGTATGAGATGTACTCACCCAAGACACGGCAATTGTGCTCCAGATTTATACCCAGAGAAAGTATCACCCAGGAGATAGAGTCCAAAAAAAAAAAAAAAAACAAACCCACTGCTTTCAAGCCAATTCCGACTCATGGTAACCCTCTAGGATAGAGCAGAAGTGCCCCTTAGAGTTTCCAAGGAGCACCTGGTGGATTCGAACTGCTGACCATAGCGCTTGCCCACTACACCACTAGGATTTCCAGATGTACAGTAGCCACTGCCGTAGAGCTGATTTGGACTTATAGCGACCCTGTAGACAGAGTAGAACAGCCCCATAGAGTTTCCAAGGAGCACCGGGCAGATATGAGCTGCCGACCTTTTGGTTAGCAGACGTAGCACTTAACCAGGATGCCACCAGGGATTCCAGATGTAGAGTAGGCATCTGTAAAAGGATACCCAAGGAGGAGCAACAGACTTACCCGTCTGAGAGGGAATAGGTAAGTAAAACATGGAGAACATACACAATGGAATGCGATCACATAGCAGTTAGAAGAATGAACCTGATATACGGACAAGGCTGGATCTTAACGCCAGATTGCCGAGGGAGGAAACATGAGGAGCAGAACCATTCTACACCACGATGCAAGTTTATAGATTAAAAGTGCATTGTCCACAAACCAATTCCATAAGTTGAAAGCTCCACACGGGCAGGGGTCTTTGCCTATGTTTATCACTGCGTCACTGGCACGTAGTAAGCACTCAATATTTGACGAACAAATACATTTTATGAGAATATGTACACATTCCAGAGAAAGGGAATAGATCACACAAGACAGACTTCTGCACGGAGGGACAGAGATGGTGCTCCAGCTGCTGAGGGGTGATTAACTCCACTGTCTGCACCTGAGGTGGAATGACAGCCCAAGCTTACGGGAGAGGGATACCAGCCTGCGGGGCTTCATTCAGGCAGCTGGTCTCTCCCAGCAGCTCTTCTGCTGCCCTGCCTCTGGCTACCCAAGGCGCTGGCTCTGCTCACTGTATCTTGGCTCCCTACCTTTTTGCCTTATCTCCAAGGCTTTAGTGACCTTTGCTGCAGACACAGACCCTCCAAGGCATGGCTCTCTGCTGAGCACTTTGGGTGTATCATCTTGCTTGTTGCATAATGTTTCCAGACCAGAGGTTCTCAACTTGGGGGGGGGGCATTTGCCTCCCTGAGGGACATCTGGCAACATTTTTGGTTATGACTGCTTAGGGTGAGTGGGTGCTCACAGTATCTAGTGGGTAGAGGCCAGGGATGCTGCTGACAGCCCCCCAAAATGGATTTCCAGGTCCAAAATATTGATAGGCTGAGGTGGAGAAGTCCAGCCCCAGAGGTTGTTGTTGATAGGTGCCATGGAGTCAATTCAGACTATAGCGACTGTGTGCGCCACAGAGCACAACCCTGTGCAGCCCTGTGTCAGCCTTATCATCGCTGTTGTGTCTAAGGCCATTGTATCAATCCACCTTGTTGAGGTTTTCCTTTTTTTCACTGACTCTCGACTTTAGCAGGTATGATATCCTTCTCTAGGGATTGATCTCTCCTGACAACATGTCCAAAGTATGTGTTATGTGGGCTCTGCATCCTTGCTTCCAAGGAGCATTCTTAGTGCAGTTCTTCCGAGATAGATCTGTTCATTCTTTTGGCAGTCTGTGGTAGGACACTCTATTAGTTCTATTGGAGGGGGGGAGGAAATGAGCAGGGAGAGGTTGGGTAATCCCGCCCAAGGCCCCATATCTGGAAATTGGGCCAAGCCAAGCCAAGCCAAGCCAAGCCAAGCCAAGCCAAGCCAAGCCAAGCCAACCTAAACCAAACCAAACTCATTGCCATGAGTTGAGTCCAAAGGATAGAGATGCTATAGGACAGAGTACAACTGTCCCATAGAGTTTCCAAGGAGTGCCTGGAAGGTTTGAACTGCTTACCTTCTGGTTAGCAGCTATAGCACTTGGCCATCATGCCAGGAGAGTTTCTGGAAAGTGGTGCAGGTGGAATGTGAACCAAGTTAGCCCTGGCTCTTCACTAATGCTATACCTGAGTGCTCATTAGAAATGGAAAACCCAAACCCAACAAGATGGGCACAAATTTAGCTTCACTCAGTTATGTCATATACGGGGTGAGCAACTGTCCAGGGGCCTGAGACTGAAGGATTTCCTAGGATACTGAGATTCCAGTACCCAAAGCCAGATTGTTGGTCGCCTTAGTACAACCCAGACTCGGTAGGTGTCTGAGCTACTAATCTGATGACTATATTCACCACTGAATTCACGCTGTGTGCTAATTGATGTTAATACAGAGACCAAAACCCAGTCTCAACTTCACCTACAATGAATTCTTGTCCTTGGTGCTGAAGGCCTCCCTCTGCTCTGAAGGTGTTTATCTGTTAGGTCATTGAATTAAACCAACAAGCTTCCGGGTAGATCAGCATTTGTTTTTAGAGAGTTTCACAAGTTCATTAGAAGATAGATCAATTGGGGGAAATCCCAAGGTTTGCTACCAAGGTCAGTGTCCTCATCTGATATTGGACAAATCACTTACCTTGCCCTAAGCAGACTGGGGCTCAGCCTCCTCCTTGAGAAAATAAGTACTTAGTAAGAGCCACATTTATGAGAAGTCCGGTGCCAGGCACTGTGCTAAGACCTGTAGGTGTTGCCTCGTTTAATGCTCCCATGACAGTAGGGTGTAGCTCCCTGGGACAAGTGGCTGGCCCAGGGACCTGGCTGGTGAGCCAGGCAAGATGCAGACCCAGGGTGGTCTACTTCAGAGATCACACTTTCAAGGCTATGTAATGTCTCCTGTGGCCGTTGCAGAAGAGATAGAGTCATGTACCAGTTAGGAGCTGAATCCGGGAGGCGGGCTCCAGGGCAGCGTGTGAAATGTGTTTGTAAGGGCAAGTCTGTCTATCTGCCTCCTAGGAGCCCTGAAGACGTCGCTGGCTCTGGATACCTGTGGGAAGGGTCACAGTCGGCTGATCTCACTCTCCAGATTTGGGCCCCTCACTGGCTTACACCCGTAGCACGTGTGATGTGATCAGCAGGTTCGAGGTACAGCTCAGTTCTTGGCATCTTTCTCCTGTGATGGAGGAGACGAGCTTGAGTCCCCAGCTGGCCTGTCTGCTCCCAGCCCTGGTGTACCAGTCACACTCTGTCTCTGTCAGCTTCAAACGCACCTGCTGATGTACCCTCCCAGTGAAACTCCTTGGTCTGTTACCATGGTTTGCTGACGGTTCCAAGGACAGGGATTTGCTGGGAAACAGGGAGGCTAATTTTGTCTTTGTTTATGGCCATCCTCTTTGTTCTTGTATGTTGGTTATTTTAAGATAACGATGATTGTCATTTATTCAGTACTTAATAGGTGCCACTTCAGAATGTCTTTTCCCTCTTTCCCAGTCACCCAGCACTACTGGCTGTCCTTACCAAGCTTTACTATGTCTTTTTGACCCCATAATTAGTAACTATGTTCTAAATACCTAGAAGAGGGCTTGACAAAAGTGAATCCAAACCAAATACATTGCTGTCTAGTCAGTTTGGACTTACAGAGACCCTACAGGACAGAGTAGCACTGTCTCACAGGGTTTCTAAGGCTGAAGTTCTGGTGGAAGCAGAATGCCACATCTTTCTGCTGTGGTGTAGCTGGCAGATTTGAACTAAGGACCTTTCAGTTAGCAGCTGAGTCATTAACCACTGTACCACCAAGGCTGCTTTGGAAAACGCAGGTGCCCAATAAATGTTTGATGAATGAATGAATGAATGAATGAATGTGTGCTAGGCTCTAGACTAATCTCATTGTGTGTATGTATCACACTTAAACCTCACAGTAATCCTAGGAGATAGCTATTATTTTTATCCCCATGTTACAGATGAGAAAGTCTACTCAGAGAAGTCGAGAAACTTTCCCCAAACACAGCAATGTGAGGTCTGACAACTTAATTGCTTTAAGTGCGACATACCTCATTGCTGAATATTACTGCAGTCGCCTTCAAAATATTCTCCTTGAGAAGCTGCGCACCGATGCCAGTGCCTAGTCCACCCTTCAAAACAATCTGGGGACTGTTTCTGGAATGGCCGCTGCTCACACTGGCACAGTGGCAAGTCTGTGCACTTAATTGTATAGATGCCTGCGAGGAAGTTTTTAGCCAGAAAAACACATCACTGTATTGGAATACCCTCCCTACTCACCTGAATTGCCCCCATGACTTTTTTCTTTACCCGAAGATAAAGGAAATAGTGAAAGGAAGACGTTTTGATGACAGGACGTAAAGATAAGAGGACAGCTCTGATGGCCATTCCAGGAAGAGTTCCAAAACTGCTTTGAAGGGTAGACTAGGTGCTGGCATCGCTGCATAGCTTCGCAAGGGGGGTACCTGGAAGGTGACCATAGTGATATTCAGCAATGAGGTATGTAGCACGTTTTCTAGGATGAGTTTGCCAAGTTAATTGTCAGACATAGTAAGTACAAGGTGGGAATACATCCCACCCCATTGTCCTTTGCAGTCTCTCAGTATGCAGATACTTCCTCAGTGTTTATAGGACTAGATCTTTATGTAAGGGAGCCTGGGTGGTGACGTGGTTAAAGCACCCAGCTGCTAACTGAAAGGTCAGTGGTTCGAACCCACCAGCTTCTCCGTGGGAGAAAGAAGCGGCAGTCTGCATCCGTAAAGATTACAGCCTTGGAAACCCTATGAGGCAGTTCTATTCTGTCCTACAGGGTTTTGCTACAATCAGAATTGACTTGAAGGCTGTGAGTTTGGTTTGTTTTGGCTCTCTAGGTAATGCATCCACAGGTATCTATGAGACGTGAACATGTGTGCTATAGACACACATCAGCTATAACTGTGTAACAAACATCTCTGAAAAAATGCAGTGGCTTATAAAAATAAGCATTTATTTCTTGATCATAGGTCTTGCTCATAGCTGGGGAAGCTCAGTTTTAAGCTGGAGTCCAAGTTCACTGTGACCTGTATGTTTCCTTCTGAAGCTCAGCCTGAGAAGCAGTGGCTTCCAGACAGGATAACTGAAAGATGTGATGCCTTTTATTACCTCTGCTGGAAACTGGTGTATTGTCACTTCCGCCCATGTCCCATTGGCAAAAGCAAGCTCAACCTGAAAGGGGTGGGCAATTAAATTTTTCCATTCGTAGAGGGACCGGGGAGGAGGTAAATCCTTGCTGTAACTCACTGGCACAGGTGTACCCTATTTTCATTAGATACAGATATGTCTGTGGTTTTTGCTCCCATGAATTCAGCTTCAGTGAAGAGGTGCATTGTACACCTCACTGTTGTTGAGTTGTTCTTGTTAGTTACCATCAAGTCCACTTACCTGCGGTGACCCCGTGTACAGTAGAATGAAAAGTGTCTGGTTTTGGGCTGTCTGCACAGTTGTGGGTCTACTGCTTGTGACCGTTGGGGCAGCTGCTGTGTGTTTTGAATGCCTTCCATTGGGGCACTTATTTTCTAGCACTCGATTGGATAATATGCTGTTGTGATCTGTAGGTCCTTCCATAAATTCTTCTTTTTTAAAATAATATTTCATTGTCTTCAGTAAAGGGTTACACAGAAGTTTGGGCTCCCGTTCAACAGTGTCTGCACATGTTGCTTAATTTCATGGTTTACATTTTTTCACAGTGTGTAAATATCTGTGATCTGTAGGGTTTTCACTGGCTAATTTAAAAGTAGACTGCCAGGCCTTTCTTCCTAGTCTGTCAGAACTGCTGAAACCTGTCTCCTGTGAGTGACCCTGCTGGCATTTGAACGACCCATAGCAAAGCTTCCAGCATCGTAGCAACGTGCAAGCCAACACAGTATGACAAGCCGACAGTCAGGTGATAGTACTTTCTTTTCCTCTTTTGAAAAGTAGAGTAAAAATGACTGGCCTATGTTCAGAATTGTTATCTTACTTTTTTTAGTTTAACAATATTTGGGCTTTCCACATGAAACAAACTGACATGGATGAGGTTTTGAGCTTTGCAGCCAGATGTCTTGATTTTTCGTGAATACCTATGTGAGATACTCAGCTGCTCTGAGCCTCAGTGTTCTTTTCTGTGAAATGGGGATAAAACAAGTTCCCATTGCCCAGAGCACTGCAAGAACTGAGATGATGTATATAAAAGTTCAGCTCAGTGCTTGACACCAGTGAGTTTACAATATTGTTGTACTGTTATTGTTGTTAGCTGCTGTTGAGTTGGCCTCCAACTCAAGGCAACCCCATAGACAATGGGACAAAAGGCTGCGTGGTCCTGTACTGTATCCATGATTGGTTGGAGATTAAACTTTTGGGATCCAGAGGATTTTCACTGGCTGGTTTTCAGGGGTAGATCCCTTGGCCTCTCTTCCTAGTTGGCCTTAGTGTGTAATCTCCACGGAAACCTGTTCGGCAAAGTAACCACACCCCAGGCTCCAGTGACAGATCTGCGGTGGCTGTGCAGGAAGTACCTTGTCTGGGAATTGAACCCAGGTCTCTTGAATGGAAGTGACTGAACCACAACCGCCCCTCAACTGCTACTGAACCACAACCGCCCCTCAGAAAACATTAGCTTGTACTATTAATGCTATCTTCATAACAAGAACAGACAGTCCATGTATGTTAATGCTACTCAAAGCAGTTACACTGCTCTGCCTTCTGCTGGAAACCTTGGTGGTGTAGTGGTTAAGTGCTATGGCTGCAAACCAGAAAGTCAACAGTTCAGATCTGCCAAGTGCTCCTTGGAAACTCTATGGAGCAGTTCTGCTCTGTCCTCTGCTACTCTGTCCTTGGTCTACTCCACTTCTGTGGGTTGGAATTGACTTGATAACATCGGGGTTGATTTGGTTTTTCCCTGCTGGCTCCCAGTTTAGGTTCCTGTGTTCCAGGTTGTTTTCCCAATCAAGATCCTGCTCTTTTCTTCTGGACTTGGCCTTGGTTGTTTGTCTTCTTGTTTTGGCTTGACTTCCTCTCTGTGGAAGTGTTTGGACCCATCTTGTAAATTGTGTCTCTTCTTCTTTTCTGTCTAAGCAGAGCTTGGAACATGGCACTGGCTTTAATCTGGTAACTCCAGATCTGTTGCTTTGATTTGCTGAGGGTACCCACAGCAGGATGGTTCACTAGGATGCACAAGATAATCATGAAATTTCAACAAGACACAGGTGGGAAACTCCTCGTGTGCCCACAGATACCAGCTTGATGTAGGAGATTTGGAAGTGTCGTTCTCCCCCCGCCAAATCCTCTGGGAGCTGTTAAGCCTGGAGTCTGCACAGTTTAGGCTGTGTGTTTGTAATGGTCTCAAGAAAATCCATTTGACCTACAAATGCAGTGACCTTGACATTTTTTTTGTTTCCTTGAGTATTTCCCAGATGCACATTGATTCTTCCTGTCATGAGGAAGGCTCTGATGCCACTTGGGGCATTTAGATGGCATTTACCAGTCACTGACTGCTATAGCCAATTTGTTCCTGATTTCAAGGTCGATTTTGAATAATTTTAGCTGGGCTGAGTCTCTTGCATTGAATAACTGAGATCAACTATTGGAGGTGGGGCAGGAAGGGGCAGGGGAGCAGCTTCCCTTTGATGAGGGCTCTTTGATTTTGGTGAAGGAGAAGATCCCCTGGTCTGCCATTAATGTTCTCAGTGGCCTTGAACAGGGAAAAGGGAATGGGTGCATACAAGCACTTGATAGGTCCCAGACCCAGAGCTGAATTGTTTCGCTCTTTAATTGAGCACATGGGGCAAATGTTAGTATCTCCATGTTAAAAACTAAATGTTTGCCTTTGAGTCAGTTCTGGCTCATGGTGACTTCATGTGTTACACAGTAGAACTGCTCCACAGGGTTTTCTTAGCTGTAATCTTTACAGAAGATTTTGCCAGGCCTTTCTTCCGTGGCACCACCGGGTAGGTTGGAACTGCCAACCTTTTGGTTAACAGTAGAGTGCTTAACCGTTTGCACCACCCAGGGATCTTGATCACTGTGTTATTGATAAAGAAACCGAGACTACGGTACTTGTGGGCTGGGCTTGGGTATCTCAGAGTCCAGAGTCCATGTTCTTCTTCTCTCCCTTGCTTCTTCCCCACAGCCAGACTCAGAAGTCCGTCTCCTCCATGATGTCCTCCTTGACCACCCTTCTTAGTGCAGTCAGCATCACCGTCTCGGAGCACAACAGGCTGCCATTTGCTTAGTGAGAATTTACCACGTCCCCTTCTGTCATCCTCTCCTTTGGACTAGTTCTTCCAGGCCTGAGATGGTGTCTTGTTCACTACATTTCCCAACATGGCTCTGTGCCCAGCATGGGGTTGGCATCACCCACCATTCTTTAAGGCTACACTGCAGATTTAGAGACAGGCACAGAACAGCCTGGTTTAACATGTGGCCTTTGTACTGGGGTAGCCTGAGTCTGACTCCCTGCAAGCTCTGTGAGTTGGGTTGGGTTCCCAAGAAGTCTGAGATTGGAGTTTTCCCCAGTGGGCGTGGTTTATTGAGGTGGGGCCCTCAGGAGAGGGCAAAAGTGCCCCTCAATGTCAATCGGTCATTGGTCATCCAGGGGTGGGATGGGGCAGTGGGATGGTACAACTCTCTTGGGTAAATAGACTCTTGATAGCCAGGGGTGATTTTCTGGAGAAGGTGTTGGTGTCATTCATTCTTTAGCCACAGAGTTGTGACAGCTGGGGGTCCATGAGTGGACCAGTAAAAGTGATCTTGGTGAGGTAGGAGGAGCAGTGACTACATTAAGTAACTTCCTCGAGCCTCAGTTTTCCTCATCTGTAAAATGAGGATGCTGATAAAACCTGCCTCTGAGTGTTGGTTGAAGATTATATAAGACACCTGCATTTACACGGCTGACGGACATAATGTGCTCAGCACTGGCCTTGGACAAAGAAAACAGCAACAAACAAGAGTTAGTTATCACGCGCACATTATCTCATTTAACCCCTGTGACTCTCATAAGGCAAGTTCTTCTTTTACCCCATTTTAAAGATAAGAAAACTGAGGAACTCTAAGGTGAAGTTCCTTGACTAAGGTCACACAACTTGTAAGGGGCAGGGCTAGGATTCCAATCCAGGCTGTCCAGCCCTGGAGCTGCCACGTGGGTGGTCCTTTGAGACTGATTCTTCTGATCATGGAAAATCTGCTTTCCTCACTCTTGGTTCCCTCAGGCTCCCCATCTTTTCCCTTGTCTCCGAGCCTCTGCACATTCTATTCTTTGTGCTGGAAATGCTTTTCCCTTTTTAGTCTCATCTGCTCACCTTCATCCTTTGAGCCTGAGCTTAGATTTGAACACCCCCAGGAAGCCCCCTCCTTTGGGTAACCCCTCATCTTGCTTCTTGTCCTGTCTCCGATACAAACACCTACTGGAATACGTTGCAACTACGTGGCACTGGTCTGTCCCACAACCTTACCCCACCCTACTCATCTTTGGCTCCAAAGAGCAGGGATTTTTGCCTGTCTCAGTTACCATGGGAACAGCAGTACCTCCCCTAGCATCTGGCACGTAGTAGTCACTCAGTGAATGTTTATTGAATGACTGAACGAGAGTCCAGGTTTAGAACTGCATACCTCAGATGTTTCCCAAAGATCTTGCTGAGCTGAATGAAAACGGTGCCGACTAAACTTCTTCTGGGAAAGTTTTTACGACTGAGTTCACCAGTCCCACTCGTGAAGCCTCTGGGAATAGTCTCCTGTCCATAGAACCAGCAGCTTCCTTGGACCTGGGAGGCCTGGGAAGTTAAAACATGGTTCTTATTTAACAGTCAGCTGTGTCAGTCTCCTAGGACATTCCTATTTTATCACTGCTCAGTTCACTTATTTAAAGTAAGGAGTTTATTTCTTTTCCTTATGAAAGTAAGAGAATCACATTGCTGAAATTGTGAGAAACTGAGAAAAAAAGTGAAAACGTACCCACTATTACTCGGTGGGGAGATTTCCTTGGAATTTTTACCCTGCCCTGCCCCCACAAGGTAAGTTTTGTTTTTTAATCAAGCACACTTACAGCCATGCTATAGAATTTTATACACCCTTGAAGTCATACTACAGAGCTTTTCAAAAATGGTACTTTTTTTTTGCTTAACAAAATGAGATTCTTCCAGATTTAATTACATCATTTAAAATAAAACAATAACCAGCTCTCTTTTTCCTGTATTTGTTTTCTGTTTAAAATTTTTCATCGAAGCAATATGTACACCCAGGAAAAAGTACAGAAGGGCTCCTAATGACAGCGGCAGCTCTTGGCCCCGTCTCTCCTCCTCCCGTCCCCAAGTCCCATTTCCCAGAGGCAATTGCTTGAAACATTGTTTCCGTTTTTAGTTCTTCTGGTGTTTATCTCTCTAACTCTAAATAAGACGCTTATGCGACTCTTTCTTGATTTGTCATAAGCGACTCTTTCTTGATTTGTCAATTTAAGACGTTTTCTATTGACTAGCTGCCGTGAAAGATGAGGATTCAGCTTCTTGACATTGTCCCTCCTTCCCTCCCTCACCTTCCTGCCCTTTTTAATTTCTTTAAAGTAACACGGGCACGTGGCAAACATGCCATCAGGATGAAAGCAGCCTTCCTATCCAGATGCACTGTCTTCACCCTCTTCCCAGTCTCTGGCCTGTCTGTGGTAGATTAGAGATGGCTGCAAACTTTCTGACCCCCCCCCACTGAAAATGAAAAACCACGTCTGTTGCCACAGTTAGCTGATTCTGACACAAGGCGACCTTAGAGTTGGCAGAGTAGAAGTGCCCCATAGGGTTTCCAAGGCTGAAATCTTTGCAGAAGCAGATGCCACATCTCTCTCCCATGGAGTAGCTGGTGAATTCAAACCACCAGCCTTTTGATTAGCAGGTGGGTGCTTAACCACTGTGCTACCAGAACTCTTCCACCCAGAGATAAATCAAAAGACCCAACCCACTACCATCAAGCTAATGCAGACTCCTAGTGACCCTGCAGGCCAGAGTAGAACTGCCCCATAGGGTTTCCAAGGCTGAAATGTTGGCAGAAGCAGACTGCTGCATTTTTTTTTTCCTGTGGAGTGACTGGTAGGTTCTTACCTCTGACTTTTCAGTTAGCAGCCAGGAGCTTCAGTACTGTGCCACCAGGACATATCTACTCACTGATAAACTAGAAAATCAAACCCACTGCTATCCAGTGGATTCCGACTCAGAGCAACTCAACAGGACAGAGTAGATCTGCCCCATAGGGTTTCCACGTCTGTGATCTCTCAGGCGGCAGATTGTGACATCTTTCTTCTAGAGTGACCGGCAGGTTCAAAACGTTAATCTTTTGGTTAGCAGCTGAGTGCCTAACCGTTGTGTCACCAGGGCTTCTACCCATTGATCAGCAGGATCTATTTCCTTTTCACTTGAACTTGTGCTGGCCTGTGACTATTTTGACTAAGAGAATGCCCCCAAAGTGATTCAGTGCCAGTTTTGATGGTTTTATGTGGTCTGACAGCTTCTCCTTCCTGCTTGTTACCGTCCTTGGTTTTAAATGTCTGAGTTAGTTTGTGAGGAATGTCATGACCCCGGTGGAGAGACCACCTGGAGAGACCCTGAGGTCACATGGAAAAGGAGACAGACCCTGTGGAGTCCAGCTTGCAGCTGACTCCACCAAAACCCCTAACGTGCGAGTGAAGCAGTCTTGGACCTTTCAGAACAGCCCAGCAGCCAGCTCAGGACCCTTGAGGGACCCCAGCTGACATTACATGGAGACAAGAATTGCCCAGTTGGATGCTGGCTGAATTCTTGATGCTCAAAGTTATGAAACAGAATAAAAATGGTGGTGGTTTTAACTATTAAGTTTTGCAATGTCTTCCTACAGAGGAATAGTTCATCTGAGTGATATCCTCCTGGAGATGCTCTGTGTGGCACCAATTAACTGGTTTGAACTGCCACTGAAAGGTCACTGGTTTGAACCCGCCAGCTGCTCCATGAGAGAAGGATGTGGCAGTTTGCTCCTGTAGGGATGACAGACGTCTTTGGAAACCCATTGAGGGTAGGCCTACTCTGTCCTACAGAGGCTGCTGTGAGTCAAAATTGTCTTGATAGCAATGTTTTTGTTTGTTTGTTTCTTTATTTGTTTGTTTTTGTTTTGTGTTAGCCTAAGGAGTCCCTGTGTGGTACAAATGGTTAGGTATCCTGCTACTAACCTGAAGGCTAGAGATTTGAGTCTACTCAGAGGTACCACAGAAGAAAGTCCTGGCATTCTCCTCCTGAAGAGTGAGAGCCATTAAAAACCCTATGTTCAGTTCTGCTCTGACACACACGAGGTCTCCATGAATCAGAATCGATCCTAGAGCAAGGGATTTTTGTCATCACCTTGAAAACAGTGCCTGATACAAGGTATGTGTGCTAATGCTTTAATGCGCCATGCAAAGAAAAGGAAGCAGGAATGTGGGCAAGAGGGAAGTGAGGCAGGCAAGGTGGTGTGTCACTGAGCGGGCCATAGCTTCATAGGAGCACAGCTTGTTGCTGGGCCCCAGGGTACTCTTACTGTGTCTTGACACTGTCCACCACGAGGGAAGAAGGTCAGCCACTTACTTCCCAGTTCCTTCCTCTCTCTTCCTGTTTACTGGTCAAATATTTTCAAACCCTGTATTTGTAGGCTCTGCCCACTGCCCCTTGTAGCAGTTTCTGGGAAATCTGGAACCTCTGTGAGCTGGTGGATGTGATGGAGGCCAGCCCTTGCCTCCAGGGTAGGCTGAGTAATTTTCGATCGGATGCTCGGCATTGCGAATTTAATCTTGTTGATTGCTGGATACTTTTGTGCCAGGCGCAGTTGTAGGTGCTGGGGATCCACATCAGACAACACGAAGATCCCTGTTGCTGTGGACCTTTTATACTAGCAGGGAGACAGACAATAAACAATCAGTATTGTTAAGACTGGCTATTGTTATCTTCCTATTTGCACATCTTTGTGAATACCTGACCCTACACAGCCATCTTTTTGAGTGGTTACATAATATTTATTTGAATGTCTGTATGACAGTTTAATGAACAACTTCCCTCTTGTAGGTGTTCAGATTCCTTTCTCCCATGAGAACCATTAAGAAGCTTGGAAGCTTGGGGATTCTAAGTGCAACGAATTGGTTGAGAGTTTATTTTGAAGTTCATTGGGAGAACACCTACTAACATTTGGAACCAAAGACTGACTTTCTTTGATCTGTGATTGAATTGTCGGGTTGTATGTCCCTATCAGGTGGGTCCTTGGCCAGCAAAAGTGATGGGGGGTTGTTAGGACAACCAGGAGAACCTTTGTCCCTTCTGTAACATCTCCAGGTCCTTAACTAAAATCTGTACTGCAACTTCAATCAGTCATCAAAGCTTAGAGTCGAAGTCTTCACCATCTCCTGCATTTGTACTTTTCCTGGTGGCACAGTGATTACGGGCTATGGCTGCTAACCAAAATGTGAGCAGTTTAAATCTGCCAGGTGCTCCTTGGAAACTCGATGGGGCAGTTCTACTCTGTGCCTTAGGGCAGCTATGAGTTGGAATCGACTCAGTGGCAGTGTTTTTTTTTTTTTTTCCCCAATCCCCATGTCTCTGTCTTCATTTGGGTTCTCATCACTTCTTGGCTTTGAAATGAACCTTTTGTTTCACATGCTATTGATCTGCAGCTTCTGGCAGTAATTACATCATGTGCTTTGGAGGATGTGGCACATGCTGTTGGGACCTTGCCCCATCTCCTTGGCATTCTCCATTCATGTCGCAAACACCTGCACCTCTTTCTGGGGCTTTCTATGGTCAGTGGAACACGCTAAGCCTTAATAGGGAAGGCCAGAAGTGCAGAAGAATGAACACTCAGGATAGTGTCCCCTGATGAGCCATTGGTGACAGTTTTCCTAGCTTTGTCAACGTCAGGGTAAGTCACACTCCATGCAGTCACCCAGGAGTCCTCCCTGGGGCTGAGCTCCCCTTTTCCGGAATAGTAACCTGCTCATCAACACACCTTATACTGGGTTTTTACTTTTCCTTGTCTCACTTCTCCACTCTTCTACTAGGATCTCCTGGAATCACTTCCCCAATAAACATTTACCTTCAAATCCTTGTCTTAGGTTCTCCTGGCAGAACTCAATCTAGGACAAGAGGAGTATAAGGAGCCAAGAGAGTACGTAACAGGGGAATTCGTCCTCATCCTGGTGAACGGGGAAGTGCGAATTCCCCAAGGCAGTGATGTTTCCAAGCAGATACCTGAAGGATGAGTGGGAATTAGCAAAGCAGGTATGGGGAGAATAGCAGGTGTGTGGTGGGGAGGGTGTGAGGGAAGGTGGTGGTGTTCCAGGTACTGGGAACAGCACGTGTGAAGGTCCTGGGGTAGGAATGCTAGAGTACCTGGTGGGTAGCAAGCAAGGAGGAGAGTAGGGGTCATGCTGGGAAGAAGTAAGATCTAAAGATGAACTTGAGTTCCTGTCTTTATGTCTCTTTCCCCTTCAGTTTATTTCACTGGCTATACAATTTTTTTGAACCTCATTATGGTCTGGCTTCATTTAAATGCATCTGAAATGAAATCTCTAATGTTAACAGCATTGTCAGACGTGAAGGCCTCATTTCTCTTCGCTTCTTTCTCACCAAACGCTGTCTATGAACCTCTGGGGAGGCTATGAGGATTTTGATTGTTTTGATTTTGGTGTGTGTGATCACATTACATTAATTTCCCCATTGTCTTAGGGTATGAGAACATAAAAGCAATAACTCATTTATATGAAGACTGAATGCTCTGCGGGGTTGTCATGGAAACCAGGGGAAGTATTCACGTTGGCTTGAGTAAATTGAATAACCCCCATTCAAAGATTGAACACAGAACTTATTTACCCAGTTGTGTGGTGTGTAGAAGAGATGAGAAGCCAACATGATGACTGAGTTTTGGTTTATTCTGGGGGCGGGAGGGAGATGAAAAGGATGAGTGAACGCTAGCTATATAGTTTTTACAATTTAAAGTTATTCCTCATCTTGTTCCAGAGACTGTATTCTGGAGTCCGTAGTGGGAGTGAGGTTGTGGGATGGTGGAGAAAAGACAGCAAGGAAATGGTGTGGTAGGATTGCTCCAAGGAAAGAAAAGCATAGGGTATTCGATGACTCTTGAAGCTGTAAACAAAGAAATAGAATCGCCATTCGGTGGATTCCGGCTCACAGCAATCCCACGCGTGTCAGGGCAGAACCGTGTTCTGTCGGGTTTACAGTGGCTGTTACCTTTCAGAAACAGATCACCAGGTCTTTCTTCAGCAGTACCTCTGGGTAGATTTGAGTCACCAGCCTTTCAGTAGCTGAGTTGTTAACTGTTGGTGCACAGCACTGAGCATGTTTCTTCCCTTGCTCGCTCCTCCGAAGTCTTGGTCACAGTGGCTGAACGGACATCAACGTCGTCATCCTTTTCCCTTCTGCTTTTGGCATAGATTTTAACTGTTTTTCAAGCTGCCTTTCAAATAAATGCTAGTTCTGTTGCTTCTCATTTTTTAAAAGGAAGTGCTTCAATTCTTGTTACATAACTTCTTAAAAGACAGGATGTGGAGGACAGATGAGTAGGCAGAGCTGGGGGCATATTTTATACTCGTGGTCTTCTTGGCTGATAAAACAAAAAAATCCTATTGCCGTCAAGTAGATTCCAACCCATGATCACCCCATAGACAGAGGAGAACTACCCGATAGAGTTTCCCAGGAGCACCTGGTGGATTTGAACTGCCCACCTTTTGGTTAGCAGCTGTAGCACTTAGCCACTATGCCAACAGGGTTTCCTCCTGGCTGATAGGGCCCAGGCAGTGCTGCAAGCTCAGTCGAAAGCCCTTAAAAGTTGTTTTTGACCTGGGATGGTGGGTACTATCGAGGCAGCTGCTTTGAGGGTTGCAGCAGAGCCACTGGGAGATAAGGTTGGGATCAGAGCTACTGATGGAGCTTGGTGTGCTTTTTAGGTCCACCTGATGTTCCCTGTATAGTTCTCACTCCTGCTTTTGGAGGACTAGTTTTCGGTCATCAGCTCCCACGCCAAAGCACCATAGTCCTGCCTGCTTGTCATCTGCCTGTGCCTTAACCATTTCTGGGAGAAGTTGATAATCCAGAGTCCCAGGGTAGCCTGATTGCAAAACGGTCCCTGATGATTCCCAGCCTACATCCTCACCTTCTGCAAGGTGACATTGGAGCTTCTCTGATTAACAGAATCTGAGTTGGCTCTGTGTGAGGGGAGTGGTGCTGTGCCAGCTCTGAGCCCACATCTCAGGAGACCTGGTATATACATCCCGCTTTCTCTTAGGCCCCTGCCTTTTTACGTGAAAGGTTGGGCTGGCTTGCAGGAAGATGAATGACCACCTGGCGGAGGACTTCTTTGTCCCAACAGAAGCCCCAGTCACGTGAGAGAGCCAGCTCAGAGCAGTAGAGCCGCCCAGCTGACCTGCAGCTGCCTTTGGTCCTATGAATGAGTATACCCGCCGGAAGAACCACACGGCTGACCTGTGGCGATAGTGAATGCTTCTCGTTGTATGCCTCTGATGATCTGGGACTTTGCCACATGGCACTGTTGTGGGAATAGAGAACTGGACCGCTGGCATGTAGCCTTTCTGCTTCTTCCTGTGACAGTGAGCCATGGCACTTCTGTCTCCCATGGGTGTTGCTCACCCCATTTGGCTCTTCAGCATTGACTTGTAGAGTTCATTCCATGGAATACATTTTAGAGTCACAGTTGCCTGCTATTTGTCATCAAAATAATGGAACGATGTTGGAGACTGTAAAAGGACCGTGAATTTGGTTTCCTTGTGAAGCTGGTACTTCCAACCCTCTGTTTCTACCTGGGACTTGAATCTTAGGACCACAGGGAAATTGTTTCTCTTCATTTGAGCAAAGCAGATATGCTCAAACTAGCCTTTGCCTAGATGATATCCCACTTTAAATGCAGCAGCTGTGAAGTGCTCAGGGGGGCTCAGCTTCTCGTGGCTGCCAAGCACACATCTCAGGCAACAGTGGTGTGAATATGGGAAAAGTCCCTGAGTGACATGGGGTGGCTCATGAGGACAGGGATGATGAGGTTGTTGACTTCTTCCTAGGGACCCTTTGGAGTTGGGTGTTGAGGCCTGAATAAAACTGAGCTTCATACTCAGCTGCTGAAAGTCTTGGAAATTTTTGGCATTATAGGGATTTTGGAGGTACTGATCCATGTTTTGTGCTATAAGCGCTCTCTCCAGGAGATTCTCACTGCGTGTTGTTGTAATGAAGGCTGATAAGCCCTGCAAACCTTGTTTAAACCAGTTTCCCAGTCTGAGTAGTATTCAAAGCCCTAACCTCTTTTTTTTTGAAAATTATTTTTGGTGATCAGAACTGCAAAGGAAAGTAATTAAGGTCAGGAATGGGAGCTCGAACACCTTCTCTGTGCTTTTGAGCTTTCCCTAAATGTTTGATGGTTGTAAGCTGTATGAAAAGAGTGTTGGTGGTGCAGTGGTTCAGTGCCAAGATGCTTTTTTCAAGCCCACTGGCTGCTCTTTTGTAAAGAGTTACAGCCTTGGAAATAGTCCTCTGACCTATAGAGTCACTAGGAGTTGGAACTACTTGACAGCAATGGGTTTCAGTCACATGAGGGGAAGGACTTTTGAACTATTACATATCCTCTATCCAACCCAGTGTCTGGTTCTCTGTAGATTCTCAATATATTGTTTATTAAAAGACTGGTTAAAAGGAAAGCAAATGATACACAGAACACAGGTACCTCTATGTCAGCAAACATTTACTGATAAACTGTTGGCCTCTGTCCTAACCGACACTTGCTTGCCAACGCTTCACCACATTCAAAGTTCTAGACAATTCGCTCCTTCACAGCTTTCCTATCTCCTTATCATTCCCATGCCCTCTAATACCAGAACTCTTGTTCTTTAGCCCAACTTCTCAGCCATTGCATCTATGGGGAGGCCATTTTTGGTTTATTCCATCTCGACTGGGTAGTCATGCTCCCAGATGTAGTGTCAGGCACTTGGCACACATCAGTGGATAAGGTGATGCTCAGGTCATCTATGGCTGCATACATGTCACCCCATGTATAGAGGCTGATGACAAATTATCTTGTGATTCTTTGATGATGGGGTTCAGTTGAGTGCATCTCATTTTGAGTTTCTCACGCAGTTGCAGCCAGATAATGTCAGGGGGTTTTGGTCATCTGAAGAAGTCTTGACTGGGATAGCCATTCAGGAGGCTCAAAGACACAGCTGGCAATTGATGCTGGATATTGGCTCTTTGGTACCATTACTGGGGCATCTCCGTGTGATCTCTTCATATGGCTTGGCGTTTTCACGGCATGGTGACTAGGTTCAAAGAGTCAATGTTACAACAGATAGGAAATAGAACTGCTAGTCTTTTAAAACCTGGTCCCGGAAACTAGCACAGTGTAATATCTATCATATTCTATAAACAGGTAAACCAGTTCCACAGCATCAGTTCTGACTCATGCCATCCTGTGTGTGTCAGAGGAGAACTGACACAGTGGAACTGGTAGTGCTCGATGGGATTCTGATTGGGGTGGCGTTGCTGTTGTTGCTGGGTGCTGTTGAGTCAGTTCTGATTCAGAAGGACCCCACGTACAGGGGAACCAAGCCCTGCCCAGTCCCGCGTCACCCTCACAACTACTTCTGTGTCTCAGCCCACTGTTGCAGCGATTGTGTCTGTCCGTCTCACGGAGGAATGACACTGATCCTGTGGATAACTGGGAAAAGCTTCCTTCATAATTATATTAAGCGTTTCAATCTGCGAACTTGCTGTTACTTGTAGTGATTTTTTGAAAGTCTTTAAGAATTTCTCTCAGAACTGTTTTGTACTTTTCAGCACAGAAATGATTCATGCCTTTCATTAGACTCGTTGCTAGGTATGCAGTGCTAGCATAAATGGCATTTTAAGTTTAATTTTCTAATTGTTGGTAGTACTTAGAAATATTTAGAAATTTATTTTTAGAATGACCTTGTATTTAATGACTTTGCTAAAATCACTCACTAATTTTCATGATTTGACTACATATTCTCTGAATTTCTAGGTTCACATCATGTGAGTGGTAAATGATGATTGTTTTCTTTCTTTCCAGTTGTGAAACTTCCTTCCTTCCTTTCTTTTTTTAACTTCACGGCACTTGGCTTGGCTAGCTATACTGACTTCTTGGAAACCCTAGCCGCACAGTGGTTAAGTGCTACAGCTGCTAACCAAAAGGTCGGCAGTTTGAATCTGCCAAGCATTCCTTGGAAACTCCATGGAGCAGTTCCACTGTGACCAGTAGGGCTACTACAAGCTGGAATTGACTCTATGGCAGGATTTTTTTCTTTTGGTTTTACACTAAGTTTGCTCTCTGGTACAGTGTTGTTGGTGGAAGAGATGCTACGAATCGAATATCCTCAATTTGTTTCCGGTCTGGGGAAAACTTTCGGCTTCTTATGAAAAGCTGTGAGGCATCTCAAGATGAAACAGGACATGCTTCCATTTTCTACAAAATTGTTATGGGAGATGTTATCCATCATTTGTGTAAGAATTCAAACAGGATTTGAATTCTTTCTGAATTCCAATCCAAGAAAAATCATTTTACCTTGTGATAAGCAGCTATGCTTCCTTTTGTTGGGCAGTGAGTTTCCTATAACTTTCTATGTTTCCTTTTCTTTTTTACCCTGGTTGGCACACAGCTCAAAACCAAAGCGAATACTCAGTCACAATAACTACATTAAATCCGTTGCCATCAAGTCGATTCTGACTCACAGTGACCTTCTAGGACAAAATAGAACGGTCCCATAGTGTTTCTAGGGAGCACCTGATGGATTGGAGCCACCAGCCTTTTGGTTCACAGCTTGAGCTCTTCTCCGCTATGCCAACCAGGGTTTCCAATAACTACATGAGAAAAATTTAAAAATGTATTGGAAATATCAATACATTTTTATTTTCTGTTTTCCTTTTGGCATAGGTTTTATTGGAAGTCATCTCAAGTATTTTATTTTTCTTTTTCCAAAGCAGATTGGGGTAAAATTAATTATTCTAGGTAAATAGTACCTGGCCAGTCTGTTATTTGGGTTTGTTTGGGGGATCAGACAGGTGGGTGGACCCAAGCTTCATTAACTGTAAAATGTTGTGTCCATTATGAAGCAGCAGAAGAACATGTCTGTGTTTGACTTTCAGGAACACTCTTGTCCTCTTTAGTTTGCACTGACAGCACTGAGTGACATAATCAAGTGCCCCCAAGCTTCTGAGATCCCTTCAGAGGACTCTAGCCACTCAAAGCTCATTCTGCACCACTCTTGTGGCTAGGGTGACCTTTTATACATTAAATCTCTTTGTGAAACTGTCTGACCACTGTTTAAAACCAGCGGTCTGTGCATTCTTATATTACAGTAGCCTTTATTAAGCATTTACTGTTATGTAGGTGTTGGTTGCCCACCCTGTTCTTCCTTCTTCTTTGTTAGGAGAACCCTAATTTTGTTCATGCATCCGATGCTGACACGCCTGGCTAAGGGGGATCCTTTCTTTCCCCATACACCAGGACCTGAACCTCAACTGTATAAGTCATTGAGGTGTAAGTCATGGAAGCACAACTTGCCTGTTCTGTTTCTCTTCACCAGTGACTGGGTGAGCACTGAGCATGTCAGCCTGTCCCGAGCAATGAGCTGTACCCCAAAATATCAAATCCAGCACTGTGGTATGGATTCTGACTCCTAGTGACCCTATAGGACAGAGGAAATCTATTCCAATAGAGTTTCCAAGGGGCAGCTGGTGGATTTGAACTGCTGACCTTTTGGTTAGCAGATGTAGCACTTAACCACTATGGCACCAGAGTTTCCGGCAAGCTATACGGTTTTAGAAGACTTCAGAAGCCCTGACATCATTGAATAAAAATGCCTGGACCACTTTTGCCTGGGATTTTTGTGAACGATGTCATAGACCTCAATCATTTACATCATTTTTAGTTCAATTCTCTGTTGTTTGTAGCCACAAGTCTCCTCACCAGTTGTCTGAGTTTGGGTCCCTTCAAAAGCAGGCCTTGAGTACAGGGAGATGACTAGCCTAGGGATGCTTAGGGAAAGACAGCATGGGGCAGAGAAGGCAGGGTGGCTGATAAAGGTGCTGATCCATTCAGTCACCACTGTGAGGCCCAGTTTAATGTTTCTGGGGATTCTGGAAAATGCTATAGAGCTAGGGCTGGCAAGCCATGACCCACAGGCCAAATCTGGTTTATCTCTGGTTTTGTAAATGAAGTTTTGTTGGAACGAAGCCACACCAACTCTTTTACATATTGTCTGTGGGTATTTTGACCCTATAACAGCAGAGTTGAGTAACTGTGAGAGACTGGATGGCCTAAAAAGACTAAAATATTTACTATCTGGTTTCTTGTGGAAGAAATTTACTGGCCCTCACTGTAGAACAAGCAGCCCAGAGTTATCCAGCCTGAGAGGTGAAGGAGCTGGGGCATTTACGCCACACTTGACTCAGTCGTTTATAGAGTCTGATCCTTATTTTTGCAGCATGTGGTCCAGTCGGCACTAACTCACAGCCCCCCCGGGGATGTGTTAATTCCCTGGTTCATCTGGCCGGCCATGTGCAAGCAAAGAGTTCATGGCAGTACATTTCGGCAGTTGGAAATCGGGCAGGTGTGGATTCTAATGGCAAAGTCAAGATGGACAGTGCACCCACGTGATGCCACCCCAATGCACGTGCATCCGGAAGTGCTCCTGCCCTCCAGGACCTCACAGTCCCAAGACAAACTAGAAACCATCAAGTACAAGATCTGACAATTAAGTCCATGAACTTAATTGTTTTAAGTGCTACATGCCTGATTGCTGAATATCACTGTGGTCACCTTTGGAGTAGTCCCCCTGGGAAGCTAGGCACCGACACCAGTGCCTAGTCCACCCTTCAAAGCAATTTTGGAACTTTTTCTGGGATGCCCATCGCACATGATGGCATGGTGGCAAGTTCACAAACGCAATTGTATAGTTGTTTGTAGGGAATTTCTAGCCAGTAGACAAATTACTGTATTGGAACGCCCTCTCTGTTCACTTGGTCTGGCCCCCGATGACTTTTTTCTTTACAGGAACATAAAGAAACTATTGAAAGGAAGACATTTGGATGACATTCAGGACATCAAGGGTAATATGATGACAGCTCTGATGGCAGTCCCAGAAAAAGAGTTCCAAAATTAGTTTGAAGGGTGGACCAGGCACTGGCATCGGTACATAGTTTCCCAGGGGGAGTATTTGGAAGGTAACTATAGTGATGCTCAGCAACGAGGTAACCAAAGGGCAAACAAACAAATCCACTTCTGTTGAGTTGATTCAGACTCATAGTGACCCCATAGGGCAGAGAAGAACTGCTCCACAGAGCTTCTAAGAAGCACCTGGTGGATTCGAGCTGCTGACCTTTTGGTTAGCAGCTGTAGCACTTAACCACTATGCCACCAGGGTTTCTGGCAATGAGGTTCATAGTACTTTTTCTAGGATGAGTTCATGAACTTAATTTTCAGGCCTCATGTTTTATAGCACTAGAATAACCCAGGTGTCACCTGGGACTCTCCTATTCCTCAAAGATGTAGGCAGAATTTATGCAGGACCTCTCATGGCCTATGACAAGCTGTATAGCTTCCCTGCTGGGTCAGGGAAGGGGCCAGGGAGAGGTCTTCTTAGAGTCCTACCTATCTCTGGAAGCACTCCTGCTCACCCCCCCGTGAGCCCCAATGCAGAGTGTGGCCTCTTCCCCAGTATCCACAGGTGGTCTCTCCGCTGTAGTATTTACAAGTTCATGGACTTCACTGAGGACTAGAGGTTTAGGCTGGGATGATCTTCAGGTAATCACAGGCTTCCCGGGCCTTCTTTTCTCTCCCCAACTCTTGCTCCTTCCTGTATCTCCTGGACACCTTCTTGGCCTTTCCAAAACCTTTTCCCTTTTTTATGACGCTGTTGCACTCTCTCCAACTCCCACCATCAAATTTGCTTTTCCAAATGGCAAGGAACTCATCACTGAGTAATTAAAAAAAAAAAAAGGAGCAAAAAATAATGGAAAAAACGAAACTATTTTGTATATTTCTCCTCTAGACAAAAACAGACATGGTATTTGCAGCAGCGAAGTGAGGTCCCCTTTGTAAGCTGTTTTCTGCCAAACCCTCTAAGTTTCACCATCTCCTTTGCCAGGTGGGCTTCAGAGTTCAGCACAGTCATGTGCTTGGCAACAATTTCTGGCAGGCCCTGCTTCTGTTTTCCTTCCCCAAACAGAGACCATGTGTCTGAACCAGTATGACGTTAGATCTGTGGAGCATGCTATCATTATCCTGAGTCGACTGCTTTGCAAGTACCGTCTGTCTGGTTTTCCTGATCGCTAATTAAATAAGGCATCCAAATAGAGTCTAGAAAGTTCCTCTCATAAAAAAGTACCCAGGAGTTTAGGTCTTCACTTCATTTTTTTTTTTTGGAAGTATTTGGAGCCCAAGTAAGAACTGATTAAAAGTAAGAAACCTGAATCAGATTAAGCAAACTCTGCAGTGTGATTTGTGCTTGGCAAATCTGAACAGCAGTGTGTTTGCAGTGGTGCCTTGGGTCGGTAACTCGTGTCACCTTAGCCAAAGCAAGTCGAGAATTCAAGAAAATGATTTTGGTTTTATGAAAAGCGACCTGTTTCATTCCTCTCAAATAATCCGTAGTGCTTTGTTAAATAGAGGGTGAGCGAAAGAGAGGAAGTCCCTCAGCGATATGGACAGACACAGTGGCTAAGACACCGAGCTCGAAGATAGCAACAGCTGAGGATGGCACAAGACCAGGCAGTGTTTTGTTCTGTTGTACATAGGGTTACAGCGAGGACTGGAACCAGCTCGACAGCCTCTAACAACATCCAACAGCATCGGGGCAGGGATGCCGCTAAGTATCCCACAATGCACAGGACAGTCCAACACAGGATCAGTTACTGGTGCTGAGGCTGAGAAACCCTGCTGCACGCTGTGTCTTCAGTTTATACCCACTAAAGAACAGGAGAAATCAAACCAAACCCAGGGCCACAGAGTCAATTCTGACTCCTAGTGACCACACAGGATAGAGAAGAACTGTCCCATAGAGTTTCCAAGAAGCACCTGGCAGATTCGAATGGCCAACCTTTGGGTTAGCAGATGTAGCACTTAACCACAACACCTGTAACCAGGGTTTCTGAAGAACTAGAGAGGCTAAACATTTTTTATTTCTTTGTACTTAAAAATAAAATGAAATCACCTATCAACCTATCTTATTCTAGGAAGAAACAGTCAGTATGCCTCCCCCCCCCCCCGGTATTGTTTCTAAAGATACATACAGTATAAAATAAAAATTAGTTTGAAATGGGTGGCATTGTATTTTTCCCCACGTATTACAGATGGCAGATACTTATTCAGGCCTTAGTCTGGTGAGGCTGGAGCTTGTGCACTGGGCCAAGCCAATACCCTTTTAGTGATGTCTTCTCTCTTTCCTGATTTAGAAAAGGCAAACTCATCTGCTGTCATGAAAAATACCTTCTAGAAGCTACCGGGTAATTGGGTGATATTTCTGGATTTGTCTGCCTGTCTAATGTACATCCGTTAAACTTTTGACTCTTCGGTGCTTTCTGGAGAAAGTAGTAATCAGAAGCTAAATCGACTTGTTTCCGCCCCTCCCCACCTTTGCCCTGTATTTGTAAAGATTAATCTTCAGTATCTATGAGAGCTTGGTGCTTTTCGGAAACTGCAGTCGCTTTATCAGTATCAACCTGGCCACCATTGATCAAATCCTCGTTTAAGCATCCACTGTTCCCTGGAAACAGCCCAGGGACAAGGAGGGAAGAAGGAAAAGGCCATTTCGGGGAGGAAGCTTGCCTGGGATCTTCTGGTGCTTTCTGAGTAAAGCTTGAACATCACTGATCAGCGTGGTCAATTAGAGAGAGATTGTGAGGCTGGCGTGTGGGTGAGTCACTAGGCGGGAATAAATCCTGGTGGCAGCCAAAGTGAATAAAGCCCTGGCTTAACTGTCCTGGCTGGTTTGTTTTTCTTCAGTGTCTACACTGTTGGTGACCTCTGGCAGGCTTGCAAATAAAAGTGACATATCTTCCCTCTGGAAACTCTTATAGCATAGCAGATTAAATGCTGTATCTATCTGCTAACCAAAAGGCTGGTGGTTCATATCCACCAGGCACTCTTTGGAAACTCTATGGGGCAGTTCTCCTCTGATCTCTAGGGTCGCTAGGAGTTGGACCCGACTCAACGGCAGGGGGTTTGGTTTGGTTTGGTTATCTTCCTCTGTTTGGAGGAGTTGTTTGTGGTATTTGGTGTTAAGTAGTGCTCAGTGATGCTTACCCTTCTTCGGGCACCCACTGTATATTGGACAGGAGACCTGGGTGGTGCAAACCTTTAAGTACTAGACTACTAACTGAAAGGTTGGCTGTTCAAACCCACCCAGAGGTGCCTCGGAGGAGAGGACTGGGGGTGACGTGCTTCTGAAAAGTCACAGTTGTGAAATTCCCAAGGAGCACCGTGCTCCATTGCAGTGAGTAGGAATTGGCTCAGTGGCAACTATTTTTTGTTTTTGTTCTGTTTAATTTACTAGACACTATCATGGATTTAACTGTGTCCCCCCCCCCCAAAGATGTATACACCAAATGACTAGGCCATGATTCCATGTATTGTGTTATGTTCCTGTGTGCTTTAAACCTGCCTTTACAATGTTAATGAGGGAGGATGAATGGTAGTTGTGTTGATGGGTAGGACTCAACGGCTAAGACTGTGCTGTCCTTTGAGGCCATCTCTTGACCTCATACCACCAGGAAGGCAGTGGGAGCAGAACACATCCTTGGAAAGGAACAGGGGTCCCTGTGCCTTAGAAGCTCCCAATCCAGGGGAAGACTAATGACAGGGACCCTCTTCCAGAGCCTGCCCCTGGAGCTGATGCTCTGGATTTGGACTTTCAGCCTACCGCACTGACCCACTAAACTGTCTCTCTTTACAGCCATCCACTTGTGGTATTTCTGTTATAGCAGCACTAGGTGAATAATGCAGACACTTTACCTAAATGGAAGTTCCTAGGTCAGTTGGTTAAGTGCTCACCTACTAACCCAAAAGTTGATGATATTCAGACCCACCCAGAGGCACCTTGGAAGACAGTGGCTGGCGATCTGCTTCTGAAAGGTCACAGCCTTGAAAAACCGTGGAACAGCTCTACCCTGCATGCAAGGCATCGCCATGAGTTGAAATCAACTTGAAGGCAGCTGGTTTGGTTACAGAAATTTTGGGCTCCTCTCATTTATCTTACCCACCCTGTAATGGCTCTTCACTGCTTTCTAACGTGATTTACAAACCCTGCTTGCTGCAGTGCCTGCCTGCTTTCACAGCCCCCTCACTCACTCACCACCTTCCCTTGGTGCAATCCACTGTAGCCACCCGGAAACACTACCTGTCGTCTAGATTGACTTTGCTCATTTTCACCCCTCAACTTCTGCACGTGCTGTGCCCCAGGCTCAGAATATTGTACCTTCATTCCCTCACTTTCACCAGCATTCTGCCTGGGACAACAAATTGCCCATGGTTACAAACATCGGATACCGCCACCTTAATGGCTTATACAGGCAGCATTTTATTTGGCATGATAAGGTGATAAGGCCATGGTGGGAGAATGAGCCAATAGGGACCCCAGACTTTTTATCTTCCTCCTCTGCTCATGTGGCATCCATCGTCACGGTTGCAAAGTAGTTGCTTTACCTCTAGACTTCATGTCAGCAGGCATGGGGACCAAGGAAGGACAAAGGACCAAAGGGCTAAAGGTATACTCTGCCTTCCTTTCATTGGTCAGAACTATGTCAGCTGGTCATCCACAGCTGCAAGAGATGCCACTGATCTTGCCCTCATGGGTAGAAATCACAATCCAGTTAATAAGGAAGAAGGAGGGAACAGATACGGAAGTCATTCTCGAGACATCTTCCAATGCTCAGTTCAGATATGCTCAGATGGTGGCCCTCCCTGAAACTCCTAACTTCTAACTTCCGGGAATACAGGGAGCATGCGATCTCATGAATGGCATTGAAATTACATGAAACTGTAGGTATGCGTGCCTGTTTACGGAGCCCCGGTGGAACAGTAGTTAAGAGCTTGGCGGCCAACCAAAAGTTGACGGTTGGACTCCATCAGCCACTCCTTGGGAACTCTGTAGGGCAGTTGTATTCTGTTCTATAGGGTCTGTGAGTGGTGTGAGGGGAGTGGTGTTTGGGGCTTGGTGTGGTGGTTGGCCTTAGTGCTAGGGACACTCTAGCCACAGTGGCACGGTGGAGGCTGGCAGGAAGAGGAAAGAGATGGCATATGGGGCTGAGCTGGGAGGGAGAAAGAAAAGAGGGAGGGGACGAAAGGAGTGGGGTGGTGGTAGCTGGCAGGTGGGGGGAGGCAGAACTAGGGCTGGTGGTAAGGAAAGGTAGGTGGCTCCCGAAGCCTAAGGGTGAAGGGTGGGGGTAAAGGTGTTTCTCTGATTACTGGATTCTCTTTTTCCTATGGAGAACTCTGTGAAGCTGCCTTCCTGTATTCCCTGTCCAGGGGCATAGCTGGCTGTTCTCCAAGGTGGTGAAACTGTGCCGTGTTCAGTGACAAGGGACCTCCACTCTGTATCTTTTCCTGGTTCTCCATTTTCTGCCAGTTTCTACTTCCATTCGGTGCTTGGTCTAATTTTTTTATCCCTTCATGTGATCCTTAGGGCTCTGGGATGGACATTTGTGTCTGCTTTACTTAGTTTTATAAGTCTTTGCTGCAGAGGGACAGCGTGGCTCAGTCATCTAGGGCGCCACCTTTGCTCTGCTTCCTCTAACTCCGCTATGGGGGAGAATCAGTTCTATTTCTCCCTGGAAATGCTACTGATGGTGGCTAGGAAAGTCATTTGTCTCACTATCATCCCCTCCTGGGGTCTGATTGCTCACAGTCCCTCTCCGTTCTCTCTCAGTGACATCGGGGGCACTATTCAGAGGCTCAGCATTCAGAAGGCATTTGTTGCATGGAAGGAGAATCAGATCAAGAAAACGGGGTGGGATGACATGTCCAGGCCTAACCCCATTGTCCCTCACTGTAACTTCTGCAGAGCAGTCCTTGAGTAGACTCTTGTGCCAGCAAACCTCGAAGTCAGGATGCTCTTTGCAAAACACTGTAACATTATTGACATATCTGACTTAAAAAATAAAGTTTGTACTCGATTATGTGCTAAGTTATATACCGTATTATACTAGATTCTTCTATAGAAAAATAGAAATTAGTCTCAAGATATAAAGAAAAGTCAATGGGAGAGAACATAATTATTTTTAGCAGTTTAAACTACCTATTTTTGTCTTTATATCTGTAGAATTTATGTATCTTTCCATCTATCCATTCATGCATGCATGTACTTAACACAGGTGTTCTAAATTCTTTTTATGTTGCTGTTTATTTTAAAGGAAACCTTGGTGGCATAGTATTTGAGTGTTACGGCTGCTAACTAAATAGTGGGCAGTTTGAATTCACCAGATGCTCCTCAGGCTCTCTATGAGACAGTTCTGCTCTGTCCTAGAGGGTTGCTATGAGTTGGAATTGACTTAGTGACAACAGGTTTGGTTTGGTTTGCTTTTCATCCATCCACCCAGCCACCCACCCACCTACCCGCCCATCCAGCCACCCACCCACCTACCTGCCAATCCAGCCACCCACCCACCTACCCACCCATCCAGCCACCCACCCACCTACCCGCCCATCCAGCCACCCACCCACCTACCCGCCCATCCAGCCACCCACCCACCTACCAACCCAGCCACCATCCATCCACCCGTAAATCCATTCATTCATATCTTTCATTTCAGGAACGGGGAAAAGACAACCATTATTTGGTTTTAGGTGGTAGACCAATCTTGTTTTCCTTGTCCACTGGAAAAGAGTTTGGGAATAATTGTCCATGCTTCTTTACCCAGCTACTCAAAGGCCATAGCGCTGAAATGTTAGCAACATGTCAGGGAAGACCAGACATTTTAAGAGCAGCTGAAAATGGCTATTCAGATTTTATTCAGTCCCAGCCTTATGGGTTCACATTGATTCCTGGGGAGAACAAGGCTTACTAAGAAAAATTAAAAAGTGAAAAGGGAGATGCCTTGGAAAGGATAGTTAACATCAGTCTTGGGTCCAAATCCCAGCTCTGCCTTTTAATAGCTGTGTGATGAGTTATTTGATTTCCCAGAATCTCAGTTTTCCTATCTGTGGAATGGGATACCCATCTCTCTCTTCGTAGAGGTGAGCACAGTATTTAGATAGAATCTGAGCTCATATTGTGGTACCTGCAGTTGAGCATGTATGATTCCTGGGAATTTTTCCAAGAAATGAAGATCTTTAGGTTTGTGATTCAAAGTAGAGTGTAACACTGAGTCAGAGGATTGGTGGCAAAAGGCTTGTGATGCAGCGCATGAACTTTGGAGCATGGGCTGGAGGGACAGCCGAGAACAGCTATATCTTGAATGCGGAGGGGTGTGGCTTTAGTAAGCTGCTAGGGAAGCAGAAACTTCTGGTCTCGCTGTGCCAGGGACCTTTGTTCCTGTAGCATCCCTACCACAGCCTTGGTGAGGTCTCCCCATTCCACTGCCTCCGTGCAGGGCGCTCACACCTTCTACCTGGATTATGGTCTCCTTACTTCTGGGCTTGCCCTTCCATCCATCCTCCGGTCGAATCCAGAGTGTTCTTTCTAAAATGTTTATATTGCTGTTTACTCCCTTGCCTAAAACTCATATCACATTCACAGGATAAAGTCAAATTCCTTAGCACACAAAATCTTCCCTGGGGAGCCCTCTAACTCCTCACATCTTATTCTGTACGTTTGTCCCCAGGTATCTAAACCTGAGGTTTGATGCTTTGGCACACACTACTACATCCTCTGCCTAGAACCTTCTTCCACTCCTTTATCCAACCACCTCCCATTCATACTTCAAGACTCAGCTCAGACACCCCTCCAGTGAGTTTCCCAAGGCTTCTTAGGAGGAAGATCTGGTTGCAGTTGGCTTGGCGTCTCCACTGTCCAACGAGACAATGTCTAATTCGTATCAGGCACCTTGATACCCAACATTGCACCAGGCAACTACCAGGGGAGCGGAAAGATGAGAAGGTTGGGCTGGAATTCTCAAAACCTGCAAGAGCAGGAGCCGAACCCGGGACACAGGCTTTGCTTTCTGTTATTGTAATCCTTCGGAATGGCAAGGCTTGGTGGGAGTGACAAGAAAATATTGAGAAATCAAGTTTATTTTTCCATTTTTAATCAGAATTTTCCCTGTCCCAGTTAGTGAAGAGAGCACATCCTTGTATTTTAATTCAGTTTTTGCTTCCTTTTGGCCTTTGTTGCAATTTTAAATGAGAAAAGAAAATTCCAGGACTGGTTTCGCCCTCCTCTTCTTCCGCTCTCTGGACGTGGTGTTTCTTTTGTCTTGTTTGGTTTTTGGGTCCCTATGTCAAGTGGCCCTGGTGATGAAGTGGCTAAGTGCTCACCTGCTAGCCAAAAAGTCAGCTATTCGAACCCAGTCAAACTACTAGATGCTAAATGGGATAAAGATATGGCAGTCTGCTTCCTCGGAAGCCCTATGGGGCAGATCTACTCTGTCCTGTATGGTCTCTATGAGTGGAAATCAACTCAGTGACACTGATTATATCAATTTTGCTATAGAATAAAATTAATGGCTTTCACCAAATCACAAACAATACACAGTGCATTTTTCCACAGGTATATGGAATTTTAAAAATTTATGAATTTTGAAATAATCTTAGATTTATAGAAAACTTACAAAGCTAATACAGAATTCCTGTATTTACCTTGTCTGGCTCACTTTCCTCTAGTGTTACCGTCGGGTTATATTTGCCACAACTAAGAAAGCAGCATTGGAACCTAAATCTTAACCAAATTCCAGGCTTTCTTTGGATTTCACCAGTTTTTCTCTTTTCTGTCCAGGTTCCAGTCTAGAATCCAGCAGTGTTTAGTCCTCATGTCTTCTTAGTCTCCTTTTATGTTTGTAATCTTTTCTTGTTTTTTGTGACCTTGGCTGAGGAGGAATACTAGACAGTTTCATGAAAGTGGACTTGGTAATTTTCACCTCAGTCTGGCCAGCTACCCAGCACTTTGTCAACTTTCAGTGAAAACCTATCTTGAAAGATTTGCCAAAAGCATACAAATTTCTGATGAGTTTGCTGTCTTTGATGTTCCTTGGAAGTAGGGCAGATTCAGCATGGAAGCCCAAAGACCTCATAAGTCCATTTGGTTTTTCTGGTGTTTGCTTCGTCTGCAGGCCGTTCACAAAGGTGGATGAGCCTTTGGCTAAGGACAAGACAGCAGAGTCTGGGCTAAAACATTCTCGATTTACTTCCTGGCCATGGGAGGCTGAGTTCCAAATCCCAGCCTGCGCGCAGACTGCTTCACCGAATAATGAGGCACTGGGTGCTTTTTAAGGCAGCTGACCTTTGGAGCAAATTATCCAAGGAAATCTGATTAGCTAGTTCACTGGGTTCCCGCAAAATGGATCGTGGTGTATTTCTGCAGCAGAAATGTCAGCGTAATTGGAGTTCCTGGAGCTTAAAGGGCTTCTTTCTCATTGTTTCCATTCTTTGGGGAAAAAAACCAAAAACAAAAAGCAACAAACAAAGCTCAGATCCCTAAGGAATTATTCTTTGATTTATATTCTTTGCTTTTTGTACACGGTTCAGAAGCTACTTCTGGCTGTGCTTACGACTTTATTAATCAGGGGAACAGCCCAAACATCTTTTAAACAAACAAGCAAAAAAAGAGAAAAAAGAGGCCTATTCCCAAATAGATGATGTGGGCTTAATAGCGATGGCCCAGCCAAAGACCTGAAATAAATAAACTGACGTAAATGTGAGTGAAAGAGCGCGGGTGGTAATTACTCGAAGCTGTGCGCCGTGCAATGTAACCAAATTCAAAACTCGCTAATTTCATTATTTTAATGGCAGTCTGCATCCCAGTCATTAGGCTGACATATTAGTAGCCATTAGTAACAGTTCATTTTCAAAGCCATGGTGGATAAAAGGTGATTGGGAATGAGTGAGAACCAGGCCTAGTGGAAGTTGACAGTGTTTAGAAGGGTAGTTGTGGATGGGGTTTGAGGAAGCGGCACAGAGGCCAACTGAGGAAATTACCAAGTAGGATGGAGGCAGCAAAGCACAAGGCAAAATACAGGGCTTGGAGGCAGAAAGATGTTGTTCTCCTGCCTCTTAGCTGTGTAACCTTGGGCAAGTTGCGTTGCTCTCTGGGCTTTAGTTTTCTTGTTTGTCAAGTGAGGGTAACAGCAGCACCTACTTCCTAGGCTTGCTTGAGATAACAACTCAATGAGCTAATTATTTGGAAGGCAACTGTAGTGTAGAGCCTAGCACGTAGCAAACACTTAATAAAGAAATAATGTCAGTGACGATTGCTGTTACCAGGTAACTGTGCTTTAGGGCTCAGAGACTGCCGATAGAGAACCTGAGGAGCCTGGTAAGTTACCCAAGTTTCCCATTATTCAAGTTCCTGATTTCCAATACAGTATTCTTAAAACATGTATTATTTCACTGTTTGAGTAGTTATTTTATTCATATGATTCAGAAAGTTTTTATTTTATTTATTTATTGTGATTAGGTGAAGAAGGTATATAATCTAAATCAATTTTGCATGCCCACCTGTCTGTAGCTCCATTTGCTCTCCTCACCCAGTAACAGCACATTTCTCCTTTTCACTGTTTATTTCTAGTATCCTCTTAATGAGCACCTGTCCCCTTCTCTCCCCCATCTCCTCTCCCATCTAGAAAGAAACTAGTAGGACAGCCTCCTATAAATGTGTAAAACCATAAAGTGTACACACCATATGATCACACTGTATGCCTGAGTCCAGTACATTTTTGTCTGAAGAGTTGACTTCCATATTGGTTTCTGGTCAGGGCCAGCAGTAGATCTAGGGGCCATATTTCCAAGGGACTCTCCAGGCTGTTGAACCAAAATTCTGGTCTTTTAGTAGAGTTCTTGAACTGCACACCTCAAAGTTTTTTTTTTTTTTTTTAAGATAATAGGGTTATTCAGGGAAAAGTTTTATTCATAATCTTGAACTTTTCACAGGAAACCATTGTTATTAGTGTCTTCTTTATTAATACAGACTGTCGGGAATTTATAAGCAAGTATACATACATATATTTGCACATATGTGTATATATACTTAACCCTTTTTAAAGATTATAGACAATTCTGTGTCCTACTTTTTGGTTTACAGAGTAATTTGCTTACCTAAGAGTTCTTTCCTTCTGATTTATAATTGTTTTTCTAGTGTGTGGTTAATCATAATTTATCTTATCATTCTCTTCTTGATGGACATTTAGACTATTTCCAATCTAAAGCATACTGCATAATTTCTTTAAAACCATACTGCAGTAACAAATAGCTTTGTACAGTTGTCAGTTTTGCAAAAAAGTGAGTATATCTGTAAGAAAAATTTCCAAAACTGGAATTGTTGAGTCAAAACTTGTGTGCATTTGCCCCATATTGGTGAGTAACACCTGGGATCTTAAAAGGCAGCAAGCTGCCATCTGAGGAACACCAATTGGTCCCAACACACCTGGAACAGATGAAAACTGAGAATGTCAAAAGACATGAGGATAAAAGAGCCTAGGAGACAGAAGGACCTATATGATTGGGAGATTACATCAGCAAGAAAACAGCCACCACCAACCATAGCCCTAGCTGGGCACCTAATGTAGAGTCTCTGACTTAGCACAAGAAAAAGGGATGTACAGATTACGAACTCTATTTAAAGGACCAGACTTGAAGGTCTAACAACCTGGAGGTCCCCTGAGAATGTGGCCCCTAGACTTGCTGCTACCTCAGAACTGACACCAGTATTGAAGACAACCCTTCAGACAAAGAATGGACTGCTGGACTTGGGGACACAGAATGATGCAGCTGGTGTATGTACTTTACAGTTTAATATATGTATGAAGGTGTCCTACTCGTTACTTTTTAGAGGGAAGAGGAGAGGTTAGAAAGGAGATGACAAGCATTGGCTGAATTGATACTGGAAGTCACAGGGTGAGGACAGCTGATAGAGTTGCAGAGACGTGCGTACCTGGGATTTTATATGGAGAATTGACTTGGATTGCAAACTTGCACTTAATCAAAATTAAAAATTAAAAATAAATGTGTACATTTGTAATCCTGATAGTGCTCAAAGTATAGAGGTCCAGGGAAGGGGTAGGGATTCAATTTACACAAAAGTCACAAAGATAATACAAGGTCACTGTATATGCCTTGTCCAGTTTCACTTTCCCCTGATGTTACCATCGTGTTACATTTGCCACAACTAAGAAACTAACACTGGAACCTAACAATTAAACCGAGCTGCCAGCTAGTTGAGAGGTTACTTCCCAGGCTACCAGTTTAAAAAAAAACCACAAAACAAAAAACTCAATGATATGTTGTTCAAAGACCACAGAAATAAGGAGAAGGGCTTGATGAGCATGGTGTCGTTAGAAAGAAGATAGGAAAGCAGATCTGTGATAGAGGACAGTGCATGCAATTTCAAGTAGGCTGAGTCTGGATTTGACTCTTGACCCTGCTACTCCTGGCTGTGTGGCCTTGGGCAGGTTGCTTGATCTCTCTGAGCTTAGTGTTCTTGTCTGTCAGCTGGAAATGGCAATACCTATGATATAGGCTACTGTGAGGATTAAAGGAGAGCCTATGGACGGCAGTCAGCATGGCGCTTGGCAGATAGTGGGTTCACAGTATATAACTAGGGCTCTGGGTGCATTACTCAGACCATCCTGGCTCGTAACTTGCCAGGATATAGGGAATAGCTAATAGTTATTGAGTGTTCAGACTCCTCAGGCAGCGCGAATGGTTAAGCATTCAGCCACTAACGTGAGGCTGGCCTTTTGAATCTACACAGAGGTGTCTCAGAAGAAAGGTTTGGCAATCTGCTTCTGAAAGATGGAAGCCGTTAAAAAACCCTACAGACCTCAGTCCTCCTTTGATGCCCATGATGTTGTTCTGAGTCATAATCGACTGGATGGCAAATGTTTCTTTTTTAAAACTGAGTGTATACTATGTGCCCTTCAGTGTACGTAATGTTCTGTTTATTTTCATATGAACTCCGTGAAGGACTGTTGTTATCTTGACTTTGCAGATGAGGAAATTAAGGCAGGGAGCTGAGTACATCGTCCAGTGAAACAGCTAGTAAGCGGCAGAGTGGATATGTGGGAAGGTTCATCTGGCTGGACATCCCTATCTTTGGACCCAGGCATTGTGGGGTGCCAGGCTGGTTATCTAGAGGATGAGGGTGTCCTGGGTAGAGCAGTTCTCCTGGAAGATTTTACTGTCCCACTTGTCATAAGAACCAGGCAGAATCCCTGCCAACTGTGGCAGAAGTGACCACCCAAGTGCATACGATAGATGTTTTAGTCAGCTAGGGCTGTTCTAACAGAAATACCATGAAGTGGATGGCTTTAATAAAGGAAAGTTTATTCTTGCACAGTCTGGTAGGCTAGAAGTCCAAATTCAGGGTGTCTGTTCCAGGGGAAGACTTTCCTCCTTGTTGGCTCTAGAGGAAAGTCTGATATTGTATCAGTCTTTGCCCAGGGAGCATTTTGGCACAGGAACCTCAGGTCTGAAGGACATGCTCTTCTCCCAGTGCTGCTTTCTTGATGGTGTGAGGTTCCCAGTTCTCTGCTTGCTTCTCTTTCCTTTTATCTCTTGTAAGATGAAAGGATTAGGGGTAGGGTAAGGTGTACTCCAGGGAAACTCTCTTTACAGTGGAGCAGGGAGGTGATCCTATGAAGGGATTTACAGTCCCACCCTAATCCTTTAACATACAGCATAGGAAAATTACAAAATGGAGGACAGTCATAAAATACTGGGAATCAAGGCCTATCCACATGTCAACACATATTTTTGGGGGGACACAATTCAATCTATGATGGTAGGGTAGGAGAGAAAGGGACCCCTCTTGAGACAGGCGTTTTGATTGGAGCTGTCCCTGAATCAGAGAACATGTGAGCTCTTTTTTATGTTAAATTTTTAGTTATTGTGCTTTAAGTAAAAGGTTACAATTCAGATCAGCTTGCCCTCTGAAACCCCACACCCGTATCCCTATGCAACTCTAACTGCTCTCTCTCCTCCACCACTGTGATAGCAAACTCCTCCTTTCTACCATGTACTTCCCACATCCATTCAACTGACCCCTGTCCCCCTCTACCATCTCATCTCACCTCTGGACAAGATTTACTCAGATAACATGTATGTATTTAAGTCATGTATGTTGTATCATGTGTGTATTTAAGCCCAGAAGCATGTTCTTCGCCAACATCACTGTATGTTTTATACTCCAGTCCAACCTTTGTCTAGAGAGTTGGCTTTGGCACTGGTTTCAGCACTAGGCTAATGGAGAGTCTGGGGGCCATGTCCTCAGGAGACGGACCCTCCAGTCTGGTAGACCATCAGGTGTGGTTTTTTAGTAGAGTTCTACTTCTGCACACTTATTTTTCTCCTGCTATATCAGGGACTTCACACTGTGTTCCCGGACAGGGTAGTCATTGATGTTGGCTGGATGCCGTCTATTTCTTCAGATCTCATGTTGATGTAGTCTCTGGATCATACAGCACCTTCTGCCTGCTGGGCTCATGTTTTCCTCATGTCTTTGATGTCCTTCCTTCTTCTCTGCTCCAGGTGGATTGGGACAAATTGATGCAACTTACATGACTCCTTGCTAGCTTTTAAGACTCCAGATGCCATTCACCAAAGTGGTATGAAGAATATTTTCTTAAAAAAATTAGTTATGTGAGTTAGTGTAGATGTCCCCCAACACCATGGTCTCCAGGTCTCTGTCCCTGCTACTCTCTCCTTCAAAATGTTAGGTTATACTTAGCAAACCTTTTAGCTTTTGGTGTTGTCCAGTTGTGCTAACCTCCATTCTCCCGCATGCCGTCGCATCCTTCTCCTAACCCAGTTCCTGTCTACTATCTAATCTCTGAATACTCCTTTCCCTCCCTCCCCCTTCTTGTAGCCATCAAGGATTATTTTCTCCTGCACTTAAAGCTTTTCTTAAATCCTTATAATAATGGTCTCATACAATATTTGTCCTTTAACAACTGACTAATTTTACTTAGCATAGTGCCTTCCGGTGACTCCATGCTACGAGATGTTTCCTAAAATTATGGTTGTTCTTTACTATTGCATAGTATTCCATCATGTGAATATGCCATAGTTTGTTTATCTGTATATTTGCTGATGGGCACTAGGTTGATTTCACCCTTTTGCTATTATGGACAATGCTGCAGTAAACAACGATGTGCATGTATCTTTTTGTGTGATAGATCTTATTTCTTACAGGTATGAGCTTAGTGCTATCATTTTTATGTCTTTTTTTGTGTGTATTGTAGGCAATTCCTTTGTTCAGTTTGATTTTCTGTGCTGAGTATTTTTGTATGGGTTTTCATCTTTTTCAGTGTTGGTTTTGTATTTGCTGAGACTTCTTGTTTTCTGGTTTGATACGTAAGATTGCTAGTTTCCTTTCTATTAAGTTTCTTTAATATTTATCCTGATTTTTCTAAATTATAAACCAGTTTTTAATTTCTTTATATCATCTTTCTTTCTTTTCCATATAATTAGATCTATGACTGCATTTTCTTTTGAGTTCCTCTTTTTTGTTATAATGTTTACACAATGACATTTCTGTTTCCCTGTTTTCAGTGTCTCACTCATAATTTATTTTTATGATTCCCCTATTTGGGTTGGTATCCAGTTGCTATTTTCCCTGTTCTGGTCTTGGGTTGTTACCTGGTGTTGTTGGTTTTCTAACCAATGGGACTCTCTTTAATATTTCATGTAATTTCTGTTTGGTTTTGGCAAATTCCCTAGCTTTCTGTTTATTTGGAAATGTCCTAATTTTAACACCATACTTGAAAGACAGTTTGGGTGGATATGTAATTCTTGGCTGGCAATTATTTTCCTTCAAGGCTTTGTATATGCCATCTCGTTGCCTTCTTGCCTACATGGTTTCTAGTGAACAGTGATGCTTACTCTTATTGATTGTCCTTTGTAGGTTATTTTTTGTTTGTCTCTAGCCACTTTTGGAAACCCTGGTAGTATAGTGGTTAAGTGCTATGTCTGCCAACCAATCACCATGAGTTGTATCCGACTCGAGGGTACTTGGCTTTGGTGGTTCATATCCACTAGGTGCTCCTTGGAAACTTTACAGAGTAGTTCTGCTCTGTCCTATAGGGTCTCTGTGAGTTGTAATTGACTCAACAGTAGTGGGTTTGGTTTGGTTTTCGATAGCCACTTTTAAAAAACTGCTTTTAAAAGTGTCTCCTTATCTTTACTTTTGGAAACTTTGATTATAGTATGTCTCCATGTTTTTCTTTTGGGACCTATTTTGTGTGGAGTTTGATGAGCATCTTGGATAAATATCTTCTCATATTTCTTGATATCAGAGAAGTTTTCCGCCAGCAAATCTTTGACAAGCCTCTCTGTGTTTGCAGATAATTCCCCCTGTGCTGGTACTCCAGTCATTCACATATTATTCCTCTTCATTGAGTCCTGCATAATTCTTAGTGTTTCTTGATTTTTTTTAAAAAATTCTTTTATCTGATTTTTTCTCCAGTATGTTGATATCACATACTTTATCTTCAGTCTCACTAATTCAGGCTTTCATTGCCTCAGGTCTGCTCCTTGACTTTCTATTGAGTTACCTAATTCTGTAATTGTATTATTAATTTTCTTAATTTCTAATTTTTGCCACTCAATGTTTTCTTGTAGCTTGTTCAAATTTTCATTATGTGCTGCTGTATTTTACCTCATCTCCTTCCTCATCTCTTGAAGAATTCTAAATATTAATCTTTTGCTTTCTATCTCTGGTAATTCCAGGAAGTTCTTTTCCTCTGGAAAATGTGTGTCTTTGTTTTGGTAGCTTTCTGAAGAGATTGTGGTTTGCCCTTTTAAGTGCTTTGAAATGGATTGCTGTTTCTGAGTCAAGAGTAATTTTAGTTACGATTCAGCTCAGGTGTGCAGGTGGTTAGTCACCTAGCATGTGGTGCAGGCTCTTGCCTACTGTCTTAGATGGGCAAGGGTAATGGGTACAGGCACAGGTGTCTGGCTGAAGCTGTGGAGAAAGGCAGGGGGCTAACAGCCATCCCTGAGTGTTGGTGAAGTTGGCATATCTTCTTACATCTGAATCTAGGTGAAGGAACAATCTCTGCCCTGATATTCAGGCTTAGGGGACTTGGCAGGACCAAAAATTTTCCCTGTTTCCTCCCTCCCTTCCTCCCTCCCTCCCTTCCCTTTCCCTAAATGTGCCTCCCTCCCTCCCTCTCTCCCTCCCTTTCTCCCCTTTCCCTAAGTGTGCCTCCCTCCCTCCCTCCCTTCCTTCCTTCAGTCCCTTTCTCTAAGTGTGTTAAATTAGTTCTCCCTCAAATCTCAGTGAATGGCTCAGGGTGGGCTTAAAGAGTCCCGCTTAAGGCCCAGTTAAAGTCATTGGATCTAGTACTGTGCGTAGTTCAGAGAAGGGAGGCAGGAGCACTGGGAGAAGGGAGACAGGTACTTATGGAAGGAAAGATTCAGATCCAAGTGCTGTGCACTTGCTACAGGTTCACACCAAGGCTTAGTTTTCTGTGATCTAGCACTTTCTCTCACTGGCTTCGGAGGTGCAAGTGGATTCTCCAGACAATCACCTCCACTGAGGCAAATGCCCACCAACCTCCACACTATGGCCGTGGATGCCTTGAGGTAGGACAGATCTATGGAGTCCTGTGTGCCAATTTTTCACCTTTGCCTTTGATGTTCAGGGATCCCAGGATGTCATCTATACTGGATTTATTTGTTCTTTTAGGTCTTTGTTGTTAGAGGGGTCATAGGAAGCATTCATTTAGTCCACCATCTTGGCCCTGTCCCCAAAGCAAAATATCCACTGCCTTTGAGTTGATTCTAACTCTTAGTGACCCCATAGATCAGAGTAAAACTACCCCGTAGAGTTTTTAAGGAGCGTCTGGTGGATTTGAACTGTCAGCCTTTTAGTTAGCAGATGTAGCACTTAACAACTATGCCACTAGGATTTCCTAGGCCCCGTTCAAGTGAGCTGTTTTTACCTCATGAGCTCTCAGCACTTGATAACCCTTTGTGTTTACTTACAAATGTGGAAGAATTTGCTTAAAACTCCTTGGCACACAATGCCAAATCTCAAAAATCCTAAACTTAAGGGGTGCATATCCCATCTATAATTTTATTTACAAAAGGCTCTAATCTGGAGTGAAGTCTGAAGACATGTTTGTTTAACAAGTTACTCAATTAGCCAGCAAGAAAAGAACAACAAAAAAAAGTAATTACGCAGATATATGCCCATTTCAAAGCCATTCTGCCTGCAGAGGCTTTCTTTGCAGGGAAGGGAAGAGGGACAGCAAATGTGACAGTTTCTTGTCTCCCTGTTTACTAATTTTCTTCTAATGGTAGACCAGGAACAATTAATAATATTGCATTCCAACACTCTTAGATTTGTCCTTTTTTTGTGCATAAGGCATATAATTATTAGAAAATCTGGAATAGGAAATTAATGTGAACAACACTCTAACTCACCCACAATCACTTTGATGTCTGTCCTTGAGTATTATTTCCTAGACATAATTTTACCTACTTATAATTCTATTGCACACACAATTATGAGTATTGTATTTTCCCACTTACAGTATATAAAATTATTTTGTTTTTTTAATTGTAGAAATTTCAAACATAACATAAAAGAAGATAAAATAGCAAAATAAAAACTCATCAGTTAGATTAGAATTAACAACACTAGTCACATAGTCCATCACCTGTTTGTTAGTTGTCATACTGTGAAGGTTTGCATGTGGCTGTGATGCTGGAAGCTAAGCCACCGGTATTTCCAGTACCAGCAGCATCACCTATGGTGAAGCTCTGTTTCAGCAGATCTTCCTTACTAAGAGGGATGTGCCAGTCTGCTTCTGAATACTTTATGAACAGTGGTGGAATATTGTCTGACACAGTGCTGAAGAGGAGCCCATCAGGTGGGAAGGCACTCAAAATATGACTGGAGAAAAGCCAATCCCACAAAGTAGAGTTGATCTTAATGAGGTCGATGGAGTAAAGCTTTTGGGACCTTCATTACTTACATGAGAAGAAATTGCTGCAAACATCTGCTGATAATCGGAATATGGAAAGTACGAAGTATGAATCTGGGAAAGCTGAGAGTCGTCGAAAAGTGGTTCATGGACCACAGAAACATTGATAACCTAGGTGTTAGTGAGCCAAAATGGACTGGTACTGACCATTTTGAATGAGACAATCATATAGTCTACCCAAACTGGCAGGTAAACTTGGAGAGGAATGGCGTATTCATCTTCAAAAAGAACATTTCATAGTCTATCTGAAGTACAAAATCTGTATACCTACAAGGAAGACTGGTTAACATGACTATTATTCAAATTTAGGCACCAACCACTAGTACCAATGATGAGGATGTTCAAGATTTTTACTCCCTAAGACATTAAACTGGGGTAAAAACAGTCTCTTCAACAAATGGTGCTGGCGAAATTGGTTATCCATCTGCGATAAACTGAATCAAGATCCATATCTTACACCTTACACAAAAACCAACTCCAACTGGATAAAAGACCTAAATATCAAACCTAAAACGATAAAGCTCATACAAGAAAAGGTAGGAACAACAATGGAAGTTTTAATACACAATGAGGACAGACTCCAAAATCTGTCAAAGAAACCACAATCAACAGAAGAGAAAATAGATAAATGGGAACTATTAAGAATCAAACACTTTTGCTCATCCAAAGACTTTATTAATAGAATTAAAAGAACACCCACTGAATGGGAAAAAATATTTGGCAACTCTATGTCAGACCAACGCCTGATCTCCATAATCTATAAGATACTACAAAATATCAATAAGAAGAAGATAAACCATCCAATTAAGAGATGGGCAAAGGAGATGGATACATACTTCACTAAAGAGGAGATCTAGGCAGCCAAAAAACACATGCTGACGTGTTCACAATCTTCAGTTATTAAAGAAATTCAAATCAAGACAACAATGAGATACATCTCACCCCAACAAGATTGGCCATGATCCAGAAAACACAAAACAACAAATACTGGAGAGGCTGTGGAGAAAGTGGAACCCTCCTACACTGTTGGTGGGGTTGCAAAATAGTCCAGCCTCTTTGGAAAGCAATCTGGCGCTTCCTTAAAAAAATGGACATCGATATACCATTAGACCCAGTAATTCCACTACTTGGAATATATCCTACAGAATCAATGCCTTTCACACCAACGGACACATGCACCAGAATGTTTATCGCAGCACAGTCCATGATAGCAAAAAGATGGAATCAACCCAGATGCCCAACAACAGAAGAATGGATAGGTAAACTATGGTACATATACTCAATGGAGCACTATGCAAGGATAAAGAACAACGATGATTCCAGGAAACATCTCCTAACCTGGTTTCAACTGGAAGACATTATGTTGAGTGAAAGTAGTCAGTGACAAAGGGACAAATATTGTATGAGACCTCTATGATAAGATCTCAAAACAGACTTGTGTATTGAAGAAAAGACTCTTTGACAGCTGCAAGGGAGGGGAGGGTGGGGGAGTGAGGGGGGGAGGGTTTATTTTAGATAGTTGCTAGAAATCTCATTGGGAGAAAGTGGTGATAGCACACATTAGAAACAAGAACAACATTAAGCGGACTTCACCGTAACTTGAGTACTCCTTCCATATTAACCCAATATCGCAAGGATAGAGTAGCTGGGGCGGGGGGCAGGGGACCATGCTCTTAGGCGAAATTGAGGCGAAATTGAGGCCAATTGGCACAACTAGCATTTTGCTAAGAGAGCTCTCTGCACCCCACATTGGTGAGTGGCATCTGGGGTCTTAAAAGCTGCCAAGCTGCCATCCGAGGACACAGAAAATGGGCCCAACTCAGCAGGAGTGGATGCTCACCGAGGACCAAAACAACATGGGGTAAAGACAACCTAGAAGACAGAGAGACCCACAAGAGTGGGTACCTTCATTGACTTGGGACTGGAAGAACCAGATGGTGCCCAGCCACCACCAGTGATAGCCACGATAGAGCTCACTAAGTTGTGTCTCACTGGCAACACAAGAATAAAAAAGGGTGCATCTTGAGATCTCCACTAAAAGACCTCAATTGATGGTCCAGCGGTTTCAGGGTTCCCCTGAGAACATAGCCCCTGGCTCTGATGCTACCCTTACCCATAAATTATAATCAAGGTCCACTCTTTGGACAGGAATGGATTGGACTTGGCAATGCAGAGTGACCATATATTGGTTGCACTTTATGGTTCTATACATCTATAGGATATCATCCTGCTGACTTCTGGCTAGAGGAAGGAGAGTGGGTGGAGAGGAGCAGAAAGGAGACTGTTGGAAGGATGAGACATGTATGGAGCGGAGAGGAATAGTTTGCTGTCACCGGACAGGGATAGCAGTGGAAGCTGCATATAGGTGGGCATGTAAATTTATACATGAATGTACATTTTCACTCAGTCATGTTAAATAAAAAAGAAAAAAAAAGATTTTTACCAACTTCTGAAGTCTGAAATTGATCAAATATATAACCAAGATGCATTGATAATTACTGGTGCTGACAATACAAAGCTAGAAACAAAGAAGAAAGATTAGTGTTTGGAAAATATGGCCTTGATGATAGAAATGATAGTGGAGATCAAGTGACAGAGTTTCTCAAGACCAACAACTTATTCATCACAAATATCTTTTTCAATAACATCAAGGGCAACTATACACATGGATCTCACTGGATGGAAAACACAGGAGTCAGTTTGACTATATTTGTGGAAAAAGACACTTGATATCATCAGGCAGAAGAAGGCTAGAGACAGACTGAGGAACAGACCATCAATCGCTTGCAGTCCTCGAGTGCCAAAGTATGACCCTGAGAGTATCCTCCCTGAACCACACTCAGGAGTATATTTGATGCATTGAACACTAATGACCAAAGATCAGACAGTTGTGGGATGACATCATGAACACTATACATGAAGAAAGCAAGAGGTCATTAAAATGACAAAAAATAAAGAAAAACATCAAAATGAATGTAACAAGAGACTCTGAACCCTGGTGTGGAGCACAGAGTAGCTAAAGCAAGCAGAAGCAATGACAGAGAGAGCTGAACATAGGTTTCAAAGGTGACTTGTGAAGACAAAATAAAGTATTACAACCAACGTGCAAAGACGTGAGATTAGAAAGCCAAAAGGGAAAAACCTGCCAGTATTTCTCAAATAAAAGGACTAAGACAAAACTTCAAGCCTCAAGTAGCAATTGTGAAGGAGTCTATAGCAAAATATTGAATGATGTGGGAAACATCAAAAGAAGATCGAAAGAATACAGACAGTCACTGTACCAAATAAGAACTGCTCAGTGTTCACCTATTTTGGCAGTTAGCATATGATCAAGAACCTATGGCACTGAAGAAACAAACCCAAGCTGAACTGAAAGCTTTGGCCAAAACCAAGAAAAACAAGTTTTCAGGAACTGACAGGGTACCAATGGAGATGTTTCAAATACCAGTTGCAATGCTGGAAGTGCTCACTTGTCTATGGCAAGAAATTTGGAAGGCAGCTAACTGGGCAACCAATTGGAAGAGATCCATATTTGTACTTGTTCCAAAGAAGGTGATCCACCATAATGCAGAACTTATCAAAGAATATCATTAATACCATATGCAAGTGAAATTTTGCAGAAGCTTATTAGAAAATGGTTGCAGTAGTGCATGGACTGGAAATTGCCAGCCATTCAAGCCAGATGCAGGAGGTGTAACAAGAGATAGTATTGCTGAGGTCAGATGGATCTTAGCTGAAAGCAGAGACTATCAGAAAAGTGTTTGCCTGTATCTTATGGACTATACAAAGGTGTTCGACTATGTGAATCACAGAAAATTATGGATAACATTGCAGAGAATGGGAGTTCCAGAACACTTAGTTGTGCTCACTTGGAACCTGTAAATAGACCACAATACAGCTGTTTGAAGAGCACAAAGGGCCACTTTGTGACATAAAATCAGGTAGGGTGTGCTTCAGAGGTCTGTTCTTTCACCATTCTTATTCAATCTGCATGCTGAGCAAATAATGTGAGAAGCTGGAGTAAAAGGTCTTCTAATAAGCGTGTCCTATCTTTGAACTTGAATTAAAAAAATTGTATAAATGATACAGTTTTAATCATTTTCCTATTTTGAAGTACATTTGATGGCATTATGTGTGGAAAAGAACTTCAGGTAAATGGCCATTGTGGCACCTTACAAATGGGGCTGAAAATCATCAGTTACCATAGCTCTATGTCTTTTACCATTGACAGTCCCAGCCTCTCCTTGTTCATCTTGGAAAAAATAAAGGCCAGTGATTCCACCGGACCAAAATCCACACCAACAGTAACTTTTTGGGGGTGAAGCGGATGTTCTTGAATTGCCACTGGATTTTCATTGCTCCAAATGCAACAGTTTTGCTTGTTAACAAAACCATTCATCCCAAATTGGGCCTCTTCATTGAAGACGATTTTTTGGCTAAAAGCAGGGCCAATTTTCAATTGCACCAGAGCTTGGTCAGCAAATATACAGTGCAATCTATGGTGGTTGGACTCCAGTTCTGAGTTAAAGCAATTTTGTAAGGGTAAAGCTTCAAATCAATGCAAAATCCAACAAATTGTGGTTGATGAAAGGCCCAGTTCTTGTGTTTGGTGAGAAATTGATTGGGATGGATTCTCGTGTACACTCTGACAGATGGTGGTGATGTTTCCATTGGAATGTGAGGTTCATTGACATGCAGGCATTGTCTGATTGGCAATGGACCCAGTTGCCTCAAATTTTTTATCAAACATTGAATTGTTCTCTTGGTGGGATGATTGTGCACGTTGTAAATTTCATGTAATGCACAAAATGTTTGGCAAACGGAATACCCATTTTGATAATAAACTTCAATAATTTCTACGAGTTGTGGAATCATGTGACTTTTCACAGCTATTTGTCAAGACTAACAAAAAAAGAAAAAGAAAAAGAAAAAAAATATGACCGCTATAGCTTCACAATGAATCAGATCCGACTCGACGACACTTGGCTTGGCTTGGCATAGCTTCACAAATGTCTCTGCCATGAGCTGTCAAAAGTAGGACATTCTTATCAGAAGACCCTTTATATGAAGAGGAACGTGATATTGGGATTGTAGGAAGACTCATTAACAATCTGCAATATGCAAACAACACAACACTGATTTCTGAAAGTAGAGAGGATGTGAAACACTTCAAACTGATGAAGATCAAAGGCCACAGCCTTCAGTACAGATTACACTTCAACAGAAGGAAAACAAAAACCCTCACAACTGGATCAATAGGCAACATCATGATAAATGGAGAAAAGATTGGTGTTATCAAGGATTTCATTTTACTTGGATCCACAGCTAACACCCATGGAAGCAGCTGTCAGGAAATCAAATGACATATACACTGGGTGACTCTTTGCATGAGAACTTCTTTCAAGCGATAAAAGCAGAGACATCACTGGGAGGACCAAGGTGTGCCTGACCCAAGTCCTGGTGTTTTCAGTTGCTTCATGGATGTGCAAAAGCTGGAAAAGAATGAGGGAGATTGAAGAAGAATTGATGTCTTTAAATTATTGTGTTGCTTCAGAATATTGAATATACCATGGACTGCCAGAATAATAAACAAAACTGTCCTGGAAGAAGTACATCCAGAATGCTCCTTAAAAGTGAGGATGGCAAGACTTCATCTCACGTACTTTGACGAGTTATCAGGAGGGACCAGTCTCTGGAGAGGGACCTGTTTGGTAAAGTAGAGTCAGGGAAAATGAGGAAGACCCTCAACAAGATGGATTGACACAGTGGCAGTAACAGTGGGCGCAAAGATAGTGACAACTGTGAGCAGAGGCACAGGACAGGGCGGTATTTTATTCTATTGTGCACGGGGTCTCTGTGAATTGGAATCCACCTGATAATGCCCATCAATAACCAATGATCATTAATGAGAGAAATAAAGTAGGAGAAGAGGATAGGGTGGGTTGGAAGGTAGGAGGGGTGTTTCTGTTGCAATGTTCTTTTCTCTTATGACCCCAGTTCTGAGCCTGGTACCCAAACCTAACATTTCTGTTCTTTTTTTAAAATGTAAAGGTGTTCAGTTACCACTTTGCTTCACTGTCTTCTTCTAAACTGTGTCCGGGGGTGGGGGTTGTGGGGGAAGACTCATATTTCATAACCAAACCTGCCTATCAAATTATTTTGCTAAAGAAAATATGTCTAATCTGGAGAGAAATGATGTCTCTCCCTTAGGGGCAAAAGCAGCTGCAGTCAGCTGTAGTTTTAAATAACATTTTTCTGTAACTTATAATTGCACTGTCTTCAAAATACAAAAGCAAGGGTCAGGGAACCCACTAAGGAATGAAATCGTATTTGGGGGGCACCTACTATGTGCTAGAGGTTCCTCTGTGATGCAGACAGTTCACGACTGGCTGTTTGAACCTACCCAGCAGTGCTGCGGAAGCAAAGCCTGGTGAACTGCGTCTGTAAAGAGCACAGCCAAGACAACACTATGGGGAGCAGTTCTGCTTTAACATGGGGTCACCTAGAACTGGATCAACCTGACAACAGTTTTTTTTTTTTTTTTTTTTTTTTTCACAATGTACTAGGTAGGTGTAGTGCCCGGGAGCTCTGGTGACGCTGTGGTGAAGTGCTCATCTGCTAACCTGAAGTTCAGTGGTTCAAACCCACCAGGTGATCCAAGAGACAGATCTGCTTTTGTAAAGATTTACAGCCTTGGAAACCCAATGGGATAGTTCCGTTCTGTCCTGTGAGGTCTCTGTGAGTTGGATCAACCTGATGACAACAAGTTGGGCTTTTCTGAAAGTCTAGTGCAAGGAGATGTCTTCTTGTTTGAATTTCCTATAATGCTTGAATTACATATTATTATTCCCATTCTGCTAAAGGAAACTGAGCTTTGGAGAGGCAAAATAATCCATCTGCAGATGCATAGCTAGTCATTTGCAGGCGCAGCACGTGAGTCCTAAGTGTACCTCACACCTTCCCATCACTCCCTACGCTCCTGTTTGTTACTTTGGACAGGAAGTGCAATCTGCTTCTCCGTGGGGCAGCTTTCCTCTGCTCTATAAAGGTCGCTGAGAGAGGTCGCTGAGAGTTGGAATCGTCTGGATGTCAGTGGGATACAACTAGACCCGGAGTGCTGGATTTGTGCCCTGGGGTGCCTCAATCTTTCTCACTCTGTCTCTTTCTCGCTCCATGGCTCGTCTGTTCTGTGTGGCAGGGATTGACAGCTGCCTCCAGTGACGGGAGGAGGCAGTCAGGGCTGGGGGAAATGAGAGTGTTTCCCAGGGTGCCCCAGCAAATGAATGAATTCCACTGATCTTGTTTCGTTCCTTATGGGATCATCCATCATGATTTAACAACCTGAATCCCAGGGTAGCTACTGGCATGCTTCCTGCCCAAAGCCTCAGAGACTGTAATTTGTGGCTGGAAAACAGATGTGTTTTTCTGTTATTATTACCTGTATCATGCCCATTATGCCCTATTAGATGCGGTATTATTATGCAATTTAGACTTCCTTTTGCTCTGCTGCCATTCGTTTCAAAATGCTGTGGTATTTCTCATTCTTTTGTAACTCATCAAGGGGAACAAATCCCCTGGATATAATGAAAGCAGACACTTGTTAAGGGTCAACCTCTGTGCACAAAACCCAGGAAATACAGAAAAGAGTTGACTTTGCTCTTGTCCTCAGGAAGCTTAAATCTCCTAGCATTTCATTCCTTCAAAACATTATTTTATTTTTAGATTTTTTAATACAATATTTGAAACACACTAAAAATGTGTATAAGATATACATACATTATAAGGCATATTACTAAAATAGAGATGCATGAAATCTTTGTCTAACTTATTAAATGATCAGAACTATGTCTCTTTCAACTCCCTGTCTCATTCCTGTATAGAGATCAACTTTCTAATTTTGCTTTTATCATTCTATCCCTTTGATTCAGTGCCTTTTTTTTACAAACTGTGTTGTTCACAGAGAAAACATATTGTTTGAATTTGTTTGCTACTGAGTCGCATCACAATGGCACTGTAAGGGGACTTGCACTTCTTGATCACTGTGGTTTCTGTGGTTTCTCCCATTTTTTCCTATGCTCATTTTTTTCTTTTCTTTAAATTGAGGTTTTTTTTTTTGCTTTGTTTCCTTTTCTCTTTATTGATTTTGAATTTAAATATCTCTTTCCTCATCTTTTACTGAAATTTTACTGTGTACAGTGTTGTTAAATGCCGTTGAGTTGATTCTGATTCATAGCGACCCTTCGCACAACAGAATGAAACCCTGCTAGGTCCTGACAATCCTCACAATTATTGCTGTGTTTGAGCCCATTGTTGCAGCCACTGTGTCAGTCCATCTCCAGGAAGGTCATCGTCTTTTTCGCTGACCCTCTGCCAAGCATGATGTCCTTCTCCAGAGACAAGTCCTGTCATCCGCATTTCCATGGAGCACTCTGGTTGTGCTTCTTGCAAAACTGACTGGTTCATTCTTCCGGCAGACTACGGCATACTCAGATCTTCTTTGCCAACGCAGTAATTCAAAGGTATGTATGTATGTATTTCTTTGGTCTTCATCATCGAGCTTCTGCATACATCTGAAGCAATTGAAAATACCAGGGCTTGGATAAGGCACACCTAGTGGTCAAAATAACATCTTTGCTTTTTAGTACTTTAACGAGGTCTTCTGCAGCAGATTTGCCCAATGCAGTATGTCATTTGGTTTCCTGATTGCTGCTTCAATGGCCATTGATTGTGGATCCACGTAAAATGAAATCTCTGACTAGTCCCATATTTTCCTTGTTGATCACAATGTTGCTCGCTGAGGTTGTGAGGATTTTTGTTTTCTTGATGTTGAGATATAATCCATACCGAAGGCTGTGGTCTTTGGTCTTCATCAGTAAGTGTTTCAAGTCCTCTTCACTTTCAGCAGGCAAGGTTGTGTCATCTGTACATAGAGGTAATTGATGAGTCCTCTACCAATCCTGATGCTGCTTTCTTCTTCTTATAGTCTAGCTTTTCTCAGATTATTTGTTCAGTGTACAGATTGGATAAGTATGGAGAAAAGATACAACACTGACGCATCCCTTTCCACATTGTCATGCTGTGGTGGTTTGCATGTTGTTGGGATGCTGGACACTATGTCATTGGTATTTCAAATACCAGCAGCATCACCCATGCTGGACAGATTTCAGCAGAGCTTCCAGACAAAGACAGACTAGGACCTGGTTGTCAATTGAAAAACTGACCCATGAAAATCTTACTGTGTGTGCATAACAAAATCTAAAGTCCCCAAAGGCCTTAATTTCCCCTTCTGAATAGTATAAGAACTTTACAATACTTTGATGCCAATGAGTCCCTCCTGACTTAAAGATCAATGCTGTCAATTGTTTTAGTTTTATCTTCTTTTAAAGCCTCACAAATCAGGATGCTATTAGTCATATTGTACAGTGCTCTAGATTTACCTACCGGTCTATAACTTTCTGTGCCAATTAATTTTTTCTTTTACCTGAAGTCTTCCTTCTGGCCATTTTGCTTTTCTCGTTCTTTTAGTGACCATTTATTGGTAATAAAATCTCTCACTTTTTGTTTACATGGAAATGTCATCATTTCATACTTTATCTTAAAAAATAGGTTTCCTTGGTGCGTGATTCTAAAGTGATGGTTAGTTTCTTTCAGAACTTGGAAGATATTATTACAGAGTTTTCTGACCTCCTTTGATGTTGTTAAAAATTCAGGTCATGATCCGAGTGTTACTCTATTGAAGATGATCCACCTTTCTCCTCTGGGAGCTTTTAGATCTTTCCTCTGTCTTTGATGGGCTGTGGTTTCACTGCAGGGTATCTGCGTATAGTATTCTTTTTATTTATCTTGCTTATGTATATGTAGTGCTTGTTGTAGAACTTAATGTCTTTACTGTTTCTGGCAAATTTGCATTCATTAGCATTTTAAATATTGTTTTCCATCCAATCTTCCTGTTTTTTCCTTCTGGGACACCAATTAGGCATATATTAAATAGTCTCTTTATTTTCTCTATACGTTCATCTCCTTCCTTATTTGTATTGCATTCTGGATAATTTCTTCAGATAAATCTTCAAATATTAATTTCCTTTTCTGCTATTTTTAATCTCAGTTGAGTTTTTAATTTCAGTGATTGGTTTTCTGTTTCTGAAATTTTATGTGACTATTTTTTAATGATAGCTTATCATATTCTTTGATTATTTTATCATTTTTCTAATGTGTCTTTTCTCTTGGTTGGCTGGCTTTATTTCTTTAATATTTTAATCACAGATATTTTAAGTTATGCATATAGGTGCCTCAGTGGTTCCAGCATCCAGAACTGGTGGAGGTGAAAGCCTCTTGTTTATTTTTCCTGCTGATTCTGCCTCATAGTGACTTATTTCCTACTGAGCGTAGGGTCTTTGATTATATGCTCATAGAGACTTGATCATAATCTATGAAACCCTAAGGCCTTAAATAGGAAATGCTTTCTACCAGAGGAGATTTATGCTTCCTTCTGCTGGGAGCCTGGAGACACCACCAACCCGGAGCCCTTTATCTCTGAGAATGAGCACTGGTCCATTGTGGGTGTCTCAGATTGTGACTCCATCTTGCCACATTCAGTCATGATTTGTTGTTATTTTAATTATAATCTTTTTATTTTTAATATCATACACTGTCCTTGGTGTTCTAGAAATGTCATGTCTTAGAATTTCCCTATTACCTCATTGGGGCTTACCTCTCCATGGATCAAGCAAGAACTCCAGGGTGTAAGGAAAGAGACCTTACAATCTTGTGTTTCCAAGTAAGGGAAAACTATGGTTTTTGCCAAAAAACAAAAAACCAAACCCAGTGCCGCTGAGTTGATTCCAACTCATAGCGACCCTCCAGGAGTGCCTCGCAGATTTGAACTGCTGAGCTTTTGGTTAGCAGACACAGCACTTAACCACTGTACCACCATTTTTGCCAGGCAGCTATAATTTCTCACAGCCACAAGATGGCACAGTTGAACATTGATCCAGCACTGCTGGGTGACATCACGGTGCAGCCTGGTTACTAGACGGGTAACTGCTCCCCCTCAGATCTGAGTTACTGGGGTCCCCAAGCTCCAGAACCCCGGGTACCAAATTGTTTATTTCTTTCATACACAGAGCCTTCCTCTCCAAGGACTTGAAAATAAAGGGATTTTTCTCCAGATCTGGTTGATGTCTCCATCTACCATGCTTTCCATAACCCTTGGGCATTTTTCAAGGCTGCAAGGTACAGAAGGGCTTCTCAGGGTCAGAACACCTAAGTTTTCAATGCTTGAAAGAAAAAAAAGAACTTAATCTGGTTCCCTTTCTCAGACAATTAAAAAAAACAATGTTGCTGTTGAGCCAATTCAGACTCATGGTGGTGCCATGTGATTTAGCATAGAAATACGCTACATAAGGTTATCAGTGGCTGTAGTTTTTTGCAAGAAAATCACTAGGGCTTTTTTTCCACCAGGCACTCCTTGAATACTCCAGAGGGCAGTTCTACTCTGGCCTCTAGGGTTATCATGAGTCAGATCCGACTCAACAGCACTTGGCCGGCTGGCTTTATTGTGAATTAAGAACAATTTTACAGGCTATATCTTGTAGCCATATAACATCCAGAACTTTCACCTCTATTCTATTCTTGCTATTCCCATCCCCTTGCCCCGCCCATGTGACAGCACACTTCCCCTTTCCTTAGGAACTTCCTGTGACCTTTTGATAAAGGTCTGGCCCTCCTCATCCAAATCAACTCAGCTTCAGCAAAGTGTCCCTCAGACAACCCCATGTACATTTTTAAAAGTGTGTTTGCCTCCAGTATCACTCTGTGTTTTGTATGGTCCAGGTCAGTCTTTGCCTGGGGAGCTGGCCCTGGTGCTGGATGCAGTTTGGGGTTAGAGAGTCCAGGGCCCACACCAGCAGTGGGCCCTCCGTTCAGAAGGGCCATCAAGTGTGGTCTTTTGGTAGAGTTCTAGCTCTGCCCTCTACTCCATCACCTGCTGTGCCCGGAGCTCCGTTCCACGTACCCCATCCAGGCTGTCATTGCTGGGGGCCGGGCACCAAGAACTTTCTTCCAAGGCATCTGTGAGTGCATTTGAACCACCAACCTTTTGCTTAGTAGCTGAGTGCTTAACCGTTTGCGCCATCCAGAGACTCCTTGGACAACAGATAATTATTATCTTTTTGATTTTTTACAAAAATATCTGCTTACTTTCCAGGGTGTGAGGAAGACTTAGTTTTTAGATAAAAAAAAGAGAGTTCACGCTATGTGTCAGAGAGTCGTAATTGTATCTTAGTATTTCTCCTTCTTCATTTTAGTAATAGAATCCTGAGCTTTAGCTGAGTGTATTTCCACCCAGTGTAAAAACTACATTTCCCAGATTCTCTTGCAACAATGAGTGTGCTTACTGTGGACTTACAGCCAATGGAACGCACAAGTGATGTGTGCAGTGATGTGTCAGTCCGTCTGGTTCCCTCTTCCAAAGGTTGGAATTTGATGGGATTCTGGTAATCCTGCTTCAATGATGTGGCTGAGGACAATATTCCAGAGGAAAGCAGGATAACAAGATGGAACAACCTAGGTCCCTGGTGAAGTGTGAAGGACAGATAACACCTTGACAGCCCCAGGCCATTTACTTCTGGACCAGTGTCTGTAAAGGAAACAGATTTCTTGCTTAAGCCACTGTATTTTGGAGACTTTTCTAGTAGCTTTGCCAGAATAGTAATCCACACCCTCCCTAGTTGTTAAAAATTCAATTGTGTTCCTCCCCAAAATGTGAGATGTAAATCCTCGTCTCTATACCTGTGGAAACCCCAGTGACATAGTGGTTAAGTGCTACGAATGCCTTAAAAGATCGGTAGTTCGAATCTGCTAGGCACTCCTTGGAAACTCTATGGAGCAGTTCTCTGTCCTTTGCTATGAGTAGGAACTGACTCAATGGCAGTGGGTGGTAAGCCTGTAGATATAATCCCATTTGGGGATGGATTTTCTTTGTTATGTTATTAGGCAGCATTAGTTTAGATGCATCTTAAGTCAATCTGTTTTTGAGATATAAAAGAGTAGATTGAGCAGGCAACCAAATAGCAAGGGAAGGAGGGAAGATAGATGCCAGATCACATGTTCACCAAGGACTAAAAGCTTAGGAGAGACAAGGACTTTCCCCCAGAGCTAACAGAGAGACAAAGGTTTCTCCTAGAGCCCTTGGCCTGAGTTTGGACTTCTAGCCTCCTAAACGTGAGAGAATAAATTCCTGTTTGTTCAAGTCACTCAACCCTATAGCAGCCCTAGATAACTAAGACACTAGATAAATTGGAGAACACAGAGACTTTACCACACCAGTGTTCCAACCTTTCTAGGGTAGATACGAGGAATTTTGTTATCCTCTTTTGTGAAAGCAGTAACAAGGAAAACACACATTAAACGGAGTTCTCCCCCACATATTTTTGGGAGTAGGAGGTGGGGTGATAGTTTCTGCAGCCTGTCTATCAAATTAAAGGAGGAAGAGAAAGATAAGTCCTGGCATCATAATCACAAATACACGGGACGCTAATCACTTGGGTAGCGGCCTGGTGCGGCAGAGAGAGCATGGGCTTCAGAGTCAGGTGTTCTGGAGTTCAGGTCCTATGTCTACCACTTGGTTGTACAAGTCACTGCTTTTTCATTTTCTAGATGGAAATTGTAATGCATATCTCATGTACTTGTAGGAATTACATGAGGTAATATATTTAAAGTTCCTGGCACAGTTAAAAATCAGGTACCAGTGAGTGTTCTGAAAAAGATTGCTAGTATTGTTGTTAGTTGCAGTTGAGCTGATTGCAGCTTGTGATGACCCCATGCGTGCAGAGCAGACTTGCACTCCACGGGGTTTTCAGGGCTGTGACCTTTCCAAAGCAGATTGCCAGGTCTTACTTTGGAGGCACTCTGGCTGGATTTGATCTTCCAGCCTTTTGGTAACTGAGAGCTTAACCATTTGTGCTATGTGGGACTCCTCAAAATTAGGTGAAAATTAAAGTAAGAAAAGTAGGTTGCCTTCCTATGTCCAGCCTTGTCATCATTGTACCTGGTGGCCTTTGCAAGGCCTACAAGACTCTACGTGATCTGACCCCTTTTTCCCTCTTCAGGCTTACTTGGGTTTTCGTTCCCTTGCTGCGATTCTTCAGCCTTGCTAGCTGCCTTGCCGTAAGTCAACCCCTCCAAGTTCTTTCCTGCCTCTGGGTCTTTGCACTTCCTTTTCCTTCTGCTTGCAACCTCTTCTCACTGCCAAATCTTGGAGACCCTTCTAAGACTGCTTTATCCTGCTCTGATACCAGAATAATGTTCCTCTAAAGATGTCCACGCCCTGATCCCTGGGACCTGCGAAGAGGTTCAGTTACATGGAACGGGGGAATTCATGGTAGATAGTATTAAGGCTGATAATCACCTGCCTTAACCTAGAATGTTCTGGATTACTAGGTGGGCTCAGTGTAGTCATGTGCATCCTTAAAAGTGGAAGACGGAAGTAGAAGAGAGTCGGAGAAACACACGTGATGGTGCACACAGGATCATGAGTCTAAGGAGACGCCAGTGGCGTCACTAGAGTGTGTGTGTGGCAGGGGGTGGGAGTGGCAGGGGTGGTGGAGCTAGCAGGGGATGCTGTCAGAAGGGGTGACATCACATGGTCCAGAGATACGTCCAAGACCAAACTAAGTAGGACTTGGCCTGCTCCAGAAAGCCCACAGCATGTCAGCTGTGTTTCTGTGCTGCCTGTTGTCCTGGCGTCTGCTGGAATAACTCACTGGCCTGGAGGCGCTGCCTGGGCTGCTGTGGCTGAGGTACCCCAGGAACCCAGCTGTCAGCCTGCCCACTGCCTCGGATGCTGGCGCCTGGGAAATCATACAGTTGGGCTCAGGCACATTTGGCTTCTCCTTTTGGTTATTGCTGTCACCGTCTATGGGAAACCCCAGCAGTGTAGTGGTTAAGAGCTACATCTGCTCACCAAAAGGTTGGCAGTTTGAATCCACCAGGTAGTCCCTGGAAACTCTATTGGGCTATGGGGTTGCTATGAGGTGGAATCTACTTGGTGGCAGTTTTTTTTTTTTTTTTAAATCATCCATCATCTTGAAATTTGGGGGTAGGGTACAATTTAATGATTTTCCCTGGGTGCTTGTATGTAGAGATGCAATTGAGAGACTACCCCAAGGTGCTGGAATGAGGCAGGTGCAACTTGGAGATCCCCCCGGGTGCTGTTGCCTTCCTTATACCCTGGAACTGAATACCCCACTGGCTACATTTTCTCAGAAAAACCCCTCAGGCTGGGACACTCAAGTTTTTAACAACTCACCATGGTTCTGCTAATTCACAGTGAGCCACAGTCCTCTGCCTTCACTCGAGTCTGTGTTTGTGTAATTAGGGCGCCGAGTAGAGCCTCATCCGGTGGCAGATGTTGCCATGTGTAATATAATAAATAAAAGTCTTTATAGGACCCAGCAGGCAGTAGAGCCTTCAGTTAGCAGATGGCAAAATATTAAACTGGCAGAACAATAACTTACCCGCCTGAATCAGCCGGTCCCTGCCTAGACTTGCTCCACTATGAATCAACTTCAGGGAGAACGCGTCACTCAGCCGCCGCTCCGTCCCCTCAGCTGCCCTCCCCGTCTTTCCCCGCTATGACCATTCTATCCTTGGCATCTGTTATTAAAGTTAGCTTCCTGGGGAGCCGTCTCTTGTAACCCCATTAGCTGGTCAATGAGAGGAGCTTGCTGGGCTGGACCACGGGGTTCCTTTACAGTGGAAGGTAGGGTAATAACCTCGTCGGATGTCCTCCAGGGTCACTTTCTGTGAGTCTGTCAATTAGCCAGACAGTCTGTTACCTGGCCCTGGGGTCCTCATGGTGCTGGGGATGCTTCCAGTTGCCTCCAGGAATTCTCTCTTTCAGGACCACAATATGATGACGAAGTTAGCCCCCAGGAGACCCTCTACCCTAACGGCTCCCAGCAGATAGAAGAGAACAGACCTTTGGGGTCTGAATAGGCAGAGACTGAGTAGGGTTCGACTGACAGCTGTAAAAGCATGTGGGGGGTGGAGAGAGGGGTGTTGGGCTTGTTTACCAAACACCCGGATCATAACCCTGACATTGACTGAGGAGGACACACTGAGTGTTAACAATTACTATTTGCCATCAAGTGGATTTTAACTCATGGCGACACCGTGTGTGTCAGAGGAGAGCTGTGCTTCACAGGGCTTTTCAGAGCTGATTTTTTGGATATCAATTGCAGGCTCTTTTTTCTGAGGCCCCTCTGGGTGGATTTGAACATATGACCTTTTGGTTAGCTACCAAATACTTAAACCATTTGAACTACCTAGTGCCAGGACTCTGGATCAGGGCTCTGATGGCACCAACCCCCTCCATCTTCACTGTAACCCCAGGGGGCTGACAACAATACTTCCAGCACTTACCTTGTGCTAAGAATTATTTAGAAGAGTTTTATGTGCATTAACCGACTCGGCCTTCTAAGTCCATTTGTCACACCAGTAAACTGAGGCCCCAAGAGATGTAGAGCTGGAACTCAACCCAACTCTGCCTAAACTCAAGGGTGTTGTTTTTGGCGCTGATACTGTCCTCACCTCTAGCAGACTTAAAAGTAAGCTTGAGTAGAAGGCAGCAAATATTGAGGCAGAATACTCACAGCAAATGAGGTGAAGGGCAGGTACTAAACCTAAAAACCAAAGCCAGCGCTGTTAAGTGGATTCTGACTCATAACAACCCTATAGACAGATACTAGGAGAGAGGACATGCGACCTGACATTTGTTGACATAAAATTACTGCTGGTTGGCCAATATCTGAAACATACTGTCTTTTTTAGTCCTTATGACAGTCCTTGGAGGCAGCTGCTATTATTACCTCACTTGACTGATGAGAAAATTGGGACCAGAGGGATTATTTGACTTCCCTGAGGACACGCAGCCAGTAAGTGGAGGGGACTGGGGTCAAAGCAGAATCAGAGCTCTTGCTTTATTCATTGAGTAAGAGGATTCTGAAGATGTGAAGAAGTTAAGTGGAAATGGCAGAAGGAATGGCATTCCAGGAGGAGGGAATGGCAGGAGCAAAGGCCTGGAAGGCACAGTTTGGGGGTGTCTGTGCTTGTATAGACTGAGGAAAGAAGGCTGACTGCTGGAGGCTCGTGGAAGCCTGGTAGGCCATGCTAAAGAATTTGACCCTCCTTCTCAGCCAGCAGCAGGGCGTTGAAGCTTTCTGAGCTGGTAAGTGGGCTGATGTAAACAGAGGGTGCTTTGAGGTTCCGATGTTTTGTTTCCAGTGCCCTTTTCTCCAGGAACTTCTACAGGGAAAATGATACCCATTATAGATTGATTAGCGTCCCTGCCCACCAAAAGTGGTGTCGAAGCCCTAACCTCTGGTATCTGGACCAGACCTTGTTTGGAAACAAAGTCTTTAAAGATGTTATCAGTGAGCAGGGGTTATACTGGCCAGAGTCACTCCTAATCCAATGGGAGTATTGTCTCTGTGACGGTGGAGAAGAGACCGGCAGAGATAGCCATGTGGAGACAGGGGCCAACGGGACACAGTGATGGTTCAGTGGTGGAATTCTCACCTTCCATGCAGGAGACCTTGGTTTGATTTCTGGGCCGTGCCCATCACACACAGATACCAGTCGTCTGTTAGTGGAAGTTTGCATGTTGCTATGAGACTTAGAGAGACTAGGAATAAAGACCTGGTGATTGATTTTCAAAAATCAGCCAATGAAAACTCTGCAGATCATAAGGTTCTCATCTGTAAGCAATCACAGAGATGATGCGGGACTGGGCAGTGTTTCATTCCTTTGTGCAGGGGGTTGCCATGACTTGGGGGCTGACACAATGGTTGCTAACAATAACAACAAGCCAAACAACACCAAGGCTCTGCAGCTGTCCCCAGAAGCAAGGAGAGAGTCACGAACTCTCAGAAGGCATCAAGATGGCTCATTCCCTGATTCCAGCCTGGCAGTCTTCAGAACTGTGAAGCAACGAATTTCTGTTATTACAAGTTAACCAGGTTTTGTGCTGTGTTACAGTGGTCTTGGGAAACCAATACAACACTTAAAACCCTTCCTGCTGTCATGGACTCTGGAGCGAGGGCTAAAGGAAGTCCTTACGGTGGGGCTTCAGACATCTTTGGCCATATAGGGAAGGTTGGAGAATCTTTCCCCTGGGTGAGTGCTAGCGGCTACTGCTCTTTTTCACCCTTTGACCTCCCAATGTGTGGAAACTTTCAGTCTCACTTCTCTGTACCCTACTTACCCAGACTCCCCTGCAGCTGGTCCCCTATTCCCTGAGCTATGAGCTAACAGGGCAAGCTCTCTGGGGCCCATGGACTCCCAGTCTGGACCTCTCCTCCTCTGCTTATCCTATGACTCTGAAGTCTTGGCCCAGAGAGAGCAGCATGAGCAGGGTAATCCTGGAGCTTCAGATGTGCTCTCTGGTTTTACGAAACCACGAGATCATAGATATCAGAGCTGGTTACCTACCTCACTGTCTTAGTTATCTAGTGCTGCTGTAACAGAAATTCCACAAGTGCATGGCTTCAATAAGCAGAAGTTTGTATCTCACAATCTAGTAGGAAAGAAGTCCAAATTCAGTGTGCCAGCTCCAGGGAAAGATTTCTGTCTCTGTTGACACTGGACAAAGGTCCTCTGTCATCAGTCTTCCCCTGGACTAGGAGCTTCTCAGCACTAGGACCCTGGGTCCACAGGATATACTCTTCCGTCATGACTTCTTCTTTTTTTTTTTTTTAATTCTGAAAGTGTACAATCTAGTTTAAATTTGCATGCCCACCTATCTGCAGCTCCTTCTGCTCTCCTTGCCTGGGAACAGCACACTCTTCCTTTCTGTTCTGTACATGTCATATCCTCTTAACAATCTTCTGTCCCCTCCTCTCCAGCCTCTCCACTCCCCTCTACTAAGAGGCCACTAGGGTGACATCCTATAGATGCATAGAACCATGAAGTGCTCACATAGTATGGTCACTCTGTGTTCCCAAGTCCAATCCATTCCTGTCTGAAGAGTTGACCTCAGTAATGATCTATGATCAGGGGCAGCACTAGGTCTAGGGGCCATGCTCCCAGAGGGACCCCCAGGTCTTCAGACCATCAATAGCGGTCTTAGGGTGCACCCCTTTTCTCTGTGTGTTGCTACTGGGACTCATTATTGTGAGCCCCATCATGGCTGTCATTGGTGGTGGCTGGGCACTATTTGGTCCTACTGGTCACATGTTGATAGAGTCACCCACTCACGTGGGTCCTTCCGTCTTCTGGGTTCTTTTTCCCTCATGTCATTGTTGTCCTTGGTGATCATCTATTCCAGCTGAGTTGGGACCATTTGATATACCTGAGATGACAGATTGTTAGCTTTTAAGACCAGATGCCATTCACCAATACGGGGTGCAGAAGGCTCTCTTAGCAATAGACTAGTTATGGTGCAACTTTTTTAATGGTTAGAGCTACCCCTGTTTCTCTGTTGGCTTCTCTTTTATATCTTTAAAGATACTGATTTAAGCCATACCTAATCCTGTAGCTTGAGTCCTGCCTCATTAGCATAACTGCCGCTAATCCTACCTCATTAACATCACAGAGGTAGGATTGACAACAACCAGGACAACCGTATCAGATGACAAAATGGTACACAATCACATGGCATTGGGATGTTGGGCCAGACGAGTTGACACACATTTTTCGGAGACACAATTTAACCTATAACACTCATTCTCATTTTTTGTCTCAAATTCATGGGCCCTATTAAAAAATAACTTTTACTCCTTTATTGCAATAGTATTGCATGCTTATTGCATAAGATGAAGGATATGCAGAAAAATATAAACAATGACGTGCCAGCCAACCATATTCCACACCCCAAAGACAACCATTGCTAACACTGGATACATTTCTTTGCAATTATTCACGTAGACACTCATAAAACTCACACACATATCTGTAGGTAACATTTATGTAACTGAGATAATGTTGCATGTAAGATTTTTTTAATTTTTCATCTTCATAAAATCTTTACCAATTTCTCACACCACTAGGCATCTTTATAGAAAATTACAGATACTCCTACACTGTTGGTGGGGCTGCAAAATGGTCCAGTCTCTTTGGAAAGCAATCTAACACTTCCTTAAAAAAATGGATATAGATACGCCATTTGACCCAGTAATCCTACTACTTGGAATATATCCTATAGAATTAAGGCCATTCACACCAACGGACACATGCATAAGAATGTTTGTTGCAGCACAGTCCACAGTAGCAAACAGATGGAATCCACCCAGATGCCCAACAACAGAGGAATGGATAGGTAAACTACGGTATATGCACTCAATGGAGCACTATGCAATGATAAAGAATAATGCTGATTCCAGGAAACATCTCATAACCCGGTTTTACCTGGAAGACATTATGTTGAGTGAAAGTAGTTGGTGACAAAAGGATAAATATTGTATGACACCCCTACGATAAGAACTCAAAAACAGACTTATGTATAGAAGAAAAGACTTTGATGGCTGCAAAGGAGGGGAGGGAGGGAGGGTGAGGCGGGGAGGGTTTACATTTGATAGTTGGTAGAAACTTGGTTGGGTGAAATTGGTGATAACACACATTAGAAACAAGAACAATATTAAGTGGACTTCAACATAATTTGAATATTCCTTCCATCATAACCCAATATTGCAAGGACAAGGTAGCTGGGGTGGGGGCAGAGGACCATGCTCTTAGGTGAAATCGAGACAACTGGCACAACTAGCATTTTGCTAAGAGGGCTCTCTGCATCCCACATTGGTGAGTGACATCTGGGGTCTTAAAATCTGCCAAGCTGTCATCTGAGGGCACAGCAAATGGTCCCAAACTCAGCAGGAACGGATGCTCATGGAGGACCAAAACGACATGGGATAAAGACAATCCAGAAGACAGAGAGACCAACATGAGTGGGTGCCTACATAGACTTGGGACCGGAAGAACCAGATGGTGCCCGGCCACTGCCAGTGATAGCCACGATGGAGCTCACTAGGTTGAGTCTCACTGGCAACACAAGAATGAAAAGGGGTGCACCCTGAGATCTCCACTAAAAGACCACAAATGATGGTCCAGCGGCTTCGGGCTTCCCCTGGGAGCATGGTCCCTGGCCCTGACGCTGCCCTTGCCCATAAATCATACAAAGGTCCACTCTTTGGACAGGAATTTTTTGGATTTGGTGACGCAGAGTGACCAAATCTTGGATGCACTTTATGGTTCTATGCATCTATAGGACATCATCCTACTGACCTCTCGCTGGAAGAGGAGTGGGTAGAGAGGAAGGGAAAGGAGTGTTGGGAAGATGAGACGTGTATGGAGCAGAGAGGAGTAGTGTGCTGTCACCAGGCAGGGAGAGCAGTGGAAGCTGCACGTAGGCAGGCATGTAAATTTATATGGGAATGTACATTTTCACTCAGTCATAATAAAAAAAAAGAAAAGAAAATTACAGACATGAGGATACATCTTTAAATAATATGAAGGGGAAAAAAGCAGAAGTCAAATCCGTATGTTCAATATGAGTTCAATTGTGTTAAATAAACACACACACGTGCATATGAATGCCTGTGCATTCAAAAACTTCCAGACATGATAGAAGGCTATTCTCTACAGGGGTAATAGAGGTTATCACTGGGAGGCAAATTATATTTTCTTCTTGATGTCTTTCTGTAATTTCCATAATAGTTTTTTATAATGAGAAAATTTTGCATAGTTCAATACTACTCCAAGTTATGAACATATCATTATTTAGTAACTGTTTCATTGATGGCCTGTGGATAGCTTGTAAGTTTTTTTATCAGTGGTAATTAATGCTGCATTAAACTTTTATTTATTCGTTTAACAAATATCTGAGAGTTTTGGATGAGCCATACATCTCGGCACGCATATCTGCATATGTATTATAAAGTGCGTATCGTTATCCACATGTGAACACTGAAGAATAAAAAAATCACCAAATTAGTTAGGGGCATACGGGTCTGTGCCTGCAGGTCTTGTAATTCTGAAGCTTCTATTCTTATCAGAGTGACTTCCTCAAACTTTTGGTTCCCCTGTAGTGGAACGGTGGCAAATCAGGGGATACACATTGGACATACCGAGTCACAGACCGTTTGATTAGCATGTGGTGCACCCTACATGCCCTTTGTCCTTTGCCCTCCTGGCATGTACACCGCAGCTCTTGGGCCAATCGTCTTCCTGGGAAGTTGTCCCCTCTCTGCTCCACGGCTATACTTTCCTATGCACCTATCACGCGCATGGCATTGTGACACTGTGGCTGTCTGAATGACATGGTTGTTGTACTCCAATTAGGTGCCACTTGAGATGACCCATTTGAAGCCCAACTCAAATGTTGCCTCCTTTCTAAAGTTTTTGAGATAAACACTCAGAGCTCACAGCTTTGTTTATCTTGGGTACTTTGTTTATGACCTTGTTGAAAAACATACCTTGCTGCACCATGGCTATTTGTATACGTGTTCGTGTCACCTGATATTGTGACTACAATATCTTTATGTAAAGGGACTACACATTATCTAATCTGAGTCTGTCCGTTTGCCTCCATCTACCACTTTTCTCTGTCTCCTCTGCTACCACCCAGATCTGTGCCGTCTATTATCTCTCACCTGGAAGGTAGCACCGGTGTCTTAACTGGACTCCCCACTGCCACTCTTGTCCCCCTGCCATTCAGTTTCCATATAGCATCACGGGGGATTATTTGGAATTGTCAATCAGATTGTGCCTCTCCTTCCAGTGGCCCCTGCCTACCTCTCTGATGTCATCCCAGTCAACTTTCCCCCTTCTCATTGCTCTGCACTTCCTCTGACCCCTCACAGATCGCTTTTCTGGTCATACCACTCTGTGTGGTAGTTTGGATTATTGCCCAGCAAGTGTTCACTCCCTTTTCCTTCCAGTGGTAGGTAGAGGATACTTCCTTACTCCATTAACTTTGGGCTTGGCTGTATGACTTGCTGTGGACACAATAAGAGCAGACGCTTGAAATGTGGTTGATTTGGTTGGTTTTCTCTTTTTACTGTACCGTAGCCATGAGAACAGCATGTCCTGGGTAACCTGTTGATCCCAGAAGAACGAGAGATCCATGAGACAGACCTGAACTGAACTGATAGCCCGGAGCTGAGCCCCGCCTAGATCAGCACAGTCCCAGCCAAACCCCAGATGCGTGAGCAAGGTACAAGATGCTCGTTGTAAGCTACACAGCACTACTGTGGCATAGGGACTGATACATCCTGTTTTACTTTGTAGTCTATTTGTTTTTGAAATTTTTGTCTTTTCTCATCAGAATATAGCTTCCATTAGAAAAGAAACATCTTTGATTTTGTTCATTCTCTATTCCTACCCCAAAACCAAACTCACTGCTGTTGAGTTCATGCCGACTCATACTGACCCTGTAGGACAGAGTAGAACTGCCTCATAGAATTTCCAAGGAGTGCCTAATGGATTTGAACTGCTGACCTTTTGGTTAGCAGATGTAACAGTTAACCACCAAGTCACCAGGGTTTCTTCTCTAACCCTACCATCTAGCATATAGTGTTGTTGTGATTGTGTGTCACCAGGTTGATGCTGGCTAGGGTGACCACATGTGACAGAGTGTTGTTCTGATTGTGTGTCACCAGGTTGATACTGGCTAGGGTGACCGCATGTGATAGAGTACAGCTGGCCCATAGGGCTTTCTAGGGTATAACCTTTACAGGAGCACATCACTAGGCCTTTTCTTTTTTAAAAAATAAGTTTTATTTTATTATCTTTTAAGTACAAGTTTACAATCTATATCAATTTGCCACACGACACCTGCAACTTTTACCACAATGCCCTTCCAACTGCTCTCCCCTGCCTACCCTCACTGTGACAGCACTCTCTCCCCGCCATCTGGAGCTCCCCATGTCCATTTGACCATGATCTGTCCCCCGTCACCTGCTTATCTTGCTTCCAGTGATGAGCCTAGAGGACAGCCCTGTGCACATATTTAAGCCCGAAGGTTTGTTCGTCGCTACTGTACACCGTGTTTTGTTTAGCCCAGTTCAATCTTTGCCTGGAGAGTTGGCTTTTGTGCTGGATGCTGTTTGGGGTTGGAGAGCCCAGGGGCCATGTTCCCAGGGGACCCTGCATACTGACGGGCTATCAGGTGTGGTCATCAAACCCCTAACCTTTCTTAACTTTACATCATCAGAGCTTGAATGGCTGAATATCCCCCGACTATTTAACACGATATTGTCACCCAATCAGTTGCTAATTGGACTTGTTGAATCCTGTAATGCAGTTGTGTTAAGGCCTAGCAGGCAAGTCTTTAAACTCAAGTCGGCCTAGGGGCCCAAAATGCTTCGGGGCAAACCTTCTCTCCCCTTTCCTCCTCTCCAGCCACACAGAAGCTCCTCCTTGTAAGAATACACATGCTGAAAACAGATGAGGTGTCAACATAGTAATTTAAGCCATGAATCTGTACTTGCTTAAAGATGAACTTGTTTGGAAGAAAAATGAGAAAAATTCTTGTGACCGTCCAACAGAGTCCTCAGCTAAGTGCATCAATTTTGGTTCTTGGCAGGTCCAGTACACACAATAAAAGAAAACTGCTGAGGTCAGCAGCAGAGAGAAGCCACACTTGTTATTTTCACAAACACAGTTCTGGGGATGGTAATCATATCTATTAGCAAGGGTGACACCACCGTGGGTCTGGCAGAAAAATGAGCTCTCCCACATTGCAAAATGAGCAGAGTGGTGATCGATAAATCATAAAATTAGTTGAGACATCATCTATCTTTTGTGGCTTTCCTTTATTCCCAAGATGGTCCCTCAGGACACTAATTCATTTACTGGGTTTTATCACTGGGGAAAAATGTCAAGGCTTGGAGCCTGCATTCAGTTAGGGGAGCAGGGTAATAATGTGTGTCATTAATTAGGCAGGTTTGGGAGGTTCAGCCCAAACTGGGGTCTCAACTGACTTCTGTAAATCGAGTTTTAGGAACACTTCTGTGTCTTGTATTACTTTGTCAAAAAGGAATGTTATTGGAATATGCCCTGAGAGAGAAAGAGAGAGAGAGAGAGACATGTCTGCTAACTCTGAAGAAGCAATAAATTTGGGGACATGCCAGGTGATAAGCCAGATGCAATCTGAGCTGTCTAAAACTTCTCTGGTATCTGCATGTAACTGTGGACTTCTGGAGGATACAGAGCTTAGTGTATGCATACATGTCATCTGCAGGTTATCTTCTTTATTCTGAGGCATGCATTAAATCAGTTTTTAAAGGTCCTGAAATCTAGATGTGTTTTTCACTTGATACATGCATTTAACCACCCCCAAACCCAAATCCAGGATGATTAAGACTCATGGTGAATCTGTAGACAGAGTAGAACTATGCCTGGGGGATTTGAACTGCTGACCTTCTGGTTAGCAGCTGTAGTACTTAACCACTACACCACCAGTGTTTCCATACAGGATGTGTGAAAAAGGGTCTTAAAATCAGAGAAACATGGTAGTTACTAAAGTGAGTATTCTGATGATCTATTTCTACATGATAAATCACCACAAAACTTAATGGGTTAAGACCAGTTTGTTGACTGGGGGGTTGACCCAGAGCAGTTGGCAACTCTGCTCCCCATGATATTAACTAGGGTTACAGTCATCGGGGTGCCTGGCTGGGCTTGGGCCTGCAGAACAGCTCCAAAATGGCTCACTTACAGCCCTTGACAATTAGTGCTAGCTGTTGGCTGGGAGGAAACCCTGATGAGAGCTCTGGCTGCTAACCAAGAGGTCAGCAGTTTAAATCTACCAGCTGCACGTTAGAAACTCTTTTAGGCTGTTCCAGTCTGTCCCATAGGGTCACCATGAGTTGGAATTGACTTGATGGCAATGAGTTTGGTTTTTGGATTGTCTGGGAGCTCAGTAGAAGTGCCTCAGGTCTCTTCTGTGTGTCTTGGGCTTCCCCAGCATGGTGGCTGGGTTACAGTAAGGAGTGGAAAGTGAAAGCTACTAGTCCTTTTAAGGCCTGGGCTTTGAAGGGGCAGAGCGTGATTTTGTTACAGCAGCAATATAGAACTAATACACTGTTACACCAGCTCAGAAGCAATGAAGCTGAGTGGTGGCCTATCGCATTCTATGGGTCATAGCTGCTCCTAAGGCCAGCCAGCCTCAAGGTGAGAGGAAATAAGCTCTGCTTCTTCATGTGAAGAATAGCATGCATGTTGAGGGCTGCCTTTGGAAATTAGGTACCAGTGAATTCTGGCACAGTGTCTAATGTGGACGCTCTCTGTTGTGGTCCTTTTGTGCAGCAAAACAACTCTCTTCTTTTTTTCTCTGAGCAGGGAACCTGGGCTTGTCTAAGCAAAGAAGAGACTTTTGCCAGAATGCAAAGGGCTGTGAGTGCTGGAAACAGGGGTGGTCAGTGGTTCCCGTGTCTCCTATTAAGCCCCTCCGGCCTTTTGGTGTTCATTGGACAGACCATGAATAACTTTTCATTATTCTCTCCCCCTCTACCCTAATGCATGTTTCCCTCTGACTCATTCTTTTCAGTAAATACCACCATCTACTCAGTCACTCTACTCATCTTTGGCACTTTTCCTTCCTTTCATGTTCCACATCCAGTCCATCGGCCAACGGCATATTGGCACTCAGAAGCCGAAGCCGTCTATTTGGGTTGTTTCATCTCATCTCCCTGAATTATTCCAGTGGCCTCTGTAACTGGTCTCCTTGCATTATTTTTTGCCATATTCAGTCTGGTCTTCACTGTCTCGGTGCTGCTGTTACAGAAATACTTTATGCAAGTAGCTTTAAAGAGTAGGAATTAGCTCTCACAGCTTTGGAGGCCAGGTGTCTGAATTCTGGGCATTGGCTGGGCTTTCTAGGTGGAAGGAGACCACTGCTGTCTTTTTCAGCTTCTGGCAGCTCCAGGGGTCGCTTGGCTTTTCCTGGCTTGTAGATGGATCCTCACACAGCATCTCTCTGTCTGTTTTGTCTTTTAAGGAGGCACCACTTTTATGAGGTGTCACTCAGAAGTAAATAGGCTTAAGTCCCAACCTACTCAAGCTTGACCTCATTAACAGAATAAAAGAAAAGCTGTGTTTTCAAATGGGGTTACATTTACAGGTACAGGAGTTAGGACTTGACTGTGTCTTTTGGAGGAGAACATAATTTAATTCATAACATTTATATAGCAGCTAGAATGACCTTTAAACTGAGCAAAAGCAGTTGATCTCACTCCTAGCTTACAACTCTCCAGAAGCTACTCATGGCATTTAGAATGAAACCCATACTTCTTTCTGTGGTCTACAATGCCCCTGGGGATCTAGCACCTGCCTGCCTCTTTCAGCTTGTCTCCTGGCACTCTCCCTTTGGCCACTCTGACATGTCATCTGCTCCACAAGCGCTCTAAAGTCGCACGTACCAAGGGCCTCAGTGAGTATTGTTTCCTCTGAAAAATTCTAGGCTCTGGGGATGTGTCCATGGAAATCTCTGCTCTTAGGGGGCTTCAGAAAGGGGAGGCAGTAAACTAGTCAATATATGGATGAATGCCAGAGATGGTGAGTGTTATGAAGACAGGCAAGGCACAGTAAAGTCACAATGAGTCATGGGACAGTGCAACTTCCTCTCTCAGGAAACAACTTTGAGCAAAGACCTGCGTGAACTGAGGAGCTGAATCAGGCAGACAACCAGGCCAATGGGACAGAGGAGGGAGCTTGAGAAGAGTGACTGTTTACCAAAAGCCGTGCAACAGGGGAAGCCTGGAAGTAAAATACAGAGCCCCTGGGTGGTGCCAACAGTTCCTGTGCTCAACTGCCAACTGAAAGGTTGGAGATAGCGGTCCACCTAAAGGCACCTCGGAAGAAAGGCCTGGTGATCTACTTCTGAAAAATCAGCCATTGGGACCCCTGTGGGGCACAGGTCTGCTCTGACATACACAGGGGTCACCATGAGTTGAAAATGACTCCATAACAACTGGTAGGAGTAACCGTGTCAATGCCCAAAGTTGTTGCCATTGAGTTGATTCTGACTCATAGCAACCTTATACAAGAGAGTAAAGTGCCCTGTAGTATTTAGAGTGGGACTACACCAGAGTTCTAAGGCTGTCATCTTTACAGAAGCAGACTGCCATCTCTTTCTCCCCTGGGGTGGCTGATGGGTTTGAACTGCTGACCTTAGGATTCGCAGCTGAGCAGTTAACCACTGAACCGCTAGGGTTCCCTGTTGTTGGAGTAGTAGTAGCAGTAATTAAATACAGAAGCTAGGTAGTGGTGGCATGCTACATCTGCTGTCCATAAGGTCGGCGGTTCAAATCTTCCAGGCGCTCCTTGGAAACTCTGTGGGGCAGCTCTACCGTATATACGGTCGCTGTGAGTTGGAATTGACTCAGTGGCAGTGGGTTTGCTTTTTGCTTTGGGGGGGCCAGCTGAGATGGTGATGAGTTCTTTGAGGGGGCTTATGTGAGGAGTGGTCTTCCTTTCAGAGAAGAATCCTTTATATGTGTGTGCCAAAGAAATGTTTTTGACTTGAATGGAAATGACCTGTCTACAGCTTTCATTTTAATTGCTCCCACCCACCAGGAAACCTATGGTGGTGTAGTGGTTAAGTGCTACATCTGCTGATCAAAAAGTTGGCGGTTTGAATCCACCAGGCGCTCCTTAGAAACTTCATGGAGCAGTTGTACCCTGTCCAGTAGGGTCATTATGAGTCAAAGTTGACTTGACGGCAGAGGGTTTGGTTTTCTTTTTTTTAATCAGGAAACCTTGGTGGTGTAGTGGTTAAGTGCTACAGCTGCTAATCACAAGACCTCGCAGTTTGCATCCTCCAGGCACTGCTCAGAAGTTCTATGGGGCAGTTTTACTCTGTCCTATAGGGTTGCTATGAATCGGATTGACTAGACAACAGTGGGTTTGCATGGGTTTATTTTTTGTTATCAGCGTTCGTCTTAGTGCTGGAAGCTTTGCCAGTGTCATTCCCTGTAAGAGCAAACGCCTGATATGAGGACAGAGGACCTATCTGGATGATGTCCCCTTCCCATTCCTGTGACACTTCTTAACAAGATAGAGCTGCAAGTTCCCAGTCTGGTCTTTTATTTCTGTTCCTTCACCTAAGAAGGCACATCAGAACGCTTGGGGGATCTGGGATCAGATGCACCTTCATTTGAATTCTGCCTATATTTTCCCTTCTGTGGGGCTTTGGTGAGAGCTTCTGAACCCTAGGAAGGGACCAGGAATAATGATGCTCAGACTTGGCTTGTTTATGTCTGGTTTTATGACTCATTCATGTTTTTAAATTCACTTTATTTTCTGTATAGTGAAGCCTGTGAGAGCCAGATCTTGACAGGACAGCCTTGTTTTTCCAGTTTTCGCAGGTTTTCCACCTCTGGTAGGGAGCAGTCTTGCTGTCCACCGTAGCTCAGTTTGGTGGAAAGGGCTTGCGTTTGTTTTCCTTCTCTGACAGGTTTATGTCTTGTAAAGGATCCTGCTGTCACGAGTTTTGCTGTGTATATAGAACAATTCCAGGATTCCAAATGAAACATGATTATTAAAAAAGTGACCTCAGAGCAGAGGCCTACAAGCTGGGATGCAGGGTGAAGAGGAGGCTTCCAGCACTGATGTTGCTGAGAATTGCCAGCACACGGTGATCCTGGAGAACCCAAACCAAACCCACTGCCACTGAGTCCGTTCTGACTTGTAGCAACCACTGCAGAACAGGGCAGAACTGCTCCATAGAGCTTCCCAGGAGCGCCCGGTGGATTCGAACTCCGACCTTTTTGTTAGCAGGTGTAGCACTCAACCACTAGGCCACCATGGTTTCTGTGATCCTGGAAAGCAGACAGCAATCAGTGGCTTAGTTTTTTCATTTCAAAATTTGTATCTTCATTCATATGCCACATAGCATATCTCATACATTTTTAAAAGTAAACCTCTTATTTTGGAATAATTTGAGATTTATGGAAAAGTTGAAAGCACAGAGAATTCCCATGGTTAGCCTTCATTCAGTTTCCCCTAATAATAACCAACAAAACCCTTTGCTGTTGAGTCAATTCTGACTCATAGAGAGCTTAAGGGGCAGTGTAGAATTGCCCCACAAAGTTTCTAGAGCTGTGGTCTTTATGGATCCAGGCTGCCACATCTTTCTCCTGTCAAGTGACTGACTGGTGGCTTTGAAGCTCCAGCCTCCTGGTTAACAGCCACTAGGACTCCTTCGCTTAATAACAGCATCTTATGTTGTCAGTGGAGAAAGCCAGGTGGCATAGTGGTTAAGAGCTATGGCTGCTAACCAAACGGTCAGCAGTTCGAATCCACCAGGCGCTCCTTAGAAACCCTATGGGGCAATGCTACTGTGTCCTACAAGGTCACTAAGAGTCATAATTGACTCAACAGCAGTGGGTTCGGTGGTTTTCTTTTTTTCTCCCCACTTTTTTTTTAAAATACAGAACTACTAGTTGAACCTTGCTAATTTTGTTTCAAAGATAAAAACTGGAGACAATTCCATATTGGGACATAGAGCTCTTCCTGATTATTTTAGTAGGATTTCATAGTACCCTGTTGGATGGACATACCAAAGCTTGTCTGGTCAGTCCCCACTGATGGCCATGGGGGCTGTTTCTGTTCACTGGGGATTACAATTCTGCAGTGAGTCAGCTGAGGCCAAGAGGGAGAAAGGTGATAGCAATATGAAAACCCATTAAAGAATAGCATGGAAGCGCTATTTCTATGGGAATTTAGGAACCTCTAAAAACCTATCTTTCTCTTCCCTGAGGGGTTGTGCTTTGTGGTGGATTTGACTGGGTGGTAGTGGACTTTGAAGGCCGTGTCTTTGACTGTAAGCAAGACAGCCTATAGACAAAGCATCAAGATTCGCACGTGCTCTGTAACAGCGGCCGAGCCAAAAAAAAAATTATGTCAGTTCAGGAAATGGAATGCAGTCAATAGGCCTTCAGTGCAAATATTCTCTTGGAATAATTTATTAACTCCCTGCAGACCTCATGGTCAGATACAATTAGAGTCTTCTCCCGCAGAAATCCGTGCTATTGCACAGACAGGGTGAAGGCCTGTAAGTGGAGTGAGGAGGCTCAGAGACTTCTGTGAACCGGGGCGGGTGAGGATCGAACTGAGGGAATAGCTTGAAGGTAGGAGAAAGAGTAAGGACTCTACAGGCAGAGGGATCTGGGTTTGAATCCTGACTCAGATATTTTCCTTTTGAGCTGGGGCTATCTGGACAAGTGATGGATGGTTGTGAGGTTAAATGAGCTAAAATTTGGGAAGCACTTATCACAAAGCACACAACATATGAAAGGCAAGCAGTTTGGGGAGAAGTGTCAATCCCTGAGGTGCAAACGTAAAACAATTTTATTTTTTATTCTATTTTTAACTGTATGTTAAATCTCTTTACTCCACTGCCTAACTTTCTGTCCACTCTTAGCTGTCAAAATACTGGGTCAGATCCAGATTAAACTTTGGATCTCAGATGTAGTTTAAAGTTCTCTCGCTTCCCTGTGCAGGGACCTGAGTGAGGAGTGTTTGCACTTCACTACCCTTCCCCTTGGTGTGTTGAAGTGGAAAGGGGGAGAGAGAGTGGCAGGCGTGTCTCTATTTCACTGGGCAAGGCTGTACCTGCAGGGTGAATTTCTCATTTTTGCTCTGACTCACACCTGGCACATCTGGTGGGCTGCTCAAGATTTCTGCAAATGAGGAGGCTCTGCTGTGGGCTATGCTTGGTTCCCCCTTCACCTGTGCTCTCCCTAGTGCTGACATCCCTAAGGGAGGGACAGCTCTGCCACCCTTTGGGCCCTTTTTATCACCCACAACCCCAGGCCCCCAGGCAGGCTCACAGCTCCAGCTTCCTTCTCTCTACAGGGTCATGGGAGTCCCTGAAGGGTCTGAGTGCTGTAGGGAGGGACAGTGGGGATGTCCGCTTCCACCTTTTTCGTAAACATTTCCTAGAGTAAATTTTTCCAAGAATGTCCTCACTGATCGTTCCAATGACGCCACTGGAATGGGCTTCTAGTTCTGTGGCTCAGCAACCTTCTGCCAGGGATGGAGACACCGATAGTTCAACTTGTAAACCTATTGCCACTGGGTCACCTTGGACTCTTAGTGACCTGTAGCCAGACTGGAACTGGGTCCCAGTTTGGAACTAGGGTTCCCAAGGCTGTAGACCTGTCGCCCGCATCGTGGCTGCTGGTTCACACTGCCAACCCTTAGCCTAGCAGCTGAGCACTTAACCACCGTGCCACCAGGGCTCCTTATTCAACTCATAGTCACCCCTAATCCTAGACTCTGTAATAGATGTCCATACACTTTGTTGTTTCAACTGTGGGCTCTTCTGAGTGTGACAGGGAATGGGGACGTTATTAACGGTTATGTTTAAAAACAGGTGTAAATTGGAACCGTCTCAGGTAAACCTGGGTGTTATAATCCCCCTTGTCTATGAGCGGTATCTCCTGGAGCCTCCCATCCTGAGCCAGGAACTAACTGTCATAGCGGTCAGTTCCAGGATGGCAGGACAGTCCCCCTCAATGTCCTGTTACAGTAGCAATGATTACAAAGTAGGAAGCGGTGAGGATTACATGACAGTGCATACCTACAATGCCAGCAAAACTGCTGGGACACAGTAGGTGTTCTCACCCTCTCCCACCTTCTCCGCCACCCCTCCCACCTCCCAGGAGCTCTGTCTGACCAGCCTATTCTCTGAATTTAAAGCCAAACTCTAATAGCTTGCATTCATCAAACATGGGCAGTGCTAGTACTTTGTGTGCCTTACCTGTCACTGTCCTAAGGAGGACCGGAAGATGGGGCAATATTCTTATGCCCATTGTACAGTTAAGACAGCTGAAGCTCAGAGAGGCTAAGTGCCTTCTTAAGGCCACATAGCACACAAGTGGCAGAGCTGCGGTAGACAAGGATTCCACAGTCCCTGCCTTCAATGACTCAGCTACGGGATGAGTTGCAAGAATGTTAGCATCGGGGGGCTGAGCCTCTCAGTTTCCAAGCGGACAAGTCTGAGACCTCAGGCCTGTCCCCCTGTGGAGGAGAGAGTGGGAAGGATCCTTGTGAGTTAGTTGTAGAGCCAAGTGAAAGGAGGAGAGACTGAGACCCATTCCGGAGGGGTCTGAGACGGTTGGAAGGAACCCACTTATCTGAAGGGCTTGGCAGGGGGGGTACCACAAGCAATCTCACACTAGGAAACCAGTCACTGTGTTATCTATTTTGGATTTTCAGAGTGCTCTGATATGATGGATGCCATTTAGAGCATCTGAGTTTTCCTGCATCTGTAGACTGACTGATTGAATTGATTGATTGTGTAGTTTTACTAACAGTTTGACTCTGGTTCGTTCTAGCATTTCAGTGAAATGTTTCCGGTTGGTTATGTTCCCAATCAGATACTGTTGGACACAGTTGCATCAGGTGGCTTTAAGTGCCCAGCTCTGTGTTAGTCACCTGGGGAAAGTGTGGTTTGTCATCAAGGAGTTACTCTCCAGTTGGAGGGAAAACTTAAATAACAGAGAACAATTTGCTGTACTGTATCTTAGCCCCGCTAAAGGTTGCGTGGAACTCTGGTGGTCCAGTGCTTAAGAGCTTGGCTGTTCACTAGCACATCAGCAGTTTGAACCCATCAGCCACTCCTGGGAAACCCTACGAAGTAAAGTCTCTGTCCTGTAGGGTAACTGTGAGTTGGCATTGTCTGAAGGCAGTGGGTAAATATTGCATGTATTTGTATCTGTCTGTCTGTCTGTCTATCTGTCTCCTGCATGGAAGGCAAGAATTCTACCACTGAACTATTGCTGTTTCTCAAAGTTTAGAGTACATCCCCTTAAGGTGGCTGAGCATCCCTGGGTTTGCCTGTAAATTGGGGATGACAGCCTTTTCTTGCACGGTCCATGTGGGGATTCCATGAGGTAACTGATATGGCCTAGGGAGGTGTATTGACATAGCATCTGTTCATACATCTTACCCATTATCTTACACTGTTTACATTTGGGTATCTCACTAAGAGACGGGCTTATTTATCTTTATAATAGTCTCCTGTATTTGTGTAACCTTAGAGCTCATAACAAGGCTGGATTTACAATCTCCCTCCTTTCTTATTAACAGTGAGCACGCACCATGTGTCCTGCTTGTTGCAATATTATGTTCTAATCAGCCCCCAGGGTTGCTATTCCTGTTTTACAACGAGCAAAACAAAAAGTTACTTATTTGTGGACTCAGGGCATTTGTGGTGTGGCAGGCAAAGAGAATTGGTATTTATTGCCCTCCTGTTATATGCCAGATCAGTTTTGAAAAAACTTAATTCTGACATTAATCCTGATGGCGCAGTGGTTAAGTGCCATCTGCTAACCAGACAATTGTCAGTTCAAATTTACCAGACGCTCCTCGGAAACTCTGTGGCACAGTTCTACTCTGTCCTATAGGGTTTAGGGTTGCTATGAGTCAGAGGGAACTCGACAGAAGTGGGTTTGGTGTTTGTTTTGGTTTCATCCCCACCCCCCAAAAGCAAACCCATTGGCACTGAGTTGATTGCAACTCATAGTGAACCTATAGGACAGATTAGAGCCACCCCATAAGGTTTCCAAGGAATGCCTGGTGGATTTGAACTGTCAACCTTTTGGTTAGCAGCCATAGCTTTTAACCACTACATCACCCTGTAGAGTGGATGTGATTATTCTCATTTTGCAGATGAGGACATGAATTGAACAAGGCTTCACAGCTAAGTAAGTGGAAGGGTCTTACTCCAAAGCTCAGATTTCCCACTTCAGCACGTGGCCTTTATGAGGATTTGTGGGCAAACGGGGAGAAGGAGGAGCGGAGGGGAAAAGTCTTCAAGAATAGGAAGAGACGCAGAGACCTACCTGCCCGCTTAAAGTTCCAGAATCTGCAGCCTGCAGTTCCTCCCTCTGCTCCTAGATGGCGCACCGAGAACACCTTGGCAGTGCGTGCCCTGTCCAAGGCTCTGTCTTCCAGGAGACACCTTGGGCCCCAGGCATTTGGCTGGTAAAAGGGCTAATGGGTTTATTCAGTTTATTCTAGGAAGAGGTTATGGTTTCTATTTTTTTTAAATCATTGTTTTGTTCTGTCTTTCTTTGTAGTTGCAAGCTAACCCACCACCTCTAAGGCTGCCTTCATCTGTGTGTTAAGTCAGCCTACAAGTTGATAGGACCCCGGGCAGGGGTAGAGGGCAAAGACACTAGGGGTACAAGACATTTCAAGCCCCGAATGGGGTGAAATGACTGCATCACAGGAAGCCCCCTCTCTTGGCCCTTTAGTCCAGCTGGCATAGTTTGGGTGTGAAGCCCGCAAATCCTTCCCCCCGACGAAAGTGGGGTCTTCTGTTCGTCAGAAGAAAGACTACTGTCAGAGGCAGGAGGAGGGGTCTCACTGAGCATCTAATTCAGTGTCTAATTCACTCTGTGAATCCAGATATTGGAAGGCTGAACTCAGGTGTTGGGTGTAATTTTGCTCACCTCATTCACTTTTCATCTTTATTTTTAAAAAAATTTGTGAAGTTGTCACACCTAGCTTGGGGTTTGGGCCTGAGTGAGTACGGGCTGATGAGAACTATGGTCACTGAAGTGCCTGTCCCAGGGACAGAGGCCAGTACTGACCCCTCCTGCTGCCCCACCCCCATTCCCCTTTTCTCCTGACTGCAGGTTTTTTCCTGCCAAATATTTTTTAAATGAAAAATCTGAATTATCATGTGAAATGTTCTAACGTTTAACAGTTGCCAACTAAGTAAAAAGGGGGAAAGAAAACCCAAATCCACTGCTGTCAAGTTGATTCCAACTCATAGTGGCCCCTATAGGACAGAGCAGAACTGCCCCACAGAGTTTGCAAGGAGTACCTAATGGCTTTGAACTGCTGACGTTTTGGTTAGTATAGGTAGCACTTAACCACTATGCCACCGGGGTTTCCTGTCAAGTGACAGGAGGGTTGAAAGTGTTGTCTGTGGTCTCCGGTGCCAGCTAGAAGAGGGCAAGCAGGGAATGAGCTTGATTATCCAGGTGGCTAGAGGAAGATTAGAATCTCAGGGTTCGAGTCCGTCCAGAAGCACCTTGGGAGAAAGGCCTGGTGATCTACTTCTGAAGAATTGGCCACTGAGAACCCTCTGGAACACAGTTCTGCTCTGATGATGCAAATGAGGTCACCAGGAGTGGGAACCAACATCAATGCAGCTGGTTTGTATTTTTTTATGTTTAGAAGAGGAGACGGCTCATGTCTTCTGGACAGCTATGCTGACCTTTGCCAGGGGCCTGGGAGGCTTATAAGTTGAAGGCTTGGGTGCATGGTTTTCATCTGGTTTGGGCAGCATCTGGGGTTGATTTGAGACTGGGGGCTGAGTCGAGATCTCCCTCGGGTCAGCTCAGAAGGGTTTTACCCGGCAAGTTAAAGAGATAGAATTTCTGCTTCTGGGACCCACATTTAGAGGGGAAACAGAAAGGCCCCAGCAATCTGCGAGTCACGTGATCTTTATTTCCTCTCTTCTCTCTATGACTATTCTTACAGTCTAAATGTGGACATCATTCTCATGGACATTGTGGATTTGGAAACTGAGTCTTAATTTCTTTTTTTTTTCCTTTGGCCACCAGAAGTCTTAGAGCCTACTTGTAATCCAAATGCCTGAAAACCATGTAAAACTTGGGGGATTACACAGATGTTTTTCCCTTTGGTTATCATTTCCCATGCCATGCATATTTTTCCCTGGCTTTGTCTTTTAATTCTATCCGGGGTCCTCTGTGGAATGAGTAAAACTGTTTGCGTACTAGACCATTTGTGGCAGATTGAGCTGGGACGTTTGATGTTTTTACAGTAGGTAGCATTTCCCTCTCCTCTGCCCCCTCCCATGCCCTGGATCTTTTGTCCTGGATGGACCAAGGTAGAAGGAAAAGAATCTAATCTGTTTTCCATTTTGCCCTGTGGGTTGGGTTTGAGGTCCTATGATTAGAGACAGAGGCTGACAGCTGGTTTCCGGGGTGGCTTGGTGACATCACAGGCAAGTGTTGGCTGGGTGTTGGAAGAACTTTCTCGAGGACTTTATATGGCTCTGGTGACAAGCAAAGCTGCTACAGGGCCTGAGTAACAATTGATGACACAGAGCTGGTACCATTCTTCCAGACTCAGCAAAGCATCTTGCTACTCTCAGTAAACTCAATAGACTGTCAGCTTTGGACATCTGGACACCTTAGAATAGCCATTGGTTAGAAGCAGCAGTGAGGTTTCACTGAGCATATATCTGAGGGCGTCTTTACAGGCAAAAGTGTGTCTGAGAAAACATGAAAGAATCCAATGGACTCTAACTGGTAAACACGGGTGGGTTTGTGAGCACGGAAGACATGCATCCTTTGAGATTCTTCAAGTTGATCAGAGGTCACTCAAAGAGGGGGATAACTTCTGACAACCCATCCAGATATTGGGGGCATATGTCATCATCATTTGCATATAAAGAAAAGGTGAATAGTTTGTGAAAGTCTATCAAGATTAAAGCACCTGTCTTCTTGCACATCCTACAGAAATGTTCACAGGTGTGCGGAAAGACGTGTGTGCACTGCATCATTTTTTGTGAGAGAGAAAAAGTGGAAGCAACCTAAATATCCTTTGATAAACAAATAGCTAATTTATGGTACATTCATATTACTTAGTGGTATGCAGTTGTTAGAAACAATGAGATAAATTTATATGCGATGAATGGAAATGACTCCCAAACCTCCCAAGTTAAACAAAAGTTGGAACTCTCTCTCTTTCTCTCATGTATGTGACTTTATTTCTGTGCAGTAGTTTACTCCTTCCCTCAAGGAAGGAGTTGGGATTTGCAGTCTGGCCGGTGACGAGCTGATTGTAGACAGCCCTTGTCTGTGCTCAGGGTCATACTCAAAATATCTGACCCCACATAGGGCACAGACACTGACCAATTAGAATCGATGCTGGGGCGCATTCTGGAGACCCCTTGCTGTGCCGAGTGTTCTTTAGTTCTTAGATTATGAGAGGTGTGGGTTGCTACGAGTCAACTCAATGACATTGGGTTTGGTTTTTGGTTTGTGGAAGTCTCAGATCGCGGTTGATCAACTCAGGTGGAAGTATTTCAATATTTTCACAGCTGGCATGGATAAACTCACACTCCTGGTTAAACATCATCTCTGTCGTTGATAGTTGTATTTTAAAATTCTGATAAAAACTTGGTGGACTTCCTACACTTGGGATTTGCATGTGGTGAAGTGGGCAGCAGTCTCCACAGAGCAGAGGCCTCTGGGACTTGGAATCCTGATGGCTCAGTGGTTAAGAGCTCAGCTGCTAACCCAAAGGTCTATAGTTTGAACTGACCAGCCACCTATGGGAAACCTGTGGGGTGGTTCTGCTCTATCCTACAGAGATGCTGTAAGCTATGAGTAAGAACTGAGTCAACGGCAATTGATTTTTTCTTTTTTATTATGATTGAGTGAAAACACAATTCCATATAAATTTGCATACCTGCCAATAAGCGGCTCCCACTGCTCTCCCTGCCCTGCGACAGCACACTCCTCCTCTCCATTCTGTACATGTCATATCCTCCTAACAATCTCCTGTACCCTCCTCTCCACCCTCTCCCCTGCATCCAGTAAGAAGTCAGACAGTTGACATTCTGTAGATGCATGGAACCATAAAGTGCAAACACAATACGGTTGCTCTGTGTCACCAAGTCTAATCCATTTCTGTCTGAAGAGTTGACCGCCATTATGATTTATGGACAGGGGCAGTATCAGGGCCAGGGACCATGCTCCCAGGGGAACCCTGAGGCCCCTGGACCATCAACTGCAGTCTTTTAGCGGAGATCTCAGGGTGTACCCCTTTTTATTTTCATGTTGCCAGTGAGACTCAAGTCTGTGAGCCCCATCATGGCTATTACTGGTGGTGGCTGGGCACCATCCGGTTCTTCCTGTCACATGTTGATGTAATCACCCGCTCACATGGGTCTCTCTGTCTTCTGGGATCTCTTTGCCCCACATCGTTTTGGTCCTTGGAGATCATCCATTCCTGCTGAGTTGGACAATTTGGTGTACCTCAGATGGTAGCTTGGCAGCTTTTAAGACCTCAGACGCCACTTAGCAATTTGGGGTGCAAAAGACTCTCTTAGCAAAATGCTAGTTATACCTATTGGCCTTGATGTCCCCTGAGAGCATGGTCCCCAGATGCCCACCCCAGCTACTCTGTCCTTGCAATATTGGGTTAAAGTGTGAAGAGTAATCATGTCATGTTGAAGTCCAGTTAATATTGATCTTCTTTCTAATACGTGCTGTCACAGATTTCACCCAACCAGATTTCTATCAACTATCTAATCAATACCCCACTCTCTCTCTCCCTCCCTCCCCACCCCTGCAGCTGTCAAAGAGTCTTTTCTTCTATGCATGAGTCTGTTTTTAAGTTCTTATCGTAGGGGGTCTCATTTATTATTTGCCATTTTGCCGCTGGCTACTTTCACTCAACACAATGTCTTCCAATTGAAACCAGGTTATGAGATGCTTCCTAAAATCATCATTATTCTTTATCATTGCATAGTGCTCTGTTGAGTATACATACCATAGTTCACCTATCCATTTCTCTGTTGTAAGGCATCTGGGTTGATTCCATCGTTGTGTCCTTGTAGACTGTACTGCAATAAGCATTCTTGTGCGTGTATCACTTGGTGTGAATGGGGCAATGGATTTTTTTCTTTTAGGTTTGGACTTGGCTGTTGTGGGACCCATTCTAGTCCCTTACCTGCTCTGACTTTGCCGATGATCCCTGTCATATCACAGCTTTAAGAGAACTAACCCAATCCTGCCGAAAACTTGGTATAATTAGTTGTTAATAACCAGAGCCCAGGTTCCCTGCAGTGCAAATTGTTTCTGTATTGATCTCCACCTGCGTTGTCAGCATTCTGGAAAGACTGAAGTATAAGTGCTTAATTCAGCCCCATTCAACCAATAATTTTGGCTTTGTCCTCCAAACAAAAGCTCCCTTGTTTATTCTTCTTTTTCCTGCCACAAATAATAAAATCAATTCATTTCTCCCCTTTCTCCAGTCCAGACCTCGTCTGCTCCTGTAGTCGATATGTTTGGAAGTGTCAATGCATTCCTCTGTGGGAGCTTGGGAGGGGCAGGGTGAGGACAAAGCGGGGCTGGAGTGGCTGGGAAGACGGCTGGCCAACAGCTTGCAGCTGAAATCTTATTGCCACCCATCGCCACCTGTGTCACACCCTGAGTTTACAGCCCTAGGTACAATTGTACCCACCCTTTTAGGTGTAGCTGGTAGGAATACACATCCAACACCTTCACATTTACTTCGCAACCTCAAAGCCAAACTACTAACCTTTGGGCTTTTTAAAGCTATCAAGTAAATTGTAGGGGGACAAGGAACATTGACCCTGACTCCACCCCAGATCACCCTCCTTGGATTGTGGACGGGGCAGTCAAGGATGGGGACAGGCTAAGAGCCAGTACTGAACCAACTTAGCATGTCAGACTTCCAGTCAATCGCAGTCTATGTATCAGGTTAACAAATGAACAATATTCCCAAATAATAGGTCACTGGAGAAAGAGGCATCAACATAGACTCTGTTTTATGTGAGGATAACTGTATAAGTCATATCTGCAGTTATCACAACAGAGTGATTCCTGTTCCAGAGATGAGAAAACTGAGACTAAATGAATTGCCTCAAGGTCATGTAGATGGTAAATGACAAAGTCACAGTGGAGAGCCAGGCCTTTCTGACTCCAAATCTAAGAGCGTGTACCATCTCTGTGCTTCATTTGCTTCATCCAAAAAAAAAAAGTACCTCCTGATAGGATGGCTATAAAGATTAAATGAGCTATGCATATAAAACGTTTAGGCATATTAAACACAAAAATAATCGATATTGCTATTAGAGTTACAACTATTCTCATAATATGCATAAAACAAGGAACACTGTGGCCCAGTGGTTAAGCACTTGGTTGCTAACTGAAAATCAGCAGTTGGATCTCACGAAGCAACTCCATGGGAGAAAGATGCGGCAGCCCCCTTTCATAAGGATTACAGCCTTGGAAGCCCGATGGCGCAGTTCTGCTCCGTTTTACAGGGTAGCTGTGAGTTGGAATCCACTTGAGCATAATGGGCTTGGCTTTTTTGGTTTTGTTTTTGTGATCCACTATATAAGGAACCCTGGTGGCACAGCGGTTAAGGTGTTCAGTTGTTAGCTGAAAGGTCAGTGGTTCAAACCCTCCATTTGCTCTGGGGGAGAAAGATGGGACAGTTGGCTTCTGTAGAGATTATAGCCCTTTGGGAACCCGATGGGGCACTTCTCCGTCTTTATAGAGACAGAATCAACTTGATGGCAACAGGTTTATGCATAAAACATTTGCTTTCACAAATCCCTGGCATCAGCATAGTTGCAAAACCTTTCCTTTTTCTTGATATTTATCATCAAAGCATGTATGACATTAGAGATAAATAAGACAGGCTCTCTACCCTCAAGAGATGACTGTCTGGTTGTGTGGGGAGAGAGTGACAAAAAGAGAAGCTCTGATGGACTGTGTCACGTTTATTGTTGTAGAAATCTGTTCAAAGGAACACAGAATAAGGTCACCGTATACAGCCTGGGGGAGGGGACATGAGGAAAGACCTAAGGGAAGGTGGATTTGACATTAGGAAAGATGAGGGAGAGTATATGTGAGCAGAAGGAACAGAAGAGTCAGACACGGAGGAATGGAAGGGCATGGGTTATTCAGGGAATTACAAGTAGGTTGTTGCATCTGAAATATAAGGGGGTGTTGAGAAATGGCAAGAGATAGAGCTGGGTAGGCAGGCAGAGCCAGATCACAGGGGGCCTTCCTGGCTAGAGAACAGGGGCATCAGCCTGGAGACTGGGAGAGGAGGAGGCAGGATAAAATCAAGTAGACCTTCGTGGCTGAGAACAAGGGACTTCAGCCTGAGCAGCTGGCAATAGATCAAACGAAAGCAAAATGAAACACCAAACCTTCTGCCGTCAAGTCAGTTCCAACTCCTAGCTGTTACTGGCTGTGTTTAGCCCATTGTTGCAGTCTGTGTGTCAGTCCGTCTCGTTGCGGCTCTTCCTCTTCTTTGTTGACCCTCTGCTGTACCAAGTATGATGTCCTTCTCCAGATACTGGTCTCTCCTGACAACATGGCCAAAGGAAGTGAGACGAAGTCTTGACATTCTTACTTGTAAAGAGCATTCTGGCTATATTTTTTCCAAGACAGATTTGTTCATTCTCCTGACAGTCTGTGATACATTCAGTATTCTTTAGCAACACTGTAATTTAAGGCATCAATTCTTCTGTCTTCCTTATTCACTGTCCAGCTTTCACTTAATATGAGGTGACTGAAAATACCGTGCCTTGGGTCAAGTACGCCTTATTCCTCAAAGTGACATGTTTGATTTTTGAACACTTTAAAGAGATCTTCTGCAGCAAATGTGCACACTGCAATGTATCACTTAATTTCCTGACCGCTGCCTCTATGGGCGTTGATTGTGGATCCAAGTAAAATGAAATTCATAACAATTTTAATCTTTTTCTACATTTTTCATGCTGTTGCTTATTGCTACAGTTGTAAGGACTTTTGTTTTCTTCCTGTTGAGGGTGTGATGTAATATACATATGTAGAGGTAAAGACTACAGCCTTCAGTTTGTATACTAGAAGGTGGTAACTTCCAATGATAAAAATGAAACAAGGCAGAGGGGTGGAGAGTGTGCCAGGCAGGGGGAAGGGTTATCATTTCAAATCGGTAGTTATAGAGGGCTTCAGTGAGTAAGTCACATGCCAACAGCTAGGTGGATGTATCTGAGAACTTTCCAGGAAGAGGGGGCCCCAAATGCCTTTGCATTGAGGCCTGAGCATGCCAGGCACATTCAAAGAAGAGCAAAAAGCCCAGTTGGGCTGGAGTGGCACAGGTGAAAGCCAGAGCAAGGGGACAGGAAATGACAACAGAGGGGTAATAAACAGATGGTTCTTGGAAAGAAGACCAGCTTGATAATTCTCTGATCTAAGGGCTTATTGTCATCCTTACTTCATCTCTCTTTTTCTTGCTGTGACTTTAAGCTGAGGCACTGGCGTTAAAAAAAAACAGCTGCTTGGAAGTAGACTCCAACTTGTGACCACTTCCTGTATATGAGTACAGCTGTGCTCCATCGGGTTTCAGTGATGATGTTTTGGAAGTAGACCACCAGGCCTCTCTTTCAAAGCACCTCTGGGTGAACTTGAATGGCCAATCTTTCAGTTAGCAGCTGAATGTCTTGACTGTTTGCACCCCCAGAGACCCCAGAGCCTGTGCACTGGGCGCAAACAAACGAGCAGACGTTGTGCCTGCTCCTTCTGGGCAAAGGCATTTTACATGTGGCTGTGGGACCCTTCAGAGCTTCTCCCTCAGATTAGACAACCCCTGATGCAGCTGTTGAGGAGGGGGTACCATGAGCAGGGAGTAAACTGCAGGACTGAGCCACCACAGGAAGCATGGTCACTGCACGTCCTGGAAAGCCCCCTACGTATGCATAGGACTCTGTGTGAGCAAGGAATAACTTTTGTTGTGTCATTTACTGAATATGTGTGTGTGGCACAGTGTTTAAGCACTCAGCTGCTAACCAAAAGATTGGTGATTGGAACCCACCTGCTGTTCTACAGGAGAAAGATGTGGCCATATGCTTCTGTAAATATTAAACCCCTCCAAAAGCCTAAGCCACTGCCGTTGAGTCGATTCTGACTCATAAAGACCCTAGAGGTCAGAGCAGAATTGCCACATAGAGTTTCCAAGGAAAGCCTGGTGGATCTGAACTGCCAACATTTTGGTTAGCAGATGTAGCACTTAACCACTGCTCCAGACTTGGAAATCCTACAGGCTAGTTCTACTCTGTCATATAGGGTCTCTGTAAGTCAGCCTCAGCTGGATGGCGATGGACTTCAGGGTTGTTGTGAGTATTAAATATAGTAATATACGTAAAGTAGGTGGCACACAGTAGGCATTTGATGAATGCTGGTTTTCGTTTTCCTTTCTTGCATGTTGTCACCTCTAAGGTGATTCATGCCCCCTGCCCCCCCACCTTTCTCACCCCACTTTCTCATCAACCACTGTTTCCTGGTTGCCAGGATTTAGAGCCAAGTAACCATTTCCCTTGTTGCTTCCGCTGTCTTCAGAAAGATGAAATTGTCAGCAAAGCAAGGCAAGGATTTATCAAATGAGACTCCCAGCAGATGTCCAGAGAGTACAAGTCCCCACTGTTGCTCTGGCTTGCCTGTGTGCCAGTTTCATAATCTGTATTAACAAAACACTGTCTGGTTGATTACTCTGTAATAGACTTCCACAACATTCACACTTGTTCCCCTTTCTCCTAGTTCTCCCAGGTATTTGTTTTCAATTTCAATTTCAATTCAATTCAATTAGATGCTTGCTTTTTTGATTCAGGTGGTGAACTAGGTGTGGGGCATTCAGAAGTGGATGAAAACATAACCCCCGCCTGCAGGGGAGTCCCCCTGGTGTGAGAAACAGACAAGTTAGGTAAAGAGACAAACCAAGAGAACAAAAGCCCAAACACCATGATAATTACAAAAATGTAGTATGTACATGACACAGAGGGAAGATTAGGAGGAACTGACTAATTCCACTGAACGAACAAGAGGGAAAAGGCTAATGAAGCCTTCTTCCGAAAGATTATGTTTCAGTAGGGTTTTGATGGATGCACAGGAGTTCACCAAGTGGGCAGTGGTGGGAAGGACATTTGGAAATAAGGACCAGCATTTGCGAAGTCACAGTTACATGAGAGATGACTAAGTCTAAGAGCTGTAAGCAATTTGGTGTTTAAAAAGCATGAGGTGCAAAGTGCAAAGTGGTAGGAGAAGAGGGAAAAGGTTTCGCCAGGCTAGGGGCAGAAGACGTGTTCTTGAGCTTGTGGGTATTAGCTGCTTGTCTTTGTGTTTATCCTTTATTGCTTTATCCTACCCATGAACTCTAGTTTGCCAGTGTTATGTATTGAATTGTGTCCCCCCAGAAATATGTGTCACAAATCCTAACCCACCTACCTGTCATCCTACTTGGGAGGTTTCTTTGTTATGTTAATGAATGATTTTAGTGGAGGACCTTGAATCAATCTCTTTTGAGACATAAAAGGTGCAGATTAAGCAAGGAAGAAGCAGAGATAGGGGATGAGAGACACCACGCCACATGAAGATCACCAAGAGACCAAGGAACAAAGACCTTCCCCCCAGAGCTGACAGAGAGAGAAAACCTTCCCCTAGAGCTGCTGGCACCCTGAATTCAGATATCTAGCCTTCTAAACTGTGAGAAAATAAATTTCTGTTTGTTGAAGCTACTCATTTGTGGTGTTTCCGTCGTATCTACACTAGATAACTAAGACACTAAGACAGTGTCTGTTGTGTTGCCATCTGTTGGGTATTCAGCCCACATAGGTCTGGATAGGGCAGAGGGCTCTGGGAATGTACTAGAAAGAACAGAGAGTCAGGATACAGGCAGGCTTGGGCTCCTGTCCTGGCTTGGTATTTCGTTGGCCTCATGTTCTTGAACATAATTTCTTCTGCAAAGTGGGAAAGCCATGCCGACCTCACTGAGCATCTCTGAGGATTAATAGTAAAAAGAGTATTTAAAATACCCAGTGTAGAACCTGGCACCCACTGGGTGCTCAGTATATCTTATAGATGGAGAAATCAATTAGTAGCATTAGGGTATTGCCTTAAGCTCACAAAGAAATGGCAGAAAATTGTTAAGATTGATTTTAAGAAATACGATCAGACTTTTCCTAACCCCCCTTTTTGAGAGAAGTTGCTTTTTATACCAGACCTTTCAGTGCCCTCAAAGAAGAAAAACCAACTTCAAAAAACAGAAACTTGAAACAATATGACATTTCTACAGTATCAGACCTCAGAGGTCCCACCTCGAGATCATTTCTGTAAATCCATTTACATTATTTTTATGCACTCCCCCTAAATGTCATGTGTTGGAACATACCGCTATTTTGACATGTCCATTGTGGTATTTATTTTAAGCCATCAGTCGAGCTCTAAATATCTCAGCAGTGCACTCTGGCCTCTGTGAAAGGCAAACTAATTATTTCTCAAGCCGTTCCATGAAGCAAGCCGCTGGCATTTGTTTCCTGGCAGCTGGGAAAAGAAATGCAAAGCCAGTGGCTTTTTAAGGAGGGAGATGTGCAGTGTGACAAGAGCTCAGAAACTTGGAGTCCAAAGCCATCATGACTGTTATGTTTCAAAAGGAAACCCTGCTGTTCCCAGAGCACAGCCAGGATCAGAGTTCCAAAAACAAGTAGTTTTGTGCTTGATCCCAGGAAAACAAAACCAGCGTTGATGGGGCAGATCAAGGGTTATTGTCAAAGAAGTCAGAGGTCTGCTGGGGTCTTATGATCATTTCTATGAAGGAGACAATTTTAGTTTCCTTTTACAAACATGGAAACTGAGTGCTAGAGAACTTGAAGCCTCTGGCCCAAGTTTATGGGTCCAGGAAGTTGAGGGCAATTTTTGCCTGAACCCAGAGCCTTTGATCATTCATGGCCACCGACTCTGCTGCCCTGGGTCTCGGGCTCAAAGCCCTGGATCATTACCCAGCTGTGTGATTTTGACCAGCTCACTTAACCCGTCTGAGTTCCTCAGTTAATTCTTCTCTCAAACGGGGGTAACAGTACCTACCACCTCCCCCACTGCTGTGATGGTCAGATTTGTTTCCAGAGGCACGAAACATAGAGAGACTAAGTGAAAGCAAAGCATGGTCATTAATCAGAACTTTGAGTAAGGCTGACTTCTACGACTTACTGTTAAAATGTCCCCAGTTCTATCCTGTCTCTGGTGTGGCTGTCGGTTTCCCGTCTTCTGTGGTATCACCATGGACCACAGCAAGCCCTTCTTCATCTTGACACCCCTCCCCATGTCAAGCCGTGTCTCCTCCCTGGCCGTATGGCTTACAGGTTCCCTGACTTCTGAGTTCTCAGTCATCTCACCATTCTCAGGGGCATGCTGAGGTTGAAGCTGGAAGTAAGTACAAGGTTTTATGAAGGGCAAGAAAGAGACACCCTGGATAAGCCTGGAAGGTTAGAGGAGGCTTCCTGGAGAAGCTGACCTCTGGTAGACGAAGAGGATTTAGGTAGAAGGGGGGGGGGGGAAGGGACATTTCAGCTAGTGCAAAGACATTGTGTGTTTTGGGAACCTGAGTAGAGCTTTAAGATCAGGTGGGTGTGGATGGAATGGCTATATTATTTACCAAATGTTGTTGTTAGGTGTCATTGAGTTGGTTCTGACTCACAGCGACCCCATGCACAACAGAACAAAACACTGGCCGGTCCCGCATCGTGTCTACAATTGTTTTTATGCTTATGCTCACCGTTGTGACCACTCCACTGACCCTCCACTCTACCAAGCATGGTGTCTTTCTCCAGGGACTGATCCTTCCTGACAACATGTCCAAAGTATGTAAGATGCAGTCTTGCCGTCTTTGCTTCCAAAGAGCACTCTGGATGTACTTCCAGAACAGATCTGTTTGTTCTTTTGGTGGTCCGTGGGACATTCAATGTTCTTCTCCAGCACCACAATTCAAAGGCATCAATACTTCTGTCTTCTTTGTTCATTGTCTAGCTTTCATAGGCATACGATACAATTGAAAATACCAAGGCTTGGGTCAGGAGCACTTTAGTCTTCCAAGTGCCATCTTTACTTTTCAATACTTTAAAAGAGATCCTTTCCAGCAGATTTTCCCAATGCAATGTGTCTTTTGATCTCTTGACTGCTGCTTCCATGGGTGTTGATTGTGGACCCAAGTAAAACAAAATCCTTGACAACCTCAATCCTTTCTCCAATTATGACAATGTTGCTTACTGGTCCAGTTGTGAGGATTTCTGTTTGCTTGATGTTGAAGTCCAATTCATGCTGAAGACCGTGGTCCTTGATCTTCATCAGTAAGTATTTCAAATCTTCTTCATTTCCAACAAGTGGTGTTATTTGCGTAATGCGGGTTGTTAGCATGTCATCCTCTAGTCCTGACGTCTCGTTCTTCTTTGTATAATCCAGCTTCTTGGATCATTTGCTTGGCGTACAGATTGAAAAGGTATGGTGAAAGGATACAACCCTGACACACACCTTTCCTGACTTGAAGCCAAGTAGTGTCCCTTGCTCTTCATCCATATACAGATTCCTTAAGAGTATAATTAAGTGTCCCAGAATTCTCATTTTATGCAACGTTAGCCATAATTCTACTCTGGCCTCTAAGATTGCCACGAGTCGGCCCCAACTCGACAGCACTGGGTTTGGGAGCCATAATTTGTTATGATCTATGCAGTCAAATGCTTTTGCGTAGTCAAGGGAACACAGGTAAACATCTGGTATTCTCTGCTTTCAGACAAGATCCATCTGACATCAGCAATGATAACCCTGGCTCTATGTCCTCTTTTGAATCCAGCTTGAATTTCTGGCAATTTCTTGTCAATATACTGTTGCAGTCACTTTTGAATGATTTTGAGCAAAACTTTACTTGCATACGATATTAATGATATTATTTGGTTATTTGCATTTGTTTGGATCAACTTTCTTCGAAATGGGCATAAATATGGATCTCTTCCAGTCAGTTGGCCAGGTAGCTGTAGGTGGATATTTATCTTCCTTATCTCCCCAGCTAGACTCTTAGTTTCTAGAGAACAAAACCTAACACTTTAAATATATACCCTCACAAACCTTACCTGTCGCTAGGCACAGAGCTGGCCCCAGGAAAAACTTGGGTTATTGATTTCTGAACACTGTGCATGGGAGGTGGGCAGCATCACAAGGCAGAAAAGCTGTAGACTTTAGGGTTAGACAGATGTCATGGAAATCACTAATTGTTCCTGAGCCTCAATTTCTTCATCTGCAAGATGAGAATAACATGTATAGACCCCACAGGATTTTGTGAAGATGAAGTAAGATACCATCTATGTGGACAGAGGAAACAGAACAGTCTTTCTGTGTGTATTAGATCTTGTTACTTTTGCCCCGTGTACTGATCGCAGCCACCTTATGGAGGCTCCAGCTTCTTTGATGGCAAGCAGGGAAGGGCAAGCTGTCTTATAGGAAATTGGCGATGGCTCATCTAGCTCCCAATGGCTGCCATGCCAGGAGAAGCTATGCTACCGTCTCCCTGTAAAGCAGAAGAGGACGCACAGATACAGGAAACATTTTTTTTTTTTTATTTACACTGCTCTCTGCCAAAGTGAGGGAGCCCTGTGGTGGTACAGGGGTTAAGCACTCAGCTGGTAACCCAAGAATCCATGGTTCAAACCTCCCAGCCATTCTGTGGGAGAAAGATGTAGCAGATTGCTTCCATAAAGATTAGAGCCTTGGTAACTCTGTGGGGGTAGTTCTAACCTCTTCAGTAGGGTCAGTAGGGGTCAGATTGACTTGATGGCAACGGGTCAGTGGATTCATTCTGCCAAAATCAATGTCAGTAAGTAGAGGTTTGCAAGACCTAGGAAATACTTGGGCTCAGTGTAACCCCTTGTATTCATCACCGTTGTGCCTGCTAGAATGTGCCATATGGGCAGAGATCTTTGCTTTGTTTGTAGTGCCAGAGCCTAGTACAGTGCCTGGCATATAGTAAAAAGCCAAATCCTAACTCATAGTGACCCCGTATGTTACAGAGCAGAACTGCTCCGTAGTGTTTTCTTGGCTGTAAACTTTACAAAAACAGATTGCTGCACTTTTCTTCTACAAGGCCACTAGGTGAGTTTGAACTATGAAACTTTCAATTACTAAACCAAACCCAAACCCATTGCTCTTGAGTATTTCAACTCATAGTCACCCCACAGGACGTAGAAGAACTGCTCCACAGTGTTTCCAAGGCTATTATCAATATGGAAGCAGATGACCTCATCCTTCTCCTGTGGAGTGGCTGGTGAGTTCAAACCACTGACCTTCCAGTTAGCAGCTGAGCACTTAATCACCAACGTGCACACCATTCATGTCACCTGGGGACAGAGTGAGGACTTGGTGATTTTGTGGGAGGAATAAATGCACAAGCCACCCCAGCCTCTATCCCATGTACACCTTCAAGGTGGAACTGGCTAGATCACACCTTGTCCACCTCATTGTTACTTTCTTCATTTGCATGGCCCTGTTTTCATTATAATGTCCTTAGCATGGAGGGAAGCACACAACGAGGGCAACAAATAGTAGGGTTCATACAGGGAAGTCTCCCTTAATCTCTGCTTCCTTAGGTCAACAGAAACCCTGGTGGCATAGTGGGTTAAGTGCTACGTCTGCTAACCAAAAGGTTGGTAGTTTGACTCTGCCAGGTGCTCCTCAGAAACTCTATGAGGCAGTTCTACGCTGACCTCTAGGGTCGCCATGAGTTGGATCTGACCCGATGGCAGTTGGTGTTTGGGTTTTAGGTCAACATGAAAGGAGCTCTTGGCTCAGCTTGATCTTGAGGTCACAAGGATATACATGTTGTTAGATGTCATCACATCAGTTGCAACTCATAGCAATGCTATAAACAACAGAATGAAACACTCCTTGTCCTCTGCCATCCTCACAATTGTTGTTATGCTTGAGCCCGTTGTTGCAGCCATTGTGTCAGTGCAGCTCATTGAAGGTCTTCCTCTTTTTCACTCACCCTCTGCTTTGCCAAACATAATGTTCTCCAGGGACTGACCCCTCCTGATAACGTGTCCGAAGCACGTGAGACAAAGTCTTGCCATCCTTGCTTCTAAAGGGCATTCTGGCCGTGCTTCTTCCATATTCTTTGCCAGCACTGTAAGTCAGTTATTCTTTAATATTCCTTATTCATGGTCCAGCTTTTACATTCCTATGAAGCAACTGGAGACACCATGGCTTGGGTCAGGTGTACTTTAGTCCTCCAAGTGACATCTTTGATTTTTAACACTTTAAAGAGGTCTTTTGCTGCTGATTTGCCCAGTGAGATACATTGTTCGGTTTCTTGATGGTTGCTCCATGGGTGTTGATTGTGGATCCCAGGAAAATGAAATCCTTGACAACTTCAGTCTTTCCTCTGATTGTCATGATGTTGCTTATTGGTCCAGTTGTGAGGATCTTTGTTTTCTTTCTGTTGAGTTGTAATCCATCCTGAAGGCTGTGGTCTTTGATCTTCATCACTAAGTGCTTCAAGTCTCTTCAGTTTCAGCACCAGAATGTACCTGTCTGTGGTATTTGGTCTGCCTGTCCCCAGTCTTGTGCTGACCTGTACATGTCTCTCTGATTTACTGACTTGACTTGCTCTCAAGCTACTAAACAAACTGGATAGATTTTTCTCCCTCTAATGAAGGATCAATATGTCTTACAATTCATGTTATTAAGGATTCCAGCAGCAGAATCCCCTCTCCAGCTCCAGGAAACCAGGTCAGATCATCAAGTGTTACCAAGCATACTTTGTACTCTGGGTGATAGACACTTCTCATCCATTTTCCTCCTCTCTGTGTCCTCCATAGACATCATGCTGGTCTTCAGATGCTTGAGTATGCCTATGACGCAGATCCACCTATCTGTCTGTATCTTGAAAGCTCACTCAGCTGGTATCTTGAGAGACAATGGAAAGATGGTACCTGCACTCTTTTTTTAAACTTCATTTTCATTTTGATTTTCTTCTTCAGCAAAATGTGATATTTTCTTAAAAGGAAATCTTCAATTTAGGAGCCAAGAGATGGGTCAGCATCTCCAAGGTAAGAGTAATTACTGGCAAAAAAGAATTCCAGATAGAATTAGTCAGTAGCTGCGGCCTGTCTGCCTGAACCATACTAATTACAACTCTGCCATCCGTCATTCTGAAGGACTAGCTCATTTCTACCTGAGCTTCAATTTACAATATGAGATTGACAATCAAACATGAGTGTCACCCAGAGCAATGACATCAGGAGAAATGGCTTCAAAGGATAAAGCTAACAGTGATGAAGCATAATGAAACAGAAGTTTCGGGAAGGTGGTGTGAAATTTCCACCAACTTTCTGTTTTCATTTCACAATCAATAAAACTATGAATGAGAGAGAAATATGTTGGTTACATTACTTTAAAATAGCCTGGCAAAAATATAATTTCTTATTGATTCATTTCCCATAGAAGGCAAAGTCTCTAGATAGAAGAAAATTGACTGCTGAAAATTCTAAAATAAAGAGAATAAATGAGAAAAGACGTTTAAATTTTTAAAGGGGAGAAAAAAACGTAATCAATATACCCAAACCTGCCACTTATAAAAGCACGGCTGGAACTTTGATCTAAGTTGTTTTGATCCAATTGACTTACTTTCATTTACTCTAATATTTAAAAATGTGAAATTGACTGGCTGGCTTTAGCCAGTAGAAGGATACCCAGATTTCCCGAAAAGCCAAGGTGAGAATTATTCTTGGGAGTTAGGTGGGGAGTTACTGGATGGATTGGTATGTTGTCATGGCTCTGGATTGCAAGCAACAGAAACCTCAGTCAAGCTGGTTAAACCAGTGGTTTTCAGTTGGAGGTGATTTTGTCCCTCAGGGGACAATCAGCAATGACTGGAGACATTTTTGGTTGTCACAAGTAGGGTAGGCTGGGGAGTAATGTTAACATCTAGTGGGTAGAGGTCAAGGATGCCGCTAAATATTCCGCCAAACAATGCACAACACAGCCCCCAGCTAGCCAAAAAACATCAATAGTTGAGGTTAGAAACCCTGGTTTTAGAAGAAAAGAAAGAGTTGATGCACAACTGGAAAGTCCAGCAACAGATCTAGATGAATCTAGATATTCAAACAGTATCATTTGAAGCATCTCTCTCTCTCAGGCCTGCCTCATTCTCAGGGGAGGTTTTTTTCCTCATAGTCATGAGGTGGACATCAGCACCTTAAGTCTTCTACCAGTTTGGGGCTCCACTGAAAAATGAGCTTTTTCTCACTGGTTCCCTTTAAGAATCCTGGTGTGGACTCTCACTTGACTAAGCTTTGTCACATGAGAAAGAGACCATGACGGTCTCTGAGGCACTCATGGTGTGGATAGAACATACAGATTGGCTGGACCCTAAAGCTAGGGAATGGGGGTGTTGGATTAATACCATCTTAACTGCATGAACTGGGAGGGTGGGAAAACTGAGGGCTATTTTTGAATAAAAGGAAACACTAGCTGGAGAATACCAAAGAGCTGATGTCCACTACATGTGTTTTCTGTGGAAATCCAGGGGCACGGTTGTATGGGAGACACCAGTGTGTCTTCTCTATTCTTCCCCCCATTTCAAGATAAGTTCCATGCTGTAGAACCAGTTCCAACTCAGAGGGACCCTATAGGATGGAGTAGAAGTGCCCCACAGGGTGTTGAAGGCTGTGGTCTTGACAGGAGTGGACTGCCATGTCTTTCTCAGAGTGGCTAGTGGGTTCGAACTGCTGATCCTTTGGTTAGCAGCCAGGCACTTAACCCCTGCTCCACAGGGGTTCCTTACTCTCTCTCTCTATGCCTCTATTAATATTCATATTATATTATAATGTACATATTTATTTAATATCTACTGCTCCCACAGACCGTGAAGTCCTGCAATAGAGATCATGTTGAATTCAATCTTTATATTTCCAATATGTAGCAACCTACTAGGTTGTGATTGTTTTTGTTTGCTCCTATCGAGTCAGCCACTGGTTCACAGTGACCCCAGAAAAAATGCTGCCCAATCCTGTGCCATCCCTATGGTCAGCGGTGAATCTGCCCAGTCCTGTGCTATCTGCCAATTGATTGCAGATTGAATTGTTGATCCATAGAATTTTCACTGGATGATATCTAGAAGTAGATGACCAGGGCCCTTCTGCTAGTGGCAAAATGGTTAAGCGCTACAGCTGCTAACCAAATGGCTGGCAGTTCGAAACTGTCAAGCTCTGCTTGGAAACTCTACTAGGCAGTTCTACTCTGTCTTGCAGGGTCACTATGAGCTGGCACTGACTCAGTGGCAGCAGGTGTGGCTTTCCTAGTCTGTCATAATCTGGAGATTCCTCTGAATCCTTTTTAGAGTCATACAGACATGCAAGCTTCCACTGACAGGTAGTTGCTGTGCATGAAGTGAATCGTGGGGAATCGAACCTGGGTCTCCTCCAAGGAAGACAAGTGTTTTGCCCCTGCATCACATTACGTTAAAATAAAGACCTCCACTTTTTTTTTCCCAGTAAAATAAAGTAAAATCAAACCAAGCTCGTTGCTATTGAGTGGATCCTGACTCATGGCAACCCTGTAGATTAGAAAAGAACTGCCTCACAGGGTTTCTAAGGAGCAGCTGGTTGAGTGTAACTGCCTGCCTTTTGGCTAGCAGCTGAAGTCTTAACCCTGAACACCGCTACGGCTCCAAAAGAAAGTCAAAGAGGTCTGAAAGCTCAATCTAATCCTTCTTGACTACTGATCGCTCACTCATCAGATGTTTATTGAGCACCTGCTATGTGCCTGACACTGTGTCAAGCCTTCGAGCCATAGAAAGAAACAGGGCAGGCCCAGGAGAAGTGTAACATCTGGTGGGACGAGCAGCTATTGGACACGCAATAAGAGTGAGCTGTGTGCTGCAAAGCAGAAAATTTTAAGGATTTTGGAGACCACAACAAAGTTAGTCTTACTTAGAGTAGGAGCCTGTGGAAGTGATACCTGAAGGAGGCAGACTGGAAGGTGAGTGAGAGCTGGTTTTGCCAAAAGGGTCTAGAAGAGTTTTCCATGCAGAGGGAACAGCCTATGCAAAGGCCTGGCGATGGCAGTGGGGGCTTCTGGTCATGACTGTTACAGCCTTTTTGTAAGATAATGTTGTACGTTAGGTGCATCACCTTTAACGAAGAGCTATCTCAGCTCTTCATGTCCACGAGCCTCTTAGGTAGTAATTGTTTAACCACCAGGAACAAAAATTCATTTAAAGAAATTCAAATCAACAGGAAGTTTTGTTGTCGGGACACTGAACATTCTTGGGGGAATCTGTTGAATGTAGCTGGACTTCACAGGGCCTGGAGTGTTGGTAACCAACAGCTCCACTCTCCTCTTTGAAGACTGGCTTCTGACACTGAGACTTCAAGTTTTGCTCTTCATCAGTTTCAGTTCACCTAGGGCTCTACCGTCCTTTCTCTTCACAACCTTACAGCTTCAGCTTCTGACAGCTCCTAATCAACTCAGCCTCAGTCTTGCTTCCAGGTTCCGAGGTGAAAGAATCTGATAGGTCTAACTGGTAGAAGAGGTCCAATCTGGTTCTAGTCAGCTGTAGTCTGGTGAAGCGGAATTCACATAGGTGCATCTTCTGTATGTGGGCTGCGAAGGCCCTCTGTGAAGGGATGCGGCGGGGAAGAATGGATAGATCTCTGGAGTGGTGGGGCTAAATAGTAAAGATGGTGCTGCCCAAGGTGTCTCCAACACTCTTTCAATAACTTTATCCTTGTTAACCCAAATGGAATCCTCACAACTATCCAGGGAAAGGTTTTTTTACAGATGAGAAAGCTGAAATGCAGAAAGGTAGATAAATATTGCTTTGGATGTTATATATTTTCAGATATTAATTGCCAACATACCTGGATCCCAACCTTATGGAAAATGTCATCCTCAGATGACAGCTTGAGGTGTGTAGCCATGGTGATGTTCACATCTCCCCCTCCTCACTCAGCACACTGCAGTCACACTGGTGTCCTGCCGATTTCTCAAACATACAGCCTTTGCACATGCTGTTCCCTCTGCCAGAAATGTTCTTCCTTCCCACTGTCCACCTGGGTAACTTGTATTTATCTGTTGGTCTCAGCTCAGACATTATTTCCTCAGAGAGGTCTTTCTTGGCTCCCTGACATAATGTTTCACCTTACTTATTTTGGGTCATAGCACCCTGTTTGTTTCTCTTAGCTTTTATCAAAAGTTCACAGCTCCATAAGCTGTATGCTGTTATGCTTGATGGTTAGCTCTTTGAAGGGGAAGAACCACAACTACTGGGCATGTAGGAGGTACTTAATAAATACTGGTGAAATTGATTAAGTAAGGATAATTATCCAGAGAGAGATCTCTTTCCAAATCTCAGTTACTCAGAGTAAAACCTTAGGCTGCTGCTTAAAGTGATTTCACCTTGCTTGTGTAAGAAAGCCTTGAAGAGGGATAACTCAGATGTCTGATAATGACGCTCAACTCAAGAAACCTCATAGGTAAATTAGGAAGGTCCGTTCTCTGCTCCCAGGTTTCTTTCTTCCGCTGTCTTAGAATAATTCACTGAGTTAGCCTATAATAAAATTTTGGGAAAAAGTAGGGAGATTAACACTTGCTGAGATTTTTCTTTTTTTTTTATTATGACTGAATGAAAATGTACTTGCCCATAGAAATTTGCATGTTCACCTATATGCAGCTCCCACTGCTCTCCCTGCCCAGTGACAGCACACACCTCCTCTCTGCTCCCTATGTGTCCTGTCCTCCCAATAGTCTCCTACCTCCTTCTCTCCACCCACTCCCCCACCTCCAGTATGAGGTCTTGCTGAGATTTTTCTAATGGTCAGACATGGTGTGAGGCATTTATAAAACATCATCACAAGTTGTGAGTTGCCATCTTGATGACTTTGTACCACGTGGGTGATGCTCCTTGTAGAGGGGCTCCAACTCGTAAGCCAGCCTCTGTCAACCACGCCATCCTGTAGTGCGGATGCTGAAAAGCTAAAAGGGCATTCTCTAGACCCTCTTGCAGCAAGGATTCTGGAAACAATTCATGGTCTGCAAATCAGATATACTCCTTGAGTCTGGAATTCAGAACTGAGTTCAAAGGGAAGAGGGCATCATGTGATCTACTTTGCTGTGTAGATCACGACAGACTTCAGGTAGCTTCCCCCAACCCCCCCATTCATAGCACAGGAAAGGTGATTTTAGGGTCAGGGAATTATTCTTAGAAGCTGCAACTAGAGCTTCCTCCTTCTGCCGTTTCAACGGTTTTCCAGGTCATCTTGTATGCAGTAATAAATTCTTTTCTTCTTAAAAGTAGCCATAGTGCTTTTTGTTGTTTGCAAATGAACACTAACTACAATGGTAGGTTTCATAGGGTTCCTATTTTACAGATGGTAATCGGAGGATCAGAGAGTTCAACTGACTTGACCATGTTTTACAGGAGGTAAGTGGTAGAGAACTGAAACCAGAATAACTCTTGCTATTTGTCTATTGTGGGTGCAGCTATATGTTCTCTTCTTGGACCCCTTTCCAATATCCTTCCCCCGCAGCAAATCATGTTCCAAGTAGATGGGACCCATAGTCATATTCATTCCAAGGCCTTAGAGATGTGATGTAATTCTTCCCAGGCATTGGTGTTAAGGCCTAAAAGGTTGGCAGTTCAAATCTACCAGCTGCTCCTTGGAAGCCCTATGAAGCAGTTTTTTTCTAACCTGTAGGGTCATTATGGATTGGAATGAATTCGATGGCAATGTTTTTTTTTTTTTGAGGGAGGAGAATAGGAAAAGGAAGGAGCCCTGATGTTTCAGTGGCTAATTGCCTGGCTGTGATCTGAACCCACCAGCCACTCAGTGGGAGCAAGATGCGGCCATCTGCTCTGTAAAGATTGCAGCCTTGGGAAACCCATGGGGCAGCTCTACTCTGCCTCCCAAGGTCACTGTGGGTCAGAATCAACTCCATAGCTCCTGTGGCTCAGTGGTTAACTGCTCTGCTGCTAACTGAAAGGTCAACAGTTTGACCGCACCAGCCACTCCCTGGGAGACTCCCTGTGGCAGTCTGCTTCTGTGGAAGCTACAGCTGTGGAAACCCCTCAGTGCAGTTCTGCTCGCGAATGGTGGCCTTCCGGGTACTGTGGCACCTGCTTGAGGAGGTTAAGGGGCGAGGGAAAAAATCTGCCATGAGAAGAAATGGAAGGAAGGTCATTAAGAACAACTTGGTTCTCATCTCTTAATTGTCCTGGGCTGATTTCCTTGAAGCGTGTGTTAATCCCCTTGATTTGCTAAAAGAAGCTCGCCCCCAGGTAATAAGACTTGGAAAGCTGTGAATCCAGAGTTATAAGCTTCTGGCGCACACCTCACTTCTGGCCCACTCCCCGGGGCTCTCCTGTCAGATTCTAGACATGCCAGCTAATTCCTTCCTATAGATTCGCTTGGCTTTATTAGGAGTAATGGTATCCAGGGTATTTTTCTTTATAGACATTATAATTAGTAATTGTTTTGAAGGGCAATTGCTGTTAAACTACTTATTTTTTTCTTTTCCTGGAGGACAGGACAATTTCCAAGACTGATTAGTTTGCAATTGAAATTCCATGCCTCCCAGAGGTAGATTTTTACAGCAATTGGTGGAAGTAAAATTCTCTCTCTTTATTTTTTTTTTTCTATTACACATTCACAGCAAAAAAGCCCCAAACAACAACAACAACAAAAAAAAAAAACCCATGTGTCTGGGAAAGAAAGTGGAAAGATGAGGACTCCACTGAGTGTTCAACAGCTTTTATGGACAGTTGCCTGGCTCTCTGGCTAATGGGTTAGATATTAATGCTCCCGAGACACCATTTCAGTCAATTAATTAGTTAATGTTTAAAGATGGAAAGTGTCATGTAGACAGAGAACATTATAGCTCTCTTAATAAAAAAGACTTAAAGTAAGAAAAAGAGAGGATTGAGAAGAGAGGACCAGTTTTGCCTTTGAACTCTAATTTTTCTCTTTGACTCATGCAACCAGTTACAGGGCTGTAAGTACCTCTACAGTATCTGGGTATCTCTGTGAAGTCCTTTCCTGTGGTCAGAAATGTTCCGTTGGGTAAATGGGGGCAGTGGGTAGTTGATTCATTTCTTTTGAGTGGAGCTGGGATTCGAAAGTCCAGAGTTGGCTGTGTTATTTCGGACTCTGTAACGGGCTTGTAGCAACTCCCTAAAAGCTCAGGAATAACTGGAAAGTGGGGATGTCAGTTGTCCACCACTCCCTTAGGTGGCCCCAGAGTTTGGCACCCAGGAAGTAAGATGTAGTAACACTGTGAGGCCTTTGGGGTTGGTTCTAGAGACAAGGAGTAAAGCAAAAGAATGGGCAACAGATCAAATGCTAACCGAAATGCATCTTAGCAGTGAGTTTAATAAAAGGACAAACGTCTTGCTGCCGAGTTGACTTTGACTCGTGACAGCTCTGTGTGTTACAGGGTAGAGCAGTGCTCCATAGAGTTTTCATGGTTGTTGTCTTTATGGAAGCAGATCACCAGGCCTTTCTTCTGAAGGGCTCCTTTGGGTTTGATGGCCAACAGTTCATTTGGGAGCAGAGAGCAGACTGTCTGTACTACCCAGGGAATGAATCAGAAGACAGCATCCAAGAAAAATGGCCACTAGCCATGGGGGTGAGGGTCTACAAGAATGCTCCAGAAGAATACTCCACTAGCTTTCACGCTGGGAGGATAGTTTGTTGAGAGGATTTGGGATGAAGGCAGATGGCGTTCACTGCTGTCAAGTTGATTCCAACTCACAGCGACTTTATGGGTGAGAGTAGAACTGCCCCACAGAATTGCCAAGGAGTGCCTGGAGGATTTGAACCGATGACCTTTTGGTTAGCAGATGTAGCACTTAACCCCTACACCACCAGGATTCTTCCTTAAGTATTGGGTTCATCAAAGCCACCCATCCCAGCCATCCCAGACAGATAAAAACCTGCGGCAGCTGCTCTATTACTTGGACCTCATCTGCTTGTTGCACTTGTCCCAAAGAAAGGGTGCAAGTGGAGGCACACAACACAACACAGTGGGTATTGACATTCCCTTCTATCCAGGAACTTGTTTTTGATATGCCTTTGACAAAAAACTAGTGTTTGCCTTAGAAGACATATCCTTGATATAGTATAGTGACTATTGTAGGCTAATAAAAGACTGTTTCCTCCTTTGTCACAGCTGCTCAGACATTTTTCAATAGCAGAAGTTAGAAAACAATTGATTAAGGTGTCATTTTCTGTCTTCCCACACACTCTGGCAGTGAGTGAAAATGCAGGTTCTACCAGGAAATAGTTCTGTGGTCAAATCCTTGCTCTGCCTCGTACTAGCTGTCCCTTTTCCGCTCTGAACATCAACTCCGTTTTCAGTAAATGGGGACAATACAAGTTTTTCTCTTTAGGGTTGTCCATAGGGTTCCGTGAGAAAGTTATTTATTAGTTCATTTTCCAGATACATGGACTAGAGGCTGGGCATACCTATACTCAGTGCTGTCAAGTCAGTTCTGACTCATAGACTCGCTGGAGGACAGGTAGAACTGCCCCATAGAACTTCCAAGGAGTGTCTGGTGGATTTGAAATGCTGACTTTTGGTTAGCAGACCTAGTTTTTAACCACTATACCTACCAGGATTTCCAAAGGCTGAGCAGAGTGAGTATATAAATTGCAAGAAAATTCTTGGCTTCCATGAAGCTTATGTTCTGATGGGTAGGCAGACAATAAGCTTATACAGAACACCAGTGTACTTTGAAGGAAAGAAAAAACTACCTGATGGAGAATTCCTAGGCGTGGAGAGAGAAGGCAAGTTAGAGGGAGGACTTCTCAGAATTGAGAAATGGGGGAGGACAAGGAGTGAGGCATGCAAAGATCGAAAGGGAAGAGCAGTTCAGGCAAAAGGCAGAGCAAGTGCAAAGGCCCTGAGGTAGGAAAAGCTTGGGATGCTCCATGCTATGAAAAGGACCATAGTAAGTGATGTGGGACACTATCAAGAGAGATAGAATCAAAAAGGTAGACAGAGAGTGAATCATGTAGGACCTCATAGGCTGTGCTCAGCAGTAAACATTACAGTCTCAGTCCATGCCTGGAGGAGAGTCATTGCCCAATAATTTAAGTGTCTCCTTTCTTTGCAATTCCTTTACCTTAAATCAGGGTTGAAACCTGGTTAAGGCATCATTTTGGCTTTTCCTTTCTTTTGCCCCAGAGCTAAAAAGACCTGATAGTTTAATAACAGAGGAAGTTTCTCTTTTCTCCTATTACCATATACCACGGGAAGTTACCAATAGTAGTTTCATGTGCCTCCGAGGGAACAGCAAGATGACCGGGGCTGCACAGCGCAGCAAAAGTACTCGTTAGTAAAGAGAAGATTAAACATTAATTTAGTATGCTTGGATGTAGATATAAGTCTACTATATTCATAAGAATGATTTATATAAGTGGAATTTCAAGAATCCAAAATCCTCAAAGAACCCGAACATATTCTCTACCCTTCGTCCCTAAGGAAACCACAATGGTGAGGAGGCTGAGTGATATCAAACACTTTTTAAAGGGTTCACAGGCCAAAAGATCTCTGCTGATTGAATCTAATTTTTAACACCATCTTTAGTCCCAGTGTCCTCAGTTCTGTAGGATGCTCAGCTGTTCTAGAGAGACTGAATTTCTGTGGGCAACTTCATTTACAGTGGGCAGTAATACGGGCTAACCTATTGATTATTTTTTGAAACAATAAAGGAAGAAATAAATGGAATTTTCAGCTTCATCTCTCTGCTAACCAGAAAAGCAGCCATGTGTATGGAGTCCTGGTTCATCAAGTTTTTCTGTGGTTGGCAGACAAAAGCTGAGCAGATTTCTTCCGAGCATGGTACAAAGTAGGTCTGTATTTTGCTGTAATTTTGTCATTAGGACCAAAAGAAGAGATCACATCCATCAGAGATAATTTCCCTGGGCTTCCCAGAGGGGTATGAAAGGAAGAGTGAACTCCCCATGGCTCTGAAATGGCAGTGAGTGACCATCCGACAGATGAATAGAACAGATGGGAGGAAGTGTCAATGTGAAATTGATATACACCCTGGTGATGGAAAAGAAGAAGCTGCTTAGAAAATGACACAGGGGATGCAGGAGGCAGAGATCTTGCTGAATGCTGAAGGCCCACTTTACTCTTGGCTTGGCGTCTGGCGAATGACACAGTAGAGGGAAACGTTTGGCCAAAATGTCATGGAGGACACAATTAACAAATGATCTAACTGCTCTAATAAACATTTATTAAGCATCTACTATATATTAGTGTTACTAGTGTCTTCGGGTGGTTTCTCTAGAGCAGCAACACCAGTGACATACATGTGTACACACACACACACACACACACACACACACACACACACACACACACACACACACACACACACACACACACACACATTTATATCAAGGAAATGGCTTGCTTAATTCTAGAGGCTGTAATGTCCTAGGTCTGTGAGTCAGGATAGTGACTCACTTTCCTTGATTTATGTAGCCCACAAGGGCTGGTGAACCCAAGATGAGTGGATCAGAGAGCAGGGCTCTTGCTCACAGGCTCTGAATATCAATGAATCCCAAGATAGACAAGCAAGATTGTGGGTAAGCTACTTGCTCAAGTTCCAAGAACTGAAAGTCAGATGAACAGGGGCCAGTTGTAGTATTGAGACTGAGTAAAAGCCCATGAGCCTTGCCAGAATGTCTACTTACATTTGAAGCAGGTCACGCGTCCAAGGAAACTCTGTTTCAACTGACTGGCCACTTAAAGTAGATCCCATCATGGAGGTGATCACATTGTATTAAGCATCATCAGTCTTGCTTGATGAAAGTGAAGAGGACAGGAAGCACTTACTGATGAAGATCAATGACCACAGCCTTCAGTATGGACCACACCTCAGCAGAAAGAAAAACAAAAATTTTCGCAACTGGACCAATAAGCAACATCATGATAAACAGAAAAGATTGAGGTTGTCAAGGATTTCGTATTATTTGGACCCACAATAAACACTCATGGAAGCAGAAGTCAGGAAATGAAAAGACAGATTGCACTGGCAGATCATCTGAGAAAGACTTCTTTAAAATGTTGAAAACAAAAAGGTCGCCTTGAGGACTAAGGTGAGACTGATCGAAGCCACAGTGTTCTTTATTCGCCTCACGTGGATATGAAAACTGGACAGTAAGGAAGACCACCAAAGAACAGATATCTTTGAATTGTGGTGTTAGTGAAGAATATTGAATATACCATTGTTTTAGTCAGCTAGGCTGCTCTAACAGAAATACCACAGAGTGGATGGCTTTAACAAAGAAAGATTTATTCTTACACAGTCCGGTAGGTTGCAAGTCCATATTCAGGGTGTCCGCTTCAGGGAAAGACTTTCCCCTTGTCAGCTGAGTGCAGGAAAGCCAGTATTGCATCAGTCTTTGTCCAGGGAGCGTCCTCACGCAAGAACCTCTGGTCTGAAGGACGCGCTCTGCTCCCGGTGCTGCTTGCTTGATGGTAGCGAGGTTCTCAAGTTGTCCTTCGTTTCTTTTTCCTTTTATTCCTTGCAAGCTAAAAGCATTAAGGGTGGGGCAAGCCATACTCCAGGGAAACTCCCCCCACAGCAGGAATTCATAGTCCCACCCTAATCCTTTAACATACAGGTTAGCAAAACCACACAATGGAGGACAGTCCCAAGATACTGAGAACCATATCCCAGCCACATGGCTGCACACATTTTTGGGGGGATACACTTCCAACCATAACAACCATGGACTGCCAAAAGAACAAACAAACCTGTCTTGGAAAAAGTACAACCAGAATGTTCCTTAGAAGCAAGGATAATGAGACTATATCTTACATACTTTGGACACGTTGTCAGGAAGGATCAGTACCTGGAGAGAGACTTCATGTTTGGTGAAGTAGGGGGTCAGTGAAAAATAGGATTAATACAGTGGCTATAACAATGGGCTCAAGCATAACAACTATTGTGAGGATGCTGCAGGATCAGCCATTGTTTCATTCTGTTGTGTACAGGGTCGCTAAGAGTCAGAATGGACTCAACAGCAGCTAACAATGACATCATCATGAAAGTGATGACAACATAATGTGACTGACAAACCGGGGACAGTCATGGCCCAACCAAGTTAACTGTCACAACCAAATACTATCAGGTAGTACATGCAGGTGAAAGGAGTCCTGCTGGCACAGTGGTTAAGCATTCAGCTACTAACTGAAAGGTTGGTAATTCGAACCTACCCAGAGGCTCCATCAGAGAAAGACCTGGCAATATGCTTCTGTAAAGATTACAGCTAAGGAAATCTCACGGGGAAGTTCTACTGGGAAGTAGGCTCAGTGGCACACAACAACAACAATGCGTAGGTGATGAGATAAAGAAATCTGTCAGATGTTTCCTCTTCTAAAGCTCTGCCCTCAAGGTGGTAAGTCAGAGAGACAAGTGGGGAAGGACAAGAGACGCTGGTGATCACAGTGTGGGTCGATAAGGACCATGACAGAGGGGGACACAAGGGCTCTGACCTGGGGGCTCACTGATGGCTTTCTGAAGATGACTGAAGATGGAATATTTTCTGATTATACAAGCATTACATGATATCTTAAGCTAGGATGCTGTATTAGTTATCTGTTGGTGTGTAACAAATTACCCCAAAATTGAGCAGCTTGAAACAACACGCAGTCATTATCTTACACATTCTCTGGTTTCTGGTTCGGGATTCTGTGCATGGCTAAACTAGATCCTCTGTTTTGTGGTGTCTCACAAGGCTGCAATCAAGCTGTTGATCCAGGGTCTGTGGTCTCGTCTGATGGCTCAAGTGGGGACGGATCCATTTCCAACCTTATGCAATGGTTCTGGGTTGGAGACCACCCTCAGTCCCTTGCTACTGAGCCTTTCGAACACGGCAGCTTATTTTTTCAAGGCATGCAAATCCAGAACACAATTGAGTCTGCTAGCAAGATGGAACTTACAATCTTTCCTAACTTCATCATGGGAGTGACACCCATCATTGCTGCTGTATTCTGTTGTCTAGCAGCCTTCTGAAGACTGTGAAGTGTTTTATTCACCAGGATCATTGGAAGTCATGCCAAGATACCTACTGCAGAACCCAAGACGCAGATCCTGAATTGAGGATTCATCTTAAACTGATCAATTAGAAAAAATTCCAGGAAAAGCCAATAGGAGGGGTAGGGATAAAGGCCAAGAGAAGTAATATAATTCAGCTATTTTTCCAGAATCTCTCTATCCATGGGAAATGCACTGTTTTGCCAAGCAGCCAGTTCTAGTTATTAGAAGGTTTGTACTGCCTGAACTATCTTCTGATGTTAGCTGTGGTGTCTGTTGACTTCCTTCCATTTACCTGCCATCAGGTAAACATAATCTTTATTCAGTGTGTAGTGAGTACCTGCCGTATATAAGGCACTATGGAGAAGACAAAGGTGGTTAACACAAGGTTTCTCTGTCCTAGCAGATTTTATAGTCTAGTAGAGGAGATAAGAAAAATACACAAACAATTTTTTTCCACCGTGACTAAGTGAAAGTATACAATCCAAATTAAATTTGCATGCCCACCTACCTGCAACTCCTTCTGCTCTCTTTGCCTGGTGACAGCACACTCTTCCTTTTCATTCTGCCTGAGTCATATTCTCTTAACAACCTCCTTCCCTCTCCTCTTCACCCTCTCCTCTCCCTTCTAGTAAGAGGCCAATAGGATATCATCCTATAGATGCCTAGAACCGTAAAGCACACACACCACATGGTCACATTGTGTCCCTGAGTCCAGTTCATTCCTGTCTGAAGAGCTGACCTCAGTAGCGTTTTCTGGTCAGTGGCAGCAGCAGGTCTAGACGTCATGCTCCCAGAGAAACCCCAAAGACATCAGACCATCAGTTGCAGTCTGTTAGTGGAGTTCTTGAGCTGCACTCCTCTTTTTCTCATGTTGCCACTGGGACTCGACATTGTGTGCCCCATCATGGCTGTCTTCAGTGGTGGCTGGGCCCCATCTGGTTCTTCCAGTCACATGTTGATATAGTCTCCCATTCACATGGGTCCTTCTGTCTCCGGAGCTCTTTTTTCCTCATGTCTTTGGTGTTCTTTGTGATCATCTGTTTTGGACAGGATCATTTGGTCAAATACACAAATAATTTTAATACAAAGTCCAGAGTGCTATGTACTAGAAGAGAGGACTAAGCAAAGTGGGATTGGAATCCAGAGAGAGAGACAGAGATGAATTCAGGGTACAGGGCTTTGAAAAAGCTGGATGAAGGAGGTATCACTTGGGTTTTGCCTTGCTGGTAGGGAGAGATGATGGTTTGGGGACTGGAGTGGAGAGTGTATTCTCCAGGCAGAGGAAAGGGCATGGACTAGAATGTGAAGTCGAGAAGGCTCAGGGCCAGTAACTCCCAGGAATATGACTATGAGCATAAAGTATCACCAGCCAGGAGTCTATATAAGAGTCTATATAAGTCTATATATAAGCAAAGATTGAGGTTACTGTGTTAGTTATCTAGTGCTGCTGTAACAAATACCACTAGTGAATGGCTTCAGCAAAGAGAAATTTATTTCTTTGCAGTCTTGTAGGCTACCAGTCCAAATTCAGAGCATCAGCTCTGGGAATAGGCTTTCTCACTCTGTTGGCTCTGGAGGAAGGTCCTTGTGATGCATCAGTCTTCCCTTGGTCTGGGAGCATCTCACTGCAGAAACCTCAGGTCCAACGGACACGCTGTGGTCCTGGCATTGCTTTCTTGGTCGTGTGAGGTCCCTTTGCCTCTCTGCTCCCTTCTCTCTTTTATATCTAAAAAGAGATTGGCTTAAAACACTATCCAGTCTTGTAGACCTCATCAACATAACTGCCTCTCATCCATCTTACTCAGTCATGTGTTGTTGTTAGGAGCTGTCAAGTCAGTGCTGATTCATAGCAACCCTATGAACAACAGAATGAAACACTCTCGAGTCTTGTGCCATGTCCACAATTGTTTTTATGCTTAAGTCCAGTGTTGTGGCCAATCCATCTCATCGAGGGTCTTCCTCTTTTTTACTGACCCTCCACTCTAGGAAGCATGATGCTGTTCTCCAGGGACTAATCCTTCTCGAAAACATGTCCAAAGAATGTAAGGTGCATCTTGCCATCCTTGCTTCAAAGGAGCTCTCTGGTTGTACTTCTCCCAGAACAGATCTGTTTGTTCTTTTGGCAGTCCATAGTATCTTCAACGTTCTTCTCCAACACCACGATTCAAAGGCATCAATTCTTTTTCTGTATTCTTTGTTGATAGTCCAGCTTTCACATGCAAATGATGCAACTGAAAATACCATGGCTTGGGTCAGGTACGTTTTAATCTTCAAGGTGACATCTTTACTTCTGAATACTCTGAAGAGGTCCTTTGCAGCAGATTTTTCCAGTGGAACGCACCTTTGGATTTCTTGACTGCTGCTTCCAAGGGCATTGATTGTGGACTCGAGTAAAATGAAATCCTTGACAACCTCAATCCTTTTTCCATTTGTGAGAATGTTGCTTATTGGTCCAGTTGCGAGGATTTTTGTTTTCTTGACGTTGAGGTGCAATCCATACTGAAGGCTGTGGTCTTTGATCTTCATCAGTAAGTGTTTCAAATCTTCTTCACTTCTAGGGAGTAAGGTGGTGTCATCTGCGTAATGCAGGTTGTTAATGAGTCGTCCTCCAATCCTGATGCTTAGTTCTTCTTCATAGAATCCTGCTTCTCAGATTGTTTGCTTGGCATATGGATTAAAAAGATATGGTGAAAGGATACAACCTTGATGCATGCCTTTCCTGACTTTAATCCATGCAGTGTACCCTTGTTCTGTTCACACGACTGCCTCTTGATCTGTTTACAGATTTCTTAAGAACACAACTAGATGTTCTGGAATTCTTGTTCTCCACAACATTAGCCATTAGCATGATCCACACAGTCAAATGTCTTTGCATAGTCAATGAAATACAAGTAAACACCTTTCCGGTATTCTCTGCTTTCAGCCACCATCCATCTGACATTAGCAATGATATCCGTGGTTCCATGTCCTCTTCTGAATCCAGCTTGAATTTCTGGCAATTCCTTGTCAATGCACTGTTGTGGTAGCTTTTGAATGATCTTGAGCAAAATTTTACTTGTCTGTGATGTTAATGATATTGTTTGGTAATTTCCACATTTGATAGGATCACCTTTCTTTGGAATGGACATAAATATGGATCTCTTCCAGTCATTTGGCCACGTAGCTGTCGTGCAAATTTCTTGGCATAGGTAAGTGAGCACTTGCAGTGCCGCATCTGTTTGTTGAAATATCTAATTTCATGTTCCATCAATTCCTGGAGCCTTGTTTTTTGCCGATGCCTTCAATGCAGCTTTGACTTCTACCTTCAGTACCATTGGCTCCTGATCATATGCTACCCCTTCAGATAGCTGAATATCAACCAGTTCTTTTCGATATAATGACTCTGTGTATTCCTTCCATCTTCTTTTGATGCTCCCTGAGTCATCTAATAGTTGCCCTGTAGAATCCTTCATTACTGCCACTCAAGGTTTGAATTTCTCCTTCAGTTCTTTCAGCTTGACAAACGCAGAACGTGTTCTTCCCTTCTGGTATTCCGTTTCCAGCTCTTTGCACATGTTGTTATAATACTTTCTTTTGTCTTCTTGAGTTCCTCTTTGACATCTTCGGTTTTCAGGTCTTTTCCTTCGCCATTCCTTCCTTTTGCTTTAGCTGCTCAATGTTTGAGAGCAAGTTTCAGGGTCTCTTCTGACATCCCATTTGGCCTTTTCTTTCTTCCTGTCTCCTTAATGACATCTTGCTCTCTTCATGGATGATGTCTTTGAGGTCATTCTACAATTTGCCTGGTCTTTTGTCATTAGTGATTAACACATCAAATCTGTTCTTGAGACGGTCTTTAGCTTCAGGAGGGATAAACTCAAGGTCATATTTTGGCTTTTGTGGACTTGTTCTAATTTTCTTCAGTTTCAGTTTGAACTGCATATGAGCAGTTGAAGATCTGTGCCACAGTCAGCACCTGGTCTTGTTCTGACTGCTGATACGGAGCTTTTCCACCTTCTTTTTCCACAGATGTAGTAGAATTGGTTCCTGTGTATTTCACCTGGTGAGGTCCATGTGTGTAGTCACTGTTTGTGTTGTTTAAAAAAGGTATTTGCTATGAAATCACTAGTCTTGCAAAATTCTATCATGTGATCTCCAGTATTATTTCTATCCCCAAGGCCATAGTTTCCAACTACTGTTCTTTCTTCTTTGTCCCTGGCTTTTGCATTCCAGTCACCAGTAATTATCAATGCATCCTGATTGCATGTTCAATCAATTTCAGACTGTGGAAGCTGGTAAAAGTCTTCAACCTCCTCTTCTTTGGCCTTAGTGGTTGGTGTGTAAATTTGAACAATAATCATATTAACTGGCCTTCCCTGTGGGTGTATAGATATTATCCTATCACGGACAATGCTGTACTTCAAGACAGTTCCTGAAATGTTCTTTTTGATGATGAATGCCAACACTGTTCCTGCTCAAGTTTTCGTTCCCAGTGTAGTAGACCACATGATTGTCAGATTCAAAGTGGCCCAAACCAGTCCGTTTCAGCTCACTAATGCCTAGGTTACAAATGTTTACATGTTCCATTTCATTTTTGACTATTTCCAGTTTTCCTGGATTCATACTTCATACACTGTATGTTCTGATTATTAATGGATGTTTGCAGCTGTTTCTTCTCGTTTTGAGTCGTGGCACATGAGTGAAAAAGATTCCGAAAGCTTTGCTACATTCACGTCATTAAGGTCAACTCTACTTTCAGGAAGCAGCTCTTCCTCAGTCATCTTCCTGGTGCCTTCCAACCTCTGGCACCATATTTGACAATGTTCGGCTGCTATTCATAAGGTTTTTTCCTGGCTAATTCCTTTCAGAAGTATATTGCTGTGACCCTCTTCCTGGAAGCTCAGCTGAAACTTGTCTACCATGAGTGACCCTGCTGGTACCTATATACCAGTGGCATAGCTTTCAGCATCACAGCAACAAGCAAGCCTCCACTGACAAACAAGCGGGGATAACAGCATCACATGAGGGGGGTAATAGCGTTGGGTAAGGAGGGTAACAACATCAGGTAAGTTGGGTAAGGAGGCATTCAATTGCAGTGACAGAATTTACTACACACAGGAAAATCACATCAAATGATAAAATGGTAGATAATCATACGATACTGGGAATCATGGCCCAGCCACATCGATACACACATTTTTGGTGGAATGTAATTCAATCCATGACAGTTACTGACCTACCAAGGATTTGAGACCACAGCCTCAGGGTCCTGTTTCCCCATCAATTTTCTGTCCTTCCCTTCAGCTTGACTAGTTATTCTCTGTCTCCTCCTCCAGGAAGTCTACCATGCTTCCCTGGTGGCTGAGGTGTCCCCTCATGTCCTCTCCAACCTTTCTGGGCTTACCTCTGTCATAGCCTTGAGTTCTATCCTGTCTTGTTAGTAAGTTGTCATCCTTGTGTGGTTATATCTTGTTCTCCCCCACAAGACCAAGAGCAGTTGAAGGGCTGGAATCATGAGTTACACACCAGCAAATCACCAGTATTTAGCACTGCCTGGCAGAAGGTGGCATAGTGGTTACGTGCTACCGCTGTTAACCTACAGGTCAGCAGTTTAAATCCGCCAGGTGCTCCTTGGAAACTCTGTGGGGCAGTTCTACTCTGTCCTATCGGGTTGCTGTATGTTGGCATTGAGTGAGGGCACTAGATTTGTCTTGGTATATGGTAGATATTCCTGTACCTAGCTGTCAAATGACTGAATGTTTCCTATTGTACTTGGGGTGTGTGTTTACTTTCCTCTCTACTGCCCCCCAAAAGTGTCTGGATGGTGAGAATGGCTGATGTGCTTGGCTGCTAACTGAAAGGTAGAAGGTTCAAGTTCACCCAGAGGTGCCTCAGAAGAAAGGCCTGGTGATCTACTTCTGAAAATATAGCCGTTAAAAACCCTAACATGTATGACAGATATCATGAATTGGAATTGTCTCAGTGGCCTTAGCTATCATCGAGGTCTTATTCTAGTAAATGTTTTCATTTTTGCGTTACCTTTGGACCTAGCTTCCAGCTACCATGCTGGCCCCACTTTACAAGAAGACTTTTAAGGACAAACCCCATTTATTCACCCAACTGGCTCTACTCTGAGCCCCCCTACATATTCCAAGGGTTATTTTTCAATTCAACAATGATTTATTGAGTGCCTGCGACATGCTGGGCACACCCAATGAGGCAGCCCGCTATGCCCCTGAGCTGACTCCTCCCCAAGTTCAGCTGTGTCCGTGTCTCTCCTGAAAAACTACGAGACTGGAGAAAATGGCAAGTTCTCATGGAGGAGGAGTGGGCTGATGTCAGCTCGATGAATTCATCCTGTGCCACATTTAGATGGATGTTTGGGGCCATCAAGCAGGTCCTCATGGCAGCTTCCTCTTTCCATGTTCATTGGGAATCTATCTGGGCTCTTGCCAGGGGAACGAGGGATTGTAATTCTGAAGTGAAACAGAAAGAAATGTAATTGGATCAATGGGCGATTAATGACGTTATTGAGCAGCATTCAGCCAGAGCTGTGCTGTGGATGGGGCTGGCCATCGAGCCAGAGCAGATGTTAGGCTGCAGAGAATCTAGCCTCTGCCATGTGACTGCTTGACTTTGACATAGCACCTCCTGCAGACTGTGAAGTGTCTTCCTTATAATCTTCCCTGTGTTATTAACATGAGAAGACAGTGTTCTTTACTCTCTAGGCAGAAAACCCTGGTGGCATTGAGGCTAAGTGCTATGGCTGCTAATCAAAAGGATTGACAGTTCAAATCCTCAGGTGCTCATTGGAAGCTCTATGGGGCAGCTCCCTCTGTCCTGTAGGGTTGCTGTGAGTTGGAATTATACCAATGGCAGCGGGTTTAGGCAGGGTTGACAGCCACCTGGCTCTGTGTCTGGGGAAGAGAACAAAGACTCATGAGGATATTTGCCTTAGAAGGTAGTTGTGAGCTTCAGATGACCTTGTGCTTGTTGTTAAGTGGTTCTAATAGGGGGGAAATGGGAACAAATTGAATGCCCATCATAGGAGAATGGCCAGGTAAATTCTGGTTCAGCTACTCATGAACCCGTTGAAGACAGTAGATTAGGACTATTGCGGAAGACTTGGAGGGCTTTTTGCAAAGACTTACTGAACAAGAAAAACAATGTGGGGGACAATGTGTGTAATATTATCCCATCTCCACAAGCTGGCCAGCCAAGTGCTGTCAAAAAGCAGACAATATCACTAACCCTCATCTACGTATCCATGTTTGTTAGAAATAAAGGACGATGCAGAGTACATATGGCAAACCAAAAAAATGAGCTGCTGATATAAGGTTTTCCTGTAGGGTAGGGGGAGGATGTGAGTGAGAATCAGAGAACAGGCAATAAGCAAAAGTTAAGGAAAATACATGTTCTCTTTCTCACAAATACGTACACATACACATACACTCATACAACATGTATTTGGTAGGTGATGTATTTGGTCACTTTTATGCACTTATGTAAAAAAATGTATATACATAACAGAGTATAATTGAAAAAGAAGATGAACCAAAGAAACAAGTGGCATTTATTTTTATTCACATAAAGTATTAGTGGCAAACTTTGGGCCCGGCACCGTGCTTTGACATAGTGATGCAGTGATAAGCTGCAGGATGTCACTCTTCAGAAAGTATTTTGTAACCTGTCAAAGAAAATACCAGTTAGAGTGGTTCTCAGTCCTGGCTGCACTGTGGAGGCTTCTCAGGAGCTCTGAGAAAAACCCTGGTGCCTGGAGCCCTGCTGCAAATAAATTAAACCAGAATCTCCAGGGTTAGAGTCTAGCACCAGAATTTTTTTTCGACATTTTATTGTACTTTAAGTTTACAATCCCAGGCAATTTGTCATATAAAAACTCGCACACACACTGCTCTGTCACGCCAGCTGCTCTGCCCAAGCTGTGACAGAACACTCCTGCTTTCCACTCTGTGTTTCCCATATCCATTCAGCTAGCTCCTGTTCGCTTCACCCTCTCACCTCACCTCCGGACAGGAGCTGCCCAATTAGCCTCATGTATCTACCTGACCAAGAAGCACAGTCAGTAGCATCTTATGTCTTATAGTCTAGTCTAATTGTTGTCTGCAGAGTGGGCTTTGGGAATGGTTTCAACTCTGGGATAACAGAGAATTCAGGGGCCATGTCTTCCAGGGACCCCCAAGTCTGGTCTATTTAATAGAGTTCAGGTTCTGTGTCCCTGTTTTTCTCTCACTACATCGGGACTCCGATGTAGTAGGGTAGTCATTAGTGGGTAGGTGGGCATCCTCTAGTTCTTCTGGTCTCATGCTGATGTAGTCTCTGGATTATACAGCCCTTTCTGTCTCTTGGGCTCGTAATTTCCTGTGTCTTTGATGTCTTTCATTCTCCCCTGTTCTAGTTGGGTTGGGACCAATTGATGCTACTTAGGTGGCCACTTGCTAGCATTTAAGACCCCAGATATCACTCACTGAAGTGGGATATAGAAAATTTTCTTAAAAAAACTTCATTATGCCAGACCTAGATATCCCTTGAAACCATGGTCCCCACACCCCTACCCTGCTAATCTGTCCTCCAAATGTTGAGTTATATTTAGGAAACCTCTTAGCTTCTGGTTTAGTCCAGCTGTGCTGACCTCCCTGCCTCCCATTTGCTATGTGCTGTCACCCTTTCACCTAACCCAACTCCTATCTGCTATCTAATCAATGACTACCTTTCTCCCTCCTCACCCTTGTAAGCATCAGAGATTGCTTTCATCTGTATTTAAACCTTTTCTTGAGTTCCTATAGTAGTGCTCTCACACAATATTTGTACTTTTTTGGGCACCAGAATCTTAAAAAATATCCCCTAATTGGAAAATTAAGAATCACTGTTTTAGAATCTGAATTTTAATACCTTACGACATTATGGAAACCCTGGCAGCCTGGTGGGTAAGTGCTATGGCTGCTAACCAAAAGTTTGCAGTTTGAATCCATCAGGGGCTCCTTCAAAACTCTATGGGGCAGTTCGACTCTGATCTGTAAGGTTGCTGTGAGTCGGAATTGACTCCATGGCAGTGGGTCTTGTATAAGACATATTATAAGGAGCCCATGTTACATGGTGGTGCTATGATTAAAGCACTCAGTTGCTAGCCAAAAGGACAGCACTTCGAACCTACCAGCTACTCCATGGGACAAAGATGTGGCAGTCTGCTTCTGTAAAGATTATAGCCTGGGAAGCCTTATGGGACAGTTCTATTCTGTTCAAGGTCACTTGAGTCAGAATGAACTCGACAGCAGCAGCTTTAAGATGTATTATCTTGGATCAAAATATCTATTAAGAACTTTAGGCTAGCCTTTCATACTGCTTGCATTTATTAAATAAAATGCTAAGACTAAATGCTAACACACGTTGGCCACATGACAGTGGTACCTGAATGTGTATGGAGTGTTGTCATTCCAGGGTGTCAGGGAGGACACTAAAGGATGGCGACACCTAAAACGGGGGTGCTCTGACCACCCAGCCCCTCCTAGTACTAAGAGTCTTACTGTCCATTTTAGGCTCAGCGCCTTCATATGCAGGCAGCACCTTCTCAGCCCTCTCTCTCTCTTTCACCAGGGTGACACAGGGTGCCTGGGAAATTAATCAGGGGCTCTCCCTCCGGGAGATGCTGTCATTTCCTAATGACTTGTTTTCCCACTTAAAAATATACACTCATGTAGCTTAACGAGAGTCAACAGGCAAAGCCCAGTAATTAAGGCTCTCTGCAGGAAGGGGACACCGGAAACGCAGCTGGTTCTCCTCACTACGTGGCATCCACCAGCCCCACCTGTGCATGGAATGGGAGCCACCAGTCACACTGAAGCCCAGAGGTTAATACTCTACCAAAAAAACCAAACCCACTGTGTGGGTTCTGACTCACAGAACAGAATAGAACTGCCCATAGAGTTTCTAAGGCTGTCATCTTTAGGGAAGCAGACTGCTGCATCTTTTTTCCCCGAGGAGCAGCTGGTGGACTTGAACCGCTGACCTGGTGGTTGGCAGCCAAGTGCTGTACCACTGCGGCACCAGGGCTCCTTGGTTAACATTTTTGGGATGGCTTAAACAATAGTCAGAAGAACTGACTAGCAGCAGATCAGGCTCCTTGTTCTGCTGGGCATCTGTCTTTGAGGTGTGGGAAGTCCACAGGGAACACAAAGGCCATTCTTCAGCTAAGCAGAGACCAGGTCTGGCTGCATCTGGGAGGCATCATTAGGGAGCAGAGCTTCTTTGATGCCAGAAATTTTAAACTACACACATTAGAGAATTTCTCTTTTTAATCAGAGAGGCTTTGGAGCCCTGGGGCTAGGAGGGTCATTGAAGGAGGGTGAGAATCCTTTTTTAGTTTACCTTTGAGGGTATTTGTGAGTTGTTCTCTGCCCTTACTGTACACTGGGCTCTTCTTATTCTAAATGGTTGTTGAGGGTTTTGGTTTTTTTTTGGTGGCTTTGGGTTGTCACACAGTGATCCCTGGTGGTAGAGTGGTTAAAGTGCTCAGCTGCTAACCAGAAGGTCGATGGTTTGAATCCACCAGCCATTCCATGGGGGGAACGATGTGGTGATCTGCTTCTGTAATGACTTGCAGCTTAGGAAACCCTGTGGATCAGGTCTACCTGCCCTTACAAGGTCTCTATGAGTCACAATGGGCTAGATGGCAATGAGTTTGGGGGTTGTTACAATCAAGCCAATGGTGAGAAAAAGACACATTCAGGTCAGTTTGCTGGGGGCAGTGCTGGTTTAATACAGGATAGGGGAGGGAGTCCATGCTGTCCTACTGTCACTGGTGATCAGAACTTGCCTCTTGAGGACAGTCATAGGCCTTTTTTCTCTGTGTTTCCCTGTGGTTAAAGGAGATCACACACAGAATGTCTACATCGTATCTGGTCAAACCATTGTTTGGTTTGGCTCATGCAGTGTTGACTATACTTTCCATTTTCTTTTGGACCACAGGCTCCAGACATATCAGCCCTGGTCTGGCAGGCATGGCAGGCCCAAGGTAGCATCTTGAGAGGGGCCTGCTCTCCAGCTTGACCCTTGTCTGGCATCTGCGAACTCAGTTTCTGGAATATTCCATACATTGATAAGAATCTTTTGCCTGCCTGGGGGCACTGATCACCTATTGAACTTGTAGGCATCTCGAATTTCAGTAGTTGTTGGGGGGTTGTTATGCCTACATGACCAACCCCCAATGAAAACCCTGGACTTAGAGTCTTCAGTGAGCTTCCCTGGGCAGTAATAACACGTATGTGATGCTGAATGTTGCTGGAGGAAGGAGCATGATCCCAGGGTGGGCAGTAATGTTGGTAACCTGTGTGCGGATTCTTTCAGGCCCTGCTTCCTATGTCTTCTGCCCTTGCTGAGCCCTATAACAAACAGAGCTCTGAGTACAATGAAGCCTCATCATGATGCAAATGGTTAAGATACTTACCTGCTAACCTAAAGGCTGGCTCATGTCCACCTAGAGGCACCTCAGAGGAAAGGCCTGGCAGTCTCCTTCTGAGAGACCAGCCATTGTAGACCCTGTGTAGTAGTTTGACACACATGGATCTGTCATGAATAGGAGTCTACTTGACCACAACTGTTAGTCTTGGTAAGTACAATTGACTCCAAGTCTTCTGAGTCTACCTAGTGAATCACTGACACAAACGTGTGATCTTGAGACTCCTCCAAACAGCCTGTCTCTTACTTGTCTGTGGGTTTATCTCCTTTTATCCCACTATCATATGCCCATTCTTTGTAGTCACCATCTTTAAGAGGTCACCGTTTGTGCTGAGTGTGTACCTTTTTGTTTCCACGTCCGTGCACAAGGAGCACTTTGTACGCATACATCCATTTTTAGATGCTCATTAGAAGCGAGGATGGCAAAACTTTGTCTCACATACTTTGGACACGTTATCAGGAAGGACCAATCCCTGGAGAAAGGTGTCATGTTTGGTAGAGTAGAGGGTCAGAGAAACAGAGGAAGACCCTCAACGAGGTGGACTGACCCAGTGGCTGCAACAATGGACTCAAGCATAGTAACAGTTGTGAGAATAGCACAGGACTAGACGGTTTTGTTGTGTTGTATGTGGGGTTGCTGTGAAATGAAACTAACTTGATGCCACCTAACAACAACAACAACATAGATTCATGTAAGCACTACCCTCATAATCTGGATACTGAACATTTTTATCACCCCCAAGAACTCCTTTATGCTATGCCTTTATAGTGACACCCTCCTCTCAGCAGCACCCACAATCCCTAGCAGCTGCGGCTCTGTATACATCAACATACTTTATCTTCAAGAAAGTCATGCCCATGAGGTCATATGCCAAGCCAGCCAAGTGCCGTCGAGTCAGATCCAACTTATAGCATCAACTTTTAACCTTGGCTTTTTCACTCATCATGATGCTTTTGATATTTCCTCCAGGTTGCTGCATGTACATATGAGCAGTTTTTTTCTTTTTCTTGCTGAATGATGTTCCTTGGTGTGGATGTCTGTGTATCTTTTTACACATTGAAAGACATTGGGGTTGTTTCTGGTTTTGGTGATTAAGAATAGAGCTGCTATAAATATCAGTGTACAGGCTTCACATGAATATAAGTTTTCATTTCCCGGTGTAAATACTTAGGACTAAGATTCCTGGGTCATATTTCAAGTGTATGAAGTCTGACAATTATGTTTCACAACTTGTCCTACAAAAAGTGTAAAGTACCTTATTACTGAATATCACTACAGACACCTTCAAAGCACTCCTCTTGGGAAGCTAGGCATCAATACCAGTGCCTAGTCCACCCTTCAAAGCAATTTTGGAACTCTCTTTCAGAGCTGTTGGCATATTACCCTGGATGCTCTGAATGTCATCAAAACGTCTTTCTTTCAATATTTCCTTTATCTTTGGGTAAAGAAAAAAGTCACTGGGGGCCAGATCAGGTGAGTAGGGAGGGTGTTCCAATACAGTTATTCGTTTACCGGCTAAAAACTCCCTCACAGACAACTATGCAATTAAATTTGTGAACTTGCTACCATGCCACCATGCACAACGGCCATTCCAGAAAGAGTTCCAAAATTGCTTCGAAGGGTGGACTAGGTGCTGGCATTGGTGCACAGCTTCCCAAGGGGAGGACTTCAAAGGTGACCGTAGTGATATTCAGCAATGAGCTATGTAACACATAGGACAATTAAGTTTGTGGACTTAATTGTCAGACCTCCTATGTTTATAAGGAAGTGCTTTCCAGAATAGCCGTGCCATTTTGCATTCTAACAAGCAATATATGAGATTGCGTCATACAACGCAACACTAAATTCCAATTGCTTTGCAGGCTTGCTGACTGCTTAATAGTGCCGGTTGAATATCGTGAAAGTGCCTCCACCCAAGCTTTACTTTCTGTTAGGATATAATTAACGTAAAGAGCACAACCCTTGCCCGGGTCGTTCAGTGCCTTTTTACATCTTTAAAAATCCCTGTAGAAACCCTGGTGGCACAGTGCTTAAGTGCTAAGGCTGCTAATCAAAAAGTCTGCAGTTCAAATCCACCAGATGCTCCTCGGAAACCCTCTGGGGCATTTCTGCTCTGTCCTGTAAGGTCCTTATGAGTCAGAATTAACTCAATGGCAGTGGATTTGGTAAACCCCTGTGTAGTCAACACCTAGGTTAAGATATAGAACATTCTCAGCACTGCAAAGATTGCCCACATGTAAACTAAAAGCTGATACTCTTCACAGGGGATCACTGTAGGGACCTTTGACACTCTAGATAAGTACTGATTTGGAATGTCATTAAACGGAATTATGCAGTATGCTCTCTTTTGTGTCCTCCTCCCTTTGCTCAATGCTAATGTCTATGAAATTCATCCACGTTGTATAGAGTTGTAGTTTGCCTATTCTCACTGCTGGATAGTAGTCTATTGTATGGCTCTATCTCATTTATTAACAACTGGCTGTTTTCAATCTGGGGCTATTAGGTGTTAAATGGCTGTGAATGTGCTTATACGTATCTTTTGGTAGACATAAACACACATTTCTCTAGAGTGAGTGGACTTGCTGGGTCACAGTATTTATGTTTGGCTTTAGTAACTACTGCCAAACAATTTTCTAAAGTGCTTGTATCAATTTGTTCTCCCAACATGTGCACTTAAAAAAAAAATATCGTGTCTGTTGAATTGTACTAATGATGCTATGCTGTTTCTTGTTACCCCTCCTCCCCGACTTATGGTTTGAAGGCCCTCCTATAGGGTCGCTGGTGGTGTAGTAGTTAAGGCTACAGCTGCTAACCAAAACATTGGCAGTTCAAATCCACCAGGTACTCCTTGGAAACTCTATTGGGCAGTTCTACTCTGTCCTATAGTGTTGCTATGAGTTGGAATTGATTCGATGGCAGTGGGTTTGGTTCTTGGTTTTATAGGGTCTCTATGAGTTGGAATTGACTCGAAGGCAATGTTGTTTTTCTTTTTTTTCTTATATTGCTTTTTGTACATCTAAAATGTCACTTCTAATACTCCATGGTGTTTATTCATCTCCCTTTTTACCTACCTGCTTCCCCAGTGACCTATATCTGTGCTGCCTTTGACTTCCTGACACCACTGATTACGTTGCTGTGATTATGTCTTTCCATGTCATTTTAAGGAGCCTTGTAAGAGTTTCTTACAGAACTGCTGGTCACTGGGTCAAGGAATCTTCAGCTAATTAGTAACAGGTTGCTCTGTCTACACCAGTCCACGCTCCCACCTGTGGGGAGGTTCCCAGAGACACACATTCCTGCCAGTACTTGGGCTTGGTTAGTACACTAAAAAGAAGAGAACTCATTAGCATTTTAATTTGCATTTCCTTACATGCTAATAAGTTTAAGCATCTCTCGCTATCAGTTTAATATATATTTGTGTGGGTTTCTTCAAAGCAGGGCTTCTGAACTTTGGCATTATCGATATTTTGCACAGGATAATTAGTTGTGTGTACGTGTGTGGGAGAGATGTTCTGTGTATCATAAGGATATTTAGCAGCATTCTGGCCTCCATCCAGTAGACGCCAGCTGTAACTCCGTCCATGTGACAACCAAAAGTGCCCTCTGGAGCCAAAATCACTCCTGAAACTGACACTGATTAAGGACAAACTATTGGATGGTAGGGACCACGAATTTCCCAGTTAGCGATGGCGGAGTTAAAGGATGAAGGCAGTGTGGGTTGCTGTGATGTGGGATTATTACAATGTGTCAGAACTATGTTCCCGGCTCAAGATCCGCCGTTGTAATCCCCCACACTTTAATTATCCCCCCATTACCCATTGACTTCTGTCTCAGAGACTTCCAGCTCAAGATGGCAATTTCACATGGTAGTGCCACCCATGGGAGCACTAGGGCACTGAAGCAGAGACTGAGAAGGCCAGGCTGGAAGGCAGTAAGGTAGGAGTTAGAATTACTCAGGTTGGCCAAGCAGACAGAATTCCAATTGTGGGTGAGGAGAAATGAGGAAGGTATGGCTTGGGAAGCAGTGTCCTTCATCAGAGCTGGGAGATGGACTTGAGGTCTAAAGCTGGACAGACAGGGTAAGATCCTGACACAGGGACAGGGAAGGTGGCTCTGAAAGTTCTCAGGTATTGGAGGTCTGCTTTTGAGAATGCAACCACGTTCCCTGAGCTGCTTTTTCTTAGCTGAACATAGTAAGATCAATCCTGGCACTCATGTTCCTTCTACTTGGAATTGCCTCGTTTCTGTGCTCCCGGTAGCCAGTATTCTCATCTTTTAGGACTTGGTTTAAATGGCTTCTGACACCCTATTGTTTACTGCCTATTTTCAGCCCCTAAAACACCACTGAATGAATGAATTCACTATGTTCACTATTTTATGGATGAAGAAAAAAAAATCAGCTAAATTTAGAGCTACCTTCAAGGCCATGATCTTACCATTATACTGTATGTAACCTCCTGCTGCAATAAAAAACCCAAAAACACTGCTGTTGAGTCATTCCACCTCATAGTGATCCTACAAGACAGCGTAGAACTGCCCCACAGAGTTTCCAAGGTATAGCTGGTAGATTCAAACTGTGGACCTTTTGGTTAGCAGAGGTAGCACGTAACTACTACACTACCAGAGTTTCCCCAGCTGCGATAATCAAAACCAAACCCAACCCACTGCTGTAGAGTTGCTTCTGACTCACAGTGACCCTATAGACAGAGTAGAACTCAGCCCACCCTAATGGGCTGGGGGCTCATCTTCTTTATCACTATATTTTAGTATCTAGGACCTAGCCAGCCTCATAGTTAATGACATGCTGATTTGGAAAAGAATTAACATCACCAGGGATAATATATGATGATAATTCCTTTCCGAATCAGCACATCGTTAACTATGAGGTTCTGGACACTGGGATAAAGAGGTAAAGACAAGCCCACATCCTATTAGCATTGATTGACCTCCAAGAGGACAATTTTGATGGAATGTGAAGAGTGACAGGGTATAAATGAGGAGGAGCTGGCCAGGGTTGAAGATCCTGGGACTAAGTGAGAAAACTGTTCTAGGAAGAGAGACATTCCATGTCAGAAGAACCTGGTCACTTTGAGATGAAAGAAGTTCTAGTTACTGAGCCACATAAACCAGTGACTACATCAGCATGATATCAGAAGAACTAGATGGTACCTGGCTACCACCAATGACGGCCCTGAGAGGGAATACAACATAGGGTCCCTGATGTGGCAAGATAAAAATAGGTGTGTAGAACTCAAACTCTACTAAAAAGACCAAACCTGATGGTCCAACAGACTGGAGGAGGGTCCCTGGAAGACATGGCCCCTGGACTCTGTTAGCTCAGAACTGAAAACACTCTCAAAGCCAACTTTTCAGACAAAGATTAAACTGGAATATAAGACATAAAGTAATATTAGCAAAGAGTGTGCTTATTGGCTTAAGTAGATACATGAGGCTAACTGGGCAGCCCCTGTCCAAAAGTGAAATGAGAAAGCAGAGGGGCACAGGAACTGGTTGGATGGACACGGGAAATACATGGTGAAAAGGAGGAGTGTGCTGTCACAGGGTAAGGAGAGCAACTAGAGTTACATAGCAATCAATGTGTGTGTAAGTTTTTGTATGACAAACTGACTTGGATTGTAAACTTTCACTTAAAGCACAATAAATATTAAAAAAATGATAGCCAGTGAGAACCTATGGTTCACAACAGAATGTTGTCTGACTCATTTGCTCTGGGTACACCATCAGGTAGGATCAGTCTCTGGAGGAGGACATCATGTTTTTTGAAATACGAGGCCAGCAAGGGCAAAGGAGACCCTCTGTGAATTCGGATGGCAAAACAATGGACTCAAACATGCTGGTGATCATGAAGATGACACAGGACCAGGCAATGTTTCATTCTGTGGTGGGTAAGGTCACCATAGGTTGGAGTCAGCTAGGCAGCAGCCATCTTTCTTTAGCTAATATATACCAGGCATTGTTCAAGGCAGCATTTGAATGAAAAAGGTGCAACCCCTGCTTTAGACACCATTGGACAGAAGAGAGTAAATAAGTAGATTGTACAGTACGTTGCATGGTGGAAGTACTGGAGCAAAGGATAGTGCAAGCAAGGAGATACCCAGGGGGCAGGGCTTCCGGTTTTAAATAGGATGGCAGAGAAGTCTCACAGAGCAGGGATCATTTCAGCAAAGCTCAAAGGGAGCTTGGCAGGAGAGCCAATGACCTTGATGTGAAGTCTCCTTGATGCCTTTGAGCAGTTGCAAGGAGGCCAGTGAAGTTGGAGGGCAGTGAACTCAGGGCTGAATAGCAGGAGAAGAGATCAGATGGCATGAAGCCAAGCCCACCATGTCTGCAACTTGAAGGTGAGCATTCCCTAAGCCCTTCGGGAAGTTCTCAAGAGTCTGGCCATGGACCTGTCATGTGGAGGAGCTGGTTCTGACATGCCCATGTTAATTACATGTCTCTAGCTCAAGTTCCCCAGCCAGGGCTTAATATAGATTAAGCCTTTGATTTAATACAAGGTTTGGGTCCCATGTGCTTAAGGATATGGCTTGCTTTAACCGGTGAATCTATACATTGACCTTCTAGCTGCGGGGTTTCTTTTCATCTTTCAATTACATCTAAAGATGCCAGATACTATTGATCTTTAAGGACTTTTGCATCTACTGTAAAGCTCGAGAAAGCTGGAACCTGTGAAAGGTGGAAACCTGTCAGTGAAGGAAAATGCAAACATTTTCCACTAAAATAATTGATGCAGCATAATGAATATTCTCTGAAAGCTGGAACCTGTGAGACCAGATGAAAGAAGAGAATCGTGGTGTTGCAACCTGAATACAAGGGAGGGCAGATGTCAGCGCTGGAGGCTGACATCTTCCACTGCCTTTTGCACTGTTACTGTGTGTGTGTGTGCAGTGTGCATCCCTACTGTTCTCTGAGTATGTCTGTTCTTCACATATTTGCTTTTTGGTTCTTTTTTTGGCCTGCAAATTTTTGTCTGCAAATTTCAGTTTTCTGTGCATTTAGGGAAAAGTGCTTGTAGAGTCAGTCTCCTAAAGAATGACTTACCATCCTCTTGACCAACATTTTTTTTTAATTGTGATTAAGTGAAAGTGTATAACGCAAGTCAATTTTGCATCCCAGCCTATCTGCAGCTCCTTCTGCTCTCCTTGCTTGGTGACAGACACTTTTTATTCTATACTTCTGATAGCCTCTTAACCAGCTCCTGTCCCCTCCTGTCCACCCTCTTCTCTCCCATCTAGAAAGAGACCAGTAGGACAGCTTCCTATAAATGCATAGAACCATAAAGGGCACACACCACATGGTCACACTGTGTCCCTAAGTGCAGTCCATTCTTGTCCAAAGAGTTGACCTCAGTAGTGTTTTCTGGTCAGGGGCAGCAGCAAGTCTAGGGGCCCTAGGCCCAGGGGATTCTCCAGGCTATTGGATCAACTGTGGTCTTTTAGTAGCATTCTTAAGGTGTACCCCTCTTTTTCCCATGTTGCTACGGGGACTCTACATTGTGTGCCCCATCACAGCTGTCTTTGGTGGTGGCCAGGCACCATCTGGTTCTTCTGGTCACATGTTAATACAGTCTCCCACTCACATGGATCTTTCTGTCTCCTGGGCTCTTCTTTCCTTGTGTCTTTGTTGTTCTCAGTGATCATCTGTTCGGGATGAGTTGAGACCATTTCGTATACCTTAGATGGCAACTTGCCAGCTTTTAAGACCACAGATACCACTCATCAACATGGGGTGCAGAGACTCTCTTTTTAATAGGCCCGTTATGCCAGCTGGCCTCAATGTCCTCTGAAAGCATGTTGACTGGCAATTTCTTTGATAAGGCTATACGGACTTAGAAATTTGTTTTGATAATTTCATCAAAAACACCAAAACAAACACATGACATGTTTTTATTAAAAAGTCATTTTATCCATGTCTTGCTTTGAATAGTATATGTACATATCTGTACATAATTTGAATAAACATAAATAATAAAAAAGAGTTTAGTTTATTTTTCAGTCCTATAAAATCTTTGGAAACACTTTGTGGATGTTTATGAGGTAGGATTCTTAATAGAGAGCAACAGAAAAGCCCAAAGACTGTATCTTGTCAAAATGGTGAGACTTAGAAAAACAATGCAGTCCCATCGAGTTGTGGCTTCACAGGTTTCATCGTGTATGTATAAAAAGTCCAGTTGGGATTCAGCTGACTTGAGAAAGTCTTGGGAGAAGCCCCAGTTGTTCAGGGACTAGCCCTCTCCCTTGCAACATACACTATACACCCATAGGATGGCCAAAGGAGGAAAATCCAAAATGAGACCTTCAAGGGGCAAAAGCAGTAACATAACGTGGTAGATTTGAATTGTTGTTGTTAGGTGCCATCGAGCCCATTTCAACTCCAAACCAGCCTATGTACCACTGCCCAGGCCTGTGCCATCCTCACAACTGTTGGTTGTTTGAACCCACTCTTGCAGCCACTGTGTCATTCCATCTTGTTGAGGTTCGTCCTCTTTTTTGATCACCCTCTACTTTACCAAGTGTGATGTCCTTCTTCAGGGACTCATCCCTCCTGATAACATGTCCAAAGCATGCGAGATGAAGTCTTGCATTCTAGGGAGCCTTCTAGCTGTACTTCTTCCAAGACAGACTTTTTCATTCTCCTGGCAGTCCCTGGTGTAAACTCAATATTCTTTACCAATATCATAATTCAAAGTTAATTCTTCTGTTGTTAGGTGCCTTTGAGTCAGTTCCGGCTCATAGTGACCCTATGAACAATGGAACGAAACACTGCCTGGTCTTGTACCATGTCAATCCCATTGCTGCAGCCACTGTGTCAATCCACCTCATCAAGGGCCTTCCTCTTTTTCACTGACCCTCCACTCTACCAAGCATGATGTCCTTCTCCAGGGACTGATCTTTCCTGACAAGATGTCCAAAGTGTGTAAGACACAGTCTTGCCATTCTTGGCTTTCAAGGAGCACTCTGGTTGTACTTTTTCCAGAACAGATCTGTTTGTTCTTTCGGCAGTCCATGGTACACTCAACATTTTTCTCCAACACCACAATTGAAAGGCACTAATTCTTTTGTCTTTTTATTCACGGTCCAGCTTTCACATACACATGAAGTGAATGAAAATATCATGGCTTGGATCAGGTGCACTTTAGTCCTGAAAGTGACAGCTTTGGTTTTCAATACTTTAAAGAGGTCTTTCGCAGCAGACTTGCTCAATGGCACTGTCATTTGATTTCTTGACCGCTGCTTCTGCAGGTGTTGATTGTGGGTCCAGATAAAATGAATCCTTTACAACTTCACTCTTTTTTTCTGTTTATTGTGATGTTGTTTGTTGCCCAGTCATGAGGAGTTTTGTTTTCTTTATGTTGAAGTATAATCCATACTGAAGGCTATAGTACATAATCTTTATCAGTAAGTGCTACAGGTCCTCTTCACTGTCAGCAAGCAAGGCTGTGGTTGGTGCATAAATTTGAATAACAGTTGTATTAACTGGTCTTCTCTGTAAGCGTATGGATATTATCCCATCACTGACAATGCTGTATTTCAGGATCAGTCATGAAATGTTCTTTTTGACATTGGATGTGATGCCATTCTTCTTCCTTTTGCCATTTCCAGAATAGTAGACCACAACCTTGTCTGAATTCAAACAGCCAATACCAGTCCATTTCAGCTCACTAACGCATAGGATTTTCATCTCTATGTATTCCTCTTCATTTTTGGCAACTTCCAATTTTCCTAGATTCATACTTTGTATGTTCCATGTTCCAATTATTAATGGATGCTTGCAGCTGTTTCTTCTCATATTGACTCATGCCAAATCAGCAAATGAAGGTCTCAAAAGCTTTATTGCATCCATGTCATTAATGTTGACTCCACCTTGAGGAGTCTGCTCCTCCCCAGGCATGTTTTGAGTGACTTCCAACCTGAGTGGCACACCTGCTGGCAGCTATAGGAGACAGAGTTCCACTGGTATTTCTATGGTTTCAGTGGCCAGCTTTTTCAGAAGTAGACTGCCAGTTGTGTCTTCCTAGTCTGCCTTAATCCGGAAGTTCCACTGAAACCTGTCTACCACGGGTGACCGTGTTGGTATGTGAAGTACCAGTGGCATAGCTTCCAGTGTCACAGCAACACGCCAGCCACCACAGGAAGACACACTGACAGACTTGTGGCAGATGGACTGAATTCTGTTTCTCCAAAATTTGTGTCAACTTGGCTAGGGCATGATTCTCACTATTGTGCGGGTGTCCACAATTTTGTGATGTGATTATCTATGTGTTGTAAATCCTACATCTATGATGCTAATGAGGGCATGGTTAGAGGCAGTTATGTTAATGAGATAGGACTCAGTCTATAGGATTAGGTTGTAAATTATTTTCTGTCAATCTTGTTTGAGATATAAAAGTGAGAATTGAGCAGAGAGGAGAGGGACTTCTTAAGCACCAAAAAAGCATAGCCAGGGGCAGAATGTATTCTTTGGACCCAGGGTCCCTGTGCTGAGAGGCTCTTAGACTAGGGGAATATTGATGACAAGGACCTTCTCCCAGAGCTAACACAGAGAGAAAGCTTCCCCTAGGAGCTACACTTCTAGCCTCTAAGCTGTGAGAGAATAAATTTTGGTTTCTTAAAGTCACCCATTTGTGGTATATCTGTTATAGCAGCACTAGATAACTGAGACATACAGCTTCAGTGTTCTTAACATGGATACCCTGTGGTGTTTCTTCTTAAAAAGGGGGTTGGGAGGTGATATCACCTGGTTTGGCTGCTCAGTCATTCAACAAATAATTATTGATCACCTACTGTGTGTCAGGCACTATTCTTTGTGTTTCAGATAAAACATTGAACAAAATAGAAATCCTTGACCTCACTGAACTTATGTTCTAGCAGGATGCAGGGAAAGACAACTGAAAAAGCGAAAGAAAAGAATGATACATTGTATGTTCCACCACCACCACCACTGGGTGCCTTTGGGTTGATTCTGACTCATGGCCACCTAGTGGGTGTCAGAGTAGAACTGAGCTACACAGACATTTTCAGTGGCTAATTCCAAGGCATTTCTGGGTAGACTTGAACCTCCACCCTTTAAGTTAGCAGCCAACTGCACTGGCCACTTGCACTAATCAAGGCCTGGTATATGTTAGAAAGTGGTAAATGCTACTAGGAAAAACAAAGCATGACCAGGGACAGCGCATGTTGGGACTGGTAGGATGCAATTTTAAACAATTTTTTTTTTTTTTTTTTTTTTGGCAGTAAAGGAAATTACTGAGAAATTGAAGAAACAGGAATAAAGTCTTCAGATTAGGTAAGAGTAGCAAGTTCATGTCCTGACTTTACATAGTGGTCCACTAAGAGAACGACCCTGGCTTTAGGAAACACCTACTGAAGTGTTTAGTGGTAAAAAGATTCAGCGGCCCAAATTTACTCTCAAATGGTTCCGAAAAAAGTACTCTCCCCACCCCACACCAAACATGCTCTTTCACAATTTTCTTTCTTTGTTTGATTTTTCCACTTTACTTCCCTGGAAAACTCCAATTTTCCCTTGAAATTCTTCTCTATAGAACTTTTTGTTGTTGTTTCTGACCTTTTCCAGCATGAATAAATAACACTTTCCTCTGTGTTACTCCTATATCTTGTTTTCCCTTCTGTCACTGCATACATATAAAACATATTTTCATTTTATTTTGATGTATCCTATCTCTCTTTTCCTCCTGACTGTGAATGCCATGACGTAAGGCCTGAGTTTCCTTCATCTTTCTATCCCAGCTTAGCCTGGTGCCCAGCCCAGAGCAGAAGCTCAGTAGAACATCGCTGGGTCTGAGTGGCCAGTGGGAACTTGGGGAAGGGATGGCACAGTGAAAGAAGGGATCTTGATGAAACAACCTAGTAGTCAGCTCAGTCAGGAGAAAGACCTTTTTTAGGGAAACAATGATATACTTTCAGTTGAGGAAAAGCTGTCCAGGGAATCCTATAGGGATGTTTCTGGAACCTTCAGTGGCTGAGCTTGCAAAGAGTGACTGAATGTAGGGCAGGGCCAGAGGGGTGATGGGGTAAGATAAGGAACAGAATTATGTCTTAGGTTGACCTAAAAATAAATTGATGCTGGATATTGACCATTTAGCCTTTGCCATTAAATGACAAAGATTTCTTTTGACCAAAGTCCTTGTCAAGTTTCCTGGCCATAATGAAGTTTAAAAATCACGGGGAGTCAGGGATGAATGGAATCCCACAGGTCATTAGTCCAACCTCGATTGAATGTCTGCACCTCTCATTACTTTGATGGCCCTGGTTTTAAGCTCAGGAGGAGTGACCCTAAGTGTGAACCTTCCAAGTAAAATCTAGAGTACAAAACTGTTAGCTGACCTATTTCAGTTTCTTTAGGAGCCCTGGGAACAGATATTCTTTCTTGTACATGACACAATTTTCGGTCATTGTAGATATTTTTATAGTTCATGTAAGCCTTTTCTCTAAAGCTTGGAGACTCAGCACAAATAGATTGGGGCCGGATAACGTCATGAGTCTATAGGAATCTGCTGCAGATGAGAGAGCGAAGGAGAAGGTTGTGGAATTGAATAGTGTGGTGGCTGAAAGAATGAGTCTTGGAGACAGACAGATTGGGGCTTGAGTCATGGACTCCTTACTCACCAGCTCTGAGATCTCCAGGCAAAGTTACTTGTCCTCTCTCAGCCTTAGTGTCTGCATCTGTAAAATGGGGATTGTCAGCATATCTACTGCTAATGGTCCTTCTAAGGATTAATGAATGCACATCAAGTGTTTAGTGTAGTGCCTAACACACAATAAATTTACTTAATATAATAAAAAAATAACGACTTTCATTTCTCAGTCTGTTTCTTCCACTATTTGCTGAACACTGATTTATCTGACATATCCCCCACCTTGTACAGGGCTGCACAGAGCAAGTGTGTGGTGAATGCATTTCTGGAACGAACTTACCTTCATCATCCTCCTAATCCAGATACTGTCTTCAGGAAGGGTACCATGTCGAGTTGCTCCCAGGTGTCTTCTGTGTACCTACCACGGCAACCTGACACCTGATGGGCCATTTGTCATTTGTTGACTGGTAGAAGAATGAATGAAAAGGTGAGGAAGTACGCAAGGTTTCTGAGAGGTCTCTGTGGTCATACCTCAGGTACACTGCAGTCTCAGCCAGCCTGCTGGGCACTCAGGGTACCATATATTGTCACTTCTGAGGGCATTACCTTATACACATCAAGTACGCAAAAAAATTAGGTCCTGAAAACCCTATGGAGCATATTTCTTCTCTGATGTGGGGTTGCCATGAATCCGAGTCAACTCCATGGCCACTGGTTTCACTGATGATCAGCAGGTGATGGAGGGACCGGGCTCTGGGCAGCAAAACCACAGTGTCCCCTCAGATAACAGATAAGATCTCAAATTCACTTGTGCTTATCCCTTCAATTAAATGATAATAATAATAATAAACTAAAGTAAAATGAAAAAAAAAAGCATACACTGCACCAGAGAAACTTGAAACAGGTAATCCAGTGTTACCCCGGAACTTTTCGTGATAGCCAAATGGTGGAAACAACCGAAATGCCGATCAGCAGTAGAATGCATAAACTAAATGTCGTCTATACACACAATGGACTACTATTCTGCCATAAAGAGAAACAAAGTCATGACACAGATGACCCTTTTGTGATGGCCTTACTTCATTCTGCAGGATGTTTTCCAGGTTTACCCTGTCAGTGCTATATGGTACCATGCTCCATAACGTGGCTGATTTTTTGGAAGTAGGTCACCAGGCCTTTTTCCCAGGCACCTCTGGGTGGACACAAACTGCCAACCTTTTGGTCAGCGGCCGAGGGCTGTCAACCATTTGTACCATCCAGGACTCACCCCGTGGTAACAACACCTGGTTTTCCTGCGGATCAACACGCTTCAGGCCGTACTGACTTCACTCCAGATTCCAGGTTTTCTGTGTGCTTCCAGGCCGGCCAATCAGAGCTGAGCATTCATTTAACGGCAGCGATTGGGCCGAAGAGGGCCACGTGGCTAGTTGGAGCCAATCAGATGCTGTTTCATTTGTTGTGAAGGAGACCGCCCATTTTTTTGCTAGAACTGCTTGGAGAAAGGAGTGAGGTGAGACTAGGCTACCTGGGGCCGAATATTGAAGCCAGCAGATGAGAGGGCTGAGCTGTGAGAGAAAAAGTAAGTCTAGATGTGACTGAACCCCTTCCCCTCAACTTTTCAGTTGTTTGAGCCAATAAAGTTCAGTTAAGTTGTTTGAGCCAATAAACGCCTGCTTGGTTTTAGCTGGAAACCCTGGTAGCAGCAGAGTGATGCAGTGCTACGGCTGCTCATCCATAGTCGGTAGTTGAGACTGACCAGCCCACCAGCTGTTGCCTAGGAGAAAGAGGACACACTGCAGGGATTGTAGTCAGCTTCCGTAACAACTGTGGCCCTGAAAATCCGAGGGGGCAGATTCTGACCTACAGCATCTCTTTGAGTCACAATCAGTTCGATTTTCAGTCGGTTTTATCTAGTTTGAGAGGGGATTTTCTGCTGATTGCCACAAAGAGGAATCCTAACCAAGCCCGTTGCCTTCAGTTGATTCTGAGTCTTAGAAACAGTTTCCAAGGCTTCCGGTCTTTATGGAAGCAGACCGCCCCGTCTTTTTCCCGTGGAGTGGCTGGGGAGTTCCAGCTGCTGATCTTTGGGGTCAGCAGCTGAGTGCTTAGCCGGTGTGCCACCAGGGCTCCTTAAAGAGTCTTAATGATTTTTTAAAGAATGCTTTATTATGCTTTAGGTGCAAGTTTACAGTACAGATTACTCATTCAAACGTTTATACACAAATCGTTTTCTAATGTTGGATGCAGTCTCTGCAGTGTGTCAGCACTTTCTCCCTGTTCCTTTCCACCCCGGGTTCTGTGTCCACTGTCCAGTTTTCCTGCCCCTTTAAGGCCCTCTGATCTTTGCTTTTGGGCAGATGTTGCCCGTTTGGTCTTGTGAACTTGATTGCGCTAAGAAGCACGCTTCTCACTGTGTGATTGTTTTATAGGCCTGTCTAACCTTTCAGTGAAGGGTGCGTTTTGGGAGGGGCTGCAGTTCTGACTTAGCAGGGTGTCCAGGCGCTGTAGTCTTGGGTTGTTCCTCCTCTGTCAGACCAGTAAATCCAGTCTTTTATTTTGTCAGTTGGAGTTTTGTTCTACCTTTTTTTTCCCCTGCTCTGTCTGGGACCCTCTGTTGTGATCCCTGTCAGAGTGATTGGTGGTGATAGCTGGGCACCATCTAGGTCTTCTGGGCTCAGGCTCGTGGAGACTGTAGGTCGTGTGGCCCACTAGTCCTGTGGGCTAATGTTTTCCTTGTGTCTGTCTTTTTTTCACTCTTCTTTGCTCCAGATGGGATGGGATGAAGGTTTTTTGTTTTGTTTTTTTTTTTTAGGTTGAATGATGCTTTAAAATTTGGTTTTTAGGAGCCCTTGGCTTTTTGTTTTTGAAAATTATTTTAGGATTTATGTCTTCTCTACCATATCCTTCATATTTTCTGTCATTCATGGGTGTTTGTTTCTTTTCATGAGCGAGCCAGACCCTTCTTAAATGTGTTGTGAGTTAAAAAACAAAAACAAGTGAATTCATAGCTTGGAGCTAGAGTTTCTTTTATGTATAAATTACTTTCTTTTACATATAAAAGTATTTCATTTTATCACACATCCAAATTTAGAAGTACAGAGAAAAGGGAGAAAAAAGTTACCCAGGGTCCTACTATCTAAATAAAACCAGTTAACAGTTTTCCAAAATTATTTCCTCACTTACCTCGTCTCTGCATAGACCGTTGTGTTATATACTATGAATACTTCTGCATCTTGCTTTAAGCTGTTTTTGAAACGGTAAGACATATATGATATAAAAACGGAAAAAATACCACACAATCTTTTGTGCTCTGCATTTTCCACTCCATGATTGATCTTAGAAATGATTCTGTGACAGGATAAAGAGAGCCACCTGACTTTTCTGTTGTGTGGGTGTAACAGAGACGATTTGAACGAATCCCGATTGTTGGGCACTCCGGTTTGTTGCCTGGTGCTCTGCCATTGTAAGCCAGTGCTGCACATCTTGTGTTTGGAACCTTTGTAATAGTTTCAAAGGATAGACTTTCTGAAAAGAACGTGTTGAAATGGCGAGAAAGCTTTTTAAGGCCATTGATGGAGTTGTGAAATTACCTTTCCAAAGGACTAGTGCATTTATTACTCTTTCCAGTAGCAGATGAAAGTGCTGTTGTTGATTTCTTTGTACTTGTTCAGCATTTAGAATAGTGCTTGGCACACACCAAGTGCTTAATATGTTTTACTGATCTTATTTAATATGTATTACTCTTGTTATTTTTTTCCCTTTCCCTCTCCTCAGTTTTTTCTACATTCTTAGTATCATTTGAGAATGTGCTGTCAGGATTTCACTTTTACAAACCTTTGTTTTAGTCATCTAGTGCTGCTTCAACAGAAATACCGCAAGTGGATGGCTTTAAAAAGAGAAATTTTATTTGTCACAGTTCAGTAAGCTGAAAGTCCAAATTCAGGGTGTCAGCTCCAGGGGAGGCTTCCTGTGCTGGATCTGGAGGAAGGTCCTTGTGTCTGTCTTCCCTTGGACCGGAAGCTTCTGAGGTGCAGGGACCATGGTCCTTTGCGAAGGACACACCCAGCTCCAGGCTCTGCTTCTTGGTGGTGCGAGGTACCTCAATCTCCACTTGGTTCTTCCTTTTGTATCCCAAGAGGCTGCCCCAAGCCCCCGACGGTCCCACCCATTAAGTCCTGCCCCACCAGCCCCCACCAGCAGCTTGTTCACCCTTGTTAACATTATGGAGGCAGGATCTACAAGAAGGACATCACACAATACCAGGAATCGTGACCTAGCCAAATTGCTGCACAGATTTTTAGGGGAACACAGTTTGATCCACGACACCTCTCTTCCAAGCTTGGGGACTGTGATCTTGGGAACATCATCTTTTCTCTCAGCTTCAGGAAACACTGCTTCCTCCTATCAGAGAATAAAGAAACCCCCAAACCATTTGCTGTAGTGTTGCCTTGGATTCATGGTGTCCCCACGTATGTTAGGTAGAACTGTACCCCATGGGCACACTTTTCAATGGCTGAGTTTTCTGAAGAGACTGCCAGGCCTTTCTTCCAAGGTATCTCTGGATAGACTCAAATCACCAGTCTTTTTGGTTAGCAGCTGAGCATGTACTCCCCAGGGACTTACCAGGGAATAATGAGACATAATAATGAAAAGAAAAAAAAAGTAGTAATGCTTTCTCACAGAACAGGCAAGAGGCCACTTCAGAAATAAATCACAGTGGGCTACTGGGATACTGGTATGGGGCAGGAAAACCAGGGGTCCAGTTTGAAATCTAAAACATCTTTATGACTTTAAAATGGTTCCCATTTTATGGCCTAATCAAAATCCCACTTACTTCACATAGTGCCTGGCACATAGTAGGTGCTTCAGTTTTGGATGAATAAATAAATGATGGATTGTTGGGCCCTTTGATTAATGACTCTGGCGGTTAATGTAACCTCATTGAGGAATGTGACTGTCTTTCTTGCTCACCGAAAATGTGGTAGACATGTAACAGGTATTTTTTAAGTAAACCCTGGGATAAATCAAGCCGTTTGATTGCTACTAAAAATCTGATTGTCTAATCAATTCTGACCTGCCCCTGTTGAGCTTCCAGGGCTGTAGTTTTTACATAGGCAGACTGTGACTTCTTTCTCGGTGGCACAGATGATGGGTTTGAACCTTCTGGTGAGCAGCTGAATACTTAAACCGCCGTGCCACCAGGCCTTCTCCAAACTAACACAAGACAGTTGTCACACCGTGTACCAGACCTTCCAGCACCCGGCTGCCTCCGGAGCACCGTCCATCACCTGAGACTCTGAAAACGGTACCAGGTTCCCAGGCTCCACCTTCAAGTTGTTGAAACAGCAGCTCCAAGGATGAGTTCTGGCTTTGTACTTTAGAAACCTCGTCAGTGATTCTGATGTCGCTATCTTTACGGAAGAGCACGGACACCCGCATGGAATGGGGACCCCTGGTTTTCCTCCCCCATGCCAGTATCCCAGCAGCCCATTGCGATTTATTTCTGAAGTGGCCTCTTGTCTGCACCGTGGGTGATTTTATCTGTGAGGACACACTATTTCATGCTGATAAGCCACCTTGACTCTCTGGAAGCTCCCTCTGGCTTTAATCCTGTTAATAAACCTGTCCCTGGTCTCTGAGGAGGTGCCCTTTATCTTGCTGGTTAAGGCTCCAGCAAACAGCTTTTCCGCACATTCCGCCACAACTCAGTTTTATTACAAAGTTCTGCTCTCTTTTGGAGAAATAGACTTGATGCTCGCGATTTCAATCACCAGGCTCGTGCTGGCCAAATGGCTCATCCAGTGTTTTTATGGGGCTCTGGTGATTCTACCAGATTGGGAAGTAGCAGGTGGGGAAGAATGGACGCTGGGCCATTCCCTTGTATGTGAGAACACTGTGCCTGGCATGTTACAGGCATTTACATTCATAAGTGGGTACTGTTATCTTGTTTTTCAGATGAGGAAACTGAGCTCAGAGAGATTAATGGCCCAAGGACACTGGTTAGTAAGAGGTATTTAAACCCAGGTATTTAGACCCAGAGCCTAAGTTTGAGGATAGGGGGGCTTGAGATGTGGAGGTGTTTTGAGGTTTGGATCATGGCCCTGGAGATTGGGGAGTATCAGGATCAAGGGATGGGGTGCTAGGAACCCAGCAGGCTAAGGCCGTAGTGCAGGGTTGACCAGCAGCTGTGAAGCACCAAGCAAAAGAGAAGGGAGAATCAGGGCCAGAGGCAGGAGCTGAAATTCCAGGAACAACTCAAAGCATCACATGCAAAGGGCATTGAGCAAAATACATTGAGCAGATCCAGAGTGGTGGATGGACTTTCAGCCAGGAGAGGCTGAGTGGAGTAGCCAGGACCAGGTCCCTGAGGGTGCTGTACCAGGAGGGGAGTTTGTAGGTGAGCCTCTGAGACTGTGGGAAGAAGAGAGCAGTTAAGGGCATGTGGGCTGTGGGGCTGCAGACTGATCCAGGCCGTAATTAATCCCAAGCTAAGCTTGCCATTTAATTCCTGGGTTCCACTCCTTCATCCAGCAAAGATTTATTGAGCTCCCCCTGTTTGCAGGAAGTCCTGGGTGCTGAGAAACAAGGCAGCAAATGCCCCTGCGACTTTGGAGCATATACAATACTATATTAATAATCATTATAATTATAACACCCAGCAGTCAATGAGCACTTCAGTGCTAGGCACAGCTTTAATTACTTTACATATATTAATACATTCAGGCTTAACGACTTCTCTACCAGGCAAGTACCATTATTATCTCTACAGCACAGAAGCTTTTGTTCGGAAAAGGCGCACCCCGTCCAGGTGTGGGGGCCCGTGGGAGGCTCCGCTGGGACTGGGGCCCGGGCTCCCGGCTTCTCAGCCCTCAGTCTCATGCACTGACTCTGTCCCCTCCCATCTGGCAACTTGCCATTTTCCTCAACTTCTTTCAATAGCTTTTGATAACTTCCAGTTTCATTTACTCTGTTTTGTGCTCTTAATTGTTCTCACAGGCATTTCTTAAAGAGGCTGCTTTTAAAGTGTAAAGCATTTAATTGGCCTCTGTGGTGAAAAGGCAAGCACCTGCTGGTTTTTTTTTTTTTGGTACCATGTCATCTGTATGCAAATTACCAAACAGCCTTTTAATCACGTGGAATTAGAACTCTAGGGTTCTAACGGAGCCACTCCTGGCTTCATCTCTGACCTTTCCTTCCCCCTGTGACCTGAGACACTGATTTGGCATCTGTTGAGTTACTCACTTCAAGATGACACATTTTTCTTTCTTTCTAAAAGTCCCTAGCCCAGTGGGGGTAACCAAGACACAGAAGGAAAGAACCTGCCCTTGCGGAGTTTACAACTGAGCGGTTGGGAGGAGGCAGACGTGGGATGACATAGTGAGATTATCACAGCAATGCACAGTTAAATACTAAATTGTATGGTAGAAATTGACAGCGATGGCACTGGCTTGGCTTTGGCACCTGCTCAGGGAAGCCCTGGTGGTAAGTGATCCAGAGCTATGGCTGCTAACCAAAAGGTTGGTGGTTCAAATCCACCAGGCATTCCTTGGAAACTCTGTGGGGCAGCTGTACTTTGTCTTGTGGTTGTATGGTAGTTATGAGTCAGAACTGACTCAACAGTGGTGACTTTGGTTTTTTAAGCACCTGTTCAGAGAAGGGATATAGTAGCTGAGCATTGCCACTACCATCCCTCCCCCGTCCATAGCTGAGTTTTTGAAATAGATCTCCAGACTTTGTTCTGAGGCATCTCTGAGTAGACTTCAGCCACCAACTTTTCAGTTAGCAGTAGAGCATTTAACCCATCTGTGGTCACTATGTATATCTTGAAGGAGAAATGAGCTAGGCGTGGGAAGATCTAGAGAGGTGGAAATAACCAGGAAGTCATTTCAGTCATGAACACAGCAGTGTAAGGGCACAGAGGGTGGCATGGCTTGGAGTGGGACAGATAATAACAAAAGCTACTGTTGAGTGCTTGCTGTGCACCCACTACCATTTAAATTATCTGATTTGATCCTTGATACAATCTGTAAAGTATGTACCTATAACTCATTGCTATCAAGTGATTCCAACTCATAGTGACCCTATAGGACAGAGTAGAACTGTTCCATCAGGTTTCCATGGAGCAGCTGGTAGATTCAAACTGCTGACCTTTTGGTTAGCAGCCAGAGGTTCACCTTAGCTGTTAACCAAAGCACTTCTAGGGCTCAGTGTATTTGGGAAACCGAGACTTAGAAAGCCAATATGGTTTGCTAAAGCAACAGTGTACATGAGGGAGCTGGGCTTTGAGCCCAGGCAGGCCGACCTCAACCTCCAGGCTGTCTTAGTTACCTAGTGCTGCTGTAACAGAAATACAGGAGTTGGTGGCACTACCAAACAGAAAATTATTTCCTCACAGGCGTCTAGAAAGGTCAAGGTATCAGGAGGACATAAGCATATTAAATATCTATGCACCCAACAACAGAGCTTCCAAATACAGCAGATGAACTCTAACATTATTGAAAAGTGAGATAGACAGCTTCATAGTAATAGTAGGAGACTTCAAAACACTGCTTTTGTTGATGGACAGAACATCCAGAACGAAGCTCTGTAAACACATGGAAGGTCTGAATGCTACAATCAACCAACTCAGCGTCATAGACATATACAGAACACTCTACCCAACAACAGACAAGTATACCATCTTTTCTAGTGCACATGGAACATTCTCCAGAATAGCCCATGTATTGGGCCATAAAGCAAATCTTAACAAAATCCAAAACCTTGAAATATTGCAAAGCATCTTCTCAGACCATAAAACTGTAAAAGTCTAAATCAGTAGCAGAAAAAGTAAGGGTAAAAAAAGCAGATACCTGGCAACTGAACAATACCTTGCTCAAAAAATTCTGGCTTATAGAAGAAATCAAAGATGGGATAAAGAAATTTGTAGAGTCAAATGAGAATGAAAACACATCCTAGTAGAACATATGGGATGTAGTGAAAGCAGTGCTTAGAAGTTAATTTATCTCAATAAACTGCACACATCCAAATAGAAGGACCCAAATCAAAGAATTAGCCCTACAACTTGAACAAGTAGATAAAGAGTAACAAAAGAACTCCTAAAACACCAGAAGAAAGCAGATAATAAAAATTAGAACAGAACCAAATGAATTAGAGACTAGAAAAAGAGGTAAAAGAGTTGGTAAGACCAAAAGCTGGTGTTTTGAAAAGAGCAACAAAGCTGATAAACTATTGTGACAAAAGAAAAGTGACAAAAGTGACAAAAGAAAAGCAGAACAGGAAGCAAATAACTTGAATAAGAAAGGTGATGGACGGTATCACAACAGACTCAATTGAAATAAAAAAAAAGTCACAAAAGAATACTGTGAAAAATTGTAGTGTAATAAATTTGAAAACCTGGAGAAAATGGACAATTTTCTAGAAATACATTACCTACCAAAACTAACACAAACAGATGTAGAACAGCTTAGTAAACTCATTACAAAAGAAGAGTTTGAAAATGTGATTAAAAAACTCCCAACCAAAAAAAAAGCCCTGGCCTAGACAGCTTCACTGGAAAATTCTACTAAACTTTTAGAGACGAGTTAACACTACTATTACTAAAGATATGTCATAGCGTAGAAACAGAGGGAATATTCCCAAATTCATTCTGTGAAGCTGGTGTAATCCTAATACCAAAACCGGATAAAGGAGCACAAAAAGAAGTCTGGAAGTCTGAATTCCAGGGGGCCAGCTATCAGGGATTTTTTTTTTCTCTTTGTTGGTTGTAGAGGAAGGTCCTTGTCTCTCTTCTCTTTTGTTCTTCAGTTTTTAGCTGAACTTGATGTGGCTTGGAATCTATAAGGTCTGACAATTAAGCCCACAAATTTAATTGTTCTAAGTGCTGCATATCTCATTGCTGAATATCACTGTGGTCACCTTTGAAGTACTACTCCCTTTGGGAAGCTATGCACCAATGCCAGTGCCTAGTCTACCTTTCAAAGCAATTTTGGAACTCTTTCTGGAATGGCCATTGTGCACGGTGGCACAGTGACAAGTTCATGCACTGAACTGTATAGTTGTCTGTGAGAGTTTTCAGCCAGTAAACAAATACTGTATTGAAACACCCTCCCTATTCATCTGATCTGGCCCCCAGTGACTTTTTTCTTTACTGAAAGGTAAAGGAAATGTTGAAAGGAAGATGTTTTAATGACATTCAAGACGTCAAGGGTAATATGATGGTAACTCTGATGGCCATTCCAGAAAGAGTTCTAAAATTGCTTTGAAGGGTGGACTAGGCACTGGTGTCGGTGCATAGCTTCCCAAAGGGAGTGCTTCAAAGGTGACTATAGTGATATTCAGCAGTGAGGTCTGTAGCACTTCTAGAATGAGTTAGTGAACTTAATTGGCAGTCCTCTTGTATTATCCCATCTCGGCTTGCTTGCTTACTTAATCTGCTCTTTTATATCTCAAAATAGATTGGCTTAACACTGATAGTGCCTCATACACATTCTCAAATGGGCTTATAACAAGTGTAGAGGTTAGGATTTACAACATACACACAGACACATTTTTTGATGTTTGACAGAAGACAGGTTTTTTTTTTATTGTTGTGCTTTAGATGAAGATTTATAGAGCAAACCAGTTTCTCATTAAAGTTAGTACACATATTGTTTTGTGACATTGATTAACAACCCCACAACTTATCAATAGTCTCCCTTCCCCGCCTTGGGTTCCCTATTACCAGTTTTTCTGTCCTCTCCTGCCTTTTAATCCTTGTCCCTGGGCTGGTGTGCCCCTTTATCTTGCTTTGTTTTATGGGATGACCTGCCTAACCTTTGGCTGAAGGGTGAATCTCAGGAGTGACTTCATTGCTGAGCTTAAGGGATGTGTGGGGGCCATACTGTCAGATCTTATCCAGTTGCTGGCCGGCCAGCAAGTCCATTCTTTGTTTTTGTGTTAGAATTTTCCGCTTTTTTTCTCCAGCTCTTCCTAGGATCCTCAGTTGTGATCCCTGTTGGAACAGTCAGTGGTGATAGCTGTGTACCGTCCAGCTGTATCACACTCAGTCTCTGGTGGAGGCCATGGTAGGTTTGGTCCGTTAGTTCTCAAACTTTATTTTTAAACTCTGGCTTTGCATGTACCAGCTACGACTGAGTCAAGTTCTCAGCCTGTTGGAGCTAATGTCTTCACTTGTAAAACAAGGCTAACAGCTGTACTCTTCCTCAGATTATATAAAATGGAATGAAATAGCCATGCAACAAAGGCCTCAATAAACATTATCGTAAAGCAATATGAGCTGATTCTACGTCATAGGGACCCTACAGGACAGAGTAGAACTGCCCTTCAGGTTTCCAAGGCTGTGATCTTGACAGAAGCAGATTGCTGTATCTCTTCCCAGAGAGTGGCTGGGGGGTTCAGCTCTTGACTGAGCACTTAACTACTGTGCCACCAGAGCTCCTCAAGCATCACTGTAGCCCTTTAAGATGAAATTGTGTTTTCTTTGCCTGTTATGTTGACTCAAGAAAGCTAGGACAATCAGAAAAGGAGGTGGAAATCATTCTGACTCTTACTCATGGTTTCTCAAACTGTGTGTATCGCTTTCAGCTTTTGTCTTTCACACATTGTGTGTACTTGTATTGTCTTTCAACCAAGGTTGAGATGGTTGTGAAACGCAATTTATACCTGTCTTTTCTTCAGTCAGCTTTTACCATGAGCTAATAACTGCCGCGTCAAATCTGCTAGGCTTCAGAATTCTGAATGTCTCATAGAGTTAAGGTGGATCTTGTAGATGGAGAGTCCAGGAGAACTGCCTGTCTCCCTTCCTGTGGTGCCCTTGGTCATAGTTTGGCCCCCAAGTGGCCTTCTGTGCATCCCTAGGAGCGCTGCATCCAGGGATGGACCCTGAGGGCTATGGGCATCACTCAGTGACTTCTCATCTGGAAGATTCTGCTTCTCTTCCCTTGACAGGGCTGGAGGCCACAGCCTCCCCCACATGGCACTATCTTTTTGAGGGACTCAGCTGTATTATTATATTATTATATTATTTTATATATTATTATTTATATATTTATTATATATTATATATAATATATATTATTATATTTATTATATATATATTTATATATTATTATTATATTATATTATTATATACAGACTCTCATCCCTGTCGCTGTGGTACTGGGGTGCCTAGTTTTACCCTGTTTTGTTAGCACCCTAGTGACTTCTCTGTGCCTTCATAACTCACCCTTGGCTTCTGGTCTTTTACACTCAGTCCTATGTCAGGGCAAAAAGTAGAGGCCCTGTTTTCTGTACAGTAGCCACCACCCTCACACTCAGCACTTCAGGAGTTTCAGGGCTGCTGAGGAGGCGATGCAAGGAGGGGAAGACAATCTTTGAGATCTAGCGACCTAATTTGGAAGCCAAGATCTGCAGCTTTATGTTCAGCCTGAGTTACCTAACATTGTACACATTCCTTTCCTCACTTTAGAAGAGTATATAAGTGCTCAGCTGCTACCCAAAAGGTTGGCAGTTTGAATCCACCGACTGCTCTATGGGAGGAAGATACGCAGTTTGTTTCTGTAAAAGATCACAGCCCTAGAAACCCTATGGGACAGTTCTACTCTGTCCTGTAGAGTCACTGTGACTGAATTGCCTCAGTGGCAACAGATTGGATTTGGGTTTTATAATGTGATCTACTTTGTAGGGTTGTGTGGCAGTTAACACATTTGCTGTTCTTGTTAGGTTCTGTTGAGTTGGTTCCAACTCATAGCAACTCTGTGTACAATAGAAGGAGACGTTGCCCGTTCATGCACCATTCTTGTACCTGTGGCCCTGTTGGAGCCCTCTGTTGAGGCCACTGTGTCAGTCCATTCATTGAGAGTCTTCCTCGTTTTTGCTGACTCTCTACTTTACAAACCATGATGTCCTTCTCCAGGGACTGATCTCTCTTGGTTACACGTCCAAGTAGCACCTAGGCTATACTTCTTCCAAGAGGCAAAGCCAAGTGCCGTGGAGTCGGATCCGCCTCAGCGACTTGATTCTGGCAGTCGATGGTTTGTTTACCAAGCACTTAACATGTGCCACTGATGGTGTTAGCTGCTAGGAATATGGGTGAGCTAGCCAAAGGCTTCATGTCTACATGGAATTTGCAGTTTAGCAGGAGAGAGGCTTAAAGGAGGTCGCATTTCTGTGATTCAGGTTGTGGAAAAGTCCAGGGTTCTCTGGGACTGCATTGCAAGGACACTTAATGCAGATTTGAGGGGACTTTAAAACTAAGCACTGAGTTGATATGCAGCTCCACACTCACTGCTTTAAGTACAGAGAAATTCTGGGTAAACTATAGCAAGGAAAAAATGTAGCCGAGCTTGGAATACAGAAAGCCGAGTTTTCACTTACTGGAAATAGTGGAAGGTAAAAGCTAGAGTGGTGGATGGGAGCTGCAGCCAAACAGCCCCAGGTGCCTGCTGTGTGTATTGGGCTGAAATGGGCTCCTGACGTTGTGCAGAGCCTACCTGTCAGGGAAATGGGGATGCAGACTCTCCACCTGCTGCCTCAGAGGGTGCAGCAAGGAAGGTGAGCGTTTTGTCTGGGGTGGTGGTTGAGAAAAGAATCTTCTGAGAGATGCTGGAGACATAGGGGTCTGTGTGTGTGTGTGTGTGTGTGTGTGTGTGTGTGTGTGTGTGTGTAGGGTCTGATTTATATCCCATTTCATAGCATGGAAACCCGGAGCTGAGGAATTAACAGAAGAACTGGTCCAGAGCTACCAGAATTCAAAGGACTCTGGCAGAGACACACTAAGACCACGACGTGGGGCACCCCACACCCCAGAGCACCCAGAGTGCTCCTTATTACAGCCTGTCTCCCCATTCCTCCTCCCCTGTCACCACTCAACCTGCCTCCCTGCATAGTTTCTTGGCTGGAAGGTCACTTTCTCTGAGAGGTTTCACCTGACCTCCAAGATGAAATGATACACTTTCTCGGCTCCTTCCATTTCTCCTTTGTTTTCCTTACTCAAGCACAATCTACTGATTAGCCCATTATTTGTTATATACCTGCCTCTGTTAATAGTTTGTTAGATAGTGAAAGCAGGAGCCATGTGCATCTTTGTTTTCAATTACATGATACGTTCGCAGCATAGTGCCTGGAATGTAGTCAGTGCCTAAAAATGTGTATTGATCAAGGGACATCTAGGTCAGTTGGCATTAAGAAAATGTTCTGCATCCCATTTTGGTGAGTGGTGTCTGGGGTCTTAAAAGCTAGTGAGCAGCCATCTGAAGTGCATCAGTTGGTCCAGACCCACCTGGCGGAAAGGAGAATGAAGAACACCAAACGTGCCAGGAAAATATGAGTGCAGGAGACAGTAAAGACCACACAAACCAGAGACTGAGACCAGAAAAAGTAGATGGTGCCTGACACTACTGATGACCGCCCTGACAGAGAACACAGCAGAGAGTCCCTAACAGAGCAGGAGAAAAGTGAGGTGCAGAACTCACGTTCTAGTAAAAAGACCAGACTTAGCATTCTGACTGAGACTGGAGGGACCCCAGAAGATGTGACCCCTGACCCTGTGTTAGTCTGAAATGAAAACCGTTTCCAAAGCCAATTATTAGACAAAGATTAAACTGGACTATAAGACATAAAATGATTGATAAGAATATGCTTCTTAGTTTAAGTAGATACACGAGACTAAATGGGCAGCTTCTGTCCAGAGGCAGAAAGGGACAGGAGCTGGTTGAATGAACAACAGAAATCCTGGGTGGAAAGGAGGAGTGTGCTTTCACACTATAGGGAGAGCCACTAGGGTCACATAGCAATGTGTGTATAAATTGTTGTGTGAGAAACTAACCCGAGCTATAAACTGCCACTTAAAGCACAATTTTAAAAAATGTATATATATGAATGAATGAATGCATTGGTGAATTTGTTCTTCAGTGACCACAGCCACTACCCCATCTACCAATTGTAGCTGGCAAGAACACCATAATATTGTCATGGTTGGTCTGCCTATCTCTATCTTTCTGCCTACCTACCTGCCTGCCTGCCTTCCATTGTCTATATGTTTTGCAGTTACTTTAGGATGAAAAAAAAAAATTTAAAAAACAAAACACTCCTCTGCAGTGGTGTTCAGACTTTAGCCACAACAGAATCACCTGGCCCAAACCGATTGCCAGGGTTAAGTTGCTTCTGATTTGTGACCTAGAAAGACAGAGCAGAATTGCCCTGTGTTTGCAAAGAATGCCTGGTGGATTTGAACTGCTGAACTTTTGGTCAGCAGCCTTAGCTCTTAGCTTCTAAGCCTCCAGGGTTTTCAAATCACCTGGAGAGTTTGTTAGAACACAGTGCCTGCCCCACCCTCAGCATCTGATTTGGTAGGTCTGGGTGGAGCCCAATAATTTGCATTTCTAATCCAGGCCCAAGTGATGCTGATGCTGCCGGTCCATGGACCACTCTTTGAGAATCATTATTGTATAGCATCTTTCTGTTGCTTAGTTTGGGTTTCAAGCCGGAGCTTTATAGCTGTACTGTCTCATCTTTATAGTCTACCACTGACACCATGACTACAAATTTATGCCCGTAAAACTGTAAATGAGCGATGAACATGGAGTCTAATGATACGCATATGCTCTTCTTACAAACTGTGGACTTCTGCTTCTCTTGTAAGGAAGGGAAGAAGTGGAGTGGTTAAGAGCTTGGACTCTGGAGTCAGGTCTGCCTGGGTTCGAAGGGCTAGAACTCATTAAACTTACCTACCCTCTCTTACTCCACTTTCCTAATCAGTGCAGTAGAATGAATTGCAATACCTGCTTCACAGGATGGTTGAGGGGTCAAGGAGACAGTCTTTAGGAATTTGTAATATTTTTCAAATAGTGTCTGGGGTATAGTGAGTACTGCAGCCATCATGAAGAGGAAGGAAAGGAATATTTAACAGGTCCTGGGTATCACTTTAGCAGTTCTCACACACATGGTCTCATCTGAGTCTCCCCATAATCCTAGGACTTAGGTCTAATTGGCCGCAGTTTATAAGGGAGAAAACCGAGGCACAAAGAGGTTAAGTAACTGGCCCAAGAGAATACATACACAGTAAGAAGATCTAGGGAGTCACTGGGTGGTGCAGACAGTTAGTGTGCTTGGCTGCCAACTCAAAGGTTGGAACTTTGCGTCACCTAGAGGCAACTTGTAAGAAAGTCCTGGCGATCTTCCAGAATATTCACCACTGAAAGCTGTGTGGAGCACAGTTCTATGCTGACCCACACAAGGTCAGAACTGAGTCAATGGCAACTAGTTAAGAAAATCCAAGGCTGGCACCCAGACTGTGTGGTTCCAGTGCCCTGTTCTTTCAGCAGTGCCAGCCCTTCCTCCTCTGCCCCAGGAGTCCCAGGAAGCAAGTTCCTTTGTGGGGGGCTCCCATCCACATGCTGGTCTAGGGGCCTCCTGTCTTCTTGTTCAATTTCCTTTTCCTTCCCTGTGTGTGCACACTGCTCGGAAGCCCTCCTCCCAGTCAGCCCCCTGAGGTTCCAGCCCTGTCCTTTCTTATTCACACTGAAGGGCGAGACTGACACAGAAACATTTCAAAGGAGCTCGGTCAGGACGACGGCGCTGTCCATCAGACTTAGACAGTGACAGACGCCACACGCTTCACCTGCCTGACACTGACAGTGCTCCCAGGAGAGCCGTGCCAGGCAGGACCAGGAGCTCATAATGGCATAGGTACCTGACTTTAAAGGTCCCGGACAACAACACCTGACTCACAAAGGAAACAGACCTGGCTCCTGTCCAAGGAGGGTGATGTGGCGTTGTCTTCACTGTCTGAATGGGAGTGACAGTCTTGGCCAGAAAAGGCAGTTCCTAAAACAGGTTTTGAGTTTGCAGAGGACCCTGTTCCAAACTGGCTTGGACAAAATGACTTTGAAGGTGTTACTGGACAAACATCCCCGTGAGAAGGGGGCTGAGAAGCAGGTGGCTTGGACTTGAGTCTGGGCTTGACTGCTTGCTGGCTGTGTGACCTTGGATGAGTCATTTAACTGCTCTGGAGTTTCAGGGACCTCTTCGGCCTCCTTTACCAGGCAAGTGGGCAAATGTCCTTTCTTGTGGGGCTTTCTTTCATGGACAGCACAGGCAGGCTCCTAGGTGTGAATTGTGGGCTATAGAAAGTTGCTGGACAAATGGTCCCAACTCAGCAGGAACAGATGCTCTCTGAGGACCAAAATCACATGGGGGAAAGACAACCCAGACGACAGAGAGACCCACATGTGTGGGTGCCTACAAGAACCAGATGGTGCGTGGCCACCACCTGTGACAGCCGCAATGGAGCTCACAAAGCTGAGTCTCACTGGCAACACAAGAATGAAAAGGGGTGCACCTGAGATCTCCACTAAAAGACCTCAATTGATGGTCCAGCGGCTTTGGAGTTCTCCAGGGAGCATGGCCCCTGGCCCCGATGCTCCCCTTGCCCATAAATCATTATGAAGGTCCGCTCTTCAAACATGAATGGATTGGACTTGCCAATGCAGAGTGACCATATATTAGATGCACTTTATGGTTCTGTGCATCTATAGGATATCATCCTGTGGACCTCTGGCTGGAGTAAGGGGTGTGGGTGGAGAGGAGGAGAGAGGAAACTGTTGGGAAGATGAGACAGGTATGGAACAGAGAGGAATAATGTGCTGTCACCAGGCAGGGAGAGCAGTGGAAGCGGCATATAGGTGGGCATGTAAATTTACATGGGAATGTACATTTTCACTCAATCATAATTAAAAAAAAAAAAAGTTGCTGGAGCCCTGTGTCTGATGGACATGTAAACACATGCATGGTCCAGTGCTGTTGCTAATGTCCCCGTTGTCCGCTCGTTGCCCGTAGATGACGTCTGGGTGGCTTATAAGGCTGTCCAAGTTTGGGTTCAGCCACAAGCAGACCAATGAGATAATGGGTATGAGAACAGGCTATCTATTTGGGGAAGGATCTTCTCCAGATAAGGGCATGGAAGTAAAACAAGGAAGGGAAAGCCACCAGCAAGGGGTCACAATTAAGAAAGTGACCACTACCTCAATATAAAGCTTAAAAGTATAAAGATCATGGAAGAAAAAATAGGAACAACTCTGGATACCTTAATATATGGCATAAATAGAATACAAACTGTAACTAACAATGTACAAGTACCAGGAGATAATGCAGGTAACTGGGAGCACCTAAAAATTAAACTCTTCTGCTCATCCAAAGACTTCACCAAAAGAGTTAAAAGGAGACCCATAGACTGGGAAAAAAACTAGGCTGTGACCTGTCTGACAAGAGTCTAAACTCTAAAATCTGTAAGACGCTGTAATACTACAACAGCAAAAAGAGAGACTCCGATTAAATAATGGGCAAAGGATGTGAACAGATCCCACCGAAGAAGACATTCAGACAGCCAACAGACCATGGGGAAATGCATGCAATCATTTGTCGTTAGAGAAATGCAAATCGAAACTACATTGCGATACCATCTCACCCTGACATTATTGGCACTAATAAAAAACACAGAAAACAATATATGTTGGAGAGGTTGTGGGGAGATTGGAACTCTTAGGCACTGCTGATGGGAATGTAAAATGGTCTACCACTAGGGAAAACGCTATGGTGCTTCCTTAAAAAGCTAGAAATAGAAATACCATATGATCTAGTAATCCTACTCCTAGGAATATACGTTCTAGAGAAATAAGAGCCATGACACATAACTCTGGACTTTTTTTTTTTTTTAAGTTCCTAAAACATGAAGAGTTCTTAATTTCTGACCTTAAAATATGTCATTTCATTCACTGCGAAAATTCTTCATCTCTCTAGAGCTCGGTTAAACTCCAGCCTCCTCAGGGACAGTGTCAGGAGCACCCTGGTGTGTGTGTAGCGGGTGTTGGGCTGTGTGTCCTTGCCTGTGTGTGTCTTTGGCAGTTTGTGTTTCTTTGTTCCTAACAGTTAACATGTTTGAGTCCCGGGTTGAAGAATGGCTTTGCTGCTAGACTGTAAACCCCAGCAGGGCAGGACCCTTCCTCCCTTGCTACCACTTTTCCTTAGCACCTAGCATGGTGCCTGACACATAGCAGATGTCCAAACAGAAATGAGCTGAATTGATTGAAAATAATATTCTCTAGTTGGAGTCAGCCTAGGTGTGCAACAGTGGATGAATGCATAAACAAACTGTGGTGTATCACACAGTGGAATATTATGCTATGATAAAGAACAGCAGTGAATTTAGGAAACCCTGGTGGTGTAGTGGGTAAAGAGCTACATCTTCTAACCAGACCTGCCAGGTGCTCCTTGGAGACTGTATGGAGTACTTTCTGCTGTCTTATGGGTTCTCTACGACTCAGAAGCAACTCAGAGGCAATAGGCGTTCTCACAATGTGGAAGAATCTGGAGACGTTATGCTGAGTGAAATTAGTCATTTGCAAAAGGACAAATATGGTATGAGAGCACTATTAGAAGCACTAAAGAAAAGATTTAAACACAGAAGAAAACAGTCTTTGATGGTTATGAGTGGGGGAGGGGAGGGAAGAAGTACTAATGTGAAACTAGACAAGAATTATTGTAGGTGAAGGGGGAGAGCGCACAGTAGAGGGGAAGTCAGCACAACTGGGCTAAGTGAAAAGCTAAGAAATTTTCTGAATTATAACCAAACACTTTGAGGGACAGAGAAGCAGGGGCAGGGGCCTGGGGAACCGTGTTTTGGGGAGACATTTAGGTCAATTGGCATATCTAAGTTTATTAAGAAAGTGTAATGCATCGTACTCTGGTGAGTGGTGTCTGGGATCTTAAAAGCTAGCAAGCCACAATCTAAGAAGCTACCATTGGTCTCAACCCATGTGGAGCAAAAGAGGATGAAAAACATCAAAGAATGAGGAAACTACAACCCCAAGAGTCAGAAATATAGAGCAGAGTCTATATCAACATGAGATGGGAAGAACTAGATGGTGCCCAGCTACCGTCAATGACTCCCTTTAAAAGAAACTCAACAAAGAGTCCCTGATGGAGCTGGAGAAATGCAGGATGCAGAACTCAAACTCTAGTGAAAAGGCCAGACTTGATGGTCTGACAGACTGGAGGGTCCCTGGAAGACATGAACCCTGGACTCCCTGTTAGTCTAGAACTGAAACCGTTCCTGAAGCCAACTCTTCAGGCAAATATTGAACTGGACTGTGAGACATAAAATGATACTAGTGAAGAATATGCTTCTTGGCTTAAGTGGATACAGTAGGCTAATTAGTCAGCTGTTGTCCAGAGGTGGGATGGGAAGAAAGAAGGGGATAGGGGCTGGTTGAATGGACATGGGAAATTCAGGATGGAGGGGAGGAGTGCTGTCACAGTATGGGAAGAGCAGCTAGAGTTGCATAACAAAGTGTGTATAAGTTTTTGTATGAGATACTGACTTGATTTGTAAACTTTTACTTAAAACACAGACATGCACACACATCTTTTTCCCTAAGAACAACCCCATAGGTAATAGTCCCTTTTGTGTTCATTTTATATGATCCTATTTTACAGATAAGAGAGGCCCTCAGGGTTGATGAGAGTTGTGATTCTGCATAAACTCTGTGGCCTGTCAGGACAGGACCCTGGATCTTTTCATTCCTGCTCAGGCATGTTATACATGATGCCCACGTGAATGGTTGAGGACACCTTTAATGTGGTCACTTTGGGAAGCTCTTTATTTGGTACCATAATGCTATTGTTTCTCAAAATATTTCTCTTTTTCAAAATGAATATCTCTTTTTTAGGTAGAAAGACTATGTGTGTCTCCTAAACATTTTTTTAAAAAGCCCTTAAAAACACACAAAAAACAAAAACAACAATAAAAAAATAAAAAAGCCATTGCCATCAATAGTCAATTGCAACTCATAGCAAACCTACAAGGCAGAGTAGAGCTGTGCCATAGGGTTTCCAAGGAGCTCTTGGTAGATTCAAACTGCTGATCCCTTGGCTAGCAGCCATAGCAGTTAACTACTATGCCTCTAGAGTTTCAGTGGCAGAATATTCTGTCTTGAGTTTTCTTATCTGGAAAACAGGGGTGTCGAAATAGGTCAGTCTTTTTCACTGCAGGCCTGTGGATGATCCCCCTCCCTGCACTGATGAGCTTCAGGAGATCGGGGAATTATCTGAAATGTACGGGGCGGGGTGAGGGGAAGCATGATACGGTTCAGAACTTTCTCAGATCCTTAGAGTTTTGTGGCCCCCAGATGTTTTTCAGTTATTGGAATAGCTATTCCTTAAGGCCCCTTCCAGAAATCCTGGTAGTGTAGTGGTTAAATCTACATCTGCTAACCACTGCATCAGCAGTTCACATCTGCCAGGTCCTCCTTGGAAACACTATGGGGCAGTTCTGCCTTGTCCTATAGGGTTTCTGTGAGTCAGAATAGACTTGATTTTTTGGGTTTTTTGGTTTTAAGCCCTCTTCCAGAGGAACTGTGTTCAAATCTTTATGAAATGTCAGCGTGAAAGGTAAACTTGAGAACCAACAATTATTTTGAAAGTACTCAGTGGGAGGATGGGTAAGAGGTGGTGTGTCTTGTGTATTTTATAGACAAATTCCCTAGTCTTGTCAGTCAGCAGAGATTTTAGTCGTCCAAACACAGCGCTGGCGAGAGTTCAGTGTGATGGCTATTTTCATCTTTTGCTGGTGGGAGTGTTAATGTAGAACCTGGTCCTTGATGTAATTTGATAAAATGTGTGAAGAACTTTAAAATGTTTATGTCTTAGATTCGGTAACTTCACTGCTGGGCTTGTAACTTGAGAAAATAAAGGAATCTGGAAATGTATAGCATGGAAAATCTTTAGGCATATTTTAAGATCATCTTGGTAGATTCTTCCCCTTAAAAATACTTGATAAAATCTGATATCTATTAATGATAATGGGGAGATTGCAGTCTGAACATGCATTTTGAACAAAGCCAAAAAAAAAAAAAAAAAAGAAAAAGAAATCTAGACCAAACCAACAGCTAACCACTTCCACTAAATGCAGAGACAGACCACTCTCTCTGTCGTTAATTTACAAGAGCCTTGGGATTGCTCACCGTGCAATTATAGAAGAAAATGAAACAGAGATCAATGTTGGAGTGAACATGGCAAAAATAACTGTTACTTGAAATGATAGGAGAATCTAGATAGACGATCTCACAGAATTAGCTAAAAACCATTGTATGAGGTCCACAAACTTCACTGTTCTAAGTGCTACACACCTCCCTGCTGCGTATCACTGTGGTCACCTTCGAGGCACTCTCCTTGGGAAGCTATGCACTGATGACAGCAACTAGTCCACCCTTCAAAGCAACTCTTTCTGGGAAGGTGATTGCACACGGTGGCATGGTGGCAAGTTCCTGATCTTAATTATATACTTCTCTATGAGGGAATTTTCAGTCAGTGAACAAATAAGTGTATTGTTATTTGTTTCTCAGCTGATCTGACCCCCATGAGGTGTTTTTTTTTAAACTCAGAGATAAAGGAAATGTCAAAAGGAAGACATTTGGATGACATTTAGGACATCAAGGGTAACCTGATGATGGCTCTGATGGCCATTCCAGAACAACTTCCGAAATTGCTTTGAAGGATAGACTAGGTGCAGGCGTCTGTGCATAGCTTCCCGAGGGGAGTACTTGGAAGGTGACTCTAGTGATACTCAGCAATGAGTTCATGAACTTAACTGGCAGTCCTCGTACATAGTAAGAGAGTTCAGCAGCGTGGTAAGCAGCTTTTACCAACAATAATCAAGTAGCAAATAAGCCAGTTAAAAATATTTCTTTTACAGTGACCACCAGAAATATAAACCTCCCAAACTGAAAACCGAATCCACTGCTATTGATTCTGACTCATGGAGACCCTGTAGGATGGAGTAGAACTGGCCCATAGACTTTCCAAGGCTGTAAGTTTTTCTCTCCTGGAGCAGCTAGCAGGTTCCACTTGCTGACTTTCAGCTGACAGCCTAGTACTTAGCCGCTCTGCCACCAGAGCTGCTTTATAGGCCACCTAAAAACCCACTGCCATCAAGTTGATTCCTACTAATGGTGACCCTATAGGACAGAGTAGAAGTGCCCCTGAGAGTTTCTAAGGAGCACCTGGTGGATTCGAACTGCAGACCTTTTGCTGAGCAGCCATAGCACTTAACCATTATACCACCACGGTTTCCATAAGCCACCTAGCAGGATATATTAGAATATAGCAGCCCTGTTGTCATGGTGATTAAGGATATATTAGAATATAGCAGCCCTGTTGTCATGGTGATTAAGTGCTCTGGCTGCCAACCAAGAGGTTAGCGGTTCGAATCCACCAGCTACTCCTTGGAAATGTTACGAGGGCAGTTCTACTGTGTCCTGTAGGTTAACTGTGAGTTGGAATTGACTTGAACGCAATGGATTTTATGGTTTTATTAGAATGTATGTATAAAATGTACTGAATTTTGTAAGAGACTACTAAATATGTTTTAATATGGGATGGCATGGATTCTTCAACCAAATCTCTTTAGATTATAAATTTAACATGGTCTCATTCAAAGTAAAAATGGGGTTTTTACAGATGTGATGATAATTACTATAAATTTCATCTGTTTGGATTAATATGCGAGGACATAGTCTTCCATGGGTGAATTTTGTTTCTACATCTTATATGCTTGAAATTTTCTATAATGGACATTTTTTAAACCAAAAAAAAAAAAAAAAAAAAAACCCATTACCATTGAGTCAATTCTGACTCACGATGACCCAGTGGTACCCAAATAGCACTTGGATCAAAAAGTAATAGTCTTACCCCAGTTAGGAAAGGGATGGACTTCATGGGTGTCTTGCAGAGTTTCTGCTGGCTGTGTGCTTTTAGCAGAGTGGGGGTCCCAGTATGTCTGCTACTATTTCTCAGGTTATTAGTATACCATTTCCAGAATGGTCTATCACTTCCATATAGGCTACCACAGGTGTGATGCTCCTGAAATGGGCACCACTTACACAGTAGGGGTTCTCTCATGCCTACTAACTGACTGCCCTGCTGCAAATTCATCCACAAGTTGGAAAATCTAGCCCAGCTCTGGGTTTGGCCACTAACAGTCAGACCGTGGCAGTGCTGGTGGGGTGATGGGAAACACCAGAATGCTTTGTTTTTGTCCTTACGTCTCTTCCCAGGTTGGCGTTTGGTCCATGACTTGAGGAGAGATACAACCCAAGGTTTCGGGGTCATTCAGTGATGCTAGCTTTTCCAGGCAAGGGAGAAATGCAACAACAACAACAACAACAATCCAAACCTGTTGCCATCCAGTCACTTCCGACTCATAGTGACCTACAGGACAGAGTAGAACTGCCTCATGCTGTTTCCAAGGAGCAGAAGGTGGATTTGAACTGCCAAACTTTTTGGTTAGCAACTGAGCTCTTAAACACTGTGCTACCAGGGCTGCAGGCAATGGAGGCCCCCCAACATTCTGTACGATAACTGCCTCTGCAGCTCAGAGTCACAGAATAACACCCCACATTGGAAAATGGCCTCATGTGATGCCTAGTGCCAGCTGCTTCCCCTTGGAGGCATGTGTTGCCCTCAGGGCCTCTATTTGCTGCTATGTGAATACCTACAGTGGGTTAAGTAAGCATGGTGCTCTGCCTTTTATCACTTTTAGGGTAGGAAAATGGGTCTCCAAACAATCTGAGCAACAAGGTGCCATGGGGTTCTGAGCATGCTAGGACTTTGGTTGCCAATTACCAAACTTGTACAGGTCTCCTCTTCCCAGAGCAGTGTGGAAAAAAGATGCTAAATTGTGCCCTGAGTAGAGGCGGCACGGCCAGGCCCTGAGTGTGTGCGCGGGGCTCCCGCACGTGCCTGCAAAGCCAGGAGCCTACTTTGATGCGCTGCAGGCGGCCGCGGAGCCACGTGGGCCTCAGGTGATGCCACACTCTGTTTTCTCTGCTGGAGCCTGCCGACACCTCTGAGAAGTGGGAGGGCTGAGGAGGACGCACCCCAGGACCCGTTCCGGAGCTAATGAACTCAGCTGACAGGTTTGCTGCGTCTCTTGCAGCCACTGCTGAGAGGTGTGTGCAGTGTGGTTGCCGGGCACTTAACAGAAAGAGGAGGAAAGGGTTGTCCACGCAGTGTGGATGGCTGCCTGTGACTTGGAAGAAAATGGCAGAAGAGGACTTTGAGGTGGAGGCCCAGACGAGTGGGAAGGGATCTGTGTGGAGCACAGACCACGCTTGTTTTGAGAACAGCCAGGTTGGTGCTGCGGGCAGAGGTGTGGTAGACCACAGCGATCCAGGGGGCTCCTCGGGAAGACCGAGGGAGCGCATCCACTGAGCTCGGTTGGCCGAGACTGGGCCCTGCTCTCGGCTTATCATTGGCTTCTGGCTGAGTCCACCAGCCCAGTCGAGGCTTCATCAGCTGCACTGTGGCTGCGCGAGCTGAGGAACTTCTTACCACTGCGTGCCACCGGCATTCTGTGATGGTTACGCGGCGGCATTGTGGCCACAGTCAACTGATGGAGAGTGAAGGCATCATCAGATTGTAAAAGGATGAACTACTTCCAAGGTTTGTGTGCACGAGTTTGGGGCTATTTAGCTGAGCCTCATTTCCTTGCTTTGTGGAGAGCTTCAGTGGTGTCCTCAAGGCCTTGCTAGTTAGCAGCAGAATCAGGACTCAAGTGCAACACTCCTGACCTCCCAGCCAAAGGCTGCTATGCCACACAACCTGCCTCATTCCTGATACTCATGCAGAGCGTGGTCCGAAGGCCAGGAAAGCTTTTCCTGTCCGGTTGGTGAGGTCTCAGGGTTTCAGCAGACACCGAGGCTCGGCTATTTCCCAGATTGATGTGGCCGTTTGGAGTAGCATTTAGCAACCCCTCCATCACATATACAGCCAGAGAGGCTCCTGACACTTCCAGTATAAAAGAATGAGAAGCCATATTCTGCAGCTTTATGAGGTTGCCTGAACAGGCCCCATTAAAGGAATCTGCGTGAGCTGAAGCTGTGGGATGGGTTGGTGGTGTTTCTTTGCCCCATATGTCTTGAGAGTTTCTTACGGGCGGTTCCATCGGGTGCCAGGTGAGGGAAAGCCAACCATGTAGCAGTCTGGCTGTGTGACAGCCACTCGGATCTTTAGCGCCCCCTCTCAGGCAAGTAGCTCTGTTACTCTGTGGTTCTTGCATTCGCTGAACTTGCATTCTGAGTGACGGAAGGAACAGATGAGAAGAGGATCCGGAAAGAAGATGACAAGTTTAGTGTTAAGGTTGAGCGAATCCTGCATTTTTCCTCTTCCCATCGCACCCCACTGTTCTGCCTCCCTTCCAGTATTCTTTCGTTCTGGTGAGGCCCTCTCAAGGATCACATCAAAGCCAAACTGTAGAAATGTTCTGCACTTGGGTGAGTGGTGTTTGGGGTCTTAAAAGTTTGTGAGTAGCCATTTAAGATGCAGCAGTTGGTCTCTTCCTACATGGAACAAAGGAAAACAAGGAAAAGACATAAAAGGAAAACACTAGCCCAAGAGAGTAATCAAAAAAAAACCCAACCCATTGCCATCAAGTCAATTCTGACTCACAGTGACCATATTAGGATAAAGTAGAACTGTCTCATAGAGTTTGCAAGGAGTGCCTGGTGGATTCAAACTCTCAGCCTTTTGCTTAGCAGCTGTAGCACTTAACCATCCCACCACCAGGGTTTCTGAGAGACTAAAGAACCACATAAACCACAGACTCCACCAGCCTGAGACCAGATGAACTAGATGGTGCCTGGCTCCCACCAGTGACCACCTGACAGCGTGGTCTTTGGGAATGGTTTCAGCTCTGGGTTAATAGAGCATCCAGGGCCGTAGTTCTGGGGATTCCACTTAGATGGTTAAGTCTGGTCTTTTTCTGTGACTTTGAGTTCTACTCTGCACTCTTCTCACTCTGTATGGGAACCTCTGTTGTGTTCTGTGTCAGTTATTTTGATGTTTGATGAGCGTATACATGTAAAGCACTTAGAACAATGACTGGCACATATTGTTTGCTTGTAAAAATTATTACAAAGAAAGTTACATTGAAAGCTTACGTGGGCTAGGGAACATTTTGTATGTTTTGTTGTTATAAGTAACGTGTATCAGATGAGTAGAATTTGCCAGAGGGATTCTTGGAGACTCAAGCGTGGTGAAGAAGAAGAGATGTTCAGTTTTTTATATTCTTGAAACTGCAAGAAAGAGAACATCATTGGAGGAGCATCTAGGAGAAGTTGTCTCAGAAGGTAGTGATGGAGCTCTTGGAGTCGTCTGAACTGTGGCTCAGTGAGGATCCATTGTGCTTTATGTGCAAGAACTTCCAGGGGGTGGAGCCCGCCTGTCGTTGGTCCTACTGGCAGTGTTGCAACCAGGACATATAAATGGAATGTTTATGAGTTCACATTGTTCCATTTGTCCTCTCTCTTGGCCTTGATTCATGGAGAGTATTCTTGGCCTAGAAACAATAGAGGCCATTCTCTTAGTGGCTTCCTTGCTTCTTACTGGATCACCAAAAAGGGGTTGACTTAACTAGAGAGAGTAGGACATGAATTATACTTAATCCTACGATGGTGACCACAAACCCTTCCCTGTGGAAAGGCACTCCAGACTTGAAAACAGAGATGTCTTCAGGGAATTACAGATGGGAGAAGAGAATCCAGGAAGAGGGTAGAGTGTCGTCTTGGGGTCTGAGACAGCCATGATCGTGCTGTGTGAAGAAGGTCTTGGGTGGGGAGCTGGTACCCCAGCTACATACTCATGCACCACTCTATGAGATCCCCCTTAAGTCCTTCTAGGGGGTATGTGTTTGAGAGTGAAAAGGGTGCTGTTTGTGAAGATTTAACTGCATGCAACCAAGTGTCACGTCGTCAGGCACGTTACCTTACCTCAGTCATTATTTACGTGTAAATTGCTGGTACTGCTGTATCTTGCCTTATGGTGGAATTCTTCTTTGGAGTTAATATGCTTAGTAACAATTTGAAATTTCATCTGACATTGGAACATTACAATTTGAAATGTATTCCATAACCACATGACAAAAGGAAATAAAAAACAGCAGGCTGTGTGTGTGTATGCGTGTATGATGGTGCTGCCGATAGTGAGGCTGGTATTGGTGGGTTCCAGGAATGGAGGCAGGGATCGTTTGGAAAGTCTCACTCCACAGAGCTAAAGAAGATGAAACTAAATCCCAGGCTCAAGTCCACGATTTCAGAAGCTTCTCAAGTCTCAAGTGGCAAAGAGGGAGAAAACACGGAGGCACTGAAGGACCCTCTTACATCCTTGCTGTTCAAAGGGTTGTCACCAGGCCAGCAGCACTGTTGTCACCTGGAAGCTCGTGACAAGTGCCAAGTCCCAGTTCCTACCCAAACCTTTGGAGTCCGAACGTGCATTTATTAAGATCCCCAGTGATTGTGTACACGGCCGAGACTGAAGTGCTGTCTGATGTGGCCACGATGAGTGGTGGTTGGAATGATCTCTTTAGATGGCGCACACCATGAGGGCTGGGCCAGATGGGCGGCATGTGTGGACTTTGGTCCCGGCTGTCCTGCGTGCCCTGGGAGGATCCTTGGCTTTTTGGAGGCTCAGCTTCTCCATAGGTGCATTGGGAATGCTGGACTACAGCATGTGGCATTTCTGTGAGGACTGAATAAGAAGAAGAAGCTCTAGGTACAGATTCTGGCACAAACCTGAGGTTCAATGAACGGTAATTTTGTTTTTCTTCCCCAAGACACCAACAGTTGTCCTTTCTGAAGAGGTGAACAGTGGAGAGGCAGATAATGATGGCCGGCCAGCAGAGTGACAAAATGAAGTAAACATTTTGAGCAGTTATGTACTAGGCAGTGTGCGCATTGTGTGGTTGTTAAGAACCTTCACTCTGCAGCAAGACTGCCCAGTTCAAATCCTGTATGAGACCTTGAACCAGTGATATCCCCTCTCTGTACCTCAGTTTGTTTGCGACGGCCAATTTCTTTGTGAGGATTATGTGAGTTACATGCATGTTGAATGCTTAATGAAGTGTTTGGTGCCTAGCGGTTACTGAGTAAGCACTAACTTTATTAACATATGCATTTAATTATCATCGTGAGCTTCTGGAAAAGGGCATCATTATCCCTATTTCATAGACAAAAAAGTGAGGTGTTAAAGAGCTTGCTAGGGCCACATGGTGGGTAAACAGTCAAGCCAGAATTCGAACCCGCAGCCCTAAGCCTCAGAGCTCATGCACCTCATCAACTCATTTCTGTTCTCTACTGTTTTGAGGCCTGGAGAACAACTGTGCAGCCAGAGCAGCTGTCCCACTTAGGTGCTCTTGGCGCCTTTCCTTCTGGTTATAAGACCAGAACCAAACGGAACTGGGAGAAATCAAAGCCCCAGCCCCAGGAAGTGGGAGGCAGACTCTCAAAGCATTTGTGCTGATATTTATTGCATCCCTTTGAGATGCTCTTTTCAACCTGTCAAGGGCAATTTGGAAACGCACGCTCACAGGGCTGAGTGTCGGCTGCTCCCTGACACGTCCCTTCAATCCTATACGTGGTGGCAGCTGCGTAGACTCAGCCTGGCCATGACTTATTTATGGGGCAGCTCTGGCCCCAGCTGAACGAGTCGTCAGTGCTTGCAATAGACTTTGCTAGAGAAAAGGGAATGTGCAATTTGGGGAAGTAATTATTTTCCATATGTTCATTAAAAAAAGAGTTTTCCAATTACCACTGGGATGAAAGAAACATTTTAAATGAAAAATTCAGACTAAAATATATAAAAGGAACTTGCACTAGTTGGAAAGCAGGAATTTTAGGTACTGTATCGCTCAGTGTGCCCTCTGGGTTCCCATCCTGTCTTTGCCTCTCACCAGCTGTGTGACCTTGAGCAAGTTGTTTTACTTTTCTGTGCCTCAGTTCCCTTATTGCTAAGGTGTGTGCTGTAATTGTTCTGGGAAGATTGAATGAGATATTGTACAGGGAGAGCCTGGTGCAAACTTGGTATCAGGGAGGTGTTACTTCTAACAGTTGCAGCACTGGCTTTGTGATCTTGGGGTAGTTAATTACTTTGTTAGTGCTGTAAGTTTTTTAAAACAAGAAGATGGGGCCAGGTTATTTTTTAGGTTCCTTCTAATTTGGCCATACTGTGTATTTTTCTTTGTAAGCTCCTTTGTATTGCAGCTCTTCACAGATAGGAGCTAGAGTTAATCTGAATCCATTCGGCAGCTGTCTCTGAATTTGTGTCTGCATCCAACTATGCATCCATCTGTCTTTCTACTTGCCTACTCTTCTGTCTGCCTAGTAGTCCACCTGTCTTTCATCTCCACCACCTATCTGTCAGTTTGTTGGACTGTGGTGGGTTGTGTATTGCTGTGATGCTAGAAGCTGCGCCACCAGTGTTTCAGATAGCAACAGGGTCCCCCCCCACAAGTGGATGGGTTTCAGTAGAGCTTCCAGACTGGGATAGAATGGGAAACAAGGCCAGGCAGTCAACTTGCGAGACATTAGCCAGTGCAAGCCTTATGGATCCCAGCAGAACCTGGTCTGACTCTCCCGCTTGGGGCACATCATCGGGAGGGATCAGTTGTTAGAGGAGAACACTATGTTTGGTGAAGGCGAGGGCCACCGAGGGTCAGGAGACTCTTGGTAAGATGCATTGGTACAATAGCCACACCTGCGAATTCACACGTGCTGGGTATCGTGGGGGTGACGCAGGACTAGGTAACATTTCATTCCATTATATGTTGGTTGAACTGAGTCGCAGTCGGGTAATAGCTTCTACCTGTCTACCTGTCATTGATCTAGCTAGCTGACACTCATTCTATAAAGAATCAAGGAATAATAGGAAAAAGTATCAGAACTTTCCCATTCCTTCAGATGAAACACAGTGTAAACTTGTCACATTCTGGATTTGTGGTCAAAGCATCCTCATCTCAACTTACTGCACTCTCTAAAAGTATGTTAGAGAGTTTGGCCTTGGCTTGACTGTTGCACATTACATGGCTGTCCAACCTTCTCTGTCCTTCTGTTTGATGACAGCTTGAAAGGAGTGGGCTAAGTCTAATAAAATCCACCCACCTACCGGAGACCATCACGAAATGTCTGAAGTCTAGTTTTCTTTTTCTTTAGACCAAATCTTGAAATAAAATAGTGGCTGTTAACATTTTTAAAGCAGGCATGTTGCCTAAAATATTTTAATGGATTTCAATGAAATTGATTCTGTAAGAAGCGCTAATGGAGACGTGTAATTCCCGTGAGTAATAGTTATCATGAACATTATTATGCTCACTAGGAGGGAGTGAGGGAGCGAAGGAGAGACGAGAGAGGGAATGAGAGAATAACTAACAGCTGGGAGCACGTTTGGCAATAATTATTCCTTGCACTTGAATATTGCTCTTCTACCTCTGATGCACTTATGCATACCTTTTCCTACTTCACTCTCATAACCACTTTGTGCAGAGGAAACTATTTTCCCATTATACAGATTGGGAAGCTGAGGTTCTAAGAGGCTTGCCCAAATACACCTCTGCTAAACCACAGGGCCCCTGATTGCATGGTAGTTAAGCACTTGGCTGCTAACCGAAGGTCAGCATTCTGCTCAATGGGAAAAAAAGGTAGCAGTGGGCTCTCCAAAATATTACAGCCTTGGAAATGCTATGGTACAGTTTTACTCTGTACTGCAGGATATTTTATGAGTCAAAATCAAATCGATGGCACCTAATAATGACAAGTAAACCAAAATAATAGGAGCTCCCACCTACTTTTCTAGACATCAAGTCCAGTGCTTCAAACTGTAACACAGACTTCCTAGCACAGACCAGAACCACTGTTTACACCTTGTTTCTCCCTATCTCCTGTGCCTCATGTGCTGGAATGGTTGGGAAGTGGCTTGTGTGGTGAACAGAATGTTCTAGTTAGCTGAGAACTGCCCTTAGAGAGCATAACCTTACAGTTAATTTTCAGCAAGTTGGAACACACGCTTTATTCTAAAACTCCATAGGGAGGGGGAAAAATCCTCTTTTGATTTATAGAGCACTTCAAGATGGTATAAGGCCTCCACATCTTATGGTTGAAATCATCATCTGTTCAGATTCCCAGAAACCTTTCAGGTTGTTTTGAGTTCCCTGGCTGCTCGTATTCTGAATAAGCAGATGTTTGCTGAACTGGCGCTCTGCTCAAAGTAAACACTCATGGCTGGCAGAGAGAGCCTTCCTGCCTTCTCTTTTCCCTTGTGCATTTCCAGCCTCTTGCTGTGTTGGCATATGTTTTAGCCTGAAACAGCATGACTTATTAATTAATCGATTAATTAATTCAGTCAAGTATATTAAGCAGAAGGATGATCAGACATAAGAGGAACTCCCTCCAGTTAGGGAAAGCAGAGTGACAGCTCAATTTTGACTCACGGAGACCCCATCTTCTAGGCTGTAATCAGTGCGGGATAGATTGCCAGGTCTTTTTCCTGCAGGGTTGCTGAGTGAATTTGAATCACGAGGCTTTCTGTTAGCAGCCAGCACTTACCCATGGCACCACCAGGGATCCTCTAGGAGATGGGAATGAAGCAAAGAAAGTGAGAGAGACAGGAGAGGGAAGAGCAGGGTGCCTGAGTATTCCAAAGAGGGAAGGATCAATAGCATCTCTTTCTCAGGTTCCCCCAAGGGCCACCTTCCTCCTGTGGCTTCTCCCCTGGGCAGCCCGCTTGGCATGCACAGCAGGTCTGTTTACAGGACTGCTCCTGCTCAGAGAAGGTTAGAGGGGAAGTTTTTATGCAGAATTTCTATCCTGGCTGTGTGAGTGTAGTCCTAGGTGGATAGATGTTGTGTAAATAAATTTGCTCATCACTTCCTTTAACTGCAAGGAAAGAAATGTATTTCTGGAGCAAATGGCCCTATCCCTTTCCTCCTTTTCTGGGGGGTGGTGATGGTATAAAGGTCATGTTTGTTGTTGATTGGCTCAGCCTCTCAGTCTGTTGGTCTGGGATAAATGACATAAATTAGAAGTGATAAGAGAAACAAGACTGATTTCTGTTTCTTAAAACGAATTGAGTCTTAATCCTGAAGAGCATTTTGGATGTGCAGAGGAGGTGTCTGCCTCAGCAGCTCAAGAAGCTGTGCCTGTACCCTGTCTTCCTGATCCGCTGCTCCAGGCCCAGCTGAGTAGGCCCAGAAACCAAGGAGCTGTGGGGGTTTGGTACTTCCAGTGAGGAAGAAGAGGGCCACAGAGGCAGATCTCCCCTGACGCCTGCGTGGCCTCTAACTCTGTATCGAGTGATCAGCCTCCATCAGCCTTGAGTCTTTTAGAGCGTTCCTGTGGATGTCTTTCTTCTGTGCCTCCTGGAGACTGAGAAGTTAGTTGGTTGTATTACAGCAACATCTCCTTGGAGGAGAGGATGCTTTTTCCTGGTTTGGGTAAACTTCAAGAGGTTTTATATGTGTGTGTGTGTGTGTGTGTGTGTGTGTGTGTGTGTGTGTGTGTGTGTGAGAGAGAGAGAGAGAGAGAGAGAGTGTGCCCGTGCATGTGCTTATGGCATCTTCTTATTTTTTTTATCTGCTCCCTCTCACCTTTTTTTAGATGAAGGTTTACAGAGCAAACTAGTTTCTCATTAAACAGTTAATATATATATATATAGTTTTGTGACATTAGTTGCCAACTCCACAAAGGTCAACACTCTCTCCTTGTTGACCTTGTGTTCCCCAGGACCAGCTTTCCCTGCACCTGTCTGCCCTCTGTTCTTGCCTCTGGGCTGGTGTGCCCATTGAGTTACATTTTGTTTTATGGAGGGACTGCTCTAATCATTGGCTAAAAGGTGAACTGCAGGGGTTACTCTTTTACTGAGCTTAAAAGGGTAAAGTTTGGGGGTAGTCTTTGACGAGTTTTATGTTTATTGCGTGACTGTTACCAAAAAACCTAACCCTCTTGCTGTTGAATTGATTTCCATTCATAGCAACCCTATAGGACAGAGGAGAACTGGCCCATAGTGTTTCTAAGGAGCAGCTGGTGGATTCAAACTGCTGAACTTTTGTTTAGCAGCCGTAGGTCTTAACCACTGGGCTCCCACGGCTGCCTTAGGAGACAGACATAGCTTATACATCCAAGCCATGTTCTCAGAATTAATACATTTCCTTTTAAAATAAATTTATTTAAATAAAAGAAATAGACTGAGGGGAAATAATGAGCACGTCATACTAATTTGACTTGATTTGTTTACTATATCTCCTCAAGTAGATTCTACTAAAGGATCTCTGTGAGTTGGAATTGACTTAGTGCCAACAAGTTATTTATTTTTTTTATTTTTTATATTAAGTGAATAATAGGGCAGGTGGTGCAGCAATCTAACAGAAACTTGTGCGGACAGTACTTGAATGATTGAAGCATGACTAATAATTACTAAAATCATCTCCCCCATGATGAACTTTATTGCATTTTAAGGATATCCAGATTATGAGCCTGAAATTTGGTTATGCTTAGTTGCTTAGAAACAACACTTTTGTAGCCTGAAACAAACAAACAAAAACAAAACCTCACCACTCTATCAATGAAGAGGTTTGTAAAGGCGTTAAGCAGGGGCAGCAGGTGGTCACCATGTCCAAGCCTTTTGGCTGCGGTGTCTGTCTGCACTGCTTTGCTGTGTTTGGAGAATCAGCTGTAGCCTCAGTCTTGGAGATGCCCATGACCACTGCTTCTGGTACAGAACCTAAAAGGCCTGCTATTTGTGCTCCGTAATCCCAAGAGGGTAGAGGAAGGGACCAGACATAAGCTCAGCCAATAATAACGCTCCTTCCTGGAGCCTGGACAAGAAGGTTGGCTGGTGAGAGGCAGACGCACACTTACTGGGCTCTTGTCGGGCTCAGATTTCAGCTGTCATTTGGGTCATCTAGTTTCCCTTGATTCCTTTCCATTCTCAAAACATAATTTTTTTTATCTTGGCTTGTGTGAGCTATTAGATTAAAAACAGGCAAACAAACCTGTTGCCTTTGAGTTCATTCCAACTCATAGCAACCTCATAGGTTACGTATAGAATTGCTTCACAGGTTTTTCCTTATTGTGGCTGTAATGGGTATAACTTTTACAGAAACATTGCCAGGTCTTTCTTTGGTGGTGTCAAGGGGTGGATTTGAACTGCCAACCTGTAGGATTAGTAGTTGAGCATAAACCGCTTGTGCTGTCAGGGCACCTGAGCTACTGGGTACTCATAACAATCCCTTTCTTCCTTAGGTTAAAAAGAGTCCTCTTCTGTTGTTTTCCACTTGGAATCGAATACAGTATCTACCTCTTCGAGTTTTAAGAGGATTAAATGAGATAAACATCTGGAATTGAGTCTGTCATGGACCAAGCATTTAATAAATGTAGGCTATTAGGATAGCCAGAGTCTGCATTCCTAGAAGGCAAGAAAGATTTATTTCAGACTCTCTGTGCCCACTCCAAGATTCTCCCTGGAGCTTCAGGATGACTTTTGTCTACTGATGCAGAAGCTGCTCAGGGCTGTTTGCCAAGAGGTGCTTCTGTCCTCTGCAGGACTCACTGACTGGGTTGAAGCTCTCTGGAAATGCGTCTGAGCTGCTCCTTCCCTAAAAACAGCCTGAATGAGGCAATTCCAGAAGGGACCGTTTAAATGCCAAATGAGGAAGCTACCTTCTTAATGTGACCATTTTATGTACTCCAGTATTACAACCCGTGTTCCCTGTCCCGGGACTCTTCCTCTCCCTTACTTGATCTGCTTTCGTTTTCATTCCACACAACACTGCATACAGCTCTCCCTCAGTGTCTGCAGGGGATTGGTTCCAGGATCTCCTGCAGAGATCAGAAACCTAAGGATGCGCACGTCCCTTTTATACAAGGGCGTGGTATTTGCGTAAAACCTACCCACATCCTCCCATATACTTTAAATCATCTCTAGATGACTTGTAAGCCCTTAATACAATGTAAATGCTGTGTGAATAGTTGTCATATGGTATTATTTAGGGAATAATGAGAGGCTGAGTGGTGAGTAATGCCTCAAACAACTAGTGCTGGAGAGAGTATGGGGACCTGTGAGACGGCAGGAGGTTCCAGGAGGGGATGCTGTACTTCGCTTCGTTTTCAAGGATTCATTGGAGCGCCTGCTGTGCAGCATATTCAAGTTTTGAGCTTTGGAACTTTTTCCTCCCTGCCTCGGATACTTTTGATCCACCAGTGTGGAACCTGCAGGTAATGAAGGGCTGACTGTACTTACCTGACTGTTTATGTCTGTCTTCATTAGAAGAATATAAGCTCCAGGCTAGCAGAGGTGTTTGTTTGGTCCCTTGATCTATCCCAAGTGTCTAGAATAGTATCTGGCACGGAGCAGGTGCTCCATAAATAATGTTCACAAAGAAATGAGTGAAGAATGACTAGTCTGATTTTAAAATATCTCTGTGATTTTCAAACAGCTCTGCTGGTGGACTTTTGGGTGGGAGAAACTAATAATGTCTAGATGAATGTGGGCCTCTGGGCTCACAGCAACAAAAAGCCCATTGCTGTTGAGTTAATACCAACTCATGGAGATCCTATAGGACAGAGTAGACCTGCCCCATATTGTTTCCAAGACTCTAATGTTTACAGAAGCAGACGGCCACATGTTTTTCCTGCAGGACAGCTGGTGGATTCAAACTGCTAACCTTTCAGTTAGCAGCTAAGCACTCTGATCACTGAACCTCCAGGTCTGCTTTTTGGGCTAACAATCCACCAGGTGCTCATTGGAGACTCTGTGGCTGCAGATCTCCTATGCTCTGTAGAGGGCCTCTGAGAGTTACAATAGACGGCAGTGGATTTATACAGATGCCCCTTTGGGAGGGGATAGCCCTGTCTCCTTTCTGTCCACTCCATTTCTTGCATTCCTCGTTTTCCTTTCTCAGTGGATTCCATCTTCTATTCATCCGTCTTCCCTTTCTCCCTCTATGGTCCTGTCAGCAGATGGACCCTTACATAATGCTTTGGGGACCTAAGTATTAGTACAATAATGAAACAAACCAGTGTGAAAATTTTCTTACATTTAGGGGGAGGTCTTTTCTGTAAGGTGGCCCAAATTCCTTATTGTTTTCTCTGGATAGAATTTATGGAAATGAGGGTGTTGTTGTAATGGTTGCTGTTGTTGTTAGGTGCCATCCAGTTCCACTCACAGCAACTCCTGTGTACAACAGACTGAAACACTGCCCAGTCCTGCACTGTCCTCACAGTCACTGTGCTGGAACCCGTGGTTGCAGTCACTGTGTTAATGTGTCTTGTGGAGGGCCCCTCTTTTTGTTTGACCCTCCACTTTACCAAGTACAATGTCCTTCTCCAGGGACTGGTAACTCTCACTAAAATGACCAAAGTAAGTGAGACAGTCTCATCATTCTCACTTCCAAGGAGTGTATTCTGGCTGCACTTCTTCCCAGACAGATTTGTTCACTCTTCCGTCAGTCCATGGTATGTTCAGTATTCTTCACCGACACGTAGTTGAAAGGCATCACTTCTTCGATCTTCCGTATTCATCATCTGGTTCTCACATGCACGTGAGGTGATTGAAAAACACCACGGAGTGGGTCAGGCACAAATTAATCTTCCAGGTGACATCTTGGCTTTTTACAGAGTTTAAAGAGGCCTTTTGCAGCAGATTTGCCCAGTGCAGTATATCATTTGATTTCTTGACTGCTGCTTCCGTGGGCATTGATTGTGGATCCAAGTAAACTGAAATCCTTGACAGTTTCAGTATTTTCTCTGTTTATCATGACGTTATTGGTCCAGTTGTGAGGATTTTTTTTCTTGATATTGAGTGCAATCCATTCTGAAGGCTGTGGTCTTTGATCTTCATTGGTAAGTGCTCCAAGTCTTCTTCGCTTTTAGCAAACAAGTGTATCATCTGATACCACAGGTTGTTAGTGAGTTCTCCTCTCTCGATACTCTGTTCTTCTTATATAGCTCAGCTTCTTGAATTATTTGCTCAGAATATGGACTGAATAGGTATGGTGAAAGTATACATCCATGATGCATACCTTTCCTAGTTTTAAACCATGCAGTATCCCCTTTTTGTGTTCAAACAGCTGCTTCTTGATCTATGTACAAGTTCTGCATGAGTGCAATTAAGCATTCTCCTTAATGTTATTAATAATTTGTTAGGACCCATGTAGGTGAATGCTTTTCCATAGTCAATAAAACACAGATAAACATCTCTTTGCTATGTTCTGTTTTCATCCAAGATCTGTCTGATGTCAGCGATGATACCCTTGTTACTTGTCCTCTTCTGAATCCATCTTAACTTTCTGGCAGTTCCTAGTCTGTATACTGCTGCAACTGCTTTTGATGACCTGTAGCAAAATTTTACTTGCATATAATATTAATGTTTGATACTCCACATTCTGTTGGGTTATCTTTCTCTGGAATGGGCACAGATATGGATCCCTTGCAGTCAGCTGGCCATGCAGCTGTCCTCCAAATTTCTTGGCATAGATGAGTAAGTACCTCCACCACTGGATCTGTTTGTAGAAACACCGCAGCTGGTGTTCTGTCAGTTCCTGGACTCTTGGCTTTTGCCAATGCCTTCAGTGCAGCTTAAACTTCTTTTTTCAGTACCGTTGGTTCTTGATCATATGCTGCATCCTAAACTGATTGGATGTCAGCTAATTCTATTTGGTACAGTAACTCTTTGTATTCTTTTCCATCTTGTTTTGATACATCTTTCCTGCATTTTTCAATATTTTCTGCATAGAATCTTCCAGTATTTCAAGTGGAAGCTTGAGTTATTTCTTTTTTCAGCTTAAGAAATATTGGTGTGTTCTCTTTTAGGTTTTCTAACTCTTGGTCTTTGCACACATCATTATAATAGTTTGTCTTCTTGAATTGCCCTTTGAAGTCTGGTCAAATCGTTTGCTTCACCATTTCTTCTTTTAGCTCTAGCTGCGTTACATTTATGAACAAGTTTCAGGGTCTCTTCTCACTTATGTTTTGGTGCCTTCTTTCTTTCTTGTCTTTTGAATGACCTTTTACTTTCTTCCTGTGTGATATCCTTGATATCATCCTGTAACTTGTCTGATCTTTGGCCACTAGTGTTCAGTATATCTGTTCTTGAGATGGTCCCTAAGTTCAGGTGGGATACACTCAGGGTCGTGCTTTGGCTCTTGAGGACTTGTTTTAATTTTCTTCAGCTTCACCTTGAACTTGCATATGAGCAGTTGATGGTCTGTTTTGCATTTGACTTCTGGTCTTGTTTTGACTGATGCTGTTGAGCTTCTCCATTGTTTCTGTCTACAGGTACAGTCTATTTGATTCCTGTGTAGTCCATCAGAGGAGATTCAAATGTAGACCTGTTGTTTATATTGCTGAAAAAAGGTATTTCCAAAAAATAGATGGAAACAAATAGATACAAAACTATCGTATGATCTGTGGTGTCAATTCTTTCAATAAGGCCTTATTTTCCAACTGCTAATCCTTCTTCTTTGTTTCCCAGTTTTGAATTCCAATCACCAGTAATTATCAATGCATTTTGATTACATGTTTGATCAGTTTCAGACTGTCGAAGTTGGTAAACGTCTTCAATTTCTTCGTCTTCGACAGTAGTGGTTGGTGTATAGATATGCATATAGTTGTAGTAACTGGCTTTCCTTGTAGGCATGGGAGTAATATCCTGTTACTGACAGCATTGCATTCAGGATAGTTCTTTTTAATAACAAATGGGATGGTATTCTTCAATTTATCATTCCTGGCATAGAAGACCATATGATTTTCTGATTCTGAATGGCCAATACCAGCCCATTTCAGCTCACTAATGTGTAGGCTATCTGTCTTCAAGCTTTCCATTTCATTTTTCTGACAGCTTCCAATTTTCCTGGATTAATATGTCATACATCCCACGTTCCAGTTGTTAATGGCAATTTCTTCTATTTTGAGCCATGCAAACTTAGAAAATGATGATCCTGAAAGCTTTATTCCATCCGTGTCACTAAGGTCGACTGCTTTGAGGAGGAAGCTCTTACCCAGTCATATTTTGAGCTTCTCCCGGGTTTTCACTAGTCTGTTTTACTGTAAGTAGATCACCAGGCCTTTCTTCCTAGTCTGCAAGCTCTTCTGAAACCTGTCCACAGATGAGCGACCCTGGTAGTATTTGAAATACTGGTGGCAGAGATTCCAGCATCACAGCAACGTGTAAGCTACCACCGTATGACAAAATGACAAATAAGTGACAGAATTTATGGAAATGAGGCTTTTGTCATAATGATGAGAAACATGAATTCTGGTAAGAAGCGGGAGTACCAGCATCAGACAAACCTGGATTTGAATCTTCTCAGTACTCAGTCTTGGGGTTACTATCAGGAATTTGCTGTACCTCTTTAATGCCTTGGTTTTCTCACCTACAAAAAAGGGATAATAGCAGGACCCATTGTGCTAGGACTATTGTGAACATTAGATGAGGTGATGTGGTTCTGTGTGACATCGCTCTGTGTCACATGGCTAGATTGATAACACTCAGTGGAAAGTATTGTGTCATCAGCATCTTCTAACCTTTTTCCATGGACTTGGGAAAAAAAGCTTTATTATTATTTTTTTTATAGTGGCCAAATGGATCCAGGTAAGTACCCCCTCCTCACTTTTTTGGATAATTTTAAGGCAACAAGAATTTTGATGCCTTCCCCTTTCTAGCTCCAAGCACTTTATTTTGTTCCTCTAATTTGTGTCATCTATTTTCTGTGATTTTTCCCCCCTCATTTTTGATGCAAGGCAGTTTTCTTATCTAGTTAAAGTGTATCTGACCTGATGCTTTGGAGGCAGCCGAATGAGATACTTCTCTGTGTTGTTCTCGAGGAGTCCCCCTACTTCTGGGGGCATCTGATGGTTCCATTATTCATGTAGAGGAGAGAGAGTTAGCAGTGAGAGAAAACCTTTACATACCACAGAAAACAGCAGTAACGCTTTCTAGTGAAGGGTGGTAGAAGTCCTGGTGGTGCAGTGGTTAAGCACTTGGCTGCTAACTGAAAGGTAAGTGATTCCAACTCACCAATGCTTTGTGGGAGAAGGATGTGGCTGGCTGATTCAATAGTGAATTATAGCCTTGGGAAACCAATAGGGCGCTCTGCTCTGTCTTACAGGGTCATCATGAGTCAGAATTGATTCATTTGGCAACTTTTTTTTTTTTTTTTTTTTAATCAAAGGTGGAGACAGTATCTTACCAAGTCCTGCGGCTTGCGGCCTGGCTATGATCCAGCCTTATCTTTCATGTGTTCTCATTGTTACCTTCTCTGCTTTCTGAGCCAACTGCCCCTGCCCCTTCCCTTGATGACATTTTAGTTTAGTGTCACTAGAAGCCATTTGTGTATTCTCTTCCTTCTGTCTTAAATGATCTACCCTTCTGTTCTCCCTTCATTTAGTTAACTTCTGTGCATTCCTCAGAATCATCCTAAATCATGTCCTCCTAGAAGCTTCCTTTTGGCATTGGAGGGACTGGTATTAGTACCAAACAAATGGAAAAAAAAAAAAAAAAGCATAGGGTGATTCATATGGCATCAAAATATCACTTTTGATCTGGAAAACATGACTTGTTTCTGTGGGTTAAGTGTGATTCTTAATATTGAGTCTAGAATCAGCAAAAACTCAGGTACCCGGGGCCCAATAAGCTGGGGAGCTGTGGACACGGTTTCCTGAAATCTCAGCATGGATTTACAGAGCCTACGGAAGCTTCTGTGGTTTGTGACTTCTACCAGGAAGGCCAGGAGAAGGGCTCAGCTATAGTTCTTTTCCTAATTCATCAATAGGGAAGGTGTAGGGAGGCCAGGACTGTATTATTAATGGAATGGTCTCACTTTGAAGCAACACAGGTCTACAGAAGCAGCTCCCTAACCTCATTCTAAAACTCAGACTGAGTCTGTTTCCCCTGTTTTATGCACAACCTCATGTTGTTCCCGGATGGCTTTCATCTCGGATTATATTTTTATTTGTATAATCAATTAATATATTTCCCTATTATGAGGTTGAATCGTATGGAACTGCCATTGTTGTAATAAAAAATTGTCGATTCCATATGAGGTTAGACAGTTAAGTTTGTGAATGCATGCTAGAAAAAGTGCTACACACCTCGTTGTTGAATATCACTACAGTTACCTTCTACGTACTCCCCTTGGGAAGCTGTGTGCTGATGCCAGCACCTAGTCTCCCCTGCAAAGCAGGTTTAGAACTCTCTTTCTGGAATGGCCATCAGAATTGTTGTTGGATGAGGTGTGAGGTCTGGCTGGCATTGGTGCACTGCTTCCCAAGGGGAGTACTTGGAGGGTGACCAGCAGTGAGGTGTGCAGGACTTTTTCTAGGATGAGTTTGCCAACCTAATTGTCAGGCCTTGTATGGTTCAGTAAGTACTCAATAGAAAGTAAGCCCTTGAAGGTAAAGACTCATTCTATATAGGTGTCCAAGGCAAAGCAGAGAGCCTGGCTCGATGTAGAAGCTCAGCAAATAATATCATCCTTATGAACTGAAATAGATGTTTGTTGAAAGAATGAAATGGGTGTTCCCATCAAAAAGTCACCAATTAATCCACATAGTGTCAATTCTTTAAAAAAGAGAGATAAAATACCTAACATACTAATGATAGAATACTTACTGATCAGATATTATTTTATGATTTAGTTTGCCCTGGTTTTGTTGTCTTGGAAAATATAAATCAATAGAACTGAAATAAAATAAAGTACCAGGGAACTCACCAGGTTTTTATAAATGGAGAATTCCTTTATAATGCAAGCTTGCTTTAAGGAGTGGACAGTCACTGTGTCAGACAAGACTTCCTTGTCACCCAGCATTCAGATGGATATTAAGTGTCGAGCCAGGATTTGAACGTGGCTGTGCCTCTGTGCATACCCAGGTACTCTCCCCACTGTGGCATCCTCCTTCTTTTGCTATGCCTATTTTAATTGGCATTTGGTGCTACTCTTTCCCTCATTCTGTTTTAGGGAAGCTGTGCTTTAAAAAGCAATCCTTCTGTCTTTGAGGTGTTAAGAATCATTGACCCTCTTTCTCATTTCTCAGGAGGGTCCAGGGTTAGACTTTTCCCACTCTCTCTCCCTTTACTCCCAAACTGTCTTTCCTAGTCATTCGTATCCAAAGTTTATTTCTAGAAACTCTATTTCCATACACTTTTCTGCATAGTATATGCAGAGAGGCAGCATAACGTGGTGGTGAGAAGTGCAGGCTTTGGAATTAGGTTGAATACAAATCCCAGCTGCCACTTAGGAACTGCATGACCTTGGACAAGTGACTGAATCTGTCTGGGTGTCAGTTTCATTGGCTTTGGCAAGATGAGAGTTAAGCGAGTAAGATGTATAGAGAACTTAGAAAAGGGCTTGGAATAGAGGAGGAGCTCTAGCAGTATTAAACAAACAAACCAAAAAACTCAGTTGGCATCAAGTTGAGTCCAAATCATGGCAACCCCATGTGTGCAGAGAAGAATCACACCCCATAGGGTTATCAAGGCTATGACCTTTTGGAAGCACATTGCCAGGCCTTTCTTCCCAGGTGCCTGTGGGTGGATTTGAACTGCTAGTCTTTGGTTAGTCTCTTGGACGTTTCTAGCAACATTAATTATTAATACTATTGATAATATTAAGAGGGATACTGATAGCCTAGTGACAATCACTCATATCTTCCAGCGTGAGGGAAGTCTTTCAGAGAGGATTCGTTGGAAACCGGAAGCAGAAAATAAAAGATAATCAACTGAAGGTCCAGATGTTTTTGGAGATTAGCTTGCGAGAGACGAGAGGCAGGGAGCAATTTTAAGTCCAGATGTCAGGAAAAGGTAGTAGGGAAGTAAAGAGTAAGAGAGGGGAAACATTTAACTCTGTACATCCTGAGTCGTGGGAGAGGGCCGGTGAGGGAGGCTCCTTCTCCAACTTCTCCAAGCTGCAGACATCACTGTTTATAAATTGCCTCAGTCTAAAATGGAGTGGGGAAAAAGTGACAACTGAATCCAAATTAAAACAGGCAAAAAGAGTAAATTCTGGGCATACAAGTTGGAACACAGCTACAGAGGAAGAGAAAGCATAGTGTTTAACATGCTGTAGGTGTGCCATAAAAGTTTGTGAGATGAACGTGTTGAATCAAAGCAAATTAGCAGTTGGACTTTGAGAGATCAGAGGTTATGACATTACCCATCTCTGACAGAAAGGTCTTCCACCTAGAAAATGAGCTGGCAAGGAGCCACAAGGTCCAGCTTGATGGTTCCAGGCCATCAAAAGGAGTATGGAGTCAGCAGGTGATGGATGGAAATTCCTGGAGATAAAGAAAGGAAGGCTCTCTGCATAGTAATATCCCCAGTCACCTTGAAGAGATGGAATGATGACGTTGTGGGCCGTGTGAAATGTGGCTGGAATCAACTTGATAGCGATAGTGGTGAATGATAATTGTAATGAGCTCTTCCTGCGTGCAGAAAGCATTCTACGCGCCTTAAATACATAAGCAGCCCTTTCACCCGGAGGAGTCCCAGGGTGGTGCAGGCAGTTAATGTGCTCAGCTGCTAACTAAAGAATTAGAGGTTCAAGTCCACCCAGAGGTGCCTAGAAAGAAAGCCCTGGTGATCTACTTCCCCAAAATCAGCCACTGAAAATTCTGGTGAGTGCAGTTCTCCTCTGACACACATGGGGTTACCATGAGTTGGAACTGACTCAGTGGCAATAGGTTTGTTTTTTTAATAACCCTGGTACCATTGTCAGTTCTGTGCTTCAAGTGACATTTTTTGTGGCAGGAGAAATTCCGAGGTGTTCCCCATGATCCTCATTTCTGATAGTCCCTTCCCCTGAGTGTGAATGTGATCTGTGAGTTTGCTGCTACTAGCCGAGAGATTACATATAGATGATTGATGATATAAATGAGGTGTGTGTGTGTGTGTGTGTGTGACTCAGCTGACCCAGTCTGTCTTGCTGGCCTTGAAGATACAAGCCGCGAAGAATTATAGAACCGTGATAAGATGAATTCTGCTAGTGATCTGAGTGAGAATGGAAGCTCCTTCTTCCCCATTCAGACTTCCAGATGAGAATGCAGCTTGGACAACAGCTTGATTACAGCCTGGTGAGGCCCTGAGCAGACACGCTGACTAAAACATGCCCAGGCCCTGAATGCATGGCAACTACAAGCTGCTAAGTGGTGGGAATCTGTCATGTTAGCAGTAAGAAAGGAATGCATCTTTTGTGAGGGAATAGAGCATTGGGACTAGGTTCTCTCATTCAGACAGTTCACCTATCTCCCAAGAGGGCAAATCTGGACAGGAGGAGTGAAAATAGGGTTTGAGACTCCCTCCTGTCATGGAACAGCCAATGTCCAAGAAGTTTCTGCTTTCCCTGTGATGCCATTGGTCTATTCTGAGCTCCTTAGCTGAAAGCTGGTTGTGTGGCAGTGTCCTGTACTTGATCATCACACACTTGTCACACAGTGCAGTACTTGCTTATTTCATCTGCTACTCCTGTGGTAATATGAGCTCAGTGGGGGCAGGGCCTGAATCTAGCTAGTTTAGCGTATAGCCCAATGCGTGGTTCAAGAAATATATTTTATCTATCTAGCTATCTACCTAGCTGTCTATCTTTATCAGTCATTACTGTGATTAAGTGAAAGTATACATTCCAAATCAATTTTGCATGCCTGCCTATCTGCAGCTACCTCCTCTGTCCTTGCCCAGTTATATAGCACACTCCTCCTTTTCCCTGTGTACTTCTGGTATCCTCCTAACAAGCTCCGGTCTCCTCCTGTCCACCCTCCTCTCTTCCATCTAGAAAGAGGCCAGTAGGACAACATCCCATAAATGTGTAGAACCATAAAGTACATGTACCATATGGTCCCAACTGTGTCCCTGGATCCAGTCCCTCCTGGTACAAAGAGTTCACTGCTGTAGTGTTTTGGCCAGGGGCAGCAGCAGGTTTAGGGGCTACGCTCCCAGGGGATGCCCCAGGCTGTTGGACCTCAGTTGTGGTCTTTTAATAGAGTTACTGAGCTACACCTCTCTTTTTCTTGTGTTACCATAGGGATTCAACGTTGTGTGCTCCATCTTGGCTGTTGTAGGTGGCAGCCAGACACCATCTGGTTCTTCTGGTCATGTGCTGATACAGTCTCCTATTCATACGAGTCCTTGTGTCTCCTGGGCTCTTTTTTCCTCATGTCTTTGTTGTTCTTGGTGATCATCTGTTTGGGATGAGTTGGGACCATTTGGTATACCTGAGATGGCAGCTTGGTAGCTTTTATGACTCCAGATGCCACTCACCAATATAGGGTGCAGAAGACTCGCTTGGCAGTAGGCTAGCTGTGCCGGTTGGCCTCAGTGTTCCTCCCCCTAGAGCATGGTCCCTAGACGCTACCCCTGCCACTCTTATTCTTGCAATATTGGGTTGAGATTAGAAGAGCTTTCAGTTTGTGGTGAAGTCTAGTTAACTTGATCTATTTTCTGCTGTGTGCTGTCATTGCTTTCACCTAGCCAAATTTCTATCAACTGTCTACTTTGTGACCAACCCTCTCCCTCCCTTGCTCCCTACCCATGTAGCCATCAGAGTCTTTTCTTCTGAACATAAGTCTATTTTTAAGTCCTTATAACAGGGATCTCTTACAGTATTTGTCCTTGTGCCGCTGACTGATTTTTCTCAGCATACTGTCTTCCATTTGAAACCAGGTTATGAGATGCTTCCAAAAATCATCATTGTTCTTCATCATTGCATAGTGTTCCATTAAGTAGATGTACCATAGTTTATACATTCATCTGTTGATGGGCATCAATAAATATTTATTAAACAGAAAACCAAACATACAAGTGAACCAATAACAGAATGAATGACCACTTAACATCCAATAAGTTAGCATAGCCTGCTGGTCCCAATGGTAGGAATGGCATCATCTTAAAGCCTTGTAGCCATACAACATTGGGAAGTCAGACTCTGATGTGGGGTTAGGTACCAATCTCCAGTTATCTCCATTATCCTGGGAGCCAACTTTTATTTGGGATGGGGGGGGGAGGGAGAAAGTAGCATCATCTTATACATAGACTGGGAGTCCCTGCGTGGTGCACATGAGCAACATACTCGACTACTGACCAAAAGGCTGGACATTTGAGTCCATCCAGAAGCTCCTTGGAAGGCAGGCCTGGTGGTCTACTTCCAAAAAATCAGTCATTCACAATTCTTTGGGGCACAGTTCTCTGACACACATGGGGTCACCATGAGTCAGAATTGAGAGCATCTGGTACTGGTATAAATAGAGTAAAAGATATTTTCCCCACCTGCTTGCCATGGCACCTGAAATTCCACTATTGAGTGTTCATTACTTGAGATCTCAGGTTATTTTAGTCTTTAAAAAAAATTTCTGGGACTTAGCACAGTGCCAAGTATATTGTAGTCGTCATTCTACCTGAAGACTGAGCAGAGTTCTATGGGAATATTGTTATGCTAGGGGATGGCCCCGTGGAGGGTGCATGTCTCAGAAGCAATGAGTCTGCCTCAGGAGCCTTACCTGTCACTAGCTTCTTGAGGGCCTGGTGATGGGTCCCACCCTCAAAGGAAGAGAACTAAAAGTAGATGGCTGCTGTCTACTGGTGTCTGAAATTTCTGCCTGCACTAGACAGCTTGTTCGTCTTGGCTGTCTCTCATCCATCCCAACAAAGCTTGACCAGAGTTACCCAAAATTTAATGAGCAGAATAACCTGTAGCACTTGGTAAGAATGTAAATTCCTAGACCTCGGCTCCGCTGATTCTGATTCTACAGCTCTGGTAGTAGGGCTGTTTCTTCCTGTTAAAGAAGCCCGGGTGATTCTGATGGAGGTGTGGTCTCTGGGCCAGCAAACTCTGAGAAAGTTTGACCCGGATGTACTTGGCTCTCAAACTCTGGCTTTTGTTAAGGTTCCTCTCCTGTGATAGGTGATACTCAGAGGTGACTCAGCCCCATAGGAGGTGGAACTACTACTTGGGGTCATAGAGCCAAGTACCCTCAGAATCCTTCCAAGCCAGAGCGATGCAAGTGTTAGGTGTTCTGGCCAGACAAGCATGCAATCAGTGATCCATATGATGAGCCATTTGGCTAACCCATAGCTGCCTTGTTTGGACTTCGGAAATGACATTGACTGCCTTCCAGCCACTAGCCTCTTTTCCAGAAAGATCCTCACGGGGAGCTTTGCTGAGGTGGTAAGCACCAACTTCCTTGAAGAATCCCTTCGAAGGGCCGAAATCTCAGCTCTGGAACTAAAACAATAAGTGATAGAGGCTATAAACTTCAGAATAAAAGATTCCTTCACCTTGGGCAGGAAGGCATTGTAAATCTTACTGAGAACTTGAAATGCCGGTTAAACTCATTATTTGCTGCTCAAGACTCTCCTCTTGCAGTTTTCATCCTTTGTTAAATTTATAATCTCTAAATCCTTAGCCAAGATCCAAGCCTTTCCGGATGGAGCAGCCAGAAGATTTAAAAGTCATCGTGTCTCCAGGGATGTTAGTGGTGAAATAGACTTAGGTAATACGTTCTTAATTGTCACCATAAATCAACATCGTACAATATGTTAAGTTGGTCCATGTAAATTGCCAAGTGGAGAGGCTTCTCCAGGCTTTGGAGGCAGCTATGATGTGGAAGAAACAAGTGGTTTGTCTCCAGGGATGTGACCCAATAAACTCACTAATCCATTCCCTGAATACCTGCCATGCTCTGTTTCCCTGGGAGAAGAGTGCTGATTGGTTGAGGGGAAAAGCTGCTAAGTGCTTAGTGCAGAAGTTTCATCACAGAGAGAAGGGATGTTCTGCCCCTCGGCTGTAACTTAGCACTGAAATCATTTGTATCTGAGGGATTTTCCCTTTGGATGTGTCCTCTAGAATCTGTCACCCAGTGTATTCAGTCTTTGAGAATTTCTCCAGGAATATCCCAATTATTTTTTCTTTGCATATGTTTCCTTTCTTATTCATTCAACAGACATTTGCTGCACACCTATTACATGCAAGGCATGGGTGGGGGTGTAACACAGAAATGATAGGCAAAAACCCTACCGTTATGGAGTTTACATTCCAGAAAGGGATAAAGTTGCATAAATAAAAGTATTGAGGTCTATGGTGAAAATTTAAAAAACGAAGCAAACCCATTACCATTAAGTTGATTGGACTCATTGCAACTCCGCATGGTCCAGAGTAGAGCTGCGCGCTCTTCAGGTTTTTAGTGCCTGGTGTTTCAGGAGCAGAACACCAGGTTTTTCTTCTGCAGCAACAGCTGGGTGGATTTGAACTGCCAAACTTTCCATTAGTAACCCATTGTGTCAAGTCAATTACAACACATAGCAACCCTACATGGCAGAGTAGAACTGCCCAGAGAGTTTCTAAGGCTGTCATCTGTACGGAAGCAGACTGCCTGCCACATCTTTCTCCCATGGAGCAGCTGCTGGGTTCCAATTGCTGACCTTTTGGTTAGCAGCTGAGAACTTTAATCACTGCACCACCAAGGCTCCTTTCATTTAGTATTTAAATGCAAGTTAAATGTTCTTTCATTTGAAAGAGGCTTCTCTGGTGGTTAAAGATGAACACATCTGAAGAATTCAAATCTACAGCAAGGAGACCTACATGAAAAAGAGCTGTGGGTCCTGATCCTGAGGAAGAGCAGTCCAGCCGAGAGAACAGTAAAGACAGAGGCCCTGTTACGGACCAAACTGTGACCCTAACGTGTATGTCAGCTTGGCTAGGCTGTAGTTCCCAGTCTTTTGTCATTGTTCAGCATTTTGTCATCTGAGGTGATTTTCCTGTGTGTTGTAAATCCCGCCTCTCTGATGTTGATGAGACACTGGACTCAGTCTATAAGATGACCCAAACCCACTGCTCACAAGTCAGTTCCAGCTCATCATGACCCTATAGGAGAGAGTAGAAGTGCCCCATAGAGTTTCCAGGGAGTGCCTTGTAGATTCAAACCCCTAGCCATTTGGCTAGCAGCTATAGCATGTAACCACTACACCACCAGGGTTTCCAGTCTATGAGATTAGGTTGTGTTTTAAGTCAGTCCCTTTTGAGATATAACTGAGAGAAGTGAACAGAGAGATTTGGAGACCTCATATCACCAGGAAAGTAGTGCCAGGGCAGCACGTCCTTTGGACCCTGAGTAGTCCAGGAGAGGGTTGATGACGAGGACCTCTCTCCAGAGCTGACGGGGAGAGAAAACCTTACCACTGGAGCTGATGCCCTGAAATTGGACCTCTAGCCTTCTAGACTGTGAAGGGATATATTTCTTTCTTTCTTTCTTTTTTTTAAATGCTTAACTACTTATGATATTTGTGTTACAGCAGCCCTAGATAACTGACAGCTTACTCAAGCTAACATTCAAACTATCCCCATGGACTTTCCTTGGATTTCCCTCTTGCATTCTTTCACTGTGTTTCCTGTATGCAAATTGCAAATGTACTGTAATCTCTAAAACAGGAATGAATTGGGGATACTTGAGGCAAAAGCAGCTAACACAGAGGTGCGGGGGTCAGGGCGAAGCTATGAAGTTAGAGAAGCAGGCGAGAGTCATAAAACACAGGGCCTTGCGGAGCACTACCGTCTGCCTGGGACAGGAAGCAGGAGATGGCCTTAAGGGTGTGATGTGCCTGTCACTTAGAAGAACAGCTCCTACTGTGGTTCACAACCCAGAGCTGGGCAAGCCCAGGAGCTCTGCGAGGCCTATGTGAAGGTGCCAGCAGTTTTCCAAGGGAGAGATGGTGACCACGATGGGAGGGATGACATGAAGGTGGAGAGGTGCCGATGGGTTTGTGTACGATCCGAAGGGGATTAGGGGGCTCAGTGATGGCAGGATGTGGGAACGGAAGGAGTCAGGCATGGCCCTGCAGTTTTCATCTCGAGCAACTGGGTGAATGGTGCTGCCATGTACTGAGATGGGAGAGGAAAAAAAATTTGTTTCATTTTACAATTTTTTGTTGTTAGGACTTTTATGTTGTTGCAGTTATTGTTGGCCGTTGTTGAGCTGGCCCCTGAGTCCTGGCCTTCTCACACACGTTGCATCAACTGCTGCCCAGTCCTGCACCATCCCCATAGTTGGTCGTGGATCAGACTGTTGTGACCCATGGGGATTTCATCAGCTGACTTTCAGAATTAGAGCGTTTTCTTCCTTGCCTGTCTTAGTCTGGCAATTCTGCTGAAATGTGTTGAACTTCATGGCAATGCTTAAGCCTCAGTGGCTGACAGGTGGTGGCTGTGAATGAGATACATTGGCTGGACATGGAATGTGGGTCTACCTGCATGGGAGGTGAGAATTCTGCCTCTGCACCTCCATTATCCCCTTGGAATTGTATGTAGGGGACAGGAAACCAACAGTTGTGGTTTGGCCATGTGTGTATAAGATGACTTGCAGACATTGAAATAGGGCTGGTGAAGCAGCAGGTCAATATATGAGGCTGGAGCTCAAGGACAAGGTCAGGGTGAAAACCATTATGGGTGACTTGAAAGGCTCCCAGCTGAAGGGAAGAAAAATGACAGCTTCGATTGGCACTGACTTTATTTTTACAGGTGATTAGCCAAGGTCCCACATGCAAGGACATTTAGCAATTAAGTGGGCAGAGCACTGGAGGCTAAACATTCAAGCTATCTCAGTGGAATTTTCCTTGTGTTTTTTCATGGTGTTTCCTGTATGCAAAGTCTGAATGCACTTGTCTTGAGCACCTTCTATGTACCAGACGTAGGGAATAAACACACTGTCCCCTTCTCAGCTCAGACCTGCCCTAGTCAGCAGGCCCACGATCAGCGTCAGGTCTTGGAGCTGTAGGCAAATGACAACTGTGTCTTCCTGGCAGGAAGACGCTGGCTGGCCTAGGGTCTAGTCTGGCCCGCAGTCTCCTCACCTCTAACGGGGGCAGGGTGGCATGAAGTTCTCTCCGGGTTCTCTTCAGAAACTCTGATCTGTGACCCCAGCGTTTGGTTCATGGGGAAAGGCCAAAAGAGGGTGTAATTTGAATGTGAGGAAAAATATTAGGAGAAACTGAGCTTAGAAAAATATATTCAACGGGAACTGTTGTATTGAGTTGATTTCACCTCAGAGTGACCCTGTAGGATGGGCAGCACTGCCCCATGGGGTTCCCAAAGAGTGGCTGGTGGATTCAAACCACCAACTTTTTGGTTGGCAGTGGAGCTCTTAATCACTGTGTTCCCCAGGCTCCACAGTATGGGCAGCAGAGACAGCCTCAGAAAGAAAAGGAAAAGGAGAAGGACCAGGTGCCGAGTTCCTGCAATAGGTGATGATTCTGACGGGAGGGCTGCATGTCTTTGCTGTACCCTCCCTCTGGAGAAGCGGGGCCTGGGGCCTGGGACCATGCTGAGATGCACAGAGAGGTTAAACCAGGCTGGTTTTGAGCTAACCACAGGGAGAAGAAGCCCAACTTGACTTAGACTGAGTTTCTTTCTTCTGCATGAAATGACAGTTGGAAGTAAGTTCAGTTTTGGAGTGGGTGGGGAAGCTGTTTCTTACTCTTTGGTGTCTAATTTTTACCATGACATAGGGAATAACTTTGTAGGGGGGGAATATTAGTTATTTGTAGTTGGTTATGTATGTGCTGATGGAGCTCCACTAATCAGGGCAGAGTGTTTAAGGGCTCAGCTACTCACTGAAAAATTGGCAGTTTGAATCCAGCAGCTGCTCTTTAGAAACGTTATGGGACACTTTGGCTCTGCTGTGTAGGGTCATGATGAGTCAGAATTGACTTGATGGCCATGGGTTTTTGGTATGAATGTGCTGAGGCAGAACATAGAAATAGGCATAGTTGCAAAGTTGTAAACTTTTGAGAGCAGTCGCTTCAGAAAATTTCCAGAAGAGTTTCTTTCAAAACCAGGTGCCCAGATCAGTTACTATGGAGTTGACTGTGACTCCTGGTGACCCCACAGGTTTCAGAGGAGAACTGACCGCACAGGGTTTCCAATGGCTGATTTTTCAGAAGTAGGTTGCCAGGCCTTTTTTCTGAGGCACCTCAGGTTCTCAGCTGAGTACTTAACCATTTATGCCACCGAGGGGTGTCTGGTGCCCAGAAATAGAAAACCAAAGGTGCTGCCGTTGGGTGAAGTTCTGACCCATGGTGACCCAGTAGGACAGGGTAGAACTGCCTCGTAGAGAAGCTGACTACTGCGTCTTTCGTCTGTGAAGCTGCTGGTGAGTTCAGCTGCCACCTGTTCAGTTTGAAGCTGAGCTCTTAACCTTTGCACCATCATGGCTCCTCCGGGTACACAAAAGGTGGGAATCGAACAGTGTGCCCCCTTGTGGGCTGCCTCGGGCTTCTGTGCCCCAGAACTCCATGCCTAAAGCAGCTTTGTGTCTTTTTCCTCTCTGGACTCCTTTTCCTGGATCACATGCCACATTAAGCCCTTAAACAATAACAGCTTTCAGGACTGACAATGCATCATTAAATGAGTTAAGGAGCTAATTAAAAGGGGGTCCTGTCTCCCTGCTCTCCTTGTCCTAAATCACCTCTGCCCCATTTCGGTAAGTGTTTCCAAGCCAGGCATTTGCCCATTAAATGATCTTGCATTAGCACTGCATGTTGGATTTCATTTCCTCTTATGAAATTACCTATTAGTAATTGGAGAAGGCATTGCAGCAGAATAAATAATGGATCATATGTTACACAACTCTGGAGTCAGACTTCAAGCATGTGGCTGATGACAGGAGTGCGTGTCGTATGCATGGAGTCTGAGAGTGCAAAGTGGGCTCTTCCCGTAGCTGCTTGTTCTGCTGGCTTGAGATTCCCATTGCTGCATGTCCTCATTTCGTATCAAGAGAAATGGGGACCCTGAAAAGGTCCCAGGACCCACGTTGGTTGAAATTGAGAAGAAGTTGGCCATGAAGTCAAAGCGCCACTGAGAGAATTTTAGCTATCTTGCAGGTAGCTTTTATCTCTGGGTTGGATTTATCATGGTCCAGAACACTCCAGGCTAAGAAACTTTCTCTGTCAGCACAGGAGAGCAGAATATCTCCGAGACCCAGTCAAGCTTGTGGAGAGAGAGGACGCAGCACAAGGAGGTCCAGCTCCTGGCGACGGGGTCTGCGCCTGTGGCTGAACCAGCAGTACCTTGTGTCATTCAGGGGCACCACTTGTATTGGAGTTCCTGCCAAAGGCACACGTTGGTCCCCTGATGAAGCCTGAGCTAGAAGGCAAATGGTCATTTGATTGTACAGATGGAGAAACAAAGTCTAAAACTCTTTTAGTGATATACCAAGAAATAAATTTACCCAATGGAAGAGCTTGGGCTCAAACTCAGGACTTCTGGATCCCAATCCAATTCTTACCTCTCACTGCACGTTGGATTTGAGATGATACTATGGGTATTAGAAGTCTTCATGGACAAGGGCTCTGTGTCACCTTTCTGTCCCCAGAACCTAACATAACTATATATATAGTAACATTTGAGGAGTAAATGAATGAGCAAGGAGTGAATGAGTGAATGGCGTGTGTGCAGACTTGGCAGGGAGAGATCTCTGTCCACTTGCCCACAGAAACCCACCTCTGTTTACCATCTTCGTAACTCCCCTAGCTCCCACCTCCCAAGGAAGGACAAATTGCTATTTTGATTGGCCAGAGCCAATCAGTACCCACTGAGAAGTGTTTCCCTAGGAAGACAAGGACAATGTGTCCTCAAGGCTGAATCCCAGGTTCTGGCTACAGACCTAACCAAAGGCCATGTCTTCATCCTGCCTTACCACTTCTGTGCTTTGAGTCAGACACACAAGTTAGAGTAGAATTTTGCCTTCTCTATCTGTTATCTCTTTGCTTGCCTGTAACTGGTTCCAGTGTTTAGACATGGGGAGGAGGTAGGAGCCTCTGCCTGGGCATCGTGCCTGCGCCACGTGCTCCAGATCCTACACCATACGGAGAGTTACACTGGGCGTTAGTGGACGTTTGTGCAGATGTTAATACAGTGGTATTCTTGTTTTCATTCTTCCACTGCTGCTTGTGCGTAAGGCCCTTTTGGCGCTGATTGGCAAAGGAAGATGAAGGCGTTTCTGGGTTTCTGTGTAGAATACTGACAAATAGCCCAAAGAACCACATTCCCAGCATCTCACACGGGTCTGATAGGCAGTAGGGAGCCTTGATAAAGGCACAATGTGCATGAAAAAAGAAAAAGCAGTAACAGGCAAAGGACCAGTTTCAGTCTCACCAGACTTCCCTTAGGTAGTCTCTGCATGCTGAGAAGAACGTAAAAAATCCAGCCCTTTTCAGATGCTTTGTTAGATGATTTTCTTACAGTCAGGATACTTACTATTTAATGGGAAGACTTGATATTATTAGTATGGTAATTTCCCCCAAATAATGCTTTTCTCACTCAACACGCAAAGATTTTTTAAATCGTGGTGAGTATATAGGTAACACATCCTTTGGCATCTCAACATTCTTCAGATGCACAGTGTAGTGACATTATGTTAATCATATTATTCAGCCATCATCATTATTCCTTTACAAATTTTCATCAGTCTTAAGCTCAATGTCCGCTAAGCAATGAGTGCTGCTTTTCTGACCCTTTTACCTACCTTACCCTCTGGTAAGCACTAGTAAACTTTAGTCTCTGTGTACGTGCATATTCTGAGTATCACGTGTAAGTGGAATCATAAACCATCTGTCTCCTTATGACCGACTGATTTCATTCAGCAGGATGTTTTCAAGGTCTGCCCGTGTTAGTGTTTATCAGGACTTTGTTCCTCTCTTATGACTGAGTAATATTCCATTCTGTGTATCTATTCACCTGTTGATGGACATTTTGGCTGTGCCCACCCTTTGCCGATTGTGAATAGTGCTACAACGAAGATTGGTCTGTAAGCATCTGTTTGCGTTCCTGATTTTGATTTTCCTGGGTGTATCCCTAGGAGTAGAATTGCTGGATTGGGTGGCAGTTCTATAAGGTGTGACAGTTAAGTCTGTGAACTTCATTGTTCTAAGTGCTGCATGCCTCATTGCTGAATGTCACAATGGTCACCTTCGAAGTCCTCCCCTTGGGAAGCTATGCACTTATGCCAGCACCTAGTCCACCCTTCAGAGCAACTTGGGAACTCTTTCTGGAATAGCCTTTGCGCACAGTGGTACAGTGGTAAGTTTGTGAACTTAATTGTATAGCTGTCTGTGAGGGATTTTATCCAGTAAACAGAAAACTGTATTGGAACACCCTCCCTGCTCACCTGATCTAGCCCCCAGTGACTTTTTTCTTTACCCAAAGATAAAGGAAGACATTTTGATGACATTGAGGACATCAAGGGTAATACAAAGACAGCTGTGATGGCCATTCCAGAAAAAGAGTTCCAAAATTGCTTTGACAGGTGGACTAGGCCCTGGTGTCAGTGCATAGCTTCCCAAGGGGAGTCCTTTGAAGGTGACCATAGTGATAATTCAGTGATGAGGTATGTAGCACTTTTTCTAGGATGAGTTCACAACTTATTGCTGGTCCCCATATGTTGAAATTTTTGTGGAACTGCCCAGCTTTTCTGCATTGGCTGTACAGTCCCACCAGCAGTGGACAAGTGCAGTTTCTCCATGTCTTTTCCAGCACTTGCTGTTTTCTGTACTTTTAATCATAGCCATTTTAGTGGGTATGAAGTGATATCTGAATTTGGTTTGGATTTGCATCTCCTTGATGGTACCTATGAGTCAGAATTAACTCATGGCAACAAGTTTGGTTTTGTTTTAGGAATGGTGCCCTGGTGGTGCAGTGGTTAAGTGCTCAGGCTGCTAAACAAAAGGTCAGCAGTTCAAATCCACCAGCCACTCCTTGGAAACCTCTGCAGATAGTTCTCTTCTGTCTTGTAGGGTCTCTATGAGTTGCAGTTGCCTGGGCAGTAACAAGTTTTAATGGCTAATGATGTTAAACACCTTTCAGTGTGTTTGTTGGTCATTGCATTTTTCTTGTTGACATGTTTTTAAGTCCTTTGCCCATTTTCAAAAGGCAAACCAAAGAAGAACTTTTGTTGTGTTTGCTAAACCAATCCCCAGAATTGTCAGGAAGAGCATTGGGCCGGGAAGACAATTTTTAGGGTATGACAAGGTGGGGGTTCTACCTGATATCCAAACTTAATACAGACATATATCCTTGGACACAGTGGGGCCTTGGCACAAGGATAGACAATAAAATAATGAGAGAAACTCCAGAACCCTGTATCTCCCCTCTCTCTGTCTCTCTCACTCTCATACACACACATGCATATATGTACTCATGCACATATACAGAGAGAGAAGACACTTCATGTGGGGAAAATGGCATTTAAAACCAATGGGGTAAGAACTGTTACATAAATAGAATTACTGATTATAAACCCCAGGTAAGCCATTCCTAGCTCACATCATCTACCAAACTTCAGATGGGTTAAAGATCTAAGTGTGGAAAGCAAAGCTTTACAGCTGTAGGAGGAACTAAAGTAGACTACCTTTACAACCTGGGAATATGGAAGGATTTCTGTAATAAAACACAGAATGTAGAAACCTAAAGTGTCACCACTGATGCATCTGGCGGCACTAAAATGGAAACTTCTGTTCCGTTTAGTACACTATAAACAAAGTGTAACAACAAACCAGAGACTAGTAGAATATATTTTCAACATGCTGCATTAGTGTCCAGAAGACATCAGGAACTCCTGCTAATTGATTCCCAAGAAAGACAAACAGCCCAAGAGAGAATGCATACAATTGAATGGGCAGTTTGCAGAAGAAACCCCAAAGGCTGATAATCATGAGCTGGTACTTATATTCATTAGTAACTGGGGAAATTAAACTTGGAAAATGATGTGCCACTTTACAGCCATCAAAATGACAGTACCAACAGTTGAGTAAACCAACCCAAACCAAACCTGCTGCTATCAAGTCCATTCCATTTTCATAGCGACCCTACAGGACAGAGAAGAACTGCCCTGTAGGGTTTCCATGGAGCAGCTGGTGATATGAATGGTTGACCAGTGGCCGTCCCTAAGAAACTGTTCCATTTGTGTACACTTAGACCTGTGGGGGAATAGTTGGAGTCCCTTGCTGGTATAAATGGTTAATATGCTAAGCTGCTCATTGCAAGTTTGGCAGTTCAAGTCCACCCGATGGGACCTGGGAAGAAGGGCTTGGTGGTCCATTCTAAAAGGACCAGCCATTGAAAACCCAGTGGAGTTCACTTTTATTCTGATATATGTGGGGGTAAATTTGAGGTTAACTCAACAGCAAGTGATTCTTACTGTCAGTGATAATAATAAAAGAAACAACTGCCTATAAATAAAACAGTTTATGTGTTGATGTTTGTTGCTGTGTAACAAATTTCTGTAAAACCTCACTGGGTGCCTCTAAGTTGGGATCTCTTGCATGCTAGGAGCATGGTACCCATGAGGCCAGAGACATCATCGCAAGCTGGACAAGGGGAGAATCTACTTCACTCAGGTGTTGGCAGGCCTTAGGTCCTGGAAGGCTGCTGATGGGGAGACATCAGTCCATGGCCATCTGGTCTCTCCAGAGGGCAGCTCACAACATCATGGCTGACTTCTCTCAGAGCAAGCCAGCAAGAGTGCCAGAGAGGCCAAGACCGACATCACAATCTTTTTGTAACTTAATTTCAGAAGTGATATCCCATTACTTTTGCTGTATTTTTTTGCGAGACATGAATTACTGGGTCTGGTCCACACTCCAGGTGAGGGGATTACACATGGACATGAGTATCAGGAGGTGGCGATCATTGGGAGGCATTTTACAGGCTGAGAACAGCATGGTGGTTCAGAATGAGTTATAAAAGATCAGTAAAAAATAATTAAAAACTAGCACAGTCCAAAAGCTCCTGTGACTAGGATGAAAAGAGAAGCTATAGATTTGAGGAAAAATTTGCAAACTATGTATTTGATGAAGAATTGTATCTAGACTAAACAAAGAATTCTCAAAAATTGACAGTAAGAACCCAGACAGTCCATTTAGAATATGGGTGAAAGATTTGAACAAGCATTTCACAGAAGAAGTTGTACAGATAAGCACAGGAAAAGATAGGTAGCATCACTAGCTGTCAGGCAAATCATTTGGTGACCAGAATGGTACATCACCACAGACCCCATGGATCGCTCATCCTTGGCTGGTTGGAAAGTAAAATGGTACCACCACTTGGGAAAGCAGTTTGGCAGTTTCTTTTAAAACTAAAAGTTCAGTTACCATACAGCCCAGCAGTTGTACTCTTGCGCATTTATCCCAAAAATGAAAATGTGTTCACATAAAAACCTGTATATGAATGTTCATAGCAGTTTTATTTGTAATATGTGAAAACTGGAATCAACACAGATAGCCTTCAGCAAATGAATGGTTAAGTAAACTGTGGTATGCCTATGCCATAGAATACTACTTAGCAAGAGAAAACTGATTAGTGTCTTGATAGTGGTGGTGGACACATGTTTCTACACTTGCAATAATACTGTATACAACTAAATACACATAGACATACAAATGAGTCCAAGCAGCACTGGGGAACTCTGAATAGCATCAGTGAATTGCATCAATGCCAATATCCTGTTACCACTGGGAGAGCAGGAGAAAAGTCGGATGCAGAACTCAAATTCACAGAAAAAAATCAAACTTGATGGTCTGACTGAGACTGGAGGTACCCTGGAAGACAGAGCTGTGGACTCTCTGTTAGCCCAGAGTGAGAATCATTCCTGAAGCTAACTCTTCAGACAGAGATTAAGCTGCGCTATAAGACATAGAGTGATACTGGTAAGGAGTATGTTTCTTGGCTTAAGCAGACACAGGAGACTAACTGGCAACTCCCGTCCAGGGATCAGATGATGAGGTCGAAGGGGACAGAAGCTGGTTTAACGGACATGAGAAATACAAGATGAGGAACATGAGTGTGCTGTCACATTGCAGGGAGAGCAACTAGGGTAACACAACAGTGGGTACATAAGTTTTTGTATGAAAAACTGACTTAAACTGTAAACTTTCACTTAAAGCGTGCACGTGTGCACACACATGCACACACACACGTGCGTGTACACACACAAACAGTTACCACTGGATAACTGGGTTAATGGTGTACAGAGTATGTCTGCATTATTTCTTACAACTGCATGTGAATCTTCACTTACCTCAAAATTTTCAAGTCAAGCTGTAATAAACTTTGGTTTCTATACACTTCCCATTCTATATGTTTCACGAAAGTGGGATCATATAGTGTTTTTCCTTTTGTGATGGACTTATTTCAGTGGTATAATTTGACAATAGATAAGGGTGATAGTTGAATGACATATGTAATTAATGTCACTGAACTGTACATGTGAAGACTGCTGAAGTGTCACACATTGTGTTACGTATGGTTATGAGCTATGGCTGTTAACTAAAGGGTTGGCGGTTTGAATCCACCAGCCACTTAGAAACCATAGGGGGCATTTCTGCTCTGTTTTGTAAGTCTGAATTGACTTGCTGGCAATGGATTTATATTTACCACAATAAAAGGAAGTAAATGAACCAGGATCCAATATAAAAATACAGACAAAGCTCATTTATCTTCTCTACTTTTCTGATGTTTGAAATCTTAATATAATTTTTTTTAAAAAACATAATAAAGGTCTGATTGTGAAACTTTTGAAATACACAGAAAACTAGGGAAAAAAGAAGTGTAAAGAATACCCACATAGCTACCACCTAGATTTAGCCTTTTGCTCAGTTATTGTAATGAAAATGCCGATATCATGATACTTCATCCGTACATACAGAAGGCTACATCTCCAAGAAATAACATCATTTTCCTGCATGCTTCCAAACCATCAGCACATCTAAGAGAAGGAACCGTAATCCGTTAATGTCAGCTAATATGTTAGTCCAAATTCCAGTATCTCCAATGTTACAATGTTATAAAATGTATTTTGTAACTTAATTTTTTTTTTTTAAGAATCAGTATCAAAACATGGATCCTGCTTTGTGTTTAGCTTTATGTTTCTTACACCCCTTCATCTAGCATCTGTTTTCATACACTGATTCAGTTATCCTTAATAAACACTGACAACCTGTGATGGCTCTATGTTTGGCACTTCCTGCCCCCAAAGACTATCTCAAGAAGACTTCCCTGATAGAGTTCTTATCAACACTTACCTTATCTTTGTTGGATGCTATTTAGAGTATAAATACATTATCTTGCTCGATTCTCTCTGTAACACTGGAAGCCTCAATTTTCATAATTATAGACTGGAGAATAATACTAGCTTTCACCCAGGCTAAATATTAATGAGATACATCTTATTATTCCCACTTCTCAGATGGAGGAAAATGAGTTTCAGAGAGGTTAAGTAACTTTCCCAAGGACACTGTCAGAGGCAGGATGAGATGTGCTGGCTGAGTCATCATTCTGCGGTTTCCAGCCACATAGAGGACCATCGTGTTCCATTCTGAGCTCCACAGGCAGGTGCCCAGCCGGGTTGACCATCTTAATGTGTTGGAAAGCATGGTAGGGTTTCTCCAGTTGTTGCCAACACAGGATTTAACCAAACTGAGTGGATGGCTGGAGGTATGGACTCCTTTCCTGTCTTGTTCTGATCCACTGTTTGCAGCCGATGCCCACGTCCTCTCAGCTCTCTCCATTTTTGGCAGAAGGGGGCCTCGTTTCCACCTGCTAGCATCTGGGTCTCTTTGCCTGGGAGCTTTCTTTGGCCATTGGAGCCCACTCCCCCACCCTCATGACCAGCTAGAAGGGCGGGGGACCAAGTGATTCCTGGGAAGAAGAGCTTCATGGAGATGGATTGACACAGTGTCTGCAACAGTGGACTCATATCTGGCAGTGACTGTGAGGACGGCACAGCACGGGGCAGCATTTCATTCTGTCACCCAACCTGTGACAGTGAGGTGGCTCTGAAGTGCAGATTCTGCATGGTACCTCATCTGCTAACATGCCCTTTGTGCTGGTTTCTTTCCCTTCCATTTATGTCTCCTCCTTCCTGCTCTCGTGTCCATGGATCAGCTCCCAGTGCTCACTAGCACTTGAGTCCTTACTTCAGACTTGACTTCTGGTTGTTGTGAGTGCTGTTGAAGTGGTTCTGACTCATAGCAGCCCCGTGCACAACAGCAGGAATCATCGCCCTGTCCTGCACCATCCTTACAGTCAGGGCTGTGTTTGAGCAATAATGCAGCGAGTTTTCCAGTTCATCTCCATAAGAGTCTTCCTCTCTTTTTCTGATGCTCTACTTTACCAAATGTGATATCCTCCTCCAGGGTATGGTTCTTTCTGATGACATGTCCAAAATACATGAGAGGAAGTCACTCCATCCATGCCTCCAAGAAGCATTCTGGCCGTACTTCTTCCAAGACAGATTTCTTCATTCTCCTGGCAGTCTTTGGTATATTCAGTGTTCTCCACCATCACCATAATTGAAAGGCATCACTCCTTCAGTCCTCCTTAGTCATTGTCCAGAAGATTGGAAGTACTGTGGCTTGGGTCCAGTGTACCTTAGTCCTCAAGGTGATGTCTTTGCTTTCTAATACTTCAAATATTTGCCTAATGTAATATGTCATTTGATTTGTTGACTGCCGCTTCCAAGGGTGTTGGTTATGAAGTCAAGTAAAATGCAGTCTTTGACAACTTCAGTCTTTTCTCTGTTTATGATGATACTGCTTATTGGCCCAGTTGTAAGGATTTTTGCTCTTTCTGTAGAGGTGTAAGCCATATTGCTGGAGGAACTCTAAATCTTTGATTGGAATGACCAGGAGATGTGCCTTTTTGTTGCACACAATTTGTGTTGACTTACCAGGAAAATGGTTTGAAATGAGAAAAGATTGAGAAATTGGAATGAAGGGTTTTCTCCATTGCATGAAAGCAAAGCGACCTGGGCTAGAGACTTTCTGTGGCTGGATGTGGTTTGGAAACAAAAAGCAGTCCCTAAAGTTAGGATGCCTTTAAAAGCTATCTTGCCACTTTCCTTAAGAGAAGCCTGTAAATTCTAGGACTAGTGTTCTATTTCAGCAACAGTGTAAGTCTAACATATCTTTTTTTCTAGGGTAAAAAAAGCTTCCATGAAATCCTGCATTTAATTAACTACATGCAGTTAAACTAATATTGGTTCATTAGGTAGAGTGAGAACTTCTACCAAGGGTGGCGTGCAAAGGAAGAAAGTACTAATCTGATCGGTGTTGACTATAAAACATTATTTCTCAAGCAGCTTAGCAGAGGCAAGGCAGAGCCGATTTATTTAGATCGTTAACCTTAGGGAATAAAACTGCAGAGCAGAGTGCAGGGTTTGTAAAACGGCTCCTGGCTCTTGCCGGGGTGCTTTACCTCCCGGGGAACAGACAGTGATAAGAAAAGGCAGGACATTCGACAGCACCTTGCACCCAAAGAGCCTTGGACAGTTCCTGTCTCCTTTGGTTTCCTCTTCGGGGACTAGTTGGGGCTCAATGTGTATTAGCACAGATCTCTTCTATGCTCGTATGCGCCGCCTTCTACTCTCTTTGGGACACTTTATTGGGCAACCTACAGGGAAAGGCCATAAGAGGGATTTCTGGCTATATTAACAGGGCAGCAATTTAATAATCACAAGTTCCAAGGTAGATCTATATGAAAGGGAAATAAAGAGTAGGATAAGAAATGTAAATAGGCAGTCAACCTGCCTGCCCCTCACCTCCCAGAAGTTCAGATACAGTGGGCGGCGGGGCAGGTGTAGGCGGGATGGCTGTCTCAGGGTTATAACTTCATTGGCTTTTATATGCTGCTTATGCTAAAGCCTGACATTAAGTGTGTGTGTGTATTTAAATTTGCAGAAAAGTTACAAAGTTAGTACTGACAGTTTCTTTATATCCCCCACTAGTTTATTATTAACCATCACGGTACTTTTGTGAAAAATAAGAAGCTAACGCTGGTATACCACTACTACTTGAATTCTAGACTTGATCCAGGAACCCTGGTGGCATAGTGGTTAGGAGCTATGGCTGCTCATCACAAGATCAGCAGTTCAGATCCACCAGGCACTTTGTAGGAACCAAGTGGGGCAGCTCTGCTGTGTCCTTTAGGGTCATTATGAGTCAGAATTGACTGAACGTCAACAGGGTGCTTTTTTTTTCTTTTTTGGATTCAATCCAAACTTTACTAGTTTTTCCACTGATGTCATTTTTCTGCAAGATTCCATCCAAGGGACCACACTGTGTCTCCTCTTCATGTGTCCTTAGTCTCCTCTGGTCTGTGATAGCTTCTTGGTGTTATTGTTTATAATCTTGACAGTATCTAAGAATACTGGCCAGGGCTTTTGTAAAGTGTCCTTCACTTTGTCTCTCCCATGATTGTTTTTGTTAGCTGCCGTCCAATCGACTCTGACTCAATAGTGACTGTACGGGGCTGATCACCAGCCCTTTCTTTTGAGGTTGATTTGAACTGCCAAGCTTTTGGTCCTTAGTTGAGTGTGTAACTGTTGGTGTTACCGGGGACTGATTTGTCATTATTAGGCTGATGTTAGTGGGTTGAGTAAGAGTACCCCAGAGGGGGAAAACAATCACAAACACTTGTGTTCGAGTTGATTCTGACTCACAGTGCACCCTTGGGCATCACAGTAGTACTATACTCCATAGCGTTTTCAATCACCGACTCATCTGAAGTAGATCTTCAGGTCTTTTTCTGAGGTTGCCACTGAGTGGACTTGAACTGCCAACCTTTTGATTAGCAGCCAAATGTGTTAGCTGTTTGTGCCACTTAGAAGCGCCTTGCTGAGTGTCTGATGTCAGGGCATTCATGATGTTAACGTAAGTTATCACTAGTGATGTTAGCCTTGATCACCAAGGTCTATTTTGGTAATAGGTTTTTCACCTTCATTGCAAGGCCATGCTCCGGGAATACTTTTGTGGGACAGGAAGGTCTTGGTGCTGTGTCATACCGATCACATTCCTGTAGAGGACACAGACAGCAGGTGTGGGTTAGGGAGGAAATCTTGCTGACAAGAAGTGAATATGGTTTTTCTCCTGCCTGTGATGGGTTTGCAGTAGTACCTTACCACTGAATGCAGTTACAAAGTTTGACAACATATGTGAACAAGATAACTATTTTCCAACATTGGACATCAGATAACACAGGACTTAGAGTGTTCATAGCAGCTTTATTCTTAATACTCAAACCTGAAACAACCCAGATGTCTTTCCCACATATGGATGGCTCAACGAAAGTGGTGCAGTAATAAAAATGAATAACTACTGGTAAATGCAGAGCCCTGGTAGTGCAGCAGTGGAGAGTTCAGCTGCTAACCAAAAGGTCAGCAGTTCAAATCCACTAGCTACTCCTTGGAAACCCTATGGGGCAGTTCTGCTGTGTCCTGTATGGTTGCTGTGAGTCAGAACCACCTCACAGCCCCTAACAAAAACAGCAGTTGGTACATGCAACCACAGTGCACAGTGAATAAGGAAGACCAAAGAAAAATTGGTGCCTTTGAATTACAGTGTTGGTGAAGAATATTGAATGCACCGTGGACTGCCAGGAGAATGAACAAGTCTGTCTTGGAGGAAGTACAGCCAGAGAAGGAAGGCTGGTGAGACTTCACGTACTCTGGAAATGTTGTCACAGGCACTAGTCCCTGGAGAAGGACAGCATGCTTGACAAAGGGTCAGCGAAAAAGAGGAAGACCTTCCACGAGAAGGACCAAGACAGTGGCTGCAACAATGGGCTCAAACATGCTGATTGTGAGGGTGGCACAGGACTGGGCCGTGTTCTGTTCTGTTGTGCGTGGTCTCTGTGCATGGGAACTGACTTGATGGTACCTGCAACCATGATAAGGATGCAGCTATGCGGGTGAATCTTAGAAACAGCGGCCGAGGGAGAGAAGCCAGATATAAACAGTGTACACTGGATGGTTCCATTTCTAATGAATTCTAGAACAGAAAGACCCATCTGTAGTGACAGAAAGCCCTGATGACTAGGGGGCAGGAGGGCTCACTTTCAGGTGATAGAAATGCCTTTATTTTGATTGGCATAGGGATTATAGAGGTACATACATTTGTCGAAACTCAATTGGGTTGTCTATTTAAAGGAACACATTTTACTTACATGAATTATAACTCCATGCTGATTCGAAAAGTAAAAATAAAAAATAATAGAGTCAGAAAAGTGGTTTTAAGCCTGAGGTTTGAAAGGAGAAGAGAGGATGACAGTGGGAGTGACAAAAGCAAAGAGGAGAGGACAGGGGACACGTCCACAGAAGAGTGTGATTGCCCTGAGGTGGAGCTGAGTGCCTGTTGTAGGTGGTTCTTGGGGACAGGGCAGTCACTTAAAGTCATGTCTACCCCAGCGTTTCGTCCTCATCCTAACCAGGTCTCCCCTCGTTCTCTCTTTCAGCATCATCAGAACTGTAAATTATTATCTGTCCTTGAATAGGCAAAGATTCTTGTTTTCTCAATGAAACTTTTTTTTTTTAAAGCAATTTAAATGAGAGCTGTAGGTAAATCAGAACAGGTGCATACAGTTCTTACTTAACCTTTAGTGTAAGAAAAGGCTTTTTAATGATTAAAAAGTTGCCCATACCACAAGCAAGGGTGATTGTGATGAACCTCTTGGGAATGGGAGTTAGTGCAGTTCTTTCAAAGTGAAGGCATAGCTACATACCATTAAAGGGCAAGTATGAGTTGTCTGTAAGGTATTTGTAACCTGGGGACTTAGTGTGTGTGAAAGAACATATTATTTTAGAACATTGATTTTGTTCGTGCTCCCATTTTCCAATATAATTTTATTGGCCCCTTCCCACATGTGTGGCACTGGTGTCTTTCTCTGTCCCTTCATCACCACCAGAGGCACTCAGTGAGTGCTGGCTTATGCTCGCCCTGATAGGGCCCCCATTTGTCTCAAGACTGGCTGCCTCTGGTTGTAGTGGACACATGGAGGTACAGGTTTATTAGTTAGCTAGCCAGTTGTCCATGCAACAGGATTCTACAGAGGACCTAGAGGGAATACCCACTCATTCTTCAGGTAGAAGGGTACCAACTCCTCTGAGCTGATGCTTCAGGGAAGTCCTCTCTAGCCAGTGAATTTGGACCACTTGTTTTCACTTCTGGTCACCCAGGGGAGGTCCACTCATGCGGTCTGTGGAGCCTGAAGCACTTGGAAGCTTCCTTTGGCATCAGCCCCTGAGTCTCAAGAAAAGAAAGGCTGGGGGTGCCCCCGTAGCCTGGGTAGCCTGTGATTTTACAAATAAGTGACTAATATGGGCTTTCCGGAAGCTAAGCACAGGGGAAGCTGGGGAGAAATTCTTGTGCTCTTAGGTCATGCCCTTCCTGAATATGTTATTTGAGGATCTGTAACAGCTAACAAAGGGCTGAATAAAAATAAATTTTAAGAAATCCTCAATGTTGATGCATTCTTTGAAAAGCTCAGTTGTGGATGTTGGACAGTGAAATCATTTAATTAAGTCCAATGGATTGCTATAAATACGGCATAAGAAGATAGATGTAACCATGCCTGTAAAGCATACCTACTCTGTATCTGTCTACTACTTCATATAGTTGAACTCTATCACAGTGGCTAAAACCTCTGATAATAACAACTGTGATGTTCATTCATTGTGTCTTCTGTTCATGAGTAAACATTATGTCCTATACTGTTTGTTATAGGTTAAAAAAAAAAAAACAACAAAAAATCCACTGCCGTCAAGTTGATTCTGACTCAGTTGAATTGCCCCGTAGAGTTTCCAAGGAGCATCGGCAGATTTGAACTGTGGACCTTGCGGCTAGCAGCTGTAACACTTGCCCACTACACCACCAGGGTTTCCTGTTACAGGTTAGGGCTGTAATATACCTTGTAGAATAATAAGGCTCCTCTATCTGTGTGGCCAGTACTGCACAGTGGATGAGAGAGGAAGTTGTAAAGGTGAGGCTCATTGTCTCATGTGCAGAGGAGACAGACACGTTGGAACAAGCAAAGAGCTGATGTAGAGTTAGCACGTTCTTGCACTGAATGTGCTCAACTTCTCAAACCACCACCATCAGAAGCAGCCTCCCTGTGGCTGTGCTGAAGCAGGCCCAAAACAAGGCTGCTCCATAGTCATGCCTAATTCACACAAAAGCAAGAACATTGCTCAAACCATAGAAACAATCAAACCCCAAATCCATGGCCAGCCAGTTGATTCCAACTTACGGCGACCCAATAGAATTTCCAAGGCTATAACTTTCTGTGGAAGAACACTGCCCCGGCTTTCTCCCATGGACTGACTGTGGGTTCAAACTGCCAACCTTTTGGTTAGGAGCCAAGTGCTTGACCTCTATATCACCAGGACTCCTTATAAAAATGATTAAACACCCTGATTCCTGATTCTTCTTTCTTCATCAATTATCTTTTTAACTTTCCTTCATTCCTCTTACCTCATAGATACGGTTCATTAAGGTGCCCAATCATAGAATTGCCCTCACTTCCTCACACACCCAATCTAGAGCAAAACACCATTTCCTTGAAACCACCCCCAAATTCACCTAACACAAGCCTACATTCTTTAATAGTTCCTTCTTAACAAACTCTTACTGAGCTGTCCATGGTTCTCCATGGTATCACTGTTTCCTTCACTGGAAGGGGTCAATAAACCTAACTTCTTGTGAGAAAAATGTGTTGCTTGTGGTCTTTGACCAGTATGCTTTAACAGATGGAAAAGACTTGGTTGGATGAATTTACGAAACATCAGATGAGTGGTCCAGATGATGAAGATCAAGGGATTCCGTGGGAGACATTTGGAAGTTTTCAGAATTCCAGCCTCCTCCCCTTCTCTTGTCTTTTCTTTCTTGGGAGGAAGTCTCAACTGTCTGTTATCATCTCTGTTTTGTTTGTGATGCTTTTTTTCCTAAACTTAAAATAGATCCAGGGACATGGTCTACAGCAGTGCTTCTAAGTCTTGAATCACACTGAAATGACTTGAACAACTTTAAAAACTACAGATAATCTGGGTGCCAGCTCCAGAAATTGACTCAATTGGTGTGGGCTGTGGCCTGGGCATCAGGATTTTTAAAAGCCTCCATGTGTATCCATATGTTAGACAGAAAGAGAATGTGAATATACACTTGGCAGTGAGTGATACCATTGTGTATCTGTGACATCATATATGTGTTAAGATTAGGAATATGTTTTGCATGTGTCATGTAAAATGAGGCTGTGCATGTGTATGTGTGCACAGTCACGTGTGTGTCTGTATGCCAGGGTGGGCTATGCTTCTGTGTGTGAGTGTATGCACGCTTGGGCAGCCCTGTGGGAGAGAGCAAGAGACCTGCTTCTTGGTTGAAGTGGTTGCAGGGGATGAGTTGCACCTGCAGTTTATCCTGGGGAAGTCAGCTTCAGTGGTGGGCCTGGCAGAGAGGCATACGCTGGAACAGTGCCTACCCTAGGAGGTGACATACCCTAGGCTGATTGGCTACTAGGGAGGAGGTGCTAACTGGGGAGGAGATGAGGAGAGGAGCCTCGGAAGGGAAGCGAGGTAGGGTCCTGAGTGGCGGTGAGAGCCTCTGCAGTGCTCCTAGCATGGCAGTCTTTGTCCTCACCACATTTAGTGACTTGACAGGACTGTGTTGAGAAGGATGGGGGACAGGATCCCTCAATCTTTTAAAGCTCACTTCTCTGTTAATTTTGCTCAGAGCAGTGGTTCTCTTACTTCAGCATGTACTGAAATCAGGCAGAGAGCTGCAACACAGCTTGCTAGGCCCTGCACCTCCTGCCCTCAGTTTCTGATTCTGTACATCTGGGGAGAGGCCTGAGAATGTGCATTCCTGGTAAGTTCACAGGTGATGCTGCTGCTGGTGGTCCAAGACCTACTGATTTAGAACAGTGGTTCTTAGCCCAGGCTGCACCCTGGAACCACCTTTCCCTCTCCTGGACTACTTAAATTTGAATTTCTGGGTGTACGGTCTAAGCAGTGGAATTTACCAAAATTTTACAGGTGATTCTCTGACACTGAGCCAATGCTGAGCACTAGCACACAGCTTCGAAAGAGCCCTTATTGGTTCACTCCCCTGCTGAGAGTTAGCACCTCTGTCAGGGCACTAGGTGATTCTGATACTGCGGGGTAGGGACTAGGGACAGATTCTGAGAATGGCTGGTAGAGAAATGGTTCTCAAAATCTGTTACACGTAAGGGTCAACCAGGCGTTGGGCTGAGGCAGAACCTGTGCCATCCTCACAGTCCTTGCTATGTTTGAGCCCGTTGTTGCAACCGTTATGTCACTCCATGTCACTAAAGAGCTTTCTCTTTTTCAGTTAACCTCTACTTTACCATGCATGAAATCCTTCTCCAGGGACTGGGCCCTCCTGACAACATGTCCAAAGTACGTGAGACAAAGTCTTGTCAGTCTCCCTTCTAAAGAGCATTCTGGTTGTACTTCCAAGACAGGTTTGTTCATTCTTCTGGCAGTCGGTGGTGTATTCAGTATTCTTTACCAACAGCACAACTCAGAGGCATCAGTTCTCCTTCAGGCTTCCTTATTCACTGTCCATCTTTCATATGCATACAAGGTGGCTGAAAATACCATGACTTGAATGAGGCATATCTGAGTCCTCAAAGGGGCATCTTTGCATTTTAACACTTTAAAGAAGTCTTTTGCAACTGATTTTCCCCATGCGATGCATCATCTGATTTCTTAACTGCTGCGTCCATGGGCATTGATTATGGATCCATGTAAAATGAAATCCTTGACAATGTCAGTCCTTTCTCTTTTTATCATGATGTTGCTTATTGGTTTAGTTGTGAAGATCTTTATTTTCTTTATGTTGAGGGGTGATCCATACTGAAGTGTGTGATCTTTGTCTCTTAGCTGTCAAGAATGAGAAAAAAATCATGAAGAGAATAGGCTGGTCACCATCAACTCCTGAATTCCATCAGGTCCAATCACCCCAGACCCTGGGACAGGAACTGTTGCGTCTAGCTGAGATTTAGTCTTGAGAAGCTGGCCGTGACTTGTGTCATTTCTGAAACCCTGTTGTCGGGCCTGTGCTTCCTGCTTGGGTGCCTAGAGTTCCAAGCTCTTTTTGTCTTTACTTATTCTGCTTATTCCTTACCCAGTGTATTCATAACTAGATCTTGATGGTCCTGGTGTTAATTTACTTCTGTTGCCATACTAAATGCCTTTCAATAAAACTGTAGCCTTACTATAGTCATTCAGCAAATATTTACTGAGTGCCTGTGCTGTTCTGGACAGTTGCATTAGGATAGAGGCAGTGTGTGAAGAAAATCTCATGGAATCCTAGTTGAGAACAGTACTGTCCAACAAGAATTCCTGTTATGATGGAAATGTTTCATTTCTGCACTGTTCGTGATAATAGCCACTAGCTACAAGTGTCTATTCAGCCCCTGAAAGGGGCGAGTGAACCTGGGAAATAGAGTTTTTGTTTCATTTGAGTTAACTTGCTCTTCAGTTGGTTAGTTGTTGTTAAGTTGGCTTTGGCTAGTGGCAACCAGAAGGACAGAAGAAGGAAACAGTACGCAGTCCTGAGGCATCTTCATGATGCTTGGTGTGTTTGAGACCACTGTTGTGGCCCTTGAGTCCTTGTGTCTCTTTAAGGGTTTCCCTCATTGTTGCTGGCCTTCTCCTTTACCGTAGTCCTTTCCAGCTAGTGACTGCCATGCTGGACAGCACAGGACTAGCGAGAGTCACTTACCATCTAAAGATACAATGAGAGCATCTTCTGTGTGTCTGAAGGAGAACCAAAATGCTTTGTGAGCGTATATCAGGGCATGTGACTTCATCTGGGGAATGGGAAGGCTTCTCTGAAGAAATGACTTTGAGATCTTTTAAATTCTGCCTAGAACTTATTCTCAGTAAAGGCATAAAATATACCAGTAGTGGTGAGTTAGGGTACAGACATCGTTACATTACTACATCCCTTCAATTTTGTTATTGCTTTCTTCTCTCTAGGATTCTCTCCATCTCCTTGCTTCTTCATAGCCGTAAACAGACATCCCATGTAAATAAATCCACAGGAGGCACCCTGGGTCTTCCAGCTTGAGTGTTTCAGTACCCATATCCGGGTAAGCAACAATGAAAACTTGTACAGTGTATTTATTTACTGGTTATCATACTGTATATGTAATCTGTATTCTGATCTGTCACCTGTCATAGTGTGATCATTTTCCTGGTAAAAATCCTTCATAATCATCATTTTAATGGCTATGATAATTTTCTGTTCTGTGACTAATACCATGGTTTGTTTAGTTGATTTCTTACCTTTGGCTTTTGGACCTTTTAGTTGTTGGTAGTTGTGTAAATAATACTGTAATAAGCATCCTTGTGCAGAAATCTATGTTTGCATTTCTGATTATTTGTTTGGGGTAGATTCTTGCAGGGAGGAGGTGCTTGGTGAATCAGTGGTCATAAGCATTTTAAAGGTTTTAGATACATACTGCAAAACTGCTTTCCAGAGAGTTAGTACCAATTAAAATCCCTTCAGAAGTATATAAGAATTCCAGTGTATTCTCTTATTTTCTTTTAGCATTATATCAAACCTGTCTGTCTGGTTCAACAGAAACTTCATAGCTATTATTTGTAGTGCTTACATGAAGTTTGATTGCAGTGACATGCTGTAATCATCCTCTCTCGAAAGAGGTTGCTAATTGATGCTGCTCACGCTGGGTTCTCCCTTGTCCTGCCAGGTGGAGCACTTCCATCAAGTAACAGCTGTTTGGAATCCATCTGGCCCTCCAGGGCTGTTCTGTCACCTTGCCACATCCATGGCAGTGTTCCTTAGGCATGTACTTTCCTTTAATGATACTCCAGAAAGCAAGAGTTTCTTGGAGAAAGATCCAAGCCCACATCAGCAGTGTTGGCCTTTGGCCAGAACAGAAGATCGCTCAGCTAGAGCATTATTTTCCGTCTGATATAAATAAAAGAATACTGGCATGGGACTCAGAACACTTGGAATCAGACCTGAATTTTTTTTTTTAAACTTTGAAGGTGACCATAGTGATACTCAGCAGTGAGATATGTAGAACTTAGAACAATTAAGTTCGTGACATAATTGTTGGACCTGTGTCCTTTGTGTATTAATCATGACTTTTTTGGTTGTAAGAGGACCCTAGGTCACGCTATATGAGGTCTGACAATTAAATTTGTGAACTCATCCTAGAAAAAGTGCTACATACTTCATTGCTGAATATCACTATGGTCACCTTCCAAGTACTCCTGGTGGGAAGCTATGCACCTGTGCCAGGACCGAGTCTGCACTTCAGAGCAATTTTGGAACTTTTTTACCGGAATGGCTACCAGAGCTGTTGTCATATTACTCTTGATGTCCTGAATGTCATCAAAATGTCTTCCTTTCAATGTTTCCTGTATCTTCAGGTATAGAAAAAAGTCACTAGGGGCCAGATCAAGTGAGTAGGGAGGGTGTTCCAATATAGTTATTTGTTTACTAGCTAAAAACTCCCTCACAGACAACTGTGCACTTAAGTTTGTGAACTTCCCATCATGGCAGTGTGCACAATGGCTATACCAGAAAGAGTTTCAAAACTGCTTTGAAGGGTAGACTAGGTGCTGGCATCAGTGCATAGCTTCCCTAGGGGAGGACTTCAAAGGTGACCGTAGTGATATTCAGCAATGAGATATATAGCACTTAGAACAATTAAGTTTGTGACTTAATTGTTAGACCTCACATAAAAAAGGGCAATTTATTGTTTCATATTAAAGAAGACATCAAGGGAAGTTTAGTTTCATGCATGGCTGGAGTCAGGGTTTGACAGAACAATTCACCCTTGACCTTGCTCCGCAGTGTCTCCTTTCTGCATATCTGTGTGTTGGTTCACTTCTCCAAGAACGTTCTCGTACAGGTGGTGGTTTTCATTACCTGGTGGTACCTCAACACAAGTATGACAGGTGGCTTTAAAGAATAGAAATGTACTTGCTCATGGTTTTAGAGGCTGGAAGTCCAAATCTGGTTCTTGGCTCTGTTGATTCCTTCTGCTGAGTCTCTTCTAGTTTTTGGTATCAGCTGGAGATCCTTGGCCTCTGTCTTCCCTCTGTATGTGTCTCTGTGTCTAGTTTGCTCTTTTCGTAACTTGGAAGTAAGTAGGTTTAGGACTTATCCAACTTGGGTGTGACCTAATTAACATAAGCAAGAAGCCTCTGTTTCCCAACAGGAAGACATCCAAAAGTGTAGGAGCCAGGTCTTTTTGGAGATACAATTAAACCTGTAACAGTGATTCAAGAAATAGACTTCTTGATGCCCTACTACATACAAGAGTAAGCAAGCAATGGCCATGGGCCAAATTTAGCTCACTGTTCTGTTTTTCCAAATAAAGTTTTATTGAAACACTGCCACATTCATTCATACATGTGTTTTCTGTGGTTATGCTGCGTCAGCCAAGTTGAGCAGTTGTGATGAAGAATGTATGGCTTGCAAAGCCTAAAAATGTTTACTATCTAGCCTTTTTATAGGACACCCTGGTAGCATAGTAGTGAAATGCTACAGCTGCTAACCAAAAGGTCGGACGTTTGAATCCACCAGGCCCTCCTTGGAAACCTGATGGGGTAGTTCTTGTCTGTCCTATGGGATCATTATGAGTCAGAATTGACTTGACAGCAATAGGTTTGGATTTTGGGAGCCTTGAAAAAGAAAACTTTTGCTGACTCTGACCCTGTTAGAAAGGTTCTAGTTCTAATCTTCAGGTCAAAACATGTTTCCAGGTTCATTTAGCATTCTAATCAACTAGTAGCTCTGCCAGCTGCCTCTTCCTTCTTGGTTTCATACTGTGGTTCTTCTTCTTGTTTAACTTCTTGGACCCGTAGTCCTGTCCTTGTGACTTTCTAACTAGCTAAGACCTCAGGCCTTCTGAAATGTTTTTCTTGGTTCTGTCTGCCGCAAGTTTCTGTTTGCACCCCGTCATATTCCACAGCTCCTACTGGTCAAGTAGGTAGGGTACCTGGTGTCCACTCCTCCCAGATGTCTGCAGTTTCTGCCACAGTTGAGGCAGCTTCAGCTCAGAGGGCAGCATGTCTGCAGGATTGTAAATGCTCTTCCTTCACAAAGCTTTCAAGTTCCTGAAAACTGGCCAGGGGTGTTGGTCTTTGAATCCGACAAGTGGCTTTGAAGTTACGTAAGATCAATGATTCTCAGGCTCTATTTATAAATCAGAAGAACAGTACATGCTGTTTATTATTATTACAAGTGAAGTTGAACATAAAGAGAAAGTAAAAAAAATATATACCTTTGTCAGTAGATCTTCAGGTCCTCTTCACTTGCAGCAGGCGTGGTTGTGTCATTTGCATGTGGCAGATTGTTAATAAATCTTCGTCTGATCCTGTTACTTTCTTCTAACTCTCTCTTATGACTTCTCCTAACCTAACTCTAAAACCAAAAACACCCAAACTCATTGCCGTCAAGTCAGTTCTAACTCAGTGACCCTAGAGGTCAGAGTAGAACTGCCCCACAGTTTCCAAGGAGCGCCTGGTGGATTTGAACCGTTTTGGTTAGCAGATGTAGCACTTACCCACTACAGCACTAGGGTTTCCACCTAATTCTAAACTTAACTCTAATTCTGAGCCGAATCTTGACACTTAAATTAACTCTAACCTAATCTAACCTTAGAAACCCTGATGGCATAGTGGTTTAAGTACTTTGTCTGCTAACCAAAAGGTCTGCAGTTCAAATCCACCAGGTGCTCCTTGCAAACTCTGTGGGGCAGTTTTGCTCTGACCTCTAGGGTCCCCATGAGTCAGACCTGACTTGACAGTAGTGGGTTTTTTTTTTTTTTTTTTTGGTTTAGTCTAACCTTAACATTAATGCCACATCTATCTATAAATCTTAATCCTAAACCCTAAGCGTAATCCTACATTCTGATCCTAACATTAACCCCCAAAGAAGTCCAGGATCTAATTTACAGTATTACCTTAGAGTATTACCTCATTAATAATCCAATTCAATGGGGATTGCTAGAGATTTGTAGATGGCTTTTTTTTGGCTGTCTTGCTTTTAAGGAGGTTAGGTCAGAACCTCCACCAAAGAGGAGGCATAAGAACAATTATATTCACAATTTATAAGATGTATTAACTTATAAAGTACATTTATCATTAAAAAACCTGGTGTTATAGATCCTTTCAAGTAATATTTTTTAGCAAGTAATTAACATGATTTTTTAACACCCAGATGAAGATACTATTTCTCCCTCATTTCCAGACCATTTGTAGAGCCTTCATGTTGTGCACAAGTGTCCATTTGTGTTCTTGGCCCTTCAGAATGGAATTTTACTCCCCTGAGTCAGATTCAAGGAACCCTAGTTGTGCAGTGGCCAAGCACTCAGCTGCTGTCAGGGTCAGAAAGTCCAACCCAGTAGCCACCGCACAGGGGAAGTATGTGACAGTCTGGTTCTGTAAAGATTACAGCCTTGGAAACCTTATAGGGCAGGGCTGCTTTGTGCTATAGGGTCCCTGTGAGTCAAAATTGACTTGATAGCAATAGATTTTTGGTTTTGATGGGAGCTCCAATTGATGTTGTTAGAACTACCTGACTTAGTTCATGATGCTCTGATATCTGGGTGAACAAAATCCTTGTAAATGGAAATCATATACAAAAAGAATATCTTTGAGGATGGGAAAGAAGAAAGGAGAGAAAATGAAGAGAGGATGAGGAAAGAGAATGGGAAATAATCAAATGTCATGTTGTAGTGTGATCAAAACAATCCTCTGCTTTCAACTCTTCAGTGTCTGCAAACTGCTTTTGGTATGAAGGTCAGGTTCCTTGCTGCCATGCAGTACTGTCATCATCTCTTCCTGTTCTACTCTGGCACCCCATATTATCAAACAGACAGACATACAGACAAACAATCCAAACCATTTATCATCAATTTGATTGTTTAACTCATGGCAACTGCAGATACGAGGTCTTGCTATTAAGTTTGTGAACTTGCCACTGTGTGCTTACATTGGCAGCATGGTACAAACAACTCAGTAAAGTTTCATAACCTTGCTGCATCAATGTCTCACAGCTGTGTTCATGTCAACATGTGGTGATGTCCTGTTGAAAGTCATTTATTATTGTTGCTGTGTGTTTGTATGCTGTTGTGAGAATGTCTGAGCTTGAATTAGAGCAATGAACAAACATTAAATTTCTTGTTAAACTTGGCAAGAGTGGAAGTGCAATCAGGGACATGTTAGTCCACATCTATGGGGATAATGCTGTGAAGAAAATAGAAGTGTACCAATGGATTAAACATTTTTCTGAGAGGAGAGAAAGTCTCACTGATGAAGAGAGGCCAGGGTGGCCAGTACCAAGCAGAACTGTTGAAAGCATTGCAAAAAATTCATCAAATTGTGTGTCGGAATCGTTGGCTGACTGTCAGAAGCATAGCAGACCAAGTAAACACTGATTGAGAAACAATTAGGAAAATCTTAACTGAAAAATGTTGGCATGAGAAAGGTGTGTGCAAAAATGGACCTGAAGGAACTCACCAATGAACAAAAGCAAAGGGAGCTGAAGTTTGCCAAGACCTTTTGGAGAGCCCAGGCAGTGTTATCACTGGTAATGAAACATGGGTGTACCAATACGACCCTGAAACAGAGCACCAAAGTGCTCACTGGAAGTCAGCTAATTCTCTGTGGCCAGTAGTTCCATCCATCCAAATCAAGAGTCAAATGATATTGCTGCCCTTTTTTGATATCAGAGGGATTGTTCATTAATTCGTTTCAGTAAGTGTTCATGAATTTGTACCAACTGGACAAATAGTTAACCAAGTTTACTCTTCAGAAGCGCTGAAAAGGCTGTATGAAAAAGTGAGAGGGAAACAATCTGGACTTTTCGCCAACATCTCATGACTCTTGCATCATGACAATGCTCCAGCTCACATGCTGCTGTCTGTGAGGGATTTTTTAGCCAGTGAGCAAATAACTGTATTGGAGCACCCTCCCTACTCACCTGATCTGGCCCCCAGTGAATTTTTTCTTTACCTGAAGATGAAGGAAATACTGAAAGGAAGACATTTTGATGACATTGAGGACATAAAGGTAATACAGTGACAGCTCTGATGACCATTCCAGAAGAAGAGTTCCAAAATTGCTTTGAAGGGTAGACTAGGTGCTGGCATTTGTGCATAGCTTCCCAATAGGAGTACTTTGAAGGTGAGAACTTTGAAGGTGATTGTAGGAATATTCAGCAATAAGATATGTAGTGCTTTTTCTAGGATGAGTTCCTGAACTTGTTAGCCCTCGTATGTCAGCAACTATGATCCATAGGGTTTTCAGTGGCTAATACTGTAGAAGTAAATTTAGATCAATAGGCCTTTCTTCCAGGGTACTTCTGGGTAGACTCAAACCTTCAACGTTTTGGTTAGCAGCTAAGTGTTCACCACCCCGCATAAAAAACCCATTGTTGTCAAGTTGATTCTGACTCATAGCAACCTTATAGGGTAGAGTATAACTGCCCCATAGGGTTTCCAAGACTGTAATTTTTACAGAAGTACACTGTCATACCTTTCTCCCATGGAGCAGCTGGTAGATTCTGTTGATCTTTCAGTTAGCAGCCAGGTGCTTAACCACTGTGCAACCAGGCCTCTTTATTAACTACCCTGAAACCAAAACCAAACCAAACTTGTTGCCATCAAGTGAGTTTCATTGACTCATGGTGACCCTATCAGACAAAGTCGAACTGCTCCATAGGGTTTCCAAGGAGTAGCTGATGGATTCAAACAGCTGATCTTTTGGTCGGCAGCTAGGCTCTTCTTATCCACGGCTCTGCCAAGATTCCACTACCTAGAAACTCCTAATTGCAGTGCCACCCAGTTATGTGATGCTTCCCCAGTGTACCATGCACTTGCATGCCTCTGTGACTTGTCCTTGTTGGTCCCTCTTTCTGGAACACTCTTCCTCTTTCAAGTGCCTGGATAAATCTCATGTCTTCATTAAGATCGTGCTCAGGTATCCTTCTTTATCAGGCTTGCTCTGACCTACCTCATATACCTCCTCTGTGCCCCATGCTTACGTCAGTCACAGTGCTCATTCCTTCAGGAAACATTTAGAGAGTACTATTCTGTGCCTGGTGGTGAAGTGGTTAAGTACTACGGCTGCTACTGAAAAGTTCAGCGGTTTGAATCCACCAGTTGGAAACATTATAGGGCAGTTCTACTCTGTCCTGTAGGGTTGCGATGAGTCAGAATTGACTTGATGGAAATGGGCTTTGGTGGTTTACTCTGTGCCAGGAGCCATGTGAGATGGTAATGATTAACAGACAATACACTATCTCAGTCCCAAGTTATTGAGGAAACAGGCAAATGAGCAGGAAATAAGCCAACTGTGCTACCACAGGGGAGACAGAAAGGGCTGAGATGTACAGAGGAAGAGGCTTGCTCCCCCAGCCTGGGGCAGAGTGTGCTGGGAAAGCACTAGAGTGTTGGAGGAGTGAGAGCAGAGTGGAGCGTGGGACTGGAGGACATAAAAGCAGTTTATGCTGGGCTAGTCCATGGAGATAGTTTGGCAGGATTTGGGTCATGAAGGAATTTCCCAGCCAAGTCAAAGCATTTGTGCTCCACCCTTGAGAACATCCATTGAAAGTTTTAAGCGGGAGATTCACTTGATCCGATCTGTATTTTAGATGTTTGTTTTGTTTTCTTTTTGTCTCTTACACTGACAATGGAACCCTGGTGGTGCAGTGGAAATCCTGATGGTACGTGGTTAAGTACCACATCTGCTAACCTGAAAGGCTGGCGGTCCAAATCCACCAGCCGCATCTTGGAAAATCTATAGGGTACTTCTCTGTCCTGTAGGATCACCCATGAGTTGGAATCCAGTTGATGGCAATGTTCTTCCCCCGACTAATAGTAATATCAGATAGCATTGCTAAAGCATACTGCTTTATATGTGTTGTGTCATATCATCTATAAAACATTTCTGTATATAGACTATCCTCATTTTACAGTTGACAGGGACTGAGTCTTGAAGAGGTGATGTAAATTTCTCAAGGTCTCTCCTGTAAACTCTAGGTCTCTCCTGTAAAACCAAGGTGTATCTTGTAGACACCATAAGTTTTGGTCTGTTTTTAGGAATTAAGGGAATTATGAGTTTGTGCTCTTTACCACCGTTAACAAGGACCTGTTATGCATCCAGTGAAGGAGATTTAGGGTTATTATTCTCCAGCAACAGGTGTTCCCTGGTTTAGAAGAGCTAGTCTTCTCTTGACTAATTGTTAGATTTATGTTTATGATTATTATTTCTAAAGGGAACTTTAAAGTTGAACTGTTTTAGATGATAAATCAGAGCCATGATTGAAACCAAGATTGTCCTGACTTGGAAGCCTGTATTTCACTACCGTGCTCCCTGGCTCCCCTTGGTGGTCATGCCAGACAGACACCCCTGTGGTTACCTACCCCACCAGCAGTAGCTTATTTGGCCCACCAGAGGATTAAAGTTCTTTCTGGTAACAGATATGTCCAGGAATCCTGAATCAGTGGCATCATGTTCCACCTGCATCCCAGATTGCTGCTGATGTGTTTGCCTTGCCTTACTTGACCACCCACCAGCTCTTCTATAGGAGCTTGTGGAATGTGCTGGAAAGACAGAGGGGAATTTAAATCCAGGCTCTGATACTTATCCTTGCCATGACTGGAACAATTTACCTTTTGGTCTGGAGTTTCTTCATCTATAAGATAGAAATAAGACCAACTGCTCAATGTGTGGAAACCTTGGTGGTGTAGTGGTGAAGTGCTGTGGCTGCTAACCAAAAGGTTGGCAGTTCAAATCCAACATATGCTCCTTGGAAACTCTGTGGAGCAGTTCTACTCTGTCTGTAGGGTCGCTGTGAGTCAGAAGCGACTCAGCAGCAGTGGGTTTTGGTTTTTGGTGTTCCATGCTTGATAAGGTAGAAGATCCGCAAAAGCAAGGGCAAAGTTCAATGACATGAATTGACCCAGGAGCCTCAAAAATGGGCTCAAATGTATCAAAGATCATGGAGATAGGCCAGGACCAGGCAGTGTTTCTTTCTATTATACATAAAGAAACAGTGAGTCAGAGGTAACTTCAAAGTCATTGATAGCAACAACTCTACTGAGATGCTGTGAAAGTTAAATGAGGTCTGTGTTTAAACTGTTTAACATGTGTCAGATGTCGGCAGACGTGGAAGCACCCTTACTTCCCTTTTCCAGGTACTGCCCTTCTCAGAAGGAGCCCTGGTGGTGCGGATGGTGAAATACTTGGCTGCTTCACCAAGAATTGTTGGTTCGAATGTGCCCCGTGGCTGTGAGAGAGAAAAGACCTTGTGATCTGCTTCTGCAAAGATTATGGCCAAGAAAACTCTTAAGGAGAAGTTCTGTTCTATCACACTGGGTTGTTATGAGTCAGAATTGACTCGACAGAACCCAGTATCAACAATGACACCCTTCTAAATGGATAGGTCAAAGTTTTAAAGTATAGGAGAGGGAGAGGCCAAGCTGATGGATCTGGAAATGGCTCAGTTTCTGACTAACAGAGGGTCCTTTGCCAAGTTAGCGGGCTTCTCCAGGAATCACTTTCCGTATTCCTTTGATATTTAGATGTCAGCTACCACTTAGCCTACCCTTGAAGCCCCTCTCTGTAAGAAAATAGAAATATACCGAGACAAATGCATTAGTGAACCAAGTAGCATTTACTGAAGATGCTGGAGGGGCGACCCAAGAGAGGGTTTATATCACATTGCCCATAGCAGGCAACTCGGAAATCCCTCAGTCTCTTACTATTACATCAAGGTGTGTCTTTCTCCCCAGGCCCTCAACACAAGGCCGTGTGTCCCCACTGCTCACTTACCCCAGTGGTTATACTCTGCCCCCGAATTGCAAATTCTGTTCGCAGTAGTGCTCAGCAGAAGAACAGAACCCGAGGGTATCTCTGCCCATCGTTTATCCAGAGCCCTCTGGTGCTCTTCTGTCCCTCCTGCTGTACTCCCGGCAGTTAATCACAATGTCTCCGGAACGAAGACACTGCCCTCTCTGTGAGAAGTTGCCGTGCTGGTGGGTAAGTGGATGATCCCTTGCTTCACCTCATCACATGTGAAATGAGGGTGCTGGCCGACTCCAGACTGCTTCTTCCCTTAAGTCTGTTTGTATGCAGTAAATCACTGGCTTTGGGTTCCCTTGGGGAGGAAAAATCCCCTGACGGTTTCCTTTATTTGTTTAAAGTTGAGTCTTAGAATCAGTCCCTCCCAGGCTTGGATGTGATCTGGTTGGAATTAGGGCTCAGTAGCCGTTCTCTCTCTGTGTCATCCCTCTCTATTCTTAGACCATTTAGATACAGCCGCATAAACTTGGGAATTTAGCCCCATTTGTGATGTATTTCTGATGTTTTTTTCTTCCTGATTGGCTTCATTTGTGCAGTTTAATTAATTCGTTAATCAGTAAGCCTATTTATAAAGCACTGTCTATGTGCCAGGTACCATGTTAGATGCTGGAAATACAGAAATGAAAGGAAGTTACAGCCTTTGCCTTGTATATGAGAAGGAGGGAAACACATCAATTATTACATTAATCAAATAATCCCATAAATAAAGTAATGAGGACAGAATTGTGGTATATGCCATAAAGGGCGAGGCCAGGGCATGACAGAAGCCCGTCAGGAACTGAGTTGGAGATGTCAGTTAGGAGTGTCTTCACCTTCTTGAGTCTTCCTCCTGTTCTGAACCCTGACCTCTGTCTCTGGACTGAAATTTCTGATTCTTTTGGGAATCCCAGCAGCCTCCTTATGTGTTCTGTAGGTGAATAGAAAGACTCAGGAAAGGTGGATGCAGTGTGGCGAGACTCCAGGAACACTTCCTAAAGGGGCTGATGCAGGTGCTAGGCTTTGGAGGATGTTCAGGAGCTCAATGGTTGAAGCAAAAGTGAAGAAGGGTGGTCCAGGCAGAGGCCACTGAAGAGCAAAGGCTCAGGGGAGAGAAACGTTGATGTCATGTGTATGTGACTATAAAACTCGTTGCCACTGAGTCAATTCTGACTGATAGTGACTCTAGGACAGAGTCGAACTGCCCCATAGGATTTACAAAGCTGTAATCTTTTTGGAAGCTGACTACCACAACTCTGTCATGTGAAGCGCCCGGTGGGTTCCAACTGCTGACCTTTCAGTTAGGAGCAGAGCACTTAACCACTGTACCACCGGGGTTCCTTGTGGGTAACCATAGGGACATTCCACACATGTGGAGCAGAAAGTGGTGAGTGATGAGTCTGAAGCCAGAAGTCCATTAGGAACGGGGCACGCGTGTACAGCATCACGACAAAATCCTGCAACAGAAGGGAGACCTGTAGCCTGAGCCACTCCAGATGCTCACCTCTGTCGTTCCAGGCACCTCCTGAAGCTCCTGTCTGTTGAGCCCTGTTTTGTCCTGCTGCTTTGTCCTACCGTGTCTTGCTGCTTAGCCGGGAGATCTGTCCCTTCTGTGACAGTACCAAGGGTGTGCATCCAGGGAGAGACTGCCTGGAGTGGCCAGTGTGGCTCCCGGGAGCCAGACAATGGTGCAAGTGTAAATCACACAAGAAATATTGAACTTTGGGAGCCTGCACACACTAATATGCCGCTTTATTCCATTCCTGCCGGAGGTTTATATATGTTACTGTCACTTTTATACTGTTCCCCACCACTGGTAATTTTCTCTCAATCTAATTTTTATTTCCCAAGGGTCTACCAAGGTTAAAAGTGCTGGAAAACCAATGACTATTCTTATGCCAAGGGATAGTAAATTAAATTAACCGTTGCTGGTGGCCAGCTCTGGTGAGAACTATTTATATGTAAATAGGCAAAAAACCCTCAAGGCATTGTTGCAGTTATTAGTTGTTCATCCCAGATGTTGACCAGAATAACAAACCCTCGGAACAGAGAGCGGAATTAGACATTCTGCCCGATCTTTTCGTGCACTGACTAGCTTTCTGTATCTACTTGATGGTAAAACCTTTGCTGCAAGCTTAATGAGCTGCGAGTCTGCCGGTGAAGACAATATTAGTTTCAAACGGACAGTGAAATGGGAATGGTAGGGTTAAACCCTACTGCATGGGCATTGGTTGGCATCTTGCCCTGGTCAGGAGGCTCCAATCTAGTTGAAGAAGTCAAAATTTGCATACTCTTTCCTGGATGGCCAGCATCAGCTGTATCACCAACAGACTCTTCCCTCATTACTCTCAGGACTTCGGGTGTTCCTAATTTTTTTTCAGAGGGAGAATCTCTTTTCAGGAACATTTATAGGAATGAGGAACCCTCTCACTGAATGGCGCCATGTTTGTGGAATGTACAAACAGTTGCCATGGAGTCAACTCCAAATCAGGGTGACCCACAGGAGGTGTCGCAGTAGAACTGTGCTCCATTGGGCTTTTAGTGGCTGACTTTTTTCGAACTAGATCATCAGGCCTTTCTTCTGAGGTGCCTCTAGGTAGACTTGAACCCCCTGCTTCTCGATCAAGCAGCCAAGTGCGTTCACTGTTTGTGCTACCAAGGGACTATTTTAACTTGAGGTCTCTGGGTGACCTTGAACATTATAGAACTGCTTCGAAGTATCGGATCTCAGAGCCTGAACTTATTCTCTGTGTTCTTTTTCTTCTCATTACTAAAGGGACTCAGCCCTGGCATTCCTCTTTAAGCTGCTGCTACTCAGATAAGGTTGCCCCATCTCGCCAAAAGATTTCTGAGCTCTCTTTGTAATTTATAGCGTATTTCTACTCTCTTGAGCTCACTTGTATGCTCATCAAATCAAGCCATTCATCACAGGGAACTTCAAGAAGTAAAGAGCTGTATTTATTGAAATCAAACAGTAAAGGTGGAGATTGCCACACTGTCTCAGCCCTCCACTTTGCCATTCTGGGCTCTGGGGTAGAAGACTTGTGCGGGTCCTGGCAGGTCTACTTTTGACTGGATGTTGCTTATGACATTTGTTCTAGTGATGGCTCCTCCTGGATCATGGTGCTACCAAATGGTTCAGTAGCTTGTCTGCTTTGGGACATTCCTGAGCTTGGTTGAGAGAAGCAGGACTTGGAGAACTGACATGCAGTCCATTGACTGTACTAGATGGCTCTAGAGCATCTAGACTCCTAGAGATTGTAGAACTTAGATCACATCTTCTAGGTCCCTGCAGAATTTTTTCCCTTAGAATTCTCGTAGATACCTGTTCTTGACTTTCACCAAGGACTCCCGAAAGACACTGCCCCAGGGAGCCCAATGTTGCTCCCATCGTCAAGGATATTGTCCATCACGTCTCTTGGTGGTCCCATTCCAAGCCCTGCATGGAAAAGTTTTAGAATGACCTCCAGAATCCTTGGGCAGAGTCCAGCTAAAGAAGTTATGTGCGGGCTGAGATCAAGCCAGCATCTGCTCACCAAGCTATGTTCCTTGGGCATGTCCCCGGAAGGAAGGAATGCCTTCTTGTCCATAAGGCTGCCAGCTTGCCTGCATCCACCCACTGGGCTTCTTCTACTCAGAATGATACCCTGTTGCTGAAATACATAAAGACATGTGTGCTCAAGAAGAGGTGCTTGTCTGTAGATGGGAAAGCTTGTACTTGTTCTCCCAAAGGTACTTTATAGGGCTGAGGCAGTACTTATCTCAGAGCCAGAAGAATGTCTGCTTTTCCTGGAGAACCCATCTGACTAGTGCCATTTCCCTTTATATTTGATGGTCAGGGGCTCCGGGTCAAATGGCTTCACTGGAATAAACGTGTAGGGTCTTGTAATGTGCATCTCTGCGTTACATTTCACCTGATCTTGCCCTGATATGTCCCCTGGTCTGAGTTTGAAATGTTTGTTTCAGTCTCATCCGGTGGTTATCATAAAGCCCTTTGACAATAAATAATCAGTTGTGCTGTGACAAAAATCAGTACCAATGGGATGAATGGGCCAGGCTCTCTCCAGGATAGGGCATCTCAAGGCATTCCCGGAATTCCTTCACTGTAGCTCCCCAGAGCTGGAAGGACCTGTTCTCCAGGGTGGCTAGGCACCCAGATAGATGCGAAGCAGTTCTCCTTGTGGTTGACAGTTTGACCCCTTGATGGCAAACAGTACAAAAGGCAGTCAGTTTTGCAACAGGTAAAAGAAATGACGATGTTGTGAAACTCACATTCAAGTTGAGTTCTTTGGGGAAAATGTTTTCCTACAAGATGCCCCCAAATTGTGGGAAAGAGAATTGTAGCTGAGGAAGAAGCCTATTTTGTCACTGTGTGCCCTGACAGTGCACCTCTCACTGAACCAACTACCTCTTTCCTTCCCCAGAACAGCAAGGAGGGAACTTAAAGAGAACATCCCCCAGAGTGAAACTCCTGCCAGAAGTGCTTTAAAGACTGAGTCAATATCATTTAATTGTACTTCCCTCTGCACAAATCAGACATACAAACCAGCCGGAGCCACAGCTATCCATGACTTGATTCTCATAGGGAGTTCCAGAGGGTTCTATGTCTGTACTGGAGAAACTGGTATAAACGGGCTGTGGCCAACTCCTCCTTTAAATGAGGCGTATGTGTCAGGCTGCAAAGTTCATAAATTAGCTTTTTGGAGGGTTCCATCATAATCAAATATGCTTAATGTTCACACATTGTGACTTGAACATGAGAGATCTTGAACAAAGATCATAGTCTTAGAAAATATTAAACTGAAAAAAAATACTCCTGTGGAATTGCATTTATGAGCTCCTGATTTCTGATTTATGTTTCATTAGCCTGTGGCAGTAACTATGGAATGATCTAAAACAAAGACACCAATCCCCAGTTTGGAACATTAAATCCAGATTTTTGATGATAACCTATTTTTGTGCTGCTATTAGGGGAGCGCCAGCTTGTACTGCATCCGGTTATTAATCTGTGGAATGTTTTCTCTCTGGTGTGTTATGTTCTTTCTAAGTCACTTAACTGTCACCGACTAAGTGGGTTATTGAATGGGAGTGGGAAATGAATCAATCAAGTATATTCAAATACGCGGTCTCCAGCATTGTTCTTTGACTTCATTATTTAGGCATTACATGCCACGCAGCACCAGATATAATTGTTGACACAGAGGGCCTTGATTTGTGGGAAACGAGTTCTCTTTGGCAATCACGGTGATAGGTTTACAAGCACACCAGAAATTCTTGCAGCATGCTAAGGCCATTAGCATGGCTTCTGTAATCATACCCTTCAACGAGATCATATCTGGCCGCAGTGGGGAGCTGACCTTTTCCTTAGGGACAGGAACTGGTCTTGGTGGTAATAGGTGAAACCATCCGCATTCATGGCCATTGGTTACACAAAGTGCTTTGGTCTAGGGTGTTTATCCTAAATACCACACGGCAATTCTGTGTATCCAGCTCAGTTAGAAAGAGAAACTTCATCACTGTGCATAGAGTTAAGAGCCAGGTGTCCTGGGTTTACATCTTGTCTCCACCACTTACCAGCTGTGTGATCTTAGGCAGGTGACTCAACCTCTCTGACTGTCTTAGTTTTGTCATCTGAAAATGTGGATAGTAATAATTGTTGGTGTTATTAGTTGTCACCAAATGCACTCTGACTCATGGCTGCCTTATGTACAACAGAGTGGAACCCTGCCTGGTCCTGTATCATCTTTGTGGTGGTTGATTGTCTGTGTCAGTCATTGCAGCTTTTATTTAGTGCCATCCCACCTAGAGGACTCCTCTTCCAGTACTGTATCAGATAATAGTCTGCTGTGCTTCACGTGATTTTCCTTGGCAGTTTTCAGAAGCAGATTGACGGGCCTTTCTTCTGAGTCTTAGTCTGGAAGCTCTGCTGAAACCTGTCCACCAGAGGTGACCCTGCTGGGGTTTGAAATATTGGTGGTGTCATTTCCAGCATAACAACATGCACACTGTCTCAGTATGACAGATTGACAGATGGGTGGTGGATAATAACAGAACTCTCTTGGTTTGGGTTTCTTCAGACACTGAGACAAAGATGTAGATACAGGAATTTGTTTTGGGGGTGTAGAGGACCCCACTGGGGAGTGGGGAGGAGAGATAGACCAGAGAAAGCAGCCAGAAAGGACTGGTGTGTTGATAAGCCAGCAGCCGCTGAGGCAGCACAGAGCAGGGTCGCTCTGAGGAGCTCTGGGAGATGTTGCAGAAGGCACAGCTCTGAGTCACCCCTCTGAGATCTGAGTCACCTGCTCCCAGTAGTTACCTCTCGGGGATGTTCCCTGGGGAGGCATGGCACAGCCTGTCACACAGCAGCCTGAGGAAGCCCTGGCAGGGAGGCAGAGGTGGTGGTGGCTGGAGGTTGGGTTGCCTGTTGGGTAGTCCCCAGCATGTGCTACTAGTGCCTAACTCCTTGGGTCATACCAAACCCTCACCGGATCTGTTCCCATTGAGTCAATGCCAACTCATAGCAGCCGTTTGGGGCAGAGTAAAACTGCCCCCTTGGGTTTCCCAGGCTGTAATCTCTACATATCTGTCTCCCACAGAGCAGCCGGTGGGTGCGAACCAGCCAATTTTCAGTTTGCAGCCAAACACTGTAACCACCGCACCACCAAGATTTCTTCTGAGGTCGTACTGAAAAACTGAACCCACTGCTGTCAAGTCAGTTCTGACTCACAGTGAACCTACAGACAGAGCACAATTGCCCCATAGGGTTTCTAAGAAGCATCTGGTGGATTTGAACTGCTGACCTTCTGGTTAGTAGCACTATACCACCAGGGTTTCCATGCCAGGCGTGAAAGGAGTGCGTCTTAGTAAAGCGCTCAAAACAGAGTCTGGCTTTTGGAAGTGCAGTGTGAGTGTTTGCTCCCTGCTGCCTCCCACGGGTGGTAATGGGGACAGATCGGGACTGGGCAGGGGACAGAAGCCTCTATCAGCACAGCACCTGGCTTGGGGATGCACCCCAGCAAATGCTCCTTTAATGAACTCCTCACCTTTCACTGAACTCAGGCTCTGGTTTAGCGTATCTCGTCCACTCCACCAGCCCTTGAGGATCAGCATGGTATCCCTCTCCCAGACAAGTGACATGGGAGTCAAGGCAATGGTCAGAGGTGCAGAGGTGAGATAGCTTTAGGGTGTCACAGGTGCTGTGTATGGAATCTGGCTGCTTCTACTGACTAGCTGCGAAATCTCAGGCAACAACTCCCCTAAACCCTAGTTTTTTACATCTGTGCAGTGGGGATAGCAAAATCACTTTCCTCAAAGGGATGTTTTGAGGGTCGAATTCCATAATGCTTGTAAAAATCTGCAAAGTGACTACTTGTTGGTAACAGGCATCATTGTTGTTGTTGCTTTCCTTATCAGTAGTAGTAACAGCAAGTGACACACTTGAGATTTGAACCCACATCTGCCTGACTGTGGAGCCTGGATGGCACAAGCAGTTTGCTGTTGGTTGCTAAGCTACAAGAGGCAGTCTGAGCCCACCCAGAGGCTCCCTGGAAGAAAGATCTGGCAGTCTGCTTCTGTTAAGACGGCTGATGTAAAAGGGAAACGCTGCGGAGCACAGTTCTACTCTGCTAGACACAGGGTGAGTCAGGGGCCAACTTGATGATAGTTACAACGGCCTGACTGAAGCCCACCTCCTTACTGCCAACAGTGTCACACGATAGGGATGCCGTGGTGGGCAGCATCTAAAGGCAGCATCCCATTGGTTACTCTGCGCTGTGCCGTGTGTGTCTCTCGGTGCCATGCAGGAGGGACTGAGGACTGCAGAGCAGGCTGAGGGAATCAAGGACGAAGTGGCTAGAAATGGCACAGGCCTGCTTCCCTCTCAGAATGGGAGAAACCTTGCTCGACAGAGAGTTCCTGGTGGGGAGAATATAACACAAGGACGAACCTGTCACACAAGTGAGTACAGCACGTGTTTTCCAAGCATACCAGTGCATCAGCCTAAAGTTACTTGGGTCAAATGTTCAAGAGCGTCTCCCAGGGTTCCATTTGAGATTAAAGCAATGTGAATCTTTAGGGTAGGGCTCCCAGATGCTATAGATTGGACAGGCGCCCCGGTTGATTTTTACCAGGCAGGCTGGGAACCAGAATCTAGTCATTTCTGATTTAAAACATGCCTCCCTCCCTCCATGCATCCCTCTAGTCATCAGTGTTTCCATGCACCCATGGATGTGCCCATCCATGCACCTATCCACCCACCCATCCACCCATCCACACATGTATCCATTCATGCTAGTCAGCTATCCACTCATTCAGTCATTTGCTCACCCACTCGCTCACCCACTCGCTCGCTCATGCACTTACTCACTCACTCTCTCACTCACTGCAGTGCTATCATGTATTAGACACTGTAATGGGCAGCCTGGGAAGCAAAGATAAGGGACATGTGGTCCACATGGTCCCTGACTCTTAGTAGCTTGCAGACTGGTGGCAAAGGAACTGGGCAAGATCCCTTTACCACATGATGTGATGAGATCTTTAACAGAGGAAATTAAAAAAAAGGAGGAGCAACTTAATACATACTGATTGTCCCTAAACGGCCTAATTGAACTTCTTGTCACCAATCCTTTCTACTTGGTTATTTCAAGTGAAAATAATGTAACTGAAATATGTCCTTGCTTATTCCCTCTTCGGGACAGCCCTGCTCATCTGATTATTCTGAGGATTTCAGAGAGATACAGAGCCCCTGTACTCCTGGAATTCTAATTTGCAAGCCAGGTGGAGTTCGCTGGCTTCACATGCTCGGTCCCCGGGAGGGACTTGTGCGCCTTCCTAGGTTTTCCTGCCTGATGCTTGCCTTCCTCAGGCAACAAAAGTACTACCAGCCCCAGGAAATGAGCTCCCTCAAGCAAAATGATTAGCCTTGGCCTCAAACTGCTTTCAAAGGATTTGGAAACAATACAACTGGGAAGAATGAAAAACTAGTGGGTTTCTTTTCCCCTTTTAAAAATGATTGAATCCCACCACCTTCTGAAGATGAATATTTCTGCTGGGCAGATTTGCTTTGTAAATTACAGACTTCAGTGGCTTTTTTGTTTTTTTTTTTTGCTTGCTGCTTCAGTGAACCGGGAATTAGACATATTTGCAATCAAATAAAATGTGAAGGCTCTTGGCAGGTTGAATTCTGACAACTCAGGAGCTCAGATGTATAGAATGCAGTAGTGTCCTGGGTCCAGGGCCCTGTGCAAGTGATGGAATGTTATAACAGTGAATGGAAGAGACAGAGACCCTGCCCTCAAGGGCTGAGAGTTCAGCGGCTAGGCAGATTTTTATATAAGTGATAAGAATAAAATGAGTAAGTGCAAAGATGGAGAAAGCTTACAGCCAATAAATTCACTCAGTAAAGTCAGGGCTGTTTATGGGTGCAAGAGATACATCAGTGACCTAGATAGAGACAAATCCCTGTCTTCTAGATAGATGTACCCAAAAGAAAAACAAGTAGCTGTGGAGACTCCTTACGTATAACCAGATACCTCATGAGATTTGGTTCTTGGCTTGAAGGTTGAAGGTCGTAGTTTCATGAGGCATCCCAGTTGACTGGCCTAATAAAGTGTTCAGTGCTTCTATTCTGCCTCTGAGTTTGTCACACAATGCCTTGAGTCTTAAAAGCTTGCAAGTGGCCATTTGAGGTACAGCAGTTGGTCTCTTTCTATCTGGAGTGACAGAGGAAGAATGAGTCAGGAACAGGAGGAGGAAATAGAATATGTGGCTAATTGCCTCAATGAATAATTACCCCCCGAAGAACAACATGGTACCTGGCTACCATACTGAACATTTTGATCAAGAATCCTGATCAAAAGGGGGAAAATGCAGAACAGATCTTCAAATGCTCAGAGACTGCACATTTTCTGAAGCCTTGGAAGCTAGAGGAACCCCTGAAACTACTTCCCTTAGATAATCTTTCAACTGAAAATACCCCCCCGAAGTCTTCTTAAAACAAATCAATAGTTTAGTAAAAAATGCGTGCCTTGTGCATTGTGCTCTTTTAAGAACTATCCATGTGGGATTAAATTGACAACTGGGCACTGATGCTTGAATCTCAGTAACTTTCACTGACTGAAGAATGAGGTCTTCTTTCAACTTTTTTTGGAAGGAGACAAAGATGCTTTGGTGTGACAAGAACTGTGGGACAAAATTGGGCTTCCTTAAGATTTGGCAATATGCAAGCAAGGTAGGTGAAGAGCCCTGATGGCACAGTGGTTGAAGCACTCGGCTACTAATCAGAAGGTAGGCCACCTAAATCTCCCATCAGCTCCAGGGGGGAAAGGTGGGCGGTCTGCTTCCTTAAAGATGGTAGCCTTGGAAACCCTATGGGGAACTTCCACCCCACCCCACAGGATTGCTGTGAATCAGAATTGACTCAACAGCAATGAGTTTGGCTTGGCTTGGGGGCAAGGTAGGTGGAGTCCCTTGTTGGTGCATTGGTTAATGTGCAGTGGTTAATGCACTTGGCTACTGTGTGAAAGGCTGGTGGGTTGTGTCCAGCAGAGGTACCTTGGGAGAAAGATCTGATAACCTATTTCTGAAAAATTGGCCACTGAAAACCCTGTGGAGCACAGTTGTAAGTAACTTAGCAAGTTACTGCTCTGAGTGTTAGTTTTTCTCATCTGTAAAGTGGAGATCCCAAGAACTAGCACCCCATAGGGTGGTTATGAAGATTAAATATTACATGTAGATTATTTGACACAGTGTCTAGCATGGTGTTTAGAGCTTAATGTATGTGATTATTTCTTGAATTACCACTAGAATAATTATCAGAGTCGTGAGAAGAATGCTACTTGCTGTCATTGTTGCTGGAAACCCTGGTGGCATAGTGGTTAAGGGCTGCTGCATCTGCTAACCAGAAGCAGTTCAAATCCACTAGGCCCACCTTGGAAACTCTGTGGGGCACTTCTATCTGTCTAGAGTGTCACTATGGGGCAGAATTGACTGAATGGCAGTGGGTTTGGTTTTGGTTTGGTTGTTGTTGCTACTTGGATTGAATTGATGCTGACTCGTGGTGACCACCTGTGACAGAGCAGAACTCTTTGTAGAGTTTTCTTATGGAGCACAGTGGCTTCATAGAGTTCTCTTGGCTGTAACCTTAACAGAAGCAGATTGCCAGGTCTTCTCTTCCATGGTGCCATGGGGAGGGTTAACACTGCCAACCTTTGACTTACCAGTTGAGTACAAACTGTGTCACCTAGAGACCCCATACTTGCTGTTAAAGTCATATTAAAATTATTTTAATGATAAGAATAATAATTACCATGGCCATTTGGCATGCCATTTGGTGAAACTGAAGCTGATATTAAATGACTTGCTCAGGCCACAGGCACTGTCTCCTGACTCCTGATCCAGTGCTCATTGCTCTCAGCGTGCGTCCTCATTAGCACATCGAGGCCCCTTTCCCAGCCCATCTGGTCACCGGTGGCAGCTCTGATGAAGCCACAGAGGTCGCTGCCAGGCTGAGAAGAGGGTCCGGCATCATTTAATCAGATGACCTCCAAAGCTGGCTTTTCCGGCTGACCGTCCAGCCTGCAGAAGAGCAGCATTAAGGAGTTAATGAGGCTTGGCTGAGGCAATGGGCCATCTGTTCTTAATTACCCAGAGTGCACTAAGGCCGAGGGCAGGTTGGCGTGGGGGTGATGGGGCACTGCCAGCCGTGGTTGTGCGGGCTGCCCTCTCCCAGCCACTGGACTTCCTGAGTTCCCCACTTTGCCTCCTTCCTTGTTTGTCCTTCTTCCAAGGCTGAGAGGCTGACATCACACGGTCATGTCCAGGAGCCCCGAGTCCATGGAGCAGTGGGGCAGCTGGAGAGAGCGGGACATCTTAAGTCTGCCTTCCTAGAGGCAGGGCCTGAGGAAGGGGTTCTTGTGCAGGAGGAAAGAGGGTGGGGAAGCAGGATGGGCCAAGGGGAGCCAAGCAAGGTTGGAGACCCACCTTGCCCTGTCCCCGGGGGCTCTTGGAGCTGACACCACAGCACAGTGTGTTCCCACCTGCTGCAGCGGGGGAGCAAGCCTCTGGAGAAGGTTGTGTGCCACTGTGAGGTGCCATCAGCCAGCACTTCCCGTGCCCAGGGGAGGGAACCTGCCCCAGTGGAAATCAGGTTAGGAGGCAGTGAGGCAGACCGTTCAAGAACCCCCTCACCAGAGAAACCAGACCTGCTCCCTGCTGTTGCCTCACAGGAGGCTGAACCATGTCTCCTGTCTGTCAAGCCCTGATCCACTGAGAGCCCTTCCTGCTTCCCCTCAGGCAGATGCAGGCTAGGATGCTGGCCGGGAGCATGCACGTGGTACCCAGGTATGGGTATAAATCTTGACTCTTGGGCCTACAAGTTGTTTGACCGTGGGCACAATACTTGACCTTTCTGGAACTCAGTCTCCTTGTCTGCTAAGTGGGAATAGTTGTACCCTATATTTTAGAGCTTGCTGTGAAGGTTTAGGAAACTGTGGTGGCATAGTGGGTTAAGTGCTGTGTCTGCTAACCAAAAGGTGAGCAGTTCAAATCCACCAATTGCTCCTTGGAAACTCTGTGGGACAGTTCTGCTCTCACCTCTAGGGTCTCGATGAGTCAGACCCAACTCGACAGCAGTGGGTTTGGTTTCTGAAGATTTAATGAGGTGGTGCAGGTAAACCACCTAGAACAGTGCCTGGAGCTTACCAAACGCTTAATCCGTGGCGGGGGGTGAGTGACGATGGTTCTCCTCCCGGCTCCTTCCTCCTTCTCCTCCTCCTCCTCCCCCTCCTTTTATTTTCTCTCCTTCCTCCTCATTTCCCCTCTCTCCTCTTCCTTCTCTTCTTCTCCCCCTTTTCTCCCCCCTCCTGTTATTATTATTGCTGTTGGTGTTGTTGCCACCCTCTGGGAAACAAATGTTGGAGCGAGGCGAAAGGAGAACCCAAACCCCAGCCCTGGGCTGATGCTGTGCTGTTTCTGAGACAGTCACAGGGTGGTAGAAAGAGCTACGTCTGTGTGTGTTGCAGGGGGATTTTTCCCAGTAGGAGGGCGTGGTCTTGTCATCACGGAGGAGGACACGTGAAGTCAAGTAGCACAGGATTCATATGCCGCCTCTGCCTCTTATAAGCTACATGGTGTTGGGAATATCAGTCACCGTCTCTGAGACTCAGTTGTCTTATCCATAAAAGGTTTATAGTAATGTTGGGAAGGTCAGTCACATAGGGTGATGCCTTGAATATAAGCTACAAGCTCTATGAGAACTCTCTCTTGGCTTGTCTGCTGTTCTGGCACATAACGAAAAAAAAAAAACCAAACCCAGTGCTGTCGAGTGGATTCCGACTCATACTGACCCTATAGGACAGGGTATAACTGCCCTGTAGAGTTTCCAAGGAGCCCCTGGAGGTTTCCAACTGCCAAAATTATGGCTATCAGATGTAAAACTTATTCCTCCTGGCATATAGTAGGTGCTTAAAAATTAGTTTCTTTCCTCACACTGAATGCTAGTGAGATTGGATTCGAACTGAGTTCAGCTGCTTTTTCCAGTTGGACCGCAGAGTATTTGCTCATTTCTAGTCTTAGTCAGCCACAGTTTTGGATCCTTTTGGATGCTGGGGTCCTGGAGTCTGCATCCCTCCTCTGGTGCTTTGACAGAGCTCCTCAGCTACGGGTTCTATGTGCTCTGGCATCAAAGGGACAAGGGTTCAAAGCCTCTTTCTCCCACCCAGTGAGCTGTTTACTTAGTCCTCCCGACCCTGTCTCTTCATCTGTAAAATGGAGCTATCAGAGTGTTCCTCTCAGCGTTGTGGGGGAAATACATTAGATAATGTCATTTAGCACAGTGCTTATCCCACAGTGCAAGGAGAACAAGAGACAGATGAGGTCATTAGTGTAGCAAGGAGGAGCCACATCTTTGTGGCTGCCCGATGAAAACAGGAATTTTTAGTGATTGTAAAGGGCCAACACAGCGGCCTCCACTCTGTGGCTCTGAGCTGAATTCGCTTGCCCCCATAGGTCACTGTGCAGAGTGTCCAGCTGCCTGGTGCATGCTGGGCTTGGTGAAAACGAACCTAATGATGAAAGAGTAAGTGTCACTCACCTCTGTGTTCATGGTGGCATTGATGCCTCGGATCCTTGTGGCCTGTTAGAGATGGTGTTTGGAGATGAAGGTTGGATAGGAAAGTGGAGGGCCTGGGAACTCAGCCGCTCCTCCAGCTCAGTTGTACATTTCATTGCCGAGCTCCTAGCTGTGCTTCTGAAAGTGGCATCCCTCCCCTCTGGCAGGAGCTGGGCTTGCTGTTAGTGTCGTTCAGCAAGGATTTCCAACTGTCTGATTTCCAGTCCTGCGGTAGGATTGTATTTCCCCATCTACTTTGAAGTTAGATGTGGGCACAAGGCCTGCTGTGGTCCAGTTGGTCCCTGTGGACAGGTGGTGTGAGTGGGAAAGACATGTTTGTCGTGTCCTGCTGAGATTTTGGGTTTGCTTGTTACTTTAGCATAACTGGAAGTAAACTGACTGACACACTCAGTAGGTGGAGGTAAGAGCCAGGAAGGGAGAGACTTCTCTGGTTCTGTTCACCGGTTTATTACCAGAGCCTAGCACAGTGCCTGGCAGATAGCAGCAGGTGCTCAGTACTTGCTAACGAATGAAAGAAAAGCCTTGAAACACCAGGTGTGCGTTTGAATACTGGCTTTGCCGCTTGCTAGCTCTATGAACCTTGGAAGGTCACGTAAGCTTTGTAATCCTCAGTTTTCTTATTCTTGCTGTCTTACACATCTGTTGCTGCTCTAACAGAAATACCACAAGTGGTTGATTTTGAAAAGAGCAATTTATTTTTCACAGTCTAGTAGGCTACAAATCTGAAATCAGGGTGTCAGCTCCAAGGTAAGGCTTTACCTGTTGGCTCTAGAAGAAGATCCTTGTTGTCGGTCTTCCCCTGGTGTCATGGATTATTGAACTGTGTCCCCCTAAAAATGTGTACAGAAATTTGGCTGGGTCACAATTACCAGTATTGTATGGTTGCCCTCCATTTGGTGATTTTTTTCCTGTGCTGTATGTTAAAGAGGATTAGGGTGGGACTGTAAGTCCCTTCCTAAGGTCACCTCCCTTCTCCATTGTAAAGGGAGTTTCCCTGGGTATGGCTTGTAGCTCCCTTTTTTTGTGATTAAGTGAAAGTATACAATCCAAATTAATTTGCATGCCCACCTGTGTACAACTCCTTCTGCTCTCCTTGCCCGGTGATGGCACACTCCTGCTTTTCATTCTATACCTGTCGTATTCTCCTAACAATCTCCTGTCCCTTCCTCTCCACCCTCTTCTCTCCCATCTAGAAGGTGTAAGACCACATCTTATAAATGCATAAAACCATCAAGTACGCCCACCATGTGCTCACATTGTATCCCTGAGTCTAGTCCATGTTGGTCCAAAGAGTTGATCTCAGTAACGTTTTCTGACCAGAGGCAACAGCAGGTCTGGGGCCATGCTCCCAGCAGATCCCTCAGTCTGTTGGATCATCAGTTGTGGTCTTTTAGTAGAGTTCTTGAGCTGCATCCCTCTTTTTCTCGTGTTGCCACAGGGACTCAACACTGTGTGCCCCATCATAGCTACCTTTGGTGGCGATTGGGCACCATCTGTTCTTCTGGTCACATGTTGATACAGTCTCCCATTCACACAAGTTCTGTTTCCTGAGCTCTTTGTTCTTCGTCCTTCTTGTTCTCGGTGATCATCTGTGAGTTGGGACAATTTGGTGTACCTCAGATGGCAGCTTGCTAGCTTTTAAGACCCTGGACACCACTCACCAGTTTGGGGGCCTTGCACCACCTTTTGTTCTCTTATCCTGCAAAAGATAAAAGGAAAGGGAAGCAAGCAGAGAGTTGGGACCCTCACACCATTGAGAACACAGTACCAGAAGTAAAGTGTGTCCTTCAGACCTGAGGTTTCTGTGCCCAGATGCCCCCTGACCAAGAACTGATATAATTAATACAAGGACCTTCCCCTAGAGCCGGCAGAAGGGAAAGCCTTCCCCTGGAGCGCACACCCTGAATTCAGACTCATAACCTACTGGACTGTGTAAGAATAAACTTTTCTTTGCTAAAGCTGTACTCTTGTGGTGTCTCTCTGTTAGAGCATCGCTAGCTAAGTTAACCACCTGGTGGACTGGGAGGCACAGAGGCCCCAGGTCCTTTCCAAAGGATGTGTCCCACTCCTGGCACTGCTTTCTTGGTGATATGAAATCTGTCTGCTAGCTTTTTTGTATCTCTAGAGACTGCCTCCAGCTACAATACAATCTCATACACTGAGTCCAGCCCACTGACACAACTGCTGCCCATCCTCCCTCATTAATACTGTAGAGGCAGGATTTACAGCATGGAGGAACATCACACATTAGCAATCATGGCCCAGCCAAACGCAATCCATGAGACAGTGGAAATATCATTCCTTGCAATGTACATGTAAAGATCCATTCAGATAGTGTGGAAGTTTCTGGTACATAAAAGGTACTCAGTACATGACAAAACCAAAAACCCAACCTAGTGCTGTCAGTTCCAACTCAAGCAACCCTAGAAGACATGGTAGAGCTACCCCATGGTGTTTCCAAGGCAGTAACCTCTAGGGGAGCAGACTGCTACATCTTGCTTCAGTGGAGTGGCTGGTGGGTTGCAACGATTGACCTTTTGTTAGCAGCTGAGCACTTAACCATTGCTCCTCTCAATACATAACAGCTAACAAAATATTCTGCTTTCAGTCGAGAAGAAAGGGTTGGAGGGGAAGTGCTCAGGTTTAACCACTTCTTTCTGCAAGAAAGATTGGCTTAGGAAGGAACTTGTAGGTGGTGTTTATGGGGGAAGAGGACCTGAGTGACAGCCCCCTTCAGTGAAGAATTGGGGACATCAAGGATAAAGTAATGAGCAAGCAGGTATTTCTTTCCCAGCAGTTCAAGAGAGCTATTTCAAATGGCACAAAACATCCCCAAATATTTGAGCAGAAGCCATAGCAAGTATGCTTTTAATTACCCTGCCAATAAAGATTCCTGGGCAGAACAGTCTTCGATGCACAGTAATGTTTTGCAATGTTTTTAGTAATTGGGTTAAGATAATTTATTAGAGTACCAACTGGATGTATTTCAGTAATTGCTAAGACTAGAATATTAGCCTTTCCTCCCTGAATGCAAATCGCTCCTCAGTGGGCCAAAGTATTGGAGGATATGGTTCTGAATATGCATATCACTTCGAGACAAATTCCTAGTGCTGACCGTAGCACCTACGTGAGCATTTATTTCAAATTGCACTTGAAAGCTTGCTGAACTGAGAGCCCAATGCTGGGGGCTTGTTTGGTTGGCGAGGTCATGAGCTTTGGTGGGTTGACCTACTGCTGTTTCTATTAAAATGAAAGAAAACCCGTGTGCAAATTTGAGGTGAGGAGGGTCAGTGAAGGCCCACTGAGGTCGCTAGCAACATAAGGGACATAGCTGATGGTTAGGGCAGATTTTCTCACCTCTTGAGTTTTCTCTGCTGAGCTTGTTGAGGGGAAACAGTCTAACCCTATTTCAGAAGAATAATCAGCAGAAGTACTAACAGAGGAATTGAGATGACGAGAGAGCCTTGCAGGGAGGGGGCCATATTTGCAATCAAGATTTAAAGATAATAAGCTTCCTCAGGTTAATTTGCTTTATGTAGCACTAGTGCAGCGTTGGGAGAAAGCATTTAGTAGAAGCTTTGCGATGTCGGGGAAATAATAACATCAGTGGAAGTTACCATCTGGACCACTTACGGTGGCTGGCAGGGTCCCAAGCCCATTGCTTGTATCCAGTTCATTTAATTCTCACAATAACCCAGTAGGGGGTGGTGCCATCATCCCCATTTTTATAGATGAAGAGGTTGAGTCTTTCCGAAATGAAGCACTTTGGTTATTGGTGGTGGAGCCAGGATTTGAACCAAGTACTTGGAATCTCAAGCTCCTGTGTGACCAGCAGACTGTACCACCTTTCAGTAGCAGCAGCCAGCCTTCGCTAAACAGCCATTACCTACAGTAGCCCAGTTAACAATGTAAATACTCCTTACGGTGCGTGCTACCCCAACTTGGGAGACAAAAAATTGTGGAGGAGGGTCTGTAGAGCTCTGATTAATGACGCAGGTGATGTTGTGAGAAGGATGATGGTGATTTAGGTGGGAGTGGTGAGGCGGGCTGGTTTCAAGAGGCAGAGAGTATTAAAAGGTTTCAGACCTAGAAAATATGCAGGCACATCAGCACCCTCATTTATAAAATGCGGGTGATACTGTACTGACCTCAAAAGGCTGTGGGTAGAAACCAACAGGGATAACGCAAGTATGGTACTTAGCTCCCTGCGTGACACATAGTTAAGTGCTTAACTATCAGGCATTAATACCTTTTGTGTGGGATAATTATAACGGGGATGTCATGGATTGAATTGTGTACCCCCCCCCCCCAATGTGCGTAGCAATTTAGCTAGGCCAGAATTTCTGGTACTGTGTGATGTTCTCTTATGTCTGTATGATGTTAGTATGTTGTGCTTGTGTTAGTGAGGCAGGACTGAATCTGTAAGAGTGTATTGTGCCTTCAAGCAATCTCTTGGGATAAAAAGGAAAAGGAAGCTAGCAGAGAGTTGGAGAGCTCAGAGCCATGTCCTTTGGACCTGGGATCCCTGTGCCTCAGAAGCTCCCAGTCCAGTGAAGACTGATAAAGACTTTCCTTCAGAGCCAGCAGGGAAAGCCTTCCCCTGGAGTTGACTTCCTGATTTGGACTATCAGCGAGCTTTACTCTGAGAAAGTTATTCTCTTTGTTAAAGCCATCCACTGACAGTACTTCTGTTATAGCAGCACTAGATGACTAAGAGAAATGATTTTCTGAGCACTTAAGATACTGAAGAAACCCTAGCGGTGTAACGGGTTAAGTGCTATGTCTGCTTACCAAAAGGTTGGCAGTTCAAGTCCACCAGATGCTCATTGGAAACTCTATGGGGCAGTTCTACCCTGACCTATAGGGTTGCTATGAGTCGGACACAACTTGATGGCAGTGGGTTTGGTTTTGTTTTTAAGGTATTGAAGAGATTAGGGTGATTTCACACAAAAATCTCAGACTTGCCCCCATCCCTCTGTGGTGATGAAATGGGCAGATGAGTGATGTGCACCCTACACCCTTACACGGCCTGTGCCCACCCCTCCCTGCTGAGTCTCCCTGGATCACAGACTAAGAGTCAGTGGCCGTTTCTTAAGGCCCTCTGTGCTGCTCATGTGAGTTGTAATCGACTTGACAGCAGTGGGCTTCTTTTGATCTGTGCTGCTCCAAGTGGGAAAACTTGTTCTTGTGGGAAAACAGCACAGACTAGAGGGTTATGTGTTTCAAGACAGACGGGAGCAAGGAAATGAGTGAAAGTCAATATTCCTATTTAATATGCAAACTAAAGTAGGCCTAACAAAAGACAATTACTCCATTTTAAAATAAACATCTGGCCTGCTTTGCTGGTTTTTGTTAAAAAAAAAGATATTGAAAAGAGCTGTAATTGATCACCACCATTTGGAAAGGTATTCAACCTCCCTGTGTGGCTGCTGTTAGCTGCCACTGAGTGGCTTCCGACTAATGGCAACTTTAAGTACAAGAGAAGGAAATGTAGCCCAGGCCCGGGCCATCTGCAGGGTTGCTGGTACATTTCAGACTTTTCCTGTGGCCATTGGGTCACTCTGTCTCACTGAGGGTTTCCTTCTTTCTGCTGACCTTCTGCTTTATCAACCATGACATCTTTTCCAGCAACTGGTCCTTCCTGATGACCCGTACCAAGTAAGCAAGCCAAAGTCTTGCCATCCTTGCTTCTAAGGAGCATTCTGGTTGTGTCTCTTCTAGGACTGATTTGCTCATTCTTCTGGCAGCCCACGGTACATTCAGTATTCTTTACTAACAGCACAATTCTTCGTTGCATGAACCTACTTATACACTGGGTAGATAAACCCTTATACCTGTACTGTCAACACACAAAAATGTATATATATTAAGGAGCAAGATTCATCTGTGGATCTGCAAGCAGGAAATGAATATCATCACATCCCTGTATTAACTAAAATACCCAGATTTCCAGAGTCTGGACTGTGTGCCTTCCTTTCTAGATCTGTTGGGGTTGCGTGAGGGGAGGGAGGTAGAACTGCTCATGGAAGGCAGTGAAAAGAGGAGTAAGAATGGAGGTGCTGTATGAATCACTGTGCTTACCGTCACCCTGAGTGTTGGCGGGATCTCCGGTGATCCCCTGGCTATAGAGAAGAGTGGGAAGTAAGTATGATGCCTATTCTGCAGGTGAAGAGGGAGGCTTAAAGGAACCAGGGGCTTCCTCATGGATGAACCACAGAGGAAGTGGTCATGTGGTAGAGTAGGGGCTCAAACCCGAGTCTTCTGACATTGGATCCCCTGAACTTTCCTCCTTTTTGCCAAGACTCCCAATGGGAGTAGCAGGTCCTAAATTGGATCCTGGCCCTTGGAGGAATTGTCACCATTCCATCACCACTCTCATTGGCACTGTCACTAGCAGACCTATCTCAATGATAGCTGGTGCCACTGTTACCAGGGTCCCCACCTCCAGCATCCCCATCACGGTCGAGGTAGTTTTTGTTAAGGGTCATACTGCAAATGCATTTCCACGTCAGTTAAGAAGCTGTTTGCTAATCCTGTCAGCATCCCCAAGTCAAGAAGGATCATCTGTATTATCAGAGGCAGTTACAGCTTCCCCAAAAGTTTCCTAATGGATAATAAATTATGAAGAGAATATTCTTTGCTATGTAATTAATGGAAATTTACCATTTTTAAGCTTCCTCTGGGAAATTTTCCGTGTCAAATGAATTTGTCGATGGGACCCGGGAGGGAGGCCATCACGACTATTCCACCGTGCGCTTCTTCATTAGGCTGCTGCTGGAGGTGAGATTTTCAGTCACGTCTTCTGATGGCTTTGATCTCAGATGACAGTGTTAACTCTATTTGTTCCGTGGTATCACTCTGGTGTTTTAAAACAGTCTTTTAAGATAGCCTTGCTAATTATTTTGCTAGAAGTTTAATTAAATCTTGTCACAGACAAATATACTGTCTTGAGGAATGGCTGCCGAACGTGAGTCAGATTGTGTAGAAAGAGGCAGAGTAGACAGATATGTATACAATGAATGGTACAGAAAATAGATTTCCGCGCGAAAGGACACAGGACTTACTGACGTTCCAGTCTCTTTGTTTGAAGCATGTTCAACTTGGGGGGAATTCCACGTTGCTTTAATTTCCTGTTTGGGACCAGATGTACTGAAATGTACCAAATAGCTGTTTTTCCTTAGGCTTTCACTGGGAGTACAGAAAGAAATAGAGTAGCCATCCTCAAGGGACTCCTGATCTCGTGGGCGTACAGAGAGGGACGTGGTGTATGACGTGCTAAAGGTCAGGTGTGCAGGCATGGGCACAGTTCTGGAAACAACCTTTTAAAAGAAGGAAGTAGATTTAAATGCCTGATACGGAGTGACATGCCAAGAGAGGTTTAAGATGGAAAAAACAAAGTACTGAATATTATACGGCAGGGGTTGGCAAACTTTTTCTGGAAAGGCCAGACAGTAACAATTGTAGACTTCGTGGTTCTTGAGGTCTCTGTCCTTGATATGTGAAAAGGAGTGGATGTGGCCACGTTCCAGTAAAGCTTTATTTATGCGTAGTAACATTTGAATTTCAATAAAGTTTATGTCATGAAAAATTCTTCTTTCTGTTGTCAGTCATTTAAAAACTTAAACACAATTCTTAGTTTTCTGGTTCTGCAAAAAACAGACAGCAGGCTAGATTGAGACCACAGGTTTGTAGACACCTGATAATAGAATATGTTGTTTATGTATAAATATACAAAACACACACAAACATGCTACATACAAAACACATGATAGGAATAATATTTTCCAAATAACTCTTGGTTGTTATTTATTCTCTTAGAACCAAATTTGTTTGTCACAGCACCTTTCAGTGATGAAAAGCAAGCCATGAGGTTTATTGTCCTCTAGAAAGGGAGTGTCACATAGAATGGAGCAAAGAGACTGAACCTTGGGTCTCAAAGAGGACTTATTTTTACTCTCCAGTAAATGGCAAGGCAATAATTTTAAAGGCCAGACTTTCTTAAGAATTAAAGGTTTTGTGTGCTTGTTTTATCTTTCTAAATGCTAAAGATAGGGATAGGTAGCTTGACTCTGACTTGTCGTGATCTTATGTACAACAGAAAGAAACACTGCCTGGCAGGTTTAACTCCATGGGTGTGGCTGTTGTGCCAGTCCATCTCACCAAGGGTCTCCCTCACCCTCACATGCCTGCTGCTTCACCACACATGGTATTCTCCAGCAGTTCATCCCTCCTCATGACATGTCCAGAGCAAGCAGAGTAGATAGTGTTCTGTTGTGATCCATTACCATTAGCTAATTTTTGGAAGTCGATCACCAGGTCTTTCTTCCTAGTCTATCTTAGTCTAGACGTTCCACTGAAGTCTGTTTGCCATTTGTGACCCTGCTTGTATTTGGATTACTGGTTCCATAGCTTCTGGGACCGCAAAATCCACCACAGTGTGACAAGCAGACAGTTGTGGTGGTAAAAATTTCAAAAAAGATGTATCAGGTGCAAACCTGGCCAACTTAGACCATAGAGTTTGGTGACAAGTCATTGTATCGTATTTGGTGAAGGGAGGGAAGCAACTATCTGGCAGAGAAAGCTCCTCTGGTCCTGGGAGACTCAGTAGAGGAGACCAGAAGGAGAAAGACAGACTTTGGGGCATGCGGGTTCTAGATTGCTCCATGACAATACACTAAAGCAGTGTTAGAAACAGAAAGCTATGTGTGGTGGACTTTCAGAGCACGGTAGTTGCTTTCCTCATTTCATGCATGAATATTTTCACGTGCCTGTCTTTTAGAAGCTTCACATTCAGTTTACTGATGTAGAAGTAAGGGAGGGAGGTGGGTGGAAGAATTTCCCATAGGCCTCTGTAGGGCAGTGTGGAGATGCTGAGAGAACCCAAGAGCCACCACCTGGAGTCAGAGCAGGAGGGCTCAGCAGTCAGGAACTTGTCTACAGAGGCGAGTAGCCAGAAGCACAGAATTCAACCACGGGTCCCAGTATGATAACCTAAAACATCAGCAGAGACTTGGCATCCTTTCTGAAGATACAAGGGCAGAGGTGACCAATCATGCTGTTACGGGCACCAGAAAAATCCCAAGGAATGTCTAGTGAAGTTAAAGTTCCTTCCTCTGTACTTCTGAGGACATGCACACTTTCCCATGTCTGCATGACATCTTGTGGAAAACGTGCACCGTTCTGGTATAGAGTTTGAACCTCAGATTTGATTGGATATTTATCCTAAAGTATCTGAACTAACTCAGGACTGTTTTAAGCTGCCTGAGATGAAGATGTTTCCAGCTGGCATGTCTAGATGTTCTTCACGGTGCCCACTGGGATGGAATCCTGGTGCAAGACAAAGGAAGAGAACATGAAGTTTGCTGCGTTTGTTACACAGAAGTTGTACTGGGTAGCGTTTGATCCTGCTACATGCAATGCTTATGTATGCATGCCATGTCTCTGCCACAGTGACTGTCTCTGGGGAGGGGTCCTGGTGTCAGGAGGTGAGAGAAGACCTTCTGCTACTGTTTATTCCTTTTGTGTTCCATTAGAAGCTGTCCCTGTAGTCCAAGCAAGCAGTGGTAGTAATGGTGGTCTTTGGTGCCATCGGGTCCCAGGAAGATGTTTGCGATTGATCCTGTGTGTGATGTGGAATTGGTGGAAGGAATGAGCAGGGTTGCGTCCTGCTTAGATTTGTATTTTAAACAGGTTTCTGAAAACCTAGTAGCGTAATGGTTCAGCACTACATGTGCCATCCAAGAGGCCGGCAGTTCAAATCTGCCAACTGCTCTTGAGAAACTCCATGGGGCAGATCTGTTGTGTCCTCTAGGGTCACTATGAGTCAGAATTGACTTGACGGCAATGGCTTTGGCCTCTGGCTGCCTGGGCAGTAGTCTGGAAAAGAGGTTGAGAGGTTGGCATGGATAAGACTGAAGAGAGAAAGGGCTTTTTGGTATACTCTAGAAGAGAGAAAGTGGGAGCCAGACGAGGGCAGTGACAGTGGCATTAACGAGGAGAGGTCTGTGAGACAGACTCAGGGGGAAGCTGAGATCCACACAGAGAAGATAAAGAAGGGTCAAAAAAACAGAGAAGGCATCTCAGAAACTAGAGGGAGCAACAGTAACGAACCCCGATAAGAGTGCCCATCTCTCATTGTCCTGAGCGTTACCTGTTTCTTACATCCAAAGTAGTTTAAATCTTGACGGCACTCTGTGAAGATGCTGACAAGGGGTTGTGTGCATTACGTATCTATGATAAAGTCACCGAATCCGTCTCTCTCTGGGTCTCCCTCTCTCGGGAGTGCTCTCTCTCCCTCTCTGGATGTATCTCTGTATCTCTCTCTCTTCCTGGATTTCTCTGTATCTCTTCCTGAATCTCCATCTAGATCTTTCTGTATTTCTTTCTGTATCTCTCTCACTCTCTGGATATCTCTCTCCCTCTGTCTCTCAATTTCTCTCTCCATGAATCTCTTTCTGTCTCTCTCTGTCCCTCTCTGGGTCTCTCTCTCCAGATCTCTGTCTCTCTTTCTTTCTCCCCTGGACTCTCTGGATCTCCCTTTCTCTTTGGATCTTTCTGACTCCCTGGATCTCTCATTCTTTCTCTGTCTCTCTTCTTAGGTCTCTCTCTGTCTCTTTGCAGTTTTTTAAACAACAGTTTCTGTTGGGGGGGGGGATCTGAGAATGACGTTGCTAAATCCTGTGCATAGGTGTTTTCTGAGGCCTTAATCATCTCAAGGGTCAACTGAGCTGCAGTCCTCCTCCCAGGCCGCTGAGTGTTTTGGTCTTCATGGGCTGTTGAATTGAGGGCCTCCTTTCCTCCCTGGCTGTTGGCCAAACTGACTTTTGTTCTTGGCCTCGTGGCTCTTGCCGCATAGCAGACATCAGAGAAGATGTCTGTAGGTAACCAACCTCAAAAATGATAATCCATTGTTTTTACCTTTTTAAGGGATAGAATTCCTTAAAAAACAGGAAGGGGGAAGTACAGACAGTTAATGCTCCTAGCTGCTACCCTGAAGGCTGGAGGTTTGAGTCTCGCCAGAGGCATTTTAGAAGAATGGCCTGGCACCCAACTTCTGAAAAAGCCTCCCCAGGAAACCCTGTGCAGCACATTTCTGCTCTGGCACAGGTGAGGTCGCCATGCATGAGTCAACTTGACGGTGACATCTTCCTTTAGGCCTCAGAAACAAGCTGTCGCTTCACATTCAAGGGGGCGGAATTACTTGGGGGAGACATCAGAAGGTGCCTAACACACTCTTCCATCTTTCTCCTGCCTTGCATGCCTGTGTTTCAGATTCCTAAATCCCACCTGCCTTCTGGGGATACATCTTACTGCACTGCACTCTAGATGACCCATTTCGGAGAGTGGTTTTATGCCAACTTCCAGACTTGAGAGCATAAGAGACAGTGGGCTGGTTGGCAGGTTCTGAAAATAAAGTAAGTTGATGTCTTCCCCCACCATAATTTCTCAATTCTTCATTGGCGTTCTGGGGCTCTCCCCTCTCACTGACTCTCAGGTCAGGCACCCTTGGCTTCAGTGTTCTGTTCCCCTGAGATGGTGTTCTGGTCAAGCTCCCTGCCCTTTCCAGGTGCTGACACAGGGCACCATCTGCCTGTCACGACGTCTGCACGTCTTTGACCTGGGAATGACCCTTGTGCCCATGTAAGAGGCACCATTGTACCTGAGTGCTGAAGCCGTTTCTGTACATGATGATACTTAGAAAGTGATTGCCCTGAGGTTCCGGAAACGTAAAGCATGCTCTGCGGCTGATGGGAAATCGAGCAGCCCCCCGCCCAAGTCATTTGGAATAACTGAACACGGCATGTAATGTGAGCTCACTGAAGCACACAGCTTTCAATTAAAGCAAACAAAAAGTTGAGAGAAAATTCCCAGGAAAATGCAATTTCCAAGTTGTGCAGTATTTGCTTTGAATTCGTATATTACTACAAATGCCGTCTTGTCGCTAGAGCAGAATTTCCTGTCGCCCTGCCTTTCCCTCTCTTCTTCCTTGCCATCTTTCTTCCCGCCCTCCTCTCACTCCTCCTTTTGGCTTGAGTTTAGGGGAGCTATCCAGCTGTTCTGGTGCCTCAGGGGTGTCCATGTGATGATGGCCCAACAACTCTGGCTCAGTGGGAAGCCCCAGTCTGTTTCCAGCAAGAAGACTGTCACCAAAGAAGATCAGATTTACTGGTCTGACAGAGAGACTAGAGAAACTCTGAGGGTACAGGTCCCCAGACACCCCTTTAACTCAGTATGAAGTCACTGCTGAGGGTCGCAGTTCAGCTAAAAATTAGAAAGACCCATAAAACAAAATGAGACGAAATGGGCACAGCAGCCTAGGGGCAAGAAAGAGAAAGCAGGAGGAGACAGGAAAGCTGATACTGGGGAACCACGAGTGAGAAGGGAGAGTGTTGGCATGTTATGGCAACTAATATCACAAAATAGTGTGTATTAATTGTTTAATAAGAAACTAATTTGCTTTGTAAACCTTCATAAAAAGCATAATTAAAAAAAAAAAGTATAAGAATACTGCGTCACCCTGAAACCAAGTACGACTGCTGGTTCTCTCTGTCCCTTTCAGGAGGGTTTCTGAAACCATTGTCTTAGTTTCCTAGTGCTGCTGTAACAAAAATACCAAAAGGAGGTATCTTTTACAAATGGAAATTTATTTTGTCACAGTTGAGAGGCTAGAAGTTTGGATCCAAGTCACCAGCTCTACTGGAAGGCTCTCTGTTGACTGTGGAGAACGATCCTTATCTCTCTCGGCTTCTGTCACCCTAATGTCCCTGAGTTCCTTGATGATCCACTCATGGCATCCATCCTTCCGCTTTGTGTTTGCATGTTTCTGTGTCAGTGCAGCTTCTTATAAATCAGAAATGATTAGGTTTAAGACACACCCTGCACTGGTATGTCCTCACTGACATGACAAGGAAAACCTCATTCCCAAATAGCAGCACATTAATGGGTTTAGGAGGTAACGTTCCAATATATGTGTTGGAAAGACACAATGCAGCGTCTAACAAACACACTCAAAGAATGCCACCTTTGGTGCGAAGTCAAGAGAGCCAGCGCTGAGCTTGAGTCACTGAGAGTCCCCTGCTAGGACTGATGTGGGGAACCCATTTGTTTTATAGTCCCCTAGGGATGTCATAACAAAACACCACAAAGTGTGGGGGAGGGCAGGGAGAGGCTTTAAAGAACCCAAATTTACTTGCTAACAGTTCTGGAGGCTAGAAGTTCAAATCAGGGGCTTGGCCATGTCAACTCCTTCTAGGAACTTTGAGAGGAACTTTCCATGTCCCCTTGTTTCTGATGACTGCTGACAATTCTTGTTGTTCCTCTGCAACTTATAGATGCCTTGCCTCCATAGCCACATGGTTCCATGTTCCCTGTGTGTTTGGCTCTACTCCCATGTCTGTTGTTTTCTGTAAAACATCATTCAAAAGGAAGTAGGAGGCAGCTAACAGATGCATGAGGGAATGCTCACGATCACTAGCCATTAGAGAAATGCAAATCAAAACCACAGTGAGATACCATCTCATCCCAACCAGGCTAGCATTAAGCTAACAGATGCAAAATAATAAATATTAGAGAGGGTGTGGAGAGACTAGAACACTTGTGCACCACTGGTGGAAATATCAAGTGGTACAGCCACTTCGGAAATTGATTTTGCACTTCCTTAAAAAGCTAGAAATAGAAGTACCATATAATCCAGCACTCTCACTCCATGGAATATATCCTTGAGAAATAAGAGCCATCACACCAGTAGATATACACACAGCCACGATCACTGCAGCGCTGTCCATGGCAGCAAAAAGATGGAGACAAACTAGGTGTTCATTAGTGGATGAATGGATAAACCATGGAATATTCACACAATGCAGTAGTACACAATGATAAAGGACAATGATGAGTCTATAAAATATCTCATAACGTGCAAGAATCTGGAAGGCAGATACTGAGTGAAATTAATTGCAAAAGAAACAATTATTGTATGAGACCACTTATAAGAACTCAAGGAAAGGTTTAAACACGAAAGAAAAACATTCTTTGATGGTTACGAGGGTGTTGGGAGTGAGAGGGGAATTCACTAACTAGACAGTAGACAAGAATTAGGTGAAGGGAAAGACAACACACAATACAGGGGAATCTACTCAGCTAGGTGACATGAAAAGCTAAGAAGTTTCCTGAACGTAGCCAAATACTTCGTGCGACAGAGTAGCAGGGGCGAGAGTCTGGGAACTGGCTTCAGGGATCATCTAGGTCAAATGGCATTACAAAACTTATTAAGAAAATGTTCTGCATCCCACTTTGGCATCTGGGATCTTAGACGCTTGCGAGTGACCATCTAAAGTACATTAACTGGTCCTGACACACCTTGAGCACAGGAGAATGAAGAATAGCTAAGACACAAGGATAGTATTAGCCCAAGAGACAAAAAAGCCCTGTAGACCAGAGACTCTTATCAGCCTGAGACCAGAAGAACTAGGTGCTGCCTGGTTACCATCAGTGACTGCTCTGCTAGGGAACACAACAGCAAGTCCCTCACGGAGCAAGAGAAAAGTGTGATGCTGAACCCAAACTCGTAAAAGAGACCAGATTTTATCGTCTGACGGAGATGAGAACCCTGGAAGATACAACCCATACACTCTCTGTTAACCCAGAACTATAATCATTCCCAAAGCCACCTCTTCAGACATAGATTAGATTGGAATGTGAAACATATACTAATACTGATGAAGAGTGTGCTTCCTAGTTCAAGTAGATACGGGAGACTAACTGGGCAGCTCCTGTTCAGAGTTGAGATGAGAAGGCAGAAAGGGACAGGAGCTGGCTGGATGGACATGGGAAATCTGGGATGAAAAGGAGGAGCATGCTGTCATAAGGATTGCAACCAGTGTCACATAATAATTTGTGTATAAATTTTTGTGTGAGAAATTAACCTGAACTGGAAATGTTCACCTGAAGCACAATTGAAACAAAAAAAAAGGATTAAGGTCCATACTACTCCATGATTCTGAAGATGGCACAGGACAGGGCGGTTTTTCATGGTATTGGACCAAGGGTCATGCTGCATCAGAACCAACTTGATGGCATCTCAAAGCAACAACTGTTGTGGTATAACCTTGTTAACTGAGAATCTCATGAAGATTTCCCCAAACAAGGTCATGTTCACTGCTGCAGGGGTTAGAACTTCAACATATCCTGTTTTTTTTTTTTTTTGAGGTGGGGCAAGAAGAGAAGGGGCACGATTGAATCTATTAATACCCACCATGCAGCCTTCATAGTATATTAACCATAGATCTAGCTCTCAGATGTTCGTTCATTCCGTAGCGTGGATCTGGTCATCCTTAACTAATGTTCTTGTCATTGCATGGTCCCCAGGTTAAAGAAATCTTGTCTGTGTGGTTACATATTAACCTCTGAATGGGGTGGATGTCATGGGGAGGCTTGCAGGCAGAGATGGTGGCATATAACACATGAAAAATAGATAAGCACTGGTAGTTAGAGCAGCGTTTTCCAGTCTTTCCTCTTCCTGAGAATCACCCAGAAGATGAACAGAATCCAGATCCTCACTCTACTCTTCTGCATATTCTGATTTAGTAAGTCCAGCAGGAGGCCCATTGTTGTTAGCAGCTGCTAAGTTAGCCCTTGACTCATGGACACCGTGTACGACAGAACAAAACACCGCTCGGTCCTGTGCCTCCCTGTGATGGGTTACAGATTGGCTTACAGAAAGCCCTGTGTGATCCATACAGCTTTCAATTCACTGATGTTTTGGCAGTAGATTACCAGGCCTTTCTTTCCAGCTTGTCTTAGTCTGGAAGCTCTGCTGAAAGCTTTTTCAGTATCATAGCAACATGTAAATCTCAACTGACAAGCAGTGGTGGTAGTGCAGTAGATGCATTGGCTGGAAACCAAATTTCAGCCTTCACATGGAAGGCAACAATTCTATCACTGAGCCACTGATGCCCATACAGAGTTGTAGTTGTCAGGTGCCTTTGAATTGGTTCCAGCTCGTAGCAACCCTGTGTACAACAGAATGAAACACTGCCCAGTCCTGCGCCATCCTCACTGTTGGTACTGTGCCTGAGCCTGTTGTGGCGGTCACTGTGTCAGTCCATCTCATTGAGGATCTTCCTCTTTGTCACTGATCCTCCTCTTTACCAAGCATGAGGTCCTTCTCCAGGGACTGATCCCACCTGATCACATGTCCAGAGTTAAAGTGTGCCCAGTGTATGTGAGGCGTAGTGTCACCATCCTTGTTTTTTTTTATTAAATGAAAAAATGAAAGTGTACATACTCTATGCTTACAATATTGGGTTGAGAGAGGAGGAGTACACAAGTTGTTTCGAAGTCCCATTAATATTGATCTTTTTACTAATGTGAATTGTCACCAATTCCACCCTACCAAATTTCTAACAATTATCTAATCTAAACTCTCGTCCCTTGCCTTCCTGCCCTCTCACCTTCCCCACCCTTGTAGCTGTCAAAGAGTCTTTTCTATTATGTATGAGTATGCATTGAAGTTTTTATTGTAGGGGTGTCACATAATAATTCTTCTTCTGTCACTGATGTCCATGATAGCAAAAAGTTGGGGAATCAACCCAGATGCCCAACAACAGAAGAATGGATAGGTAAACTTTGGTATATATGCTCCATGGAGTACCATACACTGATAAAGAACAATGATGATAGCAGGAAACATCTCTCAATTTGGTCACAACTGGAGGACATTACATTGAGTGAAACCATCCTTGTTTTGTAGGCACCTTCTGGTTGTACTTTCAAGAGAGACTTGTTCATTTGTTTGGCAGTCCATAGTATGTTCAGTATTTTCCTCCAACAGCACAATTTAAAAACATGTTTTTTATTCTTTAGCTAGCTTTCGTATTTATATGAGGCGACTGTAAGCATCATGGCTTGGGTCAGGTGTACATTGGTCTTCAAGGTAGCATCTTGTTTTTCAACACTTTAAAGAGACCTTTTGCAGCAGATTTGTCCGGTGCAATGTGTTTGATTTCTTGATTGTGGCTCAGAGAAAAAAGAAATAAATTCTTGACAACCTAAATTTTTTCTGTGTATCGTGATTGGTCCAATTGTGAGGATTTTTGTTTTCTTTCTGTTGTGATATACTCCATACTGAAAGCCCTGGTTTTTGATCTTCATCAGTAAGTGTTTCAAGACCTCTTCACTTTCAGCAAGGAAGCCCTTGTCACCTGCATATCACAGGTTGTTGATGAGTCTCACTGTAACCCTGATGACCTGTGCTTCTTCATGTAGTTCAGCATCTCAGATTATTTTCTCTGTATACTGAAGAGGTATGGTTAAAGGATACAACCTTGATGCAAACCTTTCCTGACTTGAAACTACACAGTATCTCCTTGTTCTGTTGTGATGACTGCCTCTTGATCTATGTACAGTTTCCCTTTGAGCAAAATTCAGTGTTCTGGGATTCCTGTTTTTTTCAGAGTTGTCCATAATTTGATGTGATCGTCACAAATGAATGCCTTTGCATAGTCAGGAAAACACAGGTAGACATCTTTCTGTTATTCTGTGCTTTCAGCCAGGATCCATCTGACATCAGCAATGATATCCCTGGTTCCACATCATCTTTTACATCTATTTTGAATTTTTGGCAGTTCCCTGTAGATATACTGCTGTAACCGCTTTTCAATGATCTTCAGCAAAATTTTACTTCCATATGATATTGATAATATTTTTCGATAATGTCTGCCTTCAGTTGGTTGGATCACCTTTCTTGGGAATAGGCGTACGTGTGGATCTCGTCCAGTCAGTTGGCCAGGTAGCTCTCTTGCAGATTTCTTGGCACAGATGATAAGCACTTCTGGTGTTCCATCCGTTTGTTGAAACATCTCAGTTGACAGTCCATCAGTTCCTGGAGCCTTGTTTTCCACCAGTACTTTCAGTGCAAGTTGGACTTCTTCAGTCCCATTGCTTCTTGATCTTACACTACCTCCTAAAATGGTTGGACATCAAACTGTTCTTCTTGATTCAGTGACTGTTTTTTTTTTCCCCATCTTCTTTTGATGCTACATTCAGACTCAGGCCTAAGAATCAGTATTCAGCACATGCATCAGATGACTGTTTTGCTCCATTAAGACTGGGAAACCTTGACTTAGGCCATGATGTTCAAATGATAGGATCAGCAAGGAATTCAGTTAAAGGCAGCCTCCTGGTCCCCTTGATCAGCGCTTCCTTGTTGGTCACTGTTTGGTACGGAATCTGCAGTTTCAAGAAGTCCTCTGATGACTGTGGTGTGAGCATGCGGTTGAGCCTCCCTCGGGGAGGCACTGGCGTGGACCGTCCCGACTCAGCACGATGCCCAGGCTGGTCACATCAACATCACTGGGAGCTGGCTAGAAAGGCAGAATGCTGTACCCCAGCCTGGGCCTCCTGAGTCACAATCTGCATTTCAACTATAACGCCAGGTTTACGGATGCACGGAAAATTGGAAAGCACTCTCAAAAAGAAGCGGGTCTCAAGGTGTGGCTCCCAAGCTAGCACCTTTGGCATTACCAGGGGCTTGTTAGGAGGGCATATTCTCAGGTCCCAACCCAGACCTGTGGAATCAGAAACTCTGGGATGGGCCAGCAGCACCCTCTGTTTTAAACAGTGCTCCAGGTGATTCTGATGCAGTAAAAGTCAGATAACCTCTGACTCATAGGCAGCCTTTTTTTTTTAAGAAGGCTAATTTATCTTCAGGTGCTCTAATCTATGCTGCTGACATTTATACCTGTGGACACACCAGCCTGACCTTTGAATTACTGTTCCAAAGAAGCGCATTGACTCTATCTCGCCCCTGGAAGTGTGGGGAGTCCATAAATATGGAATAAAGAATTGAATCTCATTGATTGGTTCCATCAGTTTGTCTCTTCCAGCAGGGAGACCATTGGAGCAAAGTTTTTCTCTTCTCCTGCCCTGGAGTGCAAACAGCAAATGACCATCATCAGAAAGGGTACTTCTGATAAGCCCCTAATCTGGTGGAGCACAATGCCCAGTGCCTCTCTGCATAAACAGCTTCCTCAAATCTGTAACCCACAGCACACGAGGCAGCAATGCTGGCGGGAGGCTAGAGGCCAAGATGACGTGTCACCTTGTGCACTTGGCCTCTCTGGGCTCTGTTCACAGGGCTGGTCTCATTTACCGAAAGAGGGTAATGCTATCATCTCTTCTACCTCCAGATCTCTTGTAAATATCAGAAGGATGTCTGAATGCATGAGTGCTTTGGGAAGTTAAGACTGCTGTGCAAATGCACAGACTCCTTCCTATCGTAAACACAGAGGGGGGTGGCTTTGGAGGAGGGATTAGGGCAGCATGCTTTCAGGGCAGGGAGGTTCAGGGCAATTCAAGTCAACCTCTTGCATCTCTATTAGACCTCTAACATGGGTCTTAGCCACATGCCTTCACAAAATCTATGCCAGAGATTAACTCTCAACCCTCGGCCTTGACTCAGGATAAAGACTGCAGTGTAGATGGCATATATGGGTGGCTATTACAGGGAACCCCTTGGGGAAGGGGAGCTGGACCATGAAGCAGAAAAGGGAAGTAGACCAGCAAGGGATGTGTCACCAAGCAGGTTGTGTTTGTGGGTCACTGAGTGTGAACCCCCGTGGGGGTGGGATCTCTGGGACTGGCTCAGAGTTCTCCCACCGATGTAGCAGGGTGGGTTTGTGGGCAACTGAGAGTTAACCCCACAGGGTGGCTTTGGTATCAGCTCGGAGTACTCCCAGCCATGTAGCAGGGCATGTCTATGGGCAACTGAGGGTTAATCCTCTAGGGGGAGCTCTGAGACCAGCTCGGAGTTCTCCCAGCCACGTTGTTCACAGGGGTCATTGATCAGATGCTGCTTCTAGGACACAGAAGCTGGTGCTTCTGTTCTGCCTTGTATGTGAACAGAACACAGTCCTGTAGCCTGAGAAAGCCCTCACGTGGAAAAACACAAACCTGGCATCTAGAAGTCAGACCTGTCTGTGTGTATTGAAGTTGCCCTGGATGTATAGTTCAGCTCTAGACAGCTAGTTGAGAGCTGAGAGGTTTGTGTTCTCCCAGAAGTGCCTTGGAAGAAAGGTCTGGCAGTTTACATCTGAAAAGTTAGCTATTGAAAACCCTTGGGAGAAGTTTGATTCTGATATACGTGGGGCCCTTTGAGTGGGTGATGTGATGGCAGCTAACAACAACTCAAGTTGTAAGAACAGAGGTTATATGCTTCCTGTCCTTAAAATCACACATCTTAGAGTTACCTGTGTTATGGCGTTCCTGGGCCACTAAGAATCCAAGATCAGTAAGACTGGAAAGGCAGTTCTGGGTGTCACAAATGATTAAGGTACTGGAATGCTAACCAGAAAGGTTGGTGGTTCACGTCTGCCCCAAGAGACCTCCGAAGACAGGCCAGACCTGGCAGTCTGCTTCTGAAAGGCCTTGAAAACCTTACGGGGCAGTTCTACTCTGTACGCATAGGGTCACTGTGAGTCAGAACCAACTTGACAGGTAACTAATACCAACAGCAGCAACAAGATTGGGAGGGAACCAGATTTTTCACAAATCTTTGGGGGAATTTTCTATAACGAGATGCCCAGGTCCCACCATGGATTTACCAAATCAGAGTCTCTGAGAAGAGGCCTGGGACTTGCACTTTAAATCAGCACTCTAGATCAGTCTGATGCTTCCAGTGTTTGAGGCTCACTGTCTGTGCTGTAAGGAGCCTTGGTGGAGTGTAGGGGTTAGGGGCTTGGGTGTTACCTGAAAGGTCAGCAGAGTGAACTGACCAGCCACTCTGAAGGGGAAAGCTGTGGCAGTCTGCTTCCATAAAGAAGACAGCCTTGGAAGCCCTGTGGGGCAGTTCTACTCCATCTTATAGGGTCACTAGGAGTCCAGATCAACTCACTGGCAACAGGTTGTTGATATTGAAGCTCTAGGTGTCAGAGATGACCAGCGTCAGGTGTGTCTGTCGTTGCTGTCCCATATAGCACCCATGGCAGACATTGCTAATCAATCATAGCACATTGCAGCTCAGCCCCAACATGGCCCCAAGAGCCTTCTCAACATGGCAGACACTTTCAGTTAATCAGAGCTAGTGTTTTATCTTTATTTATTTATTTATTTGTTACTCAATATGTATATATGCCAAGCCAATAAAATATATATATATTTTATATATATATATATTTTATTATGACTGAGTAAAAATGTACATTCCCATATAAATTTACATGCCCACCTATATGCAGCTTCCACTACTCTCCCTGCCTGGTAACAGCACACCATTCCTCTCTGCTCCATACATGTCTCATCCTCCCAACACTCTCCTTTCCCCTTCTCTCCACCTGCTCTCCTTCCTCCAGCTAGAAGTCAGCAGGATGATATCCTATAGATGCATAGAACCATAAAGTGCATCCAGTATATGGTCACTCTGCATCGCCAAGTCCAATACATTTGTGTCTGAAGAGTTGACCTTTGTTGTGATTTATGGGCAAGGGCAGCATCAGGGCCAGGGACCATGCTCCCAGGGGAACCCCAAAGCCGCTGGACCATCAATTGTGGTCTTTTAGTGCAGCTCTCAGGGTGCACCCCTTTTTATTCTGTGCTGCCAGTGAGACTCAACTTAGTGAGCTCCATTGCTCCTTCGTGGCTATCACTGGTGGTGGCCAGGCACCATCTGGTTCTTCTGGTCCCAAGTTGATGTAGGCATCCACTCATGTGGATCTCTCTATATTCTGGGTTGTCTTTACCCCATGTCATTTTGGTCCTCGGTCAGCATCCATTCCTGCTGAGTTGGGACCGTTTGCTGTGCCCTCGGATGGCAGCTTGGCAGCTTTTAAGACCTGAGGCACCACTCTCCAATGTGGGGTGCAGAGAGCCTTCTTAGCAAAATGCTAGTTGTGCCAATTGGCCTCGATTTCACCTAAGAGCATGGTCCCTTGCCCCCTGCCCCAGCTGCTCTGTCCTTGCAATATTGGGTTAAGATGGAAGGAGTATTCAAGTTATGTTGAAGTCCACTTAATATTGTTCTTGTTTCTAATGTGTGCTCTCATCAGTTTCACCCAACCAAATTTCTACTAACTATCTAATCTAAACTCTCCCTTTTTCCCCTCCCTTGCAGCTGTCAAAGAGTCTTTTCTTCCATACTTAAGTCTGTTTTTCTTATCGTAGGGGTCTCACACAATATTTGTCCTTTTGTTGCTGACTACTTTCACTCAACATAATGTCTTCCAGTTGAAACCAGGTTGTTCCATGTGCACTGGAGAAGAAGGTGTAGCTGTCCACTGATAGGTAGAAAGTTCTGTACGTATCAGTGAGGATTAATTGGTTAATTATGGCAATAAGGTCTTCTGTATCTTTACTGAGCTTTTTTCCAGATGATCTGTCCAGTATTGAGAGTGGAGTGTTGAAGTCTCCCACTATTATTGTGGAGTAATCTAACTCTTTTTTGAGTGTAGTCAATGTTTCTTCCATGTATTTAAGTGCTCTGATATTAGGTACATAGATATTTAATATAGTTAAGTCTTGCTTGTGTACTGAACCTTTCAGCAATAAATAGTGTCTATCTTTGTCCACGATGGTGGATTTGACATTAAAATCGACTTTCTCTGAGATTAGAATTGTCACACCTGCTCTTCTTGGTTCATTGTTAGCTTAATATGTATTCTTCTATCCTTTAATTTTCGGTTTGTTCCTGTCTTTAAGTCTGAAGTGAGTTTCTTGTAGACAACATATGGATGGGTTGTGTCTTTTGATCCAAGATGTCACTCAATGTCTCTTTACTGGAGCATTCAGTCCATTCACATTCAATGTAATTATTGATAGGTATGTGTTCACTGCTGCCGTTGTGATATGTTTATTTTTGTGTTGATGTTTTCTCTGTTGTTCTTATTAGTCTGTTCTGGGACATTCTTTTTTGTGAGTTGATTTTTCACCTTTTTCAGAGTTGGTTTTGTAGTTGTTGAGACTCCTGTGTTACATTTCTTGATATGGTATGTTACATCTTTATTGTGCTTTATGGCTGCCCCTAAGCTCCCCCTTAATAAACTATATATAAACCCAATTTTAATTACTACCAGTCTTATCATCTTCCTCTCCATCTGGATGGACTATAACGACTGTAGTACATCCCTCTTTTTAATATGAAGGCACCATAGTTTTCATGACAATCACTGGATTGTTTCTTTCAGTATTAAAGCTGTGATTGAATTTGGAGCCTTCCCTAACTGAGTAGATTTCTGAATAATGTGTTGTTCTAAAATATAAAGTTAGTGGTTTTGTTCTTCTAGGTCAAAGCCAAGAACTTCTTTCAATGTTTCTTGTGGTTTTGGTTTGGCTTTTACAAAGTCTCTGAGTTTCTGTTCGTCTGGGAATGTCTTCGTTTCATTTTCATATTTGAAAGATAGTTTTGCAGGATATATAATTCTTGGTTGGAAGTTCTTCTCCTTCAAGGCTTTGAATGTGTCATGTCACTGTCTCTGTGCCAGGATGATTTCTGCTAAGAAATCTGATGAAAGCCTACAGCGTTTCCCTCTGAATGTTAGCTTTTCTTTGAGTCTTGCTGCCTTTAAAAGTTGCTGCTTATGTTTCAGTTTGTTAAGCTTGATTATGATACGTCTTGGAGTCTTTCTTTTGAGATCTATGTTGGGTGGCGTACGATATGCATCTGGGATATCTATATTTTCTTCCTTCATGATTTCTGGGAAGTTTTCTGTCAGCAGCTCAGCAACGATACTCTGTGTGTTCTCAGGTGTCTCATCCTGTTCAGGGACTCCAATTAATTGAAAGTTGTTCCTCTTACTAGAATCCCACATGCTTCTTAATGCTTCTTCATTTTTCTTATTTCTTTTTTCTAGATGCTGGTGTCAGTAGCTGTGTCTTTCAAGTCAGAAATTCTTTTTCCCATTTGTTCCATTCTGTTTTCTTGGCTTTGAATGGAAGTTTCTGTGTCTTTGATTTTTTTCTTGATCTGTTGGATTTCAGAGTACTGGTGTTTCATCAGATTGAACAGCTTGCTTCACTTTTCCTTTTGTTCTGCTACATTTTGTATAAGGTCTAGAAGGGCTCTGTATATAATCCTTTTGTATTTACCTTCTGATGATTTCAGAAAAGTTTCTTCATCCGGAAAACTCCTTGGTTGTTTTGTTTTTGAGCCTTCTGAAGCCATGGGTAATTTCTTGTATGCCACAAGTGTCTGTTGCTTTTTGGGTTTCATGTGAGTAAGTAAAGGCTGGGGGAGATACTGTGAGGATGGACTGCAGATGTTTCTCTAGGCTGTCTTAAAATGTAAAACAAAAGGTATCTGACCACTTCCCAAGTGAGTTAGGTTTTCAAATGTAGACGTCCCTCTTCCCAACTGACAAAGTAAGCACCTCTATATCCAACTCCAGATGATACAAACTAGTTCAAAATACAGCAGTGCTACTGCCCTGTTCCCCTCTGCTGACAGGGCCCAGCCTTAGGCGACACTGTGTAAACTACTGCTTTTCTGGTAGAAAAGCTCTCTCCTGTGCGCAGGTTCTGGCTCCCAAGCTAAGAATTAGGTCCAACTGCAGCCACTGTAGCTGAGATGGTGCCCTCCACACTGTCATCAGATGCCAAGCCAAGTGCCATCGAATCGGATCCAGCTCATGGCATACTGTCGGCAGATAGAGGTGCTAAAGGTGCCAAGAGGTAATGAGTCCTCCGCCTCAGTTGCTGGGCCCCTACTGTAGGTGACACTGTGTAAACTACTATTTTTCTGTCGGAGAAGTGCTGTCCTGTTTGCAGGTGCTGGCTCCCAGGCTAAGAATTAGGTCCTGCTAAAATCTCTGTATCCAACATGGCATCCCACACACTGGCAGTGCTGTTCTGTACAAACCACGCTGTGGCAGTGATAAAAAGACAGGCCCAAAGTAGCTAGATCAACAGAATCCTAAGCCTGGCTCTCAAAATATGACAATTTTGCCTGCCTATCCCACCAGCAGTGTGTCTGAGACTAGCCACTAGGCAAGACCCAGCTCTGCCTGCCGGCCATGACAGAGAAAAAAAGTCACAATGGTGCATTTACCTTCAGTCTCTGAGAGCCAGGGCTAGCCAGGAGCAGGAGTCAGTGAAAGAGAGGAGGTTTTTAGTTCAGTGGTAGGAAGTCCAAATTAACCCCCATGTCTTGGGGGCTCACTAGGTGATCAGAAGGCTCCGTTTGATTATCAGTTCAGGTCTCTGTTTCCAGAGGGATATGAGGAGACGTGTGCTTAGTCCACCGTCTTGACTCTGCCCCCCCCAGCTAGTGTTTTAAGTAGAATGCAAATGCACCTTGCATAAGGAAACTGAGAGAAGTCCACTGCTTGAAATGGGTTTTGTCTCAGGCTCAGAGAAGGGAATAGAAAAGGAGATCTCCAAAAGGGGTTTTGGTTGTAGAACAAAGAAAAATGGATCCTACTCAAAATAAGAGACCAGAGAAATGTCCATGGGCTGGGGAGCCACCAGAGGGATGATGTCAGCCTTGCTCTGTTGAGGCGAAGGGTTAGGGACACATTAGCAGCCTTCTGCTTTCATATTGAGATCCCGGTCCCATTACATGGAACTTGGGCACCACTGCTGAATTGGCCTGGTGGTTAGGAATGAGGCTTGGCTGTCAACTTAGTCATCTCTCAGCCTTGTTATTGCAAAGCAGGAGTGAAGCTGGGGCTGCCACAGTGCAACAGGTCCCCAGCAACACAGCCTCTCTCCCTGAATTGGCAGAAAAGGAAACTCCATGTCCCTCTATTGGGGAGGGGAAGGGACTCAGGCAAGGTCACAAAGTGGGCTTGTGGCTGAGCTGGGGTGCAGACTGCGTTTTCAGCTCCCTGAAGTCCTCTTCCCACCCGTTTCTGGGGGCCCAGCCGCACTCTGCATCTCAGACACCAACTCATGCAGTATTTCCCCAAATAGCACTGAGGTCGACATGTGCTAATCACAGTCCTCCGGAAACATTTACAGTGAGATTAGAAAAGGCATGGAACAGGGTTAGATGTTTTCCTTTGGGACCCAACATGTAGCATGCAGAGTGGGAAATTAATGTGAGGTCTTTCGGGAGAGGAGCACCCGCCTGCTCTTATCATCCTGCCATATGTGAACTCCAGCACAGGCGCTACAGTTTTTGATAAGCTCAGAGCATCTTATCACAGCGGTTGACACATGCATTGATCATTCCTTAAACGGTGCTCAGGGAGGCCATTCCCTCCCTCTTTTCTGACTGCCCCCCTCTTGCCTTCTCTTCCCTCCCCCTCTGTTTGCTGATGTCAGTGCTGACATGCAGAGAAGGCTGCTTTCAAAAACGCCTCTTTTTAATAACTTGTCTGCAGGGAGAGGAGAGAAGGGGCGCCCGTCTATGCTTGGGTGGGTTGCTAAGAAAAACCCTGCCTTGATGTCTGATGTCTTCTATCACAGGGAGCCTTTGACAAAGAAAAATGGGCTTCTGCCTTTGGCACTTGCGTCGGCTGCTGGCAGTAATGCTGGATGGCTGATTACTGTGGGTGCAAAGCCCACGAAGACAGGAGCTGGGATTCGGGTGTCTGCAGAAGTCTTTAAACCAACCCCAGTGAGCCAGATGAAAGCCTAGATCACAGTTGGTTAGTTTGTTTTTTCTTTTTGAGAAATTAAAAATTGAAGTCAAACACATCTAAAAAACCCAAACCCAAGCCTTTTCTCCTCGAGCTTATTCCAATTCCCAGCAACCCAATAGGACAAAGCAGAACTGCTGTCAGGTTTCCAAAGCTGTAAATCTTGATGGAAGCAGACTGCCACGTCTTTCTCCTGAGAAGAGACTGGTGGGCTCGAACCACTGACCTTTCATTTAGCAGCCAAGCACTTCAACAGCTGTGCATCCAGGACTCCCAGACATCTGGTTGATTGAAGCCTTATTGCTAGATAAGATGGTGACTTACACAATTTTTTTTTCTACTTTCTCCAGCATGTGTGACTGATGTGGAAAGGAGCACATTACCATTCTAGAACAGTAAAGCACGCATACAATTATTGTGCGCACTTTAGGGGTGAGAGTGTTCAGTGTTTAGTCTGCTTCATCAGGTGCGAAGACAGTACTTTGAGAATGACCTTCCGCATTGGAAACTCTTTCAGGCTTGGATGACCAGTGATAGGTGGCAGCTACAGAAACTGAAAAAGACAAAGGAGGACCTCCTCTAGAGAACAGTCTCAGTGACCCTATAGTTGACTAATGGGAGATGCATCTCTCTTCCCAGACTTGTTCCTGGAACAATACTGTGACTGAAAACAGAGCAAGAGGAGAAGGGCCTTCCTGTGGTCGACAGAATGAGATCATTTGCTGTTTCTGTCTCTTTAAGAGGTTATTGCTCAATATGTGTAGATCACAGTTACTCTGCTTTTTCTAATTAGAGATTTTAAATGTCTTTGAGATCTTGGTAGTGCTAATATTATTTTCAGAAGCCGAGGGAGGCCATGTGGCTTGTCTTAGATCAGATACCTGGTATTAGTTGCATTGTGAGTTGGCCTGAGGTCTTCTGAATTCTTTTATTGAAAATCCCAGCAGTTGTTGTTTTTCCTTTCTAGGGGTGGTACTGTGGATTGATTTATGTCTCCCAAAAGCTTATGTTGAAATCCTAACCCCTGTACTTATAAACATGACCCTGTTTGGAAATAGGGGCTTTTCTTTTGTTCTGTTGATGAGGTTAGACCAGTGTAAGCTGGATCCTAAACCTCATCACTTCTGAGTTATGGAAAGAGCAGACTAGATAACAGAGACCCGTGCAGGGGAAAGAGGAGGACAGACGATGCAGACAGATGGGTCTGCAAGTCCCAAACGCCAGCGGTTGCTGGAAGCTACAGAAACTGTAGAAGACGGGGGAGGACCGCCTTTAGAGGCAGCGCCTTGGGTTCAGACTTCCAGATCAGTGAGAAAACGTGTTTCTGTTCTTTAAAGGCATTCCTTTATGGTATTTCTGTTAATGGGAGCACTAAGACAAAAAACAAAAACAAACAAAACAAAAAACCATTGTCCTTGAGTAAGTCTCAACTCATAGTGACCGTATAGGTAACTAAGACACCAAAAAACCCATTGCTATCAAGTTGATTCTGACTCATAGTGACCACATAGGACACTGTGCCCTGTAGGATTTCCTCGGAGTGCCTGGTGGATTCCAACTGCTGACCTTTTGGTTAGCAGCTGTAACTCTTTGTCACCATATCACCAGGGTTTCCAGAAGAAAGACGGGGATCAGGGTTGGGGTATTGGTTTAACTCTTTGCAGACTAGTTTATGAAAAACGTAGTAATGGGCCCTTCAGTTGAGTAGATGTAATGGTCGGTTTTCGTAGAATCAAGTACAATCAGGGATGCCCTAGATAGGTATGCAGATTGTTCGGTACCCAGAAGTGGCATTGAAGACTCTCTCTCTCTCTCTGCCCAGGCTTGCACCCTAGTGTGGAGCCATCCCTACCCAGAGGTGAGGAACACTTCTCTCTAATTCGTACATGGGCTCTGTGCATCTGGCCAGTGGTGCTCCTTCAGGGAAGGGCCACTTTTTCCCTCATTTGTACAAAGGAGCCATACGAGCTTTCCGTGACCTTGGTCAGTAGTAACTGAAGTACAGGAGCTATAGGATGAAATGCTAAAAGTTTTGCACAGTGAAGAAAATTGAGGTTATCTTTAGGAGGACTGTACCCTTGAAAAGTTAGAGGAAGGTATTTTATCTCTAAAAATAGATTTAGACTGAGTGATACTTGAAACTTATGACTTCCTCTTGGGAAATGTATGTTTCTTTTCCTAAAAGTTTGTTTATAGGACAGCAGGGAGCAAGACACTTCTGGGAGAGAAATATGGTCAGGTTTGATCTCTTCATCTCAGACTGAAGAAAGGACTTTGCATGTGACCTGGACTAGCCTTGGCACAGCCGTTCTGTGGTTCTTAGGTGCCACTAAGTTGGTTCTTACTTGTAGCGACACCATATGCAGCAGAGGAAAACCCTGCTGGGTCCCGTACCACCCTCACCATCGCTGTGCTCGAGCCCAGCACTGGAGCCACTGTGTCAGCCCGTCTTCTCGAGGGTCTCCCTCTTTTCCCCTGACCTTGTCCTTTACCAAGCATGATGCCCTCCCAGGACTGGTCACTGCCGATAGCATGTCTAAAGTGTGGGAGCGTAATCTCACTATCCTCGTTTTCCAGGAGCATCTTGGCTTTACTTCTTCCAAGACAAACTTATTCATTCTTCTGGCAGTCCCTAGTAGATTCACTATTCTTTGCCAGCACCGTAATTCGGAGGCATCAATCCTTCATCTGTCTTCCTTATTCACTGTCCAGCTTTCACATTCATATGAGGTGATAGGAGATATCATGGCTTGAGTCAGGCACATCTTAGTCCTCAAAGTGATATGCTTACTTTTTCAGCACTTTAAAGAGTTGTAGCACATTTGCTCAGTGCAGTTCTGCAGAAGTGGATAACCGGGACTTTTAGAAACATGCAGTAAGCACTTTGAATCCCTTGTCTGGACATTGGAGGATGGAACCCACTGTATAGCTGGAAGTAGATTTTCTTCTCAAGAGTCTGTGCCTGTGGTCAGCCATCCTGGGACCATCAGTAAGAAGGCTGTCAGCTGGAACTTCCTATTGTGTGGAGGACTGGGTGGAATAAGGACCTCAGTTTATAGAGTTTCTATTGGAGAAGGCAGTAATTCTTGTAGCAGCAGTAAGTTTTTCTCTGTGAAGATGTTTGAAGTCTCCATCTCTTTGGTAACTATTTGTTCAATATTGTGGTGTGTTCTTGGTCATGTCTGGAAGGGTAATTAATATGAGTAGAGGGCTTCTGTCGTTACCTGGAGTATAGAGTTGGCACAGAGATAACCAAGTAAATAAATCAAGTAAGTGATTCTAAAGTTTGGTGGCAAAGCCCTTTGACAGTTTTTCAAGGGGATGTCTAAGGGAGCCTCCTTCCCAGAAGATATCATATTACAGTGTTGGAGTCGAGTAGGATGGGTTTAAAAATATGGTTCTGCAATTTATGGGCACGTTAGTAATGTTCTGAGTCTTACTTTTCTCCTTTGAAACATGACCACTGCCTTGGTTACCTAGAGCTATTATAAGAGAAATACTGCAGGTGGCTGACTTGAACAAACGGTGATTTATTTTATCACATTTTGGAAGGCTAGAAGTTCCAGTTCGGGGCCCTCCTTATAAGAGGAGGCTCTTTTGTGTCCTCTCTGGGGAAAGTCTTTGTCTCTGCTTTGCTAGCATTCCTCTTGGGGTTCCTTGGTCATCTCCATGTGGCATCTTTCTTTCTTCCATTGTGCTTGCTTGATTCTGTGGGCAGTATTCTTCTCCAGTATCTCAGTAGTGATTGGCTTAAGAGTACCCTCACTGAAAAGGCCTTATTAGCATAACAAAGAAGACCCTCTTCCCAAGTGGGATCTCAACCACAGGTATAGGGGTTAAGATTCCAACACAGATTTCGGGGGGCACACTTCAGTCAGTAACAACCATGTTAAATTGCATCTCAAAGATTTGGGTGACGCTAATGTGTGGGGTCTGCCAGGCAGTTGGATGTGCTAAAAAATGTTAGCTGTCTTCTTCAGCGAAAGGAGCTATTCTGTGACTGAAAAGGAATGTTCACAATGACTCTGCAGTTATACCAAGAGGCACAATACTGATTTCGACCGGGCCAGGGGTCAGCAAACTTTTTCTGTAAAGGGTTAGAGAGTAAATATCTTCTGTTTTGCAGGTCTTACTGTTTCTGTTGCACCGACTCAAGCCCGCCTTGTGGCAGGAACACAACCGTAAATGATACATAGATGAATGGGTGTGTCAGTGTTCCAGTACAACTTTATTTACAGAAATAGGCAGCAGTCTAGAATTGGCCTCTGGGCTGTAGTGTGGCAAACCCTGATATAGATAATATTCGTATGAAAGCCTCTTTGTGGAGTCATAAGCTTTGTCCATCTTAGTGAGTTATTTGTGTTCTCCTGCCCGTTTCTCTCTGTGGGCAATGTACACAGTCACTTCTCCACAAACAAGGATGCCAAGCAGAACCCTGATTTTCAAATAACTGACCCACAGTACAGAGAGGGTACATGACTAAGGCCAGTCACACAGCAAAGGGGCACTGAGCTGGCTTAGCACACTTCCCCAGCCCTTCCCTCTAGCACCCGTCTTTGTTTAACTCACTGACCCATACTGCCCTTTCCAGTATCAGCTGGAATTCAAATGGTACCTTTAGCATATTTCTAAATCTTTTGCCCTACTTTTCTGCATTCAGCCGTGGATAGAGAAAGTTTTCAAATTAAGTGTCACTGCTCAAAGTCAAAAATTAATTAATTAGTCAGTGGCCAGACATGTGCAGTGCCCAGAATGCTTATCAGTTTGCCTCAAAAGCTTTCCTAATTAGAAAGAAGTCAGGGTGGAACCAAGCAGATCAAAGAGTCCAAGCCCTTTGCCTTAGTGCTTCTGTCATGCTGGTCCTGGAATTCTAATCAGTGTCTCCATTTTCATGAGGTCTATGGGCTAGATCTGGTTTGGCCCAGCATACGGTTTGCAAGTAGGGGTTCTCTCTGAGTATGTCCAGTTTGCAAGTACCTCTACATGGATTCTTCAGTAAGCCCTGGTGGCATGGTGGTTAAGAGCTATGACTGTTAACCAAAGGGTTGGTGGCTTGAATCCATCAGCAGCTCCTTGGAAACCTCATGGGGCAGTTCTACTGTGTCCTTTAGGGTTTCTCTGAGTTGGAATTGATACAGTGGGTTTGGGTTTTTTGTACAGACTTCAAAGCACAATCCAAAAGGCAGATACTTAGTGCAGCTTGCCTAATTTTCCCAAGGGTGAGGAAGAAATTTGCTCCTGAAACTTTGCACCTGTTAACTCCCTAAATAGTTACTCAGCACCTGAAAACTTAAGGCTCCAGCATATAGCCTGAAAGATGTATTTTGTTTTGGAGGGGAGGTGAATAAAATTTTATCAGTCAATAACAACACTTTAAAAAAACAACTTGATTGAGGTACAATTTACATATTATAAAATTCACCCATTTGCATGTCCGATGAGTTTTAGTAAATCTAGTGAGTTGTGCAGCTATCAACACAGTCCAGATTTAGGACATACCATATGCTCTTCATCCCCAGGCCCTGGCAACCACTAAACCACTTTCTGTCTCTACATATTTACTTTGTCACATATGAGGTCTGACAAGTAAGACGGCAAACTTAGTTGTTCTAAGTGCTACATACCTCATTGCTGATTATCACTATTGTCTTTGAAGTACTGCCCTTGGGAAGCTATGGACCAAAGCCAGCACTTAATCTACCCTTCAGAGCAGTTTTGGAACTCTTTCTGGAATGGTGGGAAGGTGGCAAGTTAATGAACTTAATTGTATAGTAGTCTGTGAGAGAGTTTTTAGCCAGTAAACAAATAACTGTATTGGAACACCCTCCCTACTCATTTGATCTGGCCCCCAATGACTTTCTTCTGTAACATAAGATCAAGGAAATAGTGAAAGGAAGATAGTTTGATGACCTTCCAGACATCAAGGGTAATTCGATGAAAGCTCTGATGGTCAGTCCAGAAAAAGAGTTCCAAACTGGCTTTCAAGGGTGGACTAGGCAGTGGCATCAGTACATTGCTTCCCAAGAGGAGTACTTGGAAGGTGACCATAGTGATATTCAACAATGAGGTATGTAGCAGTTCATCTATGATGAGCTCATGAACTTAATTGACAGTCTTCATATTTCATATAAACAAACGTACAGTATGTGGACTTTTGTATCTGGTTTCTTCCCCTTTGCATAACGTATTTGAGGTTGATCCATGTTGTAGTATGAATCAGTATTTTGTTTCTTTTTATGACCCAAAAACATTCCAGTATATGGATAATGTCACATTTTGTTTATTCATTTATTAACTGATGGACATTTGAGTTGTTTCCAGCTTTTGGCTATAATGAATAATGCTGCTGTGAATATTCATGGGCATATTTTTGTGTGGATGTATGTTTTCTTTCTAGGAGTGGAAGTGCTGAATCAGCTGGTAACTTTATGCTCAGCTTTTTAAGCAACGATCTATCTGTTTTCTAAGGTGGTCATTTCATTTCACATGCCCACCATCAATGCATGGGCATTCTCGTTGCTCCATGTTCTTGTCAGCACTTCTTATTGTTTGTGATTTTTTTGTTATAGTCCTTCTAGTGCGTGTGAAATGGTATATTATTGAGGTTTCCATTTGTATTTCCCTAATGACTGATAGGTATTTAATTACATACGTGGTGTCTTAGGCTGGGATCTCTAGAGAAGCAAGACCAGGAAAGTATATAAATAGAAAAGGTCCTCCAACAAGGTTGTCCTATTTTTGACAGGTCAGGGTGGCTGTATTTGAGTAGCTGTAGCTATAAAGATTTTTATCAAGGAAAGCACTCATGCAGTTGTAGAGGCTGTGATGTCCCAAGTCTGTGGGTCAGGATAGAAGCTTCTCCTGATTCCTGTGGCCACAGGAGCTGCTAAACCCAAAAATAAGTAGGCTGGAGAGCAGGGCTCTTGTTCATAGGCTGTAAAGATCAATGAATCCCTAGACTGGCAGGCAAGACCATAGGTATGCTGCTAGCTCAAGTCCCAGGGACCAGAGGTAGCTCAAGTGCCAGGAACCAGAGGCCAGATGAGCAGGTGACAGCTGCAGGATCCAGAAGGAGCAAAAGTGCACAAGTCTGCCAGAAGATCCACCCACACTTGATGTAGGCCACTTTACCAAGGAAATACCCCTTCACCAGGTTGGTTACTCACAGTGGACCCCATCATGTGGGTGACCATGTATCAAATGTCAGCAGGGAAGTAATCATATCATAGCCAAAGCCAAGTGCTGTGGAGTCGGCAACTGCCGAAACACGGAGAATCATGGCCCAGCCAAGATGACAGAGTCTTAACTATCACAGGACAGATCTATACTAGTATTTTCTGCAGTCTACTTGGAGGAACACTAGGACAGTAAGATGCCTCATAAATAAAGCAGTTCTCTGACCCGTTAAGTTTGGGAAGTATTATAATTATTTATTCTTCTATACATAAATTACTATATTGAGAGCTCTGACAAATTCTGCAATAAAGAAACTTGTCTGAATTTTTAAGCTCAGCACTTTTAAAATTTATTTGAAAATAGAAATTTTGTTACTGAGATGTAAACACATTTTGGGAAGTGCTAGTGCTAGTCTGAGTCCATTCTGAAGTGATCAGATTGAGGGTTCACCGATACTGACTGACAATCTTATCACATATGATCATGTCACCTGTGCAGCTTCCCCCATCACAGCCCAGATTGCATTATGAAAGGGGATTCCAGGACATTTGCATCATGAAAGGTGGTTTTATTACATTAGATTATATCTACAGGTATATAGATTATATCAGCATGTATTTTGGGGGACAACTTAATCCACAATAGAAAAACCTCTTCATTCACAGTCCATGAGGGGTTCTACAGTTGTCTTGTTAAGCAGTCCGGGGCTTTGATGTGTATGTGAATACAGATATGAATACATGGTGACTTTTTGGGGGGGTACAGTCATTCCTAGGTGTATGCAGAAGATTGGTTCCAGCACCTCCTTTGTTTATCAGAACCAGAGGTTGCTCAAGTTCCTCATATAGTATGGCATGGTATTACCATATAACCTACATACATCTTCTCTTATACTTTAAACCATCTCTAGATTATTTATAATGCTTAATACAATGTAAATGTCATGTAAGTGGTTGTTACACTATATTTTTTAGGGAATGATGACAACAAAAATTCTGTACATATTTAGTACAGATGTAGCCCATAGGCCTCACTGCCATGATATGCCAGCAACAAAGTAATCTTTTGTTGTTGTTGTTGAATAGCTTCCATTTTCAGTTGGTTGACTGTGGATAGGGAACCCATGGTTATAAAGGGCGAACTGTATTATTATGACTGAGAGGCAATGGGTAGGATAGGAAGTACTCACAGCTCTGGCTCCAGTAATGATGATGTTGTGTTGGAACAGTCATTGAAGTCCCTGAGCCTCAGTTTCCTTATTTCTAACAAAGAGTTGATTCTCTGGTGCCTGATTTCTAGAGGTGTTGTGAGCTCAACAATATTATGTAGCAAGATGCTGAACACCATGAGTGCCTGGCTCGTAGTACACACTAATTCTCTCTCTGTCTCTCTCACTGCCAAGTCGGGTCTGGCTTGTAGTGATCCTATAGGTCAGAGTAGAACTGCCCCATAGAGTTTCCAAGCAGTGCCTGATGGATTTGAACTGCTAACCAAAATGTAGCAGTTAGCACACTATGCTGCTAGGATTTCTAGATACTGATTAAAATTATAGATACTAACGCTATAATTTTAGTACCATTTATATTATAATCTGAGCAGATTCCGGCTCCAACCACTGCCGTTGAGTCCGATCTGACTCATAGTGACCCTAGAAGTCAGAGTAGAACTGCCCCATAGGGTTGCCAAGGAACACCTGGTGGATTTGAACTGCTGACCTTTCTTTAGCAGATATAACACTTAACCTACTACACCACCAGGGTTTCCTCAGCAGGCTCATAGAATGAATATTTGTCCCCCCAAAGTTTTGTTTGATTGAAACTATTGACCCCAACTTATGCCACGCATTGCATAGAGGAGAAATTAGAGATTTTTAAGGCTTGTTAGTTTCAAACATTGGTATTGGGTTTTCAATCAGGCTGAGCAAATTGAAAATAGACTAAACACTTGCAGCCCCATTGATACAATCAACAACCCTGCACACCTCTAAAAAGGTGGGTTTTATTGATGGCTTTTAAGCATGACTTGGCAGAAAAATTACCTATTGTGGTAGCTTCCCTGTTTTAGGTTAGAGACCCTGGCTTCCAGAGTTGTGACCCAGTGGCCACCTGCTCCCATTTGAGGGCTAGAGAGACAACAGAAGGATGGGGAGATAGGAGGAGGTCAGAGACACTGGCAAGTGAGGTAGGCATCTGTTGTAAATAACTTAGTAAATGTTAGAGAAGGGGATGGGTGGCATTTGAAATAATAAGCAAGACCTCTCTGAGCAGTCACTCCTCCTAACCTTTCAGAAAATTACACTGACCTGCATCGTAGCAAAGGGCATTTATCACAAGGAGAGCTGGCTGCCCTCGCAGGACCCATGGTGCGGAGGGAGATGCAGCAGAAAGCTTGACGTGAGGAAGGGCTCGGCAACCCCTGGCGTGAGCCCCAGGGCTCCTAGAGTTCCTGTCTGTTCTGCTCTCCTGTTTGGGGAAAGGCCTGCAGTGGGAGGAGGAAACTCAGACATCTGTGTCATCAGAGTGGTCATAAGCAGAATGCCACATCTGAAGGTGGGCTGGCTGCTGCTCGGCTGTAGCCAGTTGTTGCCATGTGGGAATACAGTCCCAGTGTGGCAGAATCTTTTGTTTATTTTTTCCCCTAAGGAAAACTAGAAATGTAGAATGTGTGTGTCTCTTTTTAAAATGTTAGGAGATGAGTTGTTGTTTTGAAAAAAACGTTAGCTAGCCAACCACCATACGAGGACTGTCAGTTAAGTTCGTGAACTCATCCTAGAAAAACATGCTAGATGCCTCACTGCTGGATATCACTAAGGTCACCTTTGAAGTACCAACCTTGGGAAGCTATACACTGATGCCGGCATCCAGTCTGCCCTTCAAAGCAATTTTAGAACTCTTCTAGAATGACCATCAGAGCTGTTGCTGGATTGTGACATCCGGAGTGTCATCAAAATGTATTCCTTTCACTATTTCCTTTATCCTCGGGTAAAAAAAAAAAAAGTCATTGGGGCCAGATCAGGTGAGTAGGGAGAGTGTTCCAATACAGTTACTTGTTTATTGGCTACAAACTCCCTCACAGACAGCTATACAATTAAGTTCACGAACTTGACACTGTGCCACTGTATGCAATGGCTGTTCCAGACAGGTTCCAAAATAGCTTTGAAGGATGGACTAGGCACGTAGCTTCCCAAGGGGAGTGCTTCTAAGGTGACCGTAGTGATACTCTGCAATGAGGTATGCAGCACACAGAACAATTAAGTTTGTGGACTTAGTGGTCAGACCTTGTATGTCTGTCAGTTTGTCCGACTGTCGTGGCTTGAGTGTTGCTGTGATCCTGGAGGCTATGCTGCTGGTGTTTGCTATCCCAGCAGGGTCACCCATGGTGAACACCTTAAGTGGAGCTTCCAGACCAAGACAGACTAGGAAGACAGATGTTGTGGTCTACCTCTGAAAAAATTGGCCAGTGGAAACCTTAGGAACAGCAGTGGAACATTGTCTGGTCTGTATTTTATTGACCATACACAGACATTTGACTGTGTGGCTCCTAACAGATACCTTGGGAAGAGTTGGAATTCCAGAGCACTTGTGTTCATAAGAAACCTGTACATAGACCAAGAGGCGGTCATTCAAACAGAACAAGGGGTACTACATGGTTTAAAATCTGGAAAGGTGTGTATCAGGGTTGAATCCTTCTACCATACTCATTCAACCTGTATGCAGAGCAGATAATCTGAAAAATTGGACTATATGAAGAGAAATGTGAAATCGGGATTGGAGACTCACTTAATCTGTGATATGCAGGTGACAGAACTTTGCTTGCTGAAAGTAAAGAAGACTTAAAGTACTTGCTGATGAAGATCAGAAACTTCAGGCTTCATTGTGGATTATACTTCAACGTAAAGAAAACAGAGGCCTTCACCACTGGACTAATAAGCAACATGTGGTAAATGGAGAAAATGCTGACATTGTCAAAGATTTCATTTTACTAGGATCTGTAATGAAGAAATCAAATGACATATTGCATTAGGCAAATCTGTTACAAAAGACCTCTTTAAAATGTTAAGAAGCAAAGATGTTACCTTGAGGAGTAAGTTTCCCCTGATCCAAATCATGCTATTTTCAATAGCTTCATATGCCATCAAAAGCCAGTAAGTCTTGCCAGACAGTTCACTTATAAGGAAACTCCCTTTCAACTGATTGGCTACTGACAGCAGATCCCATCAAGGGGTGATTATGTAATGTCAGATCTCATCATGGAAGTGATTACGTCAAGGGCTGGACAAAGAATGAAGAAGAATGAAGAAAAATTGGTGCCTTTGAATTAGGATGCTGGCAAAGAATATTGAATATACCATGGACTGCCAGAAGAACAAATAAATCTGTCTTGGAAGAACAGCCAGAATGTGTCTTAAAGGTGATAATGATGACAGTTTATCTCATGTACTTTGGACATGGTAGTAGAAGGGACCAGTCCCTAGAGAAGGACATCATGCTTGGTAAAGTAGAGAGTCAGTGAAAAGAGGAAGACCTCAAACAAGATGGATTGACACAGTGGCTGCAACAGTAAACTCAAACGTGACAGTGATTTTGAGGATGGCATAGGACCAGGCAGTGTTTTCTTCTCTTGTACGTGGAGACCCTGTGAGTTGGAACTTACTCAGTAGTACGTAATGACAACAGCAACAGCCAACCATGTGAAGGTTAAACTAAACATGGCTCTTCTGTCTGTGGCTACCAGTTTGAGATCTTTGACGTAGTGATGCAAAGCAAAACTGTAAAAGCACTTTGTGGGTGTGTCAAAGAGTAGTGTTTTTCACACTTTTGGTGAGGACCTAGAAGGAGATCATGACATTAATTTAGTGTGCCAGTTCCTTTTCAAAAAATACATACAGTCATATCTACTGAGGGTTGATTCCAGGACACCTGGAATATATATATATGTATATATAAAGAGAGAGATTTATATTAAAGAAATGGCTTACACGGTTGTAGAGGATGCAGTGTCCGAAGTCCATGGGTCAGACTTCTCCTGATACACATAGCCACAGGGGCCTGTGAATCCCAAATCAGCAGGTTGGAGAGTAGGGCTCTTTTTCACAGGTTGTGAAGATCAGTGAATTCCCCCAAATTGGCAAATAAGCCACAAGTAAGCTGCTAGCTCAAGTCCCAAGGACTGGAGATGAGATGAGCAGGAGCCAGCTGCAGGATCCAGAGCCAGCAAAAGCTGGTAAGTCCTGCCAGAAAGTTCCTTTGTAAAGAAACTCCCTTTCAACTGATCAGCTACTGACAGCAGATCCCATCGAGGACTGATTATACAATATCACATCTAATCATGGAAGTGATCGCACCATCATATGACTATCAAGTCACTAAGGATCCTGGCCCAGCCAAGGTGACACACAACTTTAACCATTATACCTTCAGATACCAAAATCCATGGACGCTGAAATCCCTTATATAAAATGGCACGTCATGTACACACTTCCTCCCATGTAATTTAGATCGTCTCAGGATGACTTGTAACACCTAACACAATGTAAACACTTGTGTAAATAGTTGTTTCCTCACAATTGAAGACTTGTTCTGGAAGGCCTTTGCCTTCTAGAAGTTTCTGGAGCTCTTCTTGGAATGCTGATGTTGCCTGGGCATCAGCCAATGCTGATTCTTCTGTGATCTTGAAATTCTTGAGGCTGTGGTACTTTGTAGAACAGCCAGCCAGCCCTTAGACTCCTTTAACTCCTTCCTCTCCCTCTCTTCTTCCATGCCCTAACAGTTAGCCTTTGACCGCTGCATTGCTCTGTAGATGCCTTTTGTTTTCACAGAAACAAGGGATGCATATAACACAAGTAGTGAACTAATGATTCATGAGGTGAACAATGCACAAACAAGCGCTGGAGAGAGACTGAGGGTCGTGAGATGGCGGGAGGCTACTGCCGGGGATGCTGCCTGTCACTTCCTTCTACTAGACTCAGTGAGGTGCTCAGCCAGCAGCAATTCAAGTTTGCTTTTTGGAAACTTCTTTTTTTTCCCCTCCTTGGACATTTCCAATCTGCAGTTGGTTGAATCTGCAGATGTGGAACCTGCAGGTATAGATGGCTGACTGTGTATATAATAGGAAAGTTGGAATCCATAACAGTATTTCAAAGACATCAGAGTAGAGCAGCAGTTGTGGAAGCTGGTAGAAAGACTTCCTGTTTCGCCTGTCTTCCTACCTCAGTGACTTCTGAGGCCCCTCAGAGTAAAATGTGAAAACTGCTGATGTAGGGAGCCTTCCGTTCCATGGAGCCATCCTCTGGTTGCTGCTCGTTGATGTTTGTGGGTTTTCTTAGTGAAGAGCAGCCTTGCAGTGGGCTTGGGAACTCTCGTTTAGACCCATCTTGGGTAAGAGCCCTTGGGGCATAGGCTTCCAGCTCTGTGGGAGCAGAATTCAAATGCTCAACCCACACAGGTGAGCAGAGCTAAGGAAGATGGCTCATGTCATTCAAATACACATCCTTGTCAATAACATGCTGGTTGTGCACACTTGGAACATCAGTTTAATCACGAGAAATGTGAGCTACACCTACCACACTTACCTGTTCAAATAGCCAATCAGGGCAGCGCTTTCAGCACTTGAGCCAGTGGTCCAAAATTGGAAGATATTTTGGTGGAACTCCCACGTGGCAGGAACTGGATTCCCTCCCTCGGTGTTGTTCCCTAATTCTGATGCCAGGGGTTGTGAATGTGACTGTAAGAGATGAGGAGGGAGGGAAGGTCAACTTTTCCACAGCTTAGACATTGTTGGCTAGATAGCTGAGTCTATGGATCGGACCCCCTTCTTCCTTCAACAGTGATGGGACTGTAGCCATCTAGGATGTAATCTTTTCCCTCCCTCCCCCTTCCACCTCTGCTCTTATTTTATGAAAGAGGAAATGAAAGCTCAGAGAGGTTAAGCGTCTGGGAACAGAGACTTGAGTGATGTCAGTAATAATTTCTTTCCACCTTTCGTCTTTGGCTCTTGGCTGCACATTACCATAAAGCTTTATGTGGCTGTCTCCCTGCAGACACACTTTCTTCCTGGGTTTGAAAATGGAGATGCCAACAGATCTCAAGTTTTTCATGCTATAGCTCAATTACTGACAGAGATTATTCTCATTTTCTTTCTCCTGATGGTGAAATTCCTAAGGGAGGGAACTCATTGGCCCCGTCTGTTTCAGGAGCTGACCCCTGACTCAGTCATGTGAGGTTAGGAATGTCACAGTGCAGGGTCACTGCAGCTTCAGTGGGGACTACGGGAAGGGGCAATTCCATGGACGAGGAAGGGGCTTGGGGGATGATCCTGAATAGTGACTCAGGGAGCCCGTTACTGAAGTAGGCCATCAAGACTGACTCCATCTCTTTACCTGTTTTTCTTAAAATTCCTAACTTCCTAGCACTACCTGGCCACAGAATGCACACATTAACTTGCAGGAGCCACCGAGTTAAAACCTTTACAGCCTTTTCCTTAGAGTCATCAAACAAGGGGAGGCACCAGACGACCACTGCCCACTCAACCTTCACCCACTGGAGGATAAAAGCCTTATTAGGGGAAGTGTCTGGCTCCTGAGCTAGTACAGCCTCCTTCCAGGTCTGACAGGACACAGACCCGACAGCACCCGGCACAGAATGTCACATAGGATGTATTTTTCTTGGCTGCCCCTTCTTCTGGAGGGCAAGAGATAATGAAGCAATCAAACTCCAAATAAAAGTTGCAATACAATTTTCTTTTCCTCTTTAAGGAATCTTTCAGCTGTGGTTTTGTGTAGTTTCTGCATAGGGGGTATTGACTATGTGCCATAATTCATTATTTTCAGCGTTCTGCTTTGTGAACCCAGAGTGCTAAGGCCCTGCTAAAGCCTGGAGGCTTCCGCTCTCTGTCATCCAGATGGAGAGTATTCAGGTGGAAATGCCACCTGTGGAGAGAGTGAGGGTACAGCCAAGAGCCAGCCATACTTCAGCTAGGCAGAACTTAAAGAGGCTTCTTTTCCCCCTGCTCTGCTAGAACCCAGGACTGCTGTTGGGAATTAGTCCATCATTGAGTGTAGAATCTAGAACAGTGATTTCCAGATTTTAACATGCATCAGAATCACCTGGGTGATTTTGTTAAAATTCAAATTCTGGTTCAGTAGGTGTGGGGTAGGGTCTGAGAGTTTATATTTTTAACAGCTGACCAAGTGTTGGGGAGACTACCAGTCCATGAACCACACTTTGAGTAGTGAGGACACAGCCTATTCCTGAGTCTTCATGTTACTGGACGAAACTCCAGATTCTCATGACTTGCCCCAAATAGCCAGTCCCTGAGACAGGTTTGGGTGAGTGACTGAAGAGTAAGTTTATTAACTGCAGGCTTAGAACGTGGGAGACAGACATATGTGACTCCCCAGGGCTGTCCAAAACTGAGCAGGCCAAACCTGGGCTTATGTAAGTAACAAAGGCCGCATGTACACACAGAGGTCACAGAAATCTCCAAAGAACAGTGGGGGGGGGGGGGGGAGTTGGGAGAGGCATGCGAGGGTCCTTTCTGTGGAGCTTGTCTGCTTCACAACCTGACAGGCCATCACCAGCCATGAAGGAGACAAAATGATGGTAGACGTCATCTGGCCAGCAGTCTGAAAGAAGAATAATTCAACACTAGTTACTTCTCTGCCTTCCTTGCCTCCCCTGCCTCCCCTGCCTCCCCTGTCTCCCCTGCCTCCCCTGTCTCCCCTGCCTCCCCTGCCCCCCGCCCCCCCCCCCCGCCCCCCCTGCCCAATTCTTGTATCGTTGGTTAAGAGTGCAATTATCAAAACAAAAAGAGTCATTCATTGCCTACAGTTCACTGACTACAGTGGTGCCTTTTTGGGCTGCACCGTTGTGTCACCACCTGGCAGGTGATTTCAAATAAAGCCTCTCAGACCCGCAACCCTGAGCATCCCTCACACAGACGCTTTTTTCCAGCTTTGGGTTTCATTCCTGGTGTATTTACATCCTGTTTGCCTGGTTTGGCTTTGCTGTTCCAGATTAGCCACAGTGTAAAATTTGATTATTCTGTTTATGTGTTCATATATTCAGCAGTTACTTACTGAGCATCTACTTTGTTACTGCATTGTTACAACACATGGATTTATTCCAAACCAGTGTTCCCCAGCCTTGGCACTGCTGACATTTGGGGCTGGATCGCACTTTGTCACAGGGGTTGCTCTGTGCATGGCAGGTTGTTTAGTGGCATCTCTAGCTTCTAGCCGCTAAATACTGGCAGCACACCCCCTCCGACTTTCTATAACCAAAAATGTCTCCAGTCATTTTGCGGTGTCCCCTGTGAATCACTGGGGGTCAACTCAAGGCTGTTGATCTGTGATGACTGAAACTGCCACAGAAGGAAACATATGCTTATCCAGACATGGTGTGGCTTGTATAAAGGGCCTCATGTGTGTGTGTGAGTTCTGACAGTTCTAAGTGCTGCCTGCCTCATTGCTGAATATCGCTACTGTTGCCTTTGAAGTACTCCCCTCGGGAAGCTGTGCACTGATGCCAGCACCTCCTCTGCCCTTCAGAGCAATTGGAGAACTCCTTCTGTAGTGGCTATTGCACACAGTGGCATGATGGCAAGTTTGCGAACTTCATTGTATAGTTGCCTTGAGGGAGCACCCTACCTACTCACCTGTTCTGGCCCCCGATGACTTTTTCTTTACCTGAAGATAAAGGAACTATTGAAAGCAAGACATTTTGATGACATTCAAGACATCAGGGGTAACATGACAACAGCTCTGATGGCCACTCCAGAAAAAGAATTGCAAAATGGTTTTGAAGGGTGGACTAAGTGCTGGCATCAGTGCATAGCTTCTCAAGGGGAGTACTTGGAAGGTGACCATAGTGATATTCAGCAATGAGCTGTGTAGCCTTTTTCTAGGATATGTTTGCAAACTTAATTGTCAGACCTTGTATGATCTTGGCAGGGCCTTGCTGGGACTTCCTGAGATAGACTAATCCCTGTGCTTGCCTCAGTTTCCTGCATTAGGGAGCTGAAGTGCAGATTAAGTAACTTGGTCATGTACCTGGTTCATGACAGAACCGAGATTTGAACCCATGTCTTCTGCAGCCAAGCCTCATGCTTCATCTGCTCTACCACCTTGACTTCTCTGTGCGTTTTTGCCTGTGTCTTGTCCTAAACCTCCTTGGCTTAGTGCCTTTGTCTTTCTAGATAATAGTGGAAATGTTAATAATAATTATGGAAAGCCAAAAGCCAAGTGCTGTCGAGTCGGAATTATGGAAAACACAATAATAATTATGTTCATCGCCAGTCAATACTTTTTAATGTATTTAAAGAGGTGGAATACTACAATATATTCAGAAGTCTCTGGAGCTAACCTGGTCCCACCACTAACTAGCTAGTTCTTTCAGCTCTGTGTATCTTATTTTGATCTCAGTGTTGTTCCAACAATTAAATGCATTCCTGGAGGGCAAGTACTTGTCACAAAGCCTGGTCAGGAGTGGTAGAGGAGTAGTAATAATAGTAGTGGCAGTATTGTTCTTGGCAGGAGGTAGAAGGGTGCCCGAAGTCAAGATCTATTTGCTACTTCCTTTGTGTACGCCCATTAGAAACCCTGGTAGCATAGTGAGTACAACATCTGCTAATCAAAAGGTTGGCAGTTCACATCCGCCAGGTGCTCCTTGGAGACTCTATGCAGCAGTTCTACTTAGACCTCTAGGGTCACTATGAGTTGGCCCCAACTCACTGGCAGTGGGGTCAGTTTGGCTTTTTATGTGTACTCCTATTAGTTTTTCTCACTATTTAAGAGTTCGTGGTGGCCAGATCCTACTCTTGCCTTTCTTTCCTTCCAGAATTCAGACTGATGGTGTCTCACACAAGGCACCTGCTCTCAGTTTTATTGATAACTACACAACACCCCTAGACCATTCCACAGCAAGGTATCTGGTTCAGTCTTGACTGAAGAACGAGGGTAGGCCCGAGGCTGCGTAGAGTCTCCTGCTACTCCTTTGAGTTGTAGGTTGAGTCTAACTTGATTTGCCATCCAGCTGCAGGGATGAGGACTGTAGGTCTGTGAGAGAGAGAGAAAAAAAGATGGGGAAAGAAGGAGAGAGAGACAGGGGTGGAGGAGAGACAGAGAGGTGAAGAGAGAGGAAGAGGAGAGAACATGAATGTGAGACTAGAGGTGGGGAAGAACTTTCTAGGTGTGCTTTCCACATGGAGACAGGGTGTGCAAGGCTGCCATGCCCGGGGGCTGTGGGACAGTAGACAGTTCTCTCTGGCAAGTAACTGTTCAAAGAGAAGGACGTTAACAGCAGTCCTGTCTCTGAAACACTGGGTCCTTGCCCTTGAGTACACCGTCCAGTGAGTGTTGTGCTCCCACCAGTCACAGCAGTTCTCTCTTCCGTCTTTCTTAGGGAGGACCAAGTGGTGGAGAGAGTTGACAGCTGCCTTCCCAGGCATAGGGGTGATACCTTCTCCTCAAAGGGCCGAGGAGGGGATATGGCTTAAGGAGAAGGTGTCCTTAGCATTGACCTTGGTTCTCAGGAGTGAGGAGATCAACCTCATTTTCCCTTCTCCACAGCTCAGTTTGCATCCCTGTGACATCCTTCTTCACTCACTCCGTCATTTAATTGCTTTCTGCAGGTGGCTGGTGAGGATCACAACTGCTCCTCTTTGGAGCCCCTCTGCTTCCAGCAATTATCCCTGTCTTCCCTTCCGAGCAGAACCATATGCCAGAGTGGGACTTGTGGGTGACCTGGGACAAACTTGAAGAGAAATTTTAATTTAGTGTCATCACTGATAGTGACACCCTTGGTAAAATGCTTATGTGGAACACACACACAAAAGCTTTTACTATCCTTAATACGATTCCATTTTTGTTATACACTCCTCTGCTTCTTGCTGCTCTCAGCTAGCAGTGCCCGTGTGATGCTGGTAAAGAATTTTAATGTTATTCCAAGAGCAACAGGAAACTATTGGAAGTTTTTTTTTAACATGGGGGTGGCTTTTTTATTTTTTTAAAAGATTGCTCCAGATCAAGTCCAACACCATCTGTGATGACACGTTTCAAGTCCCTATCATCCCTCTCTGTGCTTGGACCTTCAGTTCCCAGTTTCCTACACCAGCACACTGGATTTTTAGATTCGGTGTCAGCGCCTCCCCCAACATTCTCACATCCGCACTGCCTGCACCCAGCCACCCTCTCACCAAAGTTGCGTCACTCACTGCTCTCTTTGTACTGACTTGTAATTCTTGTATCTAAAGGACTGATTTCCTTTCAACTCTGCTTCTTTGAAGTCTTTTTCCTTTGAATTATTTCCTCTTGTATTCCTGGGGAAAATTCCTAATGGTTGTTTTTGTGAGCATCAGTGATAGAGAGTTTTCTAACAAGTAAACATAGTCATCTCAGCGAACCAGTGAATTCCAAGTTCGAAAGAACTGTAGGGGGTCGAGTAAGATAATCAACAACCAGGGCAAGAATCCATCTTTTTTTAGGACTATTTGAAAATTAGATGGACCCCATAGCCTGGTTACTGACCCATAGCAACCCTCTAGGACAGAGTAGAGCTGCCTCATAGTGTTTCTGAAGAGTGGTGCCTGGATTTCAGCTGTTGACCTTATGGTTAGCAGCTGTAGCTCTTAACCACAGCACCATTAAAAAAATAAAAACCCACTAGAGATGAGCTGATTCCAACTGATAGCAACCCTGTAGGACGGAGTAGCACTGTCCTATAGCATTTCCAAGAAGCACTTGTCAACCTTTTGGTTAGCAGCCGTAGCACTTAACTACTGTGCCATCAGGATTTCCAGTATTTAGTGGTCATCAAGTTAATACTTCCTGTGACTGGGAACTCACTGCCTTGAAGGTCAATTCGTTGCATCATCGGATGGGTGGCCTTGAGTATGAGGTTTTTCGGGTTTTTTTGCAGGGGAAGGGGTATTTTGCTGTCTTCCAAGGTGCTCCTGTCTTTGTCTTCTAACTTAGAACTTCCCAACTAGTGTATTCCCGTTGTACCTTCCTAATATCCAAATCATGGCAGTGTTTGGCACCGGTTTGAAAACCTAGGTGACGTAGTAGTCAAGTGCTACAGCTGCTAACCAGAAGGTTGGCAGTTCAGATCCATCATGTGCACCTTGGAAACTCTATGGGGCAGTTCTTCTCTGTCTTATAGGTCTCTGTGAGTCGTGATTGACTTGACAGCAGTGGGTTTTATAATTTCTAATTGTGAATACCACAAACTACAGTGACTGTTTTCTCAGAAAGGATACCTCTGCTCCGTTTTAATGCTTTTTTAAAGCTTTACTGAAGCGTTTAAAATGCAGACTTTGATGCGTCTTCGCAGATAGGCCATCATCACAGTCCAGACTGTGAACATGCTTTTCACCCCGAGATTTCTTCCTGCCCCCTTGTAATCCTTTCCTTATATCCATCTCTCCCATCCTCTTTCTCTAGGAAGTATTGATTGCTTTCTGCCACAATGTATTAGTTTAAATTTCCTGGAACTTTATGTGAATGGAATCATACAGCCTGTTGAGGATTTTTTTTTTAAATCTCTAACTACTTCTACTTAGCATTATTACTTTAAAAGTCACCCATATTGTTGTGTGCATTAGTTGCTCACCGCTGAGTGGTATTGCGCTGGATGGATGTACCACAGTTCGTTTATTCATTCTTCTGTTGACAGGCATCTGGGTTGTTTTCCCATTGGCTTTTAGCTATCACAAAGCTGTTATGAGCACTTATGTATGAGTCTTTGTAGGGATATACTGTTGTTTCTGTTGAATAAATACCTAACCTAGGTATGGAATGTCTGAATCATGTAGGGGGTATGTGTTTAAATTTTAAGAAACTGCCAAACTTGTCCATTTTCCATTCCCACCAGCAGTGTTTGAGAGTTCCAGTTCTACCTTATCCTCACCACCACTTGATATGGTCAATCTTTTTATTTTTAACCCCTACTCAGTTTTGGTCCTGTGAATTGTGAATACATTGGACTCGTATCTACTTTTCTACAAAGATCTGTGACAGACTACCCACCAGTGCTGATTATTTGAAACTCTGTGCTTGTGTTTAATTATTTGTCTAACAGAAGTTATTGAGAACTACTACATGCTAGGCCTTGTGTTACTCAGGATACTTGGATGAAGGCGACTAGGTCATTTTCTGGTAAACAGTACCAAGAAAAGTAAGACCTGGGTTGTAACCGATTGTCTGCTTTGTTGCGTGAAAGCTGGGGACATGAAACAACAGGATACATTCAAGTATCACAGTTGGTTCAATATTGCTTGAGTATAGGGTACAGTCACCACACAGCAAGGCAAGACTACATTTGAAGACTCTTGTATGCCATACTAAATAGCTGGTGATGGGGAAATGTCTTGATTCCTTAGTACTACTGTAATACAGATACCCAGGTAGGCAGCTTTGAAAACAGAAAGTTATTTCTCACAGTTCTGGAGTCTGAAAGCCCAAATCAAGATCTTGGCCTTCCTTGGCTTGTAGGTGATCCTCACATGGAGTTTTTTCCCTCCTTGTGTTCTTATCTCTGTGTCTGATGTACTCTTTTTATGACTCAGAGGCAAATAGACTTTAAACCCACTCTATTTAGGTATGACTTAATTAACATAAAAGAGAAACCTATTTCCAATGAATGTTATATCCACAGGTATCAGGGTCAAGATTCCAACACATATCTTGGGGAGACACATTTCAGTCCGTAACAGGAACCATGGAGGAGGAGTATGACGAACGGTGGGTCTGTTCTTAATACAGCTTACTCTGACAGTGAAGTGAAAAGGATGCTCTCTGTGAGACACAGCCCCACTGCACATCTCTGCCCCTTTATCTTCTTCCTTAGATTCCCTTGGATGGATTTGGAGTCTCCCTCTCTGCTCTAAAGCTCACAAATTTGGCTGTAATAATCAAAGCTGTGGTAACTCTGTTTGGGTCCCAACTGACTGGCTTTCAAAGTGTCAGTGTGTTTCTGAAAGGTCACAGCCTTGAAAGCCCTGTGGAGTAGTTGTACGGTGCACACAGGAGGCTGCCGTGAGTTGGAGTTTACCTGACAGCTAAGAAAAACATAAAAAAATAAATAAAAACAAACAAAAAAACATTTCTGTAATATCAGTTCTGACTCATGGCGACGCTGTAGGGCTAAGTGGAACCTCCCAATAGGGTTCCCAAAGAGTGCCTCCTGGATTCGAACTGCTGACCTTTTGGATGGCAACCATCATACTTAACTACTATGCCACCAGGGTTTCCCTCAGCAGCATTATATGGAGCGGCAGATTCTCTGTGCACCCGGTTTCTGTGACACATTCTTTTTGCATAAAAAGGGTTCCAAGGCTCTGCTGTAATGCAGCAGCTGGCCTCTCCCCTAGTTTAGTACTTACATCACAATGGTCATTATGATTATAAAGCACTCTTAATTTATTTCATCATCAAAAATTACAAATCTGCAGTTGAAGGAAGTATTGTGCTAGTCTGACCTGGTACATATCAGACTGTGGCAGGGGATGGCACTCACATGTTTAGAAACTAAATACTCAAGTCCCTCTCTACACTGGCGTGTATGTTTCATCAATAAACTTGCACTGTCTAAAGGGAAGCCATGTCATGGAAAATAACTCAAACAAATCAGAATGAATGATAGCTTATATTCCATGGAAACTTAAAAGAGTCAGTATCATCCTTCAGGTTGGTGAGCGCATTGCCATGGAGTTGATTGCAACCCATAGTGACCCTATGAGACAGAGTAGAACTGCTCCATAGAGTTTCCAAGAAGCTGCTGATGGATTTGAACTACTGACTTTTTTGGTTCACAGCTGTAACTCTTAACCACTGTACCACCAGGGATCCAAGTCAGTGACTGATTTTTTTTCCAAGCAGGGCTGATCTCCTTTTTTCTGTGAAGCCACAGAGCAAGCAATTTGGTTTTTTGTTAACTTCAATATAATTTTCATCATACTTAATTTTTAGACACTGAAATTGCCCCTAATTGTATCTGTCTTATTTCTATGGTAATATGGACAATTATAATGGATTATCCTTTTGTTTTCCTGGTCATTTGTTGATGCCTTTTTTATTGTAAGAATGTGAAAACATAAGGCAATTTCACCAATTAGTGGTAATGTTATTCAGATATTTAATTTATTTTTTGTGTGCATAATCAGCCATAAATACATTTTAGCAAATGGAGATGACAGGGGTATAATACAATCTGAGCCCAAACAAACTCAAAATAACATTAAGAAGGAGAATACAAAGCCATGGGAAGGGACAATTAAAGAGCACAGTCTGTCTTTAATGACTCTGATGACAAACCTGTTAATGTGGACCATGTCTTCTAGGTTAATCTGTTTTGGGCTTAATGTAAAATAATGAGAGTCCCTGGATGGTGCACGTAGTTAACATACTCATCTGCTAACCGAAAGGCTGGAGGTTCTGGCCCACCCAGAAGCACCATGGAAGAAAGGTCTGTTGATCTACTTCTGAAAAATCAGCCGTTAAAAACTCTATGAAGCCCAGTTCTACTTGAACACCTACGGGGTCACCGTAAGTTGAATTGACTCAATGGCAACTGATCTAAAACAAAGAAATGGCCTAGCAAGGTCCTCACTATATAACCTGTTGCCGTTGAGACGATTCCAACTCACAGTGACCCTATAAGACGAAGTAAAACTACCCCAAGGAGTGCTTGCTGGATTTGAACTGTCAGCCTTTAGGTTAGCAGCTGTAGAGCTTAACCACTACACGACTGGGGTTTCCACAGTACCCTGAAACCAAAACCCCATTACCATTTAGTCCATTCTGACACACAGGGTCCCTGTATGTCAGAGGAGTGCTTGCCCCATAGAGTTTCCAAGGAGCCAGTGGTGGATTTGAACCCTTAGGTTATCAGCTGTATGGCACTTAATCTCAACGGCACCAGTTTCTACATGGTACATGGTAGGTGCTTAATAAGTAGTTATTTCCTTCTACAATCTAGTTGACTCTGACAGTGCGCTTCAAGTTACTTCACCTGAGACTGCTGAAAATCTTCTCTCTGCCCGGGATCCGAAGCTTAGGGTGGAGAAAGGACAGGGTACATAACTTCAGGGATCATGGAGTTAGAGTTGGTACCAGACTCCACCAAAATAGAACTGCCTACAAGACAATTTTCCCACAAGACAAACCCTGCTTTGACCCCCTTTTATCGCAAGTTGCAGACACTATCTGAGCACCTGCCTGCTGCAGATTTCATTTATGGACTTCCTTGACACTTTGGGTTTTGAGTTTCCTAAAGTCAGGTAAATCCAGGCAAATTTTCTCTTGTCAGGAAAGACTCCCAGCAGCTGCCCAACTTCTAAAACTCTTCCTCCCTGAATACTGATGTTGCCAGGGAGAAGCTCATTCAGCTGTTAATCTGTTTTTAACACCTGCTCATCTCCATTTCTGTCGAAGAGACTGTGTAACCCCATTAGTGGCTGTCTTCCAGGTGGGGTGATACCAGGGAAAAGGGGGCAACTCATCCTCAGATCTAGATGCTCTTCCGTTTTTATTATTCTAGAACACCATGCTAGATGATCTTGAATTGTTGCTTTGCCCAGGATAAAGCATGTGAATGAATTGTGACTTCACTTGGAGGAATTTCTTACCTCTTTGCTGCTGTCCTGCCTTTTTTCCTGGCTCAGCAAATCATCCCAGAGGTCCCAGTGGCACTAGTGACCCAGCCTGGAGGTCGTCCATTGCCTTATCATAAGAAAAGAAAGTCTTGTGTCTACCCAGGAGCACAGAAAGATACAGGCAGTTCAGGCTTCGGAGAAAGCTTCTGAGTTGGTCTAGGAGTTTCAGGGAAGGATATAGAAAGTTCTCAGATGTGCAGGGGGCCTTCTCCTTACTTCTCTTTAAAACACGTGCAGTGTTAGATGGGCTTGTGCTCCTTGCTGGCTTCTGCTGTTTGTGCTTTCTTCTGCACACTCTGATGGGAAGGTCTTGATGTCGGTCTCTGCCTTTGGAAATAGATTCATATGTTTAAGCCGGTTGGATAATTGCATGCCTGAGGGGCATTGAATGAGAGTGCGGGGTTACAGAGCGGCATCCTCGATCGTGTGTGACCCCAAAATAAGGAAATGTCTACTTGCCTGGCAGTCTTGTTGCAGAAAGGTGTTCTACATCTGGCTGCACTTCCCGCTATCCACACCACTTAGTGCTGCATCTTCTTTGCTGTTTCCCAAAGAGGAGAAGAAAGTGGCTGGTGGTGTAAAGTGAAAGTCCTTTGATGACGCTGGTGTTGCATGTGCCACTGGAACTGATGCTGAGTCTTGAGACCCTTTGAGGTTGACCTACACTGACATAGTCCCCAGCAGGGACCCTCCTAGATTATGACTGGAAGAAGTACTCATCCCTTCTTTTCTAGACTTACAACTCACCAAATCAAGAGTCTGATGCTGGAGCTGGATGATTCTTGAGGGCAGATTCGGATCCAGGTTGGCCTTACTCTGCAGCTGATACTATTAACCCTAGTGATGTGGTTGTGATGGTAGAGTTACCGAGTCAAGAGTGGGTGGTGGTGACAGTGGAGACGTCATGGGAATATGGCCAATTACACATAATTGTGATAACTCTTTGTTGCTGCTTTGTTTTGTTGGGTGACCACCGTTTTGAAACATTGAGTTGCAAGTGTGTGCATTTGTATATTATGCACTACATTTTTAGTATTCCAACACTGTGTTCTTAAGGATTGAAGAAATCTAAACCCTGAAAAGTTAGTGTGGCATGGGTCCCCATACCAGACAGCCGGAGTAAAGAATCTTTTTTTTTTTTTTCATAGAATTAATGTTCAATTAAAAAGCACAAACCTCAAGTGTTCAATGAATTTTCACAATTAAGTACACCTGGGTAACCACCACCCAAATAAGATGGATTTCCACCATCCCAGAGAGTTCCTTGTGACTCCTTTTCAGGAGTCACTGACTGTCAGGACAGTCCCTGACTGTCCATGGCCTTCTGCCAGTACCTGATTTCTATCACCCTAGGTTAGCTTTGCCTGTGTTTGTATTCCATATACAGTGAGACTTATGGTTGGAACTCTTATTTCTAGCTTATGGTGCTAAACATGCTGATATTGAGATTTATGCACATTGTTGTGTGTATTAGTAGTTTATGCTTTATTTCTATGTAGTATTAGATTTAAGGATTCAACATTCTCCTATTGGTGGACATATGCATTGTTTCTACTCTTTAGACTTTCTGAATATTGATTACTATGAATATTCTTGTAAAAGACTTTGTGTAAGCCTATGTCATCTTTGTCTTTTGGGTTAATACCTAGGAGAAGAATATATGGGATTCATAGGGAACATTTATATTTAACTTTATAAGAAACTGGCACACAGTTCTAAAAGTGGTTGCACATCACATACTGTAGCAATCCATGAGAATTCCAGTTGCTCCACATATTTGCCAACATTTGGTGTCATCAGTCTTTTTTTATTTTAGATAGTCTGATAGGTGTCAAGTGATATATGACAATGAGTTTTTAATCTGCATTTCCCTGATGACTAATGGTATCAGGTCCCTTTTCATATGATCATTGGCTGGTCATATATTTTCTTTCGTGAAGCAGTCTCACAGATTTTAAAAATCTGGTCACTCATTCTATAAATTTCTGATTTTGCATGTTTTTATACAAGTCCTCTGTCTGATACATGTGTTGGAAATATATTTCCTGATCTATAGCTTGCTATTCATATTCTGAATAGTGTCCTTTGAAGAGCAGAAATGTTTAATTTTGATGAAGTTCAATTTTTTTCTTTTATCATTTGTGCTTTTTTAAATGTTCTGTGCCTTTTAACATCCATTCAAGGTCATGAAGATATTCTCATATTTTTTAAGTGTTATGGCTATGGATTTTAAGTACATGATTCAATGAATTAATTTTTGTATATAGAGAGAAGCCAAGGTTCATTTTGTTTTCCTGTCCAGATATTTAGTTGTTTCAGCAATGTTTGCTAAAAACATTTTCTGTCTTCTGTAGAATCAACTTGACACCTTTCTGGAAAACCAACTGACCAAATAAGTGTGGTCTATTTCTGCATACTCTTCTCTGGTCCATTGATTAATTTTTCTATCCTACTGCTCTGCTATCAAACAGTCTCTTTTGATGTAGCTTTAGAATAAAACTTGAGATCAGAGAGTGTTAGTTACCTACCTCTGTTAATCTTTTTCAGATTGTGTTGGCTATTCTGAATTTGTAGCATTTCCATAAACATTTTAGAGTTATCTTGTATCTTTCTAATAAATAACTTTAGGAATTTTTACAGGAATCATGTGGAATTTATGTACCCACTTAGGGACAACAGACATTTTACAGATATTTAGTCTTCTGGTCTTTAAAAGTTATGTAACTATCCATTTATTCAGGTCCTTAATTTTTCTTAGCAATGTTTTGTTAGCAGGTAGGTCTTACACGTATTTTATTACATTGACTGCTAGGTATTGGATTTTTTTTATGTTACTGAAAATTATATTGTTTTATTTTATTTGAAACAACCTCAAGCTTGAAGTTGCAAGTACAGAGCAGAGAAGCTTTTCCTGAACCATCTGAGAGTACATTGTCAACATGATATACTGTCTTTCCCAAATAACTGAGAGTGTATTTCTAAAAATAAGCCATTTTGAAAATACCCACAATAAGAAAAGAAAAACAAAGTAAAATCCATTAATGTCAAGTTGATCCCAACTCATAGCAGTCCTAAAGGTCTAAATAGAACTGCCCTTAGGTTTCCAAGGAGTGCCCAGTAGAATTGAACCACTGACCTTTTTTGGTAGCAGCTGCAACTCTTAACCAGTGTACTACAGGGTTTCCAAAAAATATCTACAATACAAACATCAAAATCAGGAAACAGAGATTAATACATTATTACGATCTAATTTTCAGAATCCATTTACATGTTGATGATTGCCCCAATAATGCCCTGTGTAACAGAAGGATCTTGTCCAGAATCATATATTTAATTGCTATATTATCCTTTGCTGTTGAGTTGATTCTCTCTTAACGACCCTGTAGAGCAGAGTAAAACTGCCCCGTAGGGTTTCCATGGGGCTGTAATCTTCATGGGAGAAGGATGTGGCTTCTGTAAAGGTGACAGTGCCATCTTGCTTCTGTGGAGCAGTTGGTGGGTCAGAACCACTGATCTTTTGGTCAGCAGCTGAGTGCTTAAGTACTGCGCCGTCAGTGCGCTTGTGTTTTTGTATTAGTAGTCTGTATTTAGCAGCTGTATTAGTTGGAATGGCGTGCTGGCTTGCAATAGGCAACCAGTAAAAGTGATACAAGCACTTGTTTTCCTGAAAAAGTTTAGAGTCATACTCTGCAGCTGAGGAGGAGGTGAACTGTATTTCTGCAGTCTTGGCAAAGTCTTTCTGAAACATCCAATCATCTGCATGTGATGGGAAGAAACCAGAATTGTTTCTTTTCAACAGCTTGCGTTAGCATTCTGTTTGGGGAGAAACTGTTTTTAGTTGGAAAAATACAGTAGAAGCCTTCATAACTGATATAATTAGGCCTAGTTAATTTAGCTGAAGAATAAGGTTGCCTATTAGCCATAAACTTCCACCTTTCTAAGGAGAGCAAGTCGGTATGTTTTACAGAGGAAATGGAGAGTGTTGATCATTTTGGTAAGATGGATTTAGTGAAAGTTGGTTAGGACCAGTGATTCTGCAGCTCTTGCCCACTTCTCCCATGTGTGGGAGAAAATGGCCTAGATGGACCTATCGAGAGAAGAGAAAGGAATATTATTGTAAATAAAACTTGGGGTCCCAAATCATAGGTGTGGAAATGACATCCCTCATTTATCGGTGCAGAAGACTTTACTGTGTTTTACTGTTTCTCATTTGTTGAGTTGCATCTTGGGATCTTGAAGTTAGGAACTTTGTCGCGTTCACTCACTGCATCTCAAATACGTAAGTGGTAGGCCCATCTTAAGTACCGTCTTTTGGTTGGTTTGGAGTCCTGTGGTGCAGTGGTTGAAGTACTCAGATGCCAACTGAAAGGCCCACTGCGTGGGAGAAAAGTGGCAGTCGGCTTCCGTAAAGGTTTGCTGGGTTGGAAACCCTGTGCGGGCGGTTCTACTCTGTCCTGTAGTTTGCTGTGAATCAGAATTGGCTTGTCACTGATGAGTTTGTTGGTCCCTTCTGCAGTCCCTGGTGGCACAAATGGTTAAGCATTCAGCTACTGAAGAGTGGAAATGTTGGTGGTTCAAATTCCCCCAGAGGCACCTCAAGAGAAAGGCCTGACTGTGTGCTGCAGAGACATCATAGCCATTGACAAACCTGTGGAGGGGGCACAGTCACAATAACATCCTAGTCATAAACAAACACCTTGAGGGACAGAGTCACTGGGCTTGAGGGCTCAGGACCACAGTCTTGGGGGCCATCTAGGTCAGTTGGTGTACTACATCCTACCTTGGTGAGTAACAACCAGGGTCTTAGAAGCTTAAGAATGGCTAAGATGCTAGTCTCTACTCATCCACAGCAAAGAAGAGTGAAGAAATCAAAGTCTCAAGTAAATAATTAGTCTGAAGACTAATGGACCCACATGAACCACAGCCTCTGCTAGCCTGAGACCAGAAGAACTAGATGGTGCCTGGCTACTCGTATTGGCTGCTCCACTAATGCCATCTGCTCTGATGGAGATCAGTAGAAGGTCTTGGACAGGTGGGAAAAAATGTAGAACAAAATTCAAGTTCATAAAAAAATCAGACTTTAGTGGTCTGAGAGAGATTAGTAGAACCCCTGAAACTAGGGTCCTTGGACACCCCTCAAGCCTGGAACTGAACCCATTCCAAGAGATCACCTTTCAGCCAAACAATAGACAGGCCTATACAGTAAACGGAAACCCAGGTGGCATAGTGGCTAAGTGCTATGTCTGCAAACCAAAAGGTCGACAGTTCAAATCTACCAGGTGCTCCTTGGAAGCTCTGTGGGGTGGTTCTGCTCTGTCCTGTAGGGTCACTGTGAGTCAGAATTGACTTGATGGCAGTGGGTTGTTTGTTACTCAGTAAACAGTAAAATGCATGAGAAATGTACCCCTGAAAACAATCAACCCTATGAGACAAAAAGAGCACTTACCCAAAAACAAAGTTCAGAAGACAGGAAGGGGCAGCAGAGAAGGCTGAAAAGAGATGGGGAAGCCAGGAAAGGAAGTGGGTGGTGTGCTGTCCCATTGAGGGGATGACGACAGATGTCGTGAAACAAAACGTGTCTAAACTGTTGAGTGAGAACTGAATTTGCTTTGTAAACCTTCCTTCAAACTGCAGTACAATGTTCAAAACAAACAGAAGACCTTTAAAAACACAAAGCAACGAGTTAAAAAAAAAAAGAAAAGCCCTGTGAAGTCCGGTTCACTGGGATGAGGTCACCAGGAGTCAGAACTGACTGACTGAAACGCAACTTTTTTTTTTCTAAATTGGTTATTTTAGAAATAAAAGAGAATTTAGACCACTTAATGGAAGTGGGTAAAAAACAAACCATTTTTAATTTGGCGGCTGAGTTTTCTCTAGGGAAAGCCCCCTGCTGTTGAGGAAAATGGCTCAATAGACTCTGTGGGCGAGGAAAGTCACAGAAAGGTAGGCTAGGAAGGAGAAGGGGGACAGTGAAAGGGGTCAGCACGAGGGACAAACAGCTACTGGGACACGGGAGGGACCCCTTGCAGGAGCAGAGAAAGGCCAAGAGGTAAAAAGAGAAATAGGGTTGAGCAGAGTGGTCCATGCCCCTGCAAGATCCTGTTGGCAGGCAGGGAGACTAAGGAGCTGTAGGATAGTGCTGTGCTTTCCTGCTGGGTTCCATGTGGCGCTGTGCTGGAGTACCCCCATCACTGTCCTGGGAGATCCTGGTGGTGTAGTGATCGTGTTCCACGTCTGCTAACCAAAAGGCTGGCAGTTCGCCTCCACCAGGCACTCCTTGGAAATTCTGTAGAGCAGTTGGACTCTATCCTGTAGTGTCGCTGTGAATCGGAATTGACTCAACAGCAGTGGGTTTGGTTTGGGGGTTCACTGTCCTAAACCTCAGAATACACTGCAACAGCTAGCCTAGGTTAGGTTAGAAGATGGTGATCAGTGCCTGATTAACAGTGCAGGAATGGGCACAGTGTGAATTTACATACTAATCGAATGGTTTCACCTGAACTGTGGGACCCTAAGCTAGAAACAAGGAGCCCTGGAGTTGCTGTGGTTAAGAGCTTCGTTGCTAACCAAAAAGTAGGTAGTTGAAATCCACCAACTGCTCCTTGGAAATCCCCTGGGGCAGTTCTGCCCTGTCCTGTGGGGTTGTTAGGAGTTTGAATCAACTAGATGGCAGTTGTTTTAAAAAAAAGATTTGTGCCATAGTCAGGAAATGGAACATCCCAAAATGCTTCCTGGAGCTATCTGTAAGCATACGATTATCCCCATCCCAACTCCTAATGACTGTTAATCTGCCCTCCACCGTTATGGTCTTAGCAAAAGCTCTCTTGAGTGATTCCTGGATCTCCAGTAATGTATCTGAATAGACATCCTTGTTGAAAATGAGGCTGAAATTCTTCTCATAGTGGCTACATTGGTATATACCAATATACTCATATGTGTGTTCTGTAAGCATTTAATTTCATAAAATGTCATCATGATGGTACTATCCCCACGTCCAGTATATATCAAATAAGAGCAGGCAGTATTACTGGTTATCTGAACGTTTGCAAACTAATCCATTGACCAATATTTATTATAAAAAAAGAGACAAAAATAATCATCTTGAGATTATGCTGTAGAGGAATCACAGTCCCCTGTATTTGAAAACAATATGTAAAAAACTTCAAGTCAGTTATTTCTCACTGATTCTAAAATTTCTAGGCTGCTGGACTATCACCTCTGAGTCTTTTCTCGGGTCACCTTCCCCAGGGCCTTAGTTCTTGGTGTATTGTCAGTTGTTGTTAGGTGCCATTGAATCAGTTCCAACTCATACCATCCCTGTGTACAACTGAATAAAACACTGCCTGATCCTGTGCCATCCTCATAATTGTTACACGAGGTCCAACAATTAAGTCTGCGAACTTAATTTTTCTCAGTGTTGTATACCTCATTGCTGAATATCACTGCAGTCATGTGCGAAGTATTTCCCTTGGGAAGCTATGCACTGATGCCGGAGCCTAGTCCTCCCTTCAAAGCAATTTTGGAAGTCTTTCTGGAATGGCTGTTGTGCATGGTGGCAAGGTGGCAAGTTCATGAACTTAATTGTGTGGTTGTCTGCGAGGGGGTTTTTAGCCAGTAAACAAATAACTGTATTGGAACATCCTCCCTACTCACCGAATCTGGCCCCCAGTGACTTTTTTCTTTACCTGAAGATAGACGAAGTATTGAAAGGAAGACATTTGGATGACATTCGGGACATCAAGGTTAGTATGACGACAGCTCTGATGGCCATTCCAGAGAGAGTTCCAAAAATTGCTTTGAAAGGTGGACTAGGTGCTGGTGTCAGTGTATAACTTCCCAAGGGTAATACTTGGAAGGTGACCATAGTGCTATTCAGCAGCGAGGTATTCAACCATTTCTCTAGTATCAGTTTGTAAACTTAACTGTCAGGCTTTGTACTTGAGCCCATTGTTGCAATCACTGTGTCAATCAATCCATCTTCTTGGGAGTCTTTCTCTTTTTCACTAACTGTCTGCTTTACCAAGCATGATGTCATGTCTGGTCTTTTCTAAAACTCAGGGCCAGTCCTCAGCATTACACTTAGGTCCTTGGCTTATGGCAAAGGAAAAATTGTCCCAAATCTGGTCTGAGACAGACAGCTTTTCGTGATGTAATTCACAGCCTCCTACTAGGAAGGAAATTAAAATTGGTGATAAAATGCTTAAGCAGTTTTACATTAAACTTTAATGAGATTAAGACCTCTTCTGGGAAACTACCACCCCACCTCTTTAACTGTCAGAAGTCTAATGATCTTCTTAACCAGACATTCTTTTTACCTGTCTCCAGTGTAACAACGATGCTCTCACTTTCCCTTTTTTCTTTAAAATGCCCCTTTCAAGGTCAAACATTGAAATAGGCCACTCCCCTTCCACAAGTTTAAAATAAAACATTGACCGGTGATCATAATTAAGTTTCTGATTGGATTTTTAAAACTTTTCTTTCTTTTTTTGTGGAAATCTGTTGCTCACTCACAGAGCCTTCTATTCAAAAGAAAAGTAAGGTGACTCTGCACTACAGTTATGTGACTTATCACCATTGGGGAAAGTGCGGAGAAGGGCATATGAGATTGCTCTGTGTTATTTCTTACAAATGCATGTGAGTCTACAGCTGTCTCAAAATAAAACATCAAAAAAGAAGAGAGAGAGCCATGTACGCCATCTGTACTTTCTCTGCTCCTCTCTGTCCACTGCTTTGTACGTGTATGTATTCTTTAGTGCCCAGAGACTCACTTTTGCTTTCCACTAGGCATCTTTTCTCTGTCAGTCATCCTACTCCTTATCATCTTTTTGGCATTTTCTTCTATTTTCTAGCTATGCTACTTCCTCGTGTCTGTGCTTATCTTATCCCACTATTAAGCTTTATGGCCATAAAAGATGAAAGCTATACTTCATGCTTCATTGTCAGAGTGAGGAGGTGCTCATTTTGTTGAATTAAATTGAAAATTAAATTATGTAACACTCTCGGTATCTGTTTAGTGAACTGCACCTCCAGCTCATACTCGAGAGGAATGTGGCCAGTCTGGAGAACTGGCTTGCTTTTGGCGAGGCAAGTTTGGGTCATATGTAGGAATCACCTGGGTGGCTCTTAATCCCTGGCCTCACCCTAGAAATTCTAATTTAATGGATCTCAGGTGGCGTACAGGCATAGTTTTTTTTTTTCTCATTGTGATTAAGTTAAAGTATACAATCCAGATCAATTCTGCATGCCCGCCTTTCTGCGGCTCCTTCTGCTCTTCCTGCCCGGTGACAGCACACTCCTCCTTTTCATTCTCTGCTTGTTGTATCTTCCCAACAATCTGTCCCCGCCTCTTTACCTTCTTCTATCCCATATGGAAAGAGACCAGTAGGACAGCATCTTGTAAATGCACAGAACCATCAAGTACACAAACTGTGTGGTCACAATGTTTCCCTGAGTCCATTTTTCCTTGCCTCTCACCAGTGAAGGGCAAAGAGGAGCTGGGTCCAGGCAGTCAGCCTTTCCTCAGCCGGGCTGCTTTGCGCAGATTCCTCATGCATCCCTTCTTGTAAATTCAAGCTGGAGGCCACACTGCCATCCTGGCTTCCTGTCATTAACCCAGTATGACCAACATACTGTGCCATTAAACCACTGCATTTTGTCCCCATCAAAGCACCTTGAAACACCAGGGCATGCTTAGTTGACATATAAATTGACGCTGCGGTTGCTTTGTCATAATTGAAGGATGGGAGGACCTTTGCAGGGCTGTGAAACAGACATCCTGTGGGTTTCATTCTTCAGGAGCATGTCATGGTGTTACAGTTTTCTGAATGCCAGGCCTCTGTGCAGTCCACTTGGGTCTTTCCTTCTGAGTTTACTGAGAGTATAGAATCACCCAAGGTGATTAACATAAATTTTAACCTGTTTCTACCAGTTGTTGTCTCATAAGTTGTATGGAAGTTTTTTTTTAGTATCCATCTACAATGCTTAGCTTTGACTCCTGACCCTGCCATTCGTGTGGGCAGCCCTGAGGCTGTGGGCTTCAGTTTTCTTATCTGTAAAATGAGTTCGTGATAGTATTTATTTCAGTGGGTTGTTTGTAGGACTCAGTGAATTAATGAATGTCAGTACTCTGAATAGTGGATGTCATTTGTAGCCATTAGCAGAATGTGACTCGAGGTGACCCTGTGTGTGTCATGTGCTCCATAGAGTTCTCAATGGCTGTCATGTTTCAGAAGTCGATTGCGAGTCCCTTCTTCGGAGATGTATTCAATCCACCAGCCTTTCACTTAGTAGACAAGTGCTAAATATTGGAACCACCCAGGAACTCCTAACTCACCCATGGCTATCATTTTATTATGAATAAGATCATTGGTTAGATTTTGATAACTATGTTCAGAGAAAGATGACGGAACTCAAGTTTAGGTCCCTAAGCACTGTGTGTCCCTCACTGTTTTAGTCATCTAGTGCTGCTGTAACTGAAATACCACAGAGTGGATGGCTTTAACAAAGAAAAGTTTGTTTTTACACAGTCCAGGGGGCTACAAGTTCGAATTCAGAGTGTCTATTCCAGGGGAAGGCTTTCCCTCTGCTGGCTCTGGAGGGAGGCCCTTGTGTTCCATCAGTCTTTGGTCAGGGAACATCTTGGCGCAGGAACCTCAGGTCGGAAGGAGGGATGTACTCTGCTCTCTGTGCTGCTTTCTTGATGGTGGGAGCTTCCCGACTCTCTAGTTGCTTCCCTTTTCTTTCATCCTTTGTAGGATGAAAGAATAAAAGATGGTGCAAGCCACACTCCAGGGAAACTCCCTTTACAGTGGAGCAGGAAGGTGACCTTAGGAAGGGATTTACAGTCTCACCTGAATCCTCTTTAACATACAGCATAGGAAAATCACAAAATGGGGAACATCATAAACTATTGGGAATCATGGCCCAGTCAAGTGGCTACACACGTTTTTGGGGGGGACCCAGTTCAATCCATGACACTCTTAGTTCTTCGGATAAATAAAGAGTATCTGTCCTCTGTGCCTCCCAAGCTCCAGCCAGCTCCCAGTCAGCTTCCATTCAGAGCATTGCCTGAGGCTGTGTTCTTTGCCTGGGTCGCTTGTCTGCTCCCCACTTCACCTGCTGCCTGGCTCTTCCCCACCACCAGTGTTTAGCTCAAGTGCTGCTTTCTCCAGAAAGTCTTTTCTGATCTCCCAGACTGGGGCAATCTCTCTGATATTCACATGCAGGGGGCCCCTTAAGTCTATAATTAAATATTCTATTAGAAGCATTTATAATGACTATAATAGAATATCTAACTGTATAGGATAGTGTTTGATCTCCCCTACCCAGCATGCAATCCCTGTGTACAGAGGTCACGTCTTGCTCTCCAGTCTGTGTGTATTACCGGTCCCCTGCATGGAGTTGTCAGCAGCTGTCTGGTTGGCACCCGACTTAAGACAACCCCATGCCCAACAGAATGAAATGCTGCTCGGTTTGGTGCCATCCCCATGACCAGCTGTGGACACGATGATTATGATCTGTTGGTTGATTTTCGAAAGTAGGTAGCCGGACCTTTGTTCCCAGTCCACCTTAGTTTGGAAATTCTGCTGAAACTTGTCCAGCATCATAACAACACACAGCACAACCCTCCAATGACAGGTGATACCTGTGCTTGAGGTGCACTGGCCAGGAATTGAAGCTGGGTGCGCCTCATGGAGGGTGAGAATGCTAACCACTGAACCACCGCTGTCTCGTCTGCACAGGAATAAATAAACTCAAGGGGAGACTGATTTTTTTCTCCATTAAAGGAGGCTGTGATCTGCTTGATAAGCTTTGCTTTCCTAAATTAAAATGAGATTCCAGAAGAGCCTCCTCTTTAAGTGGATTTGACCCGTCTACTGTAAGTATTTGGGGGACGTCCCATCAAAGCAACCTGTGTAGCTTGGTCACTAAGTGAGGCCATTGTTTTCTAGGCCTAGAAAGCATAGCCTTGTGCAGTGGACTTCCCAGCCGAATCCCTAACTCAGGCTGACTTCTCAAAGAAGATTATTTTGTTTTAATATGTCAGTGAATGGGACCTGTAACAAATTGCTTCAGTAATGGCCATCTCCCACAGAAGAACAAACCTATGAAAGAAGGATCTTTCCTGGGCTAGAGTAATGGATTTGACCAATGCCGTGATTGGAAGAGCTAGAAAACCGGCAATATCGGCTGTGGTTTCTCCCCCGAGTTTGACTTTGTTGAACCCTTTGCCCATTGTAGGTGATGAAGCTCATTTTTCTTGGATTCTGTTTCGTAAACCACCTGGCGGTGGTCTTGGCCTCCCAGATGCACAGGCACAGTGAGTTCACCCATCCTGTCCTTCCTCCTACTCCCCTTTGTCACTGCTGCTTCACACTTTGGCACTCAAGCCACCGAGAGCAGATTCATCAAGGACTGTAAGCAGAGGTGCCCACGTCCGCATCATTCACTGCACTGTGAAGGCCACAGAATGCCTTTAGCTTGGGAGTCATCCTTCTGGGGTTGCTCGGCGGAATAAACTGGAGAAAGGCCTTACGTAGACCTGCGGAAATCAAAACAAAGAGAGCTATGGCAAGTTTAACGGTGGTGTCCCCTGACACTTTTAAAAGTCAGCAATACATGGAAGGAGGAAGAGGGGGAAAAATAGCAGCCAGAAAAAAAAAATTCTAGATGCGGAAGCCAGTGCTTGCTTCCAAAGCTGAAATCCCTGGTATTTGGAGACGCTGTGGCATGATGCTGCGCTGAGATGCCTATTCCTTCAAGGAGAGCATGAGGAGTTGATAATGTCAGCTTTGTTCAGGCTGGGCAAATTTTGCAAGATTGCTCATTTTGGCCACTTAGGCTTTGTGAATTGGGGACTGTTAGGAAGGACTTTAGGAAGGCATGGAGTGTCTGATATTCACCATTCCCGCTGAGGAAAGACAGACAAAAAGCCCAATCACTGTTGAGTTGATTCCAGCTTATGGTAACCCCATGTATGTAGAGCAGAACTGCACTGCATAGTGTTTTCAAGGCTGCAGCCATTCAGAAGCAGACCGCCAGGCCTGTCTTCATAGGTGCTTGTGGGTGGATTTGAACTGCCAACCTTTTAGCTGGTAACTGAGTTCATAACCTTTTGAATCATCCAGGGACATAACTGTGGGTAAGTAATAATAGTAAAATAGCACTTATTAAGCACTATTAAAGGTTGATTTCTGTTCCCTGAAAAGATACATTCAAGTGCTAACTGCTGGTTTAGCACAGTTGCAGGATATGAGAGCAATGTACAAAAACTAGTTGTTATTTCTGTGCACAGGCAATAGACAACCTAAAAATGAAATTAAGAAAAATATCCTTTTAAAATAGCATCAAAAAACCAAAAACCAAAACAAAACATAGAACTAAACTTAGGAAAAGAAGTACTGTAATTACACACTGAAAACTATAAAACATCATTGAAAGAAATCAAAGATGACCCATGAATGTGACTGTATTTGGGAACAGGGTCTTTGCAGATCTAAGTAGTTAAGTTTACCACAAGGTCATACTGGAGTAGACCAGCACTCCTTGCCATCAAGTTGATTCTGACTCATAGCAACCCTATAGGATGGAGTAGAACTGCCCCCATAGGGTTTCCAAAGAGTAGCTGAAGGGTTTGGAATGACAGCCTTCTGATGAGCAGCTGTAGCTCTTAACCACTACACTACCAGGGTTCCTTGTTGGAGTAGGGTGGAGCCTAACCCAACATGACTGTGTCCTCATAAGAACAGGAGAAGAGGTAGATGTAAAAGGAAGGGGGCTAGGTGAAAATGAGACTGAGATTGGAATTATGTTGCCATGGGTCAAGGAATACCTGTAGCTGCCAGATTCTGGAAGAGGCGGGTAGCATCCTCTTCACCCAGAAGCTTCGGGAGGAGCCTAGCCCTACCAACACCTTGAATTCTTACCTCTGGCTCCCAGAACTGTGAGAGAATAAATTTTTGTTGCTATAACCCACCCAGTTTAGGGTAATTGGGTACAGCAGCCCTTGGAAGCCAATATAAGCATCTATTCAGCCCACAAAACAAAGTGTGCTTTTTTGTCATTAGTCCATGGAGTCTCTAAAACAACTTTAAGAGACAGGTTTTATTTTTAACCCCATTTTATAGAAGAAGAGTCTGCAGTTTAGAGTGGTCCAACAACTTTCTCATGGACACATTGTAGCGAGTGATAGATGCAAATAGTTATTAAAATTTGATGAATTTCAAATCTCAGCTGCTAAGCATTATTATATACTTTTATTTAAGGAATAATTATAAAAGTTCCAGGTAATAAGTCAGCCCCATTTGATCAGTGGAGACCCAGGCTCTGATGACCTCCTTAATCCCCTCTCTAAATAAATCTACAATGGAGAGATAAAAGAGCCTCCTTCCCTAGAGTAATTCCCTGCTCCCTATCAGCTAATAGAATTGATCTAGAGGGGGTGGTTTGATACCCCAAGTTGAAAACCTCTGCATTTCCTAGAGAATGTTAAATCATACACAGGGTGGTGTAGTTTTCTCCCTTTAGAATTCAAGGATGGCGTTGATGAGCTTCGAGAAGGAGTGAAAGTAGAAAGTCACCATTGTAGAACTGGTTGTTTAAAGGATTTCTGTTTTGTGTTGTTTTCTCCTTTCTTGCATAACACTGTTGGATATCATGCAAAACTCCTTCTAAAAGAACCCACTGATGAACATAAGCTGCGTCTCTCCATGTAAGGGGATTAGTTTAAAAACTACTGTGGAGATGAGCCTCCATGGCCCCAGAACCTCTGACAGCAAACTCACCATTAGCAGAAATCACAGGGAGAGAAGGAAGCCTGATCTGTGATATATTGAATTAGCCACCAGAGGGGCTGCATCTGGAGTCCAAGCAAAGTGTGTTGCCAGATGTACAGCTAAATCATTAAAATATGTGTGCCCCTAATGAAAGTCAGGTTTCCTGATTTGAGCGTCCCTTACAGAATGGAGGAAATTCTGGTGGTGCAGTGGTTAAGTGCAGTGGCCACTAACCAGAAAGTCGGCAGTTCAAATCCTCCAGATGCTCCATGGAAACTCTAGGGGCAGTTCTGCACTTTCTGTAGGGTTGCTATGAGTCAGAATCAACTTGATGACAGTGGGGTTTTCTTTTTTAGTTACAGAACATTTTTGATTACAGAACATTTAAAAGTGTTATATCTTCATCACTAGACCATTTATTTAAAATCAAGCTCTTGGGAGTTGAAGAGGAAAAATTTTGTTGTTTCTCATGGATAGTGTTTCAGTCAGCTAGGGCTGCTCTAACAGAAATACCACAGAGTGGATGGCTTTAACAAAGGAAGGTTTATTCTTACATAGTCAGGTAGGCTACAAGTCCATATTCAGGGTATACACTCCAGGGGAAGGCTTTCCCCTTATTAGCTCAGGAGGCAAGTACAGTATTACACCACTCTCTGTCCAGGGAGCATCTTAGTGCAGGAACCTCAGGTCTGAAGGATGTGCTCTTCTCCCGGTGCTGCTTTCTTGATGGTACAAGGTTCTCAATTCTCTACTTGCTTCTCTTTCCTTTTATCTCTTGCAGGATGAAAGGATTAAGGGTGAGGCAAGCCATACTCCAGGGAAACTCCCTTTACAGTGGAGCAGGGAGGTGATCTTATAAAGGGATTTATAGTCTCACTCTAATCCTTTAACATACAGCATAGGAAAAAACACAAAATGAAGGACAGTCACAAGATGCTAGGAATCATGGCCCAGCCATATGGCTACACGTATTTTTGTGGGGGGCGAGAGACACAATTCGATCCATGACATCCCACCCTTTGGCAACCCAAAAATCACATCACAGAAACATGTAACACATTCATCTCACCATAGCAAAATCATGTCCATCCCTTATGACAGAAGTCTTAAATCAGTTCCAAGTCCAAAATACAAAAACTCTTGTACATCTGTGAAACCTAGAAGGTAAGCCATCTGCTTCTAAAGGTACAATGGCAGAACAGGCACAAGTTAGACATTCCATTGTAAATAAGAGAAATTGCAGAGAAAGAAGGCATTAACAGGCAACGAGTGAGTCAGCAGAACACATTACATTAGCCTCAAAGCTTTGGAAATACTCTTAGATTTTCTGAGACATTCTACACAATGGCCCTGCTCTCCAGACTCTAGTTGTTGGCCACACTCTGGATTTTGAGTGGAGACCTCCATCTCTGTGCTACAACTCTGCCTTCAAGGCCCACTTGGACAGAAACTCTACCTCATCAGCTTTAGGAGAACTCTAAGCCCAACTGAGTGGCAATTCCACCCTTACGAACACAGGACGCCGTGGTTCCACCCTTTCAAACCCCTGAGATCATGGCCATACCTTTTGAGACTGAGACAGCTCAGCTTCTCACACTGTTTGTCTCTTAAGCTTCAGCATCCTCAGTGGTCCTCAGGCCCGCATCTGCTCTGCCAGGCAAGTGTTCCAAAGCTTTGTAGCTCCACTAATTTAAGTGCCCGAAAGCACCCCACTCTTGCTAGAAAGCGTCCTGCCCAAAGGGACTCAGCTCTCTCACTCTGTGGGTCAGCAAGGCCAGCTCCACTGATTTAAGTGCCCAGAGGCACCCACTCCACGAGGAAAACTGTACGCAGACACTCAGCTATCTCGCTCCACGGGTCAGCTCCAGTGCTGCCTCTGGTTCTGCCGCTGCCACTGCCGGTCCTGCTGCCACCGGTCCTCTGTTGTTTCTCACCATCTACGCTGTCTTCGTTCCTTCTGAATCTTCTATCCATCCACAGTTTTGAAATGGCTCCCACATTTTCGGTATTTGCTAGAGCAGCGCTCTGCTCCTGGTACCAAATTGTCTTAGGCTGGGTTTTCTAGGGAAGCAAAACCAGTAACACGTGTAGGTATACAGAAAGATTTATAATATATATAGATAGATAGATAGAGATACAGGAAACAGCTCACACAATCCCAGAAGCTGAATGTCCCAAGTCCTGGCACAAGCCTCACTTGGCCATGGAAGCTGATGAACCCAAAGTCAGCAGGTCAGAGACCAGAGTTCTAGATCACCAGTTGTGTAGGTCAGTGGATCCCAAGTTGGTGGCGATATGGAGCGGCAGAAGTTGGCGAACCCAGGATCGGCAGGTCAGGGGGCGGGACTCTCAAGTGCCGACTGTAAGGATTGATGAATCCAACAGCTGCTAGTTCAAGTCCAGGAACCAGACACTGGAAGAAGAGAGCAGGAGCTCCTGGATGTATGAGCAGACCAGCAGTAGTAGTGGAGGGTGGAGAGATGAAAGCTGAGGGACAAGAAGGCCCCGCCCTGCCACTTAATACAGCAGCCAAATATGGAGTAGCCAAGTTAACATAATCCTGACCGCCACAGGTAGCAATGCTTCACATATGGGCAGAGGTAGCACTAGTGCAACTGACAGAAAACCTACCAGTCTTAGGCTGGGTTGTGTAGAGAAGCAAGACCACTTATATTCAGTGCAGGACAGATGTCCAAGGAAACTGCGTTTCAAGTGATTGGCTACTCACAGCAGATCCCATCATGGAGATAATTCCGTAGTATGAAGTCTCATCTCATACCATCATGTGATTATCAGATCACTGAGAATCATGGCCGAGCCAAGTTGATACACAACTTAGCCATTATACCAGCTTTAACTTGCTAGTGTGTAAAGAAAACTTATTAGATCATGTATCTGAATAGTTAAGGGCTAGATTGGGCTCCAGCGTGATGTGATCCTGGACTGAAATGATGGAGTCAGATTCACTCTTTCTCCATCTTTCTGCATCTTTTCTTTGTGTTGACTTTATATCTAGTAGAAAAGGAAAATGTATTACCTTGTGCCAGGCTTCCAAGTCCTGAAATTGTGACTCATTGGTTCTGATTGTCCCACATGCCCAGGCCTGAGCCAATTATTATTGCCAGATGGATGAGAGTCTCAGATTGGCCAGGCTTGTATCACATAACCAACCTTGGAGGTAGAGATCCCCAAGGCTATGGATTGAGAATGGGGGAGAGGGCATAAAACTAGGGAAAAACGGTACATTTCCAAAAGAGGGGGCGCTGGATGCTAGGTGGTGAAAACCAATACAAAAATAACAGATACAAAAAAGTTCACTATAATTAGTGGAGTAAGTGTGTGCTATCCTTACAACGTGAAGATTGGATCCGAAGAGATCGTCAAAGATGGAGGCCTCCATCTAAGAGTGTTTGGAGAGTGTATATAGGAAATCCTAAGGAATTAACACCTCAAAACTATCCAATAAGCAAGTTCAACAAGGTTGTAGGATATAGGTTACTCGTATAAGATCAAAATACAAAAATCAATTATATTTCTATACAATAGCAATAAAAAACAAAACCACACCTATTGCTATCAGGTAAGTCTGACTCATAGCAACACTGTAGAACAGAGTAGAACTGCCCCATAGGGTTTCCAGGGAGCACCTGGTAGATTCAAACTGCTAGCTTTTCTGGTTAGTAGTTGTAGATCTTAACCACTACACCACCAGGGTTTTCCGCAATACTAGTAATAGACAAAATGAAAATAAAATTAAGAAAAAATTTCATTTAAAACAGCATCAAAAAGAAAAAAAAGTAGAAATACATTTAACAAAATAAGTTAAGGACTTACACACTGAAAACTATAAAACATCGTTAAAATAAAGACCTAAATAAATATAGACATCTCCTATTCAGAAACTAGAGGACTTAATATTGTTAAGATGGCAGTACTCTCAGAATTAATCTACAGATTCAGTGCAATTCCTATCAAAATCCCAAAGCTGCTCCTAAAATTCCTAGGAAAATGTAAGGAACCCAGGATAACCAAAATGGTCTTGGGGAAAAAAGAAAAAATAGTGGAGTATTCATGCTTCATAGTTTGAGAAACTACAGAGCTCCAATAATTCAGACAGTGTGATTGGTGTTGGCATGGAACAGATGTATACATCAAGGAGAGTACAGAAACTAAGATGTACGTTTGCAATCAATAGATTTTTGACAAAGTTATGAGGGTTATCCTATGGGGGAAAGAAGGTATCTTCAATAAATGGTGCTGGGACAACTGAATCTCCACATTTATAGAATGAAGTCAGATCCCTACCTCACACCATATCCAAAAATTAACTCAGTATGGATCACAGAGTGATGTCTAAGAGCTAAAGATGTAAAACTATTAAAGAAGAAAATATAGAAGTAAATATTCTAGAGCTTGGCTAAGATAACAGTTTCTATGATAAGGTCTCAAAAGTACAAGCAGCAGAAGAAAAAGTAGTTAAGTTGAACGTCATCAAAATTTAAAAAATATATACAAAGGATACTATCAAGAAAGTGAAAAGACAGCTCACAGAATGGGACAAAATATTTGCAAATAATATATGCAAAAACAGTTTTATCCAAAATTTATGAAAAACCAACCTATTGCCATTGGGTCATTTCTGACTCATAGTGACCTTATAGGACAGAGTAGAACTGCCCTGTAGAGTTTCCAAGGAGCACCTGGCAGATTTGAACTACTGACCTTTTAATTGGTAGCTGTAGCACTTTACCACTACGCCACCAGAACAACTCTTTTAACTCTATGGTAAAAAGACAACTCAGTTAAAAAAATGGGCACATAATTTGAATAGACATTTCTCCAAAGAACATATACAGGTGACCAATAAGCACATAAAAAGATGTTCCACACCATTAATCTTTAGGGGAGTGTAAAGCAAAAGCATAATAAGATACCATTTCACACCTACAAGGTTGATTATAATAACAAAAATGGACAAAAACGTGTTGGCAAGGATGAGGGGAAATTGGAACACTTATACATTGCTGGTGGGAATGTAGAATGGTACAGTGACTGGAAAAGAGTTTGGCATGTCCTCCGAAAGATAAATGTACAATTACGCCATTATGCACCAACGTCTCTCCGAGGTGTATACCCAAGAAACATGAAAACATATGTCCACACAAAAACTTGCATGTGACTGTTCGTAGCAGCATTACTCATAATAGCCAAAAAGTGGAAACAGATCAAAGGTGCATAATTGATAAATGAATAAATGAAAAATTGTATAAAATGTTTGGCTATAAGAAGGAATGAAATACTGATACGTGTATCGATGAGGCTGGAAAACACTGTGCTGAGTGAAAGAAGCTAGGCACAAAACACCACATAGTGTACAATTGCGTTGATATGAGATGTCCAAACAGATCTATAGGGACAGAAGGAAACTCTGGGGGTGCAGTGGTTAAATGCTACAGCTGCTAACCAAAAGGTCAACAGTTCAGATCTGTTAGGCGCTCCTTGGACATTCTGTGGGGTAGTTTTACCCTCTCTGTAGGGTCACTATGTGTCAGAATTGACTTGACAGCAGTGGGTTTGGTTTTTATAGGGACTCAAAGTAGGTTAGTGTTTTCCAGGAGCTATGAGGATTTGGGGCAAGGGAAATTACTGCTAATGGGTTCCTTTTGGGGATGATGAAAATGTTCTGGAATTTGATAGTGGGAATGGCTGGATAGCTCTTAATATACTAAAAACTACTACTGAATTGTACATTTTGAAAAGGTGAATTTCATGGTATGTGAATTACACCTCAGTAAAGCTATTATATTGAAAAAAGTCTGGAGGAGAATCAGGTTAGTTCAAACCAATCCTGATTAATTCAAATAGACTTTTCAGGCTAATGTGAGGGAAGGGAGCAGAAAATCAGTCATAAGGTTCATTCTGACTCATGGTAACCCCATATATGTCACAGAAAACTGTTTCATGGGGTTTTTGATGGATGATTTTTTGAAAGTAGGTCACCAGACCTTTCTTGTGAGGTGCCTCTGGGTGGCTTCGAACCTCTAACACTTTGGTGAGCAGCCATGCACATTAGCTGTTTGTACTATCCAGGGACTCCCAAGTGAGAAAGAAGGGGAGTTAATATCAGCATTGACAGAGCAGTTGTAAGAATTAAATGATATATATACACACCTACACCCACACCCACACCCACCCACACCCACACATACACACATAAGATATTGTAGTATATATATATAGTATGGGCTAGGCTGGACATATATATATGTAGTGTATGTGTGTATATAAATACATATATATATATATATGAAACCAAAACCCAGTGCCGTTGAGTTGATTCTGACTCATAGTAACCCTGTGGGACAGAGTACAGCTGCCTATGGAGTTTCCAAGGAGCACCTGACGGATTCAAACTGCCGACCTTTTGGTTAGGAAATGTAGCACTTAACCCCACTATGCCACCAGATACATACACCCATATAAATATACACATATACATATATACATGTCTATACACACAAACGTATATGTACATATATACGTACATACGTATATTTCCAGGAACATAGCAAGTGACCCCATAAATTGGAATCTAACAATAAAGTGAGACGGGATTCTCAGCTTGGTCAGATAAAGGAAGGTTGGCTGTTTTCACAGATGAGATACAAGGGAGAAGCTGAGTGTTTGTGGTGATCTGTGTATAGATCTGTGTACCTCGGCTGATTCCAGCCCCCTTTCCCTTGTGTTTGTCTGCAGTCAAAGCCATAATAGGCTCAACAGGAAGGAAGGGTGAATCCTTCAAACACTGTGGAACTTCTAGTCACTGTCTCAAAGGCTGAGGTCTAGAAGCAAATCCACAGTCCAGCTCTGCTTTCCTGTCTTTTAGTCTCTTTGTCCTCTTCTACCTCTGAGCAAAGACTGCTTCCCGGCATCGCTCAAGGACAAGAAATCAGACCTGATGTCTTCTCATCCCAACCCTCTGCTCAGCTTAGATACAGCTCAGAAGGGACTGGGGTGCCATAGAAATGAGGATGTTCAGGCAGAATCGAGGTCAAGAAAGGCAACAGAAAGGAAAAGCCAGCTGGGTCTGGTGAATCAGTCCTGAGGCCGTTATCTTTAAACTGAAATATATTTGACATTTACTACAATATCTTGTTGATTCTATCACGTACCACTGATTTAATGACAGCTTTTCAGTAAAGGGTATGGATGGAAGAAGAAATACAAGTAAATCATAGTCCTTTTTATTTTAACCATCACAAATAGTTTAAATTTGTCCTTGAAGTTAATTTATTTATTTAACTTCTTTGTAAATGATAATAAATTGTCATGTGCTGAATGCTAGGACTCTTTCAGATGACTTTGGATATGTCTACAGAACATCATCTTAACAGTGATGTGTTGCCCTGTGGCATGACTCATGCTTCTTGACTGCTTTCTTGCTGTTAGGATTGGTAATAGAATTCTGAGTCCAGCTGAAGACTGTTGGGTTCTCCTCTCCAGTTTCTATTCAGTACCATTTTTGATCTTTTAGTTAAAGTAGACATAGAAGAAGTTAGGGATTCTGTGGAAAGTCATTGGAAGCTTTGTGATGCATAGATCTACAGTACTGACTGGTCCTTCACAGACCATGACCCAATAACAGCTGTTACTCTTGGCTTTGAAAAGTCTGTGGGCTACAAGGCTACATCAGCACCTCGCAGCAGTGACAAGGCAAAACTTGTGCATCTTCTTAGATTTCTTTTGGCTTCTTGCATAGACTTTTCACGGCTCCTCGGGCTAGGAACATTCTTCTTACCTTTAGAGGTCTCTTCCTTTGTGTCCAGTGGGAAAGACTGTCTTGAAAATGGTAGAAACCAAGGCAGCCAAGTATTCCCACTTCCCCATGCCTGCACCTGGAGTGTAATCAGACAATGGCGGCTTGGTCAGTGGAAGCTTATGCCTAGAACGTGAATCTTGAGGGCCTTGTTAGGGAACGTCAAGTGCTTGCTAGTGGTGGTGGCACTGAGAACCCAGTAGGTGTTGCACAAGTGTCTAGTGGTGGCTGTATGAGTGGTAGGACCTTCACTAGAATGTGCTCATGGGTGATCTGGGCTGGAGGTTGAGCTCCCATGCCTCTCCAGGCCTTGCTTGTTTTCTAAGTCTGGTTGGCTGCTCTTCTTCTCACCTGAGAGCTTCCCATTGCCTGCTCTCTTTGCCTAGGTCAGAGTTGGTCTCTGTTGCTGACATCTGAGGCTCTTGATGCTACAACTTAGATTTTAACTTTTTTGTGCTCCATTTAAGGAGTCCTGGTGATGCACTGCTAACAGAAAGGTGGGCAGTGTGAAACCACCAGTGGCTTTGTGAGAGAAAGATGTTGCAGTCTGCTTCTTTTAACAGCTGGCAGCCTTGGAAACCCTGTTGGGGTGCTACGAGGCAGAGGTGACTTGATGGCAGTGGGTTTGGGTGCTGCAGTTATTTTCTGCTGTGGGTTTTTTGTTGATACCATGTGCTTTCGTTAATGGAAGCATGCTACATCGTTGAGTGTAAGCCTGCTGTATCACGGAGTGTGTCTGAATTTTGGGTAGGGCAGTATGGATTTGTTTGACTTGCCGCCTCCCGCAAGCCTACCCTAAGTGTTCCATCGTTGAGTGTAAGCATGCTGTATCACAGAGTGTGTCTGAATTTTGGGTAGGGCAGTATGGATTTGTTTGACTTGCTGCCTCCCGCAAGCCTACCCTAAGTAGTGAAATACCACTAACTATACCTCAGAGTCCCCACTGGGGTCTGCTGGTACATACGTGTCACAAGTAAACATTTTCAAAATTTCCCTTTTTTCTAACAAAAACTCAGATCCCTCATAAAACACCCTGTAAAAACATTAACCTTGCATCACACACACATTTCTTCAGTTTCACACAGTCACAGGGACTCCTGCCTTTGACAGTACCCACCGTGCAGCGGTTTCCCAGTGTCACACTCCAGAGGATATGGCAAGTGCCAGGACAGAAGCACTCTGCGCTCTATTGAGTCCTCACAGCAACTCTATGAAGCAGTCGTTCTGATGGTGCATTTACTTACAGGGAAAGGAGTCACAAAGGTTAGTCAGCCACTGTTGCTAATTCAGAGACAGAGAAGGGAAGCTAAGACTTGAGTGTTTGTCCTTCTGACCCCAGAGCCAATCTTCTCACTGCCATGGTCACAGACTTTACAACACATTTCTTTTGTGGGGATGCAGAGTTGGGTGGGCTAGGGGACAGAGGCAGGTCTAGGTGACAGTCAGATGCTGGAATGGGGAGGAGGTTGGAGGACTGGACTTGACTGCGTGCTTGTCTTGACTTGACATGAGCCACTGACTCCTAGGCAAGCCATCTTGTTTTATTTTTCCATGAAAATTTTAAATATGTCAAAAGTAACAAGAAAACTCAAATGAGGTACCCATCAGGTCAGCTTTAGATTTATCAACCAGGGTCAGTCTTGGCTCCCTTTACTCTCGCCTACATTTAAGGTGGCCACCCACTCCCTGTCTCAGGATCTGCTGAGTTTTAGCATTGGAAGTCTGTGTCACAGAGACTCCCTTAGTCTCAGGACCACCAGGACGTTGGTCATTCTCTGACCTTCCTTCCCTTGGATTATCTTGAAGCAGTACTCAAGAGAATGTGTATTTTATACATAAATATCAGAGAATACAGCTGTAAAATGGAAACCCTCGGGCTTAGTGATTAAGTGCTACATCTGCTAACCAGAAAGTCAGCAGTTCAAATCTTCCAGACACTCCTTGGAAACTCTATGGGGAAGTTCTACTCTGTCTGTAGGTTTGCTGTGAGTTGGAATCGACTCGATGACAGTGGGAGGGTATAGCTGTAAGATACAAAGATTTTTAAGGCATAATTATAATACCAGTACCACATCTAAAAACAGTTCCTTCATATCATAAAGTATCCAGATACTCTTCATATTTCCTCAATTTTTGTATGTGTTTGTGTGCATACATGCAATTAGAGTTACTGTATTAGAGTCTGAACAGGACCCATCCTTACATTGTATAAGGCTAATACATCTCTTAAGTCTCATTGAAAAATTTTTTTAAGTTGCGGTAAATATGTATGAAACAGATCACTTGCCATCTGAACATTCTTCACGTGTTCAATTCAGTGTCTTAAGTATGTTTAATTTGAAGTTCTTCTTCTGCTGTTTTCCCATTTATTTGTTTTCCAAAAAAACAAATGCTGTAGTGGAGTTTCCCACATTTGGGGTTTCGCTGATTCATACCTGTGGTATTATACACTATACATCCTCTGAATTTCCTGTGTATTACTAGTAAGACCTAGAGGCTTAGTTAGGTACAGGTTCAATTTTTGGGGGAGGCTGTGTGGGAGGGTGGGGGAGTAATGTTTCATATGCCATGTTATGTACTTCCAATTGCATTGTATTAGGATGGGTGTGAAGACTAATTGACTTTCTTTAAAATTTACCATCCATTACAAAGCTCCTTTTTAGCTTTTTTTGCCCAATTATTATAGTCTCTAGTGATGATCACTGCCTAGAGCAATTATTTCTTTATAAGTAGATAGCAGTGATACTCTAACTCTACCATTCCCTCTTAATTAGCTGAGATTTTTCTAAAAAGAAGAGCTTCTATCATCAACTCTTTGAGTACCTCCAAGTGTACAGGAAAATTAGGTTGAATTTTTAATATTTTCTCTTTATTGCCCATTAGTGGAAAAGAGTAAGTCGGTATAACAATGCCTCCAGAAGTGACCATTGAGGTTCCTTTATAAGTATCGTTTTGAACTCCTGATTTTTAACATATTTAATTGCTTTAAGTTATTACATACATCATTCATTTCAAAGTTCAAGTCGAACCTCTTTTTTGCCAGTATGAACTCTTTCAAGTCAGCTGTTGAATCCTTTTGACCTGAGTACAGTGGTTCTTTGATAGCTCACCTGCCCTGTGGTGTAATGAGATGTTGAGGGCTCACCTTGACTATTTCCTGACCCAGACCTGGAATTCACCATTACTCCAAGGAGCCTGGCTTCCTTTTACTGGGAAATGGTATCTAGAAACCACAGTTCTGGGCCTTTCACGCAGACAGAGCTGGAGAATATATATATTTGAGGAGAATATACATTGTGAGTTCCGTTTCATAGCTGCAACTCACGTTTAAGGTCAGAGCGTTTATACCCAAGTTCTCTGATCTGCCTTAGGTATTGCTTCTCCATGCCAAAATTCTTGGCTTCAATGACATCAATGTAATTGCTCACCTGCTTTATCTTACCACAATCTGACAACAGTTCCAGAATACCATCATCACTGTTGTGACTGAAAATACCGTCAATGAAAACAACTTGCAATTTCTTGGCAGTTATTTTTAACCTTAGGCTATATCCCAGTAGGGATCGGCAGGCAAATGACTAGAGTAAAACTTAGCAAAACTGTGTAAGGCAGAAACTTGTCAGAGAAGGAAAGCTCAGATCTTTTCCTCTAATAGAGAGAAGTAGAAAAGGTGGCATCTGTTGGAGGCAGAAGACTTGTGAGACCCAGAACAACAAGGCAGTCCCTTAAAGTTCCAGCTGTCATGGGGTTTTTAGTAGCTCAACATCATTCCTAACTGTTAACCCCAATTCATACACATTTAGTTCATTTGTTTTATGTTGTTTTAGATTTTGAGGGTCTACTTTTCAAAAAAGTCTTTGGTTTAATTTACGTGTATTTTAAAAACTATTTGCATGACTAAAAAGTCAAGTCTCTGCAACAGGTTGCATTCAGAGCTGTCACGCTTCTATTTTATTTCCCCTTAACCCTGGTGGCATAACAATGAAATGCTCCGGCTGCTGATCAAGAGCTGGGCAGTCCACATCCACCAGGCACACCTTGGACACTCTGTGGGGCAGTTCTGCTCTGACCTAGAGGGTCGCTATGGGTTGGAACCAACTCAACGGCACTCAGCAACAACAACAACGTGTTTCTTCCACTTGTATCTGGTAACATATTCTCCTTTAGATTTATTTATTCTGCTATTGGTTCTGTATACATAAAAAGCCCACTGCCGTTGAGTCAGTTCCGATTCACAGTAACCCTGTAGGCAGAACTGCCCCATAGAGTTTCCAAGGAATGCCTGACAGATTTGAACTGCTGACCTTCTGGTTGGCGCATATGGATTCCAACTCACAGTGGCCCTATGGCAGATTTGAACTGCCGACCTTTTGGTTAACAGCCGTAGCACTTCAGCACTATGCTACCAGAGTTTCCTCTATGTACATAGAAGTAAATAAATATATATTATATTCATATATATGTGTTTGTGTGTGTGTGTGTGTATATAGCCAAGTGCCATCATTTTTATTCCCTTTGTTAGGTAAAACATAGTATGCTATAGCCCATCTTCTGTTCCTTGCTTTTTTGCTAAAAATGTATCTTGGAGATCACACTGTTGTACTATGTAGAGCTAATCTTCATTTTTATCAGTCACAGGATTTGAGCCTATACACTTATTAGGAACCAGAAGCATCAAGTGTGACTTCTCATACTTTTGAGATCATTCAGCCACCCCATCATAAAGGGTCACTGTTTCTGTTAACTCACTCCTTTTTGTAGTTGCATAGTAGTCTGCTGGTGAAAGTACCATAGTTTATTCAGCTGGCATTCAGCTGGCTCTCTGTTGGTGGAAATTCGGGTAATTTACAGTCTTCTGCTGTCATCAGTGGTACCACAAGGAAGAGCCTTGTGCACTTCTGTGTGATGCCTTTTCAGTGGTGACAGTGGGCCTTACTACAAGGGAAGAGACATGAGCCTGGTCTAAGTCAGTTCATGCTTGCTGCTGCTGAGAGCAAGTTGCCCCCTAATTCATGGTGACCCCATGTAAATGCCGTCAGGCTGCTGTGGTCCATAGGGTCTTGGTGTCGCAGTCTCGCTGAAACACGTTCTCCACTGTAGCATCAGACAAGCCTCCACCAATGGATGGATGGGGGCAGTGCTTGAGGTGCAGTGTCCAAAACTCAAACCTCAGCTCCCTCTCGCAGGGAAGGCTGGCATTCTACCACTGAACCCTGGGTGCCCTCAGTTCGCGCTTGTCTACATGGAAGCCGGTGGTTAGTTCACAGATGGCTGTGGGAGCCAAACGGAGATGTGAAATACAATGATTGCTTTGTTGGGCCTTTGGGAAAGTGATTCTCCTTCTCCTCAAAAGGGATTTGAAACTGAAAGGCTGCAAAGTGTAAGGATGCTATAACTGTCTCTTGAACACAAGGGAAGAACGTGTCATGAAATGAAGCCACCCTGCATGAGTAGAGATTTAAAGAAAGAAAGATCAGATTTTGCCAGCATCAGTTTGAAGGCAGTGGTGGCTCAGTGGCAGAATTCTGACCTCTGATGAGGGACACCTGGGTTCGATTCCCAGCCCGGCATCTCATGTGCAGCCATCACCCATCTGGCAGTGGAGGCTTGTGTGTTGTGTGATGCTGAACACATTTCAGTGGAGCTGCCAGACTAAGATGGAGTAGGAAGAAAGGGCCGGTGATCTACTTCTGAAAGTCAGCCATTGAGAACTTTGTGGATCACAGCAGTCTGATGCCGTTGTGCATAGGGTTGTCATGACTCAGGAGCCAACTTGACAGCAGCTGACGACAGCGACAGCAACTACAGCGTGTCAGTACTTGATGAAGCCATGCCTGTAACCGGGTTGAACGCTTCAGTTTTGTGAATGAGTATGTTACTTTTATGTTTCAGTCAGTGTGGAAAGGGGTTTATCCCCTGCCTTTGAGTCGATTCTGACTCACAACAACCCTACAGGACAGGGTAGAACTGCATGATAGTTTTTGAGGAGCACCTGGTGGATTCGAACTGCCAGTTTTTTGATTAACAGCTATAGCACTTAACCAGTATGCCACCAGGGTTTCTGGAAAGGGGTTTAAGTCCTACCATATGAGTACTTGCTAATAGTACCCAAGGACTGCTTTACTACCCAGTTTGCTTATTTCCCAAACATAGAGGACCTATCTTGGGCCAAGCCACTGCTGATCTCATGAGAAATTCAGAGTATCTTCTTGGCTCTAAGGAAATAGCTCCTCAATCTCTAACTCTGGAAAGGTGGGAAACAAGCCCAGGGTGACTCTTGTGTACTAAATTTTTACCCGATCAATTCCACTTTGAGTGGCAGCAGGTGTAGTGTTTCATTAGAGACACTCTAAACTCTGAAACCCTGTCGCCGTCCTCTGCTCTGGCTCCAGCCTGCTGGCATTGCATGGCCTGTTGAGAGACTGTTATTAAGATAGAATTTATATGGATTATTTTCAAGCCAACAAAAGAATTTGCTTGTTATTTATTCACAGGATCTAGTGTGCAATATAAATTTAGCCAATTTGAAGAGGCTGGCTCACTGATCTTGTTAGAGAGAGCCAAAGGCTATTGTCTGCTGTTCACACTGAGCTGGAGCTCCTGCTGAAAATCTCATTTGTAATTGCAGGAGGGTCAGTGTAGAGGGCTGGGAGACCCTACCCACATTGCCCTGAGATTATAGAACATAAAGAAACAATGTGTTCTATATCCCTGAAGAATTTATCTCCAGGAAGCAATGAACCTAAACTTTCATCTGATTTACCCCCCTGTAGTGAACCACTCTGCATTCTCCTGCCTAACGCAGATGGTGGAAACAAAACTGGGAATTGGCCTGGTAGTGGGGGAGAAAATTCCAAGAGATTTCCTATTGTCCTAAAAATATACACCTAAAAACATACATTGGACTGGGGGTCTTCCAGCCCATAATTTTGGCTCAAGTTATTCTTCCAAAAGTGCCTCATGGGCATGTGCCATTGATCTCACGGTGATCTCGGAATGTCAAACCAGTGCCTATTCTTCTAACCATCCCAGGAATGTGAAAAGTTAAATTATAGCCAAGCTCATAAAAATGGATTGGTCTTACGTTTTCATTACATGTTATTGAGAAAACTACCTGGAAAATGAAATATAGAAAACAGAAATAGGTCATATCACCAAGAGAAAAAAAAAAATCCTACCTATTTTCTTTGAGTCCGTTCTGCCTCATGGTGACCCCATGTGTTACAGACCAGAACTGCTCGTATAGGGTGTTCTTGGAAACCCTGGTGGTGTAGTGGTTAAGGACTATGGCTGCTAACCAAAAGGTCAGCAGTTTGAATCCATCAGATGCTCATTGGAAACTCTATGGGGCAGTACTGTCCTGCCCTGTAGGGTCACTGTGAGTCAAAATTGACTCGAGGGCAGAAGGTTATTTTAAAAAGAATTTTTGAATAGGATTTTCTTTATGGAAATAGATAACGAGGCCTTTCTTCTAGGGTGATGTTAGGTGGGTTTGAACTGCCAACCTTTAGGTTAGTAGTTGAGAGCAACCCATTTGCACAACCCACTGAGAGAGAACCATTTGTATTTTCATGATATGCAAGAGCACCTGGCACACAGAAAGCTTTATCTTAGAATTAGTTATTACTATTTTTGCTATTTGTAGTTTACAAAAACCAGCTGAAACTAATATCATTTTGGATGTAGTTTTTATTCTTCTTAATATTGAATGCACTTTCATGACTTTTAAAAAAACCAAACACATCCATTGTATTATTTGCAGTGCCAGCCAGCCAAGTGTTGTCGAGTCAAATCTGAACATAACAATATTCCACTGTGTGAATATTTACCTAACCCATGCTGGTTGGATATTTAGGATAGCTCTATCTTCTGTTGATGTGTACTATTATAAAGAGTACTATGATTAAATATTATTGCCAAGCCAAGTGCTATTGAGTTGGATCCGAAAATTATTGCACATGTTTAATGTGAATCCCAAGGATAAATGCCTAGAATTGACATTGCTGGACTAAAGGGTATGACCATTTACAAGCTGTCCAGTACATACTGACAAATTGCTCTCCAGAAAGCATGTACCATTTTTTACTCTTACTAACAGTACATAAATAAGAGTTCCCTGTTTGTAAATTCTCTTACCAAAACTTGATACATTTTTTAATATGCCATTTCTGACTTCTCCTTGAGTCTCTTTTGTTTGTTTGTTTTCCTGATGTTATCACTCCTGGGTGCCAATTGATCCACACCATTTCTATCCTTTGTGGAAATGACTGTGTCATTTTGATCTCTGTAAGGGAAAGGGGACTGCCTGTAAAGTAAGAAGGTCTGGGATGAAGTATTCTAAGAGAAGCAAGGTTTTGATTGTCTGTTGCTTTATAGCAATGCATTTCAAAACTTAGTGGTCTAAAACAATAACTGTTGAATTATATCTCATGGTTGACTGGGCTCAGTTGGGTGACTCTTCTGCTCCACATGGTATGGGCTTGTTTGGGCTAGAGCAACCAAGATGGCTCATTCATATTGATGCAGCTGGCAGTTGGTATTGGTTGTGAGCCAGGAGCTCAGCTGGGGGTGTTGACTAGAGTCTTACTTTGCCTCCACATGGCCTTTCCATGTAATATGGGTTTTGTCACAGCGTGATGTCTAGATTCCATTAATCAAGAAGTAAAAAGTGCCAGTTATTTTAAGGCTTGAGTTTGGAAGCCCAGCATGTCACTTCTGTTGTATTCTCTTGGTCAAAGTCAGTCAGAGAGTCAGCCAGCGTTCAAAGATTGGGAAAGCATGATCCTGCTCTTGATGTGAGGAGTAACATGTCCATACAGGGTGGGGAAGGGTTGCTGACGGGCATCTTTAGAGGCTGATTAACAAATGCAACAAGAAGAAATGGAAGAAATACAAGTTTTCGAGTCACACAGCTCTGAATTTTGGTATCAGTTCAGGTATTTCTTAGCTGTATTGTTTGGACACATTTCTTCTCTGAGCCTTAATTTCCTCATCTGTGTAAGATGGACAATGCTAACTATTTTAAATCATGATAACATTCTTGTCTGATAATGACAGACCTTCCTCTTGGACTGAAAACTATGATATCCTCCTCTTTTCTTTCAGGATACACAGACCCATCCTATTGTCATCAAGTCAGTTCTGACTCATAGCAACCCTACAGGTCAAAGCAGAACTTTCCTATAGAGTTCCCTGGGCTATAATCTTTATGGGAGGAGATTGCTATATCTTTCTCCTGGGCTGTAACCTTTATGGGAGCAGATTGCTGTATCTTTCTCCTGTGGAGTGAGTGGTAGGTTTGAACTGCCAACTTAGGATTAGTGGTTGAGTGCATAACCACTGCCACCACTGCTCATTTGAGAAGGTCTCTGCAGTTTGAATTTTGTGTTCATTTTAGAAATAAACTCACACAGAGCCACCATGGTGTAATGGGGAAATTTAAATCTTGCCATCTGGAATCAGAGTTCATTTTGGAGAAGGAGCTCTAACTTTCCAGTCTTCAGAAAAGTCTCTTATACACAGATGTCTTTTAGATATGTGTTTCCTTTATGTCTTGTGATGGGATGGTGGATTAGCATCATGAAATAAATCCTGTTCCAGATTTGAGGTGCTAGTGGGGCAGATGCAAGAAAGCAGTCCATCTGGGCAGAGAACAAAGTGTCTAGGAGAAGGATGAGCTTCAGGAATGGTGGGAATCATAGGAAGATCATGATGTGAAGGTGGTGTTCAAGTTAATTTCATCTAGATCTTAAGCAGTATCTTTTGTGGGGGTGCTGCTCGAGAGGCCCTAGATAATTTCTGTGTTACTCTAGAAAAGGAGACTGTTGTGAATTAGGAACTCAGAGAGACTTTGTCAGGGAGGCACATTCTCTGCATTTTTCCTTTTGTCACCCACATGTAGAACCACTTCTTGAAAGAAACTCCCAATAGAGTTACAGTTAAACGTTGTGGGTTGAAGACATTCAGTTATCTTCATTCTTCCCTGAGAGCCCTCACCAAAATGGCAGCAAAGGGTTAAAAGAAAGCATAAACAGAATAAGAAATGAGGCTGAGAGAGGGAAACTAGAATAAGAGAGGGGATAGTAACAGACATTTCAGCTAATTTTTGAGTGATAGAATGAGGACCAGTGAATGGTAACTGAACTCACACAGTGAAGGAAACTAAGGATGTACAGAAAAGGTTGTACACAAACATGCAGGTGATTTCAGTCACAGGCCTTCACCAAGTGTCCAGAGTTGAAGATACTAGCTATCTCAGAAAACGTGGACAGAGAGTAGACTGATAACAGGATAGTGAGTTGTTGATCACCCAACCCTACCCTGTGAAGCTAGGCAGAGAATGAGAGGTGAAGAGTCACCAACATTGAATTAGGGTGGCTCTTTGATTAAGAATATCAAGCACAGTGAATGATGGGACTGCAAGACATGTCAAGAAGGGAATTAAATGAAAGCCAAGGAGTCTTGGTGGTACAGTGGTTAAAGTGCTTGGTTGGTAGCCAAAAAGATCAGTGGTTCAGATCTACAGGAGAAAGATGTGTCAGTCAACTTCCTTAAAGATTTACAGCTTTAGAATCTCCATGGGGACATTCTACTCTGTTCTTTAGGGTCACTGTGAATTGGCATAAACTCAAGGGCAGTAGTTTGGTTGATTGGTTTAAATGAAGGTTGGCATGCTGAATGGTGAGATTATCCTCCCTTTTTGCTCTGTGGTGCTTAGAATACTGGCAGCCAGAATTATACTACCAGGTAGAATATTAGAATAATCCTCATGAAGGAAATAGAAAAGAACAAGAAAAATGTAACTGTAGCTTCCGACATTTGGCATTATCACAAGTGGATTGGCTTGGTCCCTGGGAATGAAATCCTTGAATTAATAAACCTATTCACAGAGCCTCTGATGAATTTGTGTGTGTGTTCACACACTACTCCAGTATGAATGCATAGTAAAAGGATAATTAGATACTTGAGGAACACCTTCAACATGAGAAAAACCCTACAAACAATAAAACAGAACTTGGGTAAAGCAGAGATAATGCAGGAAACAAAAGTTTGAATAAATATTGGTAAAGATTCTTATTGAGATTAGAGAAGATATTTCATCCATGCAACAAGAGCAGGGTGCTGTTAAAATTTAACTGTAAGAGAATAAGAAATAACTCCTAAGAATTGAAAACATAAAAGGTAAGAAAAACATTCAAAAGCGCAGTTGAGAGAAAAGTTCAGAATATTTCTAAAAGTAAAATCAAAAGACAAAGAGATGGTGTTTTGGGCTGGGTTCTCTAGAAAAATAAAACCAGTGTTTTAATGGAAAGAAATTTATATCAAGGAAATGGCTCACGTAGTTGAGAGGTTGGCATGTCCCAAGTCTGTGGTTCAGGATAGAGGCTTCTTCTGATTCACATAGCCACCGGGGCTGATCAGCAGGTCAGAGAGCAGGGCTCTTGCTCACAGACTTTGAAGACCTATGAATCCCAAAATCAGCAAGCAAGACTACTGGTAAGCTGATAGCTCAAATCCCAAGAATGGGACGTCAGACTGCCAGGAGGCAACTGCAGGATCCAAAGTAAACAAAAGCCCTGGAGCCTTGTCAGAACATCCACTTGTATTTGACGCAGGCCACATGCCCAGGGAAACTCCATTTCAGCTGATTGACTACTCACAGCAGATCCCATCAAGGAGGTGACCACGTCATGTGCAGGCTCATCATACAGGTGATCACAACATCATGTGACTGCCAAACTACTGAGAATCATGACCTAGTCCAGTTGACACGCAACCTTAACTGTCATAGAAGAGAAAAGAAAACATATGTAATGAATGTAGAGGAACAGTTTACAAGCTCTACATGTGTTTTAGTCAGCTAGGGCTGCTCTGACAGAAATACCACAGAGTAGATGGCTTTAACAAAGGAGGGATTATTCTTCATAGTCCGGTAAGCTGCAAGTCCATATTCAGGGTGTCTGCTCCAGGGGAAGTCTTTCCCCCTTGTCAGCTCTGGAGGAAAGTCCAGTATTGCATCAGTCTTTGTCCAGGGAGCATCTAGGCGCAGGAACCTCAGGTCTGAAGGACGCGCTCTTCTCCAGGTGCTGCTTGCTTGATGGTATGAGGTTCCCAATTCTCTGCCTGCTTCTCTGTCCTTTTATCTCTCGTAGGAAGAAAGGATTAAGGGTGGGCAAGACATACTCCAGGGAAACTCCCTTTACAGTGGAGCACGGAGGTAATCCTATGAAGGGATTTACAGTCCCACTCTAATCCTTTAACATACAGCATAGGAAAACCAGGAAATGGAGGACAGTCACAAGATACTGGGAATAATGGCCCAGCCACATAGCTACACATATTTTTGGGGGACACAATTCGATCCATGACAACATGTAACTACCAGAAATTTCACAGAGAGGAAACAAGAAATAGAGAGGAGGACACTAGCGAAGAATGATATTACAAAATTTTAGAAACGAAAGATACAAACCTACAGATTACAAATATACATTTAGTATTCAGTAGTAAAATAAATTCTAAAACTCGTAAGAAAGCACATTATCCAGAAATCACAAGACACTGGGGATAAAAGATAATTCTGAAAGCTTCAAGGAAATAATAGTAGGCCACATAAAAAGGTTAGTAATAATAACTGACACAGGACGTCTCAACAGAAATACTAGAAGCTAGAAGAAAATGAAGCCGTACATTCAAATCATAATCTAGAATTCTGTACCCAACAAAACTATTAGTCAAAAGTGAAAACTTAATGAAAAATATTTTAAGGCAATTCAGAGATCCAAAATTTAATTTGAGAAAGTTTTGAAGAATACACTCTCTTCCCTGCCCCCGGCCCCCAAAAAGAGAAATGGAAAATATTGGCTCATGGAAATGGTATTCAATAGATAGAAAGTCCCAGGAAGGTGAAAACGTGAGGTAAGATGAGAAGGATGTAGGCAATGTAGGATGACAGTTATGTAAATTGAGCAGGTCTAGAGAGGCACCAATTTGTCCCGGGCTCTTGAATAATTAGTCCATACAGGGTTCCTGGCACTTTTTACTGTCCTTAGATGTCATCAAGTCACTTCCAACTCATAGTGACCTTACATATAACAGAAAGAAACGTCGCCTGCACCATCTGCACAATCATTGCTTTGAGCCCGTTGTTGCAGCCACTGTGTCAGACCACCTCTTGACAGTCTCCCTGTTTTTCACTGACCCTGTACTTTACAGAGCTTCTCATAAGAAAGGCTGATAGCTTGGTGATGACTTTTATCACATTAAGAGTTATTTAGAGTTTTGGTGGAGATTTCTGGGAAAAAAAATGCATGTTTGCTGCAGAGAAAATGAGACAAAAAGAAGACAAGGCAATACTAACTCCAGGAAAAGAGAAATCTGCCAGAAGAAGACATTTAATCATCGTGCTCTACTTGGCTTAACAGCCATTGTAATACATGTACTGATTGCTGATTATTGATTTCGGTAAAAAATGTGATACCACAAATTGGAGGGGTATGCGTGTGTTAAACGCAATACTGAATCTTAAAATATCCTTAAAAACTGATACATTGAGAAATAGCAGTATAACAGTATGGGAGTGTTAGGAATTTGTTTAGAAATTGTTTAGAAATTTTGGAGAGAACTTCTAGCAGGAACCACTTAAAGTTATAACTTATTTCCTCTGAGGAAAAGGAATTATGGGTAGGAAGCATCGGGGAAAGGGAATATCCTTTTTTGTTGTCAGCCTTACAAATACTCTGACTTTTAAGACAACAAATAACACAATATTTTAATAGCCAAAGCCAAGCCAAGTGCCGTCGAGTCGGATCCAACTCATGGCAATAACAATAAACATTAAATGTAAAAGGAGAACTTCTCATAACAGGGTCTGGCCAGCAGCTTTTAAAGGTGGAACTTTGGTAGGACACATCACCCTTAAAGTTTTGTACCAGAATGAAATCAACAAATTATTGAACAGTAATTGCCAAGCCAAGCCAAGTGCCGTTGAGTCATGAACGGTAATTAGACCTTCACTAAATAAGTCATCTCATATAACTTTCATATCATCCCTTTCAAGTAGGTACTTTTTCCTCATTTTACAGGTTCAGAAACTCGGACTCAGGAAGGTTAAGTAAATCTCAGAACAAGGGTTCAAACAAGGAATTTGCCTGACCCCAGAGTCCATGCTTTGTCATCAGTAGATGCTGCCTTTTTGTAGTTGGGGTGTATTTATGCTCTAAACACACCATAGAATAACAGAAGTTTAGCTCTAGGAGGGATATTACCAATCACCCAATTCAAAGTTTTCTTTTTGGTGGAGGTTATGTCGTTTGATGGAGGTTGTGTTGTTTACCTGGGCTAGCTTCCCCAGCTTCTTTTACTCTACAACACAGTGTCAACTTCGTGGGGGAATAAAGCCAACATAACGGTACTTCTTCAGGGAACAGAAATCACCACTCTTTCTCCATCTTCAAGAATAAGGGACACCTGGTTATTTCCAGAAGAGATAAATGAAATGAACAATGGAAAGATTCCAGGTCCTTGGCTATCTGAATGTGCCAGCTATGGTCCTGTTTTCTCTGAGCTGTATTTAGCACAGGATATCCTAGAGAAGACCTTGGAGTCTCCATGAAGTGACATGTGGCCTCTCTGGAGACCAAATTCTTCAGGGAAGGAGTCATGTCCTCTTCCTGTGGGGGTTTCCTGACGTTGGTAAAAACATTTGTCACAGTGTCCTAGTGCAGAAGACTCCTAAAGGGAAGTGACTAAAAAAGGATCTCACATGTACTGAACACGTGCTATATACCAGGCACTGTACTAAGCACTTCTTTTGTGTTTGAACACCTCTATGCAATAAGCAGCATCATTCGCATTTAACAGAGGAGAAAACGTGAGGACTAGAGGCTAAGTAAACTTGAAGAGTGGGACTTGGATTCTGCTGCTCATAATTGTTATGTTGTATGTATGTGAAATCTGATAAGTCCGGAAACTTCACTGTTCTAAGTGCTGCATACGTCGTTGCTGAATATCACCATGATCACCTCTCATGTATTACCCTTGAGAAGCTATGCACTGATGCCAGTACCTAGTCTATTCTTAAAAGCAATTTTGGAACTCTTTCTGCAATGGCCACTGCATGGTGGCATCGTGGCAAGTTCACAAACATAGTTGTATAGTTGTCTGTCAGGGAGCTTTTAGCCACTAAACAAATAACTGTGTTGGGATATCCTCCCTACTCACCTAATCTGGCCCCCAGTGACTTTTTTATTTACCCAAAGATAAGGAAAATCCTGAAAGGAAGATATTTTGATGAGATTTGGGACATTAAGGGTAATACAACAGCTGTTCTGATGGCCATTCCAGAAAAAGAGTTCCAAAATTGTTTTAAAGGGTAGACTAAGTGCTGGCATTGGTGCATAGCTTCCTAAGGGAGGTACTTTGCAGGTGACCATAGCAATACTCAGCAGTGTGGTATGTAGCACTTTGTCTAGGATGACTTTGTGAACTTAGTTGGCAGTCCTTGTTTATATATGTCTGCACTTGGCTGGCTGGCTGAAACAAAGCAGATGAGGTTGAGAGACCACGTGGAAGCCAACCTGGAAGCCGAATGAATTGATCAACTAAACTCTTTTCTGTTTATGCTGTGCTTTTTGCTCGGAGCATCTTCCTTCTCTGCTGTGGTTCCACTTCCAATAGACTGTCTTGTTGTCATTACTCATCTTCTCTGTACGTCTTTCTCACATTCATTACCTGGCCTAGAGACTCCATCCTCATGCCTGCTGGGTTTTGTCACTGTGGTGTTATTCGTTACTGTCAGGGAGGCTCCAATTCATGATGATCTTATGCATAATGGATTGAAATGTTGTCCAGTCTAGAGTCATCTTCATGATCATTGATATATTTGAATCCATCATTGTAGACCTCCTGTCCATACATCTCATTTGAGGGTTGTCATGGTTTGAATTGTGTCCCCCCAAAAATGTGTGCAGCCACGTGGCTGGGATATGGTTCCCAGTATCTTGGGACTGTCCTCCATTGTGTGGTTTTGCTAACCTGTATGTTAAAGGATTAGGGTGGGGCTGTGAATTCCTGCTATGGGGGAAGTTTCCCTGGAGTATGGCTTGCCCCACCCTTAATGCTTTTAGCTTGCAAAGAATAAAAGGAAAAACAACCAAGAACAATTTGAGAACCTCGCTACCATCAAGCAAGCAGCACTGGGAGCAGAACGCGTCGTTCAGACCAGAGGTTCTTGCGTTAGGACGCTCCCTGGACAATGACTGATGCAATACCGGACTTTCCTCCAGAGCCGTCAAGGGGAAAGTCTTTCCCTGGAGCGGACGCCCTGAATATGGACTTGCAACCTACCGGACTGTGTAAGAATAAATCTTTCTTTGTTAAAGCCATCCACTCTGTGGTATTTCTGTTAGAGCAGCCCTAGCTGACTAAAACAAGGGTTTCCTTGGTTTTCATTCCGTCAGTCTTTGCTCAAGGAGCATCTTGGCTCAGGAACCTCAGGTCTGAAGGATGCTTTCTGCTCCTGGCTCTGCTTTCTTGATGGTACGAGGTTCCCAACTCTCTGCTTGTTTCTCTTTTCTTTTATCTGTTGTAGGATGAGAGGATAAAAAGTGATACAAGCCACAGTGCTTGGAAACTCCCTTAATAAGGGTGTTACAGTCCCACCCTAATCCTCTTTTAAGATAATCCTATCTATTAACTACAGGCAGAAATTAGTATTTACAGCATAGGAAAATCACAGAATGGAGGACAGTCACACAGTACTGGGAATCATGGCTTAGCCAAATAGCTACACACATTTTTAGGGGGACACAGTTCAATCCATGACACCCGTGACACCTTTTTAGCTCAGTAATGAATTTGGTCCTGAGGTTCACTCTTCAGCCAAGGGTTAGATAGGTCCATAAAACAAAGTGAGGCTAATGGGGCATACCAGCCCAGGGCCAAGGACTAGAAGGCAAGAGGGGACAGGAAACCTGGTAAGAGGAAACCTAAGGTCAAGAAAGGAAGAGTGTTGACATGCTGTGGGGTTGGTAACTTATGTCACTAAACAATGTGTGTATTAAGTGTTAAATGAGAAGCTAGTTTGTTCTGTAAATCATCATGTAGAGCACCGAAAAAAAAAAAAATCATGTTCTAATCCCAGTATCTGCTAATATGTTACCTTACATGGCTAAAGAGACTTTACAGGTATAATTACCTTAAACACCTTGAGATACAGAGATAATTCTGGCTAATCTTTGTGAGTCCTTAACAGAGAAAGGCAGGAGAGTCAGGGCCAGTTAAAGGAAATATGATAATGGAAGCAGAAGTTGGAGTGGTAGATTTTGACAATGATGGAGGGACCAGAACCAAGGAATGTAGGTGGCCTTTAGAGGTGGAAAGGACTAGGAAACGAAGCCTCGCTTAGAGCCTTCAGAAGGGATGCTGCACCATGGACACCTTGATTTTCGGACTTCTGATCTACAGTATTATAAGATTAAAAATTACAGTTCTTTGAAACCACTAAGTTTGTGGTAATTTGTTGCAGCCATCATGGAAGCTAACATAGAGAGCCCTAGAGCATAGATGATGCCTGGAACATAGAAAGACAGTGAGAGGAGTTCAGTGAATGAACAAGTCCTTTATAATGCAATCTGTGTCTCCATCCCATCTGCATCCTTCTATAGGCTGAAGTTCATGAGTGAACAGTAATCAAATGATGGGAAAGACATATCTGTGCAAGTCTTTACACAGAGTTTTTGTGATTACAGCCAGCAAACTCTGGCTTGAGTAGCTGCTGTGTGAGTAGATCCAGTAGATTTACTCCGTGACTTCTGAAAATGTGTTTGATTTCTCAGTCTCTGTGTTTCTGTCTGTAAGAAGGCAAACCTTGGTCTAGTCCACTTCTTGCCAGGGAAGTTCATAACGACAGATGATGTTGTTCAACCAGAGTACTCCTTGGAAGACAGGGTACACTATAAATACTGGGTAGCATTATTGTTGCATTAATAATAAATATTCAAGACATAAATCCATGTTTTCAGAAAGAAATAAAGCAAGACACCTAGAGTCAGCTGTCACCAAGGGAAGGCTGTGCTCTCTTCCTGAACTAAAACACTTAGTGCTTTTAATAGCTTCACTTTTTAATATTCAGTGACTTAAGAAATGGAATGTACAGCTTCAGGATTAAATATTAAAATATTAAATATTAAATTAGATGGCAGAAATCCATCATACTCTTCAACCTGTCTGGTTTACTCAAGGTCTTTTAGGTGCTTTAAGAAATCCAGGCACTGTTCATATTCATTGAGGTCATTTCTTTTTCTTTTTGCCAGACACACAGGCACCGTATACATCTTTTTATTGATCATTTCAAAGAGTTGAATGAGACAGAGCAAATACTAGCATCTGTACTTGAAACAGCATATCCAGCATGATGAATTTGGAGGTTACTTTTAATAGACATGGCCAATTATTCTGAATGAGTGATTGGGACATGCTTCGTTTGCTTAGTCCATGCCTGTTTCTTCTTGATTCCTCATGACAGCAGCTTTATGCAGGCTGACTCACAACCCAAGGTGCGATCTCTGTGTAAATTCTGACTGTAACAGTGGCACTGACACCCAGCCGGGTGTCATCCAAGCTCCAGTACTGAAGTAAGACCCTGAGAAGCTGCTTATGTGATTGATGGAATCTGGGGTTTCTCAGTCCAAGGACAACAGCTTTGAAGTTTATCTTCCCTCTATCTGCCTGCCCTGTTTGAGTGTCAAACCCTTGTTCTGAGACTCAAAGCTTCCTGCCATTCAAAACCCATTCCTGGGGAATGAGCTGCTGGTAGCCATTTATAATTCATTTTTTAGGTAAGCCACATGGTTTACTGAACAGACGGAGAAACCAAAGTGCCTTCCCGCCCCCTTAGCTCTGTGACCTTGAGCAAGTTATTTCAACTTTTGAAGCTATTTCTTCATCCTTAAAAGAGGATATGAGGATTCAATGTGATAATGTCTACATCGGTGGTATGTTACCAGCTTGGTGGCATAAACAAAGTCACAATTCCATTAGTAACCTGATGCACATAACCCTAAGCCCCATTGCTGTCCTGGCAGTGACTTCTCTGAAAGTGTGAGGAAGGAGGTAGGTAAAGGAAGGAAGAAGAAGGACAAAGTTTCTCTTCCAATCTGATGCTCAGCTGCGGTTGCTCCATACTATCCTGGCCTGAATTCTCAACTACAGGTCTTAGGTGCATTCGTATGCAGAGCCGTTAGTTCAGAGTAAAACTAATGCTTGCTTGTCTGGGTCATATGAAGTTTCCAGTCTTACCCATAGTCTGTGAAGAATCAGCCTCTGAGACAGATAGGATCTTGACACTGAACCAGGATAACTAGTCAAGTTTCCTCTACTTCATGGTGGGTCATGGGAGACCTTTGGTACCCTTTCATATCCATTGGCCATTCAGGGCCATCTTTGCCTTCAGAGATAGTCTGTCGTTGAAACTGAAGATGGTTAAGGTCAATTCTTCCCATGAACATCTGCCTGTACCTGTTGGTAGCAACCCTTGAGTTTCACATCCCAAGGAATAAAGCTAAAACCTTGTCCTGATTACATATTTAAAACCTGGACTAGCAATAAGTGCATAGCTTCCCTCTTACTTCCCTTAGATCACACTTAGAATTGCTTTCTTCATTTCTCCATTTTCCAAGTGTGTCCCTGTTCTTCCAAGCTCAGACCAGTGCTCTCTCCTCTGTCCCTTTTTTCTAGCTGCTCTAGCTCACAGTTGTCTGTCTTTCTTTAGTTAGCTAATGACACTCCCTGAGCATGTGGCATTCTTTATCTCTCCTGTTGTGTACTAGGATCGGAGCTATGCAACCGACAACAACAAGTAGAAACACAGTAGGTTTTACACAGACCTGGGACCAAATACTTTGCATATTTTACTGATTACCACAACAAAGCATGTTGCCATCCAGTCCATTCTGGCTCATATTAACCCTATAGAGCTGAGTTGAACTGCCCCTGTAAAGTTTCCAAGGCTGTCACACCACCACACCTTTCTCCCCAAGATAGCAGGTGCTGTCCTGGGTGCTGAATATGCAGCTATAAAGATATGCCTGGCTTTTGCGTTCTTGAAGCTTAGAGTCCTGGTCAGAAATAATGAATTATGGCCTGGAGTCTGCATTTTATTGCCTGTAAAGTAAGAATGGTTTGTTTTTATAATGGTTTGTTTTTTAAAGGACTGTTAGAAAGAGAAAGGAAATATGCAACATGGCCAAGCCAAGCCAAGTGCTGTTGAGTCGGATCCGACATGGGCCTCATATAATCTGCAGATCCTAAAACATTTATTTACTGTGTGGCCCTCTATAGAAATAGTCTACCAGCCTTTTATGATACCATTTTGTTTTCTAAACTTTTCTGCAAAACAGATTTTCCATTATGTCTATTTTACTTTAGAGGAAATTGAGGCTTGAAGGAATAATATTGTCCAAGATGATTCAGTTAATACTTTTCTGAGCTATTTGGACTAGAATATGTTTAATCTGTCTAGGGCCAATACCTGTGTAATTCTTACAAGGCTACTGAAGGCTTGCAGGTTGGACACTTGTGTTCTAACCCTAGGTTACCCCAACTCAATCATGGGTCCTCTTGCCACCATGTTCTTTTTAAAATGCTATTAATCTACTGTGTAGGGGAAGAGGAAGGAAGGGAGTGCTGAAAAACAAAAACAAGAAAAAAATCAACTACTGATGGGAAGAAAAATGCTTTCAGGAAAAGATACAAAGAACAGTGGTCCAGTAACTAGGAAACTTGATTTCAGGCCTTTTTGGGCCCCAGAATCCCATTACAGAAAATATAAGAGTTGGATTGATTGACTTCTAAAGTACCATCCTACCTAGACATTCTTTCCAGGGTTATATTTTCTTTACTCCATTTGGAGTATCAGTTATGACTGTATCAAAACTGCTTGCCAACTGAAAAATGATGCCCAATGCATTTAAATGTTACATATTGAAAGGTGTCAAGTCCTATCCAAACCTCTGAAAGGTTTGCCTGTTGTACTTGAATGATAGTTGATTGACATCATTTCATGTTTTTTCTGGTTGGCGTCTTGTAATAAGGAGGGCAAAGAATCAAGACAAACAGCCAGAATAGACTTGTCTAATGGGGATCAATGAACTATTCACCCCTGAAACTAAAATATTACATCAACTCAGCCTATAGTATTTGACCCACAAATCAAATTAACATTGCTTTATGAATTTGTAGTGAAGGGTGTTTGCTGAGATATCTGACTGATACAGTGCTGACCCTGTTAGCTTATACTTGGCTGTTTGCTCCGCTGTGTTGTGTAACCCCTTCCTCGGCCGTGCCCTCCTTATCCTGCCTAGGTCTTGCTTGTATGGACCCAGTGATTGGCAATGTATTTTAGAAATGGAAGCCTTGCTGACTAATGGCAACAAGTAATTTTCAGTTCCAACTAACTTCTAGGACAGTGCTCCTTCTGGGTGTGATTTAGACTCAGCCGAGGGACTTTGAAAAATGATAAGACCTGGGTATTACACCCAGAAATTCTAATTGAGATAGTGAATTCTGGATTACTCAGTTTAACATAGAATCAAACGTCAGTGCATTTATGTGATAATAATACAGGTTCGTGAGTGACACAGACAGAAGAAAGACCTGGCAATTTGCTTCCATAATATAGTGTTTCAGATATTTGATCCTTCAGTGTATAAAATAGCCTTCAGTATGGATTACACTTCCTAAAGAAAACAAAAATCCTCCCAACTGGACAGATAAACAGCATTATGATAAATGGAGAAAAGATTGACGTTGTCAAGAATTTCGTTTACTTGAATCCACAGCCAATTTGTGGAAACAGCCATCAAGAAATCAATAGATGCATTGCATTGGGCAAGTCTGCTGCAGATGACCTCTTTAAAGTGTTATAAAGCAAAAGTGTCACCTTAAAGACTAAGGTATGCCTGACCAAAGCCGTGGTGTTTTTGGTGACATCATAAACATGTGAAAGCTGGACAGTAAGTAAGGCAGACAGAAGACTTGACACCTTTGAATTATGGTGTTGGAGAAGAATGTTGACTATACAGTAGACGGCCAAAAGAATGAACAGGTCAGCTGGGGATGAAGTACAACCAGAGTGCTCCTTAGAAGCAAGGATGGCAAGACTACATCTTACATACTTTGGACATGTTCTCAGGAGGGATCAGTCCCTGGAGAAGGACATCATGCTTGGTAAAGTAGAGGTCAGCAAAAAAGAGGAAGACTGTCAACAGCATGAGTGAACACAGTGATTGCGACAAGGGGCTCAAGCCTTGCAGTGACTGGGGGCATGACGCGGCACCCCACAGTGTTTCCTTCCATTGTATGTAATGTTCGTTATAAGTTCAAACCAACTCAGAAGCACCTAAGAGCAACATATGTTAATAAGGCAAGATCAGTGTGGGGTGCATCTTGAGTCACAGCCTGACAAGAGTCACACTCTTACTCAAGTTACATCCTTGCTTATGTCACACTTTTTATCTTACAAGAAATCAAAGGAGTGATAAGGGAGCAGAGTGGAGACGGACCTAGCTATCACCAAGATAGAAGACCTAGGAGTGGAGTACGTCCTTTGGATCTGGAGTCCCTGCTCTGAGAACCTCTTAGACCCAGGGGAATACTGATGTCAAGAAACATGGAGATCTGCAAGGAATGCCAGACCCACAGATTTTGAAAGGAGACAATGATCTTCTCCCAGAACTGACACAGAGAGAAATCCTTCCCTTAGAGCTAGTATCCTGAATTTGGATATATAGCTGTGAGTGAATAAATCTGTTTGTTAAAACAATCCATTGTGTTATTTCTTTTACAGTAGCACTAGATAACAAAGACACTAGGAAAAACTGAGAGTAAGAAAACGTAAACGACGAACCTCTAGTATTGTTTCTAATTGTTTGTGGAATTAACCCATTTCCAAGTGTATTGAAGGCTTTTAAACCATACTTTAATCATTTTATATTATTGTTTTAATGTATAGATTTTCTTTACTAATGTTATCCATTTTGTGTCCTGAGTTGAAATTTCCTATTATTATTATTATTATTATTTTTGAGCCCTCTAGTATTTTGGTGAACTACACGACCTGTATGGGGAGGGGAACAACTCTTGATTTTGCCACAGGCTAAAAGTTTGTAATGGGAGCTTGGTCTCACTATATGTCCTGCAGAACCTTTTTCCAGTTTCAGATAAAGGGTTGCTGGGGACTGGAACAGAGCAAGATTATGATGTCGTTGGAAAATGGATTCTGATTTGAGGAGGTAGGTATGAAAATTACCTGTATGCCATCTGTAGAATTAGCTCCAGTTGAATTACCCTTGTAATCAGGAAAAATAAAAAGAAGAGAAAGAAATGGACAACACAGATAATTGTGTAAGTTCATTAGTCTGAAGAGGCGAGCCAGGGGTTAACTCAACAATAAAACATGGTCCCAGAACCAGCCTTCCATACTGTGGTGCAGACCTGCAGATACACTGGCTTTCAAAAGCCCCCACAGAGGATAATCTGGTCCTGTAAAGGCAGTCATATCATTAAAGGAATTGGCTTATTTTTAGAAAACAGGTCCTAAAGTGGCTTGTGATTGATGCAAGTTGTAAAGAAATGGCTGTAAAATGATAGTGGAATCCAGTCTCCTGTGGAAACAGTGAGAGCTTAAAACAAATCAATATGGTTGTGATGTTATTCTGCAGATGACATTGTTCTTAATTCAGCAAATGTTTATTGAGTGTCTACTATGTCCCTCGTGCTGAGTTAGGTAATAGGGATGCAGGGACAAAATCGTAGACCTTCACTTCAGTTTGTTCACAGCCTAGTGAAGCAGACAGGTACCATCCATACCATCCATGAGGAATGCCAGCTGAGGATAGAGCAGCCGGGGTGTTACTTATACGGAGAGCTCATAGCGAGGGAGTGGTTGTTTCTGTTTTGGTGTAAGGTGGTGGCTGATAGAGAGCAGTTTCATTTATGGATCGGAGACCTACTCAGAGAAGAACAAATCCACAGTGAAGCTGTTATAAAGACACAGCGGGAATCTCATTGACACAAATGCAAGAGATACCATAAAGCCAATTGCTTTCAAGTTGATTCTATTCATGGAGACCATATAGTACAGATTAAGACTGCCCCATGGGGTGTGCAAGACTGTGACCGTTATGGAAGTGGATTCCTGTGGAGTAGCTGGTAGGCTGCAACCATTGACCTTAGGTTCCCACCACTGACCTTTCAGTTAGCAGCCAAGCACTTAACCATCGTGCCATCAAGGTGTCATAAACAATGAAGAAAAAACCCCAAATCCATTGCCACTGAGTCAGTTCCAACTCATAGAGACACCATGTTGTTGTTGTTAGGTGCCATCAAGTTAGTTCCAACTCCTAGTGACCCTGTGCACAACAGTCTGAAACGCTTCCTGGTCCTGTGCCACCCCCACGGTTGTGCTGGAGCCCATCGCAGCAGCCACTGCACCCGTCCCTCTTGCTGAAGGTCTTCCTCCTCTTCGCTGGCCCTCTGCTTTGCTAAGCATGGTGTCCTTCTTTAGGAAGTTTCCTGATAACACCCCATCCTTGCTTGTAAAGAGCATTCCAGTTGTACTTCTTCCAGGATGGATCTGCTCATCCTTTTGGTGGTTGTGGTGTACTCAGTATTCTTCACCAACACCACAATTCAAAGGCACCAATTCTTCAGTCTTACGTATTCATCTTCTGGCTTTCTCATGCATATGAGGTGATTGGAAACACCATCGCTTCGTACAAACTGTAAAATCATGAGGAAGTCTCATTCTGTCTCTCTGACTACTTTATCTCTCTCTTTAGTCCAACTTCTCGGCTCAGTTCTCTACTTATGCATAGGTAGGTCTGCAGAACCTCCCAGCTCAGCCTCTCACACTGTCTCCATGCTCAGTTTCCAGATATCCAGCAAAGAGAGAGGGTGATTGGCTCAAGTAGTGTCCTGTGCTGACTCTAGCCCAATCATCTGAGGCCAGGGAGAAGGTCATGGTACTAAGACTTGGAAAGGCAGACCTTGAGAAAGTAGATGCAGGGAAGAAGGAATTAGGGGAGCAGTCACTACCTTGAGTCCCTGTACCATCTAGTTTTTTGACACTAGACCAGCTTCAAAACCGTAAAGTAACTGAGTCAGAAGTGGTCTCTCCCTGTCTTTGTATGCATACACAAACTTAGATGTTATTAACTATATAAGAGTCTTCATTTACCCCATTCTGGCAAGCCCAGGGCTGAAGAAATTCTTCGTTGTTGGCAGTAAAGTGACCCAGCAGTGATGTCCCCTTCAACAGAAAAATGGGGTAGATCTGAGAATGATTAGGATCTCTTGGTTTATTCATAGCATAGTATATTGTAGATTTCACTGTGCTATTGTTGATTCAGTTAACTGTTGATTGAACATCTATTACATTCAAAGCACTGTGTGGACTACAGAGCTAACAATACAGAGAGTATCATATTCCCTTAGAAGTGATTATGAAAGCTTCACTTGGATGGAATACAGTGATTATTTAGAAGAACAGAGTTGACAAAAGATTTAGGTGATGGTAGACGCTCCATGGAGTAGAGAAGAAGAGATCCCAATGAAATTGGCATTTTTAAGAAAAATACCCAAACAACTTGCCTTCAAGTTGATTCTGACTCATGACAACCCCATGTGTATCAGAGGAGAGATGTGCTCCACAGAGTTGTCAATGGTGCTTTCTTCCGAGGTGTCTCTGGGTGGATTTGAACCTCCATTCTTTTGGTTAGCAGTGTATTAACAGTTTGCACTGCTCTGGGACTAACTCTCTTCAGGAAGATAGGTGGATAGTCTTTAGCAGTATGAGAGAATAGACTTTGCATAAAAAAATGTTCAGTGAGAGATTTTAGACTGTTGACTTTGGTGTGCAATGCATAATCTTATTTGCTATGTCAAATCTTCAGTAAAATTTACATTATTCACATGCCTTCATGTGAATAAATTACTTTGGGTTCCTTTAAGAGGATGATGATAAGGTAGCTTTTATCTAGACTATGCTGGTATGGAAAAATGCATGGCCTATTATTCATAGGCAAATTTTAGCAGCCTAGAACAGTGACTTCTAGTTGTCCTTCTGTCTGTCTGTCTTATCAGCTAACCGAAGTATCAGAACAGCCTACCGGTGTAGTATGGATCTATCACAGGTCATCGGATACAAAGCACTGACCTAGTACCTGGCATTTTTTGTTTGTTGTTTGTTTTTGAATACCTGTTATGAACTAAGGAAACCGTTGTGGTGCGGTGGTTAAATGCTACAGCTGCTAACCAAAAGGTTGGCAGTTCACATCCATTAGGTGCTCATTGGAGGCCCTATGGGGCAGTTCTACTCTGCTCTATAGGGTCGCTATGAGTTGGAATCAACTGGACGGCACTGGGTTTGGTTTTTTTGGTTTTGAACTCTGTGCTGTCTTATGTGTTGGAAACACAAAATGGAATGATAAAGCATCCTGACTGTTAGGCGCTCACAGTCCCTTGATGAAGACACACATAAACATGAAAAAATATGGGACATAAAGCGAATCAGTATAATTCCATAATTGAACTTCTGTAAAGAAAGTCTTCAGTGAACACTGACACATTCCAAGGGCAGCAAAAGCTCTGAACCAAGTGTATTGAACATAGAAAGCTCCCTGATAGGTGATGATTGTTGGACATATTTGACAGCATCACCATTAGCTGTATTGATAACACTTGAGAAAGGTCAAACTTTGCAAGGCTTTCTGCTCACTAAGAATAGCAAAGAATCGATTGAGTCTGAGAGTAAGAACAGGGTGAGGACACCCGTGGCAGTGTAGCTGCTGTCACTGGGAAGTTCTGTTTTCCTCAAATAAATACAGGTTCCTCTGAATAGGCAGTTCTTTAGAATACCTTGGGCCTCCAGCTTCTTAGTGGCTAGGTCTTTGGCACCTTCAGTCTGAAACGAAATTCTGATCCTTAAGGAAACTTTCATTGACCCCCAAGTAAGGTGACACCCTGCCTCTATTACCATATTAACAGCCTCTTACTAACTTCCTTCCTAGCCCCAGCACAATGTGAAATCAACTTGAGTATTGTTAGCTTGTTGTCTGTTTACCTTCTGGCCTCCTTCTCGTTCTCTTCTGGAATAAAAACTTCCTGAATGCAAGCATAATGACTGTCCCATCTGCAGGGTTGAGGCTAGCCTAGACTAAACCTTACTTGGAATCAGAGAAAATTGCAGTCTCTAGACAGATGGATTAGAAAAAGTCACACCTTCTTAGCAGACACACTAGAGTGGGTTCACAGATTGCCAAATGGAGAAGTACAGGCTAGATTTCAGTGTCCTCCCTCTTCTCTCGGTGTGCAGTGCAAGAACCACATACATACAAGCAGTTGCTGTGTTTCTACCCTGCTGTCTGGGATTGCCCCTGGCACATAGTAGGTATTCAGTAAATATTTGTTGAATGAGAAAAGTACTCCAAGACTTACCAAACAGGCCACAATATACAGCAGTATTTTTATAAACAGACCAGTTGCAGGGGAGTTGATTCTGACTGATGACAAGTCCAGTGTTTCTGGAAAGAACTATGCATAGGGTTTTCAATGGCTCTGAGCTTTTGGAAGGTCACTGGATGGCATAAACAGCTTGCACTCGACTGCTACCCTAAAGTGGGAATTTTGAACTTGGCACCACAGAGAAAAGTCCTGGCAATCTTTTTCTGGGAAGATTATATCCCAGAAAGTCCTCTGGAGCAGTATCGCTCTAACACACGGGGTAACATAACACATTGGAATCGATTTGATGGCCATGGGTTTCAGGTCTTTTTCTTGTTTGCTTTTTGTTTGTTTTCACTGACCTTTCAGAAGTAGATCCACAGGCTTTTCTCTGGAGTGATTCGAACTGCCAACCTTTTGGTTAGCAGCTGAGTGAGTGCATGATCATTTGTACCACCCAGGGACTTCAGTAGCGTTTTAACACCAGAAAAGCAAATGCATTGCCATGGAGCTAGTTCTGACTCATCACAACCTATGGGACAGAGTGGAGCTGCCCCATAGGACTTCCAAGGAGTGGCTAGTGCATTTGAACTGCCAAACTGTTGGTTAGCTGCAAAACTCTTAACCACTGTGCCCCCAAGGCCCCAGCATCCTTATAAGGGAGTAGAATGAAGTATTGGGAAAGCCTTTAGAGACCAAGCTTGAGTCCCTTAGGGACAAGCTAGGGCTAGTCAGAGGCACACAGCTAGACCACAGTGGCAGTTCAACAGAACAGAAAGCAGCTGGGAGTGACCTCGTGCTTTTCTGATGTTTCATAAAGGCACCAGCTGAGGAGCTGTGATTGAAGTACTGCTGTCTGTCTTGTTCCTGTCCCTTGACTGGACAGTGCCTCGGGGGCAGCCAAGTGGGGCTGATGAAGCCCTCCAGCTGAGCACCCATTGCGACAGGTCCCCTGAGCACTGACAGAGCCTGTGTCTTGCCTTTTAAGATCAGCGGGAATCCAATCAAATCTCATAAGCGACTTTGGCCCACGTGCCTGAGCCATGCCGATGGATCTGCGTTGGACGGAGATGTGAGAGAACTTCGCAAAGCAAAGAAAAAAAAAACCCACATTCCCTAAATCAAAACTTCAAGTAAGAACACGATGCTGGCAATTCATTCCCTGCAGAATTAACCTTTCTCGGCAGGCTGCTTCTAAGAATATGCATTGCACCTAAAAGGAAATGGGGGAGAGCTCACAGAATGCGTTATGTGTTTACCATGCAGGAGGAAAAGCTTAAATGAAAGCAAGGTTGAAAAGGAGGCTTGCTTCTCACCAGCCCAGCCTCCAGACAGAAGTCCTCAGAAGCAGCAAAAGCAATTACCATAAACATGAGTCTGAGGCCCTATTCACAAATACATGGATGACACTCCTTCGTCTGCTGTCTCTGTAGCTTAATCCTGACAAGGATAAGAAAATTATGGGGGGCTGGAAAGCTAGTTCCAGAGTCTATCACCCAAATTCTTTGCTTCTTTAGGGTCAACATGAGGCCTCCTCCAGTAAGCCTTCCTTGACTTGATAAATGCCCTTCCTCATTGTCCCCATAAAGCCCATGGATTGCTCTCATGCAGTGAATTTACCACATTGCATTAGAGTTACCTGTTCATATATCAGGACAGGAGTATTTTATTTGATTTTAAAACAGTCTTTAAAGTCAGACACTTAGCACGTTTTCTGGAGTAAAATGACATCTCAGTAAGTTCTTAATGAAATAGTCAATGGACCGTTCTGTTAATGGCTGCTTATCGAACTCCCACTATTTGACATCCCTTTGCTGCGCACTGAGACTGTACACAGGAAACAGAGCAGACGGTAATAACAGTGGTAGCTATCGTTTTTGAGTGATATTATATGTCAGGTGCTGTGTTAATTGCTTTAAAAATGCCTTTTCTTAATAGTCAACGTTATGATGTTCCTTTTGTAAAGCAGACTAAGTCCCACAGAGAGGAATTGACTTTCCCCTGAAGCTATACAACAGGTAAGAGGCAGAGTCAGGATTTGAACTGGTCTTCAGATCCCCTGCTCTTAAGAATTGAGCGATACAATGAGGAGTGGGTGGGGGAAGGGGCAGAACTACAATGCATTTGAAACATTAGAAAAACCATTAAGTACCACGTGGATGGAGTCCCTGGGTGGCACAAACAGTTAAGTGCTAGTTTGCTAACCAAGTGATTGGAAGGTCAAGCCCACCCAGAGGCACCGTGGAAGTAGGGACTGGGGTTCTGCTTCCAAAAGATCACAGCCATTGAAAACCACATGAAGAACAGCTGTGCTCTGAAACTCCTGAGGTTACTGTGGGAATCAATGTGATGGGAACTGTTTTTTCTGGTTTCCCACTGTATCATGAAGCGGGAGTTTCCTGTGGGCTAGATGAACTGGGAAAAGACCTATGAAAGGTTTAGGACTTTGACATGAAATTAGAATGGGATTTAAATATGCAGAGGAGAGATGGTAGAGTACAGGAACATGTTCACTGAGTGTGGCAGAGGAGTGTTAGAAGAGGGTGAGCTTTGAAAGTGGACAGAACCTGGGACTCCATTCCAATTCTGCTGCATAACAGCTGTAAGAACTTTGGGGATTTGCCAAACATTCTGAGATATTCAGCCTGATAATGTAAAATAGGCATAATAATACACTTGACGATAGTTAAAAATGCTTTCATAAGAAAGTAACAGAAAAAATGAGAAAAATGCATGAAGCTTGAGGGCACATGTGCATCTTAGGGTTTGCTCTGCAGCTCCCTGGTGCCATCAGGAACCTAGGCACTCTCTGTGTTTACTCTGTTGTTCTCAGCGGAGAGTGTCTCATCCTTACAAGGCTGACAAAATGGCTGGCACAGCTCCAGTCATCACACCTGTATTCAAGGGAGAAAGGAGGAAGGGAGAAGGAGGAAGGAGGGAGGAGAAGGGAAATATCAACATAAGTTGTCCCTTTTATCGAGAAATGAAAGACTTCCTAGATACTAACACCTTGTAGGAGCACTCCTCCTCCCCCATCTCATTGACCAGAATTAAGTCCCCATGTCCTTCTTGAGCAACAGAGATGTAAAATCAACTGTCTGACTTGTTTTCAATATTTCTACAGTGGGAAGGGAAACCATGGTGGTGTAGTGGTTAAGTGCTGTGTCTGCTAACCGAAAGGTTGGCAGTTCACATCCACCAGGAGCTCCTTGGAAACCATAGAGCAGTTCTGCTGTGTCCTGTAGGGTGACTATGAGTTGGCATTGACTTGATGGCAGTGGGTTTGGGTTTTGGGGTGTAGTGAGAGGTAAACAGAAGAAAGGAAGATTGGGAACGGCTCTTGGGTAACTGAACACAGGAGCCAGATGTACTTACCTCATCAGGCAGTTTAAGGATCAAAGGAAAGAACAGAAGTAGAAGGGTACTTCTGTGTGGTAAGCAGTCAATACATGTGCTATGAAAGAATGTGAAAAAAATACTAATAATTTTTGCATAGTTTACTTCATTCAGGGATAAAAAACCAGGTACGGGAATCTAGACTTGTAACAATAACAATGACGATAATGTTATTGTTGTGAAATGCCATGGAGCTGATTCTGACTCACAGTGATCTTGCCTGTACACAACACAATGCAACACTTTTAGGTGCTGCACCCTTCTCGCCGTAGTTGCTGTGTATGAGGCCGTTGTTGCAGCCGCTGTGCCCATCCGTCTTGCTGAGGGTCTTCCTCTTTTCCACTGACCCTTTGCCTTACGGAGCGTGATGTCCTTCAGGGACTGTTCCCTCCTGCTAACGTCCGAAGTACTTAAGACAGTCGTCTAAGGAGCGTTCTGGCTGTAATATTATCCACAAAGTATTATGATCCACACAGTCGAATGACTTCATGTAGTCAGTGAAACATGGGTAGATGTCTTTCCATTCTTCTCTGATTTCAGCCAAGATACATCTGAGATTCACAGTGATATTCCTGGTTCTAAACCCTCTTCTGAATCTGGCTTGAATTTCTGGCAGTTCCCTGTTTATACATGGCTGCAACCATTTTTGAATGATTTTTCAACAACAAAAAAAGATACTGTTCAATAATGTCCACATTCTGCTGGACTGTCTTTTGTCTAGAATTAAACTGTGTCACCCAAGTCAGTGTGTCGGTTTGGCTAGGCCTTTTGATCATTCAGGGATAAAAAACCAGGTAGGGGAATCCACTTGTTGTAACAATAACAATGACAATAATGTTATTGTTGTGAGATGCCACGGAGCTGATTCTGACTCACAGCGATCTTGTCTGTACACAACACAATTTTGCCATTGTGTATTTTGTCATTGTCTACCATTTTGTCACCTGGTGTGATTTTCCTACCTGTTGTAAATACTACCTTTATGATGTTAATGAGGCAGGATTTGAGGCATTTATGTTAATGAGGCTGGACTCAGTCTGTAAGATTAGGTTGTCTTTTGAGTCAATCTCCTTTGACATGTAAAGGAGGGAGGCAGGTAGAGACACACTGGGGACCTCCTACCTCCAAGAACCAGGATAATAATGCATCCTTTGGACCCGAGTCCCTGCACTGAGAAGCTTCTCAGATGGACAAGGATGGGGACAAGGATCTTTCCCCACAGCTGACAGAGAGATAAAATCTTCCCCTGTGGGTGGCACCCTGAAATTTGGACTTCTAGCCTACTAGACTATGAGAGAATAAATTTCTCTATATTAAAGCCATCCACTTGTGGTATTCCTGCTGTAGCAGTCCTAGATAACTAACACACTTTTCTTTGTAATGAGCACATACATTGATTTTTTCCAGGTGACTGACCAGGTAACTGTCTTCCAAATTTCTTGACATAAACAAGTGAGCGCTTCCAGCATTGCATCCATTAGCTGAAACCTCTCTGTTGGTATTCCATCCGTTCCTGGAACTCTGTTTTTGGCCAGTGCCTTCAGTGTAGTTTGGACACCTTTCTTCAGTACCTTAGATTCTTGCTCCAATGTGCCATCCCGTAATGGTTGAATGTTGACCTAGTCTTTCTTTATTTTAATTAATTTTTGATTGTGTTTTAAGTGAAAATTTACAATTCCAGTCAGTTTCTCATACAAAAACTTAAACATGTGTTGTTATGTGACCTTAGGCGCTCTTCCTGCATTGTGACAGCACACTCCTACCCTTCACCCCATATTTCCCATGTTCCATTCAACCAGCTCTTGTCTCCCTCTGTCTTCTCATCTCACCTCTAGACAGGAGCTGTCCAGTCCGTCTCCTGTATCACACTCTTCACCAGTATCATTTTATACTGTATAGGCCAGTTCAGTCTTTGAGGAATTGGTTTCTGGAATGGTTTCAATTCTGGGCTAACAGAGAGTCCTAAGGACATGTCTTCTGGGGCCCCTCCAGTCTGTCAGACCGTAAGGTCTGGTCTGTTTAGAGTTCAAGTTCTGTACCTCATGTTTCTTCTGCTCCATCAGGAACTCTTGGTTAAGTTCCTTGTAAGGGCGGGCGTAGCAGGGTACCATCTAGTTCTTCCAATCTCATGCTGATGAAGTCTTTTGTTTGTGCATCCCTTTCTGCCTTTTGAGCATATATTTTCCTTGTGACTGATGTTCTTCACTCTCTTTTGCTCCAGGTGGGTTGAAACTAATTGAAGTTTCTTAGATGGCTGCTTGCAAGCTTTTAAGATCCCAGAAGCCATTCACCAAAGTGGGATATATAACATTTTCGTAATAAATTTTGTTATGCCAGTTGACATAGATGTCATGTGAAACTATGGTTCCCAGTACCCCTGTACTCTGTCCCTTGAAGTATTTGGTCATGTTTAGAAAAGTTCTTAGCTTTTGGTTTAGTCCAGTTGTGCTGACTTCTCTGCTGTGTGTTGTCCTTCCCTTTACCTAAAATTATTCTTGTGTATTACCAAATTAATGAATACCCTATCTCTTCCTCCCCACCCTCTTAACCATCAAAGCTGTTTTCTTTCATGTGAACCTTTTCTTGAGTCCTTATAATAGTGGTTTCATACAATATTTGTCCTTTTGCAACTGAAGAATTTCACTTAACATAATGCCTTCCAGATTCCTCCATGTTGTGAGCTGTTTCCAAAATTCATAATTGTTCTTTGTCTTTGCATAATATCCCATTGTATGAATATACCATAGTCTGTTTATTCATTCTTCAGTTGTTGGACACCTAATTAATTCCATTTTTTGGTGCTTTGGACAGTGCTGTGATGAACATTGGTGTGAACTGATCTATTTGTGTGGCAGCTCTGACTATATCTCTAGGATAGAGTCCAGGAAGTAGAATTGCTGGATGGTATGGTATTTCTATTTGTAGCTTTTTAAGAAAGTGCCAAATCACTTTCCAAAGTGGTTGCACCATTTTACATTCTCACCCCAGAGTGTAAGCATTCTAGTCTCTCCACAGCCTCATTAATATTTATTATTTTGTGTTTTTTTTTTTTTTTTATTAATGCCAACATTGTTGGGGTAAGGTGTTTTCTCGTTATAGTTTTGATTTGGATTTCTTGGTAGTTAATGATATGTGTCTGTTAGCTGCCTGAATGTCTTCTTTGGTGAAGTGCCTGTTTGTATCCTTTGCCCATTTTTTTGGGGGGGTGGTGGTTATTTGTCTGTTTGTTTTGAGGTTTTGCATTATCTTGTAGATTTCATAGATTACACCCCGTAGGTTGTCTTTTTACTCTTTTGGTGAAGTTCTGGATGAGCATGAGTATTATGTTTCTAGGAGTTTCCAGCTATCTATTTTCTCTTCAGGTGTTTGCACATTGTTCATAATGTTTTATATTCTGTTTACACCATGTGTTAGGGCTCCAGTGTTGTCCCTATTTTTTCTTCCATGATGTTTATTATTTTAGATTTCACATTTAGGTCTTTGATCCATTTTGAGGTTGTTTTTGTGCATGCTGAGAGATATGAGTCTTGCTTCTTTTTTTCACAGATGGATATTCAGTTATGTCATCACCATTTGTTAAAGAGACTGTTTGTCCCCCAGTTTATGGACTTTGGGCTTTTGTCAAATATCAGCTACTTATAGGTGAATAATTTTATGTCTGGATTCTCTATTATTCTGTTCCATTGGTCTCTGTATCTGTTGTCATACCAGTATGAGGTTGTTTTGGCTACTGTGGTGTTGTAATAGGTTGTAAGATCAGGTAGTGTAAGGCCTCCTAACTCGTTCTTCAGTAATGCTTTACCTACCCAGGCTTATTCCATCTGCATATGAAGTTGGTGATATATTTCTCCGTCTCATTAAAGAATGGTATTGGAATTTGGATCGGGATTCCCTTGTATCTATAGATGTACCACGGACTGCCCAAAGAACCAACAGATCAGTTCTGAAATAGCGCTCCTTGGAAGCAAAGAGGACAAGACTGCACCTTACATACTTTGGACTCGTCAGGAGGGATCAGTCCCTGACTGAGGATATAATGCTTGATAGAGTGGAAGGTCAGTGAAAAAGAGGAAGAACCTCGATGAGATGGATTGACATAGTGGCTGCAACATTGGGCCTAAGCGTAAGAATGACTGTGGACATGGCACAAAACTGGACATTGTTTCATCCTGTTGTGCTTAGGGTCGCTGTGAGTCAGAACTGACTCAGCAGCACTTAACAACAACATAGATTGCTTTGGATAGTGTCATGGATTGAATTGTGTCCCTCCAAAAATGTGTGTAACAGTTTCTCTGGGCCGTGATTCCCAGTAGTTTGTGGTTACTCTCCATTTTGTGATTTTTCTGTGCTGTAAATCCTGATCTCTGCCTGTGGGTAATAGATTGGATTATATTAAAGAGGATTAGTGTGGGACTATAACAGACACCCATCCTAGCATCATCTCCCTGCTGCAATGTAAAGAAAGTTTCCCTGGAGTGTGGCTTGTACCACCTTTTATCCTACAAGAGATAAGAGGAAAGGGAAGCAAGCAGGGAGTTGGGGACCTCATGCCATCAAGAAAGCAACACCAAGAACAGTGTGCATCCTTTGGATCTGACGTTCCTGTGTGCCAAGATGCTCTCAGACCAAAGAAAGACGGGTGCAATGCAAAGACCTTCCTCCGGAGTCAACAGACAGAAAGAGTGCATTCCCATGGAGCCAGCAAACTGAGTCCAGACCTCTAGCCTACTGGAATAGCTAAGAATAAACTTTTCTTTGTTAAAGCCATCCACTTTTGGTATTTCTGTTAGAGAAGAACCAGATGACTAAGACAGACAGCACAGACATTTTCACATTGTTGAGTCTTACTATCCATGAGCAATGTAGGTTTCTCCACTTAGGCTGGTCTGTTTTGACCAGTTCCTTCTTGTACATTCTGTATATTCTTTCTTGTTTTGATGCTTCCTGCATTATTCTTTTTGACCATAAAATGAAAAATTGCAACTTAAAGCTTGAATTTTCTCTCTAGTTCTTTCAGCTCAAGAGAAGCTAAGCATGTTCTTTCCTTTTGGTTTTCTAAGTCCTTTGGTGTTTGCACATGTCATTATAATACTTCCTTTGTCTTCTTGAACCTGCCCTTTGAGATCTTCTGTTCAGTTCTTTTACTTCTTTATTTTTTCCATTCTCTTTAGCTATTCAACATTCAAGGTGAAGTAAACATTCAAGAAAAGATTTTAAAGTCTTCTACATCCATTTTCGTCTTTTCTGTCTTATGTTTTTAATGACTTCTTGCATTTTTCATGTAGGATGTCTTTGGTGTCATTCCACAACTAGTCTGGTCTTTGGTCATTAGTGTTCAGTTTGTCAAATCGATTCTTGAGGTACTTTAATTCAGATGAGAATGTACTTAAGCTCTTACTTAGGCTTTTGTGAAATTTTTATGTTTTCTTCAGCTTCGACTTTCGTATGAACAAATGATCTATTCTGTGGTTGGCTCCTGCCCTTGTTCTGATTGATAATATTGTGCTTCTTCAGCATCTCTTTCCACAGATGTAGTTGATTTGATTCTTGTGTATTCCATCCAGTAAGGTCCACATGTACCTTCACCACTTATGTTGTTGAAAAAGGGTATTTCCGTTAATAAGTCAATCTTGCAAAATTCATGTGACCTCCAGAGTTGTTCTGTTACCAAAGTAATATTTTCTAACTACTGATTCATCTTCATTTCCAGGTTTCACATTCCAATAAGCAGTAGTTATCAATGCATTTTGATTGCATGTTTGACCAGTTTCAAAAGTTGGTAAAAATCTTAGACTTCTTCATCTTTGGCACTGTCATAGATTGAACTGTGTCCCCCCAAAAATATGTGTGGCCATGTGGCTGGGCCATGATTCCCAATATTTTGTGATTGTCACCCATTTTGTGATTTTCCTATGCTGTAGGTTAAAAGATTAGGGTAGGACTGTTAATCTCTTCCTAGGATCACTTCCCTGTTCCACTGTAAAGAGAGTTTCCCTGGAGTATGGCTTGCCCCACCCTTAATCCTTTTGTCCTATAAGAGATAAAAGGAAAAGGCAGCAGGCAGAGAATTGGGAACCTTTTACCATCAAGAAAGCAGCACCAGGAGAAGAGCACATCCTTCAGACATGAGGTTCCTGTGCCAAGATGCTCCCTGGACAAAGACTGATGCAATACTAGAATTTCCTCCAGAGCCAACTAGAGGGAAGTGCTTCTCTTGGAGCCAAGCCAAAGCCAAGTGCCATCGAGTCGGATCCGACTCATGGGGACATCCTCAATTTAGACTTGTAGCCTAACAGACTGTGTAAGAATAAACCTTCCTTTGTTAAAGCCATCCATTCTGTGGTATTTCTGTTAGAGCAGCACTAGCTGACTAAAACAGGCATTATTGGTTGGTGTGTAAATTTGAGTAATAGTCGTATAACTGGTCTTCTGTGTAGCTGTATAATGACTATCCTATCACTGATAGAGGTATACTTCAGGGTAGATCTTGAAATGTTCTTTCTGACAATGAGTGCAACAACTTTCCTCTTCAATTTATCATTCTCAGCATAGTAGACCATGTGACTGTGTGATTCAGAATGGCCAATATCAGTTCATTTCAGCTTGCTAATGCATAAGATACCTGTCTTGAAACATTCCATTTCATTTTTGACAACTTCCAATTTTCCTAAATTCACACTTTGTCCCTTCCACGTTCCATTTATTAATGGATATTTGCAGTTGTTTCGTCTCATTTTCAGTCATGCCACCACAGTATGACAAACTGACAGATAAGTGGTGGATGATGATAATCAATCCAAACTAAGTCTGTTGGCGCTGAGTCTATTTAAACTCATAGTGACCCTGTAGGACAGAATAGAAGTGCCTTATAGGATTTCCAAGGGGCAACTGATGGATTTGAATTGCCAACCTTTTGGTTACCAACTGAGCTCTTAATGACTGTGTCACCAGGGCTTCCATGATGATAACTGTCCCTACTGAATGCCAAGACTGTGCTGAGAACTCTATGTCCACTGCATCATTAAACACTTCTAGGGACCGGGATCATTATTCCCATTTCAGATTAGGAAGTGAGAGGTGAGGTCGTACTATGGATAGAATTGTGCCCTGGAAGAGATCTGTTGGAGTCCTAAGCCCTAGAACAGGCCAGGTCCTAATCCAGTGATTGCGGTATTCTGTAAAAGAGGAGAACAGACACAGACAAATAGGCAAAAGAGAGATGGCCATGGGAAGAATGCATCTACAAGCCAAAAAATGCAAACAGCTCTTGGGAATTGGAAGAGACAAGGAAGGGTATGTCCCTAGAGTGGACGGAGAGAGCACAATCCTGCTGATGTCCTGAATTTATACTCCTAGCCTTTAGAAGTGTGAGACAATAAGTTTGTGTTCCCATAAGCTACCTAGTTTGTGGTATTTTGGGAGCCCATACAGGTAACTTGACCAGGGTCCACACTTCGAAAATAGCAGAACTTATAGCCGAGCAAGGGTGCTGTGCTAGGTCTCAGTCCTGGAGTGATACAGTGGGACCATGGAATGAGCTGCCCCGATAGTGTGGGCTTAGGTCAAATGGAAATGAAGAAATGAGAAAGGGAGCCACTGGAATTCCATTCCTACCTCTCATTGTGTCTCAGTGCCCATTTTAAACCATTATCATGTTTTCCTGGTAGCAGAAAGACATCTTGTTTTTTTTTCACTTATGAAATGAAGGCTAATAGACCAACCAAAGTGGCTTGCACAACTCAGGGAATAACACAGAAGATAACCATGATTGGATGCTGTGACTGAGGTTCACTTCCTGTAGGAGGACAAATGTCAGCTTGGTGAGATCCACAGATGGGATTGGCCTGACTTCCCTTCTCCTGGATTGATATTATTCAGCATGTCTGCCGGAGTTGAGTCAGGGGTACAAAGCCATGATAAGTATTATAACCAAAAACCAAACCCAGTGCTGTCAAGTTGATTCTGACTCACAGTGACCCTATAGGACACAGTACAACTACTCCATGGAATTCCAAGGAGCACCTGGAGGATTCGAACTGACAACCTTTCAGTTAGGAAATGCAGAACTTCTCCACTATGCCACCAGGGTTTCCTATGAGTATTATGGGAACACATGAAAAATGAAGATGGTGTATCTCTGTTTGTGTGGAGATCTGAACTATTTTTGGTAGATACTCAATGCTAGGATTTAGGCTTAGTGTAAGGAAGAACCTTCTAACTATGACGCTGTCCTTCGTACAACTATGAGCTCTCTTAAGGCGGCTAGAAAATTTCTTGCTCTGGGATTGTTCTAGTCAGCTGGTACTGCTGTAACAGAAATACCACAAAGTGGATGGCTTTAACAAAAGAAAGTTTATTCTTACACAGTCTAGTAGGCTACAAATCCAAATTCAGGATGTCTGCACTAGGGAAAGGCTTTCCACTTTGTTGGCTCTGTGTTCCATTAGTCTTTGTGCAGGGAGCATCTTGGCACAGGAACCTCGGATCTGAAGGACATACTCTTCTCCCGGTGCTGCTTTTGTGATGGTCTGAGGTTCCCAACTTTTTGGTTGCTTCCTTTTCATCCCTTTTAGATAAAAGGATAAAGCGTTGTACAAATCGTACTCCAGGGAAACTCCCTTTACATTGGAGCAGGGAGGTGACCTTATGAAGGGATTTATAGTCCTATCCTAATCCTCTCCGACATAATCCCCTCTGTTAAATACAGGCAGAGATTAGGATTTATAACATCAGAAAATCACAAAACGGAGAGTAGTTACAGAAATACAGGGAATCCTGGCCCAGCCAAATTACTACACATATTTTTGAAGGGACACAATTCAATACATGACAGGGACATTGTAGAAAGAATTCACACATCCCATGTATATTGGATAAAAGACTGTAGGAGACCCATCCTAATGCTGAGTCTGTGATTTTAATATAAGTATGGTTAACAGCAAGGCTTGGGGACAAGGAAGACTTGGGATCACATCCCAGCATTGCCTCTTAGCAGCTATGTCATTCCAGGCCAGTCAGTGTGTCAGTCAGCACCTCAAGGTCTTCCTCTGTGGAGCTGAGATAAAGTAATGAGGCTCTCACCTTGAAGGGTGGGTGTGAGCTTGAATGAGAGCATGGAGAATGTAAACAGGTGTGCCCAAGTGGCCAGCCTGACATTCTGCCCCCCACCTGCTTAGGGACTGTCCACTCTCCTAGACAGAGGTCACCATGATGAGCTTTGGGTGATGAAGACAGTACTTACCTACCACCACCAGCAATGATAATAAAACTAATAATGCATAACTGGGAATATCCATGGAGTGCTAGTGCTCGGCCAGGCATTTTGCTAAGGGGTTTACATGAATTCTGATGTGATCCTCATAGAGACCTATAAGCCATCCAGTTGTTTGTGTTACGTACCTCTCTAAGGCTCAGTTTCCTCATCAGCCACATGGGATACAAATAGCTGTCTTGTCAGACTCTGTGAGGAATGAATGCATTCATTCATGTAGCCAGCTGACAGGAAGGTCTTGATAATGACTCGAAAAACAAAAAAAGAGAGAGAGAAACCAAACCCGTTGCCACTGAGTCAATTCCAACTCATAGCAACCCTAGCGGACAGAGTAGAACTGCCCTGTAGGGTTTCCAGGGTGCTGCTACACTACCAGGGTTTTCTAATTATGATAAACATCCCATGAATGGAAGCAGTATCAGTACTCCCCTTCCACATAGGCACACCAAGGCCTAAAAAGCTAGAAGGTTTTCTCTGTGACAAAGTGGCAAGCCTGGGATTCCAACCCAGCTTGTCTGGGCCACAGCTGTAGACCATCTCCCAAGCTGTGTCACCTTTGACAGGCCCTACACATTCATCTGTGTGACATTGGGTCTGTCCAGAGCATAAACTGCCACAATCCTGGCCAGGCTGTCAGCCAAGTGACAGAGAAGACAAGAATTTAGAGACCTTAGCTGGGCCCAAGCATGGCCAGAACCCCTCACAGCCATGCACAGAACTCCTTTCTGGGATTAGCAGTGCCTCAAGTTCCCAGCAAGCCCCGCCTGAGGGGTGGGGAAAGCAAGGCGATCAGTCATGCCAAATTAGTGTAATTATGCCCTGTGCACGGACTGCCACGATGCCGAGTGCCATTATCCCCGGCAAAATGGCGTTTAGCTCCCCAATGGGTCCTGCCGTCCATCCCTATCAGCCGCCTGTTAACAATTCCTTAACAACAATGATTAGACTGAAATGCTGGGGCAAGAGGGATGACTGGTGTTTTACTGTGTATTTTAATAAATAAACAAATGTTATCTGGCTGCTAGTACAGAAGTGTCTGAACAGTGTGCAGGAGACCTATCAATCAGCTTTCGGGGAGCGTGAGATCCAGGGTCCCCACAGGCCCGCAGTTGCCATAGCAACCTGAAACCAGGAGTGGTAGCTGTAAACTTAAAAAATATGACTCTTTCCCTGCCAGCCAGGCTTCTCTCTCAATACTGAAACCTTTGCCTGGATTCTAAACGAAGAGGGACTTTTTTCTCACCCCAGTCATCAGTTTGACTTGGAATCTATAGCAACCCAAATTAGACTATAAATCATCTTAATGGTGCCTTTCAGAGAATTCTTGACTGGATCAATTCAGATCATACAAGGTGGCAAGCTTCTGAGCCCAGTCACCAGTAATGGCCGGGTCACAGATATATGGCAAGGAAGAAAGGAGTAGGGTAAAAGTTGGTGGAGTTAAGCTCGTTGGTGACTAGCCACAAAACTCTGGCTGTGCAGTCCAACTTCTTGCAGCTTTCTGGTTTCACTTTCCCAGGAGCTGCCTTGGGGTCCCTAGAAATAACAGAGCCCCCAACTCCTGCGATGTTCCATCATGTTTTACGGTTGGTGGGTCAAGAGACAGCTTAACCTAGAATTGGAAGTTTGGGTTTTAGCAAATGCTAAGTTTGAATCTAGTAGTTGTTTGGAAACTGATGTGATTTTGTTAAGCACCAGTTTTCTTATCAGTTAAATGGGGAGAGTGATAGTCCTTATATGCTACTTGTTGGGATTAAATCAAGTAATATTTTGAAGTTCCTAGAATGTATCTGGCATATAGTAAACACACCAAGAATGCTTGATGTTATTAAAAAACATAGGATGTACCATTAAAAGTTGTTGAATCTAGGTCCTGGGTATGTGGACACTTACTGTACTAACCTGTCAGCTTTTCTGCATGCTGAAAATTTCTGCCTAAGACAGTTTTATAATGAAAGTTGAATGAAGAGAAATACAGAGTCAAAGTGACAGTGTCCCCCAAATCTTTGACTGAGGGCTTACCAAGTGCCAGGCACTGTGGTAGCCACTAAGATTGCAGGGGTGAATAAGACAGATGCAGCCCCTGTTCCCATGGAGCACAGTCCAGTGGTGGAGGGGGAGCAGAAAATCAATTTAGGAATCTAATCCAGTCGTCACAGTCCTGGCCAGCCACCATACAATGGGAGCGCAGATGAGGGACAGCTGAGTCAGGCACGGGGAATTGGGTGTAAACCGGGGCTTGGGGAGAGAGGTGGGTGGTGACCTAGACAGGTGTGGGGAAGGTAGACTAACGCTTCTGTCCAGCACAGCTGGGGGAAAGTTACCTCTGGGTCGGTTCCCACTCATGGCAACCCCGGTGTGTGCCAGAGTAGAGCAGCGCTCCACAAGGCTGTGTCCTCACTGAAGCCAGCTGCTAGGCTTTCCTCCGAGGTGTCTCTGGGTGGCTTTGAAGCACCAGCCTTTCAGCTTGCAGCCAGGACCTTAACTCTTTACACCCCCCAGTGACTGCAGCCCACGCAACCGTGGACCAAAGAGCCCGTAGTGTTTGGAGGCACTGAAAGAATGCCTTTCCCTCTCAGTGCTCCCCAAACCTGACCCACTGTTCGAGGTTCAGTTTTATTTGTTGTTTTTGTTAGGTTCTGTCTAGTCGCTTCTGACCCACAGTGACCCTGCATACAGCAGAACAAAACGCTGTCCAGTCTTGCACCGTTTCCACATTTGTTCTTATGGTGGAGGCCGCTGGGGCAGCCGCTGTGTCTGTCCCTCTCCTGTAGGGTCCTCCTCTTTTTTGCTGACCGTCTGCTTTACCAAGCACAATGTCCTTCTCTGGGGACTCGTCCATCATGATAACATGTCCAAAATGGATGAGACTTAGTCTCGTCGTGCTTGCTTTTAGTGATCATCCTGACTGTGTTTTTTCCAAGACAGCTTTGAGTCTCTTCAGTAAACATCCCCGGCCTGTCTCTGCTCTCTTGGTGCCGTGCCACTGTTGTTAGGTGTGGCCCAGTAGGTTTCATCTCATAAGGACCCCGTGCACAACAGAGCCGAAGACCGCCCGGTCCTGCGCCACCCTCAAAGTCGTTGCTGTGCTGGAGCCCATTGTTCCAGCCACTCTGTCCGCCCATCTTGTCCAGGATCTTCCTCTTTTTCAGTGACTCTCTGCTTCACTGGGCACGATATCCTTCTCCAGGGATTGGTCCCTCCTGATAACACGCCCAAAGGATATTACACAAAATCTCACCATTCTTGCCTTCCAGGAGCATTATGGCTGTACTTCGTCTAAGAGAGAGTTGGTCCTTCTTTTGCTGTCCCATAGTCTAGTCAGTATTCTCCTCCAGTATCATAATTCAAAAGCATCAGTCCTTCTTTGGTCCTCCTTATTTGTTGTCTAGCTTTCGCATGCATAGAAGGTGACTGGAAATGCCATGGCTTAAGTCGCTGTAGTCCTCAAAGTGACTTTTTTATTGTGCTTTCAGTGGGAGTTTACAGTTCATGTTAGTTTCTCACACTGAAATTTATATGCACGTCATCATGTGACCCTGGTTACTCTCCCTGAAATGTGACAGCACACTCCTCTTTTCTGCTGTAGATTTCCCATGTCTGTCCAACCAGCTCTTGTCTCTTTCTGCCTTCTCATCTCACCTCTGGGCAGCAGGTGCCCCTTTACTCTCATATATTTACTTAAGCAAAGAAGCACACGCTTTGTAAGTATAATTTTATGTCTTATAATCCAGTCTGGTCTTTGTCTCAAGAGTTGGCTTTGGGAACAGTTTTAGTTTGGGGCTAACAGAGAGTCTGGGGGCTATGTCTTCTGAGATCCCTTCAGTCTCAGACCACTCAGCCTGGTGTTTTAGTAGAATTTGAGTTCTGCACGCAACTTTTCTCCTGCTCCATTGGAACTCTGCTGTGTTCCCTGTGAGGGCAGTTATTGGTAGTAGCTGGGCATCACTTAGTTCTTCCAGCTGATGGAGTTTCTGGTTCATGTGACCCTTTTGGTCCACTGGGCTCATATTTTCATTGTGTATTAGTTGGTGTTCTCCATTCTCCTTTGCTCTAAGTGGGTTGGAACCAGTTGACACATTTTAGATGAACATTTGCTAGCTTTTACAACTCCAGATGCCACTCAGCAAAGTGGAATGCAGAATGTGTTATCAGTAGACTTTATTATGCCAGCTGACCTAGATATCCCTGGAAACACTGGTACCCAAACCCCTTCCTCAAAAGATTGGTTTTATTCAGGAAACATCTTTGCTTTTGGTTTAATCCAGTTGTGCTAACTTACCCTGTCCTGTAAATTTTCACCTAAGATAATTCTTGTCTACCACCTAGTGAGTACCATTCTCCTTCTCTCTCCATCCTCATAATCATCAATGAATATTTCCTTCTGTGTTTAAACTTTTTCTTGAGTTCTTTTAGTAGTAGTCTCACCTAATATTTATACTTTTGCAATTGACTGATTTCACTCAGCATAATACCTTCCAGTGTCACCCATGTCGTGAGCTGTTCTGAGGATTCATCGTTGTTCTTTGTCGTTGCGTGGTATTCCATTGTGTGAAAAACTGTAATGTGTTTATCCATTCATCCATTGATAAGCACCTAAGTTGTTTTCATCTTTCTGCTGTTGTGAACAGTGCTGCAGTGAACATGGGTGTGCATATATCTATTCGTGTGACAGCTCTTATTTCTCTAGGATACAGTCCAAGGAGTGGGATCGCTGCATTGGATGGTACTTCTATTTCTAGCTTTTTAAGGAAGTGCCAAATCGATTTCCAAAGTGCAGTAACACACGTTCTTGATCATATGCTACCTCCTGAAAGCCTGGACATTGTCCATTTCTTTTTGGTACAGTGACTGTGTGTATTCTTCCTGTCTTTTTTGATGGTGCTTGCTGTGTTATTCAGTATTTTCCTCTCTTGGTGCTGTGCTAGGTAAAAGAAATTAGGAACTAAATGGACAGCAGGTTGCATTTGGCCTGTGGGCCCTAATTTGCCTACACCTGCTTTAGAGCATATGTTATATCTCCAAGTTGTCTCTCCATGAGTCAAGGAGGTTGATCTTTTGTACCCTTGTATCTGTCAGTAATTGAATGGGGGCTGCTTCTAGGTGGATGTGGGGAGGGGCAGAATTTCTCATTCAAGGTATCTTCTATCAGCTGAAGGCAGTTTTCGGTATTGGGGTGGCTGCAAACAATCAGCAGCAACATTCTGAGCAGCTGCAGCCTGAGTGCAACAGCCTGGTAAAGGGAATCTGGGAGGGAGAATTAAAGGCACTGGGCTATGTCACTGGCCCAGACAGACAAGTTCTTGACCTCATGGAGCCACTCCCATTTATTTATATGTTGTCCATAGCTTCTGCCCATCACCCACCTGCCAGATTGCTGTACTGTGGTGGCTTGTGTCTCGCTATGGTGCTGGAAGATACGCCACCATGAATTCAGATAGCAGCAGGGTCATCCATGGAGCAGGTCTTAGTGGAGCTTCCAGACTACACCAGGGTAAGAAGAAGGGACCAGCAGTCTACTTCCAAAATTAGCCAGTGAAAACCCTGTGGGTGACAACAGAACTTTGCCTGCCTCGTTTGCTGGGTCACGGGGAGGGATAAATCGCTTGAGGAGGACGTCCTGTCTGATGAAGTAGAAGGCCAGAGAGGGTGAAAGAGAGCCCCTCGGCGAGGTGATTTGGTGTAGTAGCCATAATGGTGGACTTGAACATTCCAGTAATCGTGACGGTGACACAGGACCTGGCAGTTTTTCCTTCTCTTGTACAGTAAGGTCCCCATCAGCTGGAGCTGACTAGATGGCCCTTGGCAACAACAGTGGGGCTTTTTGTGCTACAACAGCAGAGTTAAGTAGTTGACACACAGGCCGAGTTGCCCATGAAACCTCAGATACTTACCTCTGGGTCGATAGAGAGAAAGTGGGCTGACCCTGCTCTGGAGCTCACTCTAGGGGCCAGGCCAACCTAGACTCCACCAGAGGCTGCATCCTTGCTGGGTCTTTCCCTTCCCTATTCCACTTCACTGCCTGCTCCAGGCTTTTCTTAAGCAGCCCTCCCTCAGTAGTTCGCATGCCCCTGGATCTGTCTGAGCCTTAGCTTCAGAGAATCCCCACCTAAGATGTAGACATACAATAACTGTGTATTGAATGAATGAATATTGTCCTCGGTTCTACGGAGAAGATGAGAGGAGATGGATTAGAACTGGAGGATGCATGGCCAGAAGAGGCTGGAGAAAGCCAAACAGTTGAGAAGGAGGCCGGGGCAGTTTTTCACCCACGATATGACTTTAGATCATACACATACCTGTTGGGACCCAGGATCAGCCCTACGACAAGGCTGAGAAGACAGCAAATCCTAAGTTCATGGTACCCAGGCTGGCTTTTCTGAAGAGTCCAGCTTTGAGACTTTGGGCACTGGCCAGCTAACCCCAGAATGATCTTTGCTTCCATTTGGCTCAAGTTCCTTGCTCATGGTTCCATCAAGAACTCTGCTAAGAGGAAGGATAAAATATGGGACAGAACTGGGGGCCATAACTGGCCCCCTACCATGCAAACAACTCCAAAGTACATCTTACACCCTAATTTTCTCCTTTATACAGCCGAATCCAGTATGGGCAGAGAATGTGTAGCAAGCAGTGTCCTGCTGGAAATGCCACCTGAGGCCTCCCCTTCAGAGTAGCCTTCCAGCTCCTTTGTGTTTTCTCTTTGCTGTGACTGCATAGGGTGATTAGCTGTCCCATTCAGAGTGCTGATGATTTCCCATTGAGGCTGTGTACACCTTGCAAAATGGGTTTAAATTAGAAACCTTCCTCATCAGAATGCCTGTGTGCAGGAGACCATGAGGGCTTTCCGTCTGCTTTTGGACCTGCTAGCGCACAGACAGTTCCTTGGAGACATACTCATTTTTGCTTGAAAGTATTTAAAAACAAGCTGTGGCAGAGGCCACCGACGCTGCCAGGCCCCGCTGCAGGGCTTGCACTGCTTGGTGTGGGCTGACCTCGCAAAGACTTCACTCGCAGAGTCTCCTCCCTCTGTGGGAAGTTTAGGGGTCCTCCGAGCCCAGATGGGGCCAAGACGGCTTTCAGAAATGAAGAAACGCCCAGCAGCTGCTTCTGTTGCTCATGATGGGGTTGATGCTCTTAGTAAATGAGACGAACTACTCTGGAGATGAAGGAGGGTGTCCTTCAGTGGCACAGATGGTTAGCATGCTCACCTGCTAACTGAAAGGTTGGCAGTCGGAATCCACCCAAGAGGCACCTTGGAAGGAAGACCTGTGATGTACTTAAAAAAAATCAGCCTCTGAAAAGCTTGTGGAACGCAGTTCTGCTAGGACACACCATGGGGTTGCCATGAGTCGGAGGTGACTTGTCCACAGCTTGTTTCAGTGATGGAATAACTGCTCTTAGCACAGCCTTAAAGAGGCAGCAGACAGACTCACTGTCTGAGGCTCTGCTAGAGGGAAACAGGGCGTTTGTTTCGGGACCTAGCCCAGCCACTGAGCTCTGCTTCTGGGTTTCATTTTTTTTTTTTTTTACCATAAACAGGAATAAGGATTTTTTGAGAACAAGTTATATGCTAGACTCTGTGCTAAGAACTTTATGCTTTATTTCCTCCTCACAAGCGTATGTACTAGACCCCTGTTACAGATGAGGAAACAGAGGCCCAGAGAGGGGAAGTAACTCATGTAAGGGCACATAGGTGGCTAGTAAGGGGAGGAGATGGGACTTGACCTCAACTTCTGTCCGTCTGGGAGGCCCTGAGTATTGCAGATGGGTAATACCCTCAACTGCTAACTGAAAGGTTAGCAGTTCAAATCCTCTGGGAGGCACCTTGAAAGAAAGACCTGGTGATTTACAAAATCAGCCGCCAAAGACCCTGTGGAGCCTCGGTGTAGTCTGACCCTCATGGGGTCACCATGAGGAAAAAGTAATTGGTCTGTCCATCTACACCAAAAACCCCAAACCAAAAACCAAACTCAGTGATGTCAAGCCAGTTCTCACTCACAGCAACCCTATAGGATGGAGTAGAGCTGCCCCAGACGGTATCCGAGGAATGGCTGGTGAATCGAAACTGCTGACCTTTTGGCTAGCAGTCCATCTACACAGATTGTGTTATTTTGTCTTACCAAGCTAGTTAATGCTTCTTAGTTGGGGGTATTGGAATCTAGTGGGTGGAGGCCGGGGATACAGCTAAACATCCTGGACGGCACGGGACAGCCCCCTCACAATGGGTAATTATCTGGTGGCAGATGCCAGAGGTTCAGAGTCCTTGTACCTGGCTGAGGCGTTCTCCTCTGATGTTGTCTGACCATGCCCACTGCTGTCACGTTGACTCCAGCTCATCGTGACCCTATCGGACAGAGTGGAACTGCCCCATGGAGTTTTCAGGTGGCTCCTGGTGGACCTGAACTGCCGACCTTTCAGCTGGCAGCTGTACACTTACCACTGTGCCACCAGGATTTCTGACTGTGTCATTAGTCTCACTTAAGTGAAGGATGTCTTTAGGTACCCGCAAGCCAAGTGAGGAGGAGCAAGTCAGCCTGCTGGTGTGTGCAGGGAAGGCCCTGCTGCCCAGGTGGGGCATACAGGTGAGTGACACTTGGGCTGTCTTCATCCATCTTGCAGGGTGGAACCTGAGAAAGATGGTCCTGTGCTGGGCTGGGTCACCTAGACATGTAGGTCTATTCTTATGTTCATAATCTACACATGACTCAGTACAGGGATGACCAGGAAGGGGGAGTCACTCACTAAAGCCACCCACTGTGTCTGTGTAGGATCCAGACCAAAGCCCCAGCCTTCTGACACCCAGTTCACATCACCACTGCACCTCTGTGTACACCCAGATATTTTGAGACCTCATTCCAAAACCTACCACACAACTTCTCTCTTAGTGCCTTCCCCGAGTATGGGTATCACGCCATGGCCTCAGCTCTTGTTTCTGTATCAGGGTGTTCATAGGAGGCAGGTACCATTCCCATCTCCATTTTACAGATGGAAACACTGAGGCTGAGTGAGACTGACTTTGTCCAAGATAACATGCAGTGGATTGAAACCTGAGACCATTCACCTCTGCTGCTGTAGTATATCGAACTAGGGTTTCTCAGCTGGGTCCTGGTGACACTCAGGGCTGGATAATTCTTGGATGTGGGGTCCTGTGCATTGTAGGGTATTCAGTAGCCTCTCTGGCCAGTTGTACCCTGTACTCCAAGCTGCAACAACAAAAAATGGCTCAAAAAAACCCATGGCTGTCAAGTAAATCTGAACTCATGGCACACCATGTGTTGCAGAGGAAAACTGCTCCTTAGGGTACTCTTGGCTGTAATCTGCACAGAAGCAGTTTGCCAGGACTTTCTTCTGCCGTACACCTAGGTCAGTTCAAGGCAACAACCTTTAAGTCAGTAGTTGAGTGGCATCTCCAGACACTGCTGGGTGTTCCTTGGGGAGAAGCAACATCACCTCCAGTGGAGAACAACCTCTCCAGGAGCTACCTTGTCCTGTCTCATCCTGGGCAACAGGGGTGCTCATGTTTCGGGGGTCCTGAGATGTGTCTGCTCATGTTTGCTTGTCCACATGGTAGGGGCAAGCCCTCCTCCCACACACTGTCACCTCTTTTCCGCTGTGTTAGTACCGATGCTTTAGCTTCACACACCCAAGAAGCTGTTTCTGGGGTTCATTCCTTCTCCCCTCCCCAAAGGCTTTAAGTGGTGCACCTTTCTTCGGAGTTTCCTTACCTTAGAGTTCTTGGTTGATCCCTTTGCCTCAAGCCTTCCCCCAGGCTTCAGCTCTGTCGCAGTTGTCCCTCATCCCTCACTGTGAATTCTGTACCGACCTAACCCCCAAACCAAAACCAAACCATGGCCGCTGCCATTGAGCCGGTTCTGACTCACAGCAACCCCACGTGTGGCAGAGTACAGCTGTGCTCCATCAGGTTTTCAATGACTGGCGCCTGTCAGAAGCTGACTGTCAGGCTTTTCTCCTGAGGTGCGTCTGGATGACTTTTTGTTTTTTAATACTTCATTGTGCTTTCAGTGAAAGTTTAGAATCCAAGTCAGTTTATCCTACAAAAACCTACACACACTGCGCTGTGACTCTGACTGCTCTTGGCATGCTGTGGCGGCACACTCCTTTCCGCCATCTGTTTCCTGTGTCCATTCAACTGAAGCCAAGAAGCACACCCTTCACCAGTATCATTTTATGTTGTACAGTCCAGTCGAATCTTTGTCTGAAGAGTTGGCTTCAGGAATGGCTTCAGTTCAGGGCTAACAGAGAGTCCAGGGGCTGTGTCTTCCAAGGACCCTCCAGTCTGTAGGACCATCAAGTCTGGTCTTTTTTAATAGGGTTTGAGTTCTGCACCCTGTTTTTCTCTCTGGGTGGGTTTGAGCCATCAATCTTCCCAGTTAGCTGAGTCTTTAACCATTAGTACTACTCAGGGTTGCTTGACCTGACCCAGGGTATTTACAATTTTTCTATCAGATCGACTCGATGGCACTTGGCTTGGCTATCAGATCAGATTCTGTCACCCTCTGCTTACAGCCCTCCAGTAGCCTTCTAGTGAACTCAAGTTTAAAACCAGACTCCTTCCTGTAGCCCGTGCTGTGGCCCGCATGGCCAGCTCCACCACCTCCTTCTCTGACCTCGTGTCCTCCCGGCTCTGCCTTGCTCCCTGGATCATAGTCCAACCGGTCTCTTTCCTGGTCTGCTCTTGCCAGCTCTCCTCTCGCTTTGGGGTCTTTGCATCAGTGGGATCACTCCCTGGTACACTTGCTTTCCAGATTCTCAGTGACTGCTTCCGACCTGCCACTCACTTTAAGTGTCACCTCTGCAGAGAAGTCTTGCCCAGCCCCCCCCTCTGAAGTAGCCCCTCGCTGGCCTCTCGTGCACCACCCACTTAATTTTGCCAAGGACTTGCATCTTTGACTCAGTTGCTCTGTCCGCCTGACTCATACCCAGGATTTAGTCTTCACGGCAGCGGAGGTCACACCTCTTGCACTCACCTTGGCGTCCCCGGCACCTGGCTTCAGAATGGTGTCAGGTGAGCCTGTCATGTCGGCTTAGCATGTGGATTTCATTAAACAGAGGAGCCTGAGGAATTCAAATTGTTATTATGTGTAAATAAAGCACATGAGTACATATTTGGCTCTCCCTGTCCAGTTCCTTTCCAACTCAAAGAGCAGCATGAATAATATATTCTGATTTTTTTTGATTGAACTGTCAGCATGATTTATTTCCTAGCAGCCTCTTCCCTCTCCCCTTGGTAAATGATGGTGTGTCTACCCAGCTTTTTGCTAACATTTGTCTTGCTAATTTGCCTAGGGGGTGGGAGGGTGGTGGCATTTTTTTTCTACCCCCCTCGCAATGGATTTGGAGGAGGATTTCTCTGCACGGCAGTGGAACTTTAAAAAAATCAAGGTTATACGGTGCGGTGACTCCTTGCTGGCTTACAAACTGGTTCAGACTCATTTCACAACTTGAGAATAATTCAAATTGGAAATCACCTTCTTTAAAACCAGCAAATTAATGACATTCCCATTACAGTCCCTGCCCAGCCATGTGAACCACAGAGGCTGAGCTGCTTCTGCTCAAATTCTGTGTCAAGGTAAATAATGCGCTAACGAGACAGCAATTTCGTCCCTCTGCTGGAATTCCCGGGGCTCTGCTCCTCAAAGAGGCCAGGGTGGGTTCCGAGCAAGCCCCTCTGGATCCTTCAGGGGGACTGGAATAAATGGGGACTCCTGGGAACTGAAGATGGCTCTTATGGCTCATGGTATGCCTTCTGGAATTACTGTGATCTTTTTGGATTCTCATAGATAAAGCACTTTGGGAATGAAGAGACATCAATAATTGCTGAAGGGCTTGTAAGAATGCCTGCAAATAATATTTTTATATAGGTGTGTGTGTGCATGTATATAAAATGTCCTGGCAAGTTCGAGCTCTCAGTGTTTTCACTGACAGCCTTGTTTTGTCTAAGTCTTCCACCTTTGAGAGGTTGCAGCCTCACCCATTGTCTGTCTTCTCGTAACAGTGCAAAGTATTGGGGTTTTCCTTCTCTTGGAAGGTTTTACTATACATAACACACACACATACATAGTTGTTATTGTTATATGTTGTTGTTAGGCACTGTCAAGTTGGTTCCTTCTCATTGTGACCCTATATACAGCCAAAAGGCACGCTACCGGGTCCTGCACTGTCTGTGTCAATCCATCTCATTGAGGGCTACTTTAGCAAGCATGGTCTCCTTCTCCGGAAACTGGTCCCTCCTCAGAATATGTCCACAGTGTGTGAAATGTAGTCTTGTCACCTGTTTTAGTCATCTGGTACTGCTCTAACAGAAATACTACGAGAGGATGAGTTTGTTCTCACACAGTCCAGTAGGCTACAAGTCTGAATTCAAGGTGCCGGCTCCAGGGGAACACACCCTGAGCTCTGGGGGAAGGCCGTTGGGTTAATCAGTCTTTCTTTGGTCTGAGAGCTTCCTGGCACAAGAACCTCAGGTCTAAAGGACACGCTGTACTCTCAATGCTGCTTTCTTGATGGGCTGAGGTCCTCCACTCTCTGCTTGCTTCTCTTTTGTAAAATAAAAGGTGATGCAAGCCACACTCCAGGGCAGCTCCCTTAGTAAGGGTGTTACAGTCTCACCCTAATCCTCTTTTAACATAATCTTATCTGTTAACCTCAGGCAGAGATTAGGATTTACAGCATAAGAGAACCACACAGTGGGGGCAGTCACAGAATACTGGGAATCATGGTCCAGTCAAATTACTGTGCGCAGATTGAGGGGGACACAATTCAAACCATGACACCATCTTTGCTTCTCATGAACATTCTGGCTCTCCTCACTTATCACTGTGGGTTATGTTCCAAAGACCAGGTTGTTAAGCAAAATCAGTGTTATGAGAAAATGGATGATGACCACAACTGATCAAAAATGGAGGATGATTACATCATTCCATAGCAGTTAAATTACATCATCCCAACTACCAAGTCACTGAGAATCACAGCCCAGCCAGGTTGACACATAACTTTCAAAGCCAGCAGTTACTTATGCCTCACACCGTGATATTCATTACTGTGAGAGATAAGTCATTAATGCATGAAATGGTCAAATAGTAGATTTTGGGCTATTGTTGTGAGTGTATAAGTTGGATAACGAGACAGTCGGTAAGTGAGGAGAATATGTATATCCATGTATGTCATTATTCTCAGGGTCTTCCTGTTTGTCATTGACTGATACCAAGCATGATTTCTTCTGCAGGGACTGATCCCTCCTGATAACATGTCCGTAGTACATGAGACAGAGTCTTGCCCTGTTTGCTTCTGAGGAGCACTCTGGCTGTGCTTCTTCCAGACAGATTTGTTCGTTCTTCTGACAGTCCATCGTACATTCAGTGTTCCTCACCAGCACTGTGATTCAAGATGTCAGTTCATCTTTGGTCTTTGCTGTTTATTGCCCAGCTTTTGCATGTATATCAAGTGATTGAAAGAAAATAACCATGTCTGGGGTCACATGCTCCTTAGTCTTCAAAGCGACATGTGTGTGTATAATGTGTGTATGTTTATGTATATGCATTTCGAGATAAAAAAGTAAAGCCAAACCTCTCAGCCTCTTCCGTTTCTCAGCTCCCACACCTCGTCAATCACAAAGCTCTGTCCGTTTTAGTCACTAAATATTATTGTTTTGCATCTAGTCCCGCCTTTTGTTTCAGACTACTTTACAGGAACTTGCCGATGTTCTTCCTGCCTCTAAACCAGCAGCCTGAATCCTGGCTGTGCGTTAGTGTTGCCTGAGATGACCCTTAAATAACCTCAGTGCCCAGACTGCCCCACTGAAGTGTCTGCCTCCCGTGGTCTGGGCTGGGGCCTGGCACTGGGTCTTTGCACATGTCCCCTAGGTGGGTCTACTCTGTCAGTAGGGTCAGGAACCGCTGCTTAGACCCACCTGACTTCACCCAATAAACGGGAACCAATCACGAAGCCTGTCCCTCTAGGTCACCCCCTTCGTAAGACCTCTTTGCTGCTTCCTGGACCTTCAGAGTCCAGTCTGGGTTCTCCCTGAGTGACCTGACCCCAGCCTGCCACTTGAATCACACTCTTCCGCCTCCTTCCTGTACATACAGCATGTTGTTGTCCTTGTTGTTAGTTACCATCAAGTGGACTCTAACTCAAGGCCACCTGTGTACAAGGGGACGTCCCATTGCCTAGCCTGCATCGTGATCATGATCGTCAGTGTGCTCGGTTGTGTCACGGAGGCTGTTGTGTAGTGCCTTCTGCCCTAGGGGTCCATGTGCTAGCACAGTATGGGCAGTGGTGTGTTGTGGTTCATTGGCTGGTTTTCTGAAGTCTATCTTAGCCTGGTTGGTCTTACTCTGAAGCTGCTCCCAAACCTGCCCACCACGGGTGCTTCTAGTGGTATTTGAAGTAAGGGTGGGAGGGCATCCTAAAACAACACTGTCATCGAGTCAATTCAAACTCACAGTGACCCTGTAGGACAGAGTAGGACTGCCCCATAAAATTTCAAAGGCTGTAATCTTTACAGAAGCACACTTCCCATCTGTGTCCTGCAGAGCAGCTGGTGAGTTCAAACTGCTGACCTTTCAGTTAGCAGCCAAGGGTATAACCACTGTACCCCCAGGGCTCCATTCCAATATCAGAGCAACAGGTCAGCCACCACAGGGTGAGACGTAGATCAGCTGGTAGGTGCTACGTTGTATACTCCAGCAGAATTCACCTGCTTCTCTTTCTTCAGAAGAGCAGACTTCTTCCTGCCTTTGTGACTTTGCGCACGCCGTTCCTCTGTCTGGAGTGTCCTTTTTCTCTGCATCGGCATACAGAGGTTCACTTGGCTGGCATAACCTGGTTAGGGTTGACTTCCTCTCAGAAGTCTCCACTGAATTAACTTTCTCCTCTGTGTTTGTGTATTTTTGTTGTATGAGGTCTGACAATTAAGTCCACGGACTTAATGGTTCCAAGTGCTACTTACCTCACTGCTGAATATCCCTACGGTCACCTTCCAAGTGCTCCCCTTGAGGGCTGTGCACCGATGCCAGCCCCAAGTCCACCCTTCAAAGTGCTTTTGGAACTCTTTCTGGAATGGCCATTGTACACAGTGGCAAGATGACAAGTTTGCCAACTTAATTGTATAGTTGTCTGTGAGGGAGCTCGTAGCCAGTAAACAAATAACTGTATTGAAACATCTTCCATAATCATCTGATCTGGCACCCAGTGACTTTTTTACCTTCAGGTGAAGGAAATATTAAAAGGAAGACATTTTGATGACTCAGGACATCAAGGGTAATATGACAACAGCTCTGAGAGCCATTGCAGTTAAAGAATTCCAAAACTGCTTTGAAGAGTGGACTAGTTGCTGACGTCAGTGTATAGCTTCCCAAGGGGAGTACTTGGAAGGTGAACATAGTGATATTCAGCAATGAGGTATGGAGCACTTTTTCTAGGATGAGTTCACGAACTTAATTGGTAGTCCTCAGTATAGACCACAGCCTATTATGATTGACAGAGGACACCCTCTCGTTCTGCTCCATGACCCTAGCACTACGCACTGCACTGGGCACAGAGCAGATGCCCAACAAGTGTATGTTGATAGAATATGCTCCAAATGACAGCCCCAGGCTGTACACTCCTTCCTCTGTCCTCAGGTACGCTCTCCTTTAGATTTCCCCATATGTGTAACTGTGTAAAGATATTGGGAAGTAGAAAACAGATGAGGAGTGAAATTAGAGAATTGTTGTGAAACTAAAAGAATGCAGATAGACTGGGATTGAAATCCTGGCTCACTTCGTGTTACTTACAGGCTATGTGGCTTTGAACAAGTTACTTAACCTCTCTGAGCCTCATCTTCATATGTGTAATAGAGATCTTCTTGTTAGGTGCTGTTGAGTCAGTTACAACTCATAGTGGCCCGATGTACAACAGAATGAAACCCTGCCCAGTCCTGCACCATCATCACAATTGTTGTTATGTGTAGGCCCACTGTGGTAGCCACTGTGTCAGTTCAGCTCACAGAGGAGGCAGGGGGAGGCCTTGGTCTTTTTTGCTGACCTTCTGCCCAGGATGATGGCCTTCTCCAGGGACTGGGCCCTCCTGATAACGTGTCCAAATTACGTGAGATGAATTCTTGCCATTCTCACTTCTAAAAAGCATTCTGGCTGTACTTTTTCCCAGACAGATTTGCACATTCTCCCAGCAGCCCACCGCATATTCAGTATTCTTCACCAACATCGTGATTCAGAGACATCAGTTCTTGTTCAGTCATCCTTATTTCTTCTCCAGCTTTTGCATGCCTATGAGGTGATTGAAAACAGCATGGCTTGGGTCGGGCACACTCTGGTTCGTAAAATGACATGCTCGCTTTTTAACCCTTTAAAGAGCTTTTTTGTTTGTTTGTTTTTTTAAATAGCAAATGTGCCCAGGCCATAGGTTGTTGTTTGATTTCTTGACTGTTGCTTCTGTGGTTGTTATTTGTTGACCGAAGTAAAAGGAAGTCCAGTTACAATGATGCTTTGAGTCCTGGAATTTCTTTTCTGTGTGGCTGTTATTTTTATAGTTGCTGATTTTGTCACATTTTCTATTTTGCCAAATATTCTAGCTCTAGCTAGAATATGGAAACCCTGGGAGCATAGTCATTAAGTGCTGTGGCTGCTAACGGAATCGTCAGCAGTTTGAATCTACCAGGCTGTCCTTAGAAACTCTATGGGGCAGTTCTGCTGTGAGTCAGAATCAACTTGAGTGCAGTGGGTTTTTTTTTTAAGCTATGATATTGTCATAATTAGTTTTTGCAAACCTGTGTTGATAACTATTTTGAAGATGAAGCAGTAGCTAAAGGAAAACAAGGTGTGGTATGTGGGAATTCCTATTTCTGTGTAACGTTAGTACAGAAACAATAGTGGGGGGTTAACATCATGAATCTCTGCACTGGGTGGCATCTGCCCTGGTGACACCATTGGAAAGATGAGAATACAATCCAGCAGGGAGTTTCCTCTCTGGACCTTCTGTGTCCCTAGTCCTGTCAGCCTGGTTTTTTTTTGTCAGCTACCTTCCTTCTGGGGCTTTCTGTGATTCTGCTTAGCTAACAAGTCATAGGTGGGCCACCTGGCTGGCTGTCAATATGAAATGAATCGATTGCTCATTGTCTGTGTCTTCTCTGCTCATAGTAAGCCTTGAGAACAAGTCTGGAAGCATTCTGCCTGCGCTAGCAAACAGGCTGGTGAATTGACAATACTTCTTGTTAGTAATTAGGGCATGCTAATGTGCTCTGTGGGTAATTAGTGCATTAATGTAGCATGGATTGTATTGCTCACAGTGATTGAAAGGTATGGCAAGCTCAGAGCATGAGTAATCTCTGAAGTGGGACGCTTTAGGGAAGCAGTAGGTTGTGTGTCTAGGAAGGAATTGGTTGACCTGGGCCCTTGGCATAATTCTGCCGTTTATATGCTGTGTGACCTTGGACCAGTCAGTTGGCCTCTCTGGCCTTCAGTTTCTTCACAGGCAAAATTAAGACTGGATTCTGGTGTGTGAGGGAGAGAGAGAAGAAAGGGGAGATGCTAACAGTAAAGATCTTGGGGAACCAGAGGTGAGGCTGGTTCACCTCTAAGTCCCCTGCTGGGAGCACACAAAACCTGCAGGGGGTGCTGTATTAATCAGAGTGGGCTGTAGTGATAAGCCAAACCAGGCATTTGAGTCATTTAGCAGGACAAAGCTATGAATCAGTGATGGAAATTCTGAAGCAGGCTGGGCAACTCCACTGGATGGTCGTACTGATAGGAACACAGAAATTGCGAGCTGCTTTGATCTCCTGACTGCAGATAGGCAGCCACGACGGAAGACGCTGCTGGACAGTCTTATACTGGTTCGTTAAATCCTTCAGGCAGGAAGTGGCACATGTGATTTTCTCCCACGTCTCATTGGACAGAATTAGTCACATGACTTTGCCCAACTGCAAGGGGCTGAGGCTAGTGGAAAAGCTTAGTAACTGGAAATGAGCAATAATACAGTTTCAGACATGGGGTGGGGAAGAGCTATGGCACTGTCTGAACCCTTTGAGCCTACTGGGTAAGGGGAGGAGATGCCCATTTAAGAGCTGCATAGGAGCCGGGGCCTTGATGCACATATTATTCCATTTGTTTGCCACTCCTCTGTCGCTGAAGGAATTGAGTCTTTGAGAGCTGCAGTGGGCTGGCACAAATTTATACAACTAGCATTTGCTGAACTGGAGTTGGAGTCCAAGTCTATATGATGTCAACGTCCAGACTCTTAGCGTCTTACCACGTTTCAGTGCACCCGAGGGATCTCCTGGCCTGTCAGGTGCTGGACCCCTCCTTCTCTGAAACCTTACACCTCTCATGGCTGTAAATGACATCCCTGGCTAGAGTAACAAAACAAATTACTTGTGGTTAGGTCAGCCTTCACTAACACTGAACGCAGTTCTCAGAATTCAACATGGAAGTTTAATTTACTCATGTCTTTTCTATTTGACTTGAAGTTCTTAGTGTCTTATCAAAATTCTTTTGATCTTCTGTAAGGCTAGGGGCAGAAATAAGACAGAGAAAGTCTCAGCTGGGACTAACCCGTTGCCATCAAGTCAATTCCTGACTCATAGTGACCTAATGGGACACAGTAGAACTGCCCCCATGGGGTCCCCAAGACTAAATCTTTACAGAAATGGACTGCGACACCTTCTTGCCGTAGAGCAGGTGGTGGGTTCCAACTGCTCGCTGTTCAGTTAGTAGTCACAAGCTTAACCACTGAGCCACCAAGGCTCCTGTACTAGGACAAGCTAATCCCATAGCGGTGTATGACACCTGACAATTAGTTCATGAACTCATCCTAGAAAAAGTGCTGTATGCCTCATTGCTGAATATTACTACAATCACGAGCTATGCATCAAAACTAGTGTCCAGTCCACCCTTCATAGCAGTTTTGGAACTTTTCCTGGTATGGCTGGCAGAGCTGTTGTCCTATTACCCTTGATGTCCTGAATGTCATCAAAATGTCTTCCTTTCAATATTTGCTTTATATTCTGTTAAAGAAGAAAGTCATTGGGGGCCAGATCAGGTGAGTAGGGAGGGTGTTCCGATACAGTTATTTGTTTCCTGGCTAAAAACTCTCTCACAGATAACTTATACAGTTCACAAACTTGCCACCATGCCACTGTGCACAATGGCCATTCAAGAAAGAGTTCCAAAACTGCTCTGAAAGGTGGACTAGGTGCTGGCATCGGAGCAGAGCTTCCCAAGGGGAATACCTCAAAGGTGACCGTAGTGATAGTCAGCAGTGAGGTCTGTAGCACAACAGTTAAGTTCACGGACTTAAGTGTCACACCCCATTCAGTGGGTTAAAACTTGGGAAAGAGAGAGTATATGGGGTTCCCAAGGATTCTGAGTGGTCCCTGTTTGTGGAGTTGGCCCCCAACTCGTGACGATCCCCTGAGCGATGGAATGAAGCATGTTGTCTGGTGCTGTGCCCCCGTGTCTGTGGTCAGTTGCACATTGGCCTCTTGTGAGCCATGGGGTTTTTATTGGCTGAGACTTGGGAGCAGAGCACCAGGCCTTTCTTCTCAGTCCATCTTAGTCTGGAAGCTCCGCTGAAACCTGTCCAGCATTGTAGCAGCTGACAGATGGTGGCTAAGCATGCGGTGTATCGCCTGGGACTCAAACTCAGGTCTCCTGCATGGAATGCAGGAATTCCTCACTGAAACACAAATATCCCCACTTCCCAAACATAAAACCAAACCAAAACCAAATCCACTGCCATGAGTCAATTCTGACTCATAGTGACCTTACAGACAGAGCTGTACTGCCCCATAGAGTTCCCAGGGAGCACCTGGTGGATTCGAACTGCCAACCTTTTAGTTAGCAGGTATAGCACTTAACTGCTATGCCACCTGGGGATTAAACAAACAAACAAAGAAACACCACCTTTGTCAAGTCGATTCGGACTCATAGTGACCCTACCAACAGAGTAGAACTTCCTCATAGAGTTTCCAAGGAGCACCTGGCGGATTTGAACTGCTGACCTTTTGGTTAGCAGGAATTCAGAGGATGACATTTCATTCCTTTTCCTTCAGAGTGGGCAGCAGTATTCAAGGATCCAAGGGAAGAATTCCAAGCAGGGGATAGTGTGGCACAGGACCAAATACCACAGATACCCACAAAGATGCAAAGAACCCATTGAATGCAGCAAGATGTTGGTCATTGGTATCTTTTGTTGGAGCAACAGCAGTGGAACTCTGGCAGCAGTGACCAGGTTTCAGGATGAGTGACTAGCAGGTAAGAGACCCGAGATGGTATCTTAGTCATCTAGTGCTGCTTTAACTGAAATGCCACAGATGGATAGCGTTAAAAAGAGAAAATTTCTTTGGTCACAGTCCAGTAGGCTAAAAGTCCAAAATCAGGGTGTCAGCTCCAGGGGAAGGCTTTCTCTGCTGGCTCTGGAGGAAGGTCCTTGTCGTCAGTCTTCTCTTGGACTAGGAGCTTCTGCTGTGCAGAGACCCTGAGTCCTTTCTGAAGGACACGTTCTGTTCCTGGCAATGCCGCCTGGCGCAGTATGATGTCCCCAGCTCTCTCTGCTAGCTTCTTTCCTTTGTATCTCAAGAGACTGCCTCAGAGCACAGTGTAGTCACATGCGTTGACTCCTGCCCCGCTGTCACAACTGTCGTCCCTCTTCCTTCAGTACCATCATCAAACCAAACCAAAGCCAGTGCTGGTGAGTTGATTCCAGCTCATGGTAACCCCACAGAGCAGAGGAAAACTACTCATAGAGTTTCCACTGAGTGCCTGGCAGTTTTGAACTGCCGACCTTTTGTTGAACAGACGCAGCACTTGATCACAACGCCACCAGGGTTTCAGGGTTTATAGCATCTAGGAACATCATACAATACTGGGAATCCTGGCTTAGCCAAGTCACTACACATACTTGGGGGAGGACACAGTTCAATCCATGACAGATGGTACATACAGAGTGCGCTTTCAGGAAAGTTGGCAGTGGTGAGGAGCAGAGAAAGATGGTGGAAGCGTAGGAGGAAGTAAGTGCTTAATTCAATCTGTTGATTGAGTGTTTTTTTTGGCTTACCCAGTTTAGTTCGTTGTTACTTCCTGTCCATTAGTTTGATTTCTCCTGAGGGAACAGGAATGGGTTTTGTCATTGGCTATTTTAAGTGGTAATTTACGAAGGTAAGTCTACTGAATAAAACCTGTATGCATCATCCAGTGCGAGTCTTTGGGGGATTCTTTTGAAGTTACATGCTGTTTTGGTTGATGCAGGCCTCTTCCTTAAATCCTGAGCACAGACCATTAACCTCTGCCTGTAACAGGTCAGAACGCTGTTTTCTTCTTAGTCGTGATAGTGTTGTTCTGGAACACACAGACTGTAGAACCACTTGCCAGCTCTGTAACTTGGGATGTGTTTCCTGGCCTCTCTGTGCCTCGGTCTGCTCATCAGTTAAAATAGGAATAGTAATAGAACTGTCTAGATGAGTCCATACCTGTGAAATTAAAGGATACCTGGCACATAGTAGGTGTTCCATGACACAGTAGCTAATTGGTAAATGTTAAATGTGATGCCATTCTTGGTGGCACTGGGGATAACAGTGGCCAAGGTAAATGTGATTCCTGCCTTCAGAGACCTTACAGTCTGGTGGTGTCACAGAGATAGAAGCAGCTAGAAATGTGTACTAAGATGGGGAAGTGCAGCGTGCTACAGGGCACGAGAGGGCACCTGAGACAAGTTCCGAGCCTTCAGCAGCAGGGATGCACCTGTGGTGTGTGTGATGCACTGAGAGATGCTGCTTTGAGCATCGTAACAGTTGATGGCTAACCTTGTGAAGAAGGAATTCCAGAATACTTAATTGTGCTCATGAGGAGTCTGTGCTTAGACCAAGAGGCAGTCGCTCAGAGAGAACAAGGGGGTACTGTGTGATTTAAAATCAAGAAAGGTATGCTTCAGGTTTATATCTTTTAACCAAACTCACTCAGTCTGTATGCTGAGCAAATCATCCGAGAAGCTTGACTATATGAAAAAGAATGAGCTCTCAGAACTGAAGGAAGACTCATTAACAACCTTCATTATGCAGATGACACAGTTTTGCTTGCAGAAAGTGAAAAGGACTTGAAGCACTTACTGATCAAGATCCCAGATCCCAGCCTTCAGTATGGATTACAGTTCAACAGCAAGTCAACAAAAGTCCTCACAGCTCTTAGCAACAGTGAGCAATATCGTGATAAATGGAGAAAAGAATGAAGTTGTCAAAGATTGCATTTTCCTTGGTTCCATAGTCAACACCCGTGGAAGCAGCAGTCAGGAAACTAAACAATCTATTGCATTGGGTTAATCTGCTACAGAAGACCTCTTTAAAGTATTAAAGAACAGAGAAACCCAAGCCAAAAAAGCCAAGTGCCGTCGAGTCAGATCTGAAGGACTAAGGTATGCTTGACCTAAGCCATGGTGTTTTCAGTCACCCCATACGTATGTGAAGGCTGAACAATGAGCATGGAATACCCAAGAAGCATTGATACTTTGGAATTACAGTGTTGGTGAAGAAAATTGAATAGGCCACAGGCTGCCAGAAGAATGAGCAAATCTGTCTTGGAAGAAGTACAGCCAGAGTGCTCCTTAGAAGCAAGGATGGTCAGGCTACATCTCATGTAGTTTGGATGTGTTATCAGGAGGGACCATGTCCTTCAGGAGAAGGACATCAGGCTTGGTAAAGTAGGGAGTCAGTGAAAAAGAGGAAGACTATCAATGACATGGACTGACACAGTGGCTGCTGCAACAGGCTCAAGCGTAACAATGACTGAGAAGGTGGCCCAGGACTGGGCCGTGTTTCATTCCATTGTACACAAGGGTGCTGTGCGTTGGAACCAACTAGATGGCAAAACAATAACTTTGGGCCAGAGGCATCGTCGGGTGCCAAAAAGGTTAAATGTTTGGGTTACTAACTGAAAGGTTAATGGTTCAGATCCACCCACAGGCACCTCGTAAGAGAAGCCTGGTGATCTACTTCTGGACGATCACAGCCATTGCAAACACTATGGAGTACAGTTCTGCTCTGACGCGCATGGAGTCACCAGGAGTCAGAATTAACTTGGTAGCAGCTGGTTTGTGTATCTGGGTACTTTGGACCAGGGAAGAAAGGAGGACCTTATGTCCACTCTCATCCCTCCCCACTTCATGTGCCACCCTAGAGTGAGAAACCAAAACCACAAAAAAACAAAAACCACTGCCTTTAAGTCAGTGCAGATTCATAGCGACTCTATCAGACAGAGTACAACTTTCCCATAGAGTTGCCAAGGAGTGCCTGGCAGATTTGAACTGTTGACCTTTTGGTTAGCAGACATAGCACTTAATTACTTTCACACACAGTTCAAAGCTCTTTGTTATGCTTTAGTGACTTGCCACTGCACCTGTGGAGAGTACAGATGCCTGCACATGGGCCTTGGGGCGGTGTGTCCAGCTCCTGTCGTCTCTCTAACCAGCGCTCTGTGCTCTGGGAACCCCGACAGGTTTACTCACCTCCCAGCTGTGTTCTTCCTTCCTCCCCACCCCTGGACGGAGTTAATCTCTCCTCATCCTTCATATTTCAGGTGATTGGTCCTTCCTCCCAAGCAGGAGGGAGGCCTCTCTTGCATCCCCATGGACTGCTGTACTCAGACACACAACAGTTGGTGCACATGTGTGAGTGATTTTAAAAGTTCATCTCTGCCTCCACCAGCAGACTGCGCTCCAGACAGATGTGGATCAGCTTTTGATTTCCCTTGGACTGTAGCACTCAGTACTGCGCTGTGTGTGATCACCTTCAACAAGGATTTGCAGAAGGAATGAAGGCTTGTTGAAGGTGAGCACTGTCCGTCCAAACTTGCAACCTCGAAGTCTTGACTCAGAATCCAAAGAAGCATCAAAACAAAACTCAAAGTGATTGCTGTGGAGTCTATTCCAACTCAAAAGTGCCCCATGAGTCAGAGCAGAGCTGTCCCAGGAAGGAAGCAAGCTGCCGCATCTTTCTCCTGTGGGTCTGAATCTCCCATCTTCCAGACAGCAGCTGAGCACTTAACCACTGCACAACCAGTGGTCTTTAAAGGGCCATCAGAGCTCATTACTGCCTGATTCTGCAGTCAGCATCCGTCTCGGCCCTCACTGTAGTGGGCTGTGGGTAGATGGTATGGCCAAGTGCACAGGTGTCCACTCTGGCCTTGCTGGGAGGCCAGGGGACTTGAGGAGGTCAAATCCTGGGGCCCCAGTGAAGAAACCCAAATGGATCTGGAGAGCAGGATGGGTGAGAGAAGGATACCATAGGTCATTACATGCCCAGTTTGAAACAAGCGGCCCTTGTCTGTGCACTTAACTAGCAGGAGCCTCAATCACGCAGGAACATCTGCAGTGGGGAATGAGAAGTTTGCGGATGCATCAGAATTTGTGATTAGTGTCTCTGTGCTGACGGAGCACCTGCTAATGTAATTCACTAGAATCATCCGAACAGCCAGGTGTGCTGCGGTAAAAGGAGTGAAAGCACTGGGATCACAGTGGGGTTTTTTCATGCTCACCGGCTATAGAACTTGAGCCAGTTCCAGCATTTTCTCTGTGCCTCAGTTTCCACATCTGAAAATATACATATCTAAACACCACCTCACAAGGCTGTTAACAGAGATCAGAAATACTGTACCTGGGACTGCCAGTTAAGTTCACGAAGTCATCCTAAAAATGTGCTACATATCTCTTTGCTGAATATTACAACAGCCACCTTCAAAGTACTCCCCTTGACAAGCTGTGCACCAATGCCAGCACCTAGTCCACCCGTTGGAGCAATTTCAGGACTCTTTTTCTGCAGTGGCCATCAGAGCTGTCATTGTATTACCCTCGATGTCTTTAATGTCATCACAATGTTTTCCTTTCACTATTTCCTTATCTTTGGGTAAAGCAAATAGTCACTGGGGTCCAGATCAGGTGAGTAGGGAGGGTGTTCTAATACAGTCATTTGTTTACTGGCTACACATTCCCTCTCAGACAGCTATACAGTTAAGTTTGTGAACTTGCCACCGTGCGCAATGGCCATTCTAGAAAGAGTTCCCAAACTGCTTTGATGGGTGTACTGGGTACTGGTGTTGGTGCATAGCTTCCCAAGGGGAGTACTTCAGAGGTGACCGTAGTGATACTCAGCACTGAGGTATGTAGCACTTAGAACAATAAGTTCACGGACTTAATTGTTAGACCTTGTATATAGAGAGGCCCGCACAGGAACAGACACACCGTAGCTGCTCAGTACTCACACCCATCGTCATTTGTTCACCTGACTTCTAGAATTTGTTAGCTTAAAAAGAAGTGGATATATTTATTATATTTGTAAAAAAAAAATTGATAAAAATTATCCCACACCTATTTATGCAGTAGGTCCTATGCTAAGATTTACAGTCACAATAGCGAATGACAACCAAGAATACTATCTGCACGGAGCACAGAGTTGATGATGTTTTATGTATTCATCACAGAATTTTTCCAATTATGAAAGCAATGAGGGATATTTATAAAAATTTGAGAAAATGAGGGGAAAAAGGTGTCAGTAAACTCAGTTTTTCCAAATGGTACCTTTAAAATTTGGGTGTATTTTTTCTGTTCTTTACTAATTCATTTTACTTAAATGTATGACAGAGGAATATTCCTGTGTTGTTGAAAATGTTTTGTGTGTGTAATTTTTAATGACTGCATAATGTTCTGTATAATGAATGGATTTGTGGAACCAATCATCTATCATTACATCATTATACATTTGTGCTTAATTTTTTTTTCCTTTGTGTGTTCTAGAATGTTTCCATAAACTCTCAGAGTTGCATAATTTAGATCAAAAGCTATGGAGGTTTTTAAGGCTCTAGAAACATTGTGCTAAATTGCTTTTAGCAGCCTATCAGCAAGGCCCCCTATGTTTTTTTCCTTAATTTATTTTAATGCCTGTTTAAAAGGAGAGAAGGTTGAAAATCCTGCAAGAAGATACAAAGTTAAACCGAAATTAATCACCCTAGCTTAGCTTGAAATGCTGAATATTAATGATCGTCTTTAGCATGTGTGGCACATTATGTACAATTCATCTGAATATAAATAGTCCAGATCGTGACATTACATTATTCATGATGAAGCAACTGTCCGTGCTCTGTGTGGCAGATCACTCGGAGAGGCAGTACCCTCACTAAGTTATCAGCAGGTGGAAAACAGCTTGTGCTCCTCAGGAAGGGGTGGGGTGGAGAACGAAAGGGACTAGTGTTTATTGAGCATTTATTACGTGCTAGGTGCTTCATATAAATCATCTCACTTCATGAGCAGCACTTGAGGAGGATAAGTGATGTGCCTCTCCTTTCATTGGGTGGTTTCTTCAAGCTGAAAGACCTCTTCCCTGCACTCCCTACCATCACCTGGTCAGGTTTGAATGTTCTGCATGAAGGTAGATTGTTAAGGAACTGGGTGTTGCTAAAACTGAAAGTGCATTGTTGTTTCCTGTGTAACGAGGAAGATGAGTTGGTGACGAGCAGAAAATGAAGAGCTTCAGAAGAAAGAAACAGGCTAGGTAGAGGTCCTAGTGATTGCATTCAACAAATTGTATCTGAATTTATTTAATGTTTGGTCGTCTGTGGCAACTTGTCAACGTTTCTGACCATGGTGCACTGTCTTGGATTAAACTGTGTCCCCACAAAATATGCGTCAACTTGGTTAGGGCATGATTGCCAGTATTGTGGGGATGTTTTCCATTTTGTAATTGTAATTTTATGTTAAAGAGAATCAGGGTGGGCTTGTAATACCCTTACTGAGGACACATCCCTGGTCCAATGTGAAGGGAGTTCCTCGGGGGTGTGGCCTGCACCACCTTTTACCTTTCAAGAGATGAAAGGGGAGCAAGCAGACAATCAAGAACCTCATGCCACGAAGAAAGCAGTGCCAGGAGCAGAGTGCGTACTTTGGACCCAGAGTTCCCATGCAGAGAAACTCCTAGTCTGGAGGGAGATTGATGGCAAGGACCTTTCTCCAGCACTGACAGAGAGAGAAAGAACCTTCTCCTGGAGTTGTTGACCTGATTTTGGACTTCTAGCCTACGGGACTGTGAGAAAATAAATTTCTCTTTATTAAAGCCATTCATTCACTTGTGGTATTTCTATTACAGCAGCACTAGATGACTGGGACACCTGCTTAGCCCCAGACACCCCTTCAGCTGAGAGGGTCCCTAAGGGATTCTGCAGGGCCCAAGGACTTTCTCTAAAACACTGAACTGCAGTCGTCAGGGAACATTAACAATGCAGTCATTGCAGTTCAGAAACACCAGTATCACTATTCCACAGTGACTCCTTGGAGAGCTTACAGCTCATTAGCCCTCAGACCTTTGTGACACATAGGAGCTGTGGAATCGTGTGCCATTCAGCAGAAGAAGTGGGCTTGGTTGTTGTATTTTTTTATTACTTCACTGCCTGTCTGAGTCATTTGGTACTGCTCTAACAGAAAAACCACAAGCAAACAGCTTTAACATAAAAGCAAGTTTATTCTCACAGAGCCCAGTAGGCTAGTAGTCCAAATTCAGGGAGTGCCTCCATGAGAACAGACTCTGTCTCTGTGGGCTCTGGGGGAAGGTCCTTGTGTTGCATCAGTCTTATTTGGTCTGAGAGCATCTTGATGCAGGAACCTCAGTTCCAAAGGCTGTGCTCTGCCCTTGGTGCTGCTTTCATCATGGCATGAGGTCCCCAGGTCGCCCGGCTAGCTTCTTTCCTTTGCATCTCAAGAGACTGCGTCAAGGCACGAAACATTCTGAGGCTTGAGTCCTGCACGACAACACATCTGCCACCCATCCTCCCTCATTAACATCGTAGAGGCAGGGTTTACAAATGGAGGAACATCACACAATACCAGCAATCGTGGTTCAGCCAAACTGGCCACACATGTTTTTGTGGGGAGCACAGCTCAGACAATGACAAAGGTGATGGGGATGACAGAGGAGATGGGAAGACACCCCTGAGGCAGGGTTGGAGAGCTCAGGCTTGGCAGCTTGCACTGGGTGGGAGAGCTGCATTGTGGCATGTCATTCATTTTCCATGAGAACCTGTCTAACCTGGGAACACTGACCCCTTCTTCTGACACCTTTCATTCTTCCTTCAGTGACAAGGCTTGAGAAGAGGAGAAATAAAGGGTGCATGTCCCAGAAAACATGTGGGGACACCATCTGCGGGTCTTCAGTGAGGAGGGCTGGAACTGACATCAGATGGTAAAAAACCCATTGCAGTTGAGCTGATTCTGACTCGTGGAGGTCCCATGTGTTACCCAGGAAAACTTCTCCATGGGGCTTTTTTGTTTTGTTTTCGTTTTTTCCTGTAATCTTTATGGAAGCAGATCACCAGGTCTTTCTTCTGTAGTGTCACTAGGTGAGTTCAAGCAATGAACCTTTAGATTAATAGTTGAGTATGAATCATTAATTCCATCCAGATAATACCAAGAAAAAAAAGAAGAAATAAAACCTTGTTGCTATTGACTTGATTCCAACTCATAGTGACACTAGAACAGAGTAGAACTGCCCCATAAAGTTTCCAAAGCTGTATACTTTTTTCTTTTAATTGAACTTTAGGTGCAAGTTTTTGGCAATATGGACTTTTCATACCAAATTTTATACACATTATGTGGCACTAGTTTCAATCCCTGTGATGTGACAGCAGTCTTCTCTCTTCCACCCTGGATTTCCCGCATCCGTTCAACCAGCTCCTGTCCCCTTCTGCCTTCTCATCTCACCTCCGAACAGGAGCTGCCCATTTAGTCTCATGTGTCTACTTAAGCTAAGAAGCACACTCTTTGTGAGTATCATTTTACGTTTTACAGTCCAGTCTAATCTTCGAAGAGTTGGTTTTGACAATGGCTTCAGCTCTGGGCTGACAGTCTGGGGACCGTGTCTTCTAGGGTCCCTCCAATCTCAGGCAGACCATTAAGTCTGGTGTTTTTACTAGAATTTAAGTTCTGCACCCCACTTTTCTTCTGGTCAGTCAGGGACTCTTTGTTGTATTCTCTGTCAGGGCAGTCATTGGTGGTAGCCTGACACCATTTAGCTCTTTGGTCTTAGCCTGATAGAGTCTCTGGCTTATGTGTCCCCTTTTCCTGTTGAAGTAGTATTTTTCTTCTGTCTTTGGTCGCCATGAGTCGGATCCGACTCGACAGCACTTGGCTGGCTTGGCTTGGTGCTCCTCATTCTCCTTTACTCCAGGTGGTTGAGGCCAATTGATCCATCTTAGATGGCAACTTGTAAGCGTGTAAGACTCCAGATGCCACTCACCCATGTGAGATGTAGAAGCTTTTCTGTGTTATGCCAGTTGATGTAGATATCTCCTGAAACCATGGTCTGCAGGTCTCTGTCTCACAGTGTTTGGTTGTGTTCAGGAAGTGTCTTAGTTTTGGGTTTGGTCCAGTTGTGCTGACTTCCGCTGTGTTGTGTGTTGCCCTTCCCTTTACCTAAGATGATTCTTGTCTGCTGTCTAGTTAATTCCCTCTCCCGCTCCCATCATCCTTTAAAACATCAAAGAATGTATCCATGTTTAAACCTTTTCTTGAGTTCTTAGCTACCAACAGAGAGTTCTCTTGTAATACTCGTTCTTTTGTGACTAACTTCACTCAGCATAATGCTGTGCAGATTCATCTGTGTTGTTGGATTTTTTGTGCATTCATAAATCATCGCATAGTAGTCTCTTGTGCGTGTCTACCATTACTTGTTGATTTATTTGTCTGTTGATGGACAGCTAGGTTGTTTCCATCTTTTGGTATGGTGAGCAACGGTGCAGTGAACACGCACACCTATGTTCGCTAGAAAACCGTTTACAGTACCAAAAAGATGGAAACAACCTATTTGTTTGATGGTTGTTATTTCTCTAGGATATATTCCAAGGAGTGGGATTGCTGGATTGTGTGGTATTTCTATTTCTAGCCTTTTAAGGAAATGCCAAATCGATTTCCAAAAGGGTGTACCATGTTCCATCTCCACCAGCAGTGTGTAAGTGTTGCAGTCTCTCTACAGCCTCTCCAGTGTTTACTCTTTTGTGTTTTATTGAATTAATGCGAGTTTTGTTAGGATGAGATACTATCTCGTTGTAGTTTTGGTTTGTATTTCTGTAGTGACTGATGATCATGTGCATTTCCTTATGTATCTGCTAGCTTCTTGAATGTCTTCTCTGGTGAAGTATCTGTTCATATCCCTTGCCCATTTTTCATTGGGTTGTTAGTCTTTTTGTTGTTATGATGTTTCAGTAGCTTATAGATTTTAGAGATTAGACCCTTATGGGATATGTCATAACCAAGTTTTTTCCCAGCATGTAGGTTGTCTTTTGCTCTTTTGGTGAAGTCTTTTGATAGCATAACTTTGCTTTTTAGGAGTGCCTAGTTATCTAGCTTCTCTTCTGCTCTTTGTGCATTATTCAGTATGGTTTGCAGCCTGTTTATGTCATTTGGCAAGGCTCCTAGCATTGTCTTTATGTTTTCTTCCATGAATTTTATCTTTTTAGATCTTATATTTACATCTTTAATTCATTTAGAGTTAGTTTTTGTGCTTGGTGTGAAATAAGGGTCTTGTTTCATTTTTTGCAGATGGCTATCCAGTTATGACAGCAGCGTTTGTTAGACTGTCTTGTCACCAATTTATGGACTTTGGGCCTTTGTTAAATATCAGCTGCTCATAAATGAAGCAAGGCTGTGGTCTTTCTACAAGTAAACTGCCACCTTTTTCTCCAGTGGTGTGGCTGCTGGTTTTGAACCACAGACCTCTTGGTCAGCAGCTGAGCTCTTAACCAATGTGCAACCAGGGCGCCTTACCCAGACAATTTAAAAACAAGAACAAAAATGTGGTTGCCATAGAGTCAGCCGTGTCTCATAGTGACCCTAGCCCAGATCTCAGGCTCTGATAGCAACAACGGTATCTGGCATTCCTCTGAGTTTCCCACAGTAGCTTAGGGCGCCCTTAGGAACGGCTGGGGTTGGGAAGTCTTCCAATTGACTATTAAGCTTAAGATCCTGCTTTGAGATTCACTGACCTATGGATGTCAAGCATCTTGCTGAAGTTTGGAGGCTTCCATCCCAAGAGAAGCAGGGAGGACAAGGTCAAATCCTGGCTGCCCAATTATCAAGTTTGTAATTTTGGTCCAATCTCTTTCTATTGTCTCATCTGTAAAATGAAATGAGTACTTGCTGTGTCTGCCTCACAGAGATGAGGAGAGTTTGGAGAAAGAGAGATGGGAAGGGAAGGATAGAGAAAAGAAGGGAAGAAGAGAGAGAGTGGGATTGGTTGATTGATTAAAGGCCTTGAAAACCACCTAACCAGTGATTGTGAACCATGCTGACTCCCAAGTGTGTGAGTAGAACTGTGCTCCATTGTGTTTCGGTGGCTGAATTTTTGGAAGCAGATCGCCAGGCCTTTCTTCTGAGGCATCTTTGGGTGGACTCAAAGCTCTGACCTTGTAGTCATCAGCTGAGCATGGTAAACATTTGAACCACTTTGGCTTAGCAGCCTGAGCTCTTAAGTACCGCACCACCAGCACTTCGAAAAGCACATAGTTCTGTATAGATATAAGGTGGTACTGCAGTTTAATAGATCGTCTGAGAAGCTTGTGCAGTGTTTAATGGCAAAGTGAGAAATGTGGGCCTTATAACCAAAAACACAGAATTTCTGCCACGCGTGAATTTGTTAGAGAAACCCGTCATGAATCAATGGCAGCCCAGCACCAACCAAGAGACCGGTGTTAACCTACCCGTTTATCTTCAGCCTCCGAGTTCTAAATCAATATTTGAATAGATTCTCACGAAACTAAGTATGTGAAACTAATTCTCAGGCTCTTAGCAAAGACTTCTTGGGGTTTTTATTTAAGAATCTACGCTCTGCTTTTAGGGTGTATTCCCCACATTATCTATGTGAGCAATGTTTTCTTTCTTTTCTGTATTTTTCTCTTCCATTCTTTTTAAAGCCGGAGATACATGGTTCACTGTTAACTAACCTTCCTTCACTAAGGATATGGTAGATTCCTATCAAGTTGTCCAGAGGTGGGGTTGGGAGGGGGTGGGGAGTTACTTCTATAGATATATCTGTGTGTGTCTTTTATCTGAAAGCAAGTGCTAGGGAATATAAAGCATTTCCTCTTTCACTGTGGTTTCCAGAAAATAAATTTGGCTTTCAACTATAGCAATTAAGCAATTATTTGGTCTTTGGTGCCTAGTGACAACTGAAATGTTCTTTTTCTGGATTTATCCCCAATTGTCTTTCTTTTTTTTTTTTTTGTGGTATACTTAAAGATACAAGGCATGTCTGGGAACAGGAAACAAACTAGCCAGCAAGATTGACTGGAGGTAACACTTAACATGGGTAAAGTGCTCAGCTGCTAAAGGAAAGGTTAGTGGTTCAAACCTACGTGGCAACTCCAACAACAGAAGACTTGGCCATCCGCAGCCTTGGGGACCCTACAGGGCAGTTCTGCTGTGTCTTCTAGGGTCTCTATGAGTTGGAATCCACTCCACGACCCACACCAACAGCAGTGTTTTCAGTAGGTTGAGGTATTTTTTGATATCCATATTTTTAAAAGAGAGCCCTGGTGGTGCAGTGGTTAAGCACTTGGCTACTATCCATAAGGTCAGTGGTTTGAACCCACCAGCAGCTCCATGGGAGACAAATGCGGCATTCTGCTTCTGAAAAGAAACCACATGGAGCAGTTCTACTCTGTCCTACGGGATCAAAATCCACTTAATGGTAATGGTTTTGGATTTGAATATTTTTAAATTTCAGTCAAGTTCACTTAGTGACTATGCTCAACAGTATCTAACCCATTGATTGAGTCAGTTCCCAAACTCATAGTGACCCTATAGACAGAGCAGAACTGCTCAGTGAAGTTTCCAGGGGGCACCTGGTGGATCTGAACTGCTGACCTTTTGGTTAGCAGACATAGCACCTTACCACTAAGCCAGCAGGGTTTCCAGTACAATGCTTTTTGCCCCTTTATAAAATCAAAGATACTAGAATAGAAGGAAGCTTAAAGATCATCTTGTCTGAGATTTCATCTCATCAATTAATGTAGTAAAACTCACAGGCTTCAAAATCAGACAGCCAGCCAGCAAGTGGGTTTCAAATGCTGACTTTGCTGTGTATTAGTTGTATCATCTTAGAAAAATTTCTAACCCTGTGAACCTTTATTTCTACATCTATGAAGCAGTGATGATGATTCCCAAGTCCCAATATGGTTTATGATAATAACATTGATTTAGGGAAATGCTGAGCACATTGGCTGGCACACGGAAACCGCACCAAACATGATAGCTCCCACATTAGGAGGTGAGAAAGTAGATGAGGCAACGAGGCAGGGGGCTTGAAAAGATAATCAGTAACTGTTAAATGAATTTTTGTATTAAAATGTAAATACCTCAGTGGAGGGTCATGTGCGTGTATCCATTAGAAAGCTTTGACAAGGTCACATTGTTTTCTAGTTGATTTAGTGACATATTCATGTGTGCATGGAGGGATCCTGAGCTTCGTGGGTTTTTTAAGTGGCAGCAAAAGATTGGAAAAGAGCCTAAATGGGAAATGGAAGGATGCTGGGAACATGTTTCATCCATCATAGTGACTTGACTCAAAGTCTTATTTTCTCAATACTTTGTTATAAAAAATTTCAACATATAGAAAGGTTGAATTTTACAGTGAACACCATATCCCAGTGACCTAGTTTCTATAATAAATTTTACTGTACTCACTTCATCACTATCTCTCCATCCATCTACCCACATACCCAATATTTTTTTTATTTTTTTATTTTGAATGGGAACAATTTATTTATTTATTGTGATTAAGTGAAAGTGTACAGTCCAAATCGGTTTTGTACGCCCACCAGTCAGCAGCTCCTTCTGCTCTCCCCACCCAGTGACAGAACACCTTTCCTTTCCACTCTGCATGTCTACTGCTCTCTTAACAAACATCCGCCCCCTACTCGAGCCTCGTCTCTCCCATCTGGAAAGAAACCAGTTGGATAGCTTCCTGTATGTGCATGGAACCATCAAGGAAGCACACCATTTGGTCACACTGTGATCTCTGAGGCCAGTCCGTTCTAATGTGAAGAGTTGACTCATTCCTGGTTTTTGGTTAGGGATGGCAACAGGTCTAGGGACCATGTTCCCTGGCAATCCTCCAGTTGTTGAACCATCAGTTTAGGTCTTATAGTAAAGTTCTTGGGCTGCACACCTCTTTTTCTCATGCTGTCTCAGGGACTGTACATTGTGTTCCCTGTCATGACTGTCTTTGGTGGTGACTGGGCACCAGCTTGTTCTTCTTGTCTCCTGTTGACCCAGTCTCCCGTTCACATGGCTCCTTCTGTCTCTTGGGCTCCTTTTTCCTTGTATCTTTGTTGTTCTTGGTCATCATCTGTTCTGGATGTGTTGGGACTGTTTGGTATACCTCAGATAGCAACTTGGTAGCTTTTAAGACTCCAGATGCCACTCACCAATATGGGGTGCAGAGGACTCTCTTAGCAATAGACTAGTTATACCAATTGGCCTCGATGTCCCCTGAGTACATGGTCCCCAGGCCACCATCCATCCTACTCTGTCCTTTGAAACATTTGGTTGAGTTTAGCAAACCTTTCAGTTTATGGTGAAGTCCAGTTAAGTTGAAATCCTCTCTGCTGTGTGCTGTCACCGCTTTCACCTAAGCAAATTTCTATCTACTGTCTAATCTATACCTAGCCCTCTCCCTCCCTCCCCACCCTTGTAGCCATCAAAGAGTCTTTTCTTCTGTGCATAAGTCTGTTTTTAAGTCCTTATAGCAGGGGTCTCACACAATATTTGTCCTTTTGCCACTGACTAATGTCATTCAGCGTAATGTCTTCCATTTGAAACCAGATTATGAGATGCTTCCTGAAATCATTGTTCTTTATCTTTGCATAGTGTTTCACTGAGTATATATATCATAGTTTATCCATTCATCTTTGGATGGGCATCTAGGTTGATTCTTTTTGCTGTTGTGGACTGAGCTGCAATAAATATTCATGTGCATGTATCTGTTTGTGTGACCCCCTTTATTTCTGTAGGATATATTCCGAGTGGTGGGATTATTGGATCAGGTCGTATTCTTATTTCTGGCTTTATAAGGAAACACCAAATTGCTTTTGAAAGAGGGTGTACCATGTTGCAATCTCAGCAGCAGTGTAGGAGAGTTGCAATGTCCCTGCAGCCTCTCCAGCATTTGTTGTTTTGTGTTTTTTGGATTATGGTCGATCTTGTTGGGATAAGATGGTATCTCATTGTGCTTTTGATTTAGATTTCTCTAATAGCTAATGATCGTGAGCATTTCCTCATGTGTCTTTTGGCTACCTGGATGTCTTCCTTGGTGAAGCGTGTGCCCATCTCCTTTGCCCATTGTTTAATTGGGTTATTTACCTTTTTCTTGTTGATATTTTGCAGTACCTTGTAGACTGTGGTAATCAGACATTGGTCTGACATATAGTTGCCAAATATTTTTTCCCATTCTGTAGGTAGTCTTTATCAAGGTAGACTCTTGATAAAGTCTTTGAAAGAACAACAGTGTTTGATTCTTAGTAGTTCTCATGTCTGTTTTCTCTTCTGTTGATCATGCTGTGTATGTCAGATTTTGAAGTCTGTCTAAGCCGTGTATTAGAACTTCTATTATTGACCCTAGTTTTTCTTCCTTGATCTTTATCATTTTAGATTAGATATTTAGGTCTCTGATCCATTCTGAGTTAGTTTTCATGTAAGGTGTGAGTTACGGGTCCCCACCCAATATTTCTGATGCCTTTCAAAGTAAGTTGCAGTCATCAGCGTGTGTGTCCTTAGCTAGAGTTGGGCATTTGCTTGCAGTTATTGGTCATGAGTTTAACTTTACGAGAAACTGTCAGAACTGTTCTCACAGTGGTTGTTTCATTTTGCCCTCCCACCAAAAATACAAGAAAGTCGCAGTTGTTCTACGTCCCTGCCAACATTTGGCATTATTGGTCTTGTTAATTTGTGCCATTCTTTTGAGTATATAGTGGCATCGAGTTGTAGTTCAATATTATACCTTTATTATTTTTTAAGATTAAAGTAGGTCGATTTATGTCATTTATTTTCCAAAAGGAGGTACACATCCTGATCAGTATTTGTTAAGATACGATTAAAAGCAAAAGACAGTATTTACAAAAGAAAGCCCAGTTACTTAGTATCAAAAAAAATTACCATGAGTTATTTCATCTTTTAATTTTTATGTTCATGTTTTTATTGACCTACCAATGTTTTGTAACTAATGGTTAATAAATATGATGATGTAATAATGATTGAGATAATCAAACCATATACTTAGGGAAACAGAGGGCCTTTGCTTTCCACTGGTGTTGCTGTGGTTGGGAATCACATGAGATATTTTCAGGCATGGATAGAACTTTCTTGGGTATGTATATCTTATCTTTGGGAAAAATGAATTAAAAAATGGAGATAAGATACACACTTTTTCACGTTTAATATTCTTATTTGGAGTGTATCTTACAGTTTGTCGATAGTTAAAGTTGTTTGTCTCTTTTTATTCTCCCCCTCCCCAGTAAAAGGTCCTAATAAGTCAGTAGGGCTTACAGTGAAGAGCATCTTGGAACAGAGACTATCTCAAGATGTTGTTGTCATAAGCTACAGTACAGGGAACCATCTCCTTGGTGTTCAGGGCTGTATGTCAAGAGCTCAGGACAGCGCCTGACACAGTGTCTGAGGAATAAGAGAATGAATCTTTAGTCTTTATATGAGGTCACTCTGTATCATAAGCCCCTTTGACTGGGCCTGGAAAAGACTGAGGGTATCTGCACAGTATCTAGTATGAGAAATGCCAATTAAGTTTGCGAACTCATCCTAGAAAAAGCGCTACACACCTTATTGCCAGATATCATTAAGGTTGCCTTTGAAGTACTCACTTTGGGAACCTATGCACTGACGCCAGCTTCTAGTCCACCCTTCAAAGCAATTTTGGAACTCCTTTTTTGGAATGGCCATCAGAGCTGTTGTTGTATTACCCTTGATGTCCTTAATGTCATCCAAATGTCTTCCTTTCATTATTTCCTCTATCTTTGGGCAAAGGAAAGATCCCTGGGAGTCAGACCAGGTGAGTGTGAAGGATATTCCCATGTGTTACTTGTTTACTGTCTAAAAACTCCCTCAAAAGACAACTATGCAGTTAAGTTTGTGTACTTGCCACCGTGCTACTGTGTGCAACGGCCATTCCAGAAAGTTCCAGAATTGCTTTGAAGGGTGGACTAAGCACATAGCTTCCCACCTTCCCACCATACTTCAAAGATGACCATAGTGATTTTGAGCAATGAGGTGTGGAGCAATTAGAACAATGGAGTTCATGGACTTAATTGTCAGACCTCATATACTCCCAGGATCCCTCTTTCCTAAATTATTCTGGGCAGCGTGGACACCCAAAGGAATATACACAATGAATCCAGGTCAGACCAGTTGGAAGGTCAACAGGCCTCAGCTTGATGGGAAATCAAGCGAACTTCACAGAGATGTTGAAAACCCATGTCCAAGTCTCTGGGAGCCCGTCATTCAGTACTTGGAAATGCTCAGAAAAGTAGGAGACTGATCACTTGGTTTTGATCCATTAGCTCAGCTCTGATGTAGCAAAGCTAATGCAGTCGTAGGCAGCAGAGAGCTCTGCAAAAAAAAAAAAAAAAAAAAAAAGAGTGGGGATCCTTTCACTTTTGTAATGAAAATTAAATGTAGAAGTAGTTTCCTGCTCCTTTTTGGAATATTACTGTGCTATCAACTAGGCTGCTAAGCCCATTAAAAAGGAATGACATGAAGTTGCATGCATCATCATTTTAAGAGAGATGGAAAGAAAATATACTGTCAATTTGTTCTGCTGCTTCCTCATCCCTATCTTAATAGGCAAGTACCACTGTGAACATGTATTTTAACATGAAAGTTGTGGTTTTAGCCTTGAAGGAGGGGAGTCATTGGCAAATGGATTGGCAATCCTTATAACATGCTTTGGATTTTTTAATCAAGTTTTCATAAGTGCAAAATTAAGAGGGAGTCTTGAAAGCTTCACTGGCCAATTTTTTTGGAAGTAGATTTCCAGATCTTTCTTCCTAGTCTGTTAGTCTGGATGCTCTGCTGAAACCTAGCCACTCTGGTGACCTGATTTCTGTTTGAAATATAGTGACACAGCTTCCAGCATTCCAGCAACATGCAAGTCACCACAGTACCACAACCTGACAAGATGACATATTTGATTGTCTTTACTGTCACTATGAGCTGGAACTGACTCAGTGGCACCTAACAACAACAATTTAAAAGCTGTGTTGCTCAGAACACGAGTGTATTAAGTTGACCACAAGTCTAAAAGAAGTAGCAGGCCACTGCTGTTTACGGAAAGGAGTGTCGTGGTGAGAAAAACGGACCTCGTTATAGTAGTCACTAACAGAATCCCAACCAACTGCCATGGAGTTGATTCCCACTCATGGCTGTTCTTGTGTTGCAGGGAAAAATTGCACTCCATGGGGTTTTCAAGGCTGTAACCTTTCCAAAACAGATCACCAGGCCTTTCTCTCAAGGTGCTCCCAGGTGGATTTGAACTGCCAACCTTTCCGTTAGTACTTGACCACACTTAGCTGTTTGTGCCACCCAAGGGTTCCCTGTACAATCACTGAGACCTATTTATTATTTGTGAATGTTATGGTTTCTAGGGTATTGGAGAAATGTTAATTCAAAGGTTAATTCAAAGCCCTGGCCCACAGAATCTTGGGAAATTTTGGTGGCCACGTAGTGGCGTAGCCCATATCCCAAATGTCTGAGTGGAGGAAGAGGAGAGGATTTTGTCTCTGAAGAAAAGGCTTTCACAAAGTTGAGTTCCCCAGTGTCTTGGATTCAATTGTGTTCCCCCACAAGTATGTAGCACTTTGACTAGACCATAATTCCTGGTGTTGCGTGTTCCTCCATGTTGGCCTTCCTGCATTTATGGCGTTAGTGAGGGTGGATGGGCAACATTTGTGTTGCTAGAGCAAGATTCAATGGGTAAGTTTGTTTTGTGCTTTGAGGCAGCCTCTTGGGATGTATTAGGGAAAGGGAGGCAGATTGAGATTTGGAGGCCTCGTACTACCAAGACAGAAAGCAGTGCTGGGAGCTAGTGTGTCCTTTGGAAAGGACAGGAGTCCCTGTGCCTCAGAAGCTTCCAGTCCAGGGGAAGATTGACAACAAGGACCTTCCTCCAGAGCCAGCAGAGGAAGCCTTCCCCTAGTGCCAGCAGAGGAAGCCTTCTGGAGCTGACACCCTGAATTTGGACTCTCAGCCTACTGGACTGTGGCAAAAAAAATTCTATTTCTAAAGCCACCCACCTTCCCCACATCTCTTTTTCCTTTGAACATGTCTCAGTTTATCTTTTGTCCTGAGTGGTATCATCTACCCCAGCCTATGTGGATGCACCAGACTTTTCCTTCTACGAGGGTTGGGAAGACAGCTGTAATTGGCTTCAAGACCTTCAGGTAGCTTAACCCAGGTGCTCTAATGCCATTATCTCTTAGGAAAGGAACAAAGAGAAAAATGTTATGCAAACAAATGTTCTCTAATGGTGAAGGGGTACAGGAGCAAAATCTGAAGGCTTTTTTTCTCCTTGCAAATCTCTAATAAGAGAGCTCCAGGTGGATTTTAATATTATAACCTAACAGACTGTAGTTATTTAAATGTTTACTTCACCTCATGACAAAGACAAATAGGATAAAAGCAAATATTTTCACTGCAGAGAATTTGGAAAATGCAACCACATACATTAAAACAAAAATTAAAAGTCTCCATACTGCCGTTCATGAGCAACAGAGGCTAGCCTTTTCTCATATTTATCTCAGCCTCTCCTCTCCACCCCCAACTTTTAGAAATTTTACCTAATTAAGATCATAGAGTTTCACATAACACTTTTTTTGCTTGACATGCTAATATAAGAATTTTTCCATGTCATTAATTTTTTTTCATTAAATCAAAGTGACTTTTTGAACTTTACATTTTAATTGGAGAGTTTTACAATTTTTTGGTGCAATTTTAGGACTTCAGTTACACTTTTATGAGAGTATTATCACTCACCACAAAGACCACCCTGGTGACCCTTAGCATTCATTAGAAAGTGTCTTATAACATGCTCCAAAGATAACCAGAATAAAATATCCTGTAGACCTTTCTCTATCTCTCTCTTTTTGCAGGAGAGGGTTGGTGTTTGTTTTTATTGAGGTGAAATTCACATAAGAAAATTAACCATTTAAAAGCAATCAATTCTGTGGCATTTACACTTTCACAACATTGTGCAGCCATCACCTCTGTGTAGTTCCAGAACATTCTGTTCATCTCAAAAGGAAACCTTGTATCCCATGTTATCTGCTCCTCATGCTGCCTCCCCAGCCCTTAGAAGCCGCTGGTGAACGTCAACTGCTATGTACTTGCTTATTCTAGAGACTTCATGGAAATGGAATCATGTAACATGTGGCCTTTTGTTTCTGGCTTCTTTCACTTAGCCGAATGTTTTCCAGGTTCATCCATGTAGCATGCATCAGAACTTCATTTCTCTCTGTGGCTAAATAATATTCCATTGTATGTGCTGTAGAGTAATGACACCCAAGTAAGAAATTTACTGAGAACAAAAGGCAGCTAAAGCTGTGGACACCCTGAATCTTGCAAAACGAAAAACCAGTGCTCTGGAGAGCAGGTTACAGAGGGATAGTTTCAGAGCTAAACCAGTAACTTAGGTTACAGTGTTCTGTTTGATAAGCAAGCAGCAGTAATTTGGGAACTCATAATAATCTTTATGAAGCATGACATCTCAAAATGGAAACCTTAATATAAGTGTTTTAAGATGAATATGTGGGTACATTGCATTAGATGCAACACATAATTGTAAAAATACATGACTATAGAGGGGATATGAAACTGGTGGTTACAAGACAATTGCAAGGTATCGTTTCCTGAGAACATCTTGTTAACAATAGGTCCCTAGGCAGGCACATTCTGATAATCACTGCTTCTGGAAACCTTGGGTAAGATGCTGACATCAGGATCATTCTTCCTACACCCCTAGCTTAACCAAAAAGAGAAACATTTCCTTAGCTACGTTTAAGTTTGTGCAGACGTTAAATATTTATAGAGTAAAAATAGAGCTGACAGAATGAAGTTAGACAGAAATATCAAGACGAAGTCAAGCCCAACCCTGAACCAGTCTCCCCAGCTTACCAGGTATTTTAATTTTAGTGTAGTGAGTGTTTCTACGATGTATTTAGGTGTTCTACTATTAGGTGTATAAATATTTAATACTGTTAAGTCCTGTTTGTGTATTGAACCTTTCAGCAATAGTGTCCATCCTTGTCCACAATGGTGGATTTTACCTTAAAATGTATTTGAGATTAGAATTACCACACCTGCTCTTCTTTGTTCATTGTTAGCTTCATATATTTTCTTCCATCCTTTAATTTTCCCTTTGTTCATATCTTTAAATCAAAGGTGAGTTTCTTGTAGGCAACATATGGCTAGGTCGTGTCTTTTGATCCAAGATGTCACTGGATGTATCTTTACTGCAGCGTTCAGTCCATTCACATTCAGTGTGATTATTGATAGGTCTCTGTTCAGTGCTGCCATTGTGATAGGTTTATTTTTCTATTGATGTTTTCTCTGTTGTTCTTATTAATCTGTTCTGGGAATTTCTTTTTTGTGAGTTGAGTTTTCACCTTTTTCAGTGTTGGTTTCGTGGTTGGTGAGACTCTTGTATTATGTTTCTTGATTTGACGTATTGCATCTCTATTGTGCTTTATGGCTGCCCCTATGAGCCACCTTAATAAACTAAGTATAATCCCAATTTCAATTGCTACCGTTCTTATCAACTTCCTCGCCATCTAGAAGGACTATAACGACTATAGTACCTCCCTCTTTTTAATATGATGACATCATAGATTTCATGATATGATCACTGAATTCTTTCTTTCACTATTATAGCTTTGATTGAGTTTGGAGCCTTCCCTAACTAAGTAGGATTCTGGATGATGTGTTCTTCTAAAATATAGTTAGTCGATTTGTTCTTCTAAGCCAAAAGATTCTTTCAGTATTTCTTGTAGCTTTGGTTTGGTTTTTACAAAGTCTCTGAGTTTCTGTTTATCTGCAAATGTCTTCATTTCATTTTCATATTTGAAAGATAGTTTCGCAGGATATATAATTCTTGGTTGGAGGTTCTTCTCCTTCAAGGCTTTGAATGTGTCACAGCACTGTCTCCATGTCAGCATTGTTTCTGCTGAGAAATCTGATGAAAGCCTACAGGGTTTCCCTCTCAATGTTAGCTTTTGCTTTGAGTCTTGCTGCTTTTAAGAGTTTCCACGTACGTTTCATTTTCTTAAGTTTGATTATAACATGTCTTGGAGTCTTTCTTTTGAGCTCTGTGTTGAGTGACATTCAATATGTATCTTGGATATCTGTATTCTCTTCTTTCATAATTTCTGAGAAGTTTTCTGTTAGCAGCTCAGCAACAGTACTCTTGTGTGTTCTCCAGTGTCTCTCCCTGTTCAGGAACTCTAATTAATCATAGATTATTCCTCTTAATAGAGTCCCATGTGCTTGTTAATGCTTCTTCATTTTTCTGATTTCTTCTCATAGATGCTGGAGTCAGTAGCTCTGTCTTCCAAGTCAGAAAGTGCATTTTCCATTTGTTCCATTCTGTTTTCTTGGCTTTGAACTGAAGTTTCTGTGTCTTTGATTTTGTTCTTGATCTGTTGGATTTTGGAATACTGGTGTTGCATCAGATTGAACAGCTTGCTTAATTTTTCATTTTGCTCTGCTGCATTTTGTATAAGGCCTAAGAAGGTTATATATATAATTCTTTTGTATTCACCTTCTGATAGTTTCAGAAAGGTTTCTTCATCTGGGAAGTTCTGTGGTGCTATCTTTTGGGGGCTTTCTGAAGCCATGGGGGATTTCTTGGTTATGCTTTTATCCAGAGTTTGTTGCTTTTGGGGCATCACATGAGTCAATAGAAGCTGGGAGAGATGCTGTGAGGATGGACTGCAGTTGTTTCTCTAGGCTGTCTTAAGATGAAAGGTAAAAGGTATCTGACAACTTCAAAAGTCAGTCAGGTTTTAGGTGTATAGGTCCCTCTTCCCAGCTGATCAAGTAAGCACCTCTGTGTCCAACTCCAGATGTTATGAACTAGTTCAAAATACAGTAAGGCTACTGCCCTGCTGGACTCTGCTGTCGGGCCCCAGCCATAGGTGACACTGTGTAGATATTGCTTTACTGTCAAAAAAGCTCTCTCCTTTGGGGAGGTGCTGCCTCCTAGCCTAGGAATTAGGTCCCGCTGAGGCCTCGGTAGGGGTGTATCGGCTTACCAGTGTAACAAGATGGCATCCTGCACAAGCTCCCCGCCTGCCCCGGCACAGGCCAGTCAATGGCAGAGGTGGAAAGAGAGGCCAAAGGCGCTGAGAAGAACAGAGTCCAAAGCTGGGCTCTCAAAATATGGCAGTCTCGCCTGCCCATTCCACCAGCAGCACCTCTGAGACCAGCCACCAATTAAGTCCCAGCTCCGCCTGCTGGCCAAAATAGAGACAAAAAAGTTAAAATGGTGAATTACCCTTGGTCCGTGAAAGCTAGCGCTCACCAAAAGTGGGGGTCAGTGAAAGAGAGGAAGCTTTCTGCTCCATGGTATGAACTCCAAATTAACAGCCCTATGCCATGTCCTAGGGCTCTCTAGGTGTCCAGAAGGCTCTGCTTAATTATCAGTTCAGGTCTTGGTTTCCAGAGGGATTTAGGGAGATGTGTGTTTTGTTGGCCATCTTGACTCCACCGCCGGTATTTTAACTTTAGAAGCCTTGCACATTCCCTCCTTTTGATGAAGGATTTTGAGAGAAATCCTTAGATCACTGTGTTGACCATGGTTGGAAAGAGTGCTTTGTTCACATAACTTCAGGTATGAGGTTTTCTTGGATTGCTGCTTCTTGAGCAATGTTTTTATGACTGCAGATGCTACCATAAGGAAAAAGTAGCCAGGTAAAATCCAGTGTCTTTGTCATGCTGTAGCTTTAGCCTTTACTTCTGCTGTTCTTTTAGTTAAAGTCTGTGAAGACATGGCCACATTGGAGGAATAATCTGATTTTCAGGGAGCTAGTTCAGGAATTTACTTAAATCTTTTTGAAACAGGAGTATTTTCAGTTATCTTCAGAGGCATTGATTTTCTGAGTTACAGCATTGGTAAAACATGTCATACATTGTATTGTCTCTATTGTGACTATGACAGTAAGTACCAGCAAACCTTTAAATAGGATTGAATGAATCCAGGAACTGATGGCTTTGGGTAATCAATTAAAAATGTTTAGAAAGAGAGAGTCTGATTTTGATAGTATATGAAACCAGGTGGCTTTCTGATGAATCTGTTTAAGACCTTGTTCTGCCTCTCCGAAATACTTATCTGGGTTGAGCATGAGATGTTGGAAATCACATAAACTTCTCCTTGATGACATCAAAACAAAACAAAAAAACTAGTGAAATTCTGTTATCCGATATGCTTTGGCAAGGGAATTTAAATATTTTTCTTCGCCAACATAGTGATAACAATATCATCAGCTATCTTTTACATGGTACCAGATGCAGTACGGACAGCATATCCCAAGTCTACAATTCCATAGGTTAGTGTAAATCACAGAGAAAGGAGTAACCCCAGTGAGGCTTTTTGGCTAAGATGTTATCACTTTTTGTTTCCTTTCTTTTCAACAATTTTAGATTGTCTGCTCAATGGAGGCTATCATTATATACATACACTTTTAAGGGAGAACCTAGAAGTTTAGGGTTGCGTTGTCCTGTCATCCTAAAACCATCTAGACATGGCAATGTGCTCTTGTTGTTGTTGTTAGGTGCCATTGAGTTGGTTCCAACTTACAGCAACCCCAGGTACAACAGAGTGAAACACTACCGAGTCCTGTATCATGCCCACAATTGTTATACTTGAGCCCATTGATGTAGCCATTGTGTCAGTCTATCTTATTGAGAGTCTTCCCCTTTTCACTGACCCTCCGCTTTACCAAGCATGTTGTCCTCTTTCGGGGAATAATTTCTCCTGACAGTAGATTATGCAAGGCATAGTTTTGTCATCCTTGCTTCCAAGAAGCATTCTGGTGATATTTCTTTCATGACCTATTTGTTCATTCTTTTGGAAGTGCATGGTATATTCAGTATTCTTCACCGATACTGTAACTGGTATCAATTCTTCTTCTGTCTTCTTTATTTGTTTGCCAAATTTCACATGCATGTGCTGATGAAGATCAAAGACCACAGTCTTCAGTATGGATTATGCCTCTATATAAAGAAAACAATCCTCACAACTGGACCAATAAGCAATATTGTGATAAATGAAGAAAAGAATGAGGTTGTCAAGGACATCATTTTACTTGGATCCACAATTAATGCTCGTGGAAGCAGCAGCCAAGAAATCAAAAAACACAATACATTGGGCAAATCGGCTGCAAAAGATCTCTTTAAAGTGTTGAAAAGCAAAAATGTACCTTGAAGACTCAGGGGCACCTGGTCCAAGCCATGGTCTTTTCAGTTGCATCATATGCTTCAGGTCCTCTTCACTTTCAGCAGGCAACACTGTGACATCTGGATAATGCAAGTTGTTAAAGAATCTTCCTTCAACTCTGCTGCCCCATTCTTCATAGTCAGCTCCTTGATTATTTGTTCATCATACAGAATGAAGAAGTATGGTTAGAGGGTACAACCCTGATACACACCTTTTCTGATTTAAACTAGGTAGTATCCCCATGTTCTGTTTGAACGACTGCAACTTGATCTATAAACAGGTTTCTCATGAGCACAATTAAGTGTTCTGGAATTCTTGTTCTCTGTTAGGTATCCATAAATTGTTATGATCCACACAGTCAAATACCTTCACATAGTCAATAACACATAGGCAAACGTCTTTCTGGTATTCTCTGCTTTCAGTCAGGATCCATCTGACATCAGCAGTGATCTCTCTGATTCCACATCTTTTGAATCCAGCTTTAATTTCTGGCACATCCCTGTCAATATACTGCAGCAACTGCTTTTGAATTACCTTCAGTAAAATTTTACCTGCATGTGATGTTAATGATGCTATTTGATAATTTCTCACTTGGTTGGATCACCTTTCTTGGGAATAGGCATAAATTTGGCCAGGTAGCTGTCTTCCAGACTTGTTGGTATAGACATGTGAGGACCTCCAGTGCTGCATCCACATGTTGAAACATCTCAGTTGGTATCCCGTTGATTCCTGGAGCCTTGTTTTTCACCAGTGCCTTCAATGTAGCTTGGACTTCTTCCTTCAGTACTGTTGGTTCCTGATCATATATGCCCAAGCATATGGTTATCAACAGAGTATGGTTGTTTCACTGTGGGGTGATTTGATCCCCTACATAAAATATTTATGCATAAGGAGCACAAATCATTTTCTTTCTGGTTTTATATTGGAGAAAAGGGTTGGATTGATGTACTTTTACAAGCAAAGTTTATGTTAAAGAATTATTACAGATGAATAATGTCTTTGATCTTTTCTATGACAAAAATGCTGGGGTCCTGAGGCTGGTAGGCCTTTTAATCTAGACTTGGGAATTATTTAAGGTATTGTTTCTATGCTAGATATTTCTTTCCTTAGACCAATTCTTTATAGCCCCATCATTGACACAGGTTAAATTAAAACAGGGTACCTGATGTTTGATTAATTAACACAGGAGGATACCATCATCCACCACATATGGCTTGTTTAAAAATTAATGTTAACCTTAATGGTAGCAGGGGATACAAAACTGTAAAGAAGTACTAGAATAGCTAGTGGATCTGAGTTTTTATGGGCTACTTCTAATGCTGGATGACATATCCAGCAGTCTTTCAGGTTAGTATAACTACCTACTGATTGAGTCTTTCTAAACAGCATTTTTGTGCCAAGCACCAATGAGGATTACAAGTATGAGTCTTAAGAAAGGTTTGCTAATGAAAGAATACTGGCCAAAAGTAAGAGGTAAGAGCAAAAGCGTGCAAATTATGGCAATGATCCTAGCTTGTAAGATATGGCAACTTCAAAATAAACAAGCATTAGACAGAGAGCAACAACTTATTTGTATTTACTAGAGCCGCCAAGTGGTAAGTCTGGCTTCATGAAGCCGATCAAACCAGAAGAACTGTGATGAACACAAAGCCAAGTCCTCAAATTTCAGCTGGTTGAATGTTCGTGTGTTGTTCTGCAGTCGGTCAGGACATTTGAATTTCAATTTGAGTTCTTCAGTGAATTGAACAGTCTGAATGGAGCTTCAGTCCTCTTTAACTGAGAGTGATGAATGCAGTTCTTAACTCCCTGTAAATTAGTGGCACAAGGATTAGTGAGAAATACCAAATAAAGTCCTTTCCATCGATGTTCAAGGGACTCGTTTAATTCTCCAGGTTGTATAATAGGTAATTTGTAAGTCTCTCATTTTGGACAAGCAAAAGTTTCTTTTACTTTGGGAAGAGTAGTTTTTGGAATACTCACTCAGAGATTTGCAATACTGAAACAAATCAGATTGAATGAGATCTGCAGGGTGCCCAATAGAGGAGAGCCATTGGTTGCTCAGCAGTGACTTCACAATGAGTTAGTTTGTCAGATCTGAATAAAACAGTTACTGAATTTAAAAGGATGAGAGACAACATCTTGGAAACCTTGGTGGCACAGTGGTTAAGTGCTACAGCTGCTAACCAAGAAGTCAGCAGTTCAGATCCACCAGGTGTTCCTTGGAAACTCTATGGGCAGTTCTACTCTGACCTGTAGGGTTGCTATGAATTCAGAATTGACAGCAATGTTTTATTTTTCTCCCCATTTAGAGGCTCCATCTTAGTCCAAGGCAGTTGTAAAGATATGGAAAGTCTGGATAATTAAGTTTTTATTATATCATGAGCTCTTTCAGCTAGACCAGTGGATTGGGGATGATGTGGACAGTGAAGTCTTTGAAAGCTTGGGAGGATTATACATATTGGATTAATTATTTGTGCAGTAAAATGCATGCCTGCTTGCTACAAAGGACTCATGGAGTTCCCCAGGTGGGAATGATTTTATGGAGAGAAGTTTTTTTGATTCCAAAGGTGGCAGTATAACTTGGCAACCAGGGAAATCTCCCACCCAATGAGAAATTCTGCAATTCATTGCTAATACACATTTGTAGCCATTTACGCAGGGGGCCTTGAATGAAATCAGTTTGACATTCAAGCATTGATTCTGAAGGCAAAATGTATTTCCCAGGCAAAGTTTGATAATGTTTGCTTGAATTAAACAGAGAACAGGTAGGGCATTGAGAGACCACGTGTTTAGGGGGGCTTCATAAGAATGCCGTGTCTTAGTTACCTAATGGCGCGGTAACATAAATGTCACAGATGGTTGTCTTTAACAGACAGCAACTTATTACTTCACAGTTTAGAAGCTTAAAAGTCCAAATTCAGGGCACTGCTGCTGAACTAAAGCAAGTTCGTTCTGCCTGTCACTGTAGCTAAAAATTCAGAGACGGTGTGGGGTTCAAGGAATATTTTATTTGCAGATTTGCCAGCAGTCTGGGGGACAGAGAGCCCCAAACTGTCCCATTGGGGTTACATTTGCAGCAGTTTTTATAGCCAGAATTCAAAGGGCAGGTGTTTGTCACAGAGCAATAGTCAAGAGTCACAAGATTTGATTACATCATAAGGTTTTATTGCATCTTATCAAACAAGGTGAATTACCAAAAATTTCATTATCTCCCTCTGTGGTCTTAATCAGTTTTACTTCCTCAGAGATAGGGGGAGGAATGTAGACCTGCTAATCCGGTCTGAGGATGGTGATTGAAGCAGAAGATGGAATGCAGCTTAATAACCTAGGTGACCTTTGTTAGATTCTTAGATTTACCACCAGGATCAGCTCCAGGGGAAGTCTGTCTTTCTCTGTCAGCTCTAGGGTAAGTTCCTTGTCATCAGTCTTCTGCTAGGACTTGAAGTTTTTCAGCATACAGATCCTTGGTCCAAAGGATGTGCCATACTCCCATAAGCTCTTCTTTCTTGTTGGTCGGACGGCTGTCTTCTCTCAGCTCACTTCATCTCTTTCACTTCATTGACTAAAAATACAACCTAATTCTATAGATTGTGTCTTGCCTCATTAATGTAAATACATGTATTCCAACCTCCTCAGCATCATAGAGGCTAGGATTTACAGTAAGATAACCACATCAGATCACAAAAGGGAGCACAGTCAAGAGTCACAAGATTTGATTACATCATAAGGTTTTATTACGTCTTATCAAACAAGGTGAATTACCGAGAATTTCATTATCTCGCCTAGCCAAGTTGACACATATTTTGGGACGAGGCAGAATTCAATCCATAACATGTCTCCACTAATATTTCTTTAAAATTTGTGTCATTTTGTCTCTTCCTAAGTGAGTGTTGATATGCGTTGCTTCTGGCTCGGGCATTTGTAAATATTGAAGGAGAACTGAATTCTCATTGGGGCTGATCCATATCCCAGAAGTGGAACATTAAGTGCAACCTTGTTTTCTCCATTTTTTTTTTAATGTCATGGCAGACTGATTTTTGATGTTTGAACAAATTCTTTGTGGTAATTTTTCTGGGAGAAGAAGAGCTTTCCAGAAGCTCATTAAAGGGTTCATTGTCACCTAAAACAGCATTAGGGATCACTCATAACTGTGAATAGATTATTAGGAGAATTATCAGCGATGAGATTGTTTTGTATTGTCATGGATCAAATTGTATCACCCCCAAAATGTGTGGAGCACTTTGGTTGGGTCATGATTCCTGGTGTTGTGTGGTGTTCCTCCATGCTGTAAGCCCTGCCTCTGTGATGTTAATGAAGGAGAATGGATGGCAATTGGGTAGGTGTGGCTGGACCCAATGTGTAAGATTGCATTGTGCCTTGAAGCAATCTCTTGAAATACAAAGGAAAGAATCTAGCAGACTGATTGAGGAAACTCATAGCATCAAGAAATGAGCAGTGCTGGGAGCAGGGCACATCTTTTGGAAAGGACCTGGGGTCACCTACACCTTAAAAGCTCCCGGTCCAGGGGAAAATTGACAAGAACCTTCCTCCAGAGCAAGCAGAAAAGGCCTTCCCCTGGAACTGACACACTGAATTTGAACTTAGCATACTGGACTGTGACAAAATAAAATTTTTCTTTTTAAAACCACCCACTGTGGTATTTCTGTTATAGCAGCACTAGATGACTAGTGTGTCATAAGGTTCTAACATCAGGAAGTTGATCGAAGTTATAGGAAAGCACATCATCTATAATGGAAAAAAAAAATCCCACCAATAGCTTCCTAAAGCTTGGATTGATGTTTTTGTTTTCTAATTCCTATTTTATCATGTAACTAGCTTTAGGTTATGGGAATATGTAGGCAGTCAAGCAAGATAGGTTGGCTGTTGGGTTTAGTCAATAATCCAGAAGTGGGATCTTGGTGACAGTCAGCCTGATCCCATTCTTTAATTTCCTCTAGTAGGGTTAAGTGGTAGTGTTTAAAGAAGGAAATTGACATTTCATGTAGACTGAATTCTGGTGGGCAGAACTGCATCGATGTCATGACATTTATTCCCTCCTTTTCATCACAATTATGAGTAAGGGCATTGTGACCATGAAAGAGGATATTATTATGATGGTGGGGAAATGGCCTGTTCAGCTGCTGTGGTGTCTAGTTTGTTCCTTTTAACTTCCTCTGTTGAGAAAGCCCTGTAGGTTTACAGGCTAGAATTTTAATCACAGCGATCTCAGGGGGAAAAAGGACTTCTAAGTGGTGTACCACTAAGGAGCTCTCTTTAATTTGGGTACGCGAGGAGGTTAGAAAGCCCTGTTGTTTCCATAATGTGTCCAAACCATGAACTACCCTGAATCTATACCTTAAGTCCATGTAAACATTTACTGACTGTCCAAAAGCCCAAGTGTGATCAGTTCAGCTTGCTGAACTGAAAGGCTACCACTTTTGACCTCAGTGGATGTTGACACAGTATATCTTCCCTGGTAATAGGAGCTAGGAAGAATCAGGTTTTAAGTAAGATCCATCAATGACTAAGATTAAGTTGGGATTTGAAAGCAGGGTTTCTTGTAAATCCTGTTTGGAGGGTGAAAGCTGTTCAGTAAGATTTAAACAATCACAGGGAGGATGATGATGATCATTAGGTGGAGACAGCAACATGACTGGGTTCAAAGAAGTCACAGTGTGCAGCCAAATACTAAAAAAAACCACCACCATCAAGTAAGGTCTGACTCATAGCAACCCTAGAGGTCAGAGTAGAACTGCCCCATAGAGTTTCCAAGGAGCACCTGGCGGATTTGAACTGCCAACTTTTTGGTTGGCAGACATAGCACTTAAGCCACTATACCACCAGGGCTTCCAACCTAATACTAAAGGCTAAAAGAACAACTTCATAAGAAGTCAGTTTGCTGGCTGAAAGATTTTGAGCCAAAGTCAAATTTACAATGGTGTATACTGCAAGAGGAAACCTTGGTGGCATAGTGGTTGAGTGCTGCATCTGCTCACCTGAAGGTTGGCAGTTCATATCCTCCAGGTGCTCCTCGGAAACTCGATGGGGCAGTTCTCCTCTGACCCATGGGTTCGGTATGAGTTGTAATCAATACTAAGAAAATTCCCTCAACACTAAATCTTTTGTGTTCCCAACTAGCCTACCAGTTGCAGCTTCTGCTCTAAGGCAAATGAGGGGAGGGAGGAGTGACTTCTAGTGACAGTGTCCAGAGAACACTATAATAGCCAATGGGTCTCTGTTCTCCATGCTCTTGAATGACAACACCTAAAGCAGAAGTCTCGTGTATAAAAAGTGAAAATCTAGGTTACAATTGGGAAATCTCAAAGCAGGAGTATTAATGCTTCTGTTAATTGGGTGATGATTTTATAAGTATCTTCAGAAGGTTGAGAGGGGTCAGGTTCTGGTGTTTTTAAATCTTGATAAAGAGGTTGAGTTAATAATGAAAAACTTTGTATCCAGATTCTGCAGTGGCCACAGAGTCCTAAACATCCTCTCAGTTGTTCCTTTCTTTCTTTCTTTTTTTGTTGAGAACAGGTTAAACTAGGAGTGGGGGAGCAATTTATAGTGACCACCTTTGCTGAGATTGTATGTCCTAAATATTTAACAGAAAGCTGGGGTAATTGTAATTTTTCCTTGGAGGCTTTGTGCCCTCTTGTGGACAAATGTTGTAACAGCAGTATAGTATCTGAAAGGCAAGCCTGTTCAGATTTTCGACTCGACGGCACTTGGCTTGGCTATTGTAGTATTGTAGACACTTGACTCGATGGCACTTGGCTGGCTTGGCTTGAGTAAATTGTGAAGGCTACATATCAGCATGCAAAATTTGGACCAATAGGTGGGAGAGTCACTGAACCCTTGAGGTGTTACAGTCCAGATATATTGCTGATAGCCTCAGGTGAAAATGAACAGATATCGACTGTTTGGGTGTATGCTAAAGAAGTCAGTGCATAGATCAATGACAGTAGAATGGGTGGCCACAGAGGGTATGTTAGAAAGGAGCAAGTGGGAATTGGGAACTGTAGGAAACCTGGGAGTGACTATACAGTTGATGACATTTGAATTCTCAATCTTCAACCTTGGTGGTTGGGTTTCTTAACAGGGAAAACTGGAGTGTTGCAAGGACTAGTGCATGCAGTGATCAAGCCTCTGTTAAAATGTCTTGAATTATAGGAGCAAGTCCCTCTTTGTCTTCCCATTTCAAAAGGTATTGTGAAATTTACGCAAAGTCTTAGAGGTATCTGCTTGAATTTTGATGGTTTCTCTTGATAGTACTCAGCCAGTGGCAATAGACACGGTGGCCTACAAGCTGTTGGCTACTGGAGAAAGGAATTCTGTGAAAGTCGGTGATGAAAGGATTTGATTTTCTGGTGGTGGCAAGGGAGTCCTCATTTCAGGTGTTCCCTAATATATGATGTATTTCAGGCAAATATGGTAAAATTTTAAGTGACAATTCCATTTAGATAAAAGATTTCTTCCTGGTAAGTTTGCTGGGGGATTTGGACTAAGTAAAAATGGTTGCATGTTCTCAGTTGGACCTAATGAGGCATAAACAGGTTCAGAGTGGGTTAAAGTTTGCTCTTGGTTAGTAGTTTCACTATTTTTGAGGTTTTTATTAGGCTGAGGTAGGGACTTCTGTAAACTTGTAAGGTTTATAGCAGACAAAGTGATACCTGTGTCAGCTAAAAATTTGCATGATTCTCCATTTATTCAGCGAGTAATTCCCCCTTGAGAGTTTAGTGTTGTCATTGTTGTTAGATGCCGTCAGGTTGCTTCCAACTCATAAAGACGCTATGTGTAAGATAATGAAACACTGCCTAGTTTTGTGCTACTCTCATGATAGTTGCTATGTTTGAATCCATTGCTGCAGCCACTGTGTCAATCCATCTTATCAACAGTCTTCCTCTTTTTCTCTAACCCTCTACCTTATCAAGGGAAATGTCCTCTCCCAGAGACTGGTCCCTCCTAATTTCATGTCCAGAGCATATGAGGCAAAGCCTCACCATCCTCACTTCTAAGGAGTACTCTGGCTGTGCTCATTCCAAGACTTGTTCATTCTTCTCAAAGTCCATGGTATATTCAGTATTTTTCACCATGACCGCAGTACTACCATAGCAAAAGTCTCCATGTATTCTCTGAAGCTCCAGTTTAAGGAAAGTTTGGCCATTTGGGACATTATTAGATTTATTTTTTAATTTGAAATGACTTTTTTTAAGTGTTCATGCACTGGAGTAACAGCATGCATTAGTCTTGGACTCACTGTTATTTTTAGGGATTGTTTTTGAAAGGGAAACTTTTCCCGTGGTTGGGTTTGTGATTGCTGTAGTTGTAGAGTCATTAGTTTGTTTTAGTTGGCCATAGCTCATTGTTCTGTCTCTTTACCCCTTTGTTCCAGGGTCCAGGCTAACCTACAGTCTAGGGTAGCTAAATTAGTGTTGGGAACATTTTCCCAATCCAATTTACAACATTGACAAACTCAGGTCAGGGTATAGTCCATTAATGAGCAAGATGTTGAAAGCTTTGCCAGCTGCAAGCTCTTCTAAGTGTAACCCTGAATGTTCTGTCTAAAGTTTGGTCAAATGATCTCTACAGTTATACACATTTTGTCTTTTTCTTGTTTGCAACTCTGAACTGTAGGCCAGTCTTTTACAGTGGAAAACTGGGAATGTGTTGGATCAGTTAGATTCATAATAATGGCCTCAGTTTGGTGTAACAGTACAGAGCCAGGGATGCTAACTCTAATTGTTAAAGATTTCTCTGGAATTGTCTATTTGGCCTCCTCTGTACATCTTTGGGCATCTCCTGATCCAAACAACATATTTATTAGATTGTCTAAATATGCGGGACTGAGTTCACACATATTAAATAGAAATCTAAATTCTTAAGTAAAGTTTTTGGGATCTTGGGAAATTTCTTTACAATTGCATGAAGTTCTGCTTTAGACCAAGGACTAAAAGTAACATTAGAGGGACTTGGAGGCTCATCAGGTTATGAAACCCTGAATGAAATATCAGGAATGGGTTTAATTTCTTGCTTAGCTTCTTCCAAAGTTTCTTTAGGCTAATATTGTAGCTCAGACGAAGTATTATCAGAGGAGTAGGATGGTAAACATGGGGCAGGGGAGTTGCTAGTGAGGCCGAGGGAAGTGAAAAGACCATTGCTGGACAACTAGCTGCCAAGGTTACAGAGCTATGGCATTGTAATTACTCAGTTTATTTGGCTTATTTTGAAATAGCATCCATACAGGGATGTAAATTTGTTATCTTCATGTCTTTTGGAAGCTGCTAGATACCAATTTCACAAAGCTTCCCATTGCATTTGTTTTCTTATGGAGACTTTGGTTTCTAATTTACTGTGCAAAAGATTAATTTATTTAGGTTAAGTGAACCTAACAATAGCACTGGACTCCTAAATTTCACTTAGTAAGCACATGCCAGTGGTCTACATACAAAGTTGAATCAAGACCGTAATGTTTAACCACACAGGATGAAGGACTGTCCAATTGGGGTCCTGGTTGAGCTTTTGATGTGGATCCTCATGTTACTGAAAAATATGCAAGTATTTAAAACCTTAAGTGTGTACAGAAAACGCACAGTGCACCAAAGAGAAAAAGTTGTTCAATAAAATGGACTGACCCCTAGATGTCAGCCTCACCAAACTTAATTTGGCAGTCACTTCCATAGGATGCTAGATAGACAAGTAGGAAACAGAAGTAAGGAAAAGAGACTGATAGTAAATGTCTGAAAGATCTGTCTTCTCAGTACCACAGAAGGTAGACTCAGGAGGGTTTACCTCCAACAGTCTTCAAGAGTTTGAGAAGGCAAATGAACACAAGGGGTTCATGCTGGTACCAGAGTGGCGGATCTGTTACTTCTGGAAATGCGTAAGACACTGCTTCTTTGAATCCTGTCCCAGTTAGACCACGAAATGTCATAGTATAAGGTCTACTGCTTTATTTAAAGTAAAAGCAAGAGATTTATTGAGAACAAAGGACATTTTGAGCCACAAAGGACTGAATCTCACAAAATGAATCAGTTGCTCCCACGAGAGTAACAGTTATATAGGGAAAGTTCTAGTGCTAAATCAGGAACCCAGGTTATAGTATCCAGTATGCAGACAAGCAACTGGGAAAACCGGAGTTGTTTCATCTTAAAGCAAGCATCTTAATAGAAATGGTTTAAGATGGATATGTGGGTACACGGAAGCTTTGGTGGCATAGTGGTTAAGAGCTATGGTTTATAACCAAAATGTCAGCAGTTCGAATCTACCAGGTGCCCCTGGGAAACCATATGGGCAGTTCTATTCTGTCAGTGTTTGTGGATACATTGGATTAGATTAAATTGTAATAATACATGACTATATAGCGTAAATAACAGGTAATGACAAGATGATTACAAGGCATTCTGTCCTGAGGACATCCTGTTAACATAGTTCTCTAGGCAAGTGCTTTCTAGTAATTGCTATGGCTAGAGACCTTTGATAAGATGCTGGTGGCATCAGAATCACCCTTTCCACCTCCTTAGCTTGACCACAGAGAGAAGCATTTCCTTAGCTGCATGTTTGAGTCTGTACAGAGGTTAACTAGTAGAGTAAAAGCAGAGCTGACAAAACAAAGTCGGGAAGAAACACTGAGATGTTCCGTATTGATGTTCTTCCTGCCTAACCCTAACTGGCTGCCCCACCTCACCAGGTACCTCAATTTTAGAACCCTTGCACATATGGGTGGACTACTTTTTGTTTATCTGTCATCTTTTGATGGGCATTTGGGTTATATCCTGGTCTTGGCAATTTTGTGACTATTGTTGTTAATAGCCATTCCTGTATAAATACCTGCTTGTGTTCTGTTTTTTTAAAAAATATATTTTTACTGGATTTTTTTGTGAAATGGGAACTTTACGTTCCTGTTTATAATGTCTGTATGTATTGTTCAGTGACATTGGTTACATGTAGACCTTTCTTTAATCTAGAGTTGTGTACCCAGATATAACCAAATTCCCAAGTCAGGGGACTTTTTTGAACTGAAGAGGATATAATCTCTCAGAAAGTGATTCCTAATAGGTCCAGAGGGGCGTTAAGATGGATTGCTGGAGCCCAAGACTGGGCTTTTTGAGTCAGTGTCTGACACAAGCCCAAATGAGATAATTATGGAATTGCAGTGCAGATAGTCAACTGCTCTATGATAAAATGGTGAGAAAATACGAGAAGTGTCTGAAAAACTGGACTGTATAAGACATATAGAATGATGCTGGTGACGAACATCTTTTTAGGCTTAAATATATACATGGGGCTGTCAAAGAATGTAATTGCTGGAGGCAAGATGATACGGTGAAAGGGGACAGGACTTGGTTGGACAGACACGGGGAGTTCAGGCTAGAAAGGGGGAGTGCGCTGTCACGAGGAGGGCAAGATAAGGGAGAGCACACGGAGTAGAATAGTGGTGTGAGTTCCGGATGTTATGTGGCTAATTGATATGGATTGTAAGCTTTTGCTTAAAACACAATAAAACTTATTTAAAAAAAGAGGTGCCTGAAACTAATGCTTTGATGGCTGTGTTGGAGTCACAAAGATGAGAGTTATCATTCTAATTCCACATTTGAAATCTGTGTGTGCCTGAGAAAGGGCTTAACCTCTTTGAACCTTACTTTTTTCCTCAATTAGATAGGGTAGATAATCATACCTATTGTGTAGAATTGTTGGGACAATTAAATGAGACAATAAATGCCAAGCTTTCAGCATGCCCTTAATAAATGGCACTGGATGCTGTTGATTGTAACTTACTGTTATTGTTCCCAAGTTCACGCAATGACGGAAATATTTTTGACTCATTTTATTCAATTTTGTGGTGGTTTTACGTGTAGTGGTTCAGTGCATAAGCTTTGGAATAAGGCTTAAGTCAAACTCATCTCTGGCATGTGCATGCCCTTGAGGGCTAATTTCTTAGCCTTTCTGCAGCTTAGTTGAAAAACCAGTTGCCATCAAGTTGATTCCAACCCATGGCCATCTCGTGTGTCCGAGTAGAACTGTGATCCATAGGGTTTTTAATGGCTGATTTGGGGGAGTCTCACCAGTTCTTTCTTCTGAGGAACCTCTGGGTGAATTTGAACCTCCAGCCTTCTGGTTAGCAGTTGAGTGTTTTTACCATCTGCAATGCTCAGGGACTCTGAAGCTTAGTTTACTTCTCTCTAAAGTGAACACAGAGAACGGTCTCTCTCTCTGTGAGGTTTTGAGAACTGAAGGAGATCATATTTTCTAAGTAAAAGGTAGAGAAATATTTTCATTTGATATATTACATTGAAGTAGCAGGGATGGTTTTATGTGCATGTAGGAATAGCTTCTCTTCTGAACTTTATCCTATTTGCAAGAGTATAAGTCATGTGTATTTGATATCTACATATTTGCTGAAAAGGTCAGTGCTGATTAGCTGTGCACTTCTTTTTTTTTTATTTTCTTTTTTATTTAACACGACTGAGTGAAAATGTACATTCCCGTATAAATTTACATGCCCACCTATATGCAGCTTCCACTGCTCTCCCTGTCCGGTGACTGCACACTATTCCTCTCTGCTCCATACATGTCTCATCCTCCCAACAGCCTCCTTTCCACTCCTCTCCACCCACTCTCCTTCCTCCAGCCAGAGGTCAGCAGGCTGATATCCTATAGATGTATAGAACCATAAAGTGCAACCAATATATGCTCACTCTGCATTGCCAAGTCCAATCCATTCCTGTCCAAAGAGTGGACCTTTGGTATAATTTATGGGTAAGGGCAGCATCAGGGCCGGGGGCCATGCTCTCAGGGGAACCCCAAAACTGCTGGACCATCAATTGAGGTCTTTTAGTGGAGATCTCAGGATGTACCCCTTTATATTCTTGTGTTGCCAGTGAGACTCAACCTAGTGAGCTCCATCATGGCTATCACTGGTGGTGGCCGGGCACCATCCAGTTCTTCAGGTCCCAAGTCAATGAAGGCACCCACTCTTGCGGGTCTCTCTGTCTTCTAGGTTGTCTTTACTGTATGTCATTTTGGTCCTCAGTGAGCATCCGTTCCTGCTGAGTTGGGACCATTTGCTGTGTCCTCGGATGGCAGCTTGGCAGCTTTTAAGACCCCAGACACCACTTATCAATGTGGGGTGCAGAGAGCTCTCTTATCAAAACGCTAGTTGTGCCATTTGGCCTCGATTTCACCTGAGAGCATGGTCCCCTGCCCCCTGCCCCAGCTACTCTATCCTTGCAATATTGGGTCAAGATGGAAGGAGTACTCAGGTTATGCTGAAGTCTGCTTAATGTTGTTCTTGTTTCTAATGTGTGCTGTCACCGCTTTCTCCCAACCAGATTTCTAGCAACTATCTAAACTAAACCCTCCCCCCCACCCTCCCTCCCTCCCCTCCCTTGCAGCTGTCAAAGAGTCTTTTCTTCTATACACAAGTCTGTTTTTGATATCTTACCATAGAGGTCTCATACAGTATTTGTCTTTTTGTCACTGACTACTTTCACTCAACATAATGTCTTCCAGTTGAAACCAGGTTAGGAGATGTTTCCTGGAATCATCGTTATTCTTTATCATTGTATAGTGCTCCATAGTATATGTACCATAGTTTACCTATCCATTCTTCTGTTGTTGGGCATCTGGGTTGATTCCATCTTTTTGCTATCATGGACTGTGCTGCGATAAACATTCTGGTGCATGTGTCCATTGGTGTGAAAGGCCTTGATTCTGTAGGATATATTCCAAGTAGTAGAATTACTTGGTCAAATGGTAGCGCCAGATTGCTTTCCAAAGAGGCTGGACCATTTTGCAACGCCTCCAACAGTGTAGGAGGGTTCCACTTTCTCCACAGCCTCTCCAGCATTTGTTGTTTTGTTGTGCACTTCTTAAATCAGTGCTTGGCCTTCATTCAGAATATGCGCACATTTGTAGGTGGCGAGTGTCTTATTGACAATTAGGACATCCAAGTACAGGCATCAGACAAGAGGGCTAAGGGATGAGAGTTCTAATGGGGACAGAACAGGATACCATGGAGAACACAGAAGACTTGGTTCTTGGATTGTTGGAAAGATTCTTGAGCCAGTGACATGACGTTAAGCTTGTATCTTTCCCAGTGGAGCTGTTCACAACCTTCAGTGGTTATGTAGGTTCTATTACCAATACCTGTTTCCCTGGGGGATTGAATAAATTTCAATTTGGATTTCAGGATACTCTTTTTCATAATCACACATCATCTCTGGATAAGTAAGTGTCACTCTCTCAAGAACAAGATCAGGAGAGAGAGAAGACTTGTCTAAGACTGGGGCTTAGCCAAGGAGGAATGGCTGAATAAAGGATGAAGTAAATATTCCAAATGAAATATTCATGGGTTCAGGAAATAGGATCCGTGCTTAATAAAATGATCAGGCAGGTTTCAGTACCCTCGCACTTCTCTGCGAATTATGCCCCCATCACCTCTCCCATGTGAGCTTTCAAATATATAATTAATGCTCATTGTTAATAATACATTTCTAATTTCCAGTTGTAAAAATATAGTTCTTCTCTCTCCTGGAGGATCACCTGTATTTCGTCATTAACATTTTGTCATAAGAGACAGGAATGATTTAAATGGACATTAAATCGACAGGCAAGTTGCCGTTTGGGGCTTGGGCCAAACTCTTTGAGGAAGGGCTTCATTTATCACCCAGGAACTTGGCTTGCTTCTTCTGCTGATTTATGGGGAAGGGAATAAGAGAGGATCCAGTGGAGGGGTCTTGGGGCTCTGGAGGATTATTAATAAAAAATAGAGTCCTTGGAGGACCAGCTGCCAGAGTCAGAGTAACCCCAGCTGAGAGATGGATGGAGTTTCTGAGGATTAGCATCTTGAGAGTGTCTTGCTCAACCGTTCTGCATATACAGCTGCCTGCTGCACATATCCAGTTGGGTCTCTCACTAGCCTGGGAAACTCAGCACCACCCCTAAACTTGTTAATTCTCCAGGGTATCCTGTTTGATCTATCGTCGCTAGCCTAGTTCCCCAAGCCAGAAATGAGGAGTCCAGTATTGACACCTCCTTCTCCCAAACAGTCACAACTCCCTTGAAAGTGCACCGTCTTCCATGAGCTCATTAAAAAACAAAACCAGTTGCCGCAGAGTTAGATTCTGCCTCGTGGTGACCCACTGTGTATCAGAGTCAAACTGTGCTCCACAGAGTTTTTAGTGACTGAATTTTTGGAAATGGATCAACAGCCCTTTTTTCCTAGGCGTCTTTGGGTGGATTCGATCTCCTAACTTTTGGATGGCAGCTAAGTGCATTAACAATTTACACAATCCTGAGATTCCAGTAGCTCATTTGCCCACTGTTGTCAAGTTGATTCCAATGCATAGCAAGCCCATAGGATGGAGTAGAACCACTCCATAGGGTTCCCAAGGCTGTCAGTCTCTACAGAAGCAGACTGCATTGGCTTGCTCCCACTGAGCAGCTGGGGGGTTTGAACCCCTGTACTTAACCACTGCACCATCAGTGTTCCCTATTAGTTCATCGAGTCCCCGCAAAAGACTTGGGATGCCAGTGAAGCAGGATTGTAATCTCTCTCTCTATTTTTAGTTTAAAAAACCAAGAGCACACCACCACTGCCACCACCACCATGACCACCACAGCCTGTAGTCAGTTCCAACTCACAGTGACCCTGTAGGACAAAGCAGGACTGTCCTATGGGGCCTCCAAGGCTGTCAGTATTCACAGAAGCAGTCATCCACATCTGTCTCCCACAGGGTGGCCACTGGGTTAGAACCACTGATCTTTTGGTTGGCAGCTGAGTGCTTTAACCACTGTGCCACCAGGGCTCCTTAAGAACTAAGAAGCTCACTCAATCACGGTTCGTGACTATGTTAGCACTGACAAGTCAAGTGCATCTGATCTATGGTCCAGTGTTCTCCCTAGCACAGCAGACTGATCAGGAACCTCTGTCCTCCTTTATCCCCTGCTTCTCTTGTCTTGTGTCCTGCAAGATTTTCCTAGTTCTTCCTGTTTCTTCAGCCTACTTCAGTGTAGGGAATTCTGCTTCCACAGAGAAGAAGAGTAAGTGCTCTTTTTCTTTGTGTCTGTCAAAGCTTGTCTGCCCTGTGTTTTATTTTCCTGGGGATCTTTTTGGAGTTGGTTAATGTGGTAGCTTAATCGAGACAAGCTTCACTGAATTAATTACCTCTCCTAAGCACTGTCTTCATAATGGCACCTGGCCATGCCCCAAACCCGAGTGGCTCCAGGTTGAAGTGTCAGCCCTCCTAGAGGGAAAGGGAGTCTTGGAAGTGTGGACAGGGCAGGTATGAGGGGGAGAATTAGGATAAGATGTATCTCAGGCAGATCAGGAGTACTGGCATGTTTCGCTTTGACCTTTGAAGGTAAACCATAAAAAATGTTGACATTTTCAGGAGTGATCGTGTCCCTTTATGGAAACGCAATCTACTATGCTAAATAGAGGGGCAGTGACAGATGAATAACATCAGGCCTTCCATTTGTGAACTGCTTTGCTGTTCAGTACATATTGTTGTGTGTCATTTTGTTTGAGCTGCACAAAATCTTTTAGGGATATGGAATCGGATTCAGAGCAGTTAAGTAACTCGTTCAAGATCACCCAGCAGGTCAGTGGCAGGACAGGGGCCAGAATCTAATTCTTTGAATTCCTAATGTTTAAAAAAAAAAAAAAGAGTTTTGAGATACCTAAATAAGATGTGGAAACTTGAGTCGTGTAGTGGTTAGGAGCTACAACTCCTAACTAAGTGGTCAGCAGCTGGCAACCATCAGCTGCTCATCGGAAACTCTATGGGGCGGTTCTGCTCTTGTCCTATAGGGTTGCTGTGAGTCAGAATCAACTCAATAGCAACAGTTTTTTTCCCTTTTTAAAATAAGATGTAGAGCTGGTTTCATTGGTATAACAGTTTGTTAAGAAAATATTCTGCATCCCATTTTAGTGACTGGCATCTGAGTCTCTCAAAAGCTAGGAAGCAGACCTCTAAGAAGCTTCAGTTGGTCTCAACCCACCTGGAGCAAAAGAGAATGAAGAACATCAAAGACACAAGGTAAACATAAGCCAAAGAGACACAAAGGGATGTGTTAACAAGAGACCATATCAACAGGAGACTGGAAGAGCTAGACGGTACCTGGATACCACCAATGACTGTCCTTACAGGAACTCAACAGAGTCCCTGATGGAGCAGGAGAAACGTGAAGTACAGATTTCAAACTCAAGTAAACACGTCAGACCTGGTGGTCTGATGGACTGGAAGCCATGTCCTTAGGACTCTCTGTTAGCCCAGAACTGAAAGTATTCCAGAAGCTGGCTCCTCAGACAAAGCATTAACTCGTCTATACAACATAAAACGATACTGGCCAAGAGAGCACTTCTTGGCTTAGGTAGATTCAGGAGACTAACTGGACAGCTCCTGTCCAGAGAGGAGATGAGAGGACAGAACAGGATAGGAGCTGGTTGAATGGACATGGAAAATATGGGGTGGAGGGTCGGAGTGTGCTGTCACAGTGTGGGGAGAGCAGGTAGGGTCACATAACAAAGCGTGTGTACATTTTTGTGTGAGAAACTAATGGCAATTGTAAGCTTTCACTTAAAACAGAATACAAATAAATAATTTTTTAGAATAAGTAAAGTAAGACATATGAGCCCTGGTGGCACAGTGGTTAAAGTGCTTGGTCACTAAATGAAAGGTTGGCAGCTTGAGCCTACGGATGTCTTCAAGGGAGAAAGATGAGACAGTCTGCTTCCGTAAAGATTATAGGCTCAGGAACCTTGTGAGGCAGTTCTACTCTGTCTTAGAGGATTGCTGTAAGCCAGAATCTATTCAACAGGCTGTGTGGGTTTTGTTTTTTTTTGCATGTAACAGGTTTCAAAAATGGGTGGTACAGCTTGGAGTTTAGGAGTAGATTCAAACATCAGAAGCACACACACACAAACACACACACCGCACACACAATACCTGCTGCTGTTGTGTGGATTCTGACTCATGACAGCCCATGTGTTACATGGCTGTGACCTTTATAGAAGCAAGTCACCAGGTCTTTCTTTTGTGGTGCAGCTGGGTGGGTTCGGAGCACCAACCAACCTTGAGGTTTTTTCACTGTAAACTGTTTGTGCCACCCAGGGGCCTTCAGAACCTCAGGCCCCCCGTGGTTCTAAATTTGGTTCTACTGCATATAAATCATCAGTTCCTGGAACAAGCAAGTTAAGGTTAAAGATTTTCTGTTTTCTTCTCTACACAGTGCAAACCTTGGTGGTGCAGGGGTTAAGATGCTACAGCTGCGAACTGAAAAGTCATCAGTCCAAATCCACCAGACGCTCCTTGGAAACTCTATGGGGCAGTTCTACTCTGTAGGGTTACTATGAGTCGGAATCGACTTGATGGCAGTGGGTTATCTACACAGGTGGGATAACCACACTCTCAGCATCGGTTATTTGTAACCTCCCAAGTGTATGAGGAACCCCAGTTAGTGACACTAGGGAAAATGCTCCGTAACTGTGAAAAGCCATGCAGGTGGCTGCATGCAAATACTTAACCTGAAGAAGTTTGATTTCTTCTATTGAGAGAGCATGGGCTTGCAAACGTTGCAGCAATGAATAAGAGATCAAGACAATGAAGACCTGGTTGTTTAAAAAAGTTGAGGTTGTGTTTGTTAGGATTCTTTGGCTGTAAGTAACCAGAAGAGTAGCTTCCGGGGGAAGTGTGGACAACATAGGTCCTGTGTTCAAAGATTATGTGAGAATCGAAGGGACCAGGGCTCAGATAAGGTCAGAAGAAAGGGGAGTGTTGGGTCGACAAGACTGACCGATCTGTGTTGCGTGTTCCTCAGTGGGTCCGATGTCCTGCACATCCATGATTCAATCCCTTTCAGCATACCTCAAGGGGCGCCTTTTGTTCTTGTCTGCAGTCTGGGTCAGGCTGGTGTCCTGTTTAGGAAGAAGCATGAGATGTTTAGTAACTCACTTCAGCCTTAACTTCCCCTCATAGGCTACCATCCCAAGCTGGGGAGTTTTTGTGGAGAATGCTTCCCCTGTAACATGCTTGAACACCGACAGTGGATCTGAGCCCCTACCCCTTGAAAAGGGAACCCTGGTGGGGTAGTGGTGAAGTGCTACAGCTGCAAACCGAGAGGTCAGCAGCTTAAATCTGTCAGGCACTTCCTGGAAACTCCAGGGCAGTTCTACTCTGTCCTATAGGGTCGCTATGAGTCGGAACTGACTCAACGGCACCAAACAACAGCAACATTCCTTGAAAATGGTGAGTTCAGTTCGTTTGCCCTGGATAAGGCAGCAGGAAAGATCAGTTCTAGCAAAGGGCATCATATTTGGTAGAGGGTCAGCAAACAGGTGTAAACTCTACAGTGAAATAGGGACATAATAGCCACAATAATGGACTCAAACGTACAAACGACCATGAGGATGGCTCAGGAGTAGACCGTATTTTGTTCTGTTGTACATAAAGTCTCCATGAGTCAGAGCTGACTCGACGGTAACTAACAACTAACAACAACAACATTCCTTGAAAAGATTAGCTGAGTTTTGTACGTGGGCTTGCCTGTCTCTTTCTCGGTTGGGTGGTCCCATCTCCTGCACAGACTGATCTGGCTCTCTGAAGCTCTAAGACTGTACCCTAAATAGACTTAGATGGGCTTCAGAGTCCTTCATCCCTCAATGAGCTGCTTAGCTGTCAATCCAGCTGGTGGAACCAGTTTAGTTCAACGAGATGCCTGACATGCCTGTCCATTGAGTGGACAGTCCCAGCCCAAATAATCCCTGAGAACAAGCGTATAAGGGTCTGACCCACCAGTCTCCCAAAGAGAAGGATCTAGACCTCCACTTGTCTGGTTCTTCCAGGTTTCTGGGGCCTGTCTCCTGGTGTCGTATCCATCTCTAGAAGCAAAATCACCCTAAATTTAGCGACTGGCCTTGTTTTCTGAAGACAGTGACTTGCTGCAGATGAGCCATCCTGAAGAGGAGGGTGTAGGAGGGGTAACTTGTTTCCATATGAGACAGAGCTTTTTTATGTGGGTTTTAGTCCGTCACTGAAGCAGCGTCTGTGTGAGGCTGTCAGCATCCTGATGTCTGTTGCGTGGGCCTCCTCAGTGGCAGTGTCTTTGAGATGTCTGCTCTTCATCGATTTATGCTGACATTAACATGTTTTGGCTCAGCTGCTGTTGTTACTTCCTCTTTTACTTCTTTGGAGGAAACGAAACCTTGGAAGTGTGTTATAACAGCAGAGCCGAAGATCTGATTTCTTCTCTGCTGATGAAATAAGGAATGCAACGTGGTGGGACAGGGAGATGGCATGATATGTGAATATGCCAGGCCTTTGGGGAGCAAGTTTAGTATATGGACTCGTGTGTACAGCTCTTAGCGAGGCAGACTGTGTTCTTACCTTTAGAATGAAAGAATCCACTCATCTCCTTATCTCTTGCTGGTCCCTACTCAGTGATTCCGAAACCCAAGAAGATGTAGGCCAAGGGTTTTCTTTAGTCTGTGCCCAAATAAAACCTTAATGTTCTTCGTAAATTCTTCAGATATGTTTGTGGAGTAGGGAAAGTATATGTTACGAGTGTTAAGTGCTTGTGGGTCTCCCGATACCCTTTTCACCCAGGAGATGTTCTGTTTTTATCAGAATATTGAATTACATATGGAGCTCCATTTCTCTTGTTTTGGGAGAATTTTGCATTAGGCTTTAAGGCACAGGCACAGACTCTATCCTACTGAGGCAAAGCAGACTCAGCAAGGAGAAATGGGAACACACAAAAAAGTTGGCAACCAGGCGTCAGACAGATAGGACCTGTCACAGCTTTGGGATCCATGGAGTGGGAACTAACAGACCAGCCAACTTTTCTCTGTGTTCCTCAGTCATAGGTTTGAATTACTCAGGAGCAAGCATCTGATTAACTGAGACTACAAGTGTGACTGAAGTGAGTAAGTAGGCCTCATTCTTTTTTTTTTTTTATTTTTTATTTTTATTTAACATAACTGAGTGAAAATGTACATTCACATGTAAATTTACATGCCCCCCTATATGCAGCTTCCGCTGCTCTCCCTGTCCAGTGACTGCACACTATTCCTCTCTGCTCCATACATGTCTCATCCTCCCAACAGCCTCCTTTCCCCTCCTCTCTGTCCACTCCCCTTCCTCCAGCCAGAGGTCAGCAAGATGATATCCTACAGATGTATAGAACCATAAAGTGCTTCCAATATATGGTTACTCTGCATTGCCAAGTCCAATCCATTCCTGTCCAGAGAGTGGACCTTTGTTATAATTTATGGGAACGGGCAGCATCAGGGCCGGGGGCCATGCTCTCAGAGGAACCCCAAAACCGCTGGACCATCAATTGAGGTCTTTTAGTGGAGATCTCATGATGCACCTCTTTTTATTCTTGTGTTGCCAGTGAGGCTCCTCTCTGTGAGCTCCGTCATGGCTATCACTGGTGGTGGCCGGGCACCATCCGGTTCTTCCGGTCCCAGGTCAAAGTAGGCACCCGCTCTTGTGGGTCTCTCTGTCTTCTCGGTTGTCTTTACCGCATGCCATTTTGGCCCTCGGTGAGCATCCGTTCCTGCTTAGGCCTCATTCTTAAAATGAGATATTTTAAGGTTAAAGTTAAAAATTTCCACCACTAGGCTGAATGTTTTAGAGGATGTTCAGTGTCCTCTTTACTGCTAAATTTCTTGTAACAACACCAACACCACTTAATAAGCTAAAGAGGATTGAGAATCTCTAAGGGAGACATATGAAGTCCGACAGTTAAGTTCATGAACTCATCCTAGAAAAAGTGCTGCCTAGGTCATTGCTGACTGTTTCTGTGGTCACCTTTAAAGTACTCCTCTTGGGAAGTTATGCACCAGTGACAGTGCCTAGTTCACCTTTCAAAGCAGTTTTGGAACTCTTTCCCTGAAATGGCCATCAGAACTGTCGTCAGATTACCCTTGATGTCTTGAATGTCATCCAGTTACCCTCCTTTCAATATTTCCTGTATCTTGGATAGTGAAAAAAGTCACTGGGGACAGATCAGGTGAGAAGGGGGGGTGTTCCAATACAGTTATTTGTTTACTGGCTAAAATCTCCCTCACAGACAACTGTATAATTAAGTTTGCAGACTTGCCACCATGCCACTGTGCACAATGGCCATTCCAGAAAGAGTTCCAAAGTTCCTTTGAAGGGTGGAGTAGGTGGGGGTGTCAATGCACAGCTTCCCAAGGGGAATACTTCAAAGGTGACCACAGAAATAGTCAGAAATGAGTTATGTAGCACTTAGAACAATTAAATTCGCAAATTTAATTGTCAGACCTCTTATAATGTGCTGCATTACCCAAAAGGACATATTTTGGAGAACCCACCGACTTAGTGTCCCAGGACTCCAGCTGTGGCGTCTTTCAAACTCTTTGCCTCTTGTGGGGGGTTCGGATAATTTTCAGGAGCATGTATTCTTATTTGGTGAAGTTTGACATATGGGTTAGAAATTAAGTCACCCGTCGTACATATGTAGTTCTCATTTTCCAAATTAATGAATGAGTTCATTGCCCTGAGAGTATGAAAGTGAGGGAAAGTGTGGGCTTGAGCTCTGACCTGTGCCTCGGTTTCACTCATTTGAGGGATTTGGAAATGAGGGTGCTGGAGAAAGTCTTAAGGGTGCCCTGCAGTTCTAATCCTCTATGGACGTGTTCAAATTCTGAAGAGGCTATCATATTTTATGGCGTTTTGATTGCAACGATTTACCTTTAACATTCAACTTTCCTTTTTATGACCATTAGTATCTGACATTTGGAGTGCTTTGGAACATTCCAGTACAGGCTCAGTACCTTTTTTAACCTCAAAAGAAAATTTCACCAGACATCTTTAATTGCCTCTTTCTATTCAGAGCAAAATGAAATAAAAATTAATCTGGAAATCTCTAAACTGAAGCTCCAAGGAGACTGACTTACCTATTATTTTTTTCCCTCATAAATTTCAGCAGTTGATATCATGCCACCTGCCTGCCAACTGAGAACTTAAGACTCACTGGACCGAACAGCTGGCTCAAGGTGGACCCCTGTCTGATGGGACCTGACCCTTAGGGACGAGATGTGCAAGTACATTCACTGTTCCTTTTGAAGTTCTCAGAGATCTGTTCCTCTTTTCTTTTGAGAAAACCACTTGGCTGAACTGTCTTGTGGCATATGCCCTATTTGAAAAAAAAATGCTGTCAGGTTGGTTGTGCCTCATAGCAACTCTGTAGACAGAGCAGAACTGCCCCATAGAGTTTCCAAGGACTGCCTGGCAGATTTGAACTGCTGACCTTGTGGTTAGCAGCAGTAGCATTTAACCATTACACAACCAGGGTCTCCAGTCCCTGCTTAGGAATCTTAATTTGGTATCTACTCACTGAGCACTGGCTGTGCAGAGCTGAGGCTATAGAGTCAGTAGGCCTGGATTCCAATTCCATCTCTGCTGTAACTTAAGCTATCTTGGTGATACTGTACCTTTGCACACCTTGGTTACATTTTCTATGGCAGGGGAATGAGTCCTCTGGAAACCTACAGTGCTAGGAACAGTGTTTGTTCCCCCCTCCCCTGCCCCCAGAAAACGTAATAACTGACTGTGCTTTTTCCCATTGCCCCTGATAAAGACATGGCTTACTGATAGTGAATTTGGGTTTGACAACGACAAAAATTCCTTCAGTAAAAGTGTATAGACTGTCTGTAAAAGTTATCCTGCAATTCTGATACAAACTTTGAGTTTATAAACAAAAGAACAGTTCTGGCAAGAATGTAACTTTCCTAATCAGATGGATTTTGTGTAAATGTGTTATCTTTCAGGGATCCAGGGACCAGTACTGAGACATGCCCTGATAGCTCGTGTCTTATATGACCACCTTGATTCCGATGTGTTTCTATATCCTGATCTAAATAAACTGATCACCTTAGGGAGGTGGGGCAAGCAGTGAGAGAGAAAGATTGAAATTCTCACAAACCCATATTCTGTTCCAAATGGTCAACTTCTGGAAATCTGAATATACATCATAACCCACATACAATTAGGGCCCTATATAGCCCTGTCTTAGTTAATGTTTCCTTCAAGAAAACAGTAGTTCATAAACAAATACAACTGAAAATAAATTAGAGCTTATTCAGACTCTTGGGAAAATGACAAAGAAGGGAGTAAATTCTCAATGTCCCACATAGCTCCTAATGGCTCTTTCTAGATAAATCTCTGTGTCTCAGTCTCGCATGTGCTCAGGGATGATTTCTTATACAACTGTCTTCCTCCTCTTTCTCTGTGCTGCCCCTCAAAGTTTCTTGATATATAGCCTGGGAAAGTGTTCTGTTTTCCCAGTTCCCTTTCTGCCATAGTAATTTCCAAACCATTATAGCTCAAATAAGCCTTTCTTATTTTTTTCCAGTTTTTTCCCCATTTTGCATTTCTTGGTTTCTATCTAATAAATAAAGAGTCTAAGAGATGGACTAAGACTTTGTCCCCTAATAGGGGATGAGGAGGAGACTGACTACAAACGTAATTTAATGTCTCTTTCTCTTATTCTGGTCACCATGACCTTGCATGCCCATGTATGACAATTAGAGATGATACATGTAAAACATCTAGTGCAGGGCACAAGGGAGATCCTCAGAAGGCGGAAGCTCTATTGCTCAATTATTCTTGATTTCTCTGAGATTCATGTAGATAGATGTTCTTGTGCTGGCTTGAGACAATAGAAAAAAAGAGATCCCTGCTCTCCGGGTCACCACCCCCTCCTGGTGACTGTGTGATGAGTATTAATGAAGCTTAATGCACTCAAGTGACTAATACCGTGTTGTCCATGTGGTAGGATAGTGACGCTGTTAGGTGCTGTTGGATCGGTTCTGCCTCATAGCAACCCTGTACACAACAGAAGGCCGCATGGCTTGGTCTTGCAGCGACCTCGCAATCACTGCGATGTTTGAGCCCCTTTTTGCAGCCACTGTGTCAGTCCAACACATCAGATGTCTTCCTCTTTCCTGGTGACTCGCTACTTTACCAAGATTGATGTCCTTCTCCAGGCACTGATCCCTCCTGATAGTATGTCCAAAATATGTGATCCAAAGTCTCACCGTCTTTGCTTCTAAGGAGCGTTCTGCTGTACTTCCCAGGCAGATTTGTTCATTTGTCTGATGGTCTGTGGTGTACTGGGGAGTCTTCACCAACACTATAATTCAGAGGCATCAGTTCTTCTGCAGTCTTCTGCATTCACGGTCTGGCTGTCACATGTGTATGAGGACTCACCCAAGTTAGGACATTCTCAATCATCTTGAGACAGTAAAAGATCCCGGGAATACACACAGAAATAAGACAAAGCCTTTGCCTTGGTTGAACTTACTCTGTAATAGAGAAGACAGTCTAGTAAACAAATAAAAGACAATATGAAAAATGCTAATGAAGGAAAGATAAAATTGTTCTCAGAACACAGGATGGAATGACAAAACCCATTTGTGACTAAATGAAGAAACTTTGATATGGGTTTTCAAAGATGTGTATGTATCCTCCATAAAAAGAAAAAAAGAGGATACATTATTTTGTTTATTGTGTATTAGACCCTTCTACATGATTCTAGTCTCCATGCATCAAATTTTCATTAAATTTATTCCTAACGAGATGAGACAAAATAAGTATTAATATCCCCATTTTACAGATGAAGACACTGAGGCTTAGAGAAGTTAAATGACTGACGAGTAGGACTGAACCTGACTTAGAAGTCCTACTCATTCAATTGTCTTCTGATTCCTCTGGAGAGAAAGGGCTCCAGAGACAAAGATATGAGAAAGACAAGGATATTTCTGAACATGTTTTAGGAGCCATCACTTTGTTTCATGACCAAGGGGTACACTGAAGGAAAGTTGCTGTACTGTGGCACGTGGCCAGTGGTGGTAAGTATGGAGAAATGAAGGGGATGGGGACAGAGAAGAGGATGTGCAACAGGGGGTGGGAATGGGACAGAGATGGGAATGGGGACAGGGAGGAGGTTGGATGTGGGGGCTTTCAAGGGGCTCTGTCTCCTCATAGAGGGAAGTGGGGGTGGGGAGTCCAGTCTGTAATGAGCTGAGTCATGAAGAGTGTGAAACTCATACCGTGTCGTGAGCCCCAGCTCTGATTCAGCCTCTCTGAGCCTCCATTTCCCCAGCTGTAAAACGTGGGTAACTATATTGCCCAGTTCAAAGGGTCGTAGAGAAGTAAATACGAGACAGGGCATATAAACGGCTTAGCCCAGTACCTGATGTATATGAAGTGCTCAGTAAATGGAATCGTCACCATCACCGTTGTCATTTTCTTGGCAGGCTATCGACTCATTTTTTGATGTACCTAATTTAGGGAGCTTTAAGGACAGTCATCATGCATTCTTGATAAACTCGTGTGTTTGTGTGTGTGTGTGTGTGTGTAGTTATCATATGCTCTAGACACAGGTGTGCTTTTTGTTAGTGAATTGGAATAGACTTGATGGCAGTGGGTTTGTTTTTTGTTGTTGTTTTTGGCGCTTTTCAAGGGCTTCTACTAATTGATGCCAGGCTGTGGGTAGTTGTTCTGTGGTCACCTACTGCCTGCCTCTATTGCTTTATCATTTCCGAGACTCAGCTGCAAGGCTGAATAAAGCAAACCCGTGGGCATCTATGCCTGTGAGCGAGGGGGAGGGGAGTCTGTCATTGTGACATTGTGCAAGCCTTCACCCGTGTGTAAGGCTGGAGTTGCTGAGGGGCCCTTGGTGACTGTGCAGTACCAGTTCCCCAAAGGGCATTTGACTGAACTGCCCTTGCCATGTGCCAACCACCATGCCCACAGATTTCATCCCCAACGTCGGCCAGAGTTGCATTAAGACAGACCTTGGAGGCACTTGGGCCTGAGTGCAGATTCTGCCAGTCTTTCACTGTGTGCTGTGGGGTGATTTATTTAAGTTCTGTGAACTCAGTTTCCTCACCTGTGCAGCAAGGATGCTGTTTCTTACCTTCGCTTTGCCCTGTCTGGTGCCCTGAGGTAGCTTATGTGTCACTGTGATGCTAGAAGTTACGCCACTGATTTTCCGAATACCCACAGGGTCACCCCTGGTAGACAGGCTTCGTTTGTGCCTCTAGACTGACAGAGACTAGGAAGAAAGGCCTGGGAATCTACTGAAAATTAGCTAGGGAAATCCTATGGACCACAAGAGAGAATTTTCTGAAGTATCAGCCCTAGGTGAAAGCACTCAAAATACACAGGGGCTGCCACCAGGACACAAGCACATCAATGGCTGTGAAGGTAGCAGGGGACTGGGCACCATTCTGTTCTGTTGTACAGAGGGCTGCTGGGAGCCAGAGCAGACTCAGCAGCAGATAATAAGAGCAACGTTTTTTATGCTGCAGGGAAGTTGTGAGAATTCAAATAAGATAAGGTGATTGAAGGATCCAGCACCTAGTAGATTTGCAATAAATGGAAACTCTTAAGTTACTCTGCATTTTCATCCACTAGACTTCCATTGTAAAGAAAAGGAACTATGCCTACCATGTGAATAGTCCTATCGCCAGTATCCATCACGGTAGACAAGTACATGTGTGTTTGCTGAATGAATAGTCAACTAAATGAGCTGAGGAGTATCTGTCTCTGTTTTACAGATATGAAAACTGAGGCTGAAAGAGGTTAGGTAAGTGGTCCAAGGCTAGCTGGCTACTAAGTGGAAGAGAAGGGATCTGAACTTCTTGCAGCCTCCACAGATCGTGTTCTTTTTCTCTGAAACTTACACTTTGGATCTGTCAGATGTTTGATAAAATTGAAGATCTCAATATCTTAGTTTTCAACTCGATTCTTTTAAAAGAGATGGTAATGATAATCTGAACATCTCGTGACCATCCACCAAGTATGAAGGACTATCCTGGGTATTTTGTAAACTTTATCTTATTTACAAAGTCATTCTTGAAATATTGTTATTCCTGATGGCTACTGGAGGAAATTGAGGTCCAGAGAGGTCAAATAAGTAGTCTGATACAACAAAGTGGAGCCCTGGTGGCACAGTGGTTAAAGTGCTTGGCTGATAACCAAATAGGTCAGCAGTTCGAATCTACCAGCCACTGCACAGGATAATGATGTGGCCGTCTGCTCCTATTAAAACGACAGCCTTGGAAACACTGTGAGGCAGTTCTGCTCTGTCCTACATGGTTACTATGAGTCAGAACCAACTTGATAGCAGTGGGTTAACATAATGAAATAACAAAATCAGGATTCCAACACCAGCTGCTGGAGACCGAGCTGATTTTTTATTCCCTTCTGTGACCTTGTTAGCTTTTGCTAACAAGGCTTGCCAAGTCTTTAAGATGAGGAATTTCTAGCTGGCCTGTTAGAAGACCTCAGCCAGACCGAGCATGGAAAGGCAGATCCTGAATCAGAGTCAATGCACACACGAGTACTTCCTTGAGGCAGGGCAGTTTCTCCATCTCTGGTACCCCTGGGATGTGGCTGAGCTGTGTTCACCTGCTGGGAGATGAGGCTTGCTGTAAGGCCCAGTTATTTCATGAATTCAGTTCTTCAAAACAAAAGTCCATTGTGTGTCTGTCACCACAGAAAGATCAGCCAGTGAAAACCTTGATTCACAGCTCACGTGTATCTCAGCTCTCTTCTCCACAGTTGTTACTTCACAATTCCTGAGTGGAAGTCAAGGGTTTTCCTTGATAGAAAGAGGTCCTTTCAGGGTGCCGCCTGAGTACCCAAAGTGCTTGAAGAAAGAACATAATTCAGGGTACCCCATCTGCTTAAAAACTGCCATTGCCACCGAGTTGATGGTGACTCACAGCAGCCCTATAGAGTAGAACTCCCCCATAGAGTTTCCAAGGAACATCTGGTAGATTCGAACTGCTGACTTTTTGGATGGCAGCTGTAGCAGTTAACCATTACACCTTGAGGGCCCACCTGCTTCTGGCATGAATTCAGAAGGTGCTTCCTTTATGCTCACTTGCTCTGTTCCTTGTTAACAGAACCTCAGTTTCATTCAGGGTAAAAATACATCAGTTATAGATTGAATGTTGTCTATACAGAAATACAGGGTCTGACAATTAAGCCCTCAAACTTCATTGCTTTACATGGTACATACCTCATTGCTGAATATCACTACAGTCATCTTTAAAGTACTCTCTTTGGGATGCTGTGCACCAACACCAATACTTAGTCCACTCTTCAAGGCAATTTTGGGACTCTTTCTGGAATGGCCATTGCATATGGTGACAAGGTGAGAAGTTTGCAAACTTAACTGTCTAGTTGTCTGTGAGGGAATTCTGAGCCAGTAAACAAACAACTGTATTGTAGCACCCTCCCTGCTCATCTGATCTGGCCCCCAATGACTCTTCTCTTTACTTAAAGATAAACGAAATATTGAAAGGAAGACATTTGAGTGACATTCAGGACATCCAGGATAATATGACAACAGCTTTGGTGGCCATTCCAGAAAAAGAGTTCCAAAATTGCTTTGAAGGGTAGATTGGGTGGTGGCGTTGGTGCCTAGCTTCCCAAGGGGAGTACTTAGAATGTGACGGTAGTGCTGTTTCGCAGTGAGATACGTAGCACCTTTTCTAGGATGGGTTCACAAACCTAGCTGTCAGACCTTGTATGCGGTGGAATTCTCTTCCATATACCTGTTGGTCTGATGTAATGCGATGTCATTATCTTCCATAATGCAGTCTAATGTAACGTGCTCAGTTGATGGGTTAAAGTCCTAAGCCTAATCAGTTTTGAGTTAACATGAAGGGTAGCACAGACAGAGAGATGGACTGGGCAAGACAGATGCCATGTGAGGATCACCGAGGAACCAAGGAAAGCCTAAGAACAGCATATTCATGGTCTCCGTGGTGGCAGGAAGTATGCTGCGCATGGTACCTGAGAGAATGCCAGCGTGGCTGTAGTGGTGACCCAACTTTAAGCCTCATTTGACAGACTCTGGTTTTGAAGACCTGTTTGCACTCACTCGCTTGCTCTGGGTCCCTGTTTAAGCCTCAGCTTCGCCTCTTTTGCCTCACTCTCCCTCCAGCTCCCATCACCCAACTCCAGGCCATCCAGGTAGAGGATGGAGGCTTACCTGTCCCCTCTCTGAGATTCGTAGGGCAGGGAGCCTGGACCCAGCCAGAACATTGTTCTACTCCCCAGCATCCAAATAACCTAGGGCTCTCGAAGCCAAGCCTTCTTGCTCCAGATGGGGACAGATGGGTTGTCCAGATAGTCTCCATTTGCCATCACAAGGAGAACACTAAGCTACTACAAAAACAAGCCAAGCTTTTCTACTCTTGCTCTTCATCTCAGCATCTGGGCCTCAAATTATATCCATTACCAACCCCTTCAGTAATGAACAGTTGGAGGAGCAGGAGGGAAGAGGGGAGGGAAGCTAAGCAGAAGAGCAATAGGTGGAGGAAAGAGACCACATTTGCTCCAGGTCTCTTGCACAACAGTCAGGAGTGTAGGCTTTGGTAGACCAGGTGCTCATTCTGCATGTACCACTTCTTAACCAGGCGACTCGGGAAGGGCACTCCACTGCTCTGAGTCTATTTCCTCAGCTATTGAAAAGAATATTCTTACATTCAGGAGTTGATGTGAAGATTAAGTCAGTAATGCATAAAGCACTTATGACTGTGCCCGAGGCATGATACATTATCAATAAATCACAGCTGATATTTTCTTTCTTATTATTAACAGTGATGAGAAGAAAAAGACTTCTGCTGATCACAGCAGAAAACTTTTTTAAGCAGCTAGAGACTATCAACAATGCTAGAGCAATCCTTTGAGGCTGTCAGCGCTCCTGGAGTTCAGACATGGGCACATTAACAGGGTAACCATCTGTCTGAAGTAGTGTAGAGAACATTCCAGCACTGAAGGTACTTCTGTGAGCAACAGCTGTAGTGCAGGGGTTCCATGTGTATATATGCCAAACCCCCAAAAGCTCGTTGCCAGTTGATTCCAATGCATAGCAACCCTATAAGACAGAGTAGAAGTACCCCCATTGGGTTCCCTAGGCTGTAATCTTTACCGAAGCCGACTACCACCTCTTTCTCTTACAGAGTGGCTGGTGGGTTAGAACTGCTAGCCTTTCGGTTAGAAGCCAGGTGCTTAACCACTGTACCGCTGTGACTCCTCATGTGTTTTTATAGTATATATTTATATTTACGTGGTGTAGTTGTATAAAAACTATAAAAAGAGCTGTTCTATTTGGAACAGCCTCAGGCAAGGGGAGTTAGCCTGAAGTCAGCTGGGGGGCGAAGATCCTAGTGAGATGAGAAGACTTGCTCTGCAGAAAATTTCGGGCTATGTGTGTTTTCAGAGATTGGCAGTCCTAAACAGAAGTTACAAGAGTAGCTACCAGGGGAGAACCTGATCACAAAGCCGAGTGTAAGCAAGAATTATGCTTTCCTCTGTACTGCAGGAACACTGCCCTCTCTGGGGGCTGGTTTTCATTTGTAATCTTAGGAACGTAGCTGAGCCGCAGACAATGAACCTGGTATTGCTCCGGAACCCTGCTGGGGAGCTTCGGTGTCAGGGGACCCAGCGGTCAGAGTTCTCAGCTATTAGGTACCAGTCCCAGAGTGTGTGTGCACACGAGTCTGTGTGTGCATGCATGCATGAGAGAGTGTGTGTGTAATTATGTTTGAACAATTCTAGGCCTTTGTGAGACCTAATGGGAAGGTTTCTGTGGGGCAGGGTAGATGCAGTTCTGCAATGTCTGGCCACCGGCAGAGAGTCCAGGGATGCTGCTCTGCCGTTTTGTCCTTTCTCCCAAACAGGAGACTGTTCGAGGCCACCATTGTAGCACCTTGCAAACAACAGCAGAAAAGAATAGGAAAAAATAATAATACCTGCCTAATGAGGCTGTCATGGGCATAAATCAGTGGCTTTACTTGAGTCGTCTGGAGAAACCAGTCCATTTAGACACCCTCCCTCACCTGGAGCTGTGGAATCCGGAAAACCTTCCAGTTCCCACATCCTCAGGAGTACCAGGGAATGTCCAGGATGGGAAGCCTAGTGCAGAGATCCCAGTGATGGAGCATTTAAATACATACCAGGCACTGAGCTGGGGATGCCATGTCCCTTTTCTCAGTCTGTTCTTCCCACAGAACTTCTGGTTTTAGAGGAAAGCAAAACAAATAAACAACAGGAAAAGCAGATTGACTATAGGAGTTTCTTTCTTTCCCCTCCTCATAGTCTACTGGAAAAAGTTACAAAAAAGAAAAAAGGAGGGAAGGGAGGAAAGATGAGAGAAAGTAGGAAAGAGGGAGGAAAGAAGAGGAGAGGGGAAGCAGGACAGGACAGAGAACAGGAGGGAGGGGTGAGGGAGGGAGGAAGGAAGACAAAAAGCAGAGGAGGCAAGACTCAGATGGATCCTGGAAGTGGGGAAGCCGGTGAAGAGGTGATAACTGATGCTGCAGAGCTGAGAAGGTGACCATCTAGACATTTTAAGGCACAGGCTACAAGGGAAGGTGGTGATGAATCTTGCTTTGGAAACTGAATTTGCAGCTGTTGGCTCTCTGGATCCCCTCCCTCATCTAACTCAAGCAGATGACTACCTCTCCTTCCTCCCCACATCCCATGGAATTGAGATTTCTCAGGGTAATCAATCAGACAGTCCCACAGGGTCCACAGCTACAGCAGCGTGTAGGGGAGAGAAGTGGATGGGTGAGCACTGACCTCTCAGCTACCCTGCCTGCTCCTCACCCAAATGACAGGAGCAACTGGTAGAGCCAGGAGGAAATACACCAGGACTCTAACGAATAGGCTGGCTCACTGCTTCGTCACTCTACGGGGTGTCCATCGGTCATCAGCAGCCCCGCCCCAGTGAGCTCAGAACTCTCCTTGAGGCCTGCACCTACTGCAGAATGTGGGACACTTCCAACCTGAAACAGAGAGGGTTTGTTATGCACTGAAAGACGACTCCCAACAAAGGTAAGTAGAAATCATAACCCCTGCATTGATGAATGGCACTGTGTTTGAGGAGACAGGAATTTTCTGTAGAGATGTTACCAGCTACATTCAGGAAGTCACGGTGGAGTAGCAGGGTGGTTCTTGATCCAGACCCTTTGGAGAAACGTTTTCTAAAAGAGAAGGACGGACATGGAAGGAGAGTCACACACAGGAAGACACCATATGTGTCCACTAGTCAAGGAACGCCAAGAAACACCTGGGCCAGCAGAGAGCTGAGACAGATACGGAAGCGCCTTCTCCTAGAGCCGAGAGAGACAGAGACGGAGAGACTAGTTCTGTGGGTGTCCTGAATTCATTCTTCTAGCCTCCAGAGTAGTGAAACGATGCCTTTCTGTTCTTTGAAGCCTCTCCCTGATCCCATTTTGTAAGATTTTATTATGGCTTCCCTGGGAAAATAAGACAGATCCAAACAAGCAAACTGGGAAAAAAAAAAAAGAGGCGGAATCTAGGAAAGGAGAAAGCAAGAAGTCTCTGCAGTATTTTGGTAGATGGAGGCCAGGGTTAGAAGACTTTGCTGCAAGAGCTGAGGATGGTTGCCCCTGGGAGCAGGATTCAGGGATGAGACTGGTTGAACTACTGGTTTTCATTATATGCACTCTTTGATTGAACAAAACAATGTGTGTGTATTACTCTGATAAGTACAATGCTTAATTTTTAAAACAACATCATTGCAAGAAAGGAGTGCTTCCCAGTGAACAGGTGAGTAAACTGAGGCTCAGAAAGTTTAGTGTATCTTTATATGGATCATATGTCCATGGTTACATCTTTTGCCAACCATGTGCTTCCCCCACGAGGTGTTTTCTTAAACTCGCTATACCTTGGCAGGTTGGCAAAAAGCTTAATGCACACCACTGTTTTTGTAAAAGTGTGGTAGATGACTTGCCTAATATCACATAGCAACTAAATCAAAGAACTTGGATTTGAACCCACAACTGTCTGTGTCAAAACCTGAGATATTCCAGTTATGCATGAGTGGTTCTTTGCTGGCTGTTTAAAATCAGGTAAAACAGAACAGCACCTGACACTTAAGCTTCCCGTTAGGAGTCTCCCGGGTGCAGTCAGTTAGGGTGGCTCCAGGATGCAGCAGACTCTTCACGGCTCCCTTTACGGGACTCCGACTGAGGGCCATCAGCGTGTCTGGCCACTCACTGGATGATCTTAGGTCTGCTCTCTGTTGTGACCAAGGCTGTTTTTGCTGAAACTCAGTACGGAAGCCCCCAAGAACCCCCGGAGGACAGCAAGGAATGAAAACACACAGCCTGAAAATGTGCTATTGATGTCTGACTGCGTTGGGAACAGGGGAGTTGAGAGGAATTCTTTAAAAGATTTTAAAAATCTCCTTCCCTTAAAAAAAAGCAGCAGACACAAAAAAGAAAATTGTTCACTGACAGAAATATAACCCCATGATGTCTTTGTAAGAGTCAGTTTTAGTTGCAACAGATTTTTTTTTTCAAGTTCAGGCCAGTAATATCAGTAGGGGCCACAGAGCGCACCTGGTGACACTGTCAGAGGCAGAGGGGGTGACACCAAAATGACCATCTATAAACATTTTGTGCAGTGTTTCGGTAGAAATCTATTATTTTTTAATAAAAATATCCTTGCAGTTAGTCATAACAACAAGAATATTTTTCCCAAGCCCAGCTTAAAGGTATCGATATACCAACCGGGCTGAAGCTCTATGCTAACTTAGTTTTCGAACCTTCTCATGTGGTCCTCTCAGAACTGTCATTATTACCCATTTATGGTGATGCTTTGAGTCATGCGATTCCATCTGTATGTATGTCCTAAAAGTACATGCTGTCGGTGCTGCTGCTGCTGGTGTGTTTGTAGTTTCTGATTTTGCCAAACTTCGTGGGTGTTTTCGCAACGTTATTTCATTACTTATTATCTGTGAACCAATACTTTCCCCTTTTTGAGGATGAAATTGTAATTGGAGGAAAAGAAGAGGTGGTAGATGGGAATTACACCTTACAAGTAACATTAGTGCCAAAACAGTACTAAGGATACTCTGTGGTCCGGTGTGGGATGTGTTCCACAGGTGTGTGTGTGTGTGTGTGTGTGTGTGTGTGTGTGTGTGTGTGTGTGTGTGTGTGTGTGTGTGTGTGACACCATGAGTTACTGAGCTAGGTGACACCAAGCCTAGTGGTGCCACTGGTTCAGGCATCTCCAATAAACACCAGCCTCTTGTTTTCTGTGACACCATTTAAGGCAGTGATGTAGGTCTGCTGGGAGTTTCCATCTGGAAATAGGAATGGAGTCAAGCAGATCATAGAGAGAGGCTGGGTGGATACATTGTGTCCTACTTCTTTGGGTCTCAAAAATCAAATGGACTGGGGTGGGACTTGGGAATCCAAAGGATCTGTAGCCTTTGCTTTTGTCTTTTGGTGGAAAGCACCCTGATCCGGGTCAATTTGGATGACTGGTTCTTGTCACTGAAGCCGTATCTTCCAGGAGCTTCTCTGACCTTCCTTGTCCCCACCACGGGATAGGCTAGGTGTCCTATAGCAAGCCTCTTCTAAATCCTATATTAGTGTAAACTCTATTGCCCTCAAGCCAATTCTGACTCATAGTGACCATATAGGGCAGAATAGTACTGTTCTCTACAGTTTCCAAGGAGGGCCTGGCGGATTTGAACTGTTGATCTTTTGGTTAGCAGCCGTAGCCCTTAGCCAGTGTGCCACCGCGGTGTCCTGGTTAGTGTGTACCTTGCTTAAGTGGGATTGTTGGTTAGTTTTTCACCTCCATACTTGACTGTAAGCTTCTTGAGGTTAGAGACTACATCTGTCTTGGGTGGTACGCCATCTCATCACTTGGCAGAACACCTGACATACCTTAGTAAATTTCCTGATGCATTGAGTGGATAGAATATAGTCATTCAACCATCCAAAACTTCATGACGCCTCCAAGGAAGATGTTTCGCTATGGTGCTGAGCAGCATGCCCTACTTTTCCATCCCTGCTTAGAGCATCTGAGGTGTGAAATTCCTGCTTACCACAAGGTTCTCATTTTGTTAAAAAACAACCAAAAAACCCCACAACATGTAGACAACGGATGGATCAGGCATGAAGTGGAACGTACACACGTGTTGGAATAACCAAGACAATTTCCACCTGAAGAATTGTCTTCTGTGTGTCAACCACTGCCACTGAATTCCTTTCTTGAGTAGACTTCATTTGTGTGTACCATGGGTTTGTTCTTTTGGTTTTCCAAACATGAGAATCCATCAGGAAGTGGCTGTGTTCCACTTGAGTTGATCCCTTGTCATGACAGGATCTTCCAGTCTTCTTTTTGGGAGCTACCAGCTTCAGTCTTCAGCTAGGCAGACCAAAAAAAGTAAACCAAAACAACAAAACAAAACCCAGCTGCCGTTGAGTCATTTCCAACTGACAGCAACTAACGCTGTATGACAGCGTAAGACTACCCTGTAGAATTTCTAAGTAGTCCCTGGTGGATCTGAACTGTTGACCTTTTGGTTAGTAGCTGTAGCTGGTAACCACTATGCCACCAGTTAGTTGGGTAAAAACCAAACCCACTGCTATCAAGTTGATTCCAACTCATGGTGAACCTGTAGACAGAGTAGAACTTACCCGTAGTTTCCAAGGAGCACGTGGCAGACTCAAACTTCTGACCTTTGGATGAGCGGACGTGAGACACCACCACGTCAGGAACAGAAGGAAGGACCAGTAAAGAAGACTAGAGACAAAGCAGTCAGAACAGTACAAGGAAAACCAGCAGAGCAGTGTCCCAGCAGCCAACTAAGGAAGCGTTCTGAGAAGAGAATGACTGCATGAATCCTGCCACTAGTAACCACAGCACTTAACCACTACACTACCAGTGTTTGCAAAACCGAAGCCACTGCCTTCAAGTTGATTCCAACTTACTGTGACCCTATAGGTGACAGTAAACCTACCCCTATAGAGTTTCCGAGGAGTGCCTGGTGGGTTTGAACAGCCGGCTTTTTGGTTAGCAGATGTAGCACTAAACCACCATGCCACCAGAGTTTCCTAGGTAGGTAGGCAGCCACTACCCACTGCCATCGAGTCAATTCAGACTCATAGTGACCCTATAAGTCAGAGCAGAGCCACCCCACAGAATTTCCAGGAAAGGTCTGGTGGGTTTGAACTACCAACATTTTGGTTAGCGATGTAGCACTTAACCACTATACCGCCAGGGTTTCCCCTAGGTGGGTACAGGGAGTTTAATTCCTCTGGTTGGCTACCATCTTGTTTCTTGCTTCATCTTGTAATTTTCCTAATGTGGAAAGTCACTTCTTATGCCAGTTGGCTTCTTCGTGGGTTGTTCTGTAGCTCACAGTCACGTGAGATCATCACTTAACAATGAATTACAAGCCTTCACTGTTAGAGCCCTGACTACGAGAGACCGTAAGGATTCTTTGGCCCAGTCCTTTCATTTCACACATGGCGTGCTGAGATCTTAAGCGGTTTGCCTGTGACCACGAAGAAAGTTAGCAGCAGAGTCCAGACTAGTGCATTCGAATCTCTGATTGTCTCTGCTCACGTGAGCTACATCTCTGCAGCGTCCCTGTTCATGAAAGATCCCACTCAGATGAAAACCCATCCAGTCTAGTTGATTTGAAGCCCTTTCTGCCTGTGAGTGGGAGGCTGAACTGAGTGCTTCCTGGGAACTCTGGCAACTCTCTGACCAAGTTTTTACTCGTTCGAGGCTTAAACTCCCCCAGAAGGAGAAGCAACCGGGTCACCTAGGACCTGCAGCTTCCCAAGCCAACACTGACATGTGGATGGCAGGATTCGCTGTGTTCTCTGCCTTCTCCAACATAGCCCTCAGGATGCCAAAAAGACAAATGCATCTCTCCCCTCCAAATTATTCCTCCTACAAACGCTGAGCATCTCCATCTGGGAGACATTTAACATTTCAGGCAGCTACTGTGGATCTGGGGGAGGAATAGCCAAGTATCAACTCTCTTCCCAGAATAACTCCCCTGATTGCTGCAGGAGACACCAAGATCCAGCCCAGGCAGGAGGAGAAAAATAGTGTCTGGGGAGGCCCAGCAGCTACCGGGGAACAGGTGAGCCATTTCCAGCGACCTGTGTCCACCCTGCTCTTCTCCCTTCAGAAGTGTGTTTTGATGAAACTGTGTAAAGATGTCATTTCGCCCCTCTCCTGGGCTGATGCATTTCCAGAAAGAATGCTTCAGTGATGTTTCCCCAGGTGATGGTTTCGTGTTTCTTCTGACACTTTAAGTTCATTCAGATACTTACAGGAAACCACACCTATTTCCTGCTAGGCCACGGTGGAAGGTGTTCCTTCAAGGGTGGCAGTAATGGACATATCTGAGCTCTGAATGAGACCCAAGAACTTGCCTCTGCCACTTCCCTTCTGCCCAGATTTGCTAAATTAAGCCATGGAGAAATGAATACCGGGTCCACATCTCCAGCCCCTATTCCTGTATCTGTCCACACACCCACTATTGGTCTGTTCAGTATCTGAAAACCTGTTGCTGTAAACTTGACTCCAAATCATGAAGAGTCCACATATATCAGAGAAGAACTGTGCTCCAGCGGGGTTTCAGTTGCTATAAGCTTGTGAGACTAGGTCGCCGAACCTGTCTTCCATGACACTTACGGATGGATTTGGACTACTGACTTTTCAGTTAGTCACCAAGCATGAAGCATTGCTGGTAGGGACCCAGGATAAAGGAGACACAGTCTGTGTGACTGCAGATGACATTGGTGAATGGGGGGGGGGGAGTCTATAAAACATGTCTGCGTGGTACACTAAGTTTGAATGGAATGGATGCAAGATCAAAGGACTGGGAGTTAGAGTAGGGAGAAATCACTGTTAGCTGAGGGATCTGGGAAATCTTCTTGGAGTAGGTGTTGTTTGTCTAAGACCTTCAAGCAAAAGCCAAAACCAAACCAAACCCAATGCCATCGACTCAATTCTGACTCATAGAGACCCTGTAGGACAGAGTAGGACCGCCCTGTAGAATTTCCAAGGAGTGCCTGGCGGATTTGAACTGCTAACCTTTTGGCAAGCAGCTGTAGCACTAAACCACTCCACCATCAGGGTTTCAGGAGCCTTAGAATTTGAATATGTGGAAATGAGTTGAGGAAGGGGCATCTTGGGTGAAGGGAGTAGCTTCAGCAAAGGCAATTCAAGGCAAACTACGATCGGTTTCATGAATTTCTTCCATCCTTCATTCATCCATCTATTTTCTGAGTGGCGAGCACACACAATGGCGTGTGGTTAGGTGCTGGGCATACTGACAAGCACCAAACATGACCTCGGAGAGCTTTGTCTAGTGTGAATCAGAGAGGTCAGGAGCAATGTTTGGTAGCAAGAACAAGAACCAAGGTGCCAGAGGGGTGAGTGCATGGACAGGCACTTACCTCAGGGATGGCAGGTCGGGGGACTTCCTGCAGGGCAGAAATCAGAACCAGGTGCCAAAGATGGATGGCAGTGGGCCCTGCAAGAAGGACGCAGTGTGCGCACAGGCCCTGGGGTTTGAGGCTGCAGGGCCGGGTGTGGGGTGGTAAGAGAGTGGGCCTGCACAAACACCTTGGAGCAGGGAGGCCTTTGAGCGGTTCCTCTCTTTATGCTCCTGCCGTGCAGACAGCATGGGAGCCGATTCGCACCCCCTCCGGGAGTCCTGTTGGCAGCCTGCAGCAGGGAGGAAGATCTGACTCTTAAAATATACACACCTACTGTCTGCCACCTGCTTGGCAGTGCTCACATCCCCTGGTGTAGTGTGGGGCTTTATTTTTCTCTTTTTTCCATGTGTTGGTTTCAGTCATCAGTGGATTCATTGAGGGCGTTCGAATGGCTGGCACAGGGCTGAGACATATAGTGGGTACTTGATGTGTACTTGACAAACGACTGGCATCATGTGCGTGCGTGTGTGCACATGTGTCTATGTAAGTGAGAGAGTTCTTGATGTACCCTGTGGCAGCCAGGGTACATGGATTCATGGTCCTGTTTGTGAGACTCTGCATCTTAAGAGTTTTCAGTGGTTGATGGTTTTGATCATGAGGCCTCTCTTCAAAGCCCCCTCTGGGTGGACTTGAACCTCTGACCTTTTGGTTAGTAGCTGAGTGTGTTAACCCTTTGTACCACCCAAGGTATTAAACTGGCCTTGTTTTTCTGCTTCTGTGGACTCAAACATGACCGATGGTCATGAAGATGGCATAGGACTGGGGGTGTGCCATTCAGTAACTGTGAGGTCACCACGAGGTGGAGCTGACTTGATGGCAGGTAATGACATCCTAAATTGTGCAGTGTCTGAATTGTTAAGATGCAGACATCTTTATTTTATCCAGGACTCCAGTGCAATGTGTCTGGTATTAAATAAAACCAGGAGTTCGGTTAAGTGCTGATTGTTGGTATGTGAGAGATAGCCTTTACCATGTTAGAGGAATGTATATATTCCAGGATTTCTGTGATTTAAAACAGTATCAGTGGTGATGTTCAATGTTACCAAGACCTTTTAGCATTTGATTAGGGTCTTCTTCCCATGACCCATTGATACAATAAATTCTGTTAATATATTTCTGAATATTAAATGATTTCCAGTGTCAAATCATCCTTGCATTTCTGGAATAAAATCTGTTTGGTCATGGTAAGTTATTCTTGTGAAGCATAGCAAAGTTCAGCTTGCTGCTGTCTGGTTTACCATGTTTATAGACATATTGAGAAGTGGGATTAGACTAGAGCTTCCCCTTTGGTTGTCTTTATTAGGTCTTCACATTGGGCTTATGCAAGCTTCACGACATGAATCAGGACATATTTTATCTTGTAAGTTTTTTGTAAGTAATTACATAGCATGGGAATAATTTATTTTTCAAAAATTTGAAATAATCCACTTGTAGAATAACTTAGACCTAGTGCCTCCTTTGGAGGCCTTGAGTAGTGCAGACTGGTAAAGCACTCAAACTACTGGAGGTTCGAGTCCATGCAGAGGCACCTTGGAAGAAAGACCTGGGGCTCTACTTCTGAAAAATCAGCCAGTGGAAACCCTGTGGAGCCTGGTTCTACTCTGAGGCAAAAAGGGTTGACAAAAACTGGCAGTCTGTTCTTCAGAGAGGATTTTATATGACTTACTTGACTTTTTGAAAGGTATTGATATATTCAGATTGTCAATGAGTCAGTCATTTTAATTTGTGTTTTCTTAGACAATCGTGAGTATTGTTTAGCCTTTCCAACTTATTAGTATGTTATTATGCATTTATTATACATTATACATTGTATTGTTTTACAAATTATTAACTGATGGCTTTTTATGGTATTGTTTTTCCTTTGTATTGAAAGGCTTGTAAAAAGCACTGCAGGCTGAAGTATTTTAATCCCACTTCTACTGATTACCACTTGGGTGGTGATGGATCCATTTGTTCTCTGTTTTTCTACTTCTTCATCTGTAAAATGGGGATATTAACAGTACAACTTCTTCATAGTATTATTAATACCGTATTTATCCACTTCCTGGCACAGGCAAAGTGTTCAATAAATATTAGTTGTGAGTTGAAATTGACTCAGTGACACCTAATAACGGCTTTCTAATTTTTTATATTTGTGTTTACAAAGAAAACAACATTCATATTTAGATATTAACTGTACAGACTATTCATTTTCTTTTCTAAATTATTTTTTTTAAGACTACCTTTTATTTCTGCTGTACATTTTTCTTTGTTTTCCCTTGGTGCTTTATAAAAATCTTCCTGATAGGAAGAGTTTAGTTTCTTTCCGTTCCTTCTTGTTTAACAGTACATTATTAAAACTGAAAATATTACATCATCATAGTTTAATGCAGTGTTACTGTTACTGTTGGGTGCTGTCCGGTTAGTTTTGACTCACGGTGACCATGGGCACAGCAGAACAGAACTCTGTCTGATCCTGTGTCGTCCTCACAGTCACTGCCACATTTGAGCTCATTTTTGCAGCCACTGTGACAGTCCACCTTGTGGGTCTTTTTCTCTGACCCTCTGTTTCACCAAACGTGCTGTCCTTCTCCAGGGACTGGTCCCTCCTGGTAACACGTACGTGAGGTGAAGTATCGTCATCTTTCCTTCTAAGCAGCATTTGGCTGTACTTCCTCTGAGACAGATCTGTTTCTTCTTCTGGAATTGTTTCGGTATAGACAGTATTCTCACCAGCATCGTAATTCAAAGGCATCAATTCTCCTTTGATCTTCCATACTTGTTGTCCAGCTTTAACATGCATCCGAGGTGACCAAAAACACTGTGGCTTCTGTGAGGTGCATGTTAGTCCTTAAGGTGACATCTCTGACTTTTAACACTTTTAAAGTAGACAGTATTTTAATCTTCACTTTGACCAGCATGTTATTTAGGAGAGACATTTTTCAGTTTGCAAAGACTTGTTTTTTTTTTAGTTGCTTCATTTGGATTTAAATAGCATTTTCTATTGTAACTTTAGAGTCGTATTTTCTATACATTCTTTGTATTCTATTCCAAAGTAGTATTTTCTAGGTATGCCCAGAGAATGTGACCTGTTTAGCAGATTTTGTTGTTTTGACTGTGTGACTTACTACTATGATGTAAATTTTGGAAACTGTATTCATGTGGACTCTTGAAAGAAGATGATAAAATTTTAGAAATTCTATTGATTGGACTCTTGAGAGGAGTTCCGTTATATTCTTGAGAGAATATTTAAAATCTGTTCAGTCTATTCAGTCAGTGTTAATTGCATTGTGCAGTCCCTCACATCTCTATTTTTGCCAAATTCAACTGTCAAAACCTCAGTGTTAAAATCTCACACCACTGATGTTGTTCTGTCATTTCTCTCTGGGATTGCTAGTAATTTTAGCTCTAGTATTTAATAATTTTAGCAAGTAAACATTTATGGCTGTCGATCTGTCTTAAGGATTGCATATTTATAAGTATAAAATAAGCCTGTTGGTTCTGTTTTAAGATTTTTTACTTGAATTCTGCAGTGCCTGACATTCATTTTGTAGCTCCCAGCTTAATCTCTGTTTGCATTGGACCACTACCTGTTTGTCCGTTTTTTTTTTGCATTAAACCAGATATGTGTTTTGGTTTGGCCTAGCTGGTATAAACAGTATAAGCCTGGATTTTAATTTTTTCCCCAATCTTGTAATCTTTGATTTCATTGGGGAGCGTCAAAGATTGATGTTTATTCCCATAATATTTGTTAGGGTTTGTGTCTGACATTTTGTTTTTAAGCTCTGTCAGTTTTATTTTTTTTCACCCTATTTGCTGCTATAGATGCCATAATAGTGAAGTCATTAAAGGGAACCTTGGGTTGATCACCAGTTCTCCCACTAACTAGCTGTGGGTATTGTGTCCAGTGCATTTGGAGGTATATCAGTTACCTGGAGGACCACAAGAGAAGGGCAGGCTCAGATGAGATTAGATGAAGAACCTAGATAAAGGGAAAAAGAATGAAAAGCTCCTTGCTGTGCATAGACACGCAGACACACATGGAGGAATAAGAAGCCCTGAAAGCGCAGTGGTTATGAGCTCACCTGTGAATCTAAAGGTTGGCAGTTCATCCCACCAGCTGCTCTGCAGGGGAAAGATGTGGCAGGTGGCTTCAGTATAGATTACAGCATTGGAAACCCTGTGGAGCAATCCTAGTCTCTCCTATAGGGTCACTACAAGTGAGAATTGACTTGACAGCAGCAAGTTTGTATATAAATGCATGATGTATTTATATGTATGCATACATACATATATACATCATATATAAATATGTATGTTTGTATATGTATATATAAACACACATATATTTATACATATAGTATATACATATGTGTATGTATATACATGTATATGTTTTTGTATTTATATTCAAATTTATATACAAATACATAAAGTAGTACCATGAGAAGGTCTTCAGCTTACATATTGCTGAGTCAAAAATGGACTGAATGGTAGGTACCCAACAACAACAGCTCTCTCTTTTGCCCTAGGAGAGCAAGAGAGAGAGATGATAGGGATTCTGTAGAGCTTCTGGATCAGAATTTGGATGGAACAAAAGGTAGCTTCCATGGTATATTCCATTTCTTCTACAGCACCACATTTTGAATGTCAGCTTTTTGGTCTTTATTCGTTGTCCAGTCTTTACTTGCATATGAATGAGGCAGTTGAGAACACCACGCCTCTGTCAGGTGCACCGTAGTCTTCAGGGCAACTGACATCTTGGCTTTTCAACACTTTAAAGAAATCTTTTGCATCAGATTTGTACAATTCAGTGTGTCTTTTGATTTTTTAACTGCTGCTTCCATGAGTGTAGATGGCAAATCCAAGTAAAATGAAATCTTTGACAGACTCAGGCTTTTCTCTGTTTATCCTGATGTTGTTTATTGGTCCAGTTGTGAAAATTTTTGTTTTCCTTACATTGAGGTGTAATCATTATGGTCTTTAATCTTTATCAGTGTGTGCTTCAAGTCCTCTTCATTTTTCATTAAGCAAGGTTGTGTCATCTGCATAATGCAGATTATTAATGAGTCTTCACCAACTCTGATGCCTCATTCCTCTTCATGTAGCCTAGCTTCTCAGATTGCTTTCTCAGTAAACAGACTGAATGGGTATGGTGAAATGCTACAACCCTGGTGCGCACTTTTCTTGTCTATAACCCATACAATATCTTCTCGTTGTGACTGAAAAGCTGTCTCTTGATCTATGTCCAGGTTCCTCATGAGCACAATTAAGTGTCTTAGAATTCCCATCCTTTGCAATGTTGTTCATATATTATTATGATCCACACAGGCAAATGCCTTAATATAGTCAATAAAACAAAAGTAAACATCCTCCTGTATTCTCTGCTTTCAGCAAGGATCCATCTGATATCAGCAGTGGTATCCCTGGTTCCACATCTTCTGAATCCGGCCTGAATTTCTGAAAGTTTCCTGTCAATATACTGCTGCAGCTGCTTTTGAATGATCTTCAACAAAATTTTACTTTCATATGTGATGCTAGTGATACTGTTCGCTGATTTCTGCATTTGGTTGGATCACCTTTCTTGCTAATAGGCATAAATATGGATCTCTTCCAGTCAGTTGCCAAGTAGCTATTTTCCAAATTTCTTGGCAGAGACAAGTAACTACTTCCAGAGATGCATCTACTTGTTGAAACATCACAGTCGATATTCCATGAATTCCTGGAGCTTTGTTTTTTGCCAGTGTCTTCAGTGCAGATTGAATTTCTCCCTTCAGTACCGTTGGTCCCTGATCATATGTACCATCCTGAGATGGCTAAACTTTGACCAGCTTTATTTGGTGTGATGACTTTGTGTATATCTTTCATCATCTTATGGTGCTTCCTGTGTCAGTTGGCATTTTCTGTGTAAAATTCTTCAGTGTTACAACTCGAGGCTTGAATTTTTTCTTCAGTTCTTTCAGGTTGAGAAATGCCAGCCATGTTCTGCCCTTTTGGTTTTTTGTCCCCACCCCTTGGCCCATGTTATTATGATACTTTGTCTTCTTGAGCCATTCTTTGAAATCTTCTGTTGAGGTCTTTTACTTTCTCATTGCTTCCTTTTGCTGTAGCTACTCAACATTCAAGAGCAAGTTTCAGAGTCTCTTCTGACATCCAATTCAGTCTTTTCTTTCTTTTTCATGACTTCTTACTTTCTTCATGAGCGGGGTCCTTGATATCATCCCACATCTTGTCTAGTCTTCAGTCGTTAGTGTTCAGAGTATCAAATCTGTTCTTGAGATGGTCTCTGAACTCAGGTAGGACATACTCAAAGTCGTACTTTGGCTCTCATGGACTTAATCTAATTTTCTTCAGTTTCAACTTGAACTTTCACATCAGCAATTGTTGGTGTGATTTGTAGGCAGCTCCTGGCCTTGTTCTGACTAAAGGCACTGAGCTTTTCCATTGTCTCTTTTCACAGATGCAGTCAGTCTAATTCCTGTGGGTTCCATCTGGCAAGATTCGTGTCTACAGAAACTGTTTCTGTTGGTAAAAAAAGGTAGCACTGAAAAAGTTGTTGGTCTTGCAAAATTCCGTCATGTGATCTCTGGCATTGTTTCTATCATCAAAGCCATTTCTTTGTTTCCAACTTTTGCCTTCCAATCACCAGTAATTATCAGTGCATCTCAGTTGTGTATTAAGTCTATTTCAGACTGCAGAAGCTGATAAAAATCTTCAATTTCTTCATCTGTGGCCTTAGTGGTTGGTGGGTAAATTTGAGTAATAGTTGTCTTAACTGGTCTTCCTTGTAGGCACGTGTATGTTGTCTTATCACTGCCAGTGTTGTACTTCAGGATAGGTCTTGAGATGTCCTTTCTGATGATGAATGCAGTGCCATTCCTCTTCAAGTTGTCATGCCCAGCCTAGCAGGGCATGCCACTGTCTGATTCAAATGGCCAATACTGGTCCATTTCAGCGCAGTGACGCCTAGGATGTCAATGTTTATGCATCAGTTTCATTTTTGATGATTTCCACTTTTCCTAAATTTGTACTTCAAACATTCCTTGTTCTGGTTATTAATGGATGTCTGCAGCTATTTCTCCTCATTTTGCATCATCCCACATTAACAAATGAAGGTCCTGAAAGCTTGACTCCATCCATGTCATTAAGGTCACCTCTACTTTGAGGAGGCAACCTTTCACCAGTCCTCTTTTGAGTGGCTTCCGGGCCCGGGGGCTTATCTTCTGGCACCATGTTGGACAGTGTTCCACTGCTAGTCATGTGGTTTTCACTGACTGATTGTTTTCAGAAGTTGACTGCTGGGTCCTTCCTCCTAGTCTGTCTTAGTCTAGAAGCTCAGTTGAAGCCTGTGTACCTTGTGCAACTCTACTGGTGTCTAAATACCAGTGACATAGCTTCCAGCGTCACAGCAACCCACAAGCCCCCACAGTACAACAAACTGACATATGTGTGGGGGATCGTAGTATTAGAAATTCTGACAGTAGTATTATTGTTACTGATAATGATAGCAGTAATAAAATGATCATGACCATTCATTTAATGCATACTGAAGCTATAGGGTAGCTATGAGTTGGGATCAACTTGATGGCAGTGTGTTTGGTTTTGGGTTTTAAAGGTAAAAAAGTGAACAAATCTGTGTTGGAAGAAGTACAGCCAGAACACCCCCCAGAAGTGAAGATGGTGAGACTTTGTCTCACATACAGTGGACATGGTATCTGGAAGGGACCAGTCCTTTGCTAAAGCGGAGGGCCAGTGAAAAAGAAGAAGATCCTCAATGGGATGTAGTGATACAGTGACTTCAATAATGGGCTCAATCATAGCAACAGTTGTGGGGATAGTGTAGAACTGGACAGTATTTCCTTCTGGTGCATGGGATCACTACAATGAATAAAATCTATTCTTGAGACAGTCTGTAAACTCAGGTGGGGTATACTCAAAGTCATACTTTGGCTCTTGTGGGCTTAATTTAATTTTCTTTAGTTTCAACTTGAACTTGCGCATGAGCAATTGATGGTGTTACTCAAAGGCACCCAAAACAACAACAGTAAGCTAGAAACACATCATTTCCAATTTTCATCCTGATGTGGAAAAACAGTCATTAATAGAGGCTCAGTGACATTGACTCAGTTGCCTCAGGTCCCCAGCTACTAAGTGATCAAAATAGAATTTAATTTCCAGACTCAGGTGCCTTCTGTTACACCCCATGGCTACAAAACACTTCTCACTCCCCGTCAGTGTTCTACCTTGCTCATGATAAGCACTCATTATGAATTTTAGGACCATCAGGGTTATCTTGAAGGTTACCAAGTAGATTCTCTGTTCTTTGAGTTGTGTTTTATCAGCCTAACCTTGAAACTGCTCAGAAATGGCAGAGTCATTCCGTAGATCTGGGAGCTATGAATTAAGCCTGAATATTTGTCCAAAAAGGAAAGAAAAAAAAAAAGAAAAATCCAATTCTGAGAGTTCTGAGCTTTAACAGATGCATGGTATTTAATTCCAATGACGAGTCAGATACAAAGAAATGTACCCAGATCCTGTTCTGAAAAGACCTTTGGTGGACTCACTTGGTATTCCAAGTCTACAGCATCAAACTCTGATGATCCTTCAAATAGCTATTGTTAAAAGCCAAAGAGGCAAAACAGAATGGGAACCTACCGCTGTTTACAAACAGACTGAATTAACAGGAGCAGTCACGGGACAACACTCAACTAACCAGTTAGTGGGACAGCGGGAGAACTGGTTAACCAGGAAGGAGGCCAAATGGGACCCAGGTGCTGGAGGCTATCCCACTTCCCAGAGGGGAGACTGCTCACCTTTCCACATCTAATTGCAGCTGTCACTTTAGTCCTTAAAGAGCGATCTCCGATTGGTTTCTGTCTGTCTGCATTTGTAAATGTCATTCTGCCCAGCATATGTTGTAAAGATTAGCTGTGCTTCATCATTTTGCTAGCATGAATCAATAATGTGGAATTCTTTGCTGACTACATTTTTAAATTCATCTGTGAATCAATGTAGGCTATTTGCACGGGTGCCCCTTGTAACATGCTAATATGATATTATTGAATAAAATGCCTAGTTTTGGAAAACAGTTGCTGGAAATGTTAAGGTTAGCTGAGAAGTTAGCTTAAGGTATGGAAAGGAGAGGCTATGCATGCTGTGTTATTTTGCTGATGCTGATGCAGCCGTGGCTACCATTCCTGGTGGAGGGATGGAAATTACAGGACCAAAATTTGTACTAGGTTCTGGACAGAGCAGGGTCCTGGAAAAATGTGAAAGAAAAACTCCTCCATAGAACCTTCAGGATGAGCTCTTCAAAATAGCCACGGGTGATTCAAAAATGGCTCACTCTTGGAAGATGTAACGACGGCGCTGGAAATTACATCCTACGTGGAAAACGAGGGGAGTGCAGTATGTTTCCTGGAAATGGCACTACAAAAGAGGTTCATCTTTCCTCAAAGTAGAAGAAAAGCAAGCAGTACATAAGTAGTAATTCCACAAGGTTGTTTACGGTTGTTTTTTCCTTGCAGAAAATTCTCAGTTGGATTACTTCATGGTCTCAGCTGTAATATAGCCACACTCTCCCCCAGCCTGCAGGAGTAGGCCTTGATTTCATTCTGCCATTTGTCGTAAAGGATGGCCTATGAAAATATTCAGCTCCATTAGTTCAAGAGAAACCAATTAAAAAATGGACCGTTTTACCTGTCAAATTAGTAAATACTGGAAAAAATCAAGGCTGATTAAGGATGAGGTGATTTACTGCTGAAAGGACTGTAAATTATTGTGTTCTTTCTGACATGCTGCTTGATAAAAATATCTGGTGACTTAAAATCATCTTAGTCTTATGACCTGGTAAGCCCAGTTGTAGGAAACATGCAAGATTAGAGACAAGTATTTATGCATAAATATGTTTATCATCATGTTAATCCAAATAACAGAAAATCTGGAAGCAATCTAAATATCTGACAAATTGAGTGATTAGTTATAATCTCTGCCTTTGATAAATTAAGTGGTTAGTGTACTTGTCCTGGTTGGAGTTTCAGGTCCACCCATGGTGCCTCAGAGGAAAGGCCTGGTGATCTGCTTCTGAAAAACCAGTCATTGAAAACTCTGTAGAGCACAGTCTACCTTGACACACATGGGGTCAGTGTGAGTCAGAATTGACTTGGTGGCTGTTGGTTTGCTGATGAGAACGCTGTATGAAAGATGGTTTGCTGAAGCATTGTTTGACATGTCAAAAGATTGGAAACAACTCATTTGTCAATGGACAGGTTGTTGTTGTGTGTCATTGAATGGACAGGTTACTGGTTACATAAAGTTTGGTACAACGATGTGTTGGAATTCTAGGCAACTAAATTGAGGGTTCTCCAAGTATCCACACAGAGAGATCTCCAAGATGTATTGCAAGATGTGAGAAACAGGACACAGAAGAAAATACATCCTGTGCTACCACACACACACAAAAAAAGGCCAAAGCCACTGCAGTCAAGTCCATTTCAACTCATAGTAACCCTATAGAACAGAGTACAGTTGTCCCTTAGAGTTTCCAAGGAGTGCCTGGCGGATTCCGACCTTTTGTTTAACAGATGTAATACTTAACCGCTATACCACCAGGGTTGCTAGCATTTATATAAAAACAAGAGGGGACATATACTCTACATTTGCATGAAAAAACTCAGGAAGAACTCTCCAAAATGATCAAATTTGATTACTTGTGGGCGATAAGGGCGGAGATGGGCCTGTGGAGGAGTGGGCTGGGCATTACACGTTCAAGACAACGTTAATAGAGAACAGAAGGTTTTGCAGCAATCCAGAGTTTAGAGTAGCCAACACAAGGATTGTCACCGCAGTGACCATTGTGGATTTCACCCTAGGCTTTTCCTGGACAGTGGCTTGAAGAAAAAAATGAGAACAAGACCACATTAAATGGTCCGACAGAGACTGGAGAAACTCCAAGGGCCGGGCCCTGGACACCCTTTTAACTCACCACTGAAGTCATCCTTCAGCCAAACATTAGACAGGCCTGTGGGATCAGCGATAACACGTGTACTTCAACCATGTATAGCGGACTAAGTGGGTAAGGACCTGAAGCCCAGGGCCAGAATGAGAAGGCAGGAGGGGACAGGAAAGAGGGTGAAGGGGAACCCAAGGTCGAGAAGGAAGAAGTGTTGACAAGTTGTGGGGGTGGCAAGCAATGTCACAGAATAAAATATGTGTTAGCTGTTTAATGAGAAATTAATTTGCTCTGTAAATCTGCATCTAAAGCACCATTTTAAAAACTAATAAGTTTCTTTTGGAAAAAAGAAGAAAGGAATGAGGAAGCAGTCAGGACTGACATGGTCAAGGATTTTTCATCTTTCCTCTCAGAAGTGTTAATGTGTTTGCATGCGGATGTGGATGGTTAATGTAAGAATTCAGACTTGTGCTTTGGGGAAAGCAGTGATAATTCCAGAAGCCCAAACAAACCAAGATTCGGGGAAGATGAAGGCAAAGGAATCCAGAGCCAAGTGGGAGGAGCTGGGCTCCGCTTCCATGGTCACTGCGGTTATCATGAAAGCTCTGGTTAATAGGGTTGCTGTTACCTCGATTGGCCTCATCTGAAAAATGGAGAACAGGCAGCATCTACATTGTGAGATACAGTAAACAAATAATGTAGTGCAATTTCTGGAAAACCACCTGCTCTCAATAGCTACTAACCAATTTTGTAATTATTTTCATTCTGTGTGTTTTCCAAATATTTTGCATTAAACGCTTGTTAAAATAATGTTGAAAATACATTAATGCCCTCTCCTACCAGATTCTTGGGCAAGTATGAGTCGTGGAAATGCAGAAGTAACCCAGAAACCCTTGGTACTTGGAGACTTGGTCAGCAAACTTCATATAATTGGCCAGGATAAGGTTCTGCCACTGGATTCCTCGGGGGCCATGCATTCTCATAAACATCTGAAGGGGAGGGGGAGAGTATAGCAAGCCTCAGATGGGACCCAGAGGGAAATCCCACTTCCCATTTGCAAAGGACAAGGCTGGGCTCTTTGTCTGCAGATGTCTGTGTACTGGCACGCTGTGCTGGCTTCATGTGTATTTGTGTGGCTTAGAGGGAAGCCAGGGAAAGTGAGGAAATCAGAATTGGTGTTTCAGAGACAGGTTCACAGGACCTGTGCCACTGGGAGAATGACAGATTGCACCAGGAGGCTATGGTGACCTGGGTTCTGGATATATTGACTTTGCCTTTTAATAATACGTTTCATTAGGAACAGGGGCTATTGATGAACCCAGCAGATACATGCGTTCTTCATGGACTGCCTGACTCGGCGGTAGTTTCCTGTGCAGAGCGAGAAGATGCAGACCTCGACAGCTGTTTCTCTTATTAAAAATCATCCATCTGTGGCTCTGGGGAAAGGAACCAGGAATAGGGAGCAGTAAGGGAAGGGAGCTGATCTCATTCAACCCCTGTGTAGAGCCAAGCACATCACATGGCTTAGCGCGTTTCATCTGCTCCATCGTTTTGGGTGTAGGCATCCAGCGATGTATTTGAATGAGAGAGGAAGGTCTCAGGGGTTTAGAAACATAACACAGAGTCACACAGCTGATAAGCAGCCAACTGACATTTCAGCTCAAGGTTTTCTTCCTGTTCAGATCCTGATCCTCTCCTTTGGGGTTTCCAACCTCAGCACTATTGCCATTTGGGGCCCAGTGAGTCTTCGATGGAGAGTGGGGCTGTCCTGTGCAGCTAACGGTACTGTCACTAGCCATTAGCTGCAGTGGTACCCCGTCCCCATCCTGTTATGATTTAAAAAAAAAAAAACCTAGACTGGAGCAAAAAAGAAAGGTGTACATCAAAGAGAAAAGGCTAAGCCCAAGAGACAGAAAGGGCTGACAAACCAGAGTCTACGTCAGCATGAGACCAGAAGAGCTAAGTGTGAGATGCAGACCTCCAACTCGAGTGACAAGACCAAACTGGGTGGTCTGACAGACTGGAGGGTCCCCAGAAGACATGACCCCCCAGACTCTGTTAACCCAGAAGTGAAACTATTCCAGAAGCCAACATCTCAGACAAAGATTGAGCTGGTTTCTAAGACTAGAAGTGATACTGGTGAAGAGTGTACATCTTGGCTTAAATAGATACAGGAGAATAGCTGGACAGCTCCTGTCCAGAGGCGACGTGAGAAAACAGAAGAGGACGAGAGGCTGGTGAATGGACCTGGGAAATTTGGAGTGGAGAGGAGGAGCATGCTGTCACAGTGTGGGGAGAACAGGTACGGTCACATAACAAAGGGTGTGTAAGTTTGTATAAGAAACTGATTCGAATTGTAAATTTCCATTTAAAACACAATTTCAAAACAAAACAAAATGACCCAAACCCAGACATCTGGAGGACAAATGATTGCTAGCTGAGAACGAATGGCCCACTCCATGTTGCCACATTCACTCGTTTTTCCGTGTGCTCCCTCCTTTGCTAGTCGTCCGCTGCCATCAAGTCAACTCCAACTCATAGAGACCCCGTGTGTCACGGAACAAAACGCTTCCTAGCCCTGCGCCACCTTCATGATCCGTGGTCTGCTTGAGCCCACTGGTGCAGCCGCTGTGGGTTCTGAGCACCTTTCAAAGTAGAGGGCTCATCTTGCAGCACTCGATTGAATGATACTCCATTGTGACCCACAGGTTTTCACTGTCTCATTTTTGAAAGTAGTTTGCCAGGCCCTTCTTCCTTGTCTGTCTTGGTGTGGAAGTTCATGTGAAACCTGTTCAGGATCAGTGACCCTGCTGGTATTTGGACTATTGTATAAAACAGAATCACATACCTTCCAGCATCATGGTAACACACAAGCTGCCCCAGAGTGGCAAACTGACCCACCTGTGACAACATCAGTAGTTACTGAGTGTGCTTGCTCAGCCAGGCACTCTGTTAGGTGAGGGGGGTTAGGCGAAGAGTGGTGCCCAGTCCCTGCCGTTGGAACACACGATCTGCTGGGGAGACAGACACATAGACACACAGCAGCGTGGTGGAAGTGAGTGCGGAGGCAGAGGCAGCTTAGAGAAGGGGTATTTATGCCAGCCTGGGGACTATGTCAGCAAGAAAGAATAATCTACCATAGACACCGGTCCACAGCGTGACTGCAAATAGAACCTTAGATGATGGGGCTTTTGCTTAGGATTATACTGAGTTTGTAGAGAGTGAATAATTAGTGATTCACCTGGCAGGATTTTTTTTTTTTTACATGTTTTATTGTGATAAACTCAGAGCAAAGGGTAGTGATTGTCCTTGTGGGAGTGAAGGAATAGCTGAATGAGAAACTCCACCGGCCTGTTTTCTCCCCTGCCTTTAAGGGACAAAGATCAGAGGGTGGTTCACTCATGCAGCAAAGATGCCAAACTCCTTCAGGTGCCATAGCATTATGCAAAGAGTGCGTAATGGGTCCAGGTCCATTGTGGAACCCTGGAGATGCAACCTGAGATTGTTTGCTCATTCACATTGCCTCTCTCGTAGAGTTGTGAGAGGACAGAAGAACTTGAAGTAGTGTGTGCACAGAGAGTTGACTCTTTTTCCAAGGTCGTAGGTTGGCCACCCCTGGTGACCAGGGCTCCAGGAAGCTGTATACAGTGATGAGAAGGACACTATGCTGATAATCACTACCATCCTCCATCACTTACCATTAGGGTGGCCTACGTCACTCACTTTACCTTTCTGACCCTCAGCCTTCCCATCCATGAAGTGACAATGTTACCAGAAAAACACAGTTGCAGGCTCCTGCTGCCTGTTACTATTAAACCAGTGAGCAGAGACAGGGATTGAATTTTAGCCATCTTAACATCTCAGTTCAGGCTGGCAAGTTTTATGGATGGGTTTAGGGAAGGGAAGGGGGTAGGTGAGGGGTGCAGGCATGGAGGTGTTCAGAGGAGACGAAGCTGGTGAAGAAATACAGTTCCTTTGTTTGAAGACGTATTGTCCTGGATGTCTTCAGGCTGGTTACTTTGTCTCAGCAACAGTGTTGCTTGTCTGAATGGTGGGCTGAAAATGGGCATTACTTGGTCCAGTTATAGGTGAAGAACAGCCTGAAAAAACAAACTCAAAGTCTTTGTGAGTACTGGCCAGAAGAGAGCCTACAATTTTGTTCATGTCTTAACATTCCTAAGGGAGAAAAGGGTTTTAGTATTAATGAAGAAACTAGCTGAGAATTTTTCTACAGCTCTTAACATCTCAGTTCAGGCTGGTAAGTTTTACAGACTTGGGACATGTACTCTCTGCTGGTCTCCCCACTAGTAATGTTGAATGAGTGGAAGTGTAAATGACCTCACACCGGCCCTTGTTGACTGAGACCCTGCTAGAAATGGTAATAGAGGCTAACATTCGAATGCCAGAAACTGTCCTAAGCACTTTATAAGCATTGTATCATTTGTTTCTCGCTGCCAAGCTTGGGAGGAAGGTTCTAAGATTGCTCCCACTTCACTGATGAGGAAACCGAGGCAGAGTTTCCTAACTTTTCTAGTCCCGTAGCTAGTAAGAGGAATCAGTACACCAGCTCAGGCTGACTGATTCTTGAGCCAAGTTGTCAACCCCTTTGCTCTGTTGCCAAGAGGCGGAGACAGGATGCTTCCCACAGGTGCTCCAGCATATAGGAAGGAAGGCAGCGGAGTGGGACAGCTCAGGAATCAGACAGACCTCTGCCACTTGGTAGCTGTGTTCTCTTGAGCACATGCCCTAAGTTTTCTGGGTCTCAGCTTCTTTAGCTTTAAAATGGGAATATGATTTTCTGTCTCACAGGGATGATGTAGGAGGAACATAGTGCCCAAGACTATACTCAGTAACTGTGATTTTCCCTCTATCACTGTATAAGCCAAGGGTGACATGAAGAGTGGTAATCGCAAATGGTCTCACCTCCTGTTTCCTTGCTGTAACAGAGGATTCTTGGAATACTGCCAAGCTAAAAGCTGGAGTGCAGTGTAACACAACTGAGCTGGAAGAAAATGAGTCAAACTGGACTTCTGTTTTTTATTAAATTTCTCCCTTCCTACTCTGTCATACAAGTAATCACTGCTGATTTTAGGAAATTGGAAAATATAGAAAAACTGAAGAAAAACAATTATCTGTAATCTTGGCACCAAGATACCACTGCTGTTGATGTTTTGTTATATTTCCTTCCAATGTGCTTGTTTTTTTTTTTAATTTATTTTTTTGTTTTGTTTTGTTTTTTGTGTAGATGAGATCGTATTGGGTATAAAGCTTTAGAGTTTGCCGTTATCACAAAATAGTATAACATAAGCATTTTCCCATGTTAATGACAATCTCTTTTCAATCAACATTGCTTTGTAATGTTTCCTTATATCTCATGATTTACACTTGAAGTATTTCTAAATTCTTCACTCTTATAAAACTGCTAAGATGACCATGACTTCATAAATAACATTTTATCCAAGTTTCTCATCATTTTGCTAGGACATGAGTATTTTTCCAAACTTTTAATATGTATCATGAGTCAGATCGAACTCGACGGCACTTGGCTTTGGCTTAATATGTATCACGAAATGGCTTCCCATAAATGTGAACCAAATTACACTCCCACCAGGAGAATGTGACTTTTCACTATGCCTTTGCTAACGATGGGTAATATGAGATTGAGAATCCTTTTTAATTTGATCTTTAAAACGTTTCTCTCATTAAATTTAAACTTAGGATCTTTGACCCAGAATGATGTTGAATATTTATTTGTGCCATGTTATTTTTGAATATTTTTTGTGCTATAAGTTTTTTGTTTTCAGTCTTACTGTGGCACTGATCAAAAGCATGTGTATGCACATTTTCACTAATAATAAGAAAGCAAACACTAATTTATTCACCACCTACCTTAAGAAGGGAGCATTGCCATACCTTAGAAGTCTCCTAGGCATCCCTCCTAAGACTGTTCTCCTTCCCTCTGAGGTTGTCACAGTTGTAGCATTTCGTAATGACTTCTTTGATTTTCGTTGGTTTTACTACCCTTGCATGCATCTCTAGACCATGAAGTTTCTTTTACCTGTTTTTGAACTTTATGTATAAGTGTACATGTTCTCCTGCAGCTCATTTTACTCAAAATTTCATTAAAATTCATCTGTGATAATGCTGTAATACTTAAAACTCATGCTTTTACCTTATTGAGTAGTATTCCTTTTGTATGCATGTTTCTTTAGTGAAATTTCTGAGTCATGGGATCTGTACATCTTCACTTTTTCACCTTTACTAGGTAATCTGCTGTGTGTTAGCTCATTTTAACATATGCTGTACATGGGCTTTCCAGATTATTCAGCTTATTATTTTATAGCATCTCTCTGATAATTAGAAATTATTTTGATTTCAATATATGGATTTTTTTTCTTGTTTGCCTCTTTCATTGCTTCAATGTCTACTTCTCTTTCACCCTTAAACATTATCAAAATTTTCCCATTATGCTTTTTTCTTTTCTCTCTTTGAGTCAGTACATCTATGTTTAACCCTTTATGCTGTCTAAGGGATTGCCTTTCTTTTTTGCTGTGCAGTATGAAGTGAAAATGTTTCTTTTCACTAATTTGTTAACTAGCTGCTTTGTTTATCCTCATCAAATAACCACTCTGTGCCAGATATTGTTGGTTGGCTCTCAGCCTCATCCTTCCCTAGTCTACTCCCATGGTGGAAAGCCTGAAAACTACATTTCCCAGAGCTCATTGCCAACTTGGTGCGAGTTAGTTTCTACCAATGGGAGGCAGTCACATGGGATGAATCTGTGGGAAGAATAAAGCTGTTTTTGGCTTCTGGAACAGTATCAACACTCCTAGATTCTTTATGGAGCCCTGGTGATGCAGTGGTTAAGAGCTCAGGCTGCTAACTAAAAGGCTGGCAGTTTAATCCGCAAGCTACTCCTTGGGAACCTTATGGGCCAGTTTCCTATCCATTAGAGGCTGTGTGAGTTAGAATGAACTCAGTGGCCATGGGTTTGATGGGATTTTGTTTGATTTAAGAGGATAATAGGGGCCCTGGTGGTGCAGTGGTTAAGACATTGACTGCTAGCTGAGGGGTCAGTGGTTCAAACCCACCAGCTGCTCCATGGGAAGAAGATGTAGCAGTCTCAGTCCATAAAGATTTAAAAACAATAAAACAAACAAAAAAAAACTCACCACCTTTGAGTCCATTCCAACTCACAGGGACCTCATAGAAAAGAGGGTGACTGCCGCCATAGAGTTTCTAAGTCTGTCATCTTTACCAAAGCAGACTGCCACATCCTTCTCTCAAGGAGTAGCTGGTGGGTTCCAACTCTGAAGTTTTGGTTAGCAGCCAGGTGCTAAAGCCTTCGAAACCCTGTGGGGGCAGTTCTTTGTCCTATAGGGTCCCTGAGTCAGAATTGACTCAATGGCAACAGTTATTTATTTTTAGATTTTTAAAAGAAAAATCCATCACGCTTTATTGTAGCCGTCTTTGCATCCTCTCATGAAACTGAGAGTATTGTTTAACAAAAGCTGAGGATGCTTGACCACAGGAATTGTAAGAGTCGCAGGTATACCTGCATGCGCGCGCGCACACACACACACACACACACACACGCACACACGCACACATATGCACACACACGCGCACACACACACATGCACACACTCAGTGCCCCTCCTCCCTGTGGGCAGTCATGGCTGGGTGTACAGCTGATAAATTACTGTCCGTTCAGAGTGGTTCTGCCCTGCCACCCTGGGGTCACCCTGTTTGGAGAAAAGACAGCGGAACTGTCATCTCTAGCAGTGAAAGGGGAGCTTGTTTTCTCCTGAGTCAGCTTGACTAACAACTCCTAAGGTCAGAAGAGAGACTTCCTGCGAGACCTCGCAATTATCCTATTTGGGCTCATTGGCTGAAATAGCTGCAGGGAAATGATCTGATCATTATTTTAAACACCAAAGCAATCAAGTCAGTAGAGGCCTCTGAAACATTCCCTCTCCCAGTGTGGGTGACTACTGACCAAAAGGAAGGGAGTTGGGGAAGGGACTTTGTAAGTTCTGTATCTTTCTGTGTGAGGAGACTGTAATATTCTGAGAACACCCCTGAGATGCCTGGGTCAAACTCACCAAATGCACCTCTTTCAGATCTGCTTTGGTTGTTGACCAGGGCTGCCCTGTTTTGGAAGTCTCAGCCCTGGGGAAGCCTCTGGCACGATCCCCCTGCAGCTGGCCTTGTCTGTTAGCCTACTTTGGAACATGAAAGCACTCCCTGTGACCGGCTTGGTGCCCCGAGAGTCAAGCATATTCAATGTGGTAGCAGGGAAGCTATTTGAGAGGCTAATGGGGATGGTGCCAAGGCTTGCCTGGCAGAGAAGGCTGGGCAAAGGGCAGCATGACTTTGCATGGACTTTAAACAGAGTTAGGTCCCCCCCCTCCCCGCCCCCCATCCAACAGCTTATTTAGAGTCAGACTCTCTGGATTAGAATTCTGGCTCCTCCTTTTAGCTAGATTCTCTCTGTGCCTTTATTTCCTCCTGTCTATGGTGTTAGAAGGGAAACCTTGGTGGCGTAGTGGGTTAAGTGCTAGGTCTGTTAACAAAAATGTCAGCAGTTCAAATCCACTAGGTGCTCCTTGGAAACTCTATGGGACAATTCTACTCTGACATCTAGGGTTGCTATGAATCAGACCCAACTCAATAGCAGTGGGTTGGTGGTTACGGTGTTAGGAAACCCCGGTGGTGTAGTGGGTAAGTGCTGTGGCTGCTAACTAAAAGGTCAGCAGTTCAGATCTGCCAGGCGCTCCTTGGAAAGTCTGTAGGGCAGTTCTACTGTGACCTCTAGGGTCACTATGAGTTGGAATTGACAGTACTGGATTTGGTTTTGGTTTTTTACAGTGTTCGGTAACCCTAGTGGAGTGGTGGTTAAGTGCTGTGGCTGCCAAGCAAGAGGTCAGCAGTTCAAATCCATTAGGTGCTCTTTGGAGATTCTATGGGGACACTTCTGTTCTGTCCTGTAGGGTCCCACAGCAGTATGTTTGGTTTTTTGTTGTGTTTTGTTTTTCAGTGGGGTTAACAATTCTGTGTCAAAGGCCAGATGGGATTAAGTGAGTCACCCACATAGGGGTCTAGGATGTAATAGACACTAAATATTCACTTGCCCCAGCTTCCTGCCCCAGTTCCCCAGCCCCTGTCCTGTCCTTAAGTCATAGGTGGTTAATTGTCTGGGCTTGGGATCCAGACTGGCCAGTTCACAACCCAGCTGTGTTCATGCCTGGCTGTGCGACTTGCGGTGAGTAGTTTCCCTCTCAGAGCCTCACTTTGCTTGTTTGTAATATGGATTCAATAACAGCACCTCCTCATAGCCTTGTCCTGAAGATCAAAGTTAGTTAATTCATGGTGAACAGCGGCTCTCAACTGGGATTCACTCTGCCTCTGCTCACCCAGGAGACATGTAGTGATGTCTATAGACATTTTCCTCTTGCTACAACTAGGGTGAAGGCTGTTTTTGGTATCCAGAAAGCAGAGGCCAGGAAGCTAGATAGTGTCCCGCACTGCACAGGACAGCCCTCGAAACCAAGCATTATGTAGATCCAGGCGTCAGCAGGATCCCTGGGTGGTGCACGCAGTTAACTCGTTCCACCTGCTAACTGAAAGACCAGAGATTCGAGTCCACCCAGAGGGGCCTCCGGTGACAGGCTGGGTGACCTATGTCCATAAAACCAGCTACGCCAAACCCTATGGAGCAGAATTCTATTTTGGTGTCCATGGAGTCTCAAGGAAACTGAAGTCAATGCATCAGCTTTTTTTTTTACGTAGGTGGTGCTGACTGTTGTGACTGCACCAGTGTATTGACAAGGAACTGCCGGAAATTCAAGCCAAATTCAGAAGAGACCATGGAACCAGGGATGTCATTGCTGATGTCAGGTGGATCTTGGCTGAAAGCAGAGAACAACAGAAAGATGTTTACCTGTGTTTCAGTGACGCCGATAGAGAGATGACTGCGACACAGTGTGATGGCAGCTGGGCTGGAAGAAGTGCAGGATTCTGTGGGTCCACATGGCAAGACCCCCGTTCCAGTTGGTTTTCTATCTGTTTTAGTCATCTGTTGCTCTAACAGAAATACCACAGGCGGATGGCCTTGACAGAGACAATTTTATTCTTATACGCTCCAGTAGGCTAGAATTCCGAAATCAGGGTGCTGGCTTCAGGGACACACACTCACTCACTCTGTCAACTGTGGAGGAAGGTCATTGCGTTGCATCAGTCTTTCCTGGTTCTGAGAGCATCTTGGCGCAGCAACTTCGGGTCAGAAGGACACACTCTGCTCGTGGTGCTGCTTTTTGATGGTGCTGTTTTGATGGTATGAGGTCCCCAAGTCTTTGCTTGGTTCCCTTTCCTTTTATCTCTTACAGGATAAAAGGCTGAAGGGTGGTGCAGGCCTCTCTCCAGGCAAACTCTCTTTATATATGGGCAGGGAGGTGATCTTCAGAAGGGTATTATGCCAAGCCAAGTGTTGTACAGCCCCACCCCGATACACTTTAACGTAATCTAATCTAGTAACCGCAGGCAGAGATTAAAATTTACAGCACAGGAAAATCATAAAGCAGAGGACAATCACAAAATACTAGGAATCATGGCAGCTAAATTGTTACACACATTTTGGGGGGACACAATTCAATCCATGGCTATTTATGAGGATGGACAGTTGAGTTCGTGAACTCATCCTAAAAAATGTGCTTTGAAAGATGGACTAGGCACTGGCATTGATGTATAGTTTCCTAAGGGGCGCACTTCACATGTGACCATAGTGATAATCAGCCACGAGGTATGTAGCGCTTTCTCTAGGTCATTGTCAGACCTCATCCAATAATAGCTCTGATGGTCATTCCAGAAAGAGTTCCAGAATTGCTTTGAAGGGTGGACTAGGCGCTGGTGTCGGTGCATAGCTTCCCAGGGGGAGTTCTTCAAAGCTGACCATAGTGGTATCAGCAATGAGGTATGTAGTACTTTTTCTAGGAAGAGTTTGTAAAGTTAGTTGTCAGACCTTGTGTGTATGTGTGTGTGTTTGGGTGTGTATTTATATACACACAGGGAGAATATCATGGATTGAATTGTGTTGTGTGTCTATATATATTTTCCTTAGTTACTGTGTATTTATATATATTCCAGTATAATGATTTCTAAAATATTTTGAACACTAACTATACACCAGGAAACTCATGGCGGCCTCATGGATGTCACTGTAGAACTGTGCTGCATAGGATTTTCAGTGGCTGATTTTTTGGAAGCAGATCACCAGCCCTTTCTTCGGAGGCACCTCTGGGTGGACTCAGACTGCCAGTCTTTCAGTTAACGAGTTGAGATGGATTCGGCAGCAAGTGGTGCGGTTTGGGTTTCTACACCAGGTGTTGTGATGAGTGTTTGCAGACTTTGTCTCATGGGCAGCTCAACCCAACCCTTGGATAGAGGAAATACTGTCTTCACTGTAGAGATGAAGGAACTGAGGCACAGAAGGTTCAGTGACATGTCTAACATCTCACAATTTGTACGTGACAGATGGATCTGAGTCTGCCTGTAAAGCCCAAACCCCACGGGCTCTGTGAGCAGGAATGTGACGACAGCATTGGAGTGAGGCCCTCATGTTGTGTAGCACCCCCAGAAGGAGGGTATGGGTGTTCAGCATGTCCTGTCTCTGCTGTCGCACCCACTCCACTGTTATAGCCCACCGAGAGCCAGGAGAGACCCAGGCAGGACAGCTGGCTCTTCTGCTCCCGTGTCCCAGCTGGAGCATGAAGTTGCTGCCTCAGACCTGAAGTGGTGGCAGGAGCTCGTGCCATAGGTCAGGAGCTCCTTGGAGCTGCATGCAGCATCCAGGACCCCTGTTGGGGGCAAGGTGGAACCAGACATTCGCCCAGACGCAGGAGACTGATGACAACAAGATGGAAAACCCAGGCTGACACTTCTGCCTTACCGCAGAGGGTTGCTTAGCAACAGCGAGTGACATGCTGCCAGCACAGTGATACAGTCACAGCAGGGAGATCAGAGTAAGCCAATTAAAACTTTTTTTCCCCCTGTTTTGCGTTTTCCTTTTTGCTCCCATAATTTCATTTAGTCCTGATTGCCCTTAGGCACGGATTAAGGAGCCTGCCAAGGGAGACAGGAACTCATGTGTAGCGCACATCTGTTTTCCCCCTGCATGGTCAGAAAAGGTGCTCAGGGCACCACAGCTACGTGGAATGTCATTTTATTACAGTGAAGGCTGGGGTACCTGTCTTACTTAGCTCTGATTTGGGTGGCGTCGGGGCCTCAGCTGGTCTTTAGTACAATGTGTCCGTGTTTCCCCGCTGTCAACTCCAGAACCTAGAACAGTGCCTGGCACATTGTAGGTATTCCATAAATGACAGAATGAATGAATGAAAGAAACAAACTCGGGGGAAAATCTGAATGCTGTCTGATCATGACTGTAGCACTAGTTATCATTCACTAGATTTGTCTTCTCCATTTTTTTCTATCTTATCTCCTCACCTTTCCAGCAAATTTTTAAGCAGAAAGAGTTCAACTTTAGCAGGAAGGAGGGGGTGCCTACCGAGAAAAACACCGCTTTCCTGTACCTTGCTTATTCCACCTCCGCGAGCTCTGTGTCCCTCCGTTCTCTGCCCTCTCTGTCTCCTCTTGTTGCCCCTTGTCACACCACCAGACTGTTGGGACACTGTGTCCCCTCCTATGGGTTTCACGATTGTATAACTTTTCTTGTGTGTTGCTCATCGTATTTGCAGAATGTCAGCTGGGGCGCAGGTAGTGGCATGGTGACATATGGAGACAAGGCCTCTGCTAACAAGTGTGTGTGTGTGTTGTGTGAAAAAGTGGAATAGACGGTGCTCTCAGTCTGTTCCAGGGTCTTTTGCTAACCACTTGAGTGGGACCTTTGGACAGTTTGTAGCATCTGAGTCCTTGAGGTAGCTGTCATCAAACATCAGAGGGAGGAGGACGCCCTTTAAGTTTTAGATATCGAAAGTTCTAGAACAGTGTTTCTCAATAGCTATTGTTACTACCCTCTCCCCACCTGTTGAGAGACTTTTTAGGCATTTTCCCCCCCTAACTCTCCCTGCATAAACTTTTAATTCCACAGATATACTGTCTGTCTGTGTACTGTGTGTGTATTTGTACTTTATACATTAAAAGAGTAAACTTGTTTTTTGTATGTCCAAGAACGAATTTTTGCGTCCTGGTGGGTGGTATCACCTCCAGAGAGAATGCATGTTATAGAACAAAGGCTGCTTCTTTTTTCTTCTTTTTTCTTCTTTTTCCTAACTTCTAGAGCTCATCAAAATAAAAATCAGTGTCTTATTTATTTTGTGGTATTCGTTTTTGACAATCTATACATCAAAACATAACAGCAGATCAACACTTTCTCCATGTGCAGTTCAGTGGCATTGCTTTTTTAAAAGATAAAAGTGACTACGCCCCTCCCAACCCCCAAAAACTCTCTTGTTTGCAATGAGGTGATTGCAGGCTTGGTGGACCATCACCTCCGGTGGTCAGCATCTGCCCTTGCCAGGCCATCATTGACCCTGTTCTGGTGTTAGCTGTCTCTCCTGGTGAGAGATGAGGAGGAAGACATAGGACGGGGGCTAGATCACACTGGCTTGTCAGGTCACATAACAGACTTCGTTTTAGGCCCCTCCCGTTTTTCCTTGCCCCCCAGTCCTTTGTACTGGTTCTCTGTGCTTTGCTGCCAATGGTTCGCATTTGTGCCTTTCTCCAGAGGGCTGGTCTTGGACTATTGGGTCCACCTCATCTCTGTTGAGAACCTGGAGTAGCCCACAGCCAGGGACTGACCCGTAGAGAGTCCAGTGGCCCAGCGTCATGGTCTTGAGGCAGCACAGACACAGGGGTGCCGTTTATCCCCACAGCTCCCCTCGGGATTCAGTAGACACTGGGGCGCGACGCCTTGTTCTCCGAAATCGCATTCTTGTTCTTCCCTCTTTCTCTGTCCTGTCTCTGGTTATCCCGGGAGGCACGCACTTAATAAATCACATGAACTAGAATTCTTGGCTCAAGACCTCCTTCTGGGAGTAGCTGATCAAAAGCAATCTTAAAAAAGATTTGGACGTACTCTGAGAACAAGTGGGAAACCACTGAGCACTTGTAATCCAATGTAAGAAATGGTCAGGGTTGAAAACTCTAATCGAGTGGACTGGGTGTGGCCTAATTGAATCATTTTTCTGGCTGAGCCAGGCTTCTGCCTCCCTTCCTCTGGACTGGGCAGAAAGATTCTGCATTTCCCTTTTTCCGAAGCCAACTGACACCTCACAGGCTGGAATCAGTGTTTCTGAACTTGGATGGTCCACTCCCAGACCAATGTCTAGTCTACTTCATTCATTCAACAGATACAGTAAAGTCTGCAAAAGCTGGAACATGTGTAAGGCAGAAACCTCTCAAAGAAGGAAAATGCAAATATTTCCCACTCAAAGAAGTGATAGAAAATTGGTAAGACTATACTTTGTCAACAGTGGGAAACTTGTGAGACCCCAAAAAAACAAAGCAGTCCAGTTGAGTTCTGGTTCTCAGAGGTTTCACTGTATTTGTTAGCTGTGCTGTGTAAGGTCCCTGGGTGGCACAGATGACTTGAACTTACCTAGTAAACTAGAGACTGGCAGTGCGAACCCTCCCCCAGTGATAACACAGAAGAAAGCCCTGGTGATGTACTTCCATAAAGATTAAAAATAACCCACTGCTGTCGTATTAGGTCTGATGCATAGCAACTCTAGCGGTCAGAGTAGAGCTGCAACTGCCAACCTTTTGGGTAGCAGACATAGCACTGAACCTGCTACACCACCGGAGTTTACTCTAGAAAGATCACAACCGAGAAAACCCTACACAGCAGTTCTACTCTGTGACAAATGGGGTCAAAATGAATTGGAATTGATGTGACAGCAATGGGTTGGATTTTGCTGTTTTTATCTACTGTATATCAAGCACGGCTTCTTGTCCTTCTGGTCTTTTGAATTCTTGGATCCCCAGCTTCTTACGTCCCTCTCAGTATCTCAGCCTACACATGGCCCTCTTTATATGTCTTGTGTGACTGTCATCTTCAGAAAGTTTTAAGCATAACCCTCTGCTGCTAAGTGGATTCTGACTCATAATGACCCTGTAGGACAGAGTAGAAGTGCCCCGTAGTTTCCAAGGAGTGCCTGGTAGATTAGAATGGCCAACCTTTTGGTAGCAGATGTAGCACCTAACCACTACACCACCAGAGTTTCCAGTTCTAAGCATACTAGACCCTAAAAAAAGGAAACCATAGCCAATGAGTCAATGCCAACTCATGGTGGCCCCACATGTTATAGGGTAGACCTGTGTTCCACTGGGTTCTTTCGGAAGCAGATCGCCAGACCTTTCCTCCAGGGTGCCTCTGTGTGGGTTAGAAATGCTAACTTTTCCATTAGTAGTTGAGTGGTTAACCCTTTGCGCCACCTAGGGACTCTGTCTAAGCATACAAATAAAATGTAAAAGACAGTTATGACAAGACACCATGACACCGTAATGAATCCCCAGCTGTCTCAAGTGGGCTTCATATCAATGTCTTATAACTGGTTGTTGTCTAGAAAAGTACAAGGATCATCAAATCAATGCCAGAAGGGACTTTTCCCTGGATGTTACTGAAAGCAACCTAACATCTAAAAAACAGAAATTACCAGCTAGTTGATTCAAACTCCTAGCAACACTCTAGGGCAAAGAAGAACTGCTCCCAAAGGGTTTCCAAGGCTGTAAATCGTGGCAGGAGCAGGCTGCCACATCTTTCACCCATAGAGCCACTGGCAAGTTTGAGCTGCCAATCTTTCACTTAGCAGCCAAGTGCTTAACCACTGTACCACACCACCAGGCCTTCCCAACCTAACAGTAGGCTATGCCAGTGTATCATAAGGATTTATATTGGTATTTCACCTATCAAGTAATCAACACTTGTAAACTTGTTCCGTGAGTTCAGTGATGCCCTTTTTGTTCTTGGTCTTCAACAGCAGTGTGTGAAGAAAAGATAGATTATAACTGTCTCAATACTGAATGTCCTCAGCTTTAGCCTCTGCGTGAATTATAGGAATGAAGTTCAAAATTTCATTTTCTGTGAGGTGAAGCTACTTCCCACCTCTGCATTTCCACCTTGGTATCCTGAAAGGATGCGACGGCGATTGGCAATCGATAGTTCCTGGTCAAACAATAGACCTTTCCCTTCCAGCTGATTTATTCCAGCTTCCCTTCCTCCCGCAGGGTGATTCTGGAAGGTGCATATTCTGTCTTGTCTTTGCTCTTGCACTGTACTGCTAGCAACGTCTTGTTTGCCGGAGAGGAGCAAAGCATCAGAATAACAAACCAGTCTGACAAGCCTTGACAAATACCTATCAAGACCACGGGGAGAGTGAAATCTTCTTGACAACTCTGTTATTTTTCTTTATCTCCCAGTCTGTGGGGGTAATCGTTTCTTCAGAGAGATGAAATGCTCCCTCCTCCCTTTGCTCTACATCAGAAAATGGGTAAAAAAAATGGATGATTTGTAAAGATCTGTCCCGATAAAACTTTTCACACGTCTGTGACATACTCCATCCAAGAAGAAAATATTCCCAACTATGTATTTTTTAATTGTGAAAAATCATATGTGGTCCCAAATATATGGTGATCACTAGTTTCTCAGTGAGAGGAGTCTCCACTGTCTCACACAACTTTTTAGCCAAATTGCATTTATGTAGTTGCTGTGGTGTAGAAGGGATAGTAGCATATCTAGCGATCGTATTTAGTTTATTGGTTACTCTTATTTTTTAAGTCACATACAGGATTATAATTTAGACATAAGACTTCTTTTTACTTGCTATTATGGATTAAATTGTGTCCCCTGAGAACATGTGTCTACTTGACTGGGTCGCGGTCCCCAGTATTGTTATTGTCCAGTGTTTTGTCATCTGGTGTGAATTTCCTTTGTGGTGTAAATCCTACCTCTGTGGTGCTCTTGTAGTCATGTGGTACTGCTCTAGCAGAAATACCATGAGTAGAAGACAATCCAGGAGGCTACAAGTCTGAATTCAGGCTGGCTGTTCCAGGGGAAGGTTTTCCCCTCTGTGTTGACTCTGGAGGAAAGTCTGTGTTGCATCAGTCTTCAGTCAGCGAACACCTTGGTGCAGAAAGCTCAGGTCTAAAGGATGTCCTCTACTCCTGGTGCTGCTTTCTTGATGGTATGAGGTTCCCAGCATTCTGCTTGTTCCCGTTTCTTTTATGTCTTGTAGGATGAAAGGATAAAAGGTAGTGCGAGCCACATTCCCGGGAAACTGCCTTTTCACTGGAGCAGGGAGGTGATCTTAGAAAAAGTTTTACAGTCCCACCCTAATCCTCTTTAACATAACCCAGTGCCTTCAAGTGGGATCTGACTCATGGCGATCCTATACCTCTTTGACATAAACCCTATCTATTACCCACAGGCAGAGATTAGATTTATAACATAGGAAAAATCACCAAGTGGAGGACAATCACAAAATATTAGGAATGACTGCCCAACCCAATGGCTACACCCACTTTTGGGGAGACACAGTTCAAACCAGGGCCAGTGTTAAAGAGGCAGGATTAGAGGCAATGATGTTAATGAGGCAGGGCAGAAGCTACAAAATTAGACTGTAGCTTGAGTCTGTCTCTTTGGAGATATAAAAGAGAGAAACACACAGAGTGACAGGGGGACTTCCTACCACAAGAATATAGAACCAGGTGTTCTTTGGATCTGGGGACCCTATGCTGAGAAACCCCTAGACTAGGGGAATATTGATGACAGGGACAGTTCCAAAGAGCTACCACAGAGAGAAGGACTTCTTCTGGAGTTGGCACCCTAAATTCGGACTTCTAGCCTTCTAGACTGCAAGAGAAAAAATGTCTCTTTGTTAAAGCCATCCACTTGTGGTATACTGTTACTGCAGTGCTAGATAGCTAAGACCCTCTCATTTCAGGAAACAATTTCATTGAAACTTGTCACAGACATTTTCTATGTGATTTTCTATGGCACGGCAACATCCACTTTTAGAGTCATTTTGCAGTTTTCCTGAGCGTACCTATTTCACTTTCATCCAGTCTATTGGCCATACAGTAGTTTTCTAGTTCATGTATGGTGTTGCAAGTAGAAATTTTATTCCAAGCCACCAACACCCATCTGCACAACTTTAGAACACCTTTTGTTTTATTGCAGAATATAACCAAATACAGAAGTATGCATAAAACCATGAGTGGTCCAGTGGATAATTAAAAAATGAACTCTTGTCATAGCTGTCCATATGAAGAAATAGTATTTTCAGGGTTCAAAAATCATTCCTTCTTGCTGGCAGTAATGCTGTCTTGACTTTTGTGATAAGAAATCATGAACAGTTTTTAAAAAATTTTTTTCCTTTGTGTATGTGTTCTTAGCACAATGAAAGCTCTTATTCCATTTCACTTTAAAGTGGCATTGCAAGTCTTATAACGATAGCCAACATTTGCAACAGGAAGGCCACACTTCCAGGAATAATTACTAAAATGTGTGTTAAATGTCCTTGCTTCTTTGTTTACTGACTCTGTCATGGGACCTCTATAAACAGCCAGTGTTGGCATTGATTGAGGTCATTTCAGGATAATGTGTTTTCTCCCAGAAGTGCCGTGTTCTTCAAAGTAAAGTAATTGGCAAATGTGTCCCATAATTTGAGAGACTGTAAAAGGACATGTGTATAAAGTGCCTCACACTTTTTGGAGATGCAATTCTGAGTCAGTATCTTTTGTTATATGTAGACCTCTTCAACATTTCTTCTTGTTTTAAAGAAAAATACATTTTGATAAAGATATGTATAACAAAATTGCCATTTGAAGTGTTTAGCTCAGTAACATTAATTGTATTCACTGTGTGGTCCCCCCAGCACCACTATCCATTTCCAAGTGTTCCTAGCTACCCAAGTTGGGAACTCCGTGTTCTATCAGCAATAACTGCGCTTCTCTCTTCTCCCCAGCCCCTGGTAACTAATAAACCCTTGTCCGAGCCTTCGCTTGCTAGTGCTGTTGTAATAAGAACAGAAAAAAAAAAAAAAAGCCAGAAGGGGTGGCTTTGGTTGCTGTGTGCTGTCAAGTAGATTCTGACTTATAGCAACTTTATAGCAACCCTGTAGACAGAGTTGAACTGCCTCATAGAGCTTCCTAGGCTCTAAATCTTTCGGAGAGCTGAGTCTTTTCATCAGCTGGGTCTTTTCGGAGCAGCTGGTGGGTTCAAACCACTGACTTTTCATTTAGTAGCCAACTGTTTAACCATTGTGCTCCTGGGCTCTGAAGAAGAGAGATTCACTGTCTGAGAGTTTGGGAGCCTAGATGTTCAGTTCAATCAGGATATCGGCTCTGGGGGAGGGTCCTCCCATGTCGGTAGTCCTGGGAATTCTTTGGCTTACGCTTCCTTCTGTGTGTGTGTCTGTGTCTCTTCTGTTTTTGACAGAAGGCACCAGCTGGAAGTGACTCCGTTTAGAGTTTACCCCATTCTGGTGTGACTCCATTAACATAACAAAAGACAACCGTCCACTTCCAAACAGGGTTGTGCTTACAGGTACAGGGGTTCGGACATCAGCACATGTATTTTTTTGAGGGGGGCCGCAATTCAGTTCATAACTATCTCTGTATATTTATTTGCCTTTTCTAGTTATTTCACGTAAGTGGGGTTGAACAGTATTTGTCCTTCTGTGTCTGACTTATTTCAATTAGCGAAATGTTTTCAACCTTCATCCACGTAGTAGTATGTGTCAGAATGTCATTCCACTTTATAGCTGAACAATATTCTATTGTATGTGCCTGCCACAGTTTTTCCCTTTTAATCCATTCATCCATTGATAGACACTGGGCTGTTTCCAACTTTTGGCCCTTGTGAATAATATCACAGCAAACATCCGTGTACGAGGACCTGTTGGAGCTACTGCCTTCTTGGCTTTTGGGTACCTACCTAGGAGTGGAATTGCTGAGTCATACGGGAGTCCTGTTTACCTTTTCGAGAAACGGCCAGACTCCTTTTCTGCAGCAGCTGCACCCTTTTACGTTTTCACCAGCACTGCGTGAAGATTCCAGTTCATCCACAGCCTTGCTAACACTTGCTGTTTCCCATTTTTGTGATGACCGTCATCTCACTGGATGTGAAGTGCTGTTTCATTATGGTTTCTATTTGTAATTTGTTAATGACTAATGGTGTTAAGCACCTTTTCATGTCCTTAGTGACTACAACAGTGTTCTGCTGCTGTTCATCAGGTTTTCTCTGGCTAATTCTTTTCAGAAGTAGACTACTGGGTCCTTCTTCCTAGTCTGTCTTAGTCTGGAAGCTCAGCTGAAAGCTGTCTACCTTGCGGAACCATGCTGGTCCCTAAATACCAGTGGCATAGCTTCCAGCATCACAGCAACAAGGAAACTCTCACTGACAGACAAATGGGGGCTGCCCACTCTGTCTTAACCCTCCTTACCTGATGCTGTAACTCTCCTTACCTTATGTCTACTTGTGTTTTATTGACTATGCAGAGGCATTCAATCGTGTGGATCATAGTAAATTATGGCTAACATTGCATAGATTGGGAATTCCAGAATACTTAATTGTGCTCTTAGGGAATCTGTGTATGGATCAAGAGGGAGTTGGGTGAACAGAACAAGGGGACACTGCATGGTTTAAAGACAGGAAAGGTGTGTGTCAGGGTTGTATCCTTTCACTGTACCTTTTCAGTCTGAATGCTGAGCAAATAACTCGAGAAGCTGGATTCTAGAAAAAGGAACAAGACATCAGGATTGGAGGATGACTTATTAACAACCTGCATCACGCAGGAGACACCATGTTACTTGCTGGAAGTGAAGAAGATTTGAAATGCTTACTGATGAAGATCAAGGACTAGAGCCTTCAGTATGGATTTCAACTCAACATCAAGTAAACAAAAATCCTCGCAACTGGACCAGTAAGCAACGTCATAAATGGAGAAAGGATTGAGGTTGTCAAGGATTTTATTTTACTTGGATCCATGGAAGCAGCAGTCAAGAATCAAAATATACATTACATTGGGAACATCTTCTGCAAAGGATCTCTTTAAAGTGTTGAAAAGCAAAGATGTCACCTTGAAGGTTAAAGGGCGCCTGACCCAAGCCGTGGTATTTTCAGTCACTTCATAGGCATCTGAAAGCTGGACAGTGAACAAAGAAGACAGAAGAAGAATTGATGCCTTTGAATTGTGGTCTTGGAGAAGAATGTTGAATGTACCGTGGACCACCAAAAGAACAAACAGATCTGTTCTGGAAGAAGTACAACCAGAGTGCTCCTTGGAAGCAAAGATGGCAAGACTGTGTCCTACATACTTTGGACATGTTGTCAGGAAGGATCAGTCCCTGGAGAAGGACATCATGCTTGGTAGAGTGGAGGGTCAGCAAAAAAGAGGAAGACCCTCAATGAGATGGACTGACACAGCAGCCACAACAATGGGCTTAAGCATAAAAATAATAGTGGACATGGTGCAAGACCGGGCAGTGTTTTTTTCCGTTGTACGCAGGGTCACTATGAATTGGAACTGACTCGGTGGCACCTTATGACAACATTGACTGTGAAGTCTGATGATTAAGTTCATGAACTCATCCAAGCAAAAGTGCTACATACCTCATTGCTGAATATCGCTACAGTCACCTTCAAAGTACTCCCTTGTGAAGCTATGCATTGATGCCAGCACTCAGTCTACCCTTCAAAGCAAATTTGGAACTTTTCTGGGAATGGCCATTGTGCACAGTAGCACTGTGGCAAGTTCACGAACTTAACTGTATAGTTGTCTATGAGGAAGATTTTAGCTGATAAACAAATAACTGTATTGGAACACCCTCCCTATTCACTTGATCTGGCCCCCAGTGACTTTTCTCTTTACCTCAAGATAAATATTGAAAAGAAGACATTCGGATGACATTCAGGATATCAATGTAATATGTAATCAATGTAATATGATGACAGCTCTGATGGCCGTTCCAAAAAGAGTTCCGAAATTACTTTGAAGGGTGGACTAGGCACTGGCGTCAGTGCATAGCTTACCTAGGAGAGTACTTCAGAGGTGGCCGTGGTGATTGATATTCAGCAATGAGGTATGTAGCACTTTTTCTAGGATGAATTTGTGAACTTCATTGGCAGTCCTTGTATGTTTTTAAAACACATCAGTGAATGTGAAATTTTACTGAATTATTTTTCTGCCTCCATGGAGGTGATCATAATTTTTGTCCCTTAAATGTGGCATGAAGGAGCCCTGGTTAAGCACTCAGGTGCTAGCCAAAATGTTGGTAGTTCAGATCCTACCAGCCACTGTGTGGGACAAAGGTGTGGCAGTCTGCTGTCCTGAAGAGTTACCCTGTGAGGCAGTTCTGCTCTGTCCTGTAGGGTTGCTATGAGTTGGAATTGGCTCGGTGGTCATGGGCTTGGGTTTTTGGTTTGGAATCTGGTATGTACTAACTTATACTCACAGAGTTTCTGTTGGTACACCCCCCCTTATATTCCTGGGACAGTCCTGCTCGATCAGTGTGTTTGTTTGTTTCTTCTTCTACTGCTAGATTTTTAAAATAGACTTCATTTTTTAGAGCAGTTTTAGTTTTACACTAAAATGTTCAGAAAGTAAACCTCCTCCCCTGTGCATACACTTTCTCAGGTTGTTAGTAGCTGGGTACATTTGTTACAATTGATAATGTCGTTTACCGAAGTCCAGAATTTTCATTAGAGTTTACTCTGTTGTTCTGCATTTCTGTAGGTTTTGAAACTGCATAGTGTCATTACACTGCTAGATTTTGATTGCTAGTATTTTAAGATTTTTACATCAGCTCAGACAAGTGTTCTATGTGTATGCTGGAGATAATGCAGAGAATATAGCTCTGTGGGCTCGTGAAGCTTGCATTCACTAGAGCAAAGAAATATACATATAAATAGATGCTTTTGGATAGAGTTTGAATTATATGGAAGCATATTTTTAAATTTTTGAGTAGATGGTGAAGTTTTTTAGTGTGGCTATCAAATTATTATTATTACTTTTCTTTTATTTCACTTTGTGGGTTTACAGTGTGGTTGTTTTCATTTCTTAGTGCTACTATAACAGATATACAGTAAATGTGTGGCTTTAACAAACTCAAATAGGTTTCCTCACAGTTAGGAGGCCACAAGTCCAAATTCAGGTCAGCAGCTCCAGGGGGAGGGTTTTTCTCTTCTGTAGCTGGGGGAGGTAGGAGGTGGTGGGGGTCCTCGTATCTTTCCAGCTTCTGGTCCTTGATTCCTGGGTGAGTGGCCTGGTGTCTGTCTTCCTGCATCCTTGCTACCTTGCTTCTGTACCTGTTTTTTTATATCTTAAAAGTGATTGGCCTAAGACGCACTCTTCCCTGTATGGCCTCATGAGCGTAACAGAGAAAAACTCTATTCCCAAATGGGTTTATATCCACAGGTCTGGGGGTTATCGTCCCACACATATTTTGGGGAGAAAGAGTTTAATCCATAACAGCAGTCTACGTGCTAGTGAAACGAACTTTATGGCCAATAGGAATCCTAGAGTGACACAGATGGTGAAGGGTCCGGCTACTTACTGCAGGGTTGGTGGTTTGAATTCACCCAGAGGTATTTCAAAAGAAAGGCCTGGTGATCTACTTCTGAAAGGTCATGGCCACTGGAAACAGTTCACTTCTGACACACATGGGTTCACTGAATCAGAACGGACTCAGCAACAACTGGCTGGCTTTGGTTATGGCCAATACGTGGTCAGTTTTTGGAAACAGATGGGCCTGAAGAAAGTGTGTTGTCTAAAAATCTTGGGTACCAAATTGTTAACATTTTCCCCTGTTTGGCCTATTTCTGTGAATAGATAGGGGTTTAACCCATGTCCTGACTCTGTGGGAGGCTTTGAGGGACTTCCCTGCTTTATTACCTTCCTAGGACAGTAAATGGCATATTGAACTAAGCCAGGAAAACAATGTAGGGCCCATAGGGCACCACGCCCACTCCTTCATCTGTTGTAGACATTACCAATCAATCATGGAGCTCAGCCTAGCATTTCTGGCAATCATTAATCAATAACAGTTGGCATGTATAATGAAACCTTCTGACAGAGTGACTGCTTTAGGGGAAGATCACTTGATATTTTGCCCTGAAAATGTCTACTTCTTCTTGAAACTTCTTTGTAAATGGATCTGGTAGCTATATCAGGAAAAACTGAATTGTCTTAGACCAGGGTCATCATTTTAAAAAAGTGAATCGATGGGCTACCATATTCCCACAGCAAGGACATGGCAGACATTACTTATCCATCCCAGCACATTTTCTCATCCAATCTGAACTCTGCTTTGGAATCCTTCTCACCGCAGTATGCCAGAAAACACTGCCAACTTACTCAACTTGACATGTGCGATGAAACGTTTTGATCATCTCTGGTGATCCCAGCCTTGGTTTGAATAATATGCTGTCCCGTGATCTGTACAACTTCCGTCCTTGAACTCAATGGGTGACTGACTTCCTCTGAAGTTAAAATGGGGATGTACTCCTCAGGTATTTGAAAAACATACTCCTTTTCTCCTTAAGTAATAATCTGGAAAGAAATAGTAAGTAACTATGCTGGAAAGAAAATCTTAGTCATGTACTAGAAACCACCAAAGACAGCAAAATCTAATTTCCAAGGATGAAGTTCAAAAACAGAAGAAAATGCGATTCAGCACAGGGGAAAAAAAAAATGCATGCTGTCACCTCTCATTGGTAAGCATGGAAATCTGAAGCAGATATTCAAAGGGCATAAGACATTTGGAAATCAGAATTGCTGAAACTGAGTGAGAAGCATGCTGACTTGGTGGAGTTTAGTATAAATCCTTCTCCAGCGAAAGATAAAGGACAGAGAAGGATGTGAAGAAGTATCTCACGGCAGCTCAAGGAGGCGAGCCTGGCTGTGCACCAGCTGAATGAAACTTTTATTTGAGGTGGTTTTCATATCAGAACAGCCTGAATTGGCCTTAAGAACATCATCAGGTAATAAAGGGGAGTAGGAAGAATAATAGGTAATAAAGGGGAATATTGGACTAATCAGGGAAGTGGAAATGAAAGAACGGATCACCTAATATCCCCTTGGCTAAGTCCTCAAGAGAGACCAACATCATAAGACCTGCTGACACAGGGGTAGTTTGTTAGCCACGTCCATGCCAACCTAGGGCCATGGAGTGGAGCCAACCTGCCGTTGAGTTGATTTTGACTCCTAGGGACCCTATAGACAGAGTAGAACTGCCTCATAGAGTTTGCAAGCGCCTGGTGTATTTGAACTGCCGACCTTTTGATTAGCAGCCATGGCACTACACCACTATGCCACCAGGGAGAAGAGCGAGGGGCCATAAATGCCATCTTTTTCGTTAGGACATTTATAGTGAATGCAGAGCAGACGAGACTCAGTGGTCCAGTTTCAGAATTAGACTTCCGCGTGGGCCCTTTTCTTCTGTTTCCAGTCTCTCCATATTGCATGATGAATTTTTTTGGGAAAAATGCTCTTAATGATGCCAGGTTGCCTCCTTTCAGCACGTTAAAAAAGGGAACGATTGGCTGAAGCTGTCATGATGATGGGGATAATTTTGTCGCTGTGCAATTTGGCTCTCACTCGAACGTGAAGCACACATTTTCCTTGTGTGTATTTTAAGCCGGAGACTTCTAAGTAAATGGGAGGTGCCTGATTTTACTTCTGTCTGCAGCCAGCCCGCACTGGCAGCGAGCTCTGATTTGGCCCAATCAATTCTGCATTCACACGGAGCAGCGAGTTGATCCAGTTCAAGGAACATCTGAATGCATTTAGCTGTGTTGGGTGCCAACGCCAACACTGCTGCTTTGAAAGGTTCTCAGCCTTGCTGGGGATGAATACAAGCCACCCGGAGAGTGACCTTTATAGCTCTGGCCATTCCCTTCCTCCCTGCAGTAACGTCAATGACTCTTGAACGTGCCACATTTGTTGTTATTTATCGGGTAGTTTTTTAGGAGTCTGGCGCTGGTGTGGTTGAGAGTGTATTAAATAAACCTTCATTGGGTGGTTAAACGGTCTCACAAAAGTTACCCAACTGAGTGTGCAAGTGTGGAATGCCACCTCGTTTATTAACCCAGCTGTTCGGCAGTTACATTTGTCTTGGTGTCCCCCTTCTTTATATCTCCCCCTTCCTAGCTGTCATAAATTTTGTGCACCAGCAGCTCTCTGGCTTAGAGAATGTTGTAAACATCTTCTTGTTCAATTACATCAGGTTTTTTTTTTTCTTTCCCCCTTTATGTCAGCAATTAAATTTATGAGGAAAAAATAGTTTACTCTGTAAACCTAAAGAGACACAGTCAAGCTCAAAGTAAATAAAAACAGAATGCAGTCAACTTAGGGCTGTAAAGTATAGACAAGGCAGCAGGTCTTGGAATCCCAAAGATTCAGCTGCAAATCCCAGCACCACCAGCTGCCTGGCTGGTTGACTTTGGGAAAGTTCTTCCTGCCTCAGCTATGGTTTCCTGGTCTCCAGCAGGGTGTTAACAGTTTCAATTTCATGGAACTTTGGGGAAAATTAAATGAAATGAAGTAGATACCCCAAACTGGTCCCTTCCCTTCTCCTTCTCTTCGCCATTTGCATAGGGGCAAGCTGATGAGTGTGGGGACTCAGCTGTCTCTATCTTTGCTTTTCTGGTCTGGGTACATAGTAGGTGCTTAGAAGATGGTTGATGGAAGGATGAGTGAGTCAGCCATGAGTGACAGTGGTGGCCTGCACCCTGACTCTTGGGTTGGGTCACGTAGCTCAGTGCGTTAGTTGCTGCTCCTTCATGGACTTGACTTGGATTGACACTTAGTGCCATGGCAGCAGCCATCAGGAAGTCAGACGGTGTACCGCCCTTGACTGTGAAGCCAAGAGTGTCCACTGGTGCCCATATCAGCCAAGTTGATTGGTTCTGCTGACCACAGGCCAGCCACACCTTGTACTTGCTGCTCTTGTTCTCAATGGGAGCCTTGCCTGTGAACACAGAAGAGTCTGCAAACAGAATCCCCTCCTCCGTGACTGTCGGTAGTGTGTCATTTCCCCTTCATCTACAGCGTGGTGGTGTCCTCTTATTCGGAATGTATTTGTTAGATGTTCTTGAGTCACCTCCAAACAATGGAGACCTCGTGTGTGAGAGAATGTTGCCTGCTCCCACACCAGCTTCATGATCATTAGTATGCTCGAGTCCGTTGCTGTGGCCATTGTGTATTTTGAGTGTCTTTCGACGTAGGGACTCATGTTGTAGGCCTTTACTGGAATACACTCTGTGGGGATCCGTAAGGTATTCACTGGCTGCTTTTCATTGACTAATTGGCCATGGATTTCTTCCTGATTTCTCTCATTCTGAAGGCTCTGCTAAGAGATACAACCCTGAGGTATACCTTTCCTGACTTTAAACCATGCAGTGTCCCCTCCCTTGTCCTGTTTGCACAACTGTCTCACAATCCATGTATAGAGCGCAATAAAGTGTTCTGAAATTCTTATTCTCCTCAAGGTTACCCATAATTTGTAATGATCCACATGTCAGATGTCTTTCCATAGTCAATGAAACACAGGTAAACGTCTTTCTGGTATTCTCCGCTTTCAGCCAAAATCCGTCTGACCTCAACAGTGATATCCTTGGTTCCATGTCCTCCTGTGAATCCAGTTTGAATTTCTGCCAGTTCTCTTGTCAATGTGTAGTTGCAGTTGCTTTTGAAGGATCTTTAGCAACATTTTACTTACTTGTGATGTTAATGATGCTGTTTTTGATAATTTCCACTTTTGATTGGGTCGCCCTTTGTGGGAGTAGGCATAAATATGGATCTCTTCCAGTTTTCCAAATGTCTGGGTGTAGATGAGTGAACACTCGTAGCATTGCATCCATTTGTTGAAACAGCTCAGTTGACATTCCCTCAGTTCCTGGAGCTTGTTTTTCACCAATGCCTTCAGTGCAGCTTGGACTTCCTCCTTCAGTACCATCAGTTCCTGATCGTATTTGGGATACCTGCATCAAATTCCAATAAAAAAAGTGCCGGTGACAGAGCTAGCAGCCGTTCTACAGGAAGTCCTGGAAACCACCCACTGAGCAGCTGAGTTCTGGGGGGCTCGGACAGCTACCCAAAGTTATGTAGCTCGGAACAGAGAGTTCAGATTCCAGCATAGCACTAATTCTGAGGACTCTTCCCTAACAGCTCCGCTGGGGAGAGATCCACATGCCAGCCCGATGTTTTCTCCATTGTGTTTGGGTTGCTGAGGCAGGCACCCCACCCAGAGACACCTTAGCTGGCATCCACAAGCCTCCTTTGTCTCGTCCTGCCTCCCCTTCTCTCATTCTTTCCATATTCCAGGCACGAGCCCATCACCTGTCACCTGTATGGCTTCGCACCTCTGAGTGTTTGCCCAGTCAGTCCCTCCACCTGAGAGACCCTTCCCTCCACCCGCACACCTGCCTAGCACAATGGCAGAAAACAGTTAGGGACCTCTTTCCTTGGCAACTCTGTGAGACAGTTCTGCTATCTCTGCGGGCTCATCGTGAGTTGGAATCGACTTGATGGCAGTGGGTTTGGTTTGGTTTGATTGTTTTTTTTTTTTTTTTCTTTTTTTCACCCAGTGCGGGTTATGCCCCAAGTAGAGCTGAGCTCTTTTTCCTTGAATCTCTCAATCAAAATAGCTTTCACATTGTGATAAAAGTTCTTTGTTTATAAGTCCCTGTCACCTGCCAGGAAGGAAACCGTGGTGGTGTAGTGGGCTCAGTGCTTTGTCTGTTAACCAAAAGATCAGCAGTTTGAATCCACCAGACACTCCTTGGAAACTCTGTGGGGCAGTCCTACTCTGTCCTATAGGGTAGCGATGAGTTGGAATTGACTCGACAGCATTGTTGTTTTTTGTTGTTGTTGTTTGTTTGTTTTCGCCTACCAGGAACCCCTGGTCATGTAGTGGTTAAGTGCTACAAGCTGCTAACCAAAAGATGGGCAATTTGAATCCACGAGACATTCCTTGGGAACCCGATGGGATGGTTCTGCTCTGTCCTGTAGGGTCGCTATGAGCCAGAATTGACTCAGTGGCAATGGGTTATAGGTGCTGTGGGTTCTTGCCTGCCGACCAAGACCACCCTGTAAGTCAGTATACTGGAGAGTACAGTGTAAGGGCTAGATGTGCATAGGTTCAAATCCCATAAGCTGGGCAGCATTGGATAAGGTCACTAGCCTCTCTGTGTCTCAGTGCCCCTTCTGCAAAATGAAGGTAATAACAGTATCTACCTGTTCAGGTTTTTGTGAGCATGAAGTGAGTTAATGTTTGTGAAGTACTTAGACCAACGCCTGGCACACGGTAAATTTTATGTGTGTGTTGCATAAAATATTAGTTTTTTTCTTTGTTTTATATCCCAGTCACCTACACAGTAAGCAGCCAGAAAGTGATTTTGAATGAATGAATGAATGTGTACCTGCCTTAGGAGCTACTTTTATTGGCTTTAGCGGTAGACGGTAAACCCCCCCACATTTGTATGTGTAGTAAATATCTATATCTCAAAATTCTCCACAGGTACAATTCAGTAACATTAATTTTGTTTATCCCATTGTGCATAACTTTTAAAATTTGAAGACTGAAAACCTGTTTACAAAAAGAGCCTCCAGCTTCTCCCTGTTTCTAATCTCTTCCCACAAATCTGTTCCGAACGCAGGAACCTGCCTTTTCATCCTGGCCTTTCCTCTCCCTGGCTGTTGATTAGTGATGCTATCAATCCATTCTTACCCTAATCCCTCACATTTTCGTAAGTCTGTGTAGAAACAAGCAACTCAGGGAAAGCCTCCCTTCCTGGGGAAACGCTCTGCCCACACTGACGCAGGCTGAGCTGGTCAAGGCGCAGTGGAGCGACAGCTCCAGGACTCCTGAAATAACAGGCAGCTCCGCCGGCAGGCTCGTGGGTATCTTGCTCCACTGCACAGCTGGCCTTTATTCCTGTCCAGGATGCCTCTCTTTTCATTTTGAAGGGAAGACAACCTGTCAAAGCAAACCAGGAGAGCCTGGCTGGCTGCGAGGATTTGAAAGGGCAGGATTTTTATTTTCCTGTGCCTTTTTTGTGGTTCTCTGAAGAAACACAAAGCTATCTTTGTGTTGGAAAGGAGGCAAGATAGTGGTTAAGTGTTTACCAAGATGACACACCTGAGGTTCAAACCCAAACCTGTTACCTCCTAGAGGTAAAATGCTGGGTGAGTGCCAGAACCCTTGCAGGCCCCAGGGTTTCTGCTTTCTTCAACTGGAAAATAGTTTGATTTTAAAAGTAACCAAATGACTTCGTGAGATAATGCATGTGAAGGACTGAGCACTATGGCTGACCCATAGGTCTAGATAGGTATAAGTATAAACCTAAACCAAATCCACTGCCATGGAGTCAATTCCAACTCATAGTGACCCTGTAGAACAGAGTAGACCTGTTCCATAGTTTCCAAGGAGCACCTGGCAGATTTGAACTGCCAACCTTTTGGTTAGCAGCCTTAGCACTTAGCCACTATACCACCAGCATTCCTGGTATAGGTCTATGTAGGTTTGTGTATACCTAGAGAAAAAACCATCCCTGTTGTGTCAAGTCCATTCCAACTCATAGCAGCCAGATATATACTACTACAAAGTGCCGTTCAGTCATTTTCAACTTACAGCGATCGTATGCATGTATCTGCATATATCTATACACACACACAGGGTTGCTATATGTAAACACACACTCACACACATATATATATTTGTGGAGGGAGAGGGAAAGTGTACCTGGGTGGTGCAAGTGGTCATTGTTGCTAACTGAGAGGTAGGTCGTTTGAGTCCAACCAAAGGCACCTGAACACCTGAGAAGAAAGTCCCGGTGATCTACTGCCCCCAAGTCAGCCATTGAGATCCTGTGGAGCGCAGCTCTGCTCTGCGGCACCTGGGGCTGCCATCAGTTGGAGTCAGCTTGACAGCCACTGGTGTGTGTATATCCATGTGTCCTGTTGGATAGAACTTCTTTCACTCAGTTATTCTTCTTTTGAGTGATTTAAATGCTTTTTGCATACTCAGCACCTACATGTTTGAACAGATAGATATGAGGATGAAGAAAGCAATGAAAGAAATCCTTTCATGTGTGCACATATGAAGCATGACAGTAAGTTCATGGACTCATCCTAGAAAAGGTGCTACCGACCTCATTGCTGAATATCACCATGGTCACCTTCCAGGTACTCCCCTTGGGAAGCTATGCACCAATGCCAGTGCCTAGTCCATCCTCAAAGCAATTTTGGAGCTCTTTTTCTAGAATAGCCATCAGAGCTGTTGTCCTATTACCCGTAATGTCCTGAAGGTCATCAAAATGTCTCCCTTTCAATATTTCCTTTAGCTTTGAAAGAAAAAAGTCATTGAGGGCTATATCAGGTGAGTAGGGAGAGTGTTCCAATACGGTTAGTTATTTGTTTACTGGCTAAAAACTCCCTCACAGACAACTATGCAGTTAAATTCACAAACACCGCCGTGCACAAGGGCCATTCCAGAAGGGGTTCCAAAATTGCTTTGAAGGATGGATGAGGCATTACTCTTGGTGCATAGCTTCTCAAGGGATGTACTTCTGAGATGACCATAGTGACAGTCAGCAAGGAGGTCTGTAGGACTTTTCCTAGGATGAATTCATGAACTTAATGTCAGACCTCGTATACATCTATCAGTTAGCTTGAGTTAGGCTATGCTGCAATGACAAATAACCCCAAATCTTGGTGACTTGAACAGAGAGCTATCTAGGTTCAGCTGGGGCTGTTCCACCTACTAGATCTCAGGTTCCAGGCCTGGGGAGCAGCCCCTATGGACTGCTGCCAGTCACCAGAGCAGAGGGAAAGGAGTGGCTCTTATGGCATCCAGCCTGATGTGGCATATGCCGTCTCTGCTCATGTTTCATTGGACAGAGCAAATCATATGCTCGCATCTAATCTCAAGTGGGAGAGGAAGTACAGTTTTCTGTCTGCCCTGGCGAATAACTGGTAAAATCTGGTGGCAACTACTATCTGAAAAATGTGTTACATTGTATCTAGGGTACCACAGACTCCTTTGTCATCGTCTTGGCTAGAGATAGGTAGATAACTAGCGGTGTACTAGTAAGTCCTGCCCATGGAGGTCCAGGTCATGTGACGTCAGGAAGTGGGTGTGGTTAAACCATAGCACCTATCAACTGTTCTTTCTAGGGCAGGGAGGGTATGCAGTGGTTCTTTACAGAAAGCATCACAGCTACGCTTTCCTGTGCAACGGGCAGCCTGTTTACAGCTCAGATACCAAGGAACAGTAAGTAACTCCTCTCACACAAACACAGTCATCAGCCTCTCTGAGTTCCCCAAGAGAATGTGAATTCTGTGGAAACAACTATTGTTAAAGAGGACAGAGGTGGTTAGGAAAGGGAAAGGAGAGGATGGAGAGAGAGAGGGAGGCTGAGGTGTCATACTACCCAGAATTCACTGGGGAAACAGCATCTTCCGTAAAATAAAACTGTACTTTGAGTTAAGTTCAGAAGCAAAGCTTAAGGCTTTAGAACAAAGGCAAACATGAATATGTCAGCCAAAACAAGAAGGGGCTTCTGGCGATCGTTCAGAGCAAACAAGGATGATTCTCCTCGCCACACAGATGAAGCCTCACCACTACTTAGCAGTGGTTAAGCGCTTGTCTGTAAACCAGAAAGTGAGAGATTTGAACTCACTAGACATTCTGTGGGAGAGAGTTGCAGCAGTCGGCTTCCATCAAGTTGACAGCCTTGGAAACCTTATAGGGCAGTTCTCCTCTGTGTTATAGGGCTGCTACAAGTTAGAAGTGACTTAACAGCAATCAGTTGATTGAATTTCTTAGCAAAGAAGAGCAAGAGGGTGAGACAGGTTTGGGGGCTGCCTGCCTAGTCTGCATGTTCCTCTTTGCAAATAGCCACCCTTCATAGACCCTGCCTAATAGATAACCCTATTTGCATTGTATGATGCACTCCTGTGACCACAGCTGATAGGACCAGAGTTGGTTGTTTGCTCCAAGATGAATCAGTCCATAGTTCGAGATGAGCCAATCATATTTGCTTTTCAAGAATCTGAAGTAAAAGACAGAAAATATAAACCAGGAAAACAAACCAAACTGACTGCCATTGAGTCAATTCTGACTTGTAGGGACCCTATGGGACCCATAGGGTTTCCAAGGAGTGCCTGGTAGATTTGAACTGCCAGCCTTTTGGCTAACAGCTGTAGCGCTTAACAGCTAGGCCACCAGGGTTTCCTGAGAGCATTTATTCTGCAACTTAAGTAGAGCTTGTTCATCCATTCAACTAATTTTTATTGAATGCCCACTAGGGGCACAGTTTTCATTCCCATGTGACCTGGCTGTCCTTGAATTTCTGTCTTGGGTAGTTCACAAAATTGACAAGAGCTTTCCGTCCATCAATGTAATGGTTTTCATTCTGTAACTTGGAATCTGTTGTTCTCAGTGAATTGTTTTGTCATGTTAGTGAAATGAAAAATTTAAAATTAAAGTTTGCTCCATTCTATAAGGGCACTTGAGAAGGCCTCTCCTGATTATGTTAGTGGAAGGACGCAGTGGAGGGGGAGTCAGAACACGCATTCCATTCCCCAACCTACTTACGGCATTCGGCCTCCACTGGGCTCATGGAGGCCTCGAGACATCGTTCTCCACATACATGAACGAGTTCCTGGGTTCTCATCCCCTTTCCTGGCTCTCAAAAAACACAGGCAAATACAACTGCAGGCTGATGGCTTGGGCATGTGAGAAATTCAGAGAGAAACACCAAATGTGATTTGTACAAAATGTGCTGGAATGAACCCTACTGCAATTGTCATGAGTTTGCACCCCAGATTTTCTGGGGGAGTTCCAAAATTAAAATAGTCTGTCTCGCTGTCCCCCAAGGCACTTGTTTGGGGCAGATTGCATGGTCCAGTTTTGGATTTGGGAACCACTGTCACATCACAGCTATTTTACAGTTACTGTACTTTTAAGAGGGTCGCAGTCTAGCTGGGATTAGGTCACTTACGCTGTGAAAGATGTGTTCACTGAGGTTACGTGGGAATGGTAACAGAAAGGAAAGGCAGAAGGAGTGAAGGAGGGGAGGAGGCAGGGAGGGAGGGAGGGAGAGAAGGGGAGGATTAGGCTCTGCTACCCTTCTCCTTATCACTGTCTCCAAATTTCTAGGAAGAGTCACTCTGCCCTGGCTTCTGTATGATTGTTCCCTTAGCCAGTTACCAGTCGCCATTAAGACTGTTCCACCAAAGGGCACCTGCATGTGTGTGTCAGTGTCCAGCTGTGCCTCCTGAGGTTTGCACGCTTATGACCTTTCGGAACTTTCAGATCACCAGGACTTTCTTCAGAGGCACCTCTGGGTGGGCTTGAAATTCCAGTCTTTTAGTTAATAGCCCAGTGCTGAATCATTTACGCTGCCCAGGGAGTCTTGATGGTTCCCTGAAGACTTTGAACTTGCTACGTCACTGAAACCTTATGCTTCTAGCCAAAGCCATCAGTGAAAAGGTCAACAGTTAATGGTGGTTACAGCAACTCCGGGATGCATCTTCCAAAGCTCTTCAGTGCTGGGCCAGTTATAAATGCCCATTAAAAAGCAGATGTGTTGCTCGTTGTGACAGCAAACCTTGGAGCTCATGAGGCAAGTCCCACTCGCAGATTCTGCTTTCTCTTTCCCTTAACCTCTGTCCGCTAGAGGTGGCCATCCTTGATTCCTGCCTTTTCCTAACCTGAATTCTTTCTTGACCAAGTTCAATTTTAGATCTTGGCAGGCCTCCTGGTCACTGAAACCCTGGTCAGTGAAACTCCGGGGGGTGTTGGAATCAATAAACAGAAGTCGAAGACCATTGTGGTGGGAAAGGAGAAGTCAGACAGTCTCTGTCTTCCAGCATTTCTGACTAAGGCAGACAAAGTCTCAGAAGTATCTTCCTCCAGCAATACCTGTTGCCTTCAAACCCATTCTGACTCATGGCTACCCAGGTGCAACAGAACAGAATTTTGCTCCCTGGGGTTTTCTTGGCTGTAATCTTTATGGAAGCCTATCACCAGGCCTTTCTTCCGTGGTGTTGCTGGGTGGATTTGAAGCACCAATCTTTAGATTAACAGCAGAGGACAGAGAATCCCCCAGCATGGCATTAGACAACTGCTCTCAGGAGCAGCCCTCCTCCACCTGTCCACTCATGTGCCATCACAGGTGAACATGTGGGGCAGAAGGTCGTTAAGTTGGACAAGCTCCATTTCCACTGATTCACAGAGATCTCATGCTCTCTGGTTGCTGTGTCAGCCCTGAAGTTCCAGATGTTCATGGACATTGTACAGCTGGATAATATTAAAATTGTTTCAATTTTAAATACAAAATCATTATAGGCAACCCAGGAGAGACTGTCCTCGGGTAACTTTATCACAAAGTTGCCCAGACCTTAATGATCCATCCCATCTTCATTCATTTTTGACGTATCTGCACACCCTATGGCTGCACATCCCGTAGCTAGCTCTGTTAAGTCATGTTTAAAAAATTGGTTCATTTGCTTTTTAAAATACATTTCTTTTAAAAGAAAAATTTGTATTGACATATGTCTTACTTTAGTAAAATGTTACATATTTGTAAAAAAGGAAACTTTGTTTAAGTACTCCAAATATCAAATTAATTAATACAAAGGAAAAACAAAAATAAATGTGTTTGCTTACTTGCATCCTAATTGAATAGAATTCTGTTTTTTAATTTCTTCGTATTTCTAGCTTTTTTCTCTGTCTTTGGAACCTGAGGATGTTTTCCCTTCCTCTTTCCGTCTGCATAAACAGAGAGGCCTTATAGGTAAGAAAGTAAAAACATAAAATACAAGCAAACATCTGTAGAATACTTACTATGTGCCAAGTACTGCTCAGATAGCTTTATGAATATGAACGTATTTAATCACTTTAAGGATCTTACAAGGTGGGATGCATTATTATTATCTCTATTGTGCAGATGATTAAGCTGAGGCACAGAACAACGTGGCACCTCTCCAGAGGCCACACAGCTAGTAGATGGCAGAGCTACAATTTAAGCTGCGCCGTCTGTCACTAGGACCTGTGCTCATTACATCTGGCCCCCAGAACTTGGTTTTGAAGTGCTCCTCCTCACCGGAAGGAGCTATGTTCCCTGGAGAAATGGCTGCTTCCAGGTCTGGGACAGTGAAGTACAAGGGGAGCCTGGCTCATCAAGGTATTCCAGAAAGCAAGAAAATGTCAAAAAACAATGGAGATATGACAGAAGAATCCTGGGTGCAGCTTTATGGGACAATTTTAACATGAGACATGACAACAACCAATGGTTACGTAGTGAATAACTAAATACCCATGAGTTCCCAGGGGCTCTCAAGAGGGCTCAGGACAAATAAAAAAAAAAAAAGAAAGAGCTGCTTTAAGAATTAAAGAGCAAGACACAAACAAACCAACAGGCCCATCGTAGTCCAGTTAACTCCAACTCATAGCAACCCTATAGGACAGAGCAGAACTGCCCCGTTAGCTCTAACTCATAGCAACCCTATAGGATGGAGCAGAACTGCCCCATAGGGTTTCAAAGGCCGTGCTCTTTACAGAAGCAGATGCCTGCGTCTTTATCCTGTGAAGGGGCTGGTAGGTTCACACTGCCAGCCTTTTGGTTAGCAGCCAGACAGCTAACCACTGTACCACCAAGCCTCCTTTCTTTAAGACTACCACCTAGTAAATGCAGGAGTAACAGAATGATGGAAGTAAAGAAAGTGTCATTTTTAAACTTTATTCATTTATTCATTTTTAACATGTGATTATGCTTTAGGTGAAGGCTTACAAAGCAAGTTAGTTTCCCATTCAATAATTTCTATACAGATGGTTTCGTCACTGGTGTTGCAGAATAAATGCCGTATTTATTTCATCTTTCTGCTTTTGTGAATAATACTGCAGTGAGCATGGTTGTGCTATGTCTGCTCATGTGACAGGTTTTATTTATCTGGGATATACTTGTAGGGATGGAATTCCTGGATTGTATGGATTTTTTTTTCTTTTTCAGAAATCTCCATATCGCTTTCCATAGTCGTTGTACCATTTTACATTCCTTCTAACAGTGTGTAAAAGTTCCAGTCTCCCTACAACCTCAAGAGCATTTGTTATATTCTGGTATTTTGATCTATGCTGTTATTGTTGGGGTGGGATGGTGTCTCACTGGTGTCGATTCACATCGCTCGAATGGCTGATGGAAAACCCTGGTGGCATACTGGTAAGTGCCGTGGCTGCTAACCAAAAGGTTGGCAGCTCAGATCCACTAGGCACTCCTTTGAAACTCTGTGGGGCAATTTTACTCTTTCCTGTAGGGTTGCTGTGAGTTGACATTGACTCAACAGCACTAGGTTTGGTTTGGGGTTTGGTGATGGCTCATGACCGTGAGCTAGCCACTTGAATGTTTTCTTTGGTGAAGTGTCTGTTCATGCCCTTTGTCCATTGTTTAATAGGTTCATTTACCTTTTTGTTATTGAGGTGTTGAAGTCTTCTATAAATTTTAAAGATTAGACCCTTGTCAGGTATGTCATAGCCAACTTTTTCCCCCAGTCTGTAGTTCCTTATTTTACACCATTTAATAATTATTTTGGGCAGAAATTAGCAATGGATGCTAAACATGTCAGGAGAATGGAATGGGAGTCCAGGGCGCAAGCATCACCCACAAGTACCTTTCTTTCTTTTTTCTCATTCCCACTCCCCTACTCTCCAGTAACCATGTTTCTGTGTGTAAACCTTTTCATGAGTTCTCATAGTAGTGGTCTCACACGACACCTGTTCCTCTGTGACTGACTCATTTCATTCAGCATAATGCCAACTACCGATCCTTCTTCTTTGTCTCTAACTTTTGCATTACAATCACCAGTAATTATCAATGCATCTTGATTTCATGGTCAATCAATTTTGTACTGCAGAATCTGGTAAAAATCTTCAGTTTCTTCATTTTGGGCTTTAGTGGTTGGTGCATAAACTTAAATAATAGTCATATTAACTGGCCATTCTTGTAGGCATGTGGGTATTATCCTATCACTGACAGCATTGTACTTCAGGACAGATCTTGAAATGTTCTTTTTGATGATGAATGCAACACCGTTCCTCTTCAAGTTTTCATTCCCAGCATGGTAGGCCGTACGATAGTCAGATCAAAATGGCCATTTCCAGTCCATTTCAGCTCACTAATGCCTAAGATATTGATATTTATGCTTTCCATTTCATTTTTGATGATTTCCAGTTTTCTTAGATTCATACTTCATACATTCCATGTTCTGATTGTTAATGGATGTTTGCAGCTGTTTCTACTCATTTTGATTCATGCCACATCAGTAAATGAAGGTCCCAAAGGCCTTACTTCATCCACATAATTAAAGTCTACTCTACTTTGAGGAGGCAGCACTTCTCCAGTCATCTTTTGATTGCCTTCCAACCTGGGAGCTCATTTTCCAGCACTTTATCTGACAGTGTTCTGCTGCTATTCATAAGGTTTTCCCTGGCTAATTCTGTTCAGACTTAGACTGCCAGGTCCTTCCTAATCTGTCTCAGTCTGGAAGCTCAGCTGAAACCTGTCGACCATGCATTACCCTGGCCAGCCAGCCAGCCAAGTGCAGCTGAGTTGGATCTGACTCATGACGACCCTGCTGGTATCTGAATACCAGTGGCATAGCTTCCAGCATCACAGCCACACGCAAGCCCCCACAGTACGACCAACTGATAGACAAGTGGGGGATTGGCCAGGTATTCTCTTCCAAATCGTTTGGCATAAACAAGTGAGTGTTTCCAGCATTGCGTTTGTTTGTTGAAACATCCCAGTTACTATTCTGTCAACTCCTGAAGCTTTGTTTTTTGCCAGTGCCTTTGGTGCAACTTGGATTTCTTCCCTGAAGACCATCAATTCTTGATCACATGCTACCACCTGAAATTGTTCAACATCAACGAATTCTTTCTGATAGGGTGACTCTGCATTCTTCCCATCCTCTTTTGATGCTTCCTGAGTTGTTCGGTATCAGCTTATAGAATCCTTCAGTATTGCAACTTGAGGCTTGAATTTTTCTCTTTAGTTTTTTCACCTTGAGCAATGCTGAGCTCAATGTTCTTCCTTTTTCGTTTTCTAACTCCACATCTTTACACATATCATTATAGTACTTTACTTTGCCTTCTTGAGCCACCCTGTGAAATCTTGTATTTAGCTCTTTTACTTCACCATTTCTTCCATTTTCTTTAGCTAACACGTGTTCAAGAGAAAGTTTCAGTCTTTTATTATTATGATGATGATGATTGAATGAAAATATCCATTCCCATATAAATTTGCATGCTCACCTGTATGCAGCTCCCACTGCTCTCCCTGCCCGGTGACGGTACACCCCTCCTCTCTGCTCCATACACGTCCTATTCTCCCAAGAGTCTCTTATCCCTCCTCTCCACCCACTCCCCTTCCTCTAGCAAGAGGTTAGCAGGATGACATCCTATAGATGCACATGACCATAAAATTCCCACAAAATATGGTCACTCTGTGTCACCAAGTCCAATCTATTGCTGTCCAAAAAGTTGACCTTCATTATGATTTATGGACAGGGGCAGCATCAGGGCCAGGGGCCATGCTCCCATGGGAACCCGAAGTCCCCGGGCCATCAGTTGTAGTCTTTTATTGGAGATCTCAGGGTGCACCCCTATTTATTGTCTTGTTACCAGTGAGACTCAACTTTGTGAGCTCCATCGTGACTATCACTGGTGGTAGCTGCGCACCATCCTGTTCTTCTGGTCATGAGTCAATGTAGAGACCCATTCACATGGGTCTGTCTGTCTTCTGGGTTCTCTTTTCTCCGTGTGGTTCTTGCCATTGGTGATCATCTGTTCCTGTTGAGTTGGGACCATTTGCTGTACCCTCAGATGGCAGCTTGGCAGCTTTTAAGACCCCAGACACCACCAGACTCTTTTCTGATACTCATTTTTTTTATCTTTTCTGTCTTTCCTGTCTTCCTAATAACTTTCTGCTTTCTTTATGTATGATGTCCTTGATGTCATATCACAACTAGTCTGCTGTTTGGTCATTAGCATTCAGGGTATCAAATCTATTCTCGAGATGGTCTCTAAGTTCAATTGGGATAAACTCAAGGTCAATCCATAAGAGGGAGTAAAGCGTACCTTCACAGTAGGTGATCTAGCACCACCCCCTTTAATTGTTACAAGTTTACTTTCGTTCATAGCAGGCTACTCTGCTGTTACATGCTCGTGTTGTTGTTGTGTGCAGTTGAGTCTTAATGTGATACAGTAGGAAGTACAGAAATAACATGAATATTAGATAGACAGATAGATAAGCTATAAAGAATTCTTGTCCAAAGGATATAACCTGAATCTAATTAGAATTAACTAGAATCTAATCTAACCTGGAATAATTTGGACTCAAATTAGGGTTTGTAGAACATGCAGTGGCAGAGGATTAAGTCATGGGACAACATGGGAAAGCCAGAATGTGGGACATTCTACCAGACAACTGGCCTGAAGTCTTCAGAAAGTCAGTGTCATTTTGAAAACCGGAGGGAGAATAACCTAGGTTAAAAACTAAAACCTGAAGGCTGACCCATTGCAGTGAGTTGATTCCAACTCATAATGACCCTCTAGGACACAGTAGAGCTACCCAATCGTTTCTGACGAGGGTCCAGTGGATTCAAACTGCCCTTCTTTTGATTAGCAGCTACAGCTCTTTAACCACTACACCACCAGGGTTTCCAAGACATTAAAAAGGCATAGGAAACAAATACCTTATTATTAGCCCCTATCAAGTTGCTTCAGACTCATGGCAACCTATCCACAATGGAATGAAACACTGTGGAGTTCTGAGCCATCTCGATGATCAGTTGCCTATTGAACCATTGTGCCCCATAAAGTCCCTCCCACCCCAAAAGGTTTTCATTGGCTAGTTTTCAGAAGTCACTCACCAGGCCTTTTTTCCTAGTAAAGAAAACGTAGATCGATATTAGTTGGATAGTGGTTTGGAAAAAAGCTTTAAAATGTATTCTTGAGACAATTCAGGACATTTGAACCTGAATATTAAATACTGTGAAATCTTTGTGAATTTTTTAGGTGTGATAATGTATTGTAGTTCTGTAAGAGAGTGCCCTGTTCTTAGGAGGCTGAAGTATTTAGGGATGAAGAGTCACAATGTCTGCGACTTCTAGATGTTGTTGTTAGGTGCCATCGAGTTGGTTCCAACTCAGTGACCCTGTGCACAACAAAACAAAACACTGCCTGGTCCAGTGCAATGTCCACAGACATTTTTATGCTGAAGCCCATTGTTGCAGCCACTGTGTGAGTCCATCTCATTGAGGCGCTTCCTCTTTTTCGCAGACCCTCCACTCTAACAAGCACGATGTCCTTCTGCAGGGAATGATCCTTCCTCACAACATGTCCAAAGTATGTTAAGATGCAGTCTTGCCATCTTTGCTTCCAAGGAGCACCCTGTTTGTACTTGTTCCAGAACAGATCTGTTGGTTCTTTTGTCTTTCCATGGTATTCTTCTCCAGCACCACAATTCAAAGGTATCAGTTCTTCTTCTGTCTTTCTTATTAATTGTCCAGCTTTCACATGCATCTGATGCAACTTTTAAATAGTTCAGAAAAAGCACAGACACACATACGTGTAATCACACAGATAGCTAAGTCATTTATGATGAAATGTTGATGATTGAGTACGATAAAATACCAAACCAGTTTCCAACAAGTCACTTCTGACTCATGGTGACCCCATATGTGTCAGATAGACTTGTATGTCCTGTATTTTCCCATGGCTGACTTTTGAGGAGTCGCTAGCTAGCCCTTTCACAGCACCTCTGGGGGGCTTCAAACTGCCACCCTTTTGGTCGGTAGCTTTGTGCTTAACCTTTTGCACTACCCAGGAACTACTCTGAATCCAGGCAATATTTATTACATTATGTTTACAACTTTTCTGAATATTTAGACATTTTTATAATACCGTGTTGGAGAAGAAGAAATAGAATTTGTGCCTTTAAGCACCCTGCTCATAGAGCTGTCTGAGGACTGTGGCCCCAAAGACCTTGTGGCTGTCCTTACAGAGCAGGACCCAACAGATGAGGACATGGATGTGGCTTCAGAGTTGTGCTGTTATTTCTCCTTAGAGCAGTGACAACCCTTGATTCTGTCTGCTTAAGTGGGGATCCTAGAGTATGCCCCCATTTTATGGCAAAAATCTAGCTTGCTGCTTTGTGTTATCAGTCCCTTCAGGTTTGGGGGACATCTGGACACACTAACTACAGGGTCACCCTTGCCCCCACCCCACCATGTATGTCTAGTTTATACAAAACCAAAACCAAACTCATTGCCATCAAGTGAATTCCAACTCATAGTGACCCTATAGGACAAAGAACAGGTGTCCCATAGGGTTTCCAAGGAGCAGCTGGTAGATTCCAACTGCCAACCTTTTGTTTAGTGGATATAGCACTTAACCATGATGCCGCCTGAGCTCCCCAGTCTGCACACACACAAATAAAAATAAAAACTCAACCCAGTTACCACTGAGTTGATTCCAACTGATAGGGACTCTGTAGGACGGAGTAGAGCTGCTGTGTACAGTTTCCAAGGAGCACCTGGTGGAATCAGACTGCCGACCTTCACCACTTTACCACCAGGGCTCATAAGTCTATACAGCGGGTTAAAAAGCAGTCCAGGCTGGATCCTGCAGCCTCATGTTCTGAAGTGTCCTCCTGTCCTGGAGTGCACACAGATCTGCTGCTGCATCCCTTGGCAGGTAACATGCTATAAATCTGCCCGACCTACGAGCTGATGCAGTGCGTCGGCAGGGAAGAGGCTTATGCCGTGGCTCTCTCGGAATTGGAAGTTAAGGCCTCATGTCTCTGGGCCGGGTGGCTATCATGAATCTTTCTATCAGAACACTTTCTCCGAGACTAGCCTGTGTGCCACCAAGCATATGGCTTTCCTTCACTGCCCAGTCAGAATCAGGCTGAGCGTCTTCCATAGCCTCTGATGTCTGGAATTTGGAAATGTGCTGCCAGCTTTGTCTGAAGTGATGGTCACAGACGAGCAGAGACCGAGCTGAATCTGTCAGGGAGAGCGATGAGCAGCCAACACAGAGATTTCATCCAAACGGCGATGCTTTACTGTGACTGCAGGCTCCCTCCTGGGCTCCGAGCCTCCTTCCCACTTGTTAAAGGACATGCCCAACCTGCAGGACATGTCTAACCTCAGTCACTCATGCTGTAGCTCAAATCTATTTCATCATTCTCTTTTTGGTTGATTTTGTAGTTGTTGTTGTTAAAGAATTAAAGAGTTCTTCTCTAAACTGGGCTTTAGGGTAGCTTGCTCATCTTGGTTTGCCTGGGACTTGCCTGGTTTTACCACTGAAAGTCAAAACCCATTGCTGTGAAGTTGATTCTGACTCGTAGCAATCCTATAAGGCAGAGTAGAACTACCCCATAAGGTTGGTAGATTCAGACTGCTGACTTTTTGGTTGGCAGCCAAGCTCTTAACCACTGAGCTACACACCAGAATGCTTCATTCTTGGGAAAACTAGGATAAGTAGTGCTCCTTCCTTTATTCCTCCCTCCCTCCCTCCTTTCCTCCCCTTTCCAGCCCTTTCTCCCTTTCCTCCTTCTCCCCTTCCTCCGTCCTTCCTTTACCCATCAGAAATGGAATAGTCTCCTGGCTGTTCCAGCTGTAGGGTCCCCAGTTGGTGCAAGCAGTTGATCTGGAATGCTAACCAAAAGGTTAAAGTTTGAGACCCAGAGGCATCTCAGAAGAAAGCCCTGGCAGTCTGTTTCTTGAAAAGTCAGCCATTAAAAACCCTATGGAATGAGTTCTCCTCTGACACCCATGGGTCCACCATAAGTAGAATCAACTCAACAGCAGCAGGTAGGTAGGTGCTGGCTCTTCTCTGCACCAGTGTGCTACCAGAAGGTGGCTGTCATCAGCATCAGCATCAACAGGGACAAGCGAGCATTTCTTTTACTGAGCCAGGCAGGGCGCTTGGTGCTTCCCATGCTGTGCTGCGGTAGGTCATCTCCATTTACAGATGAAGAAACCAGGACAGACATGGGCCCTGCCCCTTGCCCACAGTCAGGCAGCTGGAAAGTGGCAGAGCTGGGATTCTAACCCCAGGCATTTCACCCCAGCCCCTCTCACTTAGCCAGTTCCATATGCAAGATCAAAACTGCCCGTGATTCAAAGAGCTGGACTGTGGTCTGTGGGCGAGAACAAAGGTCTAAGTGGAGGTCAGGGTTGTGCATTCTGATCATTGCCACGGACAGAGAGTAAAATCCCAAGTAAAGCTGATACTCTTACATCCTCTCCGAAGCCTTTGGGTCCTGGCCCTGTTGATGTTGCTCTCCTCACCTGCCCCTACTGTCCCGGTTGATGCCTCCCCTGCTTCCCCTCCCCTCATCCCCAGTTGCCTGTCCAGGGAAGACCACACTCTTTTGTGCCTTCCTGCCACTGTACCCACTGCAACCTCTGACTGGAACACCTGTCTCCCTTGCTGACTCCAGCTTGAGCTCCGCAGCACAGCCATCGAATAGCCAAATACCTGGCCTCTTAACTAGCGTCCTAGGCAGACTAGCTCTAACTAGCTTTAAACCCATTGCCTTCGAGTTGATTCTGACTCATGGTAACCCTGTAGGACAGGTTAGAACTTTCCCGTAGGGTTTCCAAGGAGCACCTGGCAGATTTGAGCTGCTGGTAGTTTAGTTAGCAGCTGACCTCTTAAACGCTATGCCACCGGGCTCTGGTTACTAGCTCTAGAACACCACAGTTGAACAAACCAACCACCTAGTCTCAGGTAAGTTCCTTACTCGCTCTGTGCCTTAGTTTCCTCATCTGTAAAGTGAGGGCATTGGAGATGATAACAGTGGGATGGGTCTGTAATAGAGCTTTCCCTTAAGGGGGCTGGTAAATCAAGAAACCAACAAAACTAACTATCTCTGACACAGTTCTCACCCTGTGCCAGGCACTCCCAGGCGTTTATTAACTCCTTTAATTTCTTACCACAACTCCCAGAAGTCAGTATTATCATTTCCATTTTTGCAGATAAGGAAACAGAGACAAAAAAAATGAATGACTTGCCCAAATTCTTCTAACTTCTGAGGGGCATCCTGGGCGTCTGCACCCAGGTGGTCTAGCTTGAGAGCCCAGACTCTTAATCGCTATTTTTAGATACAAACAGGCTATCATGACAGAGTGTTAGGCGCATGGGTTATCAAGGAAGTCTTCTCAGAGGAGGTGTTGTTCAGTCTAAGACTTGAATGATGACAAGAAGTCAGACGGGAAAACTGAGCACAGCGTTTCTCAGTCTTTGTTGCTCATTAGAGTTACCCAAGATAGTTAAAAAAAAAAAAAAAAAAGCCATTCCTGGGCTCTACCCCAGAACAATGAAGTCAGAACTTCTGTGCATGTGATCCAGGTCTCAGCATTTTTTAAAACTTCCCAAGGGACTCTAACAGTCCACCCAGGGTGAGAATCGCAGTCTAGGTGGGAAAGTCGTTAAAGGGAATGGGGACACACGTGAATCTCTCCCTACCTGGGACAGGCTGCCCACCCACTGCCTGTTTCCCAGGTAGCCCCTGCCCTAGCGAGCAGATGGAGGGAAGGAGCGAGGCATTCAGGCTTCGTGCAGGGAAATGGTTAAGGGCAGCAATTGCCTTCTCTGTTAAAGGGAAGCCAGGAGGGGTCTGAGTCCACCCAGCTGCCCGTCAAGCCCCTGGATGACAAATGACATTCTGAACTGCTATCTCCTCAGATAGTTCTAAGCTGACCCTTGGAGATAGCTAATAAAAGACCAACCTGTCCTCCAAGATTAACGACTCAGAGGAAGATAGAAGGAGGGAGGGCTGGTGAACGGGGTCTCGGGAAACCTCTGCTGCCCCCAAGGCCTCTTGGCTGACAGTGAGGAAGCAGAACAAAAGAGGCTGCTGCCTGGACAGGAAAACACCAGGACACCACAGGCTGGCGCTGGTCTCCACGGTCCCAAAGGGCTTCTGGGAGTTTATTTGCAGGCTGCCCTGCCACTGGGAAGCCACGGGCCTCTTCCTTGTCCTCTCCCACCCCGTCCTCTCGCACCCTGTTCCCTCCCCTCTGCTCCTTCCTTTTCTCACTCTCCTCTGAACTGTTCTGCTGTCTTCTTGTCCACTGTTTTCAGAGCTGTGTTGTTCTCTTTGTCTCCTCTTCCCTAACTTTCCATGTCTGAATTCCTCTTTCCTCTTCCTTTGCATTGCTCGCCTTCTGTGTTTTGCCTTGTCTCTCCTCAGCCTCTGTGTGTGGGTTGGTGTGGGTGTGGGTGTGTGTGCGTGCCTGTGTGCACCTCTGGTGTTTCTCACCGTTTCTCTGTGTTGCTTTCCCTCTCCCCCTCTCCGCCTGCTCTTAATGCCTGACTCCCTGCCTGTGTCTCTCTGTGTTTGTCTGTCCCTTGAATTCTTTTCTGTGTCTGTCTCTTTCATGGCTTTTCTCTGTCACTCTCTGGCCCTCTGCTATCTGTTTATCTTTGTGTATGTCTTTTTGTGGGAACCCTAGTAGCACAGTGGTTGAGAGCTAACAGCTGCTAAGCAAAAGGTCCCAGGCAACCCTATGGGGCCATTCTGCTGTATCCTATGGGGTCACTATGAGTCAGAATCAACTCAATGGCAGTAGCTTTGTTGTTGCTGTTGTTTCTGTCCCTATACTTCTCTGCTGTGTTCTCTGTCTTCTGACGTTTGCATCCTTCTCACCTCCTGTCTCTGGTCCTCGCCCTTCTCTGCCTCTCCGTGTCTCTGTAGGCATCTCATTCTTGCCTTCTCTATGGTATTTGCAGGGGGCACTCTCACACCCTCCCAGCTTCCAGAGACAGGCCTCCTTTCTTTGATTGTCATCAGCCAGTGTGGTCCCCTTGGTTTCGTCATCCCACAGGTGCCCCAGATCCCCCCTTGCTGCTGGTTGGGCGGCACCTGATGCTGGACCTGGCCCTGCTGGCTGGCCCGTTCATCACGGCCCCCTCTCCGCTCTGATGCCTGTTCCACAGAAGAACACAGATATTTCTTTGCCCAGTCAGTGGCAGTGAGAGCCCTTGTCCATAACAACTGAGAAAGCCCAAGCCAAAAAGACATGCCCAACACTTAATAACTGCAGCTACAATTTCCTAAATGCATGTGGCCAGACATGTCTATGCATGTGACTCATTCCCACAAAAGTCCTGCAGTATAGATGTCACCATTCACACTGATCAGAAGACGAGGGACTGCCCAAGGACACAGAGCTAGTAAATGGTAAAGGCAGAATCCAAGCTTGTTCTCCCCAAACCTGCTGCTGTCGAGTTGGGTCCAACTCATAGCAGCCCTAGGGTCAGAGTAGAACTGCCCCATAGAGTTTCCAAGGAGCACCTGGTGGATTGGAACTGCAGACCTTTCGGTTAGCAGACATAGCACTTAACTTTAGGTGGGCCTGAATAGGATAGGGTCATACTCTCAACACTGAGCTGTCCAGTGCGGTAGCTACTGGTTCCACAGGGTGTCTAAGTTATCTCCTGTTAACTAAGTAGCACAAGTGGATGGCTTTAATTTGTTTTCTCACAGCTAGGAGGCCACAAGTCTGAAATTGCGGTGCCAGCACTAGGGAAGCCTTTCTCTTTATCAGCTGTGGGGGTGGGTCCTTGTCCCCTCGGCTTCTGTTCCTTGGTGATCTTCCTGTGGCATGCCATCTGTCTTCTCCATCTCTGCTTGCTTGCTCAATCTGTTCTTTTTATACCTAAACAGAGATTGACTGAGGACACTCTGTACACTAATACTGCCTAATTAACACAACAGAGAAAACCCATGCTCAAATGGGATTGTAACAACAAGTATATAGCATTTACATTACATATGTTTTTGGTAGGGTACTCTGGTGGTGTAGTGGTTAAGTGCTACATCTGCTATCCAAATAGTGAACAGTTCAGATCTCCCAGACACTCCTTGGAAACTCTGTGGGGCAGTTCTGCTCAGACCTATAAAGTTGCTATGAGTTGGAATCAACTCTATGGCAGTGACTTTGGCTTTTGATTTGGGGGGACACAATTCAATCCATAACACATGACTATTGGAGTTAATTAAAAAGAAGTAAAAGGAAATAATTCTTCAGCTTCCGTGGTCACGTTCCAAGTTCTTGGTGACCGCACATGACTAGCAGCTGACAGACACACTATACAGGATAGAATAATTTCGTCAACATCAATAGTTCTATTGGACAGCTCACTTGAAGATAGACATGGAGGGGTTTTATGTGTCACCTTTGTGGGAGAATGAAAAAGTAACAGAGAAGTTTTGAAAAAGCCCCAGGCCACCCCTGGGTCCCAGTCTTGGCTACGTGAGAGGTTTCTTGGATGACCTCAGACTGAAATAGTCCTGTCAGTTTGCAAATACCTCCTGGCAAGGTCAACTGTGCCATGAGCAAAACTGCCTTTCCAGCCCTATTCTGTCAGGATTACCACAGAGGAAAACTATGCTTTCATTAGGGGGAGGAGAGGGGCGAATGTGTATCTTCTTCTAGGAGACAGAAAAAGTACAATCTTGGGTTAGAAATTGAATTTTCTTATTTCAGCTGGCATCCAGGGCTTTGAACTCTTCCACAACGTGAACAGCTTATCTTGTTCCACTCGATCAAAAACATTTCATAATGCTGGCTCCTTCTTCAGGGTCACCGTGAAGTCCCTTGCCTGCTAGAGGCATCCTGAATCTTCTTTCCCTGATAGAAACATTCTTGAAAATGGAGTAAACTGGACTTGCCCAGTCCTGTTCCCCTTTCCCAGAAAATTGTATCTCACCTCTCAGTCGTGAGTTGCTAAGAAGAGGGGAATATTTACAATATCTAGCCAGCTCACTAGTCTGGGAAATTTAAACACGCCAGCATCCACCAGTCGCCCTTGCTGACATGAGAAGTCAACAGCCTCATGCAGATTTCTCCTCGAGTGGCTCTGGGTCCTTAATGGCCACTCACAATCACTCATGGGTGACTCTCTCCTGCAGCCATGGTGCTTCTGTACTCTCTGCTGGACACTAGTTGTTTCTGAATTGCGCTCTTCTCTGCTGGTGGCCCAGCCTCCATGTGGGGCACCCAGGGCCCTCTAGCTCCCCTGGTGCCCCTTCTGAGCCTTTTTGGTGCCAAAGCTAGTTTATGGCCTAGGGAAAAATGGAGAATCCTTCTTCTCTCCACCTTATTTTGATGCTCTGTTAGAAAGGGCCGCAGGCAGTGTTGCTGGGGCCCCGTGTCTTCCTGAACTTACCAGAGATCCTCTATCGTGTTCTATTTCTGTCTCACCTTGGCATGATAAAGGTAGTATTGAATAGTATGTCCTGGTAGCCAGCCAGGTGACTTTGGGTTGAATCCCAGCTCTACCATTTATTGGTTGGGTGACCCAGAGGTAAGTCACTTAATGTCTCTTTGCTTTAGTTTCCTTGTCTGTAAAATGGAGAAAGTAATACCTACCTCATAAGTATGAAGACTAAATTATTTCTGTGGTTGTTATCTCTATCTGTTCTTGGGGTTCAGACATGTCTCCTGGCGTGATTTCAGCCACAACTCTGACCTTGCTCCAAATCCCTGCTCCTGCACCCATGGGGGCTCCCTCTTGGGACTGCTTGCTGGCCATTCTTACCCCGTCTTCTGGAAGCTTTTCAATACCGTTCTGCCTTTAGTAGTCTCCCAGCTGACTCTCCCCACCCATTGACTAAGCTCACCCACATGTCTGCGCTGGGCTCAGGCAGATACTTTAGAATATAGCACTTCCTCCCCCCTCATCCACAGCAGCTCCACGTTTCAGAGACGAAAGAATGAGTCCAGGTGAGGTGAAGCAGCTTGGAAAAGATAGAGCTCAAGCCCAAGTCTGTTAGGCATCAATCAGTCTCCCTTCCCTTCCCCCCAGTTACCCCAGCAAGGCGACTGAGAGTACTTTGAACTTGGTGCTGAAGCACAGAAACCCTCACTGCTGCCTCGGTAGCCTCCTGGCTGCCACCTGCCCTGCTCTGCTGAATTCTTCCCATCTTGGTCCCTTTAGATGTATCCAGTTCACCCTGACCATCCCCAACTCACGCCTTCTTCACCTTTCCTCCCAGATTCTCCAGCCTCCGTGGGGTGCCTTCTGGAGATCCCCAAACTGATCTCCTCCCTGATGCCACACCACCTTTTGCTCAACAACTCAGCATGCATCCCTGTGTCCCTCAACCTCAGCGTCTTGCTTCGGACACAGTCTCAGCATTTGCCCTGAAGCTGGCACACCACAGCCCAGGATGGGGCTTCCTGCTCCCTGCCTGGCCCCAAGAGGAGGTGTGACCAGTCAAGTGCCCCTGGCTTCTGTGAGTGACAGAGGGCAGCGCAGGGTGGTCAGTGTCAGTCCCTCCCTCCCTCCTTAGTTTACTCTGGCAGTACAAGCACCTGATGACTTCAGGGATTTTATGTTGTTTTTTTCACAGTAACCTCTAAATCCCTTTCTGGGCTGGAGGGACTCATGACTTTTTATTTAGTATGTGTTCTCCCTCTATTTCGGTTCATTGGCTTCAGACTTATTATTTCACATCTGTCTGCATTATGTCGCCTTTGCCTCTGACTGTCTGAGTCACTGGCAATGATCTCCACCAGCCCATCCCAATCCCTTTCCATGTATGTGTGAGTACCCACACACACTCCCATGCCTGCCTGCATTACCCTTCCATTGTTCTTTGCAGAGCAGTTCCTGGATTAGAGAGGATAGAGAGAATTGCCCTGAGTGCCCATCTGGGCTGGAGAGCGTGGAGGGAGGAGGCACAGCACTCAGTGACGGCATTTCTGCTTCAGTTTCCTCGTGTGTAAGATGGGGATGATAGCAGTGACCTCATAGAGCTAGTGTCAGGGTCAAATAAGACATATATGTACTCAGAACAGTGCCTGGCACTCTATAAAACCCAAAGCAAACTGGTTGCTGATTTCAACTCCTGGTGACGCCATGTGTATCAGAGAACTGCACTCTGTAGAGTTTTCAAGGCTATTACTTTTGGGAAGCAGATCACCAAACCTTTCATCTGTGACATCTCTGGATAAGTTATCGAGGACTTAGCCATTTATGCCACCTAGGCACATAAAAACAAACCATCCACTTGCTTCTGACTCATAGCGACCCTTAGGACAGAGTAGAACTGCCCCATAGGGTTTCAAAGGAGTGACTCCTGGTGGTCCATGCTGCCTGGATCTGACCCACCCACGTGGGACATCAGCAGAGGAGGTCTAAGTGAAAGCTCCTTCAGGAGCCTCCAGCAGGACACGGATCACCTGGTCACCGGTGATGCACAAGCTTTCCTAATCTCACCCCATTACTCCTCCTCCCTTCCCTCTGCTTCCTTCTGGCTGCAGTCTCTTGGCCAGGAGGAAGTCCTTCAGCCTCATGGCTTGGATTGCCACCGCTTCCCCTGGCAGCCAGCACCTTGAGTGCCATTTGTAGCTGTTGTTGCTTTTGTCTGTTTCTTTCGGTTTTCCTTGTGCCTCCCACCACCTCCTCCTCTTTTCTTTCAAACACCTGGCTCCATGTGCCGTCTTTGTCTCTTGTGGAAGGACTGTGAAGTACCACTCATTGGGGGAAACACTCCCCTGACCCGCGATGTCACCTTGGTGGAATCTCGCAGGGTTGTGTTTTGGTTGTTGTTATTGCTTTTTGCCTTCTTTTACTTATGTATTTGTTTTTCTCTTTGTGTCTTGGGACTCCCTGCTAGCCAGGCTTCACTGCATAGCTTAGGACCCACACCCTCAGTGTTCCCTCCCATGTCAGTGGGATCTCTGAGGGTGTTTCTTTTTTTCTTTGCCCCCCCATTTTTTCTATCTTTTGCTGCCTATCTGTCCTCATTTCCCAGCCCTCATCTGTCTGTTCTTGCCTTCTTTACCTGTCTCCCGAGTACCTACTGCTATATGACATCTACACCCCTTCAAGACAGGCTATTTGGCACAGCCTAGTAAACACTTCCCCAGTCTTTGCAGCAGCACTGGTGGGGTCCCTGCAGATGGGGGGGTTACTTTCATTTTGTTTTTACCCCCCAATTTTTAACTAGTTATTCTTTTTTCAACCTTCTTTTTACCTCCTTTTCTTAGTTCCCCGTCTCTCCACTCCAATGGTAAGCTCCTGTAGCAGTCTTTCTTGTTTGGGGCTCCTGTTTCTCTTTCCTCTTTCTCCCATACCCATCTTGTCTCTGCACTTCATGGCTTCCCTGCTCCTTTCTGCCCACCTGCACCACGTGCTGAACATCACACTGCTGAGCAGCACTGGCACAGTCTACTGGCACCTGCCCAGTGCCAATTCCTGGTGCACCTTGTCAGCCATAGTGTGTGCCACAAACAACCATCCCAGTCCCTCCCTTTCAGCTGGATCTGCCCTGCTGTACCACAGCTGACAGGTTGCCCTTGCCCATTGGACAAGAGGTGAAAAGTACTATCAACACAGACAAGCAAACAACAAAAGAGGCACTGTCTGCCTGCTCTGACATAACCAAATGTAAAAGCAGGATAAAAAAATAAACAAAAAAATCCACCATCAGTAAATGAAGAAAATAACTACCGAATGCCCTGAAGACAGCAGACAATATCAAAAACTTACTAAAAAAAAAAAAAAAAAAAAAAAAACAGAAACAGGAGAGACTGCTTCCAGCAGGCATCCAAAATAAAAGACAAGATGACTTTCCAGCCAGAAAAAAGGCACTGGAACAACCTAACAGGGAATTCAGGTTTCTGATATTCAGAGCCGTTCAAGTGTTGAAGCAAAAAGCAGACAAAAATGAGGAAAAAGAGACACATTCCTGGAAAAGGCACACAAGTTCATGGAAGAATTCGGGAGAATATTACAGTAACAAACTACCAAAGTAAATTCACAACTGGAAATGACACGGAAACAACAGTTAGAAATCCAAAAGCTCGACAAGAAGGTTGTAGAAACGGACAGTGTCACAAAAGGGCTGACGAGCAGGTTTGAAATGATGGCAGGTAGATCAGTGAGACGAAGATAAATACTTGGATACAACTCTGTTTGAGGGAACCTCAGAAAAAAGAACAAAGAAAAACAAAGAAACCATAATAATTATGTGGGATACAATCAAAAGCAGAACTTTGCCAGTGATTGAGGTTGTAGAACAGGGACAGAAAACAGAAACACAGAAAGGATGATTGAAGAGTGACTGACAGAAAACTTCCCTAATATCATGAAAGATGAAAAGCTGAGCATCCAAATGGCTCAACAAACCTATATAAGATAGACCTTAAAAGAAAATCACCAAGGACATATCATAATCAAGCTTGTTATAACCAGACAAAGAAAAAAATTCTGAAAGCAGCTTCAGCTTCAGAAAAACAGAAAGTCACGTACAAAAAAGAAACAATAAGACTAAATTCTGATTATCTAGCAGAACCCATACAGGCAAGAAGGCAATGGGGTTGTGGGGTGGGGGGAGAGAATTGCCAACTAAGAATAATATATCCTGCCTGAAAGTTAGAACATTTCCAAATAAACCGAATTGACAAACTATGTAAAAACCAAGCCAGCCTTAGAAGAATTATTGAAAGGAGTCTTTTGTTCTGATAGCAAACAACATCAGACCAGAGCCTGAATCTAGGGCACAAAATTGTACCAGCCAGATACCAGCCCAGGAGATGAGCTTTCAAAGACTATCCAAAATCAAAAGAATTAGAGACAACGAGAGAAGTTAATCTGTACATGACAACAACATCAGAATAATAAAAGACGGAGTAAAGGTGTAGGTATAGATCTTTCTAATGGAGTGGAAGGCAAGACCATTCCAAGTAACAATAGACTGGCTCAAACCTGGGAAGATGAGGGTAGATTTCAAGGTAACCACAGAGAAAGTCACTGACATAAAAACATGGAAGAATTTTATTTTTCTGACATTTACTACAATTCTGCCCTTTTCAAGCCCCCTCTCCCACTGCTGTTGCTAAGTAGGTTTCCTCAAGGACATTTCTAACCTAGTTCAAAAAAGCTAATATGAAAAGTCTCATCATGCTCCTCAAGACTCAGTCTTAGACCTTGGGAAATTTCAACCTCATGTGGTGTCTCAGTCATGTAGTGCTGCTGTAACAGAAATGCCACAGGCGAATGGCTTTAGAAAGAGAAATGTTACTTGTCATAGTCCAGTAAACTGCAAGTTCACATTCAGGGTGTCAGCTGTGGGCAAAGGCGTCCTCTGCTGCCTCTGATGGAAGGTCCTTGTCGTGAACCTTCCCCCGGACTGGAAGCTTCTGAGGTGCAGGGACCCTGGTCCTTTATAAAGGACCTGCTCAGCTCCCAGCATTGCTTCTTGGTGGTATGACCTCCCCCAGTCTCTCTGCTAGCTTCTTTTGTTTATTTCAAGAGACAGCCTAAAGGCACCCAGCAGTCCTACACATTGAGTCCGGCCCTCACCACACAGCTGCAGCACATCCTCCGTCACTGACACCAAAGAGACAGGGTTTACAGTATACACAGTACTGGGAATCATGGCCCGGCCAAATTTCTACAGAAGTTTTTTGGGGAACACGATTCTATCCATGACATACAGTACTTGGAGTTTCTGCCTCCTTCCACTCATCATTCTATTCAGGAAGCTGGAACTTGAGAGAGCAAAGTGGTTTCTTGCCTCTTCTCTGCCTGTGGTCATTCTGTATTATAGTGACACCCTGGGCCTTCTCATTTCGCACTGGGAGAACTGAAACCACTCAGAAAGTAGATGAGGAGACTGATGCTCCTGATCATGAGCACCTCCTGACTTTATAAGCTTCCTCTTTGGGTCAGCCTGCTGTGGCTGCAAGTAGCCCCTCTGGGGAAATGCAAGTACCAACATTGCACCCCGTCAAAAGACGGCCTCGTTTGCCTTCCTGGTCTTATGTTTTCTGTGAGATAGGGATGGAAAAAGGACAGCGCTGGTTCTGCCGAAATCGTCCCTCTAGCCCATGGTGTGCTGAAGCTGGCTCAGGCTGACTTCCGGGAGCCAGTTGTTAGCTTCTCTTCCAAACTTCACATTCAGCAACTGCACATGGGTAGCTTGAAGTGAGCTCTAGTTACAGTGTATACACCACGGAAACTCGGCATTACACTGGCAGCACAATGGTTAAGTGCTACAGCCAATAACCAAAAGGTTGGCTGTTCGAATCCACCAGACACTCCTTGGAAACTATGTCAGGCAGTTCTGCTCTGTCCTATAGGGTCACTGTGAGTTGGAATAGACTCAGTGGCAATGGCTTTTTTTTTTTTTTTGGGTGGTGCCTCAATTTCCTCCCTGCCCCCCCACCCCAGTTTCTTTTGCTGTCTGCCAACCCACTGGACTGGCTGTTAAACATTTATAAGTATCTTTCTGTCTAGTTAGGGAAATTATAGAATAAATCTTTATCTTGGGGATATGTAAGCAGCTTAACCTAACCCTTCAGTAAAAGAGCTTCCTCAGCAAATGGTGACTCAACAGAACTTGGCTTGTCTGGCTCAGCAAACAGTGATCATGAAACACAAAATGTGGGGTACTTACCACCTTTTCTTCTTAGATTTTGGAGGTCAGTTATAGGAATTTAGCAAAGGTCACGCTGTCCTAACCAGTAAATGTTTTAGTACAGATGTCAGATTATACATGATGCTTTGATGAGTAACTTTTTACGTTTAACTTTCCTACCTGAGTGATTATTTCTTTTAGCTAAATTCCTAGCAGCTGAAAAGCTGAATTCAAAAGCATGTCTAATTTAAAGTTTCAGATACTTATGGTTCAGCTGCACTCCAGGTGATAAGTACCAGTTCATATTCCCATGACCAATGTGCCTGGCCTACTGCGCCTTTGCTGTAACTAAATATTATGATGTAAAGATACGCTCTTTGCCTTTCTGGATAAAAAAGTATTTTGTTTTCATCTGCATTTCTTTGACTACAAGTATGTTTGAATAATTTTACAGAGCATTTGTTTGTTGATTGATAGTATTTCCTACATATGTGCTTCTTCATGAGACTCTAAAAGCTGGGTAAGCAGGGCAGTGAACAGGCCAGGGCAGGTAAACAGGGGTTAGTCTGTCCTGTGGCCCCAAGTTTGGTCTCTACCTACCGTGTGCTCTGTTTGAGCAAGTCAGTGGGATAAGTGAGTCTTAGAGATACCTTCTTCGAGGCCACACTTTAATTAAAACCTTCTTACATGATACATTATGTATAAAAGCAATTTGGTTGGAATATTGACTTTGCTGTGAGGTTACACAGCTCCCATAGGAAGTCTTATTCCTCTGTGGGCTTGTGACCGTGCTATCTGAAAGCTTTTTTTAAGGATTGCAGAATCACTGACATTCATATGCCTGCACATACATGCATACATATACAAACGCATTCTCTCTCACACACATATACACACACACACACTCATATTCCTGGAAGCATATGCATAGACACACTGATATACCACACACACATACATGTATTTATTCAAACACGTGCACTGGGATTCTTATGACCAGAAATTGCCGACATAAACACACGTACAAATCACACACGCAGACATGCACATGGACACACATACACTCATTCAGACACATGCTACTGACACTCAAATGCCTGGAAATGTATACATATAGGTACACTCATAAAAACTCATATACACACATATATTTGTGCACACAGACATGCTTATTTAGACACATACACTTACACCCATGTCAGGAAACACGCTCATAGATGCACAGACGTAGATATACCTGCACACTCAGACTTACAGCATTTTCTCTTCGCGCTCAACGCTGCTGCCGTATTAAGTTTCCTTCAGATCCTCAAATGGGCCACATTTTCTTTTGCGTCTGTACATTTGTGCATACTGCTTCCTCTGCCTGGGATCCTCTTTCTTCCACTTTTCACCTGAAAAACTTTAATGTACAACTTCATTTGGCTTTTAGTTTAAGAGTCAGTTCCTCAAGCATTTTTTCTCGCTCCCGAGGCCACCTTGAGGCCACACGCCACGTGTTTCCTTGTCTACTTACCCTTCCCTTTTGGATCACTCACTGTGCTTTATTGTAATTGGTCCCAGAATGCAGTGGTTTACATCTGGTACGTTCCCTGCTGGGAGCCCAGTGCCAGAAAGTGCCTGGTACAGAGTGTGCCATAGATATTGGCAATCCCTGGTTGTCGCAGACAGTTAACGCACTCGCCTGCTAACCAAAAGGTTGGAGGTTGGAGTCCACCTGGAGGTGCCTCCGAAGAAAGACCTGGTGATCTCCTTCTGAAAAATCAGCCATTGAAGACCCTATGGAGCACAGTTCTGCTCTGATATACGTGAGGTTGCCGTGAATTGAAGCCTAACCTACGACAAGTGGTTAAAAAATATTTATTCGTGACTGAACAGTCTCAGAAAACTGAACTCTAATTGGTTAAAGGCACATAGCTAGTAAGCAACAGAGGCAGGATTTAAAGTCCCCAGACTCTGACTCCAGAGCCCACATCTTTCTCCTCTACCCATGGATTCCATCCTTCACTGATACCTGATTTTTCAGTTTACTCTTTTGTCTGTTTAGCAAAAATGTGCATACACACACATGGACACACACACACACCAAGAGAAAGGGCACTTAGGTGGCCTTCCACTTAGAAGTTCCTTTATCCATCAGTCCACCCACTCACCTCCCCTATGGCCCTAAGGCCCATGAAGACAGGGACTCACTGCCTTGCTCACTGTGGCAAAAACTTCATCACGTATCACACTGCCTGGCCAGTAGTAGGCACTCAAGCATATTTTGTAAAGAAACAGAAGAAAACTTCCATAAACAGATACTAAATATCTAAAAGGCCCTGGACTGGGTGCTGGTGGCATTCCAGAGATGAACAGAAACTCACCTTGACTGCCAGGATCATGCTATCTAGTTGGAGAAACTATCAAATAAGTCTTTGCTCTTGGGATATGTAGACAGGCTATTCCTTTCCTCACCGTCCCTCACACCTATACACAGAAGAAACTAAGGCACACACACACACACACACACACACACACACACACACACACACACACACACAATTGGCGTCTGCATGATTGAAACCACACAGACCCGTAGACAGCCCTCCAGAAACGTACACAGCTGCACCCGGAGGTCCCCTGTCCAAGCCAGAAATAAACAGGTTGTAACATTCACAGCTCAAGCTGGCTTGTTTCTTCTGAGTTCAAAGGAGTTTATTAATTTCAGCCCCTTCATGTGGAACTTGCAAAGCCTCCTGTAGGAGATAGCCATAGCAACCGTGGTAAGTGCTGGAAAGGAAGATGTTAACCTTTTGGAGTCTGCTGCCCAGTTTGTCCTCCTCTTCAGCATGTTGACACTGTGTCTTGACTCTTTGCAATCAGGAGGCTCTCTGAGCCAGAGAAGCAGCTGCCCCAGGGCCACGGGAAGCCTATAGGCAGAGGGGATGCTGCGTGCACACCAGGGACCAGTGCCCTTGTGGGCCGGTGCTCCACGAGGTAAGGCAGGCACCAGCTGGTGTTTGGAGCCAGAGGTGGAGAGGTGCTGGGATGATGTGGGGATTGGCCTAAGCTTTGCCCCCAAGCTGCAGGCTGAACTTTCCAAAATTGCCAAAGGTCTCCCTGTAGGTTGTGCTGCCTTCCAATGTGACCTTTTCTGTGAGTGACAAAAGCTCCATGCATCATTTTTGGGCCCAGAATAGATTATTTCTACAAGCAAACCAGCTGTTTATGCTCGTTTACTGACCTTGGACAAAGCAGTCACCCTGATTTCCTGATCTTGGCTATGGGGCAAGAATGCATTTAAGAAAGCCCTTCTTCTAGCTAGGGGAAGCTGTGGCCCTCAGGTACAGCACAAGTCTCTGCCCTTGGGAAATGCTTGATGGGGAGGGAAGGTTTGGGGCCACGCAGCCCTAGGTTCAAACCCTAAGTTCTTTCACACCATCGCTGTTCCTCTCTAAAACAGGTTTCTTCTAAGTCTCAGTTTCATCTGCAGGATGGATATGATGATTCATACTTTACAAACTTGTTAGAAGATTGAGGAAAATCATATGCACAAGCAGGTTAGCTTTTTATTTGGCACAGAGTGGCACACAGGTTGCCATCAAGCCACTTCCAACTCATAGCAACCCTGCAAGGACAGACAAGACCAGCCCCATAGGGTTTCTGAGGCTGTCCTAGAAACCAACTGTCACCTTTCTCCCACAGAGCAACTGGTGGATTCGAACTGCTGACCTTGCAGCGAGCACCTGAGTGCATAACCATTGTGGCACATAGTAGGTGCTGAATCAGTAATACTTTGCTTTTTGCCCTATCCTCCTATGTCCACTGTCCACCACTCAGTGCCAGCTGCGGCTACAGCCATAAGTGAAGCTTGTCTTTGAGGGACTTCAGGTCTGGCAGACCAGACAATGTGCTGGTGATCTTACAAGAGAAGTGGCATTAGCCCAGGACAGAGGAACAAGGCCGACTGGGAAGGAATCCATTTCTCAGCTGGCGAGGATTTGGCGCCACAGGACATCTGACACACATTTACACACATTCATTTATGCACATTCAGACCCACACACTGACACTCATGCCTAGAAATACATATACAGACACACAGGCTCACACACACAGATATACATACACTCTCATACACGCAGACTTCCTGGGGCAGCTCTACAACCACACAGCAGAACCACGCAAACACACACAACTGAGGTAGGAGAAAGGTCTAGCCTGAAAAGCTGGGCTGGTAACTGAATCCATACATAGTCTTATCAGGTGCCCAGTCTGGGGTGACTTCACCCTCCAGAAGATGTTTAGCAATGTCAAAAGACATTTGTGGTGGTTACAGCTGAGAGACAGGGTGCAGCTGGTATCCAGTAGTTAGAAGCCAGTGATGCCGCTGAACACACTATGATACAGAAGACAGCTCCACAGCTGGCCTACTGTTGATAGTGGACTTGACCTCAAAAGGCCCTACTCTCTGTTTGTTTTTTGTTTTTTTTTTAAAATCATGCTTTAGATGAAACTTGACAGAGCAAGTTAGTTTCTCCTTAGACAATTTAGTACACAAATTGTGGAGTCCCTGCTGTGCCTCTGCTCTAAGCATGTTACTTCTCGGTGTGCAGTGGGGCTGAAGGGTTCTGTGTTGCACTGAGTAGGTTTACTTCGCGTTTCTCAAAAAGGAGTCTGCTGGTGAAGTGGTTAGCAGCTTGGCTCCTACCAAAAGTTTGGCCATTTTAATCTAACTAGCACATCTGCAGAAGGAAGGTGTGGCAGTTGGCTTACGTGACAATTACACCCTCGGAAACCATAGGGGACAGTTCTCTTCCGTCCTATAGGGTCTCTGTAAATGGGCATCTACTCAATAATAGTGGGTTTTTTTTTTTTTTTTTTTTTTGGTTTAAAGACAGGAGATTTATGTCCTGCCTGGAAGCACAAAAGGGCAGCATACAGGTTAAAAAAAATTTTGCTTGGTTTCTTTTTGACCATGAGATGACTTTTGTGGCAAAGCTAAGAGAAAGGCTAAGAACAGGAACATTACAAATTCATCTGTTTATGATACTAGAGGGTGTTTTGTTTTGTTTTAAAGATGGAAATTGGAAAGACTGAGAGCCCTAGTGAAATATTCATGACCCCCATCTAATTTCTAATTCAATTAAAAGGTGCTAATGTAGTTAGCTGTGACAACAGTTATTTTTGCTAATGAATATATTTAAATGCTTATCAGCAGAGGTGATAAGGAGTGCCCACCGGACCCAGCCACCAACTTGAATTTCAAATTGGCTTGCAAGTTTATAGGTTGTTTCCAGAAAGCTGTGAACCAAATTCTGATTTTACAAAAATGAATAATTTCAGGAATCGTTTCAACAGCAGCCTATCTTTTTCTTGAGGATTCAAGACAGAGTTCTTTTTTAAAGTGCATGTTCATCGGTTGCATTTGAAATAGGATTTGATTTATAAGAATTCAAATTAGAGTGACTTCACAAAAACCCAAGGACAAGAAACTGGGCAAATCTTTGTGTTTGTTGCTGTGAGCAGAAGACAGTTTCTCTATCCGGGGTATTACAAGACGGCACTTGTTCTAGGAATGGAAGGAATCTGGGGCTCTCTCTTGAAGAGGATATGAACAGCATCTCTTCCCCCAAATCAGTTGAGCCCCCTGGGGTGGGTGGATGAACACTGGCTGCCTGTGCTGGAGCTGGTGTACCAGATGTCTAGTCAGAGTTTCTTGCCCCTCCACTGGCATTTAAACCATGTACTTGCTATTGCCTCTTTTTAAACACAGCCATCAAAATGTGAAATTGCCTATTTTAAATTTTACAGTGTTTGCGTGACTTTTTAAAAAATGGGTTTCTAACTTCTGGATGATAAATATCTCTTCCACTGTTCTTGATCCTTCCTTTCACTGTTTTCTTAGGCTTAATTAGGGCCAGTGATGGGGAGGAGGCCATCTCTGTACCCAACAAACCTGGTTTGACACTCCGTTCCACTACCAAACAGCTGTGTGGTTTGGGGCAAGTCACCTCAGCTGTCTGAACCACAGTTTTTTTTTCATCTATAAAGTTGAACTTCTAGTGATCCTGTAAGGACGGTGCGGCAGTGCTACGTAGAGATTCCAAGTAGTTGCTGGTAGATTTGAACTGCCAGCTTTTTCGTTAGCAGCCAAGCTCTTAACCGCTAGGCCACTGGGGCTCCTTTTTCTCTATAAAGGGAGAGTGAGGATAGCTTGCATCCTTCTCCAAGTTGTTGGATGTGTTAAAGAGGTGGTGTATATTAAGTTCCTGGCCCTGAAAGGCATCCTGGTGGTACAGCCTCCGGCTGCCCATCAAAAGGGTGTTAATTTGAACCAAGCATTCCATGGTAGAAAAATGTGACAGTCTGCTATCTTGACGATTACAGCCCTGGAAACGCTAGGAAGCGGTTCTACTCTGTCCTATAAGGTCGCTATGAGTCAAAGTCAACTAGAGACAGTAATGCATTTGGTTTTTCTGGTTTTGGCCTAGCAGTGTCTTGACACATAAATGCCTAGTAACTGGTAGTGGCAGTGGTAATAGTTGGTATTGTTCTTGTTTTTACTCTCAAAATACTCGGTTTCAAAATACCCTGTAGAGTAAGTAAATCGTTCCTCCCTCCCTCCTATCTTTCTTTCTAAGGACACTGAGACTCAGAGAAGCCAAGTTACACGTGTCACATGGTTGGCAAGTGGTGGGATTACGATCTGATCCAGATTGGCCTGATTCTCAACAATGTCCTGTTTTCATACACCTTGTTCTTTACCTGGTTTCTCCACACTTAGAATTCGTAACCTGTCTCCCTGAATTAGACTGAAATCTCTTTGCATTCCTTACAAAGCCTAGAACTTCTGATTGACTTGTAGGTGCGTAATACATATCATTTGAGAATGGTTCATTGCTTTGAGGAAAACCTGATTTCTGTATGTTCCCAATGATTTAGCATCTATAGGACAAGAAAGACTGCTGGAACAAGAAGGTTATGGAAATTCATCCAGCAGTTAATACTGTCTTTGATGCTGTTTGGAGAAAGGGCTGGAGTAAACAGACCCTGCTGTAACCACCCAGACCTCTTGGATCGGATCTGAGGTCATTGTTTATAAATACAGCCTTTCTCCCAAAGCCGGTCCGGCCCTGGAAATGCTAAGTTCTAGAAAAGGCAGAGGTGAGCAACAAGTGCAAAGACCTAAGTACTGGCTGGTGGCATTGATGCTGTAAAATGAATCAGTGGATAACTCTCAGCCCATGACCTTGAAATTGACAGGGGTAGACTAATCTGAAGGTTTTGTGTTTTTTTTTTTTTGAGGATTTCTGGGAATTGAAAAGTATGTCTTACTCAGCTGTTTCCATAAGAGTACCACCCTGGAAGGCTGCTATTGTGGTTTGTAGTGCTAAGAGAAAGTTCTGAGATTTGAATTGAAAAAGAGGATGCCAAGTTAACCCCTGAAAAAAATAACACCAAACTGCTCTTTAAGTCAGATCCTACTAGTGGGGACCCCATGAGCATGAGTAGAACGTGCCCTATAAGGTTTTCAGTGGCTGATTTTATGAACGTTGATTGCCAGGCCTTTCTTCCAAGGAATCTCTGAGTAGACCCCACCCACCAACCTTTTGGTTAGCAGCTGAGTGCTTAGCTATTTGCACAATCCAGAGATCTGTAAGGCAACCCATAAAAAAGAAAAACTGCCATTGAGTTGATTCCAATTCATAGTGAATATAAGGGAAGAGTAGAACTGCCCATAGGGTTTCCAAGGAGCAGTTGGTGGATTCAAACTGCTGACCTTTTGGTTAGTAGACATAGCCTTTAAATATTAAGTATCCCATAAAGGAAGACAAGGTTTTTTTTCCAAAAACTGTTCAAATCTCAGTAACCCCTGTGAGCAATCTCTTGCCTCTGGTCATGGCCCCTTCTCTCAATGGTCACCCATTGCTTTCTCAAAGCCTCATTGTGATCTGGTCTTCCTTATCATGCAGTCTTAGCCAAATCTCTGTTACCCGTATGATCCCAGAGTACCCGAGATGATAAGTGTCTTGGAAGCTGAAGTGCCTGCCTTTTGTTTTTTAGAGCATGTTGATTTTCTGATCATCCTAATTTGTTTTTGTATATTCCAGCTATACATCTGAAGGCTTTAAGGAAATGTATATACCATCACCACCCAACAGCCATCTGTTCTCACCCTTTTCAGCCCACTCTGGGCGTTGCTGGAAATTGGGAGGGGAAGTCATTTCAACATTATGTTGAACTTCATACTCAGAATCATCAAGTGATGTGGAGAATCACACGTAGACCTTGGGAGCTCACTGTCTCAGGAAATTCAGGTGTTGTCGCCTGTGAGTTCTAGGGGCAATTACTTCACCTCTCTGAGCCTGTTTGCTCATCTACACAAGGGGTTATGTTTAGTATTTGCTGAGTTTGTCCCCCACTCATCTGTCACTTTGGTCTACCATTGTGGTTTGTGTGTTGCTGTGATTCTGGAAGCTGTGCTGCCGGTATTTCAAACACCAGCTGGGTCTTGCCTGGTGGACTGGTTTCAGCAGAACTTCTAGGCTAGGAAAGACTAGGAAGAAGGACCCGGCAACCTGCTTCTTAAAGAAATTGGCCAATGAACCTAATAAATAGTGGTGAACTATTGCCTAATATAGTGTCAGAAGATGAGCCCTCCAGGTTGAAACACAACTCAAAATGCAAACAGGAAAGAGCTAACTCCTCAAAGTAGAGCCACTCTTTTTTTTTTCTTAATTGTTGAGAAGTGAAAGTTCACAATCCAAGTTAGTTTTCCATGTAAAATCCCAAGTACCCACCGCTCTGCAACTCTACTTGCTCTCCTCACCCTGTGACAGCACACTCTTCTTTTTCACTCTTTACTTCCAGGATCCACTCAGTCAACACTGTCCCCTCCTCTCCACCCTCTCCTCTCTCCTCTAAAAAGAAACCAGTAGGGCAGCCTCATATATATCTTAAACCATAAAGTACACACACCACATGCCTCACTCTATGTCTCCAAGTCCAGTCCATTCTTTGTGTCAAAGTGTTGGCTTCGGTACTGGTTTCAGCTCTGTGCCAGCAGCAAATCTAGGGGCCATGTTCTCAGGGAATTCTCTAAGCTGTCAGACCATCAGTTCTGGTCTTTTAATAGAGTTCTTGATCTGCACATCTCTTTTTGTCATGCTTCGTCAGGGACTGTATACTGTGTGCCCTATCAGGACTGTCTCTGGTGGTGGTCAGGCACCATCTGGTTCTTCTGGTCTCATGCTGATGTTGTCTCTCAGTCACATGGGTCCTTCTGTCATCTGGGCAAAGTAGAGCTCTTGATGTGGATGGAGCAAAGCTTTTGGGAATCTTCATCTGCTGAAGCGACATCACTTAAGGTGACAAGAGACAGCTGCAAGTATTCATTAATAATGGGGAAGAGGAGACTCGCAGAGATAGACTGACACACTGGCTGCAACAAGGGGCTCAGACAGCAATGATCGTGAGGGACGCAGCACTGGGCAGGGTTTGGTTGGGTTGCATACAGGAGTCACTGTGAGCTGGAACCAGTTCGATCGCATCTAACAACAGCATTGAGTTTGTTGTGCAGGTGAACTAAGATGATGTCTGTAGCTCTCTGTGGACCAAAGATATTTATTATGGTAGCTATTGGATCCAACTCAACGGCACTTGGCTTTAGGCATTGTTACACTGCAATTGATTAGTGTGTGTGTGTACTTCTAAAGTTCAGTTGGGAAGATACTCACTTTGGGGTTGTTAGTTGCTGTCCAATTGCGTATGACTCTCTCGACGGCACTTGGCTTGGCTTGGCAGGGTGATGTTATGTCTAATAGGACAAAACACTACCAGGTCCTTTGTCACCCTCGCAGTTGTTAGTATGTTTGAACTAATTGTTGCAGATGTTGAGTCAATCCATCTTGCGGAGGGTTTTCCTCATTTTCACTGATCCTCTGCTTTCCCAAGCATAATGCCCTTTTCTAATGAATGGCCTTTCCTAATGATGGTTGCTATTCAGAAATACAGGTCAGACTTTCCAGAGGATTCTAGAAGATTCCAGAAATCCAAATAATAAGAGAAGTGTGACTTTTCTGTGGTTAAAAAAAAAAAAATGTAAGCAAGACAGTCTCACCATCTTGCTTCTAAGGAGCTTTCTGTTGTATTTCTTCTTATTTTTTTATATTCCTCTTGAAGTCTATGATTTATTCAACATTCTTCCCAGCACCACAGTTCAAATGCATGAGCTTTTTTTCTGTCTTCTTTTCTCATTGTCCAGCTTTCACATGCGTGTGGGGCAATTGAAAACACCATGGCTTGGGTCAGGTACATCTTAGCCATCAAAGTTACGTATTTGCTTTTAAACACTTTACAGAGAAATATGTCATTTCATTTCTTTACCTTTCCCCTTGCTCAGAATGACGTTCTTGAATTTCTTTCATTCTTGGAATGCTTGTCAACCAAGCTTGACCCAGAATTCAGTTCAACAGGAGTTTGTATGTCAGAAAAGTCACTCAGGTGGCCACAAGTGGTGTGTAGTGCAGGGCTGGAATTTCACCAGACCGGCTGGACTGTTTCGGTTTTGCAGAACCACTGACTACTTGGTGGTCAGAGGTGGTGGTTTCTGTAATCCTTTCCTCTTTGCATTTTGACAGTGATTTCTGAGAGAAACTAAACCAGAGACCTCAACTAGGGACCCTGTAGCAAACTGCCCAAGGCACATTTCTTTTGACCAATGAAGTGTTGCCGTCTTTTTAAATTAGTTACCAGCACCACAGAAAAGTTGTACTTCACATATCATCTGGATTTCTGGCATTTTCTAGTATCCTCTGGAAAGAGCGAGCCTATATTTTGCATGGCAACCATCAGCTGGGACTGAAGAGTGGAGCTCCACTTCAGTCATCCAGTTCTCCCGGTCCCTGGCCTTCTTCTTCCCTTGTTTGTGTCACCTGCCTGATGCCTGGATGCATTTGAGTTTATAATCTCCCAGCTATGTCTGTGTGGGCCTTAGGAATGAATTGCTCATATTAGAAGAGATACTGGTGGGCCTTATTGTTGTCCCTAAAGAATCACAGTCTCGGAAGCAGAGTAGAAGAAGGATTAGGGTATTTCATCCAGATGTACACAGCAGCAGGAGCCCAGCGACGACTAGAATCGATGGCTCAAACCCTATTATAGTGCATGTGCGGGGAGGAGATGAAGCTTCTAGGACAGGGAAAGTGGACTTCTCTCCCACCTTAACACACTGTTACCTCTGAGCCAAACCCTCAGAGGAGAAATGTCAGGAAAGCTTTATTGCTGCTTCTTTCCTTAAAGCTGCGGAAAGAGAGAGAACTTCCACCCCCGACGCCCAGCTGCAGCCGTTGCCAGAGACCTAACTGCAGGTTTCCACAGCTCTGTCCACTGTCCAGTCTAGAATCAGGTCTGTTTACATTTCAGACTTCTAAGAGAAGCACAGATGAGGTTTACGAACCATTAACCTTAGGTCAGTTTTCCAAAGTCTCAGAAAGGCATTTTAAAACAATTACTTTGGTTCACTGGAAACAGATTGTAGATCAGCGCAATTAGGCAGATGCTGGAGGTGAAAACATCTCACCACCATGGACCGTAGGCTCCCACCTCAGAACTTTTTGGGGTTGAGGAAGCTGAGTTTTCAGAACCCCTCCTCGCCGCACCTCCCAGCTGAAGGATCCTGATCATTGCAGAGCTTGACCTGCTGCCACTTTTCAAAGCCTCTTTCTTCTTCCAGTTTTGAATCATGACCTTGATTTTTCACTGTGCTTGGAGAAAGGATGGTTCTGAGTAGATGAGTCTGCAGGTGGATGGAGAGATGCTCTTAATTTCACTCCGTTCTGTTGTAAATCTCTTTGAGAAACAAGAGTCTGCCATTATTTTGTATTATGAGATGTGTATTCACAGTACTGAGTAACATGGCAACTTGTGTGCTAAGCCTGGGTTCCACGGGGGGTGAGACCTCAATACCCTCTTCAGGTTCCTCAAGGTTCTAGGAGCAGAAAACCAGAACCAGAGACCAGTCTGGGGTGTGAATGACTTGCTTCTGTGTCCCAACTTGGCTACCACCATGCTTTGGAGGCTTGGTTGGGTCTATTCCCTCATATGTATGAGTCTCTGTTTATCTACAACATGAAGGAATTGAACTAAATCTCAGATTTCCTCTCCAAACCTGACATCCTATGATTATTTATAAAACTAACTCTGGACACAGAAGAATAAGACATTGGGCAGCTCTTTCAGTTCAAGATGGCCAGCTGAACACATCTGAACAGAAGAAAATTAAAGTGAAAATAAATCCACAGTAGTGCTGGAAAATTGAGATTGTTGCCATCAGCAAGCCAGAAATGTGTAGATGAGAAAAAATATATGCTACAAGGAATGTCTGGTTTAGAAAACCCACAACGACCTTCTGCTATCAAGTCAATTCTGACCCATAGCAATGCTGTAGAGTAGAACTGCCCATAGAGTTTCCAAGGAGCACCTGGCAGATTTGAACTGCTAACTTTCAGGTTAGCAGCTGTAGCACTTAGCCACTGAACCATCAGAAGAGGCTAAGTAACAATACTGATTATTTTTTGACAGTGCTAAGATAGGGTTTGAGACGTGTTTGTAAATGCACACATGAACAGAGACACAATGTATATCAAAAAGAATCCAAACCTACTGCCTTTGAATCAATGCCAACTCATAGCTGTATGGGGGGGCGGGGGTGGAGGGGAGGTAGGTATGAACCACAACCTGTGGCTGTTGAGTTGATTCCAACTGATAGTGACCCTGTAGGACAAAGTAGAACTGCCCCCTGGAGTTTTACTACCAAGCAGTGAAAAAGAGTAAAACATGCTTGGTAGGGTAGAGTGTCAGTGAAAAAGAGGAAGAAGACTCTGGACGAGATGGATTGACACAGTGGCCACAACAATGGGCTTAGGGATAAAATCGATTGTGGACATGACACAGGACTGGACAGTGTTTTGTTCTCTTGTGCACAGGGTTGCTAAGAGTTGGAACTGACTCGACAGGACCTAACAACAACAACAACAAGGTTTCGCTGAAGCAAACTGCCACATCTCTCTCTAGTGGAGCAGCTGGTAGGTTTAAATTACTGATCTTTCAGTTACAGCCAAGCATTTAACCACTCCACTGCCAGGGCTTCATGTATGTGTGTGTCTGTATATATACACACATACACACGTGTGTGTGTATATGTAAATACGGAAACCCTGGTGGCATACTGCTATGTCTGCTAACCAAAAAGTCAGCAGTTCAAATCTACCAGGAGCTCCTTGGAAACTTTATGGGGCAGTTCTTCTCTGACCTGCAGGGTCGCTGTGAGTCAGACCTGACTCAGCGGCAATGGATTTGGTTTGGGTTTGATGTATAAATACCTACATTTATGTAAAGAAATACACAATTAAAAAAAAAAAAGAGGAAGACAGACTTCTGTATTACTGAGAAATAAAAGGAAGAGAGAACATTTGCCCAATTAGCTAGAATCTTCAAAGAGGGATATTATTCCAGAAATGATGAAAATAGACAATATGACTAAGATGACAGAAATGAAACCAAGCATAGAGTGATTACATTAAGTGTAAGTAACTTAATTTCTCCTATTAAAAAGACAAACACTATTAGGAATTTTTTTAAGAGGAAATTTTAACTATATGCCACATAGGAGACAGTTAAATGAAAACGAAAAAGATCAGAAATGAAGAAAAAAATGATGACATATGTTGGATTAGGTTTAGTTACTGTCTCTTCTAAGAAAAGCCGTTCTTTGCTTAAAAGATTATATGACCTGCTTTTTTTATTCTTGCTCTATTAAAGTACTCTTCTTTTATGAAATATTAACCTTAGGTTAGCTGATAAATTATTTTGCAAGTTTTTAATCTTGTAAAAAAAAAGCTTAATGTCTGGCCTCATTTGAATTAAACTGATAAGCAATCCAGCTCATATCAGGAATTTAAAAAATAATAAAAACCTTCTAGCTCCTGATTATGTTCTAGATCTATAATTACATTTAACCCAATTTCTAAAGTCAGTGTATTTTTTTTTCTATTGCAAAACTCAAACTTGGTAATTGTGAAGAACTCAGATTGAAAATTATGTAAAACACATGTAACACATCACTGATGGTTAGCTCTTCAGATACTGGAAGGGTGTGGAAATCCACCCCCTCAGATATCCATTTGCCATTCTAGAATAACTTCTTGTTTTGTCTGCTCTGATCCATCTAATTTTCCTGGGGTCCTGAATTCAGAAGGCTCAGCCTGTGTCCTTCTTCAGAACTCAGCGTTTAACACAGTCACTCGGGGACATGCCTAGAGCATCAAAGCAGAAATGTGTGCCTCCTCTGCTGACCTCATTTCATAGATGAGGAAGACTAGATTCGGAGGGCTTAAGAGGCTTGCCCAAGGTTACACTGCTAGTTGGTGGCAGAATGAGGAATAGAACCTAAGTGAAAGACCCTCTTTCATTTGAGGTGTCAGAAAGCCCAACTCAAGCTGACATTGATGGCTATAAATAAAAATTTAAGGCTTGACCTGATGTTTAAATTGTATCCATCAGAATGAAGTCTCTGTCTGTCAGAATAGTTTCCTCCATGTTGATTTCATTGTCTTCCTCTATGTGATGGCAGATTGGCTCTCAGCATCACCAAGTTTAACTCCACATTAAATTCCAGCTGAAACAAGTCCAGATTTCTAAGACTTGCCATCAGAAATGCCTTTACACCTCACTGACTCAGCTGGAATCATGTGACCATCCTTGAACCAATCGCCACAACCAAGATAATTCATGTTGTTCTGATTGGTCTGATCTGAGCCACATGATCACCCCAAAACAGGAAGTGGGGTCAACGGCCCCCAACCCAGTGGACTAACAGAGAGGGGGGAATAGGTCCCCAGAGAAAAATTTAGGTGCTCTCATAAACAGGAAAAGGATGAATGTTTGTGGGTTGACCAAGACAGGCCTCCTTCCTGCTGGTCCTGGAACTTGACGTTGTACATTTATTGAAATTTTTCAATTCCTCCTCCACTCAAGCAGCTGTTACTAAAGCTAGTTGTCCTGTTTTAGGGGCAGAAGCATTCAGACAGGGGAACTTCGTGTTTTTTTTTTTTTTTTTCTGGAATGCTTCCTGAAGGGCGGTAGTGAAGGATCACAATAGCACAGCCTCTGTTCATTGTTTTGTCATCCTGGATTGCAAATTCCAAATGAGCAAAAGCATCAGCTGTCTGGAGTGACAAATCCTTTGATAAATTGAAGCGTTCCAGGCTGCCAAGCACTGACCCCACTCCAATCATTGATTGTGAAAAATCAATGGAGATTGTAGAACCTGAGATAATAATATTCTCAACTTGATACAGTTTCACAATTGTCTGGTCAGAGTATCAAGTTCAAGCAGCTGCAGATTCCTGTGTGTGCTGCATAAGCAGCTTGTCCTTGGGTCATGTTGGTACACCCGAGGAAGATAAATCAGAAGAGTGGAGAGAGGTATCCCAACCTCTCTTGAACTTTGAAATGCAATGGAAACTATGGTTCCTGAGATAGTAATATTCTCAACTCTATACACTTTCAAAATCGGCTGGTCAGAGTATCAGATTCGGACAGCAGCCAATCCTGAGATGCTGTTTATAAGCTCTGGTGGTCTTGAACTGCTGGTGGTGTAGTTTAGGAAGATAAATACGGATATTGGAAGGTATCTCAGCTTCTCATGAACTGGGCATAGCGCTGGAAGACACCCATAGTTTGTGAAGCTCAACAGTGATGACCACCTTCTTGTGGGAAGAAAACACCTTCCCTTAGCACATGACTTAGAACATTTATTCCTCTCTGACTGCAGCCTTCGGTTACAGGCAATCTATTGCTTACTAGATACACAGCCCAGGACTGGACAATCAGAATACTTCTGTTCTCTCTAGTTCCAGTGATTGGATCCAAGTAAGAGTAATGAGAAACCTATCCTGGAATTTCTGTATGGAGAGCTAGTAGAAAAAGTTACATTTTTTCCCCCTCTAGGTTTGGGGTTATAAATCTCTGTCTCCACAACTGTTGGTTTTTATGAGAGAAAGAGAGAATGGATGTAAGAGAACCAATGAGTGAGAAAAAGAGAGAAAGGAGCACACTGCTGAGGTTTGGTAAATAACGGTAAATGGACCTCACTGTGTTACCCAAGCTTACTAAAGGAAATAATCTGGAAATTACAGGAGAAAAAAGTCATCAGTTTTCCCACCATCCAAAGATAGCTGCCATTACAGTTGGTAAAACCTGCTTCCATCGTTTTATTTCTGAGTTTATGTAGTTCGATATTTTTGCATTGTTGTGAACATAACACAAACTGTACTTCAGCATCAGACAGTAAATCCTAACTTTCTAGGGACAGATTCTTCTACCTAAGTATCTTTTGATAAATGAAGTGAATGGCTGATGTGAATTACCAGAATGGAATTTTAAGTAGAATCCCCAACTCTCTCCAAGTTTTTTTTCCCCCTCGTGGATAATGGAATGTTATTGTTAGGTGTGGCCGAGCTGATATTCCACTCCTACTGGCCCCACCTGACAGAGCAGAACTTACCTGTAGGGTTTTCTGTAGTCCTTATGGTAACAGGTCTCCAGGTCTTTCTCCCACAGAGCCACTGGGGGGTTTCAAACTGCCAGTCTGTGGGTTAGCAGATGACTGTGTGACCCTCATACCACTGGAGCCCCTTCTTAGGGAGCAACTTGGTTCCTTAGGTATGGTCTGCAGAGGTGTCGGCTCTCCCTGATAGGCCCTTGGGGAAATTGTGAGGCTTCTAGTTACCCGTGATTTTACTGAGCCATTGTCTGGTTCTCTGATACAGTTGTTGTTGTTTTTTTAATTTTTTGAGTTCTCATTTGTATTTCTGTCTCAGTAGGCTGGAGGAGGTCATCCAGTTGTTTGTCTTCTTTCACAAAAGGAAAATGCTTGTCTGTGCAGTAAGTCCTTGAGTGTTTGAGTATCTTTTGCCTCTGTATATATAGTAAAAATTTGCAGAGTATTCCTATCTCAGAGCCAACTTCTCCTCCAATGCTTTAGATGCAGGTCTACCTGAATCTGACATTTACTGCTTGAGGAAACAGGGAGATGGCTCTGATTTGGGGTGCATTTTTGAAAGTCTCCCCCAGCCTCTGTTTTTTTTTTTTTTTTTTTTCCTGCGTAGTTATTTGTAAGATTTTTTTTTTAATTCTTCCAGTAACAAAAGTTTCCCCAGGACATATTGTCTGTGTGTATTGTATCTTTTGCATCTGTGAACTCAGGTCTTTCATCAATTAAGGAAAGTTTTCTTCAGTTGTGTCTTTGATTACTCTTTTTGTACCAATCATTGAGATATTTTCCTCAGGAATACTTCTGATCCTGAGGGTTTTTTTTTTATCAATCATTTGCTCTCATCCTTCTCATGTTTTTTTGTTTGTTCCTTTTTCAGTCTGGTTCAGTTGGTCCCCAACACTTCTGATTGTGTTTTCCCCACTGCCAGTCCTGATCTTTGCAACTTGAAATGTGTTTTCTTTTTTAATTGCACTGTTTAATTTCTCTGTTATCTTTCCAAACCCCATCTAACTCAATCTTACCACATCCTGTGCCTTTTAGATCAATATAGTCTCTCTTGATGTTTCGCTGCTGCTTCATAATGACTATGCAAATTTGTCAAATAGTTTTGTATATTTCTGTTTTTATTTCTATAGTAAACTGCATTAAAAAATATGCAAATCTTCCAAGTGTTAAGCATAACATTTCCTTCTCTATGTTCTCTGGTATTTTTCATGGACCCACTGATAACTGTTTCTCTTCTTCCAAATGAACAAAGATAAACAGCCAGTTGTGACTGAGTTCATGTCAACTCATGGTGATCCCATGTGTATCAGAGTAGAACTGCACTCCATAAGGTTTTCAGTGGCTGATTTTTCAGAAGTAGATCACCAGGCCTTTCTTCTGAGGCACCTTGGGTAGACTTGAACCTCCAGGACTATGTTCAGTTGCTTTATGTATAAGAGAAGAAAACACAGCCCGTCCTCTGCCATCTTCACAACAGTAGGTATGTTTGAGACCATTTTTGCAGCCACTGTGTCAGTCCATCTCGTTGGTGGTCTTTTTCACTAACCTTCTGAATTACCAAGTATAATTGAAGCAACAGAGTATAGGAAAATCCAAATCCCCAATCTGCACTGCTACCAGGCCCATGTGGGTATGTGGGTTTGTGTGTGTGTCTATACATGTATATGTGTGGACACCTCCCTTAGGATTCAGACTACTTCTACTAGTCTTTGCTTATTTTTCACCCAGTCATTTTGTCAGATTTCAATTCTTGGATGCAGGCAGAAAGAGAGACAGCAATGGAAGTGGGCTGGGCAATACCCATTCTAAACAGAAGCATCCATTCGGTAGAGTGGCAACATCTTACCTTCCTGCTTGGCATGTCCCTTACTTCTGAGATGGGCTAAGGTGGTAGATGAGATGTTTGCAGAGAGGGTAAGGGTGCATGGGAAGAGGGAATGTACTGCAATGCTTCTGGTGAGACACAGAGTACACACCTTGAGTCTCCATCTGTGAGCCTTTTTAGTGGAAACTTCCTGGTGATTCTGATGATGCATTTATATTACATCTTCATGAAATGGGATAGCCAAACCAGATTTTTTGCTTCTTTAGCTAAAGAAGCTGCCAGCTGCCCTTTGTTCTGGTGGGGATCGAAAGCCAAGTTAGCACAGATGTTTATGCTCTCTTCATAATAAGCATACGTATGCTGGGAAGACCTAGATTGGGGAAATGTTAAAATATGAAGCCTTGGATGTGACTTGGAGAAGATGCTTGTCCACTCCTCTTTGTCTGCAGAGAAGACCACTGTGTGTGTGGAGGCCTGGGGTTCTCAGGGAGAAGACACTAGTATTCCCACAACACTTGCTCCTGACTAGAGAGCAGCTATGAACTTTGAACTAAGCTACTTTTGGAACCAAATGATCGCTACCTTTTTAATTCCTGGTGCTAGGAGAACAAGAGGCCACCCAAGTGAAACTAGTCCCAACCCAAGCAAGCTGATGCCAGCATCATACGGGACTTTGCACAATGAATACCTCTCCTCTCCCTTTAACTTCTTAGGACGACAGGTGCAGGAAGTTGTGTACATGCACGTGTTAGTGTGTTCTCCTGTTTGCATAAAATGCTAAATGACCAAGTTACATCTCTTATTATCAAGATATAAGAGTGCGTGAATAATTTTTGTAATTTGTAGACATACTGCATATGGGTTATTAGTTTCTGTTTGAACACAATGTCTATAAACATGTGGCTGAAATTGTCAACCCAATGATCTTGTTGCATTACAATTAGACTGTATAAGGTGGTTGTAGAAATAGCTGGGTGAGGAAATCAAAAGACTTTAACTGGGCTTGTTTAGTGAAGAGCCCTACTAATCAGTCCACTGTCAAAGAATTTCTTTTCCTTTTCTAAAGGAAGGTTTCCTAGTACTTATGGGAGCTACGGGAGCATGAACTTTTCTTGAGCTACGGCTCTTGGGACCTCACCTGCAAGATCAGCTTCTACTAGGTAGCTAGCTTCCCGCTGCTACAGTGGGTCCTCTGAGATAGCTCTGATTTGAACTGGGCTCCTTTCTGTTCATGAGTTTTTACACACATGGTTAGATACCTAGTGAGAAATAGGTTGGGTCTTTAAAAGGTCATAGACTTAGTTTTCGGATTACTCACTACTGCCATGTCTTAGACTGGGTTCCGCAGAGAAGGAAAACCAGTCAGAGATATACACGCATATATCACTGGTTCTATATATATATAAAGGAGAGACTGAGAGATGTATTTCAAAGAAAAGGCTCACATAAGTATACAGTCTAGGAAGCTCCAAGCCTCTGGTTTAGGTGTCAGACTGGAGGCTCCTCCCAACTCACATAGACACGGGTGTTAACAAACCCGGGATCGGCAGGTCACGTGACAGGCTGGTGGCTCACAGGCTGTGGAGGCTAACAAGTTGAAGATCAGCAAATAAGACAGCAGAATGCTGGTTATCAGGTTGCAGAGGCTGACACGTCTCAAGATTGGGAGGCAGTACAGCAGGCCACTAGCTCAAGTCCCAAGAATTGGAGGTCAGATGATGTTAAGCCAGATGTAGGACCCAAATCAAGCAAAAGCCAAAGAGCGTTGCAAGAATGTCCATGTCTTAGTCATGTGGTACTGCTCTAACAGAAATACTACAAGTGGATGGCTTTAACAAAGGAAAGTTTATTCTTTCACAGTCCGGCAGGCTACAAGTCCAAATTCAGTGTGTCACCTTCAGGGGAAGGCTTTCCCTCTTTGTCAGCTTTGGAGGAAACTCCTTGTGTTGCATCAGTCTTTCTTTGGCCTGGGGCAGTCTCAGCACAGGAACCTCAGGTCTGAAGGATGCTTTCTGCTTCCGGTGCTGCTTTCTTGGTGGTATGAGTTCCCCATTCTCTGCTTGCTTCCCTTGCCTTTTGTCTGTTGTAAGGATAAAAGGTGGTGCAAGCCACAGTCCAGGGAAACTCCCTTTGCAGTGGAGCAGGGAGGTGGCCTTACAGAGGATGTTATAGGCCCACCATCATGCACTTTGACATAATCCAGTCTGTTAACACAGGCAGAGATTAGGATTTACAGCAGAGGAGAATCACAAGTGGAAGATTATCACACAATACTGGGAATCACAGCCTAGCCAAATTGCTACACACATTTTGGGGGTGGGCTACAATTCAATCCATGACAGTCCACATGCATTGGATGAAGGCTACACCCATGAGGAATTACATCTGATCAGTTGATTGCATCATGGAAGTGATTACATTATATCACAAAACAGAGGGTAACTACATCATTTTGTAACTGCCAAATCACATCATTCCATAATTGCCACACTGCATGATAACATAGCTGCTGAACCACCAAGAATCATGGTCCAGTCAAGTTGACACATAACATGTGAGGTTTTGAAGCCTCAAAATTGAATTTATTTCCTGTAACTGTCAGAATGTGACCAATTTTTAAAATATTATTATGATTTCATGGGTTTGTTTTAATCCATTGTATAGTATCATTATTGGCAGCAGTTTAATTTGTTCCATCTTTGGCCAATGTGACCTTCCTTGAGTTGGCTACTGGGTCTTTTTAGTGTGAGTCGAGTGATTTTTGATAGCTTCTTCACAGTTTGGTATGACAGGGTGTTCACGGCTTATCTTGTATATTTCTTTTTATTGTTATTATTATACCTTAAGTGAAAGTTTACTATTAAAGTCATTATGTCACACAAAAACTCATACACACATCGTCATGTGACCATAGTTGTTTTCCCTAGCATGTGACAACAGCTCGTTTTTCCTCTCTACCCTGTATTTCGTGTGTCCACTCAACCAGCTCCTGTCCCCTTTGCCTTCTCATCTCATCTCTGGACAGGAGCTATCTGTTTGGTTTCATGTATCTACTTAAGCCAAGAAGCACACTCTTCACCATTATCACTTTATGTCTTATAGTCCAAGTCTAATCTTTGAAGAGTTGATCTCAGGAGTGGTTTTAGTTCTGGGCTAACAGAGTCTGGGGACCATGTTGTCCAGAGTCCCTCCAGTCAGTCAGACCATCAGGTCGGGTCTTTTTACTAGATTTGAGTTCTAGTCCCTGCTTTTCTCCTGCTCCGTCAGGGACTCTGTTGTGTTCCCTGTTAGGTCTGTCATTGGTGGTAGCCAGGCACCATCCAGTTTTGTCCATCTCAGGCTGATGAAGTCTCTGGTTTGTGTGGTCTTTTCTGTCCCTTGGGCCCATATTTTCTTTATGTCTTTGGTGTTTTTCATGTTTGTCTGCTCCAGGTGGATCAGGAGCAATAGAGACATCTTAGATGGTCACTTGCTAGCTTTTAAGACCCCAGGTGCCACTCACCAAAGTGGGATGCGGAACATTGTTTAAATCAACTTTGTTACATGAATTAATCTAGATGTCCACTAATTCATCTTGTGTATTTCTTACCCCAGACCTAGAATCTGCCATTTTTCTTAGAATCCCTGTTTTGTTTTTCAGATAAATCATATTTCAAGACCATAATTTGGACACCAAGAATGCTCCTTGCTACTAAGATAGTTGTTGTTTCTAGGAATTTTGGGGAAATAAATTATAATGTGATATTATAAAATATATCATGAATTCATATTGATACTTACAAAGGGCATCCCATTCAGAATAGTTGTACTATCTATTCATTGCTAGAGCATATATCCACTTTATAATATAGTATCTCCTAATTTTTCTCTTTTTATCTTAGTTTTATATGTCTTAGCAGCTATTTTTTAAACACACATCACAGTCAGCAGTTATTTTGGTTGTCTAAAACGTTTCATAATACCTACTTCAGGAAGGCCTCATAGAAACAATATTTCTTGAGTCACTGTATCTTGATAAGTCTGTCTGTGCCTCTTACGCTTAAAAAAAAACTTTCCAGACATAAAATTCTTGGTACTTACTTTCCTTGAGTATTTTAAACATTTTGCTCAACTTTCTTCTGGCATAAAGGACTGCTTTCAACACCTACTGGTAATCTAACATCCTTTCACTTAAAAGCTACGTGCTCTTGTTTGCTGGATCCCTAAATGATTTTTTAAGTCCTGTATTTTACAGTAATATGGCTTGCAATTGGTCATTTTCAGAATGCATTCTCAAGTATGCATTGTTCTCTTTCAATATGTAGTTTCAAATGATTATAATGATTCATTTCAGGAACATTTCCTTGGAATATCATTTTGGGTAGATCTTTTATCCCTTTGCTTTGGTCTTCATCCTTAGGAATTCCTGTTATTCATGTGTTCAGTCTTCTTTGACTTCTTTTAATATCCAGAAACCAGACAAACAAAACTCACTGCCATTGAGTGGATTCTGACTTTCTCGTTTCTTTTTGACTTTTTAAATTTTCTTCCTTTGACATTCTGTTTCTTTAAGACATTGTTTATTTTGTGCTTTCTAGTTGGCTATTTTGAGGTTCTCTTTTTCTTGGCTCTACTAGATTCTGCTTCCATTGCTTTCTTCTACTGTCCAACCCTACACAGGTATCAGTACCAGGAAGCCTGTATCTCTTAGTGGTCTATGTTTGGGGATTTACTGGTATATCTTTTTCCCTAGATTTGCTGGAAAGTGTTTTTAGGTGTTTCATTTGTTTGTTTAAATAGTTGCTCTATTTTTATGTGAGAATAAAAAAATTTGAAAAACTAAGCAGCCATTGCCTTCTCCCAAGAAATCAGCTGTTGTTTCTCTCTTTCCTTCCTTTCTGCTCATTGTGCCTTACTTCCCTGTCTGCATAGGTATTTATTAGTGTGTGCTGCTCATTTTCCTTAGAAGTGTATTTGTGTAACTCTTTGAGGCATTGGAAAAAGGTGAATTTCTCTAGAAAGCACTTTATTTGGCTCTGCCATACACCCAGAAATATAGTCTGGGACTGTGTTAAACTAATTCCTGGCCTGGAGATTTGGGTACCTGGAGGGTGGTTGAGTTTGTGCTGTAATTCTTCAGGAGGGCAGTTTGTGATTATAACTTCCTAGAGAATGTGTTTTCTCTTTTCTCTGTTAAGTGCTGAAGAAATTTTTCGGTAACCTTTGGAGGTGGGAGAAAGAAGAGCTTCAGGGGTGCAGTAGTTTTACCTCTGATTCATCCTTACACTGATACTGTAGCTTTTGGGGCTGTCTCTTTTGAAGGCAGCATCTTATATTCAACTCCCCATTTTGGGAAAGCCATATGCTTAGTGTCTGTCCTCTGTATCTTATAAAGGCGTGGTAACTGAACCTCAACAAGTTTAGGAAATATTCTCAGCACAAAAGTAGGCCAATACTCTCCTTACCACCCTGGGTTTTTGCCTTCCCTTTGATTTTGTCCTAGTAATTTCTTAGCATCAGCATTAGTAGTTGTTTTCGTTGGGAAAGTCAGGGTCTGAATAACTAGTGGGACATACAAGGTCTGACAATTCAGTCTGCGAACCTAATTGTTCTAAGTGCTGCATACCTCATTGCTGAACATCACTATGATGACTCTTGAAGTGCTCCCCTTGGGAAGCTATGCACCACTGCCTAGTCCTCTCTTCCACGCAATTTTGGAACTCTTTCTGGAGTGGCCATTGAGCACAGTGATATGGTGGCAAGTTTGCGAACTTAATTGTGTAGTTGTCTGTGAGTGAGTTCTTAGCCAGTAAACAAACAACTGTATTGGAACACCCTCTCTACTCACCTGATCTGAACCCCGTGGACTTTTTCCTTTACCCAAATATAAGGGAAATATTGAAAGGAAGACGTTTGGATGACATTCAGAACATCAAGGATAATAGTACAACGACAGCTCTGATGGCCATTACAGAAAGAGTTCCAAAATTACTTTGGAATCATTTGCCATCTGTCCATCAAGAGCCTTATCCGCAAGTAATTCTCTTTTGTTTACTGCAGTTACTCTTTGCCACAGTAAAAAGACTCAACCAAAGTTTCAGCAATTTGGAATGGGATAATAATTTGAAACCATAGAAGAAAAAAATATTCTGAGTGATCGGAGAAGGCAGGATGATGGGGCAGAGGAAACCTCATAAGAGAGACAGTTCTGCTGTAATCCTAAAAATTATGGTGGTCAAGCGAAGAGAACAAGGTAGCTGATGTGAAGAGTGGGGGAGCAAAACGAATGTGGAAAAGCCCTGTGCGTTGCTAAGGTGGCACAGCTAGCTGATTAACAGTGGAGTATTTGGGCAGTGAAGTCTGGTATTTACTGTGCTATTGATTGCAGGAGTTCTTCAAACACTAGGATTGAGTGCGATATAGGGAGCTGACCCCTGAGTTCCTGTCTGGGCTTTCAGGGTTCCTGAAGTTTGCTTTTGTTGTTTTTACTTTATTCCTTGTTCTTGCCATCAGGAGACCCCAAGTCCTCTTGTTGTCTCCTGTGACAGTCCCAGACGACACCACCATATTTTCTGAACTTCTCCTGTTACATCCCATTGAAACTTATTTAGCTTGTGCTCTGTTTTCTCTGAATTTGCTCTGCCTTGCTAATTTGACAAATACACGCGTTCTAGAAGGTGCCATGCTATTGGATTAATTCCTTCTCCATCTAGGAGCATTCTAATGAGCGTTTTCTCAAATGCTGGCTGCTTCAACCTGAGATGCCATATTGATTCCATCCAGCATGCCAATGCCGTTCCAGTGGGGAGGTTTGCCTGGAGCACTGTTGAGAAAGATCTAGAGGTTGATATCAGCAGGAAACAGTGCCATGAGGGATTGACGTTCGCGCTGAGTCTCACAGGGAGACTTGGTGGCAGGCAAGTCAAGTGCCCTGGCCTCATCCAGGTTATTTTTGCCTTAGCGTAAGTAATTACTATCATGAAAGTGTTGCTAAAACAGGGGTGGGACACTAAGAGAGAGGTTTCAAGCACTCCTAAAAATCATCACTGGTGGTCTGCTTTTGTACATACAGATTTTTCAAGAATGATTGGGACCCAGAAGGAAACTTAAGAACACATCCCTTCTGGACATCCTCGAGGAGCTGTTTGAAAAGGGTGTATCAGAATTGGGTTAATTCAGGGATCTTGAAATCAGTATTGGTTAGGCATGAGAAAAGGTCAAGACATAAACATCAGTGGGTTTTTTTTCCTCTTATTATTTCTGTTTTGGAATGTGGTTGGCTTGTTCTAAGTGATCTTTTTCCCTCTTGGCCCCCAAATGCTGCTATCTTAGAGTCACTGTTTTAAATAAATGGACACAAATATTTATATATATGCATGTGTGCATATGAAATAATCATTCAGTTTACCTAATAACTTGTAAGGTAGGTTCTCTTGTTACTTCCATTTTTCTGAGGAGGAAACTGACACCCAGAGAGGTTAAGCATCTTTCTTCAAGTCTCTCAGCCATAGCAAGGAAGGTTTCTGAGCCAGGATTTGAACCCAGCTGCTTCTCAGTTGAGTCTATGCCCCTAACTGTTAAACTCCTCATCTCTGAGTGTTGGACCTTTGTTTGTAATGGGGTACTTAGTGGTTAAGAGCACACACCTTACAGCCATGCTCTGAGTTAAATCCTGGCTTTGACACTTGCTGCCTGTATATATTTGGGCAAGTTCCTTTACCTGTCTGCGCCTAAGTCTCCTCCTCTTCATAAGATCATTCAGTCAGTTTAAGACGTTAATGCAGATAAACTTCCAGGAAAGTGGATAGATGGACTTTTTCTTTTCTTCTCGCTAAATGCAACTAAATGCTCTGTATCTTATGTTTAAAATAAGCATCAGAAGACTCTGCAAAGCAGAGAAATCAGGTCACCCAGGGAATGACAAGGTAGAGCATTCCTGGGGTTTTGTATTTGCCTCACATATCCTAAATTTAGGGATGAAGAGCTGGCAACCCTGAAATGCCAATGGACACAGACAAAACAAAAAAAAAGTCCCAACCAAAGACTGCTCTCACTACCCAAAAGACTGTAAAGAGGAACCGAGGAAAACTTGCAGATACTATCACTCTCCTCCAGCCAAAAAAATTCCAAGCCTGTTGTGATCGAGTTGATTCTGACTCATAGTAACCCTATAGGACAAAGTGGACCTGCCCTATAGTGTTTTCTAAGGAACACTAAGAAATAGATTTGAACTGCTGACCTCTTGGTTAGCAGCTGTGGCACTGAACCACTACACCATCTGGGTTTCTATACTCCAGTGTACACAGTGGTCCCACTACACTCCCATCCTCTCCAGGCTGTCAGCCTCCCTGGTGGCAACATGAGAGCTCCTTGGGGTGATGGTGATGTTCTGTATCTCAGCTGTATGAATGGCAGTTTCCTGATTGTGATACTGAACTAAGTTTCCGAATATGTTGCCACTGGAGGAAACTGGAAAAAGGGTGCATGAGAGCTCTCAGTTGTATTTCTAGCAACTCATCTGGATCTACAGCTATTTAAAATATTAAAAATTCAGTTTTAAACAAAAGCTAACACACATACTCAGAATAATGCTTAGTACAAGGCCAGCTCTATTTAAGTTTGTCCTATAATTGTTGACCCATTGGGTTCCAGGTAAGATAGAGCATCCTAGGTTGTGCCAGACCCAGAGATAGTATGAAATACATCTCTGTCCATGTGAGATGAAGGTGACGAAATAATCAGATCGCGTAGTCCCCACAGACAAGCTGAGAAGAAACCTCTCTGATACCCTTGAATGTCACTGTCCCCAGGTCAGGGAGAGCTCAGTCTTTCATAAAGCTCTTTCTTGGCCTCCAAGGGACTTTGCACCCCACCCCATGGATCAGTGTTGGCATTCTCCAAGGCTAGCAGGTCTCTGAGACCTGGTTCTCCTGCTTCATGAGTCCTACAGCTATGGGACCCACCGGCACCTCATCAGTTCTCTCTGGAAAGATTTAAGCAGAACCTAAAGCCTACTTGGAAATCCCGGTGGCATAGTGGTTAAGTGCTGTGGCTGCTAACCAGAAGGTCAACAGTTTGAATCCACCAGGTACTTTCTGGAAACTCTGCAGGGCAGTTCTATTCTGCCCTCTGGGGTTGCTGTGAATCAGAATCATCTCAATGGCAATGGGTTTGGTTTGGTTTAAAGTATATGTTGAAACTTACACGTGTAGAGACCTTAAATGTGTGAGGGAAGGGGGAAAGGAGGCTCTTTCGGCTCCTCATGCTCCCGGAACCCCCACAACTCTCACTGTCTCTGAAATACCACTAAGATTCCATGTTCCCAGAACCTCTCTCAAACTTTCTATCTCTGGGATGCCATTGTGATGATTTGTTCCTCAAATCTTCCATGTCCCTCTGGAATACCATTAGGGGACCATGTTCCCTGATTTCCCCATTGGCCCTCACTCTGAAGGCCCTCGTGCCTTAATGCTTGTATTGGGTCCAAGGATTCCAGTAAGGGGTAGTCTTTCCCCTAGGAGTGAGGTATTTGGAAACAGTGCCAGATTTACAGTTGTCAAGATGAAAAGCCACCCTCTCTGTCACTCCCTCAGACCTAACGCATATTCCCCCCCCCCCAAAAAAAGTGCTGGAATGAGTGGACATGCATAGGTCAATTACCATCGAGTTGATTCCTCTTATAGTGACCATATAGATGGAGTAGAACTGCCTCATAAAGTTTCCAAAGAGCATTTGGTGGATTTGAACTGTCGACCATATGGTTAGCAGGCATAGCACTTAACGACTATGCCATCAGGGATTCCAGCATGAGAAACAATGTTTTCCTTGGCATCATGGTACGTTGTGCGTCTCTTTTATCTCAGTTGTAACACACTACATCGTGATTAAAAACCAGGAAGCTGAAGCAGACATGGGTAGAATGCAGTGTTGACACTGACTAAAACTTAAAACCCAGGTAATCCAACTTCTATTTCTTGATAAGCATACAGCTGCCGTGCTGTAGGGTGATTAGATACACAGTATGTGCTCACCACGTAAATGAAAGTAATTATTCTCTTCCAAACGTCAGACCGTGTGCCCTTAGAGTTAAGGGAACGCTTGCTGGAGAGAGGCACTTCCCTCCCTGCTCCCTGCCTGGGCCTGGTTCACACATCCCTTAACAGAGGCCTGCACAGCCAGGTGGACTCGACTCTCCTCAGCCCTGACATCTAACACTTATACCGTCCTTACGAGCCAGACTAAAATGCAGACTTTGATGGCGTTGAGCCTGACCGTCCCCATAGGAGCAGGACTTTTAGTCTAAGGGTGGAGCTTCACCCAAACATGTGGGTTTCCCATTGTAAGTGTCTGCTGTGTTCAGCCACAGCAACTCACTTCTGCTATAAAGTTGTTGGGAAGGAGACTCTAAAGAGATTTTTAACTGATCACCATGGAACACTGAACAGCAGTTTGTCTTGGGATCTGTAGAGCCTGGTTCCTTCTGCAGTGCTGCTGCTTATTACTCGGAGAACTTGGACACCATGCTTGCTTACCTGGCTGAGCTTCGAGGCCTTGAACTTAATATGTGAGCATTAATACTTGGCTGCCTAAGTTTGTTGTGATGTTTGAGATTATGTCTGTTCAGCTCCTGTTATATTTTAGACACTTAGTAGCTATGACTATAATTCATCATTATTATCCAGAGAGACGACAGAGAGCCAAAACTGTGTTTATCACTGACCTGTGTAACCTTGATGTCTATGGGGGTTCCCTCATCCTTTGAAATTCAAATGAAATTGGCTTTTCCTCCACCCCACATATGGTGGGAGACCCAGTGTCCCTTCCCATCGCTTCAGGATTCTCAGAGGTATGGCACAGCTCTGCTCTTATATGCCTTATGGTCACTCTCTGTTTCTGCTTTCATGGAATTAGATCAGTTTGGGGTGCACTGGGTGTCCTGGAAGCACTGCCCACCAAAGGTGGAATCACAGTTTTCTCACTCTCAAGTTTCCCTGAGACAAGGTTATGCTGGTCAGCTGGCTATTAAAGGCTTTAAGGCAACAGGGTACATTTTGTGGTAATTCCACCCAAACCCAAACTAAAAGCTTCGACGTCCTCCCTCCTAAAGAGGCTGTTACCACCTCACTCTTGGGAATTTGTTACTGACTACATTTCTCTTTAAGCTCCATCTTCCCATCCTGTCACTGACTCCTCCTCTCCACAACTCTTGTCTTATCTTGCCTTGACTGGTACAGATGATTAAGGCATCAACTGCTAACCACAAGTTTGAAGGTCTAAGTTCACCCATAGGCACCGTGGAAGAAAGGCCTGGCCATCTATCAGCCACTGAAAGGCCAACCACTGGAAATCCTGTGGAGCACAGATCTGCTTTGACACACATGAGGTCAACTGGACGGATGACTGGTTTCTCTTGTCTCAGCCTGACCAGCCTCCGCCTACTTCCTCTTAAGTTCCTGCTGGCCACACAGAGACAGCCTCTGCCAAAGGAGTCGACTTCTCCTTAAGGGACCCTTCACACATGAAGTTGCCCATTGAGACATTTTCCCAGTCAAGACAGTTCACATTCAAAGCGGAGCTCTGGTGTCAGCCGTTGAAATCACATGTTGCATTCCATAACGTGTGGGAAGTCAAAGTACAAATGTCCCAGGACTTTGGGTCAGGGCATTCATGTAAGGTTTCGAAGGCTGTGCACTGTACAAAGACATCTGGGGAAAGTGATGAGTAGGCCTAAACGGAATCCAAACAGAGCCAACTCACTGCTCTGCTAGCTGAATGCCCCCTGATGTTGGGTGCACTCTGTGGAAGTACTGTCTCGAGACTCAGCTACTGAGGTGGGGATGCTTCTTCTAAACTTCTACAGGGAGTAGAGGGAGTGGAGGTGCTGATACCAGACACCCATTTCCACTGAGTTGATTCTGACTCATAGTGACCTGATAGAACAGAGTAAAACCGTGCCATAGAGTTTCCAAGGAGCACCTGGTGGATTTGAACTGCCGACCTTTTGGTTAGCAGTGTAGCTAGTACTTAACCACGATGCTACCAGGGTTTCTGGAGGTGGTGATACTTTTTCCTAACTCATCTGTCCAGTGGGGTTGCCATTTTCTAGTTCTTGCAGAGACTCCGTCAGAGAATTTGAGGTCAAGCCCAGTCAATCGGTGCTCTGAATTGAGGTGGCAGGGTGCTGGTAACAGAAGGGGAACAGCAACAGGGCTGTGTCATTCTTGGTGAGGGAAAGACAGCAGCAGTCCTCTCCAAGCTGTCACTGGGAGGCATTATTTGCATATTAAATAAATACTTAAAATTAGCCATGCAGCAGTGATCAGAAGCCAGCATCACAAACGTCACACCCACTCCTTCAAAGTGGCAGCAGGCACTGAAATGTGCCTCTAGGTGTGCTTGTCTGAGTCGGAGCCATGTGGCTGCAGCTGGGATCAATTCTATGACAGGTGAGCTCTTCCGGGAAGAGAGGGGAAATAAAATAACATCCTGACTCCTGGATATCCTGCGTCTCAGAGGGCTAGTGTGAGGCTTACAGGTGATGACCCACTGTTTGCAATAGTGACTCCAGTGCATGGGTGGTTCTGGTACAGTTCTTACCTTCCATGAAGGAAATCTGGGTTCAATTCCCAGCCAGTGCACCTCAAGCACAGCCCCCACCTGCCTGTCAGAAGTTGATGACAACGGAAAAGTTGTTAGTCACGGGAAGTGCTCAGTAGTGTTCACTGCTGCTATCGTCAACCCTAGTAGGGGTGACAGCCAAAATATTTACAAACTGACCAATCAAAAGGGACACCTATAGATAGCCAGCACAGCCATTATCCGAACTGGCTTTCCTAACTCAAGTAAAATATATGATTCATATGATAGCCTGCTGCTTGTATTTACTGTGAATCGCATGCTAGGCTAAGAGCTTTGCATATCTTGTGTCATTTAATTCTTGTGAGAAACTCACAGAATGGGGCATAGCCATATCCCCATATTATAGATGTAGAAACTGAGTCAGAGAGAAGCTAAGTGACTTGATCAGAGTCTCAGTGCAGGCGTTGGAACTCAAGCCAGGGCACTTGTCCTGGACCAAAACATGATACTGTTTCTTTCCTTTGATTTTTCCCAGGGCACTTGTGTAAGACACCCTAGTCTTCTTGGATTTAGCAGAATCCCCTTTGACAATGTAGTCATTATGTCTAGGCAGTAATTTTCCTAACCACTTTATAGCTTTTCTGTATTTTCCAAATTTTCTGCAGTTGCAGTAGTATTCTTGTAATTGGGAAACCACCAGTTACAATCCATTCCAATTCAGGATGATGCTGTGTGTTTCAGAACAGAACTGTGCTCCGTGAAGTTTCTCCAGTGGCTGATTTTTTGGAAGTAGGTCACCAGGCCTTTTTTCCAAGATACCTTGGAGTAGCCTCCAGTAGCCAACTTGTCAGCTAGTAGCCAGGTGCTTAACCATTTGTGCCACCCAGAGAACAAACCTGTTACCATCAAGTCAATTTCAACTCCTGGTGAACCTATAGGTCAGAGCAGTGATGAAATAAAATGTTAGTAAAATTTAAAGGGGAAATTAATCAAAGCCTCCTTCCTAACCAACAAGGCTATTAGTTGGCATCACAAATTAAAATGCTATCCTGGGCACAAGTCAAACCGTAGTGGTATAGTGGTTAACTGCCACAGCTGCTAATCAGGTTGGCAGTTCAAATCAGCTCGGTGCTCCTTGGAAACTCTCTGGAGCAGTTCTACTCTGTCTGTAGGGTTGCTGTGAGTTTGAATTGTCTTGACAGTAGTGGGTTTGTTTTTTTGGCTTAGAAATAAGTTGGTCCTCTCCACTGGCTCCTTTGATCTTCACAACCAGTTGGGGCGGAGTAGGGTGGGGTGGGAAGCTCTATCCATATTTGACTCGTAATATACATCCTGGCGGGAAGGCATGCAGGAGAGGTGCTAACAGATAGAGTCCGTGCCCAGCTGCCGAGCCTCCAGGGCCTGGAGCCGCCTGTCAGGCCTGTTCAGGGTTACTCTGCTGTGTCTGCAGCAAGCAGCAGGGGGTGCTTGTGGTTACAAGTGACTCTTTAGTCTTTTTCCAGCTAGAGCGATGTGTTTTTAAGAAAATTATTATTGTCTTAATATAGTGAACATAAGAAGGACATGGGATGCTTACTGAAAATGTAGCTTAGTACTAGTGTAGGAAGAGATATGGATGTATTCGAGCTGGGGCAGGTCCCAATGGTCTCCATTCTTACAAAATACCTTAAAAGATTCAGTTGAGAGTTTTCTTTCAAGTTTGCTTTGGATAGGGAAGGAAGGAAAAGGAATGGACTTGGCATTTTCTCTGGGCCAAGTCTGGGCTAAAAATTTCAGGAGTGCTTTCTCCTTTAACTCTCAACACTACTACTTTGCCCCATTTTGCAGATGAAGTAGCTGAGGCTCTGAAAGTTTGAAGCAAACTGCAGAGCTGGAGTTGGGAGCCAGACCCTCTCAGGCCCCAAGGCCTGCTTTCTCAAGCGGCATGCTAAGAGTCATTTCCCAACCTGGCTCTGCAGGCTGGTCGTGCCAGATGTTTGTGGGAATACCTGTATCCCTAGGCCCCTTCTGAATCAGTGAGTCAGACCCCGAATGTAGGGCCCAGAATCGGGCTCTTTTTATTGTGGTAAGAAAAAGAACACAAAATAATGTCTGCCAACCGTCAGGTTCAAGGTCAATTGCTAACCATTTGTCCCACCCTGGGACCTAAGACATAGTCCAGGTGTTTGTCAGACGTAATTGTTGAAATCAGATTGCGTGGTGGATGGTCTCACGCGTTGCACGAGGGGTGGGCTGCCTAGAAGGCAGTATAATGAGGGGAGGACTCTGAGCTGGTCACTGAAGGATGTACATCAGGGTGCGCCTTAGAAATGTGGAGCACAGAAGGGGTTCCAAGCATTGAGGGACTTGGGAAGTGAGCAAGTAGCAATCCAACTGAAAGAGAAAAGGGGGTGCCGAGGAGACAGCAGGTCCTCCAAGAGACATTTGCGGAAGGCTAGGTGAGTGAACAGAGCAAGACAATTGCAATTTGGCTCATTTTTCACATAATCTAAGGAGAAGAAAGGGACCCGCGGGTAGAAGTATGTCAGTTTCAATTCCATTGTAATCGCTGCATGCGGAAAAGACATTAAGTTCTCGGGAAGGAACCCATTAAGCCAAATAAACGTCATAGTAGCTAAACATTATTGGCTCCCTGACTTGCACAGATAACTTTTAGAGATGGTTATTTCCTTAGTTGAGAAATCTTGGCCAGGTATTTTCAATGGAAATGAGTTCTACAACCTCTAACACGTTTGAGAAAAAGAAATATTTTGACACTCCATTCCAGTAATAGATAACGCAGAATAATCTCCCAGGGAAATCAGCAGTGTGGAACAGTTTGCTTCATCACAGAAAGGCTGGTCCTCCTCCTCCCCCTTTCCTTGCTGGAATGTGTGTTTCGTCTCCCATGCTGCTCTTGGTGCTTCAGAAAAGTAATAAGAAATTTAGGATAATCTACTGTAAATGTGTTTGAACAGAAAGCTGCACTTCTCTATCACTGGCACGTCTGTGGCCTTCTTTGGCATCTGGTCAGGGTTACTGACCCGGGCACTGTTGCAGGATCTATTGACATAGAACTAATGAACCCTTGTTTATGGCAAAGTGAGTTTTATAATAGAGTGCATCAAGGCTGGATTTGGAAGATGGATAGGAAAGATGGAAAGTAACTGAAACCAAACCAGCTCAGAGCACGAGAGAGAAAATCCAGGCAGAGCACAGATAGATGACCAAGCTACTGCCTGTTGCTCAGCCACAAGCTTTCTCAGCTAAAGACCATGTTCAGAATAGACTTTCCAACCTCGCCATTCATTACAAGTTCTTAATAACGAAGAGCGTCCTGACAGAAAACTGAATGCAGCTTGGGTTTTGTTCTGTAGGAGTGATTCCCAAGCAGCTTTGGCTGTGGGCTGCTTCGGTTGGTGGTGGCAGTGACTGTGAAGTTGATTCCTACATATAGCAACCCCATGTGTGCCGAGTAGAACCGCACTCCATGGGGTTTGCAAGACTATGACCCTTAAGAAGCAGATTACCAAGCTTCTCTTCCGAGGGGCCTCTGGGTGGATTCAAACCACCACTTCAGCGAGAGGTTGAGGCCTTAACCAATGGCTCCATCCAGGGACTCCTGGGCAGCCTCTGCTGTTGTTGTTGTGTGCCCAGGAGGGGTTCTGACTCCATGAATTTGTGAGTCTGTGAGCTAGAGGGTTGCAGTTTGAACTGCCAATCTTGGGTTTGTCAGCCCCCACAGCTCCGTGAGTCAGCAGAGGCCTCCAGCCTGCCCAATGGACTTGGGACTTCAATCTTGGGACATACTTGCAGTGTATGAATCTATATGATCCTGTATGAGTCTCCATGAAAAGGCAGCAGGGGGAGGAAGGGGGAGCTGACACCCCGGGTCTCTGTTTCTTCTGTGTCTATTTCCACAACTCGAGGGAAAAACTAAAGGATATAAACCTTTTTGGCAAAGACATTCTTACTATTTCTTGTTGCAGAAATGAGCTCTGTGTTGTCACATTCTGCCTCAGCAGTGGGTTGCTGGTGGAGCATGGAGTCACAGGGTTGCTGCTGTCTCTAAAATAACTTGAGAGAGATTTCTCAGTAAGAAACAGTGCCTACATGTTCAGAGAAGTGGATGACAGGGAGATGTTAATGAAATGTACCCAACATGCCTCCACTGGTCTCTTTCCAGCTCCCCTAAATACCATGGTTTACTGTTTGGAATCAGCCAAGAACTAGGGGCTTGGAAAACCTCGGTCTTAGTCTCAGCTCCATCCCTCCTGGTTGGGCGATGCCAGGTGCACCCGTTAGCCCTCTGAGCGCCAGCTGTCATAACTGTGAAATGAGGATGCCAATCTCAGACCTAGGCTGCTACAGAACCCTTGGGTACTGGGTGTGCCAGGGGATTGTGGAATACTGTTAGAAGAAAGGAGGACAGTCTTCTCCCCAGTTTTATCCTTCACTTTGCTGTTGATTGATGTCTGTGGCAAGACCCTTGAAACAAAGAAAAATTATGTTCCAATCTTTGGAAAAAGTTACAATTTCAAAACTGATCACAGAATGAAGATGAGCATATTTTATATTTCCACAGTGGATTTTTATAAAGAGAACCACCAGACCAACACAGCACTATGCTGATTATAGTGAAAATTCTAAAATAGTGATTTCAGACCTGGTAACACATTAAAAACACCCGGGGAGCTCGAAGAAACATACCAAAGGCTTCGACCTGAGAATCTGATTTAATTGTTCTAGAAACAGGTTTGTTGTTGTTTCCAGGTGCCATCGAGTTGGTTCTGACACACGGTGACCCTATACACAACAGAACGAAACACTGCCTGGTCTTCCTGCCTGTCCACAATCATTTTTATGCTTAAACCTGTTGCTGGAGCCACTGTGTCAAGCCATCTCATGGAGAGTCTTCCTCTTTTTCACTGACCTGCCACTCTCCCAAGCATGATGTCCTTCTCCAGGGACTGATCTTGCCTGACAACATGTCCAAAGTATGTAAGATGCAGTCTTGCCATCTTTGCTTCCAGGAGCACTCTGGTTGTACTTCTTCCAGAACAGATCTATGTATTCTTTTGGCAGTCCGTGGTACATTCAACATTCTTCTCCAACAGCACCATTCAAAGGCATCAACTCTTCTTTGTCTTCTTTGTTCATTGTCCAGCTCTCACATGCATATGATGCAGCTGAGAATGCTATGTCTTGGGTCACGTGCATTTTAGTCTTCAAGGTGACATCTTTATTTTTCAATGAGTTAAAGAGATCCTTTACAGCAGATTTTCCCAGTGCAGTACAATGCATCTTTTGATTTCTTGACTGCTGCTGACACGGGCACTGAAATCCTTAACAACCTCGATCTTTTCTCCACGTACGATGCTGTTGCTTACTGTCCAGTTGTGAGGATTTTTGTTTTCTTGATATTGGGGTGCAATCCATACTGAAGGCTATGGTCCTTGATCTTCATCAGTAAGTGTTTCAAATCTTCTTCACTTCCAGTGAGTAAGGTAGTGTGACCTGTGCAACGTAGGTAGTTAATGAATGAGTCATCCTCCAATCCTAATGCCTCGGTTTTCTTCATATAAGCCAGCTTCTTGGATTATTTGTTTGACACACAAATTGAACTGCCCACCCATTGGTTAGCAGATGTAGCACCTAACCACTAGGCCATGAGGGTCTCCATGGGCGGGCCAGCACTGAGTAAACCGATGGAGTGCTCTGATGGTCCCCAAAGAAAGCGAGGGTTTCCTACAAGAAGGCCAGTGGGACTGCAGTCACAGCAGACCCTTCTTCCTATCAGCTCATCGGTTTCCAAAAGCATTTCTTCCGGAGGGCACACTTCTTGGAATCATAGTCAAGCAAGTGCAACCACATCTGTCTTCGTACCAAGACATGTTTGCCTGAAAGTGGTGCTCACATTGTACAAGCAGCAGTGGAGGTGGGCAAGGGGTGTTAAAGCAAGGTGGCGTCCGATCCCCTCTTGGGACAGCCATTTGTGTTAGGTCAGACACCTCGGTTTTAAATCACTCTGTCACAACAGCAGTGGAGGGGTTCTGTGCCGCCCAGTTCGGGCCCAGTTTGCTCCGCAGTGCTATGAGGACCCTCCCTGTCTAACACAGTGCCCCTCTGTCTAAGCATGTGGCTTCTTGACTCATCAGGCCTTTCCTCCTCTGATACATAAAAGCTGGCCCTGGGTGCCTTCTCATTATTTATAGACTCGATGCCAAACCAGCACTTTCAACTCAGCCACTCCACGCCTAGTCCACATCTTTCTGACCTCTGACCCTTTGTTCTTGACCACGGATGCTCTCTCTTGTTTTCTGGAAGTGTATTCTATGCTGCCTCTTTGCTTGTGCCAGGTAAGCAGCTTGGATGGATGGCACTGAGACCACAGATCATACTCAGAGATAGATCCCTGTCTGGGCTCACCTCTTCCTGTGAGTGACATCCTGGTACATTTTCCCAGATTTCTTCCACATTCGCAGGGTACGCATGTGCTCTGGAGAAGCAGTTCAGCTTAAGGTTAGAGCACAGACTCAGGAGTCAAGATGTGGAACTTTGAACAAGCACCTTTGTAAAATGGCACTGCTAATGCCTACCTGATAGGGTGTCACCTAAACCCAGAGCCAAAACCCACTGCCATCAAGTCAGTGCCAACTCGTAGCAATCCTATAGGACAGAGCAGAATAGCTTCATAGAGTTCCCATCTTTGGGAACTAGTGGATTTGAACTGCCGACCTCTAGGTTAGCAGCCGTAGCACTTAACCACTGTGCCACCAGGGTTTTCCTAATAGGATGTAAGTAAGGGCTAATTTGTAGAAAACGTGTATCAGAGGCTGGCACATAGCCACCACTGTGTAAGTCTTTGTTATTATTAATATCGTCATCATCATCATCTTGTCACTACCTCATACCACTACATTCTACATCCAGCTCTCTCCACACTGTGTTCTGAAGCTGGCATAAAACACTTGAAATTCAACCAGCAGTTATTTCTGGGGCAAAATGCCGAGGAAGAAAACTAACAGAACAACCAGATCAGAAATAATGAAATGTTTATACATTGTGAAGAATGCAACCAGTACCACTGAACAATTTGTATAGAAATTGTTGAATGGGAACCTAAACTAATCTGTAAACCTTTACCAAAAACAAAATAAAGCTGGTATTAAAAAAAAATCTATCTGAAGTATAAGTGGTAGCTAAGTGCTTTCGTGCCAGCCTTCTTGAATCAAAGAGTGTACATCCCATAGTATATAATTCTGTGCTAGCAAGTACTCAGTAGCCATGGAAGAAATACAGTGCAGCTTCCTAGAATGTTCTTTGTGCTTGATAAATGAGTTATTAGAAACGTGACATTTATGTAGTGGAGTTAATTTTTCTTACTCTTATTAGCAGGAGAGAAAATTCTCCCAGGGGAGAAATTACCTATGTTTAGTCAAAGGTTTTTGATAAGCCTTGGGATAGAAGGTGGCACTCTGCAGGCAAAGAGCCAGGGCAAATGTAAGAGTTGAGGATGTATTTGGTTTCAAGGGACAGATAACCCAACTCAAACTGGCTTTAAAAACAAAGGGGATTAATAAGTTCTTACCTGAACACCTAGCTTCCTGTAAGGCTTGATCTAGAAGCAGAAATGATTTCAGTAAAGACTAAAGTTTTGGTCTATTCTCTTTGCTTTTTATGGTGTTTGGCTTCTATGGTGTGAGGCACTGGTGCTTCCCCACTCCCAAGCTCGGAAAGCTCATCTTGTGATAATAAGTAGTCCCTGGAAATCCTGGTGGTGTAGTGCGTTAAGTGTTACATCTGCTAACTGAAAGGTCGGCAGTTGCAATCCATCAGGCACTCCTTGGAAACTCTAGGGGGCAGTTCTACTGTAACCTATAACGTTGCTGTGAGTTGGACATGACTCGATGGCAGGGGTTTTGGTTTTTTGGTTTTAAGTAGTTCCTGTCTTTCAACAGACTGCCTAAAGGAAAAACCCGTGTCTCTTCCAATGGCTCCTTTCAAGCCCTGGTTCCCTGCCTCTGATTGGCCTGCAGTGGGTCATGTGCTCAACAATGGAGTAGCCAGGGAGTTGAGACACACTGATTAGCTTACACCTACAAAAGCCAATTCCTGTAGCTGGAGGATAGAAGTTAATTCTACCCAAAACAACAAAACTAGGAACAGAGGAGGGATGCAGTCCCCATTGAAAGAACAGTGTGCTATTGGTGACAGAAGGGTGCAATTCATTGATGTCCAAAAGACCCAGGAAAGAGATGCTGAAATAGCTTTGCAGAAGTAAATGAAAGTAATGTGCTTTTTTCTCCCAACAGGGAAGGAGAGAAGAAAAATTACCTGTGATGAGACCAGAAAGTATATGTATATATATCAAAGGGTGTTTACTGTTCCATGTATTTATATTGTTGGGAGAGACACCCATTCTTAATGGTGTCCTGATTAATGTTTAACAGCTAGCTCTCTGGGAAAGCATGCGTAAGTTTGGTATACATTTCATGACTGTTAAGGATATGTGGCACACATTTGCAAATCATAATAAAATCGATCTCATTTTTTGCCATACAGTTTATTGATTCTCCAGAACGCCTTCTTGATTTATGCAGACTTCTATCCATAGCCAATCTGTGGTTGCAGTTCAACTGTGGTTTAACACAATCGGGCCATGAAGGAGTGCTTGATTGCAAGTGTAGTTCCAACATGAATGTCAGTTGATGTCTTCATTTACATTGATAAATACGGTGAAAGTTAAATAGGTAAGATCTATGTCAGAACTTCCCTCATTCATCAAGGACAAGAGAGATGTCTTTGCTAAATTAAGTAATAGTTTTCAAATAATGAAGACAACATTTCCTCAATTTTTATGCTGTTCAGAATGTAATGACTACAGCTAGGAGACACTTAAGCTTAATCTGTGTTATTAGTATTTTCTCCATTCATTTTTTTAAGTCTAGACAAGCAACAAAACAAGAGGTCCAGTTTTGATTTGTAGCGTTTGCCAATTTCTGTGGTGTAAATGCTCCCACTGTAAAGTGACTAAACCCAAGATTGGTAAGAGATAGGCAATAGCAACCCCTCACAGACACAAGATATAAGTAACCTCAGTAGCACAGGCGGTAATGAGATGTGGTAAACTACTTAACAAGTGATGACTTTTAAAAAAATTTATGACCTTTATTTAGAATATAAATATTTATTTGATCATAAATCTGTATGAGTTAATTTTGAATAATAACTGTGCTTAATAGCCAGATTGCAGGATTCCTAACAGTTGAACAAGAGGCTGTCTGAGCCTGTGCAAGTCAGATGCATTACATCATTGCCTGTCCTCCAGGCATTTCTTCCTTGTCTCCCTCCTGTTTGTCTTCCCCAGGAACCATTATTAGAATGGACTGCATATGAGGTCTGACACTTAAGTCCATGAACTTCACTGTTGTAGGTGCTGTGTACCTCATGACTGACTGTCGCTATGGTCACCCTCAAAGAACTCACCTTGGGAAGCTATGCACGGACACCAGTGCCTAATCCACCCTGAACAGCAGTTTTGGAACTCTTTCTGGAATGGCCATTGTACACAGTGGTGCAATGGGAAGTTCGCAAACTTAATTGTATAGTTGTCTGTGAGGAAGTTTTCAAATAATGTATTGGAACACCCTACCTACTCACCTGATCCGGCCCCCAACGACTTTTTCTTTACCTGAAGATGAAGGAAATATTGAAAGGAAGACATTTGGATGACACTGAGGATGTCAAGGGTAATGTGACAACAGCTCTGATGGCCATTCCGGAAAGCCAAAAGAGTTCCAAAATTTCTTTAAAGGTTGGACTAGGCAGTGGCTTCTCTGCGTAACTTCCCAAGGGGAGTACTTCAAAGGTGACTGTAGTGATATTCAGCAGTGAGGTATGTAGCACTTTTTCTAGGATGAGTTCATGAACCTAATTGGCAGTCCTCGTAGACCAATAGCTTGTGAGAGTGGATTTTATGGAAATCAGGTAATAGACTCACTTTATCAACAGTGAAACACATCACAGAGTACAAATGATACCCATGAAATAAATGGAAACGGGATCCAGAAACTGAACAAATTTATTACAAGTAGGAAGTTAGGGCCCAGAGATTAACCTGACGATATAAAAGCTCCTATTACTGCATCCACGGAAACCCTGGTGGCATAGTTGGTTAAGTGCTATGTCTACTAACTCAAAGGTCAGCAGTTCAAATCAGCCAGGCACTTGGAAACTCATTGGGGCAGTTCTACTCTGACATCTAGGATCGCTGTGAGTTGGACCCAACTCGTTGGCAGTGGATTTGGGGATTACTACATCCAGGGAAGTTCTACTCTGTCCTATAGGGTCACTATGAGTTGGAATCGCCTCAGCGGCAGTGGGTTTGGTGTCATTATATGCGGGATCTCAGCTGGCACAGTGGTTAAGAGCTATGGCTGCTCACCAAAAGACTGACAGTTCAATTCTATCGACTGCACTTCAGAAACCCTGCAAGGCATTCCTGCTCTGTCCTAGAGTCGTGATGAGTCACAGCAGACTCGGTGGCAGTGTGCATCACTGCACCCAGGGGCATCCTGGCATGGCTGTTTAGTGCTCAGCTGTTGACCGAAAGGCTGGTGATGCACACCCACCCAGTGGCTCTGAGGGAGAAAGGCCTGGCCATCTGCTCTTGTAAAGCTTACAGCCAGGAAAACCCTACAGAGCAATTCTGTTCTGTCACATGGCGTCACTGTGAGTTGAAAATCAACTCAGCAGCACCTAACAACAATCACAACATGCACACATATGCACATAATAGTTATGATTAGATTGAAATTCTTAATTATATAATTTTTTTAAGATAAAAGAGATTTCTCTTTGGGAAGGCACCTTGGCAGACAGCTCCAGCCTCTTGGCAGCATGTCTTGTTCTTGTCTACTGTCTGGGACAGTTAGTGCACTTGTCTTCCCTGAACCCTCCTGTCTCTCGTCTGATCTGGATGTTCTAGTCTGATGACTCCCATGCCTGGCTGGTGATCACAGTCTTCCAAGAGGCGCTTGAAAAATACAGACCCCAAGTTCCCACACCTAGGGGTTCTGATTCAGAAGATGTAGGTTTGGGATTGGAAATCTGAATTTTAAAGACCCTATCCAGGTGACCCAGAAAAACTGTAAGCTGCTGGAGAGGTCTGGCACGTAGACTTCAGGCACAGCTCTGATGTTGCAAGTCACTTCTCCTCCTTGCGAACTTTGACCTTTCAAGCTCTGACATTCAAGGACAGTGAGATGTGCCTTTGTGGGTGAAGGGGCTTGTCAGCCCCCTCATAGTGGAAGGCCCACTTCTGTCTTCACATCAGCCCAACTTTGTCTCCATGACTAGATTCTCTTTGACAAGGAGAAAGATTCTTAATTCCCTTCTCCCCAGAAACCTTCATGGCACAGTGGTTAAGAGTACAGTTGCTAACCAAAAGGTCAGCAGTTCAAATCTATCAGCTGCCACTTGGAAACCCTGTGGGGCAGCTCTGCTCTGTCTTACAGGGTAGCTATGAGTCAGAATCAACTCGACAGCAATGGGCTTGGTTTGGTTAAATGACATGTCCTGATTGAAATTAACTTTTAGAGTTTCTTTACCAAGGAATACTTTGGCTCCCATCTGATTTGTCTTGACCAGTGGGGCTCTATAATGTGGACTCACTCCAGATTGGAAAACTTGCTGTGAACATCTAAAAAGTGTCATTAAACTGTCTCAGGGGACACACTGTGCTGTGACGGAATGCAGGAAGAGTGAGGCCCAGGTATCTAATTTAACATCTGAACATTCCTGAAGATGATTATATACAGAAAAAAGACATATTGCGGATTGTAAGAAACAGTTTAATAAAAAAATGTAAATGGAAAGGCCATAAAATTCAAATGAGGCTCATTCCCTGGGTTGTAACAAGCTTTGTGCTCAGCCCTTGTTAATAGCTTAAAAAAAAAATTATTGTAGTTTCTATTTTTTTCTGTCAGTGTAATTAGAGCTTAATTAATTCCCCCCTAAAGGAGAGAAAGAGGACAAAATGGTATTTGATCTGAGACGTGTACAGCCGGCAGAGTAATTAGGAACAGTGAGTTACCTTCTGTTACCTTTCCCCCAGGTGAGGTCTTCTGGGAGGCAGGTAGCCCTAGACAGAAATTCCCTGTGTCTACCCCAGATGTGAGCTTGGATCATGGCAGGGCACGCTGTAGGACTAAAGGATGTTATTTAGACAGAGGTCTCAGAGTTAGGAAAACAAAAGGCACAGCCGTAACAGCCTGTTGCATCAATTCTCTGGCAATGACAAAGATCAGTTAAGTTTTAGATGTCCATCCGCTGTCTACCAATGCGTCATCCTCTGGATGATTATGAGTTGCTATGATGCAGGAAGCTGTACCAGCAGTCTTTGAAATGTATACCAACAGATAACTGTGGTGGATAGGTTTCAGTGGAGCTTCCAGACTAAAACAGACTAGGAAGAAAGGCCTGGCCATCTCTTTTCAGAAGCTAGCCAGTGAAAAATCTTACAGTCAACAGAATTTTGTCTAGTGCTAGAGGAAACCCTGGTGACGTAGAGGTTAACTACAACTGCTCTTACGACTAAGAAGTCAGCAGCTCGAATCCAGCAGGCACTCCTTGGAAACGCACTGGAGCATTTCCACCACGTCCTGTAGGGTTGCTAAGAGTCAGAAACAACTCAACAGCAGCAAGCTGGATTTGTTTGCTTTTGTCTCAGAGCTAAAAGATGAGCCCGCTTTGTTGAAAGGCATCACCCTACACACCAGCAATGGACTCGAGTGCATCAGGGAAGACAGTGCAGGAGCAGGCAACGTGTCACCCTTCTGTTGTACATGAGGTTGCCATGAGTTGTACCTCATTTGATGGAAACCCTGGTGGCGTAGTGGTTAAGTGTTACATCTGCTAGCCAAAAAAGGTCAGCAGTTCAAATCCACGAGGCACTCCTTGGAAACTCTATGGGGCAGTTCTACTCTCCTCTAGGATTGCTGTGAGTTGGAATTGACTCGACAGCAGTGGGTTTGGGTTGCGTTAACAACAGCAACACGTCTTGGGTGTGAAACAGGGCTCACTCGACCAGAAGTGTAGCTCGTGTAGGTTCTAGAAAGGACATGGACTTGGCAAAAGCTTAGAGCAAAAGCTTAGATTTGAGAACACATCCCATCTTTACCACTGAAGCCCAAGACCTTGTGAACCTCTCTGAGGCTTTGTTTCTTCTTCTCCTGTTGAAATGAGAATAGCAATATCACATAACGGATAGTCTGGTCATAGGAATAAATGAGGTCATGTAATTAAAAGCACCGGGGACGAGTAGCAGGTTGGTAAATGGCAGTTAGGATTTTTTGTTTGTTTGTTTGTTTTTTGACCTGTTTTCATAATACGCATTAGTGGAATTAGTCTTGAGATGTTCCCAGCTTTAGAATTAATTACTCTTGACTCCCACAGCAGTGAAGGGACTTGTTGCACGAAAGCCTGTGAATGCGACCTCTGCTGGCCTCGCAGGCTCAGTAGACGTGCTCACCGTACAGGTGCTGGCGAATTAGAGGAGTCACCAAGCACCGACGTCACTTCACAGCCTGGGGGCCAGGAGCTGCCAGGCAGAAGCGAGGCCTGGATAAGACATGCCACGTGGCTGAAGTGATCTGAGATGGGATGGGTGACAAGACGACAGGGAGAGAGATGTTTGGCTGTCAAGGGCAGGCAGATCCTGATGACTCTGCCATGATGCCAGGCCTCCAGGGTCCTGGGGAGGAACCTGGCCAAAGGCGGAGCTATTCCTCCAGGGCCTCAACAGGCTTGGAGCCGGAAATCTGGACCAGAGCTGGAGTCTGTCTTGCTTCCCAGCCTCCTCACAGGGGTTTCCTCTGCCTGGAGTGTTCACCCCTCTGTCACCAAGCCAACCCCTTTGCTTTCTTCATATTTCTGCTCTCTGGGCAACTTAGGAAACCCTGCTGGACAGTGGTTAAGTGCCAAGTATGCTAACCGAAAGGTCAACAGTTCAAATCCACCTGGCGCTCCATGGAAGCTCCATGGGGCATTTCTACTCTGTCCTCTAAGGTCATTGTGTGTCAGAATTGACTTGACGAGAGTGAGTTTGGGTTTTGGGGGGGCAACTTAACCTGATGCTACCACCACCAACGTGTAACAGCAGGCCATTTGTTGTAAGTTCTCATCTTACTCTGTAGCACTTCTGTAAAATGTTGCTGGGTGCTGTTGAGTGAACTGTGAGTCGTTGCAATCTTACAGGGCAGAGTAGAACTTCCCCATGGAGTTTCCAGGGCTCTTATTTTCATAGGTTCAACTGCTAACCCAAAGATCAATGGTCCAAAGGCACGAGCTGCTCTGTGGGAGAAAGATGTGGCAGTCTGCTTCTGTTAGAGATGATGGCCTTGGAAGCTCTGTGGGGCAGTTCTGCTGTGTCCTGTGGGGTCCCTATAAGTCAGAATAGACTCAGGGGTATTGAGTGTCATTTGGTATTGGTTAATCTTTATGGGGACATATCACCAGGCCTCCTCTCCTAGAGAGCCCCTGGGTGGACTCAACCAACCTTTTGGTTAGCAGCTGAGTGCTTAACCACTGTGCCACCAAACCTCCTGTACTTGTTACAGATACGTTGGTTTATGATCTACAAGCTCCATCAGGGTAGGAACTGTTTGTGTTTGCTTTTCTCCATATTCTCCATCCTCAGCACAAGTTTGTTGAAGCAGCAAACACATGAGACAATGAGAAGAGAGAGGTGGAAAGAAAGGACTGAACTGTCCATGCAAAGAGAACTTGAAGAGCTGAGAGTGCCAGCTGCCTTTTTGTCTGCTCCGTTCTCTTGAAACCCTGGTGGTGCAGTGGTTAAGAGCTACAGCTGCTAACAGAAAAGCCAGCAGTTCACATCCACCAGGCACTCCTTGGAAACTCTATGGGGCAGTTGTGCTCTGTTCTGTCGGGTTGCTATGAGTTGGAATCAACTTGATGGCACTGGGTTTGGTTTGGTTTTATTCCCTTTGAGACCTTGTCTGCCTGATCCCTTAGATATCTATACCCGCCACAGCCCCTCCCTGCTCAGAGCCAGGTCTTTCTGCTGAAAGAACAAGGAATCGTTTGGGCTAGAAATTGAGTCCTCAGTTTCTCTTTTAAAGATACACCAAGTTGCAGACTATCTGGCCCAGTAGAAACTAGATAATCTCCCAAGATACTCTTTAAACTTGGAATGCCAACCATTACTAGAGGTCACCTTTCCATCAAATGACAGATGTGCTTCTAAAATAAATAAGATCACCTGTGAATAGTGCGCTCCTCGAAATAATCATCTAGGTGAAACCAAATGGTTAGCATTGACCCTAGACCAAAGATGAGAAGGCGAGGGGGGAGAGAGAAGCTAGATTCATGGAAACAGACCAATCACATTGGAAGTAACAGGGATGTTGACATATTGTGAAGCATGTACGTGATGTCACTGAACAATATGTGTCTAAATTGTTAAATAAGAACTTCATCTCCTCAGTAAATTTTCACTAAAAGCACTATAAAATATTTTTTAAAAAATACACTATGTTGCTAAGGTTTGGATGTGTCTTTATGGTCCCTCCAATGGCCTAACCCTGCTGAGATCAGCAGTTTCCAGATTGGAGAGATTTGGAGAATGCAGAAGGAAGAGGATCTAAGTTCCTAGGTTGACATCTTGGCTTATGGTTTGTGTCCCTCCCTGCCCTCCTATGCTTCTGGGGAAGATTGACTATCTCTCTACTAGCTGCTCTCTGGTGATCAGATGGACTGATCAATAGCAATATACAAAAAAATCAATTTTATTTCTCTAGATAAGCAATAAACAATCAGACATTGAAAAGTAAAAAAAAAAAATGAATGCCACTTACAATAGAATTTTTAAAAACGCAATCATGAGGGGTTAATCTGACAAAATCCATCTGGAGATGAAAATAACCCAGAATTTCCAAATGAATCTGAAAGTGAACACAGCTTTCAAGGACTAAGGTGTGTCTGACCCAAGTCATATTTCCAATCGTCTCATATGCATGTGAAAGCTGGATAATGAATAAGAAAGACCAAACAGCCAGCCAGCCAAGTGCCGTCGAGTCGGATCCGACTCATGGCGACCCTACAAAGAAGCACTGACGTACTTGAATTAGGTGTGCGCAAAGAATGGCCTTCCAGAAGAGCAAAACAAGTCTGTCTTAGAAGAAGGATAGCCAGAGTGCTTCTTGGAAACGAGGGTGGCAAGACTTTGTCTCACATACTTTGGACATGTTATCAGGAGTGACCAGTCCCTGGAGAAGAGCATCATGCTTGGTAAGGTAGAGTGTCAGGGAAAAAGAGGAAGACCTTCAACAAGATGGATTGACACAGTGGCTGCAAACAATGGGCTCAAACATAGCAACGATTGGTGCGGGACTGGGCAGTGTTTCCATCTATTGCAGATAGGGTTACTGTGAGTCAGAATCCACTCCACTAACAATATGATTTAAAGTACTACTATAAAAACACCATAATCAAGACAGTGTGATATTGGCAAAAATGGAGAAATAATGGAACAGAGTACACGTCTACAAATGTAGTGTTAGAGTACAAGTCTACAAATGTAGTTGTTAGGTGCTGTCAAGTTGGCCGCAACTCATAGCCACCCCACGCAGAAGAGAATGGAACGTTCCCTAGTCCTGCACCACCTCTTCAAGTGTTGCTGTGTTTGAGCTCCTTGTCGCAGCCACCGTGTCAATCCGTTTCGTCAGAGGTCTTCTTTTTAGCAGATTCTCTACTTCACCAAGAATAGTGTTCTTCTCCAGGGACCGATCCCTCCTGATAACATGTCTGATAAAGCAAGACAAATAAACCCACACGTATATGCATAGCTGGCATTTTTGAAAGTGTGCAAAGATTTCAGTGAAGGAAGCGTAGTCTTCAACACATGCTGTTGGAGCAATGGAGTACAAGTAAGCAAAAAGAAATCAATCACTTCAAATCATGCTTCCCACAGTATGCAACAATCAACCCCAAATTGACTGTAGACTTCAGTGTAAAATAAAACTATAAAATATCTAGAGGAAAACATAGGAGAACATTTTGTGACCTTGAGTTACATATCTTAGATATGACCTTGAAACCATGACTCATTAAAAAAATTTTTTTGATAAATTGGCCTGACTCCATCAAAATAAGAAAAAACTTTTGCTCCTTGAAAGACATCTTTAAGATAACAAAAAAATAAGCTGAAAACTAGAGAAAATATTTGTAAATCATATATCTGACAAAGAACATATATCCAGAGTACATGAAGATTCTAGTTCTTTTAGTCAGCTAGTGTTGCTCTAACAGAAATATCACAAAATGGATGGCTTTAATAAAAGGAAGTTTATTTTTACATAGTCTGGTAGTCCATAAGCCCAAATTCAGGATATCTTGGCTGGCTCTAGGGGAAGGCTTTCCTCTTTGTCGGCTCTGGAGAAAAGTCCAGTTGCATCAGTCTTTGTTGGGGAGCATCTTGGTGCAGGAAGCTCAGGTCTTCTTTCGTGTTGGTGTGAGGTTCCCAATTCTCTGCTTGCTTCCATTTCCTTTTGTCTCTGGCAGAATGAAAGGCTTAAGTGTGGTGCAAACCATACTCCGGGGAAACTCCTTTTACAGTAGAGCAGGGAGGTGATCCTATGAAGGGATTTACAGTCACACCCAATCCTTTAACATACAGCACAGGAAAGCCACATAATGGAGAACAAACGTAAAATATTGGGAATCATGGCCCAGCCACATGGCTACACATCTTTGGGGGGGACACAATTCAATAATCCATTATACCAGTGGAATATTACTGAGCAGTAAAAATTAATGAACCATTGATACAGGCAACAACAATGATGACCTCAAAATAATTCTTCTGGGCAGAAAAATACAAGGGAATAAAGAGTAGATACTGTTTGAATGCATTCATGTAACATTCTAGAAAATTCCAACTAAACTATAATGGTCGCAAGATGCCTATGGGTGGAGAAGGGTGGTATAATAGGAGGGACTGCAAAAATTTTATGAGTTACATGTGTATATATCTGTATCAAAACTTATGTGTGCTTTATTATTAATCAGTTATACCTCATTAAAGTCATTTAAAAATATCTCCACCCCCGAAGCCCTGGTGCCATCCACCAAGTTTATCCCAGTTGTCTCTGCACTGGCCTCTCTGCTTCTTCTCTCCTTCTCCTTCATCCTTTCTCCACTTCACAATCAAATGAACCTTCTTAAAATGCAAATCTGATTACTTCCCCCCTCTCCTGAAGCCCTGCACGTTGTGTTTACCCTAAAATCCACACCTGTTCCCCAGCTGCACGTGGCTTTGTGTGGCCCCTTTGACCTGTGTAGCCTCATTTTGCACCACTGCTGCTCATTCGTGATGTTGTCACCACGGGAAACTCGTTCTGTCCCTCTCACTGCTGTTAACAGCAGCAGCAACATCACCTCCTCAAAGAGCTTTCCTGAGTGTGCCTGTAAAAGTAGGACCCCTTTCGTTATTCTCTTTATTTTCTCTCCCTCCCTAACATGCATTTAGATGTTTTATTATACATATGTTTAATTTTTGGCTACTATATGTCCAACTAGATTTTAGACTTCAAGAGGAAAATATCCATGTCCTGTTTGTTTTATCAATGTAATCCCCTTGCCTACGCAATGTCTGACAGGATGGATAGATGGATGGATGGATGGCTGCGTGGATGAGTTGGTGGATGAGTGATGGATGCATGGATGGGTGGATAAGTGGAAGGGTGGTTGGATGGATGGACAGATGGATAGATGGATGAACGGAGGGAGGGATGGATATGGGGGTGGAGGGATGAATGGATTTTTGTCTATCCTTGTGTACTTACGACATGTTCCAAAACTCATCCATAGGGATACCAGTTCAGAGAAAATGCAGGGATGTTGGAAACCAGTAACTCTTGCTTTGCAGTGACACTTTCCTTGAACCGCACCAATCTCAAGATAAAGTTTGGGTGTACAAGTACAGAGGATCAGTCTGGATAAAGATTCCATAACACAGTGGCTAAGTGATAGTTCAGTCAGCCAGATCTTGGTTCAAATTCCTACTGTGTCATTTTATCAGCTGTGTGATCTTGGGCAAGTTACATCGCCTTTCTGAACATTGGTTTTCTTAGCTATAAAACCAAGACAAAAAAGTGCCTGCTGTTAGGTCTCTGGTTGGCACAGATGGTTGGCACTTGCCTGCTAATCTGAAGGTTGGCGGTTTGAACTCAGCCAGCAACACCATGGAAGAAAATCCCTGGTGTCTGCTTCCATGAAGATTATAGCCAAGAAAGCCCGGTGGAGCAGTTCTACTCGATAATGCACAGTGTCGCCAGAAGTCATAGCTGACTCCATGGCACTAGGTTTGGTGATATATATATATATATTTTTTTTTTTGCTAAGGGTTAGGATGAAGATTAAATTAGATAATACATGTGCAGTGCCCTTAAACACTGTCTGGTGTATAATAGGCAGTTCAATAACTATTAACTGCAACAAGATAATATGCTTGTTAAGATAAAGGAGACTTATGCCTTTTGAGGTGTGAATAAATATTTGCAGCCAGTAGTTATTTTTTGATCAATGAAGCAATTTGAAAATTATTATTTTTCTTTGCATGTAGAGGAAGAATGATTATTTTCTATACCTACATATGTACCTTACCTCTTACGCAGCAAGCGGTGGCCTAGATTGCTTCTATTTTTCTTTTTCTGTCTTAAGAAGAAGTAAGACTTTTTCTGCTACAATCTAGCATAAAAATTCCTTCCTGTTATCTATTTTCCTGCTGGTCCAGGACCTGACTTCCCCTAGCTTAGAGCCGTTCAGCCCAAGTTGACAGAGTGTTCAAAGAAATTTCTCTTGCTAGAACCCTCTAGTTTTCTCAAGCCCACGTGGCTTCCAGTCCAACCTGAGAAAAGAGGAGAATTTTCTCTGCCTCTGCCTGGAACTCGGCCTGCTTCATGACCTGGGGTATCAAAAGCAAGCATTTGCCCAAGCACTCATACACTTGTCTCTTCAGCAAAGTGCAAAGGAAGCAAACCTATGTCTTAATCCTTTTCTCTCCATAGGTTCTGATGAAAGAATTACACAAAAAAATTGGAACCGTGGGTTTTATGTATGATTTCAGGAGCCAAATCCTGCATTCCCCAACTGCCATCGTCACGAAATCCCTGTCATCCCATAAACCACAGTGAAGGTGGTTTTTAGATCAGAACTCACAGGCCACCCCCCCTAAATCTAAACCTTGAAAAGCACACACCTGGTTGTGCTTCTAAACACAGCCAGACGTAGAATCAGTCCACAGTCCACACGCCTGGGCACTTTAAGGACATGCTTCAGTAATCAGCGCAGTCAGCCACCTCCCTGTTCCTCCTGGCCCCGGCAGGAGCATCCTGCCAATTATCCGTACTGCATCGGTAGGCAGTCAGACGGGAGAAAGACGGCTTGCTGTGTGTCTGAGGGCAGAGGAGACCAAAAGGGAATACGCAGCCTGGTTCTCGTTTTTGAAGCTTCAGAAGCACCAGAGCCTGCCTGCTTGTTAACGTCACTCAGTAATTGCTCCGCAGTCCAACAAGCCAGATAACTCACTCTGTCTCCCACGGAGATGACCGGGTAGGTAGGGAGAGAAAGCAATGGAAATAGTGGAGAAAATTCTTCTTCCTCTGTGGATGTGAGCCAGGGTTTCTCAACTGCAACTCCACTGAGATTCTGGATGAGATAAATTCTTCATTGTCTGGCTGTCCCATACGTTGTAGCATCTTTTGCTACATCCCTGGCCTCCACCCACTGGATGCCACCCTGCTCCTGAAGTTGTAACAACTGCAAATGCCTCTAAACCAAAACTAAACCAAATGCCCTAGAGTTAGTTCTGACTCATAGTGAGCCTGTAGGACAGTAGAACTGCTTCATAGTGTTTCCTTAGGAGCGCCTGGTGAATTTGAGCTACTGACCTTTTGGTTAGCAGATATAGCCCTTAACCACTGTGCCACCAGGGCTCTAGGCATTGCTAAATGTCCCCTGAGGGCACAGTCATCCTTCGCTGAAAACCACCGGAGGAAGCAGAAACGTGATCTCTTTGAGTAGTAGCTATGCTCCTGGCTGCTAACTGACAAGTTCATAATTCAGGTCCACTCAGAGGCATGGTCGAAGAAAGACCTGGCTGTCTGCTTCCAAAATGTCAACCATTGAAGACCCTGTAGACCCCCTTCTATTCCTGGGGTCACTGGGAATGAGAATTGACAGGTTTGGTTTTGGTTAAGCAGACACATTGGGAGCACAGTGTTCCATATGAGAACCACTATAGTTTTGTCTCAGAGAAAGAAATAAATTCCTCAGGTTCACATAGCAAATCAGGGGGTGAAGAAGAGGGAAGAGAAATGGGTTTGAAATACTGCTTGGGCAGTCAAACATCTCTTCTGAATGGCCCAACATGTCCAAATGAGACATGAAGGGGTAATTTATTTAGTTGGAAGCATACAGAGACCCTGTAGTATCTCAGGACTCTGGTCAAGGCTGAGTTGGAGGACACAGGATGACTGAACAATGATTTCTAATTACCGCTCCCTCCACTCACCCAATTTAGGACAACTGGGCGTGTGGGGAAGACCCACAGACACCAGACGGGTAAGACATAAAGGAAGTGGACCCAGGTATATATCCACTTTTATACACAGCCCTCGGCGTTACCTCTTGCTGTCAAGTCAATTCCAACTCATAGCGACGTTATAGAGCAGAGTAGAACTGCCAAATAGCGTTTCTACAGAGCACCTGGTGGATTTGAACTGCTGATTTTTTGGTTAGAAGCCATAGTACTTCACTGCTGTGCTAGCAGAGTTTCCCCCTCTGCATAAGTAAATTAAAAAAAAAAAGAAAGCTGCCATGGAGCTGATTCTCACTCATGGCGACCCCGCTTGTGTCAGAGTAGAACACAGTTTTCAATGACTAATTTTTCAAAAGGAGATTGACAGCCAGGCCTTCTACTGCGCCTCTTTGGGGTGGACTTGAACCTCCAGCGTTTTGCACAGCAGCTGAGCGTGTTATCCATTTGCACCACTCAAAGATTCCCCACTAGTCAATGTCCAAACTCATTGCAGTTGAAAAGATTCCCACGTGTTGCTCCCCTCCTCTCATGGCACAAGGTCACCATGAGATGGGGGCCAACTCCAGGGCATCAGCAGTTACTTGTCCCTTCTGTGCTGCTCCTTGCATTCTCCTATCTTTGGGCTCTGCAAACACACAGCCAGCTGTAGAGAGGTACACTGAGGTGACAGGAAGAGATGGCGTCAGATTCTGCCACGAGGAGGTATGGCTTTGGGGGAAGTCACGTATCCTTTGGTGGCCTCACTTTCTCATTAAGGGAGCCAACACATGGGTTTCATGTCTTACAGCAGCAAAGGTCTTTTTCCCCTAAATATCTTCCATCCAAGCCCACTATCCACCACTCATTTGTCAGTTTGTCACACAGTGGTGGCTTGTGTGTGGCTATGATGCTGGTAGCTATGCCATGGTTTTACAGATGCCAGCAGAGTCACCCATGGTGGACAGGTTTAAGCGGAGCTTCCAGACTGTAAAAGATTAGGAAGAAAGGCCTGGCAATCTGCTTTTGAAAAATATAGCTAAAGTAAACCTTATGGATTCCAACACAACCTTATTTGACGTGCTCACCTTGGACACATCCCTGGGTGGGATGAGTCACTGGAGGAGGACATTGCGTTTGGTGACATACAGGGCCAGTGAGTATAAGGACAGCCCGGTGTGAGATGGATTGGGATAGTAGCTGCAGTGATGGGAACTTTAACATGCTGGTGATGATGAAGAAGACGCAGGACTGGGCAATCCTTTGTTCTGTTGCACATAACGTCACCATGAATTAGAATCAACTCAACAGCCACTAGAACAACAACAAAGCCCAGCAGCTAAATAATAAATTAAAGCAAGTTTCAGGCCCCACACCCCCTCCAAGTTGTGCTCTGCCTCACCCATGAGATGCCTTTGTGAATGAACTGGAATCAACTCATACAGCAATAGGTTCGTTTGGGTAGGGTTAGGACCCGACTGAGCAGTTGGAAAGCCGCTGGATGAGGTGATCTGAGGCCCCCCTGACCTCCAAGGAAATTCTATTCCACCTTCTCAAAATGCAATAAACAGAAATCTGATTTCCTCAGGGTGACATATGCCTCCTTCAGAGGACTCACCGTTTTGAAAAAGAGAAGCACCTATAAAGAGATCCCATGATAAACAAACCTCCGTTCTCAGCTACAGTGGAAAGGAGCCATCCTTCCTACTCAAGTTCTCCAGCCAGCCTCAAGGTCAAATGTGTGTGGCTACAGAGCCCAGGTCTTTACGATCAGAAGTAAAATAAACTCCGGCTGTGTTCTCCTTCCCCACACGAGGCGGCCCTGGCCCTGGCTCTGGCACTATCAGGTTTATAAGAACAGTTTCTCACTTTTATTCGTTTGAGAATTGAATTAGCTTTCACATTTGCCTCCCTGGCATCAAAGAACATCTCTCAGCCAGCATTTAGCACACTATTAAATCCAGGAACATCTGGTTGGTGCATCTGATAATTTGATTCTGAGTGATGTTTGCGTGGTTGCTAAGCACTGGAGCCGGCAACAATAAGGCTGGAAGTGTGTGGCTGGGCCTTTTAACTAGCAACTCTAAAGAGATTGGGACAACTGGATGTAGTCCTGGTAATGAAGAGACTAGATTACTTTAAAAGTTATTATGTTTCAATAGAGGGGGACTGGATTCAATTTAAAGATACTTCCAGCTCCGGCCAGAGTAACATCTTTAGTTTCTCACATGAAACCAGGAAAACATTTGCCTTTGGAGCAGATGGAAATTTTGTAGTCCCAGCGCATGTTAAGTACTTTCGGTCTTGGCACCATAGAATGCTCTCTGTCCTTGAATCTTGTTGACAAAGCCTACAAAGAGTTGCAGACTAGAGGGTGAGAACAGAGGGTTTAGACCCAAAAGACCAGGGTTCAGTTCAAATCTTAGCTCTGCTCCTTGGATGAATGACACATTCCTCAGTATCTTCTTCTGTCAAACCAGGAAAATAGTCATGCTTATCTCATGGACTTCTTGTTAGGTGCTGTGGAAAGCATTTCCACTTATAGCAGCCCTAATGGGAGATTGTGGGGACTGTTCTGGACACTGTGGGATATTTAGCAGCATTCCAGGATACGCCCTTCTGAATGTCAGCCACAGCCCCCTCCAGCTGTGCCAACCAAAGTTATGTTCAGAAATTTCTAAATGTCTCCTGGGGGACAAAATCGCTTCTGGTTGTTGAGAATCTCTGGTGTTGATAAAGCTTTCAAAGCTGTCACATGGTGCCTTATAAGGAATAGGGCTCAGTAGTTGGTAACTCTTACTAAAATTAAGGAAACCCTGGTGGCGTAGTGGGTTAAGTGCCACATCTACTACACATATGGTCAGCAGTTCAAATCTGCCAGGTGCTCCTTCGAAACTCTATGGGGCAGTTCTACTCTGACTTCTAGAGCTACTATGAGTCAGATCTGACTCAACAGCCTTTTTTTTTTTTTTTTTAAGATTAAAACAAAAAAAAACCAACTATCTGAGCGATATGCACCACTCTTCCTAGTGCTTACGGAAGCAACAGTAGGGTTGAACAGCCCATCTTTGGACCTCTTCTCTACTTGGCGGACTGGGATGATCTATAATTCCGATCAGGAGAACTTCTAGAGAAACATGAATTCTGGTAGCCTTTTTGTGATCTGCAGCCTGAGCCTCTCAGTTCTGCAGACTCTCCTGCAGAAGTCAACACCAGTCACCATTCTGTTGGGAGCAGGTAAGGGTACCTCCTCCCACGAGTGAGGGTGACCAACACAACATGATGTTTCATCCATCCTCCCGTTTGTTGAATATACATTTCCTGAGTGTCTGCTGTCTATCAGGTTCAGTGCTGGACATTTGGAATGTAATAAAAAAGCTCTGGTCTCTGTCTGTGTTCTAAAAATTACAGTATAGCAGGAAACACAGGTAAGTGGATGATTAGAACAGAGTTATGACAGAGAAAAAGAAAGGAACTACCTGGAATTTCAGGGAGAGATGCCTAGATAAGGTGTGAGTTTTGAAAATTTAGGACCTACTTTTCCCCCCCGACAAAAACTAGTTTCAGGGATTTATCTCATATTTAGGCTCTTCATTTTTCATATGAAGAAACTCAAGGACAAAGAAGAAGTTAACTTATTTAGGGAAGCTCAGTTCATGGGTACCAGAGTTAAACCTAGGTTTACTCACGTTGTGATGTTCATATAACAGTCTCTCCTTAGCAGATATATTAAAGTGAATACAGACAGCAAAACATTTTATTCCCCGGAGGAAAATCAAATGACTTCTCAGTGGCTATTCTGGATTTGTGTATGTGTGTATGTCTATATATCTGTGAGTGTATTTAGGCTACTGGGAGATTGGGACATCAGTCTGAGAGCTGTCTGTCCTTCATGGAATGTTTCAAAGACAGCAGACCTGCTAACAGAAGCATCCTTGGCATCAAGTGGTCTCAGCTCCTGCACACTTGCCAGTGGGTCCATTGCCAAGCACCTCTCTAACGGAGGCATGGATGGAAGACAGTGAGTGACAGTCTCTGTGTTTTGGAAGTGTATTAGCAGCAGGAACAGCTCCACACTAAATCCATAAAACAACCACAACCAGACCAATAGTGCTTCAATAAGTGTTTGGTGTTTGAATGATAAATGAATGAATGAGAAGATGAATAAACAAGTGAGTGAAACTTAGATCAAGAAAGTCTCCCCATGTCCACTCTCAGGAGAAAGATGTAGTATTCATCCGTTGTTCTGTCTGTCCAGGATTGGTTTCCTCTTGAGGGATCAGGTTTTTAAATGACCCTGCACTTCTGGCCACTGTTAATTGGCCCAGCAGTAGATATATGACCCAGAATAGACTAATAATGGTACACTAACCTCTGTACTAACCCTGTTGGTGTAGTGGTTTAGTGCTATGGTTGATGAACAAAAGGCTGGCAGTTTATATCCACCAGGTGCTCCCTGGAAACTCTGTGGGGCAGTTATACTCTGTCCTGTAGGGTTACCAGGAGTAGAATTGACTCAATGGTTATGGGTTAGTTGTTTTGCTTAACCTGTACTGGAAACAACTGATTGACCTAAGACTGGGAACGTCACCCAATCTAACCCAGTGAGTCCCTTTGCTAGGACTTGGCATTGAAGAAGTCAGTTCAGTCTCTCTTTGAAGACTGACTTACACAGAAACTCATGAGCTGTAAAGACCTGTGTTTTCTCTGTGTAGTCAAAGCCTGTTTGTGGTGAGAATAAAGGAACAAGCAGACAAATGCCACAAGAAATAGTGACAGAATTCTGATGTGTTTGAATCGGTAGTGTTATGGTAACTGAGACTCCCCTGCGTCCCTGTGTTTTCCTTGACTTGGTTCAATTGTTGCGTGAGGCGCTGCTATGGCCATACACATCCATGCTTCCTGCAGCTATTTTGAGTCTCATGTCTGTCCTTTGAAAACTGGTGAGCTCTGGCTAAACACGCAGGCCAGGCACAAAGATAAGTTCATTTGCTTTACATGATTTGTCGTTGCTAGGGATGACACTAGACAGGCACACAACACCATATTGTAAATCATAAACACAAGGCCCTTGGTCTGTAATAAAGAAACATTCTCCTTCAAATGCGTTCAATATGCCTCCGTAAGAGTGATCGATCAGAAGTTGCTTCTCAACAAAGATGCCAATACCATAGAAGCCGAAGACGGGGAATTTACTGGGGAGAGAAGAGTGGTCTATTGACCCACGACAAATGTTCTAGCTGTGCTGTTAGTCAAATGTTTCTGTTGCCTGGAGCCCAGAGTGTTTGTTCTCCTTATGAATAGTCATCTGTAGCTCCCAAAGCAATGGGAGAGCTTTTCAAGGAAGCCTTCTTGGCCTTGCTATTTTGAATAATGCTGTATTTGAGAAATGGCAGTCCATGGGGCAGTGGTCTTTGGCAGCAGTTAGCTGAAGCTGGTGATCAGTCCCCGTAATCTAAAGGCCAGCATTCAGAAGGGAAGGGGAACCTACCTTTCACCGCTGGCAGTCACTCTTCCAGGCCCTGCTCAAACATCATCGCTTGCTTGATTTTCAGAAACTTTGAGGGAGGGTCTCGGTTCCTGAGGGTTGCTGTAAAGGAGCATCCCAAGTGGGTGAATGACACTGTAGAAGGGACATTTACTTCCTCATGGTTCTGGAGGCTGGAAGTCCCAGTCAGGATCTCAGCTGTGTGGAGTCCTTCTGAGGCCTCTCTCCTCATTTCTGGTGTCTGCCAGCAGTCCTCTGTGTTCCTTTGCTTGTAGATGAGTCCCCTGCCTCCTCCTTCCCTCTCCCTTCTGGGGTGCATGTCCAAGTCCATTGTGTTTGCTCTGTGACTCAGAAGTGAGTACGTTTAGGACTTAGCCTACTCTGCTGTGACCTCATTAAGACAAGAAAAGGAAAATAGAGTCCTTTTCTATAGGTACAGGAGCCAGGACTTCAGTGCTTACATACATACAGGTGTGTACATGTATGTGTGTCTGTGTATGCATTCCTGTATACACACACATAAGTATGTATATGTATATATACACACATATTTACAGGTGTGTGTATATACATTCACATATATACACACATACATACGTATACACACATACAAGGTCTGACAATTAAGTTTGCAAACTTACCACTGTGCGCTTATGTTGGGAGCACTGTACAAGTAACTCAGTAAGGTTTCATAACCTTGATGCATCAGTGTCTCACAGCTGTGTTTGTGTTGACATGTGGCAGAGGCATTCATTATTGTTGTTGTATGTTCTTGTATGCTATCACAAGAATGTCATAGCTTGAATTAAAGCAACAAACAAACATTAAATTTCTTGTTAAACTTGGCAAGAGTGGAAGTGAAACCAGGGACTTGTTAGTGCAAGTTTATGGGATAATGCCATGAAGAAAATGGCAGTCAACAAATGGATTAAATGTTTTTCTGAGGGAGAGAAAGTGTCACTGACGAAGAGAGGTCAGGGTGGCCAGTGACGAGCAGAGCTGGTGAAAACATTGCAAAAATGCATCAAGCTGTATGTAAAAATTGTCAGCTGACTGTGAGAAACACAGCAGACCTGAAAACACTGATAGAGAAACAGAAAAATCTTAACTGAAAATGTTGGCACGAGAAAAGTGTATGCAAAAATGGTCCTGAAGGAGCTCACCGATGAACGAAAGCAAAGGGAAGTTGAAGTCTGAGAAGACCTCTTGGAGAGGCAAGATGATGGTTGGAGCCGTGTTATCACTGGTGATGAAACGTGGATGTACCAACACAACCCTGAAACAAAGTGCCGAAGTGCACAATGGAAGTCGGCCAGACTCTCCACGACCAAAATATTCTGTCTGTCCAAGAGTCAAAATGATGTTGCTAACCTTTTTTGATACCAGAGGGATTGTTGATTGTGAATTTTTACCAACTGGACAGTTAACCAAGTTTACTATTTGAAAGTGCCAAAAAGCCTGCATGAAAAAGTTAGACAAAAATGACCTGAACTTTTCGCTGATGACTTATGGCTCTTGCATCATGACAGCGCACCAGCTCACACAGCACCGTCTTTGAGGGAGTTTTTAGCTAGTAAATGAATAGCTGTATTGGAAAACCTTACCTGCTCCCCTGACCTGGCCCCCAGTGACTTTCTTCTTTACCCAAAGATAAAGGAAATATTGAAAGGAAGATGTTTTGATAACATTCAGGGCATCAGGGGTAATGATGACAGCTCTGATGGCCAGCCCAGAAGAGTTCCCAAATTGCTTTGAAGAGTGGACTAGGTGCTGGCGTCGGTACATAGCTTCCCAAGGGGACGGCTTCAAAGGTGACTGTGGTGATAATTCAGCAGTGAGGTATGTGGCACTTTTTCTAGGATGAACTTACTAACTTTTCAGTCCACACACACACACAGACACACACATATGCACACACACACGCATGCATGCATGCACATACTCATGTATATATATATGTATACACACACACATACACATACGTATATGTAAACCCTGGTGGCATAGCAGTTAAGTGCTTCAACTTCTAAACAAAACGTCAGAAGTTCGAATCCACCAAGTGCTCTTTGGAAACTCTGTGGGGCAGTTCTACTCTGACCTATGAGTAGGAACTGCTGTGAGTTGGAACTGACATGATGGCAGCAGGTGTGTGTGTGTGTGTGTGTGTGTGTGTGTGTGTGTGTGTGTACAAACCCAATCCGTTGCCATCAAGTCAATTCTGACTTACAGCAAGCCTACAAGACAGAGTAGAAGTGCCCCATGGGGTTTCCAAGAAGCAGCTAGGGGATTTGAACTGCCAAGTTTTGACTAGTAGCACAGCTCTTAACCACTGTGTCAGCAGCACTCCATATATATACACAATACACACACACACACACACACACACACACACGCTATATGTATATCTACACACACACACATATATATATCTCAGATCCGAGTCTGATCCGATATAGTGTGTATACATGTACACGGAAACCCTGGTGGTATAGTGGGTTAAGTGCTACCTCTGCTGACCAAGTGGTCGGCAGCTCAGATCCACCAGGTGCTCCTTGGAAACCCTATGGGGCAGTTCTACACTGACCTATAGGGTTGCTATGAGTCAGCCATAACTCAATGGCAGTGAGAAAGTATGTACACAGTACAGTACAGTACACAGTGTAGTGCACAGTAGATGTGTCTGTCTGTGTGCTTTAGATGCAAGTTTATAACACAAATTAGTTTCTCATTCAAAAATTAATACACAGATTATTTCGTGACATTGGTTGCAATCCTTGCGATGTGATAGCACCCTCCCCTTCTCCACTCAGGCTTCCCGTGTCCATTCATCCAGTTTTCCTGTCCCTTCCTGCCTTCTTGTCTTTACTGTTGGGTCTTCTTGCCCATTTGGTCTCTTATAGTTGAGCGAATTCAAAAGAACGTTCCTCACACGTGTTACTGTTTGTTTTCTAGGCCTGTGTAATCTTTGGCTGCAAGGTGGACTTCAGGAGTGGCTTCTGTTCTGAGTTAAAAGGTGTCTGGGGACCATAGTCTCAGGGATTCCTCCTGTATCTGTCAGTCAATACATACTTTGTGGGGTAGGGGGCAAGCTTCAGTCCCTAACAGGGAGGTATTGGAATCCACATTTTACAAATGAGGAAGCTGAGGCTCAGATCAGTTAAGAAAATCAGCCAGCCAGCCAGCAGTAGGGCAGGGGTTGGGGTCTGGTCTGGCTCCTCAGCCAGTGTTCTTTCCTCATTAAGGTTCTTCAGGGGCACAGACCTTCTGTTGTCCAGTCACCCCTGTGTGCTGTAATGTACAACTGCTCCATAGACTTTTCTTGGCCCTGATCTTTACAGAAGGCGTCCTACTGGCACAGTAGTTTTCCATTCAGTCGGTAACTGGAAGTTTGGTGGTCCAAACCCGTAAGCTCATAGGAAAAAGATGTTGCAGTGTGCTTCGGTCAAAACCCGATGAGACAGTCCTGTCCTGTCCTTTAGAGTCACTGTGAGTCAGACAGTGTGCTTCAGTCAAGGTCACAACCTTAGAAACCCCATGGGACAGTGCTACTTGTCCTCTAGGGTCATTGTGTGTCAGAATTGGGTTAACAGCATTTTTTTTTCTTTTTCTTCTTAATCTTGATGTAAGCAGATGGTCAGGCCTCTCTTCTGAGTCATTCCTGGGTGGGTTCCAACAGTCAACCTTTGGTTAGCACCTGTTCCCAGAGTCTGCACTGACCAGGGACATCACAGAGGGCCTCCCCAAGTCAGCTTCCTGATTGGCCAGATGGAAGGAGTCCCAGTTCATTCATCCCAGGCTGTCTTGGAAACACGGCGCTGCAGGGAAGGAGCATCCAGGCCCAATGTGGGGGTCCCGTGGCTCCCCTCCACTTGCTTTCTGACACGGGCACTCAGTGCCAGGTATCTAAAAAGTTTATAAAATGAAACACGAACCAAACGCACAGGCATCAAGTCAACTCAAAGACAGTGAGCTGTAGGACAGAGTAGGACTGTCCCAAAGGGTTTCTAAGCTCTATACCTTACAGAAACGGACTGCCACATCTTTCTCCAGAAGAGTGGCTGGTGGGTTCAAACTTTTCAATTAGCAGCCAAGTGCTTGACCACTGCGCCACCAGGGATCCTTTGATAAAATAAGAGAGAAGCCTTAAAACACAGATCCACTGCCGTCAAGTCAATTCCTACTCATAGCGACCCTATAGGAGAGAAGAATTATCAAATGCCACTTGTCCCATGACGTCAGCCGCTGGCTTCTCCTCCTCCCTCTTTTCTCTGCTAGTGTTACCATTTTTCGTCCCACTCAGCTGGGTCCCAGGCCTTGAAAACATTTTGTTGCCTTCCCTCTTCTTCTGTGTATCTGTTTTACACCCTCTAGCCAAAAAGAGATTTTGAAAAATCACAAATGTGGACCACATTGCTACTCTCCATAGCTTATCCTGATTCTCAGAATAAAGTCTAAAATCCTCAACAGGACTGCCAGTGCCCTCCCTGATCACCCAGGAATCTCTGGTCTTGTCAATCACTGCTCCACTTTGCTCCTGTCTCACCCAATCCAGTAATATTCTCTTGGCCTTTATCCCTCTTAGTCTGACTCTTCTGCCCACCCCCTGCACCCTCAAGATTATAGCTTTTCTTCTGAGAAGTGTTTTCTCACCCCCAAGACCAGGCTAAGCCAAAACACCCAAAGCAAGCCCACTGCCTTCAGTCAATCCTGGCTCACAGTGGCCGTGAAGGACAGAATAGGACTGCTCCACACGGTTTCCAGGGAGTGTCTGCTGGATTCCAGCTGTGGACAAGGTTAGATGCCTACTGTATGCTCGTCGGTATCTGTGCTTTGCCTTTTGTGACATCGCATCAGTAGCTGTCAGGGCTGTTTTCCTTCCTGCAGAACCAGGGAGGTGGCTGCTGTGCTCCCCAGGACACCTCTGCAATTGTCACCTGTAATCACCTGGTTATTCGTCTGGTAGAGAAGCTTGTGTTCGCTGCTTCCTTTCCATTCTTACCATCCCAGCATTTTTCATACAGCGCCATTGGCTCTCCACTCCGATTCCTTCTGTGCTGGGTGACACGTGCAATATCTTAAAACACTGCTTTGAATTTGAAGTATCCTTGTTCTAAAATTTCTGAAGTTTCAATTGACTCCCTACTAGCTACCCCACATATAGCCAAAACAATATCTGAAGTTCTTCAAATGGGGTTCCATGTTAGGTTTTCAGTCTTAAAAAGTTTCTTCTTGTCTTAGTCCAGCAAGAGACTTTTTTCTTCTTTTCTTTCCTCTCTCCTTCCCTTCCTCTTTACTTCCTTCCTCCCTTCATCTCTCCCTCCCTACTTCCTTCCTTCCTTTCACATCTCTCTTCGTCTCTCCACTCCTCCCAAATGCTCAGCTAAGACTTCCACAATTAATGTCTACTCCGTGATTATCAGGAAACCCAGATGGCATAGTGGGTTAAAGTGCTACATCTGCTCGCGACAAGGTTGGCAGTTCAAATCCTCAAGGCAGTCCTTGGAAACTTTATGGGGCAATTCTACTCTGACCTCTAGGGTCGCTATGAATTGGACGTCTGACTTGATGGCAGTGCTTCGGCTCTTGTGATTACCAAGGAGCGCTGGTGGTAAAATAGTTAAGGACTCAACTGCCAACCAAAAGGTTGGTGGTTTGAAGTCACCCATGTGCTCTGCAGGACAAAGGTCCTGACAGTCTGCTTCTATAAAGGTTACAGCCTAGAAAACCCCATGGGACAGTTCTACACTGTCCTCTAGAGTTGCTGAGTCACAGTTGACTCAGTGGCACCCAACAACAACATCATATGGTTACCAACCTCAGCTACATAGGAGGTGTTTTATTTGTTAAGGGTGCCTGGACTTCAACCCTCCCTCTCACCCCATCTCACCTCAGAGAGATTCCTGTTTGCTTAGTACGGGGTTAGATCCTACATCAGAGATTTTTAAGGTCTCTTGAAGTGCTTCTAAAGTGGAGTTGAAAAGGACAGACCTACATTTGCTGGGCAGAGGAGAGGACTGGTGTCTTGGCTCACAGAGAAGTATAGTAACCTGTAGAGTGGTGCTTCTCAGTCAGGGGCAGTTGTACTCTCAGGGGACATCTGCCTATGCCCGGAGACATTTTGCTTGCAATAGCTTGGCACAGAGTGCTCCATGTATCTAGTGGGCAGCAGCCAGGGATACTGCTAAAAATCCAGTCACGCATAGGTGAGCCCCACACTGAAGAATTATCTGGCCCTAAATAACCATAGTGCTGTGGTGAAAACTGTAGTATACAGGAAGATCATTCATGAAATAATCATTCAAACAAAGGTGTATTTGCTCACCAAAGTCAGGGTGATCGAGATAAATGTAGGGTGATACTCAAAGTACATCAGAGGGAGATTTGCACTAGGCTAGCCAGGGTGGTCTTCCCTAGGGACCTTCTGAGGAAGGGTGTCAGTCAGTCACTGTGTGAAGGGGGCGGAATGGGAAGAGCACTTTTTACATACTGGTCAGAAGCTCTGATGTATTCGTAGAATATGGAGAAGATCAGACTGGTGGGAGTGTAAGAATGACAGCAGGCAGGAGAAGCAACTGAAATCAAGAACATCAGTTGTGATCACCAGAGCCATGAGAAATGCTTGGAGATTGGCCTTTGCCAAAGGTCACTCCAGCTGTGGACTAGATTGCACTGGAGCTCAAGTGCATGTCGCAGATGTCTGGGTGATGCGTTAAACTAGGATGGTGGGGGCAGGACTAGTGAGAGGCAGGAGGCCTTTGGAGTACATTTCATCCGTCCATCTATGCCTTGCATTTTTGCCCGCCTCTGGGAGCTTAATGACGCCGTTGTCTTTAACTGGATATACTTTCCTTGTCTGTTTGAAACCCTAACCATTCTTTAAGATTAAACCCCAAATCAAATAAACATCATCAGAAAGTTCCTCTGACACTGGAGCTACTATCACCACCCTGGAAGCCCTGGATTGCCTGCAGCTTTTTAGGCCTTGACTTGTGGTGAGCAGTTTGTACACATGGGGTTTATTTTCCGTACAAAATGAGAAGGTCCTTGACACCTGAGATCTGTCTTACTCGTCTTTGCTTTCCCTGCAGTACTGTGGACACATTTTTCTAGATACTTAGTCAAGGGCCATTTGTTGAGAACTAGAAGCCTGCTCAGACTAACTGAAGTTAAAAGGAATGTTATTCTGCAGGGAGGCTGGGGCCTAGCGGATGCTTCTTCCTCCTGCCTGCCCAGCACCCATTGTCTGATAACAACATCCTTGTGCCTTTTGGTTGCATCTTTTTGCTTTTTCTTAGTCCTCGTGGTTTGGATGGGCCGAGTCCACTCCACAGAGAGTTCTAAGGCAGTACTGATTGTCCGGCATATTCTTCTCAATGGGCCACAAGGATCTGGCTCATTGGTGAGTCTGTGGACTAGTGAGTTCTCGCATGGTGCCAACGGTTAACCTACTTGGCAGCTAACCAAAAGCCTGGCAGTTTGAGTCCATCCAGTGGCAACTGGGATGAAAGTCCTGGGGACCTACTGCCAAGAGATCACAGTTATTAAAAACCCTGCGGAGCATTCTCGTACTCTGACTCCTGTGGGTTCGTCATGAGTCAGAATCAACTCCGTGGTGACTAGTTTTCGTATGTGGACCAAACCATCCAACGAGCATCAGCCCTAAACTTTTTTCTAGACCTACTGGGAATGTGGTGTCCTTTCTCTATATACTTGCTAAATTTGCAGAAACTTTTCGGGAATGAGGCCAACAGAGAGGAAAGCAGGTGTAAGAGAGGGAGAGAGCCCTGATGGCAGGTGGCACCTACAGCCCCGTGCACCTGGACCCTGCAGCCCTGTGAGCCAACGGGCTGCCTTGGGGCTTGAGTTACTTTTGGTGGGGTTTCTAGCTCTTGTAAGCAAACAAACCCTGATGATGACTGTAGGCTATTGTTCAGAATCCCAGGGCAGAAACTATATAGCCATGTCTGTCGGGGCCTTGGAACTGGGAATTCAAGAGCCTGGGTTCTCTATCTTAGAGGTGAAGCCGAATGGAGGATGCAGGCTTCTCTCTGTCTCTTTCTGCGTGCTTATCTGTCCTTCCTTCTGTCTGCACATCAGCTGTGTTGTTTTGAGCCAGGTGAGCCTCCGAATAGTGTGACCTCTCAGTGCCCAACAGCAACTGAGTTCAGCACTCCTGACCCCATTCCAATCATTAGGGGATGCTGTGAGGACTCCAACTCAGATTACATCTCTATCCTTGTTCTGACTGACAAGTAAGGCACAGTACCAAAAAGACCAGTATACACCTAGCAGGCTCTGTGGAAGCAGATCGTGGGTACAGCATGCGATGTGAGGAATATGTCAGTTACATCAGTGACTCCAACTCATGCTTAATACACATGGATGGCAATCAGGTGGCATGGCACCAGCTTCAACAGCTGAACCAAGATTCTGGTTGGAGTATCAGGTGATCATTCCAACACAAGGGAGGATGATTCTGATACTGTTGTTATTGTCTGTGGGCAGGAATTGTGAGTCTAGGGTGAAATCCAATTGTGTCTTCCTTTTGTTGTAGCTGAGACACAGTGCTTCAAGTTCTTTCTCCACCTGTCTATAGAGATTTACGAAGTCTGACAGTTAAGTTCGTGAACTCATCCTAGAAAAAGTGCTACAGACCTCATTGCTGAATATCACTACGGTCACCTTCAAAGTACTCTCCTTGGGAAGCTATGCATTGATGCCAGTCCCTAGTCCACCCTTCAAAGCAATTTTGGAACTCTTTTTCTGGAATGGCTATCAGAGCTATCTTCATATTACCCCAGTGTCCTGAATGGTAGCAAACTGTCTTCGTTTCAGTATTTCCTTTATCCTCAGGTGAAGAAAAAAGTCATTGGGAGGCAGATCAGGTGAGCAGGGAAGGTGTTTCAATACAACTGTTTGTTTGCTGGCTAAACATTCCCTCACAGACAACTACACAATTAAGTTTCTGAACTTGACACTGTGCTACTGTACACAATGGCCATTCCAGAAAAAGAGTTCCAAAATTGCCTTAGAAGGTGGAATAGGCCCTGGCATTGGTACATAGTTTCTCAAGGGGAGTACTTCGAAGGTGACCATAGTAGCAGTCAACAACGAGGCTTGTAGCACTTAGAACACTTCAGTTCGTGGACTTAATTGTCAGACATTGTATGTAATGAGCAATGCAAAGAAGCTGGTCCCTCCAGGCTGGTGTTGGCACCGGGCTGTGTGCACGAGCTGCTCATTCCCCCCTGGTGGAGGACTGCTCAGCGGGGCTGCAGAGAACTTGTTATATTTCTGTTGAAGAACATTACCCAGAGACTATTCATCTCATCTGTTACCCCGAAAAGGAAAAGCAATTATGAAGGCGATGACAGGGCCTCTTCTAGAGGATTTTCCCAAGAGTCTTCCGTCATAGTCCTCTGGGGCCAGGCGCCTTGCAAGCAGTGCGTCGGATCTGTCACTGGAGTCTGGCGAGATGGAATGCACAAAGTTCCAAGAGGCTGCCCCCAATTCATTTAGCTGCGGTACTGGCTTTTGTTTTGTAGGTGGGGATTCTGCTGCTTTCAAAATATCCACAGAGACAGAGGTATATTAGTGGGAGCCTGGGGAGAGTGGGGAGTGGCTTCTAATATGTGCAGGGGTTCCTTTAGGCTAATGGAAGCATCTTAGAAGTAAACAGAGGTGGTGATCCCGTAACACTGTGAATGTTGAAGTGGTTAATTTCATGTTCTGTGACTGTTACCTCAATAAAGTCAAATAGCTTAAATACCATAAATAGCCTAGTTTAATTGGCGTAACATAGTTAAGGAAATGTTCTACATTCTACTTTGATGAGTAGTGTCTGGAGTCTTAAAAGTCTGTGAGTAGCCATCTAAGCTACCCCCACCAGTCTCAGCCCTTCTGGAGCAAGGAAGAACGAAGGAAACTGAAGACACAAGAGGAAGATTAGTCCCAAGGCCTAATGGACCACAACTGCCATGGCCTCTACCAGACTGAGGCCAGTACAACCAGATGGTACCCAGCCACCGCCACCCACTGCTCTCACAGGGCTCACAAGAGAGGGTCCCAGACAGAGCTGGAGAGAAATGCAGAACGAACTTCTGACTCAGAAAGACAGACTAGACTTGGACAGCGACTGGAGAGACCTCGAGAGTATGGTCCCGGACACCCTCTTAGTTCAGCAGTGAAGTCACTCCGCAGGCTTACCCTTCAGCCAAAGATCAGACAGGTACATAAAGCCAAATGAGACTAGAGGGGCACACCGGCCCACAGGCAAGGATGAGAAGGAAGGAGGGGACAGCAAAGCTGGTAGCAGGGAAGCCAGGTTCGAGAAGGGAGTGTTGACGTTTGCTGGAGTTATTAACCAATGTCGTAAAACAGTATATGTACTAACTGTTTGATGAGAAGCTAGTTCTGTAGGCCCTTGTCTAAAGTTCAATAAAATAGAGAAATAAATAAATAGCCTAGTTTAGAAGTTAGCTTAGAAGTTGTTCAAAGTTAGTTTGAAAGTTGTTAGCTTATATGAATCACCTTACCTTTCTACGCCTCAGTTTCTTTATCAGAAAAGTGGGCTAATAATCAAACAAACCCTGATGATGACCATAGCATATTGTTCAGAATCCCGGGGCAGAAACTATATAGCCATGTCTGTCGGGGCCTTGGAACTGGGAATTCAAGAGCCTGGGTTCTCTGTCTTAGAGGTGAGGCCAAATGGAGGATGCAGGCTTCTCCTCTCTGTCTCTTTCTGCGTGCTTATCTGTCCTTCCTTCTGTATGCACATCAGCTGTGTTGTTTTGAGCCAGGTGAGCCTCCGAATAGTATGACCTCTCAGTGTCCAGCAGCAACTGAGTTCAGCACTCCTGACCCCATTCCAATCCTTAGGGGATGCTGTGAGGACTCCACCTCAGATTACATCTCTATCCTTGTTCTGACTGACAAGTAAGGCACAGTACCAAAAAGCTCAGTATACACCTAGCACGCTCTGTGGAAGCAGACGTAGGTACCTGATGGGATTGGTTTCAGATTTAAATGAGGAAGTAAGTTTGAATGCCCCCACACACGATAGGTATTGCTGGTTTTAGTTACCTTCAAGTTGGCTGAGACTGATGGTGACTCCTTGGGCAACAGAATGAAATGCTGCCCTGTCCTGTGCCATCCCCTTGGGGGGGTTGCAGATTGGGTCATTGCACCCCACAGGGTTTTCATTGGCTGAGTTTTAGAAGTAGATCAGCAGGCCTTTCTTTATACGTGCTTTATTCTGGAAGTTCGGCTGAAACGTGTTCAGCATCAGAGCATCATACAGCCTTCACTGACAGTCAGCTCTATTGGAGCTGCATTGCCTGGATCACATCTTGCTGTTCCCTCTGGGAGACCGCAGTTCTGCCTAGAACGGGAGAATTCCACCACTGAACTGCCAGTGCATGTGGTAGGCACATGGTAAGTCCTTAAGCAGTGTAAGCACTCTCCCTCCATATGCCTATTAGTCCTCATAATTCATGATTCTAAGATGATTTGCTAGTCACTGGTCCTACAGCTGCTAACCAGAAGGTCGATAGTTCAAATCCACCAGGCACTCCTTGGAAACTCTGTGGGGCGGTTGTCCTCTGTCTTGTAGGGTCGCTGTGAGTTGGAGTAGACTCAGCGGTGCTGGTGTGGGGAACATTGTTGGAGTTTTAGCAGGGACAGGATGTGATGGGAGGGTTTGATTTTCACTTGGCATTGAACTAGAGTTCCACACTGTTTTCCTGTTTTGCTTCTTTCCCCAGAGTCTGCCTGGGGACCAGGATGTCTAGGCCAAACTCGTCTCTGCCATCCTGCTTCAGAGACTGCCACAGCATCCTGATGGGGCACAGAGAAACCAGGATGAATAGCCTGTCTCTGAAGTCAGTGCCTGTTCAGAGGCTACCCTGAACGTGAATGATGGCTGGCGGGGACCACTTGCCGAAGCAGGCTGATGAATGGAGACCCAGACAGTCACAATAAAGACTGTGATGCTGTTAGAAGACCAGATGAGATTTTTCTAGACTGCAATGGGCTGCAATCATCTTGTTATGTCAGCTTGTTTATTGTTTTGGGTCCTGACTTATTCTCTCAGTGCGAGGCACATACCAAATAACTCTGCAGTGGAGACTGCGGTAATTTGGCTAGCAGACATTTAATCTCACTGGTGTCCCCCCATTAATTAGTAGAATGGGCCACCCGAAGGGGATGGCTCCCATGTGTTGCTCAAGAATGCTCTATCGTGGTAGAAATTCACACCCAGTAAATTGCTAATGAAAATGTCGTTTTCCTGCTGAGTGTACCTGACATACTGTTTATCTTGCCACTGCCATTAGAGAGAGAAATACTGTCTGATTTACTACCAAAAAAAAGAAAAAAAAAAAAAAACCGAATTGATTTTTAATTAGAGTTTCTTAAACTAAAGGTTAAAGAGAATTTAAAAACATGGAGCTGTGGTTTTTCTCTGTAAGTACCCTCCACAGGCAGCGTGCTGGCCACTCCTGAGGATGGTGACAAGCTGGCCTGGTCATCACCGCAGAAAACATTCCCTGGTTAACCCTTCCCTGCTCTGTTTCAGACCAGGAATGCAGGCAAATGCTTCTGTGTCCCTACAGCCATCCCTTTTGCAAGCCAGGGTGTCGGGGTGTCAAAATAGAACAGATTGCTTTGGTTTGGGTTACAAGGATTGCTAATATTGCAATCTTACCTTTGCAGACGACTCCAAGAATACTCCGATAACCTCATGCAGGCATTTCATACCCAGGCAATTACAGGGAGATAGATTAGAGTGTCCAGAAGAATCATAACTTCCCTTTGCCTGATTTATAAGCCGTATCCTTACTTTTTCGTGATACCATTTATAATATCAGCACCATATAGACAGCTATCTATGGGAGTGGTTTTCTCCAAAGTGTATGTTGATACCAGGCTGGCCTAGGAGACAAATTCCTTGACAGAACTGATCTAAATGACAGGTTACGAGCTTGGGGGCTGGGGTCAGGCCTGGGTTTCAGTCCCAGCTCTGTCACTCCTGCGCTGTGTGATGGTAGACAGGTTATTTAACCTCACTGAGCTTCTGTAAATAGGGAATAACAATAGTTTCTCCATCACAGGGTGGTTGTCTGTGGTGAATAAACTACACTGTGTCAGTGATTTAACATCGTACTTGATTGATGCCTAGGAAGCCATCAGTCAACTTGAGTCAGGAGTTCCTGGGTGTTACAGATGTCTGACGAGTTCAGCTGCTAACCGAATGGCTGGAGGTCCAAGTCCACCCAGAGGTGCCGCGCAAGGAAGCCCTGGTGGTCAGTCAGCCTGCTGCTGAAAACTCAGCCGTTAAAAACGCCACGGAGTGCAGTTCTGCTCGGACACACGTGGGCTTGCGATGAGGTGGGGTCAGCCCCCTGACAACTGGTTTTACATGTTAGCTGTCGTTGTTATGTTGTCGTTAGGTGCTGTCAAGTCTATTTTCGACTCATATCGACCCCATGTGACACAGTAGGGTTTTCTTGGCTGTGATCTTGATGGAAGCTGATCTTCAGCTCTTTTTTCCCGCCAAGTTCACACTGCTAACCTTGCAGTTAGCAGCCGAGTACTGAACCACTGCACCACCAGGATTCCTTTAGTTATTGTGGAAGAGCAGAGTACAGAGATAAAAATGAGAACCACAACTGGAAAGAAGACTCTGATCTTTCTGCCAAACGTCTGTTAGTGTGTATGATGTCACTGGATACCCACTGGCAGTGTGACCTTCAGATGTAGTCTCAATTATCTTGGCCATCATGGGAAAAATGGTCCCCACTGTTCATGTTCAGTCTTGCTGTTCAGATGCCCCAGCTCTTTCCCTGTGGCCACACTGACTGCCCACTGGGCCACTGGAGATGGCATTCCATCTCCTTGATGTCTGGATCTCCTGTTACCCACCCACCATACCTCACTTACAAGTAAGAGAGCAAGCCAGTGAGGGTGAGAGGACGATGAAGACAAAGAATGCCACAGCCCTCAGCATCCTGAATTAGAAAGCGCTGGTGCCCTAGAGCTGCAGAAATGCTAGAAGACTCTCCAGGCTGCCTCTTGGCTAACTTCCCACAGGAAGCCACGACGTGCCCTGTCTGGTAAGTTCTTGAAGCTTTAAACAACAGAGATTATTGGAAGGAAGGACACGAGTGTCTCAGAGTGGTATTTTGGTGCTAAAGGATGTCTTAAAATAGCCTCCTCACACTTTCCGTCGGGACAGGAAGGAGCTGGGAAGAGAGGACATTAAGTCTGGAAAAGCCACAATGATTGTCGGGCATTATGGGCCCCTGATGGATAAGAGGGTTCTCTGCCCGTGCAACAGTGCACTCTGATGGGCTGCTGGGAGGCAGGGGAGTTCATGGTTAAGTGCAGGCAGAACATGCCCTCTCCATGGGCAGCGACAGTCAGACCCAGCAAGCTGAGCCCATTTAAACAGCACGAAGAGAAGACAAGTGACGAGTTTGTGTCTCCCTCCCATGCCAGACCAGGACACTGACGAGGCCATTAGTGGTCAGATGACAGCTGCTTCCCGCTTCATCACCTCTTTGTGTTCATGCTCTGTCTCTGTTTTCTGATGCTTATCTTGAGGTCTGGCGCAAAGAATCCCTGACTCACCAGCCTTATTAGTAGCAATACAGGTCACCAGGAGGTTCCAGCAGTTTGCACCTGGCTGCTAACCTAGAGGTTGTAGTTTGAATGCCCTCAGCTGCATCATTGAAGAAAGACCTGGTGATCCACTTCCATTAAAATGAGAATCAAGAAACCCATATAGGGGAGTTCCACTCCATAACACACTGTGAATCAGAATCCATTCCACAGCTGACAGCAGCAGCAATGGCCGCTTAATGCAATCTTCTGTAAGATACGGAAGTGGGGTCCTAGACTCCACTGTAGGCAACTCAGAAGCCCGTGGTAACCAGCTGACTGTGTGATTGTGACTCATGGTGACCCCATGTGAGTCACAGTAGAATTGTGCTCCAAAGAGTTGTCAGTGTCTGGTATGTTTGGAAGTAGATCACCAGACCTTTCTTCCAAGATGCTTCTCGGTGGACTTGAACCCCCAACCTTTTAGTTAGCACCATTTGCATTGCCCCAAACCAAACTCGCTGCCATTCAGAGTTGCTCCCGACTCATAGCGACCCTATAGGACAGAGTAGAACTGCTCCATAGAGTTTCCAAGGAGCACCAGGTAGATTCAAACTGCTGTCCTTTTGGGTAGCAGATGTAGCATCTAACTGCCATGCCACCAGAGTTGTCTGCATTGCCCAGGGACTCAGGGATAAGCCTATTCTTCGGATTTCCTTCTCTGTTATGTTGTGTCTCTGAGGGATTCTTTCCCTTTCCTTCTGCATCAGGGGTCAGTTGGCAAACATTTGAAGGGCCAGATGGAATATATTTTAGGCTGTGCCTGCCGAGAGACAAAAACCCAAGATATTATGTAGGTACTTATGTAATCATTTAAAATGTAATCTTTTAGAAATGTTCAAAGCTTTGACAGCTTAAAGGCTCACCACCGCCAGGTGCCAGGGAGTGATTCTGACTCACACTGACCCCATGTATTGGGGTAAAACTATGCCCCATACAGTTTTCATGGCTGTGAGTTTTTGGAAGCAGATTGCCAGGCCTTTCTTCCAAGGCACCCTAGGTAGATTCAAACGGCCAACCTTTGGGTTAGTAGTCAACTGGTTAGCCATGTGGCCCCCCCAGGAATCCCTTTGAAGGCTCAAGGGGTGTACAGAAAGCTCCATCTCTTAGGTGGTGGACCTACCTGGTTCTTGAGTTCCTGACTGTACATTTTACCTGGACTCATTGAGGCATTCAGAGCCTTCGGACCCCATGTCTCAGTTTCTAATGTTGCTGTAGCAGAAACACCACAAGTGGGTGACCTTAATGAGCAGAAATGTGTTTTCTCACAGTCTAGAAGGCTGGAAGTCCGAATTGAAGGCACTGGCTCCAGGGGAAGGCTTTCTCTCTCCTGCTCATAGCTTTCCCGCATTCTTCCTGGCATTTCCTGGTAAGTACCACAGCTGCTATCTTCCCCTGTCTGTGCCTGCTTGCTTCTGTGCATCCTGATCTGTGTATTTTCTATCTCAGAAGCTTAGGATGCGCCCTATACTGATGTGGCCTCATTAACATAACAAAGAAACCCCTTTCCACAAAGGAAATTACAGCCATGGGTATAAACCAGAAAACACACACACAAACAAAATCATAAAACAAAAAACTAAACTTAGTGCCATCAAGTCGATTCCAACTCATGAGAGACCCTACAAGACAGAAAAACTGTCCCGTAGGTTTTCTAAGGAGTGCCTGGTGGATTTGAACTACTGACCTTTTGGTTAGAAGCCATGGCTGTTAGCCATCATGCCACTAGGGTTTCCACCACAGGTACAGGGGTTAGGATTTACAACACATGTTTCTGAGAGTCCTAATTCAATCCTTAACACCCCACAACAGACTGTGAATTGACTGCCAACAGTTAAAAGGAGCCAACGTGCATGGAAATAATCAGACTTATGACTTAGCTACTTTTTTCTGTTTTGTTTTGTCTTGTCATATGAGGAAAGGGAAGACTGGAAACATTGGTAGAAAGGGACCAATATCTCAGGTTTTCTGCCCATGAGTCAATGAAATGAGGTCATCTTTCAAAGTGAGGGTAATACCTCTTGGCTCACTCTGGGAAAAAACAGTCCAGTGATTTGTGGAGGTGTGCAAGACCCACTGTTGCTATACCTGTGTTTATGTGCAGGTTGACTACAAGGTATATACATCCGTTGGGTAAGATAAGGCTCCTTAATGCTGGGCTTATTTTTCTTCAGAAAGCTTCAAAGACAAATCACCTAGCTACTGAACTACAGAGAAATCTTGGACTTCTCCAGCCACGGCACCAGTGACGATTGAATTATCATCTGTTTGTTCATTTGTTCAGCATCCTGTTAGACAGCTACCCCATTCAGAGAGAAAAGATGGAGCCTCTGCGCTCGTGGAGCTCAAGTCTCGGTGAGGGGGAAAGACTTGGATGGATCAATGGACAAACACAGAGCAGTCTGGGAATGGGTAGGAGAGACAGCTGCCTAGACTGGGGAGGGAGTGGAAAAGCTTCCCTCAAACGGGCAGTTAGTCCAGGTGTGGCATACGTGGGGTAGAGTCCTAACCTTCTGTGTGGGAGATCTGAGTTTGATTTCTGGCCGATGTATGCCATGGGCAGTCACCACCCATGTGTTGGTAGGGGCTTGTGTGTTGCTACAATGCTGAGCAAATTCAGTGGAGCTTCCAGACAAAGATGGACTGGGAAGAAACGACTGCTGGTCCAGCCAGTGAAGACCCTGTGGATCACGATGGACCCATCCTCCAACCAATCCTGCTGACAGCAGAGAGCTGGCCCGGGGTTCCTTCCGTTGTGCACAGGGTGGCCAGGAGTTGGCAGCTGACTCCACAGCACTTACCAATGACAGCAGCCCAAAAGCAGAGATGAGGAGAGGTACCCAGAAAATGTCTGCAAGCATGTGAAAGCACAGAACGACCTAGAAGAGAAAGAGGCTACAAGTGCATTTGGTGGGAGGGGTGTGTATGTGTGTGCACATGTGTACATGCATGCATGTGTGTGTTGGGGCGAGGAGATACTAGAGCAGAGTGGCAGATGAGGCCTGCTAGTCAGGCAGGACAAAGACAATGAAAGACCCTCTCTGCCCTGCTTCAGTTTGCCCTTTGTACTTCAAGCAAGGAGAAGCTCTTGAGAAATGAATGAATGAGTTGGGAGCACCCAGGAGAACAAGCAAGAGAGAGCAAAGAGGAAGTCATGTTACCTTCTGTGACCTAATCTTGTGTGTCCTGTAATACCCATCATATTCTCTTTATCTGAAGCAGATCACTAAGTACTCCCCATACTCCAGAAGATAGGTATTAAGGTCCACCTGTATAAAGGAAGAGTGTCAAAGATGTTTTTAAACCACACGTCCTTTAACACTGAGGTCCCTTTGTCACAGCCATTAATTCTCAGCCAGGCACGATTTTGCCTCTCCTACCCCTATAATAGATTTGGTGTCTAGACACATTTTTGGTTGTCATAACCTCGGGGGACTGTGCTCATGGCATCTAGCAGGTGGACCCCAGGGATACTGCTAAACATCATACAATGCACAGGGCAGATCCCCACCCCAAAGAGATACTCAGCCCAAAGTGTCAGTAGTGCTAAGACTGAGACACTTTGGTCTAAGCTGTAATTAGCTGTGTGACTTTGGGCAAATGCATTACTTTCTGCAAGTCTCAGTGGAAGTAATTGATCTGCCCAAAGTCACACAGCTAATAACAGCATAGGCCAGGGATTCTTGGTCTGACTTTCTCTAAGCCTCAGTTAGAGTCCCTGGTTTTTTAAAAAATGGTGAAGTTCTTGACTATTAGCTAAAGGGTTGGTGCTTCAGACCCACCCAGAAGTGCCTCAGAAGAAAGACCTGGCCATCTGCTTCTTAAAGATCACAGCCATTGAAACCTCTGGAGAGCAGATCTGCTCTGCACACATGACATCACCATGGGTCACTGTCAACTGGAAGGTAACTCACAACAGGAAGTCTGGGTTACCCCAGCTGTAGAACGAGGACAAAATAAGATCTATTTGATAGAAAAGTCGATGATGTGTATTAAACTGTCAAAGGTGTGCCCACTTTGGGCTAGAACCACTGCTGGGTACAGGGGACTTGCCAATGAACTAGACAAACGTGGCCCCTAACCTCATGGCATGTGTGTGTCTGAAGCCTTAACTATAGGCTGAGTTGCAATTGATCATTCCTATGTCATTCTCCCCTTTGTCTGTGACAGTCCTGGAGGCAGGAAGTAGTTCTCTTCCCATGTTCAGCCCACCCTGGTGTCTACCAATGACCTACCTGCTCCCTTTTGAAAACAACTAGTATTGGGGTGATTTTAAAGTTCCAGAGATGGTAAAATATACAATCTATGCAATTATCACTTTCAATAATTTTAGAAGTGTGAGGAAGGAAACACTATGTAAGTCTTCCATTTCAAGATAGATCCTGATTTGAGAGATGTTAACATTTGAAAAACAAAACAAATATGCAGCACAAAGGAAATGCCATCTTTTTGTTTGCTCATGTCCTAGTCTGCTAATTTTGAGTACAGGAAGCCTGTGTGCCAGTTCCTCTATTCTTCTTGTACACATGTTGATGGTGTCAGGGTATTCATTTCCTATTGCTGCTGTAACAAGTGACCTTCAGCTTAGTGGCTTAACATAACTATGTGCTCACAGTTTTGTAGGCCAGAAGTACAACGTGAAGACTGTAGGGGAGAATCCATTCTCAAGCCTTTGCCAAATTCTAGAGGCCTGCAGTATTTCAATTTTGACCTCTCTTCTCCCTCTTCAAAGCCCACACTGATATGTTGAGTTCTTCTCACATCACATCATCCTCACCTCCTCCCATAGTCACATCACCCTTGGGTTCTCTTCCGCCTCTCTCTTCCACTTTTTTTTTATTATGATTAAGTGAACAATCCAAATTGTTTATGATTAAGTATACAATCCAAATCAATTTTGCATAGCCACCTATTTGCACCTCCATCTGCTTTCCTCACACTGAGACAGCACAAGCCTCCTTTGCACTCTTTGCTTCTTGTATCCTCTTAAAAAACACCTGTCCCCTCCTCTCAACCCTCTCATCTCCCACCTAGAAGGAAGCCAATAGGATAGCCTCCTATAAATGCATAAAACCATAAAGTATACACACCACATGCCCACACTGTGTCTTTGAGTCCAATCCATGCTTTTCTGAAGAGTTGATCTTGGGACTGGTTTCAGGTCTGGAGAAGCTCCAGAAGTCTAAGGGCGATGCTCCCAGGGGACCCTGAAGGCTGTTGGACCATCAATTCTGGCATTTTAGTAGAGTGCTTGAACTGCACAGCTCTTCTTCTCGTGCTACATCAGGGACTCTACATTATGTCACCCAGCACGGTTGCCTTTGGTGGTAGCTGGGTACCATCTGGGTCTTTTGGTCTCATGTTGATGAAGTGTTCTGTTCATATGGGTCCTTCTATCTCCTGGGCGCATTTCCTCATGCCTTGGATGTTCTCAGTCACCATTTGCTCCAAATGGGTTGGGCCAGTTGGTGTTCCTCAGATGGCAGCTTGCTTGCTAAGACCCCAGACACCACTCACCAATACGGAGTGCAGAAGACTGTCTTAGCAAAAGAGTAGCTATGCCAGTTGACCTCTGTGTCTCCTGAAAACATGGTCCCCAGACCCCTGTCTCTGCTACTCTACCCTTTGAAATATTGGATTGAGTTTAGAAAACTTTTCACTTTATGGTGTAGTCCAGGTATGCTCATCTGCCCTCTACTGCGTGCTGTCACAGCATTCACCTAACCAAATTCCTATTGACTATCTAGTCTATGAACAACCCTCTCCCTCCCTCCCCACCCTTGTAGTCATCAAAGTGTCTTTTCTTCTGAACATAAGTCCATTTTTAAATCCTTATAGCAGAGGTTTCGTACAATACTTGTCCTTTTGCAGCTGACTGATTTCACTCAGCCTACTGTCTTCTGGTTGAAACCAGGTTATGAGATGCTTCCTAGAATCATCATTGTTTTTTATCAGTGCATAGTTTTCCATTGTGTATATGTACCACAGTTTGTGCATCCATTTTTCTGCTAGTGGGCACTTAGGTTGATTCCATCTTTTTGCTATTGTGGACTGTACTGCAATAAACATTCATGTGCATGTATCTGTTCACATGACAGCCATTATTTCTGTAGGATATATTCCAACCAGTGGGATTGGATTATGTGGTGTTTCTATTTCTAGCTTTTTAAGAAAGTGTCAAATTGCTTTCCAGAGAGGTCATACCATTTCACATTCTCAGAAAGAGTGTAGGAGAGTTCCAGTCCCTCTGTGGCCTCTCCAGCATTTGTTTATTTGTGGGTTTGGGATTATTGCTACCCTTGCTGGGGTGAGATGGCATCTCATTGTAATTTTGATTTGGATTTCACTAATAGCTAATTATCATGAGCATTTCCTCTTGTGTCTTTTGGCTACTGTAGCAGTGTAGTAGGTTCTAAGATCAGGTAGTGTGAGGCCTCTCACTGTGCTCCACTTCTTCAGTAGTGCTTTACTTATCTGGAGTTTCTTCCCTTTCCAACAAAGCTGGTGATTTGTTTCTCCATCTCATTAAAAAATGACACTGGAATTTGTATTGGGATTGCATTGTATCTGTAGATAGCTTTGGGTAGAATAGACAGTTTCACGATGTTATGTCTTCCTATCTGTGAGCAAAGTAGATTTCTCCACCTAGGAAGTCTCTTTTGGTTTCTTGCTGTAGGGTCTTGTAATTTTGTTTGTATAGATCTCTTCTCTGGTTAGATTTATTCCTAGATGTTTTATTTTCTTAGGGCTATAGTAAATATTGTTAACTTTGTGATTTCCTCTTTGTTGGTATAAAGGAATCTTACTGATTTGTGTTTACCTTGTGTCCTGATACTTTGCTGAACTCTTCTATTAGTTCCAGTAGTTTGTTTATACATTCTTTAAGGTTCTCTTGTGTATACTATCATATTCTCTGTAAAGAGGGATAGTTTTACTTGTTCTTTACCAATGTGGATGTCCTTTATTTCTTTGTCATGTCTGATTGCTCTGACCAGAGCCTCTAGCACAATGTTGGATAGAAGTGGTGACAGTGATCATCCTTGTCTAGTTCCCATTCTCAGGAGGAATTCTTTTAGTCTGCCTCCATTCAGGATGATGTTGGCGGTTGCCTTTGTGTAGATGACCCTTATTATGTTGAGGAGTTTCCCTTCTATTACTTTGTTGCTGAGAGTTTTTAACATGAATAGACGTTAGACTTTGTCAAATGCCTTTTCTGCATCACTTGACAAAATCAAGTGATTCTTATCCTTTGTGTTATTTATGTGGTTGATCACATTAGTTGTTTTTGTGAAGTTCAACTAGAGTCGTGCATCGCTGATATGAATTCAACTTGGCCATGGTGAATTATTTTGTTCATATGTTGTTGCACTCTCTGGCTAGGATTTTTTTTTGAAGATTTCTGCATCAAGATTCATGTGTGATATTGGTGTATAATTCTCTCTCTCTTTCTCTCTCTTTTTTTTTTTTTTTTTTTTGGTGAGATCTTTCCCTGGCTGTGGTATCAGGGTTATGCTGGCTTCATAGAAGGAATTTGGGAACATTCCATCATTTTCTATACTGTGAAGTAGCCTCAGTAGTACCGAAATTAACTTCTCTCTAAAAGTTTGATAGAATTCACTGGTTAAGTTATCTGGGCCAGAACTTTTTTTGGTTGATAGTTTTTTGTTTACAGCTTTCAATTTCTTCTTTTGTTATGGGGTTATTAAGTTGTTCTGCTTCTCCTTGTGATAATTTTGATAGGTGATGTGAATCTAGAAGTTTTCCCGTTTCTTTTAGGTTTTCAAATCTGTTAGAGTACAATTTTTCATAGTGTTCTGTTATGATACTTTCAATTTCAGTTCAGTGTTGTGACATTTCCCATCTCATTTCTTATTTAGGTTGCTTCCTGTTTTTCTTTTGTGAGTTCAGCCACTGGTTTATCAACTTTGTTTATCTTTTCAAAAACAACCATCATTTGGTTTTCTTAATTCTTTCAATTATTTTTCTGTTATCTAATTCATTTAGTTCTGCTCTAACTTTTATTATCTATTTTCTTCTGGTGCCCGAGGAGTTCTTTCATTGTTCCCTTTCTCCTTCAAGTTGTAGGGTTAATTTTTTGGTTTAGGCCCTTTCTTCACTCTGAATGTATACATTTATAAAGATAAATTGACCTGTTAGTACTGTTTTTGCTGCATCCCATGTGGTCTCATTCTCATTTGATTCCATGGATTTTTTATTGCATCTTTGATTTCTTCTATAACCTATGGCTTTGTGAGCAAGGTGTTGTTCAGTTTCCATGAGTTCGAATTTCTACCCATATTTTTTCTGCTATTGATTTCAGTTTTTATGGTTTTATGGTCTGAGAAGATGCTTTGTAATAATTCAGTGGTTTGGATTTTGTTGAGACTTGCTTTATGGCCTAATACTTGGTCTATTCTGGAGAATATTCCATGTGCATTGGAAAAGCAGGTGTACTTATCTGTTGTTTAGTAAAAAGTTCTGTATATGTCAATGAGGTTGAATTTGTTGATCGTTGCAGTAAGATCTTCTATATCTTTACTGAGCTTTTGTCTGCGTGATCTATTACTGAAAGTGGAGTGTTAAAATCTACTATTGTCATGGAGTGATCTGTATCATTTTTCAATGTTGTCAGCATTTGTTTGATGTATTTAGATGCTCTGAGATTGGCTGCATAAATGTTTAATATTGTTACATGCTCCTTATGTATTGAACTTTTAAGCAATAAATAGTGACCATCTTTGTCCACGATGGTGGATTTTGTATTAAAATCTATTTTATCTGAGATTAGTATTGCTATGCCTGCTCTTCTTTACATGCTCTTTGCTTAGTATGTATTTTTCTACCCTTTCATTTTCAGTTTGTTCCTTCTTGAGTACAAGGTGTGTTTCCTGTAAGCAGCATATAGATGGATCATGTTTTATGTTCCAACCTCTTATTCTCTATCTCTTTATTGGAGCATTCAATCTGTTTACTTTCAGTGTAATTACTGATAGTTATATATTTGGTGCTGTCATTTTGGTACCTTTATTTTTGTGTTGTTGACATTTTCTTTGTTTCACTTAATATTATGTTCTGGGTCATTTTTCTTCATGAATTTTCTTTTCATCCTTTTCACTGTTGGTTTTGTGTCTGTTGAGACTCCTGTACTGTGTTTCTTGTTTTGATATGTAGTATCGTTAGTTTGTTTTGTGGCTACCCCTTTGTTCCCCCTTAATGTTCCAAGTTTAAACCAATCTTTAACTTGTGTGTATCTTTTTAACTTATTCTCCATCTAAAAGGGCTGCAAATATTGTAATATCCCTCTTTATAGTGTAATGATGTCATAGTTTGTGTGGTAAGATCTCTGTTTCCCTAATTTTAATATTTTACCTTTGATTGCATTTTGTGACTTTCTTAACTGAGTAGGACTCTGGATGCTGTGTCCTGCATTGGTTCCTTAAGTATAATACATCTAATGTTATTGATTTTCTAATTGAAGAGCTTCTTTCAATATTTTGTATAATTTTGGTTTGGTTTTTGCAAAGTGTCTAAGTTTCTGTTCTCTGAGAATATCTAATTTCACTGTCATAGTTGAGAGATAATTTTGCAGGATATATAATTCTTAGTTGGAAATTTTTCTCCTTCAAGTATATGTCATCCCACTGCCTTCTTTCCAACATGGTTTCTGTTGAGAAGTCAGAGGACAGCCCACAAGGCTTCCTTTTGTATGTTAGTTTTGATTTAAGCCTAGCTGCCTTTAAAAGCTTCTCCTTATGTTTCATTTTATTAAACTTCATTATAATATGATGTAGTGTCTTTCTTTGAGAGTCTACCTTTGTGGAGTTCAATACGCATGTTTAATAGCTATGTTCTCTTCTTTCATGGTGTCAAGGATGTTTTCTGTCAGTAACTCTTCAATAATTCTCTCTGTATTTTCTGCTACCCGTCCCTGTTTAGGAACTCCAATTTCTCATAGATTGTTCCTCTTGATAGAGTCCCATATGCTTCTTCATTTTTCTTGGTTCTTTTATCTGATTTCTCCTCATAAATGCTGGTGTCAGTTGTGTTATCTTCAATCTTGCTAATTATGCATTCCATTTCTTCCATCCTACTCTTTTGGCTTTGCATCAAATTCTCTAACTGTGTAATTTTATTATGGATCTGCTGAATTCACATCATTGATGTTCTAGCAGTTCGTATAGCTTGCTTAATTTTTCATTTTGTTAAATCTCTAGGAGGGCTTTCTATATAATTTTTTGTATTCTACCTCTGATAATTTCTTCATCTGAGAAGTGTTTTGATTCTTTGGGAATTTTCCAGAGTCATGTAGTTTATTTCTTTAAATGCTTAGATATTGATTGTTGTCTTTGTGTCTTCAATCAGCTTCTCTGGTGTTGCACCAAGAGAAGCTATGATGTGGCTCTAAGAAGGGAATGAATAAAGGCACTGCTAGACTTGACCACCAGCCACTGCTGTGTTCTCTAGGTGCAGCTGACTTTAGTGAAGCTTCTCTGGTGAGAGAGACACTTTCCAGACCCATGAAACTGCTCAACTTGACAGCTAGCCCCAGCTGGGCCTTCAGGGGTGACAGGCCCTGCCTCCTGGTTGATAAAGATGACTCTCTATTTATGGAGTCTCTCAGGGGACTGTCAGCGGATGCTATGGCATGATTCAGCAAAGGGAGGGGGAATGGTGCCACCGCACTTAGCCACCAGCCACCGCTATTTCTCCAGATGTGATTTTCTTGAGAACTGCTTTTCTGCTGAGAGAGGTGCTGTCCAGCAACAGCCAGTATCAGCCACACCCTCAGTGGTGGCAGGCCACACCTCCTAGCTGACAAAGATGGCAACCTGCTTGTGGAGTCTCTCAGGGGCTGTGTGCACAGACATTATAACATGGCTTAAAGAAGGGAGGGGTAAGGGTGCTGTCACACTCAGCCACCAGCTGCCACTATGTTCTCTAGGTATGATTGTCTTCAAAACCACTTTTTGCTTGATGAGGCACTGTCCAGTCAGGCACTGTTGCTCAGCACGGCAGCCAGTGCCACCTGGCCCTCAGGTTTGGCTGACTCCACCTTTCAGCTGACTAAGGTGGTATCCTGCCCAAGCCACCTCTCCTGCTCTGAGCCAGCAGAATCTATGGCACAGCTCAGAGAAGAGACAGGGAAAGGGCACTGGTACCCTTGGCTGCCAGCTGCTGCTGGGTTCCCTAGATGTGATTGTCTTAAGCCCAGCCTCAATGCTGTGAAAGATGCTGTCTAGTTAGGCATTGTAGCTCTGTATGGCAACTGGTCCCTGCCAGACTCTCAGGTTCAGCAGTCCTGGTCCCAGTCTCCCAGTTTTAACAAAGATAGCATCTGTACTTGTAAGCCACTTAGCTACTGCACCAGCAGAAGCAGGACTCTTTGCACTTCCATCTCACTTCTGACAAAGGTAGTTTTCCCCTTCCTGTCACCCAGTAAGATCTCACAACCCTACACCTATTCTTGGAGCTCCCAGAATGTCCACTCTTCTGTGTTCAATTGTTTTTCTAGGCCTTGGTTCTCAGAGGGAATCAAGGAGATATGTGACTAGTCTGCCATCTTGACTCCATGCCCCCAGGAGCATCTTAAAAAAGTGCAGCTCCTCTCTTCCATTTTTAAGGCCTCTCATGATGGAACAAATGGTTTATACCCAACTGCTAAGCTTGGTGGTTTGAGCCCACCCTTGGGAGAAAGCTTTAGGTATGAGTTTCCATTAAGGTGGTTGTTGCTATTGTGGTTAAGTGCCATCAAGTCAGATTTCAACTCATCGTAACCCTGTATGATCGGATAGAACTGTGTGTAGGGTTTTCTTGACTGTATTACAGTAGCAGTTCATTATACCTGTCTCCAGTGGGGCCAATGACTAGGTTCGAACTGCCAACTTTTCAGTTAGCAGCCAGGCACTTACTGTTGGTATCACCCGGGCTCTTTCCGTTAAGGTTACAGCCAGGAAAACTTGATGGTCCAGTTCTGGTCTGTAACACACAGTGTCACCATGTGTTGGAATTGAGTTGACAGCAGTGGATTTGGGTTTGGCCTTGGTTTGGTGACTATATCAGGCTCTTCCAGATGATTCAGGATAAACTTCTCACTTAAGGTCAGCTGATTAGCAACCTTATTTCCGTCTGCAACATTAAGTACCCTTTGCCATGTAATCCAACATATTCACAGGTTCCTTGAATTAGGATGTAGACATCTTTGGGGACCGTTATTCTGGGACAGCAAAGGAACTATAAAAGTCTGTTGTTGTACATAGAAGGCCAGCACCACTTATACAAGACAAGATCGTGGAAACTCCATAGACAAATCCAAACTCCCTGTGGAACCAAATGGCTGGGTTGAAGGCTATGAGGACCATCCAGCTCCATTGGTGTAACATTGTTTATCAAGGAAATGTTCTACATTCTCCAGTGGTAAGTAGTGTCTGCAGTCTTTAAAGCCTGTGCGTGGCCATCTAGGATACCGTATGGATCTAACCCCTTCAGGAGCAGAGAAGAATGAGGAAAACTAAAGATACAAGGGAAAGATTAAAGGACTAATAGACCCCATCTACAAGGGCCTCCACCAGACTGAGACCAGTACAACTAGACGGTGCCTGGCTCTCACTACCAACTGCTCTGACAGGGATTGCAATAGAGTGTCCCTGACAGAGTGGAAGAAAAATGTGGAGCAAAATTCTAACTCCCCCCAAGAGACCAGATTTACTGGTTTGACAGAGACTGGAGAAACCCTGAGAGTATGGCCCACAAACACTCTTTTAGCTCAGTAATGAAATCACTCCTGAGGTGCACCCTTCAGGCAAAGATTAGACAGACCCATTAAACAAAATGAGACTAAAGAGGCATACCAGCCCAGAGGGAAGGACTAGAAGGCAGGAGAGGATAGGAAAGCTGGTAATAGAGAACCTAAGGTCGATTAGGGAGAGTGTTGACTTGTCATGGGTTGTTAACCAGTGTCATAAAACAATAGATGTACCAACTATTTAGTGAGAAACTAGATTGTTCTATAAACTTTCATCTAAAGCACAGTAAATAAAGACAATTGCCTTGCTCTTCTTCCCCCTCCCTCAAAAATGTTGTAAAGATAATCCAAACCACATCTCATAACAAAGAGAAGGTTATAAGTGCTTGACATTATCAGTTGGATGGGTGAATTACAGCTGCTGCTGGGGGAGTCAGTAAAACATTGCATTTCTGTGCTGCTCCTCACTGGATGAAGTGAGACTCAATCCCTTTCCGCATAAGCAAACAGAACCTATAAACCTCCATTTGGCTACTCCACTGTTCTAACCTAACGTTGTTTGGTGTCATGAAATGTGACTCCTCAAAAATCTATTATGTGACAAGCTGGGTAGTTTATGACACAAATATTGTATTTTGCACACTTCATTTGCAGTTAAATTATTGAACATCTGACAACACAGAACACGCTCTGTTTCTTAGTAGAAATCCATTAGACGTTTTTTTTTCTCTTTTCTTTTTTTTGGTTGTTGCTGTGAAATTAGGGCTTTAACATTTCCGAACATGAAGAGTGAATTTATTTTGTAATGATTAAAAATCATTTTGTAATTAGGTTTGAATGAACAGGGAGTTATTGCAAAAGCCTAGCCTTCAGCATCGGAGGCAGCAAGTCCAACGGTCATGTTTCGATGGTATTTACTGTTGTGTTGCTTGGCTATTTCATCAAAGAGGAAATTAAAGCCAAAGGAGAAATGACTGATGAGAGTTGAGACCAGAAAGATAAATCTTTTGTGAGATTTTAGCTTTGATTCACATTCTGAGATAGGTCAAGCTTTGGGTTTTTTAAGACTTGGATTGCCCTATCCTCCCAGTAGTTAGGCCACTTGTTGCCAACAGCTGTGGTCATATCTTTAGCATCTGCTGGGGCCTGGCAGTTAATGGGAGTGAGTGAAGTCAGCCTGATGATAGGGAGTGGTGAAGACTAGGGAAAAATGGAGACTAAATGCACTCTCTAAAGGGATAGCTGCTACTTAGCTCCAGCTGGCTTTTCTATAAGGAGAGAGGAGCCTAATCTTGCCAAGTTTTCCACCTTTTTGTGTGCATGTGTGCACATGCACAGACACATACACACACAATTTTTTTTAAATGTTTTTATGTAAAATCTTCAGATTTCAAAATACGAGGACTGCCGATTAAGTTCACAAACTCGTCTTAGATAAACAGCTACATACATCATTGCTGATTGTCACTACAGTCACCTTCGAAGTACTCACCTTGGGAAGCTGTGCACTGATGCCAGAGTAGACCACCCTTCAAAGCAACTTTGAAACTCGTTTTCTGGAATAGCCATCAGAGCTGTTACCATATTACCCTTGGTGTCCCAAATGACATCAAAATGTCTTCCTTTTTATATATCCTTTATCTTCAAGTAAGGAAAGAAAGTCACTAGGGGCCAGATCAGGTGAGTAGGGAGGATGTTCCAATACAGTTATTTGTTTACTGGCTAAAAGCTCCCTAGCAGACAACTATACAGTTAAGTTTGTGAACTTACCACCATGCTACCGTGTGCAATGGCCATTCCAGAAAGGGTACCAAAATTGCTTTCCAGGGTGAACTAGGTACTGGCATCAGTGCATAGCTTCCCAAGGGGAGGACTTTGAAGGTGACTGTAGTGATACTCACCAATGAGGTATGTAGCACTTGGAACAATTAAGTTTGCAGATGTAATTGTCAGACCTTATATGTCAGGGCTTGGAATGAAGTACAGAACAAACATTCACTGAGTCAACGAGAAAGACACTCTTCAGTTAAATATTTCCTGTGCGTTGAACCATGATACATGAGCCTTATATGCAATGATCCATTGACACGTTCCAATGACGCTGCAATGGAAGACTCGTTAACCCCATTTTACAGATGAGAAAACAGAGGTGAGACATGGTATATACTGAAGGGGGTGTGGGTGACTACAAACATACTCTATTCAGACCCTATATCTGTGCAGCCATAGTTCAAGCTGTCAAATCAGGGATTTGACAATTCTCATCCAAAATACAATAATGTATTTGCCATAAAATATTTCTTTTTTCTTAATGTGGTTGCATGGTGCACGTGTCCTGCCTGGGCCTCTCTTCCAGCCCCAGCTGTACCATCACCAACTCAGCCTATTCTCTCTCTGAGTTCTGGAATTGCTGCTTCTTGTGACCCCACCAACACTGTTCCTCTTCTCTCAGCAGCACCTCTCAGTCGTCATTGCAGATATGAATCATCCAGGGATCTAGTGAAGAAGACTCTGCGTTTCTAACAATCTCCCAGGTACTGCTAATGCTGCTGGTCTGCGGAACACTCTTTGAGTAGCCGAGAGTGAGACTGTTCTTCACTCAACCTTACACCGCTCAGCTACTCCTGCTTCCGGAGTCTCAAGGGATCCTTTTCTAACCAGGCTGGCTTTATTAGATCCCGTCTAGTTGGCTACAATTCATAGGGACCCCATGTATAACAGCCGACTGTTGCCCAGTCCTGCACTTCCCTTGAACCCGTTGTTGTAGTCACTGTGTCACCCTACCTTGTTGAAAGTTGTCCTCTTTCTGGTTGACCCTCAGCCTAAGCAAACTTGATGTCCTTCTCCAGGGATTGGTCACTTCTGATAACATGCCCAAAGTCAGTGAAATGAAGTTTTAACCATCGTGGAATCTATGGAGCATTCTGGCTATACTTACTCCAAGACAGATATCTTCGTTCTTCTGGCAGTCTGTGGTATAGTTAATATTCTTTGCTGATGCTATGAATTTAAATGTACTAGTTCTTCTTCAGTCTTCCTTTTTTATTGTCCAGCTTTCACGTGCATTTAAGGCAATTGAGAAGACCAGGGTTTGGGTTGGGAAACGAGACTAGAGCAGGAAGTATACCTTCCTAGACTTGGTCTCTGTGTCTTGGAATTGTAACGCCATCAGATTAATGGGTCATCAGCTGAGTTGTTTCCTGTCTGTCTCCCCGACTAAAGGACAACTCTATAAAGGCAAGGAGGTCAATCTTCATACCCCTGCACCCTACAATTACTCACCCACCATAGGATCTCAGTAAATATATACCACGTGAGCAAAGAACTAAATGGAGAATGTCCCAACGTACACGATTTAGAGACTGTCATGGGTTTTTGAGCTCTTCTAGGCCATGGATCTCTTGAAGAGTTTGAGTAAAGCTGTTCTAGAAAAGCTTTTTCCAAAAGCTTTGCATTTCAGAAGATGAAGAACCACTGCCCTGGGAAACGACAATCCCAGGGCATCTCTTCCCAGGAGTATCAGCTGTTCTATCAGCTCTTCCTCCATTCGTTTCCTTGCATTTCACTTTCCCGTGTGGTCAGTCTGTGTTGGGTGGGAGAGGACTCTAAAGGCAGTTACGGTGTCTTCACCTGTAAATTCACTCCCTGCCCAGCCAGTGGCAAAGGGCATATGGCATGGCAGAGAGAGGAAGGGGTCTTATGTTGGTGGGCCTCGGCTAAGCCTCATAAAGCCAGTGAAATCAGTCAGTCCTCAGTGAGTTGAGATTTGACAGAAGCTAGAAGTCGCTTCACCCAGCAGTAGGCTGGCTTTTTTTTCTCCCCCTAAAGTCAAGTGCTTAAACAGAGGATCTGGACTCTGGAACATCTCAAAGACCTGTCTCTCTGCCTCCATTTCTCCCACGTGGAGGAGACTTGGGTGTCATCAACAGTTAAGGGCTCAACCGCTAACTGAAAGGTTGGTGGTTTGAACCTCCCCAGGGGAAGAACAGTCTGGATATCTGCTTCTCAAAGGTCATAGCCTTGAAAATCCTATACAGTCCCACTCTTGACCCTCACGGGGACACCATGTATCCAAATAGACTCCATGGCATCCTTTTATTAGTATTATTATTAATGTCTTCCCAAGACAGAACTACCTCATTTAGTGGAATAATTTAGACAGAGAAAAGAAGCCTGGTAGTACAGTGGTTAAGCACTAAGATGCTAACAGAAAAGTCAGCAGTTTGACCCCACCAGCTGCTCTGCAAGAGAAAGGTGTGGCAGTCTGCTTCTGTAAAGATTATAGCCTTGCCCTAAGGGACAGTTCTATTCTGTCCTATAGAGTCTCTAGGAATCAGAATCAATGACAGCAACCGGTTATTGACAAAGGAAGCTGGGTTCAATCTTTACCTACCATTGTTTATTGCTTGTGAGAAATGTGGACAAGAATTAGCTCCTTCAGCTTCCTCATCTGTGAAGTGGGTTCCATGAGGGTATCATCTTGGGAGGATTAACTGCCTGAAGCACAGAGGTGTGTTTTCAGGGCTGAAACAGAGCCCACGTTTATTGTTCTCGCTTCTAAATAGAAGCTTCTTGACTCTGCCCTACTGTCCGACCTGTGTTAACAGCCCGCTTAGAGAGGCTAAATTTGCCCTTTCAAGCATATTATCTAATCTTTCTGTTCACTTGTTCCCTCCCAGGCCTCTAGGGCTAGAGTACATTAAAATCTGTTATTGGCACTGCTATTTATTTGCAGCCGGGGACATTTTATTCTTTTCTAACTCGCGCAAACCTGGGCTTGGCTTCCATCCACAGCTAGACCTAGAAATTATAACACATTACCAGGTAGGTATTCATTTCCTGGTATTATTTTAAAAGACTTCTGGGGCTCAAGGGATTTCAAGTTATGGATTTGAGGAAGACACCCTGTAGGTCGCAGTAAAAGCCTGCGTAGGATATATTTAAGGTTCTTTCTTTCTTTTTTTTAAGTCTTTAATATTCTTTGAGAGGTTCAGTTCTTTACTGTGCTAGCTTTAGGTATAGAGTAATTTGAATATCACTGTCAGCGAGGGACAGGTAGAGGGGAAGGTAGCACTTTTCAAATCATACTAGTCAGCCTTGCTCCAATAAATGCCGCCAAGATGCAGAAATACAGGATTGCTGTATATCCCATGCAATAGTTTGTTTTTAAATCACAGGTAATACAGTGTTGTTGTGAGGGGTGGTATTCCAGACACATAGCCATGATGGGCAAGGGGTCTAAGCCTTCCTCTGAGGCCAGGATCTCAGACTCCCTTCCAGTCAAGACTTTAACCCTTTACTTGCTGGATCATGGAGAATAGAGCATGGGACAGAGGACGAGCCCAGGATGGTCTGGGTAGTGGGCAAGAATCTTTAGCAGTGGTACAAAAGTCTTCCAGCATTTTAACAACTACTGAGCTCTATGAGAAGCCTTGATGGCACAGTGGTTAGAATGCTCAGCTGGTAACCAGCATGCCCTCAGTTCAAACCCACCCACTGCTCCTCAGGAGGAAGACATGGCCGTCTGCTTCTGTAAAGATTTATAGCCTTGGAAACCCTATGAGGCAGTTCTGTCCTGTCGGGTTGCTAAGAGTTGGAATCGACTCGACAGTATCAGGCTTGGTTTTTGTTTGGTTTTGCTTTTATAGCCCTATAGTTGGTACAGCTGCTAATCAAAAGATTGGAAGTTCGAATCCACCAGGCGCTCCTTGGAAACTCTGTGGGGCAGTTCTACTCTGTCCTGTGGGGTTGCTCTGAATTGGAACCAACTTAATGGCAGTGGTTTTATTTTATTTTATTTATGATTGCCTAACTGCTGATTGCCTAACTGCTGATTGGAAACACTGATGGTGCAGTGGTTAAGTGCTACGTCTGCTAATCAAGCAGTCGGCAATTCAAATCCGCCAGGCACTCCTTGGAAACTCTATGACCCTCCCTATAGGGTCGCTATGAGTTGGCGTCGACTATGGCAGTGGGTTTGGTTTTTGCTAACCGCTGATTATCAGCTTCGTTTGTTGTAACAGTTAAATGGCTAAGAGTGTCAGGTGCTGTTGAGTTGGTTCCAACTTTCAGTGACCTTCTTACGCACAACAGAACAAAACAGTGCCCGGTCCTGCACCATGCCCACAATGGTGGCTATGCTTGCGCCCATTGTTGCAGCCTCTGTGTCAGGTTGTCACACTGGGGGGCTTCCTCTCTTTCCCTGACCCTCCACTTTACCAAGCATGATGTCCTTCTCCAGGGACTAGGCTCTCCTGATAACATGTCCAAAGTATGTGAGAAAAAGTGCCACCATCCTTGCTTCTAAGGACCATTCTGGTTGTACTTTTTCCAATACAGAGTTCTTTCTCCTTTTGGCAGTCTGTGGTATATTCAGTGTTGTTCACCAACACTGCTACTAAAAGGCTTCTATTCTTCTTTGGTCTTCCTTGTTCATCATCTAGATTTCACATGCCTACGAGTTGATTAAAAACATCTTGGACTGAGTCAGGTTCACTTTAGTCTTCCAGGTGACCTCTTTGCTTTCCAACACTTTAAAGAGATCTTTTGCAGCACATTTGCCCAGCGCATTGTGTCTTTTGACTTCTTGACTGCTGCTTCCGTGGGGGTTGATCATGGATCCAAGTAAAACAAAATCCTTATAAACCCAGTCTTTTCTCTATTTGTTATGATGTTGCTTATTTCTTTTCTGGATGTTGAGTGTAATCCATATTGAAGGCTTTGGTCTTTGATCTTCCATCAGTAAGTGCTACATGTCCTCTTCACTTTCTGCATGCAAGGTTGTGTCATTTGCGTAACACACGTTGTTAATGAGCCTTCCTCTAACCCTGATGCCCCGTTCTCCTTCGTGTGGTCCGGCTCTCAGACTGCTCAGCGGACAGATTGAATAGGTGTGGAGAAAGGATGCGACACTGATACCCACTTTTCCTGAATTTAAACCACACCATATTCTCTTGTTCTGTTCCAACAGCTGCCTCTTGAACAGATTCCTCATGAGTATAATTAAGTGTTCCAGAATTGCCATTCTCTGCAATGTTATCTGTAATTTATTATGATCCACACGGTCGAATGCCCTTGCACAGTCAATAAAACACAGGTAAACATCTTCTGGTAGTCTCTAATTTTAGTCAGTATCCCTGTGACATCAGCAGTGATATCCCTGGTTCCAAACCCTTTTCGAAATCTAGCTTAAATTTCTGGTAGTTCCTTGTTGATACATTGCTGCAGCCACTTCAGAATGATCTTCAGCAAAATTTTGCTTGCAAGTGATATTAATAATCTTGTTTGATAATTTCCACATTTGATTGAATCACCTTTCTTGGGAATAGGCATAAATATGAATCACTGCCAGTGAGTTGGCTAGTAAGTAGTTTCTAAATTTCTTGGCACAGACCAGTGAGCACTTCCAGTGCTGCACCCATTTGTTGAAACATCTCAGATTGTGTTCCATCAATTCCTGGAGCCTTGTTTTTCGCCAGTGCCTTCAGTGCTCATTGGACTTCTTCCTCTGGTTCCTGATCACGTGTTACCTTCTGAAATGGCTGAATGTCAACCAGTTCTTTTTTGTACAGTTGACTCTGTGTATTTCTTCCATCTTCTCTCCATACTTCTTTTGTAATTTAATATTTTCTCCATAGAATCCTTCCGTATTGCAACTTGAGGCTTGCATTTTTTCTGCAATTCTTTTAGCTTGAGACATGCTGAGTGTGTTCCTCCCTTTTGGTTTTCTGTCTCCAGCCCTTTGCATATGTCGTTGTGGTACTTTGTCTCCTCAAGCTGCCAATTGTAATTTTCTGGTCAGCTCTTTTACTTCCTTGTATGGTCCTTTTGCTTTAGCTACTGGACATTAAAGAGTGAGTTTCAGAGTCTCTCCTGACATCCATTTAGTTTTTTTCTTTTTCTCCTGTCATTTTAATGACCTCTTGCTTTCTTCATGTATGATGTCCTTGATGTCATTCCACAGCTCGTCTGGTCTTTGGTCATTAGTGTTCCGTGTGTCAAACCTATTCTTAACATAGTCTCTGAATTCAGGTGAGATATACTCAAGGTCATACTTTGACTGTCATGGACTTGTTCTAATTCACTTCTGTTTCTGCTTGAACTTGCCTATGAGTAATTGATGGTGTGATCTGCATTGGGCCCCTGACCTTGTTCTGACTGGTGATATTGAGGTTTTCTGTCATCTCTTTCTACAGATATAGTCAATTTGATTCCTGTGTATTCCATGTGGTGATGTCCTTGGATATGGTCACTGCTTGTGTTGGTTAAAAAAGATATTTCCAAGGAAGAAGTTGTCGGTCTTGCAAAATTCTGTCAGGCTATCTCCAGTATCATTTCTATGACCAAAGCCTGTTTTCCCCCTAGCAATCCTTCTTTGTTTCCAACTTTTGCATTACAGTCACCAGTAATTATCAATGTGTCCTGGTTGCATGTTTGATCCGTTTCAGACTACAGAAGTTGATAAAAGTCTTTAACTTCTTCGTCTTTGGTCTGAGTGGTTGGTGCATGAATTTGGATAATAGTTGTATTACTTGGTCTTCCTTCTAGGCATATAGATTTATCCTGTCACTGAAAGTGTTGTACTTCAGGATAGATCTTGAAATGTTCTTTTTGATGGTGAATGCAGTATCATCCTATTTAAGTTGTCATTCCTAGCACAGTAGACCATATCATACTCTGATTCAAAATGATCAATATCAGTCCATTTTAGCTCACTAATGCGTAGGAAACGGAGCTTTATGCATTCTATTGCATTTTTAACAATTTCCAATTTTCCTAGATTCATATTACCTTGTATAGATTACTGTATTTCATTAACTCTTTCCTTCTAAAACACATTGAGATGGTTGCCAGTATTCTTCTAGCAAATTCTGTCTCAGAGTCTGCCTTCATCTCTCTCCAGCTTAGCTTTGCCTCACATCGCCTCACCTTGTCTCACCTCGCCTCGCCTCGCCTCGCCTCTCCCTTCCTTTCAAGAGGCCACTACAAACAGTGCTACTAGTGAGCCAGTTGCCATTGAGTAGATTCTGACTCATGGCAACTCCATGCATGTCACAATGAAGCTCCATAGCATTTTCAGTGGCTGACTTTTTGGGAGTGGATAGCCAGTACTTTCTTCCAGAGTACCTCGGGGTGAACTTGAATCTCCAGCTGTTAGGTTATCAGCCTTGCTCATAAACCTTTTTTTGCCACTCAAGGACTCCACAGACAATCCTACAATATGCCTATGTGTTCTTGTATAAATGCCTATGTGTTCTTGTATAAGGTACTTCTGAACTGTTTTGATTTCCGTAAATACAAACTTCCAGATGGGAAATTGCTGGCTGTAAGAAAGAAGTTCTGGTGATATAGTAGTTAAGAGATTGGCTGCTAAACAATAAAAAAGAGACAGAAATTGGCTGGTAACTGAAAGACTGGCAGTTCAAATCCACCAGCTGCTCCTTGGAAATCCTGTAGGGTCATTATGAGTTGGGATCAACTTACCAGCAAAGGGTTTGGTTTGTTTTCTTTAATGGTAAGACTATTATGAATTTTAGTAAATTACCCTGTAATTACTCTACATGAAGGTAGAAATAAACCGTATTTCCCCCAGTCATGCATGGCCTGGCCATTTCTTCACACGCTCACCAGCATCCAAGGTTATCAGTCTTTTTCATGTTTTAATCTTAATGGGAGAACCATGGGACCATGGAGTTGTTTTAATTTACATTTTCCCTGTTACTCGTTGAACCAACTGTCATCTGTTTAATGACCTCCTGACTCAGGAATTGCCTTTTCATATATTTTGCCTAATATATATCAGGCTGCTTATCTTCTTTCTTATCAGTTTAGAAGAGCCCATTAGCTATTAGGAATATTAACCCTCTGTTTCTATATAGAAACCCTGGGGGCATAATGGTTACATGCTACATCTGCTAATGAAAAGGTTGGCAATTAGAGTGTGCCAGGCGCTCCTTGGAAACTTTATGGGGCAGTTCTACTCTGACCTATAGGCTCGCTGTGAGTTGGAATCAGCTTGATGACAGTGAGTTTGGGTTTTTTGAGTGGCTCATATATCCTGCCAATGCTGTATCTTTGACTACGTGGATTTTAAACTGTTTCATGATCACTTTGCCAGTCATTTATTTTATGGCTTCTATTCTTGCTGTGTAGCTTAAAAAGGTCTTGCATACCGTTATATGTGTTACTGCATTGTTGTTAGGTGCCTCCGAGATGGTCCTGGCTCACAGCAACCCCGTGCACCATAGCACGAAACACTGCCCAGTCCTGCTCCAGCCTCACAGTTGTTGTTCGTGTTTGAGCCTGTTGTCGCACCTGCCGTGTCGGTCCGCCTTGTTGGGGGTCTTCCTCTTTCTCCCTGACCCTCTATTTTCCCAAGCGTGGTGTCCTTCTCCGGGGATTGATCCCTCCTTCCTTACAGATATTGTCTCTGTTTTTCTTTCCTATTTATTTTCTACATCTAATGTTTAGCTTGAGCCCATTGTTGCAGCCTCTGTGTCAGTCCATCTTGTTGACGGTCTTTATCTTTTCCCTGACCGTCCGCTTTACCAAGCATGCTTTTCTTCTCCAGGGACTGATCCTTCCTTCCTTCCATATATCATCTCTTGTTTCTTTCCTGCGTCTAGATGTTTCATCTGTTCAAAATTGATTTCTGTATCTGCTTTGATGTGGAACTCGGTGCTTTCCCTCCAGATGGAGAGGTCAGTATCCCAGTCCCACTTATTAAATTAGCCAGAACCTTCTCCCAGCAGGCCACAGTCAGTTCTGAGCCAAAATGTTAGCCTAGGTGGAACCTCAGTATGGCAGAACCAAGCGCACACCTCCTGTCTCCCACTTAGGCTGCTCAGCCTTACACCGTTGGTGGGCCATGTGGGTGGTGGGACCTCCTGGGGTCTGTTGGATAGGGCACCTTCTACAACCCCCACCTCCTCTTAGAAGGTTGGGTAGAAAAAGGACTACTTGGGCCTGGGGAGCAGCATCCCCAAAGAATTTGATTTATGCAGGAATTTGTTGCCTGCTGTTTGAAATATGGTAAGGTGTTGTGCACAAATGAGCTGGCTGTGTCTGCCTGCGTTCCCTGGAAACTGCCACATGCAGCATCTGGGTGACTCACAGGAGGTCTCAGCTTGTAGACATCTGTATAAATGCTTAGCCATGGCTAAATGAGCTTGGCGCTTATTTGCCAAGCAAACTGGAATGTTGATTTGTCTACTTCTTTTCCCTCATCCCATTCCTTTCCTGTTCCTTCTCTTCCCTTTCCTTTCCTCCTCTTCTTTTCCTTCCTTCCCCTCCCCTGTAGGGTCTCTATGAGTCAGAATCCTGGATGCAACAGGTTTGGTGGTCTTTCTCCCTCCCCATCTCTTCCCAGAAACCTCAGTGGCAGAGTAGTGAAATGCTAGGGCTGCTAACCAGACCTTGGTGTTTGAAGCTACCAGGTGCTCCGTAGAAACTTTATGGGGACAGTTCTACGCTGTCTCATAGGGTTGCTGTAATTGGAATCGGAGGACAGCAATGGATTTCTCCCCTCCCCTTCCGTCTCCTCCCGTCCCCACCCGTCCCCTCCCCTCATTCCTTAGCATGCCAGCTGCCACCTCATGTGTCAGAGTAGACCTGTGCTCCACAGGGTTCTTAATGGCTAACATTTTGGAAGTATTTCACCAGGACTTTCTTCAGATGCACCTTGCTGTCACTTTCCCCTTCCAGTTTCCATTCTGTCCCTTCCTTCACTCCTTTCGGAAACCCTGGTGGCCTAGTGGTTAAATGCATCTGCCAGGTGCTCCTTGGAAACTCTGTGGAGCAGTTCTGTACTATTACTATGGGTCGGAACTGACTTGATGCCAATAGGTTTGGTTTGGGGTTTTCACTCCTATCTGTTCTCTCCTCCCTCCCTCCCTCCATCTCTCTCCTGCTGTTGGGGGGAGACATCACCAAAGTGGTCCCAGGGAGGGCCCATCTCCCAGCCAGAACATCAGACGGCGCTTGCCCGGTGTTTGGCCCGCACTTCAAGCGGCTGCGCATACTCTCAGTTCCCATTTAAATTTGTATTGCTCTCCCAGATGGGAAACAGGTGATTAAAATAAATTATATAAATAGAGCTAATCAGGAGAGGCCAGTGCACAAGAAGAATCTGGTGCAGGCAGTGTGGATTCTGCCGATGGGGAAGAACTGCTGGAATGAAATATGAAGAAAACATCGTCTGAAAAATCAAGACGACGGACGAATAAACCAGGCTGTCCTTTAGCTGAATGGCTCTGAGGCTGGCGGGATGTGCAGGTGGGAACACGTGGATCCATAGGAGGACTGCCTCCGGCCTGAGAACAGGCTGCAGAAATCCTGGATGGATTTCTATGGGTTATTTTCCATATCAAGCAATTCCAAGATAAAGACTGTGTGGTTGCACTGGACCAAAACAGTGGCTAGAGCACCTGGGCGGTGTCGGTCTTTTTGACTCATGCTTTCAGCAGCCGTCTGCAGCCTTTGCCTCATTTTCCTGATTTTGCCCTTGGGGAACTACGTCAAGAGAGGCGGGCAGGAGACGCCGATTTAACCAATCAGCTTCTGTTCTCCTCAGTTGGTTCCTGGGTGGATCCAACCCCGTCAACCTAAATGTTCTGTTTTGCCAACACTGGTTTGTTTTTGTTTCAAGTAATTTCACTGCCTGCATTTAAACAATCAGGCTATTTTACATAAAATCCTGAATTTCTGGCTTCTCATAAAAAAATCAGATGATCAGGCAGCTCTGCGTTGACATTCCCACGTGGAAATACCAGTTGTCACTAAACTGATTCTGACTCATGATGAACTCTGTGAAAGAGTGGAACTGTGTTCTGTAGGGTCTTCAGTAACTCATTTTGTGGACTGCCAGGCCTTTCTGGGTGGACACCAGCTTCCAGCCTTCTCAGCAGCTGAGCAGGTTAACCGTTAGTGCCACCCAGGGACTCCCACTGGCAATAGTCAACTGGAATTCAGCCGTGGGCATGATTCCGGTTTTCCACGTTTCTATCCCAGCCCGTACATATCGTTTGCCTACTTGCCAGGTTCCTGCAGGCACTGGACCTTCTGGTCTTGTCTCAGGTATCAGGGAGCTAATTTCGTTTCCCAGCATGTGTCAGTGAGGAAGGAGACCCCAGATGTCCTGTGGCCCAAATGATCTCTTTAGGTAGGAGGAAACTGGAGTCCTGAGGAGAGAAGTTATTTAAAGTCACATAACAAGTGAGTAGCGTAAGTGGGGCAAAAAAACTCAGGCTATTTTTATTAATTTTTAGAATAGACAGTACTTCTTGAATGTCCTGCCAAGGAAAAGCTCATTCCCCAAGGATGCTTCCAAACTTGTATTCCATGATACAATCCATTGACAGTGCTAATGGCGAGGATTTGGTAGGTGGTGGGTATGCATAGGAGTAATACTGGGTGTTCCTGCTCCAACTGTTCTTCACCGACAGATGCCAAGCCATCTAATGGCCAAGGCTCAGCCTGGCTGTGTACGACTGTGCCTCTCCCTGGTAAAGAGTTCTGAGGACAGGCTCCAGTCTTTCTTCTGTCATGGGTGTGATGTATAAGCTTACTGACACAAACATTCATTTGTTCTCTATTCATTAGCGCATTTATTTACTTATTTACCAATCCACACTACACTTAGTGAGCCTTCACAGTGTGCCATCTGCTGTGCTAACCTTTAGAGACACAAAGACGGGTCCCTGCAAGTCTCAGCTGAGCTACCTGTGTAATGCCAATGGGAAGGGAGATGACTTGATGGAGGGGGATGACTTGATGGAGGAGGTGTCACACTGCTAACCCTTCCAAGACAAAGAGCAGTCCATCCAATAGGGGAGGAGTCAAGAGTTCACAGCTGTGGATGGCATTTGGCATTCAGACCCAGTTGGTGGGCTCCTGCATTTTTTTTTTTTTAAGATAAAAAGAACAGTTTTCTTATGTTTGAAAATTTGAAAATTTCACATGAAGATCCAGATTTCCAACTTCTCTTGACAAACAGTGGATCTGGAAACCGGAGCCATATTCCCTGTTGGCAGCAATAAGGTGCTGCTGAGTGGCAACTGAAATCCCAAACAAACCCCAAACCAAATACACTGCCGTTGAGTTGACTACAACTCATACCAAACCTATAGAACAGAGAAGAATTGCCTGGTAGGATTTTCAAGGAGCAGCTGGTGGATTTGAACTGCTGACCTTTTGGTTAGCAGCTAAACACTTAACCACTGCACCATCAGGGCTCCAAATGCAATTCCTGGTGGTGCAAAGTTGCAGCACTCAGCTGCTAACCAAACGGTTGGAGGTTGGACCACCCAGAAGCATCTCAGAAGAAAGACTTGGTGATCTACTTCTGAAAAACTGAGCCACTGGATGCCCTCAGGTGCACAGTTCTACTGTGACATACAGGGGTTCTCCAGGAGCCGGAGGGGACTGACTGGCAGGCAGCTGGTTGTTTTTTTTTGTTGTTGTTGTTTTGGTTTTGGAGCAGTAGCTGCCTCTTTTTGCGTAAGGCAAGCACCCTGCAGTTTGCCGTGCTCCTCACCCTGCCCCCCTGTAATTCACAGCTACATCATGAGTTTCCGTCAGCTGGGGTATGAATGGGTACTGCCCAGTGGAGTGTATCTCTAAGGATGCGTTCACTGGATTCTAGGGAGGAGGTCCAGCAAAGCACGGTGGGCAGAGGCCAGGAGATCGGAAGAGCAGAGTCAGCTTCAAGGCTCTGCAAGTGGTTTCATATGGCCAGCAGATTATTACAGATTGGGCCGGAGGACGAGGAGAAGAGCACTGGAGAGGGAGACAGGAGCTGGATCACTGGGAAGGCCCTATGTGTCAGGCAAAGAATTTTGTAATGAATCCCAGGGACAGTGGGAGGGGCCTTTGGATTCTTGGCAGGGGAGTGTTGTGATGGTATTTCTGTTGTAGAAAGACCACCACACCGCAACCACAAAGAGTGTCCAACTGTCAGAGGTAGTGACAAGAGGCTGGGAGACCACTGAGGGGACTGCTGAGTCCAGGATAGAGATGAACACCCAAAACCAAACTTGTCACTGTTAATTCGATTCTAACTGTGGCAACCCTGTATTACAGAGTAGAGCTGCTCCATAGGGTTTTCTTGGTGGTGATCTGTAGGGAAGAGGAGGCCTAGTGGTGTAGCAGTTAAGCACTCAGCTGCTGAGAATTCAATGGGTTCTCTCTGCAGGAGCAAGAAATGCCAGTTTGATCCAATTAGGATTACATGCTTGGAAACCCTAAGGGGCAGTTGTGCTCTGTCCTGTAGGGTCGCTATGAGTTGGAATTGACTTGACAGCAATGAGGTTTTTTGTTGTTGTTTAATCTCCATGGAAACAGGTGTCTAGGCCTTTCTTATGTGGTGCCAGCGGGTGGGTTTGAACCACCAACCTTTAGGTTAATAGTTACGAGCAAGCTGTTCCCACCAGCCAGGGAGCCTGGGTTACAGATGAAAACAAAACAAACCCATTGCTGTCAAGTCAGTTCTGACTCATGGCAACTCTATAGCACAGAGTAGAACTGCCCCATAGGGTTTCCAAGGAGCGACTGGTTGATTTGAACTCTTAACCATGGCAGAGATGAGGGATCCTATAACCAGTCCTGCTTAGTGAGAATGACAAGAGCTCAAGGGTCACTTACACATGTTACCAGCCAAGTGCCACCGTGGTGACCCTCTAGGCCTCCTGTTACCAAAACGAGGCACTTGTTCACAGAGAGAGCCCCCTCCCCCGAGTAGATCTTGTCTGAGAAATATTTTTTGGCAGAATGAGTAGACATTTTGACTTTGGCTTGGCTGGTAGTAATTACATTAAAATGCCCCAGGTATCTCTAGGATGTACTTACAGAATTAACGGGCCTAGCAGTCTCATTTTCTTCTTAAGGTCCCAGGGTCTCCATGCACAAACATGTGTTCCCAGTGCACTGAATGGGACCCTGGAGGACCAGAAGAGTGACTGGTTTCCTCAGAGGTGAGCTGGAGGTGAATGCCAGCCTGCCCCTACCACCCCAGGACATCTCTGCCCACTGACTGGGAAATGCTGCAGTGGCCAATGCAGAAGGCACTCCAAATGCAGGGGACATTATTCCAGCAAACGAGGAACCCAACAATTATTTCCACTCAAAAGTTGGTAATGAATAGGCATGTTATTTATTCATTCATTAAACGTCGGCAAACAAGCAACCAAAGAGGAAGCTGTCTGGCCGTTCTTTTAATGAATCTGCTCCATTTCTGAGTGAAATGTGGGCTCCACAGATGAAATGCTGGACTCGGGAGATATATGACCAGCTTGGGAAGCCATCCTTCCAGGCTTAATTAAAGAAAATCAACAACTCCCGCTTGCGAAGGGTGATGATGGAAATCCAACCTGGAAATTGAAATGCAGAACTTGCCTGGCAGGCTGGTCTCGGCTGAGCTCACAGATGCCTCAGATCCTCATGCAAGATTGTGAACTGGATGTCCAGGAAGTCTGTAGCACCATCAGCGGCCAAGACATTGCTGGAGGTTGACACAATCAAATGCACCATAACAATTCCTTTTAGGTGAAGCTGTGTCCATTTATTTACTCATCTATCCAGTAAGCATTTATTGAGTACCTACTGTGCTCCAGGTGCTGTACCATAGATACAAAAGGCTAAGCAGAATAGATACAGCCTTCATGCTATCATCTTAATACTTAGGGAGATTTCTATTGTCATGGATTAAATTGTGTCCCCCTTAAAAATGTGTGTAGCAACTTGGGTAGACCCTGATTCCCGGTGTTGTGTGATGTTCCCATATGTTGAAAATCTTGCTTCTATGATGTTAATGATGTATGGTGCCTTGAGGCAATCTCTTGGGATATAAAGGAAAGGGAAGCAAGCAACAAGTTGGGGATTTCACAACATCAGGAAAGACGCAGTACCTAAAGCAGAGCACATCCTTTGGCTCCAGGGTTGCTACACATCAGAAGCTCCCAGTCCACGGGAAGATTGACCACTAGGACCTTCCTCCAGAGCCAGCAGAGAGAGACTTCCCTTGGAGCTGATGCCCTGAATTTGGACTTTTAGCCTACTTTTCTGTGAGAAAATAAATTTCTCTTTGTTAAAGCCATCCACTTGTGATATTTCTGTTATAGCAACACTAGATGACTAAGACATCTCTTAACCAGGTAGTCATGAATATGTGTAAATATATATAAACCTTCAGGAGGAAGGGAGAATGAAGAAAACTAGAACAACAAGGGAAAGATCAGTCCAAAGGTCTAGTGGACCACAGCTACCACAACTTTCTCAGACTGAGTCCAGTACAGCTAGATGGTACCCAGCTACCACCACCAGCTGCTCTGGCAGGGATCACAATAGAGGGTCCTGGATAGAGCCAGAGAAAAATATGGAACAAAATTCTAACAAAAGAAGGAGACTGGAGAAAACCAGAGTATGACCCTCAGATACTCTTTTAGCTCAGTACTGAAGTCACTCCTGAGGTCTACCCTTCAGCCAAATATTAGATAGGCCTGTAAAACAAAATAGACAAAAGGGGCATACCAGCCAGGGGCAGGGATGAGAAGGCAGGAGGACAGGAGAGCTGATAAAAGGGACCTCAAGGTCAAGAAGGGGAGAGTGTAGACATGTCGTGAGGTGGTTAACCAAGGTCATAAAACTATGTATTTTAACTGTTGAGTGAGAAGCTAGTTTGTTTGCAAGCCTTCATCTAAAGTACAACGGAAAAAAATCATGCCGTTGGCTTGATTCCAACTCATAGTGACCTTATGGGACAAAGTAGAACAGCCCCATAGAGTTTCCAAGGAGCAACTGGTGGCTTTGAATTGCTGACCTTTTGTTTAGCAGCTGTTCTTGTAACCACTGAGCCACCAGGGATCCTGTCATGTAAATCCTTATGTGATTTTTTTTTAATCACATAAATGCATACTGTAATTACAAATTATAAGAACTGTGGGGAAGATACAAGGTACCAAGCAAGCATGTAACAAGGAGCCCAGACCAAGCCTGCAGAAATCAGGCAGACATCCCTGAGGTGGCGGCAATGGCGCCTGGAGTCACGGGGACGTCAGGAGTTAACTAGATGAGAACCAGGAGGAAGGAGAGAAGGTGAGAGTCCAAGCAGAGGAATCAACACACACATTGTCTAGAAGTTGGTGTGAACACTGTCGCCAGAGGAAGTGCCCCAGGGGTTGCAGCTTTCATGTGCCAAAGAGTGAGACTCTCTTTAGATGACTAAGTGAGGAAGAGCACACGGCTGAAAATCATCCTGATAACATAAGCTGGGAGTGAGTGTGTTGCTTTAGATGAGGGGGGACTGGTGGGAACCCTGACTTCATGCTGTGAGCCTCTTAAAGGGAGGCACTGGCTTGCCAGGTGCGCAGTGCAGAAGGTGAGGCCCTCCGTGCAGAAGCAGTGTGGCGGCAGCACTGGTTTCACTGGCACGTGCCCTGTCACGCAGGCTGCCTGACCCTGGTGTCCAGGAGACCTCAGGGAGCAGCTGCCGTGCCGCCTCCCTTCTGTGAGTAAACCAGCCACTGTCAGACAGGGCTAATGACAGGTTCAGGTAGGACCACCTTGTATAAGACATACTTTTCCTTAACAACAGAGAAACAGATTTCTCTTTTGCGAAGTCCTCATTGAACTTGAAACGTTAAACTCCAGCATCCCTCAAATGATTCTTTTTAAGACCTCTTCCAACCAATTTTCAATCAACAGAAGAATAAAATAGTCCAATGCGATTGCTGTGAAAGGGAAGAAAAAAATTGGGAAGTCTATAACTGCCTTCAGGAATTCAAAAATAAAAATGTTCACGTACAGGCCTCTAGGCTTGGCTTTGCACAGAAACATCTCAGCTGAGAGGCAATTCACCTGTGTTTGCAGGCGTCAGGCCTGGGTCAATGGCCCCCCAAGGACAGATTGCCCCTGGCTACTTACATGAAGGGCAGTTCAGGGCTTTAGCTATGATTTGGCAGAAACAAGATTTCTTGTCATTCCATTCATAATGCTTCTGTAATTTGCAAAACACAGGAGGCATTTAAGTGTGGATAATATCACCTGCTTATGCCAGAGACGGAGAATGAATAAGGTCAGTAAAGTACTCTCACAGGAAAAACAGACACGCAGATGGGAGGTGGAAGCAAAGTTGGCAAGCCCGGGAGCTGGGGTGACGATTTATGGCCCTGTCTTGGTACCAGAACTGTGCGTGGAACATGTTAGCAGACCTCACCTCATACCTCCGGCAGAGGCCAACTTGGCAATGCTGGGCGCTCTGGCCAGCATGGGAAATTAATCAATTGGCCAGCAGGTATTGATGGGGCACCGCCATATGCTTAGCACCAGGCAAGCATCATGGTGATGCAAAGAATTATGAAATATTGCCCATCTATCGAGGAGCTTATGGTGTACTTTCCAAAGAAAGTCAGATGCCTTTGTCAAAGCTAACACATTTTACAGGGGTCGTCAGTGGATCAGTATTTACCATGGAAACTCTGTTAAAATTTATCCAAGGGAATAAACCTGCATCTTAAGGCCCTAAGTCCTCAAGACAACCTGAGAGAGAGAAACAGAAATATAGCTAACGTACAGATGGAAAAACCAAGGCTCAAGGGTAAGCATCTTGCCCAAGGTCCCACAACAGGTAATCAAGCCAAAATCTGATTGAACTTCATCCAAATCCCACACTTGCTCACTGCAGCCTTGTTTCCTGTAGTGGGCAGTTCTGCCACTGGAGAACTCTGCAAGCCCATGGAGGAGGCACCTAGTGGGCATTTTATGTCAGGTAGCTACGTAAAAGAGATCCTAGTGGCAAAAGGGTTAAAGCACTTGGCTGCTAACTGGAAGGTTGGCAGTTCAAACCCCCCAGCTGCTGTACGGGAGCAGGATGCAGCACTGTGCTTGCTTCAAGATCTACAGCCTTAGAAACCCCCTGGAGCAGCTCTGCTGTGGTATAAGATCTGAGTCAGGACTTACTCCACAGCAGTGTGTTTGGGTTAGCTGTGCATTTGTGTTAATATTTATTTAAAAAAATATGGTAACTAATAGAGCAAAAAGGAGCCCTGATGGTGCAGTGGTTAAGGACTTGGCTGTTAACCAAAAGTTTGGTAGTTCAAACTGATCATCCTGTTCTATGGGAGAAAGATATGACAGTCAGCTTCCGTAAAGATTTATAAAAAACAAAAAACAAAAAACAACCTGGTGGTATAGTGCTTAAGTGCTGTAGCTGCTGACCAAAAATTTAGGCAGTTCAGATCTACCAGGTGCTTCTTGGAAACCCCATGAAGCAGTTCTACTCTGTCCTATAAAGTTGCTGTGAGTCAGAATCAACTCAATGGCAATAGGTTTGGGTTTTGTGGTAGCGTTGATCCCAACTCATATGAACCCAAAAGGACAGAGTAGAACTGACCCATAAGGTTTCCAAGTAGCAGCTGGTGCATTCAAACTGCAGACTTTTTGGTTTACAGCCATAACTTTCAACCACTGCACTACCTGGGCTCCCCATTACAGCCTTGGAAGCCCCGTGGGGCTGTTCTACCCTCTCCTCTAGAATGGCTATGAGGTGACATCCACTCAATGGCAATGAGGTTTTTTAGTATAGCAGAGCTCTGATTTCACAGCTGTTACTGCTTCAGATGAGGTGTAAGTAAATATTTAAATTAAAGATAATGTAGGTTTTTAAAGGGAATAATCAGCAGAAGTGATAAGCAAATCATCATATGGGTAATAAGTCTATGTGACGAAAAGCAGGAGCGCTGTACACCAATATTAATTACAGTGTTACTCACAGTAGCTGAAAGGTAGAAACAGTCCTAAATGTCCACCTAAGGATGAATGGATTATCAACAGGTGAGATACACGTGCCATGGACTACTCATCCAGGAAGGAAGTTCCGGTACTTCGTTTCTATGCTATGACATGCACAAATCTTGAAAATACTGTGCTGGGTGAAGTCAGTCAGTCTCAAAAGGGCAAACACTATGTGATCTCACTTATGTGAACTGTCTGGAATGGAGCAAAGTTTATTAGTGGTTGCCAGGGGAGGGAGGAGGAGGATGGGGAGTCACTGTTGAAGGGACATGGAGTGTCTGTTAAAGGTGATGGGAGATCTGGCACCAGAGACAGACGATGGTTGTATGTCATGATTAATGTCACTGATGTCACTTAACTGTGCATTTAAAAAAATGCTGACATGGTGAATGTTGACTTATATATATTCTTGCCTGATAAAAAGAAACAGCAGCAGTAAGAGTGATTCAAGTTGAGGCCCTCAGCATTCCAGGAACCAATCCCTTCTGTCCCAGTATAACTAGAGGGGGTCTGGACAGGAACTGGGGAATTTGGAGATGACACGTGGTTCCTGCCTAAGGCAGGATGGAAACCAGAGAGACGAGTCAACCAGAAGGTCATGGTCTGGAGTTGGAGTGACAATCCCAGGAAATAGCCAACTCGCTGGTTAACTCCGACATCTAAAATAAATGCTGGAGCCAAGGTCACTGTCAAGTTGAGGAAATAACGAAAAGAAATGATTTTTGAGTACTTAAAGTAAGGCAAACCCCTGGGTGGTGTTAGTGGTTAAGTGCTTGACTAGTAGCTGAAAAGTTGGCAGTTGGAAGGGAGGGAGGAGAAAAGGAGGAAGGAAAGAGGAAGGGAGGGAGAGAAGGAAGGAGGATGGGAGGGAGGGTTGAATAGGAAAGATGGAAGAAGAGAAAGAAAGGAGAGGAGGAAGAAGAGACCAGAAGGGAGAGAGGGAAGGGGAAGGAGTAGACAGAAGGAAGGAGAGAAGAGAAGGGGTACTGAAGTGGGGTGGGCCACTGTGCCTTGTGGGTATTCACTGTCTCTCCAGCTTTTTTCTCCCTTCCTGTATCCTCATCACCATCTCTTAAGAGTAGCCTCTCACAGGCGGTCGCCTCCACCTTCTCTTCCCACTAATTTCCTTTCTGATATTTTCATTCACTGCCTTTTCATTGGGACCTCTTTCCCTTTAAGACTTGCTAATTAATGGACCAGTCTAATTTCCGTAGAGACAACATTCTTAATTGCCCTAATTCTCACTTCAGTCTTTTAGGCCTCCCTGTTGGCATTGATGCATTTTCATTTGCATTCTCAAACTCTTCAATTATAAATACACCGTCAGTACAGGGAGACAGTTTGCCTTCCACTGGCTGCATTCCTGCGTGGCGTGGCGTGGCATGGTGTGTGCAAGTTTCAGGGACTCTGCCTACTTTTACCACCTCATTTATATATGAAGATCCTCGGCATCTTGATACGTATTAGAGTTTTGATGAACTTTTTCAAAGCAGCTGTGTGGCTTTTGTGGGGAGAAGTAACTACTATGTTTTAATAATTGGTTTGTTGGTAGATTTACAGTTGCTTTTGTTTCCAGCTGCTTTTCATTTTTAGCTGGTATTTATAGAATACAGGGATCCTCAGTGGCACTGTAGTTGAGCACTCAATGACCCAAAAGTCAGCAGTTCAAACCCGCTAGTCTCTCTGTGAAAGAGAAGTCCTCATGATCTGCTTCAGTACAGCTGGTGACCTTGGAAAGCCCGTGGGGTAGTTATTTCCACTCTGTCCTGTAGGGCCACTGTGAGCCAGGAGTAGGCATCAACTCCATGACAATGGGATTTATAGAATATGGCCTGAGCACAGTGCTCAGTGTAGGTACCCAGGTGACAAAGAGGTGGTATTGAAACTCCCATCTTTACTGAAGACTCCTCTGGCCCAACTCCTCTTAGCCACGAGAAAGGAGATTGGAGCACAGTGAGAGTAGCATCTCCACTATAAATTCTCATCTCGGGCAATTTATTTCAACTCTTTGAGCCTCAGCTGCCTTCACTTTAAAGTGAGGAGAGTAGATCCTTCCTCACGGAGGAGGAGAGTCAAGGTTCAGTGGTAGAATTCTCTCACCTTCGGCGAGGGGGCCTGGGTTCCATCCCATCCACTACACCTCGCGCCCCGCTACCATTCATCTGTCAGTGAGGGCTTACAAGTTGCTGCAATGCTGAATGTGTTTCAGCAGAGTGTCCAGACTGAGACAGACTAGGAAGAAAGGCCTGGCGACCAGCGTCTGAAAATCAGCCGGTGCAAGCCGTCTGGGTCACGCCAATCTGATCACGGTGCATGGGCCACCAGGAGTCTGGAGCCATCTTGATGGCAGCTGACAACCACTGCCTCAAGGGACTACTTGTGAGAAAAAGGAGCACAAATACACAAAGTGTCCTTGAGCAATTTCTTTCACTTCTCTGAGTCTCAGTTGCTTATTTGCATTGGTGATCATACTAGTTTCCACGTCGTACAATGGAAGTGTAGTTGGCACAGTGATTAAAGCGCACAGCTGCTAATGGATAGATCCGTGGTTTGAACCCACGAGCCGCCCCAGGGAGGAAGATCTGGCAGCCTGCTTCCATATAGATAATACAGATAATAGCCCTGGAAACCTGGTGGGACAGGGCTCTTCTGTCAACAGAGGGCTCCTCGGAGTCAGAATCGGCCTGATGGCAGTGGGATATAATGGGATCTCATAGGGTTGATCTTGAGGATCATGTCACTAAGAAGACGTGAGGTGCCTGGGGCAATGCCAGGCACACAGAGCACCGTGCTTGGACCTGCTGCCATGATTCTCACAGTACGACAGTGGTGGGGGCTTCACCCTTTGGGTCCCAGTCTGATACTGCATGAGCCCTCAATGCTGGTGAGAAGAGGAGGGTGTCCACCGGCACCGAAGGGTGCCCAGCCTGATGACGGGGTGCCTGGGGGCAAAGCTCTGCAGCACCCACGCTTTGGCTTGCGTGCTCGCGCAAAACCAGAAACATTTCCCTCCTGTGTTTCCTCTTCTGATTGCACCCAGGCTGCCCTCGTGGGTCACGGGCTTTGCTGCAGGAGGGTCCCATGGAGCAGCCTGCTCCCAGCCAGCTCCTTCTTTGTGCTTCCCTTTCACGGTGATCCGAGGTGACATTTATGCATCTGCTGTGGTGCCTGTGAGTCATAGCTCTTTGGGGATAACCTCAGGTGGCAGATTTTCTTCCACTGTGTTAGGTGTCATGGGGAAGGTGACTGGGAAACTCAGGGATTTATTTTTCCTTGTGTCTTGGTGGTGCTGGTGGCATCCAGTCAATTCAGACTCCTAGTGACTCTGTAGGACAGAGCAGAACTGCCTTGTAGAGTTTCCTTGGCTGTAGTCTTGATGGAAACAGGTCCTTGTTCTCTTGTGTATTATAATCACCTATTACTGTTAAACAAGCACTGAAAAAAAAAAAAAATCCCCTGCTGCTGTTGTCATTTTAAAAAGTTATTTTGAAATCATTTTAGACTCACAAAAAGTTGCCAAAACAGTAAAAAGAGTTTCTGTGTACCTTCCCCTACCCCCCCCCCCCGCCAGCGCTTGTGCAGTCACTGTAGCAGACTGTCAAAAGCAGACAGCGGACACTGTGCAATACTGTTACGTCCGCTACAGGCTCCCACCCGCCTGTCAGTGGGTCCGGCTTGCATGTTGCTGTGATGCTTAAAGCCACGCCATGGTATTTGAAATACCAACAGGGTCACCTGTGGTGGACAGGCTTCCACAGAGCGTCTAGACTAAGACACTTGAGGAAGAAAGGCCTGATGATCTACTTCTACAAATTAGTCAATGAAAACTGTGTGGATCACCGCAGCATACTTCTCCAGTATGGTGAGGGAGGACGGGCAGGTTGGAAGGCATTCAAAATGCAGAGTGGTCACCACGAAGGGCTGAAGTCTTCCAGTGGCTGTGGAGATGGCAGAAGACCAGGCCATGTTTCCTTCTGTTGCATGAGATCTGACAGTTAAGTCCACTAACTTAATTGTTTTAAGTGCTACGTACCTCTTGGCTGAGTATCACCATGCTCACCTTTGAAGTACTCCCCTTGGGAAGCTATGCACCAATGCCAGCGCCTAGTCCACCCTTCAAAGCAATTTTGGAACTCTTTCTCTAGAATGGCCATTGTGCATGGTGGCATGGTGTCAGGTTCACGAACTTAATTGGGTAGCTGTCTGTGAGAGAGTTTGTGGCCAGCCAACAAATAACTGTATTGGAACACCCTCCTTAGTCACCTGATCTGGCTCCCAATGACTTTTTTCTTTACCCAAAGACAAAGGAAATGATTGAAAGAAAAACATTTTGATGACCTTCAGGACATCAAGGGTAATATGACAACAGCTCTGATGACCATTCCAGAAAAAGAGCTTCAAAATTGCTTTGAAGGGTAGAGTACTTGGAAGGGGACCGTAGTGATATTCTGCAATGAGGTATGTGGCACTTTTTCTAGGGTGAGTTTGTGAACTTCATCGGCAGCCCTCCTACCTGGGGTTATCCTGACTGAGACCTGACTCCACAGCAACTAACACCAACAATACCCAGCTCTTATTTGCATTGTGTCCATTTTTACATTCACTGTGTGTGTGTGTGTGTGTGTGTGTGTGTGTGTGCATGCGCACATGCGCATATGCATGTGCATGTGTATTGGATCCATAAAAATTTAGCAAATGATTAGATTCATTCAAGCACCATCGCACTCAAGATACACAACTTTGTCTTCACCACAAAGAAACTCCCTCCTGCCAGCCCTTTGTGGTCACACCATACGTTTGACACTTTGAGAAGGTTACATGAGTGTGCCGTTGTACTTGAGATGCTACCTTTTTTTGTTTTGCCTGTTTTTCCCAAATTATGTTTACTTACTTCCAAAGTATCCTAAACCTATTTACTTTAATTCCCCATTACAAGCCCATCGCACCATCTTCTGCTTTTAATGAACACCCAAGAGAGTTCAGAGAAGTAAGATAATAAAGACTAAAAACAAACTGACAGCAATTAAGGTTGCTAAACGAGATAACAGTGACAGCAGTGATAGCATTAACAATACCTGCAGCTCACATTTATGGGTCACTTACTGTGTGCCAGGCTCCGTGTAAGCACTTCATGAGTGCCACCTTATTTAATTCTTATAACCCACCCTGTGAGATAGGTTCCGTTTTTATATTATGGGTGCCACTATTATTTTATGATGGGTAAACTGAGGCACGAGGGTTTTGTAAATTTCCCAAAGCCAACGCTGTCAACCAGTGGTGCCCGTGTGGGGGACCTGGGCAGAGTTCAGCTGGTTTGTTCTGTAGGCAGGACCCACACAGCTCCAAGAAACTATACAAATACACAAACTCCACACGAATGGTAATCTGTCAGAGTTCTAGAGGCCTCTAAAACCACGTGGTTCAATTTCTTAATTTTATACTGAGGAACTGTTCTGACAGGGTTTTGAACTCAAAGTGGCGTAGTTCACAGTGTAGAAGAACATCCTGGATTGAAACTCTGGGCTCCTGATGCGCTGGATTTGAACACAGCATTAGAGGTTGGCATAGTGGGTTAAGTGCTGTGTCTTCTAATTACAATGTTGGTCGTTCAAATCCACCAAGTGCTCCTTGGAAACCCTGTAGGGCAGTTCTACTCGACCTCTAGGGCCACTGTGAGTCAGATCCAACTCAGGGGCAGTGGGTTTGGGGTTTTGTTTTTTTTTTTTTTTAGGTTTTTAGAGGTTTTCAGGAATTAGGAACAAATTAAGGCATGGGGCCAGGGGCCTTTTAACCAAAAGGACTGGCTTTGGTCTTCTGTAACACCCTGTCTGCGTTACTTGGAAGCCCTTGTAGCATAGCGATTTTGTGACTGCTGCTTCCATGGCTGTTGATTGTGGATCCAAGTAAAATGAAATCCCTGACAACCTCGGTATCTTTTCCATTTGTCATGATGTGGCTTATTAATCCACTTGCGAGTATTTTGTTTTCTTTATGTCAAAGTATAACCCGTACTAAAGGCTGTGGTCTTTGATCTTCATCAGTAAGTGCTCGGGTCCTCTTCACTCTGATTCATCGCTGCCAAAGTTAGTGCGTGTGTTCACTGGACCTACATTTACAGAACGTCACGGCCACCATTCCACCACTTCAGTTTCCAGGGATAGTTGTTAATGTTGGTAAATGCAGTGTGTGATTGGAAGCTGAAAAAGTATTTTATTTTTCACTTCCTATTGGTCAAATCAGAAACCCTGGTGCATAGTGGTTAAGTGCTAGGGCTGTCAAGCAAAAGGTTGGAAGTTCAGATCCACCAGATGCTCCTTGGACTCTATGGGGCAGTTCTCTTCTCTCCTGTAGGGTCACTGTGAGTTGGAATTGACATATCAGCAGTAGGTTTTTTTTTTTTCCTCCAGTTCATCGGTTCCCTTGTAGTCTGTGTCAACCGTGGTCAGGTCCAGCTGTGTGTAATAGCAAACTCACAATGATGGTGATTTGGGGTCACACAGGTTTACACTCTCATGAACAGCAGTCCTTTGCTCCCAGTTGATAGGTAGAGAAGGAGGGAAAAGAGAGCTGATGGGAGTAGAACATGGCAGCTAGGAAGTGGCACTCAGTGCTTCCTTGTGTGTCCTCTTAGCCAAAACTGTTACGTGGCCACAGGTAACCACAACAGGGTTGAGTGTCCAGGAGGAAAAGGCATGGGTTAGGCTGATCCGTATCTAAGCATCTAACTAGCACTGCCAGCTTTACCTTCCAGATAGTTCTCAGATTTGTCCTCTACTGCCCATCTTGGTGTATAATCATAGGCCCTTACAATTTCCACAGAAACCCAGAGTAGACCTATTGCCATCAAGTCAGTTAGACTCATAATGACCGTGTAAGACAGAGCAGAACTGCTCCATAGAGTTTCCAAGGAGTGCCTGGTCAATTCAAAGTACCAGCCTTTTGGTTAGCGGCATAGCCCTTGAGCACTGCATGCCCGGGATTTCCAGACCCAGAGTGATCCTCCTCAAATACAAAGCTGGCCATAGCCAACAAGGATGCCTCACATCACTGCAGCGATGCAAAACATCTTCTGTTCCCTTGCTTCTCCGTCTCTTGAATCCTCATCTTGCGTTGGCCTTCACTGTGCATTTGACATTTCCCCATTTACGAACCCCTGAGACTTCCTTCACACTGGCCTCTCTGCCCCCAGTGCTTTTCATCCCTGCATCATTGGGCTGCCTGCTATTTATCTTAGAAACTGTTTGAGACATGTCCTCTGACTGTTTTTCCCACCACATGGCAGAGATGGTGATGTTTTCACCAAACCCGTGTCTCTTCACCTGCTCTGACCGTGTTTCCCATGCCCCTTTGCAGTTAGCCATGGCTGCATGATAGTCCTGGTTAGTGGGACACAAGAGGAAGCACTGAGCACCACTCCTAAGCCTGGCCCATTTTACTTTCTGCTGGCTGTCTTTGTTGTTCTTTCTCTGTGTGCCAATTGAAAAACAAAGGATTTTGAGACCTTAGGGCATGAAAGGGTCACAAGATGGGAGAAGCTTGTGTTCCTGGATAACAGCTTAGAGCAGATGCCCTGCACTATCCCTGATTCGATTTTAAGCTGTGGAGGAAAAGCAAAGCAAACACACACACACACCCTGCTAAGTTTGTTACAGAAGCTAATTTGACCTTAATTAATATCTGCCATCAGGCTTGACTCATTATAATCCAGCTCAACTCAAAAGGTAATTCTCAAGCATCCGTATACCAGGTACTAGGCTAGGCAGTAGAGTTACAGCATAGTATAGCATATATATATTTCTTGCCCTCTTGGAGCTTTTAGTCCAGGAGTTTATTGCCCTGCTTGTGATCTTTCACCATGTCTTGTGATTTTTGGTGTTACTACACTCATCTTGCTCTCTTATCATTGGGTAATTCCTTGTCTATCATGTGAAAATGTGGTTTACTTGAGGACAGATACTGTATCTTAATCTTATTTCTAATACCATTGTGCCCGAGACACCATATGACTTGGTAAATGTTTTAGGAAGAAATGTGCCACCTGCTGCTCGCCCGTTGAGCCGTCTTAGCCCTGGTCAGTGGGCAAGGACCCTGTTCTGTGTCTTTTTTGCACTTTGTGTCTCGCTGACTTTTTCCAGCACAATGTAGCCTTTTCTCCTTGAACAGGGCAGGTTTGTTGAATCCAAGGGAAATTTTATGCCTCACTCAATGGCTTCTCCCCCCTAATGAGAAAATAAAATATTTGACAATTTTCTCCACTGTCCTCCTATTTTGCTTTGAATTGGGCTGCCTTTTCCAGTGTTTCTCCTGCTCGGAAATGACAAATGCCCTTTAAACCAACACAGTGTTATTTGCAAATGAACTTAAAAAGGAAGAAAATTGCACAGAACTGAAACTGACTCCAGCAACAGCTTGGAAAAACACATTTTTCAGGGTACCAAGCAAAGGAATTTATCCAATTTAATTTTCAGGTAGGTCTATAAAATTAATAAGTATTCTGACTGAAAAGCGTAATTAAAGCAACGGTGAATGTAAATGAGGAAGGGAAGTAGTGTGCTATGACTGGAATATCATTTTGCAACTGAATGGCCCATACCCAGAAAACAAATCATTAATGCAGTCTTACTTCTCGAGAACATTTGGGGAAGCAAGGAGGCTCTCACTGTTCCATGTAATCATCTTCTTGGGAACGTCTGAGCAAACAGCAGCAGGCTCAGCTAGAACTAGCAGTCATTTCTGCAACACTGAAACCAAGAGGTAGGTGCCATTTTCCACATTCTGGCAGAGACTGAAGGAAAGCAGAGCCCACCTCGTGCCCTGTGGCCAACCCTGTTGATTGTCTACCCAGCAGTCAATCCTCCTACTAACAGAACCTTGATTTTGTTCAAAGTACACAAGCTTCAGACTGTGAATCCTGACTGTACTAAGCCAATCATGGCAACCCTGTTCCCCTTTGCTAGCTACCTGATTTCTCAGTCCCTATTGCAGCTAGGAGCAGCCATATGGCACTGCCCAGGTCATTGAGACATCAGCAGCTATCTGCCCGGGACTTCTGGAAAATATTTTCTTCCTACCAAAAGGAGAAAGAAGTGAGAAGAAGACTCTCCCTCAGTGCCCTGAATTCCCTTTTCTCACCTCTGCTGCTTGTCTGTGAATTCAGTTGTGATACCTGGAGCTGTGGTAGTCATTTCACAACCATGAAACAACCAGCATGCATAGAAAAAGGCAACATGCTAAAGACTAGAGTCAGTACTAGAATGGATGACAGAATTGAATTTCTGAACCAACCTTGGTTATCTACCTTCAACCTTCTTATTCAGTGAGATGAGATCCGTATTGATTGTCTAGGCCACTGCCGTGTAGAATTCCGTCATCTTTAGCCAAACATAATTTTAACTAACAGCCTCCCAAATTTATCTCCTTTCTAAAGTCCCCATAAGTCATCCCTTCATCACTGTTCTGTCTGCTACTGCCCAGTTCAGGCTCACTCTTCCTTTATTCCAAGTCTTGCTATAGCCTGATAACCAATGTCCCTACCTCTGTTCTCACCCAGACCATCTCCACGTCATCAGCAGGGTGAGCTAACCAAGTCATCAGCAGGGTGAGCTAATGTCTGTTTCTTCCAAACAGGTGCATCTAACATGTCTGTTCATCCTTTGGGCTCCTTTAGAGTCAAGAACAGTCGCTTTCTCCACCGAGAAGCCATTCCAACTTTCCAGGGCAAAACTCATCGTAGTTTTCTCCTCCCTGCCTCCCTCCTTCCCTGCCCCCTGCCCTCTCTGCCTGCCTCATTCCTCCATCCCTCTCCCCACTCTCCCCCATTCTTTCTTTCATCCCTTTCCTCCTTCCCTACTCCCTCTCTTTCTCAAACGTGCATTAAATGCTCTTCATGTACCAGAACATTTATCAGCCCTCATCTCTTCAAATTACGGTTATGTGTATTTTGTACTTCAGTAGCTAGAGATCTATCTGTCCAACTACCTTGTAATCAGAGACTACTTTCCTTTTGTATCCCTAGCACTTAGCACAGGATCTGCAGTATCACCAGAGCTCCATATAAATATTCACTGAATAAATTCACCCTTCTAGGCAGGAGATACAGTGGTAGACAAGACCGGAAGGTCTCTACCCTTATGGTCCACACACACCAGCTGGTGAGACTTGTTGAAAAAATCATCTCAGATAAGTATAAATTCAGGCTGAATGGGAAATTCTGCAAAAGGGAATTAGAAGATGCTGTTGGAGCCCTGGTGGCGTGGTGCTAAAGAGCTCAGCTGCTAACCGAAAAGGTTGGCAATTCGAATCCACCAGCTGCTCCTTGGAAACAATATGGGCAGTTCTACTCTGTCCTATAGGGTCACCATGAGTTGGAATTGACAGTCACAGGTTCTGAGAAGTGCCTAGGTGTCCCTGGATGGCATAAATGGTTACGTACTCAGCTACTAACCAAAATTTGGTGGTTCGAGTCTATCCAGAGGTACCTCAAGAGGGAGAGGCCTGGTGATCTTCTTAAGAATTCTCCAAGGAAAGCCCTATTCAGCACAGTTCTACTCTGACACATAGAAGGTCACCATGAGTTACAAGTGACTGTTCTGAGGAGTGTAGCACGGGGATCTAACTTATCTTTCAAAGGGGACCAACCAGAGGTCTTTGAGACAGTGGGAAGATATCAAGCATTGCTGATCGGTGGAAAAGAGATACCGTGACCGGAGCACAGTGAGGCAGGGAAGCAGAGGACGTGAGCAGGGGAAGCAGGGGCCAGACCGTGGAGGTCCATGTGGACTGTGCTGAAGTTTGTTTGTTTTCTTCATCCTAAATGCAATGAGAAAATATTGAAGGGTTTCAAGAAGCTGGAAGTGACACAATCTAATTTTCATTTTAAAAGAGTCAATCTCTTTGCTCCAGGGAGTGGTGATTGGGGGAAACACAAGGAGAGGCTGAGGTCTGAGTTACAAGTCTGTCTCAGGGAAGGATGGCAGCTTGGGTTGAGGTGATAGCAATGGCCCTATGAGGACCAGGCCACTGGAAGAGAAGTTTGGGACTTAGGTTATAGGACTGGGTGGCAGATTGGGTATGTGGGTAGCGGAGCAGACTGTCTTTACTATAGCCTACCCGCCCCTTCCAGGCTGCCTCTTGACTTCCTTTGGCGCACCATGAGGTCAGGATCATCTGTCTCAGGTCGACGGCTGACTTGTCACTCTGAGCAAACCCTCTTTGTGGGAACAAGGTCAAAGAGAAGGCTTTTTCCTCTAGGAAAAATCAATGAAACTCGTAAACCAGAAGAAAATACATTAACCCTGCCTACCTTGCTTTCCACACACGTGTGTCTGCAGAAAGGTACAAGTGACATTTCCCAACCATTAAATCATATGGCTGAGAGGAAATCCAAGAGCTTGTTGAATTCTCCAAAGTCTGTTGCCCCTAGAAGATGCCCCAGGGCCTCTTCTCAGGCTTCCACAGGAGTGAGGTTTCAGGTAACTGCCTTGAACCTCCTCCCACAAGCCTTGTCTTTGTTAAGGTGGTTTCCTCTGGTTCTGGCTCAGTCAGGACTTCTGTTGTCAACACTCAGAGTACCCTACACCTTGTAGCACTCAGCAGTCTGTACTCGAACAATTAATCATGTAAGTCATTGTTCAATGCCCTGTTGGTATGGGGGGCAGGCCTGATTTTGTTAAATCTACTCTCAGATTTCAGATTCACTCAACAGCACAAAATTAACTCACTTTTCAGGGCCTGTCCAGATGGCTGACCATCCCTGTATATTATACCTTAGGGTTATGGAGGACACCTTGAACCCCAGCCAGCGCGCTTGGCCCACGGATTCAAAGATGATGCTCCTGTTTAGAATGGGCCTGTGGTCCACCTATCAGCTCTAACACAAGCTGTGTGTTTGAACCAGTTAACAAATCACTGCGCTTCTCCATGTCTTCCTTCATCAAAGGAGGTCAGTGCTACCCACTAGAACCTAGTAGTTAACATTCAGGAGTTAGATGATGTGGGTTCAAATTCTGTGTCTGCCACTTTCTTGCTGTGTTACCTGGGGCAGATACCTCACCTCTCTGAATGTGGCCCACTTTTTCAAAACAAGAACAAAAAGAATATATCATGCAGTTGCTGCAAAACATATATAGACAGACAGATACATTCTTTAGATAGCCTCAGATTTAACATTTATTGACTGCTACCATGACCATAACACCCTGGTGGAATAGTGGTTGAGTGCTATGTCTCCTAACCAAAAGGTCAGCAGTTCAAATCCACCAAGCACTCCTTGAAAACTCTATGGGGCAATTCTGCTCTGTCCTATGGGGTTCCTATGAGTTGGAATTGATTCAACAGCAGGGGGTCTTTTAGTACCATATTGTGGCCAGTTTCTTTGGTCACAGAATTGTGGTGAGGGAAGAACATCAGTACACTAAATAGATGTGACAGTGGCAGTGCCATCATCGGTGACGATGATAATGGCGGGCCTTTGTCAGTTCTTTCCTGTGAGCCTGATGCCACTCTCTCTGGTCTACTTAGGTGAACTCCTTCAGTCCTCAGAACAAGCTTGAGAAGCACTAGTAATAATACCCTCATTTTACTGTAAGGAGGCTGGGCTAACTCGGTAAACATTAGATAATACTGCTGTCAACAGCCATCCCACCCACATCTATTATCTGCGAGGTACTGTACACCCGGCGCTGAGGACACAAACACGACTAGCAGTTGCGCCTTCCCCTCTAGGAAATCACAGATCAGCGGAGGGGGCAGATAAACACAGAACTGACCAAACGTACTCTGCTCATGGTGTGAATGGAATCTTACGCAAATGTTGAGTTAACAAGCAGCGTTTTGTGAGGCAGTAGGAGAAAAGATTAAATATGATGTATACAAAAGATCTGTGTAAACTCAAGAGCATGACAGAATGAAAATGTCTCTAATGAGTAGTTAGAACTAGCTCCTTACCTACCTGCCTACAAGAAAAAGGACATGCCTCAGCTGTGAAGAGAACAGGGCCACCTTAGGACCACTTTATTGCCCTTGTCACCACCTTGGCTGATTCAATGGAGGGGCATGAGACAGCACTTATGGGCTTATGCGTGATTGTGTGATCGCCCATCTTTGCTGGTTCGCATCCAATTCAAAATGGCATGGCGGCCTCATGTTCACCAAGGCAGTGGTTTCTGTGACCTCCTTGAAGTAGGGAAGCAATTTTATTAAAAATATGATCATTTAATTAATTAACTAGCTATTTAATTAATTAGGCATATATTTCTTGAGCATCAGACTCTATTCTAAGTGCTGATGATATGTCATTTGATAATCTAGGTAAAGTTTATGCCTTTGTAGCTCCAGTATTCAAGTGAGGGAGAGAGACTGTTGAGAAACTAAAAAGTAAATATTCAGTGTATTTGATGGTGTTAAATGCTATAAAGCAAAATAAAACAGGATAGGGGACAGAAAGGAGTCCTGGGTTGGGAAATGGAATTATTATTTTCTGTAGGGTGGTTAAAGGAACGCTGGTGGCCCAATTATTAAAGGCTTGGCTGTTAAAAAAGGGCTGATAGTTCAGACCTACCAGCTGCTCTGTGGGAGAGAAGACCTGGTGATCTGGTCTCATAAAGATTATAGACTAGGAAATCCCATGGGGCAGTTCTGTCCTGTCCTATAGAGTCATTATGAATCAGAATTGATTCAAAGGCACACGACAAAAACAACAGCATAGGGTAGTTAAGGGAAGCCAGCCGGCCAAGTGCTGTCGAGTTAAGGGAAAGCTCCACCCATAAGATCATATTTAACCAAAGTGCTTAAGGGAGTGGAGGAGTCCTGTAGATCTTCGGAAGAACATTCTGGCAGTATACCAGCAAGAGCAAAGGTTCTGGAGTGGAGTACTTGGCTTAGTGAATTTGAAGAAGCAAATAAGTAAAGAAATAAACCTAACCCGTTGTCACTGAGTCAATCCCAACCCTTGGCAACCCTGTAGGACAGAACAGAACTGCCTCATACGGTTTCCACCGAGCACTTGGTGGATTCAGACTGCCAAGATTTGTTAGTAGCCTGTTAGCAGCTTAGCTCTTGATTACCATACTGCCAGGGCTCCTCTTGAAGAACAGTGGGGGGCGAGAAACTAAGGGGTGCAGTCAAAGAAGTCATGGGGGCAGGAGAGGCAGCAGCCTGTGGTCAGAACTGTGAACTTGACTCTAGAGGAGATGAGAAAGTTTTGAATACAGGAGTCCTGTGATCTGACTAGGGTTTCAAAGGGTGCTGATTCACCCACTGAGAGCAGACTTTAGGGAAGACGAGGAGGAGAAACTACCATACCAGTCTAGGTGACGGATCATGGTGGCCTGACCCAGCTGCTAGCCCTGGAGGCGATGAGAAGAGAAGGGGCAGCAGAGAACTGCTTCGAAAGCAGAGCTCTCAAGATTTGCTGATGGATTGGGCACGGATGAGAGAGAGAAAGTCAGGAAGACTCCAAGGCCTTTGGTCTGGGTCATCGGAAAGATGGAGCTCCCTTTACTGAGATGGCAACACAACAGCAGGGCAGGTGACAGAAGGTGAGAGGGGAAGATCAGGAGCCCACTGGGACACATTTAGTATGAAATGCCACTGAGGCATCCACGGAGAGATGCTGAAGACGTGGCAGGAGTCCGCAGGGAGAGGCCCAGATTGGGAGGGAGCAATATGAGAGTCATCAGCGTATGTTGTTGTTTGTTGCCATGGAGTCCACACCAAGTGATGGCAAGCCCTTGAAAGCAGAACTGAACATTTGCCCAGTCGTATGCCAGCATTGCTGCTATCTTAGTTCCAGTGCTGCTGTAACAGGAATCCCCCAAGTAGATGGGGGATTTATTCTGTCACAATCTAGGAAGCTGGAAGTTCCAGTTCAGGTTGCCAGCTCCAGGGGAAGGATTTCTGTCTCTGATAGCTGTGGGGGAAAGTTCTTTTCATGAGTCTTACCCTGCTCCAGGAGCTTCTCAGTGCAAGGACCCTGAGTCCCAAGGACGCTCTGTTATCCTAGCTCTTGTTTCTGTGTGGTATGAGATCCCCGTGTCTCTCTGCTTGCTTCTTTTTTATCTTAATAGAGATTACCTCAAAAGACAACCTAACTTTGTAGATTGAGTCCTGTCCCGTTAACGTACCAAACCAAGAAAGCTACTGCCTTGGAGGTGATGCTGACTCACAGTGACCCTATAGGACAGAGTAGGACTGCCCCATAGAGTTTCCAAGGAGCGCTTGGTGGATTTGAACAAACCCAACTGCTTCTGACCCCGCCTCATTAACGTCATACAGGTAGGATTTACAACACATGGGAAAATCATATCAGATGACAAAATGATGGGTGATCACACAGTACTATGAATCGTGGCCGGCTAAAGTTGACACGCATTTTGGGCGGACATAGTGCAGTCCATAACAACACTGTCACTGTTGTGACCACTGTGTATTTTGAGTGACTTCCAACTTAGGAGACACTTCTACTAGCATGGTGTGCCTTCCAGGACAGTGTTCTGCTGCGATCCACAGTGTTTCCATTGATTTATTTTCAGAAGTAGATCTTCAGGACTTTCTTGCTATGTCTTAGAAACTCCAGTGTAATCTATCCACCACGGGTGACCCTGCTGGCTATTTGACATACTGATGGCCTAGCCTCCAGCGTCACAGTAACACGGAAGCCTCCACAGTCCAACAAACTGCCAGGTGGTGGCATCAGCATGTAGACATTTAAACCTCTGAGACTAAAAGATAGCACGGAAGGCATGAGTATAGACAGATGTGGGTTAGTCATCTGCTGCTGCTCTAACAAGGACACCACGAGTGAATGGCTTTAACAAGGAGAAGTTGGTTCTCACACAGTCCACTAGGCTACAAGTCTCAATTCAGGATATTGGCTCCAGGGGAACATGCTGTCTATCAACTCTGGAGGGCGGTCCTTGGGTTGCATCAGTCTTTGGTCTGAGAGCATCATGGCGCAGGAACCTCAGGTGTGAAGGATGCGCCCTGCTCCCGGTGCTGCTTTCTTGGTGGCATGAAGTCCCCAACTCTCTGCTTGTTTCCCTTTCCTTTTATCTCTTGTAAGATAAGAGGTAGTTCAAGCCACATTCCAGGGAAATTCTCTTTACAATGGAGCAGAGAGGTGACCTTAGGAAGCGTGTTACAATCCCATCTTAATCCTTTTAACATAATCCGGTGTCTTAACCACTGGCAGAGGTTAGGATTTACAACACAGGAAAATCCCCAAATGAGAAGACAATCACCAAATAGTAGGAATCATGGACCAGCCACAACGTTGCATACATTTTGAGGGGGGACACAATTGAATCCATGACAAGATAGAAGAAATCCATGGACCTGTGCCCTGAGTCACTCCAGGGTTTAAAGAGGGATTTCCAGCCTGCTCTGTCCATGGAATTCAGGGTGGGAGATGTGAACTCAGAGCAGAAAAATAAAGTACATCTTTATGTTCACCAACTTTTAACTGACATTCGATACGTATGCCTGTCAGCTATGAGTGAGGGATTAAACCGCAGCAGTGTCGGTGGAAGCTGTGCCCGTGTCACTAACAGAAACAACAGATCATTATCATGTTCCAAGTGCTGCAGGTATTTGCAAATATCATTTACACCTATCACTACTTCAACATGATGGGGTCTGTAAACCTGCCACGTGGTCTTTTTATTTAGGGTGCTAATTAAGAAGCCCCTCCATCACCATGTCACACATCTGTTGTATTAAGTGTTTTGATAACTGTTTTCCCATATAATCAGCTTCCTGGAAACACTGTGCATTTCATGCACTTAAAAGAAGCATTATTCTGGAAAGGGATCTGTAAGAGTCATCAGCCTGCTGAAGGTGTCCAAGGCCCCAAAAGGTTAAAACTCTGGTTTAAAGGTTGAAGAAGTGACAGAGAAGCTGGAGGTCAGCCAGAGTCCCATGATGACTCCAGAGAGCTGACTTCTGTCCCTGCCCCTTTCCTGTTTCCCTTGATGGACAGATAGACAGACAGATAAGACAGACAGATGAGAGAGACAGAGAGACAGAGATGAGATAGGGAGATAAGACAGATAGCTACAATAGACAGATTAGATAAGTGGATTAGGTAGATTAGATTAGATAGACTAGAGACAGAGATACATTAGGCAGATAGATGGACAGACAGACTAGATAAAGACAGATTAGATAAACAGATTGGAGAGTAGATAGAGATACATTAGGTAGACAAACAGATTTGATAGATTAGATCAATAGATTGGATTAGATTAGACAGACTAGATAGATAGGGACAGATAGAGAGGTTAGATAGGCAGACAGACAGATAGATTAGATAGACAGAGAGAGAGCTAGGAGCCATTGAGTTCACTCTGATTCATGGAGAGGACAGTTCTGAAACCACATCATCCTTACAGTCTCCAGAATGTTCGAGGCCATCCTCTGGCTATCGATTGTACCACTCCAGTTCCCCAAAGGTCTCTGTCACCCGTGCTGAACATGATGTCCTCCTCCAGCTCCTAATCCATCTTGATGACACATCCAAAGCAAGGAAGTTGTGTCTAACAGACTTGAGAAGCACTGAGAGTGTGGCCCCGGACACCTTTTTAACTCAGTCCTGAAGTCGTTCCTGAGGTTCACCTTTCAGATTATAGAATGCAATAAAAGGTCCGTAGAGTTTCCAAGGAGTGCCTGGCGGATTTGAACTGCCAGCCTTTTCATTAGCAGGTGTAGCCCTTAACCACTATGCCTCGCAGGGTTTAGATAAGTCCATAAAAGGAGACATCAACCTAGGGGCAAGGATGGGAAGGCAGGAGGGGACAGGAAAGCTGGCAGTAGGGAACCCAAAGTCTAGAAGGTAGAGTGTTGACTTGTCTTGGGGTTGGCATCCAAAGTTACAAAACAGTAAATGTACTAATTATGTAATGAGAAGCTAGTTTGTTCTATAAACCTTCATATAAAGCACAATTTAAAACAACAAGTTGGACGATGCTGCATTGCAGTTCATAAGGGTTTCATTGGCTAATTTTTGGAAGTCAGCAGCCAGGCCTTTGTTCCTAGTTGGTCTTTGTCTAGAGGACCCACTGAAACCTGTCCACCCTAGATGACCCTGCTGGTACTTGAAACGCAGGTGACACAGCTTCCAGCATCAGAGCAGCACACCAGCTAGGCACAGTATGTCGGACAGCCTGGTGGTCATCCCCTTCTGGGTACCTCTGACCTGCTTTTTCTGTGTTCAGGGAACCTTGTTTTCTAAAACGAGCAAGCCAGGGCCTCGTCTGTCAAGGACGCTGTTGTCCAGAGCAGAGCAAGTACCCAAGTCAGTATTATACGCATCAGAGAGTCTTACAACTTGTGAAGGATACTCAAGCCACACTACGTGAGTTCCGAAGGCCCTGTCTGTGGAGAATTCAAATGCAAGTTTTTTTGTTGCTGGGGAACAGAGAATTGACACTGCTGTTGTACTGTTTTGTCGCTTGTTTTCTTCCCTAAGTGTTTGGCTCGTAGAGAAGCCCTCTTTAGCGAGTGTGTTCTGTCTGCGCTGATTCCATTACAAGAGGGACATGTCCCTCAAGGAGCCTATTATTCCTCACAAGGCCACTCATGAAAAAGAAGTTCCTTTCTTCTGGTGACACTGCCTGTTTTCTCCTCACCACTTAAGTCCTTCCCAGCCACAGGCTAGAGTCCCGGGCACGGGGAGGAGGCAGACGTGGAAGCTGTTTTGACTGTTCTTTTGCAGATTTTCCACTACAGATCTTGTGGGTGCTGTTTATCCCACTGATTCTCTTGAAATAGAAGCAGCTGAATGTTGAGCTGTGCACTCGGGGCCCTGTGGCTTCAGGCCTTCTCTCTCACACATGCTGTTTGGGGGCATGACAAACAGATGGCTTGATTTTCATGGCTCGCTGCAAGACAGCCGCCTTCAGGTGGATAGGACATTTCAGAGTATTGGTCATAATCCAAAAGGAAGCTGAAAAAAGTCAGAAAACATCACCCAGCTGGAAAAGGCTTCCCATCCATCCAATCTGCAGTCTGCAGTAGAAAAATAGAAAATAGAGTTCAGCACAAGTCTGTGTGTGTGTGTGTGTGTGTGTGTAAAAACTCTGGGTGGTACAAAGAGTTAACATGCTCAACTGCTACCTGAAAGGCTACCTGGAGGTTTGAGTCCACCCAGAGGCACCTCGGAAGAAAGGGCTGGCAGTCTATTTCTGAAAGACCAGCCATTGAGACTCTTTAGAGCACAGTTCTACTCTGAAACACAGACTCGCCATACATTGTAATTGACCCAATGGCAGCTGTTTGGATTTGCTTCTCAAGGGCTGACAGTTAAGCTTGCAAACTCATCCTAGAAAAAGTGTTATACACCTCATTTCTGAATATCACTATGGTTACCTTCCAGATACTCCCCTTGGGAAGCTATGCACCTACACCAGCACCTAGTCCACCCTTCAAAGCAATTTTGGAACTCTTTCTGGAATGGCCATTGTGCACAGTGGCACGGTGGCAAGTTCACAAACTTAATTGTCTAGTTGTCTGTGAGGGAGTTTTTAGCCAGTAAACAAGTAACTGTATCAGAGCACCCTACCTATTCACCTGATATGGCCCCCAACGACTTTTTGCTTTACTTGAAGATGAAGGAAAGATTGAAAGGAAGACATTTTGGTGACATTCAGGGCATCCAGGGTAATACAATGATAGCTCTGGTGGCCGTTCCGGAATAAGAGTTCAAAATTGCTTTGAAGGTGCTGGTGTCAGTGCACAGCTTCCCAAGGGGAACCTGGAAGGTGACCATAGTGATATTCAGCAGTGACGTGTGTAGCATTTTTTCTAGGCTGAGTTTGCAAATCACAGCGGTTAATTAAAAAGTCAGCAGGTTGAACCCAGCAGCTGCTCTCTGAAAGATGTGGCAGTCTGCTTCCATAAAGACTAGGGCCCGTAGTCTGTAGGAGTAGACTCCAGTCTCTAGGGCACTTCTAATTTGTCCAGTAGAGTTGCTGGGAGTTGAGACTGATTCAGCCACCCGTACTACCATCACTGCCATGAACTGTAAGACATTGTGGCCTTTGGATCACCACTTACTACTAAATACATTTCTGGTTTTGTTTTTGTTTTTTGTTTTCGTTGTTTAAACTAGGGTTAAATGATTGCCTACCTTTCAGGGCAAACCTGAGGGCTAAACAAAAGGATGTATATTTAAGGGTGGAAAATTTTTTTGCTGACTAGCATTATTGAAGGGGGCACTGTGTCTTCTTAGAAAATCCTTTGATAAAGGGCTTGAGGTTAACAGGTGAGTTAAGAAGGCATGAGCCTGCAGAAGCTTTGGGACCTCAAGACTTGGTTAAATTGCTTTGTTCAGAAATGGATAGAAATTGGAAACTAGACACAGGCTTTAACAAATAGTTGTTTTAATAAACCCATACCCACTTCCATTGAGTCGATTCTGACTCACAGTGACCCTATAGGACAGAGTAGAACTGCCCCATAGAGTTTCCAAGGAGCGCCTGGCAGATTTGAACTGCTGATCTTTCAGTTCACAGACATAGCACTTAACCACTATGCCACTATGGTTTCCGATTACTTTAATAATTATTATTTTTTATAATTTGTTATTATTTTAATAGTTGGGAATTAAAAGACCTTCCTAATGATTCATTTACTCAACAAACATTTTTAAGTGCCTACTAAGTGCCACGTACTCTTCTAGGCACAAAGGGAACCCAAGTTTGTCTTCAAGATGACTTCTCAGAATTGGAGATGGAGACTGAATGTTTAGGGAAGCGTTTGCAAAAATCAGACTTCACAAACCCTGAAGTATTTACCCCTGCAGCTAGCCGGCTCAGAGCCTGACCTTTCCAGTCTTGTAGAACTGCTGGGTTCAAACCTCAGTTTCTTTACTTACCAGTCATCTGGTCTTGATCAGATTACCAAATTCTCTGAACCTCTATCACCTTCTCTGGGAATCAGGAAGGAGAGGAGGATGATAATGTTAGCTCCACTGGGTTATCCTAAGAGCTGAACAAAACAGTGTGTGCAGAACACTTCACACAGCCTGTGCTTGTAGTAGGCACTCCACGGCGACAGCTGTCCAGTTAAATGAAGGCTCCATTGTTGCGTCAGGAGCCCTGGTGGCACAGTGGTTAAGGCAGTTCAAATCTACTAACCACCCCTTGGAAACAGCATGGGGCAGGTTTTGGGGGGTTTGGTTTTGTTTTTATATTGATATGTCTCCTGCTAAAAGTGTTCCATGAGAACCTGGCTTTTCAGAAATGCACTTTGGTAAGTACTTGGTTTCATCATTAAAGTTTCAAAACCACTACCAAACCCAGTGCTATTGAGTCAGTTTCAACTCAGCGACCCTATAGGTCAGAGTAGAACTGCCTCACAGAGTTTCCAAGGAGTGCCTGGCAGATTTGAACTGCCAGCCTTTCGCTTAGCAGACATAACACTCAACCACTACACCACCAGGGTTTCCTATCAACGTTTAACTATTAAAAAATGCTCTTTGCTCTTTGCTCTGACATAAGAGGTGGCACTCTGCGTATCCATGCACCTGATTCCTTCATTCAGTTACACATGCCTGAGGATAGTTGTATTGTCACAACTGGCATCTAGTGGGTGGAAGCTAGGGGTGCTGGTATACATCCCGCAAGCTCAGAACAGCCTTCACAGCAAAGGGTTACCTGGTCCCAGATGTGAGTAGATCCCAGGCTGAGAACCCGAGTTCTAGATGAAGGGCCAGCACCATGCTCATCTGTGTATCTTATTGATTTGTGCATGTTTTAAGCAAAAAAATGGCTGAGCCCCCCAAACGTGCCAGGTACTCTTCTAGGCATTGGAAATACAGTGGCGAACAAGAGTGACTAGAGCCTTAGTTTTCATGCAAGGCAATGACAGTTTAGCCACTGAGCAGCACAGGATGGAGTGAGAGTTACGTTATGGTAGGACCTATCCCTGGACCAGTAAACTGAATCATGCTAAATGGGGAAGAAGCTGAAGTTCTCCAGGGCTTCCTTCTGCCTAGGTCAACCATCAGTGCTCATGGAAGCAGCGGTCAAGAAGTTAAATGACATGTGGCACCGGGCACTTCTTCTGCAAACCAAAACTCAACCTCTAGCTGTCAGGTTGCTTCTAAGTCACAGCCACCCTATAGGACGGAGTAGAATGGCCCCATAGAGTTTCCAAGGAGCAGCTGGTGGTGAATTCAAACCACCGACCTTTTGGTTAGCAGTCAAGCTCTTAGCCTGTACACCACCAGGGCTCTGCTTCTGCCAAAGATCTCTCTAAAGTGTTAAAAAGCAAAAATGTCACTTTGAGGACTAAGGTGTGCCTCAGCTAAGTCGTGGTGGTTTTTGTCACTTCATATGCATATGAAAGCTGGGCAGTGAGAAAGGAGGACAAAGAAAAGTGACACATTAGAGTTGTGGCATCAGGGAAGGAAATTAAATATGCCAGAAGAATGACAAAATCCGTATTGGAGGAAGCACAGCCAGGATGTTCCTTTGAAACAAGAGTGCATAGACTTGTTGCTGACTTCGGGTACATCACTGGGAAAGACCGGTCGCTAGAGAAGGTTGTCATATTTGGTAAAGTAGAGTGTCAGCGAAAACAAGGGAAGCCTCCTGTGAGCTGGGCTTACAGCCATGAGCTGAACCGTAGCAGTGACGGTGTGGACAGTGCAGGAGAGCAAGGTTTTCATTCTTGCATGCGTGAGGTCACCAAGAGTTGCAGCCAGTTCAGCAACAACTCACAACCACAGCCCTGTCTGGGAGTTGGACAGATTTGCTCTTTGGAAGTGACATTTAGTCTGACACTTGAGAAGTCAGGCAGAATCGAAGCCCTGTCCATGGTTTACTAGTCATTATGTGTTAAGCTGTAGAACTGAGCAGCCGCCTGGTAGGGCTATTTGTATAAAAAGACTGAAAGGCATGGTGGTTCAGAAGACGGATTCTGGAGCCAGTCTGCCTGGTTTATAATCACCTTGGGCAACTTCTCTGCCTCAGTTTTCTCATCTGTAAAATGGGGGTGAAAACCATGTCTGTCTCACTGGTTTGGGATGAAAATGAAATGAGTTCTATAATGTGATTAAAGAACATAAAACGCCTACCCCAGTAAGCACTGCATAATATTAGCGATCATTTGGAATTGAGGGACAAGTCTTACCAACCAGAATCTGTCCCTTGTGCTCAGGGAATGGGGAGAACAGGGCAGAAACGGGCTGACCCATTTAGACTCTCACATTTTCTGTGCAATTCCAGTTTATGGAAGTGAACTTGACCATCTTTATTTGAAGGCAAGGGTCAGAGCTACAGTCTTCTTAGAAACATGACCAGCTGCATGTGAACTGCAGTGAGCATATCATCAAGCAAAGACAAAGACACCAAATCCAGTACTGTTCATATGCGATGGTTTTCAGATTTACCTCCATACTCTTGATTCTTTAATTCTCTGGCTGTTGCTCTCTTAGCAGCCAGATGCTTAAGCGTTGCCCCGCCAGGCCTCCTTCATAAACTCATCCAAATCTTCTCATCTGTGGAGCTTCAACTCCTTCAAAAAGGGGGGAAAATGTCATTTTAATTGCTGGTAGGATAACACTCTTAGGAGATTCTGTCTCACTTTAGGAAACCGTCTTGGCATTAAGCTCTAAGTAGGGAAGGACCGTAGGGTCCCCAAGTGGCGAAAATAGTTTGTGCTTGACTTCAAATAAGTCTAAAGTTTAGTGGTTTGAACCCGCCCAGCAGTGCCATGGCAGAAAGGCCTGGTGATCTGCTTCTGTAAAGCTTACAGTCCAGAAAACCCTATGAAGCAGGTCTACTCTAACACATGGGTCACTGTGAGTTGGAATTGACTTGATGACAAAACAGGTTTGGCTTTGCTATGGACACAAGCAAAACCTGTTGCCATCGAATCAGTTTGAGTTATAGTGACCCTATTACAGGACAGAGTAGAACTGACCCACAGGGTTTCCAAGGAGCACCTGGTGGTTTCGAATTGCTGGCTCACTAATGAGCCACTAATAACTAATTATTAATAATTAATAACAAATTATTAGCCATAGCTCTTAATCATTACACAACCAGGGCTTCCTTGTGATGGATGGGACAATAAAAACAAAGGAACAGATGAGCAAACTTGTACCCCTGCAGTTCTGAGTTGGGAGAAGTAGGAGACAGAGATAAAGAGAAGAGGCATAGAAAAGAAACCAGCAATAGGGCTGACATGGTCAATTACAAAATAAATAAAGAAAAATCAGAGCTAGAGAGAGCTGAAAGATTCTTAAGATCACTTGTCGGATCCGACTCAGTGGCACTTGGCTTGGCTTTGGCTGTGCTTATAAATCAGTATTCACATTGTGGGCTCTGTGGAATCTGTCCACCGCCTCACGTCTTCCTTGAAGACCTTAAAAACACCCAAAGGAATGCCTGTGTGAATTTCAGATGGGGTAGTCCAGGAAATGTGTCTGTAGTCATCATCCACATTGGCACCCCTAGAATGAGGCTGGGATGAGCTTGAAAATTTCACCCAGAACAGAAAATACAAAGTAGAGGCAATTGTAGGAATTTAGACCCTGAAATCTGCAGAAACCTGGGCACAGAAATTAAATTTCCCAGCTGAGTGTGAAACTGGGGACTCCAGTCAACTTAATGAAAAGAGAAGGGGAAGTTACTGTCTGTGACTCAGGAGTCACACGACCCTTGCCCCCGTTGGTCACACTTTCCCCAGGGACAGTGAGATCCCACCGCCCCAACTACACTTTTTCTCACTGGAGGGACAGGCTTCCGGGCCATTCTGAGGATGGTTTTGGGCAGGTTGGACCTAACAGACAGTGGATGAAGTCATTAAGTCTTCAAAACAGAATCAAAAATCCCCACCTAGAAAATTATAACAGAGCCTACCTAATATAAAAAAATTTTTTAAAAATCTTGCAGGCAGAAATAAATCAACATAAAGGCAAAGAGGTAGAAGCTGAGCTGATTTAATTTCTGTGTCTTTTAGAATACAACGATGTATTTAAACTTGTACTTACTTCCCCCTAAGCACTAGGATGAGCTTAGTCTTGTTTTTAAGATGCAGCAAAGTGGGTTTTAAAGAATATTCCTTGGCAGTGTCTTCTGAGTGAGCAGACCACGCTGTAATCTGCCTCTTTTCCAAGGTGGAAAGGAATGGAAACAAGGAAAAGATATTTTAATGAAAAATGTGGGTGATTTTGAATGTTTTGCCATGATTGAATTTAATCATCTAATCATACTCCTGCCTAGAACTAGGAAAATTCTGTAGAAAGAGCATGTGTCATCAATCCCAGTAGTTTCCTCATCTGTCACGTGAGCGTGATGGATCCATCGCCATCAAGGCAATTGTGACTCATAGCGAACCTACAGGACAGAGAAGAACTGCCCCACAGGGTGTCCAAGGAGCAGTCACTGCATTCCAGCTGCTGACCTTTTGATTAGCAGCTGCACTTAACAACTTAAGCGCTTAACCACGGTGCCACAGTAGTACCTGACTGACTAGGTGTCCGGGAACATAAAATGAGTGTCTTGGCATTCCATGGAGATGCACTGATACAGAAGGAGAGGTCTTGTTCTCAGGGTCTTGTGTCCTGGGCACTGACACCCTCAGAGAAAGCACCTTGGCAAGCTCCCATGACCAGCTGTGGACAAATGAGTACTGTCTGCGGTCAGCCCCTCACATGCAAGCTCTCAGGTTGGTCATTTGTAAAATGGGAATAGTGATTAGGCCTGCCTCTTGTACCTAGGAGCCCTGGAGGCATAGTGGTTAAGACTCGGCTGCTACCCAAAAGGTCAACAATTTGACTCTACCAGCTGCTCCTTGAAAACATTTGGGGTGACTTTGCTCGGTCCTTTAGGGCCACTGCCAATGGGAACTGTCCTGACAGCAACAAGTTTGTTTTTTTTTGTTTTCATATACCTAATGGAGTCACTGTGAGTCACTCCATAGAGAACAGGACCTGGCATAGTTGTCAGCTCCAACTTAGGGTGACCTCCAAGTACAACAGAGCGAAATGCTGTGTGGTCCCATGCCATCCCCACGATCGCCGCCATGCTTGAGTCCACTGTCACCTGCCTGCCTTGGAGGGAGAGGGGCCCACCTTCCAGCGTGATGTAGGCCAGTACTGTGACCCACAGGGCTTTCATTGGCTAATTTTCAGAAATAAATCACCAGGCCTTTCTTCCTAGTCTTCGTTAGTCTGGAAGCCCCTTTGAAACCTGTCCACCGGGGGTGACTGTGGTGGCATTTGAATGCCAGTGGCACATCTGCCAGCGTCATAGCAACATGCAAGCCACCACAGTACAACCAGAAGCTCTCGGTAGATACCAGCCATTAAGAATAATCACAACATCAATGAAAACGATCATAGCTGTCCCCGTGGTCCCTGTTGCACTTCCCTCCCTCCTGGTGTATCAGGTCATGTCCCCAGGTCTGGAAATGGCACACCTGCAGATTGTTAAGCTCCTGGGAGAGCTCACTGGGAACATTATTTCCTGAGCCCATCTGTGGCCCAGAAGTTGCACCAGGCATCCTCAGGTATTGGCTCGTGGTGTTTGCTCTTTACCTGGACGGTTTTCACCTTCGACCCCGTTCCTATTTGAGGTGGACTAACGCTTTATTGGAGGGAGGAGGACAGCTGTCCTATGAACTGTAGATGTTCAGTAACATCCCCAGTCTTCAATCACTAGATGCCATTAGCCACCCTGCCCCTGCTGTGACAACCCCAGATATCTCCAGATGTTACCAAGTGTCCCGTAGAAGGGGTACGTAAGTCACCCCCAGCTGACAAAGTTGGTATCTGCAGGCCTGGTCTTCAGGTGAGGAAAATGGGATACTTTTTTTTAATGTATGTCTTTCAGGTGAAAGTTTACAGAGCAAATTAGTTTCTCATTCAAAAATTTTATTCAAAAACTGTTTTGTGACCTTGGTTGCAATCCCTGCAATGTGACAGCACTCCGCCCTGTCTTCCCCAGGTTCCCCATGTGTCCATTTGTCCCATTTTCCTGTCCCTTCCTGCCTTCTTGCGTTTGCTTTAGGACAGATGTTGCCCATTTGGTCTCAAATAGTTGACTGAACTAAGAAGCATGTTCCTCATGTGTGTTTCTGATTGTTTCATAGGCCTGTCTAATCTTCGGTCGAAAGGTGGGCTGTGGGAGCGGCTTCAGTTCTGAGCGAGTGGGGTATACAGGGCCAGGCTTATCGGAGTTCCTTCAGTTCCTGTCAACTCAACAAGTGTGCTCTTTGTCTGTGAACTTGAATTTTGCTCTACCTTTTTCCTCCTTTCTCCCTGGGACCCTCTTTGTGGTCAGAGCGGTTGCTGCTGGTAGCTGGGCACCGTCTAGTTCTTCTGGGTTCAGGCTGGTAGAGGTTGTGCTTCATATGGTCCATTAATTTTCTGAATGAATATTTTCCTTGCAACTTTGGTTTTCTTGATGGAAAAACAACATTTTGAGAATCAAGCGGCTTATCTGCTAGTCAGCAAGCTTATGGGTAAGCTGTTTTCGCATCCCCAGGGCTGAGTACTGGAGAGTTAGTCTTTCTGTGCTTTTCCACTGAGTCTTTTTGGAACAGATCTTTGTTGGAGAATTTAGAGTGGACAAGTTTCTGCAAGAGTGCTCCCTGCCTCTCCACTCTGCCAAAAAGCTGGCCAGCCCTGCAGGGGGCACAGTGCCCTGTGGTCCTCCTGTCTGTCTTCCCATCTCTGCCCCTAGCCTACCTGTCAAGATGTTTGGACTTCCTACAACAGGGTGTGAATGTCGCAGCCTGGGAAGCTACTTGTGGCCTGCGGGCTCAGTTTTTCACGGATAAGATTTGTCTTCCCTTTCATCCAAAGAACCCGGCAGCCAACGGACAGACAACTCCCTTGCTTCTGCCCCCAGCTGGCTGGCAGAAGCTTTTTCATGACTTTGCATCTGGAAAGGCAGAACTTGGTGCCTGAGATGAACAATCCTCAGACTGATCCAGCCCAACAGCCATTTGTATAATAAACAGTTTGTGACACAATCTCTGTTGTTGTGGGGTACTGTCTAGTCAGTTTTGACTAAGAGTAACCCTAGGTGGCAGAGTAGAATGCTCCATAGGGTTTTCTGGGCCGTGATCTTTACAGATGGAGAAGCCTTTGTCCTGTGGACTCTCTGGGTGGGCTCAAACTACCGGCCTTTTGATTAGCAGCCGACTATCCTGAAATGAAATGTGTAGCCAGTAAAACCTACTGATAACCATAACCATAACTTTAAAAAAAGACACCAATTCCCCTCATGCCCATCCACCACTGACCTGTCGCTGGAAGCTCCTGGGTGGCTGTGATGTGTGAGAGGTTTTAGCAGAGCTTCCAGATTAAGACAGACTAGGAAGAAAGGTCTGGTGATTGCCTTCTGGAAATCAGTCAATGAAAACCCTGTGGATGGCATTGATTGGGAGCCAATTCAAAAACGACTAACAGCAATGACAGTTAAAAAAATTACTGTATGCATGTTAATAAATTAATAACTGAGCATGATTGCAATGTCCTAAGGATTACAGGATACTTAGCTACATCTCTGGCTTCTCCCCGCTAGATGCCGGTAGCACATCCTTTTCCCAGTTCTCAGAATTCAAGCTGTCTCCAAACCAAAGCCAAACCCTTTACTGCTGGGTCGCTTCCAAGTGGTAGCCACCCTATGGGACGAGGAAAACTGCCACATAGAGTTTCCAAGGAACTGCTGATGGATTCCAACTGCTGACCTTTGGGTTAGCAACTGTAGGCCTTAACCTCTGAGCCACCGGGGCTCCAGAATGTCTCCAGACATGGCCCGTCTCCCCTGGGGGACAGCGTCTCCCCTAATTGAGACCCACTGAACTAGGTAATCCTTCAGTACTTGCCAAGCTGAAAACATCCAGGGATTTCCTCCAGTCTCTCTTTAGCTTCAGGTTGGGTGGTGGCAGAACGTTCAGGATGCTCTCTAGGCAGTCTCGTGTTCACATGCAGTGTGTAAGCTAACCAGTCTCTTCCATTCACAGAAACATGTGTCAGTGATAATTAATTTAAACACCTCTGTCCTGTTCCTAACAGCGCTGGCCAGGGACAATGTTACCATTTGAAACACAGCATTACATTTTCCTTGATTTCTCTTGGCGTGAGGCACGAGGTCTGACAATTAAGTTCACAAGCTTATCCTGGAAGAAGTGCTGCATACCTCATTGCTGGACATCACCAGCCAACTTTGCAAGTATGTCAGTGCCTAGTCCACCCTTCAAAGAAATTTGGGGGAACTCTTTTTCTGGAATGGCCATCAGAGTTGTTGTCGCATTAATTACCGTTGATGTCCTACGTGTCATCAGAATGTCTTTTCAATCTTTAGCTTTGGATAAAGAAAAAAGTCACTGGCAGCCAGATCAGGTGAGGAGGGAGGGTGTTCCAATCCTGTTATTTGTAGACTGGCTAAAAACTCCCTTACAGACAACTATGCAGTGAAGTAGGTAGACTCGCCATTGTGCCACTGTGCACAATGGCTGTTCCAGAAAGAGTTCCAGAGTTGCTTTGAAGGGTGACCTAGGCTCCACTATCAGTGCATTGCTTCCCAAGGGGAGTAGTTCAAAGGTGACCATAGTGATACTGAGCAGTGAGGTCGGTAGCACTTAGAACAACTAAGTTCACAGACTTAATTGAGACCTCTTACTAGAGAAAGCAGTTTGTTTGTAGGTTTCAAATAAGGTGTTGCTTTTTCACTTTGAAGGACAGGAGAGATCTCTCCCAGTACAAAGAGCCTTCTTACCCAGCCTTGCTGCCACACTCCATAAGGTCTTCCCGGGACCTCGTTTCCATGTCACGGACCAAAGGACTGGTCCCAGGACTGCTTTCTTGTTGCCTGTCGACATGAGCCCTGGACCGTGCGTGTGCCCCTTAGGTTCAGTCTTCCCATCACATTTTCCCTCGGGGATGCCTCAGCCCGGTACCGCCTCACGGTGCACAGGTGCTGTCTTCATAAGCACTCATTTACTTTATTGTGGTGAAGAGAAATAAACAACAAAACATACACCAATTCAGCAGTTTCCACAGGTACAATTCAGTGACATTGATTGCTTTCTTTGAATTGGCCAACCTTTCTTGAAATACTTTTGCATATTATTCTACCATCATTAACATAAACTTAATACCCTCTAAGCAAAAATTTCCTGTTTCCCCCTTCTTCTCAATCCCGGTGCCACCACCGCCCTGCCCAACAAATTTGTTATCTTTGAGTTGATTCAAACTCACAGTGACCCTGTAGGACAGAGCAGACCTGCCCCGTGGGGTTTCCAAGGAGCAGCTGGTGGGTTCAAACTGCTGACGTTTTGGCGAGCAGCTATAGCTCTTAACCACTGTACCACCAGGGATGACCACTGAAAGTCTTGCTTTTCTCATAGAAAGAGATAATAGAGTTTTTGTCCTTCTGTGACGGACTTATTTCATTTGGCCTAGTGTCTTCAAGGTTCACCCGTGTGGTGGCATGTGTCAGAACTTCGTTTCCTTCTGTGACTGAGTAACAGTGCATTGTATGTGTGTACCACGCTTTGTCTATCCTTTCGTCAGGTGGACATCTCCGTCATTTCCACCTTGTGGCTTTGGTGAAAAGGGCTGCAGTTGACGTGAGCATACAAGTGTCTGTGTTTCTTCTTTCCCTCCTTCAGGATATGGACCTAGGACTGGGATTGCTGGGAAAACCTAGTGGCATAGTGGTTTAAGTGCTGCATCTGCTAACCGAAAGGTCAGCAATTCAAATCCACCAGGCACGGTAGTTCCACTCTGTTCTATAGGGTCGCTATAAGTTGAAATCAACTTGACAGCAATGGATTTGTTTTTGGTGTTGACTGGAATCCTGAAAAGCATACAAATACCTGGTTCTGTACTCCAACTCTACCTACTGTTTGTGCGGTTTTGAACAGGTGGCTTAATGTCTCTGAGCCTCAGTTTCATCATCTGTAAATTGGGGTTATGACACTCATTTTGTGCTTTACGCATGCATTCCCACACATACATTATGCTTAGGGTGTAGCAGTTGCTCGTTTTTGCCAACGTGATTCCTCAATAGGCAAATAGGGGCTTTGGGCTTCCCTCTGGTCTCCTTGCTGTCACTGTTGAGGAGCAGTGCCAGTGTATATGAGATGGTCTAAATCCACATTAAGAGAAGGAAACCGAAACCACTGCCACTGAGTCAATTCCAACTCAGCGACCCTATGGGGGCAGAATAGAACTGTCCTAAGAGTTTCAAAGGAGCACCTGGTAGATTAGAACTGCCAGCCTTCTGACTAGCAGACGCAGCACTTGACCACTACACCACCACCAGTGTTTCCAAGAGAAGGAAAGAGGAAGAATATTTGCTTCTTCAGTCTGACTGTGTGCAATTTCTCTGTAAACCCAACTACTGAAAGCCAAGCCCAGGATGTCTTTTAAGCGGGAACATGTGTCCTTCTGAGATGAGTTTAGTCTGGGAAGCATCATCTGACACCACACACACACACACACACACACACACACACACACATCTCCCATGTACTCAAACGTAGTCAGGCTGTAGAATCAGATTCCCTGAGTCACTCAACTCCTGAGTCACCTGAAAGATCAGGGACAATATTCCATAGGAATATTGAGCTTAGAATTAGGAGTGACTCTCTGACCTCTGATCACAGCCATCAGCTCTTTGGTTAGTGACCCTACAGTAGCTCTGGTGGCATACTGGTTAAGTGCTAAAGCTGCTAACTGAAAGGTCAGCAGTTCTAATCCACCAGGCACTCCTCCAAAACACTGTGAGGCACTTCTGCTCTGTCCTTTAGGGTCTCTATGAGTGGGAATAGACTCAATGGCAACTGTTTTTTTTGTTTGTTTGTTTTAGGAACCCTGAGGAGTGCTAGTGACACAATGGTCAAAAGCTATACGTGCTAGAAGGTCAGCAGTTTGAACCCACCAGGCACTCCTTGTGATTGTGACCCAGTGGGTCAGTTCTCCACTGTCCTATGGGATCTCAGCCAATCAGAAGCAACTCGGCAGCAATGGGGTTTTGGTTTTAAATGGGTAGCGTCCATGGCCAATCAGCTTTTACTAGTTCATGCTGGGTAACAAGCAACCCCAAACTGGAATGATTCACAACAACCGAGGACCATTTCTTTATCTCGTCACATGCCAGCAGCCACAGGGCAGCTCTGCTCCACCTGTCACATCATTTCAGGAGCCAGGTGGAAGGGACAAGCCTTATCAGAGACCCTGCTGTTTGTGGAACAGATGGAAACAGTCTGCAGACTTCTGAAAGGGGACATTTACATCCCATCTACTCGTATGCAGGTCGCACGAACTTGTCAGACGTCCAGGGACACAGAGGTGTGTTCCTCTCTTGGGAGGCACCAAAAGTCACAATACAACAGGGGCGTGAATAAGCCGTCTCCAGGAAGGACTCTGAATACCTGGGGACACTGTTACAGCCTAGCACACCTCTAGCAGGGGTGGGTCTCTGCTTTCTGTCTTACCAGGCCGTCTCTGATTTCAACCTGATTTTCAACTTTTAGAAGACAACTGTAATGTTCTAGCTGTTGTTGTTGTGAGGTGCTGATGAGTCTCTTCCAACTGTAATGACTCTGTGTACAACAGAAAGAAACCCTGCCCGGTCCTGCGCCACCCTGCCCCCCGTCCTTATGCTTCAGCCCGTTGGTGGAGCCACTGTGTCAACCCACCTTGCTGCGGCTCTCCTTCCTTTTCATTGACCCTCTACCAAGCGTGATGTCCTTCTCTGAGCTACATAATTTTCTTTTATTATCTTTGGCTCTCAACAAAGGAAAAATGCTTTATCATACCCGAGTTGGTAAAACAAACCAATGAAGGCTCAGAAATGCAAAGTGACTTGTCCAAGGTCCCCAAAATTAATCACCCGCAGAGCAGGAATTCCAGCTCAGTTCTGTCTGCTCTGACCCCCGCGTCCTACCTGTCCACCTTACTGCTTCATTAAGCGGGAGGAAGGGCACGCCACACTGCGCCGGAGCAATGCCCGGTAAGCGGGTTCACTCCCACCTTGTTCCTCCTGCACACTTCGATTCACTCAACAGCCTGAAGAATGGAGTGCGAGACACATCTTCCTTTCCACATAATAAATCATTGGCTTTCTATCTGTCACTAGCTTGATTTTCTAAGGATTTGTTTTCGTCAGTTTAATGAATTATTGGATCACCTGGAAATTGCTCAGAATTAACCTGTGACTACCATTAATGGATCTGTAACACAAGGTCAGGCTCTCACTAACCAGTCCAATCCATCCTTCTGCTGGGAGACCAGCTGCCTGGCACCAGGAGAGCCATTCATTCGGAGGCTGCGCCTGCCTCTTTCGGCAGCAGTGGTGCCCAGGCCCTGGAAGGAGTCTGTGGGGACAAAAACGGCTGCCTCTTCGCCAGGGACCGCCAGCTGCATCCGCCCTGCTTATGTGGACAGGAGGAGTAAGCCGGGATCAACCCAGTTGATCAATCCACAAATCTTCTGGCAGGCTTTGGCCGTCTTTGTTAGGTCCTACTCTGTATCCCTGGGTGGCTCAAAAGGTTCAGAGCTTGACTGTTCTCCAAAAGGTTGGCTGTTAGACAATGGCCTTGTCAGGGAGGTGCACGCTGCGTGGGGTGACGCTGTCAGAGCAGGTGACACCAAGATGACTGTCTATAATAGTTTGGTGCAGTGTTTCATCAGAAATGTGTTATTCTTTAATAAAAATATCTCTGTACTTAGTTATATGAAGGTTTGACAGTTAAGTTCGTGAACTTGTCCCAGAAAAAGTGCTACATACCTCACTGCTGAATATCACTACAGTCACCTTCGAAGTACTCCTCTTGGGAAGCCAAGTACTGATGCCAGCGCATAGTCCACCCTTCAAAGCAATTTTAGATCTCTTTTTCTGGAATGGCCATCAGAGCTGTTGTCATGTAACCCTTGATGTCCTGACTCTCATCAAGATGTTCTTCTTTCAATGTTTCCTTTATCTTTGGGTAAAAAAAAAAAGTCACTGGGGGCCAGATCAGGTAAGGAAGGAGGTGTTCCAGTGCAGTTATTTGTTTTCTGGCTAAAAACTCCTTCACAGACAACTAGACAGTTAATTTCATGTACCTGCCACCATGCACAATGGCCATTCCAGAAACAGTTCCAAAATTGCTTTGAAGGGTAGACTGGGCGCTGGCTTTGGTGCATAGCTTCCCAAGGGGAGTACTTCGAAGGTGACCATAGTGACCTTCAACAGTGAGGTATGTAGCTCCTAGAACAATCAAGTTTGTGGACTTAATGCTCAGACGTTGTAACAATAAGCACGCGTTTTGTAAGCCCAGCTTTAATGTGTCAGCCTATCTACAAGGCTAAGGCTCTACACTGAGATACTTTTTAAACCTTCTCCCAAGCTCGGGTCAGAGCTGTCTTTATTCCCATATCACAGCGATGCATTGGTCCCCTGGTTTCGTCTGCCCTGTGTTACAAGCACACACTTTTGCTTTTGTTGCCACTTGCATTTTTGTAGTTGCTGATTTTGTCAAGTTTTCTGGTATTTTGGCTACAATATTGTGGCAATTAATATTTGTGGACCTGCATTAATAGCTTTTTTGAGAATGAAGTTATAATTAAAGAAAAAGGAGAGAAAACATAAAAAGGCTTCTGCTCAGTTACTAATGATGTTGGAGCTAACAGTGCTGTAATTCAGTGTAGGAAGATTTTAGCAAAACATTTTTTTGTTAGTATTCATGTAATCTAAACAAAATTACACTTAAGCAATTTATAATTTACAGTTGTATTTATCACATATTCTATGATTAAAATTGACAAAAAACTTACATGTATAACAACTATTGATTATATACCTGTTTGATAACTAGAGAAATTGATAGTTTGAAACATGAAGTGGGGAAAATGCTATGTTTCTTATTACATATTTAGAAATATAGCTTAAATCTTCAGTTTTTTAAATTTTTCTCTTTTTAAAGTGGTTTTCACTGTCTTTCAAATACATATCTGAGATTTTCAGACTTTAAATTTCAGTTATGTTTAAAAAATAGTGATACATTAAAAAGTGAGCTGGCAAAAGGTATTGATTTCAGTAAGTCACAACTTTGCAGCTTTGGAGGCAGGAAAGTTCTGATTTAGTAGAGATGTTCTCTAAGTGCTAAAATGGCTGTGTATTTCTTCCTATTTATTTTTTTTATAGTATTCATTTATGAATATATTTCCATATGCATTTGTCTACAATTTCTACATTATGCAGGCCATTATTGATTATGCAAACTTGTTAATTTATGTAGTGTAGCATAATTCTGTAGTTTAAGATGAGCATAATTCTGACATAGTTCTGAAACATTTTTCCTTTGAATTCTGTTATTTCCTTACCCAATCTTCACTTAAACCACCAGTAACTATGTAAATGTAAATACATTGAGGCTGTGTGTGTGATACTGTGATGTAAAGATGTAACTTTAATTTTTCTAACTGGTTTGTATCACCGTTATTGTCAACACATTCAGTGATATACAAGGATTACAATCTATGAGTGATATTAGTACAAAAATATTACTAAAGATTAACAATGGTCTGGTACAGGAGGAAGTCCATGGGGCAGGTAGCACCCTGAGTTACTGCACCGGGTGATGCCCACCCTGCTGATACCACTGTTGTGTGAGCCCACCCAGGGGCACCTCTGAAGACGCGTCTGGCAGTTGACATTTGAAAGGTCACAGCCTTGTAAAACCATAGGAGGCAGTTCTCCTGTGCTGTCAGGGGGTGGCCATCAGATGAAATTGACTCAACGACAGCTAACAACAGCAGTTCGACATGCTAGCCGTCCTTGAGGTCTCTGAGCTCTAACTGCAGAGGAACCCCAACAGTTCTCTACGCCTCTGCGGCTACAGCCTAGTGAGCACTCACTGCCTCTTGCTTGCGCCCCACCACCCCGCCTTTCGCCATCAGGTTGATTCTGATTCAAGCAGTTAGCTGCAAAATGGGGACTGAGCACCCACTGACAGTACCTCAGACGAGAACCTGGCAGTCTGCTCCCCAAAAGCCAGAGCCCTGGAAACCCTATGGAACCCAGTTATACTTGGCACATGTGGGATTGCCATGACCTCGTGCCTGAAGCCAAAACCAAACCCTTTGCTGTGGAGTGGATTCCAGCTCATAAAACTGCCCCGTATAGTTTCCAAGCATCTCTTTGATGTTTCCCCATCTGTCACCCGGCCCCTAGTTGCCTATTCTCCACAAAGCAGCCAGAATGATTATTTTAAATCAGAAAAGCCACCTTCCTCTTTGCTTAAAAGTTCACAGTGGTTTTTACTAGGAATAAAATGCCGTAAGGTCCTTGTACAATCTGGCTCTTGGCTTCCTCGCCAGCCCCAGCTAATACGGTACTTCGGGTTCTAATTGGGTGCCAAACATCGTGACATGATTTCTGTTCTTCCCATGTTCTATGCTCACTTTTTAAAATTTTTTTGTCCTGTTCAGCTCATAGCTCTGTACACAGCACCTAATACTGAGTTTGGTGCCTAAACCAGTTGAAGCCAGTTGCTGTTGAGTCAGTCCAGCTCATGGTGACCCCCTGTGTGTCAGGGTAGAACTGTGCTCCATCTGTAAGGTTTTCAATGGCTGATTTTTCAGAAGCAGATCACCAGTCCTTTCTTCTGAGACACCTCTGGGTGAACTTGTACCTCCGGCCTTTTGGTGAGCAGATAAACGTGTAAACCATTAGGTACCACCCAGGAACTCCAGTTTGGCACATAAAAAAATACATAAAAAACCCAGTGCTGTTGAGTTGATGCCAACTGATAGCAACCCTATAGGACAGGGTAGAACTGTCCCATAGAGTTTCCACGGAGTGCCTGGTGGATTTGAACTGCCGACCTTTCGGTTAGCAGCCATAGCACTTAACCACTACACCACCAGGGTTTCCAGTTTGGTGCATAGCAAACAATAAGTAACCCCCCAAAACACCAAACCCAGTGCCACTGAGTCATTCCGCCTCATGGTGACCCTCTAGGACACAGTAGAATTGCTCCATAGAGTTTTTAAGGAGTTCCTGAGAGATATGAACTTCTGACCTTTTTGGTTAGCAGATAGAGCACTTAACCACTATGCCACCAGGGTTTCCCACTTAATAAATATGTTGCCTTAATTAGTTAATGCATTTCTAGGTCCCGGCAGCATTGTGGAGATGGAGAGACAGAGGATGTCAGTCTCACTGTGCCCTGTGAGTGGTTTTAATGCCAGGCTCACTTGTTGGTAATGGTGTAGCTTGCCACTACCTCTCCCGGTGGTCTGGGTATCAGTTTTTGGCTGATCTGTGACTTGACTCCATGGTAGATACTATAGGCTTCGCAGGCCAAGGGCTCCCTATCACAACTACTCCACATTGCCAAAGCAGTGTAAAAGTAGCCACCCCAAACCCAAACCCACAGCCATCCAGTCGATGCTATCTCATACTGAATTAGGGCAGTGCAGAACTGCCCCACAAGGTTTCTGAGGATGTGAAGCTTTGCAGAAGCAGATTGCCACATCTTTCTCCCTTGAAACAAATGGCTTTGGGGATGCTTTCAGTTCTAGGTGAACAGAGAGTCCAAGCATCATGTCTTCTAGGAGCCTTCCAGCCTGTCAGACCATCGAATCTGGTCTTTGTACTAGAGTTCAAGTTCTGCATCCCATGTTTCTCCTGCTCCATCAGGAACTCTTCATTCATTGTGTTCCCTGTATGGGCAGTCATTGGTGGTAGCTGGGCACCATCTAGTTCTTCTGGTATCAGACTGATGGAGTGTCTGGTTTATGTGATCTTTTCTGTCTCTTGGGTTCATATTTTCCTTATGTCTTTGAAGCTCTTCATTCGCCTTTGCTCCAGGTGGATTAGACCAATTGATACTTCTTAGATGGCCACTTGCTAGCTTTTAAGACACTAGACCTGGCTCTCCCCCATGTCTCCAAACGGTGTTCACAACTAAAGGTATCACTGAATTGCTCAGGACAATAGAACAAATGTATTTTGTGATACTTTATGGGAAAGGATGAAAGAGAAAGATGAAGCAACTGAAAAGTAGAGAATATTTTGGGGGGAAAAAGGTGTCTTTATGGTGTGCTAGGATGGAAAACTTCTCTCTTAACTACTCATGGGAAACCAATAAAACATCCCTTTTTTATTGCTGTATTAAGAGCTTTTGTCTGTTTACCAAAAAAAAAGTTATTGAGTCAATTCCAACTCATAGCAACCCTATAGGATAGAGTAGAACTGCCCCACAGGGTTTCAAAGAGAGGCTGGTGGATTTGAACTGCCAACCTTTTGGTTAATAGCTGAGCTCTCCACCGTTGCACCACCAGGGCTCTGTTTGTTTACAAGAGGGGGGATAACATGGTGAAGGGCAGAATCGTGCTCTGCGTAAGGCGTGGACTGAGAGTAAGGGCTCCTTCAGAAGCCTGTCTAGTCTAGAAAAGATGTATCATCCTACCTGGCAGGGCACTTACTAGGCGTTCAGTAAATGCTAGTCAGTCTGTTCTCATTCCACCTCAGCAGTTCCCTCTTTACAAAACAATCTGGGGAATGCAGACTCAGTGACAAAAATCAGCAAGTCTCAAGTACTGACTGTTTGTTAGGAGAAGAGAGTCATTCAAATGAGGTTTGCCCTGGTAGAGATTGCTCAAGGATACACGAGAATGACTTGCAATTAGCATACTCATTGTTAATATCTAAATGGGTTCTTCAAAGATGCTGAAGTGTTCTTAAGCCCAATTTGACCATAAGCAGTTAAAGCATTCTTTTTCCACCTTTCCCCTCACTGTAGGGACTACGTGTGAGGAAGTTTTCTGAAGAGCAGGGGAGATCAGACACCAGATCTCACTTGCATAACCACAAATAGTCACCATGGAGTCAGTTCCAACTGATGAGGACTCCATGTGTGTGAGACTGGAGCTGTTCTCCATAGGATTTTTAAGGGCTGATTTGCATTTCTATTTTTTATATCTTTTTCTTTTTTTATTGTGATTGAGTGAAAGCATACAATCCAATTTACATCTGTTTGCCCACCTATGTGCAGCTCCTTCTACTCTCCTTGCCTGGTGACAACACACTCCCCCTTTCTATCCTATACATGTCGTATCCTCTTAACAGCCTCCTGTACCCTCCTCTCCACCTTCTGTACTCCCCTCTAGTAAGAGGAAAGTGAGACCACTTCCTATAGATGCATAGAACCATCAAATGCACAGACATGGTCACTCTGAGTCCCCAAGTCCAATCCATTCCTGTCTGAAGAGTTGACCTCAGTAATGATTTATGATCAGGGGCAGCATCAGGTCTAGGGTCCATGCTCTCAGGGGAACTCCCAGGCCTTCAGACCATGAGTTACAATCTTTTAGTGGAGTACTTAGGGTACACCTCTTTTTTTTCCTTGTGTTGCCCCTGGGACTCAGCATTGTAAGGACTGATTTTTTAAAATGTAAATTGCTATCCAGGCCTCTCATCCAAGGCACTTCAGGGTGAACTAAAACTTCCAGCCTCTTAGTGAGCAGCTGAGTGCATTAACGCTCTGCACCATCCCCACCCATTGCTGTCAAGTTGATGACCACTCAAGGAAACCTTAGAAGACAGAGTAGAACTGTCTCCTAGGATTTCCAAGGCTGTAATGATTCTAGAAGCAGACTTCCACGTCTTTCTCCCATGGGATGGCAGTGAGTTCAAAATGACAACCTTTCCATTCACAGCTACCCAGGAACTCAAATTATCAGACATTAGAAGTGAGTAATTATTGGATGCAGAGTCAAGATGGCAGACTACACACACATCTCCTTAAATCCCTCTGGAAACCAAGACCTGAATTGATAATTAAATGGAGGCTTCTGGACACCTAGTGAGCCCTAGGACACAGCATAGGGCTGTTAATTTGGACATCATACCACTGAACGGAAAACTTTCTGTCTTTCGCCATCCCCCACTCTTGGGGAGTTCTGGCTTTCACAGACCAAAGGTAATTCACCATTTTAACTTTTTTTTCTCTGTCTTGGCCAGAGGGCAGAGCTGGGACTTGACTAGCAGCTAATCTCAGATGCAAAACTGGTAGGATTGGCAGGTGTAATTGCCACATTTCAAGAGCCCAGCTTTGGACTCTGTGCATCTCAGCACCTTTGGCCTCTCCTTCTGCCTCTGCCATTGAGTAGCCTGTACCAAGGCAGGTGGAGGAGAGCTTGTATGGGACCCCATCTTGCTCCACCAGGAAGCCTCAGCTGGACCTAATTCCTAGGCTGGGAGGCAGCACCTGCCCAGAAGAGAGCACTTTTCCAGCAGAAAAGCAGTATTTTACACAGTGTTGCCTACGGCTGGGGCCTGACAGCAGAGGCCAGCAGGGCAGTAGCCTTTCTGTGTTTTGAACTAGTTTATAACATCTAGGGTTGGATATACAGGTGCTTACTTGGCCAGCTGGGAAGAGGGACCTGTACACCTGAAAAACTGACTGACTTTGGAAGTTGTTGGATACCTTTTACCTTTCATTATTAAGACGGCCTTGAGAAACACCTGCAGTCCATCCTCACAGCATTTCTCCCAGCCTTTACTGAGTCACATGATGCCAGAGAAACAACAAACTCTGGATAAAAATGTAACTAAGAAATGACCCATGGCCTCATAAAACCCCCAAAAGAAACAACCAACGAATTTCCCAGACAAAGAAACCTTTCTAGACTATTGGAAGATGAATACAAAAGGAACATATAGAGAACCCTCCTAGACCTTATACAAAATGCAGAAGAGCAAAATGAAAGATTATACAAGATATTCCATCTGATGAAACACCAGTACTCTGAAATCCAACAGATCAAGAACAAAATCAAAGACACAGGAGCTTCAATTCAAAGCCAAGAAAACAGAATGGAACAAATGGAAAAGAGACTTTCTGACTTGGAAGACAGACCTACTGACTCCAATATCTATGAGGAAAAATCAGAAAAAAGAAACAAGAAAAATGAAGAAGCATTAAGAAACCTGTGGGACTCTGTTAAGGGCAACAATCTATGATTAATTGGAGTTCCTGAACAGGGTGAGACAACTGAGAATATAGACAGTATTGTTGCTGATCTGCTGTCAGAAAACTTCCTAGAAATTATGAAAGAAGAGAATGTAGATATCCAAGATGCATATCGAACACCACTTAATATAGATCTCAAAAGAAAGACTCCAAGACATGTTATAACCAAGCTTAAAAAAATGAAACAGAAACAGAAACTCTTAAAGACAGCAAGACTCAAAGAAAAGCTAACAGTCAGAGGGAAACCCTGTAGGCTTTTGTTGGATTTCTCAGCAGAAACAATGCTGGCACGGAGACAGTGGCATGACACGTTTAAAGCCTTGAAGGAGAAGAACTTCCAACCAAGTATTACATATCCTGTGAAACTATCTTTCAAATATCTAAATGAAATGAAGACATTCACAGAAAAACAGAAACTGAGAGACTTTGTAAAAACCAAACCAAAGCTACAAGAAATATTGAAAGAATCTCTTGGCTTGGAAGAACAAAACCACTAACTTTATATTTTAGAAGCTAATTCAGGACACATCACTCAGAATCCTACTCAATTACAGAAGGCTCCAAACTCAATCAAAGCTATAATAGTGAAAGAAATGATCCAGTGATCATATCATGAAAACTATGGTGTCATCTTCTTGAACAAAGGGATGTACTACAGTCGTTGTAGTCCTTCTAGATGGAGAGGAAGTTAATAGGACTGGTAGTAATTAAAATCAGGTTTATACATAGTTTATTAAGGCAGATCATAAGGGAAGCTGTAAAGCATGAAAAAGATGCAACATATCAAATCAAGAAAGATAATACAGGATTCTAAACAACCACAAAACCAACCCTGAAAAAGGTGAAAAATAAACTCACAAAAAAGAAAGTCCCAGAATAGATTATTAAGAAAAACAGAAAACATGAACACAAAAATAAATATATTGCAATGACAGCACTAAACACATACGTATCAATATTACGTTGAATGTGAATGGACTGAACACTACACTAAAGAGACATGGCATGACATCTTGGATCAAAAAACATGATCCCTCCATATGTTGCCTACAAGAAACTCACCTTAGACTTAAAGATAAGAGCAAACTGAAAATAAAAGGATGGAAGAATATATATCAAGCTAACCATGAACAAAGAAGAGCAGGTGTGGCAATTCTAATCTCAGACACAATAGATTTTAGTGTAAAATCCACCTTCATGGACAAGGATGGACACTATTGCTGAAATGTTCAATACACAAGCAGGACTTAACAATATTAAATATTTATATACCTAGTACTAGAACACGTAAATACGTCAAAGAAACACTGACTACACTCAAAAATGAGATAGATCACTCCACAGTAATAGCGGGAGACTTCAACACTTCACTCTCAATATGGGACAAATCTTCTAGAAAAAAGCTCAGTAAAGACACAGAAGACCTTATTGCCACAATTAACCAACTAGACCTCATCGACATATACAGAACTTTCTATCCATCAACAGACACTACACCTTCTTCTCCAGTGCACGTGGAACTTTCTCCAGAATAGACCATGTGCTAGGCCAAAGCATAAAGCAAATCTCAAGAAAATCCATACCACTGAATTAATACGAAGCATCTTCTCAGATCATAGAGCCATACAACTTGAAATAAATAGCAGAAAAACATAAATAGAAAGTGGAACTCATGAAAACTGAGCAACATCTTGCTCAATAAAAACATGGGTTATAGAAGAAATCAAGGGTGAAATAAAGAAATTCATGGATTCCAATGAGACTGAAAACACTTCCTACCAGAACGTATGGAATACAGCCAAAGCAGTGTTCAGAGGTCAGTTTATCTCTATAATTGCACACATCTGGAAGGAAGAAAGAAACCAAACCAAAGAACTGACCCTACAGCTTGAACAAGTAGAGAGAGAACAACAGAGGAACCCCTCAGGCTCCAGAAGAAAACGGATCATAAAGATTAGAGCAGAACTAAATGAATCAGAGAATAGAAGAACAACTGAAAAAATTGAAAAGACCAAAAGCTGGTGTCATGGTTGGAATTGTGTCCCCCCAAAAATGTGTGCAGCCACGTGGCTGGGATATGGTTCCCAGTATCTTGGAAATGTCTTCCATTGTGTGGCTTTGCTAACTGTGTGTTAAAAGATTAGGGTGGGGCTACGAATTCTGCATAGGATTACTTCCCTGTCCTGCTGTAGGGGGAGTTTCCCCGGAGTGTGGCTTGTCCCACCCTTAATGCTTTCAGATAAAAAGGAAAAAGAAACAAAGGACAATTGAGAACCTCGCTACCATCAAGCAAGCAGCACCGGGAGCAGAGTGAGTCGTTCAGACCAGAGGTTCTTGCGTGAGGACACTCCCTGGGCAAAGATTGATGCAATACCGGACTTTCCTCCAGAGCCGACAAGGGGAAAGTCTTTCCCTGGAGCGGACACCCTGAATATGGACTTGCAACCTACCGGACTGTGTAAGAATAAATCTTTCTTTGTTAAAGCCATCCACTCTGTGGTATTTCTGTTAGAGCAGCCTAGCTGACTAAAACAGCTGTTTTTTTGAAAAGATCAACAAAATTGACAAACAACCCTAATAAGAAATGAGAGAGGAGTTGTCACAACAGATCCAACAGAAATCAGAAATATCATAACAGAATATTATGAAAGTCTGTACTCTAACAAATTTGAAAACCTAGAGGAAATGGACAAGCTCTTTGATTCATGTCACCTACCAAAATTATCACAAGGTGAAGCAGAACGACTTAATAAACCCATCACAAAGGAAGAGATTGAAAAAGTCATCCAAAAACTATCAACCAAAAAAAAGCCTGGGTCCAGATGGCTTCACTGCAGAATTCTACCAAGCTTTTAGAGAAGAGTTATCTCCAATACTACTGAGACTACTTCAAAGCATAGAAAGGGATGGAATACTTCCAAATCCATTCTATGAAGCCAGCATAACCCTGATACCAAAGCCAGGGAAAGACCCAACAAAAATGGAGAGCTACAGACTGGTATCACACATGACTAGATGTAAAAATCTTCAACAAAATTCTTGCCAACAGAATATAACAACATATCAGAAAAATAATCCATCATGACTAAGTTGGGTTCATACCAGGGAGGCAAGGCTGGTTCCACATCAGAAAAACAATTAATGTGATCAACCACATCAATAACACAAAAGACAGGAATCACCAGAAAAGGTATTTGATAAAGTCCAACACCCATTCATGCTAAAAACTTTCAGCAAAATAGGAATAAATGGCAAATTCCTCAATGCAATAAGGGCCATTTATACAAAGCCAACTGCCTATGTCGTCCCGAATGGAGACAGAAACAGTTTCGCTTGAGAACGGGAACTAGACAAGGATGCCCACTCTCACCTCTCTTATTCAACATTGTACTAGAAGTTAGTAGCCAGAGCAATTAGACAAGACCAAGAAATAAAGGACAACTGCATTGGCAAAGAAGAAGTAAGACTCTCCCTACTTGCAGATAATATGATTGTATACACAGAGAATTGTAAGGAATTGATAAGTAAACTACTCAAATTGATAGAAGAGTTCAGCAAATCTCAAGATACAAGATAAACATAAGTAAATCAGTAAGATTTCCTTATACCAACAATGAGGTTGTTAATAAAGAAATCACCAAATCAATACCATTTACATAGCTCCTAAGAAGATAAAGTACCTAGGAATAAATCTAACTAGAGAAATAACAGACCTTTACAAAGACCTTACTACAATAAACTAAGAGAGACTTATATAACTAGAGAAACCTACCCTGCTCATGGATAGGAAGACTTAACATTGTGATGCCTATTTTACCCAAAGCAATTTACCTATATAATGCAATGCCCATAGAAATTCCAGTGACATTTTTTAATGAGATGGAGAAACAAATCACCAACTTTGTTTGGAAAGGGAAGAAGCCCCAGATAAGTAAAGCACTACTGAAGAAGAAGAACACACTGGGAGGCCTCTCACTACCTGACTTTAGAAACTATTACAATACCACAGTAGTCAAAACAGCCTGGTACTGGTACAGAAAGAGACAGATAGATCAATGGAACAGAATTGAGACCTCAGAGATGACCATCTTCCTATGAATAGCTGATATTCAACAAAGGCCCTAAGACATTAAACTGGGGTAAAAACAATCTCTTCAACAAATGATGCTGGCAAAATTGGATATCCACCTGCAATAAATTGAAACAAGACCCATATCTTACATCTTATAGAAAAACCAACTCAAACTGGATAAAAGACCTAAATATCAAATCTAAAACAATAAAACTCATCCAAGAAAAAGTAGGAACAATAATGGAAGTTTTAATACTTCAAAATCTGTCAAACAAACCACAAACAACAGAAATCAGATAAATGGAAACTACTAAAAATAAAACACTTTTGCTCATCCAAAGACTTTACTAATAAAATTAAAAGGCCACCTACAAAATGGGAAAAAATATTTGGCAACTATATGTCAGACTGATACCTGATCTCCACAATCTATAAGGTACCACAAAATATCAATAAGAAAAAGATAAATCATCCAATTATGCAATGGGCAAAGGAGATGGACAGACACTTCTCTAAAAAGGAGATTCAGGCAGCCAAAACACACATGCAGACATGCTCACGATAGTTAGCTATTAAAGAAATTCAAATGAAAACAACAATGAGATACCATCTCACCCCAACAAGGTAGGCTATGATCCAAAAAACACAAAACAACAAATGCTGGAGAGGCTGTGGAGAAATTGGAATTCTCCTGCACTGTTGGTGGGATTGCAAAATGGTGCAACCTCTTTGGAAAGCAATCTGGCGCTTCCTTAAAAAGCTGGATATAGGTATACTATTTGACCCAGTAATCCCACTGCTTGGAATATATCCTACAGATTCAAGGCCATTCACACCAACTGATACATGCACATGAATGTTTATCACAGCACAGTCCACAATTGCAAAAAGATGGAATCAACCCAGATGCCCAACAACAGAGGAATGGATAAATCAACTATGATATATACACTCAATGGAACACTATGTAATGATAAAGAAAAATGGTGATTTTAGGAAACATCATATAACCTGGTTTCAACTGGAGGACATTATGCTGAGTGAAAGTAGTCAGTGACAAAAGGACAAATATTGTGTGAGACCCCTACGATAAGAACTTAAAACCAGACTCATGCATAGAAGAAAAGACTCTTTGACCACTGCAAGGGTGGGAAGGAAGGGAGAGTTTAGATTAGATAGTTGATAGAAATTTGGTTGGGTGAAATCTGTGACAGCACACATTAGAAAGAAGATCAATATTAACTGGACTTCAACATAACATGATCACTCCTCCCATCTTAACCCAATATTGCAAGGATGGAGTAGCAGGGGCAGGGGGCTGGGGACCATGCTTCTCAGGGGAGATTGAGGCAAAATTGGCACAACTGGCATTTTGCTAAGACAGCCTTCTGCACCCCACACTGGTGAATGGCATCTGGAGTCTTAAAAGCTGCCAAGCTGCCATCTGAGGGTACAGCAAATGGTCCCATAGCCTGACCCTGCTGTAGACTTCTCTGGAGAGCATCTTAGAGGCTCAGATAGCAGACTTCTGCTTCTGCATTCCTGCTCCAGGAACAGATGACCACCAAGGACCAAAATGAGATGGGGGAAGAGAACCCAGAAGATAAATAGACCCCAGTGAATGGGTGATTACATCGACTTGTGACTGGAAGAAATGGATGGTGCCTGGCCACCACCAGTGACAGCCATGATGGAGCCCACAAAGTTGAGTCTCACTGGCAACACAAGTATAAATAGGAGTGCACCCTGAGATCTCCACTAAAAGACCACAATTGATGGGCCAGGGGCCTTGGAATACCCCTGGGAGCATGTCCCCTGGCCCTAATGCTGCCCCTGTCCATAAATCGTAATGGAGGTCAACTTTTCAGACAGGAGTGGATTGGACTTGGTGACACAGAGTGACGATATCATGTGTGCACTTTATGGTTCTAAAGGATGCCATCCTGCTGACCTCTTACCAGAGAAAGGGGAGTGGGTGGAGTTGGGGGGACGGGAGATTGTTGGAAGGATATGACCATGGTGCAGAGAGGAAGAGTGTGCTGTCACTGAGCAGGGACAGTGGGAGCTGCATATAGGTGGGCATGCAGATTTATATGGGAATGTACATGTTCACTCAATCATAATAAAAACAAAGAAAGAAAAGAAAAAAGAAATGAGTAATTATTTTCATAGTGCCCCTGGGACAGAGAACTCCAAATCTGAAAACCTGGGTTTCAGGGCATTTTCCCCTCTGTTAGCTATAACGTCTTGAATAAAGAAGCTCTAGTGGTGCAATGGTTCAGCACTCAGCTGCCACTCTGAGGCAGAATGACCCACCAGTCTCCTCACATGAGGACCAAAACACCAAAGCTAAACCTGTTACTGTCGCGTCAATTCCAATTCATAGTGAAACATAAAAGTTCAACCAGAAACACCAGATCCACTGTGGGCAAGTTGATTTCAGCTCTGTCAACAGAGTGGAACTGCCCAGTGAAGTTTCCAAGGAGCGTCTGGAGGATTTGAACTTCCCATCTTTTGATTAGCAACCGTAGCCCTTAGCCATTAGAGCCTGGAAAATCATATGGGCCAGTTCTGCTTTATCACATGGTATTGCCATGAGTTAAAAAATTGACTGGATGGCACTGGACAACAACATGATCTAGAATAATCACTTCTTCTGTATTTCAGTGTCTTTTAACCAGGGGCGTAGAATTGGCCCAGTGGATCCATAGCCTGACCCTACTGTAGAGTTCTCTGGAGAGCATCTTAGAGGCTCAGATAGCAGGGTTCTGCCTCCGCATTCCTGCTCCAGGAGATTGTCCGGGGCCTGGGACTGTCAAATGCCTGCCTTTGGTGAGGGGACTGCATCCCAGTTTCCTGTTGCTCTGGTGTAACTATTGCTGGTACCCCCTTTTATGTTACAAGTCATGTCTCAGGGAGGTTGAGACATGCAACCGTCATCCTGTTGCTAGGTAATTCTGATAGGCAGACAGGTTTGGGAACCCGGAACCACACTATCTGATATGGTTGTTTAGAACTCACGTTTTGGAGGTGGCCAGACTTGGGCTGAAATGCTGGCTCTCGTGCTTCCTAACGTGTGACTTCCTCAACACTCGATGACCTCACTGTGCATTGAGAATAACATGTCCCCTACTGGGTGGTAGGAATTAGAGATGACAAGCGTAAAACCCTCATCAGAGCACCTAGAACATGTGGTCATTGTTAGTTGTGTTCAGGTAATTGTCCTCATGGCGACCCCATGTACAAAAGAACGGTTTTAATCACTGGTGTGCTCAAGTCAGTTGCTGCGGCCACTGTATATACTGAGTGCTTCCAGCCTGGGGGGCTCGTCTTCTGTCAGGGTACCGGACAGTATCCAGTTGTGATCCACAGAGTTTTCATTGGCTGATTTTCAGAAGTCTATCACCAGGCCTTTCTTCCGAGTCTGTCTTAGTCTGGAAGTTCCACTGAAACATGTCCACCAATAGCAACTCTGTTGGTATTTTAAAAGCCCATGGAATAGCTTCCAGCATCACAGCAACGTGCAAACCGCTGCAGCATGACAAACAGACAGCTGGGTGCTGGACCTAAAATACAGTGAAGGCCTGATTAGTGGCAATTCATGCTTTGAGTGCTAAGAGTCTGTGAATCTGGAGAAAAGCCCTCATCATCAGTCTTCCCCTAGGAGAGGAGCTTCCCAGCACGGGGCCCAAAGGGTACACTCCTCTCCTGGCACTGCTCTCTTGGTGGCATGAAATTCTTTTGTCTATCCGCTCAATTCTCTGTTTTTTTAATTTCAAAAGAGATTGGCTTAAAACACAAACAACGTCAAAGCTCTCTCCAAGGGATTAGCTGTCGTCTTTGTTGAGATGGCATCCAAGCCAGATTTCTGCCTTTGCCTGACACCAACTCCTTCCATTTCCCTACAGGGAACTCCCTAATAACGTGTCTCTCTCAGAGCCTGATAACTTAGAAAAGAACACCAAGCGATACCTCCTCCTCTACTGCAGCAGCCCGACTTGAAGGGAGTCGTCTTCCCCTTGTAATCAGCCAAGGTTATGGGGTGATATTCTTGACCTCTTAACTTCTACCCAGATCCCTGTCTTTCTGCTGTCTTTCAGCCGTGATCATCTTTCCTTTTACCGGAAGAGCTTGTCCCCTCTGTCTCACATCCCATTTAACTCCTGTCCACCCTCCAGCTGTTTAGGTCAAGGTCACCTCTCCAACGAGCCCTTCCGTGTTCCCTCCCCATGCTCACCCTTGACCCGGGCATCAGCACTGCAGTCCCTCGGCTCTCGGTGCTTCTCTGTCTTCACTTCTAGGGCAAGCAAGTATCATAGGGCTGTTCATGGGATTGTTTGTTGTGGGATTATGGCCCCATGAAAGTGGAGACTGGGTTTTACTTTTCTAACGACTGTGTCACCTGAAAAAAACCACAATTCTTAGCCCTGAGTGAGTGATCATTATTTCATTGTTAATTAACTGAGCCTATACTCCTGACAGGAAATGCTGGTGTTATAGTCGTTAAGAGAAACTGCTAACCCAAAGGTCAGCAGTTCGAATCTACCAAGTGCCCCTTGGAAACGATATACGGCAATTCTACTCTGTTCTGTAGGGTTGCTGTGAGTCAGAAATGACACAATAGCAATGAGCTTTTTTTTTTGGTTGTACTCCCTACAATGGGTACCAAAGGCATCAAGTATCAATGCGTCACCTTGTATGGCATCTCCACCCAATTGTGTAGGCTCTGTATCCACTGCCCAGGATGATCAATGACTGGTGAATGCTTTGTGATGAGAGTTTCCTTTTGGCAGTATGTGAGTGTGTGTATGTGTGTGTTTGCATGTCTCCAGGATTAGAGGAGGACAGACAACAGGACAATGACAACAGTCTCAAGCTCCTGGTCCAACAGTTTGATCTGACATTGGGTGTACTTTCCACATCTAGAAAATTCTGAATCAAAACTGAACATTGACTTCTCTGACAGGTTAGAGTGAAATATGGGCTCAGAACACTGAGCATTGCCTGGACGGAGTGTGCCGGGGATTTGTCGCTCAGCTGTTTTTCCACTCAAATTGGTGTACACTTCCAAAATAATATTTTTAATAAGTCAAACCCTTAGAATTTCTGCAGTACCAATGCTGTGATTAAAACAACTGTCTCTCTCGTGTGCACAGATCACTAACTTGTCTTCCTTGCCACAGCCCGAGGTTTTTACTTTGATTATAGATTTGCTATGTGGAGGGCAGCTTAATAACTGATACTTTACATCCTTAAATAATATGGTAGCTGTGTTAGTCTCCTAGGGCTGCCAATAGGAAACACCACAAACTTACAAAATCAGAAATATTTTGCCTATGATTTCAACCCACTGAAACCTATTGCCATCAGTCGATTCTGTCTCACAGTAACCCTAAAGGATAGAGTTGAACTGCCTCATAGAGTTTCTACGAAATGGGTGGTGGTCTTGAACTTTCAACCTTTTGGTTAGCAGCTGATCTCTTAACCACTGTGCCACCAGGCTTCTTGTGGTTCTAGGAGTACCAAGTCAGGGTGTTGGTTGTGTTCATTCCTTCTGAGGAACTGAAGAAGGAGTCTATCCCATGCATCTCTCATAGCTTCAGGTGGTGGCTGGCGGTCCTTGGTTGGCAGCTACATTGTCACAGGTGTCCTTCCTCTACTTCCTTGTCTCTGTGTGTCTTCTCCTCTGGGATAAGGACACCAGCCATGCAGGATTAGGGCACATGCTATTCCACTGTGACCTCATGTTAGCCTACATCTTCCAAGACCCTGTTTTCAAGCAGGTCACACACACAGATAAAGGAGCTGGGATTTCAGCATCTCTTTTTGGGAGGCAGAGTTCAATCCATAGCAGTGCAATTATTTCTAAGTGTGTATGGCTATTGTGTATGTCAGTGTGTATTCTTGTGTGTGCCTCCGTGTCTGTCTGTAGTTGAGGTGGTAGATCAGAACTGTCCACCATGGGCTTTGGAGTCAGAAAGATTTGCAGTTAACTCTCAGCTCCATCACACACCATCTGTGGGAACTAGGACAGTGTCTTAGCTTCACTGAGCTCTGTTTCATCACTGGAATAATTTAATCTCTAGCTGCTAAAAAAAAAAAAAAAGAGCAGAGCAGGTGAGATACTGTATACAAAACACTTAGCATGATGCCTAGCATAAAACAGAAAGTTTTAAGAAAAAAAGACCAAATTGGTTATTAGCATTACTTAGACTTCACAAATTACAAGTATGTTTTCATCATGCATTTTGTTCTCCCAGGCAGTTCTTTTTGTTGGAAAAAACTGCTCAGTTAATGTGAGCTGGTAGTCGTGGTTGTGGTTACATCTACCCAGCCAAGTGTACCGTGAAAACAGCTCCAGCAGGCCTCCAGATGTGTCCACAGCAGGGACTGGAGCTCCAACAGCTCATCCAGATGCCAGACGTAACGCCTTAGGCTCAGCGATGACGCCTTACTCCCCTGATTTAGCAGCCCAGCTTGGATTTCTGCCTCGTTGAGGATGGCGTCTCCTTCGTTACCCAGTCATTGGCCAAAGGAGTCCAACAGCGGCCCTAGAGGAGGGTGCAATTCCTGGTCTGGTCACTAGGTGGCGAGTGGCTGTCCCGGGAAGGGAGCAGGAGCCTTGTAAAAGGAGAGGCAGCTGAAATGAAAAGAAGTCAGTATTTGAACCATGGAGTCCCTGAGTGGTGCATACGGGTCACACGGTGAGTGACTAAAGGAGAGGTTGGAGGATCGAGTTCACCCAGAGACTCCTCAGAAGAAAGGCCTGGAAGTCGGCTTCTGAAAACTCAGCCACTGAAAACTCTATGGAGCACGGTGCTGCTCGCATACACTTTGGATCGCTATGAGATGGGGTCAGCTCAGTGGCCACTGGGCTGCTTATCTGAGCCACGGCCTGATTACAGCCCAATAGAAAAGCAGCTGCCAGTGCTGCTACTTTATGTGTTTTTCTGTGCCTTTTTCAGTGCCATGTTGAAGGTAGACTCTCTTTGAAGTAACTCCTTCCTTATGAAAAAAAGTTTCCAATTCCAGGAATAAAGACTCACTGTGACAAAGCTTTAGGGGGCAGGATCACACACAGGTTAAGAAGACGGTCTCGAGCGTCAGACCGCCTTCACTGAAATCCACTCCTGCACCTCTCTAGCTGTGTGACCTTCAACAAGTTACTTAACCTCTCTGTGCCTTTGCTTCCTTATCTGTAAAAAAATATAATAATAACCCACTGCCATCGAGTCAGTTCTGACTCATAGTGACCCTATAGGACAGGGTACAACTGCCCCATAGAGTTTCCAAGGAGCACCTGGTGGATTTGAACCACTGACCTTCAGGTTAGCAGCCATAGCAATTAACCACTACACCACCAGGGTTTCTGCTCTGGGCTTTGGGGAGGGTGAAATACAACTGTGTAAAACACATCCTAAATATTTAAGAAATATTAGCAATTACTCATTCAGCCAACACTCATGAGAAGCTTATAACAGTCGCTCACTTCACAAGTGGACGTGAGCATGAACCTACTCAATTCCAATTCATAGCGACCCTATAGACAGAGTAGAACTGCCCTGTAGAGTTTCCAAGGAGCACCGGGCAGATTTGAATCACTGACCTTCTGGTTAGCAGCTGTAGCAATTAACCACTATGCCATCAGAGTTTCTGCTCTGGGCTTTGGGGAGGGTTAAATATGACTGTGGACAGTACATCATAAATATGTAAGAAATATTAGCAATTACTTAGGAGAATTTATAGCAGTCACTCCCTTGAAGAGTCAACAGAACATGAACTCAGTGCTGTCAACTCTATTCCTACTCATAGCGACCCTGTAGACAGAGTAGAATTTCCCTGTAGAGTTTCCATCGCGTACCTCCTGGATTTGACCTGCAGACCTTCTGATTAGCAGCCATAGCACTTAACCACGACACCACCAGCGTTTGCAACCTTGAAGAATAGTCGTGAGAATTAAACAAGGTAACACAGCCCACATCCTGGGAATAGTGCTTGACGTGCAGCGAGCACTCTATCAAGGTTTGCAGTCAGAATATTCAGCCATAGAAAAATAAATTTACAAAATTCTGATGTAAAGAATATGTTCCCTGGGGGAGCCGGGAGGGATCTCTGTTGCCCCCTGCCCTTTTGTCTCTGTTACTGCTCCACAACCAAACCAAAGTCACCATCAAGTCAGTTCCAACTCATGGCGACCCCGTGTGCTGCAGAGTAAAAGTGCTCTCCAGGATCTCCTTGGCTCTCATCTTTACAGAAGTGCATCCTCAACCCTTTACTTCACAGCACTGCGGAGCCGATTTAAACCATAAGCCTTTAGATTCCTAGACAAGTGCAAAGCATTTGTACTCCCCAGGGCCTTTGTGCAGCTCCAAACCAAAGCAAACCCATTGCTTTCGAGTCGATTCTGACTCACGGCAGCCTTTGTGTTACAAAGCAGAACTGTGTGCCATCAGGCTTTCTTGGCGGGTGTCTTTACAGAAGCAGATCGCCAGGTCTTTCTTCCTTGGAGCTGCTGGGTAGGGCAAACCTGAGTGAGTAGACAAGTACAAACCATTTGCGCCACCCGTGGAGCCGGTTCTGCACCAACCCCAAACCAAATCCATTGTCATCGCATAGATTCCAACTCACACCAGAGAGCCTTACATAATCTAGCAACGAATTCTACCCTGGGGCATCAAAATGAGCGTTTTTATCAGCCTCCGAGAAGTCTTCAAGACTCAGAGGAATGAACTTCCTCGTGACGGGATTTTAACAAGCTGCATCCGGGCATCTCCCAGGTCTCCCGGAGCGAGGGCCTTAACATTTGTTATGCCATGGTCCCCTCTGCATTGTGGGAGAGCGCAGGGACTTCTTCTCACAGTGATATTTTTACAGGCAGACAACAGACAACATTGAATTACAAAAGAAGCTTGTAATTTGGTATCTGTGATTTTCTAGGAGAGATAATATTAACAGTCCTCTCATTTTGCCTGTAGTTTTATATTTTCTTATATTTTTGTTTATGTTTATTTTTTAAAAATATTTGTAACTTTGGGAAACCCGGTGGGATAGTGGTGAAGTGCTATGGCTGCTAACGAAAAGGTCAGCAGTTCGAATCCACCAGGTGCTCCTCAGAAACTCTATGGAGCCCTTGGACCCTGCCCTGTAGGGTTGTTATGAGTTGGAATCGACTTGCTAGCATTGGGTTTTGGGTATTTGTAATTTTGCTTAATTGAGGATATGCTAAATTTGGGGTACAGACTACCTAACACTGACATGCAGAATTTTCCCCAGATCCCCGGGAATTCATAAAAAACAAACCAAACTCACTGCCCTCCACTCACTTCCAAGTCCTAGTGATCCTACAGAACAGACTAGAACCACGCCCTGGGGCTTCCAAGGCTGTCACCTTTATGGAAGCCACGTCTTTCGCCTGTGACAGAGTGGATGGGGGGCTTGAACCAGCCTTTTGGCTTGCAACTGAGCACTTAACCACGGTGCCACCTGATTCTTTTCCCTGGGAATTATCAAACTCCTGAATTCAGACATCCTGGGGTCAGTGGACCCCAGGTTGGAAACCCTTGTAGGACGGGCGTCCTTCACTCCTGCTGCTGTAGGCATGCTGACCGAATATTCTTTGAGCTTCTGTCTTTTATTTCAGCAGCCACAGCCGTTCTGTCATGTTGCTTGAAATCTCAGTAGATTGCTTCAAAACGCATAGCTTATCATTATTATTATCATTATTTTAATTATGAGATTGAGAAAAACTGCAACTGTGCTTTAGGAAAAAAATCCATCTAACTGGCTTTGAATGGCATTAACAGCTAAGGGTGTGTGTGTGTGTGTGTGTGTGTGTGTGTGTGTGTTTCCTCTTCTTCTTAATATGGCAATTCTACATAGAGAAAATTGGTTTGGATGATCAATAGGAAAGAATATTGTTTTAAAGCTTAATGAGAACAATTCCTCCAGTCCTTAAAAAGTTCAAACTTGGCAAGTGGGTTGATGTGCCTCTTATCAGCAAGCTTGAAAATGGTGCTGTGTTGCCTTTCATTTAAGAAAAAAAATCAAAAGGCATTTATCCTGAAAAGTTGCAGTCTCCAGTGTGTGTGTGTATGTGTGTGTGTGTGTGTGTGTGTGTGTACGGGGTCTGACAATTAAGTACCCTGAACTTAATTGTTCTAAGTGCTACATACCTCATTATTGAATATCACTACAGTCACCTTTGAAGTACTCCCCTTGGGAAGCTATGCACCCACGCCAGTGCCCAGCCCATGCTTCACAGCAATTTTGGAACTCTTTCTGGAATGGCCATTGCACGTCGTGGCATGGGAGCAAGTTCACAAACTTAATGGTATAGATAGTTGTCTGTGAGGGAGTTTTTTAGCCAGTAAACAAATAAATGTATTGGAACACTCGCCCTACGTACCTGGTCTGGCTCCCAGTAACGTTTTTTCCTTACCTGAAGATAAAGGAAATATTGAAAGGGAGACATTTTGATGCCCTTCAGGACATCAAGGGTAGTATGACCACAGCTCTGATGGCTATTCCAGAAAAAGAGTTCCTAAACTGCTTTGAAGGGTGGACTAGGTGCTGGCGTCAGTGCATAGCTTCCCAAACGGAATAGTTCAAAGGTGACTGTAGTGATATTCAAGAGTGAGGTATATAGCACTCTTAGTAGGGTGAGTTCATGAACTTAATTGGCAGTTCTCCTAGGTGTACACTGTAACCCAAAGTTAAGACACTAAGATAAAATAATTCTATACATATTAGAAAAAGCCTTTTTGAGATTGTTTTCAGAATGAAGCAGCCAGAAGCATACAAGAAATTAGAAGGAGGGAGAGAGGAAGGGAGAGAGGAAGAGAGGAAGAGAGGGAGAGAGGGAGGGAGGGAGGGAGAGAGGGAGGGAGGGCGAGGGTGAGGGTGAGGTCAAAGTGAAGGGGCAAAGGGGAGGGGAAGAGGGGGCAAAGGGGAGGGGAAGACAAGGCAATAGAGAGGAAAAGAAGGGGGGAAGGGGGAGAGAAAGGGGGGAGGGAGAAAGGGAAGGGGGAAAGGCAAGGAGACACAGAGATATCTTCTTGCTGGCTCCCTGGAAACAAACCTGTTTCCTTAGTTTTCTTCCTTTGTCAGATTAGTTATGGTGGCTTTGTACAATCGAGAAAACTGCCTTTAGGAACATTTATCCAGTTTTAAGGATTAAAAAAATAAAAATGATTGTAAGGATGTTCTTCTCCGGATTTTGCCCACCAATTTCATAGGCAATCCCCTTTGCTGCCCTAATGAGAATCCTAGATGTGTTCATCGCCAGTCACCTCTGCAGCGCATCCCAAACCCAGACACTTCCTTCATACCACCCCTGGGCAGAAAGTTACTTAACAACTTAGCTAAGTAAGAGCATGTAGGGACAGTCTGGTATAAGGCTGGGCTGTGGTTATTTCAACACAAAACCAAGTCACAAGTTCGATTTGGTCAAAGCAGTCACCCTGGGGAGAGGAAAAAAAGAGGGCAGAACTACTTGTTTGCACGAAGAAGCCGTGCCTCTTCCCCACAAGCAGCAAGCTGCTGATGCCTCTCAATGTTTCCTTCCAGTCTGGTCTAAGGAGAGCATTGAAAGCTTAATTGCATTTAGACCAAGAAATGGAATGCGTTTACTGTATGTTTGAGGAGCCCTGGTAACACCGTGTTTAGGGCCAGCCAAGCCAGTGTTTAGGGCACTGGGTTGCTAACCAGAAAGTCAGTGATTGGAACCCACCAGCCTCTCCATTGGAAAAGATGAGTCAGCTGGCTCCAGTAAAGATTTACAGCCTTGGACACCATATAGGGCAGTTCTACTCCGTCCTTAGGGTCACTATGAACTGGACTCGACTGCAGTGGGTTTGGTTTTGGTTATTGTGTGTTTGCTTCATATATGTCTATACTTGCAAAGGTGTTCACATGCCTGCATCTTGCTTTATGCATATGTGTTAGATTCTGCATGTCTGTGTGCTTATGTTTGCATGTGTGTCCTTGTGATTACCTGGTGGATACATACGCCTGTGTACGGAGACCCCGGTGGGGTGGTGGGTAAGTGCTACATCTGCTAACCAAATGGTCAGCAGTTTGAATCCACCAAGAGCTCCGTGGAAGCTCTGTGAAGCACTTCTATACTGTCCTGTAGTGTCACTGTGGATTGGAAATGACAGCAGTGGGCAGAGGGTTATGTCTGTGTACAAGCCCCTAACCCAAACCAAACCCATTGTTGTCAAGTCGATTCCAGCTCATAGCAACCCTGCAGACCCCATAGGACAGACTAGAACTGCCCCATAAAGTTTCCCAGGTGTGTGTGGCAGATTCAAACTGCCTTTTGGTTAGCAGCTGTAGCACTTAACCACTATGCCCCCAGGGTTTCTGTACAAGTCCCTAGGTGGTACAAATGGCTTTCCATTGACTGCTAACCTAAATGTTGGCAATTTGAACCCACCCAGTGGTACTGTGGAAGAAAGGCCTAGTGATATGTTTCCGTCAGGATCACACCCAAGAAGACCCACTGGAGCAGTTCTACTATGTAAAACATCAGTAGTAAGTCAGAATAGACTTGATGTTGAGTTTTTTTAGTTTCTGCTTCCATGCAGCATTGCAGGTTAGATGACATGGTAGATACTCCCTTCTGTTGTTACAAAGTGCCAACAGAAGCCTTAGTCATTCTTAGTAGATTCAGGGCCTATATATTGAGAAGGAAACCTTGGTGGCATGCTGATTAAGTGCGACATCTGCTAACGAAAAAATCAGCAGTTCAGATCTACCAGGTGCTCCTTGGAAACTCTACAGGGCAGTTCTACTCTGTCCTGTGGGGTTGCCATGAGTCGGAATTGACTCGATGGCAGTGGGTTTGGTTTGGGGTTTATATATTGAGAAACTCACTGGCAGAAGGAAAACAAAACTCCTGAATCTTGCAGCCTCCTGACGCCTCATTTAGGTGAGCAGAAACGGGGGAGGTGAGCTAAAAGGCTGAGTTCTGAAAACAAAATGTGTAATGGAGTAGAATGCATGATAGGCATGGACTTTTTAATATAAACCTACAGATATTTTATGGCATGACTGAATATAAAAGAATAAATTGTTGGATATATAAACATCAACACCTCTGAGATGTGCGTTCCTTAGAACAACCAACTGTAAGAGACTAAACAGGCAGTATTTACCCAAAAGCACAGACGAGAAGGCAAGCAGGGGCAAGGATCCTGGAGGGAAGGAAACAGGAAAAACCTGTTGCTGTCAGTTGACTCTGACTCACAGCTACCCCATAGCAAAAGAGCCCCACAGAGTTTCCGAGGAGCACCTGGTGGATTCAAATTGCCGACCTTCAGGTTAGCAGCTATAGCGCTTAACCACTGTGCCACTGGCGTTTCCAGGAAATGAGGAAGACAGGGTGGAAAGGAGGAGAGTGCTGACACATAACCAGGAATAGTAACCAATGTCACAGAACAATTTGTGCATGAATCAGAAACTGATTTGCAGTGTAAACTTTTATCTAAAATGTAATAAACTGTTGCAGAAGTAAATAAATGATCAAGTCAGGACAGAAATTTGCACCGTGGAAAAAAAATTATTGGATGCCTAGGTATAAAGGCTGATCGGGGCCAGGTTGGAGAGGGCTCTGAATGCCAGGGACAGGAGAGTGGCCCTGATCAAGGCATTGGTGCCTCTGTTAAAGGTGTGTCACAATGGGAGACAGGTATGCCATTGCCAGGGAGGTCCTGAGTGACCACCGAGAGCCGGCGTGGGCACATTCTAACGGGCCTGCCAGCCAGATCACTAACGGAAACAACGCTGAGTCATCTCTAACCCCAACCCTTCCCTGGCTGCCAATCCAAGGCCCACGACTCTCTCTGCTCTTTTTTTTTTTTTTTTTTTTTTTGAGATTGTGGTAACTATATATAGGCAACAGGAAGTTCTGGTGCCGTAGTGGTTGAGAACTACAGCTGCCAGCCAAAAAAAGTCAGCGGTTTGAATCCCCCAGGCACTCTTTGGAAACCATCCGAGGCAGTTCTGCTCTGTCCTATAGAGTGACTGTGAGTCAAAATCAGAGAGGCGGCAACGGTTTCAGTGTTTTGTTTTGTTTACATAAGCAACAGATCATTTGACATTTCAACAGTCTCCGCACATACGGAAACCCTGGTGGGGCAGTGGTTAAGTGCTACATCTGCTAACCAGAAGATTAGCAGTTTGAATCTACAAGGTGCTCCTTGGAAACTCTGTAGAGCAGTTCTGCTCTGCCCTACAGGGTTGCTGTGAGTCGGCATTGACTCAACAGCAGCAGGTTTAGCTTTTTGGGGAGGTTGGTCACACATACGGTTTAGTGACATTATGGTCATCATGTTGTCCTACTATCCCGCTTACCCGTTCCCCGATTATACCACCACCCTGAACAAAAACTCAATCTTCTCCAAGCATTGAGTCCTCCTTGCCTATTCCAGATGGTTCACCTAAGTGGATTATACCATTATCTGTCCTTTTGTGACCGACTTATTTCACTCACCATAGTGTTTTCGAGGTTCATCCGTGTCACATCATGTCATGTCACGCATCAGATCTTTACTTCTCTGTATGGCACAGTGATACCCGGTCATGTGGATAGACCACACGATGTTTACCCATTTATCACTTGTTGGACACTTAGTGTTTCCGCTTTTCGGCTGTTGTGAATAGCGCCTCAGTGAACACTGCTGCTTTTTGATGCCTTTTTTTTTTTTTTGAATTGCATAAATGGCGATTCCTACTGATTTCTTTACTTACTTATTTAAAATTGTTTATTAAAGTGGTTAAGTGCTACAGCTGCTAATCAAAAGATTGGCAGTTAAAATCCATGAGGCTCTCCCTGAAAACTCAGAGGGAGCAGTTCTACTCTGTCCTATAGGGTCACTATAAAACAGTATCAGCTCAGTGGCAGTGGGTTTGCTTTTTCTTTGGCTACTATGTGCCAAAGAATCACTGGTAGTACAGTTGTTAAAGTGCTCAGCTGCTAACGGAATGGTTGGCAGTTCGAATCCACCAGCCGCTCTGAAGGAAAAAGATGTGGCAGTCTGCATCTGTAAAGATTACAGCCTTGGAAACCCTATGGGGCAGGTCCACTCCATGCTGTAGGGTAACTAGGAATCAGAATCGACTCAACAGCAAGGATTTGGGTTTGGGGAGAATACCAAGAGCCAGGCCCAGTCCTCAGCACAAAGGAGACAGTGGTGAGCGAAACACATCTGCGTACTCACAGAACTCTCACTCCAGTGAGAGAAGAGAAGGCAGATGAGGTGTTAACCAATGACATACTGCTGGCACTCTGTAGAAGCAAGACTTACAGCCTTGGAAGCCCTCGGGGGCAGCTCTGTTCTGTCCTATAGGGTTGCTGTTGATTCAACAGCAGTAGGCTGAGTTTTAATTGCTCTCTGTATAATGTACCCAGGAGCTAACCCTGTACACAATATTTTAACAATCCTATTAGGCAATGTGATGGCCTCCGTGTTAATGACAAAGACACTGATTCTCAGAGAAGTCAAGTAACTGTCCCCAAAACCAGTCAACTTGTGGCTGTCAATTAAATTCCGATTTATGGCTACCCCATGAGAGTCAGAGCAGAATTGTGCACCATGCGATTTCCAGTAACTAATTTTTAGGAAGTCAATTGCCAGACCTTTCTTCAGAGGCACCTCTGGGTGGACTAGAACCACCCCCCCTTTGGGCTGGCTGCCAAGTGGGTGAAGCATGTGCACCACCCAGGGACTCTGACGTTCCCAAAGTCACCCGCTAATAGGGGACAGAGCCACACCCAAACCCAGACACCTTAGCAACTCTGTTATCTGGCAGATGTTACTAAAGCATATCAACAATTTACCACAGGGGCAGCAGGTCCTGAGCTGGACACGCAGAATGCAAATATGGATAAAACCTGGTCCCTGTCTTCAAGTCTTCCTGAGTCTAGCCAAAAAAAACCCAAAAAACAAAGGATAAGTAAGGGGCACAAGAAAGTCTCGCAGATGCCATGGACAGAGGCATCAGGCATGTTTATCCTTCCCAGGTAACTGCTTAGAAGAACAATAATCATTTGGTTAAATAAGTTTGTCTTGCTGACAAAGCAACTGGGGATGGGATGCCTCAACTAAAAAGCATCGCTGTGGTGCCAGCAGCCAACAAGCCACCGCAGATCAGCTCAGAGGCTTTCCTTCTTGTTTCTCACACGTTAACTTCTCTTTCTCTCGAGGATATGGGCCCTTCCCGAACACAGAAGCTGAAATTACAAAATGTGTAGGTGCAACCTGGCACTTGTTAGCGTGTGTCCTTAGGCAGGTCCTCTGACCTCTCTGTGCCTCAGTTTCCTACTCTGTAACATGGGAACAATCATAGCAGCTACCTCAAAATCTTGGGAGGAGTAAACAGGATAATGTCTAGAGTAGGATCTGTGTGAGGGCATGCTATTGCTAATAGTGCTGTGACCGTCTCCACTCTCTCTTTAAAACTCAGCCCCCTAAAACACCTGTACTAGCCCCTAGCCAAACCAAACCAGTTACCATGGAGTTGATTCCGACTCATGGCGACCGCATGTGTTTCAGAATAGAACTGTGCTCCACAGAGTTTGTAGTGGCTGTGGTTTTTCAGGTCTTCCCTCCAAGGCGTGTCTGTGTGGATTTGAACTGCCAGCCTTTGGGGTAGCAGCTGAGTCCTTAACTATTTGCACCACCTAGGGATCCTGCCCTAGCCGCTATTCCATGCCTTTTGCCTTAATCCATCCTCTTTTCCTTCTGCTTGACTCTGCCCCACAACTGGTGTTCCAGAGCTTCCTTCAAGTCTGGAGATGCAAAGCTAAGTCCTCCCTGGCAGGCAGAGTGAGTAGACCCAAAGGACGGGCAGGCTTGTAGTAATCTGTGTCCTGCTGCTTGTGTGGTATGTGTGTATGCCCCTGTGTATGCTGCTGTGTGTGCACAGATGCACGTGTTTCTGTGTATGTTTAGGCGTGGGTGCTCTTAACCTGCACACAGTGTCAGTGTTTGGAAACTCAGGGCATGGCTACGCTTGACTCTGAATGAACCAAACAATCTGATGACTGTCATCATCTGGCAAAGGAGCACACCAAGCCGGTTGTTTTGAGTCAGTCCTGACTCATGCTGACCCCGTGTGTATCAGACTAGAACTCTGCCCCCTCGGGCTTTCAATGGCTGGTGTTTAGGAAGCAGACCACCAGGCCTGTCTCCTGAGGCACCCACACCGATCTGCAACCAAGGCTCTTAGTCTGGGCTTGCAAATTCAGTGTTGCTCTAGAGGTCATCTGGTGGAAGAACATTCTCTGTGGTTCTAATGAGACCCAACCCCCAAACACTGTGAAACATGGAATAAGTCCTATGTGCTCCCAGGACCCGTGCTTCCCACTGTGAGAATGAAGGGCTTTTGTGAAGTCCTGGGCCAAAGGAGGGTCTGTCATGACAGCAATGGAGAAGCAGAGGCTTCCCTGCCCACTCAGCAGCCTCTGTTCTTTGTTATATATTGGGGTTCTGTTTAATAGTCAATTTGAATGAAATGGTTCATCAGTGGAAAAGGATGATGGAACCGGAAAGCACTGGTTGGCATGTGCTATGTGGAGTTTTGTCAGTTAGACAGAAGACTTCATTGCTAGCAGATCTTGGTAGGAACACAGGTTCACCTCCAAGCCATTTCCTCAATGCCCAGAAGCAAAACGTGGCACTCCTGTGCGTTCCCACCCTGTCTTCAAGCCTGGGACTCGAATGCATTTCTCAGATATCATCAAACTAGCAATATAATCCACCAAGATCAACAGACTCTGCGTAGGTACCTTCTGTGGCTGCTTAACTCTGTAGGTGGTTGCCTGGTGAGAAAGGATGGAAGCTGGTGATAGATAACATGTTAAGAATTAAGAGCTCTGGGATTTCTATCCTGGCTGTGTGACCTTGGTGAGTTTCATCCAGCATGATATGGGGACGGTAAAAATTTACCTCTGGGCCATTGTGACTTCCTGAGCTAAATCATATATTCAGAGAGTACGGTGCAGTGCCTAGAGCTTCATAAACAGTCAGTACAGGGCACATCAGGCCCCTACAGTGGCAAGACGAGGAAAAACTGCCCTATTCCAACACTTGGCTCATCCAAATAAAAAATTCAGAGGTAAAATTCAGTATCAGACATGGCTAGATCCAGATGTTCCAGTAACGCCTTTGGACTGTCTGTCTGTTGTTCCCTTGTCCTTCCTCAGTTATAACTTTCTCTTCAGTCCAGCTCTCCCCATGCTCCAAGTTTTGAGAACAGTAGCTCCTGGTAGCTCCAGGGTGACATGCTGTCATCTTGGCATACCTGGTGGCATCTGCCTTTCCCAACAGTTCCCACAAAAGTTCAGAGCTTATTCTCAGTGGTCAGTTCAGTTTGGACTATCTCTGAACATGTCCTGAAACTTTGACTGGGTCTGGGCCACAGGCCCATCCCTAAAATAAGGAGAGAGAGAGAGCTCAGCTATACGTGACAATGTAAGGACTGAGACAGGGAGAGGGGTGTGCCAAGGAGAATCACGGAGTTGTTCCAGAAGAGGAAACCTTGGGGGTGCAGTGGTTAAGTGCTACGGCTATGAACCCAAAACAGTCAGCAGTTTGCATCCACTGGGTGCTCCTTGGAAACTCTATGAGGCAGTTCTGTGGTGCTCTACAGGCCCACTATGAGCTGGAATTAACTCAACAGCAGTAGGTCTTTTGGTTCCAAAAGAAGGAGACAAAAATTCTCGCTGAAATATGTGTTATATTTCAGTAGAAATACTATAAAAATAACTGCATAAAAACTAAATGTTCATCAACTGATGAATGAATAAATAAAATGTGATATAACTGTTGTTGTGTTAGAGGATGCTGAGTTCAATTCAACCCATCCTGACCCTGTGTATAACAGGATCAAACACTGCCTGGTCCTGCACCAGCATTGACCGCGTGTACGACAGCATGAAACCCTGCCCAGTCCTGTGCCTCCTTCACCATCCTGGGTACATTTGAGCCCAGTGTTGCAGCCTATGCCAACCTGTCTCGTTGAGGGTCTTTCTCTTTTTGGCTGCACTTCTACTTTACCGAGCGTGATGCCCTTCTCCAGGGCCTGATTACTCCTGACAGCGTGTCCTGACGTGTGCGGTGCGTCTCACCACCCTCGCGTCCAAGGAGCCTTCTGGCTGTACTTCTTCCAACGCAGATGTGTTCCTTCTTCCACAGTCCATAGTATATTCAGTATTCTCTTTCCAACATCATAATTTAAAGGCATCAATTTTTCTTTGGTTTTCCTGATACGTTGTTCAGCTTTCAAATGTATATGAGTGATTGAAAATACCACAGTTTGGGTCAGGCACACCTCAAAGAAATGTCTTTGATTTTGAGCACATTTTAAAATTTATTTTATTTTATTTTTTACTATGATTGAATGAAAATGTACATTCCCATATAAATTTGCATGCCCATATATATGCAGCTTCCACTGCTCTCCCTGCCTGGTGACAGCACACTCTTCCTGTCTGCTCCATACATGTCCCATCCTCCCAACAGTCTCCCTTCCCCTCCTCTCCACCTACTTCCCTTCCTCCAGTAAGAAGTCAGCAAGATGATATCTTATACAGGCACAGAAACATAAAGTATACCCAAGATATGGTCACTGTGCATCACCAAGTCCAATCCATTGCTGTCCGAAGAGTGGACCTTCATTATGATTTATGGGCAGGGGCAGCATCAGGGCCAGGGGCCATGCTCCCAGGGGAACCTCAAAGCCCCTGGACCATCAATTGCGCTCTTTTAGTGGAGACCGATTTCGAGCACTTTAAATAAGGCTTTTGCAACAGATTTGCCCAGTGCGGTAGGTTGTTGGATTCCTTGACCACTGCCTCCATTGGGGTTGATTGTGGAACCAAATGAAATGAAGTGCTTGACAATCTAGTCTATCCTCCATTTATCATGATGTTGCTTACTGGTCCGGTTGTGAGGATTTTTATTTTCTTCAAGCTGTGGTCTTTGATCTTGATGAGTAAATGTTTCAAATCCTTTTCACTTCCAGCAAGTAAAGTGGTGTCATCTGCACAGTGCAGGTTGTTAATGAGCTCTCCTCCAATCGCGATGCCACGTTCTTCTTCATGTAGCCAAGTTTCTCAGACTGTTTGCTCAGCATACAGATTGAACAGGTGTGGTGAAAGGATACAACCGCCACGCACACTTTTCCTGGCTTTGAGCTACACAGAAGCTCCTCATTTGCTTCAAACGATGGCCTCCTGATCTGTGGACCATCACCATGGTGGCATGTTCTGGAATTCTTATTCTTTCAGTGTTATCCATAATTTCTTAGGATCCACACAGTCAAATACCTTTGCATAATCTGGAAAACACAGGCAAACATCTTTTCTATTTTTTTCTGCTTTCAGCTAAGATCCATCTGACTTGAGCCATGATATCCCTCATTCCTCATCCTCTTCTGAATCTGTCTTGAATTTCTGGCAGTTCTCCGTCATTGAACCGCTGCAACCATTTTTTGAATTATCTTCAACAAAACTTTATTTCTGTGTTATCTTAATGACATTGCCTGGTAACTTCTGCCTTCAGTTCTGTTGGCTCATCTTTCTTTGGAATGAGCACAGATATAAATCGCGTCTAGTCAGTTAACCAGGTAGCTGTCTTCCAAATTTCTTGGCATAGATGAGTGAGCACTTCCAGAGCTCCCTCTGTTGGTTGGCATGACTCCGTTGGTATTCCATCAATTCCTGGAACCTTGTCTCCTTCCAGTGCCTTCGGTGCAGCTTGGACTTACCCCTTCAGTACCATTGGTTGAACTCTATGACCATGATTTCACATATTTAGCCCTACAACCAAATGATGTTCTGATGCCTGTTGCAAACATAGATGAATATTTGAAAACATTATGCTAAGTGAAAGAAGTCAGTCACAAAAGACCACATATTTTATATTTCTATTTACATGAACTGTCCGGAAATGGCCAATCCATAGAGACAGACTGTTGATTAGTGGCTACCATAGGCTTAGTGGAAAGGGGTTGGGTGGGGAATGGCTGCTAATGAGCCTGGGGCTTCTTTTGGGGGTGATGAAAATGTTCTGGAACTATTTAGTGGTGATGGTCACACAACTTTGTAAATCTAGTAAGAACCACTGAACTGTACCCCTTAAATGGGTGAATTGTATGGTGTGTAAATTATGTATCAATAAAGCTGTTAAATTCAAATCGGTTGACCAGTTTCTACACTCTTACCCTGGCACCTTCACAATCCGGAGAGAGCAGTTCTTTCATGAGTCAGGTATTTTTTCCTCCTGCCAAGTTCACAGACTGCAGCCAGCCCTTCAGGTGAGTGCAGAAGTAACTGAAAATACAACACTCAGACATAGAGATCTACTAAAAGCTCATGTCCATTGAACAGACAGTCATGATGTCCCCTTCCCTGAGAAAGCTGGCCCAGGTGGAAAGAGTTTGCGATTTACGACGCTCCTTGAACTCAAGGCGATGGGTGAGGAAGATTCCCTTGGGTGTTGAATAGCGAGCAAACAGAGCTAGCCTTCTTAAAACAAGTGTCTGAACTTGTATCAACCAAATGAAGACACAGTTGCGAGGGTGGTTGAGAAAAGATGCTCAGAGCTAGTGACAACTGGCTGTGACAACGTCAACAAGCTGTAGCAGGGCACTGAATTCCCTACTTTTATTTCCGGTCTGCCTGGACTGGGGGTCTCTTAAAAGTCAGAAGTCAGCCAGTGGCAACTCAGTTTACATTAGAGTCTGTGAGGGCCAGTGCAGCATCTGCAAACGCTTTCTCTCCAGAGAGTGGACTTGGCATCCATCAAGAACTGAATCTGTTGCACATGGAGAACCCAGAGAGAATGACAAAAATATCCAAAGCCTTATTTTGAGGAACATGATGAGACCCAGACTCCCTTTCATCTGCCCCTGCTCTGTGTTCTTTTCAGACACATCTGGATTTCGAAGACAATCGAAGCCACATGTAACTGAGGATCCCTGGGCGCCAAACTCCTGGGATGGATTTTACACAAGCTGTTTGGTGTCTCAGACCTTTAGTGTCTAGTATTTCTCCTCCCTTCCCTTCCTCTTTCTTTGTTGCTTCTTCTTCCTCTTCTACATATTCTTATCTGTAGAGAGCAAGTTGGGTTTTGGCTACTAGCCTGGTAATCTATCTGTACAGAAACTGGGAACCCACCACCCTCTTTATGTTGACACCATTTGTATTCTCCCAACTCAGCGTGATGTGGCTTCTCACCCGTTCTGCCCAGTTCCTTGCCAGGAGGCAGAGATGTCACGTCATCTGTCACCTTGCCAGGCTCACATCTGCTGGGGCACCCACAGCAAAGAGGAACAAGTGGGGTCATTGTGTATTGCTCCAGGCGGAGTCATAATTTGGTGCAGAGGGTTTTATCTCTGTTCTGCAAATTGCCTCAAACAGAATGTCACTTAGATAAAGACAGTTTGTTGAGAAGACACCACATCGTGGAGCAGGCTAATTCCAGTCACAACTTCTCTGCCATGCTCAGCTGCTGTTTGGAGAGAAATGCTGCTTGCTTTGGATGTGTGTTGGCATGATGTATAACAAACATCTCAAAAACTCCAATGTAATCCAGTTTGGCATTACTTGAGAGAAATTTGGCTTGAAAATATCCCAACATAGCTATAAATTCGGCCTATTGCCACTGAGGGGTGAGATTCAAGAGACAACAAAAGGTGCCGTTACCAAAAAAATCTCATTTATCGTCCCGGTACCACACTGATTTTTTCCGCTCCCCATTTTTCAAGTACAACAATGTTTACATTCTTTTTTTGTTTTTCGTTAAACACTTGAACATTTCTATCAACAAGACATCAAATATTCCTTTGAAGTGCATCCCAATAACCACATCCTTGGTGGTCTTGAAGCTGAGAGCACTGAGGAAGTCTAAAGGGAATCTGGCATCTTCAGCAATGAGCACAGAAGACTTGGCACTTCCACAGGTTGCTGTTGCTGTGGCTTCTTGCAACCACATGGTGTCGCTGTTGAAGACTGGTTCCGCACAGTTCTGTGATGCACGTCTTTGTAGCTAAATCCCAGCAGAGACTGAAATGGTCTTATGAGGAAGAGCAATCCCAGCTTCTCAGGGTTAACCATAGCCAACACTGGCTTGTGTTTGTCTTTGAAAAGTTACAACTTTTTAGCTCTCCTGTGATCAGCCACTGTTTTCCAGAATACAAGCACGATATTAGGGTGGCATGGCAGGGATTGGGGAGCTTCCTGCATCACTCACAATACTCCTTCTGTGTGCACCCTTAGGCTCTACTGTTCTGTGGAGTGTTATAACCATCCTGTGTCTAGGACAAAAGTAGGGCTGTCTGTTTCTTTAAAGTAAACTTATTTGGGGGGGCTTACTGTCTATCTGTCCAAGAAACTCTGATGGCATAGTGGTTAAAAGCTATGGCTGTTAACCGCAAGTTTGTCAGTTCAAATCTGCCGACTGCTGCTTGTAAGCCTTATGGGGCAGTTCTGTAGGATTTCTGTGACTCACAGTTGACTCTGTGGCAATGGGTTTGGGCTTGGTACTGCCTTTCCAAGGAGTCCTGGTGGTGCAGTGATTAAGCACTCTGCTGCTAACCAAAAGATTGGTGGTTTGAACCCACCAGCCACTCCACAGGAGAAAGGTGTCACAGTCTGCTTTCATAAAGAGTTTTATAGTCTTCCAAACCCTCTGAGGGCAGTTCTATTCTGTTCTGTAGGCTTGCTATGAATTGAAATTCGCTTGACAGCAGTGGGTATTGAAAAAACAACTGAAGTCAGTGCTGTGTATGATTTTTGTATTATTATGACTCACATTTGAGAATCCTGTGCATGGAGTGGCGAGGATCTGAAGGACTTGAGAAGCAAAGTGACTTTGTGTTTCGGAAAGTCCTGGCAAGGATGAGGAAGGTGGGTGAAGGTGGTGGCCAGATCTGTATTCTCATTACTACATGTCTTCCTGAGAAGCTAACAACCTGTGAAAGCAACCACACATCCTCTTTTCTGGATCTCTGTATTGGGGCAGTGTGACCAGCTATCCCATTTTACCTGGGCTCAGAGTAACTTCATACGACCCCGCTCTTAGAAGGGTGCTATACTTGATTTAATGCTCTGTTACCAACATCTTGAAGTTCTTCATAATATTTCTTAATAAAAGGCCTGGCATTTTCACTTTGTGCTGGATCCCACAAATGGTGTTTCCAGTCCTGCTTGGACTGAGGGGTTTCCTGGGACTTTCGGTGCTAATACTAGGACAGTCCCAGACAAACTGGGATGGGCGATCATCACAGCTAGCATGCAGAGCCCAGGCCAGGAAGAGAGCAGGTGGCATTCAAGGGACCTTTTGTTCTTGTGAGCTGCTTGTGAGCCCAACGTATGGTGACCGCACACACGATGGAATGAAACACTGCCTGGCTTTGTGGCATATTGGCTGTGGATCAGACTATTGTGATCCATAAGGTTTTCACTGGCTGATTTTAGGAAGTAGATTGTCAGGCCTTTCTTCGTAATTTGTCTTAGTCGGAAAACTCCACTGAAACTTGTTCAGAATCTTAGGAACACACAAGCCTCCACTGACCTGCAGGTGCTGGCTGTGCTGGAAGTACACTTGGCTGGGAATCGAACCCAGGTCTCTGGCATGGAGAGCTAGAATTCTACCCCTGAACTAACAGTACCTCGTTTTAAAGGAGCACCAGGTAGCGACACTTTCCGGCCCCTGATCCTCAAAAAGGAGCCACCTGAGCAGAGGGCTTGCTGAGGCCTGAGGCCTGGTAACCTGCACAGAGGGCCATCAGCCATCGGTTCAGCCTGGGCAGTTTCTAAAGGGGTAGCTTCAGGTGGCGGTACACTCAAGTGGCTGCCTGGAAAGGCCTGGTGCTTGGGATTTCATTCTGTGCTCAAGGGGAGAGCAGCATGGGGACAGAGATGGCTTGGCTCTGTGCAAATTGTCATGACATGCCAGAAGAAACAGTATCTGCACACAGCTCCTAACACGTGTGCTTTTTCCAAAGTATGAGACATGCACAGAAATCCCCCACCTACTCCAGGCAGTAAAAGCTGCTATTTCATCTGTAGCAAATAAACCAAGCAAGGTAAGGGCCGGGTGCCCTCACAGCTGGCAAGTAATCCCACCCAGCGCACAGTCTGCCATGGAAGAGTTAATGGGTGAAGCAAGGAGGAGGGAGGGAAAAAAGGCCCACCTCTTAGCTGTCAACTCCCTCTCTGCCAAACTGGAGCAGGACTTTAAAGAACTACCAGAGGGCCTCAGTGCCAGGGGTCGTGGGCAGCAACAGTAGAAGCCTCAGGCCAAATTCTTCTCTATCACTGTATCTAGAAGTGACTCACAACCTTTCCTTGAGAGCCAAAGAATCCACCACCTTCTGATGACAGAGCAGACGTTTGCTGAAACCTGCTGGGCAAGCCAATCCAGTAGGAAGAGAGCTGAAAATACTAGAACTTCTGTTCATCTTTAGTTTTTTCTTATTATGGTAAATATGCTTGTAGCAGAGTATTTCCCATTCCGTATTCTTCACACGGCCAATTTAGTGACGTTAACTGTGTCCATCATGTTGTGCAACCATCGCTATCATCCACTTCTAGGATTTTCCACCACCTTCACAGAAGCTCAGAGTCTCCTAAGTAATGAGTCCCCCCAGTCCTCCTTCCCCCAGTCCTCCCCTGGTAACCACTAATAAACTGTTGTTTCTATACATCTGCATATTTGAGATGTTGCATATAAGTGGAATCATAAATTATTTTGTGACTGATTTCTTTCACTCAGCATCATGTTTTCAGGGTTCATCCATGTTGTAGTGTGTATCAGGACTTAATGTCTCCTTATGGCTATGTGATAATTCATTGTCTGTATATACCACATTCACCTGTTGATGAACATTTGCCAAGCCAAGTGCCATCGATTCGGATCGACTTAGGTTGTTTTTATTTTTTTATTCATACTTTTCAATAGTTTTTTTTCATATGTGTGTTATTAACTGGAGCATATGTAGTTCAACATAGAGCTAAGCCAAAGCCAAGTGCCATCGAGTCGGATACATATAATCTATACTTAATCATTCTCGTAATGGTGTGCCCATTCATTTTTTGTGGGAGTGAGCTCTATGATCCAGTTGGAGACTGTTGACTCAGATGCTTCAAGCCCTAGAGGCAGAAGAAACTGTCAGTTTGTAATGAGTCTATTCAGGCTGTCTCTTCCTTCCCACACTTTAGCAGACCCTGTGCCAGGACTATGCGTGGGACATTGCGTTTGTCATAAATAAGAGCCAGACATGAACTGTGCTTCCTGGGACCTCCAATCTGATGCAGAGGGCAAGAAGGCACATTGTGTTTAATACCGATTTTGAACATAAAATTTAGAATGTGGCTTTTTAAAGATGGGTAAGGAGTTACTGGGTAGATACAGAATGGGAAGGCTGTGGGGGCAAAAGGAAGAGTTTGGGCAAAAATATGGAAAGAATGGTAATCAGGATGTGGTTCAAGAATGACTTAAGTAGACATGGACATGAAATGCTTTGGATGGGAGATGACTTAGTGAGGAGTGGAAAGAAAATAGAGGAAGGCAGGTAGGCTGTTGCCTAGATCAATGCCTGGTACATATGTTGTTATTGTGTGCCACTGAGTTGATTCTAACTCATGGGAACACTAGGGGACAGAATAGAACTGCCCCTCAGGGTTTCCTAGGCTGCAGTCTTTGTAGGAAGAGATTGTCAGAGACAATGTAGTAGGTGTTTAATAAATATTTATTGAGAACCAACTGAGATAAAAGGTATCATAACAGAATAATATGAGTAATTGTACTTCAACAAATTTGAAAGCCTAGAAGAAGTGGATAAATTTCTAGAAATACACTGCCCACCTAAGTTAACAGAAATAGGAAATTTGAACAGCTCCTTAACAAAAGGAGAAATTGAAGATGTCTTTAACAGACAAACAAAAATTCACAACAACAACAACAAAAACTCTAGTTCAAATGGCTTTACCAGAGAATTCTATTAAATGTTCAGAGAAGACTGGATACCGGTTCTACTCAAACCATTCCATAACATATAAAAGGAAGGAACATGTCTTAATTCTTTCTATGAAGCCAAAATAACCTTGCTACCAAAATCAGGCAAGACACCACTAAAAGGAAAATTATAGGCCAACTTCTATCATGAATATGGATGCCAGAATTCTTAACAATAGAATTCAGTGTTGTATCAAAAAGTAATAAATACTTAAAGACAAAGTGGGATTCATATGAGGGATACAAGGATAGTTCAATATTAGAACATCAGTCAACGTAACTCACCACAGCAATAAAACAGAGAAGAATCACATGAACATCTCAACTGACACACAAAAAAGGCATTTGATAAAATCCAACATCTTTTCTTGATAAAAACTCAGCAAAGTAAGAATGGAAGGGAGATCCTTCAACATAATTAAGGGCATATGTGCAAAACCAATAGCTAACATTATTCTCAACAGAGAAAGACAGAGAGCATTCCCCTTGAGAACAAGATAAGGATTCACTTTATCACTGCTCTTATTCAATATTATACTGGAAGTTGTAGCTAGAGAAATAAGGCAAGAAAGGGAAATAAAGGATATCCAAACTGGAAAGGAAGAAGTAAACGAACCTGATTCACATATTATGTGATCCTACCCATAGAAAATACCAGAGAGTTCACAAGAAAGTTACCGGAACTAATAGAATGATTCCACAAAGTGGCAGGGTACAAGATCAACATCCTAAAATTAGTTGGGTTCCTCTGCACTAACAAGGAGATTTCTGACAAGCATATCAGGGAAACAATCCCAAAAGATAAAATGCCTAGGAATAAACCTAACCAGGGACATAAAATATGTATGAAAGGAAAACTATAAACCACTACTATAAGAAGCTGAAGGAGTCTCCATAAACAGAAAAAAGTTTCCATGCTCAGATTGGGAGACTTAACACTGTGAAAGTGTCAATGTTATCAAAATTGATCTATAGATAAAACACAATCCCAATCCCAATCTCAACAACATTCTTTAATGAAATGGAGAAACTCAACTCTGACTTTATATAGAGAGGAGGGAGGACTCTAGTAGCTAAAGGAATATATATTTTTTCTTTTTTTCTAAAGCAATATTGAAGAAGTACAAAACAGAAAGCCTCTCACTTCCTGAACTCAAAACTTACTACACAAGCCTTGGCAATCAAAACAGCTTGGTACTGGTTCAGTGACAGGCACATTGACCAATGGAATGGAATTGAAAAACCCAAAGTAAATCCTTCCATCTGTGGCCAGCTGATCTTCAACAAAGGATTAAAGTCCATTCAATGCGATAGAAACAGTCTCTTTAACAAATGGTGCTGGCATTATGGGATGTTCATATGCAGAAGAAATGAATCAGGATCCATACCTCATGCCATGCACAAAAAGTAACTCAAAATGGACCAAAGGCCTAAATGTTAAAGCTAAAATTATAAAGCTCCTGGAAGATAATACAGGGTCAAAACTAGAGGACCTAATTTTCAGCATCCATAGTCTATTGAACAAAACTAAAAATTCATGAACAACAAAAGGTAAATTAGATAATTAAAAGTTCTTAAAAATGAAGTACCTACGCTCATCAAAATGCTTTACCAGGAGAGTAAAAAGAGAATCCGCAGCCTGGAAAAAAAAAAAACTTTGGCAGTGATGTCTCTAATAAGGGTCTAATCTCTAAAATATATAGAAAGCTTCAACAACTGAACAATGAGAAGACAAACAGTCCAATCAAAAACAGGCAAAGGACATGTACAGGCACTCCATCAAAGGTGACATTAAGGTGGCCAACAAATACGTAAAAGTATGTATACAGTCACTAGCCATTAGAGAGATGCAGATCAAAACTATAATGAGATAACATCTCATCTTGGCAAAAATGATACAGCTCAAAACCACAGAAAATAACAAATTCTGGCAAGGTTAGGGGTGTTAGAGTTGGAACTCTTATACATTGCTGCTGGGATTGTAAAATATTACAACCACTATGGAAAACAGAATGGTATGTCTCCTAAAAGCAAGAAAGAGAAATACTTTATATCCCAGATTCCTGTTCCTGGGAATATGAGGTCAGACTCTTAAGTTCACAAACTCATCCTAGAAAAAGTGCTACATGCCTCATTGCTGTATGTCACTGTAGTCACCTTTGAAGTACTCCCCTTGGGAATCTGTGCACTGACACCCACACCTAGTCCACCCTTCAAAGCAATTTTGGGACTCTTTCTGGAATGTCCGTCAGAGCTGTCACATATGAGGTCTGCCAGTTAAGTTCACGAACTCATCCCATTGCTGAATATCACTATGATCATCTTCAAAGTACTCCCCTTGGGAAGCTGTGCACCAACGCTGGTACCTAGTTCACCCTTCAAAGCACTGTTTCTAGAATGAATTTGTGAACTTAATTGGCAGACCCTCATATGATGACAGCTCTGATGGCCATTCCAGGAAAAGAATTCCAAAATTGCTTTGTAGGGTAGACTAGGCAGTGGTATGGGTGCACAACTTCCCAAGGGGAGTACTTAGAAGGTGATATTCAGCAATGAGGTATGCAGCACTTTTTCTAGGATGAGTTCATGAACTTAATTGTCAGACCTCATATATCCTAGAGATATAAGAGCAGTGACATGAATAGACATATCTATGTTCATTGTACCATCATTCATCACAGCAGAAAGATGGAAACAATCCAAGTGCCCATCCATGAACTGATGGCTGGACAAACTGTGGTTCATACGTGCAATGGAATATTATGCAACCACAAAGAATAATGAGTCTGCGAACAATTTTACAACACGGATGAAGCTGGAGGAGATCATGCTGTGAAATACAGTCCATCACAAAGGACAAATACTGTGTGGTCTCACTTTTATACAAAAGTCAAGAATAAGCATACACACAGAAAACAGCATTCTTTGATGGTCACCAGGGGTGGGAAAGGGAAGAAGGGGGAACCACTTTCTAGATAGTAGGCACTTCTTATTTTTGGTGCGGGGAAAGGCGACCCCACTAGTGTGGATGAAGTCTTCATAACTTGTCCAAAATAAATGACGACACTAAGAAATATGCAAGAATGAAACTCACTTTTGGTAAATGCTTTTAACAATCTTGTAACAATGATAACAACCAAAAAATTTGTATTGGTTACACAGGTAGATATGTATATGTATCATATGTGTATAGGAAGGCACATGTGAGTATACAGGTGGGCATATACAGGTATGTCTGTAAACTCAAAACCAAACCCACTGCTGTCAAGTCAATTCTGACTCATGGTGACCCTATAGGACAGAGTAGAACTGCTCCATAGAGTTTCTAAGGAGTGCCTGGTAATTTCAAACTGTTGACCATAGTCAGCAGCCATAGCACTTAAACACTATGCTACCAGTGTTTATCTGTAGGCATATGTATATACACATTTATGTGTCCTGCGTATGTATTCATATACATGATAAACAACATATGAGGCAGTCACAGAGACCTCCTAGACATAAACAAATACCTTGAGGGATTGTTTCACTTGGCTTGAAGGCTTTAGGTCATAGTCTTGTGGAACAACTCAGTCAGTTGACTTGACATAGTTCATAAAGAGAACGTTCTACAGTATAGTTTGGTGAGCAGTGTCTGGGGTGTTAAAAGCTTGTGAGTGGCCATCTGAGATACAGCTATTGGTCTCTACTCATCTGAAACAAAAGAGAATGAAGGAAACCAACAATTCAAAGAAGAAATTAGTCCAGGATACTAATAGCCCATGTAACCCATGGCCTCATCTGTCCTGAGACCAGAATTGTATGGTGCCTGGCTGTTCTGACCAAGGACACAATAGAAGGTCCTAGACAGAAAAGGAGAAAAATGTAGAACTGAAACTCAGATTCCTCACAAGGCCAGATTTACTAGACTAATAGAGACTAGAGAAACCCCCAAGACTATGGTCATAAGATAACCTTCGAATTTGAAACTGAAGCCATTCCTAGTGGTCACCTTTCACCCAAATAATAGATTGGCAAGGAAGCCGAAGACTCAAGGGAGCAATCAGTCCAAAAAAACTAATGGAGCACATGAACCACAGCCTACACAGCCCTGAGAACAGAAGAACTAGGTGGTACCTGGCTCCCACTACTGACTTCTCTACAGCAATCACAAAACATGGTCTTGGAAACAGCAGGAGAAAAATTATAGAACAAAAAATCAAACTCACTGGCATCTGGGGGTCTTAAAAGCTATCAAGCTGTCATCTGAGGCACACCATTTGGAACAGGTGATGACCAAGAACACCAAAGACATGAGGGAATATGAGCCTAGGAGGCAGAAAGACCCAAATGAATGGGAGACTGTATCAACATGAGACCAGAAGAACCAGATAGTGCCTGGCCACCACCCAAGGCAGCTGTAATCAGGGACACAATGTGGAGTTCCTGAGGCAACATGAGAAAAAGAGGTGCGCCATTCAGGAACTCTACTAAAAAACAAAACCTGATGGCCTGAGAGCCTGGAGGGTCCCCTGGGAGCACAGCTCCTAGACCTGCTGCTGGCTCTGACCAGAAACCAGTACTGAGGTCAACTCTTCAGACAAGAGTGGACTGGTCTCAGGGACACACTGCAAGCATATGGTGTGTGTACTTTATGGTTTTAGACATTTATAGAAGGCTGTCCTACTGGTTTCTTTCCAGATGGGAGAGAAGACGGTGCAGAGAAGGAGACAGGTGCTCATTAAGAGGATACTAAAAGTATAGAGTGAAAAGGAGGAATGTGCTGTCACTGGGTGAGGAGGGCAGATGGAGCTGCAGATAGGCGAGCATGCAAAATTGATTTGGATTGTATACTTTCACTTAATCACAATTAAAAATATAAACTCAAACTCGCAAAAATAGACCAGATTTAGTGGTCTGAGAGAGACTGGAGGAATCCCTGACACTATGGCCCTAAGACACCCTTTGACCTGGAACTGAAGCCATTCTTGGACACCACCTTTCAGCCACACCGTTGACAAGTCCATAAAATAAGCAGTAACAACCAAGAGGAACGTGCTTCTGAGAACAGTCAATTATATGGATCAAAAGGACCACATTTGCCCAAAAGCAAAGAAGAGGAGGCAGGAAGAGGTAGAAAATTAGGATGAAAGGAAATTGGAAGCAGAATAGAAATGGGGAGAGTGCTGACACATGGGAAATAAAGCCAGTGTCGTGGAAAAGGTGCAAATACAAAAAATAAATAATGGACTGGCTTATGAAACAAACACGATCACCCAGGAATACTGTGTTCCCTTACATAATTTGGAGGAGTCTGAGGTTGGGAAAGCATAAACACACAGAGACATATGTGAATATGAACGGTGTTAAGGGCTGTGAAGGCAAAAAATTGGGTGCCACGAGCGAAAATAATGGGAGAGGTTTCCCTGAAGAAGTTGCACTAGAGGTGGGAGCTGAAGACTTAGAATGTGTTATCCAGGCAAAGAAAGAGAGAAAGAGCGTTTCCAGCCAAGGGACAAGTTTCTGCAGATGCCCTGAACTGAGAAAGAATTCAACAAACTGGAGAAACTAGACAGAAATGAAACAAGAAGATGAATGCATCGGGGCGTTGAAAGTGGTACAGAGAGGGTGGTCCACAGGGAGGCTGGAAAGAGACAGAGACCAGCACAGGCCAGGCAAGAAGGCCTGTGAAAGATTCTGATTCTTAATACAAGACAGCAAGACAGGGACATTGCAGAGTTTATTTATTTTAACAGATGGCATCTAAGTGCATAAACCAAAAAAAAAAAACCCGTCATCATTGACTCAGGTCCTACTCATAGTGACCCTAGAGGTCAGAGTAGAACTGCCCCATAGAGTGTCCAAGGACCACCTGGCGGATTTGAACCGCCGACCTTTCGGTTAGCAGACATAGCACTTAACCCACTATACCACCAGGGTCTCCTCTAAATGTGTAGGTCCGGCCAATCTGTACTTGGACAAGGGTCTGCTTGTCTTTCATTCTTCAGGACAGTCAGCTCTGTGCTTTTGTTTGCTAGTAACAGAACACTGAGTAACAACGGACTAGCAATGTTGTTGTGTGCCATACTGTCAATTCCAACTCATAGCAGCTCTGTAGGACAGAGCATATGTGCCTCATAGGGTTTCCTAGGCTGTGACCTTTCCAAGAGCAGTTCACCAGGTATTTTCTCCTGAGGAGCCATTGATGGGTTCGAACCTCTGACCTCTCAGTTGGCAGTCGAGTGCTTAATCATTGTACCACTGTGGCTTTTGGGGCTAACAACAGGGATTTGTTGTTTCCCGTTTCATAAGTAATCCTGAGGTGGGGATTCCAGGGCTGACTGGACAACTCATCAGTGACTTCTCTGTGAGTCATTCGACTTTTTTCTCATGGTCACAAGATGATTGCCACAGCCCCAAGCATCACATCCTAACATGATGATACGGAAAGCAGAAGGAGAAAAGAAGGTCTTCTCCCTGACTCTCTACCTTTATGTTAATGAGGAGTACATTTCCCCAAGCCTCATTTGTTTTTAATATTATAAACATATTTTTGCATGCATTTCCACGAGTGTATACCTGAGGAGAGAATTGCTTTGTGGGAAAAACACACACTAAGATTGGATTCTAGTTCTGCCTCCTACCATCTATGGGACCATGGGTGAGACCTCTAACCTCAAGTCCTGTAGGGATAAACCAGGAGCTAATGATGCTGACGTCATTATGAGAACTATTATGAAGATTAAATTAAACCTTGTCCATCAAATGCCTAAAAGAGCCCCCAGTACATAGTAGGTTCTTGGTCAGCATTTTCCCTTTACTTTTCCTTTTCTTCAATTCCAGTTTTTATATTTATGTAATAGTGATTATATTCCTTATTATGTCAACCACCCAGGATCAAATGAGATAATGCAATGGAGTGAAACCTTATAAATACAAAAATGGTCCTTCTAATACAAAAATGGTCCGATCTTAGCAATATCATGCAACTGACCTAATAGAAAGAAGTGCTTTGAAAAGTGAACAATAGCTGCCATTCATTCATCTACTCGTTGATTTATCAGGCTGTTTATGTATTTATTCTGAGAGCCTATTATGTACTAGAGTGGTTCCTGCGGTGAGGGGAGGGCACAAATGGTTTGTCACTTCTACTAACCTAAAGGCTGGTGGTTTGAACTTATGAAGTCGCTCCATCATTACAAGCTCTGATGATCTGGTTCCATTAAGATTACGGTCAAGAAAACCCTATGGAGTTGTTTTTCTCTGTAACATGTGGTGTCACCATGAGTGGGAACTGACTTGATGGCAGCTGGTTTGTTTTGTTTTAATGCACTAGGCCCTGAATCATCACGGGGTTGGACAGAGAGACACAGCCATAGACTCTGTCTCCATGCAGCTGGTAGCCTGACTGGGGAGGGGTGGGAGAGAGTGTACAACGAAGAGGACGGAGGAAGGGCTGCTGAGGCCTCCGGAACTTAGCTAGATGGGGGAGCCCTTACCACCTCTTCTGTTCTGGGAGGAAGGGGCTTCTAGAACTTCAGGGACCGCTGCCCATCAGGAACTGCGAGAAGGAAGATTCCAGGCACCACCCACACCCAGTGGGCAGCAGCTAGTGAAACAAAGCACTCTATCTCTCTGCCTGCCCGCTTATTGACCAGGGAGTATGGGAACCCATGATCAGTCCAAAGGGATGTAGGAAAAACCCAAACCCGTTGCCATGGAGTCAATTCTGACTCATAGTGACTCTACAGGACAGAGTAGAGCTGCCCCATAGAGTTTCCAAGGAGCACCTGGCGGATTCAAACTGCTCTCCTTTTGATTAGCAGCGGTGGCACTTAACCACTGTGCCACCAGGGTTTCCATGGGGTATAGAGCAGGGTGGAAAGCAGTGAGGAGAGAACATACAACATAGTTGAGACCCTATTTACAAACAAGGAAGCTGAGGTGCAGAGAAAGAAAACAAGCTGAAGGATAATGAGATGGGCAGTCTTGAGTTGGTATAATCCAGGAGGGCTTCTCTGAGGAGGTGACCAGAACAGTGACAAGGACCAGCAGTTGGAAGACTTGGAAGGGTTGATTGTCCCTACAAGTGGAATCTATATCCCAAAGGAGAGTGGCTGGAATATAGTTCACTTTGTGGCTCTGTGATCTGGATATATACGAGGCCTGCCATGGGACATGAGGTGGGTTTCTCCTCCTTGAGACACCCCACTGGTACCTGGTATCCTAGGAGGGGCTGTTCCTCCGCTGAAGTTTCTTAGTAGGACACCCAAGGTGGGCAGAGGGGCTGAGCTTTCTGCTGGGCCGAACTACCGCTGCAGCGCAGCCGACAGCCTGCTGAGTGATACGGACTGCCTAATGACCCGTAATGTGTTTAAAATGCAAGCCAGGTGCCAGGCTCTATTCTGCATGCGTTACCACTAGGGAGGGTCCATCCTCAGCAGAACAGGACACCCGTATCCACAAGGACACCACTTAGAGTGAGACTGAACTGAAATTGACTTTGCAGGGAGGCTGCCTCCCCAAGTGAGAAGGAGCAGGAGGAGGGGGAAGGGACTGAGGGCACCTTTACTTTGGTTCCAAGTGATCGCCCCAAGTTGCAAGGTGAGTGCTGTTCTCAGATCCTGTCCATGCCCTTCTGTCCGTGCCCATGGGGGCAAGAATCCCCCTGAGGGGATGCAGAGTCTTCCAGCCATATTTGCAAACTGGCCAACACCCCTTTGGAAAGCTTCAACGAACCAGATGTGGCCATTCTTTGTATAACATATGTATTTAACTGTCACACTCTTACTTCCTCCGGCAGCGACTCGACGGCACTTGGCTCGGCTTACTTCCTCGATGATGTAATCTCTGCCAAATGCAGAACACTAGGAAGAAACTGCAAATAAGAAAGAATGAAACAAAAAAATCATTAGTAATTTCTTCCTGATGAGTGTGAGTTCCTGTCTGCCTGTCAGCCGCCTGCCTTTGCTGTCAACCAAAACTGAACCAGTGGCCCTGGAGTCAATTCCAGCTCATAGCAACCCTATAGGACAGAGTAGAACTGACCTATAGAGTTTTGAGGGAGTGCCTAGTGGATGCACACTGCTGACCTTTTGGTTAGCAGCTGTAGCTCCTAACCACTGCGCCACCAGTTTCCTTTCTATCAACTGGCTACCATTTATTGGATCTTAATATACAAGGACTGCCAGTTAAGTCTGTAAAGTTGTCCTAGAAAAAGTGCTTCATACCTCGTTGCTGAATACCACTACAGTTACCTTCACAGGTAACTTCCCCTTGGGAAGCTAGGCACTGACGCCAGCACCTAGTCCACACTTAAAATAATTTGGGAACTCTTTATCTGGAATGGCCATCAGAGCTGTCATTGTGTTACCCTTGAAATCCTGAATGTCATCAAAGTGTCTTCCTTTCAATATTTCCTTTATCTTTGGGTAAAGAAAAAAATCACCGGGGGCCAGATCAGGTGAGTAAGGAGAATGTTCTAATACAGTTATTTGTTTACTGGCTAAAAACTCCCCGCAGACAACTATACAGTTAAGTTTGCTAACTTGCCACCGTTCTACCATATGCAATGGCCATTCCAGGAAGAGTTCCAAAATTGCTTTGAAGAGTGGACTAGGCACTGGCATCGGAGCATAGCTTCCCAAGGGGAGCAGTTCGACGACTATAGTGATATTCAGCAGTGAGGTATACAGCACTTAGAACAATTAAGTTCGTGGACTTCTTTGTCAGACCTCATATTCCAGGCACACGCTAAGTAGTTTACATGCATATCTTATTTAATCTTTACAGGCAATGAGATGCAGGTACTGTTATTATTCTGCTTTTACAAATGAGAAAATTGAGGTTCAGAGAGGTGACATTTTTTGCCCAGTCCCCAGAGTTTCTGATTCAGGGGTTCCAGGGCAGAACTTGAAGGAGACCTGGTGGTGCAGTGGTTAAGTGCTTGGCAGTGAACGCAAAGGTCAGGGGTTTGAACCCACTCGTCATTTCACAGGAGAAAGATGTGGCAGTCAGCTTCTATGAAGACGAGAGCCTTGGAAGTGCCATTGGGCAGTTCTACTCAGTTCTCTAGGGTCGCTATGATTCCAAATTGACTTGACAACAGTGGGTTGGGTTGGGTTTAGGGCAGGACTTGAGAATCTCTCTTTCTAACAAGTTTCCAGACGTTGTTGATGCTGGTGATCCAGGAGCCAGCCTTTGAGAACCACTGAGTTACTGCACAGCTGGAACCTGGGTGACGCAGCGGTTAAAAGCTGTGACTGCTAACCAAAAGGTCAGCAGTTTGAATCTACCAGCCATTGCTTGGAAACCCTGTTGGGCAGCTCTCCTCTGTCCTGTGGGATCACTATGAGTTGGAATTGACTCCATGGCATTTTTTTTTTTTTGAGCAATTACTCTGTGTTAGCACTCACCCATTTGCCTTGGCTGACCCTTGTCACAAGCTTCTTGTGCTACCCACATTTAAGTTCTGAGTCCAGAGCTTGAAGTGGCTCACTCAGAAACACACAGGGATGTCTGATGCCCCATCCACTCCTCCATTCAGTAAACTACAGCTACCTTCAGAAGCGGGAATTTTTCCCAGAACCAAAGATGGAGGGAGTTAGTTTCAGAAATAAATTTCATGAGGAGTCTTGACATGAATTTTAAACTAGTGAGTCAAATGGAGAATTGCACCGAGGGCTTGCCTGTCCCATCTGGCTGTCCAGGATCACCAGAGGAGCAGGACTCATGTCTGATGCAGAAAGTCGTGTCTGATGCCTCATGCTGTGATCCAAACAGTTTTCCAGCCAGGGCTTGGAAAGAAGATCTCAGGCACTTACTTCTACCTGTGTGTCTGTGATCCTGGGCTCTGGGGGCCCCATACCCCAAGTGGCAACCCTGTGTTTAGTTACCTAGTGCTACTCTAATAGAAATACTGCAGGTGAGTAGCTTTAAAAAGCAGAAATGTATTCTCTTGCTGTTCAGGAGGTTAGAAGTCCAAATTCAGGGCGCCAGCTCTAGGGGAAGGCTTTCTCTCTCTGTCAGCTCTGGGGAAGGTCCCTGTTCTTCCCTTACAGCCTCTGTGGGCCCAGTGTTGCATGGAGATCACCAACTGTCCTGGCATTAGTTCTTCCCTGAGTCTAGTTGGTTCTCAGTGCAAGAACCCCAGGTCCAAAGGATGTGCTCTGCTCCTGGCTCTTCTTTCTTGATGGTGGTGAGATCCCTGCTCTCTCTGCTCACTTCTGTCTCCTTTCATATCCTGTAAGATAAAAGGTGTGACTCAAGCAACAGAGAACTGTCCGGCTCAAAACATCAGTGGTGCTGAGATTGGGAATCCTGGTGCAGCACGTCAGACAGAAGCAGGTGATTAAAATTTCCTGGGGGGTGCAGCTATGATGGTAGAGGTTCAAGGTGCTGTTGGGTCAGGAGGAAGGTACCTGACCCACACATGTGGGCTCTGGAAGAATTCCCAAAAGTGGGAATATTGAAGCCAAAAACAGAAAGATGAGTCAGGCAATAGAATCAGGCATCAGGGCTGGAAGAATGTTATAGGCAAAGGAACGTCCCATGCACATTCAAGAATCAAGGCTGACAGCTAACCTTTGTTGAGAACGCATTAGGTGCCAGGCACTCTGTGTTACTGACCTTCACGCCACAGCCACCTCACCAGGCAGGCACCTTTGTTATCCCCTAGGTGACAGATGAGAGTGTCTGGGTGATGTGCCTGGCTAAAAGCCTCAACTGCTCACTGAAAGGTTGGAGGTTAGAGTCAACCCAGAGGTGCCTCAGTAGAAAGACCTGGAGATCTGCTTCCATAAAAGCAGCCACTGAAAATCCCATAGAACACCGCTGTACTCAGACACACGTGGGGCTGCCACGAGTCAGAATCAACTCATTGGCAACTGGAAATTGCAGCAGTGGCTACCATGGCACAGAGAGGTCAAGCAACTTGTCCAAGGTCACACAGCTGCGAACTGGCTCTTAGCATACATAACCTTGCTTGCTGTGCTACAGGCAGATGATAATTCTCTAGAACATCAGCACAGAAGAAGAGAGTTGTAGAGCGTAGAGAAAGATGAGGCCAGGGAGGCAGACTGGCGGGCATGCTGTATGTGGCCTTACAAGCTGCTCAATGGCTTAGGGATTTCCTGAAAGTCGTGGGAAATCATTGAGGGGTCTGAGGGGGAGAAGGGGCGTATTTACATAGTCAAGGAAGAGCATAGGTCAAGGAGGAGCTTGGAGCGAATGAAGTGATGTAGAGAAGCCTTTGAAATCCAGTGTCAGAGTTAATGCTGGTTCCCTTTATAATACTCTGGGCTGCAGCTAGGAAATCACACCCGACACCCTCTGGTCTTTCCCAAGTGTGTCAGTGTGTCACCCCTGGGCCTGTGATAAAAAGAGCATGAAGGAGGGAAAACTGGGTTTGGCCACTGCGTTTCAGAGACAGTCTTCCCCTTGGCCAGGCCCCCGGTATCACTTAGCTCACTCACTAACGAGAAGCTTTAAACTAACAGAATTGTTTCATAGTAGAAAAATACAGTTATTAGCTATGATTATAGGGGCTTCCGATGGAGCAGTCACCGAGATCTGCCTGTCTTCTTCTAACTGGTAATTTCCAGCTGCCTCTTCCCCCAAATTTCAGAAGAGGAGGAACCTAAATCTTGCAAGTGGCCTCACATCGTGAGCGTGTGATTGCTAAACAAATCAAATGGAAATTGATCTGCCTTCTTGGGAACCCCATAGCTGCCAAATGACTTGGCTTTCCTACAGGTGTGCGTGGCAGGCACCACTCGTTAGCCACGATGGCTTCACTTGTGAATCGTCAGGAAACTAATTACAGGGCTCGCAGCATCACCCGTAGCAGCAGGTAACATGATTCACTACTAAATGGGGTGAAATGAACGCTCCATGCAATGGAAGTGGCAACCATCTACCTGCAGCGTTAGGGCACCTGCCCTCTGCAGAGAGAGAAGCTGAGGTCTGGGAGAGAGCTCCAGCTTCAAGGAGCGACCTGCTCACCAACCCGCCTGCCCAGCCCCTCTCTGCAAAGAGCTGTTGAGGACTTGTGTTTCAGATGGGAGACAGTGGTGGCTCAGCAGTTAAAACTCCTGCCTTCTGTGCAGAAGACCTGGGTTCCATTCCTGCCCCTTCCATTCCATGCACATCCACCACCTGCCTGTTGTTGCTATGATATTTGTCTTGGTCATCTAGTGCTACTCTTAACAGAAATACCGCAGTGGGTGGCCTTAGCAAACAGAAGTTGGTTCTCTCACAGTGCATTAGGCTAGAAGTCTGAATTCAGGGCACCGGCTCCAGAGGAGCGCTTTATGTCTGTGTCAGCTCTGGAGAAAAGTCCTTGTGATACCATTCCCTTGGTCTGGGAGCATCTCAGCAGAGGAACCTCAGGTCCAAGGGATGCACTCTGTTCCCAGCGCTCCTTTTTTGGTGGTGTGAGGTCCCCGTGTCTCCCTGCTTGCTTCTCTCTTTTATATCTCCAAAGAGATTGGCTTAAGATACTATCTAATCTCATAGACCTCATCAGCAAAACTGTGCTAGTCCACTTCATTAAATTATAGTGATAGGATTTTACAACACATAGGAAAATCTCATCAAAAGACAAAATGGTCGACAATGACAATACTGGGAATCATGGTCCAGTCAAATTGATTGTCCCATCATTAGGGGGACATAATTGAATCCGTGACAATGCTGCACAGGCGTCAGTGGAGCTTACAGACTGTGGCCAATTGAGAAGAAAGGACTGGCAATCTACTTGCGAAAACTACCCAGTGGACACCCTATAGGTTCTGATGGTCTGATCTGCACTGGATCACGGGGAAGACCCAAGAACAGGCAGTGTTTCATTGCATTGTGCACGGCGTCACCTTGAGCCGGGGGTGGACTTGATGGCAGCTAATGACGACGGTGTTTTAGACATTGTCCTATGGATAACAACGGAGCCGCTAAAGATCGTCGTCAAGTAGTGGTAAGGGTTGTCGAGAAAACCACACATCATGTCACTTTGGAGACACTGCTCTGCAAAGATCCAGGAGCAGAAGAGAACCGATTGTCACTGAATTGATTCCAACTCATGGCGACCTCATGCACGTCGGAGTAGAACTGTGGCCCGTAGGGTTTTCAGTGGCTGAGTTTTTGTCTGAAGAGACTTTATTTTCTAGACCAGTTTGGAGTTTACAGCAAAATGGAACAGGAAATACAGAGTCCCCAGATCCCCAGCCCACTGTCCCCTCACCACTGTTTCTCTTGTGAATAGCGTCTTGCATTCATGTAGTACATGTTGCAACTGATGAACCAGTAATGAGACATTTATTTTTTAACTGAAGTCCATAGTGCACATCAGGGTTCCCCCTGTGTTGTACAGTCTTAGGGTCCTTCAGTGGCTGGCTTTTTGGAAGCAGATCACCAGGTCTTTCTTCCAAGGTGCCTCTGAGTTGGACTTGAACCTCCAACCTCTCAGCAGCTGAGCGCGTCGTTGTTGGCATCACTGAGGGCCTCCTTAGGAGCAGCAGTTCCACCAACTGCAAAGTTCTGCTGCAAGCTCAGGGGGTTCAAGGCCAGGAGGCTAAGCAGCTAGAGTGGAGAGAAGGAAGAGGAGAAGGAGGAGATGAAGGCAGCTCTGGCAGGCTCTGCGGCAGTAGCCAGGAGTGTCACTGTATTCCTCCTTCAGCAGAGAAGACAACTGCATATCACTCTGGCCACCATGAGGCCAAAAAAATGAAGGGACGAAAAGGGAGATAGCTAAACTGAAACCAAACCCGTTGCCATCAAGTCGATTCCAACTCCTACCACTGTTCTGCACACTACACTTGGCTGCTGGCAGCTGGGACCCAGGTGCTAACAGCAGACAAGCGTGTATTCTGGAGCCAGAACCTGTGGCACGGGGTGACGGTGTTTGCATGATGAATGTCCCAGGGTTCTGGACACAAGACTACGTTTCCCCCTCAGACCCATGGACAAGCCCCTCTCCATAGGGCATCCTCTTCCCCACCCAGTGCATCTTAAACACCTGCTGTCTGCCAGGCTCAGAGCTGCAGCCCTCCTTAAGCAGCTGTCCATTGTGATGTGCAAAGGTTTTCTCCATAGAAAACCTTCCCTGCGAGTAAAAAGTGGGGCTTGGTCCAGGGGACCTCAGAGATCCTCATACGGTGTGCTGTTTACTAACTCCTGGAGAAATGCATGTGCTCGTAAAACTCTTCATAAGTTTATCCTCAGCAGACCACGGGCCCTAGTAAAGATCCCTCTTATCAAGTGTGTCACCGTGACAGAAAGGCACACTGTGCACTCACCTCTGTGACCTGTCAGCTTTTTAAATAATACCCAGCATGAGTGTCCCCGGCCTGTTACTAATAGAGTGAGGGGGCTTCCAAGGTGTGCAGTAACCTGTCCATTTTTAAACAGAGCCAAACCACCACTGTGAAATCGTCTGAGGTCATCAACGGAAAGAGTAAGAAGTCAGCCAGGGAGTGAGATGTGTCTCGCCCCCTGCAGGGTAGTTCAGTGATTACAGTGAGGTCTGGGGAGCCAGGTGGCTTGGGTTCAAGACCCAGTTCTGCACTCATGAGCTCTGCAAGGCGAGGGCGTTGTTGTTGTTGTTAGATGTCATTGAGTCATAGCAACAACAGAAACAAAACACCATCTGTGCCACTCTCACAATTATAGCTGTGTTTGAACTCACTGCCGAAGCCACTATGTCGATCCACCTCGTCGAGGGTCTTCCATTTTCTCACCGACCCTCTACCTTATCCAGCATGATGTCCGTCTCCAGGAACTGGTCACTCTTAGTAACATGTGCAAAGTATGTGACACGTAGTCTTGCAATCCTGGCTTCCAAGGAGCATTCTGGCCACTGTATTTCTTCCAAGACAGACGTGTTTGTTTTTCTGATAGTACAAGGTTGGGTAAGGTAGCACATTCCCAAAGTATGGTGTGGTTGTCTCTAAAACGGGAAGCATGGTTCCACTTTCCTCACATCTTTAGGGGAGGGTTCAGTGAGACTTTGTCTGTAATGCTAGGCACCCCATTTGCTGTGATGGCGATTATAAGGTGAACAGCTTTGGGCACATCACGATACACCTGGCTGGGCCTCCCTCACTGACAGCCTTGCCCCACCTGACTGGGTGACCTAGAAAATCAAATGAAAGAATGGACATGGGAACCCTTTGCCACCAAAGAAATGCTTGGTAGTACAGTGATGAAGTTCTTGACTGGTAACTGAAAGACTGGCATTGGAATCCACCTAGTGGATTTACGGGAAAAAGACCTGGCAATAGGTTTCTGTAACAATTACAGCCTGGAAACCCTTATGGAGCAGTTCTACTCCATCATGTGGAGTCTCTATGAGGCAAAAACCAACCTGACAGCACCTAACAATACCCGGAGTTGCTGTCCACTTGGCTATGACTCGCGGAGACCTTTTGTATAATAGGATGAAACACTGCCGATCCTGCGCCACCTTCACACCCATTAGTATGCTCAAGTCCACTGTTGCAGCCGCTGTGTGTTTTGGGTGCCTGCTAACCTGGGGGCTCATCTTCCTGCACTGCATCAGACAACATTCTCTTGTGATTCAGAGGCTTTCCATGATTTTTTGAAGCACAGTGCCAGGCTTTTCTTCTAGTCTATCTTAGTCTGTAAGTTCCACTGAAACCTGTCCACCATGGGTGACCCTGCTGGCATTTGGAATATTGGTGGTATAACTTCCAGGATCATAGCAACTCATAAACCATCACAGTGTGACAAACCGACAGAGAGGTGGTGGTTTACAACCATAAAGTACTGTTGCTCCAAGCATTTGTTAAGGTTGTCAAGGTATGCTGATGAAACTTCCTTGCCCAGAAAAGGAATGTTCTGTGATTTAAAACAAATGGGTAAAGCTAACCAACTAAAGTGACTGTCTTTTTTCACTGTTGCAACATCTTTGGAGATGACTGATGACTGCCAAAGAAACTGGGGTTGGAAATTTTCCATCTACACTCGTCAAGGAGGTTGAATAAAACCATTGTTGGATTCAGCAGAATAGCCGATGACTAACCGGCTGGTAATGGGTTGCCTTCCAAAATGTGGTCACCTCTAGGCTAACCAGGATTGTGTTGTTGTTAGCTGTGGTCAAGTCAGCCCCTGACTCATGGTGACCCCAGGCACAATGGAATGAGACCTTGTCAGTCCTGGGCTACCCCTGTGATGGCTTGCAGATTGGACTGTCGTGATCCATAAGGTTTTCACTGAGTTTCCAAAGTAGATCACCAGGCCTTTCTTCCTAGTGTTAGTCTGGACAGTCTATGGAAATCTGTTGCACATCATATTAACACACAGGCCTCTGGTGATGGATGGGTTGTGGCTGTGTATGAAGTGCACTGGTCAAGAATTGAACTCTGGCCTCATGCATGGAAGGTGAGAAGTCAGCCACTGAGCTACTGAGCTACCATGCCTCTTACCTGAAACTATGCAGCCGGGAATCCTGGCCCCTTAAATTTCTGGTTATGTGAGGTATCCCTTTTTGGTGTCAGAAAATGTTTTCAAAGAACCAGAATCCTCTGTCCTTTGTCATCAGCAGTAACTAGTGGAGAAGGATGCTTCAGTGAATTTCGCTCACACTCAGGTTCACGGTCATCGGGCAGCCAGCCAGCTGCTGTTGCACAGAGCTAGACAAGGACAAGGAGCAGGTTGCATGTTCAGTCTGAAAGACCTGATCCCCAGACGTCTGTAAGTCCATAAAATGGAATATTTTGTAGCCTTTAAAAACTGGTATTTTAAAACAATATTTAATGGCAGGGGAAATGGTTCAGACCATGGCCCTAAGCGAACAGTAAGAACAGCAACCAAAAAGCAGCTAACAAAGCAGTGTGAAAACTATGAGCTCATTTCTATCAAATCATTATTATGTAATTTTAAGTGAAGGGGAGACAGACCCTAAAATACTGACAGAGTTATCACCAAGGGGCAGAACTGCAGGCTTAAAGCTTTGTTCCTTTTTTTTTTTTTGTCAATGTTTTCATGTTCAAATGCTTTCTGAATTTTCTACATGAATTAATGTAAAAGGAGAAAAAGTATTTTTTTTTTCTTTTCCACAAAAGATAATTGTTCCCAGAAATAGATCCCAGAAGCATACACCTTATCCCAACAAAAGGCACATTGCCTTTGCATCCTATGGTCTCAGCCTTGAAACATTCCCTGTCTAGCCTGGGTGTGCTCAGACTGTGGCTTTGTACTCAGGAAGGAACAAAGGACATGGCAGGAAGTGTTCCGTGTCCACCTCTGGATGCGTACCTGGGCCATGCACAAGCAGTTGCTCAGTAGGCGCTTGCTGGACTGCAGGAAGCCCAGGCAACTGAAGGCAGTGAGGTTGCTGGCCAGTCCATCATTGACACGTCAAAGTAATCGTTTTAACTTAAGTACAATTAGGTCACCCCAACCTGAAACCCTTACGAAGATCCCCATTATTCTTAGAGCAAGTTCAGATTCTTTGCCAGGGCTTTTAAGGTCTTGGTAGATCTGCTGCTTTCACATTCCCTGATGGATGGGTGGAGAGATGGATGTATGGGAGAGCAGGTGGATGGAAAGATGGATGGGTGAATGGTTGGCCGGGTTAGTAGGTGCATGGGAGGATGGGTGGATGGATGGATGGATGGATGGATGGATGGATGGATGGATGGATGGATGGATGGATGGATGGATGGATGGATGGATGGATGGATGGATGGATGGATGGATGGATGGATGGATGGATGGATGGATGTCATTTTTCCTTTTATGTGCATGTGCAGTTACAGGGTGTGCAACTTAGTTATGTTCTCTTCAAAGAAGCCCTTTGAAAACATTCCATAGCAGGAAAACAATGAAAAAGGCATTGATTTTTGTTTTGTCCCCTGTCTGGGGGCTTTTTGTAATTGTTTTTGTTTTCTAGAACTCAGTGTCCTCATCTGTTCACACAGGCATTAAATCGGATGACTCAGCAACGTTCAGCAGAGACTCTTTAGCAGCCGGTGCTCCTTAGACAGCCAGATCATATCGCCTCCTGACTCCTTTCTTATCTTCTGTCCCATCTCTTCTCTGTCTCCTCCAGCCTTATACCAGGGGAAATTTCCAGAGTCATTAGATCCTGTCTTCTGTTTACTTACCTTTTGCTGACTGATGACTTCAGAGTCTCCCTTTTTCTCTCAGCTGCCCATCAACTGTCTTCCAAAACAAAGATGGTTTTAACCCCGAGAGGGGTTCTCAAGCCCACTGACCAGTTGATGGAAATAGCTCCACTCTTACAAAAACACACTCAGTAGTCACCAAGCAGAGACCTCTCATCCCCAGGACTCAAATCTCCCTACCACCTTCTCTTCGGAGTCAGACCTGAGCCGCCTCTGTACCATTTTCCCTAAGGGCCAGAATTCCTCATGACCATTCCAGTTAAGTTGGGAGATTTCCTAAACAATCCTGAAGCCATCCACTTTTCTCCACCTCTGCTTTGGTTAATCAGCCATCGCTATGTCCCCCTGGACAATGGTAGCAGGTTCTGAGCTGGTCCTCTTTCTTCCACCAATCCTGTCTACAGCCTTATCCACACAGCAGCCGATGAGTTCTTTATTAAAAATGTAAATGAATCCATGTCACCCACTGTTGTTACTGTTAGATGCCATCGTAGCAACCCCATGCCCAACAAGAACAAAACACTGCCCGGGCCTGCACCGTCCACACAGTCGTTGCCATGCTTGAACTCACTGTTGCAGCCAGTGTGTCGATGTATCTCATTAAGGGTCTTCTTCCTTGACTCTCTGCTTTACCAACATGCTATCCTTCTCCAGGGACTGATCCCTCCTGACAACAGGTCCAAAGTATGTGTGTCAGAGTCTCACCGCCTTGGCTTCTAAGAAATGTTCTGGTTGTACTTCTTACAAGACGGAATTGTTCATCCTCCTAGCAGTGCATAGCATATTCAATATTTTTTGCCAACACCACAATGCAAAGGCATGAATTCTTCTTAGGTGGTTAAAGAATTGTGGTCGTCTGCTTATGATCCCTCTGATGGCTTATGATGAGAATCCAAGTCAAATCTTAGCTGCTCTCTCCTGTCTGATGGAAATTTCCAAAGACCAGCTCATAACTACCTCTCACTCTGAGCCCTAGCCATGCCACCTGGACTCCTAGCCACGAGGCACAAGGAGATCCCTGGATGGTACAAATGGTTGGCACTTGTCTTGCTAATCTAAAGGTTGGCAGTTCAAGCCCAACAAGTGATACCATTTTAGAAAGGCCCAGCAATCTGCTTTAGTATGAGATTACAGCCAAGAAAACCCTATGGAGTCGTGCTACGTGACCCCTCAGGTCACATGAGTTGGAATGAACTCTACAGCAGCCACTCTGGCATCCTTTCTAGTGTTCAGAGATATCCGGCTCACTTCTGCCTCAGCACATTTGTGCTTGCTGTTCTCTGGCCCATAAAGTCTTCTACCATCTTTGCAAGATTCTCTCCCTCCAGTTATCCAGAGGTCCCTCCAGATGTCACCTCTGCATGGAGGCTTCTTTGACCACATTCTCTAACATATTGCCTTATCTTCGGTCATAGATTGTCTTGTGTCACCCAAAATATTGGCTAGGCCATGATTCCTGGTCTTGTGTAAAGTTCCTATACACTGTCAACTGTGCCTCTACAATGTTAATAAGGGAGGATGGATGGCAGTTGTGTTGGGGGTCAGGACTCAATGTGTAAGACTGCGTTGTGCCGGGAGGCAGTCTCTTGAAATAGAAAGAAAAGAAGCTAAAAGAGAGAGTTGGGGACCTCATACCACCAGCAGCTGCACCAGAAGCTGGGCACATCCTTTGGAAAGGACCCGGGGCCTCCGCACCTCAGAAGTTTCCGGTCCGGGGGAAGATTGACAACAAAGACCTTTCTCCTGAGCCAGCAGATATTTATCAAAGGACAGTTGGGCAGTCTCCACCCGTTGGGCTATATGTTGCTCTGAACATTTGTATACTGGGTTTTTGTTGTTGTTGTTTTCAAGTATGTTTTCAGTTCTTTGGGATATATACCTAGGAGTGGAATTTCTGGGGGTCTTTGGGTAGCAAACAAATGATGTGCATGGTCGCTACTTGTAAGTTTGGAGACTTGAGACCACCCAGAGACACCTTACAAGAAAGGCTGGCAACCTACGTCTGAAAAACTCACCACTGCCAACCCCGTGGAGCACAGTTCTCCTCTGACACATGTGGGGCCACCATAAGTTGCAGCTGACTCAACAGCAACCAGTCTATTTATTTGGTTTGAGAACTTCTGGATTATATGGTACTGCTATGGTTAACTTTCTGAAGAACTACCAAACTGTTCTTCACAGTGCCTGGGCCGTTTTACATTCAGCTGAATTTTTAATATCCTATCCTCTAAAATCTCAGCACCTAGAAGATTGTCAGGCACAAAGTAGGGCCTCAGTAAATACTTCTTCAAAACTTCTACACCCTATATTGGTGAGTGCTGCCCGAGGTCTTAAAAGCCAGTAAGCTGCCATCTAAGGAATATCAATGGTCCCAACCTACCTGGGACAGATGACAACCAAGAACATCAAACACAAGAGGATAAATGAGCCCAGGAGACAGAAGCACCCATGTTCTCCTGTATCAGCAAGAGAACAGAAGAACTAGATGGTGCCTGGCCACCACCAAGGCAGCCCTGACAGGGAACACAAGGTAGAGCCCTTGACGTGGCATGAGAGGAAGAGGTGTACAGATCCAGGACTCTATTAAAAGACTAGGTTTGTTGGCCCCACAACCTTGAAGGTCCCGTAAGACCATGGCCCACAGACTTGCTGCTAGCCCTAACTTGAAACCAGTGCTAAGCCAAAAATTAAGACAAAGAATGGACTGGACTTGGCGACACAGAGTAATGTAGGTGGTGTGTGCACTTTATAGTTTAATATATATATGAGGCTGTCCTACTGGTTTCTTTTTAGAGGAGAGAAGGGAGGATGGAGAGGAGAGGATAAGTATTGGTCGAGCAGATACTGGAAGTAAAGAGTGGAAAAGGAGAGTGTGCTGTCACAGGGTGGGGAGAGCAGGTCGAGTTGCGTAGAGGCGGGTGCTTGGGGTTTTATATGGCAAATTGACTTGGATTGTGAACTTTCATTTAGTCACAATAAAAAAATTAAAAATAGGCTCTCAAGCTTATGTAACAAAAATACCTATTGTTGTTCTGTTGGCTTGGCTCAGAGCAACCCAATAAAACACAGTAGAAATGTGCCGTAGGGTTTCCAGTGTTCTGCAAAGATTACAGAAGCAGACAGTTATATCCTTCTTCTGAGAAACACCGTTGGACTCCAGCCATTGACCTTTCCCTTAGCAGCTCAGTGCTTAACCATGGTGCCACCAGGCACCAAACAGCTACACTTGACACCGTCAAGTTGATTCAGACTCATAGACCCTGGTGGCTGGTACATTCCAACTGGTGACCTTTTGGGGAGCAGCCAAGCTCTTAACCACTGCACCACGAGGGCTCATAAACGTGGCAGTGTGGAGCTCAAAGCAATCGCCTTTCACTTACCTTAGCATCTTTCCCTCTCTACTCCAGGTTAGGCCAAGTTTACTCCCAGGACTTCCAAAGCCAGTCACTTCACTGCAGGAAGTCAGGTTTACAGGAAGATGTATTGGTAAAACTGAACGTCGCAAAGGACTCAGGAGACAGGCTTGGCAGAATGTAGATCTTTCCCAGGAAAGAAGCGCCACAATGACAGTGCCCAGCTCCCTTGACCCCTGACAGTACCCCTACTTAACCAGGGTCCCAGGGTAAAGCCGTGGCGATCAGTGATGTTGACAAGATAGTGGCCCCTCCTGGGAGCCCAGTCTCTTGGGGAGTGAGAACAGACTTGAAGACTCCAGAATCAGAACTAGCGCCCAGAGACTGTCACTGCGCTGTGACTCTGCAAAGAGAACAAACCACATAGTTCGTTCTTCTCAAGAATGTAATTAAATTGTGTCCATTGATAACGGGTCCAGGTTTTCAACTTGAACAAGTTGGAAGCCGTAGACATTTTACAGTCGGATGTTTTCTCTGTTTGCTTTCTGTGCCCCTCTCCTGCCCTGCCTGTATACACGCACGCGCGCGCGCACACACACACACACACACACACACACACACACCATTTAGCTGGAGCCCCAGGATGGTTTATTCTTCAGAGACACAGCAAAAAGAATATTGATTTTTTTTAAGTCAAGCAGAGCTGCGTTAGCATTCCAGCTGTGCTACTTACTAACTGGGTTACCCTAAGCAAGTGAGAAACAGTTTTTAATTCTCCCAGAATCCAGATTTCTGGGGTCCATGGAGCTGGGGTGATTTCCCTGGTCCGTGTGTCCTTAGATGTCCTTTTGAATCTTGAGCCTTGGAGAAACTGGCTCCTGGGGACCGTCTTTGAGTCCAACAGTGGTGCAGATAAAATGCTAAGACCATTTTGCCCCCCAGGCATTTTGTTCTTTAGAAGAATTCAGTTAGTTTGAAGAAACAGACTCCAAGAATCAGACTGGGAGCTGTGTTTTAGGGCAAATCAATAATTATTTCAGTAGCTCTGGAAGATACTGCTGTATGAAATTCTTCCTGACCATAAACTGTTGATCCGTTCTGTTCCAGCCCTTTTCCCCATAGCAATGCCCATAAGACTTTGTAGACTAGTATCTCAAGGGTCTCTCATCTTCCTAATATTTTTGGTGCAGTGATTAAGAGCGCGGCTGCTAATCAAAAGGTCCACAGTTCGAATCCCCCAGCCACTCCTTAGAAACCCTGCAGGATAGTTCTACCCTGTCCTGTAGGGTTGCTATGAGTTAGAATCAACTTGGCAGCCACCAGTCTGGATTTTTGCTTTTGTTATTATTATTTTGGTTCAATGGAAATGTTACCAGAATTTGAAAATCACCACGACAGGCAGAACACAGACTAAGGGCCCACTGGAGGTGTCTAAAGTGAGTGAACCTCCTTTTTCTTCCCAAAAGGCCTGGATGTGAGTGAAGGGAGAAGCCCAACAACACTGCATGCCTGAACATTTTTAGAACAACATGGCAGCATTCCCTGAGAGAATCACTGAAAAATTTGGAATGATTGGCTGTGTTTGGAAATAATTAAAAATCACAAAGAATACCATGTAACCCAGTAGTCTTTGAAATACACATTAGCACAGACTGTTATGGAAAAAGCTAAGAAAGCCATAGTGTAGTTCAGCCACTCAATTGCAGGCTGACACACTTTAATCTAGCTTTTAAATTTTTAATTATGTTAATCTAATTTTAGACATTAACAAGATTGTGGCACACAGTATTTATTTCCGTTTTGGGTCCTTTCCTTTCCTTCTCAGTCACCCCCTCAGTAGAAGGGTACCAGGCACTGAAGCCAGTCAGTTTCTGGGGATCCAGGAAAAAGGCTGGCCAAGGTGCACCTACCCGGCTACTCAAAGTGTGGTCCGTGGACCAGCAGCATCAGCTTGCCAGAAATACAGAATCTCAGGCCCCACCCCAGACCTGCTGACTCAGAATCTGCATTCTAACAAGATCCCTAAGTGATCCTTGAGCACATTCAAGTGTGTGCCACGCTGCATTTGAGGACCTTCTAGCCCCCAAATGACAGCGCCGTGGACATAGCTGGCCCATGGTGTCTGTGGGCCTGGTGGGCTGCAAACCTCAGCAGACCCCACCTAATGTCCTTCCAGGTTTTCAGAATCGTTCTTGTTTCAAGTTGGCTGGGTAGCATGAGGGAACATGCTGAACCGAAAAATCGAAAACTCAAGTAGAGTGTCAGCCCTCTGGCAACAAGACATTCATCCTTTTCACCTTCATCAGCAGCATCAGCTGAAGGAGCTCTGGAGAAAGAGCTTAGTTCCTATTTATTCCGTATTGATGATGCCCCATCCTCATGATCGGTTTTGGGTCAGAGCGCTGTGATCCATCCATAGGGTTTTTACTGACTGGTTTTTGGAAGTAGAGCCAGCCCAGCCAAGTGCCGTCGAGTTGGAAGTAGAGCACTATAACCTTTTAACCTAGCCCATCTTAGTCTGGAAGCCCTGGTGGCTTAGTGGTTAAGTGTTATGGCTGCTCACCAAAAGGTCAGCAGTTCAAATCCATCTGGCACTCCTCGGAAACTCTATAGGTCAGTTCTACTATGTCCTATAGGGTAGCTATGAGTTGGAATCGACTCCACGGCAGTGGATTTTGGGTTAAACAGTGAAAGAATGATTTCTGTTTGTTAAAGCCATCCACTTGTAGTATTTCTTTTGTAGTAGCACTGCGTGACTACTCATAAGACAGATCTCCTAAGGAAGAAAGTCAGTGGTGCATATTTCAAGAACAGAGAGCTTGGGGGCAGGAGCTTGGAAGGAAGACAAGTGTCTCTGGCTTGCTGGTGCCGTAAGTTTTTACTTTAGGTGAAAGTTCACAGACTAGTTTCCCATTCAACAGTTTGTCCGTAAAGTGTCACACAACGTTGGTTGTACACCCCACAATGTGTAATCTCTCTCCCCATTTCTGCTCCAGGTTCCCCATTTTTTTCCATGCAGATTTTCTACCCTTTCCAGCTTCTCATCTCTGCTTTTGGACAAACGTTGCCCTTTTGATCTCGTGTAATTGATTATTCTAAAGAGTAAGTCCTCTGTGGTGTTATTGTTAGTATTACAGGACTGTCCATTATTTGCCTCAGGGATGGTCTCAGGAATGGCTTTAGTTAGGGTCATGGTCTCAAGAGGAAGAGCGGGTGAGCCTGAAACCTTTGTGGTAGCCTTTATGCTGTTCCTGGGAGCAGGTGCAATGGAATCAATCGCATAGGACTTTTCTCCAATGATAAAATGGCACTGGTTGTTTTTAAAATACTGCCTCGAATGTAAACATTTCCGATGCACCGTATCCTGGCTTCAGAAATCTCAAAATGGCAAGGCAGGTATTTTAGGATCAACAAGATGTTATTGGATGCACTGCGAGGCATGAGGTCATGGGCGAGGCCCACAGGTGACGGTAAGTAATGATTCTCACCTGGTCAGTTTACCATGAGATGTGTGTCTTCTGACACCAACTCCGTATGTCGTCTCAAATGCCGTTCTTCTTCTGAACCTGACCACCTGAGTTAGGCCGGCTATCACACATTAAGGGGGACAGTCCTCCAGCCTTCCAAGTCAGCCTGACACTTCAGACACCAGCCACAAGTTTGGGGGAATCCCATGGTACCAATTGGTTAAAAATTTGGGGATTCCCACTACCCTTTCAGGACACAATGTGCAAACTCAGGGGTTCCTAGGACACCCTAACTTCTGACCTCCTGGCTACAAATGTGGGTGTTTTCACTCCCCCCCTTGCATTGGTATTTCACTAGAATGACCCACTGAACTCAAGAAAGCGCCACACAGTCACGTGCCGTGGAGCACCCGTGGGGCAGTGGTCAACTGCGTCCATGTCCACGGTCTGTAGTGTTGCAACAGAGTTCAGGAATTCTGATCAGAGAATGAGACTTAATAGATATTACTGGATGTCGTGGCTCAATGGTTTCCTGCACATAATATGTGTATCTTATGTCTCTTGCATACGAAGTGATTATGCTGTGAGGCATATAATGGTACTATATGTATATAACCTATAATATATATGTCTTGATAGTCATAACAAAGGCCTTAGTTACATACTGTATTGCACTTTCTATTGTCCCTGGGTTACAAATGTCCAGCTGAGTACAACCCATGGCTATAAACTAACCCCTATATGCCTATTAAAAATTTGAGGTACAAATAATACCTCATGATAACAAATAGGCACTACTGTGTGACAAGTATCAAAACATCATTATTACTTTTGTATTATTATGTTCAAGATGTTTTAGTGTATCTGGAAGTGTTTCTTTAATTGTTTTATGCATAGAAAAGCATGCTATATTATACAGCATATACAAGACAAAAGGTATGCTATACTATGCACCATACACTAAGATGAAAGGTACGCTATACTATATACCATATCCTGAGACAAACATTCGAGTGACATTAGGTTAGAACCTTGCCTAACTGTTCCCACTTATGTACAAATTCTACTTAAAGACAGACTTAAGAATGGAACTCATTCGCAGTCTGCGGACTGCCTGTGTATAATGCAGTGTTTATACAATGTCTGAGTCATGTGACATTTTATTTCATAGAGTGTATTGTGGACATGTAGTAGCTACACTTCACTAAACTTAACCTTGCTGTTTTATTAAATGGAATATGCATGAAGACCAGCATAAAAAGAGAGTCATAGAGTGAGGTCTGAGAGAGTCCCCAACGTGGAGCCTCAGTATCCCCAGGGACATGTTATCCTCCCAGGGCACAGATGTCTGTCACCAAGCAGGAAGCTCAGGTGAGCTTCAGTGTCCAGAGTTTCCATTGCCAAAGCCAGCCAAGTGCCGTCGAGTCGGATCGGACTCACGGCGACCCTAGGTTCCGTTAGGGTTTTATTATGTAGGTGTGATCAATTAAATAATTACTCACGGCACTTGGCTGGCTTTGGCATGGGACTGAACTCAATCTCCAACCACCTCCTCATCCTGGGAGGTCAAGCTGATACCACGTGGTGGGCTTTTCTGACTTGGCCGTGACCCACCCAGCATGAGTCACCTCGTTAGCGTAACCTGTCCGGTGTGTTCTGAAGCCCTCTAATCACTCCAGGAGCTACAGGGCTTTAGAGGTTGCCTCCGAGGAACTGAGGCCAAAGGCCAAATTCTTTGGGTGAAGTAGTTCCTTAAACCCCGCAACTGCTGTATTCTACTTCCTCATCCCCAACAACCTGGATAAGGGTGTTAATCATCAACCAAGCACAGTGGAGAAGCACTCAGCTGTTAAATGGAGGGTCAGCAGTTCAAACCCACCAGCCACTCCAGCAGAAAAAGATGCGAAAATCGGCATCCGTCAAGCTTTACAGTCTTGGAAACTGTGGGGCTGTTCTGCTCTGTCCTGTAGGGTCACCTCGGACAGATGGCAGTGAGATAAGGTTGTAAGCCCTTATGATTATTATTGTTTGTAGAAGGGGATGTTTTCTTGCTCTATTTCTGTCTTTTTTTCTTCTTCTCCACCCCAAGACACAACATTGCATTATCTGTAAATAATCAGTAAATCTGTTGCCATCAAGCCGACTCCAAAGCTGTCATCTTCACAGAAACAGACTGCCACATCCTTCTGCCCCGGAGTGGCTGGCGAGCCTAAAGTGCTCATCTTTCCGTTAGCAGCCGAGCACTCAACCACTGTGTAACCAGGGCTTCTTTCAAACCAGCTTAGGGAAATGCCCCAGACGCACAGGTAAAATTAAGATTTCATTCCTAACTGGATACACAAACAATCCTCTGACTGGATTTGGTTCTTGGGTCAAAGGACAGGAAACCTTCTGAGCTAGACTCTCCCTGGGAACCAAGAGCCATGCTCCCTGGGGGAGAGAAGGAAGCCAGATTGTAAGTGGGGAGTACGCTGCTCTTTTGGGTGTGGTTTCTCCATCAGACGCTCATACGGCAGGCCAGCAGTACCAGCCTCTGGAACAATCTTCAGGACCCCCCACACTGTCATCTGCAAGCAACTCACACACATTCAGCACCCCCCGACGCTGTTGCTGATAAGACGTTTACAAATTCAGCAAGAGAAAAATGCCGTCATTTATACTGCTGCGTTGTAAAGCCTGACATTAGCGGAGCTATCGGAGCCCATGAATCACAGAAGGAGGTAGGAATTCAAACGGATATAAATGTCCATTAATAGTGGAAAAAGTTAAATAAATTACACTCCATCCACATCACAGAATAATATGCAGCCATTATAAAAATGAGATAGACCTCTAGGAGTGTCATGGAAAGATCTCTGTGAAATGCCAAGTTAAAATAGAAAAAGCAAATTGCAGAACAATGCATTTGGTATGATTCCATTTCCTTCTGCAGGAAAAAAATACCTGTGCACGCAAATACACAGATAAAGGATCTATCCAAACAATGCCAGTGATTATCTCCCGGGATGAATCACAGGGAGCAGAATTGAGATTTCTGTACTTGCTTGATGCTCTTTATATATTTTCCACTGTTGGACTGTTTTTCAAAGGGGGAAAAAAATGCATAAATGCTATCATTGCACCTGCCATGTGAGAAATAACAATGAAACTTAGTGCTTTTGGAAAACAGAACGAAGTTAGTTGACTTACCTTCGGTCTTGTTGTCATTTCTGACCCCAGCAGCAGCAGCAGCAGTGGCCCTGAGACCCAGCTGCTGGCCACGCTTGCCTCTGCAGGGCTCTTCTGCCTCCTGGCCTTTGTCCAGGTTGTGACACTGCCCTCCCATCGCTGTCCACCCTCCTGGGCCATCTGTCGAATTACTTTCCTAAGGATACATTTGGTTTAAAAATACACAGAGTCTGGAGTTGACACTTTGGAGGTGTGGAATCAGTTTACCAAAAGCAGCATGGCCTTTTTTCACAGTTCTTTTGAGCTGGACCAACATCTAAGAATAGTTAGTGGAGGCTGACCACACCAAAAGGGACCATCTGGGAGCCTGATGCTGACTAAGGCATGATGTTATCTACTGTGGCCACATGGAGAGGATGCTAAGAACCCTGAACTCTGAGATTCAGAAAAGCTTCCAGATTAGTGACTGTACTCGAGAGGGTGGAACATTCCTCCCTGGGACCTGGAAGCTTCATGCTAGGATGCCTCCCAGACTTCACCCTGTATGTCTCTTCACTTGTATCCTTTCGAGTTGTGATAAAGCTGTACCCTGCATCCTTTGGAGTTGTGATAAATTTGTAAGGATGGTGGAGTCTGAATTCTGTGAGTCAGTCCAGCAAATTAACGAACCCACAGGGGCAGTGACAGCCAGCAGGCACTGGTGTCTGCCTGTTTGGTAGTCTAAGGAGGTATCCTTCTTACATGTGAGCTCTGACCCAGCTCCAGGTGGCTAGGGTCGGAGAGAGAGTATGCCACTTGAACAGCTGGTAACAAGGACAGTGACGTGGGAAGGTGAGGGCTGGATTCATTTCCACACTCTGGGAACTGGATTCCTGATGCTCTTTACCAAAGTTAGCACTGAGGGTGGGATGTACCCACTTTGCCTCTTAGTGCAGTACTGTTGCCACTATCACATAACAAGTATATCAGTCAGGATAAGCATGCATGTGCTGCGAAAACAAGTGACCCACAATTCACAGTGCCTCCAAACAACAGGCGTTTATTTCTTGCTCATACTGTATGTCCATCACAGGTCTCTAATGGCTTTGCTTCAAGTTTTCTTCATGTCTGGGGTCCTGGGTGGCTCTCTGGAACAGCCTCTATCTGAAATGTTGCTGGCCTCAAGTCAGAAGCAAAAAGAGATCAGTACGAAGGACACAGTGACTGAGAGAGCATCTTCCTGGAAAAGGAATGGTCTGTATCCCTTTGTCTTATATGTCACTGACCAAAGCAAGTCACATGGCCAAGGCTGATGCCAGTGGGCTAGGGAAGAATGATCCTTCTTTGGGAAGGTAGCAATATTTTTGAACAGTAATACAGCCCTTCAGGAATTGGTATCAAAGGCTTAAACCACAACAGATATTTCTAGAGGGCTCACTCTGTGCTCGGTGCTGCCCCCAATAGAGATAAGAAGGCATCTATTCATAATAACAGTTACCACTTCTGGCCTTATTATACCAGAGGTTATACTAAGCATGGTACATGCATCGACTCGTGCAGCAATTATTAGAAATGAATAATCTGGTACTTACAGAAGTAAAGTCACTTGTTCAAGTTCATTGTCCTCCAAGAGTTTAGAGTCCATGGGGATCTTCAGATAGGTCCTAGACTTGAAGTACAAAGACTACCCTGGACTTGATGCTTTTCAAGAATTCATTTACCATTCTATCACTCACCCACTGCATGCAAGAAGTGGTCTGGGTTCGTAAGCCCAGCTTTAAGAGATAGACAGTAAGGCAGTGCTTAAGGGCACTGCTAGGCCTAAGTTCTTCCTCTACACCCTATTAGCTGTGTGACCCAGGGAAGTTCTTTAACCTCTTTTAGCCACAAGAACCTCATCTAAAAGAAAAGATGGTCATAGGGCCTGTTCTTTTCAGCTGTTTAGTGAGCTGTTGGAGTGAACACTTTCTCTGTGCCAGACACTGTTCCAGGAAGAGCATTTCACCGAAGGGTGAATCACCTTCAGCTGTTAATGTTCCATCAGGGGACAAAAGACAGGAAACCAGTGTCTAATTATATTACACACTGTTAATACAATAACTGCTATGGAAAAAAAACCCTCCCCCCCCCCCGTCTGGGTGTCATACTTTGGTGGCTTGCGTGTTGCTATGATGGTGGAAGCTGTGCCACCAGTGTTTAAAATCCCAGCAGGGTCACGTGTGGTTTCAGCAGAGCTTCCAAACTAAGACTAGGAAGAAAGGCCTGGTGGTCTACTTCTGAAAATTAGCCAGTGAAAACCACATGGACCACAACGTAATATTGTCCGATACAGTGCTGAACAATGAGCTCTTGGGCTGGAAGACACTGGAAATGCACAGTGGCTGCATCCCTGGGCCAAAGCGTGCCAGTGAGTGGAGACATGGCACCAGACAGGACAACATTTCATTGTACATGAGTCGCCAGGTGTTAGAGCTGACTGGACAGCAGCTAACCACAGCTGTCACATGCTGGCCGCCATACCATGGTCTCGGGCATCATGAGCCAGCGCTCCCCGAACCACCCCTGCCTTCCTGCAGGTCCCTGCAGTCTGAGAGCAAGACAGTAAAACAAAGAAACAAACACAGAAAAGAACTAAGTCAATTATAGCACATGGTAGAAAGTGGTGAGTGCTGAGGACAGCAGGCGGGAAAGGGGGTCACGAGTGGGGCAAGGAGTGTGATGCGAAGCCCTGTGGAAGGAGGGGAGGGGCATGGGGAAACAGATTTCTGTGGGGAGACAGAACTGTCAGGGCAAAGGCCCCAAAGTGGGGTGTGACTGGTACTTTTAAGGAGCACTGGGGACACCATGGAACTGACTTGGGGGGAGGGCAGGAAAGAGCAGGGGGTGAAGTCAGACACGGATCAGCCTTGCAGCCCGCTGTGGGGACTTAGGTTTGCTCTGAGTGCCATGGGTACCACTGGGGGGTTCCAACCAGAGGCGGGACATGACCTGAGCTGGGCTTTGTCAGGTTGCTCTAACAGCTGGGTTAGGAAGATACGGGGGCAAGGGGCACAGATGGCAGCAGGAGACCAGTTCCATGGCCCCAACCGTCATCCAGGTCAGGGTAGGGGTAGCGATGGAGATGTGAGAAGGAGTGGGATTCTGGCGATATTTGGAGGTAGGACCCCCTACTACACCCCCCATCCATCTCCTCTTCCCCCAACCTTTGTGTTGTTCCTGCTAAGTAACTTGGGGGAGAGGGAACCCCAGCAGCATCCCAGTCCTGAGCTGCGGTGTCTCCTGAGACTATCCACTGTGTTCTTGGAGAGCTCCCTGTATAGGGACACCAGCTTCTCCCACTTCTGAGGGCAGGAAAACAGCTCAGATTGACAGCCAGAAGCTGGGCAGACAGGCGTGCAAGGCAGAGACGCCAGGAGCAGCAAGAGCAGAAAGGGGCTATTACAAGAGAAGACTCCTCTCTCTCCTCTCCTGGTGCTATTTTTGGAAGGACTCCCCCTTTTAAACCCACACGGCCCCCCAAGTCCCCAAAGAGATCTCGTACATGTCGTCCTGCTGTCACACAGCCGTGCATCTCACATGTTTATGGAAGAAGAATCAATGCACTTTTATTTTCCACACGTTCATTTATTTATTCATTTAGCCACTATTTTGTGAGCACCAGGCATTTGGAGAGGGGATGAAGTCACGCAGGAGCAATCAGTATGTCCCTGACTTCACAGGGCCAGTAATCACGCAAGGAAGCAGACGTCAAAGAAGCCATCAAACTCATAAACAGTGAGATGGCTTGGTCCACAGGTAGCAGGAGCTAAGTGTGCAGACTCTGGAGCCAGACTCCTTGCTGGGTGATCTGGGCAGGTTACCCAACCTCTCTCTGCCTCAGTTTCCTTCTTGGTGAAACAGGAGGCCAAGAGTAATAAGACAGCCTACTTCATAGATTTGTTGGTGGATTAAATAAACTCATATGAACAAAGCTGTTACAGCAATATCAGGCACATAAGAAACAGCGTGTAGTATTAGCTACTGTTACCATAATCATTTAGATCAGATTGTGATGACTACATGAAAGGAGCAAGTTGGGGTGTATAAAGGTGGGGTGCAGACAGTTAAGCATTGACTATCAGCCAAGAGGGTGACAGCTCAAACCTGCTGCAAGGTGTGTTGGAAGAAAGACTCTTGATCTGGTGATCCGTGTCCATAAGATCACGCCTACAAAATCCTGTGGAACAATTCTGCTCCACACACGTGGGGTCACCAGGAGTTGGAATCAACTCAGTAGTAACTAAAGACAAAAAAAAACAACATAAAGATGAGACAGGTCACAAACAGAGGGTGCAGAAATTTGAGAGATGACGAGGAACTGGCCTCACAAATGTGGTGGAGAGAGGAGCGCAGGGCACAGTGTTGAATACAGAGGGAAAGGCATGACAAAGACTTGGACACAGGGAAAGAGGTTGGCTCTTGGGAAGAGCTCAGAGTGGACATAGACAGAGTGAGCCTGCAAATTTGTCTCAGCTTTTCCTGGTCTTTCACACGAGATTCCTGAAGACTGTTCACTGACATGAACTAGTTAACAACACACTTAATGCCCCAGGAGATTCTGACCTGATCCATATCAGCTGGTCCTTCCAAAGCCTAAGTCCTTGCCAATCACTGTAACGAATTGGCCTTTCTTTTAGGGGTCCCTGTGGTTTGATACCTACCCCACTGCCACAGGATCAGTCCCTGTTTGTGATGTGATGTTGACTTCACCTTAGGCACAAGGATTGGACGATTGAGTTGGCTCTGATTCATGGTAACTGTGCGCAGAGCGCAACAGAGTGTTGCACAGTCTAGCCCTGTCTTCATGAACTTTGGTGTGTCAGAGTCCATTGTTGCAGCTGCTGTGTATTTTGAGTGCCTTCCAACCTAGGAGACTCACGTTCTGTTCCTATATCAGACAACATTCTGTTGTGATCCTTAAGGTATTCATCAGCTGATTTTCAGAAGTAGATCTCCAGGCCTTTCTTCTGAGTCTGTCTTAGTCTAGACATTCCTTTGAAACCTGTCCACTCTGGGTGATGTTGCCGGTATTTGCAATATTGGTGACATAGTTTCTGGCATCATAGCAACACATAAGCCACCATGGAAAAATAAGCTGCCAGCTGAGTGGTAGTGTGTTCCGGGAGTTACTGTTTAATACATCTCATACAGCCCCTATTTGTGGATAGGTGGTTTGAGTGAGTTTCTTTGGCTTGCAACCCAGCATCCCCTGGTAAATTCCTCCACCTCCTTGGCCTTTCCATCTAATGCCAAGACTGGCACCTTTGCTTTGCTGACCTTCCTGGGTCTGAGTATGGGATGAGAAGAATTCATTGACTGTCTGCAAAATCTGATACTTCCAGGAGCCAACCTTTTGAAGAGGAAAATTCTCAGCAGCTAACGAGTGTGCATTCCAAGAATTAAAGCCCAACTCAGAATGTGAAACTTTGTACATGGATTTGCACAAATAGCAGTAGTTTTAGCTAACTTATCCTTCAATTTCTGCATGTCTGGTGTCTAGGTGAACTGTGACTACACTCTTCAAAGGGGCATAGATCACTTCACCATTGTAAGAGCAGATATCTCTACAAGGTAGTGCTATGGATTTCCTGTCTAAAGGTTTTATCTTCTTGATTAATTAGCTGCAGGGCTAATAATAATAGTTAATACTTGTTGAAGAATTGCTATGCTCCAGAAGCAGCTTTGAAGCCTGACATGAATTCACTGATGTCATTCTTGTGATGACCCTGTGAAATAAGTACTGTCGTCTCCAATTACAATTCAAGAAACCAAGGCACAGAAACATTAAGGAACCTGTCCAAGGCATCTGCCCAAGAATCCTGACCAGGGCCATCTGCTAATAAGTGGCAAAGCTAGCGTTACAACTCACCAATAGAATGCTGCATCTCAGGCTTTTCAATTACACTGTATTTGCACTGAAGTAAATTTGAATCCCTGTACCTGATTTGGAAACCCTGGTGGCATAGTAGTTAAGAGCTACATTGGATAACTAGAAGGTCAGGAATTCAAATGAACCAGGTGCTCCTTGGAAACTCTATGGGGCAGTTCTACTCTGTCCTATAGGGTCGCTATGAATCAGAATTAAGTCAATGGCAGTGGTTACAGCCGTTTTTTATAGCCTGGTCATTTTCTGACACCTACTATGTCACTCCTCTGGTACATTGCAAAGTGACTGTCGCCCCCTTCTTGTTTGCACTGCCACTTCCCTGCTTGTTCTCCCTTAAGTATTTGGGAGATGTGGCAGAGCTTTTTTGTTTTGTTTTGTTTTTATAGGTAAAGCAGCAGAACCATTAAGGAAAAAGTCAGCTAAGGAAATCAAATGATAGCATTTATTTAGTGCTTCATGTATACCAGGTCATGCCCGTATCATACGGTATGTCATTTAATCCTTTAATAATGAAATGGCTGTGGGGCCACATTGCCACTCCAAAATCCCCTTCAAAATATAGAGCATCAAATATTGGTGAACCCACTCATGACCATTGGGGAACTTGGTCTCCAGAAATTTCACTAAAAGAACCTTTTCCATTTGACCCCTTCTTTCACTGTAGCCTGTGCTTCCTAGAATCCCTGTCTGTATCCCTAAGTCCAAGACAGAGGAAGATACTGCTGTGTGAGGAGGAGGTCACTTTCTTTCCATTTTACAGATGAGAGAACTGAGACTTACAGAGATTTTGAAATTTAAAGTTACAGAGCTAGGATGTGATAGAGCCAACATTTAAACCCCTACCGTGTGACACCCCTCCCATGACTGGAATATTAGCCACCCGATGTTAAAGGCCAGCACTATAGAAAGCCAAGACAATGTAGAACCCAGCACATCTTGTAATTCAGAGCAGTCCTGGGAACTCATGCGTGAATGCTGAGAAGGGCAGGCTATGGCAGAAGAGGGGTGAAAACCCAGAGGGCTGTTTCCTTGACATTTCTGGGGACACTGAGTCCACCAGTCATCACTGGTAGGCTCAGTAATGTTTGTTGCTCTGTGTTTTGACAGAGATTTTGGAGTGACAGTGTGGTCCTGCAGCCATCTCGTCAGCCTTGGCACGAATGGTGTTCTCATCCACAGAGGGCAGTGCAGAGAGGAAAGAAAGTGGCAAATCCACACAATGGCAGGCCAGCTGGGCTCTTAGAAACAGGTGGGACATTCTGCCAGCATTCTACAGGCATGATGCGGGAGCTGGTAAGGTGACTTTAGGTGGGGGTTCGAATTACTGCCATCATAGGTAAGGGAGGGGCAGAGAAATATGTCCCATGTCGATGATGCTCAATTCAGTTTTGTCCACATATATTCCATTAAACACAGATCACATATCCATCAAGACGATATAGCATTATTCCCCAAAGATTCATAGAGCATGTCTCATGTGCCACACACACTGGGGTTTGTCACACGCAACACAAAAGGCAGTGCAGAGATGCCTTCACAGATAATGGAATTGAAGGTGGGGCCACTGCAACGACCAGACCAAACCAAACCTGTTACTGTTGAGTCGATTCTGACTCATAACGACCCTATAGAACAGAGTAGACCTACCTCATAGGGTTCCAAGGCTGTAATCTCTATGGAAGCAGACTACCACATTTTTCTTCTGCAGAACAGCTGATGGATTCGAACCACTGACCTTTCAGTTACCAAAACCACAAAACCAACCCCACTGAGGTTGGATGAATTCCAACTCATAGTGACCCTACAGGACAGAGTAGAACTGCCCCCATAGGTTTTCCAAGGAGCAGCTGATGAATTTGAAATGCTGACCTTTTGATGAGCAGGCAAACTTTTAAGCACCTCACCACCAACACTCAGATAGCAGTGCTTTAACCATCGTGCCACCAGGGTCACTTACTACAGTCACAGAGGGGACAACAAAGGCAAAGAAATTTAAGACATCTTTGTATGTGCCAACATGGAGCTAAGAACTTGACCGAATCTATTTAATTCTAGAACACATAGACACAAGATAGGAATTACTATTCTTCTGGAATAAGAAAACGGAGGCCCAAACGTGTGAGCAATGTCCTTAAGGTCACCCAGCTAGTAAATGGCCAGGTTTGCACCCAAGTGTCCCCATCTTGTGAGCCTAAGTTTGCCACCACCTGGCTATATTTCTACATATGTTGAGTTGATTGTTTCTTCCTTAAAATGGGCTCCATGTATTACCAGGATGTTTCCCTTGGGGAGATGACTCTCAGCTGAAGAGCTGACCAGCCTCTAAGCTTGCTAATAAGTCAGAGCCCAAGTGCACAGAAAGGTCAGGAGACTCTGCTATTTCCCCCAAATGTATTCTGTGCTTGTTCTGCAGGTTTCTGCAGGTGAGTTTGATCTGGACGTTATTTTTTAACAAAGCCATAAATAATGCGGTCAGGCTGACCACCTAGCCAGCCTTCTTCCGCTCTGTGTGGTGGGGTCTACATCCCAAAACCTAAGAAAACATCTCAGCCACAGAGCAGCTGACATGAGGGTTTCAGTCTTCTGCACGAAGGCAGGCATCAAGGTGCTGAAAGCCAGAGTCTCAGGCTTGAAACCCCAGATGGGGCTGCATTCCAGGCACCCTGTCATATCTGAAGACAAAGATTAGAGATGCAGATAGGGCGGTGTCTGTGTCAAGTTTCTGTTTTACAAAACAAGATCCAGTTTTGGCTGCTATGAACTGAAAAACCAAGCCACATCAAAATCATTGCCATCAAGTTGAGTCTGACTCACGGCAACTCCAGTAGTTACAGAGCAAAACTGCTCTGCAGGGTTGTCCTAGCCATGGTCTCGATAGGAACTGCTCGCTTGGCCTTTTCCTCTGTGATGCTATTGGATGGATTTGAACTGCCAACCTTTACGTTAACAGAATGGACTTCTATTGTTGAGTTGATACTGCCACGATTTATCTTAATACATGCTGTACGTCAGTCTCTAAAAACTGCAGCTTGTTGTCAATAGTGGTTTTGAAACATGGCTATTTTTAGCAAGACAATTCCCTTTTCCACCAAACAAGAACTGATACTGAACTGCAATTTATAAAACTGATAAAGAGGAATAGCACCAGCTGAGGGTCCAAATCTAGGTCCATGTCCACCCGGTCTCCCCTGGGAACCTCAGGGCTGGAGAGGCCAGGTCTCTGTAGCAGCTCTAAGTACACCTGTGTTGATTAGAATCAGGACTGCTTCTGTCTCCTTAGGATTATACAAGATACCACTTCGTCTTCTTTCCTTTTTCTCTTTTCATTGACTCTGCTGTGGGTGTATCTAGGGCCTGGACAATTCTGCAGAAGCTAGCAAGCCCAGGCAATAGAGTGCAAGCAAAAGTGTCGAGACAACCTTAGACATTGTCATCTTCGTCGTCCAGTTCCATGTGTGTGGTGGTCAGGATTATGTCACTTGGCTACTACATATTTGGCTGCTGTACTAAGTGGCAGGGCGGGGTTTGTGGTGACTCCCTGCCCCATGGCTCTCATCTCGCGACCTTTCGCTACGGCTGCTGGTCACTCACATGGCCAGGAGCTCCTGCTCTCTTCTTCCAGCGTCTGGTTCCAAGACTTGAGCTAGTGGCTGTTGGACTCATCAGTCCTTACAGTCGGCACTTGAGAGTCCTGCTCCCTGACCTGCCGATCCTGGGTTCGCCAGCCTCTGTTGCTTTGCGTCTCGCCGCCAGCTTGGGATCCACTGACCTACACAACCGGTGATCTAGAACTCTGGTCTCTGACTTGCTGACCTTGGGTTCCTCAGCTTCCGTGGCCACGTGAGGCTTGTGCCAGAGCTTGGGACATTCAGCTTCTGTGATTACATGAGCTGTTTCCTATATTTGTATCTATCTATCTATATATTTATATATTGTAAATCTTTCCTTGTACCTACACATATTACTGGTTTTGCTTCGCTAGAAAACCCAGCCTAAGACAATGTGTTTCCTCTTAGCTCACTCTGAGGCCATTGTGGGAAGAGGCTACATTTCTTTAAAAAAAGTACATTGACCATGTGCTAGGCACTGTATTAGAACATTACATGCCTTCCCGCACTTACACTAGGTGGCAGAGACTGTAATCATCACACCCATTTCACACACGCAGGAATCGAGGCTTATGGAGGTGAACCTACTTACCTAGGGGCACAAGGAGACCGAGACCTAGAAACCAGGTGTGACTTTCAACCTCTGTCTATAACAGAGGGGTGGAGGGGTGTCTTCTTTCAAAATCCGTTTGTGTTTTGCTGCTTGTTTTTGAGAGCCACTCGATCTATGGCTGCAGGCTTCTCAGTATCGTTGGGGTCCCAGGTGGATGCTGGCAGGTCCCTGAGAAACGGTGCCCTGGCTTCCTGATTTATTGAGATTGCAGCCTGGCTGATGGCTGGCCGGTGTGAGCAGCATGCTGATAAGGGGGCTGCCTGCTGCTGGGCCCGGGAGGCAGCTCTGCCCAGGAGGCAGCTTTTCCTTCCTCTCTCGGTGATGGACAGTGCCGAGGCTCAGCCACTCAGTCATTCTGCCAATGCGCGTTCTCTCGGGGCTGCTCCACGCCAGGATCCGGAGATACAGCAGTGAATGTGGCATCCAGGGTCCAGCAGAACACCACTGGGAAGGCTGGCGTTTAGTCCCCACCCACTCGTAGCTGGAATGCGCCCCCTAGCCCCTACCCTCATGGAGCTGCACGTTGAAATGGGAAGCATTGATTAAATGGTTCGAACATCTGGATACTGCCATCTCTGATGCTCACACCTGGACTTTTGAATTCATATAAGATTTTATAGCTCCTTTTTTTCTTTGTGCGTGGGTTTTTCTTTAGGTCTCTTGTAATCAAAAGAGCTGTAAATAAAACAGATTCCTTATTATGGAGAGCGTGTACAGTACTGATACAAAGAGCAGTGGACCGTCTAAAGGAGAATCAAGCCTAGTTTCACCGCCTCCACCATGAATCACCCATAGCCTGGGCGCTGAATGTGACCTGCCTCCACTTTGGCATCCAGCCCTTGATCTAACTTCTCCCTGAATGATTTGCAAGCCAACTCCACACGTTAGTGGCCAAAAAACACTGCCAAGTCTTGTTCAATGGCCTTGCACTTATTCAAGTCAGTGACTTCATTTTTTACAGTTTCTTCCTCACCCCCACCCTGCCCTGAGGGGTTCACTCCCACTACCAGCTACACTTGGTCTGAACCTCAAGAATGTGCTCAGTAACCATGTTTATTTCTCCCCATACAGTCCTTGGTTATAAGAGGCTGCTTGACACTGTTCTTGATAGATGACATTCCTCAAGGGGTCCTCCCACAGTAAAACTTGGTGGTTAGGAAAGCAAATGAAACGGAATTGCCGTATGACCCAGCAAGTCCACTCCTAGCTATATACCCCAGAGAATTGAAACCCAGTGGCCAGATAACATCTTTACACGAATATTCCTAGTAACACTATTCAGAATGGCCCCCAGGTGCCAGCAACCCCAGTGTATGACAATGGATGCCTGGATAAACACTGGGTGACTTAGACAACAGAACAGAAATCCACTGTAAAAAGACTGTGTGCGATGCTAGTCCATGCTACAGTGTGGAGGATCCTTGAAAAGACTGTGCTTAGGGAGAGCCAGGCACAAAAGGCTGCATGGTGTATGAGCTACTTCATATGCCGTATCTGAAACTGACAAGTTAAAGAGACAGAAAAGAGCTCTGGTGGTGCAATGGTTAAGTGCTTAGCTGCTAACTGGAAGGGCGATGGTTCGAATCCACCCACTGAAGAAAAGACGTGGCGATTGGCTTCAGAGAGCATTGACTGTGGAGCAAAGTAAACTCAAATCCTTGACAACTTCAATATTTTATTAATTCATAATGATGTTGCTTAGTGGTCCAATTGTGGAGATTTTTGTTTTCTTGATGTTGAAGTGCAATCCCTGCTGAAGGCTGTAGTCTTTGATCTTCCTCAGCCTTTTTTTGCTTTCAGCAAAGCAAATAAAAACAAACTCCGTGACTGCGTGAAGATCGGTGAGAATCTTCTCTTAGAATCACCTAATACCCTCCAAGCTAAGCATAGTGCTTGAAACAGAGGGTTTTCTTGGTGAATATTTGGTGATTAATTAGAGATTAATTTTATCCTAGCCATAGAAACACCCCAACAGAGAAAAATGTCAAGAGGAAATTAGATTCTTAAGTCATCACATAAGAAATAAGTTCAGAGTCAGACTTTCCCTGGAAAGCCTCTGTAGGTCACCCATGCCGTGAATGAAGCCCTGGACAGTTTCCCATCATGCCCATACAGCCCCTTTGCTGCCGTCTTGGAACTGACCACTGTGTCTTGGGATGAGCATGCAATACAGTTGACTTGCATAGAAGGGGGCATGCTGAATATACACAGCAGCCTGGCACTTAGCACGAGTTGTCACTCACATGACGAGAGGCCAGAAGGCAAACGGAGGAGTCTGCAGCAATTTTCGTCTCCTGCTCACTCTTCAGTGAGTAGGATGGAGGCTGAACGAATCCATAAAATTAAAAAGATTCGCCCTCTCCTTCCACTTCCTCCTTCCTCATTCCCTTCTTCTTCCCTTCCCTTCTCTCTCTGCTCTCTCCCTGTCTTTCTCCAGGTCTCCTTCCTAACTACCTTCTATAATTTAGATAAATAAAATAACCTTCTGATGCAATGTCATTGTATTGCTAAACGTTCACAGGCTGAGGAATGCCCCTCCTTAAAGGGATGGCCAGGGGACTTCCCAGTGTCTCTGATGCCCACCCCAACACAAAATGGGCTTTACTGACAGACAGTGTTTCTCACATCCTTCTCCACTTCAGATGATCTAGAAGAAATAGGAAGATCTGAAGCAAATGTTCCAAGCACGCTCTCCATTTGATTCTGAAACCACTGCGATTCACTGTTTCCATCCAGATAAAATCCTTGTCTTTACAGCAAAAGCGATGAATGGAAATGACCCCCTCTGAGATTTATATAAACCTTTCAGACTTCTCTTGCTCTCTTTCTCTCTTCTTCCCCAATTTCTTATCATTTTGCAGTGTAAGAGAGTTTCACAAGAAAGGATTTTATAGAAAATCCATGTCTGAGGATTTATTCAGGCCTTTGCCACAAAATTATGGCAACATAGAGCCCGTGTCTTGCTGTACAGTTCCAGAGGTTTCAACAAGGTGATTACAATAAACTGGGTAGTTCTCTTGAGTGGAAGAGGACTTGTGTGCTCACAGCTGCTCTCCCAGGTATAAGGGAGACAAACTTAACTAGGAGGTCTTCCTTTGAAGAGAAGGCAAAGCTGAGTTTTAGAACGGAAGGCAGTTTTTTTTCCCCCAAAGAAGACTGTGTTAAGCTAGCATTGTCTTTTTAAAACCCATATCAGCATCTATGTGGTGTCGAAATGACAGACCGTAAGATTTAAGAGTTTCCTTGGATGAAAAATGACTTCATTCCTCCGTTTATCTTTGCAGTTAATATAATGACTTTTAAAATCACGTTGCCGAGAATTGGGCAAAGTTAAAAAAAAAAGTCAAGCAAGAAATCCCCGAAAAGATGATAAGGGATTGTTTAAACACCAGCTAATAGAGCTCTGTGCCATTTGCTGACCCACAACATAAACCAAGCGGCTATACAAGCTGCTTCCTCGCCATTTCTGGATAAAAATCTAATGTGAGAATTAAGAATCACTTAGATTATGAGGCTCCATTCTGGCCCTAATCTCTGTGGCCCATCCAACCCTGGAATCGGTTTCTAGGGGCCACCAAGTGATGTTTGATAGGCCCAGCTGGTATGTTCTCCTTGTGATGACCTTAGACAAGCACCTTGGACCAAATGCCTTTCATTCATCTTAACAGTCTGCCGCACTGCTGATGACTCTGCCTTTGGCTTAATGTGGTTTTCATCCCCCTTTCAGCTACAAAGCCTCCACTTTTCTGTAAGAAAAGGCCCCTCCTACACTGAACATAGGAGCCCTGATGGCAGGTGGCTAAGCCCCCAGCCGCTAACCAAAAGGTGAGTGTTTCGAACCCACCGGCTTTTCTGTGGGAGAAAGACATGACAACCTGCTTCCATAAACATTTACAGCCTTGGAAACTCTATGAATCCACTGTGACCCTACAAAACAGCTGACCTGCACTATAGGGTTTCCTAGGAGTGGCTAGTGACTTTGAACTGCTGATCTTTTGGTTAGCCGCCAACCTATCTATGAGGCAGTTCTATTTTGTCCCATAGGGTGGGTGTGAGTCAGAATCAACTCAACAGCAACAGGTTTTTTGGTTTTCACGTTGAATGTGGGAGTCCCTGGGTGCTGCAAATGGTTTGCAGGCTCAACTACAAACCAAAAGGTTGATGGTTCCAGTCTACCCAGAGGCACCCTGGAAGGCACCTTTGGTTTTTACATTGGTAGGGAAGTCTTTGGGTAGTACAAATTGTTTTCAGGCTCAGCTGGAAACCAAAAGTTTGATGGTTTGTGTCCACCCACAGGCATCTCGGAAGAAAAGCCTGGGTATCTACGTCCAAAGAAATCAATCATTAAAAACTCTGTGGAGCACAGGTCACCTCTGATATGTGTAGGGTCACCATGAGTTGGAACCAGCTTGAGGACAACTGTCTATTGGTACATGGAATGCAGTCTTGATAGGATTGTCAGTCAAGGTGGTCCGCCTGAATCAGTCAGACACTCTGCCTGAGCAAATGAGCCTGGAAGCGAGGGACTCAAGAGCAAAGCATAACCGGAGCTGATGTCTCACAACAGTGGAGCCCCCAGCCAGACACCCCAGTCCCGTCCCCAGTGCTGTGAATTCCCATCCTTGCTGGGGTCTTGTTCTTAGCTCTTCCTTGGATTCTGGGTGCTTCCTCATCTCCTGCAAATAAATTCCTTTTTTGACTTAGGTGAGCTAGTGTTGATTTCTGTTGTCTGCAGTCACAGCACCAACTGACACAAGAAGCCTAATGCCTGGCCCCTCTGGAACTGTGATCCGAGGTTGGGGTGGCACTTGGGGGCTTGTGAGAGATGCAAAATCTTGGCTCTTCCCAGCCTTACTGAATCAGAATCTGCGTTGAGTCAAGGTTTGCAGGCGATTCGTGTTCACGGTCAAGTATGAGAAGCACCAGTTTGATGGCAATCCCTTTGAACTGCGAACTGGGAAACTGTTCGTCTTTCTCCTATCTGGGATTCTTAGTGGGCCATGTAACCTTACAGAAGTCTCATGCTTTCTCTGTCTGAGTCCTGGTTTCTCCACCTCCCAAATTGGGAGTTATTTCTATTCTTTTAATTTATTCATTCACTCACTCATCAAATATTTACTGACCCAAAGGCGCTGTGCTAACTACTGGGGACAGAGAAATAAATAAACTGGAGCCTTCAAAATAAATAAAACTGAGCCTTCAATGAGGTCACGGAAACCCTGGTGGCATAGTGGGTTAAGTGCTCCATCTGCTAACCAAAAGGTAGGCAGTTCAAATCTGCCAGCTGCTCCTTGGAAACTCTATGGGGCAGTTCTGCTCTGACTCATAGGGTCGCTATGAGTCGGACCTGACTTGACAGCAGTAAATGAGTGAGTGAATGAGGTCACCGCCTGGTAGAAAAGAAAAAGATGCAAACAAATATTTGCCGTGCTGTGTACCCCCGTTTTCTCATCTATAATATACAGGAAACAAATCAGTCTTATAAGAAATACAACCAGAACACTCCGCAGAATTGACGATGATGGGCCTTTGGCTTGCTTACTTTGCGCACATCATCCAAACCAAACCAAATCTACCATCGCCGAGTCAATTCCGACTCCTAGTGACCCTATAGGACAGAGTAAAACTGCTTCAAAGAGTTTCCCAGGTGGGCCTGGAAGATTCAAACTGCCAACCTCACAGTTATCAGATGTAGCACTTAACCAGTAGGCCACCAGGGTTTCCATCATCGTGGAAACACATCATCGGGAAAGACCAATTGCTGGTAAAGGACACTGTGTTTGGTAACGTCAGCGGAAATGAGGGAAACCCTCAATGAGAAAGACTGACACAATAGTCTCAACAGTGGGCTCCAGTGTACCAACAAGCATAGAGATGATGGAAGACTAGGTCATCGTTTTGTTCTGTTAAAGTTATCGTGAGTCAGAGCCATTTGATGGCAATTCACAGCAGCAACTATGTCATATCACTGGATTCTTATAGGAATATCTGTTAAGTATCACTCCAATTCCAACTCATGATGACCCTATGTGTACAACAGAACAAAACACCACCCGATCTTACACGTCCTCACAGTCATTGCCATGTTGGAGCCCGTTGTTGCAGCCACTGTGTCAGTCCATCTGGTCCAGGGTCTTCGTCTCCAAAGGGTTCCATTTTTACAAATGCATGCTAAGTCCCAGGCCCTGTATGTACAGTGCTAATTATTTCAAGCACTGTGATTGAGGTGAGTAATTCTACTGACTAACGTTTATTAAATGCCTGTGACTGGCTAGTTGTGGGTCTGTGTTGTTGATGGGTGCTACTTGATTAAACTGTGAAGTGAATGCTATCATTATGCTCATGTGACAGACAGAGAAACAGAGGCACACAGCGGTGCAGGCTCCAGCGCATGCACAAAGGTGAGAATGACTAACTCTCTTTGGGGAAGGTATACAGAAGAGACGTGCTTGATCCAGAACACGAAAGATGAGGAGTACACTGGGTGTTTTAGTCAGCTAGTGCTGCTCTAACAGAAATATCACAAGCGGATGGCTTTAGCAAAGCAAAGTTTATTCTTACACAGTCCAGAAGGTTACAAGTCCTAATTCAGAGTGTCCGCTCCAGGGGAAGGTTTTCCCTCCGTCCATTCTGGAGGAAGGTCCTTGTACTGTATCAGTCTTCTGTCAGGGAGCATCCTGGCACAGGAACCTCAGGTCTGAAGGACGCGCTCCACTCCTACTGCTGCCTTCTTGAGGACACGAGGTTCACAACTCTCTGCTTGCTTCCCTTTCTTTGTAACCCTTGTAGGATAAAAGGTGGTGCAAGCCACACACCTGGGAAACTCCCTTTACAGCATAGTGGGGAGGTGACCTGAGGAAGGCCTTTATAGTCCCACCCTAATCTCTTTAACATGCAGCATACGAAAATCACACAATGGAGGACAGTCATAAAATGTTGGGGATCATGGCCCAGCCAAATGTGTACACACATTTTGGGGGGACACAGTTCAATCCATGGCACCAGTCAAGCAGGGGTGTGGGGTAGAACGGCATGCAGGGGAACAGCAGTAGCGAAGGACGGAGGCATGAGGACTGTTCTCGTGCGAGAGATGAGTGGATGCCAAAAAAATCCTGCCATCAAGTTGATCCAAATTCATAGAGATTCTATAGGACAGGGTAGAACTGCCTCATAGAATTTCCAGGGAGCCCCTGGTGGATTTGAACTGCTAACCTTTTGTTAGCAATGACAGCTTTCAACCTCTGCACCACCAGTGTGTGTGAAATGTAAGAGAATAGGAAATGTCTGAGAACCCAAATGCCTTGTGTCTAGACTCTCAGGTACCAGCTCTAGGGGCCTGTGGAGCACCCTTAGCACTATCTGAGAATCCGAGCTGGGTCCTCAGCAACACCTCTGACTCCTGGTGGGTAGGGGATATCAGAGTTTTTTGCCCCATGTCTGGAGGAGAGAGAAGTCTGGGAAAACAGAGAAAATGCTCACTGCTCCGTCCTCTGCCCTCTAGGGGCACCCGAGTGTAAGTGGTCTTGTCCAGGCAGAGAGATCTGAAACACTGTGTGCCACTGCGTGGTCTGAGTAACGAAAGGTACCCAGTGCCTTGCCTCTGGGCTCTACCCCACCTCCCCTTGGCCGTGAACACTTCAGGCTCTGGGGCTGTTCTGTACACACATCTGTTTCCACAGCCACCACACACAGCCCCTGGCACACAGCAGGTGCTCCGCACTTGCTGGAACAAGTCACTTCCATCTCTCAGTCGATGTTGTCAGTTAAATTCAACTTAGGGTGGGAGCTTATAAGTCTTTTGGATTCCTACTAATGGAGTTTTATCTGCGTAAGTCTGGGTCCTCTCTGTCCTTCAAGCCTCTGTTTGTTAGCCCCCTCCTCCAGAGTTCATCCCTGACCACCTTATCAAAAGTAATCCTCCCGCATCCCACCCTCACTATCAGTCCCATTCTGTTGTCTCCACGCCCGTTTTAATTAGCTGTGGAAGTGACTATGTGAAGAAGAAGGAGGCATCAGGGTTGGACGAAGATTCAGTAACAATCTGTATCATACAGATGACACAACCTTGCTTTCTGGAAGTGAAGGGGATTTGAAACACTTACTGAAGAAGATCAAAGACCACAGCCTTCTGTATGGGCTGCTCCTCAACATCGTGAAAACAAAAATCCGCACAACTAGACAAGTAAGCAACATTGTCATAAATGGAGAAAGGTTTGAGGTTGTCAAAGATCTCATTTTGCTTGGTTCCACAATCAATGCCCACAGAAGCAGCAGTCTGGAAATCAAAAGATGCATTGCATTGGGAAAATGGGTTACAAAGGACCTTTTTAAAGTGCTGAAAAGTAAAGATGTCACCTTGAAGACTAAGGGGCACCTGACCTAAGCCGTGGTATTTTCAGTCACATTGTATGCATGGGAAAGCGGGACAGTGAGTAGGGAAGACGAAAGAATTGATGCCATTGAATTGTGGTGTTGGAGAAGAATATTGAATGTACCATGAACTCTGAAAGAACAAACATCTGTTGTGGAAGAAGTACAACCATAGTGCTCCTTGGAAGCAAAGATGGCAAGACTGCATCTTACATACTTTGGACGTGTTGTCAGGAGTGATCGGCCCCTGGAGAAGGACATCATGCTTGGTAGAGTGGAGGGTCAGCAAAAAAGAGGAAGACTCTTAATGAGATGGACTGACACAGTGGCTGCAACAGTGGGCTTAAGCATTAAAATGACTGTGGGCATGGCACAGGACCAGGCAGTGTTTCCTTCTGTTGTGCATAGGGTTGCAACGAGTTGGAACCAGCTCGACAGCACCTAACAGCAACAACGTGGTGGGAGGTAGTTAAGAGCTACAACTGCTGACTATAAGATCCACGGCTTGAATCCACCAGCCGCTCACTGGAACCCTATGGGGCAGTTATACTCCATCCTGTAGGGTCACTATGAGCCAAAATTGACTCAGTGACAACAGATTTAGTTTTTGGTTACTTTCTCAGTAGTGTATGTATGCGCTCCTATGTTGTCTGTCTCCTTCCATAAAACCTACGCTCTCGGAATCTTTGTCGTGTTCACTGCAGTATTCATAGTACCTACAACAGTGCCTGAGACACTGTAATTACGCAAAAAGAAACAGTGAATAAGTTTTGTATACCCCACACACCTCATTTTGAACAGGTCAAATGAATGGAAATCCAGAATTCTTAAGTGACCTAGAAGGTCCTTCCAGGTGAAATAGAAGAATCTCACAGTCAGCTCCATGAGGACAAAACCAAAAAAACCAAACCCATTGATGTCAAGTCAATTCCAACACATAGCGACCCTATAGAACAGAGTAGAACTGCCTCATAGAGTTCCCAAGGAGCAGCTGGTGGATTTGAACTGCCGACCTTTTTGGTTAGCAGCCTTAGCACTTAACCACTGCACCACCAGGGTTTCCGTCCATGAGGACACCCAACCCACTGTCATTGAGTCATGTCCAACTCATAGTGAAAAGGAAGGGACAATTTAGTCACCCCTCTTTCAGGAGCTGGCATAGTGGTTAAGTGCTACATCTGCTAATCAAAAGGTCAGCATGTTGAATCTATCAGGTGCTCCTTGGAAACTCGATGAAACAGTTCTACTCTGTCCTATACAGTCACTATGGGTCAGAATTGACTCGACGGCCCTGGGTTTGATTTTTATCAGGAAACCCTGGTGGCGTAATGGTTAAGTGCCTCTGAAAGAAGGGCAGTTCAAATCCGCTAGGAGCTCCTTGGAAACTCTGGCCTATAGGGTTACTATGAACTGGAGTTGATTCAAAGGCTGTGAGTTTTTTGTTGTCGTTCAGGAGCAGAAAACAGGAACAACAGGAAGCACATGTCACCCAGGGAAATAGTCAAGGCACCTGTAGCCAGCCGAGTCCTCCAGAAGCCGATGCTAAGTCGGAGTTTGGGGCCGTGGTGGTTGCTGGTAGTTGCCATCAAGTCGATTCCAGCTCCTGGTGACCCGTGTGTGCAGAGTAGAACTGCTGCATCAGGTGTCCAGAGCTGTGACCTTCCGGAAGCAGATCCTCAGGCCCGTCTTATGCTGTGCCTCGAGGTGGGTGTAAAACACCAGCCTTTCAGCTCGTGGTCCAGCACTTAACCATTGGTGCCACCAGGGACTTTTCACTTTGGGGTATGAGGTGTTTACTAGGGATCAACACCTGTGAAAGGAAGGGTGGGGGAAGCGGGTGTGCGATAGGAGGTGGAACGGAGATACCTGGGCAGGGAGCGCTTGGAGGGTGCTCTGTGCATCAGAGGGACACGCATTGATACCCTGGTGTCACTAACTCACAGGTCATTGACTGTCCCAGGATGGCTTGGCCTTGGGTCAGGTTGCTGCAGGAAACTGAAGCCAACCCTGAAGGTACCAACAGACAGCATGAAGGAGACTGTCTGCCTGCCAGTCCCCTGAGCTGGGCACCTGGGCAGCACATTCCCTTGGCACCTTAGCTGTGGGCACTGCAAACTCCAGCCAGGAGTCTCAGAAGTGCTACTCAGTGTCCACTCGTTTGTGCTGTCTTCTAAGATGAGCCACAAATAGTCCGGGTCCCAAATTAGAAGTCACATCCTGTAAGTGCTTGCTGACTTGGCAGCAGCAGCGCTGACATAATTTCACAAATAATGATGTTATCCGAGGCAGAAGTTGCATTAGATCAATTACCACTCTATTTCAGTGCCATCTGAGGAGCGTTCTGTGTTTATTTCAGTCCCCCTATTTTTAAACCCAAGCACTCAGGCTTCGGAACCACAACCATGAGCTCTCCTTCCTTTTCCAACCCTTGATAACATCTGCCTCACGTTTGGGATAGTGAGAACGATTTGATCACACACATACCCCCCTTCATTTCCCTCCTGAAGTCTTTGTGCCCTTTAACTGGGGAGGAGGGATGAGTGTTCCATCACAAGGAATGTCAAAAACTTAAGGCGCTCCTCCCCCAAAAAAAACTATGAAAGAAGAAAAGATCACATGTTGTTATTTCAGGAGAATGGGAGGAGATGAATCTACACTGAGACAGAAGGAGGTTTGGGTGACAGTGGGGAGAGTTTTCCTGTTAGAGACCAAAACGGATTATGGAGCTGGACAGCCAGACAAACTGTTAGCATCTGGCTAACAACTTCCTTCCAGAGAAAACTAGGTGATACCCGTGAACAGCCCTAGTATGGAGGAAACTGATTCTCAGGAAATGTAGCTGTTTGGAGGAGAGCTATGAGGGAGCCGAGGGGCCCTGGTGGTCCAGTGGTTAAATGTTTGGCTGCTAACCAAGCGGTCAGTAGTTCAGATCCGCTGGCTGCACCTGGGAAACCCCGTGGGACAGTACTAATCTGTCCTGCAGGGCTGCTATGAGTCTGTATTGACTTGGCGGCAGTGGGCATGGGTAGTTCTGTTGTCATGAAGAAAAGGCCTTCTTCTTCCTGTCCCTGTCTTGCTAACATTGTCCTCAGCTTTCCATTTCCTGTTATCTGACCTGTCACAGAAACACTTACACAGAAGACAAAGATGTGCTGGCTGTGATGGGGGCCAGGCCTGTACACTGCTTGAAATTCAGTGTTCTTGTATATATTTAAAAAAAAAAAAAGGATATAATTAAATCATCATAGTACTTACTGAAGATAGTCAAAGACTCTGGCCCTCAGTATGGATTACACCTGAACTTGAAGAAAATAAAACAGCCTAATGAAGGAAGAAGAAATTAAAGCTGCAGAAGATGTCATTCTACTTAAGTCAATAATCAACACCCATGGAAGCCACAGTCAGAAACTTAAATGACATATTGAATTGGGCAAATCTGCCACCAAAGACCTCTTTAAAGTTTTAAAAAGCAAAGATGTTACTTTGAGGACTAAGAATTACCAGACTCCAGCCGTATGCTATTTTTAGTCACCTCATATGTATGCAAAAGCTGGACAGTGAATAAAGAAGACTGAAGAAGAATTGAAGCATTTGATAAGCTATGTTGGTGAAGAATATTGAATCTACGGTGGACTGCCAAGAGAAAAAACAAATCCCTCTTAAAAGAAATACAACCAGAATTCTCCTTCAAAGTAAAGATGGAGGCACTTCGGCTGACTGACTTGAGACTTGTCACCAATTAAAAACAATCGCTAAAAGAAGACATTGTGTTTTGTAAAGTACAGGATCTGTGAAAAGGAGAGAGACCTTTGAGGAGATGGAGTGACACAAGAGCCAGAAGAAAGGACACCAACATACGAGCGATTGTGAAGACAGGACAGGAGTGGGCAGTCTTTCCTTCTGTTGCCCACCAGGTGAGAGCTAACCTGTCAGCGATGGAAAGCAGCAATCGAGTAATGACTGTCTCAAGGTCGTCGAGATGAGGGCATGGGACAGTGCCTGGAACGTGCCGGCACACAGTAACTGCCCGGTGAGCAAGAGCCATAATCATCACTGCTCTGGTAAGCAAGGCCTTCCTGTTATAATGAATCCTTGTAATCAATCACTGTAATTAATTATTGCAAATTATAATTAATAGCGAGTAATTATTATTGTCAAATGAAAGTGCTCTTCTAATCTGTCTCTCAGTTCCGAGATGTGCCATGAGTCACTCAGACCTGAGTCTGAGGCCTGGCTCTGCAATGTACAAGCAGCTAGAGGGTCTTCGGGAAGAGGCTTAAGGATTCACACGTAAGGCCAACCAGAAAGACAGTCAAGTCTTGGGGCAGAGAAGCGGGCTTTGTGGCAGGAGGCGTTGCATGGGGGATCCAGTGTACGAGAGGCTGAAACTCAGAGGTTTTAAGACGTTGTGGTACCTGACTTTGGGGGAGGAGGAGAGGGGTGATTGTTTGGTTTCCGCCCTCTCCCCCGTTAGTTAGTGTCATAATGGAGCTCTGAGTCTCTGACCCAGGAGCCCTGGTGGTGCAATAGTTAGAGCACCCGGCTGTTAAGAGAATGGTCCATGGTTCAAACCCACCAGCTACTCCAAAGGAGAAAGATGAAGCAGTCTGTTTCTGGAAAGATGACAGTCGAATTCTTACAGGGGCAGTTCTCCTCTGTCCTGCTCAATCGGTATGTCCCAGAATTGATTTGATGGCCACGGATTTAGTCCCTAACACCAAGCTCTTTGCCCCCTGATTATCATGTTGAAGAGAAAGATAATAAATGTCCCCCTGATTATCGTATTGGAGAAAAGGTAATATCTTCAAATCCGCCAGGGACTGGAGGCCATTTCAGTTATCGGGATAATAGTAGCAGTTTTGGAGCCACATTCTGAACCACCTGGAATATATTATCATGTTCTATCCTTTTAACAATTTCATACAAACTCAGAAAACCCAGCCTATGGCCATCGAGTCAATTCTGACTCATAGTGACCCTATAGGACAGAGTAGAACCATCTTACAGAGTCTGCAAGGAGCACCTGGCAGATTTGAACTGCTAGCTTTTTGGTTAGCAGATGCAGCACTTAACCACTACACCACCTGGGTTTCCACTAATGAAAAAACCTCCCAGAGGTAAAGGAGTTTGCCCAGGGTCTCACTGCTGGTAAATGACAGCTCCAGGGTTTACACCAGGCAGAGGATGTTGGGAGCCCATTTTCCTGGGATGCTAATTGTCCTACATGGTAATTACCTTTGTATTAAAATAAATGTGGATGTACTACAGAATAGAATCTTAAGTGATAGGCTTCAAGGGATTTTCACATCAGAGGTGGGGTGATTTGGGTGTCACTCCTGGCACCCTTGGGTGGTCTGAATTTACATTCCTCTGCTTCAGAGGAAGCCAGAAATTGCCACCATTTACTGAGTATTTACTAAGTGTCCAGAACGTTAATTTTACTTATTTATTTTGTGCTTTGTATTATCAAAGCTACCTTCTGTGGCCCCTTTGGGAGTACTTTCTATAACAGCTCTTCCTAACCCAACATAGGGACATACTAGGACACCAATTAAGTTCACAAACTCATGCTAGAAAAGGTACTCCACACATCAGTGCTGAACATCACTATGGTCACGTTCGAAGAACTCCCCTTGGGAAGCTAGGCACTGATGCCAGCGACTAGTCCACCTGTCAAAGTAGTTTGGGAGCTCTTTCTCTGGAATGGCCATCAGAGCTGTCGTTGTATTACCCTTGATGTCCTGAATGTCATCCAAATGTCTTCATTTCAATATTTCCCTTTTTCAGGTAAAGAAAAAAGTCATTGGGGGCCAAATCAGGTAGAGAGGGTGTTCTTGATATAGTTATTTGTTTACTGGCTAAAAACTTCCTCACAGACAACTGTATAATTAAGTTTGCAAACCTGCCACCGTGCCACTGTGCACAATGGCCATTCCAGAAAGAGTTCCAAAATTGCTTTGAAGGGTACACTGGGTACTGGTGTAGGTGCATAACTTCCCAAGGGGAGTACTTGAAAGGTGGCTGTAGTGATATTCAGCAATGAGGTACATAGCACTTGGAACAATTAAGTTCGCAGACTTAATTGTCAGTCCTCGTATTTATGTCCAGTGGTAGAGTCCCAGTTAACAACTCAGAACGTAAATTCCACCTATCCTCCAGCTTACCGTCTCCTCCCTCTGGAGCAATGGGGTGGTCACTCGTTAAACTGGACCTCTAACCCACTGCTGTCTAGTCAATACCAACTTATAGCAACCCCATAGGACAGAATAGAACTGCCCCATAGGGTTTCCAAGGGGCACCTGGTAGATTTGAACTGCTGCCCTTTCGTTAGGAGCCATAGAACTTAACCACTGTGCCACCAGGGTTTCGGGTTGGACGTTAGTGTGTGTAACTGGGTGGCAAATGATCTCCTCACTCAGCACATCATCTAACAATGCCTTTTCTCAGCCAAGAGCTTTTTTCTGTTTTGAACCTCACCAAAACCAAACCCCTTGTGGTCAAGTCAATTCCAACTCATAACAACCCTATAGGGCAGAGTAGGATGGCTCCAGTAGGATTCCCAGGGACTGTCTGATGGATTCTAACTGCCAACCTTTTGGCTAACAGCTCTAGCTCCTGATCACTACACCACCAGGATTCCATCATCGTAGCCATCTCTTCTTAGTGCCACTTTGCGTATGAGGACACTGAGTCCCAAGAGGTCACATGACGTGTTCAAGGACCCATTATCATCAAATGATGGAGCTGACATGGGACCAAGATCTCCCCATCTCCAATAACCTTCTTCTCAATATTTAAGACAATGTTTGCCAGTTCACCACTTTTGCAGTATACAATTGAGTGACCTCAGTGGCAACGGTCATGTAGTACAACCATCACCCATCACCAGCCAAACCAGTCCTGTTTCTGTTGAGTCAATTCCATCTCATAGCCACCCTGAAGGACAGGGTAGAACTGACCCAGAGGGCCTCCAGGGAACAGCTGGTAGATTCCAACTGCTGAGCCGTTGGTTAGCTGACTAACGCTTGCCCAGTGTGTCGCCAGGGCCCCCATCACCTGCAGTGACTACATTTCTAACGGGGAACTTTGAGGCACCACTTCAGGCAATAAGGAAGAGACTGGGGAGCTGCGAATCTTACCCAGTACCTTCCAGCAAATACCTGTTTTTCCCACTAAGGCTGACCCAGGATGGGAGCAGGACTGATGGCCATGCCACACCACGGCTTCCAGCTGCTGACAGGGGGCTTAAATGGACTTGGCAGGTGCATATCCTTTGGCCTGAACAGTATTTTTAAACACTGAGCCAGCTTTTTAAAACCTAGGCTTTTGCACACAAAAATAAACACTAATCCCTTTCTTCTCTTGAAACACCGTGCAGTTTGGCATTGTGGGGCCTTCATGCCCACGTGACGGTAACTGGCTACAACTGGGCGTCTGTGTTCGCCACTTGCCTGCAGTTCCCAGCATGCCCCTGTCTCCTACACCTGACGGCTGTTACTCCCTTTTGTTACCCACCTGGTCCTTATATTTGAGTCTGGACATGCTCTACTACGTGTTTGCTGGAAACACCCCTAGTGAAGGAAGTGGATTTTTCTCAAGAGCAGACTCTGTGACTGATGCAGTCTTTCTTAAGATTCTTTAAAAATATTTTGTTATTAAAATAGTTTCTTATCTATTCTGGGGAGTCCCTGGGTGGTACAGATGGATAGCATTCACCGTTGCTCACTGAAGGTTTGGAAGTTTGAGTGTACCCAGAGGCACTGGAGAAGAAAGGTCTGACGCTCTCATTATGAAAAACCAGGCACTGGAAAGCCTGTGGAGCGCATTTCTACCCTGACCCTCCTGGGGTCGCTGTGAGTGAGGGTCTGCTGGATGGCAGCTGGTAACAGGTACAGGTTCTGAAGTCCTGGGAATGCTTGATTGAAGCAGTCCCTCACTTTACATTTGGGGAAACCAAGATTTAGAGAAATTGTCTCATCTATAGGACTAGAATCCATGTCCTTCAATTCCTGGTATGTTTGTGTTTGTGTATGTGTGTATGTGCAGGGGAGAGGGAGGAGGTAGAGAGACCTTAGAGGAAAAATTGTGTTGACAGGAACTTTCGTCAGGGGGACCCTGGTGGTGCTGTAGTTAACAGCCTGGCGCTAACCAATAGGTCAGCAGTTTCAATCCACCAGCTGCTCCTTGGAAACTCTATGAGGCTGTTCTACTCTGTCCTATAGAGTTGCTATGAGTCAGAATGTACTTGACAGCAATGGGTTTTTGTTAGCCCCGAAACGAGGAATTTCCACCTCCCTGAGTCATTAGAAGGGAACCCTGGTGGCAGAGTGGTTAAGTGTTATGGCTGCTAACCATAAGGTCAGGAGTTCGAATTCATCAGGTGGATCTTGGAAACTCTATGGGGCAGTTCTACTCTGTCCTGTAGTGTCGCTATGAATTGGAATCGACTCCACCACAGCCGGCTTGGTTTCATTCAGATGACTAGAAAGCAGCTTCTCTTCTTCGATTCTCACTGTTTTCCATCTTCTCAGTCGTAGACAAAAAAATGCATCTGATAGGCAAGATAGGAAGGTGACTTGAGATTTCAGGGTGGTTTAGCTTAACCCTCTGGGCTTTCTTTGGGGGCACTGGTCCTTCTCTGACTGAGATCTTGGTGATCTTACACATCACCAGCATGCCAGGTTCAGGACCTCGGGTGAGGGGACCTAGGGGACACAGGAGGGGAGGTGTGCCTCTCTCCGTCTCTCCCCTCGGGCCCCAATGCAGAGCGTGCTGGGTAAGGAGGCTTCAGGCCCTGCATTGGCAGCTCTGCAGACATGGTTGACCAGTTGGCCAGTTGTTCTCTGATCTTGTTTTTCCATCAAAGCTTTTTCTGAGGGAAAAGATTTCCACCCTTTTACTAACATGTACAAATGCAGACGGGAAACTAGGAATGGATTGACAGGCCAGGTAAGAACCCAATATCCCTCCATAGGTTAATCATTTCCAAAACTTTATCCACTATAGAAGATAGAGTGTGCATCCTCTTCAGCTCCCAGGGCCATCGGAAACCATTCGATCTCTTCAGCAACACATGGATCCCTGAACTCGTTCCATTTATTTCAATGCTGAGGCTAATGGGGCAATGAGCTTTAAGGGCCTGAACCAAAGGCTTGCTGGCTGCCAGTTCATTGTGTTGGAAAGATGACTTTAAGATACAAGGACATGTATCAGGCCCCCGATAGAATGAGTTAAAAACAGAACAGAACTCAGTTTTTTCCAAAGTCCAGATTACTGGATCATTTCAGACTGGAGGACTCCCTGAAACCATTGTTCTGAGATAAGCATTAAGCCTTAAACTGCAACTATCCCCTGAAATCCACCTCTTAGTGAAATGACAGATTGGCACATAAAACAAAGGATGTTAGCCGTGAGTACTGTGCTCCGTTAAAATACCATTTACATGAATTATGCTGTGTGTGTTGTCAGCAACAACAAAATAAAGAAAATAAAAAACAATAATAACAACAAAACAAACATTTATGAGATCACAAGATCAGCCCTGACTCCAAAGCAAAGATGAGAAGGGGACATGGACCCTAGAGCACAGAACCACCAGAATGCCATTAAATATAGAGTTAACACACTATGAAAAATACAAGTGAACAATTTGTAGAGAAATTTGCTGTGTAAACTTTCACTGAAAACACAGTCAAGTATTATTTTAAAAAAGTACACAGACACAAAAACTCATATATGTCAATGTCCCCTGGGAAAGATGGAACTTCTTGCTAAGTGTGGAATCTCTTAACTTAGCAATTGTTCTGCATCATTTGGTAGCTTCGTCTGGAAAATGCCATTCCCACCAAAAGGGGTTACTTGCTGAGCACATATCCATCGTTCTTTGATTTCCTTTCTGCAACTTGAGCATGCGACTTTCTCACTCACACAGAAGACCACCTGCTGTGTGATCCCTGTCATACAGAATGTCCAGAAAAAAGCAGATCTCTGGAGATAAAAGGAAACCCTGGTGGCATAGTGGTTACATACTACGGCTGCTAACCAAAAGGGTTGGCAATTTGAAGTCACTAGGTGCTCCTTGGAAACTCTAGGGGACAGTACTGCTCTGCCCTGTAGGGTCACTATGAGTCAGAATCAAGACAACAGCAGGGGATTTTGGGTTTACAGAGACAAAAAGTAAATCAGTGGTTGCCTGAGGCTAGAGATGGAAAGGGCGTTATGTGTAAATGGACATGATGGATTTACCTGGGGTGGAAATATTTTTTAAATGTATTGTGGTGATGAAAACTCACACTTAAAAATAGATGAATTTTGTAATATGTCATTTTTACCTCCAATAAAGTTTATTTAAACAGAGAGAGAGGACAAAAGTGAAGGCAGACACTGTGCCAGTCATTTTTGATGCCCTACCCACGTCACCCGGTTTTACCATTTCTTTACGCGTTGACCTGGTTTGCACCTGCCAGTCCTAGATGTCTTTGCCTAAAGATTGTCACTGGCCAGGCATGTGTGGCAAACTGGAAGTGCCAGGCAATTAACGTCCCTGGTGAACAACCCTGGGTCAATAGTCAATAACTGCTTGGAATTGGTGTATGAATACCCCTACTCCCTTGCTTTTGGGGTGCGTTGAACATGGTGTATCCAAGGGTTCTCCAAGCAGGACTGCACTGTAGTTCTCTATCATTGATAACTTGCCTCAGGAGGTGAACTTGATGGATTTCCTTTCCTTTCTGGGATCCCTTCCCAAGACTATTGCACTGAGACCTGTGTCTCACTGTCTACTTTGGGGATAATGCACTTGGGGAAGAGACATGGAAAATGGATAAGAACTAAAAGTCAATTGAATCTACAGTTTGCATAAATGTCATGGTGGTTGTGAGATGCCCTAGAGTAGTGTTGACTCACGGTGACACTGTGTACAACAGGATGGAATTCTCCCTGGTCCTAGCCATTCTCACGGTCGTTGCTATGTCTGAGCCCATGTGGCAGCCAATGCATCCATCCATCACTTGAGGGTCTTACTCATTTTTCTGACCCTCCACTTCACTAAGCATGATGCTCTTCTCCATGGGACTGGTCCTTCCTGATAACATGTTCAAGTACATGAAACAAAGTCTTTCCATCCCCACTTAGAAACATTCTGGCTGTATATCTTACAAGAGAGATTCGTTCATTCTTCTGGTAGTCTGTGGTGTAATCAGTATTCTTCACCAACATCATAATTCAAAGGCTTCAATTCTTCTTCCTTATTTATTTTCCAGCTTTCACATGCATAGGAGACAATTGAAAATAACATGGTTTGAATCAGATAGAACGCCTTATTCCTCAAAGTAACACCTATGTTTTTGAACACTTTGGCAAAGAGGTCTTCTGGAGCAGATTTGCCCAATGCAATATGTCATTTGCTTTCTTGACTGCTGCTTCTGTGGGTGTTGATTGTGGATCTAAGTGAAATGAAAACCTTGACAACCTCAGTCTTTTCTCTGATTATCATGATGTTGCCTCTCAGTCCAGTTGTGAGGATTTTTGTTTTCTTTTTGTTGAGGTATAATCCATACTATGGTCTTTTGTCATTCATTAGTAAGGGCTTAATGTTTCTGCATTTTCAGCAAGCAAGGTTGTGTTATCTGCCTACTGCGGGCTGTAATGAGTCTTCCATCATTCCTGACAGTGTGTTCTTCGTAATTGTCTGGCTTCTTGGATTATTCGCTCGGCATGTAGATGGAGTAAGTATAGTGGAAGAATACAACTGTGATCCACACCTTTCCTGATTGTAAACCTTGTTCAGTTCTGACATCTGTCTCTTGGTCTACGTACAAGTTTCGAAGGAGCATAATTAAGTGTTCTGGAATTCCACATCTTCACAATGTTGTCTGCAATTTGTTGTGATTCACGCACTTGAATGTCTTTGCATAGCCAAAAAACACAGATAAACATCTTTGTGATATTATCTGCTTTCAGGCAGGTGACATCAGCAATGATATCCTGCATTCCATGTTCTCTTCAGAATCTGGGTTGAATTTCTAGCTGTTGCCTGACTATGTCCTGCTGTGACCATTTTTAATTATCTTCAGCAAAGTTTTACTTGTGTATGATCTTAATGATATGGCTCAACAATTTCTGCCTTCTGTTGGATCTTCTCTTTGGAATAGACACAAATAATTGGATGTCTTCCAGTCAGTTGGCCAAGTAACTGTCTTCCAAATTTCCTAATATAAACAAGTGAGCCCTTCCAGCACTGCATCCTTTGCTGAAACACCTTAATTGATACTTCAACAACTCCTGGAAACTTGTTTCAGGCCAATGCTTTCAATGCAGTTTAGATTCTTCCTTCAGTGCCATCATCAGTTCTTGCTCATGTGCTACCTCCGGAAATAGGTGAATGTCAAGCAATTCTTCTTGGTACAGTGACTCTCTGTATTCCTTCTGTCTTCTTTTGATGCTTCCTGTGTCATCAAATATTTTCTCATCGAATCCCTTGGTATTTCAACTCAAGCCTTAAATTTTTTCTTCTTGAGGAATTTTTCAACTAGAGATATGCTGAGCCTATTCTTCCCTTTGGTGTTCTACCACCAGTTCTTTGTCCATTTCATTGTAATATTTTGCTTTGTCTCTTAAGCCACCCATTGAGATCTTCTGTTCACCTCTTTTACTTCATTTCTTCCATTTGCTTTAGCTACCCTACATTCAAGCAAAAGTTTCAGAGTCTTCTGACAATCCATTTTGGTCTTTTCTTTCTTTCCTGCCTTTTTAATGAAGTTTTGCATTCTTCATGTACTGTGTCCTCAGTATGCAATCTTCCAAATTGCCTGATCTTTGGCCATTAGTGTTCAGTGTGTCAAATCTGTTCTTGAGATGGTCTCTCAATTCAGGTGCAGTGTATTCAAGGTCGTACTTTGGCTCTCATGGACTTATTTTAAGTTTATTCAGCTTCACCTGGAACTTGTATAAGAGCAATTGATGGTCTGTTCCACAGTCAGCCCCTGGTCTTGTTCTGACTAATGGTGTTGAGATTCACCACTATCTCTTCCCATGTAGGCATTAAGCCATAGATTTTGCAGTCAGATCAGATGAGCTGGTTTGCTAGACTTACTGGCTCTACCTTACAAGCTATGTCACTTTGGCTAAGTTACTGGACTCTAGAATCTCATGTTTTTCATTTATCCAGTTGGAATAACTGTGTTATTCTTTGGAAGCCCTGGTGGTGTAGTGGTTAAGTGCTACGTCTGCTAACCCAGAAGTCAGCAGTTCACATCTGCCAGACATTGCTTGGAAACTATATGGGGCAGTTCTACTCTATCCTACAGAGTCGCAATGAGTCGGAATCAACTCGATGGCACTGGTTTGGTTTTGGTTGTTTTATGTTGTTGTTGTGTGCTGTTGAGTTGATTCCGACTCATAGTGACCTTGTAGGACAAAGTAGAACTGTCCCATCAGGTTTCCAAGGCTGTAGATCTTTACAGAAAGAGACTGCTAGATCTTTCTCTCTCAGAATGACTGCTGGGTTCAAGCTGTCAACATTTAAGTTAACAACTGAGTGCTTAACTACTGTACCACCAAGGCTCCTTGGGAAAATCATAGTACCTATGCTATAAGGAATAGTTTGAGAATGCAAAGCACTAATGTAGCTGGAGCCCTCAGCCCAGAAGCTGGACCATAGTAATGTATAGTAAATTGAAATTGTGTGTCATTTTATAGAATGTTGACTGGTGCACCAAGTAATCGCAGACATTTGGTCCAGGCTGGAAACAAGGTCAGGTGGTTTGCCTGGGGCCCATCCATACAGTGTGCATTTGTAGCCAGAAGCACACAGCTCTGGGCTTGCTGTGTGAGTGACATGAGTGTCACTCTCACCAAATGACCTTATCTGTTGTGTCTGTGTGGGAGTGGACAAAAAGTAGCACTGAGTGTTCTTCATAAACAAATTGGAACAAATAATTCTCCAAAGGGACTCATTTAACCAAAAAAATTCTCAAAAATTAGTAGACTTCATTTTATGGCTGTTAAAGGGATGGCGTTTCAAGTTCACCCAGGGATGCCAGGGAAGAAAGGACTGGCAGTCTACTTCTGAAAGAAACAACCATTGAAAAGTCTGTGCGGTAGCGTTCTACTCTGACACACAGAGGGTTTTTGTGAGTTGGTGTCGACTTGATGGCGACTGGCTTTTGCTCACTGAATGGAAGAATAATTCTGCTGTGACTGATGGTGTGACTGAGAATATTTTACATCCCTTAGCCTAGCTTCTCATCTGTAAAAAGGAAATCATAATGCTCACCTCAAAACGTTATCCCAAGGATTACGTGATTCAATATGTGTAAAGAACTGTTCAAGGCTAGCATGCAGCAGGTGGCCAACAAACATTTACTCTCTTTTAATTACTCTCTGCTAATGCTTCTCCAATGATATTAACTTGGATAGAAATTTAATTTCTTTAACCTGTGGAAGACAAAGCATATATCAAGACTTAAGTAACCATCATGAAACTGGCAGGAATAAATCATCTAGGATGGCACATGCCTGGCACATAAACCATCACTTCTCCTTCTATGATGATGGCAGACATTACTAATCGATTATTGCTCTTTTTATGTGAGTTTGGATACAGTACCAGAATCTTTTCCAACAGAGCACTCTAGGCTCCTACTACCAACTGATGAAATTTGGCCAACAAGATAAAAGGGATTTAGGCCAACAATCAGCTAATGGAATTTAACTCAAAATCTGGTACCCAGTAAGTACTTAATAAGTGGATCACTAAGGGTTAGAGACAGCAAAATTATTTCGTGTTACCGCGTGTCTTCACTAGACAATCTTGACCAAAGACTGAGCCCACGTTTCTTCAAGTCCAAAATGTGGACCTTTCCTGAGTAGTTAAAAGTTTGGGAAGATATTTGCAGTGTCCACAACAAGGGAGCCTCTTTGGAAAATAAGTATCTTGATAGGAGCTCATTTGGGGAGCTTCAACCTCCTTTATCATTTTAGTTTCTTAGGGCTGCTGTTACAGAAATACCACAGATGAGTGATTTTAAAGAACAATACCTGTTTTCTTACAGTTCAGGAGGCTAGAAGTCTGAATTAAGGGGGCACTAAATTTAGGGAAAGGTGTTCTGTCTCTCGGCTCTGGGTGAAGGTCCTTGTCTCAGCTTCTCCAATGTCCTCAATTCCTTGGCCACCTCCACATGACATCTGTCTTTCCTCCCTTTGTACTTGCTTACTTCTGTGCCTAATCTGCTCTTTTTATACTAAAAAGGTATTGGATTTAAGAGACATCCTCCACTGATATAGCCTCATTAACATAATGAAGAAAACTCTATCCCCAAATGGGAATATATCCACAGATACAGAGTATGATTCCAACACATACATTTGAGTGACACTCTTGAATCCATAACATTACATTTAGTTGGAGCATTTTTATCCAGAGCTGGCTGCACAGAAACTTCCATGAAGTACAAATTATTTGAAGAGCTTATTCTGGCAGTCAAGGCGAAATCCTTAATTGGTAGAACATAGCTGACTATTTTCTGACCAGGAGGCATATCTCAAAACTGTATGTCACGAGGCTGCAACTGAGCTGTAAAGCCAAAGCTGATGGTGATCTCCTTAGGAAATTGGTTTTAGCCGTGGGAATGACTGCCCTTTCAAGGCAGGAAGACCAGCAGCTAGCATCAAGCCTGCAATCCTGAACACCCATGCTATTAATCATTGCAAGATTTATTCCTGGCCTGGTGTTTGCTTTCTGCTATTTTAAAACTTGAAAGTATTAATTGTTTTTATGCAATTATGAAAATAATACATATTTATTAAAAGAGGCTTGGGAAATACAGAGAACACTCGTAAGAAGAGAAACAAAATCCTCCATAGATTCATTCCCACAAGACAATTAGTATTAAAGCCTGGAATATTTTTCTGTTGTTTTTCTGCACATATTTTAGTGTGGTCCTGTTTGTACATTACATGTAAAGATCTTACCTCTTGATTTTTTCATTTACAAACACAGCATTCCTCCATGTTTTCTGTGAACTTTCCATAAACGTTTTAGTTGTCATATGGATATCCCATCAAAGGGATGTGTTTTTACTTACTTAGCCGTTAGCCAATATTGTTCAGTGCGATTATGTCTGATATTTTGCAACTGCAAAGATTTTCTGATGACTGTCTCTGCATATGGAGCCCTGGTGGCACAGCGGTTAAGAGCTCTGCTGCTAACCAGAAGTCGGCAGTTTGAATCCACCAGTCCCTCCTTGGAAATCCCATTGGGGTAGTTCTACTGTGCCCTGTAGGACCACTATGAGTCTGCAGCAGATAGCAGCAGACTTGGCTTGGTTTGGGGGATCTTTGCATACAAGGAGCTCTGGTAGTACAGTGGTTAAGTACTCAGCTCTAATGAAAAGGGCAGGGGTTCAAATCCAGCAGACACTCCATGGCAGTAAGATGTGGCAGGCTCCCTTCATAAAGATCACAGCCTTGGAATCGCCACGGGGCAGTTCTACTCCATCCTAGAGGATCACTGTGAGTTGGAATTGACTCAATGACAATGGAACTTTTATGTTTGCATATGTTGTTTTTATTGTTAGGGGCCATCAAGAGGGTTCCCACTCACAGTAACCCTATGCACAACAGAACAAAACACTGCCTGGTCCTGTGCCATGCCCACAATCATTTTTATGCTTAAGCCCATGGTTGCATCCACTGTGTGAGTCCATCTTGTCAAGGGTCTTCCTCTTTTTTGCTGACCCTCCACTCTACCAACCGTGATGTCCTTCTCTAGGGACCGATCCCTTCTGACAACACATCCAAAGTATGTAAGACAAAGTCTTGCCATCTTTGCTTACAAGGAGCGCTCTGGTTGTACCTCTTCCACAACAGATCTGTTTGTTCTTTTAGCAGTTCCTGGTATATTCAATCTTGGTCTCCAGTACCAAAATTTAAAGACATCAATTCTTCTTTTGTCTTCCTTATTCATCTTTGAATATGAGCTGTTTTTTGTTTCTTTGTTGTTAGTTTTTTGTCGTGATGGTAGTGTTTTGGGTAGATATAGGTATTTCCTTAGGTTAAAGTCCCTTCTGTCACACACACATGTAAAATACATAGCGTACGATGTGCACGCTCAAGTATAGTGCTCAGTTAATTTTTACACATGTGTATGCCAGTGTACCACCACCCAGATCAAGATAGAGAACACTCCCAGTAGCTTGAAGAAGCCTCCCTGCCCCTTACTTTGCATGAGTTTTAAACTCACTCTGCCACCTGCAAAGAAACACATCTCCTTCTTTGCCCGACAAAAGAAGCAGTTTCCTTTCTGGCTTTGAACACTGTCACTGTATTAAATTACAGCAATATCTTCCTAGAACATCACTGCGACATTTGTGTGTAAGAGACATCCCTCCCAAGGCAGGCTTCTCAGGGATGTTCCCTTTATCTTTGTGAGGAAATCAGAGAGTGCTGATCAAACCCTACAGAAGGCATTTAGTCTCTTCCATCCATCCTTTCTGCACTGGTTGGAAAGTCCAAGAGTACTACACATTTTCTAACCAGTGTAATAAATGACTTTTGGAGGAATTAGCAATCGTTTCTTGGCGGTTATGGAATGTCACATAATTTGTCAAGTGGTAACTCACCATGAATAACAGTGCAAATTTTAAAATAAACTGTCTATATTTATGTATACAAATATAGAAATATAAATTAAAGATATAATGAGTGTAATAAATAAAAATAAATCTCTCAAGACTCAGCTCTGATTCTTTCCCTGTTACTACCCAGTCACTATTGCCACCAGCATCATCATCACCATCACATTTATTGAGGGCCTACTATGTGCCAAAACCCAAACTCACTGCTATCAAGTCAATTCTAACTTATAGCAACCATATAGGACAGAATAGAACTAGCTTCCCCATTGACTTCGCAAGGAATGTCTGTGGACTTGAACTGCCAACTTTTTGGTTAGCAACCATAGCTCTCAACTGCTATACCACCAGGATTTCCACTGGTGCTATAGTAGTTACCTGATCTCTCAGGTCAGGCATCTCCTTTAATTCCCACAATGACCTTCTTCCCATTTTACAGATAAGGAAACTGAAGTCAGGTGCCTCATAGGGATTAACTATTGTAAGTGGGATTTGAACCCACCGTGGTCTGCCTCCAGCACTGGCATGTTTAAACATGATGTGAGGGTAGCTGCGTGCCCACACTCTGGATGATGGCAGTTTATTTCTCTTTCATTTAGATTTCTGATTTCTCTCTCATTTAGATTTCTGATGAGTGGCCAATTCAAAACTACATGTGCCAAATCCAGAACAAAGAAAACTTCACGGGACACCCTTGGTGGATTAGGACCCCCTGTGTTTTTCTTACCTTGTAAAGAAAACCCTAGTGGTGTAGTGGTTAGGTGCTGCAGCTGCTAGGTCAGCAGTTCAAATCCATGAACACTCCTTGGAAACTCTATGGGGCAGTTCTACTCTGTCCTAGAGGGTCTCTATGAGTTGGCATTGACTCAGTGGCAGTGGGTTTGGGTTTTTTGGGTTTTATATAGGAAATAAAAAAATGTTTGGGTTTAGCAACATTAATATTTTCAACAGCTTTAGTGAGATACAATTTATATACCATAAGGAGGCCTGGTGGAACAGTGGTTAAAGTGTTTGTCTGCTAACCAAAAGATGGGCAGTTCAAGCCCATAAGGTACTCTGAGGCAGAAAGATGTGGCATCTGCTTCTGTCGAAAGATTTAAAACCTTGGAAACCCGTAGAGTTCCTGTAAGTCAGAATCAGCTCCAGGAAAATGAACTTAACTGTTATGGAAGCAGTTGGACAGAGCTTTCCTCCACAGAGTCACTAGATGGGTTCAGAGTGCCAACCTTTAGATTCACAGCTGATCACGGCCTCCCTGCAACCACCGGTCTGCCTTGTCTGTCAGGATTTGCCTGTTCTGGACAGTTCACATAGATGGAATCACAGAGGATGTAGTCTTTTGTATCTGGCTTCTTTCTCTTAGAATCGTGTTCTTGATGTTCACCCACATGTTGGCATACATCAGCATCTCATCCCTTTATGTAGTAAAGGAACAGCAGTCCAAATAGTAGTATTAAATAGTAGTGCACTGCACCATGACGATTTCTCCATGCTACAGACGTTTCATTCTATTCTCACTCTTTCTGGGGTCAGATGACTCAATTTGTTCAAAATCATTTTCTCTTTTCTCAAATGTCTTCTAACTCCCACTTCTTTCTGTGGTAGTTGATTCATAGCAGCTGCTTTCTGTATGTTTTCTTTGTCTCTGCTAAACTGTTCATTGTTTTATGTATATTTCAGACACTAATCCCTTTAAAATTTTTATGTGCGTGGAATAACGTAGGAGCCCAAACATTGTTTACTGTCAATGGAAAATCAATTGGTCCAGCAACATACTTTAAATGAACCAAGTCTTCCTTCTGGATTTAAATTTCACCTCTGCTCTATGCTGGGTTCTCTTACAGTGGTTTGTTTTATTTCTATTACTAACCCAGTACTGTGTTTACTTGCTTGTATTTGGCTTTAGGGTATAGTCTGATTAAATTAAGGCAAGCATACTGCTACTTGTAGCTTTTTCTCTCTCTTGGAAACCCCAGTGGTGTAGTTGCTAAGTGCTGGAGCTGCTCACCAAAAGGTTGGCAGTTGGAATCCACTAGGTGCTCCTTGGAAACTCTGTGGGGGAATTCTATTGTGTCCTATAGGGTTGCTATGAGTTGGAATTGACTCGACAGCAGTGGGTTTGGCTTTTTCTTTGGCTAGCCCAGGACATTCCTTCTTCCTTTGGTTTAACCTACTCTCCTTCTTTCCCTTCAAAGAAAACTTTTGATATTTGAATTGATTTTGGATTTTAAATTTTGTTAATTTTTATAAAATTTGCATTTTTATATCAGTCTTCCTACTCAAGAATATAGTATTTGTTTCTTTTTGCTTCAATCTTGTATTTAAAAGTTAACAAGATTGTGAAGGTTATTGATTTTCTCTGCAGTAGATATGTGGTTAACAAAACATTTGCCACTTCTCTAATCTCCACATGTACAGTTCAGTGACATTAATTATGTTCACCATGGTGTTGAGCCATCATCATTATCAGTTCTGAAACTTTCCCATCACCTTGAAGCTCAGTGTTACTTTTAAAACCTCTTTCTTCATGTAACTTCTGAGCCTTTCTTCTTAAGCATTTCCCTAAGTTATTTTATAGTGGGTACTCTTGTGACTGGAATGTTTTCTCTACCTAATTTTCCCGCATCTCTATTGTGATGGTTAATATTATGTATCAACTTGTCTGGGTCATGATTCTCAGTATTTTGGCAGTCACGGGAGGTTGTGGTCTCTTCTCTGTTGAGATATGATATATGATGGTTTCCGTGATGGTATCTGCAGTTTAGTCAGTTGAAAGTGAGTTTCCATAAATGTGTAGGCTGCACTGAGTGTAGACAGGTGTTCTGGATCCTACAGCTCGCTGCTGTTCATCTGACCTCTGTTCTTGGGACTTGAGTTTGCAGCTTGCCTGCCGTCTGGGCATTCGTTGGTTATCACAGCCTGTGAGTAAGAGCCCGGATCCTTGACCTGACAGATTTGAATTCACCAGCCCCTTTGGCTGTGTGAATCCAGAGAAGCCTACATCCTGACCCACAGACTTGGGACATTCCAGCCTCTATAACTGTGTGAGCCATTTCCTAGAAAGAAATGTCTTTCTCTGTATGTTTATATGCTCTACTGATTTTGCTTCTCTAGTGCACTCTGCCTGAAACATCCATTTCAAGGTTGTTACTGCTGATATACAAAAAAGTTGTCAACATTAATGTATTTTTGTTTCCAGTCACCTTATAAATACCACTGTTGATTCTAGTAGGGTGCTTGGTTGGTTGGTTGGTTTGGGTGACATTTATTAGGTTTTCTTAGTTTAGAATCAAACCATCAGTAAAAAACAGTTTTAGTTTTTCTTCTTAGTACTTAGACGGATTATTCTACTTTATCCTACTTCATGAGTAAGAACTTTTAGGGAGGTGCTGAAATGTAATAGTCTGAGTACTCTTAATTTTTGCCATTTTTGACCAGGAGCCTTCATTCAATTAGGCGATTTCCTTCTTTTAATGTCTTACTTGGTAATTTATTAAGAATGACTACCAAATTTAATCTAAGTGCTTCTCAGCATCTCCTTTAATAATATTGTTGTAATTAATGAATTACGGTGATACTTTCTCTGAGTTTAACTAGCCTTGCACTCCTGGAATAAATTCTACTTGGTTATAACACATTATTGCTTTCAAATGACTATGTCATTTGATTAGCAAATGCTAATCATTTTGCTTAAAAGGCATTTTCTTTGTTCATAAGTCAATTGTATTTAGACATTCTCTTTTGGTGGTATCTTAATCAGAATCGGGTTATAAAGTTTTGGGGAAGCTCCTTGTGATTTTCTGTGGCATCAGTTATCAACTCTAGGTGCACATTATAGTTGCCTGGAGAACTTCTTCAAGATACTGATACCTGACATACACCAGAACAAGCGAACTGAAATTTCTAAGTTTAGTGTAAGAAGTTCACCAAGGTGATTCTGCTGTACAGGCTAGACTGGGAGCCACTGTTTGTGATTTAGAATAGTTTAAATAATATTGGAGTAACCTAGTTTTTTCCTTTCTTTCTTTCTTTCTTTTTTTTTTTTTTTTACAAAATGTTAGACAGAACTCAGCTGGCTACGTAACCTGGGGGCCCTTTTTAATGGTAAATCTTTAATTTCTTTTGATAAGTGATTTCTTCAAGTTTTGGGCCTTTACTTGAGTCATTTTGTATTCTTTTCAGGAAATTAGTCATTTCATATAGGTTACTGAACATATTGTCACAGAATTGCCTATGATATTCCCTTCCATTTTTCTTCTCTTCTTTGATTGTGGGTGTCTTGTTTTTGGCTTAGCTATTTTTCCTTAATGAGACTGGGGACGGGGGGTAATCTGCTCTTTTAAAAAAATGAGATTTTGAATTTATTTTTCCATTCTGCTATTGCTGGTACTTTCTATTCCATTATATCCAGCTTTATTGTTTTTAATTTTCTATTCAGAAATATTGCATTCTTCTTCTAACATCCTGGAGTTCATAATAAGTTTCCTTATTATTTTATTAGTCATTCTTTATAATGAAGGCATAAGCCCACTCACTGCTGTCAAGTCATTTCCGACTCATAGCAACCCTATAGGGAAGAGCAGAACTACTCAACAGGGAAGAGTAGAATTTCCCCATAGGGATTCCAAGGCTGTAATCTTTACAGAGGCAGACTGCCACCACTTTCTCCTGCAGAGAGTCCGGCGAGATGTAACTGCCAGCTTTTCAGTTGGCAGTTGAGCACTGTAACCACTACACTGATCTTCCTCTGGCTATATCATTTGTTGGATTCCATAAATCCTAGTACAAAGTGTTCTTATTTCTTACTTTCTAAAAAGAGACAGAATTTTATGTTTTCCATCCAAACATCTTCCAGGATTGTGTTTCTCAATTTTTATGTTGTTCAAAAAGTATTTCTAATATTACTGGATTATGATCAGAGAAAATATAGCTTCAGAGTAACTTCTTTTGTTTGTAGAAGCTTTCTTTATGTGCAGGTATAGGATAGATTTCATGGGTATATGAAAATAATATTTATTTTCTGGTGAGTATGCTTCTCTACATATCTATTAAGTTGAGTTTGTAGGCTGCAGTATGCAATTTCTCCATGTCCTTATTTATTTTTATTTCTATTTTTCTGTCTCATATAGGGAAAAGGCATATTGATTTTTTTTCAAATACAAGTACATTTGTTTTTATCAAGTTCTTATTGTTTTTCTAATAGATTTTGTTTTCTGTACTTTGTGCTAGGGACTACTTTTTGACATTAACTCATTTTAAGCTTCATAGCAGTTCTGTGAGTGGTGTTGGGATGTTAACCCGAAAGTTGGCAGCTTGAATCCACCCAGAAGTGTCTTGGAAGTTAAGGCCAAGCAATCAAGTTCTGAAAAATCTGCCATTGAAAACCCTAGGGCATATGGTTGTACTCTGATCTGTGTCAGGTCACCATAAGGCGAGTTCCCTGGTGGCATAGTAGTAAAGTGCTATGTCTGCTAACCCAAAGGCCAGCAGTTCGAATCCATCAAGCACTCCTTGGGAACTCCATGGAGCAGTTCTACTCTGTCCTGTAGGGTCACTATGAATCGGAATCAACTCAACAGCAGTGGGTTTAGTTTTGGTTTTTAAGGAGGGTACAGTTGTTCTCTTAGTTTTACAAATGGAGTCAAAATGGGGTGCAGAGGACTGTGAAACCACTTATGCAAGGTCTCGGGTAGTTTGGACCCAAACTCTTATTCTTAACCACTGGCCTCTCCCTCTTGCAAATGGCCTCTGTCACTGACATGTTTACCCTAGGTTCTCTATCTTTTTACATAACCTTGCTGTTATTGCAGTTCAAGGGTCCTGAGTGGGTACCAGACTCAAGTCAGGATAATAAGCAACCCTTCAAATAGATATTTTTGGACTGTGGCTGAGAAACAGATTCATTAATTGACACAACTAAGAGTAATTCAACATCCACCAAGTGCCAAGCACTTATTGCCGTGAGTAGAGCAGGGAACTAAACAGACAAAACCCTGCCTCATGAAGCTTATAATCTGGGGAGTAGGGCAGATAGACATAAAACAATAAATTCAGTAAGTTATGTATACAGGCAGTCCCAGATTTACAGTGGGTTCCATTCTGATGACTCGGTCCTGAGTCAGTTCTGGCATAAATCGAATGCCTCTTTATTTTTTTATTTTCATTATTATTCCTTTTTATTATCAATATCTTATGATCCGACTCGACGGCACTTGGCTTGGCTACCAATATCTTTGTAAATCCGATCTTTATTTGCCTTTAGGGCTTGGAAGCATTACACATAACCTTACAGATACAGTTTCATACACACATGGATGTATGAAAAGTACACAAATCAAAAATATTTACTCTGGCAAAGAAGAGCTGAACAATTTGGCATTTTGTCAGTTGTGGTAATAACTCCCTTGTGGAAAGTTCTGAATCATCTGGATTATCCTGGGGAAGAGGGATGGTGTCTAGTCACAGAATTAGTGAGAGTTGTCTATGGGTCTCTTTTCTGATTTTCTTCATATATTTCATGGTAACGTCTCACTGCTTCCAGTATCTGCGTATAGACTTGAGCAAGATGATAAGCATTTGGGTCCCTGTTTTCCAGCAACTGCAATCCATGATTTAATTTAGAAGAAGCTTCAGCTAACCCTTTCATTGTGAATTTTTTTTGACATACATCTGCAAGTTAACATCTGAGAATGATCATGTCAGCAAATTGTATGTTGCCGCATTGTGTGTAATACATAATACTAATGATGAGATGTACAAAACTAAGAAACAGGTGGCCATAAAGGCAGCTCTTTGTAACTCGAGTACGCTGTCAGTTTCTTCATTATATGAAAGGTGATAAGTGCTACAGAAAGCAGCTGGGCAACGTGAAGGCTAGTTGGGGACACTGTGCTTTGAGAGAGAATCAGGAAGAGTTGCAATGAAAAGTGACACTTGTGTAAAGGCTTAAATGAGGTGAGGGAGGGAGCCAGGCTCATATCTGAGTGAAGAACCTTCCAGGCAGAGGGGACAACCAGGCAGAATGCTGTGGAGAGGCGGTTGGCCAGGCATGCTCCTGAGACCTGAAGCAAGTCACCAGACCTCACCAGACCGAAATCAGACTGAGTGAAGCAGAGGAAGGTAGGTAGTCTGTGGAGGGCACAAGAAGGGGGACTGTGTGTTGCGGGGCCTTTGTGGGCTCTTACATGGACATTGGCTTTATTCTGAGAGTAATGGGGGATTTCCTGGAGGGTTTTGAGCTGAGAGATGACAGAATCTCAGGTACGTGATAACATGTTTTCTCTGGCTACTGTGTGGAGACTAGAACAAGATTAGGCACAAGGAGACCAGTTAGGAGGGCACTGCAGAAGTCAGGAGAGAAATGATGGGGCTGGGACTTGGGGGATTGCAGTGGGTGTCATGGATTGAATTATGTCCCCCCCAAATATATGGTTCAGCATTGTGTGGTTCCCAGTAGTGTGTGACAGTCCACCAGTTTGTCATCTGTTGTGATTGTCTGTGTGTTGTAAATTCCACTGCTATGATGTTTATGAGGCAGGATGGCTGGCCAGCAGCTTTGGTAACAATGCGGGACTCAGTCTACAAGATTCGGTTGTATTGAGTCAATCTCTTTTAAGAAATGAAAGGCAGAAATGAGCAGAGAGACACGGGGACCTCATATCATCAAGAGGCAAGAACCAGGAGAACAGCGCATCCTTTGGGCCCAGGGTCCCTCTGCTGACGAGCTCCTCAACCAGGGGAAGACTGAGGACAGAGACCTTCCCCCAGAGCTGACGGAGAAAGCCTTTCCATGAAGCTGACACCCTGAATTTGGACTTTTCTCTGAGAAAATAAATTTCTCTTTCTTAAGGCCATGCGCTCAAGGTGTGTCTGTTACCGCAGCGCTAGGTGACTAAGACAGTGGGGGTGGTAGGAGAGGTGATGTGTGGACAGATTGTGGAAATTATTTTGAAAGTAGAGAGTACAGGATTTGCTAATGTCCTAGGTGGGAGCTATGGAAGAAAGAACAGGAGAGACAGAGGAGTTGGGATAACTCCAAGGTCCTGGATAGGAGAAAGTGTGGGTGCAGCAAGTTTAGAGAAAAAGATCCAGAATTTGATTTTACACAAAGTTTCATCTTGTTGACGAACAGCCCTCTGTGGATCTGACATGTTTCTTCTGCCCTCACAATTTTCTCATCTGGACCAGCTTTTCAAGGATGTTCGTACAGTGAACAGTCTTAAAGAGAGAGTGTCTCCTTTTAGGGAAACAGGTAGGCCTGTTTGCTGTCCAGGATAATAAAAATAATGTCTCCCTCTGGTGCAAAGGGTGGGCAGGTTTGCTTGCAGCCTGTGATAAAATATCGGAGTTTTCTAGCTTAAGGTTTTCAGTCTACCTTGGTCCTCTTTAGGTTCTCCCATGCAACCTAGAGGGGAGAGGAAGCTGGTGCCAACAGGAAGTGGGTGCTGCCCGCTGTGCCATGAATAATAGTGTCCTTTGTCTCAATTCAAAAGTCTCGTGTCTTCTGCCAATATCCATGAAACCGTGTACATTAGGTTCTGAGTGCTGCTGTAACCACAAATGCTGCAAGTTGGTAGCTGTCTAGGACAGAAGTCTAGTTTTTCACAGTTTTAGAAGCTAGAAGTGCAAATCAGGGTCTTGAATTGTCAATCTCGACCTGTCCTGTAGCCTTAGGTATTCCGTGGTTCCTTTGCTTGTAGGGGCTCTTCATGTGGCGCCTGCCTCCCCTGTGTCTCTGTGTCTGTTATGATCTTTTTACAACTCAGAGGTGATTAGGTTTAGGATCCACCCTACACTGGTATGACCTCATTAGCATACCAAAGGAAAAGCCTATTTCCATACAAGATCACATCCACAGGTTCAAGGGTCAGGAATTCAACACATGTATTTGGGAGACACAGTTTGATCCATAACCCTGTGCAAGGCTAGCTCACTAGCTGGTAGGTAGGGTAAAATCTCCAGTCCCCACACATGTCTGTTAGACACGAAGAGGAGAAGCTGAGTAAACAGCAGGATTTTGAGTGTGGAATTCAAGGGAGAAGGACAGGCTAGTGGTATAAATATGTGTTTTCAGCATTTCCTATTGTTGTTAGTTGCTGTTGAGTCAATTCCAACTCGTGGTAACCTCATGGGTGCAAAGTAGAACAGCTGCATAGAGTTTTCAAGTCTGTGGCTTTTCAGAAGATTGCCAAACATGTCTTCCAAGATGCCCCTGGGAGGATTCAAACTGCCAAACTTTAGGCCAGTAGTCAAGCCCTTAACCACTTATGCCATTGAGGGCTCCTTTTCAGAAGAGAGATGTTTTTAAAACCATGCATTTGGGCGAGTCACCAGTGAGAGGCACAGATGGAGAGACTGACTTGTGTGTTTAGGTCTCTGGTTCCAACTCTTTCCAAGGCCTAGCTTCATCTCTGAACTTCTTCTGGTTAAGTCATTCAGTTCAGTTGACACATCAGTGTACCAGCTAGAGAGACAGAAGCCCAGCCTGAGTGACTTCAAGAAATATGAGTTTCATCCTCAGGTTTTTATATTAAAAAAAGAAGTCCAGATGCTCATCCAAAGACTATCAAAAGAATTAAAAGACCACCTACAGAATGGGAAAAAATATTTGGCAGCTATATGTCAGACCGACATCTGATCTCCATAATCTACAAGGCACTACAAACTATCAAAAAGAAAAGGATAAATAATCCAATTAAGCAATTGGCAAAGGAGATGGACAGAAACTTTTCTAAAGAGGATATCCAGACAGCCAAAAGACACATGCAGAAATGCTCATGGTCATTAGCTATTAAGGAATTCAAATCAAAACTATGATGAGATATCATCTCACCCCAACAAGGTTGGCCATGATCCAAAGAACACAAAACAACGAATGCTGGAGAGGCTGTGGAGAAACTGGAACTGTCCTACACTGCTGGTGGGACTGCAAAATGGTACAACCTCTTTGGAAAGGAATCTGGTGCTTCCTTAAAAAGCTGGAAATAGGTACCCCATTTGACCCGGTAATTCCACTGCTTGGAATATATCCCACAGATGCAAGGACAGTCACATGAACAGATACATGCACACGAATGTTTATTGTAGCACAGTCCACAATAGTAACAAGACAGAATCAACTCAGATGCCCAGCAACAGATGAATGGATAAATAAACTATGGTATATATACTCAATGGGACACTATGCAATGATAAAGAATAATGATGGTTTTAGAAAGCATCTCATAACTTGGTTTCAATTGGAAGACATTATGTTGAGTGAAATTAGTAAGCAGCACAAGGACAAATATCGCATGAGACCCTACTATAAGGACTTAAAAACAGACCCATGTACAGAAGAAAAGACTCTTTGATGGCTGCAAGGGAGTAGAGGGAGGGAGGGAGAGGGCTGGTTATTGATTAGATAGTTGATAGAAGTTTGGTTGGGTGAAATCAGTGACAGCACACTTTAGAAAGAAGATCAATTTATCGGGACTTCAACATAACCTGAAAAATCTTCCAGTCTTAACCCAATACTGCAAGAACAGAGTAGCAGGGGTAGGGGTCTGGGGACCGTGCTCTCAGGGCACATTGAGGCCAATTGGCATAACTAGCCTATTGCTACGCGAGTCTTTTCCACCCAGTATTGGTGAGTGGCATCTGGGGTCTTAAAAGCTAGCAAGCTGCCATTTGAGGTACATCAAAGGTTCCCTACTCAGCAGCAACAGATTATCACCAAGGACGAAAATGACATGGGGAAAGAGAACCCAGAAGACAGAAAGACCCAGTGAATGGGTGACTACATCAACATGTGGCCAGAACTAAGTGGTGCCTGGCCACCACTAGTGACAGCCGTGATAGGCCTCACAAAGTTGAGTCCCAGTGGCAATATAAGAATAAAAAAGGATGTGCCCTGAGAACTCCACTAAAAGACTGCAATTGATGGTCTGAAGGCCTAGAGGTTCCCCTGGGAGCATGACCCCTAGACCTGATGCAGCGCCTGTCCATAAATTATTACTGAGGTCAACTCCTTGGACAGGAATAGATTGGACTTGGTGACACAGTGACCATATCGTGTGTGCACTTTATGGTTCTATGCATCTATAAGATGTCGTCCTACTGGCCTCTTACTAGACAGGACTGGAGAGAGTGGAGAAGAGGGGACAAGAGATTGTTAAGAGGATGTGATGTGTATACAACAGAAAGGACGAGTGTGCTGCTGCCGAGCAAGGACAGCAGTAGGAGTTGCACATGAGTGGGCATGTGAATTTAAACCAGTTTGTACACTTTCACTCAATCACAATTAAAAAAAAAAAGGCCAGAGTTGATCTTATATATCTCAAAACCCAACCCAACCCTTTGCTGTCATGTTGATGCTGATTCCTAGCCTCCCTATTGCCTTGTTTAGCAGATCATAAAGGTGTCAGGGTCCTAGGATGCTTCTATCATTCCAGTGTGCCATTTCTATCACTGGCTTCTCTTCCTGTGGTCACAAAGGGGTTTCTGGAGTCCCAGCTATCCTTGCCACATCCCAGGCAGAAAAAAATGAGGATTACAAGAGGCAAAGGGGCACTTCTCCCAAATTCCTTAAGCTCCACCCCTAAGAATTTGTTGGAGACTTTACCAGTCACGTCCTGTGCCCTGTCTTTTGCCATCCTAGCATCAAGGAAAGAGTCCCTGGGTGGCACAGTTAATCACTGGACTACTAACCAAGAAGTTGCTGGTTCAAACCCAAGTTGGGGAGAACTGATTTCTGCTTGGGCATATCATTGCCCCAGCTAAAATCAGGGTTCTTTACCAAGAAGGAAGGGAGAGAAAGATATTTGATAGCAGACTGGGACACTCAGTATCCTTCTAATAAGCTGCTCTTTTCCTTAAACCTTTTTCACAGACAGATTTCTGAGTTGTGCAAGAAAAGAGACTTAATTCCAACACTGAGGGATCAGCTGTAGGTTTATGATGGGTTGAGATGGTCAGTTAGGAGACCATAAACAGACGCAGGAAGGTGAGTATGCAGGTATAGGGCCAGCCCTGCCAACTTAAGGATACAGAGCTAGACAGAAGCATCTGTAACACAGGGAACCTTGGACAGGGGTGAGGATGCAGTTAATGAAATAATAGGTTATTTGGACAAAAGCTATTTGAGACACCTCAGTGGCTCTCAACCATTTTCTTATAAGATAGAATTCTTTAACTTTTCTTCTTTTTCTTTTCTGGTGAAGTTTTTCCTAACCTACCACCTCCCACCCCACTCTACTCCCCATCAACCTCACACAAATCGTTGTCTTTATTAAATACCATTTAAGGAAACCCCAAATGACAAAAGAGCTACCATGCATCAAGCACCAATTTTCACTTGTCCATCACAACAGCATTTATACGCCATTTAACAAATAGATCTACAGTTATTTGCTGATAACAGATAACACTTGTACAAAAGGATTCAGATTCCTCCAACAGTTTTATTTTGTGAGACAGTTCAGGTAACATGTCACAACATCATTGCCTCGGTGAGTTCTTCCCAACCAGTCTGTTCAAATCCAAACCCAAAGCAAACCCACTGCTGTCGAGTCGGGTCTGACTCATAGCGACCCTACAGAACAGAGTAGCCCTGCCCCATAGAGTTTCTGAGGAGCACCTGGTGGATTGAACCTGATGGCCTTTTGCTCACAGCCATAGCATTTCACTATACCACCAGCCTGGTAAGCTTACCCTATTATACTCTGGACAAGGGGCCTCTTTAGTTTCACAGCACCCACCACTTGCTGATGTTCTTAGTTTTCATGTGTGTGTTTACTTGACTTGGCCCATCTCCTCCCCTAGAATGCAAACTCGTTGAGAGGTAAGAGTTTCCGTGTTTCCCTCACCAGCAGCAAGCACCATCCTGGGCTTGTGGTTGCTGCTGCTGCTGTTATTATTTGCATTTTGTTGGACCCTGACTCATAGTAAGCCAATTACAACCCAATGAAGCATTGTCCAGTCCTATGTCATTCCTATTATTGATTGTGGATTGGACAATTTTGACGCACAGGATTTTCCGGAAGTAGATTGCCAGGCCTTTCTCCCTAGTCTGTCTTACCGTGGAAGCTCCACTGAAAACTCTTCAGCGTCCCAGAAACAGACAAAGTCGCCACGGACAGACAGGTGGCAGCTTCATATGAGGTGTGCAGGCTGGGCTCAAACCCGAGTCTCCAGGATAGAAGGCATGAAGTTGACCACTGAACCACCCATGCCTCTGGGCATACGGTAAGTTCCCCATAAATGTTTGATGACTAGTACTTAGATTCTCAGTACAATCTTGGCACATAGGAAGTACTCCACTGCTGCTAACTGAAAAGTCAACAGTTCAGATCCACCAGGCACTGCTTGGAAACTCCAGGGGGCAGTTTCTACTCTGTCCTATAAAGTCACTATGAGTTGCAATTGACTTCATGGCAACAGGATTTTTTTTTTTTTTTAAATCACGGTCATCATCAGCACCACCATGACTCTCACTGAGCTTATCACCAGCATCATGGTCACTGTCATCATCGTGACTGTCACTAACATATAGTCATGAGTCTACAGCCCCAGGGTCCAGATGGGGCTCCCCTGACACACCCACACTCAATTTCATTTTAAGGAAAAAGCTGCTTAAGGATACAGTGTAAGACTTGGGCCGCGAGGGCGTCTCCTGTGCACACATCCGAGTGTGGCAGGTCGTCTGAAGGGTGTGAGCCCAGTGGAGTCAGCGCGCTGGTTGGTAACAACGGGGCAGGATTACCCAATGAGCAAGGGCTTTCACCGCATCAGCGATGGGAAACCCATGTGAAATCGTTCGTTCCAGATTAGTAAGCAAACACAAGTAAACCCCTGCGTAGCGTGCTGACTGGTTAATCTGCCACCGCATAGCACCGTCAGATAATCCCTCCAACAATGGGAGTGGTTTCTGATTTTCATCTTTTCATTTGGTGTCTCCTCCTCGCTCCTCCACCCTGCACCCTCTGGGTCCCCTCCATCCCCACTCGTGGGGTTTCCTGCTGTGTGTGATGGGCGCCAGTGCCACAGAAGACCCCTGCTTTGCCTTGCCCTCTCCCCTGTCTTTTCCACAGGCGGAGTGTGAGGTCAGAGGAAAGTTATTCGCTACGTAGAGCTCCCTCTGCTGGTAGACTGGATGGAAGCGTCACCAGAAAAGCCGAGGGTTTCAGAGGCACAGCTGGCGCTCCTGCCCGCCGCCGCATCTGAGGATGTTTCTTCCTGTTCGGGTTTGGGGTGGGGGTGGCACAGGTGTGCCTGTCCGTGGCCCCAGCTGCTTGGGGGTGCTGGAGGATGTCGTTTCCTGTCTCTTCTGACCCTAACAGGCCCAGGAATTGTGAGGCTTTGCAGGCACTTGTTGAAGAGGGTTGGGGATCCCTGGGGGTGGGAGTCTGTCCTGTGCACAACCCACCCACTGCCACTCAGAAACAGGTGCTCTACCTCTGTGACTTCTGCTTTGACACAGAGTGAAACCCAGGATGACTTTTTTTTAATTGTGATTTAAGTGAAAGTTTGCAGTTCAGTTTCTCATACAAACATATGCACCCACATTGCTACGTGACCCTAGCTGCTCTTCCCACAATGTGACAGCACACTCCTTTCCACCGCAGATATCCCGTGTCCACTCAGCCGGCTCCTGTCCCCCTCTGCCTTCTCATCTCACCTCCAGACAGGAGCTGCCCGGTTAGTCTCTTGTGTCTACTTGAGCTAAGAAGCACCTCTTCACAAGTATCATTTCATATCTTCTAGTCCAGTCTAAACTCTGAAGCTTTGGTTTCAGGCGTGGTTTCAGTTTGGGGTTCACAGCGTAGGAGCGCCACGTCTTCCGTCGTCCCTCCCATCTCAGTCAGCCCGTCAAGTCTGGTCTTTTTACTAAAATTGGAGTTTTGTACCCCACTTTTCTCCTGCTCCATCAGGGACTTTCTGTTGTGCCCCTCCTGTCAAGGTGGTCACTGGTGGTAGCCGGGCACCATGTACTTCTTCTGGACTCAGGGTGATGACTCCCTGGTTTATGTGGCCCTTTCTGTTTCTTGGGTTCCGTTAGTATTCTCCCTTCTCCCTCCCTACAAATGAGTTAGGACCAATTGGTGAATCTTCGATAGTTGCTTGCTAGCTTTTAAGACCCCAGACACTACCTACCAAAATGGGATGCAGAACATTTTTTTTAAGAAACTTTGTTATGCCAATTGACCTAGACGTCTCCTGAAACCCCAGTCCCCAGACCCTCTCCCCTGCTGCTCTCTCCCTCAGAGTGTTTGGTCATATTCAGGAAACCTCTTAGCCTTTGGTTTAGTCCAAATTATGCCAAACTGCCGTGTATCATGTGTAGTCCTTCCCTTCACCTAAGATGATTCTTATCTAGTGTCTAGTGAGTGGAAACCCTGGTAGTGTGGTGGCAAAGTGCTGTGGCTGCTAACGAGAAGGTCAGCAGTTCAAATCTGCCAAGAGCTCCTTGGAAACTCTATGGGGGCACTGCTCTGTCCTGTAGGGTAGGAATTGATGGCAGTGCAAATGGACTGGGATCTAGTGAGTGAATACCCGTTTTCCTCCTTCTCTACCCTTACAGCCATCAGAGAATGTTTTCTTCTGTGTTTAAACTTCTTCTTCTTATAATACTGATCTCCTACTATATCTCTTTTCTTTTTTAGAGAGCAATCTTGCTGCTGTCCATCAATTCTGACTCATTGCAACCCTATAGCACAGGACAACTGCCCCATTGGGTTTCCAAGGCTGTAAATCTTTTGGGAAATGAGGTGGCTAAGGGATTCTAACTGCTGACCTTTCAGTTAGGACCTTTTTATATCTAATACCCTGTTCCCCTGCCCCAGCTCCCCAACACTCGTAGGACACAGGCATCATTTTTATTCTCTGTTTGCAGGTGAGAATATTGAGTATCAGCGATGTTCAGCAACCTGCTTGAAATCACGTAAGTAAAAAGCAGCCCAATGGGGGCTTGAACCCAGGTCAGAGAACTTGTAAGCACTAGACTGTGACCTGCCAGCCGTCTCCCTACCAGAGAAACACCCTAGGCTCATTTCTGCCTGCCTGCCTACCCTTGATCAAGAGACCACTGAAGTAACCTCAGTGTCTTGCACTGAGCAAGTAGGCCCTGAAGTAGAGAGAACCATAAGACTAGGTCTGGCCTGGGGAGTACTTGCAGTCTTCTATCAAAACTGAGAACTAGTTTTCACGTCACTTCCTCCAGGCAGCCTTCTCTGACTACCCATTTTCCACCCTGATATTTCTGGACACTTGTAATTGACAGTTGTTGTTGTCAGGTGCTGTCGAGTCAGTCCCACTCATAGCATCCACCTGTGACAGAGCAGAACTGCTCCACAGGGTTGTCAAAGCTGTAATCTTTATAGGAGCAGATCACCAGATCTTTCTCCCAGGGAGCTGCTGGGTGGATTCCAACCATCAACCTTTCAGTTAGCCTAACTGACACTACCGTTATTAATAAAAGTATTAATACCTAACATTGAGTACTTACTGTGTCACTCTCTATGCAAAAATACTTCACAGGTATTATCTTATTTAATTAACACAAAAAAACCTTGGAGAAAGGTCCTATAATTACCTCCAGTTTGCCAGCCAAGCCAATACCTCCAGTTTACAGATGAGAAAATTCAAGCACAGAGATGGTAAGCAATTGGCCCTAAAAGTCTCAGCTAAAAGCTGGCAGAGGTGGGAATCAAGCCTGAGCAATCTGACTCTTAACCATTCTGCACACCACTGCTGCTCTCATTGCCTACGTACCTGTTTCGTCCTCCTGGCCAGTGTATAGTTTCTTGAAGTCCCCTCTTCTCCTAAATTTCCCTGATAGCCCCTACCTCAGTGCCAAGCACCCCCGGGAGCTTAAAACTACTTGTTGACTGATTCCTTGGGGAATCATGAGTTGTTGTCCTTGTTGTGCTATTGTTAATTGCCTCCAAGTGGATTCTGAGTCATGGTGACCTCACACGTGCACAACAGGAGAGCTCCTCAGGGTTCTCAAGGCTGTGATCTTTCAGAAGCAGATCACCAGACTTGTCTTTTGAGGTGCCATGGGGAGGGTTTGAACTGCCAACTTTCTGGCCAGTTGTTGAGAGCTGAACCTGTGTGCCACCTGTTAGCTGCCATCAAGTCAGTCCCGACTCAGGGTGACCACATGAACAGCACGCTGCTCCTTCCCACATCATCCCCACGATGGGTTTTGGATTGGGCCGTGGTGCTCCATTGGCTGTTCATTGGCTGATTTTCAGAAGAAGATTTCCAGCCCTTTCTTCCTAGTGCCTCTCAGGATGGCAGGTTCATGGAAACCTGTTGTGCAGCGCAGCAACATGCAAGCCCCCACTGATGGACATGGCTGCGCGGGAGCTGCCTTGCCTGGGAACTGAGCCCGGGTCTCCCACAAGGAAGGTGAGAATTCTACCACCAAACCATCAGTGCCTCATGGGCATCTCCTACACACCTACGATTCCCGTGCCCAGTGTACTGCGTGGTGTATAACAGGGCCAGTACATCTTTGGTGAATGACTGATGAGCTTTAAGGGGAGTCTAAGGGGACTTGCGCCGTTGCCAGGCTGCCACAGGGCTAAGGCAGTAAGCACCTTCAGCCTGGTCATCTGCCCCAGGCTTTGCCCCCTGTTGTATCACCTACAACAGCTCCTGCTAAGTGGCTGCTCTTGTCTCATTGGGTTTGGATAACTTACGGTGGCTACTCCCTACCCCTAGATGTTGCGGTATTGCCCAGATCATGGCCTTTTTTACTGGGGTGGGCATTTCAAATACTCTGACACTCATCTCCTCCCCCAACCCCGGCGATCTCTCCTCTGTCTCCCAGGACCTCTGCTTTACCCCTGTCCCTCCTCCTCACCTACAGACGCTGGAGGTGCTGTCTGTCTTGGGCAGGAAGGTGGCCCTGCTGACCCCAAGAGCTTGCTTTCCCTATTCTTCTAGCTCAGGTGATTTTTCAACCTAAAAACATCACATAAGCTGTTTATGACATCCATAACCTGCCTGGTGCTTTTAAACCTCTTTCTTACGTGGCTTTTTATGAGTCGAGACAAACAAACGGCTCAGTCTCTCCAGGGATTCAGGAGCCTGGATCTTTAACCTCGCTCCTTAAGCCAGTGGCCCAGGGGAGCTGAGCGGGCATGTGGGCCCCAGAAGAGTGTGGCTTTATGTGTCACGTGGAGGAAGCAGATCACATCATCGTTGCTTGGGGGAAACTATGGCCGAGACCTTGAAGCAGAGAGGGGCCAAAGGGCTCTGTGTGTGTATGTTCATGCATGTATGCCAGGGGTCTCCGGAGCATCCTCTGCAGTGACTAGGTAACTCCAATGGAGGGCTGAGTACTTGGGACATGACAACCTCTCACTTGGCACTAAGGAAAGTGAGGTTCTGTCAGAAGAGGAGGCTTGCCCAAGGTCAGGTAGCCTCATGGTGGATGAATGGAGTAGACGACCGAGTCTGCTTTCTCTGCACCTGTGACTCCTTCCCAGCACACCCTGAGTCCCTACAGAAGACCCAGGCGGTTGCAGCGAAGCTGGCTTGACTCCAGTTCAGAGGTGAGGTGTGGGTCTTTGGCCCAGCCAATGGGCACATTCTACCTGGCCACAGTGATTGGTTTATGGATAGCCTGTGACCTAAAGCAAGCCCAATCACAGGGACTCTCTGCACCTTTGAGGAGACTGCTGAGAAACGCCTCCCCACCCCCATCTCAGATCCAGATCAAAAGCAGTCCCAGCAACAGATGCCAGGCATCTTGAGACCACAAAGGGAGAGCCTCAGCATAAAGCAGGCCCCATGAAAGGCAGACTGGAGTGATGGAACAAACAGGAATCCTAGATGATAGCTCTGAGCTGCTGGATCAAACCTTACCTGAAGTCTTCACTCAGAAATGTCCAGTGATCTGCTCCAATAAACTTTGTTTTTAAGACAGAATTAGTCTATTCTTATCTGTAACAAAATATTCCTAACTGATAAACAGGTGCCTCCATTGCCACTGAGTCACTGTGATCCATAGTGACAGTAAAGGACAGAGTAGAGCTGCTCTATAGGATTTCCAAGGCTGTAAATGTTTACAGTAGCAGGCTGCCCCACCTTTCTGTTGCAGAGCTACTGGTGGCTTTGACTTTGAACTGTCAGCCTCTTGCTTAGCAGTCAAGCCCTGAACCACTGCACTACCAAGGCTCCCGATAAACATATGCCAGAACCCCAACTCCAGGTTAGTTTTGTTGGCTAGGTGGTGGATACTTTTAAGGCTGACTCTGGTCTGCTGTGTAGACTCCCTTCCACTTACCATGCCCAGGTAAGGGAAGCGGACTAGCTTGGGAAATGGGTGCTTACTTTGGTGGTCTTTTATTTTTAGCTTTTTAGAAGCTTTTTCTCGGTGGTCACTCCCACCCCACCCTCATGAGATCAAGCGCTTTGTGCACATCTCTGGAGTGACCCATAGCCCACCCCGCTGTATTTTCATCACTGCTCCCCATCTCTTCCTCACTTTCACTGCAGGGGAGCCCACACCTCATTAACCATCGGCTTCCTGCACATGGCTTGCTGACTGACACAAGACTGGAGCTCCTGGATGCTTGTTTCATCCTGGATGGATTAAACACTACCCTCCCTGCTGCCTTCTGGGATGGATCCTCTTTATTCCTTACTTTCTTCCCTTTTGGAGCCCTGGTGGCTAAGTGGGTAAGCATTTGGCTGCTCACCCAGAGAATCGACCAGACAAAGATGTGGCAGTCTGCTTCCATAGAGATGACAGTCTTGGAAACCCTGTGGGGCAGTTCGACTCTGTCCTATGGGGTCGCCATGAGTCAGAATTGACTTCACAGCAATGGGGTTTGGGTTTTTTCCTTCCTTTTAAATGTTAGTCTGAGATCATAAAGCAGCAGGCAAGATGCCAAGCTTTCAGGCTCCAGTCCTTGATTCACAAACTGAGGATGTGATCTGTTGCTGTCACACACAGGAGCAAGTCCTGCACGGGACACTGATTCCAGCCATTGCTCACCATTTGTTCAGTGCTGCCACGCAGAAAGCCCTGGCGAGCTGACAGCGAGGGAAACACTGAGTCAGAGAGGGCTGAGGAGGAAACTTCAGTCCAAACCCTGGCTGATGGAGGAGAAAGCCCAAGCCCAGGGAGGAGTCTTGGCGGCCTGAAGGGTACTGGGCAGTCCAAAGGAGATGGAAGAAACAGCACTCTTCAGGATGGGGAGAAGGATGCTGGAAGGCTCTTTGGCTATAAATGTGGAGCTGGGAGCTTGGAAACATAGAGAAACCCCACTGGCCTCCCTTTTGCATTAAAGCACTTGCTTGCCAACTGGGTTTTTAGTTTCTTGGTTTGTGAGTCCTCGGGGACTAGAGAAGTGACTCAGTGGAGCACACTTAGTACATCGCTGGCACTTGTGGGGTTGTGATTCAGGAGTCACTCATACCGCCTGCACTGGTTAACTCTAAGCAGACCCGCAGACTCATTCGAGGCCTCCTCCCGCCTCTTTCAGACAGGGATCTGGGATAGAGATGGAGGCGCCGGGATCCGTCCGTGGCTCTGGTGTCCCTGAAGCGTCTCTCAAGTCCCCGCATGCCAGCTCGTATGTGTGCCAACAGATTCTTGAGCTGCAAAATCCGGGTTTGCATTCACTCGGCCGCCTCGTGCTCTGTTCCCACATGGAGAACAGAGTCTCCGGACCCCCTGTCTTCCTGACCTCCCCTGGACTGTGAGCGGCCTACCCGGCCCAAAGTTCCCCGCTTCTCTGCCGAGTCTCCTTTACTGGCTGCCGCGGGAATTGTCCCCTTCCCCCTACCCTACTCCTACCCTTCTCCTGGGGGTGTCTGTCCTTTCTGTTCGTCCCCACCCCCTTCCTTTCCCTCCTCCTCTTTCCACCCTCGGCTCCGCCCCCAGGCCCCGCCCCTGTCCCCCCCTGACCCCCCAGCCCCTTCTCCATCACCTGCCCCCCTCCTCCAGGGAGAAGGGAGGTGGGAGGGGGCGCGGCCTGGGTCCCCTGCTGCTCTCCGCGCGCCGCTTTCCCGAGCGCGCGCCGAGCGCCCCCTCCGCGGCCTCCAGGTTCCCCGCCTCCCCGCCTTCCCCTCCTCCTGGTGACGTCCGGGTCCCTGCCCGTCTGAAAACTCCGCGCCGCGGCGGTGGAGGCGGCGGCAGCAGCAGCGGCGGCGGCGGCGGCGGCGGCGGAGGAGGAGGAGGAGCAGCGGCGTGCCGAGGCGGCGGCGGCAGCCGAGCGAAGCCCGAGCGGCCGCGGGAGCCGCGGGGAGCGCGGGGGCGACCCGGAGCGCGCCGGGGTCCCCGCGCCCCGCTCGCCCGCCGCGCTCCGAAGATGGTGGCGGCGCCGTGCGCCCGGAGGCTGGCCCGGCGCTCGCACTCGGCGCTGCTCGCGGCGCTCACCGTGCTGCTGCTGCAGACGCTGGTCGTGTGGAATTTCAGCAGCCTGGACTCCGGGGCCGGAGAGCGCCGCGGGGGCGCAGCGGCCGGCGGCGCAGAGCAGCCGCCCCCGGCCCCGGCCCCGCGCCGCGAGCGCCGGGACCTGCCCGCCGAGCCGGCTGCAGCCCGAGGAGGAGGAGGAGGTGGCGGCGGCGGCGGAGGACGGGGGCCCCTGGCGCGGGCGCGGGCAGGCGGCCCCGGAGAACCGCGGGCGCAGCCACCGGCCAGCCGGGGCGCACTAGCCGCCCGGGCGCTGGTAAGATGCCCTTTCGACTCGCGCCCCTGCGGGAGGGAAGGTGGCACCCCCAGCCCCACGCCTCCCAGCCCTTGAACCCTGGCCCTCTCACTGGAACTGTGCACGCCGGCTGGCTCCACGTCTGCTGTTTCTCCTGGAAGCCGGGGGTGGGGATGTCTGCCTAGCTTCAGGGGCTGTGGGCTGCCCCATCCGGAGTCGGAGGAGTGCCCTCTTGGGGTATGGGGAAGTTATCTCCAGAGGAGGTGCTTTGGGGTTACCAGAGCCTGGCCGGGTTCCTGTCGCCCGCCACTGTTGCGGGGCGCCCTGACTTGCCCTGTGCATGTGGCTGCTGGTGCCTCGCTTCCGCCCGAGTGCGTGGATCGCGCCCGGGACCCTCAGCTGCGGGTCAGGGTGGTTCTTGAAGCCCCTTTGCCGAGCTGGCTGCAGACAGCCCAGCCCCGTGTCCCTGCTTTCTCGTCGTTCTGTTTTCTTTGCTCTGCTTCGAAGGGATTCTAGAGATGGTGTCCCAAGTCCCCAGAGATGTCCGTTAATGAGACTCGGGGTGCTCTGTCTTACTTTCGATCTGGGGCTGCTGTGGAACCCTGAAATGTCCCTGTGTCTTATCTCCTGTCTCTGGGTGTCTCTAACCTTGCCGTCTAACGTCCTGTCTCAGACTTCTTCATGTCCTACCCTCTCATCTCAGAGCAGGGGACCTTTGTGGGACCTGGTTGTCTGTCCCTCTGTGTGTGGCCGGTTCTGGTCAGTAGCCGAGCGTCTGACCACGCTGCCACGGCTCTTGTGGGTTTTCTGTGCTTTTGTGGGATGTGAACAGTCAGAGCTCTGTTCCTTCTGAATTATCTTGGGCTGTCTGGGTGGCTTGGTGGGAACTGACATGGCTTCATTCCTGGCCCCCAGCTACTCCAAGGACTCCTTGCACCCTTTTTCCAGACTCCCCTGCAAGGGAGATGAGAGCCTGCTCTGGGCCACGACCTTGATGCCCTGTGGGTCTGAGGGTCTGTCTTCAGCCACAGCAATGTCCTGTGTATGTGTCTGTGACTTCCTCATGCCAGTTGCCTGCAGAGATTTGCCTAGTAGTTGAAGGAGAGTGGTTATCAAGGGAGGTCATTTCAGAATCTTGGTGGATGCATGCTGCCCTCGTTGGTCATTTTGGAAGCCCTCACTGCAGGCTGCCTTCAGGCTTCCTGATCCACTAAACTTCTTCAGCATCAGTGGCCGTCCTCTGGTTGCCTGTGGGCTGAGGCAAGCCCCAAGACGTAAAGTGATGGCATTTCACGCTGCAGCCTGAGCTGTGTGGGCAGCAGGGAGAAGTCTTTCCCTCCTTTGTGGAGAGGAGGGTGGAGTGAGGTTCCTCCTGGAGGAACTCGAACGTGCCCAGCACCCTTTTTTACAGCCAAGGATGCTCAGAGATGCTCCCTGTGAACTCCTGGAGTTGCTAGTGCTGTGTTTGGGCAGAAATGCAATTCAGAGTTCTTTCTGGATCCATAACCCGACTGGGAGGTGAGGTGGATGGGGGTTTCGGAGCATGTGCTGCTAGTCTGGTGCGGGAACACACGGGCTGGGTAAAGAGGGTGCGGGTTTATGGTATTCTTTGCGTCTGTGATGCACATGGGTCTGTGATTCACATGGGCGGCACGAGACACCTTTGGGTGAAAATCCCACCTGTTGAAGTAAGAGAGAAGGAAGGTGGCCCTGCTGCCTGATTTCTCTGTAGGACCCTGTGTACTCGGTCCAGATGCCCTCTTCGTGGGTCCAGTTCAGCGTCTTCTCTCAGCTCGCCACTCAGCCAGGCCAGCGAGGTCTGCACTTGGAAAGTGGGTAGGGAACATGTGATTTTCCTTTCGAATGCCTTTTGGAATTCCAGTTTTAATCTGGAGAGTTGCTTTGCTTTTTCTGAAACTCGGCTTCTGGTCCAGGTTCAATTATTAACGCCCTACCTATGTAGCTAACGTTTCGATTTCTTTACCTTCTCATAGGCATATATACAAGTGTATGTGTGCGTCTGTGTGTGTGTGTGTGTGTGTGTGTGTGGGTGCGCGCGCGCACCCGCCTGTGTGATATACAAGCTTTCCTCTTCCTAACATAGTTGTCTAGCATGCTGCTCGCTGTTGTCTTGCCTGGATCTATGTTTTATTTACTGGCCTCTCCTCTCTGTATGTCATCCCACCTCCCTGCCCTACCTAAATATCTATCCCTGCAGATGCCCACATCACAGCTCAGACATGCTGGGTGGAGCTGGGCACCCTTATCCGTGCCCACCCAGCCCCTGCCCTTTGATGGAGCTCTGGGAGACCAGAAGGGGGCAGGCTGTTCCCAGAGTCGAGTAGAGCCAGAGCTTGGGTTGCAGGCGAGGAAAGGACCAGATAGTTTCACAAACCACAGAGGCCCTTGCAGTGTGTGGTTTATTTTCCAGACCCCACCAGAGCGGCGGCGGGAAGCTTTGGAAGCAGATTTGGGAGTTGGGGACGTTTAAAAAAAGATCCCATGATTTTCCCAGATGGTTCTAGTAGAGAGCTGGGGAGGTACCTGCCGGGGAGTGGTGATGCCTCATCGCCCTGTTCCGTTGCCGGTGTGGGTGGGGGACGTTGTGGTGCTTGCACACAGAGGGCATCCCTGCCAGCCAGCTGGCTGGTGGTGGGTGTGTCTCACGGTGTCAGGCAGATTCAGGAAACTGAAACACAGCCCTTGCACAGGTTCTATTAACAGAGCGTTTTCGAGATGCTGCCTTATAGAAGTCCACTTTCCTAGAGTTTCTGCCTGCTATTGTTTTATGTTCGGGGAGTTGCATTTTTGGTAGACAGACCTAATTGGATTGCTGGTGCTTTTAGGAAGCCAGGAAGAAGTGCCCAGCTTCCCAGGGACACCAGGTCTGGGAGGGTGGTGGTAAGATGGGTGTATCCATTGAAGACGTGCGAGGTCCCCTTTGCGTGCTCCGCTGCCTCTTACAAACCTTTCAGTACGAGGAGTGTTGGGTGGAGTGTTGGACTGATGGAGGTGGTGCCGATTCCTCCACTGGATTTCCAGGAAGCCGTGGGTTTTCCTGTCATTCCAAAATTTAAGAAACGGATGGGCTCACTTTGCCAAAGCAGGGCAAACATTTGGAGGTACGCGTGGGAGAGATCACACTGTGAGTTGTGAGTGGATTCTGGAGATGGAACAAGAGCGGAGTGGGTTCAGGGAAGAGTGTTGCTTTCTCTTCTTCTTACTCTGGAAGTCCTGGCCTTTAGTGCTGGCACCCTTTGATTAACTGTTCCCCAGTAAGTTCCACATAAGAAACTTAATTTTGCATTGTCTTTCATCCCCATCCCCCCCTTGAAGTAGAACGAGGTTTCTGTATTGTCTGATCCCTTTGAAATGTTGATTTTCCGGCAGAAATTCCTCATACTTCGCATTGCTCAGATAACTCTGGACTTTTCTCAGAGGTTGGCAGTGAGTTTGAAAAATCAGCTCACTGTATCCAAATTGCCTCTGGTTCTAACAGCCTCGGAGGCATAGCTTTTCTTTGTGCCCAAATGTTTTGAGACCAGAGAGAACAGAGGGTATTTTATTGATGGTTCTTTTTTTTTTCTTTGTCTCACACTCAGAATAGAGGTTTATTTTGTTTGAGCAGTATATTGCACTTTGTATAGAGAAATATGCGTCATTGAACAATATTTATCTTAAACACATGTTGCCATCTGTTTAATCATATACAGAAAATGTTAAAAGAAATAAATAAAAGTAGAAGTTGTATGCATAGGTATATATATATATATGCAAATGAAAGGTTTAAGCTTAGCTTGACACACACACACACACACACACACACACACACACACACACACAGAAACCCTGGTGACATAGTGGTTAAGTGCTAGGGTTGCTAACCAAAAGGTCAGCAGTTCGAATTCACCAGCCGCTCCTCGGAAACCCTGTGTGGCAGTTCTACTCTGTCCTATCAGGTCACTGTGAGTTGGAGTTGACTCTACAGCAGTGAGTTTGGCTTTGATACGTATATATGGAGCCCTGGTGGCACGGTAGTTCATACTTCAGCTGCTAACCGAAAGGTCGGCAGTTTGAATTCACCAGCTGCTCCTTGGATGCCCTGTGGGGCTGCTTCTCCTCTGTCCCAGAGGGTCACCATGAGTCATAGTCGACTTGACAACTACAGTTTTTGTTTTGTTTTCTATACACATATAGGTCTGTATACATATGCAAATATAAACGTAAACACAATCATATATATTTAGATAGATATGCATAGATAATGACCCGTTGCCGTAAAGTCAATTCTGACTCATAGTGACCCTCTGGGACAAAGTAGAACTGCCCCATGGAGTTTCTGAGGAGCACCTGGCAGTTTTGAACTGTGGACCTTTAGGTTAGGGGCTGTAGGATTTAACCACTATGCTGGGTTTCCAGATAGATAATAGTCTTCCAATAAGGGTGTCCTGTCTTTGAACTTGAATAAAACAAATTGTATAAATCGTACAGTTTTAACTCTTTTATTATTTTGAAGTATATTTGATGGCATTATGTGTGGAAAACAAGTTTGGGTATATGGACACTGCATCACCTTCCAGATGGGGCTGAAGTCGTCAGGGATCGTAGCCCAGTATCTTTCGCCATTGACCATCACAGCGTCTCCTTGTTCATCTTGCAAAAATAAGGGCCATTGGTACTGCTGAATCAAAATCCATACCAAACAGTAACTTTTCAGGGATGGAGTGGATGTTCTTGAAACTCCATTGGCTTCTCATCACTCCAAATGTGCTGGTTCTGTGTGTTAACAAAACGATTCACCCAAAATTGGGCCTCATCACTGAAAATGATTTTTCGGCCAAAAGCAGAGTTAGTTTCTAGTTGCTCCAGAGCCCAGTCTGCAGATGTACAGTGCAATCTATGGTCATTGGACTTCAAGTCTTAAAACAGTTTTGTCAGGGTAAAGCTTCAAGTTCAGATACAGTATCTGCCGAATTGTGGTCAGCAGAAGGCCCAGTTCTTGTACTTGGCGAGAAGTTGCTTAGGATGGGTTCTCGCGTCCGCTCTGATGAACGGTGGTGATGTTTTCGTTGGAACGTGCGGCCTGTTGACGTGCACACATTGTCCGTGTGGCAGCAGACCCAGTTGTCTCAATTTTTTGATTAAAAGTCAAATTGTTATCTGGGTGGGACGATTTTGCTCATCGTAAATTTCACGTAACGCAAGGAATTCGACAAATGGAACACCCCTTTTGAAAGTAAACTTTAATAATGTCCGTGCATTGTGGAATTGTGTAACTGTTCATGGCTGTTTGTCAAGACTAATCAAAAAAGCATGATAAATATACTATAGCTTCGCAAACATCACCACCATGAGCTGTCAAAAATAGGGCATCCTTATTGGAAGACCCGTTAGATATATAGACAGATACTTTTCTCCTCGTCTTTGCACAGTTGGCAACCCACCCTAGTTGATTAGTTCTCCTTTTTATCTTCCACATGGTTGAGTGGCATGATGCTACTGTTTTGCAGACAGAGCTGAAACAGAAGTTCATTTTTAGTGGAGATCGTCCAATCTTTGATCCACAGTGTTAATCAAAAAGGGAATTTGATGTCTTGAGCGAAACCTGACTTGACATCTGTGTAGGTGTAGGTGTGTTTCCCAGAGAACAACAATGTCTTTAAGGGCATCTCTGTAGTTAGGGCCCCACCTGCTCACCCAGAGCTGTGTATGACTAGTGGGGACATACGTCAACATGCAGAAAGACCAACATGCATAGCTTTGGGAGGGCATGGTGAGAGAACTGAACAGAGCGCTGTTGCTTAAGAGTTGTCATTTCTGTTCTGCCGCATTTTCCCTTGCATCTCTCCATTTGTCTCGTCCCAAATGCCCTGCCTCCCAGACATAAGGAGAAAATTCTTTGGGGAAAAGACACAAAAACCAGGTTCAAAGGGGAGGGACTGTGGGAACAGGAGAGAAAGTCATAGGTAATGTATGTCAGCCACTGGCACAAAAAGAGACCTCCCTCAAGTATCCTTGGGTCTGATGTGCCTGGGTTAAATCCCTGATTTTCTCTCTGCTGCCTCCGTTATGTTGGACAGGTCCCTTGAACTTTCTGTGTCTGTAAATTGGGCCACCCTATGGAGTTGTGTGAGCATGAAATGTAATAATCATGTGAACTGATTTAGGGTCTGGCATGTAATAACCTCTCGGATGAGAGCTTTTGTTCTGAAAAAGAAATTCTTTCTTGGGTCTGTTTGAAAATAACCAATTTTCCGTAATTATTTATTTTCCCACACAAAGAAGGGTTTGAGTACAATCCAAGGCAGTCCAACGCATCCAGCTCCTTTGTGTGCGCCTGTATGGGTGCTGGATGGAATGTGTATGTGGAGCACCGGCTGCATGCCAACCCTCATTTAGGTGCCTTGTAAACGTCGTATATACTTACTAGGAAAAAAAAAAATTGGGGGAAGGAGATGATATCACTTAGCTCATGCAAAATGGAACCTAAAGCCACCCAGCTAGCAACAGAGATACAGTGAGTGCTGGTTATGTGTCAGGAATAATAGGGACTTTGCAGGCATTCTCTCGTTGTGTCATTCTTTCTTCCCAGCTTTGTGGATTAGGGCTGTGGCTGTCCCCATTTCACAGATGAGGAAACTCAGGCTCTGGGTGGTGAGACCACTTGCTCATTAAAATCATGAAATTGGAGAAAAGCAGAACTGGGATTGAGACCCAAGTCTGCCCCATTTCACATGACGGACAGCTTTCTAGACTCCATGTCCATGTGGTGCTTTGAAAAACCTTAAACGCAGCTGTGGGATTCTTGGAGAATCTCTGTGCCACTTTTCTTATTTCTTGTTGCAGATTCCTAGAAATCTGTCAACTCCAGAGAAAAAGCAGATGTGCAGTTTTTATTGAATCAGACCACTGCATAACGAGACTGATAGAAGGGTACTACTAGGTACTACTTCTCAGAAACTCTGTTGCTGTTGATTCAATTTTGATTTTTAGTGACCATACAGAGCAGAGTGGAACTGCCCCATTGGGCTTCCAAGGAGCAGCCCATGGATTTGAACGGCCGACCTTTTAATTAGTAGCCAAGCTCTTAAGCAGTGTTCCACTAGGGCTCCCAGCTCTTACTACTGATGTCTCTGTGGCAATAACTGTGGGCCAGGCAGGGCTTAAAAATCCCTCGTATGTATGAACTCATTTAGCCCTCCAAGGTGTGTGCTACTATAATTGCAGTGGCTTACGGTCATGGCACTAACATAACGGGACTGGGTTCTAGGTATCGCATAACTGTTCATTGAATTCCCATGTAACAGTGAGGGAAACTGAGGCATAGAGAGCTGAATCAGCTTCACCAAGGTCCAGTTATAAATGGCAGAGCTGGGATTTGAACCCACACAGTCTGTGCTCTTAACCATTCTGTTCTACCACCACCTCCAGCAGTTGCCATCGAGTCGACCCGTAGTGACCCCACGCATTTCGGAGCAGAACGACTGTATAGTATTTCCATCGGCTGTGATCTTTTGGAATTAGATAGCCAGTCCTTTTCTCTAAAACGCCTCTGGATGGATTCAGACTGCCAGTTGGTTGTTCAGTATTGAGTGCTAAAGTGTTTGCAATACCCTGGGACTCCTTCTACCTTGCAGCCTTCCCTCTGATAAGTGTCTTGTGAAGGTTCTGACTCTGGAATTACAGAAGTCACTTAAGGAAAGCATACAGGTAGTTTGATGAAAATGCCCAGCACCAGGGATGGGATTTTACACACCTGGGAAGTGAAAGTACCGTACTGTAGTGAATGATGGAAACCCTGGTGGACATAGTGGTTAAGTGCTGTGGCTGCCAACCAGAAAGTCGCCAGTTCAAATCCGCCAGACGCTCCGTTGAAACTCTATGGGGCAGTTCTACCCTTTCTGTAGGGTTGCTAGGAGTCAGAATCGACTCGACAGCAGTGGGTTTGATTTGGGATTATTAGTGAATGAAATAGGCAGGAAGCATAAATCGGAATAACTGAGTGTGAACTGTGACATTGGCAGGAGGGGGAGTTTTGAATGTAGCACTCTCCAGCTGAGACAGAAGAGTGTGCTGTGTAAGCCTCCTGGGGCTAATGGGGAGGGCTTTTCGTTTGTCCCCATCAAGTTTGCTGCCATGCCACTCATTTAGCTAAACTGCTCTGTAATTTCCTCCCAGTGTCTGGAAGAGCTAGGGCGAGGTGGGCCACTGTAAGAGGTATCTGCCCAAGTGTGCAGTCTGGCTTGATTTGTGGGCGCTTCCTTCTATCTGTGACAGGAACTACCCGTTGGCCCACAGATACCCATCGGGTTGTGCCCGGATCCTTGTGGTTCAGGCTGCAAATTAAGCATCTAGAGGGACTCGTCCTAGCTCCTCAAGCACTGCAGAAAGCAAGGGCGGAGGGAGTCCCTGTTAGCATCCGGGAGTGAGAGCCCAGACGTCAGGCCACATGGAGGCAGGCTGAGGCTCAAGGGCATTCTTGGGTCTTTTTTTGTAGCCCTCTGAGGACAGCAAAATGGATTTGTTGTGTCCCAGACAGGTGACTGCTGGCTTATCTGGACATCTAATCCTGGCTAATGTGTCAGTGGGTGCTAATGAGGTCATCAGGCAGCAGGAGTTTCTTCTCTCAGGTAATCCTTTGTTGTAGTCTTTGGCCGGGAGGTGCATTGTTTAACCCAGAGGCCTTGAGTTTATGGGGCAGAGAGAGGGATGCAAAAGCCTGCTACTGTAAACGTGCCAACACTGGTACTCTAATGATGACGCTGGAAGTGGTCGTCATGATTTCTGTTTATTAAATGTTTACCTTGTGCTAGACAATGTGACAAGCACTGTAAAGACCTTCATGTTCTTACGAATCCTTACAGCATCCCATGGGTTAAGGGCTATTCTTTTCATCACTGTTTTACACATTAAGAAAATAAAAACTAAAACAAGTTGGAAGTCAAACAGCTGAGAAGTGACCAAGCTGGGAATGAATCCTGGGAGGGTGACCCTAAAGGCTAGGTTCTTGGTCTCGGCCCAGTTTGGAGTCAGCGAGTCCCTTGACTCGTGCCCCCTTTGTACTCCCTGCTTCTCACTCTTCTGCCCACGTCTCCCATCCATCCATGCATCTGTCCATGCTTTTCATCCCATCCGTCTATCTGTCCATCCAACCTTCCATCCATCCGTCTCTGTTTTCCATACGTGCATGTATGCATCCATCCATCCATGTTTGTGTGCATGAATGCTTTTCTCCATCCATCTTTCCAAACATCTGTCCAGCTGTCCTTTCATCCATACTTCCAACCATCCATCCATCCGTCGATCTGTGAAAGATGCGTGTAAACATCTATTCCTACATTCATTGTGCTACCCTTCTTTCCTTCTGTTCATCCGTACTCCCTCCCATTTTTCCATCCTTCCATCCATCCTTCCAGCTGCCCACTACTCTAGTAGTTGGAGCATGCCTGGTGCTGCGTCCAGCACAGAGACACCTTGGTGAGCAGGACGCTGTGTTCCTGTCCCCTTGGAAGAGCCAGTTTAGAGGCGGAGTGTCAGGACTCCTGCAGATAAATGACCTATCTACAGAGATGTTCCTCTCACACCCTAGCCTGGGTCCCCACTGTTGCCCTGCCCCCATAGTAGCCTTGAGGACACAGAGGAAAGTGTCCACACTTCCTCTGCTGCTCATAATTGTTGCACATCAGAGCTGCGCCTCTGGATTCATGTCATCCCAGCCCTTCACGTTAGAGCTGGAGAAGGAGCTGGCAGATGAGCGTGGAGCTGCCTGGGGCTTGCAAGGGGAGCAGCGGTTAGCTGCTGCAGGGCTGTGACACTTGGGTCACGTTTAGGTGGCTCTGACATCAGACCATCTGAGTTCACAGCCCGGCTCTGCTACTTAGGTCTGCATGACCTAAGCACCTCGCGTCGCCTCGCATCACCTCACCTCGCCTCCTGGAGGCTCAGTTTGCCATCTTGACACACAGCAGGAAGTCTGAGTGCGGACGCAGGGCTCCAGCTTGTGGGTCGCATGCTTGTCTTCCTGCCTGATGCAGCCATGCCACGGACAGTGTCCTCACGAGAGGCTCTCAGACCCACGGTCCACGGGGGTAGGGGAAGTTTGGGGTAACCCGCACAGTGTATTAGAATAAAAAGGCGACAAAATTGACACTAGGCTTTGTCACAAGGCAGTGTCAGTTTTCCCAGTTCCTATTAGAAATCACAAAAATCTGGCAGCAAGCGGTGGACCCATATTGCTGGCCAAGCTGTTGGGTGACTGTGTGCATCTCCAAACTGGGTTCTGAAGAGCCTCCTAGGATGCATCACTCCACCTGTGACCTGGTGATACCTGCCCTTTTAGGTTATTGCATTTGTACCCATTTAGCAGAGCTACAAGTGGAGTTCTACAGTCACCTTTCAGTTACCTGCAGGTGGCTTCTTCATGACACTTCATGACCTTGACTGTGTGTGGCTTCCCCTGGGCCTGATGGAGGTTCTCTCCCTCCCTTGCTCTTTGTTGCTTTGTACCCCCAAACGTGCAGATTCGTACAAATGTGGGTCTTGGAAAGGAACATATCCTCAGCAGAAATAGAAACATGCCTTCTACAATTTGACAGACGTGGTTTCCTCTTGTGCTGGGTGGTTACATGACTTTTGAATCACCCCCTGCCTTCTTTTCCCTCCCCTTGACCGTGCACCTCAGTAACGTGAGTTGGAAAGTTGAGAGCTGTCTGAGATGGCAGGCAGGGCAAAGTGTGGAAGATTCTGGACAGGTAGGCGCGGGTCCTGATTCTGTTGTGAATGGACAACTCTTTGTGAGTTGCCGGTGCTGGTAATATGAGTGAAGACCAAACACAGTAAGTGTAAGAGAAGCTGCTTTGAAATTCAGAAAGTCCCAGATGAACATAAGACAAGCTTCCTGTCTTAGAGCAGATGAACGTGGGAGTGTTGCAGGCAGCCGCTGCACTCCAGCACCGCCCCCACATCGTCACTGTCACCCTTAGAGAACAAGGGGTAAAACACACTGGAGGTTTCCCAGGCTCTCATCTCTTCGATCGAAAGATGCTGATTGGTTGAAGGCCTGTGTGTGCCAGACACCCGTGCAAAGTACTAGGGGAAGAGGGCCCAGTAAGACACATACGTCCCTGTCCTCATGGAGTTTATAGTCTGGGACAGGGTGACCGCTAACAAATGCAAACTGTAAAATTGAAGGAAAAGTAGGGCCACAGAAGCAGTGAAGGAAGTAATAGGGGATGGAGAGAAGGTAAAAGGCCAGGAATGAGGATTTATTTGGGGTGAGATGGCCCCCAGGTACTCTCAATCCTAGGATATCTTGCTGTCCTTTTTGTTTGTTTAGTTGTATTTTTGTTGATGTTGAGAAGATACACGGCAAAACACACACCAGTTCAGCAGGTTTATCCCTGCACAGTTCACTGGCAGGGATCGCATTCCGTAAGTAGTGTGACTGTGCTCACAAGGTCCCTGTCCTTCAAGTTGCTGCTGTCACTGATCACACAGACGTAGTTCTTAAAAGTGCATAATGCTCACGACAGACGTTTCCTAAGCGTGGCACGCACACCAGCTATGACATGGTGACTGAAGGTGCCACGTAGTTGAGCAGTCTTCAGTGTCGCAGTTTTAAAGTTTCTGTGACATCTATACAGATATCTTAAAGTTTGCCTATTTTCCTTTAACTGCTTTATTAGTATTATTTTTCTTTTTTACACTGAAGTGTTTGATACATTTTTCCATTGAGTTAACTCTGACTTACGTGACCCTGTGGACATCAGACTATAACTGTGCTCCTAGGGTTTGTGGTGGCTGGTTTCTCAGAAGGAGACTGCCAGGCCTTTCTTCTTGAGCACCTCTGGGTAGACTCGAACCTCCAGCCTTTTGGTTAACAGCCGACCACGTTAAACCTTTGTACCACCGAGGGATGCAACTCTACACAGAAAAGTATCCTAAATATACAGCTTGATGACTTTTCACAAACGGAACATATCTAGGTAACTCACACCAAGATCAAGAAACAGCCTTGATGACACCCCAGGACCCACCCCCGTCTACTTCTTGAGTGAACCTTTTTTTTTTAATTGTTAATAGCTGTCTATTTCTTTAAGTGTGTATTAAGGAAAAATACATTCAATATAACTTGCCAATCCAGATGACAATATGAGGACTTATTGCTTAAACCAGTGGCTGCTGAGTTGATTCTGACTCATGGGGAACCCCTGTGTATCAGGGTAGAACTGGGGTCTCCTGAGTTTTCAAGGCTGTGTTCTTTTGGGAATACGGTGATAGGTCTCCCTACTAGGGCATCCCTGGGGTGGAGACTCCACCTGCCCGCTCCCGGTTTTCAGCTGAATGTGTTAACCCTGTGTACCACATGCAGGGAGAATGGCATCTCGTCGAAGTTAGTTAACATGATGAAAACACATAAGGGATGGTACTAAACTCGAAGCCTCATCCTGACCCAGCTTTTGACAAATAGGACCACCAGGAAGTTGCCGAGATTTGATCATGTCTGGCACAACCAGTGTAAAGATCCCCTTCCCCGCTGGTCTACAGTTGTGCTATTTGTTCTAAAGTTAAAGTTGGAAGGATTTATGTTAGACTTAAGGAGGAACTGGTGTCAGATATCCCCAGGGCGGTGCTCTGCATCCATTTAGGTCTGAGTCCCTACTGTCAGCCCTTTCTGTTGTCGTATTGTCCCTCCAGCTACAGAGAGTGCTCCTGCGGACTCTTCAAGCCAGCCGTCTGTGACTTGGGTCTGGGTCCTTCGTGTCAGGGCTGTGCGCTTTCTACTCATACCAAGTACTGATGCTATGGTCCCCCGTGTACTAGATAGGAAATTAACCATGACGAATGTGTCCCCAGATGGGCCTACAAGGACTCTATTACCTTAACCCTGAACCAAGACTCTTCGTTCTCAGAACCAGGATAACAGAGCCACAATCCAGCTTTCCCTGCGATTCAGGAGAGCCGTGGAGACCACTGATGGCTTTATAATGAGCAAAGGGAGAAGTGGTACCAGCAGGGCCCAAGGATGGCATGCTAATTTTGCAAGTGTTAGCCCTCATCCAGGCTCACGTTAATAAACTAAACAAACGTTTTTGGTGGTGAAGAGCTAATGTATGCATTATTTAAGGACAGTATTAAAGCCAGATTAGATGGATCAGATAACATAGGGGTTCCCTCATTAAGCATCCTTTCTTTGGGGACCAGGGAAGTTATTCTTCTTCTTTCCCCTTGCGTGATGTAATGGAGCTTTATTAATTAAGGATGTAATGGGAATTTTTTGGGGGGGGGTAATTGTTTTCCAGTCTAGTGGCTGTTTTCTGTTTATTTTTTAATGTAGGACCAGCTTTGCAGATGTTCTCTTGGAAATAAAAGCCTATTCATTATTTCTTTTTCTGTTTCTCTCTCTTTTATCCCAAGCTCGGAAGGAGCAGTTGTTACAGAGACACAAACAGAGAGTCCCGTTGGCTTGTCATCGAGGGTTTACAGAGAATTCATTTCCAGGGTAAAAGGCCCCCATTACCTACTTTTCCTTGCCATCCTATTGAGGGATCATTGTTTTGTGTGTAGTGACATCTGACTGTGGCTTGTTTCAAAGGTGAAGGGATGAACAGAACAGGGTGGAAATGACCTAATAGAGAGCTTTCGGAGAAGAAACTGGGTGCTTTGCAAATGGACACAGGTCTGATTACTACTTTATTAGGTTGAGAGGCTGATGACTGTTTTGACTTTAGGGTTAAAAAAAAGGGGTGTGTGTGTGTGAGGAGGAACCAACACTGTACTGGAGTGAGCAGGCAAATACAGCCTCCCTCTAAAAGCAGGAACTCAGGAGTACTGCAGAGACTAAGTAAACCTGGCCGGCGTGGCCAGATCTGAGCACGCGACCAGCTGGCATTGAGACAGTTCTGACTTAACGGTGATCCATGGTGAACCTGTAAGTTCACAGTAGAACTGCCCTCTGTGGAAGTTTCCAAACCTGTGACCTTTCAGAAGTAGACTGCCAGGCTTTTCTTCCAAAGCACATGTAGGGCGGATTCAAACCACCAACCTGTTGGGTACGATCGAGTGCTCAACTATCTGTGCCTTCTAGGGACTCTCTGTCGAGGCTCCTGGTGGGAAATGGCAGGTACGGAGTATGCTTTCTACTTTTTTCTTTTGTATATTAAGCAGTGGCCAACGTTTTAAAGTCACTGATTTAAAAATCAAGACCTCATTTGGAGTTTCTGTTAAAATATTTAAAGTCTTGGCATTTATTCCCAAAGAGGTAACAGTTTTGGAGGGAGGGATGGGACTGCCTCTCTGCATTAGATTTCTGTTCTCCAGTCTGCCGTGACGCCCACCGGTCCACGTAGCTTATTTGCGTAACCTGAAAGACCACTGTAGGAGTGCGAGTTCGTAACTCACAGAGTGATAGCCCTAATAACCACCACCATTTGCTATCATGTTGAGTCCCACTCGTGGTGACCCCCTGTGTGTCAGAATGGAACTGTGCTCTCTGGGGTTTTCACTGGCTGACTTTTCAGAAGCAGATCACCAGGCCTTTCTTCCAGGGTACCTCTAGAGGGATTAGAACCTTCAGCCTTTCCCTTAGCAACTGAGCACATTAACTGTTTGCACTACCCAGGGACACCTGTCATAATAATAGTTGGAATTTATTTATTTGTTTTTTATTTTTTTTATTGTGATAGGTGAAAGTTTACAATCCAAGCCAATTTTGCATGTAGAACCCCAAGAACCCGCTTCTCCGTAACACCGTCTGCCCTCCCCTCCATGTGACAGAACACTCCTGTCTTTCACCCTTTACTTCCAGCATCCATTCAACCAACTCTTGTCCCCCCCTCTCCACTGTCTTCTCTCCCCTCTAAAGAGAAACCTTAGGACAGCCTCACATATATGTTAAACTATAAGCACGTACACCCCATCATCTGTCTGTCTTCCCAAGGCCAGTCCATACTTTGTTGGTAGTGATGGCTTCAGTACTGGTTTCAGCTCTGGGCTAGCAGCAAGTCCAGGGGCCGTGTTCTCAGGGGACCCTCCAGGTTGTCAGACCATCAGTTCTAGTCCTTTAAAGGTGAAATTTATTGCATGTGTATTCTATTCCAGGCAGTGTGCTAAGCAGCTTTTTATGGATTACCTAATGTAATCTTTAGAACATCCACCTGAAGTGGCTGCTGGATATTGTTCCCTTCTTACAAATGAGGACACTGAGGCAAAGAAAGAATAAGGAAGTGCCCAGAGTCAGACTCATAATTTGAACTCTGCTAGTGAGACCCTGGGGCCTGTGTGTAAAATGCCACGCGGTACTGCACAGAATGTGTTCACAAGGTGATTCTGGTTGGGCGTTCTGTATAGTGGCTTAGCAAGCAAGTTTTGCACTGTATGCCCAATGCATGGATGTGATCACTGAGACCCAGCAGGGAGTGGCTTGCCCAAGGGCAAGCAATGATTTAAAATGCAAATCGAGTCTAGCTGTCTGTAAAGAGAGGATGGGCATGACAGTTTACTGTGAAGTGGCACACAGTAAGCAACCGTGGTGATCCAGTGGTTGAGTGCTCAGCTGCTAACCTGCTCAGCTGCTAAACAAAAAAGTTTGGCAGTTTGAACTCATGAAGTTGCTCCACGATAGAAAAATGTGGCAGCCTGCTTCCATAAAAAAATTACAGCCAGGTCAGAGACACAAGGAAAATATGAGCCCAAGAGACGAGGGGCCACGTAAGCCAGAGACTACATCAACATGAGACCAGAAGAACTAGAGGGTGCCTGGCCACCACTGGTGCCAACCCTGAGAAGGAATACCACATAATGTCCCTGCTATATGTTGTATGGTGTGCAGAACTAGAGCTCTGTTAAAAAGATCAGACTTGATGGTCTGACAGACTGCAGAGTCGTTGAAGATGTGGCCCCCAGACTCTCTGTTGGACTAGAACTAAAACCCTTCTCAAAGTCTACTCTTCAAACAAAGACTGGACTGGCCTATGAAACATAAAATGATACTGGCGGAGAGTGTGCTTCTTGGCTTGAGTAGATACATGGGCGTAACTGGACAACTCCTGTCCAGAGGTGAGATGAAGGGGCAGAAGGGGACAGGAGCTGGTTGAATGCACATGGGAGATCCAGGGTGGAAAGGAATGTGGCAGTGTAGAGAGAACAACTAGAGTAACATAACAATATGTGTATAAGTTTTTGTATGACAAATTAACTTGGATTGTCAACTTCTACTCCAAGTACAATAAAATATTTTTTTAAAAAATTACAGCCTGGGAGACCCTATAGGGTTGTTCTGCTCTGTCCTGTAGGGTGGCTGTGGGCCAGAATGGACTCAGCAGTAGTAGGCTTTGGGGTTTGGGTGCATCGTGAAGCTGGCAGCCTGGCCGTGGTGGAGATCCCCTTAGCGAGAATTGCACCACCGTTGGCACTGTGCAGAGAAGGACAGCCTCCACTCTCCATCCATACATAGTCTGGTAGCCCAGGTAGCATCTAGAGGGTAATATTTTGATAGGTTGCCGATCTGTATTAAAATAATAATTACAGTGATAATTACAAGCATGGATTTCAGGGAGAGTCAGCTGCTGATGGTGAGAAAAAATAATTACCTGCATATTCTCTCCAAATCAAACGGCAGGCTGGCCTGCCCGCCTTCCTTCACGTGGGGCTCGCACAGGTTTGTCTGCAGGTTGAAGGCCACGTGTTTTGCCAGATGCTGTGTATGTGCACAATTCTGATGGCAGGATTCCCCGTGAGGAGGAGCTGGCGGTCGGGTGCATCTTACCACACAGACACCCAGGAAAAGAGGCGGACTAGAATCTCGTGGTAGCACCATCCTTCGAAATGCCTCTTGTCTGGACGCAAACTGAATAGCAGCAGGAGGAAACGCAATTCCAGTCTGTCTTTCCTTGTTAGGTGTCCTCAGGCTCTCTACCATCAGCTGATACCTGGCAGTAGGGAAGGAATCCTGGCTAATTTGATTTGATTGCTGTAATTATCTTTCCACTGCTGTTTTTGAAGCTGATTGACTGGCCCTGTCTTGGTTGTAACAACTTAGTACCACTTGCTAAGGGAACTGGAAGTACAGTCTTGTGTTAGGGTTGCTAGTGCTGCTGTAACAACTATTAACAGCAACAACAACCCACAGTGGGCATCTTTAAGCAACAAGATATATTTTCTGGAGGCTGAAAGTGCAAATCCGGGCCATGGCTGTGTCCGTTCCGTTGTGGGCCTTGCTTTCCTGGTTTCTGGTGTCTGACGCCCTTCGCTTCTCGACGGTCAGTGCTTGGCATCTGTCTTCTCTCTGTGTGTGTCTCTGTATCTGTTTTGTTTATAAGATACTGTTGAGAAGTGATTAGGTTAAGGACCCATGCTACTGTGGTGTGGCCTTGTTAACTGAACAAAAGAAAATCCGTCTTTCCAAGCAAGGCCTGTTTACAGGTCTGGCTTTGGGAATTTAACATGTGGGTGCAGTTCAATGCGAAACTGATATATGTACAACCAAAAACCAAACCCATTGCCACTGAGTCGATACCAACTCATAGCAACCCTCCAGACTCTCCAGAGTTTCCAAAGAGTGCCTGGTGGAATTAAACTGCTGACCTCTTGGTTAGCAAGCATAGCACTTAACCACTACACCACCAGTGTTTCCAACACATGCATGTAACCAGCACCCAGATCCAGAAATCAGAGACTACTGGTCCCAGGAGATGACTTCTGACTCCATATGTTACTTCTGCTTGGTTTTTTGAAATTGAATGTATTTTGTGCCCAGCTGGTTTTGGTTAACATGTTTGTGGAATTTGTCTATACAACTATGGCCCTTGGGCTAAACTCTACCCACTTCCTTGTTTTCACACAAGGGAGTCTCTGGGTAGTGCAAATGGTGAAGGTGCTTGACTGGAGAGTTGGAGGTTCAAGACCATCCAGGGGCTCCTCGAAAGAAAGGCCTGGCCAGCTGCTTCCAAAAGAGTCCATCATCGAAAACGTCATGGTGCACAGTTCTACTCTGACACACGTGCAGGTGCTGTGAGTTGGAATCAACTCGTTAGTAACTGTCTTGGCTAAGAATGCATTCATTTCACCTTTTTAAATGTTGAAAACAAAAGAATACTGTTTTGTGATGTGAAAGTTGTATGACATCCAACTTTACACGCTCCTAAGTAAAGCGTTAGTGGAACACAGTCATGCTGTGACTTATGTATTGTCTGTGACTACTTTTGTTCTGCAGTAGCAGAATTGAGTAGTTGGGACAAAGACTGTAGGGCCTGCAAAGGCTAAAATATTCATTGTCTGGTCCTTTGCAGAGAAGGAGGACTGACCTTGTATTTGTATTGTATTGTGTTATTGTTGTAGTTCATTGCCCTTGCTGTGTTGTGTTTCATTCTGGAGTATATAATAGCCTACGCATCTGTTCTGTTGATGGGCATTTGAGGAGTTCGCAGTTTTTAACCACCATGGATAGTGCTGCTATGAACTGCCTGTCCTTTAATGGACGTATATACACGTTTCTGTGTATGGCTTCAGTATGAGAAATTAAAGATGACATCATTCCCAAAAGCAGCCAAAGAAGTTAACATTGGCATTCAACTCTTTTTTTTTTTTTTAAAGAAAAAAACTTTTGATTTGAAAATATATTTGAACTTTTGAAGGCTTGCCTTTCAGGCTAGGGAGTTAAAACTGGGCAGTTCCTTTGTAGTTGAAATTCTAGGATAAGGTTTACTTTCCAAAAAAGTAATTAATCTTGCACAGAGGAGGGTCAGTGGAACTGCAATTTATTAATGGACTGCTTTATAGAGTCACTGGAGAGCCAGGTGGCATAGTGGTTAAGTGCTGTGTCTGCTAACCAAAAGATCGGCAGTTCAAATCTGCCAAGTGCTTCTTGGAAACTCTATGGAGTGGTTCCACACTGTCCTGTAGGGTCGCTATGAGTTAGAATTGACTCGACGGCAGTGGGCTTGGTTTGATACAGGGTCACTGTGAGCCCGAATTGACTCGAAGGCACTGGGACTTTGATTTTCCCTCTTAGTACCATCAAGGATGTCGGGAGAATGCCAATGTTAACTTCTTTGGCTGCTTTTGGGAATGATGCCATCTTTAATTTCTCATACTGGAGCCATGTTGTCCAAAGAACTCTTATCTTGGTGCTGCAAAGCAGGTCTGGCAGTATTAGACACGTTTGTGATGTCACTCTCTGCTTTGATTGACTTCTGTTTCTCTGGCTGGGAAGCAGATGAGTACAGCTCTCTGTCTCCAATAAGATCCCTAGCCTGCAGTAGCCTGTGTCATTTTACATTGAAACGCTGTGCTGAAATGTCCCTTTGGGGACTGCCTACACATGGCTGTGGCGTCAGAGAGCGCAGACTCTCCCCTCCGGAGCCGCCTTCTTGTGCGTTGTTAGTATTGTTCAGCATCGGCAGCTCGTGCATCAGTTCCTGAGTGTATCAGTTCCTGAGTGCCGGTCCTTTTCCATTTACTGTCCCACTTTTGCAGGCAGGGGACCAGACAGGGTTGGGAGAAGAATGTCAGGATCTGCCCATCTTTCAGGTCTGCACGAGACTGGCAGAAAAATGACTGAATGTTCTTTCTGGGATTTGTTGAGTTGTGTCGGCTTCTTCCGCCCAGCTCGTGTTACCTGCAGCCAAGTCCTGTTTTCAGAACCTGCCTTCTGCCTTCTGATGCTGCCTTGTGACGTTATAGACTGAGGGAACCCTATCAAAGCAGATTCCTAGCTGTTGTTTTTAGTGAGTTTTTTGAGAGTGGGGTTAGGTAGAGTCAGAATATTGGACTTCGTCGTGAAGGGATTAGTGGAGTTGAAAGCTGATGTATTTCTGACTTAATCTCTGGCAGCCTCAGTTTTAATCTTTAAAATGGGGCTGCAGGGCTATAGTACCGTTACAGCTGGGATTCCCGGGTTTGGCATTCCTAGATCAGAGAAATTTGACTCTGAAATTCTAGTTTTGTTGCTCCTTTTCTCCCAGTGCACTGGTTTGTTGACTTTATTTGGATGTTTGTTATCAAAAAGCTGACACTCTAGAATTCTGAGTAGTTGCTGGAAACTTTCACAAACATGTTTGTGTGTGTGTTTATTGTAAAGGACACCACCTCCCCCCCTTTTAAGACTGTTTTATAAATGTTCTAAGATGCTTTGATTAAACTTGATAATTTGTCTCAAAAGACACCTAATAGATTGCAAAAGAAAATTTCCAGGCTTGTTAAAAATTGTATTAAAAATTAGCCTAGAAAAGGCAGTCCCTGAGAAATTCAAACAAAACTCTCATAGATGACTTAGATCAAGGAAGAAATCAACTTCAGCTTATGAAAATGAGAACACGTCACATCAAAGCCTTGGGGATGAAGCTAAACTCAGGCCTAGAGGAAAATTAATAGCCCATTTAAAAAGCACTTTAGCTTTTAACATTAAATGTGAAAGATTAAAATATTTCCAGTGAGCCAGCTTTTATGTTCCAGAAAAGATCCTGGAGAAGAAACCAAAAGAAAACAGGAAAGGGATATTAATAAAAAATAAAGTAGAAATCATGCAACAGAAATACAGTTGCATTGATCCGTGAGATCCTAAGACCCGACAGTACAAGATATTCATAGAGTGTCTCCAAGGGTCAGCAAGTTCCTTAACTCACCATGGTTGCTCAGTGCTTCTATGACAGCTGTTGAGTATGAAGACCATAGGGTAGCAGGGATCCCTGAAGCTTCCTGTCCTTTGGACAAGATAGATGAGAAGTTATCACTTAGCTTGGCCGCATCAAGGCAGAGCAAACCGGATGTACTTTTTTTTTTTTGGTATCGATCCACTTTCTCTTGTGTCTAAGAATAGTAGAAGTTGCTGGATATCTTATTGTTTGGTAGAATACACTAGGTACCCTATAAGTGAGTTCCTAGTGAGCTTTTACCCCATGTCTGACATAGTCTTGGGTCTTGTAAAGCTCGGATTCTCCGTATCATTTGATGACTGTTGGGGTTAGTTGACTGGGGCAGGAGAGCGGGTCTCTGGGATATCACTAGGCATAGAGCTACCCTTTGGCTGAATCCAGACACTGGCCGTGTTGCTTTGAGATTCACTTTAATGTACCCCCAGCAGCATCGGTGAATTGTCTACCGTGTCTGCTTATAGGTGTCTAGCCTACATGGTGTGTTTGTGTGAGGTACAATACTTTGTGAATACAATACTTTGCAAATTTCCCAAGGGTATTCACAGGCCCTCATTCATTCATTCAACACAAGACCCTTCTATGTGCCAGACACTGATTGGTGGCTGGGGTGGAGCAGTGAACAAAGTGGGGGCCCAGACCTTGAACAGACAGCAAGTAAGGGAGGAGGCAGCAGTCATCCGGCGGCTACCATTTGGTGGCGCAGCGGTAAAGTGCTCGGCTACGAGCCAAAAGGAAGGTGGTCCAATCCCACGAGCCATTCTGGGAGAAAGATGTGACAGTCTGCTTCCCTAAAAGATTACAACCTTGGAAACCCTGCTGGCCATGGCGTTGGATTAGCAGCCATGGCGTTTAAGCACTGGGCCCCCAAGGCACCCAAAACAATCCAATAATGGCCATACTGATAGTATCAGTAATAATAATAATAGTTGATTTCCTTTAAAGATACACTTAAAAAAATGTTTTACTAGTTCTGATATTTACTTACTTACTGCTGGGTCCTGTAGAGTTGCTGTAAGTCAGACTCAACTTCACTGGGTTTAGTTTTGGTCTTTGGTGACAGGCCAAGCATTTTCCATTGGACCTTCCACTACTGTGTGACATAAACGTTATCAGAGTCACCATTTTATGGATAAAGGTACTGAGGCACAGAAAGCACAAGTCCCTTCCCCAGAGTGGCACAGCTGGTAAAGGACACCACTGCTGTCTAATCCAGCCGGGTGGGCATGGGTCATTATCTTAACCAGTGTGTTTCCTGCTGCTAAGACCTCTTCATGGGTTTGAGGACTGGCTGGACGAGGCGGACCATGGAGGGTTTGCTCACCTATCTCTGGGCCTGCTCCTTCCTTTCTGCATGTTGGGAGGCCTGTCTGGTATAGGCCTGGCAGTGTCCAGCCTGTCTCTGGCTCCTTTGGGGTCTCCTAGCCTCTGCGCCCACAGAGTAACAATTACTAAAGCTCCTGTGCATGAAGAAGTGAGAGGCTGGCTGTGGTCTGAAGCTTTGGTCCGGGCTGGAGCTGCAGACTTGGGCTTCCTCTGCACTTGGGGTGCTCATACAGAGCCCAGTGCTGCTGGCTGTACCCCACAAAGGAAAGGCCATGCTCTGGGGGTTCAGAGGAGCTGTCCCTTGAGGGTTTTTGTGTTTGTTTGTATGTGCAGGGGCGCGAGACAGAGCATGATGAGGCATTTTTATACCTCCCTCCCATTCCCAGAAGTCTCTGCTTGTCTCAGTGATGGAGTATAGTGCAGTGTAATGGTTAAGCTGATGAACTCTTGTGCTGAGTTCAAATCCTGACTCCACCAGTGATAGCTGTGTGGCCTTAGGCAAGTTGTATAAAGTCTCTGTGCCTGGATTTCTTCATCTGTAAGACAAGGAGGGTAAGTGTAGGGTTGTTGGGAGAAAGAAATGAGTTAATACGTGTAGGGTATGTAGTGCAGGTCTTAGCCAGCCAAGTGCCGTCAAGTTAGATCCGAAGTGCGGGTCTTGGCATGTATTAAACACCATAAAGTGCTTATTATTTCCATCACGGTTGGTGGAGGTGGAAGAGGAGGGGAGGGAGGTGGTACCTTGGCTGAGGCTGCCTCTTCCTTCTTCCTCCTCTGTCTGTCGTCATGTCAGAACTAGAGTCTTTTCTCAGTCCAGCTGCTGACTGGCTCTGTGGCCTTCAGCTAGCCACGTGACCTCTACTACTGTTGTCTTATCTAAAAATACTATACCACATAGGATTTCCACGGAGTGGCTGGTGGATTCAGTCTGATGACCTTTTGATTAGCAGGCCCGGCATTTAAGCACTGGGCCCCCAAGGCCCCCAAAACAATACAATAATTGTGATAATGATAATATCAGTAATAATAATAATGGTTGATTTCCTTTAAAGATACACTTTTAAAAAAACGTCTTACTAGTTCTGAAATTTGGAGTGAATTTCCCAGTTGACAGGTAGGTCTCCTTAATGTTTCCTGACACAGGCTTTCACCCCAAAGCTGTTATTAAACTAGCAATGACGGCGTGTCCAGGAGACCCTCACAAGTTGGACTTTGGAGAACACCCTGTTTTCCCAGCCTACAATGTTTGATAAGATAACACATGCAGAATTTGTCCCAGGGCCTGGAACGCCTGAGCCTTGGTTTCCAGTTGGATTACACCGAGGTCAGACATTCTGCCTTGGAGCCAGGGTGAGTCACATGGGGGCTGGAGGCCACGCCTGGCTGTCAGGCCTCTCTCCTGGCACCCAGGGCATCCCCGCCTGCCTGTGTCCTCATCTCAACATCAGTGATTATGGGCAGGCCTTCTGGGGGCTTCAGTGACGGGTGGACATGAATGGTGGGCTTCCCGACAGCTCAGAGCAGGGCTACTGTGCAGAGTCCAGAAACTGTCTTGCTAACAGTGACAGTCTATGAGTTGGTGGGGAAGCAAGATTGTCAAAAATTGATTTCTATTAACTGAGTGTGGAAACCATTTTTGAAGATTGCCAATCTGCAGCTCTTGGAGGGAGGGAGGGACGGAGGGTGGGCGGGGAGTTAGAGGTTGCGCCAGTAGACAGGGGTGGGGTTGCCCCAACTTCCTTGAACCTAGAGACCCTCAGGCTTCCCCTTGTCTAACCCTGTGAGCTTGGCCGTGACCCCTGGGTGGGAGATGACTGTGGCTGACCTCAGCCTCCGGAGCTTCAGAGATGCGTGGGGAGTGGTGGAAAGCTGTGGTTGGGTTGGACAGCTACCCCACCAAGGCTGGTTGAGTCTGTGTGCGGAGTGCGGGTCCTTGAGTGTTACCGTGCGGTATAGACACACACGGGCTCTTCCCATCTCCCTGCAGCCTGACCAGACAGAGAACTAAGGGAGGCATGGGGATTTCTGAAAACAACCCTGACCTGCAAAACTGGAGAAGGGCTGAGTTTTCTGAGCAGGACACTGTAGCATTTGGTTAGCCACTTGGAACAGAAGGTCTTGGGCTTGAATCCAGGCTCCACCCCTGACAAACTGTATGGACTTGAGCCAGTTATGTAACCTCTGTGTGCCTCTGTATTCCATCTGTCAAATGGGATGATGATGTTTCCTGCTCCAAAGGGTGATTGTCAGGAGTCTCTAGGTGATGCAAACAGTTAAATGCTCAGCTTCCAGCAGAAAGGTTGGCAGTTCGTCCCCACCCAGAGGTAACTGGAAAGAAAGGCCTGGCAACCTACTTGTAAAAAGGTCACAGCCTTGAAAACCCCTTAATGCAGTTCTATTCTGAACCCAAAAAAAACAAAACAAAGAAGTTGTTATCAGGGTTAAATAACTTAATGTTTAAAAGTGAAAAGTGAATACATATATAAATAAAATTAAGGATATCATCACCTCATTTGGTCCTCTGAACAGCCCTGTGAGGGAAGCAGGGTGGTACATGGGACAGAAGCCATACAGCTAGAGAGTCAGGAGGGGGACGAATGCACTGTGAAGGGAATTCAGATCCTGACGCCACCACAGGCCAACTGGGAAACCCTGGGCAGCCCTGGGTCACACTGACGGCCTCTGGAGCCCCGCTTCCTCATGTCTGGAAAATGAGGATAACGCTAGCCCTCCACCGCTGGGTGGTGTGAGTCCTAATGGTCATTGGTGCTCATGGAGACCCTAGTGCCTGCCAGGCACTGTTCTAGGTGCTGGAAATATATCTGTGAACAAGACAGAGACTTCTGCTCTTGTCGGGCTGATGTTCTGGGGTGAGAAGGGTGTTGGCAAGGCAGATGAGAAATAATAAACATTTAAAAGAGATATGTAAATAAATAGTAGACCAGAGGTCAACAAACTTTCTCTGTGAAGGGTTGAATAGTAAATGTTTGGGGCTTTGCGGGCTATAGGTCTCTGTTGCAACTCTTCAGCTCAGCTGCTGTGATGAGGAAGTGCCCATAGGCACTTCATAAATGAGTGTGTCTGTGTCCCAACAAAACTTTATTTACAAAAGCAGGCAGTGGTCCATATTTGGCCCTGGGTCATGGTTTGCCAACTGCTGATCTAGATGTGAGTCTTAGAAAGTGGTACGTGCTGTAAAAAAAAAAAAAAAATGTGGTCAGCTAGAGGGTGACTCAGATGTGCAGTTCTGCAGGACAATACTCAGAGGACCTTGCAGGTGGCAGGTGATAGAATAGGATGTGGCTGAGTGACGTGTCACAGCACTGGCACAGGCTGCCTATGTCCGTCCCGTGATGCAAAGCCCTCTTTGAGAGGAGAACCCAGTAGAAGTTGCTGATTCAGTCTGGATGGCACGGTGTCTCTGGGCCCATTGTAGTCAGGTTCTCCTGTCATTTCCTTTGAGTCCTCGCAGGACGCTGAGGAAGAATGACAGGCAGTGAGGTGTGTGACCTTGCCATCAGCATCCAGGAGCAGATTCTCCCGGAATGGTATCTGCTGGCCCTGCAGAACATGTGATGGGATTGGAGGTCCCCTCACCAGAACCTTCTGACACCCTGGCCTCTGTCTGGAGCAGAGAGATGTTCTTGGACCATCAGAGGCTGGAGGGGAAGGGCACTTTCTGGGATGTGTTCACGTTAGCGGCTGAATGCTGATGGTGAATCAGGACTTTTTTCTCCTGTGTGTCCTTAAACTCCTTTTCTTCTCTCTACTTTATTTGTTACAACCTGCCCCATGGCCTTCAGTGTCGCAGACCCCACCTTTCTTAGCAGCATGTAGACCCCATCCTTTGTTCCATCATCCCAGAGGACATCACCGGCCTGTACCCCACAGTCAGATACCCAAAAATCCAGCTGAAGTTTTCTGGAACATCTTCTTCCTTCTCAGATTCGTGGTAGGGCCTTGCTAAACTCTGTACACAGTGAAAATAGACAGCAAGGTGGTCCTCTGGAGTAGGCCTGAGAGGGAGGCGATGGTGGTAAACCCGATGAGGACCCTAGGTGCCCACCCTAGGTGAGGGCCTGCCTGGATCAACAAAGCGTGCTTGTGCAGACAAAAAGACACTCCTTCCTCTGGACAGTGCAGCCCTGAACTGTGGCACAGGGCTTGGCAAGCAGATCACTGGCTGGAGTTTTTCCTTAGATGGCCACTTTTGTGCAGTGCCCAACCTGCACAGCGGTACATGGTGACCTGGTGCAAGATGTCACCTGTAATTAAGGGCAGGTGCTCTCTTTCCCTTGGGTGCCTTGCTGTCTCACTTCCATGCGTGCTCACCTGAGCCCGCTGTTGGGCTCATGCTGTGGCCTTAGTCCACCTTTCCTGCAGGGAGTTGGGAGAGATCCTTCCTTGTCCCTCGAGACCTTGTACGAGACCCCACCGCGAGGTCTGACACCTCCTAGGGCAGTGTCTTCCTGCGAGTGTCCACACTTTGTAAGAGTTCCCCCTCTCTACCTTGTTAAACGTAAACACCATTTTCTCTGCTCCCTTCAGCTGCTCAGTTGTGCCCTGGAGAACACGCGTTTGTCTTTCCCTGCAAAGGCGCCCAAAGGAGAGGAATAAACAAACTGCAAACAGCTGTTTCTCCTCCGCGACTGCATGCAGACCACAGACGCTCCAAGGGTGTTCATCAGCTGCCTTTTCGGAGGCGTCTTTGCCTCGCCAGCCCCCAAGAAGCCTCCATGCTGGGGTGGCGGTCGCTGGGACTTGCAGAAGAAGCAGCGGGAGCCACTCACAGAGCCTGGTGCAGCCCTGGTGGCGGCCACCTCGGCACAGCCTGTGTGAGCGTGGTGCTCTTTCCACACAGATGTCCAGGCAGCTGTCGGGAAGGGCTCCCAGCTTCCTTGCTGGCAGCTTCCTGAGTGGGAGGCTTGGTCAGAGCAGTGGCCTCCGGGCACCTCACCCAGTGAGGTTACCCCTGTCGCTGAATGAGAATGGCATTCACGCAAGTGCCATTTGTCCAGCCAGTACTTAGTGAGCACCCACTGTGTGCCAGGCACTGTGTTAGGTTCTTGGGATGCATCAGTGAGTATTTCCCTAGGGGAAACTTAATCCAGGTTTCCTGATGCAGTCCTGATCTCAGGGTCATGAGTACAAAGCCCTTCCACCCCTGAGATTTCCCAGACAATGTAATAAAAGCTGGTGTCTGGTGAATACTTGCTGTGTGCTCAACATTGCTGAAAGTGATAGTTATTCATTAACTAATGTAATCATCATAGCCGTTTTCTCCAGGAAGTACTGTTACTACATCTGTTTTACATAGGAGGAAATCAAGGCACAGAGAGGCTGAGGCACTTACTCCGGGTCACCCAGCTAGGAAGTGGCAGAGCTGGGATTCCAACAAGGCAGCCTGGCTGGGCACTGGCTCCCTTCACAGCAACACAGTGGTCCCCTGCCTGGCAGGCTCTTTGCCAGCTGGTTTTCTGAAAGGTTGAGTCTGAAGATTACAAGCCATATGCCCTTTGCCGTGTGTCACTAAACAGACCTAGCCATGAGAGTGGGGATGGCCCCTTGAGCCATGAAATGGGAGAAGCTCTGTGTTCACTTTGGAGAAAAAGGACAGTTGTATTAAAAAGCTTGCTTTTTTGGATAATGTCTAAAGAAATGTAGTGGCTGACTTTGCCTTCTGTGAGTGTTTTGGGCTCAGCCCTGTGACTTCTGTGTCTTCGTTTTGAAGAAGGCAGACAGCAGGGTATGCAGAAAGACCCAAAACTCCCCCTGTCTGGCCAAAAAACCAAACCCACTGCTGCTGAATCGATTCTGACTCACAGCGCTCCTATAGGACAGAGTAAAACTGCTCCACAGAGTTTCCAGGGAGAGTGTGGACGATCTGCTAGCCTTTTGCCTCCCCTAGAGCCTTTTGGTTAACAGCTATAGTGCTTAACCACTGTGCCACCAGGGCTTAGGAATACTGAAAAGCGCTTGGAGCCTCCTGTCTCTCTCCCTAGAAGGCTTTTCCTGACCAAACCATCAGAATTAGACCTCTGCGCTCCAACGGCCAATGTCCCTGTTATTTACCCTTCTTATTTCCCTTGGTGTCACTTGTCACCATTGCCTGTTGTAATTACTTGGGGGTGTATGTGTGTTTACATTAATGTCTGTCTTTCTGCTAGACAGGGTTAAGAGCTGTGAGATGGTAACATGGAATTAATGTATTACTACAAAATTATTGCAATTCTTACTGCAAAATTATTGCAATACCCCTTGTTCCGTTGAAAAGACTGCCTCTTGATCCATGTACAGGTTCTGCGGGAGCACAGTTTAAGTTTTTGGATAATGTTTGACGAAGCACAGTGACTGGCTTTGCCTTCTGTGAGTGTTTTGGGCTTAGCTCTGTGACTTCTGTGTCTTCGTTTTGAAGAAGGCAGACAACAGGGTATGCAGAAAGACTCAGAACTCAATTTAAGTGTTCTGGAATGCTCCTACTTTGTGATATTACCCGTAATTTGTTATTTATGATCCATATGGTTGATGGTCAGTAAAATGCAACTAAATATCTTTTAAGTGTCCGTGGTGACATGGATTGACACAGTAGCTTCAACACCAAGACTTGCCAACACCAGTGATGATGAAGATGGTGGGGGCCCAGGTGGCCTTTTGGTCTGTTCTACAGAAGGTCAGTCGTCAAGAGTCAGCACTGACCTGATGGCCACTGACATCAACGTTTCTAGTGCCTGCTCTGTAGCAGGAACTGAAGAAGTAGCCTAAGACAACACTAACACCAGCCACACCAGTAGTGGCAGCAGGCACTTACTGAGCATTTGCTGTTTGTCAGTCCTCGTTTTAAGCCCTTTGCCAGAGTGAACTATTTTAATCCTTGTTATTCTCATACCAGTTTTACACTCTGCCCTCCCGTGCTTAAACACTGAGCCACACTACCTCCCGGTAGAATGAATGCATGTGAATTGATATCTCATGTTTTCTAATTAAAGTAACACATGTTCACTGAGAAAAATTTATAAAACAAAGGCAAACGTGTGAAGAAGAAAATTCAGATCCGTCGTATGCCACTCTCAGTTACTTCTGGGAAAGACTTAACCCATGAAGCCTCTAATTTTAGCAGGAGTGAGATAGTATCATAGTTTTCTTTCTCTGAGAGATGGAGCGTACGGAGCACTGGGCTCCCCTAGAAATGAGGAAAAGCAAGAACACAGCTGCAAAGTGTCATGGGAGGATGCTGTGCAGTCCTTCCCAGCATTCCCTGGGGGCAGTCTCTGCCTCTTCTCTCAGGGCGGGAGAATTTACAGAGAGTCCAGAGCTGTGGATGTCCCAGGATCTAAAACTGACCCTCCAGTCAGCCTGGAGCTGCTGAGGAACCTCCAGGTTTTGGGGGCCACCTCAGCTTAAAGAATGACCCACTGAAAGAGGTGAGCAGCCCGTGGTTCTATGCTTCGCGTCTGCCCCCAGTTGTAAGATGTGCCCCAGCAATTGGGGAACAGCTTTTGTGATTTGGACAGGGGACAAAATGACATTAAAAAAAAAAAACTTTGATATTTAAAGCTTCTACCAGCTTGTTTTTGGGTCATGTATAGAGAACAATTGCAGAGAGCTGGATCCGTATCTTCCTCTTGATCTGACCCTATTTTTATCACCAGCCCATTATCTAGCAATTACTGTTGCTGAGGATTTCCTGAGGGGAGACTTATTATCAATTCTTGCCATTGCTCTTTAGAGTTCTTCAGATGGAAGAAAAAAGAACACTAAAAACCTAGGTCCAGGAATTTCAAGTGGAGGCAGGTCTTGAAAGAATTAAAGCAAGTAACAGAAACACAGATGTTCTTGAGGTCAGAGAAGTAGGTAAATATGGATTGTGGGACAGGTGTAGGGCAATAGGGAGCGGTGAGGATTGTGGTGAATCAAGGAGCACATGCTTTGCCTGGAATGGACAGTAGCTTGTCTGCTTTGGCTGTGATCAGGAGAAAACTGTCTTCTGTTTATGATAGGGTCTGATGATGCATTTGGGACAGAGTTACAACGTTTCCATTTAAAATGAATCTGTACAAGGAAATATGTGGTTAGCTGTGGAGTGCTTTAACCACTGCACCACCAGGGCTTTTTGGTTAAACAGTAGCTTAAGAGACGTGTGAGTGTTACAAAAAGATAGGAAGATGTCAGAGGAATGACTGTAATTTAGAAAACACTATTTCTCTGGAATTTAGGAAACACTATTTCTCTGGAACAAATGGTTTTGTTTGGCATCTAATGAAGTTCTAAACCCAAACCAAACCCGCTGCTGTCAGGTTGGTTTCTGCTCATAGTGACCCTCCAGACAGGGGTCCAAGAGGTTGCTTCCATCCATCTGCCGCTGACTGATTGAGAGTGACTTTATGGAACTCTGTTGAGAATTCTATAGCTATTTCTGGGTTCAAAGGCCAGTTCTGTAATCTATGAATGATGTTTGCCATGGATGCAGAAACCCTGGTGGCATAGTGGGTTAAGTGCTACCTCTGCTAACCAAAAAGTTGGCAGTTCAAATCCACCAAACGCCCCTTGGAAACTCTAGGGGCAGTTCTACTCTGATCTCTAGGGCCGCCGTGAGTTGGACCCGACTCAACGGCAATGGGTTGGACCATGGATGTGGGAGGAGGAAAGGATGCTCTAGACTGCTGCTTTGCTCGCCTGTCGCAATAATGATGGAGATAATCATAGTACTAATAGCTTGCATTTATTCAGATGCTGGGTATGTACCAGATAACTTGTTGCATGAGACAGGTGCTGCATCCCAGTGAACCTTACAACCCTTTGAATTAGGCTCCATGATAGTCTCCATTCCATGGATGAGAAAACAGAGTTAGAGGTCTGGCTACTTACGTCAAATGAGGGACTGAACTAAATAGGAACCCAAAAAGTCTGATTCTGGAGCCCATGTTATGACTGTCTGTGTGACAGAGATGTTCATTATGTGCAACAGTCTCTCCTGCCTCCTTAAAAAAAGTAAAGCAACAGAAAGAAAAGGAAAAAACACAAGCAAGAAAACCCCAAAGGCAAATGCATTGACACTGGGGCTCTTCCGACTTATGGCGGCCCCATATGTTACAGACTAAAACTGCTCTGTGGGGTTTTCTTGGCTGGAATCTTTATGAAGTGGATAGCCAGACCTTTCTTCCATGGTGCTGCTGGGTGGGTTAGAGCCACCAAACTTCCGGTTAGTAGCTAAGGGCATACCATTTGTGCCACCTGGGGACCTTGGGGACACGTCTGTCTGCTCAGTGTGGGTTTGATCTGGTCTGCATTTTGCAGTTACTTTAGGTCATAGCTACTCTCAGTCACCTGTGCAGGGAGGGCATCGGTGTCGTGGACAGTGTGAATTGGTGAAGGAAGGGTTAAGTGGTCCTGTGGCTGTTGTCATCCTGCCACACTGAATGTGATAACTGATAGGAAAATGCTTTGTTTACGTGGCAGCCACCAAACCAGTGTCAGATAGCAGCACCATTAATGTCGTCACTTCAGACCTGTCGTCCTTCTGTTGCCAGACTCCTCTTAGAGCCACCTGGTTTCATCTCTGAAGGAAGCCTAGAAAAGCAGACTTGTTTCAGTAGTTGACCTCAGTAGCCATGGTCAGTTAAAAAACAGCGATTAATGCCATTAAGTTGGCCCCAGATTCGGGGTGACAACATGCACAAGTGTGGAAGAGAATGCCGCCTGGTCCTGTATCCCCTCTGGTGTTTTTTGTTCATGTAAGTTTAACCTTGGTTCTTTTCTTATTTTTAAATAATATTTTCTTGTATTTTTGGTGAAAGTTTACACGGCAGTTTGTGTGCCCATCCCACGATCACTAACACAGGTTGTCACATGATGTTGGTGACATCACTCACAATGAATGAACAGTCTCAGAATTTCTCTTCTGGTTGTCCTGTTTCCGATAATCTAGTCTCCCTGCCCTCTTACAGTCTCTTCTCTGCTGTAATGTCATGGTTGACAGTTTGGCATCCCTGGAGTGTCCTTGGCTGATTTTCTGAAATAGATCACCAGGCCTTTCTTCCCCGTCTTAGTCTGGACGTTCGTTAGGAACCTGTTCAGTGTCATAGCAACACTGTGGCCTCCACTGACAGACGAATGGTGGCTGTGCATAAGGGGCACCGACCGGGGCTTGAACCTGGGTCTCCCACAGGGAAGGTGAGCATTCTGCCGCTAAACTGCCGCTGTCCTCTCTCTGACCATTGTTGCTGTTGGGTGCTGTCAAGTCGACTCTGACTCCTCGTGACCTCATGGGACCGAAGAGAACTCCCTCATAGGGTTTTCCTGACTATCGTCATAATGGAAGCAGATGACCAGATTTTTCTCCGGATGAGCTGCTGGGTGGGTTTCAACTGCTGACCTTTAGCCAGCAGACGGTCACGTAACTGTTGCCCCGCCAAGGGCTCCTTCCTGCCCCGTTCTGAGCACAACCAAGCCTGTGTGCATCAAGTCAGTTCTGACTCGTGATGGCATTTAAGAGCAAAACTGCCCCATAAAGTTTCCAAGGAGCACCTGGTGGATTTGAACTGACCATCTTTTGCTTAGCAGCTGTAGCACCTAACTACTTTGCCACCTGGATTTCTATCTTGGGTCATTCTAGGGACCCCTAATCGTTTTTCACGACTCGACGGCACTTGGCTTGGCCAATCGTTTTTCAGAATCCTAGTCCATGGGAAGGTTTTCCCTCTTTCCAGTTTGGTTAATCCCTTCTGTCTTCCTAACTGTTGCAATGGCATGTGGTGTGAGGGTTCTATTTGTTATTCTGCTTCCTCTGCAAAGCTCAGGGATTCTCTTGTGAAGTATGCATAGTCCCCAGTTTGAATGGCTGACTACATCAAGAGGCACCCAGTAATCAGACCTCTTGCTGTTAATATGTGGCCTTGCAAAACCACGGTTGGAATCCATGAAAGAGAATTTCAGTGTTTTTGAAATGGTCCAGATTTCTATTTCTGTGTGCTTCTGGCAGGTCCCGCTCCTTGCCCCGGGAACAATGTTCCATAACTGGAGCATGGAAAGAGAGACCTTGGAAGGGCGCTCTGATTTCTTTAGCCAACTGTTCCATGAGAAGGAGGTTGTTAGTCTTGTTGGGCCTGGTTGTGTTTGTCCGGGGAGACTCTCCAAGTTAGATAAAATTCTGAGTGTTGCAATGTGGACAGCCAGAGCATGCCCGCAGATGTGTGGGTGACATCGTATATGTGGGCATAACGTGGGACAGTTGGTTCCAGCTGACGTTTGGTACAGATAAAGATTGCTTGTCCCCAGATGCCTCCCTGCTTTTTCTGGAGCCCAGTAGGATTGGAGGCAGAAAGTGCTGGGTTTGGAAAGTTTGTTCTGTGGCCACAAGTGGGAGTTTAGCCCAGGGGCTTTACCACTCAAGTGGGAAGCCAGCAGTGTGTACCTCCCAAGGGCCCATATGGCTCCGGCCTTCTTGCCTTTGGGTCTAAGACGTCACAATTACAGCAAACATGGTTTTTTTTTTTTGGTCTCTTGATGGCATTTTCATTGTTCTTTGCATCCAGCTGTAACAAGTGTGATCCCAGGACTGAAAGTTCTAAGTCAGGTGGTCTGAATTCAGAGCTGGGCCTCACCAGTCCAGGAAGCTGGCTTCCCTTTTAGGAGCCTCCATTTTTCTATCTGTAAAATGGGACCCAGAGTATTTGCCTGCCACCGGAAGGTTGTGATGATTAACTGAGATAAGTAGACCAGTTAGTACAAACCTGCCACGCAGGAAACACACAAGATGGTCAGCTATTGTTATTGTGGGTATCACAATCAGCCATTTCATACGTGGCCTTCTGGAGTGTTCTCTCTGGAAAGCACTTCGCTTACAGAGTAATGGACTCAGTCTTCATTTCTCTGTCCGCTATGTGACCCAAGCATTTATCCAAAACTGTGCTCTTCTGTATTGTGAGCTTAACAGAAACACCAATTTTGTGAAAAGGGAAGTGGCCAGTGGGGATTACAGTTGTGTGTCTGAGAGCTGTTTATGTAGTTCTGCAGTGTGTCTGATTTACTCATAATTTATCAAGGCCATACCTTAGCTCCATGGTGGTGTGAAGTAGAATCCTTTCTGGGCACCGACTCTTAACTCCAGGAAATTCCTCGGGGTCCATTTCTGTTTTCCATTTTTATAGAATGACCTCATTCCGAACCTGAAGCTCAAAGCTAGGTGTTCTGGCACTGGCTTTAAATGAGATGGTCACATTTGATTTAGCAAATGTTCGCTGAGTCCCTCTAATGTGCCGGCCAACAGGCCTAGAGGCTGGTGGTACCAGAGCCACAAAAACTGTCCTGAAGGGCAAGGTGACATAGTGGTTACAAGTGGGGCTCTGGAGCCAGGCACCCTGGAACAAATCCCAGCTCCGACTCTTCCTGTTTGTGTGACCTTGGATAAGTCACTTTGGCTCTCTGACCGTCAGTTTTCTCATCTGTAAGATGGGAATGTTAATACCTGCCACATTTAGTTGGAAGGCTAAATGAAATCGCATGTTTCATGTGGTACGTAAAAACCATTCCATAACTGGGTACAGCCTCTATCCCAACAGTTCACAGCAAGTGGGGTGGGAAGAAAATAAAGGAGATGACAGGTTCTTTAGAAAAATAAGCTCTAGAAAGAGGTTGCTGAGTTTTTAGTATACTAGATTCTCTGGAATGGTTGGTTTAGCTCAGACTGAAAGAAAACTGCTCACTGGTCTTATCTGGAGGGGCTCTGCGTGTCTTGATTGATGTCACAGCATCACCATGGCACTAGAGCACCCTATGTCCTCCCACGCCTTGGCCCCCCTCTTTCTCTGTGTATCCATTCCCAGACTGTAACCTCGCTGAGGGCAAGGCCTGGTCGGCACTGCTTACCATTAGGTTGTCAGCAGCTAGCACAGTACATCCAAACCCCAAAACAAACCAGTTGCCTGCCCTGACAGGGAACACGACGGAGTCCTGGGTAGAGTGGGAGAAAAGGGTGCAGCAGAACTCAAGTTCATGTAGAAAGACCAGACATCATGGTCTGACAGAGGCTGGAGGAACCACCAAAGCTGAGGCCCCCTCTCGAATGCTCTGTTAACCCAGAGCTGAAGCCTTTCTTGAAGCCCCCTCCTCAGACAAAGATTAGTCAGGACTGTAAAACCAAAAATGGCACATGTGAGGGCTGTGCTTCTCAGCTCCAGCAGGTGGATGAGAATGAAGGGGTGGTTCCTGTTCAGAGGCAGGACGGGAGGGCAGGAAGGGACAGGTACTGGTCGAAGGGACACAGGGAACCCAGGGTGGAGAGGAGGAGTGGGCTGTCCCACTGGGGGAATCGCAGCAACTGTCACAAAACAGTATGAGTATTCAATTTAGCATGAGATACTGGGGTGTAAACTTCCACCCAAAGCACATTAAAAAAAAAAGAAAGCCAAAATAAGCCAGTTGTCACTGAGTCCACTCTGACTCACGGCAACCCCACGTGTCAGAGATCTGTTCTCCACCAAGCTTTCAGGGGCTGGTTTTTCAAAAGTAGATTGCCGGGCCTTTCTTCCTAGGGGCTTCTAGAGGGTAGACTTGAGTGTCCAAACTTTTTGGTTCGTAGCTGAATATGTTAACCATTTGTACCAACTGGGGGCTCCCACCCAGCGTGTTAGAAGCTCATTGCCGGTGAGTGGATTCTGACTCACAGTGACCCTGTAAGGGCAGATGAGCACTACCCTACAGGGTGTCCAACGCACTGGTAAATCCTTACAGAAGCAGACCTTCACGTCTTTCTCCCATGGAACAGCTGGTAGGTTCGAGTCGCTGATCTTTCAGTTAGCGGCTGAGCTCATTAACTGCTGAGCAACCAGGGGACCGTCCTGGCTTATGAGAAGCTTGTGAATATCGTTCAGGTGAATCGTTGAGAATGCTGTTTTTCTCAAGGCGTGTTTCCCTCCACAAGCTTAGATGCAAGACTCAGATGTAACCAAAGCCACAGTCGCCTTCAGACTGTGACGGAGCCCTAAATAGCCTGTGGAGTCCCTTGTCACCAACATGTCTTTGTTTGTCAAAGTTGCTGTTGCCTGTTTTTAAAACCCTGGTTGCATAGTGGTTAAGTACTACATCTGCTAACCAAAAGGTCAGCAGTTCACATCTGCCAAGTGCTCCTTGGAAACTGCGGGGCGGTTCTGCTGTGACCTCTAGGGTCATTACAAGTGGGACCCAACTTGACACCAGTGAGTTTGGTTTGGGGGGTTTCTGTGGGAGAAGAAAAGGAGGAGATGCTGGATGGCTCGGTTCTAGGGGCTGGGCCTTGGAAAAAGAGGGTTCCAGAAGGCACAACAGCACCTATTCGGCCTTACCTGGGTGGGTCTCCCAGGTGGATCCCTGCCCACCACATTGTTTGCATTTCTGTGACAAGGCAGTGATTGAAGAGCTCAGGGTATATTTGTAGGATGGATCCCGGGAAGATGGACCCTGCTTCAGCTTGCTGTGACCACAGCATGGGGGCATCACAATCTCAGAAGGCATCTTAGAAGTGCCCACACCTTGCACCTCTAAAGCAAATGATCTGTCTTGAACATATTCGGTTAGCTCTGCCTGAAGGGCAGACCAACAGACATGCGCAATGAGTCAAAGCTGCAGGGGGCATGGAGCACCTGCCGTGTGCCAGGCGTGTCCCAGAGGTCCCCGTGTGTCATCGTTACCATGCTTCTGTGATTAGGGTTGCTCATCCACTGTTTCTGTTTGTTTTTGTTTTTGTTAAACAGCAGTAAGCCTGAGAGTGAAACAGAAGGGGTGACTTAAGGCTGCTAGTGGGAACCCCACAGTTCTTCTGGTCTTCGATCATTAGTATTCAGCACACCAAATCTGTTCTTTAGATGGTCTCTAAACTCAGGAGGGATAGACTCAAGGTCATGCTTTGGCTCTCGTGGACTCGTTCTGATTTTTGTCAGTTTCAGTTTGACCTTGCATATGAGCAGTTGATGGTCTGTGCCGCAGTCAGCACCTGGTCTTGTCTGACTGCCGGTATGGAACTTTTCTGCTGTCATTTTTCATAGATGTAGTCAGTTTGATTCCTGTATATTCCATCTGATGAGGTCCACGTGTGTAGTCACCACTTGTGTTGGTGAAAAGAGGTATTTGCAAAGATGGCAAGACTGTGTCTTGCATACTTTGGATGTATCAGGGGGAATCAGTTCCTGGAGAAGGGCATCATGCTTGGTAGAGTGGAGGGTCAGCAAAATAGAGGAAGACTCTCCATGAGATGGGTTTACACAGTGGCCGCAGCAATGAGCTTAAGCATAAAAATGATTGTGGACATGGTGCAAGACTGGGCAGTGTTTCATTGTTATGCACAGGGTCGATGTGAGTCGGAACTGACTCGATGGCATCTAACAGCAAAAACAACAAATTGGAAACCCTGGTGGAGTAGTGGTTAAGTGCTACGTCTGCTAACCAAAAGTTTGGCAGTTCAAATCTACCAGGCTCTCCTTGGGAACTCTATGGAGCAGTTCTGCTCTGTCCTGTAGGGTCAAAATGAGTCCGAACTGACCCTGCGGCAGTGAGTTGTAATGCAGATCTTTGGTTTCATCATTTTTTCCTATAACTTATTTAAAAAAAAAAGACTTGTTTTCAGAAATTACAAATCATATACCTGTGTTACTGAAAACCTAAAGACAGAAAAGCCTTGTGTTGTTAACAAAACTTCTCACTTCCGGAAAGACAGGGGTGGCCAGTGGGGTGTGGTGGCTTCCAGAAGGAAATCACTTTGCTCCCAGAAGTGTGATGACATGCCATCAGTGTCCCTGGCTCTGGGGCTTGCCTGATTCACGATTTTACCCAGAGGAACTTCTTCCAAGCATTGTTTGTTATTGACATTAAATGGAGACAATCTACAAAGATTGGTTCCACTGGGGAGAGGAGGCTGTTTTTGAGCTGAAGAGGCTCATTCTGGAGCTGTCCACTTAGATAAAGCTCTGGCTTAGAAAACTCCAAACACGCTAAAGTGGATACTGTAATGGGATTTATGCAATACTCTGTTAAACGCAAACCCAGTCCCATAAATACATGTCCAAAATTCAATCTGCCCAATGAAATGTTAAAGGCGCCAAATGGATTTCTCAAAAGGATCAGAGCTAAGATGTAGTTTGCCTGCACTTGATAAGCTTATCCAGCCTTGCGACTAGGAAAAAAAGGGAGTTAAGGATTTTTACTATATTGTCCAGTATCTGAGATGCTTCCTTTTTCAATGAAAAGGAAGAAAGAGATTATCAGGCCTCTGGCTGTGAGGCTAGGGTTCCTGATCCGAATACCTTCTGGGCTGCAAAGGGGATGCTGTTAAGTGCCTCATTAAAGCCCCAGCTCCATCCTCAGGGACCCAAAGCCTCATCGAAGGTTTCCATCTGTAGCTAACTGGGCCTGGCCTGCAGGTGACCAAGATCAAGGGCTCGTGTTGAGTGGGAGTAATTCAGTTCCCAATTCCCAGTGATCGATTCTACCTTGGACTCCATCATGGTGTCAAGGTCGTTTGAGGGACGAAGTGGATTAGGGGGACAAGAACTACCATAGACAGTAGGGATCATTCTAGGCAACCCCTCCCCTGCCACTGCCTTATTTGATATGATTTCCTATCAACTAAAAGTATATCATCTCCTGCGAGTGACTTAGATTGTCTTGTTTTTCCAAAGGAGGGATGCTGTAATAGCTCAGAAATTCTTCCCATATTCTTGTATCATCTGGAGGTGAGTCAAAGTTGTAGCTCTAGTCAGAGCTTTCTTTTTCTTTCAAGCACATAGGAGCTGCTTTTGGCATTAGAGTGTGACCCTACAAGAGTCACTCATGGGGTGACAGTACTCTTCAAAGAACTGTAGTCTTGGGTAGTTCAGTAAGAGAGAGAGAGACAGTGTGTGTCTGTGTGTCTGTGTGTGTGTGTGTCTGTGGAGAAAGGGGGAATTTGGTTCTCACTATGGATACTGCCTGGTTTAAAGTCTGGAAAGATGTGTGCCAGGATTATATCCTTTCCCCATTACTTATTCAATCTGTATGCTGAGCGCATATCCGAGAAGCTGGACTAGATGAAGAACTCGGCATCAGGGTTAGAGGGAGACTTGTCAAACGCCTGCCTCATGCAGATGATACAGCCTAGTTTGCTGAAAGTGAAGAGGACTTGAAGCACCGAGTGATGAAGATCAAAGACTACAGCCTTCGGTAGAAATCACATCTCAACGTCAAGACAACAAAAATCCTCACAACAGGGCCAATAAGCAACATGACGAGTGGAGAAAATAGTGAAGTTGTCAAGAATTTCATTTTACTTGGATCCACAGTCTACGCGCCTGGAAACAGCAGTCAGGAAGTCAAACACCGTACTGCACTGGGCAAATCCATTGAAAAAGACCTTTAAAGTGATAAAAAGCAAAGAAGTCACTTCGAGGACTGAGGTGTGCCTGACTAAGCTGTGATATGTTCAGTCGCCTCATACACATTTGAAAGATGGAAGATAAATAAGGAAGACCAGAAGAAGAATTGATGCCTTTGAATTATGGTGTTGGTGAAGACTATTGAATGTACCATAAATTGCCAGAAGAATGAACAAATCTGTCTTGGCAGAAGTACAGCCGGAATGTTCTTAGAAGCAAGGGTGACAAGACTTTGTGTCATTCACTTGGGACCTGTTATCAGGAGAGCCCAGTCCCTGGAGAAGGAGTCATGCTTGGGAAAGTAGAGGGTGAGAGACACAGGGGCTGTGACAAGTGGGCTCCAACGGAGCAGCAGTCGTGGGAATGGTACAGACCAGGCAGTGTTTCTCTTGGTTGTACATGAGGTTGGTGTGAACTGAAACCAACGTGCTAACACCTGACGGCCACATGGCAAGCTCTCTTCTTCTCTTCTCCAGTGCAGCTGGTGGAACACACCAGAATTGACGTCATTTCTCTTAGGGCTGAGTCCAGGGCAGGCTGACCAGACAGAGCTGGGTTGAAGAGCTCACGGTTGTTGAATCAGGAAGGTACCTTCGTGAGCCTTCCCCTGCTCTGCTCACAGGTGCAGCTGAGTCTTCTCTGAAAATTGGGGACAGTCTCTGCATGTTTGTTTTCTCCTTTCAGAAAGGCATTAGTGTGCTGTTTCCAGAGCATTTGCCCAGGCCGGAGGTCTTTCTTTAAACTCACCTAGAAAAACCAGCTTGTCTCTAGGTCTCTTAGAGTATTTTGGAGCCCATGGCTATTTCAGAACTCTGGAGGTGAAACAGGAAAAGACATATGGGAACTTTTAATATCTTTACGCAACTTTATTGAGGTATGATTTACATACCATGAAATTTGTGTATTTTAAGCAAACATATCAAGTAGGGCTAACATCTGCATAATCTGGGTTTAGAACATGTCCTGACCCCAAATTCCACGTGACCCTTAGTCGTCACTCCCTAGGCCACTACTGATCCACTTTCTGTCTCTATAGATTTGCCTTTTCCAGGCGTTTCATATAAATGGACACATGGATCTTGTCGCCTTTCATGTCTGGCTTCTTCCACTGAGTGCGATTTTGAGGCTCAGCCATGTGGTCGCACGTGTCAGTTCTTCATACCTTTTTCTGGGTCTGTCCCATCTGTGCCCGCTCATCAGACAGTGAACTTGTAGGGTGTTCCCACTAACTAACAGTGGCCGCTGTAACCACTCAGGTCCATGTGTTTGTGTGAACAACTTTTTCATTCCTCTTGGGTACGTTCCTAGGAGTGGAATTGCTGGGTCATATAAGAAATGGGGAAACCCCGGTGGCGTAGTGGGTTGAGTGCTACGTCTGCCATCCAGAAGGTTGGCAATTCAAATCTGCCAGACAGTACTTGGAAACTCCGTGGGGCGGTTCTCCTGTGACCTCTAGGATTGCCATGAATTGGACCCAACTCCATAGCAGTGGGTTTGGTTTTTTTGGTTTTATGATAAATGTGTATTTAAAAATATTTAAGATATTGCCAAACTGTGTTTTCCCAAAGTGGCTACACCATTTTACAGTCCCATCAGCAGTGTGTGAGTGGAACCATTAGGTTTGATCTTACGAAGAAACCCTGCGTGTGAAATCTGGGAGTTGCCAGCTGCCTATGGGAGACAGGCCTTCCCTGGGGCTGTGACAACACACTGAAAGGCCCTTATTCCTGGTTTCCATGTAAGTGCTCTCGGTGTCTGTGGTTGCTTCCAGACCCTGGAGAGGTCAGCTCCTTCTCACAGCCGCTTCCCTCCCTCCTCAGCGCTGCTCCCCACACACCCCTGCAGCCCATCACATTCCGAAGGATTCACTTGTATAAAAAATGTTCTGTGTCACACTGTTGATAATTTAGCGACTTGATTGGACAATGTGATTTACCATCCGTGGCCTGCCTTGGAGTGGATTCATTTGCCTGCATTGATTGGTACGTGTCACTGCTCACCGCCATCAGAAAATGCACAGTGCTGCTTAAAACCTGGGTAGCATTTTGCTTTCTGATAATAATACTTAGCTCCGCCCTTGATCACCAATGATACGGTATTCCCTTTAGAAGATGGACTTAAACGGTGTAGCTCTGATCCTTGGTGATGAGAAAATAAATTACTTTTCTATTGCATGTTCTGCTAAGCACTTCTTAAATCTGGATTCCTTAGTAGGTTTTCTTCTGTTCTGAATGTACTCTCTTTGTGATTCACTGCGTGGTCCTCAGACTAGCTTGTTAGAAACACAGGGTCTCAGACCTCTCACGGGATCTAAAGAATCAGAGTCTGCACTTTTCTTCACATCCCTGGAGTGTGTGTATCTGTACATTAGTGTTTGAGGGGGAAAAAACAAAACAAAACACTGAGTCAGTTCCAACTAACAGCAACCCTGTAGGACAGAGTAGAGCGACCCTGTAGAGTTTCCAAGGAGTGCCTGGTAAACTCGAACTGCTGACCTTTTGGTTAGCAGCTCTTAGCCACAATGCCACCAGGATTGCTGAAGCTCTGCTCTGAATGAGAAGTTTCTGGGGAGTGCCTAAGGCTGACATACCATGCTGCTAACAGGGAGAGTAGAGGTTGGAACCCACCCAGAACCAGCTTGGAAGAAAGGCCTGGTGGTCTGCTTCCTAAAAGACACTATAGAAAATCAGCCATTGGTAACACATGCAATCACCATGAGCTGGAATTGGCTTGATGACAACTGTTTTTTTAAACTGCTGACTCTTAAGTCAGAGGTCAGCAAAATTAGGTCCCATGGCTAATTCTCACCAGCTGCCTATTTTTATCAAGTTTTATTGGAACCCAGCTACATCCCTTCATTTTTGTATTATCTGTGGCTACTTAGGAAACCCTGTGATGCAGTGGTTAAGAGCTACCACTGCTAACCAAAAGGTCGGCAGTTTGAATCCGCCAGGCAGTCCTTGGAAACTGTGGGGCAGTTCTTCTAGTCTGTCCTCGTAGGGTCTCTGTGAGCTGGAATTGACTCAGCAGCAGAGGGTTCGGTTTGGTAGCTATTTGGCATGCCATCTGCAGAGGTGAGTAGCTGGGACAGAAACAGACCTTGACCTCCAAAGCTGAAACTCTTTATTTCACCTGGGGCTTCATAAAAAGTTTGGCTCGGTCCTGGAAATGATTGTTTTGTTTGTTTGTGTAATCTGCTTGCTTTTCCTGTTCTTATTTTCCTCATCTGACATTCATTATAAACTTTGGGTCATCTCATATTTTTTTAACTAACTATAGTCAGCGCCTAGGTTTTCTTTGGCTCTGTCCTATTGGTGTAGTGGTTAAGTACTATGTCAGCTAATCAAAAGGTCGGCAGTTCAAATCTGCCAGGTGCTCATTAGAAACTGTATAGGGCAGTTCTAGTCTGCCCTGTAGGGTCATTGTGAAGTCAGAATTGACTCAGTGGCACTGAGTTTGATTTTTGTATCTTAGACTTAAGTGACAGTAATCAGATAAGTCTTAGGGGTCAAGTTCTTCATCCACAAAGTGAAAAGCTTGGAGATCCTCAGGTTGGTGAATTCTCTCTTGCTCTGTGTAAGCATGTTCTGAGTGAGTTTGGTTTCTCTTCCTTCTTTTCTAGTGTGATGTATGTGTGTACATGTGCAGGCGTACCACGTAACAAAACATGTGACTGTCTCAACATTTCTTTACACGTATGTTGTAGACATCAGTCGCGTTCATCTTGCTGATAAAGCATCCCCACTATTTCCAGGTTTCCGGTCACCCTAGTAACAGACACTCAGTGCTCCCTAAGCTGTTCCTCCGTCTTTGCGCTTCCTCCCTCCTGCTCCTGGTCATCACTAATAAACTTCAGTTTCTATCAGTTGGCTGATTCTAGCTACTGCATGTATGTAGGATTATACCACGTACACTATTTGGGGACCGAAGTATTTCACACAGCGTGATGTTTTCAAGGTTCACCTACATTGTAGCATAAATCAGAGCTTCATTTCTCTTTATGTCTGAGTGAGATTCCATTCTGTGTCTATTTGTCTATCCATTTATCCATTAATGGTTATTAAGGCTATTTCCAATTTTCCGTTATGCTGATGGTACTGCAGTGAACACTGGTGTTCAAGTCTGTTTACATTCCAGCTTTCAGTTCTTCTGGGTATACATCTATGAGTGGAATGGTGAGGACATGTGACAATTCTCAGATCAGCCTTTTGAGGCACCAGCACACTGGCTGCCACAGCAGCTGGGTGCCACTGTACTGTCCTGCCAGCACTGGATGAGGGTTCCACTTTCTTCACCTCCTCACCAGGATCTGTTGTTTTTTGTATTTTAATCATAGCCATCTTCCTGGGTTTCAGTTTGCATCTTGAGGTTTTGATTTGCATTTCCCCTGATTATGAATGAATGGTGGCGCAGTGGTTAAGAGCTGAGCTGCTAACCAAAAGGTTGGCAGTTTGAATCCAGGAGCTGCCCACTGGAGATGGTATGGGGCAGTTCTACTCTGTCCTATAAGGTGGCTGTGAGTCAGAACCGATTCGATGGCAGTGGGCTTGGTGGTTTCATTTTAATTAGTGAATGACGTTGAGCAACTTTTCGTGTATGTGTTTGTTGGTGATTTCTGTTTCTTTGGTGAAATGTCTGTTGAGGTTGTTTCCTTTATTTTTTTGATTGGTGGGTGAACACTTGTTTTCTTTCAATTTGATTCTTTGTAAGGAGCCCTGGTGGCACAGTGGTTAAGCCCTCGGCTGCTAACTGAAAGGTTGGCAGCTCAAATCCACCAGTGGCTGCATAGGAAAAAAATATGGCAGTCTGCTTTCCTGAGGATGACAGCCTTGGAAACGCATGGGGGTCATTCTCCTGTGCCTTGTTGGGTTATGATGAGTCAGAATTGACTCCATGGCAGTGGGTTTGGTTTTATTCTTTGTAAGGAGATTCATTAATTGTGAAGCTAAATGGCAGTAATATAATTGTTACTGCTTTGTAAGACTTTAAATATTTGCATAAACCAATGGGGGGGGGGAGAATTCTTTTTCAAAGTCATACTCTCCAGTTGCACTAGAAAATTGAGTGAAGGAAATTACTGGTGGTGTCCTCAAAAGGGAATCAGATGTGGCTGCCTGGCTTCGTGAATGTGTGGTCTGTGCCTTCTGCTCAACTCTTTTGGGAACCTGTGTGCTCTGGCTCTCAGCTGTTTAGGGCATATACCTAGGAATGGAATTGCTAGATCACAGGCTAAATTCTGGAAACCTTGATGGCCTAGTGGTTAAGTGCTATGATTGCTAACCAAAAGGTTGGCAGTCCTATAGGGTCATTATGAGTCAGAATCAACTCAATGGCAGTGGGGTTATGTTTCAGTCAGCTAGTACTGCTCTAACAGAAATACCACAGTGCACATGGCTTTAACAAAGGAAGGTTTATTCTTACACAGTCCAGTGGGCTACAAGTCCAAGTTCAGGATGTCTGCTCCAGGGAAAGGCTTTCCCCCTTGTCAGCTCTGGAGGAAGATCTGGTATTGCATCAGTCTTTGTACAGGGAGTGTCTTGGTGCAGGAACTGCAGGTCTGAAGGACACGCTCTTCTCGGTTGTTGCTTCCTTGATGTGTGAGGTTCCCAATTCTCTGCTTCCTTCTCTTTCCTTTTACCTCTTGTAGGATGAAAGGATTAAGGGTAGGGCAAGCCATGCTCCAGGGAAACTCCCTTTACAGTGGAGCAGGGAGGTAATCCTAGGAAGCAATTTACAGTCCCACCTAATCCTTTAACACACAACACAGGAAAATCACAAAATGGAAGACAGTCACAGAATATTGGGAATCATGGCCCAGCCACAGGGTTACACATACGTTTGGGGGGACACAGTTCAATCGGTGACATCCCACCCTTTGGCATCCCCCAAAATCCCATGTTTGAAACATGTAACACAGTCATCCCGTGTGACAGTAGTCTTAAATCAGTTCCAAGTCCAAAATTCAAATACTGCTTTACATCTATGAAACCTGGAAGGTAAGCTGTCTGCTTCTGAAGGTACAACAGCAGAACAGGCCCAAGTTAAACATTCCATTACAAATGGGAGAAATTGCAGGGAAAGACGGCATTAACAGGCAACAAACAAGTCAGCAGAACTCATTACATTAGCCCTCAAAGTTTTGAAAATACTCTTACATTTTCCGAGACATTCTACACAATGGCCCTGCCCTCCAGACTCTAGGTATTGGCCATACTCTCTGGATTCTGAGTGGAGACCCCCAACGTGTACTACAACTCTGCCTTCAGGGCCTACTTGGACGGAAACTCTGCGCCATCGGCTTCAGGTGCACCCTAAGCCCAACTGAGTGGCAATTCCACCCTTATAAACAGAGGACACCATGATTCCACCCTTTCAGACCACTGAGGTCATGGCCATACCTTTCAAGACTGAGGCAGCTCAGCTTCTCACGCTGTTTGTCTCTTCAGCTTCTGCTTCCCTTGGCTGTGTGGCCCATTCCCTAGGCCTGCATCAGCCCTGCAGGGACAAGTGTTCCAAAGCTCTGTAGTTCCACTGATTGAAGTTCCTGAAGGCACCCCACTCTTGGCTGGAAAGCATCCTGCACAAAGGCACTCAGCTCTCTCTGTGGGTCAGAAAGGATAGCTCCACTGATTCGAGTGCCCAGAGGCAACTTGGGATGTCATGGATTGAGTTGTGTCCCCACAAACATATGTGTAGCCCTGTGGCTGGGCCGTAATTCCCAATATTTTGTGATTGTTCTCCATTTTGTGATTTTCCTATGCTGTATGTTAAAGGATTAGGGTGGGACTGTAAATCCCTGCCTAGGATTACCTCCCTGCTCCACTGTGAAGAGAGTTTCCCTGGAGCATGGCTTGCCCCACTCTCACTCTTAGTCCTCTCATCCTACAAGAAATAAAAGGAAAGAGAAGCAAGCAGAGAATTGGGAACCTCACACAATCAAGAAAGCTGCACCTGGAGAAGAGTGTGTCCTTCAGACCTGCGGTTCCTACACTAGGGTGCTCCCTGGACAGAGCCAACAAGGGAGAAAGCCTTCCCCTGGATCGGACATTCTGAATTTGAACTTGTAGCCTACTGGTCTGTATAAAAATAAACCTTCCTTTGTAAAGCCATCTACTCCGTGGTATTTCTGTTAGAGCAGCACAAGCTGACGAGAGCAGGTTGGTTGAGGGTAATTCTATGTTGAACCTTCTGAGGAACCACCCAACTGCTTTCCGTAGGGCTGTATACTATTTTACAACCCTACCATCAGTGAACGAGGGTTCTGATCTTCTAGCTCATGTTCAGAAAGGCCTCATGGCCATTTCAACTTTCTGCGGTTGCCATGTTGGAATTACTCACTTTTTAAAAAGGTGTCCCCCAGTTTCATTTTGTGCCAAGCCCTGCAACTTGTGCAGCGAGTCCTGAAAGACAGTGACAGGGACAGAAGACCCAACCGATGCCCTCCTTCTTTGAAGAGGAGAGATGGGTGCAAGTGTCATTTTAGCCAGTGGCCCAGTTGTCCTCAGCCAGTGACTTATCACTTGTGAGACTTCTTGTCACCAACCCGACATGTTTCCTCTCTGCCTTTCTCTTGTGCAGAGAGAAGACAGACCACTAATAGTGACTTCTTGAATTCAGCAGTGAGAGACCTAAGTCTGCTCATGTGAAGAGAGTTTCAGAATGAATTTGGATACTCTCCAGTTAAGGATGGTGTCTCCCACTTGAAGGTCATTGCTTTCAGAACATGTATGTTGCATTTCCCACTGCCCCCAAGTCAGAGTGAGGGATGTGCCTTCTAGAAGAGGGAGCTCCTGAAAGATGCCGTGCTCTCAACCCAGTTAGGTTTGAGGTCTCCAGGACTTCTAAGACTTTGGGGATTTTTAGGCCACAGGTCACTGATGGAAACTTCCCGACGTTGCCACTTCCTCCTGATACCTGTGGGGAGTGATTCCATCCAGTGACCCTGCAGGTAGCTGATTGAGTCTGAAATAGCAGCCTTCAAACCCAGCAGGGACCAGAATAAGGAACATTTGCTGTAATTTCTTTCCTCCTCCCTTCTGAGAGACGGTTAATCAGGAGGCTTTTGGAAACAAAAAAAATAAAAGGAAAGAGAAAACAGAGACCCAGTTTGACAAACCCAGTGGAAAAGTACTATGCTGCCAAGTGGTCCCCAAAACCCCTGGTTGGGGAGGGGATTGTACGTTGGCAAGTCAGACAGGACCTACGGAAGTCCCAGGGGTATCGATGACAGGAAGTACTTTCAGCATCTTTTGAGAGAGCAAAGGACATTTTAGTGTCGTAGTTATAAGCATAAATAATTGTGTGTTTGTGATCATGTTATTAGTTGGTGTGGCGTCATCTCTGACTCACGATGATGCCGTGTCGTCATGAATGAGACGTTTCCCAGTGCTGTACCATCTTCATGGTCATTGGAATGACAGGTCCACCGTTGCAGCCACTGTGTATTTCTGAGTGCCCTGTAACTAGGGGCTCATCTTCAGCACTGCGTAGGAGTATTCTCTTGTAAGCCATAGGGTTTTGTTGCTCGTTTTCAGAAGGAGATCGTCAGGTCTTTCTTCTTAGTCTGTCTCAGTCTAGAAATACCACCGAAACCCGTCTGCCATGGATGACCCTGCTGGTGTTTGAATTAGACACTTCCAACATCATAGCAACATGCAAGCCACCGCAGTACAACCAGCTGACAGACGGGTAGTGGATTTGCAGTCATAGCTGTGGCCTTTCCTTGAGCATCTGCTGTGTGTCACATCTTGGGTTGGGTCACATGTATAGTCCCCTAAGTCTTGCCACAGCTTTGCAGCCTAAGTTCATTTTTCACATGAGAAGACTGAGACTCTGAGGATTTAACTTGGCCAAGATCATGTAGCTAGTGTCAGAGTCAGATCTAAACCAGCTCTGGTCTGACTCTACTCTTGTACCATGTACCCTAAGCTGTCCTGTGACCTCAATCCTTCCTGCTGAAACTACGGCACCCTCTTCCTCTGTATTATAATGCCAGGGATTGGTATTAGAGAGGCTTGAACAGATTTATACCCTAAGAAATTGTTTCCCAAACAGTGGCTGTGATGATTTTAGATGGTAGGCGACAAGCAACATTAAAAAAAAAGTGTTTATCACAAATGCTGGAGAGGCTGTGGAGAAATTGGAACTCTCCTATACTGTTGGTGGGATTGCAAAATGGTACAACCTCTTTGGAAAGTAATCTGGCTCTTCCTTAAAAAGCTGGGTATAGATATACCATTTGACTCAGTAATTCCACTGCTTGGAATACATCCTACAGAATCAAAACCATTCACACCAACTGGTACATGCACACAAGTATTTATTACAGCACAGTCCACAATAGCCAAAAGATGGCATCAACCCAGATGCCCAACAACAGAGGAATGGATAGGTCAACTATGGTATATGTACTCAGTGATACACTATGCTATGATAAAGAACAATGATGATTTTAGGAAACATCTCATAACCTGGTTTCAATTGGAGGACATCATGCTGAGTGGAAATAGTCAGCGACAAGAGGACAAATATTGTATGAGACCCCTACAATAAGAACTTAAAACCAGACTCATGCATAGAAGAGAAGACTCTTTGACAGCTGCGAGGGTGAGGAGGGAGGGAGGGTAAGAGGGGGAGGGTTTAGATTAGATAGTTGATAGAAATTTGGTTGGGTGAAATCTGTGACAGCACACATTAGAAAGAAGATCAATATTAACTGGACTTCAACATAACGTGATTACACCTCCCATCGTAACCCAATATTGCAAGGACAGAGTAACTGGGGCGGGGGGCCGGGGAACATGCTCTCAGGGGAAATCAAGGCCAATTGGCACAAACAGCCTTTTGCTAGGATAGCCTTCTGTACCCCACATCGGTGAGTAGTGTCTGGGGTCTTAAAAGCTGCCAAGCTGCCATCCGAGGGTGCAGCAAATGGTCCCATCTCAGCAGGAATGGATGATCACCAAGGACCAAAACGACGTGGGGGAAAGAGAACCCAGAAGACAGACCCACATGAGTGGGTGACTACATCAACCTGTGACCGGAAGAACCAGATGGTGCCCAGCCACTACCAGTGATAGCCGTGATGGAGCTCACAAAGTTGAGTCATTCTTGGCAACACAAGAATAAAGAGTGGTGCACCCTGAGATCTGCACTAAAAGACCACAATTGATGGTCCAGGGCCTCGGAATTCCTCTAGGAGCATGGTTTCTGGCCCTGATGCTGCCCCTGTCCATAAATCATAATGGAGGTCTAATCTTCGGACAGGGATGGATTGGACTTGGCAACACAGAGTGACCGTATCATGTGTGCACCTAATGGTTCTATGCATCTAGAGGATGTCATCCTGCTGACCTCTTACTAGAGGCAGGGGAGTGAATGGAGAGGAGGGGATAGGAGATTGTTTGGAGGACAAGACATGTATGGAGCAGAGAGTGTGTTGTCAGCTGGCAGGGAGAGCAGTGGGAGCTGCATATAGGTGGGCATGTAAATTTATATGGGAATGTACATTTTCATTGAATCATATATATAAAAAAAGTGTTGTTATTTCAAGGAAAAACAGTTCCTTTGTATTGAACTAGTGTATTAAACCTGTGATTTTGGAGTAAACTAGTTTCCTATCAAGCCGGGAATGTTAGAAAAAGAAACAGAAAGTCTGTTAAATAAAAACTAATAGCATTGGTGTGATATACGTATGGGTGCTCATAGAGCTGGCTGTTCCAGAAGCATCTTGCCTGAGCCATGGGAGCAGTCCTGATTGCCACCTTTGGGGTGGGATGTGTAGATGAATAGTGGTTGGTGTTAACTGAAAGGTCAGCAATTTGAATCTTCCAAGCACTGCTCAGAAACCCTATGGGGTAGTTATACTCTGTGCTATAGGGTCATTATGAGTCAGAGCTGACTGGACAGCGGTAGGTTTGGTTTGTGGTTTTATTAGCAAGAAGCCCCAGCTGTGGTCCGTATCACCTGCCTTCTGCCAGCCATGGTGTCTCTTCTTAGTCTGCGTGCTTCACAGTCTTGCCTCAGCTGCACTGATCTCTCTGTTTCTTGAGTATATGAAGCCTCATCTCACCCCAGGACCTTTGCATCTGCTGTTCTTTTTTGCCTGGGATACTTTTATTTCTATATTTGCATGGTTGACCCTGTCTTACCATTTTGCTCCGATGTCACCTTCTCAGGGAAGGTGGCCCTCCCTGTCCACCCTACTTAAAGTCCTTCTTCCACCCACCAGACACTGTCAGTGCCAGAATCTGTAAACATTTTTGGTGAAGGGCCAGATAGCAAATGTTTAGGTTTGCTGGGCAGAAAGTCTCTGTCATTACTATTCAGCTCTGCCATTGTTTTGCAAAAGCTACTGCGAACAGTAGGTAAATAAATGGATGTGATTGTGTTCTAACAAAACTTGATAAAAACAGGTTGGAGGCCAGGTTTGATCCATGGGCCATGGTGTTGCCAGCCACTGCTGTATGCAGTCCTTGTTTCGTTGTCCTAATAATATTTATGACTCTCTGAAGTCATCTTGTGTATTTGTTTGTGTATAACTTCATGCTTACCTCCTGTCTAGAATGTATGCAGGCAGTGATTGGTCCTTCTTCTTCAGTGTGGCATCCGCAATCCCCAGCACTAGTATGTGCTTGATGAATATATGTTAAATCAGTGAATGCTGTCACTGAGTCATTCTCCAGACATGGATTCCTCACCCATGTTGTTCCTGGCCTCTCCTGTTGTTGTTGTTATAGGTACCAGTAAGTCAGTTGCAATTCATAGCAACCCTACAGGACAAAGCAGAACTCTCTTATAGAGTTTCTAAGGTGTATTTGAACTGATGACCTTTTGGTTAGCAGCTGAGCTCTTAACTACTGTGCCACCAGGGCTCCCAGAGAGTCCACAGCCAACGACACATAAAGACAAGGAGACAGGTTACACCCAGCGAGATTCAGAAGCAACACAGAATACAAAAAAAAAAAAAAGAGAAGAAAAAGAAAAAACCCAGTTGCCACAGAATCCATTCTAACTATAGCAACGCCATACCTTACAGAATATAACTGCCCTCCAGGGAGTTTTATGGCTGTGACTTTTGGGGAGCAGATCCTCAGATCCTTCTTCCAGATGCCTGTGAGTGAATTCCAGTTGCACACCTTTCAGTTAGTGGCCCAGTGCCTAACCATTTGCACCCCCTACCCAGGGTCTCCCTAATGTAATTATTTGCACAGCGCAACAGGGAGTGATTCTTAACAAGTCAGATGGCTGCTTAGAGCAAGGCAGCAACATCTGGAACTGAAGGATGTGTTTCAGCTGCCTGAGTTGACAGAGGTCGGGGCGGGAAGGGCATTTGAGACACAGGGAACAGCCTGAGCAAGGGCCCGGAGGTGTGGGCTAGTCTGGTGTTTGGTGGGGGAGAGAAAAACAGTCCAGGATGGATGAAGTAAATACAGCCTGGGTGCAGAGACAGGTCAGATGGCCAGCAGCAGGTGAAGGTGGGGGGCCAGTGGACTCGTTTCCCGTGAACAATTAACAAAAGACCTTTCCTAAAATAGGATCTTAGGTGCTGCATGTATGAACTCGGGCTTTGGTTTCTGGAAACTAGAATGTTATATGCCCCCTGAAGAGCTGAAGAATTCTTTGTCCACGGAGGAAAGCTAAAACTCCTTCTCAGGTGATGAGCCTCAGCTGTCTAGAGTTGGCCGGCATTTGGAGGGCAGCCAGCTGGCATCCTATATAATTAGTAGGTCCAAGACAAGGTTTCCTGGCTCTTAAAATATACTGACTATCCTAATGAAAGCCTTCTATGGCTGTCACCTTGCCCTTAACCAAGCATCTAAATCTCATCACTGTCAGCAGGGAGTTCAGCACTCAGAGAAAAGGCAGCATATGGCTATGAAACTGTGGGGAATGGCAAGTCTGGAATGAAGTTTTGTTGGGGTGGGCCAACCCTGCTGTTTACAAGGCACTTAAAGGAGGATCGCGACCTGCGAAGATGGAAACCGCTCTTCCTCATCACCGGGGTGAGGGGAAGAATCCTTAAGACTATACAGGTCATGAGCCTCCAACTTCTAACCTTGGCCGGGCCCCCAAAAGGCAGGAGTCAAGTTCAGGGGCGGGGGGGTGCTGCTGCTATTACATGTCCGGGGACTGCTCCCATTCGCAAGAAGGAGGTGTCTCTTTTGCCCTCTGTTTCTGGAGAATCCGCATCACACTCTTGCCCGGCAGTTGTTGCTGTTGTTAATAGTTGCTGTTGAGTCGATTCTGACTCAGAGCAATACCGTGCTTGTAGAGTAGAACTGCTCTACAAGATAGCGGTTTATGGCTGTGACCTTTCAGAAGCAGAGCACCAAGCCAGTCTTCTGAGGCACCTAATAGGGGTTCAGACTGCCGCCATCTGGGCCAGTGGTCAGACAGTCAAGCAACAGCTGCTTATATTTTTTTCTTAAATCAACTTGCTTTTTACTTAGCCTCAACCTAAGCTAAAACAAAACCCACTGCCGTTGAGTCAGTGAGCTATCATAGCTGTAAAACCCTCTCTTTAATGGCACCTATTTTTCATTTTCCTTCTAATACATACATCGGTATGAATACATAACTACTGAAATAAAAAATAAAAGTTTATTCATGAGCCACCTATAATAGCTTGTGTGCAGCAGGTGACAGAGCTTTTAGTCATACTTCGTTCAGTCCCCACAGGTTTGCTAGAAGGTGTTCTTACCTCCATTTATACAATGGAGGAAGCAGAGACCCAGAGACATTGAGCAACTTGCCCAAGGTTGCACAGCTGGGAAGTGGCAGAGTCTGGATTTGAACCCAGACCATGCTGGCTCTAAAGTTCAAGTTACATGCACTGACTTCTCAAAAGAAGAAGAGGAAGAAGAATGTCCCAGAGCCTCAGAGACATTGAGCAACTTGCCCAAGGTTGCATAGCTGGGAAGTGGCAGAGTCTGGATTTGAACCCAGACCATGCTGGCTCTAAAGTTCAAGTTACATGCACGGACTTCTCAAAAGAAGAAGAGGAAGAAGAGTGTCCCAGAGCCTCCTGGGTTGGATAGACGAGTTTGAACTCCTAAGGACAGTCACATGTGGTAAGGTGGAGGCCCAGCAGAGTCCTTGTGCCTTCTCGGGGGCAGTAACACCTTAAGCCACCTGTATTCTAGGTTCCCACCTATTTTGCCTGCAAAGCTGGCTCCCGTTTTTAAGAACTGTTCCTGAGTCACCTCGGCCATGGCACAGTGAACCGTTAGTCGTCTCGGAGAATAACAGTACTCCATGCTGGCTCCCGCACAGAAGCCTAGGAGACCAAGGTAGGGACAGGGCAGCCCACAGGATTGTCCCCACAGTGCCTGGCACTGAGGGACAGTGGGAGGCCCCTCCTTTGTACTGGAGGTTCATTAGTATTCAGCCCTCTCAGATTGCTCCTTGGAGGAAAAACACCATCATAATGGGTTCTGAATGAGCCCAACCGCCAGCCGTTGTGGGGAGGTGACAGGGAGCAGACCCAGCTGCCCTTGGAGTGTGACAGTGGTGGCCAGCGTCTAGCCAGATCCTCGGTCAGGCTGTTTCACACGGCGTCAGTCAATGGGTGTTGCTGTATAAGGAGGACTGCCGAGCTGTGCAGACCGCCGCTCAGGGAAAGCACCAGCCCCCTCTGGGGTTGCAGCTTGGGGACAGGGAGAGGGGACAGAGCAAGTCTGCAAGCCTAGCTAGGTCGCTGGGAGAGCAGCACGGAAGAATAACTGCATTTGGGCCCCAGTAATCCCCTTTTCTCTGAAATTCTTAAGATCATTGAGTGAAGGTCCCAGATCCAGACCGCCAAGGCTAGGACCACTGCTGCTTTATGTGGTGTCTGTATGGGGACAGGAGAAGGCTCTGCCATAGCAAAGCACTGGGAAAAGCACCCTACTGGGTGAGTGCAGTCCCCCCACGCATGTTGTGGTGAGCAGAGAGCTGGCTGGGTTTTGGTTCCCTCTTGCTGCTGTACACATGTTGCTACTTGATTGTGCCCTAGAATGAGACCTTATATTGCAGTCAACACATGTGTGTATCTGTTCTCTATTCTGGCATAACAAAGCTCATTGTTGTTAGGTGCCATCAAGTCTGTTCTGACTCATAGTGACTCTGTGTATAACAGAATGAAATGCCATCCTCGCAGTCTGTGCTGTGTCTGAGCCCCTTGTTCCAGCCACTGTGTCGGTCCGTGTCACTGAGGGTCTTCCTCAGTGTTGCTGAATGGATGCTGGCAGCTGTTTCTTCTCATCTGGAGGCATACCACATCAGGAAATGAAGGTCCTGAAAGCTCGGCTCCATCAGTGTCGTTATGGTCAACTCTGTCATCTAGTGAGGGCCTTCCAAGCCACAGGACTCATTCTCTGTCACTACAGCAGTGTTCTGCTGCTGTTTATTAGTTTTTCACTGGCTACTGTTTTGAGAAGTAGATCCCCAGGCCTTTCTGTCTAGTGTGCCTTAGTCTGGAAGCTCCATGGAGGCCTGGCCACCAGCAGTGACCCTGCTGGGTTTTGAAATACCTGGGCCGTACCTTCCAGCATCACAGCAACCTAGAGGCCACCACAGTATGACAGACTGGAAGACCTGGTATCTGAAACGTAGATCTATTTAGTGAGTTAAAACAGCCATTTTGCTTAATTTGTGATTTCGTGGGTCAGGAATTTGGGAGGACTCTGCTGGGCAGTTGGTGTTGGTTCCGTGTGGTGTCAGCTGGTGTGACCGAGCTGGAAGGACCGCTTCTAAGACAGCTTCTGTGTTCATATGCCTGGTGGCTTGTTCTTCCTGGAAACCCTGATGGCGTAGGGGTTAAGTCTGCTAACTGCGAGGTCAGCAGTTTGAATCTACCAGGCGCTCCTCGGAAACTGTATGGGGCAGTTCTCTTCTGTCCCATTGGGTCGCTGTGAGTCGGATTTGACTCGACGGCAGTGGGTTTGATTTTTTGTTCTCCCTTGGCCTCTCCTCCCCCTTCCACATCGTGTCTTCCCAGGTCTCTTCCCTTTGCTGTCACTTGGGGTTCTCCCAGCTTGGTGGTGTCATGGTAGTGACTCTTCGTACATGTATGGGAGCTGGCTTGCAAGAGGCAGGAAAAGGAAGCTTCCAGAAAGTTAAGGGTGATGCTGAGAACCGGCAGTATAACACTCCTGCCATCTCCTATTACTGAAAGCAGTCACAGGACTACCCCGATCTTGGGGGCTGGAAAAATAGATCCCACCTCAGATGGGAGCACAGTGACAACATTGCTTGTAGAAAAACAAACGAGATGCACGATGTTACTGGAACCATCTTTGGAAAATGCAGTCTGCCACTCGTTAATTGTCAGGGATGTTTTCAGAAGACTGATGGTGAGTCTACTCTCCTGGACTCCTCTTAGCCTCTCTTAAGAAAAATATGAGAGACAGGACACAAGCTTATTCTCTTAGGATCAAAGTAGCCGTCTGCTTCTTAATCGCCCTTGGATTCTTCATGAGAACCCTCAAGATTTGATCCAAAAGGTTCCTCAAATAAAGTGTTCCAACTTGTGAAATGAAAAGAATGCCCGTGTGAATCACAGCTGCAGGGAGAGAGAAGATATGTGTGTATTGTCTGCTGGGGTCCCACAGCACTTTAAAGCCAGATCACCTGAGTGGCATTTGGTGGGGACACAAGCCAGGGCTGTCTAGGTGGGACCCCTTTGCCTCTCATCCCCGTGTTCAGATCTGAAGTATGTTTTGCAGAATCAGTTAAGAAGGATTTGGTTGTGGAAGTAAATCTGGTCTGTGAATTGATGTTTTTTGGTGAAATTTGCTTCTAAGCCAAGGTCTTGGGTCATCGTTAGACATTAGCCTCCTCTTCAAAGAATTGTGCAACAGAGAACATGTCTTTCATCTCAACGTTTGGACTCGTAGCTAAGTAGCTGAGTACTTAGCCGTGGACATTTTTTAAGGGGTGGGGTGGAGGATAAGTGTCGAGCTTTGCAGAGAGCAAAAGAAAGAGATGTCGCATATTAATTCTGTCTGGAAGAGTTAATCCCATTTCCTTAAAGTGTATCAGAGGCATGTGACCTGGGTGGAGCTAGGAGTCGTGCTTTGCTACTCATATCTGCTGTGACTGCAGGTGGGACCCGTTCTCAGTCTCACTTTCTTCACCTGTGAAATGAAAACTGCTGCATCTGTGATGGAACCCTGGTGGCACAGTGGTTAAGAACTCACCTGCTAACGAGAAGGTCAGCCGTTCAAATCCCTAGCTGCTTCCTGGAACCTCTAGGGGCAGTTCTCCTCTCCTCTATAGGGTCACTGTCTACTCCGTGTCTAATCATAACCATGGATTTGGTTCTGGTTTTTGTATTTATTACATCTGATCCTGAGATGGCTCTAAAAATAAAATGTATTGCAATGCTGTCTTTTTAAATTGCTCTGTGAGGTCACACATTCTGTGCATGTTGAGGCATTATTGCTAATCATCACTAGCAAAGCAGTTTTCAGTTGCTTAAGAATTAACGTTTGGGTCCCTGTGAGGTATGGGCGGAAACCCTTTGGGTGACTGCTAACCGAAAGGTTGGCAGTTCAAATCCACTCGGTGCTCTTGGAATGCCTATGGAGCAGTTCTACTCTGATCTATAGGGTTGCTATGAGTCAGAATTGACTCAGTGGCAGTGGTTTTGGCTTTCTTGGAGGTGTGGACAGTTAACTTGCTGTGTTGCTGAACCAAAGGTTGGAGTCCATCCAGAGACACTTTGAAAGAAAGACCTGGTGATCTACTTCCCAAAATTCAGCCGCTGAAAATCCTGTATAGTTCCATTCTGACACATGGAGTCACCATGAGTTGGAATTGACTTGACAGTAGCTGGTTTGGTTTAAGAATTGACAACAGCCATCGTTTTCTGGCTAATTTAACAATTACATATATGGAGTCTCAATTACAACAAAATAAAATTTAAAAATTAATTGTCTAACCCTGATTTTAACTAGATCGGAGGTACAAGCTATATCTATGTGCTTATGTCTTACATGCACCCCAGTTCAGTTATTTTGCAGAATTTGACTTACTCTGGTTAGCACCTTCAAAATTTAAGTGCTTGATCCTACAGAGACCAAAGAGTGAGCTATTAGGTTATACTTTGCAGCTCTGAATACAGTTCCTCTAGGAGTTGAACTCTCTTGTCAAATGGGCTGATGTTCATAAGTGGGTTATTCTTATCTTAATTGACAGTAGATTCAGTTACTTATCGACAAATACTTTAGGGAGGGCCTAGGAGGGGAAATTCTCTTTGTGGGGAGCCCGTCAGCGGTTTCTGTGCTCTCCCCAGGGAACAGTTCTGTCACGTCACATGAGCCAACGGCATTCCGTACTCACATCAAAGGGAGCAGTTCACAGAAAACAGAAGGGTAAATGGATCAGATTTTTGTCCCGTATTCAGATTTCTGTATTGTCACTTTTCCTTACATCTTTGGTCCCTAAACACACGTGATGCTGCTAGAACAGTGTGAGATGCCGTCTACACCGCAGCATGAAGTCTTGAGAGTCATTTCAGTCAAAGCATTTCCTGTTTCACTGGGTCCACAAATGGCGTCATCGCTCCTAAATTTAAGAACAGTCTACTCGACTCTGGTGTCCTTGGGTGACACAGGTGGTTTAGCTCTCAGCTTCTAACTTAGAGGTTGACAGTTCAAGCCCACCTGGAGGTTCATCAGAAGAAAGGTCTGGTGATCTTCTTTGAAGTAACGTAGCCACTGAAAATACTTTGGAACACAGTTCTACCCTGACACTCGTGGGGTCACCAGGAGTTGGGGTAGATTCAGTGGCCACTGGCTACAGCACTCTGTACTGGGGATTGATGAACTGTGGCTCACTTCCCATCAATAAAAGCTGATTGGAACACAGCCGTGCTATTCATTTACATACTGTCCGTGACAACTTTTGTGCTACAAAGCGGAGTTGAGGAGTTGTGACCAAGACCACACGGCCTAGTAGGCACTACAGCTGAGAGCTCTGTGAATCTGCCCTGCTCTCCTACACAAGCTCAGTCCCAGGAAGTGAGGGCTTCTGACCTGTCAGCAAGGACTGTCGTCCCCACAGGGTCACATATTCTCAAGGCCACCATCAGCTGAAATGCAGAAGGCCTTCACCTGTGGAAGCTGCTGACCGGCTGGCAGTCTTTCTGCAACTGTTCCCAGGAGCCTTCTGTGCTTCTGTGTCTCTGACCCTGTACCAGGCACCAGCAGAGTGCTGGAGAAATGCTGCGGAGATGTGTTGCCTGTTCAACAGTGAGCTGATTGTCTGCAGAGCACAGAATTTGCTTTTTTCCCAAACTACCTCTGACTAGTAATGGTAAAGGGCTATGGCTGCGAACCAAAGGTTGGCAGATCCAATCTGCCAGGTGCTCCTTGGAGTCTCTATGGCGCAGTTCTACTCTGTCCTATAGGTTGTTATGAGTAGGCATCAACTTGATGGCAGTGGGTTTGGTTTGGGGTAAACCCTTGAGTCCTCTCCACTAAGCAGGCCTGGCACAAGTCTGCTCTTTACATACAAGCACAGGTGAAAACCGTGGCTACTGTTTGCCCAGAAGTAGCAGGTGATGGAGAACTCTGTTCTCTACCGAGCGACTCTCTATGGGGAGACATTGAGATCACCCTTTCTGGCAACATTTTGGGTGTCACAACTGGGGGTGGGGACGCTGCTGACATCTAGTGGATGGAGGCCAGAGATGCTGCTGAACATCCCACAGTGGATGGGACAGTCCCCACAATACAGGACGATGAGTCCGCGCAGTGCCAAGGGTGAGAAGCACCACTCTGCTCTCCTGCACTTTTTTCTTGGCACCAAGTCCCCACCACTCATACATAGCAAGCATTGTCTTGTTTCAAGGCCTTCATCCAGGGGTAGATTACCCAATAAGTGAGATAAGCCCAGGTTTACTGGAATTTACTAATCTGTACCCACTGCCATCGAGTCAGGTCCGACTCATAGCAACTTGAGAGGTCAGGGTAGAACTGCCCCATAGAGCTTCCAAGGAGCACCTGGCAGATCTGATACTAATCTGTAGGGAACAGTTTCACACGTGTTCCCCCCTGTTCTGAAATCGTTCCCTGCAGATTAGTGAACACCAGTGAACCCGGGCTTACGTCAGTTACTGGGCCATCCGACCCTGTGCACAACAGAACGAAACACTGCCTGGTCTTGTGCCATGTCCACAATCATTTTTATGCTTAAACCTGTCACTGCAGCCACTGTGTCAATCCGTCTCATCGAGGGTCTTGCCGTCAGAATTTATAAATTTGAGAGGAGGCTTTGATTCTGCAGGAACAGGCTGCGGGATTGGGGGAGACACAGGTGCCAGCCAGACCTAGTAGGAGAATCTGGGATGTGGTGAAAACCAGTGAAATTGTTCCTGCAGGTGCTCTGGTTAGCAAGATAAGCACCGTGCCATTTCTCCGTCTGAAACGCTCTTTGTAGTTTCGGGTTGCTGAACCACAGTCATCCTTCAAAGTCTGGGCCTAAATGTGACTTCCTTAAAGGGGTCTTCCTTGCTTGCCAGGTTTAAGTCAGGCCCCCCTCTGTATTTCCTCTCACCTCAGCCTCTGTATTTTCCATCATTAACTCTTATCCTAGGCTATAGACACCCCCTCCCCTGCAGAAACACCAAACCTGTAGCCATCAAGTCAGTTGCAACTCACAGCAACCCTATAGGACAAAATAGAGTTTCCAGGGAGGGCCTGGTGGATTCGAACTGGCCAACCTTTTGGTTAGCAGCCATAGCACTTAACCACTCCACCACCAGGGTTTCCATATCCCAGGCTACCGCTCCATTTATTCCTGTGATTTTCTCTCAACAACTGTCTCTCCGGCTAGCCTCTAGGGTTCCTGAAGTCTCAGACCCTAACTCTTGGACCCTCACTGGGTTGCTTACTGTTGTATACCCAGCCCTTAGTCCCGTGCTTGGAAAATAGTAGGTGGTCAGTATATATTTGTGAAGGAAAATGAAAATACCAATATATGAGTCAGTTCTGACTCATAGTGGCTCTATAGGACAGAGTAGAACTACCCTATAGAGTTTCCAAGGAGCGTCTGGTAGATTTGAACTGCTGACCTTTTTGTTGGCAGGTGTAGCACTTAACCCCCCTGCTACAAGGGTTTCCTTGTTAAGGAAGGATAGACTGAGATGCAGAGAGTGAAGGAGAGAGAAAAGAGGAGAGTTTTCAGAATTAAAAATCATGGCTGCTGCACCTAAGGATTCCTAGCTTTGTGATTTGAGAAAACTGAACCTCTCTGAGCCTCAGTTTCCTCATCTGTAAAATGGGTATTACCATGAGAGCCTAGCTTCTGGTGTTTACTGTATACAGGGTGTTGTGTGTGTGGTAAGGCATGTAGCAAGTGCTGGATAGTGGCGCTGATGGTGTACTGGTTAGGCACTTGAGGGCTAAACAAAAGATTATTGTTTCAAACTCCCCTGCCACCCCTCCAGAGAAGGATGTGGCAGTCAGTTTCCGTAAAGATTTACAGCCTTGGACACACTTTTGGGGCAATTCTGCCATGTCCCCTAGGGTCACTCTGAGCCGATGTCGACGTTAGCCAATGGGTTTGCTTACTTTGGTTTGGTGTTGGCATAGTTCTTCTCCACAGGCCTCCAGCACTGCTTCACTTGCATACCTGGTTTGTCCTGGCAAAGGCAGAGTGACGAATGGCATTAGTTGACACCCACACAGCACTGATTGTGTGCCACCAGGCACGCTAACACACTGACACGTCTTAATCCTCACTCAGCCTTACGCATGTGTGAGCTGGCAGCAAAGTCCACATTTTGCAAGGGGTGGTGGGCAGGGATGGCTGCTGAGGGAGATGACCCAGCTGGGACAAGGGTTCATGGTGCAAAAGGGGCAGTGCTGGGGTTCAGACCCCGGCTGTCTGGTTCTGAAGTCATAATGCGAACACTAAACTACCTCTGTAAGATTTGGTCTTCGTGTCATTTTGCAGAGATTTCCTCTTTCTTTCTCCTTTCATGTCTTGAAACTTGGCTGTGTGTACAGTGGGGACACAAGCCAATTAGTCAGGTGGAGTGTGTGGGGGACAGCGGGGCGCCTACAAGGGAGACTCACCCACCTGTCTGTCCCCTTCTTTGCTCACAGTGTGGACCGAGTATAACTGCTGAGGATTTCTGGGAGGCCGTGGAGCTGGTCTGGGACACCCCAGTCAGTCCAGAGATGGGTGGATTGATGATGCACCTATCTCAGCAGAAATGCCACTTGTTTTCTGAGGACAGTGTCAGATTGCAGCGAAGCTGCTATTCCAGGATTCCCTCTGGGCTGAGTTTATTGAGTGGCTGCTATGTGGTAGCCCAGTGGTTAAGAGCTGTGGTTGCTAATCAAAAGGGCAGCAGTTCAAATCTACCAGCCACTCCTTGGAAACGCTGTGTAACAGTTCTGCCTTGTCCTGTAGAGTTGCTATGAGTCGGAATCAACTTGATGGCAATGGAGTTGGTTTGGCTTTGTTTTACTATGTCATGGTTATCAGGAGAGACCAGTCCCTAAAGAAGGGCCCAGTCCCTAAAGAAGGGCATCATGTTTTGTGAAATAGAGGGTCATTGAAAAAGAGGAAGCCCCTCTGTGAGATGGCTGGACACCGTGGCAGCCAGTGTAGGCTCAAGCACAGCAATGACTGGAAGGATGTCACAAGACTGGGCAGTGTTTTGTTGTACATCAGGTAGCTGTGAGTCAGAACCGACTCAACAACACCTAACAGCAACAGCTCTGTGTCAGGCTCTGGGCTAGGCATGGTGCTACAGTGGTGAGCAGTCAAACTCCTGACCTCACGAGGCTTGCAGTCAAGCAGGCAAAGGTTAAAATTGTGTAATCTAGGAGGTCATCTTGGTAGAAGCCAGATTGAAGCTGAGTTTGGAAGGGCATTTTGAGAACACTTGAAGTGAGCTAGACCAAGGGAAACACAGATTGAGCAGCCTTGACTACACTTTTCTTTCAGCATTCATGGATCTGTGCATTTCTCTGTGCCAACAAACAGGTTTGTGCCTCCTTTACGGGTTCAGATCTGGCTTTTTCTAAAGGGTGGATAGCTTTGTGGGATGTCCTTGGCCTCATAGCGTTTTTAAGCTTGAACAGGGATGAGTCTGGAGAGCATGTTACTGTAGCCACACTTAGCTCCTGCTAACTCCTCATCTGTCACTGAACAGTCCCAGAACACAGTGGGCACTGGTTTTGGAGCTGACCACGTGTAACCTGCTCCCTCCCACTTCCCCCCACAGAGTAGGGCCATCTGTACTGCACTGTAGTTATTGATACACTGCTAGTGAGGTAGTCACTGTCTGGGAGAAAAGATTCCACTGCATTCTCCGGAGACTCGACTCAATTAGGGCACCTTCGAACACGGTGGATTGTCGTGAATCACTGCAGGACCGGAGTCTGAGACCACGCTGTTGCCGCCGGACTCAGAAAAGAACTTGGTTGTCTTAGATTCTTGAGAGCCTTGAAACCTCCCTCCTTCTTCCTTCTCATGCTAATCTCGAAGTGAGACTTTTTCTTTTTTGGGCCCCTTAATCCTTGGTGTTTGGTTAGAATTTGGTTGCCATGGTGTTTAATCTGTTTACATAGGTTTTATTCTGGTCTCTAGCTATCCAGTTGAGGCAGTGTGGAAGAGTCTAAGCAGAGCTAAGTGTAGGGTTCTAAAATTCTTAGGGGGTGTGTGTGTTGGTGGCAGGGTGTCCCAGAACCACATTACATGGATGAGAGGTTGTGCCCTGCGTGCCTACAGGGGTGCTGTTCACTTCATTTCTGCTGTTAATACAGATTGAATTATGTCCCCCCAGAATACGTACTAAAACCCTGGCCATAGGCTCAGTCATGACATTGAATCAGTTGATTACCTTCCATTATGCAGTTCTAGGATGATAACAGTCAGTTGAGGTCATGCCCATGTAGGATGTACCCTAAACATAACTGCTTTTGAGTTAACACAAAGAACAGAACAAACACAGACTCTTGAGGTGGGAAAGACAAACACCATGTAAGAATTGTCTGCAAGCCAGAAAACTGAGGACTGTCTAGGACTCCCGACAAGGAAGGAATCGACCCGTGGAGACTCTGATTGGAACTTTTAACCTCCACAACTGTAAGGAAATGAATTCTGGCTTTTCGAGGCCACCCCCTTGTGGTATTTCTATTATAGCAGCATTAGGTAAATAAGACAGACGTGAAGGATGACCTTGGACTTGGAATACACGGTAGCCTTGGGAATGCACACTCTGTTAATGATTCAGAAAGCTGTGGCCCCTCCACTCCAGGAGCTCCTTGGAGCATTTGGAGGGCATTTTGGGACACAGAGATGTCATCTTGAATGTCTTCACACGGAACCCGGAAGCCAAATTGACTTGTGAGATAAGCAGATGCCAATTAAAAAACGTTATCTGTGTACATGGGATCAAATGGACAGCAGCAGCTCTAAAGATGAGATAGGAACCTCAGGGCACAGGGAGTTTATGTTCATGTGGGAAGGAACAACTCAGAAAAGGGCAGTGACTGTAATCCATGTCACTGGCCGTACGTGTAGGAACTTGAACTGACATGTGCTTTGGCACGTGAATTCTCAACAAGTAAAAATACCAACGAACCAAAACATGACTCTTGTGATAAGGGAGATCTCAGTCCTCCTCCGTGTCTCTCCCACCTCCCCCAGAAGTTTGAACAGGATTTCTAAAAATACCATGCCATGGGAAAGAAAACATGCCACTCACCTTCGGCCTCCTTGCCAGCTGTGCCTGAGAACAACAGAGGGTTTTGTGTGGGACAGCTGAATTAGCTATGTCCATCGAAGCTGGCAAGACAGGCTCCTGCTCCTGGAGGGGAGGCTTCCAAACCACTCAGGTTTTCTTCTTGGATGGATTTGCAAGTTCCTGATGAAGTCTGAAGGCCAGGTGGGCCAGGTGGGCGTTGGACCTTCTCTTAGGACAAAGCTGAAGCAGATCGGACCACGTGGCTCTCACCAGCCCTGAGGTGCTGGACAGCAGAGATCGTGGAAGGTTGCTGTCCTCAGCAGTGAAACCCAGAAACCCAGAAACCACGACAAGAGTGTTTTCATTTGGTGTCCAGAGGTGATTTTCTTCACTTCAGTGTCATGAGGCCTCATGGCCAGAAGAAGCCTTCGTAAGATAATAAGCTTCACTTTCATCTTGTGAAATGACAGGAATGCCTTCCTTCTAAGAGGAGTTTTGGTTGCTGGGCATCTTTGCAGCTCGAGAGGATAACGCTAGCATTCCCTAAGGAGTGGGACAATATAATTTGATTTGATACAATGTAATTAATTGATTAGGGAGAAAATTGCCTTTAGAAGTTGCTCTTTGCTTTAATGGTTTCCTGTCAAGAAACTAAAGAGCCCTGGTGGCTCAGTGGTTACATGTCTGATTATTAAACAAAAAGTCGGGGATTTGAACCCCTCAGTTGTTCCACAAGGGAACAGACATGGTGATCTGCTCCTGTAAAGATAAAAAAAAACCCAAAAAACATTTGCCATAAAGTGGATTCCAACTCATAGTGACCCTTTAGGACAGAGTAGAAATAAACCTCATAGGGTTTCCAAGGAGCGACAGGTGGACTCAAACTGCTGACCATTTTATTAACAGCCAAGCTCTTAACCACTGTGCCACCAAGGCTTCCGATAAAGGTCACAGAGGTCTTGTTTTCCTGTTCTCATCACAGAAGTCCTACAAATTCTGTGTCAGTCAGGGCATTCTTTCTGTGCCTGAATTGGGTAGCTTAGAGCCTTTCATTTGTAACTGAAGTCCTGATTTATACCAGCCCTTTGAGCATCACTGCTTGAAGAGCAGTTGAACCATTTTGATCAAAGATTTTATAGCAGAATCTTGATCAAAAGGGGGAAAGTGTAGAACAGAATTTCACACTTTCATGTACTTCAGACTTCCTGGAGCCATGGAGGCCTAGGAATCCCTATGGGGCAGCTGTGTTTTGTCCTTTGGAGTTGTCATGAGTCAGAATCAACTCGATGGCACATAACAACAGCATCAAGAAAGTAACACTTCGAAACCTGCTGCAGTTCAGTCCGTTCCATCTCAAAGCAACCCTATAAGATGGAGTAGAACTGCTCCATAGAGGTTCCAAGAAGCACCTTGCAGTGTAGAACTCCTGACCTTAGGAAGGTGGGTTAAATGCATTATGTTAATTTTCATTCTCAGTATCAACAATAGCCTCTACAACTAAAGTATTTGCACGAATTTGTGTTAGTGACTGTACTAAGCGCTTGGCTTAAATGATCTTGTCTAAACCTCATAACTAGGCTGTGATATGCATGCTCTCATCACATACATTCTAGAGACGGGAGTTGAGTGAATTTCCCAAGGTCTTCCAGTGAGTGGGAACTCATGGAAGGAGGCAGACCTAGGCAGTTAGGTTCCAGGGTCCAGGTTCTTCATCTGCGCAAACAGCGTGTTCTTCATTAGAACATTTACAGCCATCAGTAGAATACTTGAGAAGCTTGGAGCCGAGTGACAGTGATAGTGGAGATGAGTGACAGAGAGCCAACGGCACCGAGTGGCTGGTTATGCTCAGGACGGTGTGCCTTTTCTCTCCATGAACTCACGGCTCTCATGTGCTGATTTTAGGAGGTAGGTGGAAGCAGCTTGCCCCAAATCTCGCCAGAATGACAAGAGAGACGGTGACAGAGGGATTGGCGTCAGATCAGCTGGCAGCAGCCAAGGTGCCAGCCTGCGGGCAGTGTGGACCCAGCACAGCTGCAGCAGCAGCAGTGTCAGTCATCAGTCTCAGTGCGGTAGGATCAGTGACCTCTGCTCTAGAGCTACTAAACTTGACTCTGATCATCACAGAGGTCCTGCAAATTCGGCTGTCAGTCAGGACGTTCTTTCTGTGCCTGTATTGGGTAGCTTGGAGCCTGTCATTTGCAACTAAAGCCCTGACTTACACCAGCACTTTGAGTAGCGGTACTTAAAAAACAATTGAGCCGTTTTGATTAAGGATTCTGTGGCAGAATACTTATCAAAAGGGGGAAAATGCAGAACAGAATTTCACATTCTCATGGGCTGCAGACTTCCATGGAGGCTGGAAGAATCCCTGAAACTATTACTTGGAGATGATCTTTAAAGTGTAGACCTTAAAAATATCTCCTGAAGTCTTCTTAAAACCAAACAGTAGTTTAACTTAACTAGTAAGCAGTGTTGGCCTTGAGCATTTTAAGAGCTGTCTGTAGGGCGTCAAATTGACAACAGCTAGCTGAAAGATTAGATAGGAACCTTAGGGGGGCAGTGAGTAAGTTTATGTCAGTGGGGGAGGAACAACTCAGTAATGAAGATGAAGATGATGGCACAACTAGAAGAATGTAATCCATGTCACTGATTGTGTGTGCAGAAACTGTTAAGTTGGTATATGCTTTGCTATGTATGGGTAGCTATGAGTCACACCCAGCTCGACAGCAGTGGGTTGTGTATACTCTCAGAAACAACAAAATAAAATATTTTTAAGAAAGCAATTGAGCAGTTTCAATGAGAATTCTTTCTCAAATAGTTGGCCTCCATCTGTATCCTTAAAGAATGAACTTTGAGGTCTAGATCATTGTCACCCACGTGGTTGCTGGCACTCGTATGCCTGATAGGATCTTACAGGGCTGTCGAGATCCCTTGGACCCGAGCAGTTAGCTCTCAGTTCTTTGTTCTGATATCTTTATTTCCATTTCCTCCTTGTCTAGAAACTGCTGCTTGTGTGCTAGCGTCTCTCAAATCCCATTTTTATTTTCTGCTTTCCAGTAAACTTCAAAATAGAAGTAAATTGCAAGTTGTAAGTTGACCTGTTAGTCCTTCTAGCTCCCAGGGAGGAGACTGGCACGCGGCAGCAGCTTCCAGAACTTTCTGTTCCCTTTTAGAAGGTGGCTCTGAAGAAGGTCTTTGTAATTTGCATCTTTTTTTCTCCTGACTAAGGCTTTCTCTAGTTTTGATACCATCATTATGGGTAGAGTCTTTTGCCCCATTTCTAGAGCCCAGTTTGGGTTCCAGTGCTGTCTCAATTTAGCATCTGAACTCAGAACGAGGCTTGACATGTCACACGAAGGCCTCTCCCGATGCCCCCAGATACCTGGTGTTTCATATCCATCTACCAGCCCAAAATAACAGCAGATACGGATGTTCTCTTTCCACCCATGGAGTCTTGCATTACCTAGAGGAATATTTCAATTTGATGCTGGAAACTGGGTAACCAGTTGGGAAATTGAGAAGTAAGGAATGTCGTGAGCACCCAAGTTGGACACTCATGAGTGAATCTGAGCCTCGAGGAAGCCAGGGTTGGCCCTGGAAGTCCTCTGCTGTGACAGCCGCTTTGGCTGTCGGAGCCTCTGTGCAGGTCTGTAACGTCTTCCTGTGCACCATTTAGTGAGTCATTTCCTGTGCACTGTACAAAGCAGGTAATCTCATTTGTCCCTTAAAAAGAAATTGGTGGTGTTTTCCATTTTACAGACAGGTAACCGAGGCATGGAATTCCTGGTGGCATAGTGGGTAAGTCCTGTATCTGCCAACTGACAGGTCACCAGTTCAAATCCATCAGTCAGGCGCTCCTTGGAAACGCTGTGGGACAGTTTTACTCTGTCTTACAGGGTCACTGTGAGTCTTGGTTTTGGTGGAACCGATGTTTGGTGTCCCTAGGTGGTGCACATAGTTAATGTGCTCTGCAGCTAACTGAAGGATTGGAGGTTTGAGTTGACCCAGAGGTGCTCAGAAGGAAGGCCTGGCTACTGACTTGGGAAAAATATGCCCTTGAAAACCCTGGGGAGCACAGTTCTGCTCTGGCACACGTGGAGTCTCTGTGAGTCAGAATCGACTCAATGGCAGTTGTGTTGAAGCTTAGAGAGGCTAATTCCTTGCACAGAGTCACACAGTGTCATGAACTGAATTGTGTCTCCCCCAAATAAGTGTCTCCTTGGCTAGCCCATGATTCCTGGTGTTGTGTGATTGTTTTCCTGTGTTTTGTAAATCCTACCTCTGTGATGTTAATGAGGCAAGATTAGATAGATGCAGTTATGTTAGTGAGGCCAGACTCAATCTGTAAGATTAGGTTTTATCTTAGTCTCTTTGAAATATGAAAGAGAGAAGTGAGCAGAGAGACAAGGGGACCTCACACCAGCAAGAAAGCAGCAAGTGGTGTGGAATGCGTCCTTTGGACTCGGGGTCTTTGCTCTGAGAAGCTTTTTGTCCTGGGGAAGGTTGAGGACAAAGAAAGCCTTCCCCTGGAGCTGACTCCCTAGGTTTGGACTTCTAGCCTACTAGACTATGTGAGAATAAATTTCTGGTGGTTAAAGCCAGAAATCCACTTGTGGTATTTCTGTTATAGCAGCGCTGTAACTAACACACGAGCTAACTAACACACGAGCCAGGAGGTAGCCCAGCCAGGATGGGGAAGCAGAGCTGCCAGGTTCCCCTGTCCATTCTCTTCACTGACCCTCACTTGATTTCAGTTTCAGCAGGAGTGCCATGGTCATAGGCAAAGAGAAAAATAAAACAAGAAGCAGCAAAGGAGTGAGGGGAAAGGGCTTGAGATAGAAAGACCTTCAAGGGAAGAGACATGTCTTTCTTTTTTTTTTTTTTTTTTTCCTTTTCCTGTTGCACTCTGAATAAGGAGAAGGCCACTTCTTTTCTTTCTCTTTTAAGGGAATCCCTTAGCTGATATCCTGTCCTAACTGAGCTTTTGGTCCCTCTTGACCCCAGCTCCTAAAGCCTGCTTGGAGAATGTCGACTTTAGTACAGTGTTTTTCCGCAGGGCCTCTGGGCTTCACACATCTCTCCATCTGCTTTCCAGAGGAGCACATGATTCGTCTGCTCCCTGCAGCTCCTTCTCAAGCCTGCTTTCTGTGGTCTTCATTCTCTTTCCTACTCTCCTGGGCAGAAGTCTTCCCTGCAAGTGGTTGGAAATCCAACTCCATCTAGTTTTAGGTCCCAGTGGGGAGTTTGATGGCAGGTGGGTTGCCATCAGGGACAGGTGGGTTGCCTTTATAAACCTGTCTCCTTTGACCTTACACAGGAATTCTCAGAGAGAATTCAGTGTTCCCATTTCACCGATGAAGAAACTGAGACCCAGAGCAGGGAAGTGGTGGGTCATGCAATTATTAATTGTGAGTAGGACTAGGGAAAACTTGAGAATTTGAATAATAAGTGTCATTAAGTGTGGTGATTGTTGGTTGTACAGTGGCGGCTTATGCATTTCTATGATGCTGGAGGCTCTGCCACCAGTATTTCCAGTACAAGCACGGTCACCCATGGTGGACATGTTTCAGTGGAGCTTCCAGACATAGACAGACTAGGGAGAAAGGCCTGGCAACCTACTTCCAAATATTAACCAGTGAAACCCTTACGGATCACAGTGGGACATTATCCAGTACAGTGCCAGAAGATGAGTCCCCAAGGTTGAGAGGCACTCAGAACACTCAGTGACTGCACAGTGGACTCGAGCATATGATTGTGAGGATGGCTGAGGACCACGTGGGGTCACCATGAGTCAGAGCTGAGTCGATGGCAGCTAATGGCAAAGTCATCCCAGTGCCTTAAATAATAACTGGCACATAGTAGGTGCTGAAGAAGTATCTGTTGAAAGAGCGAAGGGATGAGTGGACATGTAAATAGGTGTCTTAGTTCATGTAGTGCTGCTGTAACAGAAATACCACGAGTGGACGGTGTCTCCGTCATCTAGTTCTTCTATAGCAGAAATACCCCAAGTAGGTGGCTTTAACAAAGAGAAATTTGCTTTCTCCCAAAAGGGAAGGCCAAAGTCCAAATTCCAGGGTATCAGCTCCAGGGGAAGTCTTCCTCTGCTGCCTCTGGAGAAAGGTCTCTGCTGTCCATCTTCACCTGAACTGGGTCCTTCTGAGATGCAGCGACCCCAGGTCTGAAGGACGTGCTGTGTTCGTGGCACTGCCTCTTTCCTGATAGTGTGAGGTCCCCCACTGTCTGCTTGCTCCCCATTCTTTTCTGTCTCAAGAGATTGCCTCAAGGCACAGTGCAGTCTTACAGATGGAGGTCTGCCTCACTGAAAAGGCTGCAGCGTATCTTCCCTCGGTGACATCGTAGAGGCAGGATCTACGGCGTACGGGAACGTCACGTAATACCTGGAATCATAGCCTAACCAAACTGCTACACACGTTTGTTGGAGGACACAGTTCAATCCATGACAATAGATGGTAAGGTCGTAAAGTCTTCATTTTCAGATCCCCAGGAAGAAGTCGTTTCCATCAGCTTTCTGCCAGTCTTTTCATTCTTCTCACCTCCGGGAGCCCCACTGGCCTCTGTTGGTGTCAGACCCCCGGTTAAGGTCCCTCTCCTTCCACTGGGTCTCGGCCACTGCACATGACAGGATGCCTGCCTCCTTTAGTTTCCACCCAGCCGTCTATCTTGCTGCTCTTGATGGCCCCACAGAGAATGGGCGTCTTTCAGTCCCTCCATCGGGCTGGCTCAGCTGCCCACAGCAAGCTGAGGCCCCCAAGGAAGTTGCCAGCAGTGCAATTTTGTGCCAAGGACGTGCCAATGTCAGTGCCTGTGAATCCCATCTCCCCGGGGCTCCCAGCAGGCATAGAACAAGGGTGGACTGTGACGGGGCTCCTTGTCTTTGGGTGCGGTGTGCGGTGGACGGAACGTTAGCCGCTCCAGCCTCGTGGCTTGGCTTTCACCAGCAGGGATGCTTTATAAAGTGACTTTTCACGGCCTCTCCCTTCAGCAGTCCTTGGCAGCCACACCAGCCCTGCAGAACTGAGCGAGCCTTGTGTCTGTTGGGAAGACAGACGTGAAAATGGGGCTGGAGCGGACACAGGACCCTGAGTCCAAGAGGAACAGGGCGTCGTGTTGTGCTGCTGCCTGGGCAGAGCTGACAAGTGTCACACTCAGGCCACAGCAGGAGCTGGCTCTGTGGTTTGCAGCCCTTCCTCTGCACAGCCCTGGCGCTAATGGGTAATGACAGCTGTCTGCAAAGGTGGCGCGGGGTGGCGAGGCCATTCACTTAGCCAGGAGGCCCTAAACACCGTTGTTACTGTTCGTGTTATCCTGCCAGGAGGCTGCGTACGTGCGTATAAGGCACCCTGCATGAACAGAACCCCCCGAGTTGTGCAGAGGGCAGTGCTGAGATGGAGAGAGGTGGGGCACAAACAGACGTCATTGCAGTTGTCAGTGTGTGTGTGCTTATGCCTGTCCTCATGTCTTGGTGTCTCATCTGTGTGTCGTGTGCGAGTCTGCTTTTTGTATGTTTATGTTGCTAAATGAGCAGAGAGTGCATACATGTATTCTCTTGTGTAATTAAAAGGACCCCTCTGGGTGGTACACATGGCTAAGCGCTAGCTTTCTAGCCAAAGGGTTGGAAGTGTAAGCTGCCCCAGAGGCACCTTGGAAGATAGGCCTAGTGATCGGCCTGGGCATCTGCTTGCACAAGGTCACAACCGTGAGAACCCTATGGGAGCAGTTCTACTCTGCACACATGGGGTGGTCGTAAGTTGAAACTGAGTCCAAAGCGAATAGCAACAACAGTGTGCTTACATAGACGGCCGGCCAGACAGTGTAGCATGATGTGTACAGGAGAGAGACAGGCTGTGTGCAGTTAAACCATGACCTTGCTACGTAGTCACCACGTAACTTTGAGAGAACAGCTTCATCTCGGTAAGCCTTGGTTTTCTAATCTGTGCAGTGGGGATGATAGCCGTGCTCACTGCACAGGGTAGTTGTTACCTGCCAAGTTGATTCCAAGTCATATTGAAGTTGAACGGGGCAGCACGTGGCCCCGAGTAGGTAGGTACTCAGTGCCAGCTCTTGTTGCTTTTTCTGACTGATTGTACCCAGATCTGTGTGTGAGAGTCTCTGTGCCCCACTCCACGCCTTCAGCTTTGGTGGGAACTGTGCCAGCCTTTTTCTCTTGCATTCTAGCAAAAGGTGTGCCATTTTGATTTTGGAGGTGGGTAAGTGGCAGTGTCAGAGACCTTTTGGGTTTCATCAGGGGCTGCCCAGTGGCTCTCTCCCACCTGTGAGGGGGGAGGCAGGCTGTCCCTTCCTGTGCCCTATGCCACCTTGCCTGGCTCCTGTATGCCTGCCACCCTTTCCCTGTCCTCCGCGCTAGGAGCGTTCAGATATCACTGTAGTGTCCCAGGTGGGCCTTAAATAATTCTTCGAGGCTGTGGTCTGAGCTGCACAGAGAGAAGCTCTTTGTGCCTTACCTGGCTGGTGGACAGCTTCACAGTGGCCAGCCTTGGCCTCCTGAAGGCATGTCTGGTGTTTGAGGCTGCCCGTCAGGGCGTGGTGTCTGGGAGGCCACTCTCAACAGAGAGCTTGTGTCTGAAATAGAGACGAGCGTGAGGTGTTCTGGGTGGGCATCTGGGCAAGGGGCCTTTCACCTCCTGCTGTGAGCAGTTTTCACAGCCTTTCCTCAGAGGTGGAGTAGTGAGAGTACAGGCTCTGGAGGAGGAGTCTTGGTTCAAACCCTGGTCCTCCTGTTTACCTGGTGTGTGGCCTTGGACAAGTCACTGTTCCTGAGCATCTGTTTGCTCATCTGTCAGATGGTTGTAGCTGCCTCTGGTTGGATGTAAGGATGAAAGGGGATTATCCATATGAAAGGAGTCTCTAGGTTGATGCACCCTGCTGCTAACTGAATGTTTGGAGTTTCAAGTCTACCCATAGATGCCTCGGAAGAAAGGGCTGGCAATCTCCTTCTGAAAGATTAGCCATCAGACACCCCATGGAGCACAGTTTTACTTCAACACATACAGTGTCTCTACAAGTCAGAATTACCTCAGCAGTAGCTGGCAATCCATATAAAACCTTGACAGCAATGTGGAATACACAGAAACATTAATAATATGAGTGTTGTTTTGCTCTTGTCATTCACTTGCCCATCTTTGTATATTTTGTTCTTAATTCGGTGACTTGCTTGGGGCTGCAGTTGTGAACATCCTGCAGAAACTTGTCATATAGAAGGTACCCAATGGCTATTTCATGATTTAGTCAGTTATACATTCATTAGAAAATAAGATAAAGAGTGAAAAAGACGCCCTTGTACTAGAAGAAGACAAGCCTGATGTCAGGAGAGTGTTATGGAGGGTAGGTTACCCTCCCATGCATGTGTTTGCTGCCCCAGACACAAGAGAGCTTCTGATTCTTGGTCTCTTGACTCAATAATTGTGTGTTTCAGATCCTCCGAATAAAGCTCAGATGAGCTGGAATCACATTCCTCCCACAAACCAATTTCATTTGTCTTTCCATATGTGAAACCACCTTTTAAAACCTGTGCTTGTTCTGGGGATTGTGGTTTCAGGGAACATCTAGTCAGTTGGCATAACAAGGATTTTTAAAGAAAATGTTCTTCCTACTTCAGTGAGTCTGGGTCTTAGAAACTAGCGAGAGGCCATCTAGATAGCATCACTTGGCCCCAACCCACCTGGAACAAAAGAGAATGAAGGACATCAAAGACAATGGAAAATATGAGCCCGAGAGACAGAATGGGCCATGTAATCCATAGACTACGCCAGCATGAGATCAGAAGAACTAGATGGTGCCCGGTCACCAGTGACTGCCCTGATAGGGAACACAATGAAGAGTCCTTGACATAGTGTGAGAAAAATGGATGTGCAGAACTTGAACTTAATTAAATAGACCAGGCTTGATAGTCCAACAGACTGGAGGGTCACAAGGAGACGGGACCCCTGAACTCTGTTAGTCCAGAAGTAAAACTATTCCTGAAGCCAACTCTTAAGACAAAAGTTGGACTGGATTATAAGGCATAAAAAGATACTGGTGAAGAGTGTGCTTCTTGGCTTAAGTAGATACATGAGAGAACAGGACAGCTCCTGTCCAGAGGTGAGATGAGAGGGCAGAGGGGGACAGGAGCCGGTTGAATGGACACAGAAAATACAGAGTGGAAAGGAAGTATCTGCTGTCATGGTGTGGGGAGAGCAGGTGGTGTTAACAGCAACGTATGTCTAAGTTTTTGTATGAAAGATTAACTTGGATTGTAAAGTTTCACTGAAAGCACAATAAAATATTAAAAGAAAAGCTGTACCCGTGACCTACCATTCCAACTGAAGCACTGTATTCATGTTTTTTATAGTCTTTTCCCCTCTTTATCTGCACCCATTGCCTTTATAGGATGTGTACTTGATCTCTCTCATGTTCATTTAATATCATTTTGTGAACATTGAAACATTTACGTAGTCTTCTTATTTGTCATTCTATCAACTGTGTAATTTCCTGTTGAGTCAACATACCTTAGTTAATACCACCTTTCTGTCATTGTTGAGTATTTAGATGTTTTTGTGGATTCTGAATAATGTTTTCGGTATCTTTGAACATGTGGCCTTTATTTTATTTTTCTTTTCAGTTATTTCCATAATAACTTTTCTTGTATAACTAGCCAGTAACCAAAAACCAAACGTATTGGCATTGAGTCGACTCCAACTTTATAATGACCCTGTAAGACGGAAGAGAACTGCCTCATACAGTGTTTAAGGCTGTAAGCTATAGAAGCAGACTGCCACGTCTTTCTTCCATGAAGCAACTGGTGGATTTGAACCGCTGACCTTTCAGTAAGCAGCCAAGTGCTTGACTACTGTGCTACCAGGCCTCGTAAACATCCAGCAAATGCCCAGGGCTTCTCCATAACCCATGGAGGTGGATACTCTAATGCTAATGGTTGCAGTCGCTGACCTGACCCCCTCATTGAACAGTTAAGAAGCATCACACTAGTGGATTCTTCTGTTTACTCCTTTGTGTCCTTGATACAGGGACATTATTATCCCTATTTTACAGATTGGACAATTGAGGCAAAGAGAGGTTAAATTATGGGCCCAGAGACACTGAGAAAGATGCGTAAGAAGGTGGTAGTGGTTAGCTGTGGTCGAGGCAGCCCCTGCCTCGTGGAGACCCCGCATGCAACAGAATGAAACTGGCTGCAGATCAGATCAGTTTGATCCACAGGGTTTTCACTGGCTGATTTTTGGAAGTAGCTCACCAGATCTTTCTCCTAGTCTTGAGTCTGGATATCAGTCCAAGATCTTACCACCCTGCAAGCCTCCTCTGACAGATGGGTGCTGACTACACATGAGATGCATTGGCCAAGGATGGAACTGGGATCTCTTGCATGGGAGGCAAGACTTCTGTCACTGAACCACCAGTGAGGAGAGTAGGTAGTCCGTCCTTAAGGGACTCAATTGTAGAGCCTTCCAACTGGTTACATCACTAAACTCAGAGTCATCCGGGCCAGATTCTCGGGGGAAAATCATAACTTTTCTCACCACGTAAGCTTGAAAATGCTAAATATGTATCCATAAGTATATCTCCCTGTGTAAATTTAGGCAGTAATTGAACTTGCAGGAAGTCTCGCCCATATTTTCATCCAGACTGCTCGCTCCTCCCTAGAAAGAACACTGGTGGCGCGGTGATTAAAGCATTCAGCGGCAAACCCAGAGGTTGGCAGTTCGAACCTATCAGCTGCTCCATAGGAGAAGGAAGTGGGAGTCTGCCTCCACAAAGATGACAGCCTAGGAAGCCCTGTGGGGATAGTTATACCTGTCTCTGTAGGGTTGCTATGAGTTGGAATCGGCTGGGTGGCAGTGAGTGGCTCCTGTCTAGGTTGTGTGGTTCCAGCAGGTTCAGGGCAAATGGTGAGAGTTTGGGAAGCTGATTGGAAGGTCTCGCCTGTTCTTCCTTGCGTGTCTCTCTCTGCAGTGTTCCTCACGCCCAGAGGGCAGTGTCCTCGTGTACTGTCTTGCTCACAGCTTTGCCAGCCACCAGCTGGACAGACTCAGGTGCAGGAGGTGGAGGTGAATGGTGATTCCACTCCACTGTTTATAGTCAAGGAGACGTTGGTGGTTCAGTGACAGCACTCTGGCCTTCTGTGCAGGAGACTGGGGTTCGGTTCCTGGCTTATGTACCCTGGGCACAGCCACCACCCATCTGTCAGTGGAGCTTACTTGCTGCTGTGATACTGAACAAATTTCAATGGGGCTTCCAGACTAAAAGAGACTAGGAAGAAAAGCCTGGCAGTCTCCTTCTGGAAACATCCAGTGAAAATAGTCCAATCCATGGCTGACCAGGGGCATCGGCGTGGGACCAGGCAGTGTTTTATTCTGTTCACAGAATAAATAATCAGTGGTGATGACCACCGATTACAAGGGTCTCAGGTGGCGCAGTGGTTAAACTTTTGCCTGCTAACCGAAAGGTCAGCAATTTGAATCACCGGCCACTCCTGGGAATCCCTAGGGCACAGTTTTCTGTCCTGTACAGTCACTATGAGTCAGAATCTGCTCAAGGGCAATAGCTTAATTACAACAACCACACCATCGACTCAGAAAAATACACTGGAGAAGTGCGTACGTGTGTGCAAGTGAGAGAGACAGAACTGGATCACAGCATTCCTCCGATGGAAGCTTTGCTGTCGCTTCTCTGCCTTTGCAACACACTTCTCACTTCCTGACCTTTTACCTTTCACCTTCAGCTCCTCTTTGTCCTCATTGTCTCCAGGCCAGGCGAGCTGGCTTTCTTTCTGTTCCGCAGACAAAGCTCTGTCTGTGGGCACTGGAGGGCTGTTATCGCTGCTGGACTTCTCTTCTCCCTTCTTCCAGGGTGGGCTCCTTCTGGCCCTTCAAATCACAGGTCAGCTGTCACCTCCTTGGGCCTCTCTGTGTGTCACTTTGGTTTCTTTCGTTGGTGGCTGGCTGGCTTCTGTGACTTCCCTCCTGAGCAGTAAACTCTGAGCAAGTGGTAGGCGCTGTGTCCTTCACCACAGTACTTGGTGCTGGGTTCATGGTAAGCTGCACCTCCTGCTGGCTGATGTGGCTGCCAGCATTCCTGCCACCTGCTGGCCCTTGTCCTATGGCCAGCATGGCCCTAGACTGAGAAGGCTGTAGGTAGATAACCAGAAAAGCAATTGAGGCTGTGTGTCCTGTGTTGCATTAATAAAGCCACACCCTGGCAAGGACCGGCAAACTCTGTGGCCACCGTTGGGGTCATTTCTTGGCTCTCGTCCATAGTCCTTGTGTTTAGAACTCAGTGGTGGTGCTGTTGTTTCCTTCCTGGAGAAATATTTGCTTTATCTGTGGCAGTGTGTATTTTATTTGAACAGAGCAGGAGAATGTTGACTTGAGATGTGAAAACACTGTTTCCAGAGAGTCTCTGTCCATGGCTTAAAATGAGTAAAGGCACATTGGCGGTGGTGGGGTGGCAGGGTGGCGTGTGGAGGGATAGGGACCTGGTAATTAAGCTGCTGTCATTTGCTGTGGGGACAAGGCTGTTTTTCTTTTAGAGCTAGGTTAAGGGGATGGAGATCTGAATTGGCATATCTGTAAACAAGTTATTACTTCAGCTGTGAGATAATTTGTGGAGAAAATGCCATCATTTTGCCAATATCGGTCCCCGGGAGCGTGCGGTCGGGGAGTGAGGAGCCTGCCACCCGTGCGCCTAGATGCCGGGAACTCATCGAGGGGCCGGAGGACTCCAGGTTAAAGGCCGTTTGTTCTTAAATAAATTGAGTTTTCTGTTTTCCACAGTGTAATGAAAAGGAGATGGGCTCCTCTTCCTCCTGTTGGTCTTGGGGGCTGGCCGTTGTCCACACCCTCCTTCTGTCCTGCGCAGCCTCTTCAACAGCGTCCGAACCTTCTGGGGACTCGTCTTGTGCTCAGAAAGACCAGGGAGAAGCCAGGCCTTTGTTCTTGCCCTGACCTGGCTTCAGCAGGGGAACTTAAGAGGGCCTTGAGATCTCAGCTCCCTGTCCCTTTGAGGAAATGACCCCAGGGCCTCTGTTGGCACACCATTCCTGCTGGAAGAAAGGGCTCCTGTCTGCTGCCATCCATCCACATTTCCAGCAAAGCCGAGTGGGCCCCTGAATCAACCACCTGCCCGCCGCCACCCCCTGCCCCCAGGATTTCAACCCTGGCTGCTTTTCTGTCTTTCCAGAAATACAATTGACCTGGGTTGTGGTGCAGGTAATGCCCACCTGGTCAGACTGTGAACCCTGCAAGGTGATCCAGGTGCCCTTCTGTGTCCTGCCTCCAGTGCCCAGCACATCAGCAAACCAGTTGTCGTTGAGTTGACCTTAGCTCATGGTGACCCCCTGGGTGTCAGAGTACAACCACACTCCACCAGGTCTGTAGGGGCGACTTTTCAGAAGTAAATCTCGTGGCCCTTCTTCCAAGACACATGTGGGGACTCAAATGCTCAGCTTTTCAGTTAGTAGGCAAGTGTGTTAACCATTGGCACACTCAAGGACCAATCCAAACAACAAAAAAAAGCCTATTACCATCAAGTTGATTCTGATTCGTGGTGACCCTAAAGGACAAACTAAAACTGCCCCATAGGGTTTCCAAGGAGCGCCTGGTAGGTTCAAACTGCTGACCTTTTGATTAGCAGTCATAGCTTGTAACCACTACACTCTCAGTGTTTCTGCCAAGTACACTGTAGGTGCTTAATCTGTGCTCATTGAATCCAATAGCTTTGTCAGCTCAGACCTCTGAGACCTGTCTACTTCTTGTCCTTATTTTTCCAGAATTGTCACCTCTGGCTTCATTAATCTTTTGCTGACCCTGCAGTGCCCAGTAGCTACTCAGCGTGCATGGTTTCGAGGTCTTCTGCGTTCCCTGTAACACCTTCTGCATTCTCTAGTGATTCTCTTCTGTACCTACAGGTGAAAGAAAGTATTCTATGAACTGTGATGTACTCTAGAAAAATCCTAGCAGTTGCCGATTCTGTTGTCAGCTTCTGTGTCTGAAGGCCTGGATCTTGGACAGCATTATCATTTCTCAGCTGGATGCCTTTAGGGAATTCACTTGGCCTCAATTTTCCCGTCTGTTAAGTGGTGATACAGGAGCCTGGTGACATCATGGGTAAGCAGTTGTCCTGCAGTGGAAAGATGTGGCAATCTGCTTCTGGAAAGATTGCAGCCTTGCAGCCCCCGGAGGGCACTTCAGCTCAGTCCTGTAGAGTCGCTGTGACTTGGAATCGACTCGACACCCGTGGCTTGTATGGGTTTAAAGCAGTGATGATCTTCCTTGCCTTGCCTACCGCGTGGGTTGGCGGGGTCCAAAGAATATGTGTGAAAAGCCCCTGAGAGCTATGGAGTGAAGGCCACAGACACGGAACTGTAGGGAGACAATAAAGGTGACACCCATGAACAAAACAGGTCTGATGTGGATTCTCATGACAGCAGACATCCTAACAAAAGGCAGCCATGGGCTCAGCCAGCTGTCACTGGGTGCAGTGTATTGCCAAATAAAGGCAGATTGCCATGAGATGTGTCCCTGGTATTTTAAACACTGTGAAAGCCACACAGGACAAGTTTGCAGACTGTTTTTTGACCTCCCAACACCTTCAGCTTGTGTCTTCTGATAGCGAATGTGGTAACAGAAGTTGGTGGCATCACTTACTTCCTTGCCGTTACTGGGGCCTGCTAATGTAAACAACCTCCTTGAGAAATTGGCGAAACACAGGGATTAATAGTGATCAAGGAAAATTTAGATTGTCTCTTCCTCCAGGAAGCCCTCCTTGATCTTATCTCCTCCAATTTGAACTAGATCAAGGGTAAGCAAACTTTTTCTTCAAGGACCAGATAGTACTTGGTTTAGGCATTCTGAGATATTCCATCTCTTCAGAAACTACTCACCTCTGCTTTTGCAGAGTGAAAGCTGCCGGAAACAGTATACAAATGAATGGACATGGCGGTGTTCCAATAAAAACTTTATTTACCCAAACAGGCCACCACCAGCTGCCTTTGGCCCATGGGCCAGTAGTTGCTGGCTGACCTCTGAGTTTGATGTCTCTCTTATATGTTACCCCAGCACCCTGACTTAGCCCGTTTACAAGCAGTCTGCTACTACAGTTGAAAATTACAACATTCATTGAGCACTTCTTGTGTGCAGGAATGTACCTTAAGCCCTTTTTCTGTATTTACTCAGTTCTCACAGCATTGCCTGTGTGGAAGGTACTGCTACTGTCCCCTTTGACAGATAAGAAGATTGAGTCTCAGAGAGGTCAAGCAGCTTGCCCACAGCCACTCTAACACAGTCCGTCACCGGCAGAGCTGAACTTTTGTACTGTATTAAAGCAAGCCGTTGGCTTATCTGGCCTTCACAGCAGGCTGCTTCTCTCCCTCTGGTGTCCCCTTGGTGCCCAGCCCAGGAAGCCGCTTGCAGAATGTGTAGTGCAGTGCCTAAGTGACAAGCTTTGTTGCTGGCTTGCAAACCTTTATGGGGTAGATATGAAAGGTGTGTGGCTGCTAACTGAAAGATTGGCAGTTCAAACCCACCCAGTAGCTGTGAGGGAGACAAATCTGGCCATCTGCTTCCATAAATATTACAGCCAGGGAAACCTTACATGGAACAGGTATAGAAGCATCATTTCTAAATGAGGCCCGATAGCCAGCTGCAGCAGGAACCTGTCAGCTAACTTCTCCAGGCAAACCTTTTATCTCCCTACACCCCTTGTTTGGTGGGTGACCCCCCGGAGACAGGATGCTCTGGTCTGGGGTTCTCGTGGTGGCACTAAAGTCTGGCAGGGTCGTCACGGCTTTGGTTTCTCTGTTGTGGCTCCCCGTGAGCGTCACAGCCCCTGAAGCTGGTGGCAGGAGCCACCCAAAGAGCAGCGTCTCCGCAGATGAGAGTGACAAAGAGGACACACTCATTCTGCGTCCCTCTGTGAGTGTCCCAGAAGGATTCCATGTCAATATGGTAAATTGATTGCTATTTTAAAAGCCCTTCTGGAGATTTCTCTATATTTGAAGGAGCCCCAGTGGGAAGCTTCTGTAATGCAAATGATCTTCTGATAATTTCTCTGCTTTAGAAGTTTGGCCTCTGTTTAACTGGGGCATCTGTGCTGCCCTGTACCTTGTCACTGGAGCTCAGAGTAAGTTCCTGAGTACTAATAATGCTTGTGATCATATTTATACGGACCTCGCTGTGTGTCAGGCTCTGTGCCAAATGCACTGTCTGTTACGCTTTATCCAACCCTTTCAGCCCCTCTGTAGGTTGGCTTTTTACCTGTGGAGAAACTGAGGCATAGGGAAGTTGAATAATATGCCCAAAGGTACACAGCTAGTGAGTAGCTCTGGGTAGCACTCTTCATCACCATGCCACACTGGCTTCATGTGCGGCCATTGATATTTCCAGAAATGGCTATCCTCTTTGGTAGAAGGCCGTGGACGCTTGGGAGATGAGCAGAGCAAAATACTATAGGGTTTTGCAATCCAGAATGAGAAGTATGGTGTTTTGTTTTTGTTTTGTTTTTCCCCCCAGTGAGATACAGCACCCTTGGATGGTGTATTGGCTTTATGGTTTTGTTCTTGTCTGTATTCCAAAAAAAAAAAAAACCAAACCCATGGCCACTGAGTCGATTCTGACTCAGGGCAACCCTGTAGATTTGATCCTCTGACCTTTGGTTGGCAGACGTAGCATTTAACTAGTACACCACCAGGGTTTGCAATGTGTGTACAGATGGTTTGCACTATCTGATTGGTTTGTGGTTCACAGCCACCCAGCAGTGCCATGAAGAAAAGCCTGGTAACCTGCTTCCATCAAGACTTTGTGGGCGTTAGTTGCCTTTGAGTTGATTCCGACTCATGGTGATTGTGTGTGCATCAGAGGAGAACTTGGCTCCATGGTGTTTTTCAAGGCCGTGACCTTTCAGAAGCAAATGGCTAAGTTTGTCTTTCTGGGTGCCTCTGTGTGAATTCAAAGCAGTCACCTTTCAGCTTGTCAAGTGCTTTAAATGTTCATGCCACCCAGGAACCTCTTCCCTAAAGATGGTGGCCCAGGAAACCCCGTAGGGCAGTTCTACATCCACATCATGGCAGTGGGTTATTTCGTTTTGTTTTATTTGTATTATGTGGTTTAAGGAGTTGGCATAGTGGGTTAAGTGCTGCGTCTGCTAACCGAAAGGTCAGCAGTTCAAATCTTCCAGGCGCTCCTTGGAAACTGTATGGGACAGTTCTACTCTGACCTCTAGGGTCGCTATGAGTCAGACCCGACTCAATAGCACTGGGTTGGTTGTTGGTTAGTGGGACAGTGGTTAAGTGGTTTGAACCCACCAGCTGGTCACAGGAGAAAGATGTGACAGTCTGCTTCTGTGGAGATTGCAGCCTTGGAAACCCTATGGGCAATTCTACTCTGTCCTGTGAGGTCACTCAATTAAATCAATGGCAATGGGTTTAACTTGGTTTGGGATTATGTAGCATATGACTTTGTAAGGATCCCTACAGCTCCTGGGTGACAAAGGTAGCATAGGGAGTGGGTGTCACCGTCTGAGATGACCGTGGCCTGGACTAGCCTGCTAGCAGACAAGATCAGGAATGGAGAGGTTCTGGATATGACTCAGTGGGAGATCTGTTGGACTTGCTAATGCGCTAGGGATGGATTGGAGAGAGATCAGCTTCAGGGGTGTGTAAGGAGCGAAATCCAGGGTGAGTCCTGAGCTTTTGGCTTGCGTACTGGGGTGAGTGGTATATTCATTGACTTGAGTACCCTCAAGGGGCTTCCAGTGTGGCAGTATTGTTTCAGTTCTCTGTCTGGCTCCTCCTGGCAGCTTAGACCTGCATGCAGTCAGAGCATCCCTGGCTACATCTGTTTTGAATGGGAAAACGGAAGTTGTTCTCTTTGGGTTTGGTTCAGAGCCCTATTCTTCTAACAGCCTCCTTTGCTGAGTTCTTTCCTGCTGGTGGAAGGGATGTTTGGATGCAGTACAGATCTCTTCAGTCTAGAGCTGTCTTCCCTGAAGTTTTTGGTGCTGTGGGGAGAAGCCAAAGACACTGAAGAAGTGTGGGGTGAAGTGATTATTTAATTGTGTGCAAATGAGAGGCAGTGAGCCTGCAGACAAAGGGCATGATTGGAATCCCTGACATGCTTCCATTGCCTGACTTAAGGCTCTAAAATGAATTTCTGCTTGACTAAAAATACCTGCAGAATTGGATGGCAGCTTCAAAAGCTGTCGGTAAATTTAAAACAGTGTTGCATGCCACTGATTATAGCAGAAGATAAAAAGTTGGTAGGGAGTTGAAAGCAGCACGTTCTGACTGGTAGCCCATCCCCTTTGATTCTTGGAGGAGTTGAATACGTGGGTGGGTGGTTCTTCTCATCCACTTTGGTACCCTCCTGTGGCTTTGAGACTGGCAGGTTGTATATTTCACTTAAAAAAAAAAAAAAGCAAAGGCCAGAAAATGTCTTGAATGTTTGCCTTTTGCCTTTCAGTCTTAAGACCTCAGATGTTGAAGAGATCATGTGAAAATGTCCTGGGGCTGAGTAGGCAAGTTCATTGAGAGTCAGTGGAATCTTACACCCCAGCTGGCTAAATGTAAACCCACAATGAAGCTACATATGTGTGTGAAAGGTGGCTCCAGAATGTTTCTAGCCACTTCTCTACGCTATTTTGTGCCTTCTGATGCTAATAGTTACCGCTATATATTATGCTGCAAGTGAATGATAATTAACCAAACATAAAAGGCACTAGCGTTTATTACCACCACTGTCTGTCTTAGTGTGGTAGCTTGCAGGTTGCTGTGATGCTGGAAGCTGTACCATCAGTATTTGAAACACACCCACTCCTCACCTACTGACGTGGCTCCAAAGACCAGATCTTTATGTAAAAATAGGCATTATGGGAAAAGGGAAGATGACCACATCATATCAGAAAAAAAATGGAAGATGGCTACATCATTACATAACTTTAACTGTCACAGCCAGTGTTACTTTCATCTCACACTTTGGCATTCACTACTGTGATATGTAAGTCATTTATGTGCAAAATAGCTGGGTAGTAGATCTTTTACTATCACTGTAAATGCAAAATGGGGGGGTAACAAGATAGTTGATACATGAGGAATAGGTGAGCCAGCAGTGTCACCCATGGGGGACAGGTTTCATTGGAGCTTTCACACTAAGACAAAGAAAGGCCTGATGATCCACTTCTGAAAATTAGCAAGTGACAATCCCACGGATCGCAACGAAATATTGTCCAATGTAGTATTGGGAGATGAGACCCTAGATTGGAAGGCACTCAGCAGACCCAGTGCTGCAGTGATGGACTGGAGCATACCAACCATCATGAAGCTGGCACAGGACAGGGTGACATTTTGTTCTGTCGGACATAGGGTTGCCATGAGTTGGAGGCAGTGGAAGGCAATGAACAAGAACAGTGTTGAGCGAGTTTTTGTGCATCCCAGGCATTATCCCATTGAATCCACACTGCAGCTCTCTTGGTATGTACAATGATGAATTCTGATGCTCTGTGCTCTGCGGAGGAGGGAATCCGGGCTCCGGGACGTAGTTAGAGGCAGAATGGAGATTAGAGTTAAAGTTTGTGCTTGTGCTGTGGAAGCTTTGGGTGTTGCTGGACCCCCATCTGTTCCTCAGCGTGCTTATCATCTGGCTGCAGATTTAAGACATCAGATTACGAACTGTGTGTCTAGGTTGGAAGGGAGGCAAGAGTTAGTGTTGAAGAGCACTGCTTGGCGTTCACCCACACATCATACTGGTAGATACTCCACAGGGAGAAAAAGGGGTCAGCAGTGGAAACGGGCACGGTGGGTGTTCTGCTTCCAGCTTGGATGCTGGAGAAGGTGTTTGGATCGGGCAGGAGTGGGTACCACTCTCTGGGAGATGGGGACTCTGTACATAGGGGATTGTCTGGCATAAACGTGTGGAGTTGAGAAAGGGAGAGGACAGAGGGGTGGCACGGTGGCCTTGGCAGCCAGGCTGCTATCTGAGCTGCCGCGGCTGGGCAGTGGGGAGCCATGGCAGGTCTGGAGGCAAGAATGTGTCCTGAGGAAGACGCTAATACTAATGATTGTGCTGAGGATAGTCTGCTCCTCTGTGTTTTCATAGCTCCGCACCGAAGGTGCCCTTCTCCAGAAAGCTAGGAGTGCTTCACAGATGCTATCTAATTAATCACCAGGGATTCTCTGCTGAGGAAGGTGGGAGGTAGCTAATACCCCTGTTTTTCAAGGAGGGAAAATGCGGGAGCGTGGAGTGCCCAGGTAGCCCCCTAAGTCAGCATCACTGGCGGGAGACCTCGCCACAGAGTTCCTGTTTGTCTCATCACCTGTCAGGCCCATAGCTTGGCCTTTGGAGCTAAGGTCCCCAAGGACAGACTGGTTCGGGCTCAGGAGGAAATTATGGTCAGTGTCCCCAGGGAGCACGCTCCTCAGCATCAAGTGTGAAAGACAGGCATCTGAGCGCTGGGTGTTTAGAGAAGCTTTGGTTGGGGGGGGGCGGGTCACATCTGGGAGTCACGTCAGGTTACACCTGGATTTGGATATTCTTGGACCCTAGGGACCCCCTTCCTCTGCTCCGACAAGGGTCCCTCTTGCCATGTCTACCATCTTCCCTTGTACCTGCTGACCTCCTTGGCTGATCTTTGGTGCCATTCTGGAGGCACGGATCCTGGCTTTGATGATCTAATCAGGACTTAGTTCATGAAGAGTCCCTCAGTGACACAAATAACCAGGAGGTCAGCGGTTCTAACCCACCCAGAGGTGACTCCAAAGAAAGGCCTGGTGATCTGCTTCCAGAAGGTTATACCCTGTATCCTGTGGTGCACAGTTCTACTTGGACACCCATGTGGCTGCCACGAGCTGGATTGACTCATGAACTTTGACTTGAGTAGTGACTCTGTCATCTGCTTGCGTGGAGTGAGTTATGTCACCTCTTAGCCTGTTTTCTCATCTGTAAGTGATGGCAGCAGTTACACCTGCTTCATTGGGTTGCTTTGAGGATTAGATAAAACAATATATGGGCTAGGCTCCACACTGCCTCGTAAGCATAATACATGAAATTATCGGTGTTTTTATTCCTGTACCACTTGAGGTTCAGTTGACTTCAACTTGTGATGTGTATCAGAATGTAGCAGTGCTCCATAGGGATGTCAGTGGCTGATTTTGAGGAAGTAGATCACCACACCTTTCTTCTGAGGTACCTCTGAGCCTTTAATCTTTCAGTTAGCAGCCGAGTGTTTAAACTTTGGCACCTCCCAGGGACAGTGTTTTCATAGTGGTGGGGGACAGGGGAGACAAAAACATTGCTGTCAAGTCAATTCCAACTCAAGAGTAAGCTTGCCCCATAGAGTTTCCAAGGAGTGACTGGTAGTTTCAGACTGCTGACCTTTTGGTTGGCAACTGGACTTAAAATATTATACATGCTGATAAACTGCTCTAAACTGGCTCATGGATCCAGGTGTGTCTCTTGTAATGCAATGGAAGCTCTTGCTTAGGAATCAGGCTTTTTGAGCTGAAATCATTGCTCCTGTTGATAGCTATTCTAATTGAAAAGACAGCATCCATAACCTTCTTATTTCTGGCTGCGCCTAAGCTTGCTTTTTTTGGTCCACTTTCATGGGCCCTTCAGCCTCTCCATCAAGTATTTAGTAATCCATAAACAAGGCTTAGGCTGCTATTTAAAGCAACTCTGCTGTTAATCCTGTTGTAAAAACAAATCCTTTTGGAATGTGACTAATCCCCTGGTGTACCCCACCTGCACCCCCGGATCCTCCCTTTTGCTCCCCCTTTGGGTAGACTCAGGCTTTCTGATTTCATGTCTTTGAAGAGGTGGTGTCGTGGAGGGATTGAGAAGCAGAGAAGCAGAGCGGAAAGATGGATGGCTTTGTAGAATGTCCAGCCCACCATCTTCGTTCGAAGGATGGAGACACAGGAGACTGGGCAGAGGGTCTTTTTGCATCCGATTTGGGGCAGAACAGGCACTCAGCCCGTGTGTCCCGAAAATGTTTTTTAGCTGCTACATAAATGAAAGTCATGCTTAATGTTTAGTTTATTATGGCATGTGATACATTTTTTTTTTTTGTAAAAAATATGAATGGAAGTCCCAATAAGGTTGCTGGGTGCCAGGAACTGTGGCAAACACTTGCTGTGGAGTAGCTTCACATGTTTTAATTCAGTTTACTCTGAACTGTGTCTATTCATGTTTGCCGTTTATCATCTGTCCCGTTTTGCAGATGAGGTAACTGAGGCTCAGAGAGGTCAAGTCACTTGTCTAAGGTCACACTGCTGACACGTGAGGGTCAGCTCCAAAGCTGGTCGTGTACAGATGTCTCTACTGTCCAAGTGTACTGCTGTGAAGTTTTGTCTTTGAACAGATGTAATTCATTTTAAAAAAAGAGAGAGAGAGAGAGTTGGCTGAGGAAAATAGTAAGTCACCATATGATGGTAGAGAAATATGGCAGCAATAGAACATTAGTGTGTCAGCTTTGAAAGATTGGAAATGTTACAGGTGCCCATGTCTGCTGTCAGAGATGAATCTGGTAAGCTTTCAGCAAGGGCCTCTTTAGTGCCAAATGCCAGGTGAGCCACTGGGCCTCGGAGCTGAACAAGTCACACAAAGCCCTGTTGTTTCCAGAGCTTCTGTTCTAGCTGGAGAGGGACTGTGTGCAAGTGAACAAGCAAATGACAGCTTGCAGCTTGTGAGAGGAAAGCAGACAGTGAAGTGTGTGTCTGTGTGTGCATATGCATGTTGGTGTGCACGTGTGCGTGTGCACATGGATGTCTGTGCATGTATGGATGGATGAGCATGTGTGTGTACACGTTATGTGTGTGCATGTGTGTGTGTGCATGTACACGTGTGTGCTGTGCACACACACATTGCACTTGTGTCTGTGTTACCAGGACAGGGATGGGGCACGGGCATCTGCTTTTAGTAGGTTACTGTCTTCAGTCACCTCTATAAAAAGATGACGTTTCAGATCAGATGCAAAGGTGCCGTGAATAGGCCTGTCGTTTCCTCTGGCCTGGCTCTTTTCCTGGTGACTCTTTGCCCCGCCCTGTCCTCTCGGGACTGTGAATGAATTCAGGGAACTTTGAGGCCAGCTTCCCACAAGGACGCTGCGTTAGCCTGACTTCAGGAGTTCTTCCTGGCTCGAAGCTGGGAAAAGGCCAGCGCCACCTGACACTCCTCTGTCAGGTGAGGATTGATCCGCTCTGCCACGAGTGATTTATTTTTAGCCTTCTCTGTGAGAGAGGCAGCAAAGACACGGTTAGTTTATTATTAAACTGAACGCTTTATTCATCCGTGCCTCTCCGTATTGGTGGTGTCAAAGGGAAGTCAGGTGGGTGTGGAGGACAGATTTTTACTAAGACTCAGAGCCTCTCCTGCCCTTCGCAGACCTCTTGGCTAGACAGAACAGCAGCACGCTGCCAGTTTCTGGCCAAAAGTCTGTCTTTGACAGGCAAGGAGTTGGATGCACTCATCGGAGGGGGCAGGCAGTGAGAAGGAGTCGGTGGCTGCAGAGGCCATGTGGGGGCAGAGACACCCACACCCCCACTAATGCAGACAGCTGCTTCTCAGCCCCTGAAATGCAAATCCCACATGGCCGAGTCTTCTTCTGTCTTCCCAGACAGATTGGACACACAGGATTTGAATGCATCATCTCCAGAGGTTGAAATACTGGTGACTAATTAAAAAATTTAAAAACACTTTACAGGCCAAAGTGAAATCTGAGAGCCACATGTGCTAGTCGGCGACCAGTTGGTGACCTCTTATCTCACAGCCCCCTAGAGCCTCACCTGGCTGGCCGAGGAACACAAGGGGTCAGGCTCTTTCTAGAATGTGGTGGAAAGTAAAGAGGACAAAAATGGAAGAGGTCACATATTTATCTGAGGTTTTTTTTATGCAGTCTTTTATTCACTTTGGTCAGCTTTGCATTGGTAAGAGAGTCCCTGGGGGATGCAAGTGGTTTGTGTTCTCCTATTAACTGAGAGGTTGATGGTTGAAATCCACCTCGCAGTGCCGTGAAAGAAAGACGTGGTCATCCACTTCTGAAAGGTTGCAACCACTGAGTGTCTTGTAGAGCACAGCCCAGCTCTGAAACACTCGGGGTCCCCATGGGTCAGAATTCACTGCACTGCCAAGGGTATTGTGACACGCTGGACCCAGAGCAGCCCCCCAGTGAGCTCCCGTGTGTGCAGTGGCCAGCCTTGGAGATGGCTTGCCAATGACCTTGAACGTTTCTCAAATACTTTCTCTGAGCCAGGCTCGGCGCCAAGTGGGTTTCCTACATGATTCTCTCATGTGATCCTCATAGCACCCTCCTGAGGTGGTTCCAGTTGTATTGTCCCCTTATGGATGGGAGCCATGGGACTCAAACAGGTGATGACCATTGCTCAAGGTCACACAGCTAGAAAGGAAATGAGTTGGAAAACACCTTGGCCTGTCTCCAGGACCTGCAATGTTAAAAGACTGTCACTACTCTCTCCCCTTGACAGAAGCCACTTCTTCATTCAACTCTTAACATTTAAATGCTCCTTTTATTTAAACTACTCGTTTGAGGATCATTACCATTCAGTGTCAACATTTGCAGCACGTGGACCATATGTCAGGCCCCCTGTGTGGCTCAGAGAGAACGGGCCATCGTGAACTCCCAGGGGACTGAGGAAGATCAGAGATAAGAAAGACTTAAGGGCAAGACGCACCACTCATCTCTGTCAGTCTGTCTACTCTGGTGGCTTGTGTGTTGCTGTGATGCTGGAAGCTATGCCACCAGTATTTTGAATACCAGCAGGGTCACCCATAGTGGGTAGATTTCAGTGGCACTTCCATACTAAGACTGGGAAGAAAGGCCTGGTAATGTGTTTCCAAAAATGATCCAGTGAGATCCCTGTGGATCACCATAGAATATGGTCTGGAGGAAACCGTGGTGGCATAGTGGGTGGGTGCTGCATCTGCTAACTAAAAGGTTGGCAGCTCAGATCCACCAGGCACTCCTTGGAAACTCTATGGAGTAGTCCTACTCTGTTCTGTAGGGCCGCGATGAGTTGGCATCGATATGACGGCAATGGGTTTTGGTTTGGTATAGAGCTGGAAGATGAGCCCTCTGGATTGGAAGGCATCAAAACACACAGTGGCCTCGACAGTGGACTCAAACATAGGAATGGCGGTGAGAGGATAGCAGGGGGTTGGCCAGCCTTTTCTTCCGTGGTACACGGGGTCACATGGGGTCACTACGATGGCAGTGAACAACAGTTACAAGATGTGGTCGTGGTGGTGACAGCAGGGGATGGAAGAGGAGGGAGTGGTCAGTAGAGGGTTCCAGGAGAGGTGTAAGTTTGAGTTCAGAAGACTAAATTGACACTCCCTGGGTAGGCAAGGAGGAGAAGGTGTTCTGGGCAGAGGGAATGGCCTGCACCAAACCCAGGAGCTGTGAGAAGGTGAAGGAGCCCTGCCCAGCTACACTGCCCATCCTCTCTGTTTCCTCTGGTAACTGTGAGAGAAGGACTTCTCCGCTACCTTGCATCTTGCCTGTGTCCATCTCAACACCTGGCCCAGAAAACCTGGTCCTTCCCCATCAATGCAGGGTAGACACATCTGGCTCCAGCTTGTTGCATGAGCATGTGGACCTCAGGACAGACCAAAAGGCAGACCTTTGTGTTGTGAGACAGGATGGTACAGCGGTTGGGAGCTCGTCCTCTGGGATTAGACTGCTAGGTCCGAATCCTGGCTTTGCCTTTTGCCATGCCCTGGGCCCTGGGTGGTGCAAGTGGCTACTTGGACACTTTTGCATATGGCTGCTAATGAAAGGTTGCCAGTCTGATTCTACCCAGTGACACTGCAGAAGAAAGGGCTGAGAGGCTGATTCTGGAAGATGACAGCCGTCAGCAGGCCTGTGAGCAGTGTTCTGCTGTGACACACACAGGGTGGCCAAGAATCAGAATAGACCCCACTCCAGTGGGTTTTGCTGAATAAGTTGCTTCACTTCCTGAGCCTCAGTTTCCTTACCTGGAAAATGGAGGAGTAACAAGGGAGCACACCAGAGGTCCTCACACAGGGCCTCACGTAGAGTATGTTCCCAGCGCGGGGCTGAGGGAGGTGTTACTAAGAAGTCCCGTGCTTGGGAGTCCCCATGCACTTCAGTACCTTCAAGTGCAGGAGAGACTGTAAGATCCCTCAGACCCATGCTGTCCAGTAAGGTCGTCATGACAACTAACTAGAAGTGAAATACAGTTTTTCAGTCACAGCAGCCGTATTTCAAAAGTTTAATAGCCACATGTGACAAGTGGCTGCCATATTGGACGGTGAACGTTCAGAACATTTGCGTTACTGTAGAAAGTTCTGTCGGGGCAGCACTGCCTTAGATAATCTCATACCCAGGTCCTTAAAACACCTCTTGGCTGAAATCCACCCTTGAGGGTGCTCTCTGTGTGTCTGTGACGAGGGTAATGGTGCCTTCCCACCCAGAGAAATGGAAACGTTCCAAGACTAATATTAGTACTTCTTCCTTGTAGCCTTTGGGTTCAAAGTGGCTTCTGTCATGAACTTAGCCTTAGAGATGTGCCTTGGGGCGTGGTAGGTAGTCAGTAATAATTGAGGAAGGGGCATGGCACAAGGGATAAGAGCTTGGACCCTGGAGTCACTTGGCCAATGGTTCTATAGAATTTAGTTTATATCTTCTGAAGTTTCATGTGAATGAAATTATACAGTGTGTACTCTTTCATCTGGCTTCCTTAACATACATATTATCCCCAGGGTCATGCAGAGTGATCTTTATTTCTGAGTAGCAGTCCATGGTACAGAAACCCTGGTGGTGTAGAGGTTAAGTGCTACGGCTGCTCACTGTGAGGTCGGCAGTTCAAATCCACCAGGCATTCCTTGGAAACCATGGAGCAGCTCTACTCTGAACTATGGGGTTGCTAAGAGTCAGAATCTGCCCGACAACGATGGGTTTGGTTTTTGGTTTTTAGTCCGTGGTGTGAATAGACCACAGTCTCTTTCACTGTTTTCACATGTGGAAATTTAGTTTGTTAGTATGCAGAGAGCTTACGAAAGAAACCGAAAATTGTCCTGATCCCAGGGCCTCAGTGAGCCTAATAAAGCAGCCTTTTTGTTTTGTTCAGGTAAAACTCTCACTTGGTTTTGGAGTCAAATCCACAAAACAGAACGTGTTCAGTGACTTCTTCCACCTCGGTCATCTCCATCCTGTCCCTGCCTTTAGCTCCCAAACCAAGAACCAAACCCACCACTGTAGAAATGATTCTGACTGATAGCAGATATACGGACAGGGCAGAACTGCCCCACAGAGTTGCCAAGGAACACTGGCTGGACTTGAACTGCCGACCTTCTGGTTAGCAGCCATAGCCCTTAACCACTACCCCACAGAGGCTTCCCCTTTACCCCCAGGCACCCATTTTCACTGGTTCCTGGTTTTCCCTTTCTACTCTGAAGTGTCCTTTGCTTTTTAAATAAAAGTTGTGTGTGCACGTGTCAAGAAAACTTACACATCAGAGAAAGACATAAAATAAGGAGAATTCTGTTTCACAAAGGGAATCACTGCTAGCAATTTTTTATGGACCCTCCTGTGGGGAAAATACCAGTGTTTTCAAGTGTGTCCTAAGGATGGGTGTCTGTATGTGCGTGCGTGCGTGTAATTATCACTTCCTCATTTCATAGATGGGGCACCAGGACCTGCAGTGTGGTTACATAACCACTCCCCAGAATGCTAGCATGTCATAATTTGAGCCTCAGACCCTAAGGTCAGGGATCACTGCAACGCAGGAGTGCACAAATGACCTGCCTTCTACGGCCCAGCCCCCCACCCACTGTACTGTACCCTGTCCACTTCTCAGCAGTTTGTTCCTCCCTGGTTTCAGAGTTTGCAGTAACCTTTTGCTGGAAAGCCCTGGGGCATTGCTGCTCAGAAAGCCTGTGCTGCTCTACAAAGGTTTTCCGTTTTGTTCAGCCAGCCGCATGAGTTAAAGCTGCCTGTCAGATTGTGCAGACGACACCAAAAATTAGCTGTTTGGAGCTGCGTTTTGGAGAAGCTGCTGCCCGATGGGAACTCTTATTTTCGTCTATATATAGGCCTTATGGTAAGCCAGCTAAAGTTAGTGTAATTTATTTTCAGAGTGACTCCTTAGAGCAAGGCCTGGTGGGTTGGGCCACTTGCCTGGCAAGCATTTGAAAGATAGCTGAACCTGGCATCTCAGCAGATCTACTGGCTGCTCACATTTCTGGGCAAAGAATGTGCACTTTTGCCTGCATGCTTCTTTGTTTGGGGGCAGCAATCCTGAGAGGTAGTTAGGAGTTACACCCATTTAGCAGATGAAGCCACTGAGGCCAGTAACCTTGCAGTGTACCTAAGACACAGCTGATAAAGCTGAGATAGAAGTGTCCTGGTTCCCAGTTTTGTGTCCTTTGTGTTACAAATTAAGTTCTTCAGAGTGTTCTGTGCATGAAAAGATGCTAACAGAAACGTGGGAACTGGGCTTTAATCCGAGAGGCAACAGAGCATTGTGGGAAGGGCCTGGACTTTCTCTGTTTGCTCTTTCTCCGCATTTGAGTTGGAATGGTTAAACGTGTCTACTCAGACGTTAGGTTTTCTCTCCCCAGTGTCTGACATACAGCTGGCGCTCAGTAACTGTCTGGTGAAGGAGTGAACATTAGCAAACCTTAGTTAGGTGGTTTGATAGCCATCACAGTGGGCCATTGTTCAGATCCCAGTTCAGCCTCTTACTGGTGATGACGTTGGACCAGTTGTTTCACTCTCTCTTAGCCCCAGTTTTTTTCAGCTGTAAACTGGGAATACCTGCTTTATTAGCATTGTCTCAAGGATGGAAATGAGAATTAAGAAGAGTTTAAGGCCAGTAAAGTGCCTGGCACTTAATAGATGATTCATAAATGGCAGCTTTATTGAAAAGAAAACCTTTCACAGTGTCTTCTGGCATAACTCAAGTTGAAGGAGATAGTTTGTTGGAGTATTAAGATTTTAGGTTAAACTGCAAAATGTGTATCAAAAGAGCCACCTTTTGGGAAATGGCCACTTACAGGTGACCTGACAAAAGAAAAAACCTCAGGCAGGTTTCCCTGGCCTCTCTGAGCAAAGCCAACAGACTAAGATTGCATGCTTGCTTAGCTGCCTGCTGTTGCTGTAACAGACACCACAAGAGTGTGGCTCTGAGGAACAGAAGCTGGCTCACAGTTCTGGAGGCTAAAAGTCAATAGTGGGGTCTCAGCCATGTTAGTGGCATCTTTGTCACTATCCCTGGCATCATTCTTTCGTCCTTCACTGCCCACATGTGGTGTGTCTGTTTGTCTTTATCTCTCTGTTTATGCTGCTCTTTGTGTAAGTCTGAGGTGATTAGGTCTAGGATCCACTCTACACTGGTATGACTTCAGCTGATTGACGGCTCACAGCACATTAGATTGTATTATGAAAGATGATTGCATCACATTCGCTGCATTAGATCACATCTGCAGGTAGCAGGGCTAGGGTTTCAGCGCCTTTTTTTTGGATGGAGGAAGTCACAAGCCAATCCACAGCCGCTATGGTACTGCTTTGTTTAAGAGGCGATTACTTATGTTAACATAATCCTTTTTTAGTAAAACAAGTGTCTCGTAATAAACGTATACCTATTTTGTATGGAAACCACAGCCTGTCATTCCCCTCCCTCCCTCCCTCCCCCTCCCTCTCTCTCTCTCTTTTTCTCTCCCCCCAACACACATGCATACACGCACACACACACGCATACACGCACACGCACACGCTGTCTCCTCCAGTGATGATGCCTTTTTTTTTTTTTTTAATTTTGGAAGAGGTGAGTTCCTCTCCAAAGTTGCCTACTATATGCTGGCTACTACTTATTCCTTCACTAGACAGTTATTAAACGCCAGCTGTGTGCCACGCCTAGGAGAGAGAAAGCCTAGCATTTCAGTAGACTTGTTGAACCTAATTCAGCTATGTTGAAAGCAAAGAGAAAAGGAAAAATGCAAATAGCCTGGCCTTCAGCTTTGTCTCCTGTCTGTAAAGTGCGTGCAGCTGTGTTTGATGGGCTCTGAGTACTTTGTAATCACCAGACGCTCCTTGGAAACCCTATGGGACAGTCCTCCTCTATCCTGTAAGGTCACTATGAGTCTCAGTCGACTTCACAGCATCATGCTTGGTCGAAGTTCTTTGTGGAGTCCCAAGTCATGAAAACAGTTCACATACTTGACTGCTGATTGAAAGGCTGAAGGTTCGAGCTCACCCAGAGGCACCTCCAGTGATCTGATTCTGCAGTGCCAGCCGTGGAAAACCCTGTGCTGTGTGTTTCTGCTGACATATAGCAGGGCCATCGTGAGTCAGAATCCGCTTCACAGCCACTGGCTTCAGGTTTGCTGTAGATCTCTGATTCTAGATCTCCATGGAGGCAAAGAGTCCCTTTTCCCTGTTCCACACCCCAGCAGGCTGACTGAGAATTGTATGTTCAGTCTCCGTTTTCCAGCATCAATTAGAATACTCAAAAGCCCCAGACTCTCAGACATCACCTGGTAGAAGCCAGAGACACGAAATAAGTCAAGTCTGGGTTTTGGGGACACCCTGAGCATTCTGATTATCTTTGAAACAGGGCTGCATGCAGAGGGTAGATGACAGTATGGGGTCATGGGTTCCAAGTCACCGAGGCTGGCCATTCAGCCAGCCGATGGCGGTACAAGTGTAAGATGAGGTGTGATGAGCCAAGTAAGTGACTCTTGAATCACTTCTGAGGTGCCAAGCGGTCTCTCTGACTTGCCAGTCAAGGGATTTGAACTTATTACTCTCCTGTGATGGAAGCTTCTGGAGTCTTTACGCTGGAATGTTAGTCCAGCTGAAGGTAGCTGGGCTCACCAGGTCCCGACAGCCCAAGCTTCTTTCACTAGCATTCCTGCCGAGGGCCCCAAGCACCTCCTCTCCCCCTAATTGCACCTGGGTACACTGTGATTAAAATGCTTCTTCTGGGAAGCAGAAGACGAACCTGTATTTTGCCCTTGTCTTTCATGGTACCCACTAGGTATCTCCATCATAGCAATTATTTTAGATGGTTGAAATAGAGATACTTAGGAGGGAGTTGGTGTGAAGGAAGAGGATGCCTTTTATTTGGCACTTACTGTGTACTCAGGAGTCCTGGATGCTGTAGTTAAAAGCACTCAACAGCTAACTGAAAGGTCAGCTGTTCGAAACCACCAACAGCTCCTAGGGAGAAAGAGATGGTGAAAGCCTTGGAAACCCTCTGGGGCAGTTCTGCTCTGTCCTGTAGGGTTGCTGTGAGTTGGAATCGACTCAATTGCAGTGAATTTTTTAGACTGTGTACTGGACACCCACTGTCTCACTAATGCTTCATAATGATGATACCCTGTACTTGACTCGCTTTGTGTTAGTATCCCGTCTTGTAAACGAGGCAGCTGGATTACAGAGATTAAAGAGCTTGCCTGAGAGCCCACAGCTAGCAGCTGGCAAAGACCTGGGCCTTTAATCCCTATTAAAAACTCCTTGTAGTGATGTAACTGTTCCCATGTCAGACCCTGGCAGGCTGTGTGCTCCCGAGGTAGGGCTCGTCCCCATTCATTATTTTATCCCTGTTATTTAAGAGGAATAAATAAATCAGTCAAAAATGACCAAGTTCCTGTTTTAAGCCCTGAGATGGCAACTGTGAGGAAGGAAGGGACTGTCCCTGCCCTCTCGAGGGCTTCTCACTGGTTCGGGTGGCGTGGCTTCTGGGGAAGGCACTGGGAGGTGAGGGGCTGGCTGGATGTGTGTGGATACAAGTTTGGCGTCAGCAGTTGGTAGCTTTTTCCTGATTATGACCCCCTAGGTCAAAGTTTCTCAGCCTTGGCGCTTTTGACATTGGAGACCTAATACTCCTCTGTTACGGGGTCCTGCCCTGTGCTTACTAGGGTGCTTGGCAGCATCCTTATCAAATGTCCCCTGGAGGTGACAGTGGGGCAGTGACGTGGGGCCCTCCAGTCCAAGGCTGGCACTGGTGAAGCCCCAAAACTCCCCTTTCTCCTCCCTGTGGAAGAGTTTGTTGCCCAGGTCAGGGTTTTGTGTAGGGTCTGGCACAGAACAGCACTCAGGAAACTAGTCTGACAGTAAAGATGGTGTGCAGCAGTGACCCGAGAGCCTTAAGGTCACCAGTCTCCCACTCCTGTGTTGTGGGGACACCTGTGACAGCTGTTCATATCTGAGCCTTCAGGTGTGACCGCCTGTCCCAGAGCATCACGTCTGCAAGGTGAAGTTCACAAAGGCTTCTTTTCACACGAAGTGTGGAAATTCCGTTGCAGGCCACCCATGCCTGCGACAGCCACGTCAGCAGGCAGCGGTGATCAATTGATGGGTGTGAGGGCTGTAAGAGCCTGTTCCAGGCCTCTCTGAAGCCTGGGCTGGCATCGGACACTGACCTTGACCAGTCTGGGCAGACTTCACTGTCTTTCGGGTTTTGTAATTAGCAGAAGTATCTGGTAAAGGAGCAGCCACTAGCAGAACTGTTGGCTGTAAGGCTCAGAATGATTTGTTCTTCCAAAGCTCTAGGAGAATCCCTCTTGTCTGTTTAGGTGAAAGGAAAAAAAAAGTTACTTTGAGGAAGAAAGCAGCAAGAATATTAAAATCCACTGCGTGGTGGCAGCCTCTTGCTCTGTGGTTTGGTAGGCAGGGTAAGGTTGGGGTCACAGTACAGGTGCTGCATGCAGCCTCACCTCCCACTTCCTGGCTGGGCTGAGTCTTCAGCTAATCTGAACCTCAGCTTTCCACATCTGTAAAATGGGATTAAAATAGTACCTACTGTATAGAGACACTGTGAAGACGAAATGATCTCATACTCGTCCCAGCTTAGAACAATATCTAGGACATAGTAAGCACTCAAGAAATGTGACTGTTGTAAGTGAAGGATTTAGAGTCACGGAGATCAGAACTGGAACCGTGGTCGCCACTGCTTACTTGCTGTGTGACCTTAGTAAGTGTCTTTACCTCTGAGCCCGTGTCTTTCTATTGTAATATCTGTGATGGTTGTCGATAGCATGATCAGGTCATCCTAGTGTACCTCCCTGGGGTTAGCATGGAAAGTCCCATGTCCTCAGTCCCAGGCAGATTGAGATGACTGGTCACCCTAATTACGAGATTGAAATAAACCAGAGCACCTACCACACAGAAACCAAAAACCAGAGCTGTTGCCACTGAGTTGGTTTTAGTTTGGGTTCGAAAGTAGCTTTGAACCATCAGCCTTTAGGTTCGTAGCTGATCGCAAACCATTTGTACCACCCGGGGGCCTTCAGCACACAGAAAACGAAGGATCCAGTTCCACTGTTGAGTCAGTTCCAACTCAGCGTGACTCTGTGGGACAGAGTAGAACTGCCCCATAGGGTTTCCAAGGGACAGCTGGTGGATTTGCACTGCTGATCTTGATTAGCAGTTGGTCTCTTAACTACTGTGATACCAGGGCTCCAAACCCACAGCCATCAAGTTGATTTCAACTCGTAGTGACCCTATAGGACAGGGAAGAACTACCCCATAGAGTTTCTAAGGAATGCCTGGTAGATTTGAACTGCTGACCTTTAGGCTAGGAACCGTAGCACTTAACCACTATCCCACCAGGGTTTTCCCAGCACATAGTAGGTGTCAGTAAGTTGGAAGTTGCAAAAAAAAAAGGTAGTCTGTTCTGCGTCGTTTGTGTGTCTGTCTGCGTCTGTGTCTGTGGGTGTCTCTGCCGGTCATCTTGCAAATGCCCATGGCATTTTCCTGAACCATAGAAGTTTAGAGTTCCAAAGTAATGTTTGTCTAACCTAAATCAATGGTGGAAAAAAGTCCTCTTTTTTTAGGCAGAAGAAAGATCTTTTCCCAGACCTTAATATGCTACAATGTATTTGTTCTTTATTTGCTTGCTGTCTGTAACCATAACAAGGATGGAATAATTGGTGAAGCCTGGTAGATAGTAGCAAGCTTTTGGCTTAGACTGTGTGGGATGTGTTATGATCCCCAACAATGGGAAATAGAGATTACTGGAAACTCATCTTGAAAATTTTTATTGTGCTGTTTCATTGAGTTGGTTTTCAGAGGTATCTATGGCTGATTATGAAACCATGTAAATATAACCTAGGTGGTAGTACTGAGCCCTGACTTTTTTTTTTTTTAGTTTTTTAAATATTTTATTTGCTTTAAGTGAAAGTTTACAATTCAAGCCCGTTTGTCATACAAAAACTTAATGCACGCAGGGCTGTGTAACTCTAGCTGCTCTCCCCGCTGCTTCCCATTCCAGGACAGCACACTCCTGTCTTCCATCCTCTATCCATTTGCCCATTCTTGTCCCCTCCACCTTCCCATCTCATCTCTGGACAGGACTTGCTCCGACAGCCTCGTATATATATTTAAGCCAAGAAACCCCTTCTTCCCAGCATCACTATGTGTTATAAGCCAAGTGCCGTTGAGTTATAATGCAGTCCCATCTTTGTCTGAGGATTTCGCTTTTGTACTGATTTCAGAGTCCAGGGGCGATGCTCACAGGGAACCCTCCTGTCAGATGAATCATCGAGTCTGGTCTTTTAATAGAGTTCTAGTTCTGCATTCCCATTTTCTCCCGCTACCTCGGGGACTTTACACTGTATTCCGTGTCAGGGCAGTTGTTGGTGGCGGCTGGGCACCATCTATTCTTCCGGTCTCATGCTCATGTCGTGTCTAGACCATATGGCACCTTCTGTCAATGACTAATTTCTTAATCTGTTGTTTAATATGTGGTGATTGAGTCAGTCAGTTAATGATGCATTGTGTTTGCTGAGAAAGTGACACCGGTCTAGTTTTATAGGCATTACAAGAGGCTTTTGAGCAGCATGTTTAGTAGAATCAGATTTTGTACTCAGGTTTCTTGGATTTAGTCAAGTCCTGGCTCTAGCCAGTAGACGTTGGGTAAAAAAACAGTGGCCCAGGCACTGTGACAGACTCCTCAGATGTCCAAACTTGAGATAGCAGAGTTTTGCTGAGAATCTAAGAACCTGGCCTGTAAGTGCCAGTTCCTGAAACACCCTTAAGAGTAGCCTGCCTCTCTGTGATTTAAAACAAAGAGACAAACTAATAATAATAGACAGTCTGAGGTGCCGGGTGTGTGTGGCAGCCAACAGATAGCAGGACGGGTAATGGGAGAAGGTGCTGCCGTAGCTGCAGGGAGTTCCACTAACAGACACAATAAATAGAGCTATGATTATATATTAGCAGCTCCCAAATGAGTCATAATACAGGATTGTGTATGAGGTCAAGAACAGGCTGGAAAACAGGTGTTGTTTAGATATGTTTCAGGTCTGCTGTGTGTCCTTTAAACCCACTTAAAAAAAAAAAAAAGATTATTATGAACCAGGCACTATTCTAAGTGCTTTACATACGTTAATTCAGTCACTCTTGATAGTACACCTAGGAGTTAGATACCTGTTACCCTTTGCGATTGGGTTGATGCTGACTCATAGCAACCCTACAGACAAGGTAGAACTGTGCCATAGGTTTTCAAGGAGCACCTGGTGGATTCCAAGTGTTGACCGTTTGGTTAGCAGCTGTAACTCTCAATCACTGCGCTACCAGGGCTCCAGGAGGTAGTCAGGCATTGTTATTATTCTTGTTTCACTTATGAAGAAACTGAGAACCAGAGTGCTAAGTAACTTACTCAGGGTCAAGCAGTTACTGATCGAGCCAGCATTTGAACACCCCCCGGTGCGAGGATTCATGCTCTGAACCGTTCCTCTGTGTTGAAGTCACATGGTACATAAAATAAATGACAGTGGATAATTTGTACAGAATACCCGCTTTCTCCTTAGAGTGACCAAACCAGCTGTCCTAGGTCCTGAGTTCTGTGGGTCAATTTTTTGGAATGGCTGTGCGGAGCACCTCCACTCATTGACTGTATCTACTGGATTCTAAAATAGTAACAGCAAGAGTTTTCAAGACCCTCAAATTGATGAGTGTCATAGAATCTCTTCTCGTTATACCTTTGATACTGTGTCCCCCTTCATGCTCTTCCCAAACTGTTTTTTTTTTAACCTGTCTTAAAATGTGCAAGTAGTTTACCGTACCTGCCAAAAACGAGGTCTTAATTAGCCTTCATTTTTAAAGTCTGCAGCTGTAAACTGCTTTGAAAAGATGGAAAAGATTAGTGCACTGGTAATAAGATAATTGTCCCTGAGAAATGCTGTTAGCATGTAAACACAGTTTGCATGTAAAATCAGAACAACTGTAATATTTCCCCCTTTTGGTGTTTAAAGATGCTCCTGCATGAATAATTATAACTAAAAGCAGAGTGCAAAACCGGAATACTGCATCCTTTCCCTTTTATTCTTTCTCACACCTGTCACAGCTCAGAAGGAAGCCTGCTTGGTGGCATCTTTCCTGAATCTGGACTTCCCTTCCCCAGCAGCCATTTGGAATTAGTACCAGGAGCGGGGTGTCTCATGGAGAATTCCCCCAAATTAGGAATGCAGGACAAACAAAATGACAGATTCCACTGCAGCCTTTTATAGCAGGCTTTGGATCAGACAAAAGTCCCTGGTTGGTCCAGATGGTTTGCACTGGGCTGGTAATGAAAAGGTAGGTGGTTTGAACACACCCAGTGGCACCATGTAAGAAATGCCTGGCGATCTGTTTCCATAAAGTTTACAGCCGTGTAAACCTTATGGAACCCAGGTCTTACACTGAAAGCAGGTGGGGTTGCCGTGAGCTGGAATCGACTGGATGGCTGTGTATAGTGTACCTGGGAGCAAGCGCACGTGGGTAACTGCAGAAAGCATGAGAATTCTCACAAATGTTTGTGTGTGCATGCGTACACACGTACACACACTCATTACATAGCTGAAGAAAAATGGTTGTGGCTCTGTAGAGCAGAGGTGGATGCGGTAAACCTCAGTCTGCCTTCTTAGGCCTAGAAAAGCTGCACTGAAATACGCTGAGCCTGCCACCCCCTGTGGTGTTGACCTTGCTTCTCTTGAGCTGTTTTACCCTTTGATAAATTCAGAACTTGCTCTCATTTCATGATGTCTCTGCACTTGTCAGAGTGCGTGTCCCAGCTTGTCAGTGGACCATAGCTCATCAGATATGCAACATATCCTATAAAGGCTCAAGTCTTGACTTCTTCGTCTCAAATATTTGCCCATCAGTAGGTTGAGTTAAATCAGAAGGAGCCCAGGTGGTGCAGTGGTTAAGCACTGGACTGAGAACCCAAGGGTCAATAGTTTGAATCCCCCAGGGCTCTGTGGGAGAAAGATGCAGCAGCCTGCTTTGGTAAAGATTACAGCCTTGGGAACCCTAGGGGGCCGTTGTAGTCTGTTGTATAGGGTCACTATGAGTCAGAATCAACTTACGGAAATGGGTTTTGTTTTTTTAGGTTGAGCTGGGCTGTGTCTTCTTTGTCTTTTATTTCCAAAGCTAGTCTGCACAGTGAGGGCTTTGCTTTTACCTTTCCATTGGGAAGAAGTCCAGAGGCTCCTGTGTTGTCTGGGATCTGAGCACTCGTCTCTTAGATTCCAACCTATCGTGACTTGTCATACAAGGGTGCAGTGAATTTGGGGCCAACATGAATTTCACCAGTATTTTGTCTGTGGCAGTCACAGAGATAGTCCTTGGCCTTGGGAAAGTTGTTCAGACAGCATCCAGGGGGAAGTAATTACAGCAAAAGGCCTCACCCTTACTCATGAGAGCAGACTGTTCTTCTGGCCCAGTATTCCTGGGCGTGTTCATATATTCTTGATTCAAGTCAGCCATGAACTTATTAGCCAGCTTTGCTTTAAGGTTCATCCGTGGTCTACATTCCATGCTTCGCTCTGGCCGCAGAGCCTCCAGGTGAGACCGCTGGACATTGCTTGGGACCCACATACCACACATTGCAAATGCCATTGCCTGTAGCAGTCACCAACCACCCATCTTGTCATTTTGTCCTTCTGTGGTAGCTCACATATTCCTATGATGCTGGGAGCTATGGCACCGGGATTTAAAACACCTGTAGGGTCATCCATGGGGGACAGGTCTCAGCGGTGCTTCCAGAGTATGATAGACTAGAAGGACAGGCCTGACAGCTGATATAAAGGCCCCAGAATCGTAGCAGAATACTGTTGTTTGCTTCGGGCATGACATCGGAGGGGATCATTTGCTGGAGGAGGACATCATGTGTGGTGACATAGAGGGCCAGCGAGGACATGGGAGACCCTTGGTGAGATGCATTGGTATGGTAGCCATAACAACAGACTAGAACAGAATGATGAGGGAGACAGTGAATGAAGACCAGGCGGCATCTTGCTCTGTTGGGCATAAGATCGTCGCGAGTTGGAGTTGACGTGCTGGCAGCTGAAAACAACAGAGCAGTCACGGCTTTAGTGAGGGAAGCACTTCTGGGGGACTGCTGGCAGTCAGAGGATGCATGCCCCTTTTCAGAGGACTGCCGCAGTTCACCTTCAGGCTCCCATTGTTTGATGAAGACAATGGATGCATGTTGTCAACTCCTCGATTTTTCCAAGAAATGCCAGAACTTGGGAGTTTCATGTGGTATCTCCCAAATTTCCAATGTCGGTAACGTATTTCACTTTTCTTTTTTTAAACAGTGCATAGACTGAACAAAACATATCTACATGAAACACTGCTTCTAGGCCCCTCAGGTTGCTGCTTCGGCAATAAACCTTTAAAGAGAATGTTCTGGAAGTGCCTGCTCCACACAGGCTGTTGCTGTGTCATCAGCCACGATTCCTGCGGCATCATGACTGTTCAGCTCCAGGCTGCAAACTTGAACTTGCATCTCGTTTGCCCAGCTCTTTGTCATCCTTTCCTGCCCCTTCCCCACAGATGGTGCAATGAAGAGCTTTGAGAGGGAGCACTTCCTGGGCTGCGCAGACCCCACAGTTAGGAAGGGCATGTCGCAGGTGAGGACGAGGGTCTCCCTGCTCCCACTGTGCGGCAGAAATGCTTAGAAATAAAGAGGCTCGTTGTAGGCTGCGAGTTCAGTCGGCAGCGCTGGGAAAGAACAGTGCTCGTCTCTGGGGTGTTGATTATCGGCTTGCTTGGAGCTCTCAGGCTCCTGCCTGACCTTGGAACAGGGGCTGGCAAATGTGGCTTTCTGGGTATAGAATTGGTCATTTCAGAGCCCAAGCCATTGAGACCCAGTAAGGCTGTCTCCATTCACCGATGAAAGGGGCTCATTGTCCGGAGTCCCTGTGCTGGACCCCTTTCCCTGGCCGCCTCCTCTCCCCTTCCCCCAGCTGGGGTTTTGTGAGTGCTTGACCGCAGGACACTCCTGGGGCCGCGCTTTCTCCCCACCTTCCTGTCTCACAGCTTTGGGGCTGCCCCCAGACAGAAGGCGAACCGGCCTGGGAGCCCCCGTGCACGTTTCTGGGCTCTCTGGGCCAACTCTGTTGTTGTGGGTGATGAGAGGACTTCCTTCCGTGAGAGCTTGGAACAAGCAGCCAGCCCGTTCCAGGGCAGCTGCGCTGGGCAGCCCTGCAGGAAGCGAGAACACAGTGGGTGCTGGGCACCTCTTCCTGTTCTGCCCTCTGCACCACACTTCCTCACACCACCCTCCACTGAGCCCTCAGCCCTGGAGGGTCAGGAATGTCACACTCGAGGTAGAGACATACACATCCGTACACAGCAACTGCTCACCTTACTCTGAATGAGTCCAGCTGTTTTGGGTTTTTTTCTACTTGGAACACAATGAATCCCAAACTTTTCTTCCTTGAGGGTGAGAGTGAGGGTGGGGCCAGCCTGAAGAAGCTGTGAAATGGGCATAGTGGAGCAGAGGGATCAGGAATAGCAAGAAATTGGAATCATCCTAGATGCCCATCAGCTGGATAAATGGATAAACTATGATACATATACTCAGTGGAACACTATGCGATGCTAAAAAACAAGGATGAATTTAGAAAACATCTCATAACCTGGTTTCAACTGGAAGACATTATGCTGAGTTAAATCAGTCAGCAGCAAAAGGACGAATGTTCTATCAGACCCCTGCTATAAGGACTTAAAAATAGGCGTATATACAGAAGGAAAGACTTCTTTGGTAGCTACAAGAACAGGGTTGGGGGGACGAGGGTTTATCATAAATTAGATAGTTGACAGAGATTAGAAGTTTTGTTCATTTACTGTAAGTAAATATTCTGTTGATTTTTTTTTTAAAAAAATGGGAGTTTGAAGGGTGTCCCAAACTCAGATGCCTTTAGAGCCAGCCTAGGTGGGACAGCCTAGGTGCCTGGGTTGTAGGTGCTGATGGCTGTAGCCACACTGCCGTGCTTGCCCAGTTGGCTAGATCTTCTGATATTTTAGGAAAAATCATAAATTGGAATATTTAAAAATCATCCAATTTCTAAATATTGGTGCCTAGTTAAGCATATATGTATGTGTATATATGTGTGTATATATGTGTGTGTATTTCAAACCAAACCCGTTACTGATTCCGACTTAGTGACTATATAACTTGGTCAAGTTAATTCTGAGTTGTGGGAATCCCATGTGTAATAGAGTAGAACTACTCTGTAAGATTTTCCTGACCGTGAAGGTTACAACCTTGGAAACCCTATGGGGCAGTTTTACCCTGTTCTGTAGGATTGCTGTGAGGTACTGTGAATTGGAATCAACTCAGTGGCAACGGTTCATGAGCCAGAATTCACGTGATGGCTGAGAATAACCACCTTTATAATAGATGTAGTTTACCAAGCCTTTCTTCTGTGGAGCTACTAGTGGGCTTGAACTGCCAATCTTTAGGTTAGAAGCCAGTCACAGTCTGCTTGTGTCTGCCACCAGGGTGTGTGTGTGTGTGTGTGTGTGTGTGTGTGTGTGTGTGTGTATGTGAACTATACACCACATAGGTCAACCCGAACCACGTTCCAGGCGTTTTGGCTACTCCTCTTTGTTACTTCAGTGGAGGTGTTAGGGTTAAACAGCTCTGTGGCTTTGGGGCAAGTCTTGTAAACTCTTTGATCCTTAGTGTCAGTTACGAATGACAGTGCAGGGTGTCCATGGTGTGGAAGCATAGACAGATCTGTAATGCCCCAGAGGGCATCCTCCAGAGGTACATGGCTCTAGACTCTGTGGACATCCTGTTGTAACCGCCCCCATAAGGATGGAACAAGAATTAACTGAAACACCGCACCTGAAGTGCTAATGACAATGTCTTGTAAGGACATAGTAAGTGATAGCTGTCATGGTGACCATTGTCATCATCGAGAAATACAGAAGAAACCACTCATTTTTTAATGAGATCGAAATCTTTATGAATCTGGAATGATTGACTGTTTAAATCTCACACTCTTAATGCCTGTATGTTCTGAATATTTATGGCATGTATTTTATTAATAAGCAGTGTAGTGGTTAAGTGCTCCATCTGCTAACTAAAAGGTCAGCAGTTCAAATCCGCCTGACGCTCCTTTGATACTCTATGGCGCAGTTCTACTCTGACCTATAGGGTTGCTTTGAGTCAGAATCGACTTCATGGCAGTGGATTAAGAGGGAAACTTTCCAAAAATATATTAGTTTAAAGAAATAGAAAAGAAGATGCGGATTCAGGTAGAAGATGTGGAATCTCTTCCCTGCAGAAACCTCCTGACTTACACTTTGACTCTAAGTTGTAGAAGACTCTGTCTGTCTCCTGTCCATCTGTCCCCTGTAGCCCCTTGTACAGCTCGCGGCCCAGGAGGGAGGCTTCCCGTTCCACGGCAGCGCAGTCTGGAGCCTGGGCATGTGTTCGCCAGCATCATCCCGGTTCACAGTATCCTGGGATTGTTTTTTTTCCCCATGGCTTGAGTCAGCAGTTCTGTTTGTGGCCTCTTGGAAACAGTCCAGGCATGAAGCACTGCTGAATCACAGGTTTCCCAGAGCTGGGATATGGCACATCTTTGGACAAAAGATGCCCTGGTTAGAGGCTGTTGTGCGGGAGCTGAAGAGGGAGGAAATGAACTTAAAAGAGCGGAGGGATGTGCTTAGAAATTTATTTTGGCAGAAAGAGACAAACCCAGGACTTGGTATTGAGAAACTTGGATTCTAGGTAGCATTTTGATACAGAATGTGTATGTTTCTTAGAAAATTCACTTCTGGTCTTCAGACTTCATGTGCCTCACCAGGAAATGATGGATTTGGTCCTGGTCGGGAGTGGAAATCAGTTTCCTCTCATAGGGAAATTGGAATCTATTGGCAATGTCTGCTCATAGGGCTGTGTTGAGGATTTGAGGCCAAATATTGTTTAGTAATGTCTGCCATGAGTCAGATCCGACTCGATGGCACGTGGCTGGCTTCGCAATGTCTGCCTTGGACGTCAGATAAGGAGGCAGCTGCACTCCAAGCCAGGATCTCTTAAGTCTCTTTTTTGCTCTCACTCTTTTGGAATCTGGGGCTCACGGGATGGAAAACCCACCAGTCAGTCCCAGGAGGCACACACAAGAGCGTCGTGTCTTAGCAACTCTGGGCAGTGTTTGCAGGACAGTCAGCAGCATTGGATCTGGCTGGGATGTTTGCCATCTTGGTGACCACAGCCCGTGGATACAAAATTGATAGGTGCTGTGGCCTGTGCCTGGGAAAAGCTAATTGTTGGCCTGAGCTGAGAATGTGGTTGTGTCTCCAGCTGCTCGTCCAAACTGAGCCTGGGTGGCCACATTGAGAAGGACTTGGGGCGCTGGCAAGAACTAGCCAGCACCCCTTGTCTGGCTCAGTTGGGTGGAGGCTGCATTTCTAGTTCTTTCTTGGCAGGTGGCATGTCTTGTTTATGGTCTGAAAAGGCCTTTGAACTGTGAAAAGCAGAACAATGTAAAATGATAGTCATTGTCCTCTATGGGGAACTACTGTGACACACCCATTCTATGCCAGGACCAACCAAGGCTGTGATATACCCCCTCAGCCATCAATATCAATAACTTGAACAAGTAATTAACCTGAGAACCTATAGCAAAAGAACAGGGAGATTGGGATTTAGGAATCTCTAAACCTATTCCCTGTTCTTCACAGTTTCCTAGTGCCATCTGCCCATCAAACTACAAATTAGGGATTAGTTGATACTGATTCAGGCGGCTGGTATTGTTAGGAAGCAGAAGTAATCTAAAAAAGAGGCCCAGCAGTGTAGTCTCAGGAGATGAACTGCTTTGAGCCGAATCCTGTCTCTGCCACTTGCTGCTGAATGTCTTGGAGCAAATTATTTCTCCTCTGAGGCTCACTTGCCCAGTCTGTGCAATGGGACTACTAATACCTACCTGCTCAAGTTGTTGTGAGGTTTCAATGAGCTTATGCTTACAAAGCATTTATAATCATGCCTCGTGTAGTATGCATTCTTCCTTAGCTAGTATTTTGATGACTAACCCCACTGAGAAGGCCCGTGATCTTGGACACATTGTGACTGTGCAGAGGAGACCAAATGAGTTGTCTGCAGTGGCTGAGGCAGGAGCTGTATTATCTTGTACGAAAGCATGTCCATTGTGGCCAGATCTTACATTACTAAAAGAGAAGTGAGTATCCTCACTTCAAAACACTGGCAACAATTTCCAGTATTTTATCAGTGCCATGGACCAAAGAAACCATCCCAGATTGGAGTTAACACTTCATCACCTCGAGGCTGAGAATTATAATTATGTGTATCTTTAAAACAAGAAACTAATCTTAAGGCAGAACAAAGCAAGACATACATGATTTAGATTTTCAGGGCACACCCCAAGCTTGGGGGAATCTTTAAAATAATTCCTAGGTTTCCATTTGTCTGTCTTCTTGGACCGTCTGAGGCTGGGGGTTATTAACAACCAACTCGAATGGCCGAGGCTGAAATTCTGTTGCTCACTTCTGGGATCTGGGCTGAAAATGTGGAAGGAATAAAAAATAGCGAAGGGACCTATAAACTTCTGAAACTTTTAATACAAAAAAAAAAAAAAGAGAGAGAAATTGAGAACCAAAAAGGCAGAGAAAGAGAGAGAAGAATCCACCCAGTGTTGGGTTCAGGCTTAACTGTCAACCTCTTTGTAAGGCAGTGATAACCCACTGCCCTCTCTATGGGGTTTCTGTTTCCTCCAAGTCCTATTCAAAGGTGATCTAGCATTTTCTAACAAGGTGAGTGCTGTGTGGTGCTGGCCCATGTCTGCATTCCAAAGGCAGCCGTTCTTGGAGAACAAGGAGAGGACTGTGTGGTAGGCACTCACCCTCCTTGCCCAGTTGTGCCTGCTGCACATGCCTCGCCCTCCCCTCAGGAGCCGCTGGCACGTGACAGAGGCTCCCTCTGCAAACCAGCAGGGACGTCTGGAGAGAAAGGCCCGTTATGTGAACATCTTGCTTACTCCGTTAGATCTTGAGAAGAAGCCAGGTCCCTGGGGAGGAGGAAAGTGATGGCAGGGATTCTGGGGCAGGAGGGACATCCTCAACATCTAAGTAGGGAGAAGGGAAGGGCCAGCACACACCTCGCAGTCATCCTGGACCTTCCCGAGGATGCAGAGGGAGGCGGGCTCTTGAGCACTTCACCTGTGCATCAGGTACAAGGTACCTGTTGGGTGTCAGAGGTGGGGTCCTCGTTTGGTCGTGGTTTCTCACAGGCTGGCTTCATCGCCTGGATGCTTTTCAGTCTTGGATTACCCCTGGTGTTGTGTGGGGCTTCTCACTCTTCAGTGTACATTAGAACTCCCCCAAGGGTGTTTGATAACAATACATACACTTTGAATCTTTGCCCAGACTCTGAGAAACACTGGCCTACTGGTTAAGAGACCAATATCTGACCCCTTACATGCCTGAACACAGTCCTGGCTCCAGCCCTTATTAGTCCTGTGTTTTTGAGCAATATATCCTCCTTGATCATCAGTTATCTGATCTGTAGAATGGGGAGAACAGTATCTCCCCTGGCAAGGTTGCCAGTATTTCATGTGCTTAGCACAGTATAGGCATTCAAAACAAGCTAGCCAAGTTGACCCATTTCACTGTTACGCAGTGAGATAAGTTTAGCTGGTAGCCGTGATGACTTGTAGTGTAGAAAAATCGTGTTGAAGTCAGTTCAGTGGTGGAGTGGAAAGTCTTACCCTCGTGAACCTGGAAGAAGAAGAAAACAAAGGGAACATTATTTTGGAGCTGCTAAATCTCCTGAGGAGCCCTGGTGGTATAGGGAGGTTAAATGCTTGACTGCTGACCAGTAAGTCACCTGTTTGAGTCCCACCAGCAGCTCAATGGGAGGAGGATATGGCAGTCTGCTTTGAACTCGTATCTCCCATGTGGAAAGCAAGGAGTCTCCTGATGAACCCTGGTGAAATTGTTTGTAGTGCCTCTTTTAACTTCCCAAAAGGTCCTAGACTAATGTCACAGGCTCTGAGGACTCTGCTCAAGGTCATGGATCTCCTCAGAGGTCATGTATGACTTGAACTCATATTCAAACCTCAAAGCCCGTGGTCTTTTCCACGGGCTCTCCTGCTTTGCCCCATACCAGGCCCATTGTAAAAGGGAGACAGGCCACTGAGATCTCTGGTCTTGACATCCAGACTCAATTCCTGCTCGTGATCTCTGTGAGCCCAGCTTGCCAGGAGTGTGCTGGGAAGTTTTTTCCTTTCAGTCTGCAATCTCATGAAGAGTTCACTTTGTTTCCAGAGGTACTTGGTGTTTGATCGTCACTAAGAGTGAAATCAAATCTCCTGACGGTGGTGTGTCACCAGTCAGAGTCCTGCCCGCAGGGAGAGCACCAAGCCGGCCTTGTGACGCGATTCTCTGAGTGTCTCTGGCAAAAGAGACTTGTGTTATGAGGGCTCACTGTCTCTCCTGCTGCTTTAATGGGCTTCATGGGGAAGTCTGGCTGTGAAGTCACAGTATTGTCACCTGCACACCAAAGCCCTTGCTTCACGCCCGTGAGCAAACACTGTCCATGATGTCTTCACAGCGAAGGCAGAGAACCGCCCAGCATGTAGCCGAAGCTCACCTGCACAGACCAGCCCAGTCCCAAAAGGACAGCCAGAAACGTGCATGGCACTCGTGGACTCGTTAACAAACACGTTCCTCCTCCTTTCTGTGTCTCTTTATTGGCACTTAATTGCTTGTTAAAACGAGGCCCTTGGCCTTGGTGAGGCAGGGTGGATCCTCGAGAATATCAGAGGCTGGCTTTGTGGTCTCAGAAGCAAGATGTGTGCGATGTGACCAAGTTCCGTCTGTCTCAGCCCTGTTCGCTCTGGGAGTGGACGTGTACACAGAGCCACTTTCAACCAACTCCTGGCTTGCTGGCAGCCCCCGCCAGGTATCGTGGTAGCTGCTGAATCAGAACTCAGTAAACACATGGGGATTGATTTGGCCAGGTCGACACGGTGCCCTGCTGGCAGAGGGGCAGCATTCTGTTTTCAGTCACAGCACGTGTGACAGTTTCTATCAACCGTGTCCTCTACCTTGAAGAAACAAAGCTTCAGGTGCTGAAACCAGATTCAACAGTGTTGATGGAGGCAGCGCTGCTCATTTGCTGTGAGTGTTCTCTTTGATAAGGATTATCCACATTGCAGGATTCCCTTGACAGAGTGATGCTCTTTTCTCCAGTGGGTAAATGGTTTGACTTTGTGTCGATTCTGACTCACGGTGACAGAGGGGGTGTCAGAGTAGAACTGTGCCACATGGGATTTTTGGTGGCTGATTTTTTTGGAAGTGGGTTTGCCAAGTCTTTCTTTGAAGGTGTATGTGACTGGGCTCAAACCTCTAATCTGTCAGTTAGCAGTCAAGAGTAGTAACTCTTTGTGCCACCTAGGGACTCTAAAGTAGATGCCATCGAGTTGATTGCAATTTGCGGTGACACCATGTGGCATAGTTGTAGGTGTTGTTGAGTCAATTCTGACTCATAATGACCTTATACACAACAGAACCCCACAAGTAACTGCTGTAAAATAGAGGAACATAGGTTTCTTGAGTAGAGTTTCTTGAGTTCTGAGTTTGAATCCAGACTTCAGCACTTACTATCTGGGTGACCAAGGACAGGCTACTAACATTTTCAATCATCAGTTTTACCATCTCTAAAATGAGAAGAAAAGGGGTCATTGGTGGTTCAGTGGTAGAATTCTTGCAGTCCTTGTGGGAGACCTGGGTTCGATTCCTGGCCAGGGTGCCTTAGGGACAGCCACTACCCATCTGTCGGAGGTGGCTGACGTGTTAACTGTGATGCCGCGTGGATTTCAGTGGAGCTCCCAGACTGAGAGAGACTAGAGAGAAAGGCCTGACTGTCTACTCCAGAAAGTCAGCCAGTGGAGACTGTGGGTCACAACAGTCTAATCAGTAACCAGTCATGGGGTACGGGTGGCACAGAACCAGGCAGCATGTGGTCCGCTTGTGTCTAGGGTCACCGTTAGTAGGGACTGAGTCAGCAGACACCCACAACAAAGTAATGGGAATAAGGACAGTATCTGCCTCATAGGCTTGTTTCAGGGGGTGGAAGCGATGATATGTGTACATGTCAGCCCAGCTGCTGGCACGTGGTCTGTTATTGCTGGTACTCACGACCATTCTAAAGCTTGGTCAAGTGCTCTGCCCATGGGAGAAAGCTTCGAATAAACCAAGAGAATGAAAGCTGCCTTCATCTTAGGCGAGAGAATCCTGAGTGATTACTTCCTGTAATGTTGTTGTAATGACATGAAAGAATAAGTTCTATCAGAGAGAGAAGGCATAAAGCTCAGACGTTTAGCTTGACAACTTAGCTTGTCTTCGGGCCACTGTCGTTTATGAAGGCGACTCGTTTTTGTCCCCATGGGTAAGTAGAGTGGCTGTGATACTTTGTGAGCAGAAGGGATTTGGAAGCACTGGTCTGAGGTCCTACTGGTGGCGTGTTTTTCTGCTTGGTGTAATGGGACATCGCTGTAACTCCTGGCACAGAGCAGGCCCTCAGCAGAGGACAGCTGTTAGTTGTAATGGTTTCAGGTTCCTGGAATGTATTTGCAGACTCAGGAAAAGAGTAGGTGTTCTTTTAGGTTCCAAGGCTGTGAGTATTTGTAACGAATATTTTTTGAGTGTATTGAGGTCATTCTTTGGAAAGAATATGTTAATTATTGCCATAATAAGGCTGTGTAACAGACCATCACCAAACTGAATGGCTGGAAATGGCAAGGTATTTGAGATACATATAAAACAAAACCAAACCCATTGTTGTTGAGTCGATTTTGATTCATAGCAACCACACAAACACATACATGAGACGTGACAATTAAGTCCACGAACTTCAGTGTTCTAGGTGCTACATACCTCGTTGCTGAAGATCCCTATGCTCACCTTCAAAGTACTCCCCTTGTGAAGCCACACACTGATGGCAGCGCCCAGTCCACCCTGTAGAGCAATTTTGGAACTCTTCCTGAAATGGCCATCGTGCACGGTGGCATGGTGGCAGGTTCACAAACTTAATTGTCTAGTTGTCTGTGAGGGAGTTGTTAGCCAGTATTGGAACACACTCTCTGCTCACCTGATCTGGACCTCAGTGACATCTTTACCCAAAGATAAGGGAAATATTGCCAGGGAGACATTTTGATGCCATTCAGGACATCAAAGATCATACGACAACCCTGATGGCCATTCCAGAAAGTTCCAAAATTGCTTCGAAGGGTGGACTGGGTGCGGATATCAGTGCATAGCTGCCCAAGGGGAGTAGGTTGAAGATAACCATGCTGATATTCAGCAGTGAGGTATGTAACCCTTTCTCTAGGATGAGCTCTTGAACTTAACTGGGAGTCCTCATGCATATATACAAACATACATATATTTCTAGGTATACATATATATATACACACACACACAGTATTTATAAATACACATCCACGTATGTATATATGTGACAAAAACAACCAAGCCAGTTGCCGCTGAGCCAGTGTCCTGCTCATATTGACCTCATGTGAGTTAGAGTAGAACTGTACCCCACAGGGCTTTCAGTGGCTGTGATCTTCAAGGTAAATCACCAGGCCTATCTTCTGAGGTGCCTCTGGGCAGACTAAAACTGGCAGCCTTTTAGTGAGTAGCTGAGCACTTAACCATTGGTGGCATCCAGGACATATAGTATGGCAAAAACGCAAGAGGTCATGCTCCATCATGCAAGCATACTGCCAGTCTCTGCATATGTCACCCCTGCTCCTCTCCCATTGGACAAAGCAAATCATCTGGTCAAGCCCAAGGTCAAGGGGTGGGGAAGAACACTCTGCCTCTGATAGGAAGAACTGCAAGGTCACGTGAACAAAGAGTGTGGAGCAAGGACTGGTAAAGAATGAAGGCCACAAATTCCGTCTGCCTTGTTCCCCATTTGACTTCCCCATTTTCGTCATTGCTGTATATGACACGGAAGGCTGGCCTGTGGCTCCCGGTACCCGCATTAAGATTCTAAAAGCGCTCGGCTAGAGCATCCTCGCCAGTTACGAATTCCCGTCTGGCTTCCAAGCCTTTCCTCTGACAGACAGGAATTTACTCTACTGTAAACTGGAGAGTCCCAGTTTAGACAGACACGATGGATTAGGCAGACAGCATCATTGACCTGGTTCCACTTCGTTAGCCTTTCCAATTAAGGAGGTTGTTGCCGAAAGTGAGACCTCACCGCTAGGCAGTCGTACCTTGAATCCACCGGACTGGGCGTCTCTGGGGAGAGGCTTGCACTTGGGATGTGTGCCGGGCGGGGGAGGAAGGGGCGACCAAGAGGAATGTTGTTGGCAAGTGGATCCCAAGTGTTAACATGTGGCCGCTTGTGAGTACTTTATCCTCTTGCTGGCTAGTTAATTAGCATGCTAAGTGTATCTCTTTTGTACTTTTGCCTTCCAGAAGCCTTGTAATGAATGTCGGACCCCTCACCATGCTCTGATAGGGGTTCCAATTTTGGAAGACGGGATAAAGAGGCAATACTTCCATTGAGTCCTCTTGGTTTGGTCAGCAGAGTTGACAGGGGTTTCCTGCAGATTCCCCAAAAAGGTCTTATCCAGTGAAATCGGGGTTCCGGATGGTAGTCTCCCGCTCTGCATGCTCTGGATTCCAAACATTGAAGCATAAACCAAAACCAAACCCACTGCCACTGAGTCAATTCTGATTCCTAGCAACCCTATAGGACAGAGTAGAACCGCCCCATAGAGTTTCCAAGGAGCACCTGGCAGATTTGAACAGCCCACCTTTTGGCTAGCGGGCGTAGCACTTAACCCCTACGCCACTAGGGTCTCATAAGCCCTCCCAAATGGCCAAGTGGACTGTGAAGTACAGTTTAATTAATCTGAGTAAACCTCCAAGAACCCATTGTGAGGCTTGGCAAGGAAGTAACTTTGAGAATCAACCTAGTGTTTGAGGCTGAGTAGCAGCTTCTTACTGTCTGGTTAGAATCAAGCTGGTGGGATCGGAATGGAGAGACAGACAGACAGACACTGACCAGCTCCGATCTAAAGGACAGGCTTTGCTTGCTCTCACCTCTAGGCTGTATGTACAAAATCTGCCTCACACTGCAGGTGGTAAATCAGGGGATGGTCATGCCTTTAGAAAACAAAAACAGGCTCTACCCAAGGCCCTTACTGGATACTGGGCAACAGGAAGTATGGAGTCCCCACTTCCTGGGGTGGGTGGTAGATTGGCTGGCTGGAGTGACTCCATGAAAAACAGCTACTGTAGTGACCCGGCTTGCTGGATAAAAGGGGTACAGTGAGTATTGGGTTCTCAGCAGTCACAGGCGCGTCTTCATCCTTAGGAAGGAGTAATAAGGGCTTGAAGAAGAAAACCTGAAGTGTTTCCTTCAGGATGTTCTCACACTTCTTTATGAACCAAACATGGTATGTAGGGAGAGGGAGAGAAATGTCACCTCTGTATTGTTCCGGGAGAACGTGGAAGTTAGAGGGAGATCATTTCTTGGCAGCTTATTGGGCTGCCTCAGTGAGGATATGTCCTAGCTGGAATTAGGGAAAATGAGTCAGTCCCTCGTCTGGAGAGGAAGGTCAGCACTGACCAGAGCCCCAGATGCTGCTGACATCATGCCATCATGCGTATCAGAATGAGGTGTTACCAGGAAGATGCCACAGGACAGTGATCACAGGTGAATGACAGTTTACCTGGGTGGTTAGTTGGCAGGGTCCCCACCACCACATGGCAGCCTTCTGTGTCACAGATAAAGCATTCCTGAGTCGTTGGCCGTCTTCATGGTCACTGGTCTGTTGAAGTTCATTGTTGCAGCTGTTGGGTCCCTCCGTCTCACTGAGGGTTTCCTTCCTTTCCACTGCCCAAACATGATATTCTTTTCTAGGGACTCATCTTTCTTGATGACATGTCCAAAGTAAGTGAGTTGAAGTCTTGCCATCCTTGCTTCTAAGGAACATTCTGGTTATATTTCTTCTAAGTCCAGAGTGTATTCGGTATTCTTGACCCAAACCGCTGTTGATGCATCAATTCTGCTGTCTTCATCTTTCAGTGCTCTGCTTTCTCATGCATGCGAGGTGATTAAGGGTTTACAGTGTTCTGATTTCTTTACACTTAGTTTTTGTTCCCAGCATAGGCCAGCAGCGGGTTGGTGCTAATTTGCATGCTTCCTAGAAGAAGGTACTGGCATATCCCCTAGGATAAAGCGAAGTGGTAAACTGGCTGTGTCCTTCAGGGACCTAAAATCAGGCCCATTCTCTGTCAGAAGCAGCTTAAGGTTATTCTCCCAGACGCAGGAGTCTAAGATGGTTACAGTTCAGAACAGAAGGACATGATACAGACAGAAATAGTCTTTATGTATTGGTTTCCTGTTTTCCTTGGAAACCACTTGCTGGAAACCACCACCGCCTCCCCCATCAGCTTTTTCCATTTCTGTACCCACCCGGCTCTCCCCGCCCCCTACAAAGAATTCATGTTTAATGACCCATGTCATTACCCCCAAGCATGTCTAGTCAATTGGCCTTTGTAGGGAGTGAATGAATAGGACATTACTCTGGCCTTCTCTGTCCTGGGAAGGATCACCCCCAGCGCATTGAAATGGGCTGCTCAACCAGGAAGTGAGGATCTCTCTTCCTCTGTCTCAGTCTCCTTTCCTCGTGTTTTCTGAGATTAGACACAAGCTGATGAGCTTTCCCCCCGCCCCAAACACACACACACATACACACACACACACACACACAGACACACACACACACAGAGACACATACACACACATACACACACATATACACACACACATACACACACATACACACACATACACACATACACATACACACACATACACACATACACACACACACACACACACACACACACACACACACACACACAACCTGTTGCCATCAAGCTGATTCAGACTCATGGCAGTGGATGTATTAAAGAGTAAAACTGCTCCATAGGATTTTTTAAAAAATGTGTTTTAGATGAGGGTTTATGCAGCAAATTGGGCTCTCACTGAACAGTTTTTATACAGATGGTTCCATGACGTGGGTTCCGGTTTTCACAATGTGTCAGCATTCTCACCGTTTCCATTCTGTTGGGCCTATTTCCGTTGATCCAGCTACCCTGCCCCTCCTGGCCTTCCTGTCTTTGCTTTTGGGTAAATGTGGACCCTCTGGTCTTACAGAGTTGATTGTTCATAGGATTTTCTTGACTGTATTCTTTACAGGAGCAGATTACCAGGCCTTTCTTCTGCGATCCCACTGAGTGACTAGGTTAGGTGTCTAGTGCAAACCTCTGACACTGCACAGGGACCTTTGACCCTTTATAAGGTTTTATATTCTTCTAGGTTTATTTCCTAGCCTCTGAATTTCCAGTCTCTCCTCCATATAGAGAACACTTTGTGAGGTATTTGGCTGGGGTCCTTTTTTTATTATGCCTTTCTGCAACATTGTTTTGCATAATCTTCATGCTGGTACCCCTTTATGAAAAACTTGAGACCCCTTAATCGCTTGGGGATGGGAAGAAGTTGGGGGCAGCAGACTGGGCCAAGCTGTTAAAGTGTTTCCATGGAAGGGCAGAAACAGAGTCATTCTGTCCTTCCCACGGGGTGGCCCAAGCACTGAAGGTAACATTTTGCAGCGATGCTGGGATATCTGTTAGCTTTCCCCACCACCCACATGTATGTTTTCTGCTTTCTCTCCTGCAGGACCTGCACCCGAGTCCACTTATCACCCTGGAGACCCAGGTCAGTACCTTCCCTTGGCCTTTGTCACTTGTCTCTGTGTTGGTGGCCCTGGACCTCATCTCCAGGGGGCCTTTGTACATCTTCTTGGCCCCATTGCTGTGAAAGGGGAAGTAGCCACTTCAGGCTGTCCTCCTGCCCCTGTGGATGTGTGTGTCCACACGTATGTGTGTGGCAGCCGCACCAGCTGGTGGGGTCTGTGTGTGTGGTCATCTGCGTGCATGTATGTGCTCCTGCGTGTCTGAGCACACCTCTTCCGTCTGTCGAGAGCCCCAGGCATTTCTTTTGAGTTGTCCCTTGTTCTCTGCTCGTGTTCGCAGTGATGAGAAAGCAAATGTGGTGGCGCCACAGGCGGGGAAGATACTGTCCTTTGTGTCATTGGTTTTGGGGGCTCAGCCGCCTGAGGAGGAAATTGCGTCCATCTGTCTGCGTACACCTGGGCCCTACTGAGGGACCTAGATTGTGGTGGTGTTCTGTGTAGGGCAGGGGACCAGTGGGCCAGGCAAGGGAGGGCTTGAGCCCTACTGTCCGCTTCCTGCTCTCGTGGGAGAGCAGCAGAGTAGTGATGGGTATGTATTCTAATGTAGGCCCAGGCGGAACTGCAGCTCTGGGCCTTCTATGGTGTAGGTGGGGTCACGTCTCCTGCCTAAGCTTCTGTGTTGTCATGTGGAGTATTCTCTCATCATAGTGTGCACCCTGCAGGGCTGTGGTGAGAAGGGCAGGAAGCAGTGTGTGCAGGGACTGCCAGTGAAGTTCACACTGTCATCCTAGAAAAAGGGGTACATACCTCGTTGCTGAATATCACTACAGTCACCTTCCATGTACTCCCCTTGGGAAGCTGTGCGCTGATGCCAGTGCCTAGTCCACCCTTCAAAGCATTTTGGAACTTTTTTTCTGAAATGGCCATCAGAGCTGTTGGGTATTACCCTTGATGTCCTGAATGTCATCAAAGTGTCTTCCTTTGAGTATCTCCTGTATCTTCAGGTGCATAGAGAAGTCACTGGGGGCCAGATCAGGTGAGAAGGGAGGGTGTTCCAATAAAGTTATTTGTTTACTGACTAAAAAGTGCTTCACAAACAACCGTATAATTAAGTTCGCAAACTTGTTGCTGTGCCACTGTGCACAAAGACCGTACCAGAAAGAGTTCCAGAATTGCTTTGGAAGGTGGACTAGGCCTTTGCATTGGTGCATAGCTTCCCAAGGCAAGTACTTTGAAGGTGACCGTAGTGATATTCAGCAGTAAGGTACATAGTACTTGGAACAATTAAGTTCGCAGACTTAATTGTCAGACCTTGTGTAAAGCCTTCGGTATAGATGACTGCTTGTCAATGCTGGTGTCTGAATCACTGCAACTGTTGTTACCTTTCTACCTGAAGTTGAAGGGGGTGGGTCTTGAGATTAATCAGTTCCTTAGCTGCATAGATAGGTTAGAGAGGAGAAGGATAGGATGGATTCTTTTCAAAGCCTGCAGCTAACTTTTTTTTAGAATTGGAGACAGTAACACCTACTTGACCGTAGAAAGACTGAGTAACAGTCAGCACCTCGCTGATTCCTGGACTTAACTGGCAGGGATCACCTGCCGCCTCCCTCTATCTCCTGGCATCCTTGTTCTTTTGCCTGCATCTCTGCTTGGGTCTTCCCAAGGGAGGTGATGAGAGGGTCAAGCCCACCGTGTTTCTCCTTCCTCGACCAGGAAGACCAAAGTGACAGGTTTGGGACCTTAATCCAAAGTGACAAGTGAGACCTTAGGTTTTCTCTGTACCCTTCCATCCTCTCATGTACCAGGGCACACGTTAAGTTCTGTCTGCACCGGGGAGGATGAGGCAACAGGGCTGGCAGATGAGAGGCTTGGCTGTGACTTTGAAGGGGACGTTGTTGATGTTGCTTGTTGACTCTGAGTCATGGTGACCTTATGTTTAATAGAACAGAACATTGTCCAGTTGTGTGCCATCATACATTGAGTGCCTGCCAACCTGTGACAGTGTTCTGTTGTGATCTCTAGGGTCTCCACTAGCTAATTGTTAGAAGTAGATCTGTCTGCCTCAGTCTAAATACAGATCCAATGTCTTCTTTCAGTGTGTCCGTCTTCTGGTCTGGTTCTTTCCCCAAAGGTCCACGCATGTTTGCCACGTGTGAATCGTTCTTGTACTGTCAAGTCTCCTAAACTGCACTTTTACTGCATATTAACTCAGTTGTCTTTTAGAAGTGGATGTATTTTAAGCTGATGGTTTTCAATGAGGATGATTTTAACCTTAGACTCCCCCCACCCCCTGCCAGGGGATATTTGACAATGTCAGGAGACACTTTTGGGTTGTCACAGTTGGATCTTGGCATCTACTAGGTGTCAGGAAGCCAGAGAGGCTGTTAAACATCCAACAAAGAACAAGACAGCCCCCCCCACCATGAAAAATGATCTGGCCTCAAGTGTCTTAGTGTGAAGGCTGAAAAACCCACCCTGTCTCAAGCAGTAATGTTGGTCAACCCTCAAGTTTGATGTGCTAATTATGTTTTTCTAAAACACTAAACATAAGCTAAATTAAATCAAAATATTCCTTTGTGTGCCCTCTCAATCCATGTGAATGCGCTTTCAGAGATGGATGAGCCCCTCTGGGAAATGCATCCTCTCTGCTCTGTCAGTCTAGTGTGAGCGAACTTCCAGAGTGTGGTGTCACCATGATTCCTCTTTTCTTGTTTATTGATTCTTCCCCAGAAGGAGAACTTGTTACAGTCAGGAAAACCCTTCGGCAAATAGTCTGTGTCCAGAAATTCAGAAGCAAAATCTTATGCTCTGGGAGTGGAGCAGCTGCATTCTAGATGGTTCCATGCTTGGCCCTCCCGTCTCCTTCCCTGTGGACATCACCCAGTCAGTCTGTCAGAACCTCCATGAGGAAGAGAACTCATGTGCCTGTGACTTTGGCCAGCGCACTGTGAGAGTGACAGCTTGCCCCCGTGGGCAGTGGTCACTCTCAGGACTGTGCCCATTGGCTCCAGGGATCTGAGTCTCTCATGATGCACAGCGAGCCATGGCATGAGGCCAGCCTTGCGTATCTGTGCTTGCCGTTGGGAAGATGACGTCATTTGTCTCCAGACAACACTTTGTTGGTCTTATCTGGTTCTAGGTCCTTGGAGAGCCCTGGGGGTGTCGTTGTCTTTCCCTGAGTTCTGATTCCCCATGGTAAAGAGTGTCTGGTACCAAATGGAAGTGCGCATGCTTTACTGTAAGTCTTGGCACAAGCCTGCGGCCAGATCTCACTCCTGCTGGTCCCTAACCCCTCTTGGGACTCAGGACAGGATCCTGTACAGCTGCCTGCAGGCAGGTCAGACAAGAAGGCCAAGGAAGCAGTTCTGGCTGAAAGCAGTGTCCCAAATGGTACCCAGATGCCCGGAGCAAGACGGCAGTTGTAACAGAGCTGGGAAGAGCCAGCCATGCAGAGGTAACACGGCAGATGTGCTCAGAGCTCTTGGGTCAGTTCCCATTTTCTACTCCTGCGTGCTGTGTGTTCCTAGAGGCGATATTGCCCCGTTCCGTCTTAGGACACGGGTATCACAGGTGGGCCTGCCTCGAGGCTTGTGCTGCTAGGCTAGTCCAGGGCCCAGCCTCCCTTGGAACTCAGGGCTGCAGCAGAGCCCTCTCCTCCGTGCATCTACCCTCCCCAGTATTAATCCCATCAGCCCTCACCTATGGCTTGGCAAAGCCAACCCCAGGCAGCTGTTGTGAGTCGAGAGAGATGAAGTAATGGGCTGCATGGGCTTCTGTAAGGCTCTGCCATTAGCAGAGCAGAGCCTTGCATCTGGGAGCATCAGTAGGACTCTCTCTGTTTAACAGGCAGATTTTTGCAGCGAGGAAGCCTGGGATGGTTGAAATCCCTTGTGTCAGCTGTTTCCTCCGCAGGTTGCCCCGGTATCAAGGAAGGCCATCACTGTCAGTGGTACGTGCTTCCCTGGTCTCCAGACAGTGGTTACCCAGGAGCGAGGTGACCCAGAAATAAAAAAAAAAAAGTCTGAACAAAGTTTTCAGGGAGTGGCTTGGCAGAATGGTTGTTATCGCCATCCTCACTGACATTTATCCTTTGCTGGGAGATGGTTTCTCCCCTGGAATTCTTAATATCACTGTTATATAGGTGTTCTCACTCTACCTGATGCCCAAAGATAGCTAAGGGTCAGAGAAGTCAAGGAAGTTGCCCAGGGCCGCCCACAAGAAGTGCATTGGACAGGTGAGTATGAGACTCACCTGTGTGATGTCATTGTGTGACATCAGGCTCCACCTGTCAGTCTCTGTTTTTCCAGAAAATAAAGTTGCCTTGACTGATACAAAGATTTCCTAATACTAAGGAAAAGCTGGAAGAATGGGCTGAATTATGCAACCCAAGATACACAGAGACAGACAGAGAATGCTTTGCACAATTCTTTGCTGACATACTTAGACAGATAGATGGAGGGAGGGAGAGAAGGAGGGATGGATGGAAGGATGGATAAATACATAGAATGCTTTCATAATGAATAATTCTTGACAGGCAGATAAGTACAAGGCTTGTGGGTAAAATGGTTCAGGTAGTGAACCCACTAGAAAGTTCGTTTTGGAACAGCAGACACAAAACACCTCCCTGCACATCAATAGTGTTTTGATAAATTTAAATGCTCATGATTTGATTCTCTTTCTTATTGATCCCCCAAGATGGTTTATCATTTCTGAATCTGCTCCAGGTGGCAGAGCCCTTGTCATTTCATTGTGACTTCTCTGCCTGCCTGCCCCTCAGCAGCTCCTCTGTCAATTAGTTAATGGCCTCGCCTCAAACACTCAGATGCCAGGGGAGTTCACATAAAGGCACTCTTTTGTAGAGTAAAGAGTTGTCAGTCTGGGTATTTATGAAGTTGGCTCTACTAAGAGGGGAACAGCCCTTCATTTACATGGAGATCTCCAAGGACTGGAAGATCAAGGATATCAGGAGGGAAATGTCTGGCTGTTCAGTTTTCAAAAACCAACCAGGTACTTGAATTTCTTTGATCAGCTAACTGGGAGTATCAGGGTAGGGAATTACATTCACATTATTTAACGATGATGCCAGGGACCCAAAGATTGTGAAAAGGCTCATGAATAAAGTGGCGAGTGGGTATAAAAGCAAATGAATACTTGAAAATTTTTATCTGTGTAAATTCAGGCACCCGTTTTTGCTTATTCAATAAATAAGTTAGTAGGGTAGGGAGAATGCCAAACTTGGTGCCAGGGATACAGCCATGAACAAGAGAGAAGGTTTCTGCCTGGCCCCTGAAGCATCCTTTCTGGTGGAAGGGGTCAGATGATAAATAATTTCAAGCAGGAATATGTGAAGGGGAGAAGAGGCAAGCACGTTTGTGGACACAAGTGGCTGGTTGGGAAGGGAGTAGGCTATTCAGGGCAAGTCTGTCACAGGAGACAGGATATGAGCTGAGAAGGTGAGATTTGAACTCAAGAAGTGAGTTTTTTGTACAGGAAGTGAGATTTGAACTGAGAGCTTCCAGATACGGAAGCACTGACCTTGCAAAGAGGCTGCTATAATAGTGTTCTGAAATTTTTGCAGGTTACCTCTGGGTTTGCATCCAAATGATGCCAGTTTTCTGTAGACTCAAAGGGTTGGCTCCTTCCAGCTCCAGGCTGCTTTATAGTATCAAGATGAATAAGGAATTACCTTATCAGGCCTAACAAAGGTAAAGCGTTGAGTAGGTGTAGGGAAGAAAAGGGGCTTACATTTAGGGCCATCCAGTATCTGGTGAAAGCATCTTGACCTGGTCAAGGGAAGTTCAGTGCCTGGCAGTGTTGGGTCGATTTTGTCGGAAGTCTGGCCAAGAGGTGTCGTTAGCCAATTAACTGTCTCTAATGCCAACAGTGGAATCCCTGGTGGCATAGTGGTAATGTGGTACATCTGCTAACCAAAAGGTTGGCAATTCGAATTTACCAGGCGCTCCTGAAAAAGTCTGCAGGACAGTTCCACTCTGACCTCTAGGGGTTGCTATGAGTCAGAATCAACTCAGCAGCAGTGGGTTTTTTAGTGTAGACCAGTAGTTCTCATCTGGAGTGATTTAACACCCAGGAGACACATGGCAATGTCTGGAGACCTTTTTGTCACAATTGGGGTGGGGTATGCTACTGGCATCATGTGGGTAGAGGCCAGGGGCGCTTCTAAATACCTTGTAATACACAGGGGAGCACCCCTTGCCTGCCACAAAGAATTGTTTGAATAATTCTTTGGATAATACTGAGGTTATGAAACCCTCGTGTAAGCCCGCTGGCTCTGAGGATAGTTGATTGCACAAGATAGTTCCAAGAATGCCGTTGTGCCATGTAGAAATGTGCAGTGGGTCCCCTCCTTCATGTCCTCTTATCTTTGTCTAAGCGTCACCTTTTCTGACCACTGTCAGATGTGAGCTAGCCTTGGCTCCAGCCACCACCCTGCGCTCTGGGTTGGAGTTGAAAATGGCTGTCATCACGGCAAGGAGTGACCCACAGTATACATGGGCATTTGCATTGTGTAGGTAAAAAGGGGGTTTATGGGGACCACTATGGGAAAAAAACCTCTTCAGATGTGGTTTCCCAGGCAGTGTATGGCCTAAGAGGGCAGCTGATGTGCAGAGTTTTTAAAAAAACACAAAGAAAACCAAACTCTAGCTACTTGGCTGGGGTTTGGGAATTTGCCACTCTGAGGCTCTGGCTTCTGCACTGATGGAGTGAATAACGATTTTTAGGCCAGGGTGCAACCCGCTTCCTCTTTCAGAGACAGGCCAGGGCCTCCTTTGTGCAGGCCCTCTTCCTCTGGAACGCCTCCTCTGCTCCAGACTGGAGCAGTTGCTGTCTCCGAGCCTCTCTTCCAGCTGTGGGCTCTGATTAGCCTTTTCCTCCGTAGAGAGTGGTTTGGGAAGTAATCAGGGGGCTTCTGAATGGCTCTTACCTAAGTCTTCAGCCCATTAATTCTTATGGTGCCCAGCATCTGCTGCGAGGACGCTGGGGCCAAATTGCTTCCAGCCCATCGGCTTCCCTCCCCACCACCTTCTTGGGCGAGCAGCGTCTCAGTGGAGCAAACAAGGCTGGCTTGGTGACAACCAAATCCCTCTGCCAGGATCCCATCCTCTGGCTCAGGTTTGGCTGAGTCTTTCATTAGCTCTCGCTGGCAGGCCGAGCCTGGGGCTGGGAGGCTGGGCTCAGGCAGTGGAAAGTTTCACAGGCATGGCCAGCGTGCGGCCCCATGGCTGCGGGCTCCTTTCTGATCCGTGTGACTCAGGGTGAGTGATATGACGCAACATGCCACAAATAGCAGTCAGTAGTCTGTGAGTTCCCCAAAGCAAAGCCACATGCATCATTTCGAAAAATAGACGGCATTGAGATTGCTATATCTCTGTTCTTAATGAGAGCTGACCTCATCCAAGATGCTGAAGGTTTGCGTTTAGCCCTTAGCTCAAAACATAAAATCACTGCTACTGTAAGTCATGTCAGACACGCATGCGTTGGACATGTATGGCGAGCCTGGGACTGTAGGTTTGATGTGTAATAGTAAATTTGGTGTTTGTGGCTAACACTAAGTGCTTTTTGCCAGGCACTCCTCTAACCTCTTTAAAGGGACTCACTCATTCAGATTCCACGAGGGACCGATAATGCCATCCACATTTTACAGATGAGTCTCTGAAGCACAGAGAAGTTACCTTAACGCTGACAATCTGCTTTCATTGATCAGGATATATAACCCCATGAAGCAGGTGTTAATTTTAAGCCCATTTTACAGATGAGCCAACTGTGGCCTAGTGGGATCAAGTTTTCTTTTAAAAGTTGCACCGTCAGTCAGTGGTAGAGGCTAGATTCTAGCCAGGTTTCCCATGAAGCCCCTTTTACTTCTGTGTTGCTGAGATATGTCTATATACCTTTACATCTATGCAAGATATAGCTAGAAATCTATATATACAAAAATCCACTGCTGTCAGTTTGGTTCTAACTCACAATGACACTGTAGAATACAGTAGAATTGCTCCATAGGGTTTCCAAGGAGCGCCTGGCAAATTTGAACTGCCGACCTTTTGGTTTGCAGCTGTAGCACTTAACCACGACACCACCAGGGTTTCTAAAAATCTATAGAGAGAGAACTATATACTTATCACACATCTAAATTCTATATCATATGTATCATATCATATCACATATTTTATATAGATCTCACATATGTTGAAACGCTACTGGCATAGTGGTTAGGTGCTATGGCTGCTAACCAAAAGGTCAGCAGTTCAAATCCACTGGGTGGTCCTTGGAAACTCCATGGAGGTGTTCTGCTATGGTTCAGTAGGGTCAACTATGAATTGGAATCAACTAAATGGCAGTGAGTTTTTTTGTAGTTGGTGTTGCTGTACTATGTATCTTACGCTATATATTGTATGTCATATTTTTATATGTTAACACTATGCATGGATGCACATATACACGTATACACGTGTGCTGTTAGCTGCTGCTGATCCCCTGACTCCTGAGACCCCCGTGCGTGGTAAGATCAGACCATTGTGGTCTACAGGGTGTTCATAGCTGATTCAGTCTGGCTTAGTCAGGAAGCTGGGCTAAAAACCTGTTCAGTGTCACAGTGACACACAGGCCTCCCGCTGACAGGTTGTGGCTGTGTTTGAGGTGCTTTGGCCGGGAATGGAACTTGGGTCTCCTGTATAGAAGGTGATATTTCTACCACTGCTGCTTCTCATACACACCTATCTAAAACCCAACCGAACCCACTCTCGTTGAGTCGATTCCAACTCACAGTGACCCTGTAGGACAGAGCAGAGCTGTCCCATAGGCTGTAATCTTCATAGGAACAGAGCGCTACGTGTTTTTTCTTCAGGAGCCATTGCTGGGTTCAGATGGCCGACTTTTCCAGTAGCTGCTGAGTGCTTAACAGCTACGCCGCTAGGGCTGATTCTCCACAGGCCTAGGCATCAGCATTCACAGCACACGTGTTTTGAGAAGCACACAAGTCAGGCTGTAGCAGATGGTGCGCTCTGAGGCTCCGTGATCCTTCCAGGGGAGCGAGTTCCTGCGTGGGTGAGGCCTTCTCTGGGAAAGGGGTGGCCTCCGGCCCTTCCCTGCCAGCCCAGGGCCTGACAGCGACCTGTCCTGCTCCCCTCGTCTCTGCCACGCCTCCAGGAAGTGTCACCATCCTGGCCTTTGAGTCGCCTAAGCCTGAATCAGCCTAATTCTCAGAAGTACCTGCGCCTCCCCACGTGCTCCCAGCAGCCAGCAGGGAAGGCCAGCCCAGGGCGTCCTGAAGGGCGACCTAGGGTGCCCTCCCCTGCGGGGTGGTGAGGCGGGACTTGACCATGGTGCCAGACTCAGGGCACCTTCCCTGCAGGACTTAACTGCCTTTCTGAAAAGAAACATCTTATAAATAATAATAGCCCCTTCACAGTTTCTCCTGGAATTGTTGTTCTTAGCTTTTCCACTGAAAGAAACAAGGCTAGTTGGAAAATTGAAGTGAACTCTGGTGTGGGGTGCCAGATGGGTGGGGTTGAGGATAGAAGTGCAGTCTTACTGTCCTGAGAAGAAAAATCCCCACCGGCTCCATGCTAGAAGAAAGAACCGCCAGCTATAAATGGGGGTCAGGGAGACTGGTGTGTGCTGGGTGACCAGCCTCTGTTACCACTGCCCCAGTAATGATTGGTCACCAGTTATGAGGGCCAGGAGGTCACCTCGTCCTTATACGGCCCTAGGTGCAGAGTGGTACATGGGTCTCAGCTGGCCATTTCTGACCTGCCCGTGGACTCTGTGCGGCCTGAACTTGTTGGTGTCCGTGTTGATTCTGACTCGTGGCGACCCCGTGTGTTACAGTGCAGAAATGCTCCATAGGGTTGTTGGCACAGTAGTTAAAAGCTATGGCTGCTAACCAAAAGATTGGTGGTTTGTCGGTTCGGCAGTTCAAATCCACCTAGCCACTCCTGGGAAACCCTATGAGGCAGTTCTGCTGTGTTCTGTAGGATTACTGTGAGTTGGAACAGATTTGACCACAATGGGTTTGGTTTTTTGGTTTAATTTTTATGGAGATGCCCTTGTGGTACTATGGTTAAGCGCTTGGCTGCTGACCTATAGTTGGTAGTTTGAGCCCACTGAGCGGGTCTGTGGGAGAAAGACCTGATGGTTTGCTTCTGTCCAGATGACAGCCTCCGAAACTCTATGGGACAGTTCAGCTGTGTCACTTAGGGTCACTGTAAGTCGAATTCCACTGGACAGCAGCTAACAGCAGCAGTCCTTACTGAAGCAGATCAGCAGGCCTCATGCGGCCTCCCTGCCAAGGTTTGAGTTGCCTACCTTTAGGGTCATAGTTGAACACAGACCACTGACACCACCCAGGGACTTTTCTGTTTGACTCACAGAGGTTTTGACTTTTAATTTATGTTATTTTTTGGCGGGGAAGGTGCTTGAAAAATTGGAAGGGAACACCAAACAGGGCCTCTACCAGGCGTTAGTCAGCTAGTGGTGCTACAAGTAACCCTTTTGGGGTGGAACAAAGGCTCACTTATTCCTAAAAGTTCCTCCCTGGCCTATTTCAGTCATTTTCCATCCACTTCAGGTCCTGTGGCGTGTGTCTTAGTGCCCCCTGGATAGACAAGAGTAAGTCCTCCTAGGCTCGCATCTGTAGGTTAGAAAAGGGTTGCCAGGAGCCCCAGAGAGGCAGGTCGGGGCCTCTGCAGCCAGAAGGCCTGTCTGGCCGCTTCCTGGCTCCGACGCTTCCTGTGATCCACGCGTGTCTCCCAGCCTTGTCTCTTTAAATAAACACAAGGGCAGTAGCTAGCTGCCTCGGGGGACTGTTAGGATAGTCGAGTGGGCTAAGATAAAGTGAAGAGCAGTGCTTGGCACCCTCTGTGCCTTCATTAGTATTTTACAGTCTTGGTTTCGAATCCTGGCTGGTTTACTTCCTAGCTTCCTGAGCCCTCAGTTCCCCACTAGGGAAAGAGCCCTGCTGGCACCCTTTCTCCTCAGGGCTGCTGATGGAGACAGCTGGCTGTCACTTGTCCAGTTGGTCCCCTCCCTCTTTCTTTCTTGGGGAAGGAGCAGGTTTGGGAGAACGAAGCTGTCTTGGCTTCCGTACCATCAGTGTAGCTTTGAACCATGGAATGGTGAAGACAGTGGGTCCTCTCCTTCTTGTAGGGCCTTCTTTTGTGCTCTTTCTGGAATATTCTTCTCTGCTTGGGTGGCTGGCACCCTCTTGGCATAGAGGGAAGAAACACTCACTAAAATGCCAACCGAGAGGGTATTTGGGTCTGGTCAGTGAGTTGTAACATTTGTCTGCTTGCAAGGAGAGGCGTGGAGTGTGTTGTCACCTCTTGAAGAAAGCTGGGGACTGTCTGGACTCCAGAGTGGCCAGCAGAGTGGCAGAGACAGGAATGGTTCTTCTCAGGGCAAGATCCTGCAATAGCCAGGCCCCTCCGGCTTCACCTCTCTGTGTGTCCAGAGCTCCTTTCTGGCCCAAGGTGTACTTTGAGATGGCTGGGCAGCTGAACTGGCCGTGATTCAGAGTCCCCAGTCCCATCTCAGGGGCCCTGAGGTGGGCAGTTTCATCACTGCTATCCTTGGGAGTCCAGCCTTAGTTCTTCGTTTAATGTCTCCCCCTCTCCAGGGCACCCAGTTCACTCCGTTGCTGTAATTCAGGGCATCTCAACCTTGGCACAGGATGTCTGAAGCTGGAAAATTCTGCGTTGTGAGGGGCTGTCCTGTGTGTTGTAGGGTGTTTAGCAGCATCCCTGGCCTCTGCTCACTAGATACTGATACCGGTAGCATCCCATCCCCCAGTAGTCACAACCCAGAGTGTCCCCAGGCACTCTCAGATGTCCCTCTGGGGGAAAAAGGACCTGGATTGAGAACCATTGTCTTAACCAAAATCAGTTTGCAGAGACTGCCAACAGTCAAGGCCAGCTAACTGTTGTGAAGTGATAGTGTGATTTAGATGAAGCTCGTTGATTGGACAAAGAAAAAAACAAAATAAAAACCGTTGCTGTCAAGTGGTTCCACCTTACAGCAGCCCTATAGGACAGAGCAGAGCTGTCGTGTAGGGTTTCCAAGGAGCAGCTGGTGAATTTGAATTGCCAGGCTTTCGCTTAGCTGCTGAGCTCTTAGTCATTCAGCCTGTAGGGCTCCTGTTGGTTGGACATCTCCCTATAGATGTCATTGGGATTTAGTGACCTCATATCCAGTGGGGCTATAAGTAAATTAGCAGGTGTTTTGATGACAGGTGAGGTGAGACAAGGGGCAAGGACAGCTCTTAGTTTCAGAAGCCAGCAAACCTTCAGGCAGTGGAGGGGCTCCTGTGTCACCCGGCTCACTCCCAGGGGTGGGGGTGGGGATCCAGGCCGCAGGCTGTGGTTCTGAATCAGCACTGAGTCACAGCTACAGCTCTGGGCACCCTGCGGTGGGTGTGGCTGAGCACAAGGTGTGGTCCTAGCGTCCTCTGTAAGACTTCAGGGATGGGCGTTCCCATCTGCGGCTGCTGGGCTGTCTCTAAAGGGTGTGGCTGTGCTTGACACCAGGAACTAAGCTGTGGCTTTGGGGGCTCACGCTGTAGCATGTTCAGACCAGGCTGGCATTTACTCCCTGGCGCTTGGCCTTGCTGCACTGTGGTCAGACACTCTGGACTCTGTGACAAAGAGCCTCAGAGGCTTGTGCGCTGAGTGTCTGCTTAGCACAGTAGCCAGCAGTGTCCCTGTTCTGATTTCTCAGCACGGCTGTGACTAGAAACACTGGGGGTTTTGTTTGTTTGTTTTATTACCCATTTGAGACTTGAGATCCTTTTCTGGATTTGTTTTTAATTGCTGCTATTATCAACAGAAAAGATGGCACAAACAATTTGATCTTAGCTGCTAACCTAAAGGTTGGTGGTTTGAATCCGTCCAGGGGTACCATGTGAACAAGGCCTGGCGATCTGCTTCCCTGAAGATTACAGCCAAGAAACCCTATGGAGCAGTCCTGCTCCATAACACAGGGCAACACTGTGAGTCGATATCAAGTTGGTGGCAGCAGGTTTTTAACAAACTTTTATCAAGTGTGTCATTCCGTCATGCTATTATAGTCAAACCTGTGAGAGCTGGAATGGACAGGACTGCCTGGTTGTTCTTGGTCTTGCAAGTTTTCTGCCTTTGACAGGGTACAGTCACCACTTTTCTGTTGCTCTCTATTTAGCGGGAAGTATTGGACTTTTCCTTCTCTGACAGGTTTCTGCCTTATGGAGGTTCCGCTTTCGCAGGTACTGATGTATATTGTTGACTGATTTCATGTAACGGCTGTTTACTGAGTAGTAGTCAAATGCTATGGCCACAGACCAAAAGGTCAGCAGTTGGAATCCTCCAGGTGCTCCATGGAAACCATGGGGCAGGTCTGTTCTGTCCTGTAGCTTCGCTGTGCGTCAGAATTGACAACAGGGGGTTTTTGTTTTTACCATCAGTCAAGGGCTGTTTCAGGGACTGGAGGGTCCACAGTGAGCATCGACTGCTGCTCTACTGTGCCCCCCATTATCAAGAAGGAGGCAGAGGCGGAACGAGAAAATGTGTTTTTGCTTATTAGGTCAGGTGGTGACGGGTGCTAAGGAGAGCTTGGAGCAGGGTGTCACAGGCACAGGGCGCAGCCAGTGCAAAGGCCCTGTGGTGGGATGGCCTTGTGGCCTTGGCAAGTTTGTTGGACAGCAGTAAGGTCAGTGTGGCTAGAGCGTGGGTTTCGGGGTTTGGGACCAGATCACTGGGGCCTTGTCCACCCTGCAAAGGAGATTGCTTTCACTCCCCAGTGGGAAGTCATGGAATATTTCAAGTGAAGGTGTGACGTTACTAGACTTTAGAACAGAATTTGTGGCTGCCGTTGGCTGAATATTGGAACCGTGAGGGAGTAGTGGCTACAGGCTACAGCTGCTAACTGAAAGGTCGGTGGTTCAGATCCACCAGGCATTCCTTCGAAACTCCATTGGGCAATTTTGCTCTGTCAGGACAGTTGCTATGAGTCAGAGTCATGTCGACAACAGTGGGTTTTGTGCTAACTATGAACTGTAGGTCAAGGGCAGGGACAGGGATGGGCGAGGAAGGAGGCTGTTGCAGGAGTCGGGGGGGAGCAGTGGTGGTGTGGACCATGGGGCCCAAGGGAAGGGGTTTGAACCTGGATACTGTCTGAGGGCCAAGCCAGACTAACCATGCATCAGAGCCGTAAAAAGCCATCCAGACACATGGGGGCAGGGGGAAATTCAAGCAATCCAAAAGATTATCAGATGGAAGGGAAAGCCCTCATACCCCTTTTATCCATCTTCAGAGGTAACTGTTATTAATGGTCTTCTTATTTCTCCTTCCAGGGTTTTCCTTTGCAAGTTCATGTGCGTGTGTGCATAGATACAGGTTCCGTGGGTAGCCCAGAGGGTTAAGCGCTTGCCTGCTAACCTAAAGGTTGACAGTTTGAATCCACCCCTTTGCACCTTGGCCGTGCTGCTAAAAGATCACAGCCATTGAAAACCCTGAGGAACACAGTTCTACTGTAACACACACTTCTACTCTTTTCTTGGCGTTCAGCGTGGCGTCTGATTTGTAGTAAGTGTTCAATAAATAGGAATTGAGTGAATTAAATATTTCATCCTCTAACTTATTTTCTGTTGATGGACATGTAGACTTTTAAACACTATTTTAATTACTGCTGCTGTTAGCATCCCAATACATAGAGCTTTTCACAACTGAGTGTGTTTTATCTGTAGGGTTATTGATTAGGTTTGGAAATCAGTGGCTCAAAGGGCATGTCCGGCAGAAGTATGACTAGGGTGTGGCAGGTGTGACAGGTGTTGCACCCACCCTGGGTGCCTGGTATCACTGAGTGGTTTAATTAACTTCATACAGCCAAGGATATATCTACATAAAATGGTGTCCCATGCCCTGAAATTGTACCCTTGTCCAAGCGTCTGACACCCATCTTTTAGATAACTTTCCAATAGCATCAGCTCAAAACTATGTGAGTCAAACGTGTTAATCTTAAATTAACACATGACGATACTTGAAGTTGTTACCGGGTTACTAGAAATTGCTCAGTGGTATCACGTACCCGGCACCCTAGGTGTGACACTGAGTATTGTACATTTTAAGTTTTGATAGGCAGAGCTGGGCTGTCCTATTTGGGGGTGCCCTAAATTATCACCTGTCAGACTTAGAAGCGAGTCCTAGGCTCCCATCTCAAAAGTACTGGTGATTACCAGCCTTGATGATCTTTTGTCATACCGATGGGTGAAAATGGTATCTTGCTATTGTGATTTGGATTTTAGTTATGAGTCGGTTGAGAATTTCTAAACAGCAGCATCTCTTGACTCCATCCTCTGGTTCATTTTCCAGGGTGGTGGGCAGCAAAGCTCTGTGTCGCAGCCCATTGGGGGGAAAGCTCTATTCAGCACCAAGTGGAAGCCCTGGCTGCATGATAGTTAAGTACTGCAGCTGCTAACCGAAACATCAGCAGTTTGAATCCACCAGGTGCTCCTTAGAAGCTCAGTTCTACTCTGCCCTATAGGGTCACTCTTGAGTCAGAATGGACTTGACGGCAGTGCGTTTGGTTTTTTCCTTATGTGTCAGATACCATGTCGTGTACTTTACATGTGTTAAGTCATTTAAGTTTTACCTGGACCCTATGAGGCAAGTTAGGTGATTATTGTCACTTGCAGGCAGTGGAACGGAAGCACAGATCCGAAACCCATCACCATCTAGTCAGTTCAGACTCGTGGCAACCCCTGTGTGTTACAGAGTAGAACTGCTCCGTGGGGTTTTCCTGGCTGTACTCTTAGCAGGAGCAGATCACCAGGCCTTTCTTCTGAGGTGCTCCCAGGGGTATTCCAACCAGCAACCTCAAGTTAGTAGCTGAAGGCAAATTGTTTGCACCACCCAGGGGCTTGAGACACAGAGAAGAGAGAGTTTAAGGTCACCCAAGGTCACATAGGTGGTAAGCAAAGAAGTTGGTATCTGAACCTGGGCAGTCCTCTCAACCACAGTGTCCTTCAGATGGGTGGGTCTGAGTAATATGAGTGATACTGTTCTTTAAGACTTTGGAAACAAAAAGCCAACTGTCCCCAGGTTTTGGGGGAGTAAACACTCTGGACACAAGCCAGTGGTGGCCTCTTTTGGGACTGGGATCCCCTCCTGCAGTGTGAGAGCTGGAGACGGCGCTCTGGGCAGGGCACCTGGGAGACACTGTAGTCAGTGTCCCGGGTGAATTCAGACACCTGGTGCTAACACCCTTATTTGGAAGATTAAACAACTGAGCTGCAGACACATTCGTTGACACACCCAAGATCCACACATGAGAACAGTGTCACCTGTTTTTTCACACTGAATTAATTCCCTTTTCTTTCTGACTGAGTCCCCAGCTAAGCTGCAAGAACTAGAGCTAGGAGGTTGACCCCAGAGGTGTCACCAGGTAGAGGTGCATCTTGGGTCAGATGGATGGACGGGCGGATGGACAGGCAGACAGACGGACTCACAGATGGAGAGAAGGAAGGATACATTTTAATAGGTAGATGTAATATTTCAGTTCATTAGCCAGAAATTCCTACCAGACAGTGACTGTTGCTTCTGGTGCTGGAATTGACACCCAGCTGCTCCCGGGATCACCATCTGGAACAGGGCCTTTTAACCTTTGCTGTGTTGGGGACCCCTTGGTGTCTGGTGAGATCTGTGGACTTCTTCTCAGCATCATATTTTTAAATGCAAAAAATAAATGCATACAAAGGAAACCAGTTACAGCAAAGCTCAGTTATCAGAGGACATCTAAAAATGTCATTGTGGAGTGATAATGCATTTGTTTCTTTATTAACACATTCAGTAAGTAGCACTAGGTGGCAGATCTGATAACACTGTCATTTTGAAGTAGTGACAAGGGTAAATAATATTTTTGGAACATCTGAAACCGAAGCAGTGTGATACAAAAATATCTGTAACTTGTATTGGTGGCAGAGCCGTAGGTATTACTGATACCATTGCCATGTCTTACTGAGGTTTATGGTGAAGGGACATGGTAATAAATTTCAGGTCAAGTTCAGGAAAATAATTATGGAAGTAAGTACAAGTTCACAGAGCCCTGGAATTCTGTCTGTAGACCCCCAGGTCCATGGATCTCAAGTCGGACCCCTGGCTCAAGACTGACTGTGACAGGATGCTCATGACAGGGCATGTGGTCACGGGTGAAGCGGTCAGCAGGGTCCCCCACGTTGTTTAAGTGACTTGTCTTCCTGTCTCTCTCTGTTCCTTTCTTTTTCCACTGACTGTATAGTTGAATTGCTGTAAGAAAAGCAGGCTTTTTCAGTATTTCTGACCTATAGGACTTATCACTTCTACAATAATGTATAGGCACACAAGGGAAGAGCTTCCTGAACAACCCAGAACAGTCCAGGAAGGCTTCCTGGAGGAGCTGTTGCCCACACTGCATATTAAAGGGCAAGTGAGAAGGGCTTGGAGAAGCGGGGATGGACAAGAATGGGTGAGGCCTTCCCCAACAGAGAGAACAGAGATGAAATCATGGATGCTCAAGAATCACAAGAAATACGGTGCTAATGGAGCACCATGAGATGAAGAGAGTTGCAGTGACTGATGAATCAGACATAGGCCCAGCTAATGTAGATCACGTGAGAGAGCTTGCGATTTATCCTGTAGGCAGTGGGGAGCCACTGAAGGTACTGGAGCAGGAGAGCGGCATGGTCTAAGGTCAGTCGAGAAGATGACTCCAGCTGCTGCTTGGGGACTGGACTGAAGTGGTGAGTCTGGAGACAGAGGGACAGTAAAGGGGACATCCAATCCAGAAGAGCTATAGTGAAAGCCTAGATGGAGCAGTGACAGCAGGAAAGAAGAGACGGGGACAGATTTGAGGGTCATTAGGTACAGAAAGCAGTCCCTGGTGGTTGGCGTAAATGGTTAATATGCTCAGCTGCTATCTGAGAGATTAGCACTTTGAGTCTATCCGGAGGTGCCATGGAAGAAAGCCTTGGCAATTCACTTCTAACTCAGTCCTTTGAAAACCCTATGGGAGCATTGTAGTTCTAGTCTGATGCACTTGAGGTCTCCACGAATCAAGGTCAGTGCAACAGCATCTCGTTACTGGCTCGGTCAGATGCGGAATGAACAGGGCGGAATGTTGGCAGGAGCACAGAGATGGTGCAGAGAGCAGTAGCGCAGGAAATGTGGGGCTGAAAGAGGAACTTAGAGGGAAGATGAGTTCCTCCGTGGTCATGCAGAGTTTGTCCCTGTGGAAGGCCTGGGAGATGCTCAAGGAGGCAGGAGGGGTCTTGAGGAGACCCAACCTGAGAGGGGCTTCCATGAACTTAGCGATATGGACTCTTGTACCCTGGAGCTTGGGCTGACTTACTGTGTTGTTAAATTCAGTTCAAGGTCCTCAGGAAATCAACATTATGGGGACCTTTGCAGACCACTGTCTCCCAGGAATGAGCTGAGGCAAAAGAGGGTAAGACTTAAACTGCTTTTTAAAAGAAAACCTGCACTTTGCAGCAATTTATATGCCTTTCTGAGGCCGAATAATAAATTCCTTTACAGCTACAGCTGGTGTTATATGTGACCTTATAAAATGCTGTGATAGCATCTAACGAATATATTGTGCAGTGTGTGACTTTTTTTTCCAAGAGGTTTTAAAATCATCACTGGTCTGTGCAGACAGGAAAGGCTTACCACTTCTCAGAGGAAACAGTGAGCATCTTGTTTGCCTGTTTGTCACTGTCAGCGTCTCCAGGCTTTGGGGAGGCAGCCAACAGTGGGAAGGGGACAGATTTGCTATCCAGGCAAAGCCGTGAGTTTGGAAGTAGCAGCTCAGCTGGAGCTAAGGTCAGACTGGCCGTCTCCAGTGGCATTCCCCTGGCTAAGCTTGCCTTGACCAATTTAGAAGCGGACCTTTTTCAAGGTCTTTTGGATGGTTTGGAGTGCCCTGGGGGGATGTCTCACCCCCATCCCCAAATGACAGGTGAGTTCTAGTGTCAGCATCCCCCGATTGGTGGTTGATTGCCTACCTCTTTTTCCTTCTTTTGCACTTCCCTTCCCCTGTATTTGGAATTCACCATCATCCCGCAAATGGAATTTTATCCTGCTGGCCATAAAAGTGCAATCAGATGGCAGTATTGGGACGCACTGGGAATGGCAGAGTCCTTGAGTGCCACAAACAGTTTGCGCTCAGACATTAACCCAAAGACTGGCAGCTGTACTGCGGAAGGAAGGCCTGGTGACCAGCTTCTGTAAAGACCGCTGCCAGGAAAGCCCCTGGTGCTCGGTTCTACTTGGAGGTCATCATGAGTCAGAACTGACTCAGAGGACACGTGCTGGGTTTGGTTTCCGGGGGGAAAGTAACAGTGGGACTTGGGTTCATTGCTTCCTGGTGAACAAGAGTCACAAGAACACTCTTGTTTCAGTCCTTCCTTTAAAAAGTATTTGAAAGCATGCTGGTCCGTATCCTTGACATGTTTCATCCATTGCACATAACTGAATCTGATGGCAGATTTCATCAGGTGGCCTTGGTTTCTTCATCACGTGCTCCCTGAGCAGCCTGGAGGTGCACCCTCCACCCTGTGCCCGTACCGGCATGCCGTCCCTCCCCCTCCTGCTAGGCAGAGTCCCCCGCACCGCAGGCAAAGGTCAAGACTCCCCTTCTCCTGGCAGCTACTTCCCAAGTACAGAATGCACACCACTGGTGGTTCACAAGATGATTTCAAGTTGTTCATGAGCGAGCATTAAAGAAATCAACATCATTGTTGTTGTCAGCTGCCATCGTGGTCGTCCCCAGAGTGACCACAAGCACAGCAGAACAAAATGCTGCCTAGTCCAGAGCCAGCCTGTTAATCGATTCTTGGATCGGCTGTTGTGATCCACAGAATTTTCACTGGCTGGTTTTCAGAAAGAGATTGCCAGGCCTTTCTTGCTGGTCTGTCTCAGTCTGGAAGCTTCAAAGAAACCTATTTAGCTTCATAGCAACATACAAGAAAGACTCCCCTGACAGATGAGTGGTGGCTGTGCACGAGGCGGTGTTGGCCAAGAATGAAACCTGGTTCTCATGCACGGAGAATGAGAATTCTACCACTGAACCACCACTGCCCCCAATAAAGAAATCAGTGACTCAGATGAATGATGAAAATTGGGGACAGGTGACTTGGTTCCTCGTGGTGACTCTTCTTTTGCAATTGCCCCATGACAGATGGGCAGTGCATTCACCTTTCTGATCAGTTTGCTTGTCAATAAAATGGGCTTAATGGTGTCTGGCTGTGTGGAGGTTACTTCTGCCCAGAGAGCCAGTGGCCCGTTTTATTGGGCCCATAAAGCTCTTCGTTCTTGGTAGAGTGAAGGGCCATTGAAAAAGAGGAAGACCCTCAACAAGATGGATTCACACAGGGGCTGCAACAATGGGCTTAAGCATAAAAGTGATTGCGGGTCTGGTGCAGGACCAGACAGTGTTTTGTACTGTTGTGCCTGGTGTTGCTGCAAGTTGGAACTGAGATGATTATACCTAACAACAGCAACAACAACAACAAAGGTCCTGATTCTCCCAAGGTATGCTGGTCATTTTCCCTCCTAGGTCCCAAGCTCCCTTGCAGAGAGGTCCAGGCGTAGACACTGAAACCCTATATACTCTCTAGGCTTGTTAGGCAGTGGTAGAGAAAAGGCCTTTTTTTAGAGAAGGGGTTTTTTGTTTTATTTGTTTTGCTCTGTGCTGTGAAGTGTGAGTTCTTTTGAGTGAAGGACAAGGAGCATCCTCTCCTACTGCGAGCCGGGTGAGGTGCCAACTGCAGCCACCTTTCAGCTGGGAAAGGCCGGGCTAGAGAGAGGGACCTGGCCACCCGGTGGCTAAGCACCCAGCTGCGAACCAAGAGGTCGGCACTTCAAAGCCATCCAGTGGCCCCATGGGAGAAGGATCTGGTGGTCTGCTTCCCTAACGATCACAGGCTTAGGAACCCCGTGGAGCAGTTTGCTTCACTCACTTGGGATTGCTGTGAGTAGAAATGGACTTGGCGGCAGCTACTAACGAGAACCACCTGAAAATGGAACATTGTGCACGTAAGCTGACGTCATGACAAGGGAAGTCGGTCTGGACCTGAGCTCAAGAAGAGCCCGGAAGACAATTTTTATTTCTAACTTGTGCTTCTCTGAATTCCTGATTTCAGAGTCTCCTGAGAGAAAACAAAAGGAGTTTTCAGTTAATTGGTTCTGGTTAGTTGAGCGCAGCTGCTCGACGTTTTGCCTCTGACTGTCCCCGGCTGCCACCTCTCCGCAGGTGTGGGAAGATCTGCTTTCCTTCCTAAGTGCTCACGTTCTCACTGAATCTCCTGCCCTACTGTGTGCATCAAGGCGGGGGTAAAGGGGGGCAGCTTCACTGAGCCCTGCCCACACACTGTAGGTCCCTGAATGGTGCCAACAGTTTGCACTCAACTTCTAGTCGGACACTGAGCGGTTGGAATCCGCCCAGCAGTGCAGCAGAAGAAAGACCTGGCAATCTGCTTCTCTAAGTTGACAGCCATTGAAAACTCCACTGGGTGCATTTCTACTCTGAAAGCACAAGGGGTCACTGTGAGTCGGACTGGACTCCATGTAACAGGTTTGGGTTTGGACCCACAGACAACAGTGGAACGATGAAAGCAGGATGGGTACTAGCAGCTCTGCGCGGCCGTTCTGAGAATCGGTTTAAAAGGTTCAGTGAACTGTTCTCATCCGAGGGCAGGTGCTTTGTGAGATGATCTGTCAAGGGGAACTTCGCCATTATATCTTCTGTGGGTGTCGTAATAGTCCTGGCTTTCTCGATAGGCGGCATGGGTAAGGGAAAGTCGACACTGGGATCGTCACATCCAGGTTTGAATCTTGGCTGTGTTGCTCGCAAACGGTCACTTCTTGGATGCTCCATTTGCCCTTTAACACCTAAGAGAAGGTTCCTCAGTGGTGTCCTTACCACTGTGGTTAAAAGCTCAGCTGCTAATCACAGAATTGGTGGTTCAGACCTGCCTGGTGCATTGTGGGAGGAAACCCCAGAGATCTGTCTCCATAAAGATTCCCTCTACACCGCCACTGAGTCGGGTCTGACTCATAGCGACCCTAGAGGTCAAAGTAGAACTGCCCCATAGAGTTTCCAAGGAGCACCTGGCAGATTTGAACCACTAGTCTTTTGGTTAGCAGACGTAGCACTTCACCCACTACCCCACCAGGTTTTCTCCGTAAAGATTAAAGCCTGGAAAATTCTATGGGGCAGTTGTCCTTTGTAACATGGAGATGATTCTGAGTGAAAAGTCACCTTGACAACACCCAGCAACAACAACTAACCTTAGGTTGGTGGTTCACACACACCTAGCAGCTCTGTGCAAGAAAGGCCTGGCGAGCTGCTGTCAGAGATTACAGCCTATAAAACTCTGGAGCACATGGAATTGCTATGAGTTGAAACTGACCCAGTGACAGCAGATTTTAACATGTAACATGTGTGTCTCTGTGTGTGTCCATCTGTTCATCCATCCATCATCTCTACATGCACACACGCACAAACTCATGTGAGATATATATGTGAAATCACTTTAGGAATTAAAGTGTGCCTGACCCCAGCCATGGTATTTTTAATCATTACATATGCCCGCAAAAGCTGGGCAAGGGGTAAGAAACAGCACAGAAGAATGGCCACCTTTGAATTAGGGTGTTGACCAGGGGTATTGAGTATGCCATGACTGCCAGAAGAACAGACAACTGTCCTGAAGGAAGTACAGCCTGAGTACTCCTTCATCTCACGTGCTTTGGACATGTTATGAGGAGGGGACGGTCCCTGGAGGACATCCTGCTTGGTAAGTAGAAGATCAGGGAGAAAGAAGAAGACCTTCAACAAGGTGGATTGACACAGTGGCTGCATCCGTGAGCCCGGACACGGCACTAATTGTGAGGGTGGCAGAGGACCGGGCAGCGTCCCATTTTGTCGTGCACGGGGTCGCTAGGAGTTGGACTTGACTTGATGGCACCGAACAACAATGTGTTCATAGATACAGTTCTCTTTTCCAGAAAGATAGTTCAGATCCCCTCCCTGCTTTTAAAACAACGGCATCAAAAGCCACAACCAAATCAGAAACAGCGTGTAATGGAAAACAGATGTGGCCGCAGAGCAGCCGGTTCCTCAAGCCAAGGGCTGCATCTGGCCCTCTCCGTGCTGTTTCCATTAGATGAGGACTTGGTTTTGCATGGCCCGCGGCAGACATTGGGTCATGGCGTTTCAGAGCCAAGGAGCCAGGCTGTTAGTTTATGTAATGCTGAGGGGCAGGGCCTCCACCCCTGCTCAGAATCTGGTGTCCAAGTTCCAAGGACTTTACCTTGCATGATGAAGGCCACTGCCTGGGAGCCTGGAGTGGCAAGGAGCACGGCAGACGTGGAGGGCCTGGTTGGCTGCAGCTGCAGTACACTTCCTCCCCCTGTGGCTGCGAACCCAGTCTTGCCTGCACTGGGGGCCAAAAGGCTGATGGGGATGCAGAGGGGGTCTCCGGAAGGATTCCAGTGCATAGCTGCCGCCCACTTTGTTCAGGGGCTGGTATGACGTGACACCCGCTCTGGGCAGGGCAGCTCAGCTGGTGGTCTTTTTCCAGATCTGTGCACCTGTCTCAGTTCAGAAGCAGGACTGCAGCCCAAGACTTCATAGGACATCATGCTAGAGGACCCTCAGGGTCCCATGCTATCTGCTCAGTGTGCTGGAATTTCACAGCTCCTTGCTCCTTCCCACTTTGATAGGGACATTCTCAGTGGAAATCCTGGCCTTTGTCACTTTGTGGAATTCTGGGGCTGCGGCTGGGCTTAGCATCCAGGAAAGTGAGCTGGTGTAGTTTCTTGAGCAATGCGGGGTAGTGTTGTTTTAGCATCGGGCAGACGGCTGGCAACATTTCATAATCCTGGCCTGGGTCAGCCCATTCCTGAGCTCCTCAGGGATCAAGTGAGTGGATGTGGATGGAGAACTGCAAGGACCCTGGGCAGCCCAGCCCAGCTCTCAGCTGTGTGCAAGCTGTTCATGTGGGTGAGTGTTTTGTAGGTTTGCAAACAAGCAAATAGCTCCTGAATGATATGCCATCCATCCATGCCTGTAGCACATCTCTGTGTATGTCTGTGCATTTGTTTAAGAGTGCCTGTATGTATGTGTGTGTAGAGCTGTGACTATTGCTTGAATACTGTTGTGGATTGAATTGTATCCTGGCAAAAATGTGTAGCAATTTGGCTAGACCTTGATTTCTGGTATTGTAAGATGTTTCTGTATGCTGCAAACCCTGCCTCTGTTGATGTTAATGAGGGAGACTGGGCGACCGTTGTGTTGGTGGGGCAAGACTCTAAGTGTGGAATTGTATTGTACCTTGAGGCAATCTCTTGGGCTACCAGGGAAAAGGAAGAAATTAGAGAGCTGGTGGGACCTCATTCCATCGAGAAGCAATGCTGGGAGCTGAGCGCATCCTTTGAAAAGAATCAGGTCCGTGGGCATCAGAAGCTCCCAGTTTAGGGGAAGATTGACAACAAAGACCTTCCTCCAGAGCCATCAGAGAAAGCCTTTCCCTGGAGCTGACACTTTGAGTTTGGACTTTTAGACTACTGGACTGTGACAGAATACAGTTTCCCTTTTTAAAACCGTCCACTTGTGGTATTTGTGTTACAGCGGCACTAGATGACTAAGACAAGCACCTAGTGCATGTCAGGCATGGGGCCAAGACTGTTGTCCTCACTTAAAACGTACCATCCTCACAAGCACACTGGCTCATTCAGCAGATGTTGGTGGAACACCTGCTATGTGTCGTCCACGCTCAGCATTTGGAGGCAGGATTAGTATCCCATTTCACAAATGAAGAAATCAAGTCTCAAGGGTCAGGTGCCTTATAAGGGGTGACACAAGCAGTAAGTCACAGGCTGGGACTGTCACCCTGCAGTCATAATCATGAAGTTCAACTGTCGCTTCCCTATCTGTGGGTTCAGTTCTCAGTAGGCATGGCTACAAACACATGTGGCTTCTGTTTGTATGAGTGACAGCGCTGAGGCCGGAAGTTGCTGGGTTGAGGGCGGACCTTCCGTTTCCGACTACGATCTTCAGTCTCCACGACGCCAGAGTTCAGTTAGCTGGGAACTTTGTGGGTGGAAGGCAGAGGGAGGTTCTAGAAAAGCCCTTGTTGGCCGAAAAGAATCGCATAGGTGAAAAGAAAAACTCTCAGGGGAAGGAGGTTAGCTTATCATGTGTTTTTCTTGAGATGCTCACAGTAACCCCGTTCTAGAATAAACCAAAACAACCTGTTGCTTTTGGGATCTCGAGTGTGCGACAAAATTGACGAGACAGCTGGGATTTTGCCATCAAGTCAATTCCGACTCATAACGCCCCTAGGGGACAGACTAGAACTGCCCAGAGGGTTTCCAAGGAGCAGCTGGTGGGTTCGAACTGCCAGCCGTTTTATTAGCAGTCATAGCTCTTAACTGCACCACTGTTATTTCCAACATCTTATAAAAGAGGGAAGTTGAATCTGGAGGGACAAAGTGAAGGAGTCGTGAATTCAGTCCTGGCCCTTTCCAGAGTCCCTGTTCTTTGTGTTAGGCGGTTGTTGTATGCTGTGAGCGGATTTTGATTCCTAGCGACCAGGAGTCGGCACTGGATAGCCTGTGGGCCAAGTCCAGCCAGCTGCCTGTTTTTGTAAGTGAAGTTTTGTGGGAATACACACCCACCCGTTCATTTATAGATTACTGGCTGCTTTGAGCTACAAGGGCAGAGTTGAGTAGTTGTGACAGAGACCATATGGCCTGCAGAGCTGAAAAGCTTTGATAGCTGGCCTTTTACCAAAAAACTTTGCCAACTCCTGCTCTAGACTAGGATATACGAGTAAGACCTATAATGAGGATTTTTTTTTTTTTTAAATAGGTAAACAGAGATGCTGTGCATCTTGAATGTGTGCATATATATATATACCCACAGTAGTCATCAGCCATCTGGAACCACTGGGAGGTAAGGCAGTCCTGATTTTCTGGAGCCAAGCCAGCCAAGTGCCGTCGAGTCGGATCCGACTTTTACTCTTAAGGAATCTTAAATTTTCTTACCCCTCGTGTTGCCTTCTTAAACAGTTTGCTGGGCCTGCATGAGATTGGCCTTGAATCTCCCCACAGTTTCCAGCCCTGGCATCTGGATTCCACTCAAAGCATTGATGGGTCTTCACAGCATCAAGAATACCTAATTCTGCACACAAAGGCCCAGAGTTGGGAGGTTTTCATTTTTAATTTCTCTGTCTGCTTTTTTAAATAATTTTTCCTGCTCTTCTGTTTCTTGTCCAGTGTTTTTTCTTAACTGCTTGTGGTGGTGACCGTCGGCTTGTCCTGCTTCTAACTTGGGAAGTAGTCAACCTGATTTGAAAAGTAGACAGAACAAGTAAGCTCTGAGGAACCAAGCCAAACCCACTGCTGCTAAGTTGATTCCAACTCACAGTGACCCCATAGGTCAGAGTAGAACTGTCCCATAGAGTTTCTGAGGCGCACAGGTGGATTCGAACTGCCAAGCTTTTGATTAGCAGCCATAGCACTTAGCCGCTATGCCAGCAGGGTTTCCTAGAAAAGCTGAAACTGTCTCTTAGTCTGTCTCTCTCTCTCAATCTCTTTCTCTCCCTCTCTCGGTAGGTAGCTAGCTAGGCAGGCAGGCAGGCAGGCAGGCAGGCAGACAGGTTGTTGTGCGCCATTGAGACAATTCAGTTCCAGCTCGTAGTGATCCTATAAGACAGCTGACTCCTCCAAGAAAGAGGGGAAAAAGTGAAAAAGAACTTCAAATTCTTAAAGAATCCCAACTTACTGGACCCACTGAAACTGGAAGAATCCCCAAGGCTACTTGCCCTCAGATACTTTCCAAACTTTGACGTCAACCTATTCCCTGAAAGCACCTTTTAATAACCTGTTAGGGTTTCCTACACTGTGTATAGTCTTTACGGAAATAGATCACCAGGTTTTTTCTCCCATGCTGCCACTGTTGGGGTCAAACTACTCACCTTTCAATCAACAGCCAAGTGCTTTAACCACTGTACCACCATGGCTCCTTGCTGCTTCTCTGTACTGTAAATCTTTCTCTATGGCAGTTCTCTACTGTTTTGATATATGCGTCAATGTATCTACTTATGTATCAATTCTCTGTTTACACTGTACATGTATTGGATGTGGACATGTATTTCAGGTGCTTGACTTTTATATGCTTCCTTCTCACTGCCTGGCTGTCTGTGTAGGTGAGTCTTGATAAGCCAGGTTACTCTGTGTGTGCCTGTTTCTGCCTGCAGTTGAAAGACAGGAAGGTGGACCTTGTCTTCTTCTCCATGATGTCCCCATTGTCCCAGGGTTCAGACTTTCACAATAGCAAGTCCTTGAAGCAGAGGAGTGTGGCTGGATCCTCCCACTTGGGCAAATACCAAATCTGGTCTACGCTGCAGCAGCCGAGCCAACTGTTAATGCCTTTAATCTTGATCGCAGATGTTAGCACAGAAAAGGTTGGCTGCATTTGGCTCACCGTGGTGGAATTTTAGACTTAATTGTGGAATCCAACCCCGATTTCATATTCAGAGGGGTGTTTTTAAAATAGAAACTGACTGTAATCAGGTGTAACAGCCAGTAGTGACTTGTCTTTAACCATGCAGCCTGGGTACAGTTTCCTATTTTTTGTTGACAGGTGTTTCATCTACTTAGTGAGTAAATTGTGTTTAAATTTATACACTCAGTCTGCCTAAGAGCTTTTTTGTTTTGTTTGAATGATATTTTATGGTATATTGGGTGAAAGTGTACACAGCAAACCAGGTTCGGATTCTACAGTTTCTACGCATGCATTTCTAATGCATGGTGACACTGGTCATCGTCTTCAGTTTATGTCAACATTCACTTGATTTCCATGCTGGGTGTTTTGCTCCCACTAATTTAGTCTCACACCCCCTAAACGACTTACGTGTGCTTTCAAATAACTTGTCAGCTTGGTTTCATATGGATAATTTTTAAAAAGAGCTCTGCTCTCAGGGGTGGAATTCTTTACTGTTTGAACTAATAGGTTATTAAAAGTTACTTTCAGAGAATAGTACTGACTTCAGAGTTTGAAAGGAATCTGAGGGCAGTAGTCTTGGGGATTCCTGCAGTTTCGGTGGTTCTAGTAAGTGTGAATTCTTTAAGCATTTGAAGTTCTTTTCCATTTTTCCCTCTTTCTTGAAGGAGTTACCTATTGTGTCCTTGATCAGATTGTTCAGTAGTGGTCGCCGGGCACCATCTATTTCTTCTAGTGTCAAGGTAGAGGAGGCCATGGCTCATGGAGATAGTTAATTCTGTATTCTGGTTCCTTCTCTGATTCTTGGGTTTTCTTCATTCTCTTTTTCTCCAGATAAATAAGGACCAGTTGTTTCCTCTTAGGGCCAAACAGCTTTTAAATCCACTTTTTGCTTTGGTGGTTGCTGTATTTTACTTTCTGCCGCCAGAAGGGCCAGCTTTACAAGTCTGTGACACATATAGTCACTGGGGACTCCCTGCTGCTGCGCTCAGTTGAATGCTCTGCCATCTAAATTCTTTCTATTTTTTTAATAAGAGGATCTCTGTTTCCATTTTGCCCCGGACCCCACAATTTATGTAGCTGGCCCTGGATGTTGTGGGATTAGAATCACGGAATGCTAAAGTTGAAAGAAACTGTGAGATCCGTCTTTCAAAACCCTTCATTGAAGATGACAAAACTAAGCCAGAAAAAAAGGAAGCGACTTGTCTAAAGTCACATGGCAATGAACAACAGATTCCGACAAGTGAGCCCTTTGGACTTTCAGGTCCCTTCTGGTTACAGGCTCTTTTTCTTACCTAGATAAGCTGCTTCCTATTCAGCTCATGCTCAGGGGTGATGAGTGAATGTCCTACTAACCTAAGCAGTTAATATTTAGAAATTTAAATTTGCCGGGTACACACTTGCCCTCCCCTACATACACACAGAGTAAGAAACCAGATGTATCTAAAATAAGTCCAGAGTGACAACTGATTATAAAGGAGTCCCCAGGAGGAAAAGAGTCCCCTGAGTCATGCAAATATTTAAGGCACTCGACTGCTAACCAGAAGGGTGTAAGTTTGGGTCCACTCAGAGATGCCTCAGAATAAAGGCCTGGTGATCTGCTTCCAAAATTCAGCCATTGAGAAACCTCTGGGGCACCTAGGATTCCCCTGAGACTCACATGGGGTCACCAGGAGGCAGAATCAGCTGAATGGCAACTAATTTTTTTATTATAATAGTATTTTCCTTATGAATGGTTTTAAAGATAAGTAAATGCTTTTAAAAATATTAGCAAATTCCTGAATTAAGCATTTGGGTGGCAGTTTTTTCCTGCTTATTAAAGCTTTGCATTCTCTTGGTTGGAAATTTGAAAAAGCAGTAGGAAGAGGGGCCTGGCATAGCAGGGCGTATTACATCTTTCCTCCTGATGTTCTTTTCCATACATTTGTGTTTTTTCATATGAACCTTTGTGTTGCATTTACAGTGTTAGATTAAGCCATGTGAATAGCTTTTTCTCATAGGTTACTAGTGATTAACTCTTGGCAGTTTCAGCTGAACTGCAAAAGCATCTGATGCCATCATTGGAAATACTTCATAAACATCTCTGCTGCCTGTATAAAATCCCATCACATGAATGCGTGAAGTGATGTTCCTCCTGTTAAACCATGTGACTGTTGTTGTTAGCGGCCTCTGAGCTGGCCCGTGACACATGGGGACCGTGTACACAACAGGACGGGAAGCTGCCCAATCTGTACCGTTCCCATGATGAGTTGCAGATCAGACAATATTCCATTATGATCCATGGGGTTTGGAGTGACTGATAAGTAGACTGCCAGGTCTTTCTTGCGACAACAGCATGATAAAACCGTTTGCTCTTGCGTTAACTCTTCCTAACGGCAACCCTGTAGGGCTCAGTAGAACTACCTCATACGGTTTCCAAGGCTGTAATTTTGATGAAAGCAGATGACCACGTCTTTTCCCAATGGGAAACTGGTGAGTTTGAACCACCGACCTCTTGGTTAGCAGCTGAGCACTTAAACTTTGTACCGTTAAGGCTCCTGGAACCACGTGATAGACAGCTGTAAAGAAATGATTATAATCTGAGGTCCAACAATTCTGTCCACAAACTTAATCATTCTAAGTGCTACTGACCTCGTTGCTGAATATCACTACGGTGACCTTCCAGGTGCTCCCCTTGGGAAGCTGTGCACTGAGACCAGCACCTAGTCCACCCTTCAGAGCAGTTTGGGAACTCTTTCTGGGAATGGCCATTGTGCCCGGTGGCATGGTGGCAGGTTTGCCAACTTAATTGTCTAGTTGTCTGTGAGGGAGGTTTTAGCCAGTCAACAAATCACTGTATTGGAACACCCTCCCTACTCACCTGATCTAGCCCCCAGTGACCTTTTCTTGACCAGAATATAAAGTAAATGTTGCAAGGAAGACATTCAGATGGCATTCGGGGACATCAAGGGTAGTACGATGTCAGCTCTGATGGCCACTCCAGAAAAAGAGTTCCCAAATTGCTTTGGATGGTAGACTAGCTGCTGGTGTCAGTTCCTAGCTTCCCAAGGGGAGTGCTTTGAAGGTGACCACAGTGATGTTGAGCAATGAGGTATGTAGCACTTTTTCTGTGATGAGTTCACAAAAGTAATTGGCAGTCTCTGTGTATAAGTAATTGTAAATGATCGGGGTGTTGTGATAAAGAATTATTGGCCTTCATAGATGAAATGTTCTTTTTAAAATAACTTTCGTGGTTTTTTTATGTTAAAAGTTAGTGTTTGATTTTTTTAAAAGCTTGAAAAAATGAAAGAAAGGATGAAATAAGTAAAACAGTCATCCAGAAATATAATCCTTGATGCATTCCTTTCTGGTCTGTGTTTTCGACGTTGATGTGTTTTTGAACACCAAAATGTGGTCAACATGTGGTCCACATTAAATACCATGAATCTAATGAAATTTATTCCCGAGTGCCTGAGTGGCATCCTTTACAAAATGACTTCTCCAAGCTTGGCTCACCGGCCAGGTGCCAGTTACAAAGTGTGTGTCACTGTCTGTGTAGAGCTGGGCTCCAGGGCAAGCTTTTAGAAACTCTCATAGTAACTTGGCATTATGTGGCACCCAATAAAGGCAGCCTTGTGGGTGTTGTTTTCCTTGGATAGTTCGTTTTTGTTTTATTGTATAGATGCATCAGTCTGCATGAGGGCAGTGGTGGTTTAGTTGTAGGATTTTTGCCTTCCATGTGGGAGACTTGGGTTCGATTCCTGGCCAGCGCACTGCCTTCTGGGCAGCTGTCACCTGTCTGTCATTGCAGTCTTGCATGTAGTTGTGGTGTAGACCAGGATTCAACACTGCTTTCAGACTAGGAGGGACCCAGATGAAAGGCCTGGTGATATTTTTCCAAAAATCAGCTAGTGGCAGCCCTGCAGATTATAGAGGTCAGATTCACAGCTGATCGCCGGGATGATGTGGGCCCAGACATGGGATTACCGTGAGTTGGGGACCAGATAACAGCAACCTCAGATATACTTTGGAACCGTCTTTCTCCTGGCCGTCTACCCTTGCTATAGAGTCAAGAGCTAACTCTAGGTAAACCTGGGCGTTTGGGGGGACATGGGCAGTATCGGATCTTTTTTTTCACATAGATGCAAAGTCCAGAGAAAGCGGCAGCATGTTGGTGACATTCTGTAGCTGGTGATGCCTGTGGCATCCATTTTGGGAGTGTCTCCTTGGCTCCGTCAGCCCGATGTCCCCTGGGCTATAGGCACAAGTCCGGTGCTGGGAATAAAGCGAGCCGCGATGATGAAATAACTGGCTTCAGTTAAATAATTTGCTGTTTACGGCTTCTCTGTTTATGAATCAGTTAAAAGCCTTTTTAAGTGAAATTGGATAGACTGCAAAGTGTTGGTTTTGTGTGTTTTATTTGCAGTTTAATCAGCGTGATCCAGCTGCTGGAGTGGGGAGCACCGAGCTGGGGTTTTAATTATCCCTGCTTTGCCCGAGTTAGGAATTCCCAACGGTGCCGTCTGCACGAAGATGCCAAAAACCGCATTGTTCTTTAATTAGCTGTTGTAATTGTTTTAGTCTAATCTCCGTGATTAGCAGCAGCATTAAATACAGCAGGAAGAAAAGGCCTGTCCTCGGTGCGTTGCCCCAGTAAACAGAGCCTTTCTCCTTTCTGGAGAGGGATATCAGAGAAAATCAATTAGAACTCAACCAGCGTTGATTGGAAAATGATAAAGAGCAGCCACCGTGAAGCAGAGAGTTGGTTGATGGCCCCGCTGCTGGCGGCCTGGGGAGCTCTGCAGTCCTGACCTGTCACCGAGGCCATTTGAATGGAGCCTGTCTGAACAGCTCCATCCCTCTCTGCAGACGGTGAAATGGACCGGATTGGCACCAGCTGTTGCTTTGGCTTCAAGTCCTCTGTGTCGTGCATTCACCCATAAGCTTATGTTGAGTACGTCTTCGGTGCCAGGCATCATACTAAGTGCCTGGGGATACATTGCTGAAAGGGCAGACACCATCCCTGTCCACACAGAGTTTACAGTCTAGAGGAGGAGATGAGTGGTTATGCATTAACTGACTCAGTGAGGAGGTGGCTAGATGAAGGGGCGTGAAGGGAAAGTTCTGTCGGGGTTGCTCACTTGGTCTGGATGGAGCCTGGGAAAGACCAAAGAGATATCCCAGAGAAGGGAGGGATAAGCTGGTGGAGAAATGAAAAAGCTAGCAAAACTGAGAGTCCAGAGGAAGGATGTTTGAGTCAAAGACAAAACAGACCCTTGGGAATAAGGACCCTGACTGGTGTTGTCTCCTGGACTCAGAAATTGGATCGGAGGAGAAGCTAGCCCTCTGCCCCCAGCTGGCAGGCCAGCTAGACCCCTGTCTGGTTGGAGCTTCCTAAACACACACTACTGGGAACTTGTGCTCCTGCGGCCGGGTGACACGTCAGTCTCTCTTCTGCGTGTAGTGTCAAAAGACTGACTCCATGACTGAACCGCCTGTGGATTCCGTTGGTGGGTCGCTGCAGCCTCGGAGGATTGATGACGTAAAGGGTGTTCACTCCAGGCAGGAGGTTGCACTGTAGGTGCCCAACACTGGTGGCCACAGGGCCAGGTAGGTGGGGTCTTGCTCAGTCCCCTTCCCCCACCCACTCCGCTGGACCCTGACCCAGCTTTGGCTGTGATTCCTGACTCTCTTCTGGCATCTTCTGTGAACTTGGAGATCATCACTTCGTTCTCCTTGCCTTCACATCAAGGCACAAGATCTCGGTTTCAGCCGGTGGTGGGACCCTCCTCCTCAGAACCAGCAGAGGCAGGATCTGCCCCAAATCTTCCAAGCTCCATCCAGAGAAATTGGATACAAAGGTCATGGGCCTTGGCCTTGAAGTCAGACCAGGAACCCACCGCTGGTGACTGTGGTCAAGTGGCCTGACCTTGTCGAGCTTTCATTTTCTAACTTGGGGGTCCTTCTCTGTCTACCTCGGGGTGCGGTTGTCAGTTCTGTTGGTCCGTTCTGGCTCGTGGTTGCCTTACACGCAATGGAAACCAACACTAACCTGTCATGTGCCATCTTCATCATCTTAGACACGTTCAAGTGCATTCTTGTTGCTGTAGTGTGGTCCCCATACACCTCATGGAGGGGGTCCCTTGCGTTCACTGGCACCCTATTTTACCAGCCATGATAGCTTTTGGTAGGAATCAGTTTTTCTGATGACGTGTCCAAATGAGTAGAATGTCAGTCGTAACCATCCTCACTTCCGAAGACCTTACAGTTGTATTTCTTCTAAGACTTGTTTGTCCGTTCTTCTGGCCGTCTGGTGTGTTCCAGTATATTCGGTATTTTTCTGTCTCCTGTTTCGGTTGTCCGCCTTTGGTATGCAAATGACAAGACTGAAAAGAGCTTGGCTTGGGTCAGGCACACCATAGCCATCAAGGTGCCGCCTCCTGGAGTTCACTCACTCGCCAGAATTTACTGAGCACCTGTTAGGTGGCAGACCCTATGTTTTGGTGCTGGAGATACAATGGAGAAGACACATATCTGGCACTCATGTAATAGGAGAGTTCCTGGAAGAGAGTCAGGTGAAACCACCCAACCAACCTATAAACAGACAAATAAACTGGCTCCTAAAGTAATGATTCATCATGACTAGTGCTAGTAACAGAGTGTGTGATATTAAGAATGTTGTTCGATAATGTCCACACTTGGTTGGATCACCTTTCTTGGGATTAGGGATAGACACAGGTCTCTTCTAGTTGTGCAGGTAGCTGTCCTGCAAACTTGGCAGAGACGAAGGAGCACTTCCAACACCACATCCGTTTGTTGAAACATCTCAATTGGTGTTCTGTCAATTATCAAACAATATCATTAATATCACACACAAGTAAAATTCTGCTGAAGATGATTCAGAAGTGTTTGCAGCAGTACATTGACAGGAACCTGCGAGAAATTCAAGTCAGATTCAGAAGAGGATGTGGAGCAAGGGGTATCATTGCTGATGTCAGAAGGATCTTGGCTAAAAGCAGAGAATACCAGAAAGATGTTGACTTGTTTTATTGACTGTGGAGAGGCATTTGACTGTGTGGATTATAACAAATATGGATAACATTGCAAAGAATGAGAATTCAGAACACTTACGGAACCTGTATGTAGATGAAAACGCAGTCATTGGAAAAGAATAAGGGGATGCTGTGTGGTTTAAAGTCAGAAAAGGTGTGTGTCAGGGTTATATCCTTTCACTGTTGAAGCTGAGTGCTGAGCAAATAATCTGAGAATCTGGACTGTATGAAGAAGAACAGGGCATTAGGAGGAAGACTTATTAATAACCTGTGTTATGTATATGACACAGCCCTGCTTGCTGAAAGTGAAGAGGACTTGAAGAATTTACTTATGGAGACCAAAGATCACAGTTGTCAGTACGGATTACACCTCAACATCAAGAAAATAAAAACCCTCACAACTGGACCGATTTAGCAACATCGTGGTGGATGGAGAAAACACTAAAATGGTCAAGGATTTCATTTTGCTGGGATCCACAATCCACACTCATGGAAGCGGTGGTCAGAAAATTAAATGACACTCTGCTTTGGGCAAGTCTGCTGGCAAAAGACCTCTTTAAAGTGTTGAAACACAAAGATGTCATCTTGAAGACTAAGGTGCACCTGACCCAAGGCGTGATGCTTTCAGTCACCTCTTAAATGCTTGTGAAAACTGGACTGTTTCCTTATTCACTAGTAAGGAAAACCAAAGAAGCATTGACGCCTTTGAATTGTGGTGTTGGGGAAAAGTCCCGAGTATACATCATGCACCCACCCAAAGAACAAACAGATCTGTCTTGGAAGAAGTACAGTCAGAATGCTCCTTAGAAGGAAACATGATGAGACTGTGTCTCACACGCCTTGGACGTGTTGTCAAGAGGGATCAGTCTCCAGAGAAGTGCATCATGGGTGGTAGAGTAGGGAGTCGGTGAATAAGAGCAAGGCTGTCACTGAGATGGGCGGACACAGTGGCATACCAACAGTTGTCAGCATGGCGCAGGACTGGGCAGTGTTTCGTTCCATTGACCATGGTGTCACTGTCGGTTGGAACTGACATGGTGGCACCTAACAGTGACCGTAATGAAGTGGAAGAGCATGGAACAGAGGAGGTGTACTCGTGGCTGGGGTCAGAGAAGGACTCCTAGGGGCAGGGTGGCATTTTAGTTGGAAGGTAAGGAATGAGGGCATGGGTAAGGGGGAGCATGCCGACAAGAGGACCCAGCATGTGCCTGTGTCCTGGGTGAGGAAAAGCTGGCCGGGAGAAATGGTAGAGATCTTGGTAGCTACCTGGAAGGAGGGTAGAGGGTGCAGAAAGTGGCGTGAGCTGGGGTTGAAGGGGGAGGCGTGTCAGAGCATACCCAGCCGCGTGGGTCCCACGACGGAGCCTGAGCCACATCCTAAAGCCCCTTTTGCAGAGGCTTTTGAGCTCCTTCCTTCCTTCTGCATTTGCCCCCAGCAGGCTTCTTCAGAGCCACCTGAACTGTTCACGAGTCAGACGGTGTCACACATCTGCACAAAGCCCACCAGTGACTCCTTGGGACACTCTGAGTCTAAATCAAAGGCCTGACCTTGGCCCAGCAGGGCCTGCATGACCCAGTCGCCACTCACCTCTTTGACCTCATCACTGCAGCTCTCCTCTACACACTCAGCCATCCCGTGTTTTCCGCCCCCTCCAGGTGCACACACACACACACACACACACACACACACACACACACACACGAAGGATGAGCTTCACTTGTCAGATTATATGCAACAACAACACATCCCTATTTGCTTTGGCTGCCAGGATGCTCAGAGCCTCATTGAATGCTCAGTCATAGTTGTTCTGTTAACTCTGGTTTTTAATGTTTCCCCTCCCTCACCATGGTTATTGACCTCTACAGTAGTGATTTTCTGGCTTCTATGCCTGTCATTGCACCCCTCCCTTTTGTGCAAAGGGAGGGCATAAGTGTCATATGATTTCAGAGGCTGCTGTCAGTGAGGTGTAAGTTTATTTTCCTCCTAGTGATAGCAGAAGTAGAGATGCCATTCACAGATAAGCAGTTGGCAAGTGGTAGGGAAGGGGGCTGTAATGCATTATTTTGGGACTTAGAATCCGCTGGTTTCTAGAAGTCTCTGGAAATGACGTTGACTCAGCACCTTGCAGCTGAGACTGGCTGATGAAGCACTTTCCCTCCTCCACAGCACCCAAGGGTATGCTCTGTGCGGGTGATGGATGGGCCCGGAGAGGTTCCCGGAGTCAGAGCTCCTGCAGGCACCTTGCCAGAGAGTCAGGAGCTGAGTCAACAACACCCAGGGATCACAAGGCATGACCCCAGGACCTGGTACTTTGGGGGAGCTTTTCCCAGGCTCTCCTGAACTGAGATTTCAGAGCTTTTCAAATGATTTCTGGACACTGGTTTACTTTAGAAGTCAAAATTGGTAACTAGGGAATTGACAAGTTTGGCTTGACTTATGCAATGTTTTTAAACAATTGCATTTTCATGCTTTTATGGCTGGGCAAGCCCTGTCCTGTGCTCCTGACCGTACCAGAGCCATTTGCCTTATAACTGATGACCTTAGCAAATTGATGCAGCCTGTCTCAAGGAAGTCACACTTGGAATCTCTGAACGGATGAAAAAAATGTTAAAAAGCAACCATTGCCACTGAATAGATTCTGACTCAGGGTGACCCCATGTGTGTCAGGATAGAATGACACTTTTCAAGGTTGTGATTTTTCAAAAGTAGATAGGCAAGCCTTTCTTCTGAGGTGACTCTGCGTTGAGTCAAACCTCCAGCCTTCTGGTTAGTAGCCAAGCACTTAATTGTTTGTAGCACCCAGGGACCCATCTAGAAAGTAAGACACCCTTAAGTCTGCCCCTCAGTCCCACTCCCCACTCCTCCCCCTGCTTAGCCCTGTAGGTTAACAGTCTGGGGTAGATTCTTCCAGCCATTTAATCCACGTTTGAAAGCTGAGAAACCCGAGGTTCGGAGAGGCTCAAAGATGAGATTGTTGATCAGCCGTGAACAGTTGCTATGTGTCTAGCGAAGGCATTTTCAGTGCCATGCTGGATTTTTTGGACTTTAAAAAAAGTATAATAATAATAAGATTTTAACTTTTTCGTGCCTCGTGAAAGGAAAGAAAGTCCCTGGGTGGCCCAATTTAAAAGTTGATGGCTATGACCCACCCAGACACACCACAGAAGAGAGGCCTGGCTTCCTGCTTCCCTAAAAATAACAGCCAGAAAAATCCCATGGAGCAGTTGTGCCCTGTGACACGTAGGTCTCCGTGAGTTGGACTCGACCCCACAGTGACTTCTTTTTTCCCCAGTGGAAACTTTTCTGCCTAAACTACACAAAGAGCAGTAGAGTAACAGTGACAGAATTCCTCTAAAGAAACACCTTGCTCTCATTGCACTGGTCCACCTCCGAATGAAGCTGTTTGTGTACGTCTGAGCAGTCTCTGTCCACACACATAGATCATCTTTACGAATCTGCAAGCATGGGAACATTCTCTTCCCAGCAACCAGCTCACCATAAAAGTCAACAGCAAGGAGAACCTTGTCTGGCCAGTGGCTGGCGGCTGAGACGTCTCAGGTTCATGGCTTCATGAGGGGAGGCCTTGTTTGGTGGGTCCCTGGCTTCGTGCCTGCTCCCCCCAGCCCCTGCAGCCTGGGGGCCCACAGAGGTCAGCTGAGGGTGTAAGACCCAGGTTCCTGCTTCCTGGCCTCACAAGGAGGTCTCTGTGGGGTTGCCAGAGCACCATGGCAGGGAGTGGGGCTCTGAACAGCAGAGTTTTGTCTGGTCCTGATGCTGGCAGGCAGCCCAGGCCAGCCGTGTGAACATCCCAGGCTGGGTACCTGGGGGTGGACTGCACAGACAGGCATGTCTTTGAGCCAGGAGTGAGACTGCTTGGGAGCCAATGGGACAGAGCCATCTGTGGTCCTGGCCGTGGGCGAGTGTGCCCACTCCCCCAACTTCCTTCTCCGCTCAGTCTCTGCCAGAGGAGAGTGTTTCCCAGAGGACCTCCAGCTGGCACTTAGTAGCTCCTTTCTGTGCTGGACAGCCCCAGAAACATTCCTGAACCCGTCCATTAGCACAAAATGCCAGCTACTTCCCAGAGAAGCAAGATTGCTTTTGAACCAGACTTTCTGAATGTGATGACTGCCTCCTCTCTTACAAGTCATGTGGCCTTGGATAAATCATTCTGTCTGAGTCTCAGTTTCTTAATCTGCTAAATGGGAGTAACACTGGGTTGTAAGGATGAGTGCGTGGAAAAACTGCTGAAAACCAGACAGTCTGTTGCCACCAGGAGAGACCAGATAAAGGGACATAGGACTCAGTGGACTCTCTTTCCAGCTAGCCAAACCAAACCAAACCCACTGCCATTGAGTCGATTCTGACTCATAGTGACCCTATAGAAGAGGTAGAATTGCTCCATAGAGTTTCCAAGGAGCACCTGCCAGATTTGATCTGCTGACCTTTTGGTTAGTGGACAAAGCACTTAACCACTACGCCACCAGGGTTTCCTGGAGCTGTAATTGTCATCATACGTAAGACACAGGACAAGGCCTGACACGTGTAAGCTGTGACGATGATGAGGAGGAAGAAGAGGAAGATATGTAACTTTGGTCATTTACAGTGTGCTGTGCCAGGAGGCATCTTGAAGGTCAAGAGAAAGCAGAACTTCAATGACCTCCAGGCTCCCTCCTCTCCCTTCACACCGTCTAGGCAGAGAGGGTTAATCCATTTGCCCTGCTAGCACCTTGCTTCATACTGACTGAGTTTTGCTCATGCAGTGCCTGTCTTGTATGTTCCTTTTCTCTTTGCCTGTCTGGCCACCTCCTATCCATCCTTCCAGCTCAGCCCTCACCTCCTCCAGGAAGCCTTCCAGGGTCACTCCAGCCTTTCACCTGAATTCCCTCAAGACTGTAGACCGATGATTCGCAGAGTGGTCCCTACAGCGGCAGCAGCATAACATGGGAACTTGAGAGAAATGCACATTCTCTTACTACAGCCTAGATCTCTTGAATCAGAAACTGGGGTAGCGGCAGATCCAGCAGTCTGTGGTTTGATAAACCCACCAGGGAATTCTGATGCATGGTCAAGGTTGAAAACAACCACTATAGACCTGCACATCACAAACTTTGCTTCTCAGGCTTGAATAGCAGACAGGCCATGGGGTGGGTGGGTAGGAGGATCTGGTTGAAGTACAGATTCTGATCCAGTGGCTCGGGGGTAGGGTCTAGGCTCTGCGTTTTCTCTGCAGGCTCCCAGGTGATGTTTGTGCTGCTAGGCTCTTTGTGGCCAGCACCTGTGTCTCCTGCGTGGTAACCTCTCCCCATACCCAGGTGGTGTAGGTGGTGGCTAGTCCTTGTCAAGTCAGCTCTGACGCAGGATGACCCCTGTGGACAGAGGAGACCGCTCCTACAGGGCTTATAGAGATGTGACTTTTCAGAAGCGTGTCGCCACGCCTGTTATCTGCGGTGCCTGGGAGTGGGTGTGAACCACCCATGCGTTGGTTAGTAGGCCACCGCTTCACTGTTTGTGCCCCCTGGGAAAGTAACCAAACCAACCTACAGCCACTGAGTCAGGTCTGACTCATAGCTGCCCTAGGGATCAGAGCAGAACTGCCCCCATAGAGTTTCCAAGGAGTTTCTGGTGGATTTGAACTGCCGACTTATTGGTTAGCAGCCATAGCACTTAACCGCTACATCACCAGGGTTTGCACCTGGGTCAGTAGCAGCTTGGTCATTTGTTGTTGTTGAAAAGTGGGTGAAGTCTTTCTGTGCTGAGGGAGGTGGGGTCTTTATCTCACTCAGGACTGGAAAAGGGAACGTAAAAGACAGAGAGCAGGCAAGACACTGTGCCGGCTGGCCCTTCCGGGGAGGCAGACACCATCTTCTCAGCTTCCGTTTTTATTCTAGTGGTGTCTAGGAGTCGAGCCGTAGGACATGACCCTGGAAAGGGACACTCTTTGTCTAAACTCGGAAGCAAGCCTCTCTCTCCCCGAGTCTCCCCATTCATGAATTCAGTTAGTGTACAAATGTTTAGTGAGCCAGAGGAGGAAGATAGATTGTGGGTGGAACTGATGGGATCTCCTGCCCCCAGACAGCGTGCCGTCTGAGGGGAGGTAGGTGTCCTCGCTGAGAAGGATGGCCTGCTAGTTGTGATGAGTGAAGTGCACCAGAGTCTGACGTTCTCAGGCTCTGACACAGGGCCTGGCCTCAGAGGGTCGGGAAGGGACACTTCAGCTGAGATAAAGAAGCGTACACCAGGTAAGTGCACTGTAGGAGGTGGAGCTGGCATGTGCAAAGGCCCTGGTCTGAGTGGACAACTGATGAGTGCGGAGAAGACCAGAAGCAAGAGGAAGAGAGAGAGGAAGGTGGACATTGGCAAGATAAGACACGGGCCGGGCCCTGCAAGCAGCCAATAAACAAATTGATCTTTGCCCTGAGAGACAGATACAAAGAAATGGAAAGATTTTAAGCGAAGGAGTAGCATCTGGTTGCCTATTTCAAATGATCATTCCGGCTGCTGGCTGGAGAAGGGATGGATAGGGGCAAAGCAAACATAGGGGACCAATCTGGGCACTATGCATGATCCAGACACCGTGTGGCAGTGGAGCTGGGACAAAGAGATAGACCCCAGGAGACTTGGGGGGAAGGTTTGGATCTGGGACGTGAGGATGAGGGCAGTGTGCAGGAAGTCCCCAGTAATCTGGCTAAGCTGCAGCTCATTCCTAGAGCACAGAGACCTCATCTTCACAGGGGGATGTGGTCCTACCCTTGGCCTTCCCAACCCACCTGCCCTTGAACTCACATGGCTTCTGTTCCCTGACAGGGCTTTTTCTGTGAGACCCTTCACCTGGTTGACAAACTGTGATCTATGCACTGGATTCCCTTCTATGACGGCTTCCGTGTCAGTTGTTCAGATGCTAGGGAGGCGTGGGTCTTCCTTCTCTAAGCCCAGAACCCCAAACATCTCAACCCCATGCCTCTTCATCTTCTTGACAGGGATGGTTCATCTGCAAAGTGGGATCATGAGGCCGTTGGGGACCGGAAGTGCCTTCTGTGAATCCTGCTGAAGGGGAGAGAGCTGAGAGGCAGGTTGAGTAATGTGGCTGTTTGCCGCAGGATCCACGTGAAACCTTCAGGGCTGGAAAAAGAGGTTCTCAGGAAATTTCCCCTCTTAACAAGGCACAGCACAAACAGTGCAACTGCTTTATTGACAGGCTTCTGCTTCTGAGAAATCGCGTGGGTGTACAGCGGGGAGGGACGCACACCCTTGCTCGTTCTGAGCCAGCGTCTGGCGGAAGCAGCCGAGACCAGCCACAGAGGGAGGACAGGCCTGTGTCCCTCAGCCTGCGTCCGCCGGCTCTTCTCACCCCGCTGACCTCCAGCAAGTGTTTGCTGAGGGCCTACAGTGTGTCAGGCAGTGTTTTAGACCAGGGGTTCTCAACTGGTGCAGTTGTACCCCACCCCCCAGGGGACATTCATGGAGGCCTGATGGCAGTGGAGGCCTGGTGGCGAGCTGGTTAAGGCGATGGACTGCTAACCGAAGGGGAGCCTTTTGAAACCGTCTGCTTCCAGACACTACAGCCTTGGCCACCCGAGGGCGTCACTGTGAGTCGGAATCCACTCGATGGCAGGGGGTGTAGGGTTTAGGGGACATTTAACTACATCTGGAGACAGTTTTGGTTGTTCTGCTTAAGGACAAAAAGGATCAAGTGCTACTGGCATCTGGTGGGTACAGGCCAGGGACGCTGTTAAGAACCCTGTAGTACACAAAACAGTCCCCCTGTGCCCAACGGAGAATTCCAAAACCTGTTACCCACTGAGTAGATTTTGACTCACAGTGACCCTACAGGTCAGAGTAGGACTGGCCCTGTAGGGTTTCCAGGGAGCGGTTGATAGATTCAAACTGCCAACTGTTTGTTTCTTAATTTTTTATTGTGATTAAGTAAAAGCTTACATTCCAAGTCAATTTTCCATATAAAACCCTGAGTACCCACCTCTGCAGCTCTGTCTGCTCCCCTCACCACTGTGACAGCCCAGTTTTCTTTTTCACTCTTTACTTCAGGGATCCACTTGACCAACACTGTCCCCTCCTCGCCGCCTTCTTCTCTCCCCTCTGAAAAGAAAGCAGTGGGACCATAAAGTACATACACCACCTGCATCACTCTGTGTCCCCAGGGCCAGTCCATTCTTTGTCCGAAGTGGTGGCTTCAGTACTGGTTTCAGCTCTGGGCCAGCAGCAAGTCGCAAGTCTAGGGGGCAGTTTCTCAGGGGACTCTCCACATTGTCAGACCATCGATTCTGGTCTTTTAGTAGACTTCTTGATCTGCACACCCCTTTTTGTCATGCTGCGTCAGGGACTACATTGTGTTCCCTGTCAGGGCTGTCTTTGATGGTGGCCGGGCACCATCAAGTTCTTCTGGTCTCCTGCCAGTGTAGTCTCCGAATCATGTGGGTCCTTTTGTCTCCTGGGCTCATTTTTCCCTTGTGTCTTTGATGTTCTTGATTGTCATCTGTTCCAGGTAGGTTGGGACCAGTTGATGTCCCTCACCTGGCAGCTTACTGGCTTTTAAGACCCCAGATGCTGCTCACCAATATGGACAAACTGGCAGCCTTTAGGTTAGCAGCTGACTTCTTAACCACTGCATAACCAGGACTCCAGTCTGTAAATAGGATCTTTGAAAATAACAGTTAAATTAGCATGATATCATCCTGAAATAGGAAAAAACACTTTTGTTTATTCTGACTCATTAGCAACCCTATAAGACAGTGAAGAACAGCCCCATAGAGTCTCACCTGATGGTTTTGAACTACCAGCCTTTTGGTTAACAGACACAGCACCGTAACCACTACGCCACCAGGGTTTCCGGTAGGACAGAATAAAACTGCTCCACAGTGTTTCCAAGAATTACCTGGTGGATTTGAACTGCCAGCCTTTTGGTTAGCAGACATAGCACTTAACCTCTACAGCACTAGGGTTTCCTCCTGGAATAGGGCAAGTCTTAATCTACTGTGACGGGTGTCTTTCTAAAAAGAGGAAAAGAGATGCAGAGACAGAGTCTGAGGAGAGACACATGAAGATAGAGGCAGAAAATGGGGTGATGCTTCCACAAACTGAGAAATGCCAAGTACTGCCAAGAACCACTAGAAGCTAGGGAGAGGCAAGGAAGCATCTTCCTGGAGAGCCTCCTAAGAGAGCGTGGTTCTGCTGACACCTGGGCTTGGGATTTCTAGCCTCCGGAACTGTGAGAGCATACGTTGTTGTTTTCATTGGCTCTGTCTGTGGTCCCTTGCTGTAGCAGCCCTAGGAACTCAGGCGTAAGCACTTGTGCTTTCTGAAACATCTTTCCCTGCTCATCCCGCCCCTCTCTTGCTGTCCTTTGAGCAGGTGTTGTCCGAGCACCCCTCATAGGCAAGATTTTGTACTGAGTAGTGTTTTCCATGCACCTTCCTTTCTTCCGTTCATATCTGCATCCGTCTCTTTATCCTTTGCCTTGTTCAGTCCGGTCACCTAAGTATTTGCTGTGTTCGAGACGTCATGCTAAACAGCTGCCATCTGTTGCTTCTTGTCCTTACAACGGAAGAGACAGACATTATTCTCCCTAGGGAAAACACCAAGTCTCATTTATTGAGCATGTACCATGTGCCAGGTCCCTGGGTGGCACAAACCGTTTGTACTTGGCTGTTAAACCCTGGTGGCATAGTGGTTAAGTGCTGTGACTGCTAGCAAAAGATCAACAGTTCAGATCTGCCAGGTGCTCTGTGCAAACTCCATGGGGCAGTTGTACTCTGTCCTGTAGGGTCGCTGTGAGTTGGAATCAACTTGACAGCTGCAGATTTAGTTTGGTTTCTTTTGTTGCTGTTGTTCCCTAGTGAGCGGTTGGCAGTTTGAACCCACCAAGCAGTACTTCAGAAGAAAGGCCTGGCAATCTGCTTCTATAAAGATACCAGCCAAGAAAACTCTATAGGGCTCAGTGCTGCTCTGAAAAAGGCGTGGAGTCATCATGAGTCAGCATGAGTCAGCAGCCACTAACAACAGCACCATAGACCAAGTACTGGGAAAAACAGAGTTCACGTCTTTACAACACCTCTGACCTCAGTTAGGGTTTATTTCCATGTGGCACGTGAGACTCAGAGAGGACAGGAGAAGGGCCTTGTCCCAGTCCGTGCAGCTGGGAAGCAGTAGCTAGAGAATGAGATCGTCTTCAGGTGGTTGAGCTCGGGCATGGATGGATGTGTGAGGCCTGAAGCCAGCGGCTTCTCTGCAGCCAGACCACCTTTGAGGAGAGGAGTGGAGAATGGTCCTTCTAGGCAGGGCCTCACCCTCGCCCTGCAAAGGTGTGGGTGGGAACTGGAAGGGTCAGGAGGAAGAATTCTGCAGAGATGAAGGGAAGACGCTGACTTCATACTGGGCCTGCTGTGTGCCAGGCACTGGACGGTGCCCACGTGTTCATAGCCTGTGGCCGTCTCCAAACAATCTCTATGGCAGGTTGACACTACTGATGTGTTGGATCATTCTTTGTTGCGGGGGGACAGAGCAGGCAGCTGTCCTGTGCGTTGCAGTGTTGAGCAGCATCCTGAGCCCATACCTGTGAGAAGACAGTAATGCTCCCTGTTCCTGGTAACAACCAAAACTCACTCCAGTCATTGCCAAGGGCACAGTCCCCCTCTCTCTAGTTGAGAAGTGCTGCTGTAAGGAATACAGCTGTTATACAAGAAGGTGAAGTCAGTTGCCCAGAACCCGATAACTAGCAAGCAGCAGAGTCTAAACTTAGCCCAGGCCTCCCGGTCACTTGACACACCTAGCCTCCTGAGCATCAGCCACCACTTTGGGACGCTGAGGTTGTGAGACGTGTCCAAAGGAATGGGCTCTTCTTTTCAGCGTCCTACACCGCTTTTGCCTGCTGTCCCAATTCCAGGTGTCCCACCCTACCTGCCCATCATACTTCTTAAGAAATGTGGACTGACTGGCTGACGGACCAGCCGAATGTGTAGTAAAACCACCGTGCCCTGCTTGTCACCAAGTAGGGGATCCATAAGCACTTCCAGGAAGACCCAGTGTCACATCCTCTGTGGGACTTCTTTTGAGTCTCTTCATTTTGGGAACTGCTGGCCATCAGTCCCTGTCCGCAGACCCCAGCAGCGGAAGGCTGGGCACATCACACCCTTCCTGCCTACTCTTCTGAGACCACACTTGCCCCTCGTGGGCTCTGTCTGTGAGCAGTTGCCCAGTTGAGTTCTGTTCGCAGGCTGAGCCTTATGGGGTGCAGAAAGGGCCCCCGGTGTGAAAGCTTTTCAAGCTCTGATCAATTCCTCCTTTTATTCAGGACATAGTTAGAAATGGGCCACAGTCACTGGAAAGATTTTCCATCTCGCTGTGCAGAGGAAGCCTCATGAAAGACGTATTGATGGATCCCCTTGTACCGGGATGCTGCTGGCCAGAAAGGCAGGAAATAAGTGTCTGCTGGCTCCCTTTCTGCTTCAGAAACCTTCTTGCGGGTCAAGTTTCTTCTGTACCCAAGCACATTTGATTTACAGTGTTTTGCTGCAAAGTATATCTAAAATAGAGATAACTCTGTAATGAAAAAGAGAAACACGCTGATGATTTTGTCCAGACTTCCAAAAAATAGGGCATTAAGACTACAGGCTCATAGAACCGCCAGATCCCCAGGCACTGGGTACTGGCCAGCTTATTCCAGACAGCACAAGAGAGCAACTGCCAGAGCGTGCTCCCAGCTGATGAGGCACCCAGATTCAAGGCTCAGCTCTGGCTCGCACCCACTGGGTGGCCTTAGGTGAGGTACTCTGCCCCTCTGTATAAGGAGGGGGATAGAATAGATGGCCTCTAATGTCCCTTCAGGAAACCCTGGTGGTGTACCGGTCGAGTGCTGTGTCTGCTAACCAGAAGGTTGGCAGTTCAAGCCTGCCAGGTGCTCCTTGGAAACTCTGTGCGGCAGTACTGCTCTGACCTCCAGGGTTGCTATGAGTCGGACCCGAAGCGACAGCAGTGGGTTGGTGTTTAATGTCCTTTTAAAGAGTCCCTGGCTTAAGCACTGAACTACTGATCAAAAAGCTGGTGATTGGAACCCACCCAGAGGTGCCTCAGAAGAAAGGCCTGGTAACCTAATTCCGAAAGGGCGCAGCTTTGAAAACCCTGTGAAGCAGTTCTACTCTAACACATATGGAAGAAAAGCTGAAAACCTATTGCCACTGAATTGATTCCAACTCACAGTGACTATAGAACAGAGTAGAACTGCCACATAGAGTTTCCAAGGAGCGCCTGGTGCCTTCAAACTGCTGACCTTTTGAGTAGTAGCTATAGCTGGTAACCACTATGCCACCAGGGTTTCCGACACACATGGAGTCCCCATAATTTGGAATCAGATCAACTAATTTATGCCCTTCTAACTTCATGAACATAAGAGTATTCGAGACTTGGAAACTCAAACTTAGCAAAGGGATACATTTATAGGAATTGGAAACTGATGTTCTGTCTTACCAAAGGGTCCTTGTCCCTGTGAATAGATTTGGAGATAGACACTTTGGTGTGGGATCTTTCAATGATGCATACAAACAGGATTGTTAAAAATCCAGTTCCTAAGCAGTTTTTCAGGAGTTTGCTGCATAAGGTGAAACACAGGTGTACAGAGAAATACTTAAGTCAGCAGGTAGGGCAGAAGTCGTATGTAGCCCCAGTTTTTGTTTTCTCTTGTGTATTGTTTCTTCTGCTGTCATTCTTTCTCTCTTGAGTTCTGCCACTCTTCCTCTCTTTTCTCCCCTCTCTGGGCACTTGTACTTGGGTTTTCCTCATTTGAATACACATAAGATGGTCCCTGGGTAGAGCAAACTCTACTGACCTAAAGGTTGATGACTTGAACCCAGGCAGTGGCACCCTGGAAGAAAGATCTGGTAAAATCTGTGTCTGTAAGATTCCAGTCAAGAGAATCCCGTGGAGTAGTTCTACTTGGTAATGCATTGGGGCGCCAGGAGTCAGAATCAGCTGTCTTCCGTCCTCAGTGTTTCTCAGAGTTTGGCTTTCTAACCATTTTCCCAGGTTGGGTATATACTGCCTTCTCGGTGCCTGGATGGGAAACCATGGTGGTGTACAGGTTAAGTGCTACAGCTACTAACCAGAAGTCGGCAGTTCAAATCCGCCAGGCACACCTTGGAAACTCTACGGGGCAGTCCTTCTCTGACCTGTAGGGTCTCTACAAGTCGCTGTGGACTTGATGGCAGGGTTTTGTTGGTTTTTTAGGTGCAGGGAAGGAACCCAACGCAACAGTACACCTCCCCTTGAGAAGACGTCTCATCCTAGTAGGCTAGTTTTGCCCCAAGGCCAGAGAAGGGAAGGGTGAATCACAGTCAGAGCAGAACTGAATAAACAGACCCATTTAGGCTGCCTGTGGCGGCTGGGTGTCTGGGTGACAGGGAATGGGAACACAGGGCTAACTGTTTTTCACCTGTGTGGGCTGAAGACTTGGATCTTTTTATCTGAAAATAAAAATGCTCCTGGAAGCTTAAGGTCTGGGGTTTGTGGGGCCTTTCAGTTATGAATACTTAGAGTAACACTTCATCTTTTCACCATTGCTGAGAAAAAAGGTACTTGTCTTTAAAAGTAAATTTTCCAGACACGTGCACACAAACGCACACACATGTATTTTTCATTAACTTGTTTTCATGGAAATCTTGCTCATTTGAGTCACATCCTCTTTGCCTTGTAAAACAGGATCTGAGAATAAAATGCAAAATGTTCTCAGGGGTACCACCGTCGTTAGCGTTAATTATTACTGCGCTGTGCCTCTTTGATGGGGGGAGGGAAGAGGGAAGGCGGACAGAACTGTTCGCCCCACAGACATCCCGACACTTCCCAGATTTACGCTTTGCTGACGGCTGTCTCCTCCCTTTCTGTCTGCGTTCTGCTCCATATTCTTTCCCCCCACAAAAAGCGAAAAACAAACCCAGTGCCATCAAGTCAATTCCGACTCAAAGCAACTGTCTGTACGACAGAGTAGAACTGCTCCCTGGAGTTTCCAAGAAACACCTGGTGGATTTGAACTACTGACCTTCTGATTAGTAGCTGTAGCACTTAAGCACAACGCCACCAGGGTTTCCGTACATCTCTTCTAAAAAAAATCTTTATGAATCTGTCTTCTTCCCTCTACTTCCTGCTGTACCCTGCTGGCTGCTCTAAGACACTCTGGGGAGAAAGCAGGTAGTTTGATTAGTAATCATGCTGATGCCCGCTTTCACCCCTAAACTGAACCCGTTGCTGTTGAGTCATGGCGACAAGCGTGCGTTACAGAGTGGAACTGAGCTTCTTCCATTGGATTTTCTTGGCTGTGGACTTTGCAGAAGCAGATCATACCAGGGCTTTCTTCTATGGCATTGCTGGGTGGATTCGAACTGCCAACCGAAATATCCGAATACAAACTGTTTACACCATTCAGGACCCTGGACTCATGCTGGATGCGTGAACTCACTGAGAATGACTTGTCCGCTGTACCAGGAAGTCAAGACCAGGGGTTATCCTGATAGAGGAACTGGGGTGAGCCTCTCTAAGCCTGGGTCCCCTCCTCTGCACAGTGAGGGAGTGCTACATGCAGGGGAAGATATAGCAATATCATGAGAAGTTCATGCAGCAAAGTGGGGGCCCCGGCCTATGCTGAAGAACAAAAACAGACACCCCTTCTTGTGGAGTCGATTCTGACTCGTAAACATCTAAAGGACAGAATGGAGCTGTCCCATAGGGTTCCCAAGGCAGGGTAATCTTTAAGGAAGCAGGCAGTGGAGTAGCCAAGGGGTTCCAACTGCAGAGCTTTTGGTTAGAAGCTGAGCACTTGAACTTAAGTTCAAGTTGGTATCAGTGTAACTATAAATGGGCCTGGCCTCTGAAAGGGTTGGCTTCTCCTTTGTCATCCAGACAGAAGGTACTGTGTCTTGTTTCTGGGTCTAGGGTTGTGTTCTCTGTGACCAAGTTTGCTGCTAAGCTTGGCAAATGACTGTCCAAGAGGAGAACACAGGTTTCACTGGCCAGACCCAGGGTGGCAGCACCCTGTCATCTGCTGTCTGTGGCGTAGTTGGGGGAAGGAGAAATTTTTATTTGTCTCCGACTCAACGGCACTTGGCTGGCCTGTAGGTTTTGATCTTAAATAGTTGAAGAACAATTTCTGAAAGCACATATTTTCCATGTAGCTCTGTTCTCAAGTACAAAAAAGGACTAGGTACCGGCTTAGCTGGTCCAGCAACTTCAGTGACAGCCTACTGTTTAGTTCCCACGATTTGTTTGGGAGAAAAAAAATCCAACCTTTGGATTCAGTGGGCTTTTGACAGGCAGAGCTTTGGGCAGAGGCTTAGAGTTTTGAAAAATTAGTACCATCGAGTTGATTCCGACTCGTAGTGACCCTGTAGGGCTGAGTAAAATGCCCCATAGAGTTTCCAAGGAGCACCTGAAAGATTCGAACTGCCAGCCTTTTGGTTAGCAGAAATGGCACTCAACCACTGTGCCATCAGGGTTTCCTAGAAAGGGATTAGGTCTGAGGAAACACATCAGGTCTTCCAAAGGATCCCAGCTCCAGGCGCAAGCTGAAAGAAGTGTGTTTCCCTGGCTTTGCTCTCTTACCTTGTGCAAATGCTGACACCTTTTTTTCTCACCGTGGATACACTGTACTGTCACAGATCAAGTTGTGTCTCCTAAAAATACGTGTGTTTAGCGAATCCTAACCCTTATATTTGTGGATAATAGGGTCCCTGGTGGTGCGGTGGTTAAAGCACTTGGCTGCTGACAGCTCGGCAGTTGGAACCCACCCACTGCTTCTTAGGGGGACGATGTGACATTCTGCCTCTGTAAAGATGAAGCAGACACCCACTGTAGTCAAGTCAATTCTGACTCACAGCGACCCTACAGGATGAAGTAAAATTGCCCATAGAGTTTCCAAGAATTGCCTGGTGGATTTGAACTGCTAACCTCTTGATCAGCAGCCATAGCACTTAACCACTATGCTACTAGGGTGTCACCGTCTAGTTTACAACCTTGGAAATCCTGGGGGCACTTCTGCTGTGTCTTCTAGGGTGCTGTGAGTTAAAATTGCTTTGGCAGCAGTGGGTTTGGGGCATTCTATTTGAGAAGAGGGTTTTTGTTATGTTAATGAGGTCATGTCAGTATATGGGTATGTCTTCAACTGAACCACTTCTGAGATATAAAAAGAGCCGATTAGGCACCAGAAGCACAAATGTGAGGGGTGGGAATGTGACATGGAGGGGAGGAATGCCACGTGGAGATCTCCAAGGAACTGAGAACACAGAGAAGCTGAGACACAGATTTTCCTCCCAGAGTCCCACAAAGAGTGCCTTCCCCTAGACCCAGAGCCTTGAGTGGAACTTCTAGCTCCTCAACTGAATAAAAGAAGACATATTTCCATTTGTTAAAGCCACCCACTTGTGGTGCTTTTTGTCATAGCAGCACTAGCCAACTAAGACATGTGCAAATACTATGTTTCTGTGATTTGAGGGTGTCATCGTGTTATTAACGGCTTTGTAGGGAAGAAACAGAAAGACGCTGACAAACACCCTGTCTCTGCACCTGATCTTGTACTGTGCTGTCCCCCTGGAGCCTCTGCCAATGTGGCCTTGCTGGGCTGGCTTCCTCCTCTGCCTCGGGTCTGTGTTCCAGGGTCATTTTCTGGAAGCATCTTGCAATCCCCTTAAAATTACAAGCCAACCAGCACTCCCCTCTAGGACTCTGCTCTGTTTTGTTTTCTTTCAGCGTTGTCATGACCCTCTGGCAGACCGTGTCCTGTTAACTGCTTGCCTCTTCTGTGTCTGTGTCAGCTGCAGAAAAGCCTAACTTTAGCTCTGTGGACAATGAATATTTATTGTTTACGTGAATGTTTTGTTCATAGCTCTGAGTGCCTGGCCCCTACTTGGTCCTTAAATCTATTGCATTTAAGAACTACATGTACACAGTGATTGTACAATAAACCTTGATGTAAAAAATGTTAAAATGATGACAGGGGAAAAAAAAAAAGCTGCTTACCTTAAAATAAGAGAACACAGTAAAATGGCCTCTAAAAAACTTGGATTACTGAGAGTAATTACCACAGGTCAGCTTACCATGCTGATTCCTGGAAACAGTAAAAAGGCAGAATACGTCTTAAAGCTGTGTTGGAGGGCAATTATTCTTCCTCTAACCAGACAAGGTTTTGTTCTATTGTATGTAGAGCCACTCTGAAGTGGGACCAACTTGACAGCACCCAGCAACAGCACAACCCGAAAACGGTTGCATTCTGACTCATAGCAACTTTACAGGACAGAGTAGGACTGCCCAGTAGGGTTTCCAAGGCTGTAATCTTTACAGAAACAGACTGCTACATCTTTCTCCTGCAGAGCGATGGATTTGAACTGCTGTCAGTTACCATCCTGGTGGTTTAACCACTGTACCACCCCGCTTTCTTCTAATCCCTGCCAGTGTAATATCCATAATAATGACAAGACAGCACTATTATCAGTGTCTTTGTTCTAGCCTTGTCCCTAGTCCAGGGCTGCTAACCAAAAAGTTAATGGTTTGAGTCCACCTAGGGTGCCTTGAGAACCCTGGTACATCTTGGTTAAGCATGACATCTGCTAACCAGAAGGTCAGCAGTTCGAATCCATCAAGCACTCCTTGAAAACTCTATGGGCAGTTGTAGTCTGTCCTGTATAGGGTTGCTGTGAGTCCAGATTGACTCATTGGCAGTGGGGTTTTGGTTTTACGCTTTGGTTATAATTCCATTTGGGAATGAGTCATCTTTGTTACGTTAATGAGGCAAGAAGAGTGTAGGATGCACCTTAAATCAGTCTTTCTTGAGATACAAAAGATGAAACAAGTAAGCAAATTAATGGATAGGGGAAGAGAGGTGTCAAGCCACATGAAGATCTTATTTTTCAAGACAGAAAAGGAACAGATAAAGCACACAGAGATGGGGGAAGATAGACACCGAGTCACATGGAGATGTCCAAGGAACATGGAACCGGAAGCTGAAGCGATAAGGACCTCCCAGCAGAACCAGAAGAGAGAGAAAGCCTCCCTCTTGAGCTGGTGCTGAACTTGGACTTCCAGCTTCCTGAACCATGGGAAATTAAGTTTCTCTTTGTTAAAGCCACCCACTTGTGGCCTTTCTGTTACAGCTCCATTAGATAATAATATGGCTTTCACTATATTAACTCGTCTTGGTGGTTCGTTTGATGGATGAAGAAACTGCAGCCCAAAGAGACGGAGTGAAGTCCACGGTCTCACAGCAGTAAGGGGGACTCACACGGTACAAACTCGGGCAGTCTAACACCGAAGCCTGCTTTAACCACTGCTGTGAGCCATGACAGCCAGCCGTACCCGCTGTTCTGTGCCTTGCTGTTTTCAGTAATCACTACATCTAGTCCATGGGCTCCTTTGGGTGCATCCTGTTTACAGTCTGCATCATCCTTACATCTGTGTACCTAACCAAAACCACTACCTTCAAGTCGATTCCAACTCATAGCAACCCTATAGATCAGAGTAGAACTACCTTGTGGAGTTTCCAAGGAGTGCCTAGAGGATTCGAACTGCCGAGCTTTTGGTTAGCAGATGTAGCACTTAACCACTGTGCCGCCGGGGTTGCGATTACATTGACATGGCGCAATTTATTTAACCAGGGCACACCAAGAGAGGCTGGGGTGTTCTGTCGTCTTTTGAAACTCAGCTATAACCATCCCCTCCACCCCATGGCCCGCCCATGGGCTGTTTCCGCTCAGTGCAGGTACATCAGAAGATTCAATCTGTGGCAGTGAAATCACTGCACACTCCTTAAAAGGGGATAGTGTTTTGTTGTGGATGCACAAATGTCTCTACAGAGTCACGATTCTGACAAGGTCAGTGCACTCCACTCTCCCAGCCACTGAGCTACTGCTTTGACCCTCAGATTCATCACAGCTAGGTGACTGATTTAGATGCGGGCTCCCACACCCGCCCCCGTTTGTGCCTGTGGTCACTGAATTATCCCTCTTGTCACCTGCTATTTCTCTACGAGGCTTCTCACGGTTTATTTTAGAACTTGAGTTGTCATCTCATTAAAAGAAAACCGAAGCAGCGAGATTTCACTCCTGCTGCCTGGGAATGTGCTCTGAAACTGGGTTAGACCGACATAGCCTGGTGATTGTGCCCAGGTCCTTAACGCCCCACGAGGTTACAGGGGAGTGGGGGGCAGCAAAATCTGTACCATGTCACTAGTCCTTTCGGAAAGTTTCTGGAAGGACTGTCTCTGGGTGGCACAGATGATGAAGGCTTGGCTATTAACCCAAAGGTTGGCATTTGTAACCCACCCAGAGATGTCTTGGCAGAAAGGTCTGGTGATCTGCTTCTAAAAGGTCCCAGCTGTGGAAACTGTTATCAAGCAGTTCTACTCTGTAACACATGAGGTCGCCGTGAGTGAAAATCAACTTGACGACCCTAGAATGCCGAGAGCATTATGGGATTCAGGCTGTAAGAACCCAAATAGGTTCTCACTCTGCAAATGGCATTGGCCTTCCTTTATGAGGGGTACTACTATCTTTGAGCAGACGGTAAGTTAGTGTGAGTGGTCCTGACTGAGTATCCACAGGCAGCAAATTAAAGTAGCTCTTCCCAGACCTTGCTGGTAAAGTCTATGACTGAGTCAAGGCCAGATTCAGCCCCCAGGGACCATGACCTTAGCTAGAGAACTGTGAGGTGGAAAGGGTGCTGGGAACACAGATGAGGGGGCCAGTGGCTCCATTCTGCAGCAGCCTCGCCTGTAATTAAAGTCTGCTGCCCTGTTAAAATCGTGTGAGTCATTAAATGCAATGGGGTTTGGCCATGGTTTGTTCTGTGTGCCCTTTGAGGAAGAGCAGGTTAACGGGATGAAGAGGCCGGAATGATATTTGGTACAATTTCAGTCACCCAGCCTGCTCTGTCTGGTTAGGAAGCTTGCTGTGGCTTATGGCATCCCATCCCAACCTACAGGCTATTACTACCAGCTCAGATTTGCTGGTTCAGCATGGCAGTCGAGTTGGTAATTGCAAATAGCTGGGTTCCTGGGTCGTAGTGGGATTCACCATGCCCGCCCACTCTGCGTGGGGCACAGTAAGTGTGGGAAAATGGAGTTAATGCATTTAGGCAACCACATAGCAAATATTCAGTTCCTGTCATGTGCCATCTAGGGTTTATGGGCACAGGGAGCACAACAGAGTAGCCTACACCCCAGTAGGCAGATCCTTGTAATAAGCCAAAACTTTAAAACCCAGTGCCATTGAGTTGATTCCCACTCAGCGATCCCACAGGACAGAGCAGAACTGCCCTATGGAGTTGCCAAGGCTGTAACCTTTAGGGAAGCAGACTGCCAGATCTTTTTCCCGTGGAGCAGCTGGTGGGTTCAAACCACTGACCTTTAGGTTAACAGCCAAGGACTTAACTACTGCGCACACATCACATTCCTGGTGATGATAAGGGCTGTGGGGAGGATCGTAGCAAGGCGGGCAAGGAGTGCCTGTACGGGGCATCTGAGGAGCTGTCGCCTGAGCAGGTGCCCAGGGAGTGAGCCATCAGGATGTCTGCTGTTGCTGTCCCACCCACCCCAACTCCCAGTGACGTGATGCACAACAGAACAAAACGTTTCCTGGCTCTGTGGTGCCCTCATGATCGTAGATTATGTTGGAGTCCCTTGCTGTGGCTACTGGGTCCATCAGACAATGTTCTGTCATGATCCGTAGGGTTGTCAGTGACCAGTTTTTGAAAGTACATCACCAGGCCTTTCTTCCTAGTCTGTATTAATCTGGAGGCGTCTGTATTAATCTGGAGGCTCCATGGTACAGCCAACTGACAGACAGATGGTGGCCAGGATATCTAGGGAGCTGATCTTTCCCAGCTGGGGGACCAACACATGCAAAAGCCCTGAGGTGGAATTATACTACTTACATTTGCAGATGAGCTGAGTCTGAGGGAATCCCTAGGAAACACCAGGTCAGGGTCAGGTGCAGCACTCCACAGGAGGTCAGATCTGAAGAGACTTCACCTGAGCCTCTTCTCTGCCAGATGAGGACTGAGACCAGAGTGGGGAGCTGTCTGTCCTGAGGTCACACAGCTCCCATCGTAGAGGCTTCACAGTGGAGCTTTGAAACAGCTGAGAGTGGGTCATTCAACTCGGTGCCATCTCCGGCAACTCCATTCACCTGCCGTGTGGCCACCTCTCTGAGCCTGAGTCTTGCATCTGTGAAATGGGAATCATGAGAGCCATTCCCTCGAGGCTGGTTGTGAGAGCCCCCGAGATCAATGTGGGGCACAGGGCATAGCAGGGCAGCCTGCATTCTGTTTGGAGGGTTAGTCGGAAATGAGCCCCCGGTAACCTTGGTCCTGACCGGGAGCACAAAGTGCCCCAGCCACCCCCCAACTCCAGGCATCACAGCCCTCCCTGCCCATGTGGCTGACTCCTCACCCAAACCACATTTGAGTGTGTCTGGTGTCCTGCTGGAGGCTTTTGAGAACTGGGCCCTCAAGGGACATGCTTCAGTTTTCTCTAAGTCTGGGGACCTGGTGGCACCGTGGATAAGAGGTACGGCTGCTGAGCAGAAGGTCGGCAGTTCCAGTCCTCCAGCTGCTCCCTGGAACCTTTGTGGGGCAGTTCTCCTCTGCCCTGTGGGGCCACTATGCATTGGAATCGACTCCATGGCAGTGAGTTTGGTGGTTTTATTTTTTGGTAAAGTCCTGCTTGGAACAGGGTCTTAGGGGTGGGTGTTGTAAGGACCCAGTGTGACTGTACACGTGAAAAGTGACAAGTGCTCTGTATAACACATAGGATGCAGGCAGGACGGAAAGGGGATTGCTCTCCCTGGCTGTGTCACATGAAAAAATAGCTTCGTCTCTTGAAACCTCATCACTGTTGTGTTAAAATGGGATACCCGCTACCGCAGTGGGTTGTTAAGGATATTCGACCAGCTGATGAGTCTGAGGAATCCCTAGGTGTTGCAGATGGGTAACATGCTCAGCTGCTAACCAAAAGGTTGGAGTTTCAAGTTACCCAGAGGCACCGTGGAAGAAAGGCCTGGCAATCTAATTCCTACAAAACGGCCATCCAAAACCCACTGGACCACAATTCTACTCTGACATCCATGACACTGCCTTGCTTCAGAGCTGAGTCGATGGCCACTGGCAAATGAATCTAAAACATTTAACACATTGCGTTAACAAAAAGCCAGCAACTGTCATCAAGTTGATTCCAACTCATAGCAGCCCCACAGGGCAGTGTAGAACTGCCTCATAGAGTGTCCAAGGAGTGCCTAGAAGATTTGAACTGCCGACCTTTTGGTTAGCAGATAATAGCTCTTAACCACTGTGTCACCAGAGTTTCGATTGTCTAGTGCGTAGTAACTGTTGCCATCGAGTCGATTCTGACTCATAGCAACACTATAGGACAGAGTACGACTGCTCTATAGTTTCCAAGGAGCACCTGGTGGATTCGAACTGCTGGCCTTTTGGTTAGCAGCCAGTAGCACTTAACCACTACGCCACCATCACTTTTGCTACACACACACACACACACACACACACACACGTGCGCACACATATACACCCACACCCACACATACCCACCTTCAGGGTAGTTCCTGAATTATTTGAATTTAATTCCATTTTACAGATGAGGAAACTGAGACTCAAAGAATATCAACTATTTGATGGAGCCAGTACGTCAAGGGGCTGGAGTTTTCACTTCAGCGCCCACTGGAGAGCACTCCTTGGCACTGACTAGGCTCAGAGCTCACTCTGGATTCACAACGCTTTGATTTGATTAATCCCAGAGCTGATGAAGAAAGGCGTCTTTCTCCATAACAAGCACTGTGAGCCCAAGAGGCAGCTTGAGATGGAGAAATCTGTCCCCATTTGCCCATGGCCCCAAGCCCCAGCTGACCTTGTCCCTAGCCATCCCAGCTGGCGTTTATGTAAGATCACCTCCCAGTCTTATTTTCAGAGCCTCTCATAAGTCTTGCATGTTTAATTCCCAGTCCCGTGGGGCTGTGGCTAATTAGCCTTTGATTATTCACAAACACAGTGGCAGAAACAGACACCCGGCTCCCTGGTTGAACCACCCCTGTGAGAAGAATGCCAGGCTGCAGGCTTCTGGAAGGAGAACATCCAGGATTTGGAGGTCAGAGGTGAAAGCCCTAAAAAAAGTCTCTGATGAAGCCACTGCCTGGCCCTTCAGTCTTCAAATTAAGAGAAACAGATATGGACCTGACATCCCCACTGCATCCCTAAAAAAATCCCTGAACATCAAGTCATCTCCCACTCATGGTGGCCTCACATGTGTCAGAGTAGAGCTCTGTTCCTTTTAGGGTTTTTGGTGACTCATTTCTTAGAAACAGATCACCAGGCCTTGCTTCCAAAGTGCCTCTGGGTGGACTCCAGTCATCAGCCTTTCGCTGAGCCCCTGAGCGCTTTAACCATTCACCACTTGGCGGGATTCCACCGTACCTGCGGTTCCTGATAAATGTGTGTGTTTTCCCCTCGGGCAGATCCTGGCCACCTTTGCATCACCACGGCCAGCTTTCCAAGAAGTGACTTCCATTGTCACAAGGCCAGAAAAGACTTGGCATCTTTTTAGGTGGCCCAGAATGTAGGATAATTCAAAACCCGAAGTTTTCCCCCGTGTGTTTTTGGCAGGAAGAAAGGCCTCTTCTTTCTCCCCAGAATGGATTCCAAAGAAGATGAAACGCTTCCTGATTTAGGATTTGCATGATCTCAGTGCAAGCCTGTGGTGGTCATTCATTCGACAAGTCCTTTCCACTGACTCAGAGAAGAAGCCCGAGTCCTGGCCTTTGCCTGGAGCATCAGCACTGCTGACGTTTGGGATGGGACAGTTGTCTGTGGTGGGGCTGTCTTGGGCACTGCAAAATGTGCAGCCACATCTCTGACGTCTGCTCACCAGATGCCAGTAGCATCTCCTGCAGTTGTGACAAACACAGTGTCTACCGACACAGCCAGGTGGCATGCCCTGCGGGTAAAAATGCCCTTGTTGAGAATGACTGCTCTGGAAGGCTTTACAGGATCTGCCCCCCGCCCCCTCCCTGCATTCCCTGCCTGGTTTCACCTCCTGCTATCTTTTCCCCCTTTTACCTCCTCCCTGCAGCCATACTGACTGTCTTGCTCTTCCTCAAACACACCAGGCAGGCTTCTGCCACAGGACCTTTGCACTGCAGTGTCCTTTGGCTGGAATGGTCTTCCCCTAGATATCCACACAGCTCGATCCCTCGCCTGCTTCAAGTCTTTGCTTAAATCCCATTTTCTCAGTTCAAAGCCTGAAGAGCCTGGGTGGCTGCAGCTGTTCACACAGCTGCTAATCTGAAAGCTGCTGATTCAAACACAGCCAGTAACTTCTTGGAAGAAAGGCCTGGCAATCAGCTTCTGTAAAGTTTACCACCAAGAAAAAACCTTTGGGGACAGCTGTGCCCTGGAGCACATGGAGTCACCATGAGTTAGACACTGACTCGGTGGCAGCTCACACCAGCTGTTCGTAGCCTACCTTGACCTCCGTGTAACTCCTCTCCCCAGCTTCCTAAAAAGTGAATCAGAATAGTTGCTGTGGAGTCGATCCCTTTATCTTGCTCTCATCTACAACATGGTGTGCACTGTTTGTTGTACTTATCATCCGTCTGTCCCTTTGTGCAAGAATACGAGGTCTGACAATTAAGTTCACAAACTCATCCTTGAAACAGTGCCACATACATCCTTGCCGAACACCTCTGTGGTCACCCCTTGAAGTCCTCCCCTTGGGAAGCTATGCACCAATGCCAGTACCTCGTCCACGCTTCAAAGCAATTTTGGAACTCTTTTTTTCTGGAATGGCCATCAGAGCTGTCATATTACCCTTGATGTCTTAAATGTCGTCAAAATGCTTTCCTTTCAGTAGTCCCTTTGTTTTCAGGTAAAGAGAAAAGTCATTGGGGGCCAGATCAGGTGAGTGGGGAGGTTGTTCCAATACAGTTGTTTGTTGACTGGCTAAAAACTCCTTCACAGACAACTGGACAGGTTGGCAAACTTGCCACCATGCACAATGGCAATTCCGGAAAAAGTTCCAAAATTGCTTTGAAGGGTGAACTAGGCACTGGCATTGGTGCATAGCTTCCCAAGGGGAGTATTTTTAAGGTGACCGTGGTGACATTCAGCAGTGAGGTATGTATAGTGTTTAGAACAATTATGTTCGTGGAGCTAATTGTCAGACCGCATAGAAGTTCCATGAGGGCAGTAGTGTCTTCGATGCATCCTATGCCCTGAAATAACGCCTGTTCTATCAAGCATTTACCCAGCGCCTGCCAGAGACACTCTGCAATTGCTGTCCAGGCACTGGGATTACCATGATCCCTGCCCTCAAGGATCCAGTTCTGGTCATCACTGCCCAAGCTGGAGGGGCAGTTTGTCCCTTGGTGCTAAGGGGAAAATGAAGGCTAAGACGTCTTGGCAGGGCTTGTACAGAAGCCAGGAGACAGTTCCCAAGCTGGTAGCATGTGGGCCGAATTTGACAAAATGGGCTTTCTGTCCCCTGGGACAGCTTGGGTCAGCACTGCTCGGCGTCCCAGGAGTCCGTCCTGGGCTCTGCCCCCGGAAGGGCTGGCCGTGCCGCCTCCCTCCGGCCCCGTTGGTAGTCAGACCACCTTATGCTCTGAATCAACATTTCTGTCCCGCCTCCCTTACACAGCAGCTTTTGACCACGGCATGAGGGTGGCCAAGGATGATAAAAATAGTGTTTAGTTCCCAGCACCCTGATCATTTTGTACTTTAGCAGCAGGAACGCCTTTTCCCTCGCATGCCAGGGTAATGCTCTGTCTTCCGCAGGTGTCCAGCTGTCAGTGCAACCCCCAAACTGGGTCCAGCCCCAGCCTCTGGGTTTTCCAGAAACCACCCCTCCCATCACATTTCTTTGTCAGAAACCCCAAATTCTGGGGCTGCTCCAAGCTGTAGAAGGCCTCTGGAGGGGAACAGTAGTGGATGCCCAATTCAGTTGGTCTCTTTTAAGGGTCTCTGTGAGGTAGTGGGTGTTAGTTGCCGAGTGCTGCTGTAACAGAAATACCCCCAAGTGGGTGGCTTTAACAAACAGACATTCATTTTTTCACAGTTTAGGAGGCTGCAAGTTCAATTTCAGGGCACCAGCTCTAGGAGAAGGATGTCTGTCTGTGTGCTCTGGGGAAGGTCAACATCCCTTTACAGCTTCTGTTCCTCAAAGTTCCTTGGCGATTGTCATCTGTCTTGCCTACTTGGGCTTCCTTGCTTCTGTGCCTGCTCTACTTTTTTATTCAACCAAACTTGTGAAAGCTGGTACTTGTATCAGGTGGAAACCTGTCAGAGAACAAAAACTCAAATATTTCTCACTAAAATAAGCAATAGAATACTGGTAAGACTGCACCCTGTCTAAAGCAGAAAACTTTCCAGACCAAGTGTCCCCTGGGTTCTCACAGGCTCCATTGTATCTCAGTTGACTGGCTTAAGAGACATCCTATCCTTATATAGCCTCATTAACATTACAAAGAAAACTATTCTCTAAAGGGATTACATCTACAAATATGGAGATTTAGGATTTTACAGTACGAATTTTGAGGGGGGGAAACCCTAGTGGTATAGTGGCTAAGTGCTATGGCTGCTAACCAAAAGGTCCGCAGTTGTGAGCCACCAGGCACTCTGTGGAAACTGGGGGGAAATTCTACTCCGTCTCTAGGGTCACTGTGAGTTGAAAGTGACATAGCGGCACTGGGTTTGGTTTTGGTTTTTAGAGATCACAATTCAATTTGTTACAGTATTCTTGCACCCACTTTACAGATGGGGACATGGAGGTCCCCATGATTGCATACCTAAGTGAGTAGTAAGTATTAGTGAGTAGTAAGAAGTCAGTGAGTAGTAAGAAGTGAGGCAGGATCCAAGCCCTGTTGTCTCTGATTCCAGAGACCATACCCAGAGCGTGGGCCCACCTTGCCTCTCTCCTCCCCATCTTTTGAGTGGGCCCCCAAGTCCCCACCCCCCTTCTCTTGGGTGTTGCAGGCCTGAAAATGCTTTGAAAGCTCTTTCTGGAGCGTGAACAATGGGTGTTAATGGTGACTCTCAAGACAGAGATTTGTTTTTCACTTAAAATCTTTAAGTAAGAACCCTCAAGGCTATGGTTCAGGAGTAAACACAAGCTTTATGCTTCTAAAGTGTCACATTATTAAATTGCAACACCTCTGCTGAGGAAACTGCAGTGGCTACGCCAAGTGACGTTGACACTGGGAAAAGATGAAACACCCGTTTCTCAGTGGTAAGCAGAGGTGCTGTTTTGTTGCTTTGCGCCTGTTGATGCCAGGATACCTGGTCCTGCCAGTCTCTTTCTGTTCTGCTGAGTTTCTAGGATTCTGGATGTACGCTGGAGTCACCGACAGGAAGTCCTGTTGCTAGTGTCCCACTGCAGAGTTCTGGAAGTAGACTGCTCCAGAGCCCTGGCTTGGAGGGGCTGAAAGTAGATTGACTCTGTGCTCTGCTTGCTTGACCTGAATTTTGGCCCTGGGAGGTTCCCATTCCTGCAGGGAGCCTGACTCTGTTTATAACTGCAAACCAGCTTTTGCCAGTATACTGTCGCTGCATCCTGCATACAGTGGCTCTCCCCACCATTCAGTGCTTGGGCTGGTGCAGGTGACATGAGCCACTCACCCTGGGCAGTGGCTGGGCGGGCCTGGGGAGAAGTGGGTGCTGCACTGGGTGGCGGTGGTGGTTAGTTCCAGCTCACAATGACCCCACGTGTGCAGAGTAGGACTGCACTCGCAAGGTTTCCAAGGCTGTGTGATGTTTTGAAAGCAGTTTGCCAGGACCACCTTCCAAGGCACCTCGAAATGGGTTTGAACCTCAAATCTTTCATCTAGTCAAGCGCTGAACTGCGTGCACCACCCAGGGACTCCTGTGCTAAGCGGGTGGAGGGGGTGTCTCCTTATTCCCACGTACCTCACTTTGTGCAGAAAGGACATTTCAGAAAAACTGTGCCAATGGAAATGCCATGAACCCAAATGCATTTTCCCTCATCAACTTCCCTTTCAAGTCTGGGGTTTCTCTGCTTCATTTCCATTGGTTAGTTAGGTAGCACAGTTTCCTGACTATATGGCTGTAAATTTGTCTTTCATTACTGTCTTTTCAATGGGTGCTCAGTAAAGATACACTTGAGTGTAGCGGGGACACAGAGCTGCCAGTGGTCTAACTCGGCTGACTCCAGAGGCTGTTCTGCAGAGTGCTTCAGCAGGTCTGTTCAGATAAGCTCAGCAGAAACAGAGAACTAATATGTGAGAAATAGAACAGTGTCAGAGCTGAGGTCATTAAAGTTAGGGACGCCAAAGAGTCATTTTGCAAAATGAGGAACCCAAGGGTGACACAGAACTGAGTAACTAATTGTGTTTCCCTCTTTGCCTTGCCTGCTGGGAAGCTCAGAGACTGAGTTCCTGTCTTTTATAACTGCTTAGGACCTTAAGTCATTTGTTTTAGATGCTTCCCATGCTTCTGGTAGCAAATTAAATTTCCTATTGTGTTCTTTCCTCTTGATTCACTTCCTTTCTTTTTTTCTCCCCTGTATCTTGTCTGGTTAATTTTGATCAGTGGGACTGTGTGCTTTATTTAGGCCTTCATGTAATAAGAGCAGAGGGTAGATAACTAGGGCGATGAAAATATTATTTCCAGCTGTTCTCTTTTTGTGTACGTCATGCACTTCAGCATCTTTCACCCCTGTGCCCCTGTTCAGCACACTCAGAGTGTAGAGCCTTCAGCAGCCTTTGAAGCTTTACAGAAACATGTCTAAAAGGGCTCTGATGATGCGTGGCCTCAGAGTATGTAAAGGCTGTGAACAATCCCAGTGAGTGTTATGATCTAGATGAGCCCACACCCCTCTGTTGGCCCTGTGCAAGAAGCTCTGGACCTGCAGCCCTTTCTCAGCTGTGCCACTAACAGAGTGATGACTGTGGACAGGCTGTTTCCCACTCATGGGCCTCAGTTTCCATATCTGAATAATGGGAAGTAACCTCTCCTAGCTTCACAGGGCATCCAACTGCTCAGCAAGTGAAAAGTCTTTTTAAAGATGAGACAATTATCAGGTAGCCTGAGGTTGACTGGGATTTGGTGGCAGAACCAGAGGCATTGATCAGCACTAAGACATTTTCCTCTCCTGCACCTGGTCGCTACACAGGTAGGATAATTTGTTAAGTCAGTTATTTTATTCTAGTTAAGAGGAGAACCTCAGAAAGTCAGACAAGCTGACTCTGAATAGCACTACCTTTTTAGACCTTGGACCTTGGACTTTGAACTTGGTCTTGGGGTCTTCATCTGCAAAATGAAGATAACTCTATTAGGAGTGATCAGGACTGTATCTAGCATAGAGCAGGTAACTGTGATTCATTTATGAGCCCATGCTCCATGGTAGGTAGCGGGCTCCCCATGGGAGTAACACTGGGTTAGACCATTTGGGGAGCTCAGGGTACAGCAGGGTATTCTGGGCATGGGATCCACTAGGGTCAGATCATGGTCAAGGGCCCCTGAGCTGCAGAGCATCTCCTTCCTCCTGTTTTGGGCCCCCAGGTGTAATGACGGTCTCCAGAGAGCTCCACCCAGCGCCGAGTCTAAGCCCAAGGTTGACCCTTCCTGGAAATGGAATTCACCCTTAGTGAAAAATGAGATGAGATGAGCCTTCTTATGCCTCCTGGCTTTAGAGTTCTCAAACATTAAAGCCAGTCCAGATAGACATCTTTCGTATTACTTAGAAGGCTGCTAAAAGTTATGGAACATTTGACAGTAACTCTGACTTCCCTTGGATGAAAATTTCAAGATATGGCTCTCAGCATCTAAATTGGATGAGTTCTTTTGCCAACCTCTCCAGTCTTTTTTTTTTTTTTTTCCTTTTCTCAATTAGGGGAGAAAAATAGCCAAGCTCAGAGTCCACTTCAGGTGCCAGCAAAATTTAGTATTCTAGGTAGGACAACCAAGGAACAGGAATAGTAAGAAAGAGTGAGATATACATGCTTACAACTCAAAGTCACCGGGATTTTACTCACTTAAGCCCTTTTTTTTTTTTTTCCTTCCAAGAAGCTGTCACTGAAGTCCTTCCCTGCTTCTTGGAAACAGGTTGCCCCAGAGATCAGGTGTACAGGGCGATCAAACAACTCTCAGTTTCTCTTCTGTATCAACTTTCATTTATTTTGCAGAGATTTTTGTTTGTTTTTTTGGAGCAAGTCACATTTCTTGAGTAATAGAGCCGAAACTTTTTTGAATGTTCTGCACTGGAGTAATTTACATTCTCAGCTGTCTTACTGATAATGTTAGGTCTTAGATTTAGAAGTCAATTGTAAATAACTTCTTAAAATCCCTATACCTGGGGAATCCAAAGAGCTATCAGTTTAGCACTGGGAAAACACATCCGTCGATTTGATTTCTAGAGATGACAAATTTGTGGGATTGGCGAGTTGAGTCACACACTGGGGAAGCAGAGCTGTAAGAGTTCACAATTTGTCGTCACTTATTTAGGGTTACATGGAAGTCTCAGAGAGAGAGCAAAGGACGAAAGGGCAGGACAATCAGTGATGGTGGTGTGGGGAAGTGGTCAGAACAACAGTTGTCTAAATAACTGCTTGAGGACCAAATTTGGCCTGCCACATATTTTTGTAAGTAAAGTTTTATTGGAGCACAGTGATGTCCATTTGGCTACATATGGTTTGTAACTGTTCTTGCTCTTCACCGGTGGAGTCAAGTAGCTGCAACGTAGACTACCCAGCTTACCAGCTGGCTATCAGTCAGCACTGAGCTTGATGCCACTGAGGCGACCCCATGTATGTCAGATACAGCCATGCTCCAGAGGTCCTAAAGGAGCTGATGTTCTGGAAAGCGATTGCCAAGTACTTTTTCCGAGGCGTCTCTGGGTAGTCTTGAGGTGGTGCAGATGGTTCATGCTCTCGGCTGCTAATGAAAAAGTTGGCGGTTCGAATCTGCCCACCGGTGTACTATTTTGGCCAAAACAAGTCATGCAGCCAGCCCAAATTCAAGGTGTGGTGACACAGATTGGATCACCTGCTGGCAGTTGCTACCAAGTCACATTGCAAAGAGCATAGCTCCCGGAGGCCAGTCCTTGACTGGGGCCGTGAGCGAGTGTCAGCCTGCAGTGTTCATAACAGCACCTACCCAGCTGGAACAAAAGAAGCCATGCCCATTTGCTGACGTGTGAGAAATCTGAGCTGCTGTCGCCCTGATTTTGAGTGGAGCTGCTCATCGAGGAAGGGTTTGCTGGCAGTGGGTTTGTCTTGGGGCTCGCTGTTCATCAGGGCAGTGTGTCATTGGTCTTTTACTGGGAAAGGACAAGTGGCTATCACGGGTCCCAAGTGGAGGAAGTGTGCTATTACAGTGGCTGGCACACGTGGAAGAGTCATCCAGTGCTGGTCTTTGTCACTAAGTCATTGACAGTGTCAGTGCTCGTCACTGCTGTCCCCATTCCCGGTTGGAAGTACCGGCCTCTCCATTCCGGCAGGACTCGGGTCTAGTGTCAGTGGTTTCCTCCTTCAGAGTCTGTCTCATTCTCCCTTTGTCTCCCTCCCTCTCTGCTTTCTCATTGTACTTCTCTCTTGGGGACATTCAGCAGAGGTTTGCTGTCCTGCCTTGCCAGGGGCCCGGCTCCATAGACCCTTAATGTGAAGTGACATCTGAGTCGAGTCCAGAGCCCCTGGCGTGCGGCCTGGCAGCCAGCTCTGGGCTGAAGAAACCTTGAGCAGAGTCCTCAGAGTGGCTAACTTGCAGCCTGTGACAGTGCAGATCCAGAAAGGTCACCATGCAAAGTGCTGCCTGATTAGGGTAGGGAGATGGGGCCGCACACAGTCCCCGAACCTGGCTGCAGGGACTCGACGATTGTCACACTGTTGAGAGTTTCCTTCTGCAAGCCCCAGGTCCTTTTGAGGTGAGGTGAGGTGAAGCAGTCACAACCCCTGGGGATGGAAAGGTCAGATCTGGATGGCTCTGTCCTGGTCAGCACACTTTTTCTGGGCTTTTGCATATGTGAAGATACTGGACTGAACAGATCTGAGCAGCCTTGGATTGGGTTGAGACTAGAAACGGCTGAAAAGGAGCAGAGTGCTGTCTGAGGTGGGTGATGGGACATCGAGAGTGGTTAAAAATAAGATCTGAGCCAGACTGGAGTTGGAATCTCAATTCTATCACTTACTAAAACTAAACCTATTGGTGCTGAGTTGATTCCGACTCATGGCCACCCTATAAGATAGAGTAGAACTGCCCCATAGAGTTTCCTAGGAGCTGCTGGTGGATTCAAACCACTGACCTTTTGATTAGCAGCCTGAGCTCTTGATCTCTGTGCCTCCAGGGCTCTTTGGATGTTGGAGGTGGTGCTACCCCCATGGTAACAAATAACTGGAGAACAGTGTGGAAAGTTCTAGAGTAGGGGTGAGGACTGAGTGCTGTAGCTGTGGAGAAGGAGCAAGTCTGGTGGGAGCAGGGCTGTGAAATGGGGAGACAGGAAGCAGGGTGGTTTGATGGCTAGCTCAGAGGTGAGTGGCTCAGCCAGTCCAGACAGCAGCAGAAAGCAGAACTTGCAGGCCTTAGGATGGGATTTGCAGTCAGACCTAAATGCTGATTCTTAGTTCTGGCATAAACACTGACCCAGCAGGTGGGTACCTCCACCTTGTCGTGGGGGTGCTTCCCCGGGTCAGGAGGGCTCTGAACCCCAGATCTGGGGGAGAACATAAAAGTCATCCATTCTGCCCTCTGCATCTCTCCAGAAGATGCCAGAGACTTCCTGAAAGCAGATGTAGAAGTGACCATCCCCACGTGGGTACCAGGGCCTCTAGGATGCTGTGAATCAATCAGCTCTATCCTGGTACTTGAAACCCATCAGAATTCTGATTTAGACGCATCTGTCAGTGTGAGATCACCACAGGGTCTCAGGTGATTGTGGTGACCCAAGCTTTTAGCCAGTGACTGTTAAATAAACTCTAGTCACGTTCCCTTTTCAGTTGTGCCGTTCCCAAGACCTCCTGACAATGGCCAGGAGTGTGAGAGAGGCCAGAGCAGCACCCCAGAAATGCATGCTCAGCTCAGCATGGATGAGTGAGGGCTGTGTTCTCTCCCTGTGTCTGTGAGTAATGTATGAGTGGTTGGGCCCTTCCCCGTCTATTCTGCACACATCAGCCAGATGGACCTCTCTGGAAACGAAATCAGATCCCGGCATGCTCTCTTGAATGCCAGGCTCCAAGTATCCCATTCAGACACCCCTCCTTTCCTCGGACAAGCAGGCCCTGCGCTGTCTGAGTCCTCTCCTCCTCGCCTGTTGCACCTTGGGCCACGTGGTCTCTGTATCTGGCCCCACTGGCTTCTTCCTGCTTCCGGCAGACATCCTTGAGCCTCGGCTTCCACATCTGTGAATCTGGGTCGGGGAAACAGGGGGGTACTACCTGCCTGGCTGGGCTTATTGTAAGAATCGGCTGAGAAAATGCAGATAAAACGCTTAGCAGAATGACAAGGACATAGCCGTGGCTCCAAGAGGAGGAGCTCTTATTTGTCTTAGTACCTGTTTTAGTAATCTCATGCTGCTCTAACAGAAATACACACAAGCAGGTGGCTTTCACAAACAGAAATTTATTTTCTCACAGTTGAGGAAGCTGGAAGTTCAAATTCAGAGTGTTGGCTCTGGGGGCAGGCTGTCCCCCTCTGTTGGCTCCGGGGGAAGGTCCTTGTCTCTTTCCAGCTTCGGTTCTTTGGTTCCTTGGTTGTATTCATGTGGCATTGCTTCTCTTGTCCCCAGCGTGTGCTTGCTTGGTTCTGTGCCTGATCTGCACTTTTTTTAATCTCAAAAATGATTGCACCGTGACACACACTGCAACTGATACAGGCTGATTTAGGTAACAAAGAAACCCCTGTTCTCAGAGAGAAGTAACATGCGTAAGTATGCCAGAAAAACAAACCTGTTGCTGTTGAGTCAATTCCAACTCACAGGGACCCTGTAGGGCAGAGGAGAACCACCCCAGTTTTCAAGGAGCACCTGGTGGATTCAAACTGGTGAGCACTATGGTACCAGGGTTTCCACCCACAGCTGGAAGGGTTAGGATTTATGACACGTGCTTTAGAGGGACACAGGCCAGTCCACAGAGCTCTGCTTATCCACCCATACCACCAGTATTCGAGTTGATTCTGACCCATAATGACTCTATAGGATGGAGCAGAACTGCCCCATACAGTTTCCAAGGAGCATCTGGTGGATTTGAACTGCAACCTTTTGGTTAGCAGCCGTAGCTCTTAACCACTAAATATCAGGAAAATGTGCTGTAGACAGACACATCATGAGATGGCACTGATGGGGATGGATGTTCAGCCATGGAAACAGTGTCCAGAGATCAGAGGGGATTCCAGGGTTTCAGGCTGCTCTTGGTTAAGGTGGTGAGCTGTGGTTTGTTTTCCAAGTCCCAAGTAGCAGAGCTTGTTAAGCCATTTGTACATTTTCGATTAGAACTCGTCCCCCCTCAAAATCTGGAACTCCACTTAACTCTTATTGCTGAGTAGGAAGGGCACAGATGTGGGCTTTCAAAGGCTCTAAAATGTCATGTGAGAGTCTGGCTTCTGTCACGGCAAGAAGGGTGTGTGTGTACATGGACAGACCACACAAGCCTGGTCCCTGCTGTGCTTGATGCCTTTCTGACACTCAGGCCTTCCTGGGATGTGATGAGCCAGCCCAGCCAAGTTCCTTTGTGTCCTTATGAGTGACTGTGACTGCCTCTGGCTTTCAGAGTTGAAGCCCCTGACAGATATTAAAGAACAATTCACTTATTACAGCTAAACAGAAAAGCATATGGAAAAGGCAAACTGCGTTAACATCTGCTGCCGGGGCTCCATCTGCTCCCGTTGGCTTGGCTTCGCCTCCAGGCCTGCCAGCCTGTGCGTTTTTCAGGGCCGACTTCTTCCTTCCAAGTGAGGACAGGATGTGCCCACTCACTGCCATCCGCTCACGCAGAACCCCACGTTTCCTGAGCTTCTGCATCTAGGAAGAGAAGCAGGGCAGTTATGAAGCTTGGAGGTCGTGGATCTGGACTTCACACTCTGGATCAGCTGCTTGCTGGCTGTGTGAACTGGGGCAGGCTGCTTAGCCTATCTGTACCTCAGTTTCCTTGTCTGTAAAATGGGCTTAACAATAGCAGTAGCTGTTATTAAGGGTGCCTGCGAGGCACTTGGGACGGTGGCCTGCATTTGAACTGCCAGGCTTTCGGTTAGCAGCTGAGTACTTAGCTGCTGTATCACTATACACCCCAAACCCATTGCCATCAAGTCAATTCTGATTGATAGCGACCTTATAGGACAGAGTAGAACTGCTTCTTAGGGTTTCCAGGGAGCAGCTGGTGAATTTGAACTACTCACCTTTCGGTTAGCAGTTGTACTCTTAGTCACTGTGCTGCCAGGGTTTCCGTATAGTAAATGTTATTCTCACACTTGGTGAGAATATTTACCCCCCAGTCTGGTGTCTGGATGGCACAAGCAGTTTACACTCACTGCTAATCTAAGGTTGGAGGTTCACACCCGCCCCCGGGCACTGCATAAGAAAGGCCTGGTGATCTGCTTCGATAAAGATTATATAGCCAAGAAACCCCTGCAGAACAGTTGTACTTTATAACAGCTGGGGTTGATAGTTGCCTCCAAGTTGATTCTAACTCACTGGCAACTCATGCGTGTCCGAGTAGAACTGTGCGCCTTTGGGTTTTCAAGGCAGTGACGTTTCAGGAGCACATCACTAGGCCTGTCTTCCAGGGCACTTTGTGAGGATTTGAACTGCCAGTCTTGCAGCAAGTAGTTGAAGGCTTCACTATTTGTGCCCCTTGGGACTCCTTGGGCTATATTAAAACCAAAAACCAAACCCACTGCTGTGGAATAGGTTCTGACTCATAGCAACCCCACAGGACAGAGCAGAACTGCACCACAGAGTTTCCAAAGAGCACCTGGCAGATTTGAGCTGCTAACCTCTCATTTAGCAGCTGTAATGCTCAACCTCTGTGCCACCAGGGTACGCTTCCTATATTCAAAGACCTTACACCTTGCCACACGATAGCTCGTTGGACTCCATACTCAGCGTGATTGTCCGGCTCCCCAAGCTGCCACTTCCACATCTCAAGACCTTTGAGACCCTTCTCCCACTACGTCCTCATCGACCGCCGAGCCTAGAGGCTCCAAGCGTCACTCAGCAGTCGAATTTGTGACACGGTGCTGGTACCCCTCCCAGAAGTGGGCCAGCGCAGGTGAGCCAGCCTTTCATACCATCTACCTTGCAGCCTGGTCCTCCTGCCTGAGCTGATTTTTGCCTCCAGCTAGAAAGACAACACAAATGTTGTTGTTTTAGTATCTGGTGGCTTGTTGGAAATCCTTTCTAAAAGTGCTGTTCCTATTTCTCCTCGCTTGCTCCCTGAAGCGGCCTCATCTCCAGAGGGGTTAGGACAGGGTAGGTATCAGCCCCTGCAGATGGAGCTGGGGTGTAGAGCACTGGTCAAGTATGTGGCTTCTGAATTTGGAGCCTTGCCCTGGCACTTACTGGGTGAAACCAAAGTGGATTCACATGCAAGGCAACTGTATAGGACGGAGTACAACTGAGTCTCAGTTTATGTTTATGGCAGGTGAGATGTCATGTTCCCTACATCAGGGATAAACATGAGTGTGAAATGTGAGCATTTTGCAAAGTGTTGGATAAACAGTAGGTGCTTAACATGTCACTGGTGATGGTTGGGATGGGGTGAAGTGGGCATGTGGAATTATAGATATGGAATGGATCAGGAACCCTGGTAGCTAGTGATTAAGAGCTGTGGCTGCTAACCAAAAGGTCTGCAGTTTAAATCTGCTAGGGGCTCCTTGGAAACTCAGTGGGGCAGTTCTGCTCTGTCTGTAGATGCACTGTGAGTCAGAATTGACTTGATGGCAGTGGGTGAAATGGATCAGGAAGCTGGAGGGTGATCAGAGGCTGCATTGCTGAGAACTCTGATAGCTTAGGCTTTGACTTCCAGTCAGTAGTCGTGGGAAACTCAGTCTTGCTGACTCAGGCTCTTCAAGAGTGAAATTTCTTGGTGGGAGTTTGGCCTTAAAAAAAGGTAAGTGACCTGCCCTGGGGCAGTGAAGGCAGGCAGCAAAAACTGTAGCTCCCAGAAGAGCTTCTGGGGATGTGTCTCTCTGGTCCAGAGAGAAGACAGCCTGTCCTCAGTTCTGCAGGCAGTTGTAGGTGGTACACAGGCTTGTGTTGCCAGAAAGTCATTTAGCAGTCTGAGCACCTGAGATCCATGGATTCTTCCAGAACCAGCCCTGTGGGGCATGGTTCTTGGAGGACTACCTGTTGCTGTTGAGTAGATTGCGACTCACAGCGATCCCGCAGACAGGGTAGAAATGGCCTGTAGCACTTCCCAGGAGCACCTGGAGGATTTGAACTGTTCACCTTTTGGTTAGCTGCCAGATGCTTAACCACTGCAACACCACAGTTTGCATGGAGGACAAGGACAGTTCAAATCCAATCAGACTTGGGAAGTCAGGGCAACTGGTCATCCCAGAAAAGGTGCCACCATTCAGTCCTTCCAAGAAGGAACTTTTCCAACAGCAGGTCTCCACCCGGGCTGACAGTACATGACATGCGGAGGGGTCTCAACCTTCAGGACCTGGGAGGAGAGGTGGCTTCTCCACCTTTTCCCTTGCCACCCAGACTCCCAGCCCTCTCTTGTTCCTATTCTCGATTTCTAACTCTCCAGGGCGCGACACTCCTGGCTTCTCCTGCTGCTTGGAGACTTAGTTCCCACATAAAACAGGTAGATAAAATAGGAAACAGACACTCACGCTTGCCTTCCTAACACAGTTCAGAGTGTTTTTAACTTGTCGTTTAGTGTTGTTAGGTTGATTGCCTGCGCCATTCAGCTCAGGAGAGCTGGCCTTTGTCAGTCTTATTCAGAGCCATTGTTCCCAGTGCCTAGGACAGTGGCTGGCACACCCCTGGTTCACAGTATTTGAGAATGAATGCATGCAAGGTCCTGCAAAGTTTGAATGAAACAGTGTTGACAACGGCTGCCTGATACTGACTACTGGCTGTGCTTTTTCCCCTGGTGAATGCAACATATCTTCTCATCGACCCTGAGGTGTAGACATTGTGGTGGTGCAGTGGTTAAGAGCTCAGCTGCTAACAGTAAAGTTGGCGGTTCGAATCCACCAGCCACTCCTTAGAAACCTTATGAGGCAATTCTGTTCCGTCTGATAGGGCTGCTGTGAGTCGAAATTGACCTATCAGCAGTGGTTTGGTTTTTCTTATACCTGTAAAAGAAAATAAACCAAGGTTCAGAGAAGTTAATTGGCTTGTCCAACATCACACAACTTGTAAGTGGCAGAGCTGGGTTTCAGATCCAGATAGAGCCACTCTGTGGCATGCACCCGTGACCACTTCTGATCGCTGCATTGGACAGTGCCCTGCACGTCCTTGTAGCTGTGATTTCCATTGTCTCCTCCTTGGGAAGAGCAGTTTGGAAAACAAACATTGGATATGCTGTACGCAAACCAAAAAAAAAAAAAAACCTCTGCAGCTGTCGAGTCAGTTCTGACTTGTAGAAACCCTATAGGACCTAGTAGAACTGTCCCATAGAGTTTCCAAGGCGCTCCTAGTGGATTCAGACTGACGTTTTGTTTAACAGCCGTAACACTTAACCACCAGCCACCAGGATTTCCACTCTACTTAGAAGGAGCAATCAGAACTTGTCTTTTCATAGATGGCCCGTGTACACAAAAGTTGCTTTTGACAAGAGCTTGCACCTCCACCCTGAAGCTTGATAGAGAATTTCAGAGTCAAGTGAGGTTTGAGGCCAAGAACGGTACATTCCACGCAGGAGCAACAGCAGAACTCGGTCCGGAATGCAGAAATTCATTTCCTGCAGCTTGGGCATGGACGTCGCTGTCACAGTAGTCCTCCGGCATCCCCAGTGAAGGTATACTTCCTCTGCATCATGCCAGGCTCACAGAGAAGCAGAAAGCGTTTGTGGGACATCCACAGTGTGTGGGGAACAAGTCTTCACTGACTCACTTCTTCGGCAATCAGGCCAAGGTGGACGTGCGTAAAAGCCCCTGTCCTTGGTAGGGTGGGCCAGGCAGACACACACTCAGAAAGGAGATTTAGGGGTGAGAGCAGCACATTCATTTGTACTTGTACCGATAAAAATCATTTATCAGCAGCTGCTGGGAAGTTCAATTCTGCACTCACATGGACGATGATATTAGATGCCTTTGTCTGTGTCCCTACCTCAGATGGGTTGGGCTTTCAGATGATATAAATTAATTGGATTTGTGTGTATGTGTGTGCACGCATGCACGCGCATGTATATTTATTTATATATACCATTAGCTCAGTGAGTGCTAGCATTTCTTTAGAGGCTGTGCCTTAATGAACTTTTGAGTATGCCATTCGTTACCACCTGGGGGTAAAATTTGAGAGCACCCAGATAATACAGAGGACAAGTTTGAAATCTGGAAGTCTTCCTTCTGTCATTTTAAGTGCCCCTTCCTGGAGGACCTAGACAGGAGGCAGTGACCTGGAACAGGAGGACTTCGGGAAGGTTTCGGCTGGTAAGACAAAGAATGCATGCAGGAAAATAGAACACAGGACAGGGAAGACTTTGGGACCTGAGGAGGTGCAGACTTGGGGTTAACTGCAAGGAACAGAGACAGGAGATGAGTCAGAGACCCAGATGATACATTGAAAGACCCAAGCTGTTCATGTACCTTCTACCTGCTGGCCGCCTCCCTACTTAGAGAGCTTAGCACACTGAATAATTCCGGGAATGGACCCTGGGTGGTGCATTCGCTGCTAACCAAAAGGTTAGCCTTTCAAATCCACCCAGAGGCATCTGGGAAGAAACGCCTGGCAATCTACTTCCAAAAGATCACAGCCACTGAAAAGCCCTTTGGGGCCCAAATATTCTCTGACACACAGAACGTCACCATGAGTTGGAGTTGACGTGAGGGCCACCGGGTGGTTTGGTTATTCCAGAAGGTGGTGCTGACTCCAAGGGAGCGTTTGGAGCACGCAGCAAAGGGTGCTTGTTAATGGCCCACGGCATGGGAGGAAGGTATTACAGCCGTGCTGTGTGAGCCGGGACATGTTACTCCCGCTGTGCCTCCGTGATCTCACCTGTAAAATGTGGATAATACTAGCACTTACCAAGCTGAGTTCTTCTGGAACATTTTGAGATAATCTGTGTAAAGTACTTGGCACAGTCATTAGGATAAACATTTGTTAAATGTTAGCTGCTGTAGTTGTTACTGGAAACCCTGGTGACGTAGTGGTTAAGTGCTACAGCTGCTGACCAAAAGACTGGCAGTTTGAATCTACCAGACGCTCCTTGGAAACTGTATGGGGCACTTCTACTCTGTCCTATAGGGTCCTTATGAATCGGCCTCAACTCACCAGCAGTGGTTTTGGTTTTGGTTTTTTAATAGCTGTTATTGCAGAGGTGGAGGTTTGCTGGTCTCCAGAACTTTTGCACACACCGTGGCCTCTCTTACAGTGTCCCTTCCATTGTCTGCATCGTAAACCTGTGTTTAATTCTCCAGTTAGGGCCAGAAAACTGCTTTCTCCGTGAAGCCTCTGTGCTGTCCTGGGACCCAGATCTGCTAGGCACATGTCTTTGATGAGTCTGGAACCCTGGCACTTATGTGTCCCTTTCTCTTTCTGTGTCTGTATTGAAATAATTTCTATACACACCCACTTCTCCCTCTTGCCTCAGAGCTCTATCACCAGCAGGAAGCCTATCTTAATTCACCTTACTGTCCTTCACCCCTGGAAACCCTGGTGGCACAGTGGTTAAGAGCTATAGCTGCTAACCAAAAGGTCAGCAGTTCAAATCTACCAGGTGGTCCTCAGAAACTCTATGGGGCAGTTCTACTCTGTCCTACAGGGTCACTATGAGGCAGAATCAACACGTCAGCAACAGGTTATCCTTTACCTTAGCCATGTCTGGCAAGAATGGGCAACCCATTAAAGCTTCTAGAATAAGTAAACCAGTGATTCTCAACCCTTCCAGAACTAGTCCCTGTCAATGCAACAAATCTTTAAGAACATTCCTTTTACCTATCTGAAAATGAAATTCATGCTGTTATAATCTATTTCTACCTGCAACTCTAAAAAGAAAAATCAATATACTGCCTTAGGAAGAGTAATACAGAAGAAATACATCAAAGTCATTTATCATAAAAATGATGGAGGCTTCATTCTGTAACTGCACAGGTACAGCACCGGTTAGACAGTGCCTCTCAGATCCTAAGGGGCAGATGGCTTAGCTGAATAGCTTGTTCACTGGCAGATTCTGACTCAGTAGATCTTGCGAAGGGTCTGTGATGGGGCCTGAGGTTCTGCGTTTCCCATCAGTTCTCATGTGATGCTGCTGCTGCTGGTCCATGGACCACACTTTTGAGTGGCAAGGATATAACGTAGGAAAAGGTCAGATGCTGTAGGTTGAATCTCGGAGAATTGGCACTTAAAATGCAGACAGGTGACAAGTCCTGAGTCCCAGCTGCCTCTACCCACATGAAAACATGGAGCAGACTCTGGTTGCGTTCAACTCAGATTTCTGCCTGTGTGTGTGTATGTGTGTGTGTGTTTGTGCACATGCACGCAGGTGCCTAAAATAGAAATCCAAAGGCTTGGCACAAAGTGAAACACACACCATCAACAGGTCTTCAACTTTTTATTTCATGAATAAGGAGATGGTCAGGATTACATAGCTATATTATGTCAACATATCTATATTATGTCCTGGCCCCTAGGGTCGCCATCAGTCGGATCCGACTCGACAGCACTTGGCTGGCTTCAAGGGAACCAAATTACTTTACATCACATCCATCCCCATTCATGGCCCCGTCACCTGGATCACAGTAGATCTAGGCACCACAGAATTGTGAAAGGCTGATGTTCTGAAAGTGTACCACCTTTTTCCAAGGTGTCTCTGGGTGGACCTGAACCTCTGACCTTCCTGTTAGCAGCTGAACACATGAACTCTTTGCACTACTCAGGAATTCCTTTTGGCCTCAGGAATCCACCAGGCACTCCCAGCAAACCCTATGGGGCAGTTCTACTCTGTCCTGTAGGGTCACTATGATATGGAATCAACTATATCTGTATAAATGATCATCTTTGTGAAAAATACGTGTATTTTCCAAAACAGAAACAGATTCAGTGAGAAGAGAGGCATTGTTTTCCATTTCTGCAAATCTTGGTAATGGCTATCTTAATGAAAGACAGCTGGATTCTCCCATTTTGCTTCTGCTTTTCGCTCTGTTGCAATAGCATGCGTCATACGGCCTCTGGAAAACGCCGTATGCTCATGAGAAAACGAGTGGAAAAGGCCAATAAGGTTTTTGTATTATTATAGAAGTAGTCATGACCTTGAGGATACTCTGAAAGCATCTCAGCTATCCCCAGGAACCCTCAGGTCACACTTTGAGAACCACAGCATTAGGCCATTATTGCAATCCTGAAGTGCGTTTTGAAAATTTATACGTGACATGTGCTAAGTTCCAGGCATTGTACTGAATGCTTTCCCTGATGTCACTCTAATTACGTCAAAGCCGGGTCACATGGATACTCGTTGCTATCTCTATTTTACAGATAAGGAAACTAAAGCACTTGAGGGGAGGGGAGGTTCCATGCCTGGGCCTACCCAGTGAGCAAACAGGCAGAACCTGAATTTGAACCCACTACTCCTCACCACTTTGCTTTTCTGTAAGACTCAGGCCTACTCATCAAGTTGAGAGGTGCCAGTTAAAAATGTCATCGTTCTGCAACTGTTACCACCACCTGCCTACTAAATTCTTGTACCGTGGTGGCTCAGGTGTTGCTGTGATGCTGGCGGCTCTGTCACTGTGTTTCAAAACCCAGCAGGGTCACCCAAGGGGGAGAGATTTCAGCACAGCTTCCAGAGTAAGGTGAGGAGGAAGAAAGGCCTGGCAATCTCTTCCTGACAATGAGCCAGTGAAGACCCTGTGGATCACAACAAACTGCTGTCTGCTGTAGTGGAAACCCTGATGGCATAGTGGTTAAGTGCTATGCCTAAAAGTCAGCAGTTTGAATCCTCCAGGTGCTCCTTAGCAACTCTGTGGAGCAGTTCTGCTCTGTCTGTAGGGTTGCCATGAGTCAGAATCCACTCTACAGCAGTGGGTTTGGTTTCATTTCATAGTGCTGGACGATGAGGCCCCTCGCTTGGAAGGCACTCACAATGCAGAGTGGCTGTCACAGTGAACACAAACGTACCAACAATGTAAAGGCGGTACAGAACCAGGCAGGATTTCATCCTGTTGTACACAGAGCTGACGTGAGTCACAACCAGCTCCACAGCAAGTAACAATGACAGCAGTCACTTGTGGAGGCCTAAATAGATGCTAAGCATCAGATTCAGTGTTCTTTTATGAGACAAAATTAAAATGTGCTGTGTTATTTAATCCCCACCTTGCTTTTGCCAAGTAGGTCTGCTCATCCCCATTTTGTGGATGAGAAAGTTGAGACCCTCAGAAGGAATTTGCTTGTGTTCAATGTCAGGGTTAAGGAGTGGAGACTGGATTCCAACCGAGCTCTCTCAATCCAGCTCTCTCCCTCCTCACCCTGTGCTGGGGGCCCCCAGTGACATAAAGCTAAATTGTAAGGGTTTATTATTTAGGGCTCTACCGTAACTGGCCGGCCCGTGCCCAGCAGAGCTTTGGGTCTCTAAGTGCCTGCCAGCACAGCCACCTGCCACACATGCCAGTGCTCCAGGCCAGGGCCCTGATAGGTCTGTTTGCCTTGGCAGCTGGAATAATGGCATATCCTAATAGGGTGCAGCCGTGCACACAGCAGCCCCACCATCCGTCCACCCTGGCACCGAGGTCCTTTTGGAAGCAGATGCAGACTTTGCCCCTGTGCCTCTCCCCATGGCCTTCGTAACCTTGGTGATGGGAATGAAACCTCAGACAGCAAGTTCAACAGCAAACAATTCTCCAACTGGCTGTGAGTCACGTGACAAAAAAGAAAGCCATAAACCGGTCTTGGGGAGCAGGTGGGACAGGACACCCTCAGCTGGCCACAGCTTCCCGTTGGCACCCTCTCTGCTGAGAGGTAGGGTGATGAGGGTGGGCATGACCTCTGGAACCAGACTGCCGGATTCACATCCTGGCTCCGTCACTTCATCAGTGTGTGAACTGCAGTTCGTTAACTTCCTTGAACCTCAGTGTACCCATCCAAAAGATGGGTGGAATAGTACAGCATCTCCATAGCATCATCATGGGGGTTAAATGAGCTGATCGGTGCAGGAGTCCCTGGGTGCTGCAAACAGTTAAGTAGTCCATTGCTAGCGGCAAGATTGGTAGTTCAAACCCACCAAAGGTGCCTCAGAAAACAAGCCTGGTAATGTGCTTCTGAAAGCTCATGGTCTCGAAAACCCTATGGAGCACAGCTGTGCTCTGCACGTATGGGGACAGTGAGTCAGAGTCAACTCCGGGGACAACAGCAGCAACACTGGATCCAGACTGGATCCACATAGAGGGCTTGGAACAGAGCCTGGGGCAGAGTAAGCACCGCTGCCTGGTTTCTAAATAAAACCTGCGGAAGCCAGAACCTGTATAAGGCAGAAACCGTCAGAGAGGGGAAACTCAAATACTTCCCACTAAAACGAATGACAGGCCGTGACTGTACCTTGTCACAGGCAGAAAACTTGCGAGAGCTGGAAAAACAAGGCCACCCTGTCGAGCTCTAGCTCTCAGTCTTCTCCATACCACAAATGCTTCTTAACTATTTCCCACTCGCCAGCCACTGTGTTCTGTGCCTTGTCAGTTGTCTCAGCACCTGTGAAATGGGTGCCATTCTTAGCCACCTTGGAATGAAGAAGAAAGAAGCCTGGGTGACACAGTGGTTAAAGCATGTGGCTGCTAACCAAAAGGTCAACGGTTCAAGCCCATCAGCCGCTCAGTGGGAAAAGATTGACGGCCTTGGACACCCCGTGGAGCAGTTTTCTGTGGTCCTGTAGGGTTGTGGCAAGTCAAAATGGACTAAACAGCATCAGGCTTGGGTGTTTGGTTTTATGGATGAGAAAACTGAGGCCCTGAGAAATGAAGTGATTGCTCTCAGCTCTAAGAGCTAGTGACTGGAGGGGAGAGGAATTGAACTCCCTTCTGCTGGACTCCAGAGCACTTCTTCATCATACTCTGCTGGAGACGACAGTCACTGCAAAGGGACAAGATGCCCTGTGGAGTGGCTCTCTGTTTCTCAGTCCCTGGGCTCTGCAAGCTGATGAAGTTATTTTTCAGTGAGCCGAAATGCCAGAGTTTCGCTGGTCCATCCTATTGATGAAGAACTACATCGGGAGTATTTAGTGACAGACATTCTGGACCCGTCATTCTGCAGAGGAGAAATCTGGTCAGTAGCTGAAGCAAGACAGGCATCCAGGTTTTCTCCAGTACACGTCCTGTATCACCAATAAGAGCCCGAATTTATCTGTGACTTTGATGTGTTGAAAAAAACAGCGTGGCCTACCCTTATCCCTGGGGAGCAGGGCCAAGGGGCTGGGATTTGATAACTGAACAAACATGCACCCAAAATCTGGACACAGGGGATCCAGGGAAAGACAGAAACCCACCCTGTGTCTCTGAAGCCGCAGCCCAGGTCAAGAGCACATCGTGTGTAGCCTCTTTTCTACCTGATTGAAATTGGCTGTAAACATGTCCAAGGTTGAAGTGGGGATGGAGGGCGTTGCTGCATTTCATTATTTCTTGAGAATAAAAATGGATTCAAGCAGCAGCGCAGAGCCCAGGCGACTGCACAGCAATTAGAGTCTCGGAGCTGGCATGTGCACGTCTGAAAGCACAATCATTGTAATAAGTGCATTAAGATAAAATAAATCAAAGGGTTGCATTGGCATAAATAACCCAAGGTGAGAGTATGGGATGAAGTAGGGGTGAAGGGTCGATCACTGCAGAAAACCAGGAGTAATAATGAATATGTCTTCCGGGTAGAGACCATCCGGGCTGAGATGGTCGAATCTGTGAGTCTAATCTGTTGCTGTTCTGTCTGTGCTATTGCTGTGAGTCTATTCTGACTCCTGGAAGCCCTGTAGGACAGACTAAAACTGTCCCCACAGCGTGCCCAAGGCTGTGATCCTTACAGAAACAGACTGCTCCATCTTTTTTCCAAAGAACAGGTTGGAGGGGGGGAGGTTCAAACCACAGACCCTTTGCTTGGTGACCGAGTGCTTCACCACTGTGCCACCAGGACTCTTGGAGGCGGTTGTCATGTTAACAGGCTAGGGTACCTAGTCAGGGTTCGCCGCTCGTTCTTCCTGCATCAAGTGGCAGGAGCACTTCTAGGAGCTTTATGTGCGTTCATCCCCCCCCCCCCACACAGGAGGAAACTGAGGCAAAGAGAGTTTTGAATCACTACATTGCTAGCAATGTGACTTGGTCAGGTTTGGGGACATATCTGTGCCTTCGTGTCTTGCTATTAATTAGAACTAGTATTGCCAGGGTGTCACGGTGGTGAAGAGCTTGACAGCTAACCAAGACGTCAGCAGTTCAGAGCTGCCAGCCACTGTTTGGAAACCCTGTGGGACAGTTCTGCTGTGTTCTGTAGGGTCACTATGGGTCAGAACCAAGTTGATGGCACCCAGTAACAACAGTACTATCTGTTTCACTGGTTTTTGTTTTATTTTGAGAAGTAGGAGGGCCAGGTATGTGGAGGGTAAGTACACAGTGAACATAGGTGCTGGTGAGATAGTCCTCTATCTGCCTGGAATGCTCCCAAGGTCAGTTTTAAAGCGAAGTGAACTTGGGCTTGGGCTTTTGAGACCTCGGGTCTCTAGGGGAAGGAGAAAAGGCCTGAGACCTGTTTGCTTCTTGGTGGTCAGGGGAAGGGTTAGGATAAGGTAAGGAAGAACCCACTGGCCACGGTGGAAACCACCCACTATTCACAGTAGCCCAAACTGGAAACCACCTAAGTGTCCACCAACAAATGAACAGATGAGCAAAGCTTCCCACATCCATGTGGTGGAAAACTACTCAGACATTAAAAGAAAACTACTCAGACACGGAGGGAGCCTGAGAATATTACACTGACCCACATAAGTCAATCACAAAAGGGTAGATATTGTATCAGCTCTGTTATATGAAGTAACAAAAGTGTGTAGAGACCAAAGTGGCTGCCAGGATTAGGAGGAAGGAGAGAGGGGAAGTCCTTGTTTAGGAAGCACCGAATTTCTATGTAGGTGATGGGAGATCAGTAACAATTACAGGTGAAGGTTGCCCATATCTCATACAATTTACATCACTCAACTGTACGCCTGAAGATGTTGAATTGGCAAATATTGTGTTGTATATATTTTTACAAAAACAAAATAAAAAGATCGCCACTGAATTTGGAATACAGCAGCATTCCCTCTGAGTGTCGCTCTGATTTTTGCTGTGGTCTGTCTGTGAGCTCTTCATCCCGGAAGACAAAATATTTTCCTTCCTACTTAACACTCAAGTCTTTTGATTCCCCATGGCAACCGGGTGTCATCTGGGGCCAGGCGGAAGGCCACCGGGCCACACTGAGCTAATCATCCCCTTTACGGTAGCGTCTCTTGAGTAGATGGTGTGTATTAATCAAGAGTCATGATAGAATTGATGGCAGCCCCTGTGGCTGGTATCCCATACTAGCAGGAAGAATCTACCAGAATGTTCTCAGATCACCTGCACTGGCTACAGGGGGCAGACAGATGATGGACAGGCTTCCTTGTGTCTGGTTTTGCATGGTGAAGGTCTCCCAGAAAGTGGTAGGCATGTGAGCTTTTGAAACAGGTGGTTTATAGAGATTCTCTGCTTGCAGGGCAAATGTGCAGTTGTCTTTTAATGAGGACAGAGAAGAGCCCAAGAGCAATACTGAGGATGCATCTGATGAGAGAGGAAACAAATCTGTGAAGGCAGAAGACTCTTCTGCTACCGTCCTGCCCTCTCGTTAAACGTCCGAAAAACTGGCATAAGGACAGAATTTAAATCCATGTTATCTAAGAGTGGGAAACATCAAATTGATTTTATATAAGGAAGAAAGGAAACATTAAAAAATAGTCTGGCACCTATACCTGAGGATAGCTGCAGGGAAGAAAGGACATCAGGTTAGCTCCTGTGTTCGTCAGAATGGGCTAAACTATGCGGCAGTGACAAAAATCCCCAGCTGCTTGGTGACTTAAATCAGCAAAGGTTTACTTCCGCCCACTGAGGATTGGCAGGGTCTCTGGTCCCCCTGGCCTCCCTCAGTGCTGCAGGCTCGTCCACCTTCAGGAGTGTAACTAGGTGCCATGGGGGAGGAAAGGGATTACATCTGGGACCAAAATGACTCCAGTCACTTGTGTTGGCTATGGCCAGTTGCCTGATGTGTCAGACTCACAAAGGGTGGGGAAATACAATCCAACTGTGTTCCTAGAAGAAGAAAGGTATCTTAGTTTCTTAATGCTTCTATAGTTAGATACACCACAAGTGGGTGGCTTTAACAAACAGAATTTATTTATTTTATCACAGTTTGGGAGTCCACAAGTTGAATTCAGGGCATCGGCTGTCAGGGAAGCCTTTCTTCCTGGGCAGACTCTGGTGCTTGTTTCTTTTCAGCTCATGTTCCTCCTTCCCAGCAGTCTTCATGTGGTATGGCTTGCATCCTCTCATCTGTGCTTGCTGGATTCCATACCTAGTGTTCTCTTCTTGTGCCTCTAAAACAGTTGGCTTAAGGCATGCCCTACACTGATAGGGCTTCATTAAGATAACAAAGAACACCCTATTCCCAAAGGGGATGGACATCCACAGGTATCCTATTTTGAGGGAACACACTTCAATCCATAACAGAAGGGAACAGAAACATTTGCAAAGAGCCTTGTTAGAAACTACTCCCAGGTCTTAGGTTCAGGAGGCATCTGGGTGAACTGGCATAACAGAATTTTTTTAGAAAGTGTTGTGCATCCCGCTTTGGTGAGTGGCACCTGGGGTCTAGCAAGTGGCCATCTAAGTGGCACCGATTGGTCCCAAACCACCTGGAGCAGAGGAGAATCAGACATAAAAGGCATAATGAAAATAGGATCCCAAGAGATTCGCAGACTCTGTTAGCCCAGAACTGAAACCGTTCCTGTAGGTAACTCTTCAGACAAAGATTGGACCAGACTGTAAGACATAAAATGAAACTGGTGAAGGTTATATTTCTTGGCTTAAGTAGATATGTGAAGCTAAGTGGGCAGCTCCTGTCCAGAGGCGAGATGAGAGGGCAGACGGGGACAGGCGCTGATTGAATGGATGTGGGAGATACAAGGTGGAAAGGGGAAATGTGCTGTCAAGGTGTGGGAAGAGCAGCTAGAGGTACATAGCAACGTGTGTCTGAGTTTTATATGACAGACTGACTTGGATTGTAAACTTTTACTTAAAGCACAATACAGTATTAAAGAACAAACCAGCAAACCAGAGGCATCCCATCTTAGGCTAGCATGAGCGAAGAGGAAGGTCACTTTCCTTCCCTGTAGAAGAAGGACAGCTAAGCTGCTTCAATTGACCTCTCTGCAAAAGTGCAGAGGCACTGTGGCAAGGTTTAGTGCCAGACCACCCCGCATGCCCTAGGGGTAAGTTTCCTAATACCCTGTGACTCCTCCTGCCCCTGTCTAAGAGGGGAGAACAGGACCTGCTTTGGAAGTTATCCTTGAAGGTTAAGTGAGCTAGCGCATATAGGGCTTAGCATGGATGCCTGGCACATCTTCAGTATCAGGGGTTGTTACCAGCCACCAGCCTCCGCGTCCTCTTTCTCTGCAGTGCTGATTACTGAGAGTATCTCCTGTGCTAGAGGGTGACCATCTGCATCCAGTAAGGAGGACCTGTGAGTCGCTTAGTATGGTACCTGGATCCCAGTCAGCACTCAGAAAATGCCTGTGAGAGGCTGCTTGGGACTCTTCAAGGGCCTTCAGGCAGAAAGAGGAGAACAGTGGGTTCTTTGGGGTTATAAGATCAGACTCGTGCTCAGTGCTCTCCTGAGATGGATTTATTCCAAGTCTCCACAGGGAGGCAAGAAGCGCCACTCAGTGGCCACTCAAAAGTGAAGTCTCTGAGCAGACCTGGAGGTCATAGTGGCCCCCCCCCCCCCCGTGCATGGCCAGCAGCAGCTCTGTGGTGACCTGCTAGATGCTTAATGCCAGTTGGGAGTGGACCAAGAGTCAGCTCGTGGGGGCCACATGCACAATCGATGGACTGTTTTCATGCGTAGCATTTTTTTCAGTGTCTGATTTTTCAGAAGTAGAGCTCCAGGCCTTTTTTCCTAGTCTGTCTTGGGCTGGAAGCTCTGCTGAAAACCGGTTGGGAATCCTAGCAACACACGAGGCTCCAATAACAGGCAGGTGTTGGCTGTCTGTAAGGTGTATTGGCTGGGGATCGAACCAGCCTCCCGCATGGAAGACGAGGATTCTAGCCCTGAACCGCCCCTGCCTGCTAAGGCTAGAACAGAAAACCCATATATGGCTTCTTCTCCAGACCACTGCTCGATCAAATGGAACTAGCGGGCTAGGGGCCGCTAGGCCCAGACCAGGAGAAGTGGGCCTTTTAACATAGATCAGGGCTTGGCACACTTTTCCATAAAGAGCCAGATGGAAATAAGTTAGGCCGTGTCACAATACTCACATGGTCTCTGTCACAGCACTTAGCTCTGTGACTACAGAAGAAAACCAGCCAGCCGTACCCATTATGTCTAGTCCATCCCGACTCACAGTGACCTGATAGGACGCAGTAGAATGGCACCCACAGAGGCGTCGAGGCTGTCATCTTCACAGAAGCAAACTGCTGCATCTTTCTCCCTTAGAATGGTGGATGAGTTCAAACTGTTGATCTCCATGTAGCAGCCCAGCTTCATCGCTGTGCCACCAAACCAAAAAAAACAAAACCCAGTGCTATCGAGTCAATTGAGACTCATAGCAACCCTGTAGAACAGAGTAGAACTACTCCATGGAGTTTCCAGGTAGTGCCTGGCTGGTTTGAACTGCTGACCTTACAGTAAGTCCCTAACCGTTATGCCACCAGCCCCCATAGATAATATGTAAACAGGTGTGACTGTGTTCCATTAAAACTTAACTGACAGAAACAGATGGCAGGTCGTTGTTTGTCGGCCACCACTAAAGCAGGAGCCCTGGTTTCAGCTGCCTGCGTGGCCTCTGCTGCCTGGTTCTCACCATTCCTACTCCTTGGGAATCGTTAAGAGGCACATTTCAACATTCTTTAAAAAGCAAAACTAGCTGGGAAAGCATCCCCTCAAATCACTGTCTGTCACCCGTGTGTTGCTATAGCAACAAAGATGGATGTATGGAGCAATTAGTGTTTTCTGTGGCTTTGGAGGTCCTGTTAGGTGGCAAGGTTTGGGGCAGCAGCTGCTGTTCCAGGTGGAGGGCTTGCAAAGGGATGCTAAGCAAAAGCAACATGTTTCAGAAACAGTACGACATCACTTGAACAGTGCATTTGGTCAGAGCCATCAGGCGGGCCAGGCTCCACCCCCTGGTGCAGGCAGTGAGGCAGGGCACGTCCCAGGAAAGTCCCCCACCATGCGCTGGCTTCAGAATGACCCTGGCCATCCCCTCTACACAGGGGACTCAATCTGCCCTGCCCTTCAGTACACACATAAGAAGCCAAAACTCAAGCACAAGAGCGTCCGCATTGTGTCTTCTCTCTGGGACCCATTTTAAGGTCCTTTGCAGTGTCTGCTTCCCCCTCCAAGACAGCCAAGGATGTCTGTCCTTCTGAATTAACAGCAGCTAGGGCTGATGCTTAGTGCTTTAGTGCTACGGCTGCTAATGCAAAGGTCAGCAGTTCGAATCCACCAGGCACTCTTTGGAAACTCTGTGGTGCAGTTTTACTCTGTCCTATAGGGTCAGTATGAGTCAGGAGTGACTCAATGGCCCTGGGGTTCGGGGGGCTGATTGAGCTTGTGGGCACAGCTACAGGAGCGTACAGTGAAGACAGTGGAAAGTGCCTAATACCCTATGCATATTTTCTCCCTTTGTGACATCATGATGGCATTTCTAGCCCTCACTTAAAGCACACAGAACTTACTACTAGAATCTCAAGAAGCTTGAACAAAAGGCTTCTTTCCAGTGACCGAGGCACCCAAATGCAAAATTAAACCTATGGCTGTCAAGTGCCTTCTGACTCACAGCGGCCCCCGTGTGTTACAGAGTAGAACTGCTTCATGTGCAGAAGCAGATTGCCAGGTCTTTTGTCTGCTGTGCCGTTGGGTGAATTAGAACTGCCAATCTTGTGGTCAGTAGTCAAGTACAAACCACTTACAACCCCAGGAACCTTCCACATCCCCCGGGGCCCACCTGACCTGCGCAGTTGCTCACACAAAATCTCTCCTGTGTTTCTCTCCCCATTTCTCCAGGATGGCTATTTCTCACACCGGCCAAAAGAGAAAGTGCGAACCGACAGCAACAACGAGAACTCAGTCCCCAAAGACTTTGAGAACGTGGACAACAGCAACTTTGCCCCCAGGACTCAAAAGCAGAAGCATCCACCTGAGTTGGCGAAGAAGCCCCTGAGTAAACCAAAGGAGCTTTTGAAAAAGAAGCTGGAGCAGGAGGAAAAAGGGAGGGGACGCCCTTTCCTGGGGAAAGGTGCCAATGAGGTGCTGCCTCCTGGCCAGAGAGCCACTGTCAACAGCAGCCACGTCAAGGATGCCACCCGACAGGCCCACTCCAAGAAGAGCGGAGGCAGCTCCCCTGAGATCAAGTACGACCAGCTCCCCAAGTGTGACATCTCGGGCAAGGAGGCCATCTCGGCTCTCTCCCGCTCCAAGTCCAAGCACTGTCGCCAGGAGATCGTGGAAACCTACTGCCGCCACAAGCTGGGACTTCTGATGCCTGAGAAGGTGGCTCGGTTCTGTCCCCTGGAGGGTAAGTTCCAGCCCCCGGGACACGGGGAGCCCTATTCTGCTCTGACTACATTCACAGACTTCCTGAGGGTGGCCGCCCAGTTTCTCAAACCTGAGATCAGGGCATAAGATCTGATATGTCTGGGGACTCTCTGATCACTGACATCTCCTGTAAGGAAAAGTGTTACAGACATATAAAAGCAAAATTGCCTTTCGTTATAGTTTTAACCAGTTGTCTTTAAGACGAGGGAAAAAAAAAAATCACAGTGAAATCGGAGCCAAAGGTGGAAATTTCCAGATACAAGGTGGCTGCGTGATTGATACAGTATGGTTTCCCTCTCAGCAGATTATTGGGTTTGGAATTGACAGGAATATTTTTGTTATTGAATGTGATCTGAAAATTTTCTAATGGGTTACATTGACTTGGGAGGGTCTTTGAAAAACAGCTTTCCTGTTTTCTCCATCTAAAATTTTTCCCTCCGTCCTTCATTCCTTCCTGCCTGCCTGCCTTCCTTCTTTCCATCCTTCCTGCTTCTGTCCTTCCCTCCCTCTCTCCTTCCCTCTTGAGTATTCCCTGGTGCCCTATGCCAAGGGCACTCTGCTGGTGATCTGTCAGTAAGTCAGGGTTCATGGGCAGAGTGTGCAGTCGACGATGGTGTATCCCATGTGTCTCTTGGTGTCTAAAATTAGGCCATTGGAATGTATTTTTCCTGCTCTCCTCCCCTTGCCTAGGGGTTGTGGAAGTGATACGGTGCCAATGGGGTGGGTCTCAGCAGGGCACCCTGTGTGCAGGGCCCTGGGCTCGGCACAGGGCATTCATCATGTCATCACGCCAGCCACTCCGCAGGGTCACCACTATCGTTATGGGCCCAGTTTTTCAGAGAAAGAGGTGACGTAACTCCCCCAAGGTGCCCCAGCTTGTAAGTGGCCTTGCTAGGGTTTGAACACCCAGACGTCCAGACTGTTCCCTGGCTTGCCATTGAACTCTAAGCTAAAGATGGACAAGTAGAGAAAAGTGCAGCTACACCTGCTTCCAGTTGGCTGTCCCCCAGGTAGGACTTGCCGAGTGCTGCTATCAGCTACAAGCTCCCTCCCGTCAGGATCAGGAGTAGGATGTGTGCATGTGTGTTTGTGTGTGTTTGCATGCGTGCATGTGTTTCTGGTAGAGGCCGTGGGAAAAGTAACATCTTTGAGCACCCACCGTGTGTCAAGATTGTGCTGGGTGCTTTCTGTAGGAATTTTGTTTCTCTTCATTGTAACTGTAGTAATACCTGACAGATGAGGAAGCCTAGACTCAAAGTCTGACAGTCTATTGGTTGTAAGCTAAGGGACAGAACAGGAATGTGGCTTCAGACAGGTCTGTGTGAGTCCAGAGGGCGGGTCTTTCCACTAAACCCCTCTGCCTCCCCTCAAGCAAGGAACCAAACACAGCCACACCTTTCAGGGTCTGTGAAGGGTGAATACTAAGAACAAATCAGCTGCATCCGGTCGACTCCTGGCTCAGGGTGACCCCAGTGTGTCAGCTAGAACTGTGCTCTGTGATTTTTAGTGGCTGATCTTCCGGAAGCAAATTGCCAGAGCTTTTTTCAGAGGCACACTTGGGTGGACCTGAACCCCGAGCCTTTCAGGTGGGAGCCAAGCACATGACTGTTTGTGACATCCTGAACAGCATCCTGAGAACAGTACATTAGTTTGCTGCAGTTGCCACAACAGCGATCCAACAGGTGGGTGGCCTCAGTCACCAGGAATTTACTGTGTCACCATTCAAGACCTAGAAGTCTGAATTAGGGCCCTGTCTGTTGAGGAAGCCCCTTCTGTCCGCGTGCAGGAACATCCTTATTTCTTTTAGCTGTCTTGCTCAGTTCTCTGACAAACTCCACGTGGTATCAGCTTTTCCCTCTTCATAGTTAATTGCTTCAGCACCTAAGCTGCTCTGTTATATCTCAAGAGAGACTGGCTCAAAGCACACACTACACCAATGTGGCCTTGTTAATATAACTAAAAAAACCACCAACTGCCATCAAGTCGATTCTGGCTCCTAGTGACCTTACAGGACAGAGCAGAACAGCTCCATCAAGTTTCCAAGGGGCGCCTGGTAGATTGTAACCGCCAACCTCTTGGTTAGCAGTCTTAGCACTTAACCACTATACTGCCAGAGTTTCCGGTATAACTAAGAAAACCTCGTTTCCAAATGAAATTACATCCACAAGTATAGGAGCTAGGATTTACAAAACACATTTTGGGGGGGACACAATTCAATCCATAATAAAACCAAACCCATTGCCACTGAGTCCATTCCAACACAGAGTGATGCTATCGGACAAAATAGAACTGCGCCCTATATTCTTTAATGAAGCAAACTGCCACATCTTTCTTTCCAGGAACAGCTGGTGGGTTCAAACCACCAACCTTTGGGTTAGCAGCAGAGCACTGAACCACTATACCTCCAGGGCTCCACTCAGTCTGTAATAAAACCAAACCCATTGCCCTTAAGTCCATTCCAACTCATAGCAACCCTATAGAGCAGAGTAGAACTACCCCATAGAGTTTCCAAGGAGTGTTTGGAAGATTGGAACTGCTGACCTTTGGTTACTAGACGTAGCATCTAACCACTATGTCACCAGGGTTTCCCTACCCATAATAACTGATAATCAGTGTTTCACATATATTTATTATGACCTACTCCACAACTGTGCAGAAAAAGGTGTTTGTTTGTTTGTTTTTAAATCTGACCACCTTAGACCAGGGTCCCCAAGCTCCTCCTGTTGATGCTGAGACAGTCCCAGCTGTGATTCTGTTTGGTCATTTGCTGGGGTTCGCCTTGAAGCACCTGCTCCATTGACCAAAGTAGCACAAGCCCTTCCGGGACCTCCAAGCTGGTTAACAAGACTGGCATTTAAGAGCCGTGGCGTGCCTAGCCCCGCAACACTTTAATTTGCTGCACCACAGACTCCCCCTTTGCAATAAATTTACTGTGAATAGACTAATTGCAAAATAACCCTAATTGGGTAGTTATCAATGAACAACTTCCCGTGGAACAAAACGGCTTACAATTAATAGCATTTAAGCCATAAACTATTCTTCTGCAGAAAGCTAAGTTGTAATTACACCCCATACGGAGACTGTATTCCCTTTCTGGAAACCATGACACCCGAATTTCCCTCTGCTTAGGAGGGATCTCTGCTTCAGCTCACTGGTCCTTTTACTTCTGCAAACTAAAGAGTTGGAGGCAAAGAGGGGAGGGAAATCCCACGTATGTGTAAATGTGCTTATACATGTATATGGATGCAGTACACGTGCGCAGATGTACACACCGCGTTAATCAGTTTGTGTGACTCAGTATCACCGAAACGTCAGCCAGTATTATGCCGGAAATTGAACATAATTAAGGAAACCTTATGGCTGAAAGTCTAAGAAATTTGGAGGAAAGGCATAGATGTTCAGGCCGACTTTCCTAAAGGACTCCATCCTCACTCCCCAATCCTTGCTGTCACCATTCAGGGAAAAGGTAGGGGGGTGGGGGGCTCAGCGGTAGAATCCCTCCCCTCTGTGGGAGACCTGTGTTTGGTTCCCAGCCTCCACCTGTCTCTGAGTCATTGTATGCTGCTGTGATTGCTGAACGTGTTTCAGCCGAGCTGCCACTTGAAGATAATGTAGGAAGAAACGCCTGGTGATCACGTCCAAAACAGCCTGATCAGCTGCTGGTCACGGGGTTGGCAGAGGACCAGGCAATGACGTTTCACATTGTACATGAGATCCCCATGAGGCAGGAGCTGACTCGATGGCAGTTGACAGCAGAAGCTGGGAGATGGTTTGCTTTCTGCAGTGAGGAGTGCAACTTCCTTGCCCCTGCAAGCCATCTGCTTCACTCTGCCTGTTGGAAAAAGCAGTGTATGAGGCGGTGATGGGAAGCCATGCCCCCACCTGTTCCCAGGACCTGTTCTGTCCATAGGAGGTGGGATCTGCAGGTAAACCACCAACCACAAGGAAGAACCGAGAGTGAGAGGCGTGCAGGCTGGGCCGAGCACAAGCGTCAGCCTCTAGGAGTGGCTACAAACCAAAAAAAAAACAAACAAACCTACTGATTGAAGTTGCGTTGACTCTGACTCAGTGTCCCTAGAAGTCCGGTTAGAACTGCCCCATGGAGTTTCCAAGGAGTGCCTGGTGGATTTGAACGGCTGACTTTTGGTTTGCGGAGTCAGTACGTAACCAACTACACCACCAAGGTTTCCGAGAGTGGGTGCAGGGAAGATTATTTCTCACTGACAGCCCCTGAGCCTGGCAGCAGCCAGCTGCCACTGTCCTTTCCTGAAGCAGCTGCCCATCCACTCCCAGTGATAGGGCCTCTGTCCCTTCCTTGGTTTCCAGAACCACCTGCAAGTCTCTGCTGACACCATGGAAATGCAGTCATGTTGCGTTGCAGGTGAGGGATTGCTAGCTTTGACTGTGCAGAGGTGACTGTCATCCAGAGATCCTGACTCTGCCTGTACTAGCTGCATGACTCCCGGCTCCCAGTGCCTCAGTTTCCTCAGCAGGACTTTGTCCTCATTGGGTAGTTGGTGGAAATGAGATGGTGTGTCTGAAACACGTGGCGTGGGGTCTGACAGACGGTACGGTGGGTGTATGTGGACTCTTAGTGGCAGTAATTGTAGCAGGTTCTAGTCCCTGTCCAGAAGACTCCCACTCATGGCCACCCTGTGTGTACCGGAGCAGAGCTGTGCTCCAGAGGGTGTCCAGCAGCTGATTTTTCTGAAGTTGTTCTCCAGGTGTTTCTTCCTAGGCACCTCTGGATGGACCTGAAGCGCTCACCTTTCAGTTGGTAGCCCAGCACACTAACAGTTCACACCACCCAGGGATTCCTAGGAGGAGGAGGAGTATAAATGAAGAAGCACTGGAGAGCTCCCCAGATGGTGACTCCCCATTGCCCGGCCCCCTTCGACTCCTCTGACCATCAGCCATAGCCCATCTTGGTCTCCCTGGGCATTCTCTGATTCCCCTCTCGCCTTTTCCAAACCTTCCTCACTCCTACTTCTCCTCACTCCAGAGCTTAACCAAAATGCCGCTTCCTCTGGGAAGTCTTCCTAGAACCCCATCCCAGAAACTCAGACCACAGCTGAGGACCTGGATGAGGAGCTCAGCTCCGCTCCTCCCATCGTCAGAATCCCTTTACCAGTAAAGACCATTCGGCCCCTCAAAGGAATCCTGGTGCTGGCTTCTGGGCAAGTGCAGCCTTTTCTGCCTCACGACAGTTGGTACAACTGAATGTCAGGAAGCTCTTTCCACAGTCCTCACGGCCACCACCCGCCCTCTGTCTCAAGGTAAAAGGCCCCACTGTTTGTCCTGGTCCCTCCTGCACTTATTACCCCTTTGCTGTGCTGGGAAAAGACTAGGGACAGTGCTTCAGTGGCCTGTCGTGTGCACCCTGGACGTTTAGATGAAGCTTCGAGAGATGAGAAGCAGAAGCTCCTGGGAAATGATGGGCTGGGCTGTGCCGCTGAGTGAAAATGGTTCCCTTACAGGCCAAGGAAGGGCTTTTGTTGTGGATCAGGTGACAAAGTGACAGCATCTGCATAGGACGAGGTGAGCCCAGGTCTAGGGGTGAGGGTGGAGAGGGGTTTCTGATAAAAGGGCACCTGTCCATGGACACACAGACTGTATTTACCAGTCAGCCTTCACAGGGTGGGAGACACTAGGTAATGGATTACGGGGTGGGGGGGGTGGGTAGTTGAAAGAGGCGACCCGCCACTGCAGAGAGAGACTGGCAGATGGCACTGCCAGCTGTGGCAGGGCCATGTTCTACACACCCCACACCCAGGTGCAGTGGGGTGACTGACTGCACAGCATGAGTGGTAGCTTCTAGAAAGGACAGCCCAGAAGGAGAAGAGAGACATGGATGCCAGTTTGGTTACTCTGAATGCTCCAAGGACATGGACCTCAGTTTCCTCATCTGTCATATGAGACACTGCTTCCTCCTAGGTCCTTTGGTGTATTGCCAGTGATAGAGAATGAAGGAGCGGGTGTGAAAAGTTAAAAGGTGCCATGCTGATGGGGTGGTGTGGTGACATCACACTAATGGGGTGGTGTGATGACCCCACACCCGTGGGATGGTGTGATGACCCCATGCTCATGGGGTGGTGTAATGACCCCACACCCGTGGGATGGTGTGATGACCCCACGCTCATGGGGTGGTGTGATGACCCCCCGCTCATGGGGTGGTGTGATGACCCCCCGCTCATGGGGTGGTGTGATGACCCCCCGCTCATGGGGTGGTGTGATGACCCCACGCTCATGGGGTGGTGTGATGACCCCCCCGCTCATGGGGTGGTGTGATGCCCCCCCGCTCATGGGGTGGTGTGATGACCCCCCCGCTCATGGGGTGGTGTGATGACCCCCCGCTCATGGGGTGGTGTGATGACACCAAATGGACTTCAGCAGTGGGGGTCCTCCTGTGTTACTCACTGAAGTAGAAGGTGTCCAGTGAAGGCACACCGGGATGGGACAGAATCAGTCTCAAAGGTCTTCCTTTGGCTTCTGAGGAACAGGAAAGGGACAACTGTGGTGACCAGAAAAATCAGCAGATGCGATTTACTTGGTCACCCACTGGATGCCACACAGTGCTTGAGGCCATGGTCACTTGGGATATGGTCATGGAAAAGCTGTTGGGATTGGCTGGTGGATTGGATGGAGGGACCATCTCCTGGTCACCTTGGCTCGTGGGTTTCCCTTGGGCACAAAGACCACTCTAGCCTGCTCTCTGAGCCAACACTCACTGAACTCCCTCTCTGTGGCCCTGCCGCCGTGGCCAGGCTGCCGTGACCCCAGCCCCACTTTGCCAGTTCCTGCTAAAGCTCTGGGTTTGCCCCTTACAGTCTTGGAATCATGAAGGAAGCCCACTGCCACTCACAGGCTTTTTAGGAAGCTAAATAGTTATGGGAAATATAAATGAACCCTTTACCTCCTCCCACCTCCTTCTCCACCGCCTCCGGTTCCGCCTGGGAAGTTGCAGCAGCTGCACACGGTGCCGTCCCTTTACCCAAGTCACCGTTAGAGTGTTTGTTACCTCACTGCCGCCCCTGAAAGAAGCCCTGAAAGGTTTAGGTGCAGAAGGGAGACGGAAACACAGCACCCAAGTGAGCTGGATCCGTACTCCTCTGGCCTTCACAGGACGCACCCTCCTGGAAAGTGAGTGGGGAATGAAGCACTTCCCGGCCAGTCTCATTTAGGTAGGAGGTCGCGCTGGGTGGCTCTCTCTCCCTGTCTCACGCCCTCGCGGTGACATCCCTACACCAGCGGACTGGAGCGGGTTCGGCAGCATTTGTGGACACTACTTGGAGCGGCTGACTGGGCAGCCCGACTAATTCGCTGTTCCCCTTTTGTTTGGGGCCAGAAGGAGGGTTTCAGAAAAGGAACAACTCTCCGGTGATTCTGGGTGGCAAGGAGGTGTGAAGAGCCTGAATGTGTACCTAGCCCCCGAGTTCTTCAGTGTCCGTGTTCTCTGTCCTCTCCTCTTGCCATCACACCCCAAACACATTGTCCCTCCCTCCCCTACACCAAGTTAGGGTGACGCTGGCGGTCCACACTTGGTGGCTGGGAACGTCACAGGCGATTTGAGATGACCAGGAATTCAGTAAAAAGGAGCTGTAGTTGCACAGTGGTTAGAGCAGTAGACCCCCCCCCCCACCCACCCAAAAGGTCAGTGCTTGAATCTACCAGCTGCTCCGTGGAAGAAACATGGGGCAGGCTCCTTCTGTGAAGATGGCAGCCTTGGAAACCCTATATGGTGGCTCTTCTCTGTCTAATAGGGTCACTCTAGGGTTTCTATGAGTCAGAATCAACTCAGTGACAACAAGTTTGGTTTTATGGGTTTTATTTGTTTTTTTAAATAAATTGAAACAGAATCAGAGAGTTTCTTTGCACATGGCACCACATTGTATAATAAATATCAGCTGCTTGATGATGACATGAAGTGCCAATGTTATGTCCCTGTTGCTTGCCTGCAGCTGAGTGACAATTCAGGAGAACCCCAGGGGTGCCTGTGGAAACTGGTCCCGACTGAGAACATCACTCTGTCCTTCAGTGTATTTAAATACATTAATTTGTTTCATTTATTCATTAGGAATGTATTGAGCAGCTCGCCTGTGCCAAGCAACGTGCTAAGCACTGGGATACAGAGGTCATGAGTGGCCGAATTGGACCACGTGATGCTCACAGTCCAGTAGGGGCACAGGAAGCAAAGAGCCAGGGAAAAACAAGCTAAACCCATTTCTTTCAAATTGATTCCAACTCACGGAGACCTCGTGTCTGTCAGAGTAGGCTCCATAGGGTTCTCAGTACCTGTAATCTTTTGGAAATCGATCACCAGGCCTTTCTTCCAAGGTACCTCTGAGTGGATTCGAACTACCAGCCTTTTTGTCAGTAGCTGAGATTCAGTTATTTGCACCAGCCGTGGGGATTGACAAATTGCCATATGCTTGGCCAAAGGGAAAGAGAAATAGCGGAACCAAGCAGAGATCAGACTGTTTTTGAATGACCCAAAGAGAGCAGAGGATGAGACGGACTTGGAGATGGATATGGTCTCATTGTGTAATAACTTGCTAAGAATTTGAGCTGATCATTCATTCATTCATTCAAGCAATATTTATTGAGTGCCTGATGTGTGCCAGGCACTGTTATGGGTGCTGGAGGAACAGCAGTGATGACTGTTTTCTGACAGTGTACCTGCTAGATGACAAAGACTGATGTTTGACAGAGGAACAATAAAAATATATCCGGTGTCAGAGGGTGCTGTGTGCTCTAGAGAAAAACAAAGCAAGGAGATGGCTAGGGAGGGCCAGGAAGAAGGGGTTGCAGGGTTGTGGTGGGTGCGATGGGAAATAAGGAACACATGTGACTAGGCCTTGTAGGCCAGTAGGGGTCTGGCTGTTACACCCTGAGGGAGGCGAGGGGTACCAGAGGATGCTGAGCAGAGAAAGGATCCATCTGACTTAACGTTTAAACAGGATCCCCCCGGCTGCTATGTTGACAGTAGACCAAAGGCGGTAGCAGAGAGAAGATTTAGGAGGCTAATGGTACGATACAGGTGGCTCAGACTGGGCATACTGGACCCATGGCATCTGTTTTTTGGTTTGTTTGTTTTTGTATTTTTGCATAAAGCAAAGGCTGTTGTTTCATTCATTGAGCCAGCAAATATTTCCCAAACACCTGTTACAAGTGAGCACGAAGCCACCTCTCTGTTAGCAAATCGCTGTAGTTTTGGAAGCCTCCACGATGGGCCAGTGTACCCCCTTCTTCTAGGACAGGGCAGAGTTCACAATGCTTTAAAAGTCAACCTCCCTGAGTTCCTTCCCAGAAGCTAGCCCAGGACAAGGCGGGTGTTTAGAATTAGAGAGTGGTGACTGCCTGTGTGCACGTTCTTCCCTGGGTGCAGCTGGTTGTGTGTCAGCCACCTGGGGCTCTGAAGACAGACAGCACATGCAGCCAAGCACTAAACCACCACGCTGCCAGGGCTCCTGTTTGGCAGTCAAGGATTAGGAATTTATTTCAGTGTCACTTCCTTCTGGAACACTTCTTAATATTTCTGTTCTACACATATCACCACTCAAGTCTCTGAGATGTCCTGACCTTGTGTCCCAATGTCCCCAGTCCCACTCTGCACTGTATACAGTGTACATGCTTGATGTATATACTCACTGAAACCCACACACGTCAGGTGGGCCAAGTCTTTGTCTGTGTGTTCACCATTGCACTTTCAACAACTGCACACAGCTGGGGCATGGGAACTGAACCCCTAATTAAGACTCAGAATCAATTTGACAACTGAAATAGTTTTGTTTTGGGTTTCCTGAATGTCAGACACAGAATGGAGCACTGGCCATGTACCAGCTTGCTGTGCCTTCCTCACAGCAGTGCAGAAAAGTGAGTTTCCCAACCCCATTTTACAGATGAGGAAACTGAGGCTCAGGGAGGTCAGATAGCTTGCTTGGGTCACACAGTTGACAAGTGGCAGATCTCGGAGCTAAAGAACCTTCTTCATCTGAAGTTCTGCTTGACTTCAGAGCGCATGTGTTAGGCTTTCTTCTATGTGGAGCCTTTGGTAATTGGGCACCTCAAATCTGTTGACTGCCTGTGACTATTTGTCTAATGATAAAAAGAAATGCAACAGTTAATGCCTCGCTCTTTGTTGTTGTTGGGTGCCCCTGAGCTAATGCCAACTCCTAACTACCCCAGGTGACAGAGTAGAATGGCCTCACAGGGTTTTTATTATAACAGCCCTATAATCTTTAAGGAAGAAGATTGCCAGACGTTTCTTCCGTGGAGCTGCTGGCTGGATTCAGACTGCCGGCCTTTCAGTTAACACCTGACTACACCAGCAGGGCTTGCTGCTTTCCTTCCCTGTAGCTAGGAAGGACACGGAGCTGAGCTGTCTGAACACTGACCCGTTCTTAAACAGTAACCCTTAACGCTTACGTGAAACTGTTTGCCATCAAATCAGTTTCCAGTCACGTCAATGCCATGTGTGTCAGAGTAGAACTGCGCTCCATGGGGTTTTCCGGGGCTGCGATCTTTTGGAAGCAGATCACAAAGACTTTCTTCCACACCCCTTCTGAGTGGACTTCAGCCTTTCAGTTAGCAGTCAAGCACATTAACCATTTGCTCTCCACCCCTCACATAGGGTCTGCCGAAATCCAGGGACTGTCCTCAGCATGCTACCCATATTGATTTGTTTGTTCCTTTGATCCACTCTGCATTCAAAGAAACTGAGGCACAGAGAAGGAACAGACCTGCCTGAAGTTACACAGTCTATCAGGGGCAGAGCCAGGCTCTGAGCCCAGACACGTGGATGGCAGAGATGGGACCCTAACCACTGCACCATGCTGTCTCCACAGCAGCTACATTTTGGCTAAAGGAAACTTTGTGCCACTGAACTTGCTCTTCCTGATTTACCAGTCTGTTACTGAGAGATGCAAGCTAAGCCACCAGGTTTCCATGAGGACTGATCCTAAGCAAGCCCCTCGGGACTGGCCTGTGAAGTCAGCCCCTCTCCTGGGACGAAAAATAGCCAGCAGCAGTTGTCTCCCATTTCTCTGCTGGTCTCTAGTTGCTGTGGTATATTTGTATTAGTGTAAAAATGACACAGCAATAATTTTTCATTGTATCCTTCAGTCACCCATGAGAGATTGGATTTAGGTCACAATTTATTACCCCGTGGAATTGAATCCAATTTTTAACACCATGTCAGCCATTCTGGTATTAGAGCCTTTTAATGGCTGTGAAATTTATACAATGATAAAGTAATTTAAAACATATGTAGGGAGAGCATCAGGCAAATTGATGTGTATAGAAGCCTGTGGTAAAAATTGAATAGGAGATAAACACAGAAAATGGTGATTGATTAGGGAATGCAGGAAGTAGTGCTCACTTTGATAAACTCTTAATGGCGAAATTAGTAAACTAATTTATTCTTCCCCATTTTGAGGAGGGTTTATGTTGCCCTAAATCAGCATCCTGGCTGAGCCACAGAGCGCAAATTGATGGCTCACCTTGGAGCGCAGCACGGAGAGAACGAGAAACCTGGCTGTGTCACTAACTGGGAGACTGCCAAGGGCTGTCCCTGGTGACGTTCCCAGCCACCAAAGTGAGGAGACAACAGGCAGATGAGGCAGCCGGAGGGAGGAGAAGCAGACTTTCTGCTGAATTATTACCTTTTTTAGATGTTATTGTGGCGAAAATTTAAAACAAAATATGTAGCTGTGTCAACAAATTACAAGGGCTGACAATTAAATCCATGAACGTAAGTGTTCTAATTGCTGCATACCTCATTGCTGAATATTATTATGGTCACCTTCAAAGTACCCCCCTCTGGAAAGCTATGCACAGACGCCAGCGCCTAATCCATCCTTCAAAGCAATTTTGGAACTCTCTGGAATGGCTATTGCTCACGGTGGCACGGCAGCAAGTTCATGACGTAATTGTATAGTTGTCTGTGAGGGAGTTTTTAGCCAGTAAACAAATAACTGTATTCGAACACCTTCCCTGTTCACCTGATCTGGTCCCCAGTAACTTTTCTTTACCCTAAGATAAAGGAAATATTGAAAGGAAGACATTTGGATGCCAGTCAAAGCATCAAGAGTAACACGCTGACAGCTCCGATGGCCATTCAAGCAAAGGCTTTCCAAAATTGCTGTGAAGCATAGACTAGGCACTGGTGAGGGTGTATAGCTTCCCAAGGGGATACTTCAAAAGTGACCGTGGTGATACTCAGCAGTGAAACGTGTAGCACTTCTTGGATGAGTTCGAGAACTTGATTGTCATTCCTCACATACATGTACATTTCAGTGACACTGATTACATTCTCCAAGTGGTACAACCATTCTCGTGATCCTTTTCCAGAACCTTCCACCATTAATGCAAAGTCAATGCCCCTTAAGCAGAAACTCCCTCTTTCCCACCCTCCTCCCACCTCTGGTAACCCCAGATAACCTTTGGCTTCTGTATATTTGCTTTTTATATACTTCAGTGAGATCATGTAGTTTTTGTCCTTTTGCGACTGACTTAGTTCATCAGCGTGATGTTGTCCGGGTCCATCTATGTGGTGGCATACAGCGTAACTTCATTCCTCTTCATGACTGAGTACTATTCCATGGTGTGGATTTCCACGTTTTGTTTATTCCTTCATCTGTTGCTGGGCATTTCTCTTGTTAGATTAATTTTTAAAACTTACCCAAATAGTACTTAAAACATGCTTAGTGTAGTTTCTTCAGTTATTTAAGTAATCCTCTCTACATCCTCCTTGTTTTATAAATCCAAAGCTCTCCAGATAAAGTGAGCATTCAGCTTGGCCAGTCCCCTCTCTGAGACAGCCACTGAGGACACATTTTGGTGTGTGCTTACAGCTTCAAATCCAACACATGCAGAAAATGCAGAGTTTGGTTTTGCAATGGAGGAGAAGGGAGGTTCCTAAATTACATGAAACTGATGGATGTATTATCCTTCTGGAATGTGCAAAATATAGAATCTGATTTCATGATGGGGACATTCATTGATGGTGTGAAAGTGACATATACTTCAGGAACTTTGTCATATGAACGTGTGCCTAGGTCAGAGACCTGTGTCCATGTCAATAGGTAGATACCTTTGTCAGTCTTTTTGGTGGCTGACTGTTAATCTGTAGCAGGGATGCTTTACTATTGAACTAGCCATTCCCTTATCAATGGACATTTATGTTGTTGTCTGTCTGTCTGTCTGTTTGATTGACTTCGTACAGTTGAGGGTCTCCGGCAGCCTTTTTCAGCCCAGGTTCTGGAGCCATCCAACAAGTCTGAAGCCACTGATAAGTCTGAAGAAGGAGAAGTGGCACAGTCTATTTATGATTGAAATTAGGGACTGACAAACTTTTTGTAAAAGGCCAGGCAGTGAATATGTTTAGACTTCGCAAGACATAAAGTCTCTTGTCATAACTACAGTTCAATATTGAGAGAAGATATACATGAGTGGGCACAGTTGTCCTCTAAAAAAATGTTATTTACAGAACAAACAGTGGAGTCGTTTTGCTCCCTGGGTGGCCAAAACAGTTAAACCATTGACTCCTAGCTGAAAAGTTAACAGTTTGAACCCATTTAGAGGTACCTCAGAAGTCACGCCCAGCCATCTGCTTCCCAAAGGTCGCAGCCTTGAAAACCCTGGGGAACACAGTCTGCTGTCACACCCATGTGGCCACCTTGAACCAGAATCACCTCAGTGGCACCTAATAACAACAACAACTGCTCTTTGGCTGCCCTGACTTTTCAGCTGTGGTAGGTTGGAAAGAGAAATACACAAGGCAGGATGCTCATCTGCTTCTCCCCTCAACACTTTGCCAAAAGCCAGCCACATCATAGCTGGGAAGTTGGTTAGAGCCTCCCAAGGAGGCAATAAGCCCCCGCTGGTCCCCATGGACCCTGACATCAGTGTAGCCTTTGCTCCCCGATTCACTCTGGACACCCCCAGAGGGAAAGCCGTAGCAAGGTGACTGAGCAGCCGCGCAGAGCCCTGGCTACCAGACCGGGCTTGAAGGAGTTTCTGTCTCTGCTCCCCGATGGCAGTGCCACTTTGTTTTTTTGTTGTTGTTGTTTTCCCAAGGCTCTATTATCATTTCAGCCAGGAACCCAGAGAATTTAAAGGCACTGGTGCCTTTGCTTTCTCATCCTAGACCTCACAGGGCAATTAACCTGGTTATCCAGGCCTCCCTCCCTCTCCGTGTTTATTGCTGTGAATACAAGAAATGCACTATTACTGTGCACAGAATGCTATCAAGGAACTTAACTGTAATTTAAAAGACTATGGGGAGGGCCCCAGTGGCTGATTAATAATGCCTTTGTAGAGTAATAAAGGACTCCGTCGGCTCTGCTCAGCTCCGTCTCCAGTCTTGACTTAGGCAGCTGTGATCCTGGGTGCTTCCTCTCCAGGAGGTGTCTACCCTGGGGTTCCCTGCTTGCAGTTCATTGGGTGGGATGCTTGTGAAATTGGGAATTGGCAGGAGTAGGACAGCCTAGTGGTAGGCAAGGAGACCTGGTAGGACAGTGGTTAGTGGTCTGACTGCTAACCCAAAGGTGGGCAGCTGGAATCCACGATCACCTCTTGGAAACCCCATGGGGTAGTTCTGCTGTGTGGAATAGGGCCACTGTTAGTTGAAATCAGGGATTGACAAACTTTCTGTAAAAGGCTACGCAGTGAATATATTTAGACTTTGCAAGGCCTAAAGTCTCTTGTTATAGCTACTCAATTCAATATATATAAAAGGCATATATGAGTGGGCATGATTGTGCTGTAATAAATGTTATTTACAGAACAGTGGGCTTGTTTTGTTCTATTCTAACTATGAGTTAGAACTGACTCAATAGCAAAAGGTTTATATGTTAAGTAAGGACATTCATCTGGAGTTGAATCCTGGTTCTACCAGGGGCTACCTAGGTAGCCTGGGCATGCTACTTACACCTCTCTGTGCCTCATTTTTCCCATCCGTAAAATGGTAGCATCTGTAGGGTCCATAGGAGTCTGAATCAACTCGACAGCAGTGGTATCACCTTATGATGTTGGGAACTGTCAAGCAAGTTGCTTCTCCCACCCCAACTCATGGCAGCCCCCTGCACAACAGGGCCATCGTCACCCATAGGTTGATATTGGGAAGTGGATCTGTGTTCATCCGGAAGTTCCACTGAAACCAATTCAGTGTCAGCAATAGTCAAGTCTCTGCTGACAGATGAGCAGTGGCTGCACTTGAGTTGCATTGGTCGGGAATCAAACCTGGTCTTCCGTACGGCAGCGGAGAATTATACCACTGGACTACCACTGCCCACCTTAGCTACTTCATGTTCTTGTTGGGTGCTCTTGGGTTGCTTCTGATTCATAGCAACCCCGTGCACAACTCGATGAACAGTGTCTGGTCCTGTGGCACCCTCACAATCATTGGTGTGTTTGATCCCCTTGTTGCGGCCACTGTGTCAGTCCGACTCATTGAGAGAGACTTCCTCTTTTTTGCTGATCCCTTACCAATTACAGCAAGCAACTTAAACTGCATGGCTTCAGTCAGGCCCACCTTCTTCTTCAAAGTGACATCTTTGTTTTTTTTAAGACTTTAAGCAGGTCTTTTGCAGCAGATTTGTCCATTACAACGCATTGTTTGATTGCTGGATTTCTTGGACTGCTGCTACCGTGGGCATAGATTGCAGATCCCGGTAGAATGAAATCCTTGACAACTTCAGTCTTTTCCACATTTATCACAATAGTGTTTATTGGTCCAGTTTTGGGGAGTATTGTTTTCTTGATGTTGAGGTGTAATCCGTGCTGACGGCTGTGGTCTTTGATCTTCATCAGTAAGTGTCTCAAGTCCTCCTGGGTTCTGGCACCTAGTTACCTCAGAGTACCTGGCATAAATATAGTGGGTGCTCCTTCAGTGTTAACTGTCTTATTGCTGTCACCGTCATCCTCATCATCACTGTTAGCACTAGTGCCTTTCTGGGGCACTCTGGGGATTGTGGTGGCTAAGACTTGTCATTAAAGAAACTGAGAAGTGAGTACTGTCCTTGCATCTCACCCAGCAATGAGACCTTTCACTTCTTCCTCCAGAATATCACATGCTGATTTATGTATCTCAGTTGCCTCTGCAGTCTCCCTGGTCCAGTTCTGTGGCTTGTGGCAAACCTTCTTCACTCACCTTCTCGCATCTACTCCAGCACTTTGTCCATTCCAGAGACAGAGTGCTCTTAAGATGAACCTGAACTATGCAGCCCTTCTGCAAAGACACCTACTATACTGTGTTTGTGTCGATACCCTTATAATGGACTTCAGAGCCCCAACTGGTCTGCTCTCTTTCTTTTCCAGCCGTGTTTATCATACCGCCCACCACAGCTCTTCATGCTACCCTCCTTTCCTGCAGCCCCCCAGGAAACCAGAGACTAGAATTCTCTTGCGTGCTGTCCTCCCTGACTGTGCTCTCTCCTCTCTTGGCAGCACTGTGTCGCTCCTCAGATCTGAGCTGATTTCAAGGTAGACTTTACTCCTTTTCCATAGTGTCTGTTCCTGTTTGTAATATACATATGTTTGTGTGGTCATTTGTTTAAGGTCTGTTTCCATCATTGGACTAAAACATCCAAGAAGGCAAGTCTATGTGTTTTTCATTGTTTACCTCACCTACCATGACACAGATTTGCTGGGAGCCGGCCCCAACAACTTTTTCGGGGCCCCATGGAGGGAGGGAAATGGCGTCGGCGGAGGAAGTGAGACAGGAAACAGGAAAGAGTTTGGGAGAATGGCAGCCCGTCAAGGTCTGTCTTCCTTTATTTTTTATAGTCAATGAGGTAGCTGTACTTTGACCACGTAGGTGATTGGCTAACAAGAAGTGGGTACCTCGTGGTCTCTCTTCATGTCAATCATTAGAGTCTTCTAAATAATGGCCCGAGACAGTGGTCTCTTTTCATGTTAATTATTAGGGTCCTCTCTGTTGGCTAGTAAAGAACCGATACCTTGAAGTCCTTTTTCATGTTAATCATTAGGGCCCTCTAAATAATGGTTCGAGGCCAGTATACTGTGGTTATAATCAACAGTTGGAACAAGGCTAATCTTGGAACTCTTATTAACTCTACCTATGCTTCGAGGTCAAAGGTGCAGGAAGAGAGAATAAACTCATCTTAAAAAGTTATACTCTGACAGTCTCTATTTGTTCCTTCTCTGCTCTTTCTTAACTCTTCCTGTGGGGACAATGAGTGTCTACCGTCCCTCACTCTAAACGTCTCTTAAACTATTCTAAGAAGGGTATTTCTTTAGTATATGTCTATTTGCCATACCAAACACAATAAACTTGGAAGCCTATCTGTCTTCCTGATGTAGGGAGTGAAATATCTATATTCTAAGGGCTATGGGGAGGTGGGTGGCCATCCCTGGGGAGCTTCCCAGAGCCTTCCTGCAATCTGCTTATCATCTGTGAAGGGGAATGTGCAGTCGGGAGAAGCCAGCAGGGTTGGGCCAGCCTCGGTGCTCTCAGGTTGAGCATGTGCTGTATTGGAATTCATTCCTCTGAGCTCTATTTCTTAGGAGTTCCTGGTCAGATTTTCCCAATATTATTTCATAAGCCGAGGGGGTTGTAAAGCCCCTCTTAGAAGGCATCTTCCTTGATCCTCATGCCGGGAGAGGAGGGAGTATTTTTTGAGGAAGATTTAATTGGGAAGCAAAATACTATCAAGGACAAGTAGGCTAAAAATATGTCATGGATGAGATGCCTCCGCCTGCCACCACACAAGCTTGTAACTTTGTTCACAGGGGCTTTTGTGAGTGACAGACCTCGGCACAGATTGGATGGATGGGTGGCTGGGTGGGTGGGAGAGTGGATGGAGGGATAGATGATGGATGGACGGAATCAAAGTCTCCAGGCAGAGTCCAATGAACATGCTTTCAGAATAGGCCAGGTAAGAAAGGACAAATGGGCTCAAACAAGAAGGAAAACAGGATGAATTTGAGAACAATTCAGGAGCAAATTTAGTATAACTTGGAAATCAGTTGGCTGAGGTGGGTGAAGGATGGGGAGGAATCAGAGATTTATGATTAGAGGAATTCGTATTCATTATTAGAGAAATTATTTGTTAGGAGAACCAGTTAGTGTTGGCACCACAGAATAAAATGGAGAATTTAGAACAAGGATTGGATTTCAGAAGAAGAGAATTCAGAAGTTCATGTGGGTTTGAAGTGCCAGTGAGACATTAGAGTGGTGACATTCAGCCAACAATCAAGTGTAGGATTCTGAAACTCTGGGAAAAAGCATGATTTAGGGATCATCAGGGATTTGGTGGCTGTTTGGTCCAGAAAATAAGATAAGATGAAGATAAAACTTTTAGGTGGATCTCATTGTAGGACTGAAAAGATTAACCATTTAAGGGCATGTGATAATGTTGTCTTAGAACAAGTTTGTATTGTCATTAGATGCTGTCTGGTCAGTTCCATGTCCTGGCGATCCTATGTGTGTAGAGGAAACCTGCTCCATAGGTTTTCAAGGCTGTAACTTTTAGAAGCAGTTCTCCAAGTGTTTCTTCTTATAGAGTCTATCAGTGTTCAGACCATCAACTTCCAGCTAGTAGTTAAATGCTTAACCATTAAGTGTTTCTAAAACTGAATGGTGCCCAGCTACCATTAGTGAACATTTTGATCAAAGATTCTATGGAAGAATCTTGCTCAAAAGGGGGGGGAATTTCAAACAGAATTTACAATCCTCATGGAATTCAGACCTTCTGGAGCCAAAGAGGCTGGACAGCCCCTCTGAAACTATTGCACAGAAATAATCTTTAAACCTGAAACCAAAAATAGCCCCTCAAACCAAAAACCAAACAGTCGTCTTAACTAGTAAAATAGGTCTTCCTTGAGCATTGTCCTCTTTCAAGATCTATCTATATGGGATCAAAGTAACAACAGCAGCTGGAGAGTTTGGGTGGGCACCTTTTAGGGGGTAGTAAATTCATGTTAATGGAGGAGAAACAACTCAGGAAATGTGGGCGAGCAATGGTTGCATGACTCAAAGAATGTAGTCCGTGGTCTGAATTGTACATATAAAGAAATCTAATACTCAACAAACAAGAAAAACAAAGCCTTGCCATGGAGTCAATTCTGACTAATATACTATACCTACTATTATTCTTTTGGGACCTGCAGAGTCAGCTCTGTATTTTGTAATGTTTCTTCCCCTTCTTAAGCCAGAAAGGAGCACAGAGCTGTGGTAGAGAAGTCATTGGTTTTGTTTCCAGTGCAGCTTTCTCACGCCATGAGTTGGCTTCCTTTACAGCAGCTCACGCCTCTCCCTGACTCACTTGTAGCCACGTGTCTTGGTTGGAGACCAGCAGAGTTTGAGGTTTGGGATCAACGGCCTTTGCCCTGACAGGCAGTGAATTCGCCTTTGAGGACCTTTCCCATAGCTTCAGGAAGTGCACATGTAATTAAACAGCCGCGTTGGGTTTCAGATGAGCTGTGAAGTGTGCCTGTGGCGAAAGGTCTCTTCCTTCCTGAGATACTCAGTGATGTAATTAAAATCCGGAAACAGTAATTGTCAATGTTTCCTCTGAGCCTTTTTATACCGTGATCCAGTATTCACTGAGACCCAGTACTGCTCCCTTGGGGACCACCAGAGTGTCCACGCTGGGTGCCATTTGTTGGCCAAATCCAGGGGCTTCTGTAGAGGCACGTGTATGACACTGTAGATTTAGATCATCCCAGACACACCACTGAAAGCCTAGGTCAGAGGCAGCAGTGAGCTGGTGAGTCTTGGCCCTGTTGCCAAGTCAGTAATAACGCACTCAGGGGTCAGTGGGGCTCTGTGGTAGAATTCTTGCCTCCGTGCCAGAGATCCAGGTTTGGTTCCCATTCAGTCCACCCCACGTGCAGTAATCACTTGCCTGTCGGTGGAAACCTACCTGCTGGCTTTGGTGCTGAACAGGTTTTAGCCGAGCTTCTAGCCTGTGAGGGACTAGGAAGAAAGGCCTGGCTACCCTATCAACTTCTGAAAAATCAGCTAAGAACCCTGTAGATCATAATAGTCCCTTCCAATGGTGCATGGGGTCTCCATGAGACCAGGGCCGACTCAAGCATGGATGGCCTGCCACCACAACAGTAGGACACCCAGGGTGGGTGGCTGCCTGCAAACCCCTCTGAAGGTCATTGTTTATATGCTAGTGGTTCCGTGGCATTTATCAAGCAGGTGGTATGGGTCAGGTGTCCCTCCATAACGTCACATCCTTCCAGGAACTGTGCGTGTATATGGGGTACCAGGTGGAGGACTTTTATAGTAAGCTGAAGTCAGAGCCTTTTTGCCTGACCTTTCCATATACAGTATCCCCCAAAACTAAACTGCACCCCTGCTGAAATATGTTTTAGTTGTTCCTTGTTAAATCTGTGACTCATTTCCATTAACTCTGTTTTGAAGACAATAGCAAGTGTGTAAAATGCCAGATACACACGGGACACAGCAAATTCTCAGCTTCCGTCATGGAGAGAGGTCGGCAAAGTTTTTGTGTGAAAGGACGATAGTCAGTATTTTAGGTTTTGTGGGCCATGTAGTCTCCTGCAGTTTTACTGCCCTGTGCCACAGACAGTGCTTACACCGGTAGGTGTGGCTGTGCTTTTACAAAAGCAGGTGCCAGTGCTTTTTGTCCAAGGGTCTCAGTTTGCCATCTTCGAGAAAACAGACTTAGGATTTGCAATGCTGTTGGACCCCACTATGGACAATTTCCACATACATTGTCATGACCTCCCAGGCCTGTAGGCCTGGGCCTCACCCTACTCTTTGTGGTTACCCCCACCATGCTCCCTACTGCTTTCTAAGCTCCCATCCTCCTTTTGTACCTTCGTCTCGCTGAGCATAGCCAACTTCCCATTTCAGATGCTCTGCTGGAACTGGATTTCTCCCCAGTTTCTCCCACTTTCATCGACTTTTGCAGGATGACCACTGAGTTAGGATTGCCGTATTTACCTTCCCAGCAGTAAGCAGTAAGCTAGGTGCTACTGTCATCCCATTTTCCGGGCAGGGTAACTGAGGCACACTAGAAGAGTATTCAGGGCCTGCATACTCCAGCTCTGACTCAGCCTTGAAGCCAAAGCTGGCAAACTGGGAGAGCCAGCCAAGCTAGATGTTTCAGTCTTCTGAATTGGCTGCTGATAATTAAAACTTAGAGAATTTCATTTAAATATCCAGATTTCCTGCTTCCCTGGAAATCAGTGGGAAAATCTGGCAACTGTAAGCCTCAGTGCCACACTTGGCACCTCCCATCTGGAGCTGAGAGGCAGTCACTCCTTGGATGGGTATAAATTCCGTAGCTGACATCCCCGCCACCCACTCTGGCTCCATACCAGTCCTCTGCGCTCAACAGTGACCTGCGTGACCCTGTAGGCGTGGCGTTCCCCAACCTGAAGTATAGCAGTTGGCAGGATGGGAGGGGCCACTTTCAGCATCCTGTCTAAGGGAGGATAAAAACCATACCAAACCTACTGCCATAGAGTCGATTCCAACTCACAGCGACCCTACAGGACAGGGTATAACTGCCCCATAGAGTTTCCAAGGAGCATCTGGTGGATTTGAACTGCCAACCTTCTGGTTAGCAGCTGTAGCACTTAACCACTGCACTGCCAGTGTTTCCAAGAGGAGAAATGAAACTGTCCCATTAAGCAGTATGCCCTCAGTTGCCTCCCGTAATGCTCGCATCCCTGTGTTACTCAGCCCCTTCTTCTCCCCTAAAGACAGCCTCTGGTAAAAAATATTGATGTGTGTGGTGAAAAAATAGGCTTGTGGTCATCTAGGAGATGAGTTTGGATAGAAGCAGCTTCTTGGGGGTGCTAAAGGTACCAGTTAGCCAACGCATCATAATTTCTATCAAGCAGATGTGTTTTAAGCCTGAAAGCCCAGTGGTCAAGAGCAACCCAATCATAGGGAGCTACTATGACATTGTTTGTTCCAACTCCCCACTGAATATCCCCAATGCATAATTGCCACTGTGAGTCAGAGCATCTTTAGGGACTGAAACACAAAGGGTCCCTCTCCTGTGTTTGAGCGATGTTCAGATGGGGTCTGCAGAGCTCACCATGGCCACTCTCTAGCTCTATGACCTCAGACAGATCACTTGGGCTCTCTGAGCCCCATTTGTAAACAGGGACATTGATATCTCCCCTCATAGGACCTATGTGAGGATGGGAACAAGAGCAACAGAGCGCTCAACACCGTACCTCACCCAGATGTCATTGTTGTTAGTGGCCAAGTCAGCTCTATTCACAAGAGTCAGTGCCCAGTCCTGTGCCATCTTCATGATTATTGAGTCTCTTGAGCCCGTTGTCGTGGTAGCTGTTTTGGAGTGCCTTGCGGTCTGCAGGGCTTATCTTCCAGCACTCTAATAAACACTGTTCTGTTGGGATCCATAAGGTTGTCGCTGGCTGGATTTGAAAAGTAGATGTCTGGGTCTTTCTTCCTAGTTTACAAGCATTGCTGAAACGTGTTTGCCATGGGAGACCTTGCTCGTATTTGAAATACTAGCAGCATAGCTTCCCACATCATAGCAACATGCCAACTACTGCAGCGTGACCAGTGGACAGACAGGTAAGTGGGAGCACATAGTCGGTCCTCAAAAGCATAACAACGATGATGGTGATTTTCTTCTATAGATGTCAAGCCACCTTCAACACACTTTATCTTGTGTAAGACTTGAAGAGCTTTCTTGAACCTGCCTGGAATAACAGAGTGTTGCTTTCCAAAATCCAGAGCTACATTAAATTAGACTTCAGGAACTGTCATCCCCAAGCCACATTGAAACAAGCTCATCTTCGCATGAAAACAAAGCGATGAAAAAAAGGAAGCAAGATGACTCTACCGTTTTCAAATCATTTTTCAGGGAATTTCTTCATTTTCTCATTACAAGAGATCATTAAAATAACCAGAAGACAAATGGCATAAAATTAATAAAAATGGAGATCAAATGATCCTCTGTTACCTATTTTTGCTCAGTTGCTGTTGAAGGAGGCATTGATTAAACTGCCACCAAACCATTAGGGTCATATTTGTTATGATAGCACGATCTATTCTGTTATGATAGGGTATAACTAACACAGCCTTACAGACAGATGCTTCTCCGTAGGCTAAGTAATCATTTACTGTGGATCTGCACCAAGGAGCACTGGGTTTATTTTGCTCATGGAAGACTCAGACCTCAGGCTTCGGGAGGGGAGAAGATGGTGTCTTTGCTTGGTATCTGTCATGTGGCTTAGCTCACTGGGCTCCCACACGCAGGGTGCTTAGAGAACAGCTGTGAATTCTCTACCATTCCAACATACGATTTATCAAAACCAAAAACTCACTGCCGTTCAGTCTCTACTAACTCATAGCGACCCTGCTGGATAAAGCAGAACTGCCCTGTAGAGTTTCCAAGGAGTACTTGGCGGATTCAAACGACTGACCCTTTGATTAGCAGCCAAACTGTAACTACCATGCCACCAGGGTTTCCAGGAGAGGACTTAGAAAAGTCAAAAAAAAAGTAGTCACTGAGCTCATTTTTACTGTTGTTTTTAAACCTACTCAGTACTAATAGCTGTTTGATTTCCTGTCTTATTCATGCAGCACATGCAGAGATCTGTATTACAAGACCCCACGTTGTCATGGGCTAGTGGGAAAGGCAAGGACCTAAGTGGACAGTTCAGATATAAGGGGAGAGAGAAGTGCACAAAGGTGGTAGTAGCACTATTGGAAGGATGGCTTTGCCGCTGGATGTAATCGTCCCAGGAGAGAAACATCTGGAGTGAAAACTAACAGTGGACTTGGGTGCACAAGGCAGATTGTCTGCATCGGAATTGGGCTCTGCCGTTCACTGACTGGAAGTTCTGGGGAGTCGTTTCATCCTTCCGTAAAGGAAAAAAGTTGCCATTGAGCTGATTCAGACTCACGGTGACCCGTGTGTGTCACAGTAGGACTGTGCTCCATCAGGTTTCAGGGGCTGATTTTTCAGAGGCAGATCACCACATCTTTCTGCCAGGGCACCTCGGGGTAAAGCGAGGGTCACAGCTGCCCTCGAGGAGCCAGACAGGACTTGGAAGCTTGCAATAGACAGACGGTTCTCCGTCTCAGGTGCCAGGCTGTCCTGTCCTGTGGACTACAGGCGCAGGCTTGCTTGCTCCTCCAGATTTTTGTGTGGGTGTGTGTGTGTGTTTTGCTGTTGTTTTTAAGTAGTAATTTGGAACTTTTCTGTAAAATTTCTTGATTTCACTGGCAGCTGTTTCAATTTAAAACAAATAAGTAAAACAGAGTGTGAATCTAGCAAAACTTTGCAGGCCGATCAGACCCCCGCGAGCTACCAGCTAGTAAGCAATGGTGTCACTGAGGGTGTGGGGGTGTAGACTGCACTAAGTGACACTGTCAGAGCAGATGACACCAAAATGACTGTCTGTAAAAATACTCCTGTAGTTAACCAAAAAGTTTTTGCAAGTCCAGTTTGCATGTATCAGTAGCAAAAAAAGACTCAATGCTAATGCACTTTTCGAACTGTCTTATGTGTGCCAGTCAGAGCTGCCGTTGTTACCCAATTACAATGACGCTTCAAGTCACGTGGTTCCAGCTGCACAAAGTACAGACATGCGCTGTGACTTTTCTGGTGCTGGTGTTTCTGTCGTCACCGATTTTGTCCTGTTTTCTGGTGTTTTAGCTACACTATGGTGGCAGGATTGTATTTATGAACATGTATCGGTAACTTTCTTGAGAAAGAAGTAGTAATTAAAGGAAAAGAAGGAGTCACATATGGGAATTAGGGTTTATGAGTGACATTAGTACAAGAAACCTCACTGAGGATTCTGTATCGTCTGGTACACAAGGAAGTATGGGGTGGGGTGACGCTATGAGTTCCCACATTGGGTGACACCTATCCTAGTGATGCCACTGCTCGAGCCCAGCATCCCTGCCATTGCTTGGCGTGCCCACAGCCTCCCATGCCACATCTTTCTCCTGAAACGTCTGCCAGGCCAACTTCTCCTCTGCACAGTCAGAAGTCTCTGTCATTGCTCACAGCAGGGAGCTGGCCCGTTTCTCCACCAGACCCTCGTTTTGCTGTGCTCAGCACCGGCACCTGCCACTCACTGGCTTTAAGCAGAATGGCCATGGCCCGTCTTGTCACACAGCTTGTCTCCTACTCCCGCCCATCATTCTCTGAGGGATCTGAAGCCAAAGACGGCTTTGCCTTGAGGTTTCCTTGAAGCAGACCAGAATGCAGGAGGCCCACGGAGCTGCTTCTGTTCTCATTCTTCCTTCGGGGTAGGGAAGGTGGACAAATTGGACAGCTGTGATGCCTTGGTGAGCCACTCAATTGGAGGTCAGCACGGATGTGTGAAGTGACAGCTCTGTCGTGTGCTGGGTCAGGGAAGGATACCTCTGTGGGGCAGAGAGGCTAGTTGGAGCAGCGGTTCTGAGGATCCTGAGCACATGTGACAGTTGGTGAAGCAGGAGGCACAAGATGCTGTGGAACCCAGAGGAAGGAGAATTGTACCCAAGGGAACTAATCAATGCACGTGTCAGTCTTGGAGCTAAATCGGTGAGTGTGGATGTAATTTTATCAGATGAGAAAAGAAGAGGAAGGAAGACCCAGATAGGAGAGCAGACTACCATCCTCACCACCGACGTCACCGCTGCTTCCATCACAACAGTGTCCATCGCCTCTACCACTACCAACACTACTGCCACTGCCACCATCACCGTCACCACCGTCACCACAATCATCACCACCATCGCCACATAGATCACTACTTCTACCGTTACCGCCGTGCCCATCACCTCCACCACCACTGCCACCACCAGCACGTCCACCCTCACCACCACCGCCGCCAGTGTGATCACCGTCGCCCTCATTGTCATCACCACCTCCCTCCTCCGTTACTGGCCCCCACCCTTACCACCAGTCGTCATCACCGTCATCATCAGTCAGTAGCCAACATGACTGAGAGCCTACCACAAATCGCGTCACGTGTTGTATTTCATTGAAGCAGCAGAAACCTTTGGACTCTCACTTAAAGGTGAGGAAAATGAGGCTGAGAGAAAAAACGGGATTCACTAAGGTCACATAGCTCATGAGTATGGTCCTAAATTCACAGCCATCTCTTTGACTCCAAAGCCTGCACTCTTGACCACTGTGCTTCACTACCTCAGTCCACCGAGGCCTTAAGGGGAGAAGGGCCCCTGGTACATGGTAAATGACTAGGGTGCTGCTGGCACATAGAGATTAGATATTGTAGTTACTTCTGAAGAATGTTAGTAGTTATTGTCTAAGAAAGAGGTTATATTGTCAAATTCATTTAAGAAATGGTGAGTTAAAAAGACTGGACCAGGTCTCTGTCAACTACAGAACACACCAGAACCATTCAGGGGTGAACACACATTGGGAATCTCCAAGAAGCAATGCAAGAACCCTTCTCCTCGTAATCTTACTGTAGGACTAGAGTTCCTTGGGAAACATACATCATGAGACATGTGGTCGGGAACATCACAGTGATCGGTAGAACCGTGAGGTTAGGTTAGCTGGGCCTTTATCAGCCATGGCACTATTGATATTTTGAGGCAGATGATTCTTGATTGAGGGTAGGAGCGGTCCTACTCACTATACGGTTTTTGGTGACATCCCTGGTCTCCATCCCACTAGATGCCGGTAGCAACACGCTCACAGTTGTGACAATAAAGAATGTCTCCAGACAGTGGTGAAGGTCCCAAAGGAAAACACTGGTTGAGGATCACTGGGTCAGAGTGTTTGGAACGTGTAAGCAAGATCAGACCAGAAATGTCTACATTTAAAGGTCTGGAGGATGAAGGAAAGGCCATTTCGAGTCAGGAGATGTGGTGTAGACAGCCAGGTTGACCTAGGAGGGTCGTTATCAGGGGCCAGCAGAGTCCCGGGCTTCATTAAGAGGAAGTGGCCCCCTGTGCTGGCAGAAGTTAGGGAGCATTTATGAAGAAGGAGAACCTGAGGAAGGAAGCCCCACGTTTTCTCCCTGGGATCCTTCAGGGACAGCGCCAGTCCAGTGACAGGCAGTAGCCCAATTCACAGGTGGAGATGGCAGCATTGCTCGGCCAACCATCCATGGAAGGACCCAGTGCAGACAGAAACAGGGGCAAAAGGTGTCCTTAGAATAGAGACGTCTGGACTGGTCCAGAGAAGGAAGGAGAACTTGGTAGAGAAGGAGCAACTAACAGAAAAAAAATGAGTTGATCACAACCCAGCAGAGAAGATAGGTTTGAGAGGATCAGGAAGTGAACTTCCTCAAAGATTGTAGAAGACTCTTGATCAAAAGAGTGGGAATACAGGACAGAATTCAAGATTCTCATAGACTCCAGACTTTCTGGAGCCATGGAGGCTCAGTGAAGCCCTGAAACTATTGTTCTAGAATAATCTTTAAACCTTGAACCAAAAATATTTGTGAAGTCTTCTTACACCAAACTAGCTTAACTAGTAAAGAATGTCTTCCTTGAGCATTGGAGCTCTTTCAGGAGCTATCTGTAGAGGACCAGAGTGACAACAGCAACTAGAGAGACTGGATGGGCACCTTAGGGAACAGTGGGTGTATATTGAGAGAAGGCCTGATTGCACTGTGGTTAGGAGTTCAGCTGCCAGCCAAAGGTTGGCAGTCCAAACCCACCAGCTGCTCAGCAGAGGAAAGACCCGGTGATCTGCTTCTGTAAAGATAACAACCTAAAAAATGCTAGGAGCATTTCTATGTTGTCACATGAGATGATTGTGAGTCGGAATCTACTCAAGAGCACTTAACAGCAACATTATTAGATTATTCGTGGGCACAAGCTGTGGCAGCACATAGTATCCACACGTCCCTGAGAAGCAAAGTGGATGGTAGAGAAGGGAGATGAAATCCCTCTCAGCCATGAGGATGCTGGGTCCTAAGTCACTCAGTCACTGTCTGAGACAGGAAGTCTACCAAACAGCAGGCCATCCCTGGCTCCCCACCACTGCCATGCTGTATGTTCACTCTGTGTGCCACTCAGCGTTAGGAGACACCTTATAAAACAAGGTTTGCCTGCGACCACACATGTCTCAGTGAGGTCAGGAATTAGGATACAGCTTCTGCATCGTCTGATTGGATTACAAGGTTCGCATGTACACCGTGTTGACGATGCTCTGTGCAGGGGATTATTCAGTAATGACTTTCTTCTGTCGTCCTTACTAAGCTCGTCACTGGGGAGTCGCTTGAGATCCAATCTCGTGGGAAGGAGTGTCTGTCATTTACAGTCGGGCCTCCCTGAGGATGAGATGATGTAGTTAGCTGCCATTGACTGGGGCTGGATTCGTAGTGACCCTGTACACAGGGACACAAAGTGCTACTCAGTGCCACGTCATCTCCATGATCCACTGTAGATCGGACTGCTGTGATCCATAGGGTTTTCACTAGGTGATTTTTGGAAAGAGGTGAGCTTTTTGGTGAGGCTTTTCTTCCTAAGTACGTTTTCGGTGAGGCCCTTCTTCCTAGTCTGTCTTCGTCTAGAAGTTCCACTGAAGCCGTCTCAGCTTCATAGTGACACCCAGGCCACCACTGGCAGATGGGACTAGTGGCTGCACGTGAGGTCCTTTGGCCAGGAACTGAGCCCGAATGCCCTGCATTGTGGTCAAGAATTCTACTACTGAATCTTGCCCCAGAAAGTACAAAGTAGTTGTCAAGAGTTCATTGACTGGGAACGGCAGTCACCATGTCTATGCCGGTGACTGTAGTCCTGATTATGCTTCTGGGTTCACATACCCAAGAGGCAAATGGACAAGTCTGCCCTGAGGCCCCATGGGCATCTCAGGGTCCCAGAAGGAACCTATCATCTTCTGCCCCCAAATTGCCCTGGTCTGTCTTCCTTGCCCAGGTCAGAAACTCTGGAGTCTCTAGGTTATTTCTGCTCCCATAAATCCATGAGGGCACTTTCAGTTCTAACTTCTAAGCTTTTCTTTTCATCATCTCTTCCTTCTCAACCACACTGCTGTCCCCATCATCCACTTTTTAAAGGATTGCAGTTGCCTCTCCCAGCTTTTTCCTGCCTCTATTTTTACCTCCAGTCCTCTGTGTGTGTGTATGTGTGTGTATACACAGATATATAAAACCAAAACCAAAGCTGCTGCCATTGAGTCGATTCCACTCGTAGTGACCCTATAGACAGAGTAGAACTGCCTCATAGAGTTTCCAAGGAGTACCTGGTGGATTTGAACTGCCAGCCTTTTGGTTAGCAGACATAGCATTTAATCACTGACCTCTGGAGGTTGAAATGAGTGTGTATGTGTGTGTGTGTATGTCTGTCTGTCTTCCTGGTGGCACAGTGGTTAAGAGCTTGCCTACTAACCAGAAAGGTTGAAAGTTCAAATCACCAGCTGCTCCTTGGAAACCCTGTGGGGTAGTTCTCTGTCCCATGGGGTCACTGTGAGTTGAAATCACCCTAATACCACTGGGATTTCTTTTCTTGGTGTAGATATGTGTATAAGTCCAAGGAGTACTTAGAGGATTTGATTAGCAAATGTAGTTAGCAAATTTGGTTAGCAAATGTAGTACTTAACCACTATATCACCAGGGATTGTGTGTGTGTGTGTATACATACACACATATATAAGACTTCCAGAATGGGCTTTTAAAAAGTCCTTTGTTCTCATATCCCTCCCCTGATGAACATCTTTCCACAGAAAACTAGTAAATACATTGCTGCTCTGCCTTCTTGAGCCTCAGCAGACATTGCTAATCAATCACAACACTGTTTCCTGCTGAGCCAGGATTTTGGCTAAGCTTTGCTATGAGTTCATTGGTGTTGATAAGAGAGATGAGAACTATATAATATTTCAGAGTCTTTTGTCCTCTGCTGCCTGCCTCATTGTCTCTTGCTGCTCCTTCTCTTTCCCTGTGCCCGCTGTGGAATTTATACCCCAGCAATCCTGAACTCTGAGTAGTGACGAGCCCCTGATGCCACTTGATGTTTGCACACGCTGTTCCCTCTGACTGGAGTGGCCTTCCTCGTGTATTTCTGCATGGAATACCCATTCTTTCGCTCCAGTGTCAGCTTCTCTGTGAAGCCCCAGGCTGTGGGCTTTTTATTCAGAGCTCTATTGCCCAGTACTTGCATTTCAGCAAGTTCTGCATTGCACTGGAGACTGCGGTTTGTTTTTCGGGTGGCTCACTAGTTCTCTACCTTCTTCAGTGGGAACCAGGGGACAGTGGTTTGCTCATCTTTGTATCCCCAACCCTGAGGATGGCTTAGCAGTGCTCAGTAGCTGTTCATCACTTGCATGATTGAATGCATAGCACTGCACTCTAACTGAGCACTTACTTTATGCCGGGCACTGCGCTCAGCACTTTATCACCGTATTTCATCCTCGCAATGTCTTTGTAAGGCAGGCGTGGCTTTTCCCATTTTACGCATGAGGAAACCCAGGCTCAGAGAGATGAAGTTACGTGCTCAAGGTCACACAGTGGGAAAACCAGGAATGTTTAGAGTAATCTCCCCTCAAGTGGACAGTTGGAAATGTCTAGAGATACTTTTTTTGAAGATATGTAAAAGCATATCACACAGTGTTGGTCAGCTCACCATTTTTCATGTGTCCCATTTAGTGATCTAAGTTACATTGATCGTATTATGCGGGCATCACCACTCATCATTGCCAGATTGTCCATCCGCATAGCAGCAACTCCCTGCTTCTCAGTGACCTGGAGATGTTTTTGGTTATTAGAACTGACCAGGTGTGTTCCTGGCATCTAGTGTGTAGAACTCATGACACTGCTGAATGTCATACAGTGTGCTGGACAGTCTCCGGAACAACAAAAAAAAACAATCCGGGCTACAGTGCCAGTGTGCGGAGGGTAAGAACACTTGCCCCTAAGCCTTTGTAGATAACCAGAGCCTCTAACGCTGCCCTGTAACGTGTGTGCCTTTTAAGCACTGTTGGTGTTTTCATTGGTTTTGATTTACGGAGGGACCCAGAGCTGCACGGATACAGCCAGAAAGAGCTTCGTTTTCTTCACTGACATTAAAACTGACTGAGGAAACAGGGACACAACTCTAAATATACATTCATATGAATCTTGGCAGATCGTCAGTGATGACATTAAACCATGAAAACTCCAAAATACGGTAATTCTCAGTGCAAGCTGTCTCCCACTCTGCCTGTCCTCAAGAGATCACCTCACAGCCGTTCTAGAGATTTCCAGCAGTTGAAGTGAATACATGAAGATTTTTTTTTTTCTTTTCTTGGCAGATGTTTTTAGGAACAAGGTAAATAAGGGATGTAGATACATCCAGAGAACCGCGGATCCAAATCTGCTTAAGCCACGTGAAGCCAAAAGAGCACCCAATCCATTTTCATCAAGAAACGTGACCTTTGGTCCTCGTATGCCACTTAGCTGCAATGCACCGTTATTTATTATTCATGGGGCATTGTAACTTACCACAGTCTCCGAGTAATCTTTTTAAGGCTGCCAAAAGAACCAGTGTTAATTGCTTAGACTGGAACATATTTGCTGTTACAGACGTCACGCCGTAATTATATCCCATTTCACTGTCTGACAAGTAATATGCTAAAAGAAAATTGAGTCTCCTTTTTTTTTTTTCGCTTCTTGCAATTTGTAAAACTATTCCCAGAACCCTTTAGGCAGCATGCAGGTAACAAGTTTCTGGACTTGTCAAGAAGTTAGAAAACTTCTTGAGACGGCAGATGCTAACAGAGAAAGGTGGGTGACCAGCGATGCTGCGCATGGCACCCGGCTCAGATGGGCTGTGTCTGCTGTAGTGCTCGGCCACTGCCGGCTGGAAACTCTTGATGATTTTTGAACAAGGCACTCTGCATTTTCGTGTGTCTGACCTGCTGCTGCCACATGTTGGTGTTGTGTCTGTTCTGACTCATGGCCATCCTATAGGACAGGGTAGGACTATCCCGCAGGGTTCCCAAGGCTGTCACCTATGTTGAAGCAGACTGCCACATCTTTCTCAAGAGGAACACAGCTGATGCGGTCCAGCCACTGACCTTTAGGTTAGCGGCTGAGTGCCTAACCAGTGTGCCACCAGGACCCTTTTCATTTGTACTGGAATGTGTAAGTTATGTAGCCAATGTCCTCCCAGAGAGGAAGGAACTGGGGGGTGGGGGCACGACATAGCCCACAGAGACTGATTAAAGCACACAAAAAGTTGACTTCAAAGGGAGTGGTGAGGATTACCCTTGATGTCCTGTGGGTCATCAAAATGTCTTCCTTTCAATATTTCTTTTATCTTCGGATCAGGATTTCAGGGACACACGCAAGTAATAAACTATGTAACAAATGTGTTATAACTGGTGGCTGGGAGGCCATGGAGGGCAGAATGTTGTAACAGGGACTCTTTCTAGAAGGCTAGTGGGTACACAAGGTCTGACGATGAAGTCTGCAAACTTAATTGTTCCAAGTGCTGAGTACCTCATTGCTGGATATCTTCTGGTTGTCTTTGAAGTACTGCCCTTTGGGAAGCTGTACACTGACACCAGCACCTAGTCCCCCCTTCAAAGCAATTTGAGAACTCTTTCTGGAATGGCCATTGCGCACCATGGCACAGTGTCAGATTCACTAACGTGACTGTCTAGTTGCCTGTGAGGGAGTATTTAGCTGATAAACAAACTACTCACCTGATCTGGCCCCCAATGACTTTTTTCTTTACCCTAAGATAAAAGAAATACTGAAAGGAAGACATTTTGATGACATACAGGATATCAAGGGTAATACAACGAGAGCTCTGGTGGCCATTCCAGAAAAAGTTCCAAAATTGCCTGGAAGAGCGGACCAGGCGCTGGTGTTGGTGTGTAGCTTCCCAAGGGGAGTGATATACAGCAGTGAGGTAGTCGCAAGCACTTTTTCTAGGAACAGGTCACAAACTTCATTGGCAGTCCTCGTATACCTGGCAGGCCGAGCTTCTCAATAAACAAACAAACAAAAAATCAAGCCAAACCAATTGCCATCAAGTTGATTCCAACTGGCAGCAACCTGTGTGTGTGGAGGTCACTCACTTGCACTCCGTTGAGTTTTCAAAACTGTGACCTTTCTGAAGCAGATCAGTGGGCCTGTCTTCTGAGGCCCTCTGGGTAGGTCCTGTCACCAACCTTTGGGTTGGCAGTTGAGCACATAACCCATTGTGTCACGCAGGGGCTCATCTTTACAAATAAGAGCTGGCAAACTAGAGCTGGCTGGCCAAAGCCACCCACCTCCCCTGCCACCTGTTTTTGTAAGACAGTTTCTTTGGAACAGGATCACACGCACACATCACACCCGTGTAGACGCTCTGGCTGATCCCATGTTACAAAGGCAAAGTTGAGCACGTGTGCGTTGCTTAGCATACACAATATCTTCTGTGACATTAGAATGTCATGTGACTTGGACATTGTGGAAACATGACATCATATGTAATGTATATTTATATGTCTTATACAAGTTTGTCAAACTACCCCTCCAACCCGTCCCCTGGCACTGCCTTAGTGCCCAGAGCCTTGCGGTCTGCAAACTTATACCTGCAATTGACTGACTCTGGATACGCAGCACTCTGTGAACAGCCTCAAGGAGTCTGGCCAGAATCAGAAGTCCCGAGGGGCAGAGCGGAGCTGCCACAGCCTGGGAATGACCTGAAGGCGGCTGGGCAGGGGACGTACCAGCAGCAGCCTTGGTGGTAGCAAAGCCCTGCAGCCTGCATCTTGGTACTGCCTAGTGGGCATCGCCCTCGCTGCCAGCCCCGTCCTGGATTCCTTCCAAACAAGCCCCTCCTTCCCACTGCACAGATGAACCACATGGTGCACGACACGCCTGTAGTTGCACCGGGCTATAAGGCCCTCACCGCCCCAGGATGTTTACTGTTTCACCCCTTACAGAAAGTTTACTGACCCCTGCCTTCAAGTATGGAAGTCACCTGCCTGCAAGTGATGTTGAGAAATGCTTTCCAGCTGGATAGCCATTCCCCCACCTATAACCAGAGTGGAAAGGGTGGGTGGATATTAATACAGGTAATGTGCCCCCACCACCACCGCTTACTATGTACGAGGTCTGATCATAAAGTCCACAAACTTAATTGTTCTAAGTGCCACATACCTGGTTGCTGGATATCAACTACAGTCACCTTCAAAGCACTCCCCTTTGGAAGCTGTGCACTGACTCCAGTGCCTAGTCTACCCTTCAAAGCAATTGTGGAACTCTTTGTGGAATAGCCATTGCACACAGTGGCAAGTTCGTGAACTTAACTATATACTTGTCCGTGAGGGAGTTTTTAGCCAGTCAACAAATAACTATATTGGAACACCGAACCCACCTGATCTGGCCCCCAATAACTTTTTTCTTTACCCAAAGATAAAGGAAATATTGAAAGGAAGGCATTTTAATGACATTCAAGACATCAAGGGTAATATGATGACAGCTCTGATGGCCATTCTAGAAAGAGTTCCAAAATTGCTTTGAGGGGTGGACTAGGCACTGATCGGTGCATAGCTTCCCACGGGGAGTACTTGCAAGGTGACCGTAGCGATTTTCAGCAATGAGGTATGTACCACTTTTTCTGGGATGAGTTCCGAAAACTAATTGGCAGTCTTTGTATTCCATTTATGACAAACACACTTACCACCGTCTTTTTTTTGGTACATCATCCTTAGTTAATATGTGCTGCATACAGTGTTGGAGTGCATGCTCGCTGATGTTATCATTCTCATGTTAATTTGCAGATGTCCAAAGATCAGATTTGTAAAAGCAAATAATAATGAAAACTTATTTTTTAAAAAGAGATTTGGACTTACATAAGAACTGCTTTTCAGAGTTGTTGGAACGGAGCCCCACCATAAATTAGGGACTAACCTGTACTGGTTAGATGTCTGTGCCACACCTATTTTGCAGGGAGCCTTGAAAAATTTAAGTCATTTGCTCAAGGCCACAGAGAGCAAATTAAGGGTCAGCTGGGACAGAAACAGAGGCCTACCTGATGTGAAAGTGTCAAGTGCATGCTTTCGACCTGTAGTGACCTATCAGTGTCAGGTAACAAGTGAATTTTCCTGGGTAATCTTTCTGCCCAGGGTACTCTGCCAAGACTAGCCAAGAAGAAAAGCTGAGTTACAAATGGATTTTGCCCTTGAGGGGAAGTGCAGTGTGCAGATGGTTGTCGTGTGTGTTAGTTCATTCAAGAAATAACAGTCACATGTTTACTCTGCGCCTGTCACTGTGTAACTCAGTCTTCACTGGTTTCTCTTTGCCCTTCTCAAAGCATCGCTTTCCTTCATGTCCCTGACTGGTGGCTGACCCAACATGGCCAGCAATGAGACCATATAAAATAGCTAATAGTGACTAGATGGTTATGCATGCCACGCCCTTTGGTTAAAACACACAGCTGAGTTCTCTCTGTGTATTGTTTTGTACAGGAGAAACTGGAGGCACAGAGAGATTCTTGTGGGTTCTCTCAATGATATATCTGGAGAAGCGGGCCGTAGAGTTTGCACTCAGTCCTTCCTGCGTTCAGAGCCTATGTGTATAATTACTGTATTAGCTGGGGCAACATTACGCACTATTACCAAAAAAAAAAACAAATTACCATCAAGCTGATTTTGACTCACGGCGACCCCACATGTGTAGAATAAACCGCACTGCATACGGTTTTCAAGGTTGTGACTTCTTATAAGCAGATCACCAGACCACTCGCACCTGCGGGTGGATTCAAGCTGCCAACTTTTCAGTTAGTACTCCCGCGTTTTGCTAACTGTACCACCTCACGATTGCTCTGTAACAGGAACAAAAGGCTTGAGACACAAAGGAGAGCTGTTTTTCAATCACATGGCTTCTAAAATAGAAGTACCTGATCGGCTGCCCTCCACGCAGTGAGTGAGTCAGGGATCCATGTACCTTCCGGCTTGTGTTCCACGTATTTCGACACAGTGGCACCCAAGGTGGCTGTGCTCTTCCAAACCTGATGGTCCCCTTATCTGCCGTCATCTAATTGACTCTGACTCCTAGCGGCCTGGTGGGGCAGAATACACTTGCCCTATGGGTTTCCTGAGGCTGTAGATCTGTGTAGAAGCAGACTGCCAAATCTGTCCCCCTGGAGCAGTTGATGGGTTCCCACTGCTGATCTTTCATCTGTTGCCCGAGCACTTTAACAGTTGTGCCACTCATTTGGGTGCTTCTCACCCAAATGGCTGATGACAAAAGACAGGAAGGAATGTGTACAGATTTCTATGAGACAACCCAAGAAGTTGTGCTCATCACACTTCGATTCCATGGGCTAAAGCACAGCCACATGGCCAGAGTAAGTGCAGAGGCTGCTGGGAGAGAGGTTCTCCTGGGTGCCCCAAGAAGACACAGAAACGGAGCCTCAGCCTCTCTGCTTGCTCCGATCAGATTAGATTCTTTCTCTTTCAATTTATTTCCGGGCAAGCCCGCATCTCCTGGTCTCTTTGCAATGCGTGTGCTCAGATGGCTGTGTTCCAGCAAAAGGGTCACCTTCCCCGTGCTGGGAACCCAGCTGCAGGAAACATTGTTCTGTTAACGTGGCTGCGTATCTGACAGGGATATGGGGCACAGGGGAAGGCGAGGTTAGTAATTTAGTTGTCACTGGCTGACAGGTTAGTCTTAGAATATGCTCCCTGCAATTTGAGGTTTGTGAGAGAGACAGAGAGAGGCACTTAACAAACATCAGCTTTTTATATTCTGATACATCTGCCACTCACTGACCCTGACACTTGGAGGGGAAGAGGGTGTCTACAAGGTTCCAGCAGCCCCCCAGGCCTCCCACCCAGGGTGTTTTTGCCCGGCTTTCCCAGAAAGAGTTTCTTGGGTGCAGTTCAAAAATAGTGGGCAGGTGTTGCCAGGAAGCCCAGTGGAAACTACTAGAATGGGGATCTGTAGGGGCCAGTCCAGGAATCTGCATTATAATAAGCTCTCCAGTGAATCTGTTTGATACTCACTGGTTGCAAGCAGGCTTTGTGAACTTCAGCGGTTGACCTATGAACTGGGTCACTCTTTGTTGTCGCAGTGGTCCTGTCGATTAGAGGATGTTTAGCGGCATCTCTGGCCTCTACCTACTGTGTGTCCACAGTATCCCAAGCTCCTATGCTGTCCCCTGCAAGCTGTGACAGCCAAAACCTGTGCCAATGCCTTGGGATGGGGTTGTGTGATTGGGTCTCCAAAAAGGAATGTGTAAATGGAAGCAAAGGTTCGAATCCTGGCCAAGGCAGTTAAAACCTGTTGCCACTCAGTCTGTCCCAACTTACAATGACCTCAAGGGTTACAGGGTAGAACTGCTCCCTAGGGGTTTTCTTAGTTGTAGTGTTTATAGAGGACCTGGTGTGCAGTGGTTAAGTGCCTGGCTGCTAACTAAAACGTTGGTAGGTTGAACCCACTGGGGACAGTCCACAGGGGCAAGATATGACAAAGATTAAACTGGTCTATAGGACATAAAATGATACCGGTGAAGAATGTGTTTCTTGGCTTAAGCAGATACAAGAGACTGACTGGGCAGCTCCTGTCCAGACGTGAGATCAGAAGACAGATGGGGACGGGAGCTGGTCGAATGGACCTGGGAAATTCAGGGTGGTGGGAAGGAGCATGCTGTCACAGTGTGGGGAGAACAGCTAGGGTCACACAACAAAGCATGTATACATTTTTGTATGACAAACCGACTCAAATTATAAACTTTCACTTAACACATTGGAAAAAAGGCTAAAAGAAAAAAAGAGTTGCTGCCTTCAAGACCCAACAGGGCAGTTCCTCTCAGTCCTGTAGGGTCGCTGTGAGCCAGAGTCGGCTCAGGGTGGTCTAGACGGCAGTGGATCACCAGACTTGTCATTCTAGAGCCACTGGGTGGGTTTGAACCACCAACTTTTATGTCAGTTGTTGTTGGTTGCTGTCAAGCCGATGTCAACTCATGGTGACTTTACATGGGTCAGAGTAGAGCTGCCTCGTAGGGTTTTCAAGGGCTGTGACCTTTCAGAAGCAGATTGCCTGGCTTCTCTTCTGAGGCATCTGCCAGTAAGTTCTGATGGCCAGTCTTTCAGTTGTCAAGTGCAAACCGTTTGCACTACCTAGGCAGTTGAGAGTGGGTATGAATTTTTTGGACCTGATCTCTCCCTGCTCTGTGTGGCTACAGGAGAACTCTGAGCTGGTAAAGTGGAAGTGGAAGCCACTTGGGCCTGCAGATCACCTCTTGGAGGACAACCATGTGGGAGACCCACCACAGCAGCACCAGAGTGAGAAAGAACCTTTCATTGTACTGAGCCTCTGAGACTTGGGGCCTTGTGTGTTACTGCAGCAGAGCCTCACACAGCCCTGACTAATCCAGGTTTCAACACTCCAAGGTTCCCAGTGAGAAACAATTGCCTTCCTTTCCTTATCTGCCTTTGGAAGGATGTGTGTAGTCTACAATCAGTTTAAGGCAGAATGGGTTAGTAGCTCAGGAATCAGATCTACCTGGGTTCCAATCCCAGGCCATTAGCTGTGTCATTTTCTTTTAATTGTAGTCACTGTATATACAACAAAGTGTTCATCAAGACAATTTCCACACTTAACAACTCAGTGACACTGAGTGTATTTTTCATGTTATACCCTTATCACTGTCCTAGTCCCAGAGATTCCACCCTTGGTAAAGTAGAGGGTAAGCAAAGAAGAGGAGAACCTTCACCAAATAGATAGACGCAGTGACTGTGACAATGGTCTCCAACATGAGGACCATTGTGAGGATGGCGCGGGACCAGGCAGTGTTTCGTTCTGTTGTACCCAGAGTCACTGGGAGTCAGAACCACCTCTGTTACAATTAACCACAGCAGTATATTTCTGGCAAAATCTGAGTACACAGTATTTCTTGGATTGGTGTCTGTCTTAGTCTGGTTTCTCTAGAAGAACAAAACCAGTGAACTGTGTATATGCATGTGAGTGCACGCGTGTGTGTATACACAAAAATATTTGTTTCAAGGAACTGGCTCACACCATTGTGGAGACTGGCACATCCCAAATCTATGGGTCAGGTGTCAGATTGACACGGTTGCAGGGGCCAACAAACACCAGATCAGCAGGTCGGGTGGCAGGCTGCTGGCTCACAGAGCTATATCCACCGAACCCACTGCTGCTGAGTCAATTGTGACTCGTAGAAACTCTGTAGACAGAGTAGAACTGCCCCCAGAGAATTTCCAAGGAGCACCTGGTGGATTTGTACTGCCAACCTTCTGATCAGCATCTGTAGCACTTAACAACTACACCACCAGCGTTTCCCAAAATCTTCATGTGAGGCGTCAGGCTGCTGGTTCACGTCCAGAGAACCAGAGGTCAGAGGATGAGTCTGGTGCAGGATTGAGACAGATGGAGAAACAGAGAGAGAGAGAGAGAGAAAGGGGAGAGAGATTTGCCAGAACATCCATACATATCTGCATATGTATGTACACACACACACTCACACACTCACACACACTCACACACTCACACACACACACACACACGTATATAGGGTGCAGCCCACACTCCCAAGGAAACTTAGTGATTACATCACATCTGCAAAACAACTGAGAATCATGGCCTGACCAAGCTGACATATAACTTTAACCATCACAGCTTGTTTAGCAGAGTTCAGTTTCTTTCTTATGATCAATTTCGCATAGCTTTATTGCCCAAAGGAGCCCAGGTCGCACAATGGTTAAGCATTTGGCTGCTAACCAAAAGGTCTGCAGTTCAGCGCCACCAGCTGCTGTTGGAAACTATGGAGGCAGTTCTACTCTTGTCCTGTAGGGGTCACTGTGAGTCAGAGTTGACTTGATGGCAATAAGTTTACTGACCAAAGGACTAAGTTTTGCTAATGCTGAAAAGGAGCTATGACAGGTGGACAGGGACAAGGATCCCCAACCAGTGTGTCAGGCGAGACATGGATTGGCGCGGTGAATACAAGCACTGTGTCAGAGTAACAGAGAGCCCCCAGCATAGCACAAAAGGTGGCGGGGAGGAAGAGGATTGTTCACATCCTTCTCACATTCCACATTTATTGTCTGAGCATCTACTGTGTGCCAGGACGCAGAGATGGCAAGGACAACTAGGCTTTTCCCATGTCACATGCCTTAAATATTGTGCCGTCTGCTGGGTTTTTTGTTTGTTTGTTTGCTTGCTATTATTTTGTTGCAGTTCTTGAGAATATACACAGCAAAACACATACCCATTCAGCTGTTTCAGTAACACGGATTACCTTCATCCGGTTGTTCAACCATCTTCACCCTCCTTTTCTGAGTTGTTCCTCCCCATTAACGTCACCACTCTGCCCCGCCAAGGTTACCATTTAATCTTTGGAGTTGCTGATGTCACTTTGATCGCATATATACCCCCACCAGACCTATCGCCCTGGAGTCAGTTCCCATTCACAGTGACCCTCTGAGACAGAGTACAGCTGCCCCTTGGGGTTTCCAAGACTGCCTATCTTACAGAAGCAGACTGCTGCATCTCTCTCCCACATGTGTTGGGTCTGAGCTACCGATCTTTCAGTTAACAGCTTAGTGTCTAACCACTGTACTACCAGGTCTGCTCCTGTACGGATTAAGTGTGCTGAAAAGAGCAATGCTCAAGGCAGACATTTTTTTTGTTAATTAAACTATTGTTTGGTTTTAAGAAGACTTCAGGAGTTATTGGAGTTTAAGAGGTAGAGATCATCTTGGGCCAGTCTTTTCAGAGGGTTCATCTGCTGCTCTTACAAAAAGGAAATAAAGTGATAAAGACATGTTTCCTGCCCCGGGTGATAGTCAGTCATAGCTGGAGAGAGGAACAGATGGACCATGTACACCCAAGCAAGCAGGCACTGTGAAAGCATCAAAAGCCAACATGGGACATTGGCCCCCAAAACCAAACCCATTGCTGTCAAGTTGATTCTGACTCATAGTGACCCTACAGGACACAAAGAACTGCCCCATAGGGTTTCCAAGGAGTGGCTGGTGGATTTGAACCACTGACCTTTTGGTTAGCAGCTGAATGTCTAACCACTGGGCCACCATTTCCCCACTCATTGACACAGAAAAGGTGTCAAGAGGATATTGTTAAAAATCAGAGTCATGTAACAAGCCTGGTATGGTTATCTATAGTGCCTGCGTGTGTTTAAATATTTGGAGAATGTTCACAAAACTGGGAACAATGGTAATCTCTGCAGCCTTAGCCTTTAAATTCCTCCCGACGGCCCCCAACCTGTGCCCCGCACTGTGGCTCTTAGCTGCATCGTATGAGAAGGCTGAGATGGCCTGACCCGTGTGACAGCTTGCTCAACTTCGAATTATGCTTGTATATTTTTTTTAATGACAGCTTCAATAAATTGTACCCACTGATGCATTATTTAACCAAATGTCATTCTTCTGCCTTTCTCATTTAAGTATCATCTGTTAGGTTTACACACTGATACACACATGAAATTAACATTACACGTGTTTCCTTTTGGCGCAGACTAAATTTAATTTAATTTAAATTGTTCTCACCATCAACGGCCTTGCAAAGTTGCAGGTCCTGTCTCCTCAAAGGCTCATCTTCACCCCAGCCTGCCTGAAGAGCTAAGACTTCCCTTCCCCATCTCGAGTTTCCTAGACTAGCATCTGGCCCATGGTTAAAATCAGCTTCTTTTGACAGGTTCATTTATACCAACTAAAAACCAAACCCGTGGCCATCAGGTCAATTCCGACTCACGGCAACCTCACATGTCATGGGCCAGAACAGCTCCATGGAGTTTTCTTGGCTGTAATCTTTACCAAGGAGCCCTGGCGACATAGTAGTTAAGAGTCAGCTGCTAAGCAAAAGACTGGCAGTTCAAATCCACCAGCCACACTCATTGGAACCCCATGGGGAAGTTCTGCTCTGTTCTGTGGGGTCTCAATGAGTTGGAATCCATTGGACAGCAAAGGGTTTGGTGTTTTTTTTTTTTTTTTTTGGAATCTTTCTAGAAGCAGTTGGCTAGCCCTTTCTTTCCTGGTGCTACTGGGTAAATTCAGACTATCAACCATTTAAGTTGGCAGTCCAGCATAAGCCATTTGATGCCACCTGTGGTTATTTAGAAAAGAATAGTCTTAGAAGCCCCCTCACCAGGCTTAAATTCAAATTGCAAGCCAGAGTTGAGAAACCAAGGTTGCTTTGGTGTTCCAGGCTAATGAAGGAGTGATGTCAGAGGAATTGGGACAAAAGCCCCCAAGCCACTGTGTTAGGGAACGTGATTAATACACCATGGCAGAATGACAGCTAGTCTCACTACAGTGCTCTAATGGTGACGAGCAAGGCATGGCAGCCTTCACTGGACAGTCATTTAGAGACCCACTGGAGAGGGACTTTGGCCAGTGGTCCAGTGCCCTGTCCCCTGTATGTGTTACCCATGCAATGATTATTTATCAAGTAAGTGACATGCTCACCCTGTTCAGCACCATGTCCCTTTAGTGTGCAGCACACAAACAGGCATTTGTAACGATCTCTCACTGAGTGAATGCTCAGGAGGCTGTTAAACATGTTACAGAGACTGAATCGACTCAACCAGCAGCAGGTTTCATGTTAGTTTCTGCTGGCGCAGCGCCTTATTCAAGCGAGATGGCAGCCTTAGACCAATGACTTGCGGTCACACTCGCCAAACTGAAGTGCACACGTGACCTAGACTTGGAGGGAGATGGAGCTGAAATTGAGTCACTGTAGAATAAATCGTTTTATTTGTGAGATCAGCCCACATCAGAGGCAGTGGTACTGTTTTTGAAGGCAGAACCAGAGGAGACCTTCCACAGGTATGTTTTGAAAGAAATAACATGTATCCAGCACTGACCCCAAGTGTGACCAGTTGCTCTTCAAGGAACTGAGGTTCTCAACTTTGGAGGCATTCAAGTGAGAGCTGAATGACCATTCATTATTCATTCACTATGTTTGCATATAGAAATTTCAAATCTACAGAAAAGCATAAGAAAAGCAAAAAATCCCATGGAAGTTCTGTAACCTTGTCTGTGTCCTCACTGCACCCAGTGCCTTCTGTAAGAAGATCACCCACTTCCTTCCAGCCCCCCCCCCCCCCCCGTGGGCCTGAAGCTCCTTGAAAACAGAGTCAGGACCCTTTGCTCATCAGTGCCTCCCCTACTGGAAAGGTGGCTTCCCGTGCTCAGTGCTCAGTGAATATTTGTGAAGGGGAGGGAGGGAAAAGGCAAGAAAGAATACCGTGTTCATCGATGTGGAAAAGATGTCAAGAGTGTGTTAAAAATAGAATGCATATGACAAAGCATGGTACGTGTGATTATCTGTAATGTCTGTGCATATTAAAATATTTGGAAAACACTATAAACTGTGAACAGTGATGATCTCTGAATGCTTTAATACCTGTTTTTTCCTTCTTTTTAACTTTCTTCATACTGTTCTATGTGCTAGAATTTTTTACAATAGGTGTGTGTTATCTATAAACCAAAATCAAATCCATGGCCATCGAGTTGATTCCAATTCACAGTGACCCTATAGGACAGAGTAGAACTGCTCCATAGAGTTTCCAAGGAGCACCTGGCAGATTCGACCTGCTGACCTTTTGGTTAGCAGCCAAAGCACGTAACCACTAGGCTGCCAGAGATTCCATGTGTTAGCTGTAGAGACAGAGAAATCAAAACAACGACCCAAAGCACCCAAGGATTGAAGCCTGCCATTGTTGCTAGCTGCCTTCAAGTCAGCTGTGACTCATAGCAACCTTATGTCCAGGGCTGGTTTGAGGTATTTTGAAGGGTTTAAAACTTCGATCATTGGTGATGGCCCTTCTGCTTACCCAGGCATTCCAGTGAGATATGTGAGTTGTGTTTGAGTTAGAACTGACTCGACAGCCATGGGTTTGGTTTTTGGTTGTGGATGTGTGTGTGTGTGCGTGTGTGTGTGTGTTTGTGTGTGTGTGTCTCCTAGATGTCCGTGATGTAATTGCCTTTTAAACGCTACTATAGCATTTGAATTGAACATGGAAAGTGGCATATACCGTTTCAGCGGTGGGAAATGAACTGGGTTATAAATTTTTTAGCAGATGCAGGATATTAAGATTTTTACTATCTACCACATTTTCTGGAGCCCTGGTGACATAGTGGTTAAGAGCTTGGCTGTTTGACTCACCTGTCACCTGACAGCAACAGTTACATTTTCTACAAAAGACTATTCCACGTATTCTACAACAAATAAAATGAGTCACTGAACTCAGATGTTTTCACAGTTGATGTAAAATTCTGTTGTCTCTCACTATAAAAAATTGTAGCAAGAGTTAGACTGGACAGCCCATCCCCACCTCTTGGTTATTGGAAAGAAATACTATACACCCAAGAGACCACTGGGTTTAGTTACACAGGAGGGGGCTGTGGGAGACAGATGTAAACAAACACACTGAAGTGGTAGCGGCCTCATGGCTGAAACAGCCTTGCATGTGGGCACCCTCGTGACCTTGCGTGTGGGTGCCCTCCTAACCCTGTGTGAGCTTTGTCTTTGACCAGCACATTCTCAGCACTGGAGCTGGTATGAATTTCATTTAGTGCCCTGTAGTTACTGTTGACTGTGACACTCACTTTTCCTTGTGTCCTGTCTGCTTGGCATCTGTGGGTCTTTGCTTTGACACCTGGTGCCCCTGTGTAATGGTTAAGGTTGTGTGTCAGCTTGGCTGGGCCATAAATCTCAGTGACCTGGCAGTGGTTTGGCAGTTGTGTAACGGTGTAGTTATCCTTCATTTTGTGATAACATGTTATCAACTCTGTGATGTAATCTGATGTGATCAGCCAATCAGTTGTAAGGGGAGTTCCCTCGGGGGTGTGGCCTGCATCCAATATATAGAGATGTTCTGGCAAAGCTTGCCGGATTTTTCTTGATCTGCATCCTACATCCAGTTCATCATCACCTGATCTCTGGTTCTTGGGACTTAAGCCAGCAGACTGTCGTCTGACCTGCTAATCATGGGTTCATCAGCCCCTGACCCATGAACTTGGGACTCGCCAGCCTCCATACCATGTGAGTCATTTCCTGGAGATAAATACCTGTGTGTATGTACGTACACATACATACATACACATGTACACATATATACACAGAGTCTGACTGTGTGTGTGTACATAACACATACATACATACACATGTACACATATATACACAGAGCCTGACAATTCCACGAACTTCTTTGTTCTAAGTGCTGCATACCTCATTGCTAAACATCACAGTGGTCACCTTTGAAGTACTCCGCTTGGGAAACCATGCACCAAAACCAGTACCTAGTCCAGTCTTCAAAGCAATTTTTGAACTCTTTCTGGAATGACCATTGCGTACCATGGCAAGGTAGTAACTTTGCAAACTTAAGTGTATGGTTTTCTGTGAGAGAGTTTTCTGCCAGTCGACAAATAGCTGTACTGGAACACCCTCCTGACTCACGTGACCTGGCCCCCAGTGACTTTTTTCTTTGCCTGAAGATAAAGAAAGTTGTGAAAGGAAGACATTTTGATGCTATTCGGGACATCAAGGGTTATACGACAACAGCTCTGATGGCCATTCCAGAAGAAGAGTTCCAAAATTGCGTTGAAGAATGGACTAGGCACTGATGTCAGTGCATGGCTTCCCAAGAGGAGTGCTTGGAAGGTGACCGTAGCACTATTCAGCAACGAGATCTGTAGCACTTTCTCTAGGATGCGTTTGCAAACTTAATTCTCAGTCCCCGTATGTATCTGTGCTTCTTTACTGCTTTTGTTGCTTTAGAGAACTCAGCTTCAGAACCCTGTTTTGTTGGTACCCTAAGCACGTGCTTACCTTGCTTGTTGGGTCTCTGTCCCATTCTGTATGACAATGAAATGTTGCCTGGTTTGGGGCTGTCTTTCTGATCACTGATGTGTGAGCCCGCTGTCGTGGCTGTTGTCAGCCCACTTCATTGAGCATTTTCCTCTTTTTTGCCAACCCTTACATTACCAAACATAATGGCCTGTTCTAGCCATTAGTCTTTCCTGATGACCTGTCCACAGTAAGCCAGCCGAAGTCTCACCAGGCTCCCTTCTGAGGAGCCTTCTGGGTGTATTTCTCCTAAGAGTGACTTGTCACTTTTTCTGGCAGTGCAGGATATATTCAGTATTCTTGACTAACACCACAGTTCAAATACAACAGTTCTCTTCCATCTCCTCTTCTCATTGTCCAGCTTTAGAATCCATATGAGGCAATTAAAAAGACTTCAGCTGGCTTACTATGGACAGGTCATCAGGAAAGACCAATGGCTAGAAAAGGACATTATGTTTGGTAATGTAAGGGTTGGCAAAAAAGAGGAAAATCCTCAATGAAGGAGTGAAGCTAAAAAAAAAACCCCGTTGCTATCAAGTGGACTCCAATTCATAGTAACCCAATGGGACAGAAGAGAACTGCCCCAGAGGGTTACGAAGGAGCGCCCGGTGGATTTCAGCTGTTGACCTTTTGGTCAGCAGCCATAGCTCTTAACTACTGCACCACCAGGGTTCTCTTGTTATTGTTAGGTGCCATCGGGTCGGTTCTGATGCTGAAAGTAACCTGTGTACAGCAGAATGAAACACTGCCCAGTCCTGCACCGTGCCCACCATCGTTGTCACCTTTGAGCCCATTGTTGCAGCCACTGTGTCAGTCCATCTCGTTGAGGGTCTTCCTGTTTTCCACTGGCTCTCTACTTTACCAAGCATAATGTCCTTCTCCCGAAATTAATCCCTCTTGACAACATGTCCAAAGTATGTAAGACGTAGTCTTGCCATCCTTGCTTCCAAGGAGCCCTCTAGTTGTAATTCTTCCAAGACAGGTCTGTTCATTCTTTTAGCAGCCCGTGATATATTCAGTATTCTTCTCCAGCACCACAGTACAGATGTGTCAGTTCTTCTGTCTTCCTTATTCACTGTGAAGCTTTCACATGCAAATGACGTGATTGAAAATACCGTGGCTCTGCTCAGGAGCACCTTAGTCTTCAAGGTGATATCTTTGCTTTTCAACACTTTAAAGAGGTCTTTTGCAGCAGATTTGCCCAATACAATTTATCTTTTGCTTTCTTGATTGCTGCTTCTGTGGCGTTGATTGTGGATCCAAGAAAAACAAAATCCCTGACAACCTCATTATTTTTCTCCATTTATTACTTATTGGACCAGCTGTGATGATCTTTGTTTTTGATGTTGAGATGTAATCCAGACTGAAGGCTGCAGTCTTTGATCTTCATCGTTAGGTGTTTCAAGTCCTCTTCACTTTCAGCAAGCAAGGTTGTGTTAGCTGAATCACCAGGTTGTTAGAGTCTTCCTCGGATCCTGAAACCCTGTTCTTCTTCATACAGTCTAGCTCCTCAGATTATTTGCTGGGTATACAGGTTGAATGGATGTGGTAAAAAGATGAAAGCTTGATGAACACCTTTCCTGACTTTAAACCATGCAGTGTCACGTGGCTGCCTCTTGATCCCATGTAGATTCCTCTATGAGCACGATTAAGTGTTCTGGAATTCCCTTTTCTCCATGATATTATCCGTAATTTGTTATGACCCACACAGTCGAATCACACTTCTGGCATTGTCTTCTTTCCACCAAGATCTGTCTGACATCAGCAGTGATAACCCTGGCTCCATATCCTCTTCTGAATCTGGCCTGAATTTCTGGCAGCTTTCTGTGAATATACCCCTGTCAGCACTTTTAAATAATCTTTAGCAAAATTCTACGTGCCAAGCCAAGTGCCGTCGAGTCAGCTCCAACTCATGCGTGTGATATTAATGATATGGTTCGATAATTTCCACATTTGGTTGGATCACCTTTCTTGGGAATAGGCATAAATATGGATCTCCTCTTGTTGGTTGGCTGGGTAGCTGTTTTCCAGATTTCTTGGCGTAGATGAGTGAGCACTTCAAACGTAGCATCCAATTTTGGAAACATCTCAATGGATATTCTGTCAATTCTTGAAGTCTTGTTTTTCTTGATTGCCTTCAGTGCAGCTTGGGCTTCTCCCTTGGGGATCATTGGCTCCTGATCTTATGCTACCTTTGAAATGGTCTTGAAATGGTCAACCAGTTCTTCTTTGTCTAGTGACTCTGTATTCCTTCCATCTACACAGGGTTAAAACGAGTCTCTCCTTGGCTGTATCCTGGTTTAGTGTGGTTTAGTGCCTGTGCATGGAGGCCTGCCCAGTGCAGAGCCCTGGTCACACCACTGATGGAGATGGATCTGTTGAGAATCCACGTGCACAGTGGCACACATTGTTACCAGTTGCCATGATGCTCTCTGCCAGTGAGCACCTGTGCCATTCCTTCCTTCTCTGGGAGTTTATTCCATTGGTACCAGGTGATCCTGGCTGGGTCTGAACACATGGGCTCAGCCCTAGGATGGCAGAAGTGAAGGAAACATAATTCCTGCTGCCTAGGAGCACAACTTAATGTGTCACCAGGTGGACTGTCAGCTGTCCTTGGGGAGCTCCTTAGGAGTGGGGCTAGCAAGGGGACGAGTGAGCTTCCCATGCCAGTACTTCTGACTCAGGAGACAGCGGGCATAGTATTCTGGAATCAGGTTGTCTGGTCTCGGATTCACGCTTCAGAGCTTCCTAGCTGTTTGACCCAGAGCAAAACACCCACTCCCTCCATGCCTCAGTTTCCCTGTCTGTGAAACAGGAGGGTAGCAGCGTCTGCCTCATAGGTTTGTAGCAAGGACTGAATGAGGTTATGCATGGAAGAGGTTTGGCCAAGTGGCCTGTACGGAGTAGACCTTGTGTGAATATGAGCCTTTATAATTACTCCTGTCTGCCAGTGTGATGTGACAGTATTAATGTGATGAATGGGTGACCAATGGGGAAAATGTACCTTTTTAAACAGGAAGGCACCTGCAGGATATATTTATGGTGTATGACGAGGAGGCAGCGTTAGTGGCCCATAGTGTGATTACTATACAAAGTTTTATGAGGAAAATTCCAACCAATTCGGCACTAATTAATGTACTGTTGCTTGAGAGAGTTACTCGCTTAGTCCTTGGAGAGTCGGAGAAAATAAACCTGTTGTCAAAACCCTTGCCCCGAGAGGCAAATAAGAGTGGTTTATGGAGCCTGTGTATACTTTCAAGAGGGAAGAAAAAAAGGACAGATGAAAATGTCACACACCAGGAGGACTAGCAGGAAACTTAGAGAAGGCACCATCAGGGTCGAAGAGGCAGGTGTAGGGGACAAGGAGGCGCTCTCGACACAGCCAGCCGGTGACCACAGGAACACAGAGGGGCTGTTTGTTTCTGCTCTGTGAACCAGGGTGTCTTTTACATGCCATCCGAGAATATGCCCTGCCTACATCTGCTGCTCAGCCATCGATTAACAAGCCTGTTTTGAGGGTCTGTCGCTCCCAAGGCAGCCCTGGCAGAATCCGTGGTCCTCCCAGATTCCACGGGAGGAATATGAGTTACACTGTTAGAAGGGTTTATGCAATGCAAATACTGCTTCGACCATATATGGAAATTAAAATCTGCAACAGATAGATGCTTGTTATTCTGTCATTGTTGGGTACTGTCGAATCACTTCGGCTTATAGGGTCCCCATGTGAGAGAATCGACTGCCTCATAGGGTTTTCTTGGTGTCATCTTTAGGAAAATGGATCACCAGTTCTTTCTGGGTGGATTCCAACGCCAGTGTTTCATTAGCAGCTGAGTGATTGACTGTGGGACCACTCGGCCTCCTTAGATGTGTTCTTGTCGACAATTATTTCATTAGCACTTGCTTACTCTGGAGTCCCTGCGTGTCGCAGACATTTAAGTGCTCAGCTACTAACCCAAAGGTTGGTGGTTTGAATGCACTTACAGGTGCCTCAGAAGAAAGACTGGCAATCTAGGCAGCCTGGAATACCTTGCAGAGTAGGTTTACTCTGCATATGTCGGATCGCTGTGTGTCAGAACTGACTTGATGTCAACTAGTTTGGGTTTTTGGCTTTGGTTTGATCTGTTCCAGTGCTTCCCAGCTTTGGCACTGTGGGCATGTTAGTCCAGACTTCTCTATTGTGAGTGGCTGTCCTATGCGTTATGTAATATTTAGCAATATCTTTGGCCTCAAAAAGATACAAGCAATCATCCTCCCAGTTGTGACAACAAAAAAATTATCTGTACACGCTGCCACGTGTCACCAGGCAGGAAATTTAAAGTCACCCAGGTTCAGGACCATTGTGATGCAGTAAGCCATTTTCAGAGCATTTTATGAACTCAGTTCAAGGGATTCCTCGCCATACGGTAGATGTGAGTGACCAAAATCAAACCCACTGCCGTCAAGTCGATTCTGACTCACAGTGACCCTTTAGAACTGAGTAGGACTGCCCTATAGAGTTTCCAGGGAGCATCTGGCAGGTTTGAACTTCTGACCTTCTGGTTAGCAGCTATAGCACTTAACCACCATGCTACTAGGGTTTCCAGGTGTGAATACTTACCCTTAATTTATTCATGATGATGGAGAACTTGCTCAGCCTCCTTGAGTAGTGAGTCAGTGGTTCACGGTTTAATCCCAGAGCTATGACTACAAAGCCCAACTCCATCCCTCTCTGCCATGTTTCTTTTCCAGAATTCCTGCCCACATTGCCAAAAATGTGGAAAGCCATCTTGCAGGAAGCTTCCTGCCTTCTAGTAAGATGAGTGGCTCTCCAGCAGTAACCATGCTGGCCCCCTGGTGAGTGTTTAGAAATGTAAGGAGGACAGGTTGTTTGGGGGATGGTTACTCGTAGCAGCCCTTGAATTGGCTGTAACCCATGGTGATCTTATGTGTAACAACAAAACATTGGCTGGTTCCTCACCATCTCCATGATTGTTGAAGGTATTGTGTTAGTCCATCATTGAGGGTTCCCCTCATACTCCCTGAGCCTCTACCAAACATGATGTACTTTCTTAGCAATTAGTATTTCCTAATGATATGTCCAAAGTGAGCAAGAAGGAGACTCAAAGGAGAATTCTGGTTGTGTAATGCGTGGGACAGCCCCACACAACAAAGCAGTGATCTTTCTCCAAATGCCTGTTGTCCCTATTGAGAAACACTGCTTGAGAAAGAGAAAACTGTGTGAAATGTTAATATGTGCTAAAAACCATCTGAAATGTTGTTCAGATGTAATAGAAGCTGCCGTTTCCTTGCATGGTTTAGTTTAGGGTTTGAGAGCCCTCATTCAGGTAGCTGACAAGTACAGAATTGAATCCCAATTCCACATCGCAGTAGCTAATCAGGTGGGGTCACCACTGTGAGACTCAGTTTTCTTATCTGTAAAATAGGAATAATCAGGGTCTGCTGGGAGAAGTGAGATGATGTCTCTTGGGCAGCTCTCTACACAGGCCTAGCACACAGCAGTCATGTCACTGTTGTCCTAACAACTTTTGCGTTCTTTGATGCTCAGAAGAGGCACCATCTGCAGATAGACCAGAGGCGGCAGGCCACAGTGTATCGTTTCTCAGATAACATGAAACAAGGGAAGTGACTGGGACCCAGTGAATTGCGGCAAAGTATACCATACACCATCAATATCTATCCCACCAGTTTCCATTTATTGAGCAGTATATCATTAGAATATCCCAGGGCTCTTGACAATAAAATCAATAAGACGGTTCGGCCATGGGCTGTGGTTTAATAACTCCTGACTTGAATGGGGGGGAGAAACCCAATGAGCAGGAAAATTTCCTGAGTGCTTGGTCAGGGGTAGAGGGAGACATTTTCACAGAATGGGAGAATAATGAGAAGCAAGCGAGCCTTCAGTCTCTAGGGAAACTGGGGGTCCTGAGTATTAGAGACGGCACCCCGAGATGAGTTTAGGTAAAACCTTTCGCACCTTGAGAGATGGGGTTCTTTTCAAGGTGACTGAAAAGAAAAGAAGGTATCTGAAAGTGGGATTCTTGACCCTGGCTGCCCATTGGTTCCAAGTTCATTAACTCATACTTGGGAAGCTTTAAAAAAAAAAATAATGATACTGGCACACACCAAACTAAATTAGAGCGTCTTGGGCTGGGACTTGCGCATTGTTTCTGTTCTATTTTTTATTTTGTTTTTAAGATGCTCGGTGATTCTAATATGCAGCTAGGGTTAAGGAACCCTAATCGAGGCCAGAATGAGCAGTGGTGGTTGAGTGGTAGAATTCTCGCCTTCCGTGCAGGGAACCTGGGTCCAAATCTCGGCCAGCACACCCCATTGCAGCCACCATCCATCCCCCAGTGGAGGCTTGTGTGTCACTGTCACACTGAACAGGTCTCAGCAGAGCTACCAGACTAAGACTAGGATGAAAGGCTTGGTGATTGACTTCAGAAAATCAGCCAACAAAAACCCTGCGGATCACCACCTGATCGTAGGGATGGTGCGGGGCCAGGCAGCATCGTGTTCTACTAAGTGTGGACTCAACCGTAGGCAGCTAACAACCACAATAATAAAGCCTAGTCCCACCAGCCAGCCAAACCCACTGCCATCTAACCTATTCCAACTCATACATATCTTATAGGATTTCCAAAAATGTCTTTATAGAAGCTGACTACTTCATCGTTCTCTGCTGGAGCTGCTCCTGGTCGCAGACAGGTGACATCTTGGTTGGCAGTTGAGTGCTCTAACCACTGCACAACCAGTCTGGCCAAAAACTAAACCAAACCCATTGCCATCGAGTCAGTTTGCAACTCAGAGTGACCTTGTAGGACTGAGGAGAACTGCCCCATGGAGTTTCCAAGGAGCGCCTGGGAGAGTCGCACTGCTGACCCCTTGGTTAGCAGCCCATAGCACTTAACCACTACGCCTCCAGGGTTTCCCTGGTGGTTTTTCAGTATCAGCATGCACGAGAATCAGCTGGAGGGCTTGGTCAGCCGCAGGCTGCTGGCTCAGGCCCCTTTGTTTCTGATTCAGAGTGTCTGGGGAGGGGCTGAAATGTGTCTCAGACAAGTCCCCAAGTGTTGCTGATGGCCCTGACCGGAGACTGTGTTTGGAGAACCACTGCCAGCAGTGGAAATGGTTACACACTCAGCTACTAAATGACAGGCCAGGTGGTTTGAGCCCACCCAGAGTCTCCTGGGAAGACAAGCCTGCCGTCTGCTTCCACAAGTTCACAGCCTATCAGCTCCATGGCAGGTAACTGTCTCGAGCAGTGGTTTTCAGTGGGGAGGGGAACGAGTTTGCTTCCCCTTTTTGTACATGAATGAAGACATTTTTGGCTTTGTTACAGTGTAGGGTATGGGTAACTGCAAAGGGTACCCACATTTGAAGGATGCTGTATAGGCTAGTCTGTAACTCAGGTAAACTAGGGCCGTGTTTCTCAACAGTAGGGGACCAGGCTTCACCCCCGTACAGGCTGACTCTGGAGCCCTGGTCCATTCACCCAGGTTTGTCTTGGGTACCAGTGTCTAGTGGGTAGAGGCTTGACATGCTGAGTCTTCCCAGAAGGCACCCAATAGTCTCCTGTGCCAGTCCCCACAGTCAAGAACCATGGAGCCCAGAAAACAGAGACTGGTGAGGGTGAGAGTCCCTGCCCCAGAACTGAGAATCATTTGGATTCATTCAGGGAATAACAGTGCTTTGGTTCCAGAGGAGTTTAGGAGAGGCAGCCGGAGTGGAGACAGAGAATGCCCAGAGCCTTGCTAGGCAGAGTGTGGTGCATGAAATATGAAGTCAGATCATTTTTTACCAAGATGTCTGCTCCTATCTGTGTGACCTTGGGCAACTTCGTTAACCTCTCTGAGCTTTGGAAATTTTTCTGTAAACGGGAGTAATTTCCACAGGTAGCATTGCTGGGAGAGGTGAAAGCCTGTAGAAAGAAACTCATGAATATTAAAAAAATTTAATAGAGGGTGTTCACAGCAGACCCCGGGCTCCCCAGCAGAAGTATGACATTCCCCCCTCAGAAAACTCCCAGTGAAACCTTCCTGGGCCCTGAAGTGGGAGAAAAGAAAGGCAAGTCTTGGAACCTATGAGTCCTTCCACGACTTTGGGGCTGTGTGGGTGTCACTCTGCACCTGACCTTCGCCTTCGTCATTCATTGAACACACTCAGCACGTCCTGGTGACGAGGCAAGCTTGTGCAGTCTCATTAGTATTCCCAAACTGCCTTCCTGCCCTCCTGCCTTCCTGTTTGTCATAGCCGCCTTCCCCCTCCTCCATGATTCCCATTATATTTTTATTTCAATAAGCTCACTTCTGTTTTTTATTTAAGTAAATTTTATTTCCAAAGTCATTTTGCAGCACTGCCAAAAACAGGAGTCTTGTCTCATTTACCATAAAGAGACAGCATCCACGCCAGTGACTTGATGACGCCACAGCAGCTGAGCCAGAGAAGCCAGGCTCAAGGACAGATCTCTTCTTGTTGGAGAAGGAAGACAGGAGAGTGGGTGCTGTTCAGGGCAGGTTACCACTGGCCTGAGAAGTCCTTGGTGGGCAAATCTGAAAGGCTGGGTGAGCAATGAATTCACTGTGCCTTTCTGAGCTGGTGCCATTTAATGTCCCATCTGGGAACTGCACAGAATACTCTCTCCAGAACTCTGATGCTACGTTTAAGATCATAAGCTCTGAAATTCTGGAGTTCGGGACATGGTCTACCACCTCTAGTCATGTGGCCAGTGAATGACAAAGTTGTGTACATGGACCAGGGCTCCAGAGTCGGCCTGCACGAGCGTGAGGCCTGGTCCCCTACAGTTCAGAAACGTGGCCTTAGTGTACCAGAGTTACAGCCTAGTCTGTACAGCATCCTTCAAAGATGGGTACCCTTTGCAGAAGGGGAAACTGAGACACCGAGCAGCACTGTGGTATGCTAGTAAATGGTGGGCCCAGAGGCAGATACAGGCACAGCTCCTATGTGGAGTGGCAGCCACAAGAAGCACAGGATGGCCTGAGACCTGTGTCAGGACAAGGACAGAGGTGGAAGTGAGGGCCACGTTCTGTGCAGTGGTACCAACTGCAGGAGTCCCTGGGTGATGTAGGCAGTCAGCGTGCTGGGCTGCTAGGGACTGGAGACTGGAGTTCAACCCGAGCACCTCAGAAGAAAGGCCTGGTGATCTATTTCTGAAAAAATTCAGCCATTGAAGTCCCTGTGAAGCACAGTTCTGCTCTCATACATGTGAGACCACCATGAGTCAAAAGTGACTCAAAAATAACTGGTACTGGCTTATCCTGGCCTGGCCTCATTAACATAAAAGAGAACCCTTGTTTCAAAACACTGTTGCACAAGGAATGACAATAAGTTTGTGAACTCAGTCAAAGTGCTGCATATCTCTGCGGAATATCGCTACGGTCAGCTTCCAAGTACTCCCCTTGGGAAGCTGTGCACTGATGCCAGCACTTGGTCCACCCTTCAGAGTGGCTTTGGAATTCTTTTTCTGGAATGGCCATCAGAGTGGTCGTCGTATTAATCTTCATGTCCTGAATGTCATCAAACTGTGTTCCTTTGAATATTTCCTTTATCTTTAGGTAAAGAAAAAAGTCACTGGGGGCCATATCAGGTGAGTAGGGAGGGTGTTCCAATACAGTGGTTTGTTTACTTGCTCAAGACTCCCTCACAGACAACTATACAATTAAGTTTGCAAACTTGCCACTTTGCCACTATGCTCAATGGCCATTCCAGAAGGAGTTCCAAAATTGCTTTGACTAGTCGCTGGCATCAGTGCATAGCTTCCCAAGGGGAGTACTTCGAAGGTGACCATAGTGATGTTCAGCCGTGAGGTATGTGGCACTTAAAATAATTAAATTCACGGACTTAATTGTTGGACTTCGTATGTACAGGTACAGGAGCTGGACCCTCCCCATTTCTTTTAGGGGACATAATTCAATTCATAATTATGTCCAGTTCTCTTCCTGCAGCTCTGTGCGGCCACTGGGCAACTCTCAGATTCTAATCACCAAAAACCTGCATTGAAATTTCCCATTGGAAAAAAGGCCCCCTTCCCCAAGCCTGATGAAGAGCCTAGAATTTATAAGGCTTTCTCTTTCTAATGATGGGAATCCTGCTCCCCTGTCACACGCCTTGTGCTTTTGTGAGACTGTTTGTCACCTATGACCGTGATTCATTCACTTGCCAGCCCACCAGCGTTAGAGAGGCATCGCTTACCCCACTTTATAGATGAAGAACGAGGGATCAGAGAAGGGCAGTGTCTTTCCGAAGAAGCCACAGTAAAGGATGGGGTTTAGGGATGGTGCTTCTCAACCCTATTGTCTGCCTGTACCTCCCCAGGCATCTTAGCTGTTAACACTCTCTGAGGCCAACTGAGCGACACCACATGTGCAGACAACCTCCTTTAACCCCTTCCCTCCAAGCCTGTACCCAACCAACCCTCTTCTTTGGAACTGGCTCAGAAGGCTCCCTTGCAGCAGCTGGAAGAAGCCCTTTCAGAGTATAAGTAGAATCAAGGGCTTTGTCGGTAGGATAGCTCTTCCAGGCAAGGACTCGCTGGCTTTTGTTATTAATTGTGGTTTGGACGGAGGCTGAGGAGGCACGTTCCACTTGTAACTGTTACTTCAGCGGCGGGTTCCAATATCTCCACAGCCCTGGGAGCCTGACCGGGCTTGGGTGGAAGGCTAGACAGAGCTGCACCCAGGGATGGGAGCAGACTGGCTCCGGGTCACTGTGAGTGAACAGCCAAATGGAAATTACAACACCAGTGATGACAAGGACAATGAGGATGACTGTTGCTGTTGTTAGTTTCCATCATGGAGGTGCCAGCTCCTGACAACCTTGGGTTGTCACACAACAAGACATGGCATGGTCCTGGGCATCTTTCTGTTCATCCAAATAGTGGAGCCCGTTGTTAAGGCTGATGTGTCATCTATCTCACTGAAGGTTTTCCTCATTTCCCGACCCTATCCTTTACCAAACGTGATGTCCTTTTAAATATTTGTTGTCGTCATCACAAACCAAAATGGCATTGTGCTTCATGATGATAACGATGGCTGTAGTCTGTTGAGCACTTACTACGTGCCAGATGCCATGCCCCATACTGGACGTGAGCATCTGTGTGAGGCAGGGTCTGTGATTATACCCATTTTATAGATGAGAAAACCAAGGCTCAGAGAGTTTGTATAACTGCAGTGTTGGAACCCAGATTCATACTCTTAACTCTTGTCTTACTTTCTTGTCCTGGGTCATATTCCCACAAAGCACGACAGTTGTGGTCATTGGCCAGTTCACAGTTTGTATAACACATTCACCCTCAGGAGACACTTTCGTCTGCGCTGTCTCTTTGGCACCCAAGGATAACAGTGCCTGTCCTAGAGGACACTGAGAGATGCACAGTTTGGGTAACTGTCTCTGCTTACTGGTTGGACTCTCTAGGACTCCCTGTCTGCAACCTCCACAACTGTACCCCAGAAATAAACCTGATCTTCTGCCCCCACAAACCTGACTTTTTAACATTCATCTGAAGCCAGCCTTTCCCTCTGCCCCTAATATCTCTGATTTGCCACATATTTTCTGTTTGGCACCAAAGGAGTCGGATTCTATTGGGAAATTCATAGCTTTATCAGGAGCTGGGCAGTGTTTGGGTTTCAGTCCTTCACAGAGCCCATTATCTATGAAGACACGCCTAGCTCTGACCACACATCTCTGTGATGTGTCCTGCAGCCAGAAGTCAACTGACCTGCTTTTTCCAGGAGCAGCTCTGCCTCTTTGCTAAACAGGCGTTTTGATCCATCACAGTGTGGATGGGTAGGGCCCTGAGACCAGACAGCTTCATCTCATTCTCCATTCAGCCACTTAAGTGAATGACACAACTTTTGTGAGCCTCTGCTTCCTCATCTGTAAAATGGGTAAATAATAGCTCCAGTCTTGTGGAACTTTTGATAAGAGTAAGTCATGCATAGATAATGCATCACACATGGTAAACTCATTGCTGTTGAGTTGATTCCAACTCATTGCAACCCCATAAGACAGAATAAAACTGCCTTCTAGGGTTTCCAGGGGGCACCTGGTAGATTCGGGCTCCAGCACGTAGTAGACACTCAATAAATCGTTGGTATTAGAGTTCCCACTGAGTATCCCTTTTATTATGGTTCTTGACCCAGGTGTAAAGTAATACATTAAAAAAATACTTGAGGGTTTTGTGACAAAAGTTTACACTGGAAATTAGGTTCCCATGTAACAATTTTGACTTGATGGCATTGAGTTTGGGTTTTTTTTTTCCTTTTTGGTTCTATAGGTATTGTTCAGTGACACAGGTTACATTCTGCAGATTGTAACAACATTCTCGATATTTCTGTTCTGGTTTACACTAATTATGCTTATTATGGTGTACAACCATCCCAGAATTCACATGCAGTTTTTCATATTGGCTTTCTAGTCTAATAGAATATAAGCACCGTGTGGGTAAAAACTTTACTGTTTCACTAAGATGGCTACAAAAGTGCCTAGCACGTAGAAGACACTGAATGAGTGAAGGAATGAATGATTCATAGAAGTGGAATTACTGGATCCAAGCCCATGTGTATTTAAAATAGTGGTGCCTCATGCCACATCACCTTGGGAGGTGTACCAGCTTCTACTCCCACAGGAAAGGAGATAATCTGTGTCCCCAGTCCCTCTGCCGGCGCTGGGAGTCACACCCTAACCCAGTGCAGAATGACTCCAAATGTGGGCGGCCGTGCACTTTTCAGGACTGTGACCTCAGAAGTGGGAGTCCTGTCACCGCTGAGCATTGCAGAGGCACCAGGACATGGAAGAGGCCCATGGTGCGGGCTGCCTCTGCCCCCACTCCTCCGTGTGGTTTATTGTTGCCCCCCGCCCCCCAGTTCCAAAGCACTTGCTAGAGGTAGTTGGGGGCCCTCCCTGTGCTTTGGTAAAGAGTCTCTAAGCAAGGCTGAGAGAGGTTAGGGCCAGCGTGGTGGAGACCAGGGCTGTGGCTGTGGGAGCCTGTGAGCTTTTCTTGTATGTTATGATCATTTTACTATGGATTCCTGGATTCTTTGATCCATTCATAAGCCATTTGTCAGAGTGGGCTTATGTCCTACGTGGCTTTGTACCCAGGACTGATGTGTTACAGGTTTTAAGGACGATGAGTCATTGAATTGAATGGACGGATGGACGGATAGATGGCAGATGGACGGACAGATGGATGAATGGATAGTTTGTTAAAGGGACATAATCCCACCAGGCGCCCCTATCTCGCATGGCCACCAGAAAAACTCAGTATATTCGTGATTGGTGTAGAGCAATGAGAGGGCTGCTAGGATAACCCTCTGGTTGCTGCCGAGTCTGTCCTCAACCAGAGCCAAGATGATAATTAGCTCCAAGGTGGAAGCCAGGGATTTAACAGCCAAGGAGCTGCAGAACTCGTTGGGAAAGCTTGAAGAAACGGACCTCAGAAGCAGTAGGCTCCGCTCTCTGAGGTCTCTCCTCTTTCCTCTCTGTCCAATAACAGCCTGAACATACTTCCGTCAGAAAGTGATGGAGTGTTGTCTTGTATTTTCCCTTAACTGACTGAGTGCCCCTCAAAGGCAAGGGCTCTTTTATTATATATTTTATTTCCTTGATTCCTAACGCAGTACCTGACATGTACTAAAGACTAAAGTTACTGTTGCACACAGATCAGTGGTTGATGGATGGTTGGATGGATGAATGAATGGGTGATTGGTTTTAAGGATGATAAGTGAATGAATGGTGGGTCTTTTGGATGATAAACTTTGAGATGGTTTGCTAGATTGGTAGTTAGATAATTTGCTGGATGTGTGGAAGGCTGGATGGTTGGTTGGGTAAATTTATAGATGGATGGTAGATGAAAATATGTGACCATATTGATCACCTAGAGTCAATTTCCCGCAGTCCTTAAATGCATGTCTGCCTGTCTGCAATGACTATAAGATCTATTACTAGCAAGCAGAATTATTATAAACCCTTCCCCAATTCTAAGTGAGGTCGTGTAGTATATATGTGTTTCAGGGCATGAGCTTTAGAATCAGATAGACCTGGATTTGAATCTTGACTTAACTATTGAGAGCAATGTGGCCTTGAGTGATGCCCTTGACCCTGTAATCTGTGGTTTCCTCATTTGGAATGTTATTATGAGGTTTAAGTGAGATAATGAAAGTGAAGGTCTGGTCAGTGCTCAGTAAAATGTATTGTTGCAGGTGCTGTTACTGCTATTGTACAGAACCAATATGTAAGCTCTTGTAACTTTTTTTTTCTCCAAAAACCAAGTGTGTAGCAGATACTGGTCCAGTGTTGCATATTCAGTGTTTCACAAGACTGAAATATCCTCCATCTCTTGAAATTTATATTCTAGAGGGGTATTTAGACATTAATGAAACAAGTAAAGAGAAAAACAATTTTAGGCAGTATGAATTGCTATGCAGAAATGTGATGGTATGTAAGAGACTGGTATGCTAAGTTGTGTGGATGGCCTTTTTTAAAAAAAATATTTTGTGCTTTAAGTTTATAATCCAAGTCAATTTGTCATGCAAAACCTTGCACACGCACTGCTGTATCACTCTAGCAGCCCTCCCCACCTTGTGACAGCATATTCATCCCTTCCACCCTATACTTCCCGTGTCCATTCAGCCAGCTCCTGTTCCCTTCCACTCATCTTGTGGATGAACTTTTTTGAGCTGTGAGCTAAAAACAAGAAGATGCAGTGAGGCAAAGATCTGGGGAGTGAGAGTGTTCTGGTAGCAGTAATAGCCAGTGCAAAGGTCCTGGGGCACACAATCCTCAGCTTTCCCTAGTTGGAGCACCATTGCGTGTTGAGTCAGTTCTGAATCATAGATCATAGCAGCCCTCTGGAACAGTGTAAAGCTGCCCATAGGGCTTCCAAGGCCCTAAATCTTTATGGAAGCAGACTGTCACATCTTCATCCCTGAGCGGCTGGTAGGTTCAAACCACTGACCTTTAGATTAGCAGCCAAATGCTTAATCACTGCACCAGCATTCTGGGTTTCTAAACTTAGAACCCATAATCTAGTACTCATGGGAAGTCAAGTTAGATGTGAAGGAAATAAGGCTAAGCAAAGCCAGATTTTTAGCAGAAATGGCAGCAGGCACTGGTGGTCCAGTGGCTCCAGAAGCCCACACGGACAGCGTCCTGAAGGCCTGGTCCATTACTCAGCACTGCTGTCCTTGATGTTACTTCCCTTCTCGGGCAGCTTGTTTCCATGGGGGGACAAGAAAACTGTTAGACACCCCCAGTTTCAGGTGCAGCAAGAAGAGACCTTCTCTCACCCAGCAGTTCCAACAAAAGTCTGGAATTGTGTCCTGTCGGCTAATTAACTTGTTCAGGTTACGTATTCATCTCTGAATAGAACACTGGAGTCTGTCGGGTGCAGTGTTCTGATTGACCTAAGCAATAGGACCACTGCTGGGATTGGTCATAGATTCAGATCCTTGTCATCCACATAGACTGAGAATGGAAGAGGATGGTACCCTCCAAAATGTAGAATGCTCTTTGAAAGAGAAGGGAGAGTGGATTCTGGGCAAGCCAAAATAACATGTATACCTTACCTTTCCTAACTCAGTAATAAGTACTCCTTTGGTGAGTGATGCAAAAATTTAGTGTTCTCCATTCTAGACAAAAAGTTGACAATTCAGATAGGCTCAGAGGTGCCTCAGAAAAAAGGCCTGGCAAGCTACTTCCAAAAAGTATCAGCCACTATAAACGTTATGGAACTCAGTCAGTCCCACTCTGTCACGCATGGCATTGCCATGAGTCAGAGTCAACATGACGGCAACTGATTAACTGCTCCATCTGTGATTCAGAGCACCTTCTTCTGTCTGTTTAATAATTGTGTTTACTTACGTCTCCAGAAGCTTGTTGAAGCTCCTTGTGAGTGGAAACCATGTCTTGAGCACCTCAGTATCCCTCATTCCTGTGGTGCCAGTATAACGTCAGGGTCAAGGTCATACTTAAGTTGAATCAAGTTGAGGGCCAAGTATTACCACCATGGGTCTCAAATGGGCCCAAAGAAAGAGTACCAAAGAAACTCCTGGACCCACAAAGGACCACCAGACATCACCATCACATCTGTGATCTCTTGGCATTTCCTCAGGCAAAGCCAACAAGAACCTTCAATGGGATGAGGACTCAGTGGAGTACATGCCAGCCAACCCAGTCAGAATTGCCTTCGTTCTGGTGGTCCATGGCCGCGCCTCCCGGCAGCTGCAGCGCATGTTCAAGGCCATCTACCACAAAGACCACTTCTACTACATCCACGTGGACAAGGTGAGAGCCTCCTCCAGTCACCCCACACTGGCCTCTCATTGTGGGGCTGTCTGTCCCTCCTCGCGACCCTCCTTCCACATTACTAGTGCAGTCCTCAGTGCCTTCTTCCAAGGGAAAACTTACCGGCTAGACAGCTAGCTCTCTCTCAGGAGCATGTGTGAGAGAGAGAGAGAATGTGGAAGAAGGAAAGAGGGAAGCTATGTTTATATGAGAGAAAGAAAATGTGTGTACGTATCTGAGAGAGAACATGAAAGAGCATATGTGTGTGAGAGAATGTTAGAGTATGTGTCAGAGAGAGTATGTGTCAGAGAGACAGGAAGTGAGTGTGTGAGAGAGAGAATGTGTGTGTGAGACAGGAAGCGAGTGTGTGAGAATGTATGTGTGAGAGTGTGTGAGAGAATATGTGTGAGAGGGCATAAAAGAGTATGTGTGAGAGAATGTGTGAATGTGTGAGACAGGAAGCGAGTGTGTGAGAGAATGTGTGTGAGAGAGGACGTGAAAGAGTGTGTGAGAGAATGTGTGTGTGAGACAGGAAGCGAGTGTGAGAGACAGGAAGTGAGTGTGTGTGAGAGGGACAGGAAGTGAGTGTGTGAGAGAGAATGTGTGTGTGAGACAGGAAGCAAGTGTGTGAGAATGTATATGTGAGAGAATATGTGTGAGAGGATGTAAAAGAGTGTGTGTGAGAAAATGTGTGTGTGAGACAGGAAGCGAGTGTGTGAAAATGTGAGAGTGTATGTGAGAGAGAATACATGTGAGAGAGGACATGAAAGTGTGAGAGAGAATGTGTGCGAGACAGGAAGCAAGTTTACGAGGATGTGTGTGAGAGAGATTGTAAAAAGTACTTGTGAGAGAATGTGAGCGTGTATGTCAGTGAGGGGCAGTATGAGAGAAAATACGTGTGCATGTGTGTGAGAGAATGTGAAAAAGTGTGAGAGAATACGAGAGAGAATGTGAAAGTGTGAGAGAGAATGAGAGAAAAGGGGGGAGAGAGTGTGTCTGTGTGAGAGATTATAAAAGAGGCTGGGTTTGTATGAGAAACAGAATGTGTGTGAGAGAGAAAGTGTGTCAGAGTAGTGAAAGAGAGAGGGGTGTGTGTGTGTGAGAAAGAGAAACTAAAGTGTACATGTGTGTTAAAGAGAAGGTATGTTTATGTATGAAAAAAAGTGTGTGTGACAGTGCTTTTGAGTGCAAGCGGAAGTGTGTGTATGGATGACAGCCAGTGTGTGAAAGAGGTTTTGTGTGAGAGACAGTGTGTGTGTGTATAGAAGACAGAGGGCATGTGTGTGTGTGTGTGTGTGTGTGTGTGTGAGTGTGTGTGAGAGAGAGAGAGGGACAGAGATGTGTATTTGTATTATGTGTGTGTGTGACACAGAGAAGGCAAGTATGTGTTGGGCTCCAGAGTTTCCAGCTGTGACTTGATGCTTTCTCTATACAGAACTGTTTCTCTTGCTTCTTCTCACCTGACTGGTTCATGCCCAGTGCCCTCATGCCCCCCATTTTGTGGGGACGGCATTCCCGGGGTTGGCAAACTTTATTCTGTAAAGTACCTGATAGTAAATGCTTAAGGCTTTGTGGGCCACGTGAATTCAGTCACAACTACTCAGAAAGCAGCCACAGAAAATATGTGAACCAGTGGGTTTGGCCATGTTCCAGTAAACCTTCATGCTAGATTGGCTGTTCCAGAGATTTCAGGTGACCTGCTATGTCGTGACTGTGTCTTTAGTCAAGAAGGCAAAGAGGATGCGTGTCAAGTTCAAATGAGCCTGCACCTGAGATCCAGAAGGTCCCCTTCTAGCTGGCATGTGACAGGGAGGTGGAGGGGCAATGGAGGGAAACAAAAACCTGGAATTCCATCGCCCCAAATCCTCAGCAGCTTCAGACACAGCAGTATCCCGTAGCTCATTAGCCTCAGACCACCCACAGCCCAAGCTTTATAGACCTTTAACTCCAAGGTGGGGCCAGGAAATCTGTATTCAAACAGCTAAAGTAACATTTTGAAAATACTCAGGGTTTAGGTAGCAGTGTTCCATTCAGCAGAGGGGCATCCCAGGCCTGAGTCAGCTTCTTGAGTCAGTAGCCCCATCAGCTGCGGGAAATGCAGAGAGGGGAGGCAGAAAGAGAGGCAAGCTTTCATTTTCCACGCTGCTGACTGTCTCCCTTTCTCTCCTGGAAAAGCGTTCTAATTACCTGCACCGGCAAGTGCTCCAGTTGGCCAGGCAGTACCCCAACGTCCGCGTTACGCCCTGGAGAATGGCCACCATCTGGGGGGGTGCCAGCCTCCTGTCTACCTACCTACAGAGCATGAGGGACCTGCTGGAGATGACCAGCTGGCCCTGGGACTTCTTCATCAACCTCAGTGCAGCGGACTACCCCATCAGGTAAGGTGCCGGGCATCTCCTGCCAGCCTGGTCTGTGGTCAGCATCCCTTGCCCTCTCTGCGTGTAACTGGGCAGCTGGAATTTAAGGTAGGTGTTCCTGTCTGGAGAGGTGTCTCTGTCCCAGCAAAATGCCAGGGAGAAGCTTAGGACACTTTCCTGAAAAATCTCTCAAGAGAAGATTCAGGTTGGGCCTGAGAATCACTTGTGCAACTCTTAATCAAACATGATGTCCTTCTGTGGTCATTGGTCCTTCTGATGACATATCCGAAGTGAGACCAAGTCTCTCCATCCTCACTTCTAAGGAGCGTTCTGGCTATACTTCCACTAGGGCTGAATCGTCTGTTCTGATGGTCTGTGGTCTAGTCCACAGTCTTTGCTCATACCACAATTGGAAGGTAATGTCAGTTCTTCTTTGGTCTTCTGTTTTAACTGTCCAGTTTAATAGTTACTCTTAATGTTGCCAGATATCCAGGTTACAGCTTCCCAGGATGCAAATAAGGTACAGGTCTTTTTAAAGCTGGAAGTGTCCTCTGTCTCCCTCACAATGTGATCCCTGATGTCCTTCTTCAGTTTGGGGCTTGGTGGCATCCCATCATCTTCTGGGGGACCCTGGAGAGGCTGTGAGTAAGGCACAGTCTCTGGTCAGTTTGTGTATAACACACTCAACCCCCTTGAGCAGGACAGAAATGAAGAGGGCTTGAGAGATCCCTGCTTCAAAGGAAGGCCTGTGGTGATAAAAGGGAGTGATTATAAAGCGTCCAGGGCAGATTTTTATTTCCAGTCATTTCTCTATCTGTTCTGACATTCACTCAACAAACTTTTATTGAGCAACTACTAGCCTAGGCACTATGTAGGCATTTAGTGAGCAACACCGTCACACCCCCTGCTCACAGAACACATAGTTGAGGGGAGAAGCACCCAAGAGAGACAACGTACAAAGCATGAGAAGAGCTTAAAAAGAAAGGAGCTGTGAATGGGAAAAACAGAAGGGCTATAATGCGGAGCTCAGAGAGGCCTCTGAGTGTGCAGCTTTGCGGGAGACCTAAAGGACGAGAAGAGATGGGCTGGGAGAGGAGGGTGAGAATCTCATCCCCACACAAGCTTTCTCAATCTCAGTGCTCTTGACACTGAGGCCAAGTGCCGTCGAGTCGGATCCTCAAGGTCATTAGTTGTAATGGGCGCTGCCCGGGGCGTTGCGGGACAGTCAGCAGCAGCCCTGACCTCCACCCACTAGATGTCAGTAGCTCCCCTGTCCGCCATTGTGATAATCAAAACTGTCTGCAGACATTGCTGCGCACTCCCTGAGTGGGAGGCAGAATCGCCCCCCAGTTAAAAAAAACAGTATTCCAAAGGAAACAGCCTGGAGAAGGCCTGGGTCAGAGAAGAGCTTGTTGCATTTGAGGGATTTAAATACAGATGGAATAAAAGAAACAAGAGAATGAGAACAGGTGAGTTTGGAGGAAAGCAGAGCAAGGCTGAGTTCTGAGAACTTCCATCCATCTTTCATGAAAGGGCTGAGTTCCCAAATGCCCCAGAACACTGAATGATATCTAATCATAGCAGCTAACATGGCTGACTCTTCTTCAGCCTTCACAGGAAACCCATTTTATAGATAGGCAGACTAAGGCTCCAAGAGTAGCTTGCCTGAAGTCATGTGACTGATACATGGCAGAGCCAGGGTTAGAACCGGGTATGCCTGGTCCACGGTTGGTGTTGCTACTTCTTGAACTTGGCCCCTTGGAGAAGTCAAAGGGCTCAGACTGATAGGAGGGCCACAGCAGAAAATAGGCCTGCCACTGAGTTTAGTGGCCACACCACCTCATAGCTGAAACTCCAGGAGGGAAGGTACTTACTGGAGGTGGAAAGGTCATATGTCGTCTGCAAGTCTGAGGAGCCATGGTCATGGGTCCCACACTCTCCTCCTCCCAACCTCCAGTGGGGGCCCCAGAGGTCAAGTAGCAGCACTGCGGATAAACCTCTTGAGGGCGGGTAGCTGTGGCCAGCATCCTACCTGGAAGAATCACTGCAGATCAGTAGGCTGCCCCCTAGTGGCCCCATGTTGACTTGCAAGTTGAAGCCATAACCCCAAACCAAACTAAACCCGTTGCCATCAAGCCGGTTTCCTACAGGACAGAGTACAACTGCCCAGCAGGGTTTCCAAGGAGCAGCTGGTAGAGTCAAGCTGCCGTTAGCATCAGAGCTCTTAACCACCACACCACCAGGGCTCATTGAAGCCTTACCTATGGCTTATCAATCAGGATTTCTAGTATTTCAGTATCCAAGAAGACTAGTACTCAGATACTCGTCAGACAGCTAAGGGTTCCAGTCTGAATTCTGCTCTAAACGAGCCGTGTGACCATTGGCGAGTAGATTGTTCCCATAAAAACGAGATGTGGTGATAGAACCTAGCATAGTATGGGGTATATAGAAAGTGCTCCATAAGAGCCAGCTGTCGCCTCTGAGCTACATCCAAGCTGCCGTCTCCCATCTTCGAGAGGCCCAGCAGTCCTTCCGCAGACAGTGTACTTCTGGTGTTCCGGGCTTCAGAAGAGATTCATCCTACTAGTAGCTGCACTAGCTTTATCACCCCACTTCTGTAAATTGCTGGCCTGTCTCCTCGCCCGCTAGGTCTCACCTCTTATTTCCGCAGTGCCCCCAGCTCCGCTGCCCGCTCCGCCTTACAGCCTCACAGCCAGAGGCACTTCATGCATCGGCAATGCTGTTTCCTTTTGCTGTTGCGTTTGTGAAGTTGCCCTGCACAAAAACATATGAATTTTGCAGATGAATGCTTTCATCCTGGGCAACTCTGATAGACTAGCACTTCCCCATCTGCTGTTCCATCTGTAGCCTGCAAAACTCCCACTTCTTCTATCCCGGGAAAGATGAGCAAACTTAGAGCTTCTTACACGGAAAGGAGTGCCCAAGTCAGAAGCTCCTAACAGGCTCTGAGAGCTTGTGGGGAGTGGGTAGCTAAAAATGCGGCCCACCCAAGGTGTCTGCTCTGTCTACTCTAAGCTCTTAGATTTGATATCACCTCCTTGCGATATCTGGGGACATGACTCCTCCCCTCTTAGTAATGACTCGCTATCTTTACTGGGCACTAACCTTAAGGCCCTGGACACGGACTACTGAGGGTCAGGTTCTACACCAGCTCACGCTGGCCATGTAGACTGAGACAGGTCGCTCTACCTCTCAACCTCTCCACTTCCTAAAAACAGCCCAAATCACTGTTGCATATTTTGTCATAGGGCTGGTGGGAAGATTAAAGGGACTGTTGCATGTTCTAGCTGAACACAGCATCTGTGTGCAGTAGATGCTCAATAAATGCAGGCTGTAAGTATTGCTGCAGCAGAGCATTATGGGTGCCACAACTAGGCTCTGTCATCCACTCTCCCTTCAGGTAGAGTAAAAGCCTAGTAAAATATTAGCAGAACCCTTGAGTGGTGCTGGGGGTTAATGTGCTCTGTTAACCCCAAGGTTAGAGGTGGGAGCCTACACAGAGGTGCCTCAGAATCAGTGCCTGGTCAGCTGCTTCCAGCAAATCAGCCACTGAAAAGGCTGTGGAGCACAGTTCTCCTCTGACACACAGGGTCACCGTGAGTTGGGGTTGACTCAGCCACAGTTAGTTGTTTTCTTTTAGTATTTTTTGAACTCTCATCTGTATCCAGAGTGGGAAAGGTGGAGTTAGACAGTGAAGATTGAATGTTTGAGGTATGGCAGTAGAGAAGCAACTCATTTTTGAATGGTGAGAATATTCCGTCATGGACCATGCAAGTCAGGTGTGGTTCAGGCGTCTAGGCCTTCTGCTGTGCCGTTGGGGTTACCTCCTGGCTCTTGTAGACTCTGGTTAGAGCTGTGTTAGGTACACCTGGTGTGATGGAAATGGATCCCTCCAGATGCTTTATCATCAAGGGACATGATGGTTTTATTCAACAGAGTCAATTTACTAAGGCAGAAGAAAACTAAAGCATCATGCTTTAGTTAGATCAGTCACCAGAAGAGAGGAAGCCAAAAGCGTTCTGCAATCATGGCTTGGGTTGGTTTCACAGTGAGGAATGAGGGGCTAGTAGTAAGAGACCCCCACACGTTCTGTTTTTCCCTAGGCCCCACCCTCCGTGTCCTGGGCAAATCAGAGGTGAAGGAGGAAGGCTGAGTTTGTCCCCAGCTCTTCCCTGTCATTATATTCTCAGTGATGTCTGTTGCTTTGAGTGACTGTTGGACAGGGGAAGTCATGTTGCAATGTTTCAAGCTAAATCCAAGGTCTGGTACTCCTCCTCTGGGGATTGTCAGCAACAGAATCCTGCCCAGCAGTGGGAAGTTTTATCCTGACAGCGGAACCGCACCTGTCCTGAGGTCCACCTCCATGGAGCCCCGACAGGAGGCGCCAGCTGGTGAAGACAGGAAGCAGGTGGTGAGGCTTTTCCTCAGCATCACACAGGCAAATACTGACATGAGGCTGATGGCGTGCCACACAAGGCACCACCAAGTCCTGCAAACATTCCCTGTGCACCTACTGTGTGTCTACTAGGGGCAGTGACACACATGCAGTCTTAATCCTTACCCCCACAAACCCAAGTTCTACTGTGTAAGAATGTTTAAAGAGATTCAGTATTGAAAGGGTCTGGGGGCATTGGTGGGTCAGTGGCAAAATTCTCACTGTCCTTGTGGGTTTGATTCTCAGACAAAAAAATAAATATTTAGGTCCTGCAGGCTGCTACCAGGGGCGTGGGTGGTCGCTTTGCTATCTGGTCTTGGAGAACTGCTAGCTGGTAGTCTAGAGGGTCAGCCTCAACCCATGTCCTCCTGAGGCCCAACAAGTGCTGTCCTAGTAGTCACCCAGATGTGAGGCGATGAGGGCCTGGCCTGGACTCAAAACGGAGGGAATCATGGGTGGGAACATATGTGGGAAAGATGGTGGCATTGGCACCTACAGGGTCCAATGGGAGCAGCCAGGTGGAGGGCCCAAGGTTTTCTGCCCCTGGGGAGCCAGAGGGTTGTGGTATTCTTCAGAGAATGGAGAGAGTAAGATGAGGAAAGGGATTGGGGTCAAGAAGAAGTTGCCCCAAATCATTTGAAAGCCTTGCTCCTGCAGGGAGCTGATCTCCAGTCACTAAATGCATGCTTCTGCTGAGAGCTACTCAGTCATCCAGAGCTCCCAGGGGCTCTGGGACCCTGTGTTTTAGGAGTTCGTGCTCTTTAAAAAGAACACCAAACCAGAAGGATTGTTTTGTGATACAGTTCTCCACAAGGGCAAAGCAAGGTCCTTTGTGAGACCTGATGGTCAGAAATCTTTGAAATACAGCATCAGGGCTGCACCCCAGACCTGTTGAATGAATATCAGTTGCTTGTGGGAGGCAGGAATCTATGTATTTTTTACGTCTCACCTGGTAATTCTAATACTTAAAAACTTGAAAAATAATTTTAATAAAAAACATTTCCTGTCAAGTAGATACCGACTCCTGATGACACCATGTGTATCAGAGTAGAATTATGCTCCATTGGCTTTCATTGGCTCATTTTTGGGAATTAGATCACCAGGTCTTTTTTCCAAGACACCTCTGGGTAGATTTGAAACTCCAGACTTTTCTTAAGTAGCCAAAGATGGTGACAGTTTGTAGCCACCCAGGGATCCTTCTAATAATAATATGAGAGTTAAAGACTAGTAGTCCAGTAGGAGAGAGAAACATTATCATCGAGTTACTTAAATAAATAATAATGAGCTGTATAGCTACACACCATGACGTGGTAATATGTTAACCTCAGAGCTTCACAGGACATCGTATCTGGGGGCTCAGCACACCAGATCTTTGGGTGTGATGATCCCTGGTGCTGACCAAACCATGTTTGCTGTTTCGATGTTCAAGACACTTCCTTTCCAGAGAACTGAGGCTTCAGATGAAACCTCTGCAGAAAGTCACACCCACATAATGCTGGAGTCTGGAAGGATATGCTTACTGAGGCTGGTATTCCCAGGGGACTGGAAAAAAAGATGCCAGTAATTATACCATTAACAGTCTTGTTTGCATCCACTAGCAAAATAAGCACTCTCTCAGCCCTGTTATTTTGCAGGCTGACAGAGCACAGTCCCACCTTGGGCGAAGTTCAATTTGCTCTCCTGTTGCCTCTGTTCCAGGCTCCTAGGCTGCATTGAAGGGTGGACAGCTTCTCACGCTGTCTTTCTCTCCTTCCCTCCCCCCTCCCCCCGCCTACTCCCCTTCTCCCCACCTCTCTTCCCCTAATCCCCTTCATCTTCTTTTTTTCCTGATATTTTACTGTGTTTTCGGTGAGGGTTTGCACAACAGTTTAGGTTCCCAGTCAACAATTTCTGCACAGCTTGTTCTGTGACACTGGTAAGATTCTTCACAGTGCTTGAACCTTCTCATGATTTCCATTCTAGTTGTTTGACTTCCGTTAATCTAGTTTTCCTGTCACCTTACATTCTCATCTTTGTTTTAAAGTCATTGTGGAGTGTTTGGTCTCAGGTAGTTTTTAAAGGTGCACAGTACTTACGGGTGACATTTGTTATTTTTGGAGCTAGTTGGTTATTTGGCTACAGCGTGATCTCGGGTTAGTTTCAGTTCAAGTTTTCAAGAATATCTCAAGGCTGTCATCTCAGGGAGCCCTCCAGTCTCAGCCAGACAGTAAAATGTGCTTTTCTGTTGTTTTGACTTTTTAGGAATTTGAGGTCTTGTCCACATTTTTCTCCCATAATATGAGGGTCTGTCTATTGTGACCTTGATTAGAGAGGTTGGTAGCGGTAGATGGGCACTATCTAGTTCTTCTGGACTCAGGACAAATGAGGTTTGTGCAGACTGTTAGTTCTGTAGACTAGTTTCTTCTTTGAGTCTGTGATTTCCTTCTTTCTGTTTTGCTCTGGATACATCAAGACCAAGAGCTGCATCTTGGATGGCCACTCACAAGTCTTTAAGATCCCAGACACTAGTCACCAAATTAAGGTGTAGAACATAATTTTATGAGCTACATTATGCTGATCTTCAGGCTTTCTTGAGGCAAGGACTGGCACAGGGCATCCTGCTGGACCAACTGAGTGGTTGGAGTTCTGGAAGTTTTCCTGGGACTCAGCTGAAAAGCACTGGAGCACCTGATCCCTGCCAATTTAGGAAACTGTCCTGGCTGACATTGGTAAGGAAGAACATTTCTGGAATGATGTAGGGAGGTCACAATATCTGCGTAAAAGCCAGAGAAAAGATCCCAGAACAAAAGGCAAGAACGACTGGACTATTTCACCCAAGTGATGCTGATGATTGACAAAAATAGACTCCAGCTATTTTGTCTGTTTGCGTGCTGGTCTGTTGGTTTTTCCCATTCATCTGTTACTGGAAAAAAGATTCAGAGTCCTGAGGTAATGAGTTTGATGGTTTTTATCTTGAGTCCCATGCATACTCTTTGGCCAGCAGAAAGTTGAGCGTGTTAATCATTCATTCATTTATTTTAAAAGTATTTATTCAGACTCACATATGTGCCAGTGTTCTAGATGAGTGCTGGGCAAGAGACCTTCCTATGGATTTCAAAATGTGCCATCCAACAGTGGAGCCGTATGTGGCTGTTGAGTCCTCAAAACATGGCTTGTTTGGTTTTGATTTAAATGTAAACTCAAGTAGTATATTAAACAGCTTACTTCTAGATGTTAAAGACATAATCATGAACAAAATCAGTGAAGAACCCTTGCTACCATGGACGTAATGCTGGGGTGGTGGTACTAACTGCTGTCAAGTCGACCCCAACTAATAGCAACCCCACGTGTATCTGAGTAGAACTGTAGTCTGTAGGATTTCCAATGGCTGATTATGGGGATGTGGATTGCCAGGCCTTTCTTCTGAGGCACCTCTGGGTGGACTTGAACTCCAGAACTTTTGATCAACAGCCAAGCACATCAACTATTTGTGCCACACAGGGACCCAAAGTTTTGTGTACTGGGATAGAAATGCTTTCATAAGACAGAATTAGGCCGCTGCGCCCAAAAGAAGAGAGAGTAGATGCCAAACAGCTGCTCAGAAAGAGCCGTGGTTTCCCTCCTGTGCAAATTCCATGGCTTTAGGAGATTCCTCGGTGACTGTGCATTGCAATTTGTGAGGCGTTTTCCTGCTAGCTGCCCCTCCTCTGATCTCAGAACTCTTCTCTTGGCAGCGGCTCTCCAGGTGCACAGAGATGGTGTCTTTTCAACACCAGACATCTTCCTGCTCGGTGCATTGAGTGGTTTTATGTCTTGGCAAAGCAATGCCTTTTTTCGTGTGGCTTTTCCACCACTGGCCAAGAGTTAGGTTGGTGTGCGTGGTGGGATGTTCTGAGTGCCTCCAGACGGATCCTGGGGATCTGAGTGTGAACCCAAGTGCTCCACAGTGTAGGATCTGTTTTTCTTCCCCTGCTACCCCACCCCATCGACATCTAACTACAGATGAAACCTGTGTTCAAGGGCAATCTGATGGGACAGCAAGTCTTGAAGGGTCCTGTGGGATAAGGGAGACGTGTTCTTGTCCTTTTTTCTTGATGACAGCAAGACTTGAATGCACACAGGAGATCCAGGGTGTGGGGTTCAGGTTCACTCTTAGTGTATACACGTGGAAATTTGATGTTGCTTGGTTTTCTTTTAAATCATTCCCTTTTTCTCTCTTTGAACCAGAAACCCTGGTGGTGCAGTGGTTAGGAGCTACAGCTGCTAGCCAAAGGGCAGCAGTTTGGATCCACCAGGTGCTCCTTACCAACTCAGTAGGACAGTTCTACTCTGTCTTATAGGGTCACTGTGAGTTGGAATCGACTCAACAAAATGGGTTCTCGATTTTTTGTTTTTTTTCCAACCACGTTGAGTCATGGCCCGACACAGAGTGGTCAGCAGTGGCCTCTTGAAGTAGATGCCTGGGGAAGTGATCTGTTCCAGTCCAGCAGCTAATAATGTCGTTGTCATTACCTGCTGTCAAGTCGCCCGAGGCACAATGACTTTATGAACCACGGAGGAAAACATTGCCTGGTCCTGTGTCACCAGTGTGTTTGAGTCCGTTATCACAGTTGCTGAGTCAGATCTGACTCGACGGCACTGGGTGTTTTGTGTGTGTATGTGTGTGTGTGTGTGTGTGTGTGTGCATGCACTGATCCATTCCCCAAGGGTCTCCCTCATCGCTGCTGGACTTCTGCTTCACTAAACACGATGTCATTCTGCTGCAATTGATCCGTCCTGATGCCCTGACCAGAGCGAGTTGGATATTGTTCTGTTGTGATCCATAAGGCTAATTCTCAGAAGCAGACCGCCAGACCTTTCCTCCTAGTGTACCTTAGTCTGGAAGCGCCACTGAAAGCTGTCCACCATGGCTGAGATAACCCTACGGGTACTTGAAATCCTGGTAGCACAGCTTCCAGCATCCTAGCATCCCAGGAAGGTAGCGTGTGGGACAGTGAGACACAGAAGGTTCAGGTGACCTGCGCAAGGTCACACAGCTCAGAAGTGGCCAAGTCAGAATTTGATTGCAGGTTCGTTCAACTCCCAAGTTCAAGGTTCTGCCCGGACCTGTGAATTGATCTGTGATGTTGCATGAGTAGTTAACTAACACGGGGATGGGGGTGGGAGGAGAGGGTAGGAGAAAAGAAAGAGGTCAGTCACGCAGAAATGCAAAGGCCCTGTCACATGACCATGGCAGCCAGCGTCCCCTCCTCCAGATGGACTCTCGATAATGGCAGTGCAGGGCTGCATCCGTGGAGGTTTGCATTAAGTAGAGACAGAGGAGCCAGCTGTGCCATATTAGCTGGGACAGCCTCAGCTCTCACATTCCCTTGTAATCCAGCTGCCCTGGATCTCAGACTCTCCAGACCCTTCCCCTTACTGCCCGATGGGTGGTCCTGGATGGAATCCTTGCTCATTTAAATATTAGCCTAAAGCAAGCATGATTAGGAAGGGATGTGTGCTTCAGTCCCAGAATAAGTTTAGCCCTTCCAAAGCAAAACAAACATGATGCTGGCAATTTCTGCAACATCGCTCACTTCACTAGGGCACCCAGCAGGTAGGGGTCCGTGTGGTGTGCTCCAGATCCAAGCTTGACCTCAAACCAAGCAAATCCAATCTTTCTGAGTCTCAGTTTTCGTACCTGTGAAGTGGGGATGATAGTGTTGCCAGTTGTGGATTCTAGGTCAACTTTTGATTCAGTTTCGGTGGTATTGCCACTAGAGACTCAGAAGTGCACAAACTCTGCTTGACTACCTGGGAATCCAAGTATTTCTGTCTTTCCAGCTGGGCAAGCTCTCTGATAAACATCAGGAGGCCGTCCCCGTGGCACCTTACCCTGCCCCTCCTACTCATACCTTTCTCTAGCCCAGCACTGGGGCCGAGTGCCCTGCCTCCAAAATGCTGGCCTCTAACCTTTTTCTCTTTCCCAACCCTAACCCCACCCATAGGCTCAGTTAGTGACACAGCTCTTAATCTCTACACGCTTCTCACAATACCAAAACCCAGTGCCCTCAAGTTGATTCGATGCTGACTCATAGTGACCCTATAGACAGAGGAGGACTGCCCCATAGAGTTTCCAAGAAACACTTGGTGGATTTGAACTGCCAACTTTATGGTTAGGGGCTATAGCCCTTACGCACTATGCCACCAGGGTTTCCGCCCACAAAACTAGTTAATTGGAAAGTTGAGAATGAGAAAGAAGAATCCATTTGGCCCATCTGCTTAGAGTAGCCAGAAGCTCAGCCATGCAGGTGAGGACCCAGTAGGAACCCGCATCAGTGTTCTGTTCCCTTGTGGAGAAGAAATGAAAATCATATCCCTGCCTGTCCCCTGTGTCCTTTCCTCCTGCAGAGAAGGATTCTCCTCAGTGAGACTCAATTGTGTTCATCAGTCACCATTACTTGGCAAACCAAACCAGGGGCACAAACATTGCCACCCTTTTCTCAACATAATTCTACTCTTTAGGATGCTGGGATCTGGTTTAAGGCCAAGCAATTTTTGATTACAGAGTTAATCTTTGTTTAAAAGTTTGCCGCCCTGGGGAAGTTTCTAACAAGTTCCTTTAAACAATGCTTTCTTTGGACGCCTACAGCTAAATAGTCCCATTAATCCAAATTGCTTTCCTGGGATGCAGTGGCACCATTCAGTGACAGGGTGGTGTCTGCCTTCATTGAGAGCAATGGCTGCAGAGCCGTGCAGTGCTGCTTTCTCTGTGAACTGAGCTACAAGGAGACAGCCCTGTCCTCAAGTGTTGTCACCACTCAAGTGTCATCACCAGCCTTCATCCAGCCGTGACCTCCTGCATATGAAGTGCTGTGCTAAGTGTTCACAAGGTCCCATTCAATCTCTCAGCCACCTCCTTTCTTCCCCACTGGAGAGGGAGGGACTCAAGGACCTCGCCCAAGGTCACTCACTGCTGAGTGGTGGGACTCAGTCTTGAACTCAGCAAGTCCTGAAACCACTGAGTCTGGATCTTCCACCTGTAGAACTTGGACCATCACATGTACAAGGTGATTTGTAGTGGTTCAGAGGCACATTTTTTAAAAATGTTAATATTAATTAATTGGGTTATGGAATAAGTGACATTTCCAACCCAATTTCTGATTCTTTTAGCTTAAACCAAGACTGAAGGGTTTTTTTTCCCCTTCACTTAATTTAAGTATAAAATATGAAGAAATTAAGTGTCTCTTTATTCACTGAGGATATATTTATTGAGTGCCAGCACTTTTCTGGGCACTGATGACAAAACAGGAAAGAAAACATGAGTGCTTATGGGAGAGAGGGACAATAAACAGTGAGTGGGTGACACGCCAGGTGGAGACAGGTAACAGTTAAACTACTCCATGGAAGGAAGTTAAGAGGGGCTGGAAACACCCCCTCATAAGGTAGATAGGACAGAAAGTTGTAAGTAAAGTAAATGACCAAAAAGAGACAAACATTGGTCTAGAAGCTGGCAAACTGATTCTATAAAGGACCAGATGACGAGTATTTTAAGCTTTGCAGGCCTCACAGTCTCTGTCACAGTGACGCACTTCTGCTGCTGTAGTGCACAGCGGCCGTAGGCAGTATGTAAGCGATCATGGCTGTGTGTCAATAAAACCTTATTTACAAAAACACATGGTGATCCCATAGTTTGCCAGCCCCTCCATTCTGCCAGATCCAATCCGTTTCAGACAATGGCCTCGCTCCAGACACACTTGCCTTAGTCCTTGCCAGTATAGTCCCCAGCCCAGTCACCTGTCTTCCCAGGTAAGACCTTTCTTTCAGTATTTCAGGAGATGCTGTATATATGCGTGTCCAGCTTGTAGTCATAGCCTGGCCATTTCAGGTTTCAGGACCCTGGACAGAGAAAAGCCCCGGTGTTTACCCAGGCCTCTATTCCCTGAAAGGAGCCCTGGTGGCACAGTGATTGAGCCCTCAGCTGCTAACCAGAAAGTTAGTGCTTGAACCCACCACTCATTCAGCGAGAGGAAAATGTGATGATCTGCTTCCATAAAAATGACAGTTTTGCAAATCCTACAGGGCAGCTCTACTCAGTCCTGCATGGTTGCTCTGAGTCGGAATTGACTCCATGACGGAGGATTTGGTTTTCCTGTGTCTCTCTGGTCTTCCACCCCTGGACTTTCTGCTGGATCTCCACCCTGCCCTGGCTGGTGAACTTGACCTAAGATAGCAGTCTTCTTTTTCTGTCTTTTCCCCAAACCGGGATGACTTTCCCTTTGTGATCTTGAGCTAGAAAATAGCACCCGAGACACAGCTGGCTCCTCCTTGTGCCCTCAGTAGGGCCAGCCTGGAGGAGATGAGATGGACCATGAGTCACAGAGGCTCCTCCGTGACTGTAGACCTCTGAGGACCTTGGCATGTGTGTCAGCCTGAGCATACTCTGTTCCTGTGGTCTTACCACCCAGCCTTCCCTGCATGAACACCTTGGAAGTACCTGCTGCTCGTTAGTGCCGTAATTCGTCATGTCCCACCTTCTTTGATCTGAATCCAAAAGGTTAATGACGTTGAGACCCGAGACTCATTGATTTCAGCTCTCACCCCGGTGTCCTGCTCCCCTTGAAAGCACAAGGCTCATTTATCTTTCCTTGGCTGACCATGCAAGGTCTGCCAAGTGCCTGCAGACCAGCTCATCCTCATAGATCTCCCAGAGTGATCAGACATGAGTTCCTGTTGGGTTTTCTGTAAATTGGGCTGATCTTGGGTGCCCGGTGGCCTCTATGTTTCTTTTTCCACGTGCCTGGGCTCCCCTCCAGTCTTCTATGCCTTCTGTAGGTCACAGTGCCAGTCTGGGAGGAGAGAGGAGTTTTAAACCAAGATGGCAGTTCCCATTCAAACATGTTGCTATCTAGTCCATGCTGACTCATAGCAACCGTACTGGACAGAGTACGACTGCCCCGTAGGGTTTCTAAGACTATATCTGTATAGAAATAGACTGCCAAATCTTTGTATCATGAAACCACTGGTGGCTTCGAACAGCCAACCTTTTGGTTGGTAACCGAACACATACCCACTGTGCCACCAGCTTGGGTGATGATTACTGCATGCATTTTCAGCCTTGAGACATCGGTCATTTGTGCAGACAATCAGGCATTCAACACATGCTCATTGGAAACCTATGCACCAGACATTTTGCAGGGATCTACAGTTACTGTCACCAATAGGCTATTTAACGTCTCTTCTCTAACAGAATATACAGGTTAAGCCTTGAAATAATTTCATCTTGCTAGCACCGGGGGGAAGGAAATTTACATGCCTGTAACACTGCATACATATAAGCTGTTTTCTACTAGGGCTTCCCAGAAAGTTTCCCTGGAGAAGGGACCTTTGAGCTGTGAGTGAAAAGAAGGAATTTACTGGGTGAAAACATGGGGGATCAGTATTCCAGGCAGAGAGGGTTGCGTGTGCAAAGGTCCTGAGGCAGGAGGAGCCACAAGTGAATGAAGGCATGGTAAAGGGATAAAGCTGATAGAATGAGACTGGAGAAATAGCTGGGGACAGATTGGGGAGGACCCTGACTGCCAGGTCAAGGAGCTCAAAAGTTGTCCTAAAAGCAGTGGAAAGCCTCTGAGAAGTTTTCTGTTGGAAAGTGCCATGGTCGGAGAAAGAAGGTTATGTTCTTCATTAACTGCTTGGCAAAGGGAAAAAAAGAAAGGAGAAACAAAAAAAAAGGGAGAGGACTGTACCAGGCTGCTGGCAGAGGGGAGGAACTATAGCCACTATTTTCTGCTAGTGTATACGTACATTAGAGCTCAGGTAATTACTTTCCACCAGGCTAAGCGCCCCCTGCTGTGTCACTGCTGTCGTTGTCTCTCCTTGTTGGGCCTTTGCCCTGCATTTGGCATTCTTAGTCTCCCTGTCCCTGGCTTTCCTGGGGATGCCGAAATTTGAAGCTGAACTCAGAAACTCACTTTCTGGTCTGTTTGGCGTAAGTTTTCCAGGCCTCAAGCAACTGGAAGTGTAACAAGAGGCTTGCAAGTGTGTATTTGGGGAGTCAGCAGAGTTGAAGTTCAGGTTCTGGTTGTCCCAATTACTGACTGTGCAACCTTGGGCAAGTTGCCATCCTCTCTGTGCCCCGGTTTTCTCATCTGTGAAAGGGGAACCAACCCAGTTAACCAACCTCATCATTTGCTCTGAGGATTCAGCTGGAAAATCCGGTTATGGTGCTTGGCCAAGAGAAAGGGCTCAGTCAGTGACAGTGCTGGTGCCCCAAAGTGACAAATCCACTAGGTTGACAATTCCACAAAGGCAGAGACATATCTGTTTTGCTTGCTGTTGTATCTTGAGTTCTGGGTAAAGCATGCAGCCACATAACGAGGAGGTGGACAGGTATGGGAGGGGATGATGGAGGGAGGCAAAGACGGAGACGGAGGGAGGGAAGAAGGGAGAAGGGAAGGAGGAACGAATGGTCAGTGGCTATGCCGTCTGTCCCAGTGGACCTGCAGTGACACTTGTCGTTCATTCCTAAGTGGCAGAAGAGTCACTGATACCTGACTGTCTTTTTCAACTCTAAAATGATGAAAAAGCATCTCTGGGCTTCTTCCTGATTTGAGGACCATTGAGGGGTGTTGTCTTCAGTTATGTATTTCAGCTAGAGGCATTTTCAGATTTCAGCACCATGAAAATAGAAAAACATCCCAAAGAGCCAGAGAGTTGATTTCAAAAAAACAACAAGCCGTGGTGGGTTCTCATTAATCTGCAAGTGGGCTCGGCTGCTTCCCCACGTAACTGGAGGTACCTCCCCAGGCCCCAAGAGCACATGTGGGAGCCTGGCAGAGTGGAAGCACATTCACAAGTGACAAGTCTCTGGCTGCCCTCTGGCTTCCATGCAGCAAGGGGACAGAGAGGCGGAGGATCACAGGTTTCCCCATGGCCTTCCATGTCCATACCCATGTCTTCCTCTAGACCTCTGCGGTGAAGTGTGGGACTCAGAGGTCAGACAGCCTGGGTGCTTATGCCTGCCGTCGGCTGCCGTTAGATTGCCCCCCAGCTCCTGGTGACACCATGTGCATCAGCACAGAACTCTGTCTGGTCCCGCACCCTCACCAGCTCCACGATCAGTGCCACGTCAGACTGTTGTGATCCGTAGGGTTTTCAATGGCTCATTTTTGGAAGCGAATCATCAGATCTTTAGTCTAGAAGCTCCAATGAAACCCATTAAATTATAGCAACCTGCAGGCTTCTACTGGCAGATACGTGCTGGCTGCCTATGAGGTGTGTTTGGCAGGACTCAAACCTGGGTCTTCCCCATGGAAGGCCAGAGTTGTACCACGGAACCACCATGCCTAGGGCCTGACGTCCGTAGGTTTTGTCTTTGATAGTTATTGTTGTCGTTATTACATCATCGCTATTATTAGACATGTTATCCAAGCTTTGAGCAGCTCAACTTGCTTTCTTATAAGTGGAGCTAATACTGCTTACCTTCTGCACCTGTCCCAGAGGGATGGTTATACAGATTAAATTACTGCACATAAAATATTCAGGGCTACCACACATGACTATTGTTGTACCCTGTTAGGATGACTTTGTAAAGTGTGTGGTTCAGCTGCTTAAGAGCTGAAAGGAAGAAAGAAGAAAATGAGTAAGAAAAGAAAAGGATGCCTGCTTCTTATATGTGGCTTTCCCTTTTCAGACAGCCTCAGCCCTTTAGGGACCAGAAAGAGAGCAGCAGAGAGGTTGGTCTCTGCAGTGTTCTTGGTCTCTTGGGCCTTGCCAACATCCCAAGGATCCTAGCTTGCCCCTCGGAAGCCCCTGGTGTCTGTATATTGAGGTCGGGTACATGTGCAAGAGCCCTGAGGCAGGAGAGAACAGCCAGCCACTGTCTCTTCCTAAGAAACAGATAAGCAACAACAGCCATTGGATAAGGAGGGCGTACTGTATGCCTAAGCTAAGTCAGAAACCCTGGTTGTATAGTTGCTAAGTTCTATGTCTGCTAACCAGAAGTTCAAATCTGGCAGGTGCTCCTTAGAAACTCGATGGGATGGTTCTAGTGTGTCCTGTAAAGTCACTGTGAGTCGGAATTGAATCCGCAGCTAAGCTTTCCACTCGTATGATGTCATCAAATCTTTGCCTGACCCAGACAAGGGATCTGAGGCTCAGATGAGGTAGAATACTTGCAAGCTTGTACAGCAAGGAAGCAATAGAGCTGGGCTTCAAACCCAAGTCACTGATACCGAGTAATATCCCACTGGAGGCTCCTCACGCTGTGACTAAGTGGAGCCCCTCTTAGCTGAACCTGTCCGTGTATCTAACTCAGCATGAAGGAAAGAGACTCTTTGCAAGTTTAGAAATTCCCTTTCAGGGCCGGATGCACCCTTGAGCACATCACTCAATACTCCTCACCACCTGTATGGAGCAGCTGTCATTTGCCAGACATGCTGTTGGTCAGTGCTTTCTCAACTGGGATTCCTTACCTGAACTTCAGGGCACAGAAAATGACCCGCCTGCCCATTTCCTCAATTCTCCAAGGGATGGCACCTAGCTAGTACCATTCTCCAGGCACAGGAAAGAACCTAACCCATGGCACGCAGTGGCTGTCTCGGGCATCAGGGCTTCGTTCCTAAGCCTTCACTTTTACTTCTCAGTGCTTTGGGCATGTTCACCACGGCTGCGGTAGCATCTCACACAGTACCAGGCACATAGTGGGCTTAACCTAAATGTCTGGCGAGTGAATGAACGGGGTAGAGTGGTATGCACAAGAGCTAGGTAATCCCAGCTCCCCTTTAGCCTGGATCCTCTTTCAATCCAAACCATTTCATTATTCAGGGACCAGACGTTGAAAAGAATTCATCAATGATAACTCAACTTATGCAGCATCTCCTAGGCACAGGAGCAGGACCCCAGTGTGTTCTCACATGGCGTTGGTTAAATAAGGATTTTGTTGTTATTGTTGTTTGTTAGATTTTGTTTTCGAGTAACACACTGTACTAGTCATAACAGGGACACAAGGGGAGTGAGACTCAGGTATTGCTCTGTGTAAGTATCTATCTGGGAAGGGTGAGAAAATCCTATAAATGAACTGGCATTATCTAAAGAGCTATAGGCATGGTGGTGGCATAGTAGAGCTGATGGCTTACTAGTTACAGAGCTACCACAAGTTGTGGCCACTAACCAAAAGGTCACCAGTTTAGATCTACCAGCGACCCCCTGGAAACCCTATGGGGCTATTCTACTTTGTCCTGTAGGCTCTCTGTAAGTTGGGATCAACTCAATGACAACAGATTAGGTTCTCAAAGAGTTGTGAGAGCCCAGGTAGCACCATTGGTAAGCTCTGTGCTGCTAACCAAAAGGTTGGCAGTTCGAATCCATGAGCTGCTCCGTAGAAACTCTCTGGTTTCTGTCCTGTAGGGTCACTATGAGTCAGAATCAACTCAACAACAATGAGTTTGGTTTTGTTGATAAAGGAGAATTCATGTCTGAGGTCTCAGAACTCAGCACAGTTTTTTTCACATTGGAAAAGCTCAGTAAAGGTTTGTAGAAGGAAAAGAAAGACAGAAGGGCAGAAGGAAAAGAAAAAGGAAGGAAGGAGAAAACAGAAGGGGGTGGAAGAGAGTGAAGGAGCAAGGAGAGGGTAGAAATGGAGGAAGAAGGGAAATTTAATTCACATCCCCAAAGGTAGCAACAGCTAACACTGTTTATACCAAGTGCAGTGCTGAGCTCCTAACCTAAAATGCTTGATTCCTTGTAATCCTCACCACCACTCCGTAAGATACAGATTGTGACGCCCAGTTTTCAGAGGGCGCTACTCAGAAAACCTCTCATCTGCCCAGGGCTGGGCAGCAGTGAGCGCAAAGCTCGGCCAAGCTGACCGCAGGGATCCAGCCATGTGCTGGCCTCTGCCCTCCTGAGACAAAGGACTGGACCCTTAGTTGGCCGTCTTCCTTTGTGATTCTTGAAGTTTTATTTTAAGCTACTAAAGCTTTTTTATCTCAGTGAAATTTTCCCCAAGACCCCAGATATGGAACCTAGGTGAGAGTGGGCCCTCTCTGAAGAAATCGGAAGTGAGGTGCCCTGAGTCGGCACCTGCACAACAGAATCTCGGACCCCTCGAGACATAAATCACTGATCTATAGGACAAATTCTATGTTAAACATTCTAGAAGTCTTCTGCCACCAGGAACTGCCAAATCACTGCCTCAGAGACTGCGTTCCCTGTTCAATTTTTTTTTTTTTCCCCTCATCAACCCTCTGCAGCAGACAAACAACTTAGGAGATCAGTGGACAAAGAATATACTGGATACAGCATGTTATGATCCTCCAGAGTCTGTCTCTTGAGCCAAGGATCGGCTTGAGGTTTGCAGAGGTGGACACAGTAGTGGTTTGGCCATGGGGGATTGTGTGATTTCCCATCTGTCATGCAACTTGACCTTGCTCCAGAACAGACGGGCTGTGAGCCTGGCAGGCTGCCCAGGGAGGGTGTGATGCTAGTGACAAAGTTAGATGTACTCCAGGCTCCATCCCACGCTGGACCGGAATCTGAGCTGCCCTTGTCTGGGAGTTCTGGGTGACAAGAATCCTTCCTCTATCCTACTTCCAGCCAAATGCAGCCTCTAATCCTGGAGAATTAATAATAATCTTAACTAATACCTGGGCATTCTTTGGGCTAGGCTGCCCAACCTGCAGAGGTCCTATGCTACTTCGCCCTGCTCTTATGGATTGAATTGTATCTCCCTAAAATGTGTGTCCACTTGGCTAGCCCTGATTCCCACTAATGTGTGGTTGTGCTCCCTGTTACCATCTGTTGTGATTTTCCTCTGTGCTGTAAATCGTAACCTCTATGATGTTAATGAGGCAGGATTAGAGGCAGTAATATTGATGAGACAGGACAGAATCTATAGAATTAGATTGTATCTAGACTCAGTCTTTTTTGAAATTAAAAAAAAAAAGTGAGAAGCAAGCAGAGAGGAGAGGGACCTCATACCCCTAAAAAAGAAGAGGGAGGAGCAGAGTGCACCTTTGGACCCAGAGCCCCTGCACGAAGAAGCTCCTACACCGAGGGGAAGATCAGTGACAAGGACTTTCTGCCAGAACTACATAGAGAGAAAGCCTTCCCCTGAAGCTAAATTCCAACTTCTAGCCTCCTAGACTGTAGGAATGCATTTCTGTTTGCTAAAGACACGCACTGGAGCTGTTTCTGTTATAGCAGCACTAGGTAACTAAGACTGCTACCCAAGAGCCAGAGAGGATTAACCACTAAGCCCATTATACATCTACTTACAGTAAGCAGGGTAGGCACAGTGCGGGCGTAGCTGTGTTCACTTGCTGATCTGGAGGACGCAGTTTGACGTGGGTGTCACCTCACAGATGGGATGAGCTTGTGTGCTACAGATGGGTAAGTAAGCACAAATAAGCTGTGCTTACATCGCTTATTGGGTAATGTGTCCCTGCCACTATCCCTCGTCCCACTTCTGGTACTAAATTTTGGAGTCAGCTGGGATTTTTGTGGTTACAAACAACAGAGAAGTTTTGATTCTTCCCACTCAGATCACGTTTGCTTTTAATATTCAGTCTTTTGGTGTCCTCCAAAATGGGCCTCCCCCTTGTCCCCCAAAGACCAAATCAGATAACTGGCTGTAATCAGTCATTGTAAAGTGATGCAAAATTCGGTTAACCAACTTGTTTCGTTTAATCCTCACAACACCTCTAGGACATAGGTGTTGTCGTGGTCCCTGATTTTCTAAATGAGGATGTTGAGTTCCCAAGACCTAAAATGACCCCACCCAGGGCCCTGCAGCCAGGAAGTCATTGAACAAGGACTGGAACCTGTGTCGCTCTGACTTCAGCTCTGCGTTTTTAACCACTCCAGCTTCTGATACATTAATGATTAGCATATTAAGGATGCCTTTCCTGTGAAATTGAACTAGATAAATATCCCTGCAGGTAATTGCTATCATTTGCACAAACCTGGAGGAGTGTGGAATGGTAGGTGGGAAAATAGGATCTGTTCTCAGCCATGGATGCAAAGAGAAAATTGAGCTTATCCACGTAGTTGAATTCAGTTTCATGGTCGTTAACATGCCTGTCCTTCCCGTTTGAACCAGCAGCTGAGCTAGTTCTTGCAAGCAGAAGTAAGAATGGGCCAGGGAAAAATTCAGGTAGGGTGTTGGCAGCATAGAGGGTAGTGTGGACAAAGGCCCTCATTCTGGAATCCGGCACACGTGCTAATAAGCAATCTCTGTGGGCCACTCACTGAAATGGGCATGGGGGACCCAAGGGAAGTGGGCATAAGACTGATCTCAAGAGTGCCTGCCACCTTCTGGGCCTGTTCTAGACACTGGGGGAACGTGGCTGAATCAGGCCAGGCCACTGTCCTTGAACATACATAGCTTATATTCTTTCTCAAAACACAGATGTGTAAGGTTAAAGATGTCCCAGCTTGGTGGAGTAGTGGCAGGGATTGGTACACCTTTCACCCTGCCTTTCTGAGCAAAGAATACACAAACTTGTTTCCAACAGCTTTCATTTACTCAGCACCTACTATGTGCTGTAGAAACCCTGGTGGTGTAGTGCTTAAGAGCTACAGCTGCTAACCGAAAGGTCAACAGTTCAAACCCAACGGGTGCTGCTCCTTGGAAACTCTGTGAGGCAGTTGCATGCTGTCCTGTAGGGTCATTGTGAGTTGGAATCTACTTGAAGGCAATGGATTTGATTTTGTGTTTTTTTTTAACTATATGCTGGACAGTAAGTGAGGTATACCCACAGCAGACAAGCAAGTCAGAGACTGTTGTCACCCCCATTTTTCAGATTAGAAGACTAAGGCTCAGGAGCCTGAAGATCTAGCTCAAATTAAATAATAAGAAAGTGCCATAGATCAAAAGGAAATTTCTACCAGCAGCTGTCTGGAAACAGCCTTCATTTAGCCAAGTTTTGATTCTTCCCACTTAAATCACATTTGCTTTTAATATTCGATCTTCTGGTGTCCTCCAAAATGGGCCTTCCCCTTGTCCCCCAAAGACCAAGTCAAATAACTGGCTGTAATTAGTCACTGTAAGGGGATGCAAAATTTGGTTAACGAAATGTTCTGCTTATTTGAGATGGCTCATGGTATGTGAGGATAATCAGATTTCAGAGAATTAAAATACAACCAGATAGACTTCTCACTCTCTGTCACACGTGTGCAGGCATGCACGCGCGTGCACACACACACACACACACACTAGCCCAAATGGCACTGTAGTTCTTCATTCATGATTCAGGAGACGGCCTAGGATTCAGCATGGCCTCCGGCTGCTGATTCTTGTCGGGTACCTTTGCATTACAGCTCTTTAGAGGGAAGGACTGACGTGTGAGAGTTCTCATTGATGGAACATCAGATAAACTGCGTCTTAGAATGGCCTATGTATGTTTAAAGTGAAAGATGTATGTCTTACAAATGTTTTTGAGAGTGCCGAGGCTTAGAGAAATGTCTTGCCCATCGCTTCCGATGTGGTGAATGTGTTTTAATTCTGCACAGTTTTCATCAGCATCTACAGGGCAGGTCCAATTAAACATGAGCATCTCCAGTGGGGTTCACTCTCTGGGTGATTCTGGAGTGAGCGGCTGCTCCCTGGTGTCCCCACCTGGCTTTCTCTGTGTGTTCCCTGAACACCTGTGCCTTCGTGAACCTGATGTGTCATCCCATAGTGCCCATGATAGTCCACGTGTCACTTCATGCCACACGTCACTGCATGTCACACATATCACTTTACATCACATGGGTCACTCTGTCACACAAACTGCTCCATGTCACATGTCATTTCATGCTGCACACATTACTGTATTTCACACACGTTGCTATGTCACACACATCACTCCATATCACACAGGTCACTCCATGTCATATTACTCCACGTCACACATCACTTCATGCTGTACGCATCATTCTGTTTCACACGAATCATCTGTGTCACATCACTCCAACTCCGTATCACATCCCCCATGTCATATCACTCTGTGTCACACACACCTCTCCATGTCACGTCACTTCGTGCTATACACATTATTCCATTTCGTACACATCGCATGTATCACACACATCATTCAGCATGTCCCCTGCATCCAAGTTGTCTGTTGATTCTTCATCCAGGAAGCATGGACTGAGCCCTGCCTGTGGGCCGGACTCTACTGGGTGCAGCAGACGTAGACTTAAACTCTGCCTGCCACGGCTCCACTTGGCCGTTTGTTGAGTGTGTCATACACACTGGTAGGGCACCTACCACGTGTGAGATCTTGGGAGAACAGAATGACATTGGATCCAACCCCTGCTCTTTTCATAACTACAGCCAGGCTCCTGGGAAGTCCTGCCCAAGGTGCCACCCCATCCATCTGGAGGGAAGTCTCAGTGATGTTTGCAGACAGATGGGCTCCAGCTTGTAACGGTGCCGCCAGCTCATAAGGGCGGCCCCAGGGGTGAAGTGAGGGTACTTCTGCCCCCTGCCCATTTCTTCTTGGGAGAGGGTTCTTCTAGCCTTGGTAGTAGCTCCCCTCTTTTTCAGGACCCCGTGGTTATTCTGAGAGCCATCGCCTGTGCAGTTCCTTCTCCCTCCCAGACCTCTGACCCCTGGTTCTGATGCAATGGCACAACTCCACAGCCATGCCCTTGACCCTTGGCACAACCTCATTCGATGCAGCATGACTATGACTTTCTGAAAGCAAAGAGAGAATATAAAACACACTTTGAGTGAGCAGTTCCACATCCAGGGAGTTATCCTGCAGGAATCTGTCGTACCCACAGATGGAAAGAGATAGGTACAAGTTGTTCATGCCTGTACCAAGTAGGAAAGAAAACAACCTTTATATATCCATCACTAGGGGATTGGCTATCCCCAGCCAGTGAGGGTCTGTGCAGCCATTAATAGGATAAACTTGACCTGTATGTGCTGATGTAGACAGAACAAGGCACATCCTTACATTAGAATGCCACATATATATGTGGCATTAATGTAATAACATGATGTAATTTTATTACATTAATGTAATAAAATGATGGATAGACTATCATACCATCAGCCTCTTAGGTTTTCATGATAATTACATTGGTTAATAGATGCAAAGCAGTTGAGGTGTGTCTGACACCACGGGCTGGGCGCTCAGTGAGTGGTAGACGATGCTGGTGTGCTGTTGCTGCTCTCACTGAATTCTCCATCTGGCTACAAAGGGTTTTCATTATCATCATCATAATTTTAAAAGCCTAGGAAAGAAATTCAGTTGGCTGTCCTATCAGTGGTTTTCTGGGCTCTTAAGATCATCATGGAAGGAAAGTGGCCCCACTGCTGTGAAATCTGGCATTTCCCTTGACCACATGCCCTTTCATAGGAGCGGGGAGGACACTGCATCCCAGAGTAAGGTCCTTGTGCCGGGCATGGCCAAGTTGCTTTCATGCGCTCAGGACTCTGATTTTAAAACCAAAAGTTCTGTAGTCTGGGTGCCTGCTCAGTCCCAGGCAAACCAGGAGAGTTGGGCACCCTGCTTATGTCTATGGTGGCACAGGTGGTTTAGGAGGTACTCTGGCAAGTGGCCATTACTATTCTGCATGTGTAATAGTAAAGACAAAAATGATGCACCAGACTCTTGGTGTCACCACTGTTGTTGCTTTGGATAATGCTCAATGGTAATTAAATGAAACATAAATATGAAATAACTGTACAGATGATGCATTAGTGGCAGGAGTTGTGGAGATAATGACAGCATATTCTGAGCTCAGAATGAAGGGGCTTCGACTTTCACCTTTACCGCACTCAACCAACTGCGTGCCAGTTTTCTACCCAAGCTCCCATCCCAATCCTGTTCCACAGTGGTCCATCCATTCCAACCCAGTAGGTCACCAGCCAGTAACCTGGGATCTGTGCACCCAAATGAGACCTTCCCTGCTGCATCAGGGGCTTGAAAACCTGCATCTCAGTGTTCACAGAACACTGAGTGTCCTTTGTGGTTTAGCACTTCTGGCCTCACTGTTAGGCTGGAAGCCCCTTGGGCAGGGTCTTCTCAGCATCCTGAAAATGGGAAGGGGTTATGGGTCACAAGGATAGTGGACAGGAGGGGTCTCGAAGAAGTGCCGTCAGCTGTTGTGTTTGGCTGATCCCCTGCTCACCCTGTCACACACTCCCAGGAGACAGGCCTCACTTGGCTGTAACTCGCATGTGACTGGAGTGTCTTCTCATGCAACCTGGGAACCTGAGAGCTGAGCCCCTCTTCCTGTCACCTGCTTGCTCTGAGCTCTTAGGCTTTCTAGAAACACAAGATGGTGTAGTAGCCATCTGAAAGCCAAGTCCTAATTGTGTCACCAGTTGGTGGACCCTGGGCACATCCTTTCCATGGGGCATTTCCTAAACCATTCTCTGCAGAGCGTAAGTATTAAATATAGGTGTTGATACTTAGATATTAAACACAGAAAGACTTACAGTTCCAATGAGTGTGAGTCCTACTGTCTTACCCTGGCCAACATTTCTGAAGCTTCTGGTGTTTGAAATGGTGATACTAAAACCAAAAAACCAACCCTACTGCTGTCAAGTAGATTTTGACTCATAATGACCTCATAGACAGAGTAGAACTGCCCCATAGAGTTTCCAAAGAGCACCTGGTGGATTTCAACTGCCAACCTTCTAGTTAACAGCTGTAGCATTTAACCACTGGGCCATCAGGGTTTCCATGGTGATACTGCTACTACTAAATTAGTAACCAACATTTATCAAGTGCTTTCTTTATGCCAGGAACTACTGCACAAGTCTTAGCATATACTATTTTATTTTATACCCATGACTAAAAATAAAACCAGTTGCCATTGAGTTGATTCCAACTCATGGCTATACTATGTGGCTATACCAGAGTAGAACTGTGCTCGCTAGTGGTTTTACTGGCTGGTTTTGGGAAGCAGATGGCCACGCCTTTCTTCCGAGCCTCCTCTTGGTGGACTCAAGGCATGAATCTTTCAGTTAGCAGCCAAGCACACTTACTGTTTGCACCACCCAGGAGTCCATGTCACATCTGTGGCTTATTGAGATGAAAGTAACTTGCTCAAAGTCTGGAGTTGGATGCACAGACATTGGAGAGATGATGAAGAAGTAGAGAGGAAGAGAGTCAAGTGCTGATATTCATACTTGACTGAAAGCCGTGCTTCAGAACCCTTCAAGGGCACAGGCATCACCTGCTAAAGGGCTCGTTGTAACGCCCCTGGAGAATGGCATCTGTGAGAACAGTGAAGCTGATGCTGCTGGTCCACGGACCACACTGTGAGTAGCAAAGTGTTTACTCAAACCCACTGCTGTCAAGTAAATTCTGAGTCATAGTTACCTTATAGGGCAGAGTCGAAGTACGCTGTAGAGTTTCCAAGGAGTGGCTGGTAGATTCGAATTGCAATCCTTTTGGTTAGCAGCCAAGTTCCGGATCACTGCACCACCAGGACTCTGGCAAGGCTTTAGAGCACGTGTCTCTTTTCCTCTGCATCTGGAATTCACTCCTTCTGTGCTGTTTGTGGATGCATTCTAGCAGTGAAGGGCCAGTGCTTTGATACTTTGTAGAACCAGCTTCCAGTCCTGGTTCTACTCTCTCCTAAATGGTTGTCTTCTCTGAGCCTTAGCTGCCCCGTCTGTAAAATGGGGATGACAGTTGCCTACTTCACAGGGTATTTGTGTCTATTAAGGAGCCCTGGCATTGCCATGGTGAAGCACTCAGCTGCTCACCAAAAGGTCAGTGGTTTAAACCCACCCGCCGCTTTATGGAAGAAAGATGTGGCGGTCTGCTTCTGTAAAGATGACAGACAGCCTGGGGGACCTTATAGGATGTTCTACTCTGAGTCACAATCAACTCGACAGCAGCAAGGTAGATTTTTAATGAGTGTTGTTGGAAGCCCTGGTGGCGTAGTGGCTAAGGGTGGCATAGAGGCTTGCCAACCAAAGGGTCAGCAGTTCAAATCCATTTCATAGAAACTCTGTAGGTCAGTTCTGCTGTGTCCCATACGGTCACTATGAGTGAGAATCAACTCAATGGCAACGGGTATGTGTTAGGAGTCCCTGGGTTGTGCAAATGGCTAATATTCTCAGCTGCTAACCAAGAGATTAGAGATTTGAGTCCACCTAGAGGCACTCAGAAGAAAGGCCTGGTGATGTACTTCCCAGAAACTCAACCGTTGAAAGTCATGTGGAGAACAGCTCTACTCTGGTTCACGTGGAACAGCGGTGAGTCAGAATCGACCCGGTAGCAACCAGTTTGCTTTTCTGTTGATGTGTATTTTAAATGCAATAAAACATGAAACTGATCTGCCCTCGGGGTCTGGGACGTGATGTCTCATCAGTAAATGGTTGTGGTTTGGGAGCTTATTTTATTATTCACTTATTTATTCATCTCCACAGAGATTTCCATATGGTTCCAATGGGTTAATTTGAATATATAGTTGTTACCTGCCCTGACCAAGAGTGATGGGCCCCAGAGTCCCCATCGTGAATCAGACCCAAGGAGCAGGCCTACACCAAGAGGCGTGTCTTCAAATAGTTCCAGCAAAAGGTAGAATGAAAATTATTAGAGACAGAGAGGGAGAGAAGGGATAAGTGGCAGGAGCTGCTTGTCAGAGGACTCACCCAGAAAGAGGAGGGAGAACTATGTCTGAGAGAGGACGAGAGAGAGAGAGACTGGAACAGGGTAACATGTCAACAGATCTCAAGCTGTTAATTATCTGGGGAGAACTAAATATTATGTAGGCAATTATCGACAGGCGTCTGAAAGCAACAATGGGTAAACTTGGTCCCCAGCCAAATCCTGTCTCCCTTTGGAAGACTGGGGAGACAGGCGTTAGCATTCCCAGCCAGCGTTTTACACTGAGGGAGAATGAGAGCCCCAGGCCCCCTGGGAAGGGAAAGACAGGGCTCCCCTCACCCATCCGGCCCAGCCAATGCCAGCTCGAGCCCATCGCCGGCACGCAACTCTGGGCTGTGAAAAGCAGCTTTACCCACAAGCTCTGGGCCTGGAAACTGGGCCTCCTTCCTGTCCCCCCATCCTCCCCGTAGATGTCATCTTTTGAGACGATTTCATGTGGAAGCATCGCTAAGTAAATTCGCTAAATGCCTATTCATCCCCGTCAGATGGGGATTCGGTGAGGCGGTAAATGTGCAAATGGCCCCAGCTCACGGCGGTGAAAGGCGCTTTGGGGGCTGCCAAGTGCGGCCGGCACCGCTGACCCGGGAGGCCTGTAGCTTTCCGAGAGGGGGCCCCAGAGCCCAGAAGGCCTCTCCAACCCTCCCACTTAGGAGAGGCCCCCATTTATCATTCCTGCTGCCGGGACCCATTCAGAGGTTAACTTGTCCTGTATTCATCAGGACAACAATAATGAACTGTCGCAGAGAGAGGCAGAGAGGGGGTCGGTAAATAAGAGTGGCTGAAACACCCAGATGAAATGGCCCTCTTTATGGCTTGGGAAGAAGGACTGCTTGCTTTTCTCCCTCCCCCCCCCCAAAAAATACATAGGCTGATGTTGTTTCCACTTCACGCAGGACCTTGGGGAGACCCTGGTGGCGTAGTGGGTTAAGTGCTACGTCTACTAACCAAAAGGTCACTAGTTCAAATCTGCCAGGCGCTCCGTGGCAACTCTATGGTGCCAGTCTACTCTGACCTGTAGCGTCACTGTGAGTTGGACTCGACTCGATGGCAGTGGGTTATTTTGTTGTTTCACCCAGCAACTTAATGGGGCTCTCTTCCACGCAGGTGCCGTGCAACTCGGTGTTGTACGCACATCGATTTTTACCTTGGTGTTGACACACAAGGAGCACCCCAGTCTGGACACATGGGGTCCCCTCTGTGCCTGTCCCCTGCAGGCAGCCGCTTGCACGTAGGCAGGGTATAGCTTCCTGCACGTGAGCCCTGTGCACTGCAGACACATGAGTTGTTCTGACACCTCTTTGAATTGATGTTTATTTCTGTAACAGGACAAATAAATCAGCAGTGCTTTAACTGCAGCATCTCTTGACTGCTCCATGCCCCCTCTGCTGGAGTTAGGGCTTGGTCAGCACGAGTCATCCAGTCAGAGAGCAGGGGATTGGAGCGGTGCCACTGGAGCTGCAGGGAATGAAGGCAGGGGCCCGGGGCTGGGGCCAGGGCTGGGGGAGGCGTGAAACCCGTAAGTGGGATGCAGATAGGGCCTGGCACCTGGCACTTACTGCGCCCCGACTGCGTGCCATTCAGTCCACCCACTTGTGTGTTCAGGAGCCGTGGTGGTGCAGAGGTTAAGCGTTTGGCTGCCAACCAAAAGATGAGCCGCTGCGACACACCAGCTGCTTCACAGGAGAAAGGTGTGGCGGTCTGCTTCCGTAAAGAAACCCTGTGGTACATTCACTGTACCTGCATGAAGAGCCTACTGTGTGCTGTTGTTGCTGTGTGCCAGCGAGTCAAATCTGACTCGTAATGACACCATGTGACAGAGTAGAACTGCCTTGTAGGATTTTCCAGGCAAGAATCTTCACTGGAGCAAATTGCCAGGTCTGTCTCCCATGGTAGGTCTCTGATGGGTATGTCTGAACAGCCAGCTTTTTTTGGCTAGCAGTGAACGCTTAACCTGGGCTCAGACCCATGCAACAACAAATGGAAAAGACCCATGTGGTGGTCTCTGCTGTGTGCTGGGCATGAGTAATTCTCACTGCCACATGAGTTCAGCGAAGACTGCCATTCAGAGAAGTTAAATGACTTCTTAGACACAACTGACAGTTAAGTACTTGACAACTAACCCAAAGGTAGCTTTACAGAAAGACCTTGCAATCTGCTTCCAAAGGGTTAACCAAAACCCCCTGCCATCAATTGCAACACCTAGAGACCCTCTAGGACAGAGTAGAACTGCCCCCCAGGGTTTCCAAGGAGCAGCTGAGATTAGAACTGCTGACCTTTTTGCTGAGCCTTCACCCTTATGCCTCTGGGGCTGCTCTGACAGATTACAGCCCTACAAACCCTTTGTAGCAGATCCCAGCTCTGTCCCTCATGAGGTCGCCGTGAGTCTAGATTGGTGTGAGTCTGGATTGGCTCGGTGGCATCCAGTTTGGTGTATGAGGTTTTTTAGTTTGTTTGTTTGTTTGTTTTGGATGCAGCTGTGTTAAAAATGAAAGCACTACCTGTCTGTGTCATAGTTCTGCCAGTAAGTCCAGATGCACTGTTCTAAGGTGCCATCCTACCTCCCAAATTCCTGGATGCCTTTATCTTCCCAGAGAGGTGTCCTTTCTATGTACTGTCTTCACCACTTCTTCCGATTGGGACAACCACTCTTAACCCTTTCCCTCTAAAGTAAAAGTCCCTGAACGGAGGAGTCTGCTGATAAAGGAGCTGTCACATCAGCACCACTTACCTGTTGGGGTTTATTCAGCAGAAGAGGCAGCTGCGTGGCTGGCAGATGGAGACCTGTGTGACTGCCTTTTAAAATACTGTCACAGCTGTATGCTCAGGCTGATTAGCTGTGACTACACTGCTAGCGCCGAGATTGATGGCGGTAAATTTGGGACAACAGTGTTGGGAGGCATGCCATCCCTTGTATTGTGCCTCATCTTTTTTAAAGCCATCTCAATCAGTAGCTGGTGGTTACAGAGTACTTGATATACACTCATTTATTGATCCCTTCTTTCCTCAGTGTGGATTTGAAGGAATCCATTCAAACTCGCTTTGGTCCATTCTTTGATTCATTCAGCGACATTTGGTGCATACTCGTGTAGCTCACAGTGATAAACAAGTCCACTTGGGTTCCTGTGCTCACGGAGCATACATTCTAACATAGGCAAGTTCACTGTGCTCAGATAGTGATGAGATGGTGAAGTCAGTGGGGGATGTGATGAAGATCGGGAATGCTACATTAGTTTGGATGGACAGAAAGCATCTCTCCAAGGAGGTGGCATTTTAAAGGAGGCCTGGATGACCAGAGCAGACCAGCACTGAGAAAATACAGCACGTAATGTCCCAGGCACAGCAAGTGCAAAGGCCCTGAGGTTGCTGTGTATTGGGCCTTGGTCAGCACAATGATTATATATGTTTGCCAAGCCTTGACTGTTGTAGATCAAGATGCTCAGTTTGCCCTAGTGCAGTTCATAGGAGACAGACAAGCACAACAGCCCATTTGAATGTAATGTGGCAGGCTCAGGGGAGGTGTGACCATGTAAGAGGACACCTCAACCGGCCTATGGAGTGGTGATCAGGGAAGGAGACTCCAGCAGAGCGGCAGGCCTCCCTCTTAGTGGCAGAAGGAGGGGCTCTGTTTTGGTGACAGGGGAGGGAGCCAAGACTCAAAGGTTCCGCAGTCTCCAGAGGACCCTGACTTTGCTCTCCATTTGTTTCCACAGGACAAATGACCAGCTGGTGGCATTTCTGTCCCGGTACCGAGATATGAATTTCCTGAAGTCGCATGGCCGGGACAATGCAAGGTACCACGTGTCTTCCTCCCTCTCTGCAGAACGGAAATGAAAACTGGAGTTCTCACTGGGAGCTTCCTTCTAGGCCACTTTGGTGAAGCCAGCCGAGAGTTGAGGATAGAGAGAGGCCAGGCTGGGGTGGGCCTTGGCCACGTTCATGTGCGGTCTGACGTGGTCCTTCCTGCCAGCCAAGAAGAGAGTTGACAGTAACCTGTTTACCTAGTCTCGTAGCACTTGATACTTTCTTCCCAAACCCTTTCATTCCCATGATCTCATTATGCAAACTCCTCCATGTAAATCAGGCAGGCATTATTCATTCCCATTTTACTGATGTGCAGACTAAGGCCCACAGTTTAAGTGACATCACCAGATCATTCATTCCGTCAGCAAGTACTTACTGAGCACCAACTATGTGCCTGGCTCCATTCTGGAGGTGAACAATTCAGAGTTTTTACTCAAGTGGAATTTATTTTCTAGTGGAAAGGGAATGTCATACTAGCGTGAACCCAAACCCAGGTACCCTGACTTCAAGCTCAGCATGCTATCCACCATGTCATGCCTCCTCCTGATGTCAGCAAAGATGTGGAGGTATCCAGAACTCCAACCTGGATCCACTGAGCCTCTCCCACGTAAGATGAGCAAGGTCATATAGCATCTTCCTGGCCCAGCTTAGAGATGAGCCCAAATCTCTTGGCCAGAGACTAAAAGGGATTTAGTCTTGGGTGCCCCCTATAGGAGAGAGACTGCAATTGCTGACAGCCTGTTGCCATGGAATTGATTCCAACTCATAGTTGTGACACTGAGGACAGAGTAGAACTGCCGCATTGGGTTTGCAAGGATGTCATCTTTATGAGAAGAGATTGTCATATCCTTCTCCCTGGGAGTGGCTAGAGGGTTCAAACCACTGGCCTTTCACCGTCAGCAGCTGGGTGCTTAACCATGGAGTGCCTTTGCTGTCATCTGACATAGCAACTAGAAAAGGAAGACCCCATTTGCCCTCAAGTCACTTCCAAATCATGGCCACCCCGCGTGCTTCAGAGTAGCACTGTACTCCACAGGGTTTATTTGGCTGTCCTCTTACAGAAATAGATTGCCAGGCCTTTCTGCCATGGCACCCTGAGCAGATTCAAACTGTCAACCTTGTGGTTAGTAGCTGAGAGCAAACCATTAGTGCTGCCCGGGGGCCTCCCTCAGACATAAACACCACAGATGCCAGCCCGTGACTGCACTGGTGTCTTGGGGCCTCCTTCCGTCTGAGGGCTCAGAGCATACATCACCCGGCAGCTTAGGCACTAATTTTATCTTAGTATGTTTTGTTTGGCTGTCGTGTCTTTGATTTTTTTTTTTTTAATTCAGGTGCTACATTTGAAAATGAAGAACCCTGTTAAAAATAGCAGTATTTCTCATGAAAAGCCAGGTTTCCGGCTAAAAAGAAAAACAAAACAAAACCCATTGCTGTTGAGTCAATTGCAACTCATAGCAACCCTATAGGACAGAGTAGAACTGCGGCATACGATTTCTAAGGAGCACCTGGCAGATTCAAACTCATTCCTTTGGTTAGCAGCTGTAGCACTTAACCACAAGGCAACCAGCTTTCCAGCTCATCAGAAGGTCCATGAACTCCGTGCCTGGGTGTTTTCATGGTAGCTGTTGTCTGGATCGCAGGCGAAGCTTGTGGTCCTCAGCTGGTCCCTGCCCTGCATGAGCTCTAACCGTGTTCAGTTCACAATCTCTGCTTTCCACTCTCTCTGCCACTGCTGGTGGAGATGTCCTTTTGACTGACTCTGTGACTTAGTTTACCCAGCTTTCCAGAATAGTTGAGGGACAAAAGCAGAGAGCTTCATTTCTTGAGCTCTGAAGAAGTAACCCCAAATCCTTCTGTTACTGTTGTTGCATGATTTTCCTCAATCTTAATTCTGATTTACATTCTGTGGATTCTTTATAGATTCTGAGGTTTTTTTGGTTTTGTTTTATTGTCCCCTCCACCACCTAAATTATTTGCATTTAAAAAGAGCCTCTGACTTGAAGGGGTTCTGTAAATTAGCAAAGATTGGAATAGGGCATTTAGGCCACCAAAGGCAGAAAGGCCTGGGTGAAGAAATAAGAACAAAGAAGGGTAGCAGCTGTGTGTTGTGTCCCTACTCTGACAGGCACTTTCCTACAGGCTACAGTTCCACCCTGACAGTCACTCTCTGCAAAAGTAAGAATTACTGTTCCCATTTGTCAGAAAAGGGGGCTTCGGGAGCTTAATGGTTTTCTCAGCGTCACACAGCTTGCAAGTGCTTGTACTTGAACCCATGTCTCCTGAGCTCCAAAGCTCACAGCAGCATGGTGGGGGTAGGTAGGATTGCGTGGAGGTGGTTAGTTACCTGAACAGGCCCAGTGCTGGTACTGAGTACTTGAAGGTGGAGAAGGAAGACCTGTCTCCCCCTCTAGCTGAACTTCTCATACACAGTTGGTGCAGACAAGATTGTGTTCTGAAAGGGGAGCCGACTCTAAGTGGACAGACTTGCATCTGAAGTATTGGCATTATTAGTGTTACTGTTTCAGCCCAGTCAGTGTTGACTTATTGCTCACCTCTTACCAGGCCCTTCGAATAACACAGACCATATAAGGGTGGGCTTTGAATTTCAGATTAGAATTCTAATCCACTGTGTCCTGGCTGTGTTGCATTGCGCAGGTTACTTGACCTCTCTGAGCCTGTCCCTATACATGTACAAAGGACATGTTAATGAACCTACACTCATCGGGTTGTTAGAGGACTATGTAAGATACTACGTACAAAGCATTTGACATAGAGTAAATGCTTAATGATGATGATGTGGGTGATCAAGTTGTCATTGTCATGAGAAGCATAGGATTAAAATATTGCCAGTGAGAGAGAGAAAGAGATGGTGGATAGGCTGGAGCTGTCGCTCTGGGTGAAGCGCATCTCCTGCCTCACTGATGCATATCAGTAGTTAACAGATGGCATGGGGCAGGATAAAGGCAAGATTCCATGACATTGCTGCACTTCCCTCTAAAACCCATGGCTCTGTGGACAGGACAGTTCACAAGCTCTGACATTCATGTGTGAGCCCTCGGCTGAGATTGCCTCATTTAGATCAATTAAGGGCAGTAATTTAGTGTTGAGTTAGTGGCAGAATGCTCCAGTGTGCCATCCTCTGCTCTTTAGTAGAGGGGGCCATGTCTGCTGTGTGAACAATACTAGCCCGTTTTCTATCCTGTCGCCCAGTTGTGCAGCGACAGGCACAGCTCAGCTCTGGTTCCCTCACGGCTGCTATGTTAGACAAGGTTCTATAGGTAGAAAATGACAGAAACCCAGCTCGAACTAGCTTGAGAGGTAAAGGAAGTTATTATATCATGTAATAAAACATTAGTAACTGACTTCAGGTATGGTTGAATCAAGCAGCTCAAATGGTATCATCAAGTTCAGACTCTAGTCAATCTTCCTTTTGTTTTAGTGTAATTATCTGACTCTGAGTGGCGACCTTTGGCTACTTCTTAGCTTCACTTTTGAAAGGAAACAGACTCAGAGAGGTGAAGTAACTTGCTGAAGCTCACACAGCCAGGGATGGTCAAGGACTCAAACCCAGGTGATCACACACTCGTAATCGCTGCACGGTGAAATCTCACTGCTTCCTTCCAACATGCTGGTCAGGTTCGAGGCAGCCACTCTGTTCCTCTGGGCTTCGTTTTCTTCCTTTGGTAAGCTGGGGGGTTGAACGGGTTGGTCTCTGAAGTCCCCACTCATTCTGATGTTTCATGCTTCTAGGCCTGCTGGTACAGAGGCAGAGAGCTTGAAAGATGGAGAAATGAGAAGGAGCAAAAGCCAGCAGTGAGATAAAAATAGGCCACAGGGCACTCTCTGTGTTTAATTCCATGTGGCTCCTAATGGCAGTGTTGACCTTCTGTCCCCACCTCCTACCTTTAGCAGCCAATATGGACTTCCTGCTCCCACTGCGAAGAGATGGCATGACAGGCAGAGTCGTATTTTAATAGCTGCCAAATTGATCCTGACTGTTCCTGTAATTAAACAGAGGGGAGTATTGTGTTCCCTGTTTCTCCTTGCTTTCCTCCAAAAAAACATAAAGGAACACGATGTGGTGAAAGACAGGTAGCCCAGAGAGCCGTGACAGGGCTGCCGGAGGCAGGCGCCTTCGAATTCGCTGCCAGGCAGCCTGAACAAGCAGGTCACCAGAAGCTTCCCCAGTAGCTCCTGCCTCTGCTCAGGAAACCATTCGAGAAGTTTCCTGTATCCCTGCTGCCTGCACAAATCCCAGTGGGTTTCTGGGGAGGGGCCCCTGACAGGGAGCCAGAAAGGAAAAATCCATTCCCTCTGCCAGAATACAGTTTCCTCTGGGACTGTCGCTGTCCTGGTGGATCTCATTTCTCCACTTATATACTCAGTTACACTCACAAGTGCCACTCAGTGGTATTCTGCTGGTACTTAACCGGGGGACCCAGTGAGGTCAAGGGCAAGAACATGGGTGCTAGACCCCAGCCCTGGCCCAGGCTAGTTCTGGGACTTCAGGCAAATGGCTTCACTTTCCACACCTCCATTTCCCCGTCTTTATAAAATCTGGAATGTGGTAATGGGGTCTCAAGGGATTGGATGTCCCTAGTTACCACCACAGGCACCGAGCCATGTGCTTCCAGGTCTCACCTCACAGGTAGCGTCCCATTTTCAGACTACTGCCACTGCCCACTACCATCACATCGATTCTAACTCATAGCGACCCCATAGGACAGAGTAGAACTGCCCCATAGGGTTTCCAAGGAGCACCTGGTAGATTTGAACTGCACTTAACCACTATGCTACCAGGGTTTGTTATCCTTTTTTTTTTTTAAAGAAACCTACAGCTCTCAATTCGCTTCTGACTCAGAGCAACCCTACAGGACAGGGTAGGACTGTCCCACAGGGTTAACAAGGAGCAGCTGGTGGAGTAGAACTGCTGATCTTTTGGTTAGCAACCTAAGCCCTGAACCAGCGAGGCTTGGAAAGCTGTGGCAGCTGGTTCTGGGACACTTGGCTGGTGAACGGCAGAGCTGGGATGGGACGTGATTCCATCTGACCTGAAGACCTGCTCTCATTTATCACTGCTGCTTAGTAACTGGCATCCTGAAGAACCTGTAGTTTTAAGGAAGAACCTATAGTGTTACGCACTTTGGGTGCCTAAATCAAAGAGCCTAATCCTGCTGACTTTGAGAATTGTTTTTTAAATAAGTGAGGGAGAGAAATCTGATCCTTCTTCTTCCTAGAGCCAACACTTCCCAGAGTGTGTTCCTGATCCATGAACAAGGTGTGAGATTTTTTTTAGCTCATCAGTGGACATATTCTGAAAAATTAGGCATTGTTCTTATTTTTTATGAACAGAAATTTAACTTACCTAACCCATGACTTCATGGACATTATGTTTAGACAGGCTAAGTTTAAAAGCCATTTAAAATTAGTAAAGTATTAAGGGAAACTTTGATCGATGCTGTATAAAGCACATAGCAGAGCAGTGGAGAAGCCAGGTTCTGCGGCCAGGCTGCCAGGGTTCCTCTGCTGGCTCCAAGCTGTGTAACCTTGGGTCTGTTACATCAGTTACCTGTGTCTCAGTTTCCTCATCTTTAAAATGGGAATGATAGTGATAATACTGTCCTCACAGAGTTGTAAGGATCAGTGAGTTAATACATAATGAACTGTTGGAAGTTAGTGGTACGTGTGAATGTTCCATTAATGTTACAAGGATGATGGTGTCGGTGATGATGGTGATGCTGATGGTGACAGTAGTGGTGGCGATGATGGTGACGCTGATGTGATAGTGATGGAGAAGATAATTGATGATAGTAATGGTGATGGTGACAGCAGTGGTGATGACAACGGAGAAGAGATGACAAAAAAACTCTTGAAAAATGGTATGCAGTCATTCTTGGTATACAAAAATAATATACAACTGATTAACATTTTGGAAACAACTCTTACAGAATCGGGAAGGACAGGCAGGAAGCCAGGAGGAACTCCATCCCCCAGATGAGAGGCAGCCTAAGCAAGCTTCTTGCTCTCCCCAGATCTGGGTACCTCCCGATAGAGGCAGCACTCCCCGCTGGGGGACCAGAATGGCAGCTAAGCAGCTTCAGCAGCTCCCCTCTGTGACATTGAACTCATCTTCAGGCCCAAATCTCCCTTGATGTGTAAACAGGCAACTGTTTAACCAAAAGTTGGCAACTCTGCCGAGAGCCTGGCCAGGAAACTCCTCCAGGCAAATCTGCTTTCAGGAGGCCCTTTGGTGCCAACTAGCTTATCAGGAGAAGGGCTCTCTCCCCAGCTGTCTTGTAGCACCGTGATTGATGTGAGGAGATAATTAATATCTCATCTCCAATGGGGAAAGCAGATTGCATTTCCCTTTAAGGCCAACCGGTGAGTTTATCACTGTTTGCGTGTTCATGGTATTTAATCCAATTATGGCAGCCCCATCAAAATAAAGCTTAGCATCGCGCAGGCACCCACCCAGACTCGCGTGCACACCCTCCCTTGACCCTTGACTTTAGCATGTGTTTGGAGGCCAACTTGGCCACTTGTCTTTTTAGAAAAACAACACATGTACAAGTTAGACAAAAAAAAACTAGAAGGAAAACATGTTCCCACTGTCACCTCTGAATGGTGTGCGTTTGATTTTTATTTTAGTCTTTATACTGTTTTGTTTTTTTTTTAATGTTTGAAGCCTGCTGTGAAGGATATACATTATTTTTATAATCAGAACAAAGAGTGATAAACATTATTACTTTAAAAATATGTGAACTGTGGAAGCCAATTAGCCTTCAGCAGACCTTCAGGAAGTTCTCAGAGGTGAAAGATGATTTGGGGGCCTTAGGTCATGATATAAGGTCCCACATGAAGTGATGAACAGACTACCAGGCCCAGGGACTTCAGGTCCCAGGATTAGAGATCCTGACTCTGTGTTTTCTCCTTGGATTTCTTTTCCTTACCTACTTGAATGTTAAACCTGAGTCAGCTCTCTTCGCATGGGGACAGTAATAATGGTTATTCATGGAGGAGTCCCCAGGTGCTGCAGACACTTAACACCCTAGGTTGGCAGTTCAAGTCCACGCAGAGGCGCCTGGGAAGAAAGGTGTGACATTCTACTTCCACAGAGGCAGCCACTGAAAACTGTAGGAAGCAGAGCTCCACTCTGACACACATGGAGTCACTGTGAACTGAACTGGACTCGACAGCAACTAGTAATGATAAAAGAAAATAAGAGAGAGGGGTTTACTATGTGCCAGGAACTGTTCTAAATACCTTACAAATAGTAACTCTTTTCCATACTCTGATGTGTATTTTCTCTTTCATCTTCATCATACCTGTGGTGACTCATTTTACAAACAAAGCATTAGAGACATAGAGAGGTGAAGTCATTTCCCCAAGGCCACACAGCTGGTTAGTGGCAAAGATGGGATTCAGACCTTGGCCCAACTCCATGATGTAAGTGCACTCACATGTTATGATACCCATTTTCCAGGTGGAAAAACTGAGGGCTAGAAAGATTAGACAGCAGACAGCTTGTAAGCAGGGTGATAGACTTGAGCCCAGAGTCTGGGCTCTTAAACACTATGCTGAAGGGGTCCTTGTGGACCTTCCCACTATGTCCCTTCCACTAACCAGGGCAGAGCCTGCCTCTCCTGTGGGTGCGCTGCTGTGAAGTGAGGTCATGAAGCTAAGCCTTCTTGTCCAGTGCACTGGCTCCAGCCTCTGTACCTCTTTTTATGTACTCAGGCCCTTGCATGCCCTATTTCTTGACTTATAAAGCTCTTGCCCCCAACTCTTCAAGTGACTGGGTCCTTCTCTTTGAACTTCAATGCCACTCCCTCAGCCAAGCCTTCTGCGACAATCTTCTGTAAGTGCCTGCCTCTTTGCTTCTGTTTTGTATTTGTTTCTGTCTACTTATGCATTCAAGAGAATGGTATCACGGCCTTCTGGCTGACAGTGTATAGACTCCAGAACCCAACTGCCAAAGTTTGAATCCCATCCTTGCTATTAACTAGCTGTGTGACTTGGCAAAATTATGTAACTTCTCTGTGTCTCTGTTCCTTTGTAGAATGAATCTTCATAGGATTTGATGAAGATGAAATCAGGCAGTGTATATACTACATGTGTGGAGCAGGATCTAAAACATAGTCTCTGCTTACTATGCTTAGTCCAAAGCATAAACTGAAAAAACCATTGCTATTGAGCCAGCTGTGGCTCATGGCAACCCCGTATGTTACAGACTAGAACCACTCCATCAGATTTTCTTGAACTGTAATCTTTACAGAAGGACATAGCCAGGTCTTTCTTTCACAGTACTGCTGGGTGGATTCAGACAGCCAAACTTAACTTTAATAAACAAAACTTTTAACAAACTTCAAACAAACTTAACTTTATTTAAAAAAAAAAAAAACACTGCCATCAAGTTGATTCCAACTCATAGTGACCCTACAGACAGAGTAGAACTGCCCCATAGACTTTCCAAGAAGCGCCTAGTGGATTTGAACTACTGACCTTTTGGTTAGCAGCCATAGCACTTAACCACTGTGCCACCAGGGTTTCCAGTGAAATGTAAACCATTTGTACCATTTTAAAGACTTAAAGTGTAGTAAGTGCCCATAGCAAGTGGTCACTAAAGGGTAGTTATTATTTCAGGGAGTCCTAGTGACACATTGTTTAAAGTGGTCAGTTGCTAACAGGAAGGTCAGCATTTGGAACTCACCAGTCGCTCTGTGGGAGAAAAGATCTAACCGTCTGATGTCATAAAGATTAAAGAGTAGGAAACTCGGGTGGGGCAGTTCTGCTCTGTCCTATAAAGCCACTTGCAGTAAGAATCAACCCTACGGGACACATTAGTAGTTCCTGCTTAGTCCTTCTTCCTAGGAGGGAGAGAAAGGCAGACATCAGGTCTGTCTTACTCACAGTGAATTATCAGCACATAAACCAGGATCTGGGGTACAGAAGGTGCTCTCTGGAGCTGCTGAATGAGGGAACGACTCCAGCTACTTCAGCATAGAAAGATGGCCATGACCCCAGCCAAGTTCAGGGAAAGGCACACCACACCCTAAGCCTGAGAAGAACAGCCAGCAAGGCTCCAATGGAGTCACCAAACTCACAACCCAGTGAGCTGAATCCTCTCTTGTGTTCATGGCTTTTAAAGATGAAAGGGTTTTCTATCCATGTGTTTGACCACTGTTAGAAGGATGACTGTAACACCTGTCATCATTGCCACCACCACAGCCATAGGTGCTGCTTGACCAACATAGTTCAGTAGGTTGGGTTCCCCTGGAGACTTTGGCTCTGTCCTTGGTGCTGAAAAAGCCTTGCCTTGCAGGAGATGGCCCTTTTCTTTAGTCTTGGAAGATATCCTGCCCGTGTTTGTCAAGCAGATCCTGGGGACAGAATCCATTGTGTTTCTAACTCGATGGAGGAAACATGCTATGAATCTTGGTGGAAATTTGTGAAAAATTTGCCATGTGCCAGGGGCACTGTTGAAGGAGCCAGTGGTGGTGTGTTAAATGCTTGACTGCTAACCAAAATGTTGTCGGTTTGAATCTACAAGCCACTTCACAGGAGAAAGATGTGGCATTCAGCTCTTGTAAAGATTGCAGCCTTGAAAACCTTACAGTTCTACTGTGTCATATAGGGTTGCTATTGAATTGGAATTGACTTGTCAGTAATGAGTTTGGTTTTTACTTAAGCCTTGTGCTAAGCCCTCTAAATATACAAGCTCATTTAAACTCTAGCACCAACTCTGTGAGGCAAGTATTATTTTCCAGATGAGAAGCTGAGGCATCATGTGATGAGATTGCTTTAGGTTAATAGCAGAACCAGAATTTGGACCAAGTAGTCTGGCTGCAAAGCCACAGCCCCACATTGCTGAACCACATGAGGCTGTTCACCTAGCTGGCTGACTTCATGCATTGCTGGTTTCAGGCTTTATTCCCTGACTGTGTTTCTGTCTAAAACGTTTATGTAAAGAAGCCATTCAGGTGGAGTGGACAGGTCACTGGACAGGATACCTGGAGAAGGAGAGACTTTCCTCTCTGGGCTCTATGACTTTTTCTTTGGGTTGCACTTGGTTTTTATTGTTGTTGTTAATTTGTGGAATGAGTTCTGTTCCAGCTTATTGAGAAGGTTTCATCCTGTAAAGTCTGAGAGGCAGAGGTCTTCCATTTAGAAACTATAAGACAAGACAGTTCTGGGATGATTACATATTCAGTGACTATGCCAAGATTATGATGTGGTTGTTGTTCAGTGCCATAGAGTCAATTCCTGTTCATAGTGATCCTGTGTGACTGAGAATAACTGCCTCATAAGGGTTTTTTAGGCTGTAATCTTTATGGGAACAGATCCACAGGTCTTTCTGCCATGAAGCCACAGGGAGGGTTCAAACCACCAGCCTTTCAAGCATTTAATCATTGCACACTAGGATTCCTGCCAAGATTGTAGCTAGAGAATTAACTGAATCAAGAATCTTCATTGTCTCCCTTTCTGAACTATTTCCAGAGATCACAGATGAGTTTTAATGGACCTCTTCTCCCACAAGGGATAATTGGAACCCCTCCCCACCCTCTGTCTGATTTACTTTGACACTGAGCTGAGTAGATGTGGCCCCTGTGATGCCCTGATAGAATTGGGGCCAGATACTACTTGGTATCTTCAGTCACCCCATATGCATGCAAAAGCTGGACAGTGAATAAGGAAGACCAAAGAAGAATGGATGCCCTTGAAATTATGATGTTGGTGAAGGATACTGAATATACCACAGACTGCCAGAAGAATGAACAAATCTGTCCTGGAGGAAGTACCACCAGAATGCTCCTTAGAAGCCAGGATGGCGAGACTTCATCTCACTTACCTGGGACATGTTATCAGGAGGGACCAGTCTCTGGAGAAGGACATCATGCTTGGTAGAGGGTCAGCAAAAAAGATGACCCTCCACAAAATGGACTGACACAGCAGCAACAACAGTGACCTCAAACACAGCAATGGTTGTGAAGCTATTGCAGGAGCAGGCAGCATTTCATTCTGTTGTACATGGGGTCGTTGTGAGTCAGAACCTACTTGACAGCAAGTGACAACAACACTGTTTTGTCACCTAGGGTGCCAGTAAAGAGAAATCTCAGAAAGTCAACCACCCATTCTTTCAAAGGCCAGGAGGTAAGACTAGACACAAGTGATCCCACATGCAGTCTTATGTAGGCTGTTTAGAAGACAGAGTCCTTGTGATGTCTAACAGAAAGCCTCTTCCAAGACCAACAGTGAAACCTTTGCTCTTAGTTTTCTCATTTCTGAAGAGGGTCTCTTTGAAGCCATAGAAGACCCAGCTGCTAACTAAAAAGGTTAGCAGTTGGAATCTACCAGCCACTCCCCAGAAACTCTAAGGGGCAGTTCTGCTCTGTCCTGTAGGGTCGCTATAAGTTGAAATTGACTCACTGGCCAAGGTTTAGCATTCCTTACGGCCTTTATTCAAGGGGATACACCACGAGTGACAGAATAGTTAGAAGCTTGCACTGTATTCAGGTGTACCTAGGTCGAAGCCCAGGACTGCCAGCTGTGTAACTTTGGGGAGGTTACTAAACCTTTCTGAGATGCGCTTCCGTCATCTGTCAAGAATGTGATACCTGATCAACTAACAGCCATTGCTTCCTGTTCTTCTGGTAGTCCATGATATATTCGATTTTCTTTACCAAAACCACAATTCAAAGGCATCGATTCTTCTGTCTTCCTTATTCATTGTCTGGCTTTTCCATGTATGTGCGGCGATTAAAAATAGTGTGGCTTGGGTGAGACACACTTTTGTTCTCCAAGTGACAACTTTGCCTTTTAACACTTTAAAGAGGTCTTTGGATGTGTTATCAGAAGGGACCAGTACCTGGAGAAGGACATCATGGTTGGTAAAGTAGAGGGTCAGTGAAAGGAAGATCCCCAGTGAGATGGATTGACACAGTGGCTGCCACACTTAGCTCAGGCATAACAATTGTGGGGATGACACAGGACCCAGCAGTGTTTAATTCTATTGTACACAGGGTCACTGTGAGTCAAAACCAACTCAGCAACACCTAACCACAACAGTATTACTTCCTGACTGCCAGACTTGATTCATTCACCCCATAAATATTTATGCTAGGCACTGTTCTTTAAGCACTAGGCATACAGCAGTGAACAAAATAGATTTTAAAAAAAGTCTGCCCTCTTTGGAGCTTACATTTAGTGAGAGTCATAACAGACAGTTAAAAATAAATACCTAGTATACTAAATCCTTGTTCTTGTTAGTTGCCATGGAGTTGATTCTAGCTCATGGTGGCCCCAGGTATGCAGAGTGGAACTGCTCCGTAGGGTTTTACAGCCTGTAACCTTTTGAAAGCAGATTGCCAGGCCGTTTTTCCAAGATCCTTCTGGGTAGGTTCAACCTGACAGCCTTTTTGCTAGTGGTTGTGGACTCTGGGTATTAAGTTAGAAGTAGAATGAACATTGAAGAGAAATAAGAAAGGAGAATGAGTGATATCAGGGGTGGGGGAGGGACATCAGCACTAGGTGAGAAGGCGCTGACGGCTAGGTGGTACCCTGCTTAGGTAAGCAGCGCTGACTAAACACTCTCCCACGCCCTTTGATAAGCATCATCTGCCATACCCCAGCAGCTGATCTGGCTGATCTGTGACAGGTGTCACAGGGTTCATCTTACACTGGCCTTCACAGAGGTTAAACCAGCCCACATCTCACAACCAGGGAAGGCAGAAGGCTTGGGAGCCCAGATCTACTCAGTTCTGCTCCGGTAACACCTGTCACCTGAGTTGCCTCAGGTAACCAAGTCAACAAGAAAAGAAACTGCAGGGAGGAGACCGTCATGGGTCACCTTCTGGATGGTGGGCCCCTTGTTCATCCTCAGGTGAGAAAGCAGTGCACCCTTTAATAGTGAGCCAGCATTTATGAAAAGACATACCCAGGTGTTTACTGATTCACTTTGGTTTTCATCCGTTACTTCCTCAAGGGAATAAGTACACTGAAACCAAACCAAACCCATGGCTATTGAATCAGTTCCAACTCATAGCAACCCTATAGGACCAAGCAGAACTGCCCCACAGGGTTTCCAAGGCTATAATCTTTACAGAAGCAGACTGCCATGTCTTTCTCCCAAGAATATGCACTTGAACCATCCACTTTAGGTGAGTGCAAAGGGCTGGGATAGCCAGTCGTTGCCCAAGCAATGATTCCTTTCCCCTAGCAGACACCCCTAACTACCCCAGACCGTGGGTCTCTGCCACCTTCTCCCAGTCTAGACCTAAGTTCCTGGTAACCCATCTCACCTCCAGAACTTTCTGAGACCTGGGGAATTGGTTGTCTCTGTTTGCTCATAATTAACCAAAGAATGTGTTTGCAGCTCATCAGTTTCTGAATGCAGTAAATACAGCGGCCAATCTCCCAGCTCCATGAATATTTCATTTCCAAGATTACTGCATAAATATTGTATTTGGATATTATGGTCTGGGACACCACATAAAAATTGCAAGGCAGTGCTATTATCCTATATAATGGAACATGAAATTAAAAGGCTGGTCCATGGGAAAAAAAAAATTCCTTGCAAGTTCTCTCACCTATATTTCTCGTCTTTCTGGTTAGTCTGGTTAGCATGTTGTTTTGAAACACATCATTTAAATTTTCAGGTTTTAAGCAGGGGTGAAGTGCACCAGCTGAACATTACTGTATAGTCAGCACCAGCCAGACCCATGTTAGGAGTTTGTTTTCCTAAACTCAGGGGTTTCCTTGAATGGGCTGGTTAGGGCCAGTTTCATTTCAGCAGGGTAGAAGTGTGGGTATAATGAAAAGCCCTCCCTAAGTCACTCCCTAGAGAGAACACTGCTTTGCTAGTGAGATGCCTCTGCCTTTTGACATGAGACAGTATATTCAGGAAAGAACAAGCATAGGAATGTGCGTTCCTGGGTCTTCTGATTGGCGTCTGCTCTTGACTCTTGTGTCTGGGCGTCCATATGCTCAGATGTAATGCCCACCTCCCACACTTCTTGTGAGTATAACAGAGTAACTTAAAGGATGTGACAGCTGAAAAGTACCTTAGGGAGGACCTAGAAAGAAAGGCCTGGTGATCTCATTCTGAAAATCAGCCAGTGAAAATCCTGTGGATCCCAGTGGTCCAGTCCACAGCCTTTCATGGGGATGGCAGAGCCAGACAGCATCTCATTCTGTTGTCCATGGGGTGACCTGAGTCAGGGACTACCTTGATGGCAGCCAACAGTTCAGAGAGAGAATTGGTGGCCTGTGGGCTGAGTTGAGTCTAGAGATAAATTGGTTTAGCCAGAAGTGTTACAGGTTTTAAGTGCCTTTCTTAACATGCCTTCATCATAGGTTTACAGACTCTGATGGACCCAGCCTGTCTTGTTCCCAGTCCTGGTCCTGAGAGTGAGGTACAAATCCATGTGATCTGAGAGTTGGGGAAGAGTGGCTGTCCCAAGTAAACCCAACATGTGATTCCAAGAAAAGTCAGGAATGGGTGCTGGGCAGCAAGACAACATATGAGCACTATCAGCTGTGTCTGCAGCCCACAGAGACTGCCTGCTTAAGTCACAGTGGTCTGCTCCCTTGGCTCCATGCTTTTGGTTAGGCTGTGCCCGTGTCCACAATGTCTACATCCTCCTCTTGATTTGACGTCCACCACCAACGTAGGTCCCATCTCTTGTATCATCTTCTGTGCCCTGACCACCAAACCCATGATGTCACTGGCTGTTTTGACTTCGCTTTATTATTTATCTTTCTGGAATTTCCTTAAAACTACTTTAAACTATGATTATTTGTGCCTCTGTGGTATCTCCTGGAGTTCTTATAAGGTGGGGACTGTGGTTCATACCACTTCTGCCCTTCAGTGAATCTGAGACAAGGCTGGGAGTGTGAGTGTGCTGCCCATGTGTTTCCTTTTTCGTGCACTGAGTTCATCTATTGATTCAGCGGAGACATGCTACAAACCTGCTGTGTGCCAAACACACAGTGATAAGCAAAAGCAAATGTAACACAATTCAAAGAATCACATGATTATATTATAATGCCAGGCTGTGAGGTTATACTTCTACAAAACCAGAGTCATAAAAGCCCTGTCTCAAGTTTTCATAAGAAAATAGATAATCCACATAGAGTTAAAATAGGTAATCTTGAAATGGTAATGCCCAGTATGTGGTAGCCATTGTGATGACATGATGTTGATGATGAAGATCAAGATGGCAATGATGATGATGTTTGGTCATGACGGTGATCATGACGGTGATGTTTGGTCATGACGGTGATATTTGGTCATGACGGTGATGTTTGGTCATGACGGTGATGTTGGTCATGACGGTGATGTTTGGTCATGACGGTGATGTTTGGTCATGACGGTGATGTTGGTCATGACGGTGATGTTTGGTCATGGTAGTGATTGGTCGTGATGGTGATGTTGGTCACGGTGGTGATGTTGGTCACGGTGGTGATGTTTGGTCATGACGGTGATGTTTGGTCATGACGGTGATGTTTGGTCATGACGGTGATGTTTGGTCATGACGGTGATGTTTGGTCATGACGGTGATGTTGGTCATGACGGTGATGTTTGGTCATGACGGTGATGTTTGGTCATGACGGTGATGTTGGTCATGACGGTGATGTTTGGTCATGGTAGTGATTGGTCGTGATGGTGATGTTGGTCACGGTGGTGATGTTGGTCACGGTGGTGATGTTTGGTCATGACGGTGATGTTTGGTCATGACGGTGATGTTTGGTCATGACGGTGATGTTTGGTCATGACGGTGATGTTGGTCATGACGGTGATGTTGGTCATGACGATGATGTTTGGTCATGACGGTGATGTTGGTCATGACGGTGATGTTTGGTCATGGTAGTGATTGGTCGTGATGGCGATGTTGGTCACGGTGATGTTGGTCACGGTGGTGATGTTGGTCACGGTGGTGATGTTTGGTCACGACGGTGATGTTTGGTCACGACGGTGATGTTTGGTCACGATGGTGATGTTTGGTCACGACGGTGATGTTGGTCATGACGGTGATGTTGGTCATGACGGTGATGTTTGGTCATGACGGTGATGTTGGTCATGACGGTGATGTTTGGTCATGGTAGTGATTGGTCGTGATGGCGATGTTGGTCACGGTGGTGATGTTGGTCACGGTGGTGATGTTTGGTCATGACGGTGATGTTTGGTCATGACGGTGATGTTGGTCATGACGGTGATGTTTGGTCATGACGGTGATGTTTGGTCATGACGGTGATGTTTGGTCATGACGGTGATGTTGGTCATGACGGTGATGTTTGGTCATGACGGTGATGTTGGTCATGACGGTGATGTTTGGTCATGGTAGTGATTGGTCGTGATGGTGATGTTGGTCACGGTGATGATGTTGGTCACGGTGGTGATGTTTGGTCATGACGGTGATGTTTGGTCATGATGGTGATGTTTGGTCACAATGATTATGTTGGTCACAGTGGTGTTTGGTCATGGTGGTGATATTTGGTCTTGACGGTGATGAAGGTTACGAGAGGAGGCAAGAAACCCTGGTGCTACATGATTATACATCAGGACTGAGGAATAACCTTTTTTTAATGTTGTACTTTAGATGAAGGTTTACAGAACAAACTAGTTTCTCCATAAACAGCACACATACTGTTTCATGACAGTGGTTAACAACCCCATGACATATCAGCACTCTCCCCTCTCAACCCTATTACCAGCTCTCCTGTCCCCTATGACCTTCTTGTCCTTGCCCCTGGGCCCTTGTGTCCCTTTAGTCTTGTTTTGTGTGATCTTACCGAAGGGTGAACCTCAGGAGTGACTGAGCTAAAAGGGTGTCTGGAGACCATACTCTCAGTACTTCTCCAGTGTTTGTCAGGTCAGTAAGTCTGAGAGGGAGTAACTTTTGAAGTGCTGTGTAATGGATAAATTGGAGTTAATTAGGGAAGCACTAGGATGGGGATGGGGAAGAGTATTCCAGGCACATACATAAGCTGTGACCAGAAAGCTACTTACAATATTAGGACTTGTAATAGGCAGGTTGTGGTGGTGATGACTGTATACGAGAAACATTCAGAAGGGTGAGTTACTCATAAAGGCTTGAGATTCCTAGACATTTGTAAGGATCAGCAGGCAGCCAGGTCCTTAGAAGCCGCAATCCTTACTTCTCTTTGGCTCCAGCATCAGGGGCTGGTGCAGTGCCTGGCACATAGTTGATACTGAATGAGTGAAAATGTGAGTGACTGAAGAGTTTGAGCCAGAATGCTAAGTTCTAGCTGCATCCACCCTCCCAACATACCCACTTTACCACCTCTGTAACCTTAAAGCTTGGGTTTCTACACCTACAAAATGGAAATGCTACATCTGCCCTCTCTGCCTTGTGAAATTCCAATGACATGATTATATACTCTAGAACAGGAGCTATTACCCAGAGGCTCATGGGTAGAAAGAAGGGGGTCTGTGACCTTGAATGGTGCCCCAAAATGATACCTTTATTTTCACTAATGTCCAGCTGAAATTCATCTAAAGACTGACAACAAACCACAATAGTAGTAGCAGAGCTGGGACTTTGTCCTCAGTGGAAATAACGTATTTTCATATCATGTTATAAATCAAAAAACCCAAACACTTTACTTTCAAGTGGATTTGAACTCATAGTGACCCTCTAGTACAAAGTAAAACTGCCCCTTTGGGTTTCCAAGACTGAAATCTTCATGGAAGCAAATTGCCACATCTTTTGACGGCTCTTGGCACTTGGCTTCTCCCAAGGAATGGATTCGAATCACTGATCGTTTGGTTGGCAGCCAAGTGCTTTAAGCTTCCCACCACTAGGGCTCCTTATCGTTGGTACCAAAAAACGACACCAAACCTACTACTGTTGAGTTGATTCCAACTCACAGCAACCCTACAGGTCAGAGTGGTACTGCCCCATAGAGTTTCCATGGAGTACCTAGCAGATTCGAACTGCTAACCTTTTGGTTAGCAGCTGTAGCACTTAACCACCATGCCACCAAGATTTCCATCATTGGTACAGATTATTATGGTACTATTATGGTATTATTATTACTGGTACATATTATTTATGCTGGCCATTTCCTCAAAATTACAGTAGGGATTAGACTTGCCACTAGAGCTTGTTACTTAGTGTGTTCCTAAAAAAGCATGTGTTTTACTGTACTATAAATTCGGTGGTTTTTAAAAAATATTTTGCAATCCTATATCTTTATTGGATGCATTCCAAAAACCAAACCCATTGCTGTCACATTGATTCTGACTCACAGTGACCTGGTAGGACAGAGTAGAATTGCCCCAATAGGGTTTCCGAGGCTGTAAAATCTTTGTAGAAGCCGACTGCTATGTCTTTCTCCTGGGGAGATAGCTGGTGGGTTTGAACTGCTGACCTTTTGGTTAGCAGCCAAGCAGGTTTAACATCATTATTCTGATGTGGGTGTGTTCGGCAAACTGCCAGGGCACCCATGGCACCCACTAGTTATTTTAAAGGTCTCTAGAGAAGGAATGGGAACCCTGGTGGCGTAGTGGTTAAGTGCTACATCTCTTAACCAAATGGCCAGCAGATTAGATCTGCCAGGCGCTCCTCGGAAACTATGGGGCAGTTCTACTCTGACCTATAGGGTCACTGTGTGTCAGAATCAACTTGATGGCAGTGGCTTTAGCTTTGGGCTTTAGAGAAGAAATGGAGCCAGTGGTGGTAGAGTCGTTAAAAGCTGCTAACTAAAAGCTAGGCAGTTCGAAGTCACCAGCTGCTCCTTGGAAACCCTGCAGGGCGGTTCTTCTGTCCTGTAGGGTCGCTGTAAGTCAGAATCATCGACTGGGTGGCAACAGTGTTTGTTTTTTGAGGCAAGTAGTAGTTGCAGCTGATGAGACTCACCATCTAACTGTGTGCTCTTGGTTAGGTGCCCTAACCTCTCTGTGGTTCGGTTTCCCCGTATGTGAAATGGGAGTAATAAGGGTGCCTGACTCGCAGGGATGTTACAAGGAGCAGGTGAGCCTGGGGCTGGGTACCTGGCACATGGCTGGTGCTCGGTAAACGGTGTGATTGCTGCGATAGGAGGGGTCCTCCCCTACGAGCACCCGGGGACGGAGGACTACTTCGTGTCTGCCAGGTTTATCCGGAAACAAGGCCTGGACCGGCTCTTCCTGGAGTGTGACGCCCACATGTGGCGCCTCGGGGACCGGCGGATCCCAGAGGGCATTGCGGTGGATGGCGGCTCCGATTGGTTCCTGCTGAACCGGAAGTTTGTGGAATACGTCACCTTCTCTACCGATGATCTGGTGACCAAGATGAAGCAGTTCTACTCCTACACCCTGCTTCCTGCCGAGGTGAGTGCCCCACAGAAGGCAAGGGGTGGGCTGGAGCCTTGGCAAAGCACTGCTGTCACCACGTGCACTGTCCCTTGGACATCCCGACGCAGAGGCCAGCTAAGCCTGCGTTGCATGGCTTCCTGCGGTCTGCACGGAGGTGATCCGGGGTAGTCCCACTGTGGTTGCTGTCAGCAGCCTACACAGCACCCGTGTGCAAGGTAGAAAAGGCAGCCCCTTTCTCGAGTCTCTTAATAATCCTTGTTCATCATAAAATCATCTTCATTTACTGGTTTTGTTAGAATAAGACAATGTACTGCCATCTGCCTAAAAACCATCACCAAAAGAAAAAAAAAATCTAGTATCTATAATGAAGCTATTACTCCCTAGATTGTGCAGTACATAACCTACACAACTGTACAGGCTCGTCCTGTCGGGACACACTCACATCAACTTCATCCAGATCCTCCTGTCACCAATCATGTAGCAGTGCTCTTTCAGCTCCAGGAACTCCTCTCCACTTGGTGAACTCGGTTCTTTCATTCCTTGACAGGAGACAGTGTCACCTTTATAGGTGACACCCAGAAATCTCAGTGATCCCAGGCCTCCCACTTGGCCAGCCCTAGCCCCTTGTGTTCAGGGGCACAGAGATGCAGCCTTTTCCCTTTGGCCTCCCAGAATCATTTGCAAAGCTCAGGGGAGTCCCCCGTCACTATCCAAATCCCAGGGTGAAAAACCGTGTCATGGAAGATCACTGACTGCCCTAAAACACCCACTGTCGTCGAGAAATGGGGGAAGAATCCCCTTCAGAAGCATTGGTGTGGACATGCCAGCTGCCATGCCAGCTGCTGAGGGTTTCTCGATTCTTCCCAACATGCCTTTCCCTCTCATTGCAGTTTCTGGTTCCATTTCTGCTAAGCCATGAGTGGCCCACTCTGGTCACACCCCCAGTGCTGGACTCACCCCAGCAAGACCAGGGATGTCACTGCATTCCATCCAGCAGTGTCTGGGGTGGCACCCAGCTCTGGTGGGCCTGACTGCCTGTGTCACACCCACAAGCTCATGGGCTTGTCCTTACCAGCCAGGTTTCCTATTCTGCACACACGTTAAGTAATCAGATTTTAATCCTGCTGTAGCAAAAATCACCTTTTGTCTCAGTGCTGATCACTGCCTCATCTATTATCTTGCAGGGAATTTCTGTACCATTATGAAAGGACACTGGGCAATCAGTAATTGGTATTTTTTTCCCAGATTTGATGGAATGTATGTGCTTCTTTGGGCCTGTAGACAATTCATGTTTAAAGTCCTGATTCCTCAGTGTCTCAGGAAGGTCACTAAAAGGCAGTCAGCCATCTGTTTAGATGAGTTTGTTTGGAAGTTTGGCTTTTTTAGTGAAAATGGCCCTACCTCTGGTGGCCAGTGCTGGTCAGTGCTCTGTGTCACCACCTGCCCTGACACGTACAAGCATACCGTATGGTTTACATAAATAACGCACGCTATACATTTTTTTGCCAACTGCATCATCCTCCCCTTGTATTTTCAAAAGCATACTATGATAAATGTTTTGTATGTTGTTATAAAAAATTAACATAGCATGCTTTCAAAAATACTTAGGGGACTGTATTGGCAAGAAAATGTATAACACGTGTTATTTGTGTAAAAATAGCATACACACTCAGTATTCCTGGCAAGTCCACCTCTTCCATTCCAAGCCTGATGCATCTGTACATCTGGCCTCCCTCACCCCAGGGTGGGATTCTGGAATATCCCTTTGTCATCAGGATAGCCCATCCTGAATCTCTTTGATTTCAGATCTGGCTCTTTGCAAAAAAAAATTATTTTGGTCCATGGTTTTCTGGAACGTTGTTCCCGTGTTTTCTCTGGTCCCCATTTATTGACATACCCTGAGGGAATTGTCCTCTCTACTGAGCAGACAGAAGATGTCCTGGGCAGTCTGCAGGCATATCTTGAAACCAGATTATAGACTGTTGAGAGCAAAACGGCTTAGAGAAGCAGAGCAGTGGACTTCTCAGCAGCATGAAGCCACTCTGGATGGAACATTTGGCCGTTGCCTGAGATGGGTTCCCAGGGAGGGAAACCTCACTAGGGAGCACGGGGCAAGGTCTGAGGCTGGCCCGCTCTCTCCCTGACAGTCTTTCTTCCACACGGTCCTGGAGAACAGCCCCCACTGTGACACCATGGTGGACAACAACCTGCGGATCACAAACTGGAACCGCAAGCTGGGCTGCAAGTGCCAGTACAAGCACATTGTGGACTGGTGCGGCTGCTCCCCCAATGACTTCAAGCCGCAGGACTTCCATCGCTTCCAGGTGAGCACAGCTGACGCTGCAGACCTGGGCGGGCATTCGAAACCAGGCCTGCAGGTCATTGTATCCCTTCATATCACGTTGTATTCTCCACCCTGGCTGTGGGTAACAGTAAAACCATCATCAGCAATAAACTGAAAAACCAAACCCATGGCCATCAAGTCAATTCATGGTGACCCCAGAGTAGAACTGTGCTCTGAAGGGTTTTTTTGGCTGTAATCTTTACAAAAGTGGTTCTCCAGGCCTTTGTTCCATGGAGCTGTTAAGTGGGTTCCGACTGCCAAGCTTTAGATGGCACGTACCATCTTACTGAGCACCCCAAGGCTGTTGTGACCTGTATTGATCTGACCTATATTGACTCATCAGCTTCCACAACAGCTTTACAAGGTAGATATTGTTATGGCTGCTATTCTGTTTTGCAAATGGAGAAACTGAGGCTCAGAAAGAAAGGTCAAACAGCTTACCCAAGGTTACACAGCAAGTTCTTTTTCACCCGAGGTGTCTGTTTCCAGAGGCAGCATTTGGTCAACACACACTTGAGGAGGTCAAGGGCAGATTTCTCATTCTCGGCACTGTTGACATTGGGGCAAGACGAATCTTTGTTAAGGAACCCCAGTGGCACAGTAGTTAACTGCTCAGCTGCTAACCAAGAAGTCAGTGATTTGAATGCACCAGCCAGTTTGCAGGACAAAGATGTGGTTGGTAGTCTGCTCCTCAGGAAACCCTATGGGGCAGTTGTACTCTGTCCTATAGGATTGTTACGAGTGGGAACCCACTCAAGGGCAGCAGATTTGGGTCTGGTTAATTCTTTACCATTCTGTGTGCCCTGGGCATTGTAGGATGTTTACCAGCATCTCTGGCCATCTCACTATTTGCCATAGCACCCCCACCCCTACTTGTGAGACCAAAAGTGTCTCCAGACATCAGCCAAGGTACCCTAGGAGCCAACTTCTCCATGGCTGAGAACCGTTACCCCAGGGAGGTCCGGGCATTGGCATTTTTGGTTCATTACACTTGGAGAAATTCTGATGAGCAGCCCAGTTGGCAGCCGCTGTTCTCTGTGAGGGCATAGGGTAATGACGGGTGGGATGCTCAGCCTGCACCCCTGCTTCTGCAGGGCCAAGCCATCACAGGCCTGGGAGGAGCAGAGGCAGGAGGGGATAAATGCTTGTCTTTTCCCATGGCTCCCATGGGAGCCTCGGCTCCCCAGGTCCTACCCCGGACAGCAGACTCCCCACCCTGCATAAGCATCTCTGCTTCCAGCCAGTACCACAGACAGGAGCGGAAGAGGCTTCCAGCCACTTCCATTTCTCCCTCTCCATGCCCATGCCCCAGCTGCTGAGAGCACAAACAGCACAAAAAAAAACAACAGTTAAACAAATCACTCTGTGGTCAACAGAGCTGGCCCATGGAGCTGGCCTGCTGCTTCCCAAAGTGCTAGCACAGAGGGAGGGTGAGAAAACAGAACCAGGCTGGTAACCTGCCCCCAGGGCACCCCTGCCGCTCACTCTGGGACGTTCAGAGGAGGACACGACTGCCCGCACCAAGCTTCAGAACATGAAGTAGTGTGGCTTCTCAAAGTGTGGTCCACCTGGGAGACTGTTAGAAATGCAGACGCGCTGCTTCCTCCAGACTCCATGAATCAGAGTCTGCATGTTAACAAGATCCCGGATGATCTGCATGCCTTTTGGGTTTTAGAATGCTTTGGGGTGGGGCGGGAGCTCTGGACCAGGCTAGGTGCCAAGCCCTCTGTGGGCTCTGCTGTCACTGGAATCAGTACCATCTTCGCGGGGTAGGTGGGAAAACTGAGGCACAGAGAAGTGAACTTCCTTGTCCATGGCCATGCAGCTGGTAAAAGTAGCAAGATGGGGTCCCACCCAGACGTCTCTAGTCCCACTTGTTGTCATCATCACTGCTAGTTGTAGTCCAGTCACTTGTGACTCCTGGTGACCCCCATGTGTACAGAGGAGAACTGCTCCACAGAGTTTTCAAGGCTGGGAGATTTCAGAAGCAGACCACCACTTGTAGGCACCTCTCTGTGGCTTCAACTGCCAACCTTTGGAGGACTTCACCATTTGCAGCATACAGGAAACCCTCTAGTGTAGAGCTCAGGTTTTTTCCCCAGACAACACTGCCAGCCTGGTTTTGAGCCTGCATAGGGTACAGAACACTCAGCAAGCTTTCCCCCTGTCACCCTCAAACACTGGTCTTCTTTTAGACCTTTTGGGTGGCAGATTCAAACCTACCCAGAGTCCTCTTCAAACCTGTGTTAACTGAAGCATGAACTTGGGTGACATTGTAGCTCTTCCTTGTCCACTGAGTAGAGAAGGGCTACAAGGAAGACGTTTGGCCTATTTGAAAGAAAGAAGGGGGGAAAAAAAGAATGCCCACTTTTCCCCAAGGAGCTGGCACCCCAGAGCCTCCACATGGAGGTTCCTGAGGGCTCCTCCTGCCAGATCCTAGGCACCTGCATTTGTATTTGAGCCCAGCCTTCTGAGACATGGTGGTCTTTGATCAAGTCTGGCCAACCTGGAGAGCTGAGTCATGTGCTTGTATCACCTCCCTTCACAGTAAACAGAGATCAAGATTTTCCCCCAACACCTCGAATCCAGAAACTGCTGCTGCTAAGAAACTCAGAGTTCTCATTCAAAGAATTCCAAGGAAGAGGGTGACAAATATGGAAACATGCCCTTTTAAGAAGTTTGGTTGTGATCAGAGACTCACAGGTGGAGAAGCTGCCCTGTCACTGTACCCAGTTCTCTGCCTGCAGAAACGAGGACTCACAATTCCCAAGCAGACAGGTGCAGGTTACAGGGATGGTGGCAATAGACGTGACAGTGTCTAATGTACGAGACACTGTACTGAGTACCCATTGACTTATCACTGTGTGGCATTGTTATACCCATTTTAAGGATGAGGAAGCTAAGGCCCTGAGAGGTTAAGTGACTTGCCCAAAGACAGAAATCAAAAACCAAACCAAACCCAGTGACATAGAGTCCATTCCAACCCTTAGTGACCATGTAGGACAGAGTAGAACTGTCCATGGGGTTTCCAAGGTTGTAAATCTTTGTGGAAGCAGATTGCCACCTCTTTCTTCTTCAGAGTGGCTGGTGTGTTCAAGCTGATGACCTTTCAATTGACAGTCAAGTGCGTAACTGCTGCGCCACCAAGGCTCACCTAAAGACACACACAACCAGCAACAGAGTGAGGGTCTGAACCCAGCTGGTGCGAACCTTTTCAGTGCTACAGGAAGGGAACTGAACTGGCATCTCCGACCCTGACAGGGACTCAAGGACTCATGAAGCAGAGGTGGTGGAAAGTCAGAATAATACCAAGAAGTTTCCAGTTACTCATTGAGCACTTCATCCTAGGGTGATCCATTAAAAAGGGCATGGGTTTTGGAGTCATCTGTCTGGGTTCAAATCCTGCCTTTGCCACTGAAGACTATGTGAGTGTATTGCATATACCACTTCCCTCTTTTAAGCCTCAGTTTCCTAATCTGTAAAATTAGAATAATAATACCAGCCTTGCAGAGTTTGGGGGAGGATGAAAGAGATGATTTAGATGTAACTACTGAGCATATAGACAACCTGGTGGCATAGTGGTTAAGTGCTGCAGTTGCTAACCAAAAGGTCAACAGTTCACATCCACCGAGTGATCCTCGAAAACTGTGTTGGGCAGTTCTGCTTGGTCCTAGAGGGTTGCTACGAGTCAGAATCGACTCAGTGGAGTAGGTTACTGAGCATATGGAAACTGTGGTGTCATGGTAGTTACGTGCTGGGATTGCTAATCAAAAGCTCAGCCATTCAGATCCACCAGGCACTCCTTGGAAGCTCTGTGAGGCAGTTCTACCCTGTCCTATAAGGTCACTATGAGTCAGAATCAACTAGCTAGCAATGGCTTTGGTATTTTAGTTTGTTTTATTGAGCATGTAGTATGTGCTCCATAGTTAACTATCTGTGTTGTTGTTGCTATTGATCCACTGCATTGGAAAGTGTACTAAACTCAAAATTCAGTCAGCAGCGCTGGACCGTAGTTCCTGGAGGAAAAGATCTGTATTTTATTGTATTTTATTTGTTTCTTTAGCCCTAGACCTAGGATTAGAAGATTATAGCTTTCATAACAAGTCTAGACCTCTGTCTACTTTTGTAAATAAAGTTTTATTGAAACAGAGCCACATGCATTTATAAGTTTGTATGTTTTCATGTTTTCACCTTAGAGGTGAGTATTTGCAGAGCTGAAAAGATTTACTCTCTGGCCCTTTATCAACAAATTTATTAATGCCTGCCCTTCCTAGACCATAGCATAAGACCTGGTAGATATGCAGATACTTGATATTTTATTTCTTCAATCTTCAACCCGCAAACTGAATTCCAGCCCTAGCACTGTCTCTCTGTGTGACCTTGGGCAAGTCCCTTCCCCTCTGGGCCTCAGTTTTCTAAACCTCACCCTTAGAGATTTTGATTTAGTAGGTCTGGGAATGAACCCTAGAATCTGATCTTTTTTTATTGTCCCAAGGTAATTGATTTGCAGCCAGTTCTGATGTCACTTGCATTGTCCTCAAATGCTAGTGAGCGGATGAATCATCTGCAGAGCCCATTAAAAGCAGACTCCTGGGACTCATTCCCAGAGACTGTGATTCAGTAAATCTGGGGTGTCGCTGCTGAGTCTGCAAATCAGGTGCAGTGCTAGAAAGGCAGTATGGAGCAGTGGGGCCTGTGGTGAGCTGATCAGCCCGTGCCCTGTCTAAAAGGGCAGCCACTATTCAGCTTTAACTAGTTGTTACCCTATAGAAATGTAGTGCTGGGGTTGCTGGATCTATTTCTTTTTAAAGAGAAACCAGAAATTCTTCCTGTGAATTCTTCCACATTTTAGATATTGACAGCTTCTTAAAATTTAAAACATTCTGCTAACCTCTGGCTAAATGATTTCTAAGATCCATCCTAGGATTTCATTTATTTAAAAAACACTTAAGTGATGCTTATAAACATTGTTAATGCTTTACAAATATTAGCTCATTCAATTTTCCTGATGCCCTTACTACTATGCCCATTTCACAGATAAGCAAACTGAGAAGAGGGGTTAGTGTCACAGGTGGAATTTGAACCCAGGAAAGAGTTCCCAGGTGGCATAAACAGTTAAGTGCTAGACCCCTTGCCAAGAGGTTGGCAATTTAAAATCACCCGGAGGCACCTCGGAAGACAGGCTTGGTGATCTGCTTCGGAAAGATCACAGCCTTGAAACCCCTGTAGAGGGGTTCTGCGCTGCGCACGTGGGGTTGAATCAACTCTACGGCCCCTAACAACAAGGCTGGCTGCAGATGCGTGCTCCTGCCCCTTCCCTGCTGAAACAGCTCTTTTCCTGTCCCACGAGCACAGCAGACAGCCCGGCCGACTTTCTTCGCCCGCAAGTTCGAAGCCGTGGTGAATCAGGAAATCATCGGGCAGCTGGACTACTACCTGTATGGGAACTACCCTGCGGGCACCCCGGGACTCCGCTCCTACTGGGAGAACGTCTACGATGAGCCCGACGGCATCCACAGCCTGAGCGACGTGGCGCTCACCCTGTACCACTCCTTCTCCCGCCTGGGCCTCCGCCGGGCTGAGATGTCGCTGCACACAGATGGGGAGAACAGCTGCCGGTGAGTGGGGGTGGGGCACAGGGAGGGGGCCTGAGTCCGCTGCGACTCGTGGTGACCTTGTATGTAAGAGAACGAAATGTGGCCTGCTCCTGTGCTGTCTTCACGAGGGCTGGCACCTTTGAGTTCATCAGCGCAGCTGTGACTAGGCTGTTCCATCTCGCTGAGGGTCTCCTTGGCCCTCCGCTTCACCGGGCACCATATCCTCCTGTAGCATTTGATTGCTGTGGGTGTCATGTCCAGTGCAGACAAGTTACACAATGTTCTGTTGTCATCCAGAGGCATTTCACTGACCAGTTTTCAGAAGTAGATCACCAGGCCTTTCTTCCTACTTTATCTTGATCTGGAAAGCCTGGTGGTGTAGTGGTTAGGTGCTACATCCACTAACCCAAAGGTCAGCAGTTCAGATCTGCCAGGCACTCTTTGGAAACTCTAGGGGCAGTTCTACTCTGACCTTAGAGGATCAGTGTGAGTCGAAATCAACTCAACAGCAGTGACTTCCTTTTTTTTTTTTTGGCTTGCCTTAATCTGGAAGCTCCATGGAAACCTGTCTACCCTAGGTGGCTCTGCTGGTATCTAATTACTAGTGGCATTTGGTGGCATAGCTTCCAACATCACAGCAGGTGGTGGTCTTCCTTAGTATTTGACTTCTTTACATTCTTCCCCTTCTTCCTTCACCCCCAAAAAAGTGTGTGTACTTAGCTCAGCAGTCATAGTGTTCTTGTCTAAGCCATTGCCACACTTCTTGTTCTTCATAGTGCCAGGTCTGATGTTTACTGAGGTGTTTCTTTCCATTGGCTTATTCTGTATGCTAAAGAGGTGTACGTATACCAGGACTGCCAGTTACATTCACGAACTCATCCTAGACAAAGTACTATGTACCTCATTGCTGGATATCACTACGGTCACCATCCAAGAATATCACTGCAGTCATCTTCCCCTTGGGAAGCCGTGCACCAGCAGCTGTGACTACTCCACCCTTCAAAGCCGTTTGGGAACTCTTTTTCTGGAATGGCCATTAGAGCTGTTGTCGTGTTACCCTTGATGTCCTGAACGTCACCCAGATGCCTTCCTTTCAATATTTCCTTTATCTTTGGGTAAAAAAAAAAAAGAGTTATTCGGGGCCAGATCAGGTGAGGAGGGAGGGTGTTCCAATTCACAAACAACTATGCAATGAAGTTCATGAACTAGCCACTGTGCACAGTGATACATAGCTTCCCAAGGGGGAGCACTTCAGAGGTGATCGGCAGTGGGGTATATAGCACCTACAACAGTTAAGTTCCACGGACTAAACTGTCAGAGCTCGTGTTTAGATGGAAGCTTTGTGTTGCTATCTTCTGTGGTACTGTTTGTCTTGAATAGGAGATTGCTGTGAAAATATAGTACTATTTTCAAAAAAATCTTTTTTAGTTTGGTCTAAAATGTCCAAAAAAAAAAAAAAAACCTACTGCTGTGAGTCAGGTCCAACGCACAGGGACCGTAGAAGTCAGAGTAGAAGTGCCCATGCAGTTTCCGGGGAGCACCTAGCCAATTGAACTGTTGTCCTTTCTGTTAGCAGACATAGCACTTAACTCATTGCGCCACTGTGATTTCCAAAATGTCAAAGATATAGAAAATAGAGTAAATACCATAGCCCCCTGTTCCCATCACCCAGCACCAGCAGTGACCAGCTCTAGGCCAGCCTCGTCTCCTTTTCCCCTTTGCCCGTGTCTCCCTTTCTCCCACATCAGTTTGAAACCAGCCCCAGACATCCTAACATTCCAACCATAAATATGTCAATCTGTAGTTCTGAAAAATAAGCTGTGCTTTCTAGAACATAACCCTAACACTGTCATCACCTAAAAGTGTGAGTTGACAAAAGGAAATTGTTAAAGTGTAGAACTACCATTTAAAATGTTGAGCCACCACGTAGAATGTTGCAGGTACCTGTGGACACTTTGGGAAAGAATGTTCTAGAATATGTGGAAAGAAGAGGGGAAGGAAGGGAACTAATGTGTCAGAATCCTGCCCCTGAAGACAACCACATTCCTGGGGTGTTTTTTGTTTTTGTTTTTGTTTTTTGCTCCCTGTGAGCCTTTTCTCTGCTTTCTAGAAGTATGCATTTGCAGAGATTTGTGTAATTGTAGCTGGAATTTGCTTGGCTTTTATGCTATTAGCGCCTTTTCCCCATGTTGCTCTGCGGCTTCTGTAATGATAATGGTGCTTGTTAAATGCCGCTAGTATTCCACTGAGTAGACATTCCAGAGTTTGCCTAATCCAGTCCTTCAGTGTTGCTAGTGACAGTGCTTTTCTCAATGATGTCCTGATGAATACCTTTCTGCAGAATGCCTTCCTCTCTCCCTGTCTTTTTTCTGATTATTTCCTTTAGATTCCCAGAAGTGCCACTAATCACTCCCCTCTTTCTTCTTCATCCCTCTCCCCCTCCCCTTCTCAAGTAGCAAAGCAAACCTTTTGTTTGTTTGGTCTGTGGTTCTGAGTACCAACCAGCCTTTGTCCCTGGCCTCTTCTCCCCTCTTCTCAGGGAAGGGAAAAGGAAGGAACTTTGTTGTTCTCTAAAACTCTGGAAACAATGACAGATTTCCGTCTGGTGCCACCTGGGACGTAATCAGCTGAGTCACTGTGGGACGGCAGTGCTTTTTCGTTGTCCCCTGGTGTCCCCAGCCCTCTCTCTGCGGATTCTGCTTTAGTTTCAAGGGAGACTAGAGTGGGTTAGGAACCTCAGGAACCCAGGACCCGCAGTTTGAACTCCACTCTCTTGCTAGCAGATGACCTTGGACAAGTCATTGAACCTCTTTGAGCCTTGATGTCCAAGTAGGTAAAATGAGAACATCACACAATTTTTAAATAGTATTAATGCTTGCTTCGTAAGGTATTGCAAGGTTTAAAGGAGATACTCCTCAAACTACCCTATGAATTATGTGTCATTACCCCCATGTTAACAGTGTTTTGCATACTGCATGCTCAGTAAACATTCATGGCAGTATTGGTGCCTGGTTGTGTTTCGACTCACGTGACCTTTAGTAAAACAGAACAAAGCACTGCCCTGTCCTGCATCGTCATCGTGATCGCTGGTATGTTTGAGTCTCGGTTGTGGGTCTTGTGTCACTCCATCTCGTGGACAGCTTCTTTAGTGTTTGTTGGCCCTCTGCTTTGCCAAACTCGATGCCTTTGTAGCAATCGGTCTTCCCTGATGACACATCCCCAGTAAGTATTTTGAATGCCTTCCAGTATGGGGCTTATCTCCAGCACTGCATTGAACAGTAGTGTTTTGTGATCCAAAGGGTTTTCACTGGCATTTGTTGTTGTTGTTCCTGGATTGCCAAGTCTTTTTTCCTAGTCTTAGTCTGGAAGTTGTCCACCATAGGAGACCCTGCTGGTCATTGAAATACTGGTAGCATAGCAACAGACAGTCACCACAGTGTGACAAACTGGCAGACAGGTGGTGGTTTGGTACCTTAGTTGTTGTTACTATTAAGTCCCTCGAAGCTGTCAGCGGTGAACCTGTTGTGAGACAGCCACCCCAGAGCTGATTTTAGGAAGTAGTCACTGCTCTCTCACTGTGCCTTTTCTTTGTTCTTTGTCTCCCTTTGCCCTCACTGCCAGCCCTTTCTCAGTTTTCAAGAGTCATCTCCAGTGCCGCCTTCTCTCTAAAGATCCCAGTACCTTTTCCTAAACAGCCTCACTCCTACCCTCTTCCCAGCTGAGAGTAGCTCTAGGACTTGACCTCCAGCACCTTCTGTAGCAAAAGCTCCCAAGGTCATGGGCAGTGTCTTTTCTTCCTCTTAGTCTGAGGCAGTATCCACGTCTGCGGAACCACAGCACATAGCCCAGGCATTCTAGTTACCTAGTGCTGCTGTAACAGAAATATAGCAGGTGGATGGCTTTAACAAGGAGGTGTTTATTCTCTCAAAGTCTAGGCATCTAGAAGTCCAAATTCGAAATGCCAGCTCCAGGAGAAGGCTATCTCTCTCTGTCAGCTCTTGTCATTGATCTTTCTCGGTCTAGGAACTTCTCAGGGAGTCTAAGGGATACGCTCACTTCTTGGTTTTTCACTCTTGGTGATGTGAGGTCGCCCTGTCTCTGTGCTTGCCTGTCTCTTTTGTATCTCAGAAGAGACTCAGTGCACAACTAATTAACCGCCCCGTTAACATCATAGAGGTAAGATTGTAACACACAGGAAACTCACCCTTCACGTGACAAAATGTGGACAGTCACACAGCACTGGGAATATGGCAAATTGATAGATGTGCGTATTTGGGGAGCACTCAGTTCAGTCCGTGAGAAGAGGTAAGTGGAAATGCATAAGACACCCTAAGGCCTAGACTCAGAGCAGGCACCCATCCCTCCCTCCACACTCTCCCGGGTACAGCCTGTGGAGAGGCCTGCCCAGAGGCGGGGACAGAGATTCTGCCTCACTGGCGCAAAGAAAGGTCTGCCAGGTCACCTGGAGAAGAGCACAGGCACAGGAAGGGGACTTCACTGCAGGCGACCACAGTTACTCTTCTGTGTCTCTGCCTGTTCCTGCTGGTACGGTAGCTGCTGGCCACAAATGGCTCTGTAATGAACCCAATTGGATAAAATGAAAACTTCAGTTCTTCAGTCACACTGGCCACCTTTTGGGTGCTGTGCTCAGTCACCCCTGTGGCCATCGCCACTACCACAGCTGTTGCTGTTGAGCCACTGCCGACTCACAGCAGCTCCATGTGGGTCAGAACAGAACCATGTTCCTTATGGCTTTCAAGGCCTGTTTTTCTCAGAAGCAGATAGCCAGACCTTTCTTCCATGGTGCCTCTGAGTAGACACAACCCTCCAACCTTCCAGTTAGTGGCCAAGCACATTAACTGTGTTCACCACCCAGGGATTCCCTGTGTTTCCAGTGGCTACCATATTGGACAGTACAGGCATAGAGCACTTCCCCTGTAGAAAGTTCTGTTGCCCAGTGCCACCTAGACTTGAAGGGCAGGGCTTTCCTCCCCAGAAGGAAGGGCTTTCAGACCCCAGGTAGGTTTACAGGAATGGTGACTGTCCAGCAAGCAGTCTGAAAAGAGCTGAGGCATTTCTCTCAGGGCCTCGAGGCACCCCAGTAGTAAGGTAATGATTTCAGGGGTGTGTAAGCACAGAGGTGAGATTTCCTAACCATTGTAACTGGACATGAAGACTTAGACCCCGGATACAGACTGGCGGGAGGCTGCAGTCAGCTGACCGGTACAGTGATTTGTGGAGCACTGTTATTACAAAGCCACAGGCACCCTCTAAGTGCTGTACAATTTCCACATTGCTGAGGTGGCAGCTTTTTATTTTTACTAGTGGAAGGGACATCTGAGGGGCCTCCCCACACCCCTCACTTCTCCTCTTTCCCCTCCCCTCCTCCATCTCTGCCAGCTCCCTGCCCCTTCCTCCCAGCATCCACCTGGTGGATAGAGGACATGTGTTTTAAACAGTGAGTTCCCTTTTTATCGACTTGTTTTCCTGTCACGTGGGTACTTTTAAATACTCCATGTTGACCATAAGAAGGGCAGTGAAAGAAGAAAGCAGGATAACCTTTCTGACGTAGTCGGCAGCAGGCTGCAGGAGCCCCTCGGAGATTAAAAACAGAGATAACACCACTGCAAAAGCATTTTTGCTCAGAGATGTCTAAGGCAGCGTTGTTTATCATGGCCCAAAATTAGAAACCAGGTGAGCATCCGAGGAAAGGGAGCTAGCTCAATAAAGGATCGTATTCCTACAGTGGCCTGCTATGCAGCCTCACTCCCCACCCCAAAATCATTTTTAGAAACTTTTCAAAGACATGTAATAATGCTCAGGAAAGACTATTTAGCAGGAGCAGGAAAAAGCGTGTGTGTGTGTGTGTGTGTTTCCTCACCACTGTCACTCCGTTACTTAGCACCAGTGGCACTTAATAAATTGTCCATTGATGTTTTCTAAGGGGAGAGGGATCAAAAGTAATTCTTATGTTGTATATTGTACTTTCTTACACTTGATGTGTTGTACATTTATAATGAACAAAAAAAAACTTAATATTTGTTAAGATTACTGGAGCAACAGAGGCGGATGGACAGTCAGAAAGCAGGGGAAGAAATGAATCTGTGGCTAATTGCCTCCATAAATAACTGCCTCCTCTGCCATGAGACCAGAAGAATTAGATGGTGCCCGGCTGCAATTACTAAACATTTTGATCAAAGATTCAATGGCAGAATCCTGATCAAAAGGGAAACAATGCAGAACAGAATTTCAGGTGCTTATGGATTCCATACTTTCTGAAACCATGGAGGCTGGATGAACCCCCAAAACGACTGCCCTGAGAGAATCTTTAAATCATAAACTTTAAATCAAAAATATGTTCTGAAGTCTTTTTAAAACCAAACTGTAGTTTAGCTTAGCTAGTAAGAATGCCCACCTTGAGCAGTGTGTGGATCTAATAACAACAGCATTTAGAAAGGTCCGATAAGAAGCTTACGGGTCAGTGAGTTTGTTAACAGGTGAGGACCAGTTTGGAAAAGGAGGGTGAGAATGGTTGCACAGCTTGAAGAATGTCATCAGTGTCACTGAATTGCACATGTCAATTTAAGTGGACGTTGTTTAATTGGTATATGATCTGCTGTGTATGTTCTCAACCACAACAAAAATTATATATAAAAAAAAGAAACTGACATTTGTTATATGAAATGAGTAGTTTACAAAAAAATCATGAAGATTATAGGTTCGTAAGGGGCAGTTTGCAGACCGATGCAGAGGACTGTGTACGCCTGGTGTAGAGCATTGCATAACAGGAAGAGGATGGGACCTATTTCAGAAACCAGACAGGCATGGCAGGCAGGGAGCCCTGCTGGCGTCACCCCGTCCCCAACCCACCTTCAGGCCCTAACCCATGAGCAGGTGTGAGACTCAGCCTCTTTTTCAGGTATTACCCGATGGGCCACCCAGTATCTGTCCACCTCTACTTCCTTGCTGATCGCTTCCAGGGCTTTGTCATCAAGCATCATGCCACCAACCTGGCCGTGAGCAAACTCGAGACCCTGGAGACATGGGTGATGCCCAAGAAGGTCTTCAAGATCGCCAGCCCACCGAGCGACTTCGGGAGGCTTCAGTTTTCCGAGGTAAGAGGCCAGGTGTGATCACCTGCCCTTCCTTTTCAAGTCCCCTCACTGGGTCTTGCCCTGCAATGTGACACCCATAGCTGGAGGTGGAGGAGAAGGGGGTTTGAAGAGCCACAGAGACAGAGCTGGCAGAAGTGTCCAGCCTGTGCAGAGAGAGCTCTCCAGCCCTGGCCTGGGGAATAGAGCAGGAGGAGAGGGCAGTGAGTGGTTGATATCAATGGATCCAACCAACCTGGTGTATTTTTATATTTTTATTTTGGTATATAATTTATTGTTGAAGCTCCGTTCTGCTCATTTTTCAGTCCCAGCCATTGTTTCTTCCACAACCTTCACTAGAAATAGACCAGTAGCAAACTACTTTCCCAAGGACACCATCATTAGCTGCATCTCAGGGCTTGGGGGACAGAAGCTCACATAGAGATCTGGGGATCTGCTGGATCGCAGCTACGAATCAGAAGGGCTCAAAATTGAACCCGCATCTCTTTGGCTCCAGATCCCATGTATGACAGGGTTTGCAGGGTTTCCCTGGTTCCCAGCACAGGGCTTAGCTCGGAGTACATACCAGACCAGCCATTGAGTGGATCAGTGGGTGGGTACATGGAGAGACTGCCACATGGACTCATAAAGCACAGCTCCCCTGTCCCAGGACAGTGGCTGCATTTGTAGTATCTTTCTGGCTGGGAAGGCAGCATTACCCAGCACTAGCCCTAGAACATCAGTGCTGCCTCCCGACCTGGGAGGCCCTGTGTGATCTGACCACCGTCTGCTTCCCCCACCCCCTTCCGGTCCCCCTCTGCTCTCCTCTGGCTCATCTCCTGTCTTTGTCGAACAAACAGACCAGGCTGGTTTCTGCCTCAGGCCTGGCACATGCTGCTTCTGCTGCCAAGAATCCAGAGCTGGCCCTTTATCCAACTCACCCAGCTGCACTGCGGAAGAAAGAGCCTGGCAATCTGCTTCCATTATGATGACAGCCAAGAAAACCCAGAAAGCAGTTCTGCTGTGTAACACACGAGGTTCCCATTAGTTAGCATCAAGTTGATGGCAGCTAAAAACAAGAAGCAGCTCCTGTCTGACAGTTCTGATCTCAATCCACATGTACCCCTTCCCTGACCAAGGCACCTCACAGTAACGCCATTCCACACCCGACATGTCCCCGCCTTCTTGTTTTCTCCTAGTGTTTGCCATCTGAGATGATCTTGTTGGTTTCTGGTGTCACTCATGGACTGTCCTCAGCGAGCTGGGACTCCATCCCCCTCGTTCACTGGAGATAACCCAGTGCACAGAAGCGCACAGGGCGTTTGTTGTTGTCCTTGATTCTGAGGTGGCACCTGTGAAGCTGTATTGCAGCCTATTTCCCAGGGGATTCTGGGGCACAGCCAGGTTTGGGAGCCAGTTGTGCGGAATTCTGGCGGTGCAGTGGTTATGTGCTATGGCTGCTAACCAAAAGGTCAACAGTTCGAATCCGCCAGGCATTCCTTGAAAATTCTATGGGGCAGTTCTACTCCATCCTATAGGGTCGCTGTGAGTTGGAATCGACTTGACAGCTGTGGGTATTGTAGACAACTCCCCTCTTTGCCTTTTTTTGAAATAATTGTTTGTGGTGGTTGTTGGGAGAATACACAACAAAAACATACACCAATTCAGCCATTTTTTCATGTTGTATACATTTTTCCAGTTGTGCAGCCAGTTGTTCCTCCCCATTGACAGTAAGTCACTGCCCTCAAAGGGACCTGTCTAGTCTTTCAAGTTGCTGTTGTCACTCTGATCCTATATAGATAGTTCTTAAAAGAGGACAGTGCTCAAGGCTGACCTTTTTTTTTACTCATTGAGCTAAACTTTTGCTTGGTTTTAAGAAGACTTCCAGGGATATTTTTGGTTTAAGTTTTGAAGATGGTCTTATGGCAATAGTTTTGGAGTTCATCCAGCCTCCTTTGACTCTAAAAAGTCTGGAGTTCCTGAGAATCTTAAGGTCTGTTCTGTATTTTCCCCACTTTTGATCGGAATTCTTCTGTGGAATCACTGGGTCATGTTTTTGAATGAAGGAGTGAAATCACTTGGATGGCAATGCTGGGAGGAAGGGAGACATGATCAGGGTGGGAAGTGTTGCTCACACATAACTCCAGCACCTGCTATCTGCCTTCATCACATCAGCAGGTAACTAAGGAGCTGACTCATCCCTGGGGTTAAGCATTCCCAGTGAGCTCGGCTGCTATATTAGGAAGGAAGAGTATGATTGCAAAAGATGGAAAGTCTCAAGGAGCTGACAATATAGAGTCTCACCTGCTTATATTTTCCTTGCTAATCCTTGAACTTGATGCTTCCATAACTAACTGCGTCCTTTGCTATGAAACCAGAAGAACTGAATGGTGCTGCCGTGGCCCTGGCTGGCTGGCCCATGCCCCTTGAATGGGTCCCTATGTCCAGCAGGACCCGGGTGGGAATTTTCTTGTTAATGCACCATGTGCAGTTATGGCTCCGGATGGGTTAGCTGGATGTGAGCCACTGCGAGAACCCACTCCATAAATTACTGGCATCAGAGGACCATCAGACACTGCCCCAGCTGAATTCTGTGTTGGGGGCCCAGGCAGCCACTTGAAGACATTAATGTCCCATTAAAGAGATGGATGTCTGGTGACTGGGCTCTCCCTGTGTATGCCTGCTGTGGAGTGACAAGGTATCTCTGACAGTGACAAGTGTGATGTACATGCCATGCATGGCTCATGACTTGTGAGGGCTCCTGCCGTCGATCTAGTCCCCCTTTGTATGAGAATTACTAAGATCATTGGCTTAGTGATGGCAGGTGATGGTCAAGAGCCCTGGGCCTTGTGTTTTGATTTATTTTTCCTAGAGTCTTGTTTGTTTTTCATGGCAAAAACCAAACCCACTACCATCGAGTCAATTCTCACTCTTAGCAACCCTGTAGACAAAGCAGAACTGCTTGCTGAAGTTTCCAAGGAGAGCCTGCAGATTTTAACTGCTGACATTCTGGTTAGCAGCCATAGCACTTAACTACCATGCCACCAGGGTTTCCTTTTAATGGCAAAAGGTATACAACTAAACAAGAAGAAAGCGGCAAGAGTGGGGCCACTTTGTGGGCCATTGAGAATCACCTTTGTGCTAGCACTGTCCCTAGGCTTGTGTATTAGTATCTGGCTCATGATTGGTGGCCAGTGTTGTTGAACAGCTAAGATAGATCTGTCCCACCTATGGAACTCTCAGCTATTGGCTTAGAGGAAAGATGCTCATCCCTTCAGCACACAGACACCAAGGACCTACTGTGCACTCGGTTCAGAAGGTCTGGCACTGAACCAGGCAAACCAGATCCTTGTCATGGAGTTGCAGTCTAGCGAGAGCAGCTGGAAGGAACCTTGGTGGTGCAGTGCTTAAACACTTGGCTGCTAACCAAAAGATTGGCAGTTTAACCCCACCAGTTGCTTAGTAGGAGAAAGCAATCACAGTCTGCTTCTATGAAGATTATAGGCTGTGGAGACTATGGGACCATTGTACTCTGTCCTAGATAGAGAGTTGTTCTAAGTCAGAATTGCTCACCAGCAATGAGTTTTGGCTTTTAGGGGTCAGTTAGCCAATGAACAAATAAATTAATGCACAAAAATATTTCTAATGATGAGTATTGTAAAGAAAATAAAACTTGGCCATGTGATTGCTGTGGATTGGGGGAGGGATGATGGGGATTCTTTTGCTTAATGATCTATTTTATTTTTATAGTTGTTGATAATATACACAGCAAGTCTATACCAGTTCAGCACTTGCTGCCTATACTGTTTAGCAACATTGGTTACATCTTTCAAGTTGTTTAATCATAATTACCCTCCTTTTCCAAATTGTTACTCATCCATGATCATAAACTCACTTAATTCCCTTTTCACAGTCAGGAAATACAGGTACGTGTCCTGTCTGATGTTTCTAGTTACTGTTGGCAATTCAGGCTATATGGATCTTTAAAAGAGCACAGTGCTGAGAGCAGGCCTTATTTTTCTAGACAGGCCAAACTGTTGCTCGGTTTTAAGAAGACTTTGGGGAATGTCTTTGATTCAAAGATGACTCAGGATAATTGTTTCAGGACTTCATCTGACCTCCATGACTCCAGAAAGTCTAGACTTTGTGAGAATGAGAATTGTAATTCTGTTGTGCATTTTTTCCCTTTTGATTAGGATTCTTCTGTAAGGTCTTTGATAGAGTTATGGTCGGTCATGGTAGCCGGGCACCATCCAGTTCTTCTGGTCTCGTGGCAGAGGAGGCATTTAGGAGGAGGCATTTAGGAGGCAGTGGAAGCATTTAGCTGTTTCTAGCACCTGTTCTGGACTTTCTGTCTTGCTCCAGACAGGTAGCGGTCCATTGTTGTTCCTTGGGTGGCTGCTTGCAAACTTTTAGGATCCTAAGAACGATGGAGTGAACTAGGAGGTATAACAGAGTACTAAACATGCTAATAGGCCAACTAACTTGAAAGTCCCATGAAATTGTGACCCTAAATTGCTACACCAGGGACCTAAATCCCCTGATGTATTTGGTATACGTAAGCAGACTCACCAGCTATTCTTCTTCTCTGTCTTTTTTGGTTGTAAATATATCTTATCACTAATTTGTGCCAATTCAGCTTTTTATGGATGTTCAAGTTATTAACAGCAGTTACCTTAATTGGCTGTGAAAACCTACACTAAATGTGATTTTTTTGCCACTGTCAACTGAAGGAAATCCTGGTGGCGTAGTGAGTTAAGTGCTTCGTCTGCTAACCAGAAGTTCAGCAGTTTAAATCCTCCAGGCGCTCCTTGGGGCAGTTCTCCTCTGACCTGATAGGATCACTGTGAGGTGGACCCAACTCAGTGTCACTGGGTTTGATTTTTTTTTTTTTTTTTTTTGGTAAACTGAAACTCGGTACTCTGTAAGCAACCCCCCCGCCATTCTGTGGGTACTAAGGAGCCTTGGTGACACAGTGGTTAAGAGCTCAGCTGCTAACCAAAGGTCAGCAGTTCAAACTCACCAGCCACTTTGTGAGAGAAAGGTGCAGCAGTCTCCTCCCATAAGCATTACAGTCTTAGAAACCCTTTGGGGCGGTTGTCTGTACTGTGCAGTCCATTGCGAGTCAGAATCAACTCAGTGGTAGTGGGTTTGGGTTTGGGGTTTTCTAGGCAGACTGCTTTTGCCAAAATGATTCAGGAAGACCGTTCTGAGAAGATGACGACCTTAGAACTGAAAGCTGTAAGAAAGCCAGCTGTGAGATCTGGGAAAGAACATTCTGGGTAGAGAGAAAAGCATGTGCAAAGGCCCTGAGGCTCCATGAACAGCATGGAGTGTGGCTAGAGCAAGAGGGAGAGTAATGGGTGTTGCTGGTCTGAGGTGGGCAGGAGTCCAGATTGAGAGGTCTAAAAGGCCCCCAAAAGAAGTTAGGGTTGAGTTTTAAGAGTAGAGGGAAGACTTCGGTGAATTTTCAGCTGGGGAGCAGCCTGTTTGGCAGGAATTTGACTGCGTGTTTCCATTTGGGTCAGTGATCGTTTTGCAGTCAGTGGTTGTAGACTTCTACGGTAAAGCCCAGTGACAAGTTCTTGAAGACCACCAAGGATATGACAGCAGCCAGCTCTCGGTCTCAGCTAAGTACTATGTCTCTCATGCTTCAAGGAAGCAGTTGACTCTCCGTGCTCTCCTGAGTTTGGGAACAAGATTCAGGTCTCCCCCAGTCCGCTGCTTTGCAACTCAACCTTGAGAGAATTGTTCACCCTGTTTCTTTAGAGAATCCGAGGAGTGTCTCCACATCCCCGAACTAGTCAAAAATCCCTTCCTGGAGTGTGTCCCCAGAGTGGTTGATGATCCGTCGCTCATTATGTCAGTATGTCTTAGAAAGCCAGTGCACAGAGACCTGGAACCACAGAGGGCCAGTGTCCTCAGCTCCAAGTCATTTCATGACATAAATGTGCAGACTGAGCCACCTGCTGTGTGCCAGCACTGTTTGCTGCACTGGGACACAGTGGTGTGCAAGCTAGCCACAGTCCCTGGCCTCGTGGAGTTGACATTCAGGAACTGGGGAGAGAAGCATTTAAGTGAAAAATCTGCAGTACTGTGTGGGAAAAGCTCTGACAGACAGACACACAGGATGCCTGTCATCGTCATCTAGTAGTGGTCTGACAGAAATACCACCAAGTGGGTGGCTTGAACAAAGAAAACTTTATTCTCATGCAGTCTGCTAGGCTAGAAGTCGCAATGCAGGGTGGTAGCTCCAGGGAAAGGTGCTGTCTCTGTGCCGGTTCTGGAGGAAAGTCCTTGTGTTGCACCAGTCTTTCTTTGATCTGAGAGCATCTTGGCCCAGGAACGTCAGGCCCGAAGGACACGCACTGCTTGTGGCGCTGCTTTCTTGATGATATGAGGTTCCCCACTCTCTGCCTGCTTCCCTTTCCTTTTATTTCTTGTAGGATAAAAGGTGGTGCAAGGCACACTCCAGGGAAACTCCCTTTACAATGCAGCAGGAAGGTGACCTTAGGAAAAGTGTTAAAGTTCCACCGTCATCCTCTTTAACATGACCCAGTCTTTTAACCACAGGCAGAGATTAGGGTTTACAGCATAGGAAAATCACAAAATGCAGGGCAGTCACACAATAGTGGGAGTCATGGCCCAGTCAAGGCCAAATTGTTACACATGTTTTGTGGGAGACACAATTCAGTCCCTGACAGTGCCTCTAACTGGACTGTGGCCAGGTGGTGAGCATCAGGGAGGGCTTCTTGGAGGTGGAGGTGCCTGGGCTATAGACGAGGAGGAGGAGCTGGCTAAGAGGAGGCTGAGAAAGAGGGAAGACTGTTCAGCAGGGCCACAGCAGCAGAGACACAGGAGAGCCCTTCACCCTGAGTTGTCAAGAATAAGTCCAGGTGACCTAAAACAGAGGGAGAGGGACCGAGCCAAAGCCAGACCAAAAACAAGTCTCAGAGGATGGGGTGAAGAAACTGGACTTCAGAGCAGTGAGGAGGTGGAAAGGGTCGTCAGTAGAGAAGTGATGAGATCAGATGTCTTTAGGAGACCTTCCCAAGCTTTGAGGCCTATGTTGATTTCTGCTCACTGATTCATTCCTTCATTCACTAGTGTTGTTTGAATTCCTGCTGTGTGCCAGGCACTGTGCTAGGGCCCAGGGGTTCCTCAGGAGGAGCTAGCCCCAGTTGGCCCCAGAGTGTTAGAAAATGCCCAGATTTTGTAAACCTGCTACTCCTTGAGCATGTCAAACTTCTTGGTGCCCCAGGGCCTTTGTACATGCTCATCACACTTCCCAGAATGTCCCTGTAGAAATGTCAAAGCCGTAACTACCTCCACCACCTTCAGGACAATACCTCAAAACCTAATCTTTAGGCACTGGTCAGACTGCAACGTGAAGCACGTCTGTGCACATCCATGTCCACTGTCTGACATAGGTGTTTTTTGACCTATGTATGCTCAGCACATGTGTGTTGGATTGAGTGAGTGAGTGAGTTTATAGGGAGGCACCCAAGAAGAATCCAGCCTCAGACTTCCTTGGTTCCTAGCTCTGCTCCTCACTGGCTGTGGCCCCTGGGCCAGGTTCTCTAACTGCTCTGAGCCTCAATTTCCTTGCCTGTACAGTGAGGATGAGGGCAAAGGTCTCCCATCATGGGGCTGGGAACATTAAGTCAATTGATGCAACCCGGCAGTTTAGCATTATGTCTGGCACACAGTAAGCTCTGGGTAAATATTAGCTGTGTCGCTCTGTGTCCTGGGTAAAGAATGGTCATAGCAATTCATAGCAAGAGCAAGAAGAAAGTAAATCAGGTCCTGTTTGCCCTGCGTGTATGCGATCTTCTCAGGGTGCAGATATATATTCCCACACGTGTGCCCTGGCCCGTGTGCACACGTTAGAACCACTGATTCCGGAGAGCCCGCAGAAACAGTGCAAGCCTTACCTATACTCATCTTCCTCCAACCTATCCGCATGCTGTGTCCCCAGAAACAAAATAAATTCTCTGGGGGAGGCTGAGACCTCTAATTTAATGTGATTTGAACTAGCAGCAGAGCTCAGGATCAGAAATCAATACAGGTAATCCATTTTCTGTGAAGTCATTCATACAGCTGTTTCACAGATACTGAATGAGTACCTACTGTGTGCTGAGCACCGAGAGAGAGTGGTGGACTCAGCCAGCAAAGCCCACATTCACACAGAAGGAGAGAAAAAAATAAACCCATCACCAGGTTGGGCATTCAGGTAGTGCTTGTTGGCCATGGCACAAAGAAACTAAAACAACCAGGTGTGGCAAAGAGCGACTGAGGGGCTGTTTCTGATTGGGGGGACAGGGGAAGAGTGTGGGGAGACTTCAGAGATAAGGGGCTTGCTGTGCAGAAATGCAAGGGAAGAGTATACCAGGCAGAACCAGTGGAGCAAAAACCCTGGGTGGAAGCTGGCCTGAAGGGTTTGAAGGTCTGAAATACAGCAAGCCTGGCCACCATGTCATTAGCAAGAGATGGCTGTGGCAGGAGGCAGGGCCGGCTCCGGCACGGAGATGCTGAGCACACTGGCAGCCACACAGGTCTGAGCAGCCGAGCTGCTGGGAAGGGAACGAGTTGGAAAGGGTTTACAAGGAGGGAGGGAAGCTGCGAGGAGATTCCTGGTGGATCACAGCCACCTGTGGCCAGCTGGTTGGCAGGAAGGGTGCGGCATTCATACGGCCACTTCTTCATGCCTGGGATCCAGTACCGTGTTACTGGGGAGCCAGGCCTGTGTCTTCTGGGAAAGCTGTTTTAACATTCATGTACGTTTGTTTTCAGAGCAGACGCTGTGTGCCAAGTATAGAGGCCCAGTGGTTTGATGAAAGGATCAAAAATAAAAAAAAAAGCCCATGGGACCAACCAGTTCTCACTCATGGCAGCCCCACGTGCGGTCAGAGTGGGACTGAGCTCCGTAGGCGTGTCAGTGGTTGTGATCTTTCGGAAGTAGACTGCCAGGCCTTTCTTCCGAGGTGCCTTTGTATGGATTTGAATCACTTAACTTTCAGTCAGTAGCCTAGTACTTAACCATTGTTGCCACCCTGGGAGTCCTCAGGAAAGGGCCACAGACTTTGTGATCTGCTAGACTAAGTCCCAATCGCAGTTCTCCTGCTGACTAGCTGTGTGATTTGGGGCAGGCCATTTAGCCACAGCATCAGTTTCCTCATCTGTAAAATGGGGACTCCGAAGCCTAACAAGAAGGAATTTAGGCCAGTCTGGGACCCAGTACCCAAGTTCATTGCCAGCGGTTTCCAGTCTCGCTCTCTTGTTCCAGGTTGGCACTGACTGGGATGCCAAAGAGCGGCTGTTTCGCAATTTCGGGGGTCTCCTGGGGCCCATGGACGAGCCAGTGGGCATGCAGAAGTGGGGCAAGGGGCCCAACGTGACAGTGACAGTCATCTGGGTGGACCCCGTGAACATCATCGCGGCCACCTATGACATCCTGATCGAGTCCACTGCCGAATTCACCCACTACAAGCCCCCTTTGAACTTGCCCCTGAGGCCGGGGGTCTGGACCGTGAAAATTCTTCACCACTGGGTGTCTGTTGCAGAGACCAAATTCCTCGTTGCTCCTCTGACTTTCTCAAACAGGCAGCCCATCAAACCAGGTGAGTATTCCCAGTGTCTCTGGGGTAACGGGGAGGGTAGAAGGAGATGTCCCATCCCAGGGGCCATTGTAGTTCCATAATCACTGCAAGCAGTGTATCTCAGATGCAGGCATGTGGGCCACCCAGGAGAATATGCTACCTGCTTTCAGCAGTGTTTTCCTTACGTGTTTACCATAAAGAACTGTCTAATTCTCTACCCGCACATGGAAGTGAACAAACCCTGGTGGTGTGATGGTTAAAAAGCTATGGTTGCTAACCAAAACCTCAGCAGTTCGGATTTCCCAGGGGCTCCTTGGAAACTCTATGGGACAATTCTACTCTGTCCTGTAGGGTCACTATGAGTCAGAATTGACTGGACGGCACTGAGTTTGGTTTTTTTATGTGTGAAGGTAATGTCACTTGTCTATTAGGTACCTTTCAGAACTCTCCCATTGAATGTTCAGAAGTCCTTGATCATATTTCAGACAAGAAAGCAAATTTTGTGCCCTGTTTAAAGAAATAACCCTTAAAATCAGGAAATTCTGTTCTTCAAAAACGTGATACACTAGTTGAAAGGACAAACCACAGACTTATGAAGGACTCTGGCTGCACATAAAACAAAGTACTCTTCTGAAGACTACATAAAGAAATCCCATAAATCAGAAGTTGCAAAACACGCACCAATTCATGAAATTCTAACATGTACAATTTAGAGAAAATGACTGCAGTCTTCCGATTGGGAAGCCATCGTCACCTTCCTTTTCCAGCTGTTCCTCTCCCATGAACGTGAGCTCACAGCCCCCTAAGCTTCCCAGCCAGTCTTTGGAGCTGCCGTTGTCACTTTGATCCTGTATAAGTAGATCTTAAACGAGCATAATGCTCAAGGCAGACGTTCTTCTCTGGTTAAGCTAAGGCTTCGGGGCTGAGGGGCGGGGGGCATGGTGTAAGACTTACAGATGATGCCAAGGCGATAGTTTTAGGGATTCATCAGTAGTTCAGCCTCAGTGGCTCCAAAAAACCTGAACTGCACGGTTTCTTCTTTTTGGAAACCCTGGTGGCATAGTGGTTACGGGCTACAGCTGCTAACCAAAAGGTTGGCAGTTCAAATCTGAGCGCTCCTTGGATACTTCATGGGCCAATTCAGCTCTGTAGGGGCTCTGTGAATCAGAATCAACACAAAGACCGTGGGTTGGTTTGGTTTTCTTTAATTTTTTTTTTTAATCCGGAGTTGACTTTTCTTTTTGTTATTTCTCTGTTTCTCTTTCATCAAGGGGAATGTCTCCCCTTGCTTTCAAGTCCTTCCTCCAGGATAACTCCCGTGAGTTTAGTGTACCTCCTTTGGGGAGTTTCTAGTGCATTTAAAGAGTAAACAAACACTCATCATAAATCACAACAACATTGCTTTTCAAAAACAGAATAATATACTTTGTACTGAAACTTGCTTTTTTCTACCTTCCAAGTCAGTGTATATAAGCTACCAACTGTGTAGTAATCCACTGGGTTCAAGAACCACAATCTCTGTCCCCCCAGTGGTGGATACACCATCTTCCTTTGTTGTTGTTGTTACAGACAAGGCTGTCTGGAATATTCTTGAACATTAAAAATGTATGTGCCCCACAGGTACCTCCATAAGGTAGATTCCTAGAAACCAGCTGTCCTTGTCCCTAGTGGTTGAAGTTGTTGATTTCCATGTAATAGATGACAAACCCAAAAACCAGAAACTCATCACAGATTCTGGTAGCTACAAAGAAGCCTGGACTGGGTGTCATCTGGCCAATGATGCCAGGAGAACGGTGCCTATATGTAGGGGAGCCTGCAGTCCTCAAAACAGAGGCTTCCTATTAAATGTGGATGTTGAACACTCATGAAGTTAGAGACTTCGTGTTGTCTTGAGCTGTGGGCCTGCTGTCAACTGCTCACTGATAGATGGATATGTGGGTAGACCAACAGATGGACAGACAGACAGACAGCTGCCATCAAGTTGACTCGGACTCATGGAGACCTTACATGCAACAAAACAAAGCACTGACGGGTCTTGCCTCATGATCCCTGGCTTGTTGGAGTCTGTTGTTGCATGTGTTGTACTGGTCCAGCTCACCAAGGCAATCCCAGCAACTGTTTCCTTGTAACTGTGTGTCCAGATCGCGTCAGTCTGTCATGTTCTGTTGTGATCCATAAGATGTGTGCTGGCTTACTTTCAAAAGTAGATCACCAGTCCTTTCTTCCTAGTCTTAGTCTGGAAGCCCTGTCCCCCGTGGGTGACCTGCTGCTATTTGAAATAATGGTGGTGTAGCTTCTAGCATCATAATAATATCCAAACCAGCACAGCACAATACACAAGGGAATGATGCTCCCCTCTGGGCTAGGCAAAAGGTGGGCCCTCCAAACTAGCTGGGCCAAAGCCCACCCACGTCGGGTCCTCCAGGCCCCGTCATTTAGGCTCACTCACGTCCCTTAGCATCCCCGAGGACTTCCAAAGCCAGACGTGGAGGCCATGACGGCTGATTAATGTCAAGTTGATTCCTGCTCATGGCAACCCCATGTGTGCAAAATCAAAATGCTCCATGGGCTTTTCAAGGCTGTGACCTGCTGGAAGCGGTCACCAGGCTGTCTCCTGAGGGGCCTGGGAGTGGGTTTCAAACTCCAGCCACTGCGTTAGTAGTCAAGTGCTTAACTGTTTGTGCCTCCCAGGGACTTGTAATATAGACATGGAAGAGAAAGGTGGAAATGGCAGCTTTTTCTTTACTTTGGATACTGTGGGTGGGTAGGCAGGCGGACGGACGGACGGACAGACAAAAGGAAGATAAGAGTGGTCCTGAGTCCACCCTCCACCACCCCTGTAAATTGCTGTGCCATTTGCTGGGCCCTGAGTTTTCCAGCTTTTCTTCTAGCACTTCTGAGGAAGGCAGAGCTCTTCCCAGCCCAGCCTCGGTAGGCCAAGGGTCCCTGTCTCCCCCTCAGAGGAGCCCCGTCTGCCAGTCTGTGTCTCTTAACGATGTTCCAGGGACAGGGAACATGAAGGTGGGAGCAGTGCAATTTGTAAAATGATTCATCAGGAGTAATTTGCTATGGATGCGTCCCTGGTAATCTCAAGAAATCTGATGAGGTGGAATGGAGGCAAATTTAATTACAGAGACGAGCATCGCACACTGATGCTGTGATAGCGTTTCCCACATTAACCTCATTTTTCCGAAGAGTTGTGTTTTTTTTTTTACTTTTTTGTGTCCACCACAATATTTGGTTCCCAGTGTTCAAATGGTCATTAGCTGCCACTTTCACTGTGAGTTCCTGGCCTTTTGTCAGCCTGCAGCAGCTGCTTTGCTCCCGAGTCTCCCCAGCTTCAGGCCCGTGCAGAATGGAGCACAGAGAAGCAGTGGGAGAGAGATTAGGACCTGCGCCAGGGAGAGCAGGCTCTGGTCTCCTGCAGGAGATGCTGACGCTGGCCCGTCTGTCTAGTGGTCAGGGAGAGCTGGGTGGTGGCCTGGCTGATACACAGGGGCTCCGGCTGACATTCAGAGAGAGATCTGTTGCTCAACTGTCATGAGACACAACACATCCTCACAACATGGGTCTTCTGTCTCCCACCTGTTGCCTGTCCCCAAACCATAGAGCTCGCTTGACCCCCTCACTTCCTGGAGCCCTGGGAATCGAAGAAATGACTTTCTTAACTGTTTCACTCAAGGCAGGGTTTGAGTTCAGACAGTTTTCTTGCTTTCAGAAGGGCACTCACGCGGTCCTTCTTCCTCCCTTGTCCGCATTTAGTCTCACATATTTTAGAAGAAATGACCTGCTGATTATCTAGGAGTGTAGGGTGAGTGCACCTCTCCTGCCCGCCTCAGGTGATGATAGCTGCTGGCCAGCAAATGAGAAGCATTTTCTTCTGAATACTGTGTCATCTCGAAGGAGGTTTCTTCTATTCTGAACTCGTTTGACTGTTGACCAGTTTGCTACAGTCTTCAGCCAGTGCTTTTTAAAATACATACTTGTGTACTTAGTAATGAAATGAGCAATCAGTGGCAACTTCTTCAGAAAAGAAGTTCTAGCTTTTCTCCTTCAACTCATACTCCTGTAGTTTCTGCGTCCTTCTCCTCAGCCCTGGGAGGTAGTAACAGTCCCTCTTGTTTTTACATCACTTTACCATTTAGAGTTGGAACTCCTGATGGCATAGTGCTTAAGTGCTATGGCTGCTAACCAGAAGGTTGACAGTTCAAATCCACCAGGCACTCCTGGGAAACTGTGGGGCTGTTCCACTCTGTAGGGTTGCTATGAATCGGAATCAACTCATTGGCAGATTGTTTGTTTTACCATTTACAAAGCACATGTCCTTGTATTATCCTATTTGTGTCTCTTGCCAGCCCTGTATGCTTAATGGGCCCAATGGTGGGTATCCCCATTTTACAGATGGGAACTGAATCTTCAAATGACTGTCTCCCAGATGCGAAGCAAATCATTGCTTTAGCTTCTAGCTGGTGGATGGGCCTGCAGGAGAGTGTCAAGGTGAAAAAAACTGGCTTTAGAGTCAGCCAGGCCTGCCCTGGACCCCATGTCTTCCTCTAACTACAGCTGCCTCTATTTGTTTATTGGTAAAACAGAGATGATAAAATTAGTCCTATAGTGTTTGTTTTGCTGTGTGTGTGTATTATGGACACACATTCCAGCAACCATCATAATCTTGGCTAACTTTTTCTGAGTACTTACTATGTGATAGGTACCATTTTAAACTCTTTAAATGAATGCACATATTTGGTCCTCATAGAGAAACATATGAAGAAGGTACTGTGCCTGTTTTATTGACAAGGACACTGAGGCACAGGGAGTTTCAATGGAAGTGAGACTGAGAGTTCACACCCCAGGTCAGCAGGCATGGAGACTGCAGCCCAGAGAGCCTGACCACAGTGCTCTTTTGTGAAGTCCTTGGCAGAATAGCTGATACAGAGTAGATACTGAACAAGAGGGGGCTGCGGTGAGCCTGATCTCCCATCCTACCCCACTCTGATCCAAGCGCAGGCTTTCCAGGATCCCTTGGCTGCTGTAGCTCTGGCACTGCCCTCGGGTACACCGCCAGGAAGCAGGAGTCTGTGGTTTACTGAGTTCTCAGCACTTAGCACTCAGCAGCACAGAGCAGACTCCTCACTGGGCTCTGAGATCAACAGACCTGGGTTCAAATTCTGGCACACACTGCCACTGTGATTCTCCTCTGCCTGGAGTTCTTACCCCAGAATCTTTGCATGGCTCAACTAGGATGTCACCTCTGAGAAGTCTTCACTTCCACCTCCTCTAGTATAAATACCCCATCACTCCCTAAGTCAGAGGCCACAAGCTCAGTCACGACTACACACTACTGCTGTGGCATCCCCAAAGCAGCCACCATAGGTGATATGTAAATGAACAGCCATAGCTGTGTTTCCATAAGATGCTGTTTACAAAAACAGGCCATGGACCAGGTAGGGCTCAAGGCCCATAGCATCCTTGTTGTGACCCAAAGCTAAAACCAAACACATTGTCAGTGAGTCAGTTTCCGACTCATTGTGACCTTATAGGACAGAGTATAACTGCCCATCGAGTTTCCAAAGCTGTAATCTTTATGGAAGCAGACTGCCACATCTCTCTCCCAAAGAATGGTTCATGGGGTTCAAGCCACAGCGAAGAGCTTTAACCACCAGTCCACCAGAGCTCCTTTTGCTGTGACCCAGTGCCTTATTTGAGGATCATAGCATCAAGTAAGGAGGGCAACACCATCGGGCAAGCAAGGGTAACAGCGTCAGGTAAGGAGGGTAAAGACAGAGTGAGCAGCCCCCACCTGTCTGTCATTGAAGGCTTGCTTGTTGCTGTGATGCAGGAAGCTGTGCCACTGGTGTTTAGGTACCAGCAGGGTCACCCATGGTAGACAGGTTTCAGCTGAGCTTCCAGACTAAGACAGACTAGGAAGAAGGACCTGGCAGTCTACTTCTGAAAGGAATTACCAGAGAAAACCTTAGGAACAGCAGCTGAACATTGTCCAATATGGTGCCAGAAAGTAAGTGCCCTCCCCACCCCACCCCGGGTGGAAGGCCCTTGGAAGATGACTGGAGAAGAGCTGCCTTCCCAAAGCAGAGTCGACCTCAATGATGTGGATGGAGTAAAGCCTGTGGGATCTTCGTTCACTGATGTGGCATGACTCAAAAGGAGAAGAAACAGCTGTAAACATCCATTAATAAACGAGACATGGAATGTACCAGAGTATGAATCTAGGAAAACTGGAAATTGTCAAAAATGAAATGGGATGCATAAACATTGACATCCTAGGCATTAGTGAGCTGAGATGGACCAGTTTGGGCCATTTTGAATCCTACAGTCATATGGTCTACTATGCTGGGAACGAAAACTTGAAAGAGGCATGGTGTTGCATTCATCAAAAAGAACATTTCAAGATCTGTCCTGAAGTACAGTGCTGTCAGTGATGGGATAATATCCATACACCTACAAGGAAGGCCCAGTTAATACAACTATTATTCAAATGTGCTCACCAACCACTGAGGCCAAAGATGAAGAGGTTGAAGATTTTTACCAGCTTCTGCAGTCTGAAATTGATTAAACATACAGTCAGGGTGCATTGATAATTACCGTTGACTGGAATGCGAAAGTTGTAAACAAAGAAGGATCAGTAGTTGGAAAATATGGCCTTGGTGATAGAAAGAATGCCGGAGATTGCTATTATGTTTTGCAAGACTAATGACTTTTTCATTGCAAATACATTTTCTAACCAACACAAATGGCAACTGTAGATGGAATTCATAGGAACCAAATTGACCACATCTGTGGAAGAAAACAATGGAAAAGCTCCATATCAGCAGTCAGAACAAGACCAGGTACTGACTGTGGCACAGATCACCTATTGCTCATATGCAAATTCAAACTGAAACTATAGTAAATTAGAATGATCTTGAGTATATCCCCCCTGATTTTAAAGACCATCTCAAGAACAGATTTGATGTGCTGACCACTAATGACCAAAGACTAGATGAATTGTGGAATGACATCAAAGCATCCTCCATGAAAAGAGCAAGAGGTCATTAAAAAGACAAGGAAGTGTGAAAAGACCAAATCGGATGTCGGAGGAGACTCTTGAAACTTGCTTTTACACGTTGAGCAGCTGAAGGAAAAGACCTAAACAGAAAATTTCAAAGAGCAGCTCAAGAAGACAAAAGAAAATATTATAATGACATGTGCAAAGAGCTGGAAATGGAAAACCGGAAGGGAAGAACATGTTCTGCATCTCTCAGGCTGAAATAACTGAAGGGAAAATTCAAGCCTTGAGTTGCAATAGTGAAGGATTCTACAGGGAAAATATTAAATGACTCAGGGAGCATCAAAAGAAGACGGAAGGAATACGCAGTCATTATATCAGAAAGAACTGGTCGATGTACAGCTATCTGAAGAGGTAGCGTATGATCAGGAACCAGTGGTACTGACGGAAGAAGTCAAAGCTGCATTGAAGGCATTGGCGAAAAACAAGGCTCCAGGAATTGATGGAACACACAGATGCGGTGCTAGAAGTGCTCACTTGTCTATGCCAAGAAATTTGGAGGACAGCTACCTGGCCAACTGACTAGAAGAGATCCGGATTTATGCCCATTCCAAAGAAAGGTGATCAAACCAAATGTAGAAATTACTGAACAATATCACTGATATCACCAACAAGTAAAATTTTACTCAAAATCATTCAAAAGTGACTGCAGCAGTATATTGACAAGGAATTGCTGGAAATTCAAGCTGGATTCAGAAGAGGATGTGGAACCAGGGATATCGTCACTGATGTCAGATGAATGTTGGCTGAAAGCAAAGGATACCAGAAAGATGTTTACTTGTGTTTCATTGACTGTGCAAAAGCATTCAGATGTGAGGATCATACTAAATTATGGCTAACACTGCAGAGAATGGGAATTCTAGAACACCTAATTGTGCTCTTACGGAATCTGTGTATGGATCAAGAGGCAGTCGCACAAACGGAACAAGGGTACGTTGCATGGTTTAAAGTCAGGAAAGGTGTGCGTCGGGGTTGTATACTTTCACCATACCTTTTTAATGTATGCCAAGCAAATAATCTGAGAAACTGGATTCTGTGAAGAAGAACGAGGCATCAGGATTGGAGGACAGCTCATTAAGAACCTGTATTATGCAAATGACACCACCTTACTTGCTGAAAGTGAAGAAGATTTGAGACACTTATTGATGAAGATCAAGGACCACAGCCTTCAGTGTAGATTGCGCCTCAACATCAAGAAAACAAAAATCCTCGCAACTGGACCAGTAAGCGATGTTGTCATAGATGGAGAAAAGATTGAGGTTGTCAAGGATTTCACTTTACTTGGGTCCACAATCAATACCCCTGGAAGCAGCAGTCAAGAAACGAAAAGACACACTGCATTGGGAAAACCTGCTGCAAAGGACCTCCTTAAAGTATTCAGAAGTAAAAATGTCACCTTGAAAAGTAAAGTGTGCCTGACCCAAGCCATGGTATTTTCAGTCACGTCATATGCATGCAAAAGCTGGACAATGAACAAAGAAGACAGAAGAATTGATGTCCTTTAATTATGATGTTGGAGAAGAATGTTGAATTTAGCATGGACTGCCAAAAGAACAGACACATCTGTTCTGGAAGAAGTACAAACCAGAGTGCTCTTTGGAAGCTAAGATGGCAAGAGTGTGTCTCACACACTTTGGACATGTTGTCAGGAAGGGTCAGTTCCTAGAGAAGGACATCACGCTTGGTAGAGTGGACGGTCAACGTAAAAGAGGAAGACCCTTGAGATGGATTGACAGAGTGGCCGCAACAATGAGCTTAAGCATAAAAACCATTGTGGACATGGTACAAGACCAGGCAGTATTTCGTTCTGTTGTTCACAGGGTCACTGTGAGTCGAAATCAACTCGACAGCACCTAACAACAGTGCCTTATTCATTCCCGTCATGTTACATATCACTCTCTGCAATTACTTGCTTTATTGACTTGTTTATTTCTGTATTATCTGTCTCCTTCCACTAGATTTTAATGTTTTGGCTATCTGGTTCAGCCCACCACAGAATAGAGCCTAGTATTTAATACAGAAAAAAAAATACCCTTTACTAACCAGTTGATTCTGACTCATAGCAACCTATAGAACAGAGTAGAATTACCCTCTAGGGTTTCCCGGGCTGTTGTCTTTACGGGAGCACATTACTCGGTCTTTTCTCTCTGGCTGTTGTGTTTGAACTGCTGACCTTTTGGTTAGCAGCCAGGCATGTAACCACTGTGCCACCAGGGTTCCTTCCAGACACTCAATAGACCACCAATGAGTAGCTAAGATGGGGCGGGAGGAGCAAACTGTTTATGATTCAATACTGACCTGAAAGTTGGTGGTTCAGAGTCAGCCAGTGGCAATGTGGAAGAAAGACCTGGCAGGCAGCTTCCCTATGGATCACATGGGGTCACCACAAGTCAGGGGGCCTGACTCTGGCAGCTAACAACAACAACAGCAGATAGTGGCAAATAAATAAATAATTGCCTTGAAGATAGTAGATGTTCAGTAAATATGTGTTGTATGAATGTGCTACACAAAATAAGGGCTTAAAAATATGTATTGGACAAATGTCTTGAATACTACTGCTGCTCCCTGGTATGCGTTGAAGAAATAAGTGAATGACCCAGGCTCTGCACAGAGTGGGCTCGTACCTTTGCTGAAGGAATGTTCTCCTGGGCTCACTTTATCCACCTGTAAAATGGGTTTGTTGAAAGAGCTTCCTTGTGAGGTTACTTAAATGAGATGATGCACCACACCTGATGTGGCCTCAGGCACACAGTAGGTACCTGGATTACAGCTCTTCTGATCACGTCCTTGTCCTTTTGGCTTTCAGAGGAGACACTAAAGCTGCACAACGGGCCCCTCCACGGAGCCTACATGGAGCAGAATTTCCAGAGCCTGAACCCTGTGCTCAGCCTGCCCATCAGCCCAGCGCAGGTGGAGGAGGCGCGGCGGCATGCAGCCTCCACGGGCGCAGTGCTGGAAGGCTGGCTGGACTCGCTGGTGGGCAGTACATGGACCGCCATGGACGTCTGCACCACTGGTCCCACCGCCTGTCCCGTCCTGCAGGCCTGCAGCCAGACGGCCTGGAGCTCCATCAGTCCCGACCCCAAGTCGGAGCTGGGAGCCGTCAAACCCGATGGCCGCCTCAGGTAGCACTGGGCACAGCGGGCCGTGGCAGGGTCCCACAGGGAAAGCAGCCAGAGGGCCGGCAGGGCCTGCACCCTGGGTCCACCTCCCCAGGGGGTTCCCGTTTGTGTGAGGGACACTCCTGGCCGGAGAAGGATGGAGAAGGCAGGTTTGGAGGCCAAAGCGGGGTCTGCCGACAGCCTGCGTTTAGCAGGCTGGCTTTTGGGAGTGAGATGGCTCCTTCCAGGCACCGCAGGGGTCTCAGCTCTTCTGGTCAGTTCTCAAGTCCTACAGGTTCCCTTCCTCCCCCTTCAGTGACCCAGCCCCCTGACAGACAATTTTCAGACTTTTATTTTAAGCAGCTGAACTTTGTGTATGAAGCACAGTCTTGGGTGGAGGTTTAAGGTACAATCAGGCTGCCGTGATTGAAACAACAGATGTGCGGTTCTTCTCCAGGCTCAGCCCTCTGGGTGCTCCCTTTGCCAAGGGCATCTCCTGCGGTACCTCTTCAGCACCCAAGGGCTCTGTAAAAGCCAGTTTGAAAGGGACTGCCAAGACTGTGGGGTGACCGCCAACCCTCCTGCTCTGTGCTAGCCACTGAGAGTCACAGTCACATGCCCTCCCCATGAGGCAGCAGGCTGGGCAGGGCTCCCGGCCACCTCCTCGCCCACCTACAGTGGAGGCACCACCTTTGTAACCAGATGGGCGTGACAGCCCTTTGGAGTAGTGTGGCCAAGTTCACCCAGAAGCATGGCTGCCGTCCTTCCAGTGTTCTGAGCCGTGTATCTGGGGCCACCCTCCCTCAAGGCTGTCCCAAGGGTAGCAGAGAAGTGATGGTACACAGACATGAACATCGGGTCCCCTGTCCATTCAGGGACCAGGAGACAGAGACCGCCGATCCCTTTGTTTCCTTAAAAATGGGGACCTTGGGAAGCCATGGCCACGAAACTCACAAGAGAACGTTTGAAGTACACCTCTTGAGCTGGACGGCACAGCAATACCGGTCACCTGTCTGAGCCCTTCTGAAGTCAGGGCCCTTCTGAAGTCAGACTGCCAAACATTCGCAGGTCACACACACGGTGCTGCTGGGAGTGACCAAAATGCACGGGCAAGACTCTTCACATCCAGGAAAAAAGCATTTCAGATTTGGTTTTCAATTTCACACCCTTCCTTATCCAAGGGGCAAAGAGGCCCGTCTGACTGGCAGACAGAATAAAAGTGGGAAGGTGGAGTGTCGGGTTGCTTAAAAACTAAAAACTTGTAGTATTCAAATTGCTTGAGTTACCAGAAATCCAAAGGGTGTCCTTGCCACATGCCCTGATGAGGGCCACCCTGCCAAGACTAGTGAGCCCCTCTCTGAAGGTCCCCCTCCCTCCTTTAATGTCATCCCCCCTAGAGGACAGAATCCCCTGGAGAAAGCCACGCCCCGGGTTGCAAAATGCCCTCACCGTGAAGCCGGTCCTTGTCTGCCTCTCCAGTGTGAGTTTGAAGGTACTGCTGTTACAGACGTGAGGGACGCCTGTCAGCTAAACTGTCCCTCCACCCTCATCCCTCCCCCCAGCAAGGCAGCATGTCCCGTGGGCATAAGAGATACAGAGAAGGGACACTTTAGGTATTTATTATGTACATGTTTTAGTCCATGACTAATTAGTAGGTGCTGTTTGCGCAGTTTGTCAATTATGTTATCTGTCCTACGGACTAAAGCGGCCTTTGTGCACAAAAGGCCGCCCCTTCCCATCCTCTTGCCTCCATCTGGCTCTTTCCCACACCCCCAATCTCTCTCTCTCTCTCCCTCTTTCTCTCTCTACCCCATTCCTGTCTCTCTGAGTCTGCCCTACTTTCTCCTGTCCCCAAAGTAACACAGAAGAGTCAGACACCATGCACGGGAGCCTCGCCAGCGTCATCTCAGCCACTGTCTTCAAGAGGGTCTGCCTTGGGACACAATCTGCGCCTTGACTGTTCCTTAGCCAGATGTTGGCCTCATCTGTCCCTCGGACTCCAGAGGTGTTGGATTTCCTGAGCCACCACCTTCTCTGCTCCAGGAAGAGGCACGTGGCATGACAGGTGACAGCTAGTGGGGGGAGAGTGTGCCTCCTACAGAGGCCTGGGGCCACCCCTGCTGCCTCCACCTCTGACTGCCTGGAGCCGGGTAACCATGGATGTGACATGGCAAGACAGCGGAGAGACCTGGGCTCTTCCCAAGGGGAAAAGGGAGATCCAGCTTAGGAAGAGCGTGGTCACGCAGACCAGAAGAGCCTGGGAGACAGCCATCACCAACAGTGGTTCCGGCGGACTCCGACTGCCTTTCTCAGAAGGCCCCTGTGATCTGTGGCTGGTATTATAAACTCTGGGAGCCACGAGCCACGTGTCACAGGCGCTGTGTGTCCCAGCCCTCTGCATCCAGCCAGGGCTCCTTAGCATCTGGGCTGTCACCCTCTGTGTGGCCGCCAGGTGTGTTTCCTCCTGTGTGCTCCATGTAGCTTTGGAGTTTACGCCCTGGCACATTCGCTGTGCAGCGTGGACCCGTGGGTGCCTGGGCCTGCTGCCGCTTCACCCACTGCCATTTGGACTGGGCTCCCTCCTGGAACAAGTGGAGGTGTAGCAGAGCTGGCTGACTCTGGGGACCGTCCCCACCTCCTCCAGGCTACACTGCCATCCACCCCAAGCTAATTCGGGTTGCTGAAGTGTCACACAGGGTCTTCCTTTGTCCCCACAGATTTGAGACCAGAGAATAACCGGGCAGAGGTGACCTTTGATGGAAAAGGTGAATTCCAAATGAAGGCCATTGGATTTGTGTAAAGATGATGTTTTCCCGGGAAAAGTTCTTAAGATCATTCTCTTTTCTCCTGCCTAAGAATAATTTATGTATTGGAGGACCTTCACACAGGTAGCTGTGAACTGTGGCTGTGTGAAGATTTTGAAAACATGGGACCATGGTCAATGGAAACCCTGGAACAGTCTGGGAGGACACAGCAGCCATGGGCTGCGTCACCAGTCAAGGCCCTGGGGACTTAGGAAGGCTCAGAAGTGGGACTTGGGTTTTGCAGGTAGAAAGCAGTCAGGAGCTGGCGCACTCTGTGCAGCTTCCCATACACCCCAGTAATGTGTGGGCAGAAGTAAGGCCAGGGTCGGACAGCCCTCTGAAACCACATCGCATTGCCATGGGTAAAGCCACATGTCCCCAAGGACGAAGTAAGCAGTTTCCAATGTCCTAGTGTTTTCAAAGTACAGCAGTTCCTCCCTTTGGAAACAAGCCTTTCTGATGGGAGGTACTTTATCCTGCCCTGTTGGTCTAACTTTCAAAACACAACCAGCATTTAGAGAGGATAAGACCACACAAGCCCCAGGAAAGAGGTAGACGCTGGCTTCTCGAAGCGTACACCTGTGTATGATTCTTTCTGCTTCTCTAGTTTGCGAATGCAAGGAGGAGACTGGCTGGAACCTTAATGTCACCACTAAGAAGGTACAGATAGAGGAAAGCAGTAGCCACTGGGTGAAGGGCATGAGCAAAGACCCCTGTCACAACCAAGTTTGCTGAAACTGAAAAGACACACAAGCTCCCCAGTGGCGTGAAGGAGACACTAAAAAATCCATCAGCACTCTGAGATCTGAAGACAGCAAGGATGCCCACTGCCCCCAGATCAAAGCTGTATACTTTGGTAGGGTCCCCCAGTGCCTACAGAGTCCAGAAAGCTAATAACAGATGAGTGAAGCTGGTTAGGATGAGCCGAATGGGAATGATGGGGACTGTGGCATGCTGATGTACACATCAACAAAACACAGCTGTCCCTCCACTCCAGCCTATGGCTTCTGTGAGAAAGCAGGCACAGTGTTCTGGATTCTTAGGGAAAGCTACAAAAGCCAGTTGTTACAGGAAATCTCATGACAGTGTTGGATTTTTTTTAAAAAACGGGGGAGTAGAGAAATAGTTCATACTTCGGCCTGTGCACTACCAACAGCAGCTTCTGCTGTCTGGGAAGTGGCTCAAAATGAGATAGACGTTGCCCTGGCGGAGAAGGGAAATGGCCAGTGGGCAGAAACAGTAGCTCACATTGAACTCTGAAGAGAGTGGGAATCTGTCCCTGTTACCACCACCCCCACCCCCAGAGAAAAACCCCTAGGGGAAAACTATCCTGTGAGGACTGGCTTGTTTAGTTCTCCCAGTCCCAAAACAGCAATGCTGAATGTAAGTAGAAAATGGGATTTGGAGACCTGGGCTGCTGCCCCTTAGACAGTTAGAGGGCCATTTCTGACTTGGTCCACACCTTCCTGAGTTCAGCTGTACCCAGCAGAGAGGGCAAGAACAGGGTCCAGGAGAAGGGTGGTGATGTGCCCAGCAGGCTGGCTGTCGCTGGAGCCCATGTGTGGGCGGCCATCTGGCCACACCTCGGCAAGTTTCTCTGGAAGCCCTGCTGGAGCTGTGCTCGGCCAGCGGGTGCCTTAGCCCGTTAGGCCTTCTTCACGTCTGCCTCAGTTACCTTATTTTGCCCATGGGTCTACCAGGCTCTACCTCACTGTGTCTGCTGAGAAGTTTACCTGGGGGAATAAAGGTGTCCACAATCTCCGTGAGCTGAATGTACGATCTATGCAAATCCTCTCACTCTGTCTCTGTCTCTTGGAAGCTTGTTTTTTTGTTTTGGTTTTTTGGGTTTTTTTTTACCCTGCTAACAAGATACTGTATAGGACCCTCTTATGACTGAGGAGGGCTTTCACGTGCCCCCTGTCTCTGCCCCTCACTTTGTCTTGGTTCTGTTCTTGCCCAGCCCCATGCCGGCAGGGAGAACAGTGGCCCTCTGTCCCCTCTCCACGTTGCTGGGAATTCACCCCCTGCCTCTGCCCGCAGACTCCACAGGAAAGCAGGCTCTAAACCTCGCTAGCCTCGTTCCCAGCCCCGTCTTCTCCGTTCCTCACCTTCCTCCACCTTGCTTCCCCCTGTCCCTCAAAAAGCCTTAGGTTCCTCCTTTGTGAAATGTGGCCTTAACATTATTTCTGGAAAGCTGACCTTCCTCACCCTCCTATTCCCACCAACATCCCAGAAGAAAATGCCATCGAAAGCTGGAGTGGCCCCTCCGAAGCTAAGGGCTGCCAGTCTACATTTAGCAGATACAAAAGAAATCACAAGTGTCATCTTTCAGGAAAGACAAGTTCCTGTATTTTTCCTCTGGGTAAAATGAAGGCTTGGGTGAGCGTGGAAACCTCAGCCAAGACCTGAAAACACTCGTGGGGAGCGTGTGGCCGCTGTAAGGAGCTGGCTTGGTGATCAGCAGAGTGCTGTTTAACATCGGCTCCCAGCCCTCCCCCAAGCCCCCAAAGCCTTGGTGACTTTCTGTACTTCATTCAAGGGTAAAGCAGAAGAGGTTCTCAGTTTACCTCTGTCCTTCCTGGCTGGAAAAGGGATTGTGTTAACTATTCCCAGTGGACGGGTAGGGTTCTCAAAGGGATGGCCCTTCTCGACCATTCTATCTCCTTCCATCACGCCCCTGTGGTTGGAAGCCAAAGACAGCCCCAGGGTTTCCTGGAATCAAGCGCAATCGTCTTTTGTCGTCCTCCTTGTCTTTGTTTTTAATTTCTTAATATTATGTTGTCAGTATTGTTCATTTGGGCTGTAGAGGCCTCGCAGTAAGTTATTACTGTCCCTTTCATTTTCTTTTCAAAGACATGTGGTGATTATAGTTTTGGAAAATAACTATTTTGTTATAGATCATAATATGCATAAAACTGTACAGAAATATTTTGTAATGATTTTTTTTAAAAAAGAAGAGACTGTAAATAAAGTTTTAAAGAGAGAGAATTCAAACGGCACACACTGAAAGATGTAGATATTTTGCTATTTATTTAAAGGAGTATTTTAAGAGAGATCGAACTATCTGAAATTGACCAGTAGTTAAAAGCTCCAGTCACCTGAATGCGTTTCCTCACGGTAAAATGTGGTTCTCAGAAACGATTGCACTACCCAGCCGTCTTTGCACCTTTTCTGTCTTTTCATTTTAGCAGAAAAACAACCACCACAACAAAAATTGTGCCTTAGCTGTATTTTTTTGTCTAGGGAAGTTTGTTTCTGTCTGACAAAGCAAAATTTTTTGCAGAAAACAGTGGATGTATTAAATACTGTATCATACCAAAAACACTGCAGGTGTATATAGAGGCTTTCTGTCATACTGTGTTTTCAGATGCAGAATTTTAAAATAAAAAAAAAATACTGTCTTTATGGAACCGTGGCTGTATGGCTTCTTTTTAGCAATACTGTGCATATTAGGTTTGCAGTAGACTGCTAACTTCAAGGTACATGGTTCAAATCTACCCAGTGAGTCCACAGAAGAAAGGTCTAGCCACGTGCTTCCATAGGTGACAGCCAGGAAGACACTAGGGAGCAGCTCCGTTCTGTAACACATGGGGGCCACCAGGAGTCAGAATCAACTGGAGGGCAACAAGCGTGGTCAGGTCGTCTCCCTAATCTATAAAGCCAGTACCTTAGTATTAAGGCAACTAGATAATTGATCCTGCAAGCTGGGACACTTTTGTCCCTTGGAGAAACCTGGATCCACTGACACTCTCCCTGGTAAAAGCTGCTGTCATCTCATCTGGCTTACTGCAACACCCAACTCAATGAGTCCTGGAGTAGTCCGCACAGTACTGTGTTCAGCTGCATGAAAGGTTGGAGGTTTGAGTCCACCCAGAGGCTCCCTGGAAGAAAGACCTGGCAATCTGCTTCCCAAAAATCAGCCATTCATTGCAAATCCTATGGAGCACAGTTCCACTCTGTGACACATGGGGTCACAGTGAGCTGGAGTCACTTGGCCAGCACCTGATACTGTAAATGATGTCCCTGCTTGAGTCAGCAGTAGAGGATGTCAAATTATTGTTGAGGAGAGGAGAGGGAGGGAGAGTGCCCTGAGGTTGTCAATAGTGGTCTATACCCTACTGGCTGGTTGTTCGGCAAATTTTGGTTCCTCGCCTTCCTGTATGTAGCTAGACTACATTTCCCAGACTTCCGTGTTCTTAAGTGACGTCATGTGATCAACTTCTGGCCGGTGGTCCGTGCGTTGAAAGGCGGGGTGGCACCTCTTGCCTGTCCCGGGGAAACTGCTCTCAATAAACTTCGCAAATGCTTTGCATCGTTTTGATTTTGTGCCATCGTGTAGTCCCAGCCCTGATAGCGTCATGTAGTCTGAGCTCCGACGGCACCGGTGGTGGAGAGCTCGGCTGTTAACCACAAGGCTGGCAGCTTGAATCCACCAGCTGCTCCGTGGAAACCTTAAGGAGCTCTCCTGCTCTATCCTATGGTGTCTACTATGAGTCAGAACCAACAACGACGGGTTTAGTTTGGTTTACTTTTCTTCTCGGAAACATCCAATGCCCTGCTCCTGCCCCCACCCCACACCTAAAGAAGGACCGAGTCACAACAAGCGAGAAGCCTGGTACCCCTAAAGGACCACCGGGAAGGCATCTGACCACCCCTTCTGACTATGACATGGAGGGAAACATTTATTATATCATGCCACGGAGAATACATCTGTTACAGCAGCTAGCCGTACCCTAATTCATGCAGAAACAGAAATTTGAATGTTCCTTTGAGAAAGTTAGAATTTCAGCCCCTGCAACTCATTGGTAATGAAACTGTGTGAGACCAAATTCAAAGGGCAAGAACTCGTGCACTCTAGGGCCTTGATACCCATAACCCCTTTCTCTGCACTTACGCTAGCTTCAGTTAGAACCTCTTCTTTCCTACAGACACCTGACTGTACATGGAGGACAAAGAATGGCCCCAAACCAAAAGAACCAAACCCACGGCCGTCTTGTCGATGCCGACTCACATCCACCCTATAGACTGAGTAGAAATGCCCCATAGAGTTTCTGAGGAGCGCCTGGCAGATCTGAAGTACTGACTATCTAGTTAGCACATGTTAGCACTTAACCACTATGCCACCAGGGTTTCCAGAACGGCCCCAGCAGCCCAACAAAAAAAGCAGTCCCTCAATCTTCATTGGCAAAGGAGACCACTGTAACTAGCCAGCCTATCAGTGGACCCATCACTGGAACCTGGCAAACGATCTGCTGTGAGGGGCTGAGCTTGCCCTTATGCCTAGCCCTGTGGCCAGAGGATTGGGTAAGGAGCTGTGATTGGCAGCCCCGTCCTGATCACGTGATTGGGGTGGAAGAAGAGTGTTTCCCCAAGAGGGGGTGTGGTACTGAGCACACACAAACAGCAGATGTCTGTCCACTGCCACTGCCAACTCCGGGCCCAGGTGGCTGCTTGGCTTGCCAGTCCAATTCGTTTCTGCTCCTCAAGTACCAAACTGTCTCCACCCAGCTCCTAGACACTTCCCTAAGGAGAAGGGCTCTGAGTCTATCTTGAGCGACTCATTTCAAATAAATCTCAGATGAGTGGTGCAGACGATTTCACCCTCGATTAGTATGGTATGTTTACATTTATGGGACAACACCATGGATTTCTTCTTTTATCCTTGCAGCCTGGGCACAAAACTCATTAAAACGGCCCTTGCAACGACTCTGCGAATTAGAGTGGCTATTCTGACCTGCAAGGAGTCCAGGTTGCTCAGTGGTTACACCTGGCTGCTAATCAAAAGTTCGAACCCATCAGCCCACTTCAACAGAAAAGATCTGGCTCTCTGCTCCTGTGAAGATTCCATTCATCGTCATCAAATCAGTGACCCTACAGGACAGGGTAAAACCACCCCACAGGGTTTCCAAGGCTATGATCTTTACGGAAGCCAACTGCCACATCTCTCACCTGTGGAGCAGCTGGTGGGTTCAAACCAGTGACTCTGGCTTAGCAGCCAAGCTGCTTAATCACTGGCCACCAAGGCTTCTTCGGTAAAGGTTACAGCCTAGGAAACACTGGGGGGCAGTTCTTCTCTGCCCTCTAGGTTGCTATGAGTTGGAATCTAGTAGATGGCACATGAAACAAAGTTCCAGCCTGCAGCAAAGAACAGGACCTCAGTAGCTGCCATGAAGAACGGCCTTTCTCTGTGTTCCTGTGACATCATCATTCCAAGATCCCGTCTCCCTTTCAGAGCTGTCTACCATTCTGCCCTCCTCTGATCACCTAGTCATGCTAGCAAACTCATTCCAGAAGAGGTGGCCCTACCCTGCTGAGTTTGTAGGTTAAGTTCCTAAAGGTAGAATTGATGAGACCACAGATTTCACACATATACACCAAATGTTCCACTTTGTTAAAATTAGAGCTGCAAGGATAAAGGTGAGACCCAAGGTATGGGCAGAAAACATCCTAGTGTTGCAGAGTAACTCACTTTTCCTTAACTTTTAGAATCACATATTTAAAGGACTGGGAAGGACAGGACAGATCTATGGCTTGGTCTGTCCTCTTCCTTCCAGCCAAAGTTGAGCTTTGACCACATCAGACAGACAGTGCTTCATGGGCTTTCCAGGGTGGGGGTGAGGGTGAGGGACATGGGGACTCAGCTCCGTTACCTGCCACTGCCCACCCCCACCCACCTTTCCTCCCAGGCAGCAAACCCAATTTCCCTCCAGCTGTTACTTATTCTGCACACCCCCTTTGCCCATACTTGTGTGATCTGTCCCACAACCCCAGCCCGCCCCACATTCCACAGTCAATGGAGAACACAGTAAACCCAAACCCAATGACACTGAGTCAACTCCAACTCATAGTGACCCTATAGAAAGAGTAGGACTGCCTCACAGTGTTTCCAGAGAGCTGCTAGTGGATTTGAACTACCGACCTTTTGGTAAGCAGCCACATCATGCAGCACTTAACCACAGGGTTTCCCAGCACATAGTAGGTACTCAAAGAAGATTTGATCAGTGAATGAACATTTTGACCAACCCCTCACGCCTATCATTCTCCGAAGCAAACTCTTTGTTCTGACGGAAGAACTGTCCTCTTTTCGCAGGTGCTTGGGTGATATTGTCTTCCATAGGGGTAGCTTGGAAGAAGCTTCTGGTGAAAAATCTGTGATACCGGCATCCATGCAAAAAACAAATTCCAAGCAGCCTCAGAATCTGCCACACATGCGACCCTTCTCTTCTATTTGACACTATCCCTTCTAAACTGGAAGAGTCAGCACCAATTAACACCTATTAATAGAATTTTCAGGAAATTGGACAAGCAGACACAGAAGTTCACAGGGCAGAACAAATTACTGGAAACCAGAGTGAGATATCTATTCAAGGGCCCCTACCAGTGGGAATTAGAAAGCATGTGGCAGTCCAAAGTCACCTCACACGCAGACTTATCAAGTCCTACTATCAGAGGCTTGAGAAATGGGATATCAGGTAGTGATAAGCCCACTCAGGGTTGTGTGAAGTCAGAGTTTCGTGAATGAAGCATGGCGCCCTTTCCGCTAGATGAGACCTGTCCACTCGAGTTCTCTCATTCAGTCTGGAGATTTGGGTAGAAGTGGATCTTCCCTCAGATGCACAAGGATTCACTTAGAGGATCAAAAGCGAGTGAAGGCATCCTTGCAGCAAACAAGTTGAGCCCATGAATTTTGAAGTCCAACCTGAGTTTGAATTCTAACTTCACCACTTCCTCTCTGACCTTAGGCTGATTAGTATATGTCTCCAAGCCTCAGTTTCCTCACCTACAAAATTAAGCAAGATCTACAAATTAATCTCTTGGTGTTAAATAAGATGGCCAAAGCCAAGTGTCTTCAAAATATGATAATGCATATAAAATATTTATCAAAATGCATGCCTTCCCTCCCCAGTAAATGACTCCAGGACACTGCCTGAGCCTGGATTCGGAGTGAATTTTTCTCCATTATAACTAGTTTTTGGTAAACCTTCGAAATGTTTTTTGAATGAGCAACCATTTTCAAGGGATGAAAGAGTTTCTGAGGAGTAAGATTCTATTTCCAATTTCAAAGAGGTCCCCAAGCGCTCCCTTTTTTCCAGCACAAGAAAATAAACCTAGCAAACAAATAAAATATCTAAAAAATGCTGCTATTACGGTTGAAATTCAAGTCCTGGATTAATTTCCCTTCTTGAGGAAAGTATTGCTATAAACAAGGGTTTCTCAACTGAGGGCATTTTTTTGTCCCTCAGGGGCCTGTCAAAAGTAACTAAGTCAATAATAAAATGAATGTATTAGGTGAGGTTTATTCATGCAGAAGACTCTCAAATCAAGTAGCACCAAACCACATGTGGAAAAACCTTCCACCAACTACTGCACCAGCAGTGACTGGCTTCTACTGACAAATGAGGAAGTGAAAGAAGCTTATTTCTGATAGGCTTATACAACTAACATCAAAACGCAGTCAGTATTTCATTGGTCTAGATTAAAAGCGCTGTCAGAATCTCATTGGTCAGAGAGCATGGCCTGATTTATAGGAAAACTAGGCTTATGTTTTAGTAAAGGCAAGTCTGAGAGATATTGTCCATGTGACTGCTGACATCATTTTGTCAACCACTTGGCTCCATTTTAATTTCCTTTAACAGGAGCTTTGGCAGCTTCTAGTGATGTTTTTGGTTGTCACAATTTACGTAGCAAGATGCTATATGAACATAGAAGCTAGAGACCAGAAATGCTGCTAACTATCCCACAATGCACAAAACAGCACCACAAAAAAAGATGATCCAATCCCAAAGGGCAGCAATGCTGAGACTGAGAAATCTTGCTATAAACCTACTGTTTGCCTAAAGGAAACTCGGTGGCACAGTGGTTAAGACCTCAGCTGCTAACCAACAGGTCAGAGGTTCAAATCCGCTGGTGGCTCCTTGGAAACCCTATGGGGCAGTTCTACTTGGTCCTATATGATCAGTACAAGACTTGATAGCAACTTTTGTTTGTTTGTTTTGTTTATTGCCTTTATTGTGGGCACTTGTTATACACAGGGATCATGTCAGTCTTATCCTCCTTCAAAAAATGACAGAGGGAAGGAAGGAAGGAAGAGAAGAATCTAGAATGTATGCTAGAATATAATCTCCATGAGGGCAGAAATATTTTGTCTATTTCATTTACTTCAGTGCCTTTAAAACCAAAGACAGTGCTAGACACAGAGGAGACCCTCAATAAATATTTGCTAAATTAATAACATGCCGTCATAGTCTCATCAAGCCAATGAGAAAGGTACAATTTTTGTTCCCATATAACAGCAGAAGAAACTGAAGCCCAGAGGCATCATGGGAATTGTTCCAAGATGCACAGCCGGTAAGAGGTAGATTCAGGCGTCCTACCCATGCTGACTCAAGGACACTTCTGACCACCAGGCTGTTTGTGTTGCCTCTTTTTAGAATGAATGAATGTAGGGCAACTCCTTTGAAGACTTTCCCTGGCTCCAGTTGAAGTTCTAAAGACAGAACACAGATGGTCCCTAACCTAGCTGCCTGCCTCCCATCCACTTTTCTTTCCAGGGTGAAACATGGGCTGAGCAAGCATCCTTGGGTTTTGGCAAAGAAAAAGTCCGTTCCCATCAGCCTAGGCTCCTGAAGACAGGCCAGACTCCGAGGAATGTGCCCAGGAGTGACGGACTTGAGTCTCTTTGTTTCAGCTTACAAACTTCAGTTGGTTGCTAAGATACTATACAAAGGGAGGCCCATTAGAAGCCCTCAGAACCCACACACAGTTACATAATACCAGGCCCTTCCTTTATAGAAATGCAAATAGTGCATGTGGAAACCCTGCCTGCAATCTGTGAAGCAAGTGATAAGGGGATTTCTGTTTGGGGCCCCCAAGAAATCCTGTCTCGTGAGGAGGAACCAAACAGCGGCAGCCAAGAGTTCTTCCTTCAGTGCCCCGACCAAAGAACTTAAATATTAATTAACATGCAATCCAATCCCCACTTCACAATAACCAGATTTTACACAATCACTGCCCACACTAATTAACTCAATGATCCTGCTGTGTCATATCCATCACTGTTTCTCTGGCATTTCCAATTGATAAGCATGGAAAGCAGTTATTTTATGCCCTCAGATGCAGTGAAACGAAGATGTGTTCTACTCAGGTTGAGTAAGTACCACTCGGTCCCGGAACTATGTCCTGATCTGGGCTTGTGAAGCCGAATTCCAGCAACGAGGTCACTAAGGTAAAGTCAACAACCTCTAAGTAACCCTGTAAGCCCCAAAGCCAGTGTTGGTTAGAATCTCCAGGTCTGCAAAAGAACCACCACTTCCTTCCAGTCGTGGATGCCCAATTAGCACTGAAAGGCAGCTTTTATGATTCACTGTTCGGAACAACTAGAGAGATCTAGCCAAGATAACTAAGCCGTAGATTTCTGACCTAGTGGCCATCTCAGTGTCTGGTAGGCAACACATTCGATCCACACAGTTTCATAGAGTATCTACTATGTGTGCTAAGGAGTCCTGGCTGAAACCTGGCCACTAGACAAGAGAAAGACCTGGTGATCTGCTCTCCAGTAGATCACAGCGTAGGAAACCCTAGGTAGAACTCTAAGGTATCGACTCTACTACACACAACAACAACATGATAGCTGATCCCTAGATTGTGCAGTTTGCACTACTCTGGTGATGCTGTGGTTAAGTGCTATGGCTTTTAACCAAAGGCTTCTTTTAACCAAAGAAGCACCAGGTTCTTCTTTGAAACTCTGTAGGGCAGTTCTACTGTTTTGTAGGGTCGTTATGAGGCAGAATTGACCCAGTGGTAATGGATTTGGCATTTATTAGCTTAAAAGTTAGTAGTTCAAACCCACCCAGTGGCACCATGGAAGGAAGGGCTTGGCAGCCTGCTTCTGTAAAGATCACAGCCAAGAAAACCCCACGGAGCATGAGTGAGAATCAGCCTCGTGGTTTTTTTGACTGTGTGCTAAACTCTGCTCACAGTGGTGGAGATGCAACAGGGAACAAGCAAGGCAGCACCTCTGCCTTCTCGGAGTTTGCCTTCTAATAGAGCCTCAAGATGATAAACATGGGAACAACCAAAAAAAAAAAAAACAGTTCACAACAAGGGCTCTGAAGATAATAAAGCACAGAGAAATGATATAGTATGCACAGGAAGAAGGGTGACCATACATTTTGATTTATTCAAGAATATTCCATTGAAACCGTATGCTGAGCAAATCATCTGAGAAGCTAAACTATATGAAGAGCATGAGATGGGAGGAAGACTCTTCAACAACCTATAATATGCAGATGACACAACTTTGTGCTGAAACTGACCAAACCAAAACAAAACAAACCCACTGTCATCAAGTCAATTCCAACTCATAGCAACCCTACGGGTCACTGTAGAACTGCCCCATAGAGTTTCCAAGGAGCACCTGGTGGATTCAAACTGCCAGCCTTTTGGTTAGCAGCCATAGCAGTTAACCATTAAGCCACCAGGGTGAAGTGAAGAGAACTTCAAACATTTACTGATGAAAATCAAGGACCACAGCCTCCAGTATGGATTACACCTTAACATCAAGAAACCAAAAGCCAATAAGTAACATCATGAAAAATAGAAAATAGCCTGAAGTTATGAAGGGTTTTGTTTTACTTGGATCCACAATCAACACCCATGGAAGCAGCGGAACGGTCGAGAAACCAAACAGCGAATGGCAGTGGGCAAATCTGCTGTAAAAGATCTCTACAGAGTGTTGAAAAGCAAAGACGTCACTGTGAAGACTAAGGTGCACCATGGTATTTTCAGTCGCATCTTGTGAGTGTGAAAGCTGAACAGTGAATAAGGAAGACTGGAGAAGAATTGATACCTTTGAAATGTGGCATGGGTGAAGAATGTTGAACATGCCATGGACTGCCGAAAGAATGAACAAAATCTGTCTAGGCGGGAAGTACTGCCAGAATGATCCTTAGAAACCAGGATGGTGAGACTACATCTCACACGCTCTAGGCATGTTATCAAGGGGGCTTGGTCCCTGGAGAAGGGCATCACGCTTGCTAAAGTAGGGGGTCGGCGAAAAAGAGGAAGACCCTCAACAAGGTGGACTGACACAGCAGCTGCAACAATAGGCTCAAGCATAACAATGACCACGAGGCAGTGTTTCCTGTTGGACATAGGGTTGCTATGAATTGGAACCAACTTGACAGTGTCTAGCAAAAACAATGGCATTCTGGGTGAAAAGGAGTCCTGGTGGAACAGTGGTTAAGTGCTCAGCTGCTAACCAAAAGGTCGGCAGTTGAAAAACCCACCAGCCACTCTATGGGAGAAAGATTTGGCAGTTTCCATAGAGATTTACAGCCTTGGAAACCTTATGGGACAGTTTTGCTCTATTTGATAGAGGGTCACTCTGAGTTGGAAGCAACTGGAGGCAATGTTTTGGGGTTTTTATATCAATTTAGTGGGAGTCATAGTGGATCCATGGTAGAATTCTCACCTATGCAAGAGACCTGAGTTTAATTCCCAGCCAGTGTTCCTCATTGCCAGCTGAGGCTTCTGTGTTGCTGTGATGCTGACTTCCAGACTAAGAGAGACCAGTAAGAAAGGCCTGGTGGTATGCTTCTGAAAACCAGCCTTTGAAAGCCCTGTGGATCCCAATGGCCCAATCTGTTACACAGCAGCTAACAATAATTACAAGGCAGTACCTTGGAGGGGACTGACAGAAAAGAATGTCCCAGAATGTACCTTTTTTTAGGATCTCAAAGAACCAGAAACTTGATCCAAAGTCTTGAATGAGGAATTGGAAAAGCCTCAGACTAGTGATAATATCACCCAGGAAAATGGATTTGGAATAAGGGACTCAGTGTCCAGGAAGAAGACTAATAAGTAGCTTTGTTACAAGAAACTTAAATCCTCAACTGGAGCCAAACATTTTCCCTTTGAAATCCCAAACCCAGCTGTAATTTTCCCAACACTAAATCCAACAGAACATAGGTGTCAAAACAGACCTCTATTAGGCCAATGGATGGAATGGCCACCTTGTTATCATCAATTCTGACTCATAGCAACCCTATAGGACAAAGTAGAACTGCCCCCTAGGGTTTCTGAGGAGCAGCTGTAGATTTAAACTGCCAGCCTTTTGGTTAGCAGCCACTGCACTTAACCACGGTGTCACTAGTTCTTCCATAGGCAAAACAGAGTTTATTTATCCCTGGAAAGATCCCACGTCCCAGAATGTCTGCTTTGTCCAAGTGGGACTGCTTGTCAAAAACCCAGCTGCCAAGCTCACCTGAACAATGGCTAGCTTTAGTCTGAGCTGGAATTGATCAGTCCAGCATTTGGCAGCAGACCCATGGCTGTCCCCAAGGACTGTGATTTCTCCCACTATCTGACAGGGGATTGTTTTATTAACTGAAATCACAACCAAGTTTAGGCTCAGGTAGGACAAGAGTGTATCTATCATGGTCTCAGCCAGCGAGTGGGAGCTGAAGGAGTCATCTGAGACAAATGCTATCAGCAATAACAGGCATTTCTGGAAAGATTCTGCTCAAAGACTTGGACAGACAGGAACGTGACAGAAGTGATGTGCCAAACCTGTCAGGTTAGATGATATGAAACTGGTTCACTTTCAATTTTCTAGATGTGGGATCAGTGCCACTGTTCTTGCTAATCTCCAGCCCCACTGAGGCTGAGTCCTGTCAGTCTAGAGTGCCGAAACCTTCCAGAAGCCCTGGTTGACATTTAAAATGCAGCTGTAATCTCAGCCAGGGCGTTCAGCTTCCTAGGAGGCCTTTTTTAATGCGTGGACTGCTTTGGATTGTCAGTGGTGGTGGTAGGGCAGCAGGTGCATTTAGAAGGCCGGGGCTGTTTGACACCAAGCAACAGAATTAACCCACTTCCTGGTTGATTTTTCTTCTCTCTTTTCCTTTACTTAAATTGTTGTGAAAATATACATTCACCAATACAGCTTCCAATTCCATGGCACTTAGTACACTTTTCCATGTGACCTCAGCATTCCCACTATCCCTTTCCAAAATGTTCTACCGCCATTAATAGACTCAGTGCCTCACAAACAAAAGGTTTCCCTCCCCCCCTCACCCCTACCCACTGCCATCTAGTAGATTCTGACCTCTAGAACCCCATAGGACAGTGGATATTTGCCCTACAGAGCTTCCAAGGCTGTAAATCTTTACAGCAGCAGATGACCACATCTTTCTCCCATGGAGTAACTGATAGGTTTGAATCATCCAGCTTTCAGTTACCAGCACCAAGCGCTTAACCACTATGCCACCACGTGGTCTTTCTTTCCTGCCCCTGCTAACTGTGAATAATCTTTGGTTTCTATGTATTTGCTTATTTCATGTTAAGTGAGATCATCCAGGATTTGTCCTTTGTGATTTCTTTCACTTAGCAAGCATGACGTTTTCAAGGTTTTACCAACTGGAAAAGCAAGTCCTGATACATGCCACACCCAAATGAGGAATACGTTGCCTCTAAAATCCAAAGAGATCCACTAGGCGCTGCGCCTCTCTTTTAGTTATCAGAGCAGCCAGGTGCAGTAACTTATCCCTCACTTCAGAAGGAATATCACAACATGCCCCACACCAATGGACCCATAGAGATTTCACTGAGTTGGAAGGTGCCTAAATTTTCGTGGGATTAATTTCCTGCCCTCTAGCGCACAAATCTTGACTAATAAATCCAGAGTCACCAGCACTTCTGCCTTACTAGGTCCAATGATATAATGTCATCAATATAATAGACCAGTGTGACATCTTATGGAAAAGAGAGAGAGTCAAGTTCCCTGAAGACTAAATTATGACATAGAGCTGGAGAGTTAATATAGCTCTGAAGCAGGCTAGTGAAAATATATTGTTGGCCTTGCCAGCTGAATGAAAACTGCTTCTGGTAGTCCTCTGAAACAGGTATGGAGAAGAAGGCAGTAGCCAGATCAACAGTTGCATATCAAGTACCAGGAGATGTATGAATTTGCTCAAGCAATGAAACTACATCTGGAACAGCAGCTGCAATGGGAGTTACCACCTGATTAAGTCTGTGATAATCTACTGTCATTCTCCAAAACCTGTCTGTTTTTAGCACGGCCAAATAGGTGAGTTGAATGGGGATGTGGTGGGAATCAGCAGCCCTGTATCCTTTGAGTCTTCGATGGTGGCAATAATTTCTGCAGTCCCTCCAGGAATGTAATATTGCTTTTCGTTCACTATTTTCCTGGGCAGCAGCAGTTTTAGTGGCTTCCATTTGGCTTTTCCCACTATAACAGCAATCACTCCATTTGTCAGGGATCCAGTGTGGGGGTTCTACCAGTTGCTGAGTATATCTATTCCAATTACACATTCTGGAACTGGGGAAATCACTACAGGATGGGTTCCATGGACCCACTGGACCTAGTGCAAGGTGAACATGAGCCAAGACTCCATTAATAACCTGAAGTCAATACGCCCCACTCTGAGTGGTGGGCCACAGTGACGTTTTGGGTCTCCTGGAATTAGTGTCAGTTCAGGGCTCATATCCAGTAGTCCCCTGAAAGTCCGATTATTTCCTTTTCCCCAGGAAACAGTCACTCCCATAAAAGGCTGTACATCCATTTAGGGAAGGACAGAAGAAAGATTAACAGCATAAATTTCTGGCAGGGTATTAGAATTCTTCCTCGAAAGGATCTGGCCTTCCCTTCATTCAAGTGGTTGTGGGTCCTTAAACTTGCTCAATTCTGACTGAGGAACTGTGACTCGCTCTTCTGACAATTTGAGTTAAACTGCTGTTCATCTGACCTAGAAGTTATCTGTTCGTATAGATCAAGTAAATATTTAGTAGGTTTATTGTCCTAGGGACATCCTGACTATGTAGCCAACTCCATAAGCCTATGAGAGTCAGACTATTACAATTACTATTTTGCCTCCACTGCCCATTGCTATAAGCATGCCCATCTTGTCTTTGTTGATTGAGAACAGCTGCTTGACCCCTACCACCATGGGTCCAGTCAGCCCCATTGTAGTTAGGTGTCTTAATTCAGTTAGGGCAGCTTCCACTGTCATATCTGATTTACATAAAATGGTAATCACAGCAGTCTTCAAGGATTCTGGAGCTCCCTTCACAAATTTGTTTCTCACAGTTGTCATAAAAGGCATGTCCTCTGGACATTCTATGTGTGGATTTGAAGGTCTAACCAAATAAATTCACTCTAGCATGCCAGTTTCCCTAACCCTTTGGATACCTCTTCTACACAGTACACCAAGAGAGGTCTGGCAATTCAACTTGACTTAGTGTAGGCCACTGCATCATCCATGCTTCAGCAATCCAGCCAAACAATTAGGTCCTTTCCTAACTTCTTGAGCTGCAACACTGAATGAAGAATCTTTGCTCACTGGACCCATGTCAAGAAATTCAGACTGACCCATCTTTATGTTCCTCGCACCATTATCCCACACTCTTAGCAGCCACTCCCATGCATATTCCCCAGGTTTGGGTTTGTACATATCAGAAAGGTCAAGTAGTTTTTTTGGAGTATAACGTACCTCCTCCTGGGTCACAATTTGTACTTCACCTTTTGGGGCTACCTGGGACTTAAGTCTAGTTATAAGTATAGAAACCAAAACTGGTAGTATGGAATTGTTTTTAGAACTCTCAGCATTGTCTCATAAAGCATCTGCATCAGGCCATGCCCCAGGCAATGACTCAGGCAGGGGCTCTTTAGAGGCACCTGGGCTACAGATAATCTCATCAGATGAAAGTGGAGAGGATAAGGCTTTCCTGGCCATGGTGGTTTAGCAGACAAACATGAAGTAATCCGTTCACATGGGTGTGGTTCTGCTGGCAAGAGGGATTCACTGGTCATTAAGGGCTCTGTGTCTCCGGCTTCCCTAGCATCTGCCCATAGGCCCCCATTCCGAGTTTCAGGGTACCATTTTTTTCCTAATCAATGCCCTCATTTTAACTTCAGCTACCTCTCGAGATTGGCAATTGAGATGGTGTAACAATTCCGTCACTCTAATGATAAGCATCTGGGTTTGGCTTTCGGCAGTATCAGCTCTGCCATTACAGGTAATAGGGTTTTCTTTTAAGGTGCAAGTGAGGGCTCTTATATGGCATTTGTGCTTTGATTCCAAAGCCCTGAGCTCATCTCTTTCTCTTGCCAGTTAGTCTAATGCACGTAGGACCAGCCAACCAACTTCCTTGTATTTCTCATCTTCACTCAATTTTGTAAAGCTATCACATGTATATTTACCCTGAGTGTCACCTTTCATCAATACTTGATCTATCAGTGGTGCCATATTGTGGCTGTGTACCACCACCTCAGCCCATGGACTAGCACGGCACTCTTTACTGCTAGAAGCAGAGTTATCAACAGCGTTAATACTGGCCAGACTTCAGAACCACCTTCAAAGATTCATTTTTTACAGTTTTGTGTCCGTAGAACCACTCCTGGTACCAGACTGCCTTAGGTTGGGTTTTCAAGGGAAACAAAACCAGTAACGTGTGTATGCATAAGGAAAGATACATATAAAGGAAACAGCTTACGCGATTGTAGAAGCTGAACATCCCAAGTCCTGGCACAAGCCTCACATTGACGCAGGAGCTGGTGAACCAAGGTCAGCAGATCAGAGACCACAGTTGTAGATCACCAGCTGTGTAGGTCAGCCAATCTCAAGCTGACGGCAAGACTGCGAGGTCTCTGCTGACTCATGGAGCTGCTGGGGCTAGTGAACCCAGGATCGGCAGGTCAGGGAACAGGACTCTCACTTGCTGGCTATAAGGGTTGATGAATCCAACAGGTGCTAGGTCATGTGCTACAACCAGATGCAAAAGAGAGCAGGGGCTCCTGGCCACGTGAGCAGACAGGAAGTAGGTGGTGGAAGGTGGAGAAATGAGAGCTAATGGGTAGGGAGCCACCATAATCCCCTCCCTGCCACTGGATACATCAGCTAAACACGGAGTTACCAAGTTGGCCCAGTCTTAACTACCACAAAGAGCCAAGGGCTGCCTGTTTCACCAGACGTCTATACTCATGGTCAAGCATTTGCCTATGGAAAAGCATATTATTTTATATTAGTTATTTTCCCTTCAGTCTTCTTTATAACACAGGGCACTGTACACCTATCAGTTGTTTATGAAGTGGTGAATGTGAAATTACATAACCATGAATTTCATTTCAGGACAGTAAAGGCAATGTCACCAACTATTAGTTATAAAATTTAGGGTATGAGGCCTGACGGGGTTAAGAGCTATAGAAATACAATGAAACAATATTATTAAAAAAGATTTCAAGGAAGAAAAATATCAGCCTTATAAACTACTCTCGGTGTTTCCTATTCCATCTGTTATGAATTGAATTGCATGCCACTTAAATATGTGTCTTAAATTCTAACCTGGTGGGGAGCATGGGTGGTGCAGTGGTTAGCGTTTGGCTTCTAACAGAAAGGTTCACGGTTCAAATCCACCAGCTGCTCCTTGGAAACTCTATGGGGCAGTTCTACTCTGTCCTGTAGCAGAGTCACTGAGCGTCAGAATCAACTCTCCAGATGGAGATCTCTGAGGAACCAGGCAACAGAGGACACAAAAACCTTCTCCCAGAGCTGACAGAAAAAAATTCCCTAGAGCAGGTGCCCTGAATTCAAACTTGTAATCTCCTAAACTGTGAGAAAATAAATTTGTTAAAGCCACCCATCTGTGGTATTTGTGTTACAGCAGCACCAGATAACTGAGACACCTTTCCAGTCATCCTGCCCACAGATAATACCCACCTTGTACAGTTGCTATTCTAGTGCATGATATCTTCTTTGTTATCCACTGCCATCCTCTGAGGAAACTCATTTTATAGATGAGGAAACTGAGGCTTAGAGAAGGTATGCATCTTGGTTGAATTTGGGAGTAGCCGAGCCAAGATTTCCCTCTTTCACTCCAAAATGGGCTTTTCCCAAATCAAAGTCCATCTTTACGTTGTTTCCTTTTGCTGCTGTGACTGAGCCTTGGATGACAGCAACAAGGAGCAAGGGCCCTGGAGAAGGAGATGCAAAAGAAAGAGTGGTAGGAGATGGAGATGGATAACACAGAGGGGACGAGAGAGGACACCAGTGAGGCAGCGGGGAGAAGAGACCTGGGGTGACGGGGGAGAGAGAAAGGGCAGGCAGGGATGATAAAGGGGAGGAGAAAGAAGAGACCAGGCAGAGTGGAGGGGAAGTGGCAAAGCCAGGGGGTCAGATGTGGCGAGGAGGGGAAGAGGAGACAGAGGGAAACTAGGTGGCCCTGGACCAGGGGGAGGAAGAAAAGGCAGACGGAAAGGAGACTGAAGAGGTGGGGTGTGGGCAGTGGGACCACCCAGCTCTGCTGTTTCCCTGATCTTAGGCAAGTCACTTCCCTTCTGTGTGACTACTTTCCATCAGAGTGACTGAAGATGGCATCTGTCCAACCAATCACAGGAGGTGTAGTAAGGCCTGACAACAGAAGACAAGGGAGAGATCTTAGAAGGTTAAAAAGACCTGCTCCCGAAGTAGACACCCCGGTGGTGGGGTGGTTAAATGCTACAGCTGCAAACCAAGAGGTTGGCAGTGTGAATCTGCCAGGCACTCCTTAGAAACTCTGTGCAGCAGGTCTACCCTGCCCTGTAGGCTCACTGTGAGCTGAGCATCTTGTGCCATGGCAACATGTTTGGTTTTTCGGTTGCCCAAGTACAAAGGACCATAATCTGGATTAATCGTGGAAGCTTCCTGGTTGGATGCTCCCAGTGCTGCAAGCCATGGCGTGTGTGCGTGCTTGGGGCGATTCTACTGCATACACATGTGTGTGCTGCAGGTGTGCGTCTGTGTTGTGTGCGTGCCTTCCCTAACATCCCCGCCCTCAGAGAGGTGATTTTGGAGGAAGGCAACTGGAATCCCTCCGTCACCAAGCAACTCGCCTTCTCTGATTTCTCTCCAGTTGACTTCCATTCTGGTGCTAGAAGACAGCCCTGGCCAGCCTGGGGATGTGTGCCATTTGTCATTGACACCAATTGGATTTTATTGGCAATTTTCTCCTTTGCTAGGGATTTCTCATTGCATACCAGCAATTGTTTTCATATCATATTAGCATTCATCACAAAAGGCTAATCCCATTAGCACTTTTCTCACTGTATTTGAGAAAACAAATAATTGCACAGTGCCAATGAGTCACTGCAACAAGGATGGCCTTGTCATCTAGAGTTTTGCTGCTTCCTGCCATCAGCCCCACCCTCCCACCGCAAACAGGGACAACTCAGGGATTCAGATGTGTGACATCATCTTTTGTTGTGGACTGAATTGTGCTGCTCCCCTAAAACAGGAATTAGAATCCTAAGTACTGGACCTGTGGCTGCAGTCCCATTTGGGAACAAGGCATTCTTTGTTAGGTCAGTGAGGCCACATCATTGTACCGTGTGTCTTAAGTCAATCACTTTGTCACTGTACCGTATGTTTTAAGTCAATCACTTTTAAGGTGTGAAAGAAACACTTTAGGCACAGCAGCAGGCCACCAGGGCTCATTTTCAGTAAAAAAGAACCAAATGATTACCACATGGAAAACCCTCGAGAGCCCAGTTCTACCTGTAACACATGGAGTCAACTCTAAAACATGGAGCTGGAACACAGCTGGCAGCCACGAGTTTGGTGTTTTGGTTTTAAAGTTGTAGCATTAATATTATTTCAAGACATACAGATATGCCCCCCAAAACAAACCAAATCTGCTGTCATCAAGTCAATTCTAACAGCAACCCTACAGAACAGGGTAGAACTGCCCTCATAGGGTTTTCAAGGAGCACCCAGTAGATTTGAAACTGCTGATCTTTTGGTTACCAGTCAGAGCTTTTAACCACTGTTCCCACCAGGGTAGTAGTTACATATACATATACATACATATACTATCTATATAGTATATGCTGTCTCTTTGTTATGGATAACAAAGCCATAAGCAAGTGCTAATATGACTGGAGTTTGTTGCTTATGTTGATAACGGCAGGACATGGTAAATTTTAAGTAAAAGTTGGTGAAAGCAAAAAACAGAATTCTCCCATGCTGGTTTATCAATGCCCTGAATTTTATCCATGGACTGCAGGTAAAGAACAACTGGTGGAAGGTATTAGAGAGGAGTCATGGCTGCTGTTTACTGGGCCCTAATGCGCGAAGCGCATGCTAAACACTTTGCATATATTTCACGTGGGAAATGATTGATGTTTAACCAGTAAGCCAACCAGCCAAACCCACTGCCGTCAAGTCGATTCCGACTCATAGCCATCCGATATGACAGAGTAGAACTGCCCCACAGGGTTTCCAAGAAGTGCCTGGCAGACCTGAACTATCAATGGTTTGGTTGGCACACATAGCACTTAACCACTATGCTACCAGGGTTTCCAGTTAAGCACTAGGGCACCCATTTTAAAGGCGAGGAAACTGGCACTCAAAGAAGTTACATAATGTGCCCAAGGCTGTCTAGCTCATGGGCAGGTGGTAGGACTAGGATAGGAACCCAGGCCAGCCAAGAACCCGGGAGAGGGTTAAAAACACCTGGACTCCATCTCTGGCTATGCTTCTTACCCAGCTGTGGGACTGACCGCTGGTGAGATAATGAACCTCTCTTCTCTACATTTTACAACTACCAACGCAGGATTTGTACCATCTCCTTCCAGGACTGTGAAGAACATATTCCCAATGTTCACTAAAAAACAAAACAAAACCAGTTGTTGTCAAGCAGATACCCATTCAAGGCAACCCCGTGGGTGTCAGAGTAGAACTGTGTTCCATACGCTTTTCAGTGTCTGATTTTTCAGAAGTAGATCACCAGGTCTTTCTTTCATGGTGCTTCTGGATACATTCAAACCTTCCAACTTTTCAGTTAGCAGCCAAGTGCTTCACTGTTTTTACCACCCAGAGTCTCCTGACACTCTCTGAGGAAAATCACTCAGAGCTAGGGGCTAGGGACTGGGAGAAAGATACTAGAGGCCTCAACCAAGGCCTATTGTACAAAGAAGGAACTTTGGTGGTACAGTGGTAAGTGCTCAGCTGCTAATCAAAACATCAGTGGTTAGAGCTTACCCTAACTGCTCCATTGTGGTCTGTCCATTGTAGTGATCACGGCCTCGAAACCCTGTGGGGCAGTTCTACTCTGTCCTGTAGGGTTGCTATGAGTCAGAATTGACTCACTGGCAGTGGGTTTGGATTATCTAAGGAGCAGTGAACACAGAGGACATAGGGAAAGCTGTGGCTGTTTTGCCAAGCTTCCTCTCTCTCTCTTTTACTTCTTATATTTTACTGTTTTTTTATTGAAAGCTTATAGTGCAAATTAGTTTCTCATTCAAAACCAGACATGTGAGTTGTCATGTGACATTGTTCGTAACACCCACAATGTGTCAGCACTCGCCCCCTTTCTCTTTCCAAGACGAGCTCCTCATGTCCATTTGTCCGGGTTTCTTATGCCTTCTCTCTTTTGCTTCCGGGCAGGTGTTTCCGTAACTTTCCTTTTCTACATGTCAACTGTAGCTGTTGGCAAGGTTCTTGGTGGGGAGAATTGAGAGTCTGGTCACCGGAGAGTCAGACAAGAACTTCTGATTCCTTGGGCCCACTCAGGTCTGTGAAACAGATTCCATGCTGGTGGGGTCTGAAACTCTGTGTTTTTTAACAAGCGCCTTCAAATGATTCTGCTGTGCACGCCTGTATGAGAACCACTCCTCCACGAGATGTTTGGAGTGACTTTGGCATGTCTTAGAATTTCTCACTACCCTCTCAGTCCCTAGTACAGGTCTCATGGGCCCCAATCACTTGCATAGACATGTGATGCTTTGTTTGCTGATGTAGTCCCCGCTCACTGCCTGGCACACAGTATGTGCCCAATAACAAAAGCAATGACAGCTGTTATCACTTTGCTTCAGTTGAATGACTGGCTGTCTCTCTTGCTTGAAGAGTGTTGTAGAGAGATTGCTGTTGTTGGCTGTTGCTCATTCCTGTTGAGTCGACTCTTACCCATGGTGACCCCACGTGCGCAGACTAGAATGGCTCTGTAGGGCTTTCAAGCTGTCTTCTAGGGTACCTCTGGGTGGGTTTGAACTGCCAACCTTTTGGCTAGTAGTCAAGCACCTATTTGAGCCACCTATGTATTCCTGTAAAGAGGTTACAGATTAGTTAAATGCAGAACAAGGCAAAGAGAAGCTTAGACCTAGAAATGAAAAGGCTCTTAATCATGACAATGATGACAGTGACTATAATAAAATGACTTTGGGGACCCCAATTCTTCACCCATCTCTGGATGTACATCCTTGCCATAAAACTTTGCAATTGCTCCCAGGAAAAGGATGCACTTTTTTGCTCCCTGACTTGGGGCTCACCCATGTGACTTGCTTCGGTGGATGAGCTGTCAGCAGATATGACCCAAACAAGCCAACCTATTGCCATCAAGTCAATTCCAACTCATTGCCACCTTGACAGGACAGAGTAGAACTGTTCCATAGCATTTTCAAAGCTGCCTAGTGGATTCTAATTGCTAACCTTTTGGTCAATAAGCCTGCCACCAGGGTTTCCAGGGAAGGATTTGAAATGGCTGGACGTCCTCGTAGGGTTCTGCTGTCACCATGAGGAGAGCTTCCCTGGGTGGTTGCACCCTCTTCAGCATGGCCCCGAGAATAAACACATGAGGGCCAGAGTCACTTATCCTGAAGTGATACAGGTGCTTTGTGTTGCACGCCATTGAGACTTCGTGAGCATTCGCTAGGCAGCAATAGCTGATCAACACATAGTGGTGATGGCGATGATGGGGATAGTATGTATCTTACTTTTATTTATTGAGAGAAGTTTTCAGTAGCACAAAGGAGACAGGAAGTACAGAGGCTCTAGGATGTGAGGCACGACTTTGGTTCAAATCCAGGCTCTGCAGCATCCTAACTGGCTAGAGGATTCAACCTCTCTTCTTCTCAGCATGGTTGTCTGCGAAATAAGAAGGATAACACTTTACAGTACAGTTATGGAGGGAAAATGTGACGACGCCTATTAAATTGCTTGGTACAGAGCAAGCAATCAGCAAAACAAGAAGTATGGGAGGGAGGGAAAGAAAAAGAGAGGGAAGAAAGAAGCAAGGAAAGAGGGGAAGACGAAGAGGGAAAGGAAGGAGGGGGAGGGAGAAGAGGGGAAGGGCCGATCTTCATAAAAGCAGAGAGGTTACCTGGAGCTGACGGCAGGGTTCCCAGCTCACATTACCTGCCTCTGAGCTGGGTTCTCCTGGCCTCTTGTTGCTAGTTCCCAATGAGTCGATTCTGACTCACGGTGACCCCGTGTGTGTATCTGCAGAGGAGCACAGCTCCATGAGGTTTTCGAGGCTGCGACCTTTCAAAAGCAGATTGCCCAGCCTGTCTTCTGAGGCGCCTTTGGGTGGGTTCCAACTGCCAATCTTCTTTGGCCAGTAATCAAGCAATTAACCGTTTGCGACACCCAGGGTCTGCTCACCCAGCCTAGACCCTAATCAAAATGCACAGTTATCCCCTCTGGGCCTCCAATGGTACCCTGCCATGCCAGGTATCTGACACTTCCACACATCTTCTCTTCCCGTTACACCTGTTGCCCCAGGAATAGAGCTCCCATACCGGCAAAAGACTGGCAACAAGACTGAGAAGGGAGGAAAACAATCCACCCTCCTGTAGTCTCCCTGGGAAATTATCCTTAGCCTTTGATATATTAAAATTGCAGAGCTGTAAATGTCGGTTGTCATGGTGACATGCTGCATGCCGTCCTGCGATTGGTGGTACGAGTTCAGTTTCCTCGGGGTGTTGCAGTCTAATTAACTGTTATTTTTGTCGGCATGGAGGAAGAGCCCACACTTTGAGTTTTTGGCTGTGATTACAGTCCCTGTGGACAGAGTTAATTTTCATATACTACAAAGAAAGTCCTGGCTGGATCCTGGTTTCATTTATAGTCCAGAAAAGTTGCCAGTGTTTAAGTAAGAATCAGGGAAATTATTAGAGCATTGCCAGGTTCTCTTTGGAAATTTCCATTTCTCTAGCAATCACAGAACTTATTTGGGCTGGAGAGGGGATAATAGGCCGTAGTTAACCCAAACCAACAATCAGCTCTTTTTTTCCTGGTTGCATACATACATTAAATAAAGCCGAAATATTTAGCTTGGCCCTGCTGATCTCACACACATCGGTACTGCATACTAATAGTATTTGAGCAAAGCTGGCTGGGGCATGTGAAAGTCGTTTGATCTCTTTCTCCACCTCCACACCCACCTATGTCATCATTATGCCAGACAATCGGGTGGACCTAGCCAATTCCCCCAAAGCCCTCTGGGAAAGGGCTCCCATGTTACCACAAGCCTGAAAGCCAGCTAGCTGTAATTTAAACCAATTTGTTTTCAATTCTGCTTCTTAGATGAGCTGAAATTAACCTCATGATATGATATGAATTGTTCAACTCATGTTCTTTTTCTCTCTCTCTGTTTCTTTTCCCCCATTTCATGTCACGTGGTTTTAACAACTGAATGTTTACACAGCCACTGTGGGAAACAGTTTGATAACTTCTCAAACAGTTGAACAGAGAACTACTATATGGACCCAAAAGACAGAAAGCAGTGACAGGAGCAGGCACAGGGTACATCGGTGTTCACCAGAGTGCCATTCAAAACAGCCACACTGTGGAAACAGCCGAAGTGTCCCTCACTGGATGAACACATAAACAAAATGTGGACTCTGCCCGCAGTGGAACATTACTCAGCCGTAAAGAGTAATGAAGTCCTGATACATTTCATAATGTGGGGGAGGCTAGCGAACATCACACCATGCGGCAAAACTGCCCCACAGGTTTTCTAAAGCTGTGAGTCTTTCCGCAAGCCCACAGTCATATCTTTCTCTGCAGAGTGGCTGGTGCATTCAAACTTCTGGCTTTTCAACGAGCAGCCGAGCACTCAGTTAACCACTTTGCCACCAGGAATCCAAGCAAGTATTTAAAAAAATCCCCAAACCCACGGCCATCGAGTCCATTTCGATTCTCAGAGTAGAACCACCCCAGGGTCTCCAAGGCTGTGCATCTTTACAAAAGGCAGACTGCCACGTCTTTCTCCTGCAAGGAGATTCCCGAGCATCAACCACCAACCTTTTGGTTAGCAGCTGAGCGCTTTAACCACTAGACACCAGGACTCCTTAAGCTTTTATCTACAAACCAATATATATCAGCAGTTAGCAGGGGCAGGAGGGAGAGAAAGAGTTTTTGCTTCGGGTGAACTGAATGTAGGGGTTCCTGGTGGCAGCACTGTTTTGGAAAAAGACAGCAAGAATGGTTGTACATGAAAGAGTGTAAACAGTGTCACTGCATTGTATGGGCCAGAAATGATTGAACTGCTGTATGTTGCACTGTGTGTGATTTCACAGTTACAAAGATTCCCCACTCTCAAGGAAAACAGAAAGCAAGTTTTGCTCAGCAATGAATCGGACTCCATTCTTTGGAGAAAGAAAGCCTGGTGGTGTAGTGGTGAAGTGTTACAGCTGCTGACTAAAAGGTCGGCAGTTCAAATCCACTAGGTGCTCCTTGGAAATTCTCTAGGACAGTGCTACTGTGTCCTGTAGATAGGGTCGCTATGAGGGTCCTGTAGATAGGGTCGCTATGAGTCAGAAGAGACTCCATGGCACTGGCTTTGGTTTCTTTAGCGAAACAAAGCTTTTCCTGAAGGGCCGCTGGAGAAGAGGGGTGTTCATAAGATCACTTCTGTGTCGGTGGCTCAAGAAAGCAAAGGATACAAGTAGAAATTCAAAGTTCATCTGAGATGGAAAAGGCAAAAGCCACACTGAAGGGAGTCCTGGGTGTCTTGAGCCTAATCCCTAAAAACTATCTCCAGAGATATAGTAGGCATTTTAAGACTCTTTTTGAGCACTCCACTCCTTTGTTTTGAAATTGCTCCACTTTCTGAGACCCTACCTCCTCCACCAGGCGGAAGCTTAGAACTTGTTCTCCCAGAAGCCTTTGTAGAGACAGCACAGGCATAATGCAGGTTCCCACCGATCAGCGGCATCCATGCAAGACTGAGTGGGAAGCCAGTACCGGGAGGAATCTACGCTGCAGACAGCGGCCAAGGGAATGTTCGGCTTGCAGAGACCACTAGGCAGAGGTCCTTGTAATAGCTTCCCATGCCCCGTGCCAACAGCAGAGCCATGGTGTCTGGCCTGGGTGGCTGCCATGGCTTCTCCATCAACACAGAGCTGCCATGTAATTTCAGAAAAGCTCCTAAGTTCTTGGGAACAGGAGCCTGGGTAGTGTGAGCAGTTTCAGATCAGTTGTTAAAGGGTTGGCAGTTCAAAGTCACTCAGCAGCTCCATAGACAAAAGGACTGACCATCTGCCTCAGAAAAGCTGCAGCCAAGAAAGATTTATAGAGCAGTCCTACTCTGCAACAGATGGGGTAGCTAAGGAGTTGGAACTGATCTGTATGCCTGTATTTGTGCATAAGAGTATGTGAGATAGATGTCTAAGACTAGAATGAAGCTAGCCCAAGGAGGAGCATGTATCAGTTCTTTTATGCAGGCTACAAAGGAAGGAGGGAGGGAGGGAGGGAGGGAGGGAGGGAGGGAGGGAGGGAGGGAGGGAGGGAGGGAGGGAGGGAGGGAGGGAGGGAGGGAGGAAGGAAGGATAGAGGGAAGGAAGGATAGAGGGAAGGAAAGAATAAACCCCTTGCTGTCAAGTTGATTGCAACTCCTAAGGACCCTATAGGACCAAGGAGAACGGCCCTATAGAGTTTCCAAAGACAGCCTGGTAGATTCAAACTGCCAGCCTTCCTATTAGAGCTGTAGCCCTTAACCACCATGCCACCAGGATTTCCTTTATGAAAGCAGGGCTGTGCATATGGTTAATATATTCAGCTGCTAACCCAAAGACTAGAGGTTCAAGTCCACCCAGAGGTCCTTGAAAGAAGGACCTGGACACCTACTTCCAAAAACATCAGCCACTGAAAACTCAGTGAAGCATGGTTTTACTCTGACACACAGGATCTCCATGAGTTAGAGTTGAAAGGATGGCAATTGGTATAGTGGTTTGTTTTTCGTGAGAGCAATTCACCACTTGTCCAGGAGAAACATTTGGAGATATTTCTGATCCTGCCACCGACACACCACTGTGATCTGGAACCAATAGTTTGTTTGGGTAAAGCCTCACTCGTTGAAAACAAGGATTTTCTGGCATGCGCAGAACTTCGGTGCACCCTGAGTAACAATCATATGCTCCTAGTTCTAGGCTTGATTCTTGGCTGGCTGGAGCCAGGGCATCCCAAGACACTTGGCCTGTCTGTCTGGCTCTACCCATTCTAGCACAGCTCAAAGCTTGCTGATGACGTAAATGGTGTTGAAAGGACGGGAGCTCGCTCAGGTGTGTGAACCACTTTGTCAGCTGTCTTACCACTTGTCTGTCAGCACACATGTGGACACCCTCATGAGCTCCAGCCACCACATGGACACAGATACGGTGCTAATCCCTTTTTGCTTTCTGCCAGCTGAGATCACAGATGCAGTTCCCACAACAGGGAAGACTTGGAAGAAACAAGATTTTCAATGGCTTGTTCTTAAATCACTGGTCACATTGGGCAGGGCAATGGTAATGACAGTTACAGGCTCTGCGGTGGCTTGTCAAAGTGAAGAGCTAATAAGTTCCTTTTCTGATTAAGCTAGCTAAGGATTTCTGTTGCTGACAGCTAAGAATCCCAATGGGTGCAGAAAAGCTTGGCTGCCTGTGTTTGTTAATAAAGTTTTATTGGAGTACAACCATCTTAATTTATTTGCTTATTGTCTATGGCTGCTTTTGGTGCCCTAGTGGTATAATGGTTAACAACTTGACTGCTAACCAAATGATTGGCAGTTCGAATCCACTAGGTGCTCTTTGGAAACCCTATGAGGCAGTTCTGCTCTGTCCCATAGGGTTGCTATGAGTGAGAATCGACTTAACAGTAGCAGGCTTGGGGTTTTGTTTTTGGTTTTGGTTTATGACTGTTTTTGTGCATCAAGGAAACTCTGGTGGTGTAATGGTTAAGTACTACGGCTACTAGCCCAAAGGTTGGCAGTTCAAATCTGCCAGGGGCTCCTTGGAAACTTATGGGCAGTTCTACTCTGTCCTATAGGGTTGCTATGAGTCTGAATTGACTCAGCAGCTGTCGGTTTTCCCTCAGAGGCCGTCAAGAAACCAGAAGGGGATTCTCGTGCCTCAAGTGGTTTTTTAATCTTAAAGAGACTTGTTCCCTCCAAAGGTTCTTACAGGGCATCTAGTCTTCCACCACTTTCATCCGGGCCATCTGAGACGCTTCAGTTTATCAAGGCCATCTGTCTGCAACAGCCTCGGTGGGGCCGCAGTCAAGTATTGGCGGCTAACCAAAAGGTTGCCAATTCAAAAACACCTGGCCGTCCGCTTCCATCAAGATTATAGTTAAGAAGATGCCATGGGGCAGTTCTGCTGTGTCACACATGGAGCTGCTATGAGTCAGAATTGACCCAACAGCACCCGACAATAACAACAACAGTATTGCCTGAACTCTAAGTCCTCAGATAATTCTGCAGGACCAGCACAAACTCACCGTCACCTAGTGAACAAACAGCACGGTACTGAAACTTTGGAATCAGACAGGTGGATTTATACTTGGCCGTCTCTCGTTGCAGGCCTAGGACCTTGGTCAAGTTAATTCATGTCTCTTTGTCTGTGAAGTAAGGATGCTAATGATAACATCCATCCCTTGGAGTCATTAGGAGAGTTAAATAAGGCACAGATTATTTGGCTCTTGATAATTTTTTTTTTTTTAAAGTCATTATTATGAGCCAGTCCTGCAACCAAGCTGTCACTGATTCAGCTAGAGTGCATCTAAATCGTGAAGCCAGCAGTCAAAGCCAGCTGTCTTTGCTCACAAACCTTTGTCAGTGGACATACTGCCCTGAAGGGGAATTACCAGTTCTCCATGCATCCTGAAAGCCACTGGCTGTCTTTCCATGACTGAAGATTTTCCAGCAATCATTTTATTCTGTTGCCTGGCATTGGTTGTCCTTGGGTACTCTCAGTTCCGTGTGGCCTTTGAACAATTATGGAGTCCCTACCGGGTTCCAAGAATTGCACCAACCAGGCAGAGAGTATAGTTATCACATTCGCACGCTATACACCAACATTTCAACAGGAACCCACTGCCGCTGAGTCGCTTCTGACTCATAGCAATCCTATAGACAGAACAGAACTGCCCCATAGTATTTCCAAGCAGCCCTTGGCAGATTTGAACTGCCGATCTTTTGGTTAGCAGCCATAACATTTAAGCACTACACCTCCAGGGTTTCCAACAGAAAAGTAGTCTTGAAATGCAGCCCTGATTGATGCCACTGCCCCTTCCTTCTTCGGTCCTAGCTGGCAGTTATCACCCTCTGATTTGTACTGCGTGACCAATGAACCCAACTGACTTCCCCTCCATGTTTGTTGTCAGTGTGTGTCCGGGGAGGGGAGGATTCTGTTGATCCCTAAGTAATAACTCTAAACAATGGTGCTGCTTGTGCCACGGGCCGGCTCTTTGCTGTTGCCGTTGTCGTTTTACGGCTGGTCATTCATACTGGCTTCTTTTGTAGACTCCAGCCATGTTTGAAATTTCACCCTCCTTTCATTTCTCCTCTTCTTTGAAGACAGTCATTTAGCCCAGCCCACCAGTGACAGACCTTGTCTTTCCCCTCTCATGTGATACCACATCACAACAGACACTGCACGACTCCAAAGGATGCTTTTGGCTTCACAGCTCTTGTGATCAATTTGTGCAATACACATGTTAAATTAGAATTTCATTTGTCACTCCCAGACAATCATGTTCAGGAGGGCGCTTCCTGCATGAATCATGATCTTCAGTCTGGTGTTATTCTCCTTATGAATATGCATGAAATGAGAGAGGGGGAAGAGGGATTTGCACAACCTGAACCTCAGATGGTCCTGCTCGACGTTCATACTCTGAGATCCCAGAGTTGAGCCTGGCATTTGGGATGCCTCCTGCAGGGCATCCAGTCTTCTCAGAATACTTGTCCTCTGTTGATGGTGAGTGCCGGTGACAACAGGGGGCCCACACAGTCAGGGAAGAGCTACTGCTTGCTCATCCTTTCATGAGGTGTGAGGTAGACCCTGAAACTCAGCAGAGGATTTGAAGGCAGAGGAAATGGTAGAGGCCTTGGAATGGCCTTTGGATGGTGTCCAGCTAGAGAAATGAGGAACCATGTAGAGATGCCTGCTGGCTTGGCCTCCAGGAAATAGGAATTAGAAATAGAAGCCGAAAGAGATGCATTTCAAAGAGAGCAAGTGATATGTGCTGGCTACAGCTGCAGCAAGGGAAGGAGGATGTTCCCTAATGAGCAGCTGAATGTCACATGAAGAAAAGGCTGGACATGTCCCTGGAACTATTGCTGCCTTGGAGACTCATAGCAACAGAGACATCTGGAGGTGGCCACGGCCTTGGGGCTCTTTCTCAAGATCCAGGCTTTCATCTCTGTGGCCAAACTTGATTCCTGTCGCTGAAGGCAGCTCTTTACAAAAGTTCATTTCATTTGAATGGGTTTTATATTAGATTAGAGTTTCCAGATGTTGTGGCTCTCTCCCAGTCCTCTGCAGTGAAAAGAGCAGAGCGTATTTACTGACCAGCTAGAGGGTGAAACTGGTGTGTGGTTTAAACCCACCCAGGGTCCCATGGAAGAAAGACCTGGCAATCTGCTTCTGTACAAACTATAGCCAGGAAAACCCTGTGGAGCTCAGTTCTATTCTGTCATGCACGAGCTCACCCTGAGTTGGAACCAACTGAACAAGCCAACAGATTTGGTTTTAGTGACTCTGTTCTGGGCACTGCACCAGGAAAAATCACAATGGACTCAGGGGATGGTGCTTTTAAGAAATAGTAATGCCCTCCCCTCTTCAATCCAAGTAGCCATGGCCTCAGGAAGGATTAGGCTAGTTGGAGCAGAAACACAAGAAGAAAGGACATTTAACTGTTGGTATTAAAAATAAGCATTTGATATCCACGGTGAGACAATAGTCTAAGAGTGCAGGTTTTGTTGAGAGAAAGAGATAGTCCTAGATCCTAAAACTTGCCTTATACATCCAGAGCAGTGCTTAGAGTCTTGGCATAGAATTTTACTGCAAACTGTGGCATAGAGAGGATTCAAGCAGTAGGGTAGGAGATTCCTACCTCTGGGGAAGAAGAGAAGTACTTCAGGTCCTAGGAGGGGGTAGGAGAGGAGAAACCATGAAAAAGAGAGAAATATCAAGAGGAAGAAAGTAAGGTGAGCACATTGCTGGGTCCCTCCACTTGGAAGAAAAACCCAAAATAGGCTGGGAGAAAAGCTGCAAGAGAAGGAGGTTTCCCCCTCACTTTATTTTGAAAAATCTTAGAAGAGATCTCCTTCCAGAATGTTCCTAGCTGATGTCTTCTTTTGCAGTGCTGCTATTACAGAAAAGTCATACAAATCAAAACCTACTGCCATTGGGTCGATTCTGACTCATAGCAGCCCTACAGGATAGAGTAGAACTGCTCCACTGAGTTTTCAAGAAGCACCTCGCAGATTTGAACTGCCAACTTTTTTGTTAGCAGAACTGCACTTAACCACTACACTACCGAAGTTTCCAAGAAAACAAAAGTAAGCCAAAATGGCCAAAGCCAAGGCTTCCTTGCAGTCAAGTGGGACTCCTAGTGAGCCTAGAGATCAGGCTAGAAACACTGCATGGAGCACTTGGCAGATTTGAACTGCCAACCTCCTGCTTACAAACTGAAAAGCTCAACCACTAGGCCAGCAAGATTTTTCCTGAAAAGCCGCAAGCAGGTGCTTCTTAAAGAGGCTAACTTCCTCACAGTTTAGGAGCCTAGAAGTTGTGGCTAAGGATGCTGGCTGTAGGGGAAGGCTTTCTTTATCTGCTCTGCAGGGAAGTCCTTGTTTCAGCTTCTGTCGCTTCCTTCTCTATTCTTTGGAGATTTGCTTCTGTGCCTAAACTGCTCCTTTGCCCTCTCTAAAGTGATTTAAGGCCTCATTAACATCACAAAGAAACTCCTCTTCTCAAATGAGATTAAATCTACAGGTATGAAACTTGTGGAGTAGATTCCAACTCATGCCAACCCCGTGGGACAGAGTAGAACTGTTCCATAGAGTTTCCAAGGAGCAGCTGATGGATTCAAACTGCCAACCTTTTGGTTAGCTGATGTAGCTCTTGACCACTGTGTCACCAGGGCTCCATCTATAGGGTATAAATCCATTGACATCAAGTCTATTCCAACTCATAGTGACCTTACAGGACAGAGTAGAACTGCACCATAGACTTTCCAAAGAGTGGCTGGTAGATTCAAACTGCCAAACCTTTTGTTAGCAGCTGTAGTTCTTAACCACTACGCCACCAGGGCTCCTTCCGTGAGCATAAAAAACCAAATGCACTGCCATCAAGTTGATGCCAACTCATAGCAACCCTATAGGACAGAGTAGAAATGCTCCCATTGAGTTTCCAAGGAGCACCTGGTGGATTCAACTTCCAAATGTTTGGTTAGCAGATGTAGGACTTAACCACTGTGCCATCAGGGTTCCCGTCTGTAAGTATAGGGGCTACGATTTACAATGCATAATTTTGGGGGGCACAGTTCAATCTATCACAGCAGATGTGGAATGACCCTGGTCAAGCAGCCATTGCTGAGTGGGGTTGGTGCCTAAAGGACCCTCACTGAGCCCTATCCACTACAGCCCAGGGGGACAACCAGGGCTGCCTCCTACAGGCACAACAACCTGTCCAGCCCCAGCCTCATCACAAAGACCAGGGCAGCAAACTTTTTTTTTTTTTTTTGGTAAAGCATCAAGTAGTAAGTATTTTAGTGTCACAAGCTATCCAGTTTCTCTTGCAACTACTCATCTCTGCCCTTGTAGCACAACTGTAGACAAAGCAATGGTGCCAAGCCAAGTGCCGTCGAGTCGTAGACAACAGGTAACCAAGTGTATGTGCCTGTGTTTCAGTAAAACTTTATTTACACAAACAGACAAGGGGCCAGGTTTGGCTGCCAGCTGGCCAGCCACAGTGTGCTGACTCCCGACATAAACCATGATGTACATGGGGATCCCTGGAGTTAAGTACACAGTCCTGCTGAAAAGGCAGCCAGGATTTTCTGGCCTCTTCTTTATGGAGACATTCAGTGTTCCTGAAGAAATAGACACGCCAGAAGAGGCCTGATTCAGGGTGAGATCACAGAGGGAGGCACCCTGGGGCTTGAACCCATGGCAGAAATGTATGGTTTCTGCAGTCATAACCAGTATCGTGTCCAGAAATACACCAGCAGGGGCTGGTCACTCTGCAGTGGGCATCAGCACAAGACAACCAGTGTCTAGACAAGACCCAGAATCCTGCAGGGAAGGCCAGAAAATGCAGTGGACCGTCATGGACAGAGATAACACCACCTTGCTTTGAAGACACCTAAACCCTGTAGCTGGTACTGTGTGTGTCAAGAGCCATGCAACGCCTTGACCCCTACAATCCTCTATGATCCAACAGAAAGAAGCCAAAAGCCCACTGCCCCCTCCCCCAGGGCCCCCAGAGCCTGAGTTCCTTCAGCCTTTCCAGGACAGAATCAAATTGAGTCCCCCAAAGCGCCGATGTGCCAACCATGGAAATCAGATTTTCCTCTAAATCAAGCCTTACAAAATGTTTACAATAGACTTAGGAATGCCCACAGAACCCCATCTGCTAAGGACAAATGATGCCCCACTCAGCTGAAGGAGAACTTGTCAAAAGGAGAAAGAGATGCAACATAGACACACCCAACACCAAGAAACAGACAGCAGGACAGGGAGACAGGAGGGAGAAGTGGACAGGAAAGGAAGGGGACAGAGAGGGAGAAACTGGGGAGAAGCAAGAGAAAAATGGGACAGGGAGAGAGGCGGGAAACAGATGCGGGGATAAAGGAAGAAGAGAGAGATGGAGAGTAATGGATGAGAGAGAACTGAGAGGGAAAGAGAGATAGAAAAAGTGAGAGATGGAAGAGAAAGACGAGGAAAGAAGGAGGTCGTGGAGAAGTGGATAAGCTTAAAAGAGCTGGAGGAAAGAGATGAGAGAGAGGTGAGACGGGGAGAAGAGGGGAAACAAAGAGAGAGGAAGAGGGGACAGCAGGAAAAATAGAGCAAGAGCGGGAGAGAGGGAAGGTTAGAGTCACAATGGAAAAGGCCAAAGGGGAGAGGGAGGCGTCACCAACTGTCTTGAGTCTACTGTTACTACCTGGTCGTGAGTATATGATTATCACTTGTTCATGAAGACACATTCTCCTCACTTAGCGACTCTTTCAATATTCAACATTTCTCATTGACAGTCGTAAAAAATTTACTATCCATCTATTTGGGGCTTTAATGACACACCTCCAGCAGTAAAGAATGCTGTGGATTGAGGTGAGAGTAACGCTGGCTTTGATGGTTAAGATTAAATGTCACATTGGCGGGGCCATGATTCTCAGTGGTCTGGCAGTTACATAATGACGTAACTTGTCAGTTCTGTAATGATACAGAAGTTCTGTAATGATGTAGTAATCCTCATTTTGTGATCTAATGTACTCATCCTCCACTTTCATGTGACAGATTTTGCATAAAGACCTGGTCTTTGAAACTTAGTCTGGTGATAGGAGAGTGTGTATACTGTTACTTGCTTATGAGCATACTACTATTATGTGTTCATGAATACACTGTAACTACTATGACTACTTGTTTGTGAGTGTGTTATTATTACTGTTACTACTATTTGACTTGTTCTGCTCTCTGGTGTTGCCTAGAGCACAGAGGACCAATTAGACAACGGTACCAGAAGAATCATCCCTGGTCCAGACCCCAAGGCTCCTTTTAAGGGCCTTGGCTTACTTTCTCAGGGGCCATCACCCTGTTTCCAGCCACAGCTCGCACTCCAGCCCAGCAGTCGCCTCTGGTACTTTGCAAATGTACCTTGCCCTCTCATACTTTAGGTCCTTCCACATCCTGGCCCTCTGCCTGGTGGGCATTTTCTGTCTTGTCCCACAGCCACGCCCACTCTTGCCCTACACCCCAATGACAGCATCAACCACTGCCGACTTAACTAGCTCTACCTAGGATTAACTGCTGCCCCCTCCATGCATCGTAATCAACTCCTATGATCAATTCCTCTATCTCCCCTGCATAGGGTCCTCTTTACCTGATGGTGAACTCCTGGAGGGCAACAGGTGGTGTCTTCTTCAATTCTGTATTTCTAAACCACTTGTCACTGAGTCTGCTTCAACTCATGGTGACTCCACGAGTGTTAGAGTAAAACTGTCCTCCAATGGGTTTTCACTGGCTGATTTTTGAGAAGTAGGTCACCAGGCTTTTCTTCTGTGGCACCCCTGGGTGAACTGAGACCAATCTTTCAGTTAGCAGCAAATGCATGAGCCCTTTGTGCCATCCAGGGGTTCTACTACACCTCTAGCATCAAGCATATGCTTTGGTACAGAATTAGACTCAACAAACGCTTGTAGAGTAGATTTATTCCTTTTTAAGAGATGTGTTGGAACCAAGCTGCATCACAGCTTCAAAGTTAGTGTGATTTTCCTTTAATGCAAATGAGTAGAAGACCACAAGACCAATAATGAGAGCTTTGTTGTTGTTGCTGCTGTTAGACGTTCTCAAGTGGGCTGTGACTCACAGCAATCCAACACACAACAGAACAAAACACTGCCTGGTCCTGCGCCATGTCCACAATCATTTTTATACTTAAGCCCATCGTGATAGCTTGTTGAGGGTTTTCTTTTTTGCTGACCCTCCACTGTACCATGTGTGGTGTCCTTCTTCAGGAACGGATCCCTCCTGAAAATGTGCCCAAAGTGTGTGAGACACAGTCTTGCCATCTTGGCTTCCAAGGTGCACTCTGGTTGTACTTCTTCCAGAACAGATCTGTTTGTTCTTTGGGACATGCTATGTTCTTCTCCAACACCACAATTCAAAGGCATTAATTTTTCTGTCCCCTTTGTTCGTTGTCCAGCTTTCACATACTTATGATGTGACTGAAAATATCATGGGTTGGGTCAGGCATACCTTAGTCTTCAAGGTGAGAGTTTTCGATACCTTAAAGAAGTTCTTTGCAGCACATTTTCCCAGTGCAATGTGTCTTTTGATTTCTTGGCTGCTGCTTCCATGGATGTTGATTGTGGAATCAAGTAAAATGAAGTCCTTGACAACCTTAATCCTTTCTCCATTTATGATGGTGTTGCTTATTGGTCCAGTTGTGAGGATTTTTGTTTTCTTGATGTTGAGGTGCAATCCGTACTGAAGGCCGTGGTCTTTGGTCTTTATCACTAAGTGTTTCAAATCTTCTTCACTTTCAGCAAGCAGAATTGTGTCATCTGCATATTGCAGGTTGTTAATGAGTCTCCCTCCAATCCTGATGCCTTGTTCTTCTTCATATAGTCCAGCTTCTCAAATTATCTGCTTGGCAATAAAACCATGACCACTGTCCACATCCATACTACTAGCAGCCATCACTAATCAATCAAGGTGCTCTTTCCCACAGACCCTAAATATGACCTTATTTCCATCATTGGAAGCAGACTCTACCAGCCAAAGTTAACAGGAAGAAGCACAATTAGTTACTCCTGCTATCTATATGCTCAAAACAATGAGTAAAAATAATATTTTGACACTTCACAAGCACGCATGAACACATACACACTTAGGTACTCATAATGACTATTTGCACTATTACACTATTAATGTGCAATGTCTTCCATACATCATCCCAGTTATTACTACCACCAACCTCGTGAGCATAGTATTTCTAAAAAATCAATTAAATCATGGGTGTCCAGTTGATCCCAACTCCTGGTGACTCATTGTGTGTCAGAGTAGAAACATGTTCCACAGTGTCTTTGATGGCTGTGAACTTTTAGGGGCTGATCACCAGGTCTTTCTTCCAAGACACTTCTGGGTGGATTTGAACCACCAACCTTTTGATAAGTAGCACATAACCATTTGTACCACCTTAGGATTCTTTGGTACAACATGTTGTTCGGTGCCGTTGAGTCACTTTCCGCTCAGAGACTCTCTGTGACAGAGTACAACTGTTGCATAGTTTTCTAGGCTGTAACTTTACAGAAGTAGGTCTTCCTCCCACAGACCTGCTGGGTGGATTCAAACCACCAACCTTTCAGCTAGCAACTGGGCACTCAACCGTTGTGCACCAAGGATCCTTCTTGGCACTACACGTATCCCCATTTCACACCTGAGAAGACTAGGGCTCAGTGAGGTAAAGAAACTGTCCAAGCTCTGTTAATAGAGTGAAAATTTAAACCTTAGTTGTCAGCAGTCACAATCAACCAGTCTTAATAATTTCACTCTATTAGATAAAAATCTCTGGTAGGAAGAAGTTAGTAAATTCTATGCTCTCTTGTTTAAATTTATTATTGATGTTGTTGTTAACCATTCTTCATGTGGTTGTTGATTTTTTAAAGTCCACACCAGAGCATCAACCCTCCTGTGTGTATACACTTGTAAAACTAGGTAGAGGATTTCACCCATTTTATAAATGTGTAACAGCTGTCACTGACTGAGAGCTTGCCAGATGCCCACTATGGTACCAAGTGTCTATGTACCACCTCATTTAGCTCCAGCATAAACCTGTGGAAAAGACTCATCATCCATTTCACAGATGCGAACACTGAGGCTTACAGAAGTTTCATAACCTGTTTCAAGTGGCACAAATAGTAAGAGGCAGGACTTTCATTCATATCTACTGGAGATCTACATCCTTTACCCCCACCTAGATGCAGCTCTCACCCTAACATAGCCATAAATGTTCAGAAGAAAAGACATAACATGTTGCATAATACATATAAACCAGTTTATATTTATTTCCTAGTCAAATTGTTCCCCAGCACTGACTTACTCAGCAAAATGTTAGGCTTTTTTTAATGCCACTTTGTGCATTAACTAAACTAATTGCTGTTCTTTGTAAGTTTTGAATTCCCACTTTCCACTTCAAATCCACCATGAAAGTCTAGGTTGGCAAGGAGGAATGACCTCAGTAGCTACTGTAAGTGCACCTCCTCCATCTGGTGCTCTCTCTCCACCTGTCTGAGGGTGGAAACCCTGGCAGCCCGGTAAGTTCCAGTCCCATGCCAATCAGTTGCTATGAAGCTCTGCTCTTCTCCCCAACGAGAATATCATAGCTCTGTCTTTTCCCTGCCAGCCAAGGCTGGCAGAGAAAAGAAGCCACAGGTCAGAGTGTCTGAGCAGAAGCTTGGCATTTGGGTGACAGATGACAGCCTAGGCTTGATGTGAAGGCGGCCTGTAAAATCTGCAGAGAGAAGACAGCTCAAGGGCTTCTGGAGCACCTTGCTTCTCTACCTGGTGTGTGTCTGCTCTTAGGTTCCCAGATAAGAACACTGTGATGTCTCTTTTCTCCTGGTCAGCCTGGATGGCAGCCAATTGCATCTCAGGCTCCGCTGATCTTCTGCAAAGAAGCAGCATAGCAGAGAGCTTACAAGCAAGGCTCTGAAGCCAGAACAACTGAATCCAAATTCAGCTTTGCTCTTTCCAAGCTGTGTGACCTTGGAAAGGTGGTCCACCCTCTCTGAGCCTCACATTCCTCATCTGAAAAATAGAGATAAAGAGCCTATAACACTGAAAAGAACTTATAACCATTTCTGCTACATTGAAAGCCCCATGTAAGTGCTAGTGGTACTTGTGAGCCACGTTAAAACTCCAGGTGGATGGAATATGTCACAGAGAATGAGCTGGAGGATTGATGAGAACCCAGTCTTGGGAAATTAAGGAGGCTCCTCCTCTCTGCTGTGGTAGCTTAGCAACAAGAGGCGCCAGGCTCCCTAACGCCCCTCATCCAAGTTATACCTCCTTGTTCCCCTGTCTTCATCCTTTACTTTAACGACACACACTAGTAATAAGAATATGTTCAGACACACCGTAATATTGCCTTCTATTTTTTTAAATAGCCTATGCATGCATCATCTCCTTCCCCCATCTACTGGGACAGGTCCATATGAACATCTCCACTTGCTGGAGGTGGGGCGGGAAGTGAAGCCGTATGTGCAGTTTTATAGAGGACAAGTGGCAGACGTGAGGACTCACTGGTACAACTACTTGTTATTATTGTTGGAAGCCACTGAGTCAGGTTCAGTTCAGAGATTCTATGTGACAGAGTATAACTGCCCCATAGAGTTTTCTGGGCTGTAATTTACAGAAGCAGGTCATTCACCCGCAGAGTGGTTGGGTGGGCTTAAACCGCCAACCTCTCAACTAGCAATGAAGTGCTTAACCATTGCACCATCGCAGCTAACCACTAATTTCAACTTCTGAGCTCCCCCTTTTTTTTGTAGGCACTCTCTTAGCTGGGGTTCCCCTGAAAGGAGAACCTGAACTCAGGTATGGAAAACGGTCAATGCTTTAGGCTGCCGACTGAAAGGTTCCAGTTTTCAGTCTACCTTGGAAGCGTCTCGGAAGAAAGGCCTGGCAATGAGCATCTTAAAAATCAGCTACTGAAGGCACTATAGGGCAAAGTTCTACTCCAAAACATACAGGTCTCCATGAGATGGGGCCAACTCAATAGCATCTGGCGGTGGAGCGTATTGATACCCCTTGCCATCTACTCCAACTCACAGTGACCCTGTGGGACGGGGAGTATATTTGGATAGTGGTTTTAGGAGCCAGAAGCGCAAGAAACTAGAGTGCAAGAGAGAGATAAAGGAAAGACCAGTCAGAATGAGCCCCTGAAAACCTCAAATTGCTTTAAAAAAGTAGATAAAAGCAACATGCTTATTAGGCAGGTTGAGCCTGGAGGATTCCCCAAGACTATGGCCTGAGACACTCTCAAAACCTTGAATGGAAACTAACCCCTGAGGTCACCTTGTAGCTAAACAACAAATTGACTCAAAGAATAATGAATATCACCAAGAAGTACCTTGTGCCTCAAAAAAAAGAAAGAAAGAAAACCAAAAAAACCAGCAAACCACCAATATCTACTTTAAAACCTAAGGTGAGAACGCAAGCGGGCAGGGATGCGTGGAAATGGAGCAACTGGAATGGGAATATTGACAAAGTTCACACACTGTGAGGAAAGTAATCCATGTCACCGAACACCTTTTAGGGCCATTGTTGAATGGGAACCTATGCTGTTGTGTAAACCGTCACCAACAGCTAAATCGTATTTTTAAAAATAGAAGAGTGAGACACCAAGCTCTCAGCCAGGTCGGCCACCAGGGCACCATCCTGCAGAGACCTTCAGAATTGTCCCACGAAGGGACGAGGCCTCCTGAGGTTTAGGGGGAGTGTCCTGGGAACACGCCTCCCACACACGACCAGGCTGCTCCGACACCCAAGTGGAGCGCACTTGTTGAGAAAAAACAGGGGAAGGGGAGAAGCTGACAGGTGCCTGTGGTGACAGGCTCCAGGGGCGACCCTCGGAGCATGCGCAGAGCTGTCCTCCAGGTCTGAGCGACAGGGATGGGGCGCCACCTAACAGCCGCTCTCACACGCCCTCATTTGATCCCTGGGTGCATCTGTACCCCAGTTTAGGCTTTCTGAAGGGAAGATGCGCACATTTCTTTAAATTCTCAGAAAGACCTGTGAGGAAAGCAAGAAAGACGAATCACCTTCCATTTCCTACCGAGAAAATGTAGGCGTCTGGACAGTCACACCATCTCCCCTCGTGTGATCTGTGGGCAGGGGCTGACAGAGGGTGGGCGAGGAGTGTGGCCCTGTGGGGACTCTGGATATCTCCAGAGAGGAGATGCGGGAAGGTTTGGAGCAGAAAAGCGACAAGATGTGACTTACACTTCTACGGCATCACCCTAGCTGTTGTGTTAAGAATAGACTGGAGGTGGGGGGTGAAAACTGGGAGAGTGTCACCGTAATGGAGTGGAGGTGAGGTCCAGGGGTGGCTTGGACTAAGGTGGCAGCAGCGGGGTGGCGAGAAGGGATGCGTTCTGTAAAATGTACACCACACCTACCAGACCTCAGATGGGTAGCTTGCGCAGTTTTCCCAAAGACTCCGATGTTCTTCAAATGAAGAACCAAAGTACCTCCCCGAGTTCACACAGCTGATAGGTGGCAGCCCAAGTGGGAGTCTTCGGTCTTAAGAATATCAATTCAGCAATCCTACCATTACATTTCAGCCCGCAGAGTCGATCACTTATGAAGATGCAACTTCACTTTACCCCAAACAAACTAACCTGTTGTCAGTCAAGTCGATTCCAACTCCTAGTGACCTTACAGGACAGAGGAGAACTGCCCCACAGGGCTCTGAAGGCTGTCATTTTTACAGATGCAGACTGCCATGTCTTTCTCCCAGGCAGCAGCTAGTAGGTTTGAACTTCTGACCTTGCGGTTAGCCCCCAAATTCCTAATCACTGGGCTATCAGGACTCCTTTCAACTTCCTGAGGACCCAAAAAACCAAACCTGTTGCCACTGAGTCAATTCTGACTCTTAGAGACCCTACAAGATGGAGTAGAACTGCCTCACAGAGTTTCCAAGGAGCTGTGGATGGATTCAACCTGCTGACTTTTTGGTTAGCAGCTGACCTCTTAACCACTGCTCTGAGGAAGGAGCTTCCTAAATGTCCTTTGCTGTCAGGCTCCCATTTCCAAAGCCTCTCAGGACTTGATGTTGAGAATGTCCCTGAGAAAGTAACAGAGATGCAGACCGAGTTGTTAGTTTCCATCAACTCGACTCCAACTGATGGCAATCCTGTGTGTGCAGGGTAAAACTGTGCTCCATAGGGTTTTCAAGGCTATGATCTTTCAGAAAAAGATCACCAAACCTGTCTTCCAAGGCACCTCTGGGTAGGTTTGAACTGCCAGCTGTTTGACTAGTGGTGGAGTAATAACCATTTCTGCCACCCACAAATAGTTAATGTGCTCAGTCACTGACTGAAACTTGGGTGGTTTTTTTCCATCTGGAGGTGCCTTGGAAGAAAGGTGTGGTGCTCTACTTTAAAAAAATCAGCCATTGAAAACTCCATAAAGCACAGTTCTACACTGACATACAGCGGGTCGCCAAAAGTAGGAATCAACACAGCAGCAACTGGCGGAGGGGTTACCATACCTACCGTACCCACTGCCATCACCAATTCTAATGATGATCCTACAGGATGGAGTAGAACTGCCCTATAGTTCCCAAAGAGCACCTGGTGGATTTGAACCGCCGACCTTCTGGTTAGCAGCTGTAGCATGTCACCACTACGCCACCTGGGTTCCCAGCCACAGAAAATTCCTGTGCTTTACAGGCAGGATCAAGTCCTCTTTTCTGGAAGTCGCAAGCACAAACTTAACTAAGAGTGTGACTCAGTTCAGAGGGCTAAGGAGGGTGGGACACTCTAAAGACAGCACAGTGTTGGTCTTGGTAATGACTCTGAGGAGACGCTTCCCTTTCTGCACGGGTATAGATATGGAGGAAGACTTCAGCAAGAAAGAATTATAGCATAAAATACGGTATGATGCATAAAGATAATACACCACCTGTCTCAGTCTGTCGTGCTGTGGTAGATGGCGTATTGCTGAGATGTTGGAAGCTATGCCCCCAGTGTTACAAATGCCAGAAGGATCACGTACAGTGGAGAGGTCTCAGCAGAGCTTCCAGATTAAGACAGGGAAAAAAGGCCTGGCAATCTATTTCCAAAAGGTAGCCAGTGTAAACGCTATGGACTGTCGACTACTGTCTAATATACAGTCCTAGACAAAGCTCTTCCTGTGTTCAAGATGCTTACAATACACAATGGCCACAGAAATGGGGGGTGGGGTACATACCCACAGTCATAAAAAAGGCAAGCACTCTTTCTTTCTATTGTACACAGTACTGTACAGTCATGCTAACTGCATGGCAACTAACAACAAATAATCAGTAATAAAGTGTACTTATCCAGCTCTGATCTTCCTTTGCAGCTCCAAGTCAGTACAACTAGCTGCCTGCCTAGCACCTTCACTTGGACAGTGAATAAGCATCTCTGATTTGGGAAGTTCAAAGCAAGCTACTGACTGCCACCACCAAACCTGTTGCTCCTGTGACTTTTCCAACATAGTAACCACCACCAGCTACCCAGTATCTCGGTCAAAAAGCCCAGGAATCATCCTTGGTCCTCACTTTCCCTTACCCCAAAAATTCAGTATCTACAAGTTCTAACTGCTATGCCTTCAAACCATCTCTCTAATCTGTTTATTTCTCTCCATCTCTATCGACAGCCTTCTGACTTCCTTCCACCCCCTCCTCCAATCCACAAAGCCGTTCGCATGAGCTGCTTACAGTGTGAAATGCAGACCTGCACAGTTATTCCCTTGTTTCCACGTGTTCAATGACTTCCCAGTATTAGAATAAAAGCCCAGCTCTCACACAGCTTGAAGCTCTTGCATGATCTGGCTTCCAGCTTCTGTGATGTCTGTTTGTCCAATCTCCCCTCCTCATAGCTTTCTAGCCTCTGGGACTCGCTGCCGTTCCTGGAATTCACGAAGCCCTTTCCCTCCTCTGTGCTGTGTAGCTGCTGTTTTGCCTCTGGGAGCATTCTTTCAAGCCTCTTGCAGAGCTGATTCTTTCTCATGCTGGAGTGCTCAGTTCCAGTGCTCCGTCCTTAGAAAGTCTTTCTTCTTCTTTTTTTTTTTGAAAATTGAATATAAGTGACTTTTGCTTTCATTTACATTTAGATTTTTTAAATCCTAATATTTTATTGAGCTTTTGGTGAAAGTTTACACAGCAGGTTAGCTTCTCACTTGACAATTTTCTCATAAATTGTTCAGTGATGAACGTTACATTCATCACAATGCATCAGTATTCTCCGTAATTGTGTTCAGTTTTGTTCCCTTTCCACTGCTGTGCTTTCCCTGCGCCCTTATCTCCTCATCTTTGCTTTAGAGTAATTGTTGACCTTTTGGTCTCATACTGATGGTTTTTAAGTAAGGCACTGGTCTTAAAGGTAGTGCGGTTCATTTTGTGTACCACTACTCTATTTTGCTGAAAGATAATTTCAGGGGCTAGCCTCAGTTCCAGCTTTAAAGAGTATCTCAGGATAAACATCTCAGACAGTCCTCTACTCTCTACTGTTCTAGTTTGAGGAGACAGAGAGAGAGAGAGAGAGAGAGAGACAGTGAGAGACAGCGAGAGAGAGAGAGAAAGAGTTCAGCTCCAGGACCAACTATTACAGACCAAACAGTCAGTAGTAGAAGCTGGGCACCATCCAGTTCTTCCGGTCTCAGAGTAGATTAGGCTGTGGTTCACGTAGATTTGTTTCTGTTCTGAGCTTTTGGTTACCTTCTTACTGTTTTGCTTCTCATAAGAAGTGATCTGTAGTTGTGTCTTAGCTGGCCACTGGGAAGCTTATAAGATCCTAAATGCCACTCACTTTACTAGGATGCAGATGATAATTTTTGTAAACTACAGTATGCCATTTGACTCAGTTGTCCCATGAGACCATGCCAAAGCCAGAAAGTCTTTCTTTACAACCTTATTTCAATCTACTTCTTCTTGCCTGCTACACTTCAACTACCCTGAATTCTTTTAAGGTCTCTTTCAACTCCCAAGCTCTACCCCTGCTCTCCCCGCTGTCCCTGCTGCCTCCCTCTTTCTAGCCCTCTTCACCAGTGTAATTTGTAACCATCTTTCGGGTCTCAACACAAATGTGGCAGTCTTTGAGAAACTTTCTTTGTCCACACACACTGTTCCAACATTTGTTTGAATTTGTTCTTATTAGCCTAATGCCCTTATTTCTCCACTGTGATAATTAATGAATTAGTTAGTTAACACAAGGAAGGAAAAGCATTTTCTTACTGCAGAATGCTAACTAATAAATGAGTGAGGGTTCAGGGGACATCTCGGTCAATTGGCATGACAAAGTTTATCAAGAAAATGTTCCGCATCCCACTTTGGTGAGTGACATCTGAGTCTTAAAAGCTAGCATATGGCCATTTAAGAAACATTAATTGGTCCCAACTCACATAGAGCAGAGGTGAATGAAGGACATCAAGGACATAAGGAAAAAATGAGCCCAAGAGACAGAAATGGCCACGTAATTCAGAGACTACATCAACATGAGACCAGAAGAACTAGATGGTGCCCGCTCACTACCAATGACTGCAATACAATGTACAATGTACAATGGAATACAATGTACAGTCCCTGACACAGCAGGAGAAAAATGGGGTGGAAAACTCAAACTCTATTAAAAAAAGACTTGATGGTCTGACAGACTGGAGGGTCCTTGGAAGACATGGCCCTTAGACTCTCCATCAGCCCAGAACTAAAACCATTCCCAAAGGCAACTCTTCAGACAAAGCCTGCACTACACTGTAAGACAAAATGATACAGGTGAAGAACGTGCTTCCTGGCTTAAGAGGATACACAAGGCTAACTGGGCAGCTTCTACCCATCGGTCAAATGAGAGGGCAGAGGGAAACAGGAGATGGTTGGAAGCATGTGGAAAATAAATACAGGGTAGAAAGTAGAAGTGTGCCATCACACTTTGGGGAGAGCAGCTAGAGTTACATAGCAATGTGTGTGTAAGTTTTTTGTATGGCATACTGACTTGAGTTGTGAACTTTCACTTGAAACAACATGAAATATTGAAATAGATGAATGAAGGAGGGATAATGGAACTAGAAGATAACCATTTTGCCACCATGACAGTAATCACTGATGCTAAAACTACTAGGTGAAACTTTGAGGAGATAGAGAATATTTTCATACCCTCAGGGTATATCCCCTAAAGTTTTTTTTTATTAATTACAAAGAATAAAGGTACTTTTATCATGGAGAAACCTAGCACAGATTGCTTTAATCAAGTGATCAAAGTTAGCATAACTGAAAATGGATCAAAACTGAGTCACAAGCCTACTGAAGGATACACTGAGAATACAACGTCACTTGCATAAGAACCCAGAAAAATGGAAAGCATCAGCTAGACCAAAACTTAGGGACAGTCTTATCCTCTTAAAAAAAAGAAGCCAATATCCTAAAAAACAAAAATTGAAGAAACATTTAAGATTAAAGGAGACTACAGAGACATGAAAACTAAATGCAGTGTCTGGTTCTGGACTGAATCCCAGTCCCCAAAATAAAATGTTATTAAGAACAGTAGAGGACTATCTAGCAAAATTTGAATAAAGTCCATAGATATGATAACTGCTTTGTATGAATGCTGGACTTTTCTGATTTTGATCACTGTAATGTGGTTATGTAAGACAGTGTAATTATCCTTAGAAAATATATTCTGAGGTAGTCAGTGGTAAACAGGGCCTGATATTTCCAAGTTAGCGCATATTGCAAGAAAAAAACTATTTATATATAGAGATGAAAAAACCTAAAGAAAATGGAAGATTATTAACAATTGATGAATATAGATATAAAGTATGTAACATTTCACTAGTCTTACAACTTGTCTATGCATCGGAAATTATTTCACAATGAAAAGCTGAAACAATAAAATAAAATAGCAGCTATCTGGGGGCAGGGAGCACAACACAGTACAACTGCACACCTACCAGAATGACTGAAATGAAAGAAGCTGATAATACCAAGGGTTGCTAAGGATGTAGAGCAACTGGAACGCACACTACTGGAGGGAGTATAAATTGTTACAATTGTAACAATCCGCTTGGAAAACTGTTTGACAGTGTCTATTAAAGCTGAATAGATGCATATCCTATGACTCAGCAATTTTATGCCTAAAACAAATCTAAAACTGAGGTCCTACAATTCAGTTGGTGAATTCAATTGTTCTTAATATGACATACTTCACTGCCGAATATCACTACCATCACCTTCGAAGTGCTTCCCTTGGCAACCTAGGCACTGATGCCAGTGTCTAGTCCACACTTTAAAGCAATTTTGGAACTCTTTCTGGAATGACCACTGTGCACAGTGGAATGGTGGCATGGTGGCAAGTTTGCAAACTTAATTGTATATTGTCTGTAAGGGAGTTTCTGGCCATTAAACAAATAGCTGTATTGGAACACCCTCCCTACTCACCTGATCTAGCCCCCAATGAGTTTTTTCTTTACCTGAAGATAAAGAAAACATCAAAAGGAAGACATTTTGATGACTTTCAGGACATCAAGGGTAATCCGATGCCAGCTTTGATGGCCATTCCAGAAAAAGAGTGCCAAAGTTGCTTTGAAAGGTGGACTAGGCTCTGGAGTCAGTGCATAGCTTCCCAAGGAAATATTTGGAAGGTGACCATAGTGATATTCAGCAAAGAGGTATGTAGCACTTTTTCTAGGATGAGTTCTCAGACTTAGTTGGCAAACCTCATACGTAATTTCTCTAAGAAATATGTGTCGGATGGTCTCGCATTGCTGTGTTAGTTATCTATGCTAGTATAACAAAGTACAGCCAGCAAGTGGCTTTAACATAGAGCAATTTGTTTTCTCACAGTTTAGGAGGTTACAAGTCCAAATTTAGGGGGCTGGAACTAGGGGAAGTCTCTGTCTCTCTTTCTTTGTACCCTCTTGGCAAAGATCCTTGTGTCTTTTCAGCTTCTGTTCCTCTGTTCATTGTCAATCTTCATGTGGTACGGCATCTATGTTCCCCCATCTCTGCTTGATTCTTCTGTGCCTGATCTGTTTTCATCTAAAAACAGATGTTTTAATCTAAAGAAATTATTTGGCTTAAGACATATTGCCTGATTAACATAACAAGTAAAACCCATTCCCAAATGGGGTTATAATCACAAGTGTCAGGATTTGGGGGCGATACAATTTCATCTATGACACCACTAAAATGTCCACCAAAAGTAGAGTGAATAAATTGTAGCATATTCCCAAAATGGAGCGCTCAGCAACAGTGAAAATGAATGGTTTCTAGTAAGAGAATGAATCTCACAAATACGATGTTTTGCAAAGACAAACAAACAGACTGCATCCTGTATGATCCCATTTGCATAATGTTCAAGTTCAGGCAAAGGTAGTCTGCAGATGTTAGAAGTCAAGGTAGCATCATTACTTGGGAGGAAGGGGTTAGTAACTTGGAATGGCCACATAGCAGCTTCTGACATTCTGATAATCCTGATACTGGCTACTCAGACGTGTTTATTTTGTGAAAATTCATCAGCCTTATTATTCAGGCACTTTTTGTATCTTTGTTATTCTTTCACAAAAAATTTACATTAAATAAAGCAGTGAGGGGAGGCAAAAAGCCAAAAAACCAAACTCGTTTCCATCAAGCAAATTCTGACTCAACCCTATGGGACAGACCAGAACTGTTCCAAGCAGTTTCATAAGAGTAGCTGGAGGATTTGAACTGCCTACTTTTGGGTTTGCAGCTATAGCCCCTAACCACTGCACCACCAGGGCTCCAAATCAGGAGAAAAGGGGAATGAAAAAGAATCATGCCCAATCAGATGAGCCAGACACTGTTGTAAACACTTCCCATGAGTTAATTTGGATTAGCAAGTCATGAAGTAGACACTGCCAGATAGCCACTATTGTGGCACCCCTCTGCTTTTCAAATGGAGAAACTGAGGTCCAGAGAGAGAGATTAAGCAACTTTCTGAGGGCCACAAAGCCAGGAAGTGGCTAAGCTAAAAAAAAATCTACTGCCATCAAGTCGATTCTGATTCATAGCGATCCTACAGGACAGAGTACAACAGTCCCATAGAGCTTCCAAGGAGCACCTGGTAGACCTGGAAGGCCGATCTTTTGGTTAGCAGACATAGTACTTAACCACTATGCAGATTCAAATCCAGGCTATCCTGCTGCTTGTTGTGTGTACACTCTTGGGCGTTCGGGTCCACTGAGGCCTAATGAAGACTACTTTGGTGTAAAGAGAACCTTCTTACTTTGTTCATCAAAGAGACTCCTGAATAAATCCAGGATGCTGGGAATTATGCAAATTAACTTGCAAAACAGAAACTCTGTTAATAAAGACGGAGACAGGAAGACGGGGCCAGACCAAAACGTCATAATGAGGCTGGTCTTAATGCCACTTCTCAGCCCTTCTTTGCAAAATTGAGATCTAAGAGGGGAGGAAAAACCCACCCTGATCATAAAAGGCAGGGTAGATACCCATGAGATAAGGTGGTTGGAGCAGTGCTAATGATCCAATTAAAAGATGGACTGCAGTGCTTGCGATCCTAGTTCCAATTACCATGAATTGCAAACCCCGCAGTGTATTCACTGCTGCAGGAGTTAAGTGCAGATGGAGAATTAATGGTGTGGTTCACTTCTCTCTACCTGTGGCAGGCAACTTTCTGAATTATTAATTTGTGGGTTTTTTTGCTGTATGTTGAGTCTTGCTTCTCAAAGACATCTCAGGGATTTTTACAGAGCCACAGTAAGTCAGTTCCTTCTGTATTCTGTTAAGTTTTCAAGTGGAGAAAGAGATGAGCTGGATTTGCCGGATTCAGGAGACTGGCCAAGAAAGGCAGGGATCGAGGTATCAAGCCAAGAGTTCAAGGTAGAGTGAGGGTCCCATGAAGAGCAGGAGGATTGATTCTGTGTGGGAAAAGCATGCAGGAACCATAGATCTCGGAACGATAGACTATAAGGTAACCCTCCAGAAGATAGACCCCAAGTTCAGAGGCTCCCAGGCCCATCAAAAGTCTTGTGTGTTAAGCTTCCCATAGAAGCAGAAATTCTGCCTATGTTCAGATACATGCATCTTAACAGAAAATCTCATTTAAAAAAAAAAACAGTTGCCACTGAGACGCTTAACTCTCTGTGAACCCTGTGGGTCCTCCTAAAATATCTATCAACTTGGCTAGGTCGTGACTCTTGGTGTTGGATAACTGTCTACCATTTTGTCTTCTAATGCAATTTCCCACTGTGTTGTAAATCTTATCACTATGATGTAATGCCATGGATTAGTGGCAGTTATATTGGTGAGATCTACAAGATTAGATGGTGTTTTCAGCCAATCTTTTTTGAGACATAAAAGAGAGAAGTGAGCTGAGACATACAGAGACCTCATATCACCAAGAAAGCAGTGCCGGGAGCAGGGTGTATTCTCTGGATCTGAAGTTCCTATGCTGAGATGCTCCCAGACCAAGGGAAGAAAGATGCATCACAAAGACCGTCCTCCAGAGCTGACACAGAGAGAAATACATGTATTCAAACTTCACAAATAATAAATGAATTCCAAGGGTGAAGAAACTCAACATGGAATAGACTGAACTTATTTTCCCCCTACCATTCTGTTTGAGGAAATTCTGGTGGCATAGTGGTTAAGAGATACGGCTGCTAACCATAGCTAGATGCTTCTTGGAAACTTTATGGGCGGTACTACTGTGTTTATGGGGTCACTATGAGTCAGAATCCACTCAGTGGCAGTGGGTTTGGGGTTGGTTTATCTGTTTAAGTCCCTAGGTGGCAAATGATTAAGTGCTTGACTACTGGCTGAAAGTTGGTGAGTCAGATGCACCCAGAGATGCCTCTGCAGACAAGCCTGGTGATCTGCTTCTGGAAAGCTCACAGCTTTGAAAATCTGATGGAGCCTGGTTCTCCTCCGCAGACTTGGGGTCACCTTGAGTTACCCTCAATCTGACAGCAGCTGACAACAGCAGGAAATATTTGAGGGTTTGGGGGTAAAGTTGAGTTAAAATGAAGAAAGTAAAGAACATTCTTTCACAACTCAGTCTGAGGACTTCAAGTCCTATCTCCTGCAGACAAAACGGGTGGAAACTTCCCTCTGGATTCTCAAAAGCATTTTGCATTGAGGAAACTCCCAGTACTGGAAAAAACATTGTCTCCTTTGTTTTTCACACTGTCTGCTTAATGATTCCTGAGGCCCCACTCTACTGCGCAAGCAAACCTGGGTTTGACTACACAGTCCCCTTTTTTGACCTTGAGATGCAACTGCTCATGAATTCCTGATGTTAGTATTGCTGTCAGGTAGAGCTGCTTTAAGATGACTTCAAGTTTTAACCAAACTGAATTAAGTATCTGCCCACTGGTATCTCCCTCCTGTGAGTAAAGACAGGATTGAAACTTAAGTGGTGGTTGCTATTTTCGTCACATATTATAAACCAGGTGTATTAAGCCAAGCTATTTAAATTTACCTAGAAGCCAACTGTTACTGCTACCAGGGCCTGCAAGGAATGATTCAAGTACAGAATTGGGTAAAATATGAGTATCATCATGGAAGATGGAGCCATTAGCCCAGATGCGTAGAAGGCTTGCAGCGAAGATAATTACCCATCATTAGCACGCTGGCAGAATGAGATTCCTCCTTGCAGCAGGACAGGAGAAAGCCACCCACTGTAGGTGAACAAACAGCATCATAGTGGCAATCCATCACCTTCTGGGCACTCGGAAAAGGCCATCTTTTCCCAGCAACTTTTTCTGCAGGCTACCAGAACCTTCTGTGGAGTGAAAATTGGTTGACAGAGAAAATGGCTGTTGTCTGGACATAAGAAGGGCTGTGTAAGCAGACTACCATGGTTGGGAAGCAGAAGATAATGTCTTGGTCAGAAATGAAACGTGTCAGCTGGTGACAGGAGTATCATTTACAAGTCCTCTCTTATCGGAAGCCTTTGTGCTGGGTGAGAGAAATGAAGGTCACTGAAGCTGCAAAACAGGGTTCTCTGGCATTTTCAACAGGACGTGTTTGTGTGAATGGTTGAAGCAGCCTCTTCTATGTGGTTACAACATCTGGAATACTGACATCACAGCATCAGGCATGTAAAGCTGCAATTCATTTAAGGACTTGGTTGGTGACAAGTCAAGAGCTTTGAGAGTCTTGAGACTCTGTTGACAAAGAGATAGTTAAGCCCAGGTATAAATGGAGAGAAGACTGAGGTTTACAAAGATTTCATTTTACTTGGATCCACAATCAATATCCATGCAAGCCGCAGTCACAAAACCAGAAGATGCACTGCACTGAGCAATTCTGCTGCAGGAGACCTCTTTAAAGCATTAAATAGCAAAGATGTTACCCTGAAGACTAAAGGTGCACCTGAGCCAAGCCATGGTATTTGGCAATCACATCATATGCACGTGAATAAAGAAGACAGAAGGATCGATGCCTTTGAACTGTGGTGCTGGAGGAGAATATTGAACATACCATGGACTGCTAAAAGAACAAACAGATCTGTCTTGGAAGAAGTATAACCAGAATGTTTCTTAGAAGCAAGGATGATGAGACTACCTTTTACATACTTTGGGCATATTGTCAGGAAGGATCAGTCTCCGGAGAAGGACATCACCCTTGGTGAAGTACAGGGTCAGTGAAAACCCTCAACAATATACATTGACATAGTGGCTGTAACAACGAGCTCAGGTATAACACTGCTTGTGGGCATGGCACAGGACCAGACAGTGTTTTGTTCTGTTGTACCAGAACCAAACCCAACCCACTGCTGTTGGGTTGATTCAGACTCAGCAACCCTATAAGCAGAGTAGAATTACCCCATAGAGTTTAGTGGGAGTGCCTGGTGGATTTGAACTGTTGACATTCTGATTGGTAGCTGGTAGCACTTAGCCAGGGTTTCTACTTCTGTACACAGGGTTGCTATGATTTGAAACCAACTGAACAGCACCTAACAACAACGATGAACTTGGGTGTTCTAGGCAGCCAAAAGTTGGGTCCCATATCCCCCACTGATTGGCTGTGAGACCTTGGGCAAATAACTTCCCACACCCACCACCACAACCACCATCACCACCCTGAGCATCCGTTTCTTCTTCCAGAATATGAGAACCTCTCTCAAGGCATGAATGAAAGCAGTGAGCGAGGTATCGTGTAAAAGCACTCAGCATCATGGCAGACATCCAGTTGTCAGCTATTGTGCCATCGCTTCTGACTCACAGCAACCTCATGTGTGACAGGACTGAAAGTTGCCTATCCTGCACCATCTTTGGTAGGTGTGAATCCACTGATGTGCCTAGGGCATCATTTCTCCTCATTGAAGGTTTTTTCATCTTCCCTAGCCCTCTACTTTACAAAACATGAAAAGCATGATGTCTTTCCTAGTAATTGGTCTTTCCTGAAGACACGTCCAAAGAAAGCAAGTGGAAATCTTGCCATCCTTGCTTCTAAGGAGCCTTCTGGTCATAAGGCTGCTTCTAAGAATGATTTGTTCTCCTCATGTCCCATGCTATATCCAGTATTCTTCACCAGCACCATAATTTGAGTGCATCATTTCTTCTTTTATTTCTCATACATGTGAGACAATTTAAAAGACCAAGGCTTGGGTCAGGTGCAAACATCATGTTTGCTTTCTAAAACTTTTAAGAGGGCCTTTGCAACATACTTGCCTGATGCAATACATGATTTGACATGTAGTATGTGTTCACCAATGTTAGCTGTTATTCTTACTGAAAATGGGTGAGGCTGCCTTCCTGCCAGGGTCTGGCTCTGTCAATCTGAAGAAGAGAAGACCCAAGAAGATACAGAGATGCAGAAACAAATATCAGTGTTTCTCTAAGCTTTACCAATCTGCAAGTAGATGAGGTCCCATGAACAATTTTAATTCATGATTCCCTAGGTCTTGCCTTCAAAATGTAAAATCCAGGACTTCTGGGCCCACCATCATGTCTCACATGGTCTCTTGTGAAAACAGTGTGTTTGTCTTTCCAGAGCCCTGCTTGACGGAAGCTTCAGAAAAAAGTCCATGGGCAAGAGAAGGGGCCAATGTGACAAGAGGAGCTAAGATTTCTGGAACGCTTGTTCTGTGTTGGGTAGTTAAACTAAGCCCTTAACATGAGTAACCTCCTTCAACTTCCAATATGACATAGGAGGCTGGGACTAATTGTTATTATTTTACAGACAAGCAAGTGGGGCCCCAAAAGACTAAGTACCTTGCACAAGATCATAGACAGAGGCGGTGAGACTAAGGATGCCTGCCCCCAAAGCCAGCAGTCCTTAACTCATTGTTCTCCCATTGATGGCCAGTACATAAACCATCTTCTCAACTGCTCCTTACAAGTGTATCTTCATCATGAAACCAACTCACTCAAATAGACGCTTGATGTACTCCATCATTCCCCAGATCTGTGCAGATGTTCGAAATGTGAGGAGCCAAAATGAACCCGTGCATCCGCCGTGACATAAATCGGAGCATTCGTAAACAATGAAGAAACTGCAAATGAGCTGGGAGTCTAATGACTCCCTTCAAATTTTAAAGATGCCATTAAAAAAAAAGTTAATAGACTCAGTGCAGTCCACTGGGTAGGGTGGCCGTTAATATAAGAGACATACTAGTAGTGAGATGGGTGAAAACAAATTCATACATTTCCACTTGCTTATTGAACACAACAGAGAGTACCCAACAAAGCCAGAATGAAGTCACAAATAAAGGCTAGACTCAATGGTCTGACTGAGACCAGAGGAACCCCCTGAAGCCATGGCCCCCTGAGGTTCTGTCAACCAAGAACTGAAACCATTCCCCAAGGCCACTCTTCAGACAAAGATGAGACAGGACTAGAAGACATAAAATAATAGTTGTGAGGAGTGTGCATCTTAGTTCAATCAGACACATGAGACCAAAGGGGCAGCTCCCGTCCAGAGGCAGGATGAGAAGACACCAAGGGACAGAAACTGGTTCAATGGACACAGGGAACCTGGGGTGGAAAGGGGGAGTGTACTGTCCCATCGTGGGGATTGCAACTACAGTCACAAGACAATATGCGTACAAATTTTTGTATGGGAAATTAGCTTTTATCTGTAGCACAATAAAAGAAAAAGAAAAAGAACTGCCTATAGGGATTCAGATGACAACAGCAACTATGAAGATTAGACAGGAAGCTTAGCGGGCAGTGAGTTTATATTAATGAGGGGAGAACAACTCAGAAAAGGAAGGTAGAGAATGAGCACACAACTTGACAGATGTCACCCATGTCACTCAATTGTGCTCAGAGAAACTGTTGACTTGGTATATGTTTTGCTGCATATATCCTCAATGACAACAAAATAAATAAAACTTAGGAAAAACACTTCTCATTTGCTTATTAATGTAGGTATTTTTTAGATTCACATTTATAAAATATATGAGTGCATGGAGATGATTTATAAATGTATGTCCTTGAATATGAAAACCTTGGCTGCCGTTCTTCTCTGATGCCAAAAAGTGAAGTCATAAAGGGATGGATTAAGATTCTGTTTACCTTCTTATTAAAAAAGACAATGCGTTATAGCTGGAATGGATGCAGCTCCCTCATTTTGCAGACAAGAAAACAGCCAGTTGAGGCCACCCCAGGATTTCAGATGACTGAACTCCAACACACTCACAGAGCACAAACACATTTTAATTTACTCCTTGCCGTGAAAAGTTTTAATCAAGGCAGGAGTCCTTTTGTTCAAAGCCAGCACCTGATTAGCTTGAATGATGAATGGACGCAGAATCCTAATTTGTATTGATTCTAGCTTCAGGCCTTTGCTGGCATTTCAGTGCTGAATGTACACAGTTATCGTCCATATTACAAAACAGTATTGACTGTTTCCATCTGAAGCTGCAAAACCAACTGGTCTATCTTTTGAGGAGAGATGTCTCTGAAGGTCATTTGAAACCATTAGGGTTTTACATGGTGACCTTAGAGAAATGAATAACTGTGGTTCAGGATGAGGAAGGAAACTCTGGTGGTGTAGTAGTTAGGTGCTAGGTCTGCTAACCAAAAGATTGGTGATTTCAGTCCACTAAGTGCTCCTTGCAAATTCTACGGAGCTGTTCTACTCTGTCCTATAGGGTCACTGTGAGATGAAAGAAACTACAGACAAATTTGGGGGAAAATCCTAGCAGAGAAGAGCCACTATTTCCGTTACTGGGAGGCTACAAGGTTTACAGAGAAGCTTCTTGGCCCACATGGTACCCAAGCCATAGAGCAGAAGCAGTCAAGATATTGGCTGTCGGATGAACACAACTGACAGCAGCCTTGTGGATCTTGACCGTATCAGTGTGGTGTTGGGCAAGACCTGGGAGTTTCACCATCTCCCATGAAGGACCAGAACTGCCTGTGAGAGCCAGGAGACCCCAAAAGTCCTACAGTTAGAGGTTGCATGCATTATGCATTGGCCTGACAACCAAGTGCCGCTGCAGAACCATGGCCAGCAGCACTAGGTGGGAACAGGTGACAACAGAGCATGACACTGCTCCTCACAGCCCGCCATCTCCCCGCACTAAGCCCCAACCCCATGCTGGAAATCTCAAGGAAGCTTGGGGAGAAGGACAGATGGAAATGCAAGGGTCAGAGAAACACAGACCAATTTGGATGGTTATCCACAAAAGACGAAATCTAAACCAGAGGTGACTACCTTTCCTCTCATTCAGTGTTTCCAGTGGCAGGTGGAAAGAGGGGCTTGAGAATGAAATTAAATCAGTTCTAGAAAAATCCAAGTTCTGTTTTCACCCTCCTGAGCTGTGTGAGTAATAAAATAACTGTCACATGATACAGGGAGACTCCGTGTGTGTCAGAGTAGAACTGCGCCTCTGTAGGGCTTTCAGTGGTTGACTTTTTAAATATAGATCGGATCCGACTTAACTGCACTTGGCTTGGCTGGGCCTTTCTTCCGAGGCACCTGGAAATGAGTTACCTTCCCTGAGATGCAGAAAGAGAGACAAGGAACAGGCAAAGACACCTGCCAGCTATCTCTTAAGAAAGCCTCCTGGGAACTGCCAAGAGATACTGTTCATATCCTACTGAATATAATTTAAACAGGGCCACACCTAGCTGCAGGAAGCCCTGGTGCCATGGTAGTTAAGTGCTATATCTGCTAACCAAACAGTCAGCAGTTCAAGCCCACCTGGTGCTCGTTGGAAACACTACGGGGCAGTTCTACTTTGTCTATAGAGTCACTATGAGTTGTAATCGGACTCCACGGCAGTGGCATACCTAGCTGCAAGGGAGTCTTTATTCTGGATCTCCATGAGCCAGGCTAAAATTTTTATTACAATGAGGACAAAAATGGAAGAACAATGGTTTTCAAAATTACATACATGGCAGCAGCTATAGTCATCATTTTGCAACTTCTTTTACTCACTTGTTTGTGGGCTGGACCCTAGCTGACATATGTACTTCTCTTGAGCTGCATTTAATGCGTATCTCTTACTTGTCACCTGTGTTGACTACCGTCACCTTCTGGATGATGGTCACATTGTTTCACTATTTTTTCTTCTACCGTAAGTGTTGCACAATCTCCACAGGCACCCACGGGTGTAGGCGTTTCTCTAAGGCAGGCAACTGAAGCTTGATTTTCTAAATGATAGCATATATATACATATATATATATACATTTCCCTAATTTCACTAGGTATCTCCAAATTGTTCTCCCATGTCATACAGCCTCCCCCACAACCCATGAGAGTTCTTGTTTCACTGCGTCCCAGCCAACACTTGATACCATCAGGCTTGTAAGGTTCTTGCCAAATTAGAGATGAAAAAAAAAAGGCACTGCTGTTTTGGTTTTTCTTTATCTTTAATTTGCCTTTACTGGGGCATAATTTAAATGTCATAAAATGTGCCCATTTTAAGGACACGTAAGTTTTGACAAACATGTAGCCCGTGTAAACACTCCTACAATCAAGATATGGGACATGGCTGTCACAGAAAATGATTCCATTTCTGAACAATCTTCAGCCAATAGGTTTGAGAATTTAAGTGCAATGAAAACTTTTCTTTAAAAATCACTTACTGAAACAGACTCAAGAAACACCGTCAAATCTGAATGCATCTATCTAATAAAGAAATTGAATCTGTAATTAAAATCCATCCCCTGCGCGTGTGCATGTGTGCACGCACACACACACACACACACACACACACATGCACACACACACGCCCAGACCCTAATGGCTTTACCAGTGAATTCTTCATATTTATGAAAGAATTAACAAGAATCTTTACAGCAAATTCCCCAAATTAATCTATGATTGAATTGCAGTCTCAATTAAAATGATAGCAAGGTGTTTTTGTTTGTTCTGTGGTGGAAAATGACTGTCTGATCCTAAAATATACATGGAAATGCACAGGATCAATAAAAGAAAGAGAATCTTCAAGAGTCAAGTTGGAGGGAGGCTGTCAGGGTGCCAGTAATGTTCTGTATCTTGATGAGAACAACTGTGTCTCGATGAGGTAGTTTGCAGGGATGGAAGCACTTTGTAAAACTCCACTGTGCTGTTCATTCATATCTGATATCTGTATACTTTCCTCTGTGTGTACCACCCATTAATCAAAATGTTTAGAAAACAAAGCAACTTCTGTGCACACACAGACACAGACACACAGACACACACACACACACACACACACACACACACACACAATCCTATCTACTTGCCAGCAACAAATTTCCCTGGAAAGCTTCTATTATTTACACACGGCACTTTGGTAGGGCTGATAACAGTACTTAAAAATGTTAGACCTGGAATCAGAGCCAAACCTGGCTTCAGATTTGGCCTTGCCACTTGGAATAAATGCATATAAATAAGTTGGCATAAGTTGATAGACTGACTTTGGAAAATGGGTTGGCAATATCTAACAGCTGAACAGATACATAAGCTAGCGATTCTACTGCTAGGTATTTCCTCATTAGAAAGCCATCAAGTATGTAGAGAGATAGATATTGGTATAGACATAGATCAAAACAAACAAAACAAAACCCAAACTCAGTGCCAAGGAGTCAATTCCAACTCATAGAAACCTTATAGGACAGAGTAGAACTGCCCCATAGAGTTTCCAAGGATCACCTGGAGGACTGGAACTGCCAGCCTCCTTGTTAACAGCTATAGTACTTAACCACTATGCCACCAGGGTTTACATATAGACAGATAATAGTCAAAAACCAGGCGAAGGGAGTGGCGGTCGCTGACACAAATTCTAAGGATTGACCACCTTTGGACAAGATGTTTGACCTTTTTGCTGTTAAATGTCCACCTCTGTAAAACCTACACACAATAATGCGTCAGCTTCCTCATAAAATTGTTGTGGACAGTCAAGGGAAACACCCAAGGCAGCTGCATATATAGCCCATTGCCCCCAAGTCAATTCAGACTCACAGTGACCATCAGGGATTGAATTGTGTCCCCCCCACCCCCCCCGAATGTGTGTAGCAAGTTGACTGGGCCATGCTTCCTGGTATTGTGAAATCTTCCCATATGTTATAAATACAGCCTCTTGATAGATGTTAATGAGGGAGGATGGGTGGCAGTTGGGTTGGTGGGGTCTTACTCAATCTGTAAGACTGTATTGTGCCTTCAGGCAATCTCTTGAGCTATAAAAGAAAGAAGCTAGCAGAGAGATTTGGGGACTTCATACCATCAGGAAAGAAGCAGTGCCAGGAGCAGTGCATGTCCTTTGGATCTAAGGTCACAGCACCTCAGAAGCTCCCAGTCCAGGGAAGATTGATGACAAGGACCTTCCTCCAGAACCAACAGAGAGACTTCCTCTGGATCTGACATCCTGAATTTGGCTTGTTAGCCTATTTTTCTGTAAGAAAATAAATTTCTGTTTGTGAAAGCCACCAACTTGTGGTATTTCCATTATAGCAGCACTAGATGATTAAGACGGTGACCCTATAAGGTGGAGTAGAACTGCCCCATGGAGTTTCCAAGGAGCTCCTGGTGGATTCAGATGGCTGCTGTACTGATTAGCAGCCACACCTCTTAACCACTGTGCCACCAGGGTCTCCACACATACAGCAGAACCAGTAAAATCCAGTTGCCTTCAAGCCACCCCTGACGGGTGGTAACAGGACCCATGGTGACATGATACATGGTAACCCCATGTGTGTGCCAGAGTAGAACCATACTCAGAGTTTTCAATGACTGCTTTTTAGTAGATTGCCAGGACTTTCTTCCAAGGCATCTCTGGGTGGAATTGAACCTATAGCCTTTTGGTTAGCACCTGAGTATGTTAACCAATGCACCAACCACATAAGAGGTCTGACAAATAAGTCTGGAAATTTAATTATTCTAAGTGCTAGATACCTCACTGCTGAATATCACTATGATCACCTACAAAGTATTCTCCTTGGGAAGTTACGCACAGATGCCAGTGCCTTGTTCACACTTCAAAGCAACTTTGGAACTCTCTCTGGAATGGCCACTGCACAAAATGGCGTGGTGACAAGTTTGCAATCTTCATTGTCTAGTTTTCTGTGAGGGAGTTTTTAGCCAGTAAACAAATAACTGTATTGGAACACTCTCCCTACTCACTTGATCTGACCCCCAATGACTTTTCTTTGCCTGAAGATAAAGGAAATAGTAAAAACAAGACATTTTAATGACACTGAGGACATCAAAGGTAATATGATGACAGCTCTGACGGTCATTCCACATCAAGAGTTCCAAAACTGCTTTGAAGGGTGGACTAGGCACTGGCATTGGTGCCTAGCTTCCCAAGGGGAGGACTTCAGAGGTGACCACAGTGATATTCAGCTATGAGGTAGGTAGCACTTTTTCTAGGATGAATTCGTGAACCTAATCATCAGTCCTCATGTAGTTAATATTTTTGTCTGATTTTTAAGTGAAGATACTGACATTCGCACCTTAATAAAACATACACACCTTAAAAAATAAGGCCTCTCCCCCCAGCTCTCATAGTGCTGGACTTCCTCCTGCCGTCAAAATTCACATCATGTTTACCAACTGAGCCAACTAGAGTAGGAAATGTTATTTCGGTGGAGACATCTCAACCCCGTTTTTCCCCTGTTCCAGTTGTTACATCGGTTTGATTCTAAGTCATGTGTCTTAGAGTAGAACTGTGCTCCATAGGGTTTTCAGTGGCTGTGATCTTTCAAAAGGAAACTGCCGGGCCTTTCTTCCTAGGTGCCCCTGGGTGGATTCAAACTGCCAACCTTTCGGTTAATTACCAAATGCCTAACCATCTGCGCCATCAGAGACTCCCGCACAAAGTAATCTGGTGAGGACATTGCAAAGTCCCTCTTCACCACTCTCCGCAGAGCGAGTTTCCACCCCTGGATGTGAGGTCCTCCTGGCCATTCAGTGAGGACTCGGGGTCATGCCTCTTACTCAGCTCCTCCCCGGGATCATCAGCCGCTGAAGAACCACCTCTACCGAGTTCCCTCAACCTGGAATCCCCTGGGAAAAGAGAAACAGGTTGTGTACTCCTCAGCATTAGCCTTTCCGTTTCATTGTGTGTCTTTTGAGTCTGCAGTGAAGCAGATGTGGTTTTCGGCAGACATGACTTCAAAAGCCGTAAACACAGTTATCAGTAACCTGCAGAACAGGAGGCAGCCGGCACCAGTCAAGGTCACAGACAGGTGACATGGTAAATAAAGGGAGATTAAAAGCCATGCCTTGTCTGACATGGGCCCATTTGATACTTAGCAACAGCAGGTTATGGAACATTGCCTATACTTCATGGGAAGTCGTTGAACATAGTGTAATTTCTTGGAAGGTGAATCCCTGTCATTTTTTTCGCTAGGCAAGGAAAAAAATGGAAGAAAGAAAACAAAATACAGGTAGCTTTCTGTTGACAGTCTAGATGTTTTCTTTTTAAGTAGCTTTTATTAAGAATTTACCATTGCTTGATTTTTTTTGCAAAGTATTTTCTTATTCAATCCTCAGGTCCTTGGGTGGTGCAAATAGTTTGCACTTACTTGACTGCTAACCTAAAGTCTGGTAGTTTAAGTTCACATAGTGGTGCCTCACAAGAAAGACCTGGCAATCTGCTTCTATTGAAATTACAGCCAAGAGAACCCTTTGGAACAATTCTACCCTGTAATACCTAAGGTCACTAGGAGACGGCACTGACTCCATGGTAACGGGTTTGGTTTGGGTACTGGATCCTCAGCACGATCGTATCTGTCCTTGTTTTAGTAATGATCTTCCTTTTACCACAGGGAAACTGAGGCTCAGAGGAACCATGGGAACTTGTGGGAGATAGTCAGTGGGCAGCCAAGATTGCAGCTCAGAGATTATGCTATAATGCTGAAAGTTGTGACAGAGACTCTGTTACAGCAGGGTGACATCCAGATGGCCTGGCTTTCTGGCAGGGTGGATAACTGGCATGCAGAGTGAAGCCACCTATTTTTTGGACACTATCTTTTTTGGATGTGAGAGCAAATGCACTTTAAAGAAATCACTGCAAATGGCTGTTGGCACACCAGTATTGGTGGCACTAAAATCCTTTGGTTCTCCTTCTCTGTGGCATGAGGGACATTTTCATAAATTGGCCCTCTCTCCTAGCCCAAATAACATTTTCTACATGCCAAGAGAACACACTGTTTGGAAAGCCCATTTGCGAGGCCCCCTTTGGTTTTTCAGCTACCAATTAATCTATTATTAAGTTGTATTTAAAAAATCAGTTCTGATAATCAGGCCTAAGCCACTGGGCACATCTACAGAGAATAAGCTGCAGGGGGCGGAGTCAAGATGGCGGACTAAGCCCACGTCTCCTTCTATCCCTCTGGAAACCAAGACCTGAATTGACAATCAAACAGAGCCTTCTGATCACCTAATCAGCCTCAGGACACGGCACAGAGCTGTTAATTGGGACTTCAGACCACTCAGCGAAAAACCTCCTCTCTCTCGCTGACTCCCGCTCCTGGCTAGCCCCGGCTCTCACGGACGGAAGGTAAACGCACCATTTTGACTTTTTTTTCCTCGGTCTCGGCTGGCGGGCGGAGCTGGGCCTTGCCTGGCGGCTGGACTCAGACACACTGCTGGAGGGATAAGCAGGCGAAATTCCCATGTTCTGAGGGCCAGGCTCGGGACTCTGTTAATCTAGCCACTTTGAGCCTTTCGTTTTGTAGCTGCCTCAGTGGGGTTTGTGCGGAGCTCCGCGGTCAGGGTGCGGGACGCCATGTTGGTACCGAGATTTTAGCGGGACCTCGTTCTTAGCCTGGGAGCCAGCGCCTGCAAACGGGACAGCGCTTCTCTGACAGAAAAGTAGTGATTTTGCACAGTGCTGCCTACATTGGGGGCCCTGCAACAGAAGCAGAGGAATCGCTGCCTCTGGGCAGCTTTAGCCCCCCTGTCTGCTGCCTGTGTGGAGGACGCCATCTTGGGTACGGTGGCCGCAGCTGGACCTAATTCTTAGCTTGGGAGCCAGAGCCTGCCCACAAGAGAGCGCTTTTCTATCACAAAACCAGTACTCAACGCAGTGTTGACTAAGACTAGGCCCTTTCAGCAGAGGCCAACAGAGCAGTAGCATTGCTGTATTCTCAACTAGTTTGTTATCATCTGGGGTTGGATAAAGTGGTGCTTACTTTGTCAGATGAGAAGAAGGACCTCTACACCTGAAAACCTAACTGACTTGTGAACTGGTCAGATACCTTTTGCTTTACATTTGAAGACAGCCTAGAGAAACATTTGCAATCCATCCTCACAGTACCTCTTCCAGCCTCTACATACTCACATGGGACCCAAAAAGCAACAGACAATTGTGGCATACAAGCAATCACTCATGGCTTCAGAAGGCTCCCAAACAAAGCAACCAAGGAGTTTTCCAGACGAAGAAACTTTTATGAAAGCATCAGGAAGTGAATACAAATTCATTATATACAGAGTCCTTCTAGACCTTATACAAAATGCAGCAGAACAAAATGAAAAATTAAGCAAGTTGTTCCATCTGATGGAACACCAGTACTCTAAAATCCAACAGATCAAGAAGAAAATCAAAGACATAGAAACTTCCATGCAAAGCCAAGAAAACAGAATGGAGCAAATGGAAAAAAGAATTTCTGACTTGGAAGACGGAGCTACTGATGCCAGCGTCTATGAGCAGAAATCAGAAAAAAAGAAACAAGAAAAATGAAGAAACATTAAGAAGCATGTGGGACTCTATTAAGAGGAACAACCTTCAATTAACTGGAGTCCCTGAACAGGGTGAGACATCTGAGAACACAGAGAGTGTTGTTGCTGAGCTGCTGACAGAAAACTTCCCAGAAATCATGAAGGAAGAGAATATAGACATCTCAGATGCATATCGTATGTCACCCAATATAGATCTCAAAAGAAAGACTCCAAGACATATTTATAAACAAGCTTAACAAAATGAAACATAAGCAGCAACTCTTAAAGGCAGCAAGACTCAAGGCAAAGCTAACATTCAGAGGGAAACCCTGTAGGCTCTCGTCAGATTTCTCAGCAGAAACCATGCTGGCACAGAGACAGTGGTACGACACATTCAAAGTCGTGAAGGAGAAGAACTTCCAACCAAGAATTATATATCCTGCAAAACTATCTTTCAAATATGAAAATGAAATTAAGACACTCCCAGATAAACAGAAACTCAGAGACTTTGTAAAAACCAAACCCAAACTACAAGAAATACTGAAAGAAGTTCTTGGCTTTGGCTTAGAAGAACGAAACCACTAACTTTATATTTTAGAATGACACACTACTCAATACTCTACTCATTGAGGGAAGGCTCCAAAGTAAATCACAGCTTTGATATGGAAAGAAGCAATCCAGTGATCATCATGAAAACTATGGTGTCATCATAATAAAAAGAGGGATGGATGTACTACAGTCGTTATAGTCCTTCCAGATGGAGAGGAAGATGACAAGACTGGTAGTAATTAAAATTGGGTTTATAAATAGTTTATAAAGCGGGTTCATAGGGGCAGCTGTAAAGCACAACAAAGATATGTCATGTCATTTCAAGAAATCTAACACACGAGTCTTAACAACTATAAAATCAGCTCTGAAAAAGGTGAAAAATCAACTCACAAAAAAGAACGTTCCAGAACAGACTAATAAGAACAACAGAGAAAACATCAACATAAAAATAAACATATCACAATGGCAGCAGTGAACACATACCTATCAATAATTACATTGAATGTGAATGGACTGAATGCTCCAGTAAAGAGACACCGAGTGTCATCTTGGATCAAAAGACACGACCCATCCGTATGTTGTCTACAAGAAACTCACTTGAGACCTAAAGACAGGAACAAACTGAAAATTAAAGGATGGAAGAATATATATCAAGCTAACAATGAACAAAGAAGAGCAGAGGTGGCCATTCTAATCTCAGACAAAATCAATTTTAATCTCAAATCCGCCATCGTGGACAAAGATGGACACTATTTATTGCTGAAAGGTTCAGTATACAAGCAAGACTTAACTATATTAAATATTTATGCACCTAATGTCAGAGCACCTAAATATGTCGAAACACTGACTACGCTCAAAAGAGACTTAGATGACTCCACAATAATAGTGGGACTCCACTCTCATTACTGGACAGATCATCTAGAAAAAAGCTCAGTAAAGATACAGAAGACCTCATTGCCACAATTAACCAACTAAACCTCATTGATATATACAGAACTTCCCACCCATCAGCAGACAACTACACCTTCTTCTCCAGTGCACATGGAACATTCTCCAGAATTGACCACGTGATAGGCCATAATGCAATGCTCAACAAAATCCATACCATTGAATTACTGCAAAGCATCTTCTCAGATCATAAAGCCATAAAAGTTGAAACTGATAGCAGAAAAAACATAGATAGAAAGTGGAACTCTTGGAAACTGAACAACCTCTTGCTCAAAAAAAACATGGGTTATAGAGGAAATCAGGGATGAATTAAAGAAATTCATGGATTTCAATGAGAACAAAAACACTTTCTACCAGAACCTATGGGATACAGCCAAAGCAGTGCTCAGAGGTCTGTTTATCTCCATAAATGCACACATCTGGAAGGAAGAAAGAAACCAAATCAAGGAACTAACTCTATAGCTTGAACAAGTAGAAAGAGAACAACAGAGGAACCCCTCAGTCACCAGAAGAAATGAGATCATAAAGATTAGAGCAGAGCTAAATGAATTAGAGAATAGGAAGACAACTGAAAAAATTGAAAAGACCAAAAGCTGGTTTTTTGAAACGATCAACAAAATTGATAAACCACTGGCTAAACTTACTAAAGAAAAGCAGGAAAGGAAACAAATAACCCAAATTAGAAATGAGAGGGGAGTTGTCATCACAGATGCAACCAAAGTCAAAAATATCATAACAGAATACTATGAAAGACTGTACTCTAACAAATTTGAAAACTTAGGGGAAATGGACAAATTCCTTGACTCATACTATCTACCCAAATTATCACAATGTGAAGCAGAACAACTTAATAAACCTATCACAAAGGAAGAGATTGAAAAGGTCATCAAAACACTGCCAACCAAAAAAAAGTCCAGGCCCAGATGGCTTCACGGCAGAATTCTACCAAGCATTTAGAGAAGAGTTATCCCCAGTACTACTGAGACTATTTCACAGTATAGAAAGGGATGGAGTACTCCCAAACTCATTCTATGAAGCCAGCATAACCCTGATACCTAAGCCAGGGAAAGATCCAACAAAGACAGAGAACTACAGACCGATATCACTCATGAACCTAGATGCAAAAATCTTCAGCAAAATTCTTGCCAACAGAATACAAAAACATATCAAGAAAATAATCCATCATGACCAAGTGGGATTCATACCAGGGATGCAAGGCTGCTTCAACATCAGAAAAACAATTATGTGATTAACCACATAAATAACACAAAAGACAAGGATCACCTGATTTTGTCCATTGATGCAGAAAAGGCATTTGATAAAGTCCAACACCCATTCATGCTAAAAACTCTTAGCAAAATGGGCATAGACAGCAAATTCCTCAACAGAATAAGGGCCATTTATACAAAGCCAATTGCCCACATCATCCTGAATGGAGAGAGACTGAAAGACTTTCCTTTGAGATCAGGAACTAGACAAGGATGCCCACTCTCACATCTCCTATTCAACATTGAGCTAGAAGTTCTAGCCAGAGCAATTAGACAAGACCAAGAAATAAAGGGCATCTGCATCGGCAAAGAGGAAGTTAAAATCTCCCTGTTTGCAGATGATATGATTGTATATGCAGAGAACCCCAAGGAATCTATAAGTAAGCTACTTAAACTGATAGAAGAGTTCAGCAAAGTCTCAGGATATAAGATAAACATAAGTAAATCAGTAGGATTCCTTTATACCAACAACGAGACTGTTAAGGAGGAAATTATCAAATCAATATCATTTACGATAGCTCCTAAGAACATAAAGTACCTAGGAATTAATCTAACCAGAGAAACAACAGACCTTTACAAAGAGAACTACAAGCCCTTACTACAAGAAACTAAGAGAGACTTAGATAAGTGGAAAAACCTACCCTGCTCATGGATAGGAAGAATTAATGTTGTAAAAATGTCTATTTTACCCAAAGCAATTTATTTATATAATGCAATCCCAATACAAGTTCCAGCATCATTTTTTAATGAGATGGAGAAACAAATCACCAATTTTGTTTGGAAAGGGAAGAAGCCCCAGATACATAAGGTACTACTAAAAAAGAAGAACACACTGGGAGGCCTCTCATTACCGTACCTTAGAACATACTACACTGCCACAGTGGTCAAAACAGCCTGGTACTGGTATAAGAACAGACAGATGGATCAATGGAACAGAATTGAGACCCCAGAGATGACACCATCTGCCTATGAACAGTTGATATTCGACAAAGGCCCTAAGACATTAAACTGGGGTAAAAACAGTATCTTCAACAAATGGTGCTGGCAAAATTGGTTATCCATCTGCAATAAACTGAATCAAGATCCATATCTTACACCTTATACAAAAACCAACTCCAACTGGATAAAAGACCTAAATATCAAACCTAAAACGATAAAGCTCATCCAAGAAAAGGTAGGAACAACAATGGAAGTTTTAATACACAATGAGGACAGATTCCAAAATCTGTCAAAGAAACCTCAATCAACAGAAGAGAAAGTAGATAAATGGGAACTATTAAGAATCAAACACTTTTGCTCATCCAGAGACTTTATTAATAGAATTAAAAGAACACCCACAAAATGGGAAAAAATATTTGGCAACTCTATGTCAAACCGACGCCTGATCTCCATAATCTATAAGATACTACAAAATATCAATAAGAAGAAGATAAACCATCCAATTAAGCAATGGGCAAAGGAGATGGACAGACACTTCACTAAAGAGGAGATCCATGTAGCCAAAAAACACATGCGGACATGTTCACGATCTTCAGTTATTAAAGAAATTCAAATCAAGACAACAATGAGATACCATCTCACCCCAACAAGATTGGCCATGATCCAGAAAACACAAAACAACAAATGCTGGAGAGGCTGTGGAGAAAGTGTAACCCTCCTACACTGTTGGTGGGGTTGCAAAATGGTCCAGCCTCTTTGGAAAGCAATCTGGCGCTTCCTTAAAAAAATGGATATCGATATACCATTTGATCCAGTAATTCCACTACTTGGAATATATCCTATAGAATCAAGGCCTTTCACACCAACGGACATATGCACCAGAATGTCTACCACAGCACAGTCCACGATAGCAAAAAGATGGAATCAACCCAGATGCCCAACAATAGAAGAATGGATAGGGAAACTATGGTACATATACTCAATGGAGCACTACGCAATGATAAAGAATAACGATGATTCCAGGAAACATCTCCTAACCTGGTTTCAACTGGAAGACATTATGTTGAGTGAAAGTAGTCAGTGACAAAGGGACAAATACTGTATGAGACCTCTATGGTAAGATCTCAAAAACAGACTTGTGTATAGAAGAAAAGACTCTTTGACAGCTGGAAGGGAGGGGAGGGAGGGAGGATAGGGGGGGAGGGTTTAGTTTAGATAGTTACTAGAAATCTAGTTGGGAGAAAGCGGTGATAGCACACATTAGAAACAAGAACAACATTAGGTGGACTTCAGCATAACTTGAGTACTCCTTCCATCTTAACTCAACACTGCAAGGATAGAGTAGCTGGGGCGGGGTGCAGGGGACCATGCTCTTAGGCAAATTCCAGGCCAGTTGGCACAACTAGTGTTTTGCTAAGAGAGTTCTCTGCACCCTACATTGGTGAGTGGCGTCTGGGGTCTTGAAAGCTGCCGTCCGAGGACACAGCAAATGGTCCCAACTCAGCAGAACGATGCTCACCGAGGACCAAAATAACATGCGATAAAGACAACTGAGAAGACAGAGAGATCCACAAGAGTGGGTGCCTACATCGACTTGGGACCGGAAGAACCATATGGTGCCCGGCCACCACCAGTGATAGCCGCGATGGAGCTCACAGAGAGGAGTCTCACTGGCAACACAAGAATAAAAAGGGGTGCATCATGAGATCTCCACTAAAAGACCTCAATTGATGGTCCAGCGGTTTTGGGGTTCCACTGAGAACATGGACCCCAGTCCTGATGCTGCCCTTTTCCCTAAATTATAACAAAGGTCCACTCTTTGAACAGGAATGGATTGGACTTGGCAATGCAGAGTGACCATATATTGGAAGCACTTTATGGTTCTATACATCTGTAGGATATCATCTTGCTGACCTCTGGCTGGAGGAAGGGGAGTGGATGGAGAGGAGGGGAAAGGAGGCTGTTGGGAAGATGAGACATGTATGGAGCAGAGAGGAATAGTGTGCAGTCACTGGACAGGGAGAGCAGTGGAAGCTGCATATAGGTGGGCATGTAAATTTATACATGAATGTACATTTTCACTCAGTTATGTTAAATAAAAATAAAAGAAAAAGAATAAGCTGCATTAAGATGATGTGACTTTCCCAGTGTTTGGCGTCCTCAGTAGTTAGTGTCATGGATTGAATCGTGTCTCCCTAAAATGTGTATCAGCTTGGCTAGGCAGTGATTCCCAGCATCCTGTGATCACCATGATTTTGTCATCTGATATGATTTTCCAAGTTTTGTGAATCCAGCCTCTACAGTGTGTATGAGATGGGATTATCAGCAGTCAGTGCTAATAAGGCAGGACTCAACCGACAAGATTAGGTTGTGCCTCAATCTCTTTGGAGGAGGACTGAGCAAAGAGGCAGGTGGATCTCATGCCACCAAAAAAGCAGCTCCAGGAGCAAAGTGCATTCTTCCAACCCAGGGTTCCTATGCAGAAAATCTCCTAGACCAACGGAAGACTGATGACAAGCACTTTCCTCCAGAGCTGACAGACAGAAAGCCTTCCCTGGAGCCAATGCCCTGAATCTGGACTTTTAGGCTGCAAGAGAATATACATCTCTGTTAAAGCCATCCACTTGTGGTATTTCTGTTACAGTGGTGCTAGATGACTAAGGTATATGAGCTAGACTCACCTCATCTTTTGAGCCTGACGTAAACTTGCCCCGAACTGTCTATCCTGTGTCTTATCAGAAGTCTAAGATTCTCCCCAAGTTTTTGTCAACTCCTTCGAGTTTATGTTCCTCTTAAATCATCTTCTCCATTGCCCAACATGTGCAAATCCGTCCTTGTGGTTTTCTGTGCCAATCCATTTTACTGAAAGTGTCCCTCCCCCTCCCTGACCCTCTATGTCCCCAAACCTGATGTCTTCCCCCAGGGCTGGACCTGAACCGGTGACATCTGCAGCAACAGCGTGAGACAACGTTCTGTCGTGTTCTTGGGGTTTTCATTGGCTGGCTAATTCAGGAAAGTAGATCACTAGGCCTTTCTTCCTACTCTGTCAGAACCTGGAAGCTCCTTGGAAACCTGTCCACCATGCACGACCTTGCTGGTATCACAGCCACACACAAGCCACCCCAGCATGAAAGACAGACAGACGAGGAGTGGTGACAGACAGCATAGGTGGCGAAGGGCTTGGTCTCTAGAACCAAGTATTCGAGTCCTTGCTCCGCAGGACAGCTGTATGCACTTGGCCAAGTTATGTGATCCAGAAACACACTCGTCCTGCCCTCGGAAAAAGCTTTGTTGCCTTCCTGACACACCTGCTTTTTTTTTTTTTTTTTAATTTCAGAAACTTCAGAAGTGTATGGTGAAAAAAGGAAAAGTACATCATAATCATACCACCCGAAGATCACCCACTTGGGTATAAATAACAGTTTGTATCTTTCTAGATCTGTCCTGTGCTATGGGACACCTGGTGGTGCAGTGGTTAAGAGTTTGACTGCTACCTCAATTGCTGGGCACTTCTAACCCACTGGGCACTCCTTGGGAGAAAAAACATGGTGATCTTCTGCCAGAAAGATTACAGGCTTGGAAACCCCATGAGAAAGTTCTGCTCCGCCCCATAGGGTCGCTATGCACTGGAATGGACTCTACAGCAACAAGTGTTTTCCACATGTCGCAACTGGGCACTGGAAACATGCCTAGTATGTATGGAGATGTAAATTAGTTGAAATCATACTGGATCTCAGATTCCAAAAATGTGATATTAAAAAAAAAGAATAAAGCATATCATTAATAACTCCTCTATTAGTTACATGTTGCAATGATGATATCTTTTGTTAAATAAAAGCTATTATGCAAATTCATTTTCATCTGTTTCTTTTCATTTTTAAAAATGTGGTTATAGAATGTTTTAAATTACATACGTGACTTACAAAATGTTTTAAATTACTTACGTGACTTGCATTGTATTTCTGTTGGACAGTGCTATTCTAGCTCACACACACCCCATATTACCCACAAACACACACACACACACACGACACATATATGTCATATATATTTTTAGTATATTTTATTTCTTTAAAGCAGTTCTATCCTGGCCCCTAGGGTCACCATGAGTTGGATCCGACTCGACAGCATTTGGCTTGGCTTGGCAAACCAGCTTTAGGTGCAAAAAAAGTACAAAGCAAGTGTGGAGAGTTTCCATATACAACTAGACCTCCTGCACCCTGGTTTTCCTGCTTTCTGCATTCCTGTTACAATTGATGAAATCAGTATCGATACATTATCATTAACTAAAGTCCAGAGTGTACGTTAGGGTTTGCTCTTTGTCTCATACGTCTCTACTGGTTTTGACAAATGGGTGATGTGCATAATTTGCTTGAATCAGAATCTAGTAAGGTCTACACACTGAAATTGCTTTATGTCTTTTAAGTCTCTCTTCATCCGTAGGTCCTACCTCCCAACACTTTTTCCCTCCTTGCTGTTAATTTGCCAAAGAAGCTAGAGCCTTTGTTCTATGTGTGTAAATCTGCTGTTTTATGTAACAAATGACCCACTACAACATTTTAACAAGTCAATAAACTAAGATTCTCATCATCACTTCCAATGACTTCATAGTATTATGATGAATAAATGAGTGCATCAGGATTTAGGTAGCACAGGATTAAACTTTTGAGTGCTATCTTCTTTTTGTTTTCTTTTACCTTTTTTTCCTCAAAAAAATATATATACAAGTCTAACTCAGTGACAAGTATTGTTACAAGAAATCAAGCATATTTGTTTCATTACTTCCCTAGGACAAATTCCTAAAATATATTAAGAGCTCATAGAAGCCAAATAGATCCAACACCTTTATGAACTGGTATGCCATTAAGTGGGACAGCAAAGTGATTTCCATGGCCTCTGACAAGTCATTTCAAAGTTCAGCGACTTGAAACTGTAGCACACAGGAGAGTGTGTTAGCTGGTTGGACACCTGAGTTCACCAGGAAGAAAAACACACAAAAAGCAAACTTGTTGCTGTCTAGTCAGTTCTAACTCCTAGAGACTCTTTAAGACAGAGAAGAACTGTCCTGTAGGATTTCTAATGAGCACTTAGTGGATTTGAACTGCTGACTTTTTGGTTAGTAGCCTAACTCTTCACCAATATACCACCAGGGTTTCCAAACCCTAAAGCCAAACCCACTGCCATAGAGTCAAGTCCAATTCATAGCAACCCTAAAGGATAGAGTAGAACTGCCCCATAGAATTCCCAAGGAGCACCTGGGGGATTCAAACTGCCAACCTACTGGTTACCAGACACAGCACCTAACCACTATGCCACCAGAGATTCACCAGGGTTTCCAGGAAGCAGCAAACCACATCCCAATCCCAGTTCTCTGTCATTTCTAACTGTGTGACTTTGGGCACTTTTGTAACCTCTCTGAACCTCAGTCTCCACATCCTAGTAATGGGTATACTAACAGTACTCCCTCATAGGGTTACTGGTAGGACTGAATGAAAAGATATTTTATACTTAATTAAATGTAATTAATATGTAACTTTTCAACACAGTGCCTGGTGCTTGGTAAATACTCACTAAATATGGTTATTAAGATTTGTGAAATCTTGTTTAGATATGCTGGTCAAAACACACACACACACACACACACACACAGAGATTTCAGTATTTTTGTCATATTCCCCTCTCTCTCAACTTCTTTTTTTCCAATAGAGATCTATTTGCTAAAATAAATTGAAATGGGTAAAGACTATGAGACACAATTTATACCAGATATATCTGCAATTACTAACTCTGAATTAAACATATCCCTTCATGAATAATGAAGCAGAAATAGGGCAAAGGAAAAAATGAGATAGGATCTTAAATCCATGTATTTTTAATTGCTTCATTATCTAAAATTTGCTATGAATAGCGGTGGATACAGTTTGCTGTTTAAGGCACAAAAAGAAATAAGAATTTTCAACCAAATCACAAAAGACTATCAAAAATTAATTTTGTGTGCTGTGATCATTGAAAACGTAAGTGATTTTGAGGCAGACTGACATTAAAAAATGTCATTTATATGCTAATCATAAATGAGTCCTATTTTTTCCATTTTGATGCAAAATAAATTTTATTTTCATTTTAATGAACTGCAATGAATTACAAGCCTTTGCTTTTTATCTTTAGGTAAAAGTTGGGGACAGACAGCAGAAGGTCAACAGGTGACAGGCAAGGGGTCCGAGAGGGAGTGAAAATGATTTGGGTCTGCTCACGTGGATGCTGGCGTCAGCTACCTTGAAGTCAGCCTGAAAAATGCCCAGTCCTGCATCACCCCACGGCAGGTTGTGAATCAGAGTACTGTGGTCCGCAGGGTTGTCACTGGCTGATTTGGGGAGGTAGATCACCAGGTCTTTCTTCCTAGTCCGTCTTTGTCTGGAGGCTTCACTGAAACCTGTTCAGCATCACAGCCTGCGAGCTCTCACCCACCGGTGGGTGGTAGCTATGTATGAAGTGCATTGCTTAGGAATCGAACCCGGGTCTCCCTCCTGGAAGGCAAGAACTCTCCTACTAAGCCACCACTGCCCCCCTCTCAAACTAGTACTGACTTCCTAATCTATGTGAAAACCTTTGGAGTTGAGGTGGGTTCTCTGTCGGTCTCTAGAAATTCACGCAAGTTGGGTTTACGTCAGAGATGGCAAACTTTCCCCATCAGCACCATGTCGTAAAAAGGCCAGCTGTCCTGGTGGCTCGGTGGTTAAGTGCTTGGTTGCTAACCAAAAGGTTGGTGGCTTGAAGCCCCCAGCATCTCTGCTGGAGAAAGATGTGGCAGCATGAAGCAGTCTGCTTCTATGAGGGCTACAGCCTGGGAAACCCTGTGGTGTGGTTCTACTCTGTCCTGTGGGGTTGCTGTGTGTCAGAACTGACTCAGTGTAACACAAAAAAAGCAACTGTGAACCGTGTTGAATTGATCCTTTTACTCTGTCTTCCTTACACAGAGTGATAGTCCATTCTAGACTCTGCAAGAAGACCGTGGCCAATTGTACAGTTCTTGGGATGTACATCCCTCTTTGAAGGATATTTTTTCCAACAATAATGTTTATTTTTTATTAAAGTCTTACAGTATGTCAGGCATTTTACTGGGTTTTATATACATTATTTTATTTAATCCCCATGACGCCCCTGAAAATTGATACACTAATCCCCATTTGATGAGTAAGAAACTTGGGACCCAGAGAGGTTAAGCAATTTTCCCAAGACTACGGATGTTTGAAGCTTTGTAGTCGAGATTTGAACATATCTGTTTATGAGTTAACTGCCATCGCATTTAACTTACGTCCAGTGTCTTTAAAAAGGAAATGTTGTTTTTGCAGTGTGCCATCGATCAATTGTGACCTATCTTATTGATCTGATACTGCTGTAACAGAAATACACAAGTGGATGGCTGTAACAAAGAAAAGTTTATTCTTATGCAGTCAAGTAGGCTACAAGCCCAAATTCAGGGTGCTGGCTCCAGGGTCACGCCCGCTCTCTGTCTGCTCTGGAGGAAGATCCTGGTGCTGCATCAGTCTTTCTTTGGTCAGGGAGGATCCTAGCACAGGAACCTCAGGTGCAAAGGGCACACTCTGTTCCCAGTGCTGTCTTCTTGATGGTATGGGGTCCCAAACTTCTGCTTGCTAACGTTGGTGGCATAGTGGTTAAGTGCTATGATTGCTAACCAAAAGGTCAGCAGTTCAAAGCCTCCAGGTGCTCCTTGGAAACTCTATGGGGCAGTTCTACTCTGTCTATAAGGACACTATGAGTCAGAATTGATTCAGCAGCATTGGGTTTGGTTTGGGGTTTAGGATAAGAGGTCATGCAAGACTTTACCTTGGAGCAAGGATGCGACCTTAAGAAGAATGTTATACTTCCACCCTAAGCCTTTTTAACATAATCCAGACTATTAACCACAGCACAGATTAAGATTTACAGCACAGGAAATTCACAAAATAGAGGGCAATCACACAAATTGTTACACACATTTTGGGGGGGCACAATTCAATCCATGATACAACTCATAGTGACCCTACAGGACAGAGTAGAACAGCCCCATAGAGTTTTCCAGGCTGTAATATTTATGGAAATAGATCATTAGGTCTTTTTTCCCAAGGAGCTGCTTAACTGCTAAGCCACCAGGGCTCCTTAAAAAGAGAAAATAAGGGTGTTAATGAGGGCCAGTGGTTTACAATCAGTTGCTAAAGAAAAGATCAGCAGCTAGAATTCACCCAGAGGCTCCGTGGAAGAAAGGCCTGGCAAACTGCTCACAGAGAGATTACAACCAAAACAACCCTGTGGAGCGGTTTTACTCTGTGACGCACAAGGTTGTCCTGCATCACGAGCCAGCTCAATGGCAGGCAAAGCCCACAACAGCAACAACAAAAATGTTTACTCCAAATGAATGAATTGGTAATGGTGAAATTTCAGGTACTCAATGGGGAAAAAGAAAAAGAAAAAAAAAATTGCAGGAAAGACAGGAGGCAGAAAGAGAGACACCAGAGCATCCTTGGATCACATTCCCCCTTGTTCCTTCAGGATGCCATACACAGGTTGAAGCCCTCACCTGTGTCCTGGGAGGATTTAAAGCCCAGCTATTGGATCAGATCAGCAAAGATGGGGGAACACAGCCTCTGTGCTTGCATGTTAAGGCTTTGATGCAGAAAAACAGAGCCCCGCCAGGCTGAGAGGCCATCTGTCCACTCTCAGTGAGGTCAGACGTTCTTCTCTGAGGTCTGTCTCCTCTGAAGCCAGGAGCCGTGTTTCCAAATCTGTCTCTGTGCCACCTCTCATCATTTACTCTCAGATCTTGGGGTGCCTTGGCCTGACTTGGTTGCGGATGCTGATCCTGTTTATCTAGGGTCTCGTTTAATGAGCACTGGTGAGTTAGGCAGCAGTAATTCAGCCCTTCAGATCTCGTGGGCCCAAGGCCACAGGCCAGCGCCTATTAAACAGAAGGGTCTGAATTACTGCCCTATAATTCACCCCCCGGGAAGTGCCTTAATTCAATTATATGATGTGCCTCGATGGCTATTAAAAGACAGAGAGAAAAGGTCCCGGATCTTTTTTGTTATAAACCAAAGTAATTTTCAGAGCCAAAGAGTTCTCCCTTTAAAGTCATTAGAAAGAACATCACACAGAGAGATGAAAGAAAAGGTCCCCTTATCATGGGTGATGCTGTACTATAGACAATCAATTAGATTTAACCAATGGGAATGTGGCTGGCATCCCAGTAATACAAGTCTTTTCTCTTTGACCAAGTCCTTCTGATTTATATCTTCCTTCTCTTCCCATTTTTAAATTGTTCTTCTAGCAAATTAGAGATGAAACTAGTGTGAAATTCTATTATAAGGCGCCGTATGGCAGCATATGGCGGTCCACGGGTAGTTCAGACGGTTAAATATGCACTCTCCTAAAGGTTAGTAGTTTGAATCCACCCAGAGGCACTTTGGAAGAAAGGTCTGGAAATCTACTTCTGAAAGGTCGCAACCACGAAAATCTTGGAAACTGAGTTCCGCTCTGACATATGTGCAGTCACTAAGAATTAGAAACCACTTGATGTGAATGGATTTGGTTTTCGTTTTTCATACGACAGTATAACACTTTGTATAAGATGGCTAAAACCTGATGGCTAAAACCTGATGATATGACTAGCCTGGACCTCTTTAAAGTTTTAAAAAGCCAAGTTATCACTCAGATGACAAAAGCCTTCCTGCCCCAAGTCATGTCTTTTCAGTCACCTCGTAGGCATGCAAAAGCTGGGCAAAGGAAAAGAAAGATGAAATTGGGGTGCTGTGAAGAATACTAAACAGACCATGGACTTGCCAGAGAAACATGAGCCAATCTGTCTTGGAGGAAATACAGCCAGCATGGTCCTTAGAAGTAAGGATGGGGAGAGTTTGTCTCATTTTCTCTGGACATGTCATGAGGAAACTCCAATCACTGACGTAGCGTCTCGTGTTTGGGAGAGTACAGCCCAAGCCCCAAGCCCACTGCTGTCGAGTTGATTCAACAGAGTACAGCATCAGCGAAAACCAGAGGAGATGGACTGTCACAGTGGCGACAGCAAGAGGCTCAAGCACACTAGAGACTAGGAGGATGGTGCAGAGCTGAGCTGTGTGTCACTCTGCTACAAACAGAACCCTATGAATCGCAGCTGACCAGACTGCTACAAGCAACAAGGACAGCAAATGTCCACAATGACTTTTCCCAAACCTTAGGCTATTATCTTTCTCTCAGCTCATTGGAATAAAGAAGGGGATTATTGAACAGTGGTTCATATAAACAGCTAGGAATGTGGCATGCAAGATGACGGATGCTGTCGCTGAGAGCACTGACGGAAACACTCCGATTTAGAACCGGACGTTGTGCTCAGTTGAAAAGAATGAGAGGACCAGGCCGGGCAGTCACTGGACTAAAGCACTGATAAGGCACAAACCTGCTGAGGAAGTGTGCAGCCCGGGAGACGTGATAAGGCTGGCACCCGCATTTCAGACTAATAGCCTGGTAATTGGCTGATCTCCATCTGCCTCTTGTGAAATGGGCACCTTTTATACTCAGGGTGGTGACAGACATGGAAATGAGGGGCTGTGGGTGATGATTGCTTAATGAGTGTTCAATTGAGGTATGAAGGAAATGCAATGGGCATGAGGGGAAGTGTGGGAGAAGAAGCCGTTTGCTGCTTTCTAGAAATTGCTGACCTTGTCAACTGATTCAACTCACGGGCATATGCTAGAAATTTAGCTCCGAGTTCCTCAACCCTGCCACTATCAACATCTTAGATTGGGTATTTCTTGTGAGGTATTTATTTCTTCTGCACATTACTAGATGCTTTGAAGCATTCTCGGCCCCTACCCACTAGATGCCCCTAGCAACCATCCCCACCTACCCAGACTTGACATCAGAAGTATCTCCAGACATTGCCAAATGTCCCCTAGGAGCAAAACTGTCCCAAGTAAGAACCACTGCTTTTGGTCTTGTACCTTTTAAAGCTTCAGTCACCTTTAAAAACGTAGTCACCTTGAAAAATGTAGTAGTCACCTGTGTTGTTTACAGGTGCCACTAAATTGATCCCAGCTCATAGAGACCTTACCTACAATAGAATGACAGTGTCTGGTCCTGGGCCATCCTCACAATTGTTGCTACATTTGAGCACATGGTTGCAGCCACTGTAATCAATCCATATCATTGATGGTCTTCCTCTTTTTTGCTCGACCTCTACTTTACCAAGCATTATGTCATTCTCCAGGGACTAGTCCCTCCTGGTAACATGTCCCAAGTACACGAGACAAAGTCTCACTCTCCTGGAGAGCCATCTTACACTGGCTTCCTTGAGGAGGTAATATTTAAACCCTGTTAAAAGGAGTTGACTAGGCAAATAGTAGAAGGGAGAGAGGGAATTCCAGGCAGAGAGAACAGATGTGCAAAGATCCTGGGGTAGTAAAGAGCAAGGAACAAAAAGCAGGCGAATCAGCTAGATCTCAGTGTGAGAGCTAGGAATGAGATACAGTGGAGATGGAAAGGCAGGCAGAAGGCAGGCCATACAGGACCTTCTGGGGACCACATTAAGGACCTTGAAAGTGACTCATGGGGTGTGTGGACAGAATGTGTCAGCCCTCCCCCACACTCAGCCTAGATGCTGAGAACAAAACCACACTGTGCTGTCAATGTCAACATGTGTTCATGCTGTTTCTCTGATTTCACTGCTATGAGTTTGTTACACCTCTGTCTTGACTGCAAAAATATTTTTCCAGGTGTCTCCTTGCCCTAGCAAATGGTGTGAGTGTTCATCATAGGGCCTCCTTCCCAGATCCACCAGTTTTTCAATGGAAAACATCAACTCATAGTTGACACTCTAAAATTTTGAACCTGTGCCTTAAAATCCTCACCGTGTTGGTTTTGCCAGTCCTGAACTATTATATTACAAAACAAAACAAACAAACCAAAAAAAAAAAAAAAAAAAACCCAAAAACAAACCCACTGCTACTGAATCGATCCTGACTCATAGCAACCCTGTAGACAGAGGAGAACGGCCCCACAGAGTTTCCAAGGAGAGCCTGGTGGATTTGAACTAACAGCCTTCGGGTTAGCAGCCATGGCACCTAACCACTACACCACCAGGGTAGCCCAACGTCTAACTAATTAGCCAGTTGCTATCAAGTGGATTTTTCATTCATGGCAACCCTATGTGTATCAGAGTAGAACTGTTCCGGAAGGTTTTCAATAGCTGGTTTTTCAATAGCCCCCCAGACCTAGCTTCCGAAGTGCCCCTAGGTGGGCTCAAACTGCCCACCCTCTCAGGTAGCAGTTGAGTGTTTTATCCAGCTCGCCCTCCTCCACACTTCAAAAGATCTCTCTTCGAATGAAGAAAACCAAAGACGCAAGGAAAATAGCAGCCCAGCGGACAGAAAGGGCCACATAAACCGATCTGAGACCAGAGAACTAGATGGTGCCCAGCTACGACCGACGACCCACCCTGACAGGGGACACAACAGAGAGTCCCTGATGGAACAGGAGAAAAGTGAGGTGCAAAACTCAAATTCACGTAAAAAGAACAGATTTAATGATCTCACGGAGACCAAACCCCTGAAACTATGGCTGCCGAATATTCTGTTAACCCAGAACTGAAATTATTCCCGAAGGCTACTCTTCAGGCAAAGATTAAACAGGATTACAAGACAAAAAATAATACAGAGTGTGTGTGTGTGTGTGTGTGTGTGTGTGCTTTTTAGTTCAATCCAAAGGCAGGATGAGAAGGCAAGAAGGGACAGGAACTTACTGAGTGGGCACAGAGCACCCAAGGTGGAAAGTGGGAGTGTGCTGTTACATTGTGCGGATTGCAGCTAATGTCACAAAACAATAAGATGGTTGATAATTAAGTCCACAAACTTAATTGTTCTAAATTCTGTATACCTCATTGCTGAATATCACTACAGTCACCTTCAAGGCACACCCCTTGGGAAGTTATGCACTGATGCCAGCACCTTAGTCCACCCTTCAAAGCAGTGTTAGAGCTTTCTGGGATGACCACTGAGCACAGTAGCGAGGTGGCAAGTTCACAAACTTAATTGTACAGTTGTCTGTGGGGAAGTTTTTAGCCAGTGAACAAATAACTGTATTGGAACACCCTCCCTACTCACCTGATCTGGTCCCCAGTGACTTTTTTCTTTACCCAAAGATAAAGGAAATATTGAAAGGAAGACATCTAGATGACATTCAGAACATCAAGGGTAATACAATGACAGCTCTGATGGCCATTTCAGAAAAAGAGTTCCAAAATTGCTTTGAAGGGTGGACTGGGCACTTGCATCAGTGCATAGCTTCCCAAGGGGAGTACTTGAAAGGTAATTGTAGTGATATTCAGCAATGAGGTATGTAGCACTTTTTCTAGGATGAGTTCATGAACTTAATTGTCAGATCTTGTATGTATGTAAATTTTGTTATGAGAAATTAACTTCAACAGTAAACTTCCACCTAAAGCACAATGAAAAGAAGGAGAAAGATTCCTCCTAAAGGACACTGCCGGTTCCCAATAAATTGTGACCTTACTGTCCCCACCGAAACACTGCCAAAGCTTTGCAAGGTGGTATCTTCCTTTGCCTTGGTAAGCAGTCAACTCAGCTTCCTCCTATCAACAAGTTGTATTGGTAATATTGGGGAGTCAACTCTGCACTGGCTTCTGAAAGGACTCTGAGCAGGAGAATGACATAAGTGTGACAAGTCAGGTGCAGAAAAGCAACCAGTAAAGGAGCACTGCAGTCCAGCTCACTGGCCTGCCTTTACGCCTTTGCTCCATCCCATCTTAGGGCCTTTGCTCATGCTCTGTCCCTACATGGAATGTCTTTCCCTTTCTGATGTTTGCCTAATCCACTTGTTTTTATAGGGGTTCAAATGTCACCTCCTGGGGAAAGCATACCTTGATACCCCGTCTCAGGTTCTCCCTTATTTTTTCCTGATAGTCTTCTTCAAGCTAGTGAGACAATTTGGAAAAAGCAGTCAAAGCCCAGTGGTGAGTGGAGACAGGCTGGGGTGAGGGCTGGGGGCGAAGGAGGCCCAAACCACTCAGGGGACCATGTCAAGAGGGAGCAAACCTATAACCAATGCCACCCCACCCTCTGCTAGGTTTCTCTCCAGCAGATACCAGCTCTCAGTTCTCTCCAGGTTTTTTTTTTTTAAGTCATTATCTTAACACACACTGGAAATTGCACAGCTTTTAGTTTCGTCTTTAATCAAGTGAAATTGCACTGTGATACTTTTTGTCATTAAAATGTTCTATAGCAAATCTTGTCAACAACAGAGCCATTTTAAGGGCTTTTATCAGCCCTAGTCAATCTTGAACAAGCTGGAGTTACAGTATTTGCCACAAGACAAATGGGACTTGAGAAGCTGCAGACAGGCAGCCTCAGCCTCCGACATCTGTTGCTTTGTGAGTGGTTTCCGCTCCACTGGCTCCTTCAGACTCGCCAGTCTTCACATCTACCGTGACATCCATCCCAGCTTACCCATGGCACAGTCACTTCAGAAGGCCCAAGCCCTACGCATACAAGCAAGAAGATCAAGACAAGACCCCGTGGATGGATAGTGTCACCCACACAAGAGGCAGTTATTTCTTTTGCATTTATTTAATTGTCAAAATATATCAATCTTTACCACTTCAACATTTTTCGGGTGTATAATAATAAATAAATAAAGTTAGTTAAAAAAAAACAAAACTCACTGCCACTAAGTCAATTCCAACTCATAGCAACCCTGTAGGGCAGAGCTGAACGGCTCCGTAGAGTTTCTAAGGAGTGCCCGGCAGATTTGAACTGCTGACCTTTTGGTTAACAGCCGTAGCACTTAATGACCATACCATTAGAGTTTCAGGACAAATGAAATTTGGAACAGCTCCATTGATTTGTCTAGCCTTTATGGATTTGTCCCACCATTGGGCACCATTTGGTGCCCAAACTGTCTCTTCCCATGGCTGGGGCTAGGACCAAGACTTGTGACCCAAAACATCTCCTTTGCTTATGGGGCACCACATATTGCTTCTTTGCATAGAAGAAAAACAGCTCTCAGGGCCAGACAGGGAGCTGGCCTCCTTGAAACCCTATCTGTAGCACCAAGATTTCCTGTAGCTGGTCAGCTGGCCCCTGTCCCTGCCTGTCCCTGCCTTCAGACCCAATTCAGCCAGACAGACAGAAATTAAAGGTGGCCCCTCCAGACTGCAGAAATCCCAGGATGACACAAACTAAGTGCGGGGCTACAGACTGAAAGACTGGTGGTGTGAACCCACACAGAGGCATCCCAGAAGCCCTGGTGACCGGTTTCCAGAACGTCCGAGGCTTGAAAACCCTGTGGAGAACAGTTTCTACTCCACACACACGGGGTTACTTGGAGTCAGAGTTGACTCCCTAGCAGCAGTCTTGGTTGGTTTGGGTCTTAAGACTACAAGCTCTTCTCCACGTTCTGCTCCAGAAGATGCTTAGGTTTGTATCCCACCTACTCCAAGCCCACCCTTTTCCTTTGCTCCAGCTTTTCTTCAGTTGTTTCCCTGCATTCATCCCCAGCCAGCCTTTCAGTATCTTTGCAGTGAAGAGTCTTCTTTATCTGTATACCTTGTCTGATACCCACACGAAACTATTATCATCAGATTATTATTACATCACACAGTACAGTCAAGTCTTAATCCTACTACATAAAGCTGAGTGACCTTGGACAAGTTACTTTCTCTAACAGGGTGACCAGGGCACCTAGCTCACAGAGCTGATGTGAGGTATGAAATGACGTGTGTGCAGGTGACATTGTTCACAGTAAGACTGCAATAAGTACTGGCTGTTGTTATTAGGCCTCTGATCAGTGTGCCTATCAACTGGAATACTTAACAGGTTGTTAAGGATTGAATTGTGTCCCCTCCCAGAAAAGATATGTGTGATAAATCCTAACCCCTATCTATACCTGTGGTTAAAATCCCATTCGGAAATGAGTTTCATTATGTTAATGAGGCTGTATTCATGTAGAGTATTTTAAATCAGTCTCTTTTGAAATATGAAAGAGATGAAACAAGCCAAAGTGAGAGAGCAGAGATGGGGAAAGAGACAGGCTACATGTAGATGGTTCAGGAGCAGGAGCTCAGAAGAGACAAGTACCTTCCTCCAGAGCTGACAAAGAGAGACAGACTTCCCCCAGTGCCAGCACCCTGCATTTGGACGTCTGGTCTCCTAAACTGTAAGAAAATCAATTTCTGTTTGCTAAAGCCACCACTTTGTGGTATTGCTGTTATAGCATCGCTAGATAACTGGAGCTCTGCTGGGGCACTAGTTAAGAGATCAGCTGCTAGCCAATAGGTCAGCATTTCAAATCCACCACCTACTCCTTGGAAACTCTGCGCTGTCCTAAAGGGTAGCTGTGCGGTGTAACCGACTCCATGGCAATGGGTTTGGTTTGGTAGATAACTGAGACACAGACTTCCCTTTTATGAACTCAATTTGGCAGTAAATGAATTATGTGGAAACGTTGGGACTGGCTGGGGAAGGCAGATGGACATTCTCAGGTTCCCTTTATCCAACCCCGTTAAAAAGAAAAACTGTCCACTTGAGTTTGGGATTTAGTATAAGAACGGTAGGTAGGAGAGTAAACAATTCCCTGAAATCTAGGGCATAAGCTCATTTCCCCTTTAAAATAAGTAGGTCATCGGAGTGGAATTGTGCACTCAATCAAAGATCTCCTTGTGTAGTTCTGAGGGTGTGAGAGAAAGGAAGAAGGAGAGAAAAAGAGAAATCCAGCTGGGGACCTTAAAGGGAAGTTTTCTGTATCAGTGTCCACATAACAAGAGTTTCTTTGTCCGAGTTCAAACTGGTTGTGTCTTCTCATGTGGATATGACAGTCATGAGAAGACGTGACCGAATCAATCATCTGTTATTGTTTTAATGTTTGGGAAGGTTTGTTTCTCCCAGTAGAGCATCCTGGTTAAGAAACAGAGCAAAAAATTTGGCTTTACAAGGTCTGACAATTAAGTCCACGAACTTAATTGTTCTAAGTGCTACATACCTCACTGCTGAGGAACTGTTGGAACTGTTTCTGGAATGTGCATTGCACAAGGTGGCATGGTGGCAAGTTTGTGAACTTAATTGTATAGTCATCTACAAGGGAGTTTTTAGCCAATAAACAAATAACTGTGTTGGAACATCCTTCGTACTCACCTGATCTGGCACCCAATGACATTTTTCTTTATCCAAAGACAAAAAAAATATTGAAAGGAAGGCATTTGGATGACATTCAGGATATCCAGGGTAATACAACAACAGCTCTGATGGCCATTCTGGAAAAAAAAAAGTTCCAGAATTGTTTTGAAGGGTGGACTAGGTCCTGGCATCAGTGTATAGCTTCCCAAGGAAAGTACTTCAAGGCTGACCCTAGTGATATTCAGCAATGAGGTATGTAGCACTTTCTCTAGAGTGAGTTTGTGGACTTAATTGGCACTGCTTGTATACTGCATTTCTGCCAAGCACCCTGGGTGATCTTGAACAAGTTGTCGTAATATCTTTGGACCCCACATTCTCCATCTGTAAAATGGGGTAAATATTCCCCACGTGGGTAGGTTTTCCTGAATATAAGTGACATCACATACATAAAGTGGTATGCACACACCCATTGCTGAATCAGTTCCAACTCACAGCACCCCTGTAGGACAGACTAAATCTGCCCATGGGGTTTCCAAGGCTATCATTTTTAAGGAAGCAGATTGCCATGTCTTTCTCCCATGGAGGAGCTGGTGGGTTTGAACTGCCTTCCTTTCAGTTAGCAGCTGAGTGCTTAACCATTGTACCACCAGGTTCCTTGGTTTGCACACAGAAAGTGCCAACAAACTTTATTTGTTATTTAAAAAGGCATCACTACTACTGGTAGCAGCAATAACAGCAATAGCAGTAGTAACAGTAGTAGTGGTAGCAGTATTAATGATACCAGTAGTAGCAATAGCAATATTTTCCACTCTAATTCTCTAGTATTATTCTCTCACTCTTAAGTTTCTACTATCTGAGACCATCTTGGGAATCCCTGATAACCTTCTAAATGATCTGGCACATGACAGGGGTTCAATTAAAATCAGCATCATTTTGGTGATTTACTGATTATCATTGAGCATCTCATGATGTAAATAATAAAGAAGGCTGCTTCATTATACTTTATTACTTGGGCTAACGATAAAAGAAGGTGGGATTGGCTGCAAAAACAATTCTTCTGTAGGCTGGTAGCTTACAAGCCTGGCTTAAGGACTGAATCAGTTCATTACCTTCTAACAGGTGGCAATGACCTTGACAACAATCTCTGTGTTAAAGTAGACCAAGCCCTGGAAAGACAGAAGTGCTGAGTTCATTAAGCCTGAGATCCTGGGCAGGCGGACAGCTATGAACTCTATTCAAGCATAATCGCTTTTGTGAGACAATAAAACACTTTGAAGAAAGGTCCACTATTCCACAGCCACGCCTCTTCCTTTTCTCTTCCCATTGATTCCTTGTTCAGATTTCTAGAAGAACTAATTTGAAAGAAGGTCAGTGTCTTAAAAGGGGAACCTGTGTTTCCTGCAGCTCCTGGTTTAGGCTGTTTGTAGACAGTCAAGTGTAGGAAGAGGCTGTAAGCTGTAGCCTTTCCAGGAACGTCACTTTCAGTACGAAACCCACAGGACCTGAGACAGGAGCCTATTCATAAGTCTAACCTATGTGTCCATGAGAGACAAAGGCCAGTTGGAAGGTTCTGCGGGGTACAGCTGTTTTGGTGGCAATCACAGTAGTGATTTAGGGGTCTATATAACTTTTGCCCACAGGTGACTTTGCCAAGCTGACTTTTCCTCCCTCTCTCCATCCCCCCTGCCATACACTGGTGGGGGAGTATAAGCCAATCCTCAGGCTGCAGGTTACCTTCTGTTTAAAGCCAGTGTCTTTCCCTCCATTTAGAATTCAAGGTAAGGTTGCTGGGAAGAGCAGGGGGTATGGGATGCTTCTCTAACACCTTACCCAGGTTCTAGGAAACCCTGCTGGTGTAGCAGATAAGTGCTATGGATCCTATCCAAGCAGTTCAAATCCACCAGGTGCTCCTTGGAAACTGCATAGAGCAGTTCTACTCTGTCTTACAGAGTCGCTATGGGCCAGAATCAACTCAACAGCAATGGGTTTTCATTTCACCTACAGACGTCTGATGTCCTTCTAGAATAAGTCTGCATAGGATAAACTCCTGTCCAGCAAAGAACATACACTTGAGTGATGAAGGTATCCTCAGATTACAGCTCACTTCTGCTCTCCTGTTACGTAGAACTTTCTGCTTCTCTGACCCTGAAATCTGAATGTAGTGTGCAGAAAGCAGGGAGCATTTCTTGCTTATTTTATAGTAGTCCCTGCCTGACTCTTTCATCCTTGACAGTCAACTGGAATTTGATCTCCATGATTACCTGACTTTTTAGTGTTCCTCTGTACCTATTCAAGTTCTTTCCTGCTATCGAACTACTGATCCAGGCTGTTTTATTTCATTCCCACACTATCCAGCCTACATCCTGATGGAGTAGGACCCATGGCTCATAACTTTTGAACAGCAAAAGTGGGGGCCAGGAGATGTAGAGAAAGTTTTGGAAATTTCCCAAGAAGAACTCTATACTTAGCCAAACCATTCATCAAACAGGAGTCTACAATAAAGACATTTTGAGACATTCAAGGACCCACAGGGTTTATCTCCCACAGACTCCTTCTTTGGAAGCTATCGGACAGATGTGCTCCACCAAAAGGAGAGTAAATATAGAGAAAGAAACACGGTCTGAGGAATCCAAGACGGCAGACCAGAGATGGCAAGTTCCTGGACAACACTGGGGTACAGGCTTAGAGAGTAAGCTATCCACCAGCAGTGGCCAGGGAGATGTCATCTGGAACTTACAGAATGTTTGAGACTGTGACTGTGTCTGTGTATTTGGAAAATCAGCAGTTATGTAATGCATAAAAATACATATAAGGAAAATGAAACAAACAAATCAAACAAGATAATTACTAACTCTAGGAAAAAGGAAGTTAAGTCATGAACAATATTCATATAGCCATAAGAATGTCTGTTAACAATAAAATATTAGTACTGATGTAATCAAATTTTTTGGATATAACTATACTGAGAGAAAGGTTATCTCAAAGAGGAAACTTGAGTTTCTGTTAACAAAGCACGAGTGACTGATTAGTACATGGGTGAAGCTTCTCTGTATTGTTGGTGCAGTGCATTAAACTTTTCTCTGTATTGCTGAGCACACTGACTAAACTGAAACACGGCACTTGGTGAGGGGGACCAATCTGACACGTATAGCCCATTTAAAAGAAATATTAGAATTTACAATAGAATCAGGTATATATGGAGCTATCATTATACACAGCCATAGCAAATGGAACTGAATTAGTATGTCCAGATTTGGAGATTGGATGGCAAATCCAAGTTAGACAGATTACCAGTGCTAGCTACCAACTGAACTCATCTAGCAAAGGCATTAAACCAGGTATCAGCTTAGGGTTGTGATATACACTAGGAGGATACTGAAGAGAGGTTTCCTAGTGCAAGAATAGTAACTAAAAATAATACAAAAAGGCAAATAAAACAATAGCTATATATAATAAGGCAGATAAAATAATAACTATGATAAAGCGAGCTCCTCCTTATTTATTTGCATTTAAAAAGAAGATACTAAAACAAGGGATAATACCACAAGTGAGTAATAAAACAACTATCATAAGAATACCAGTAACCAGGAAACAAAGTTAACAAAATTTCAGCAAATCGCATAAAATCTTGTTTTGCAGTCTTGGGAGGAGTCAACTGCTTCAGCATGGTCTGCTTCTGGCCACAGGGGCATTTGAACTTTGGTTTAAATCCTTTAGTAGGTTTAACAGTCCAGGTAAGGGCTGAGATAGGTGGATTCAGCTTTTAACTTCCTGTAATTTGGTAACTCAAAGGTTAGGAAGAAGGACCAAATACAGTCCTTTCCAACACGACTCCAGGGAATCTTTTAATTAGTGTCCGTTTCAATATACACAGTCATCTGGTTCAATAGCAGGTAATTTGAGGATTTCTAAATTTTGGCTGTCAAAAGCTTCTCTGACCTATGACAGGTGTTTTTTAGGTCACTGAATCAAAACTGGCAATATTTTAATAACTGAATTCACACTAAATTAGAATCAGTAATAATTTCACATCGGGTAAATTTATACAGTCCAAACAGAGTGGAACTTCAAATTTAGAAGGACTAAGGGAAAAACTTTAGTCCAGGATAAGGTTAAGGACTCAGAAAACTTGGCTAATTGGGATTTCATTATATAATTATTTCTTTCTACTAGCCCTGAAAATTGTGGATGGTAAGGGGAATGAAGTCTTTGATAAATAGAAAACATCTCATGTATTTCTTTAATTACTTGTCCAGTAAAATGAGTCTCTGTATCAGTGCAAAGAATTGTTGATGCTTCCCAAGTGGGGATTGTATTTTCAAGAAGTTTCTTAGCTACAAAGGTTACCTTGGCATTGTGATTAGGAAAGGTCTCCACCCAATGGGAAAGTATGTAAATCATCACTAATATATATTTTGTGACCATTTGAAGGTGGGAGTTGGATACAATCTAATTGCTATTCAAGCATAGATCATGACAGTAATGGGTATCTACCAGGTGACATTTTGATATGTTTTCCTAGGTTACAGCAGGGACAGAGCAATGAGAAGCAAAAGACTGAGTGGCACCCAAATTGTTCCCATTATTATTTTTCAAAGTTTCAATCATTTTTTTTCTGTCCTAAATGGGATCTTTCGTAGAAAGTTTTCAACAATTTGGTTATGGTATCATAAAAACAATCAGCTTCATTCCATTTTCCAATTTGCTCAGCTAATTGCTGATTTTCTAATAATTTTTTGGAAAGTTAATTATTTCCTAAGATTATGATTATTTAAGCACAAATCAGGGTAATATCTTTTTTTATGGTTTTATTAGAGCTAACATAACAATAATAATAATCTGTTATTCAGGGAAAAACCTTTGGAATGGCCGCTAGCAATATTTCACTGATAACTGAGGATTTTCTAACAGTTCGGCAGCTGTTATGTTCAGGGCTGGAACAAAACCATCTTTGAGATTTCTCCATCCAGGCTGTTCTAACCACAGCTGGGTCTTCCCTGGCCTTGCTATCAGTGGACTAAACCAGCCCACTTCCCTCAAGTCAGGCCCAACTCATAGCAACCCTAAAAGTCAGAGAAGAACTGTCCCGTAGAGTTTCCAAAGAGTGCCTGACTGATTAGAACTGCCGACCTTTCAGTTAGCAGACATAGCACTTAACCCACTAGGCTACCAGGGCTTCCATCAGTGGTCTAGTTGATATAAATCGGGGAATCCAGGCTAGTAAGCCTCAACAATTATTCTAACTCCCTCAGCAAACTTTTAAGTCTCCCCTGGAGTTTTGGGAAAACTTGAGCAATTTTACATGATTCTGAGTTCCTCCAAGAACAAAAGTAATATGAGGAAGTTCTCAATATATATCCTAGGATGGACTTTAAAAGGCAAAGAAGCTTTAGCAATCTCAAGAGAGTGAAAAAGAAGATATCAGGAGAGGCAGCAGACAAAGGAGCAGACAACCCCAGGGCAACTCGGGAAGTCAGATGAGAAATCTGACATTGCAATTCCTTAGTTTGTTGAATTAATTTAGGAACATTATCTAGCAATGAAGTGATTTTACTCTCTTCACATCATCTGGAGGCTTCAAAATACCACATAAAATACATGCCCCATTGTTTCTGCTTAATTTTGGAGGCTTTCTTTTCTGATTTACCACTCAGCTAATTCAATTTAGATAAGTCAAAAGAACAAAAGAGGAGCCATGTATTTTCCAGGCTATCCTTAGTGCGATTACGCTAGACAAATAGATACAAGAAGCTAGTAGAGCCATGGAGCTCTTGTGGTACAGCAGTTAAGAGCTTGATTGTCAACCAAAAGGTTGGTGGTTTGAATCCACCAGCTGGTCCTTGGACAAACTATGAGGCAGTTCTACTCTGTCTATAGGGTTGTTTTGAGTTGGAATCAACTGGATGGTAACAGGTTTGGTTTTCTTTTCTTCTTCTTCTTTTTATCAGTAGAGTCATAGTGCATATCCGTATACTGAGCAGGGGTCCAACAAGAGAAAATTGTATTGCTCCTAGACATGGCATTTCCCATTTTCACAGAAGACTCAAATTTGTTTTGAGTTTACGACCTTCAGACTCAAAAACTTCTAGAACAGCAATTTACCAAAAACCTCACAACACTAGCACTAGTGGAAGTAAATTCTTACATAAACAGAAGACAGAGACAGATCCTTTGATAGATCTCAAAGAATTCAACATATAAAAGAGTGGAGTTTGATTTGAGAGGCCGCTGAGTGGAGTTTGATTTGAGAGGCTGCTCACTTGGCTGTAGTTCCTAGAAATCCATGAAAACAGATGAGCTCAAAGGGGGTCACGCTTGGCACCAGGCCATGGTTCCTCCATCCTCTAGGGACCACCAACAACAACACGCCATCAGGTCCCACAGCTCTGACACTAAGGAATGTCAAAGAGCAAGTTGGAGTTTCTGTTAAAGCAAAGAATTTTGCAAAAGAGAGTGGTCCAGATAGGAGAGCACTTTATGAAGATTCACAAAAGCATCCAGAGACAGGAATTTTTCTTAGAGTTTAAGTACAGAAAATTCAAGACCTTATGAGAATAAAAATTTTTTGATTGTTTGACATTTACAAAACCAGGCTTTAACAAATACAAGACAATTATAGCCATTGTTGTTGAGTTGATTCTAACTCATAGAGACCCTATAGGACAGAGTAGAACTGCACCATGGAGTTTCCAAGGAGCACCTGGCAGATTTGAACTTTCAGCCTTTTTGGTTAGCAGATGTAGCACTTAACCACCATGCCACTAGGGTTTAAGACAGTTGTAAGAGCTTCAATACTGTTTCATTAATTGTAAAGTTTCAGTCCATTAACAACTTAATCTATGGAGGTGGTCAGGGCCATCTCGAGTAAGTATTCTTTCTAGGAGCATGCTGGGAAAGCGAGAGGAGAGCCTGCAGGCTTCCTGGAGCATCCTGGGTAGCTGACTTTTGAACATCAGCTCAGAATGAACAACAAATAACAAAATGGAGTCTGACCTTTATCTTGGGCAGAAGTCTCTCCTTATGTCAACACCCAGATTTGGGGGGCTCCTTTACAAACAGGAAGAGGAATTGAGGTGGTTGATTGAAAAAGAGCTACATCATCAGCTGCCATAATAAGAAGCCACAAGATAATTTCTAAAATTCATGATTCAGGTAAAAGAGGTATAAGCGTATTATGCAGACATACGGAAATAAATACCCAAAGAATTAGCTGAAAAAGTAGAAGACAGTTATTTGGGCGGAGCTAGATTTGAAGTGGGTGGAGAAGCCTGGAGCTGGGAGATGATATAGTTCAACAAAGACTTTTTGAGAATTTAATTTTTAATTATGTGAATGTGTTACTTTGATTAAAAAGGAAAAAATTCAAGCTGTTATCCAAAACAGAAAATATAGAAAAGTGTAAAGAAGGAAATACCACGCCCTTCTAATCACACAATCTGGAGATAGCTACATTCACATTTTTCTGTTTCCTTAAGATCCTTATTGCGTGAACTTTGAAAGAACTGACGGCTGTAAAATACTATGGCTCTCCTGCTTTACGTATTTCATCTAATATTATGTCATGAGAATGTCCTCCAGCCATTACAACTGTTAAAAACAGGATTTCAACATCTGCGTAATAGTTCATTAAATAGATTTACAATAATTTACCCAATCAGGGTCTTATCATTGGACATATAAGTTCTGTCCAATTTTTCACTTTCATTTTTCAAAAGTGCACAGTGAACATTTACGAACAGAAACCCCTTTCCTCATCTCTGATGATTTCCTTAAACATAAAATTACAGGATCAACAATGAGGAAAACTAAAATATTTAATGAGCAGAAAGCTGCAAAGATGTTCCATGATCCTCCACATAATTGTTATAGATTTTTTAAACACTACACTCAGAACATCTTCCTTAAGATGCTCTTTATCCTGGAGCAAGTCACATCTGCCAACTTTTAGGCAAACCGGCTCAGCTGCATTTGAAAAGCAATGCTTATTTAGACAATGACTTCAGCACAGAGAGATTACTGAAAACCGTTAGCATCATTAAACGGTTTGCCCTGGAGCTTTCTCAGCTTCCTTTCTCTTGCAGCGTGATCCAGAGGGAGGATCAGAGACTTAGCCAAATTTAGGAGCAGAGCCGGGACGCAGAGCCGGGACTGAGCCCCGAACCTCTTCTGGACTCTCATTCTCACGCAAGCCAGAGTATCACTTGATGGGCTACGTGACTAAACACTTAATTCTTTTATCACCTTGACTGGTCAATGGCATTTAAAAATGAGTCAATAAAACCAACATTTCACAGCCAGCCAGAGGGTTCCCAGAGACCTTGAATAATAAGTACCTGGCTGAAAAGAAACAAAGAAGTCATTGCTGAAACTCCAATTTATAGTTTTGTCAGATACAAGGTAAAGAACTTGACCCTTATTTGGACTTCAGAATAGAAGGTCAACTCAGATTACTTAAGGTTAGAGTAAAAAATGAGAGAAGCATGTTTCTTGGGCACCTTTTGTTCATCTGATGGCCTCAAATTGTTTACTGCTATTGACTTCTGTAAATCTTGTGAGGTTCTGGTTTGTCATTAGCTGCCACGGGACTGACTGACCCCTGACTCCTGCTGGCCTGATGCACAATAGGATCAGACCTTTGTGGTCCGCAGGGTTTCCACTGCCCGATTTTGGGAAGTAAACCTGCAAGCCTTTCTTCCTAGTTCCTCTTACTCTGGAAACCCCATTGAAATGTGTTCAACATCACAGCAACACATAAGCCTCTACTGGCAGACGTGGTAGCTGCATGGGAGATGGACTAACCAGGACTCAAACCAGGGTCTCCAGAATGGAAGATGAGAATTCTACTACTGAGCTACAAATGCTGACCTTATTTATGGCAAATGTGATAGCTTGGGAGTCAGAGGCTTTGAACCCAGAATCATCCTGGGTTTCTGATCACCTGCTTGCACTTCTGTTGTCTCTCAGGAACAAGCACACCTAGGTAGTGCACATAGAATAAAAAGCCAAACCAAGTTCATTGCCATCGAGTCCAGTCTGACTCATAGTGATCATGTAGAGTGATCCTACATTCAGCACTGCTCACACAGCCAACCCACAGACCCATGAGCCAAAATAAGTAAATACATTTTTATAGAAAAATCACACACAGTGAACAAAGATTGTCGTAAACCATTGAGATTCTGGGGTCCTTTGTCAAGCATCATGGATGAACAATAGCTGACTGACACAGCTATTGGGGATCTGCTCACCTTGTACACATGAACACCAGCCTCTGGAAGTGCTTGTCATTGGGACACTAAGGAGTGATAACGACTTCTTAAATTGTGACTAAATTATGATTAGCTGAGTATGTCCCAACAGGCAGCTTCATTTAAACCTCATAGCAGAAAATTAAGTCCAGCATGGTCATATGAGTTGTATAAGGTCAAATACAAGGTCTGACAATGAAGTCCATGAACTTAATTGTTCTAACTGCTACATACCTCATTGCTGAATATCACTAAGGTCATCTTCAAAGTACTCATCTTGGGAAGCTATGCACTATCACCAGTGCCTTGTCCACCCTTCAGAGAAATTTTGGAACCCGTTCTGTAATGGCCATTGTGCACAGTGGCAAGTTTGCAAACTTGAATGTACGGTTGTCGCTAAGGGAGTTTTTCACCAGCAAACAATAACTGTATTGGAACACCCTCCCTGCTTACCTGATCTGGCCCCCAGTGACTTTTTTGCTTACCCAGAGATAAAACAAATAATGAAAGGAAGACATTTGGATGGCATTCAGGACATCAAAGGTAATATAATGACACCTCTGATGGCCATTCCAGAAAGTTCCGAAATTGCTTTGAAGGGTGGACTAGGTGCTATCATCAGGGCATAGCTTCCCAAGGGGAGTACTTCAGTGGTGAGTGGAGAGACACTCAGCAATGAGGCATGTAGCTCTTTTTCTAGGATGAATTTGTGAACTTGATTGTCAGAACTTGCATTGACCAAGAGCTATGCTGGGTATAAACATGAGTTGAATCAATTAATAAAACACCTCCTCACACACACATATACAGAACTCCAGTGACCAGTGATACAGCTGTTCCCATGCAATGAAGCTTTAAAGATGTTGACGTTAAATACCCTCAGAGGGTGACTGCCAGCTGGAACGGAAAACAGAGGACTGGCATTGACGTGGTTCAAGACTTGAAATCTCATCGGTAGCCATTTCTTACTATTCCCTGTATTCAGGGAGGAATCTGACATGTCAATGTTATTTGAAAAGCCAACATTGCATTTCCTAGGGAAATTCTTCCCCTGTGACATCCTGGGTACAGCTCTGTGGCCACATAAAATGTCTCAGTCAACAACTCAATCTATATTTCAAGCGTTAATTGCCTTCTCAGACCTTGGAATTTCTCACTGAACTCACTCACAAGTTTTATTGAGGACATAAAATTTATTGTGTTGACATATCCTTTAAAGTACCGAATTCATCAAGGCCAAACCAAGCCAGCGTGACATTACAAACAGGGAGTCAAGTCTGAAAGGGAGTCAAGTTTTCTGTTTTTTTTTTTTTCTTTAATTAGGAAAGTTTTGTTCCATCCTTCACTTTTACATCAACGCCCAAATTAAGCCACTGGGGGAAAAATGTCCACACTTTTTAAAGAAATGTAAGCATCCTTCACCAGGCACACACACACAGAACTATAATGAACTCGCATTATCTATTCCAGAGAAGCTTGGGCCTCAGCAACCAAACAAAGAGACGCGAGTCTGTTTGAAATGTCTCTATGCAGCAATCCAGAGCGCCACAGACCCCTGGAGATTCTAGGGAAGGATGATAAGCTTCAAGATTTTGCTCTGGGACTTGCTTATTTGTTTAAAGGGAAGCATATTGCTACCTGAGTCTCCGAACTGATAAACTGTTCAAAATTTTGCCTCTGATAAGCTTTGCTTACCACCTACATGTTGATGCACCTGGAAAATGAAGTAAGTTCCTTAAAATATAAAAGACTCTAAAAGATAGAAGCCCAGCCTGCTGTGAAGGGCTTAGCACGGTGAATATGAAGATGGAAACAGAAATAAGAAGCTTTCCAGGACTTACACAAACAGTCTACCAAAACGAGACTGTAAGAGGTTGATGACAAACATGCCTCAAGAGGTTATCAAAACACCAAGGAAAAGATGGAGAGCAACAGGAGCCACAGGTGGATTCGAACAGCTGATGTTTCAGTTAGTAGTCAAGTTCTTCACCACCGAGCCACCAGCCCTCCCCATAATCCAGAGTCACAAATCAGTTTCACTCCCTCATGTACGTAACTACAAATACTTAAGAACTCTGGAGACAGACTGCCTGAGTTCAAATCCTGGTCCCTCTGCTTAACCTGTAGCTTTATTTGGTGCAATTTACTGAACTTTTTTCTCTTCATATGGTCCTTAGGTGCCCTCGGTCCATTCCAACTCATAAGGACCTCCTAGGATGAAACAGAACCACCCCAGAGGGCTTCCTAGCCTGGAATCTTCACAGGAGACAACTGCTGCGGAGCCGACGGTGGGCCCAACGGTTCACCTTTTGGTTAGCTGCAGAGCGCTTAATCGTTGCACTATTGGGGCTGCTTTCTAGAACATGGCAACACAATGATGCTTCCCTCCTGTTGTTACAAAAGAAGTTACCGCATATGTAACACTTACTATGTGTGTTGTTATACTTTCAAGTTGCCTTTGAGTAGGCAAGACTCAGGGTCGCCCCACGTGTGTGAGCAGAACTGTGCACCTGTTTTCAGTGGCTAACTTTTTTCCCCTAAATTTCATTGATTTTGTTGTTATTGAGAGTATATACAGCAAAATATATATTAAAAAGATTCTACATGTACAGTTTAGTGACATCGATGACATTCTTTGAGCTGTGCAACCGTTTTCACTCTCCTTTTCTGACGTGTTCGTCTCCCATAAACTCACCACTCCCTTAAGGTTCCTACCTAACCTTTCAAGCTGCTGTTGTCACTCTGGTCCCATATAGACAGTCCTTGAGCATAATGCTCAAGGTAGACTTTTTTTTCTTAACTAGTTAAGCTAAACTGTCATTTGGTTTTAGGATGACTTCAGGGGATATTTTTGGCTTACACTTTAAAGATTATCTCAGGGCAATATTTTCCAGCTTCATCCATCTCCAAGGGCTCCACAGAGTTGAGGGTTCACGAGAATCTGAAATTCTCTTCTGCGTTTGCTTCCTTTCGAACCGGATTCTTTTATGGAATCTTTGATAAGGTTGTTGGCCAGGCACCATCCAGTCCTTCTGGTCTCATGGCAAAGGAGGCAGTTGTTGGTGGAGGCCATTGGCCTTACATTCCATATCTTCCTCCTCTTCCTGACTCTTCTTCCTCTGTGGCTCCTAGCAAGTAGAGACCAACTGTGTCGTGGATGGCTGCTTCCAAGATTTTAAGATCCCAGGCTCTATGCAACAACTAGACGGCAGAACAGAAGCACTAAACACAGCATTAGGCCAATTAAGTGGGGTGTCCCGTGAAACCACCAACACAAAACTCCAAATCCATTGCCATGAGGTATTTGCTTGTACACCAACAGCCTCAACAACTACTGTTTTGGGGGGGGGGGGGGTCATTGTTGAAAATGTATCTATCACAAAACTTTTGCCAATGAAACTTCTTTACAGGTGTACAACATTGCATAATCTCCTGTGCAACCCTACCCTTAAATTAACACAATTGTCCCATTATTGTTAACCCCCTATTTCTCCCTTCCTCCCACCCCTATTAACCACTAATTACCTTTTGTTTCTATACATTTGCCTTTTCTTTTTATAGAAGGGAGATCATATAATGTCTATCCTTTTGTGACTGGCTTATTTTGCTCAGCAGAATGTCTTCAAGCTGCATCTACACCCTAACATGTATCAATACTCCATTTCTGCTACTGTCGAGTAATATTCCATGTACATATGGAGCACATTTCATTTATTCATTCACGTATTGATGGGCATTTAGGTTGTTCCACTTTTTGTCTATTGCAAATCATGCTGCAGTGAATATTGATGTACAAGTCTTTTTGAGTCTCTGCTTTCAAGTCTTTGGGGTATATATCTAGGAGCAGAATTGCTAGGTTATATGGTAGGTCCATTTTTAGTTGTTTGAGGAACTGCTATACCACTTTTCATGATGGCTATACCATTTCACATTCCCACCAGGTATGGATAAAGGTTCCAATTTCCCTACTTCCTTGCCAACATTTGTGATTTTCTGTTTGTTTGTTTCAATCTTACCCATCCTAATGGGAATGAAATGGTATCTCCTCATGATTTTGATTGGCAGCTCCCTGATGGCTAATGACGCTGAACATCATTTCATATGTTTGGTGGCCGTTTGAATGTCCCCTGTGGTGGAATGTCTACTTAAGTCCTTAGCCAAATTTATGATTCAGCTATTTGTTTTGTTGTTAAGCTGCTGAAGTTTTATACGTATCTTGGTTAATAGACACTTGTCAGATATGTGGTTTCTAAAGACATTCTCCTAGTCCGTAGGTTGTCTTTCCACATTTTCAGTCAAGTCTTCTGACGAACCAAAATTTTTAATTTTTACAAGATTGCATTTATAGATTTTGTCTTTTGCTGTTGGTGCTTTTGTTATTCTATAAGAGAGTCCGTTGTTGAAAGCTAGGCCTGAGAGCATTGGCCTTGCTTTATGGCAGCAGGCTGCCGCATCTTTCTCCTGCAGAGAGCCTGATGGATTCCAGCTATCGGCCTTTCAGTTAGCCCCCAAATATTAAGTGCTGCTGCACCACCAGGGATCCTTGGCTTGAAACAACTGCCATTATCTCACAGTTTCTGTTCTGTTTCTTCATTCTTTTAACAACCTTATTTGTAATAGCCAAAACCTGAAAACTAAGTGTGTGGATAAACAAATTATGTAACACCCATTCAATAGAATACTGAAAAACCAAACCCAACCCATTGCTGTTGAGTCAATTCCAACTCATAGCGAGCCTACAGGACAAAGCAGAACTGAGAGCAAACTTTAGGGAAGATTTATCCAAGAGGAAAGAAAGTTTGCATCCATGCAAAGGGTTGTACCCAATAGTCTGCGTTTTTATCATAAAAATAAATATGACATGGTATTTGCCAATTTGACGTCTTTAGTTCACACACAATGTTCTGAAGTTTCAGAACATGGCTGAGGTAGGAGGAGGCCGAGAGCTCTTCTTCTGTGGCCATCTTAGGATCCACACCAAAACCCAAAGCCAATCCAGTGCCGCTGAGTGGATTCTGACTCATGCGAGTCTACGTTACAGAGCAGGACTGAGCTCCACAGGTCTTCTGGGTAGTAATCTTTACAGAGGCAGGTCACCGGGGCTTTCTTCAGCAGCACCAACAGGTATGTTCCCACTACCAACTTTCAGATTAGTAGTTGAGTACAAACCAAATGGACTATCCAGGAACCTTCTAGAATCAACAGATGTGTTAATGAGCAAAGTGTCCTTCCTAGTCCTTTGTCTAGGATACTCACGTGTTTGTTGCCTGGTATATTATCTGTCTCTCCTTGTTAGAATGTAAACTGTACACAGCCAAGGGCCTGACCTGTTTTGTTCACTGCTGTGTCTCATGCCTGGAGCAGTGCCTGGCACACAGTCCATCTCAGTTGATGAACACTGAGGCAATGTGGAAGCCTAGTCACACAGAGAATGAGGAAAATAATGACAATGCATCTTAGGGATAAAAAATAGTTTTCTGCTTGTATAATAAAAATGATCTGTACTCCTGTTTGAGGTGTCCTCATGTGCTTAAATACTGTACCTGGAAATAATACCATGTGGGTTTCAAGAAGGTTTTACCTACCATAATTTCCATGAAAATCAGAATTCAAGAAGACAGCAATGGTTCTGAGTCCTGCTGAATCATGCACACACACCTTTCTTTATTTGTGACAAGGAATGCTCTGCCTTGAGTGGCTGTGTGACCTTGTGCTGGTGACTCACCCTCTCTGTTCTCATGTGTGAAAAGAGCTGGGCTTCATGGGCTTGCTGTGAAGACCAAATCCCATCTGTTCTCAGTAGCACGACACTGTCCACTAGCTGTATAAAAGAGATGAAGGGACTGTGAACCACTGCAGAAACACAAGATGCTTATTCAAGGAACCTGGAAGCAGATTCCTGCATTTGAATCCTTGCTCTGCAAGCTATATATGCCTCGAGTTTCCCCATTTGAAAATGGGTATGAGAATGATGATTCTGTCTGTTGCATAGTGGTATTCTGGGTACTGAAAGAGCTCACTGATGTATGTACTTACAAGAGTGCCCGCATATTGTAAGTGCACAATAAATGCTAAAACCAGTGGCCATCAAATCAGCTCCAATTCTTGGTGACCCCACATGTGTCAGGGTAAAGCTGTGCTCCGTAGGGTTTATAATAGCTGAGTTTTCAGAAGAAGACTACCAGGACTTTCTTTGGAGGAACTTTTGGACAGACACCAACATTTTGGTTAGCAGCTAGGCATGTTAACCGTTTGCACCAGAGGACTTCCAATAATTGCCAGCTGGCAGTCATAAGGTTATTACTGTGAACACACATACCCTTAGAAGAGGATTTCTCAGCCTTGGCACCATTGACATTCTAGACCAGATAATTCTTTGCGGTGGGGCTGTCCTGGGCACTGCAGGCTGTTTAGCAGCATACTTGGCTTCTACCCACTAAATACCAGGAGCACTCCCTACCCCCCCGCCACCCTAGTCGTAATGATCTAACATGTCTCCAGACATTGTCCAAATGTCCCTGTTGGGGACTGGGGAAGAGACGCAATTGCACCCAGTTGAAAACCATTGTAATAGGGTCACCAAATTTTAAAGTTGGAAGGGATCTTAGTTATTACTTACTCTTGTAGTTTCCAGATTCTTTTCACCATATCCCATGATGCCTGACACATGTAAATGCATATATATTTATTATACATATGTATCTAAAGTTTCCCCATAAATACCTAACTCTTATAGTATGACGCACTCTGATACTTCCAGTTCTATTGTTGTTGTTGGGTGCTATCGAGTCGATTCTGACTCATAGCGACCCTGTGACCAATAAAACGAAACACTGTCTGGTCTTGCACCAGGTTCACAATTGTTTGTATGCTTAAGCCCATTGTTGCAGCCACTGTGTCGATCCATCTTATTGAAGGTTTTCTTCTTTTTTGCTGACCCTCCACTCTACCAAGCATGATGTCCTTCTCCAGGGACTGATCTTTCCTGACAACACGCCCAAGGTATGTAAGACGTAGTCTTGCCATCTTTGCTTCCAAGGAACACTCTGGTTATACTTCTTCCAGAACAGATCTGTTTGTTCTTTTGGCAGTCGGTCGTACATTCAACACTCTCCTCCAACACCACAATTCAAAGGAATCAGTTCTTTTTCTGTCTCCTTTGTTCATAGTCCAGCTTTCACATACATATGATGTGATTCCATCCTATTTGTTTCTATTTTATTTCCCCCCAAAAATAAAATCCCTGGTTATGACCTTTTAAATTGATTTTATAACCCACTTAAAGGTTGCAACCTACAGATTGAAAAACACTGATCTAGTCAATTTTGTTTCACCAAAGGTCAGAGAAATTTCTGGACATTTGAGTTCCATGGTGGTGAACAGAACCACTCAGCCAGACAATGGACATTTCAGGACAGTCTTTACTCAATCCCAAGTGGACCATTCAACCAACGCAGGTGAAGTCAGGTTCCCAACTTCCAGGAGGACATGAGTTTGGAACAATTGACGGGAAAAGCTTAATTCCAAGGGATTAGCTACATTCCAAATTGATCCTATGTGAAAACCACTCTCTTTATTACCTGGAGTCCCTGGACAGCACAACTGGTTAATCACTAATCACTCAGCTACTAAGTGAAAGGTTGAAGGTTCGAATCCACCCAGAGGTACCTAGGAAGACAGGCCTGACAACTTGCTTCCCAAAGGCCACAGCCATGAAAACCCGAAGGAGCAGCTATTCTGCACACACGGGGTTGCCATGTATGGAATCAACCAAGGCGCCTAGATCAAGTACTTGGGTACGACCTCATTAACAAAACAAGACTCCTATCTCAAACAGGGATACAGGTTCAGATTTCAACATATGTTATCAGGGGACATAAAACCAAACCCAAAACACACTGCTACAGAGTCAATTCCAATTCATAGCAACCCTACAAGACAGAGTAGAACTGTCCCATAGGGTTTCTAAGGAGCTGCTCACGGTATGAACTGCTGGCCTTTCGGTTGGCAGCTGAGTTCTTAACCCCTGTACCACCAGGGCTACTGGGGGACACAATTCAATCTATCAGTTTAACTCCTAGGCACATCAGAGAGAGGACAGCCAAGTTTTGCCTTGGGCCAGGGTAAAGGTTGTCACAAGGAGGAGTTTTTCAAGTGCAATCACCAAGTTCTGTTGTATAATCCACTATTACACACTTCAGGAAACTCTGGTGGCATAGTGGTTAAGTGCTAGGACTGCTAAATAAAAGGTAGCAGTTCAAATCCACCAGGTGCTCCTTGGATAATTCTATGGGGCAGTTATACTCTAGCTATAGGGTCACTATAAGTTGGAATCCACTCGATGGCAGTTGGGTTTTTTTGGAGGCGGTGGTTTATTACATACTTTGGACATGTTGTCAGGAGGGATCAGTCCCTGGAGAAGAACACCATGCCTGGTAAAGTGGAAGGTCAGCGAAAAAGAGGAAGAGCCTCAGTGGGATGCACTGACACAGTGGCTGTAACAGTGGTCTCCAGCATCACAACCATTGTGGGCAGGGCACAGGACCGGGAGTGTTTCATTCTGTTGCACATGGAGTCACTGTGAGTTGGAATCGACTTGACAGTACCTGACAACAACTAAAGCGATGGATCTCTGGTGGTGCAGCAGTTAGGAGCTCAGCTCCTAACCAGAAGCTCAGCAGTTTGAATTTACTTGGTACTCTTTGGAAACCCTGCAGGGTAGTTCTACTCTGTCCTATAGGGTCGCTAGGAGTTGGAAACTACTCAACGGCAGTTTTATTAAAGAAACCGGGGGGGGGGGGGGGGGGGGGGCAGAGGTGTCAACGACCTTTACTAGGAAGAGAAACAACTCTTTAAACAACTGTTTAAAATTAAAAAGACTACATCAAAAACTCCTTTCACGTAGTACTTTGCATAATGTGTTTGTTCTCCAAAAAGTTAATTCACCTAAAGTTAATGGTGAATTGTAGCAGCTGACATTTATTGAGTCCTTCCTACAGGCAATCTCCAAGCTACGTCCTTAGTATGACAACTTCATCGTCCTCAGCCCTTTGGGAAACAGATGGATTTACCACCATCCCATCTTGTGGGTGGGGACACTGAGGCTCAAAGGGGCTAAAGGACTCGCCTCAAGTGACAGAGCTCCTAAGTGGTAGTGCTAAAGGCTGAACCCAGCTGGGGCTGACAGTTAACAAATAAAATTATAGTTTGCCTCTGACATGGCACTGCATGATACTAAATACATACATACATATATATGTATAAAATCATTGCTTATCTAAAGTTCCAATTTAATTGGGCATCCTGTATTTTATCTGCAACCCTACACCCATGTGGTTGGAGTCCAGAACTCTGACTTGAAGCCACCTTGCTCCTGTTGCTCAGAGCCTAGTTCTGGAACAGCAGCAGCAGCATCCCCTGGGAACTTGTTAGAAATGCAAATTCCTATGCCTCATCCCAGATCTGCCATCGTTAGCTGCCATCCAACTCAAGGTGACCCCTGTGTTACCGAGTAGATGCTGCTCCATTGAGTTTTCCTGGGATATAATCCAAAGGGAAGTGGATCACCAGGCCTGTCTTATGTGGTGCCACTCAGTGGGTTTGAACCACTAACCTTTAGTAGTTGAGTGCAAACACGGTTAGTGCCACCTGTGACCTAACCCAGACCTATAAACCCAAAGCAAACTCACTGCCGCTGAGTTGATTCAGATTCATAGCGACCCTATAGAATAAGAAATGATCTGGTTTTCAGCAAGCCTCCCAGGAGAGTTCTGAGCTGTGCTCAGACTTGAGCTGGACTGTATAGGGCTATACTACCAAATGCAAAATTACTCTAAGTAGCACCTGGTGGATTCAAACTGCCGACCTTTTGGGTAGCAGCCATAGCTCTTAACCACTATACCACCAGAGTTTCTGTCCTTTCTCTTACCCAAAGGAAAAAGATGAAAACAGCCTGTTTGATTCTCCCAGGCAGCTTGACAACCTGGTATTTCTTTTGCCCTAATGCTAAGAGGATTTTGGTTTATGATTAAGAAGCAACCAAACCTATTACTCTTGAGTCACTTCTGACTCAAAGTGACCCTACAGGACAGAGTAGCTCTGCTCCATGGGGCTTCCAGTGTGGAAGCAGACAGCCACATCTTTCTCAAGCAGGGTGACTAGCTGCTAAGTTTGACCTGCTGACCTCTTGGTGAGCAGCTGGGTGGTTTAACCACTGTGCTAGCGGCAGGGCTGCTTCATGCAGAAGAAGTGGGGGAAAGTTATTCAGGTTTCACAGCAGGGCCCTCTGCAGCTTCTCTACCTGTAACTTAACCTATGTCACTGCCTGCACATCACACCAGGATGGGGGTGGGGCGGTTAAGAGATGTATAATTGAATGCAGCAGTTTAATAGCTACAAAACACACACATACACACACACACACAAAGACGGTTCTAGTCTTGCAGTTTTCCAAGGGCCAATCAGAGATCCCTTGTGATATGATGGATCACTTCTATATTTTATATAACTCCTACCAAATGACGGGATGAGACTGTGCAAATCATTTGCTTGTGGATGTTGCTAACAATGCAAATAAAGTGCATGGCCCCCTATGGTGGTGAGACCATGCAAATGAAGTGTTTGGAACCCTACTGAGGAGACGGGTCAGTTTTGCCAACCTGCCAGGCCTAAAATGCCAGACCAAGGCAGGGGTTGGGCCAAGAGGCTGAGGGCACAGTTTCTTGCAGGCAGAGCTGAGATGACGCTGTGTCCTGAGTTTTAATCTGTATTTCTCTAAATAACTTTGCATAATTGTGTGTTGTCTGTGAGTTCTGTGTGACAGCGCAAAGAATTATCAAACCTAGTAGAAATGTAGACAATGCCAGGGAAAGGACGGCTGCTATCAGAACCGGTAGAAAGGTTGGAGAGAGGATGTACGTCTGACCTTGGCACCATACAAATCAGCCTTGGACTAAGACTGACTGGGGGCCGGAGGCCCCCACCATGCCATCTTCACACCCTTGGTCAGAAAAAAGGTTCATTACAGTAAACGAAGTCGTTGAAACCCCTCTTACAGAGAAAACACACGTGTATGTGAGGGCACACAGCAAACAGCAGGGAGCCCAGGACAGGTGGTGCCCGCAGGCAGCACAGCTAGAGACAGCACCAAGCTTTAAGTGACTGATGGGACCAGCCCAAAGAAGAAACTGTACTGTGACAGTGACCTCCAACCTAGAACCTCACTCACATCCCACCTCTCACAGCCCTGACTCCTACTCAGCCTTTGTCAGCTTACATGTCACTGTCTCAAACCAGGCCGATCCCATCCTTAGCCGCCAAAATGTCTCCGTGGCTAGCGGTCAAGTGTATCTACCATTTGTACCACCCACTGGCTCCCTGGGACATAGGAAATCCCCAAAGAATTTATATTAAACGAACCTAGAGCCTCTTACATGCACTGTCCCAGTGAATCTCGACAATTGGTACGACCCATTCTCATCCCGTTTTGCAGTGTTGAAGAGTGGTTAAGAGCTCCAGCTGCTAACCAAAAGGTCAGCAGTTTGAATCCACCAGGTGCTCCTTGGAAACTCTAGAAGCAGTTCTATTCTACCCTATAAGGTCGCTATGAGTTGGAATTGACTGAACATCCACAGATTTGGTTTAGGTTTCACAGAAACAGAAGCAAAGGCTCAGGGAGACTGAAACGTATCCAGATCGCACAGCTACCATGGCAGCTCCAAAATTTACCCAGGACACTAGACGGATAACCCAAGTTTTTGACCTCTCGAGGCCTCAGTTTGCTTGTCTGAGGCGGCAGGAATGGGTGGGTGGGGAAAGCCCAACAACAACCAAAAAACAGGAGATAGCCTAGATGGCCTCAGAAGTACCCCACAGGACAACCATTCTACGGGAACACTGGGTAAAATTCTTCCAAACCCATTTGCCTTGAGTGCAGGCAGTTGGCAGAACTGTTTACATTTCAAGTGCTCATCTTCACAGTGTGACAGTGGGGCCGGGCACCACGGGGCTTTCCTCCATGCCTTCAGACCAAATCAACGGCAATGGGCTGAAAGAGGAGGGAGAAAAGGAGGCCTGGTGGGCTCCCATCTTTATTTGGGGGAGCAGCCTGTCTCTTGATTGAATCAAACACAATCAGTCTCCAGCCTACTTCCCTGAGGAGTTGAACCGTCTCCTGGTACATTTCTTTCCTGCTTTTTGTTCCCAAGCACTCGGCTTCCTTTTCATAGACGTTAGGTCTGTTCTCTGCACCTGTCAGCAGGGCACAGCACTCTCTCGGTTCCCTGAGGTCTCTCTGCTTGTTCACTCGTCTTTTCTCCTTCGCATCCTCTAACTAGCGCAAACCTGAAGCATCCGAACGCCATGAAACCTCTTTAGCTTACATTTTGCTTCAGTGTGCATTCGGGAACACACTCCTGGCAACTGGTTTAATGAGTCCTCGAGTTTGTGTGTCTATTTGTGACTGATATTCACGTACTGCTATCAAAATTAGCAGCCATCAGTCAAGCAGAAAGTTATTATCAGGCAGCACTAAACAAACCCCAAGTCCAAGTGACATCGAGGCTTTGCAATAATGGATGTCTGAGTAATTTAACTAATCGCTAGATTCAGCCTAGCTGAGCTTTTTTTTTTTTTTTTCTTTTTCTCCTCATACATAAGCAAGCAGGAATCTGGCAAGTTAAGAGCGAGGTGCCAGCAAATTCATCTTCAGATAGAAATTTCACCTGTGGAAATCAACTCAACCCTCTCGGTTGTTTTTAAAGTATATGTTTGTTTCTATTCGTTTTAACCTGTGTCATGTAGAGCTCTATGCCAGGAATTTAAACATAAAAGCTGACAAAAAAAAACACAGTTATGGGAAAGAAGGAAGCCTCCATTTATTGTATTTGGCAATTTCAAAAATTATCACCCTCATTCTACCGTTGTCCTAGAAAATGCTTTGCTCACATTATAAAATGCCTCTTGGCCTCTGTCCATTTTTGCCACGTATATTTGTAGCAGACAAAAAAGTAAGGCTTTTCCCTTAGATCAGGGAAAGCTATCATTTGGGAAATGCAATGATTGAAGTTAGAATATTTCAAAATGTTCAACCCAGCATGCACCAGGGCAGGTATTCTCCACGGACAATGACGGGTTTTTGCTCATCATTTTACAAATACATTAGCCCTTCTCCCAAGAGATTACTAACAGAAAGAAGCTAAAATGGTTTGTCCAAAGAAACTGGGAAAACCAGTGGAGAGATATTCTTAGGATCACAGAAGAAAGGAGAGAGCACAATGTAAAACCTCAGGAAAACTGGCTCATGTTCAGAATTCAAGGTTTGGATTTCTTAAAATATAAGAACAGAAGCAAAAGACTTGGGGTATAGCTCAGTGTGGTCATTCCTAACAAGAGCTTTGGCATCAGGTATTCAGTTCCAAGCTTGTTAGTGTTGGGGAAAATTTCTTATTCTTGCTAGGCCTCAGTTTTCCCGTCTGGGGAATGGGCTTAACTGTTGTACCTAACTCACAAAATTATGTGTCAACATGTTTATAACAGCCACCTGGCATCCCATTACCTGGCTGTGCCATATTCGGCCAATGCCACTCGTATTTTTGTTGCTGTTGATTGCTATGGCAATAATGCCGAGCTGAACATCTCTCTTTGTGTATGTCTATTAAATATTACCATATTTTTATGCAAATAACATATCCCTTATATGTTTGTTTGCCAACCATCTTTCTCCCTCAGATATTTTCAGAAGTATGCTATGCATAAGACAATCTGCCTGAAAACACTTGTTCCAACAGTTATGATTCTTACTTTCCAAGTGCCCTGAGACGTGCTGGAGTTATAGCAAGGACATTAGCATGCTTGGAGCCAAACAAACCAGGGTGAGCGTGGACAGGAAGCAAGTCCCAAAGCTTATGATGGAGAAGGGATGTGTTCACATACATCTGTCATCTCACCCAACCAACCAAAAACCAAACCCAATGTCACTGAGTCAGTTTTGACTCATAGTAACCTTGTAGGGCAGACTAGAACTGCCAAAGAGGGTAACTAAGAAGTGGCCGGCACATTTAAACCGTGGCCTTTCTGGTTAGCAGCTGTAACTCTTAACCATTACTTCACCAGGGTCTCCCCACCTCCTCCAGTGGGACAGAAATTTGACCCTAAAGAAAATATGGATTTGCCTTTAAGAGATTTGCTCGAGGACCCACAGGAGGAGTTCCTGGGTGCGCCAGAGTAAAATGAGTCTTTGATCATCCAGTGTTTCCAGTGGACTCTGCCTCAGAAACCCTGACCAAGTAAACCCTCTCAGCCATGACCAAGAAGCAGCTAATTCATTGGAAGGAAAATGCTAAGGCTGCCTTCAGAGTCCTTTAGAAGAAACCCATAGCACCACTAGATGAAGAAAAGGGCTGTGCTGGGAGCCAGGGCACCAGAAACACAGCATCCGTCATTTGCATACTGTCATCCCCTCATGAGGCATGAAGAATGGGTCCCTCGGGCCACATGGCCTTTACAGCTGCCTTGATCCTGGAGGACTGAACATTCAGGCCAGGGCCATTCAGCTTCCCCTGTGGTCTCGGGTGGTTTTGTCATGTCAGGGGCTAGTCCTTGCTCAGCTTTTCTTCCTTTAAAGGACTGTCCTCTCAAAATTGATTAACTTGACAATGATGACCAATAGAGACAAATGGATAACACTCATGCCCATTCAAGACAAATCAAAATGTGCCAGGAGCATCATAAATTCCATAATTACGAAGTATTTTTTTAAGGGGATGCAAGCAGGTTTTTCCATCTCTAACTAGAAGAGTCCTGTGATTGATTTCCTTCAGTCTGTTCTTGAATGATATGAAAAGCAATCAAGATAAGTAAGCAGGAAAATCAAAGTGTCCTAAGCATCTTAAGGTAATAAAAATAGTAACATTCAACAACAGCAGTAACAGGACTTATATTTTATTTGCAATGCTTGTGGAGTGCAAACAGTTAATGAACTCAGGTTACAGTGAATGGGTAGTGGTTTGAATCCACCCACAGGTATCTTGGAAAAAAGGCCTGGCTATCTACTTTCAAAAAAATCAGCCATTGAAAACCCTATGGAACACAGTACTACTCTGTCCCCCATGAGCTGATATGAGCTAGAAATCAACTGAACAACAACTGGTTCTTTGGTTATATTTGTATACTGCAAATTTGGTTATGTACAAATACTTAAATTTGTTTATACATATATATGTTGTTGCTGTGAGTTGTCAAGTTGAGTCTGATTTATGGTGACCCTGTATGTGCAGAATAAACTGCTCCACAGGGTTTTCAAGGCTGTCCCCTTTCAGAAGCAGATCACCAGGCCTGTCCTCTGAGATGTCTCCAGGTAGGTTTGATCCAGCTTTTCCAGCTAGCAGCTAAGGGCTTAACCCAGGAACAAGAGCTGGAAGATAAGATTGACAACATTTCCCAAAACTAAGTTTAAGGACAAAGAGATGCAAAATAGTAGTAAATATTTAGAGAACCAATATCTGAACAGTAAAGGTTTTAGAAAGAGAACACAGAAAAATAAAAAGAAACAGGGAAAGTATCCACTGAATAATTCAAGACTGAGGAGCCTGTTTCCAGCTTCCAGCATGCTGTCACTATCCGCTGAGTTCCTTAACGAGATGGACCACCCAGGATTGTTGTATATTATTATCATTATATACATACACACATACATGGATACACATGTGTACACATGGAGCTCTGGTAATACAGTGACTATGAGGTACAGCTGCTAGCCAAAAGTCTGGCAGTTCAAATCCACCAGCCACTCCTTAGAAATTCTATGGGACAGTTCTACTCTGTCCTGTAGGGTTGCTATGAGTTCAATAGAGCAGAAAACAGGGTTTTTTTTTTTTATGAGTGTGTACATCTATATGTATGAGTTTTCTCCCTTGAGGAAATACTATTGATGCCATCGAAGATCCATGGGATTCTTAGCTACAAATTTCCTCAGAGATTCAAATGGTTTATTTTGCAGATAGGGAAACTGAGGCTCGGAGAGGCTGATTTTTCTAAATCTGGAACAAAGCCAGTCTGAAAGCCTGACTTTCATGACCACAGATCACGAGGGCCCCAGAAGGCCCCACGGGGTGCACCTCCCCCTTCTTTCCTTTTCTGGCTCGGGTCACTCACACCCACACTCGGCCCGGTTCACCTTGACCCAAACACACCAGTCCTCTTCCTTCCTCCAGCACGTCTCAGGCCATTGCACTGACTCTCCTACCTGCTACTGGTAATATGAACATCAGAGAGCACAAAAATAAAAACAAAAAAACTCAGAAGTTAAAAATGTGATAGTTCAAATAAATACCTCAGTACCAGAGTCGGAAGATAAGGTTGACAAAATTTCCCAGAACTAAGTATGAAGACAAAGATACGCAAAATAGAAGAGAATAAAAAAAAATTTAGAGAATCAACATCTGAAAAGTAAAGGTTTCAGAAAGAGAACATGAGGGGAAAAAAAAAAGGAAAAAGAAATGAGGAAAATATTCCTTAAATAATTCAAGACAGAAGAGTGTGTGTCTGCCACATGGCCTGAGGGTACGTTGCCACGGAACTTCAGAATTAAGTTTTTACAAAATTCCTGCGAGAAAAAGCAGATCCTATACAGAAGCCCTGTTGGCACAGTGGTTAAGCACTATGTCTACTGACCATAAAGGTCAGCAGTCCCAACCTACCAGGTGCTCCTTGGAAAACCTACGGGTCAATTCTACTCTGTCCCAAAGGGTAGCTATGAGTTGGAATTCCATGGACAGCAGTGTGTTTATACAAACAGCTGGAAACCCTAGTGGCATAACGGTTAAGAGCAACAGCTGCTAACCAAAAGCTGCTAACCAGCAGTTCGAATCCAGGTGCTCCTTGGGAACTTTATGGACTCAAACACTGCAATGATTATGAAGATGGTGCGGGACCAGGAGACTCTTCATCCTATTATAGATAAGGTCACCACGAGTTAGAACCTTGTCAACAGCAACTATCAACAGCAAATATGAACCACCACCTATGACATTACAAGCATGTTATTTAGATATGTGAAGGTAAAAATGAAATAATCAGAAGAGTCAGCATAGTTGCCTGGGGCAGGGGAAAGGAGATGGGAGAGGGTAGGGAAAAAGTTACTTCTCTTTTTTTTAAAAAAAAAAAGCTTTGTAGAATCTTTGACTCTTTAAACTATATATAACTTTGCTAATATATATGTGGGGGTCAGTTCTATCCTGGCCCCTAGGGTCACAATGAGTCGGATCCGACTCGACGGCACTTAGCAATATACATGCACATTTTTATATATGATAATATATATGCAAAATAATACATGTGCATGTATTCGTAGGTACTTCCGTGCATGTATGTGTTCATCAACAAAACATGCATAGCACAGAAAGGTCTTGAACTGCCCTGAGTAGCACATGACCTGGTGGTCACGGGGAAGACTGTTGGAAAAGATGTTCTTGGTAGCACCAGAAGGGAAAGTTCTGCAGCGATGAGACTAGATGAGGGTCTCTTAGTTCTGGATCTCTTGCCAACAAAGCTTTATTATGCAAATACCTACAATGTATGTGTCAGATGTTCATGGTGGGTGTGAATACCCCCAGATATTTTGAAGGGGGCATTCGGGGTTTAAGTGTTGCTAGGCCACTTCATCTAAACATGTCTGGTGGTTGAATGTTCATCCTAGAGTCTGGAGCATGAGGATACAAGGTAGACAGAACGATGATGATACATTTTTCCACTTGGCTCTTTGCTCTGCTTACAAAGATATTCACTGGGTAGTGTTGTGAGGCTTTACCAGAAACCGGAACTCTTCAGTTCCAAATAGTTGAACCACAACACAAAAAGGGGATGAAGAAGAGCATTATGAAATACTAATAGCAGCTGTGTTAGGTTGCAGAACCATATATAATTTATTTCTTTTCTTCACTATTACTGTTTTCACTTGCTGTTGAGTCCATTACGACTCATGGCGTTTCTTACTGCCTACATACACTTTTTAAAAAGTTTTGGATATGCTTAGAAATGTTTTTTTTTTTAATATGCCTCCCTTCTCTTATTTTTTGAGTAATTTTTTCTTTTTGAAGCTAACATTTACTTCCATTTCTTCTAATAACTCTAAATTCTATTATTTTCTGTATGCATAATCCATAGCCCGTGTTAAACATGGTTGCCAGGGAGACTGTTTTTAAATTCATCAGCAAACAGCTTATTGAGGGATGGCCTTAAAAATGCAAACTTTCAAGTAACTCTAAAGCCTCCACTGAAGAGAAAATGTCCCCAGGAGTCTCACTTGGAGAAATACTTGTTCTGTGACATCAGGATGAAGGTCAGGGGCCGACAGACCTTTACATGTTCTTGCTCTGGACACCACATCTCCCGGCCACCATCCTGTACAAACTGATGGAGTCTTGTGAAGAGCTTCAGAAACTTCCTTCCTCCTTCAATTTCAGCATCACAACCGTAAAATTAATGGGTTGAGCATTCTCTCCCTAATAAGTGCTGCCGATATAAATGTCTCAGTCATTTGTCTTTCTGTGGGGTTTTTAAAAAAAAAAAAAAAAAAAACACTCTTAGGGTGGAGTGTTGCGTTTCTTGCCTTTTGGATAACATTTTCATTTAAATTGCCTCTCACGTGTTGTTAGATTAAGGAAGAAAGACTGCTTGAATAGGTCACAGTTCCCTTTTCATTCATGAGCCTGTTTAGAGCCTCAAATCAATTCCAACTGACTTTCTAAAATGTTTTTTGGGGAAAAATACATTGTGATAAATAGCAATTGCAACGGAAATGTCAAGAAAGGAAGAACAAAATTTCAGCTTGCCACTACTGCGGGATGCCGTTAGACACTTGTGGACTAGGCTTGTCTCTTGTTTTCCTTCCCACTGGATGTCTAATGAAAAGTCCTGGAGGTGAAATGGTTAAGACACTGGGCTGCAAAAGGTTAGCCGGAGGAACCCACCAGCTGCTCCAGGGGAGAAAGATGTGGCGGTCTGCCTTGGAAATCCTATGGGACAGTTTTCCTCTGCCCCATAGGGTTGCTATGGGTTGGAAATGACTCTGCAGCAGTGGATTTGGTTTTACAGGACTTCAAATACAGGGTCTCCCTGGTGGTGTAGTGCTTAAGTGCTACAGCTGCTAACTAAAAGGTTGGCAGTTTGAATCCACCAGGCAGGCCTTGGATCGCTATGAGTTGGAACTGACTTGATAGCAGTGTTTTTTGGTATTTAGGGTCGCTATGAATCAGAATTGACTCTACAGTAGTTGGTCTAGTTTTTAGTTTTTAATGTAGGCAGGAGGGAAAGTACGTGTGTATAGATGCATACATATTATACCTAGACGTACATACACATACATAACATATTATATCTATATCAATGCTCATTAACATTTCTAAAGTGAGTAAGGAGAAAAACTGTACCTCAAATGCTCTCTATCATATGAGGATAATACCTCTGCCCAGGGATCCGGGGGGTCATGCGTTCAGCTTCTCCCCATAGCCTCCGTCCTTCACCCCCAGAAACCTGGTACTGCATAAGTGATAACACATCTTGGTATCGTCTGAATCCTAGTTCCTCCTGCGTGACTTTGAGCAAGTCACTTAACCTCTCTCTATGCCTGTTTCTTCAGCTAGCTATCTATAAAATACAGATAATGATACTTATTTCAGGGGGTTGTAAAGGGAAGCATTTCTTAAACTTTTCTTATCATAATCCACAATGAAAAATACATGAAAACCCAGTAGACACATGTACACAAATATACACATACATGCATACGCATATTAAAAAGAAAAAAAAAAAAACACTGCCATGGAGACTTAGAGAGTCCCCCCGAGTGTTTCCAAGGCTATAAATCTCTCCTAAAGCACACTGCCACATCCTTCTCCTGTGTGCACAGACAAGTGTATGTAAAACCAAACCAAAGCCATTGCTGCAGAGTGGATTCTGACTCACAGTGACCTATAGGACAGAGTACATCTGCCCCATCGGATTTCCAAAGAGCCACTGGTGGAGTCAAACTGCTGACCTTTTGGTTAGCAGATACACACGTATATATGTAGATATCTGAAATTTCAATTTTCACCAAATAGGACTGTATTAGATGCGGCGTATTTGGGTAGTTCTTATTCCATTTTGGTTTATTTTGTTGTTGTTTTAAATGCTTTGGCAACCCATTAAATTGATTCCATGACAAACAGGTCACAACAGGCAGTTTGAAAAAACACTGGTTTACAGCAGATGTTGGCAAACCATGGCCAATGGCCCAAATCTGTCCCAGTGCCTGGTTTTGTAAATAAAGTTTTATTGGAACATGGCCATGCCCTTTCATTGACATACTATCTATGACCACTTTCATGATATGAGAGTCCATTTGAGTAGTTCAGACAGAAACTGTGTCACCTGCAAAGCTGAAAATATTTACCTTCTGGCTTTTGAAGAAAAAGTTTGCCAATCCTTAGTTTACAGGATTAAACATAATAAATCTAATGCGTGGTATATTTAAATAAAACCAAACCGATTGTTTAGGAGTTAATTCTGACTCATAGCAACCCTACTGGAGAGAGTAGAACTGTCCCATAGAGTTTCCAAGGAGTGCCTGGTGGATTCAAACTGCTAACCCTTTGATTAGCAGCTGTAGCATTTAATCAGGATGCACCCAGGGCTACCAAAGTATGGTGTATCATAATCACTTAATAAATTATTATTGTTGTCATAGGTATTGTTGCTACTGCTACAACTGAAGCAAACTAGCCATGGGAGGAATTTTCTCATTAAATAAATGTGATAAGAACGGCTCGCTCGAAAAATAAATAAAATTGAGAAACTTAGGTAAATGAAGCTGGAACAGAGACTCTGTCATCTAAGTATTAACTTTCACATTGAGGGTTATTTGGTGTCTTTGTTCCCAAGCTTGAGGAGGGTACATCAGTCTAACTGATACCCCAAATTAGCATTATCAGTCACCCCACTGCCAAGAAAACCTGCAGACAGAGAGGTTAGATCACATTTAAGCTTCTAGATCCTCCTTCTGAAAGTGCCCTGATCTTCTTCTTGTAGTCATTAGAGACTAAATTTCTGATAAGCAAAGTAAATGAGATGCAGTGACATTCCGCTAATTGAGTCATCTCCTGTGCTTGGCTGGGCTGGGTTGTTAATTACCAGCTAATCTGATCAATATGGAGCTGCCTGGCAGCTAGTGGCTGGCAGAGAGGAGGGTAAAGGGCTACTCTGCCCCCAAAGTTTCTCATTGGTCCAAGTGGATGTCAAACCTACCGGTGACAGCGGAAACCATCTGAATACTGAGGCCCAAGGGTTTAGAAGAGGAAAAAGACTGTCATCCTACAATAAGGTAGGGGAAGCAGAGAGAAATGGCAAGCTTCCAAGCATTAAGGCCAAGAAAAAAGAGGGCCATGATTACATACCATACATTATTAAAGCTGTATTCTCCCTCTCCCATCTCGATCAAATTTTATTTCAGTGAAGCACAGGGGTTTAAAAAGAGATAAAAGACTTTAAAACATAAATTAAGTCCTATTTGTTTCACCACCATGAGTCAAGCGTGCTGTCTGATTATGTTGCCCAGAAAGATTAAAAGGATTGGGTTTCAGCCCAATGGATTTCTACAATTTGCTGACATCTGGCAGAAGAGATCTCGTAGCCAGTCAAATCAAAGCGCCTCTGTCCCTGAAAACCATTAGGTTCTGTTGGAGGATCTCTGCCCCTCACTTCCTTTCAGAATTACCTTGATAACCATTTGTTAATCTTCCAAAGGGTCTAAATGAGTGTGTAGAAATTTACGGAGCTGGAACAATGGGTTGCTTTTGCTTGCAAAATATACACAGCCTACAAAATATCCACAGCCTCTCAAAGGCCTACACGGGTTCCCATTTGTGGGAACTTTAGTCATAAAGGATAATGAGCCTATCAGGTTGGCAAAAGATAAACTGGTAATACCAATAGTGGCAAGAGTGTGGGGTCATGGGGAAACAGGCAATCTCAATGGCTGCTGGTGGGGAGGAATCTTTTCTCTAGGGGGTTAGGGATGGGTGGAATCCTTGGGTCTTACAAATGATTAACAGGCCTGGCTGCTTTGGAAGTAAAAATCTACCCAGAGGCATCTTTGAAGAATGGCCTGGTGATCTACTTCTGAAAATCCCACACAGCAGAGTTCTGCTCTGCCACATATGGGTCGCCATGAGTTTGGGGGGCACTGGATGCCAACTGGTCTCTGATTAGGGATGAGGTGGGATAAAGAGTCTGTGATTCGACAGTACGTACTGAAACGAAGTGCACATACCTTTTGGTCTAGCGATTCTATACCTCTGGGATCCTCACAACAGCAGCAAGTCTTTCTGCAATGATTAGGGCATTAAGGGCACTCTTCCAAATGGTGTATACCTACTGGCTTCCTCCTCAGAGTCTCGCTCCCACCACTAGGCTATCCCATCTTTCTAACTTGACTCTGAAATATGCACATATTATCTACCACTGAGTACATACTGTGTGGGGTACATTGGTAAGGGGTGGGCCGTCCCCATGGAAGAAACACTCAAAGGGCGAGTGTATGTGATGGAAGAAAACCTTTTAATGAAATGCTATGCCCTTATGCCTTAGTTGTCTAAATGGAGTTTGAATGAAAGCAGGAAGAGATAAAAAAAGAAAGACTTGGGATGTAGCAAGGAAACCATCACCTCAAGAAAGTATGGGCATAACCAAAACAATATGGGGGGGAACTCAGTGGTATCAAACGTTTGGGAATGCATTTCAGCAGGAAGAGCAACCATAGTGAGGCCTCCGCTTCCGGTTCTGTCTCTCTGTCTGTCTGTCTGTCTCTCTCTCTCTCTCGCACATGCACACATACACATACACATACACATACACATACACACAGACACAGACACAGACACAGACACAGACACACACACACACACACACACACACACACACACACTTTCCACATCAGATACCTCCACTTGAGGGCCCTCCAGATGTGCTCCTTCTGTGCTTGGGCAAAATGCTGACTTTTGCCCTGTCCGCACCCCCACTCCCAGCAGCCTCCAATGGGCAAGGGTAGGGAGTTAGAACAGGTGCTTTCTGTCTTCCTCACCCTTCTGGTGGTATGTCTGAGAAAAATGTCTCGAAGAGGCTCCCAGAAGTCCCCAGTGGGCCCAAGCCCTGGATGTGCACAGGGGTTACTGGTTCAGAAACATACCGTGTAGTTTTCTTGCTTCATTTCCCCACTCCCTGCGTAACCACAACCCACTGCTGTCCAGTGATTCTGGTTCACAGTGACCTTAAAGGACAGGGTAGAACTGCCCTATAGAATTTCTAAGGAGTGCCTGGTGGATTCGAACTGCTGACCTTTTGGTTAGCCACCGTTGCCCTTAACCACTATGCCACCAGGGTTTCCACTCTCTTAGTGACCCTTCACAAATAAACTTCCTGCACGCAAATTCTTGTCTCAGGGTCTGCCTTTCAGGAAGCAGTCTCAAAATCATCAGCTATCCATCATGTCTGGCAGTGTAGTATTGAGGTATTCGTTACAGATTTGTTCTCATTCTACTGAACAAGTCAGCTTTGTAGAGGTCAACGTAGAAAACAACTTGAATGTTTCTCTTCATTCTCCTTTAAGCCACTTGTCACTTTCAATTAACATGGTGCCATTTGCATTCAATGTGTAGATAAGAAAAAGAGAAAGAGCCCAGGTCCAACCTGAAGAGGGCTTAATCTCCAGATTCTCTGTCCTTTAGCCACTGTTAGTGGAGTCTTTTGTTATTTGCAGCCCAAGTGCATCTTTACTGATAAAATTTCCAAGATGTTTTGTAAAAGTCAGAAAAGGTGCTTCAGTAGAGTTCCTGTCCAGAATGCCTAACTTCTAACTAATCATGAAACATCGACAAAGCCTAACTAAGAATCAAGTCTACAAAGTAACTGGCTAGTGCTCTTCAAAAATGTTAAGGTTGGGAAACACAAAGAAAGATAGTACTCTTGCAGATTAACAAGGATTTCAGAAACCAGATATAAACAAGGTCTGACAATTAAGTTAAATGAGTTCATCCCAGAAAAGGTGTTACATACCTCACTGCTGAGTATCACTAGGGTCACCTTTGAAGTACTCCCTTTGGGAAGCTATGCACTGATGCCAGCACCTAGTTCACCCTTCAAAGCAGTTTTGGAACTCTTTTTCTGAAATGACCATTAGAGCTGTCACGGATCACCCCTGATATCAAAATGTCTTCCTTTCAATATTTCCTTTATCTTCAGGTAAAGAGAAAAGTCGCTGGGAGCCAGAACAAGTGAGTAAGGAGGGTGTTCCAATGCAGTTATTTGTTTACTAGCTAAAATCTCCCTCATAGACAACTAGACAATTAAGTTTGCGAACTTGCCACCTTGACATTGTGTGCAATGCCGCTCCAGAAAGAGTCCCAAAATTGTTTTGAAGGGTGGACTAGGCGCTGGCATCAGTGCACAGCTTCTCAAGGGGAGTACTTTGTCAGTAATGAGGTATGTAGCACTTAGAACAATTAAGTTTGCAGGCTTAATTGTCAAATCACAAATAAGCTTTGTGATCCTAAACTGGACCCTAGAAACCCTGATGGCAGGGTTAGGAGCTACCGCTGTTAACCAAAAGATCAGCAGTTCAAATCCACCAGGCACTCCTTAGAAACCCTATGGGGTGGTTGTTCTGTATCTTATAGGATCGCTATGAGGCGGAGAGGGGTGAGGAGAAAATAACATTTAATGAACATTTAATGAAATTGAAATATAGACTATGGAATAAATAATAGTGGTCTATCAGTGTTGAATTCCTTGATGTTGATAAGGGAATTGAGATGATCTCAATTCCCTTATCAATCTTGTTCTTAGGAAATGGACCTTGTTCTTAGGAAATGGACACTTAAAGGGTTTGAGGGTAAAAAAAAAAAAGCATTCCTAAATGTTTCATAAAAATATATGGGGGAGAGTAAAGTAACTGGAACAAGACATAAATGGATAAAGGTTACTATGGAAATTCTTTATGATGTTCTTGCAACTTGTCTGTAACTTTGAAATTCTATCACAATTAAAAGTTACCAAAAAAAAAAGTTAAGGACAAAAGCTGTTTTTCTGTCAGGTAAAAGTTATACCTCTGCTCTTTCTCCTATCTTTGCACTGCTAGCAGTCAAGGAAAAGATGAGAAAAACAGAAACACTGAGTGGAAGAGACAGAGGAAAGGTGGGTGGAAGTGAAATTGTTAAGATGGAGAGGTGAGAACTTTGTTTTTTGGCTTGCTATCTCCCCTTCTCCCCCAGTGTGACTTTAAAGGAGTCACCCCCACTTAAGAGTCCCACCAAACCCAAGCCCACTGGTGTCGATTCCAACCCATAATAACCCTATAGGGTGGAGTACGATGGCTCCAGGGAGATTCCAAGGAGCACCTGCTGGATGTGAGCTGCTGCTCTTTTGGCTAGCAGATGGGATGTAGCACTTAACCACTACACCACCAGGGTGTTCCAGATGAGGGCTATCACCCCTAAAAAATAGCTGTCATACTGAGTGCTTGCTATACATTGAGCACTTTTCTGATTTATGAGTTTTAATTCAATTTAATTCTAACCCATTTAATCTTTTAGCACATGCCTTTCGGCCATTGGAAACCCTGGTGACATAGCGGTTAAGTGTTACAGCTGCTAACCAGAAGGTCAGCAGTTCAAATCCACCAGGATCTCCTTGGAAACTCCATGGGGCAGTTCTACTCCATCTATAGGGTCACTATGAGTCTGAATTCACTCAACAGCAGTGGGTTTTTGATTTTCAGTCATATATATATTTGTAATGTAGTAATCTAATCCTTTAATAAACTTACCAATAAATATTAATATATTAATAATATATCATCCTTTATTATGCACTAATTAAAATTAACATCTTGTGCCTAATAACATCTAATCATTTAAGCCTCAGGCTTTTTTTTAAGTTTCATTAAATAAAATAAAATAAAAACCAGTGCCTTTGAGTCAATTCTGACTCATGGTGACCCTGTAAGACAGAGTAGAACTGCTCCGCAGAGTTTCCAAGAAGGAGCACCTGGTGGATTTGAACTGCCAGGTTTCATTAAAGCCAATGGTTGATGAAACTGAAATCTAACATTTAATGAACACTAGCCAAGTGCTTGACACTGGTCTAAGCATTTGACATGTCACTGTGAGATGAATAGATTTCAGGGCAACACCAAGGGCAGATTACCCAATAAGCAAGGTAAGCATCGGCTTACTTGTGCATACTTAACTAAGATGCAATGGAACCCACATGAAATTGTGGGTTCCAGGTAAGAAGGAAGCACAAGGAAGCCTGTGTTTACCTTGCTTACTGGCTCATCCATCCCTGTCAGAGACGGTAAATTTGAGAAGAGGTTTTGATTCTGTGGGAAGATTCTGTGGGCTTGGGAGAAAGAGAGATGCCAGATACACCTGGAAACCAAATCTTTGATGCGGTGAAAAAATGTGAAATTGTTCACTACAAATGATCTGGTAAGCACAGTATTCATTTTCCCTGTGTAGTCCACCCTTGGGCAAACAGAGTTTTTTTGTGTGTGTTTGTTTATTTTTGTTAGTGGCACAAATGGAGTCCCTGGGTGCTGAAAACCACTAAGCATTCAAATAGTAACTAAAAGGTTGGAGATTAGAACCCTCTCAGCAGTGCATTGGAAGAAAGGCCTGGCAATCTGCTTCTGGAAGGTCACAGCCTTGAAAACCCTATGAGTACCATGAGTCAGAACTGGCTGAACAGCAGCTGAACCTATTGACTAAATTAATTCTTACACAGCCCAGGCACCTGGTACAATGAGGTGCCATTTCACACCTGGAGAAGTTGAGAAGCTCATTCAAGTTCAGAGAGATGATATTTGGTGGGACAAGGAGTCAAACCAAGGTTGGTGTGACTTTAGAGGTGACAAGGGGTTCACCGTGACCACATAAACGTGCGTTTTGGGCAGCCACCAAAGGCACTGGCATGAGGTTCTGCCCAGTCAGGTGCGTGGTCAGTGGTCACACTGTAGGACCCAGCTCTCACATGAGTAATTCAAAGAAGATTTAAAATTAGACCCTGTGCTTCTAAGAAATTCATGGCCCAGAAGCTTCCTGAGTTCTGAATCCCAAATTACAGGCCCACACCCTTCACCACCAGCTTCTCAGAGAGCGGTTTATTCAAATTCTATGGTCCTTTCGGCTCTGTATTCTCACATTGTGAGTATTTACAATCAGCTTCAAAAACACCTTAATCTTGATGATTTTGAGGAACTTTCCAGGGCTTACCACAAATGACGTCAAGTGTAATATCTCAGAGTGCGTCAACATTGGTTGGTTATTAGCCAACCCCACGGGTTCTGAAGGCCTTTGGATAAAATGCGAGGACAGATTAAAGCTCGCCTTATGAGGAACATCTCTCACAAAAGGACCTGGGAACCTGAAAGCGAGGCTGAGGACAGCTAGCTACCCGTTCACAAGGCTCCTTTCAATTCAAGGGAGTGTTTTGCTTTCTTTCCTCTCTCCTGGAATTTGCTTTTATTATTTATTCTTTGGCTCCACTCCTGCAAAGACATTTCTTATTGAATGCAAATGTGAGTACTTCTCCCCTTTCTCCATAGCCCTCCTCTTTATCCCTCCTACCTCACCCTACCTCCCTACCAATTTAAAAAAAAAAAAGAAAAAAAGAGGAAGAACTATTGAGCCTCAGAAAGATTTGCATCCTATAAAACTTTCCACCAATGCTAAAATGAACTGGGAATAATGAGTGCTAACAGGCTAACAAGGGCATGGACACCCACATAAGCCTAAATATCCATCAAGTGAAAGAGATGCTCTATTTTAATGAATTCCCAGCATCCCTGACGTCCTCCATGAGCCTGGCTTATAACTCTTTAGGCCAGATTCTTACAGCAACTTCTCGAAGAGCAGGAACTGTACTAACCAACCCATGATGACCCCAGTGTATGCTACAGTAGAACTATAGTCCATGGGGTTTTTACGGCTGTGGCCTTTCAGCAGACAGCCAGGCCTTTCTTCAGAGGCACCTCTGGGTAGGCTTGAACAGCCAACCTTTGGTTAGTAACTGAGGGCTTAACCATTTGCACCAGTCAGGGACTCCAAGACGAGGACTGTTGTTGTTAGGTGCTGTTGAGTCGATATCAACACATAGACACCCCCTGCCACACAGCAGAACTGTCCCATGGGATTTTCTAGACTGTAATTTTGAGGGGAGTAGGTTGCCAGCTCTTTCTCCCGCGATGCCGCTAGGTGGATTCGAGCTGCGAACCTTTCAGTTAACAGCCAAGCACTTAAGCGTTGTACCACCAGGGCTCCATGGGACCTGGACTATGACGAGGCAAATGAGGGACCCAACGAGGACACAGATTTCAGGAGGCAGTTGTTCACTCACTGGCTGTGCATATGTCTTAGGCTTCTCACCTGCCTCACCCTGGTCTAGTCCTGCCAAAGAGCTGACCACCTCCATCCCTGTGCCTCTCCCTACTCTACAGCTAGAGTGATCTTTGTAGGGGGCAAATCTGATTGCGTCGCTGTCCTTCTAAAAGCCTGTCACAGATCACCAGCACCCAGAGGATCAAAGCCCTTCAGATCAGACGCCTCTAAACTCACCCACTCACACACTCCTCCCCTCTCCCTGGGCCTGCAGACCTCCCAACTCCTGTGATCTGACCCACTGTCCAATCTGACTTTTCATACCTGCCACACCCTCTTACCTGGACCAAAAAAACAAACAAACAAGCAAACCCGCATCCATCAAGTTGATTGCAACTGGTAGTAACCCTGTACGACAGAGTAGAACCACCTCCTAGAGTTCCAAGGAGCACTTGAACTGCCAGCCTTTTGATTAGCAGCCATAGCACTTAATAACTATATCACCTTATGTGCGGTGAAGTCTCACCATCCTTGCCTCTAAACAGCATTCTGCCTGTACTTCTTTTAAGACAGATTTGTTCCTTCTCTTGATAGTCCACTACATATTTAGTTGTCTTTGACAAAATCGTAAATCAAAGACATCAAATCTTCTTCTGTTTTCCTTATAGCTCTGTATGTGTTGGTTCTATACGCCACTGTCACCAGCCTTTCTCCAGAAGCTCCTTTCAGGTACTCCTGTAACACGTGCTCTTAAATCTTTCCTATTACTGTTCTAACTTGTTTAAGTCTATCTCCCTTTCTGGTCTGCAAGCCAGGGATGGGTCCATCTTGTTGGCAAGCCCATGCACCTCTATACTGCCAGGTCATCGTAAACTGGTTGCCTTCAAGTCAATTCTGACTCATAGAGACCCCATGTGTATCAGTGTAGAACGGTGCTCTGTGCAGTTTTCAATGGCTGATTTTCCAGAAATAGATCACTAAGCCTTGCCATCTCTGGGTGAACTTGAACTCCAACATTTCAGTTAGAACATCTGAAGGCATTAACTGTTTGCATCACACAAACCCTAAAACATGGTGCTGTCAAGTCAATTCCAGTTCGTGTCAACCCTTTAGGGCAGAGTATAACTTCCCCCTAAGGTTTCCAGAGAGTGGTTGGTGTATTTGAGCTCTTGACCTTTTGGTTAGCAGCCAAGATCTTAACCACTGTAACACCAGGGCTCCTTACACTGTATACATAGGTCAAATTCCATAGCCTTGGGACTTATCAACTGTGTGATCTGAAGCAAGTTACCTAACTTCCTGGGCTTCAAGGCTTCTTACCTGTGAATGACCGGTAATACTAGTACCCACCTCAGAGGGTTGTTTGTGCAGAGGACATGAGAACTGCCAAGGGGACCTTAGCACTAGCTCTGCCGAATGGAAAACATGCCGTCAGTTTCCACTGAGGGCATCATTTCCATTTCAGCACGTATGTGGAGTAGTTCCACGTACATTATTTTTTCCTAATCCCTTCTGTGAACTTCCTTTGCTTTTTTAACTGCTTCGGTCTGAAAAATTCAAATTGGAGACTCAGAATTCACTTGGCAGCATAAGACAAAACTTTCTTCTTTTTTTTTAAATAACTAGAAGAACCTTGAAAGGTTTTATTTCAAACTAATTGCCAATACTTAGCAGCAGTCCAGCCCAGACCTGGGATCCTGCAGTTTGTCACCTCTTCTGTTTTGGATGGATTCAAAGGCTCCAGATCTTAGAATGCAAATGGGAAATGCGAAGATGAATAAACTCAAGTTGCTGGCCTCCGTGACTACAGTAAGAGGGATGCTTAAAACTCTGAGCAGGCATCTTTTTATGCTGAAAGAAGGGGCTCAGCTCCACCTTTTTGAATGACCTGTGGCTCATGGCACTGTTCTACACCCTGGAAATGACTATCCTTTGTGTTGGGCTTTGAGGAAGTCAAAGGTGGTGGGTGGTTGCTTCTCTCCTCAGAAAGTTTATCTTCTTTCTGGGTGTGTAGTGTTGTTTACCTAAAGCACAAAAATGCTACAAAATAAAATAGTAAATGAGTCTTATTTTTTATGCTGCCTCTTATCAACTGTTGGTGTGTGCCTGGAGTGTCATGTTAAGGATTCTTTCTTGTTTTTAATATTTTAGTGTGCTTTAAGTGCAGGTTTATAAGCCAATCTGTCATACAAAAACATACACACACACTGCTACGGAACTCTACCAGCTCCCCCTACCCTGTGACAGAATGCACCTCCTTTCTACCCTGCGTTTCCTGTGTCTAATTCAACCAGCTCTTGTCCCCTTCCAATCCCTCATTTCACTACTGGACAATAGCTGCCCAGTTAGCTGCTGGTAGCTACTTAAGCCAAGAAGCACACTCTTTACCTATATCATTTTGTGTCTTACAGTCCAGTTCCATCTTTATATGAAGAGTTAGCTTTGGGAATGGTTTCAGCTCTGGGCTAACAGAGAATCTGGGGCCATGTCTTCCAGGTACCCTCCAGCCTATCAGACCATCAAGTCTGATCTTTATTTAATAGAGTTCTAGTTCTGCACACCCATTTTTCTCCTGCTATATGGAGGACTCTGTGTTGTAATCCCTGTAAGGACAGTCATTCATGGTAACCAGGCACCACCTAGTTCTTCTGGTCTCATGCTGATGTAGTCTCTGGATTATGTGGCCCTTTCCATCTCTTGGGGTCCTGTTTTCCTTATGTTTTTGGTGTTTTTCATTGTCCTGTGCTCCAACTGGGCTGGGATCAATCAGTGCGATTTAGAGGGGAACTTACTAGCTTTTGAGACACCAGTTACTAAGGCTGTAAATCTTTATGGGAACAGATCACCATGTCTTTCTCCCAAGGAGCAACTGGTAGATTTGAACTGCCAAACTTCAGCAGCAAAAGCATCAGCCCAAAGAAAATAATCCTTGCGGGCCTTCCCTGCTGATAATTTTCTAGGAGGGTACCTTCTGGTCATTATAAAACAAATTATCTGTCAATGGCGACCTGAGCTGTATGTTGGCAGAGAGGACTAATCACATGAAAACAAAACAAAAGAAACCCATTGCTTTCAAGTCAATCTCAATATATAGCAACCCAATGGAGCAGAATAGAATTGTTCCCATAGGGTTTCCAAGGAGCTGCTGGTTGATTCAAACTCCTGACCATTTTGTTGGCAGCCCAGCTCTTAAACACTGCGCCACCAAGACTCTGTGGTACTCAAAGGTAGGGGTTGTTAGAATCACCTGGGGAACTTTAAAACATGGAGTCCCTGGTCAACAGAGAGATTCCAACCGAATTGGACTGGGCTGACGATCCAGCATCAGAGTGTACAGAGGGCTGCCCGTTAAGTTCACGAAATCATCCTAGAAAAAGTGCTACATACCTCGTTGATGAATGTAACTATGGTCACCTTTGAAATACTCCCCCTGGGGAGCCATGCACTGGTGCCAGTTCCTAGCCCATCCTTCAAAGCAATTTTGGAACTCTTTTTCTGGAATGGCCATCAAAGCTGTCATCAGGTTACCCTGGACTTCCTGAATGTCATCAAAATATCTTCCTTGCAATATTTTCTTTATCTTCGGATAAAGAAAATAATCATTGAGGGCCAGATCAGGCGAGTCAGGTGGGTGTTCCAATGCAGTTGTTTACTAACTAAAAACTTCCCCCCAGACAACTATACCATTAAGTTGGCGAACTTGCCACCATGTCACCAAGCCACCGTGCACAATGGCCATTCCAGAAAGAGTTCCAAAATTGCTTTGAAGGGTGGACTAGATGCTGGCATCAATGCACAGCTTCCCAAGGGGAAGACTTAGAAAGTGATCATCATGATAGTCATCAATGAGGTGTGCAGCTCTCGGAACAATTGAGTTCGTGGACTTCATTGGTAGTCCTTACGTACATATCAAAAGCTCTCTCAAGTAACTCTACATGCAGTCAGGGCAGAGAACTAGCTACTGTCGCAAATACCTCTGTTAAAACCCAAATCACATTAAGCCAGTAAGTGTCAGAAGTGTTCCAGAGATGAGAAGAACTTTCAAAAGTTTTATACCAAAACTTAGCGGACTTGCCATGGAAAGACGGCTGAAACAGAACCGATGAACAATTTGTGGGCAGGAAGAAGCTCACACAGAATTGCCTTGAAGAACTATGAAAATAACTACTGATTTACCCTAAAGCACAGCTCCCAGTCTGACCTTTGGAGCCCGTTTCCCCAAAATCACTGCTTCTTTGAAACAGCACAGGGCAGGTCACAGTCACTGAGAACAAGTCAGACCTGGAAGCTCCTGCTTCTAGGAGCTGGCTGTGCCTAGAAAGTTTTCTAAAAGAACCCAGTGCCTAAGGTCAAATGTCTCTGCTGGGCTGCTTGCTATTGTACTGTTTGACCTGAAGGTGACACCAGGAAACCAGTTCCTACAAAGTTCCGGATTCAGAAGGACAACTAAAGGCAGTAGCCTGTGTAGGTTACCCCCAACTTCCATGATAGCTGGATTCCAGGAGACATTGAAACTCTTGTGTCACCTCTGAGACGTCACAGGACCACTCTAAAGAGATACTGTAAAACAGCCAGCTTCAGTCACAGGATGACTTGATGTTTCTGGAAACTGGGAGCTGGTCTGGCTGGTGCTTTCCCATCCTGAAAGACTGTCAGGTACTTGGGGAGCCCAGAGGCTGGGAGAGCTCTCCTGGATGGTTAACTAACTTTACTCACAACGAACCAGTTGCCGTGGAGTCAGTTCTGACTCATGGCGACCCCTTGTGTGTCAGAGGAGAACTGTGGTCCCTGGGGTTTCAGTGGCTGATTTTTCAGAAGTTGATCACCACGCCTTTCTTCCGAGGTGACCCTGGGTGGATCAGAGCACCGCTAATCTTTCATTTAGCACTTAGCTTTATTTGCTCGCTCTACCTGGGGACACAGCAACCTTATGTGTTGGGTGGGTTTTCCCAAATATGTGTTGGGGGGGTGGTTATCATTGCATACTGAAGACTAAAGAGAAAGTTGTGTCTCTGAATTGGGAAGAAGGTCAGATTTAAGAACACAAAACATCCTATGTGGTCTTAAGTCTCCCACCCAGGGACAGATTACCAAGTCAGCAAGGTATGCCCTGGCCTCATTGTGTTAATTTGCAATCCTGTGTGGAAATGTGCACTGCAGATTAGTGGGAAAACACAGTGAGTCCCCTGCTCCCCTCTCCCACCCCTACTGAAGTGCTTAGCTGGTTTCCCTTTTCATAGTTAACAGTCTTGTCCCACCCAAGCTGTGATTCATTCTGCACAGTCCCCTGCCTTATGTCTGTGGGACAAGTGGGACAACTAGAAAGTGTGCTTCCGTATCCACTCTGCCCAGGGCTGCAGGTCACCAGCCCACTGAGATTCCCATCTTCCTCTGCGTGGGACCAGGTGGCCTGGGATGAAACTAGCAAATTCTTACTGTGGGGACAAGAGCAGTGGATAGGGGGTTGGGTGACTAAGACACTTATAATGACCTCATTGCCATCAAAATCCTGAAGGCGGCATTCAGTGGTCCATGTGGCTGGCCCCTGCTGACTTCTTCAGCCTTCTCTCATTCCCCACCAAGCCCTGGGACACTTCATCCATCTTCTTCTCTTAGGTCAGCAAAGACATTTATCTCCTTTCTGTGGCTTTTGCAAGTGACATTCATTCTGCTGTGATTCAAAAACTCCAAGGAATTCACATGGGAGGAAGGTGGTGTGAAAACCCAGGAGTTTATAGAGACCTGTGAAACCTGTATTTTACACATGAGTGAGGGTCAGGTTCAAGGAAAGTGTTGCATTTTCAAAGGAAATTATGTTTTGCTTCTTTTAGCCTTCAGCTGAGTTTAAAGCTTAAGTACTGATATTTGTTATATGAGTACGTGCTCCCTGGTAAAAATCATTTTGCAGAGACTTAAAATAATGGGCTCCCCAGATACGAAAGCTGCTGGAATAATAATCTACCTGGGCTATGTAAACAGGTGTCTGAAAGCTCACCTGCTAAGACAAGGATATTCCCGTGAAGTAAGACTGGACTCATTCTGTGTGTGTAAGAGTATGTGTGTTTATGTGTGCGTGTATGAGAGAAAAATAGCTTTACTCATTTGTTTCAAGATTTTGATCTCAAAAATCTCAAGATTTTTGCAACCCAAAAAAGGTTAGCAGTTCAAACTTACCCAGTGGTAGTGAGAAAGAAAGGCCTGGCAATCTGCTTCTGTAAAGATGGCCACCAAGAAAACCCAGTAGAGCTCAGATCTGCTCTGTAACACAGAAGGTCACCATGAGGCAGAATCAGTCTGATGGCAGCAGGCTTTTGGTTTGGTTTCAAGATTTCCCCTATATTCAGTGACTCTCCACATTGGTGGTAGGAGTGGAAATGAGTACAATCACTGTGGAAAGCAATTGGTTAAGACATAGCCAAGTGATGGCGCACGTGATGGCACTTCTGGGTACACATTGGTGCTAGCTTAGAAACTCTCACAGATGTTTATGAACATTGTATCAGAGCTCACAGTAGTGAAAGACTAGGAACAACCTCAGTGGCCCCTAGAAAGGTATCTTAGTCTGGAGTCTTCAAAAAAAAAAAAAAAAAAAACCCAAACCTGATGCCATTGAGTCTGGGGTCTCTGGAGGAGCAAAAGCAGCAAAAAGTACATGTAAATACCTGGAGAGGGATTTACTACAAGAAAATGGCTTATACCGTTGAGAGGGCCTGGCAGGCCCCAAACCCGTGGTTCAGATGGCAGGCTGAAGACTTCTGCTGGTTCTTATGGTCAAGGGGAGTGACAGACCCAAAGTCTATAGGTCAGGCATCAGGCTGAAGACTTTTGGAGGCCTACGTTCCGTGAACTGGAGGTCAGGCCGTGAGAAGAGTGCAGGGAGGGAGGGAGGGAGGGAGGAAGGGATGGAGGGGTGGATGGATGGATGGACAGATGGATGGATGGATGGGTGGGTGGATGGACGGATGGGTGGACGGATGGCTGGATGGCTGGATGGATGGACGGATGGACAGACGGGTGGGTGGGTGAATGGGTGGATGGATGGATGGGTGGGTGGATGGAAGGGTGGGTGGGTGGATGGGTGGGTGGGTGGATGGATGGATGAGTGGGTGGATGATGGATGGATGGATGGGTGAGTGGATGGGTGGGTGGGTGGGTGGATGGGTGGATGGATGGACGGGTGGGTGGGTGGGTGGAGAGATGGATGGGTGGGTGGATGGATGGGTGGGTGGGTGGGTGGATGGATGGACGGGTGGGTGGATGGACGGGTGGGTGGGTGGATGGATGGACGGGTGGGTGGACAGGTGGACGGGTGGATGGGTGGATGGGTGGACAGTGGGTGGACGGGCGGACGGGCGGGCGGACGGGCGGGCGGGCGGACAAACACAATGGATGAGAGATGGATACACAGATAGACAGATAAACAGATGCTGGCTGGCTGGCTGGCTGGATAGATGGGTAGATGAGAGACAGATAGATAGACAGACAGATGGATAGATAGCTTTGCCAGGATACCCATTTATGTACAGGAGGCAGGCCATACCTCCAAGGAAACTCCTCTTTCAACTGCTCACATGAGATTGCAGAATGGAAGGTGATCACATAGTATCTTCCAAGCCACGGAAAATCATAGCCTAGCCTAGCTGACATGTAACACTAGCCACCACAGAGCTGGCTAAATAAATTAACTATATACTCACACAGTGGAATGCTACACAGCAGTTAACACAAGTGAACTACATACGTGTTACAGGGACAGTTTTGAAAGGTCATGTTGGGTGAAAAAAGGAAGCTCCAAAATGAGATGCAGGATGTGATTCCATCCTTGTCGTTGTTGATGATGGCTTCCATTGAGTCAACTCCAACTCACAGCACCCCCTGAGAGGCTGTAAACTTCAAGAGGTGTAGGCTACTGCTTCTTTTGTCCTACCTGCCATCAGCCTCTAGCACCATGCCTGTTCCGCTGTTGTCGGATAACTGCAAGTTGATTTCTACTCATGACATCCCCATGTGACAGAGGAGAACTGCCCCACAGGGTTCTCTAGGCTGCATTCTTTAGGGAAGCAGATTGCCAGGCCTTTCAGCTGTGACAGTGGTGGGTGTATTCGAACCTCAAGCATTGTGATTAGCAGCCAAGCACTCAACCATTATGTCGTCAAGTCTCCTATGAGCTTGGTCCCTAACGCATTGCTGTGGAATCAATTCTCACTCACCATGACCCCACAGGACAGAGTAGAACTGCCCCATAACATTTCCAAGGAGCTGCTAGTGGGTTCAAACTGTCGATCTTCTAGTTAGCAGCTGAGCTTTTAACCGCTTTGCCACCACAGCCTGCTCTATTGTAAGTGTTAATTTCTCATTCTTGGATGAATCTTGTTACACTGTCTTAGCTGAAAGACGGTACTGCAGAAGATTCCAAACCATTTTATTTAGTTTTGTTAACAGCAGTCCTCCCCCCATTACACAGAATGGTTTGAACTTCCTTATATAAACCAACATGCTTCTCTCGGAAGAGGACTGGGAGGTGTGAAGAAGAAGCTGCCCGCTGGCCTTCTCCCAGCTTCTCTCCGCTTGATCCCCAGGCACCTTGCAGACTGCCTCTTAGCCAGCTTTTCCCAAGTCTCCCCTTGAAAGAGACAGAAGGATCTCTTGGCCAAGGGAGCCTCTCCTCTGGGCTGAAAGGCAGAGGACACCACCCGTGCATCCTCGGCCAGTGGGGCACTCGCTGATAGAGCCATAAATTCTCCCTTCTACATGAGTATCCTTATTTGGTTTGTTCTTCAGATGACCTCTTCCTGGGGACAAGGCTCTACTTTCCCTGAGTTATGGCAAAAACTCCACTGGGTGGCTGGCATGCATCATTCCTCCACCATCTGATTGTCTAATTCCTCTCCAATTTATGAGCTCGTTAGCTCCCCAGCCAGCACCCCCTCCGTGCAGCTGACCCATTAGCCACGTTTGCCTGTGTCATCTTGCTCAGACAAACACGGGCATCACTGCAGAGGAGGCAGCCTTCCCAGCCCTGTCATCTCATTGACTGGCCCTGGCTGGCACAGTGATGTGGAGCAGGACGGATAAGACATCAGGATAGGAACCGGGCTCAGTGCCCACAGTCAGAGAACGTGGCTGGAAAGCTGAGTGTCCTTGTTTATACTGAATGCTTCTCTGTCACAAATCCCAAGTGTGGGGCTCCTTTGGGAGCTTCAGGCATCCCTTTGTTCCCTACATTAGCTGTCTAGAATGCAGCCTTATACAGACACTCTCCCTTTGCTTTGAGTCTGATGCCAGGAGTGGTGAGAAATAAAGCTGGTAATTCTGAACATGTGCTCCATTTCTGGCTCTGGGAAAAAAGGCACAGCCTGGTTGCTCAGAGGGTTCTGGGAAAGTTAGATGAGAAGCAGGCATTGCAGGGTTTAGTGACACCTTAGTCAAGTGACACATCAATGACATCTAAGTACTCTTAAGTGATTCAGCTTGTCTCTATCTCAATATTTCTACCTTTCTCTTTCTGTCATTTCTCTCTCAATCTGAATTAGTTTCCTGTAGCTGCCACAACAAGTTATCCTGATCTGGGGGGTTGAAGCAATAGATCTGTATTATCATCTAGTTCTAGAGGCCAGAAGTCTGAAAGCAAGTGTCAGCATTCCTTGGCTTGTAGCAGCATCACTCTGCTCTCTCCTGTCTTCATGCAACCTCTTCTTCTATCTTCCCTCTGTATCTCTTAGAAGGACAGAGGCCATTAGATTTAAGGCCCATCCACATGATCCAGAATGACCTTGTCATTTCAAGATCATTAGCCTTCTCAAGTCTCATGAGACGGCTGTATCCTGCCCAGTTTATATGCCTCTGGAGTTCTCTGGGAGTGTGCTTTACCACTGAAAGTACTTGTTTCCCTCCAGTGGGAGCTTGGAAAACCCTGGTGGTGTTGTAGTTAAGTGCTACAGCTGCTAACAAGAAGGGCAGCAGTTCAAATTTGTTAAGCATTCCTTGGAAACTCTATGGGGCAGTTCTACTTTGTTTATAGGATTGCTATGAGAGAGAATTGACTCAACGGCAGTAGGTTGGGTTTTTTGCTCAGTGCAGGCTTTAGTAACAATGCAAGAAATGTCCACTGAAGCAAACTAGCTGGGGTGTTAGGTAACAGCAGAATGTCCTGTGTACCCAGATGGAAGATACCCTGCAATAAAGCCTGCTACCCAAGACTGGTAGGCTAGATGGGTTCCCTTAAAACTACGTTTTCTCATGTATTTTCATATATTATTTATGAGGGTGATCTCATTCCAGACAGAGTTTGTAAGGTGTAACCTGGTAGACTCCACTGGCCCCCAGATTCAAGCCCACTCAATGACTCAGCATGCATTCTGCTACTGAAAACACATGGTATCAACCAAAAACTCAGAGCAGAAAAGAATTGGGTCTTAAAAGGTTAACTTAATTATGTCCCTAACTCCCCTTTTCCAAATAAGGCCACTGTCATAGTTATGTAACCCCCAAAACCCAAGCTCCTTGCTGTAGAGTCAGTGCCGACTCCAAGCAACCATTTGGGTGTATGTGCTGTATGTTACATTGCACTGTTAGTCAGATCTGGGGCAGCACCTCTTAATCAAATTTATTACTGTGTCTCCAATGATATGTTTAAATACTCACATCAAACAGTTAAATAAAGACTTAAATAAATGGGTGGCCACATCGACATATGACCAGAAGAACCAGATGGTGCCCGGCCACCACCAGTGACAGCCGTGATGGGACTCACAATGCTTAGCCCCAGTGGCAACACGAGAAAAAAAGGGATGCACCCCAAGAACTTCACTAAAAGACCACAGCTGATGATCTGAAGGCCGGGGAGTTCCCTTGGGAGCATGGCCCCTAGACCTGATGCTGCCCCTGATCATAAATCTTTACTGAGGTCAACTTGATCAGACAGGAATGGATTGGACTCAGGGACAGAGTGATCATATCGTGTGTGCACTTTATAGTTCTATGCATCTAGAGGATGTTGTCCTACTGGCCTCTTACTAGAGGGGAGTGGAGAGGAGGGGATAGGAGATTATTAAGAGTACATGACATGTATAGAATGGAAAGGAGTGTGCTGCCACTTGGCAAGAAGAGCAGAGGGAGCTGCAGATAGGCAGGCATGCAAATTTAAACTGGATTGTACACTTTCACTCAATCACAATAAAAAAACGTAAACAATTCCATAATAATTCAGAACAGGATTTGCTACTAAATGAGTTTTAGTACCAAACACATGAAAAACATCTGGATTTCAGAGCTTTGTGAATTTTAGAATGATAGATAAGAAAGTATGGGCCTGTGCTATTTTTACTGCCATTTTGTATATTTGAAATTTTGTACAGTAAGCATTTTTAAGAACAAGATTGTGTGTGCAACATACTTAGCATTGTGGCTGGCACATGGTAAACCAATAAACCCTTTGCCAATGAGTCGATGTCAACTCTTAATGATCTTACAGGACACAGTAGGACAAAAGCCCTTAAGGTTTCCAAGGAGTACCTGGTGGATTCCAACTGCTGCCTTTTTAGCAGTCATTGCTCTTGACCACTGGCTAAGCACACAAACTAGCTGGGAGATGAGTTTCAAACACTTCCAACAATAGATCAAATAAATCAGAGACTCTGAGGCAGTGACTGGACATTGTGTTTTGAAGAAGCTCTCCCAGGTAATCACAAAGGACAACCACAGGAGTTGGAACTGACTTGACTGTGACTAGTTTATTTACAAGGTTGGTCTCACTCTAAATAGGGTTTTTAAGGTGTAGCCAGATAGAGTCCCATTGGTCTAGGAAACGCTGCCACCCTGAGCTCTCCTGAGTAGTATATAAAGGGTGATAAGTGGAGAAATTATTTGAAAAGTGACAAGGAAGGGGAAGAAAAGAGTAATCCAAATTAGGAAACCCAGGAATTAAAAATTAAGCAGTTAGTGAGTGTTTTGCTCAGTCTATTTTCACTGCAGTCAAAAAGAAACTGTAAGCGCATGGAAAGATGTTCAACATTATTAGTCATCAGGGAGATGCAAATCTAAACCAATTCACACCCACTAGGATGGCTCCTGGGGTGCCCTGGTAGCATAGTGGGTAAGAACTCAGCTGCTAACCAAAAGGTCAGCAGTTTGAATCCATGAGCTGCTCCTTGGAAAGCTCCTGGGGCAGTTCTACTCTGTCTTCTAGGGTCGCTGTGAGTCAGAACTGACTTGACGGCAACGGATAACAGGGTAGATAAAAACAAAAAAAAACACACCCATTACCACTGAGTCTGACTGTTATCAGAAAAATGGAAATAACGTGTGTTGGCAAGGATGTGGAGAGTTACAACATTGCTAGTGGGAAGTACAGCCACCATGGAGAACAGTTTGGCAGTTCCCCAAAAAGTTAAAGGGAATTACCATGTGACCCAGCAATGGGTGAAGAGCTAAGAGAACAACTTCGTGATCCTTTTTTCCTTTTTAAAAACCCAGTGCTATTGACTTGGGTGAAACAGTTCCATTTATTATTATTATTACTACTATATTTTATTATTATTATTACTACCATGTTTTATTATTATTACTACCATATTTTATTGTGGAAGTTTACACAGTTTATACACTACCCGTTCAGTAGTTCACTAACAGATTGTCCTGTGATGCTGGCTACTGTCCTGCAATGTGTCAGCACTCTTACCATTCCACCCGCCCACCCTGTTTCCATCCCTCCAGGTCCTCTGTCCCTCCTTATCTTCACATCTTTGTTTTCGGGTAAATGTTGACCATGTGGTCCTGTAGAGTTGATTATTTAAAGAAGCATATTCCTCACTGCAAACCAAAAGGTCAGCAGTTTGAATCTACCAGGCACTCCTTGGAACTCTGTGGGGGCAGTTCTCAGAGGGTGGCTGTGAGTCAGAATCGACTCAGTGGTAGTGGTTTAACGTATCATTCCACCACACATCTGTCAGTTGGTCATGTGGTAGTGGTTTGTATGTTGCCATGATGCAATTCTGCCACCGATATTGCAGAGTCTGCCACAGAGGACAGGTTTCAGCAGAGCTTTTGGGCTGTCTACTTCTAAAATCAGCCAAGGGAAACATTATAGATCACAACCAAACACTGTGTCACTTGCTTTGGACAGATCCTCAGGAAGGATCAGTCTCTGGAGGAGGACATCACATTTGACGAAGTAGAGGACCAGCAAGGATGAGGGAGGTTGCTGTTGAGAGGGATTGGCACGGTGTCCCCAGCGATGGACTGGAACCTGCCAGGAATTGTGAGGAAGACACAAGACGGAGTAATGTATTGTTTTGTTGTTAACTCCACAGCAGCTGACAGTAACGACAACATCTCATTATATGGGTGTCTCAGCCATACTCAAGTCCCTTTTAATAGCATACAGGCAATTTTCTGGGTTTGTATTTCTAAGAATTGTTGCAGCAACAGCCTTGTGGGTGTGTGTTCCTGCAGTTAGCTGATTTTTGCTCTAGGATGTATCACTTGAAACAGAATTGCTGAGGATAAGAGGTGCATGCATTTTTAGATCTTTTGATGCCAAAGCCAAGTGCCGTCGAGTCGGAACAGTACCAAACCACCCTGTGGCAGGGAGGATGAGTGTCAGGTGTTGTCCTCAAAGCAATTAATGGGGAGCTATCTTTCTGGATTGATGAGGCTTGTGCTGCTCTACAATTCATTCCTGAGGATGAGATGGGCACTAAGCTTATATGAGACAAAGACTTCAAGCCCATACTCCCCACTAAGTCCCATCACATCACATTTTGTCCCTTCCTGTTGTAAGCAAAGGAGCCCTGGTGGTACAGTGGTTGAGCACTTGACTGCTAACCAAAAAGGTCAGCGGTTCAAACCCACCAGATGCCTTGCAGGGGAAAGACGTGGCAGTCTGCTTCTGTAGAGATCACAGCTTTGGAAACGCAAGGGAGAGTTCTCTTCTGCCTTATAGGTTCACTGTGACTTGAAACTGACTGGATGGTACCTGAAAGGTTGGAACTTTGAGCCTGCTCAGAAGCACCTCAGAAGAAAGGCCTGGCAATCTGCCTGTAGAACACAGTTCAACTCTGACACCCATGCGGTTGCCAGGAGTTGGAATGGACGTGACGGCGACAGGTTTGCTTACAAGGTTAGTCTGCCTGTAGATCGGGGTTTATCAATCGTGACACTATTGGCATTTGGGGCTACATAATTCTTTGCTGTGAGAGGCTCTCCTGTGCAGTGAAAACAGTAGTGAGCACTTGCAGCACCTGCAGATGAAACCAAGTGATTCAAAGCCTCGTTGTAAATGAATAATAATGACGGCTCTGACCTGAGAGCGTTCGAAGCTCAAAATAGAAATCAGAATAGAGGGTTAGCTTTGATACGTGCAAGCTGGGCTTACAAAAAATGGTTCTGTTGTTACAACTAACTAAAGGGATATTTTTGTTTAATAAATATTAACTTTCCGCTGAAACACTGCACAAAAAAATTTACAGTCATTGTGGTGTCTCCTCTTCTGAGAGTCTCAGCCAGTGAAGTCTGCAGCTCTTGTTCCCCCTCCCCAGTGACCACCACAGTCACCAGGTCTTTCTCCCTTGAGCCCCTGGGTGGGTCTGAACCACTAGCCTTTAGGTTAGTAGCTGAGCGCTTTGCTATTGTACCACCAAGCCTGCTTCATTTTACCTCCCAAGAAAACTAAACCAAGCCATTGCTATCTAGTTGATTCTGACTCCAAGGAGCTGCCAGGAAATTTGAACTGCAGACCTTTGATTAGTAGCCGTGTCTCTTAACCTCTGCACCACGGGGGCTCCATCAGACTTTAGACAACATTCCCCTAGCCCTTTGTCTGCCTATTCCAGGACTTGGATAGAAAAAAACTAACATTTTTAGTTTCACTAATGTATACCTGAAATTAAGCATTTTCTTCCACTATAAATGTAGGCAAAGAAACTATTGGTAGTATGTATTTGCAGTATGGGGGACTTGATCAGGAGCCCTGGTGGCCTAGTGGTTAGGTGCTACTTCTGCTAACAAAAAGTTTGGCAGCCCAAACCACCAGGTGCTGGTTGAAAACTCTGGGGCAATTCTACCCTGTCCTGTAGGGTTGCTATGAGTTGGAATCAACTCGACGGCAGCAGGTTTGGCTTTTGGTGGGGTAGAACTTGGTCACCAATAGAAAATCACAGATGTTTTTGTGTCACATTATAGGTGTTATAGATATTTCAAAATACCATCGACACTCAGCAGCAAAATCAGTTTTAAAAATCATAGCTAAATCATATTATTTAACATGTTAATAAAGAAACATGCTTGCTTTATATCGCAATTTTTAACATATTTTCAAGAACTGTATTTCAAAATATTTGGTTTGCTACACAACCCTATACATCTTACCTTTAAAAGCATCCATCTGAAAATGGGCACACAAAGATCACTAAAGGGGTCAGCAGCATAGAAAGGGTTAAGAGTCCCTGCTTTCAGGAAAAGGAAACTGATATAAAGAGACATCCTCACACCTCCTAGTCCCCCTAACCCAGCCAGGACAGAGCTGCTGGGGTGAAAGTAGGGGTGTGTGATGAGTCTGCTCTTCTGGTTAGCAAGTGGCATGTGAACTAAAAAGCACTGTGCAAATGTGTCATGATACATGACAAACCAAGTGCACACTACAGTGTAAGCACCCAAGGGCCAGTGGCTTCATTTTGTCTCAAGTCCGTATTCCCATATGGGACTTGGCGGTACAGTCCTTAAAGCACTTGGTTGCTAACCGAAAGGTGAGTGATTCGAGCTCACCAGCCTCTCAAAGGGAGAAGGATGTGGCTGTCTGCTTCCCTAAAGATTATGGGTTGAAAACCCTACATGGCAGGTCTGTTCTCTGTCCTATAGGGTCACTAAGATTTGATCCGACTCGGCAGCACTTGGCTGGCTTGGCTACGGCGACAAGTTTTGGTTTTGGTTTTCTGTATTCCCAGTGTAAATCTAAGCAGTGCCTAGCACATAGTTGGCATTTCATCAAGAAAAGCCAGTTGCTTGAAAAGGACATCATGTGGGTATAGCAGAACCCACTGCTGCTGAGTCTGACTTTAGCTGTCTTATAGGACACAGTAGAACAGCTCCGAGGGGGGGATTCCAAGTCATTACGGACAGACAGAAAGCCACATCCTTCTCCCTCTGAGAGGCTGGTGGGTTCCCACCGATGACTTGTTGCTTGGTTGAGCACTTTAACCTCTGTGCCACCAGGGCTCCTCCTTTTGGTAAAGTGGAGGATCTTCAGAAATGAGGGAAACCCTCGATGACCTGGAGTGACATAAACTATAACAATGAACTCAAATATACCCTGCAATGTTTTGTTCTGTTTTACACGATACCGTGAGTCAGAACCAAGGTGACAATAACTAACCAACAACCATGTGTCACACCTGATTAGTCTCCTAAGTAGTCTCAATAAATCCTTTGGGAATGAATGAGAAAAAAGCTACCTGAAGGATGGACACGCTGCAACTATCCAAATGAGGCCAGCAAGAAAGCGGAGACAGCTAGGGGACCTGAACTACGTCGATCCTTATGGGGACTACCAGGGCTGGCTGCCTAAGACTAAGGAGACAGACCCGTGCTGGCTTACAAGCTTGGATAAGATGCCTTCGGACATGCTGCAGGGGTTGCTTAAGGCTATGCCTGTCAGCCAGCAAGTTTCCTAAACAGCGGCAGAGGGACTGTGCTGAGGGGGCAATCTGTACTAAAGGTGACCGTTTGCAGGTTGCTGGGCAGAGTGAAGACCCTCAGAGGAGATCCAGTGCTCAGGGCAGATTCCAGAAGCTTCAGGATGCCCGAGACTACCTGCACGCATGAACTCCTAAAGTGGAGGGGCCTTGCTAGGAGAACAACTTCACTCCCCTTTTCTGCATGCCCCCTACCTCACCTGCTTGTCCTCAAGGGGACACTGAAGGTCATTCTAGGCAAGTCTTGGGCCCCTTGGAAGGGCAATACACTCTCATTTCTGCCGCCTCCACCTGGTACAAGCTGTTGCTACTGATACACCAGAGGCGTCCCTAGAGGGGTGACTGTGAATGGCAGTGACTCCAAGCCCCCAGAGGAACAGCAGCGGAAACCCACTTTCAAAGGACAAGAGAAGTGGCAGGAGGACTGGAAGTCCGCAGATAATGATTTCCCGCTGCAGGGAAGGCTGCACAAGGAGGCCTGTTGAGAACTCCCCTGCCACCGGAGCCGATGGCTGCTGATAACCAGTGGGCACGTTGGCCTGAGACAGAAAATCCGAATGTGACCCTGCGTAGATGAATAGGGGGCTTCTCTCTGTGGGCGAGCCTGTATTCCATTTGACTGCTTTCTGGAAGGCACTGCTTTGCCCAGCCACACACACACACACAAGCAGACGCACACACTTGGAACTGTTAGCAGTGAACTTCACTCTGGGGAACTAATGAAGCAGCTGAAGCCCAGCAGCCGAATCTAAGAAGGGAGGAGGTCAGAGACCACAGCTGACCCTGGCCCTCCTGGGTTATCTCTGCCCGGCCAGCGGTTGCCATAGCAAAGCACCTTCAGCAAGCAGTGAACAACTAGAGAATCACTGTTAGATCGGCACCTTTTTTCCTAACAGTACATCAGAGCAGAGAGTGAAAAAAAAACAGGAAAGTGAGGATGTCGCCACAGCCACGGCTGCAGCAAACCTATTTCTGTTGAGGACTCTTATCTGGGGATAAACTATGCTGTAGTTTTCACAGAAATTCAGTGTCTTGTCAATTGATTTGTTTTGATTCACTCTCCAGATAGACAATGTTGGTACCCTGGGAGGAAGAGCAAGAATCCACCCTCAAAATCAGTGGATTTGTAGGTTCAGTGGGGCCCTGGGCTGGAGGTGGTTCCTGCCCTTGGTGAGATTCTCCATCCCATGTTGTAATTTGCATATGTCAGTGCCTGGGAGAAAAGTCTCAACTCCCTCAGCCAAGTTACCCCATCACCTTCTAGTAGATTCTGACTCAAAGCAACCCTCCGAGACCCCAGAGTAGAATTGACCCATAGTGTTTCCAAGGAACAGGAGGTGAATTTGAACTGCTGATCTTTTGGTTAGCAGCTGAGTGCTTTAACCGCTGCACGTCTAGGGCTCCTTTCCACTCTAGTTACAACTGAGAAACCCAATGGAAATCTAATGAAAACAGGTCTCTTTCCTCAGATCTGCATGTCATCCTGAATGCCTTTTGCACACGCAACGTCCCTAACTGTCACAGAATTGAAGGACTAGATGAAAGAGAAAGGGACTAGAAGAAGAAGCGGTGCTTTAAACACTTACCCACACTGAGCTTTTAAAGGCTGGACCACACACTACTTCTGTTCTCTAGAAAATCCTAGAAGGAACTGAGGGACAGTTGAAGTTCTTCCCATTCTGCAGATGAGAAAGCTAAGTCACAGAGTAATGGAGTAGCCCAAGACCTTGTTTTCCTGCCCTACAGGTACCAAAACAAACCAAATCCCCTGATTCCAACTCACAGTATAGACAGAGTGGAACTGCCCACAAGGTTTCCAAGGAGCAATTGGTGGGGTCAAAACACTGCATGACCACAGCTCCTACTGGTTACCAGTCACAGTCAAACTGATTCCGCTTCACGGTGACTCCACATGTGCCAAGTGGAACTGCACTCCAGAAGGTTCTGAGAAGGTGATTGCCAAGCCTTTCTTCCAAGGTGCCTCTGGGTGGGTTCAAACCACCGACCTCTTGGTTAGTACCCAAATGCTTTAATGTTTGTGTTTTCCCAGGATTACAACACTGGGCTTGTCTAGTCTTTGTATAAATATCTGGTGCAAGGGGCTGTGCCACGGATTGAACTGTGTTCCCCCCAAAATCTACAGCAGTTTGGCTGGGCCGTAATTCCTGGTATTGTATGATATTCCTCCACTTTGGAATTCCTGCCTCAGTGACGTCAGTGAAGGTAAATGGGTGGCAGCTGTGTTGATTAGAGCAAGAGTCAATGTTTAAGTTTGTTTCATACCTTGAGGCAGTCTCTTGAGACATAAAAGGGAAAAGCAAACAGAGATATTTGGAGACCTCATATCATTAAGAAAGGAAGCTGAGCAGGGACCTGAGTGCATCCTTTGGAAAGGACTAGGGTGCCTGTGACTCAGAACTCTCCAGTCCAGGTGAAGATTGATGAGTATGGCCTTCCTCCAGAGCCAGCAGAGAATGCCTGCCCCTGAAGCTGATACCCTGAATTTGGACTTGCAGCTTTCTGGACTGTGACAAACAAAATTTCTCTTTTTAAAGCCATCCACTTGTGGTATTTCTGTTAAGGCAGCACCAGCTGACTAAAACAGGATCTGTGCATACATGCGTGTATATATTATAACAGCCACCTAACTGGTGTCCACATTTTCCATCTTGGCCTCCTCCAATCTCTCTTCTGTGCTGCATCCAGAGAAGGTTTCTACAGAGTTTGAGTGATTATATGTCTCCCATATTACAACCTTCTGGCTGCTTCCATTATGTGGGACAGAAGAACAAGGAAACAACCTCCTTTCATGGTGGACATTTTCATGGGTATGACCCAGAAAGAAAAATGTTACAAAACAAACCTGGGATCTTTAAGTCATACCATCAGCCAGAGGAACTAGAACTCTCTACCCAGTAGGTAATCCCTGATCCCTAGATAGGATTTGCTGGGACGTCATCCCCTTTCTGCTCTGATTTTCATGGTCTGTCAGTAAAATTCAATGAAGTTCACAGAGGATAATTGTTTGCATGATAGAAGCTCAATTTTAACCGAGTCACTCCTGGTAAATTGTTTTACAAATCATAACGCTCTGTCACAAGGCAAAAGCTGAGTGTTAGCAGCCAACCATCCATCCTTTCCTCAAATACTTCAAGTGTCTCCCAAGTTTCATTCACTGTGCTGGAGCCGGGAGGAGATTACAGTGGGTGGCCCAACCGCGATCACCCATGTCCTTGTGCAAATGAGCTTTAGGGGAGACAGGCAGCTGCTGGGTGCAAATCCACCATTTGGTTCTGCATTTTGAAGTGCTGACCTGTTCATTGCTGAAAACACAATCTGACCCTCACGAATGCCACTGGGTCCCCTCCACTAGGTGCCTGGCAGTGGATCTCCTAGTCACCTTCCCTTATACCCTTTACTGCCCCTCTGGTGCCTCCTCAGGGTCCCAACTCCATCCTTGCAGCTCACCATAGGGTCAGAATTATCCCTTCATTATTCCTGGCTTCATCCTGACAGGAAGTAGTAGAAAGTTCTGATTCACAGCAATCCTGTCAACATCTCCAAATGAACGATCCGCAGGAAAAATAAACTTTTCCTGACGTGATTCCAGTGATTTCTGATGCTAAAGACCCTCTTCCCTTGCATGAATTGAATTGTCTCCGACCCCCCAAAATTTTGTATAGCAGTTTGACCGAGCCAGTGATTCCCAATACATGTGATTGCTCTCCATTTTGTGATTTTACTAATATGCTATAAAGCCTAATCCCTGCCTGTGGTTAATGGGTAGGATTATGTTAAAAGAGGATTAGGGTGGGACTGTAACACCCTACTAATGGAGTTTCCCTGGAGTGTGGCGCACATCGCCTTTTATCCTCTTATTTTACAAGAGATGAAAGGGAAGGGAAGGGAGTGGGGTGGGGCTCATACCATCAAGAGAGCAACCTGAGAGCAGATCGCATCCTTTGTACCTGAGGTTTCCGCACCAAGATGTTTTCAGACCCAAAGAAAGACTGATGGAAACACAAGGGCCTTCCTCCAGAGACAGCAGAGTGAGTGAGTTTCCTGGAACGAGCACCCTGAATTTGGACTTTTAGCCTACTGGGCTGTGTGAGAATGAACTTTCTTTGTTGAAGCTATCCACTCAAGGCGCTTCTGTTAGAGTAGTACCAGATGACTAAGACGTCCCTACTAAACAAAAAATATTGGAAATATACTGACTTACATATCTGAAAAGTACACAAGTAACAGGCATAGGTCAGTCAAGACACTCTGCTTCTCTATGGTCACAGCTTTTTCTCTTCTTTGTGACAGCTTCATCCTCAACCTGTTTTTTTGTTTGTTTGTTTTTGTGGTAGCAAAATGGTGGTCACAGTTCCAAACTTCACAATCACATTCCCCAGGGCAAAAGGTCATGACTTTGACTCAGTGTTATCTATAGGAATCTGGAGATTCCTTCTGATTGGGCTAGTTGAAGTCACATTTCCATTCTTGAACCATTCATGTGACAATGGAAGCGGAATGCTGTAATTGGCTTCTTCTTGGTCACATGCTCCACCTACCAGAAAGGAGGATGGCGCAATGGATGCTGGGATATCATTTGCTGTTAGTTAGAATTAGGTTCAGCTATGAGGGACAGAAGTGCTACCTCTGCTAATCAAAAGGTAGGCAGTTCAAATCCTCCAGGTGCTCTTTGGAAACTCCAGGGGGCAGTTCTACTCTGACCTCTAGGATCACCATGAGTCAGACCCTACTTGACAGCAATGGGTTTTTATGAGGGACAGGAACTCAAAACTAGCAGTGGCTTAAAGCTTTCTCACTCTCTTTCCCTGATACTTGGAAGGTAACACAAGGCCAGTATAGTTGACCAGAGTGTCACAGACTTTTCTGTTTTTTCTGTTGTACACACCTTTATTCTTCATTCACACCATTGCCAAGATGACCACTCCAGCCATCCCATGTGCAGTCCAGCCAGTAGGAAAGAGAAAAAATCAAAGTCGGAGAGCATGCCCCTTTACTTTAAGGAAATTCCCTAGCATACCTACACTTCCATTTATAGCCCATTGGCTGAAACTTGTTCAAATGGCCACTTATTGTTGCAAAGGAGGATGGGAAAATTAGTCTTTATTTCGGGCCACCATATGCTCAACTGAAACTCATCTTACTCAGGAAGAAGGGGAGATTTGATATTGAGAAATATTGATCGTCCCTGCTATCAGCATTCTCAGGTATCCATGGCAACCGCTTCTACTGAGCCTTCCTGTCTTTGACATCAGATTTTACAAAACTTCTCAGCATGAGTGACAGCAGAAAAAGTAACTCTGCCCCAGTCCAAGACTCTGGGACCCAACAGGACACGCAATGGGCCGCTGGCTGGGAAAATTAGAAAACCCTAAGCCCATCTTCAAGACTCCACCCCTTTGCACCAGCTCTACTCCTCCTAATTTACAGTATTTGCCCCATGAGAGGCATCAGTGTAACAGAAAAATCACCAGCTTTGGGGCCATAAAACCTGGGTTTGAATCCTGGGTCAACCACTTACTAGCTGCATGGCCCTAAAGCATTAAACTGTCTATGCCTCATTTTCTGGTCTGTACAATGGGGACTATAAGATCTTGTTGGGTTGTATTGAGGACCAAAAGGCTCATAACAAAGGTTCAATGAAGAGAAACTACTGTTTTCACGAAGGAGTCGGGTGCTGCAGTTGTTAAGCACTTGGCTGTTAGCTGAAAGGGCAGCGAATTGAACCCGCCAGCTGTCCCATGGGAGAAAGATGTGGCAGTCAGCTTCTGTAAAGATGTGCAGCCTTGGAAAGCCTAGGGAGGCAGTTCTACTCTGTCCTACAGGGTCACCATGAATGCAAGATGGCACGGGTTTAGGTTTGTTTGTTTTATTTTCTGATTTCGCTATGCCCTCCTCGGTCACTAGGGCTGTCACAGCTGCCTTCTACATGGTCACCCAGTAAGAGAAGTGTATTGAAACAGCTTCCATTTTAGGGCTAAGCCACTTGGCATTCAGAGAATCAATATGCTAAGCCACTCAGTCTGAGGACACAGGCTATAAATACAGTTAGATTGCAATGACTGTCCCAGATGGAAGAGACTTCAGGACACCTTGCGTCAATGTTTTTCTGCCTATTGCTGTTATTTGTGATAACAACAACAATGTTACTGTTGTTAGCTGCTGTCAGTTGGCCTCCAACTCCTGGCAACACCATGGCACAGCAGAACTGAACACTGCGTGGTCCTGCCCCACTGCCATAAGGGGCTGTGTGGACCAGCCATTGTGATCCACAGCGTTCTCACTGATTGACTCTTGGAAGCAGATCACCAGGCCTTTCTTCCTAGTATGTCTTATTTGGAAAACGAGGACAGTAGGTATCACTTATCAAGTGTTTCCTCTGTTTCAGATGCTTTCTTCATCTTGATAGTAGTCTCAGGAGGCAAGTTGTCTCATTCCCCTTGCAGGGGTAAGGACACTGAGTTGACAGGGGATAGATGATTTGCCCCACCTCCTCCCAGAGCTAGTCTGGAGCACAGACCCAACCCTACGGCAACGTTTCTTATTTATTCATTTGTTCCCTTTTAGAACAAATTGTAGAATTTTTATGTGCGAGGTTTTTTTAATGTGAAAAAGCCTGCAAACACTACAAAAGAAAAAATCACCTATTGGCACACCACTTTCTTCTTTTGAAGTCTATAATGGAAGCGTAAGTGAAAACTACCCCCTAGCTCTTCCTGTCCCCCCTCCAGAGAGAACCACTGTTAGCAGACGTTTTTTCATGCTTATGAGGTTTAACATTCTTTAAATTGTCATTCCCAATCTCTTTCAAATGAGTCGTTTTAAACAGGAGGAACTAAAACTGCTGCGTTAAAAACCTGCAGGAAGAAATGATTTCCACTCGCAGATGCTGGTTTCAGCAAGTATCTTTCATTCATTTGTCCATTCATTCATTTGTCCACTCAACACATGTTAACTAAGCACCTCGTACTTGCCAAACACTTGAGAGGTACTAGGGGTACAAAAATGATGTCATGGATCAAATTGTGTTCCCCAGAGATGTCTGTCAACTTGTCTAGGTCATGATCCCCAGTATTGTGTGACTGTTTGCAGTTTTGTCATCTGATGTGATTTCCCTGTGTGTTGTAAATCTTATCACCACAATTTAATGAGAAGGACTAGTGGCGGTTGTATTGGTGAGATCTACAGAACTGATAGTGTCTTAAGCCAATCTCTTTTAACATATGAAAGAAAGAAGTGAGCGAAGAGACAGGCGGACCTCACAGCACCCGGAAAGCAGTGTTGGAAACAGAGCAGGTCCTTTGCACCTGAGATTCTAGCATTGAGATGCGTCAATAAATGTGCACTGGCTGGACCAGTGCAGAGGAAGGAAGGAGGAGAAAAGAAAGGAAGGAAGGGATGAAGAGGGAAAGGAGATGAACAGATCACATGAGGGGTGTCTCCCATGACATCTGTGACAAGGTGAAAGCTGATTAAGCAGAACATCAGACATCGCGGACTTGCACTCTTCACATTGTCATCAGCGGCCATCATGTCTCCTTGTCGGTCCTTTGGGTCGCAGAGTAGAATTCATCCATGTGGTTTTCTTGGCTGTAATCTTTACAGAAGCAGGTCATCTGGCTTTTTCTTCCGTTGTCCCATCGGGTGGGTGCCGTGCAGTAAATTACTTAGTCTGGCGCTTCCAATCACAGTCTAGGAAACCTGGGTGGTGTCGCAGTTAACTGTTACGTCTGCTAACCCAACGGTTGGCACCTTAAATCTGCCAGGCACTTCTTGGAAACTCCATGAAGCAATTCTACTCTGACCTCTAGGGTCACCCTGAGTCAGAATCAACTTGATTGATTTGCTTCTGATTTTAACCAGAATCTTTGTAACTTCCACCAAATGGCTGGGTGGAGCTATGCAAATAAGGTGTATGAAACCCTAGTGAGGGAATTAGCCATTTTGCCATTCCGCTAGGCTTAAAGAGAAACACTGACAGTGGAGAGTAGGAGTCATAACACAGAAGACAAAGATGGAGAGAAACCGCAGCAGGAGACCAGCAGGAGACAGGTCCATGAACCTCTCAATCCAGTAAACGGATGGAGAAAGCTGAGTGCCTTTGAGCAGAAAGCTTTCTGGTGGCACAGAGTGCCTCCAGGCTCCTGACAGAGCTAGATTTGCTGATTCATGGAGACCCTGAGGGCCAGGGCTTACTGGTGGAGTGAGGTGTTCCCAGGCACATATTGGCAGAACTAAAGGAGTTCTGTAACACTTGCCCACACAGGGCAGAGGTCAGGCTGAGGGGTCAAAGGCCAGGGAGAGACCTGCCTGGAGGCGTGGCTGAAAAGAGGCTGTGCTGATGGAAGAACCGTATCATGACCATTCTTGAACCTGCTATTTTCCTAATCGTGAGCATTGTCTATGAATTCTGTGCAGTCATTACAATGAATTATCAAATTCAGCAGAGAAGTAGAGAGTGCCGTAAGAGGGACTGATGGTGTCGGAATTGGTAGAAAGGGCTGGTAAGAGGTGGTGTGTCTGATCTCTGCCTCACAGCAGTCAGTCTTGGCTGTTGATCTTGGTTCTCCTTCCCTGTGATAAAGACAGAGGTGAGGCGCCAGCCCCAGGTCACTTTTACAGCAGGTTTGAACCACCAGCCTTCAGGTTAGCAGCTGAGCGCAAGCCACTTGTGCCACCAAGGCACTTTTACAGCTGTCCCATGGGGCTGTGGGAAGCCTGGTTGCATAGTTAGGGTTAGAGTTAGAGCTAGTGTGCTACATCTGCTAACCAAAACGACAGCAGTTCAAATCCCCCAGGCGATCCTTGGAAACTGTATGGTGCAGTTCTACTTTGACCTATAGAGTCGCTGTAAGTTGGAATCCATAGCAGTGCCTTTGGCTTTGGGCTCCAGGGTTCTAACTTCCTGTTTACTGTTCTGTTTTCCCAGCAAAAGGCAGGGGTTGTGTCTTCACCTCAGTAACTCTTAGGACAGTGTAGTACCTGGCATAGAACCGTTACTTGGTACCCAAGGCAAAGGGGTGATGCTGGTCTGTGGGACTCTGAGCTCTCTGACACAACTGGTGGTCTCTTATCCACTGGAAACACAAACAGCACCACCCTACCCATGCCTGGGCGGGGTGTCACCTCCCCTATAGTGCAGCGGGGCAATGATGCTAAGTAATAGTATCCTAAGAGGACTTTGACTGTAAGCTATGAACCTGCTTCTTTCCTGCTACTTCCCTACAACCCACTCCTTAGCTATTGAGAGCCCCACCCTGAATTCGGGTCCAGTGAAATTCCTCATGCTGACAATGAGCAGAATAGCTCATCAAGGACCAGGTGGTGGAGGGGACTAAGCCGTCCTGAGAAGCGCAGCTTGGTTTTAGGAAAAAAAAAAAAAAAACTCCAATGAGCAATCACTGTTCCTTGTTTCATTCCGGCTGCATAGTTGTGACTTGTGATGCTGCTCTGCTACCACCACAATCTCTGGGGAAATCACACCTGGATACCCCGAAGACTTGTATGTGTGTGTTCTGTGCTCACGACATACAGAGAGGACTTTGAGTTCTGTAGAAGTGAGATGTAAGCAGGTAGGACATGTGGCCAACACACTGCTTATGATATTTCCCAACTATGAGACACTAGGCTCTCCCTTTTCCATACCTGTGAGATGTGGGATTTGGGTCCCATTTTACAGATGAGGAAACTGAGGCTCTGAGAGGTTAAGGTTTTTCCATTTTAGAGAATGTCAATCTCTTCCACACACTTTCCCAAGGCAGCAGACTGGAGGTCATGCTTATCCCTAATTAATCCTTACTTCTTTTCCTTTGAGCCACACACTTAGGTGCCAAATCTACATGCTTCTCTCTACACCCCCTTTCTGCCCCCATTATTGCCTTAATCTGAGTGTTTTCACTGTAGTGCAATAGATCCCTTTTGTGTGGCCCATCTTGCTGTGGTTTGGTAACTCCCACCCTAGTGACTGGGAGAAGGTTATGCAGATAGAGTGATTATGGCCCACCAAGGAGATTGGTCAGTTTTGTCATCCTGCTCTGCTTGAAATGAGCCATTCCAGAGGCAGGAAAGAGGAGATCCCGTCACCACCAGGGAAGAAGAGACAAGAGTGGAGCATGGTCTTTGGACTCAGGATCTCTGTGCTGAGAAGCTCCTGGAATCAGGAGACTGACCGAGAGAGAGAGAGCTGTAACACTGAAGACAGCAAGAAGTGGTGGCAGAGAAATGGCGACACAGGAGACTGGTAGGAAAGATTGGCAGGGAATGGTATGGTAGGCTTCCCAGCCTATGGAGAAAGAAAGCTGTGTGTCTCTGAGCAGGAGACTTGCTGGTACAGTGGGGTGCTTTGGGGCATTTATCCACAGAGCTTCATGAGCTTTATAACACTTACCCAAGCAGTGCAGAGGCTGAGGGCCAGGGAGAGGCCAGCTTGTGAGCACAGCTGGGAGGAGGGTGTCCTGATGGAAGAACTGTATCCTGAGAATTCATCAACCTGCATTGTAACCTGTTATCTCCCTAAGAAACCCATAATCCTGAGCATTGTCTATGAGTTCTGTGTAGCCACTGCACTGAATTATTGAACCCAGCGCAGCAGTAGAGAGTGCCATGGGCAGGATGGTTGGCGTCAGATTTGGTAACGATGGCAAGGAGAGGAGGCATGGGTGACCTCTGCCTCATGGAAATCAGCCTTGGGCTGTTAATCTTGACCTCCTTCCCATTGAGAGGAAAGAGGAGGTCAGATACCACCCGCACACCATTTTTACAATCATTTACCAAATAACTATTGATTGCTTGATACGCCCTGTTCAAAGCACTTGAGAGGCATCGATAAACAAAGCGGAGGAAGAGCTCTGTCCTCAAACAGTTTTCATTCTAGAATCTTCTCTCTATATAACAGCTGTCTCCTCCAGCAGGTCCTGCTGATGTCTGTCTCCATACTGCAGGTAAATTTTCTAGAATGAAAATTGGATCATGCCATGCCTCATCTTAACACTGACCTGAGCATTTCTATTGATTTAAGGGTTAAAGATGTTCTCCTTAATATATGGTCTACAAATCCCTTTCATGATCCAGTCTTTCCTGTCTCTCCAGTACCATCTTTCCCTAATTCCTTTATCCATCCAAGAAAACAACCAACCAATTTCCATCGAGTCGATTCTAACTCACGGTGAACACACATGTGTCAGAGTAGAACTGTGTTCCATAGGGGTTTCTGTAAATGACTTTTCAGCAGTAAAGAGCCAGGACTTACTTCCAAGGGCTGGATTCAAACCAGCAATCTTTCCATTAGCAGCTGAGCACAGGAACCATTGCATCACCTGCATATAGCAGATATTTAATAAATGGTAGGTACAGTTTTTTTGTCTGGTTTCAAAATAAAGATGTTGGCATTCATACCTTAAAATATAAATGCCTCTCCCACCATTCCCATAGTCCTGGATTTCCTCCTGATGTAATGTTTACCAATTGCATCAACTAAAGTGAGAAATGTTATTTCATTTGAGAAGTCTCAACACTTTTTTTTCCCCATTCCAGATTTCATAGATCCAGTTCTAACTCACAGCAACCCCATGAGTTTCAGATTTGAACCATGCTTTGTAGAGTTTTTAACTATTGTGGTTTTTCAGAAGTGTATCGCCAGATCTTTCTTTCAAAGTGCCTGTGGGTGGATTTGAACCGCCAGCTTTCAGTTAATAGCCCAGCACTGAACTGGTTGTACCACCCAGGAACTCTCCACTACACACTCCACATTCTATTTTCCTGTCATGTGAGATTTTCTGCCTCTGTTTTAGAGTTGAATTTTCCCCATCCTCTCTAGTCCCCAGAACTGTACACACACAAGTCTCTGCCTGGCATATGTCTCCTGCCCTGTCTTCTACTGATTTATCACTTTCAGTTTATGTGTCCATGGGGATGCCTGCCTTCACCTTCTGCCCTGCCCATACTACATGAGGGTCTGCTGACTTCAAAACAGTTTCAGTCTTCCCATATTTTAGAACTGGTCATGCTTAGTTGGTGCGGCCTTCTTAGGCAGAGGTGCGACCCTAGAAGGCAGAGATGGCATCTGCCCTGTTTATCACTGTACCCACAGCACCAAGAGCAGTTTTCAGTACATGTTTTCCAGAATAAATGCAGGAATGAGAAGCAAAGAAGTAACAAGTCTTAGTTTTATAGCTTGTAAGTGGCAGGAAAAGGGTTTGAATTCCAGACTCCCTACTCCTAACCACCATACTTCAATTCTTAATCGCTGTTTCCAACCCAGTATGGGAGATGTGGTTGGACGTAGATAAAGTGAGCATTAGGAAGAATATAACATCACTAATCATAGATATTTCTAATAAAAAAAAAGACAGGGTAAGCAGACATGGAAGAGGATGAAACATAAGATGTGACATGATCGTATCACCACCTTAGATTTCAGGATTGATAGCTTCATCCCCAGTTATCCAGGAAATGACAGAAACATAGAATATCCACATTGGAATGGACTTTTGAGATCACTTTGTCTTTCAGTCTCATCAGAATGAAGAAAATTGAGGCTCAAAGTGTGGAGTGACACTCTTCTCCAAATTATGTTCATACGTATCAGAGAATCTTGAGACTAGAACCCAATATTTCTTGAACCAGAACCTGTGCTTGTATTTTGAGCATAACCATACCTTGGGAGAGGTCTCAGTACTTGTGGTTCAGAATCCTAAAGGTGCTTGTATCCATCAGAGCTATGGCTATGTATCCTTAGTTCTAGAAGGAAAATTCCTTTCCAAGAAGAAAAGATACATATTGACACAACCAAGGTGAGCACAGGAACCACTGTGAGTCATTTTAGGAGAATCAGCTGGCTTTTTTTCCTTAGTCATTCCCAAGTACAGAAGAAAAGGAAGAAAAGAAAGGAAATCTTACTGACTTGCAGGGCTACTTAAGTCCACCTCCACTGGGGAAGAAACAGAGAGATAATGGACTTGCAGGAAGACTGAGTCAGCTCTCTGGGCTTGCTCTGTGCCAGGCATACTAAGCAGACCACCTGCCTTATCCCATTAAATTCTCACAACAGACTAATGGGGCATCATTCTCTTCTTTTCCTGAGGAAGAAATTGGAGCTCAGAAAGGTTTGAACTGAGCTTCATAAACAACAAACTATCTTGACTCTTCATCTTTGGAGGTGCTGGTCAAACGCTGGATGATCAGTTCTGGTTCAGAACTGTGTCATTTACTCTACTCAAGGGAAACCCCTGTCAAAATAAGAATGATCCCCAAGATCAGCAAGAGTCCCTCAGAGCACCTCAAGACCTAGAAATGCCTAAAGGTCATGAGAGACAATGCTTGGGCACTGACCTTATATAAGTTCTAGAAACAGAAAAGATAATACCTCTGTTCCTGTTTCATCCATCAAGATCAATTAAAATAATGACTAACCATCACTGCAAGCCATTCACCAAGCTTTCCACAGCCAACCTCAAGTGATCCCAATGTTGAGCCTAAACCCCATTCTGTCTGGTTGATTCCAACTCCTAGTGACTCTAGAGGACAGAGTATAACTGCCCTGTAGAGTTTCCAAGGCACACCTGGTGGGTTCAAACTGCTAACCCTGTGGTTAGCAGCTGTAGCACTTAACCACTATGCCCCCAGTGTTACCATGGTGACACTGGGAGACCATTATTATCTCCTTCTTCATTTTCCTGGTGAGAAACCTCATTTCAGAGAAGTCAAGCAAAATGTCCAAAGTCACATAGATGGTTAGGGTCAGGGGAAGAAGTCAAACCAAGTCTGCCTTTCTTCAAAGCCCTTGCCCTCGACCACTGTTGAAATGCAGGTAGCAGCCACGACAACCTCCAGCCCCTGGGGAAAGTGTAGTGGGTTTGATGTCAAGTATCTGTACTTCTGTGTCTGACTTCATCTATCAGAAAGCACCTGCCTCCTATGGTGATTTTCAGGTAAAATCAGGCAACCTCAAAACACTTTCACACCATGCAAATATAGGCTCTTTGCTGTGCTTTGAGTAATTATTATTCATTGTTCCTGGAGGGAAATAAAGGAGATGCATTTGCCTCTAAGCCCCCAGGTGGAGAAAAGCGTGTTTTGGAGTTAGACTCCATAAGAGAAGTTTCCACTTCCTCTTCCAGAGAGACCTCCTACTTTAACTTGCATAAATGCGATGCTGAGAATCTAGGCAGCAGCCACTAATAGCCTTTGCTGACTCCTGAGCTGGTGTGGACTTCTCATAGGGCAACTCTCCCCTAGTCTCTCATACCCCAGCCTTCTTCCTCCTACTCAACCAAAAAATCACTGATAGAATCAAAATGGAAGAGATAGTAAAAAAAGTTAGGGAGTCAAGATGACAGACTAAGCACACGTCTCCCTAAATCCCTCTGGAAACCAAGACCTGAACTGATAATCAAATGGAGCCTCCTGGTCACCTAATGAGCCCCAGAACATGGCACAGGGCTGTTAATTTGGACTTCACACCACTGAATGAAAAACCTCCTCTCTTTCGCTGACTCCTGCTCCTGGCTATTCCTGGCTCTCATGGACTGAAGATACCTTTTATTTTTCATTTTAAGACAGCCTAGAGAAACATCTGTGGTCCATCATCACAGTATCCCTCCTGCTTTTATTGACTCACATGAAGCCCCCAAAACAGCAGACCCTTGAGAAAGTGGTAAACAGGAAATCACCCATGGCTTCAGAAGGCTCTGAAATGAAACAACCAAGGAGCTTTCAGACAAAGAAACTTTTCTGAAATTATTGGAAGGTGACTACAAAAGGATTATATACAGACCCCTTCTATATCTTATACAAAATGCAGCAGAACAAAATGAAAAATTAAGCAAACTGTTCGATCTGGTGGAACACCAGTACTCTGAAATCCAACAGATCAAGAACAAAATCAAAGACATAGAAACTTCAATTCAAAGCCAAGAAAACAGAATGGAACAAATGGAAAAGAGACTGTTTGACTTGGAAGACAGAGCTACTGACTCCAGCATCTATGAGGAGAAATCGGAGAAAAGAAACAAGAAAAATGAAGAAGCATTAAGAAGCATGTGTGATTCTATTAAGAGGAACAACCTATGATTAATTGGAGTCCCTGAACAGGGAGAGACACCTGAGAACACAGAGAGTATTGTTGCTTAGCTGCTGACAGAAAACTTCTCAGAAATCATGAAGGAAGAGAAAATACATATCCAAGATGTGTATCAAACGCCACTCAATATAGATCCCCAAAGAAAGACTCCAAGACACGTTATAATCAAGCTTAACAAAATGAAACATAAGCAGAAACTCTTAAAGGCAGCAAGACTCAAAGTAAAAAAGTTATTGTTCTTGTGACAGCTAAAGACCAGAAGTTGGTCAATTTCTCCCAGCAGCAACTGCTTTGTGAAGAAATGCCCAAGCAGAAGCTTGAGCTAGTTACGAGTTCCTTGCGTCTATTTTTGCAGTGGTTGTGAACCAGGCTCTGGACCCAGGCAGCTAAAGCTGTGGGCCTTCAAGTTAATTATCTATGCCTCAGTTTCCTCATCTATATAGTGGGGACAATAATTGTAGCCCCTTTGTAGGATATGAGGGGAATTAAAAGAGTGGAAGTGTATCAAGTCTTTTACATAGACAGTGAAATGATGTCAACATTCTATAAATGGTGATGTACAGATTGATACAGCCACCATTCAGTTGTCTCAATGGATAAGACCTGGGCTCTGGAGGTTGGCAGGCCTGGATTCAAATCCCAGCAGCCCATTGCTTAGCTGTGTAACAGCAGATGTGTTAACCTTTCTGAGCTTATTTCCTTTTTTACATAATGGAGTAGGGGAGGTGGGGAGAGAGTACCTTCCTCACAGGTTGTTTGGAGAATGAACAAATGAGCTAGGCACACATAAGTGTTCAAACTCTGTTAACCACCTGAGCAGATCAGCAACTGGCAGAAGTAACTAGAGCTAAAATACAGAAAGAGGATTGGCTGTATGCTTTCTCACCCTCTGCATTCCAGACCACTGCCCCGCTCCCCTTCCCCCCTGCACACTAGAGCCTCCAACCCCAGCCTGAGCCCCAGGAGCAGCTGTGGCCAGTCTTCCTGAACACATTGATTCACTAAGTCATAAAGATGCTTCAGTCAACTTGTAGTAACTCACATCTTCAGTGCTGCTGTCCCTATGGGTGTCTTCTCCTTCCCCAGCCCTTTGCTGAAACTTCTTTCTTCCTGCCTTTGGACCAAGACAAGATAACTCCACTCATTCACCCATTTGCCAGAAATCAAAATATTTTGCCAGTATAGCTACGGGAGCAGTGAAGGATTCCAACTTAATACTAGGGAACTTGGGGAGTCTGGAGATCCAGGGGTTTCATAAGAATCTTCCCCCTAAAAGAGGTTGCTTTAGCTTTCCATTTAAAGTTTTACGAATTTACCGGCAACTAATACTGCTTGAGCACCTACTGTGTGTTTCCTACTGGGCAGTGTCCGAGAGCTTTAACTGGGCAATTGCATTCAAGCCACAGGACAATTCCATGGCTGGGGCACTCCACAGGAGTGTGAGGAGCTATTGACACTCAACGTGGTGGCGCAGTGGTTAAGTGTTATAGCTATTAACCATAAGACTGATAGTTTGAATCCACCAGGCACTCCTTGGAAACTTTATGAGGCAGTTCTACTCTATCCTATAGGTTCACTAGGTATCAGAAGTGACTCAACAGCAATGGGTTGGAGACATTTTTGGTTGTCACAACTGGGGTACGGATCCTGCTGGCATCCCTGAGTGGAGGCCAGAGATGCTGCTCAACGTCCTACTATGCACAGGACAGCTCCCTTCAATCAGAATTATCTAGCCTAAAAGGTCAATGGTGCCAAAGCTGAGAAACACTGCCCTAGGAATAATTATCCTTATTGTTCCCATTTTGCAGCTAAGGACACTGAATACCCAAGACTGAACAATCTGCTCCAAATCACAAAGGAAACAGGGCCCAAACCTAAGCTGACTGATTTCAGAGCCCTACTTTCAACTACACAACAACACAGAATCACATTTCTGAATCAAAACACAATACTGTGTCTTCACTGGATCCATTGGTGCCCCCGATACCCCCAAACCCCATGTGGATGTCCAGCCATCCTTCCGTCCTGATAAACAGCCAGGTTTCAACAACTGCGCAACATGCTGACACCAGAAACCAACTCACAGTCGGTTACAAATCATCCGTAAGCTATCAGAACAGTTACCCTACAAGAAAGAAGAAAAGAAACCCTGATTCATGAATTTGCCAACTGCTTTTTCCCCCAGCTGCAGCTAATATACCAGCTATAGATTATACTGAATCTTTGAGATGGAGAAAGAAAGAAAGAAAAGAAAAGAAAAGAAATTCTGCTTCAGGTGCAGAGAGCTAAAGTTCCAGAAGAAAAGGCATGATTCACTCTACCTCTCTGTATTCATCCTCACACTTTGGATCAAAAAGTAATTGCCGATTGTTGTGCTGTTAACAGAGAGGTAGCTTCGTAGGTCAAACTTTCTGATTTCTTATTCAGGAAAATTTTCCGCTCCCCAAACTCCCGTCTCAAAGCCCAAACCAAAGAAAGCCGTGCTGCCTAAAGGGGCTTAGAAAACACAAGTGATTTTCTTTAAAGGTTCCTTTGTCCATCAGAAGGCAAGCAACTCCATCAGACTAATTATGTCCCAACAAAGACATAAGGTTTCCTTTTAGCGTTTGTTTTTATGTGGTGCTTGCTATCAAAGGAGCATTTTAAAAAAAAAGAAAGAAATGTGCCCTGGACAAGCCAGATCAAAAGAGAGACAGGTGTCCGGGGCACCTAATATTTTCTTTTTTTCTCATCATTTCCACCTGAATTTGCTTGAATCTCTCATATTTTACTACTTGTCAGTGTTGGGGAACTTTACCTTGAATTATGGTGGGCAGGGGAAGAGGAAGGCACTGGAGTAAGTGATGCAGAAGGGAATGAATAGAGAGCGAGGCCCACGGTGACCGGAGAATACAGCAAAGAAGAAAGGTGACCGCTTTATCTTAGTAACGCGGTCGAGACTCATGTCTGTATTAATGGTGTGAAGGGACCATGCCTGTGAATGGGAGAGGGGTTACTCTAAAAGAAAATCAATGTTTGGATTAAAATGGGTTTATGAAGTTATGTCAAGAGGGCTTCTTTATCTCTTTACTCTGAATCGCCCAAAGAGGCCTCAGCCCAGGCAAACCTGCCTGGCTTTTCTTTCCCCCTGGTAAAATCCTAGTAAAAAGGAGCATTTCGGGTTAGCCGTGGGAAAAAGGAGAAATGGCATTTAAAAGAAGTTGCCGCAAAAAACAAGAAGGCCCCACAGTGCCAGATGGCGGTGACAGGGCCTTTCCTAGGTATGTGGCCCTCTCCTAAGCCCTTCGCCTTGTGAGTTCAATTTCTTCTCACTACAGCCTAAGGGAGAGAGTATTATTTCATTGCTGTTAGTAGCCATTGAGTAAGCAATAATTTATAATGACCTCATGTGTACAAAGCAGAGATGTGCTCCACAGGGCTTTCATGGCTGTGATCTTTCAGAAGCAGGTTGCCAGGCCTGTCTTCCATGGCACCATTAGGTGGGTTGGATGGGTTTAACCATTTGCCTCCTTTTACAGATGAAGAAACTGAGGCATAGTCATAGGTGTCATGCTTAAAAGCTCAAGCATCCTGGAAGGTGCCAGCTGCTTTGACCCAGATTTGGACCCCACAGTCATTAGTTTTGTGATCTAGGCCAAATAGAAGCCAAGTTATCTTGCCAAGATTCAGTTTCCTCATCAGTAAAATAAAGATGTCAGCAGTTAAGAGCACGCCAAATCCAAACCCATTCCACTCCAAGTCACAGGGACCATTTCAGATGGAGTAGAACTGGATTTCCAGGGCAGTCATCTTTATGGACACAAACTGCCACCTTTCTCCTGTACGGCCACTGGGGGGTCCAAACCTTGACCCTTGGTTAACAGCTAAGTGCTTAACTATTGCAACACCAGGGCTCAATAATAACAACAACCGTGACAATAATGATAATAACACTAACCAAACATCATAGGAAGGAGCCTGGGTGCTACAATGGTCAAGCATTCAGCGGCTTAACCCGAAGGACGCTGTTTTGAATCTACCAGTGGTGCCGTGGGAAAAAAGACCTGGTGGTCAGCTCCCACACGGATGAGAAAAAACTGAACCCAAACCTATTGTCATCGAGTCAATTCTGACTCATATTGACCTTACAGGAAGGAGCAGAACTGACCTGTTGGGTTTCCAAAGCTGTCCTCCTTACACAAGCAGACTTCCGCAGCTTTTTCCCATGGAGCACCCAGTGGGTTCAAATCTCTGACCTTTAATGCGCTTCCTCACTGTGCCGCTGGGGCTCCTTCTTGTAAAGATCACAGCCTAGGAAACCCTACGGGGAAGTTCTCCTCTGTCATATAGGGTCACTATAATTTGGGATTGACTCGCTGATGAATAACAAACATCATAGGGTCGTTCTGAGGATAAGATGAGCTAATCCAGCAAAGTGCTTTGCTTACCACCACCAGACACAGGGTAACTGTCAGCAGATGTGAGCCGTCCTCGTTATTAATATCTCAGAGCTGATGAACAATTCACAACTCTTTACACACTGGAAGATGAAGACTCAGCCTGTTGCCATGGAAAGACCGTCGGGTTTAGGGCAATCTGGCTTCTAACCCCCGCCCCGCTCCTCTGTCACCCTAAACAGAACACTGGACCTCTCTGAGCCTCAGTTCACAGCATGAGAAGAACCTGGTGCAGTGGCGACCAGCTGTTAGGTGCTGTATGATGGATGTTTAATGAATAAAAGGTAGTTCTTTCATTTGATCTCAGAGTCTGAAAGAATCTCCTTCCCTTTCTCAGTCATTCTCAGCCTCCCACAGACTCTCCCAGCCCTGACTCAAGCCTGAACAAACCCCTGATAGGTGCCTGGAATTTGTTTGGGAGCCAGGTACCTGGTCTTCGCCAAGAGCCCCAAGCACCTGGTGACCCAGCATTGCCTTTCTCCCAACTGGTTCTGCTCGGTTGACTCCAGTCCCAGGCTCCTGCCTGCACTTCCCTACCACTCCTCACTCCTCCACTGGGATACCAGTTTGACCCCTAGAGTTGAGGCTCTGACCCAAAGCTTCATCTTGACATCCCTCAGATGTTGGGAGGTTGGACACTAACACCTCTTCCACATCCCCCAACCCTTGACCAAAGTCCCATATCAGTCCAAAAATCAATGTCTCCACTCACTCTGGAGTTGGAGGAGATATAAGTTCAAATCTCGTGTATGCGTCAGTTATCACTGCAACTCTCTAAGACTCAGTTTCCTTCCAGTATAATAAAAATGAGCCCTCCACCTCACGGGGTTGTTGAGAGGATTACGTACAAACAATGTACATAAAGCATTTAGGACAATACTTGGCTCATGATAAAGTTTCAGCAAAATACAATAACTCACTGGTATACTTGTCCTTGATTGACAAGTCCCATATGCCCACTCATGTAAGTTCCTCAAACATGAGCTCTAACAGGGTAGGGCCCAAGTCCGTTGGATCTTTCTAGAACAAGGTTAGTTTTCCCAGTCCCAATCCTTTCTTCTCTCAACGTACTTCCTTCCCCCCAACCTACCTCAGAGGCTCCAATATTACCTAGTGAAGTTCCACATTTTACACCATGATGTCACTCAGCCTCTTGAGGCTTCCTCTAGGCTGACTGTGTGCTTTAACAGCTGCTTGGAACTTTCCAGATAGCTAATCACTGCTTGACACCCATATCAGATGGGCAGCTCTGGAGTGGGAGTTGTCCGCCGATGCACATTCCCCCAGATGCCACCAGTATCACCTCATCGCCCCCTAGTTAGCAGTGAGCTGGCCTCTCACAGTCACCTCAGTGGAACCCTTCACTCCTCGGAATTCCCAGATTGCAAAGGACAGAAACCCAGCTCAAGCTAACTTAAGCAAACTGGGAATTGACTGGTGTGCATTAAAGGTCCAGAAGGTAGATGAGCCTCAGTAAGAATAATCCAGGACACTGGTGATATTGAGAACTTGCTTCCATCTCTTAGCTCTGCCTCTTACATGCTGGCCCCATTCTTAGGCCAGTTCTCCCCATTTTACAGATGGCCACTGGCAGTGCGATGCTAGTAATGTTTCTACTGATTTAGCATCCCATGGAAAGGGAACCCCTCTTTCCAAGGATTCCCTCAAAGTCCTAAGATTGATTCTCGTTAACTCTGACTGAGTGACATGTCTACTGCTAAGGCAACCACTATGAGCAGGGAGAGAATATACAGCCAGATCTGCATGATGGGTCCATCCCTGACACTGAGTCCTTCTGAACAGCTGCGCTAGGCACGGAAAGAGTGATTACTAGAGTGGTAAGAGAGGCATCTAATTAGAAGAAGGAGAAAGGATGCTAAAGATACTGAACAAAACCAAAGATGCCCCATGGCGTGCTGAGAGTTTTAAAGACCTTGCTAAGAAAAATTCCAAGCTCATACTCTTGGCGGATTCAGTCCTCATGCAGGAAAGCTTCCAGGAGATAACTCAGAGAGGAAGCTTTGTTGTTCTCAGCTGCTGGGCAGTCCGTTAGCAGCCACCCCATGTGTGCTGAGTAGAACCTCTTCATAAGGTTTGCAAGGCTGTAACCTTTCAGAAGTAGGTCACCAGGCCTTTCCTCCATAGTGTTTCTGGGTGGGTTTGAACTCCCAACCTTTCAGCTAGCTGATAAGCACTTAACCGTCTGTGTCATCCAGGGACTCTGAGAAGCCCGGGACTTCTTAGAGTTCCCTTGCTTGTATAGCCTCAGTGCCCCACCACCAAAACCCACCTCACTGGTGCTGCTCCTCCACCCTGCTGTTGACACCCTGCAGTGAAATTTGCACAGACGGGTGTCTGGATTTAAGAGCATTATCATCATCGAAATAACAGGATGCTAAAACCTTTATAAATTGATATGCCAGACAGGAGAGAGGCAAAAAAAAAAATGCCAAAGTTTCCTTGCATAATACTCTGTGGGATGTGTTTTTCCCTCAAGAATATTTTAGCATTAATTAAGATAAACAATGATATATGCTGAAAGACAATTGAATCTGTTCTCGGTTAAAAATGGCTTCATTGTATAAAAATAGTACCCCAAATTATAGCACATAAAGATGCAGGAGGAAAAATACTGTAAACCTATAACATGATTAAAATAGAACTGCAGACTGGGAGTGATGAGAACTCTAACAAAGCTGGGAGAGAGGATGGGGGGAAGACGAGAAAGACGGGGCAGATATCAGAGTGTCATCGTGCTGAATTGATTCACCTCCCTGTGGGATCCTCTCCACTTTGCTTCTCTTTAATAATAACTACCAGCTACTAGGATGTGTCGGAAACCCTGGTTGCCTAGTGGTTAAGTGTTGTGGCTGCTAAGCAAAAGTTCAGCAGTTCAAATCCACCAGGTGCTCCTGGGAAATGCTAACGGGCAGTTCTACTGTATCCATGGAGTCACTATGAGTTGGAACCGACTTGATGGCAGTGGGTTTGGTTTTGGGTACCAGGGCATGTTAGCCTATGCTTTCACTGAAATTTATGGTGTTATGACCACTGCGAGGCAGCCTGGTGGTCGAGTGGTTAAGCACTCCTCAGCTTCTAACTGAACAGCTGGCTGTAGGAAGCCAGCAGCCTCTCCACGGAAGAAAGATATACAATCTGCTTCCATAAAGGTTACAGTCTGGAAAGCTTTATGGGGCAGTTCTCTGTCCTACAGGCTAGCTATGAGTCTACGTGTTGGAATCTACTCCACAGCAATGGGTTTGGTTTCTGGTTTGGTGGGGGCACAGTGGTTAAGCATAGGCTGCTAACAAAATGGTTGACAGTTCGAACCCACAAGCTGTTCTGCGGGATGTGGCAGTCTGCTTCCCTAAAGATGACAGCCTTGGAAATGCTGTGGTAGTTCTCCTGTCACTTAGGGTTGCTGTGAGTTGGCGTTGACTCAACAACAATGGTTTTTTATTTTTCCTTTCAGCTTCTTCTGTCCCTCTTGATCTGGAGTCCCTGGCAAGACCTGGAAGAGGTAGATTACAGAACCCAGAACCCCCTACACCCCTGCCAAGCCAAGAAAGGACAGACACAGAGGTGCGTCCTGCTCTGTGGCCTCCTCACTGTCACCCTATTCAGTGATTAAAGTAGTTCCCGCGGATTCTGACGACCCCCTCCACTGCAGCACTGAGCTGTTTTGTTCCTTACCTGACAAGTGAGATACAACTGACTAGTTGACATCGGAGCTCAGCTCCCAAATGGCACGTGGTAATGTGGGTTTGTGTGTTAGAGCTGAGCATGGAGGGTGAGAGGCAAACCTTTCATTATTCTCCCGAATGACAGCCAAAGCCAAACTCTGATTTCCTCTCCCCGAAGCAGGGCAGTTGGAGGTGTCCACATTCTCATAGAATGTGATGGTGACAGTGGTGGTTTGGTGGCAGAATTCTGACTTGCATGCATGAGACTCTGGGTTTGATTCCCTGCCAGCACCCCTCATGCCTGGCTACCACCGTCTGTCAGTGGAGGCTTGTGCGTTGCTAGGATACAGAGTAGGTTGTTGTGGAGTCTCTGGACAAAAATAGACTAGGAAGAAAGGCCTTGTGATCAAGTTCCAAAAATCAGCCAATGAAAACTCTATGGATCAGAAGGGTCCTGTCTGATCATGCAGGTGGCACAGGCTGTTTCCTTCTCTTTTGTCCCGGAGGTCACTATGAGTCAGGCAACAGCAACCAGGCAATGTGGTCCTGGAGAACTAAAACCAGTCTGGGGACTGACTTCCACATCAGGTCCAGGCTGCCGTCTCCTTCACCTCTTTGTCCTCTTTCCACCAGATAAGGGCACAACCTCCCAAGTCAATGAGGAACCTCTATTTTTCTGCTGAGAAGAGAAGGCAGGTCAGCGCTGTGAGGGTCCCCTGGGGGAAAAGGGACTGATCGAGGACTGGACAATCTGCTCATCGGTCAGGAGAGGACAGAGGGCTGTGGAAAAATGGGCCTCCGGGGACCTGAGGTCCTCTTGAGAAACAGCTCAGAGAGATTTAGCCTCGAAGCACTGCCGTATCTTTACACAGGATCTCTACAAGGAAATCTTCTAGAATGCTTTTTCTGCAGAGTAGTTAGAATGTTGCTGCTGGTTGCGGCTTTAGGGTCTGATCAGCTTACCACTGCTTAAAGATATTCTGCTGTGATATGCTTCTTCTGTATAAAATAAAACAGAATTCTTTATTAAAAAGCTAAATATAACTCTCACTGAGTATTCTTTACTAAGGAACATATTTGGTAACATATTGAGTATTTGTTCCATGTTATCAATTCCTATTTATTTTAGCCCACCTAGTATCAGGAGAGCTGGTGGCATAGTGATTAAGAGCTATGGCTTCTAACCAAAATATTGGAGGTTCAAGTCCATCCAGAGAAGCCTTGAAAGAAAATCCTGATAATCTATTCCCAAGAGAACACAGTCAGCTACACATGTGGGACCTCCATAAGTTGAAGTAGACTTAACAGTAACTGGTTTAATATTAGTTACCTATCCAAATGGCATCTTTCAGTGTAATATATATGAATGCATGTTATAAAGTCTAATGCATCATACAAATATAAAATTAAAATATCCACCCACTTCTTCTCTCTGTCCTGCCAAACACAGAGTTTCGTACTTCAAGAATGGCCTTGGTGGGTCCCCTTTGCACTACTGATCAGACAGAAAGCTGGGCTGATTTTGGACACCTCTAGATCCCCTCTCACCTACATGTGTGACAGTGAGATGGCACTAACAACTAGGCAACTGTAAAATCCAAGCTCCTCAGAATATCGCTGTTAAAAAAACACTTGGAAAACATCTTAATTCAGATTTCAAATAGACATAAAGCAGCTTATTCAGCCAACCTTTATCAAAGTAATACCCAGATGGCGGTCCTGAAAGGTGGAAATTGCTTGTACCAGCTAGTTAAGTTCTATGGGATCAAAAGCAAGAGAGACCCTTAGGATAGCTGCACGGTAGAAAGTTATTACATGGTAGGCAGGGATGTGAGAGGGGAAAAGAAATTGCACCTCAGCATCATTCTTAACCCGGGTTCCAGTCTTCCCAGAAAGACATGTGTTATACAGCTTGCCAAATAAAGGATGAGCTTGCCCAGGGAAGCTGGGTGGAATAGCCTGCCTCTCTGTCTACTTATCTTACAAGTGCGTGTGGCAAAATATTGCCCCTGGAAATCTTTGCCTCATGCTCTCTCCTCCAAATAGTTCCCATTATTCCTAATTCTTCTTTTCCCCACTCTAGCAGCAACTAGGTTTTATACTGTTTATTTGCATAAGGAAAACCCAAACCAAACTCACTGCAATAGCGTCAATTCCAACTCATAAAGACCCTATAGACAGGATAGAACTGCTCTATAGAGTTTCCAAGGAGCACCTGGCAGATTCAAACTGTCACACTTTTGGTTAGCAGACATAGCACTTAACCACTACACGACCAGGGTTTCCTGTGTAAGGAAAGTGTAGCAAACAAAGAGAGAGAAAGCTTTAAACTTCCAAAGTCTAAAGACAATGAAGACCTGATGCATGCTACAATAAAACTGATTCTCAAAACCAGTATACTGAATGAAATAAGTCATAGGAAGACAAATATCATGTAATACCATCTAGATGAACTAACTAGAACAAGCAGAAGGATAGAGACCAAAGTACATCAGTGGTTACCAGGGGTGGCAGGGAGGGAAAAATCAGGATTAGGAGGCACTGAGATTCTGATAAGATGATGGAAAACTTTGAACATGGATAACATTAGTGGTTCCATGAAATGATGAGCATAGTTAAAGTCACCGAATTCTATTAAAAAAAAAATGTTGAAATGTCAAGTGTTTTGGTATACAAGGTCCAACAGTTAAGTCTATGAACTTAATTGTTCTAAGTGCTTGTACATACCTCATTTCTGAATATCACTGTGCTCACTTTCGAAGTACTCCCCTTGGGAAGCTATGTACCTACACCAGCGCCTAGTTCACCCTTCAAAGCAGCTTTGGAACTCTTTCTGGAACGGCCAATGTGCACAGTGGCATGGTGGCAAGTTTACGAACTGAATTGTCTAGTTATCTGTGAGCAAGTTTTTACCCAGTAAACAACTGTTTTGGAACACCCTCCTTGCTCACCTGATCTGGCCCTCAAAGATGTTTCTTTGCCCAAAGATAAAGTAAATATTGATAGGAAAACATTTTAATAACATTCAGGACTTTAAAGGTAATACAATGACAGTTCTGATGGCCATTCCAGAGAAAGAGTTCCAAAATTGCTTTGAAGGGTGGACTAAGTGTTGGCATTGGTGCATGGCTTCCCACAGGAGGTACTTTGAAGGTGACTGTAGTGATATTCAGTGACAAGGTACAATGCACTTTTTCTAGTGTAGCTTTGTGAACTTAACTGTCAGACGCCTCGTATACCCACTCCTCACTATCAACATGATTAGGTTCCAAAAACTAGGTTGTTGGGCAAAAATCAGCATTATACAAAAATGGAGGATGATCACATCAGATCACAAAATAGAGGATGACTACAGTATCATGTAACTGCCAAATTACATTACCACTACCTGTCAAATTACATTATTATGTAACTGTCAATCACTGAGAATTATGATCCAGCTAGGCTGACATTTAACCTTAACCATCAAAGCCAGTATTACTCTTGCCTCATACCTCAGCCTTCATTAACTGCTGGATGTACTTAAGTCATTAATGTGCCACATATCCAGACAGCAGATTTTTTACTGTTGATGTAAATGTAAAATGTCAAATAATGAGCTAGTCAATAAATAAAGAGTAAGTGTATGTACATTTACACAGTTTTAAAAAATCACATGTGAACAACAACAAAAAATAAGACAACACAGCAAAAAAAATACCTACCCCTAGAGGGAATATAAAACCAGTTGTCCCATAGTCAACTTGATCCCATCTCCAAAGTGTCGAACTCGCAGAACTGGCATGTATCTCAAGAATTTGTGTTTCTCACATACAAGATCCCAAGGGATCCACTATTTAAATAGTATTAAGGGAAAACAAAACCTAAAAAACACCTTGTTGAACAGACTTGTGTTCTCCCACACACAGCAGAGATTTCTCTCTCCAGTTTCCACATGAGAAAGTTGGGATTCAGAGATGTGAAGCATCTTAATCAAAATGACACAACTCAAAAAACAGAAACAACCAAAATACCCCTCAACAGATGAGTGTGTAAACAAAATGTGGTTGACACCCACAATGGCATACCACTCAGCCCCCAGAAGGAATGAAGTCCCTGCACGCCATGACACGGATGACCCTTCAGACCATCATGCTGAGCGGAAAAGGCAGTCTCCAAAGGACAAATACTGTATGATTTCACTTACATGAAATATGCAAATATATAGAAACCGAAGCTTATTAACAGTTTTCAGGAATGGGACAGAGGGAGAAAGGGTGAGTTTGGCTTAGGGGTCTTCGAGTTTATGTTCACGGAGGTGGAATGATTGGAAAAGTGGGAGCAAGAATGGCTGTACCACTTCAAGAAGGTAATCAATATTTCTGAATTGCACACATAGAAATTTGTGTGTGTTTTTCTGTGTACATTTTCACACAATTAAAAATAAAAGGTGACGGTGGCTGAACTAAAACCAAGGTCTTATGGGTAACCCTGGTGGCATAGTGGTTAAGTTCTACAGCTGCTAACCAGAAGGTTGGAAGTTTGAATCTGCCAGGCACTCGTTGGAAGCTCTACGGGGCAGTTCTACTCTGTCCTATAGGGTCACTATGAGTCAGAAATTACTTGACGGCAGTGGGTTTGGTTTGGGATGGGTATCCACGCTGGTCTCTGCTTTACTGTGTGGCTGGGTTAGACCCCAGATCTGTGCTGCCTTTAGGAGAGGCTGCCTTTGCCCAGTTTGTTTAGGAGTCACACCACTCTGGAAATTTTGGTGGCATAGTGATTAAGTGCTATGTCTGCTAACCAAAAAGCTGGCAATTTGAATGCACTGGATGCTTCCTGGAAACTCTACAGGACAGTTCTACTTGGTCACAGAGGGTCACTGTGAGTCAGAATTGACTCAGCATCACTGGGTTTGTTGTTTTTGAACCCCATTCCAGCCACTGGTAACCCCAGGGGCTGGTGGTGAGGACCACTGTCCAGGAGCACTTGGAGAGCCAGCGATGCTGGTGAGAGAGCGGCTCCACACCGCGGGAGTGCAAACTGCTCTTCCAAGGGATTGCGGACCCCTGCTGCTCCGGTTATTTGAGTTACGTGTTATAGCTCTCAAGGGAGGGATTTATCCTGATTTTACTGACTTCTGGAGCACCAGTTTTGCCCATTTAGTGCTTTTAGCTTTATATATCATTATCACACACACTGTTCTCCTACCACGGACAGTTTAGACCTTTTTTACTTTAATTTCTCTCCTGGTGTTTTTGCCAGGGGGTGAAACAAAAAGTAAATAGTCTTCTGAGAGAGACAGAGACACACAGAGAGAAATACACAAGCAGAGAGAAAGGAAATCGGGATCTCTGGCCTTGGAGAAAAGAAGGTTGGGAGTGACTTCTGAGCATGAGCTGAAGCGTGCCTCTTCTCACCTTTTTTGCATAAGGTGGGGTAATGAAGGAAAAGAGCAAAGCCTTCACAGTTCTGATCCCAATCCCCAATTTCCTGACTGCCAAGAGTGATAATAGTACTAATTGTTGTTGTTAGCAGCCCACAACTCACAGCAACCTCATGCACAGTGGACACAACGATGCCATCCCTGTGATCAGCTGCAGACTGGGTCATGTGATCCATAGGGTTGTCACTGGCTGGTTTTCAGAAGTAGCTCACCAGTTCCTTTTTCTTTGTCCATCTTCGTCTGGAAGCTCCACTGAAACTGGTTCAGAATCAGAGCAACATCTAAGCCTCCAAAGACAGATGAAGTTGCATTTGCTGGAAATTCAACTGGCTCTCCCATGTGAAAGGTGAGAGTTCTGCTATTGGACCGCCAACGCCTCAGCAGTACTAATCATTAATGCTAATTTAACAGAGACTCTACCAGGCGTGACTCTGGGGGTAAGTTCTACTCTGTCCTAGAGGGTCTCTAGGAGCCAGCATTGACAGCAGTGGTTTTTTTGTTCCATTTTATGCCAATCACCCGACATTAATTATTACATTAAAATCCTGTTAAAAGTTTTAGGAAGTAGATACTACTGTTTTTCCTTTTTACAGATAAAGACATTAAGCTTCAGAGCCTTTAAGAGACTAGGCTAGCTGAGGGGTCTTAAACCCAAGACTGTTCCTCTTTCACATCCCAGACTTGTAAACTCAGTGCTCTGCTGCCTTCCTAGGACTCATCTTTGGTGAAGGAGTTGAATTCCCTACAGCTTCCCTATTTCTGGACATTGGTCTGATGTCTGCCATCTCGATGGCCTTCGTGTCATGTCTGTGTCTATCCTTTGGCAGAGAACGGGAGAAGCTCTTGGTGTAGTGGTTCTACAGTCTCACACTGTGGTCCACAGACACAGGAGTTCCAGGGACATGTTTCCAGAACCTTCTATACTCTAGGACTGAGTGTGGGCGGGACTGTAGCCTATTCCCTTCTTTTCCTGACAACCCTTACCCCAACACACACACACACGCACACGACTACTTCCACAAGGATAAGTCCACATGGATTGTTGTACGAAGCTGAGCTCAATAGGTTATTTGAGGGATTTCAGAAGAATATAAAAAATGTTGAAACACCACGAATTCTGTTCAGCCTTCGTAACCGACAAGAGAGAAATCCCTAATTCATTTATCTCTGTGGTTGGGACACTTTGGGATATCAGGGCAACTTAAAGAGAATAGAAACTTAAAATCTTTGGCCAAAATAATCTTCTGAGATCTTATTGATATGCAATATCCACTATGGCCTAAATGGCAGAAAATGTCCTGGTCCAAAGTTGATACTAAGAATGAGGACTCTACAGACAGCTTCAAAGTGGGATCATCTCCCCTCGCTTGCCTCCTTTCCACTCCCAACAAATAGCCACAAATTCTGACATTCAAGTGGCAAGGCGAGGAGTGACTGGGAAGGGATCCATGAAGACCAACAGCACTGCCAAATAGGAATCTGAGTGTCCTAAGCTTGTAATTTTCCAACAGGCCATGAAGAGATGCCTTAGCTCTCCAGACCATGTACCAAAAATCCTGAACATACTTTCTTTTCTTTTCTTAGCATGTCCCTCTATAGACTGGGCTAGAGGGAGGAGAAAGCAGGAGAGAGACAGACAGCATCTTTTGCTTCTGTCTGACTGCTTTCCCACATCACGTGCTTTTGGTAGAGCTGCCAATCAAACAATATCACCTCCATGGACAGGAAACAGGACGAGTGAGATTCTCCCATCTTGGCATTTGTGTCTTTAGCATTGACACATGAGAATGAAAGGTGGCTGCAAACGCAGCCTCCCTGGCAGTGTTTTGGAAGGATAATCATCAATTCCTGCTGCTGAAATCCCTGGAGGGGGTCTGATTGTTCCTGAGGACTGTTCATCAGTGTCTCAGTATCCTTCCCATAAATGCCCTTGAGCTATTGTTTAGGTCAGAGTTGGTTTCTGCTGCTTGCCAGGAGATAAGTGGCTACAATGAATTTCTTAAGCTGACCTGTCTCCTGAGAAAGTTTCCTCAGCCCCATTGCCTGAAGCATCAAAGGATGCAGCTCTGTACATCATCAGTCTTTGAAAGGAGACCCTAAGTGGTACAGATTGGTTAACATGCTCAACTACTAACTGAAAGGTTGAGGTTTCGAGTCTACCCAGAGGTATCTCAGAAGATACTTCAATAAGATCTCAGAAGAGTATTCTGGCCAAAGAGTAAGTTTCTACCTCCTTTCTGTCAGCTATATAAAACCCTAGGGAACATAGTAGACTCATGGAGTTTCCACAAATCAAAGTCAACTTGATTGCAACTGGTTACTGAACTTAGAACACATCTGCTATTAGGAAGGAAAGCAAAGCTTGAAAGTTTCCTATACCTGTCAGAGTTCACCATTAAGTGAAATTTAATTTATTTAACAAATAAGCCCATGGGTATCAGTAATGTACTGCTGCATAACAAAATGCCCTAAAAACCAGTAGCTTAAAATAAGACTCATTATTGCCCACAGGCTGTGCGTCAATAAGGTAGTTCTCCCAAGTTCGGGCAACTTACGATCTGTGGTCACCTGTGGGTTGGGTAGATGGCTCTGCTCTAAGCCAGACATGCTCATGTCTTTGGAAATTGCCTGGCTATCAGATAGGACATCTTGGCTGCTCCCTGTGGTCTCTGCCCTTCAGCAGATTAGCCCTGGCTTATTCCCATGGCAGAAGCAGAGATCAGAAGAAATGGTAGAATGTGCCAATTCCCTGAGGCCTAGGCCTGAGCTGTCTCTTCCAGAGCATCCAACTGGACAACAGAAGCCATAGGCCCACCTGATTTAAGGAGTGGGAAAATGGAGCCAGTCTTGTCAGACAGGGCTGTAACATCCTATTGCCATGGGCAGAGGGGGCTAGGGAAGTGGGACCTTTTTTTTTTGGACAGGCATCTACTCATACCATCAGTGATATAGTTTAACAAAAGAGTGGCCCAGAGAAGTTCAATTACTTGTCCAGAGTCACAAATTCTCAACTACTATTAGCATTTTTGACTAGATCATTCCATGTTGTTGGAGGCTGCCCTCTACCTTGAAGGCTGTTTAGCAGCATCCTGGACCTCTTCCCAATAGATGCCAGTGACATCCATCCATCCCCTTCTCCAATCGCAACAAAAATGTCTTTACACTGTGAAACTGTGCCAAAAATGGCCATTCATTTCAGACAGAAAAAATAACACGTCCCCTAATGAGAGACTACTGATTTAGAAGACAAGGTTAGACTAGGATTTCTATACATGCTGATCCCCCTGCTCTTGTCCTGTAAGTCTCTACAGACTTCACACTGAGAGGGGGTGGGATTAGCACTGAGCATTGGAGGTGACAAAAGCCACCCTCTACTCCCTCCTCTCAGTCTGTCCTGAGTCTGTTTTGCTTCTCCATGGATCTATCCCCAGACCCCTGCACCTCAGACATGGCACCTCTGAGTGGATCTCCCTCCCTGTGCTCACGACCCACACTGCCATGCAGATCTGTTCCTGTGTAACAGGAAACATTCACCCTACAAGATAGCAGGCAGGCCTGTTTTCAATCTCAGTTAACATTTACAGATGTTCCTCCCATTTGCCGACCACTCAGGCTGCATGCAAAAGCGTTGGCTGTTTCCTTCCCTGGGCATTTTTCATCCTGTGTCAATTAGGATGATGAAGGCAATCTAATAATGATGTATAGGGCTGTGCTGGTGTCTGGTGTGGACATGCGGACAACTCAGCAAGGGGACAGATTGCTAAATGGGACTCAGACTGGCTGATTCTAGTCTCTAGGGCTTCTTACCGCAGAAGAGCTGTTTCTGTTACAGTCTCGCCTCCTCCGAAAACATCTGAGAGTGGCTTTCATATCCAAACATGTCAGGGCTGAAGGGGGCCTTAGCATTCACTCTGTTCAACCCTCCTTGTACATTTAGGCAAACTTAATTGTTCTGAGTGCTACATACCTCTTTACTGAATATCACTACAATCACCTTCAAAGCGCTCCCTTGGGAAACTATATACTGACATCGGTGCCTTGTCCACCCTTCAAAGCAATTTTAGAATGGTCATTGTGCACAGTGGCACGATGGCAAGTTCATGAATTTAATTGTATAGTTGTCTGTGAGGCAGTTTTCAGCCAGTAAACAAACTGGAACGCCTTCTCTACTCACCTGATCTGGCCCCCAATGACTTTTTTCTTTATCTGAAGATAAAGGAAATATTGAAAGGAAGATTTTTTGATGACATTCAGGACATCAAGGGTAATACAACAACAGCTCTGATGGCCATTCCAGTAAGAGTTCCAAATTGCTTTAAAGGGTAGAGTAGGCACTGGCATCGGTGCATAGCTTCCCAAGAGGAGCGCTTGGAAGGTAACCACAGCAATATTTACCAATGAGGTATACAGTATTTTTTCTAGGATGGGTTTGTGAACTTCATTGTCTGATCTCAAAAGTCAGCTTCACCCACAGAGAGTTCAACTGAATTGTCCAAGGTCAACCAGCCAGCCAATTGAAAAATCCATGACTAAAAATTGGACTTTCTGATTCCCTGTCCACTGATATTTTTATGCATTTGTTTGTTGCTTTTAACGCATGTATATTAGTGGTGGGGGATGGCAGTGGCTGTTATTTTCTAACTACTATTTTCCAAACCTCTTTGTTGAAACTTAATAAACTCAACAGGTCTTGAATGTCCCATACGGTCAAAGCTCCAGATTATGACACTAAGTCTATTCCTGGAGGGATCTCTCAATCTAATCTTAGGACAGGGAGGCTGAGTAGGGCAGAAAGCAGGTACTAATATAACTAACACACACGTCATAACTTACTCTGCCCTAGAGGGTTGCCTAGTGTGGCATGGATTCATAGGAGAGCACCTCTCTGTGGCAGAATGTAGCCATGACTTTTGCCCTCACAGAAGACAAAACGACTGCCTCTTCAGCCCTAGGCCAGAGCGATGGGAAGACATGGCTCAGGACCGGGGACCAGCATCTTTTTCATTCACAACAGGCACCTGGGACAGGAAATCTGATACATTCAGAACTAGTGCCACCTTGTGGTCATACCAGAAAGATCAGCGAGCATCTCCCAACTTCATTTTCCCGAGGCTTCTACTGATGGCTTTAGTCGAAAAAGTGGGTTGGCTGTGTAGAATGATGCCATTTATGTAAAATTGCAAAGTTAGATACAGTTTCATATAAATGGGATAATGATACATCTGGAAGGAGTTTCACCAAAACATAAAAAGTGGTATCTCTGAGTGATTTAAACTGATGAGACATCTTGTTCTTTACTCCTTCGCATCCTTCGATAATTTAAAAAACAATAAACATAGTTTTAAAAGCCAAGAAAAGCCAAAATCATATTAATTTTGGATGAGAAAAATCACTGGGCAGATTCTGAGGGTGTCTTGACCCAGAATAAATCATGGAGTTACTCCTTTGTGCTGACTTACATTTCAGCAGGAATAAAACCAGGTCAGAAGGGAACATAAAGAGTGGCTTTGAAGAAGAAAAAGAAGAAAGAGATGTCACACAAGGGCAAGAATAATAGCTGGACCAGTCAAATAAGCACCCTATGCTTACATAATACCAACAAATTTACAATAATGCTTTAGAGGCAGGACTAAGAAGCAGAGTTGTCAGACACTTCCTGTAATCCCTCTAACAAAAGGACCCCCCCCCAAGAAAACAAATGAATCAATTACACATGACATTCTAGGACCCTGAACATCAAAGGGGAAGCTGAGAAATCAGACTGAGTAACAGGGAAGGCAGAGTAAGTGCAGAAGTATCCAGAACTGGATAGAGGTGACCTGAGCAGGCATCAGCACCCTGCAGGAAAATTGGCAACAGTGGGTACAATTAGGGAAACACTGGCATTTGGAAAGGGTCTTCCACAGCCGAAGAGAGAGTTCAAGCAGTGGAGAGCCCACTCACAACTCCAGAATCAGTGAAAAATGGCATTTGACTATCAAAAGCTAAGTAGCTTGCATCTAACCTACAGCACGCAGAACTAAAACACACCTTCAGGATAAATGTCTCTCCGTTCTTCCCAGCATCCACTCTCTTCCTTTTCTGTGTGGCACTGGCTCCACAGACCAACGTTAACCCTGGGCTGGAAGTAGGATCCCATATATGAGCCCTGAGCCATTCTTCCAGCACTGGAGAGGAAACCATTTAACAAACAGAAATAAAAATAACAATAATAATCTGCTGGCTTCCCTTAGCTGAGAACTCAAGGCAGAAGCAATTCACTTAACTAGGTGCAGGCGTAAGGGGTCCACAGACCTTCATTGCCCCTTACCTCTGTATGCAGCGCCAAGTGCCCATAGGCCAGCAGCAAAACCTACCCATTCACGCACCTTAAAGAACAGGAACATGCTTTCCTCTCAGAAACTCATGGATGACTGTCAGCCTCCTGCCCTTCTCAGCACATGTCTACATCAGTCACCTCCTTGTCTAGGAGTGTAAGGGAGAGTCTTGGTGACAGACTACTTGGACACATGAGCTGACTCTATACAAGAAAAGTAAACAGACTCACTTTTTAAGAAAAGTCACTAGGCTCACATGCCTAGTAATAGTCCTAACCACTTGAAGACAGGATGTTGGAACTTCAAAAGTACCAATAATCAAAGTAGTTCACATGACCAGACTATTTGGGCATTTCAAAACAAGAAGTTTAGAACATAGTAAGCAAACATAAAATAAACAAACACAACAACTTATTGAAAGCTCAAATACAACAATCCATATCAAATCACATAAAAAGGCATACCACAGTGGCTTTACAAAGCTTCCAAAACAGAGTCAAGAAATTTTCCAGATGAAAAGAATTTCCTGGAATTATTGGAAGTAGAACACAAAAGATTAATATTCAGAATGCATTAAGAGATCAGGCAAAATGTAATGAAGTATAGGGACAAATTGAACACGCTGCAAGAAAAGCACAGAGGAACAGCAAGCAGAAATTCAGAAGATTACTAATAACATTACATAATTAGACAGCTCAGTAGAAAGTCAAAAAAGCAAAATTGAGGCAATGGAAGGCCAAATTAGTGAGACTGAGGATAAAGCACTCAACACCAACATATCTGAGGAAAAAATCAGATAGAAGAATTTTCTTAAATGAAGAAACAGTAGGAATTATGCTGGACTCTGTCAAGAGGAATGAACCATGAGGGACTCGAATATCAGAACAGGAGTGGATAACAGAAAATAAAGAGTGAATTGTTGAAGGTTTGTTGAAGAACAACTTCCCTGACATCATCAAAGATGAGAAGATATTTATCCAAAATGCTCATCAAATACCACACAAGGTAGATCCCAAAAGAACAATACCAAGACATATTACAATTAAACTTGCTAGAACTAAAGGTAAGGAGAGAATTGTAGAAGTGACCAGGGATAAACTAAAAATAATCTATAAAACAGAGTCAATAAGACTAAGCTCAGAATAGTCAGCAGAAACCATGTGAGCAAGAAGGCAACGGGTGACATATACAAAGCCTTGAAGGAAAAAAATCACCAGCCAAGAACTATACATCCACGAAAACAGTCTCTCAAGAATAATGGTGAAATTAGGGCATTTCCAGATAAACATAAATTTAGGGAATTTGCAAAACAAAAACCAGAACTACAAGAAATACTGAAAGGATTCTTTTGGTTAGAATATCAATAACATCAGATAACAACCCAAGACTAGAATTCAGGACAGAGCAAACACATAGCAACCCAGACAGGGAAATCACACAAAATAAATCAAAACTGAAACAATGATGTCATTATGTAAAAAATGACAACACTGTAACAAAAAATAGGGACTAAAAAAATGTAGTCATAGATCTTTCATATGGAGAGCAACTCAAGGCAATACAAAGAAATAAAGTGTTGGTTTAAATCTATAAAAATGGAGGCAAATATTAAGGAAACTAACAGTTCTATACATCAAAATAAAAGAAAGAAAAAAATGAAGTCTCAGCAAATACAGAATCAACAACAATGAAAAAGACGAAAAGAAAACATAAAAATGACTCAGCACAGAAAATTAAATGGAACAAAGAAATTGTTAACAGGGCTAAAAAAGGAATCAAAATGACAGCACTAAACTCATACCTATCAGTAATTATGCTGAATGTAAGTGGATTAAATGCACCAATAAATATACAGGCAGAGGCAGAAAGAATTAAAAAAACACAATCTGTCTACATGCTGCCTACAAAAGACATACCTTAGACTTAAAGCCACAAAGAAACTAAAACTCGAAGGATGGAAAAAATATGCCAAGCAAACAACACTTAGAAAAGCAAGATTGGCAATATTAGTTGCTGATTAAAAAAAAGTCTTTGAAGCAAAATCCATCACACTGAATAATGATGGATACCATATAATGACTAAAATGTAAATACACCAGGAGAACATAACCATATTAAGTATTTACACACTCAATAATAGGGCTCCTAAATACATAAAGCAAACTCTAACAACATTGAAAACAAAAATAGACAGCTCCATAATAACAGGAGGAGACTTCAACACACCATTTTCAGTGAAGGACACAACATCCAGAAAGAAGCTCAGTAAAGCACAGAAGATCCAAATGCCACAATCAGCCAATTTGAACGCACAAACATACAGAATACTCCACCCAATAGCAGCCAAGTTTATTTTATTTTCCAATACACATGGAAGATTTTCCAGAACAGATCACATTTTAGGTTATAAAGCAACCTTAACAAAATCCAAAGCACTGAAATATCACAAACCATCTTTTCAGACCATAAAACCATAAAAGGAGAAATCAGTAACAGAAAAAACAAGGAAAAACAATCAAACACATGGAAACTGAACCACACCTTGCTAAAAAACTACTGGGTTATAGAAGAAATCAAGGGTAGAATAAAGATATTCCCAGAAATAAATGAGACTGAAAAACCAACCCACCAGGACATTTGGGACACAGCAACAGCAAAGCTCTGAGGTCAATTTATTTCAACAAATGCACACATCCAAAAAGAAGAAAAGATCCAAATCAAGACACTAACCCTATGACTTGCACAAGTAGAAAGAGAGCAGCAAAAGAAGCCTAGGGCACCAAGAAAAGAAACTAATAAAATTTAGAGCAGAACTGAATGGATTAAAGAATAGGAAAATGATTGAAAGTGTTAACAAGACCAAAAGCTCCTTCTATGAAAAGACCAACAAAATTGATAAACCATTGGCCAAACTGATAAAAGAAAAACAAGAGAGAAAACAATTAACTCAAATAAATAAGATAGGTGATATCACAACAGATGCAACTGAAATTAAAAAAATAATAACAAAATACTATGAAAAATTGTACTCTAACTAGTTTGAATACCTAGAAGAAACAGACAAATTTGTAGAAACACGCTACCTACCTAAAGTAACACAGAGGTAGAACAACTAAATAAATGCATAACAAAAGAAGACATTAAAAAGATGATTTAAAAACTCCCAACAACAACGAAAAATCCCTGGGCCTGATGGCTTTACTGGAGAATTCTACCCAAACTTTAAGAAAAGAGTTAATATCACTATTACTAAAGGTATTTCAGAGCATAGAAAAGGATGGAATATTCCCAAAAGCATTCTATAAAGCCAGTATAACCCTAATACCCAAACCAGGTAAAGATAGCACAAAACAGGAAAATTAAACACCAATATCTCTCATAAATTCAGATGCAGAAATCTTGAACAAAATTCTAGCCAGTAGAATTCAACAACATATCAAAACAATAATTCACCATGACCAAGTGGGATTCATACCAGTTACACAGGTCTGCTTCAAGATTAGAAAAACAATTAATGTAATCCACCACATAAATAAAACAAAAGACAAAAACCACTTGATTTTATCAGTTAATACAGAAAAGGTATTTGAAAAAGTCCAACGCCCATTCGTGTTACAAACTGGCAGCAAAATAGGAGCAGAAGGGAAATTCTTCAACATAATAAAGGGCATTTATATGAAGCCAACAGCTAACATCATCCATCCTAAGTGGAAAGAGTCTGAAAGCATTCCCCATGAGAAAGCAAACCAGACAAAGATGCCCTCTTATTTAATATTGTGCTGGAGGTCCTTGTGTGAGTAATTAGACAAGAAAAAGAAATAAAGGGCATATGAATTGGTAAGGAAGAAGTAAATGTATCTTTACTTACAGATGATACAACGTTACACAGAAAACCCTGAAGAATCCACAAAAAATAAAAATTAAAAAAACCTACTGGAACTAATAGAAGAGTTCAGCAAAGTAATAGGATCCAAGGCAAACATGCAAGAATCAGTTGGATTCCTGTACACCAAAGAGAACATAAGAGAGGAAATCACTGAATCAATACCATTTATGATAGCCCCCAAGAAAGTAAAATATTTAGGAAGAAATCTAACCAGAGACATAAAAGACCTATACAAAGAAACTACTGCAAGAAACCAAAAGAGACCCACACAAGTGGAAAAACCTGCCTTGCTCACAGACAGAAAGACTCAACATTGTGAAAATGACTACTGACCCGAAGTGATCTAGAAATACAATGCAATTCTAACCCGAATTCCAGTGGCACTTTTTTTAATGAAGTGGTAAAATAAATCAGCAGCTTCATATGGAAAAAGAAGCCACCAAGTAAGTAAAGCTTTGCTGAAGAAGAAGTGGGAAGCTTCACACTACCTGACTTTAGAATCTATTACATTGCCATGGTAGTCAAAACAGCCTGGTACTGTTACAGAACCTGAAACATAGACCAGTGGAACATAATAGAGAATTCAGACACAACATCATCTACCTATGAGCAGCTGATATTTGACAAAAGTCTGAAATCCATTAGTTGGGGAAAAGGTAGTGTCTTTAACATATGGTGCTGGCATAACTAGATACCTATCTGCAAAAAAAACAAAAGAAAAAGAAACAAGATCCATATCTCACACCATGCATGAAAACTAACTCAAAACGGATCACGGACCTAAACATAAAATCTAAGAAGATAAAGATCAATAGCAACAATGTGCAGGGCCCCCATATATGCCATAAACAGAATACAAAACATTGCTAACAATGCACAAATGCCAGAAGAGAAAATAGATAACTGGAAACTTCTAAAAATCAGACACTTATGTGCATCTGAAGACTTCACTGAAAGAGTAAAAAGACAATCTACAGATTAGGGGGAAAAACTGGATATATAAGTTTTGTTTCTGCCTGTTACAAACACAACAGATTAGAGTCCTAAGACAATCTACAGATTAGGGGGAAAAACTGGATATATAAGTTTTGTTTTTGCCTGTTACAAACACAACAGATCAGAGTCCTAGTGTCTGATACATTTATCTGTAGTTTAATAAAGAATTTCTTGTGGTTATTTTATAATGTATATAGTTATCTGTGAGCTATCTGCTTAAAAGCTTGAAGTAATCCTTGCTAAAAATCATACATAAACTCTGATGCAAAAATTGTCTTTTGAGACTCTGTGGAGAACAGTCTGCATTGCTGTCGAGTCTCCAGTGGTATCATATCTCCTAATAAGCCTTCTTCCTCTTTCCGACATGGAGTATGTTTCACTGGCTTGACTGCTCCCAAGCAGGGACCCAAATTGGGTGACAATAAAACAGCAGAAGGGGACAGGAACTGGTTGAACGGACATGAGAAATTTAAGGTGGAGAGGAGGAGTGTGCTGTCACAGTGTGGGGAGAGCAGTTAGGGTCACCTAACAAAGTGTGTATAAGTTTTTGTATGAGAAAAGGACTCAAATTGTAACCTTTCACGTAACACATGATGAAAAATAAGTACATTTTTAAAAAATGATCTTTTAACTTTGGAGAAGCCCCTCAGCTTTCTGACAATAATAGGTGGTCTCACAATGTTCTGTTGTTACCTCTGCTTGAGTCCTTCCTAAGCTATGTTATAATTTATCTGTCGTGACAATAAGAAATAACACTGGAATTTGTTGAACACTATTTCAGGGTACTTTACCAAGAACCCTGTAAGTATTGCCACATTTAATCTTCACAACAACCACAGTGGGTAGGTATTATTACCATCTTCTTCAACTAGATGGCATTGCGCAAGCTCAGAGAGTAGACAACCCACTCGAACTCATGAGACCCACGTGATCAAAAGCTGTGTCTTATTTGGTTTTATGGGATCCAACAAGTACATTTGTGAACTTAATTGTTCTAAGTGTTACATACCTCATTGCTGAATATCACTGCCATCACCTTCAAAGCACTCCCCTTAGGAAGCTATGCACCAACGCCAGCACCTAGTTCACGTTTCAAAGTAATCTGGGGACTCTTTCTGGCATGGCCATTGCTCACAGTGCCATGGTGGCAAGTTTGCAAACTTCATTGTATAGTTAGTTGTCTGTGATGGAGTTTTTAGCCAGCAAACAAATAACAATATTGGAACACACTAACTACTCACTTGATCTGGCCCCCAGTGACTTTTTTCCTTATCTGAAGATAAAGGAAATATTGAAAAGTAGACATTTTGATGACGCTCAGAACATCAAGGGTAATGTGACAACAGCTCTGATGGCCATTCCAGAAAAAGAGTTTGAAAAATGCATTGAAGGGTGGACTAGGCACTGGCATTGGTGCATAGCTTCCCAAGGGGAGTACTTCCAAGGTGACCATAATGATATTCAGCGATGAGGTATGTAGCACTTTTTCTAGGATGAGTTCATGAACTTAACTGTCGGTCATTGTATATCTCCTATACCAGTATGGTGCCTAGATGGATGGTGTGTTGGGCAAAGACTCAGATTAAAGGGAAAAAATAACTTCCACTGAAAGGTTTCTGAGCCTATCAGTGTGCTAGAGAGGGTGGTAGGTGTTGAGAATAAAAGGACCTAAGGTGTAAGACTAATTCCCTTGGTGCTCCTTTCACCGAGACAGAAGCCCCCCAAAGAGGGCCATTTTTGGAAGGAGAGACCAGAATTCTATCATGGTCACTGTGTCAGTCAGGATCTCCACAGGAAACCAGAAGACAGGGCTGGAGCTAGGAGAAGATTTACAAGGAACAGAAATGCAGTCTGCCGTGTCTGTCTTGCTGGGACCACATGGAGACCTCAGAGATTTGATGGTGGATTCGAGGAGGGGAGGAACTCCACGTAGTTCACAGTCCTGGCCAGGGAGACACTTGGGGAGGTCAGGACAAGCAAGGAGAAGAACAGAGGTCAAGGTGAGGTGCAGGGCAAGAACACCAGCATAGAATGAGGACAGCGGTGGGGTGGGCGCAGGGAGGAGAGAACTCCATCCATGCCTGGAAGCCCTGATATCAACAGGAAGCAAGAAGCTGCTCTTTGGAAGACAAAAATATTTCTCAGCACAGCCCCAGCCCCCAGGGAAGCCCCATCCACACAGCCAGGCAGCCTAACCCACTGGCTCGACAGACAGCCCCCTGGAGCTGTGAGCGACACTCTCTTCTCATGCCTCTGATTCCACAGCTCTCGTCCCATCTCTATTCCACTCCACGGCTCCATGGCACTGTGTCAGCAAGATGCCATTCGCCAGCGACTCGCTGTGAATTGCTGTTTGCCACGATGTTTTTGTTCTGGGAGAATGTGGAGAACTTCACGGGTATCCTTGAGAAAATTAGGATCATCAAGGAGACCCCTTAAATATTAATATTTCATCAGCTTCCTTATTTTTGGGGGGTAAGTATACAGATATTGAAACATCTGCCATTTCAGAATTTATTTTGACACACGCAATCTAGGGACATGAACTATGTTCATCACATTGTACAACCATTACCACTACCTGTGTTCTGATTTTTCCATCACCCATAATCAGAGCTCAGTGTCCCTTAAGCAATGGCTCCTTGTTTTAGTTATGTAGGGCATCTATAACAGAAATACCACAGGTAGATCAACAGGACTTCAACAAAGAAATTTATTCTCCCACAGTCTAGGAGGCTAGAAGTCTGAATATAGGATGTCAGCTCCAGGGGAAGTCTTTCTCTCTCTGCTAACTGTGAGGGAATCTCATTCTACCAAGAAACAAGTGCCAGGAGAACAGCAGATCCTTTGGGCTCAGGATCCCTGCACTGGGAAACTCCTTGACTAGAGGAGATTGATGATGAGGAACTTCCTTCTAGACTGTGAAAGAATAAATTTCTTTGATGGGTCATCCACTTGTGGTATATTTGTTAAAGCAGCACTAGATGACTAAGACACCTCCCCTATCCTCCTCCTGCCCCTGATAACCACTAACAAATTTTGGTATTGGTGTTGTTAATTGTGGTCAAGTAATGATGATCATTTATATAACAGAACAAAACGTTGCCTGGTTCGATGCCATCTCCATGATCTCTGACATGTTTGTACCCATTATTGAGGCTGTTGTGTCAATCCACCTCAGTGAGAATTTTCTTTGTTTTCAATGACCCCGTATGAAGCACAATATTCTTTTTTAGTGATTGATCTTGCCTAATAATGGGTCCAAAGTAAGCCAGATGAAGTCTTGCCACCCTCTCTTCTTTTTTTGTCTGTTTAGTGTTTAATTGAGCTTTAAGTGAAAGTCTACAATCCAGGTTAATTTGTCATACAAAAACTTCCACACACACTGTGTAACTCTAGCTGCTCTTCCCACACTTTGACAGCGTGCTTCTCCTTTCACTCTGCATTTTACGTGTCCATGCAACAGCTCCTGTCCCCTTGCCTTCTCCTCTCTCCTCTGGACAGGAACTCCGCAGTCAATCCCATGTGTCAACTTGAGCCAAGAAGCACACTTTCTACCAGTATTGTTTTACGTCTTTGTCTTGAGAGTTGGTTTGAGAAATAGTTTCAGTCTGAGGCTAACAAAAAGTCTGGGGCCACGTCTTCCGGGGACCCCCTAGTCTGTCACACCATCAAGTCTGATCTTTTTAATACAGTTTGAGTTCTGCACCTCATTTTTCTCCCACTTCATCACGGACTCCTCATTATATCCCCTGTCAGGAAAGTCATTGGTGGTGGCCAGGCACCATCTAGTGCTTCTGGTCTCATGCTGATGTGGTCTGTAGATTATGCGGCCTTTTCTTAACATTTTCATTTCTGAGGAGCATTCTGGTTGTCTTTTTTCTAAGACATTTGCATATTCTAAATATTTCATGTAAGTAGGATCATGTAGTGTTTGCCCTTTTCGTCTGACTTATTTCACTCAGGGTAACATTTCAAAGTTCACTCATATTGTAGCATGAATCATTTCTCTTATGGCTGACGGTAATAACTCACTGTATGTACATACCACATTTGATTTATCCATTTATCTGTGAATGGATGTTTAGGCTGTTTCTACCTTTTGGCTATTGTGAATAATGCTGGAATAAACACGGTTTGCATTCTGCTTTCCACTCCTTTGGGTATAGACCTAGGAGTGGAATTGCCGGATCATATCGTAACACTACGTTTCATCTTAGGACAAAGCATTCAAATGTTTTCTACAGTGGCTGCATCATTGTACACTTCTACTAGCAATGCCATCAGCTTTCTGGCACCTCAGATTTCACCATTAAAGATTCATTCCTTTGGCTTAAGGCTTTAATCCTCTATGAAATGTAAATCTCACTGGCAAGATGTCTGGTATTCAGGGACTGTGGTCATACATTAAGCGTTATCTATCACTGACACCTCAATGAGAGTGAGTTGACAGTCTTTTCGAGAGGCAGGTTTAATAGGAGAAAAGACAGATAAATGCGACGGTACCAGCGAACTCAGCTGCCAAGGGAGAGACACTCAAGGAGATAGGATCGGAAGCTAACATTTATGGAGGCATTATGCTAATAAGAAAAAGAAAAATTGCTACCTTTTACTGGCTGCTTAAATGTGTCAGGTCCATGCTGTGCTTTTTACATACAGGAGATAATTTACTGTGATTTCTGTTTGTGTTTTGTTCTCATGGCCGAAGGATGTTCAAAGGATCAGGAGGGATTTGTCCCTGCTTCTTCTTAAAAACAAGTGCCAAGCTTTGGTGTTCTGAGCCTGTGCTCTCATGTCCCATCAGTCAGGGGTTTTTCAGGTAATGAGATACTCAGGAAGTAGTGGTTTGATCCACAAAGGGAGTCCTTGGATAGCGCAGATGGTAAATATACTAGGCACTAACCAAAAGGCTAGAGATTCTAGTCCAGTCACAGGTGTCTTGGAAGAAAGACCTGGCAAACATACTTCTGAAAACTCAGCCATTTGAAAACCCCAGGGAGCCCAGTTCTCCTCCGACACCCAGGGGGTTGCTGTGAGTTGGAGTTGACTCAACAACAACTGGTTGGGTGAGCAATGAGGGAAATCTCTCGCCTCACATGACAGAAAGTGTGGAGGTGGAAGGTTCCAGGGTGAATGAGGCCACCGAAGGCCTGGGCTCTGTCATGGTCCGCATGTTGGCTTGGGCCTTGGGCTTATTCTCTTGATGATCACAAGATGGTCATTTCCACCATCGTGACATGGTACCAGCAAAGAGGTGATTCCCTTCTTGGTGGTATAGGGGTTAAGTGTTACCTCTGCTAACCAAAATGTCGGCAGTTTAAATCCAGCAGATGCTGCTTGGAAATAGTATGGGTCAGTTCTACTTGGTCCTATGGGTCACTGTGAATTTTGTGTTTTTTTAAAAATGTCTCTTTTTATGATTGAAAACTCAGCCCTCTTTCTAACTCCCTGTGCTGATATCTCTTAGGATGTGGCCATCACGCTTTGGTCCAGGATGTCAGCGTCCCCATTCCAGGAAACAAGGTGGGAGAAAGAGTGAAGAAAAGAGCAAAGGGCAGATATGAGCTGTCTCCTAAAGAACGTTCCCAAAAGCTGCCAGCCATCATGTCCCTTAGATCACATTAGCCAGAACTCAGTGGCATGGCCACTTCCAGCTGCCATGCATGCTGGCAAATGTCACCCTGCTTCTGGGCATCTTTTGTGTAACTAAGAATTTCGCTCGTATGAAAGGTGGAGAAGCTACTATTGGAGGCCTCTAATTCCTAGTCAGAGCCGGAGGCAAAAACATAAATTATGAGACATCTAGAAAACAAACCTTACCCCTTTTCTGTCTAACCTAACCTAAAACCTAGCACAACTCCATCAAGTCAGTTCTGATTCATAGTGACCCTATTAGGCAGAGTAGAACTGCTCCATAGAGTTTCCAAGGAGGACCTGGTAGATTTGAACGGCAAACCTTTTGGTTAACAGACACAGCACTTAACCACTATGCCACCAGGGTTTCCCCTTTCTGTCAAAGAAGTGGAAATTCACTGAATGGGAAATGGACTGGGCTGGCCATTGGTGAGGAAGTAGATAAAGCATTTCCTGCTCCATTAACAGGGCATGGGTCTGGAGGTCTGGGGTTTTGGAAAGTGGGTACAAGTGGTACCTTTCTTGAATATAGGCTCCTGTGGGATGCTGAGGAACCTGGACAAGGTGCCAAGACCTCAGTGGATGGTTCAGGTAAATGTCTATATATAGTCAAACTTCTGCCTAGAAAAAAACATAGTGGTAGTGACGGCACTGGATTTTTTTATGAGTGAAGGGCTTCTCCAGGGGCCAGGGGCCTGGAGATCGAATGGACACACACAGCAGAAGGTGTATGGCAACTCTGACAGCCCAAAGCACTGAGACCCAGACCTCTCAATTTAAAGTCATAGCAACCAGTTCCCAAGATTCAGCGTATCTTTGGGGATTATCAGAGAATGCTTCTAAACATTCTGCAACTGACTGTCAACACTCTAGCTAATTGGGGCCTAGAACCAGATTTAATTTGACTTAAAACAAATAAAGTATTTTGTTATTTTCTGCATTTTGAGTGTTGTGAAGAAAATTCATAGTCATTCATATAAGTTCTTGTCCCAGTTGCAGCCATCCTCTGCGGTTGATGTCATCTTCCTCCCGTTACAGACAAGAAAACTGAGATTCTGAGAGGTCTCATCCCTCGTGCTGCAGACTGGGCCAGGATTCACACTCAGAGTCCTCCAGCTCCACAGCTAACAGCACTGACCTGGACACACACTGAAAAAAAAGGAAGAAGAAACTCAGCAGTAGCCAGTAAGATCCTTTCTGGGATAGGCATGCACTGAGGGTAGAGAGATCGTCCTAAGATTTGAAGTGGCAAGTGACAGAAACCAAGCTGGCATAAAGCAAAACATGACAACAACAACAATAGCAATAAATGTGTTGAATTATAACACCTAGAAGTCCACAGTGTAGCTAGCTTTCTTGGTACCATCCCTGGACTAAAAGTAGGAGACGGTGGCTCCCCAAGAGGAGAGTGAGGTGGCTTTAGTGTAGAAGAAAGAATGGCTGTGCAGGTAACAGAAAGTAGGTATTTACTACAGAAAATAAAGCAATGTAAACACTGAACTTAGACACTCAGACACGTATGCACACAGAAATGCACACACACACACCCCACATGCACACACTCTTGAGTTGCAAAGACCAGCAAATCAGATCTCAATCAGTTCTCAAACACCAAAATGAAGTCATATCAATGCCAAGAGCTACTTTCTAGAATTCACTCTCAAAATTCCTTCTTATGACCCGTGTCCAGTACAGAATCCCCATAACCAGACCAAACCCACTGCCACTGAGTTGACTCCAACACATATGACCCTACAGGACAGAGCAGAACTGACCCATTGAGTTCCCAAGGAATGCCTGGTGGTTTCCAACTGCTGACCTTTGGTTAGCTGCCGTGGCATTCAACCACCAGGTTTTCCAAAATAAGCAGCAAAAAAACAAACCTGCCGAGCACCCCTCCCACTTCCCTTTACAATTTGGTGAAAGGCAGACCCTCTGGGAAATAGATCTTGGGGCCAACCACTCCATCTTCCAATCCAAGAGCTGTCAACTGGCAGTCTGGGCATATTCCAAAGTGTGATAATGAAGGGATGATAGAAATGTACCTGGATGGCAATTGCCTATGTGTTTGTGGCAGAAAAGCTGTCCTCGTTCCATCCCATCTGCCACCTTGGAAATGATAAGATTTAATCTGCCTGCTTATACAGCCTGTAGTCATGCGTAGCTTGATATCCACTGTAAGTTGTATGAAATACGGTGTTACGTGATTTGGATATTGTGTGAAGATTATGTTATATACAACACGGCTTCTTTACAACATTGCCACTCTGTCTTTTAAAGCTTTAAAGCCTAGCATCAGCTTGGCCTCTCTACGGATGAAGGTCCTTTCAGCATTCACTTCCAGAAAAAGGAGGTTTCATTCGTATTAAAAACTTCCCTGGGCAAATAATCCCCATCTCCACATTAGCTTATCTCAGGTTTTGATAAATCCTTCCTCTGTCTTTGCACCAGTGCTTGTAGGCTCTCCGGTCTCATGATAAATGCGGTGAAAAACATCATTCAACGTGCTTGAAACACCCAGAACTAGCGCTAAGCTCACGATTGTAGTCTGGTCCGGCTCTCTCTTTAAGTGCCTCCAGTAAGTTTCAGGTCTAGTTATGCTGAAAGGGTGGCTCTTTTATGTTTGGTCCTCAATCCTCATCTTCGTATATGACAAGGGTCATCCGCCTCACATGTCTGTTAGCCTCGTAGCTTTCAGTGGAGCTGGTCCTTTAACAGCTTGGAGAATCTTTTTTTGTGTTTGAGGGTCACTGTGATTGTTGAGTACAACATGCCTAACTTATGAGTGACAGTATTCACGGACTTTCATGTTGTTTAATAATCTTCTGTTTAATTTTCAGATCGATACTTCTCCTTTGGCTCTCACTGCTGCAGTCTCTAGCCCTAGCTTAGGTGAGCCTGGGAGACGTGATACTTCACGGTACCACAAAGACTGCCAATTAAGTTAGCAAACTCATCCTAGAAAAAGTGTTACATACCTCACTGGTGAAAATCACTACAGTCACCTTCGAAGTCCTCCCCTTGGGAAGCTGTGCACCGACACCAGAGCCTAGTCCACCCTTCAAAGCGATTTTGGAAGTCGTCCTCTGGAATGGCTATCTGAGCTGTCATTGTATTATCCTTGATGTCCTGAATGTCTTCCTTTCAATATTTCCTTTATCTTTGGGTAAAGAAAAGTCATTGGAACACACTACCAAGTGAGTAGGTAGTGTGTTCCAATACTGTTATGTGTTTACTGGCTAAAAGCTTCCTCACAGACAACTATACAATTAAGCTCATGAACTTGTCACCATGCCACTGTGCACAATGGCCATTCCAGAAAGAGTTCTAAAATTGCTTTGAAGGATGGACCAGGCACTGGCATCAGTGAACAGCTTTCCAAGGGGAGTGCTTTGAAAGTGACCGTGGGGATATTCAGCAATGAGGTATATGGCACTTAGAACAATTAAGTTCGTGGAATTAATTGTAGGATCTTATATTTTCAAAAGAAAATTAAACAGAGAGAGAACACTATGATACTCAAGAGATACAGGATATACAAGATTAGATGCTGCCACCTATGAGTAGAACATATACCACAACATGGTAAATTTTTTATTAGTAAGTAGGGACTATTTGCATTAAAATAATGATAGGAAGTGCAGTACACATAGAAGCCAGTAACATAGGTATTTATTATGACTATCAAGACACATGTATTATGGGTTATATATGTGCTGTTTCATTATACACCTGACAGCGTAACGACTTTGGATATAAGAGACATTAGAAACATGTGATGTGTACAGGAAGCTGTTGCGTTTACTGTGTCTGGTTATAACTGGTATACTCTGTTCTCTGATTAGGATTTCAGAACTCGATTTAAACCTTAAGGGACCACGGACGTACATGTGGCCAGATATTACCCAAACCAACATTCTGTGACTCATGACTGCACATTCATGTAAAAGAGGCAGTCATGCCATGTAAATCAGTCAGAAGACATCACAGAGGGCATATGGCGTGTCTATGTCATTTTCCCAAATAAATGGATGCACTTAATCGACTTTTCTTTAACATTGTGCTATGAAAGCACAGCTGTTCACTCTCCTCAGACAGTCTCTGAACTCAGTGCACAGACGCCACTCTACCTTAGGATGAATCAGGGGGTGCCCACATTATTTTAACTCTTCAAATCTTATTCTCTGTAGTGATTCTGAAACTCCCCAACCTATGCTTCTCCCCCTAATCCCGGCTGCCTCTGATGCCCAGAACCCAAATGCCAGATTTCCACTGAACTGGAATCTTTAGACTTCAGGGCTTTGGAATGACAGCTGACATTGACCAAAGTGACAAGTGTGAGCAACATCGTTCATTGACTTAAAGCTAAATTTACAGTCCATCTCTGGCAAGTGTTGATAGACTCTTGTTTATCTTTATCTTGGCTTTATCTCTTTCCTACTTTGAATTTCTTCTTGCTCCACTTTCCTTGTCTACTTATCTTTACCAAGGCATGGTCGGTATTGGTGTAAGCCAATTTAAACCCATTCTAGAATGAAGAAGCGTGCAAATAAACAAATTTTCCAAGAGTTCCTTCCTATTCATGGTGCCTCCATACACTCAGACATATGAGCTAGAAAGAAGGCTGTCCTTCATCCCTTCTCCCTCTCTTCATCCCCATTCTGTTAGCCAATATAGCTATTCCCATACCTACATCTTTGGAGACCCTAGTAGTGTGGTGATTAAGAGCTGTGGCCACTAACAAAAAGATCAGCAGTTGGAATCTACCAGGTGCCCCTAGGAAACCCTATAGGGCAGTTCCACTTTGTCCTATAGAGTTACTATGAGTTGGAATCAACTCGATGGTGATGGGTTTTGACATAGATATTTCTCAAGCCCATCCTCAACTCTCTATCCCTTCTCTTACTGCACAAAGATTTTTAACAGTTCCCCATGTCCAGTCTTATCTTCTTTTAACTTTTTTTAGCTAGAGTGACCAGCCCCCAATCCAGATCCATCATGCCCCCTGCTTTGAATTTCTTCATGGCCCCCTATCACCCGCAATAACATTTTTATACGTCTCCAATAAGCTCTGAGGGGTATCAAAACTAATTTATGACACAAGGCAAAAGAAGTACAAAGGTTCATCTGCAGCTTCCTTTTTGTGTTTAAGTTTGAGCGGGTTGAGGTGGGGTGGGACAGGAATTGTTACTGTGACCATGTTCATGGCCTTTCCCAACCTCCTTCCAAAGAGAGTCCTTTGATTACCTATGAGGTCCTGCCCACCCATCTCATAGTCCCTAGAGATAGGGATGAGCCACTTTTGCTGGAGGAGGGCTCATAGGATCTACATAATAAAGGAATACTGGGTTGTGGGAACAGGAAGGGGTAGAAGCCACCCAGGCTACGTTGGGAGAGGGCTGCTCTGGAGAGATACGAGAATGGTAGATGAAGATGGGACATGAAAAGGAGCTTCATGAGGTTGCTGTGAATTGTGTTTTTTATCTCCTTTACTGTTTTTTAGAACCCCTAGTGGCATAGTGGTTAAGTGCTATGACTGGTAAACAAAAGGTCAGGGCAGTTCAAATCTTCCAGGTGCTCCTTGGAAACTCTATGGGGCTGTTCTGCTTTGTCTTACAGGGTTGCTATGGTCAGAATCGACTCAACAGCAGCAAGTTTGGTTTGTGTTTTCTCACTGTTGTTTTGAAGTGCTGGTAGCACAGTGATTAAGACCTATAATAAGCTACAACTGCTAACCAAATGTTGGCAGTTCAAATCCACTGACTGCTCCTTGGAAACCTTATAAGGCAGTTCTACTTTGTCCTACAGGGTCACTAAGAGTCAACAGCACTGGGTGTCCCACCCCCACACCTGTTGTTTTTAAGAACTGGGACTGTAGATGACTTGCTACTCATTTGAAGCCAACTGCCAAGTGCCGTTGAGTCAGATCCGACTCATTTGAACGTGATGTTAAAAAATCAGCAAGGTAAACAGGCCAAAAACAAAAACAAAAACCTGCTGCCTCGAGTAGATGCCAACTCATAGCAATCCTACAGGACAGGGTCGAACTGCCTCTGCAGGGTTTCCAAGGTTGTAATCTTCGTGGAAACAGACTGCCCCATCATTCTCCATCACAGTGGCTAGGGGATTCAGACCGGCGGCCTTTCAATCAGCAGCTGAATACTTACCCACAGTACCAACAGGACTTCTCAAATACAGACAGTATAGTTAAAAATTTTGAATCCCTTAAAAGAAAAAGAAGTTGCCATGGAGTCAAGTCCGAAATAGATCTTGGAGGCAACCCAGCACAATAATCCCATGGCGTAAAAGTAAGACTGAGTTCTGTAGGGTTTTCTTGGCCACAATCTTTATGGATGAAGATCATCAGACCTTTCTTCTATGGGCAGATTTGAACTGCCAGTCTTTCAATCTTTCAAATAAAAAATGAGTGCCAACAGTTTGCACCAATCAGGGACCTTGTGTTCCTTAATCAAAAACCAAACCAAATCCACTACCGTCAAGTCGAGTCTGACTCATAGTGACCCTATAGGACAGAGTAGAACTGCTCCATAGGGTTTCCAAGGAGTGTCTGGTCGATCTGAACTGTTGACCTTTTCATTAGCAGACATAGCACTTAATCACTACACTTAAGGTGCCTATTTAAATACAGTAAACTCAAAATAAAAAAGTTTGCATTGAGTCAACTCTAACTCAAGGAAACCCTACGGGTGTCAGAGCAGAACTGTGCTCCACAGAATTTTCAGTGGCTGGTTTTTTGGGAGTAGATCACCAGTCCTTTTTCCCAAGGTGCCTCTGGGTGGACTCTGTCTTCTGATATTTTGGTAAGCCACCAAGCACGTCAACTGTTTGCACTACCTACCCTGACATTCCATTAAATCCAGTATATATGATGGGCTTTGTGTAAGGACAAACCAAGTTAGTCTCCCTTTCCAGCAATGGTCGTGATTACTGGTTCTTTGGTAAGCTCCTTATCCAGTATTTAGCACCCTGAATGATAAACAGTTGTCTTTGAATATTCAGTCCTATTTGGCTCAGACAGGTGCTCTCACAGTGAAAGTTACATGCAAAACCAAGGCTCATGACGGGGCACGAACACCAGTCTCACACTCACTTATGCCAGAGAGCAGAAGGTGGAACAGCTGGACTATTACATTGTCCCCAGTCTCTCCCTTGCATGTCCCCATCTCTCATGTTTGCCTCTTCTTGCTTGAGCACAAAGAGCTAAAGTAGGTTCAGTCAAAATGCACACATGGTTCAACTTTGAAATAAGGAGTTCAAGCAATTTAGATGTTACATCGCTGGTGTCTTTCTTTGATCTCAACTCCTTTCTAAGCTCCAGACCTGGTAGGTCCAGGCTTTATAAAGACTGATTCCCTCATCTCTTTCACACACGTAGAGTAGGGAAAGGGTACAGACACATCAGAGAGGTGGTAGATGCGCACCGGCCTAGGCACATCCAAGAGGATCTATCATGCAGTAAAATGCCATCTGTGTCTGTTGTGCCATGGGAAAAACAAGTTAACCTCAGGGAGAAATCAATACTCTTTTAAGAGAAAAAAACCTATCTTGCCATGATCTAACTTCTGTGTACCTCTTCAACCACTACCCACAACAAACTTTCAGCTCCGGAAATACCAAAGTATCCTAAACACACACCTCTTTGTTTCTTTTCTCCATTGATTTGATCATACTGTCTTGGCTTCTTGTCTAAACACAATTCATTCTAATATTTTAGAATGAGCCTTCTTTGGGGGGTTAGATTGGGAGGCTTCCTTCTATCAAGGTATTTACCATATTGAATTACGAATATCTGCTTATGAGTTGGCCTGCCCTGATATGTGAATTACTTGAGCTCAGGGCTTGCTTCTTATTAAGCCATTTTTGTTTCCTTAACACAGAGTCTGATGCACGGAAAATGCTAGAATCTGGCTTACTGCCCAGCCCTTCTAGGATTGTAATAGGTTGATACCAAACACTAAAAGCCACATGAGAATCAAAATCGAGTACCATCTTTATCACTGGTTGGTCAGGGGCCATTAACCTCACAATGAAAGGTTTCTGGTTAACTGTGTTGGTGAGCGATGCTCAGGCTGGCAGCCAAAGCACACCCTCCTACCAGGTCCGTCCACATCCAAACCTTTGAAAGGATGCTGAAGGGGGTGCTGAGAAAAAGAGGTTTATTTTCATGATAGTCAAAGAGCTGGTGCTGATACATGATGAAGCCAGGAGATGTTTGGCTTGTTCTAGAAAGACCCTGAGTTATTTGTTTGTTTTTTAGGACATCACACATAATGATAACAAAATATACTGCAAAGAAACAGGTTTCAGCAAAAGTAAAGTGCGGTTGTTCGCTGAGACTTCCTAATACATTGCATGGGGGAATACGAGAAAAACTGTTAGTGGCTTTTATTGCCAACTGGATGTATTTCTAGCAGATCCAAACCAAGTGCACAGCGGGTGGAGGTCGCTGGGGCAGCTGTCCACCTCCACTCCACCTAAAGGCAAAGCTAAAAGAACCATGAGGAGCTGGACTGCTTGAGTGACAGTGTCAGCATCACCTAAGGACATATACATGACTCAGAAACTGGCATGAAGAGGAAGCCGCCGCAGTGTCATTGAGGGGGTCAATCAGACAAAGTCAGCAACAGCTATTCAAAAATGTTTTAAGTGTCCGTCCTTTCAAAGTTGAAAAGGAGACATTTCTGAGCAAAAAGACTACAAAGGGCACTTACATGTCTCACAAAAGGGAAATGCCACTTCAAGGTACAATGAGATGCCATTTTCACCTTATCCAGGTGACAAGAATTATGCAGTTTATCACACCCTGTGGGGGGTGGAACGCTCTTTCATGCATTACTGATGGGAGCATAAATCAATGTAATCTCCGTGATGAGAAATGTGTCAGCATCTATCAAAAGTACAAAAGTCCTTAACTTTTGACCCAAAGAATTTACTTTCAGAATTGTATTAGATACACACATATATAATAAATAATACACAAACCAAAAAAAAAAAAGGAACAGCAACCTAAACAAACCTGTTACTGTCTATTTGATCTCTATTCATAGCAATCCTATAAGACAGAATAGAGCTAGCCCACAGAGATTCTAAGCAGCAGCAACTGGACTCAAACTGTTACCTTTTGGTTAGCAGCTCAGCTGTTAACCACTGTGCCCTATAAAACCCAACCCAACCCACTGATCTTAAGTCAATTCACAGTGACCCTATAGGACAGAGTAGAACTGCCCTTTAGAATTTTCAAGCAGCACCTGATGGATTCAAACTGAGGACTTTTGATTAGCAGTTGTGGTGCTCACATGTGCACACAGGTGTGCGTGCATGCGTGTGCACGCACACACACACACACACACACACACACACACACACACACACACACACACACACACGAGGTCTGACAATTAAGTCCGTGAACTTAATTGTTCTAAGTGCTACATACCTCACTGCTGAATATCACTACGGTCACCTTTGAAGTACTCCCCTAGGAAAGCTATGCACTGATGCCAGTGCCTAGTCCACCCTCCAAAGCAATTTTGGAACTCTATCTGGAATGGCCATTGCACGTGGCGGCACAGTGGCCAAGTTCGCCAACTTAATTGTATAGATGTCTGTGAGGCAGTTTTCAGGCAGTAAACAAATCACTGTACTGAAACACCTTCCCTACTCACCTGATCTGGCCAATACTTTTTTCTTTATCCAAAGATAAAGGAAATATTGAAAAGAAGATATTTGGATGACATTCATGACATCAAGGGTAATATGACAGCTCAGATGGCCACACCAGAAAGAGTTCCGAAATTGCTTTGAAGGCACTGGTGTGGGTGCATAGGTTTCCAAGACGAATACTTGGAAGGTGACTGTAGTGGTATTCAGTAATGAGGTATGTAGAACTTTTCCTAGGATAAGTTCACCAACTTGATTGCGGTCCTCATATATGTACATACTACATACAGTGTATACACTATAAATAGTGTGCTGTTGTTAAGTGCCATTGAGTTTGTTCCAAGTCATAGCGACCCTATACACAACACAACGAAACACTGCCCAGTCCTGCACCATGCCCACAATCATTGTTATGCTTAAGCCCGCTGTTGCAGCCACTGCATCAATCCATCTTCTTGAGGGTCTTCCTCTTTTTCACTGATGCTCCGCTTTACCAAGCATGATGTTTGTCTGCAGAGACTGATCCCTCCTGACAACATTATATATAGTATATATACTATATATGTTACCAGGAGCCCTGGCGATGTAGCAGCTGCTCTTCTAACGGAAAGCTTAGCAGTTCAAAACCACCAGAGGCTCAGTGGGAGAAAGAAGTGGCAGTCTTACAGCCTTGGAAACCCTATGGGGACACTGTGAGTTGGGATTGACTTGATGGCAGTGGGTTTAGTTTTGGGTTTTTCTGGGGGTCAGTTCTACCCTGGCCCCTAGGGTCGCCATGAGTCGGATCCGACTCAATGGCACTTGGCTGGCTGGCATATATCATGTATGTATATACACACACATATATATTAACATGATCAAAATGATGAATATATATATGGTTATTCTTTGCAGCACTGTTTATTAAGACTAAAATGGGAAAAAAATTAAATTTCAATCAAGGGACTCTCCTTAAACAATTCCCAGAATATCAATACAGGAGACTATTACATAGCAGTGTAAAAGAATTAAGCTTAATTTTAGGTACTGATGTGGAAGAGTTTCAGTATACATCACACTGGGAAGAAAGAAATTGCAGAAGAAAACTCACAGTATGATACCATTTATATAAAAATGTGTATATGCATATATGTAAATGCACAGAAATAGGTCTAGGTACAAAGAGTGAGATGGTATTTCTTAAAGCTAAGTTATTCAAATGAGTAGAAGTGTTACATGGGTGCTCCTGGTGGGCAAATATTCCTGAAAATTACAGATATTTGTGGGGCTGAAATAACCAAAAAAAAAAAAAAAAAACCATTGCTACCAAGTCAACAGGACTCATAGCAACTCTACAGGACAGAGTAGAACTGCCTCATATTTTCCAAGGAGCACCTGGTAGATTCAAACTGCTGGCCTTTTGGTTAGCAGCTGTAGCACTTAACCACTATGCCACCACCCTTAGAAATTCTCAAGCCCAGTCACCTTATTCTACAGGTCTTCCCCAGCAAGGAAAGAGTCTACACCCCAAGGAGCTTTGGACTTCATTTACAATTTGCCTTTATCACCACCGCTACACTTTGATAGCCCCCTCCCCACCTGCTCCAACCCCAACCCCATCCCCAGGGAAGTATTTCCCTGTGCTAGAAGACACAAGTGAGAGAAAGAAGTTCATTTCACAAACGGAAAGCCTGCTTGGGAAATCAAGTGTGGTCTTTCTAATAGCTGAGGTTGCTGCACCATCAGTTTAATTCCTATTCATTTGTGATGCTTATTAGAGTGTCTGAAAATATAAGCTGAGTAATTGGAGCATTAGAATTGATTAATTGAAGTGGGCTTTGGGTGTAAATACACCTGGAGAGATTTTTTTCAAGGTGGGATTCTCTGCTGAAGGTTTGGAGAAATTCAGAACTCTCAGCACAGAGAGAAGGATAGTGTCAAGCTTTTAAAACATGACTGCCGAGTTTCTGACACTTCTGCCATTAAGAAGTGGGGTCTCTTGTCCCCTCCTCTAGAATCTGACCAGGCTTGTGACTGCTTCAACTTATAAAGCATGGCAGTAATGATACTATATGACTCTCAACGCTAGGTCACAGAGGCGTGCAGCTTGTATCTGACAACTTCCACTTGCTCTCGGAGCCCTGATATAAGAAGTCCCACTGCCCTGAGGCTGCCATACTGTGAAGAAGCTCAAACCACTGGGGGAGATTACATGTAGGCCCTTCAGTCAACAGCCCAAGTCAAGCCCAACCTTCATGTCATTAAAACCCAAATGGAAAACCTGTGAGCAAAGAAGCTTCCAGGTCATTCCAGGCCCTAGCCCTATGAGTCATTGTCAGCTCTTCAAACCTTTCCAGTTGCAGCCCAGACATCATGGAGCAGACACAAGCTGATCCCAGCATTTCCTGTCCAAAGTCCTGACCCACAGAATCTATGAATACAGTAAAATAGCTATTATTTGAGGTCAATATTTGAGGTGATTTGTTATACAGGGAGCCCTGGTGGTGCAGAGGATAAGAACTTGGCTGCTAATCAAAAGTTGGCAGTTTGAACCGATCAGCCACTTCTTGGAAACTCTATAGGTCAATTCTACTTTGTCAGCATCGGGCTTGGTTTTGTTATAGAGCAATAGGTAACCGGCAGAGATAGATGCAATAATTTCCCAGTTCCCGTGGCTTTAAGGAAAGAGTTGCTTCAGAAATTGGTTTTGACCCATCCTTGGATAATTTCTCACCTCCTTTCACTGAATTTTCTTATACCACTGAGTTTGTTCCCTACCTCCAGTTCGCTTATACAACTTTAGTCTATAGCCTCTCTAACTGCTTGTTATCCTCATCAGTCTGTCTGCCTCTACCTCTGGACTTGAGATCCTTGATTACAAAGCTATCTCTCCCTCATCTCTAGAACCCTGTAGACCAGCATGGGGACTAGAATCCAGAAGGAGCTCAGCACAGTAAGTAGATGATGGCCTCCACACGGCAAGGCCTCCCTTGTTTACAGTCTGGGAGGCAGGGGATACAGGAAACTCTGGCGACCCAGTGGTTATCACCCAGCTGCAAACAGAAAGGCTGGCAGTTCAAATGCACCCAGCAGTTCTATAAGAGAAAGAACTAAAATCTTCTGCAAAGATTACAGCCTAGAAAACTCTATTGGGCAGTTTTACTCTGTCAAACAAGGTCACCGTAAGCTAGAAATCAACTCAATGGTACCCAACAGAAAGCAACCATCATCAAATTTGAAGTAATCCTAAGATTAACTAACTGATCCTTTTGACTTTATGAGGCATTTCTCAAGCTGAAAGAAGAAAAAAATTTAATCCTCAAGTTTCAGTTTTGAAGGCTTCTATGGAAAAAAATACGGAATGACTAAAGAAGCATCAAAAGAAGATGGCAGGAATACAGAATCACTGTACTGAAAAGAATTGATCGACATTCAGTCATTTCAGGAGGCAGCATATGATAAAGAACTGATGAGGTTGAAGGAAGAAGTCCAAGCTGCCCTGAAGGCACTGGGGAAAGGAAGAGTCCAGAAACTGACGAACAACAGCGGAGACGTTTCAACCAATGGATCCAGCCCTGCAGGTGCTCACCCACCATCTATGGCAAGAAATTTGGATGACAGCTACCTGGACAACTGACTAGAAGAGCTCCATATTCATGCCCACTCCAAAGAAAGGTGAGCCAACATAATTCAGAAATTATTGAACAACTTTAAAGTCATACCCAAGTAAACATTTTTCAAGATAATTCAAAAATGGTTGAAGATAATTAAAAAATATCAACAGAGGATTTCCAGAAATTCAAGCCAAATTCAGAAGAGGACAGGGAACAAGGGATATCACTGTTGATGTCAGATGGATTTGGGCTGAAAGCAGAGAGTACCAGAAAAAATATTTCCCTGTGTTTTACTGACTACGAAAGGCATTCAACTATATGGATCATAACAAATTGTGGATGATATTTTGAAGAATGGGATTTTCTGAACACTGAATTGTGCTCATGAAGAACCTGTGCACAGACCAAGAGGCAATCATTCAAGTCAAACAGGGAAGTATTCTGTAGTTTAAAATCAGGAAGGATGTGCACCAGGGTTGTATCCTTTCACCATACTTTCTCAGTTGCTGAGCAAATAGTTTCAGAAGTTGAACTATGAAAGAAGAACAGGACATCAGGATTGGAGGAGGACTCATTAACAACCCGCGATATGCAGACGACACAACCTTGTTTGTTGAAAGTGAAGAGGACTCAAAGCACTTGCTGGTGAAGATCAAAGAGAACAGCCTTCAGCAGGGATTACACTTCAACATCAAAAAAACAAAAATCCTCACAAATGGACCAATAAGCAACAGTATGATAAATAGAGAAAAGATTAAAGTTGTCAAGGATTTCATTTTACTTGGATCCACAATCAACATCCATGGAAGCAGCAGTCAAGAAATCGAATGACACACACAGTGTTGGGCAAATCTGCCACTAAAGAGCTTTTTAAAGTGTTGAAAAGCAAAGATGTCACTTTGAAGACTAAGACGCACCTGACCCAAGCCACGATATTTTCAACTGTCTCCTGTGCATGCACAAGCTGCACAGTGAATGAGGAAGACCCAAGAAGAATTAGTTCAGTTGAATTATGGTGTTGGCAAAGAATATTGACTATACCATGGACTGTCAGGAGAAGGGACAAGTCTGTCTTGAAAGAAGCATAGCCAGAGTGACCTTCCAAGAGAGGAAGGTGAGATTTTGTCTCATGTACTTTGGACAAGTTATCAGGAGGGATCAGTCCCTGGAGAAGGACATCATGCTTGCTAAAGTAGGGGTCAGTGAAAAAGAGGAAGACCTTCGATGGGATGGACTGACACAGTGGCTAAAAGAATGGGCTCAAACATAGCAACTACTGTGAGGATGACCAGGACTGGCTGGTACTTTATTCTGTTGTACATGGGTCCCTGTGACTCAACCAACTTAGCAGTGCCTAACAGCATCCCTTCTACTTCGCGAGGTCTAGAGAGGAAGAGTGATGAGCCTAAGGAAACACAGCTAGTTGAACTAGAATCAGATCCTCCTGCCTTTCTGTACCACACTGCCGCTGAGATACAGCCAAAGTGGAAGACATGGAAGCATTGTGGTTACAGACATGAACTTTAGGTACAGACAGATCTGGACCAAGATCCTGCTAGTCATCCTTTTGGTGTGTAGTGGGTGACTTCTTGGGAAGCAATGAAAGAGACTTAACATTATGGAAAACCTAGTGGTATAGTGGTTAAGTGCTAAGGCTGCTAATTGGAAGGTCGGCAATTCGAGTCTACCAAGAGCTCCTCAGAAACTACATGGGGCAATTCTACTCTGTCTACAGGGTCACCATGAGTCAGAACTGACTCGACGGCAATAGGTTTGATCTTTTTAGTTTGGTCCCCCATCCCAAGTTGGTCTGCCCCAGGTTGTGCTATGCCAAGGCAGTCTGTCCTACTGTGCGCTATTCTAGGGTAGGCTGCCCCCTGTGGCTATCCCCAAGTGGTCTGTCCCAGGGTGTTCTGTCTCAGAGTGGGCTGTCCTAGAGTAGGCTGTCCTAGGGTGGCCTGCCCAACCTTATGTTGAGTCTTCACTTAGCCTGTGTTTTGGGACCTTGCCTTATAATCGAGCAGTCTCCATATGAGGATGCCCCCAGCCATGTCTCCAGGGCACAAGCCAGCTCTTGGAGATCCTGTGTACCTTACTAAGCACAGAGACAGACCAGGATGCACCAGTGCACACTGAACTGCGAAGAGGAACATCTCAAATACAATAGAAAACAGAGATGAAACAATGTACTCCGGGCAAGGATTGGGGCAGCAGAAGAACAGAAGAGAGCAGCAGTGAGAGAGGACTAAGCCGAGGTATCTACCACTCTCAAAAAGCATTAAAGTGCAAGCGACTCCAACCACCCGCTAATGATGGTGATTACTTGGCTGCCTGTGAGACAGTTTAAGAAATGATTTGTGAATTTAATTTTTAATTAAGGCAGAAGCCCTTGGGGGCTTCTGGAGCTGAAACATGAAAGCAGAAAGTCTGCTGGTAGGGAAGGAGAGACCTCAGAGGGCGCCGTGGTCTGAAGGAGGTACACGTCCTGGTGGCCCAGAGGTCCAGCAGCACACAAGGAAGCCCACGTGCAGGCTCCAGGGTCAGGGCTGGGCACTCAGCAGAACCGGCTGCGTGGGTGTTCTAGAAAGCTATTTAAATGAAAAGTTTTCTGTTTATCTTGTGGTAACACTGGATAACAAAAATAAGGAAAGGCTCCAAGTCTTCCAGCTTTTCCTTGGGTTCCAAACCCGAAAATATGCTACCCAGCTTCCGTGTGACTAATACTGAGCCCAGCGTGGGAACTGCTGGGGTCTAGGCTCTTCCCAAGGAGCCCTAGTGGTACAATGGTTAGGTGCTCATCTGCTTACTGAAAGGTCAGTAGTTCGAACCCACCAGCTGCTCCACAGGAGAAAGATGTGGCAGTCTGCTTCTATAAAGACAAAAGTGTTAAAAACACTATGGGGAAACTGTACTCTGTCCTATAGGGTCATTATGAGTCACAATTGATTAGACAGCACTCAACAACAGCAACAGGCTCTTCCCCGTGACTGATGGCCCAAGTGATGTTGAGCACTCTGTTAATCACTGCAAGTCTTGGTTTCTCAATGTCAGATTGGTAGTGCCCAGCTCTAGTTACCTGGGACCATTTGGAGCTTCTGCCCCAATGGCAACAAAAGCACTTTGGAGCAGGTGTTCCCTGGCGGGTCCACTTGCTGACCTGATGCTCCTTAAGGTGTGGCCAAGGCACACTTTCACTTCTCAAGGTTGCTAAAGAGTCCTTAGGTGGCATAAACACTAGTCTGCTAACCAAAAGGTTGGCGGCACAAACCCACCCAGAGGTGCCTTGTAAGGAAGACCTGGCAATCTGCTTCTAAGAGATCATAGTCATTTGAAACCCTCTGGAGTCCAGTCCTACTCTGAAACACGTGGGGTCGCCATGAGTCAGAATCAACCTGATGGCAACTGGTTGATTTGGTTTGGTTTGATTAAGGCAAAGAAGTCAGAGGCAAAAAGCCCAGCCTCAACCAAAACAACAACAATAAAACCAGGCAGCCCCATTTCCTCTCTGGCAGCCGTTCTCTCCACTGGATTCAGCCGACACGAGTTCAAGTCCTAAGTTGGTCATAGACAGATTTGAGAAACTCAACACCGCTATCTCGACCGGGACATGGCAAGTGGGCTGAATTGGTTTAAAAGATCTTTAATATTATTCCCAGCTTTAAAATGATCAGCTTGTCAAACCTGATGTAAGGATCAAATGAGATAATGAGTGGGCAGAAAAGAATCTCTGTCAGTTGTGGAAGACGATGCAATTCTCCAAAGTCCCTGGTGGTGTAAACTATTCAGTTCTTGGCTGCTGACAAAAAGGTTGTCAGTTCAAGTCCATCCAGAGGCCCCTCAAAAGAAAGGCCCAGGGCTGTACTTCTGAAAAATCAACCTTTGAAAATCCTGTGGCGCACAGCTCTACCCTCACATACATAGAGCTGCCATGAGTTGGAAGTGATTTGACTGTAATTGTTTTATGTGATTGTTAAAGACATAAGGGATAAGTGCATGGGATTGGTGGTCAGACCGCCTCAGTTCAGTACTGAGATCTATTGATTGCAAGTGGCAGGAGGCACTGAGCCAGACCCTAGGCTCCCTGAGACTCAGTTTCTTCACCTGTAAGATGCAGGTGACATTTGTCTCCATCTCAGAATGTTGATGAGAAAACTGTCTTCAGCTAGGTTTTCTAGAGAAGCAAAACCAGTGAAGTGTATACATATATACATACACAAAGAGAGAGAGATTTATTGCAAGGAGATGGCTTACATAGTTATAGAGGCTCATAAGGCCCACATCTGTGGGTCATGTGTCAGGCTGCAGGCCTCTCCTGTTCTCCTGAGTCACGTAGCTGTAGGGGCTGATGAAACCAAGATCAATAGGTAAGATAGCAGGTTGCTGGCTCACAGCTGTGGAGGCCAACAAATCCTAAGATCATGCCAAAGTAGGGCAGACCCCTGGCTCAATTTCCACGAATCCAGTGTCAAATGATGAAGGCCAGATGTAGGATCCAGCATGAGCAAAAGCCAGCAAGGTTTGCCAGAATGTCCACATATTTTGGATGCAGGCCACACCCTTGAGGAAACTCCCCCCCTTTACAAAAGACTGGTTGATCACATCATGAAGATGATTACGTTATATCACAAAATGGAGGATAACTGCATCATTACATAATTGGCAAAAGACCAAGAATGGCAGCCTAGCCAAGCTGACACGTAACCTTAACCATCACAATAACAAAAGAAACCACACTAGTTAACAAAGGAATCATAAGGCAGCTGTTGCCTGCAAACAGTAAGAGCTATTCCCATCTGTCCCATTCACAAGGGAGGCTGCAAAGATGCCCCTCAACGAGGACCAACAACACACCAACTAAGGGAAACACAGAATTGTAGAAAGGACACAGGCTTTGGGGTCAAACAAACCTGGATGCATCTGAAATGCAAATGAGGGTTTTAACAAATTTTTAAGTCTCTGTCAGGCCTCTGGATGGCAGAAACAACTTGCACTCAACAGTCAACCTAAAAGTTGGCAGTTCCAACTCACCCAGCCACATCATAGTAGAAAGAGTCGGTGTTATACCTCTGTAAAGGTTACAGCCAAGAAAACACCATGGAACAATTCTGTCCCATGGTGACGTGGGGTCACCATGAAATGGAATCAGTCTATTGTTAATAGGTTTGGTTTGTTTGTTTTTTTGGTTTTTAAGTCACTGTGAACTTCATTTGGTTGCCTCATCTGGATCATAAGAATTTTAAAAATTACTTTTCAGGGTTGTTGTAATGCATATAGTACCTCTGCCTGCCACGTCATAGGAGCTCAGTAAAGAAACAACAATAACAAAAAAAAACAACAAGACTGCCATATCTCTCTCCTGTGTAGCAGCTAGTGGGTCCAAACCACTGACCTTTTGGTTCACAGTCCAGCACTTAGCCACAGGGGATCCTGGAACTCACTAAATAGTAACTGTTGGTTTTGTATTGGTATCCTTTTCTAAGAAACACGGCCTTCTTATAGGTGATAGCATAGCCTAGTTGTTGTTAGGCACAGTTGAGTTGATTTCAACTCCTGGAGATCCCAAGTGACAGTGTGAAACTGTCCCACAAGGTTTCTTAGGCAGTAATCCTCATGGTCACTATGAACTGGAATCTTGGTTTCGATGTGGAATCTTCATGGGAGCAGATAACCCCTGGGTAGATTTGAACTGCTAAGCCTTCAGTTAACAGCAGAGCACTTTAACCATGGTGCCACTAGGGCTCTTGTCATAGTCCTAAGGCTACACAGAGGCAGATGAAGAGGAAGAGGTGGGTGAGAAAGGGGAGAGGGCTGGGTCTTGTGTTCACAAACACTCCTTTTCCAGAAACAAGCCATTTATCAAAGTATTGCAGTCATGTTTACTGTCAAAACACAAGAGCTAATTACATCTGAAGAACAATGGACTACAAGAGCCAAAAGACAGGGCTTGCTCAATTAATGGAGAGCCAGTGAAGGGGGCCCTCTAGCATACAGTATTTTGAACATCAGCTTGAAATGGTTTAATTAGCCATTGCTGGGGACACTGGATTGTCTGCCACTCTAGCAGGCATTAGCCATCCGTAACTTTTAGGTGTTTCGTTTACGTGCTCCCATTCAACGTGTGCTTTCTGCAACTGCCTTTAGCTAAGTGCTGTGCTCCAGGCTAGAGACACAGCACAGTCTGGTGGCAGGCAGACAAGCTTCACCTTCTGACAGGCACCTCGAACTTACTATGTCTACAACAGAGCTCTGGTTTTATCTAACCCCATTCTCTTCTCCTGTCTTCCGCATCTTTCCAGATGCTCGTACTCAAATCCATGCAGTCATTTTTGCTTATTCTCTTTCTGTTCACCCCTATCTCCAATACTTCAACAAGTCCTGTGGACTTTACCACTGAAACAACTCTTGATTCTATCAATTCTTCTGCAGTCACAAGGCCATTAGCCTGGGTCAAGTCACCAAATTGGACTCAACAGCTAAATGACTGCAAAAGCTTCTCCTAAGTGAATTTATGCCTCCTGAATTCTTATACAAATAACGTGCACCTTCTACCTAACATTTGCAAACTGTGCCCTCTCCCCAAAGGTTTTTTCATAAGTGCGTTGTGCTTACTGCTTTCCACGTCTCTGTCTACTTCCTATGGCAGTCCACATAACATACAGGATGATCTTTTAAAGCCTTGAATCATGTTGTGTCATTCTTCTGCTTAAATCTCTTCAAAGTCTTCCCATTGCTGTTAGACCAGAGCCCCAGAAGCCTACCACAATCTACAACTTTCTACGTGCTCCCTCCCTCTTTTTATTTGTTGCTGTTACACTGATTCTGACTCACGGAGGCCACATGGGTGCTGAGTAGGCATGTTCTACACAGTTTTCAAGGCTGTGGACTTTCGGAAGGAGAAGTCGAGATCTGTCTACCTATGTGCCTCTGAGTGGGTTTGAACCACCAACTATTTTGCTACTAGTCAGGCACTTACCCGCATGCACTGCCCAGGGATTCCTCCCCTGCCCACTCATATAACTTCAGCTCAGATTACATTCCTTGTTACTTACTAAGCTTTAGGCCTACGGAACCCTTTCTTATCTCTAACCATTTGCACTTGGCTGTTCCCCTTGCCATTGTTCTTTCCCCATCTATTCACAAGCTGACTCTTTGTCGTCTTTCAAGCTTTGGTTGAAATGCTACTTTCTCAAAGAGACATTTTCTTTTTATTTTTCTTTCACAATGTTTTATTGTGGTTAAGTGAAAACTTACAAATGAAGTCAATTTACTGTATTAAACTCCATACAGAGAACTCTATGTGACTCCATCCGCTATCCCAGCCCTGTGACAGCACATTCGTCCTTTTCCACTCTGTACTTCCCATATTCATTCAGCTGAGTCCTGACTCCTCTTCTCTAGCTTCCCTTCTTCCTACTACAGGAAAGATGCTCTGGCAGCCTCATGTCTTACCATCCAGTTCAGTTTTTGTCAAGAGTTGTCTTTGATGCTAGTTTCAGCTCCGGGATGGGAGCGAGACCAGAGGCTGTGGTCTCTTGGGTGACCCCCCAGGGTGTCAGACCTTCAAGTCTGGTCTTCTAATAGAATTCTAGATCTACACCCCTATTTTTCTCCCACTATGTCAAGGAGTTTGACATTGTATTGCCTCTCAAGACAGACATTGGAGGAGACTGGGTACCATCTAGTTCTTCTGGTCTCATTCTGGAGTAGACCTTGGATCATTTGACCTTTTTTGTCTCCTGGGCTAACATTTTCCTCCTGTCTTTGATGTCCTTCATTCTCCTCTGTTCCAGTTGGACTGGGACAAATTGATGCTCCCTAGATGTCAGCTTACTAGATTTTAGACCCCAGATACCACTCACTGAGTTGGGATGCAGCTGATTTATCTGCAGAGAGATTTTCTGACCTGACTTTCTTAAAGGTCTCTCCCAGCTACTTTCTGGCTCACGTCCTTATTTCTTTCATTCTCTGAACTCACCCCACTGTTCATCTCTGATCCATTTTCTGGTTTGTTTGCTGTGATACTGCCCAACACGAGCCCTAGGACAGCAAGGTTTGTATCTGTCTTGTTCACAGATGTACTTCCGGTGGCTTTCTCATAGCTAGGTGTCAAAAAATATTAATCAGCTAAATGAATTAAGGTGATAAATGTAATAATAGAGGTATACACACCCATCTGTCAGTTTGTTGTGGTATGGTGGCTTCCATGTTGCCAGGGTGCTAGACGGTATGCCAGTGGTATTTCACATACCAGCAGGGTCACCCGTGGTGGACAGGTTTCAGTGGAGATTCCAGATGAAGACAGACCAAGAGGAAAAGCCTAGTGGTCTACTTTAGAAAATTAACCAGGGAAAACCTCATGGATCATAACAGAACGTTGTCTGACTTGCTTTGGACACATGGTCAAAGGGGGTCAATTTCTAGAAGAAGACATTACATTGATGAAGCAGAGGGTCAATGAGGGCACGGAGACCTGTGATGAGACTGACTGTTACAATAGCCTCAGTGATAGACTCAAACAGACCAGCAATGGCGAAGATGACAGAGGACTGCGTAATGTTCATTTTGTCATTCACAGGTACAATGTGAGTCAGAATTAACTCAATGGTAGCTATCCATCTATCTGTCTTTCTACCTATTGATTGATCAGTTGGTCATTCAATCTACCTATTCATTCATCCATCAAGGCATCTCTCCATCCATGTATCTCTGCATCTATCTACCTACCTACCTCTCTCTATATATCTTTATAGCTGTAAGAACTCAGGAGAGGAAGTAAAGAATGCCCTAGGGTGGATAGAGAGTTCAATGAAAATGTAAGGTAGGCTAAGTTCTAAGGGCTAAATAAGAGTTTTCTAGATTACCAAGAGTAGAAAGCTGGAGCAGGGTGAGAGTAGAAGATTGATGGGTTGGAGGGTAAAATGCATTATGGTCATACAGTGCAACTGAACAACATGTACAAAGATGCAGAATCACCGCAAAGGAGCATAGAACTTCCAGCTAACTCCAAGTACTGTTAACAGGTTGTTGTTGCCATGGAGGTGATGACACAGGTGACAGAGGACGGACTGCCAGAATAATCCTCAATCACAATCAAAACAAGAGTCAGCTCTCCAATAGCCAGGAGGTCAGTCATGGTCAGAACAGAGTCGTAGCACCTCTCAGTGGTGCTTAAGTAGCAAGGGGTGATGAGTAATAGTTTCCGGCCCCCCAATGTTGAAAGGTGAAGAGTCCAGTATGCCACTGAGCCATCCCATAAGATTCGGGTCTCCCTTCACCCTCTCCAGCCAGGGCATTTGTGATAGAGGCGTGGTTTCTCACCTCTCTTGGGACCCCCATCAGCTGATGCTTTACTCTTGCCTACTTAGCAAATCCCAGAGGAGGTGTGACCATGCGCTCTGTCGTATCTGCAAATTGACTGATCAGTCTTAGAAAACTAAATATGAAATCCACATGGGATGGAAAGCAGGAACATGCTGTCACAGGGTTGGGAGAACAGCTAGAGTTGCAGAGAAGTGTGTGTATGGGACTTTATATGGCTAATTGACTTGGATTGTAAACTGTCACTTAATCACAACAAAATATTTTAAATATACATATATATGTATATGGAACCCAGAACTAGGTGTAGCTGGAGGAGTAGCAGAAACTGAATCTAGACGAGTGAGCAGACAGTAGAAAAGCTTTGAATGTCTTATGAAGAAGCATAATATCTGATCCATAAACCTGTGATGGGGTTTCAGTCAAGAGGGTGTTCTAGATATGATCTGAGGAGGACCTGGAGGGACAGAAAGGAAGGCCGGATTTTTAAGCCATACTTGGGAGGTGGACATGATGAGGACTTGGATGCTCCCTGGATGTGGCGGGTAGAGACAAGGGAGAAATCTGGGTGACATCCAGATGTTAAGCTTACATCGCTAAGTAAATTTGGTCATTAACACCAACAAAATAATCAGTAGATTCAGGGAACTTTGGACATTTTTTATTTTCACCTTTCTCCTTGGACTTTCATCACTGAAGGATTTCTCTGCCTTCCTGTGGTGGGTTGTATTATTTGTCCACAATTACTGGTACCCTGCCCACTCCTGCTGTATTTCCTTCTAGAAGGAGTGCACTTCCCTGCCCTATTGCCATTGGGCTACCTTGACCAATGGAATGTGAGCAGATGTGACATACACTGTATCCAGGCAGAAGCTTTAAGCACCTTCTCGTTTGGTTCAGAAACTCAAGTGTCCTGGCAGTTAAGAGCTACAGCTGCTAACCAAAAGCAGTTCAAATCTACCAGCTGCTCCTTGGAAACTATAGGGCAGTTAGTTCTCCTCTGTCCTGGAGGATTGCTATGAGTTGAAGTCGACTTCACACAGTGGGTTTGGTGTTTTTGGTTTGTTTGGTTCAGCAATGCTTGAGCGTTTGCTAAACCCACTGCCCCAGGACAGCACACCCAGAGATCAGCACATGCTGGGAAGACATTTGGAGTAAGTCCAACCACCCCAAGAAAATTTTGAGTGGTCTACAGCTCTAATGTGACATAAGCTAGGAACTGACACCTCAGGGATTTGGGGTATGTTTGTCGTTCAGCAGCTCCCTAGATGGCACAAATGACGCATGCTTGACACTTAAGTCCAAACACACCCAGCAGCATGGCGGAAGAAAGTCCTGGTAGTCCACTTCTGTTACGATTACAGTTAAGAAAACTCTAGGAGCACAGTTCTACTCCTCTGACACACACATGGCCACAATCAGTCAGAATCAACTTGACAGCCACAGGTGGAGGTATCTGTCATTTTCGTTTTCTTCCTGTTGGTTGCCATAGCAAAAGGATCCCTGGTGGCATAGTGGCTAAGCACATGGCTGCCAATCAAAAGGTCAGTAATTCAATCCCACCAGCTGCTCCACAGGAGAAAGATGCGGCAGTCAGCTCCTGTGAAGATTACAGCCCTGGAAACCCTATGGGGCAGTTCTACTCTGCCCTATAGGGTCACTATGAGTTGGCATCATCCTGATGGCGAGTTTGGGGTTTTTTTTGATTTTGCTGTAACAGAGGCTAACTATGTCACTTTCAATGTCTCAGCAGTCTCAACAAGCGACTGATACTCTCTTGTCCCTAATTCAGTCATTGATAAAGTTGCAGTAAATGATTCCAAACTCTTTCCCAGTACGAAAATCCTCCTCTCTCTCTTTTTTAAAAGACTATGTCACCGTCTTAGAATTTAGTATCATTTGGGGGTTTCCGCACATTTATTTTCCTTTCTCAAAAATACAGAATTAGGCAACTTTGACTTACCAAACTCCAGCCTTGCATTAATGCCATCAAACTGGGGCAAGACCAGAGTGCAAAGCCAGGGATGGTTTAAGCTGCTGCAGCAGAACTTCTGTTCTGAAGTCCCTGATATTTGGAAAAAAATCTATAAAGCACAAACCTGCCGCATTCAGCTGCTTTGGTTATTTATACGAGCATTTCCCGATTCAAATTGCATGCTCAAATCAAATTTCCCTGGTTTATGCCTTCTTCAGCAATTACTTAAAAGCAGTTTACCTCTCTCTGGAGGAACATCGCAGAAAGGCCCATAGACAAAATCTCATTGACTCAGGGAGAGATAAACAGACTCCAGGCCTGGGACCACAGAAGTCACTTTGCCCGCAGAAGTGAGCACTGATGGGCCTCTTGGCTCTTTTTTAGCCAGGCTGATGGGAAAGCTTATGGAGAGAGGACAGTGAGGCTCCAGAAATGGAAGGAGAGGGGTCAGCCTTGGGGATGGGCAGAAAGAGAACACCTTCTCTCTACGGAGTATGCATTGGGAGGGTAAAGGGGACCACAGCCTGAAGCTGCTCCCACTCCAACTGGATGGAGTGAAATCAGATGAGGACAGGGGGACTACAGTCACTTCTGCACTAGAAAGTTTCTGAGTCCTTGAAGATTCCCTGTAAGCAAGATGAACTCCACCAAAAAACTATGAAATTGGCTTTTTGGTTCTTCAGTGTGCGTGTGTGTGTGTGTGGACATGTGCGTGTGTGTGTGTGTTTCATTCACCTCTCTCCATTGAAGGGTATCCCCTCACCCTCCACCACAGAGATATCATTTGTTCACTAATTTACTCCTTACATTATTTCCCTAATCATTAATTATATCTTTTTTCATCTTGGTAAAAAATACATAAAACAAAACATTTGCCAGTTCAACAATTTTGACATTGATTATGCTCATTATGCTGTGGGACCATTACCATTAGCCTTTTCCAAATTACTACAACACCATTAATGGAAACTCGGTGTCCCCTAAGCAACGTCTACCCCCCCTTCCTCCAAACCCACTAATTACATCTTACTCGTTCGTTCTGTCGTCCAACCAGGTACAGCTTTTCTTGATTTGCTGCCTCACATCTACTGCCTTTTCTTTTAGTTACAGCACCCAGCATTTATTTGGGGGACAACCTTCCCTGTCCTGATTGGATATGTTAGGAGTAAAGATGCTCCCACTCCACTCTCTGCACTCTAGACGCAGACACATGACACAGCCCTGGCCGATCAGAACACTGCATTGTCCTGGACAGAGTGACTGGTTTGAGGATAGGCTTATGGCCAACCCACCCCGTGGGAGTGTTCCCTGCAACTTTTGCTTGAACTGTTTCTGGAAAATAGAAAGGAAATTTCAATAATACACTCCAAACAGATGAGTCGAGAAAGGAAGCATTAACATAGACAAGTATCTTGAGTTACTAAAAAATACAATGGAAAGAAGAGTCAGAGCTGTGACTTTTGTCCTGCATCTGTCCCTTTGGAGATCTTGGGCAAGTCCCCTCAGTAATGTGTGTCCTCATTTGAAAAATGGAGATGAGAATGATCCACTCTTTGTGCTTAATAGCTTGGGGGTATGCCAAAGTTGCTGGAAGTAAAGAAGTTTAGATGTTGGAGTTGTAAGTATCCCACATTCCTGAGCCATTGTTCAAGGAGAAAAGTTAGGCTTTAGTGTGAAAACCAAATACACACTTGCTGCCTTAATTCAGAAATGTGGGGTTTTGTGTTACTGTACAGAAGAAGTACAGCCAGAACACTCCTTAGGAGCTAGGACTTCAAGGCTTTGTCCCATATGCTTTGGACACCTTATCTGGAGGTCCCAGTCCCTGAAGAAGGGCATCATGGTTGGTGAAGCAGGTCAGCAAAAGAGACGAAGACCCTCGACAAGATGGATTGACACAACAGCTGCGACAATGGGCTCCAGCACAGCAATGCCAATGAGGATGACACGGGGCCCAGCAGTGTTCCATTCTGTTGTACACAGGATGGCTGTGAGTTGAGACTCAAGGGCAAGTGACAACAGTAACATTGTGGTACGTCACAGCAAAGCCCAGCCTGTCTAATCACCACAGGTTCCGCTGTTCACGGACACCTGGAGAGTCTGTCACTTGAATTCACTTTGCCAAAACGTGGCTTTGTAATGGTGCTTTCTAAGGCAGAGCTAGGATAACTGAACAAGCGGGTGTTGTATCTACTGCCAAGCATCTATGTCCAGGACATTAGGGCGGCATATGGGAAGAAGAATATTTGAAATTGGATTTGTTCCTATAGTTCTCCATAAGTAGATGAGGATTATGAAATAATGTCAGCATGCCACTGGAAAAAAGATTAAACCACAAATGCAGGCCCAAGAAAAGCGCTTATGGGATAAATCACTTGAGATGATGACATACTTAAAAGGAAGCAGGAAGAGATGAGCTAGATTTGAGAACCAATACAGAAATGACAAATGAAATAAGTGGGTTGGTAATGTGCATGGCAATGTAGGAAGCTTAGGCATAGTGACTGAAATCTTGAGCTTCCAAAGGAGTTTGATGCAACTAGGATTGGATACAAAGACTTAGTGCAACAGGGTTTGAATTCAATTTCTGCTGTATAATCTGAGCAAGTCTCTTTATCCCTCATCAGAAATATGAGGATTAAGAGGGCCCTGCTTCATAGTATGTTGTAACAAGTAAATTGAGCAAGGCATGTAAAGTGCTTAGTACCAAGACAGAGTCCAATACATTAGTGTAATGACGTTGCGGGCATTATAAAAGACAGAGGGGATAAGAAAGGATATCTGGAAGAAAGAAGGAGGAATTAAAGGAGAAAGATAATTGGAAGGTAGAGCGGTGACAAAGGTCATGAATAAGCAATCAACAAAAATCCCAGCAAGAAAGCAGTAGACCGGAGATGGAGCTGAGACCCTAGCTTGAAGGGATACTGGGTCTGAAATCCATAAAGAGGGAAAGCAAAGGGGGCACTGGGACCCACAGGGAATATAGCAGAAAGAAAAACCAAAGAGAATGAAAATGGGCCTTATGCCTGTGGTATACGAACCCTAGAAAGAGAAGGCAAAATCCAAAAGTGAGATGATGACTAGAGACAGAGATGACAAGCAGAAGGAAAACATAGGCCAGCAAAAGAGAAGAAGAGAGTGATCAAAGAAGCCTTGAAGTAGTCGCTAAAAACAGATGTGTAAGAGAAACACAGCTTAAAGCAGAAACATGTCATAGAAATCTCCTAAAGACACAGACCAGGAGAAATTCAAATGACTGCACACGGTCCCTGAATTCCAAAAAGCTCTGGAAACCACAGTTTGGGGTTTTTTGTTTTTTGTTTTTTTCATTTCATTAAGTTGGGCTGAAACTCAGTTGGCAGCAAAACTTGACCTGAGCTGACAAGCTGACACACAGCTATTTATACATATTCCTTATCCCACATCCCACTTAGTGTGAGAGTTCACATATTTTGCTGCAGAAAGGAGCAGAGTGTGAAGTGCTACCCCAGACACCACTTGGGGCAGATGTTGGAGACTATATGGCATATGCATCACATTAGTTTCCAATTTCCATAATGTTCTGAATTTCCAAATGGCTCTGGCCTTAGAGCAAGGACTGGGGACTTGCGCTGGAAGACACAAGATTGAATTTGAAGAGAGAAACTTATGTGTAATAATGAGCCTGAAGAAAAGGAAGTTTCTTGAGCATTTACAACATACAGAATGCCGTATACTCAGTATCTTGTTACATCTTCACCATACATGAGGTCTCATTGGATCTTCTTTTTGTAGACATGGAAAGTAGACTTAGAGAAATTAAGTAATTTGCCTTAAGCTTACCCACAGTAGGTAAGAGGCAGGATTTAGGGTTAGAACCTGTGACATGTGATCCAGAAGTTGCACACATAAACACTAGCCTCTACTCTCCTGTGAACTGCAGGAAAACTCAATACAGTCATATCATTTTCTTCTTTCCAAGGTCTCACAATGCACTGATCAGATACAAAATCCATTATTCTCTCTACCAACTGCATCAATTTCAGTAAAGCTTGTGAGAATCTTACTCAAAGAAAGAGACAGGTAGAAGCAGAGGAATCACAACTTTACAACAAAGATTCTTTAGGATAATAGCGGTGGTGGGGTCAAGGGATGGTTTTGAAGGGAGGAGCCATTTGGTTCCCCTACAATCTCCCTCAGCTGCTCCCTCATTCCTCAATATGGACAATTGACCTTTTTCTCATTCTTATATAAGAGTTACAGAGATGTAGTCTCATTAGCCCAAACCTCCCTTCTAACGCAATGACTCCTCCTCAGTCTATCATTTATAGAAATTCTGAATCCTAAAACTACAAGAACTTACGTAAACCACAGGTGACGTCAGCATGAGACCAGAATAACTAGATGGTGCCTGGCTATAACCAATGAGTGCCCTAATAAGAAACTCAATAAAGAGTCACTGATGGAGTGGTAGAAATATAGGGCACAGAATTCAAACTCTAGTAAAGAGATCAGACTTGACGTTCTGACAGATTGGAGGATCCACAAAAGACATGTCCCCAGACTCCCTGTTAGCCTAGAACTAAAATCATTAATGAAGTCAATTCCTCAGAAAAAGGTTGACTGATCCGTAAGACAGAAAATGATCCTGGTAAAGTGTGTAATTCCTGTCTTAAGTAGGTACATGAGGCTAACTGGACAGCTCCTGTCCAGAGACAAGATGAGAACCCAGAGGGGTATAGAAGCTGGTGTATGGTCATGAGAAATACAGGGTAGGGAGGAGGAGTGTGCTGCCACAGTACTGAGAGAGCAACTAGGTTCACATAACAAAGTGTATGTAGGTTTTTGTATGAGAAACTGACTCAATTGTAAATTTCCACTTAAAACACACACACAAAAAATACAAGATCCAAAAAACATATGACCAGGAGAAAACCTGCTGAGAAGGGCAAAATTTATTAACAAAGGGGGTGAAGAGATAATAAAACAGACAATGGTAAAATAATGAAAACTCAACAAGGAACTGATATGCCAGGTCTGTAAAGATTCTACCAACTGTGATGATGGGCGGGATACTCTTTCTGATTTTACAAATCCATCTGAGGCTCAAGTTTATAAGACATTGTGACATCTGTTTATAAAACATCCTTGGCTGGGCCAGGATTCTTAGTATTTTGGTAGTCATATAGTGCTGTGATCACTTGCTGGTTGAGATTTGGTATGTGACCATCCCCGTGACAGGATCTCCTGTGAGTAGCCAGTGAGTCGAAAGAGAGTTTCCTTGGACATGTGGTCTGTATCTGAATATAAGCAGATGCTCTGGGAAGGTCTGAGGGCTTTTACTTACTCTGGATCCTGCAGCTGGCTCCTGTTCATCTGACCTCTGGTTCTTGGGACTCGAGTTAGTAGCTTACATATAGTCTTGCCTGCCAATCTTGAGATTCATTTATCTTCACAGCCTGTGAGAAAGAGCCCCACTCTCCAATCTGCTCCTGCTGCTACTTGAATTAGGAGAAGCCTCTATCCTGATGCACAGACTTGGGACATTCCAACCTCTGCAACTGTGTGAGCCATTTCCTTAATATAAATCTCTCTATGTAAGTATACTAATGTGGTTTCCTGATTTTGCTTCTCTAGAGAACCCAGCCTAAGACAGAGGTAACATGAGTCCAATGACCTGGCTCCTAGTTTTGCCTTCATTATGGCATAATTTGATCTTGAACAAGTCATCTAACTTCTCTGAACTTGATCAACTGCTCTCTGTTTCTTGCAACCAAACAACTCTTAGCTGTCCCTCTCTCTGTGTGTGCATTAATCACCACAAAAGGAAATGCTATCAACTTTTATACTGTGCTAATTTTTCCAATCAGACAATTGGTAGAACATTTGGAGCATGTTTTTCAAAATGTTTCTCTGTCTGAATACTTCAAAATAGTTGTCTCATGCTCTAAATATAGAAACATCCACTTCCTTCTGGGCATGTCTGCCAAAGCAAAATATTTTGTCTGTAAAGGTATGCCAATTCCAATGTTTTGAACATTTCTTTTGATTTCAACAACTTGGCAAGTGCTTTAGGGGGCTCAGTGTGGGTATCAGTCACAGTAGGCTAGTTAAGGCTGTGATAACAAAAATCCCAAAATTGCAAACATTTTCAACAACAAATATCTTTTTCTTGTTTGAGGTCCATCCCAAAGTTAGGTAGGGGAGATGCTGCCAATGTTAATCAACTCAGGGCAAGCTGAGCAGGCGGCTACAGCATCAACCTCTGCCAGCCAGTGGGACAGAAAGATCTGTAGGGGATCACAGACCAGCAACTAAACACTCCCACTGGAAGTGGCATATGTCACTTCTTCTCACAGTCTATTTTGTCAGCACTACTTAGCAGACTACCCCCAACCACAAGGGACCAGGAAGAGTATTTCAAACATGCATCCAATGAGGGATGGGGAGTAGGCAGAACAAGAAATATGTGTTGCACCACAGTAGTGATTACCACCTTGGAAGAAAATGAGACCCAAAGTTGCAGTAACCAAGTCTCGTTCCAGGGAGCTGAGCAATTCAAAACTATGATCTCATAGTGGTTACCAGGGGCAGGTGGAAAGGAAGGGAAATGAGGGCTCACTGCTTCTGGGACATCGAGATTCTGTTAGGTGTGATGGGAAACCCTAGAAACAGGATGATGGCAATGGATAAACAACATAAGGACCACAACTAATGCCAGTGAGTCATACCCATGAAGAATGTTGAAATGACTTGCTACATATATGTATTTACCACAATTTTTTTTTAATGTACATATATTCTCAAATGAAAAACTGTGGTCTAAAAAGGGAACTTACTTCTGAAGAGTCATAGACATGGAATGGGTAAAAAAGAAAAAAAGACATAGAAATGAGTACATTTGAAATGTGTCTAAAAAGCAACTTTGACAGTAACTGTCATTGATGGGTACCATTCAGTCATTTCTGACTCATAGCAACCCCATATACAACAGAAGGAATCACTGCCTGGTCCTGTGCCACCCTCACAGCCATGCTGTGTTTGAGCTCATTGTTGCAGCTGCTGTGTCAATCTGTCTCCTTGAGGGTCTTCCTCTTTTTCACTGACTCTCTACTTAACAAACAATATCTTTCTCTAGGGACTGGTCCTTCCTGAGGACATGTCCAAAGTACTTGAGATGAAGTCGTATCTTTTTTGCTTCCAGGGAATACTCTGACTGTACTTCTTCTAAGACAAATGAGTTCATTCTTCTGACAATCCATGGTATATTCAATATTCTTCCCCAATACCATAATTCAAAGGCATCAATTCTTCTTCAGTCTTCTTTGTTCAGTGTCTGCCTTTCGCTTACATGTGAGGTGATTTCCAGTAACTAGATTCTCTCAAGTTACAACAGACAGAGATGAAGTTGAGAATGAAGATTTATTTTATATGTAATCCGTAAGTCCAAACTCAGGAAGGAAAGAAACATCAGTATCTATTTTAAACTCTCTATATTTTGTTCAAATCAATGTCCCTTTGGCTCTGAGCCCTCTCCCTGTGGGCTGGCAGGAAGTATAGCTTCTGTTACTCACAGTGATTCAGAGGACCTGGAGTTTCACATCACACTCAACATTAAGAAGATGTCCCCAAACATCAGTCCCCTCAGGTACCAGCAGACCCAGTGCTCCACTCTCCATGGTACCTTTGATTCTATCTGTGGCTGACAGATCATGCTTGGGACCTGGGGAAACTTGGCAGGTCTCAGGCACCCAACTGGTCTCCCTGGGAGCCCCAGCAGCATTCCTTTGAGGTCTTGCCACTTTCCAGAACACAGGGTCCAGTCCCCACTGCTCTCTGAACCTACAGACCCTCTGTTCCCAGTGTCAGGGAATCTCTCCTCCCACCTGACTGTTCTTCCCACGGCCCGTCCCTCTGAGACAGCTGACATCAGTGGGCTTAGGGGTCTACAAAAGCTAGGAAAAACCATTGATTTCAGATGGCTTCTGTCTCATGGCTGACAAAAATCCTGAATAATGGGACAAGGGAGCAAGTCATGAGTATATTAGGAGGAAGGACTCAGGAGGAGGAAACAGAAAGACAAAGACCCTGAAGTCTGACTCCATTGAAGAGTCTGAAGAAGGGAGTTGTAGAATATGAGGTCAAATTAGGAACTGGATCCAAATGACACAATAAAGATCAATAATGCTGACTACCCCTTAGGTAGTGCTTACTGCCCACATTCTAGCTCCTCCTAACAACTCTGCAAGGTACCCATTGCTGTCATGTTGATTCTGTCTCACTGCGACCCTATGGGACAGAACAGAATTGCCTCATAGAATTTCCTAGGCTGTAATCTTTGGGATGATACCCTGGTGGTGTATTGGTTAAGTGCTACATTTGTTAACCAACAGACGGGCAGTTCAAATCTGCCAGGCACTCCTTGGAAACTCAATGGGGCAGTTCTACTCTGTCCTAGAGGGTCGTAAGGAGTCAGAATTGACTGGAAGGCCGTAGGCTTGTTTTCTTTGATTTTAATCTTTGTGAGACTAACAGCCACATCTTTCTCCTGTGGAGTGGCTAGAGGGTTAGAACCCTCCTGTGGAGTAAGAGGGTTAGAACCGATGACCTCTCAGTTAGCAGCCAAGCACTCAATCATTGTACCGCTAGGACTCCTCTCTATAAGGTAGTACTGTCATTGTCTCCGTGTTACAGGTAAGGAAACTGAGAGGCAGAGTGGTACTGTCTTAGCTAGCTAGTACAGCTATAACAGAAATGCCACAAGTAGGTGGCTCTAGCAGAGACAAATTCATTCCATCACAGTCTATTAGGCTACAATTCCAAATTCAGGTGACCAGCTCCAGGAGAACGCTTTCTCTTTCGACTCTGTAGGGAGGTCCTTGTCATCAATCCTCCCTTGGTCTAAGCTTCTCAGCCCAGGGACTCTGGGTCCAAAGGACGTGTTCTGGTTCTGACACCACTTTCTTGGAGGTATGAGGCCCCATGCGTCTCTGTTCGTTTCTTTTATATCTCAAAAGTGGTTGACTTAAGACACAACGGTATCTTGCAGGTTGAGTCCTGTCTCGTTAACATAACTGCCTCTAATCCTGCCTTATTAACATCACAGAGATAGTATTTACAACACATAAGAAAATCACATCAGATGACAAAATGATGGGCAATCACACAATACTAGGAATTGTGGTCCAGCCAAGTTGACACATATTTGGGGGAGACACAATTCAGTCCATCACAGGTACCACCAATTGCTTGAGTAAATGGCAAAACCAGGACTCAAACAGGCAGATGGCTCTGGCATCTGAACTCTTATACACTGTACCATGCTGCCTAAAAAGAAAAAAGGAAACCCACCTAAACTGAAAAACCAGACCCACTGCTGGTGGCAAAAGAAAAAGGCATAATATAGAGAGATAAACATAGATTTGTTTTTCAAAAGCATCTTCCTCTGTCAGAATGCAATGCATTTGATCGATTTATCAACTGTTCGTTGTGTGCCAGTACCAAGCACCACAATAGACAACAGTGAAAAAACAGCAAAGAAAACAGATAAGGTTTCTATTGTATGAACCTGAATCCACTTCCTCTGGACATATCTCATATTCAGAACTTTCAGAAAGGGAACCCAGTTGGGCTAATTAATCATAATTCTCTACTAATCCAACTCGATGGCACTTGGCACTTGGCTGGCTACTAAGGACATCTGTGGGGCAAGATTCTCACACGAGGTCATCTCGTTGGCTACTTGCGACTCAAGTGCCAATCCCTGCCAGTCCCCTGTAGCCAGGTGGCAGGTTCACCTGATGCCGTAACTTGGGAAGGAGTTGTGGATGTAGAGACAGCATTACTGACCCCACTCCCATAAAACTGCAGTCTTCAAAGTCAGTCTTGGGCTGCTCAGATTCAGAAGTGAGCTGTTTGACAGAGCTCAAGGAGAAGCATTGAATTTAAGGAAAAAAGGATGCAGGAAACACATAGTTATACAAAATTGTAACAACCAACCCACAATTAGACTTTTCTCTTTACATCCGAGACAAGGCTCTGTTAGCACCCGTTATGCAGGATGCATTGTAGCCCAGTCTCCGGCTCTCAAAACCATCTGCGCCCTATGTGTGAAGTCTTGTGCTTTGTACCAGTAAAGAAAGTACAAACAGATTTCTAAAAGGTTCCATTAATAAAGGAGACTGAAAGGCAAAAGAAAAATCTGATTTCCTGATTCTGATTTATTACATGTTACTGAGCAAACAGGCCCCTTTGGATGCTAAGAGGAGAGTGGTGTTTGAAAATCACTGTCCTTTCATCAGTTTAGAGAAGATCTCTTCTGCTGGACAGCAGAATGGCTTGGCTAGTGTTTCTGGATAAAGGACAGGAATGGCGATACTCTTTGGCTAGTGGAACTGGATCTGGTTTGACCAGCCATGGGCCTAAACAGTTCCTGCGGCTCACAGTTCTGCAGCTTACCTGGAATTCTTCCCCTCCATCTGTTGCTACTTGATTATTTTGTTGTTGTCCATGTCCATGATGTCACTGTCTTTGCTGTGGTTGATTTGGCATAAACTCAGTCCATTCCCTCCACCATGTGTGGCTTCTATGACATCCCTGAACAAACAGCTTGGAGAGTATGATTGATGGAAGTTGCTGAGTCAGTCACCAGCTCTACTCTTGAGCGGCTGTTCCATGGTGCCTCCTCCCCTCGCCCTCCCTGCTTTCTAATGTAATTCAGGGTCTTCTGAGCCTCAGACACAAGTGAAAATCATCCAGGTGTCCAGCGATCTTTTTAATTTACGGATGGCCCCCAGGTTATGAAGGGAATTTGTTCCTAATTGTGTCTTCAAGTGGAATTTGTAGGTAACTAGGAACAGGTGCCTATGGTTCTTATTTAGCCCCTGTCTAGTGCAAGCGGGAAATCCTGGTGGCATAGTGAGTTGAGTGCTACATCTGCTAACCAAAATGTTGGCGGTTCAAATCCACCAGGTGTTCCTTGGAAACTTTATGAGGCAGTTCTATTCTGAACTCTTGGATCACCATGAGTTGGACCTGACTCCACAGCAGTGGGTTTGGTTTTTTTTTAGTGCAAGTGGGAAATCCTGGTGGTGCAGTGGTTAAGTATTATGGCTGCTAACCAAAAGATCAGCAGTTTGAATCTGCCAGGCACTCCTTGGAAACTATATGGGGCAGTACTACTCTGTCCTCTAGGGTCACTATCAGCCAGAATCAACTCAAAGGTGGTGGGTTTTGGGAAATCCTGGTGGCATAGTAGTAAAGTGCTACAGCTGCTAACCAAAAGGTCAGCAGTTCGAATCCACCAAGCACTCCTTGGAAACTCTATGGGGCAGTTCTACGCTGTCTTGTAGGGTTGCTATGAGTCAGCATCGACTGGGCAGCAGTGGGTTTCACTTGGCTGGTGCAAGAAAGGAGCCCTGATGGTACAGCCATCAAGCGCTTGACTGCTAAGTGAAAGGTCAGCAGTTCAAACCTACCACCAATGCCATGGGGGTGGGGAGGAAGATGTGACAGCCTGCTGTTCAGAAATTTACAGCTTTGGAAACCCTATAGAGCAACTCTGGTGTGTCCTATAGAGTCACTACAAGTTGGAATCAACTCAACTGCAGTAGATTTTTTTGGATTACTACAAGAAAAGGCTGGAAGCCTCTTGAATGATTTTAAAAGTCTCATGTGCAGCTACTGAAGGTGACCGTGACAAACAGTTTGTTGTTGGTGCAGGCATTTCAGAGTGAGGGCAAATTTACATAACATTAAAGGGCAAATATGAGTTGTCCATAAGTCAGACATTCCTAACCCAGACACTGACTGCAGTTCCCATGAGTTCTGAGACAGGAGAGGCTATGCCAGTCTATGCATTCAGGGCCTGAATTCTCCTGGGAGAAGAAAACCTGAAGCTTCCCTGGGAGGCTCTGGCATGAGCAGAACTGCTTTGGGGACCCAAAGTCCAAGTTAATTCAAGGGTGGGTGGCAGCAGAGGGACACAGACAACAGCACACTGTGACGACTGTGGCACAGCTGTGAAACAGCCCACAGTGCCCACTGTACCCAGCACGGTGGCAGGGGGTCAGAGCACTCACAGAAAGCCCCAGAAGCAGCACTGTAGAGAGTTGGGGCCCTCGAATGATTTGTACATCTCAAGAAGAGACATGGATGAAGGAATCTAAATAAAACTGTTCAGCACTCTTGGACAACTCCTGGAACAAGTGAGGGGAAAGTTAAGGGAGTGTGGGTCCCTGTGTGACTACAAATCAAATGGTTGGCAGTTTGAATCTAAGCCATAGCACTGCAGAAGAAAGACCTGGCAAGCTGCTTCTGTAAGATTACAGCCCATAACATAGTTTATAAAGAAAATGTTCTACGTTCTACTTTGGTGAGTAGTATCTGGGATCTTAAAAGCCTGTAAGTGGCCATCTAGGATACCGTACTGGTCTTTCCCCTTCATGAGCAAGGAAGAATGAAGAAAACTAAAGAAACACTGGAAATTTTAGTCCAAAGGACTAATGGACCACATCTCCGATGGCCTCCAGCAGACTGTATCCAGTGCAACCAGATGGTGCCCAGCTGACTGCTTTGACAGGGGTAAGAACAGAGGATCCCAGACAGAGCTGGAAAAAAATGTAGAACAGAATTCTAACTCCAAAAGAAAGACCTAAACTTTCTGGCCTGCCAGACACTAGAGAAACCCTGATACTCGGGCCCCCAGATACCCTTTCAGCTCAGTAATGAAATCCCTCCTGAGGTTCACACTTCAGCCAAAGGTTGGACAGGCCTGTAAAACCAAAAGAAGATTGAAAGGCCATATAAACCCAAGGACAAAGACTAGAATGCAGAAGGGACAGGAAAGCTGGTAATAGAGAACGCAAGGTTGAGAAGGGCAAGTGTTGACATGCTGTGCAGTTGGTAACCAATGTGATAAAATATGCATACTAACTGTTCAGTGAGAAACTAGTTGGTTCTGTAAACCATCTAAAAGTACCACCAGTACAACCAGATTGCAGCCAAGCAAACCCTGGGGAGCGCAGCTCGACCCCGAAGTATCTGGGGTCACCATGACTCAGAACTGACCCGGTGGCAATGGAAAAACCATCATGAGGAGGCAAAAGCTAATAGCCTGTGTTACCTGGACATTTGTCTTAAAATGACTTTGTTCATACCAGCATTTGGCCTGGGACATCTGGCTTACTTAGAGTGATTAAAGTTACTCAGAGTTAGTGCAGAATAGAGTTGCAGAAACAAGCCATGGAAGAGAAAATATGTTCCAGCATGCTACTATTCTGCCAAGAGCCTTACTAAGGAGTCTTGGGTTATCATAGCCCTATATTTAATTACCACAAAAATCACCTTCTGTCCAGGAAGGATTGTAAAAATATAGATATATATGTAAATATACATATATATGCATATGCATACACTGGATAATGAACAAAGAAGACAGAAGAATAATTGATGCCTCTGAATTGCGGTATTGGAGAAGAATGCTGAATGTACTGTGGACCACCAAAAAAACAAACAAATCTGTTCTAGAAGAAGTACAACCAGAGTGCTCCTTGAAAGCCAAACTGTCAAGACTGCGTCTTGCATACCTTGGACATGTTGTCAGGAAGGATCAGTCCCTGGAGAAGGACATCAGCTTGGTAGAGTGGAGGGTCAGTGAAAAAGAGGAAGACCCTCGACGAGATGAACTGGCACAGTGGCCGCAACAATGGGCTTAAGCATTAAAATGATTGTGGACATGGTACAAGACCAGGAAGTGCTTTGTTCTGTTGTTTATAGTGTCACTATGGGTCAGAACTGACTCAACAGCACCTAACAACAACATATGTGTACATGCGTATACACATATGTATGTGTGTGTGTATACATGTATGTATACATATATATCTATGTATATATATAAACGTTTGCCAGTTAAGTGCTGAAAAATGGTTTACCCCAAGAACTGACTTGTTGGTTCAGTCCTAGAAGGAGAAGGCAAGAATGCTTTACTCCAAGATCTCACATCAGGCTAACTTGGCAAAGCAAAGCAGACTCAGAATAAGCCAGGCTTTTAGCATCCACCAGCTCTTCCCAGGGTCCTATAACCCCTGGGTACCACAAACAAGTCCCACGGCTGATCATCTTGAAATGAACCTCTACTGTTAGGCATCGCTGAGCCAGTTCTGACTCACAGTGACCCTGTGTACAACAGAAAGAAATACTGCCTGGTCCCGCACCATCGGTACAACCACTGTGATGCTTGAGCCTACTATTGCAGCCACCGTGTGAACTCGTCTCCATGAGGGCTTTCCTCTTTTCTGCTGACCCTGTACTTCCCCCAGCACGAAATCCTTCTCCAGGGACTAGTCTCTCCTGATAACACGTCCAAAGTATGTGAGACGAAGTCTCACCATCCTCTCTTGCAAGGAACACTCTGGCTATACTTCTCACAAGACAGCCTTGTTTGTTCTCCTGGCTGTCTACGGTATAGCCAATATTCTTTTCCAACATCATAATTTGAATGTATCCATTTTTCTTGGGTCTTCCTTATTCATTGTCCAGCTTTTGCATGTATATGAGGCTACTGAAGGTACCAGGGCTGGGTCAGGTACGCTTTAGTCCTCAAAGTGACATCTTTGCATAGTAATACTTTAAAGAAGTTATTTGCAGCAGATTCGCCCAGAGCAATGTGTCTTCTGATTTCTGAACTGGGGCATCCATTGGTGTTGATTGTGGACCCGAGAAGAACAAAATCCTTGAAAACTTCAGTATTCTCGTTCCTGGGCCACTATTGGATATCTCCAAATGCCAACACTGTCCTTGAGTAGGTGAAGTACTGAGTATGCCTCGCCTTGGACAACCCAAATACAATGTAGAAATTTGCACCATTAACCAAACACAAGTCCTGAGAATGAGAAGAGCAGCCAGAAGCCAACAAGTAGACAAGGCACATAAGTTCTCACCACCCCAGAAACATTAAATTAAAGTTGGGAGGCTGAACTTGGAAAGTGAGCCAAGGCGCTATCCCAGGAGGCTGAATTGAGAAATCAATTAGTGGGAAGGAGACGACGGGAGCCCTGCCGCATCTCACCTGCAGCCGAGAGAGAGCTTGACGGGTGGTGCTGTGTTTCATACCTTGAAGCATACAAATGTCTCCACCTCTATTTTAGCTTGGTGGAAGAAAATTGCTAGAGAGGAGAGAGAGACCTAGACTAAGCAGGAAAAGAATAACTGTTCATAAGAAACCTACAGAGGAATTAGGGAAGTGTAAGTGACAACTGGCTCACAGCAGAGGCTAGGCTGGGACTCCGCACTGATCCACCCACGCTCTTAGGAGGCTTCTTGCCTTTCCAGTTGCTGGCGCCTTGAGCAGGATGCGTAACAAGAGGAGCTGCGTCTGCAGCAGACAGAAAATGGGCATACTATTTGGGGATAAAGTCTCTTTAGATCTCTGCTCTTAACTGCTGGGTCAATTGGCCTTCAATAGTAAGAATAATTTGGAACACAGGATTTCTCCAGGACTTGGGGCAGGTGGAGGGGTACTGTGGTTGTGTTGAACAGTCCAAGATGCTGTAAGCCCTCTCTGAGGAAAGCCATGGTCTGTGGCTGCACATAGTCACCTTGTGACTCTGAAAACTTGGTCCCATCTAACTGGGCCAGGAACTTGCACCTGAGGCAGGAAGAGCCCTCTGTAGGATGGAATAAGAGCCTGGTGTAAGAGCCCGATGGAGCTACTGTGCTACGGAGAGTGTTAACCCAACAGAAGGGGATACTACCGCCTTCTATCCGTCAGTTTGTGGTACTTGGGTGGCTTTCCTGTTACTGTGATGCTGGAGCTCTGTGACCTGTATTTCAAATACCAAAATGGTCACCATGGTGGACTGTTTTCAGTGAAGTTTTATGACTAAGACAAAGAGCAAAGGCCTGCTGATCTACTTTTCAAAATAAGCCAATGGAAATCATGTGGATCACAGTAGAACATCAGTCTGATACACAGCGGAAAGATGAGTCATGGAAACCACATGGATCACAGCAGAACATCAGTGTGATATAGAGCTGAAAGATGTATCCCCTAGATTGGAAGGCATCCAAAATACACAGTGACAGCAGCAATGGACTTAAGCACACCAATCATCACAAAGGTGGCTCAGGACAAGGCAACATTTCATTCTGCTGTCTACGAGGTAGCCATGAGTCAGACTCTACTGAGGGCGGTGGCTGCCAGGCCTACTCAGATACCCTTATTCTGTCCTATGGAGAGCTCTTCCTGCCCCAGGTGCAAGTTCCTGGACGTCACTAAGCTTTCAAAGTCATATAGCACAGAGCAAGGCACCTGCGTGCAGCAACAGCCCATGGCTTTGCTCAGAGGGGACTTACAGCACTTTGGGATGTACAACACAACCACAGTACCCCTCCACCTGCCCCAAGTCCTGGAGAACTCCTGTGTTCCAGCCCTTTTCTTTCAAGATAGATGCTCTCAGCACCCCAGCTCTCACCTCCGTTGCTTTCTAGGTCTCACTCTCAGCAGAAGAAAGCCAAGTTGCCCAAGTTCATTTCCCCTTTTCAAGGGCAGCCACATTCTATGGCAAATACAAAGGTCCAAATCTCTTGCCCATAGGAAGGGTCACTCTGAACAGCTATCACATCTTCAGAGGTCCCCACGGGATTGGCTGAGCTCTCTGGGGGGACTGCAGCTCAGCTCAACTCTTCCCTGTGCCCGGTTCTAATGTCTTCCCTCCATAGAGACTGCTGGGCCAGGAACAATCTCTGCCATTCCTGCCTGCAAATCCCCATCTCAGAGCCTGTGTCCAGGAACACCATCTAAGACACCATTCAATGTGATCGTCTTTCTTGAGAAGGTTGAACTGAGATCCTGCATCATCATCAGGGTCAGTGGTGCGCTCAGTCCACAGCTGAGGCCACTGGAGTGCCTTCCAGTCTCAGGGCTGCATCTTTCAGCTCTATGTCAAACTGATGTTCTGCTAGGATCCACATGGTTTCCACTGGCTTATTTTGAAAAGTAGATCAGCAGGCCTTTCCTCTTTGTCTTAGCCACAAAGCTTCGCTGAAACCTGTTGGCCATGATGACCATTTTGGTATTGGAAATACTGGTCACAGAGCTCCAGCACCACAGCAACACTTTTAGTGCCTTTCCAATCTGGGCGGCTCACCTCCCAGCCCTGTAACAGACAGTGTTCCATGTGAGCCACGGGGTTTTCACTGGCCGATGTTGGGAAGCAGATCACCAGCCGAAGCTAGGGGACAGAGGGTGAGGGATGCCCACAGACAGATAAGGAGAAGGTAGGTCCTGAAAATGTTGCAGTGACTAGAGGACACATTATCCACTCCCGAGGGTAAGCTGCGGATCTGGCAAAGCATATTGACTGTACTATGGACTGCTGGAAGAACGAACACATCTATCTTAAAAGAAGCACAGCTGGAGCGCTCCTTGGAAGCAAAGATGCTCAAACTTTGTCTCGTGTACTTCGGACATATTATCAGGAGAGATCGGTCCCTGGAGAAGAACATCACTCTTGGTTGGGGGCCAGTGGAAAAGAAGGCAGCCCTCAACAACACGGACTGGCACTGTGGCTGCAGCAACAGGCTCAAACATTGCAACAACTGTGAGGACGGAACAGGACCGGGCAGTGTCCTGTGTCCTGTGTCCAGGGTCCCAGACTCCACGTGGGGTCACTGAGATGCAACAGACTCCAGTGGCACCTAACAACACAACAACAAGAGGGTGACTGTTGGCGTTTTTGATTTCTTTACTTCCTCAAGAGGTACAACACGGGAGGTGTCTCTGTTTGCGAAAGACCTCAGCCGAATGGCGTGATGGGTAAGGGCACAGACATCAATCCTTATCCTGCAACTTTCCAGTAATGGGACTTTGGGCAAGTCATTGGACCCGATGAGCCTTGATGTTTTCATATGTATAATGAGAGTGCAGAGAAATGGACAGGATAGCACAGCGACAAAGAAGAATGCACTTGGCCATCAGACAGATTGGGCTCTGTCACATACAGAAACAGGATCGAGGTCAAGTTTTGTAGCCTCACTGAGCGTCACTTACCTTGTCTGTAAGAGTGGAAAAGACAAAGCTACTGTTAGCTACATACTTAACTCAGTAAAGTGCACATACACATATATGTAATTTTTAAAAGATATTTCATCTGATATTAACAAAGCTATACCATTATTTTTTTTAGAGTGGGAAATAACAGTGGCTTCATTCAACTATTATACAAGGATTGAATGAGAGCATCCTGGCAACATTTCCAACACTGTAAATTCTTCATCAGGGGTTACTGTTATCACTGTTACTTGCGATCAAGTTGGGGCTGACTCATAGCACCTGTGTCCAAGGGACCTGAAACCCTGCCTGCTCCCACGCAACCCTCACAATCACTGTTGTGTTTGAGCCCTTTGTCGCAGCCATGTGTCATTCCATCTGGTTGAGGATCTTCCTCTTTTTCGCTGACCCCTCCCCTTCACCAAGCTTCACTTCCTTCTCCAGGGACTGTTTCCTCCTTGTAACATGTCCAAAGCACTTAAGATGAAGTCTCACCACTTGAAGCTACATTATTACTGAGCTCTTTAACTCTGGTGAAAACAGCAAGAATTACACTAAGACATTTGTGTGGGATTTTAAAGGATTTTTTTTAGTGGAGAGGAACATGGTCAAGACTTAAATCTCCGAGTAGCAGCTAGGAATCTCCCTGCCACTTCTAGAAGAAACCACCAGCGTCCACGTGTTAGAAAGCTGTGTGGTGCAAACCAAGATCTGTTCTCCCACCGTGCCTCACGTGCAGCTGAAGTGGCTGGGGGCCAAGTCCAAGATTTCCATGGAAGCTTCTGGTCAGGTTCCCACACAGGGACCCCATGTGCCCCACATTTCAGAGCAATAAAAGGCTCCGAGGCAGAGCAGCAGGTGGGGACTAATGGGCCACCACAGGGGACTGAGTCTGTGTGTCTGCTCCTGTCACAACGAAACAAGCCACAAATGCCCGGGAAAGTTTTCCTGTGTCCAAGACTGTCACCCTGCCACCCTACCCCAGCCCCATGCTCGTTTTTCTGTCTGCCTCACTGTCCCTTTGCAACTCAACTTCCTTTATGCCACTGGCGCTATCATCTACCAGTCTCTCTGTAACTAGCTCTCAGTCTCTCTCTCTCTCTCTCTCTCTCTCTCTCTCTCTCTCTCTCTCTCTCTCTCTCTCTCTCTCTCTCTCTCGGCCTCTCTTTAGTCATCTCTGTTTCACCATCTCACTGTGGCACTCTCTCTTCTCTCTGCTGTTTTCTCTGTTTTCCTCCTACCTCTTTGTCCTTCTTCTCTTCCTCTCTTTCTGCTTCCTTTTCTTCCTCCATGTCTTCCTGTCTATCTATCTTTCTGTTTATCTATCTGTCTGTCTGTCTGTCTATCTACCTATTTATCATCTGTCATCTGTATCTATCTATCTACCTAGCTATTATCTACAAGAGGTGGCTTTGTGGAGAAGTGGTTGAAGAGCTCACCTGCTAGCCAAAAGGTTGGCACTTTGAGCCCAACAGCGAATCAAAAGAAAAAGATATGGCAGTGTATCTTCTATAAAGACTTACAGCCTTGGAAGCCCTGGGAGGCAGTTCATCAGGAGTCAACTTGACAGCAGTGGGTTTGGTTTTTGGTTTACTGTCTATATCTATCTATTTACCGTCTGTGTCTATCATCTATCCATCTATCATTTGTATCTATCATCTGTAACTATCATCTGTTTATAGCTACCTGGCATCTACCTCTACCACATGTCTGTCCATTTGCTGTACTGTGATGGCTTTGTCACTGGCATTTCAAATACCCTTAGTTGACAGGTTTCAGCAGAGCCTCCAGACTAAGACAGACTAGGAAGAAGGACTTAGCCATATAATTCTGGAAAAAAAAAAATTGGTGAGTGAAAACCTTGTGCATAGCAGGGAAACATTGTCTTATACAGTGCCAGAAGATGAGCCCTTCAGACCAAAAGGCACCCAAAAGATGACTGGGCAAGAGCTGCCTCCTCAAAGCTAGTTGATCCTAATGACGTGGATGGAGTCAAGCTTTCAGAACTTTCCGTTGCTGATGTGGCATAACTCAAAATGAGGAAAAACAGCTGGAAACACTCATTAATAACTGGAACATGGAGTATATAAAGTATGGCCCTAGGAAAACTGGACATCATTAAAAGTGAAATGAAACACATAAATATCAATATCCCAGGCATTAGTGAGCTGAAATGGACTGGTATTGGCCATTTTGAATCAATCATATGCTCTACAGCGCCAAGAATGACACATTTAAATGGCATGGTGTCCTGTTCATTATTATAAAGAGCATTTCAAGATCTATCCTGAAGTACAATACTATGTGTGGTAGGATATCCATATGCCTACAAGGAAGATCAGTTAATATCACTATTATTAATTTAAATTAATACAACCACTAAGGTCAAAGACAAAGAAATTGAAGATTTTAACCAGCTTCTACAGTCTGAAATTGATCAAACAAGCAGTCAAGACACATTGAAAATTACTGGTGATTGGAAAGGAAAAGTTGGAAACGTGGTCTTGATGACAGAAACAATACCAAAGATCCCATGATAGAATTTTACAAGACCAACAACTTTTTCGTTGCAAATACTTTTTTGTAACAACATAAACAGTGACTGCGTATGTGGATCTCCCCAGATGGAACACACAGGAATCAAATTGACTCCATTTATGGAAAGAGATGATGGAAAAGCTCAACATCATCAGCCCGAACGAGGCTAGGGGCCAACTCTGGAACAGACCAGTAACTGCTCATACTCAAGATCAAGTTGAAGAAAATCAGAAAAAGTCCACCAGAGCCAAAGTACAACCTTGAGTATATCTACCTGAATTTAGAGACCACCTCCAGAGTAGGTCTGACACACTAAACACTGACAGCTGAAGACTATAGAGTTATGAAATGCCATCAAGGACATTATACCTGAAGAAAGCAAGAAGTCATTTAAAAAAAGAAAGAAAAAGACCAAAATGAATGTCAGAAGAGACTTTGAAACTTGCTCTTGAACTTCAAGTAGCTAAAGTGAAAGGAAAAAATGATGAAGTAAAAGAGCTGAATAAAAGATTTCAAAGGGCAGCTCGAGAAGGCAAAATAAAGCATTATAGTACAGGGAGAGCAGTGGAAGCTGCATATAGGTGGGCATGTAAATTTATACGTGAATGTACATTTTCACTCAGTTATGTTAAATAAAAATAAAATAAATAAAGCATTATAGTGACATGTGGAAACACCTGGAGTCAGAAAGCCAAAAGTGGGGAACACTCTTGGCATTTCTTAAGCTGAAAGAACTGAAGAAAAAATTCAAGCCTCAAGCTGCAATATTGAAGGATCCTAAGGGGAAAATATTAAAGGAAGCAGGAAGCACCAAAAGAAGATGGAGGGAATACACAGAATCACTGTACCAAAAATAATTGATCAACACTCAAGCATTTCAGGGAGCAGCATAAGATTAAGAACTAACAGTACAGAAGGAAGAGATCCAGGCTACACTGAAGGCACTGGTGAAAAACATGGTTCCAGAAACAGACAGAATACCAATTGAGATGTTTCGGCAACTGGATGCAGCGTGGAAGTGCTCACTCATCTACGTCAAGAAATGTGGAAGACGGCTACCTGGTCAACCGACAGGAAAAGGTTCATATTTACACCCATTCCAACGAAAGGTGATCCAACCAAGTGCAGAAATTATCAAGCAGTATCATTAGTACCACACACAAGTAAAATTTTGCTGATTCAGTATTGGCTGCAAAAATCAACGGAGAAGTGCTAGAAACTCAAGCCAGATTCAGAAGAGGCCATAATACGAGGGCTCTCATTGCTGATGTTAGAGGGATCCAAACAGAGAATATCAGAAAGACGTTTACCTGTGTTTTATTGTCTATGCAAAGGCATTCAATTGTGTGGATCAGAACAAACTATGGATAACATTGTAAAGACTGGAAATTCCAAAATACTTAATTGTGCACTTGAAGAATCTGTACACAGACCAAGAGGCAGTTGCTGGAACAGAGTAAGGTGATACTGCATGGTTCAAAGTCAAGAAAAGTGTGCCTCAGGGTTGTATCTTTCATGACACTTATTCAGTCTGTATGCTGAGCAAATAATGTGAGAAGCTAGACTATGTGAGGAAGAACAGGAATGGAAGATTGATTAACAACCTGTGTTATGCAGATGACAAGACCTTGCTTGCTAAAAGAGGCCTTGAAGCACTTACTGTGAGGATCAAAGACCAAAGCCTTCAGTATGGATTACATCTCAACATAAAACTGAAATCCTCACAACTGGACCAGCAAACAACATCACGATAAGTGGAGAAAAGACTGAAATTGTAAAGGATCTCATTTTACTTGGAACCGCAATCAACACGCATGGAAGCAGCAGTCGCGAAATTAAATAATGCATTGTACTGAGCATACTTGTTGCAAAAGATTTCTTTAAGTATTATTAAAAAGCAAAGACATCCCTTTAAGGCCTAAGGTACATCTGACCCAAGCTATGGTGTTTTTAATCACCTCATACACCATGTGAAAGCTAGACAGTGAATAAGAAAGAATACAGAAGAACTGGTACATTTAATTACAGTGTGCAAAATATTGAGTATACTATGGACTCCCAGAACAACAAATTTGTCTTGAAACAAGTACAACCAGAATGCTCACTAAAAGCAGAGATGGCAAGACTTCATCTCACATACTTTGCACGTGTTATCAGCAGAGACCAAACCCTAGGAAGGACGCCATATTTGGTAAATGGGGAGTCAGTGAAGAAGAAGACCCTCAGTGAGATGGACTAACACAGTGGCTGCAATAATAGATTCAAATACAGCACCAAGTGTGAGGATGGCCATGGGCCAGGTAGGGTTCTGTTGTGTCATACATAGGGCTGCGATGAGTCAGAATTGACTGACTCAATGGCACCTAACAGCATCATCTGTCTTCACCCATCCATCCATCCATCCATCTGTCCATTCTTCCATCTATTTATCTACCTTCTATCTATCTGTCCAATTGTTCCTCTGTCCCTTTTTTTCTCTACTTCTCTGTTTTGTCTCCCTGTGATGTTTCTCTGCGGTGTTTTTTTCTTTCTGTCACTCTAAACTCTGTTTATCTATCTGTGTCTCTTCTGCTGCTTCTACATCTGTCTGCCTTTCTGCCTCTGGAATCCTGGTGGCATAGTGGGTTAAGTGCTACATCTGCTAACTGAAATGTCAGCAGTTCAAATCCACCAGGTGCTCCTTGGAAACTCTATAGGGCAGTTCTAAGCTGACCTATAGGGTCACTGTGGATTGGAACCAATTCAAAGGCAGTGGGGTTGTTTTTTTTTTTTTTTCCCTGCCTGTAGCTCTGTGGCTCATTTTCTCTATCCACCTCTATGTCTCTTTCTCTTTGTTTCTTGGTCTTCTCTATCTGCCTCTCTGGGGACAGGAAAAAGGACAGGCGTGCAATCCAGTCTGAAAAAACCTCCATGCCTTGGGGTCTTTCCCCACTACCTGGCTGACTCAGCCACCTGCCATCTGGACCCACAAAGTGCTGAGCCAGTGAAAGGCAGCAGGAAGATCTTGGCTATGGAGTCACCAGCCCCCTAGCTGGTCTTTTTTCAGGCTGCAGCCACCTTCCCCCAGCCACCACAGTCAGGGTGGATAGCACAGAATTTGAGAGGACTGCTAGTCCTTTCACAGGAGTCACTGGGTGGTGCAAACGGCTAAGCACTCAGCAACTAATCCAAAAGTTGGCTGCTTAAGTCCACCCAGAGGCACCACAGAAGAAAGGCCTGGCAAACTCCTTCCAAACACCAGCCAACGGGACCAAAACAAACAAAGAAACAAACAAACAATTGCTGTAGAGTTGAACCTGACTCATGGTGACTGCATATATGTCAGAGTAGAACTATGCCAGTGTTTGGAGTGAGAGGTTCAGGAAGCGGGTGCTAGAAGACATAGAGACCCAGGAGCTACTAACCCGCTGTGTGACCTTGTGCAAGTCACCTGCTGTCTCTGGCTCTCAGTTTCTTCTCTGTTACGTGAAGCTCTTCAGCAAACGGTTAAGAACACAGCTCTGGGCTAGTCACACTTGGCTCTGCTCCTCCCAGGACTGGGACTTTATCAGGATGCTCCCATAAAGCCACATCAGTTGTTAAAACCATGGCTTCAAATCAGTTCATTCTGATTGGAACCCCTGCTGATAGTTTGCCTTTCTGCTCCACAGATATACTGAATCAGAATCCTCAGGCGATTATCATGTGTAGTAACATTTGAGACCCACTGCTCTACTAGTAAGACTCCCTGGTGGCACAGTAGTTTTAACTTTAGTAATGGACTTCTAACCAAAGGTTGATGCTTCAAAACCACTAGCAGCTCCACAGGAGAAAGATGTCACCACCGGCCTCCATAGAGCTTTATAGCCTTGGAAACTCCCTAGGATTCTACAAAGTCAGAATCGACTCCAGAAAGTAGGGTGGGGGCTCAAGTCATGATTCCCAGAATTGGTCCCCAACCTGCACCTTTTGCATCACCCAGGAACCTGTTAACCCACCATTGTTAAGTTGATTCCAACTCATAGCGACTGTACAGGACAGAGTAGAACTGCCCCATAGAGTTTCTAAGGAATGCCCGGCAGATCCGAACTGCTGATTATCAGAGGTTTCAACCAGATGAGCCAGTTTGAGCCCTGGTTAAAATATGGAAATAATTCCTCTACCGGTCAGTAACAAGGAGCTCTGGTGCTGCAGGGGTTAAGTGCTCCACTGTTAACCAAAAGGTTGGCCGTTGGGACTCCTAAGCCATTCCATGGGAGAAAGACATGGCAGTCTGCTTCCGTAAAGACTGATGGCCTTGGAAACTTTGTGTGGGCCCATTCTTCTCTGTCTCTTGCTATGAGTCAGAATCATCTAGACGGCAGTGGTTTGGGACTCGGTTTGGTTGGTAATAATCACTTCTCTGAGCTCCCAGGAACAGCCCTATCACTCTGGTTCCTCTTCCTTCTAATCCCAAAGAATCACAGATGAAAGAGTTTAACACCTAGCTCAGCGTGGGGTCTACTCCACCATACCCTCCATTCTCACTGCTTTCCAGATTGTTCAAAAAAAAGTTTGCTGTCTTTAACATCATTCTTGTTTTTAACCACTTTGTGGCATCCGAAAGAAGGGAAGGCCTTCTATGATATGGACAGACACAAGAGCTCAACTCAAAGTTACGATAGCACAGGCTACACGTTTGGTTCTGTTACACATCATGCCACAGGAGTCACAGGCTATATGTTTGGTTCTGTTATACATCAAGTCACAGCAGTCAAAGTCAACACCATGGCAACTGCCAAGAACAACAAGCTGCAGAATCACAACAGATCTGACCTCTTAGCATTGTTGTAAGGATTAAACAAAGAAGCCTTCAATAAATAGCAGCCAGTATCATTAGGAGCCAAAGCCAAAACAAATATATGTTTATATATGTTCTCTCTGGCCTAATAGAAGCAATTATAATAATAAAGATAACAATAACAAGAAGTACTACTAATAATACTCACACTTAGTGGGTGTCTATGCCAGGTGCTGCGAATATACTGACATTTTTAATCCTCACTACAACCCTTGAAGGAGTTATTACTGTTACGCCCATTTTACCGAAAAGGGAGAGAAAGATTCAGAAGACAGAGTCCACGAGAGAAAGAAAACACTCCCCAGGAACTATGTGCCAACATGTCCTTGCACTTGACCAATTTGAAGAAATCTCCCTATATTGGAGGGAGAAGAGAAGAAAGGGAAGGAACCTTAGTTTCCTCTCCCAGAAGCCCACTCTTGGTGTGGTACTGGACCCCTCAATTCAGGAACGTTTTGCTTAGCCATGAACTATTCAAGCAGAAGGTCCCTTAGTGTGATCTAGCACTTTAAATTTTAGCCATGAAAATGACTTCATTCCACAACCACATCTGTGTCAGACTGTTAATTGTTAACATGTCTATCACACTCAAGCCCGTGTTTCCTCAACAAATATTCATTTAGTCTCTACTTGGCCAGGTATTGCACATTAGGAGACCAATGTCTGTATGACGTCATATGGTCCCCGACGATAGACATTACTCTGCTCACTGTCTCAGTCACCTCGTGCTACCATAACAGAAGAACCACAAGCACACGGCTTTAATAAGAAGAAATTTATCTTCTTACAAGAAAAGTAGGCTAAAAGTTCTAATTCAGGGTATCAGCTCCAGGGGAAGTCTTTCTCACTTGGCTCTGGAGGCAGGTGCTTGTTGTCCCTTTTCCTCTGGACTGGGAGCATCTCATGTGCAGGGACCCCATGTCCTATGCACTCTGCTCCCAGCAGTGCTTCTTGAAGGTATGAGGTCTCCAAGTCTCTGCTAGCTTCCCTTTCCTTTATACCTCAGGAGATTGTCTCAAGGTACAATATAATCTTACACATTGGGTCCTACCTCACTAACACAACTGCTGTCCATCCTCTCTCATTAACACCATGTTGTTGTTGTTATTGCTGTTGTTCCAACTCATAGTGATCCTATGTACAACAGAACAAAACACTGCCGGGTCCTTAGCCATCAAAATGACTTTCATCCAGTAAGGTATGACACCCAATGGCAGACTTTACTGTGCTGACTGATGTAAGACCCCAGGGGTGGACTTCATCAGTGCCCCTTGTGAAAGACGTCCAATGATAGCTGTTACTAGTATTCACTACTACATGACCCCAACGGTAGACATTTTTGGTACTCACTGAATTATGATCCCAATGGCCAACATTAGTAGTATTTACCCATAGGTGATCCCCAGTGGTGGACATTGCCATGCTCACTGATCTATGACCATCAATGGTGGATCTCACTGAAGTGCAACCTCCGATGGTAGACATTACTAGTGCTCTTAGATACGACTCACAATGGAGACATTAATTACTATGCTCACCGAGGTCTGGTTCTCCTCTGTTTCCAGCCACGCAGGAAATAGCACTCCCTAACCCACTTGGAAGGGTCATGTGACCAACTCTGACCAACAAAAACCAAGGAGGGTCACTCCCATGTTCAAGCATTTAATTGCTACCATGAGCCTTCAAGGCTCTGTTACCTAGTTGTGGGAGTCATGGAGGCACCACAAACCTGACTGTCACTGAAAATGTCATATAAGCAAGAAATAAGCTTATTATTTATTTATTATTTTAAATAAATAAATTGGAGTTTGTTCCCAGAGTGTAACTTATCTTGTAAAAAGCACCTAATGGTGGCAACAACATGTAATTTTCTTTATGCCGTATGGTTTTGTGTGTGTGTATGTGTGTGTGTGTTTCTTTGACAAAGCTATTCAGTTCTTTCCATGTACTAAACACTGTGGTTTATATGCAGCCTCTCTGTGAATCCTCTATAGGACACATATTCATTCATTCAATAAATATTGAGTGGCAATCATGGGCAAGGCACTGAGAATGCAGTGGTGAAGGAGGAAGACACGGCCCCCACCCTCAAGGAGCTTAAAGCATAAAGCGGGGCAGAGCTGAGGGCAGATGGAATCAAATAAGCAAATAAAAGAAGGTGATCGGTTCTCTGAGAGAAGGCACATAATTCTGTGAACATGTGTAACAAGGGAGTCTAAATGACTCTGAGGGTAGGGGTGACATGTCGGGAAAAGTGTCCCCAAGAAAAACTTCTAAAGAATGAAGTAGGATGAGCCTGAGCTATTGGCATTACAGGAAACCCTGGTGGAATAGTGGTTAAGTGTTACAGCTGCTAACCAAAAGGTTGGTTCGAGTCCCACCAAGAGGCATCTGGGAAGAAAGGCCAGGTGATCTAGTTTTGAGAAATTAGTCAATGAAAAGCCAGTGGAGTACAGTTCTACTCTGACACACGTGGGCTTACTGTTGTTGTTAACTGCGTAGGGTCAGTTCTGGCTCACATTGACCCTAGGCACAACAGAATAAAACGCTGTCCTGTCCTGTGCCTCCTTATGATCATTGTCATGCTTGAGCCCACTGAGAGTCGTCTTCTTTTTTGCTGACCCTCTACCAAGCATGACGTTGTTCTGCAAGGACTGATCCCTCCTGAAAACACATCCAAAGTGAGAGATGAAGTCTCACCATCCTTGCTGCTCAGAAACATTCTGACTGTACTTCTTCCAAGACAGATTTGCTCATTCTTCTGGCAGTCTACCACCACTGCCGTCAAGTCAGATCCAACTCACAACGACCCTAGAGGTTAGAGTAGAACAACCCCATTGAGTTTCCAAGGAGCACCTGGAAGATTTGAACCGCCGACCTTTTGGAAGTCCACAGTACATTCAATATTCTTTGCCAACATCATAATTCAAATGCGTCAACCCGTGTTTAGTCTTCCTTATTCATTCCTCAGTTTTTGCATGTACGAGGTGACTGGAAATGCTGTGGCTTGGGTTAGGTGCACCTTAGTCCTTAAAGTGATACTTTCTGCTTTTTAACACTTTAAAGAGGTCTTTTGTAGCAGATTTGTCCAAAGCAATGTTTCTTTTGATTTGTTGATTGCTGCTTCCAAGGGTGTTGATTGTGGATCCAAGTAAAATGAAATCCTGAAAACTTCAATCTTTTCTCCATTTATCATGACGTTGCTTATTGTTCCAGTTGTGAGGATTTTTGTTATCTTGATATTGAGGAGTAATCCATACTGAAGGCTGTGGTCTTTGACTTTCTCAGTAAGTGCTTCAAGTCCTCTTCACTTTCAGCGAGCAAGGTTATGTCATCCACACAATGCAGATTGTTGATGGATCTTCCTCCAATCCAGATGCCCTGTTCTTCTTCATATACTCCAACTTCTCAGATTATTTGCTCAGCATACAGACTGAATAAGTACGGTGAAAGGATATAACCCAGATACGTACCTTTCCTGACTTGAAATCATGCAGTGTCCCCTTGTTCTATCTGAACAATTGCCTCTTGGACTGTGTACGGATTCCTCATGAGCACAGTTAAATGTTCTGGAATTCCCAATCTTCACAATGTTATCCACACTGCTATGATTCACATAGTTAAATGCCTTTACATAGTCAGTAAAACACAGCTAAACATGTTTCTGGTTTCCCTGCTTTCAGCCAGGACATAAGCAATGATATCCCTCATTCCACATCTTCTGAACCTGGATGGAATTTCTGGCAGTTCCTTGTCGATGTTCTAGTGAAACTGCTTTTGAATGATCTTCAGCTAATTTTACTCTTGTGTGATATTAATGATGTTGTTTGACAATTTCTGCATTTGGTTGAGTCACTTTGCTCTGGAATGGGTGCAAACGTGAACCTCTTCCAGTCAGTTGGCCAGCTAGCTGTCTTCCAAGTTTCTTGACATAGACGAGTGAGCACTTTCAGTGCTGCATCCGCTGAAACATCTCAGTTGGTATCCCATCCCTGTGGGCTCACCGTACATCAGAATCAACTCTATGGCAACCGATAAGAGCCCTACTATTTTTTTTTTACTGATGAGAAAACTAAAACTCAAAGAGGTTAAGTAATTTGACTGCAGTGACAGCATGTATGTGGTAGAATTAAGATGTAAACTCAAGTTTGTCTAACTGCAAAGCTGATTTCCCTAACCAGTACACACTTAGATGTATCTTTGTAAACACAGTAAAGTGAATAGTTAAGCATTTAAGATACTCAGATTTTCCAGCTCTGTCCTTACTGGAGGAGACTTCAGTCTCAACATTTTAAGTAAAATTTAAACAGTTGAGTTTCAGGGATTTGCCTAAATCCTTCAGCTACATGGTTGTGTGCAGACATATTCAAAATGTTTTAGTAAATATATTTGGGGTGGAGTCAAATGCCATTTTTCAAGTTGTTTAAATGAAGAAATAGAATAAGGTAAAGAATTAAAAGCAGCATCCACTAAAACCAGCAAGAAAAACAGCCATGAGAATCCCTTATTTGCTTATTTACTTACTTTTCTTTCTATCTGTGTATCTGTCTACCTACTGACCTACCTTCCAACCAACCTAGCAACCTACCAACTGACCTATTGACCTACCTATCTGTCTATCTATCTCTCTGAGTCGGTGATCAAAAAGCCCTATGCCTCCAAGGACTGGAAAGCAGGAAAAGACAGGAAACATGGTAATAGAGAAACCAGAGTTGAAAAGGGAGAGTGTTGACATGTCACGGGATTATTAACCAATGTCATAAAACCATTTAACGAGAAACTGGTTTGTTCTGTAAGCCTTTATCTACAGTACAAAGAAAAAAAAGGGCAGGAAGACTTTTAAGAAGCCCCACTTCTCTCACGCTTTTCTTCAAAACAGGTGATAAGTTCATTTCCAGCTCCTTGGATTTCATACAGTCTCTTCTCCAAAGGAACAGTACAGCACAGCACATCAGCATGATAATTACATGATACTTACAAGGCATTTTTGTAACTAAAAAAAATGAGGAACAGATCAGCTGCCAGCAACAGTAAGGAGGTAGAAGAGGTAAGATAAAGAAAACCAGAAATCAAGATTCCTTTCCCCTTAGCCTTTCTAGATTCTGGTTAAACTAACATGCATTCTCAATTAATTATTATTTAAAACACACACAAAATCAAAAACCTTGGGACAGACCTCTTTATCAGTTAGGGAGGGAATCTGCTACAAGCCACAGACACTGACTTCAGCTTGTTGTTGCTGGGTGCAGTCAAGTCAGGTTCTGACTCGTAGAGACCCCAGGTACCACAGAATGAAACGCTGCCTGATTCTGCACCATGCTCACGACTGTTGTTAAGCTTGAGCCCACTTTGCAGTTACTATGTCACTCCATCTCCTAGAGGGTCTTCCTCTTTGCTATTGCCCCTCTACGTTACCAAGCATGATGTTCTTCTCCAGGGACTGATCCCTCTTGACAACATGTCCAAAATACCTAAGACGTAACCTGGCCATCCTTGTTTCTAAAGAGCATTCTGGTTGTACTTCATCCGAAAGAGATTTGTTCATTCTTTTGGTAGTCCATGCTACGTTCAGTGTTCTTTGCCAACACCGCAATTCAAAGGTATCAATTCTGTGATCTTCCTTATTTATTGGCCAGGTTTTACATGCGTATGAGGCAACTGAAAACACTGTAACTTAACTCAAATGCACTTTAGCCTTCAGGGTGACATCTTTGCTTTTTAAAACTTTAAACAGGTCTTCTGCAGCAGATTTGCCCAATGCAATGAATCTTTCGATTTTCTGACCACTTCTTCCATGGGCATTGATTGTGGACCCAAGTAAAATGAAATCCTTGCCAACTTCCATCTCTCTTTTATTTGTTATGGAAGGGTACACAGCAATAAAAACAAGAACCTAGCTATGTGCAGCAAGACGGATGAAACTCAAAAATGAATAGAAGATAGAAACCAGAAGGATATTCTGTATGAAGCTGTTTATAAGAGGTTCAAAAGCACATAAAAGGAATGGAGTGATACCGTGTGAGTGGGCTTGGAGGGAGTGCTGAGTATTGACCAGCAAGGACAGGAATGAGTCTTCAGGGACACTAGAGACACACTTGACCTTGATTTAAGTGGTGGTTACATGGATGTATAAGCAAAAAATCATTTTAAGCTGGACACTTGAAATTTGTATAATTTATCCTACAATTGTTTTACCACAATAAAACTGTTTAATTAAATTTAAAAAAGGAGAAAGAAAATACACCCCAAAATCTGAACATATCCCTTGCTGATGAGATTAACAAGAATTTAAATTTTCTTTCTTCAATTTTCCTGCATTTTCCAAATTTTTTCCCAAGAGTCTACTTCTCCGAAAGCAAAAAGCAATCAAAAGCTGGGGACTGTATCACAGGTGATGTGCCAACTACCCTGATGCCAGACGCCAGGCACTTGGCATGCAAAACTGGTGTCATGAACTGTCTGGGTCGCAGAAACATTACTCTTCATCCTGATTTTGCCCAATTCATCACAGTCCTAAGGCAAGAACAGCACTGACAGTAGAGTTATGTAAGTTCCCCTGGTAATGTTCTCTAGAAATTAAAACTGGAGTCTGTAATTTGAAGTCCAAAAGCTACGGGACTTTAAGTATTTAACCCTACTGTAAGTTGTTCCTTAAAATGTACCAACAATGCCTCAAATCAAACTACAATTACAGATCTGTAAATGTAAAGCCATTATTACGTCTGGGCAAATGCCTCCATTCTGCTTGCATTCTAATTGCTGTTTTCTGATATTGGAGTTACTAATGCTTTCCTCGTCCTTCAGTGACTATTCTTAGCAAACAAATTCTGTGCCTTACAATTAGTGATTTTCCTCCTAATTATGGCTTTTTTTCAATTTTCACATGAGATGACAAAAAATTCATGTTTTGCCCCAGAACTAGCTTATTAGTTAATGAAAATGTGTCTAATAGCAGCCTTTTAGGTACCCTGTCATAATGAAAAGTAGCATTCAGAGAAGAGATGGCTTTCATATTAACGGTCAAAATTAATTTCTGGGTAGGGGCAGAGAGTGACATGTAGGAAGCATAATTTCTTCCAAAGAGATTAGAATAGATGTTCTTTGAGTTCAGAAAATATAAAACTGTTACCCATCTTTCTCTTGCGTTTATTTTATTTTATTGTGCTTTGATTTACGCCTTTTTCTTTGTCACTGACATTTACCTATCCCCTGGGATGGAGTTAGGGTTTGATAATTGCTGCATTTCTATATAATCAATGACCAGGATATCTAACTCTCCACCTAGGGTTTAACAACAACAACAGAAAAGTCATTGATTCTATTCAAACTCAACCCTACGGGACAGAGGAGACCATAGGGTTTCCAAGACTGTAATCCTTATGGAAGCCACCTGTCACACCTTTCTCACGTGAAGCAGCAGGTGAGCTCAGACAACCACTCTTCCGGTTAATAGCTGAGCACTTAACCACAGCGCTTCTCCCACCTAGTGTTAGATTCTTTTGTTTTACTTCACATACCTGGTGTGCTACGGTGTTTTTCTTGGCAAGGACACAATGACCTGAAACAAATCTCCTACCTGTTCTTTAGACTGTGAACCATAAATACAGCCTGTTGGAAACAGAATCCAGTAGCATCCCTCAAACAGGCATCTCTATTCTCCCCGACAGATGCAGACTGGTTCACTTGGCTGGATTTGTTAATGACATGGAGGGTGAGCAAACCTGATCAAAAAGTAGTGACTCACTGTTCTCACCCAGTAAAATCCACAAAAGATTTAGGCACAGATCAAACAATTGACATCTTAAATAACCATGCCCTTGCCCTCACCCTGAAGTGATATTTAAACTGTGTGTGGTGTGTTCTTTGTGAGCCAACTGCCATGTCCTGCTTTGGAGGGCTTCAAACACTAGGTAAGAGAAGGGAATATTCAGACCTGTTTTCCCTTTCAGAGATTTATGAGGTAGCAGATGAAAATCACTCCCACTCCTGGACACCCCCCAGGGAAGGAAACATTGCGCAAATCACATAAATAATGCCCTCTGTGTCAGCAAAATTGTAATGGATGAAACGAATGTTCGCGTGATCTTGAAGTTTCTCAGGTCAGTTTCATTAGAGGAAGATTTCTCAACCTCAGAACTCCCGGATGTCCGGGGTGGATAATTCTTTATTGTGGGAGTCTGTCTTGTACAGTGTATGATGTTTAGCAGCGTCCTTGGCCTCTTCCCATTAGATGCCACTCTGCACCTTCCCCCAACCCATGGCTGCAACAACAAAAACTACACTACTCCCAGACATCACTGCCAAATGTCCCCAGGGTGGTGGGGAGGGCAAAATCTCCCCTGGTTGATGTCCTGGACTGAATTATGTCCTTTCAAAATATGCATTAAAGTCACAGACCCTGTTCTTGCAGAAGATCCCTAGGTAGCTCAAACTTTCTAACCAAAAGGTTTGTGGTTCAAATCCATGCAGAAGTATCTGAGAAGAAAAGCCTGGCAATCTGTTTCTGAAAGTCACAGCTTAAGAACCTTATGGAGCAATTCTACTCTGTACACATGGGTCACCATGAGTTAGCATCCACTGGATGACAACTGATATATATGTAGATGTATTTTGTATGTATATAAAACCTAAACCTAGTGCCATCACATCATTTCTGGCTCATAGCAACCCTATAAACAGAATAGAAATCCCCAATAGCTTTTCCAAAGAGCACCTGATGGATTTGAACTACTGACTTTTTGGCAAGCATCTGTAGCATTAAACCACTATACCACCATGGTTTCCATGAATATATACATGTATATGTATACACGTACACACACATGTATATATACATACCAGTGGATGTAATGTAATATAAAGTAATCACTTTCCATGATGCAATCTAATGTAATTTAATCAATCAGTTGAGGTCAGATCAGAATAGAACAGATGTTGAAACTAATCTCTCCTAAATTACATCAACAGCAGCATAGGCACAGAGATAGAGGGAGGACAGCCTCTATTTTACAACTGTGGAGGCAGGTGAATCTATAAACCCAGGAACTCCAAGGAGTGCCAACCACTAGAAGCTGAAATAGACAAAGCAGGACTGCCCCCTAGGGCCACAGCCCGAATCAGGACTTCTAGTCTTTTGGACAAAGAGAAAATATATTTCTGTTCTGCAAAACCACCCACTGTCCTATCTGCGTGACAGCTGCACTGGGGAACTAATGTAGTTGGGAACCATTGTTTTAAAGGTAAAGGAGCCTTGTCCTTGTTTCATCCTAAACTCAACAGATTAACATTTAGTTTGGCACTTTTTATAGAAGTATAGCGTATGTACTGAAAAGTGCATAACTAATATGCAGATAACTCAATGAACTGTCATCAGCTGAACAAACCTGTGTTACCAGAACCTGGTTCAAGACACAGAGCATCTCTGGCTCCTCAAAAGCCCACCTGGAGCCTCCTTTCTCATCACTACCTCCGCCCATCCACACAGGATAACCACTCTCTTGGTTTCTTACAGCAAAGCATGAGCGTTGACTGGGTTACCTTTTTCAAATATGTATGCAACCTTTCTGAGACAGTAATTCACAAGACGTAAAGGTTGTATGGAAACTCTGGTGGCATAGAGCTTAAGTGCTACGGCTGCTAACCAAAAGTTCAGCAGTTCAGATCCACCAGGTACTCCTTGGAAATTCTATGGAGCAGTTCTACTCTGTTCTGTAGGGTCGCTATGAGTCAGAACTGACTCAACGGCACCAGGCATGGTTTGGTTTAAAGGTTGTACAATCATTCGGTCATTATCTACCAGGTGCTAGGCGTCTTAGACACTGTGGATAATACAAAACAAATACGTAATCAAGATACTTTCACGCAGGAAGAAATGTGAGGGAAGAGATTTGACAAGGTATGGGTGAACTCGGGAGCGGGACAAGAGATGACTGCAGACATGAAGGTCAGAGAAGATGTTTCTGAGAAGCTAATACTTGAGCTACAACATGAGAGATGACAGGGAGGTTTTTTGAGGACAGGTACAGAGCAGACAGAGCTAATTTAACCAGAGTTACATCCATGCCAAATACACAAGGCCAGAAAGGAACCTGGGAGTCCAGGAAGTGTGCAAGGGGTACTCTGATGACCGGCAATGCTTTAAGTTGGGAAAGCTGGAGAAGGAAGGACATCAAGAGTGTGGAGGAAGGGGATCAGTGGTTTGGAGCTCCACGTAAGTCAGGTCCGACAGACAGAAATTAAAAACACAAGGCTTGTAACTCTTGGCTGTACTACTTCCAATTCACAAGACCACAAGCACAGTCTATTAAACCTCACTGCTCCCTCAGTGGGAAACCCTGGTGGTGCAGTGGTTGACAGCTACAGCTGCCAACCAAAAGGTCAACAGTTCAGATCCACCAGGAGCTCCTTGGAAATGCTATGGGACAGTTCTACTCTATCCTTTAGGATCACTATAAGTCAAAGTCGACTTAACAGCAGTGGGTTTATGCTCTCACTTGTAAAAGTGGGATCAAAGAGATCCTGCCTCCTGCCTGTGGTGGTAAGGACCGAAGAACTAATGTGGATAAGGTACTTAGAACAGTGGTTTTCCAAGCATGGTCCTAGGACCACCAACAACTGCTTCACCAGGGAGGGTTAGAAAGGCCAACATTTAGGCTCTGCCCCAGATCTACTGAACCAGGACTGCTGGGAGGGGAATGCAGCAATCTCTGAGTCTGGTGAAAATTTACAGTACAAATGAGTTGATCATTCAAAAATTGGTACACAATTGTTTCATGACCTTGGTTTCAATTCCTGCAGTACTCTCCTTCTTTTCTTTTCCACCCTGGGTTCCCTGCGTCTGTTTGTGCAGCTTTCTTGTCCCTTCTTGCCTTCTCATCTTTGTCTTCGGGCAAGTGTCCAGCAATCTTTGTTTTAACCAGCTGTCCAAGTCATTTTGATGCATGTTCAAGCTTGGGTTCCATTAGAACAGTACCACTGATTCATAGTGGGTCCGTAGTACAGGTCCGACTCGATGGCACTTGGCTGGCTGGCTAGTACAGGTTAGCGGTGACCACAATGAGCCTTGTCATTTAAATTACTGTCACCATCATCATTATTGCGCTGCAGGTTTCTAGGGCAGGAATCAATTAAAGAACTAAGGAATCACAATTTACTAATCTAAAACTTCCCATCTCCAGGAAAGGTCCAGGATTCCCAGCACTTGAAGTCTTCTGCAATATTAGTTCTACCAGCTGTCTTCACCAACCCAGAACCACCAATGAAAATCCCAATTCACCGACTGAGTGAAGAAAATTGCTTTGACCGACAGTGTGATGGCAGAATTGAACCTGCCTTGCTTAAAATCCACCCTCTAACACGCCAGGCACCCTACCTGGTGCAAGGGAGAATGAAGAAAGCTGAGGGCACAAGGGAAAGCTCTAACAGACCCCAACTACCACGGCCTCCATGAGACGAGTCCATGGCAAATGGATGATGCCCGGCTACTATAGTCAACTGCTCTGACAGGGATCACAGAGGGGGTCCCAGCAGAGCTGGAGAAGGACTTGGAACAAAATTCTAACTGAAAAAAGCTAAACTTACTGGTTTGACAGAGGCTAGAGAAAACCCAAGAATGGGACCTCTGGACACCCTCACAGCTCAGGAAGGAAATTATGCCTGAGTTTCCCCCTTCAGCCAAAGATTAGACAGGCCCATAAAACAAAACAAGACTAAACTAAATGAGCCCCCTACTCCAGAGTGAGGACAAGAAGGCAGGAGGGGAAGGAAAGGCTGGTGATGGGGAAGCCAAGATCAAAAGGGGAGAGTGTTGACATGCTGTAGGGTTGAAAACCAATGCCATGAAACAGCATTGCTTTAGTCCTCTAGCGTTTCTATAACAGAGCTACCAGGAGTGGATAGCTTTAAAAAGAGAAATTTTATTTTGTCATAATCCAGTAGGCTGAAAGTCCAAATTTAGGGTGTCAGCTCCAGGGGAAGGCTTTCTCTGCTGGCTCTGGAGGAAGATCCTGTCATCAATCTTCCCCTGGACTGTAAGCTTCTGAGGTGCAGGGGCCCCAGAATGTGCAGCATCTGGTACTCAGCTCCTGGCACTGCATCTTGGTGGTATGGGGTCCCCAAATTTCTGCTTGCCTCTCTTTCCTTTAGATCTCAAGAGGCTGCCTCAAGGCACCATACTGCCCCACACATGGAGTCCTGCCCCACCAACTCAATTGCTGCCCACCCTCCCTTATTAGCATCACAGAGGTGGGGTTTACAACATAGAGGAATATCACACAATACTGGGAATCATAGCCCAGCCAAACCACCATACACATTTTGGGGGGAACATGATTCTACAACAATACATATATTAATTGTTTAATGAGAGGCTAGTTTGTTCTGTAAGCCTTCATCTAAAGTACAATTTAAAAAATAAATCAGGTACGCTCCCACAGCAAGGCCTTTCCACTTGCTAATTTTACTTCTGGAATGTTCCTTCCACAGATACTTGCATCGCTCACTCTCTTACCTCTTCAACCCTTTTCCCAAAAGCCCCCTTTCTCAGGAGGCCTTCCCAGACCACTCTATTGAAGACAGGAACCTCCTCCACCCCCTCATTGCTTGCCTTGTCTCCCACTTTGTTTGTCTCCACTACACTTGTCATCTTACAATATAGCATATACTTCCCTTAATGTCAATCTCCTCCCCACTAGCATGTGAAGTGAAAAACAAACAAACAAACCCAGTGCCGTCGGGTCAATTCTGACTTATAGTGACCCTACAGGACAGGGTAGAACTGTCTCATAGAGTTTCCAAGGAGTAGCTTGTGGATTTTAACTGCTGACCTTTCGGTTAGCAGCCATAGCACTTAACCACTACATTACCAGGTTTCCAGCATGTGAACTACTGAAACAAAAAACAAAAACATTCCTACCCTCGTGTTCTTTTGGTCACACACTGCAAAATGCTGACTCCTGATCCCCTTGGGCAAGGAGATTGGTCTGTTTTGTTCATTGCTCTCTCTCCGGCACCCAGAACACTACCTGGAGTGAATATTCATATATGGTCAGTATCTCTGTCCCCTGCTCAGCATTGCCTCTTTTCACAATGGATATTCTGCCAAGGGAAACGTGATTTCTCTTCTGCTTTCTAGATCCTGGAAGCAGCCCAAAGAAGCAGCCCTTTCCTTGGCTGCTAACTGAAAGGTTGTTGGTTTGAACCCACCCCAGGGTGCCATGGAAGGAAGGCCTGGCCATCTGTTCTTGTAAAGATCATAGCCAAGAGAAAAATATGAGCCCACTAGATGGAAGAGGCCATAGGAGCCACAGCCAGCTTCAGCATGGGACCGGAAGAAATAGATGGTGCCCTGCCACCACCAATGACAGCCCAGATCAGGAAGGCAGAACAGAGCTCCAGACACAGCAGCTGATGGAGTAGAGGGCAGAGCTAGAACTCTACCAGAAGACCACACGTGATGGTCCTTCTGAACAGAGGCCCTCCCGGGAGTGTTGCCCCCAGACTCTCAAACCCCAAACTGCATCCATCACCCGGGGCCAGCTCCTGACAAAGACTGACCTGAAACATACAAAACAGAGAGCGGTCACAGGGACGAACAAACCTTTCAAAATGTACATGGAGTTGTCTGAGGGGCACTTGCTGGAGCTGAATTGATTGGGTGAGGAGGGCCAGACCTTGATCGAAAGGTCACAGGAAGTCCCTAACAAAAGAGGAAGCACGCTGTCACATGGGTGGGGGCTGGGGGCAACCACAATAGAACAGAGCTGAAAATTCTGGGTGTTATACGACAACATGATATAGACTCTAAAATTGATCTTAATTCACAATAAAAATAAAATAGCACTAAAAAAAAAAAAAAAAAAAAAAAAAACTACAACCAAGAAAATGCTGTGAGAGAAAAGAAAACCCAGAGGGAGCCTGGGCGGGAGAAGTGCTTTGTGATCAACTACTGGCCTAAAGGTTGGCAGTTCTAACCTGCCCAGGCAGTGTGACAGATAAAAGGCCTGGTGATTTGCTTCCATAAAGATTACAGCCAAGAAATGCTATGGAAGCAGTTCTACTCCTTAGCACAAGGGGTCGTCATGAGTTGGGGGCTGACTGGATGGCAGCTAACAATACCACCCATCCCAGAAGGTACCAAGCAGGCCATCTTCCCCGCTGGGCAAAATCAGGCTTTCAACTGCACGTACAGGTCAGGAATAAAGTCTAACAAACCAGTTGGAGCCCAAGTGGCATTTGATGAGGAAGACAAAAATCAGCGAAAAAGCCAGTTAGGCTCCACCTGAATTATGCAATTTGTTACTGCCGGGTACAAGCCTGCTTCTCCCAAAGAAAAACAGTCTGGCAAACAAGCAGGTCCATGGCTGAGGAGCTATTATCCCGACAGGAGCTGGTCCCACGCAGAGATTCACTCCTCACTGCTTCACCACCTGTTGAACAGGGACAAAAGACCAAAGCTCGTGGGCCACGCCAAACTCTATCTTACACTTGGGCTTTCTAAGTTGAACGTACTGCACTGTATTTCTTTTTACAGACAACCACATAAGTGCCTTTCACTTGCAGCATGGTGCCTACTTCCTCCCAAGAGTAGTCTAAGGCTTTAGAAACCCCTCCCTGCCATCAGTGTCCCCAAGGTTCAAGGGAGGTGAGAGCAGTCTAATGCAAAAGGACATCTTTATCCTCACGAGAGAAGAGACTCTAACACCCAGTGACCTACTCTAATACCCAGTGACCTCCTCTAATTGGAGCCTCCAGGGACTGTCCTTTATTCTCTGTCCTGGAGGAGTCAGGACTTGCCATTTATTCTGGCACAATGGAAGGAAAATTGGGGTAGAGAGGTCCCCACCTGGTTTTTTCACTACCTGGTCCTTAGGCCATTCTGCAAGTTAATTAACCCCAAGGGACCTCGCCTTCACTGAGAACTCCTTTTTGTAGTAAGGGGAGAGAAGTAACAACTGCCATCAGAGCCAGAATTCAGCCCCATGTCCCAAAAACCCAACTCTATGATTTTAGCCTCTGCATTCCATTGCACCACCATTCATCTTTATACCCTCCTTTCCTTCCCCACCCCAAATGCTAGTTTCTCTTCTCCAGCGTAAGGGAGTTTTTTCCCCGTGTCCCCCCACCCCCTAATGATGTGCTTGTCTTGACAAAGCAACACATTTTATTCTTTGGTATCATCTGAAATAATCACAGTCACTATGTGTATTGTGCTTTTGATTAAAAAAAGGCAAGTGTAAACATTATGCCTTTCCAAGGCTCAATTTACTCAAATTACATATTAGATGAAGCAGGCTCAAGAAGGCATTGTGTCTGGAGAACAGTGAGAAGCTGTAAGCATCAGGAAACAACCCAAGCATAGTCTGGAAAGCTTTTAAAAGGGGGGATGTAACAGTTCCAGAATCGCAGAGTATAGACTGTGAAATCTTCTCCCCTTCTACAATGTCGCTATTTTCTGGTTTAATTAGAATCAGATAGTGTGCAATATAATTATCACCTGATAACATAATTCCATCAAACATGGAAGACTAATGTTCAAGTGACTGAAGCATGAACATTAATTCACCTCGAGCAAGGGAGAGAAATTGTATGAGCAAAATGCTGCCAGACCCACTAATTAATTTGCTGTATTATGCATGACAAGGAACAGCACTGAACAGGAAAAAGCTTGATTTTTTTTCCCCGAGTTAGAGAGGTAGCGACGGACGTGTTTCCTCGTAATTTATTTCTGCAGTGGGTTTGGTATTCGATCAAAGATTGGATAAAGGGGTATTCCACAGGGTAGAACAAGAACACAGCAATGAGCTGGTAGAGTCGGTGTACTTATCCACTTAGCAGATGTCAGAATCACTTTGCTTCACCTCTTGCTATCTCCATTTAGAGAGCTTCTTTCTTCACCAAAGCACTCGTCTATACTCTGCCTCTCCACAAGCCCAAGACACAGGCAAATTAGCAGGCACATGTCTTGGCCAGCTTATCAACACAAGTTGATTGTCTCCAACTCCATTATGTTACCTGGTCTTCCACAAATTATTGGGTTTCTAATGAAGACAAACATAAGAATATCAAGTTCTTATTGTTTGGGCTTGAAGGGACAGACCCTTGCAAGGCTGAAAATTTGACTACATTCTTCAACCTCCATATTGGTAACATTTTAAATTGAGGTCAAAAGTGTACACATTTGGAGTTCCGGTGGCACATTGGTTAAGAGTTCAGCTGCTGACCAAAAGGTTAGCAGTTAGAATCCACCAGTCAGTCCTTGAAAATCCTATGGGGCAGTTCTACTCTGTCTTACAGGGTCAATATGAGTCAGAATCAACTCAACAGCAGTGACTTCCCAGCTACTTATTTGTAACTTTTTTCATGTAGTGAATAAGACTTTAAACTCTGAATCCAAATAGATCTGAGTTCAAATCTTGGCTCTACCAAGGCACAGTCATAAACAGGTCAATTAATCTCTCTGAGTGTTGACATTCTCATCTGTACACTTGTGGTGTAATAACTGTATCCACCACATTAGCGAGTTAATGCTTATCAAGGATGTTGTGGAATAACTAACCACCTTGTCATTCTGCCATGTGGCTGCTTCTGCTGTTTGGAACCTAGGTGAGATTGCAATGATCTGGGCCCCTCACTAGCATCATCAGGAATGGAATACATCCTTCCCTTTGGTTCACTACAGCTCATTAGAGACCATTTTAAGAATTTGCAGAAGATTTTGGTATAATGGAAAGAAAGTACAATACAAGAATAACTCCCAACTAGCAAGATGTTATATTTGAATCCAACCACATCAAAAATGACACTAAATATAAATGGCCTAAACATATACATTAAAAGACAGAGATTGACAAGTCAGATTTAAAAAGCAATACTGAACTCCATGTTGCCTACAAGGTGACCATTTTAAACATGGAGACATAGATGGGTTAAAAGTAAAAGAAGGGAAACATATGTACTGTAAAAACACTATTTAAAATCATATATTAAAAGAATAAAATTTTTCTAAAGACAGAAAGTTAAATGGGTATATTAATATCAAAGAAGACATCAGAATATGGACCTTATGAGAAAAACTTGTTGCTGATAGGTGCCATTGAGTCAATTCTAGCTCATAATGACTCTATGTACAACAAATCAAAATGATGTGTGGTCCTTCACCAACCTTACAATTGTTGCTATATCTGAGCCCATCATTGCGGTCACTGTGTCAGCAGTCCCTCTTCTTAAAAGTCCTCCTTTTTTTTTTTTTTTCCTGCTGGCCATCTACTTTTCTAAGCCTCATGCCCTTCTCCAGGAACTGATCCCTCCTGATAACATGTCCAAAGTATGAGAGATGAAGTCTTGCCATCCTTACTTCTAAGGAACATTCTGGCTGTACTTCTTCCAAAACAGGTTTGCTCCTTCTTCCAGCAGTCCATGGTATAGTCAGGATTCTTCACTGACGCCATAATTCAAATGAATCGATTCTTCTTTGGTCTTACTTATTCACTGTCCAGCTTTTCCATGCATATGAGGTGATTGAAAACCCTATGGCTTAGATCAGGTGAACCTTAGTCCTCAAAGTGACATCTTTGCTTTTTAACACCTTCAAAGGGTATTTTGCAGCAAATTTTCCCAACGCAATATACTGTTTGATCTCTTGACTGCTGCTTTTGTGGGCATTGATTCTGAATGCAAGTAAGATAAAATTCTTGACAACTTCAGTACTTTCTCTATTTAGCACTATGTTGCTTACTGGTCCAGAAGGACCCATGATAAATGAGTCAATCTACCAAGAAGGCCTAGCATTCCAAATTGTGTATGTATTTAACAAGAGTTTCAAAACACATGAAACAAAAACTGAACTGAAAGGAGAAACACACAAATCAACAATTCATCATTATGCCAAAAAAACCGGAATCAAAGGCCATGTATCCACCTCTGTCAAGTCGATTCTGACTCACAGCAACCCTACAGACAGAACACAACTGCCACAAAGAGCTTCCAAAGAGTGCCTGGCAGATTTGAGCTGCCAACCTTTTGGTTGGCAACACTTAACAAAGCCTATGTCATTCTGTTTAAATGGCATTTTGGAAAAGATAAAACTACAGGAACAGTTGCCAGAGACAGAAGGCAGAGGGAAGTGTTGTCTACAAAATTGCATGAGAGGAATTTTTAAGCTGGGAAAGTGTCGTCTATCTTGATTGTCACAGTGGTTACATGATTGATGTGTATTTGTCAAAATATAGAGAAGAATAAAAGTAAAGAACTTAGACTTCTTGACTTCAAAACTAAGCACCATTTACAATGGCATTGAAAGACATACAATATATATCTTAAAAAGAGTGAAGTTTAGCTGAATTATATCTCAATGTTCATTTTTAAAATCAATGTCCACCTGTCTTAGTTATCTAGTACTGCTAAAACAGGCATAAAAGCGAATGGCTTTAACAAAGAGCAATGTATTATCTCACAGATTAGGTCATCAGAAGTTCAAACTGAGGGTGCCAGGTCTTTGGGAGGACTTTCTCTCTCTGGGGAAAGGTCCTTGTTATCAGTCTCTTCCCTGGTCTAGTTGCTTCTCAGATTCCAGGTCCGTAGGATGTGCTTCACTCCTGGCACCTCTTGCTTGGTAGTAATGAGGTTTGTCTCCTTTCTGTTCCCCTCTCTCTTTTTCATCTCAAGAGATTGACTCAAAATACAACCTAATCCTATAGATTGTGTTCTGCCTCATTAACATGACTACCTCTAATCCTGCCTCATTAACTTCATAGAGGTTAGGATTTACAGCACACAAGATTATTAGATCCCAGAAGAGAAGACAACCACTGGCAACCACGGCCTAGCCAAATTGACATACATTTGGGGGTCACACGAGTCTATCCCTAGCCCTATCATTTATTGCACAAAGTATATAGAACCATGCCCGACGCATAGTAGATGTTCAGTAAATATATGTTGGATAAATAGAGTCCTTATTATTACAACTGATTTTTAATCATTGCCGTGACTATTATTTCTATCAACTCAGCACTTCTCCCTGCCCATTCTCGTTGCTAGTAATGGACCCACTCCCCCAGCCACAAAGATTTGGCAGTCATGAGCCTGTGACACACATCTGGTCTATCAAAGTCTTTCCTCATGATTTTCTCCAGCCAAAACTGGAGAGAAAAGTCTCTTTTCCTTCCTGGTCATAGGACGTACGCAGGGTCAGCCAGAAGCAATGGCTCCTCCCATGCAGAAAAGCTTGCCCAAGAGATGAAGACGAAGATGACATGACAAGCAGACATGAGACAGAGCAAAAGAGAAGAGGTAACGTTGAGACCCCAGCCCCAGCTGTCCCGAGGTCAGACCCCCTACCTTTGCCTTTTTGTAGATTTGGTTACAGGAGTTGGCAAATATCCTCCTTTTCTACTGCTTCCTGTCACCTGCCACTGAAGAATTCTTAAAAGCAGTAATAATAGTAGTCACAAGGCTGCCCAGTCCTGCACCATCCTTGCAATCACTAGTATGTTTGAGCCCGTGGTTACAGCCACTATGTCAGTCCATTTCATTGGGGTCTTCCTTCTTTCTGCTGACCCTCTACTTTACCAAGCACGAAGTCCTTCTCCAAGGACTGGTACCTCCTGAAAATGTGTTGACATAAGCTGCTGTCAAGTCAGTCCCTGACTCGTAGTGACCCCATGTAAAGTAGGTTTTCCGTGGCTAATTTTCAGAAGTAAATTGCCAGGCTTTTCTTCCTAGTCTTAGTCTACAACCTCGACTGAAACCTGGTCAGCATTATAGTAAGCTTCCAAACCAGATAAGTACTGGCTGTGCTTGAAGTGCATTGGCTGGGAACTGAACAGGGTCTTCTGCATGGAAGATAAGAATTCTACCACTGAACCACCACTGCCTCTGAATAATACTACCCAACATTTATTAACTGCTTACTCTTTGCCAGGCACTTTTTACTTATTTCCCTTATTTAATCCTTAGCATTCCCCTATGAGATAGATATTATTTTTATCTAAATATTACAGATTAGAAAAATGTGGCTGGAAGAAGTCAATTCATTTAAGGTCACGTAGTCATCTGCTTATCAACACAGCCATGAGTATTGCTTGTTTGGAGTCGCTGGGTGCAGGAGTGGTTAAATTTTCAAGTACTAGCTGAAAAGTTAGCAATTCCAGAGGCACCTTGGAAGACAGGCCCGTTGATCTGCTCCTGAAAACTCAGAGCTTTAAAAACCCTACAGGCAGTTCTACTCTGCACACGGGGTAGTCTTGAGTTGGAATCAACTTGACCTCAGCTAACAACAACAACTCCCATTTCTCTGCTTGCTGTACTTTAAGACGATGAAGGGGAAAACTCTGAACTCTCCAATGCTTTGAAGCAGTGGTTGAATGTTCAGCAGTGGCTGAACATTAGAGTCACCTGGGAAACTTGACAAGCAATCTCATTGCTCAAGTCACACTCCTGTCCTACCCAATCAAAATCTGTGGGTTAGGAAGCAGGCATCAGGATTTTGTAGAGCTCCCTAGGTGATGCCCAAGGTACAGTCAAGGTTGAGAGCCCTTGAATTAAAGGTTTTGATTTGTCCTTTCCAGCAACGGTACCACCTGCACCTCCCACATCCCACTGCCCCTGCCATAACCAAAAAGTACCAAAATGTGGTGATGGGTGTTATTTATCCCATTGAGTCAATCCCTACTCACGGTGCCCCCCATGTGTTACAGAGCATAACTGTCTCACAAGCTTTTCTTGGCTGTCATCTTTACAGAAGCAGGTTACCAGACCTTTCTTCTGCAGCACTACAGGGTAGGTTTGAACAGCCAAGCTTTCAGTTGGTAATCGAACACAAACTGTTTGTGCCACCATGTGGTTGATACCCTACAGATCCCAGAATTACACTGGGATCTCACTTAAAACACTTTCAAGGCAAGGAAATAAGGCTTCTGCACGGGGGTCTCCAGGGAAGTGGGAGGGATGTTTCCTATGTTGATTTTTATAATGTTGTTTATTTGGGGCACAAAGGGAGTTACTCAGAACAGGACAACCCAAAACCTTATTAAATCACCAGACTCTTGGCAATACAGCCAGCTATCAAAACAGGAGAGAAGCAGAAAGAGCATTCTGCTAAGCCTCAGTGGCATCCTAATTACTCCATATTTGAGTTTTAGCACCTGAATCCTGGCTCTTACTTAATGGCAATAATAACAATAAATGTCACCAAGACAATGAGCCTTTCTGCCACGTTTTAATCCCATTTTCATAGAGTGTCCACAAAGACAAAGATATTCTCCTGGAGGGAGACTAGCAGAAAGATAAAACTGGGGGGTCTGTCACTATGTATACCCATCAGTCTGTCACTTGGTTGTAAAGAAATAATTCATCACTCCATTTTTCCTTCCTTTTCCTGTAAAGAGAGTCACTACTGAAGTTCTCAGTGTCACCTGTTAGACAGAAATAAAGCTGTCCCTCTCAGCAGGGTTTCACTGTGTTCTCAGTCTCATGGATTGAGCCATGCTGGATTCCAGCCCATGGGCCAGAAAGGATGACAGGGTATAAACCATTAGTTTGCCCCTGATGGAAGGTTTTGGACTCACTGTGCCAAGCAGACATGACCTTGGACTTACCCTTCTAGCTGTGTGACTCCAGGATTAATTCTAGCCATAGCAAGGAGACAACCCCAAAACAGCCAAAAAACCAAAACCAAAACCATTGCTGTCAAGTTGATTTCAACTCATGGGGACCCTACAGAACAGGGTAGACCCACCCCCTAGGGTTTCTGAGCAGCAGCTGGTGGATTCAACCTGCCAACTTTTTAGGTCTTAACTGAGCTCTTAACTACTGGACCACTGGGCTACACACAGAAGCCACTTTCTATAAAGGTCCTTTTATCATATGCTAAGTTGGTGCCAGTTTGCAGGTAGGGGACGATGGCAGATGTTGGCAATGTGGCGTGGCAGTTGACAACACAGGCTTTGGACCCGGGCGTGCTTGGAGTCAAGTTCCAGCTCCACCGTGGAGCATCTTGTGTGACTTTAGGAAAGTGATTTAGCGTCTCTGTGCCTCACTTTCCTTATCTTGTCAACAGAGATAATAGTAGGTAATTCCTGTGACTGTTTTGACCGCTTAAAGAGGGGATCTTGTAGAGTGACTAGCACAGTGCCTCAGCGCCAGTCAACACTAAAAATTAGCCATTTTTATTTCTGTGGGCTGATGGGTAAGTCTGGCAATGAATGTTCAGGCAACATTGGAATTGGTCAAGTACAGAGGTGAATTAGGTTGCATTTTGAGGACCACCTGTTTACTCCCTGCCTCCTGGTTTTACTACTGAGCCCTCTGCGAACTTCACCTCTCTTTTCTGGGCTGAATCCCACAGCAGCTTCCACTCCATCCACTCTTCTCCCAGCAGGGCTTCTATTTCCACAGAGACAAGAGAGTCCTGAGTGGCGCAAATGGAAAGCACTCACCAACTAATCAAAAGGTTGGCAGTTCCAAACCACTAAGGAGCAGCTTAGAAGAAAGCTCTGGCACTCTGCATCTGAAAGGTCACAGCCTTGAACACCCACCCCATGGAGCTCAGTTCTACTCTGTATGACATGGAATCTCCATGAGTCAGGATTAGCTCAAAGGCTATGGACTTGGTCTGGGGTCTTAACATGAACTTAAGAGTCACTGAGAGCTAGTTCCAATCCCAGCTCTGCCATTTACTAGCTGTGTGACATAATACATGACCCTTAACCCCTCTGAGTCCCCAAACTATCTTCATTTGATTCTTTTTGGTGCCAAGTGAGAGGGAAAAACACAAAAGGAAACGTGTTGATTCACAAATTGAAAAATTAACGGAGATTCGGCTTTAGGCATGTGTGGTTTCAGAGCGTGGCCAGTTCACCCAATAAACAAGGGTCACTTGGGCCCAATGGTACATATTTATTAATATGCAGGGGAAAATGTCACCTGTTATCACCATGTTGTGGACGTTGTGAAACTCCCATGAAATTGTTTACTGCAGATTAGTAAGTAAACACAAGATAACTCTGTGCATATCTCCATTTAATATAAATCAGTGGGTCCCTTGATCACTGCGGTAATCCAGTCCTGATTCAGAGGCTCAGATGATAACAACTGGAATCGTCTTTTCTTTTTCCATCTCTTTGTTGTTGTTGTTAGGTGCTGTCAAGTTGGTTCCAATTCATAGCGACCCTGCGTACAACAGAATGAAACACTGCCTGGTCACCTGTCATCCTCACTGTCTTTGCTGTGTTTGACCCCTTGTTGCAACCATGGTATCAAAGCCAGCTCCTTGAGTGTCTTCCTCTTTTCTCCTGCCCCTCTACTTTACCAAGCATGATGTCCTTCCCCAGGGACTGTCCCCTCCTGATAACATGACCAAAGTATATGATGGCCAAAGATAACCTGCCTCATCTCCTGGCTTATATTCAACTGCTTTAAGAACCCCAACCAGGAAAGACAGAGCTTCATCAGTTCAAATCCACCAGCCACTCCTTGGAAGACCTATGGGACAGTTCTCTTCTGTCCTGTAGGGTCACTATGAATTGGAATTGACTTGGAGGCAACAAGTTTGGGTTCAGGTCCTGTGAAATCTGCAGTAAAGTCTCAAGTATGGCTGTCACTGGAGTCCCTAGCTGGCGTGAATATCTGAGCACTGACTACTAACCGCAAAGATGGTGGTTAAACGCAAGCAGAGATGCCTCAAAGGAAAAGCCTGGCAATCTGCCTCCAAAAGGGCACAGCCTCGAAAACTCTATGGCCCCACAGTTCCACTCTGCAGGACATGAGGCCACCATGAATCTGGATCAACGGCAACTGGTTTGGTGGGTTTTGTTTTCTATTTTGAATAGTCTTCACTGCTCTCATGAGTCTAGCTCTAGGCTAATCACAATGTCTAGTGAGGTAGAACACTCTGATTGGCCAGATCCCAGGCACGCATTGCCCAGAGAGAGTCGTCACCACTTGAGCTATGTGCTGATAACAAAAGAGGGAAAGAAATGTTGGCTAAGGAAAACCAGCAGGTGCCACCTACAGATTTTCAATTTTTAATCTGTAAAATGGGCACATGATGTGGAACTTCCAAGACTGCTATGAAAACAGGGTTAGAGAATCTGTGTTAACATAATAACGCATGGTACTACCTGGCACTCAAAACTATTCACCCCCCCACACACACTTACACATGTGTACACAGGTACACACACACACATACACCTGTTCCAACATTCCAATTTCATGAGGGCCTGCTTCTGGCCCTCTTGCTCCCCCTACAGTAGCCGTCAAATATCTCCTGCAACACACTGTGGAAATGACCCTGAAAGCCTTGTTCAGGCCCTCTGGGCCCTGCCAGCAATAAATTAATTAACCAGACTCAGTAAGAATAGGTACCCCTTCCACAAAGACATTTTCAGGGTCTTCCCAGAAAAGCAGAGCAAAAAAAATCAAAAGCAAAAAGCCACTGCTGTCCAATCAATTCTGATTCACTGCAACCCTATAGGACAGAGTAGAAATGTCCTATGGGGTTTCTAAGCTGTCATCTTCACAGAAGTAAATTGTCACATCTTTCTCCCAAAGAGTAGCACTTAAATTAGCAGCTAAGCACTTATCCACTGCTGCACAAGAGCAGGCTATGTTTCAAAGGAATTTAAAGGAGGAAGCAAGCACAGGGGTCCCAGGGATTTGCCATTGAAATGCAAATAGACCTAGGAAGGACTTTATCTTAAAAACCAGGTATCACTTAGGATAGTTATCACTTAGCACAGCAGAAGGACTATCTGGAGTGGTAACTGATAGGAACTTTGGAGGAAAGAGGGAGCAGAAGTCATATAAAGGAACTGTGTATGGTGATCTCATGCCCAATGGAAGTGCACCACTGTGATCCATAGGGTTTTCATTGGCTGATTTTCAGAAGTGGATTGTCAGGTCTTTCTTCTGTGTCCTTCTCAGTCTGAAAGTTCTTCTGAAACCTGATCAGCATCCTGGCAACAAGTGAGCCTCTACTGACAGATGGGTGGTGGCTGCACATAAGGTATATTGGCCCAACCTGGGTCTCTGCACGGAAGGAGAAGTCTACTACTGAACCATCAATGTTGCTATTACAAAGTGATAGCAAAGAGAGAAAATTACTCAACTTCCACTTTTAAGTTTTCCCAGCCCACTATTTCCAAATGCTACCCCCCACTCCCAATCAGTGATGCTGAGCCATTTACAAGAACAGTTGCGCCTGCAATTTAGAGTCTTCCCTGTGTGCCAGGCTCTGTGCTAGACCCTTTATAAACATGATTTTATGTACTCTCAGCTCCTCTGTGTAGTGTAGCGGTTAACTGCTACCGCTGCTAACCACAAGGTTGTCAGTTCTAATCCACCAGGCACTCCTTGGAAAATCTATCTGGCAGATCTACTCTGTTCTATAGGGTCACTATGAGTCAGAATCAACTGGACGGCAATGGATTTGGTGATGGTTTTCCTCTGTTGTAGCCTTAAGCACTTACATCAGTTCTCTGAAACCTATTTCTTTGTTTTTAGATAAGACATGTAACTAATAAGGAGCAAACATAAATGCAATTGGGTATTTCCTATCGCCAGGCATGTTTTTTCACCTGTCAGCTCACTTAAACTTCGTAATATACATACAAAGCTATTCTTGTTTTTATTTTACAGATGAGAAAACTGAGGTTCAGAGGAGTTAAGTAACGTGCCCAAGGTCACACAGCTAGGAAATGCAGTACCAAGATTTGAACCCAGGCAAAGCCCAAGCTCTTAAACTGGAGTTGACATGCTTCCCAACTAAAAGGTGTTTAGTACAGAGTCTAGCAAACAGCTAGTGCTCAATAACATTAGCTGTAATTTCTATTCCTCTGTGCTGAGAAAACCAAACTCAGTGCCATCAAGCCAATTCGGACTCATAGCGACCCTATAGGACAGGGTAGATCTGCCCCTTTGAATTTCCAAAGAGCATCTGATGGATTTGAACTGCCAACCTTTCAGCTAGCAGCTGTAGCACTTAACCACTATACCACCAGGGTTTCCTTGTGCTAAGAGGAAGGTAATAATAACTGAGGAATACTGTTAACAATACCACCACCATTATCAAAAGATTTAATACATCTTTTTTTAATTTGGAAATAAAAATAATAAAAGGAACCATCACGCACTATCTATATCCTAAAACTGTGTCATAACAGGTCCTTGAAAGCCAGCAGCAGAATCCTACCCTAATAGGCTCAAGCAAGAAGGAATGTTTATTGAAAGGGTACTTGGAGGGACTCTAAAAGGAAGGGGACCTTGGGGGCAGAAACCCATCTGACAGCTCCCAGAGTTAATGACTTTGCTTCTATCATCTCCCAGCCCTGTAGGTGTTAGCTCAAGACTCTGAGTCACAGAAGAGAGTGCTTTGGTTGGCCAGCTTGGCTGGTAGAGTCAGCCATGTAGCCAGGGTCTATAGTTCAGGATTAGCAGCCCAGCCAGAGCCTTGCAGCTCAGGCAAGGGGCAGCTCCCCAAACAAAGTGACACCCATGACAAAGACAGCTACTCCCATGGCACCAGGATTCCTCCTACCGGTGCCAGAACCTATGGGAGAGGGGATCTTCATTTAAGCTTTAAGGTCTGTTATTGGAAGTTTCCAGCCGAGCACCAAGTGATCCAGCTATACTCCAGGACAGACTTGGACATGACTCAGACCTTCCTTAAGACCTTCAAGGCCAGAGCTGGGTAAAGACCTTCAAGGTCCTTAAGCAGCTTCCCAAGGTCCAGCACTGAGAAGAAAATGCTAACTAGATTTATGGAGCATGTTATTGATAAACCCAGTGACCACGTGTCAGAACTCAGTATGCTGTCTGCAAAGCAAAGGGCAGTCAAGGCTTTGTACCAACTAGACCTTGAACCTGATTTATGTGTAGTGTGCAAATTGCTCCCAGGAGCCCCTAGGAGGACAAAGTCTAAACTAGCTCTTCTGACTTTGCTTCTTGAATCCTTCTTCTGATTCTGGGAGCATTCATGAGGCAGTGTGACCTTTCCCAGGTCATCACTGCTTGTCACATCTGGGCTGAGAGACAAAGCCTTACAGGGACAAAACCAGACCCAGGACTATTGCCTTTGAAATGTGACGCAGGCACTGGAGGGCACTGTTAAAATGCTTTGGATAGAGGAGATCTTTCTGAGACACATTTCCCTTGCCTTCCCCTGAGAGCTCCTCTCAGGACAGAACAAGGCATTTAATTTAAACCCTTGTTCTTCAGACACTTACCCGGTGACCATTATGAAAGAGATACTGTTAAGCACTACAGCTGCAAAAATATTTAACATGTCACTCCCACTCTCAAGGATCTCAGCCTAGTGGCCCCTGGGAATGTTTGAAAATGTACTCAAATAGGAGTTAAAAGGCCTACATTCTAATTGCAACAGGACCACTCGTCGGTCTATTCAAACTTAAGCACAACACATGCCCTGTCTGAGTCTCAATATCCTCATCTAAAAGATGCAGGCAGTAGCATATCTACACCTGCATTAAAAGGCCACCTAAATCAAGCCAACTCACCCACTATTAGCAGGTGATAACTCACAAAGGTCCAAAGTCCATTAAACGAGAAACAGCTTCTTTAACCAATGGTGCTGGCAAAACTAGTGTCCATCTGTAAAACAATGAAACAAAACCCATACCTCATACCATACACAAAAACTAACTCAAAATGGATCAAAGACCTAAATACAAAACCTAAAGCAATAAAGATCACGGAAGAAAAAATAAGACCAACACTAGAGGCCCTAATGCTTGCACAAATAGAATACAAATCATAATTCACATTGCAGAAACACCAGAAGATGGACTTGATAAATGGCAGCTCTTAAAAATTAAATACGTATGAGCATCAAAAGACTTCACTAAAAGAATGACAAGAAATCCTAGAGATCCCACAGACTGGGAAAAAAAGTTGGCTATGACATACCTGACAAGGATCTAATCTCTAAAATCTGTAGAATACTTCAACACCTCAACAGCAAAAAGGCAAATAATCCAATTAAAAAACAGTCAAAGTATATGAACAAGCATTTTACCAAAGAAGACATTCAGGTATCTAATAGACACATGGAGAAACGCTCACAATCTTTAGCCATTAGGGAAATGCAAATCAAAACTACAATGAGATATCATTTCACCCCCAATATTAGTGGCACTAACAATAAAATTAAATTAAAAAAAAAGGAAAAAACACAGTATAACAAACTGACAGGGTCAGAGAAAAAAGAAGGAAACCTTCAGTGAGGTGGACCGACACAGTGGCTACAACAATGGGCTCCAGCATAGCCACAATTGTGAGGATGACACACGACCAGGCAGCATTTTATTCTGTTGTACAAAGGGTTTCTATGCATTAGGAATGACTTGATGGCATCTAACAACAACAACGAATAAAGAAGTAACAAATGTTGGAAAGGTTGTGGAGAGATTGGAACTCTTCACACTGTAGGTGGAAATGTAAAAGGGTACAACCACTATAGAAAGCAATATGATGCCTCCTTAGAAAGCTAGAAGTAGAGTTGCCTACAACCCAGCAATCTCACTCCCAGAAATATATCCAAAAGAAATAAGAGCTGCCACACAAATAGATGTACACACGTGCATATTCATTGCAGCATTATTCACAATAGCAGAAAGATAGAAATAACTGGAATGTCCATCTACAAATGAATGGATAAACAAATAATGGAGTGTATACACAATGGAACATTATGCAATGGTAAAGAACAATGACAAATTCATGCAACATCTTACGACATGATTGAATCTGAAGGACATTATGCTGAATGAAATAAGTCAATCACAAAAGGTCAAGTATTAGAGAAGGCCACTATTATAAAAATTTAAGAAAAGGTTTACATCCCACCCCACCCCACCAAAAAAAATCTTTGATGGTTATAAGGGAGGGGAGGGATGGGGAGAGGAAACACTAAGGACATAGTAGGCAAGTAGTAGCTTTGAAGGGAAAGACAACACTTAATACAGGGGAAGTCAGCACAATTTGACCAAGGCAAAGTCAAGAAACTTCTTAGACACATTCAAACACCTCAAGGGACTGAGTTTCTAGGGTAAAGGCTGGACCATAATCTCAGGGGACATCTAAGTCTACTGGCATGACATAATTCATAAACAGAATAAAGGTGAGTAGTGTCCGGGATCTTAAAAGCTTGCAAGCGGCTAAGACACGTCTACTGATTCCAGCCCACCCAGAGCAAAGAAGAATGAAGGAAACCAAAGATACAAGGAAAATATTTGTACAGAGGATTAATGGACCACATGAACCACAGTCTTCACTAGCATGAGCTCAGAAAAACAAGACGGCGCCCGGCTACCCCACCGACCTCTCCAATCGAGATCACAGTAGAGGATCTTGAACACAGTGGGAGAAAAACGTCGAACAAAATTCAAATTCACAAAAAAAGACCAGACTTACTACTGGTCTGACAGAAATTGCAGGAACCCCTGAAACTACGGCCCTCAGACACCTTTTTAAGTCAGAACTGAAACCACTCCTAAGTCTACTTTTAGCCAAAGATTAGATGGGCCTACAAAACAAGCCGTAACACATGAGAGGAGTCTGCTTTTAGGTTCAGTCAAGTATATAAGACCAAATGGGCAATAACTATGCTAAAGCAATGACAAGAAAGCAGGAAAGGACAGGAAAACTGGATGAATGGGCAAAGGGAACCCAGACTTGAAAAGAGGAGAATGCTGGCACATTGCAGGCATCACAGCCAATGTCACAAAACAACTTGTATATATACTTTTGAATGAAAACTAATTGTTGCTGTTAACTTTCATCTAAAGCACAATAAGCATTTCTTTTCAAGTAAGATTAATTAAAATTAATTTTTAAAAAATCAGGTGTCAAATTGATTCCAACTCAAGGGGACCCAGGTGGGTCAGAGAGGAACTGTGCTCCATAGGGTTTTCAATGGTTGTGACCTCTCAGAAGCAGATCTCCTGGTCATTAAGAAGCCTAAACAATCTAGATCACCTAGAATGGTGGTATGCAGCCTACGTTACAGGTTTAACAGGATTCTCACATTCGTGTTCATTATCATACATTTCTTGAGCATCAACAATTAGCTGGCTCATGTCAAAGCCTTAAGTGTTGAAACCACTGAGGTTCTCTGTTATTGTTAGGGGTGGCCCAGTCAATTCTGACTCATAGACCCGTGTGGCAGAGTAGAACTGCCCCCTAGGACTTTCTAGGCTGTGACCTTTACTAAAGCAGGTCACTGGGTCTTTCTCCCATGAAGTCATGGGGTGAACTGCCAAACTTTCAGTTAGCAGCCAAGCTCTTTACCATTGTACAACTGGTACTTCAGGCTGCAAATAAAAATATCCCTGCCCAAACTGGCCAAATCATTAAGAACATCATTTGTTACAACCTAACAGGAAGTCGAGAGGTATAGAGTGCTTCAGGTTGGGTTGGTTGAAGCAGTAACTCAGTGCTGACATCAGGGATCCAGGATTTTTCTGCTTACGCACCGCTGGCTTCATCCTAAGGCTGGTTCCTCTGGTTGACATGAGGTGGCTGCCGACAGCCAAGGGGGCTGTGTGCTCTTTTAATTTACTGCAGTGAAGGAAGAAAACTGAGCTTCCTTTTCCAGAAGTCTTTGGTACCAAACTCAGTGCTGTCAAGTCAATTCTGATTTAAAGTGACCCTGTAAGACAGAGAAGAACTGCTCTGTAGAGTTTCCAAGGGGCGCCTGGAGGATTCAAACTGCCAACTTTTTAGTTGCAGATGTCACACGTAACTACCACGCTGCCAAGGTAACCTTCAAAACTTTTATTGGCCCAAGTTGTCACGGGGCTGCCCATCCCTGAACCAATCATTCACCAGTGGGGAGGAAAGATTGTGATGGATAAACTAAACCAAAACACCCAAACCAGTTATGATCTGGTTGATTTCAACTCATAGCAACCCCATGTAGCGGTAAATGTAAGAATCTAACAAAAGCCACTTAGGTATTAAGCTGCGTTCCATTTTCTGCCTCAATTATCACCCTCTGACTGGATTAGCAGGTCTGCATTCCTCTCGCTATCTCTGAGGAAATAGAATTGATTAAGACATCCAAGAGAGATAATGAAATTTTGGGTAATTCACACTGTTTGATAAAATGTAATGAAATCTTATGATGTAATGAAATCTTGTGACTCCTGACTATTGTTCTCTGTCTCCCAGATTGCTAGCAAATCTTCAAATCAAATATTCCTTGAACTCCACACTGTCTCTGAGTTTTAGGTTACAGTGACAGGCGGAATGAAGTTGTTCCAGTTCAACAACATGTGTGTCTCAGAATCAAACTGTGCTGCTTGTAGTTTTCAATGACTGTGATCTTTTGGAAGCAGATGACCAGGAAGTCGATCCAAGGTGCCTCGGGGTGGATGGATTTGAACCACCAACCCTTCAGTGGATACCTGAGTTCTTAACCATCTGCACCATCCAGGCAGACTTAGATAAACCTCCTGGGTTGTCCACTGGGCTTCCCATCCTCGAGGAGTTTATCTTCTAAAGGTCAAAAAGCAAAGGTATTTTTGAAAAGGGAGTGCTATAGGGTTGCTTGGCTTGGCTTTTTTTCAGTTTTCTTTGCTGTGTATATGTGTTCTCTGAATCTGTCTGCTCAGAAAAGACAAAGCTTGGAAATGGGCTTCGGAAGAAAGAAGAGATTGTTGTGTGGGAAAAGTGTGCAGCTGTGTGACAAACTTCATATCTTTCCCAGGGAGGGAAAGAAACTTCTCTCGCTTTCTGAGCACTTCTGTGAATCAGGCACTGCACCTGTTCCTGTAACCTCATTTATCCTCACATCGCACCTATAGTGCTGGTAGGATAAGTGCTGTTCCCACCTGAGAACTAACAGGGGTCCAGAGGTTTAAGAAAGGCCTTCAAGGTCACAGCAGATAGTGGCATCAGGACTGGAACACACCCAGTGTCTGACTCCACACCTGTATGCTTTCCAGGATGTCATGCTGATCCTTAGACACATGTGGAGACCTTTGCTCTGAGATATTTTCCCCTTCTTATTACAGCTACAATAACAATTACTATATCAACCAAACTAAACCTGCTGCCATTCAGTTGATTTCAACTCACAGTGACCTTAGAGGACAGAGAAGAACAGCCCTATAGGGTTTCCAAGGAGCAGCTCTTGGAATCCAACTGCTGACCTTCTAGTTAGCAGCTGAGTTAGAAATTAAGGAACCCTAGTGGTGCAATGGTTAAGTGCTCAGCTGCTGCCCTGAAATGTTGACAATTCACACCCTCACAGTAGCTCTACGGGAGAAATTTCTAGCAATCTACTTTCATGAAGATTACAGCCAAGAATGACCCATGGTCACTGTCATATGAGATCACCACGAGTCAAAATCAAGTTGATGTCACCCAACAACATTATCTAGGAATTAACTTAAAAACAAACACACTAGCACTTCATGGGAAAAAATAAGCCCCTGAGTCAAAGTCAAGCTGATGACAAGAGCATCATCTAGGAAGTAACTTAAAAACAAACACACTAGCACTTCATGGAAAAAAATAAGGTCCGTATAAAGGATTTAAAAGTAAACTTGACTAAATCAAGACAAACACAGTTTATGAATAGAATAACTTGATGTTGCAAGGATATTGATTTTCCCCCAACATTATTCCATGAATTCAATGTAATTCCAACCAAAATTCCAGCAGGATTTTATTTTGAGGAATTTTACACACTGATTCTAAAAAGTACACAGAAATGTAAAAGACATGAACAGCAAAGGCAATATTGAGAAAGGGGAGACGAGGAAAAATTGACTGTGCCAGATACTAAGGCACATTATTAAGTTGTAGGACAAAATAAAAGTACAGCATGGACTTCTTGTTGTTGTTAGGTTCCATCAAATCAATTCTGACTCATAGCCCCCCTAGAGGTCAGAGGAGAACTGCTCCAGACATTTCCCAGGAGCACCTGGTAGAGTCTAACTGTTAACCTGTTGGTTAGCAGCTGTAGCGCTTAACCACTACACCACTAGGGTTTTTCAGCTTGGCCCTAGGAAGCCATAAAAAGATCAGTGAAGCAACAGAGATTCCAGAAACATTCCCAAATAGATAGAGGGCTTAGTATCATAAACCAATGCAAAACAACAAATTATTTGGTAGGTTTTATTGGGAAAATTGGTTCTCTCTCAGAAGAAAATTAAGGTCAGATTTCCTTCTACATGTTGAGATGTAAGATGAAAGTTACAAAGTGATTAAAAAAAAAGTGGAGAAATATCATTGTGACTTTAGAATTGAGTAGGTTCTTAATCAAGCCAGATCTGAAAAGAGTAAGTCCTAAGCGGGGGGGGGGGGGGGGGGGGGGGGGGGGAGAAATGCTTGACTGCATTCAGACTGAGATTTCTGCTTAGAAAAGGCCACCCTACCCATCAGTAACAGATTAGTAGCCTGGAAGAAGATATTTGCAATATTTAAAACTGCGCTGGGATTTCTATCTAGGGAAACTCCCATAAAACAGCAAGAAATTTTCAGGAACCCAACAGAAAAATGGCAAAGCCCATGAAAAGCAAATTAGCAGAAGAGCGAACTCTAAAGGCTAATAAGTATATGAAGAGCTACTCAGCCTCACGAGTAATCAGAGAAAAGCAAATTAAAACAACAATGATATACCGCTTCATACCCATTAGACTGGCAAAAATTATGAAGTCAGAGAGCATCAAGGGTGAGCAGGAAGCATAAACTGAGCAACCATTCCAAATAGCAATCACTCAGCACTTAGCAAAATTAACTCTTCATCCACCCAGCAGTCCCACTCCTGGATATGTGCCCTGGAGAAATCCTCCTTCAAAACCATAAGGATTCCTATATGTAAGGGATGTTCACTAGAGTTCTGTTTGTGACAGCAAAGAATTTGATCAGCACCCCTGGTGGCAGAATTATTAAGAGTCTGGCTTCCAACCAAAAGGTCAGCGGTTCAAATTCACCAGCTGCTCCTTACAAACACTATGGGACAGTTGTCCTCTGTCCTAGAGGGTCACTATGAATTAGAACCAACTTTACGGCAACAGGTCAGGGGTTATATGTCTGTCAAGGTGCTCTGGGTGGCACAAACAGTCTGCACTTGACTGCTAACCTAAAGGGTGGCAGTTCAAACCCATTCAGTGGTGCCACAGAAGAAAAGTCTGCTGGTCTGCTTCCATAAAAGTGACAACCAAGAAAACTCCATGAGGCAGTTCTATTCTGTAACCAATGGCATTGTCATGAGTCAGGCTCAACCCAGTGGCATCAGGTTTGGTTTGCTTTCAGACAGGATCCTCTAGAAGAATGGACAAGCCAAATGCAGTACATAGAATCTATGTAGGCAGTTAGGTCATAGAATTTACCGAATGGCTTTCAACCCAAAGCCATTTACATCAATCAATCAAACACACACAAAAACAAGTCTACACATTTTACCAGTTATTTCACAGAGATCTAAATAGACATATGAATGGAGAACAGGGAAATCATATTTCGTATATACTAGCATGAGTGAAAACTAAGACTAAAGCTAAAAGGGGAAACATAATAAAAGGGAAAAAAATATGAGGAACTGGCTCTGACCAGTGAACTAAGAACTATAATCTACCCTGCGGCCCTCAAGTACAATCTCTGCTCCCCCCAAAAGTGGAGAAATTGCTTTATGTGTGTTACTTAATCTTCACATCAACATTAGGAGGTATCATGAGTCATCTTGTTTTATAGTTGGGGAAACTAAGCCTCGAAGCCAGTAAGGAACTTTCCAAGTCTACATAAAAGTATGAGACAGGAGACGGATTTGAACCCAGGACTGGGGGACTCCTGAGTTGGTGGTCTTAACATCATGTTCTTCCACCTCTTTCTGAAAGAAGAGTTCTACCAGGTCAACTATCCAAAGGAAAGAGTTCAGTGTGCTGCAAGCATATTAAATTATTTCACTCACATCTCAGTTTTCCTAGAATCTAAGATATTCACTGATACCAAACTTATTTTTAGTTGACTAGCAACATCTGCCCAAACAAAGCAACAACTTGAGCTAAACAATTTCACAGCTTCTAATGAAAAACAAAGCCTAAACAAAAACTGTTTCTTGTGGCGCATCTTTTTTTGCATGATACAGCAACTTGTACAGTAAATTATCTTTTCCCAAACAAGTTTCACAGGGTTTTCAATGTGAAGCAAACAGTCACATAAGAGTCAAAATCTATATAAACTCAATACAACATTTGCTTTACCTTAACAAACATGTGGAGAGAAAATTTGCCTTTCAAAATCATATTATAACAAAAAATGGAGTCTTGGAACTTCCTAAGAACTGAGTACTGGTAGTTTTAGATAATAGCTGGCACATGGTCTCTGCCTGATAAATATTGAGCAATGGGTGGATGGGTGAGTGGATAAGTGAATGTATGTGTGGATAGGTGGATGGGCATGGGATGGGTGAAAGGCTGGTGAGTGAGTGGGTAAATCACAAGTAGTCTTGGCTCCCTGGCTGAGATTCTTCCCTAACAACATAACCTAGATAGTTTTGAGAGTACATCAGGGTATCTATAATACACCCACTGCTCACTTAGAGACGTGTCTGGGTCCTAAAGACCAGGTTGCTATGCAAAAAGTGGCATTATAGAAAAATGGAGGATGACTACATCATTACACATGTGGCAAATTACATCATTGTGTAAAGGCTAAACCACTGAAAATCATGGCCAAGCCAAGTTAATACATAATCTTAACCATAAAAGCCAGCACCTAGGCATTTTTTACCGCCAGACATGCACAGTTAATGTGCAAAATAGTCAGATAGTAGATTCTTCACCATTTTTGTAAAAACAGAATTTCTGTAATGAGACAGTCAATACATTAGGAGTAGATACATTTCAACCTCTATCAAAAAGTGTCCTTGAAAAGTTGAATGCTGTTTGAAGCTGGTATTTTCTCTTCACTTTCAGGAAATTTATTAATCTGCCATTGACTGCTCCAAAAGTTCAAGCAGCCTGGACGATAACTGTGGTGTGGCTTAATTCAAAAAAAATTCCCCAGGACCCTAAAGACTCTAGAAACTGCTTCTTGTTCTTTCTTCTTTGCATGTTTGTCTAGTCTGGTGTTAGGAAGAAAGATGAAAACTCATCATTAGGTTAAGAAATGTCAACACTTTGAAATAGAGACAGCTACATCAGACCCTCGCTTGGCTCTCGTGTTGATAAATGCCATGGGAGACGTGTTTCCTTGAGGTGCCTTTTTGGCACACCACTCCTTTTGCTACCTACCTAGCTCCTGTCTCTCTCTATACACTAAGAATACCTGCCTTTCTTTACAGTATGCCAAATACAGAGCAGAGTCACCAGAATCCATTTCAATTTTGTCCATGATATAGATAGCTACTCAAGACACCAAGCTAAGATGTGAAAAATTACAAGTCAGATTCGTAAAACAATTATTTCAGTTGCCATAAAAGGCTTTCCTGATGGAATAGTTTTCACTTGAGCTTTGTCTAGCACCATTTAGCAATGTTCTGCCTGCTCACAAGCTATAAGGAGCTCAGATACAGATGCCGTAACATAAGTGAGGCTTTCTTCCATGACAAACGTCTGTGCTGTTTTCTGCATGCTAACATAGACTCATGTGGTCTTTTTTAAGAAACCTGATCAAAAGGAGGGAAATGCCAACCAGAATTTCAAATTGTCATGTAATCCAAACTTTGTAGAGTCATGGAGGCTGGATCAACCCCTGAAACTATCATCCTGAAATAATCTTTAAGCCTTAAACTAGATTTCCTAAAGTCTTCTTAAAACCAAACAGTAACTTAGCTTAACTATTACAGAATGTCTACCTTGACCATCAATGCTCTTTTAAGAACTATTTATTTGGGATCAAACTGACAACAACAACTCGAAAGACTAGATAAGAACCTTAGGGGGCAGTGAGTTTATGTTAATGAGAGTCCAATTCAGAAAAGGAGGGTGAGAGTAGTTACATAACTGGAAGCACGTAACCAACGTCCCTAAGTGTCCATGTAGAAACTGATGAACTGATGTGTGATTGCTGGGTATGTTCTAAACAGTGGCCAGCAGGGGAAAAAGAAAAGAGTATAACTGTTTGCACCTTTACATGTAATATACTAAACCAAAATATCTACTGCCATCGCGTCAATTTCAACTCATGGCAACCCTACAGACAGAGTAGAACTGCCCCAAAGTGTTTCCGAGGAGAACCTGGTGGATTTGAACAGCTGACCTTGTGGTTAGCAGCCATAGCATTTAACCACTACATCATCAGGGTTTCCCTACATAACACAGCTATGCTTAAATATATGAAAATATCAAATACCCTTCTGTTAGCTTATATAATATCTTTCTCAATTCTCAATTGACGGAAGTAGATTCAGGATTATAGGATTATATCTTATGAATGCTACTTCCTAGCCTTGGACCTTACTCAGCCTGTATTTTCTATCTATAAAATGGGTATAAAAATACTTAGCTTACAAAACTGCAAAGATCCCTTCGTTCAATAAACCATTTTTGAGTATCTATACCATGTAAGTAAGATTCTAGACTGGGCATTGAGATCCAGAGACAAGAGAGAGAGCCTGATTTATACTGCACTGCTCTAGACTAGACTACGCTAGGCTACTCTACACGCTGATGGAAAAAGTAAGCAGGCTGGACTGGGAGTCATTCAATTCTAAGTTGTAATCCTGCTTCCCCCACTTCCTCATTATAGGACACTGGGGAATCGTTTATAACAGAAATACCACAAGTAGATGGTTTTAACAAAGTGAAATTTATTTTTGTACAGAAAAGTGGGCTGAAAGTCTAAATTCAGAGCACCAGCTCCAGGGGAAGTCTTTCTCTGCTGGCTCTGGAGGAAGGTCTTTGTCATCAAGCTTCCCTTAGACTGGGAGCTTCCAAGGCAAAGGGACCCCGGGTCCAAAGGATGCACTCTGCTCCTGGCACTGCTTCTTTCCTGATGGTTGGAGGTCTCCAATTCTCTATTGGCTTCCCTTCCCTTTATATCCCAAAAGACTGTCTCAGGTGCAATACAACCACCACCCATCCTCCCTCATTAATATCATAGAGGCAGGATTTACAGTATAGAGGAAAATCACACAGTACCAGGAATCAGGTATAGCCAAATTGCTACACACATATTTTTTAGGAGACATAATTCAATCCACAACCCAAAAGAACCCACTGCCATCGAGTCGATTCCAACTCATAGTGGCCTTATAAGACAGAACAGAACTGCTCCACAGCATTTCCAAGGAGCACCTGGCAGCTCAATCCATGACACTGGCATATAAAACATTAAATAGATTTTTTTTAAATGTTGTTGAGTCAATTCTGACACATAGGGACCCTATAGAACAGAGTAGAACTGCTCCATGGGGTTTCCAAGAAGCAGCTGATGGATTTGAATTGCTGACTTTTGGTTAGCAGTCCTCTTAACCACTGCACCACCAGGGCTCCTTTAAATAGACAGGAGCCAGTAAGTATCATGAGCAACACTGCACAGTATGAGAGCACGTAACCCCAGCCCTGTGTCAGATACGCAGCAGACTCACTGTCTTAGTCCATGTCCCAGCCAATGGACCTCATGAGCAGATATCACCTGTCTGTCTATGGAGGCTTAAGTGTTTTGTGATGTTGAACAGATTTTAATGGAGTGTCCAGACTAAGAGAGACTAGGAAGAAAGACCTGGTGATCAGCCTGAAAATCAGGCAACAAAAACTCTTTGGACCACAACACTCTGATCTCATTGTGCACAGAATCCCCGTGAGTTAGGCATCCACTGGATGGTAGCTCGGGACAACACGACCTAAAGAGGGAGATGTGAATCTGTGGGCCAGTAAAAACTCCAAATAAGCAACCACACCTTCCTACCGCTTTTGTTTCTAGGCATCCATGTAAGACCTGAGAACGCGTTCAGAAGTTAACCCACCTCAGATGATACCAGGAGGGGCGATGTCACCAAAGCAGTTAACTGTGCCAAAGTTATCACCCTGATTCATCACTCAGCCTATAGCCACAAGAACATCAAGCCTCTGAGTTTGGCACTGGATTTTTTTTATAACAAATGTGAGGCAAGGTTTACAAAAACTAGCAGATACGACTATCACTTACAAAACAAAAAGCGTAAATGAGAAACACAGTTCAATATGATTTAATAAAAGATTTGCTTTCACCTCTTCTCGGGGGAACCTCAGCACGTTTTCTTTCCACTGACAGCTATTATCTCTACCTTCATTGAACCCAAGCACCTGGAACACAGCTGCCGAGAACCCATAAAGAAAATCATTCTTTTACTAATAAGACTGTTATTGGCAGGAGAAAAAAAAAATTCACATTTGGGGGTTTGTACTGAAATTGAAGGCCATTCCAAAGAAATATGGCTAACTAGTGCCAACATTAGTTCAAGCAATTTCATCATCAAATGTCCTATTATGCTGTTTAAAATCTTTATAGAGATTGTAAATCAGATCTACTTCCTGTTTGCCCTAAATATTTAGGTGCTGTGGGGAAAGCAGATCAGATGAAAGGATACTATGTACATTTTTTTCCATGGGATGTCCCAGAGATGTAAATCATCCCACTTGTAGTATGGAGTTCACTAGCAAACATGCTTTGGGGGTAACATTGAATGCTCCTCCAGTACTCTCATTAAGGGGATCACTTGGGTTGATCGCCCATATCAGTGCCCAGTCCTTCCCACCTTCAAATTGGGGATCGTGTGCCAAGATTCAAAGGATGCTTCTCAAAGCTTCCCCAGACATCCTGGAGGAGTAAGTCTGGAGTCACTGGATTCCATTGTTTCAGCCCTGAACGGTGCTGTGAGATATGACTCAGTAGTCAGGAGGAGTAAGTAAAAATCTGTTGGGTGTGCTGGAATGAATTCTTCTTAGAAATAGAGGGTACCGTATTTTTTACGAATAACACACCCTCCCACACACAAGACACAGAGTACATGTATAACATGTGTTATTTGTGTAAAACACGGTAAATATCTATCACATGTTAAGATATATGTCTCTTGACCTAGCAATTTCTGTTTTAGGGATTTATCCTGATGATATACTCCCACATATGCGTGAAGAAAGAAGCATCCTGATACTTAATGCTGCCTTGATTAGAGCAGCAAACAATTGGAAACAGTCCAAACGTTTTTCAGTATGGCATTGATTAAGCAAATGCTGGCACAGCTTCACAATGGAGTACAATGCAACCATTAACAGAATGAGACGGGTCTAGATGAACAGAAATAGAACGACCTGTAAGATAGGTTGTTAAGTAGAAAAGGGAAGGCAGAGAAAAGAGTAAGTGTAATACAGTGCCATTTTGTATTTTTAGAAGGGATACACATCGGTGGTCATGCACACACCGAACACCTTTGAAAACTCTAGTCTTTGTGGAAGGAAACAAGGACTAGTCTTATTTTTACTCTCGTGTCTTTCAGGGCTACTTTCGGCACTTCTTGCCATGTGTGTATGTGTATTTTTTAAAATAAAATTTCAAATAAAAAGGAATATGGTGCCATAAATCTAACAGGAAATGTAGAAGACTTCATGAAGAAAACAGTAGAACTTTCTAACATAACAGATGAGAGTGCTGGCGAAATGGAGATGAGTGCCATTTTCTGGGATCGTACGTACGGCAGATGGAATTATCCTTCCCACCTCTCCACTCCTCTCTTAACAGAGTTATGTGGCTAGTTCTCGATTTACGACGGAGTTCCAGCTCAATGACTTCGATTGTTAAGTCACTTATGATGTAAGTCAAACGTGTCTTTTTTTTTAGTTTTCGGTATTATTGTCTCCTGTTATCGGTACCTTTGTAAATTTTTATTTGTCTCTGGGAGTTAGAAGCATTATATATAAACATCTGCAAGTGAGCATCTGAGAAAGGGAACATCAGTAAATTACACGACACGCTGCAACATTATAGTACCTAGTGCAAAAAATAGCCAAAAAAAAATAAGCTGTACTAAAAAAAATTTTCTGAAAGGTGGTCTAAGTGTAGTTTGTTATAAAGACGGTTGTAAGTGTGGTTCATCATAACACACCTATATCGTAAATCAGGAATTATCTATGGATCCAAGTGACTCTGTTATCTTCCCACTGAACATGGGTAGAGTGTACTTCCCACTCCACTGATGTCAGGCTTGGCCATGTCACTTGCTATGGCCAATAGTGTCAGTGGATGAGATGACTAGAGGCTTTAAATGTGCCTCTGTGATTGTGCTTCATCATCTGCCCTTCCGTTATCCACTTGAACAAGAGCAAACCCTAGAGAGCCATTGATTCCCAAAAGAGGAAATGTATAGAACAGACCTGGATCAACTCACAGCCTACAGTCACCCTAAGAGAGCCCGGAGGAACCACAGACCTCTGAGCATAAAAGAAAGAGTTTTAATAAGCACAGATTTTTGAAAATATTTGTTACACAGCTCTATTGTGGCCATAACTGGCTGATACAAACAGGAATACAGAATTACCTCCTTTGGTTCTCTCTAACCTCCACTTGAAAAGTGAGCCTGATTAACTTTACCTCAAAAGAGCCCTAGTACCACAGCAGTTAAGCACTTGACTGTCAACCAAAAAGTCAGCAGTTCTAATCCACCAACTGCTCCTTGACAGAAAGATGTGGCAGTCTGCTTCTGTAAAGATGGCACAGCCTTGGAAACCCTATGGGGTAGTTCTACTCTGTCCCGTAGTTTTGCTGTGAGTTGAAATGGACTCAGTAGCAACAGGTTTGGTTTTGGTCTGTGTACGAATAACAATAAAACTCAAAACAGTGGTGGCCTAAACAAGATAAAAGTTGATTCTTCTCTTTTATCAGTAAGTTTAGAGGTGACCGGAATAATACAGGAGAGGTAGGCCATCGTTTCAGAGGTCCGGGGTCCCCTTAGCTTCTTGGTCAGCTATGTGTCTTCCATTTCTAGCCCCCACGAAGGGCCCACGAGGGCTGCTGTGGCTCCATCTTTTACACTCTCCTTCTAGCCAGAGAGAAGAAAGAAAATTGAAGAGAAATCAGCCTCTTCCCTTTAAGGACGCTCTCACAAAATCAAATGCACCATCTTGTTTATATGGCGTTCAACAGAAACGAGTCACACAGATATAGCCAGTTGCATGGGAAATTGTACTAGTTAGCCTTTCTTGTGTAACAAACCACCAGTTCGCACCTTAGTAACTGAAAACAATAAACATTTATTGATCACATGACTCTATAGGCTGGGAACCTGGGGCTGGCTTCAGAGGGCAGTTCTTGTGGTCCTGGCTGAGCTCACTGATGTACCGAGTTAGCTACGTGTCTGCCTGGGTGCTGGCTGAGGATGACCTCCACTGGGACGTTCTGGCTCTGCCCCTTGCAGTCTCCTACCCTCCAGCAGGCTAGGTCTGGCTGGTTTACACCACGGTTGGATGGGGCTCCAACAGGTTAAACAGAAGTTTGTGAGGCCTAGTTTTGGAACTGTTAGAACTGGCAAGCTGTCATTTCCATCACACTGTATTGGCCAAAGCAAGTGACAAGGCTGGCCCAGATTCAAGAAATGGGAAAATAAAGTCTGAGTCTACACGGGAGGTGCTTCAAAGCCACCTGCCAAAAGGTCAGCATTTTAAATCCACCAGGTGCTCCTTGGAAAGCATGGGAGTCACAGTGGATGTGAGATGAGCAGAGGCTTTAAATGTGCCCCTGTGATTCTCCTTAATCACCTGGGTCACTATGAGCCAGAACTCACCTGATGGCAATGGATTTGAGGTTTGGATAGTCTTTATTCTGGGACCCAGCTAAACATTAGACTTTGGATGTGTCATCAGGAGGGATCAATCCCTGGAGAAGGACATCATGCTTGGTAAAGTAGCGGGTCAGAGAAAAAGAGGAAGAACCTCAGTGACATGGACTGACACAGTGGCTGCAACAATGGCCTGAAACATGGTGACAACTATGAGGAGCGTATACAACTGGCGACATTTCATTCTGTTCATCGTAAGGTCACCCTGAGTGGGGACAGACTCAATGGCACCTACAACAGCATTACTATGGAAGAAGGAGGAGCTGGACCTGGAGGGACAACTTCTACTCTCTGTGTCACCAACTTTCAAGGTCCAATTCAAAATACACTGCCTCTTCCTGGAAGTCTTCCGTGTTCCACTGAGCTAGAATTCTGACCACCGAAGATGTTGATCAGTGTGTTTTATGACCTTTACATAACTATGTGTGAGGGACACTGGCTTTGCAGTGACTCTGCAGGGTGATTGGAAGTGAGGCCTTAGCCTCTTAATTCTCTTAATAATCCCTGTATTCACCGGGCAAGAACATTTCTGTTGAAACAAGTACCTTTTTTATGTGAAAGTAATGACCCACTTGCTTAAATGGCAGGAGTATAGAATCATAACTCTTGCTTTCAGCAACCCCACAAGAGGTAAAAAAAGAATCCATGTGATTCAACAGTAGGTCAAATACTAAAATCTGGACGGAATCCCTTAGCATCCAGGGTGTGAATAGATCTGTACACCCCTCATCAGAGAGGGTGTTGGAACTAGTCCATGGATACTCTGGCGTTTTCTCTCTCTCTTTGTAATCTTTCTCCTCTTTCAGTATGACTGGAATATGAATCAGTAGTCTAAAGACCTTCTGGTTAACGAGGTTCTCAACTGGGAGGTTGTAGCCTAGGAGGCTATTAAAAAGAGGAAGAAAAGCTTCTTCTATAAACATTTTCTGCCAGCTGCTGAGAGCTGGAGAGGAGGGGAGAACACTGGGGTGACAGTGCGGAACAGGACCATTAAAGGAAGCAAACCTGGAGAGAGAATGCTCGGTTCACATCTCTGGCAGAAGATCCATGCTTAGAAGTCCAACACACAAAAGAAAACCCTGGGGAAGGAAGTTCAAGTGGGAAAACAGACTTCCTGCTGCAGCAAACTGTCCAAAGCTGTCCAAAGTGGGGCAGCAGGGTGACATCCCTGCAGGGTCTTCCAAAACGTTTAAGATGAAATATCTGGACTTTAAAGGTGGGGGGAGTACTGTCCTCATGTGTCCGTACCGCCTACTCATATAATAATGAGAGTTCACATTTACTGGGTGATTGCTGTGTACCAGCACCATGTCACGCTGGTGGCATAGTGGTTGAGTGCTACGTCTGCCAACCAAAAAGTCAGCAGTTCAAATCCAGCAGGCACTACTTGGAAACCCTATGGAGCAGTTCTACTCTGTCTGTAGGATTGCTACGAGTCCAAACTGACTCGATGGCAAGGGGTCTGGATTGGGTGGTTTATCTCAAACAGAGCCCTGGTGGCATGATGGTTAAGTACCCAGATGCTGACAAAAAGAGCAAGCACTTTGAACCCACCTTTTCCTTCCCATGGGAAAAAAGACCTGGCAATCTACTCCCATAAAGATTACAACCTAGGAAACGCCATGGGGCAGCTCTACCACATCTACAGGGTCACTGTGAGTTGGCATCGATTCTTTGGCACACATTTCATTCTGGTGTACATCAAGTCCCCAGAGCCAACTTGATGGTAATTAATAACGATGACAAATTTTCCCAGTTAATCATCACAATGCCATCAGACTGGATGTATTATTATCCTCCTGTCAACAATAAAGCCAGAGTTCAAAGCCAGCTTTCCCAGCTGCAGAGGCCATGCTCTGAACCTGTATACCTTCTTTCCTCTGACACCGGAGGCAGACTGCAAGAGAAAGTGCCTCACGCCCTGTCGCAGAATTATCTAAGATCCCCAAGGGACTGTTTGGACATATCCCTTTCATTGAAGAGACCCTGAACTTTGGGAAGAGACAGCTAAGAGTTTACCAATAAGAATTCAACATCAACAATAATGATAATAACCACAGTAAATAATCCATCTCCACTCACAGCAACACTATCGAACAGAGTAGAATTGCCCCACAGGGTTTCCAAAGCTGTAATCCTTATGGAAACAGACTGCTACATCTTTCTCCTGTGGAGTGGCTAATGGTTAGAACAACCAACATTTTGGTTAGTAGCCAAGACCTTAACCACTACACAACCAGGACTCCCTAACCACAATAATAAAAAACACCAAACCAAATCCTTGCCACTGAGTCAATTCCTACTCATAGTGACCCTGGAGGACAAGGCAGAACTGCCACATAGAGTTTCCAAGGCTATGAATCTTTATCAAAGCAGAAAGCCACTTTTTTCTCCTGTGCAAACAAAATAATAGTTACCCTTTATTGAGGAATTAGATTGTGCCAGGCACTGCACAAAACACCCTTGACAGACTGTCTCATTTAGTCCTCCAATGTAAGATTGTTGCCCCCATTTGACAGATGGGAAAGCAGAGGCTCAGGGAAGTTGTGTGGTCAGGCTTGCACAGCTGAGGAGCACCAGAGCCAGAACCTAAACCCAGGTCTGAGGCCAAAGAGCAGACTCTGCCTCAAGCCTGGATGCCTCTCAGAGTAAGAGGATGATTTAGTCAGTCACTGTTTTGTTGTTCCTTCAAATGTAAATTAATATTCATTGTGTTCAGAAAACTGTTTAACTTCTGAGACTGGTGAGGGTTAGACTAGAAAGCAAACCTTTATGCATCTGTTTGACTAAAGGAGAGTAATTGCTAAGATGAAGAAGGACAGAGGGGCAGAGAAGCAAAAAAGGGAGGTACCACGTCTGAACCCAGACAGCTCTGATTGGGAAGTCAACTTGGGGGATGGCTGAACTCTGGGTAGTGGAGGTAAGACAGGTGAGGCTGGGAGAACACAGGGCCGAAGGAGGCAGGCAGGCAGGAAGCCGGAAGGGAAGATGAGCCCTGAGCCCTTGCGGATGGTTGAAGGAGGCAGAAAAGTCCCTCTGTGGTACCTGTGGCTTGTTCTCAGCTACTAAAGCAGTGGCAAAGCAGAAGAAAGTCCTGGCAGTTTACTTCTGTGCAGATGACAGCCAAGAAAACTCAGTAAGATTCAGTCCTCCTCTGTAACACCTGGGGTCACCATGAGTCAGAATCAACTCAACAGCAGTGGGTCTCACTTTAGGTTTGGGGGAAGGCATGTCTCCCAGGAGTTAAGATGGTACTAACAATTAAGACCTGGGACACTGGAGTCAGACTGCCTAAACTAAAGTTCTGTTCCTTTCTGTACTGGCTCTGGTGATCTTAAGCAGTTCTTTGACCCCCTAATGTTTGGCTTCCTAGTTAGTAAAAGAGGGACAAGTATTATTCCTCTCGTAGGGTTGTGGTAAGGAATAAATGAGACAGAGTGAGAGCTTGGCAAAGCACCTGTCTCCACACTCAGTGCCTGGTAATTATTGCTATAATGCATTTCCAGGGCTCTGGGAGGGAAAGAGGGCAGAAAGAAGTCCATGAGCGTGATAGGAATAATAACAACATATTCTTGTATGTATTCGTTGTCTGTGTTGGCATAACAAATTGTCCCCCCTCCAAAATTAGTGGTTGAAAACAACAGGTATTTAGAGACAAAAGGACCACATAAACCAGAGCCTCCATCGGCCTGAGACCAGACGAACTAGACGGCAGTGAGCACAGCAGACAGTCCTTGATACAGCATGAGAAACATGTGCAGCAGAACTCAAATTCACATAAAAACCTGAGACTCAGTGGTCTCCCTGAGACTAGAGGAACCCCCAAAGCCATGGCCCCCACATGCTCTGCTAACCCAGAACTAAAGCCATTCCAAAAGCCCGCTCTTCCAGCAAAGGTTAGACTGAACTGTAAAACATAAAATAACACTCATCAAGTGTGTATTTCTTGGTTTAAGCAGCTCCTTTCTGGAGGCAGGACGAGAAGGCAGGGAGGGACTGGAGCTGGTTGAATGGACGTGGGAAACCCCACTTGGAAAGGGAGGGTGCGCTGCCACATCCTAGGAATTGTAACTAGTGTCGCATACATGTACAAATTTTTGCAAGAGCAATTAAATGGAGCTGTAAAATTTTACCTAAAGGACAATTTTTTAAACAAACAAGCGTTTCTCATCTTACAGTTTCTGTGAGTCAGGAATTCAAGTGTGACTTTACAGTTGTGTCTGACTCAAGTTCTCTCATGATGTGATGTTGTAATCAAGCTGTGGACTGCTATGGGCTCATCTGGAAGTTTGACTGGGGTGAGAGGTCAGCTTCCAAGCTCACTTACCTGGTTGCTGGCAGCCCTTTATCCTTCACCAAGTAGACCTCTCCACAGAACACCCTCACAACACAGGAGCTGGCTTCCTACAGGACGGGCCATCCAAGCCACAGTGAGAGAAGTCATAGGCTTTTTGTGACCTAGTTTCAGAAGTGACATCTCATCACTTCTCCCAGATAATATTCATTAGAAGTAAGTCAGCAAGTCCAGCTCACGCTCCAGGGAAAGGGGTTCCACAAGAGTGGGGATCGCTGGGTGCCATCTTGGAGGATGCCTATCCATAATGTCACATAAGGTCAAGCCACATAAGGTCACATAACCACATAGGGTCACAAAATCACCTGGTACTTTAACCTGGGACCTGTTTCCTCCCTGAAAGTTATCATGTTGATATAATTCTCCATCATTCTCAAGAATCCAAAATTAACGTGGAATTACATTTTCCAATCCTTTTGGTGATGTAAACATGTCCTCAAATAAAGATCTTCCTCAGTTGGTGAATAAACAAGCTATCGTATAACCATAAAGCAGACTACTACTCAGCCATAAACAAGGTAATACGGAACTGTCAATACACACAACACACACGGGCATCAAAAACAGCCTGACACAGGTGTGCACACTCTATGACTACATTTCTGTGTGACCCTAGAGAAGACGGGGTGAAAAACCATGAATTGGAGGGAAGAGGAGAAAGATGCTAGTAGTTTTCAGGGTGGAAAGCTTTGAGCTGGTACAATAATAAAGAGTTGCTGCATCTCAGTGTCTTGCTAATGCATCTGAAAGATTTCATACTCAGGTAACAAAACTTCAAAAGAAACAAGTGAGACTCAAGATTCAGGAAGGTGTTATGCCTCTAGCGGGTGAGGCAGATCTTGGTAAAGGTAAGTCACTGGTGAATTTTAACTGGTGGACTTCGCAGTGGCCACATGGATGCTCATCATATTAAAAATAAATAAAGAGGGCTGTGGCTTGATCAGTAAAGCAGATGTATGTTGAATCAAAGAATATGATACCCACTGTCCAAGTTAAACATGGGCGTTCTGGGTAAAGCCCTTCTACCTACAGTGGAAATCAATCTTACTCCTCAGAGTTTCTAGAGTAACCCGGAACTTGGTGTAGAGGCTGAGCCACATGCTATAACGAAATACCCCCTTTTTCCTTCTGGTCTGCCTTAATTCCTCCCATTCATTCCTCCCTGCCTTCGTTCCCTGTATCTCTTTCTCCTCCCTTTCTTCCTTTCTATTTCCACGCATCAGACATAACCCTGGTGGCTGGTCTGGAGAGTTTCTACCACCTCGTACCTCTTCTACATCATTCTATACTCTTTCTACTGCCTACATGGTATTCTATTGTGTAGATTCCTAAAAATGCATTGATATATGTCCATAGGGATAACTGACAGCTAATGGTGGTTGACTAGTGTCCGATTCCCACTCCCCACTGATGCACCTCAAGCACACCCATCACTCATCTGTCCGGGGAGGTTTGCGTGTTGCTATGATGCTGAACTGGTTTCAGCAGAGCTTCCGGACTAAAACAGACTAGGAAGAAAGGTCTGAAGATCCACTTCTTCGCCGCACCCCCACCCCCCAAAACTCAGCCCACAGGAACCCTGTGGATCGCATCCATCCATCCTCCATCATGCCTGTCTTTACCCTAAGTCAAAGGCCAACCCAACAGTCCATAATTTATATTGTTTCTACTTTGGGTTTTCCTCCTTCAAAACTGTCTTATTTTCAGGATTGCTGGGGACAAGAAGACACATCTCCCGTTGGCTAAAGGATGCCACTTCTGGTTAGAAAATGCCAACATCTGTTCCCATCCAAGAAACATTGTTCTAATTCTCCCCGTGGTGTCTTGGGAGTGGTTGGACTCTGGCCATCCCTGAAGTCCCTTTGCTTGGGATCTGTGGAGACAGACGCATCCTATCGGCTCTCTTCAGATTGACTTCCAACACCCACTTCAGACCCAGGGAAGTGAGAACCCGGCAAACAGTCTCTGAAGGCTGAGAAAAGATGGATTGCACTTGAGCTGTTGCTAGCACTTGATAACTCATTAAAGCCAGACTAATTATCAACAAGCAGCAGGTTCCTTTCTCGCTCTGAGAGCTCCAACTCTATTCTGCAATGATGGTTACATTAACCCCGAAACATCAGACAAAGGCCCCCTTCTATAGCTCTCTTCATTCTTTGGGCTAATTAGTTCTCCTTTCCCCATGAGCTGCCTTGGATACATAAATGATTGGGCTCTTTGGTGTACAAGACATTCTGCAGGGTGTGACAATAAGAATGCCAATGTTAACAACGGCTATTGCCTATCAAGGAGCCACAGCGGCCCAGTGATGAAGAGCTCGGCTGCTAACCAAAAGATCTGTCGTTCAAGTCCACCAGGTGCTCCTTGGAAACCCTGTGAGGAAGTTCTACTCTGTCCTACAGAGTTGCTGTGAATCAGAATCAACTTGACGGCAATGGGTTTGTTTCTTTGGCGTTGCCTCTTGATCTACTTACTATGTGTTGCATATTTTACATGGATAATCCCATTTAACTCAACCAAATATAAAAATAGGCACAAAGGAGCTAAACTAATTGCCCAATGCAAGGCAGTTATTGGGGCATTCAAGTTCTCTCTGCTCAAAGACCGAGGTTTGAAGAGAGACAGGTTAGAACTGTCTCACAGGGGTCCAAAAAGAATAGCAACTTCACTATTGAGATGCCCCAAGATTATATGCATATGTTTCCAATGCCTAGAACACTGTCTGGCACATAGTAGGTGCTCAATGAAATGAAGAAAACTGGAACTGTTACAGTTGGTTTTGTGGCATTCAGAAAGTGACCTATAGCCAAAGCATTGAGATTTAGTTGGAGTAAGCCAGCTTATTTCCTACTCTGCAGGGAGTCAAATAGTGACCCAGTATTGGGACATGCAGGTGTGTGATTAATACTGACCTGCTTTTCAAAGCCCCTCTCCCCAAGTGCACATAGAAAACACGGAGAAAGAGCTGAGTCATGAGGTGGCACAAACAGGTAAGGTGCTTGGCTGCTTGTTTGGCAGTTCAAGTCCCCCCAAAAGTACCTCAGAAAAAAGGCATGATGATCTACTTCCAAAAAAATCAGCCATTGGTAACTCTATTGTGCACAGTTCCACTGGAATACACACAGGGTCGCATGAGGTAGAGACAATTTGATGGCAGCTGATAGCAAGCAGTAGCAGGGAAAGAGCATACTCCCCCTTCAGGGTCACAGAGACATCCAAGTGAAACATTCCCAACTCAAAAAGGACACATAAAAAAAATGAAAACTATCCAACTGAGATAAACAGAAATCAGGATGATTCATGAAATTACACGCCGTAAGTCGTGGTTGATTTACTCTGTAGCCATGTGTACAAGTAACTTCAAGTATAAGAATCTGCACAATGCCAGTTCCTAGGAGGCAGAGGTCAAATCCATCCCAGCTTTCCACCTTCTCCAAGCTGCTGTACTACTCCATCTCAGACCACACCAACTGACGGCCGGCTCTCAGAATTCATAAACTGTACTTACAGTTACGCGGTTTGTCAAGGAAGTAAGAGGGAACAACTCAGGAGGAGGATCAACAGGTGACATGATGCCTTGGCATCAGGATCAGGAAGAATGTACAGCAGCTTTCCCTTCTTTGGTGTGGGACAGCTCTCTGAGCTCCTCTTGGCCGTGCATTCCTCCTGTCAGCCTCCTGAGGATCAGCTCCTCTCAACTCCTCAGGACAAGCTCCACTTAGCCCTGCAGTCTGTTACCCGATGTTACACCATAGGACCCTTCTGATCCTCTCACCGTCTTCAGTTTACAGTCCTTGACCCTTATTACAGTTCCATTAGGAGGTTCCTTGCCTCCTCTCTTTCTTTCTCTTGTTCTCTCTCTCATTTTCTCTCTCTCTCTCTCTCTGTTATTCTTCTGTTTAATTCCTTCTATTTCTCGCCACTGCTTCTTTATGTCTAAAAGAACCTTTGTGAGGCTGGCTGCTTATATACACACTCCTTGTCAATGTCAAGGCATGGCCCCTCCCAGTGGGGGGATGTCCACAAAGTGACCAATCCCCTTATAGTAAGCCACAGATACTTCATTTGCATACTAGTTACAGACTTCTCATTTGCATAGTATAGATTCAGTTCATCTGCATAGCATATTGACTAGTCCCTACAGGGTGTATGCCAATCAGAGCAGGCTGCATACAGCCCAGGGCCTGATTAAAAACGTCAAACCACAAGTTGTTTACTGCTTACCCAGAAAATGTCAATCAACCTGGACAAGAGTTACAAACCTTCTGGTGTAGAAAACTAGAGCCAAGTAACCAACTCCTCAGGGATTAGGGAGAAAAATCTCTCAAACTGTTTCTCCAAAGAACCAAGGCAAGAGACCACATAAAGGAACTCATTTCATCACATCAAATAAACATCATAATCTTTTCAACATAGAAATAAACAAAAAGCTTCTCTCTATGGTGGATAAGCGAAATAAGTTACGGTGCAGCCATACACTATATTCTTACGCAAATAACGTGCACCTTCCATGTTTGCTTGCCAACTGTCCTCTCCTTCTGTGAGGTATCTTCATCAGCATGTTATGCTATTTTTTTAAAGCAATATGTAAAAAAACCTTAGCATAGAAGTGCTTCAGAAAATACCTCAGAGAGGCAAACGATCATGGGAGATGTGTGTTATTTGTGTAAAATAGGATATGGGATGAAGTGATCCACAGCCACTAAAAAGTGTAATCAACAAATATTTAAAGTCACTGAAAAATGTTTTGCTAGCTAAATAAGCTAAGCCAGTAAAGAAACAGAATATTAACTATAACCCATGTCTTGGCTTCCTACAGCTGTCACAACAAATTACCTCACAGTGAGTGGCTTCAAAGAACAGAAATTTGCTGTCCCACAGTTCCCGAGGCGAGGAGTCAGAATCAGGGTATCGGCCATGCTGGGTCTTTCTGAGGGCTTTGAGAGAGGAACGGCTCCCTGGCCCTCTCCTGTCTGAGGGCAGGTGCTGGCAGTTCTAGATGTTTCTCTGCTGCCTAGAGATGTGCCTTCACCTGGTATCTCCCTCCTGTGTGTTACTCTCTCCCTTTTATAACACACTACTCAGAAGGAATTAGGGCTAGGACCCAGTCTGTTCTGGTCTGTTCTAACTGGTCTACCTTCAAAGAAAGACCTAGTTTCCCAAGCTAGATCACATCCAGAGATGTAGGGGTTAGGGGTGTTCGAGGTATAGGGGTTAGAGGTACTGGGTCGGAGTGAAAACTTCAACATATATTTAGGGGTGGTACAATTTAACCCCTAACAGCCCATTTTCCATGAAATATAAAATCATAAGGAAAAGAATCTAGAAGGATTGAATAGAGCAAAACGCGAACAGTAATGTTTTAACGCACGATGAGGTTACGGGTCATTCTTTAAATCTCACTTTGCTGATCTGTGTTTTTGTCTGCCTCCCCATTTTTATGTAACTATGCATTGATGGTTTAATAAAAACTAAATAAAGCATGCAGTGGTGTTGGTGTTTAAACAGAAGCCTGTGGAGAATTCAATCATAGCCAGAGCCAGCCCTGGCAAAGGCTACAGAAACCCCAAATCCTAAACTCACTGCTGTTGAGTCAATTGCAACTTATAGTGACCCTACAGGACAGAGTAGAATGGCCCCATAGAGTTTCCAAGGGATGCCTGTCAGATTCAAATTGCCGACCTTTCGGTTAGCAGCCATAGCACTGAACCACTACGCCAGCAGGCTTCCCAGCAAAGGCAGCAGTAACTGAAAAGTCAGCCAGGTGACAACAGTTGCCAAAAGATCCAAAAGGAGGCAGGTGGCAATTGAAAACTATTAAAAATAGTGGAAGAGTTTTCAATACTCCATTCTCCTGTTACTCCACAATAATACTTCCAAAATTTACTGACACTATTTTAAAACATGTCAAGGAAACACATGTCATTTCTTAATCACAGAAATTCCTAGAAGCCTGATGCCCGGTAGAAAATGCAGCCAGCGTTTGTCTGCATTTTTCAATGTGAGATGTTGTTTCAACGCCCTGTCACAGAACCTGTCTTGATGTTTTGGTTCTTAGGTAGCTCTCTAATTGAGCAATAATTCCACCCCCTACCCCCAAACACTCTAGTAGTATGTTGCGGAAAAGAAACAGATCAGAGTGGCTGTCAGGAGAGGTGGGTGGGTCAACTTTGCTCTCAGGGCTGTGTGACCCTGGATAAATGATTTCTTTCCACGAACCAGCTGATTGCTCGATCAACCAGTCTTGGCTCCCTAGCGCTGCTATAACAGAATAACCACAGGTAGGAAGCTTTAAAGAACAGACATTTAGCAAACAGCTCTGGAGCTCAAAGTCCAAATCAGAGTGTCAGCTGGGTTGATTTCTTCTTGTCAGTTGTCCCAGATGGTCCTTGGTTCCTTGGCATTCCTTGAAGACAGACCCCACGTGCCTTCCCCTGTGTATGTGTGAGTTTCTGTGTCTAATCAACTGTTTATAACTCAGAAATGATTAGATTTAGGATCCACCCTACTTGGTTATAATGTATTAACATAGCAAAACCCTGCTTCCAAACAGGAGTATATCCACAGATTTAGGATTTTATCATGTATTTTGGAGGGATCTAATTCAGTCCATAGCAGAGCCTAAACAGTAAGATCTTCTCATTCCGGAATTTGAAACCCGGAAATGGAGTCTAGGAAGTAAGACTCATAAATGGAAGGACTCAAGAGAGGTAGACCATGAATTCCATCTGTTGCTGAGTTCCCAGAAACTGATACTGGTTTTTCCCTTCCAAGGAAAATTCATCCTTCATTCAATGATATCTCTAGGATCCTAATGATCAGTTATTTAATATTCCTATATTAACCAGGAAACCCTGGTAGTATAATGGTTAAATGTTACATCTACTAACCAAAAAGTTGGCAATTCAAATTCACTGGGCACTCCTTGGAAACTCTATGGAGCAGTTCTAGTCTGTCCTATAGGTTTACTATGAGTCAGAATTGACTCAGTAGCAGTGGGTTTGGTTTCTTATATTAACCAGAGTTCATTTCTGTTACTTGGGACCAGCCCAGACTCAGCTAGTGTCTCTCAGATGGAAGGAAGTCGTTCCTGCTTCGTGTATGTGGAATTAGTCCAGGCAAATGAGTCTGACCCACAGGGAAAGGCTACAGCAGAGAGCAGCTGTCATCCTTGTGCTAAGAGGCAGGGACCCAGCAGGGCAAGCTGTCACATTCAATAAGGATTCTCAACCAGTCTAGCCATGCTGTCTAAGTACCCAAGCATGAATCCCTGCAGGGCAAGGGAGCAGGAAGGAGTGACAGTGATGTGTTGGGTAGTCTAGGTGCCTAGCTTCTCACACCTGGCTGACCTGGTGCCCAGCCTGACCTGCCAACCTGACCCAGGACACTGATTTTCTGCCCCCACCCCTACCTCGTGAGATTCTGCAGCTTCTATTGGCATCTGTCTAATATAGCTTGTTCTCAACTTGAGACAATTTTGCTTCCAAGGAAGATTTAGCCATGGCCGGAGACATATTCTGAAAGGTGGGCAGAGTGAACCCACCCGGCAGCACCACGGAAGAAAGACGTGGCAATCTGCCTCCGTAAAGATTTCAGCCAAGAAAATCCTAGGGCATGCAGCTTTATTCTGGAATGCACCATGAGTCAGAATCAACTCAACAGCAACAGATTTGTTTTGGTTTTTTTGGAGACATTTTTGGTTTCCACAGATGGTTTGAGAGGGACGTTACGGATGTCTAACAGGTAGAAAGCAAGTGTATTAGCTTCCTATTGCTGCTATAACAAATGGTCACCACCTTTGTGGCTTAACACAACAGATTTATTATCTTATACTACTAGTGGGCAGAAGTCCAAAATGGGTGGGTAGGACTGTGTTCCTTCTGGAGGCTCTAGGGAAGAATTGGCTTCCTTGCTTTTCTAGTGTCTAGAGGCTGCCTGCATTCCCCGGCTCACAGCCCCTTCCTCCGTCTTCAAAGTCAGCAGCGTGGCATCTTCTCTTCTGTTTCTGTTTCCATCATCTGATCCCTTACCCTCTAAGGACCCTTGTGATGACACTGGACCCACCCAGATAATCCAGAGTAATCCTTAGTTTAAATCCCCACTGCCAAGTTCTTTTTGCCATGTGAAGTTGCATATTCACAGCTTCCAGGGACTAGCACATGAACATCTGTGGAGAGGACGCAGTATTCTATCTACTCCCCCTGGGATGCTGAGCAGCATCCTGCAGAACCCGCAGCAAAGAACCGCCTGATCCAGAAAGCCAACAGTGCAGAGTTTAAGAAACTGCAATGCCAAGTGCAGGGAGGTCTTCCACATGCCTTAGCCTAATAGCACTCCTTAGTACAAACTGTGGGCCAGGCAGTGTTTCGTTGTGTCACTCTGAGCGGGATGCAATTCAATGACACCTAATGCCTCAACACTATGAATCATAGCTGGAGACCCACATTCTTGGATCTCATCAATGCAAAACACTCCGTACATTTTTAAAAGAATAGTCATGAAGGTTGTTGGTCCAGGTAGGGGTAAGAAGCTCTGCTTCTCTGAAATGCTTTAAAGCAGCAGAAAAATACAGGCATTTTGTAGCTGTGCCACCATTCCTATGACTCAGAGGCTTTTGCCATAAAAGTGTTTGGAAGTTACTCTAGGAAAAATGATTTAATTCCCCCAAACTCTAGGCTAGACAACAAGGAACCAAAGTAGTGAACAGCTATCACCAGTCCAGTTCCCCTTGCCTGTCAATATTTGCTTCCTGGTAGCAGAAGTTCTTGAGAAGGTAAAAGGACCTGTTGTTTGGTTATCCAACAGGTGAGTGGCTCGAACATGTGCCAAGAGGCCTTGGAAGACAGGCATAGCGATCTGTTTTGGAAAAGTCATGACCTAGAAAAACCCAGGGAGCAGGTCTACACTGCACACCAGAGTTGTTATGAGTTGGACTTGACTGGACATCAACCAACAGACACCAGAAGCTGGAAACCAGGATGTGTGTCCTACACTTTTACTTCTGTGAGGCTTGGGTCCTTATTCACTTGTTACTCTGGGCAGAAATTTGGTGAGAAACTTAAGAACTTGATCATGTTTACAAAGCCATTAAGGAATAGATTGGAACGCTGGTCTTCCTCGCCTCAAATCCTGTTATTTTCTACATCAAAAGCATCTGCTACCACCTTAGTAAAGTGAATAAGATCAAAAAATAAAATCTCTGTTGCAGTAAAGTCAATTCCAACTCATAGTGACTTTATAGAACAGAGTAGAACTGCTCCATAGAGTTTCCGAGGAGCACCCAGGTGGATTTGAATGGCTGACCTTTTCGTTAGCAGTCCTAACACTTAGCCAAGACACTCAAAAGTCAAAGTGACTTGAATGACAAGAAGCAGGAGTCAACACACTTTTTCTGTAAAAGGTCCAAACCAAATCCACTGCCACTGATTCATTACTGACTCATAGTGACCCTATAGGACAGAGTAGAACTGTCCCACAGAGTTTCCAAGGAGCACCTGGAGGGTTTGAACTGCCAAAGTTATGGTTAGCAGCTGTAGCACTTAACCACTATACCACCAGAATTTTCAGCAAAAGGTCAGCTAATAAATATCTTAGGCTCCATGGGCCACAGGTTCTCTGTTGGAACTGCTAAATTCTGCCAGCGACGAATACAAACAGCCATAGACAATAACACAAATGGTTGGGTGTGACTGTGTTCTAGTAAAACTTTATTTACTAAAGCAGACCACGAATTTGGCCCTAGAGTCATAGTTTGAAAATCCCTGATACAAAGTTTTAAAAGTCATCTTCCCCACAGCCCTCTCTGTCTGTCTGTCTCTAATATACTCTAGAGTGGGTGGGTGGGATTATGAATCAGTACCATCTTTTTCTGGAAAGCAGTTTAGCAGTACGACCCAGCAATGCTCAGTCCAGGACGGGAAGGTGATGATGGAGACATGAAGATACTCGCTGCAGCATTGTATACAATAGAGAAGAAAGAGAAAGAGTCTAAATGGCCACCAAGGTCTGACAGACTGGAGGGTCGGTACCCTGAGGACACGGCCCCTGGACTCTCTGTTAGCCAAGAGCTGAAATCAGTACCAAAGCCAACTCTTCAGACAAAGATTGGACAAGACCACAAGACACAGAGTGATGTCAGCTTGAATACAGACGTGAAGGTGTCTGAGCAGCTCCTGTCCAGAGGCAAGATGAGAGGGTGGAGAGGAGGGGACAGGTGTTGGTGGAATGGATATGGGAAGTACAGGATAGAAAGGAAGGCTGTGCTGTCACTGGGTGGGGACAGCAGATAGTTGCATAGCAGTGCAGGTGTAGGGTTTTATATGGCAAACTGGCTTAGACTGTAAACTTTCACTTCAAGCATAATAAAATATTTTTTAAAAGTAGAAAAATAAACAAACAATATCAATGACCAGACCCAAAAAATAAATAAATGGCTGTTAATAAGGAGTCAGTCAACAAATCTTAGGCAAATTATAGCCACAGACATGAAATGCTAAAAATGTAGATCTAAAGTTAGCAACATGGAAATACATCCAGGATACATTTATAAAGCAGGTTATAAAATATGATGTATACAATATAGTATAATCTGATTTTAATTTTAAAAGTATGTACGCAGACTTTTAAAAATCATTAATAAGAAGTACCAAATGTTGACTGTGGTTGTCTCCGGGTGGCAGGATGCTAAGTCATTTTTATTGTCTTTATCGACCTCTGTAGCTCCAGTGCCCAGTTTACACTAGAGGTGATCAGGAAGAATTTGTTGATGGGGCGGGGTGGTGGTGGTGATTACCCGAATGTGTTTAAGCTACAGCTTCAGGGTTTGTGTGGATATGAGGAAGGCACTTCTGCCACAATGGGCAGCAAACATGGGAAGTATAAACTCAAGCCAGGGCTGGTATCACCTTTTCTAAAGGTATTTTTTTAAAGGACAAAGTCATCTTATGATCCTGGAATGAGGAAGGATTTTCTAGCATCTCCCAAACCCAAAACCAAAGGAAAAAACCAAACCCACTGCCATCAAGTCGATTCCAACTCATAGCAACCCTATAGGACAGAGTAGAACTGCCTCATAGAGTTTCCAAGGAGCATCCGGTGGATTCGAACTGCTGACCTTTTGATTAGCAGCCATAGCACTTAACCACTATGCCACCGGGGGTTTGCTACGAAGCCCAGGAGCTATGAAAAAAAGGTATGCATCTGATTACATAAAAGTAAAGGAAAAAGGGAATTCGACAGAATCAACCCCACTATAGGTCAAGTCAAAACAGAAGTGACACACCGGGATATGTTGGTTATGCATAACCCAGAAAAGGACTAATTTCCCTAGTGCATAAAATCAGTAAGAAAAAGAGTCCACCAGTAGAAATATAGGCAAAAGATAAGGACAGTTTCTGAGAAAAGAAATACAACGGGTCCTGGAACAAATGAAAAATGCTCTCTGCTATGCATAATAAGAGAACCGTCAGAGAAATACGAATTAAAACTAGGCTGCGGTATCAATTTTCACCCATCAGACTGGCAAAAGAACTTGATAATGCACGCTGGAGAAGGAGACACTCTGATGCGTTGCTGGTGAGGGAGGAAATTGCCACCCTTTCTGTGAAGAACATTTTGACAGTATCTATGAAAAAGTATACTATTTGCCCCAACTATGCCACTTCTTGGAATCCTTCCTACAGATATATGCACACATGAGCAAAATGGGACAGGTCTCAGGTTGTTGGTTGGTACTTGTTTAAAATAGCAAATTGTGGAAATGACACAAACATTCACCCATGTAAGATTCTCCAGAATAAACTATATGCACTATACAGTGTACTCTGCAGCTGCAGAAAGAACAAGGAAGTTAGATACACGATGATGTGGGTGGATCTCCACGACAGAAGCAGAAGGGAAAATAAGCAAATAACGGAAAAATCGGCATCTTTTAAGTTAAAAAAAAAAAGGAATATACATATATTTATATCTATATATATATATCTATGTATTCGTCTATCTGTTTATACATATGGCAGCTCAGATGGCATAGTGGTTAAATACTATGTCTGCTAACCAAATGGTCAGCAGATGCTTCTTGGAAATTCTGTAGGGGAGTTCTACCCTGTCCTAGGGGGTTGTTACGAGCTGGAATTGACTCGATGACAACGGGTTTCATAAATATATGGTTTATATATATACATATGCACACACACACGTGTATACACACACACATTTTGCTTATGTGTGCATAGAATATGTCTACAAAAATACCCTGTAGGCTCATTTCAACCAGGCAAAGCATTGCTCATCAAAAACTTAGCGAGACTCCTTTCTACTTCAGAGCTGCCCTGTTCCCCGTTCTCTCAGCTCAGAATGCTCCACTGTTATCTTCAGCACACACATCTGCACACATGCGCATGCACACACACACACACACACACCTTCCTCCTAGTAAGGTCTTTAGCATACACATAAACACGAGCGCGCGCACACACACACGCACGCACTACCCTCCTCCTGGTGAGGACTTCACCACACGCATAAATACATGTGCGCATACACATATATGTGCACAGACACGCACTACCCTCCTCCAGGTAAGGTCTTTAACACATACATGCTACCTTCCTTCTGGTAAGCTCTTCAACACACACATACACACACACAATCCCCTCCTGGTAAAATCATCACCACACACTAACAAACACACATACAGCACTCCTTCTGGAAAGTCTTGTTTTCTTTCAGATCCGGGTTCAAATGTCAGTCCCTCAAGAACACGTCCTTGACCACCCCTGCCTCCCCTGCGGGAAGTGAGCTATCTCTGCTGCATGCATTCTTGTTGGCATTCATCAAAGCTGCTGTCAGTTGGCATCTATCCAATAGCTGTCTCTGTCACTGCCAGTGTCACGGGGGCTGTGTCAGCCTGGCTGCCCAGTGAATCTCCCGTACTGAGAAAGCAACTGCTGTATCAGACATGCCCATAAGAGACTTTCTTCCTTTGGAAGGGAGGGAGGAAGAAAGAAAGAAGTAATAACAGTGACAGTTACTGTAACCCAGACACTGGGCTAAAGTGCTTGACACACATTAACACATCGCATCTTCACAACTAGCAACCATCAGCTAATGCTGAGTCATAGCGACCTCATGTGTGTCCAAGGAGAATGGTGCTCCATGGCGTTTTCAACAGCTGACTTTCTGGAAGTAGATGGCCAGGCATTTCTTCCAAGGTACCTCTGGGTGGACTAGGAATCCAGCTGTGTCAACCCTTTGAACCTCCCTAGGAGTTCTGAAAACAGGTACACTTCTACACAGGGAAACAGAGGCTCAGAAAGACATAGCAACTTGCTGAAAGTCATCAGTCAAACTCAGGCACTTGACTTCCAGAACCTATGCTATTGGCTATTAGAAGGAAAGGGAGACGGGCAAGAAGTTTCTCTCTAGAAACAGGAGGAAGCATTTTACTGGCCCCTCCAGGGTGGGAGAAAAGAGGGAGGTAGTCAAGCATTTTATTTTACTTGGATCCACAATCAACACCCATGGAAGCAGCAGCCAACAAATCAGAAGACACATTGCACTGGACAAGTCTGCTGCAAAACACATCTTTAAAGTGTTCAAAAGCAAAGATGTCACCTTGAAGACTAAGGTGTGCATGACCCAAGCCATGGTATTTTCAGTTGCATTATATGTATGCAAAAGCTGGACCATGAATAAGGAAGACAGAAGAAGGATTCACGCTTTTGAGTTGTGGTATTAAAAAAGGATACTGACTAGACCATTGACCACCGAGAGAACAAAGAGATCCGTCCCGGAAGAAGTACAACCAGAGCGCTCCTTAGAAGCAAGGTAGTGAGACTATGTCTCATACACTTCAGACATGTTTAGGCGGGATGAGTCCCCAGATAAGACATCACGCTTGGTAAAGGAGAGACGGTCACCAAAAGAGGACAGCCCTCAACAAGACGGACTCACACAGTGGCTGCAACAACGGGCTCAAGCATTACAAGGATGGTGGGCATGGTGCAGGACCGGGTAGTGTTTTCTTCTGTGGCACATAGGGCCACTGTGAGTCGGTACCAACTCAATGGCACTTAACAACGACAGCAACCAGGGCAAGACCTTAGCAGGTGTGCAATGCTCCCTGCCTGCGCAACATCGTGGGAACATTGTTAACATACATTCTATGATACATGTGAAACCCCTGCAAGCTGGCAATGGTGGACCACAACAAAGAGACAGCAGGCTTGAAGTACGACGGCTGTCTCTTCTTGAAGGAGCAGGTAACATGCATCGTAGATAAATGCACTATCTGCTGTGAGTTATTAGGTTCATTGAATTAGTAATAACAGGATATTCACAGGGACAAGCAACAGCAGGAAGGAGGCTGGGGGGTCTCACTGTGGCTAACTCAAGCAAAGAGTGGAAGTCTGGACTTGACAATGGAAACTTCCCTGAGCCTGGAGTCTTAGTGTTTTTATCACTTCAGTTGGACAGCATCCACCATGGCATGCTGACTTCAACAGAAAGTTATCTGCAGGCTAGGAATTAGTAACAGGAGAAATGGAAAGAGAATGGCAAATACGAGAAACAGGACTTCCGACTCAGCCATTTCTTCTCGAACAGGATTGGACCCTAGTGCTAGAGGTTCAGACTGGATTCTGGAAAGCATGAGAAAGCAGGGCTTGCTTTTGGACAATAACGGCGGCAGTAATAATAGCTTCATGTATTGAAACTTTAGAAGTCCTAACAGCACAGGGGTTATGAGCTCAGCTGCTAACCGAAAGGCTGGCAGTTTGAATCTACCAGGCACTCCTCAGAAACCATGTGGGGCACTTCTATTCTGTCCTATAGAGTTGCTATGATTTGGAATCGACTCAATGGCAATGCGTCGAGTATTGAAACTTCACTTCCAGCCAGACTCTGTAATAACGACTCTTCACATCTTAGCTCATTGAATTCCCAAAATAATTCTGTGGAATGGAAATGATTACGTTTCCCCATTTTATAGATAAGACAACTGAGGCTCGGAGAAGTATAGTGAGTTACCCAAGGCCAAGCAGTTAGAAAATTGCAGAAAAGAATTATAGATTAGTGTTAGTAAAGCTTTATAATGATCCCCACAAAGGAGTCGCTTCTGAGGGAAGGGATGAATTAAAAACACATCAATGAGATATACCTAGGTGTATTGTGTTGATCAGTGTAAATCCCACTCAGTTTCATTAGGATCGACTGGATATCTGCTATGGGGCTGGCACAGCACAAGACCCCTGTGACAGATAATTTTTTTCCAAAGTTGACTACAATAATATCTCCCATTCCCATAGCTGGACCTCGATATTCCTCATGATGGGTAATAGAGTCTATGATCCTTCCCTTTAAGCCTTAGCCTCAACCAATAGGCTACAGCCACGTGACTTCTGGGCCATGTACATCCTCCTTATTCTTTTGGGCCACTCACTTTCAGAACACAGTCACCCTATTATGAGGAAGCCCAAACTAGCCCATGTGGAGAGGTTCCAGCTAACAGCATCAAACACAGACACGTGACAGAAATAGTGACAGATGACTCTAGTCTCCAGGTATCAAGTCACCCTCAGCTTCTGAATGTTCCCAGTTAAATCACCAGGTATCATGAGGAAGAAGGAAGCCATCCCTCTGTATCTGGCCTGAATTCCTGGCCCCCAGGATCCATGAGCATAATTAAATTATTTCATGTCACTAACTACTGTAGTCATTCAGCACATAAGATGTGAATTATATTACCCTGAGATAATCTCTAAACCTTAAGCCATAACTGCCCAGAAGTCTTCGTAAGCAAACAGCATTGTTTTTGTTGTCAGGTGCTGTCGAGTTGGTTCTGACTCATAGCCACCCTTTGTACAATAGAAAGAAACACTGGATGATCCCCTGCCATCCTCACAATCATTGCTATATTTGTGCCCATTGTGGCAGCCACTGTGTCAGACCATGTCACTGAGGGTCTTCCTCTTTTTCACTGACCTTTTACCAAGCGTGATGTCATTCTCCGGGGACTAGTGCCTCTTTGTGATACATCCAAATACATGAGACGAAGTCTCACCATCCTCATTTCTAAGCACCATTCTCGCCGCACTTCTTCCGAGATAGATTGGTTAGCTCTTTCCTTTCACTGTCCATGGTACATTCAATATTCTTAGCCAGTACCCACACTCAAACGCAGCAATTCTTCCTCAGTCTTCCTTATTCACGGCCCAGCCTTTGCATGAGTTATGAGGTGATTGAGAACACCATGGCTTGGGTCAAGTATGCCATAGTCTTTGAGGTGACATCTTTGCTTTTTAATATCTTAACGAGGACTTTTGCAGTACATTTGTCCAATGCAATGTTTCTTTTGATTTCTGGACTGTGGCTTCCATGGATGTTGGATCCAAGTAAAATGAAATCCTTGACAACTTCAGTATTTTCTCCATTTATTATGATATTGCCTATTGGTTCAGTTGTGAGGATTTCATTTTTCTCTATGTCGAGCTATAATCCACACTGAAGGTTGTAGTCTTTGATCTTCATCAGTCAGTGCTTCAAAACTTCTTGACTTTCAGCAAGTCAGGTTATATCATTTGTGTGTTACAGGCTGTTAATGAGTCTTCCCTCCAAACAGTAATTTAGCTTAAATAGCAAAGAAAGAAGGTCTTCAGCCTTGAGCGTTATGCTTTTTTCTCTATATAGGATCAAACTGACAATGACAACTTGAAAGATTATTTAGGAAACTTGGAGGAACACGAGTTTATTTTCGGGGGGAAGAAGAATTCAGAAAAGGACAGCGACAATGGACATACAACTCAAAGAAGGTCATCAAACGTACATTCAGAAACTATTGAATTGGTGAATGTTCTGTTGTATATGTTCGCAACACCAACAAAAGTAAAATAAGTACATGTATGTAGGGCACTCTGCTACCCACTTTGGTGAGTGGTGTCCAGGGTCTTAGAAAGCTAGCAAGCTGCCACCTAAGAAGCATCAATTGGACTCAGCCTACCTGGAGCAAAGGAGAATGATGAGCATCAAAGACATAGGAAAATATGAGCCCAAGAGACAGACAGGTTCACATAAATCAGAGACTATATCAGCATCAGACCTGAAGAACTAGATGGTGCTACCACTGTTGGCTACCACCGACGACTCCCCTTAGAGGGACCACAACAAAGAGTCCCTGATGGAGCGGGAGAAATGCAGCGTGCAAAACTCAAACTCTGGTAAAAAGATCCAACATGGTGGTCTGACAGACTGGAAGCTCCCTGGAAAACAGAGCCCCCAAAATCTGTGTTAGCCCCAAATTGAAATCTTACCAGAAGCCAACTCCTCAGACAGAAACTGAACTGGTCTTTAAGACCTAAAATGATATCAGTAAGGAGTATGCTTCTTGGCTTAAGTAAATACAGGAGACTAACTGGGCAGCTCCTGTCCAGAGGTAAGACGAGACAGCAGGGGGGGACAGGAGCTGGTTGAATGGACACAGGAAATAAAGGGTAGAAAGGAGGAATGTACTGTCACAGAGCAGGGAGAGCCTTAGGGTCACATAACGAGGTATGTGTAAGTTTTTGTATGACAAGCTGACTCGATTGTCAACTTTCACTTAAAACACTAGCAGAAAATAACTGAAGACCACGTGCCAAAGTAGAGGCTTCTGTGAGAGTGGAAATTCCCCAACAGTGGCATCAAGTAGAACCGGGTTGTAATTTTGGAACTAAATCAAATTTTTTTAAAAAAAAAGGTTGCTGTGGCATTGTGTACAGACTACAGTTGAGCCCCATAGGGTTGCTCAGCTATAATCTTTACAGAAGCTGGTTGATGGGGCTTTCTTCCGCGCCGTAGCTGGGAAGGCTCGAACCTCCAACTTTTAGGTTAGTAGTGGAACACAAAACCGCCTGCACCATACACAGACCTCACCCGGGGACTAAACCACCCCAACCAAATCCATTGCTATCAAGTCAGTGTCAACTCAGCAGCCCTCAGGGACAGGGTAGAAGAGCCCTATACAGTTTCCAAGGAGCAGCTGGTGGATTTGAACTAACAAATTGTTGGTTAGTAGTTCAGCTTTTAACCACTGCACCACTATAGCTCCAACCCAGGGACTATCAGATACTAATTACATGAAATTTGACAAGTTTCTTGAGCTCTCTGAGACTCAGTTTACTGATCCTAGACTGGGAAAAGTAAGACTCTTTGCAGGGCTGCTTTCAGGAACAGTTGTCTTTGTCCGACCTGGTAGCAGAGTTCCATGTGACAAAAACCCCCTCAAGGAGCAGAAGCCAAAAGGAGATCTATTAAAGGAACCAGGGATAACTTACAGAAGCTCAGGTCACCAAGAGCAACTAGGCCTCCTAAGAAACTTGAATCAGAATTTTAAAATTACCAAAGACCATGGCTGGTGTTCCTTCTGGCACATGGGTGGTACATAGGAACATCTCTTTGAAATATATTGATCCCTGGAAAATTGAGATTTTGCATCATATTTTAAAGTGAATCCATTAGACAAGCTTAGCTATTTGCAAAATAGTATTTGGCAAAGGAGAATTAATTTAAATGCCAAATAAGAAAAGGATCAGACTCTCAGCTGACTGAGACAGAAGGCAGCTGACCACAAACATGGACCACAAAATCAACCTCCAGTGACACATTTAGTTTACGACCTCAGAAAAGTAAATGAACTCTCTTACAAGTGACAGTCAAACAAAGTGAATGTCCTGAGACAAATTCTTTAAATCTCAAGGCTATCGTAAGTTAACAGTACAAGGGACTCTTAAAAAAATTCCTTAGTGATATAGGAAAGTCTTTTACCAGTTTATAAACAAAATTTGCAAGAAACTGAGCTCTGCGGTGACAAGAGGCAATATAACACAGACTTTAATTCTTTACAGTAAGTGCTATAATATGCAATGGCTTTTATTAATCTGAATAGGTGGCTTTCAGCCCTGAGCACATGAGTCACAGAGCACCTTTGGAAAAATACCAACCTAGTGTTCCACCTAAACAGTCTGATTTAATCTGTGTGAAATAAGGTATCTAAGGTATTACAGAGGCCACTGGGGCTGGAGAACCATGTGAAAGAGGCAAAAAACGAGGTCACAGAGGCAGAGAGGACAAGGTCACGTAGATTCTTGTGTGCAAACATGAGGACTTTAAGTTTTACTCCAAAAGAAATGGGAAGCTACCAGGCAGCTACATGTTTGCAAGTAACATAAACCCAGCTCGCATCAGCTGAAGTCAAAGTGGAAAGTTCCTGGTTCTTCCAATCGGTAGGTCCCTGAGTGGCACAAACTACTTGCCCCACTCAACCGCATTATACCCTAAAGGTTGGTGGTTTGAACCCACAAAGCAGCGCCAAGGAAGAAACGCCTGGCGATCTGCTTCCGTAAAGATGACAACCAGGAAAACTCTATGGAGCAGTTCCGCTCCGTAACACATGGGGTCACTGAGTCCCAATCAGCTCCGCGGCAACAGGCTTGGGTTTGGGTTCTTGGTTATAGGTCTGTGGATGGAGCTGATCAAAAGCTCAACGTCGTCACTGTCCATTCTCTACCTAGCTCCCATCTTTTTATTTCTCCCTTTCTTTACTCTCTCCCCTAGTCTCTCCATCTCTCTCTCTCTCTCTATGCATCTGTCTGCCTCTCTCTCTCTTTGTTTCCCTCCCTTCCTCCCTGTCTCCCCAGCTCTCTCTCTGAATCTCCCTCTCTAGGCTCTGCTCTCTAGGTACACAGTCTATCTCCTGAGACCACAGAAGACGGCTGCAAGGGACCCTGACACTTCTTCAGTGCTGAAATCCAAAAGGCAAGATCTCTTATCTCCTCGTTTACTCTCTCTCTGTATTTTTAAATCCTAGAGAGGTATCCTGATTGGTTCATTTCTGGGTCATGTGCGCTCACCAGGACCAGTCACCGTAGCCAGGATAGTGGGGAACTCTGGTTGGCCTGGTCACTTGCCCACTCATGGGGTTGGGGTGAGGGCAAGGGCAGAATGCTGTGGCTGGAAATTCCCAGGCCTGGGGTGAGGGAAGAACTCTCAAAGAGAGATGCTAAACCATCCAAACAACCAGGTCCACAACATGGGGACAGAAGAGGAGGGGCATGAAATTGATCATTAGTTTGATCAGCCCATGTGGGTGGATCACGGAAAACTGATCAAACTTATCCCCTCTGCTCTTAGGTATTGTGAACAGTTATCTCACTCAGGTTCTAACCAAAAAGTTGGAGGTTCCTGCACCCAGGGGTACCTCGGAAGAAAGTCCTGGCAGTCTACTTCTAACACATTGGCCATTGAAAACCCTTGGAGCGCAGTTCTACCCTGACATCCAAGGATCGCCAGGAGTCAGAAGTGACTCAGTGGCAGTTAGTAGAGCATGGCTTGGCTGGCTGGTATTCTTCCAGCTAACTCAGAACAGCTTCCCCAGGACAACTGGGAGCCCCATGAAGTCTTCTCTTCCTTTTCTACATCTTTCTACAACAAGCATTCCAGAAAATCTGGTTTCCTATGACCCTTTTATAAATCTCCAGGTTATAATCAGCCAACAGGATAGAAAATGGCTACACAGCTTGATGTGACATGACTTCCCAAACCATGCATCCAACTCTGAGTAACAAACTTTGGGATCCAATTAAAATTTCTAAAAGAGAGACAAGAATTGCTGTAGCTTCATTCACAGAGCTCCTGACCTAAGTGTCCATAGTCCGCTGTTGACTATCTGACTCTTTGAGAAGTCAAGTGAAGAGCCATCCAATTCTACCAAATAATTGCTAGTGGATAGTATTGCAGACAACAAGCCAGATGTTGGGCTGAAAGCTTTCTCAAGCATGACTTCGTTTAAGCCTCATCACAACCCTATAAGTTAGGCACTAATATTATTTCTATTGTACAGGTGAGGAAACTGAGGCTCAGAGAGGTCAACTTGCTCAAGGTTATGTAACTCAACTAAAGGACCCTTGCTCTTGGCCTTCATGCTGCCAGACACCACACAATGGTCCCTGGTGGCAAGAGGAAGAAAGCTGATTTCCTCAATGACAGGTACTCCTGGAGATCTTTGGTCACAGAGAGGACGGAGCAGAGCTGTCCCATAGGGTTCCCAAGGCTGTAATCTTTAGGGAAAGAGGCTGCTACTTCTTTTTCCCACAGAGCAGCTGATGGATTCAAACCATGATCTTTCAGTTGGCAGCTGAGTGCTCAACCACTGTACCACCAGGACCCTTTAGAAGAGATGACAGTGACTATAATAGGCAGCCAGCCTTCTGAAATGGCTCTCAGTGACTTCCACCTCCTGGTAGTCGCACCTGTGGACAAACCCCTCTCCTTGAGTCAGGGCTGGCTTGACTGACTTATTCCTAATAAACAGAGCATAGTGGTGAGTATCATTTCCAGGACTAGGTTATAAAAGGCTCTGCTTTCGGTCTTGCTGGACTCTCATGTACACACCTCTGTCTCACTCACGCTCCTTTTGCCTGCTTGTTCTCATGGCACGAGCTGCCACACCATCAGCAGCCCTTTGGAGAGGGCCGTCTAGCAGGAGAATGAAATAGACTCCGGCCAACAGCTAGCTAGGACCTGAGGCCCTCAGCCCAGCTTTCAGGCAACTGACCTCTGTAACAACTGGAGAGCAACGAGGAAGCAGGTCTATCCCTGGCTGAGCCTGAAATGACCCCTAGTCCACGCCGACACCTTGGTGGCAGCCTGTGACAGACCCTGAGCCAGAGGGCTCTGCTAACCTGCATCCAGACTCCTGACCCATGGGAAACTGTATTGTTCTAAGCCATTATGCTTTGGAGTCATTTGTTATATAGTTATACATAATTAATACAATGAATTAGACCAGAACAGGAGTGGTAAGGTGGAGGAAAAACAGGTGAATGCCAAATACTTTCAGAGATTCAAATGGTGGGCTTTAGAAATGGATTAAAAGTCCCTGAGTAGCGTAAACTGTTAAGTGGTTGACTCCTAACCAAAAGCTGGCGGTTCGAATCCACCCAAAAGTGCCTCAGAAGAAAGTCTTGGTGACCTGTTTCTGAAAGATCACATCCACTGAAAACCCTTTGAAACACGGTTCTTTTCAGATGCTCATGGGGTCTCCGTGAATGGAGACTGACTTGACCACAACTGGCTTAGCAGTTTTGGTTAAGAGTTGGCTGGGAGGGTGAGGCAAAAGAAGAGGGAGGCTGAGGTAGAGGAAGGAGGAATCAAGAACGAATACGAGGGTTCAGCCTCAGCATCATTTGCCGAGAAGGAGAAAGAAATGAAATATGACCAGGTTTAAAAAGACAGAAGAGTTCCCTCATCAACATTTAAAGCTTGAGGTTCCCGTGAGCTACCCAGTGCCGGTGTCAGGTAGGCAGTCAGCTGTGTGGGCCTGGAGTTCAGAGAAGAGATGCTATTCTGCCTCAGTTTCCCTTTTCACAAATTGGAAATCCTTTCCCATCTCACATGCCTCTGCTCTGGGAAAAGCTTTCTGGAACTAAGGGAAGCCTAGTCCCTAGCCAGGTAGACCAGGTATGGACACCTGATCTAAGTGGAGCTAATTCAAAGGATCTGGGCCTTGAAACTCAGAGCCACTGGGTATCTCTGTTGACCCTTAAACCAGAGCAAACTGAAACCAGGACTCAGGTAAACATCTTTAGCCATGTGCACCCCGAATACTGTTAAGAGGGAATCCAGAAGGTGTGCTAGGAGAGAAGCAGAGACATAAGGTGTCACAGCGGAGAAAGGGACCAGGAAAAGATCTGCCTTGGTCCCCGCCCATCCAATCCAAGCTCCAGCAGCAGTGTCTGCCCAGGACTCCTATCTGCTACCCACGCTTCCTTATAATAAACCCCCTGTGCATCTTCAACCATTTGATGGGTTTCTCTTCCTTGCAACCAAAAGATCTTTGATAAGACTGAGATGAAAAAAACAGAGAGAGTCACATATTGGCCACCAAACCCTGGTGGTGTAGCAGATAAGGGCTTAAGGGTACTTGTGCTAATCAAGAAAGAGGTCAGCAGTTTGAGTCTGCCAGGTGCTCCTTGGAAACTCTACAGAGCAGCTCTACTCTGCCCTCTAGGGTGGCAGTGAGTCAGAATGCACTCGACGGCAGTGGCTTTGGTTTGTCTTCACAGCTCAGGATTGTCATGACCACTAGCAAGCAAGATAATAGATTTTAAAGTTTCCCATAAACTGTAAATGACTATTCAAAAACCAGCTGTCATCTTTATTTTAGTTATAAATAGTCCAACTTTTTTCAAGGATAGAGTAGCAGGAGCAGGGGTCCAGAGACCATGCTCTCAGGGGACATCAAAGCCAACTGGCAGAACTAGCCTACTGCTAAGAGAGTTTTCTGCACTCCATATTGGTGAGTGGCATCTGGGGTCTTAAAAGCTAGTAAGCTGCCATCTGAGTACACCAAATGGTCCCGACTCAGCTGGACCAGATGATCACCAAGGACAACAATGACATGGGGGAAAAAGATCCCAGAAGACCCACGTGCATGGGTGATTGCATCAACGTGTGACCCAAAAAAACAGATAGCGCCTGGCAACCACCAGTGACAGCCATGATGAGGCACACAATATCGTGTCCCAGTGGCATCACGAGAAAAAGAAGGGTGCACCTCAAGAACTCCACTAAAAGACCTCAAGTGATGGTCCAAAGGCCCAGGAGTTCCCCTGGGAGCATGGCCCCTAGACCTGCTGCTGCCCTCTGGTCATAAATCATTACTTTCTCATCTCCTCCGACAGGAATGGATTGGACTCGGGGACACAAAGGGACGATATGGCGTGTCCATTTTATGGTTCTATACATCTACAGGATGCTGTCCTACTGGCCTGTTATTAAGAAGGAAGAGGAGAAGGTGGTGGAGAGGAGGGGACAGGAGACTGTTAAGAGGATATGACATGTATAGAAAGGAAAGAGTCTGCTGTCACCGGGGAAGGTGAGCAGAAGGACCTATAGATAGGCGGGCATGCAATTTAACTCGGATTGTATACTTTTGCCCAATCACAATAAATAAATAAATAGTCTGGTTTTGATGGCAGTCGGGTGGGTGGAGAGGGCTTAGTGGTAAAGTCCTCACTTTCCGTATGGGAGACCCAGGTTCGTAACCTGGCTGGTGTATCTCAAACATAGACATTACCCACCTGTCAGTGGACACTTAGATGTGCAGCAGGCTTCAGAAGAGCTTCTAGATTAACAGGAACTAGGAAGAAAGGCCTGGTGATCTAATTCTGGAAGTCAGGTGGTAGAAACCCTGTGGATGACAACAGCCCAATATCGTTGTGCATCTAGTCGCCATGACCTCGGGGCTGGTTTGATGGCAGCTGAGTCACAACAGTCCTACTTTCATTTTAATGTCTCTGGATTCACTGAGTAGGTTAGCATCTGAACCTCAGACATCTCTTCACCAGAAGTCAGCTTCTCTCTCTACAAGCCAAGCCAAGTGCCATCGAGTCGGATCCGAAGGGAGGAGATTAAGGCCCACTGTGAGGAATTCTATCACCACGTAAGAGAGACCCAGGCAGCAGGCATGACAACCCGCAAAACTGACACAAGTCCACAAAGAGGGATCCAGCTGACTGTGTGGCCACATTGCAGGGAAGACCACTCAGTTCTGACAAACACTTTTCAGATGACAATAAATGAATATCAGCAATTACTTTTACTGAGGACTTACCGTATCCACCCCTACCCTCTATCAATTTGTCACACAGTAGTGACTTGTGTGTTGCTATGATGCCAGAAGCTATGCCACCAGTATTTCAAACACCAGTAGAGTCAGCCGTGGTGGACCAGTTTCAGCAGAACTTCCAGACTAAGTAAGACTAAGAAGAAAGGCCTGGCGATCTACTTCCAAAAATCCTACGGATTATAACAGATTATTGTCCCACGTAGTGCTGGAAGATGAGACCCTAGATTGGAAGGAACTCATCACACACAGCGGCTGCAGCAATGGACTTGTGCATGCACACCAAGGGTGCTGAAGCTGGCACAGGACTGGGCAGCGTTTTGTTCAGTTGTCCATAAGGTCACTCTGGGTCGTAGCTGACTCCACAGCACCCAACAACACTACACGCAAGCTACCGTGTTAAGTGCCTGTTTTAGTCACGTGGTGCTGCTCTAACAGAAGATACCACCGGTGGACGGCTTTAACAAGAAAAGTTTATTCTTACACAGTCCAGTAGGTTACAAGTCCGAATTCAGGGCGTTTGCTCCATGGTGAGTAGGCCTTTCCCTCTGTCAGCTCTAGCGGGAGTTCCTTGTGTTGCATCAGTCTTTTGTTGGGGAGCATCTTGGTGTAGGAACCTCAAGTCTGAAGGACACACTCTACTCTCAGTCCTGTTTTCTTAATAGTGTGAGGTCCCCAATTCTCGGCTTGCTTCCCTCTCTTTTTATCTCCCACAGGATGAAAGGATAAAAGGTGGTACAAACCACACGCCAGGGAAACTCCCTTAGCATGGGTATTGCAGTTCCCCCAATCCTCTTTTAAAATAATCATCCTATCTCCTAGCTACAGGATGTAGAACACTGGAAAATCACAAAACATTGGGAATAATGCTCCAGCCAAATGGCTATGCACATTTTTGGGGGGGACACAGTTCAATCTATGATAGTGCGTTGATTCGATCTTCAAGCAGTTCTAAACCAAAAAACCACTGCTGTCATTGATTCCAACTCATAGTAACCCTATGAGACAGAGTACAACTGCCCCACAGAGTTTCCAAGCAGTACCTGGTGGATTTGAACTTCTGACCTTTTGGTTAGCAAACATAAGACTTAACCACTATGCTAAAGCAGTTGGAGGATATGATTATTGTATTCTCCATTTTAGAAGTAAGAAAACTAGGCTCTACAGGGTTGCCAATTTGCCCAAATCCATACCATAAATAGGTGAACCAACAATTCCTACCAAGTCTGCTTTTTCATAAGCAGTATGAAAAAAAAATCATGAAATCAAACTAAACTACCCCCACCCTGGAACAATGACAAAACACAGATCATAAAGTCAGGGGCTCTACTGTTCATACATTTATACAATTCCATGTGCTGAAGTTCTATCAAAGTTTAACGACCAAACACAGTTTCATTTCCTGTCCTCATTTTTCCCTTTCCTGAAATGACAGCACCACACAGGTCCTCATCTTCTTACAGTTGTAAGAAGCTCTTTTTTCTTTTTTTTTTTTTTTTCTTTTTAACACTAGTAGGCGGTCATGATTTTTTTTTGTTTCCCATATCCTTTCCTTGGAGGAATCATCTCGAAGTGCGTGGCTCAGAGGTTTAAAAACAGCCTTCATGGCTTTGAACACTGTGTTAAAAGGGATACCCGCATGAGATGAACAGAGGAACACATTCAAACAAAAATTTCTTGCAGCAGTTTCCTTGCGGAGTCAGTGTGGTGATTTGTCTGTTCACCCGGAGCCTCTCTTTTGATTTCTGACATCTCTGTATGTATTTTACATCACTTTCAAATAGCTTCAAATAGCTATCATATTCTGTATTTCCTCGGCATTGCACGCCTCCGGTGCCATATCCATAAACAGCTGGAATCCGTTCCCGCTTACGACAACACCATGAGTAGCAGAGTAAACTGTGCTCACGTGGTTTCCAGTGACCTTTTTGGAAGTGGATCACCCGGCCTTTCTTCTAAGGCACCTCTGAGTGGATGCAAATTTCCAACCTTCTGGCTAGCACCCAAACACAGTCATCGTTTGCACCCCCAGAGACTCTTCTTTCTCTATAAAATAGGGGTGACAAAGTATCAGCCCCAGCATCTGGTATATAGCAAGGGCTAGGTACGTGGCTCCTTCAATGATAGCACTGTTGTTGATTATTTTATCCTTCACTTATTCAACAAACGCCTTGATAAAAACCAAAAGCCAAATCCACTGCCATGGAGTCAATGCCCACTCATAGCGACCCTGTAGGACAGAATAGAGCAGCCCCATAGAGTTTCCAAGGAGCACCTGGTGGATTTGAACTGCCGACCTTTTGGTTAGTAGCCATAGTACTTAACTGTCTTGGTAGAAGGCAACAAAAAGGTATGTAAGCCAGCAGGAGATCCAGAATTCCTGTCCAGAAGGGACTCAAGGGCAACAGCCTCTATGGAAGCAGAAGCCAGGACCGTTATCCAGGATCGGGTGCGGAAAGGCCAGCTGGAGGAGCACTTTGAAGAGCTAATGCTGTTCTTCCTCCTGCTGCTGCTGCTCGGTCCTTTCAGACAAGGCAAATGCTGTCACCTCTGTCCCATGGAGAACTGGGGGCTGGGAGAGCTTTGGCATCTTCTTAAAATGACAGGGCTAAGGTAAGGAAAATCAGGCCTACACCCAAACACAGTGAGGCCCCTAAGTGCTACAAGCAGTTGACACATTTGGGAGCAAACCAAAAGTTTGGAGGTTTGAGTCACCTGGAGGCACCCAGGAAGAAAGGCCTGGCAATGTGCTTCTGAAAATGTCAGCCATTGAAAACCCTGTGGAGTGCAGTTCTAGTCTACTCTGACGCATATGGCGTCCTGTGAGTCAGATCAACCAGAGGCCAACTGTTTTTCTATACTCAAGGCAGGACTTCTATCCTACGAAAACTTCACCATTGCTGTCTGTAAAATTCAGAAACCTTCCACAGCATACCTCAGCCTGGAGAGAGTCGCATCTAATCACCACTTCGAGAGAAGAAGGACATAGCTGTTTGGGTTTAAGCCACAGGCAAATGCCTTCCTCCGCCAGCCAAGGCCGCTACAAATTAATGGGGGTACTGGGTTTTTCTCTGACACCTGGACAAAGCCAATTCCTGTTTAGGGACCAGAGACACTGCATTAAAAGTCTACGTGAATTTTATCTCGTGGAGAGAGTATTTGCTTCTTCATTTTGTCCCGTCCCTGGGCTGAGACAGGGGGCCAATAGACCCTCCACACCAGGATGGCATTATAGCAGGAATGCGGGTTATAACCGTTACTGTAGGGAGGAATGGAGCCAGGTCTTTCCACCTTTTTTTTTTATTACACCCATTCTCCACTCTGCTCTCAAATTCCCTGCCATCCTCGCTAGAACTGCTCCCCGCCCCTCCTGCCACTGCGATCTTTTTCCCTTTCTCCATCCTACAAATGAAAGTTGTCCTAAGTGGGAAAGGAAACTTGGCAGAGGGAAAGATTACAGTGCAGTGCTTCCCAGAAAGGGAAGGTCCCATCCACTGTCCACACAGCAGCCAGATGGAGCTTCGGCAGAACTGCTGGCATCACATCAGCCCTGGAATAAAACACACACCCTGTAAGATAAGCAGTGAGGAGGGGCCCTGGGCTTATGTTAATGGGGGAGGAGCAACTCAGAAAAGAAGGATGAGAACCGCTGCACAACCTGAAGCACGTCATCAATGTCACTGAGTTGTACACGTAGAAATGGTTGGATTGGTGTATGTTTTGCTGCATATATTTTCAACAACAAAATAACATTCTTTAAAAAGAAAGAAAACTGAGAAGGTGGTCCACACCTGCTGTCCATCCCTCACTGCTCTTCAGTCACACTGACTTTCAGTTCTTCAACCTGTTGTTTTCCACCCTGCCACAGGACCTTTGCACATGCCAAGGAATGCTCCTGAAACAGTCAGTCCTTGTACAACTCTCTGGTGTCCTCACCTTAGTTCAAAGATAATTGTCTTCCGGGGGAGGCAAGGCTGGACAAGAGAGAGTGCTCTGGACCGAGTGAATAACCACATGGAAACTTCTTTCCAGCCCTACAGATTCTGCTGACATTATTATCAACCTCTTAGGAATTCCTTCTCTGAACTCCCAATCATCAAATTTCCAACCTCACCTTCGCCCTGACACTACTTCAAAGGGTATCTTTAAAGTACTATAAAATAATTAGCCAACATAATGATAAGTAGGTAGGTAGACAGGCGGGTAGGCAGGCAGATAGATATATACATAGTGGGGCAAATGGAGAGAGAAAGAGAGAGGGATGGATGGATGGACTAATGGCTACAGTTGAGACGACACTGACTCATGACAATCAGATGGGTAACAGAATGAAGCACCGCCCAGTGCTGCATGCCAGCACATTCCAGTTCATTGTCGCAGCTAATTGTGTCTGTCCATCTCACTGGGGGTCTCCCTCACCCTCATTGGCCCTCCACTTCCCCAAACCTGTTGTCCTCCTCCAGTGATTCATCCTTCCTGACAAGGAATCCAAAGGATGCTCTCCACCCCTGTCCCTGAGTCAGACAGGGTTCTGTTGTGATCCATAAGGTTTTTGTTGACTAATTTTTGTAGAGAGATGACCAGGCCTTTCTTCTTACTCTGTCTTTGTCTAAAAGTTCCACTGACACTCGTCCATCATGGGTGACCCTGCCGGTATTTAGAATCCTGGTGGCAGAGCTTACAGTGTCATAACACACACAACACCATAGTAAGACAAATGACAGACAGGTGGCCAGATACTAATAATAGCCAGCCTGTGTCCAGCACTTGCTATAATGCATCAAGCCCAGTGCAGATCGCTTTACACACGTCTGACTCCTGCTTGCTGTGACAGGTCAGTAAGGGAGGCTGGGCAGAGGTGGTCACTCTCAGGAGGATGGTGCTGTACCCAAGGTCATGTGGCTGGGCAGATGTGGGCATTCTCAGGGAGGATGGTGCTGTGCCCTAGGTCACACAGCTGGGCAGATGTGTTCATGTCAAAAGGATGGTGCGGTGCCTGAGATCACACCACTGGCAAATGGCAGAACCTGGCTTTATACCTAGCTTAGATAGACTGAGGGTCCATGGGCTCTCTGTCACACGTTACTGGTGGGACAGTCCAGGACTGGGCAGAATCCTTTCTCCTTTCAGCCACAGGACCTGACCTAGAGGGCCCTCCAGCCCCACAACAGTCTTCCCAACATATGTGTCCACCACCATAAGCCAAGACACACAAATACAGCAAGCATCCCAGTAGGAAAAACTAAAAGGGAACAGCACAAAATTGACTAGAAACCCCTTGTCCTGATCGAATATCACCAAATACACACAAAGCCACTCAAGATAGAGGAGAGCCCATCTGTGACCAGCACTTGCTGAACACTGTCTGACTGGTGTCTATTCCAGCATCTGTCCCATTTTCTTTTATGAGGCTTTTTAACTTTTCAAAATTTATATTCAATAAACATTTACTTTTGGTGGTGGATAGTGGGATGGATGTCCACCACCACAATCAAGATACAGAGAGCTCTTCCTTCTCCCTAAATAGTCTCTTTAGGTCCCCGTTTCCTTTTAGGGGCTTTATTCTCCTTTTGGAAGTTCACTTGGCGGGAGAAAAGACATACCTGAGAGTGAAGGCAGGGGCCTGGTGTCCCCCTGGGGCCTGAATCTCAAGCAGAGATGGAAGACACCCAATAATTAGACCCTCACCTTCCAGCATCCTGATGAGACAGACCACGATCTCCTACCACCTCTGAGCTGTTTTATTTTCATACATAGTTGGGAGCTGTTTTTCTTACTGCTAAAAACAGTGATAGAGCATAGAGATTAAGCACCTTTATACACTGTGGAACCAGAGTCACCTAGTCCTAGGTTTGTCCCTAGACGTGTGACAGTGTGAAAATACTGCAATCTTGCCAGGTCTCAGATCTCTCATCAACAAACCAAAAAAGCCAGTTGCCACCAACCTTGTGCATGGGTGAGTAGAAATGTGCTCCACAGAGTTTCCAATGGGTGATTGTTTTGAAAGCAGATTGCCAGGTCTTTCTTCTGAGGCACCTCTGGGAGAACCCCAACCTCCACCCTCTCAGCCTGCAGCCAGGTGTGTAACCATTTGCACCACCCTCATCAATAAGCTGGGGGAAATAACAATCACACTGATTACACAGAGTTGTTTGAGAATTTAAAGTGCCGACGCATCTGATGGGTTTCAGACAGTGCCTAACACCTGGTAAATCCCCAGTAAAAGTAAGTTGTTATCATCCTCGTTTCTTTCAATTCATTCCCCCTTTTGATTTAACTTTGCCAGATTCCAAGTATCTGTGGTTTGAGACAAAGAACCCTGCTCGACACCCCTGCCTTTCCCCTCGGAGCAGAGGAGGCTGAGCAGGAATGTGATTCCTGGGGCAGATGGGTATCTCAGTCATCTAGTGCTGCTCTAACAGAGACACCACCAGCGGACGGCTTTAACAAAGAGAAATCTTACTCTGTCAGAGTCTAGTAGGCTACAAGCCCAAATTCAAGACATCGTCTCCAGGGGAAGGCTTTGTCTGCTGGCTCTGAAGGAAAGTTCTTGTCATCAGTCTTCCTCTGGACTGGCAGCTTCTAAGGCACAGGGACCCTGGGTGCACAGGACCTGCTCTGCTCCCAGCACTGCTTTCTTGGTGGCATGAGGTCCCCAGATCTCTGTGTTTCCTTCCCTTTCCTTTATATCCCAAAAGGCTGCCTCAAGGCACAACACAATCCCACCGTTGAGCCCTGCCCCACCAGCACAGCTACCACTCATCTTCCCTCAGGAACATCACAGAGACGGGGTTTACAGCACGGAGGAACATCACACCAAGTGGGATTCATGGCCCGACCAAATTGCTACACACATTTGAGGGGGGCCATAACTCAATCTGTGACAATGGGTTTCCTTCAGGCAAAGAAGGGTCCCACAGAATGTCAGAGGGAGCAACTGAGAAGCCCTACAGAGGAAGAGGGAGATCCAGGCACAGTGTGGCTCACACAGGACGAAAGAGAGAGACGCTTTCCCCACCCTCTCCCGCAGGAAGTGTGAGGACTGAGTGCCACACTCAGCCCAGAGGACATCTGAGCCTTCAGCAAACACTCCATCCCTGCTACACGCTGGACTCATCCGCGTGGCTGTCAAGTCCACAGGCAACTGTACCCAGCCCTAGGGATTCTGGCGTCATTGGCCTGGAGGATGTGCGTCTGGAACACCCAGTTCCCATTGCCATCAAGTGGAATTCCACTCACAGTGACCCTACAGGAGAGAGTGGAACTGCCTCACAGTGTTCCCAAGACGTAATCTTTACGGACTGTCATAGCCTTCTTCCGCAGAGGGCCTGCTTGGTTCGAACCACTGACCTTTCCGTTCACAGTCAAGCTTTTGACCACTATACTACTGGAGCTTCTTGTCCACAGCAGAGATTTTTAAAAACTTCCTGAGTGACTCACGGGTGCTACCAGAGTGGTCACATGCTCAACGGGAGTTGAAAGATTGGCAGTTCAAACTCACCTAGAGGCTCTTCCAAAGACAGAGCTGCTGATCAGCTAAGAAAAGGTGGCAGCCTTGGGAACACTACGGAGCAGTTCTACTCGGCACACACGGTCGTTGTGAGTTGGAATCGATTCCATGGCAACCAACAACAAGCCAAGCTTGAGAATCGGTCTGGGAGGAAAGAAGCAAAGGGTTCTCTCCTGGGTCTTCACTTTGCTGTTAGAGCCAGGTTCTCAACACACGACCCTGCTGGCAACCCTGTCAAAACGCAGATTTTGATTCTCTAGATCCACATGGGGCCTGAACTCTGCATGTCTAATGAGTTCCCAAGTGCTGCTGCTACTGCCGACCCAAAGACCACCCTTTGGGTAACAAGAGGCTAGCAGGGTGTAGGGCTTCCAGGACAACTCACACGAAACTTGTGTCTGTGGGCCCAAAGGCTGCTTTCGGGAGGTCTGCTCAGAACACTGGGGCCTTACTGCAATTGCAAGTCACCCCACTTCTGATCCTTGGACAACAGAAGACATTTCCAGGGACGCAGAAGGAAGAACATGGTCTGTCTGCGGCAGGCCACCCAGATTTCTGCCAACACCAAATCAAGTCAGTCTGAGCTTCTGCCCGCCCTTTTTTTGTTCAGACTCCAACCCTGACACACTGAGTGTCCTCTCAAAATAAGCTCCCCGAGCCTGCCCCCCTTTGCTTTGCACCTGAGGCAATTATTCCTTGTCATAAACAAGAACTGCCAGATGTGAGAAGCATTCAGCTGGCTGTTCTTGAAATGCCTTATAATCGTTTCTCTCAAAGGAGAATTCTCCAGCCCACAATGGTTCTGCTCAGCCAATCACAGTGTGGCCCTGGGCATGAGTTTGATAAGACAATCTGTCACTGTCAATCAGAGAGACACAGGGGTCTTGCTGCAGGGCGGAGGAGACAAACAGAAAGAGAAAGAGAGAGGCCCTCCTCCCTCTCCAGAAGTGCAGCTGACTGCCAAACATCCCAGGAGCCTGTCCCCAGAGAAGCCTTCACAAATGTCAACAGACAGACTGAAACCTTCTGCGTCTGGAGCACCTGGAGGATCTCCTGGCCCCAGCTTCACTCACAACCACTGCTGGCTGATCAGAGAGGACGGAGATGTCTCCGTGGGCTGGATTATAGCTGAAGCCAGGAGGAAAATGTTGGAGAGCCTTGGAATGAGGAGGCCAGCCAGGGTACCCAACTTTCAAGGTGGCTCCCAACAAGCACTGCCTCCTGACAGTCATAAAATACAGTTCGGATGAACTGCCAGAAATGTGATTGTGTCTGAGATGCTGCTGCGATGTTGGATTACTACAATACAATCTGCAAAAGCTAAGACCTCCGTAAGGCGGAAACCTGTCAGAGAAGAACAACCCAGGTAATCTGCACTAAGAGAAAGCAATAGCAACGTGGCCAGACTGCACCCTTTTCAAAAGCAGACAACTTGCAAGACCCTGAAAACCGGGCAGGCCTCTTGAGTTCCGGCTCTCAGAGGTTTCAGTGTATAAAGATTTCCAAGCACTTACTTTGAGTTTCTGGAGGATCTGGTCCCAGACAAGAAACAAACAGTTCTTGAACCAGTACTGTCCACGGAGCACACTTGAGGCAACTCAGAGGTCACTGGGCTAGCTACCCAGACTCTATGTATTGATTCATTCTCATTCCTGCCCTGTCTGTGTAGCACCTCTTTTATTATTTATTAATATTTAATTACTTAAGTTCTGTTTAATATTACTTTAATCCAATTTTTACAGTTTTCATTTAATTTTAAAAACATCTTCTTACCTGGAGAAAAATGTGGAACACAATTTTGACTCACAGAAAAAGATCAAACTTACTGGTCTGACAAACTGGGGCAACCCTGAAAGATAGCCCTCGGACACCCTGTTAGCTCAGTTAGGAAGTCACTCGTGAAGTTCACCCCTTAGCCAAAGATTGTAGATGGGCCATGAAACAAAGCAAGACTACAGGGGGATGCCAGCTCAGGAGGAAGGAACAGAAAGCAGGAGGGCACAGCAAAGCTGGTAACAGGGAACCTAGGGTTGAGAAGGGAGAACGAGAGCATGTTGTAGGTTGGTAACCAACGTCACAAAACAGTACACTTACTGTTTAATGAGAAACTAGTTTGCTCCATAAACCTTCATCTAAAGTACAATTTTAAACAATAAAGAAGAAAAAAACCCTCATCCTAAGCAATAATAACCCATATGGCATGTTGATGCAGCTAATTAAAGATATTTTCTTACACATGTTAAATAAATTCCTAAGGATCAGAATAAGAAAATGTTCTTTCCAAGCAGCACCAAAACCCACTTGGTGTACTATACTTGGGGACACGCCACATTTCGGGAAACACTGATCTTTTCAACCGATTTCTTAGCTGCAGAGGCTGACGTCCAGCCCCTTCCGCCAAGAAGCTTGCAGCCCAGTTCAACAGTGAAGAGCCATGCCCACTGGGAGGGAGAGGAAAAGCTTAAAAGCAATCTTTCTGTTCCTGAGGGTGGATTTGTATCCTTCAGCGCTTTACCCCAAGTGCTTAGCGTGTGTCTTGCCCACCGTGGAGTCTCCAGAGACGTTGGTTAGATTGCAGTGAATTGAACTAAATGCTGTGTAAGCCACACAGACCTATGAGCTGTGCTGGACCAGGATCCCTACCTAGAGTTTGTGGATAGAACTCAGGTCCATGAACTTGACTGGGAAAGTAGTGCATCCTTATTTTCTCTAACCTTGAACTAAAATTCAGCTTTTTCCTCTTGTCGTAATTGGAGGCAACCACAGCAGTACTAGCAGTATCTGCAGCTTTGTCACCAAAATAAATCACAGATATTTTCACATCTCGTTGCAATTGCTGCAGCAATCTCGAGCTAACGTTTATATGCAGCCCTAATTGAAATTTCCATAGGAATTAGACTCACCGCTAAATCTTGTTATTTAATGCATTAGTAAAGAAGTAAACACTATCATGACACAAATTTACGTATATAAATACATATGTTTTGATGATCACATTTCCATATAATTGGCTTCCTTTGGACTCTGTATGCTTTATTTTCTGCATTTGAAAACGTTATTCTGAGGGCTTCACAGGCTTCACCAGAGGCCAAAAGGGTCTGTCATTATAAGACACTGCCATCGAGTTGATTCTAACTCGTAGCAACCCTACAGGACAGAGTAGAACTGCTGTATAGAGTTTGCAAGGAGTGCCTGGTGGATTTGAACTGCTGACCTTTTGGTTAGCAGATGTAGCACTTAATCCCCATGCCACCAGGGATTCTGTCACAGTCATTTAGTGCTGCTATAACAGAAATTTTCCAAGTAGATAGCTTTAACAAAGGGAAGTTCATTCTCTCACAGTCTAGTTGGGCTAGGAGTCTAAATTCCGGGAGCCAGCTCCAGGGATGTCTACTAACTGGCGAAGACAGAGGCCCTCCCCTAGGAGGAACACAGCCCAGCAACACTCTGATTTTAGCCAAGTGAGGCCTCTTTGGGATTTTTGACCTCCAGAAGTACGAGAAGAGTGTGTTCTTGTAGGCCACTAAGTGTGTGACAACTTGTTGCAGGGGCAATCAGAAACTAATGCACGACTTCACAGAGTGAAGAATTGCTGACCTTTTGGTTAGCAACCAGAGCACTTGACCACTGTGCCACCACCGTTTCCTCAGTGTGTTCAAATATCCCACTGCCATCAAGTCAATGCCAACCCACAGCAACCATACGGGATAGAGTAGAATTGCCCTGTAGAGTTTCCGAGGGGCACCTGGTCAATTCAAACTGCCAACATCTCAGTTAGAAAACATAGCACTTAATCACGAAGCCACCAGGGTGAAGATTAACTAAGTTAATACCTGTGAAATCTTTAGAGCAGTGCCTGTCTTGTAACTGGTTCTGTACACTGTTCCTGTTTATGACCAATGACTGTCAAGTTGACTCTGACTCGTGCTGATGTGAGCAGAACTGGGCTCCCTAGGATTTTCAATGACTGGATTTTCAGAAGGTCTAGTCCCTTCTTCCCAGGTCCCCCTGGGTGGACTTGAATTTCCAACCTTCTGGTTAGCAGGAGAGCACCTTCAACTATTTGCACCACCTGGGGGCTTCATGGATGTTATGGTGCTGGTAAATAAAAGAGAAACGGAGCACTTCCCAAACAAACCAAGTGCATTCAAGTCAAAAGTCTGTCTTATTTTGCAATCTCTAGTGGATTCATGGGCCCTAACCATTAATAATGCAGCTGCTAATAGGTGGCACAGTGGTTATGAGCTCAGCAGCTGCTAACCACAAAGCTGGCAGTTTGAATCCACCAGCTGCTCCTTGGAAACCCTATGGGGAAGTTCCACAGCATCCTATAGGATCACTATGAATGAGAATGAATCTATTTGACAACAATAGGTTTAACATCTCAAAAAAGGAGATAACCAGACGTCAGGTGCCTCCTCACGGGCAAACACACCACACCAACGAAGTGGTCTTGCAAAAAAATAAATGAGACCTAAACCTGATGCAGACCCAACTCAAAGGCAGTGGGTAAACCTGATGAAACTTCTAGATCCATCCATCAGCTTACAGGAAACACGGGAGACAGAGGAACAAGTCAGATGCCATCAGCAATATTCTGACTGTGGGAAACAGCAGCAATTCTGTCCAGTCTGTGCTTTCCTGGGCACAGGAAATACCTGGGAGTCTTGTTTAAATGCAGATTCTAATCCAGGAGGTCCTGGGTGGGGCCTGAGAGTCAGCATTGCTAATGAGCTCCCACGTTACTCCAACCTTGCTGGTCATGGACCACATTTCCAGCATCAAAGCTCCAGTGGATACATAACTCATCATTTTCCAGTAATAAAATAAGGAGAGGGAAGCCTATAACCTTATAAGAGATATACCAAGCAGTCACAATGTGTGGGACTCTGAGTTCTGATTCAAAGAAACCGTAAAAAACAAAAAAATGTATTCAACTAGGAAATTTGAACACTAAATAGACATTTGATGCTATAAGGATTTGTTATTAATATTTTAAGTACCCAGATGATATTGCGATTATGTTTCTAAGAGTCTTGGTCATTCAGAGATATGCATTATAATATTGGACCTCACTATGAGTCAGAATCGATGTGACAGCAGTGAGTTTGGTTTGGTATTATCTACAGACGAAATTTCAGTGACCGGAACGGACTTCAAGATCACATTTTAAGTGCAACCAGAGTGGCCGTGGCGTGGTCATTGTTGAAGCTGGGTGTCAGATACATGGAGATTTGTTATTATACTATGCTCTCCACATACACTGGAAATTTCCCATGATAAAACCATTGTTAATGTATTTTCTAGAACCTTCACTCTTAGCTAATCAATCTCTTGGACCATCCTCTATAAATGTTCAAGGAAAGAGGGCTAGTACATTCTCTCCCCTCTGCTAATAAGTTAGAAAGAGCCAGCCACTCGTAAGTTCTCATAGACTTGAAACGTCCTGCTTTTTTCAGACTTGTTTTCTCCCTTGTTTCATTTTTGCAGGTCTCAGCAAACCACCACGTGACCATCTAACATCACCGTGCTGAAGGCTGCACACCTCCGGGACCAGGCTTCTGCCTATCAGAGGTGTTCCCGTGACAGACACACTCTGGACCTGACAGCAGTGTACCTTCCAAAAATAGTGCCTGTAATGATTACTTTTAAATTGCTGAGTGATCTCTCAGAGCTCAGCTGGCATGGAAACTGCAATGGTGAATAGAAACTGCTCGTTGGCTTCCACTCCCCCAGCAAGTGGCCCCAAGGGCAGATGTCATACCTGTGATACCCTAAATATGCCGTCCTAGCCTCTGGGGCTTCCTATGGCTAATCTTCCCCGCAGTCTGCTCGGCAGACCACCCCATATGAGAAGACATCCCTGCCTCTTTCCATTGCATCGTCCTAACTTATTTTCCTGGTGGCATGGCACCCTCACTATCTGTGATTGTCTTGTTCTTTCAGTCTGTCTTTACATGCCACCTCCCCCAGACTCTACACTGTTCTTCATAAGAACAGAGTACCTGCACTGTTCATTCCTGCAGCCTCAGAACATAACATGTTGTCAGGCACAGTGCGGGAGGAAGGGATGGAGGGAGGGATGAAGGCCATACGTACACTGTACGCACAGCTCCAGACCCACACCCACTGCCTTTGAGTCGATTTCAGCTCACAGCACCCGGTTTGTCACAGAGTAGAACTGAGCACCATAGGGTTTCTTGGCTATAAGATTTATGGAAGCAGATTGCCAGACCTTTCTTCCACGGTACAACTGAGTGGACTAAAACTGCCAACCTTTAGTTTAGTCGCTGAGTGCAAAGCATTTGTGTCAACAGAACCTATAATTTAATGGATCAACTCTATTTTTGCTGAAAGATATATAACATACACATAACCATAGCACATGTTTGCAGTCTTTCTTACTGTATCAGGGAAAGGCTGCAAAGCAGTGATTACGTGTTTTCTCAGGCTATTTAGGGCTGCAGAGCCCAGTCCTCTCAAAGGGCAGTTTAGTTTAGGCCCTGATCACTTTTCATTGGACACTCCGGCTCTTGGCTCAGAGTGCTTTGTCATGGGGAGGCCTGTGTGCAAATCAGAGGTGGTGGTCACCGGAAATGATGGCTGCGGTCCCGCATCCAGAGCAGTACCCCATTATTTTCATCTCTGAAACCATCAGTGTCTCCCTAACTGAACTCAGCTCTCCACTGAATGTCAGCAGTAGCACTAACCTATCGGAAAGGTGGGGCAGGGGCTGGGAGCTTTCAGAGATTTGGCTGCTAATCCCAGTTTCCTCAGCTATGGGCTGGGGGTGGCAAAGTGTCCTGGAGTCAGGTGGATCTTGCTCTTGATCTTGGCTTCTCACTTATTAGCTGTGTGGCCTTGGCTGACTTACATAACTTCTCTGGTCCTCAGCCTCATTTATCAAATGGGGCTAATGACCGTAACACCACCTACCTTGTATGTTTGTTCTGAGGATTAATAGGGTGATACAGACCAAAAAAGGTTAATCTAGTGCCTGGCACACAGCAAACACTTCACCAATTTTATCGTTTCTACTGCAGCTGCTGCTGTTGCTGCCATCTTTTAGCTGTGAGTCAGTCATTTCACTTGCCCTAGTTTCAAGAGCCTCCTCTCTAAGAAGGAACAGCAGTGTCCTTCATCCCCAGGACTGACACCTGCCTCCCTCACTGCCTTCCATTCTGTTATATGTCCCCTTGCCCACTGTGAAACAGGCCACACTTTGTCTCCATTCCATGACTCAGTTTTGTCTTCCTGAGACCCATCACCACCTGATTTGTTTATCTGTTTGAGGTCTGTCTTCCCTGCCAGAAGGTCCCCCCAGCAGAGCAGAGGACTTGTCCACTGTGTTCACTGTCTATCCCCAGGGCCCAGAGCAGTGTCTCAATATAAAGGCACTTGCTTGGAAAAGTATGAGAATGGGTGGCTGAACGAATGAACGCAGCAAGATAGCTCTAACAACAATCACCCACCCCGTACTCCGAGGACGTTCACTTCTTTCTTCTTTCCAAGTCAGGAGAAAAGAATGGCCCTAGATATCCCTTTGGGGGGTGGGGGAGAAAAACTCCTACACCTCCGCTCCCCTTCACCACCCACTCGGATAATCAAGGGTTGAGAACCAGCTGCAGGTGGTGAGGAGCCCAAGTGCGTCCCTCACCCTGCCAGTCCTTCTGGGTTCTGAAATGTGAGTAGAAGCAAGGCGTCCCTGAGGCCCGCTGCTTGTAGAAGGAAAAAAAAAACTCAGGCAGAATTTAGACAGCTGCTGCATTGCCTGCAACCCCAATAAATGGTGTCTGGCCAATCCACTGCAGGGCTAGGGTTAATGCTGCTTCTGGGCGCTCAGAAGTAGAAAGTCCACAGCTGTGACATATGGTCATACTTACTGCACCTGAGACAGAGCAGGCATTACCGGGCTGCCTGCTGTCAAATCACCCTGAATGTAACAGTAGTCTCTCAGTCTTGCAAACTGCTTCATAATGCCAGTGGTCTAACAGAAGAACTGTCTTTTCCAAGGAAACCCTGGTGGCGTAGTGGATTAAGTGCTATGCCTGCTAACCAAGAGGTTGGCAGTTCAAATCCACCAGGTGCTCCTTGGAAACCCTATGGGGAAGTTCTGCTGTGTCCTATAGGGCTGCCACGAATGGAATTGACTTGACAGTAGATTGGTGAAATGATACAACCCTGAGGCACACCTTTCCTGATTCTAAGATACCCAGTATCCTCTTGTTTTGTCTGAATGACTGCCTCTTAGTCCAGATTCAGGTTGCACATGAGCACAACTAAATGTTCTAGAATTCCCATTCTTCACACTGTTACCCGCTACTTGTTGTGTGATCCACACAGCTGAATGCCTTTGCACGGTCAGTAAAACACAGGTAAACATCTTAATGAGACAGTATTAGTATAGAGTACGACTTAAGTCAATTTCTTCTGAGTTATAAAACAGATTAAACGAGTGAATAAGCAGAGATGGGGAAAGTGATGTCAAGCCACATTAAAAGTGCCCAAGAGCAAAAACTTAAGGAAACAAGGACCTTCCTTCAGAATCAACAGAAAGATAAAGACTTCCCCTAGAGCAGGCAACCTGAATTTAGACTTCCAGCATCCTACACTGTGAGAAAAATAAATTTCTGTTTGTGACAGCCAGTCATTTGTAGTATTGCTGTTACACCAGGAATAAATAATTAAGACAGAGAAAAACAGAGAACTTGCTGTCTGCATGTGTCGAAAATTCAGAGCCACCATGTCTTAAACGGCAGCGCTGAGAGGGGCGGTCTTCTACACCCCTAAAACTAACACTGGGCACCTTCCTTGGCCAGGTGGCAGGAGAAGCTTCTTCATTTCATTCTCACTACAGTCTGATGACTAAACTGAGCCTTACCCAAGCCATGGTATTTTCAATCACATCACATGCATGTGAAAACTGGACAGCGAATAAGGAAGACAGAAGAAGAATTGATGCCTTTGAATTGTGGTGTTAGAGAAGAATATTGAATGTACCACGGACTGCTATCGGAACAAACAGATCTGTTCAAGAAGGAGTACAACCAGATGCTCCTTGGAAGCAAAGATGGTGAGACTGCATCTTAGATAATTTGCCATGTTGTCAGGAGGGACCAGTTCCTGGAGAAGGACATCGTAATTGGTAGAGTGGAGGGTCAGAGAAAAAGAGGAAGACCCTCAATGAAATGGATTGACATGGTGGCCGTAACTAGAGGCTTAAGCATGAAAACAATGTGGACATGGCACAAGACCAGGCTGTTGTGCCCAGGGTCACTATGAGTCGGAACTGACTCACCAGCACCTAACAACACAGTCTGCACACAAGGGGTTGCCATGAGTCGGAATCAACTTGGCAGCAACTGACAACAATCCCACAAGAGAAAACATGTTGTGATCATCACCTAGGAGATGAGAAAACAGAAACCCTGAAAGGCCAAGTGACAACTGAGTCCTAGATAAGGGAGCAAGGGACCTTCTGCTGACAGCACAAGGAAAGGCCTTGGGCAAGGTGACAGTCTCCCAGCAAAGCTGGAAGGCCTTGTGGATGTGGTTAGACGGTGACGGGAGAGGCAGGAGGTGATGAAGGGAGGAGGATGGGCTAGCAACAAGGGTCATCACTAAGGGAAGGATAAGAAAAAAGCTGGATTTTATCCTGAGGGGTGTGGGAAGCCCATCAAGATTTTTCAAGCAAAGGAGTTGGAAAATTAGCTTTGTCTTTTGGAAATGGGAGACCATCCGTGGGTCTAGACAATGGATTGGGAAAGACTAGAAGCCAGGAGGGGTTTTTTTCCAAAAAATGTAAATAGCACAAATAGAGCTTCAAGACAATTACTCACAGGAAAAAAAAAAGTTGGTGTACTAGAGGTTTTCCACTTCTGATAGCCCATTCTCAAATTTGAACAAAAAATTAATTCACTTTTCCAAAAAAAGTACCATAAAGACCATCCAGAGGGCACAGGACCACTAGGTAACAGTTTGCTTTGTTACGCGTAAGGTCCCTGCCTTAGGATGCCATAACACATATGTACAGCAAGCGGATGACTTTAACCAACAGGAATTTATTCTCTCACAGTCTAGCAGGCTCGATGTGTCAATCCAGGATGCCAGCTCAGGAGATAGCTTTCTCTCTGCATGGCTCTGGGAGAAGGTCCTCATCATCAACCTTCCCTGGTCTAGGAATTTCTCAGCGAAGGGATCCCGGAACCAGAGGGTGCACTCTGCTCCTGGCTCTTCCTGCTTGGTAGTCATGAGGTCGTCTCTCCTGTCTACCTGTTTTTATCTTTTACATCTCAAAAGAGATTGCTTCCAGATACAACCCAGTCCCGCAGATTGAGTTCTGTCTCATTAACACAACTATCTCGAATTCTGCCTCACGAACACCAGAGAAGTTAGGATTTATAACAGATAGGATAACCCCCATCAGGTCACAGAATGGAAGACAACCACACAATACTGGGAATCACAGCCTAGCCAGGTTGACACACATTTTGGGGGGACACAAGCCAATCAATAACAGTCACCATGAGCTGGAGCCAACTCAGCGACAACTGACATCAACAAAGATCCAGTTGCCAAGCTTAGAAGAGTTGAGCAAAGCCAGAAGAACAGAGAAATAAAACATAGGAGCATCTATTTTTCCCTTTTAACTGAGGCCAATCGACAGAAAATAGCTTGGATTTTTCTATAAATAACAACCAAAGCAGGAAAGAATGCTAATTATTATTATCATTACTTATGTTAATAATTACATTCTACAGGACTATTAAACTAGAAGGATGCCCTGGGAGCCAAAGATAGCCTGAGGAATTCCATTCTCAAAGTTTCATTTGTTGCTGTCCTCTCCTTAGCATCCCTAATTAATATTCTCTCCCTAAACAAATAAGGATTGAGGAAGTTGGTGAGCCACAGAAATACTGCTGATCACAGGAAACCGTGGAGAATAAACAGAACACAAGGACTAGGACTGCACTTATGACTATTATCATAAAATAATGCTTCTTATAATGACTTGGCAAAACACACCTGCACAGTGACACTGGGCAGATGAACAGCTACAAGACAGTCTCAGAATTAAAGTAAATCTCAGGTTCATTCGCTGAGTTTCAACACTGTGGAAAGGCTGTTTTTGCTCCAGACATCATTAAATGTCCGTTTTTTTTTTGTTTGTTTGTTTGTTTATTCATTTGTATTCCTGGTGAAGAGGGGACAGGGGGCTATTGCTTGTGGTGGTTATTTTAAGATATTGTACTCTTTTCTTTTTTTTAACTGCAGTAAATACACAATTTGTGATAAATACCACAATTGTAAATACACAAATCTGGAACGGTCGTTGCTCACTGCAGCAAGGAGGCAAGTTTGTGAATTTCATTGTATAGTTATCTGTGAGAGAGTTTTTAGCCAGCAAACAGATAACTGCATTGGGACACCCTCCCTACTAATCTGATCTGGCCCCCAACGACTTTTTTCATAACCAAAGACACATTGAAAGGAAGACACTTTGATGACATTCAGGACATTAAGTGTAATATGATGATAACTCTGATGCCCAGTCCAGAAAAAAAAGAGTTCCAAAATTGCTTTAAAGAGTGGACTAGGTGCTGGTGTGAGTGCATAGCTTCCCAAGGGGAGTACTTGGAAGGTGACCATAGTGATATTCAGCAATGAGGTATGGAGCACTTTTTCTAGGATGAGTTCACAAACTTTATTTTCAGATCTTGTATGAGTTCAAACCCCATTTCCACTATTAACTAGCTGTGGCCTTGGACAAGTTACTTAACTCTGCCTCAGTTTCCTTATCTGTAAAATGGGGATGATAAGGTAAGGACAATAGAGAGTAAAACGAGGTGTCCATGCATTTACCAACATCCTGCCAGAAGTAACTCTTCATTCCAAACCCCACAGAGCCTTTTATCCTATGTTAGAAAAGAGAACTGAAAAGGGATACCGTGTAAAAGATGTCAAACCGAAGATAAACTTTTGCTCAGAGGCAATGACTTTCAGAGATTTGAGTAGTAAGTTTTTGATAAATAGACACATGAGAAACAAAGGTTGAGCCTTGTGATATGGTCGATAACCCTCCAGACAACACCCTGCTTTCCACCATGATTATAAATGGGGAGACTGGAAATGGAACTTCTATTATGTGGCTTTCTACGCCCTCAGTGGCCCAGGAGCAGTGAATCATTTCTAAGGTAAAGCTCTTCTTTAGAACCCAGGGGAAACAGAAGTAGGCGGATAAAAAATAGTAACACAAGAGGCAGATTTATGGGCAAACTGAAATCTGAACTTTACCTTTTTTTATAGTCCTTAAGATACACCCGTCCTGTGGTCCAGGAGGGAATAAGAGCCTACAATTGAACACCAAAATAAAATAAAACCTCTTGGCATCTCCTAAATTCACACAGGAAATCTAATTCAGACCCAACACTCAATGAGTAATACACATGATTGAGAAAATACAGATTTGTTTATCTAACAATGGACACAAGTAGATGAAAAGTTGTTCTTTTTTTTTTTTTTTGGACATTACTTTCTGAAAAAACAAACAAACTCACTGTCCTCACATCAACTCCAACTCATAGCAACCCTATGGGACAAAGCAAAACTGTCCCATGGGGCAGCAGAACTACGTAAAGTGGGGGCGACCCCATGCATGAAAATCAGACCATTGTGGTCCATAGAGTTTTCACTGGTTGATTTTCAGAAGTAGATCACCAGGCCTTTCTTCCTAGTCTTTCTTAGTCTAGAAGATCCATGGAAACCTGTTCTGCATCACAGCAACACACAAGCTTTTGCTGACTGGTGGGTGGTGGCTGTGAATAGGTACACTGGCCAGGAATCAAACCTGGGTTTCCTGCAATGGAAGGTAAAAATTCTACCACTGACCCACCACTGTCCACATTAGGTGGATGCCAGACTCTGAGTAATTAAATCATGGGGCTATAAGGAATTTGAGGGAGTTATTTCAGCAGACAGAAGAATAGAAAAGGAGAGAGAGGAAAGAATGTGTCTCAAATGCCTATTAAACGTCACCTAACAAATTCCTCACAGGAAGCTGTCCTGAAAGCCACTGTTATTCATCTCATTTCTACCATCTGGTAGGACCCTACAGTGACTCAATTCCTCTCCTTTGGGTCCAGCCGAATTTGTACATAAAACCACTAAGCATTTTGCCATTTTGTTTTTAAGCTCTTGCTGTCTAGTGGAAACTCAAGTCATACAGGAAGTATCTTCACAAAGCCCCGCTTTGGGGACACTAACAGCCTTTGCAACTGCAAGTGTATGATAAGGTTATTTTCATAACAAAAGGCAACAGGATTTTTTTTTTTTTTAATTCAAAATGAGAAGCTTGTAGGTCGACTCTTGCCTGAAAATGTTTTAGTCAGGCCTGTGTTTCCTCTCCCCGCCCAAGTTCTTACTTTAAAAAAATCCCAGATTTGAGGAAAAGTTCAAATAATAGTCTAAGGAATGTTTATATATCCTCCCCTATCCTCCCCTCCCCACACTTTTGCCTCTTTGAAAACAAGTTGCAGACAACAGAATACTTCACCCTGGAGTATTTTGGTCTGAATTTCTTAGTAACGACATTTTCTAATACAATCATAATACCATTATCACACCTAAGAAAATAAACAATAATTTCATAATATCATGCAACATACAATCCATACACTCATTTCCCCAACTGACCCCAAACCAAACCAGTGTCTTACATAGCTAACGACTGGTTCATTTTTAAAATCTGGAGGTGTGGATAATTACCTGGATTTTTGGTTTGTCTGGAAAAATCTGAAGACCTGGCTACACTGAGTCTGGATTCCCAGATGAAAAGAATGAGCTGGAACTGGGTCCCCTTTAGATGTGACCTGTGTTCGTCATTCCACCACTGTCTACACCACCTGCTATTTTCCAATGTGATTTCCATTAAAGCACTTCTGTGGTCTTTGGTGAAGGGTTTGTCCCAAAAGCACAGCAGAGCAAGACCCCTTTGCCTCGAGATGCTACTCTGTTATACGCCAGCCTCTCCTCACTGTTTTCCAACATGAACTCAAAGGCCAGAAATTTAAGAGATACTTGATGTTGAAACAGTATCCCAAACACATCATGCCCCAGATGCCACCCCTGATCTTCCCCCTACCTTCACCTAAAATAGAACCCTCCCCATGTACAGTCTATCTCATCCCAAGTTAGGCCAATTCCTTCCTTCCAGTTGCTGACATCAAACCCTGGAGCCAACCAGGACTCTTGTCACAAAAACATAGCCCTCAACCCATTCATGAGAACCCTGGTGGCATAGTGGTTATATGCTGCATCTGCTAACCAAAAGGTTGGCAGTTGAAATCCACCAGGCGCTTCTTGGAAATTCTATAGGTCAGTTCTATCCTGACATTTAGGGCGGCTATGAGGCAGAATCGACTCAACAGCAGTGCGTTTGGGTTGCAGTTGTGGTTGTGGTTGTTCATCCGATTCATCAAGAACACCCCAGCTCTGTCTTCACATTGTCCTCAGAGTCTGAGCCCTTCTCTGCCCCCTTCTCTGCTCCCACTCTGGCACCAGCTCCTGTCATCTCCTATCTGGATTATTGCAGATGCTTCCTTTTTCACACACATGATGGACTGTGTCAAAATCTCCAATGGTTTCCTGTTATAGTTTAAATTATGATCCTCCAAAATATCCATCCACCTGACTAACCCATGATTCTCAGTCCCATGTGACTATCCGCTATTTTGTCATCTGATGTGATTCTCCTCTGTGTTGTAAATCCTATCTCTAGGATGTTAAGAAGCCCAGGTGGTGTAGTGATTGACAGCTTGTTTGAGAACTACAAGGTCGGCAGTTCAAATCTACCAGCTGCTTCTCGGAGTCCCGTGGGGCAGTTCTACTCTGTCCTGTAGGGTACTATGAGTCACACAACAATGACGTTAATGAAGCAGGATTAGAGGCAGTTATGTTGCTGTGGCAGCACTCAATCTACAAGGTTAAGCTGCGTCTTAAGTCGATCTCAATCTCTTTTGAGATATAAAAGAGACAGGTAAACAGAAAGATCGAGGAGCAGGGAGACTCAGCCCTCCAAGGATCAAGATCTAGGAGAATAGTGCACTTTGGACCCAGGGTCCTTTTGCTGAGAAGCTCCTCAGCCGGTGGAAGATTGATGACAACAGCCTTCCCCAGAAGCTGGCACCCTGAATTTGGACATCTAGCCTACTAGAAGTTAAGTCAATTGCTTTTGTTAAAGCCATTCACTTATGGCCTTTCTGTTACAGCAGTCACAGATAACTAAGACACTTCCCACCTCGCTCAGTATGAAAGATCAAGTCTTTAAAACAGTGTTTAAGGCCTCCTGTGATTATCAACTCATTAACTCTTTGACTGCTCTTACCCCTCTCCCAGCCCCTTCTCACTCTGCTCCAGCCCTACTGGCCTCCTTGATGTTCCTCAAACAAGTCAGGTACACTCCCACCGCAGGACCTTTACACGTGCTGTTTCCACTGTGCATCATACTCTTGCCTGAGACATCCACGTTGCTCACTTCCTCACCTCCTTCAGATCTTTTTTCCAGTCTCACCTTCACAATAAGACTTGACTTGACCCACCAAAAAACACATCCTTTTCTGCCCAGTGGATTCCGACTCACAAAAGTCATAGTACCTAAATTCCAACCCACCACCCCTTCCCCCGTGACACTCCAGTTTCACCTGATCCAGCTCTGCTTGGTCTTCTTTTCTAGAACAGACTACCCGCTACGTGGTATTTAACTTATTATGGTTGTAATTTACTGTCTGCCTCCCATTGCTAGAATATAAAGGAGGATTCTTTCTAAGTTTTGCTCACTGATGTATTCAAGCAAATAAAAGAACATCCAAGCAAAACATTGTTGACTGCCGTTGAGTCGATGCTGATTCATAGCAACCCCATGTGACAGACACAGAACTACTCCATAGCGTTTTCTAGGCTTTACAAGAGCAGATTTCAGAGTCCTCCTCAGTGTGGCTGGGTGAGTTCAAGCCGCAAACCCTTCTTTTGGTTAGCAGCCTAGTGCTTAACCACTGCACCACCAGTGCTCCTTGACTAAGAAACAGACCCTCGATAAATATGTGTTGAATGAATGAATGAACCATAACAAATAAATAGATATGCGTGGCCCAGGAAATCAGCTCACAGTAGAAGACAAGCTCTGGAAAGGACTTTGCTTCCGACAGCATTTCTTTTGGAACACTGCTGGCACATTTCCAATCACATTTAAATTACTCTGGGAGGTAAACAAGCACTGGAGTCGGGGCTGGCCTGCAGGTATGGTGACAATTCTTGGTGGCCAAAGCTAGGTTTCATTAGACTACTTGTGAAGAACTGGAGAGAATGCTTGGGGTCCTATCAGGGGGAAAGATTGTTCTGTTGGAGTTTTCCTAACCGTCTGTCTTCATACAGGGTCAGACACATTGTCTGACAGCCAGGAGGGAACAGAGCCAGTGAAGTTAGTCCCTTCTGCCCTCAGAGAGGCAGGGATGTCATCTATCCAAATCCTTACTCCTCAGGAAGTCTGCCGGCTGGGTGCTTTGCAGCTCTCACTGTGACCTCAGCCCTTGGTCCACAATAAAGAGCAGTACCCGCCCACAGAGAGGGACTAGAAGGGAGGGACTACCTGGCAGACTGAAACACAATTAAAAATAAAGCTCTCCTTATTAAATTCATAATTATAGTGAAGCTGTGGGCTCTTATTTTAAACCTCCAGCTCCTTTCCTTTGTCCAGGACACTGACTGCCTGCTTCTGAATCCCTATTTTGCTTTATGGACAATTTCTTTTTAGCATTCTGAGCATTTAACCTTGAAAAATAGTGTTGTTTTGCTGCTGTATTTTCTGGTTGTTAGTCTCCAGGCAGCTCGGTGGCATCTTTATAAATCTGCGGGAGCTGGTAAATATTTCCAGCCGACCAGCAGCTGAAATCTGAAAATACCAGCTCACTTTTTAGCTGTCAGGCAATTAATGTAATTCAAAAGAAATGAAAGGCATGGGCAACTGGGACTGCTTTTAATAACGGGAGGGTTCCTGGCTCAGGCTCAGAAAGGCAAGAGAGAAGAATCAATAAAAGGCGAATGGAAAGGATAGAAGAGGGCATGGAATTCTCCGGAAACATTTTGTCAGCAACCTGGCAGTGCTGCTAATCTGCACTGAGAGAAGCTGATAAACGCAGTCACTGATGGTCAACCTAGAGACAGGTCAACCATCAAGACTGATGCCAGGACATCCAGTCACCTATAAGGTGCTGTTGTATGAAGCAGGAAAAGTGCCCCTTCGCTCAGAGAATTAGAAGAATATGCCCCCATGGATGCAAGCAGCACCACACCAGATCACCCAGCTTGGTCAGCCCTTCCCCTCTGAGCTCACCCTCATAGTCAGGAGCCTTTTGCAGTGCACAGACTGTACAATCGTACACAGCAGCCCTATCCACATCACATCACCCTCCTCCACCCCTTCCATAATGCTGGCATCCCATTCTTTCCTCTCAGTGAGAAATAAACTTAATGTTAAAGTGTTGGACCCCAGAGGAAAGAGAAGTGTAATTGGATAAAAACTTAACATGACGCATTAGATTATGGAGAAGGGGAGGAGAGGCTGACTTACACTGTGATGCCCTTTCATTTCTCAAACACCACAGGCTGCAGGAGGGGAAAGTCTCTCACTGGAGAGGAGGGCTCCACTGGTCATTGAAGAGAGGTATTGTTCAATCCAAAGAATGATGATTTCATCCATGTCTACACCTTTCACATATGTCTGGCTGGGTAACCAGGTGTCATGAAGCCAAGGGCGCCAATTGCATTCCATTCGGTGTGAGTGACTACGTGGGTTATACTGTGATTGCTGCTCCCTGGAGTGGTGCAGCATGGCCATTCCGAATCCCGGAGATTCTACATTCTAAGGCAAGCAAGCCTGCAAAACTAGGTCCGTGAATATCAACACAAAATCATCAAACATATTTTTACATACTAACAAGTATTTAGGAAACAAAAAAACAAACCCATTTACAATAACATCAAAAACAAAAGCATCAAGCACCTAAGAATAAATCCAGCAAATGACATGCAAGACTGCTACATGGCAACCCCTAAAATATGGCTGAAAAACGTTGAAAAGCACCAGAAAGAACGGAAGAATAAACTATTGTCGTGGATCGAAGGTCTCCATGATGTCGTACGTTGATTTTCAGCAGAATGACCTACAAATTTAACACAATGCCCATCAAATGCCCAGTTGTTGTTTTTATGGCAATTTAGAAGCAGATTCTAAAAGCTGTATGTAAATACAAAAGGTCAAGTCTAGCCAAGACAGTCTTACAGAAGAGTGACAGAGCAGAAGGGTACATTCTACCAGATACTGAGATCACTAAGAAGATACAGAAATTAACAGACTCTGTTACAGGGTTGCTATGAGTTGACATCGACTCAATGGCAGTGGGTCTGGTTATACGCATGTGGTAGAGAACTGAATCTCAGAAGCAGACTCATGCATCTATGGACACTTCGTTCATGAAAAAGATAGCACCATGGAACAGGGAGAACATTGGTCTTTTCAACAAGTAGTGCTCAGTCAGTCGGATGTTCACATGCAAAAAATAAACCTGATCTCCTGCCTCACAATATACTTCAAAATTAATACCAAATGGTTTGTAAATCTAAATGTAAAAGCTAAAATAACAAACTTCTAGATGACAATGTAGGAGAACATCTCCATTTTTTTTCAGATAGGGAAAGATTTCTTGGAGAGACCTTAAAAAGCATTCACAAACCAGTAGAAAAAAATTGATCAATTGGACTTTATTAAGATTAATAACATCTATGCATAAAAAGACACCATGATGAGAGAGGAAGGACAAGCCAACTCATACCCAGAACAGCGTGAGAGAAGATGTTTGTGACACACATGACTAACAGGGAACTTGTACCCAGAATAGAACACCCAGGAGAAAGCCCATACGTACAAGGTCTGACAATTAAGTCCAGGAACTTAATCGTCCTAAGTGCTACATACCTTGCTGCTGAGTATCACTACAGTCCCCTTTGAAGTACTCCCCTTGGGAAGCCAAGCCCAATCCCAGCACTTAGTCCTCCCTTCAAAACAATTTTGGAACTCCTTCTGGAATGGCCATTGTGCAAAGTGGCATGATGGCAAGTCCGCTAACTTAATTGTATAGTTGTCTGTGAGGGAATTTTTAGCCAGTAAACAAATAACTGCATTGGAACACCTTCTCTACTCACATGATCTGGTCCCCACTGACTTTTTTCTTTACCTGAAGATAAAGGAAATAGTGGAAAGAAGACATTTTCATGGCATTCAAGACATTACGGGCAATACAATGACAGTTCTGATGGCCGTTCCAGAAAAAGAGTTCCAAAAGTGCTCTGAAGGATGGGCTAGGTGCTGGAATCAGTGCATAGCTTCCCCAGGTTGGGGGCGGGGGGAAGAGGGTACTTCAAAGATGACCGTAGTCATACTCAGCAATGAAGTATGTAGTACTTTTCTAGGGTGAGTTCGTGAATTTAATAGTCAGTCCCCATACATATCAACTGGTATTTGAAAAATGGTGAAAAAGCAGTGTAGCAGAGATAAGATAGTCTTTCTAACAAGTGGTTTCATACACAAAGAAATAAGCAACAATAAAATCACAGAAACAATAATAGCAAATCTTGACACCTCTTATACAAAAATTACTCAAAATGGATCATAACCTCAAATGTAAAATCTAAAGCTAAAAAACTACTAGGACTTTCACTCAGTCATATTAAATAAATAAATAAAAACTACTAGGACAAAAAAAACAGGAAGAAATTTTTGTTATTGTGCACAGGATTTCAATAAATACTGCAAACTTACTATAAATAAAACAGTGTGACAGTGGCATAATGACAGACATGCAGACAGTGGCACAGAATTGTTAATAAACCCATACATCTATGAACAACTGGTTTTCTACCAGGATGCCAAACTCATTCAATGGGGGAAAACATGTTCTCCTTAACAAATGGTGCTGGGATTAAAGAATGAAGTTGAACTCCTGCCTCACACCATATATACCTCACACCATTAACTCAAAATGGATCAATGACCTAAATTTAAGAGCTAGAAGTATAAAACTCTTAGAAGAAAACATAGTAGCAATCTTCAGGTTCTTGTATTCAGCAGCGGATTCTTAGCTATGACACCAAAATCAGGAACGACAAAAGAAAAAAAAAATAAACTGGACTTCATCAAAATTAAAACCTTTTGTGCATCAAAAGGCAGTACCAACCTACAAAGCAAGACAAAATATTCAGAAACTATACAGCTGATGAGAGTTTAATATCCAGAAGAAATAATCAGAACTCAACAACAAAAAGACAAAACAACTCCATTAAAAATGAAGGAAAGACTTTAAGAGATATTTCTCCAAAGACACACAAATGGCCAATAAGCATGTAACAAGATGCTCATTCTGCTAAATTGATGAGCCCTGAAAACTCTATGTCACATGAAACAAATCAGACACAAAAGGACAAATATTGCATGATCCCACTTGTATGAAATACCTAAAACAGGCAAACACATAAGACACAAATGTAAATTTGTAGTTACCAGGGGCTGGGAAGAAGGGCATCAAAAAAAACCCCAATTGCATTGCCAGTGAGTCGATTCCAACTCACAGCAACCTTATAGGTCAGAGTAGAACTGCCCCATAGAGTTTCCAAGGAGTGCCTGGTGGATTTGAACTGGAATCTTTTGATTAACAGCTGTAGCACCTAACCACTACACCACCAGGGTTTCCCAGGAGAGGGATAATAGAGAGTTATGGTTTAAGGGGTACTAAGTTTCTGTTTGGAGGGGATGAAAAAGTTTTGGAAATAGTGCTGATGGTTGCACAACCTCATGGATGTAACTAATATCACTGAACTATACACTTGAAAATATTTAAAAAGCCAAGTTCTTGGTATATGTATTTACCAAAGTAATTTTTTTTTAAAAGAGAGAATTGTCGAGGTGATGAAAATGTTCTATTTCCTGGTTGTCATGGTAGTGACATAACTGTATGTGTTTGTCAGATTTCACCAAGCTGTATAATAAAAGGGGTAGATTACACTGTAGATAAATTATACGTCAGTAAACCTCACCAAAGAAATAAACCAATAAGTATATGTATATTGCTGAAGCCCTGAACTTAGCCATATCTGAAATGAGATTTACTCTCGGCCTTCCCAGTAAAGTAAGATGTTAAATTATTTTCTTAAGCCATCTGGTTTGGATTTTCTGTTCCCTTCCACTAAGATGCCTAACAGTTACATAGGCCCTCTCTTTTCTACTTTTATATCCCCAGGATCAAGGGCTCCCTGTGGCTCACGTGGTTAGGTGATCAGCTGCCAACCGAAAGGTCAGCAGTTGAAACCCACCAGCATCTCGGAGGGAGGAAGGTAATGGCAGTTTCTTTCCGCAAGGATTACAGCCTGGGACACCGTGTGGGGGCAGTTCTACTCTGTGTTATACAGACGCTATGAGTCAGAATGGACTCCACACACACAACAACAATGCCCAGCACCTAGGTTTATTGAGATTGTTACAGCTCTCTTGCTCCATCTCTCTCTACCTCTCTGTCTTCTGATCGATCCCAGGAGCTTCTCAGCACATGGATTCCAGGTCCAAAGGGTGTACTCCATCCCTGGCTCTTCTTCCTTAATGACAGTGATATCCCCTCCTTCCCACCTCTAACATGCCTCATTTTAACACTAGCAGAACGCCAAAACTGACCAATCCTTTCATTAGGGTTTCAGAGACCTTATATGCACAGTCCTACTCCCAACATGGGTGCCGTGAATTTTATCTGCATTATTAGCAAGCTGTCAGATCCCCTTGGTGGGCAATAGTTACCTTATTTGCACAGACCCACCCAGTCACTTAGAGGCGAGTTATAAAACCACGGTGAGAAAGGCCACATAAAAGCAACCCATCTCACTGCAGTGTGGTATGTACAACATTCCCCTGTCTTCTGCCAGAATAGTTGCCAACAATCATCGTGTCCTTCAGAGCAAATATAGCTTTAGGGACCTTCCTAACATGGGGGAACATTTGCTGTTGTTACAGGCTGAAATCCTTCCTACTCCCTCTCTGTAGCAAGCGGACTCTTAAATTGTCTGCTAGCAATCCATACCTCCTGTGGCATCTCCTCCCTTTTAGCATGCAGAGGACCCATGACTTACTTCTAATCAATAGACTATGGGAAAGGCAATGGGATGCTGCTCTGTGATTCAGATACATGAGACTGCAACTTCCATTTTGCTAGAAGACTCTATTGCCCTCTTGGCTTGTATACTTTGAAGAAGCTATTGACGGTGTCTGCAAGACCCATAACGGCATTATAAAGAACTGAAGGCCTCCAGCCAACAGCAGGCTGAGAGCTGAGGCTCTCAGTCCAACAACCCTTGAAGAACTGAATTCTACCAAAAATCACATGAGCTTGGACAGGGGTCATTCCCCAGCTAGACCTTCACATGAAACCACAGCCCCAACTGACAACTTGAGTACAGCTTGTGAGATACCCTAAAGCAGAAGGCCCAGCTAATTCATGCCAGGATTCTCAACCCTCAGAAACTGTAGGGCAATACATGTGAGATGTTTTAAGCTGCAAACTGGGTGGGGGAGGGAGGAAAGTAGTTGTGATGCACCAATAAATAATTAATCACACTCCTCCATCACAAACCATTTCAAAGATGCAAGTAACTATGCGCCTCACAGAGAGAATGCTTTCTAGCAATTTTTAACTATACATTTATCTGATGATGTTAAACTTCACTTTGCTGAGGCCCCTAAGTTTTGCCCTAAATAACTGTGGACTTATTTCCTCAAATTAAGCAAAAAGTCTTGAAATATACTTTATCTTTTTCCTGCCTTCTTTTGCTTATTTAGTGATTTAGTTATTTATTTTGACACCCTAATAAAATAAAGCAAGCTAATCTCTGGAAGTTAAGTGGATAATTCTTGTACTATAGGTTACAATTAATTCAGTCCCACAGACAGATAAAAGCTTACTTCTGTATCTGACGGCACTTGGCCTTGGCGTATCTGGAATGCCTGGTGAGTTGTACCTGGAATACCATGGTAACCAAGACTATTTTACTAAATGGCTCTTAACTTCATTTGTTGGTATAAAAAATTTGCCATCTCTATTCTCCCCCTTTTGAAAACAATAGGAAATTTAAATCACAACAAAAAATTGGAGGTAGCTGGAGTGGAAAAGTAAAGCTGAGTTTTGCCTCTTCATCCCTATTACTTCACACACTACAGCTGTGTTCCGCCTTGTTCTCAGTTGTACAAAACATGCTTTGCGTAGGCAAGTATTTATTGTAATGGTATTCCTGGGCCCACTTTCCCCCTAACACTCCAGCTGGGAGTGTTATAGAGCAGGAATGAGCTAAAGGGGCCAAATCTAACACGCTATTTTTTAAAGAAAGTTGTGTTGAATCACAGTCACGTCCATTCCTTTATGTATTGTCTATGGTTGCTTTCACATGACAACAATAAGGTTGAGTAGACACAATAGCTGCAATATGGCCCACAAAGCCATTTACATAAAAGTTTGCTCAGGGGACACCTAGGTCAATGGGTATAACATAGTTCATAAAGAAAATGTTTTACATTCTACTTTAGTGAGTAGTGTCTGGGGACTTAAAAACCTGTGAGTGGCCATCTAGGGCACATCCACTGGTCACATCCATCCTTTCTGGAGCAAAGGAGAATGAAGCAAATCAAAAACATAGGGAAAATATTAGTCCAAAGAATGGATGGACCATGTGAATCACAGCCCCTGCCAGTCTGAGCCCTGAAGAACTAGATGGTGCCCGGCTACCACCACTGACGGCTCCAACAAGGAGCACAACAGAGGGTCCCAAACAGAGTAGGAGAAGGATGTAGAACAAAATTCAAATTCACAGAAGAACGCCAGACTTAGTGGTCTGACAGACACTAGAGGACAAGCCCCTAGATACCCTGCTAGCTCTGAACTGAAGCCACTCTTGAAGTCCACCTTTCAGCCAAAGATCAGAGGGGCCTTTAAAACAAACCGTAACACACCCATTAAACGTGCTTCTTCGATCAGTCAAGTATGTGAGACCAAAGGGGCAACACCTGCTGAAAAGCGAAGATGAGAAAGCAGGAAGGGTCAGAGAAACTGACTGAATGAACATGGGGAACCAGGGTAGAGAGGGGGAGAGTGCTATCACATTTCAGGGATTATGACTAATGTCACAAGACAATTTGTGTACACGTTTTTGGAAAAGAAACAGTTTACTCTATAAAATTTCACCTAAAGTACAACAAACTGTAATGAATTGAGTTGATCCCCCTGAAGATCTGTGTAGCAATTCAGCTAGGCCAGGATTCCTGGTATTGCGTGATGTCCTCCTTGCTGTAAATCCTGCCTCTGTGATGTTAATGAGGGTGGATGGGCAGCAGTTGTGTTGGTGCCACAGGATTCAAGGTAAAAGACCGTTTTGTGCCTTGAGGCAGTCTCTTGAGTTAGAAAGGAACAAAGCTAGCTGAGAGATTTGGGAACCTCCTACCATCAAGAAAACAGCACCAGGAGTAGAGTGCATCCTTCAGACCTGAGGTTCCTGTGGCAAGATACTCCTTGACCAAAAACTAATGCAAAACAAGGACTTTCCTTCAGAGTCAACAAAGAGGGATAGCCTTCCCATGGAGCAGACACCTTGAATTTGAATGTGTAGCCTGCTAGACTGTAAGAATAAACTTTTCTTTGTGAAAGCCATCCACCCTGTGGTGTGTCTGTTAGAGCACTACCATTGACTAAGATGACACCTGTCCTAAAGAAAGTGAAGCTTCGGGGAGTGACCACGGGTTTCTCTACTTGGCATTTGCAAGGAGGTCTGAATGGGGATCAGATGTGCATTCTAGCTCCAGCTTGGCATCTGTGTGACCTGGCACTAGTGTTGGGAATAGAAGGGCATGAAATGGGCAGAGAGACACCAGTCCAACAGTCCAGGAAAGTCTATTCAAAGACAGAGAAGTGAGATCTGAACTGAGATGTGGCTCAGCCCACCCACTAGGTGGTGGGGCCAGGTTTTACAGTTTTATAGTTCCAATGAAGAATTGAGGGGTGACTAATACAAAAGTTTTCTATAGCTTTGTGATTATACCGAGTAGGACATATCGGGTTGTTTTTGGTCATACTTGTGGGACATGCATATCAAGCTGCTTTCAGCTAATAGCGAGATCTGATCACTGGATAAGACCTCCCTGAACTCGAGGGACAGAGCTCTTTCAATGACCTCCCTGAATTGCAGGGACAGAGTTCCCTCAGTTAGTCAGCTCTCTTCTCTGAGTCTTGGTTTACTTACCATAATTTCAGTGGGCAGAGCAGATTAAGTTTCTTCTGGCTGTAAGTAACAGATAATGAACACAAGCCACCTTGATCATGACATTGATGTGAATAGTCAACAGTTTTTATATGAAACATAATGGTTTTATTTCTTTCCCTTTGTTTCCTGCACTAGACAGCTTAAACTTGATACTATAAACTTGAAGTCTAAACTTGTCCAGTCTTCCAGGAAAAGAGGCAGAACTAGCTTTTAATCAGTTAGGGCTTGGGGACTAAATGAGCCATGAATATTGAGCATAAAAGAACCAGAAATGAGAAATGAGTTTGTGTAAAGTAATGCTCATCATCATGATGTACGTTGCACTTAAGCCATACCAGGCACAGTTGTAAGTGCTTTACACGTTTTAATTGATTTGAATTCTTACAACCAACCTACGAAATTGCACCATTTTTGCATACAGAGAAGGTAAGCAACTTCCCAAGATCACAAAACTAGTAAGCGATAGAGCCACTATTAATGTTTAGCCATGGTCAATGTAGAATTGATGCATTTGAATGACAGTACTGGTGAAGAATACTGACTATATCATGGACTGACAGAAGAATGAACAACATGGAAGCAGCAGTTGAGAAATCAAAAGACACTTTGCATGGGGCAAATCTGCTGTAAAAGACCTCTTTCAAGAGTGTCTTAGTTGTCTAGTACTGTTATAACAGAGGTATCACAAATGGATGGCTTTAAAAGAGAAATTTTATTTTGTTACTGTCCAGTAGGTTAAAAAGTCCAGATTCACAATATCAGCTCCAGGCAAAGACTTTCTCTGCTGGCACTGGAGGAAGGTCCTTGACATCAATTTTTCCTTGGACTGGAAACTTCTAAGGCACAGGGATTCCTGTCCTTTCCAAAGCATGCATTCTGCTCCCAGAACTGCTTTCTTGGTGATATGAGGTCCCCCAGTTCTCCACTTGCCTCCCTCTCCTTTATGTCCCAAGAAGCATGCCTTAAGGCACACTCAGTCCTGGCCCCACCAATACAACTACCCCATCATTTCAGAGAAGCAGAGTTTACCACTTAAAGGAACATTGCACAATACTGAGAATCATGGCCCATCCAAACTGCTACACATATTTTGGGTGGAACACAATTTAATCCATGACAAAGTGTTCAAAAGCAAAGATGCCACCTTGGAGACTAAGGTGCCCCTGATCCAATCCATAGTATTTTCAGTTACGTTATAGGCATGTGAAAGATGGATGATGAATGAGGAAAACAAAAGAACTGATGCACTGGAATTATGTTGATGGGAAAGAATACTGATACACACCGTGGACTGCTTGAAGAACAGACAAATTTGTCTTCGAAGAAGTACAGCCAGAGTGCTCCTTAGAAGCAAAGATGGCAAGGCTTCATCTGACATATTTTGGACGTCTTGTCAGGTGGGACCACCCTCCCTGGAGCAGGATGTCGTGCTTGGTAAAGTAGAGGGTCATCACAAAAGAAGCAGCTCCTCAATGAGATGGACTGATCTAGTGGCTACAACGGGGTCAAACATAGGAAGAATTGTCAGGATGGCACAGAACCTGTTAGGAGTCAGAATTGACTCAACAGCACATAACAACAACATTAACCATGGGGAGAAGAGAACATGAGAAAGACACGGAAGAATTAAGAGGTCTGGCTGGACCACAGCATCCGTCCTCACTAAGATTCACTCTCCTCGAGTTGTAGCCTCCTGTCCATAACGGTCAGTTTTGAGTACCCCAGCGCCCTGTGTCCTGTGGATGGCCTCTGTAAAAAGACCCTCCCAGCTGTCCTCAGTGGCATCAGCAGCCAGGACCCGACTTAGGGAATTTCCCATTCATGCAAAAACTTGGTTCAGCCACTCCCTAACTTGCTCAAATGTGGGCACACTCATTGGACACCTAGAAGTTAGACATAGGAAAGAAACTTCTGCACTGCACTTACGGGAGCTTGACTGGAAAGTTCTCCCCTCCAAGTAGGACAGTGGTCTCTGTACCCCCAGGACTTACGCAGCCACGGTGACACTGCAGTTGATGATTCCCAGGCACAAGAATGACGTTCTCTCCACGAGGTGCATCTTAATTCCTGGAGTGAAAACAATGAGTAGAAGAAGTAAAAGTGTTTAAGGGACATTTGTCCTTAATATGAAAATGAGATAAAGGGGACTGATATATGTAGGAGTCTATGGTACCTTTGTTTGGTGTTAGGTGCCGTCAAGTCTGTTCTGACTCATAACAACCCTATGAACAACAGAATGAAACGTTGCCCAGTCTTGTGCCATGTCCACAATAATTTTTATGTTTAAACCCATTGTTGCAGCCACTCTGTCAATCCACCTGGTTGAGGGTCTTCCTCTTTTTCACTGACCCTCCACTCTACCAAACATGATGTCCTTCTCCAGGGACTAATCCTTCCTAACAACATGTCCAAAGTATATAAGACGCAGTCTTGCCATCTTTGCTTCCAAGGAGCACTCTGGTTGTACTTCTTCTAGAACAGATACGTTTGTTCTTTTGGTGGTCCGTGGTACATTCAACATTCTTCCCCAGCACCACAGTTCAAAAGCATCTATTCTTCTTCCGTCTTCTTTGTTCATTGTCCAGCTTTTGCATGCATATGATGTGATTGAAAATACCATGGCTTGCGTCAGGTGCACTTTAGTCTTCAAGGTGACATCGTTACTTTTCAATATTCTAAAGACGTCCTTTGCAGCAGATTCTCCCAGTGAAGTGTGTCTTTTGATTTCTTGACTGCTGCTTCCATAGACTTTGACTGTGGATCCAAGGAAAGTGAAATCCTTGACAACCTCAATCCTTTCTCCATTTATGACAAGGTTGCTTACTGGTCCAGTTGTGAGGATTTTTGTTTTCTTGATATTGAGGTGCAATCCATACTGAAGGCTGTGGTCCTTGATCTTCATCAGTAAATGTTTCAAAGCCTCTTCACTTACAGCAAGTAAGGTGGTGTTGTCTGAGTAACACAGGTTGTTAACGAGTTGTCCTCCGATCCCGATGCCCTGTTCTTCTTCATATGATCCGGGTTCTCAGATTATTTGCTCGACATACAGACTGACAAGGTACGGTGAAAAGATACAACCCTGATGCACGCCTTTCCTGACTTGAAACCATTCGGTGTCCCCTTGTTCTGTTCACATGATTGCCCCTTGATCCACATACAGATTCCTTAAGAGCACAATTAAGTGTTCTGGAATTCTCATTTTATCCAATGTTAGCCGTAATTTGTTATGATCCACAGTCGAACGCTTCAGCACAGTCAATGAAACACAGGTAAACATCTTTCTGATATTCTCTGCTTTGATATTCCTGCTTCCACATCCTCTTCGGAATCCAGCTTGAATTTCTGGCAGTTCCTTATCAGTATACTGTTGCAGTTGCTTTTGAAATATCTTGAGCAAATTTTACTTTCTTGAGATATTACTGATACTGTTCGGTAATTTCCACATTCGGATGGATCATGTTTCTTTGGAATGGGTATTAAACATGGATCTCTTCCAATCAGTTGGAGAGGTAGCTGTCCTCCAAGTTTGTTAGCATAGCCAAGTGAGCACTTCCAGAGCACCATCTGTTTGTTGAAATATCTCGATTGATACTCCATCGGTTCCTGCAGTCTTGTTTTCTCCAGTGCCTTCAGTGCAGCTTCAACTTCTTTCTTCAGTACCATCAGTTCCTGATCATATGCTACCTCTTCAAATGTCTGAACATCGACCAGTTCTTTCTGGTATAATGACTCTGTGTATTCCTTCCATCTTCTTTTGATGCTCCCTGAGTCGTTTAATACTTCCCCTGTAGAATCCTTCACTACTGCAACACAAAGCTTGCATTTTTCTTCAGTTCTTTCAGCTTGAGAAATGCAGAACATGTTCCTCCCTTCTGGTTTTTCCATTTCCAGCTCTTTGCACCTGTCCTTATAATACTTTCTTTGGTCTGCTCAAGCTGCCCTTTGAAATCTACTGTTTAGGGCTTTTACTTCACCAGTCTTAGCTGGTAGGAGACTTGTGCCCTGAAGAGTTCTGGGCTGAGTGGATTGATTAGGTATCTTAGCTGATAGGATGTGTAAAGACAGAATGAGCAGCCCCCACTTGTCTGTCAGTAGACAATTGCTTGTTGCTGTGGCACTGGAAGCTATGCCACAGGTATTTAGGTACCAGCAGGGTCACCCATGGCAGGCAGGTTTCAGCTGAGTTTCCAGATTAAGACAGACTAGAAGAAAGACCCAGCAGTCTACTTCTGAAAAGAATTAGCCAGGGAAAACCTTATTTATAGCAGCGGAACCTTTTACCTTTAGTAAACAATATAAACAGTAGCAAACACTAAAGAAATTATCTGGGATTTTCATGTCTGAAATCAGCAACAGTCAGTACCATACAACCCATTTTCCATTTACCAACACAAGACTGCCGGAAATATCTCAGGATCTCCCTCCCCTGGCTCTGCAGGAAGATGCTTACAAACTTGTTTTGCTTTGTTGCAAAGGCATGTTTTCCTCACTACAACTGTGCAGCCATCCCAGTGTGCCTTTTTTGACTCTAGGACTTGAATTTCTTAACATACAGCCCTCTTAGGGACTCTCTTGTGTCCCACAGGCACAGTGCTTGTGAAGTCCTAGTCATCTGATGTACTTAATGGTCGCTGACATCTATTAAAACTTCACATGTGCCAGGCATGGTGCTATGTATCTTAGGACTTTTACAACCTGTAATCCTTGAAGTCCTCCCTGTGAACCTACAAGCAGCTGGAAGCACCTCTTCTGTGGCATTTATTCCCAGATGAAGGAGGAGGAAACTGGCTTAGAAATGTGCGCATCCCTTAAGTCACCCTGCTAGCTAGTGGGATTGCCAGTAAGCAAGACCAGGGCTGTCTGACTGCAGAGCAAGAGCCTTTGGTCGTAAATCTGTGCTGCCAGCTCCACCTGGTCCAGCTGAGTAGCTCTTCCTCCACTCAGGCTTCTAGAGCTTTGGTCAGGCAGCACTCAAGGGAGTTAATGTTTGTCACATACAGCTCAGGAGTCCCCTCCCGAAGACCAGGAATCATAGGCATAGGCTTAACCTTACTCTCCAAGACTCTGCAGAATTGCTGCTTCTGCTGCATCACCTGCATCACCTCCCTTTTCTACTCACCACCCTCGTTTCCCCTTGTGTAATTACATCTAACAGCCCTGATGTTTTCAATCACCTCATATGCATGCGAAAGCTGGATGATGAATGAAGATGGAAGAATTGACGTCTTTGAATTATGTTGTCGACGCAGAATATTGAAATATACTATGGACTGCTAGAAGAATGTACAAATCTGTCTTGGAGGAAGCACAGCAAAAATGCTCCTTAGAAGCAACCAAATCCAGTACAACTAGATGATGCCCAGCTACCAACACTCACTGCTCTGAGAAGGATCACAATAAAGGGTCTTTGACAGAGCTGTAGAAAAATACAGAACAAATTTGTAACAGCAACCAAACAGATCTGACTCACTGGCCTGACAGAGACTATAGAAACCTCAAGAGTATGGCCTCTGAGTATCCTTTCAGCTCAGTAACAAGATCACTCATTAGATAGGACCATTCAAAAAAAGAGAGAAGGATTAAAGGAGCATACTAGTCCCGGAGCAAGGACTAAAAGGCAGGGGGAAGGGGCCAGGAAAGCTGCTAATAGGGAACCCAAGGTTGAGAAGGGCAAGTGCTGACATATTTGATGTTGTTGGCCAATGTCTCAAAACAATATATGTACTAACTGTTTAATGAGAAAATGGTTTGTTCTGCAAACCTTCACTCAAAGTGCAATTAAAAAATTAAGTATGTGTTGTGACTACTGAAACTCTATACCTGTGGATGTAATCCCACTTGGGAATAGGATGTTCTTATGCTGATGAGATCACATCAGTGAAGCGTTGTCTTAAACCTTCGAGATATGAAGAGGACAGATTCAGCACAGAGAAGCAAACACAAATGGAAGATACATGCCACATGAAAATTGCCAAGGAACTAAGAACAGAAGCTGGAAAGATACAAAGACCAAGCGCCAACAGAGAGAGTATCATGGATTGAATCATGTTGCCAAGGAAACATGTGTAGCCAAGAGGTCAGCAGTTCAAATCCACCAGGTGTTTCTTGGAAACTGTATGGGAAAGTTCTACTCTGTCCTATAGGGTCACTATGAGCTGGAATGGACTCAATGGCAACGGGTTTGGTTTTGTTTTAAACTATGATAAAATAAATGTCTGCTTGTTGAAACCACTCATTTGTAATATTTCTTTTATAGCTGTACCAAGAAATTACAGCAGATGAGAGCAAGAATTTTCAGTCTTTTTTTTTTTAACTTGTTGACCCATGCAAATGTATTACTTACATTCAAAACAGTCAGCAAAATAAAATGTGCTGAAAAGTTGACCAACTGTGGATAAGGAAGAAAAGTATGCAGCTCCTGCTTCAGGTCAATTATGGTTTTATAGGAGTCTTGCTCATGCCTTGGCTAGCATCTTGTCAGATATTTCTACCTTAGCCTAGAATTTGACTTCTCTCTCCTAATCACAACATCCATGCCTATGTGGAAAACCGTTAAGATCGATTCTCCAAAATATTTAGCAAAGGGAACATGGTTATATTTCTGTTTTGTACATCAGATGCTTTTAACTAGCTTAACATCTCATTCCAAATGCTGATGCTACTGAAATGTAAAGAATTACATTAATAGCAAGTACATTTTAATAATTGATGATCTGTTTGCTTAACATTCAGTTATTGCTTGATGTAAGAAGTCTCTAGTGCAAAATCTTCTCTGCTAATAGCCCAAATAAAATTGATCAAGTAAGGTTGGGTGGTTTGTTGTTGACTTTTTTTTTAAATTCAAACACCAGGGCATTTGCCAAGTTCTTTATCTGTGGACAAGAATATTTCAGAACATGTACATGTGACATGTTTTGGGTCCACAGTTGAAAAGTATTCCCATTAAGAAAATAATATTTGCACCCACCAGCCAGCCAAGCCAGCATCCACCTAAAAACCTACTACCACTTAACCTATAAGAGTCCAAATCTTAGGTTTATTGACAGACTGTCAAATTAGACATGAGGGAACATTGCCCAGATAAGAAACACAGAGAGAAACTCCCAAGGGCACCAAAAGAAGATGGCATAAGCATTCTGTTCTAGTCAGCTAGTGCTACTCTCACGTAAATACCATGAGTGGATGGCTTTAACCAAGAGATTGCAGGTCCAACTTCAGGGTGTTCTCTGAAAGGGAAAGTTTTCCCTCTGTCAGCTCTGGAGGAAGGTCCTTGTGTTACATCAGTCTTTCTTTGGTCAGGGAGCATCTTAGCACAGAAATAGCAGGTCTGAAGGAAGCACTCTGCTCCCAGTGCTGCTGTCCTGATGGTATGAGGTTCCCAACTCTCTGCTTACTTCCTCTTTCTTTTATCTCTTGTAGGATAAAAGGTGGTGCAAGCTACACTCCAGGGAAACTCCCTTAGCAAGGGTGCCGCAGTCCCACCTGATCCTTTTTTGACATAATTCTGTCTATTATACAGGCAAAGATTAGGATTTACAGCACAAGAAAATCCCAAATCACACAACACTGGGAGTCACAGTCCAGCCAAATTTCTATACATATTTTTAGGGGGACACAATTCAATTTATGCCACACTCCAAGTGCTTTGTAGAAATTCATGTCCTGAAACTCTCCACCCACATGCATCTGGGGAACAGGAGACCCTGTCCATGCACTTCTACAGCTCAGGATCTAGAGCCTAGCACTGTCAAAACAGGACCCATCACCCTAAACATCCATTCAGGTCCCATAGAGCACTTCTCCTCATGTCTTGACCTGTGTGTGCTCAAAACAAAAGACAGCTGTGCCCAAATACCAAGAGATGAGCACCACTCCAGAATGCATGGATGATCTGAGGGGCAGAGGTACCCAGGAAGTGGAAAGATAAATTAACCTAATCATCCAACACTTCCTGTCAAACAGTGTGAATGTAATAGATACTTGTGTAGAGTGGCATTGTTTCTTGGTATTGCTGATAACCTACACCTTGCTTCACTTTCTTTTCCAGTTTGTGGTCTCGACCTATCCAAAACTTAGTATGGCATTTGCAACAGTTGCATGATATGGCTAAGGAAAAGGCTACAGTATTAAACAATTCATAACTCATTAATCTAGAGTCAATTCCACATCACAGCTACTCTTAATGTTTTGCATACGTAGGTCCAAAACCAAAAACCACTACTGTCAAGTCGATTCCCATTCATAGTAACCCTATAGAACACAGTAGAATTGCCCCTTAGAGTTTCCAAGGAGCTCCTGGCGGATTTGAACTGCTGACCCTCTGGTCAGCGACCGTAACCACTGCACCACCAGGGTTTCCTACCTAGGTCCAGGCATCAGTTCAGCACTCAGCGTTGGAGGTTCAAACCCATCCAGGAACTCTGCAAGAGAAAGACCTGGTGATCTTCTTCCATAAAGAATATCCTAAGGGGAGAAGGCAGAAAGAAAGAGGAAAACAGGACATACGGAAATAAGGAGCCTGGGATAGAAAGGAGGAGAGTGCTGACACATGGTGGATATCACAGGCAATGTCATGAAAAAAATCTGTATACAAATTTTTTATGAGAAACTCGTGTTCTGCAAACTTTCACCTAAAGCACCATAAAATAAAATAAACAAGTAAACCCTATGGGTAGGTTCTCCTTGGTCACATGGGGTCCCTGTGAGTTGAAAATTGACTCAACGGCACCGAGCGATAGCGCCAAGTATCAAAAATGATATGTAATACTGATTCTTGACCTGGACAATGAAATGGATATAGAAACCTAGACCCATGAATAATTTTTAAGCAAAAATAGAGTCAGACTTAACTACACGTTCAAAAACTAACATTTACAAACTTTATTAATTGTTAATATTTATTATAATTTGTATTTTTGTCTTCTACTTTTGAGAGATTACAGTCAGCCCCTTCTCGTACCCCCCAATCCCCATCTACGTATTCTGCTCCTTGGATTCAACTAACTGCAAGTTGAAAATATTCAGGGCAAGGAAGGAAAGGGAGAAGATAGTTCCAGAAAGTACAGTTAGAGTTTTCCAAGCACCACGCGCTGTGCTGAACGCAGGTGAGGGAAGCGATGTGCGGGCATCCGCGGCAGTCTCCCAGGTCCTCGGTCTCTGTCCAGCTCTTGCTGCCCGACTTCTCCTTCATTCGCTACTTGTGTTGCAGGCGCCCTTTGTTTCCGTGAAAAATGGGTCCTAAAAAGCAGTGAAGCAGTGAAGGCGATCCCTCCAAAGCTAAGAGGGAGCCTAAAGTGCTATCTCTGGATGAGAAAATAAAAATCTCAGATCTTTTGACAAGTGGCACGCTGCTTGCTGAAGTGGACCCTAAGGTCTGTAGGAAAGAATGACGCATTTGTGTGTTAAAGCAGAAAAAAGCAGAAATTCGTGCAAGTGTTACCGCTGCTCCCATAATAGGAAAAGTGATCTCCAGTGGCCTCCCTTGCTGGTGACAAAGTGGCCTGCTAAGACAGCAAAGGCATTAAGGGTTAAGTGTAAGAATTAACACCTGTTCACATAGCATTTCCATTGTATTAGATATTACAGGTGATCTAGACATGATTTAGAGTACATGGGAGGATGTACCTAGGCTACACACAAACACTACATCATTTATATAAGGGATTTGAGCACCCCTGGACTTTGGCATCCATGGGGGATGCTGGAACCAATCCTCTGAGGATACCAAGAGATGACTGTATATTAAATTCTAAGGAGGAAATAGATGTTTTTGAAAACACAAATGAAAAAGTATTTTAATTTAAAATTTTTATCTTTAATATACTTTTATGAAATTTTACCCAGATTTGTAATACCTTGACCTTGAATTCAATTACATTTTATTTTCCAGTCATTAAATCATTACTGTCAATAGAACACAAATGTGTGAAAATTTTTATGATGCTAGCATTAAGATGACTTTTCCCCAAATGAAGACAAAAAACAATTTATAATATCTAACAGCTGATGAATAATGTATATATTTTTATTCACTCAAACACTGCAAGCTCATCAACAGACTATCCAGAAAGTACTCAGTAAAAACTTGATGGAGTAGTCTTTGATATTGTGCCAACTTTCAGTCACATGAAAACCTTGTCTTTATTTGTATTTTTTAACTTTGTCATTATGAAGGTATAGCTGTCAGTGTAGGCAACAGAATATTTAGTTTGTCGATCTGTAATTTGTAGGTATGCAAACACGAAGGATGTGGACCTCCATTTGTACTCTTGGCCCAGATTCCATGGACAATCAGTGAGGGGCTACACGTCTGGACGTAACACAAAAAACTGGGAAAGACAAAGCAGTGGTACACTGTCAAGCACATTCCCCCCAAAGTCTCCCTTTTTGACAGTTTATTAGGAAATATGTTGATGGAATGGTCAATAAGACTGTCATTTAAAAACAAAAAAAGAAGAAGAAGAATATATTATGGGGAAAGACAAGAAACCGTCTAATTACATCATCTTAAATCTATTTATTGAGCACTTACTACATGCCAGGCACTGTTTTGGAAATAAGCACAACTTCTGCTCTCATGGAAGGCATCCGAATTGCAAAGACAAAAATAAGATAAACAAGTAAAATGCATACCATGCTGAAGAGTGAAAGGCATTAGGACTAAAAGCAAGGAAGGAGGAGTGGAAGAGGTGGACAGGGTGAAATTTTATATAGGATATGCAAAGAATCCACACTGATAATGAGACTTCAGAGAAAAGACCAGAAGAAAGAGGAGAAGTGAGCCACGCAGGTGATATGAGCTTCCAGGCAGAGGAAACAGCACATGCAAAGGCCCTGAGAAGGGAGTGTGTGGAGCACACTTGAAGAACAGCAAGGAGGAGACCAGTGTGGCTGGAACAGTGTAAGTGAAGAAGACTAGTAGTAGATGAGGTCACAGAGGGAACCGGAAGGGAAGTGGAGGCAGGGCAGATTCCACAGGTTCTCTGTGTCACAGAACTTTAGATTCACTCTGAGTGAGAAGGGATGCTGTCTCGGTCATCAGGTCCTGCTCCAACAGAAATATCACAAATGGATGGATTTAAAAAGAGAAATGTTTATTCTTACACAGTCCAGTAGGCTATAAGTCCAAATTCAGAACGTCCACTCTAGGGGAAGTCTTTACCCCTTGTTGGCTGTGGAGGAAGTTCCTTGTGTCACAACAGTCCTCAGTCAGGGAGCATCTTGGCACAGGAACCTCAGGTCTGAAGGATGCACTCTGCTTCCAGTGCTACTTTCTTGATAGCATGACATTCCCAGCTCTCTGCTTGCTTCCCTTTCCTTTTATCTCTTGTAGGATGAAAGGATAAAAAGTTGTGCAAGCTACGCTCCAGGGAGCAGGGAGGTGACCTTAGGAAGAGTGAAAGAGTCCCGCCCTGATGTTCTTTAACATAAAGCCAGTCTATTAACCAGCAGGCAGAGACTAGGATTTACAGCCCAGGAAAATCACACAATGGAGGGCATCACATAATGCTAGGAATCACCAGCCCAGACAAATTACTAAGCACATTTTTGGGGGGACACAATTCAATCTACGACAGAAGCTATTGTAGGGTCTTGAGCATGGTATTGAAATAATCTGATTTAAAGTTGTCTCTCTAACTGCTATGTATAGAGAATACACTGCTATGTATAGAGATCAAGGCAGAAGCAAGGAGCCCACTAAGAGGCCACTGCAACAATCCAGGCAAGAACTGATGGCTACTGCAGCCAGGCTGGTAGCAGCAGAGGTGGTAGGAAGTACCCAAGTTCTTGATCTATTTCAAAGGCAAGATGCATGAACAGACTAAATGTGAAGTGAGACAGAAAGGGGTCAAGAATTGTTTGGGCATGGAAAGCACAATGAATGGAATTACCATTAACTGACATTGTGACACAGGACTGAAACATCACTGTCAACAAATGGTGCTGGACAACAGGATTTCCATATGCAAAAGAGTAAAGTTAGATCTTTACTTCACACCATATATGAAAACTACCTATCACAGACCTAGAGGAGCTAAACTATAAGGCTCTTGGAAGAAAACATGGGAATCAATCATCTTCACCTTGACTTTGGCTAAGCCTTATTGGATATGACAGAAAAGGCACAGCAACAAAAGAAAAAAATACATATTTTGGACTTTATCCAAATTTAAAACTTTTGTAGTTCAAATGATACCATCAAGCACGTGAAAAGATAACGCACGGAATGAAAGAAAATATTTGCAAACCATGTATCTGATAAAAGGACATGAATTTGAAATATAAAAAGAACTCGCACAACTCCACAACAGAAAACATGAACAACCAAATATTTAAAATAGGCCAAGTGCTTGAACAGCCATTTCTCCAAAGAGAATATACAATGGTCAACAAGTATATGAAAAATAAGTGCTCAACATCATTCATCATTACAGAAACTAAAGTCAAAACCACAAGATACAACTTCACACCCACTGGACTGACTATAATCAAAAGGCAAAAAAAATATGTTGGCAAGATGTTGAAAACCCTGGAGCCCTTGCACACTGCTGGTGGGAACTCAGAATGGCACAGTAGCCTTGGAAAAGAGATTGGCATTTATTCAAAAAGTTAAACAGAGTTACCATGTTACCAAACAATTCCATGCCTAGGTGAATACAAGAAACTATATCCACACAAAAACTTGGACAAGAATGTTTATAACAGCATTATTTGTAACAGACAAAGGGGGAAACAACTCCACTATTCATTGATTGATGGGTGGGTAAATAAAATGTGGTATGTCCATGCAATGGAATGTCATTGGGCCAGCAGTATGTCCACGCAATGCGGTGTCACTGGGCCACTTGTATGTCTGCACAATTGAACACCATTGGGCCCGCTGGGACACGCATGCAATAGAATATCATTGGGCCATAAAAAGGAATAAAGCACTAATTCATTCTGTAACATGTATGAACCTTGAAAACACTTGTTAAAAGAAAACAACCAGCAACAAAAGACCAAGTATTGCATGAAGCCATTTACATGAAAAGTTCAGAAGAGGAGAATCTGTAGTGACGTAGATCAGTGGCAGGAGGTTGAATAGAAATGGGAAAAGTCTAACAGCACAGCATTTCTCTTTGGGGTGATGAAAATATTCTGAAATGGACTGTCATGGTGGTTACAGAGCTCTGTGAATATACTAGAAACCACTGGAATACACACTTGAAGTGGGTGAATTGCATGGCACATGAGTTATACCTCAAAAAAGCTGTTTAAAAAATCCTGAAACAGTAACAGAAAACCCAAGTGCAATCAAATGGTTTGGTCTTTGTTGTATGGGGCTCTACCAGCTTTGCCCTTGTCCTACCCCCTCAGCTGGCTTCCTGCCCCTAATGGTGGAACTCCACCACCCTACAAAGAGTGGGGAAATGCCACCTTAACCTCATCGCGTTTTAACAGAGAATTAACGTGAAATGGGTGTGTCAGCATTAAAGCTAGCCCCGACGTCATCTCCCACAGATTAGAGCCAGCTAAAATGAAATATTGTTCTCTAAACTAATATGTAATCTTCATAGACACCATCTTATTAAAGTCTGAGAAGCCATGGCTTTAGGACAAGCCCACCTATCGATTTATGAGCCTGGCTAGGCTTCCTGTTATGAGTTCTCTCATATTAGTTTTGCTCCAGTCTCCAAGCCAGCATCGTGTCTGCCTCTCCCTCCCTACCCCCAAAGCTGGTCACCTCTAATTCTCTAAAATTCCCCTGGTTAGGTAGAGGTGGGGATCACTTTCCTTGCCACCTCTAGGACCCTGATTATTAACCGGGCCGCGTGCTTGGATTTGATGGAAGTGGCGGCTTAGACACGTAAGCTCCTCACATACAGATGAATAATCAAAGATAAAAACTACTTTCAAATATGATTAGGCTCTGGCGGAGGCAGACAGAGGCCAGAGGGAGCACAGCTGGCAAAGACCAAGGAGCTGTGGCTTCTGAAGCTGAGGAGAGATGATTAAGGCTTCTGAGAGCCTCCCTGGCACCTTCCTGGGGAAAATGTCACAGCAAAGCCTGGCACCCTTGGCCGCCCTCTCTTTCTTCAGGCCACCAACATTCCCTCCACCCCCAAACTTCATGCCTCTTCTTTCTGCATGTTCGTTTCCTCTGGGAACAAGACAGCTCTCCCTGCTGTGACATCTCAGCTCTTTAATCCAGGCTGCCAGTAAGTGACACATATGTAGGAATCCAAACAGGCTTTGATTTGTCACACTTTCATCTAGCTGGGATCAGCCTGTGTTTCCTTATTCATTCATGTGATGGCTTCCTGCATCCCCAACAATATCCAAGCCCCACAGTTAACAACTAAAACCAAGTGAGAATTATAAGCACTTTACACATACTAGCTGATTGAAACTTCAGAACAAGCACCTGAGTTAGGAACTGTTATCCCATTATATAGATGGGGAAACTAAGCCATAGAGTTTGCCTGGTTTTGCCTAGCTGGTAAGTACTGAAACTGGGATGTGAACCTAGGTATCTTAGCCCTGGAAACCCTGGTGGTATAGTGGTAAAGTGCTGAGGATGCTAACCAAAAGGTCAGCAGTTCAAATCTACCAGGTGTTCCTTAGAAACCCTATGGGGCAGTTTTACCCTGCCCTATAGGGTAGCTATGAGTCAGAATTGACTCAACAGCAAGGGGTTTTAGGGGGTAAGCAAAGCAGAGTGAATTTTAAATAAGTTTTTAAAAGTAGGTGAAGGAAAAATAAGGACCTGAGTTCTTGGTGTCACAGTGGTTTAAGAGCTTTGGCTGTTAACCAAAAGGTCAGCAGTTCGAAACCATCAGGTGCTCCATGAAAAACTGATGAGGCAGTTCTACTCTGTCCTATAGGGCTGCTATGAGTTGGAATTGACTCCATGGCAATGGATTTGGTTTGCTTTAAGTTCTTGAAACACTTTCTCAACTGATTTCCAGTTTACCCATACTCTTGGTTTTCCTTCCTATCTCATCTGACCTAGATTTTTCAAAAAAATCAATGCCTTATACTTTAATTTAAAAGCAATTCTAAACTGATGCCATATTAAAAACAAGGGGGGTGTGGAGGAGGCTATTCCGGATCAAGAATCAGCAGACTACAGCCTACATGCCAAATCTGGCCCACCATCTGTTTTTGGCAATAAAGTTTTATTGGAACACATCCATTTGTTTGTATACTATCTCAGACTGCTTTCATGCAACAGTGGCACAGCTGATTAATGACAACAGAGGCCACATGGCCTGCATAGCTGAAAATATTCACTATCTGGTCTTTTACCGGAAAAGTTCGCAGCCCCTGGCATGGAGAATATAGTGTATGTGGCTAATTATCTCCATGAACAACTGCCTCTTTTTCAGGAGACTAAAAGAACTGGATGGTGCCCAGCTACCATTACTGAATATTTTGATCAAAGATTCTATAGCAGAATCTTGATCAAAAGAGCAAAAATGTAAATCTGAATTTCATATTCTCACGAACTCCAGACTTCCTGGAGCCACAGGGGATGGATGAGCCCCTGAAACTATTGCCCTGAGATCATCCATAAAACTGAAACCAAAAAATATCCCCTGAAGTCTTCTTAAAACCAAACAATAATTTAGCCTAACTAGCTAAAAAAAAGCTTGCCTTGAGCACTATACTCTTTTAAGAACTATCCGTATGGGATCAGAGTGACAACCTCAGTGAGTTTTTGTTAATAGACGAGGAACAACTTAGAAAAAGAGGGTGAGAATGGTTTCCTAACCTGAAGAATGGGATCAGTGTTACTGAATCATACATGTAGAAACAGTTGGATTAGTGAATGTCTTGCTGTGCATATTCTCAACAACAACAAAATAAATTTAAAAAACAGTTTGCCAGCCACTGTTCTTGACTAAGTATAAAGAGACATAAAAACCAAATGCAATGTACACACCTGGATTGAATCAGGATTCAAAAAGAAGGCTATGAGGACATTTAGGGGCCAAATGGGAAAATCTGACTATGAACTGTATATAAGATTATGTTAGGTAATTGATTTTCTTAGTTGAAAAATTATTTTGTGATTAGACACTAAAAGATCTTATTCTTGGAAGGCACTTGCTGAAGTCTTTAGTGGTGAAGTGCCATACAATCTACTTCTGAATGGTTGCATATATACACACACAGAAAACAAACATGGCAAAATGGAAATTGGTGAATCTAGGCAGAGAGTATGCGGACTCATTGTACTAGTCTTTCAATTATATAAATGTGTTGAAACTTCTCATAATAAAATCTTTAATGAGTAAGTGAATCCTCTGGGGACCTTGTTACTGCCCAGGAGAAATCCTGTACTATTACATTTTTTCCCAATCTCCCAAGCCCTAGGCAACCACTAATCTACTGTAGCTACAGATTAGCCTCTTCTGAACATTTCATGTAAAAGGCATCATGCAATACCTGATCTTTTGCTACTGGTTGTCTTCATTTAACAAGTGTTTTCAAGGTTCATACATGTCATAAAGCAAATCAGTACTTCATTCCTTTTTATGGCCAAATGCTGTTTCATTGCACAGACATACAACTGGCCCAATGTTACATTGCATGGACTTAAAACTGGGCCAATGTAGATGAAAAATTATGTCCATTGCACAGACATACTAATGGCCCAATGATGTTCCATTGCATGGACATACAACATTTTATTTACCAACACATGAATGGATGAATATTGAGATGTTTCCTCCTTTGTCGATTATTAATAATGCTGTTATGAACATTCTTGTACAAGCTTTTATGTAGATATAGGTTTTTGCCAGGGGTTCTAGAGTAAGGCCATTGATTTTGCATTCTACACTTTAATAGCAAAGTCTATAATGTTCCCAAACAAGCTTGATCATAAAAATTACCTGCAGTGATTGTCTAAATGTGAAGTACTGGCTTCCAGCATGATTGGGTCACATTTTCAGTGTTGCTAGTTTCAAAGTCAGAGTGTTGGTGATGCAGTGGTTAAAAGCTGTAGCTGCTAACCAAAAGGTTAGCAGTTCAAATCTACTAGCAAGTCTTGAAAACCCTATGGGACAGTTCTACTCTGTCCTCTAAGGTTACTATGAGTCCGAATTAACTTGATAGCAAACGAGGTTTCCAAGTGGGCACTTATGATGACTGCCAGTTAAGTTTGCAAACTCATCCTAGAAAAAGTCCTACATATCTCATTGCTGAATATCACTACATTTACCTTTGAAGTCCTCCCCTCAGGAAGCTATGCACCTATGCCAGTGCCTAGTCCACCCGTCAAAGCAATTTTGGAATTCTTTTTCCGGAATGGCCATCAGTCATTGTATTACCCTTAATGCCCTGAATGTCATCAAAATGTCTTCTCTTCAATATTTCCTTTATCTTCAGGTAAAGAAAACATCATTGGGGGCCAGATCAGGTGAGTAGGGAGGGTGTTCCAATATAGTTAGTTCTTGACTGGCTAAATTGTCTCTCACAGATAATTATACAGTTAAGTCCACAAACTTGCCACCATGCCACCAAGCATAATGGCCATTCCAAAAAGAATTTCAAAATTGCTTTGAAAGGTAGACTACAGGTACTGGCATTGGTGCATAGCTTCCTAAGGGATGTATTTCAAAGGTGACTGTAGCGATATTCAGCAATGAGGTATATAGGACTTAGAACAATTAAGTCCATGTACTTAATTATCAGACCTTGTATGTCTAGACCCAAAGGCAACACACACCAGCCTAGCCAGGGGCTTGGTAAAGACGAGGACTCTGCATGGATTAGCAAGGGCAGTGAAGCCTGAGAACACCTCTCACAGCCTTTCCCAGCACTTCCTCATGTCAACACCAGTGACTGTTCTTGGTCCAACAGCAGCTGGCAAGCATTAAAAGAAACCAAGGATCCAAGAGGAAACGTTTGCTCAGTCCCATGCTTCTCAAAAGAATGTGGTTTTGACACCTCTTTTCCAAAGACAGACCTTTGGCAATATCTCGAGAAAGCAGGAGTCTAGGGACAGGGGAGTGCCACTGACTTCTAGAGAACACATGCCACGGATGTTACTAGACACCCTGCAGTGCACATGACAGTCTCCACAAGGAAGTATCCACCCAAATGACAACAGTGCCGAGGCTGGGAAACCCTGACTTACAGGCTCCCAGAAACCCTGGTGGCGTAGTGCTTAAGTGCCACATCTGCTAACCAACAGGTCAGCCGTTCAAGTGTACCAGGCGTTCCTTGGAAACTTTATAGGGAAGTGTCTACTGTGCCCTGTAGGGTCACTATGAGTGGGTTTGGTTTTTGTTTAAGTTGCAGTGGGTTTGGTTTTTGTTTAAGTCAGGGTGCTGTAAATGGTTTGCACTAGACTGCTAACCTAAAAAGTTAGCGACTGCAACCATGGATGAATGGCCTGGAGGTCTGCTTTCATAAAGATGGCGACCATGAAAACCCTACAGAGCAGGTCTACCCTGTCACACACGGGGCCACCATGGGTGGGAACTGACTCAGTGGCAATGGATTTAAAGCAATATGCTCCCTGATTCAGACCTACCTACACAGGAACCACCTCCATACTGAACTAGACCCATCAAGATCTCTGAGTCTCAGTGTCCCCAGCCTCTATGCATCATTTCTCACAAATCTCATGAAACAACGCTAACACCTGAACATCATCAAGGACTTACCTGGCCCTCTGCTCTGTGGGTCATATGTATTTGCTCATTTAACATCAATAACAACTCTGTATTATAAGTACTGTGATGCTCTTCGTAAGGAGCCCGGGTGGTGCAGTGATTAAGCACTCAGCTGCTAAGTGGAAGATCAGAGACTGGAAGCCACTCACAGTTCCATGAGAGAAAGCAGTCAGCTTTCATGAAGATTCCAGCCTTAGATACCCCATGGGACAGTACTCTGTCCTATAAGGTTGCTATGAATTGGAATCAACTCAGAGGCAATGGATATGCCCTTCTGTAGATGGGAAACTGAAGGCTAACAGAAGAGATGGTCCTTATTCAATGTAACACAGTTAGAAAGCAAAGAAGCTGCAACTGGAACTCGAGCAGCCTGCCCCAGAGTTCACGCTGTTTGTGCGGCGACCCTAAGCCAGCCCCACAATGGCTGCAGGAAGCCTACCTGAGACAGTTCAACACTGGGGGCTCTTCTGCATCTCCCTCCCACCCACGGTGCTGGGCTCACTGCCCATGTTGCTGACGTCTTCTGATGGAATCCAGGCATTTCTGGGACACCGTGTTACTTGAGGGCTCTAACTTCACGCTCCACTTCTGAAATCAAGCAGAGAGGTCAGGAATGTACTACGACGGGAACAGTATTTACAGGCAGTGGGAATGTTGCTGAATTCTGTCAAATCACAGCATAAACTATACAACTTCATTCCTAAAATACATCCCGATGCTATCCCAGGTAGCTGAGGCATCACCCTCCTAATCAGTTGGCATCTTCAGTTGAGACAGACGGTTCCTCAAAAAGTCAAACATGGAATTGCCGTATGACCTAAAGATTCCACTCCTAGGCACAGAACAGAAACCCTAGTAGTGCAGTGCTTAAGAGCTACAGCTGCCAAAAGGTTGACAGTTCAAATCTACCAGCTGCTCCTTGGAAACCCTGTAGGGCAGTTCTATTCTGCCCTTTTAGGGTCACTATGAGTCAGAACAGACTTGACAACAGTGGGTGTGGATTTTTAAGGATATACCCAAGAGACTTGAAAGCAGAGACGCAGGTGTGTATATACCAGTGTTTATCACAGCACTTTGCGCAATCGCCAAAACATGGAAACAATCCAAGTGTCCACCAACAAACTAAATGAGGCGTATATTTATAATGGAATATTATTCAATCATGAAGAGAAATGAAACTCTGGTACATGTTATGGCACAGGTAAACCCTGCAAACACTACACTGAGTGAAATAAGACACAAAAAGATAAATACTGTGTGAACCTACTTATATGAAATTTCTAGAACAGGCAGCTAACGGCATAGATGATCAATCCTTTGCCCTTGGTTCCAGGGGAGCCAAGACTCCAGAAGGCAATCTATCAATGATGCCACTACCAACTTGGAGGTCTGCTCTCAGGTAAACAGAAAACCCTAGGAATGAAGCCACAATGGGTGGATTCCATTCTGGACCTCAGTTTGGGATAGGGTGTGGGAGGAGCTGAGATTACTAATAACCCTCCATTCTATCAAATTTAGCTTCCTCTTCCTTATTCTTCACTAATGCAAACTTTTGAAGACAATAATGCTTTGGGGAAGTTTAGAACAGCTGTAAAGATCTCTAGTAACCATCCTTTATCACTGAGATAAAAACCAGCTGTTTCACTAATTGCCCTTAACTGCTTGGGCTTGGTTATTAATGAATGCCCTTGCCTTGAGTTCAAAAAGCTTAATTAGCTCAAGTTAAGTGTTCCCAATAAATTTACTAACCTATGATAAGCTTTGCTTTAATAGGAAATGTGCAGCTCTTAATTAAATAGAATAATTTACAACTCTCCGTCTATTGTAAGTAATGGCTGCTCGGTTACCACGTTACCTAAGTAGGTGATTGGAAATCCCTCCAAAGTGGGATTGAAGATCTGGTCCATGCCCTGGGACAAATCAATTTGTTATGAGTCCATCAGCTGAGAGCTTCTTGACTTTGTGGGCCAGATCTTGGGGTGGGAGTTGGACATACTGGGTTGGGATCTCCTCTCTGTCACTCACCAGAAGCTAGCTGCCCCATCTGTACAATGGGTCCCTCACTCCCTACAGAGCTTGAGGGTAATGGACTAGAGAGCTTTTGTCATTGCTTAGATAAAGATGGAAGAGACAAGATAATGCCTTCTCTAAACCCCTCTGGGTCACATCTCTACTGGGCAGAATTATCCCCAACTAGGATCAGCCTAGGTAGCATGTGCAAAGAACCAACCGCTCCAGTGTAATTATGAGAAAAGCATCAGACAAATCCAGACTGGGGGACTTTCTAGAGGATAAAATAAAAACGAAATCTACTGCTGACAAGTCTATTCTGACCCATAGCAAGTCTACAGGCCAATGTAGAACTTTCCTATAGGGTTCCCAAGGCTATCATCTTTATGGAAGCAGACTGTCACCCCTTTCTCCCCAAGACTGGCTTGAGGATTTGAACCATCAGTCTTTCAGTTAGCAGCTGAGAGGTTAACCACTACACCACCAGGGCTCCTTTCCCATCAGGATACCTGGCCAGTGTTCCCCAGCATTATCAAGGTCATGAACAATAAAGACTGACAAACTGCCATAAACCAGAAAGGACAAAGAAGTCACAACACTTAAATGCAATGTGAAACCCTGGTGGCATAGTGTTTAAAAGCTATGGCTGCTAACCAAAAGTTGGGAAGTTTAAATCCACCGGGCACTCCTTGGAAACCCCATGGGGCAGTTCCTGTCCTCTGGGGTTGCTAAGAGTCGGATTCGACTCACAGACAATGGTTTAATGGGTTATCCTGGGTGAGACCCTAGAATACAAAGAGGGCACCAGAAAAATTGGTGAAATCCAAATAAAGTAAGTTTAGTTAATAGCAATGTACCAGTTGCCACTTTCTGATTTCAACAGACGTACCCTGGTGACATACGATGCTAACAGTGGGGGAAACAAAGTGGGGGTGGGAAGGTGTAGTAAACACTTGGCACCCTCTGTAATTTTTCTGTAAAACTAAAATTCTCTTCACACCCCACCCCCTGAAATTTTAAATACTGCTTCCCTGTTGGATAAGGTTAAAAACAGGTTTGTCCTTACAGATGAATGAAAAAACAAAACACGGTATATTTCATACTGGTGAATATTATTCAAAGATGGATTAATACATGCTACAATGTGGATGAGGCTTGAGAACATGCTGCTGAGCGAAAGAAGCCAGACACAGAAGACCAGCTATCATATACTTCTGTTTATAATGTTCAGACTAGCCGAACCCGGAGACAGAAAGCAGATGAGAGGCGGCAGGGCTGGGAGGCAGGCACCGCGACTGCTAATAGGTTCGGGGTTTACTTTTGGAAAAACGGAGATGGTCTGAAACTAGATAGTGGTTATGATTGCACAATGCGGACAACGTAATAAAGGCCTCTGAATTGTACAGTTTAAGATGGTTAAGAGGGTAAATGCTATGTTTAGAGGTACTTTACCACAATAAAACAAATAAGTGGGTTTGCCATAATTGATGGGTGATCAACACAATATTAAAGCTCTTTCCTTGTGCTTTCTATTATGAAATCTCGCTTTATTTTATATTTTTTATTTTATTTCATTTTATATTTTTATTTTTAAGGAGAGCCTTGAATATATCCTCCAATGGAGGCCAGTAACCTCCCATCATGGATTGAATTATGTTCCTCCCAAAAATGTGTGTATCAGTCTGGCTGGGCTGTGATTCCCAGTACTGTGTGATTTTCCTGTATGTTGTAACCCTGGCCTCTGTGATGTTAATGAGGGAGAATGGGCAGCAGTTGGGTTGGTGGGGCAGGACTCAGTGTGTAAGATTGTACTGTGTCTTGAGGCCATCTCTTGGGATACAAAGGAAAGGGAAGCAAGCTGAGGGTGAACTTTGGGAAAGACCCAGGGTCCCTGTGCCTCAGAAGCTCCCAGTCCAGGGAAAGGTTGACAATAAGGACCTTCCTCGAGAGCCAACACAGGAAGACCTGCGCTGGAGCTGATGCCCCGAACTTGGACTTCTAGCCTACTTCTCTGTGAGAAATAAATTTGTTCGTTAAAACAATCCACTTGCAGTGTTTGTGGTTAGAGCAATCCTAGATGCCTAAGACACCCGCAAAGCCAGCGTGTGCCTGTGCTTCTGTCTGGTGGGAAGCAAAGGAAGCTAACAGACACTGGCTCTAAGCAGGACCTGTGGCGGCAAGATCGAGCCCTACTGAGGGAGATAGCTTGCCCATCTGCATTGAGCAAGGAATATGCAGTCTGGAGGTCCTTGGTTTAAACTCTAGCTGCTTAATAACTAGCACGTGCCTACCAGTAAGAAACCCTGGTGGCATAGTGGTGAAGTGCAACATCTGATAACCAAAACGTCAATAGTTCGGATCCACCAGGTGCTCCTTGGAAACTGTGGGGCAGTTCTGCTCTGTCCTATAGGGTCACTATGAGTTGAAATCAACTCAGTGGAGGTAGGTTTGGGTTTTGGCCTACCAAGGCTTTGTCTCCAGAGTCCTCTTCATTTTGGAGTTCATGCTTGCTTGAAAAATTAAGGAAAATCTTGCTCATCTGGGTATCAAATAAGACAAAGAAAAATCGACGAGATGTTCCCCTCAGCCCATGTTTCTACTCTAAGAGCCACAGAAGTTCTCAGAACATTCCACCCTACCCTTTGTCTGTCCTCTGACGGTGGCTTGGTCACACTCACAGGGGGGCAGGGGCAAATCTCCACAATGGGCAATGCCAGCTCCTGGGCTCCGTGACAACTCCACCTTCAGGCAGCAGACAGGAAGCAGCAACTACCTAGAGTAACAGCCCCTGATGCTAAAGTCCTCCACTGCCTGACATCTCTGGTTTCACTGTGATCAAAAGCACCCAAGTATAGTGTGGCCTGAGAGTCTACATCCCATGTGTGGGCAGAGCCTACAATGTTGGGTTTGTGTGTGTGTGTGATAAATATATTTATAACCTAACAGTCGCCACTTCAGGCTTTTTCACATGTACAATTCAATGACAATTATATACCCATCACCATTATTCATCTCCAAATTTTCCATCATCCTTAACAGGAGGTCAGTGTTCCCAAAGCGGTGACCTAAATGTTCATCAACAGCAATATCCTGTTAATGGTGAGTGAGTGACATGCCAGAGGAGAGAACGATTTAGTCAAAAGCCAGTGGATCCCGCTGTGACTCACGTCATAGCTGAGGACTGTTCGTTTAAGAATACACCAAGCTAAGGTATCTGGGCAGAAAGGATTTCAATAGCTCACCTGGAAGGACACCAGCTGCTAATAAAATTAGTCACTATTATTCCTGTCTAACAGACCAGATCTTATTAGGCCCAGAATAATAAAATTATTTGCTCAAAAAATCACGTTACTATTATAATTATAAATCTCATTTGCACGTTGTAATAAATCCATCATCACACATTTCAGTAGAACGTTGAACATTGCCCAAAAAGCTTTTGCACCATCCCATGGCATCCTCACACAACCCAGGGATGTAAATAAGGAATTTTATCCCCAGGAGAGTATTATTTTTTCTTTCTTTTTTTGCTCATTTTCTTAGTCTCCTGGCCCTCCATAACACATCATCTCCCCTCTCCTTGGTGTCCCCTATTAAAAGCCTAGAATATATTCTTCCAAATGTGTCTCCACGCTCATCTGAATCGCATACAAATGCCTGGATTCACACACCATGTATGAAACCTGGGCATTTCCATACACACAGTCCTGGCTCTGTTTCCTCCTTGTACAATATGCCATGGAAAACCCTCCAAGGCATCTGGTATTGCTTTAATTCATCGCTTTTTAATGCTGCACGAAATTCCATGGTGTGGATGTCCTGTAATTTACTCAGTCATTAGTAGGCATTCACTGGTTTCCTGTCCTTTGCCACTACAAACAATTGTTGCAATAAATGTTGCAATAAACAGCCTTTCCACGTTTCTCAGGGGCGGAGTCCCTGGAGTGGGATCACTGCTGCACCTGAACGCTAGAGGTATTTCTTTTTAACTATTTGTAAAACAACAAAACAAGAGATCAGTACTGGTGGTTACTCCTGGGTGGGGGGCGGGAGTTGGGGCAGACAGAAGGAAGGACTGGGGAGGAGCTAGCAGGAACTTCAACATTTTGGGGTGAGGTGGGGTGATGTTCCAGCTCTCGGGTTAGAGGAACGCCAAGGAAGATTTATGCTTCCGTTATCTTTTATAATTTGCATGGATGTTAGTACCTCTAATAGTCAGTGTAGATTAAATAATCTATATTAATTTCAAATAATTTGTCTTTGAATTTTAATAAGTTATTTTTTACATTTTAATCCTCAGCCAGGATCCCTATGTTGAGAAGCTCGTACAGCAGGGAAAGACTGATGATAAGACCTTCTTCCAGAGCCGATAGGAGAGTAAACCTGTCCCTGGAGCTGGTGTCTCTGAAACTGTGTGAGAATAAATTTCTCTTTGTTAAAGACACCTGGTATTTTAGTCATCTAGAGCTGCTATAACAGAAATACCACCCTGGCACTGGTACAAGAGCAGACAGATCGATCAATGGAACAGAATTGAGACCCCAGAGATGACACTAGCTGCCTATGAACAGCTGATATTTGACAAAGGCCCTAAGACATTGAACTGGGGTAAAAACAATCTCTTCAACAAATGGTGCTGGCAAAATTGGATATCCATCTGCAATAAATTGAAACAAGATCCCTATCTTACACCTTATACAAAAACCAACTCAAATTGGGTAAAAGACTTAAATATCAAATCGAAAACGATAAAGCTCATCCAAGAAAAAGTAGGAACAACAATGGAAGTTTTAATACATAATGTAGACAGACTTCAAAATCTGTCAAACAAACCACAATCAACAGAAGAGAAAATAGATAAATGGGAACTATTAAGAATCAAACACTTTTGCTCATCCAAAGACTTTATCACAAGAGTTAAAAGGCCACCTGCAGAATGGGAAAAAATATTTGGCAACTATATGTCAGACCGATGCCTGATGTATAAGGTACCACAAAATATCTGTAACAGAAATACCACAAGTAGATGGCTTTAACAAACAAATTTACTTCCTCACAGAAAAATAGGCTGAAAGTCCAAATTCAGGGCATCAGCTCCAGGGCAAGGCTTTCCATGTGGGCTCTAGAGGAAGGTCCTGGTTGTGAATCTTCCCCTGGACTAGGAGCTTCTGGGGCTCAGGGACCCTGGATCCAAAGGACCTGCTCTGCTCTCAGCAATGTTTTCTTGGTGGTATGAGGTCCCCAACTCCCTGTTTTTCCTTTATATTCTAAGACATGACCTCAAGGCACAATATATCTAATAGACTGAGTCCTGCCCCACCAACACAATGACCACCTGTCCTCCCTCATCAACACCACTGAGGCAGGATGTACAACAGGTGGGGACATCACAAAATACTGCAAACCATGGCCTAGCCAAATTGCTACACACATTTGGGACACTCAGTTTAACACATGATATCTGGATATAGTTTTTTCTTAATGAAAAACCCTGAGGAAATTGTTTGTGTTGTTTTTCATGGTCTGTGTTTAAATTAAAATACACATGAGTTGTTTTGGGGTTTTTTTTTAACCTCTTTTTTTTCTTTTTTCACCACCTAAATAGTATATTTACTTACTGCTCTGCTGTTTGCTTGTTTCATGCAATTATAGATCTAATGCTGTATCATAAATATCTCCAGGCCAAATATATATATACCAGGTCTGACAATTAAGTTCACGAACTCATCCTAGAAAAAGGGCTACATACCTCATTGCTAAATATCATTACAGTCACCTTCAAAGTACTCCCTTTGGGGAGCTATGCACCAGTGCCAGCACTTAGTGTGTGCTTCAAAGCAATTCTAGACTTCTTCTTCTGGAATGGCCATCAGAGCTGTCATCATATTACCCTTGATGTCTTGAATGTCATCCAGATGTCTTCCTTTCAATCTTTCTTTTATCTTCAGGCAAAGGAAAAGTCACTGGGGGCCAGATCAGGAGAGCAGGGAGGGTGTTCCAATACAGTTATTTGTTGACTGGCTAAACACTCCCTCATAGACAACTACACAATTAAGTTTACAGATGTGCTATCATGCCACCATGCACAATGGCCATTCCAAAAAGAGTTTCAAAATTGCTTTGAAGGGTAGAATAGGCGCTGGCGTGGGTGCACGGCTTCCCAAGGGGACTACTTGGAAAGTGACCACAGTGATAGTCAACAATGATGTATGTAGCACTTAGAACAATAAAGTTCACAAACTTAATTGTCAGACCTCATATGTTTTACATTCACACCTCAATTCACAATTCAGATGTTAACTCTTATCAGAAATATTTGATACATATTTGAATTTCATAAAGTTTACCGTTGAAAAGTAAATTCGCATACTCAAGTTGCTCCAAAAACACGTAAAAGGTTTCCAACAACTGAATTGGGTAGGTTTAGCCAGTAACATAGACAAATGGATAGCAAACACACAAATCTGAGGATAGTATGTTAAAATTTTAGTCCCTACAATGCACAAAAGAACAAGATCCAACTCAAAGCCCTACATGAAATAGCCTCACCCCCTCTCTAATCACACGTCATACCACACTCCTCCTCACACCCTGCACTCCAGCCACTGTAGTCTATTTCTCAAGCTTTTACTCCTGCCTCAGGACCTTTGCACTTGCTATTCCCCCTACCTAGAACACACTTCATCAGGATCTTCTACTCAGCGCCTTCCCATCATTCTGATCTTCCCTGACTACTTTGTCCAATGTAGTCTCACCCAGTCACTTTCTAGCCCCCATCCTCCTCTTGGAGCCCTAGTGGCACAGGGGTTAAGAGAGCAGCTGCTCACCAGAAGTTCAGCAGTTCAAATCCACCAGCCACTCCTTGAAAAGTCTATAGGGCAGTTCTACTGTGTCCTATGGGGTCAGCAGCAGGTTTCAGGTTTTATATCCTCCTTTTATTTTCTATAGTAACCCTGGTGGTGTAGTGATTAAGTGTTACAGCTCCCAACCAAAGGGTCAGCAGTGAGAAATCCCCAGGCTCTCCTTGGAAACTTTATGGGGCAGTTCTACTCTGTCTATAGGGTCGTTGTGAATCGGAATCAACTCAAACGCAGTGGGTAGTGCTGTGAGGAGCAACATATCCTCCCCACTGTCATCAGGTGAAGTCCAAATCATAGTGACTCTGTAGAACACGGTAGGACTGCCCACAGAGGTTCCCATGGCTGATCTTTACGGAAGCAGACTGCCACATCTTTCCACCACGGAGTGACTGGTGCGTTCAAACCATCAACCGCTCGGTTAGCTGCCTAGCAGTTCACTACTACGCCACAAGGGCTCTTTTTCTGTAAAAATCCCAAACCCAAAACCAAGTCATTGCCATGGAGTCAATTCTGACTCATGTGACCCTATACAACAGAATAGAATGCCCCACAGGGTTTCCAAGACCCCGGTAGAGCAGCGGTGAAGAGCTCGGCTGCCTACCAAAAGGCCAGCATTTCAAATCCACCAGCCGCTCCTGCTGGGGCAGTTCTACTCTGCCCTATAGAGTCATCTAAGTCAGGATCAACTTGATGGCAACGAGTGTAATCATCATAGACACAGACTGTCACATCTCTCTCCTACGGAGCAGCCAGTGGGTTCTGCCCTCCGGCCTTCAGACAGCAGGCCAGCTGTTAGCCACTGGGCCACCAGGGTACCTTTGCTAAGGTAAGCTGGCTTTCAATTCTACAATAAAACTTCACTCCTCAGGCATGTCACTGGGCAGGTCCCAAGCACAGCTCTTGAGGCACGAACCACAAATTCACTACCAGGCATTGTGGAAGCTGTCCTCTCAAAGCATCTGCCAATTTCTCTTTCCAAGCGAACTTGGAAACAACACTCTCCGGCCACAGGGCAGTCAATGCCAATTATGTCAACACCTTTGACCATGAAAATCTGAAAAAGAGATCAGTGGGACAAAAAAAAGAAAAATGGTTGAAGGTGGACTGAAACCCCCTCACTAGGACTAGGACTACACAGATGCAAGTTTTTCTCAGTTTTTAACTTCTAAAAAGTTTATACTTATAGAAAACTTGTAAGAACAGTACGACAACAAAACCACATAGTCATCACTGAGATTTCTAGTTGAGTAATTATTAGCATGTTACTCAATTTTTAAATCACTCTCCCTCCATACACACACAGATAAACATGTATGTATTAATTTATTTTGCTAAACCATTTGAGAGTAAGTTGCAGATACTTTAGTCATAAAGACTTCAACATGTATTTCCTAAAAATAATGTCACTGTCTTGTAAAAACACAACATACTTACCACATCTTAGAAACTTAATGTGGATATTAAATTAGATTATTATGCTATTATCGAATAATCAGTCCGTATTCAAATTTTTCCAGTTATCCCTATGATGTCCTGGAGAGTGTATGGGGGGGTAGGTGTAAGAGGGAGGTGGTGCAGAATCCAATCAAAGACAACACATCACATTTATTTCTCTCTTTTAGTGTCTTTTCGTGTACAGTAGTCTCCAGACCATTTTTTGCTTCTCCTATGACATTGATAGTTTGGAAAGTCCAGGCTAGTTTTTTGTGCAATGTCCTCCAATGTGGATTTCCATGATTGTCTTGTCATGATTACATTTTGGGGGGCCATAAATATTGCAGGGGTGATGCTATGACGTTCTCAATGCTTCCCATCACCAAGCACATGGTGGTAAATATGATTTCTCAGCTGAGACTTGCAGCGTTCTCTACTCTAAAGGTACCTTTCCTGTAAATTAACACATGATCTGTAGGGAGATATACTTTGACACTGGGTGCTGTATGGTTTCCAACATTGTTTCACCAATGGTTTGGGCCTGCATTGAGAATTCTCGTAGGAATTAAATATTTCCATGGCAGTTACAAATTATGAGTATCTAACTCTATTTTCTTTTTGTGCACTAGGTAGAGTCTGAGTTATCTAGTGCTGCTATAACAGAAATACCACAAATAGGTGGCTTTAACAAACTGGATTTTTTTTTTTTCCTCACCCCAGCTTAGAAGGCTAGAAGTCCAAATTCAGGTTGCAAGGAAGGCTTTCTCTTTCTGTTGACATGGGAGGAAAGTCCTCATCTCTTCTGAGCTTTGGCTCCTGGGCCATCTTCATGTGGCTTACATGTCTTTTTCCCCACCCCTTCTTTTTTGCTTGCTCGTTTCATCTCTTTTATATCTCAAAAGAGATTGACTCAAAACACCCCGATACCAACCCTCTCTCATTAACATCACAAAAACAACCCATTCTCAAATGGGATTTTAATCACCTTTTACAACACATATTTGGAGACACAATTTAATCCATAGCAGTTGGTGTTCTTCAGTAAAGAAGAGCTTTCCCTTCTCCATCTCTGCCTCTCCTTTTCTTTCTTAGTGTCAGTATAAATCCATGAGTTTTCCTAGTTTGCTTGTTACAATGCATTACTATCATGTCTCATTTGGAAGCTCAGATTCTCTAAGGTGGAGCCAGATGGAACTCCTTCAAATTGGCTCTTGTATCCTTGTGGCACTCCCCTTTTGTTTATCTTTGTTATTATTATGTAGCATTCCACACTTTCTGGCAAATAGAACGGTTCAGGGATACCTTGTACCTCTCTTCCTCCAGCCCTGGAATCAGCCAGTTCTTCAAATAACTCTGGTTGCTTCAAGGGAACATTGATAGTTAGGAACCAAGACCTGAGCGTTAGAAGTGCTCATTGTGTCTGCGATGCCATTTCTTCAGGAGAACAAATGTCATTCTCTAAATTCAGGAAGAATTTGTTGTTTCCAATCACCCAGCATCCACTCCTCATTCTTCTGACGACAGCGTCCCTGTTTCCTTTGGAGGAGTTACCTTCTCCTCTAAGAACAGACTTCCTGAGGCTGTAAATCCCCAACCTAAAAGGTACAGAGAGTCCCTACTTCAGACAAATGCCCCTAAGAACTACTGAGACAGGGAGGAGAAGAAGAGGGCTTGACCATACATCCAGATTGACAAAGCCAAGTGCTCTACCAGTTAAAATTGAATGCTCCTTTCCAAGGTCTACTGCTTTCTCATTTACAGCAAGGCTTTATCTCTCACAGCTAAAAGCTTCCCTGTCTTTGTAAAAAAATCCTGACACAATAGAGTCCATTTTTGAACTTCTTTCCCTAGGACTGGTTCTTTCATTCATCCTTTCCACTTCATAGCATTCAGTTGTTTTGACAAATGCCTAGATGGCTAGTGATACACTTTCATCTTCTTCCAAATCCCCACCACAGTTACCTTGCTTGTAAATCACCATGGGTTTTCTTCTGAGGAAAAGCTTTTAAAACTTTTCTCATCTTGCATCAGTCCCTGCAGGGTTTCTTTACTTTCTTGTGTGCTTGTTTTTGTGCGGAATAAAAAAAAGTCTGAAATTCTAGTACTGCTACCTTCATAAATTATGAAACCTGTTTATCTTCCGTTTTCCTCTTGTTGAATCCTTTTCCCTTTCTCTGTCTTGTTTAGTGCTCTAATTTCCAACATACAATACTATACAAAAAGGCAGAAATAAGTGAAAAGATAGAAAAATTATGAGATGACTTATGGGAAGAATTAGAGAAGGAAGGAAAGAAGGGAGTGAAGTGGAGGAAAGCACGGAAGGAAGGAGGGAGGTTGGTTGTGAGTTATCCATCACTTCATAATTTAAACCAAATCCACTGCCATCAAGTCAATTCTGACTCCTAGCGACGATAGAGGTCTGAGTAGAACTGCCCCACAGAGTTTCCAAGGAGCACTTGGCCAGTTTGAACTGCTGACCTTACAGTTAGCAGACATAGCCCTTAACCCACGACACCACCAGGATTTCTTCATAATGTAAAGACACTATAAATATATCTTTCAGTGCATGTTTTTTGTTTGTTTGCTTTGTTTTTGTTTTGAGCCACTCAATGTTTTGACAATGGGTCCTTCATGGCAAAAGGAGTGGTGTTATCGTGTAATGCTTTTGCTCTGAGAGATCAGGGAGAGGGAAGGTGCAAGGGTGCTCATGTAGTGAAGGCCACACGCCCCCCAAACAAGTAACCAAGGACTTGGACTTTGATACGTGCCTTAAGAATAAAGATGATTATAGATGATCATAAACATGGTGATTTCAGTGTTACAGGAGACCGACTACCACAGCCCGGGGACATCTCTGTCATCCTTGGCTTTATAAATCTGGTCTTATAAGACAACGTTGATGAACATTCAGCATTGGGTGATGATTTCAAATATCTGTGGAAAGAAATAGAACAGCATTAGTCTAATTTTTACCAAGAGCATTAGAGAGTCGCAGAAATGTCTGTAGCAGTTACAGTCAGGTTTTCTGATTTGCAAGTAGAGTGACATACAGGCTTCCAACCAGAGGGGCTGTTGAGTTTCCTTCTCACGTAAGGCACTTTTACTCAACCAGCATTTATGGAGGACACTAGTCCTCTCGGGCAGGACCAAACTGAGCAAGATCTCGAGTTTCTGCTCCTAAACCAGCAGGAGATGTGGCCGTGCACACCCTCATCAGTCTAACAGCCTGCACTCTTGTTGTGCAACGGTTACAGCCAATGGTGAGCTAACTAGGTCACGCGAGACTACATAATGTAGAGTATGACTTGTGGCAAGTAAGCAAAAGCCTGCCGTGACATCAAGAGACTTCCAAGGAAAGACAGCCTATTTCCTGGGCGCTTGCTTTTCAAACCATGGTCTTCAGACCAGGAGCATGGAAGGACCTGGGAGTTTGTGGGAAATGCAGAACCTCAGGCCCCACCCCAGATCTACTGAATCAGCATCTGCATTTTTAACAAGACACCAGGTGATTCGTAGGCATGTAAAAGTTTGAGAAGCAGTGGCCAAGAACAGGGTAGAGTTTTTTCTCCTGTGAATGTATAAGAGACTATACTTGTAAGTATGACCCTATTTGGAAATAGGACTTTCTTTCGGCATGTGAATGTGATCGCACAAGAGTAGGGTGGGTCCCCAAATTAATCCTTTCTCAGTCCTCTCTTACAAAAAGCAGAATACCCAGCTAAGGAATGCCGAGAAACAACCTGGGGCCACAAGGATCTCTCCCTAGAGACCACAGACAGAGCTTCGCCTAGCCAAGGCCCTGAGTTCAGACTCCCACTCTCCAAAACATGAAACAATAAATTCTTGTTCTTTAAAGCAACAAATAAAATCCATTGTTGTCAAGTCAACTGTGATTCACAGCAGCCCTATAAGACAGAGTAGAACTGCCCCATAGAGTTTCCAGGGAGTGCCTGTTGGATTTGAACTACTGATCTTCTGGTTAGCAGCCGTAGTACTTAACCACTATACTACTAGGGTTTCCTAAAGCTACCCAGGGGTGGTATTTTTTTTTCATTAGGGCAGCCCCAGGTAACTAAGGGAACCCATAGTGGCATACTGGTTAGGGGGTGCAGTTGCTAACCAAAAGGTCAGCAGTTTGAGTCCATCAGGTTCTCCTTGAAAACTCTAGGAGGCAGTTATACTTTGTCCTTCAGGGTCACTGTGAGTCGGAATCAACTCAATGGCAGTGGGTTTTGGAAGATATCTAAGACCCTAAGACACAAGTGTAAAACAGAAGAACAGTCCATGTGGTTAAAATGAAACGCCTTCTAGCCTGCTGCCATGGTCGCAAACCCAGACAACTGAAAATTACAATTTGCACACCCTCTTTGATACTCAACACAACCCTCGCAATGAGGAAGACAGCCTTTGATGTCATCCCTCTTCTACAGGTGGAGAAACTGAGGTTCTAGGAAGTGAAATGGTTTGCCCAAAGCATACAACTCTGCTGAGGTCCAGTTGGGACTTGAATATTGCCAGCCTAGCTCAAGGAAGGGGCTTCTTCTGAACCAGGGTGGTCAAGACCAGTCTAGTTGTGTAACTGAAATGAAACAGGTGTCACTTCTGCTTATAAGAAGGGAGGATTTCTTTACTAAAGGATGGAGAAAAGTAGAAAAGTTGACACAATTCTGAGGCATCTGATTTCAGTTCACAGGGTCTGGCTCCACGAAGAAGCCAGCTTCACGTTCACAGTCTTCCAGGGTGAGGATACAGGGTGGAGATGGCATCAGGAGACCACCCCACTGAGACCAGAAACCACCCAGAACAACTCACATCCCTGAAATCTAGGACAGGTGCCTTTTTTGGTGATAATGGCTTGTTTTTCTCCTCAGCAGGGTGACTGACCTTTTCCTTCACCTCCAAGAAGGCTGGGGAAAAAATGAGATGTAGGACTTCTTGCTGTTAGGAACTAACTTGAAGTGAAAATCCATTGTGTAACGTTGTTGCCTCAGCTGCCTGCCCAACCTGATTGTACTCACTTAGAGACCCTCCCTGCCAAGAAGCTGAAGAGCTTTGCTTAAAGTAATCAGCAAAGACCTTGGGGCTGTTGCAGACACCAGGGGACGTTCTAGCAACTGTGCCAAGGTACCTTTTTTTTCCAATCCTGAAATCATCTACAAAATTCTGAGTCTGAATGGGCCTCAAAAGAGGGGTCCATGTGAACCTGAGAAACAGGTTAGCTGGGGCAAGGATGGAGAGCTAAGGGCACTCATGTCAAAAGTTCCCCATTGTGTGGGCAGTGTGGCTTAGCGCTCAGCTTGCACCCATTCTGGGGTCACTAAGTTCCTGGGGGAAGCCAGGGCAACAGACACAGAAGTAGAATTCCTGGACTGGTTGATGCCCAATTTGGTTCAATTAATACAGCACGTCGTTGTTTCATTTCCACTCATCTTTAGGACAAAATAAAAAACAAAGTTCCCAAGGGAAGCCTTAGAATCAATTACCCGGCATCGTATTACTACCCAGTTATCCAATTATTATATGTAGTAGTTAAGTGCCATGGCTGGTAAGCATAAGGCTGGCAGTTCAAATCCATGCGGTGCTCCTTGGAAACTCAATGGAATAGTTCTACTCTTGTGTATAGGTCATTATGGGGCAGAATCAACTTGATGGCAATGCACTTGGGGTTTTTTTGGTTGGTTGGTTGGTCTGGAGGGGTTAGCTTTGTTCAAAGCTCCAATAACAATAGTAATAATAAGTAATTAATACAATGTTGAGCCCCTTCTGGGCCTGTAGAATTAAAATTAGCCAATTTATTTCTCACACATACCAGATCAAAACCCACTGCCATCAAGTCAATACTGACTCATAGCAATCCTATAGGACAGAGTAGAACTTCCCCATAGAGTTTCCCAGGAGCACCTGGCAGATTTGAATTGCTGACCCTTTAATTAGTAGCCATAACACTTAACGACTACTCCACCAGGGTTTCCATGGAAATGGGCAATTATCACTGTTCTTCTATCTACCCCAGGATTCATGGTTTCCCACGCTCAGGTTTCAGCAAGTACAGCAAAGGAGAAACCACTCCAGGTATTTCAAACAAGGGAATTGTTTATAAGGGTTACGGGTACACGGAAGACGAGGTCTGAGGAGCAAAACTGGAAAAGGGGTGATAACAAAAGACAAGAAGCTCTAATGCCCCTCTAGAAGAGATCCGTATTTGTGGCCATTCCAAAGAAAGGCAATCCAGCCAAGTGCAAAAATTACTGAACAATTTCATCAATATCACACATAAGTAAAGATTTGCTAAATATCATCCAAAAGCAACTGCAACAGTGTATTGACAAGGAACTGCCAGAAATTCAAGCCGGATTCAGAAGAGGACGTGGAACCAGGGATATCATTGGTGATGTCGGATGGATCTTGGCTTGAAAGCAGAGAATATCAGAAAGATGTTTGCCTGTGTTTCTTGACTATGCAACAACACTCGACTGCGTGGATCATAAAAAATTATGGCTAACATTGCATAAAATGAGAATTCCAGAACACTTAATTGTGCTCTTAAAAAAACTGTACAAGAAATCAAGAGGCAGTCGTGCCAACAGAACAAGGGGACACTACGTGGTTTAAAGTCAGGAAAGGTGTGTGTCAGGGTTGTATCATTTCACCTTACCTTTTCAATCTGTATGCCAAGCAATCCAAGAAACTGGACTGCATGAAGAAGAACGAGGCATCAGGACTGGAGGAGAACTCACTAACAACCTGTGTTATGCAGATGACAACACCTTACTTGCTGGAAGTGAAGAAGATTTGAAACACTCATGAAGATCAAAGATCACAGACTTCAGCATGGATTGCACCTCAACGTTAAGAAAACAAAAATCCTCACAACTGGACCAGTAAACAACACAGTCATAAGTGGAGAAAGGATTGAGGTTGTCAAAGATTTCATTTTACTTGGGTCCATAATCAATGCCTATGCAAGCAGCAGTCAAGAAATCAAAAGACGCATTGCATTAAGAAAATCTGCTGCAAAAGATCTCTCTCAAGTATTGAAAAGTAAAGATGTTACCTTGAAGACTAAAGTGCACCTGACCCAAGCAATGGTATTTTCAATTGCATCATATGAATGCAAAACATGCAAAGAAGATAGAAGAAAAATTGAAAGACCCTTGACCGGATGGATTGACAGAGTGGCTGCAACCATGGGCTTAAACATAAGAATAATTGTGGACATGGTAGAAGACCAGGCAGTGTTTCATTCTGTTGTGGATAGGGTCACTATGAGTGGGAACCAACTCAGTGGCACCTAATGACAACAACAATAATATCCCTAGGCTGGTGCCCATGAGCCACTACCTAATCTCACACTGTTGGACATCTGCTGTAGTCAGTTCTGGATTTCATGAAGCAGGGTAACCTCAACCAAGAAAAGAACCACACAGAAGGTGGTTCTCTGCCTGGGCTACTGGAGTCTGAAATCCCACTTGCTGCAGCTACAACAAAAATTTCCTTTTCTGCCCACCTTCTGATTCCTGCCAGTCCTCTCTGTTGGCAGAACCTAACAGAAAGCTAACTTCAGGAAAGCCTGGGGAATATAGTTTGCAAACTCCCAGCGCCAACAGCACAGGGCAGATTATAGACAGGCAGATATTTACGATCAGCACAACAACCAAGCTGCCCTAGTTGATAGTGCCACCTGATGGCCAGCACTGGTAACAACATGACCCATCCGCTTGCTCCTTTTTCTTTAAGAGGAGAAACTGCCAGCCTCTCTATGTCTCCCTCACTTTTTAAATATTCCTAACACAATATTGGCCCATTCGTCAGCTTTCTGATACTGGGTGAGTTACTTAACTTTTCTGAACTTCAGTTTCCTGATCAGTAAAAAAATGATATTCCCACTCGTCTGCCAAGCCAAGTGCCATCAAGTCGAATCCGACTCTTCTAGGCTTATGAAAACTAAATAAGAGAATGCACATGAGGTCTGACAATTAAGTCTGTGTACTTAACTGTTCTAAGTGCTATATACCTCGTAGCTGAATATCACTATGGTCACCTTCGAAGTACTTCCCTTGGGAAGCTATGCATAAAAAACAGCCCCTAGTCAACCCTTCAAAGCAGTTTTGGAGCCCTTTCTGGAATGCACACAGTGGCGTGGGGACAAGTGTGTGAACTTAATTGGATAGTTGTCTGTGACGGAGTTTTTAGTTAGTAAACAAATAACTGTATTGGGGTTCAAAGGTTGACTCCATCTCTTAACTCTGTGACCTTGGACAAGTTGCTTCATTGCTCTGAGTCAGGTTTCTTCATCTGTAAAATAGGTGTGTAATGATGAGCTCTTCCTAAAGGATCAATGAAAGCATCACTAGCACCATGCCTGGCACATAGTATGTGCTCATTTAAGTGGCAAGTCCATAAACTTCGCGAGGGTAAGGACTTTGGCTGTGAGTGTCTCGTTCCTAGCTCCTTCCCCTGCAACCAGAGCGCAGTGAGTGCCATACAAATGTTGTATATATCATAGATAAGATATTGACATAGATGGAAACTCTGGTGCCATAGTTGTTAGGTGCTACAGCTGCTAAACAAAAGGCCAGAGAAGAGTTCCAAAATTGCTTTGAAGGGCAGACGAGGCACTGGCATCAGTGCATAGCTTCCCAAAAGGTGTACTTCAAAGGTGAGCATGTGATGTTCAGCAAGGAAGTACATAGTACTTTTTCTAGGATGACTTCATATAAACACCGTAGTTTCTATTTTGTGGCAAGTGCTCAGTAGGTGGCAATTAGAATTAATATTACATTTTATTTTCATTATTGATCTCCATGTCTTTTTCGTGTGCTCAACCATCAGCTCCTTGAGCAAAGGACCATAATACTCATCTTCGTGTTCCTGGCATCTAGTACACTGCCTGGCACCCGACAGATGCTCAGTTAGCAGTGAATCACGTATTCAGCTGACTCCCTCATCTTTCTCTTTTTTATTACTCATATTGTAGGTTGCTATCTCACCTGAAATAACACATAAATCCTCTTTTTCTTCCTTCCTCTTTTTCCACTCTCCTCCCATCCTTGCTTACATGGTCCCAGGGAAAAACACACATCCCTTCTTCTCCCAGCTCAATTTATGATCGACAACAGTTCCAAGTTAAAGAGACAACCTATAGGTGGGGAGAAAGAGATTGGAAAACCATACATAACAGTTTCATATCCAGAATATATAAAGAACACTTACAACTTCACAACACAAAGACAAACAACTCAATCAAAAAACAGGCAAAGGAAGTGAACAGAAATTTCACCAGAGAAGAAATACAAAAATATCAACAGCCACATGAAAAGATATTCGACACCATTAGTCACTAAACCAAAAAAAAAAACCCCCAAACCCCCTGCCATCAAGTTGATTCTGACTCCTAGCGACCCTACAGGACAGATCAGAACTGATCCAGAGTTTCCAGGGAGCACCTGGAGGATTTGAACTGCCAACCTTTTGGTTAGCAGCTATATCACCTAAGCACTATGCCACCAGGGTTTCTTCATTAGTCACTACAGAGAAGCAAATCAAAACCACAATGAGATATCACTTCACACTCACTAGAATGGCTATGTCAAAAAAAAAAGGAAAATAATAGACATTGGCAAAGATGTGGAAAGATACATAATGAGGTCTACAAATAATACAAATACAATAATGAGGTCTACAAATGAGGTCTAGAATGTGGACCAACCTTGAAAACAAATGAAATGAGTCAATAACAAAATGACAAGTGTTGCATTCATGACACTCACACGAAATATTTAGACCAGTTAAGTGTAGAGAGATCCTAGTTTACCAGTGGTCCCCAGGGAGGGAAATGCTGATCTTCTGTTAAGGCCGATGGTACAGTTTGGGTAGAGATAAAGCTGATGGCTGAACGATATGAACATAATTGATATCATGAACTGCACATGTGAAAGGTGTTGAAATGGCAAATGCCTTGTGACATACGTATTTACCACAATTTTAAAAAATAGAGAGGGTGAAAAGAAAAACCACCCAGACCTAAGACATGCATGTGACATTGACAACCACCCCCAGTGGCTTCATCGCCTCAGTTCCTGCTTTTGCATGGAACTGTGTTTCCCTACCTAGCAGCCGGGGTGGTTTGCACAAAACTGTACATCGGATGCTCTCATTCTCCCTGTTCAAACTCAGGACAACACTCACATTTCTTACCACCGTTTGCGAAGGCTTTGTGGTCTGCCTCCTCGTCCCCTGCAGTCCAATTCTGCACCGTTCGCCAGCTTGTGTGCTTTGTTCTGCACTGTGGATTTTATTAACATGCCTCCAGCCTTGCACAAGTTCTTAACTTCCCCAGAACACTTATTGTACCACTACTCAGCCAACTCCTCCTTGCCAGCCAGGCCTCAGCCAAAATGCCCCTTTCCCAGAAAGATCTTCCCTAACCAACTGTTTGAGTTACCTAGTGCTGGTATAACAGAAATAACCTCAAGAGGGTGGCTTTAATGGACAGAATGTATTTTCTCACAGTTTAGGAGGCTAGAAGTCTGCATGCAGGCTGCTGGCTCTACAGGAAGGCTTATTCTCTCTGTCAGCTCTGGAGGAAGGTCCTTGTCTCTTCAGCTTCTACTTTCTGGTTCCTTGGAGATCTCCAGGGTCTTGGTATCCATCTTACACAATCTCTGCTTTCTAGCTTGCACTTAATCTCTTCTACATCTCAAAAGAGATTGACTGCAGACATACCCTACACTAATCATATGTATTAACATAACAAACACAACCCATTCCCAAATGAAATTATAATCACAGGCAATGAGCTTGCCATTTACAGTATTTATTTTAAACCAAACCAAACCTACTCATGGAGACATATTTTGGGGAGACACCATTCACTCCATTATACCCTGCCTGATGAGGATGATCCCCAGCTAAATATCTGTGATCGTGGGCAAGACACTTAACCTTTCTGAGGTCCAGTGCACTTATCTGAAAAAGTGGATAAAATAGTCATATTCACCTCTTGAGACACTGTCAAAATTAAACAAGGTGGTGTAGGCTAAGCATTTGACCCCCGAAAGTCAGTTACAATTGGTAAAAGTGTGACCTCAAACAACTTCACCACTCTGAACCCCGGTCCCTTTGTCAAACTGGCAGTATTGTTGTGAGGACGGAATGCATCTGTCTTCGTGTTGTGAGGGTGGGTGCATGATACACGTGGTCCACGAGCTGTCATATGTACCCTGGGCCCAGCGTGCCACTGCCCAAGCACGTGGGAGAATGGTAGAATGGTATATATACTCAAGCTGCCCACACAAAGCACAGCATGAAAGGCAGGACATACTGGGTCTCAGTCTCGTCTTCAGATCTAGAACTTGATCCGCGAGCCTGGTCCAAGGCGGTGGACTGAGCACACGGATGTACTCTCTCATCCACTCCAAATCATTTGGAAAGACAGAAAAGGTTCAGAAAGAAGAAATAGACATCTCTGACTTTGCTGAGAAAAAAAGGAAGAATCCCACCAATAGACAAGAAATATGGAGGAATCCCTAACAGATTGAATGTAGGTAGAGTTCATTCTACTGAGAAAGAAAAAGAAAATTAAACAGACAAAAAAAAGCAATGCCTGAAATAGCAAATGATTTGTTACATAAATATTTACCAGAAGTCACAATACACACACACATATATATAACATATACAACACACATATAGACTAAGACAACCTAGAAAACAGGACTTGGCGATCCACTTCCAAGATAAATGAGCCAGTGAAAACCTTACATGGTTACAGATCGGAAAGACACGCTCCAGTATTGTATTCACTCAGCATTTTTATTCATTCTGTATGTCGAGCAAATACTTTGAGAAGCTGGAGTATATGAAGAAGAACACAGCACCAGGATCAGAGGAAGCCTCATTCACAACCTGTGTTACATGGATGACACAGCCTTGCGTGCCAGAAGTGACAGGGACCTGAGACACTTACTGATGAAGATCAAAGACCACAGCCTTCAGATCAAGAAACTAAAAGTCCTCACCACTGGACCAATAAGCGACATCGTGATCAATGGAGAAGATAGTGAAGGCGACAGTGATTTCATTCTACTTGGATCCACAATCAATGCCCACGGAAGCAGCAGTCAAGAAATCCAACAACACTGCGTTGAGAAAATCCGCTGCAAAAGCCCTCTTTAAAGGGCTGAAAACATACATGTCAGTTTGAGGATTAAGGTGCCCCTGATCTAAACCACTGTGTTTTAAATCACCCCACATGTCTGGGAAGTCTGGACAATGAATGAGGATGACCAAAGAAGAATCGATGCATTGAAATTGCATTGTTGGTGACTATCTAATAGGCCATGTATAGCCAGAAGAACAAACAAATCTGTCTGAAAGGAGTAGACCTAGCCTGCTCCTTCGAAGGGAAGAGGGCGAGACTTCATCCTGCTTACACTGGTCATGCTATCAGGAAGGACCAATCCTTGGAGAAGGACATACTCCTCACTGGACTGACACAGTGGCTGCAACAATGGGCTTAAATGTATCTACCACTGTGAGGATGCCTCAGGACAAGGCAAAATTTTTTTTGTTTTACATAGCATCGCTATGAGTCAGAGGTGACTTCATGGCATCTCACAACAACGTAACTTAAATTTTTCACAAAGCAATCCTTATTTATTTATATTACATGCAGTTCACTCTGATACGTATTTCTATCCACGCTTGCCATGACCTAGAGCTCTGTTGCTGCAGTGGTTAAGAGCTCAGCTGCACACCAAAAGGTCTGCAAGCCCATAGCAACTAGCCATTCCTCAGAAACCATATGGGGCATTTCTAGTCTGTTCTATAGACTCAATATGAGTTGAAGTCAACTCAATGGCAATGGACTAAGCTTGGATTTGTTAGGACTTTTTTTTTTGTCATGACCCACTGAATTGAGTGCATAACCTACCAATGGGTTACCACCTGTAATTTGAAAGAAAGGCTAAAAGGTGGCCACAGAGGTAGAACTAGATTAGCAGAATGAGGAACAGGAAGAAAGCCTTGGGCATTTGTCCAGGTGATTAATTGGTAAAAAAGACTGCTAGGCTGGGGAGCCTGTCGCCACCTACAGGGGCATCAGCAACAGCAGAATTTATATCCAGAGGAAAGTGGGGACACTGGGGCCATGAGGCCTCCAGGAGAAGAAGACCGTCACACACAGAAGACAGACCACAAGCCAATTAACTGTCCTCCTCCCCAGCATCTTAATCTGATCTATGCCTCACTGTCATCAAAGGAAGTAGAAGACAGGCTAAAAGAGAATCTACAGTACAAGGGTACATACCCACTAGAGATTATTCAGCATTGCAGAAAAGCAAAAGCCATGAAAACGAGGTACAAGAGAAACAGAAAAACACCAAAGGAGCATGAGTGTTAGTCTACATCATGATGCATTATTCCAAAACGGAAAACACCCATTGCATTAGAGTTCATTCTCACTCAGTGACCCTGTAGGACAGAGAACTGCACTAGTGTTTACAGAGACTGTCAGGTGGACTCGAACTGCCGACCTTTTGGTTAGCATCCAAGCTCTTAAACACTGCACCACCAGGTCTCCAATACATTATTATAATAATAATAGCAGCTAACAGTTACTGTCCATTTTCTAACTGCCCTGTACAATTCTAAGGGTTTTTATCTGTATTATTTCACAACTGTTCTCAAACAGCCCTGTGAGCTACATCATATTATCATTCCCCATTCTGTAAATAAGAAACGTTGGCATGGATACCATTAGGGACCCGCTGAAGGCCAAAACCCAGACAGAGTCATGTTTGGTATTCAAACCCAGGGTTCTGATCCCAGAGGTCTCACTCTCAATCGCTATAACGGGGCAAACATACAAGATTGCACGTTGCACAATGGACAGCCTCAAAGAGATATAAATAAGGCTACCATAGAAAAGAACCATATTGAGATGCAATACAGTGAACATTCAGAAGAGCGAAAGCAAACAGGTATTGTTAGATTCCAACTCATAGTGACCATATGTGTAGCAGAGCAGACACTGCCCAGTTCTGCACCGTCCTCACAATCTATGCTTGAGTCCACTGTTGCAGACACTGTGTCAATCCATCTCTTCCAGCATCTTCCTCTTTTTCACTGATGCTTTATTTTACCAATTATGATGGCCTTCTCCAGGGACTTATCCCTCCTGACATTGTCCAAAGTATGTAACACACAGTCTCGCCATCCTTGCTTCTAAGGAGTACTCTGGTTCTACTTCTTTCAAGACAGATCTGTTTGTTCTTTTGGTAGTCCACAGTGTATTCAGTGTTTTTCACCAGCACCACAATTCAAGGGCATCAGTTCTTCTTTTGTCTTCCTTATTCACTGTCCAGCTTTGGCATGTATATGAGGCAACTGAAAACACCACGGCTTGGGTCAGGCACACCTTGGTCTTCAAGGTGACATCTTTACTTTTTAATACTTTAAAGAAGTCCTTTGCAGTTGATATGCCCAATGCAATGCGTCTCTTGGCTCCTTGACTGCTGCTTCCCTGGGTGTTCACTGTGGATCAAAATCAAATGAGATCCTTGACAACCTCAATCTTTTCTCCATTTATAATGAAGTTGTTTATTGGTCCACTTCTGAATATTTTTGTTTTCTTTATATTAAGGTATGTGGTCTTTGATCTTCATCAGTTAACTGTTTCAAGTTCTTCTTCACTTTCAGCCAGCAATTTGTGTCATCTGCGTGTTACAGGTTGTTAATGAGTCCTCCTGCAACCTTGATGCTCCATTTTTCTTCGTATAGTTCAGCTTCTTGGCTAATTTGTTTGACATACAGATTGAATAAACCAAAAAACCAAACACACTACCATCGATTCGATTTTGACTCATAGTGGCCCTATAAGAGAAAAGTGCTCCAGAGTTTCCAACAGGTTGAAAAGGTGTGGTGAAAGGACACAATGCTGATGTACATTCTTCCTGACTTTAAACTACGCAGTGTCCCCTTGTTCTGTTCACACAGCTGCCTCTTGATCCGTGTAGACTTCCCATGAGCACAATGAAGTGTCCTGAAATTCTCATTCTCCTCAATGTTATCCATAATTTTTTATGATCCCCACAATCAAATGCCTTTGCACAGTCAATAAAACACAGGTAAACATCTTTCTGGTATTCTCTGCTTTCAGCCAGGAGCTGTCTGACATCAGCAATGACTTCCCTGGTTCCACGTCCTCTTATGAATCTAGCTTGAATTTCTGGCAGTTCCTTCTCAATATACTGCTATAGCAACTTGCAAACAATCTTCAACAAAATTTTGCTTTAATGTGATATTAATGATATTGTTCAATAATTTTTGCATTTGGTTGGATGACATTTTTAGGGAATAGACATAAATACGGATCTCTTCCAGTTGGATGGCCAGGTAGCTAGCTTCTAAATTTCTTGGCATAGATGAGTACACACTTCCAGTGCTGCATACATTTGTTGAAGCTTATGAGTCAGATCTGACTTGACGGCACTTGGCTATCTCGTCTATCAGTTGGTATTCTAACTATCCCTGAGCCTTGTTTTTCACCGGTGCCTTCAATACAGTGTAGACTTCTTCTTTCAGCACCATCACTTCCTGATCATATGCCACCTCCTGAAATGATTGATCAGCAACAGTTCTCTTTGGTGTGCTGATATGGAGTATTCTTCCCATATTTTTTTTATACTTTCTGTATCGTTTAGTATTTTTTTTCCATAGAATCCTTCAGTACTGCAACTCAAAGCTCGAATTTTTTTCTTCAACTCTTTTAGCTTGAGAAATGCAGAGCGTGTTCTTCTCCTTTTGGTTTTCTATCTCCAGCTCTGCACGAGTCATCATACTATTTTATTTTGTCTTCTCAAACTGCCCTTTGAAATCTTCTGTTCAGCTCTTTCATGTAACCATTTTTTTCCTTTTGCTTTAGCTACTCAGTATTGAAGAGCAAGTTTCAGAGTCTCTTCTGACATCCATGTAGGTCTTTTCTTTCCCGTCTTTTAATGACCTCTTGCTTTCTTCATGTATGATGTCCTTGATGTCATACCACCACTCGTGTGGTCTTTGGTCATTAGTGTTCAGTACAGCAAATCTATTCTTCAGATGGTCTCTAAATTCATATGGGATATATTCAAAGTCATACTTCGGCTTTAGTGGTCTTGATCTAATTTTCTCCAATTTCAACTTGAACTTGCATACGAGTAATTGATGGTCTGTGCCACAGTTAACACCTGGCCTTGTTCTGACTAATGATATTGAGCTTTTCCATAATCTCTTTCCACAGATGTAGTTGATTTGATTCCCTGTGTATTCCCTTTGGCAAGGTCCATGTGTACAGTTGCCATTTATGTTGATGAAAACCGGTATTTGCAGTGAAGAAGTTTTTGGTTTGCAAAATTCTATCATGCAATCTCTGGAATCGTTTCCATTACCCAAGCTGTGTTTTCTAACTACTGGTCCTTCTTTGCTTCCAACTTTTGCATTCCAATAGCAAGTAATTATCAGCACAACCTGACTGCATGCTTGATCAATTTCAGACTGCAGCAGTTGGTAAAAAAAAGAAAACCTTCAGTTTCTTTATCTTTCAACTTAGTGATTAGTGCATTAATTTGAACAACAATCATATTAACTGGTCTTCCTTACAGGAATATGGATATTATGCTGTCATTAACTGCATTATAGTTCAGCATCTATATCTTGAAATGTTCTTTTTGATGATGAATGCAACATTATTCCTCTTCAAGCTATCATTCCTGGCATAGTAGACCATACGATTGGCCGATTTAAAATGATCAATATAGTCCATTTCAGCTCACTAATGCCTATCATATCAATGCCTTCCATTTCATTTTTGATGATTTCCAATTTTCCTAGATTCATATTTCATATGTTCCAGGTTCCAACTATTAATGGATGTTTGCAGCTGCTTCTTCCCATTTTCAGTCATGCTATATCAGCAAATGAAGGTCCCCCAAACTTGACTCCATCCACATGTTTAAGGTTGACTCTACTTTGAGGAGGCAGCTCTTCCCCAGTGGTGTTTTGAGTGTCTCCCAACCTGAGGGGTTCACCTTCTGGCAATGACAACGTTCCACTGCTATTCATAAGGTTTTAACTGGCTAATTCTTTTCAGAAGCAGACAGCTGAATCCTTTTTCCTAGTCTCTTAGTCTGGGAGCTCAGCTGCAACCTGTCTGCCATGGATGACCCTGCTGCTGTTTGCATACTGCTGGCACAGCTTCCAGCATCACAGTGGCACACAAGGCCCCATAGTGTGACAAACTGACAGATGTGTAGGGGTATTAGATAACATTTTTTGTATATATAGAGAGAGTATATTACATGTAGCATACTATATGCTACATCTTTGGGCCTGAAAAATTCCCCACTCTTCCCTCTGCCATCTCTTCCATGCCAAATTAGTAGGAAACAGTGTTTCAGAGAGAAAAATAACTTGCACAAAGTCTCAGAGGGGCCAGATGAAAAGACACAGCCAAGTCTGTAGGACTCCATTTCAGGATACTGCTGCATGAGTTTCAGATACTTTCGAAGAAAAGAGTTTTGATGGTAAGAAATTTTTGCTTCTATTTATAGCACATAAATATGCTTCAGGCAGCATGCTAAGAACTGTTAAATTTTGTTTTATTTAATCTTCCCCACCAAAATAACTCCATCGTGTGTGTAGGTATGGGCGTTCCTTTTCAGGGTCTCCTTTTCACAGAGAGTAAAACTTATATTCTGAGAGGTCGAGTGCCTTAGCCAAGGTCACAGAGTTGATACAGAACAGAGCCAAAGCTCTCAGCCCACGACAGCCTTCAGATGACAGCAGACACTGCATGCCTCCGTTCCACTCCTCTGGACAGGAAAGTTCAAATACCTGTACATCTGTTCCAACTCCTGGGGTCCAGATGTTTCTTCCACTGAATCTACAGGAAGAAAAGCATAATTTTTCTCTGATGTCTTCCTTCTGGACTATCTTGTCTGTAGTGAAAAAGATTTCCAATTTGGGCTTCAGCACATTGACTATGTTGCATTAAAATTGAACCTGAAAAAAGAAAAGACAGCGAAGATGGAATGGAAGCCTGGGAAGATGGAAGTTACATAAACACCAAGCAGTTCACAGCCCTCAGATGGTCATTTTTCCCATCGAGGTTCTTCAGAATCTCCAGATCGTCAAAGGGAAATACCCCTAAGTAAACATTGGTGACTGATTTTTCCCCATTGCCTGTGCACCCTCCTATGTGACGCGTTTCTCTTGTTGTCCCCCATTTCCCACCACACCAGCTGCCTGAAGCTCGTATTTTTCCACTCTTCATCTCTCAGAACGGCACAAACAGTTTCTTAAAGCCATTGCCCAGTGCCTTTGGCTCGCTGAGACGCCTGTATATTCTGAGATACCAGCTAAAACAGGGAGGGAGCTGGAAGGATGGACAGACAAAAAGCAGGAAGATTGAGCCTTTGCTGAGACAGGGTAACATGGTGCGGTTGCATGGATTTTTAAGGACAGCATAATGCCTCTTTCTAGGAAGGAGAATTTAGTCTCTTGGAACTGGCTCCAGTGATTCTTCCCTGCATATGGGAAGAGACTTCTTGGGAGAGAAAAGCAGTCAAGAGCCAACATTTACTGAACACATAGTACATTATGTACCAGGCACAGACTTTCCTGCTCTTTACAGCAAGCCTGAGAGAGGAGCAGAATCATCTCCTTTTCCAGATAACAGCACATGATATACAACATGACAGCAAGGGTTTTGTCTGCCTGGCGTGTCCATATCAGCAGCACAGCACCTAGAAGCCAGTAGGTGCTCAGTAAGTACTCAGTGAGTGAATGACAAAACACAGACTCACAGAAGTATGGCGTCTGGTAGTAGCAAAGGACAAGGCATTAGAATCGGAGAGCTGTGCGTTTGAGCCCCCGCTGTATCCTTTACTGGCTCTGTAATTACTGAGCTCCATCTACAGAATAGGTACTTAGCAGAGACACCTACTTCCTGGAGTTTTTGTGAGGATTAAATAAGACACACTAGCAAAAATACTTGGTAATGAAGTCCTCAAGAACAGTAGCTGCTTTTATTATGGAGCCCTGGTGACACAGTGGTTAAGAACTTGGCTGCCAGCCAAGAGGATCAGCAGTTCAAATCTACCAGCCGCTCCTTGGAAACCCTATGGGACAGTTCTGCTGTGTCCTCCAGGGTCACCGTGAGTCAGAATCCACTAAATGCAATGGTTTTGGTTTGGGGTTTTTTTTGTCTCTTTTTTACAGTATTATGACTTGGACAAGTCCATGTCTGAATTAAATTTATGTTCGATGATGATGATGGAGGAGGAGGTAGAAGAGAGAGAGAAGAACAAGGACATAGAATAGATATGGAGGGTCTCAGAGTTGAGTTATCTATGAAAAAGGTAGACTATGGCTTGAAAGTTCATGGGAGATTTGTGGGTAGATGAAAATGTCCCAGTGAGTGCATTTTTATAGAAATGAGTTCGTTTCTGTAAAGACCATCGTCTTGAACACCCCAGGGACCCAGATCTCAGACTTCTCTTTCTCTGTTTCTGTCAAGTAGAGCCTGGTATGACTTTTCTTCTTTCACTATCCCTTTAGGAACGGCTTCTCAAGTTTTGCCTCTAGTCCCTTTTAGGGCATTCATCTGGATTAAATGCTTCTCAATTATAAGCACTTTCAAAGCGTGGTTCCCAGAGCAGTAGCAGCAGCGTCACCTAGGACTTGGTGACAAAGGCAGGTACTTGGACCCCACACTAAAACCCCTAAATCAGAAACTCTGGAGGTGAGGTCCAGCAACCTATCTTCTCGTAAGTCCTCCAAAATGGCTCTTGTGCCTGTGAAAGGTGAGACCACTGCTCTCTATGGTAAGCCAGGAGCTGAATATGAGTCCCCAAGAGGTTCCCCTTTCCAAGTTCCTTAGGTTAAGGGCTAAGGCTGCTAACCAAATGGTTGGCAGTTGGAATCTACCAGCTGCTCCTTGGAAACTCTATGGGGCAGTTCTACTCTGTTCTGTGGGGTCATGATGAGTCAGAATTGACTCAGCAACAATGGGTTCAATTTTGGGGTTTTAGCAAGATTCCCAAGAGAATGAGTATCTTGTCCAACAAATTTTAAGGGAATTGTACATGAGAGGAGCCAGCAGACTGGGCTGCTGTTGGTCAAGCTAACAGACCTAAGCATCTGCTGTGTTCTAGGGCCTTGCTGAGTTCCAGAGAAACAGTGATGAACCAGCCAGATGATTGCACCTCTTCTGGATCAAATCTCTGCTGAGGGAGACCTGCATCTCACACACATCAAACTGAGTAATGCTTACAAATCTAGAGTGCTCTGTCACGGTGAAGAGAACAGATTGAGTAGCATGGAGGCAGGTACTCGGAATTTTATATGGCAAATTGACTCGGATTGTAAACTTTCACTTACAACAACAACAAAAAAAAAGATTACAAATCTGTCAAAACCAAATGTTGCAAAACCAGAAACTCATGTACTGTGGAAGCTGGTACAACTGCTCTGCAGAGTGATGTGGTGAAATCTAATAAAGGTGACGATGCAGGAAGTCCACGGTTCAGCAATTCCGCTCCTGAGTATATACTCTGTGCCTACAGAATTGCCCTCAGCGTGTACAAGAAGTGATATTGACTACAGCACTGCTCATGACATTCGGGAAAAAAAAAAACTAAATGTCCATCTACTGGAGAATGGATACATAAATCATAATGGAGTTATACAATGAAACACTAACAGTAATGAATTAGTTCTAACAGTAGAGTAACATAAGTTAAACGTGTATCAACACAATAAACTGCAAAATGACAACACTTTTAGCTAAGGACAAGCCAGTCCTGAAACAATATGTACAGTGGGATTCTATCTAAAGTTTCAAAAGAAGCAACACAGTACTGTATGTTAATAATGCATAAATCACATGCAATGAAAATATGAAAATACACATGGGAATAAAAAGCACAAGGAAGAGGGGGAGAAGAAGGGCTCCATGCTGGAGAGGAGGCCACCGGGGGATCCCACTGAGTTTGTTATGTTACATGTCTTAAGCTGAGTGATGTTATTCTTTATAGGCTTTTGTATGCCTGAAATATTTCATGATAAAATAACCAGAAAGAAGTCATTGCAAGTAAGGAGTTGATAATCATGAATATGCAAAGCACACAAAAGAGGGCTCCAGGATACCTTAAAGGATACCTGACAAAATATCAGTCCTTGGTCTCAAACCTGGAGTCCCCGGGTGGTACAAAAGTAGTTTGGCAGTTCAAATCTACCCCGAGGTGCCTAGGAAGAAAGGCCTGGTGGTCTGCACCTGAAAACTCAACCATTTAAAGCCTTATAGGAGCTCAGTTCTACTCTGACACACATAGGGTCGCCAGGGGTCGAAATCACTCCATGATTTGTTTTAATCTCAACTCTAAAGTTGATCTGCCTCTTTAAGAATTTTACAGTTGGTCTCAGTAAGTCATACATTTTATTTTATTTTTGCTGTCTATAGGCTTTCATTTTCCTACCAAGAAAATAGACTGCTTGCATTTCAAAATAATATTTTTTAACTGTTGTTGTTATTAGATGCCGTCAAGTTGGTTCTGAATCACAGCAACAAACAAGGCGGTTAAAATCAGCTTTATAAGTTTGCCTAGGATATTCCAGTGTTCTGAATGTCTAATTATATGCTTACAAATACATGGGGGAGGGTGGGTAAACCCAAAAGGATTTACATCAAGAAGTGAACAGTTAGTATTTATGAGTGGTAGAAGCATTGGCAATTTTTACTTGCGTTTTAGTGACCCCCAGTGCTTTTGTTAATTCATCCCTTCTCTTCTGGAACTGAACGCCTCCTTGCTTGAGAGAACCTAACTTTTGTCTTCCAATTAAAAATTTGCCTTAATCTCACCACCAGTTGGCTCACTGACTTGACCAATCAAAGCATCTCATTCCTAGCTACAGCGATTGGGTCAGAGACACATACATGGTACACACCCAGCCAATCAAGTCCTTTGCACAGATTTTTCTACCTGAGAACTGAGAAAAACTTCTAGTAGCACTGTCCACTTGCTAGGTGTTAGTCTGGGTTTGATAGTTTGCATCTCATCCTCCATCAACAGAAGGGCTGCTGGAGAAATGGAGACAGAAAGTGTGCAAGATGGTAGCCCGCCAGTACTGCTCAAGCCCTGGATACAGCCATACCTGATTCACTCCTGGAGCATCCCTTTGATATGGACCAATGTAATCTCTTGAATCACTGAGAAGGTATGAGATTGATTTTTGACACAAATGAACACGTTCTGATTTACATACTTGTATTCTGTTCTTCTCTATCTTCTCTACATTTTCCACAACAGCCAGCATCACATGTAGGACTTTTTTTTAAGTCAGAAAGGAAACAAGACAGATCAGCCTTTGTCTGCAGAGGGCTGGCTCACAGTCTCTAAGGCAAAGGACAAGCCTGCCGAGAATTTGAGAGAGGCTAGGATTTGCCTCTGGCTCCATGATTCTGATTCTTCTGAGGTCTCCAGATTTGACTCAACACCTCCAACTGAAGGACTTGAGTCCCACAAATCACAAGTGCAGCCAAATCCATGCTTTTAAGTAACCCTCCCCCCACCCTCAACTGGTCCCTCCTTTATAGTGATGTTTAGTGTAAAGTTGGGTGTCTTTTTCCCTTGGGTGAAAAATTCTTTACTGGTGTGAAGTAGAGCACAGTGTGGGAGGATTTAACAAGGAGGTAAAGGAAGCTTATGTAAGTGATGTTATTATATATGATTATATCACCAGGGTAAGAGAAACTCATTCCTATTTGGGTGTTACACTGATGATTAAGTTTTAAGCTTATATAAAATAAAATCAAGAGAAAAAGCAAGGAGGGCCTCCAATAGCCCAAATGTGTTCTCTCTCCCTCACCCAGCCTGAAAATAATATCAGCATTTATTCCACTTTACTAAGCCTAGGCACTGTTTTGAGTTTCTCCCATGTATTAAATTCTCACAGCAGCCCCATGAAGAGGGTATCATTATCATCCCCATTTTATAGATGGGGAAACTGAGTCCCAGCAAGAAGTCATAGCTGGCATGTGAGAGAGTCATTATCCCAGTCCAGGAAGTCCAGTTCCCCAAGTCCTCATTCTTCACCCATTTGCTAAACCAACACCCAACTTTTGTATAAAAACAACAATCAACCATCTGGGTCAAATAAACTGTAAACTGGTCCTTGAGAGGGTCAAAATAATCAACTCAACTGTTATGTTTTGTTGTAACTTTAAATACACTGACTTCCCAGTTTACTCAAGCCCAGAATACCAGGAATTATTATTGTTATGAAGTGTGTCCCCAAAAATAAAAAAAAGAAACCCACTGCCACTGAGTCGTATCCTACTCATGGCGACCCTGGAAGTCAGAGTAGGACTGCCCATGGAGTTTCCAAGGGGCACCTGGCATAGGGACTATAAATCCTAACTCTATACCTGTTATAATCCCATCGGGGAAGGAGTTTTCTTTCTTATGCTAATGACATGGTGTTAGTAGAGGGCATGCTTGAGTCAATCTCTTTTAACATCTAAAAGGAACAGACTAAGCACAGAAGCAGAGCTGGGAGCAGACAGACACCACAGCACAGGACATGACAAGGACCTTCCCCCGGAGCGCCCAGATAGAAAGCCTTTTGCTACAAGCCAGCATCCTGAATTCAGACTTCTGGTCTCCCAAACAGTGAGAGAATAAATTTCAATGCACTGATGATACCCACTGGTGGTATTTCTGTTACAGCAGCAGCACTGGGAGACCAAAATAACTACAGACAATATGAGGCAAATGAGACAGAGGACAGAGGGTTCCCATCAAAGGGCCAGCGGCTGAATTCAGCCTACAAGATGCATTTCTTTGGCTGTGACTGGCTTTTATTTCACAAGCATTTTAAGGCAGAGCATGTGTTCACTGGCCTGCCACAATCTTCGCCACTCCCTAACGTCTCACACAGCCCACTGGATGCATTTCCAAGGCATCTCAACTAGCAGCCTCTGACACTAGGAAAGGTTAGTATCAAAAAGCTAATGAATCATAATAATAATAATCATAAAGCTAAGGAAATCGCTAGTCTGTTGGCTTCAAAAGAGTAACTGGGTAATGTCTTAGACATCTAGTGCTGCTATAACAGAAATAGCGCAGGTGGATGGCTTTAACAAAGAGAAATTTATTTTCTCACATAAAAGCAGGCTAAAAGTCCAAGTTCAAGGCACTAGCTCCAAGAGAAGGCTTTCTCTGTTTGCTCTGGAGGAAGGTCCTTGTCATCAGTCTTCCCTGGGACTGGGAGCTTCTGGGGCACAGGGACCCTGGGTCCTTTCCAGAGGATGCACTCTGCTCCTGGCATGTTTCTTGTTGGTATGAAGTCCTCAATCCTCCGTTTGCTTCGCTTTCCTTTATACTCCAAGAGATGGCCTCAAGGCACAATACAATCTTACACGTTGAGTCCTGTCTCACCAACTCAACTGCTGCCCCTCCTCCCTCATTAACGTCATAGAGGCCAGCTTTACAGCATAGGGGAACACCACACAGTGCTGGGAATCAGAGCCTAGCCAAACAGCTACACCTCATTTTGGAGGGACACAATTCAGTCCATGACAGGTAATGACACTGGTTACAATATGCTGAACACTTTCTCTGTGCCACGTGTAGTACAAAGTGTTTTGTGCACGTTGCCTACTTCGGCTGCAGCAAGGTCTTGTGAGAGGCAGGCGAGGACGGGGGTGACCGGGTGAACGGTCCTGGCAGCCCTCCTGCTCCACAAGGGACCCTAGCTGCTGAGACAGGAGCTCCGTGGCACTGCCAATGACCGAGTGTGACAGAGATACTGAGGCTCTAGGAAGGCCCAGGGCTCCCCTCCTAGGTGACTTTGGTTCAAGGATGTCCCACCCCCCTTAAACTGTGCGATGGTCCGGGGTGCTTCCTCCCACCCTTCTCTCCCTCTCCTTTGCTCGCAGTCAGACTTGCAGCACCTCTGACTGCTCTCACACAGGTACCTGCCTCCATAAACCCTTGCATGTTGCTGCTCAGAGCAACATCTGCTTCTCAGAGTGGCTGCACTGACGGAGTGGCTTTCCTAAGGCCACACAGCTGGCAAGTGGCTGAGCCAAAGTTTGGGCTGACCCACCAGACTGCACAAAACAGTGCTTTTAACCACTGCTGTAGAGCATTGCTTCCTCTGAGCTCTGAGTTTCTCCAGCCTCTTGGTCCAGAGCAGCTGGAAGTCGAAGAGTGAGCCAAGGAGAGGAGTGGGCCAGTATCTGGCCTGAGGCTCATGCCTGGATTCCTAGCAGTCTCCTTGGTGATCAGGACTCTTGGCTGCCCAGAGCCCAGCTTAACAAACAAACAAACACAACTGGCAAGGGAATGTGTTTCTACAACGTGCTTTTCCATTTTTCCTGCTCAAGTCCAGTGCCTTGAATCTCCCCAACAGCCTTGAGGAAGAAATGCCTGGTGGCCTGCACCAACTCTGTGGAGCAGCTCTGTTACACAAGGAGTCGAGATGGTGTTGACATCAATGGGGTTTTTCTTGTTGTTTGTTTGTTTCCGAAATTAAGTGGCACAGTGCTTAGGAGGTCAACAGCTAACCTCAGCAGTTCAAATCTACTGGCCACTCCTTGGAAACCTTATGAGGCAGTTCTACTCTGTCCTATGAGGTGCTAGGAGTCAGAACCGACTCCATGGCACGGGGTTTGCAGGCAAGTCCGTCCTTTCCCAGTGCTGTGAGGAGACATATGACCACACGCAGTAAGACAAGTGCACTTGACTAGCGACACCCCAGTCTACTCCCCAGAGACGCATCAACAAGGGTAATGGGTAACGGAGGGCTCTGGAGTCCAGGAAGCATTTTCATATCTACGTTAATTCTTAGGTAGATCATTATATGTCTAAGGGGTTAACTTTTTAAAGACAGTCTCCTGGTTTTCTTTTCACTCTTGTAACTGAGGGACAATACTATCATTAAATAAACCCCTGCGGCAGCTCCTCCAGGCATGGTTCTGCAGAGTCGCCCAGGTGTGAGAAGTATATCTAATGTAAATCGCCCTGGCAAGAGCTGCCCTTACAGCTTATGTTGTGGGGTCATATTTATCATCCTTTAACGTCGCTGACCAGAGCAGTCACACTATCCTTTCCCTGTTCCTCATATGTCACTAGATTGAGAGATCAACTCCTTCTCTCCTCCAGCACCCCTAAAACAAAACCAGTGGCTGTCCAGTTGATTCTGACTCGTGGCCATGCCTGAATTTCACCTGTACCCTGACGGCATGATGATTAAGTGCTGTGCCTGCTAACCAAAAGGTTGGCAGTTCAAATCTACCAGGTGCTCCCTGGAAACCCTACGGGCAGTTCTGCTCTGTCCTATAGGGTCGCTAGGAGTCAGAGTCAACTCAGCAGCACACAGCAACAACACTATTTAAAGGTTTATTTTGAAGCAACTCATTTCTAAAAATATTAAATATATTTATTGCAAATGGATGCTTTATAACACCTATAAAGGGAAAACCAATATCATTTGTCATAAATTGTAGGCAACCATCAACAAATGCAGTGAAATGGCCAAAAAAGGAAAAAAAAATCAAATTCTAACTAATCTTCTCTGCTGAAACTGTATGCCTTAAGATCTCTCCTTCCTTTGTTACAATGAACGAGGGCAGCAGTGTTGGTGACTCACTGGTACAAGCTGACAAAATCTCCTTAGTATAAGCATGTTAAAGACATTGCAAATGGATGGACAGCTTCACTTCAAAAGGCATCCTAAACAAGACTGCCTTCACTTCTGTAGTCATCCCACCGTCATCTATTTCCTAGCGTTGCCATGACAAAGTACCACAAAGTGGGTGGTTTGAAACAACAGACACTTGTTGCTGCACAATTCTAGAGTCTAGAAGTTCTAATTCAAGGTATTAGCTGGGCCAAGCCACCAAGAAAGCAGGGCCAAGAACAGAGTACATCCTTTGGACTCCAGGGTCCCTGTACTGAGGAGCTGCTAGCCAGGGGAAGATTGATGACAACGACCTTCTTCCAGAGCCTACAGAGAGAGAAAGCCATCCCCTGGAGTTGATGCCCTGAATTTGGACTTCTAGCCTGCTAGACTGTGAGAGAATAGGCTTTTGTTTGTTGAAGCCATTCACTTGCGGTATTTCCGTTACAGCAGCCACTAGAACTAAGATAGCTGGGCCATGTTCTCTCTGAAGGATCTAAGCAAAGATTCTTCCTTGCCTCCCTCTAGCTTTTGGCAATCCTCGGCATTCCCTGGCTTACAAATGCATCACTCCAATCTCTCACTCCAACTTCCCCCTCTGCGTCCGTGCCTGTCCTTCTTTCACAGGACACCACTCATTGGATTAGGGCCACCCTACTCTAGTATGACCTCATGTTACCTGATATCTTTTTCAGAGACCCTATTCCCTAACAAGGCCAGATTCACAGGTATTGGAGGTTACAGCATCAACATAACTTTGGGGGGAGGGACATAATTCAACCCCTAATATTACCTTAATGCAAGTTCCCCATCATCTCTTAGCCCTCTTCCCTCAATATACAGTGGGGCCAGAGCCTCAGCATCACCTGGGAGCCTGTCAGAAATGCAGATTCTAGGGGTGAAACCAGCAGCCGCAGCATCACCTGGGAGCCTGTCAGAAATGCAGATTCTAGGGGTGAAACCAGCAGCCGCAGCATCACCTGGGAGCCTGTTAGAAGTGCAGATTCTGACAGTGGAGCCAACAGCCTCAGCATCACCTGCGAGCCTGTTAGAAATACAGATTCTGAGGGTGGAGCCAGCAACCTCAGCATCACCTGGGAGCCTGTTAGAAATGCAGATTCTGGGGATGGAGCCAACAGCCTCAGCATCACCTGGGAGCCTGTTGGAAGTGCAGATTCTAGGGGTAGGGCCATGAGTCTGTGTTTATCAAATGCTCCGGGCAACTTGGCTTCATGATTAAGTTTGCCAGTCACTGCCTTGGATGGCAGCTGCCTCCTGACTACACCTACCTGATTGCCTTCTGCCACCGCTTCCTCCACCCAAATCCCCTTCTCCAGAGCTGGAAGAGTGATCTTTTAAAAACATAAATTATATTGCTTTGTTACCCTGCTCAAAACCCTCCAAAAGCTTCCACTGGGTTCTGTACATCCACGGCAATGAATTAATGAACACAGCAGAGACACAGAGAGTGCTGTGGGGAGGGGTGGCTGGTGTCAGAATTGGTAAAACGGTTGAAGAGCAGAGTTATGTCTCACCTCCACCTGACAGGAACTAGGTTTGTGCCCATCCTGATTCGCATCTGATGCTTCCTTACAGCCCTCTTTCCCTGTGCCCCACATCTGGACAAGCAGATAAGACAGCCTGGGTGGCTGTTTTAGCCACATCTTCTGTGAGAACGAGGACCGTTGTCAGCAACCAGACTGTCGACATTCCAGAAAATGTCAACATCACTCTGAAGAGATGCTCAACTATCACAGAGGGCCCCACAGGAATCTTGTGGAGAAACTTCAATCGTGTCAATGCAAAACTCAGTCTCCTCTGAAAGAAAAAGAAGCAGCTTCACGTTGATGAATGGTGGGGGAAACAGCAGAAGCTGGCTGCAGTTTGCACTCTCTGTAGTCATGTACAGAACTTGATGGAGGGTGTTACACCAGGCTTCCACTACAAGACGAGGTCTCCAGGTGCTCACTTCCCCACCAGCATCATAGTTAGAGAAGACAGCAGATATCTTGTTGAAATCCCAAACATCCTGGCTGAGAAATACATCTGTAGGGTTCGGATGACGCCAGCTGTTGCTTGTTCAGTAGCTCAAGCCCAGAAAAGCCAAAAACAGTAGTGCTGTTGAGTCAATTCCAACTAATAGCGACCCTATGGTCAGAGTAGAACTGCCCCATAGAGTTTCCAAGGAGCACCTGGAGGATCTGAACTGCTGACCTTCTGATTAGCAGACCTAGCACTTAACCACTATGCCACCAGGGTTTCCCAAGCCCGGAAAAATTAGTTAATTCTTGAAGGAAATGACACTAAATTTGTACGAAGTTCATCTGCTTTCATTCAGCAAGCCATGATACTTGAAAACAAGGCTATTGGAAAATTTTGGGACGATATCTGTGTCTCTGGAAACCCTGACAGTGTCGTGGTTCAGTGCTAGGTCTGCTAACCAAAAAGTCAGCAGTTCAAATCTGCCGGATGCTACTTGGAAACTCTCTGGGGCAGTTCTACTCTGTCCCATAGGGTGGCCAGGAGTCAGAATTGACAGCAATAGGGATTTGTTGGGGGTTTTTTACAGACATAGGGACAGATAGAGACACAGACATTGTTATAGACATAGATACAGAGACAGAGATACTTAAGTGTTACTTACTTGGTCCCAGGTTCCAGGACTGGGACTAAAATAAGGCAAGTGAAGCACAGTCTTTGGGTGCAGAATGGAAGATGGTGCCCAAAAACTCAGTCCACAAGATATAGAACACTTTAATGAAATATTTTTAAAAATCCACAGTAAATGAAATATCAAAGCTTTCCATACAGACAGGGTCCCCCAAAAAACCAAACCCCCTGTGCTCAAGTCGATTCTGACTCATACAGACCCTGGAGGACAGAACAGAACTGACCCCTGCAAGTTTCCAAGGAGCAGCTGGTGGATTTGAGCTGCTAGCCTTTTCAGTTAGCGGCCAAGCTCTTAGCCACGGTCAGCGTCGCTAAGTGGTCCTCCTGCTTCCAGCTCCACGCAGCACTGTCACGTACCTCCTAAGCACCTGCCTCACTTCATCCTTACAGCCACCCTGTGAGGAAATGACTGTCATTACCCTTGTTTCTCTGGTGAAGAAAAGGAGGCACAGAGAACTAAGACAACTTGCTCAAGGTTATTCGGTTAGTAAGTGATAATGCCGGGATTTGAACCAGGCTGCCTGGCTCTAGACTCCATGTTCCTACCCAAGAATCTGCTGGGTTTCACGGTCGTTCAGCCATGAACACATTCTATCACAGGATCACAGACTCTGAAGGAAGCTCAGTCAGTAAGCAGGGCCCACGGCCACCGTTCAAATCACAGACGCTCAGGGTCCCCAGCCTGCGCCAACCCTTGGCCTGGGCTCTGCAGACCCGGAAAACCATAAAGCCGCCCTTACCCTTGAGTACAGGCCCCTGGCCAGCTGAGACTAGAGGCTGGACAAGCACTCTGAGAGATTGCAGGAGGGTGTGACTAACTCCTGTGTCCAGGAGGCCTCTTGAAATGAGAGGAGGTTCCTGCCTTCAGGTCCTGTGACAACTGATACGCCTTTGAGAGATAAGTAAGCAGTTGTCAGCAGAGAAAGCCACACAACACTGTCCCCATTTGACGTATGTGGAAACCCAGCTCACAGTGGTATTTACCAAAGGCACCCAGCTCAAGCACCAACAACCTCTTGGGCTTCAGTCCCCATCCTTCTTGAGTTACCAAATGACCTTGAACTCTTCCACCAAGAAGCATTGATCCTTAGCAAGCAGTAAGATACGACAGGCCCAACTCCCCTCCCTGCCACCGAGTGACTGTGAGCCAGTCAGAGTCTCTCTGAGCCTCAGTTTCCTCATCAATAAAATGGGGGTCCAATGCCACAGTTGTTGAAAGCATTAAATGAAATAATAAAGTCCTAGCACAGTGCCCTGCATGAGGAAAGCATTCAAACTGTTGCCATGGTTTGCAAAAATGGGTTGCCAGAATCACTGCCAAGTAAAGCCTATGTTTACAAAACAATCCAGAAACTCGGTTCCTCCTTGAGAGAGGATCAGTGGCATGGTCTGCTTGGGGCAACAGAGTAGCAAATTCTTTGAAAAACTCAAGCAGGAGAACCGAAAAAAAAAAACCCACTGCTATCGAGTCATGTCTAGCTCATAGCAACACTGTAGGTCAGAGCAGAACTGCCCCGCAGAGTTTCCATGGAGTGCCTGGAGGATTTGAACAGCCGACCTTTTGGTTAGCAGACATAATAGCACTTAACCACTACACCACCAGGGTTCCCACAAATAGTATGACACCTAGAATCAAGGAAGCTCTCTGAGTTGGGTCTCAGTCCTCACTGCACATAAGAGTCATCTGGGCCACATCCAAAAGTTTTGTTCTAATTGGTGTACAAAGAGCATGATGTTGTTACCTTATCAAGTTTTCCCAGGTAATTCTACAGGCAGAGAACCACCACCCGGGGGGGGGGGGGGGGGCGGAGTTAACCTGGGAAAGGCCTTTAGGGGGACTGGCAGTGACCCTGTAAGAGACACACCAGGTTCATGCTCACTTGAATAATTGTTGCTTCCCACCAAGTTCATGTCTTACGCATTTTCTACGTGAATGTTACATGGCATCATTTTAACTTTATTACAGGGAATGTTAAGCAGATACTAAGTTAGCCCTGGTTAACACCCTCGGCTACTAACTGAAAGGCTGGTGCCTAGGAAGAAAGTCCTACTGATCTACTGCAAAAAACCAGCCCTTGGAAACCCTGTGATACACAGTTCTATTCAGACACAAATGGGGTCACCATGAGCCAGCATCAACTTGACAGCAATTAGTTTTGAATAAACCACAGTATGTCCCACCTCCGTGGCCATGACCCGGTCCCCAAACAACCCACCCATGGCCAGTCCTGTTCTACCCAAGCACAGACACTCCTGCTGCTTTCAAACAAATGCCAGGTGCAAAATCATTTCAACTATAAGTAGTTCCATGTGTTATTCTAAAAGATAAGGGCTCTTTTTTTTTTTAATACAACTGCACCACCATTATCACGCTTTAAAAAATTCATAAATCCTGACTGCCATCAAATATCCATTAAATGTTCACATTTCTGATTGTCTCATTAATAGCATACGCTTCTTTTAAAAAAAAAATTCTTTAAGTCAAGATTTAAATAACGCCTGCACATTGGCAGCTGGCTTCTTTGTGTCTCAGCCTCCTTCTAAGTGTCTGTTCTCCCTCAGCGCTTTGCACGCTGGGATGTGCATACGAGTCTGGTGAAAATGCAGATTCTGATGCTGTCAGTCTGGGGCGGGGCCTGAGGTTCCGCATCTCTGCCAGGCTCCCAGCTGATGCTGATGCTGCTGGTCCATGGGTGACACCTTCAGCAGCAAAGCTCTTATTTCACAATGAATGGGCAGGTTTCAAAAACAACAAAGTCATACTAACATATTAGGACAGACCTAGCCTGGTATAAAATCCTAGGAACCAAACCACTCCCAGCTGGGATGAGAACCCTCGCCCGGCCTCGTAGGTGTTTAAATACCAAGGGCAACCTCTGAGGTCTCCCAAATTGGCCGCTGACACCCTGGCCACTCAGGGCTCCATCCTGGCATAGCCACAGGCCATCTTGGCAGGCTCCTTGGAAGCCCTGGCATGCATCAGTTTGTTTAATCTCTGGCAGGCAGACAGGAATGCAAGCTGCAGAAATAAGTTACCTTTTCTCACCGTTAGAGGTTTAATTAAAAAGCCCCGTGCTGCCAGATTCCAAGCACCCTCCACTGATCTGTGAGACCTATTGATTGCCTAGCTCTCCCCGCAAGACACAGCGGCGAGAAGACTTTATCTTCCTTTAATCAGACCTGCTATCCTCCGATCTGGCTCTGACAGGGCTGCTGGCGCCTCTTCTCCATCTTCCACAGGCCAGTCCTCAGCCAACCGAATGTGGGGGGCAGAGCCAGCACCGTGGCAAGGGGGGAGGTCTGAGCCCCCAGGGAACGGCCAACCCAAGGGTCCCATCAAGGTGACCAGCCAGCGTCAACATCATTGCCGCCTTCATCCTGCCAGCCAGTAAATACTGAGCATACAGAACCAAGCCGGGCACCGTGCCAAGTGCTTCAACTACATTACCTTACACATTGTGACGTTGTTGTTAGCCTCCATGGGTCACAACTCACAGTGACCCCCCTGAACAAAGGAATCCAGTGCTGCCAGTCCAGCACCATCCAGTTAAGAGGCTGCAGAATAGACTGTTGTGATCCACAAGGTTTTCACTGGCTAACTTTTGCACATTGGTTGCCAGGCCTTTCTTCCTACTCTGTCTTCAGCTGGAAGTTCCACCGAAGCCTGTTTAGCATCACAGCAACATACAAGCCTCTAATGACAAATGCATGGTGGCTACACGTGAGGTGAGTTGGTTGGGAACAGAACCCGGGTCTTCCATGTGGAAGGCAAGAATTCTACCACTGAACCATTGCTACTCTCACTTCCCACACATTAATATCACTGGTTTATCTGTATGTTATTATTTCTTGACTACTTGATCTAATGTAGCCTACACAAGACATTTGTCCTCTATCTTATCCCCTGGTTTATTTTCTTTGCAGCCCTTATTGCTATCTGAAATCACATTTACTTATTTGTCTACCCATTCATTGTCTCTGACCCTGGGTATTAAGCTCCATGAGGTCAGCAGCCTTGCTTGTCTCATTCAGGACACTACCCCTAGCACCTAAAACACTCCCTAAAAACACAGAAACACACAAATATGTGTTGACTTTGATTTATCCCACTTCTTCCTCCTAGCAGCCCTATGAGGTAACAAGTGTTATACCCATTTTACAGATGAAGAAATCAAGGCCCAAGTAATTCACCCAAATACACCCACTTAGGAAGCTGTAGGGCAGAGAATGAAGCCCAAGTCTGTCTAACTCCAGCAAGGGTTTACAACATAGAGTAGGTGAATTTAAATGGAGGAGAAAAGACCTCTAAATTTTACTGGCCCAGTAAGCAACATCGTCATAAATGGAGAAAGGATTGGGGTTGCCAAGGATTTCATTTTACTTGGGTCCACAATCAACACCCATGGAAGCAGCAGTCAAGAAATCAAAAGATGCATTGCATTGGGACAATCTGCTGCAAAGGGTCTCTTTAAAGTACTGAAACGTAAAGAAGTCACCTTGAAAACTAAAGTACACCTGACCCAAGCCATGGTATTTTCAATTGCATCATATGCATGTGAAAGCTGACCAATGAACAAAGAAGACAAAAGCAGAATTGATGCCTTTGAATTATGATACTGGAGAAGAATGTTGAATGTACCACGGACAGCCAGAAAAACAAACAGATCTGTCCTGGAAGAAGTCCAACCAGAGTGCTCCTTGGAAGCCAAGACAGCAAGACTGCATCTTACATCCTTTGGACATGTTGTCAGGAAGGATCAGGCCCTGGAGAAGGACATCATGCTTGGTAGAGTGGACAGTCAGTGATAAAGAGAAAGACTCTTGATGAGATGGACTGACACACTGGCCACGGCGATGGGCTTAAGTATAAAAACAACTGTGGACGTGGTGCAACACCAGGCGGTGTTTTGTTCTGTTGTGCGTAGCGGTCGCTGTGGGTCGGAACTGACTTGACAGCACCTAACGACCACCACCACCACAACAACAACAGATTTTACTGATGCCTAACTGAAATGTACCACTTCCTTCCATTACAAACCAGCAACAAACTACAAAAGCGTCACCTACATCTGTGACTTTGCCACCAAAGGGAATCACAGATCTTTTCAAGCCTGTTCCATTTGTCACAGATATCTTGGAGCATCACTTACACTCACTGCTGTTTTGAAATTGTAATGGTAATAACATCACCAAGTCAGCCCCAGATCCTGTTACTGGGTGTGTTAATAAAGCAGTACAGGTCCTGCCGTTACCACTTTTGCTGTGTAACATTTTGATGCCTGTGTTTCAATATAACTTGTTCCCTCTGTGAGCCAATGAGTTTTATATTTAAAAACAGGCCTCTGAGAAGAGGCCCACAGTCTCCTTCAAATGCCAAAAGAGGTTTACCATGGGGAAAAGGTTAAGAGCCAGTCTCTAGAGCCCACGTTCTAACTGCCAAGTGCCAAGTGCCATCAAGTCAGATCCGACCCACGTTCTAACTAGTTGGCTGCAAATAATTCATGACTTAGACTGAGGGTGAGAGTTCAAAGGAGCCCTAGACGCCACTCCAGCTCGCCAGGCTTTAAGGATGGGAACTCCGAGGCCAGAGGGGCAGCTGGCACTGCAAGAAGGAGTCCAGGTCGGGACTCGGGCCCAGGCTTGCCCAGCCCGGCTCAGCACCTTATCAGCTGCACCACGCTGCCACCTAAGGGTGGGAAGCACTTTACGCAGGCTGCAGATCAGCATTTCTGGGGCTGCAGCAGGAGGGCTGGACCTCGAGGAGGCAGTCTACACAGTGGCTAAGAGCTCGGTGTCCTGCAAACCAGTCATGACTCGTTGACACACTGCTGGTAGGCGTGCGGATCCATCCAGGTCCCTAAAAGGCAAGTGGGCAATGCCTAGTGAAACCAAGGTGTGCACACTCTTTCAGAGGGCGATTCTACAACCAGCCTAGTGTGCAGCTCAGAACCATGGGTTGAGCTCAATTCTGGATATACGTTCGACTCTCCACCTCCACCCTCCCAGGAGCTTCTAAACTACTGATGCTCAGGCCTTACCCCTGGCCAAGTCAATAGTGACCTCTCAGAGTGTGATGTGGGCACTGGCCAAAACCGAAAAAACCAAACCCCCTGCCGTCGAGTCGATGCCAACTCATAGCAACCCTAGAGGTCAGAGTAGAACCGCTCTATAGAGTTTCCAAGGAGCGTGTGGCAGATTTGAACTGCCGACCTTTTGGTTAGCAGATGTAGCACTTAACCCACTACGCCACCAAGGTTGAAGGATGCTGGCTTAGGGAAACTCTGCATGCAGCATGAGGACTCCTGGAGAGTCTGTTCATTGACATGTTGTGTTATTTGTAATAGCAAGGAAGAGGACCCGAGGTACGTAAATGCCCACCAGCACAGCCATAGCTTGAAAACAGAAGTGACACCGACCCGCCTGGTGAAATGCCATATGGGTGTGAAGAGGAGCAAACCAGCTCTGCATGAATCAGTAAGGACTCACTTCAGAAACACACTGTGGAGTGGGGAAAAGAAGAAAATTGCAAGATATACATAGGATGTGGTACAGCTTTGTGTTTTTTAAAATACTACTAAAAATACATAGACATGTATGCGAGAGTATTTTAAGTCTTTAAGGCTACAGAGAAAACTCATAACAGCAAAAGGGGAGGGAATTGGAACTGATGGTTAAAGGAATTTTTAGTTTTATAGTCTTTTTTTTCTTTTTTTAAGGAGAAAGGATTTCTATTTTACACAAGCGATTAAAATTGATTCTATCCTGGACAGAGCGGGAGAAAACTGTACAATAAAATTCTAACCCACAAAAGAAGACCAGACTTACTGGCCTGGCAGAGACTGGAGAAGCCCTGCAAGTATGGCCCCAAAACACACCTTTAGCTCAGTAATGAAGTCACTCCTACGGTTTACCTTTCAGCCAAAAATGAAGCAAGACTAAAGGACATACCAGCCTAGGGACAAGCACTAGAAGGCGGGCAAGGACAGAGGAACTGATAAAGAAGAACCCAAGGTCAAGAAAGGAGACTGTTGGTGTGCTAACCAACGTCATAAAACAATGTGTGTACTAACCGTTAAATGAGAAACTACTTTGTTTTGTAAATCTTCATCTAAAGTTCAATTAAAAAAAAAAAAAAAAAACTGATTCTAAAACTCAGTCTGTTTGTCCAGGGTCTTCTGTGCATCATGCTAGACTCTGGAGAAATGAAGTTGAATAGAAGAGGCCACAGGAGGTACAGCCTGGAGGAGAAAGACAAGCACCAGCAACAACCTGAATTCAGCATTCTCAGCTCTGTGACGGCAGAAGGTAGTGGAAAACCGGAGAGCTCCTACCTTCCCTGGCCAGAAACTGCAGTGTAACATACCATCCCAATAGCAAGTGGCGTAGAACAGCCATTCTACTGTACTCTGCAGGTCTCAGATTCAGACAGGACACAGCCATGATGCTCCAGGCTGCCTGGGACTTGCACTGAGCAGATGCAAAGACTGGGGGTGACCTGACAGCCATCTAGAATCATCGGGAGGCATCTGTGCTCCCCATCTGCTGTTTGATGCTCTCTGTGGGTGGGGACCTCGGCTGGGCTATTGTCCAGGACATTCACATGGAGTGTCTCCACAAGGTCTCTCAAGGTGGGCTACTTGCAGATTCCTCACAGTGTGGGATTGGCTTCCAAGAGTGAGCATCCCAAGTGAGCAAGACAAAGATGTGTGGTGCTTTTACACTGTAGCCTCAGTGTCACAGAGCATCACTTCTGCTGAATTTGAGGCAGTTATAAAGTTATGCCCAGATTTAAGGAGAAGACACATGGATCCCACTACTCAATGGGAAGATGTCAAGGTCACCTTGCAAGGAGAATGCGTGGGCTGGGAAATAACAGCCATCTTTGTAAAATGCAGTCCTTCTTGGGTGTACCCAGAGAGGGCTTCCTGAACTTAACGGGTAACTAAAACTTGGCCAGAGTCCTTGGGTTGTGCAAAATATTAATACACTCAGCTGCTAACTGAAAGGCTGGCAGTTCAAATCCACCCAGGGGTATCTGAGAAGAAAGTCCTGACCACCTACTTCCAAAAACTCAACCACTGAAAACCCTACAGAGCCTAATTCAGCTCCGATGCATGCAACATCACCATGAGTTGGAATCACCTTCATGGCAACTCTCAGACATCAGCCAGATAACGAAGAGGAAGGATATTCTATGCAAATGAAATAAAAAAGGGCAAAGTCCTAGAGTCCAAGAAAAGGGCACAGGCCACATGGCACCATCAGGACTGATGACTGGCTTTGGCTGGTGACAGATGAGCCTGAGAAGTAGGTAAGGGCCAGATGGTGAAGAGTCTCTTAAGGCAAACTAAGGACATCCTGGTCTCGATCCTCACAGCAATGGGGAGCCACTGAAGCATGCTTTGCAGTGAACTGTTGTCATAGCTCTGCATCCCCTCACGTGGGGTACAAAGGGTGGGGATAAGAGAGGAAGCTGGAAGCCAGATACGCAGCCCGTATGGTCACCCGGTGAGAGTGGAAAAGGTAGTGAGGGAGGAGAGATGTGGGCAGACTGAGAGATGCTTCAGCAGCAGCGGTGTCTGGAGCCCAAGAAAATATCCTTTCAGCTAGGCAGCTTCTAGCCCTTCCGGGGTCCAGTAAGACTCTTGGTCACAAAAACCCAGCTCTCCTGGCTTCCGGCTAGGAACCCTCCAGATTAATAAAACTTGGGCTGAGATGGAGCCTTCTCTTCAGAAGGATTCCAACATGCATCATATCACAAATCGAAGATCAAACTGACACATCCAGTCCCTGTGGCCCAAACTTTATTATCCTGCCTTGGCACCCGGTGACAATTAGGAGGAAGTTGCAGGACAGTTCCTGACTGGGTGCACTTTCCTTAACCAGAAGCATCATGAATCAATTCCTCTCAACTTTCACACCTTGACAGTCCACCCCTGGGAAGTTGCCTTCTTCTTTCCACAGACACTTCTTTCTTCCCAATGAAGAAATTTTGAACCATTTGTTTATAAGGCCCGAGCTATTTCTATGCATGATTAAAGAGGCAGGCTCACTCTCCTCATTAGCAATGAGTCACAGATGACTCAGACAGCTAGGGGAAAGGCTCTGACACCCCAGCATTGGTCCTAGATGCTGCCCAAGGAGGGGAGCGTGCACTCCTCGTCTGCCTGGGTCTTGAGAGTCCACAAAGCCAGGGCCCTCAGAACAGAGCTCCTGGCCACGAGCAACACTGTCAACAAACACTGTCACTTCATCCCAGAACTCCATGGTATGAACCCTGATCAGGGATGAGTTCATGCAGGTTCAAATACTGATGCTGGGTCCATGCCACTCACTGGGGACACAGCAGTGGACACAATAAAATGTCCCACTCTTAGTTCACATTTATGTAAACAGTGTACAGAAATACATAGCACAAAGGTGGTAAGGAGTCCCATGGGAAAACTAAAATAAAGAGGGGACAGAGTTTCCCAGGGGAAGGGGGGAAATGGATATTGCAATTTTCAGTAGTGTCATCAAGGACAGGCTTGTTGAGAGGGTGACCCTTGAGAACAGACTTGAGGGAAGTAAGGGGCAAATGGGAAGCTGTCTGGGAAGAGAGCATTCTGGGTAATGGAGACAGCACATGCAAGTGTCCTGGAGTCTGGCTTGCCAGAGAAACAGCCAAGGGGCCAATGCAACTGGACAGAAAGGAGGGAGAGGAGCAAACAGAAGCTGAGGTCAGGAGATTAATGGCAGGCCAGGCAGTATGGGACCTCTCGAGCCAACTGACTGCAAGAGACCCATATTTATGCCTATTCCCAAGAAAGGTGACCCAGCCAAATGTAGAAATTATCAAACAGTATCACACAGGTAAAATTTTGCTGAAGATCATTCAAAAGTATATTGACAGGGAACTGCCAGATATTCAGGCCAGGTTCAGAAAAGGATGTGGAACCAGGGATGTCATTGCTGATGTCAGATGGATCTTGGCCGAAAGCAGAGAAGACCAGAGAGATGTGTACTTGATTTGATCGTGTGAATCATGACAAGTCAGGGATAATATTGCTGAGAATGGGAATTCCAGAACACTTCATTGTGCTCATGAGGAATCTGTACATGGATCAAGAGGCAGTCATTCAAACAGGACAGGGGGACACTGCATGGTTTAAGGTTAGGAAAGGTGTGCATCAGAGCTGTATCCTTCCACCATAGTTTTTCAATCTGTGTACTAAGCAAATAATCCTAGAAGCCAAGCCAAGCCAAGTGCCGTCAAAGAAGCTGCTGCTATGTGAAAAATGCGGCATCAAGATTGGAGGAAGACTTATTAGCAACCTATATCACACAGATAACACAGCTTTGCTTGCTGAAAGTGAAGAGGACCTGAAACACTTAGTGAGGAAGAGCAAAGACCACAGCCTTCAGTGTGGGTTACACCCCAACATCAAGAAAACAAAAATCCTCACAACTGGACTGATAGGCAACATCATGATACATGCAGAAAAAATTGAGGTTGTCAAGGATTTTATTTTACTTGGATCCACAATCAATGCCCATGGAAACAGCAGTCAAACAATCAAGACGAATTACACTGGACAAATTTGCTGCAAAAGACCTCTTCAAAGTATTAAAAAGTAAAGATGTCACCTTGAAGACTAACATGTGCCTGACCCAAGCCAGGGTATTTTCAATCAGATCATATGAGGTTTGACAGTTAAGTTCACAAACTTGCCACCGTGCACACACTGTACAAATAACTCAGTAAGGTTTCATGAGCTTGGTATACCAGTGTCTCACAGCTGTGTTCATGTCATTGTGTGGCGATATCTTGCTGAGCGGAGTACACTGTTGTCGCGTGTTTTTCTGTGCTGTTGCAAGAATGCTTAATTAGAGCAACGAACAAACATTACATTTCTTGTTTGACTTGACAAGAGTGGAAGTGAAATCTGGAACATGTTAGTCCAGGGTTATAGGGGCAATACCGTGAAGACAATGGCATTGAACAAATGGATTAAACATTTTTCTGAGGGGAGAGAAAGGGTCACTGATGAAGAGAGGTCAGGGTGGCCAATAACAAGCAGGACCGACCAAAACATTGCAAAAATTTGTACCAAATGGACAGAGAATTAATCTAGTTTACTATCTGGGAGTGTTGAAAAGGCTGTATGAAAAAGTTAGATGAAAATGACCTGAACTTTCCACCAATAACTCATGGCTCTTGCATCACGACAATGCACCAGTTCACACAGCACTGTCTATAAGGCAGTTTTTAGCCAGTAAACAAATAACTGTATTGAAGCATCCTCCCTACTCACCTGATCTGGCCTCCAGTGACTTTGTCTTTACCCAGAGATGAAGGAAATAGTGAAAGGAAAACATTTCAATGGCATTCAAGACATCAAGGGTAATATGGCAACAGCTTCTGATGGCCATTCCAGAAAAAGAGTTCCAAAATTGCTCTGAAGTGTGGACTAGGTGCTGGCATCAGTGCATAGCTTCCCCAAGGGAGTACTTCGAAGGTAACCATAGTGATATTCAGCAACGACGTATCCAGCACTTTTTGTGGTACGAGTTCATGAACTTAATTGCATGCAAAAGTTGGACAATGAATAAGGAAGACAGAAGACAAACTGAAGCCTTTGAATTGTGGTGTTGGAGAAAAATATTGAATGTACCACGGACTGCCAAAAGAATAAATAGGTCTGTCTTGGAAGAAGTACAACCAGAGTGCTTCTTAGAAGCAAGGATGGCGAGACTATGCCTTACATACTTTGGACATGTTGTCAAGAAGGATCAGGCCCTGGAGAAGGACATCATGCTTGAAGATCATGATGTAAAGTTGAAGGTCAAGTTGAAGGTCAGTGAAAAAGAGGAAGACCCTCAATGAGATGGAGTGACACAATGGCTGTAACAATGGCATCAAGTGTAACAACTATGGGCATGGCACAGAACTGGGCAGTGTTTCGTTCTGTTGTGCACGGGGTCACTATGGGTTGAAACCGACTCAACAGCATGTAATAACAATGACGACAGGCCACTAGGAAGACTGTGGCTTTGACTCTAAGTGAGATGAAAAAGCATGAGACCCTTAAAAGATTGCTCTGATTAGGCCCTTTGAAGGTCTATCATGATGGTGCTGAAAGCTGAGGACCACTGTGAGGACAGCACAGGACTGGGCAGTGTCTTGTTCTGTTGTACACAGGATTGCTGTGAGTCAGAACCAACTTGACAGTTGGTTGACTCACCTGAAGGTGAGTCATTGACGGCACCTGACAACAAGATCTATCCACACGGGATCAAAGTGACAAGAGCGACTTAGAAGATTAGACAAGAAACCTTAGGGGCAGTGAGTTTCTGTTAAGGAGGGAGAAACAGCTCAGAAAAGGAGGGTGAGCATAGTTACACAAGTCAAAGGATGTCGTCACTGTCACTGAATTGTACACATAGAGAAATGGATGAACTGGTATGTGCTTTCCTGTGCTTTTCCTTAACCAGGAAATTTTTTTAAAGATTATCTTTTAACCTTTACAAAGAGAACTACAAGCCCTTACTACAAGAAACTAAGAGAGACTTAGATAAATGGAAAAACCTACCCTGCTCATGGATAGGAAGACTTAACATTGTGAAAATGTCTATTTTACCCAAAGCAATTTATTTATATAATGCAATCCCAATACAAGTTCCAGCATCATTTTTTAATGAGATGGAGAAACAAATCACCAATTTTGTTTGGAAAGGGAAGAAGCCCCGGATAAGTAAGGTGCTACTAAAGAAGAAGAACACACTGGGAGGGCTCTCATTACCCGACCTTAGAACATACTACACTGCCACAGTGGTCAAAACAGCCTGGTACTGGTACAAGAACAGACAGACTGATCAATGGAACAGAATTGAGACCCCAGAGATGACACCATCTGCCTATGAACAGTTGATATTCGACAAAGGCCCTAAGACATTAAACTGGGGTAAAAACAGTATCTTCAACAAATGGTGCTGGCAAAATTGGTTATCCATCTGCAATAAACTGAATCAAGATCCATATCTTACACCTTATACAAAAACCAACTCCAACTGGATAAAAGACCTAAATATCAAACCTAAAACGATAAAGCTCATCCAAGAAAAGGTAGGAACAACAATGGAAGTTTTAATACACAATGAGGACAGACTCCAAAATCTGTCAAAGAAACCTCAATCAATAGAAGAGAAAATAGATAAATGGGAACTATTAAGAATCAAACACTTTTGCTCATCCAAAGACTTTATTAATAGAATTAAAAGAACACCCACAGAGTGGGAAAAAATATTTGGCAACTCTATGTCAGATCGACGCCTGATCTCCATAATCTATAAGATACTACAAAATATCAATAACAAGAAGATAAACCATCCAATTAAGCAATGGGCAAAGGAGATGGACAGATATTTCACTAAAGAGGAGATCCAGGCAGCCAAAAAACACATGCGGACATGTTCACGATCTTTAGCTATTAAAGAAATTCAAATCAAGACAACAATGAGATACCATCTCACCCCAACAAGATTGGCCATGATCCAGAAAACACAAAACAACAAATGCTGGAGAGGCTGTGGAGAAAGTGGAACCCTCCTACACTGTTGGTGGGGTTGCAAAATGGTCCAGCCTCTTTGGAAGGCTATCTGGCGCTTCCTTAAAAAAATGGATATCGATATACCATTTGACCCAGTAATTCCACTACTTGGAATATATCCTACAGATTCAAGGCCTTTCACACCGACGGACACATGCACCAGAACGTTTATTGCGGCACAGTCCACAATAGCAAAAAGGTGGAATCAACCCAGATGCCCAACAGTAGAAGAATGGATAGGTAAACTGTGGTACATATACTCAATGGAGCACTATGCAATGATAAAGAATAACGATGATTCCAGGAAACATCTCCTAACCTGGTTTCAACTGGAAGACATTATGTTGAGTGAGAGTAGTCAGCGACAAAAGGACAAATACTGTATGAGACCTCTACGATAAGATCTCAAAAACAGACTCGTGTATAGAAGAAAAGACTCTTTGACAGCTGCAAGGGAGGGGAGGGAGGAAGGGAGGGCGAGGGGCGGAGGGTTTCGTTTAGATAGTTACTAGAAATCTAGTTGGGAGAAAGCGGTGACAGCACACATTAGGAACAAGAACAACATTAAGTGGACTTCAGCATAACTTGAGTACTCCTTCCATCTTGACTCAATACTGCAAGGATAGAGTAGCTCGGGCAGGGGGCGGGGGACCATGCTCTTAGGCGAATTCCAGGCCAATTGGCACAACTAGCGTTTTGCTAAGAGAGCTCTCTGCACCCCACATTGGTGAGTGGCGTCTGGGGTCTTAAAAGCTGCCAAGCTGCCATCCGAGGAGACAGCAAATGGTCCCAACTCAGCAGGAACGGATGCTCACCGAGGGCCAAAATGGCATGCGGTAAAGACAACTGAGAAGACAGAGAGACCCACAAGAGTGGGTACCTACATCGACCTGGGACCGGAAGAACCGGATGGTGCCCGGCCACCACCAGTGACAGCCACGACGGAGCTCACAGAGAGGAGCCTCACCGGCAACACAAGAATAAAAAGAGGTGCATCATGAGATCTCCACTAAAAGACCTCAACTGATGGTCCAGCAGTTCTGGGGTTCCTCTGAGAGCATGGCCCCCGGCCCTGATGCTGCCCGTTCCCATAAATTATAACAAAGGTCCACTCTTTGGACAGGAATGGAATGGACTTGGCAATGCAGAGTAACCATATGTTGGAAGCACTTTATGGTTCTATACATCTATAGGATATCATCTTGCTGACCTCTGGCTGGAGGAAGCGGAGTGGAAGGAGAGGAGGGGAAAGGAGACTGTTGGGAGGATGAGACGTGTATGGAGCAGAGAGGAATAGTGTGCAGTCACCGGACAGGGAGAGCAGCGGAAGCTGCATATAGGGGGGCATGTAAATTTACATGTGAATGTACATTTTCACTCAGTTATGTTAAATAAAAATAAATAGAAAAAAAAAAAAGATTATCTTTTAAAAAAAGATCACTCTATTGCCGCTGCTGCTCCTTAAGATATAGATTGTGATAGTGACAACGGTTGTGATGGGCGTTGCTGTTGTCACAGTGCAGCTTGGGTTTTCTTTTATGTATACATATATACACACATACATATACATACACACACATATATGTACGTGTGTGTGTATATATATATCTATATCTATATATATATATATATTCCAGTATCTTGTCTTGTACCCAGGTGGCTCCTTTGGGAATCTCCATCATGAACAGTTTTGGGAGACAGTGGCCTCATTCTTCCATCAGGGACAGCAGAGAACCCCAGCATTCTTCTCCCCAACCTTGGGCAGCCAGGGAAGGTCATGTGACTTAACCGGGCAGGTCAGCTACTATCCCTCATGAGCAGTTAGCTCCAGGCAGCAGGACGGCCTCTGTGTCCCAGTGTTGGTGGCAGCTTAGTGTCAGACCACTCCTGCAGGTGCCTTCCACGTGATTCCTGCATCCCAGACACCCAACGCCTCATAGACTCCTCTTTTCCCAGCCAGGACCGCCCCCCATCCTCTTGTCAGTTCTGTGGACCTCTAGAGTTTTCAAATAAATTTTCTGTTTGCCTAATAGACCGAGTTTTCTGTTGCTTGCAACCAAGAACCATGACCGATGTGATGATGAAGTGACCAGCTAGGTGCTGGTGACAACTGCCACATCCAGCTCTCCGGTCCGGATTGCTCCACTGGACTCCAGACCCAGACATACAAAGTGCCCCCTCCACACCTCCCACTCAGCATGTCCCCCACATTGCTGGCCCCGAATGGCTCCTGGAGCCCTTCCTGTCGCCAGTGATGCTGGCTCGGTTCTTCCTCATGCTTGACCCCGAAGCCATAAAACCCAAACCGTGACTCCCCTTCCTCTCTCCTTGCCCTGTCAACTGCGCTTTCAAAATACACTCAGAATCTGGTCACTTCTCGTTAGCTCTGTTACCATTAGCTCTGTTACGCTTGTCTAAGCCACCTGGCTTGCTACGGTAACTGCCTAGTTTATCTCACTGCTTCTGCCTTCGTCTCCTTGATGCCGTTCTCAACATGGCAGGCTGAGAAAGCCAATAAAACCCTGTAACCAACTGTACTGTGCCTCTGCTCATACTCCCCTTCTTACCCAGAAAAAAGTCAAAATCCTTCTAGCAGCCTACAAGTCCCTGCAAACTCTGCCCCACCTCCATCACGTCCAACCTCATGCCCTCCAACTTTCTTCCTCCCTATCACCTCTGACCTCACACCCTCCACCTTTCTTCCTCCTTCACTGGATTCCAGCCACGCTGGCCTCCATCCTATTTCATGAACATTCAAGGCACATCCTGGCCTCAGGGCCTTTGCACTTGCTGTTGCTTCTGCCTGGAGTGCCCTTCCCACAGACATCATCATGGCTTGTTCCCTAACCTACTTCTGATATTGATTCAATGAATCAACTTCTCAGTGAGCCCTTCGCAGGCTGCCCCATTGAAAATGTTAAGCTCTTCTTCTCTGAATATTATGTCTTTCCTACAGTCTTTCCTACAGTGCAACCCAGTGGCTGTTCATCACATTGATCCAAAGTGTTCCAACTCTAATCCCCAGCTGAATGTAAGACCTTTTTCTAAAGAATAATCACAGTTATTCAGGGACTTCCTGCCCCACTCCGCGCACGGCTGCTTCCTTTGCAAATTCTGCGTTTACCTCTGCCTTACAAAGAAAAACCTTATTTCCTTCTGGTTTTCACTTGAAGGAGAGGTGGCTGGTACTTTCCATTTCTAACCATAATCTGGAACTCCTACGGTCCCAGCTGAGTGCCACTTCCCTTCTCAAGAAATTCAACAAAACAGAACAGGAGAAAAACACAGACCAGAACGTAAATTCTTAAGATGTACAGACTTAGCAAACTAGAGAGCTCCCCAAGACCACTGCCAAGAGATAACTCTTTACAACTTGAACCAAAACTATCTTCTAAGGTTACCTTTTAGCAAACTAACAGACTGGCTCATAAAATAAAGAGTATCACCCATGAGGACTGTCCTCCTTTAAAAAATCATCTGTATGGGACCGAATCATCAACAATTGCTCTAAAGCAAACATGGGATGTCAGGGCGGAGAAAGGCGATCACCAGAAACAGAACCGCCAGGACAGAAATAATGAGGTTGACACACTGTGAAAATGTAACCCAAAATACCAACTTGCCTAGAAATTGTCCAGTGGGCACCTAATTTGCTATGTAAACATTCACCAAAACCACAATGAAATATGGTGGAAAAAGAAATTCTGTAGACTCTCATCCATCTCATCTGCCTCTTTAACTTAGCAGGTAAATGGAAGCCCCCGACCAGGGTCCTCTTGTCAACCCATCTCTCTCCAGCCTTGGGTCTGTGTCTCAGTTTGGGGGCATCCCCTGCTACTTCCTCACGTCGAGACCCTATGCGATCCACTGCTAGCTTTCTGTCCTAACCAGGAAGCTCCTTTCCCTCTGAGCGTCACCTCACTCCCTGCTTCTCCTTGTAACAGGTGCATCCGGTGGATGCGTTTCGTTCTGAATTCCAGTCTCACTCTGCCGCTGGTGTCCTCAAGGCAGTCACTTCAGCTCTCTGAGCCTACCCACTACTCCTCATACACAGCTGGCTTTCATGTTTGAGATTCCCATAAGCCATGAAGAGACCTCTCAGTGCTCCAAGCCAGACCACAAAGATACTAGATTTCTTAGATTTTACACACCGGATTATGAGAAAGATTCTTCACCTGGCCCGCTCTGCCTTGTTCACGGAGGGCGCTAGTGCCTACAGGCAGGGTTGCTGAACTCCTGATCTAAGTCAATTAGCTGAGGCCAGGAGCACTGTCATTCAGAGAGACGTTCACTCCTCGTACCACCCAGATTTAGAACATTTAAGAAGGGAGCGAGGAGCCTTTGTGGTGCAGTGGTTAAGGCTGAGCTGCTAAACGAAAGGTCAGCAGTTCAAACCCACCAGCCGCTGGGCAAGAGAAAGACACGGCAGTCTGCTTCCTAAAGATTAAAAACCCAAATCCAAACACGTGGTCCTTGAATTGATTCCAACTCCTAGCCACCCCACAGGACACAGGAGAACTACCCCACAGGGTTTCCAAGGCTGTAAGTCTTCATAGAAGGAGACCGCCTCCCAGGGAGGATTGATTCCAACTCCTAGCAGCCCCACAGGACACAGGAGAACTACCCCACAGGGTTTCTAAGGCTGTAAGTCTTCATAGAAGGAAACTGCCTCCCAGGGAGGACTGGAATTGCCCGCACCTGTTTTGTTAACTGCGACATCTCCAGAGTCCAGCATAAAAACCAAACCCATTGCCATCAATTCGGATTCACAGAGACCCTATAGGACAGAGCAGAACTGCCCCTACAGGGTTTTCAAGGACAGGCTGGTAGATTTGGACTGCTGGCATTGTGGTCAGCAGCAGAGTTCTTAACCACTGTACTACCCTTTCAAAAATACTTATCAGATGGATAAATGCATGTACAGACCCACTCTGCCAGTCCTCAAATCCTCAAACAAATGTCTTTTGCCTCCAGGCCAGGGAGGCCCAAAAGCCCCATTTCCTTCTTCCTCCTTCCTCCTCCTTAGGGTCTCCTCTACCCGCTGGCAGCTCAGAAACCCTCACCAGCCCTGCAGAGATCATAACTGTTGTTCCAGAACATCAGTGGTCATATGCTGCCACCTACAGGGAGACCGCTGTACCGCAGAGAGGAGCCCTACATCTGAGTTAGTGTTCTCCACATTCTCCTGTTACACCTCGGAGAAACAGATGCACTTTATTTAGTTCAAATCAGTGAGTAGCTGGTTTAGGCTTAGAAACTTCTTCTAGAGAATGAAAACACTAGGCTACTTTCTGTGTTTATGGATTTGAAATTCTGAACACTTCATACAGATGGAATCATGTGGTCTGTTGTGACTGGTTTCCTAATGCTTAGCATGTTCCCAAGGTGCATCCACGTTGTGGTATGTACCAATGCTTCCTTCCTGTGTCCTGCAGAATGATATTCTGCTATGGTTAGCTGTATGTGTCAACTTGGCTAGGCCAGTCACTTCGTCAAACACTAATCTGTGTTCCTGGGAAAGTATTTTGCAGGTGCCGTTAGCCTCTACAGCCGGTTGACTTGAAGTTAAGAAGATTGCCCTCAAGTGGCTGGACCTCATCTAACCAGCTGACGGTGAAGAAGAAACACTGAGGTTCCCAGGACATGACATTGTGACTCAAGACTGAGCCGTCAACTGCTGAGTTTCCAGCTAGGCAGCCTATCCCGCATTCTAACCTATTCTATCCTGCATCCCACCCTATAACCCACCCTACACATTACTCTACAACTTCCCCTAAATCCTACCCTACAACCTACACTGCATCCTATCCTGTGCTACATCCCACCCTAAAACCAACCCTACAACGCACCCTACATCCTATCCTACAACCTACATGACATCTTATCCTATCCTGCATCCCAGCCCACAACCCACCTTACGACCTACCCTGCATCCCACCCTATATCCTACTCATGTCCAACCCTAGCTCCCACCCTACAATCTATCTGCATGCTGTCCTACCCTATCCTACTGTGTCATATTCTATCCTATTGTTTTGGTTCTGTCTCTCTGGAGAGCCTAGACTGTTGGATGCACCCTTTTGTTACTTTCTTCATCCATGCATCTTTTGATTATTTCCACTTTTTGGCAATGAATACTCATATATAATTTTTGTGTGAACACATGTTTTCATTTCTCTTGGTCTTTTCACTATTTTTAGAGAGGTTACCAGCAGATTCAAGATTACATGCGTGGCTTCCATGACAGTAGGACAGGAACGTGGAGGTACCCTGCCATCAGGGACACACACACAGAGTAGAGGTAGTGAGGGCAATTGGTAGGGAGGGCAAAAAAATTGCCCAAAAGGAAAAGCACGGGCCCTGGAAACAGAAGCATACAAACCCCTACACCACACATACATGGCTTTAACAAATATCTGTTTCTTCTCTCACCATCTACAAGGCTAGATGTCCAAATTCAGGGTGTCAGCTCCACGGGAAGCCTTTTCCTTACTGTTGACTCTGAGGGAACATCCTGGTCATTAATCTCCCTGAGATACAGGGGCTTCTCAGTGCAGAGACCCCAGGTCCAAAGGACTTGCTCAGCCCCCAGAACTGCTTTCTTGGTGGTAGGAGGCTCTCCTGTTTCTGCTCCCATCAAGGCTAATATGATAACATTGAACTGTGCTCACTGGGATTAAATCCAACCTTATAAATGTCTGCCAAATGTCTTACATGTGTTCTAACACAATGACCAGTCTCTTCTGCTTCCCCCAGTTGCAGGCCAGTGCTTCCTTGAGCTTGCTAGAAGACTCTAGTAAAGACCATTTTTGCCTAGAGAAGCCTATGAAACTTCTCTGGCCTAACGATGCCTGCTTGAACTATGGCAGGTGGTGAAGCAAGAACCCAAGCACAGTTAGCTCACCCAAGATTATGACGATCAACCATTCTCCACTCATTAGCACCTTTTGTGATCTTGTCTCACTCCAAACCCTCCCATCACCATAACAACTTTCATCCCACAGTGGGATACACGGTGGGAGCTATTGCCAAAAGAGGTGAGAGGAGAGAGTAGAACACTCTCCCTTCTCTCCTAACCTCAGAGGGATTGTTCTCCTTCATTTGGTTGGAATATGCCAGGCCCTCCTGGAAACTGAAGGCAGAGAACAAGTCTGACTTGCTCCCTTACTGTGCCCCTAGGTTCCAGCACAAAGTCCAGTGTCTAAAAGATGCTCCCTGTGAAATAAACAAGTAGGGCAGGAGGCACAGGCCAGTATGCACCAGAAGGGGTCTGTGTGGCAGGGCGTCTTTGATGCTCAGCACCAGGGATGTTTCTCGGAGCCAAGAGTGGCCCATCCACTCAGATAGTTGACACTCACATCCAGATGACAGAAACTGCACTCCTCTTGCTGTCACAAAGAGATACTATAAAACCCCCAAGGTAACAGGGACCACTGGGTATGGCTGGGAGAGGAGACGTGCACTCCTCCAGGGCAGGGAAGAAGGAGGCAGGCCAAGCAAGCATCCCGTCTCCTCTGACCACTGGCTTGTACCCCTTCGGGTGCCCAGATAGCTCAGCCCATTTCTGTCTGCATAGCCTACTTTTTAGGCCTTCCTGGGATATAGGGTAGGCACTGTGTCGGGGCCTTTGGGGGACAGGAACAACACAAACATAGGGCCAACTGGGCATATAGTAGGTGCTCAACAAACTGAGTGGATGGATAGACCAGGGGAAGGGAGGAATGGAAGCAGGGAGAGACGGAGGGAGGGACGGAGGCAAGGGTAGATGTCACCAGGGGAGAAAGGGTACAGATAACTGGCTGACCAGCCTTCAGGAAGTCTACAATCTGATGTGTTGAATAGGACAGAATGGAAAGAAAGCATTCATTGAATCTAACCATGTGGCTTCCTAGATGTCACCCTCCTCAAAGCTCTACCTCAAAGGCAACCAAGTTTGCTTGTTTCTAATCAGTCCAGGCAGAGCATACTTGGTCCTGTATATTGTGCCATTCTCTTCCCATATTGTCTCCACTGGCCCCAGGACCAAGATATTTGAAAGACGTGGCTTATGTCTGAAGCTGGTGGACTGGAGAGCCTGGATGGGAAGGAAGCTTTCACCCCAGGGCTGGTAGACACGTATTTGCTCTTGCTGACAAGGACAAGGTCAGCCAAAGTGGTTTCTGATCCAGGAGTGAGTTTCATTCCTCCACAGACAGATGACGACAGTGGAAAGAGCGGACGTGACAGGGATTAACTTTACTCAGAGAATCCAGATGCCCTCCACAGAGGAAAATCCCACTTGTAAAAATAAGAGGATTATTTAGCTGTGAAATTTGCTTAACAATTGAACAGGAAACTTCTTTTGATTCCCAAGGGAAAGAAAAACAAACATTAAGTAATGCAAATGCTCACTCAGCCAGGAGCCAAATAAGCAGAAAATATAAATCCCTAGCTACTTCCAGACCCCATATTCTATTTCACCAGAAAGAGACAGGGAAAATAGAATCTCTTGACACCTGGATTTAGCAAACTGCCAGAGTGGGCTGGGGAGGGGACTGCCTACATTTGCCCGCTCTCTTCATTCTCCTGCTGCACTGGGGCCCCTCTGAGTCACTCACAGAGGACCAGGTGTTCTCCTGGGAGCCACTGGCATCTTTTGATGGCTAGTAGGAGAGACCGGCTCAGGACCACAGAGTCACACAAATGCATGGCCAACATCCAAAGAGAGGCTGTGCAGGGGCTTAAAAACACACAATGAGGTCAAACTACCCAAAGAAGTAGGGCTGGGGCTGGGTGGAATGAGGGAAGGCTGAAGCAAGCTTTACCTTCCACACATCACAAAGGATGTGGATTTGCTCTAAGTAAATATCTGAGTTCAGTTCAACAAAGCTGAGAAACATGACACTCTCCATTCCCCTTTACAAGAGGCTGAAAATATAAGCACACTTGCTGTGACATATTAAGAGCTGGAGAAAGCTGCACTAGCACGTTTGGATTCTGGTACAGATCACAAGTGCTGTTACAATTTTCCAGCACTTACCCTGTGCCAGGCAATGAACACATTCGTTCATTTAATCTCACGACAAGCCCATGACGCAGATGGTTTGGGCAGATGCCAGGGTTTGAATCCATCTCCTCCAAATACTTTGTGACCAAGCTACTTGACTTCTCTATGGCTGAGATTCCTCACCTGTAAAATGGGAGTTATACCCAATTTGTAATATCGATGTGAGAATTAAATGAGTTCTTACAGGAACAGTGACATCTAGGGTGTACAAACGTGGCTGTTAACTATCGTCATCGTCATCATCACAGTCAGGCTCAAAAGGTTAAGGCATGTCCCCACAACCCCCTCGCCCCCTACCGCCTTGTCTCTGCTCACCTCATACTCCCAGTCACACAGGGCTCAGTCACACCCCCCTAGCTCCTGTCCTCTGGACACCACAGGAAGCAGGGCCATCTCATCTGGTATCTGCTGTGAAGAAATCACGCTTGAGCACAGCTGGGCATGACCTCTTCTTCCTGGGCACCTCCTCACCTGCCCATAAGACCCTCCTGGGAGTTCAAACAGTTCCCCTTGCCACACTGCAATGCTTTCCTGTAAGATAACAGACCTAAGCTCCATCCTGCTCAAGCCTGTGTCCTGTTTCTTGTGGGATTTTTTGTTGTTGTTGTCATTGTTTTGTTTTTTAATTGTGCTTTAGGTGAAAGATTACAGCTCAAGTTAGTTTCTCCTTTACAAAAATTTACACAAGCATTGTTATATAACCCAAGTTGCACTAACCGACGGGGCAGCACACTCCTCCTTTCTACCGCAGGTTTCCCATGTCCATTCAACCAGCTCCTGTCCCTTTCTGCCTTCTCATTCTGCCTCTGGGCAGGAGCTGCCCATGGTAAGCACACTCCTCATGAGGGTCACCCAGAGTGGTCTTCAGGAATGGTTTTGGTCTCAGATGGAGAGTGTCCTGGGCCACGGCATTGGCAGTTCTTCTAGTCTCAAATCATTAAGTCTGGGCTTTTTACATGAATTGAATTCTTCTCTGCACTTTTTCCTGCTTCATCAGGGACTCTGTTGTGCTCCACATCAGGACAGTCTTTGGAGGTGGCCAGGTGCCATCTAGCTCTTCTAGTCTCAGGCGGATGGAGCCTCTGGTTTATGTGGCCCTTTTGTCTGTTGACTACTATTTCCCTTGTCTTTCATGTATTTGCTTCTCCTCTGCTCCAGGTGGGTTGGGACATCTTAAATAACTGCTCACAAGCCATTAAGACTCCAGATGCCATTCCCCAAAATGACATGCGTAACATTTTTTATTATTGTACTTTAGATGGTTTACAGGACAAACTAATCTTTCATTAAACACTTAGTACACAGTTTCACGACACTGGTTAACCACCCCACAACTGTCAACACTCTCCCCAACCTTGGGTTTCCCATTACCAGCTTTCCTGTCCCCTCCTGCATTGTACTGCTTGCCCCTGGGCTGATGTGTCTTTGTCGTCTTGTTTTGTTCTGTGGGCCTGTCCAATCTTTAGCTGAAGGGTGAACCTCAGGAGTGATTTCAGTACTGAGCTGAAAGGATATTCCCTAGGATCCACTCTCTCAGGGTTTCTCCAGTCTCTGTTAAGCCAACAAGTCTGCTCTTTATGAATGACAATTTTGTCCTACATTTTTCCAGCCCTGTCTGGGACCCTCTGTTGTGATCCCTGTCAGAGCAGCCAGTGGCAGCAGGGCACCACCTAGTTCTATGGATTCAGTCAGCTGAGAGTAACATTTTCTTTAAAAACTTGGTTACGCCAGTTGACCTAGATGTCCACAAAAACTATGGCCCCCAGTCCCCTAGCCAGTGCTACTGCCCCTCAAGTGTTTGGTCTTGTTCAGGAAACTTCTGAGCTTTAAGTTTAGTCTAGCTGTCCTTCCCTTCACCTATTTCTTGCCTACTATCTTGTTAGTGAATTCCTTTCTCCCGCCCCACCCTTGGAACCATCAAAGGATTTCTGTGTTTAAACCTTTTTTTGAGTTCTCTCCACAGTGGTCTCCTACAGTACGTGTCCTTTTGTGACTGTCAAGCGTGTGTTGTTACATGAGAATATACCAAGCGATGTCTTGTGTGTCGTCTCTTACTGATACACTGATTCTGAACACATTCGCATTCTCCCCGTCCCAGAGACCTTTATTGTTAGTGATGGAAGACTGGAGAAAAAAATCTGGAAATGCAAGCCCACTTTGGCTTGCTTTAGTCCTTTCTCCCTCTCTGTGCATTTCAGGTCCCTGGGTGGAACTATTTTGACTTGTCTACTAACCTAAGGGTTGGCAGTTGGAACTCACCCAGCAAGCCTGGCAATCTGGTTCAAGAAAGATTACAGCTAAAAAAAGACCCTACACAGCAGTTATACTCCACAGCACATGGAGTATAATCCATATGTGAAAATTCAGCAGCAACAGGTTTGGTTTTGGTTTGGTTGGTACTTTCCTTTCCAAAATGAAATGCTAGTGGCTACCAAGGCCTTACTCAGCACTGTGGACGCAGTCACTTATTCAAATGGTATTTCTTGAGGACCTACTATATGCCAGATACCACACCAAGCACAGGATTCCCCCTCTGCTGGTAGCAGTGCATTCTCTCCCATTTAAGATAAACTTTGTAACCCAAAGCAGACAGCAGATGTGATAACCGTGTTTGCCGAGATCTCCCAAGGACAGGTGCCTGAGTGATGTGACCTAGTCACTGTGTGCACTGCAGTATATAACAAAGCTCTGCCATCTGAGGTTTTCACATCCATGCAAGACTCAAGTTGGACCCATACCTGACATCACGGACACAAATCAACTCAGAGTGAATCACTAAAACCTATTAAACTATTAGAAGAAAGCATAGTGGTAAATCCTTATGACCTCAAATTTAGCAATGGATACTAAACAGGACACCAAAAAAGCCAAAAATAAAGATACAGTGGACTTCACCAAAACAAAAAACCTTTGTGCATCAAAGGACTTTATCAAGTAAATGAAATGACATGGGGACCTCCCAACAGCCAAGAAAGCAGTGCTAGGAGCAGGGAGCACCCTTTGGATCCGAGGTTCCTGCACTGAGACACTCCTAGACCAAGGGAAGGCAGTGACATCACAAAGACCCTCCTCTAGAGACACCAGACACAGAAAGCCTTCCCTTGGAGCCAGCACCCTGAATTTGGATGTCCAGCTTACTGGATTGTGTGGCAATCAACTTCTCTTTGTTAAAGACATCTGATATCTGTTCTGGCAACACTAGATGACCAGACAGTTGTTGTATGTTTGAATGACAGTTTCTTGAAAATTAGACAGGATCTGGGACAAGCAAGAGTTAGGAAGGAGAAAGAGCATTTTATTAACAAGTATTCAAGTGTTTCAGAGGCAAAACCCTCATTAACAAAAAGACAAAGAACCAAATTATAAAGTGAGCAAAACAGTATCAACAGTCATTTCTTCAAGGAAAATACACAAAGTGACCAACAAACCCATGAAAGTATGTTCAACATCACTGTCATTGGGAAATGCAAATCAAAACCACAGTGAGACACCACTTCACACCAGCAGGAGAGGTTGCGGATGTGGAGACACAGAGACCCCTGTACACTGCTGGTGGGAATTCAAAACAGTGAAGCAGCTGTGGAAGTCTGGTGGTACCTCAAAAAGTTAACATAACACACAATTCCACTATGTATGCATACCCAAGAAAAATGAAAAACCACTTGTTCACACAGAAACTTGTTAACATGACCGTTTGTAGTATTCTTCCTAACAGCCAAAAGGTGGAAAACAATTTAAATGTCCATCAAAGAGACGGATAAACACCCTGTTCTTTGCAGTATTACAGAGAAATGAACCGACACACACATGGATGAACCTCAAGAACATTATGCCAAGTGAAAAAAGGGAGACACAAAAGGTCACGTACTGCATGACTGGTTATATGAAAGAACCACAGCAGACAAATGCAGAGACAGATTATTGGTGGTGTGGAACGGGTAGGAATAAAATGATTCATCTTCTGACATGAACAATAAAAGTTTTGAAACTAGTGAGGTGGTGGTTGGTAAACTGTAGAAGTGCTAACACTGAACTCTACACTTTAAAAGGTGGTTATGTGACTTCAACCTACCCACCCCCAAAAGACTGAGAGACCACAGCAGTTGCTCTTGGCAGTTGAGAAACATTCTGCAATTTACACATTTACACATTTCTCAGCACCCTAACACAAGTTACGTGACACTGAACACTTATTTAATAAAAAATATTTCATTTTAATTAAAAATATCAACTTCAAATAATTTTATTTACATGATTTTATTGTGCCCTTGATTTTAATAAATTTATTTGAGTAGAAGACAACCTTGAGTTTGCTGAATTTTAAAATGTTTTTATTATTTATGCTCATGAAAATACATTCAATTTTTGTATTTTAAAATTAACTATATTTTAATCTCTGGACCATTACTCTCAGAACACAAATTACATAAGAAATCATTTAGTGATTTCTGCAAAAGATAAAAAACTATACTGACTATATAATCGTTTATAAATACCTTTTTTCTCACCCAAATACTGCTAGCCCATCAACAGAACACCCAGACAGAAAAACTAAAACCAATCTCTGATATTCTGCCAGCTTTCAGTCACAGCAAGCCAGGGGCTTGTGTGTCATTATGAAAGTCAATCTGTCAATGCAGGACAGAACCTGTTTTACTCAACAGCTTGGTAGCTTGATTCGTAATTTTTAGATATTGATACACACAGCACTCTGGTCCTGGGTGCTCTGCTGTGTCAGATCTCTGTGCAGCTGGAGTATTAAGCAGGCACAGATAGCTGTGTGTACGTCTCCTTGATCCAGTCAGGAACAGTTCTCAGCGGGGATGATTTTGCCCCAGGAACACGGGTCAACGCCTGGACAATCTGGTTGTCACAGCAGAGGGATGCTACTGGCATCCCTATATAGACGAGGGCTGCTGCTCAACATCCTACAGTGCACAGGACAGTCCCTCAAAGACACACTTGGTCTAAAATGTCAACAGCGCCGACAACGAGAAGCCCTGCTCAAGTGGTAACATGAAGAAATCCATCGGTGGAACCAGCTCCAGTGAGGGTGTTCAAGAATCGCCAGGCTGCCAGGACAGCAAGGGCAGAGAACTCGGGAGGAGAGCAGATGGGGCACCCCAGAGTGAAGCGAAGCCGTGTTATTCACCGGAAAATCAGCAACAGGTGTAACGGAGACAACCATTCCCAGCTACAAAGTCCCACACCTAACTCACTGGCCCTGCCAGAGACTGAGTTACATTCTCCAATTTACATCAAACCAGTTCGAGTGCTGTTTATAACTGAGGACACGGACTGATATACGCAGGTAGGGCCAGCATAAAAGCCCTCATTTAATAGGAGAGGGGCCTGAACCCCGGAAGTCCCAGAGCAAGTAGCTGGATGCAGAACTGTTAGTTGTCTTCCAAGTACTGGAGTCTGGTTCAAATCAGTTCACTAACTAAAAAGTGAGACTACCACCTTACAGAATATAAAAACGGGAAGGCAAGGGTGCATCTGCATCTAAAGAACTGGAAGCAAAGATTGACTCCAACACCTGGACCGTGGCTGCTCACATCCTGTTACCCTCCCTTCTGAGCACTTGGACACAAGGCAGAAGCTACTGACAATCAACTGAAACTAAGGTTTTCATCTTGCCATTTACACTTTAGAGAAAAATGTCTCATCTCCCATGTTCAAAATACATTATTTTGGGGACTTCAGTCTTGTTGAAGAGAGCTGGGGTGGGCAATTACTTAAGAATCATGAAGGAGGTTGTTACGAATTCTGCTCTCCATCTCCCAAATGTGGTGGAATACTAACCCCTAGGGTTGCTATTAGTCAGAACCGGCTCAACGGCAGTGAGTTTGCTTTTATAGACCTCTGGATGTTGAGCTGTGGCAGCACAGCGGCTAAGAGCTCAGCTGCTAACCAAAAGGTGAGCAGTCTGAACTCACCAGTTACTCCTTGGAAACCCTACTAGGCAGTTCTACTCTAAGTCCAAGTTCTAAGGCAAGTCCAACCAACTCAGTAACAAAGCGGTGTGTGTTTGTTTTTATAACACATACCTGTGGATATAACCTCATTTCGGAATAAGACTTTATTATCTTAATGAGGCATTATCAGCACAACGCATTCTTAAACTAATTACCTTTGAGATAAAGATGAGGCACAAAAGAAAAAAGACGGGGCAAGATAGGTCATGCCATATAAAAATTACCAAGGAACTCAGGAACAAAAGCTGCAAGGACTTCCCTCCAAAGCTGAGAGCTACACTTCCCTCTTTAGAGCCAGGGCCCTGAATTTCGACTTCTAGCCTTCTTAACTGTGACAATCCATTTCTTAGACACCAACACTATGCAATGATAAAGAACAGTGATGATTTTGGAAAGCATCTCATAACCTGGAATCAACTGGCAGACGTTATGCTGAGGGAAATCAACTGCAAGTGGACAAGCATTGTATGAGACCACTATACAAACATTAAAAAAGGACTTATGCACAGAAGACTAACGGCTACAAGGGTGGAGGATGGGAGAGGCTTATTCACAGATATCTGAGATAAACCAAAAACCAAACTCACTGCCATCAAGTCGATTCTTACTCATAGCAACCCTAACGGACATAGTAGGATTGCCCCATAGTTTCCAAGACACACCTGGCAGATTTGAACTGCTGACCTTGTGGTTAGCAGATACACCACGTAACCACTCTACCACCAGGTTAAGAAGTCAGCTAGGTGAAGGGAGAGACAACATGCAATAGAAACCTGGTCAGCGTAACAAGGCTATACCGCAAGTTAAAGTTTTCTAAATTCAAGCTAACAGTTCACAGGCTAGAGCAGCAGGAACAGGGGTCTGGTGACCATGTTCTCAAGAGACATCAGGTCAACTGGTATTACAATTGGTCTCTTGCAAGAGTCTTCTGCACCTCATATTGGTGAGTGGTATCTGGGGTCTTAAAAGCCAGCAAGCTGCCATCTGAGGAACATCAATTGGTCTCAACCTACCTGGAACAGACAACCCAGAACATCAGACGAAAGTATAAAAGAGCCCAGGAGACAGAAAGACCCATATGACGTGGAAATGACATCAGCACAAGCCAGAGGAACCAGATGGCGCCTGGCCACCACCAAAGACAGCCCTGACACGGAACACTATGCAGTCGCTGACATAGCACAAAAATAGGCGTGCAAACCAATAACTCTATTAAATGACGAAGTGATGGTTCCACAACCTGGAGAGTCCCTGGAGAACATGGCCCGTCAACTTGCTAGCCCAGACCTGGAACCAGTATACTGAAGTCAACACTTCACACAAACAACAGACTGGACTAAGGGACACAGAGTGATGCACGTGGTGTGTATACTGTTTATATATGTATATACAGACACATGCACACACATACACGTATGTATGTATGAGGCTGTCCTACTAGTTTCTTTCTACAGGAGAGAGAGAGTGAAGAGGAGGGGACAGGTGTTGGTTGAGTAGATCCTGGAAGTAAAGCATGAGTATGCTGTCACACGGTGAGAGCAGTTGCAGACGCAGATACACAAAATTGACTTGGAATGTCAACTTTCTCGTAACTGGAATAAAAAATATTTAAAAAACTTGTCTGACACCCACGCAGTGTCTGTTATAGCAGCACTAACAAACTAAGACAGAGCTAACAGGCAAGTCCAGATGTCTACTCAAAGCCGAACCCCTTCTTACTCTTCCTTGCACCCTTTTCCTTTTATGACCTGGTATGCCCTTCTACCCTGGATCATCAGGATATGCTGATTAGTAACAAACCCGAACCTCAGGAGCAAAACACGTCAGTTTTATTTCCAGCTCATGCTACACATCGATTGCTGGGAAGCTGGATTCTGCTCTAAGTCACTGTCCCCCTCACTCCTGGACCGAGACTGACGAGACTAGCTGCTGTGGCATATCCCTTACTGTGGCAGAAATGAGCAGCAGCTCTTGTTCAGCAACCCCTGGAAAGTAACACACGACATTTCCGCTTACAGCTCATCACCTGAACTGTCCCCATAGAATGTACTCTCCTCCTTCCACCCTGTTACCGGTTGAGGCAAAACCTTAGTATTGAGCGTACTGCTCTGATTACTGTCCCCGGCACCTCCCAAGTAGTCTTCACTACGGTCTTCACAGCTACTGGAAATCGGCATCATCCTACTACTAAAGCTGGAGCTGACACAGACAAATACCAGGCACCAACATGTGACTCCAAAGGCCACTGTTCACAGCACTGGTTACTGCCTGCCCTGGCTGCCGCTCTCCCCTGGCTGGGTGAGCTTTGCGCTCCAGCAGGAGCTCCCAAATTTCACCGTCACCTCACCACCTTCCCCCTCGCAATCCTGTAACAGCTCAGGCAAAGAAGCCATCCTGTGGAACACATAAATCAGTGGATGTTCTCCACTGACTTCCAGACAACAGTGAGGACTCCCACTTTCCCACCTTGTGACAAGTTTACAGTAAAACTGGTTTCTTCAGATGCCTTGATGAAGTAAGACCTTCTTATGAACACATACTGTTAACACACTACTGTCACACTACCCAAATTTACTAAGCATACGCATGTCGGTGAGCTGCAGGCTCTAGGTTAACGGCTTTCAGACGTCAAACCCAGTGGCTCACATCAACAATAAGCACCTGACCGTGGGGTGCCGCCACTAGTGGTCTGAACGACCCTGATGGGAACTAGAATCAGGCTTGATCCCCCACCCTCCTTGCTTCCTTAAGAGGCAACAAAACCATACATTCTTTCAAAAGCAGGCTGACAGATCACCAACCCACCAGAGCATGGCTTTCCCTGCTAGTAGGTGACAGGAACTTATTCTCCAAGACTCCCTGGAACAAACCAGAGCTCCCACACCTGGCCTGAGAGTACCTTCAGCAGGAGCCAAATGAACTACTGTGGCTCCTTCCGTGTACCTACATTCGGCTCCAGCTGTTTGCGACCTGCCTGCTTCCTCACGGAGCAGCTCCAGAGTCAACTGACCACATTTCCAGAGGTGTTAACGACAGGAAAGACATCACTCCTTCCGGGAGAAGCTGTGCCCTTCTAGGACTGCAGAAAGGCACAGCTTCACCACCGGGACCCCCTGACCCTGACCTAGTCAACCATCCAGGGCCAGACACACTTCCTCCAGAGGGCCATGACAGCGGCGGTGTCAGAGATCTCAAGCCGAGAATTTCTTGCACACTTCAAACTGATAACTGCTACAGAAAGACCACTCGCTTATTAACACAGAAGCCACAGATGCTCTCGCTTCACTGACAGAAAGATGCAAAACGACAGAGGGGAAGCTGCAGAGTCCATGGCGGCATTTTATTTGTATCTGAGTATTACATCCTTAGAAAAAGAATCCCAGGATTTTCCCTCCTGTGTGTTTTCGCCTTGCTTCCTCGTGGTCCATGATGCCAGCTGAGGTCGTCAGTACAATGAAACTGTGGGAAGAAGGGAAAAAACGCCAATATGAGTTTTTCCTAAAATTAACTATCTAACACAGAGCCACTTTATGGTGTGGAGAGCACAAACATGCATCCCAACTTGAAGCAGACTTTCCTGTCAAGCCAGGGGACTGATACCAAGCCACACATATGGTGGAGTATCTGGGCCGATGGTGCACAGCTCGGCTCCTAGAACTGAAAGACTCAGATGCAGAGGCCCAACTACACTCACTCACACAACCCGGAGCTCTGCCGTAACAGGGACACACATCACTGCCCTGGGCCACTTACTCTACATGTGAGCACAAGCGAGCCTGGCCCAGTGACTTCACGGTTTTATGAGAATCAAGGTAATATATCTAAGTCCTGAGGTGGTATGTCACCCACAAGGCCTTAAAATCAGTATAATTACAAAGAAAAATACTCCCCTTGTAACACTGTCCTGTAATACAGTGAAAACCCCAGTGGTGTGATAGTACCACTGCTCACCAAAAAGGTAGGCAGTTCAAACCCACCAGGCACTCCCTGCAAACCCTACTCTTCTACAGGGTCGCCGTGAGTCAGGATCAACCTGACGGCATCAGGTTCAGCTTTAACACACTAACTGCGACGCTGTGCGAGTATACTCCAAGAACGTCACCAGACACATCTGGGGGCTTCCTCTCAGCTTTAAAAGAGAACAGAAGTTAACTGAAGTCACCTAGCTCAAGCTGGTAACTGCAAGAAGTCAGATTTTCAAACTCAGTCTCCCCAGAGCTATAGGTCAGGCCACAGGAGGTGAGCACACCAAACATGTATAATGTGAACTGTAAGCAAGTGACAAAAGAGGGGACAGGAAAGGGAAGACCATCTGCTGCATTCACAGCCAGTCTCAGTTCCCACAAGCCTCGCAGAGCCTGGCCAACCACATGCGGAGTGGCTGGGGCTGCAGTCAATGGCTCCAGAAATCCGGCTTGAGGCAAAGTGTGTCACAGCGACTCTTAGTACCAACTTCTTTCACTGAGAAGATCAACTCTTACCCAAACTGACGGGATGGTAGCAGATTATTCTGCCACTTTTCCAAATCTTTGAGTTGTACATCAAATCTGGGGCTGATCACTCCACACTGTAATGGAACAAAAATCAGTTTGTACTTCAGCACAACAGGAAAACATGGGGGAGTTTTTAATTGCTGAACAGTCCATATATTATCATCCCAACATTTTACTGTACACCTACTCTATACACAACTTCTCATAAACATCATTCAAAAAATACAGAGGCAAGACTATCACCATCAGCCTGGGAGGCACAGAAGCAACAACACGAGGAGGTTAACAGAAGTTATCACCACACCTCACTGCTACCAGAATGGTAATCCTCATCAAAACAGAAACTACACGGGCAAGGTGGTGAAGAAGCTGGAAACTTCATCCACCGCTGGTGGGAATGTATAGGGGTGTGGTCACTGTGGAAAACAGCCTGGGGATTTCTCAAATAGTTGAAGACAGAAGCACAAAGAGAATAATCTGTATACCAACACTCTTGGCACCAATTTTCACAATAGCCCCAAGGAGTGCGATGGTTGTGTGTCAACCTGACTAAGCCATGGTTCTCAGTGGTTTGGGCAGCTATGTTATGATGCCGAGATCTGCTCTTAGCAGCCAATCAGCTGAAACGGAGCTTCCTTAGGAGTGTGGTCAATATACTGACTTGCTGGCTCTGGTTCTGCTCTGGATCCTACATTCTCAGCCGTGATCCGACCTCTGGGACTAGAGCCTGCTATCGAAATGGATGGATAAATTAGCCCCTGCAGCTACGTGAACCCAGCCTGATTCCTAACCCAGGGCCTTAGGACTTTCCAGCCTCCACAACTCTATGAACCATTTCCTTGGTAGCTTTCCCTCTCTCTACTTACATACACCACACACACAACTTCACTTCACTAGTTTGCTTCTCCACAGCACCACACGTAAGACAAAGTGGAAACCACCAAAATGTTCCACAGATTAATGTATAAAATGCAGTACATACAAACAATGGAGTATTACTACAGTCATAAGAGAAATGCAGCCTCTGAACACGTCACAACACAGATGAGCCTTGACAACATGCTGAGTGAAATAAACCAGTCACAAAAGGACAAAAACGGCACGACCTAAATTGTATGACAAAAACTAATATACAGAAACCACAGATTATTATTACTGGTTACCAGGGGTAGGCAGGATGAAAAGGAGGGCTTAGCTGTACCCCCTTAGGTACTGAGTTTGTTAATGGCGTGGAATGATTAGGACAGAACCATGAGAACGGCTGTACCACCTGCAGTCAATGTCACAGAACTACACATGCAGAGACTGGTGAGACGGCATTACGTTTCATGAGTATGTTCACCACGATAATATTTTTTTTAAAAAGGTCAACAAAAATTGCGGAACACAGTGCAATTTACTGCAAAAGTGGGACGACACACATGTCAGGCCATCAGCATCCACAATGTGGGCTAGGGAGCTGTCCTAGAACAAATGACAAGATTTTAAGAACCAGGAAACCAAGTGTCATAGATTATAGTCAGTCAGCTGTAAGGTTAAAATCTGTAGATTCTCCAATCTTTAGTCCATTAAATAAAAATGCTAAATATGAGAATATCTAAGGAACAAACTCCACAGCCAGCGAAACATATGGACTGCTAAATTCCACATGATACCACTCTATAGTCCTAAATCTCCTGACTCCAGACCAGCAACAACTATCTATCCAAAGCTAAGGCACTAACCTTGAACATTCAATGATATGCAACTCATGGAACCCTATTAAATGGCCAAACATCCACCAGCTTTTTTTTTTTCTTAAAAAAAAGCAGGCCACATGATTTTGTCTACAGATTTTTACAACATGGGTTTGGATTATGGATGCTGATGGGATGAAAAGCCTCTGTGGGACTAAACATGCCCCCTGCTTTCATTACTGCCCTACAAAGAACTTACATCACTACCTAAAGTTTCCTACTGTCTCCACACAAGAACTAAACATGGAGGTAACAACCAGCATTACCAACCAAGTAACAACTCCAGAGGGCTAAGACATTAGGCAGACAGCTGTGCCTGCATATCCACATAAAGCCTGTAACAAGACAATCAATAAAAAGACCCAAGATGCCTAAACTGAAACTAAAGGGAGACTATGAGTTTGGAACTTAAGACTTTGCTGAATCAGCTACAAACAATTCAGCCATGTTCTACTTTAGTAAGATGCAAAGCTGCAGAAGCTAAAAACACACGTCTATCTGAAAGACCCCATCACATCACACCAAGCCCGCTCAGATCCTCCGAGCTTGCTGCGTTATCACTGATCACTTGACTAACACAGCCAAGGGCAATTCCATACCAAATGTGATACAGGAACAGAGAAAAAGAAAACTAGTTCTCCAAGCAAGCTAGAAGGCCTCTCTACGGCACAAAGCAAAAACGCCTCTCATTCAGCCAGTCGAATTAAACCAGTGTACCCTTCTCCTAACCAAGTGGTCCTAATGATCTAGTCTTCAAATACTACTTTATATCCCAACTCCATCTCCACTGTATTTCCATAGAAAGTATATGACAGACTCATTGCTCATTACATGAAGGAAGCTGAGGCACCTTTCTTTTATAAATCAAGTTCAACGAGAGTTCTGTCTCTTAGCCAGATTTTTTCCATACTAGTACGGAAACTCAAGTGGCATGGTACAGTGCGTAAGTCCGCTAACAAAAAGGCTGGCAGTTCAAATCCACCAGATGCTCCTTGGAAACTATGGAGCAGTTCTACTGTCCTACAGGGTAGGCATGATCGGAATCGACTCAACGGCACTGGGTTTGTTTTCTTTGGTTTTGGTTTAGTATACCACAGAACAAGAGCACTCAAGTTCCATTTGGGAAACGCTCTGTTCAAATTTACTTCTCAAGTTACATGCACACTGAACATCCAAAAGGTATTTTGAATGTAGCTTGTCATTAAGTCAAATCGTCTGCAGGATAGTTTAAGTGCTAAACTATACATGGGGCTCATGTGGGTTACAAGGACCCCCAGGTGGACAGTGCGTAAGTGCTCTGCTGCTAACCAAAATCTGAGCAGTGTGAACACACCTATGGATCTCCCAAAGGTGTGACGCTGCTTCCATAAAAATTACAAGCTTTGAAAATCCTATGGGGCAGTCTGACTGTCCTATTGGAAACTCCATGGAGACAGCTGTATTCTGTCCTGTAGGGTCACAAGAGTCAAGACTGACTCCATGGCAGTGGGCTTGGTTGCCTGGTTTTATAGCCACTAGGAGCTGCGTTTTTGGTGGTACAAATGGTCTGCGCTCAACTAACCTAAAAGGCTGACAGTTCTAACCCACCCAGTGACACGTGAAAGAAACGCCTGTTATCTGCCTTCCTTAATAATCACAGCCAAGAAAACCAGGAAAGCAAGATGTCACCAGAAGCTGCAATCCTCTGGAAAACAATGGGTTTTTTTGTTTGTTTTTTAATGTATTTACTGGAACCAACCTCCCCGGCCAGTTCCTAGTTGCAGACACATCCTGAACTCCCCTGAAAACTAGAAAAATAACTGACACATATCCCCTTCCTCAGAGAGAGAAAGACACATAAATTCAAATGCCACTTTAGGGTACAACTAATAAATAACCTGTTCTGACTACGTCTTCACATCCAGTAGTATTTATTCTAACATTACTTCTATAAACACATGATGTAAGGCACGGTAGATGGAAACAACTACATAACATATATTGCTCAATTAGCAGACGACAACCTTTCCAATACGGCCACTGCCACCAAAGCCCACTTTCTCTCTGGGCCAATTTTCTCCCCACCCCTGTTGGACAAGAGGATCTCAAATTCCTTGCAATCGCTAAACACTAAGCCTTAACAAAGAAAACAGGAGTAGCAGCCCTGGGACCTTTTTAGCTGGACCGTTGACGGCCACAAAAATACACGCCATCAGTTACACCACCAAGTTAAATAAATACACTCAGCTACAAAGATGGCAAACAAACCAAAAGGCAGCACAGACCCCAAAGACACATGCTAGCAAAAACAGAAGTAAGTGTTAACACTCTGTTCAAAAAACCAACACAATCAGCTCATGGAAGTACAAACTTACTTACACTGGAGAGCTACTGGCCTCGGGAGTCGGGGGATGATGTAACAGTCACGGTTCACCACCTCCACGGTTAGTTATACCCCTCAGGACAGCCTGTACCCCAAACACTGATATCCCAAAGACAGCACCATCATTCCATATTCACAAAGCCAATTACAAACTCCACGTGAGGGAATTCTTAAGGCTCTCAAATGTGTAATATCATCATTCCTTACCTTGTTTAACCTGCCTGTGAGGTTCACAACAATTTTCCCAGCTCTGTGATCATCGATGATTTCAAATTCACCAATGTAGCCTATGTAAGAAATGACTGTATTAAATATTATCCTGACAAACCTTCATCTTTATGTTCTTCCTCTAGTATTACTGGTGTCTACATACCAAATATGGAATTGTTTTCCCTTAGGTCACCTCGGTGATTGCAGTTCAGGGAGAGGAAAACATACCATCCAGAAACAAACAGAACTTCTGGTACCACACTTTCTCATCCCTCCCAAAGGGTGCTTACAACTCAGTAGCCCTCCCAATGAATGCCGCATGCTGCAAAATTACTGGAACAACACATTAAATCCCCATACACCCAACAGGTTAACAGCAAAAGCACAAGCCTCTCCCTTCTGTCAACAGTCCTGTTTGACTCAGTGATTTCCTTTACCCTCACCACCTGTGGACCTCAATCCCTCCCACACCTGACTTACACATGACAGGCCTGATGATTCTCTAAATATTTTTACATCAGAACAAACCAGCAACACTTACCATGCTTCATCATCACAGTCAGAAACCGTACAATGACTTTGGAGCACGGCCTGATGAGAACCTGGCGTTTACCTCTCTTCTCGGCATTATTGATGCTCTTAAGAGCGTCAGCCAGGACGTTCATGCGCACCATTATGGCTGTTCAGGGGAGACAAATCAGAGTTTTACTCACACGGTGCCAACATCGCAGACACCCAATCATCCCACTCCAAATGCATCCTTTTCTTAACCCTAAGGGAGCTCGTTTCCCAGTATCCCCAACACCTAGAAGAACTCTTGATGTTTGAACTTCGAAAATAGGCTAATGTATGTGTCATTCTGCATATCTGACCCTCAGTAATTCACTAACCACATTCTAGGAATCACTCGGCACACTAAACGATTACAAACAAACAAACAAAAAAAAAATGGTAACACCGGGGACTAAGTCACCAAGGAAACTCAGTACTGGCAGAACATGGCACCTGACAAAACAGAATTACAAGATACGGCTGGTCAGTTACGTGAGCTGGCAATCACCAGCAATAATTCTCCAAACTTCTGAAATTCTGAAACATCTGTACTATTAACACGGTCCTTGAAAATCATCCCTTTCAGACCTGTCCCAACTAATATCCCATAAATGCTTAGCTACACCTACACCGATAACTACTGATCTCAAACGGCCAACTTTGTGCCATGAGAAATCGTGTCCAACAACAAAAATACCACACACTGGCAAGCAGATTTTCCCCACATCGTAGCTGTCCAAACTCCGTAACCCAATCACAACCGTAACGCTCCTAGAGAGGGAGGTCAAAACACTAACAACCAGTGAAATCAGAGAGCTTCCTGAATCCCAGCTCCCAGAAGACCCCTGCCATTCAAAATACCCGGCTGAATGCAGCGTCTCGGCAAGTGGCCTCAGCATCCCAACCTCCGAGCGTGGCCGCAGAAAAGCAAAGCTGCACAGCCCACCCCGGCCACCGTCCCCCATGCGTACCACCGCCCAGATGCAGAGCGTTGCCTTAGCCGTCAAGCTAAGGTCTCGGCACGCAGACCGTGCCGGGGCGACGGCCTCGACCGGCAGCAGGCGACTCCAGCTCCCGCCAACGCTGCGGCCTGCGCCCCACACGCCGGGCTTCCCAGGGTACAGGGCATGGGACGCCCGGGCACGGCTCTCTCGTTCGCCTGCCCAGACCCACTTGTGGCCAGGATCCCCGGCCTCGGCGGGCCCCGGCACCGTCACAGGGCATTACAGCAGAGCCTCAGACTGCACGATGGTGCTGATAGCAGACGGATGAAGCTGGAGCCCCGAGGTAGCTACTCACCGGCACGGAAAGATGGCGGAAAAAGGAAGAGATGGGCGAGCGCACGGAGCTATGGGAAGCGGTAGGACTATCGCGAGACCTACAAAGGCGCGTTAACTTAAATAAATAGGGACCAACGTGTGCAAGGAGGCGGTGGAAGGGGCGGAACCTTCACAGGGGTTAGCAGTAGAGAGTCGATGGAATCGACCTGCCCCGGCAATGCGCGGCGTGAGGTGAGTTGTTATTACGAGTTGGTTCGACTCCCTTCTCGCACTTTTTTGTAAAAACAAAAAACTGACAAGAGCCTAGAGATTTGTCAATTTGTATTGCAATAACTTTTCGCCACTTAAAATAAGGAACTGAAATGGAAGATCTGCTTTTCACTGTATACACTTTTGTTTTATAAAACGTTAAAGTATTTTTCAAACCAGTTAACAAGAGATATACATATATATATATATATTTTTAATTAATGGCACCTTAGTGACACAGCTCAAATGTTACAAATTACTTGCTAGGATTCTAGACGTTTCTTCTGAGTTAGGGGATACACAGCTTGAAAGAAAGCCACAAATGTTTCTAAATAAACCCTCGGAATTCTGAACCAGTGGCTTTGATTTGCTCTTCTTCACGCACGAAAGAATCAAAGTGGGTTAAGTCTCTCATCCCCTGGACCTCAGTTTCCCCATCTGTAAAATGGAAGTAATAACGATAATGCTTGTATCTGAAACGTTTCCTTCCAAGGGTCTGGAGAGAGAATGGTGGTAAAAGGCTTGGCACAATGTCTGCCACATGGTAAAACACAGAAACAACCAAACCTATTGCCATCTAGCCATAGTGGCCCTATAGAACAGGGTGGAACTGCCCCATAGGATTTCCAAGACTAATCCTGAATTGATTCCACAGCCATGGGTTTGGGGTTCAATCTTTACAGAAGCCAACCACCACATCTTCCTACAGCGGGATGTCTGGTGGCTTGGAACCGCTGACCTCAACGCCAAGCGCTTACAACTGCACCGCCAGAACTCCTTTAATCTGCCACATAAAAAATGCTCCCCAGGATCTATAAGCTTTTGTGAGAAATTATGAAGTATTTACAAAGTAATCACCACGTAGTGAGTGCCTGGTGGTTAGGTGCTACAGCTGCTAACCAAGAGGTCAGCAGTTTGAATCCATCAGGCGCTCCTTGGAAATTCTACTGGGCCATCTTATTCTGTCTATAGGGTCACTGCAAGTCTGAACGGACTTGATGGCAATGGGTATTTTTTTTCAGGGGGATTAGGTGCTCAGTATAGTTTGGCTATGGAAAAGAGTAGGGTGTTATGGATACAGCTTGGGGCCCTAGAGCCTGATCACCTGGGAAGGACTTTAATTCTGGCTCTGCCCTCACTGGAGAGGAGGGACCTGAGGCAAATTGCCTAACCTCTGAAATACTGGCCATAGCCTCCTTATCTGCGTCACATTTTCACCTTTTCCCTCTCTTCTACTGACTTAGTTTGGTTTGGGGTTTGGGTTTTTTTCTGCTCACTTCAGCAAACCCTGTTAGTGGAATGGTTAAGTGCTGGGCTGCCGAGAGGTGGGCGGCAGTTTGTTTTCATAAAAATTACAGCCTTGGAAATGCTATGGACCAGTTCCACTCTGAAGGGTTGCTGAGTTGGAATCGACTTCACAGCAGCACGCTTGGTGTTGGTTTGCTCTTGGCCCAGATTCATTCTCACATGGCAGCCAGAACGACCTTTTATAAATGGAAGTCAGATCAGGTGCTCTCGTAGGCTCCCCCCACCACCACAGTCAAAATCCAAAGTCCTTGCAAAAGACCATTAGAGCCGTGGGAGGAAGGACTCAGTAGAGGAGGGTGAGAATGGCTGAGGCCTGGATTCACTGTCACTTAAGTGCACATGTAGAAACTGTTGGTGTATTTTTTGCTGCATACAGGAGCCCTGACAGCACAGTGGTTAAGCACTTGTCTACTAACCAAAAGTTTGTGGGTTCAAACCCATCAGTTGCTCTGTAGCAGAGAGATTTGGTGGTCTGCACTCTTAGAAATCCTGTGGAGCACCTCTCCCCTATCCTATAGGGTCCCTGAGCAGAATCCATGGTAGTAGGTTTGGTTTGTTCTTTGGTTGTTATGTATACTTTCAGCAAAGCTTACAGGGTCCTTCCTGATATGCACGCCTGCCTCCTTGCACACACACACCAGACCTGATCCCTCCCTCTCCTCCCCTGGCTTGCTGTTCTCAGACACTCTAAGAATGTTCTGCCTGGCCTGGGGTCTCCCCTTTTCCTGACTTCCTCTAGGCTTGTTCCGTTGCTTTTTTCTGCTCTCCATTCAGGCATCTCATATGTACTTTTTTTTTTTGGCCACAGCTCCTACCATCTGAAATGATGGAAAATGTATTTACTGTCTCCTAGCCCTGAACCATTTCATTTTCAAGCAAGCAGGCAACTGGCAGTGTTGTTCACTGCTGTACCCATAGCTCCTTAGAGAACTATCTGGAACATAACAAGCTCTCAGTACGTATTTGATGAACAGACAAAGAAGCAAATCTGTTTCCCCATCTTAAAATACTGCCGAACACTTGAGTTTGCTTAAGGATCAATGCAAGAATCTTTATGAAAGGGATTAACTAAAAAAAATGAGTACTCAGCATTAGTTATCAATATATTATCTCAGCCTTCCACTCATGGCTCAATGGCACTTGGCTGGCTGGCAGCCTTCCACAACCCTATCTCAACTCACAAACGAATCTTAAGGAAAGCAAAGCTCCCAATTTGAACATCTGAGGGATATAGAATTCCCTGGTTAGAATTTACATAAAGAGTGCATCTTGGGAGGAAATATGCCTGTCTGGGCAGGAAGCCAACCAAGTGATCACAGCTGCCCAGTGTTCACAGATCAGCATTTCAAGGCATCAGATGACCACCTCCAGCCTTGACGCAACTTTGGTTGGGCTGTCCTTTTCTGACCCCGAACAGGCTCCCTCCCTCAAACACCCTCACACTCCCTCTACCCCCACCCCCAGGAAGCTCCAAAAAAGGATGCTGGATTTGGAATCAGAGGCTCAGAGTTTGGTACAGAATCAGTTCCCAGGACCCAACAGGTATTGACAGGCTTAAAAGTAAAATATCCAATTTGGGCCTAATTTTAGCAAGTTTTAAGGGCAGACAACTCACCCAATGTTTATTGAGCACCTTGTTTCCCAAACTCAGCTGGATCCTGGGGTCAGAGGAGGACCTCAGCAGGTACTGTCTCCACTGAACCTGCTTTATACCCTGCCCTGTGTCCCAGCTTGGCCCTCAGACCCAGTCTTCATTGGCCTTTTCCCTCCCATTTAGCATGGCGTGCAAATGTTAGCTCAACCAAAAGAATTTAAATGTTTTAAAATTTTGTTGTTGAAGAGTACCATGCTGTTTGGTGCCATCCAGTCGGTACAGACTCAGAGTGACTCTGTGCACAACAGAACGAAATACTGCTTGGTCCTGCCCACAGCTGCAGCCACTGTGTCCACCCATCTTGTTGAGGGTCTTCTTTCTCTTTTTCAGGGACATCAAGCATGGTATCTTTCTCCAGGGACTGATCCTTCATGACATGTCCAAAGAAGAGTGATGCATAAAGGGTAATTCATTAATGTAACTCAAAGTGTATTCATGTACACATTAGCTGAACCGTAAAGGGGTACACGAGAAAAGATTCTTTTATTTTTCTCCCTTTACATAAAGTAGAAGAAAGAATACAGGATAAAACTGTAAAAGTGGTTAATCAGTAGAACATGTATACACACACAAAAAAAACCCACGATAGGAAGACAGGCTCATTTACAATGAGGAAACATGTAAAATTAAGGTAATTTTCATATCAAACACCAAAAAAATATGCTACATGGGTGCTACTGTCTACAGCAATATGAGGAAGGACATTCACTCAGGCACAGCTATCTCACAAGGTCCAAGTTTTACAATATCAGTGCAACAGATTCACAAAACTACATGACACCTAGTTAATCTGAGTTTAAGAATTGTTCCCAAATACGTCCCATTCCGTCCCTCAGAGGCTCACTCCTCCAGATTTCAACTATTTTAAATTTCTCCCTACTGAAAAGGAGACAACAAGTCTAAGCAGCTTTCCAAGGAGTTACCAATCTATGCACACCAGAGGCCACCAACTGACACCACCAGTCGGCTCTAATCAACAGCCCTTGCATTCTTCTCAGTAGGAACTAGGCAAAGAGACACAGCACAGTCCCTACCTCCTTTTCCAAATATGTGGGGACCAAAAGAGCCCACACTGCCAGAAAATGAGAATCTTGAGGCTTGCTTAAAGACTTATTCTGGTCTTGAATTAGGAGGATAAACTATTTCCTACTGAAATGCATCTTCACTAACCTAACTTTTGTCCTTCATTAGCTGGTCTCAGAGTGAAGGTCACAGACATGAGTCAACCTACCATGCATTTTGTCAGCGGAAAATATGCAATGAAAATGATGTTTAAAATATAATCTTTCGGCAGTCTGCTAGTAAAAAGCCTAAGGATTTATTTGGAAAAGGACAAGCACTCTCTGCCTGTCAGTCCCCATCTGGGACAAAAAAAATCCATGTTTGCTACAAATCAATAAGTTTTACTTAAGGGAGAAACCAACACTAGGAGCATGGAATTCAGTTTCATTCTACCCCATGGAGATTCTTCCTCCGTGGTAAAGAAGCAGAATGTGGAATGAATCTTAATTGGTCTCTCCATGAAAAGTGGTAAAATTGGTCTCTGGATTCACAAACCAGTTACTGCAAGCACACTGCAGAGGCAAACCACAGAACCAGCTCCCTATGGCCACAGACCACAACCTTGAACCTAGCTCAAGCAAAGATTAACTCAAACAATTATCAGGAGTCACTGGCATCTGTACTAAAGGATAAAGTTCACTACTGTGTTATTTTAAAGAAAAGTGCCTAAAAATAAGAATTCAATTAACTGTGGGTAAGAAAGTGCCAAACCAGTCAGTAATCCATAAGGTCAACAGATGAGAATGCTCCTTACACTGGACATGAAGACACTATGCACAGAGCCTTACTCGGCAAGTTATGAATTTCTATTAGCTAAGGGCTGACTAGGGAGAGCAAAGAGCTACTTCTGTAACATTTCAGTCTACAGATAGCATAGCACAAACTGTTCCCAAGGAAAACGCATACACTATCAATCATGTTGACGAAACTAGATGCATTATTCATTCTTCTTTTCTTTTTGTTTGAGAAGCTTGTTTATCTCCCTCTTGGCCATTCCAATGTACTTCGAAATGATGCCATGTTGGTTTAGTCCAGGAAACAACAGCACAGAGGTTACTGAAACAAACAAATGAAAGTAAGGAGCCAGCAGTGACCTTCCTGAAGGTTACTACATTTTACAGAAGGCAGTTTCCCAGACATGCTAGTGTATCAGACATTAATCCATTATTTCCAATGGGTATTTATCCCCTACAGACATCTGTTATCGTACTCCTATGCCCTCTGAGAACACACACAGCTTATTTTTACCTCTTGTACATTACTTTCTGCCTTGGTTCCATTCTTTGCCTTAATTTCCTAAACTATAAACTTCCTGACAACAAGGGAAATGGGTCTTGGTCATCTTTCTGCACTGCCACAGACCCTTGATTGGTGCCTTAAACTCTGTAAGCACTCAGATAATTGTTCACTAAATAACCTAACATAGATTTAATTGGCCACAAGACACTCCTGTTGTTCTTCTTCAAAGACTTACCAATCAGGTAGGTGAGAAAAAGGTTGTGGACTTGCTGTCCCACCCAAGCAACCGCAGCAAGAGAAACAATCATGGTCATGAAGTACTAACAAGAAAAAGAATAAGAATTTATCAACACTGCAAAGCAGAAGCACACTAAGAAGCGTTTTTGTTTCAAAAGTTGGAAAACAATGCCACTTATATTTAAAAATACTTAATACCTATGTATTACAGAAAACTTCATTATATATAACTTTATAGAATTTTCAGACACATTTTCCTTCCTAGAATTACTGCCTCCAGTGTAAATTAAGCTACTTTTGCAATTAATAATTACACACAGTAACTTCACATGAAGCTGAAAGAAAACAAATGTTTTATTAAATATACGTCTTTCTGTAAGTATGAAAGAAATATTTTGTTCTGGTAAAAAAAAAAACAGGCAAAACATAATTTTTAACCACCAATAATTCAACCTAATATAAAGATTTATCAGTATAATCAGAGGAGCTAAACAGGTAATGATAAAAATCAAACTATATTAAAATGAAAAGGATGGTACTATACAGTAAAAGTGACTCAGCCTTAAATTTTTCCTTTACTTAAACAAATCCAAGCAAATTAAGTACCATTTTAGGCTTTTCTTCCTTTAGCGTGAAGAGGCGTTTCCACCAGCCCACAGCTCTGCGTCGGGTTTTTACTAGTTTGCTGCAAATTTCATGGAATCTCTGCTGCTGCTCAGTAGTCCTAAAAAAAACAATTGTCCCCTTCAAGGTAAACTAATCAAAGCAGAAATATATGATGGTCTACAGAAACAGTGACAAAGGCTGACCATTACTTCACTCAGGTGAAAAATATCCTATACCCGAGATACTTTTTATTTAGCACAGGAATGTTTTCACATAAAGGGGTATCTGTGTATACATATTCTTAATGGAGATCAACCTCACTGCCATGGAGTTGATTCTACTCTGTTCTATAGGGTCACTATGAGTCAGAATCAATTAGACGGCAGTGGGTTTAGATTTTTGTTTAGTCCCAGTGAGGAAAAAGCTGATGACAAAAGAGCAGTAAACATACAAACAGATCCTCTAAGAAAGTCCTTTATAATGTTCTTCTTGGTTTGATTAAAAAAGAAATTGTTCTTATACTGTCTTTGGTACACAAATATAGTGTCTACTACAGTAAAATCTGTGAAAGCTAGAAGCTGTGTTAAGGCGGAGACCAGCGAAGGAGAACTCAAATATTTTCCAGTACGTAATAAGCAACAGACAGATGGTGACTGCACACCATCAAAGGTAGAAAACTTGCCAGACTCAGAACAAGGCAGTCCCATCGAGTTCAGGCTCTCAGTTTTGACTGTACTTGGCAGGCCTACCCAGAGGGATGTGTTGGTTTTCTGTCCCCCAAGTCCTCATCCTTACAAAACTGCACTGATACAGTAAAGGATCCTGCTGAGCCCTGGAACTTCCTGCAAACAATCAGACTTTATACTGTACCCAAGGTCAAGGCCAGATTGCGGCAATGCAACATGGTGTTCCTCCTTCCCCAAGAGTTCAAAGAATAAACTTCACTTTATCAATGGCCGAGTCACAAACTGATCATCAGGAAACTATCAGTGTTCACTGCTGCCTTTACTCCACGGATCTTGGATTGAGCAGATTAGAATGTTACCTGACATCTAATGTCAAAGTCAGAGGCTGAGCCCTGTACCGTTAAATCTGGTACAAAGCATGGTCACCGACCGCCCCCAAAACTGCTGCAAGCAAAAAAGGTTTCAAAGGGAAGTTCCTTAATGCTTACCTAGTCCACTTTGGGGAAAACACATTAAAACAAGCATGCTTAATTATTCCATGATTTAAGCCAATTTCTCCACAAATACATTATTTTCAAAGAATCCATTTAAGGTATACACTGAAAAGAACTCCAGCTGCCAGTCAAGAGGCAGCAGTCCTAATGCTCATCTAGTCCGCTTTGGGGAAAACATATTAAAACAAGCATGTTTAATTATTCCATGATTTAAGCAAATTCCTCCAAAAATACATTCGTTTATTCTCAAAGAATCCCAAAGGTATACACTGAAAAGAGCTCCAGCTGCCAGCTAAGAGTCAGCAGTACAAATCCACCAGTCATTCCCCAGAAACCCTATGGGGCCATTCTACTCTGTCCTACAGGGTCACTGTATTTTTCATTTACTATCATCTGAGGAAACCCTGGTGGCCCAGTAGCTAAGTGCTATGGCCGCTAACCAAAAGGTTGGCAGTTCGAATCTGCCAGGTGCTCCTTGGAAACTCCATGGAACAGTTCTACTCTGTTCTATAGGGTCGCCATGAGATGGAACCAACTGGATGGCAGTGAATTTGGTTTTTGAGTTTTAACATCTGAGGAACAAAAAACTAAAGGCACAGATAGACAACTGATCAAACTAAACAACCAAGAAAGACTAGCAGCCAAGGGGACAATCTACTCCAACATCCAATATTCATTCATTATTTTGATCAAAGATGAGAAACAGAACATTCCAGGGGGAAGTTAAAATACTTTAATATGACTATTAGCCACTTATGTTTGTCTTAGGACCTCATAAGGAATAAATACAAAGAAAGTTATATAGCACTGTCTCAATTTCTCAACCTAAACACAAGATCTTGTAAATCAAACAGTGGCCCTAAAAGCACTATAGGGATTTAAAAAAAAAAAAAAATCTGGTGATTAGACATTCCTTTTGTTAAATACAGCATATGCTAATTATAGTAACCAGTGTGTTAACTGAAGCATATACTAATCACAATCACCAATGTGTTAACTCCAGCATATACTAGTCAGTCACCAACCAGTGTGTTAACTGCAGCATATACTAGTCCCAGTCACCAGGTTCAGTCACTTCTCAGATTCCAAATCCTGATTCTACCTACCATTTATTGGAGCCAAAAATTCTAGGCGCTAGAATGGGAACAAGGTAGTCAGCCAAGCACAAAAACATAACAAAACAGGAAACACCCGACAGAACCGATGGATCTAGGTAGTAGATTGTCCTGTTTAAGAAGAAAAACAAAAAGAAAAAACATGTTAACAACACAATCACTGTTATTCCTAGCTGAAGATTTTTAACTTTTCGCTTAGTACACCAACTCTCAAAAATGTTACTGACCCTTTTCATTCAAACTCTCAGTGGCACTTTCCAAAAGCTTTATGGCAAGATACCATCATTGCAGTAGCTAATGGAGTATGTGCTTGTATGTTATCCAATTCACAATTTGATGGAATTTCAAATACAAGCAGGCCCCAGGTAAGTCCCTACAAGCCCCCACTAAAGCCTATATTAAAAGTTTAAGGGACAAACATTGGTTCCTAATAACAAACAGGTACTACTTTGTGACACACATCAAAACACTATTATTATTAGTGTATTATTACGTTCAAGACATTGGTGTGTACTGGAAGTGTTTAATGTTTGTATCCGGGGCAAGACACACTGTATACAATATACTAAAGCAAACATCTGACTAACTGAAGTCAGATACAAACCGCACCTAACTGTTCCAACTTACATATAAATTTAACTTAAAGATAGACTTAGGAATGGAACTCCTCCATAAAGTGGAGACTTCCTGCACAGTAAATACTGAAGACAAAAGCTTTCTGAGGTCCTCAACAATTTCTAAGAACATAAAGGGTCTTGAAACCAAAAAGTTTGAGAGCCGCTGATTTATTCAACTGCATTAGGTTGCCAAGTTTAGAGAAGTTCAAGTTCTGAAAAGTAGGCAAACTGCTCTGAGAAAGAAAAGGCAATCTTGACACATTACAGAAGACTGAGGGCCCTTTCACAAATGGAAGCTGTGTATTACCTGAGCCCTTATTAACACCAAGCACCCCCCACAGTAATGTAATAGTTCACTTACAGAAAGACCAAAGAAACTATGCCCATGATAGCAGGCGGGAACCAGGCTCTCTCCCAGCGGAGGACTTTGTCAGCCATCAGCATCACTTCTCCCCAGCCTTGCAGCTGCTCTTCCAGACTTGCTGTCTCTGCAGCCTACATATCATCAACATTCAAAGTGATCATTTTACCAATCTCAACATTTCTGTGATTCCTAGGGAATTCAGTTCTTCCCAAGTACCCAGTATGTGAAACTGCTTTCTTAACAGCTGGTTTCCGAGGACCCCTGTCATGTTGATTTCACAGAAGGAAACCTACCATGCACTGGTTGCCTTCCAAGCCCAAGCACTGGGCCGAACACTTTCCCTACAGAGAGCCCTTCAGGTACAGACAATTAGGTCCATTTCACAATTAAAGTGAGCTCTCAGAATGTTACCCTTCCCTGCCTCGTACATTACTTGGGTGGCAGTGCCAACAGTATTCATAAAATCAGATCACTTAAGGTATACTCATTCCAGGGGGTTAAAATAGATTTGTTGTTTTGTCATTTCATTGATTGAAACTCTTCTAAATCTATTAGGACTGCCTCTCTCCAAACAGCATTCACCTTCTAAACCAGCTTTTAGGGTAATGGAATCACTTAAGCAGGCACTGGCATCACTGCACAATCAAAGCAAGCTACTTTCGCCAGATTTTATGTGCCATTTTAAGCTCAACACATCTCCTCAATAGGCTTCAGACTTCTTCGCAAATCTGACAATCAGCTAACACCACACCCCTAAGGTGAGCTAATGTGGCAAAAGCCCTTCAGCTGGTTTTACTAAACGAAAACCAAAATGAAAAAACCCAAGTGTGTTACCCCTAGGAAAAAAACAAATGACAAGGGGGCACTGCTGCTTAATAAACATGCTATCTGTGCCACACGGATCACTCTAGTGACCGGAATATTTCCGACTTTATACCCCATGCTTGATACTAGTAAAATCAGAATGATTAATATGTGCTAGAAATTCTGCTAAGAATTTTATACGCTTAACCCTGGTGGGGTAGTGTTTAAGTGCTACATCTGCTAACCGGAAGGTTGGCAGTTCGAATCTTTCAAGCACTCCTTGGAAGCTCTATGGAGCAGTTCTACGCTATGCTACAGGGGTGCTATGAGTCGGAATCGACTTGAAGGCAGTGGGTTTATACTTCAAATAATCCTTCCAACAATCATAAAAAGGAAGGTGGTGTTATTACTGGCATTTTACAGATGAGGAAACATAGAATCTGAGCCAAGGCCACAGGCTCTGCTCTTCTCCCAACTGATCCCGTTTCGCTGAAAGAGCAGTTAAGTAAAGGATTCCACGCTCTAGGCTAGAATATTTCGATAGCTGTGTGAGCCTAGGCAACTCCTTTGTGCCTCAGTCCTCTTAAAACGAGCTGTTTTTAAGCGGCAGGCCTTGCATATCTGAAGGCCAGTGCAAAGTGACAATCACGATCAAGACTGCCCGGAGCACAGTCAATTCTTCAGCCTCTGAGCTGTTTCAAAACCTGAAATTTAAAGGTTTGGTTCCTCGTCTCTCATCCGGGTGGTGTGTGGAGTCTTTTCCTGGAGCAGGGAAGCGGGTGAAAACGCACGTTTTCTGCTTGTTTTTGCCCAGCACTTGCAGTTAAATTCCTGCACTCAGGATACGACCCTACTGCAGTCTAAATTGTCTCCAGTCGTCCTGTGACCCCGAGTCTTTCAACGTCCAGACAAAACGCCAAGTCCTATTGTCCTTCCGGCTGGTGAACCCACCCCCAGATCCCTCTGGTGACCTCGGAGCCGTTTTAAGTTGTGCCAGCTTTAACAGAAACTCGGCAGCAGCCCTCTGACCCTCCACCTCTGCCCCAAGTACCGGAGGAAGGAAAAAAAAAAAGCACACTCGGTCTGGCTAATACCGAAGAAGGGGAACCCTAGATCCGGCTGGGGCCCGCACCCCAGCTTCCCCATCGGGTACCCTTCTCCCATTTCCTCCTTACCCCCCATTTGCTGAACCTAATCACGTGCCCTCCTCGCTCTGTCGCACACCTTCCCCAGGTAATGACAAGCGTCAACCGATTAGTTACCACCACCCAGGAGCTACCTACGAAATCCGATGGGCAGGCAGCTGAGCCTGGGAGCCGACTGACAAGAACGAGGCCGCCGCAGTCGCCTGTTTCGGCCTGGCTACATGCGAAAGCCCTGCCCCGTTTCCTCGCTATGGGCAGCGGCTACTTACCAGCAGATTGGTGCTGCGATTATCTCCCTCGGCCATCACCCCTGAGGTGCCGCCCGAGCGAGCTCGAGAAACCGCCTAACGACACCTCCTCCACCCGAGCCCTCACAGCGACCTCAGCGCCAGAATACGTTCGGCAACTGCTTATATAGGCCGGCCCCAATTCCCGACAGCCTCCGCGAAGCCCGCTCTTGATTGGGTAGATCGAGCCCGAGCCTCACGACACATAAACCAATCGCTGCCCAGCGCATGACTTGAAATCGAGGTCAAAGGAGAGACAGGCGGAGCCAGCCAGGGAGGCTGGGCCAGGGAGTAACCAATCGGCGCCCCGGAAATGCGCGCGGCCCACCCTGCGGTGTCTGAGGCGGTTGAAAGACCGCCGGTCTGAATTGGCATTAGCATCCCTCTGGCTAGCGCTGAGCGGCTCTCCCACCCCCTTCCCGGGGCCTCAAGGCAGGGAAGGAGCCTGTCTGCGGTGCAGGGCCAGGGGGAAGGCAGAGAAGGGGATATGACACTTCACTTCCCGGTGGTTGGGGCGGCCAGCTGGGATCACCACCCCGTCGGGCTCGTTCTCCCGGGGCGGTGCAGCCTAGTAATCCCCACTCTCCTCCCCTTGCCTGGTCACTGAGCAGTTGAGCTCGGATTTGCAGCTCAGGCCGAAATCATGAGGTTTTCAGGACAAGTCAGTCATTTATGTAGATTTTGCAGGGATTTTTCTCTCCTACTGAGTTCGTGATAAGGCTTTAGCGCAGGGGTGGAGGGATCGTCTCTGAAAACAAGTGAAAAAAAATGCACTAACTTTTTTTTTTTTCTCATGAAGACTTTAGGGGAAACTTGGGGTACTTCAGCTGCTAGAGCGACTATGCTCCCTCTCTAAAAAAGACTGGCTTTACATTAGCGATCACGTTAACATGTAAACCCCCTTACGAAGAACTGAGGAAGCATATGAACTGTGAGAGCCACTTTTATTCGTCAGGATTTCAAAATGTATTAAAAGGTTCTTGAATTTGTATTACTCAACAAAACGAAGTTGCCTGGTCGGGTGTTTCGGTAACTTACAGTGTTTGACCTCAGTTTTATCCTTCATAATCATTTATTCTAAATATATTTTAAGCACATTCATTAATTACCAGGTTTTTAGTGAAGGAAAGGCAGGCATCAAGATTTGTGAGAAAACATCCTTCAGACCGTAAGGGCAGAAGCGTTTGACTTTCATGAAAGGGTATGAAATTTGCTATGACTCTTGGGGGAAGAAAAAAGCAAGCCTTCAGGTTAAACAGAACACAAGGGAAGGGAACTCCTCATTAAGTTCCCCTTTGGGAGATACTGTGGAAAAACGAGTTTATCTAAATTGCACCTAGTAGATACACAAGCCCCACTTACCGGGACTTGAAACTACGGAGTTTGAGGACAGGCCCTCCCCCGACCCCTTCAAAAGAAAAGTGAAGACACGCCCAATCAATCAGCATCGATTCACATCATTAGCAAAATCATCAAGCTCTGAGTGCACGGTCTTAGGCTCAGTAATACCTGCTTCCAGAGGACATACAGCTTTTAATAGGCTTTTCAAACTGTTTGATCAGCTTTTGCCACAGAAGCCTTCTGGTTTCATCCAAGTCCCCCGTGTACAGCTGAAGGGAGACTTCACCACCAGACTGTGAAAATGAGGAAGCTGGATTAAAAAGGCAACTAAAGAGCACAGGTTCCCCAAGTGCTGTTAACGAAGGAGTATGTTCCCAAACCTCTTCCCAAATTCAGTCTGTCTCTGTCTTTAGATTGGCCTAATTAAAAACAAAAACATCTAGCTTGTAGTTGTGAGCTGTTTTTGTACTCTAGACCGGATGTGGTCTTTTGAAATGTGCCACATGACTGAGCGATTAACACAAATCCTTCTGCTTTTGTTAGCTGCCACCAGGTTGACCCTAAGTACAAAAGGAGGAAACGCTGCCCAGTCCTGTGCCATCTCCTGATTGCTGGCATGCTCAAGTCCCGTGTTGCTGCCACTGTGTGTTTTGAGTGGCTTTCAGCCTAAGGGATTCATCTTCCAACCCCGTACTGAACAGTCTTCTGTTGTAACCCATAGTATTCTCACTGGTTCATTTTTTGAAGTAGACTGCCAGGCCTTTCTTCCGAGTTTCTTAGTCTGAAGATCCACTGAAATAACCAGTGGCACAGCTTCCAGCTTCATAGCAACATGCAAGCCACCACAGTAAGGCAAACGGTAGTAACAATCTAGCACCAACAAATATAAACTTCAGAATATCAAAACAGGTGGACATCTTAATGCCATTTTGCTTCCAAACTTTCACATCCAAAGAACATACACTTCACATCTTCTTTCATGCCAGTAATGATTTTGGGAATGTTATGACATATTGCCAAAATCAAGCTTAATGAAACCGGTCTTTAAAAACTTTCCCATTGAAGTAAAATTCTGCAGCTGTTCAATTATAGAATTTCGATGTAAAAAATTACTGTTTTGAGAATTTGTTTTTTCAGTAAACATATATATATTTTAAAGTCAACCCATATCCCAGAGTTTTCAATGTAATTTGAGCAATAAATTCAGATCTTATATGCTACGTCTTTTGAGACTGAACCTTTATTTTTTGAAAAACAGGTATGTCATACAATCTTTGCCATGTTATGCAAATCTGCACAAAGTAGGCATGTTATTTTTGTTTTCCAAGATGCATTATAAACATTTTCAGGAAGCTGGTGTGATTTATTCAACTTTTAATCTGAAATACAATTGCAAAATTATATCCATCAAGAGGCATTACACCCTTTTGTACAGAGAAGCCCCTTCCTTTACTCCTTTATACAGTGTTACTAGGACAAGGAAGATTCAGTTCTACTCAATTTGCTCTTAAGAGTAAGGGCAAAAAGTAAATTAACAAGGGAAGTATGATGTCACTGCCACTGACATTACAGGTGGAAATATAAGAGAAATTTAAACCAGAAAACCAGACACAAGAACTTTAAACAGATACTGAAACTTGGTTAGGAAATAAATATATATGATCAGCTTGTTTTCAAAGAAATAAAAACACTATAATTCTGCATTTCAGAACATGCAGCTCCTTAAATTTACCATCTTAAAAAAAAAAATCTGAGCTATTTTATGACTTTTGCATGTTAATTAGCACAACAGCTTTTCCCTTGTAAGTTCAGCCGAATTCTGAAGGCAAAAGACTCTCTAAGTGGTGCATGTTGTGCCCTTGAGCCTATAAAGCTTCTCTCAATTTGAGTCAGTTTGCCCTTTTGTAAAATAAGGAATGGTGACATTGCTACTCAGGCCAAAAAAAAATTCCAGGAAAACTGGAACAGACCCTCAAAGAGTTTCATCATACCACAAATTCCCCCTCCCCCCCTGTTTACAAATATTGTGATGCTAGCTAGTTTTCCCCATAGGAGGAATCTTCCTAACATAACCCAAGTACTGAAAACAAAATTTACCTTCTTTAAATGACCCTGACGTTAATGTATTTTACATCCCTAACTTCAGTAAGAGGAAAGTCCTAGTTTTAAATGACTGGCATTTCACAAGCCCAACAAGATACAAAATGGAAAGACACTGGTTTTTAGCCTCATGTAATTTTATGCAGAAAAAGGATAATTTAAACGTGCTGATAGTGACACATTCACTGATTTTTGATGTATGTATAGGAATAGAACCTACAGGCTAATTATGGGTGCTTTCTTTACCATGAAAAGAAATGGGGAGAAAAGAAGAGGGAACAGCTCCCTTGATTTTAGCACTGCCAAAACAAGTAAGCCCCCAGAGTAATTAAAAAGTGTGGAGGAAAATAGGCCAGGAAGACTTTTCCATTTAAAGTACTGCCTATAATACCCCAGATTAAAAAGACCTAAGATTGCACATCAACTCTAATATTTGGCTGTACTTGCATTGCCCTGCTCAGCATTTTTTAATGGCTCTTTCCTTAAATTTCACACATCAGAACCACCACAGTTAAAAAACAAAATAAAAAACAAAGTGGATAACACCAAACATCCGACAATATTAAGAAAACTACTCCTAAAGTAACAGAGGCAAGTCAGTGTTCAGGGCACAAGTGACGGAAGTGTTTCTTTGTATTACAAACTCTAGCCCTGAACCTGGGGTTTGGGCTCTAAGAAAGCAATTTCAGAAGCAGATCAAGAGCCTGATTATCAGTTGTCACACAGAATCTCACATAAAACAACTCACCACGCAAGTATTCAAGCACAAAAGAATCTTCATATTATCACCTAGCAAACTAAGAACTCGTGACTAGAGATGGCAAAACACACCACAGAAACAGAGTAAGAGAGAAATACAGATGCCTCCATAAACAGCTACACGCCACCAGAGCTAGGGAGAGAAAAACCCATTTTCAAAACTGGGCAAGTCTAAGCAAATTAAAGACAACGAACACTGACAAACTTCCATTTCCACGGGTACTTTCAGCAGAAGAGGCTGTTTGAAGGTTATTCTGTACCCCTGAATCTTAGAAACAGAGAGAGAAAGCCGGGGGGGGGGGGATCCCTGGTTTTCCACAGGTTATTTTGTGTTATCAAAAACTTGTGACTTCTGAACTACTACTGCACTCTGACCAGATTACAAGATAATCCCCCAAACAGAGCCTTGTCATCTCACTCTGAGGTACCCCCAGGACCCTTTACCTCTGGTTAAATCCCTGACTGTGAGTTCTCTTCCCAGGACAGTCCAGCACGGCAAGTCTCCTCACGAGAACGACATCCCCGAGGAAACCAGGCTGCCCAGACCGGGGGCTGCTTGTCCAGAGTGCAGTCCCTAACAAGCTGTGAAGTCGTCACTTACTCCTATCTACCCCACAACTAAACATGTCCTGTGAAGGCCACACTATTCTCTGAGGGACCATTTTAAAATAAAAGTGGTGCCTAATTTACCAGAGGCATGTTTTCCAAATAAAGCAGTTTTGGTTTTGCTCAAATCAAGTACCAGGCACCTGCCTCTGAAGCTGACATTCACAGGCTATAAAATATACCTATTTCATTTATTTTCTTTGCCAAAAATGAAGCAGAGTCTGAATACTACCTATCAGTACAGACTAGCATAAATGGGTTTTTTCATCGTGACAAAAGGTTTCCCTTGTGACCATAAAGGACGGTACAGAGACTACTTCCATCCCTGGAGAGCAGAGGTAGTCCAGGGATGGATGTGACAGCCCCTACGGCTCCGGGAAACAAAGCAGCATGCTGAACACAGTATGGCATTGTTATTCCAGCTAGCTTGTTTTGTTTAAGAAAAAGATGGTTCAAAATGAAAACAGAATATGATACGACAGGTTCTTTAACTTGCTATAACATGGGGTATTAAAAAATATCACCTTTCTTGCAATACTTGTTCAAGTATTAAGAAAGCACTGAAACTGAAATGCATTTTCTCACAGGTATTTAAAGATTATAGGTTTGTATGGCAATCAGAATACGGAGAAAAGTCTGGAGCTACATGGAATTTTTTCTTAATACTTTTCAAGTTTGTCTGTGAAGGCTGGCCACTAGAGAAGTCACTGACCTGATCTCTAAAACACAGGACTTGTGTTTCACTTTGAGTTAATACGTGATTTTGAGAATCCTACTGAAGCCCAGATTTTTAATTTGGATCAACGATTCAGCTTACACAGCCAGTCCAGTACTGAAATGCAATGCTAAACTGAAGGAAACCCTGATCATGAAAATTCATTATATCATATTACTGAATAGCAAACTATTAAAAAAATTTATTATGCTAAAGGTGTAGTACTTCACAGACCAGTAACTGAACTGAACATAAGACACTGGAGGTTCTCACTTCGGCTGGATGTCTCATGTGCACGTCCTAAAGTGCCAGGCACACTAACGCACTTTTAGTCTACATGGTGTGAATTAAAGTGTCAAACCAGAAAACTGAATTAAAAGAACATTTCACTCTACCTCCACCAGAACATCACTTTATTGTTAATCTGTCATCAACAGCGTAAAACTCTAATAGACACTCTATCCTGGTTTTTAAAAAGGTAAAAGAGTACATCAGATTAAGTACTTTCTATGAAAAAAACTACAGCAATCACAGAAGAGGGAAAATTTGAATGACCCCCAAAAACGTACACTATATGCAATGGGGAGTGTACGTTAAATCAAATGTCTGTTAGATTCATTGCTTTTGAATGCACAGTGACAATTCTGGGAACCTGTACATGATAGAATCACAGAAATGACTTCAATAACCAGAATTACATTCTGCATGTGATCATCAGACCTTTAAACAATCCTTAAATTTCCCATGTAATCAGGGGTTGTGGAGAAATTTCTGTTGATCACTCTGACTACAAGTTGTTAACAGCATCGAGACGGAAGTACGTGAAATATAAGGATTGAAATAAAAATGACTTTGAAAGATGGCTAATTTACTAGATAAGGTAAGAGGGGAACAGGCGGGGAGGGGGAAGAGTAGGGACGATGGGGTGGGTGGATTTTTTTTTTCCTTCATTTCAGAAGTTCTTCCAATGTAGTGTATCTGTTACACAGCTCTCCATTTTCAGTCTATTTCTGAAATTCGTATCGCATAGCCTTTTTGTACCTACTGGTCAACCCAACCAGTGCTGCTGCCGAGCAACGAGTGTGACTCGAGGATCTGAACGCACCCAATCTTCCTTGGCTATGAGTTCTTCGCGGCCCAGTTTTCTCTGTTTCTGAGCGGGGTTTGTTTTTTCCTGGCTTGTACACACAGGGTCAGGTGGAATGAGGTTCCAAATCACTCTGTGCTCCGCGGCATCCTTCCTTCTGCAGCTAACCTCCTGACACGTTTGCAGCTGTTTGGTGGCAGAAAGACAATCTCCGTGTTCAGGCGGTGAGCTTTCTTTCTTTCACCCTTGACCCTGGGGTTGCAGGCCATGGTGTTGGGCGTATCCCTGAGTGCAGCTGTCCTGCGGGATTCACTTCCTAGTGCACCGAGATTCCCGAGGTTTCCTCAGAGTAAGCCCCCAGTTGCATCGCCACCGACTGTGGTGCGGCTTTGGATGCCTGAGGCTGAGTTGATTCTGGTGGATGTCTGACCTCGCTTAACCAGACTCATCTACTGTCTTCCCAGTCACACCCAGGCTGTCCAACCTTCATACAGCTGAGCCAAGTTATCTAGATTAGTTGCTTCCTTAATGACATAGTCAACCTGTAAAAATAGGCAGGATAACATTAAACACCATTTAAAACCTGAAAGGACATGGTTTACATGTAAGTTATGTGACTTATCCTAAGAATGTCTTTCTAATCACTAATTCATTATCAATTACCCAAAGGACATGTGGTGCCAAGGTGACAGTCAAGGATGAGTAAGCTGGCCCTTCCTCTTCATCTACTGCTTATACCGTGCATGTCTCAGGAGAGGCCCAGCCCCACGGAGCAGCACAGCTCCTTCAATGCAGGGGATCCCACTGACATACAGGTGCCCTCAGCCTTAAAACATGTGAAGCCAGTGGGTAAACACTTAGCTGCTGTATAAGCAAATGCCTCACATGGCTTCAGGGTAACCATGGGTGCTTGGCTGAATTTTCCTTTATACTAAGGGCACCTATCAAGACCCCATTATGGTAAATGCTCCATACCTGTCAGCTAAATTAGAACCGATGCTAAAGTTGCCTACAAAGATCCCTATATTTACCTTCCCCCTGAGAGCTCCTTAACTTTCTTTCAGATAAAATTTAATACTCAGAATAAAAAGCACAACAGTCAAACATCTCTTCCTTTAAACTTAAATGGCGAGTCACAAAGATATGAAAAGCACAAAGCCCATTAACCCATCAGAAATTTTATGAAGATACTTCTGACCCTAAGTGTCATCCATGGTTTTTGACCAACTGTTTCTGAGAGTGAATTCCTGCCCAAAAGGCAGGTCTAACATAACAGCGGGACAGCACTTACAAGAAAAAAAGCTTTCTTTGCTGATGTGGAACTGTGGGTACCAGGCCAATGGAAAACAGGGTATCACCAAAGACGGTACAAACTGACATCAGGTACCCTTGACTTAAAAACACCAAGAAACACATCACTAATGCAGTGTTCCTGCCACAGAAAGGTGACTCTGAATCTAATCATGAGGAAAATACAAGCTGAGACAAGCTCTGCAAGCCAAGTGGCCTGAGACTTATCAAAAATTTCTATGTCATGAAAGACAAAGGGCCTGGAACTATTATAAATATTCACAGTGGCTAAAGAAGAAGGGAAAACTCTGATGACATAATAGTTGGCAGATCGAATCCACCGGGCACTCCTTGGAAACTCCTACAGGGCAGCTATCCCCTGTCCTGAAGGGTTGCCACAAGTCAGAACCATACCACCAGCCACGAGTTCCAGTTTAACGAAGCAGGAGAAGTAAATGAAATGCATGACGGTCCTCAGCTAAATGCTGGGTGGGTGCGGTAGGGTGCTACAAGAGGGGAGTTAAGTGATAAAAAGTATTCTGGGATAATGGAGGAATTCTGCTCTGTGGTTAAGGATTGTCCATCAGGTAACAGTGCTATATCAGTGTTAAAATTCCTGAGTTGATAACGATATGATGGGCTATGTATTTCAAGGTCCCTGTCCTCTTACGGAGACACATGTTTTAGGAGATACCTGCTGAAGCACTTAATTATGGTATCTGCAACTAACTCTGAAAATACTGTGTGCCTGGATAATGTACCCACATACAAAGAAAAATAAAGTCAAATGTTGTAAAATTCTAACAGTGCAAATCTACTTGAAAAGCATATGAGTACTGCTACTACTTTCCGTAGGTCTGAAATTCTTCAAAATAAAATGGGGGAAGCAATCATTTTCAAATTTATAAATAAAATTTTAATATTTAATGAGAAAATATTGAGGTAATGGCTTCAGATAAACCTTCAGTGATACCTGAACTGAACTGTGTTCCCCCAAAACTATGTGTGGCAGTTGTAAACCTTGCCTCTGTGATGTTAATGAAGGAGGATGGGAGGCAGTTGTGCTGGTGAGCAAGGACTCTAAACTGTAAGATTGCTTTGTACCTTGAAGCAATCTCTTCAGACACAAAGGGAAGAAGCTAGCAGAGAGATATGGGAAACCCCATACCTCCAAGAATCTGTAACAGGAACAGAGCTGTCCTTGGAAAAGGACCCAGGGTCCCTGAGCCTCAGAAGCTTCCAGTCCAGGGAAGGATGGACAAACAAAGTCCTTCCTCCAGATCCAGCAGAAACATCCTTCCCTGGGAGGTGACACCCTCAGTTTGGACTTTTAACCTACTAGACTGCGACAAAATAAAATTTCTTTTTAAAGCCATCCACTTGTGGTGTTTGTTAAAGCAGCATTAGATGACTAAGACAACACCTAAGGACATTGTGTACATACTATTCCTGCCCCTAAAACGTCAACCGCATTTCATCTAAAACCTCTGGGTTTTCCTCCTTAAATTGCAAATTAACTCAAGACTGCCAGAGGAAGGAGGGTCAGATCCTACCCTGAATTTCCTTCACAGAGTTGCGGGGAAAGGTGAGTGGTGACAGGGTAGAGTTAAGGTGTACCAGGCAGTACCTGACAACTACAGCTGCGCTACTCAAACTTTTCCAGATCCAGACTGGAGATTTAAATTTCTTATTTTTTGATGAACCACCAAAGAAATGGATGAAAAGACCTCGAACCCTATACCCTACACAGTACTAAAATACATAATTCAATTTTACAAAACTGTCACCTGTTCAGCAACTGACATCCTCCTATTCGGATCGACATCTCGGCCCTCTAACTTGGCTTTCACTCTCTTCCACACGCTCACCGCATACGAGTTTCTCTCCTGCACAGCTATGAAGCAAGGGAAACACCTTTAAGTCAAAACTGCCATCTTGAGTAAAAATGTCAAGGCATCCTCATTTGAACTAATTACCTTTCCCAGTTTTAGGATCTCTGACAGCCTTTTTAGGACTACAAGCAACGCTCTTTGCAGCTCCTGGAACAGCGCTTGGTGGAGTATCTGCTGATGTAGCCAGATTTTTCTGAATCAGCTTTTTCGCATTCTGTGACATGACATCAGGCTGCGTCTTCTGGCCAGTGTTGCTCCGGACTGCTGCAGAGACAGGTGGCAGCTCACTTTTATGCATACAGAGGGTGGAGGGGAGACATACAGAGGGTGCAGAAGGGAAAGAGGCCAGGTGGTGGAAGGAAATACCCCCAAATAAATCAACCACAAATGTACAGCCTTAAAAACACTTGATTTTACAGTCTTCAAGTCTTCACCCCTTGATCCAGTTAACCATCTTCTGAAACAGCCCAGACAGACACATTCACTAGCTTGTTGTGACATCAAAAAATGATAAACTTAACTGTCCAACGGTGCGAGATTAATATAGCAGAGTCACAGAGCGGCATATTCAATTCCACCAGTGGTCATTTGTAAAAAGATGACTTACAGACTAAGAAGTCATCAGTGTAGTACTAAGTGAGAAAAGCAATGAAAACTGCATTCAGAGAATGATTCCACTCTCTGTGTGTACGCACACAGAGAGAAGTCAACAAACTCATCAGTACACAGCAGCTTTATCTCCACTTGGAGTACAACTACAAGTTTTTCTTTTCTGATGCTCTTGTCTAAATCTGTCTTAACCAGCATATTACTTTATCACCATAAAATAATTTTTAAAAGAATATCTCAATCTATTTTTACTGTTTCCAGTATTCTTGAAGACAAAATGGATTCAGTTTGAGATATGACAAGGCTTAGTAGCAAAACCCTTCAACAAGGTGATGACTGTAAGGCATATTAGATAGTTTACAGCACAAACTCATTAAGAGATCCCAGACACACCAACAGACACATGCACACGAATGTTTACTGCAGCACAGTCAACAACAGCAAAAAGATGGAATCAACCCAGATGCCCAACAACAGAGGAATGGATAAGTAAACTATGGTATATATACTCAATGGAACACTATGCAATGATAAAGAACAATGATGGTTTTAGGAAGCATCTCATAACCTGGTCTCAACTGGAAGACACTGAGTGAAAGTAGTCAGCGACAAAAGGACAAATACTGCATGAGACCCCTACAATAAGAACTTAAAAACAGACTCATGCACAGAAGACTCTGACAGCTGCACAAGGGTTGGGAGGGAGTGAGGGAGGGCGAGGGTGGGGTATAGATTAGACAGTTCATAGAAATTTGGTTGGGTGAAATCAGTGATAGCACACATTAGAAATAAGATCAATTTTAACTGGACTTCAACATAATATGAGTACTCCTCCCATCTTAACCTAGTATTGCAAGGACAGAGTAGCTGCAGCGGGGGGCTGGCGACCATGCTCTCAGGGGACATCAAGGCCAATTTCCACAAGTAGCGTTTTGCTAAGAGAGTCTTCTGCACCCCACATTGGTGACTGGCATCTAGGGTCGTAAAGACTGTCAAGCTGCCATCTGAGGTACAGCAAATGGTCCCAACTCAGCAGGTACAGATGATCGACAAGGACCAAAATGACATGGGGGAAAGAGCATCCAGAAGACAGAGAGACCCACGCGAGTGAGTGACTACATCGAGATGTGACCAGAAGAACTAGATGGTGCCTGGCCACCACCAATGCTAGCTGTGATAGGGCTCACAAAGCTGACTCTCAATGGCAACATAAGACTAAAAAGGGGTGCACCCTGAGATCTCCACTGAAAGACCACAACTGACGGTCCAGGGGCCTTGGGGTTCCCCCAGGAGCATGATCCCTGGCCCTGATGCTGCCCCTGTCCATAAATCATAATGGAGGTCAACTCTTTCAACAGGAATGGATTGGACTTGGCAACACAGAGTGACCGTATCGTGTGTGCACTTTACGGTTTCATGCATCTATAGGATGTCATCCCACTGACCTCTTACTGGAGGCGGGGGAAGAGGGTGGAGAGGAAGGAATAGGAGGTTATCAGGAGGATATGAGAGGTATAGAACGAAGAAGAGGAGTGTGCTGTCATGGACAGAGAGAGCAGTGGGAGCTGCACATAGGTGGGCATGCAAATTTATACGGGATTGTACATTTTCACTCAATCATTAAAAAAAAAGAGAGATCCCAGACTCAGGTCTCCCTGCAGTAGGGAAGTCCTACCTGCCGCGAACGATGGTTGGTAAGCAGCAGATGATGTTGGACTTGAACATTCGTTTGCTGCATCAGTGACTAAGGGTGATGCAAAACCCACTAAATTATTATAGACACTGAAACACAAACAAAACGGCATATTTACCACAGGCACTGCCAGATAACATCTTACAAACAAAACTGGAAAAAATTAAATCTAGAGCTAAAACTTATGATATTTTGCTTACATTTTAAATTTGAGCCAGGATGGTATTCTTACCTCTGACTTTGTGTTTTCAGTTCTTTCAAGGTGGGAGTTATTTCCTGGAGCATTTCAACGTGTTCTTGACTGCGAACCTGACCCATGGCCTGGACTAATGTAAACAGCACTGTCTGAATGTTATCTTGCCATGATTTATATTCACCCAAGAACTGCCTAACACTGTTCTCATAGGGGACATCTTCACCATCTGCTAAAGCGGCTTCTTCATCCTAGAATCAACATATTAACAATTCTTTTTAAAAAGTATTTTGTTTTGGCTATTACTTTCAAGAATTACATTAAGAAGTAATGAATATTTTAAATTCCAGTTAATGTATTTAATCCATTACATGTCAACTCCTTTTCTACAGGAATCTTCTTTCTAGTATGAAATACAAGCTTCAGGTAAATTACATCCTAAAATTCTGTTATTTACTGTTTTGTCACCACCTGGTACTTTCGCTTTGCTAAAGGCTCAGTTTCTTTACTCTTTAGATCACGAAAGACACTTGAAAAAGAAGAGACACTACTTCATTCGTTTTGGAAGAAAAAGCACCCAGGTTTGGAGTGAGGCTGGGGATCAGGAAGAACAACTGGAAAGCTAAGCCTTCTGAGACTAGGCTCACATCGCAACCCTCATAAGAGTTATGTGACCTTAAGAGAGTCAACCAATTTCTCTAAGCCTCCCTTTTCTGTGTATGAAACCCTGCTTAAAAACATGGTTGATGAAAAGGCAAATTAACTCAGTTACAAACAAGTTGGAAGATGTGACTTAGGATAGTTTTTGTTTACAAAAGATCATTATTTTTTCATAAATAAAACTACCTTCAATTTTATAAAAAGGGATGAGGAGAGCTGAGCGTGTTGATGTTACCGACCTTACCTTAGCCATCGCTTTGAGGAGATGTTTGACATCTCCAAGCTGTCGGTTATGACCAGTGAGCACAGTCTTTATATTATCAACCAGATTCTGAATTGTTTCACAGACTGTCTCAATCTGTTGTTCTTTCTCTGTCTGAACTGCTCTCTGAGTAGACATATCCTGGGTCAATTGTTTATGTGCAGACAAAAGCCATTCAGAGCTGCCAATAGGATGTTCAAGACTGGTGTCCTAAATAAAACAATCGTCTGTTGATTTTAAGTTATCAGCTGGAACAATCTGATGCCTATCATCATTACCAAAAAGTATTAGTAACTCAAGCTGGCATCAAAAGAACCTCAATTGCTGAGTCATGTATCAATTATCCTACAAAATAGTACTTAACTTCAACAACCTATGATATAGACACTAGGATTTTTCACTTTTCTGCATACTTACTCAAAGCATAAACACTTAAAGCTTAAGACCTGACAGATATATTTGGTATGACAAAGAAAATCCACATCCAGGTTCCTAAACTCACTCTTAAACTGTTCTTTACAATGAAATCAGATACATGAATAGTGTTACCTCTGCAATGTTGTAAGTAATAAGTAAGTGCATAAACCAAAAAGAAATGAGAACTTTCCAATACACAGCCTAAAGCATTCCCACTACATAAGCTCCAAGGTTATCCCAGCTTGGTATTTCTGGATTTAACTCACCTGCCGGCCTTCATCTCCCTCTACTCCCCGACTTTCGGGGTGTCTGATTCATGTGCTACATGCTGTCTTTCCCCTCCTCTTTCTATCTCTGAGAATTTTCTTTATGTTTTCACATTCACTATTTCTATGCATGTAATTTCCTTCAGGGCTCTGACCAAGAGCTAAGTGTGACATTTTCCTGATAAGAACGCATACAAGGCACACTCAAAAGAATGAGTATATTAGTTTAATAGATTTTGAAGGTGTGACACTGGCTTTACCATTTGAGACACCAAGTCCCTCCATTCTCACCAGGAAGGACTCAAAGACTCACCACTCTCTGTAATAAGCGAAGCTCTAACTCTGAAACTGAGCTGTTAAACTGAGATGCAAATGAACACATTTGCTGACACCGTTTGATTAGTTCGAATAATGCAGTATCCAAGTTTAAAGCTTCTGCAGTTCTAGTTCGTAAACTTTCAAAGTGAATGATATTGCTGCAGAGGAACGTGACCTGTGAAGAAGGAAAAAAGGAATGGAACCACCTTTACAGAGAACCAAGCTGCCATTAATGATACGAACAATTATGGCCTGCTCATTGCCAGGACCAGAACTTGCCCTGAAAATCTATGACCCTTTTTGGTGAAGAGAGATGAAATCCTTATAAACACTTTAAATAAGCACACACTTTAACTGTTGCCGCTTTTGTTAAGTGAATGTATCCTCTACATTCCTATTTTTATGTGTAGAGTTTATTCCATAATGAAACCATTGTAACACTCAGCTGCAATCATGTTACATACAAATTTCATGAAAACACTTTTGCCAGAACATTATCCCTTCTGGGTCTACTGCTTAACTTTATGATAAAGGCCACGAAACACCCAACAAACATGTGATGATAATAAGCACATTTTAAAAGTGGTAATATTTTTATGACAAGGGTATCGTTACATTTTATTAGTTTCTTATCTTTATAGACACACACACAGATAAAATGATAAAATGTTTGGATTCCTGCCAAATGTGGGAACAGGAGAGGGGCTGTAGATAAATCAAGACAGGACTTCAGCTGATAGCTATGACACTTCGGTGATGGGTATACGGGTGTCACTCTACAGGTCTAGTTTTGCAACAATGGGCTGAAAGGTAACCAATGACTGACAGGATGGCTGAAGAACACAGGGTAACTATGGGTCCAAACTCAACAACACCTAACAGCAACAGTTTTGCACCTACTTTAGTATTTCCCTAACAGAGCTGAGGTTTGTTTTTCCCTTTCCAATCACAACCAAGTTAACCCATAACCTCTGGCAGTGCACAAGGGCATGGAATATTTTTATGGCCAGGTGGAAAAAATACTCAAAATAACTTTTCACATATTTGGATCATCTCAGTTGGAAATAAAGATAACCTGAAACACATGGAATTAGAATTGCTTCTTCTTTGATACAGACAATCACTTCCTTACTCTTTAACTGGAAGGCAATAAGAGTGGAAGCAACTGTGGGCTCAGCCGGAGGGCAGCCCCCCAAGGCCCAGGAGTCCTTCTCCCTCCACTACACCCCGTGCTGTGAACTCTGAAGCTCCTTCTGATTATCCCGCAGATGACTTCAAATCAGTTCCACATGTTACTGGATTATGTCATCCTGTAACTGAACAAAGGCAGCACGCGTGAGTCACAATACCTGACTTGCTCTTTGGCTCTCCTTAAGAACAAGATTTCTTCTTTCAGCTATTGTTGCTTCAAAATCCTGCAGTACAGGCGCTAATGCAGGATTGGCTCCACCTGCCCACTTCAGTCGCTGCTCAATACTTGCTTCAAGTGCTGCTAGTTTTTCCTACAAAAAGTCAGCAGGTCTCAGGGAATGTTGACAACACTCTCCACTTCCTACAGGCTGATCAGTTTATACAATGTGCGTCAAGAGAAGCAGGATGGGGCACATGTCAGTTACAAACCAAACCTGTAACCAACAGTCACCTTTTTAATCTTCGATTCACTCTGAGTATCTGAGCCCACACATGCCTGGGGAGTTAAGGACCGGCTTTCAGTTTATTACCCTGACGTTTACAGAATGAAGTTTCACTTCATTTTTCTTAAAAAGGTCTTCAAAAACAAAACCTACTGCACTACTGGGACTATCTAAGAGAAAATCTATTTACACTCTTGATTATGAAACATGAAAATCAGATTCCCAAAGGTTCACACATAAATAATGATAAAAATCTTTCTAGATCTTAAAAACAAACATTTTTTACAATTTACCCAGCATTTCAGGCACAGAAATTCATTCATTCTATCACACATACACACATCCCTAAAATCCAAAAAGACATTCTCTTAAAATGGAAATACAGCTTTTCTCTAAGTATACAGAGGTTTTTTCAACCTTTAAGGAAGCTCCAGAAAACTTCCACTTTAAAAGTTTACAGAATAATTATATTCATTTTTTAATTAGTATTAACTCATTAAAAACCCAGAAAAATGTCAGATTCTACCAGACACAAGAAGTACACAATGTAAAAACACATGCAGTCATCAAGACTAGCTTCTCTTACTTAAAACGGAAGATTAAATGTTCAGCAGCAATGACAAACACAGTAAGTACTGTCAATAATACTAGCTTAGAAAAAGGGTCTATTGTCTTTTACAACACAGAATTCCATTATCCACACAACAGAATGAAGTTTCCAATCTTCTTAGAGACTAGTAGTCAAATCAAACGTAACTGCTTACATACACTTCAGAAAGTACATTATTTAAAGTCTTTCTAATCATAAAACTGTGTATAGAGGCAGAATAGTTATCAAATATGTTAATAACCCGGAATATTTAATGCATCTCTACTGCTGGATGGAAACATGCTCTCTCAAGACCTACTTTTACAATAAACATTAAGATATTTAAAAATATATAAATTAAAACAAAAGTGAGAAAGAATCATGTTCCTCCAGGTTAGAAGCCAAGGACAGAGCATAGACACACAGAGCACAGCAATAACATTAAAACACAGTACAGCTGTTTCTAAAAATGAAATATGCTGGGGTGGGGTGGGGGACAATGACAATACACACCTGAACCGTGGCAATGGAGGTCTCAATCTGGCTCAGCGTATGGAGTTTCTTTTTCATGCTGGTTAGGATGGCAGAACGAGGTGGAGGTGTGACTGACATGGCTTGTGGTCGGCTGATAAGGAGGTCTTCATGTTGCCACTGTATAGAAAAAACGAAATGCAAGAAAATTCACAGGAAAAAAGCCACTGGACAAATACAGTAGAGAAGGTGTGAGTCAGCACTAGGGGGCAGGAAAAGCCTCCCCAGCACCAGCAACAGAGAGTGGGTGGGAACAGTAATGGAAAAAACAACACAAAACAACACAAGGTAAGAAATTTCCTGATACATCTAGGGTCAGTGATACCAACATTTAAACAGTAATTCTGACCCTACAGATTCCACATAAAAACTACTGGAACTAATAGAGTCAGCAAACTGAAAGGATTTTTACAATGTTTTCCTTAAAGTTGTCAATTTTCTAAGGGAATGAACTCTGAAATATTTAAAATACTAAAACTTTAGTGTTTTTAGCTTTTGTTTCTAAGAACCACGCGCGCGCGCACAGACACACACACACACACACACACACACTTACACTTGTGACCCACGTGCCCTGGAGGGCTTCCCAGACTGAATCTTTACAGTAGCAGATTGCCGTGCCTTTCTCCCATGGACCAGTGGGTGGGTTTGAACAGCTAACCCACAGTTACCAGCCTAGTGCTTAACCACTGCACCACCAAAGGGCAAGGACAAGAGCAAATGTCTAAAAACATCACCAAAATGAAGACAGATTCAGGTACAAAGCTTTCACCACATTACAGTGACAGAACCAGAACTGTAGAAATAACCCTAATTAACTGCCCAACAATATAGGAAGCATATCCACACAGTGAAGCAGTGAACCACTACACCTGTATTTACAAAGACCACTTAATGACAGGGGTATGCTAACCACACAGCCTCGATGGAAAGACATTCAAAGGAAACAAAGCTATAAACACAAAATGTTCTACACCACTGATGCAAAAGAGTAACCGGAAGAAAACCATCCAAGTGCTACAGAGGGATTCACCCTAGGCTGGCACACTGGCAGACACGATAAACATTTCTCATCTTTATATTGTTTTGTATTAATTCCCCAGTTTTCCAAATCTCCTACGTTGAGGAAAATTACATTACGAAGAAGCCCTTACCTGAAACATGGCAATATGCAGCTGCACACGCTGCAGGCTCGTCTTGCAGGAAGAAATGCTTGTTTCCAGCCTGCGTACCAGGTCATGCTTCTTCCAGGCCGTGTCGTAGGAGCTCGCTAACACTGTCGCCCTGTTCATGACCAGCTGGGAGAACTTCCCGACCTGGATGTTGTGCTCCACTGCTTTCTTACACAGATCATCCACAGAAACCTTGCTTTCAGCACCGAAGTCCTTTGCTTCTACTTGCGCAATGATGTCTACTCCCAGGGCACTGATGAAACTGCAAAGCGTGAGCCCCAGGGCCTGGTTCGGTAGTCCAATGAGGAGCTGCCTCACAAAGTCTGCTGTGAAGGCCTTAATAGGTTTGGCCATTTGGTCTTCACTGAAACAAGAATTTCTAAACAAGGTTTTCACATTGACAATCTGTACTGGTCCATTTACAGTATTTTGATCTTCAAGTGAGCTTGATCCTAAAAAAAGAAAATTTTCTTACATTATCTCACGCAAAATGAAAATAAGTAGTGTAAGGCTACTCAAAGCACAGTAAAACCTGTGAAAGCTACAATCTGTATAAAGGGAAAACCTGTCAGAGTACTAGAAAAGGGCTAAGAATGTACCCTGCTGAAGTTGAAAAACTTGCAAGACCCAGTAAAACAGAGCAGTCCCACTGAGCTCTGGCTCTTGCAGGTGTCACTACACTTAAATTAAGGTTTTAGAAACGTGACATTAAGCCTCCTCTACTCTGCCACTTGGCAACGTACTATACAACTAAATTAAGCATGTTTAAATGCAGAATATTACCTGATAATGTTTTCGAGAAAGTACCACAGAGCCTAAAGAACTCCTTAATTGTCTGCAGTCTTTTCAGAAAGAAAATCTCTTCTAACACTTGCCGGTGATTATCATCATCAAAAAAATTGACTTGGGTACTCCTGGCTTCCCTTATAATGTCAATCTTGCGCCAAGCTGCAGGAATTTCCATCTTGTTCAACTATGTAAACAAAAGAAAGTTTATTTCACACACTGAACAACTGCTTTAACGTGCTTTCAAGATTCATACAAAGTGAATACTTACCTTCTCAACTAATAAGCCAAAAGCGGTTTCCACTTGGGCAAACATGCCATCAAATGCCACCAAAAGCATCTGGCCAGCTGACATCTTTGGTGTTTCATCAACTGAACCATTCCTTGGTTGGATTAATTCCCCATACTGAGCGTGCAGTATTCTAAGGGTAAAGGAAAATGGAATTAAAACCCACACTGGGGAGTAACACACTCTGGGGGGCCATAAAGGATCAGTAAGCTTCACAGCTAGCATGTAAAGTCTAGGGAACCTTTCGACAGGAAGGAAGAAGTATTATTCTAAAATGGTCTTTTACGTCAACACACTTCAATATTATGCAAACTTGGCCAATTTTAAAGAGCACTGTGTACAATACTAAAGTCTAACGTGATGCACAGAATGTGAAATGTCAGCTTTCAATACTGCAGTTACTGCACTGTCAGGAATCACACAATTCCGAAGCTGGTGGCCCAGCACACTGCCCAGTGTTCACAGTGCTGCCGCATGGTAAGAGCATCACAGACAGCCCACCGAGACACCTGCCAGTTTGGACAGACTCAGTCTTAAATTACGCATATTTTGCATTGGAGCTCTTCAGAAATACATTCTTCACGTTATTATCAACATGAAACTTACAGTGCTTACTCAGGTGTTACTCTAAACATTTAATATAAAAAGAAAAAACATGAATTGCTCAGTTCCTACAATTACTAACAATAAAAATGACATTCAGTAGAATTTCAACTTTATCACACACACCACAGATTCGAAATCATTTCAAATAGCTATGGAACCATCAAGAGTTGTCAAGAGAAGAAAACAGCTATGCTACAAGAGAAACTCCTGATGAAAAAAGAGCTGCGAGATAGTATAAAATTCCCCTTGAGCTGTCAAAAAAATTATCTGAAACAAGTAACAAACAGGATTAATGAAAGTAAATGCCCCTAGGTATTCAGGTGAGGCAAACCTGGATCTGATGTTGTTTAAGTGCCATCAAGATAGTTTCAGACTCACAGCGACCCCATGTAACAGGACACAACTGCCTCACTGGGTTCCTACCTAGGCTGTCATCACTACACAGTCATTCTCCTGTGCAATTTACTGGGTCAGTTTAATCCACCAACCTTTCAATTAGCACTCAAGCGCTTAACCACCACGCCACAAGGGCTCAAGTTTAGTGAGAACGCTATGTATGCAGATTTAGCACCTAATTTCTCAAGGTCCTGAGTCATTAGGGATTAGGGACCACAGGGGCTTAAGGCCTAGCTATGTACTGGTTTGAGAACTGCCCAATCTCTACAGGTTTGGCTTTAAGAATAACACCCTCCACTGTGTATGTTTATGTAATTACAACACTAAAATGATAAATGTATACATGTGATAATACTACACAAAACTACACGCACACACACGCAGGTGCACATGTTAAGTGATGAAAGGTGACTAAACTCCATGGATTGTACCAACGCCAATTTCATGGTGTTGCCATCGTACCACAGCTATGCCAGACGCCAACACGGAAGGAAGAGGAGTGATGGGCGCATAGGACCTCCCTAACTTTGAAAAAAAACTTTTTTAAAAGACAGTATGTTCAAGTACTCATCAACAGTTATACCTGCTATGAAAATTAAAAGGAAAATGAGTGTCCAACAAGCCAGAATCCTGTGATCTGGCTTCCCCCACCTCTCCTACAGCTAGAATCCACTTGCCTGGCCACATCAATGTAATGAGCATGTGTTTCTTCCTCAAGTCCCATCGCTGCATTTCTCAAATAAGCTTGAAGAGATTCAACCAGAGTCTGAAGGGGAACACCATCAGTCGTCTGCTCAATAAGAGTATCCAGTTCATGAAGCATACTTTCTAAGGTGTATTCTCCTTTCATTAAACATCTGAGGGCTTCTGGAAATATGATTTGCCGGAAATTTGAGTTCAACTCCTGTAAAATATGTGAGAAACATACTACAATGTTTTCTGAGTTTAGATAAACAATAATTCATACAACAACAACAACGAAGTGTCACTACCACAAGCACAAATTCACTAAGACAGTAGTAAGTCCCAAACCTGGAGACCTGACACCATATATATTAAGCAAAAAGGTCTACTAATCTACCCAAGTTACAGCTATAAACCTCATGCTTAAGAAATACTCAAAGGGGGAGGTCAAACAGCTCTGCTAAACTAAAGAGATGAAAACATAATCTTCAATATTTAAAATGAGGATAAAACGTAAGCTCATTTCAAATATTCACCTGAAGAGAGGTGTAGACCCCATTGGCTAAGTGGACCGCCTCCGATGCTTCGGCAGGGTTAGGGATGTCCAGGTCCTGGGGGGCCAGGCGGCACTGTTTCAGTAGCTGAACTAGGCAGGTGACGTTTCCACTCATACTGCAGAGCTCTTCCAAGAACCAGGCCCCATCGCGAGAGGTCAGGTCAACCAGCTGTTCCCCTGCGCTGGAAGCTGCTCCTTCCATCATCAGGTTACGCCTAGGCAAAGTGAAGCACGTACACGGGTAACAAGCAGGCCCCTGCTGAGACCAACTGAGCTACTGTCTCCAAGACAGAGGAAACTTCCACAAAGAAGCTGTAACACAGGACCTATAAAGCCTCAATACACCAGTGTTTTTAAGACACACAAATGGTCCCAACATGAGGCCAGCCAACTCACCGTGTAAGGGTACAAAGGGCAGAAATAATAACACTTGCTAGACTCAAAGATCCTTCTTCTCCATTCTCATGAAGGAAAACTTTAATACAGCGTTCAATTTCTTTCAGCTGATCTTCACACACTGGGACAGTGACAGCCTCTTGCTTCAAGCGCTCCACCTGTCTAATGAGCCTGCTGTTGATGTCCGCAGCGTAGCGCTGCAGGGTCATCTCCGTGGCAGTGATGAACTGACACACTGTCGGGGGTGGCTGGGGAGCATACTGTATTTCGTATCTACAAAAATAAAGAGGCACACATTTATAATGTAACCACTTCCTGCATGTACAGAAAGTTCACAATTTACAAAATACCATAAAAGAGAGTACTGCATTGGATCCTCAAACCATGACAAGTAGGGATCATCACAGGCAAGTAAGTCTCAGAGCTTAAGTGACTTCCTAAAATGACTCATTAGGGAGGAACAGAATCAGTGCTTGCTTCCAGCTCTCCTTCAGCTAATCCCACTGTTCTGACACCGAACACATTTTAATTAGTGAAAACACACTGTCTTACAAAGGAAAACGTGAGCTCAAATCTTCTTAAAACCGTAACAAAGCTGACTCCATTCAAATTCCATCAATCCCTTCAGAAAAATAAAATGCAATTTTGAAAGTTAACTTTACATCCAGCCCCAATGAGAAATAAAAAAATTAAGTGCTACTGACGTACTTCCTATAGAGTTCCTGACAGCGCTCTACAGTGGTGTTACAGATGAGCTCTTCCATCCAGGTCTTCCACTGCTCAATGCGATGTTTCTGAAATATGGCCTTGGGATACTGCAGGGCTACGGTTGCATAGTGATGCAGCTGCTCCAGGCAGCCACGGAGTACCGAGCGTCTCTGCTGCAGGAAAGTGCCGACCTCCCCCTCCAGCTGCTCACACTGGCTAATCAAGTGGGCCTGACCAGCATTCTGCAGAAAGGCTGTCGCTGGCACATAGCTTGGGGGACCTTTTGGCAAAAGACAGTATTAATCACAGTGAGACCATCTCAAGTCAGCAACGACTGCAAGGGAGCACATACCAAAACACCACACAGCAGTGAACAGCTATAAAACTGACACGGTCATGTGCATCTCAACAAGCCATACCAAGGTCCATTTGTGTGCTTATTTCCTGAAGCAGACTTGCAAGCTGTGTTGCTTCCAAATTACTGAATGCAGCTTGATACTGTGTTATCCACTGTTCAAATTCATTCAGCTTCACCTGGATTGCTTCCTGAACAGCTCTTTGCTGAGTTTGTAGCTGAGTGTGTTCAGAATACCTAATGGAAAAGAGGGAAAAAAAGTAGAAGATGACTCGCTATTCTTTCTTCTACATACTTTCATGATCCTGACTTTGCTCATAGCTGGGCTACCTGGCAACATCTCCTGTTGAAATGTCTCTGATTTCTCTGGTTTGTCCTGACTTCCGTTTCCTCAACTATGTCCACAGCATTTTTAAACAAAAGATTATCATAGCTGGCAGGCCTGAAGTTCCCGGACAGTAAAAGACCAATGCTCTGTGATCTCTGGAGTCTTAAAGCCCAAGCAATGTTTGGCACTTGCCCTTCCAACTCACCTTGACTGAATGCTGCTCTGCGCAGCCTTCATCTACTTCTATCTCCGTATTCCACTCAATGTCTACAAAAATTTGGCCAAGTAGATGAAAAAGCTGCTGTTATACAAATGAATACAAGCCGTGGAAGTTTTCTGACTAATCCTGTGCTGTTCTACGCACTCCACTCACCCATTTCTCAGCTAGTCACTCAAGTACTTAAATACAATAAAGCAGAAACTTCTAGTGATGTATTATAACTTTGAAATTACAGTCCCTGGGAAAGCTCTGCTTACTTAAGCAAGTCTTCCAATAATTCTTATCTAAGTCAGCAGTATGTCCACAACAATACACTCTCCCTAACGGTGTGATTTTTAGTGATTTTTTTTTTTGGAAGGAATTATTTGTTATAATAAATTTCCAACTTTGTTTCAAACCTGTGTTGCAGAGTGTGAGAAGGATGATCCACTTCTTCAGCTCCTTCTAGAAACTCGATTTCCTCTAGCAGCTTGCCCTGCAGTTTCTCTACATCTGTCAGTTGCTCCTGCAAGCTCAGGTACTCCTCTAAGCTGCTGTCCAGCTTGGGCAGCACAACCAGCATCTCATCCCTATTCTTAAACCAGTTCACCTGTAAAAAAATATCACCATTAGGATAATTCTTACAATGTCAACTGTGAAATGAGACGATACCTGTTAGAAAGATCAAGTTAGAAGGGCACTCTGCAAATATTATTCTATTTAATCCTCAACAAAACCCTAATGGATAGGATGGCATCACTCTCATTTTACGGACAAGGACATGCAAAAGCTAAGTAACTCATTCAAGTTCACATAACCATAAACTGGTAAGACTTCATGTAGTTACCACACCACTGTGCTGACCGAGAGTAGCATCACTGGCTACCAGGATATTTAAAATCCAGGATGGGACGGCTATCCAGTTAAAGAACACTTAAAACAGTCAGTGCTAACCACGACTTACCTACACACTTACAAAGTTACAGTCTTTTCAAATTATGAGCATACCTCTAGAAGAGCAGGTCCCACAGTTAAGTCCAAGAACTCAGCTGTTCTAAGTGCTATAAACCTCACTGCTGAATATACAATGGTCACCTTCAAAAGTATTCTCCTCAGCAAGCTATGCAGCAACACCAGTGCACAGTCCACCCTTCAAAGCAGTTTTGGAACTCTCTGGAGTGGCCATTACACATGGTGACACTGTGCCAGATCTGCAAACTTAAGTGTATAGTTACCCGTGATGGAGTTTTAGCCAGTAAACAAATAACTGAACTGGAACATCCTTCCTACTCAGCTGATCTGGCCCCCAATGACTTTTTTCTTTACCCACAGATAAAGGAAGTATTGAAGACATTGTGACATATTGGACATCAAGGGTAATACGACAGCTCAGGTGGCCATTCCAGAAAAGAGTTCCAAAACTGTGCTGAAGGGTGGACCAGGCACTTAGCATCAGTGCATAGCTTCCCAAGTGGAGCACTTTGACAGTGACCTTAGCGATACTCAGCAATGAGGTATGCAGCACTTTTGCTAGGATGAGTTCGTGAACTTAAGTGTCAGGCTTCTTATGTATGTGTGTGACTGCATGTGACTTTGTACAGTAATAGCATGTTCTACTGAAAAGACTGCACTAAATAGGTATATTTCACTGCGCTCTCAATATCCTACACTGCAGCCCAGGAAAAATATCACCTTACTATCTATCACCCTACTCTTCTATGATTGTGTTTAGAGAAAAAGATGACAATGACTACATTACATCGTCAGCCTCACCTTAATTTCGGCCACCCTGGAAGAGAAGAGGCTGCGGGTGATCTCACGCTCCATTGCCCTCTTGCTCTGCTTGCTCTCAGCCTGCTGGCCACCTCCACCGTAGACAGCGCCAGCGAACCCGGCCTCGCCGCCAGCTGTCCAGTCCACCAGGGGGTCATACACAAACGCCTCCAGCAGTGTTAGCAGAGTCTCTCGGCCACGCCGCATAATGTGGAGAACCTGTGTGGAGGAGAATTTTCAATACACTTGGCCTTTCATTTTCTTGTTAAGATGCATTTTTTCAATCCCACAGCTTTTACTCATTTAACAGGTACACTAAGAGGTGTAAGAGAAAACCACATACCTGCTCACAAGAAAGCCGAAAAACACCTTCCACTCCAGTTACACCTAGTGCTGTTTCAATGTTTTGTGTCATTCGAAAAGGTACCTTCTCAGGAACTCTAAGGCTTTTACCTTAAAAAGACAAATTGTTATTACTTCTGTCCTCACACTGAAAAAAATGTGACCTGTATATAAATGTAAAAATCCATTGAAACGTTACCTTTCTCAAAGCAAACATTGTAATCTATGTGAACGACTTCCCCAGTTGTCATATCTATGAGGACATTATCCAGATGTCTATCTCCAAGGCCGATTATGTACCCAACCATAGACATGACCGCGGTAGATCGCGCGTAAGACTAAAAAGAAAAGCAAGGGGGGAGGAGGAGCATGTCAAACACCGCTGACAATTTCCTTCTGCCGCGGACTTGACAGCCTAAAACTGACAAGTCCTGCTCCGTTACCGAGAAGCAGACAGAAGGGACTCCTCAGGGCAGCCTCACGCACCAGGCCAGGCCAGCTGTGCACCAAGCAGCTGCACACAACATCCCGCCCCTGACTCCAGTGTGTCATTCCCAAAACAACAAGGCTCTTTTCTTTGGCTTCCCTAGACTCTCCCTTTCTGAATGTTTTTATTCTCCTTTTCATTTCTCCCATACCCATCCCACTCTCAGACCCAGTCACAGCTTTGCCTTTTTAAGACAAGTCTAGAGGGAGGCACAAAGCGGGGATGGGAATGGTCAAGAGAGACAAGACAGGCAGTAGACAAAAGAAATCATAGCAAGCCCCAAACAAAACGCGCACCTGGGTAACTCTCCACCACTCATCAGGTGTTGTGCACGAGGACCAGAGCTCTTTAGCGAGGAGATTTGGGGGCGTGGCCTCCATCAACTCCTCCAACACTGCCTTCATCACGTGAAGAGGCCAATCCCGACGGGACACATCCAGACTTAGTCCAACTGCTTTCAATGCAGGACCAATCTTACTGTAATACAGTTCACTAGGACGAGGTACAATTCCAGGATTCTGAGGAGTTTGGTAGGAATCTTGGGCCTTAAAAAGATATTTTTTACAGGTAAAGTTTATTTAAATAAGGACAGAGATGACTTCTCATTGGAAGCAGTATTTTAAAAAGTTACTTTTTCAGAAGAATTCTCCACCTACCCAGCTAAATGTCAACCACCAAACATCCAATTCTTCTGGACTTCATCTTTCTTATAATCTATGTATGTTTCCTTTAATTAGGCACTACTCCTTAACTGAAAAATTGGCCCACTGTTAAACTTTAGGGTTCAAGTTACAATTCAATACCCAAGTTACACCGTGGTCATTGTTAGGTGCTGTCGAGTCACTCCAACTCATAGGAACTCTGGCTGTACACAACGGAACGAAGCCCTGCCTGGTCCTGGGCCACGCCACAGTCGTATTTAGGCTGGAGCCCATCGCAGCGGCCACCATGTCAATCCATCTCATTAAGGGTCTTCCTCTTTTTGGCTGACCCTCTACTTTACCAAGAGTGACGTCCTTCTCCAGGGAGTGATTTCTGACAACATGCCCAAAGTATTTAAGATTCAGTTTTGCCATCTTGTAATGTAGCACTTCACTTTTAAGTTATCACAATTCACTTATGCACACATTTTATATCTTTCACTCATGAGTTAATTGCCGATATAAAGTTAATAACAGACATTCAGAAACACTTTACATAAAAATTTAGATAGTCCTTCTCCAATTCCTAGCTTGAATTTATTCTTCCATAACTGTTCTGCCATCTCCAATACTTTTTAGGGGAGTGTGTGAGTGTGTGTGTGCATGAGTGTGAGTGTGAATGTGTGTGTGTGTCTGTTACACGACATTTGCCTTTTAACTGTTTTTTTTTTTAAAGTACACAGTTCAGTCCCCTACGCCCACTTTTAAAACTTGACTCCATTCAAACGCTTACTCCTTGCACACCTACCCTAATTCGAAGTATTTTCTTAGGCCAAGCATGGACACAGAGGCTGAGATTGTGTAAAACTTACTTTTCTTTGCTTAGCTACACTCTTGACACATAATTTATTACTCATTCTAATGTAGATCAAAGCCTGCATTTCCTGCATACATAGGATGCTATGGTTATAAACTAAATCCAAAGTTGTTTCTTATTTACAAATTTAAAAGACCGTGGTTACCCTAAAAGCAGCATGAAGATGTGAAATATGGAGCTACTGTGATTAACTGTCACCTCTCACCCCATATACATATTAAGTTTACACTGATGATAAGACTGCTGCCTCTTAAAACTTTATTTTTTTACAGAATGCAACTCAAAAAAAATTCCTTAGATTCCTGAAGGCTTTGCCTTCTTCTACCCTTACAAAAAGCTTATAAATGTAGTGAAACACACACATTTAATTTTTAACAAACCTTTTGCGCTTGTAGGGCAGCTTCCCGTTGCTGCCATCGTTTGTACAGACCAAACAAGGGTGTGGCTCCATCCACCCACTGTATTAATCCTGACCTGGTTCCTAGTGGTGTTACAGAATAGTGTCGAGCGTGGAAACGGGGTGTTTCCTGGCGATTAATCGTAGCAAACATGGTATTCACAATTGACAGAAACTGCATTATTCTCTCATCCAGATGTAAATCCTCCAGCCCTACAAAAACAAAGTTAAAGTAGCCAGAGTAGGTGACTAAGTGGAACAGAACAGGAGCGGACAGAAGTAATGTCAAGTCTTTCTACCTACAGCCTCAACCACTGCCATTCAAATTCAGTGGGAGACACACAGGTTAGACAAAGCTAATCATGACATACAGAAATGCATCTCAAGCCATCCCAACCTGCCAGACACACACACACAAAACACTAACAAAGAGCCTAGAGATTTTAAAAACACGGAAACTCAAGTCTCACCTTTGAAAAGATAAGGATAGCTCTTCCCATCAGACCCTAAAAAGAGGAGTTTCTTTGGCTTGGTCTTAGTAGGCAAGATCGTGATGGTTCCCCCCACACTGTGGATTGTGACAGTGTCTCTGGCTGAGACTTCGCCAGGAAGAGCAATTTCAGTGTTAGTCATGGCAGCCAGCCACGGACTGATTTCTTCAAGACGCAAGATGTAACTTGCACGTTTCTGTGCTCTCTGTTGTAAACTGAGCATTATCTACATTTATAAGATGGGAAAAACAAGTCTACATTATTATTAGAACACTTCATTTTATTTCATAGTCAATCTGGCATAATAGGAAACTGAACAACCAACAGATACCTGTTGGTCTAGTTCCTACATTTATTTATGTATGCCACATCCTTAGGTCATTATGAGAAAGAGGAAACACAGGTGTTCCCATGTACTCCAGTGACTTCTTTCTGTTTCTTAAGACCATTCCTCCTCCTTCAAACAACCAATGAAGTCACCAAAGAAAGAGGGAAATCAGTTCTGTGATTACCAAATTTGGGGCTGTTACCAAATTAATCCCCACTGTTGAAGTGTCTCTGAACAACCTCAAAATAAGTCAATTCTGCCTCTGCAATAGGACAAGACATACAGCCCACTGTTGGCCACAGTGAACAATCTTAGGAAACAACTTGAAAAGTTATTAATACTGAGTCACAAGAAAAAAATGAGGCTCAATCTACTCAAGTGGATTTAGAAATCTCTTTTAGAAGAAAGTTAAAACAATCTGCCCCTGAATCAACAAGCTCTGCTTTCACGTGAAAACTAAATCCTCAGCAGGCTTTGTTCATAAAAATAACAACTGGAAATGTCTTAGATACCCACTGACAGCACAATGTGTAAACTACAGTGCTTTCAGCTTCACAGAAAATGTGGCAAAATCATTAAAATACAACATAATACAATTCACAAATACTGTAAGTGGTATGAAAATACACACACCAAGTCCTCATTTGCAAGTTAGAAAATAGAAACCAAACTTAATACCATTTAAAACACATCTATAAAATTGTAACTACATTTTTTTAAGCAGATAATGAATTCACAGCAGCAGGTGCAGTGCAAGTATAACTACGGAAAGACGTATGCCTCTTCTAAAGAGCTATTTTTTAGCTGTACTGTAGCTAAAAGGGGAGAGATACATGTCCTCTATCAGTTTTTATATTATTCTTTAAAATGTACACAATCACAAAAATTTTTTTCTGTAATTTATTTCATACACACACATGCACGCACACAGGCTTTTAAAAAAAGTATTCATCCCTCCTGTGTCCTCCACTGTGTGTGTTAGTCGGTTTACTGACAACAAAACAAAGCAGTACAAAATTGGTGCCAGCATAAAAAAACAACTGGAGTTTGGGCCAGACCACCTACAATCCTGTTCACCTGTCTTGTGCTCTCAGCTAGGTGCTCTGAATTCAGCAGTTTGCATATGTGACACTCAACACTTGTTGTACGCTTTGTTCTACACTGTGTGTTCCAATAATTTTCTCACTACTAAGGTTCAATAAGGAAACCAACTGGGAGCCGTAAGTAAGAGATTAAGGCATAAGGAAAAGCAAGAAAAAGTAGCAAGGTAATAAACAGGCTCCCCCACATAATGGAATACTGCTTTAAAACCAAACCGAATACAAAACTATGGGGAACAAAACATAAAAGATAGTGATTACCCAAATATTTAAATACACTCATCATCTGCAAGTAGCCTATGTAAAATTAATTTCAAAACAAAGTATTCATGAAAACTGTTACACATTTGTCTGCTAGAAATACTACCACTCCCTAAAAGAAAAATCATACAGCACAAGATTGAATTTGTTAATCTTTTAAAACAAGAACAGCAAAAATCCTGACTCGTCAGCAGGTAGCATTTAGCTCAAGGCCACAGTCCCTTCCTTGGCTCACTGCTGGAAGTGAACTCTCACAAACAAGAAAGTCCGTGCTTGCTACCCACTCACTTGCCCACTGGCACCCCTGGCGAATTCTCAAAATGGTAAACACATCCTTCCTCCGCATTCCTTACAACTAACTTGTCATGGGCTGCCTTCCATGGGCTTACGGTCTCTTGTCTTACATCTCCAGTAAGGAGAGTCAGTCCACTCCACATCTTTAAATTCTGTATCTTGTATGACCTTTTCTGTTTTAGTAGCATTCATGAAATCTTTCTGTACCTCTTTAAATGGAACCCAGCTGCTTCCTGGTTTTGCAGGGTTTGATGGTGTCTTCAGTTTCTCCAGGGCATTTTCAATTGCGTCTCCATAGTTGTCCTGAAACCACTTTTCATGAGGTGTCTCTGCAGGGGCTGCCGTGATACTCCGTACGTGCTCCAAAGCAAACACAATGGGCTTCATCAAAGCCGTGTGCTTCTCTCGCATGATGGCGATTTTCTCTTCTCTGGCCAGGGAGACATTTTTATTCAGACATTCATCACATATTACAGAGTTTTATACACAAAGTGAACAAGTAAACAGTATCAAAGACTAAATCTAAATAAAAGTAACAAAGAATTAGCAGAGTTATTTAATAAATAGCGAAAAAACCCCTCCACTGACAGTGGAGTGTATTCCGACTCATAGTGACCCTGTGGGAGGTTTCCAAGGCTGTAAATCTCTATGGAAGCAGACTGCTGGTGGGTTTGAACTGTCCAACTTTAGCAACTGAGTGCCTAACCACTACGCCACCAGGACTCCTCACTTAGTGCTGTCAGACACCAGGCAGACAAAAGCAGCCGCTTCCCTGAGTCACGGTGTGTGCAAACATACCTGTGCAAGGTGGTGTGCTCTGAGTCAGCATGCATGCAAACACAGTTTTGTAAAGTGTCACTCCCCAAGTCAGGGTATATGCAAACATACCTATGTAAGATGTAGTTCCCTGAGTCAGGATGTATGCAAACATACCTGTGTAAGGTGTTGTTCCCCGAGTCAGGGTGTATGCAAACATACTTGTTGTGTGAGGTGTTGTTCCCTGAGTCAAGGTGTATGCAAACATACTTGCGTAAAGTGTTGTTGTTCTGCACCCTCTTCACCTCATCCTCAAGCTGCTGGATTCGTCTCAGGACATACATGTGCTGCTGTAACAGAACACCCAGCCAGAGCTCATCCCAGAGAACGGTGACCCGGCGCAGCTCAGCCACGAGCATCTGAACCTGCACACAGAGCAGAGCCAGCGGCCTCAGTTAACAGTTCTAATGCAGCACAGTGCATCACACGCTGACCACTACAACTGAGGTGTGTGCACCTGCTGTTTACTATACAATTGCACAACCCTGAGATCAGTGCTTCTAATAGTACAAGTTTATAAAACCAATACTGATTATTCCATAGTTTTGTTCCTCAAATATCATTTCCATAACAGTTTTCGGGAAAAGAGAATCACGGTAACAACTAGTTGTTTTAGAACATAGAAGGTTTTGTAAGTTTTGTGGTTCTTTTACCTGTAGCACCATAGTAGGGTTTGCAGAGGACAGCTTATCTACAATTTTGCTGTAGCAATCCTGCATCATGGCTTGGTCTTCATTTAATCCACTTTTAGGTTCATCCTTATTGCTGTCCTGGGAAGCAGGAGGACTTCCTCCTTCACATTCAGAAACTAGCAGCTCCTCTCCTTGAATATTGCCAAGTAAAGTGGGGATCGCAGAAGAGAACTTATTTCCTGTAAGGGAGGCAGAGAGTAAGTTACACTTGGCATGCGTCTCCCAGGTGTACATGGTATGTGAGAGAAAGCAACTGATACTCTACTGCACTCCGAACTGCTCAACATCTCTGACGTGGCCTTCTGGGCATTACATCAACCGAAGATGGTGGGCAGCCCGCATTTTTACAAGCTGAGCTGACTATCTGTTAATGTGTAAGTCAGTGGATGATGAAATGTGAAAAAAAATAACGTCTGTGACAAACAGTGTTCTACTAGCCCGAGTCCACAACTTGGAGCCACACAGACAGGAGGTTTTCAATTCTACTATGTTTCAGTCCTACTGATTCACTCAGCTCAGTGAAGCTGAGGGAGTTGCTCATCTCTCCAAGCCTTCGGGGGTTATTTTAAGGACCAAAGACAACAGTAATGCGCACGCCCTAGTGCTGGCTACACAGCAGCTACTCAGTCAATGAAGGTCAACGATTTCATCCAAAACATTACCACTAACTGACCAAAAGCACAACAATAACCTAACAAGAAGTATCTGTATGCTACTTGGTAAGTATCGGTATTTTCATATTCCATACCTGAAGCCTGGGATTCACTGCTAAGAGATATGGTACCCACGATGGCAGGATACAAGATGAGGTGTGGAGAATCCTGAGCCACACGGCAGAGAAGGTTGCAAATACTCTGGCGCACGTACACTTCAGGGTGGTTTAATCGTGAGAAAAGCTGGGGAATAATTCCTTCAGGATAAGAAGAAAGATACCTAACGGTTATCAAAAACTGCTCTAACAACAGGCGCAAAAGGATAAAACCTGGGGTATGCCAGCATCGGCCAAGTTCTAAGGACCTCAAATTTCTCCCAGTAATTACAAAGAACTATACATGACAGCTCATTTACAAGTCTGGTTGTTAATGTACAGAGTGGTAATTAACACCTAGAGCAAATGAAAAACTCTCCAGAGATTATTTTCTATGAATGCTCGTGAAAGAGGGCAATCACAATTTTTACAAAGGCTATACAAACTTTTTTGAAAACTACCTTCAGTACCTTTTCCAAAACTTCTTATTCCTCAGAAAGTTAAAACCCTTACTGGTGCAGCAGGTGTACCAGTGCCGTAGGAACTAATGGGACTGTTCCTCAACACACTCAAATAAAATGGAACAACTTCTATTACTGCTTTACATGTCTAATCTGGAAACACTTCCCACTGAGACATCCGGATTAACATCCACCTCTCCAAGGAGCAGTAGGTGTCTTCTCCAAGCCGCGCTCCAGATACTGCCTCAGCTCGCCGGCGTGCTTCACGAGCAGCCGCAGCAACCGCAGCGTCGCCATGACAATCACGTCGTCCGTGCTCTGCTCGGCTCTACTGCTCAGATGCAGCCTGGGGTCATCTTCATCCAAAGGAACCTGCAGAAAGACAGCAGAACTCCCAATGCAGAATACTGACTGTGGTCTACTGGGAAAGAAGCTGCACGTAAACTGAGTGTACTACCTACCTGACCAGCATTGAGCTTAAGGAAAGTAAAATAGGCACTGCAAGACAGTTTATACAGGCTGAAGATCCTATCAACCACTTTCCTCCACACTTTAATTACTCCTTCTGTTGCACTTTCATCAAGTTCTGAGAGCCACGGGCAGTTGGATATTAACTGACGCCAGATAACATCAACCATATCATCCTCCTCACTGTCTTCATTTTCTGTTATCTGAAGTGTTATATCTTCATCCTGAAGAAAACATGGGCACCAAATGCCATTTTTACCACAAACTGAAAGGGGATAATAGTACATTGTCAGTCATGTGGAAGCATTTTTTTCTCATTTATGAAGGATCAAATTATTCACATTCTGCATTATGTTAATGTTATTTCAATGCCAGTATGATTCTCCGTATGATACATTTACTGATGGAGTCAATGAAGAATATAGGCATTTAGCAAAGAATCAAGATGGTTTGGGGTTTTTCTGTATGTTAAATGCCACCAACTTCCAGTATTCTGCCAGCAGAAAGTTACACACAATCTGTTAGGCTTGAAGCTGAACATACAAAGAACACAGGTACAGCAGATCTCAATCTTCACAGTACGGGACATGTACAATAACACATTCTTTGGTAGACAGTGATAGACACTGTGGTCCTGAACAAGAATTCATTCAATACAGTTTACACAGCTGATAAAATCCACTATTCTAAAGACTGGCAATATATACTCAACAGTTACAGCATTCTAGAATTGCTGTAACTTTGGGGAAGGAGAGGGTGTGGTGTGAGTCCTGCAGATCATAAAATCCATTGGTTTTCCAACTCTGGCTGTACATTACAATCACCTAACAAATTTACACATATGTATACACAGGTCCCATCCAGAACATATCAGTTAAAGCTTAAAAACCAAACCTACTGCCGCTGAGTTGATGCCAACTCCTAGCGACCCTGTAGGTCAGAGGAGAACTGCCCCACAGAGTTTCCGTGGAGTGCCTGGCAAGTCCAAACTGCCAAGCTTTTGGTTAGCAGATGTAGCACTTAACCACTATGCCACAAAGGTTTCTCAGATAAGGCTTATGCACCAGCGTATTTTAAAAGCTCCCAGAGTGCTTCTAACTTACAGCTAAGCCGGATTCAGAACCTAACTTCTGACCATAATAGCAATTAAAAGAGAAAATTTAATTAATGTTAAATAAAGTTTACCTACTTTTAACAGGACCTTAGGAAAATGGTTTGATTTCTCAAGGAATTAGTCTTCTTAAAAATATATTACAACTCACTTTCATTTTAAAAGTCAAAAACAGAAAAGGTTTTCCTAAACAACTGCCTAAATCTCATTCATCCTTTAATCAAGCATATGGAATCAACTTTCTCAGAATCACTGGATTGAAATGTGATCTTGACAGTATTTCCCCCAAACACCCTTGCTTGTTCTCCTTGCCTGAATCCCTGCTGGCCGACATACAGCCTGTCCAAGGATACCATATATTCTCTCTTTTTCTTCATCAGTTATAGTGTCTGGAAGCAGATTCTGAACTTCAGATTTTTCTCTAGGCAGCAGACGAACACCTTCTCCCTGACTATAAAAATACACAAATCATCAGTATTTCCACCACCAGTTTTACCACATCATCAGGCATTTGAAATCTCTCTTTTGCAATGCACCAAATAAATTACACATTTTTGCATACATACCTGGCATTGTCAACTACTTTTCTGCCCCATCTGTAAGCCCAACTAGCCAAGGCTGCCCAGGATTTGGCTACTTCAGGTGCCTGTACTGAAGACAGGTGATATAACTGTCCCAAAATGAAGTCAGGTTCTCCAACTCCAATATGCACTGCCACAGCAGAGGAAAAAAAATAGAAGATCTCATGATTGTTACAATCACAAATCTCTGATGGTATCCTATTAATAACGCAGGTTTTTAGTTACTGCAAGCAATCAGTAAGTTCCATGACACTACCATATTAAATTTTGCTAAGGCACAAATCCCAATTACACTCTTTAAAGCTGAATCCCTTACCTTCTCAAAGAAGCTTAGACCAACCTAATCAAACACATCCATGTTTCTCATGACACTGACCTTCATAAACTGCTCAGGTATCAGATGTCTTGGATCCTGGATCTGACTGGCTATTTCCTCATCATTAGATTATTTTAAAAATTTTGGCAAAAATAACATAGGTGATTGAATGAGAGTACAAACTGATTCAATCAGAGACACATGGGAAGTATTTTTACCCCCAGTTTAGAGGTGAAGAAACTACCTGTGATAGTGCTGTTGGCCAACACAAAGATTTATAATGATCGAGACCTATTGCACATATATTTAAACTATTTTGAAAGGTGCCATTAAAACCACAGGCTTCACAACAATAACATAAAGGTATTTTCTCATGTTCTAGCAAACTGGGTTAATTATAACCCAATCTGTAAAAATAAGACAACACGGCGTGCCATAAAAGGCATTCAAACCCTCACTGAACAGAATAACTACCTCATCTCTCAGCAAATAAAATGTATGGGTATATAAGACACCCCAATCACAAGAGACAATGACAAGTGGAAATCATTCAAGTAGTTTTCCATCTCACTAGTGTGGAAAGTGACTTATACCAGTTTAAATGGAATTAGACACTCATCTGGTTCACACAGATTCAGTCTTTATATACTATACTAAGTAGAAAATCATCAATTCTAGATACAGAATCTCCCAAAAATTTCAGCAAAATCACAGCTGGCAAAATGAATAATGTACATACATACAGAAATATATTAAATACTAGCCCCTATCAGGGTTATGGGAGAAATACATCTGAATGTAAAACGTTAGGTAAAACATTCTCAGCTGTATAATCTCTGGCATATACTTTATTACAGGTCCGAGTGTCACAATGTGAAGACACCGCAAGGTTTCTGCAACTCCTGTGCTCAACCAGCTGAGGGGCGCACAGTCTACTACTTTCTATCTTTGTAGCTTCTTCTACTGTGACCTAAAATTGTAATCTCCGAGAAGAGACTTTACTGCCAGCAAAAACACCTAATTCCATGAAATCATAAAAGCAACTTAAATCTGGACTGCTGGGAATATGGATTGCCAGGGGAGTTCAGTGACTTCTACAGTGGCATGCAGATGCCGAAGGAGTGCTTTTGAGTTACCACCAGGCGATGTAATATACTCAATTTTCACAGACTTCACTACCAATTATAGCCCACATCACAGTGTAAACTTTAAAATGGGGGGAGGGGGGGAATACCTTCTAAAATTAAGTGTATGAAAGCTAATAAAAGAAATCCAACCTGTAGATTCGCTCTCAATCCGAGGATAGCCTTCTTCCACTGTATTACCATCCATTGTATTAACAGTCGGCAATTCTATTAAAGCGAGTATGTTTTTAGACAACGTTGAGAGGCCTGTGAAGTTCTGCTGCTGCTGAGCTCTGTATACCTGTTTCAGCTGCCCTGAAATTTCTTTCCATTCAGCCTGGATCCATTTTGCCAGCGTGAGAATCGACTTAGCAACTGCATATTCAGCTTTGGCAGACTTGCAGAAAGACATGGCACAGGAACTCAGCATTTCCATTGCATGTGTTGACTGACCTAAACAAAGCCAAAAAACCAGCACTTATACAACCTCAAAAGCAGAAGACTGACATTACTTCACAGTAAAATAATGGACTTTCAAAACCATGTAAACTCAATGAGAAGCATCGGTATCTGCAACTATTTCTTACTCTGATACATTATAACAAAATTATTTCTTTAAAAAGCACATAATTATATGTCAGTACATACGCACGACTCCAAAGTTCGATGACAGCAGAAAACAAGCAACTGTTTTGTTACTGCCTTTCACCATAATGAAGAACACTGTACATACCAGCCATAATCCACTTTACTAACCTGCTGTATACAGCAATTTGGTTTTTTCAATATCGAGTTCAGGCCCCCATTTTTCATCCACTTGTCCCTGAGTTGACAGCTTCTTAAAGTGCTGGACTAAATCCTGAGCAGTGGTGGTCTTTCCCAGCTGGACCCCGCTACACTGTGCCAGCAGTCTTGTTGCAAGGGACACATTCCCCCGTTTTCTAGCAAATTTCGCTGCTGTCAGGCCTAATTCCATGAGATGGCTTCTAATTGGAACTGTTTGCTCTGGAGAGAAGAAAACATTTTATTAGTCCCTAATTTTGTTAACCTGGATTGCATGGAGACATGACCAAAGAGGTCTGCCCCACTAACTCCCCTTCCCACCATCCCCCAGACAGACAGGTCATTTTTTCCACACTGAACCCCTAGTTGTTATCACAGTGCCTGGCATACAATAAACAACAAAATGTTTGTTGACACAATGTACACAATGAAGCAAAGAGAAGTCAAACTCTTTCACAGTGCGAAATAAGAGTTTTTAGTTCCAGAAATCTTGTCAGTCAAGAGCCTAGAGCACGCGGTAGGCATGATGGTACGTGAGCCCATTCCCCCTTCTGCTGGTACGTGCCCTCTGCCTTTCCGCCGTGTCATTCTCTCCTGATTTTCCACATACCTTCTGATGAATCCTGCTCAACCTCCTCTTGCACTACCACTCGTTAAACCTGGTGTTCCTCTTGAGTCGGTCCTAGGCTCTCTACCCTCCTCACTCTGCATACTCTCCCGAGACAGTATCATCTGCTCCTGTGACTTCAAGGACAATGTAAATGCTGACGACCCCAGAATCTTCGGTTCTAGCCCAGACCCAACATCTGAGTCCAATGTGCCTAAAGTCACCTCCACTCAGACAGCTCAAAGAGTAATTCCAGCCACATCAGGTTGGACTCATTTTCCACCATCCTCTAAACTATTCACATTTCCTTCTCCTGTCTTGCCTTCTCAGTAAAAAGCACGTGATTCACCGGGTGCTAGCAGGGACCTAGCCGTCACCCTAGGCTTCTCCTGCCACCCTCAACGCCCCCTGCTTTTTCCTACCCCCGACACTACTCCCACCCTCATTACCATCAGTAGAAACTGCAGTCTAACTGGTCCCCTGTCCACAGTCTTATCCTTTTCCAATGCCTTCTCAAACCTGTCCCTGATCTTACACAAAGGCAACTGCGAACATTAACTTCCTTGCTTACGGCCCCCACTGCCCTGCAGGTAAACCCACCCCCCATCTGCCTTGTGCGGCACTGACACCCTGCATTCCATTCTGACCTCAAGCTCTTCCAGTTTCATCGTTCCCTATTCTCTTAGGTGAACTCAAGTCATTTCACACTTTTTTGTTCTTTTCTCCAGCCTTCACACTTCTTTTTTCTAAGCCAATCAATCTGCCTTCTGTAATATCTCCACCTCCCTGGCTCTCAACGTAACTGTTACTTTCTACCCAAGTCCTTCAGTCGGTAGCCCCAGGATTAAACCAGACGTTTTTGGTATCTTTGTTTAGCACCACACATTTCTGCTTCCACTCATCACTTTGTATTGTTCCTTGTTTATTACCAGTTTTCTTGGCTAGACTCCAGAGTCCCTTTAGTTCTAGCAATGCAGAAAAGAGGCTTCTCCTGTCTGTCGTTGCATCCCAACACTGAAAACAGCATCTGGCACACAGAACGTACTTGATAAACAGACTGGAGTAAAGAGACAAAGATGGAGGCATGGAGCTCCAACTCTGAACAGAAATGATGAGTTACCAACACGTTCTTCTGTTTTAAAACTTGTTTAATACCAGAAGGATGGAAAAGGAGATAATATTGGAAGTCTGATTGTATTTCATGACCTGTGCTAGACAGAGCTTTTATATACAATTGACTCATCTCATGTAAGCTTCTTGAGAGTGTTACGAGTGGTGCCATCACCATAAGACTGAAAAGGAAAGTGGCTCAGGAGGTCAATGACTTGCTCCATTGCTGTGTGCTGCCAAGTCCATCTGGATTCACATTGATCTTACAGCACAGAGTAAAACTGCCTCCACAGGTTTTCCTAGGCTGTAATCTGTCCGGGTGCAGACCATCATATCTTTTCTCCTGCAGAGTGGCTGGTGGATTCAAACCACTGACCTTTTGGTTAGCAGCCACATGTTTAACTACTTTGCCACCAAGTCTCTTTAATGACTTCCTTTAAGGTCCCTGTATTTGCAAATATTGGGCTGGGGATCCAAACTCAAGTCTGCTTAGCAATCAAGGGACAGCTGAGTCACAGCTGCCAGTCACCACCCCTCAGTTCAAGACCGTATCCCAACATTTAGCTTACTGGAAATTTTATAATCACATTTACTCAGTAACTCCAACTACCATGGTTCTGACTAAAATTCTACAGAATTTCTGATTTAGACCAATAACCTAAACTGCCAGCATCCCTTTAACACAAAAGACATTTCTTTCTCAAACAATGAATTATATAAACATTATAAATAATAACTCCCTAGCTATTCTTCTGGAGCCTTTAAAGCTTAACATTCACAGTATGTTACATCTGGCAAATAATTTGTCTCTAGATACACAAAGCTTATGACATCATAAGAGAACCTAATAGAAGCATAAGAAAGCAGAACATCTTCCAAAGAAAGACACACAATATCTATTAAACAAGTGAAAAGATGCTCAAAATTACCATCATCAGGAAAATGCAAATAAAATAATGATACCACACACCCACTCCAATATCAAAAAGACCAAAAACACCAGGGGTATAGAGCAACTGGAACGTCCCTGAGTTACCAGAATGAGTGTAAAATGTACAGCCACTTTCTAAAATTCTGCTAAACTGTCTCAAAAGTTGAACCGTATGAACCCAACAAGTATAAATGCTTGTAACAGACAAATCCACCAAACAGTGAATAAACATGTTGTACACTTTATCCATACAACGGATTTCTACTCAGTGATAAAAGAGCACATTACTGCTATATGTAACACGAATCAATCTCAAAAATGTCACACCAAGCAAGAGAAGTCACACACAAGAGTACATGCTATGATTCCATTCACATGAAACTTTGACACAAACTTAACCTACCGTGGCGGAAAGTAAACCAATGATTTCCCAGGGCAGAGATGAATGAGCAAACTGACTGGAAAACGAAATAGGGAACCTTCTAGGGTAGAGGAAATATTCGGTATCTTAACTAGATTGGTGGTTAAATAGCTGTATATATCTTTGTCAAAACTTATCCAACTATATACTTAAAACATATAAATTACATTGCAATAAAGCTAGTTTACAAAAAGAGCAAGAAATGAAACCTAGTCACCTTTTATTTTCTCCAGCAACTGACTCTGGTACATGGTGTATCTCAGCGCCTGCATCCATGGCCTCACATCATGCTGCTTACACGAACGCAAAGCTTCACTGAAGAGTGGGATAAGACAGTCCTGTCACAGGAAAACAAGGACTCAGTACCCAACAGGCTCCTCATGTACGTGTAGGGTGAGTTTCACTGAAGCACAATGCCAATGAGTCCCAGACGCCACATGTGTGGAAATCAGTTAGCTCAGACCTAACCCAGGCGAATCAAAACTTCCCCTTTACCATTTCATTTCTAATAACAAAATGGAATCACAAAGTCACCACGAAACTTATCTCTGCCAACCCCCAAACTCTTTTAGAACATTATGTCCCATTTATCAAAATACTATCAACAAAGCAATTTAAAAAAAGAAAAAAACTGCCAATTTATTATAAACCAGGAACTAAATTACAGAAAAACATAAAAACTATTGCTTTCCAATCAGATTTGGAAATTGTAATTCCCTTGGGAAAGCCCCATTTTTTACTGTAACTTTACCTTTTTTGGGGGGAGGCAACCTTCATTTTAGTTAAACATAAAATCCTTCAAGAAAATACGTTTACACATCCCTCATCACTCAAAAAAGAAAATATTCCTTTTAGAACAAATAACGGTTACTTCTCTATACCAGAAATTGTATCTATCACTATTCTCCTAAACAAGAATACACATTTCATTAGAAGGCAGAAGTCAAGCAATCAGTCACCCTTGAAGTCAGGCACTTCAAATGAAAATAGGACTGAAAATGGCATGAGATTTCTGGATTTACTAGCTTGTCCAACTACAAATGTCATGAACAGAAACCGTGCTGCTCTATACCTACGTCAGTGAGAACACGCTTCTGGAAATGCACACATACACACCTCTGTTGAAAGCCTGTTAGAAACTGTGTTCTCCAAAGCTGACGAGCAATACAGTTGTAAGGTACTTAGAACTGGTAGAGACTGTGAGACCGTTAGAGTAGAAAGTCTCAGTGGTCCGATGGCTATGCGGGAGGTTTGCTTCAAGTACTTGACCACATTTCTGAAACAAAATGTTTACGGTCCATTAATAACTGCACTTTTCAATCTGTAACCACTGACCAGATAAGCTATTTGATGAGATGCTATCACTGGGGGGGCCCAAAGCACGGAATACCAGGAGCAGTCTGCTCTTTACACTAAAGTGAGGCGAGCAGGTCAAGACATAAGCTTTAGGTGATTTTTACATTTAACCTGGTTTTGACCCCAGTTTACATAGGCAAGTGGCCTTCACGTAACCCTAAGACATCCACAATTAAAACTACGCTATGACGGCTAGTAGTGCAGCAACGTGGTCTGCCCCTACCCGCCCACAAAGCAAACCACACACATCTGTCATGCTGATACACACCACTGACATTCATCTCCCAAAGATGGAACTTACTCAGTTATAGATTGCCACTTCTGATCCTGTTCTATGTGGTTTAAAGCAGATGCCAAACAAACAGAGCTTCTCAACAACTGCACTTCAATGGATTTCTGAAGCTCCCTTGGATCAGGACTTAACATGTTAGGAAGCAGTTTTTTCATATCTATAGAAGTTAAATTTCATTAAGTTAATGTGTTTTTATGTATAAGACTGATAAAGTATTGAACAGTATTTAAAATATTAAAAATTAATATCTGCCTCCATATTTAAACTCAGGCAGCTGAACACTATGATTAAACACTTCTGATAGCTGTATGAAAATTATACTTCAGGTCACCCAAAAACCAGTTAACTTCAAAGGCTCAAAAATCAAGTCAACCACTACTTAAGTGGAGAAACCTGGAGCTACAGTGGCAAATCTTACTGACTGTAACAAATCAATGTTAATGCACACAACACTCACACTGCTGTATTTTCTCTGCAATGAACCCACTCATGTAAATAACACACCGCACATATGTAACATGTGGCCTAGCTTGCTTACAAAAAGAGTGGGTGGGTGGGGGTTTGCATAGCTGGCAAAAACCAGTATATGATGCATTCATTATTTCCATGAAAATACAGCAGCTTTAGGTGAAACATTTTCAAAATGTTCTAGCTGTGACGAAGAAACCAGTGAACCTTATCAAGATGTCAATCAAGACTTCAAATTATAAAAAAATTAGTTTAAACACTACTTTGTAAAATCTCAAATGCTAAGTTTTTTAGCTCGTGAAATTTTAAATGGTTTTCATTTGCCAAATCAAGTGTCAGCAGAACAGTCCTAAATTATCAGTAAAATACATTAAGCTAAATATTTTAAGTAACTTAACAGTAAAGATAATTTTAATATTTTCTCAAATACCTATTTTTTCTTTTGATCCTACAGCAAGTAGGTTGATATTTTCTCCTGGTAGCAATTCTAATTGCTCAGTACATTCAACAAATTCTCCAGACTCAAAACTGCTTAGTGATCTGTAATTAAAACATTCGTTAGCTTATTTTAAATAGCATTACACTGTATAACTTGTGGCACCATTCAAAAAAGTAGAACAAATTCAGCTGGCAGGAGGGAACAGCCTAGTTCCCCAGTTTTCTTTCGAAGAAGTTCCTCCGACGCAAGCTAGTACTTTATTTTGATGACATTTGCTACCATCTTAAGCACTAAAACCAGAGGGACAAAGAAAAATCACAGCTGCAGACATATGGCTTAGCTTCTGCCATGTCTGCAGCTCGTTTTTGTCTGCTGCAGCCTGTTAGCCTCAGGACCTGTCTGACATGGGCAGCAGACCACCTCACTCTCTCCCAGCTAGGGCTGTGCTATCTCATTCCTTACCGAAAGCATAAAAGCCTCTGTAGCTTCCCTACCTACGGTTCTTGATCTTCTTCCCTAGTCTTTCACTGCTGGTCTCCTTCTCTCCCTTTTTCACTATATTCCACAGAACCTATTTCTCTTTTTTCAAAGAATTTCTCCTTTCTATTTTCTCATATTAAAAATGATACTGCCTCCAAAGCACATACCTATATCCCTGTAATATCAATGTCAGGACGGGAGTCTGCTCCCACTTCTACATCTGCTCCCCAACCCTGAAGACGACACATGGTTTCTTAATCTCTCTTTTCCATCAGTTTACCTGGACTTCTATCAATGCCCTTTATCCTGCTTCTTAAGCCTCTGCTTTATAGTGGCTCTTTCCCCTTGACCTAAAAGAATACTTTATCTCTTCAATATTTTAAACAGGTGCCCAATATTCTCACTATTTTCCTCCAGTCAGTTTTTTCTGCTTGACTTCAACATAAACCCACTGACCCAATAAGCTACCAACAGTCTTTCCTTTTCAAACTTCTCCAGCATTTACTATTCAGTCTGGTTTCTTCTTCGTCTCTCTACACGAAACTTCTTGCGCGTAGTCTCGCACACCTGAACAAGGAGGACCACAACTGTCTGATTCTCCAACATCTGGGACAACTCTTTCCTCGGTGTCCTCCAGTTTTCTTCAGTGGCTGCCTCAGAAGGATTCTAGCTGGCTCTCTGTTTCTCTTCACTCACTGTTCTCCAGGGACTTCTTGGGGGTTTGCGGGTTTATTTATTATCTATATATTTTTGATCCCCAAATCTCTTGAGGATAGAATCTTCATTAGTTCGAAATCCAATTCTTAACCACTTACTAAACAACTGCATCCGTACATTTCACAAGTACTGTAAACAGACCCACCATTCTCTGTGTGTTCCTATTTCAGTTAACGCTGTCTGTCCCTTCCCTTGCCTCTGACTTCCCCTACAAAGAACAGTCCACACAATTCTTTCTTTACCCCGTATCTTCAGTCTCCTTAGGACATGGCAGACTGAACTATTATTCTGCTCCAATCTCCAAGATGTTCTACTTTCCTGACAGCAAAACTCCAAGTCCTCACTCACACGGTTCTGAAAACCGTTCTGCCTTATCTCCTAGTACACACTCTGATCCAACTGCATGGGCCTCCTGGCCATTTGTGGAACACACCAAGGACATCACTCTTACATCAGGTCTGATCCCTCAAGTGGCACCCTGACAGGCATTGCTGAACTTTTAGATCCCTCTGCATTGGCTTCCCCTCCCTAAAAAGGTCAATTCCTCAAGAATTAGAATTCACACAATTTTCTGTACTGACGTATTCCTCTAATTGGCACACGGTAGGTGTTCAACGAAGAAATGACCCATGGACCCATTTTCTCACTACAAGCTAACTCCTTGATGGCAGGAGTAGCTCAAGAAGTCTAATGACCTTTATCCTCCAGTAAAGGATCTGAGACACAGTATTAAATGGGGTGGGGGGGGAATCTGTTGCCTTCAAGTTCATTCCAATTCACAGCAACCCTATAGCACAGAGCACAAATGACTCCTAGTTTCTAAGGAGTGTTTGGTGGATCTGAACTACCAACCTTTTGGTAACCAGATGAGCTCTTAACTGCTGTGCTAGCAGGGCTCCATATGCACTTACATTTTGAATTAACGGATTAATAAATGCACAGACAAGAATGAACAAAAAAAAGAAGAGTTTAATTTTAAAATGTTCACAAACTCAGTCCTCTTTATGACAAATGTTTCTGATATATCCAAAAGCAAATCAGCAAGAAAATTAGAATGCAGGGCTCATTTCTGAAGCACTGACTGAGTCCTCACCATTTATTCTGGCATAATTTTCAAAGTGTATATGGCTTTTAGAACAACTGGCTCTAAGAAATTCCAAATAGCCCTCTCAACAGCTATGGGTCTGTCTTCCTATGCACAAACCCTTTCCTCTCACATGTCAGTGGTTTCCTGTTGCAGTCATTTTTCTAATGGCAGTACTCATAGAACTACAACTGTTTTGCTAGTACATTACAGTTGAAAATTTAATTGGATTAAGTATGATTAATTTTTGATTAAAAAAAAAAATCCTCACTTTATGTAGTTGAAATCAGCTTTCAGGTTGAGGGAAGTACTGCTGGTGCTCTTTTTCAAGTCATGGATAGCATTCTGCCAGTCCTGCACAGCAGCCCAGTCAGCAATGGAAATGTAGCACTCACAGGCTTTATTTCCCAAGTAATTTATAACCTCAGGGGATGAGTCCGTTGGTTTGGACAGTACAGTTTTTCTGGATTCGCCTGAGTGAAAGTATTTTACAAAGTAAAAATCAGAAGATCAACAGCAATCTGAAATATTTCCAAAGACCACAGAAACTCAAAAACATACAGTAAGACCATTAGAGATAAATATTTGACTCCAACTTTTGTGTTGAGTACTGAACTCAGCTCACCATTCACAGAATGTTTGGGACTGGCACTGGTGCGCCCAGAGTTGGCCAGCGTTAGGACAGACTTGTCAAAGCCGGAGATGCAGCAGTCAATGCCCGTCATGGCACACAGGTGCTCCTGGTACTCGACAGAGGCCTTTTCAAACCTTAAATGCAAACCAAAATGGTCTGATTTTTAAATACTCCACACATGTCATTTAAAAACAAAAGCCAACAAAACTGGGGAAAAAACAGATTACTCAATATACTGAACTGAGACACTGAGTTAATTACTGGGGAGGACAAGGCAAGGATCAAATTACAGCTCTTCCTCCAACAAATGAAACATCCTTGAAGAATGTTTCAAAAAAGAACACATTTGAAGTTACATGTCGAATAATAACTGGCAGGAAATGTTGGTGTAGTATCTGATCTTAATGTGTAGAAACACCACATATAAAAATAACTGCAAAACAAGAAAACCACAAAGTTAAAAGATTTAACCTTCTTATAGCTCAATACTTCCGGGTGTCAAAAAAACCCACAGACATTGAAAGTAAATTATAAACAAAATCAGATAGTATCAATAATCTCAGCATATAATCAAATCTCACGGATCATTAAAAGAAAAAAGTAACAGTCTAGAGAAATAACGCATTTTTCAAAAAAGCATAAACGAACAACATGACGTGGGAGAAGGTCTACTATTAGTCATCCGTAAGTAAAGAAATGTAAGCGAAAATGAAGTTTCACTAACAAAGGTGAATGGCTCTTATTTCTCAATAACCCCCAGTATTTACACAAGTGCAGGGAATGGGACACCCTCTGGGAAAGGTCATCAATTAGAACCGCCTTTTCTACAAGGTAACTTAGTAATATAGCATGTATCATATACATTATGGCCTATAACCTTTCTTCCAATAAAATCAACTTGTACGAATAAATTCAAAGAAAACAGTCATAAAAAATGAGCAAAGATTTAGGAGCTATAGCGTTCAGCATAAATCATCTCTATGGACAATAACAAGGGACGGTAAATTGCACACCACTCACAGGTAAATACAACTGCACTGGTGAAAATCATGCTGTAAAACATTTAATACGGCAAGACATGTGTTTTTAAATACCATTAAGTTGGAAAAAAAGTCACAAAACCTTTTGCCTATGTACACTGCTAGTTTTGTATAAGTGGGAAGAAATTATACGTGAAAGAAAAAAGAACTAGCATGCACACCAAAACTAACAATTCTCATTAGGAGGTAGAGGTTTGCATTATTTTCCAGATCTGCCAAAATGAAAAAAAATGGACACAGACTTAGGATACAGTTAGCTCTCCTAGAAGAATCCGATGTGTCTGAATGCTGAGTCCACAGAGCTAGTGAAAAGGTATTTCCTTGACCAATAATAAACTGTACCAGACTCTTACTTGGAAGGTGCTCAATTAAAGATCAAGCATAAGTATGTTTATAAAAAAAATAATTCTCAGAATCTGTTGACAGTATGATTTACTTCTAATTATCTAAAGAAAGGCACTGAAGTATTTCTGCTAATCAAACAACAGATACCTCCCAGTGATGTGCAGCAAAGTTCAATCACTAAAATTAAAGTTGCTTTAACATGCAACTATAATGTTAGCCAAACGCACTGCAGTGTCAATTCCAACTCTGCTAATGACAACTGTTTATACCACCCCTCTTCCTCCCAAGGAGCTCACAGAAGCTGACAGACCACTATGTCTTTCTCCCAAGGAGCAGCTGGTGGTGCAAACTATCAAATGCTCCATCAGCAGCCAAGTGCTTAACCAATGCACCACCAGGACACATTTTAGCCACTGACACCAAGCATTTACACACGCAGTGATCCTATCACCCATTTCCTTTTCCACCTCACCTCCCTTCAGCCTGCTGAGCCACTGAGTTAATCCAGAGAAGACTTTTCCCAACAACAGAGGAGGACCAGACAGCAATCCCCTGTATAGCTTCAGGACAATGAAGCTCACACAGCGCTTCCACCACCATCATGATGGTTACTTCCAACTCGCTGCCCTGAAAACAGAATGCAGAAAAATCATACCTCAATACCATTAAAGTTCAAATCCCTACTAAATTTAGGACTACTGATCACAATCTAAAGCACAGTTGTGGTCAAACGTATTTGACAGAAGTTTTAACAACAGTACCACATTATTCAGCTTAAAATCATTAAAATGTTGCATATACAACGGATACAAACTATGAGTAACAGAACCTGAACAGCACCTGGGTACCAGTCTTCACCAAGACTTAAATTAAAAAAGGCACATGTGTAATATGCACAATGCAAAAATTAAATACAAATAACATGAGTCAAATGATTAACTCCTTATCTGCTGTTGTTGTTAGGTACTGTCAAGTGGCTTCCAACTCAGAGCAACCCGATGTATAACAGAACAAAACACTGTCCAGTCCTGCATCGTGTCCACAATCATTTTTATGCTTAAGCCCACTGTTGCAGCCACTGTGTCAATCCTATCTTGTCAAGGGTCCTCCTCTTTTTCGATTATGCTCCACTCTACCAAGTATGATGCCCTTCTCCAAGGACTGAGCCTTCCTGACAACATGTCCAAAATACCTAAGATGCAGTCTTGCCATCTTGGCTTCCAAGGAGCACTCTGGTTGTACTACCTCCAAAACAGATCTGTTTGTTCTTTTGATGGTCCATGATACATTCAACATTCTTCTCCAACACCACAATTCAAAAACATCAATTTTTCTTCTGTCTTCTTTGTTCCTTGTCCAGCTTTCACACGCGTTCGATGCGACTGAAAACACCATGGCTTGGGTCAGGCGCACTTTAGCCCTCAAGGTGACATTTTTACTTACCAGTATTTTAAAGAGATCCTTTGCAGCAGATTTCCCAATGCAATGCATCTTTTGACTACTTTACTGCTGCCTACAGGGGTGTTGAATGTGAACCCAAGTTAAATGAAATCCTTAACCACCTTAATCCTTTCTCCACTTATGACGATGTTGCTTACTAGTCCTGTTGTGAGGATTGTTGTTTTCCTGATGTTGAGGTACAATCCATACTGAAGGCTGTGGCCCTTGATCTTCATCAGTAAGTTTCAACATTTCTCACTTCCAGCAAGCAAGGTGGTGTCATCTGTATAACGTAAGCTGTTAATGAGTCGTCCTCCACTCCTGACACCTTGTTATTCTTCATTTAATCCAGCTTCTTGGATTATCTGCTCGGCATACAGACTGAAAAGGTATGGTGAAAGGACACAACCCTGACACACACCCTTCCTGACTTGAAACCACACAGGGTCCCTTTGTTCTGCTCACACCTCTGCCTCTTGACCCACACACAGTTTCCCTAGGAGCACAATTAAGTTTTCTGGAGTTCCTGTTCTACACAGCATTAGCCATAATTTGTTATGGTCCACACAGTCGAATGTTTCTGCACAGTCAATGAAACACAGGTAAACATTCTCTGGTATTCACCTACAGCCAAGATCCACCCGATACGAGCAATGATATCCCCGGTTCCATTTCCTCCTCTGAATCCAGCTTGAATTTCTGGCAGTTCCTTGTCAATATACTGTTGCAGTCGCTTTTGAATGATCTTGGGCAAAATTTTACTTGCAGGTGATATTAATGATACTGCGCAGTGATTTCCACCTTCAGTTGGATGACCTTACTTTGAAACGGGCATAAATATGGATTTCTTCCACTGAGTTGGCCAGGAAGCTTGTCCTCTCCATTTCTTAGCATAGATGAGTGAGCACTTTCAGCACTACCACTGTTTGTTGACCTACCTCCATTGATATTCCATCAATTCCTGAAGCCTGGAGCCTTGTTTTTTGCCAGTGCCTTCACTGCAGCTTCCACTTCTTCCTTCAGCACCACTGGTTCCTGATCACATGCCACCTCTTCAAATGGCTGAACATCAACCAGTTTTTTCTGGTATAATGACTTGGTGTATTCCTTCCATCTTCTTACGATGTTCCCTGAGTCGTTTAATCTGTTCCCTGTAGAATTCTTCAATACAACTCAAGGCTTGAATTTTTTTCTTCAGTTCTTTTCAGTTGTGAAATGCAGAACATGTTCCTCCTTCTGGTTTTCCATTTCCAGCTCTTCACACGTGTCATTATAATACTGGTATTACCTTAATTAGTAAACATTTTGCTATACCTGGATTCAACCACAAACATTTATTGAGAACTCATTTATAAGCCAAGAACTGTACAGGCACTTTCTCACCCATTAGAAAAGTTATTTCCCATATCGACCAATTTCTTACAATTACCCTTGAAGTTCAATTCTTAAAAAGAAAATGTACGTATTTTGAACATGTTCTAAACAGAAATCCTAAATAGATGGCTACAGCACTTAACACTTTTACAAAATAATGGTACCAAAGCCTTGAAAACGAATGACGTTTTAACTTATTCTGGCCACATACTGAACCACAGCAAAGGATTTAAGACAAATTTTTCTCATTAACAGATTTAAAATGAATTGCATACACATCACTTTACCTGAGAGAGAGTATTTGTCTTCATTTCTGTGAGCAAGTCAAAGCCATGTCTCACTGTCACAGCAGGCTGGCCTGCCAACAATCCAACCCTCATGATAGACAGTCGGATCCGAGTGAGCCAGTCTTGACAAGTTTGGCGGTTGGTGTAGAAAAATGTCCTGATGACCTTGACAATAAGAAGAAAGACGATCTCAGGACTGGTTCATATTATAAGCATGTATGTCTCAGGTACACATAAAGTAAACAGCATCTTTCTTCTAAGCACAAATCTGTTGTGATCTCAGCTCTGCACATACTACCAGGTCTGATGACGTAGACTACCACAAACTGACTACCCCGTGGAAACCAACCTTGGGGGGTGATGTTAACGCATTAGCACACCCCTCGTATGCATTATACATCAACTTTTCCAAATTTTCCAGGTACTGCAGAAGAAGAACAAGTCTAAGCTGGTTGCTACCATGACCTTCATCATTGTCTGCAGTTGTCCACTGACCGACATCTTGATCAGGGTTCAAAGTGTGTGCTGCAAGACTTCTAATGATACCTAAGAGCAAAGACAACAATCCAAATACAGAGTATTTTTAAAGCACTGAGGCGTATTTCACCCACTGACATTTATCAAGTATTCTCTGTCTACCCATCATGTAAAAGTAAACAAAAAAATCCAAGCCATTAAAGATTTCTATTTCAGGAAGAAAGAAAATTTCTTTCACGCAAATCCCTCTAAATAGAGTTTTGGAACAAAAACAAACACCCATACTATTGCCAACACAGTTATTAACAAAAGTTTATTGTAACAAACATACCTAAAGATTAACTGATAAAATTTTAAGAGTAAAAAAGATCATATACTCTTAAACATTTACAAAATCTAAGAAACCCATTTGTTTGCTTTAAATTTTTAGAAATATATAATTTTGTAATTAATATATTCTTATCACGGCAAGAGAGTACTTGCATTACAAAGTTTATAAAAGTACAAAGGGCTGATTACCTTCAATTGTCTGGAAGGTATCCTGTGCCCTGCCCAGTGGAGTCCTCAACTTAGAAAGAACAGTGAATTGTGCGGCCTCCCAAATAGCCCACTGCCAAAGGACGGCATCTGTCTTCAGGAGATTGCGGGGAATTGTTGACTGGTCACGCTTATCCAGTCTCTGACAGCTATAGAACAATCTTTCTAACCAATTGTCCTTCCTGGGAAAAATAGTTTCATATTTAACAGACAATGGCAAATTCATTTCAACAATTCAAATATAAACTTTTAAGTGGGATAGGAATGGAGAACTATAATTTCTCCTACCCCCAAAAGACAAAAACCAGAGACGCATTATATCCCCTACTCTCATCTTGAGGATGTCTTTCACAGTTAAAACAAGATGGTATTTGGTACAGGCGGATTATCAGGGTACGCAGCTCACAACAATCTGGTTTTCAGGATAAAATGCATTCACTACAGCTAACCATCTCCACAAAGCACTGATGACTGTCAGCACTTCAAAGCTCATTTTTGTTTCTTCAGATGCTGCAGGCAAAGCAGTATTTCCTATTGCTAAAAACTAAAATGACACATCAAAAAAGAATATTAATTTCTACCCGTTCCCACACAGTTCCTCCTCAAAAATAGAGGTAGGGGCAAGATAGTCAAACATACTTAATGTGTCCCAGATATAACAGTCAAAGAAATGTCTTACCCAGTTCTATGAGAGTTGCCATACAAAATAAAACTAATAACATCAGAGAAATCTTGTGGGTGGAATGTGTTACTTGGTGCTTTACTCATGTGACTTCTCAATGCTAAAGAAATTTCTTGAATTTCTGTGTGACTGTTATTGCTGCCAACAGAAAATAAAGACACTGTCACGCAAAATGTTTTCATTAAAAGGTTAACACATACAGTAAATGGATTATTTTCTTGCTACTAAATTAGAAGTAAAAAACTAATAAAGACTTTTAAATTGATACAGAGAGGTCATTATGACTTCAAAATTTTAGATTCTTAAGTTCCCAAATCATCTCAGTCTAAAACAGAAGTTTAGAGTTGATCAACTACCTGAACTGCTTAGAAACACAACTTGCTGCTACAGGAATTATTCTGTCCTAATCCTTAGGAGTTTATAAAGCTACTAAAAAGTAAAAATTCTGCTATATTCTTATGGAACTGCATGGTTTGATCCCTGACAAGACATACCTTATAAGCGATGACAGTAATTCACTAATAAGATTATTTTTCTTTTCCTAAGCTAGACAACTACAAGGCAATAAAAACCAAGTAGACTGTTTCTGCCCCCAAACAACTGCTGTACCTGAGGACAACATCTAAAGGAATTGACTTCAACAGCTTTCCAAACGCCTGTCGAATACGAGTTCCACTATGGACTAGCTGAACACGGCAAACATCAACACATCTACAAAAAAATGAAATACGTATGCAGGTGTTGTAATATTTCCCACCTAAGAGGGCCATGGTCCTATGCGGGATTCTTTCACACATACCTATGTAAAAGATCATCTGGCAAGGAAGAGGACAGAGCATGTAGACTGCTGCATGCTTGCAAACAGATATTCATATCTTCAACAAGAGCTATGAAAATTAAAAGACAGTATCAAATGTGAGTGAAGTCTGCACAGCCTGACCAAGCTCAATGATGTTACTCAGAAGTATCCAAGAAAAAAAGAAAGGCTATAACATATATAACTGCAACCAAACACAGGAGTGTAGTGAGATGTGTACACGTGTATGCAGCCTTATGCAGATATACGTAGATGTAGGTGTATATACATGTAGGTACGTGCAAACATGTACTTTCATATGTACAATAAAGCACACAGACACACCAACACAGGGACTTCTTAGACTTAACCAAACACCTCATGGGTTTGTTTTACCAGGCTGAAGGGTTAGGACCACAGTCTCCTGATAAACACATTCAACTGGCATAGTATGCATCATGCAGAAAGCTTGGTGAATACTATGTGGGATCTTAAAAGCCTGCAACTAACTGCTAAAGATACAACTAATTATTGGTCTCTACATGCCCAGAGTAGACGAAGGAATCCAAAGACTCAAGAAACCAGCAAACCAAAATCTCATCTACTCTGAGACCAGAAGAACGAGACAGTGCCCAGCTACAGCTCTCCCATTACCCCATTACCTAAGATCCCGTTTTTAAGGGCTTATTAATAAGATCAAATTATAGAATCTTACTGTTGGCCAAAAGTCCTTTGCAAAATTTATGGAAACATGAGAGAGAGAACAAAGGTGCATATGTTTCTGACTTCTTCATTAAAATAGCCACTTCTAATGCCCAGGTCATTAAGAGTTTCCTGAAACAAAATATGCAGTTGGTTTTCCTTGAAAACACAAAAACAGCTAAAAACCCTGGTCTTGCTTTTTTAAACATCTTGAGCAGTAAGCCACAAAAAAACTGGAACTATAGAATTCTTTTGCCCAACTTCCCCAAGCAAGCATCAACTGTAGTAAAGAATATTAAAAATCTGTATAAATACATCCTTCTATAAAACAGTGATAATTCTTTCGGACAAGAAAAATCCCAGATTAAATACTAAAATCAAATTTGCGAGTGTTTTATCACAATAAAGAAGCTACTCTAGCCTGCTTCTAATAAGCTACAGTTCTTGTAAAGTAGCTTATAAAGAAAGGAATCATTAATATATCAAGTATTACTTACCTTGTATCTTGGTTAAGATTATCTTTCTTAAGCAATATTCCCAGCAGATTGAGTATAATTGAGAAATGTTTTTTTGTAGCTGTAGTTACAGTACTTATCACAGCTCCATCAAACAAAGAAGGGGATGAAGAACTGAGGCTACTGGATATAAAGTGATCATGCCTATAAGACAAAGTATGGGTCATTTCTTCCTTAATCCAAAAAAAAAGAGAACTGTAAAGTTAAATAAACATGCATTTTCTAAAATCTATACTTTGAAGGGCCCTTTCCCCTAAAAAGAATAAAACATTTGTTTCCTCTTAAGGAGGACATGGGCAATACAGTACCTGGTACAATGAGAATACAATGTGTAGAGCACAGCATACTGAATAGCAGGGAAGTGAACAGCCAGGTCACCATGCACAATCATCAGATTCTTACTTAGGAGTGCAAATACGGTTGGTGACAGTGCCCACATCTGGTGATACACAAAAGAAAGTCAATGTCTGGCCTCTCTGTAGCTGAGACTCACATAAGTACATAAACAGCTTATTCTTCAAAATAAGTATGTTTTGACCTCTTTTCTCAACTACAATTACAGACTTAAATTTGGGAACAACACATTGCACCATGAGTTGGCCTTTCTGTGCAGTTAGTCGGTACTCTAGGCTTTAAGACCCACACAGATACAGCATCTGTCCCAGTGTCACAAACCCAACTCTGCCACTGCAGTGAGAAAAGACCTGCAAGCAAAACACAGAAAATGACAGCGGCCATGTTCCAATCAGCTTTCTGTATGGCAACAATAATCATATGGTGACAGTCACACAACTTTGTGAGTATACTAAAAATTAGGAATTGTATGGCTGTGAACTGTATCTCAATAAAGCTGTTATCTAAACGAAAAAAGAGAGGAGACTAGATTTGGCCCGAGGACCACAATTTGCTGATTTTCAGGTCTAAAGAAAGTCTTTAGTATGCTTTGGCAGAGCAGAATGCATTCTCTCAGTTTTCACTATACAGCAACTGGCAAGGTGGAACCCCTAAGGCAGTGAGGTGGCACCTCCCTTCCCTCACAGCTTGTGTGCCCTTGTCTTGCCCGCCCACCCTTTTCTTTGCACACCAAGCCACTCCATTCCACCTGACTACCCCTTCCTTCTTCCAGGGTGCAGGAAATAAACTTCCTCAGACCTGTATACAATGGTAATGTTTCACCAAAATCAAGTCTTAGAGTACAAAAAAAGGGCAAGATTATTTACCATAGCCTTAACATGAAAGTCGTGCACCAGCAAAGAAGGAAGGAGCAGCAATGGAGTGACAGGAAGCAATCCAATCACACAGCAAGGAAAGTATGTCAGCAGAAACATCCAATTTTGAGCTTCCCTTGCTTGTCTCTTACAAATTATATCCCTTCCCTTAATTACGGTCTATTATTTCCTATTAAACAGAACGCTTCTCAACCCTGAAGGGTTCAGCAAGAGGAAGACACGTAAAAATTGCAAGCAGTAATTATCAATCAAGAGCAGGGCTGCTTCAATTTTCTTAAATGGAAAAAAAAATCTTGTTTTCCAAAATAAAGGCTAAATAAGAGCTATAAGAAAAGTAAGCAGTTAAGATGATGACTCAAAAGCAAGCCCTAACTTTAGTGGGCCAAAGGAGAAAAACCAGAGAGGAAAAAGAGGAGGATGCAGATCAACAGCACTAGACAAACTTGAGCTGTGCAAAACACTGATAAATTTTTATAAAAATGCTAGAGTAAATACAAGAAATCAGCAATTTCTGGAAAATCAGTTTTTAAAAACATATCGAGGGTTGTTAGGTGAAAAGAAGAGAAATGAACACAGCAACAAGAAACTATTCTTCATACTTCACTTACCCAGACAGATCCTAAATACACCCTTTGTTATACAGTCAGTCTATGGATACACCAAGACAACAGTAAATGAAACACAGAAACATCTAATGAGTACAGGCTTCACTGCAGAAAACACAAAAGTATAATGACCGTTAAGGACCTACCCCAATCAGGGAGTTTTTGGCATTTCCAATTGTAGTCAGGGCACTGAGGTCAAATATAACTACAAATTTTGCATTGTCTACATTGAATACATGATTCTTAAAAGCCTCATGTTTTATTTCAGAACAGGCTTCAGGAAGCTGTAGACTATGTAACAGGTTGTTGAGTGCACAAGTCATTTCTCCTAAAATTAACTTATAGGCCGTCTCCAAAACAGGGATATTCTTCAGGCCGAGGACTGCTTGATACACAGCATGGGCTACAGCAACAACCTTAAGAAAGAGAAAATTCAGAGAAATCCTAATTAAATGGAAAATATCACTATTTGCATAGTGATGATCATATGAATCAATTTAAGATTTTCAGTTCATTGTCCAGAACACTAAATGCCTTTAAAAAAACAAAACAAAACAAAAAAAACTAACCTCAAGAAACCTACACAGATCAACAGTCTTTTTTACATCTAAAACTTTCATTCTGTTGTTCACAGGATCACTATCAGTTGGAACCGACTTGATGGCACCTAACAACAACATAAAACTGTATTGCAAATAGAAGGAACAGTTAATTAAACTGTCAATAAGGAGTTTCTGAAATGGGAATTTACAAAGAAAAAACAAATACATATATAAAAAGCAGTTTTTTAGAAGCTCAGTTTTCCTACATCTACACACAAAGTCTGTGCTCATCTGACTAGGTCTCAATTGAGACGTTAATAAAGAAAAGTTTACAACATACATAATACTTTTGAATTTATAACTTCATAAATACATCTTCTCGCTTAATCTTTATGAAAATTTAGTAAGATCAACAGATATTATGAAAACAGTATGTCACACATCACTCATCAAGATATACAGTCTGACAATATACATATGTAGAGAGAACCATTACAATCACTCTATTCCAAAGCCAGAAAGTTCGCATTTCACTTATGCAGCCTACCAAGCAACACACATCGAACTCCTCAATAATCAAAATCATCATGTCATTATTAATACGTCACTAACCTCTTTTTCTTTATGATAACGTAAAAATAGTAGTTTAGAAGATGGTATAAATAGTTTTTCTACAAACGATGATGGCAGTTTTGTATTTATCTGTTCAATAATCTAAAACAATAAAACAAAAATATACATTACATTTTAATGTCTCATATCATGCCATTAAAATGTTCAAACCTTTCAACAACAAATACACAACAGTAAAAATAGCTAAAAAAAAAAAAAAACGGGCAACAGACTTAAAAACGTATTTCTCCACGGGTGTACACAAATGGCCCTAAGCAACATGGAAAATCCTCACCATCAGAAACGTAACAACAAACCAATTGCCATCAAATTGATTCCAACTCATGGAACCACAAGGAGCTAGCCCAAGTCCCCAGCAGCAGGATGGCTGTCATCACAAAACAAAACGAAACAAGTGTTGGCTAACAAAGCAATGAGTGGAAGCTACTACTGATGCCAAGTGTAAAACAGGGCCATTGCTATGGAAACCACTTTGGTGGTGTCTCAAAACGTTAAGCATAACTTAAATATAGAATTACCATGACCCAGCAATTCCCCTCCTAGACACATACCTGAAAAACTTACATAGGGGAACTCAGATACTTGTATGCCAGTATTTACTGCAGTACTGTTATCACTATAGCCAAAAGGTAAAAACAGCCAAGCGTCCAACAATGGATGAATGCATTTTAAAAATGTGGTATCACATACAATGGAGTACTATTCAGCCATAAAAACAAAGTTCTAATATATGCTACAAAATGGATGAACCCTGAAAAGCTTATGCTAATGAAATAAGCCAGACAACAAAGAATAAATATCATATAGCCCATCTGTGTGAAGTATCTAAAACAGACAAAAGTAGACAGAAAGTAGTTAACCACAGGCTGGGGAATGGTATGGGGAAGGAAGGGAGAATTACTGCTTACTAGGCAGAGCTTCTGCATGGGGTAGACAGAAAGGTTTACACAATGGTGATGATCGCACTGTACAGCGTGATTCATGCCACTAGCTAATAAAAACAGTTCGAGTAGCAAAATATTTATTGTTTAAAATTTTTACCACAATAAAGAGTTTAGTTACCTAAACAAGATGTATGCAGCTACATTTACAAACATGCACTTGCTCCACTGAAAAATAGAGGCACCACTTTGGCATAAATGCTCAGCCGAGTGTCATCTAGAAACTGCTCTGAAATAATCTTACTGGGGACAGAGGGACAGCACAGAGGAGGCCAAGTGTTGGAGGTACGGGTGAATCCAGATGAGCCACGTATGTCTCACTACAGAAGTCAACTATTAAGTACGGAGACTCTCACACCATTCTGTTTTATGCTTCAAAATGTCCTCAATGTAAAGTCAAATATTTATACTTACAAAATTAAAGCAATAAAAAATACATTGAAAGAATTATATGAGAAACAAAACAAACAGGGCCTTTTGAAAGAGCTATTCAAGAGTCTTCTCATACGGTATTTATTAGTATCAGTAAAAGGAAATGGACAATAGAGCAAAAGTACATCATTAAATAAGACTATTTCACTCAACAAAGAAGCAAAGGCCTTAAATTTCCTCTACCTCAATCTAAATTGAAGGGCCTGAATAAGCCAACATATTGAAGAGCAACAAAATGAAAACTTCACATACCAATGTGAGTAAATTCAAGACTGAGATGATATAATCTGTACCACAAGTCTGGCAATTCTCCAGCTGGTCTAATCCATACGTAATGACCATGTCACAATGTACAGTCATGCTAGGATCCAAGCTGCCGAGCAAAACACCAACACACTCATTAGCAGCTGTCAACACAGCCTCAGAAAAAAAGACTTGGTTTGCAGCCGTCACACATCTCATTACTCTGTACAGAACCTGCAAACAGGGAAAACAAGCATCTCTGTAAAAAATCCACATGCTTCCACAAACAAGAACGTACTTTCTATTTGACACCATTTCAACCAACCCTAACTCCCTGCCTTGCCCGTAGTCTCTACTATTCTAGGTCTCCTTCCCTGGGTAACAAGTAGTACAATACATGACATTGGCTAAAAAATTTCACCATACTACGGTGACAGAAAATGGCAATGACCACCCTTAACTCTCTTTTACCCACTTCCTAGTTTCCCACAGTCACTTACTGGCCTGAGACTGAGAATCTTTATAAACCCCAAATACATCAGGACTCGGAAGAGTGACACTGCTAACAGCCTGACAACGGTAAATCTACACCCTACAATCTAACTCATCGGTTTGTAGTGATCATCTTTTAATCTACACATCAAGTCACTCTAAGCTGATTAAAGATCACACATTTACGGTCTCTGAAAGAAAAGTAGTCCCATTCTTACCATATTTGAGAAATACTTGAAAATTAACATAATTTTCAAGAGAAACACTAACGTATAAGTCAATATTAATGTACTAAATTTCTAAACACTATTTTTGTAACTTACATAAAATAGAACAAATTGATGGTGAAAAGTACTTCTGTTAATATTCAGCAACCACTATGTCATTTATTTAAACAATTTGCAAAGGTCTAAAGAGACTTCTAAAACAGAATAAAGTATATCTTGGAAACAAGATTTGTTTTATATTGAAGTTAGTGACAGTTTTCAAACAAGTATCTTTTAAACAGTAAAACTGAAACAAAAATATAAACCATTTTGATCAGGTTTAAACTGTCAACATTCTGGTTTAAATTATCTTCAAAATCTGACATTGCTGCTCAAACACATAACAACCAAGAGTTACATGTACAACCTCCTCTTTTACGTAGCATTGTGATCAAAAAACTAATAAATACTTCTAGATGCCAGAGTTTTCTCCAAAGAGTAAAATTTTCATCATTTGAGAAGTGGGTCTTTCCCTCTCCCAGAAGTTGAGAACAGTGAGTAGGGTTCATCTGACATGTGTCAGACTGAAGCAGTCACTGGACTGGAACACAGTATGCCTGACCACGCGTGAGGCTGCTGAAGTGTGGTAATCCAACCACGTCCTGCAACTGCTCTCGGGCTACTCTAGATTTTAAATTTTTGTATCTTAATAACTTTTCATGTCAAGCTATCAAGTAACTCCATGTTGTTATGCTCAGAAAAAATTACCTTCTCAGGCTTTATCAGATGTTACTCTTGATATGTTAAAAAACCAAAAGGAAACTCGATAATTTAAATGGAAAATTATCATTATTATTTTTAAAAAAGAGTAAGATTTTAAAATTATACACTAGGTAAGAATGTCCTAAGAGAAAAGACAGAGGAGGATTCCCTACTTCTCTAGACTTTTAAGGATATGCCAGACACATCCATATCTACATACATTCATACAAGCTAAATAAAGAGGGATTATTAACTAGGTAAAGAGAAAAATTTTAAGTACAAAATAATTTTATTTCTGGATGCAACCCCAAACAATACTTACATCCGTTACATACGCCTCAGTAATTGGATGACCTCGAATTGGGCTGAAGCGTTCCCCGATGCTCCTTACCACAGTGCTGAACACCCGGAGAAGTGCTGCCAGCTTTGGTAACGACACTGATGGAGGAGGAACATCTTCATCCACCGATCCCCCAGAGGCCACGTGGCTGAGGTCCTACATGTGAATTCAGGCAGGACATTGTTTTCAAAAAACACCCCAAACAGAACAAGTTCCCAATTCAAAAAAGCCAACTGACTTTGTAATATACTTTTATTAAGAGGAATTTTAGCCTATGAGAGAAAAGGAAACATGAGCTTAAATACAAATGGTGGATTCTCCTTCCATATTTAACTATGTCAACATTAAGTCCAATTGATTGAGGAAATGATCTCTTGTACTAACTCTAACAGGTGTTTGAAAAACTAAATTCTAGCATATTATGAGTCAAAATTGACTCAATGGCAAAAGGTTTGGGTTAGTATGTATAACAAGGTACCCCGGTGGCGAAGAATTAGAGTGCTCAGTATTAACTAGAAAGGTCAATGGTCAGAACACACCAGCTGCTCCACAGGAGAAAAGAGGTGGCCATCTACTTCCGTAAAGACTTCATCCTGGTAACTGGGTAGTTCTACTCTGTTCTAGAGAGTCACTATGAATCAAAATCAACTCAATAGCAACAGAGTTTTTTGTTGAAGTACATATATTAAACAGCTAAATGTAGTAAAAATGGAACCAGAGTGTTCGCCATTTCTGAATTAGTGCATTGATAAAATTGCATTCCGAGTATTCTTTGAGCCACCTGATGCAACAATAACTACCATGCATTGATATTATGCACGTGAAAAACAAAAACCCACTGCTCTCAGGGCCAACCCATACAGGACAGGACAGAACTGTCTCACAAGAGTTTCCAAGGAGCATCTGGTGGATCTGAACTGCCGACCTTTTGGTTAGCAGACACAGCACTTACCCACTACAGCACCAGGGTTTCCACAAAGAACAAAGGGAGATTAAAACTGGTCTACAAATTTGTAATCTAGTTGGGGAAACAAGACATACTAAAGGGAAACCAGCAAAAGATGGGACATCAGAACCAATATAAATCTACATACAACAAAACACCAAAACAACAGAAGAGAATCAGGTCTTAAAGATATAAAAACGAGCAATCTCTAGAAACTAGAATGGGCGGCTTCTGAGAGGCTGATAAGCTTTGAAAGTGGGCTAGAAAAATGAAATTCTAGGTGTTGGGGCACAGAAAAAAATGCGGAAGCAAAATATCCTTGCACTTTTCTCTCAAAGACTGCAAACCAATCAGTTTGGTTAAAATAGTGAGTTTCTGTTAGGTAGAAGTAGCAAAGGTATAATCAAAAGATCAAGTTCAGTCTGTATGGGATCCTTGAACACCAAACAAGACGCAAGTAATCAACAAACAGCGAGACTCAGAAAGGAGAGGTCACAGATCTTCAGCCCTAGCAGCAGGGCCAGGAGGGCCACACATCACTAACAGAGGCCTTAGTGAGCTGCCACTCTGTCCTCACACAGCTGCCAAGCTAGATGAAGCCACGACCTGGCCTCCAAGGTGCGAGATCCCAGATACCCGTACAAGGGAGACCTTAACGCAAACATCAATTCATCTTACTTTTGAGATTCTTTTGGCGATAAGGAGAATGATTTATAGAAAATGTCTTCAGAAAACTACCAGCTATTAAGAGCATTTTAAGCTTTGCAAAATACTAGTCTTTCTAGTGAAGATTTCTGCTGATAACTTAAAAACATCTGGAAAAAATACCCAAATATTGCAATGGTCTTATAATATCTCCTTAAATTTCAGGTGGTATGAATTATTTTAAAAGGCCTCTAGCACTGCATGAGATTTGTGTTTGATTTTCTCTTAACTAAAATTTCATATATGCTTACCTCAGCATATGCCTCCATGTCTTCAAGAAACTGACCAAGTAGAGTGGTAGAAAATGCAAGATCAGCTACCCAAAACGGCTCTAAACTCTGCAACCACCCTAGGAAACACGTGAAATTTTGAGGGGGCAGGGGGAAAAAAAAACACGAAATTAAAATTTTAAAAACTACTCCAGTTGTTTTAAAAGATACCTGGTTTTCCAACTACCTACCTGCCCTTAAAAAAATGTCCTCTATCACAGAACTGTTACTCTGATCGTGACTCAGCAATGCATCCTTTATGCTACATAGATTCACACTCTCTAGAAATTAAAATGTCCATCTGCTGTCCTCAGTCTTCACAAGATTAACACCCATATCGCTACTGTACACCCAGCACAGGTTACCATGCCACCTTCTACCAGTAGCCTGGCTGTCTAACGCTGGCTCACATGGGGCCTTCCAAGGCGTGCACACCAATTTTCAGAAGTTTATTGCTTCAAATAAACTAAGAACAACTAACATTTAAGACAAGCTGAAATGTTCAAATGAGTCACACTAGTCATTCAACTCAAAAAGGAACAAAAAAACTTGGCACTTATGACAAATTTCCAAATTAATTTAAAAAAACAAAAAAATCAGCAAAACAAAAATCGCAAGGGCCCAAGCTCTCCCACTGACCTTCCAGGCACCACTAGCATGCACTACTGTAACTCCTCTTACCAGGAACTGCTACAAGTGACTTGGGAGAAATCCTGTAATTCCTCACAGGTGCACTACAACCTGTATTTACTCTTCCTACCCACTTACTATTAAACCACGATTTTCCTTTGAAAAGGTAAATTTAGCAAGTAAGTAATGCTTACTTATATAATTCAAGTCTCTCTCTGAGGCTAATACCCCTTCCCATAATACTTACACACTGGTATATGCTAAAAGACTTACCAGACACCTGCTGTGTGAGCGAAGGTTTCTGAGTATGGTCTATATGCCATCCAACTAATATATCAACCGTATCCTTGACACGGAAAAGAGAGGGGGCAAATCATTTTAAGATCATACTATTATTGTACCTGTGACTCTAAAAAGAGCATCTATGTTTCACCCAACTGTTGTTACAGAAACTTAGAATAAAGGTAAGGGGACAGGTGAACAACAGAACTGTATTTCTGACACAGATGAAATGAGGTTTTCTTTAGATATCTTAGGTGCCCTGGTAGTACAGTGGTTAAGAGCTGGGCTGCTAACTAAGAGGTCAGTAGTTCGAATCCATCAGCTCCTCTTTGGAAACTCTATGGGACAATGCTACTCTGCCCTATAGGGTAGTTATGAGTCAGCACTGACCTGACAGCAACAGGTCTGGTTTTTAAGACATCTTTAGGCATTGATGCCAGAAAGAAAAATACAAATAACATTTTATAAAAACATTATTGCATCATTACATCCCAGATGTCCAAAACACCGTTTTCTCCCTTGTTTCTTAATTCCTCACACACACAGCCATACCCTCGCCCTACTACCTGGAAAGACAAGGGTGTGAAAACTCACCCTGAAATTAGTGCTGAAAATATGAGGGTAACATCGAGCCACCAAAAGAATACACTTAACACATTTGCAAAGTAACTCTGGGGTATCCACATTTTCAAGAATGGACTGCAGGCTGGTCATTACAAGCTGAAGAATAAAGTTACAAATCACAAACATTAAAAGAAATAGACAACAAGCAAATTAGTTTCAGCATTTAATACTGACTAATGAAAACTGATTATGATTCCAAGGAAAATGTTCTACAGTTTGAATGTAAAACAAAAAATTGGTTTTTTAAAACTCTTTCACCAAAATCAACTGTGATGAATCATAAAGCAAAAAGCTAACAGATATTCCAAGTGCACCAATGCTCTAATTTTTAAAAACATCAGTGTAGCAAAAATTTAATTACTTATACTCTTACTCAAAATTTTAAAAAGGAATACTTTTTAATGCATCTGGATACACAAAAGTGAAAGAAATTAAGTAGGCTGGTATTCTTTTATACACAACTGTTTTGTATCAGTTTGAGCAAGAGTTTCTGACATGTCATCAAACCAAAAAAGGCTTAAAATTACAAGTAATGTTCTAAAATGTGCAGCCCCTGGTATCTATTAACTGATGTCTCAGGGCATCAGGGCATCCCAGCTCTCCTAATACAGTCCCTATTTCCAAATCTGCAAATGTTTCTAGCACTGAGCAAATTCAAAGGTAAGCTGCTTAAAGGCCAAAAGCCAAAAAAGCTAAAACAAGCAAAAGAACTTACTTTAAAATCTATCTTTAGCATGCATCCTTTACTTTGGGTTCAGGGAGAGAAACTTCATTTGCATATTTACTATCAGTAGATAACCCCTAGTCTAAATTCCCCTTCACTGAACTATCCTCCAAAGACACATGTTAAGGACAATTTTCTCCCGGAGCTTATCATCTCTTTTTTCTCATTCTTACCTGCATTACAGATGAAAAGGCTTTCTTCTCTCCTACAGTCTCTAGTGCTTTGTAGGTGGCACATAAGTAGAGGAGTTTAACTTCATCTTTTGCAGATGAGCTAAATTTGCTAAAAATCCACTTGAAGATCTTCTCAGCCTCATAGCTCAGAGAAGCACAAAGAAGGCCAAGACAGCACGCTCCCTCCTGCCTCAGCTCCTGAAGCAATTTGCTACTGTGTTTATTTTAATGCAAACAACACACAGGAAAAAGACATAAGCTTTCAAAGATGACAAGAATGACACATCTTACTAAACAAAGTCCTAAATCATTTTAAATTCTAGTCAAACTACATAAAAGGCAAAATTGTATTCAACACACTATATCCCCTCTATCCTGTAATACCCAACTGTATCACACAGATTTTCTTTTACAAAAATCAATGACTGGCAAACAATCAACAAAGGTGAAGAAATGCTAAAATGCTGGCTTCAAATTCCATTTCAAACCACATTAAATGATTCACAGAAAAGAGTAGCAGTAAGTTATCAAATACACTATAAATACAGAACACTATAAATACACTACAAATACACTCTCTACAGTATTTAACAGAACAGTAAATAGTAATGGCTGAGTATCATGGACTAACAGGGATAACAACACTGATTTAAACAACATTCCTAAGTATCATATACAAGTAAAATCACCAAAAGGTAGTAAGGTTAGGGAGCTGGTGGATGAGTTTTGGGTGCTTTCCAACTCTCCAATTCTCTGGGAAATACCACTGGATGAAATGACTTGCACCTCTGGAGAACCCCAGTGATCATTAGATGGTCTGAATCCACTCTTGCCAAAGAAGGAAATTCCCTTTCACTTCTATTCTCCGTTCTTTAAGCAGTTTCAAAATTCTCTGGTTTACAAAATTATCATATTCATTCACACCTGCATCAAGCATTCACGCTATTCTACAAGTTACTGCTCCCCTAAGCAGTCAGGGTGACAAACTGGAGGCAAAGGCAGGGAGAAGACTCCCTTTCTGGTGGGTTAGAAGTTAGTGGCAAGGAATATAAACTATCAGTACTTGTGCTGAAATATACTTGAACACAGGCCAACGTGACAAGATAACCCAGAGCAACATCAAACAGAGGTTCATAAAGGATGCCAATGGGCTTCTCCTAATATACTTCATATTTTCTAATGATATTGTCAAAAAAGTCACTTAAACGTAATCACTATTAGTTACCTACCTTTCATTAAGCACGTCATGTACAGCAGCCAAGATATTATCCAACTGTTTAACTAGGACCTTTAAAAAAGCACATTTATAAAAACTTCAAATTCCTATACTTCTGAGAAGAGCACTGTTTCATTTTTACTTATCAACCTCCCTGAAACCTAATGGACGGCAAATGACCCTCTGTCACAGTCCCGGACACAAACTGGCATGTATCAGGAATGTCACCTGGTTTCCTATTAGACTACATGAAAGACATACTCCCATAGGAAACAGAGCCACGGAGCCACTGGCATCAATGAAAAACATGGTTCAGCTTGTTTCATTTACTTTAAAATTCATTGGGGAAAAAAAAAGTTAATGGCAGAATTTGTATGGTGAATAACGGATGTTCAATGTAAAATTATTTCTCCTTTGTACATAAAATCTTTCATAATAAAATGTAGCATATGTTAATAGGGGTTGGGCCTGCTTTGAACCAAATGCTACATTCGCACTAATTTTCTCCTGCTTCATTCATATCAAGCTCTTAATTTAGAATTAGGAGAGGAACCTGGAGTCGACCCAGTTGCAAATGCTCCCACACTTTCAAAGAGCTTTTGCATTTACTTAGTCCTCACCACCAGACCAAACTTAAAGATGAAGGAAAGAGGAAGCCCTAAGTATTTGTTTCACAAATGAAAAACTAAGACATATTTCATCTTAGAACACAGAAAAAGAAAAAAAAGAATTATGATGAAAACAAGAGGATTATCCACAGGATAGAACGTGTTGAAAATTAAAAGCACTTTATTGCAGATGACACCAATGTGGATTTAACAATGGACAAAGGTAGATTAATTACACAGTAAAGGTATTCAATTTTACATCACAATACAGGCCGCATAAACCTGAAATCAAGAATCCCATTGTATTTCCCAAACCTCTTCTCTTCTCATATCACTCCAGATATCATTATCTTGCTTATTCTGGAAACACACAAATCATCAACATTTCCAAAATGACCACACTTACCATTTTATTTTCTGGTTGCTGAATAAATTCTTTTAACTGCTTTACAGTAGCCAGTCTTCGGTCTCTGTCGTCTTCCCGGGTAATCCTCCGAAGAAGATTCGACAGTCGAGACTCATCAGAATAAGACATCGATCGCTCTATGAATATAAACGTTTTGTTGTCCACAGTGTATAAGTAAGCACAGAAACGTCATACCCCAAATATTTTTTTATTTATTCCAAAACGCATACTTGAAGTAACAGCTAACAAAGATCAAAGACTGCAGCCTTCAGTATGGATTACACCTCAACACAGAGAAAACAACAATCCTCACAACTGAACCAATAAACATCACAGTAAGTGGAAAAAAGACTGATGCTGTCAAGGATTTCATTTTACTTGGATTCACAATCAACACCCACAGAAAGAGCAGTCAAGACATCAAAGGACACACTGCATCAGGCAGATCTGCTCTAAGAGACCTCTTTCAAATTTTAAAAAGCAAAGACATCACCTATGAGACGAAGCTGGCACCTGACTGAAGCCATGGTGTCTTCCATTGTCTCATATGCATACAAAAGCTAGACAGTGAATAAGGAAGACCAAAAAAGAATGGACGCTTTTTAATCATGGTACTGGCACACAATGTGGAACATACCATGGCTGCGAAGTGAATGAACAACCCGTCTTGAAAGATAAGCAGCCAGAATGCTCCTTAGAGGCAAGGATGGTTAAGATTACGTCTCATATTATTTCCGACATGAAGGGACCAGTCCTCGGAGAAGGATAACATGCTTTGCAGAGGGTCAGTGAAAAAGCAGAAGACCCTTCATGAAATGAACCGACACAGTGGCTCTAACAAAGTAACGACTGTGGGATGGCACAGGTCCAAACAGTGTTTTGTTCTATCATATACAGGGTCACTACGAGTTGGAAGAAACTTGACAGCACCCAACAACAAAATAACAATACCTAAAAGCATAGTCTACTGGCCAATAAAAGCTCAAGGAATACAGACCACCACCGCTTGCCTCTTCATGACGCTCTACAAAGCTCCAAAAGAGTGTCTAGGACATAGCTGATACTCAAAAAAGATCTGCTGAAGGAAAGACTGAATGAATAAGCTTAAGCAAACCAAGCACCTCATTTCAAAGGACCAAAACCCATTGCCATCAAGTCGATCCCAATTCATACTGACCCTACAGGTCAGAGCAGAACTGCCTCACAGAGTTTCCAAGGAGCGGCTGGTGGATTTGAACTGCTGACCTTTTGGTTAGCAAAGGTAGCACTTAACCAGGGCTTCCAAAAGACTAACTAAGAGAGAAAAAGGCTTTGCAAATAATTTTTTCAGGTCTGTTCCAAATTGCTTTCAATATCCAGGTAGAGCCTGAGTAGAGAGTAAGTACCTTCCACAAGTTAAGGATAATGTGTGAATGAGGCAGAGACCACTACGTGTTTCCATTTCTCACAGAGGCATCCCACGGGAAGAGAGTCTCTTGTTCACATCATCCTTTCTCCAGGGCAAAGTTTTGGTGGACTATGATCACACACTGAGTTCAACAAACACCTAGACATCATATACTATATATATGTACAAGGCACGCCGCCATCAGGAAGGTGGTAAACCAGAACCTCTCTTCCCTTTACTTTTTACTCCAAAGAACTAGCACAGACGTTCAAATTATGCTGGACCTCTTGATAAAGATGCCTTCAAATGCCAAATTTTTTAAAAATTTAACTCCATTTCATCTGTTCTGTGTGTACTGTAATTAGCCAATGTATACTAACTACAAACCACATTAAAAAGTCCGGTAATTTCATTCACTAAGGCACAAGAAAAAGGATTAATAAAATAACCTACAATGTATGCGAGAAGGAACAGAATCCTTACAACTCCCTCTCCCATGGAGCATTTCATTAAGGAGGGATACTGAAGATGACCTTAGGTCACCAATTAGTAAATCTAACTGTGCCACTAACAAAGTGTAACTTCAAGTCTGTAAGAAGGAGTTAGACTAAATCAGCTTTAGAGCTGCTTCCTAGCTTCTCATCATAAGATACAGCTAACATTTCAAATACTATTAAGAAATACTATATAGCCTTCGACTTCATGATTCCACTTCTGGAGAATTATCCAAAACAAATCAGTTTTTTAAAAGCTACTGCAGGATGAAGCAAAAATGCAAACGTTCTAGATGCAAACATACACACACACACACAAAAAAAATGGTCATAAACTAAATGTCAAAAGAGTACTTATATCCAACAATTATACTCAGTCTTACCAAAACAATTTTCTCATAAAAAGAAAAAAATATCATTACCTGTAATCGGCTAAATTTTCAAGGAACTTCATCCATATAGTGAGGCTCACACATATAAGGTAGAAAGTGGTACTGGTGCATTTCATTTTAGAAAATAGTCCACTCTATACTGACCCACATCTCCCTGTATACTACTGATGCAGTATACATGAAAACCTGTTCTTTAAAATCTTCTCTTAGTCTTCTGATCTTAAGAGAATTTTCTCTTAAAAATATACTCAAACCTTTCCTGTGAGAACTGTGCTTTAAGAAACAGGTTCCAAAAAAAGAAATCCAAACAATTATCACATGTTTTCAAGACACACTAAACTAACCAACTCATTCATGTAACAGGGGATTAGTAAATTAACGAAGTGTCCAGGACAAGAGCTGTCTTCCTGGAGGTGAAGGTGATTGGTTCTCTGGGCTTCCCCACACTTACCCTGTGATTTCCTCATGTCTTTGTTGGCTAACGCACGACTGCCATGCTGAACACTGGTGAACTCAGGGCTGGTCACATTGTTAACCCTCAGCTCTTGCCCCAACGACTTCCGACCATAAGTATTTTCCCCAGATCCTCCATTGACACTGTAGCCACCTACAAACAGTAACATTTATGTTAATCATGTTCTTTGCTTCCCTCAACCAATTCCTGATAGCTGAGGATCTTATTACCTAATTCCCTGTACTGCCAGCCTAAAAATCACTGAAAAATTAGCAGAGAAATAAAAACTAAATTAAGTCATATTTTACACTCTGCTTAAAACTTGTTAAGAGGACTTGAGGTGAGCTGGTAGTCAGGAGGGACTTTGATCTTAATAACATCGGAGAGGGGGAGACAAAACTGCACTTTATGTGTATGGGGAAAACATATTTTTAAACACAAGGGGGAATTTATGAAGCTTCAGAAATAATACTGTATTTGGTATACTTGATTTTACACACAGAATTATTTGAAACAAAAAACAAGGGAGGAAGAGGAGATGAAGGGAGAGAAGGAAAAAGGGGAGAAGGGAGGAAAAAGGAAGAAAAGGAGGGAGGAAGGCTGTTTTTCAATGCCTCTTGCAATAAGGAAAACATGTACCCTTTTCGTCATTCTGTATGTCAGCATGGACTCTGGTATCATCGTGCCTTTGCCGAGACACCACAGCTGAATGTGAAGACTGCAGTCCATAAGAACCACCCCTATCTCTGGATGAAGAGTATTTTAAATTATCTGGGTCGGCTGCTGCACTATCAGTCCTGTAAAGAGAGAAAAGTAGAAGATGAGAAGTTTAAACATTTTAATAGCCCAAATCATATATCCTTTTATATTAAGCCTCTCTTCTCCCCACCTTTTTACTTTTTAACTATTTCTATTTTAAATAAGCAACTCCAGTCTCCCGTCAATGGACAAAAATGCCAGGTCTTGAGCCTCTACTACCATTCTAAAAACCCAGTATGTCTGAACGATAAGTAACTATCAGGATTACAGTGGCAGACTCATCTCGGCGTGCTCAGGACTTCACAGATTTTAGTACGGCAAGTCCCGCATCCCTGCAACTACCTGGGTCCCAGAAATGTTTGCCCTGGACTTGCCCAATTTTAAACAGAAAGTTCTGCATCCTGGAAACCACCTCTCTCCCATACAAACCAGGATGGTTGGTCACCCCTGGTCCAGGATTCTCTTAATGTGACTTGCAATGGAAAAAAATATTTCTTCTGAATCTCATCCCCCAGGAGAGGGTTAATCAGCAGAAATTTTTCAGTTATTTCCAGTTATAAAAATCACTGGCAGCATATCAGGTAACAGCAAATTACTATAAAAGTACTGCCTTCAGGACAACGTGCCCCAAATCTCACCTGGATTGTTTATTAACTTACAGAATGTTGTTTTCTAGCAAGTCACAGGATATAAGGACACAGTGGCTGCCAAGTAGCATTATTTTTTTGTACAGTAGTACTGAAGACCTCACTGAGCATGTTAACTCTGAAGAATATCAATTAAAAATATGACAGGAAATAGTTTTAAGAGAATAAAGTTAGAGTACTAGGGATTCAATACAGCAGAATTTGAAGGTTGTAGATGACAACCTATTTAACATTCAAGGATTGTTTAAAATAATACTTGGGTATTACTAAACCACAAAATTAGAGTCCTTTCTAAGTATTCACTCTTCACCACTGTATGTCTCAATTTTCCCATCAGTAAACAGGAAATCAAGCTACATGATTTCTCAAGAGTCTTTATTCTTCTAACTGCTGAACACAAAATATCAAGAAATAAGTCAACATTAGATACTCTGTGGTGGCACATAAAAAGTACAAATAAGAAGTTCCTTTCCTACTGAAATTTCTTCTGAAAAGAAACAACCTTCTGAAAAGAAATCACTTCTATTATATTCACTATTAAAATCACCTTCTGAAGTCAAAACCATGTGGATAGTTTAGGACACTGGCAAGAGCAGAAACCACCCTAACCCTCAACTCCCACACCTCTCTCCTGCCACGTGTGAGACAGCAGTGCTTATTCTCAGAGGTCATCACCCTTGCCCCACCAACAAAAATATGGAACATAAAACTTTGCAGAGGCTCAGTCCAACACCTTGGTCTGTACTTACTGCAGTCACTGCTAGTACAAAACACAGACAACAGATCCAGTTAAATCTGGATCTGGCACAAGTCTAAATTACTCTTAAAAGCTCTCAATTTGAACCATGATAATAAAATGCAATATCCTTAGCATACTAAAGTAACTATGGTTCCACAATGGAGTACCTTCTTCAAATATGCTAGGCTCACTTGTTGATATACAAAGCTCAGTAATTTTACAAGATATGGAAAATAATCTTTGGAATGTCAAGAAAAACTTTATGAAAATATTTTCGTAGCATACTATGTCTGTAAGCATTTAAATACCCATAACACTGAACAGACCATGAGAACTTCTCATTTTTGCTAGAATTAGACATTCGCCATATATCTAAAAATATCACATTAAATGTGCATCTACAACAAACTGCAACATACCATTAATTTCTGAAAGTGGACTGAAAATAAAATAAACGCTTATGAGTTTTTCTGACAGTTTCTGAATCTGTCTGTATGTACAGCATCTAACACAACCTGCAAGCTGTTAGCAAACAAACGAATGAAATAAACACACAACTAATTCTGAAACACCTAGATAACTGAAGTCTACCAATATTTACAAGTGCCTCCACTTCCTGTTTTCATTATGTTTATGCATCATAGATATCACCATTACTATTGACAGTTAACGTATTTGTATCATTTTCCAGTGACACAGCAGTAAACAGAAAGCAGCAGAGAATACAGGTTAAACAAAGATCTGGGCTCAAATCCCAGTTCCATCACTGAAAAGGTATGTATGCCTTTGCATAAATAACTGGTCTCTGAGCCCTGGTTGTGTCTTGCATAAAAATAATACCTATCTCGTATATTAAGACTGCTGTAAGGCTTAAATAACATAATGAATTCTTAAGCTCAGAGGGAACAAAACTATTACGACCACACACTATCAAGATTTCCAGGCTAACAATGATGAACAGTACATCATGTGAATACTATCGAAACATTTTACCCTCAATATATAGCAGCTGATTTTAAGTTCCTGAATGAAGAAATTAAGCAATCTACTGCTACCAGTGTTACCTTACTAGAAAGCTTTTGATTCAACTTTTTTTAAAAAAGTGATTTCCCAATTTATTAGAAACACAGGTTCAAAAATCTCATTTATTATTATTTTTTCCTCCCGAACTTATGTTTTCAGAAATACATGAGATAAACTTACTCATACAGTGCTGTCTCAGGGACTGCCTAAAAAACTCCCTAGCTGCCAGGTTCTTTCAGTACAAACTGATCAAAGCATTTCCAATAAGAATTCAGATTATAAGTATACTGAACCCCAAAGCACCACCTGGTTCAGCATTTATATGAAAACTATTTCTTAATATCTAAACTACTTAAAAAAAAAAAAAAAGGTCAGGCTTTTAGCACCAACAAGGGAAAAACTGCTAAAGAACAGAAATGAGCACTGAAAATGAGGCAATCAAAGGCACAAAATAGAAAATGCAGATTTGAACTCAAAGAGGCAGACATGAAATGCTAAGCCAGTTTTAAGGAGTGAAAAAGCTATCATCTGACACAATCAGTGTCTCAATTTAGTGAAAAGAGAAAATGTATCTGTTAAGGCTAAGAATCCTAGCAAGGATCCAAAAATACATCCACTGCCCCTTTTAATACTCTAAAACTGTTATGGAGAGAAAAAAAAGACACGCATAAACTTCCCCAGAATGATCAAACTGAAGTTAAAGCCTGATGTACATGCCATACGAGAGGTAAGTTTCTAAAGCTCATACCTCAAAAATCGCATACTGTATAATATGGAGCCTTTGTGATGTTTTGCATCAAGTCAATCTGTAAGACAGCAGTTACAATATTAGTGAAGACAGCGGGTTAACATTTGTTGTTCAAACAAGAAGTAAATATCATCCATGGGTTAGGTGCTTTTAGTTGAACTGTGGCCCCCTAGGATTTAATATATGTTGAGGCAAAAATTGAAATGGAAAGCCACTGTGTCTTAAGAGGATTGAAAGATTTATTCCAAGGTGGCAACCCAAAAAATTTTAGTACACTAAGAATTTAAATGTTAACCATTCTATATACATCACATGCAAATACAGTTGTCACTCATTAGTCACCTGTTTTCAATACACAGAAAATGTGATAAATCTGAGAGGCCATTCATTCTGAATACCCGAATTCTTGGATCTCACACATCAACAATCCACCATTTGTTAGGGAACAGTACACCTCCTCACTAAATGTTGTCTTGTGGTCCAGTTCTTGAAAATAGTATGCAAGGCAATCAAAAGAAAAAAAAGAATCATCTCTGTATAGAGTGAATGAAATCAAGGAATTCCTTATGAGGAAGCATTTCCATAAAGCACCCCAAAATGACTTGATGCAAACACCACACGTAGTGGTGTCACTGGACTAAGGACCATCTTACAGTAGTTTTTAACCAGGCTTATTAAGGGATTCTGCACTCATGCTGAGATTAATTTGTAGTGGGTATCAATCAGATATCCATTCAGAGATCCGCACTAAGGCCCAAGAGTGTGTCACTGTCACTGAGCTATAGGAGGATACACTGAGTTTTCTACAGTAACAGTTAACACCACTTGAAAATGATTTACCTTTAACAAATTCAAGGTTATGCCTGTAATATCTACTCACCTGGATTCAGACAGGCCTTCACAAGAGACAGGATAAAGGCTGAAGCTCCACATAACCCTGCACTCTAAATTATGAGTCTATGGCTAAAATATTTGCAGGGCTTCGAGCAAAAAAAGAAAAAATTTCTAAGAGTTTTGACAAAACTCTTCCCACAAAAAAAATGAGAAGTTCCAGTTAGTGAAACAGAACTGAACCATCCCAAGCCAAAGTTATAAATTAGTCAGTTTTGTTAACAGTGACCCACTGAACAGTTAAAAGCAATTTATTAGAGAAACTTCCTTAATTACCCAAGTATTAAATTAAGTGCCCACAATACCAAATCTTAATTATTCATTTATAGGTTCTTTGCTACCAACTTTTAACCATAAGTAAAGCTCTCAACTAAACAGCCACTGTAGGCTCACAGAACATAAATTTAACTACTGGGGAGTAAGAATTTAACCCTGTCCAGAGAGAAGCCTGGCCTATCCATCACGCTCAGGGAAGTAATCTATAAACCCTCGGGATTATCCTGCCTATGAGACTGTCTTTGTTTACCTAGGGACTGTGCATCACATAAGGCAGTCTAACACTGTGATAAACAGTAGGGACTCTGAGTCACGTGACATCAACTCCACCTCGAGAAGGCTAAAGAGACGGAGGTCAGCCACGTGGGCAGTCAGCCATGGAGCCCTAAGAGACAGTCTCGACACCCAGGCTCAGGCGAGCTTCAGCGGTTGGCAACACTCCACTAGTACCGTCATTTATCAATACCAGAAAAGTAACACTGTCCTCAGCTCATTTAAAAGATTCTAAATTTTCATTTTTCTTAACAGTCTTCAGGAAACATAACAAAGATAAAAACTGCAGTATAGTCTGTTTCCCTTTCAGGGACTCTCAAAGGCCCTTTATTAGCAGACCTCTGATCAAATTAACCAGACCCAACCCACTGCTGTCAAGATGGGTCCTACTCATAGCGATCCCAGAAGCAGAACTGCCTCGCAGAGTTCCAAGGAGTGCCTGGCAGACCGCCAGGGTTTCCAAGTAACAAAATCTGTAACTGCAGGCAGGCACCACATCAGATGTGAATTTTTGCCTCAGGTACCCTCAGGTACACAACTGTCTTCAGCGAATAGGCGGCTGAACAGAACGCTCACCATCTTCATTACTCCGTTTCCCAGACTACAACTGAGCCTTCAACGTTGCCCATTTGTCTCCCCGACCAGGGGTCTCTGCTGTCTGACTGCCTTGCCAAGTTTCTGCGCCCTGCTCCTCCTCAGACCCTTACCCCACTACTTCCTCCTGTGATGATGTCACAGAATCCGCTTCAGGAGAAAAGAGAAGTCATGTGACAGCATTCTCAGGAATAAAAACTAACATTTGTGAGTCTCTACCAAGTGCTGGATTCTCCCCCAAGAACTGAACTCGCTGTTACCAGTAACACAGTCCTACCGGCCACCACTTTATAAGCGAGGTAACTAAGGTTCCATCAGTGACATGAGGTTACCCACCTACATCAGGCAGAGCAAAAGTACACATCCAACTCCAAAGTGCAAGTTCTTCAACACTGCACACTGCCAGCCAACTTCCTCCCAATAACCCGGCGAGTTTACCCGCCTTTGCCCAGGAAGCCTGCTTCCCACCACCCTAACACAAGGAACAAGGAAACCCAGCCATGTTCTCCCTCTCCTCTGAGCTCACACACTTCCCCACGGTCTGAGGCATAGCCTGTCTCTCCTCCACATGCCGAAACACCACCTACTTTACTACTGCTCACAGCAACAGCAACAGCAACAGCAACATGCAAACACTCTGGAGGCTTTCCTTAAAAAATTAAAACCGTAACTTTCTTCTTCCTTAATTCTAATTGCCCAGATCTGCACTGTCAAAACCTCTTGGAAAATCCACCTTCCTTGTTGTCACTCGCTTTCACCCCTCTGTAATCTGGGTCCCACCCTAAGCACTGCAGTAAAACTGCTGCTGCCAGGCTACGAGCTGGCACTCGCCTCCTATGTCTAAAATCCCAAGAACTCTTGCCTCATCTTCATCTTATTCCATGTTCTCTGACGGCCTGCCTGCTTTTGACCACTGTCTTCTCACACTCTCTCCCAACACTACCCTAAATTTTTTCAGTTACTAATTCCAGTAACTACCTTTTTCCAATCCAGATTTTCTCTTCCTTCTTCACTATCTTTAAACAGCCTAGCTATCATGATCTATCCTTTCAGCAACACTCTTGCCAATCCTCTTATGTTTCCTTAAGGTTTTCCTGACATCAATCTGGCAAAACCCTGACCCTGGATACACCTAGGTATTTATCATTCAGCACACTCCCAGATCCTCCTATGTTTTCAATCTTTGAAGGTACTTATCTACCGTATCTGCACCCAACTGACAGCACCTAACAAACGTAACAGTACCAAAGACAAAACCTTACATAACATCCACTTCAGTAGAGCAAAGAGAATAGCAGGGTGGCTGGCGCACAAAACGGGAAAAGGTACTGACTAGAAGATGACCTTAGTTCAAAATGCACCATAACTAAGGCAGCTGCAATTTCATCTACATACATTAATTTGGAATGTTGCCCACTTAATATGTATTTTCCCAAGTCTTACTTGTGCTGATCTAGAGAGTAAAAAGCCAGCCCACCGAATGGGAGAAAATATTTGCAATCATGTATCTGATAAGGGTTTAAGATCTAGAATGTACAAAGAATTCCTAGAACTCACCCAGACAACCCAATCAAAAATGGACAAAAGACTAAGACATTTCTCCAAAGATATATAAATGCCCAATAAGCAGGTGAAAAGATGCTCAACATCTTGAGTCACTAAGGAAATGCAAATCCAAACTACCCTGAGCCACAATCAAAGAGCCAGCTGCCAGGGAATCAGTTTCAACTGCGTGTCAGGACTGAGCCGTGCTCCCTAGGACTCTCAAGGGATGGTCCTTCAGAAGCAGACTGCCAGGACTTCCTTCTGAGGCACCTCTGGATGGACTCCCATTTCCAACATTTCAGCTAGCGATTCAGCGTGGTGCCCATGTGTACTGCTCAAGGACACCTCATGTGCCTGACGGTGGCTACAGCTAAAATGGAAAACAATGACATGTTGACTTGCTGTCATGTGGGAAAGTGGTGTGGTCACTGTAGAAGACAGTTTCTCAATTTCTTACCAAATTAACCCAGCAGATCCATTTCTGGGTGCGTAGCCAAGTAACTGAAAACAGGTATCCACATAAAGACTTGTACGTGAATATTCACAGCAGTACTATGTACAGTATCCAAAAGGAAGGCGCAACCCAAACAGCCAACAGGTGAATGGATAAACAAAATGTGGTATACACATACAACAGAAAATATTCAGTCATAAATAGAAATGAAGCACTGATGCATGGTACAGCATGTATGAACCCTGAAATCATACTATGAAACCACACAGGTAAGGTCACATATTGTGTGATGCCATTTATATGCAATATCCAGTACGGGAAAATCCATGGAGAGAGAACACAGATGTTCAGCTGCCAGGGCTGAGAGAGGACAGGAGTGCTCAGAGACTGCTTATTTGGGTTGGGGAGCAGTTTACCGGAGGTGACAGAAAAGTTCTGGTCCTAGACGGAGGGCCGTGGCTATGAAACATCATGCATGCCACTCAATTCTACCCTTTAAATGTGGCTAAAATGGCTAATTCTGTCATGCATGTTTTAGTGCAATTAAAAAAATCTTATTTATGATATTATAAAACAGACAAAATTACAGGGAAAAAAGACCAGTGGTTACCAGGCTGGGAGAGGGGGAAGAAGAGGCTGACCAAACACAAGGAAATACTCTGGGATGATGGAACTATTGTTCTCCTGATTATGCACTTGTTAAACCTTAAAGAAGCATGAAAACTAGGGGCTGTCAACCAAGTTTAACTCATGGAGACACCATGTGTGTCAGAGAAGAACTGGCTTCACGGGGTTTTCTAGTCACTGGCTGATTTTTCAGAAACAGCCTGCCAGGCCTTTCTTCCTGAGTGTCCCTGGGTGGACTTGAACCTTTCAGTCAGCAGCCAAGTGTGCTAACTATCTGTGCCACCCAGGAACTCCCAAAGAACTATACACCATATAAATTACACTGCAACGAACCTGACTTTAAAGGAAACACATTACAGTAAAAGTACAAAAATAAATAGAAGACTGTTCATCTCTTTTAATAACTTAGTACTTCATGTCCCATACTGCCTACCATTTTTAGCCATTCTAAATGGAAATGCAAAAACAGTCCTGACTTTATGTCACTGCAGTTTTTAACGAATCCAAAGACTTTGCAGGTGCCTGAATTCATTAATCAAGCATAAGAAGAGCTGGAACTCAAAGCCTGGAGAGGATTAACCTCGTCAAGGTACAAAAAGAAACAACACAGTGCATTTATATCAGTAAAAGACAACTGGGGCTACCTACACTAACAGCAGAAAGTACCAAATTTCTAGTATAAAGGCAGTTTCACTCTATCAATGGCTGTAAAGTGTCTAAGATAGTCCTTATGGCAACTTAAAAAAGAAGCACTCTAGTAGGTCTTGATATTTTACTATTTATTCATTTTGATGGCTTCTAAAATTCTGGCTAAATTTTCATTACATGACTGCTGAGACAATGCAAAACCTAAGTAAACAGGCATTAATACACTAGGCTGGTAAAATCAGAAAATCCTTGGCTGAGACTGAGAAATGAGATCCACTGTTAATACATTTTGTCTATTTAAGCATTCGGAGGTTCTGTGCCTCAATCAGCATAAATTCACATCTTATTAAGAACATTAGTAGCTATAAAATCTGGTATGTTTCAGTACTCAGGACAAGCGTGAATTCAGTGTTCCTTTAAAAACATTTCTATTTATGCTAAATAGCCATTCATCTAAAAGTGACAGAATCCAAGGCATCACATTAATTTCACTTCCTTTCTCCTTGCCTTTATGAAATTATCGTGTCTTAGGTGAAAGTTTACACAGCAAGTTGGGTTTCCCTTCCATAATTTTTACACACATTGTTCTGTGACACTAGTTACAATTTTTACACTGTATCAGCATCCTAATTCCATTCTGTTTATTGTGTCTCTATTGATCTAGCTTACATTCCTGCCACGCCTTCTCTACCTCTGCTTTTGGGTAACTGTTGACAGTTTGGTCTCATGTAGTTAACCCACTAAAAAAGCCTGATACTCACAGGTGACACTGTTTATCTTACAAGCCAATCTATTATTTGGCTGAAAGGTGACCTGCAGAAATAGTTTCAATTCCAAATTCAAAGAGTATCTTATGGCACTAGTCTTGGGAATTCCGCTAGTCCTATCTGGTCAGGCTTTTTTTAGGAATGAGTTTTGTTCTACAATTTTCTCCCATTCTATCTGGGACTTTCCATGGTGTCCCTGTTCAGTATGATCAGTAACAGGCCAGGCACATCCTTGCCTTTATTTTTAACTCAAGCTAGCTCACAGCCTTAAAAGAGACCCTGCTTCAGCTCCTAGTTGCATTGCTTGTCCTTTCGCCAGTAAGTCCTGGAAGTACTCTAGAAAACATCCCATTCAGCCTGGGAAAACACCAGAACTGAAAAGAAAATCTCACTCCTTGATCTCACTAATACAGGACAAACAAAAAGACTGAAAGGGTACAAAGAAACTCCTCCCACCTACCCAAGTTCTCCACCTAAATGCCAAAGGGTCAGTCCTTTGGGACAGAGAAGATTAACAATCACTAAGAGTCATACACTGCAGAAATCATAAAAGAGTCCTGACACCAGACGGGGATTCTATAAAAGAAAAGACACAACAGGTTTGCTTTTTTTTTTAGATCATTATAAGAAAAGGCACGCAACCATATTAAGTCCCAGAAAAGGCAACGCATGGCTGTCAAGTCATTTTGATAGTTTCTCTCGCCAATATACTCAGGCAAATACCCAGTGAGCTGACATGCTCGTAAGAGTCCTGGCGGTGCAGCTGGTTAAGAACTTGGCTGCTAACCAAAAGGCCGGCAGCTCAAACCCACCAGCCACTCCTTGGAAATCCTGTGCAGCAGTTCTACTCTGCGGTATAAGGTTACTGTGAGTCACACAGACTCAGTGCCAACACAATGACATGATTGTGAGATTCTCTAACAATTACATATTTAAAATTTTCACTTTAAAAAGCACAGCTGTTTCTTTAAAAATAATGTACCATATAATGGAAATCCTGATGGTAGTGGTTAAATGCTACAACTGCTAATCAAAAGGTTAGCAGTTCAAATCCACCAGGCATTCCTTGAGAACTCTATATGGCAGTTCTACTCTGACCTATACGACTGCCAGCTAGGAGCATGAATCAACTGGACAGCAATGGGCAGCACTGTGTAACAGTTAACATCACTACCTGCCCCCAACCTTGTTAATACACAGGTGAGGCTGTGTGTTAAAAAGCAAAAGTGTGAGATCGCCAAAAGTCTTATGACACATTTTTTAAAAAAATCAAATATACTAGGCAATGTGGACAGAGGTACTTCTGAAGCAAATTATACCAAGTCAGGCATTATTACCACAAGATGGTTGGTCCTCTCTAAACATCCTGGTCACAGCCAAGGTTTTTGAGAATCAAAGAGTAAGTCTACCAAGCAAACTACCTACTAATTTCTTCACACATAACATCCTAAATGTATCGGCAAACATGAAAAGTCACTAAAATGTTATCTTTCATGGTAGGGACTCTCAACAAAGAGGAAGACATGACCAGAATGACACACAGGGGTTTTTCAAATCAAGCACATGACCTCCTTTTTCCACTTTCCCCCTGACTCCAATTCCTTTCAACATCCCCAGCAGCTGCTACGGGGTGCATCTCCTCAGGTATCCTAGGGCAGGTAATAGGTTTAGGACCACTGTGAAACAGCAAATAAGTAAAGAAACATGTCATTCAGAGTAAAAATACATATGGCAAACTCTCCTATTTAAGCAGTGGGATCTCTTTTTCAGGAGTGATATTAAAGACAGCTATCTCCCTACTGGTCAAAAAAAAATAAGGACTCGGAGAAATACTGAAAGATAAAATCTCCTAAACCAAATAGTTGAGAAACAACAAGATTCAAACTATTATTTTAACTGTAGAAAATCTATTAAATGAAGATGGTTTGGGGTAGCTACTGAAACATTAATAAGCAGCAATCAAACCAGGCAAAAGGGCTCTGCAGTAGCCAGAAATTAAGTAACTGGTCTTAAGTTTTTTTCCTTGTGCTTTAGATGAAACGTTTACGGCTCAAGTTAGTTTCTCATACAAAAATTTATACACACATTGTTATGTGACCTTAGCTGCTTTGCCTAAATTATAACATGACCGTACACGCCTCCTTTCCGCCCAGATTCCCAGTGTCCACTCAACCACCTCCTAGCCGTGCCTGCCTACTCAATTCCAGATGGGAGCTGGCCACCTACTCTTGCCTACTGTCTGAACTAACCTGCACAACTCTTCACAAAAACCGTTTTACATCTTATGGTCCAGTCTATTTGTCTGACAAGTTGACTTTGGGTGTGGTTTCAGTTCTGTTAACCAAGAGTCCACAGACCATGTCTTCTCAGATCCCTCCTGTCTCAGTCAGACCAAGAAAGTCTGGTCATTTTACTAGAATTTGAGTTCTGTGCTCCACTTTTCTCATGCTCCATCCATTGTGTTCCCTGTCAGGGCTGTCACTGATGGTAGCCAGGCACTATCAACTTCTGGTTTCATAGGGGTGAGCTTTAAGACCAAGGAACAACTCAGAATTTCTATCACTTAAGCCACTGTAAGGCCTGTATAAGCCTTGTCTTTTCCTTTTGGCACATTTTATACTAAACACAGTTACAGTCAGGCTGACTTACGTGGTTCAAAACTTCTAAACCCCGGTGGCACAGTGGTGAAGTGCTACAGCGGCTAACCAAAGGGTTGGCAGTTAGAATTCACCATGTGCTCCCTGCAAGCCCTATGGACAGTTCTATTCTGTCCTATAGGGTCTCTACAACTCAGAATCGACTCGATAGCAATGGGCTTGGTTATTATTTTTTATATATATAGCAAAGAAAAAAACACAATGATTTTAGGTACAAAGTTACTTAAAAGAAAGCAATCATTCAGTCACTAGTAAATTTACAGTATCACAACTCAAAATAGGCCTCCAACTCATGACAACTTAAAACTGTAAATACTTTTTTTTTGTATGTACATTCTTATAATGCAAAATTTCATTAATTCTTTTGTTTAAAAGCTACAAACAATTACACTGGCAGAGTATAATCTTTCCACAATTCTGGCAGGCACCCTCCTCTCCCTCTCCCACCCCCAAAAAGCCCACATACTTATACCAAACCATACACATACACCAAAACAAATCTGTTGCCAGGTCAATTCCAACACACAGTAACGCTACAAGGCAGAGAAGAACTGCCACCTACGGTTTCCAAGGAGGGGCTGGTGTATTCAAACTGCCCAACTTTCGGTTAGCAGATAGCCTGCACTAACTACTACACCACCAGAGTTCCATATACATATACACATACAGATATACTCACATATACATAACTAAACAGAGAGGAGAAGCAATGCATTCAGCTGCTGTACTTTTAAGATTCAGTTCTTAACACCCACCTATAGGATAAAAGGTATGCAAAAGTATATGCTACTTGCTACCTTCTAACTTACCCTTTCTCTAATTCCATTGTACCTACCCTCTGACATATTCAAAGAGAAAGATCATTTTTGCTAGCACAAAATTTGAACTGGTCTCAAGTTCTTAAACTATGAATAACAAGATATAGAGGGAAAAAAATACGCTTATAGCCAACAAACCACACTGGAAAATGTAGAAAGAAAAGCACTACGCTGAAGAGCAGTTAATTCCATTCCTATCGTTTTTCTTAAGAGCATACAAGGTCCGACAATTAAGTTTGTGAACTCATCCTAGAGAATCATTGTTGAACATCACTATGGTCACCTGTGAAATATTCTCCTTGGGAAACTATGCACCGATACCAGTGTCTAGTCCCCCCCTTCAAAACAATTTTGTAACTCTTTTTCTAAAAATGGCCATCACGACCATCATCATATTACCCTTGACGCCCTGAAGGTCATCAAAATGTCTTCCTTTCAATATATCCTTTATCTTCGGGTAAAGAAAAAAGTCGGGGGGCCAAATCAGGTAGTAGGGGGGTGTTCCAATACAGTTCTTTGTTTACTGGCTAAAAACTTCCTCACAGACAACTATACAACTAAGTCTGTGAATTTGCCACCTTGCCACCACGCACAATGAGTTTCAAAACTGCTTTGAAGGATGGACTAGGCGCTGGCATCAGTGCACTCCCAAGGGGAGTACTTCGAAGGTGACCATGGTGATGTTCAGCAACGAGGTAGGCAACATGCAGAACAATTAAGTTCGTGGATTTAACTATCAGACCTCACATACACAAACATTCACATCACATATTTGACTTCACAGAAATTTAACCACAGGACCTTCAACCTACATGTCCTCTAACAGAACTTGTCACAAATACTCCTCACGGAATTTTGAAAAGTTACTACACAATACATATATTCGAGTATTCTAGTCTAAATTTCATCTTTGTTCTCTCAAACTTTTGAGGAAGAAAGGGATAAAAGAGGAAACTTTCTTAAAATACCAAATTTTATTCAGAAACGGTAACATAAGTGAAAAGGAGGAGTACGCTGTCACAGAGTGAAGAGCAGATGGAGCTGCAGACAGGCAGGCATGCAAAATTGATTTGGATTGTAGACTTTCATTTCATCATAATTTTAAAAAAAGAAATGGCAACATAATAACATTTGTACAGTGCTTAATTTTTTAAATTTCTCAAACTTTAACTTTTGTAACTCTCCTTCTTAAGGAAGGCAAGCTCAGAGAACAGCCAGAATAAAAGACCGATGTCTTCCCATATCTTAATCTACTGTAACTTTCACAACACCAGCCTTTCCTAAGACAAATATTTGTGAAGGATCAATACAAAAAATACACATTCCTAAAAATAAACACATCTCAGAGAGGAACTTAAAATACCTTGGTCTTATTTCTAACTACACCAATTACATTAACATAGCACAGAGATTTTTAAACGGACTGAGAGGCTTTGAGATGGGGCACTAAATTCCATATCCCGGTGGCATGTGGTTAAGAGCTACCACTGGTAACCAAAAGGAAGGCAGTTCAAATCTACCAGGCATTCCCTGGAAACTGGGCAGTTCTACACTGTCTTTAGTAAAACTACAACAAAACACAAGGAATACTAGACACTGCAGTAATTATACATGATAGGTCCCTTTCATTAATTAAAAAAGCTTCATTTACAAAACTTTGTTTTATACTGTGAATTGCTTACTCACTACACACACCTTTACCACTCATCATAACAGCTTCATTTTTTATTTCAATATTTTCAAAACTGGCACATTATATCACATATTAACAAGTTATCAATGGTTCCAATACTGATGGAAGTAATCATTTTTAATATTCAAACTTCTAACTTAAGGCCTCTAAAAATAATATAGTCTTAAGCAGGATTCCTTTAAACCTAACTAATGAATAAACAGTAAGTCTTAAGTTTCAGAGAAGGAAACCCTGGTGGCCTGGTGGTTAAGTGCTACATCTGCTAACCAACAAGTGTGGTGGTCTTAATCCTCCAGGCACCCCGTGCAAACTCTATGGAGCAGTTCTACTCTGCCCTCTGGGGTCACTAGGAGTCAGAGTCAACTCGACGATAATAGGTTTAGTGCTGGCAAACCTGTTACACATTCACATTTCCAAAGAACACAAGGTCAGGCAAAAAGAATCATAGGTGATTTTAAGAAAGATGTTACAGGATATGTTTTCTTTTCATTTAAATATGCATTTATCCAACTGTAGCAGACCGCATGATAATGGTGATCATTTCTGGATATCTTTACGCATCTAACCAGAAAAAGAGTCCATTCAATAAACAGCACAGAAACAGAGCTTTGACATCTTCACATTAATAGTGTGTCCTATCTAAACTCTGGCAGATCTCAGGAAGTCAGAGTAAAACGTGTCATTAGAACAACAAGTCCAAATTCAAAATGAAGAAAGTGTTCCATTTCAGACAAGAAATCCCAGATTCATCTCATCAGTAATATAAACAGAGACCTACAAGAGGCTCAAGTCCAAGTCAGAAGTCACTTTAAAGAATTAAATATTCTAAAGAGACAGTTTAAATTTCACAGACATATATACCTGTTAAAATACAAAAATTAAAGTGCTAAAGGGGGACAGCATAGATGAGCTTTTAATTAACAAATTTAAATAAGCAAACACTTTTAATTCAAGAGCTTCATTAAAAGAAAATGCTGCCAGTGTTGTCATATTTGAGGAAGAAAAACTATTATGTAACTATATACTCCCAGACATATTTGTGAAGGGTGCTTTTTCTCTAATCAAAAGATAGCAGTATATTGGACACCACCGATCATGGATCGAACTGTAACCAAACAAAAAACCAAAGACACTGTCGTCAAGTCCATTTTGACTCACAGTGACCCCACAGGACAAAGTAGAACTACTTCACAGAAGTTCCAAGGAAGGGCTGATGGATTCGAACTGCCAACCTTTTGGGTAGCACTTAACTACTACACCACCATGTTTTGAACTGTATCTCCCAAAAACAGGTGTCAGTTCGGCTAGGCCACGATTCCACCATTTTGTCATCTGATGTGACTTTCCTGTATGACATGACTACTACCTCTAAGATGTTAATGCAGCATGACTGTTGTCACTGTCCTTAGGTGTTCCTGAGTAAGTTTCCCTTGGGTTGGTTCCAACTCACAGCATCCCTATGTACAAGAGAGCAAAACACTGCCCGGTCACGCGCCGTTTTCACCTTGTTATGACCAAGCCCGCTGTTGCAGTCACTGTGTCAGTTCACCCCAGTGAGGCTCTTCCTCCTTTTCATGACCCTCTAACAAAGCATGATGTTCTTCTCCAGGAACTGGTCCAACATCAGTGAGACGAAGTCACACTATCCTCACTTCTAATGAGCATTCTGATTGTATTTCTTCCAAGACAGATTTGTTTGGTCTTTTGGCAGTCCCTGGTATATTCAATATTCTTCCCCAATACCCTAACGCAAAGGTGTCAATTCTGAATCTTCAGTCTTTCTTACTCACTGCCCAGCATTTGTATGCACATGAGGCATCTGACTGAAAACATCGTGGCCTTTAGGGTGACATCTTTGCTTTCTAGTACTTTAAAGAGGCCTTTTGAAGCAGAGTTGCCTGATACAACCTGTCATTTGATTTCTTGACTGCTGCTTCCATGGACACTGATTATCAATCCAAGTAAAATAAAATCTTTGACAACTTCATTCTTTTCTCCACTTACTATGTTGTTTATTGTGTGGTAGGATTTCTGTTTTCTTTACACTGGGCTGTAATCCATACCGACCTGAGTTCATCTGTTTTACGTGCTTCAAGCCCTCTTCACTTTCGGCAAGGAAGGCTGTGTAATCTGCGTTAACACAGGTTAAGGAGTCTTCCTCCAATCCTACCGCTTCCTTCTTCTTTACGAACTCCAGCCGATCAGCATTCAGACTGAACAAACACAATGCAAGGATCCAACCCTAACTCACACCTCTACTGACTTTGAACTATTCTGTATCCAGGTTTTCTGTTCAAATGACTGCCACTTGATAGCCATACAGGTTCCTCTTGAGCACAATTAAGTGTTCTGGAATTCCCATTCTTTCCAATGTTAAAAAGCTTGGGAAGGAGAATCAGAAAGAAGCAGGACTCAATTTACAAGATCAGGTCCTGTCTTAAGTCAATCTCTTTGGAAAGACAAGAGAGAAGCAAGCAGAGACATGGGGACATCATACCATCAAGTCATGCCAGCAGCGCATGTCCTATGACTTGGGGTCCTCGAACTGAGAAATTCTTATACCAGGGAAAGAATGATAAAGACCTTCCTCCAGAGCCAACAGCAGGACAAAGCCCTCCCTCTGAAGTGAGGCCCTGAATCCGGACCTGTAACCTACTAGACTGTAAGAGAATGCATTTCTCTTTGTTAAAGCCACCTACTTCTGGTACTTCTGCTACCGCAGCACTAGATAAAAGAGCCACCACCTAAAAAGTAGAGATTTAATAAATATTAAGTTCAAGAATTTTTTTTAAATCTGTAGTTCCTTAAGACTTAATATATGAGTATTAAAAAACAACCTTAGGCTACTACGGCACTATTAATGGTTTTCCCGTGGATCTGTCCCAGCGCTGCTGAGGCTTACGACAAAAATGTAATGGAAGAAAAATAACGGTACTTCTCTTTATAAACAGAGCCTAAGTTAAGAAACTCTATGACAAAAGCAATCTATGATTTTGATACCAGAAACCCCTTGTAAAAAGATTTTCAAATAAACACTCATACCTTTAAAAAAAAAGTTATAAAAGGTTTCAAAAAAACTGTCCTTGACATACTATAGGAAGAACATCAACCTCCAAAAGAATAACTGCTAACAGGAATCAATTTCTGTTTCTGAAAGGGTATGAAGATAAATATGAAGTAATTCAATATGTTTAAAAACTTGTTGATTCTGGGAAATTTGGCGTTTCCAGCATTCTCCAATCAGCATACCTGCAACTGGCAAGAAGTTTGTTTCCTCAGGCCCCCTAATGGGAAGCCAGGAGGCTGAACCAAGTGCTTGCTAACTTTTTAACGATCAGACTGCTTCTATTTATAACAGATACACTAGACAGAAGAAGCCAGTTTGTTAAGAACTCTAAGTAAGGCAGCACTAAAGATGGAGAAAAATCCATGAATCTTTTAAATTACCATAATCTTTTTCTATAAAAGACCTGGTCACCTCAGTCCACTAGAATACTGTCCCTCTGAATCTACTCAATCAGCTTGTTTCAGTTGCTGCCTCAGGCTAACTCAGCAATCCACAGGACCATTCCGCTCTAAATGCCTCCTACAGTACTAAGTGCTGTAAACTCTGGAGTTAGCACTAAATACAGAATCAAACTTGTAGAATTGTATTTTCATGTATTTATTTGAGGAAGAACATTCAAAGAGTACGTATTACCTACTGATGCACTAGTAACAGTTATACAATATGCACTTATGAAGGCTGCAATTTCTTGGAGGAGATACATATGACAAGTACTATATAGAAAATCCAGAGTGGTATGTCAAAGAAGGCTTTTCTCTTGCGGAAGGGTGACATTTAGGTTGAGATGGGCATAAGGGCAGCCAGGTCAAGTACACCGAGAAACGCAATCTAAGCTGTTAAACACCAGCACATGCAAAAGCCCTAAGGCAAGAATGATCTAGACAAGGGCAGAAATCTAAGTCAAGTACACTGAGAAATGCAATCTAGGCTGTTAAACACCAGCACATGCAGAGGCCCTAAGGCAAGAATGATCTAGACAAGGGCAGAAATGTAAGTAAAAAACTAAAACCTGAGACAATGACTCAGTCAAAACCAGCTGGGAGAACACAGATAACTAAAGTGATAAACGTGCTAGTTTTCATTGTAGACCTGCTGCAAGACTCAGAAAGGAGAGCGGTCACTGAGGGCAGAGGTAGTTAGGAAGAGGGAAAGACGTCGCGAACACATAGTTCATGGGAATAAACTCAACCAACTAAAGGAGCTCCTCTATGTGTCCCAGAACTCAAATGTCTGAAAACGGTTAACAGAAGATTAACCATCTGAACTACTGGAGATACTCAGAAACCACGTTTACAGCAAAATAGGATTATCAGGAATATGCTGACGATAAAAGAAGTCAGTAATCGTGGAAACTGTAAGTCAGTGATAACTCATAAAACAATAAAGATTTCCTTTCTACCCGCCCCCCCAAAAAAACTAAGGCAAGATCTGCCTGTGTATTCTGCAGCTTTTTGGGGGTGGAGGGAAGTGGAATCACATCTTGACTGGGGCTGTGGTTACACAGGTGCATGTATTTGTCAAAACTCACAGAATTTAAGGCTTGTACCTATGTACACTGAACCTAAGGCAGTAAGTGTGTACATGCACAATGTTGTTCAGAAAGGAATTTAACTCACACAGGAAAGGTATACCAATACAACTAATATAAAATGCAGTAGAATGTACTAAAAACACAAACATCACTGCATCAGCAAACTAAACTTTAAGACTCTAATATGGCGACACCCCACATTAAAAAGAAGAAAAACACCAAAGTGTAACACACTCGAGTATTTTAAATAGGAACAATAAAGTATCTCCAATCTTTACTGTCAAGCCTCTACACAAGACGGGGTATGTTGGATTTTACAGTCTCCAAAATAAAACAGGCTCTGAAAAAACTTTAAGATAGCCAAAGACAGGTAACTAAAATAACAAAAAAATAAAATACACTTTGGAAATAAATAAATACATACATCAAGTTTGGCAAGCACTATCCAGGCCTGTGAAGACATCCATAAATGATAGCTTGTACAGATCCATGCAGACCAATCCACCAGAAGAAACCTCACAGACTTATTCCAGATGATTAAAAACCTGTTGCCATCACGTGGATTCTGATTCACAGCAACCCCGTAGGACAGTGCAGAACCACCCCACAGGGTTTCTGAGGAGCAGCTGGTGGATTTGAACTGCCTTCCTTTTTAGTTACCAGCTGAGCTCTTAACCACTAAATCACCAGGACTCTACATTAAGGGATCAGGACAGAGAAAAAGAAAACCCATCAAGTGCCTACTATATGCCAGGCAGTGGAGGCAGGAAACCCTAAATTAAAGAGCTACGAAAATTCAGTGTTGTGAAAAGCTACCATGGATGACGCTTCATTTTATGTGTATGCCATTTCCTACAATGGAAGTATTCCACGTGACGCAAACCCTGGTGATGTAGTGGTTAGCAGCAACAGCCGCTAGCCAAAAGACTAGCGGTTCAAACACCAGACACTCCTTGGAAACCCTACAGAGCAGTTCTACTCTGCCCTATAGGACTGCCTACGTCAGAAAAGACTTGAAGGCCATCGGTTTAACATGAAGTATGACCAGTAACAAGTATCACTTTTTGTAATCATCCTCAATACAAAATAACAAATGAGGGGCTTCTGCTTATGGAAACTGCCACACACTAGGCTAAATATTTTCATCTGAATTTAAATCACATATCATAAACAGATTATTCTGACTTGTCTATTTTCCTCACTCACCCACCCACCCACCCCAGATAAAGCAACTAGATTAATCTCCCTAAACCATGCCACTTCCCTGCTGGTAAAGTCCACAGGTTCCCTAATCATTCCAAATACACTTAAACTATGATTCAGTATAAACACAATCCAGAGCCTCACTGTCATCCTTATTCTTACAAGCACCCCATCACTCTAACCAAACTGAGTAGCTTTTTACCAAGACAACGTACATTTTCCCATCTCCTTACATTATTCCATTTAAGAGATCCCTCCTCTTAAATTTACTCTGTCAAAATTGTACAGTCCAATTTCACGGTCCCACTGTCCTCTACTCGGCTTGATAGCTTTCCCCCCGTTAGCCTACAGGTTTTAAGCTCTATTAAATCACATGTAAAAATAATTATGGCAGGAAATATATAACAATACCTACTATATGTAATGCTTTATGTTTTTATAACCCTTTTATCTCCCATACAAATCTATGACCTCCTTGAAGACTGTGGCTTCATTAACAAAAATCTCTAAAGCATCAATATTTACTGAATCATGATATTTTCAATGAATAGAGTATTTCATAATCTCCTAAATTATTCAAAAAAAAAATTAACAGTGTAGTTCCAGTTTTAAAAGAACTGTAACAGGAGAGAGAAAACATTCAATTTAAAAACACAAATGCCCGATTTTTCATAAGGAATGTTCCATTGTATAAAAGAAAAACTTAAGTTCCCCCCCCTCCCAAAATCAAACACCCATAGAAAATTAGTGTAGTCGGAAATCTGTTGCACAGATTAGGTTATTACTAAATTCTATTTGGAGGAAACCCTGGTGGCGTAGTTGGTTAAGTGCTACATCTGCTAACCAAAAGGTCAGCAGCACAAATCTGCCAGGCCCTCCTTGGAAAGGAGGGCAGTTCTACTCTGACCTCTAGGGTCACTATGAGTCAGACCAATTCAACTCCAATGAGCTTTAAATTCTATTTAACTAACCCTCTATTTGTAGCTACAAAATACATAACGGAGCTTAATTTTATCCTTTATGTATGTCATTATATTATGGAAACCCTGGTGGTGTAGTGGTTAAGTGCCATGTCTGCTAACCAAAAGGTCAGCGATTCAAATCTGCCAGGCACTTCTTGGAACGTCTATGGGACAGTTCTACTCTATCCTCAAGGGCAGTGGGTTTGGTTTTTGGTGGGGTATCAGACTTGCTACAGATTCATAAGTGGCTAAACAGACAACTATGACTGCAAAAACTCAGCTTCTCATAATGTCTCACATACGAGTTAGGAATCTGTTTTTTTCACAGTAATCTCTCTTTTAGTCTGCCACAACGGAGAAAAAAGGTATCTGCACTTTTAAGAACTATGACCTGCTTACATTTTACAAAAACTAAAAGTCATTTTTAATATACAGTTTCATCCTTTTAGAACTGTAGAAAGACCTTACGTTTGGGCACAGCGGAGCACCCAATACATGCCTGTGCTGAATGTTGTAAGTCCTGAGACTCCAAGTTCAGAAGTAAAATCTACTTGTTTTCCGTTGACCTGAATGCTTCACTTACTTGTTGAAATTAACCAATCATTTGACTCCAATAAATCAATTAACTATATTTGACTCCAAATTCAAATCAATGCTATTTTGAAAAATTAAAATATACAACAATTAATTACACATTTATTTCTAAAACAGCCATTCTGATTTGTCTTGATTGGCACAATCAGAAGATTACTTCCCAAAATGAAAAGTCAGGAATCAAGACAGACTTTGGACAGGGGTAATGACAGCTCTTTCTTTGGGGGGGGAGGGTGAAATAAGGAGGAGCAACCATCTCCAAACAGGTCAGCTACCACTCCTGCTCCTCCACATGAAAAAACAGCATCCAGAGGCTTCCAAAATCCTTCCTGTCAGCTATGTTTGTGGGACCCAAAGATTTCCAGTGATGATACTAACCTGAAAGCACGCACATAGCTGACCCTTCTTAGATGCTGAGACTGCAGTGCACGAAAGGGAAGAAGACAGTGCTATACAAATATTTAATAAGGCTAAAGCCGCACTTCTAGTGAAGGTGAGCTTGCTCTGCTGTCTTATGACACTGTTCAGCCACTGGAACACTTCCTGTCAACATGTGTGAAGTACTGTGTGTGGCCATGATTGACTCAACAGTCATTTCCACACACTAACTGGTAAACTAACACTAACAGAAACTAACGAGAATTGCTTTTATAAATCCTTCTTTATTAAAAGTCTCAGTCAAGAAAAACGGAACCAAAAAGGGAAGAAATGGAACAGAAGAGGCAAAGAATTCCTTTAAAAATGAAAATGATTGAGGTGAATCCTAAGGTGCCTGCCTGCATTTGAAAATGGTGTGAAGAAATGAAGGAGCTCAACCTCAACTTGTAAGTGAACCAGTGTCTGTCACCTTTGTGGAGAGAAGAGGGGGCAGAATTAAGAGTCTCCTTTAAGTGTGAACATTTATAACTTGACAAGCATCTAAGGTTTTACATCAGTCATTTTTACAAAACTACAACAACTTGCAAATAAATCAAGTTACTCTACGAGGTACGTCCATACTTCTCTGTTTCCTCCTCTACCACCAAAGATTTCCAACTTCCTAACAGTTACTACTAACAGTTACTCCACGTAACAAAGTGCATCTCACAGTATTATCCAGCCAGGCATTAGATTACGAGACACACCTTCAAATAAAGCTTAGACACCTTGATGGCAGCATAATGGATAAGTGCCATGTCTGCTAACCAAAAGGTCGGCAGATGAAATCCGCCAGGCACTTCTTGGAAATTCTATGGGGCATTTCTACTCTGTCCTATAGGGTCACTCTGAGTTGGCATCGACTCGATGGCACTGCATTTGGTTTTTGGTTTCATATCCCTTTCTACCCATCCCAATAACATTTATCAATAACTGATGTATATAGTCCACAACTTTACAGGCCATTCTGTTTCATATCCGTCTGCAGTGAAGTCAAATAACCCAGCCATGTGGCTACTATTCCATTTATTTAGAACTACAAACTACAAATTTTTCTTTTCCGAAAGCTCTAGTGCCATTAGCGAAGGGCACTTCGGTCTTCTAAAGGGATGATGAATTTGCTTATATGTTAACCACAATACTAAAAAGTAATGAAAAATCCACTGTCAAAGAAGAGCTTTCCAACACCAAACTCCAATTAATTTATCAACTAATGTCAGATGCCAGGAAAGGGGGGGGGGATCAGCTGCACACATTTCAGTGAAAGTACAGAATAACTAAGAATGCCAATTATAGACAAAAATACTTAAACTAGTCAATTCATTTTTATTTAAAGCACTATCAGACCCTATCATAGTCTGATAAGTCAAATCAAACCCTATCATAGTATGACACATCAAACCAGGCTTTTCAATATTTTATTTCTTAAACGTCTCGATTCTAGACTGGGGCATTAGTTTCTAAAATCACCTCATCATACACAACAGTTCTCAACAAACTCAGGATTTGTCAAGGCATATTCAACAAAATGAGCAGTATAGCACCCAACCACCAAAAGAAAACTTCAGGTTTTCTATCAAGTAAAGGCACTTGACTGGCAAAGGAATTCTGACAACGTACTCAGCTTAACATTTATTTCGCCAACTTCTAAACAATACAAAGCAAGTGGGCTTCAAAGCTCCCTGAATCAAGAAACCATAAGGCATCTGGGAATCCTTCTCAGTACTGAGTTCAATTCCAAATAGCCTCTGAATTTACTACGAACACTCAGTAAGAGAGGTTAGCATAATCAGTCCTAAATTAGGCACAACTGTCCCATGATTAATCAGAACGAAACCTGACAGTCAAATACATTTAAAAAAAAAAAAAGGCTGCTGCCCCTAATAAGCTCAAATCCAGCTGGGTACCCAAACAGTATGAGATTAAATCCTTTTTTTTAAGAGGGGAAATTTTCTCCTCTTCCAATTGAGTTCTCAAGAGATGTCCTTTCGAAATGCTGTTCACCAGAGTAACTTTTCCCCCATACTAGAGGAAAACTTCATTTCCCAGGCCCAGAGTGGCTGGATCGCAATAACAGTAAAAACTCACATTTTCGTATCATATCCCACAAATGCCATGCCCCCAGTCTGAGACTTCAGCTGTAGTTTTTTGGCTTTTAAAAATAATCCTACGAACACGTGGGGGTCCAAGAAGGTAACACAGCAGAAGAGGTCTTTCACGTGCGGGCCGAGAAGGTGAGGGACCGGAGAGGGAAGGAGAGATCAGGGAGCGTCCTGGACTCTAGGATCCCAACACAAATGACAACTGGCGTGTCCGTGTGTGTGAGTGTGAGGAAGGGGAGATCTGAAGGCTACCCTAAGACCAGGCTCCGTTCTTCACCCCTGCCTGACTCAACCCTTAAGTCAGTGCCTATATCCGGAGCCCCAGTCTCGGCTCTGGCCCCGGGGCTGAAATGCAGGGAGAGGGGAGGCATTTAGGCCTCGCCTCCCAGCGGCCTTCCTCCCCCAGCCCGGGCGGGGGAAACCCAGGAAACCGCGCCCGGTTCCCGGGGAGTGGAGGGCCTAGGCCGCGCCTCCCAGCCCGGCGGCCCTAGGCCTCGCCGGCCCGATGTGGAGTCCGGAGGTCGGGGCGGCGGTCTCACCCACCTGGGTTGCCAGTCATTCCAGCTCCGCGGATACTTGGTGCCGCCGCCGCCGCCGCTGTTCAGCCGAGACCCCGGGGCTCTGCGGCTCATTACCTTCCCCGACACGACATGGCCAAGCGCCGCCGCCCGAAGAAGCGCGAGTCGCCGCCCGAACCGGCCGCCGCCGACACTCCGCTCCGGCCAGGGGCTGAGAAGGAAGCCGAGAAGAAGGAGGCGGAGGACAAGGCGGCGGAGGGCGGAGGAGGCGGACGGCCGTTCCGGGTTCCGCCTGAGCCCGCAGCGAAGGACGACGAGGTGGGAGCGGCGCGGCCAGGGAGAGGCGGAGGAAAGAGAGGCGACGTCTCTTCCAGTGCCGTGCGCGGCCCGCGGCGCCGGGGCCCAGGAGGAGGAGGACGGCGAAGAGGAGGCGGTGGCGGTGGCTCCTCACGCTCACACGGCCACAGCTTCCCCGCCTCCCGACTCCGCCCGCCGCACCGCCGCTGCCGCACGGCATGCTGGGAGCGAGGGGCGGTGCCGGCGCCCGCCGGGCCAAGGGAGAAGGGCGGGGCGCTGAGGGGCGGGGCCAGCTCCGGGGGCGGGGCGCGGCGCGCGAACCGACCGCCTTCCGCGGCCATGCCTGGCCTCCCCTCGCGGCTGACCGCGCCAAGGTTCCCCGCGCCGCCGCGGGGTATCCTGGGAGAGGGGCTCTCCGTGCACGCTCACCCTCCCGAAGGCACTGCGGAAAACAGCTGACCCCTAGAGGCCGATGGTGATGGTCAGGTGTAGACAGGCGTCCAATCGAGTACCCGAGTAAGGGGACTGGGACCCTAGCAAGCAAACACCCACTGATACGCCGTTTAGGGATCATGCGCGCCCGCCTTCCCGACCCTGTACGGTAAGAAAAGTAAAAATGATAGGAGAGGAGGTGGGCATCTACCTATATGGAGCCCTCAAGCGAATGTGTGCGTGGAGTCCTGCCTGACACCTTGAAAAAGAGGTAGAGTGGTATCCGCGACTGCAAATCCTGTCCCTTTGATGCCTGCCCATGTTCCCCGCGAGGAAGACACTGGGCTAGAGAGAGTCAAACACAGACACTGTCTTACCCTGGCCCATATAACTGCACTCCCCCGATTCACTAAATGATCCGATATATAATGTGAATTTAGATGCATAGAAAATACATGGTCTATGTACAGCAAACAGGTACCAGGGGTAACCTTTGGGAAGAAAACTGGGTTTAGGAATGGTGGTCCAGACAGTCTTAATTTTATCTACATAAGAATCAAAATCTATCATTTTGTTTTACAAGGAGAAAGTCTTTATGTATAGACCGTGTAATTTAAAAATGGTTACCTCTTGTTCCTGAGGAATATGAGGAGTTAGTGTGTCTCCAGACAAGCCCTCACTAAGGTAGGGTCATACCTATTGTAGAGCGAGGAAGTTAAAAAATGTACTTCTTTCCCATCCCCCACCCTCTATTCAAAGAAAAAGAAACACTACATCTCTGAATTGGTGCTGATACTGGACCTAGCACAAATTCCCCTGAGGAGTTGGTTCAACTCAGGCATGTCACCCACTTGTGTAGAAAATAGATTCAGTAATACACGTAAGTTCAGAGGGATACATCACATGTTCACACACACTGTCCTGAAATTTGCCCTAGGAACTACATGAAAAAGAATGCAGCATTAGCTTTGCAAGAAGATTCATTAATAACCTGCAATATGCAAATAATGTAGGTTGTTTGCTGAAAGCAAAGAGGACTTCAAGCACTTGCTGATGAAGCCAAAAGACTACAGCCTTCGGTATGGAATATACCATAACATAAAGAAAACAAAAGTCCTCCCAATTGGACCAGTAAGCAACATCATGATAAATGAAGAAAAGACTGAAGTTGTCAAGGATTTCATTTTACTTGGATCCACAATGGACATCCATGGAAACAGCAGTCAAGAAATCAAATTACTGTTGTATTGCATAAATCTGCTTAAAAGACTTCTTCAAGTGTTGAGAAGCAAAGATGTCACATTGAGGACTAAGGTGTGCCTAAGCCAACCACTGTGTTTTCAATTGCTTCATATACATGCAAAAGCTGGGCAATGAATAAGGAAAACCCGAAGAAGAACTGATACACTTGAATTACAATGCTGACTTGATGGCTTTGAATTATGACGCTAGCCATGGAATATTGAATACCATGGACTGCCAGAAAAACAAACTAATCTGCCTTGGAAGAAGTACAGCCACAATGGTCATTAGAAACAAAGATGGTGAGACTTCAGCTCACATAGTATCAGGAGGCACCAGTCCCTTGAGGAGGACATCATACTTGGTAAAGCAGAGGATGAGCAAAACAGAGGAAGACTCTAAACAATACAGATAGACAGAATGGCTCTAACAGTGAGCTCAAGCATAGCAAAGATTGTGAGGATGGTGTGGGACCAGGCAGCATTTTCTTCTTTTGTATACGGGGTCACTATGAATCAGCATCAACTCAACAGCACCTAATAATAACAAGTCTTATATTGCTCACTTATGTCTTGGTGAGAGCAGGATGCCCCAAGGAACAGTACTACTAGTTTTTTCAAATATATATATATGTACCTACAGAGGTGTCCTTTCCTCCCTCCCTACAAGGTCCAAAAATTGAGTCTTCGAACTTAACTGTTGCACGTGCTACATACCTCATTGCTAAATATCATCACTACATTTACCTTCAAAGAACTCCCTTTGGGAGGCTAGGCACCAATGTCAGCACCTAGTCCACCCTTCAAAGCAATCTTGGAACTCTTTCTGGAATGTTCGTTGCACACCATGGCAAGGTGGCAAGTTCACAAACTTAATTGTATAGTTGTTTGTGAGGGTGTTTTCAGCCAGTAAACAAATAACTGTATGGCAACACCCTCCCTGCTCACCTGATCTGACCCCCAATGACTTTTTTCTTTACCCAAAGTTAAAGGAAATATTGAAAGGAAGACATTTTGGTGGCATTCAGGACATCAAGGGTAGTGTGATGACAGCTCTGATGGCCATTCCAGAGAAAGAGTTCCAAAATTGCTTTGAAGGGTGAACTAGGCACTGGCATTGTGTCCCATGGTGTCCCACGGGGAGTACTTTGAAGGTGATTATAGTGATACGCAGCCAGGCTCTGTAGCACTTTTTCTAGGATAAGCTCATGAAAGTAACTGGCAGTTCTTATGTTTGTTATCTCTTTTTCTGTTCTCCATTTGAATCAAGTTGTGACATAAAGATCACTTCACTCAGATTGGTCCTTTCTGGGAGACTGTTAGCCCTACTACAAAAGCTGTGTCAGCTATACACAAGGACTTCAGCAGAATGAAAACACAGGGATCTGACTGACTACATCTTTGGAAAGAGATAACAGAAAAGCTCAGTATCATCAGTCAGAATAAGGCCAGAGGCCAGCTGCAGAACAGACCATCAGTTGCTCATATGCAAGTCTAAGTTGAAGCTTCAGAAAATTGAAACAGTTCCAAGGGATCTAAAATACAACCTTAAGCGTACTCTATCTGAATTTGGAGACCGTGTCAAGAATAAATCTGACATATTGAACACTGTTAACTAAAGACCAGACAAGTTGTGGGATGACATCAGGACATCATATATGAAGAAAGCCAGGTCACAGGAAAGAAGGACAAAAATGGATGTCAGAACTCTGAAACTTGTTCTTGAATGTAAACTACCTAAAGCAAATGGAAGAAGCAATGGAGTAAAAAAGCTGAAGAGAAGATTTAAAGTGTGGCTTGAGAAGATGAAGTATTATAATGAAATGTGCAACAACTTTGAGTTAGAAAACCAAAAAAAGAACATGTTCAGCATTTCTCAAGCTGGAAACACAAGAAAAAGAAAAAACTCAAGCTTTGAGTTACAGTGTTGAGGATGCTGTGAATAAAAGAAAATTGAATGATTCAGGAACCATCAAAAGAATGTAGAAGAACTACACAGAATCCCTGCACCAAAAAGAATCAATGTTTTTTCATTTCAAAAGATGGCATATGGTCAAGAACCCATGATACTGAAGGAAGAAGTCCAAGCTATACTGCAGGCATGGGTGCAAAACAAGGCTCTGGAAATCCATGGAATACTGATTGAGATGTTTCAACAAACAGATGCAGCACTGGAAGTGCTCATTTGTCTGCGCCAAGAAATTGGAAAGACAGCTATGTGGCCGGTGGACTGGGAGAGATCCATATGTGTGCCTATTCCAAAGAAAGATGATCCAACAGAATGCAGAAATTATCGAATAATATAACTGATACCATATACAAGTAAAATTTTGGTGAAGATAATCCAAAAACTATTGCAGCAGTATATCCACAGGGAGCTGCTAAAAACTCATGCTGGATTCAGAAGAGTACATGGGATAAGAGATACCATTGTTGATGCTAGATGAATCCTGGCTGAAAGCAGAGAACGCCAGAGAGATGTTTACTTATATTTTATTGACTATGCAAAGGCATTTGAATATGTGAATTATAACAAGTTATGGATAACATTGAGAAGAATGGGAATTTCAGAATGTTCCATTGTGCTCATGAGGAACCTGTAGGTAGGCAACGAAGCAATCACTTGAACAGAACGAAGAGATACTGAGTGACTTAAAATCAGGAAACGTGTCAGGGCTGTATCCTTTCATCACAATTATTCACTCTGTATGCTGAGCAAATGAGAACCTAGACTATATGAAGAGTACCGCATCAGGATTGGTGAAAGATTTATCAACCATTAACAACATGCAATAAGCATAAGAACCTTGCTTGCTGAAAGTAAAGAGGACATGAAGCATTTACTGATGAAGATCAACGATTATCGCCTTCAGTGCGGATCATAACTCAACATAAAGAAAAAAATGCTCACCACTGGACCAATAAACAATGTTATGATAAATGATTGAAATTGTCAAGGATTTCATTTTACATGGCTCCACAATCCACCTCCATGGAAGCAGCAGTCAAGAAGTCAAACAACACATTGCATTGGACAAATCTGTTGCAAAAGATCTCTGTAACTTACTAAAAAACAAAGATGTCACTTTGTAGACTAAGGTGCATCGGACCCAAGCCATGATGTTTTCAATCACATCATCCTACACATGTGAAAGCTAGACAAATGAATGAGAAAGATTCAAGAAGAATTGACCCTTTTGATTGTAATGTTGATGAAGAATATTGAATATATTGTGGATTGCCTGAACAATAAACAAATCGGTCTAGGAAGAAGACAGAGTGCTCTTTGGAAGTGACGAGGAGGAAACTTTGTCTCATACACTTCAGACATGTTATCAGGAGGGATCAATCCCTGGAGAAAATCATGCTTGGTAAAGCAGAGGGTCAGCAAAAAAGAAGAGGCAGCTCAATGAGATGTATGGACACAGTGGCTGCAACAACGGGCTCAAGCATGGCAACTGTCGTGTGGATGGCTCAGGATTATGCACTATTTTGTTCTGTTGTCCTTAGGGTCACTGTGAGTCAGAATTAACTCAACAGCACCTAACAAGAACAACATTTCGTTTAGTTTTCTCTGGGAGACTGTTAGACCTGCTACAAAGTATTTTTATTTCATTTGTTTATAATTAATGTTTAATCATATATGTAATAATAATATTGCTTATATTTTTTTAATGTATACCCAAATCGTGATTTATTCTTCAAGAGGCACTACAGTTTATTGAGCATCTACTAACTAAGCACTTGAGGACACAGAGTGATTAAGACTCAATCTCTGTTCTCAAGGAATACAGTAAGTAGGTAGAAGTCAGAGAGATGAGTATATTTTAATACATGATTAAAATATTTGTTCAGTCAACCTCTCCTCTCTCTACCACCCTATAACCTATCTTTCAATCTGACAGAAAAGGCCCCTCTCCCAAAGCCTTTTCTTGGTTTTAAGTTCTAAACTCCCTTGGCTCCATCTCCTCATATCCCTTTAATTTTTATGCTTCCGGTAATTTGACCCTTTCCTCTTACCTGGGACTCTCAGACCCAAGAGCAAATACCTGATGCACTCAATTAGTTGTTTCTATTTCCTTAAATCCTTGATCCCAGTAACGGTGCAGAAGGAGTTCCTGCCAGGGTAGTGCAAACAGTTAACACATTCAACTGCTAAATGAAGGATCAGAGGTTCAAGTCCAAGGGGCTATTGGTAAGAAAGGCCTGGTAATCTAATTCCGAAAAATCAGCTGTTGAAAACCCTATGCTGACGCGCATGATGCTATATGAGCCTGAATGAACTCAGTAGGAACTAACAGGCCAAATTATGTCAATTATTGAGATTCCAGAATGATTGGCAGTGGCATAACCAAAACCTTAGACCTTGGACCCATGAAAGATTTTTCAAGTTTTTCTTTTTCGTTCCTCCCTTCCTCCCTTCCTTCCTTCCTTCCTCCTCCTTCTTCTTTTTTTAACTTTTTCAAATTAGAAAAAACAGCAGAATAGTTCCAGGAAGAGTTCAAATTCTGGCTCCCCTACTTATAAACTGAAGGAGCTTTGGCAGCTGCTAACCCTCACAGTGCCCTGGTTTCCTCATCTGTGGAAAGGAGATGCTCACGACAGTACTGATTTCTTAAGGATGCTGCGAGGCTAAATGGAGTGATTATATGAAAAGTGCTTTGCACAGCACCTGCCACACTCTACCAGAAAGCCCACTGCCATCGAGTTGATTCCTACTCATAGTGACCCTATAGGACAGACCAGAACTGCTCCACAGAGTGTCCAAGGAGCAACTGGTAGATTTGAACTGTCAACTTTTTAGTTAGTAGACATAGCTCTTAATGATGACTCCACCAGGGTTTCTGCCATACTATAAGCAATCAATAAATGTTAGCTCAAAGTCAGATCTACAACTCCTGTGAAACACTTGGCTGTTTGGAAAACATTTGGACCAAGGAGAGAACAGAAGTGTCATGTTTGGTTGCTTAAACAGCTGCTTTTGTACTCATTCCATAGAGGAAACCCTGGGGACATAGTGGTTAAGTGCTACACTGCTAACCAGAGGCTGGCAGTTTGAATCCACTAGGCACTCCTTAGAAGCTCTGTGGAGCAGTTCTAGTCTGTCCTATAGGGTCACTATGAGTTGTAATCAACTTGAGGCACTGGGTTTTATAGAGCAGCCCTGGTGGCACCTAGATCTTGGCTGCTGGCCAAAAGACCAGCAGTTCAACTCCCCCAGCCACTGTTTGGAAGCTCTATAGGGTAGTTCTACTCTGTCCCAGAGGGTGACTAAGAGTTGGGCTCCACTCGTCGGCAGTGGGTTTGTTTAGAAGCCCTGGTGGCATGGTGATTAAGTGCTACAGCTGTTAACCCAAAGGTCAGCAGTGTTGATCCACCAGCACTCCTCGGAAGGTCTATGGAGCAGTTCTACACTGTCCTGTGGGGTCACCATGAGTTGGAATGGACTCAAAGGCCATGCGTTTCAATTTGGTACCACAGAAACAATTAACCTGCAAAAGCATGCGGTGCTGGACTGAGCTGCCGTTAACGGTGACGGTATAATTTGGGATAAAGGCAGCAATGGATTATGCAATCAGCGAGGTATCCAGAGTTACTAACTCATTGGTGTGTCAGTTTCATCTGTTTTTTTTCAGTGTATCAAAGATGTGGTAAAATCCATGTGAAAGTCGGCATTGTGCATTAGTAAACATTTAATTATTTACAGTTAAGCCCCATGAATCTTGCTTACTGTAATCCTGTGCATACTTCGCAGACTGGTTAATCTGCCCTTGATCAGGGTGACGGCTGAACAACATGAGGAACACAATTAATGTCACTGAACTGTAGGTGTGAAGACTGTTGAAATCTCAAATGTTTTGTCATCTATATATTTACTAAAATAATAATTTTCTTCGAATTCAAACTGCCAACCTTTTGGTTAGCAGCCATAGCTCTTAAACACCAGGGTTTCTGTGAGTTTTAAAGACCGTGCTAAGCCACCAGGAAAAAAAAATTATGAGTCCAATTTTTTCCATGGCAATTGCTTAGGTATTTAAAAATAAACAAAATCACAACCCAAGAGCCCATTAACGAATGAATGGTTAAATAAAATGTGGTACATGCATACACTGGAATATCATTCTGCTGCAACAAAAAAACTAAAAATAAAAAACACTGCTGTCAATTTTAACTCATAGCAACCCTGCAGGATAGACCCTGTAGAACTGTCCCATAGGATTTCCAAGCAGCAGCTGATAAATTCAAACTTCCAACTTCTTGGTTAGCAGCCATAGCTCTTAACCACTTTGCCAGCAGGGTTCTACTCAGTCATACAGAAAAACAAAATTCTGGTACATACTATGACATGAACGAACCTTCAGAACATTAAGTGAAACAAGCTAGACACAAAGGGACATATATTGTGCGAACCTACTTCTATTAAATATCTAAGACTAGGCTAATGCATAGAGACAAAAATTTATTAGTGGTTGCCATGGGGTGGGGGAGAGGAAATGGGATGTTATTGTTTAAGGAGTATCAAGTTTCTGAATGGGAGACAAAACTGTTGGAAATAAATAGTGGTAATGGTTACATAACCTGGGGAATCAATGCCTCTGAGTTGTACCCTTTAAAATGGTTAAAATGACAAATTTTTGTGCTGTATGTGTATTACCACAAGGATACATATGTATATATCTATGTAAAATATTGTTAACTCTCAAACCTTTCAAAAATATTTTCCTCGTTTCTTTCAGTGGGTTCTGTTTCACCGATTCCACTGGGATTTGCTGGCTTCCTCCATCCTTGTCATAAGGGCCAATTTTCTGTTCCTGAAACACTCCCAGCTCTCTTCTGTCGTCAGTTTCTGCACTTGCTGTTCCCTCTGCCTGGAAAGCTTTTCTGACACTTTCTCCTGTCAGGGTCAGGGCTAAGGTGAGAGGAGTGAAGTGCCTAGGGCACAAAATTTAAGGAGGCACTCACTTGCAAGGTTGCTATTTGCCCGACTAGGGTTAAGTACCTCCTTAAATTTTGCACCTTAGGCATTCCACCTGCCTCCTCCTTGGAGCCCTGGTAGAGTAGTGATTAAGAGCTTGGCTGCTAACCAAAAGGTCGCCAGTTCTGAATCCACCAGCCACTCCTTGGAAACCTGGGGAGCAATTGTACTGTGTCCTTTAATGTTGCTATGCATAGCAAGCAACTTGACAGCATTGGATTTGACTTGATTTTTTTTTCTATTTAGTATTAGCCCTAACAGTGACCCTATCTCTTCTTGGAAGCAGACTACCACATCTTCCTCCAGTGGGGCAGCTAGTGGATTTGATCTGGTGAGCTTTCCTTTAACAGCCTAGCACTTTACTATTGTGCCACCAGGGCTCTAAACTGAGACACAAGGCTGCTATGACAAAACTCTAGAAACCCTGGTGGTGTAGTAGATGAGTGCTATGTCTGCTAACTAACAGGCTGTCGGTTCAAATCCACCTGGCCCTCCTTGGAAACTCTAAGGGACGGTCCTACTTTGTCCTATAGGGTCACTGTGAGTCATAATTGACCACCCCCCGGCAGTGGGTTGTGTTTTTTCTTTTTTTTCCAGTGAGAAAACCTAGTGATGTAGTAGTTAAGTGCTAAGACTGCTAACCAGAAGATCAGCAGTTCAAATCCACCGGGGGATCCTTCGAAACTCTGTGGGGCAGTTCTACTCTGTCTGTAGGATCCCTATGAGTCAGAATTGTCTTGATGGCAGTGGGTTTGGTTTGGTTATGAGTCAGAATCAACTGCAAGACACACAACCACAGTCCCAGCACCTGAGCCAGAGTAAGCACTCAAGAAATAGTTGTTCATAGAAGGAAGGAAATGGACATTTTCTAAAACAAGCACCAAGATTAGTCCATAGCAGCACTAATTGCAGTTTTACTTATTAATAGCAAAAAACTGGAAATACCCCAATTGCCAACACCAGGAGGCTGAATGAGAAAATACGTATCCATAGTTAGAATTTTCTGTAATCATTCAATTGATATTTAAGAAGAATTGCTAATGACATGGGAAAAGTATTATGATAACATGTTAAAAAAAAAATGAGGTTCAAAACTGAACACATACTATGACCTCAACTCTGTATTTTAAAAAAGAGAAGGCTCCTAGAACAAAGATCAGAAAACATTTTATTTAATTTACTTAATAATGGTGATCTGTGAAAAGTAGGGTTATGGGTGAGTTTTCTTGGTATCTCTAGAATTAAAAAAAAAAAAAAAACTACAAGTAAACATTCCATAAATGTGCTGAATAAATGTACAAAGCACCAATACTCTTGGAGGTATAGCTGGGGCCCTCATAGACCAATTAAGTAAGCTTTGGTCAAGGCACAGACTGTCCGTACTAATAATAGGTGACTAGCTAATATTTATTAAGCAGGTACTGGTGCCAAGCACTGAACCGAATGCTTCTGGGTTGCTTCTTGGAACCTTCCAAAACCACACTAGAAAGCAAGTACTAATGGGGCAGCTTATGCATTGGGTCTCTGATGCCAAAAGCAGAGAAGCAGCCTGGCTAAGGTCACCCAGCTAGTAACAGGCAGGGCCAGCAGGGACAGACACAGGCAGAAACAGAAGGGATATTTGGCCACAACCCTGCATTCGTCAAAAGCCTCAGATATAGACCTTTGACATTATTGCTTAATGAGGTTATACACAGACTCCCAGAAATACACTGTCAGGAAGGAAGTCTGGAATTTAAAATAGTGTCCCCTTGCTGGCCCACACACGTCATGGCCATGTATCCATATCTTATAATTAACTGTGTTATCACCTGGTAAATAGTTCATTATATTGCCTTGTAGATTGTCCCCTTTGTGTTAAACGTGTTCGTTTCTTAAAAGGAAACTGTTCAAATGTACCACAAATGTTGCACCCTGTTCAGTACTTTCTACGTTTTTAATATATTCAGAGCCTCAACAGCTGAATGGCCCAGGCCTCTCTTAGCCTTGATTTTCCTAGATGGCTCTTTCAAATTTCCTAGACAGATACTCAGATTTATGTGCCTGAGTAATCAGAAAATAAAGCTTTCTCTCTTTCTAATCCTCAGATCTGGCTCAGGGGTAACCCCAATTAGGCAGCAAGAATTCAGACGCTGTGTTCTCATCCAGGAGAGTCAAACCCAGGAGTGATTTTTTAAACATAGTCTTAAAAGCAAATCCACATGGTAGAGGCATTACAACAGATTAATAATAATAATACAGGCTTCTTCTTCCTGCTCCCAGCTGGAAAATCTTTGCTGCAGATCAGGCCTCATTGGTAGGGGCTGTCTTTATAGTTGGTAGGGAAGGAATTTGGCTTGGAAACCTCATGACACATGTGAAATCTCCACACAGGCTGAGCTCAGCTAGAGGCAGGCGGGAGCTTCTGCCGCTCAGGGCATAGGCTCTGCTGCCCAGGGGCTCAGGCACACTTCAAACAATGAAACAGGAGGACAATGATGCCCAGGCGAAGCTGTTGTGGCTTACAAAGTAGAGCCAGCCGTGAGAACAGCAAGAGTGGATTCCTCCATTGTTGGCCCTGCTGCCGGGCTGAAGGGTTTGTATGGCTATCCTAGTAGAACTAGCTTTAATAAAAACCAACTTCACTGCCATTGAGGCGACTCTGATTCATAGCAACCCTGCAGGACGGAGCTGAATTGCCCCATAGGGTTTCCAAGGAGTGACTGATGGATTCCGACTACTGATCTTTTGGTTAGCAGCTGTAGCTCTTAACCATTCCCAGGATTAAACCAATAACAATATCATTGCTACCTGTAAATAAAATGCAGTCCCCAGCAACAAACCAGCGCCTGTCTTAAATTCCTGCTGCTGCTGTAACAACAACAAAAGAAAAACCCACAAGTAAAACAAAAATGAAACCCACTACCACAGAGTCAGTTCTGAATCACAGCAACCCTACGTGACAGAGAAGCACTTCGCACAGAGTTTCTAAGGCTCTATTTCTTATAGAACTAGACTGCTGCATCTTTCTTCTGCAGAGCTGCTGGTAGATTTAAGCTGCTGATTTTTGGTTAGCAGTCAAGTGCTTAACCCCTGCTTCCTACTGCTGCTATAACAAAAGAAACCATAAAGAAATGGTCTTAAAGAGTAGAAAGGTATCATCTCCCTGATCTGTAGGGTAGAAATCAGAATTCACAGCTGCAGCTGTTTTAGGATAAAAACACCACAAAGCTATAGTAAAGCGAAAAGGAAGACCTTAGTCGGCACGGATTCAAAGAAGCAAAAGTGGGAAATGGACAAACATGCTGCCAGAGCCGTGTCTGCCTGGATACAAGAATATACTACAGAATCAGCAGAAGTGGGGAAACAGGCAAGCGAGCTGCTAAGCCGCGTCTACCCAGGTCTGAGGAACAGCACCGAGTCATCAGTAAAGATTCAAAATCCATCGGAAGCTCACTTTTTCACAGACTGACCAAAAACTGTTCTGTCACTAGAATTGGACACTTTTAAGTTTTCTTTCTTGACAATCACTGGTACTGTTTTCCATAATGACAGTGAGGAGGGTCTTTATTGGTCCAACAACTCTTACTACTCACTGACTGCTCAGTGACTGCTAATAGAACAAGATAAGAGTGGAAAATATATAGGTGTTTTGTGCTCTGTTTTATCAGTTGGTGTGAAAGGTTTCCCCAAAAAATGCTTTCCAAGATTGTGCTAGCTATTGTTTTTATACCTCAGGGCCCAGCTGATGTGACCTTGTGAGTCAAGCTCCAGCTGGGTCACATTATAGGACAAGGAATCACAGCTCCAATGTTGTCTCCTAAGTCAGGGCCATGCTGTCTCTGTCTGCTGCTCTATGGCAACAGTGCTTCTCGTCACTTCCAGCTTCTGGTTGTGGTCATGGTCAGGTGCCATTGAGTCGGTTCCCATTCATAGCAACTCTATGCACAGCAGACCCAAACACTGCCTGTTCTTGTACCGCACTCACAGTTCTTTCTTTGCTTGAGCTCACTGTTGCAGCCGCTGTGTCAATTCATCTGGTCAAGGGTCTTTATTTCGCTGAGCCTCCACTTCTGGTAGGTCAGGCATTTCCTGACATTTCTTACCTTGTAAATTCATCTTCATGTGACATCTTCCCCCTGTGTGTGTCTGTAAGACACAGGCATCACTCAGCTTTTAGACAGCCTGGTTGTCAAGCTGTCATCCTTGACGTTCTTGAATTCTGACATTGGTTTCTTGGTTGCACAGCCTGGCCTTTGACCTTGTTAGTGCAGAAGTATAGCGGACACTGGGCGGGAGCTTCTGCTTCTTCCCATCACAGAGTGGGAAGCTTAGGGTCCAGCAGATACCTGTACGGCCTCATTAACATGAGGAAATAAATCCCTGATTTCCAGTACCCAGTTGCTGACTCACATGACCCTATAGGACAGAGCAGAACTACCTAAGAGGGTGTCTAAGGCTGTAACCTTTACAGAAACAGACTGACACATCTTTTTCACTCTGAGCAGCTGATGGGCTTATTCTTGCTTAGCAGTGGAGCTCTTAACCACTGCGCCACCAGGGCTCCATAATCATAATACCAACCAAAACCCAACCCACTGCTGCTGAGTTGATTCCGAATCATAGCAACCCTGTAGAATAGAGTAAAACTACCCCGTAGAATTTCCAAGGAGTGCCTGGAGGATTTGAGCTGCTGACCTTGTGGTTAGCAGCTGCAGCACTTAACCACTAGGCCACCAGGGTTTCCATAGTTAATGTTTATGGGGCTCTTACTGTTTACTAAAGCACGATGCTGAGAACTTGACACAACTAAGTCATTGCTCATTTAACCATCAAGACAATGACAGAAACTTGGTTACTCTTCTCATCTTCATTTTACAGATGGTGAAGCAGAGGCTGTTTTAGTCAGCTGGGGCTTCTCTAACAGAAATACCACAAAGTGGATCGCTTTTAAAAAGGGGAGTTTATTCTTACATGGTCCGGTAGGCTACAAGTCCAAATTCAGGATGTCCACTCCGGGGGAAGGCTTTCCCCCTTGTCAGCTCTGGAGAAAAGTCCAGTATTGCATCAGTCTTTGTCCAGGGAGCATCTTGGTGCAGGAACCTCAGGTCTGAAGGACGTGCTCGTCTCCCGGTGCTGCTTTCTTTGTGTGCTGAGATTCCCAGTTCTCAGCCTGCTTCTCGTTCCTTTTATCTCTTGCAGGATGAAAGGCTTAAGGGTGAGGCAAGCCATGTTCCCAAGAAACTCCCTTTACAGCGGAGCATGGAGGTGATCTCCTGAAGGGATTTACAGTCTCACCCTAATCCTTGAACATACAGCACAGCAAAATCACAAAACGGAGGACAATCGTAAAATAAAGGGAACCATGGCCCAAGCAAATGGCTAAGCATATTTTGGGGGGGACACAATTCAATCCATGACAAGGCTAAGAGACAGCTTGACTTGCCCAAGTTGGCAGAGCTAGTAAACACTAGAACTAGGATTTAAACCCACATGTGATCGCCAGTCTCCCTGCTGCTCTCTAACTTATTTTAATCAACATAGCCAAACCAAGTAGCCAAGTGCTATCGAGTCTAATTTATCAGTTTGTATGAGTACCCTGTTTCCTAAAAAGCAGTCCAGTCTCATACATTTAAATCTTTATTTAAACACACACACACACACACACACACACACACACAAAACACTGCCATCAAGTCAATTCTAACTCACAGAGACCCTAGAGACAGAGGAGAATTGTCCCATAGAGTTTCCAAGGAGTGCCTGGTGGGTTTGTACTGCCAACCTTTTGGTTAGCAGAGGTAGCACTTAACCACTGCACCACCAGGGTTAAATATTTCTCTTCCAAGCTTCTCTGTTCTGTTTGAGCCCTTGAATAGGCTGCTATATACATCTTACTGAAATGATTGCTTTGTCCCATGCCCAAGAGGCAAATGAAGCTTTATTCTATGGGGTCTTTTGTGCTAGAATGATAGGAAGGTCACACTGCTTGGCACAGCGTTTGGACTGTCCCCCAGGCACGCCACCTCACGGAGGATCCTCCCTGCTGGGCCCCGGAAGAGGCTTCCCAGAAAAACCGTGACTTGAGGTGATTTTTGAATGAGGTGGGAGCAGATGGCTGAGAATTACATCACCCCACCAAGGAAAACAGCATGAAAATAACAGGATTGTAGAACAATAATAGTCCAGTCTTCAAATCGATAGCAAGCTTTTAGGAAGTGTTTACTCTCAGTAAACACTGGGGATAAGGGAGAGCTAATAAATAACAAACTCTAGCCCTGGGCTCCCAAATTTAAAAGCAGATACCACCACTTGGTCAAAATAATAACGGCCACATACTGAGAATACTAATTATATCTATTATATAATCACCACTCGCTTCAACTCTGGGAGATAAATATTATCAACATCCCATTTCACATACAAGGAAACCACACTCTGAAAGTTGAGTCAATGAATGGCTTTGGGCCTTACAACTAGTTAAGTGGCAGAACTTGGATTTGTACTCTGGGCCATGTGATGCCAGCGACATCCACTATCAGAAAATCAGCTAAGGTGCATGTACCAAGAACAAGCCCAAGTCCCTTACCCTGGAGCAGATTCTGACTCATAGTAACCCTACAGGACAGAGTAGAACTGTCCCATGCAGTTTCTAAGTAGCATGAGGTGGATTCAAACTGCCAGCCTTTTAGCAGCCTCAGCTCTTACCCACCATGCCACTAGGGTTTCTCAGGTACATACAAGGAGGAACATTTCTCTGACTGCCTTACAATGTATCAAAATGATGCATGAAATTTCAAACACTGAGTAATTTTTACCAGTTGAATCTTTTTTGGAGAAACAGGATTTGACTTCTTTTTTTGTTTTTGTTTTTGGTATATGTTTTTCTTAAAAAAAAACTATGGGGGATACCCTAGAAGGGTAGTTAAAATAGTGGGATGATTAGTGTCCCTTTGCTCTGTTCTCTAAAGAGCCCTGGTAGCACAGTGGTTAAGCATTTCATGGCTGTGTGTTTAACCCCACTGGCAGTTTTTGGAAAATAGAGCCGGTTATCAGCTATAAAACGTATTTCAACAACAGCAAGTAGATTGATAATTAGACAGGTTGACAGGAATCCCTGAGTAGTGCAAATGATTAGTGAAGTAGGCTGCTAACCAAAATGTTGAAGGTTCAAGTCTACCCAGACATTACCTTGGAAGAAAGACCTGCCATTGAAAACCCTATGAGTACAATTCTATTCTAACACACATGGGGTCACCATGAGTCAGGCAGCTGGTTGGTGACAGAATGACCCAGAAGCTGTCTTGGTTCCAACACTTTCTAGGCAAAGGAAGGGGAAAGACTGGGGGATGGGGCTGGGGGCAAAGTGTAGAGGGGTGATGGACTGAGTTACAACTTTTAGCTACTACACTGACAAGGGCTTGTCTTTTCTGTGTTTTTAAAAATAACTGAAAAGAATGACTAGCATGGGGCTGTCCTCCTGAGGGGCCCACCTCAGCTTTGGGGAGGGCAATGGGGCTCCCAGCTGCAAGCAGGTTACACCAGTTCCCAGCAAGTCACACTTCTTGTGTTCTAGACCCACTTCATCTTTACTATGTCAGTCCCTATCATGTATTGAATTGTGTCCCCCTAAAAATGTGTGTAGCAATTTGGCTAGGCCATGATTCCCACTATTGTGTGATATTCCAATGTGTGGTAAATCCTGCCTCTATGATGTTAATGAGGAAGAAGGGGTGGTGGTTATATTCGTGAGGCCAAAAACCAAAACTACTGCCACTGAGTTGATTCTGACTCATGGTGACCCTATAGGACAGAGTAGAACTGCTCCACTGAGTTTCAAAGGAGCACCTGGCACATTTGAACTGCCAACCTTTTGGTTAGCAAATGTAGCACTAAACCACTACACCACCATGGTTTCTGTTGGTGAGGCAGGACTCAATTTATAAGATTGTTTTGTGCCTTGGGGCAATCTCTTGGGATATAAAAGAAAGGGAAGCAAGTAGAGTGTTAGGGATCTTCTACCCTCAAGAAAGCAGAGACGAGATCAGAGTGCATCCATTGGAAAGAATCTGGGGTCTCAGTTCCTCAGAAGCTCTCAGTCCAGGGGAAGATTGACAAGGACCTTCCTCCAGAGCCAACAGAGAAAGCCTTGCCCTGGAGCTGATGCCCTGAATTTGGACTGTGACAGAATAAAATTTCTCTTTTTACAGCTATCCACTTACGGTATTTCACGGTATTTCTGTTATAGCAGCACCAGATGACTACAATAGGCCCTTGAGCTGGCATTTCTACACTATTGTTTTGGGGGACTTCGAACATCCACTGGGGCAGCCTCTAGCCACAGTTGGGACTACCTGCTTGGGTTCCCAGTCTCTCAAAATATCAGTTACTTTTGTTGGGGCTGTGGTGACAAGTGCATAGGTTTTGAGTGATCTGGCCTGGCCGGATTGCCTCTATCAGCCCTGTGATTTTTAGTGCTTATGATTTTGCAGAACATGAGTTTGTTCAGGAGCTCATAAGCTTCCGTACAACAGAAACTCTAGTACCTACTTCTGAGGAATTAGATTTGGGGAAAGCTGAGATGTTCCCTTTATCTCCTTTGATATGGTTAAGGAGATACAAGGACCTAATTTCAAACCTGCAATGTAATGAACCCTTCACACTGCCCCCTTAAAAAAAAATAACAATTACTGTTGAGCCAACTCTAACTCATGGTGACCCCATGTGTGTCAGAGTAGAACTGTGCTCCGTAGGGTTTTCTTGGCTGTGACCTTTAGGGAAGCAGATTATCAAGTATTTCTTCATTAGCACTGCCGGGTAGGTTCAACCTGCCAACCTTTATGATAGTTGAGTGCAAACCATTTGTGCCACCCAGGGATATCTTCAGTGTAATGAAAGAAGGCTCTGACTCAGTTTTTCCCAAACTTATTTGAAAATATTATTTAAAAATTATAAAATATTGACAAAAATCTAAGAAAAGCCAGGAAGACACAATGTACACTTGGATTAAAGTCAATGGCAAAGATACAACTGTTGCAAAAATTAAAGAATTACTATCACAAGAAATAGTCACAGTTGTACTCATGCCACAGACACACATACATTGAAAGCATAAGAGAAGACCTATAATATAGAGCAGCAGAAACATACAAATTAATTGGCAGCTGCTGCCTGTCGCACTTCATCATGTACCATGCCATCACTCATTAGGGGAATCTTTATGGACATGCAACCTGTGTAGCTGCACAGGATCCAATGTTCAGGAGGGTCATGACTTTGGTTTAGTGCTCTGCTGTCACCATCTACCAATTCCTTACGATTTCTGAACAAAGAGTTTTACATTTTCGTTTTGGTATAAGACCTGCGAATTATGTGGCTGACCCACGCTGATATGTTGGGTATGGTACAGATGTGAGCAAACTTTTTCTATAAGAGCCAGAGAGTAAATATTTTAACTTTCGTGTCTCATATAGTTTCTGTTGATACTACTGAACTTTGCCTTTGTAGTGCTAAATTAACCATATTGTGTTTGTTGTTTTCTGCTGTCAAGTCAGCCTGCAACTCAGGAAAACTCCATTCACAATTGAATGAAATACTTCCCAGTCCTGCATCGTCCACATGAACAGTTGAACACCAAACCACTGTAGTCCATACAGTTTTCATTGGCTGCATCAAACCACAGGTGACCCTGCTCCTTATATGTACAAATATTACAGTCTAGTTACCTGGGGAACAGTGGACCATATGGGAATCTTTTGAGATGTCAAAGATAAATTTCTGTGCAAGAAAATGAAAACAAAAAGTTCCCTGAATTAAGGAGCTTCTAAGAGTCAATAGGAAAGCAGAATTTTTCACTACAGGTTACCAAATCCAAACTAGCAAAACAAAACAAAGAGCTACAATGTCAGAGTCCTTCTCCTACCTGTTCCTTTAAAATCTGTTCTAATGTGGACACTGACGGTACTTTCTAATTAAAAAAACTAATGTATTTAAAATAAAAGAATAGGTCTTCAGTTGGCAAAATGAATTAGGTTAAAAGAAAATCCCATCTGTTTGTCTTGTATGGTAGCATACAAAACTGCTTTACTGAGTTGGCTTCAACCAGTAAATCTATGTAATTTTTTTCTGCCCTATTTTGTGTCTAAGTTTTTGTCTTTTCTCAGAAAGCTGTGACTAGTTGTTATTTATTTCCTCACGAGGCAGTCTCTCTAGTCTTAGAAAAACTACTTAGTATGCCTGAGCTTCTAATAGCTATGTTAAAAATTTTAATACACATGTATATGTTTGAAAAATGCACTGTTAAAAAAAAAGACAAATTGTTCTAAATTTTTTCTCTAAAGGATCTTATAAAACAGGCACAAAATAAGGTTGTAGAAATAGAACAATCTCCTACTCTGGGTAGTACTGTTAGATTATAATATTTCTCCATAGAACTTACTCTGATTGTTTTGACAATAAGTAAGCATTTATATAAATTTAATAGTCAAAATGTTTCCATGAATTAATAAAACTGAATTTATATAAATTTAATAGTCAAAATGTTTCCATGAATTAATAAAACTGAATTTGTTCTGATGAAGATTTTTATGTTCTGTAGTATGTCAGTCTGAAAAACAAGAGCTTTCTGGACAAATATTACGTAAGACCACTATTATAAGGACTCAAGAAATGTTTTAAAGCAGAAGAAAACAGTATTTGATGGTTACAAGGTTAGGGGAGGAAGGAGAGGCATATTTAGATAGCAGATGAGAATTAAATTAGGTGAAGGTGGAGACAACACACAGTAGTGAAGTCAGCAAAACTGGACTAAACAAAAAGCTAAGAAGTTTCCTAAATATAACCAAACACTTTGAAGGGCACATAACAGGGCCAGGGGTCTCATAACCATGGCTTCAGGGGATATCTAAGTCAATTAGCATAAAAAGTTTTTAAAGAAAATATTCTCCCTTCCACTTTAGTGAGTAGTATCTAGGTCTTCAAAGCCAGAAAGGGGCCATCTAAGAAGCATCATTGAGCCCCAACCCACCTGGAGCAGAGAAGAATGAAGGATATCAAAGACATAAGGAAAATATGAGCCCAAGAGACAGAAAGGGCACATAATCCACAGCCTACTGCAGCATGAGGCCAGAAGAACTAAGTGGTGTCCAGCCACCAGTAATGACTGGCCTGACAGGGACCACAACGAAAAGGCTCTGACGAAGTGGGAGAAAAATGAGGTGCAGAACTCAAATCCTATTCAAACGACCAGACCTGATGGTCCCACAGACTGGAAGATCTCCTAAAGACATGGCCCCTGGACTCACTCTTAGCCCAGACCTGAAACCATTCCCAAAGGCAACTCTTCAGACAAAGATTGAACTGGACTATAAGACATAAAATGATATTGGTGAGGTGTATGCTTCTTCACTTAAGTAGATAGATGAGACTAACTGGACATCTCCTGTCCAGAGGTGAGATGAGAGGGTAGAGGGAGACAGGAGTTAGTTGAGTGGACACAGGAAATACAGGGTGGAAAGGAGGAGTGTGCTGTCATAGTGTGGGAAGCACAGCAGGTAGAGTCACCTAGTTATGGGTGTGCGAGTTTTGTATGACAAATTGACTTGGATTGTAAACTTTCACCTATAAGCCCAATAAAATATATATACAAAAAAAGACAAGATCTTTCTTCATAACTGAAGGTAGATATTGTATGAAATTTATTTAAGGAAAAGGAGTAATTTTCAAGAATCCTTAGGTTCATTTTTGCTGAAGAGCTTTGGCTAGATAAAAGATTATAATAAATAAAAAGCAAAAGTATTTACTAAGAGAGTAATAAAAGTGAAAGAATGTGCTTATCTTTTGTCTTTCAAAATACCTAAGTCAACTTAAATGTATATAAATAAATTGGGGTGACTAATTATCATCTTCAACCATGAGCCAAAAGATGGAGAGGATGAGGCGGGATCACGACTCCTCAGCCTCTAGCCTAGGAAGCCATGTAACTTTAGGGAAGCTTTTGAAAGACCCCTTGCAACTAAATCAAGACCTTTTACGACAAAAGAAAATAAGATACTGTCTTACTATAAGTAACCAGAAATTAGGTAGATCCCACTGTAAAAGAACTGCAAACAAGTTCTCTCTATTATAGAGGAATTCCAACAAGCCCAGATGCAGAAACAGCAATGAAACATACCTGAGATGAAATGGTAAAAGTTTCAGTAACAGTATAGAATATTTACAGTAATTATGTTTTGTGGCACATGGGCCTAATAAAATTACCAAGATCTTTAGATAATTTACTAATATTAAATTGAGATAATAGCCCAGTTTATGCTCGTTATCTTTACACACACATATACATACATACATTTGTTCGTTATTCCCACTTAAAAAATTTTATAAAACAGAAAATTTGAAAAGTTTATAAAAAAGGAATTTACTTGATATAATCAGTTTTTATCTGTCTGCCTAAAATTGACTAGGTTAATGTATAAGATTTTTAAGAACTTTTAATATCAAGTCACATATAAAGAATTGGGTTTCTTACTGTTAAAGTAACTAAATCTTCTATTACTGATTTTAAAAGTTAATTTATTCTTTGTGTAATCTGCCTCCAAGACAAGAATTCAGACTTTCATTAGTATAAGATTCCTGAGTCAACGGATTTTGAAAAAACAAAGACTTTTACCTTTAAAGGCTTTAATTTAAATACCTTAAGTATTGTTTCTCATTGAGCTGTAATAAACTCCTGACAACTTTAAAACTTCAAAGTGGCAGAATATTTGGTTCTGTTTTTAAGCAAAGAAAAATGCAAAAACAAAAGATTAATTTAATGTTATAAATTACATCTCCCATGTCTGTCACTGTACTGTGAGGGTTTGGGTGTTACTGTGAGGCTGAGGGCCATACCACCAGTATTCAAATGCCAGAAGCGTCATCCATGGTGGACAAGTTTTAGATGAGTTTCCAGACTAAGACACACTAGGAAGAAAGACCTGGTTGTCTACTTCTGAAAAGAATTAGCCAATGAAAACCTTATGAATAGCAGTAGAACATTGTCTGATATAGTGCTGGAAGATAAGCCACCCACGTTGGAAGGCACACAAAAAAATGACGGGACAAGAGGTACTTCATCAAAACAGACTCAGCCATAACATCATGGATGGAGTCAGTCTTTTGCGACCTTTATTTGCTCATGTGTCACAAATAAAAAGAAATAGCTGCGAACGTCCATTAATAATCAGAACCTGGGATGTATGAAGTATGAAACTAGGAAAATTGGAAATTATCAAAAATGAAACAGAATGCACTAACATTCATATCCTAGGCATTAATGAGCTGAAATGTTATTGACTAGTTTGAATCAGACAATCATTTGGTCTATTATGCCAGGAATGACAACTTGAAGAGGAATGGCATGCATTCATTGTTAAAAAGAATATTTCAAGACCTGTCCTGAACCTGTCCTGAAGTACAGTGCTGTCAGTGACAGGATAATAACCATAGGCCTACAAGGAAGACCAATTAATAAGATTATTATTCAGATTTATGCACCAATCACTAAGGCCAAAGATGAAGAAACTGAAGATTTTTAATCAACTTCTCAGTTCAAAAGTGATCAGTCATGCAATAATGATACATTGATAATTATTAGTGATTGGAATACAAGAGATGGAAAAAAGAAGGCCTGGTACTCAGAAAATATGGTCTTGGTGAAACAAATGATGGCAGAGTTGCATGATCAGTTACAAGACCTATGACTTTTTCATTGCACATACTTTTTTTCAACAACATCAACAACAGTTATTCACACTGACCTTGTGATGAGATATACAGGAATCAAATAAACTATATTTGTGGACAGAGATCATGGAAAAGCTCAACATCATCAGTCAGAATAAGGCCAGGAGCTGACTGTGGAACAGATCATATACCACTTGTACGCAAGTTCAAAGTATTCAGACAGAATAAGGGTATACTACACGGTTCAAAGTCAGGAAAGATATGTGTCAGGGTTGCATCCTTTCACCATGCTTATTCAATCTGTATGCTGAGCAAATCGTGAGAAGTTGGACTATATGGAGAAGAATGCAGCATCAGAATTGGAGAAAGACTCATTAACAACCTGCATTATGCAGATGACACAACCCTGCTTGCTGACAGTAAAGAGGACTTGAAGCACTTAGTGATGAAGATCAAGGACCACAGTCTTCAAGATGGATTACTCCTCAACTTACAAGAAAACAAAAATTCTCACAAATGGACCAATAAGCAACATCACGATAAATGGAGAAAGGATTGAGGTTGTCAAGGATTTCATTTTACTCAGATCCACCATTAACACCTGTCATGGATTGAATTGTGTCCCCCCCAAAAATATGTGTAGCCATGTGGCTGGGCCATGATTCTGATTGTTTTGTGATTGTCCTCCACTTTGTGATTTTCCTGTGCTGTACGTTAAAGGATTAGGGTGGGACTGTACATCCCTTCAGAAGATCACCTCCATGCTCCACTGTAAAGGGAGTTTCCCTGGAGTATGGCTTAGCCCACCCTTAATCCTTTTGTCCTACAAGTGACAAAAGGAAAGGGAAGCAAGCAGAGAATTGGAAACCTCACACCATCAAAAAAAAGCAGCACCAGGAGAAGAGCGCATCCTTCAGACCCAAGGTTCCTGTGCTAGGATGCTCCTTGGAAAAAGACTGATGCAATACCAGACTTTCCTCCAGAGCCGACAAGGGGGAAAGCCTTCCCCTGGAGCAGACACCCTGAATTTGGACCTGTAGCTACCAGACTGTGTAAGAATAAACTTTCCTTTGTTAAAGCCGTCCACTCTGTGGTATTTCTGTTAGAGCAGCACTAGCTGACTGAAACAACACCCGTGGAAGCAGCAGTGAAAAAACCAAATGATGCACTGCATTGAGCAAATCTGTTTGAAAAGATCTCTTTCAAACGTTAAAAAGCGAAGATATCACCTTGAAGACTAAAGTGTGCCTAACCCAAGCTATGGTGTTTTCAAATGTCTCATGTGCATGCAAAAGTTGGACAATGAATAAGGAAGACTGAAGAAGAGCTGATGCCTTTGTATTGTGCTGTTGGTGAAGAATATTGAATATATCACGAACCGTCAGAAGAATGAACAAATCTGTCTTGGAGGAAGTGCAATCAGAATGCTCCTTAGAAGCAGGAATGGCAAGATTATATTTCATACACTTTGGACAGTTCTCATGAGGGGGTCAGTCTTTGGAGAAGAAAATAGTGCTGGGTAAAGCAGTGAGTCAGTGAAAAAGAGGAAGACCCTGAATGAGGTGAATCGATACGTGGCTGCAACAACTGGCTCATGTAACAATAATTGTGAGGATGGTGTAGGACTGGGCAGTATTTTGTTCTGTTGCACATAGGATTGCTATGAGTCAGAACCAATTCAGCAGCACCTAACAACAACATAAATTACACAAAACATATCATCAAATCAGGAAAAGCATCAAGTTTTCTGAGTTAAAATTCATGTGTCAGCAATGTTTACTTATTATTAGGCAACAAGCACATGATATTACATCATAATTTTATTATTTTGATTGCTAACTTGGCCACTGAATTGTTTGCTTTATATCCAGCATCCTCAAAGCTGTTTGTTTTAACTGGGAGAATTCACAGAATTTACCCACAAAGTTTTTTATTACAATTCAAATGTTTAGAGATTTAATAATCTTAATATATTCTTGAGATACCCTTACTGTATGGTACTATGTCTTGAGATTATTGTATGTTATATAAAGCTCTTTAGAAATGAGATTAGACAAAATTTTCTCTAAAAAAGTTTTATTTGACTTTATTTGGCTTTCTCTTTTCATTTTTCATTATAAGTTATCCAGAACCATTTTTGTCATTCACAGATAAATTTTACTCTGCTTTATAATTCACCAAAGACATAAATAATAATAAAAAGGAATTACATCAGACTCATAAAGAGAATGGTGTTATTTTAAACATGGGTATGATTGGACCAAATCAGGATGTTTAGAACTTTATGTAGAAGCTTACAGAGTTTGTCAAGTTGCTGCTGATCTAGAATAGTATGGACCTAAAATTGTATACATGAGAGTAGGCACACTGAAACAATTACTACAAGATTTATGTAAGATTATTACTAATACACAATGTTCTATTTTCTAGATCTAAGAAACCATTTTTTTCCTTATTTTTTAAAGTAAGAATCAACTATTTCAGGAACTAGTAATACTATACTGCTACAGACTATCCTATCCTATGAATTAAAAGACATCATGGCTCATATCAAAGTTCTGAAGATCCCGATATTTATGGTTATTGTAATTGTTATCAGAACTATCAAATGCTGGTTGACAGTTACCTCCAATGCTCTAATCCAGAAAACCAAACTTCTACCCTTGAGAAAAATAATCTACATTTACAAACACTATCTTTCAGATGTGGTTGAGCTTACTCCTTGGACCAGTTCCCTCAAATAACCAACGGTTCCTCCTAATGTGACTTCAACTATTTCTCTCTTTTAAAAATATCACTAAAAGAGAATGCCAAATCCATGGCACAGGAAAGTCTTCATATGCTGCTCAGCTACAAAGAATAGTAGTGCCTGGGTTTTTAAAGGCTTATAGTAAATAAGTAGCCACTCAGAGATCTACCAGGTCTATGCAGAGGAAGTCATTCTTTAAAGTGTGAGCAAAGCATTCCCTTAGATATCCTTGACTAAAAGGAGGGAATAAGAGAGAGAATCCTAAAATCATATGAGGCACTTGGTATAAGTAAAGGATACTGACCCATACCTGAGAACAAGTCTCATTTTAAGATGATGGCAGATGTTTTTTCTCTTTTGTGCTTAATTTTTAGTCATCTTTAAAATTTTACCCTGAAGGAAGTATTTTTCTTTGTGGCCAAGCAGATGCAAGATATTAGCAGTTTGTTCCCAGAAGATTTTAATGTATGTCATTATTGAAACACATCTTCTTTACAATGGAACCTCAGGAGCAGATACGGTTGAGAAAGCAATTTTAATAGCAGGTTCCCAGAAAAGCATGTCCTGTGATCCTGCATGCATCCCCTCCAACAGCATGAACTTTTGCAATCTAAGATAAGTTGTCAGTTGCAGAAATCCAATTGTATGTTACCCTACAGTCATTGAGAAGCCTCCACTTTGAGGAAGCCCACCTCCAACTTCCGTGTCTAAAAAACAATCTGAGTGCTATACTTCTGTCCTTTGTTAAAACTCTGTAATATGTTTCTGAGATTATCGTGCCTTAGACTTTGTGGTTTCATTTACATGAGCTTTGTAGTTTTCAGCCTGAACTGATTTGAAACCTTTGATAATCTCTTTCTTTTACTTCTAAGTAGGGTACAAGTTTTCTCTGGTACAAAGGGAAGATTATGCTTACATGTTAGCAAACTTTAAAAGGCTATTTACAGACAAAATTGATGATATGCATTAGAAAGACCTCAAAATATTTTCCGGGGGGAGGAAAAAAAACAGGTTCTATAAAAGGAGATCACATTATTTATTCAGTAAAGTATCAAAGATTCCTTCATTGGTTTAAGGTCCCTGGATGGTGCAAATGCTTTGCTGTCAACTACTAACCTAAATGTTGATGGTTTCACCTGCCTAATAGCGTCATGGAAAAAAGGCCTGGAGATCTGCGTCTGAAGCCTTCCAGCCAACAAAACTCTAGGAAACTCAGTTCTACTCTGTAACATACAGGGTCTCCATGAGTTGGAATTGACTCCACAGTAACTGGTCCATATTTTTCCCCCACTGGTTTAACTTTTAGAATAAGTAACAAAGCTCTTTGACTGTGAAGGTACTGATTTACTTACTAAAAGTACGTAATATTTGAAAGATAAATAAATTAATAAGTTTTTCTTATGTGGTATTTAGAGAAATAATTTTTAGATTAGAAGAAGTTGCTAGCACCTATTCAATCCATATGAACAGAATGTGGGGAAACTGTTGAAACCTAGTTGAGTATATTTAAATATTATGGAATAAAAAACATATTAACAAGGGTGTGCTTGTCCTAGGTAGCTATCAAGCACATGAAATGTGGCTAGTTCACACTGAGGTGTGCTCTAAGTATGAAATACATAATAGCTTTCCATTTCTTGGAAACCCTACCCTGTACTATAGGGTCATTGTGAGTCAGAGCCTACTCAAGGGCACCTAACAACAGCAAGCAGCTTTTAAAGGCTTGGCAACATTGAAAGTACATAAAGTATTGCAGTGTAATTGTTAGGTTGTGTGTCAACTTGGCTAAGCCATGATTCTCAGTGATTTGGCAGTTATCATATAGTTTGGCAGTCGTGTGATAATATAATGACTTCTATGGTGAGATTTGATATAATTTGATCACCTCTATGATAGGACCTGCTATAAATATCCAATCAGGTGAAAGGACGTTTACTTGGGCATGTGGCCTGCATTGAATGTAATTGGGCACTCTGGCAAGGCCTTTAGGCTTTTGCTTGCTCTGGATCCTGCTGCTGGCTCTTGTTCATCTGACCTCCAGTTCTTCGGACTTGAGCCAGCAGCTCATTTGTGATCTTGCATGCCAATCTTAGGATTCATTGGTCTTTGTAGACTGTGAGCAAGAGCCCTGCTCTCTGACCTGCTGATGTTGGGTTTATCAGCCACTTTGGCTACATGTGGAAACCCTGGTGGTGTAGAACTGCTACATCTGCTAACCAAAAGGTCATAGTTGAAATCCATCAGGGGCTCCTCAGAAACTCTATGGAGCAGTTCTATCCTGTCCTATAGGGTCACTATGAGTCAGAATTGACTAGATGCCACTGGTTTGGTTTGGTTTCTAGCATGAGCAGTTTCCTTTATGTAAAACTGTCTATACAAATGTTTGTACGCTTAACTGGTTTTGCTGCTCTAGAGAACCTAGCCTAAGACATTCAGTAATAGCATTTATAATGATTATGAGCTGAAGCAATAGTATTTTGGATATACCCACTGTCAAGGATTTAATTGTGTCTCCTGAAAAATATGTATAGTAATTTGTCTGGGTCAGGATTCCCTGTATTCTGTGATTGCCCTCCATTTTATGATTTTTTTTATGCTGTAAATCTTAATTTCTACCTGTGGTTAAGAGTAGATTACACTAGAAAGGATTAGGGTGGGACTGTAATTCCCTTCCTAAAGTTTAGTCCCTGCTCCACTGTAAAGGGAGTTTCCCTGGAGCATAGCTTGCACTACCTTTTATCTTACAAGAGATAAAAGAAAAGGGAAGCAAGCAGAGAGTTGGGAACCTCACACCATCAAGAAAATAGTGCTGGAAGAAGAGCACACCCTCAAACCTGAGGTTCCTGCACCAAGATGCTCCCTGAACAAAGACTGATGCAACACAAAGACTTCCCTCCAGAGCTGACAGAGGGAAAGCTCTTCCCCTAGAATGGACACCCTGAATTCAGACTTGTAACCTACTGGACCATGCAAGAATAAACTTTTCTTTCTTAAAGCCATCTACTTTATGGTGTTTCTGTTATAGCAGCACTAGATGACTAAAATACATACCTATGACAAGCCCTAAGAATCAATCACAAGATACTTTCCTCTCCATGCTCAGTGAAGGCTTTACAATCTTTTTCAACATAGTGTTCCAGGCAGCCACTACCCGCTGATCTGCGTTATTTCGAGAGAAAGAACCTATTTACCATCTGCATAAGAGAGGCAGAGCCCTGGTAACACAGTGGCTGAGAGTTTGTTTGCTAACAAAAAGTTGGCAGTTTGAATCCACCATCTGCTCTTTGGAAACTCCGTGGGACAATTCTACTTCATCCTGCAGGGTTGCTGTGAGTTGGAATCAACTCGACATTAGTGGAGTTTCAGGGAGCCGGAAGAGTATAAGATAAGCACTTAATCTATTGACTTGATAGCAAATTCAGTAGAAGCACAAGTTTAAACCTCTCTCTTTGCATCACAGCCTTTATAACTACAGATTGAGGACAAAAAATGGATTTTTATTAATAGTGTGACAAGAATGCCACTGTTGCCCAATACTAGGCATGAGGGCCATTCCCACACTTTTATGGAGGGCCAAGCACGTTGTGACACAGTTTGTCTGTCTCCTTTGAGTTTCTTTTGAGCAAGTACCCCAATTCCCTTTCCAAGTCAGTAAAAAGCAAAGGAAAATGTCAGGGAGTTCCAAGTGCTATAGGATGTGAATATTAAATGAAAAAAAATGAATTTTCTGGTTAAATAAGTGAGAAACATTGAGTAAAAAAAAAAGTCAAAATGATTTACTGTTAATCTCCGAGAAGGAGTTCTAGTATATTCTCAAACTTTTTTGACTATAGAATCTCATTTTCATACCTCAATAGGTTACATTCTAAGAAACCAGTGTCTGGATTTTCCTGAAACACTGTTCCAAAAATTAGCAAGGGTATTTTATTTTTGCAAATGGGAGGTGGAGGAAGGTGGGGAACGTTGGTGTCGCACTTACAAGGCAGTCTGTTGTTCATTTTCACATTTATTTGTCCTAACCCAAGGCATTTGTTGCCATCAGTGATCTGATGGTAGCCAAAGCCAAGTCAAGTGCCGTCGAGTCGGATCTGATGGTAGCAGGTGACAGATAATCATTCTGATTATTTAGAGCCAGAATACAACCAACCCATGACCCAATCCAGCCTCTTCAGTCTGCTGATGAGGAAACTGAGCCTCAGGGAGATAAAGTATGCTGCTCATGGCCACAGAATTTTAAAAAGAGACATAGTTAAAACATGAGATGACTCAGGAACTATCACCTACATAATCTCTTATCTCTTAGACTTTTCTCATTTCTCATTTGCTTACCAGCAATAGAAAATTTCATTTTCTGGGACCCCCCCCCCCGCCGGAAGTAGAGACACTCCTTTCAACCATACACAAATAGAGATAACATTTATCAGCAGAGAACAGAAGAGCCTCCAAGCTCTTTATGGTAAGAAGGACACTGTTTAAAAGGTTTCTTGGCTTGACTGATCTTGAGCTGACAAATCTGGGCTCTGGGATTACGTGAAGAAGATTGATGGTTGGGGTTGGTCTCACAATGCAGAACTTTTCAGTTTCACAACTCAGCTGATCCCTGCTGGGAAATCCTACACTCTGACAAATAACACCAAAGAGGCCTCGTGGCACGTGTCCCCCACGTTTCATGGTCTCTACTTGTGCAACCCAAACAGTATTCTCCCTGGCAAACCTAATTGGCTAGAGTGTCTCAACGCTGGCACTATTTTCATCTGGGGACAGATAGTAATCTGGGGGGGGGGGGCTGCCCTGTGCATCATGTTTACCAGCATCCCCTACCTCTAACCACTGGGTGCCAGCAGCACTCCTCACACTTGTAACAACAAAAAACATCCTCAGACATCACCAAGTGTCCTCTGGATAGCAAAACGGCTCCCAGTTGAGAACTACTGTTCTAGGTGGATGCATTTGAACACAATTGCTGCTTCAGATTAGATAGTTCTCACCGGACAGTCCCTTGAAGGAAGGCACTCAGGAAATGTGTCAGTCATTTTTGTATTTTCCCTTCCTGGCACATAAGATGCATTCATTCATCAATTCATTCCACAGATATTTACCAAGCACCTACTGCATGCAAGGTACTCTTCTAGTGGGTGGAGGTATAGCATTGATCCTGAGAGATGATCCCTGACCTCAGGGAGTTTACATTCCAGAGTACGGAGACAGATAATAGAAACAAAATAAATAGAAGATAATTTTAGGTACTAACAGTGCTTTGAAGGAAAAAAAAAAAGTTCAGGTAAATGTAAGAAAGGCTTCCTAAACCACCTATCATTTGAGAATACCTTGGTAATAGGACTCAAAATAACAGTGGCTGAAATAAAACTTTGTTTCTCTTTCAGGTAGAAGTACAGAAGCCAGTAGTCTAGGAATGTGATGACAGTTCTGTGTCATGAAGTCTTCAGTCTCCCAGGCTCCTTCAGTTTTGTTGGTCTGCTGTACACAGCCTCTATTCCCAAAGTTACTTCATGGCTCAAAGTAGTGGCTGTAGCTCAGGTATGGTGTCACCTTCCAGCCCAGCAGATCATAGAGAAAGACACAAGAACAGAGTACAGGTGCTAATGATCTTTTAAAGACGGTTCTTGGAAACTACTATAGGATGTTTCTCCTTAAATTGGCCAGAGCTTAGTCATGAGTCTCTAGCAAGCTTAAAGGAGGCTAGGTGATTATGGACTCATCTGAAAATAGAAGATTCCATTTTGATGGGAAAGAAGAGTGGATTTGGGGTGTTTTAGTCAGCTCCAACAGAAATACCACAAAGTAGATGGCTTTAAAAAGACAAATGTTTATTCTTACACAGTCTGGTAGGCTATAAGTTTAAATTCAGGATGTCTACTCCAGGGGAAGGTTTTACCCCTTGTCGGCTCTAGAGGAAAGTCTGCATGTCACATCAGTCTTTGTTCAGGGAGCATCTTGGAACAGGGACCTCAAGTCTGAAGGACTGCTCTTCTCCCAGTGCTGCTTTCTTGATGGTGTGACGTTCCCAATTCTCTCTGACAGATTTTTTCCTTTATATCTCAAGACACCACCTCAAGGCACAAAACAAACTCACACATTAAATCTTGCTCTGCCAACACAACTGCTGCCCACCCACCCTCATTAACATCACGGAGGCAGAAATTCCAACACGGAGGAACATCACACAATACCAGGAATTCGGGCACAGCCAAATCGTTACAGATTTTTTTTAGGGAATACATTCAATCCATGACACTGGGGAACAACAAGAAATGTCTGCCAGAGATGTTCAGGGAAGATCTTTCAGAGGAAGAGACAATAGAGGTGGGACTGGAATTATGATACAGGGGTTGATGCTATGAGAAGAGCTTCATGGTAGGGAAAGCAACACAAAGTCCTTGAGTTGCAACTAGGCTGGCACATTGGATGTGTAAAACTGGGCCAGTGTTGAGGAAAAGTGGCAGAGAGAAGGTCACCTAGAGCCTTGGAGGGCAGGATAACAACCCTGGGCTCTTTGCATTTGCAAGATTTTGAAGGGTTTTAAGCATGCTAAGTATGCCATTTATGATTTCAAAAGAGCACCCTGGCTAATGTGTTAGAAGAGGGAGGAAGAGAGATGGATTTCACAGGCTGGTGGCTTGAACTGGCATTGCCAAGTGCGGACGATCAGAAGTGACTACATTTTGCATACAATGTTAGGACACATTGTTGCTGCTGTACACAGGGCTGTTTGAGAAACTGGAGACATAGTGTGTGATGTGAGTAAAGGAAATAAGAAAAGAGATGCTGACTTGAGCAACTGGTAGATGAAGATGCCATTTATTGAGACAGGTAAAATTTACAAAGAGGCACAGTTGGGGATAAGATCAACAAGAGTTCTGTTTTGACCATGTTAAATCTGAGCTGTGTGTGAAGCTGTCAAGCTGAGAGCTGGGTATAAGCGCATGGCTAGAGGTTCAGGTTTGAAAGTCTTCACTTTAAAGATGGCACTTGATGGGAAAGTGTGAAAATGAGGTTAGAGACAATTGATTCACAGAAAAGTAACACATTTTTAAGTGCAATTTAACAAATTTTAAAATCTAGAATCATCTGTCTTAAAGGCTCTTAAACATTCCCAGAAGCCCTCTTCAAAATCTTCAAGTTCCTAACTTATCTTCTTGTTTGGCTAATTATTAGTCTGCCTTAGGCTGTCAAGCACCATTCACGATAACCAAAAAGTCTTTTTATCACCACTTATAAAAAAAGAACCTGAAAAAGCATCTTCTATTGTATTTACACTGCATGAGTGCTGTTTTCTGATTTTTTAAATTGCAACTGTGCAATATTTATGCTACCTAAAAGCCCTGGAAACCCTGGTGGCATAGTGGGTTGAGTGCTACGTCTGTTAACCAAAAGGTCGGCAGTTCAAATCCACCAGGTGCTCCTTGGGAACTCCATGGGGCAGTTCTACTCTGACCACTAGGGCTGCTATGAGTTGGATCTGACTCAATGGCAGTGGTATTTATTTTTATTTTTTTAATAGCCCTGGTGGTGCACTGGTTAAGTGTTCAGCTGAAAGGCTGGTACTTTGAAGCCACCAACAGCTCTGCAGGAGGAAAGACCTGGCAATCTGTTCCCATAAAGTTTCAGAAACCCTGTGGGACAATTCTGCTCTGTCATATATGTCTGCTATGAGATGGAGTCGACTCAGTGGCACGCAGCAACAACACAGTTGAAACAGACTCTTCTGAATTTTCCCAGGAGAGGTAACCACGGGATGCTATTTCCATGGGAAGACAAGTTCTGAGACACACAAGTTCTGATAATTAAGTTTGTGAACTCATCCTAGAAAAAGTGCCACATACCTCATTGCTGAATATCATTATGGTCACCTTTGAAGTACTCCCCTTGGGAAGCTATGCACCCAAATCAGCACCTAGGCCACCCTTCAAAGCAATTTTGAAACTCTTTTTCTGGAGTGGCCGTCAGAGATGTTGTCCCATTACCATTGATGTCCTGAATGTCATCAAAATGTTTTCCTTTCGCCATTTCCTTTATCTTATGGTAAAAAAAAAAAAAAAAAAAAAAGGTGATTGGGGGTCAGATCAGATGACTAGGGAGGGTGTTCCAATACAGTTATTTGTTCACTGGCTAAAAACTGTCTCACAGTCAACTATACAATTAAGTTTGTGAATTTGCCACCATGTGTGATGGCCATTCCAACAAGAGTTTCAAAATTGCTTTGAGTAGTGGACTAGGTGCTGGCATCGGTGCACTGCATCCTAAGAAGAGCACTTCAAAGGTGACCATAGCAATATTCAGCACTGAGTTATGTAGCACTCAGAACCATTAAGTTTGTGGACTTACTTGTCAGACCTTGTATGTGGAAAGCAACCTGCTGCTTCAGGTTAGCAAGTGTGACAGCATGGTTTTCATCATACCCAGCTTCTAACTCCATGAAGTTTATAATAAACTCAAAAAAACTCACTACTGTTGAGTCAGTTTTAACTCATAGCAACCCTACAGGACAGAGTAGAATGGCCCCATAAAGTTTCCAAGGAGCGCTTAGCAGGTTTGAACTGCTAACATTTGGTTAGCAAGCATAGCACTTAACCACTAACCCATCAGTGTCTCCAGAGTTTAAAATGTAACAATAAATATAGTAAGAGTAGATAGCATTTACTATGTGGCAAGTAGTATGCTTTGTGGTAATTTATATACAGGCTTGTTGGGGAGATAATATTATCCCCATTTTATAGATGAATACACTGAGTCTCAGAACAATTATGTGTCTTGCTAAAGAACCAGCCACTCACTACTCATCTGTCAGCTTGTTGTACTGCCGTGGCTTGTACGTTGCTATGATACTGGTATTCCAAATATCATGGTGGACAGATTTCAGCAGAGATTCTTTCCAAACTAAGACAGACTAGGAAAAAAAAGGCCTGGTGATCTAATTCCAAAAGTGAGCCAATGAAAACCTTGTGAATCAAAATAGAACATTATCTGCTACAGCGCTGGAAGACGAGCCCTGTGGGCTGGAGGGACTCAAACTGCACAGTAATTACAACAGACTCCAGCGTATCAGTAGTCATGAGGGAGACACAATACCAGGCAAGATTTTCTTCTGCCGTGTGAAGAGTCCGCGTGAGGCAGAGCTGACTGGACACCAACTAACAACAGAAGAATTGTGGAATAAAATCAAGGACATCATGCATGAAGAAAATGAACTGTCATTAAATTAAAAAGACAGGAAAGAAAGAAAAGACCCAGATGATCGTCAGAAAGTACTTGGAAGCTTGCTCTTGAATGTAGAGTAGCTAAAGTGAATAGAAGAAACGATGAAGTGGGAGAGCTGAACTGATTTCAAACTGTGGCTCAAGAAGACAAAGTAAAGTACTATAATAAAACGTGCAAAGACATAGAATTCCACTACTACTGCCATCGAGCCAATTCTGACTCATAGCGCCCCTACAGGACAGAGCAGAACTGTTGCATAGAGTTTTCAAGGAGCATCTGGTGGATCTGAACTGCTGACCTTTGGAGTAATAGACATTACTACTTAACTACTACATCACTAGGGTTTCTGACGTAGAGTTAGAACTCCAAAAAGAAGAATACACTCAACATTTCTCAACATGAAAAAAAAAAAAAAACTTAAGTCTTGAGTTGCAATACTGAAGGACTCTACAGGCAAAGGATTACATGGTGCAGGAAACCTGAAAAGAAGATCGGAAGAATCACAGAATGACTTAACAAAAAGAACTGATCTATGGTAAACCACTTTGGGAGATAGCACATGATCAAAAATTGATGGTGTGAAAGGAAGTCCAAGCTGCACTAAAGGCGCTGATGGAAAAACAAAGCTCCAGGAATTGACGGAAAACCAGTTGAATGCTTCAAAAAAGGGACACAATCCTGAAGGCACCCACTAGTCTATGCCAATAAATTTACAAGACAGCTACCTGGCCAACCAACTGGAAGAGATCCTTATTTGTCCCCATTTTCAAAGAAAAGTGATCCAAAGGACTATTGAAATTATAGAACAATATCATCAACATCATATGCAAGCAAAATTTTGCTGAAGATAATTTACACACAGCTGTAGCATTGACAGGGAAATACCAGAAATTCAAGCCAGATTCAGAAAAGAACATGGAACCAGGAATATCACTGCTGATGTCAGGTGCATCTTAGCTAAAAGCAGAGAACACTAGGAAGATGTTTAGCTGTGTTTTATTGACTATGCAAAGGCATTTCATTGTGTGGATCATAACAAATTGTGAATAACATTGTGAAGAATGCGGATTCCAGAACACCTAATTGTGCTTGTGAGGAAACTGTGCACAGACCAAGAGGCAGTCGTTTGAACAGAATGAATAGAAAAGAGATACTGCAAGGTTTAAAATTGGAAAGGCTGTGCCAGGGTTCTATTCTTTCACCGTAATAATTCAGTCTGTATGTTGAGCAAAATAATCCAAGAATCTGGACTGTATGAAGGAAAACATAGCATCAGGATTATAGAAAGGTGCGTTAACAACCTGTGATATGCAGATGGTGCAGCCTTGCTTGCTGGAAATGAAGAGGGCCTGAGCACTTACTGATGAAGATCATACACTGCTGCCTTCAATATGAATTACACCTCAACATAAAGAGAACAAAATTCCTTACAGGTGGACCATTAAGTAACATCGTAACAAACAGAGAAAGGATCAGAGTTGTCGTGGATTTCATTTTACTTGGATTCACAATCGGTGTGTGTGGAAGCAGCAATCGGGAACTCAAACAACATCACTACATTGGGCAAATCTGCTGCAAAAGATCTCTGTAAGCTCTTAAAAAGCAAAGACGTCACTTTGATGATTAAGGAACTCCACGGCACTTGGCTTGGCTTGACTGACCCCGGTGATGGTCTTTTCAATTGCTTCATATGCATGCGAAAGCTGGGCAATGAAAAAGGAAGACCAAAGAAGAACTGACACCTTTGAATTACCGTGCTGGCAAAGAATATTGAATACATCATGGACTGCCAAAAGAAATAACAAATCTGTGTTGAGAGAAGTACAGCCAGAATGCTCCTTAGAAGGCAGGATGGTAGGACTTTGTCTTGTTTACTTTGGGCATGTTGTCGGGAGGCATCCATCCCTGGAAACAGACATCACACTTGGCAAAGTAGAGAGTCAGTAAAAAAGAGAAAGACCCTCAGTGAGATTGACTGACACAGTGGCTACAACAGTGGGCTCAGACACAACCACTGATGGAGAGGATGGCACAGGATGGAGCAGTGTTTCGAGTGTGAACCAACTGAGTAGCACTTAACAACAAAAACAAGAAACCAGACCTGCCTTCTCTTCAACTGTTCAGAAACTACTAATCATGTCTTATAAGTTATTCAAGTACCCAGCTTAACTCTTCTATTTGCTCTCCTAAGGGTAGAAATCTCATCTTATTCTTTTTTCTATCAACTTCAGTTTCTGGCTTACAGTGGCTACCCAATATTCATTGAAAGAATAAATTAAAGACAGACAAGACTACACACACACACACACACACACACACACACACACACACACACACATGCACCCAAAAAACAACGTAGTAGATACATTAAAGGAGTGAAACTGGAATTCTGAGAGTCTTGAGACATCACTTAGGATAGAGGCCCCAGGTGGAGTATGGCCTCAGGTATGTTTTGTGCAGTTTCCACAGGCTGCCCCCCCCGCCAAATTATATTAGTTCTCAAAGTTTGAAAGTTGGGAAATTGCAATTCTTTGCTTGTCTTGAAATCTGTGACCCACATTCCTACAGGTTAGCAATGGGACAGGGGCTGAGTAGAAGTTGTTCTTAGTTTCATCTAGGAGACCTCCTAGGCTCCTTGTAGCCATCCGTTATGGATAGAATCCTATCCTACAAAAAGATACATTCACATTCTAACCCTCATTATCCACAAACATGACCTTGTTTGGAAATAGGGTCTTTGAAGATGATACCAGTTAAATTAACAAGAGATCATATGGAATGGTTAAGTGTTATGGCTTCTAAACTGAAGGTTGGCAGTTCGAATCCACCAGGTGCTCCTTGGAAACTCTATGAGACAGTTCTGCTCCATCTACAGGGTCGCTGTGAGTCATACTGGAGTAGATGAGTCTTAATACAATCACGGTCACTTCTTTTTAAACAAAAAGAGACATGAAGAGAGAAAATAAGGAATACCCGGGGCTCCCAGATGCTGAGAGACACAAGAAAGATCCTCCCCATGGCCTTTAGAGAGAACAGGGCTCTGTTGATACTCTGAAATGGGACTCCTAGTCTCTGCCAGAACTGTCAGACAATACATTTCTGTTCTAAGAATCCCCTAGCTTATGGTACATTGTCATGGCAACTTGCCGTGGATTGAGTTATGTCCCCCCAGATATATGTGTATCAATTTAGCCAGGCCATGAGTCCCAGTATTGTGCTACTATCTACTATGATGAAATTTTCATATGTGTTGTAAATTCTGTCACTGTGATTTAATACAGTGGATTAGCAGCAGTTATATTGATGAGGTCTACAAGATTGGATAGTGGCTCAAGCCATTCTCTTTCAAAATATAAGAAAGGGGAGCAGAGAGACATGGGAACCTCATACCACCAAGAAAGCAGTGCCAGGAGCAGATCTTATTCTTTAGACTTGAGGTTCCTGTGCTGAGATGCTCCCAGGGAAAATGCTTCCCAAGGGAAGATTGATACATCACCAGGACATTTCTCCAGAGCTAACAGAGAGGGATGACTTCTCGTGGAGCTGGTGCTCTGAACTTGGACTTCTAGCCTGAATTCTAAACTTCTCTTGGTTAAAGCCATCCATCTGAAGTATTTCTGTTATAGCAGCACTTAGATGACTAGGACATGGTCCTAGGAAAGCAATACCGTATTTTAATTTGCAGTCCCCAACTGTCAAACTTCCTGTTTTAGAAGTGAAAGAACTGAGGTCCAGCAGAGCACAGTGACTTGGTACCAGGGGTTCAAGGACCCTCACTCGTATTCTAGCCTCTGTCTACATCGCTCTGCCCAGGATACACAGGTGTCCCAAACATCCCTGCTTGTCATGACTGCACATAAACACACAAGGCATTGGTGGTTCAGTGGTAGAAGTCTCACCTTCCGTGTTGGAGACCCAGGTTCAGTTCTCAGCCAATGCACCCCATCCTTAGCCATCACCCATCACTGGAGGCTTGTGTGTTGCTGTGATACTGTAGGGGTTTCAGCAAAGCTTCCAAACTGGAAAGGAAGGCCTGCTGATCTACTTAGGAATATCATCTGATGAAAACCCTGTGGATCAGCAACCAGGAGCAGGCAGCATTTCATTCTGTTATACATGGAGTCCCTGTGAGTCTGGGGTGGACTGGACAATGGCTAACAGCAAACACACAAACACACCTCTATAAGAAAAAGGACCGGGTGGAGAAGAGGGGACAGGAGACTCCTAAGATGATATGAGATCTGTAGAATAGAAAGGAGGAGTGTGCTGTCTATGGGCAAGGAGAGCAGAAGGAGTTGCGGATAGGCGGGCATGCAAATTTAAACAGGATTGTACACTTTCACTCAATCACAATAAATAAATAAACTATATATTAAAAAAAGAAAAAGGACTGTGTGGAATGGATTAATACAAAAGTATCTTGTCAGTTAAAAAAATTCCAAAATTCTTTTGGTCAAGCTGTTGAAATCAGATACTGTTTCCATTTCTTTAAGAAAATAGAAAGTCCAACTGAAAACTGAAACCCACTGGCATCAAGTAGATTCCACTTCATAGTGACCCTGTAGAATGAAGTAGAACCGACACGTGGGTTTCAGAGGCTGCCACCTTTACAGAAACACACAGCCACCTCCTTCTTCCAGGGAGTGGCTGGTGAGTTCAAACGGCTGACCTTTCTGTTAATAGCTGAGCCCTTAGCCACTGCCCAGCCAAGTCTCCGGTGGTTGAATCCAGGTTAATATTTACTCCAATTCTGAGTTTACTTTCAAAGTTGGCTTCACTTTCCCAAATTACAAAGAAGTGATCTGGTGAGGAAAAGAAAAGTGATCTGTTAGGAAAAGAAAAAACTGGAGGCTGGAGTGAAATGATCGCTAGAAACGGCGGGTTTATGGGGAGAGCTCAGGAGAGAAGCCACTAGGCAGTGTGGCAGTTAATAATGCAGCAGAGAGAAGACGTGCAGATGTTAATGTGTTTCCTTCTCCCTTGCTCACTCGCGGGGTTCCGTGGAGGCACCCACTGAATCTCGCTGCCTCTCCCTTAGGGACGTTCTCCTGTCCCCCGTCAGATCACTCACTGATTGGCATCAAGGCAAAGTGTCAGCAGAGAACCAGAAAAACAAAGGCAATAACCTCTGGACTCCAGGGTTGAGTTAATGATCAATCTGTGTCAGAGAGTTTCAGGCACACACTTCGGGTTGAGTTTGTGGTACCCAGGTGAATGCTCAGGCTGCCAGGTGCCTGCAAATCACCTGAGGCATCTGGTAAAGTGCAGATTCTGATTCAGAGGGTCTGAGCGGAATGGGGCCCGAGATTCTGCATTTGTAAGAAGTTTTCAGGTGGCACCCACGCTGCTAATCTGGGGGTGCCACACATTGCGAGCAGCCAGGTTCTGAAATGAACTGCTGCTCCTTAGACTTGCCCTCCCTTTCGATTCATCTGGGGAGGCTCTGGAGTCCCTGGGTGGTACCAACTGTTAAGGCACTTAACTGCAACCAAAAGGTTGGCAGTTCGAGTCCATCCAGAGGTGCCTTGGAAGTAAGGCCTGGCAATCTACTTCCAAAAAATCGGCCACCAAAACCCCTACAAAGCACAGGTCTCCTTTGACACACATGGGGTCATCATGATTCAGGGTCAACGGGAAGCAACTGGTTACTGATTTAGGGGGAAACTTTAAGAAATACAAATGGCCTGTTTCTAGATATGATTTAAATCCACGTAGGTGAGACTCAGGCATTAGAATTTTCCAAAGCTTCCCAGCAGATTCTAGCATGAAGCCAAATTTGAGAAGCGCAGCCTTGAACTAGAGCAGTGGTTCCCCAACATTCACATCAACTCCTAGAGGGCATCTTAAAACTCCAATTGTGGACTCCCACTCTCAGAGTTTCTGATAGAGAAGGTCAAAGTGTGGCTCAAAAATCTGCATTTCCAACAAGTTCCCAGGTTATGGTGCTGCAGCTGGTCTGGGGACCCCACTCTGAGATGCACGACCTCAGACTACATAAAAACTACGTGGTCTCAGGGAAGGGGCCAAGTGACCACACAGACTAGACCTGTGTCACTAAAGGAAAAGCCAAGGATCTTCACTTAAGCAGTTATCATCAACTTCCAGGGCTCAGAAAGTATGAGGACTCTGCTTTTCTTAGTATCTAGAGACTACTGTCCCCCGATACAATCAGCCCATGGCCCCCATTGATGCCATGAGACCTGCTTAGCTGCCCAACCTACCTACTCCTTGTGGACCAGAACTTTGCCATGATTCAGGACAGGCCTAACTCCTCCAGCACAGAGCATGCGGATCTTTTCTCCAGAGAGGTGGCAGTGATGGAGAGGGATTCTTTTGTACCCAGGCAAGCGGGGTCTCCCATCAAGGCAGCGCAGTGACAGAACATCCTCCTTTTCCTTTAGGAAAACTCCATAGTTCCATTCCAGAGAGACGGCTTGGGCACCCTAGATCTTAGGCAAAGCTTGGAAAGAAAGAGCTATAATCATGAAGACATTGTTCCCTGCACCAAAAATTGAGAGACAGCCTAAGAATAAAGAATTCTTTTCTGGGGACCAGTGGAAACAACACTTAGCCTGAGGATTGTCACCCCAAATGCCAAGCTTGTTTCCCCAAAGAGTCATTTCCCAAATCAATGCAATGTTTTCAGCAGTTTTGAATTCACTTTTTACACAAGAGTTTAAAGATGAAGAAGAGGTATGGCCAGGCATCTCTTTGTAAATACTCTTTTTTATCTTCCTTGAAGAAAATTTCTTTTCTTCCCTATTTGGTTTCTTTCTGTGGTATTTTCACAGTTAGTAGCCTGAGTTTGGATCACTTCCAAACCCTAGAAAAAAATAACCTGAGAGATGCAGGAAGGAAATGACCATTTGTCAAGGACACTCTATGTGTCACTGTCTCCCATATTGCAGTAGAAAGTCCTAATAATCCCGTATTATTGGTGTTATGACTGTCTGGAATACTTTCCTGGAAAGTCTGCAAAACTAATTCATTTCTCAAATAGTCTATTCTGATAAAGCATTCCTACCGAGAAAATCATGAGAAAATCATGCAGATTTTAAAGAAGCCTGTAGGGCCGAGAAGTATGTTGGTCATTAAGTCATGAAAACTTCCTAGACTTCTCTTGCTGGTGGGTAAAACTCCTGGGGAGAGAAGGTTACTTAATAACACTACAAACAAAGTTTGAGCAGTAGCTTCCAAATGGCTTTTTCAGGCAGATGGGGGTACCCAGGTCCTGCCGGTGGAAAGCAAGGCTAATTTTTGCCTGCTGGCAGGGATTTTAAATCAAACACTACTTTTGTTTTGTTATATTAAGGCTATACATAATACAGCAAAACGAAGTCATTTATTAGGCAAGGAACCAATTCTTCCCCCCACCTCAAAAAAAAAAAGTTATCATACTTTGGCCTTGAAAAAGACTATGCCCATTTAATAAGTATGTTTTTTGGGTACCTCTTACAAGTCAGGTGGTGAACCAAATAGATGCACACACTGACCTCCAAGAACGTCAAAGCTGGTATAAGAAGGAAATACCATCACATAAGTATATGAAGCCAAGCCAAGTGCCATCGAGTCGGATCTGACTCATGGTGAAGTCTGACAGTTAAGTCTGTGAACTCACCCTAGAACAAGTGCTACAGACCTCATTGCTGAACATCACTATGGTCACCTTTGATGTACTCCACTTGGGAAGCTATGCACCGACACCTGTGCCTAGTCCACCCTTCAAAACAATTTTGGAACTCTTCTTCCGGCATGGCCATCAGAGCTGTCGTCGTATTGCTCTTGATGTTCTGAATGACATCAAAACGTCTTCCTTTCAGTGTTTCCTTTACCTTCAGGTAAAGAAAAAAGTCATTGGGGGCCAGATCAAGTGAGTAGGGAGGGTGTTCCAATATAGTTATTTGTTTAGTGGCTACAAACTCCCTCACAGACAAGTTTACAAACTTGTCACTGTGCTACGGTATACAATGACCATCCCAGAAAGAGTTCCAAAATTGCTTTGAAGGGAAGACTAGACACTGGTGTGAGTGCAGAGCTTCCCAAGTGGAGTACTTCCAAGATGACCGTAGTAATATTCAGCAGCGAGGTATGCAGCACTTAGAACAATTTTTTTCACAGACTTAATTGTCAGACTACGTACTACTTCCCTCCAAAAGACATTTCTAATTCTAGGGTCAAAACATCCCTTCATCTATCGTCACTACTGGCCAAGTACCCAAGAGGTGGTCTTACGTAGCAAGAGAAGTGGGCTGTTGGGTCGGATTGTCTAGATAAAGAGCTGGTAAACTAACTGTAAGGGAACACTGGTGGCAAAGCAGTTAAGTGCTAGGTCTACTAAACAAAAGGTGGGCAGTTCTAATGCACTAGGTGCTCCTTGAAAACTCCATGGAAAAGTTCTACTCTGTCTATATGGTTGCTGAGTTGGCAATTGACCTAACTGGGCAAGTTGATTTTAGCTATAAAGGGCCAAAAAGGTTACATGTCACAGGGACTCTGTTGCAGATGCTCAGCTCTCCCTATTGCTTCCTAGACAGTGGCTGACTCTCTCCATCTCTACCTGGATGCCCCGTGTGTAGGCTCTTGGGACTCAGTGTGGCCCACATCTGACTGGCCACCTCCTCCTTGTCTTCTTTCGGCAACTGTTGGCCTGGTTCCATCTCCTACATCCTCCATAGCCCCCAAATCCCCCGGTGCCTGGTGTGGACCTGATGCTTTCCCTTCATTCTCCCAAACCTATAATCAATCAGTAAGCCCTGCTGATTCTTCCCTCCAGAGTATTACGTGAATCCCTCCCTTCCTTCTGCCCCAGTCTCAGGCCTTGTAGCAATAGCCTTGAACTAGTTCAACTGGACCAGCAGCCAGAGGACATTTCCCAAACAACTCACTTCTGATCAGGAGACTCCCCTGTTGACCAAGCCTCCTCCCCATTGTCCTCATGTGGCAATCTGAAATTAGCAGGTGGCAGCTTTCAGGAAGTACTCCCTAGATGAAGCTTCTTCCTACCTGTCCAGGACTTGCTGCATATCCTATGTTCTAACCACACCAGGTGACTTCTGGTTCCATGGCCCTTCTTGCTTTCCCACATCACGCTCCTCTGCCAGGCACACCCACTCCTTCTTCCCTTGACTGCTTGGCAAGTCACTCTTCTTCCTTCCAGTCTCACAGTCATCTGCTCTTCAGCTATCTCAGTCTTCTCCCTCTATGGTGGATCATTCTAGGCTCCGTGGACCAGAATAGGGCTTGCTTGTCAGTCTCTACTCCCTGTACCTGTAAATCCCTGAGGGTAGGGATTTTATTCTTTAACTTTTGAGGTCTCAAAACCAAGCACAAGTCCCGACACTTGGCAGTTCTCAAAATACAAATATTCGTGCAGCAAATAAATGTTGCTGAAGAAATGAGCTTTGCTAACTCATTACCCAAACAGGAAATCCTCCAAATTATTTGCAAAGAATTTAGTAATTTGCATCAAAGCATGGAAGCCATCATTATAGGGAACTGAAAGCTTTGTGGCACTTTCTCATGTTCCTTTTATTGTTGAGTCTTGCTTCGATTTTGAATTACGTAAGAAAAATGATGGGGAAGGATCATAAGCTTATGCTAACATTTTACTATGAAAACATTCAGACACAGAGAGAGGTTGAAAATATGATATGGCAAATGTTACTAGGTGGAAACCCCAGGTTCTCAATGGGCATGACTCCTGTTGACCACTAAAGGAGAGACTAAGGTGAGAGAACCAAAAAGGCATCTTTATTTCGTTGTACAAGGAAATGGAGTCAGTCAGCACTGCTGCCTCCAAGACTACTCACCAAGGCGGGCTGGGAGGTGGGTTACTTTTAAAGGGGTTTACAAGTAGGGAGCTCATATAAGTTACTTCTGCAACATTCTTCATCATATTATACAAGGGTAATGTGGTTTACATAGAACTGCCAAGCTAAAGCAGAATTCAGGTGTAAAGCTGGTGGGGAGGTGAGCCCAGAAAACCAAAACCAACCAATCAAACAAAAAAACCCAGTGCCGTCAAGTCGATGCTAACTCATAGAGGTCCTCTAGGACAGAGTAGAACTGCTCCCACCCTGTGACGCTCTGTGCCTGTGCACACACCATTTTGTATTCTGAAACCGATCCTGCCCATATCAACCAGCCTTCACAAGCTACCCAGGAAGCCATCTGGGATGACACGCAGCTCCCTCTGTCTCCTTACTTGGGGAACCTATAAAGGTATCTTTGGTTTTCCCCAATTCGGTCTCTGTCTTTTTGGTCCTGGCAGAGTTATACTCAGCAAAACCTGGACTCTGGCAACAGTATGACACAATCTTTGGGGGTTTATGGCTCCTGAAGGTTTTTTTTAAAATTATGATTGAATGAAGATGTACATTCCCATATAAATCTACATGCTCACCTATATGCAGCTCCCACTGCCCTCCCTGCCCGGTGACAGCACACCCCTCCTCTCTGCTCCATACATGTCCTGTCCTCCCAACAGTCTCCTATCCCCTCCTCTCCACCCACTCCCCTTCCCCTTCTGAAGGTTTTAATCTGGTCCTGAATTAAATGCAATCTTTGCTTCTCTAGTCCACTCTGGACTGTCACCAAGCTGACATTTATACATTTCTGTGGTTGCCTCCAGCAAACTTCACGCTGCCTTTTCCCCTAACCCTTGTGTTCTGTCTTCAAAATAAGAATTAATCTTTAGCAGACAAGGACAAGAAGGAGGATGTATTCAGATAAATTAGCTGCAAATGTACCTTGTGTTCAGAAGACTGCTTTCATCTCAAGATGTGTTTTTATCCCTTAACCTTTTTGATCACCAAATGGATATGAATTTGCCTGCTTTGATTTTATCAGCCTGATGCACTTTTCTCCCAAAGGTGCTGAGGGAGTGGCTGAAGTCCATGCTTAATTTAAGAGAAGCTCAAAGAGTCATCTTGAGATCTGGCCCCAATTTCAATAATTATTGCTAATTCATTAATCAGGAATACAAATGTCCAGATTGACTTAAATCTGTGCAGAAGTACGGAGATATGAAAAATGTGGTCTATCTCTATCAGGGGGCTGATAATAAGGATGATAAAAGTAGATATTACTAACACTGAGCTAGTGCTATAAATATTACTATCACTATAAATGTCACTGTTTATGACTGGTCCATATTTTCTGAGCATCTGCTCGATACCAGAGACAGAGCCAGGGACAAGTGATAGAAATATAGCCTACGTATTGCGGGTGAGGAGGGGACAGCTGGGACCAGGAATAGTATGGTTCCTTTTTGCACTGAGTTAATAGTTTAGAGGGGAAACAGAAAGTAACCAAACCAAAAACCAAACCCACTGCTGTCCAGTTGATTCTGACTTCTAGCAACCCTATAGGACAGAGTAGAACTGCCCTATAGAGTTTCCAAGGAGCGCCTGACAGATTTAAATGGCTGACCTTTTGGTTAGCAGCTGTAGCACTTAGCTACTATACCACCAGGGTTTCCAATAAGTAACTAGGCAATGGTCATTCAGTTTAATAAGTGGCACAATGTAGGCATAATGTTGGGAGCCCAGGGGAAGGGCATGAGATGGATTTGGCTGGGGCAGGGGTAGGGATCAGAGAGACCATGCACTGCACTGGTTCTGAGTCAGGATGCCCTCTGTCTGGAAGTGAAACTACCAGCGATGCACTGTATCAGTTAGGAATGCTTTCAGGTGCAAGTAAGCTGAACACTCACTGACTACGACCTGAAAAATAGGATTCAGTGGCAGATCTACCGAGAAGCTAACGAAACTGCAACTTCAGGCACTTTGCTCACCTGTATGTGTCCCTCCAATACCCTGGAAGTTACTTTTGCAATATGTTCATAAGCTCATATGTTTTTGTGAAATTTGCAGAAGTAGACTATGTAAATCAGATTGCTTAAGACCTCTGTTTCTTCTCTGTTTCTTTGATGTCATTTGTTAGGCTTTCCCTTGTGTCTAGTGGTACTGCAAGGACTGTGTGAAGTTTGGGAATCTATCTAACGGGAAGTTGAGTTGGGAATACACTTGGGTAGGCTTTAGTGGAACGTGTGTAGGCAGTTCACGGTCACTTCCATGTATGGTTATAGTGCTACTTAGAGTCCTGATGGAGACTCTCAAGGTATTATGATACAAAGATACAAAGCCAAGGATGTATCGCAATATGAAGGGAATGGAGAAGAACGAAGATTTGAAATGTTTACAGCCAGAAGTTCTCCTTGTGAAGTAATTTGGGGGTGTCTCAGGCATTTAATTAAAAATTTTACACCATTTTTCTTGATTTCATAATACCTGCAGTATTTGTCAGAGACCCTGGGTGGAACAAACAGTTAATGCACTTGGCTGCTAATAGAAAGCTCAGAGGTTCAAGTCCACCCAAAGGTACGTTAGAAGAGGAGCCTGGTGGTCTGCTTCTGAAAAATCAACCACTGAAAATTCTGTGGAGCGCAGTTCTCCTTAGACACACATAAGATCACCACGAATCAGAATTGACTCAACCGCAACTGATTTGTGTGTGTAGTATCTGTCAGCTATAAAAATTTGCATCAGATTCTGCTTTCTTATCTCATTGTGAGTAAATGATCATTCACTGACCAATTTTGTCCTCTTTGATTTGTTTTTTTTTTTTTTTTTTAAAGAAGCCCCTTCCTAATTGTTTGATTGGATCCACTCTGGGCTTATTTCTTCTCACATAACAAGACTACTGCAGTGAGTGGTTCTGACGTTAATTTAGTAGTTTAGTCAGGTCCAGGAGCTGGTGAGTCTCTCTAGGATGCTTCTGCGCTTCTATCAAAGTCCAAAGAAGGCTGCTATGGCTTGGAGCCCCTCCTATGACAGTGTCCAGAGCAGGAAGTCACATGGCAGCAAGAGAGGAAAAGCTGTCCCCAAAGCCTCCTCAGGTGACTTTCCCGTAAAACTCATTGGCTGCTACTCTAGACCAGGTGTCAACAAACCTTTTCTCTAAATGGCCAGAGAGTAAATATTTTAGGCTTTGTGGGTCAAATGGTCCATCACAACCACTCAGCCTTGCCATTTTAGCAAAACAAGCAACCACAGACAATTCATAAATGAATGGGCACGACTTTGTTCCCATAACTCTTTATTGAAATAAAAACCACAACTGTCCAGCCAGATTTTGGTCCATGGACCATACATACTTTGTCCACCCCTACTTTAGATCCATCATGGGAATCAGTGTTGGCTTTTCCTAAAGCCAATTCTAGTTTAAAACCCCAAACACCAAACTGGTTACCATTGAGTCGAATCAATCCTTACTTATAACAGCCTACAGGACAGAGTAAAACTGTTCCATAGGTTTCCAAGGAGAGGCTGGTGGATTTGAACTGCTAACCTTTTGATTCACAGCCAAATGCTTAACCACTGTGCCACTAGGGCCCATAATTCAAGGTTAGAGCCCCAAACATGTAAACAATTCATTAAAAAAAAAAACAACAGAAAAACAGCCCAATTAGAAAGTGAACTAAAGGCATGCACAGAGAAGTTACAGGTGAAGCCAAATGTCCAGAAATCCAAGAATAATTGCTTGACAGTGACACACCATCTCTGACTGCACACTGCTGGAGGCGGTGAATTGAGAGTTTAGCAATACCAACGTTGGGAAGGATCAGAGGAAACAAGAACTTCCTCACTGGGCAAATGAGCCAAGCCACTCTGGAGAGCAATTTAGCAATATCTGATAAAATGGACTTGCAATACCCTTTGACCTGTGAGTTCAGCTTTCAGTTCTTTATTTTGAGAAATGCTTGTGTGTGCAAACAGGGTTGTTTACAAAAATGTTCTTGGTGACATTATCCAAATTAGTGAAAAGTCAAACCCCAAAAACCAAACCCAGTGCCATCGAGTTGATTCTGACTCATAGCAACCCTATACAGTGCAGAGTAGAACTGCTCCATCCGGTTTCCAAGGAGTTGCCTGGTGGATCTGAAGTACTGACGTTTTGGTTAGCAGCTATAGCTCTTAAACACTGTGGCCACCAGGGTTTCCACCTGATAACGGATGAAAAACAGACCAAATCCACTGCTGTCAAGTCAATTTTGATTCACAGCGACCCTACAGGACAGAGCAGAACTGCTCCATAGAGTTTACAAGCAGCACCCGGTGGATTTGAACCGCTGAGTCTTACCCACTATGCTACCAGGGTTTCCATCTGATATATAAAAACCAAAACCAAACCCAGTGCTGTTGTGTCGATTCCAACTCATAGTTAACCTACAGAACAGTGTACAACTGCTCCATACAGTTTCCAAGGAGCATCTGGTAGATTTGAACTTCCAACCTTTTGGTTCACTTACATAGCACTTAACCACTACACCACCAAGGCTTCTAGTGAAGAGATGGATAAACCAAAAAGTCCGAGTGTGTGTTCCCTTAGAAGCAGATGTTAAGAGAAAGAAAGCCGTTTATTTGGGAGGTGATCCAGACAGGCGTGAAGGAGGGAAATGAAGCCGTTTGGGGACAGAAAAGGACGTGATGTCAATAAAAGGTGCTTCAGGGAGCAGCTAATGACTGTGGGCAGTTTTAGCTCAATCTCTCTGCAAATCTAAGACAATGTCCACAAGGTGGAACCCCTACTGTGCTGTATTCTTCCCCCGGCTTCCTCCCCTACAGTGCTGTGTTAGCAAATCCTTTCCTTTGCTGGGCTTCCCCCACCTCAGCTGTGCCCAAGAATTCTGGCTTTTGCTTGGAGATCCTACGGATGTCCCCCCCCTCGCACCTGTGTGATATGACTTAGCACGCTGCTGATGTAACTTGTGTGAACTCCCTACATGTAAACTCCTTTCAAAGCAACCTGCCTGCCAGCCCTGAGTGAGCTGTCTTGGTAGTCAGAGCTCTGACTGACTCCTTTCCTTGTGCAACAAAATGAAAGTAATGCCTTGCCTGTTCTCCCGCCTCAGTCTCTTGATTTCTGGCCAATGTGAGTCAAGCTTAGTAAGCACTCGCAGTTTCCAGCTGGTAACATATAAAGTGTATCTCTGGGTTGTCCCACTAAAGGGCAATGAAACTGGGTTATTTATCTACCAAAGCCCATCACTCTTGGATTGAGATCACTTCTGTGAGCGACAATTCCCTGTCTGGTGGACAGTGAGTGTGCTCAGATAGATAGAGAGCAGTCTTGTTAGAGAGATGCAGAAATCCACTGCAGTGACGTCCAGGTGGTCCCAGAAGGGGAACTTAAGAGCTTCAGCCATGTGTCTACGCATAGCATAGATAATTAAGTCCATGGATGATGCCGTGGTTATATGCCTGACTGCTGATGCAAGGTGGGCAATTCAAATCCACCAGCTGCTTCCCAGGAGACAGAGGTGGCAGTCTGCTTCTGTCACAATTACAGCCTCAGATATCCTATGAGGCAGTTCTGCCTAAAAGGATGGTATGAGTCAGAACTGACCTGATGGCAACAGGTTTGGGTTCTTTTGGTTTTAGAGTCATAGACTCGCTCTTTTAGGTGGCTATCTTAGTCTTCTAGTGCTGCTTTAACAGAAATACCACAAGTGGATGGCCTTAAAAGGAGAAATTTTATTTTGTCACAGTCCAGCAGGCTAAAGTCCAAATTCAGGGTGTCGTCTCCAGGGGAAGTCAGCTCTCTCTGCAGGAAGGTCCTTAGCGTCAGCCTTCCCCTGGACGTGCAAGGACCCTGGGTCGTTTCCAAAGGATGTGCTCTGATCTTGGTCCAGCTTCTTAGTGGTATAAGCTTCCCAACCACCTACTTGGTTCCCTTCCCTTTTGTCTCTTGTAGGATAAAAGGTGGTACAAGCCACACTCTAGGGAAAGTCCCTTTACATTGGAGTAGGGAGGTAGCTTGAGGAAGGGTACTAAACAGTCCCACCCGAATCCTCTTTAGTATAATCCAGTTTGTTAACCACAAGCAGAGATTAGGATTTACAGTATAGGGAAATCACAAAATGGGGGGGGGGGTAATCATATAGTACTGGGAATCACAGCCCAGCCAAATGATTACACACATTTTGGGGGGACCCAATGCAATCCACGACAGTGCAGAAGTGACTCGCCTTCAGCTAAGAAACCGAAAGATTGGCAGTTTGAATTCACTCAGCAGCACTGCGGAAGAAAGTCCTGGTGAACTGCTTCTGTAACTATTTCAGCCAAGAAAACCCTATGGATCAGGGTTCACCATGAGACAGGGGCCCACTGACAGCAGCAAACAACCACAAGAATACCCAGACTAGACGCTCTGCAACACCTGAGCTGACTGAGCTAAAATGTGACAGGACCACCACTATAAACCTCCAGACTTTTATGCTGAAAAAAATTATACTGAATGAAGAAAGCAACTTGCCGAATAAAATCATTACCAGAAAAACCCAGCTGCAGACTCCTGTTGCCTGTCACTAGTAAGCCCATTATACTAAGACAGGAACTGAATCTTTAAAAGCACTCTGAAAACCTTCCTAACATCTTAGTCTAGGCTGGCTAGTTTTAGAGAAGGGTTTAGGGAACGGAAGGGTGGTAAGTGAGGGGTGCAGGCATGCAAGCTTTCCAAGGCAAGGAGGTTGGAGAAGATACAACTTTTTTTGTCTCAAGGCAAGTTGTCCTTGGGGTTTTCAGGCTGGTTACTTTTCCCAGCAACTGGATTGCTTTTCTCCATTCTGGGCTGCAAATTTGTATCCCTCTGTTGGGTCAGTGTTCAAGAACAGCCTGGGGGGAATGAAAACCAAACCCAGTGCTGGTCCAGCTGATGTCAAGTCATAGAGACCCTATAAGACAGAGTAGAACTGCCCCATAGAGCTCCCATGGAGCACCTGGTGGATTTGAACTACTGACCTTGGTTAGCAACTGTAGCACTTAACCATTATGCCACCAGGTTTCCCAGCCTGGGAAAACAAACTCCTGTCTTTGTGAGTACCAGACAGAAGGGAGGTTACAATTTTCTTTATGTGGCAGCATTCCTAGAGGGGCCGGAGGTGGGTGGGGAGGTGAGGGGTAAGTTGGGTGGGGTAGGGAAAGAAAGTTTTTATTAAGAAGCTAGCAAAGAATTTTTCTACAGTTATTAACCCTATTAATATGTTTAGCATGACATTTATTTAAAAATGAAAAACATGCCTAACAGACCCACCCACTGCCTTTGAGTTGGTTCTGACTCATGGCGACCTTGTAGAACAGAGTGGAACTGATCCACAGAGTTTCTAAGGAGAATCTTACTTATTTGAAATTACTCCTTATTAAAAAGTTTATTTTTTTTTTAATGAGGAACATTTAAAATAAGAATCCTAATAACATGGAGCAAACAGGAAAGCACAGTGATAAATGTGGTTACCTGGAGAGACTGTGCACTTAACGCTCATAACACCTTTCATGCTTAAAACACTGTTGCATTCAACTCTGGAGCTGGTCTTCAATACTTATTACTTGTGTGGTAGAAGTCCCAACCTGCTAACTTGCTGGCCAAGATTTGAACTGCCAACCTTTTTAGTTACCAGTCATAGAATTTAACCACTGTGCCACCAGGGTTTCTCATCTAATAGTAGTATAATTACGACCAAAATGTGTAGGCTCACATCATGTGGCCCACATGCAGACAAGGTTGAACACAATAACACGCATGAGAATGACAGCCCAGCCAATTTTGGAACCGTCCTTATCTCTGGAAAAAGAGGGAGAGAAAACTGGAAAACACTGGCTTCCACTGTAACTACAAAGTTTTGCTCTTTGAAAAAAACTAAAGCATGTTAGACAAAATGATGTCGCTGTTAGGTGCTATAGAGTTAATTCTGACTCTTAGCGACCATATGACCGTATCGGTCAGAGTAGAACTGCCCCATGGAGTTTCCAGGGAGCAGCTGGTGGATCTGAACTGCTGACCTCTTGGTTAGCAGCTGTAGCACTTCACCGTGAAACCACTAGGGTTTCCTGGCAAAATGATAAGATGTAGTAAAGCTGGGTGGTTGGGTGCATATGTGTTTGTATAGTGCCATTCTCTATACTTATTTGAAATTACTTCTTATCAAAAAGTTTATTTTTTTTTAAATGAGGAACATTTAAAATAAGAATCCTAATAACATGGAGTAAACAGGAAGGCACAGCGATAAATGTGGTTACCTGGAGAGACTGTACACTTAACGCTCATAACACCTTTCATGCTTAAAACACTGTTGCATTCAACTCTGGAGCTGGTCTTCAATACCTATTACTTGTGTAGCAGAAGTCCCAACCTGCTAACTTTCTGGCCAAGTACAGCCCATAAACGTGTTTTATTTGGCCCGTACTGTGTTATAATACTTTTTTAAAAAATACGTTATTATCATTTAAAACTTGTGAGATTTTTTTTTTTTTTTTTAATATACAAATCCAGATTCCTGGCTTCTCTTTAAAAAAAAAAAAACAGAAAGAAAGATCTGATACTACTGAGCCTGCATTCCTACACAAAACCCATGAGCTGGAGCTGAAGAGTGGCTACCCCTTAAGTTCAGTTTGCCATAATCCCCACCCCTCCTTATTGTCCCTGACACAGGGGTTGGGGGCTAGCTGCCATTCATTATCATGTGTGTATTGTTGGCTTTCTTAGAGTGGAGTGATAAGCAGAATAAAGTTAAAAATCAGGTGAGGGATCTAGCCGGTTATTTCTCCAAAGAAGATGTACCAGTGCCCAGCAAGCACATGAAAAGACACTCAGTAGCCTTACAGAAATAAAGATACAAATGACACCCACAGTCCTTGAGTTGATTCCCATTCCCAGAACTCCTATAGGGTGAGTAAAATTGCCCCATAGGTTTTGCTTGGTAGCTGAGCACTCTCACCACTGCACCACTAACAGCCTATGTCATGGAAAAAGCCATGGCTGTCGAGTTGATTCCTACTCACAGAGATGGTATAGGGCAGAGCAGAACTGCCCCTTAGCGTTTCCAAGGCTGTAATCCTTACAGAAGCAGACCACCACATCTTTCTCCTGCAGAGGGGCTGGTAAGTTCAAACCACTGGTGTTTCAGTTAGCAGTCGAGTACTTAACTTCTGTGCCCCCAGGGCTCAACAACAACAACAAAAAAACTGTCATAGAGTTAATTCCAGTTCACAGCAACCCTATAGGACAGAGTAGAACTACCCTATACAGTTTCCAAGGAGCCACTGGTGGATTCAAACCACTGAATGTCTGGTTAGTAGCTCTTAACTACTATGTGTGACATCGGGGGGAGTCGTTGGGAAAATGCAAATCAAAACCATGTGAGACACCACTAGGCAGGCTCTTTTGAAAAAGATAGACAATGACAAATGTTAGTGAGGAAGTGGAGAAACTGAAACTCTCATATAGTGCTAATGGGGATGTTGAATGATGCAGCTACACTGGATGACAGTCTGGCAGTTCCCCAAATGCTTAGAGTTACTGTATGCCCCAGTGTCTTCGTCACCTGGTACTGCTCCAACAGAAAATATCACGAGTAGAAGGTTTCATGAGGAGAACCTTTACTGACACAGTCTGGTAAGCTGTGAAACCATTGACAAGTTACAAGTCCATTCCATATGAGAAATCATCACAGTCTAGTAGGCTGAGTCCAAACCCAGTGAGAGCGTTCTCAGCACAGGAACCTCGGGTCCAAAGGACGGGATCTGCTCTTGGTGCTTCTCCCTTGGTGGTATGAGGTTCCCAACTGTCTCGCCTCACTTCGGTCCTTTACATTCCACAAGCTTGTAGCTTGAGTTCTGCCGCCCTACCAAAAGGTTGGCAGTTCAAATCCATCAGGTGTTCCTTGGAAACTCTATGGGGCAGTTCTACTCTGCCCTATAGGGCCACTGTGAGTCAGAATCAACTCAAACGCCCTGGAGCTTAGGTAAATCCATAGAGACATAAAGTAGATTAGTCGGGGCAGGACATATAGATACTGGGTGTGTGGAGGTATGGGGCGTAACTACTAACAGATACAGGCCTTCTTTTGGCGGTGATGATTGACTTGTTCTGGAATTAGTGGAGATGTCTACACACCTTTGTGAGTAGTATATTAAAGACCACCTGATTATAACCTTTTTTTTTAATTATGACTGAATGAAAACGTACATTCCCGTATAAATATACATGCCCACCTATATGCAGCTTCCACTGCTCTCCCTGTCCGGTGACAGCACACTATTCTTCTCTTTTCCATACATGTCTCATCCTCACAACCGCCTCCTTTCCCCTCCTCTCCACCCACTCTCCTTCCTCCAGCCAGAGGACAGCAGGATGATATCCTATAGATGCACAGAACCATAAAATTTTAAAAGAGTGAATTTTATGCTACATGAATTGTAGCTCAATTTTTTAAATTAAAAGAAAAGTAAAGCAGAGTCATCTGAGAATCTTGTTAAAATGCAGATTCTGGTTCAAGAGGTCTGGGACAGGGCTCAGGAGCCTGCATTTCTGACTCACTCCCAGATGTTGCTGCTGATTGATAGACTGTGAGACGCTGGTCTAGACCACAGTCAGCTCTTGATGCAGCAGTTCAGCTATGCAAACACGACACCTCCATCCTCTGAGCTCCTGAAAAGGCAGCTGGCCAACAACAGGCCCCTGAAGTCAAGTGCACTTCACCCCCTCTCAGACGCCCCAGGTGACTTCCTGTGTATACCTACCGTCAGTGTCATTGTACAATGTCATGAGATGAAATGTTTCCTGCTATGAAAACAATCTTTGTGGCTTGACCTGAGCATTTACTAGCAGCGCGGACCATCACACAGCAGATGCCTTGTATTACAGCCTCCACGCACACATAAAATGTAAAAAATAAATAAAGTACAATAAAAGCAGGGTTCACGTACTGATTTAAGCTACTGCTTCTTATTACTGAGCAAAGTCAGTATCTTGATGCCTTCCATGAGTTTCTTTGCCATAATTCTCAATCCCAAACTAGAAATAGCAGTTTTTCAAGTTTAAAGTACATAGCCATTGTTGATGTGTACCTGTTTTGTTTCCTGGAATCTAGAATAGTGTTATATTGGAACTAGGGCTTCAAGCAGGTTTGAACCCATGCTGAGGATTTGCGTTTCCGACAAGTTCCCTGGGCAATGCTAATACTGCAGGTTAGGGACCACTTCTGAGGACCACTGGTAGAGCAGTGGTTCTCAAAACTTATTACATGGGATTATCACCTAGGGATCTTGTAAAAATGTAGGTTCTGGTTCAGTGTGAGGGCTGACGATGAAGTCCACAAACTGAACTGTTCTAAGTGCTACATACTTCATTGCTGAATATCACACCTTCCAAGTACTCCCCTTGAGAAGCTATCCACTGATGCCAACGTCAAAGTCTACACTTCAAAGCCATTTTGGAACTCTTTCTGGAATGGCCATTGCACACCGTGCAAAGGTGACAAGTTTGCAAACTTCATTGTGTAGTTGTCTGTGAGGGAGTTTTCAGCCATTCTTCCTACTCACCTGATCTTTGATTGCAACACTCTCCCTACTCACCTGATCTAGCCCCTAATGACTATTTTCTTTACCCAAAGCTAAAGAAAATATTGAAAAGAAGACATTTTTGATGACATTCAGGCCATCAGGGAGTAATACGATGACAGCTCTGATGGTTATTACAGAAAGGAGTTCCAAAATTGGTTTGAAGGGTGGAACAGGTGCTGGCGTTGGGGCAAAGCTTCTCAAGAGGAGCACTTCGAAGGTGATCATGGTGACATTCAGCAACAGATAGGTAGCACTTTTTCTAGGACGAGCTCCTAAACTTAACTGGCAGTCCTCATAATTGGGGTGGAATCGCAAATTCTCAGCAGGGATTTTGAGGCAGGAAACCACCAGATGATGGCTGGGCAGAACTCCACTGCTCTTTCCCCCGTGTCATGGCCCCAGTGTGATTGTGCAGATCTGATGCCACGACATCACTGCTGGAGCTGTCCACCAGCCCCATTGGACCACAACATCCCTAAAGACACATTGAAGAAGAGCTCACTCCTATTCTGGTTCATCCACTTATATAAAGCTCCCTGTGCCTGCCCACCTATCTTGGCAATGCAGGTTATTTTGTGGTACTTTGCTTAGCCAACCAAATCAAGTTTTTCTTCCTTTAATTTTGCCCAACTTGTGGCTAGTGTCACATGGAGTGATACCTGGAGGTCTGGTAGCAGTTTGAGCCGAATCAAACCAGTTCAAAATCCTAACCAGAAAAATAGACACAATGGGAATGATTTAATCCCAGGCAAAAACTCATCAAAAGACCAAAATCAAAGGCCAACAATCACTCACAGAAATGACAGTGTGTGAGAGAGTGAAAAGAAAGCAACTGATATTTATTGAACACCTAAAAGGAACCCAGGAGTTCCTTGTTGAGGCAAATGGTTAAATGCTCAACGACTAGTGGAAAAGTTGGAAGTTTGAACCCAACTATTGACACCTTGGAAGGCAAGCCTGGAGATCTGCTTTAGAAAACTCACAGCCGTGACAATCCGATGGAGCAGTTCTACTCTGCACACATGGAGGTCCTGATGAGTCACATGGACTCCAGAGCAACTAACCACAACAGTAACAAAACCCATCTTCTTGGCTTATCTTGTTTGTATTTGTTAGGAATGCTTTTGGGTAAGCCACCAAGAGGCCATCTAAGATGCATCACTCTCTCCCAAACTACCTGGAGCAAAGGGGAATAAAGAACACCAAAGACATAAGGAAAATATGAGCCTAAGAGACAGAAAGGGCCATGTAAATCGGAGACTCCATCAGCCTGAGATCGGAAGAACTAGGTGGTGTCTGATGACCACCAAAGACAGCCCTGACAGGGAATGCAACAGAGAGTCTCTGGTGCAGCAGGAGAAAAGTGGGGCACAGAACTCAAATTCTAGTAAAAAGACCAGACCTGATGGTCTGACAGACTGGAGAAACTCTGGAAGACACGCTTCCTAGACCGTCTGTTAGCCCAGGACTAAAACTTTTCCTGAAGCCAACTCTTCAGAGATTAGACTAGACTGTAAGACACAAAATAATACTGGTGAAGAGTGTACTTGTTAGTTTAAGTAGATCCATGAAACCAACCAGAGGTGAGATGAGAGGGAGAAAATGGACAGGAGCTGGTTGGATGGACACGGGAAATACAGGATTGAGAGGAGTGCGCTGTCCCCTTGTGGGGAGAGCAAGTAGGGTCACATAGCAATGGGTGTGTTAACTTTTTGTATGCAAAACTGACTTGAATTATAAACTCTTAATTAAAGCACAATTAAAATATTAAGAAAAAAGAATACTTTTGGGTAAAACCAAGAGAAAACTTGACTATAGTGGACTTGTCGGTCAGCTACTGCTAGATAACAAATAATACCCAATCTCGGAGCACCTGACACCCATCATTTTTTGCTCATTCATACATTTCTGGGTTGGCGGGATGTCACTGCCTCAAGCTAGACTTAGCTCCAGGCCGTGGGTTGGGCTGAGTCCTGCTGCTCCACATCTCTCTGGAAATGAGCAGGTTTCTCAGAGCAGGTTCTCCTGAAGATGACAGAAGAACAAGAGGACAAGCCCAACCTCACAAGTCCGTTTTAAGACTCTGCTCACATTTCATTCACCAGTATCCCATTAGACAATGCAAGTCATACATACAAACAAGCCTAAAGTCAAGACACAGAGAAGTACGCTCTGCCCTCCATGAAGCCAAGAGTATAGATGGATAATTCTACTACAGGGTAGGAAATAATTGGGACCAGCCTTCCAATACACCGCTGTGGCATAATTAAACAGTGATTTATTTTTCTTTTGTAACAGGAAATCTAGAAGCACGCAATCCATGGCTGGTGGAAGTGTTCAGCAACATTGCCATTGTGGCTTTATCTCGTCACCATACGTTGGATTCTGCCTTCATGCTCAAGATCCTAAGATTGCAACACAGCAGCTCCATTTGCAGGCCTGTGTCTGTACTGCAGGCAAGAACAAGTAGGACAGTTAGGCCTGAGGCAGTAAGGCAGAAGGTTTCCTAGAAGCCTGCAGTTGACTAGCTATCAGCAGGAGCTGCGACACACGAGAGTCAGGAAAATAAGCATGCTTCCAAGGGCTCCTTGCTGCCTCAGACAAAACGCAGGACCTGTTAGGAAGCAGGAGCAATGGCTACTGGGTAAGCAGTTAGCAGGGTCTGCTACCCTGTTGAAATCACACAAAAATATTTTCAAAAGTTAGCATTATTCACCTTTCCAAGATGAGGAACTGCTGGCCTAGAGAAGTGAAATTAACTTGCTCAAGTTGCCTCAGCCAGGACGTGATGGAACTAGGATCTGAATATAACATCATATTCATCTTACAACTACTCCCACCCCCGACGGGACTGGGGCCCAGAACACCTTGTTCCTGGTCTTTTCCTCTGCCATGCGTGCAATGCAAAGTCATTCGTGTGTGACTTGGAACCTGCCAGTCAATACGACTGGTGTCAACGTCTCAATCTGCCCAATTCCCAGGTAGGCGTAGAAAATCTCCCTGAACTGTCTTTCCAGTTTGGAAGTTCTGTGACTTTTATGAACTACCTCTCTGAGAAGAATTATGAAGATATGGACCATCTGTCTTTATAGTTTTTTCACCTCTTTATTATTAAACTGGCAATTAAAGAGGAAATTAAACCATTACGGCTTGTAAATTTCCCTTTCAAGAGTGTACCTTCCAGTTTCCTTCAGTTTGAAAACCAGTGCCATAGAGAAGTTGGTAAGAGTTTATCTCAGAAAGTTAATCATATCATAAGGGCATATAAGCTCAATGAATAAGTTCTCTTTAGTCTCAAAAACAAAAATCAAAAACCTAAACTTCTGTTTCAGCTAAACTGAAAGAAATTAGAATTTACCCATTATTCTAAACACACAAAGACAGTTAAAGCCACCAGAATTTTTCTAGACACTATATGTAAATAAATACAGACATGTTTATATATCTCCAAGTGGGACAACATCATTTTGAAATACTTTTAGCTTACATTTTATTGTAAAGATTTTCCATGACAATTTACATGATATCATGACTTTTAATGCCTATGAGCCCTGGTTCTGTGGTGATTAAGCATTCAGCTGCCAATCAAAAGGTTGGCAGTTCAAATCCACCAGCTGCTCCTTGGAAACCCTATGAGACAGTTCTACTCTGTCCTATAGGTCACTGGGAATAAGAATCAGCTTGATGGCAATGGAATTTTTGGTTTAATGCCTAACACATCTTCAATTTCTACAGTTACACTACAATTTATTTAACTGTTGCTATTGTTCCTAATTTTCTGTTAATAAGCAATTATTTCCCATAATATATACAAATATAAGCAATTTTATACATATGTATATATAAGCTATTACATGTATCTGGAGTGATACAACATGTTTTTGTATATCACATAGATTAATTTTTAAGCTTGGCTATTATATGTATATTTATATTTAGAAATAACACAATTAGTCTTTACAAGAGTCATATAACCTTTAAGTTAAAAATAGAATTTATTTAACTAAATATCCTGATTCAGTTAAAAGACTAAAGAATTGTTAAGAGTATAGGTGGTAGTGGAAACTTTGGTGGTACAGTCTCCAGGAGCCCCTTGGGAACACTATGGGATGATTCTACCCTGTCGTACAGGGTCACTATGAGTCAGAATCAACTCGATGGTAGTGGGTTTGGTTTACAGGGGGTGGTGGTGGTTGGTAGCTGCTGTAGGGTTGATTCTGACCTATGGCAAACCCATATGTAAGAGGACAGCTGCCCCATGGACAGAATGTGAATACAGCACAAATTAGGCACAGAGTCCTTGAATGAGAGAAGTCTAGGAAACCTTCCCATAAATAGTGTAGCCATATAATCCTTGGGTACATATCTTTGTAGACTTATCTGATATTTTCAGTGGCATAATTACTTATAATTGATCCTATAACTGGTTACAACCCTGGCCAGTGAGTTGAGGCTGGCCTGTCTTCCAAGGATGCGGTAGAGTCAGTGATCATTTCGGGGACAGGTTTCACGCCATCTATTCCAACTGGATGACTTCCATTGCAGACATACCTGCCCAGAAGATGCCTAAGATAGAAGACCCCACCCAATCAACAGCAGACTCATTTTGGAGAAATCTCTGAAGCTGCCTAAGAGCTGCACCAAACCCATTGCTCTCAAGTCAATTCTGACTCACAGCAACCCTACTGGAGAGAGTAGAACTGTTCCATACAATTTCCAAGGAGCACCTGGTAGATTCAAACTGCCAATCTTCTGCTTAGCAGCTGTAGCACTTAACCACTATGCCACCAGGGTTTCCTCTAAGGACTGTAGGATTTATTTATGGTGTTTCCTCCAATGTTTGAGGATCTCTTATGATTTAGGGTACAGACTGCCATGTATTCAGAAGGGAGACAAGGTAATGACTGGCTTTGGCACAATAAATATAGTCGCAGGGGTGTACATGGCACTCTTGAAAAGAGAATGATACTTACAATTATGGGGGCGTCCCAACTGGACCCTATATCAATCAAAGAACCAGGCTGAAAACACCCTAAACATGTCCTACTGGCCAACTGGTGTATCTAAAGGTACCCAGTTCAGACTGAGTACCTGAGTCTGTTTAAGAGGAACTGCTTGAGGGCAGACAGTCCAACCTGTCCTGTTTGTCCCAGGTCACCAGCTGGGGCATTTCTCTGCCCACAGAATGAACAATGGTCTTGGGAATGGAGATGAGAAAGAGATTCAAAAGGGTTGACAAGAGTTCTATGTGGGCAGTACAACAGCTGGGGCCAATTCCTGCTGTTCCCAATAGACTTTTTGGCAAGGTTAACTGGAATAGCAATCAAATCATGATTAGAGCCAGTTAGTGAGGAGGGATGACCATGCAGCCAGTTGAACGTAACCCATTTGCAATAACTTGAAAGACCCATATCAGGACATGTTCTTTTATGAGGAAAGTTCCAGAAGTGCCCTGAAAGACAAAAGATTACCAATGTTCTTTCTTTTCCCAACTCCTAGAGTCTAAAGTTAAGCATAAAACAATTATGGGCACAGCACAAGACCAGGTAGTGTTTTCTTCGGTTGTGTACAGGGTCGCTATGAGTCAGAACTGACTCCACAGCACCTAATACGGATAACAACAGTCTAAAGTGTTTCCTGCTCATGTGCCTGAGTTTTTGCTCTTCCACTGTCACTGAATCAGGGGTACGTTCCAGCAGCTATATCCTCAGCTGTTCCAGTATCCCACCACTCACACTCAGACCTCTTACCCAAAACAGCCAAGCGCAAGAGGGAGCAGGGCATGTTTATGAAGCAGACACAGAGACCCACTGTGTCTCTCATTTTAGAGGGCCGACAAACCAAAACCCAAACCCACTGCCATGGAGTTGTGTGCGACTCATAGCAACCCTGGGGGTCAGGCTAGAACTGTCCCAGAGAGTTTCCAAGGAGCACCTGGCAGATTTGAACTGACAACCTTTTGGTTAGCAGACGTAGCACTTAACCCACTACAGCACGAGGGTTTCCAAGAGGGCAGACAAAGGGGGACCAAATGAGCAGTGTACTCAATGAAGTGTTTGTCATCCTTCTGTTCAAGTACCTTGGTAATGGATTGTGTACCCCCAAAGTCAGTGTCAACTTTGGCTAGGCCATGATTCCCAGTATTGTGTGGTTGTTCCCCATTTAGAGACTTTTCTGTGTGTCATAAATCATAATTTCTGCTCCGGTTAAAGAGGATTAGGGTGGGAGGTAACAGCCTTGCTCACACCACATCCCTGATCCAACACAAAGGGAATTTCCCTGGGCTATGGCCTTTACCACCTTTTAGCTTATAAAAAAAACTCACTGTCGTCGAGTTGGTTCTGACTCATAGTGACCCTATAGGTCAGAGTAGAACTGCCCCATAGTTTCTACAGAGTGCCTAGTGGATTTGAACTGCTGACCTCCTGGTTAGCAGACATAGCACTTAACTTTATCCTAATAGGAGACAAAAACAAAGGGAAGCAAACAGAGAGTGATGACCTCACACCAAAAAATGACAGGGCCTGGAAGACAGCACATCCTGGGTCCCTGCACAGGGAAGCTCCTAGTCCAGGGAAAGCCTGATGACAAAGACCATCCTCCACAGGGGACAGAGGGAATAGGTTTCCCCTCAAGTCAACACCTTGAATTTGGCCCTTTAGCCTGTTAGCCTGTGAGCAAATAAACTTCTTTTGGTTATAACCATCCACTTACGGTATTTCTGTTATAGCAGCATTAGATGACTGATACAATCATGGTCATGCAAAAAGAAAAACCAGGTGGGTGATCTAGAATTAAAGCTGAGTCTCCAAGGACCCTCTGGCCAGTTTTTCACCTGGAGGGGATGGCCTGGGGTTGCTGCTGGCAGAGAAAAACAGACATCAGGTCCAAAAAGGATCAAGATGGAAGTCTGAGTTTTCAAAATAAGCCTATAAACCTGAGTTTATTTGTCAGGACTTAACAATAGCAGAGGCCTGCAGATGTTGGGGAGTGAGGAAAGTTCATCAGATACTTTGACCATTCATCCATTGCCAATCAGCTTTTGTAATAAGGGGGGCACTACGCTCAGATGGGAGCCCCTGGTGGTGCAGTGGTTGAGCACTCAGCTGCCAACCAAAAGGTTGGCAGTTCAAACCCACCAGCTGTTCTGCAGAAAGAAGATACAGCAGTCTACTTTGGTAGAGACTACAGCCTTGTAAACCCTTTGGGGCAGTTCTGCTCTGCTCTATAGGGTTACTGTGAGTCAGAATTGACTCGGTAGCAGTGGGTTTGGTTTTTGTTTTTTGACAAATGGCCTAGAAAGCTGAGTCATGGCACAGATGAGTTTCAAGGGCTAGGATGATATGCTTGGAGTCAACTGAACAGACTGGAGCAGCAACATATTAACCCGAAAAGTGTCAATAGGAAGAGGAGCCATCAACAACCCCTAGCGGGGATCAAAAGAGTGATGCGGCCAACTTGCACAGTGGGTGGTCACACCCTACAGTACACAGCCTTCCTCACTCAGACAAACAGTGTGGTTGCACTACAGGACTGGAATCCTGTGCTTAGAAAACCCAAATCCTTTACCATGCCAGGTAAGCCTAACTTGACTTTTCTTCAAAAACAGACATTATATTTACTATACAGTGAAACCTGTGAGAACTGGAACGTGACAGGACTGTCCTGTTTTTTCAGGTCTTTCAAGTTTTCTGCCTATTGACAGGGTGCAGTCTGACCACTTTTCTATCATCCTTTTAATGGAAACTGTTTGAGCTTTCCTTCTCCAACAGGTTTCCGTCTTACATAAGTTCTAGCTTTCACAGGTTTTGTCATACCAGACAGTAAACAAATGTGTCCTTTGCTTTGAAGGGTGACACTGTATCTTCTAAGGATGTTTGCTATAAAACATTCTTGAAAAGATAGCCTGCATCAAATGCATTCATTGTTTCTGCTGTCCAGACACTCAGTAATGGGAAAGATCGCAGACAAGTCCCCCAGCAGAACGGGTGAGTAAGTGAACATACATTCTCATAACCGATCACGAACTGAAACCATTAATGCAGATGTTTCTGCTGTCAATGGGGAGAACTTCCAGTTACACCAAATTATATAGTGAAAATAAATTTTTGCTTTTGGATGTCTACGGAAAGAGAAAGAGCCAAAGTTTTGATGTCTTTTTCTTTTTCTTTATTGTACCTTAGATGAAAATTTACAGCTCAAGTTAGTGTCTCATACAAAAATTTATAACCCAGTTGCAATCCCTTTAATGTGACGGCACACTCTCCTTTCCAGCCCAGATTTTCCTGGTCCATCCAACCAGCTCCTGTCCCTTTCTGCCTTCTCACCCCACCTCCAGACAGCAGCTGTTCCCTTTAGTCCCCTGTATCTACTTGAACTAAGCAGCTCACTCTTCATGAGTATTATTTTATGTTTTCTGTCCAATCTGTGTCAGAAGAGCTAGCTGTGGGAATGGTTTAAGCTTTGGTGTTTTCAGGTGCACGTTTAGCGTGTGTCTTGAAAACACAGGTGTTAAGGGTTTGCCTGTCTTTACCTGGACCCCTATCTACAGCGTCCCACCTGTCATGCATCTTCTACACTTCAAAGCCTTCCTGTTGCCATGGTAACCACCAGGCGCTTTTATTGCAATTCCCAGAGGCTCAGCACACCCCCACCCCCATCCCCCAAAGCAAGAGAACTTTGCTGCCTCCTGAAACCCTGGTGGTGTAGTGCTTAAGTGCTACAGCTGCCAACCAAAAGATTGGCAGTTCAAATCCGCCAGACCCTCCTTGGAAACTCTATAGAGCATCTACTCTGTCTATAGGGTTCTGATGAGTCAGAATGGAGGCGACAGCAGAGAGTTTGGTGTTTGGCTTTGGTAAGCACCTTTGTCTTTCCTGCTGTCACCAGTGCCAGGCTTCTGTTCAGCAGTAGCAAAAGTCATGCATGCTAGCTTCGATTAAATATTCAGTTAAAACTGAAGACAACATTCCCTGAATGTGACACCCAAAATCAAAGTGGATTGGAAACATAAAAAATAAAAATGAATAGAGAAGTGTGACAGCTTTAGAACTGTTTAAAGGGCCTTAATTCTTGTCTTTCCTTTTTACCCAAACTAAAGAAAACCTAACCAAATAAGAAATAAGACCTTTAGCAGTGCATTACAGGCAGGGTTGACATAAACACAGTACCCATAATACAATTAATAACATTTAAAAAGTACATTTGATAGGGCACTGTGTTGAGCATGGAACCCTGGTTGTGTAGTGGTTAGAAGCTCCACTGTTAACCTAAAGGTTGGCAGTTCAAATCCACCAGCTGCTCCTGGGAAACCCTATGGGGCTAGTTCTACTCAGCGCTACAGCGTCACTGTGAGTTGGAATGGGTTGGGTTTTTTGGTTCACATTAGGTGTGGCTGGAAAGTGACAAACAGCCAAATACCACACACTCAACAGATAGCATGACTGAATGCAAAGTAAAACTGGATTAATTATTAAGTAATAAGCAAAGGCGAAGAAGTCTTGGAATATATACAGTAATGAAGCTCCCTTTTATGTAAAGCCTGAGACTTTCACAACTCTTACTTTAATATTTTCTTCCAGTTTAGAAAAAGCAAGGAGTTTGGAAAGCCTGGAAAAGATGAAAAAGAAGTGAGGTTTGGAAGACAGCACACCAAATGGATAGATGGGTTTACTATCTTGGCGCAACCACTGTTAATATTCTGTTAAATTTCTCTCCCTACAGAAAATAGTAAAGGAAATGATATAAAAAAACACCTACGGGTACACTGAAATATTAAAAATTTGCCAACTTTACTTCTGGTCTTTCAAAGTAATAGACAGACAGCTGCCCTTGAGACAACCCCTGCTCAAGGTGACCTTCATATACACATCAGAAGGAGACACTGCCTGGTCCTGCGTCTTGCTCATGATCCCTGACATATTCAAGTTCACTGTTGCAGCTCTGTGCCAATCCATCTCACCAAGGGTCTCCCTGGCCCTCGCTGGTCTTCTTCATCAAACATGATGTCTTCCTCCAGTGACTGATCCCTCCTAATGATGTGTCCGGAGCAGGCAAGCTGGACAAGCTCTGCCACAGTCCATAAAGTTTTAACTGGCTAATTTTGAAAAGTAGGTTGCAGATCTTTCTTCACAGTCTGTCTTAGTCTGGAAGCTCTGCTGAAGTCTGTCCCCACGGGTGATCTGGCTGGTACTGGACATTTTTGCAGCATAGTTTCCGGCATCACAACAACAATCAGGCAACTGCAGTACAACAAACTGACACACAGGTGATGCTTCACAGCAATACAACCTTACAAATAGACCTGAAGCCCTCCAGAGAATCAACTTGGTCCTGTTCTCTCTTTCTCTTCTTAATAGAAATCACTGTTTATGGGTGTTTATCATTCCCATGCATGTTTTTATATCTTACATAAAAATTTATGTATGCACGTAGTCCTTGGGTTACATGAATGGTTAAGTACCTGTCTACTAACCAACAGGCAGGCAGTTTGAATTCATCCAGAGGTGTCTTGGAAGAAAGATACACTTCTAAAAGGTCACAACCACTGAAAACCCTATTTCTTAGGCTGGGTTCTCTAGAGAAGCAAAACCAGTAAAAAACCAGTGCCACTGAGTACATACATATATATATGAGAAGCGGAGAGAGAGACAGAGACAGAGAATTATATTAAAGAAATAGTTCATGTGATTATACTCTGGAACATCCCAAATCCATGGATCAGCATGGAGGTTTCACCTGATTCACATAGTCTAAATCTGGCAAACTCAAGATCAGAAGGTCAGAGAGCAGGACTCTTGGTCACAGGCTGTGAAGGTTGACAAATCTCAAGATTATCAAGCAAGATCACAAGGTTTCTCCTGATTCATATAGCTGCAGGGGCTGGTAAACCCAAGATCAACTGGTCGGAGAGCAGGACTCTCGGTCACAGTCTGTCAAGGTCAACTAATACCCAAATCAGCAAGTACGCTGCTAGCTCGAGTCCCCAAAAAACCAGAGGTGAGACAAATAAGAGGCAGCCAAAAGTGAGTAAGAAGACGGCAGCAGAGAGAGCGGAGAGATGAAGGCTGAGCGGGTCGTGAGCTCCCACAGGCCACACCCTCATCAGCACCATTCAGCAGAGCCCATTGCGAGGATGATCACACATCAGATTTCAACAGGGAAGGGATCAAGACATTATATGATTGCCAGAACACTGAGAATCCTGGCCCAGACAAGCTGACACACAATCCTAATCATCACACTCATGGAACACAGTTGTACTTTGAAATATATGGGGCCACCATGAGTTGAAATTGACTCAACTCCAACTGGTTTGGGTTTTTGTTTGCTTGTTTGTTTACGTATATTTGTTTGTATACATGTATTTATCCTATATCTAACCATTTCATTTTTGTGTTTTCAACTGAGACAGAAACCATACCATTATTTAGAAGGGGAAATTTGATATAAAGAATTATAAAGCTAAGACAATAACTGTAAAACGGTAACAAGAACTCTTAAAGTGATACCTAGGACTGGGGGCAGTACTCAAGGTAGATGTGGAAGGGAACTCCCTTCCAGGCTGGGGGGCAGACCTCATTGGAGAGGGAGTGATTGCAGACCACTCAACAGCAGAGATGCTTACTGGGTTACCCAGGTGAGAGCTGGTCCACAGTCACCAGGGAAAACAAACCTTCAAGATCTTTCTTGCCAGTGGGTCTTTTCATGTGCTGTACCCTCATCTCACTGCTGGTTCCTTCTTGTCTTAATGTCACCACCTCCACAAAGCTTTCCTGACCACCCTAAGCAGTGTATCTTCCCATGCCCTCAGGTGTTCTCTGCCCTCTGCATTTCTTCAGAGTACTTCCCACAAAGGGAAATTCCATCCTTCTTTGTTCTGTGGAAGGCCTCTGGTCCCCCTAGATAGCATCCTCCACGGGGACATCGGTCTGGTTCACTGAGCTCTCAACACAGGGTCTGGCACCTAGGAGGTGTTCACATCTGGCTTGTGTAATGAATGAATGGCTAATGGATGTCTGAAAGGCTCCACAGGTGGACAGCTGCTCAAGGCTGCCCTGTATGGCTTAAATCTCGTCACACAGGCGACCCCTGGTCTTGTGGGCAGAGGGGAGCCTGGGGATGGGGCGTCAGGGTCTAGCTGGGAGGCAGAAAAATCCGAGGGCTGCATTGTCTAACACTCCCAGACTCTGCTTGGCTGCAAGGGCAGCCTTTCCCAGCAGGAAGTCTGGCTGGGGACAGTTGGACGGTTCCAGTACATCCAGCTCTGCCACTTGAGGGTCAGCTGAGAGGTAGGTTGGCAGAAGCCATGCTCCTGGCCTTGCCCCACTTTGGGTCAGCTGAGCTGACGCTGGCAGAATCTGGAAGACAGGTGGGTACAGCCTCCGCAGATAAACAGCTGTCCCTTGGACTTGGCCCAGGGCACAGTTTGAAGGAGATTGACTCAGGCTTGTTCCCTTATTGCATACCCAATATCCATTCTCACCCTTCTCTCCTTTGCCAACAGGTCCCACTGCTCCCTCTGGAGGCTGAAAGTGACAGTCACATGTTATAACAGTCAAGACATAGGAAAAGCTGCTGGACCAGAGACTCCAGAACACTTAATACTCCAGTGGTTTAAATAAGATAGAGGTTACCTATCACACACACCAGTCTAGAACTCACTGACAGCTCGGCCAACCTGGACATGAGTCTTTCTGTAGATTCAAGGCTGTGACATCACATTTCACCCTGTCCCAGTGAGTGGGAAGAGGGAAAGGATGTGGGAAAATATATGCTCCCTCATTTTAAGAGCAAGACTTAAATACACTTTATCATTTCATGTTGCATCTCATTGGCAAGAAGTTAGTCACAAAGCCTACACCTAATTAAAGGATTCTGGGAAATGTAGTCTTTAACTGGATAACCACATGTGCAGTCAAAACTCAGTTTAGTTTAGACTAGGGGTAGGAAAAGGAACCCTGGTGGTACAAGAGTTAAGTGCTCAGCTGTCAACCAAAAGGACAGGGGTTTGAGCCTACCAGCCACTTCTCAGGAAGAAGATGTGATAGCCTGCTTCTGCAAAGATCACAGCCTGGGAGTAGTACCGGGGTTCTCATCTCTGCTGCTTGTTTGTGCTATGACCTTGGCCACAACCCTGCCTTCTCTGGGCCTCATTCTTCTCAGCTGCGCAAACGAGATGGCCAATGGCCAACTTAGGCCTACACATGTTTCCTTTGGCCTTCAGGGTGTTTTATCTTATTTTTATTGAATTAGTTGTCAGCATTACAAAACTCAGGAAATCTCATAAGAAAGGTTGGGTTTCTAGTCTCTCATGAAGAATCAGTCTGGCATTCGGAATCCACATTCTCAAGGGCTGACTCCCTTGGCCAGAGCAGAGGTGCTATTGTGTAGTGTGGGTCAGGTTCAGTGACCCTTCGCCCTGCTGCACTCTCCAGGCCTACTCAACTGTTGATTTATAGTTCCTGACTAGCTGTGGGACAGTTGTGTCCTCAAATTTGTGCCTGGCTGTCCTGCTGGTGGGTAGGTCCTACTGGTTTCTTTTTAGAGGGAAGAGGAGAGGGTGGAGAAGAGGTGACAAGTACTGGTTGAGTGGACAGTGGAGGTAAAGAGTGAAAAAGAACAGTGTGTTTTCACAGGGTGAGGAGAGCAGATGGAGTTGCAGAGAGGTGAATGCTCAGGGTTTTATATGGAAAATTGACTTGGATTGTAAACCTCCACTTAATCTCAATTAAAAAAAAAAGTCAGGGCCTGGATGATGTCAAAGGAGGCAAGAGAAACAAAGGATTGTGGTATCACTCCCTGCATTGTAAAAGAAGTTTCTAGAAGAACAGGGAAAAAACGGCAGCCAAGGCTTGAGGGAAGTGGGGGGAGAAACGAACCTCCACTGGCAGAGGAATGAAACACCCACTGCTGTGTTACTGATTTGGACTCGTGGAGACCCTACAGGGCAGACTAGAACTGCCCCAGAGGCTTTCCAAGGAGCAGCTGTTGGATTGCTTAACAGCTGAGTTCTTAACCACGGTACCACCAAGATTCCTGCAGAGGGACAGGCAACGGTAAAAACACATAAAACTTAACCATTTGACCTTTTCACAGAGAACAATATCATACCATTAAGTGCATTCACAATGTTGTGCAATCAACACCTCTACCTGGTTCTAGAACTTCTTCATCATCCCAAAGGGAACCTTAACGCGGTCAGTCACTGCCACTCCCTTACCCCTCCCAAACCAGGACTTTGAACCAGTTCATCCCAGTTCCACCCCTGCTAAGCAGTTGCATTTCCACCCTAGATATACTGAATTAAAGTCCACATTCTAATGTGATCCCAGCTGATTCTTAGGGGATGGTGGTTACTAGGTGCAGTTGAGTTGATTCTGAATCATAGCAACCCTCTGCACAACAGAGCAAAACACTGCCCAATCCTGTGCCATGCCCACAACGGTTGGTATGCTTCAGCCCATTGTTACAGCCACTGTCTCAGTACACCTTGTTGAGGGTCTTCCTCTTGTTCACCAACCCTCCACTTTACCAAACATGATATTTTCCTCCAGGTATTGATCCCTCCCGAGAACATGTCCAAGATATGTTAAGACACAGCCTTGCCGTCTTTGCTTCCAAAGAGCTCTCTGGTTGTACTTTTTCCAGAACAGATCTGTTTGTTCTTTTGGTGGTCCGCGGTACATTCAATATTCTCCAGCACCACCACTCAAAGGCATCAATTCTTCTCCTGTCTTTCTTACTCACTGCCCAGGTTTCATACTCACTGTCCAGCTTTCATACGGATATAATGTGATTGAGAATACCACGGCTTGGATCAGGTGCACCTTAGTCTTCAAGATGACATCTTTACTTTTCAACACTTTAAAGAGGTCTTTTGCAGCAGATTGTCCCAATGCAATTTGTCTTTTGATTTCTTGATCGCTGCTTCTGTGAGTATGATAGTGGATCCAAGTAAAATGAAATCCTTGACAACCTCAATCTTCTCTCTCTTCATCATGATGTTGCTTACTGGTCCAGTTGTGAGGATTTTTGTTTTCTTTATATAGAGATATAATCCTTACCAAAGGCTGTGGTCTGTGATCTTCATCACTAAGTGCTTCAAGCCCTCTTCACTTTGAGCAAGTAAAATTGTGTCATCTGGATAACACAGGTTGTTAGTAAGTCTTCCTCCAGTCCTGATGCCTTATTCTTCTTCATATAGTCCAGCCTCTTGGATTATTTGCTTGGCATACAGATTAAAAATGTACGGTGAAAGGATACAACCCTGACACACAATTTTCTTAACTTTCAGCTATGTAGTGTTGCTTTGTTCTGCTCTCAAAACTGCTTCTTGATCTATGTACAGATTCTTCATGAGCACAACTAAGTGTTCTGAAATTCCCATTTTTCACAATGTTACCCATAATTTGTTACGATCCATGCAGTTGAATGCTTTTGCTTAGTCAACAGAAGACAAGGAAACATCTTTCTGGGATTCTCTGCTTTCAGCCAAAATCCACTTGACATTAGCAATGATATTCCTGGTTCCATGTCCTCTTCTGAATCCAGCCCAACTACTTGGCAGTTCCCCGTCAATATATTGTTGCAGCCACTTTTGAATGATCTTTAGCAAAGTTTTACGTGTGTGTTATAGTAATGATACTGTTTGATAATTTCCACATTCTATTTGGTCATCTTTCCTGGGAATAGGAATAAATATAGATCTCTTCCAGTCATTTGGCCAGGTACCTGTCTTTCAAATTTCTTGTCACAACTGAGTGAGCACTTCCAGTGCTGCATTCATTTGTTGAAACATCTCAGTTCATATTCCATCAGTTCCCGGAGCCTTGTTTTTTGCCAGTGACTTCCATGCAGCTTCAGCACCATCACCTCCTGATGGCATGCTACCTCTTGAAATGCTTGAATGTCGACCAACTATTTTTGGTATAATGACTCTGTATTCCTTCCACCTCCTTTTAATGCTTCCTGTGTCATTTGATATTTTCTGTGTAGAATCCTTCACTACTGCAACTGAAGGCTTGAATTTCCCCTGCAGCTGTTTAGCTTGAGAAATGCAGAGTGTGTTCCTCCCTTTTGATTTTCTGTCTCTATCTCTTGGCACACATCATCACAATACTTTTTCTTCTCGAGTGGCCCTTTGAAATCTGCTGTTCAGCTCTTTTACTTCATCAATTCTTCCTTTTGCTTTAGCTACTTGACATTCAAGAGCAAGTTTCAGAGTCTCTTGTAACGTCCAATTTGGTCTTTTCTTTCTTGTCTCGTCTTTTTAATGACCTCTTGCTTTCTTCGTGGTTGATGTCTTTGACGTCATTTCACAACTTGTCTGGTCTTCTGTCATTAGTGTTTAACACATCAAATCTATTCTAAAAGTGGCCTCTAAACTCAAGTGGGATATACTCAAAGTCATGCTTTGCCTCTTACAGACTTGTTCTAATTTTCTTCAGTTTCACTTTGAACTTGCATACGAGTAACTGATGGTCTGTGCTGCAGTCAGCACCTGGTCTTGTTCTGACTGCTGATACGGAGATTTTCCATCATTGTTTCCCACAGATGTAGCCGATTTGATTGCCTGTGTATTCTGTCTGGTGAGGTCCATGTGTTAGTCACTGTTTATGCTGGCAAAAAGAGGTGTTGGCAAGGAAGAAGCCACTGGTCTTGCAAAATTCTGTCATGCGATCTCCAGCATCGTTTCTATCACGAAGGCTGTGTTTTCCAACTACCCAATCCTTCTTCATTTCCAACTTTTGCATTCCAGTCACCAGGAATTATCGATGCATCCTGATTGCATATTCTATTAATTTTGGACTGCAGGAGCTGGTAAAAATCTTCAACTTCTATATCTTTGGCCTTAGTGGTAGGTGCATAAATTTTAATAGTCATAACAACTGGGCTTCCTGGAATTCTTAGGTGGGAAGGCAAACTCTCAGCAAGGGTCAAAGGAGAATGAACGTGTTGAAAGTCCTGCTCCAGACCCTAACAGCCACTAATCAACTTCTGTCCCTATGGCTTTGAGTGGATTATTATTTTGAAAGAGGCATCTTCTCCAGAAAGGGACCCTTTGAGTCACAGGCTTGTTCTTAGCTGCCATCACACTCATGGGGAATTCATGCACGATGGGATCGGACTAGTGATCCACAGGGTTCCCCCTGGCTGATTTTTTGGTAGCAGACCACCAGACCTGATTATCTATTCATTTCTTGGTATATGCTCAACCTATCTCCATTGGAATGCCAATACCACAAGAACCAAGTTTTCTTGTTTGTTTCTAACTGAGGTGCAATTCACATCAAGTTAACCATTTTAAAGCGTAGAACTCAGTGTCAGTAACACCCAATATTGTCCAGCCATCATCTCTACCTGGTTCCGGAGCATTTCCATCACCTCCAAAAGCAACCCCAGACCACCTACACAGTCAGTCCCCATTCTCCTTGTTTCCCATCTCATGATGCATTAATCTACTTTCTGTCTCTACGGATTTTACTTCTAGATATTTCATATAAATAGAGTCATACAATTTGTGCCCTTTTGTGTCTGGTTTTTGGGGATTCATCCATGATGTAGCCTGATTCAGAGCTTCATTCCTTCTTACGGTTGAATAATATTCCATCAAACAGATACAGACTGTATTTATCCATTCATCATTTGATAGACATTTGGATTGTTTCCACTTTGTGGCTATTGTGAATAGGGTGAGGTGGTTTTTTTTTTTTTTTCCTGTTGCTTTTCTCAACCCAACCCAACCCACTTCTGTCAAGATGATTCTGACTCATCCCTAACCCTGACACTAACCCTGCAGGTCAGAGTAGAACTGCCCCATACAGTTTCAAAGAAGCACCTGGTGAATTTGAACTGCCAGCCTTTCAATGAGAAGCCCTAGCACTTAACCACCATCCCACCAGGGTTTGCTCCTTTTCCCAAGTACCTAGAATAGAGCTGAAATGAAGAAGGAAGGTTGGGCACAGGCATAATACATTTCTATACTCCCTAAGCTATAACACCAAAACCAAACCCACTATGCTCAGGTCAGTGCAGGCTCATACCAAAGCATGTGTTACAGAGTAGAACTGCTCCATAGGGTTTCCTTAGCTGTAATCTTTATAGAAGCAGATTGCCAGGCCTTTCTTCTGTGGCACCACAGGCTTTCAACTGTCATGTTAGTAGTCAAGTCAAATGTTTGTAACCACTCAGGGACTTTCATAACTAGCACTTCAAAAAGGTGTATAGACAGGAAATCAGAAGACTCCATGGGTAGAAAGGCCTTCCTATGCAGTGTCATAGAGTGGGTTCCAACTCACAGGGGTTGGAGTAGAGCTGCCCCGTAGAGTTTGCAAGAAGTGACCGGCAGCTATGAACTGCTGACCTTTTGGTTAGCAGCCGGTAGCTTTTAACCACTACAGCACTAGGGTTTCCATGATGGTCACAGAGGGACAGATTTACACGTCCCCTCCTGAAGAAGGAGGTTATTTATCAGCAACAGCAAAGACAAAAAGAGGTATTAAGATGTGGGGAGACTCACAGTAAACGGAGAACCAGGAGAAGGCGAAGCCTACCTATAGGGGAAGCCCCAGGAAGCAAGTCATTGAAATCCAATTGTCTCCCCACAAAGGACTTCATTAACTTTTGTCTAAATTACCAGGATCCCACTGCAGAAAATCGAAAGGGCTGGGGGGCTAATTTGTCTTTAATTGTTTATGCAGTTTGGAAAATATTAAATCACAGTTAAATTCATTTGCTTACGAGGAGACTGAGTGGGAATACCCAGTGGGGGCCCGTATCTGCCTTTGCAACAAAGTAACAGGCTTTTTGGTGGCGGCTGATTTTCTGGGGAACTGCAGGGTCCTTAGCGAGTTCGGCTTTCTCGGCGCGCCCTCTAGTGGCCATGTCGGGGAGGTTCAGCAATTGCCCTCTTCCCCACCGTTGTTAGGTGCCATCCAGTGGGTTCCCAGTCACAGCCACCAATGAGCAACGGAACGAAACCCTGCCCGGTCTTGAGGCGCGTCCACAATCGTTTTTATGCTTAGACCCACTGTTGCGGCCACTGTGTCAATTCATCTCGTCCAGGGTCTTCCTTTTTGCTTACCCTCCACTCTTCCAAGGATGATGTGTTTTCTCCAGGAACATATCTTTCCTGGCAATACGTCCAAAGTATGTAAGATGCAGTCTTGCCATCTTTGCTTCCAAGGAGCACTCTGGTTGTACTTCTTCCAGAACAGATCTGTTTGTTCTTTTGGCGGTCCATGGGACATGTAACATTCTGCTCCAACACCGCAGTTCAAAGGCACCAATTCTTCCTCTGTCTTCTTTATTCATGGTCCAGCCTTCCATGCCCACGACGTGGGTGAAAATAATCATGTAGCAGGCACTAACAGCCACTGTGGAGTGGGTCTAAGGAGTCCCTGGATAATGCAAACGGTTAATGCTTGGCCGCTAACCAGAAGGTTGATGGTTCGAGTGCGCTAGGGGTGCTCTGAAAGAAAAGACTGGCGATCTACTTCCGAAAAATCAGCCACCAAAAGCCCTGGGGGGCGCAGTTGTCTTATGACACCCTTGGGATCGCCAGGAGTTGAATCCACAACACATCAACTGCTGTGGTTGATTCACAAGGGAATCCACCTTTTAACTTGACAGTCTGCCTCTGCCTGTGCTGTGCGCCAGGGCAAGAAGGGCTATCTAGGTCAGATGATTTTCATAATTGTAATTATAAAATTCACTATGGTTATAATTTCATATAGTTCTGAAGGCCATAACGTAGACCATCCATTTCCCATGCTGGCTTTCTCACACTTTAGATGGAATCACTCGTGCATTCCAGAAAATTCCAGAATTTTTCTATGCATGTACAAGCATGTCTCACCCCCTCTCCTTTTTTCATCCTGTAATTGGGGACATGTTTTACATACTGTTTGACACATGCTTCCTACCTGAGTACGCAGTGTCCTGCTTCATAGCTTCTAATGGTTATATCCCTCCTGTATTTAGTGAATGTATCATAATTGGTGATCACTTGGTTCTTTAAAAAAAATTACAGCAGTGCAGCAGTGAGCATACTAATACTTGCATCTTTATGCTTGTGTGCCAGAGTTTCAACGGACACACTACCAGTGAAATGACGTTGCTAGAGACGGGGTTCATCCTTCTGCTTCCCTCCCTTTCCTCTCATCCACTGAGCACCTCCTGGGTGTTGGGCTGGCAATTGAGGACACAGAGCTCCATACACCGAGTTTTTGGGGAAATGGGCATCTCAGCAAATGAGTATCTGTAACGTGGAAGGAACCCTGGTGGTGCAATGGGTAAGCTCTTGGCTGCTAACTGAAAGGCTGGTGGTTTGAACTCACCTAGCTGCTCTGCAGGAGAAAGACCTGGTGATCTGCTCTTGTAAAGATGACAGCCTAGGGGACCCTATGCGGTTGCCCTCCGTCATATGGGGTCATTATGAATCCAAATCAGCTGGATCATACCTAACAATGACAGTTTAAGACAGTCAATACAAAAAGCAGAACTCAGGACATTACCGGGACACACAAAAAAGGTGTGATGAAGCCTGGGAGAAGCAGAGAAAGTATCTTAGAAGAGGCCGCAAGAATTCAGGGTCAGAAGAGCTTGCTAAGCTAGGACGGGTAGTGTCCACTGCCCATGCCCAGAGGTGAGAAGCATCTGGTAGCCCCTACCTGCCGTAGCTGAGGGATGGGAGGAGTTCATCAGGAAAGGGGCAGGGCCAGGTAATCAGGGACTTGGTCAATCATTCCAGGAAGCTTGGGTGCGATCTGGGGACCACCTACATCAGAATCTCCTTGGGGAGGGATGTTATTTCAAAACAAAGGTAGCCAGGAACCACCCAGAACCACTGCAGCACACTTTCCAGAGGCAGATTCACAGAGAATGCCTTTTTGACCCAGTTCCTTGGGCTGCTTATCTGGATATTAAGGACAAGTAGCCCCTTGTCCAGCAGTGACAATGGGGAGTGAGATGAGACACCAGAATCAAGTGCTCTTGCTGAGGGAGATACAACAGGAATTGGTGACTTAATGCACGAGAAGGCAAAGGGAGAGCGAAGTGTCTTAGACGGCAGTGAGGCTTCTAACTTGTTGTAGTTCAAGCAGACACCTTGAAGTCCCAGGCCAATTTGACCAAATCATCCCTCTCCCTTACTGGACAGGCTCCTCTCCTCCAGCCAATGTGTCTCACCCTCCCCTCCCCCAAGCATTCCTCTTTTCTACCCAGCTCGCTCTGGCTGCTCTCCATCCGTAAATGCACCGCCAGCTGCTGTTTACTTCAGAAACAAAAACTAATTTTAGTGTCAGCGTTAGCAAAATCTAATCTTGAAGCAAATTTGCTGCTGCAAGTTCAAGGGGCTTCAGAGCTGAATGGAAACGCTTTGTGATGTCTCTGCCCTGCCTATGCCCTAGAACAACTCCATGCAGAGTTTTAAAAATAACTGTTTCCCTTGGAATTATGAAAGGATCATGCTCCCTGTATCTTTTTACCCCTCTGCCTGGAATGTTCTTCCTTCAGGTTTCTGCTCAAATGTCGCCCCATGCCTACATTTTGATTAAAGGTTCTGTAGAAGAACTTCGATCAAGAGAGGGAAAAGTGTGAAACAAAAATTTAGAAGTCTGACAGAATCTAGATTTCTGGAGCTCTGGAGGTCTGAATGAACCCTAAAACTATTTCCCTGAGATAATCTTTAAGCCTTAAACTAAAAATATCTCTGAACCCTTCTTTAAACCAAACAACAGTCTAGCTTAACTAGTAAGGAATGTCTGCTGTGAACATCACACTCTTTAAAAAAACTGCCTTTATGGGATCAAACTGAAAACAGCAACTCAAAAGGTTAGATAGGAAGCTTAGAGGGCAGTGAGTTTACATAAACAGGGGAGGAACAATTAGGAAAAGGAGGGTGAGAATGGCTGTACAGTTTGAGGAATATAATCAGGGTCTCCAAATAGTACACGGTGAAATTGTTGGTCTATGTTTTGCTGTGTATATTTTCAAAGAAAATTTAAAAAATGTCACCTCATCCATGATATTCATGAGAGGCAGTGGCTAGCCACTGGAACAAACCACTACTCTATCCATCTGCCTAATAGTATCCTTTAGCCCATCCCCACAGAGCCTTCATCACAGTCTCACAAATGATGTATTTATTTGCTGAGTAGTTTCTGATCTCACCCTATTCCTTTAATAGATGACACATTCTGCAGGGACAGTCACCTGTGTATGTGGGTCACTGCTGTAGCTCTATGGGCTAGAAGTGGGAGAACCCTGTAAAGTCTACTTGCATAATAGCTATTGGCCAATGAAGGCCAAGCTAGAAAGTACAGGAAATGGGTCTTCACAAAGAAATAGCTGGTGGCAGTGTTGCTCATAGTCACCTTTCTAGCAAACAATTTGGCACGATTTTTTTTTCTATACGTTTATCCTAAGGACAGAGTCAGTGATGTAGACCGGTATTTGGAACAGGGTCAGCAAATCTTTTGTGCAAAGGGCAAGCTTCTAAGTATCTGAGGAGCAAAACTACCTCATGGGGTTTCTGAGGGTGGTGGATTTGAGCTGCCAACTTTTTTAATCAGCAGCTGGGCTCTTAACCACTGTGACACCAGGGCACCTCTCCCTCCCAGAAGATGAGCGGTATGTTACTACAGGACGTAGAAGTAGCAGTTTCCCTTTAGCTTAGCTGCTAACCGAAAGTCCACAGAGAGGCACCAAGGAAGAAAGGCCAGGCAACCTACCTTAAATAAAATCAGGCATTGAAAACCCAGTGGAGCACAGATTTGCTGTGACACACAGGACACACCTCAGAAGACAGGGCTGGCAATCTGCTTCTGAAAGGTCACAGCCTTGAAAACTTTATGGAAGAGGTCTATTTGGTACACATGGGATCACCTTGGCACACACAGAACCGACTTGACTGTAACTAACAACATCATATATTGGTTCAATAAAGCTAGCCATTAGAAAACCAAACCTGCTGCTGTCAAGTCAATTCCAACTGACAGCAACGCTATGGGACAGAGTAGAACTGTCTCACATTGATTCCAAGGAACACCTGGTGGATTCAAACCAACAACTTTTTGGTTAGCAGCCGTAATAGCTCATAACCACTGTGCAACCCGGGATTCCCTAAGTAATTGACTCGTGACTTGTAGTGATGGAATTCCCCAAGTTAACCAGCAGGTGGCGAAAGAGGCCAGGCCACAGTCTAGAAATTAACACTTTTCACCTGTTCCCCGTAAAATTTAGATCATGGATGGCTTTACATTTTTAAATATGTTTTTACAAACAATTCACAAACTGATGAATAATTTGTGTTTATAGCACATCAAAAGTCCTCTAGGGAGTCCTTTTAAAACTCACTTAAAAAATGCAAACATGAAATGAATTTCCCTAGACGCATCATGCTTTTCTTTCCCCTAAAAATCTCATCTGTTAAATATTTTCAAAGCTGCACATTTAAAAAATAAGTACGTGATGGTTAACTTTGTACATATTCCTAGGCCTCAGTTCTTCCTTCTGTAAAATGGAGTTGGAAGGGACAGTTTCCAGAGTCCCCTTCGAGAAATGAAGAGTTGGCTACTGAGCAGGGAGGGGTGCCTTATAAAGCTCTGTTTCTTGATCTGGGTGCTGGCTGCAAAGGCATGCTCAGGTTGTGAAAATTTATCAAGCTGTATGCTTATGATAGGTAGCCTTTCCTGCTGTGTATTTTATACTTCAAAAAAGTTAAAATAATAATAAAGGCCCTGTACTGGAGGGTCAAGCCCACCCAGAAGAAAGACCTAGTGATGTGCTTATGAAAAATCACAGCCTTGAACACGATCCGGAACCCGGGTCTGCACTGACACACATGGGTCAGAATCAATTTGACAGCAGCTGGTTTAGTCTATTGGTTTTCTGGAAGACACACTTTCAAAAATCAGCCAATCCGGATGGTGCCCGGCCACCACCTATGATAGCTGCGATGGAGCTCACAAAGTTGACTCTCACTGGCAACACAAGGGGTGCACCTGAGATCTCCACTAAAAGACCACAGTTGATGGTCCAGTGGCTTTGGGGTTCCCCTGGGAGCATGGCCCCTGGCTCTGATGCTGCCCTTGCCCATGAATCATTATGAAGGTCCACTCTTCGAACACAAATGGATTGGACTTGGTGATGCAGAGAGACCACGTATTGGATGTACTTTATGGTTCTATACATCTATAGGATATCATCCTGCTGACCTCTGGCTGGAGGAAGGGGAGTGGACGGAAAGCAGGGGAAAGGAGACTGCTGGGAAGATGAGACATGTATGGAGCAGAGAGGAATAGTGTGCTGTCACCGGGCAGGGAGAGCAGTGGAAGCAGCATATAGGTGGGCATGTAAATTTATATGGGAATGTACACTTTCACTCAGTCATAATTAAAAAAGAAAAAATCGGCCAATGAAAATCCAACAGCTGTCACTGGTCCTGATGCAAAACCAATCACGGGGATGACGCAGGGCTGAACACTATCTCATTCCCTAGTTTGTGTGGTTGCCTCGAGGGGAGGCTGACCCGACAGCAGCTAGCAACAACAAATTAGTTTTCTATTGCCACAGTAACCAATTACTGAAAATTTGGTGGTTTAGAACAACATAAATTTAGCATCTTACAGTTGTAGAGGTCAGAAATCCCATGTGGGTCTCAGTAGACTGAATACAAGGTGTCGGCAGAGTTCCATTTTTTTCTGGTGGCCCTCAGGAGAGAGACTGCATTTCCTGCTTGTTTGAGATGTCCCCAGGATTCAGTCTGGTCCTTGCGGATACTATAGGATGGGACTCTGTTTTCTTGCTGGCTGTCTGCCCAGGGGAAACCCTGGTGGTATAGTGGTGAAGTGCTACGTCTGCTAACCAAAAGGTCAGCCGTTCAAATCCACCAGGGCTCCTCGGAAACTGCGGGGCAGCTCTCTTCTGACCTGTAGGGTCACTGTGAGTGGCATTGACTGGACGGCAGTGGGTTTAGGTTTAGGTTGGTCTGCTGAGGGCCACTGTCTGCTTCTAGAGACCACTGCTGTCCTGGGCTCCTTCATTTTCACAGCTAGTAAGGCAGAGTGAGGTCTTCCCCGTCGCATCTGTGATGCACTGGTCGGGCGCCCTCTTTCACTTTTAAGGACTCCTGTGATGAGATTGGGCCCACCTGGGTAGCCCCCAGCTCAACATTGTCCATTTAACCCACACCTACAAATTACCTTTGACATCTTGGTGCTGTTAGTTGTCTTCAAGTTGATCCAGTTTCATGGTGACCTGGTAAAAAGCTGAATGTGCAGAGAAACACCAGAAATTTGCGTTAACAGAATATGTTCATTAGGAGTGGACAGGATCCTAACTGGTCAGTGTCACCTGAAGCTGCTCCCATGAGGACAGTGAAAGCAAAGTTATACAGGCAGTCCAGCACAGTGGTCTCCCGAGGGTCTATAAATTGCTACCACATTGGTTTCTCAGGAAATAGAGCTGGTGCAGGGCTCTAGGGTTAGTCAGTTGTAAAAACAGAATCACTAAGGTCATGTCATACATCCTAAAACGCAGCTTCTAGTCAGACCCTGGAGTTCTGGCTTATCCAAACTGACTGTACACAGATAATTCTCCAAAACAGCCCAGTACCTGAAGCAAAACGATTTCCACTAAGATGCTTATGAGGCTGTTGTTTGACCAGAAGGTGACCCCAGGAAAGCCAGTTTCTTAAAGGCTAGAGGTTGGCAAGGATTCTCAAGGGCAAAGGGCCTAGGTGAGTCACCCAACTCCATAGACCCAGAAATCTGGATTCCAGGAGAATTAAAACAAGTGGAACTGTGCTCCACAGGGTTTCCAGTGACTGATTTTTCAGAAGCAGATCACCAGGCCTTTCTTTCAAGGCTCTTCTCAGTGGGTGTGAACTGCCAATCTTTTGGCAAGTTGTCAGGCACTTAACCATGCATGCCTCCAAAGGGGGCCCTTTTGGCAAACAAGCTCACATATTCACAGATGTCAGGGGATTAGGATGTGGCTGTCTTTAGGGGCCACAATTTTGCTGTGACAGACACCACCCAGTCCCCACCTGATGGTTCTCATTTATTTCCACATGACAGCAGGAGATGAAACAACATGAAAACAGACACCCACGTTCATTCTAGTACTAACACAACAGCTCTCATGTACAGGGTGTTTATGATGTACCAACGTGTTGTAAGTGCATCACAGACCTCATCTCACTTCTCCTAGGAGGTAAATGTTATTTTACAGGTGAGGAACTGAAGCTCAGAGTGGATAATTAACAAGTTTAATGTCACACAGCTATTAATCACGACTTGAGAAGTAAATCTGGGATTTGGACTTATCCAGTCTGCATGTTTGGTAATCAATTGGCTATACCGTCTTAACAAATGTAATAATATAATGACAAAATATTTGTGAAAGGACTATACTTGTACATTTAAAAGATCAGTAAGTAAAAAGTTCAAGAAACTTGGGAATGAGACATAGTATCCCACTTATTTTACCATCAAATACATGGGACTCCAACGGAAGGAGGTTACTTGACTTGGGGAACAAAGCGAGCTGAGATGCTGAGATTCTAGAATCTTAGTCTCTCAAAGAAGAATGGTGTTGACATGGTTCTCTCCCCTATCTTTCCCTTCTGTTCAGCCTTTTCATGGGATTCCAGAGTGACTCTTGATTGAAAGAAGCCTGGCAGGGTGGTGGCCAGGCTTTCAGTGGGCATGTGGTTTTGTTGTGGCCAGGAGAACAAGAGAAAAGCCGGCTGGTGGGCTTCTGGGACTCTTACAAAGAAATACAGGAAGAAGGAAAGGCTTCCATTCACCCCAAAGGACCTCCTGTCTGTCTATGGTGCTTGGAGCTGTCTGTGGCCAGGCAGAGTCAACCAGAAGAGAAGACCACATGAAAGTGGACGGACTTCCTGAGCTAATGAATGAACTGGCTTGAATTCTCCTTGCTCTCTGCCTTCGCAGTTTACAGCCATATCGTCTGGGTTCTTTCTTACAGGTGAAACTGTCCCACCTGAGCCACCGTAGGCGTTTCAGTCTCTGTTTTTTCTGTTGGTTACAGCCCGTCTTCAGACCTGAAGTGGCGCTGACAGCTGAAAGTTCTGGTTCTTAGACTGAGAGTCCCTCATACAATAAAACAGAAAACCGATGGAACATCTACTTAGTGCCAGCACTGTGCATATGTCACCAGGCTCAGAGAAAGGACATGACTGGCTCTGGGTCATACAGCCAGTAAGTGCCTGAGCTGCACAACCCACTGTGGCATCTCCTTTGCTGGGCTGGCCCAGGGGGACTGCCTGCCTCTCCCAGACGCTGAAAGAAGTCCATTTACAAAGGGACAGTGATAAGAATGGGCTGCCATGTGCCAGGCATGGTTTTCAACCTCACTGTGTTAAGTCACAAAATATCTATGTGGCAAATCTTTTATTAGTGCTCCCACTTTACAGATAAGGAGATGAGGCACAAAAGGCTTTAGTGACTTGCTGAAGGCATGCCCTAGTAAGTGGCAGAGCTGGCATTCAAAACTAGGCAGCCTGGGTCCAGAGCCAGAAGGAACCTGCCAAGCCTTGACCAATGCATACATACATGTATGCCCATACTGATCAATACATGTATACATGTATGACCATACTGACCAATACATATATATATTTCCTGCATGAATCATTATAAGGAAATAACTTTGAAAATCCAAAGTACAATGTAATGGAAGTCATTAAATTGTACAGTTTCAATGGGTGGACTGTATAATATGTAAATTCTATCTCAATAAAGTGTTTTTTAAAATATATATATATAATAAATGCCTATTAATTTAGTCATTTGGGAACTCATTTTTAATACCTGAAATGTTATTTGGGTATTTACTTGAGTAAGTGATGCATACAAGTGGGAAAAATTCTGGAAGTACAGAAGAGGATCCAGTGAAAAGGTAAATCTCCGATTTTTCTTAGTTCTGTATTTCTCTCAGAGGCAATTATGATCACCAGTTTCTCGGATCCCTTTTCTTAAGAATCAAGGATTGTTTAAACCAAAGTCCAGAGCTGCTGGTGCCTAGTGTTGCTGAGTGGATTCCAATTCATGATGATAGCATGTATTCCAAAGCAGAATTGTAACACAGGGTTTTCTTAGCTGTAATATTTTTAAAGAATATTTTGTGTTCTTGGTGAAAATTTACACAGAAAATTAGGTTCTCATTTAATCATTTCTATTTTCTATGCACATTGTTCAGTGACACTGGATATATTTTTCATAATATATCAGTTTTCTCATTATTTTCATTCTGGTTGTCCTATTTCCCTTAATCTAGCTTCCTTAGTCTCCCTTACCTTCTCATCTTTGCTCTAGGGTAAATGTTTACCATTTGGTTTCCTTTAGATGATTATTTAGAGGGGCACAGTACTTAGAGGTGATCTTGTTTATTTTATGTCATTTTGGAAAGCCTAGTGGCATAGTGGTTAAGTGCTATGGCTACTAACCAAGAGATCAACAGTTCAAACCCACCAGGTGCTCCTTGGAAACTTTATGGGGCAGTTCTACTCTGACCTATAGGGTCTCTACGAGTCAGAACTGACTCGATGACACCTAACAACAACATCTGTCATTTGGCTTAAAGTTGACCTCTGGGAGTGGTTTAAGTTTCAAGTTTAAAGGGCATCCCAGGGCAACAATCTTGGGGGTTCATCTAGTCTCTGCCAATCCAGTACTTTTGGCCTTTTTTCAGTAATTTGAGTTTTAGTCTATGTTTTTCTAGCATTCTATCCAGAAACATCTATTGAGTCCCTGGTCAGAACGGTTGATAGTGGTAGCTAGGCACCATCTAGATCTTCTGATCTCAAGGTAAGTGAAGCCACCGTTTATGTAGACTGTTGGTCACTGGTGGCTCAGTGGTTAAAGTGATTAACCACCACATGAAAGGTCAGCAGTTTAAAATCACCAGCTGCCCCATAGGAGAAAGACACGGCCATCTGCTTCTGTAAAGATTTATAGCACTGGAAACGCTGTGCGTCTGCTATGCATTGGAACTGACTTGACAGCGGCGGGGGGTGGGGGTTGGATTTTTTTTTTTTTTGGTGTATTAGTTCTGTAGACTAGTTTCTTCTCTGCATCTTTATTTTCCTTCTTTCTCTTTTGCTCCAGACACATAGAGACCAACAGTTGTGTCTTACTGTATCTTAGACGGCTACTCACAGGCTTTTAAGACCACAAACACTACTCACCAAATCAGGATATGGAACATTCTCTTTATGAACTATATGTTATCAGTTGACCGAGTTACCCCACAAGACTATGATCCTAAGCATCTCCAACTCACTAAACCAAGCCCGTGAATCTAGGAAGTGTGTGATCCCTATGTACTTTATTTTATATTTGAAAATATTGGCTGTAAACTTAATGGAAGCAGATTTCCTTGGTGCTACTGCATGGGTTCAAACCACCAACCTTTTGGTTACCAGCTGACTGCAAACCTATTGCTCCACCCAGAGACATTAGAAATCAGGGACTGTTTAAACCAAAGCCCTGGGTGCTGCGCTGAAGGAAGTAGGGATTGAAAAGATGGCGTGTGTTGCTTTCAGTACGAAAAGCAGCAGGATCTGGGGAGCTGGTGGAGGATGCTCTGTATACTCTATTCTACAGCTAAAAAAAATCCCTGTGTTGAGTACTATTTAAATAAGTACCTACATATGTTTTCAAAACCAATTTTTCATTGGCATGGACCGTGACCCAATATGGGGACCTCTAGGTGCCAGACTAGAGCTGGCCATACATTGTCATATGAATAAACAGTAAGTCGCAAGACAGTTTACACAGTCTGATCACACTGTTACCAGTCTGTGTTCATGTGCTAGAAGATGCACAGGGAAACAACTGGAGAGAAACATATACTAAACTCTCAGCAGCTCTTCTCACTGTATTTTTTATTTTTATATTGTTTGAATCTGCCCAAGTCCTAAGCCAGGATTTTCTCTGCCTTGGGCTAGATCCCTTTCAGCTGTCAGTCGGCAGCTAGCATGAGTTATGCAGATTGGTTTTCTCCTCGGATGAATTTGACAGTTTAGAAGGTTAAGTCTGGAGGCAAACTCGTGGACTTGTTAAGGGGGACCAGGCTAATCAATGAGAGTAATTTGAGAAGCATTCCTGTGATTTTGTCCGATGCCATCGGAAGGACAGAATGTAATTAGCACTTATCTTAATTTCCAGTGTCACCAGTGGTGATTACAAAGTGATGAAGACTTCGGTGGGCATTGTGCCTCCATTTGTCACTTACGAGGCCTGGGTGATCATTTTCATAAAGAAGTTTTGGCAACAGTGGGGACTGGGTTAGGGGGCTTGTCTTACTTGTCTTTGAATCCTTAATACCTGGCTCCAGTTTGGCACATGGCAGGTGATCAGTTACTGTGACCCAGAAGCTGCCTGTTTTTAGTAATAATGATTATTTAAGAAATGTTTTACTTTTTTCTTTGTTTACATTCTCATACAGGATAAATGATGGGTTTTTATTATGATGTGCAGATCTATGAACTCTAACATGTGTAGATTTGTACAACCACCAACACACTCAAGATATACAGCAGTTCTATCATCCCAGAAAACTCTGTTCTGCATTTTCTTTATACAGGCAGTTCCTGGGTTATGCAAATCCAATTTACAGACAACTCATTCTTGTCCATTAAAATGCAAATTTGCCCTACTCCAAACAAATTCATCAAAATCACCTGCAGTTGCTGTAAGTGCAGCCTTTACGTCATTGAAAAGGCTTTGAACCTTCTCTTGCACTAAAACCAAAAACCAGATTTGTCACTCTCAAGTTGATTCTGACTCATGGCAACACTATCGGACAGAGTAGAACTGCCCCATAGAGTTTCCAAGGAGCACCTGGTAGACTCAAACTGCTGACCTTTTGGTTAACAGCCACAGCGCTTAACCACAATGTCACCATGGTTTCCAAGTTATCTTAAGTTCCAAAACACAGGATTGAACCAGGGACCTTTAGATCTATCAGTCTAATGCTCGCCCAACTGAGCCATTTAGGCAACCTTCCTTATATTCAGGTAAGGCTAACTAAGAACCATGCACCTGTTCTGACTTACCTACAAATTATTAAAGCCACCCTGGGGAATGGATCTGATTTGTAACCCAGGACTACCTGTAACTGCGTCTTTCCCCCATCCTAGCCCAGCTCCTGAAAACCACTGTTCTACTCCCAGTTGCTGTAGCGTGTCATGAACATCATACAGATCTGCTCCTACAGTATGTAACCTTTGAGACCTCTCAGCTACTTCCTTTTTCACTGCTGAGAAGTATTTTTTCATAACAGTGTTTTGAGTACCTACTATGGCCAGGCTCTGTGTTAGGTAGTGGTGTTACAACCCAGTTAGAAGTTAGGTGTTAGGTAGTGGGTGACAACAAAGGGCAGGACAGATATGGCCCCTGCTGGCTTGGAGCTGACAGACATTGTTAGAAGATTTACTGAGCATCAGAGTCCTAAGGGGACCCAGAGATGGCCTTGTTACTAGTTGCTGTTGATTCAGCTCTGGCTCACAGTTACTGGACGTTCAGCAGAATGAAACATGGCCTGGTCCTGCACATCTCTGTAATCACGGATATACTTGAGCCCTTTTCTGGGGGGGGGCGTTGTGTATTTTGAGTGGCTTCCAACCCAGGAGGCTCATCTTCCAGCGCTACATCAGACAATATTCTGCTGTAACTCAGAATTTTCCCTGGCTAGTTTTTGGAAGCAGATCACCACCCCTGTCTTCAGAGTGTCTCTTAGTCTGGAAGTTCTGCGGAGACCTGTCTACCATGGGTAATTGTGCTGATGTCTGAAATCCTGGTACCACAGCTTCCTGCATCATAGCAACAGACAAGCCATCACCACATGACAAACTGACAGATGCCTGGTGAAGGGATAATCTAAGCGTGGGGGTAATCCAAGCGTTTTCTGCAGATCAGCAAGCAGCCTCCGTATCCCATGGGTGCTTGTTATGAATGCAGAACCTCAGACCCTCACCCAGATCTACAGAATCAGAGTCTGCATGTTAACAAGCTAGCCAGGTGATCCCTGAACATGTGGTGCTTAGAGAAGCACTGGTCTTAACCTCACTCTCTACAGAGGGCAGAAATCCCAACACCTCCGCCAGCATTTGTTCAGTCTTTGCACGCCTGTCTTCAGAGATGGGGAACAGTGTTCACGCTCCTTCTCCTGTGTGTCTGCACTCATCCACTTGTAGAGACTGGCAGCTCCAGTGGCTTGTGTTCTTCCTTTGGCCATGTAAACTGCTCCTGTATAAATTGTTTCTGTATAATTCTGGCTTTGGGGTCAACCCCAAACATTCCTACTTCTTCTTCCACTTAATATCTCTTAGGTTGTTTGCAGAGTTAGTGTCTTCCCAACAGCTTCCAGATGCTGCACTCATTCTTTACACTCATTTATTTATCCACTTAATAAATCATTATTGGTATCTTCCACATCCAGACACCGAACTTGACCTGTCTCAAAAAAATTTTCACATGCAGTTAAAACAAGCTCACTGAATGTTTTCACCCACTGCCTTCAAGTCAATTCCAACTTACAGTGACCCTATAGGACAGAGTAGAACTGCTTCACAGAGTTTCCAAGGAGCACCTGGTGGATTTGAACTGCTGACCTTTAGGTTAGCAGACACAGCACTTAACCACTATGTAACCAAGGTTGACCTGAATGTTTTAGAAACCGTTTCTCCCACCTAGTCCAGTACTGAATATTTCTGATTAGCTGCAAATGACAGAAACTTGTAAATGAAACATTGAATGTGGATACCTCCAACTGTGTTTGTCTGTTAACCTAGTTCAAAACCCACCCAACAGCATCACGGAAGGAAGGACTGGCAATTTGCTTCTCTAAATGTTAGAGTCAAGACCCCCTGGAGCACTTCTGCTCTGTAACACCTGGGGTCATCATTAGCTGGAACTGCATTGACAGCAATGGCTTTGACCTTGGCCTGGAAGACACAAACTCAGATGCCAGGAATGTAACAAAAACATACCATCTAAAGGTGGTAATTGGCACCAGCGTGTTGTTGCTATGAGGGAATGAAAGCCCAGGATTGCACAATCTTTGCATTTTTTCCAAGAGAAATCACAAATGTGGGATTTGATGTGAATTTTCTGATTATTAGGTCTGGGCAATTATACCTGTCATAGTTGGTTATCGACTGGTTGGCTTAAGTGGAAAAGCAATTTATGAGAAAGGTAGAGGAGATCACTCAGAAAATGGACCGGCAGGCTGGATAACAGGGCTCAAGAAATTTGTAGGGGCCGAGGAGGCCTAGCAGCTGGGACACAGCCAGACTAGTGTCAAATATTAGTCTGTGAAAAGCTAACACGGGCATCACCACCACAGTGCGTTGAGCAATGACCTCTCTGCCATCAATCCCACTGCTTTTGACATCCTCCCGCTATCCCTACATTCCAAATGCTGGGGTGGGTGTGTCATGTGGCCACTCTCAGATGTCATGTTCTGGCACCCTGGCTTCCAGGGCACCCAGAGACGAAATATCCACCCACTGGAACTCTAGTGGCATAGTGATTAAGTGCTACAGCTGCTAAGCAAAAGATCGGCTGTTCAAACCCACCAGATGCTCCTTAGAAACTCTATGGGGCTGTTCTACTCTGTCTACAGGGTTGTTAGGAGTCAGAATTGACTTGATTGTGGTGGGTTTTTGGTCTGACTTCTGAAATGGGGATAAAGGCCTATTTCCGCATTTCTTCAAAGCAAGAAGAAAATTTATATGCTGGTAGGTTATAAAAGATGCTGAGCACAGCAACCATACTAGAAATGCTTTAGGCTGAAATTTACTAAGAGCCACTTAAAATCCAAGAGCCCAAGAAACTAGATACTCACAGTCTCAAAGCTGGCCCAGTCATTATACAATGTTACCAAGACCAAACTATTTCTCTTTTTGCTGTTCCGTCCTTGGTATATCAGCTTTTTATGTCCTTAGGCTTGGTACCTCATGATGATAAGATGGCTACCACAGCTCCAGCGTCACGTCTGTATTCCAGTATGAAGAAGGAGATGGGATGACATCACTGAGTTCTTCTTTTAAGGATCTATCTTAATCAAGAAAAACAAAAGCCCAATAGGTTTCATCTTAGAGCTCATAGGCCTTAAAACTTAGTGTTTGGGTAGGTTAGGGTGGTGATACATGAATTTTTCTTTCCTTATTTTTTGAAAACATTTTCTGAAATAATCTCAAACTTACAACAAAGTTGTAAAGAATAATACAAAGAAATTCCATAAACCCTTCACCTGCACTTAATAGTCGTTAACTTTTTGCCACATTGGTAATTTTCTTTCTAGTTTTACATAGTTTTTTTCCCCTGAACTGTTTAAAAATAAGCTGCATTAGCAAATGCTGCGTTACATGCATTTTTACAACAACAAAAAGAATAAATTACAGAGATAATACTCTTTAGCTCTGCATATCTCAGTGTGTGTTTCCAAGTAAAACTTGCCTCTCATACCTAAACAGAGTTGTTGTTGCCTGTTAGATGCTGTTGAGTCAGTTCTGACTCACAGTGGTCACAGGTACAACAGAACAAAACGCTGCCCTGGCCTGCACCACCCTCAAATACTCTGTGTGAACTCATTTTTCCAGCCACTGTGTCAATCCGTCTCACTGAGGATCTTTTTTTTTTTTTTTAGTGACCCTCTACTTTACCAAGCACGATGTCCTTCTCCAGTGAGTGGTCTCTCCTGACAACATGTCCAAAGCATGTGAAATGAAGTCTCATCGTCTTTGCTTCTAAGGAGCATTTTGGCTGCTCTTCAGCCAAGATGGGAAACCCTGGTGGCCTAGTGGGTTAAGTGCTATGTCTGTTGACCCAAAGGTCGGTAGTTCAAATCTGCCAGGTGCTCCTTGGAAACTCTATGGTGCAGTTCTACTCTGACCTCTAGGGTCCGTATGAGTCAGATGTGACTCCACGGCATTGGGTTTGGGTTTGGGTTTTCCTCCAAGACAGATTTTTGACACAATACAATGGTCAAAATAGGGAAATCGTACATTAATACAAATACTTGGCTCTTTCAATCTCTGTTGTAAACAAAAGCAGGAGAGAAGTGAGCTGGGAATAATCATTGAGTTATTCAACCACAGCGTGAATTTTTTGAAGTCCTGTGGCAATCTAGAACAAACAATGTCTGCAGAACACATTGAGTCTGAAAGCCAACAGATTGCTTCACCTGCGTTAAGTTTTTGCCAGATTCTCTTTCTTTTGGTTGGAATGGTGAGAAGACTGCATGATGTACCTTTGGCTTTCCCTGTTAATGTCATTTATTCTCCACATGGTGCTGGAGAGAATCTATCAGAGATGACAGGCAAATCTGAGTAAAGGGCATGATTCTACCCAAATTATCACTCAACAGATGAAAAGAAAAAATGGACATGATTTTTATTCTTCAGTTCTCACTTAATGTTAATTTCCCGAAAACCTTTCCTAAGTGATATAATTATATTGCTTTAATTTTCACAATTTATAATGAAATCAGAGGGTAAAAGAGGGATGTTGTGGGTTCTTCTTTGTCTCCTGGAAAAATTAAATTCAAATTGCACTGGAAAGATAGGACACGGTGCAGGTGGTGGGTTATTTTCATATTATCCTTTTTAATGAAATTGGGGAACAGAAGTGTTCTTTAAAAAGTGGGTGCAATGGGGGGCCCAGTCTCTGGTCTCTTGGGGTATGGGGGCTTTGTAATGAGTGACTGGCTGAGGGGAAAGTCAGGACCCATTGCCAGTAGGCTGATTCTGACTCATAGTAACTCTACAGGGCCGAGTACAGTCCAAGGCTATAATCTTTACAGAAGTAGACTGCCTTATTGCTGATTTCATCTTGGTATATAAAATTATACCAGTCTTCATCAAGCTGATTTTGACTCATGGTAACTCACGTGTTTCAGAATAGAACTGCACTCCACAGAGTTTTCAATGCTTGTGATGTTTCAAAACTAGATCACCAGGTTTTTCTTCCATGGCACCTCTGCGTGGATTCAAACCGTCAACCTTTTGGCCAGTAGCTAAATGCCTAGCTCTTTGCACTACACAGAACTCCATATACACAACTATACACTTACCTTATTGTTTAAGGCAATTTAATATGGCTTTCTGCCAGCTTCAACATTTCCAAATGAACACACTCTGACTGACTACTGAAAGAAAGACTGACCCAAGAAGACTTGGTTACCTTCTAGCTGAGATTATCAAGGATACAATTAAAATAGTATCATCTCAATTTAGTTCTGGCTGCAGGTCTGTTGGGTTCCACCAGAGAGAACATAGTTTCTTTGCTACTGGGAGACACTTGCTGTTCCCAGTGATGCTGAGAGCTGGGGCTCAAGTTGAGGTGGCCTGCTGAGGCCTAAAATCTGTATCTCATGAAGAGCACGAGGCCTTGCTGCGTCCCCCACAGAATCAAGAAAGTACTGTTTCTGAGATGGTCTCCCCAGTAGTCCAGGGGGAAGGCCAGAGTTTACTGAGCCCACAGATGCCAATTCCCCAAAGAAGAGCTGAGGCAGAGGCAAGGCGAGCGTCACCTGTGCTTAGGCAGGATTTGCCCTTCTCTTAGCAGAAGGGATACAATTTGTGACTGGCTCTGAAAATAAAAACCAAACTAAATCTCAGGCAATCACAGCCCAGCTCTCTGCTACTTATGGGCTCTTTTCTTAAACAAATGTTAAGATTTGCATGTGTGGTCTTGGCTCCAGCTTTCATACTGAAACTCAGCATCACAACCAACATACCTGAGGACTGCATATGTTCAGAGATATGGCTTTGGGACGATCAAGGGGTGCCCATAGGTGCACTTGGCCACCAGCTGCTACCACCCAAGCACCCTAAGCCTGTCCGAGTGCCAGTACCCTGGAGAAATCACTTAGAAGCCTTGCCAAAATATAATGATGCCATGTAGGGTGAACAAACCACTTGGCTTCCCTGCAGTGTCCATTGTTTAGACACCTGAAGCTTGGGCAACCTCAGTTCCAAAAGCCACACAGCAGCTCTTCACCTGGAGAGGAAGCACATGGGACAAGTTTGCAATCTTCCAAAGTTGTGCCTGTGGTCCTCTGGGATCACTGAGTCTGAACACATTTCCTCCTGTTGTTTCCTTGGCAGTCCAACGTTTTGGAAGAGAGCTGTCTAATTTTGCATGATTACATCTCAGGACCACAGAGAAATCATACCGAAAATGGATTCAGTCATATGTATATGTAATGATGTGACTATATGCACATACATTCATATGTATGGTAAAGCGCATAGGGACACAGTTGTGGACATTTCTAAGATATAACAAAACACCTGGTAGGATTGGATTTCTGCGTCTGAAGGGTTAGGACCATGGTTCTACAGGACATCTTGGTCAATTGACATAACAGAATCTGTAAAGTGGTGTTCTATATCCCAGTTTAATGAGTAGCGTCTAGAGTCTTAAAAGCTTGTGAGCAGCCATCTAAGATGCAACCAACTATTGGTCTCTAGTGGTCCAGGCTCATACTCGTAGTGACCCTATAGAACACTGTAGTTTCCAGGGTGTGCCTGGTGGATTTGAACTACCAATCTTTTGATTTGCAGCCGTAGCACTTAACCACTACACCACCCATCAGAATCAACTTGAAGGCAGCGGGTTTGATGTCTTTGGTTTACTGGTCCAGAGCAAAAGGGAAGGAAGGATAACAAAGTCTCAAAGAAGAAATTAGCCTATGGGACCAACAGTCTACACGAACCGTAGACTCATCTACTCTGAGACCAGAAGAACTAGATGGTGTCCCACTGTCACCATCAAGTGTTCCGACTGAGAAGGCAATAGATGGATCCTGAGAGAATGGGAGAAAAATGTTGAAGAGTCCCCCAAATTCCTGAAACCAGCAAACGAAGAAACCCAGAGCTACCAGGCTGGTTGAGATTAGAGGACTCTCTTTGGGATGACTGCCCAGAAATGCTCTTCAAACCTTGAAAATTAACCACTGAGATCACCTTATAGCTAAACAACAAACTGGTTTACAAAATAATGAAAACCACCTGCAAGTACTGCACACCTTTTAAAGTCACCTATATGAGACCAAACGGTCAGCAATCACTTTAAAACAAAGATGAGAATGTAAAGCTTCAGAGAAACTAGATGAACGGGGACTAGAACAACCATAATGGAAATCACGAGAATGTTCACGCACTGTGAAGAATGTAACCAGTATCACCGAACAAGTGGAGAGATTGAAATTATTGAGTGGGAACCTAAACCGCTATGTAAGCCTTCCACCAAAATGCAATAAAATGCTTTTTAAAAAACAGAGTTCAGGCAGCTTCCAAAGAGCCACTCCTATGGCTGCCAACATAGGGGACTGATGGCTTTGCTGGGTGGTGTGAACAGTCATGCCCTCTGTGACTGGTATTGGATCTGAATAGAGCTGAGATCCTGCTGGCTACACGGGCTGACAGCACATTCACAGGACTATAGGCTGTGAAGGCTGTTCTCTTGGCAAGGGGAGCCAATCCTCCTTGGTCAAATAGCACTGTATGGAGCCCTGGTGGCATAGTTGTTAAGAGCTTGGCTGCTAACCAGAAAGTTCTTAGTTGTAGGAGGGTGTTCAGGTATGGTTTGATCAGGACCCCAACTCTGTTTCTCTTCAATTCTTTTGGTATTTCCTTTTTCCCATGAGCTATCTTCACCCTCAAGTTGACTTTTTTCATGGATTTAAGACAATGGTCAACCACAAACAGGGCTGTAACCATCCTTCTTCATATCTAAAGAGGATGAGTTGCTGTCCCTAATTCGTGGGTAAGAATACTGACTCTTCACTGATGGGTCCGGGCTGGAACCAATTCTTAGCTTAGGCTTGGGCAAGATTGATGGGAATACTGTGATCATCTGGACCAATCAGGTCCTACCCCTGGAGTCTGGAGTTAGGACCCAGCCCCACCACATAGCTCCTAGCCAACAGGGAAGGTAGGGAGGGATGTTGGGGGCACAGTCACAATATGCACTCTGTGACTGATCACTTTTCTGTAATAGGATTTCGTTTAACAGAGTCCATTTGACAGTATTTTAATAGCTGTTGGCCAGAGTCAAGGTCAAAGTTGAAGTGGACATATAGTTTCTGTCATGATGATTCTAACTAACTTTACAAGTACTTAGTATGTATAGGTGTTCTAGACCTTTATGTGTTTAAATAATTTAAATGTAAGTAGTAGTGTTATCTCCATCTTATAGAAAGATCTCTCAGATTGACTAGCCAAAAAAGACCACACAGCTTTGTGGTCTGGAATAGTGACAACAGGAGACTTACAACCACGAGGACAGACAGGACTAGGTACTGTCTCCTTTTGCTATACCTAAGTTCTCCACAACGTGTCTGTCATTTGGTCACACTCTGGTGGCTTGCATCTTGCTGTGATACTGCGAGAACGAACAAATCTGTCTTGGAGAATGGACAGCTGGAATGCTCCTTGGAAACAAGGATAGTTGAGACTTTGTCTCATATATTTTGAATGTGGTATCAGGAGGGACCAATCCCTGGAGAAGAACATCATGTTTAGTAAAGTAGAGGGTCAGGGGAAAAGAGAAAGACCCTCAATGAGACGGATTGCCACAGTGGCTGCAACAGCGGACTCAAGCATAACTTGAACTGGGAAGACGGCCCAGGGCCAGGCAGTGTTTTGTTCTGTTGTACATCGGGTTTCTATGAGTCAGAACCAACGAAATGGCACCTAAAAACAGGCCTAAGGTCACCAGGAGTTGGAGTAGACGTCAGCTACCAATAACACTACTTTGAGCCCAGATAGGCTCTAGAGTCTGTGTTCTTCATCAGTAGACTAATCTGCAGCATTTACCGGGGTTTCACAACTGCCTCCGTCTTCGGTTGATGGTTTACTGTGTGCCAGCTATGTATCTCTCTCTCTCTGTCTGTCTACTTACACACCCAATCACTCACTCACCCACCCACCCAGCTACCCATCCATAATCCACCCTATCATCTGTCTGTCCATCTACCCACCCACCCACTCATCCATCCATTCTATTCGTCCATCCTTGTATCCATCCACCTATCCACCTACCCACCCATCCACCTACCCACCCCTCCGCCCTCCCAACCACTCACCCATCCTTCTATCCATCTATACATTCCTTCTAGGCCATTCTGAAGTCTCACAAAGGTAGGCATCATTCAAGTGCCCAAGGTCACAGATAGACAATGGCAAAGTCAGTATTCTAATGTAGCTCCTCTTATCTGGTTCCTTCTTTCACCCCAGCCATGCCTTGGTTGGTGGAATTAACCAGTGGAAAGCAGAATTCTGAGCCCCATTGGAGGTTGGCACCAGGAGAGTAGCTGGCCTGGTTTAAAAGCTCAGCATCACTTCCTACCCGGGGACCAACTCAAACTACCATGAGTCGAGTCTCCAGAGAACAGGAAAGATGCTTAACCAGCTTACTGTTTTTCCTTCTATGGATGATGTCATCAAGGTTAGACCAAATGTGTGGGCACCCAGAAAAGCCACCCATCTGGTGGCCTGCTGAGTCTGGTGATCAAGGTAGAAAACCTGGCTCCATCATCCAGCAAGTTTGTGACTTTGAGCAGGTTACTGAGGTTTTGTGCTTCAGTTTCCTCATCTATAAAGTGACAATAGTCAATAGTACCTACACTGTTGGGTTGTTAGGAAGATTCAATTACTCATAAAGTGCTAACAGCTGGGCCTGGCCCAGAGTTAGAGCTCTAAGCATTTGCCAACAATGATGACAGTTTTTGCAGTCTGATTCCACTCCCAGTGGTGTCTCAGTACCATCCCCATTGCATGGCATGTGGTCACCTACCCAGCTGTCCCCTCCCGTCACGCAGTTCAGGCTGCAGCTTTGACCCTCTCCAAGCCCCAACCACTTGGCTAATCAGGATCTTATCACCTCTCAGTCTGGGCTCTCCTGGAGCAGCTAGAGAGTGCCTGGGTTCTGCCAGGCCCAATGCCACTGTCTGTGCGGCTGTTAGCTGGGCAGCCAGAAACTGAATCCTCCCTAAAGATGCTGGGAAATTAGTTTAGCACTGTCTGCCAGTGTGCGGTGACTCAGAGACTGCCAGCCCGGCGGGGCGCATGGACTCTGATGTTTGAACAAGATTGATGGAGTCATGAATGCAAAGCAGGGAGACAGAGCTGGGGGCAGGGAGGCAGGGAGGCAGGGAGGCAGGAAGAATGAGGGCCTTCTGTTTGCCTCCTGCCTCCTGATCCCTTATGAGGTGAGCTAATGTTTTGGGGCAGCTCACCAGAGAAGCCAGAGGGCTCTGAGGATGGGCAGGGAGTTCAGGGGAAAGCATGAAACCAGCAGCTGGTTGGACTAATGTGAGTGATACTTCTGTCTTGGTCACTTCATGTGTGACTTTAGGCAAGTGGATTAGTCTCTCCTCGTCAGTCAAATGAGTATAATAAGAGCTGCTGGGGCTGATGGGAGGCTACGTGACACATGGATGTGAGGCGCTGGTCTTAGCACACTGCAAGGACCCGGTGACCTCAAACAACTAATAGGCTCGGGCTGTGTCAGCTCCCTTCCCCTTCCTTTCCTGAAACATCTTCATGTCTTCAAGCTCTCCAAGGCCCTTCTCAAAAAGAAAATGCTCACCAAGAGGTGTAAAAGGGAAAGGGGGTGTGTGTGTTGGGGGAATGTGGGGGAGTATGCGTACAAAAGTGTATAGGTATAAAAGACACAGAAACACAAAGAGAGAATAAGACAGAACAAGAGAGAGAGACCTGGGGACACACACACAGACATGTACAGAGGTATGCACACACAGGGACGTGTACCCACAAAGGCATGCACGCACAGAGATATGCACACAGAGGCATTTACAGAGACATGCACAGACAGACATGGACACAGAGACATGGACACAGAGAACACGCATGCAGAAGCATGTACACAGAGACATATACACAAATATGCACACACAGAGAGATGCACACACAGAGAGATGTGTGTACAGAGACATGCACACACAGACATGTACACACATGGGGGCACAAACAGAGGTACACACATCCAGAGACACACACAGAGCAGACAGAGAGATACTCAGAGGGGGAGGGAGGGAGGCAGAGAGAAAGGGGAGACCCAAGCTCAAGAAGAGGAATGTCAGACGTGTTGTGGGATTGGCAACCAATGTCTATGGTTTTCTCCAGAACAGCGTGTCCATTTTCTGTGGGAAGCAGCCTCCCCGCACTCTCAGTCTATATGGCTTGAGTGGGATAGAGTTCACACTTGGCATCCAGGGGTTGGTTAACTCTCCTGTATCATCTGATTAGAGTACTCCATTTTCCTGGCCACAGTGTTTGGTTTAAGGATGGATGTGTCGTACAAACTGGATCTATCTCAATCAAGTTTAAGGCTGTTGGTGAAAGAGAAGCCCTCCTCCAGTGGGGGTTACCAAACCGCATGAAGGTGTGTATGGGGCTGTCAGCAGGCCTTGGCCGCCTTTGTAGAGAAGCCTTGCCCAGCACAGAGGAAAGCTTATTGATGGGGACACGCTGTTGCCTATGACACTCAGTCCCTGGACCCACTCATGCCTTCCCTTAGACTTTTTCAGTTACATGCACCATTTTGGTTTGGCTCAAACCAAACCAAACCAAACCCACTGCCGTCAAGTTGAATCTGACTCATAGTGACCCTAAAGTCACGGTAGAACTGGCCTGCAGAGTTTCCAAGGAACGTCAGGTGAATTCGAACGTCAGGTGAATTCGACCTTCAGGTTAGCAGCCATAACACGTAACCGCTATGAAACCAAAGCAATTTTAAATGTTGCCACTTGCAAACAACAAGACTCACTAACTAGTTAAAGACAGATTTGGAACTAAGAAACCAGGCATTATAATACCCGGGCTAAGTTTCCTTCTGCCGCTCCTCTGAAAGCTCTCAGCTGTGTCCTAAACATCTGCCACGTGTCCCCTGGGGAGCAAGAAACTGTGTGCATGACTCAGTGGACATCACAGCATCTGAGTGATCAGTCACAGTCTTCTGTCACTCCTTGATGACAGAACAAAGGGACTGTGATGTGCTCAGCTACACTCAGGCCTGGCCTGCTCACCCTTTATTCCATTCTCTCCAGGATGAGATTAAAATTCCAGAAATGCGCATCCGTTCTGCATTCAGAAGATTGTTTCTGTGCGTCAAGAGACCACTCGAAGCCCTGTGGAGCAAAGTCTGGGAATCTGATGAACTAAGACACTTGGATGGAGAGGACTCCAGGGCAAATACAGAGCCAGTGCCATGGGGTTACAATGACACTGCAGTTAGAAAGCTCCTTAAGTGCCTCTTGTTGAAACAAAGCAGACATCAGGCCTCTTTAAATGATATTTTCAAGAGAGCAGAACTTCCCTGAACACAAGAAAGGCACCAGTCTACCGTGTTTGTTAGTGTGTTTCACTGCCCTGCCAAGATTCAAGATACAGTGGCTTTAACAGGTTGACAGCTTATTTCTCTCTAGGCTGAAAGTTCTAGCTAGTGTGGGAGCTCGTTCTGTAAAGTCACCGGTGACGCAGGCTCTTCCCACTTTGCCACTCTGCCATCGACTGGGTGTGCTGGCCTTCTCTGCAGGATCCAGGATGGCACACCACCTGGTCAGAGCTCAGACCACCAGGAAAGGAGGAGAGGAGGAAGGGGAGGGTACCTCTGTTCGTTTTAAGGACATCATACAGAAGTTGCTCACATCCCATTGGCCAGAGCTCACTCACATGGCCACACTTAGTCAGATACGGTGTTCATTCCTGGCAGCTTGTGCCCAGGGCTGCTTTAGAACACGGTTTTTCAGCTCTGGGACTGTTGATATTTGGGGCCAGATTATTCTTTTTTGTAGGGGATGTCCTGTGCACTGTAGGGTATTGTCATGAATTGAACTGTGGTCTCCCCTAAAGTGTGTGTAATAATTTAGCTGGGTCATGATTCCCAGTATTTTGTGATTGCCCTCCACTCTGTGACTTTCCTGTGTTGTAAATCCTAATCTATACCTGTGGTCAATAGATGTGTTAAATACGTGGTTAAATATGTTAACTATGTGGTTAATAGTCTGTGTTAAAGAGGACAAGGGTGGGACTCTTACACTCTTCCTCAGGTTGTCTCCTGCTCCAATGTAAAGGGAGTTTTCCTGGAGCATGGCTTGTACCACCTACTAGAGATAAAAGGAAAGGGAAGCAAGCAGAGTGGGAACCTCATACCATCAAGAAAACAGTACCTGGAGCAGACTGCATCTTTTGGGCCTGAGATTCCTGAGCCAAGATGCTCTCAGACCAAGGAAAGCCTGATGTGACACAAGGACCTTCCTCCAGAGCTGACAAAGAGTCCCTGAATTTGGATTTCCAGCCAACTGGACTGTGTGAGAATAAACTTTTCTTTGCTGAAGCCATCTGCTTGGAGCAGTTCCGTTGGAGCAGTACCAGGTGACTAAGACAGGTATGTAGCAGTGTCCTTGGTGTTTACTCACTAGATGCCAGTGGCGCTCCTTAACTGTGACAATCCAGAATGTTTCCACACATTGCTGAAATTGCCCCTGGTTGAGAATGACTGCTGCAGAAGACAGAGAGGATGGACACTGGCGGCACAACTAAACTTCTGCCATACACTAATGAATCACTTTGCTTCCTTTCTCATCACAAAGAGAAAAGGGTGCACGACCTTAGAAGCCAAGTAGACTCGAATCTAAATGCTACCTTCAAACTGTATGAGCTTTAGTTTTCTCATGTGGAGAAATCTGGCTGAGTTTCTGGATGGATCCAAATGAGATGACAAGTGAAAAGTGCTCAACACAGCACCTGGCACCCTAAAATATTAGCTATTGTTTCAGTCACGTAATGCTGCTCTAACAGAAATACAATGAGTACTTGGTTTTAAAAAGAGAAATTTTACTGAGCACAGTCCTGTAAGTCAAAAGTCCCAATTCAGGGTGTCAGCTCCAGGGAAAGCTCTCTCTGCTGGCACTGGAGGAAGATCCTCGTGGTCAATCTTCCCCTGGACTGGAAGATTTTAAGGTGCAGGAATCCTGGTCCTTTCCAAAGGATGCGCGCAGCTCCCAGCACTGCTCTCTTGATGGCATGAGGTCCCCAAATCTCTTGGCTAGATTCGCTCCTTAAGATCTCAACAGACTGCTGGGGGCAAAACAAACACACTGAATCCTGTCCCACCAATACAACTGCCTCCTCTCCACCCTTATCAACATCATGATGCCAGGAATTCCACCACGGAGGAATATCCCACAAGACCAGGAATTGTGGCCCAGCCAATGGCTACAGACGTTTTAGGGACACAATTCAATCCATGACAGCTACTAAGACGGAAGTGGGTTTTGTTTGAGTGCTAGTGTAGGAGTCTTGATAAACTTTTCCGATGGGAAAATACTTGGGTTATGGGAAGTTGCAACAGGTAAGAGAAGCTGATGGGGGACCACTGCTTGGTTGAGGGTCAAAAGAGTTGTGAGGAGGAGCCCAGCGATGGTTAGGAGGCAGACGGTGCGGACAGAGGCATTTTCTTACCTAGAGGATAGAAATGAAACCGAGGGCTAAATTTTTCAATTCCATGCTACTTGTTATGGGTTAAATTGACACCCCAGCCCCAGCTCCTCCTCCTACCTCTCCATCTCCCATTCTGAGATTCCTGGTGTTGTTTGATGTTCCTATTTGCTGTAAATCCTGCTTCTACGATGCTAATGAAGGTGGATGGGTGGCAGTTGTGTTGGGGGGCGGAGCTCAATGTATAGGATCCTATTGTGCCTTGAAGCAATCTCTTGAGATATTTTTTTTTAAAAAAGAAGCTAGCAGGGAGATTTGGGGAGCTTATACCACCAAGAAGTAGTGCCAGGAGCATAGCTTGTTCTTCGAAAAGGACGTGGGATCCCTGTGCGTCAGAAACTCCCTGTCCAGTGGAAGACTGAGGACAAGGACATTTCCCCAGAGTCAACAGAGAGAGAAAGCCTTCCCCTGGAGCTGATGCCCTAAATTTAGACTTACAGTCTACTGGATTGTGACAGAATAAAACTTCTCTTTTCAAAGTCATCCACTTGTGGTATTTCTGTCACAGCAGCACTAGACGACTGGGACACTGCTGTTTTCTTCTTCATCATTGTACCACACCTCCTGGTAACAGTGGCACAGACATTGGTTTGGGGCCAGTTTTTCCCCTGTTTGTAGCACCCCTATTCACCTCTGTATCAGTTAAGATTAGGTTCAGCTGCACAAAACAGAAATTCAGGTAATGATGGCTTAAATAAGATAAAAGTCTTTCCTTTCCCAATGAAAGAAACCTAGAGGTAGGTGTCCAGGTGGTTCCCCTAGGTTTCTGTTCCCCCATTGCTGGCATGTGGCCTCCAACCTCAAGGCCATCTCATGGTCACAAGCAAACCTACTCCACTCGCAAGCCGGGTAGCATGAAGGAAGACTGGAAAGCAGGTAAAGAGACCTATCCGACAACTGCTTCCACCTCATTGGCCAGAATTACCTTCTGAAAGGAAGTCTGGGAAATGTAGTTTTTGTTCGTTTCTGTATTTTCCAAGGCCCTTCTCTCTCAATATGAGTGTTCTTTCGACGGCACTTGGCTTTATAAAGAAAGAGGGGTGAAGGATATTACTACAAGTACCTGACTCATTTTCCAAGGTGAATATCTCTGAGTGACTCAAGGAGAAAGAGATGGGGGGAGGGCAGGAGAAAGAGAGAGTGTGGGGCAATACAACATCCTTGGTAAGAGCCCAATTCTGGAGGGAGAGACCACTCCTAGGAAGTGTCTGAACTGGGTTCTGGGTTTTGAAAACTGGTTAGACTTAAGCACACAGACTCTGGACCCAGCCTACCAGAGTCTGAATCCCAGCCTTACCATTTACCAGCTGTGTGACCTCGGGAAAGTTACTTGACCTCGCTGTGACTCAGTTTCCTACAAATAGGATTTTGTTGTTGTTGATTGCCATTGAGTTGATGGATACTGATGGCAACCCCATGTGTGCAGAGTGGAACTGCTCCGCAGAGTCTTCAAGGCTATGACCTTGTGGACCCAGATTGCCAAGCCTGTCTCCCTGGTGCCTCCGGATGGGTTCAAACCACCAGTCTGCCAGTTTGCAGTCAAGTGCTTAACCATTTGTGTTACCCAGGGATTTCTACACTGGACGCTGTTGTGGTCACATGTCATTGAGTCATTTTGACTCATAGTGACTCTGCAAGTCATTTTGACTCATAGTGACTCTGCCTAGGCTACGACCTTTATGGGAGCAGATCAGCAGGTCTTTTCTTCCAATGAGCCACTGGTGGGTTTGAACTCCCGACCTTTCAGTTAGCAGCCAAGAACTTAACCAGTGTACTGCCAGAACTCCTATGTCACAGTGGTGGCCCCTCACTATAGAAGCCCTGGAGGCTGGGTAACTTTTGTTTACACTAACCAAGTGGAAACCAAAAAAGAATGATACTTTTGCCTGCAGAAATAATGCAAAAACAGCCCAGGAGAGACATTCTATTGTATTAGCACAGATAGAAGCCAAGCTGCTGTAACAAAGATACCAAAATACAGTGGTTTTGATTTTTTTTAAACCAGTTTCTGTCTCATTTTGTAAGAGTTCGGGGGTGAGTTGTCACAGCAGGGGGCAACTCTGATCCACACAGTGATTCAGGGATGAAAGCTTCTTTTGTCTGTTCTATGTGATAGATGCTGCCCCGCAGCAGCCACCACTGGACTGGATGGAACAGGGGACAGAGAAAATGTGCAGAGTAAGAAATTTCCTTTTAAGGCATATGATGCACACATTGGCCCACACGACTTTGCTGTATTCCACTGGCAAGAACGTAGTCATATGACCACATTTCACTGCCAAGGAGGCTGGGAAATGTAGTCTCAAGCTGGGCAGCTCTGTGCTCACTAGAACTCTATTATTATGGAGAAAGGGGAGACAGGACTTGGGACAACGCGTGGTTGGGTTATCACTGGACAACATCCAGTGTGAACTCATTGTTTTAAAGACGAAGAAACTGAGGCTCAGAGATGTAAAGAGATTTGCCCGAGAGTACATGACTTGAGAGAAGAGCTGGATTAGAACCAGGTTTACTTGACTCCAGGTCCCTGGGTGGTCGTTTCCAGCTTGTGAGAGTAGCTGCCTTCTCCACAATCAGCCCCAGTGCTTTACAGTCCCCTTTGTGATGGTTTCATGATTGTCACGGCAGGGAGCAGCACACTTTCCCAGTGATGCTATCGTTTCTTAATTACTTCTAGCACCCTCTCAGAATCCATACACTTGTCAACAAGAGTTATCATAGTAGCTAAAGACCTGTTTAAAATTCTACAAAGCAAAGATGTGGCTTTGATCTTGCTTCCTGTGAGTGCTTAAGCTGAACAATGAAAAAGAAAGACAGAAGAAGAATTGATGCACCCAGTCCATAACAGTAGGTATCAACAAAGGACATCTACTGTGATCTGGGGAGACACTGACAAACTGCCTTTCAAAAATGCTTTGTGAATTAACTTTCCCAGTCACAGCAGATTAAGATTAACATCACCAACACAAGAGCATCTTTCAGGAAACCCTGGTGGTGTAGTGGTTAAGTGCTATGGCTGCTAACCAAAAGGTCAGCGGTTCAAATCTGCCAGGTGCTCCTTGGAACAGTTCTACTTTGTCCTATAGGGTCACTATGGGTCAGAATTGACTGGACAGCAGTGTGTTAGAAACATCTTTTTGTATATTTCCTGACCTTTTGGGTTTTCTCTGATACATTTTTGAACAACAAGGTGGCACACAGCTCAGGTGGCCCTGTGGGACCCTCTTCTTCTAGTGCCACAGGGGTGAGGCAAGGCTGAGCTCATTTGTATGTGCATTAAAGCTGAAAGTCTCTGTGACTTTTTGCGTTCAGCAAGGTCCTTGCTGAGTCATTCCCTGGGGTTGTAAACCCTTGACTTTAGAAATCATGTGACATGAATTGCCAAGAGGGGGCGGAATAAATATTTGAGCATTTCCGAGCCACGGGGATATTGGTTATTAAGCCGAGCAGCTTGCTGAGAGGTCAGTAGCTGAGGGTGACAGATCGCAGGTTGTGGATGCCATTGGTGGGTCGTACTTTTGTGCTATTCAGCAAGTCAGCTCCCAAAGACTCATTTGGAGGCAAGAGAGCAGAGTCCAAGGCCACTGTAGAGCTGCTGCTGCGTGGGGTGTGTGTTGGACGTGACAGGCTGTGTGAATCACTGACTTCTCAGCTGTAAGCAATCCAGAGGAGCTGGATAAGCCCATGCACCCAAACCACGCTCCTGTGACAGCTAAAATACAAAACAACAAACACTGTTGCCATGGAGCTGATTTCAACTCACAGCGACCCCTTATGTTACAGAGCAGAATTGCTCCGTAGGGTTTTCTTGGCTGTAATCTTGGTGGAAACAGATCACCAGGTCTTAATTCCAAGGTGCCACTAGGTGGGTTTAGTAACTTTTAAGTTAGTAAACCAAACCAAACCAACCCACTTGTTGTTGAGTCAATTCTGACTCATAGCGATCCCATAGGACAGAGTAGAACTGCCCCATAGTTTTCTAAGACTGTAGTCTTCACAGAAGCAGACTGTACATCTTTCTCCTGTAGAGCAACGGGGGGGGGGGTTGAGCCTCCAATCTTTCAGTTAACATAGCAGCCAAGTGCTTAACCTCTGTGCCACCAGCTGAGTACATAGCATCAGCATCACCCAGGGAACTTCTTATGACAGTGGCATCATCCATAAGCTACCCACAAGTCCCTCAGACTAAGCCTAGTCTGGGTCCCATTCACTCTTTCAAAGCCATCTAGTATGACATGGTCTGACAATTAAGTCCACAAACGTAATTGTTCTAAGTGCTACATGCCTCACTGCTGTAGATCTCTGCAGTCACCTTCAAAGTCCTCCCCTTGGGAAGCTATGCACCGACACCAGCACCTAGTCCACCCTTCAAAGTAATTTTGGTACTCTTCGTCTAGAATAGCCATTGCGCATGATGGCACAGTGGCAAGTTTGTGCACTTAATTGTCTAGTTGTCTGTGAGGGAGTTTTCAGCCAGTAAACAAATAACTGTATTGGAACACCTTCCCTACTACCCTGATCTGGCCCCTAAGGACTTTTTTCTTTACCTCCAGACAAAAGAAATATTGAAAGGAAGATATTTTGATGACATTCAGGACATCAAAGGTAATACGATGACAGCTCTGATGGCCATTCCAGAAAATGAGTTCCAAAATTGCTTCAGAAGGTGGACTAGGTGCTGGCATTGGTACATAGCTTCATGAGGGGAGTACTTTGCAGGTGGCCATGTGACATTCAGCAATGTGTGTAGCACTTTGTCTAGGAAGTAATCGTGAACCTAATAGTCAGTCTCCTATTTGCGTCCGTGGCCTTGGACGTGATTGTTCCCACTTCCTGGGTTATGAGCCTGAAGTTCAAAATCAGCAAACCAGAGAGCTCTGTGTGTAGGCACTGGCCTCACTCTCACTCTCTGAATGCTGGGTGTGGCACCTGCACACAGGAAGAACTCACTATGTAGTTTTAAAATAAATGAATCCTTGCACTCCAAGTATGGTCCCTGGACAGGGAGCATCAATATCACCTGGGAGCTTGTGGGAGATGTAGGATCTCAGGTTCCATCCCAAACCTACAGAACCAGGATCTGCATATTAACAGGATGCCCCCAATAATTCATCTGTACTTTACAGAATGAAAAACAGATAAAAGAAAAACCAGTTGCCAGCAAGTGGATTCTGACTCATGGCAACTCTGTGTGTCAGAACAGAACTCTCTTCATAGGGTTTTCAATGGCTGTGATCTTTCAGAAGCAGATAGCCAGTACTCTCTTCCTAGGCAGCTCTGGGTGAACTCATACTTCTACCCTTTTAGTTAACAGACGAGTATGTAAACAGTTTGCACCACCAGGGACTCCAGAGATGGAGAAGCATAGAATTTTGGGGAAAATTAATAACATCAGGTGTATAAGTGATTGACAAAGAGCTTGGTATACTATACCAAAAACTCAAACTCTTTGCCATCAAACCAGTTCTGACTCATAGTAAACTTATAGGACAGAGTAGAATTGCCCCATAGGGTTTCCAAGAAGCAGCAGGTGGATTTGAACTGCCAACTTTTTGGTTAGCAGCTGAGCTCAAAAAATATGAGTCATCTTCTCCCTCCTTTCCACACTTTTGTGTTAAAATATAAAATCTATGAAACCAGGGGCAGTGTCTCGTTTTCTTGAGATCTCTAGAGTTAAGTTATGCACATAGGTGCTTTTTAAGTGCTTAAAATTTCGTATGCTGCTGTTTGGTGCCAAAGAGTCAGTTCTGACTCATAGTAACCTGATATACAGCAGAACAAAACACTGCCTGGTTCTGTGCCACCCTCACAATTGTTGCTATGTTTGAGCCCGTTGTTGCTGCCACTGTGTCAGTCCATTTCATTCTTTTGCACTGACCATCTGCCTTACTGGCTTTGTCTGCCTTACTAAGCACGATGTCTTCCAGGGACTGGCCCCTCCTGATAACATGTCCAAAGTATGTGAAACAATGTCCCACTTCTCAGGAGCACTCTGGCTGTACTTCTTTCAGGACCGAGTCGTTCATTTGTTTGGCAATCCAAAGTATGTCCAGTATTCTTCACCGGCACCACCAACCCGAAGTCATCAATTCTTCTTCAGTTTTCTTTATTCATGGTCCAGCTTTCCCATGCATAGGAGGTGATTGACAACTCCCTGGTTTGGAGCAGGCACGCTTTAGTCCTCAAAGTGACATCTTTGCTTTTTGTCACTTTAAAGAGGCCTTTTGCAGCAGAGTTGCCCAATGTTACACATTACAAGACGCAGCACGGCATAGTGTGATAATTTTTTGACTTGCAGTTTGTAATCCATTAGTGGGTTGAGAAATAAATTTAGTAGCTTGTAATCACTTAAAAAAATAATGAGAAGAGAGTAGAAAATACCGGTGTGTATTTCATGTTGTAAGGGTAAGGGTGGTTGTGTGTCGTTTTGTCCTTGTTCGGTTTGTGTGCACACAAGCGTACAAGGCCGCTGTGTAAAGTGGATTTCTTAACATCAGTCTCAAAAATTTGAGAACTGGAATTTGAATTGAGTTCTGACTCTAGAAACTACGCTCAGAGCGCTGAGTTTCAAACTTTTCAGACTGATAATTACTCGCAACGATCCTTACCGGAGGACACGAAATGCACATTGACAACTTCTATTCTCTTCTGATTATTTTTCTAAGTGGCCTTGGGCAAGTGACCTAACTTCTATGAGCCTCAATTTTCTCATTTGTAAAATGAAAGTGAGAGTAAAACACACAAACAAACAAAAACCCAAAGCAATTGCCGTTGTATGAATTCTGATTCATGGCAACCCCACGTCGGTCAGAGTAGAACTGGGCTGCATGGGATTTTCAAAGGCTGTAACCTTTCAGAAGTAGCTCCCTAGATCTTTCTTCAAAGTACCTCTGTGCGAATTCGAACTGCCAACCTTCTGGTTAGCAGCCACGTGCTAGTAAATCCCAAACCCAACCCACTCTGTTAAGTCGATTCTGACTCATAGTGACCCTATAGAACAGAGTAGAACTGCTTCATGGAGTGTCCAGGGAAAGAGGGGTGCACTCAAACGACACCTGGAGCACTTGGCCACTACACCACCAGGGTTTCAAAGTGCCAGGATAGGGCCCATCCTACAGGATTGTTATGAAGAGTAAATTAAGTCCATGTGACTTGGGTGGCACAATGCCTGCACACTGTGTTTAATAAGTGGCAATGATCACTGTCAGCAATGAGTGGTCTGTCTAGATAGGGGACAAGAAAACAACATACTCAAATGGCCAAGACATCGGTGTTTTGGGAAATAGGAGGAATCTCGCCCACGCTTAGCAGACCCTGGGCTTCGGAAACCAGAGAGGCTTTCTGGAAAAGATGAGATTTGAGCTGTCCTTTTGAAGACTGGGTAAGATGTAGATGGGTAGTTGGGTAGCTGGGTTTGTGGAGGGCCTTTCTAGAAGCTGGTGAAGTTCCCAGGACTGCAAACACAGGACTGCCGAGAGGGGACTCAGAGGACCGTGCCTAATTCTGGCTCCCTGGAATTGATAATAAGCATCACCATGACCAGGAGTCCCTCCCTTTTTGGCTGTCTAAGCAGGGTTATTTTTGTTTGGTCCGGAATAAAAATGGCCCTCCGTCTGTCCAGCTGGGCCATTGGCGTGTGTGGAGGAGGGAGGGTTGGGAAACAGCAGGGGCTCCCTGCAACTTGTCCCTTTTCTGTGCAAATCTCTGGACCGGGGCTCTGGAAGTTCTTCTAAGTCAGCAAGCATGGAAGGAAAAAGAGCTTCGCCAGGGATGTAGCGGACATGGATTACTTGTAGTGGAAAAAATAAAGTAAGAACTAGGTCCTAAAGGGCTTTAACAATTACGCAGACACATAAAAGCAGTCATCTGTGTGCCATCGTCATGGTAGGAATATCACCTCCGCCCTGTAAAGAACTGTCCTCAGTCAAGTTACTTACATGGCCCTGTATACTCCGGTGGCATAGTGGTTAAGTGCTACAGCTGCTAATCAAAAGTTCGGCGGTTCAAATCTACCAGGCGCTGCTTGGGAACTCTATGGGGCAGTTTTACTCTGACCTATCAGGTCGCTATGAGTTGGAACTGACTCGATGGCACCAGGTTCTTTTTTTTCCTGGGAGATACTTTGCATTAAATTAGCACTTTGGAAAGAAGTAGTTCTCCTCTTCCTTTCCCTGGTCTGGTGAATTTGGAGCTGACTAACCATGGTGGATTTGTGTGGCATTGGTTTAGCTAAGACAGAACTATTTGTCCTAGAATTCCGTCCCTTTTGGAGATGCAGGTTAGCAGAGTCACAGACACATTTCGCACAGCGTTCATGAAGCACAAGTGGTGCCATCTTGCTTTCTACGTTTACAAGGTAGAAGCCCACACGAGGGTTGTTCCAGCTCACCCCTGTTGCTTTATCTGTTGGCTTGCACACTTAGCAGTGTGCAACAGCCAGGCCCCCTGTTCCTCAGCTTGGGGGCCCGGAGGTCTTTGTTGCTTCTGCTAAACTCGGCTGCTGTACCAGGAAAGCACACACTGCGTCCATGAGCGAAACTGGCTGTCTTCCAATGAAACTTTATTTATGGACATCAAAATTTGAATTTCATCTAACTTTCATGTGTCATGAAATAGTGTTCTTTTTCCCCTTCACCCATCAGAAAATGTAAAAACTGTAGCTCTTAGCCCACACAAAAATAGCCAGCAGACTGGGTCTGACCTGCCAGCCATGCCGTTTGCCATTTCCTGTGGTTTGTATTTAAGTTAGCAACTTATTCTGGCATTCTTTTTTCCACTGTATGTCTGTGTGTGTGTGTGTGTGTGTGTGTACAGGTGGCAGTGTGTGTGTATTAGCTTCTCCTGTCCTCCTGGACAGTCACTGAGTGATACAAATGGTTCAGCAGTCAAGTACTAACCAAAGGTTGGTGTTCAGAACCCAGCCAGAGGTACCTGAGAAGAAAGGCCTGGTGATCTATTTCCAAAGGCCTTGAAAACCCTATGGAATAGTTCCACTTTGCAATTCATGTGGGTCACTGTGAGTCACAATCGACTCAATGACAACTCTTTTCTGCTTTTCTTAAATATCCGTTTTGAACTAGCTTTGCTATTCTGCGTTTCCTTCATTAAGATGGTCAGTAAACCTTAGACACATGTTTGCCATATGTATGTATGACAGTTATATTTTTAACCTTCTGAAAATCATACTTGGATGAATGTAACAGAACTCATCGCGAGCTACCGTGTCCCTTGACACCCCTCCCCAGTCCTATTCATCTTGAAGGCACAGTACTGCCCCCTTGTCTTCTGCTACCTTGCCTACCCTTGACCAAGTGGTGTACTGAGATGTCTTCCAAGATGAAAAGAGGTTTTTTCCTAAGAGAAACTCAGATGCCTACAACTCTTCCCTCCCACCCCTATGCTTAAGAGCTGGACTAACCAAAAGACCGACAATTCAAACCCACTCAGAGATGCCTCAAAAGAAAGGCCTGGTGATCTGCTTCTGGAAGGTCGCAGCCCTGATCACCCTATGAAGCAGTTCTCCACTGCACACATGGGGTCGCTGGGAGTCAGAATCAACTCCATGGCAACTAACAACAACTCTATTCTTATTGCAAAGCCTTTTCTACCATAGTCTCCTCCTTCAGACTGCCCACAGGGCTAAGGGTGCAGGCTGCTGCATGGAGTGGGCTGCACGGATCAAAGGTAAGGAGTTAATGACATGGGTGGTGGTGACACACAATGGGGCTTGGCAAGGAGTTGCCGGGAGCCATGTGCAGGACAGCAGGCATGTGACACCCCTGAGGCCTCCTGGAGGGCTTCTTCTGCCCACCTCTCCCTAGGATCCTTGTTTACAGCACAGCAAGGGTTCACCCCTATTAATATATGTTGTCATTAACTTGGACCAATGCTCCCCAGAAGGCAAAGCTTTGACAAGCCAGTGTTCCTTGGTGGCATCTTTCTGTTGTAAGGCAAATGGCAGTGAATCCAGTGGGCGTAGGAAAAAGTACAAGTTCCTGCAGGGAGGAAACTCACCAGATGCCTCCTTGATGCCTGGTTCTGTGGGGGTAGATCTTTACCCACCTGGGGAGGGGATGGAAAAACTCTCTCCTCTTCCAAGTCAGGGAGATGGAAAAGATGCACACCCTTGCTGGTAACCAATAAAATATTAATTAAAACTAGTAGCATCCCAGGGGCTGGGCAGAGGGGAGAATGGTGAAATCACTGCTTAGGGTATACCGAGTTTCTGCTTTTGGCAATGAAAAACGTCTGGAAGTAGACAGTGGTGATGGGAGCACAGCATTGTGGGTGGGATGAATGCCGCTGAACTATATGTTTAAAAGTGGTGGGAATGGCAAAGTATGTATCATCAGTAACACATGTTACTCATTCTGTCATCTTGGTCCAAGCTGACTTCACATAGACTAAGGTATCGATGACTTTCTTGAAAACATCTTGACAATGGACATAATAAATGTGGCAGTGTTTCGTCACTTCCAGCCAACCTTGGGTCCCTGCCCAAGTCAAACATAACCCTAGAGGTTATGAGAGAGGACTGGGCTGACATTTGTTCTATTTTAAAAGCAGCTATGCGTTTTTGACTGCATGACTATCATATGAATAAGTGATCGTTGTAAAACCATGGAACATTACAGATAAAATTTCCCCTTGGCAGTCACCCCTTCTCAGAGGTCCCCACTGTTACCAGATTGCTGTTTAGCCTCACACCTTTGCTCTATACCTACATATATGTGTGTCTGTAGAAGGAGTCCCTCTAAGGTGCAGGCGGTTAATCACTGCCCCCGTAACCAAAAGGTTAGGGGTTCAAACCTACCTAGAGGTGCTTTGGAAGAAAGTCCTGGCAATCTGCTTCTGAAAGGCCACAGCCTTGAAAACCCTGTGAAGCACAGTCACAAGTTGGAATGCACTTCACAGCAAACTTTGGTTGTGGTGTTTTTTAGTGTCTGCGGAAAGAGGAAGTGTAATTCTGCAGGGTAACTTTGAATATATGTAATATAATTGGATATGGTCAATATAATTTTCCTGTAACTTGCCTTCATCACTTAACAATTCGACTTAGATGTGTTCCGCATCTGTCCATAAAGGCTGTGCGGTATTTCATTGAACAAATGTGCTGTGCTTTATGTCACTGGCAGAAACCCTGTTGGTGAAGTGGTTAAGTTCTATGTCTGCTAACCAAAAGATTTAGGCAGTTCAAATCCAACAGGAGCTCCTTGGAAACTCTACAGAGCAGTTCTGCTCTGTCCTATAGGGTCACTGTGAGTTGGAATTTACTCAGTGGTGGTGAGTTTGTGTAACTGGTGGTTTATTTTAGGGCAATGGTCCTCCACCTTGTTTATTCTCCCTTCACTATATATGGCAGACGATGGAAAATGTTCACGTTGGGAACGCGTTAAGAATGGAAGACTTCCATGTCACAGCCCAGGACCTCTGCCCACACTCCTCTCTTCTCCCTCCCTTCTTCCTCCCTTCTCCTCTCTAGAAAGCGTATTGGAATATAAGCGAAGGGTAAGTGTCGTTAGTACTAAGTCATCTTTTTTTGTAATGATCTATTTTGTCGCTGTTGAAACTATATGCAACACAACGTAACCCACCTCTTGAAAGTGGGCCTTGCCAGGGGACTAGTTTGGATCAACGGCATGACACCGTGCCTGTCTAAAGCCTGGCTTTGCCTGTTTCCGCCCGTATTCCTGAGTCTTAGCTATGAGAAGGATGAGCTCCATCCATCTGGCCCACTCACCTGAGGAAAATAAGCAGAGCCAGGCTAGCTGGCCCAGAGACCTGCAGTGAGCTATCTTAGCTGCTGCAGCCAAAGCAGAGCTGCCCAGCCTGGAGGAGCCAACTCCCAGCCGATCCACAGATGCACAAACTATGAGAAGCGAGGGTTGTTTTAAGCCAGTGAGTTTCGGGTGTCTTGTTACACAGCACTTTTGTGCAATAATCAACCAATACAAAAATAAGGATAATCTAGCTTATGTAGCGCTGACTAGGCCCCTGGGTGGTACAAACAACTTGTGTTCATCTACTACCTGAAAGGTTGGCAGTTTGAAAACACCCACCAGTGCCATGGAAGAAAGGCCTGGTGATCTACTTCCATAAAGACTACAGCCTGGAAAACTCTAGGAAGTTCAGTTCTACTCTGTAACACATGTGCTGTCCCCAAGTTGGAACTGACTTGATGGCAATGGGTTTAGTGCTTCTGATTTATGTGCAGGCACTGTGCAAATCTCTACATGTATTATCTCATTTAATTCTTACTTCAGCACTACAAGGTAGGTACCATTGCTGTCCCCATTGTTCTGATGGGGCAGCTGAGGCACTGAGCAGTTTCTCTCACCTCTGAGCTTCCTCATACTGTCTGTTTCTGAACATCCAAGCCCCACGCCCACTTCTTCTTCCCAGGTCTCCTGACAACTGTCGCTTTTCTTTTCCCAGGACATTTTCTACTTCAGGATTCTAGTAGGCATCAGAACCTGTTTCCAGATGCTCTCAAATTCCCAGGAACAATCAGTAAGTATAAATCCATCCTGCTATTGGTGGAGCACCACAGGGGAACGGCAGGTGTAACAACAAAGCCAGCTTCCCCTTCGTGCAGACACCCCAATCTCTATAAACAGTTTCTTCATGTCCTCTCACTTGACTTTGGCAGTGAGGAGAAGACCTTCTCCTCAATCCACACCCATAGGAAAGGAAAGTGAAAACCCCCTTCACCACGAATGCTAACTCCTCACAAGGCCAAGAACCCTGGTCTTTGATTTCCCCCATTCGTGTCTACTAAGGTGAAGCCAGCAGGCGTGTACAGGCGTGTACATGGCTGATGTCACTGAGGCCAATTCCTCCAGCCCTGATGTAAGCTCCAGGGGAAGATAACAAGTGCCATTCATTCACTGCTCCCTTTAGAATGAGGGGTAATTAGAATGTGCTGTTTTCAATCCAGGGACGAGGACCCATTCTTCCGATAAAATCTGAGGGGCAGACCATTCACCAAGTGTCGGTCGATGCACGTGTTGCATCTTTCTTTCTTCCCCTGGCTTCTTGGGGAACCCAAAGGGCCAGATCTTTTGTTTTTGCCCTCTGCTAGTCCACATCAGGAAACCCTGGTGGTGTAGTGGTTAAATGTTTTGGCTTCTAATCAAAAGGTCAGCAGTTCAAATCAATCAGGTGCTTGGGAACTCTATAAGGCAGTTCTACTGCATCCTGTAGAGTCTCTATGAGTCAGAATTGACTCAGTGACAGTGGGTTTGCTGGAAAGTCTGGTGGTGAAATGGTCAAATGATATGGCTGCTAACCGAAAGATTGGCAGTTTGAATCTCCCAGATGCTCCTTGGAAACTCTATGGGGCAGTTCTACTCTGTCCTATAGGGTCACCGTGAGTGGAACAGACTTGACAGCAAGGAGTTTTGTTTTTGGCTCAGTCCACCTCAAAGCAGAAACAAGGATCAGAGGAGGAATGCAATCTAGGCCTGCTAACTCCCTGGAGGGAGTCCAGCGTTCTTTCTGTTACTAAAATTCCTTTGTTTTTCTTTTGAGAGCCCTGGTGGTGCAGTGGTTAAAGTGCTCAGCTGCTCACTGAGAGGTCTGTGATCTGAACGCACCAGCTGCTCTGTGGGAGAAAGAAGTGGCAGCCTGTTTCTGTGAAGATTACAGCCTTAGGAACTCTATAAGGCAGGCCTACTCTGTCCTATAGGGTCGAAATGAATCAGAATTGACTTGATAGCATTGGGTTTTATTTTTCCTACCTGACATCCATTCTTTCTTCTGGTGACAGTCTTGTTCTCTTTTGGGAAACTACCTCCTCTTTTGGCCCATGTGGTTCCGATGACACTAACTGGCACCTCACTCCGCTCCAGAGATGGGCTTCTGAGCAGGACCTTGCCAATCCGCACAGACCAAGGAGATGGCTTCGGGAGTGGCCCTATGACCCAAGCCAGGCCAGTGAGACTCAATTCTGAACCCAGAGTAACCCCCGGACTTCTGGTACTCAAACCAGCCCCCTGTCCCCTGCTCTCTTTTCACATAGTAAGGCAGTTTGAGTGCATTTTCCTGTCACTTATGGCCAAGGATGACTATCCCATACCTTAAAATTGGCCTGTTTAAAAATCTTGTCCAGGGGATTTACCTCCTTTTGTTTTTATTGTTTATTGAGTGTCATCTCTACCCTAGGTACAGTAATACGACAACACTGGAGTAGCAGCATTGAGTAGCAGGTGGATCAGTGAATGGCCAGTGATGGGATCTTGCAGACAAAAGGGAACTCCCGGCTGCAGGTGTTATCATTCCATGACCTCAGAGCTGCATCAGAAACAAAGCAGAGAATATAGGTGAAGGTCCACCCACCACAATAAAAGTTACCCCGCCCCCCCACTGCGATAAAAGTCTTCTCTAGTAGACCTTGTCTGCACTGGCAGCCGTTCCTTGCCTACGCTTCACAGAGTTACTGTCCAGCTTTACTGCCTCATGGGGCTGGTCTTGGCTTGCCACCACGGATGGCAGGCTCCAGGCAGGCTCCCAGAATACTAAGTCTTGGCTTCAAGGCTCTCTTCCCAGCCAGGAAAAGACAAAGAAGCAAAAAGAGAATTAACAGTTCAGTGCTTGGGTTTGGAGTTTTGTGGAGCCAGTTCTGGAGTTACCAAGTCCACTACTTGCTTACTGTGTGACCTTGAACAAGTCTCTTAACCTCTCTGAGCCTCAGTTTCCTCCTCCACAAAATGAATATTTTACAGATAAGCTGATTAATACTTTTTACTACTTAAGGTGGATTTGAGGAGCTGACAGTGTTTGGCAATGAAGGAGATGGTTAACACCAAATGCTAACCATGGGTCGCCAGCTTTTGTATGTTATCTTCTTTATCCTTCACATCACCTCTGTGAGTTAAGTATCATCAACCCATTTAGCTAGTGAAAAAACTGAGGCACCAAGAAGCAAAGACATTTCCTCAAGGCTGCACAGTTACTAAGGGGTGGAGCTGGGATTCAGACAAAGGCAGACAACTCCTTGTTCTTGCCCTTATATGACACCAACTGTACTTCCGTTTGCCCTCCCAATAGCCTTGTAGGTAGGACACAGAATTTCAGAGAGGATAAGTAATTCTCTCCCAACTACACAGAGCTAGGATGCTACAGGGCCAAGATTCAAGTCTAGGTCTGTGCTCTTTCTACTGCATATACCTCAACGCCTCCCCAGAGCCTGAATCTGGATTCTGACTGGCATTTTGGTACATGGTGGTGGTGAGACAGAAGAGTCACCCTTTGACAATTCTCTGAATGAGTTTTTCTTCCTCATGTTCTGTCACTAATGGCTTTTTGTAAAATCACAGTCCACATGTCAACAGCCTGTTGCTTTGTTGTGTGCCATTGAGTTAATGTTGACTCACGGCAACTCTGAATGACAGAGAACTGACCCATAGGGCTTCCCAGGCTGTAATCTTTACAGCAGCAGATCACCAGGTCTTTTCTCCGCTGGGCCCTCTGGGTGAGTGTGCCTTGCCAACATTTGGGTGGGCAGTCAAGCACTTAACTCTTGCACTACCAGGACTCCTTTTGTCAACAACCTGCTAGTAAATATTATCTGGATCATCCATTGTGGAGAAGAGCCAGCCCCCGGCACTGGCACAGTGGTTAGAGCTCGGCTGCTAACCAAAAGTTCAGCAGTTCTAATCCACCAGCTACTCCTTGCAAACTCCATGGGGCAGTTCTACTCTGTCCTATAGAGCTGCTGTGAGTCGGTATGAACTCAATGGCAGTGGGCTTCATTTTTGTTTTGTTTTGTTTTCAACAACCCCTGGCTACTCTCCAAGGTGCTGAACAGCTTGCTGGTTGTGAGGGAATCCACGGTGCCCCCTCCTGCAGGGGCCCTGGCCTCTAGGGCACCCACCGCTGCTGGGCCGGTACCAGATCTGTACACAGTCCTCTTCCTGTGTGACCGCATGGACCCCGTCATCTGGCTGGCTCCCATCCCAGTAGTTGTAGTCATAGGATGAGCCATCGGTCCACTCAAACTGCCCTTCCTGGGGGTTCCACCAGAGGCAAGGAAGCAAACCAAAGAGAAGATCAGGCATCTGAGCTAGCCCCAGCTTAGAGACAACATTCAAACACCTTCATATCATATTCCTGCTGTTACCATCACTGTTGTTCCCAAACCCAAACCCACTGACCTTGAGTTTATTCCAACTCATAGCCATCCTATAGGATGGAGTAGAACTACTCCATAGAGTTTCCAAGGAGCACCTGATGGATTCAAACTGCCAAGCTTTTGGTGAGCAGCCATAGCACTTAACCACTGTGCCACCAGGGTTTCCATCACTATTGTCAGGTGCCATCGAATTCATTTCTTTTTTTTTTTTTAATTATGGCTGAGTGAAAATGTACATTCCCGTATAAATTTACGTGCCCACCTATATGCAGCTTCCACTGCTCTCCCTGTCTGGTGACAGCACCCTATTCCTCTCTGCTCCATACATGTCTCATCCTCCCAACAGTCTCCTTTCCCCTCTTCTCCACCCACTCTCCTTCCTCCAGCCAGAAGTCAGCAGGATGATATCCTATAGATGCACGGAACCATAAAGTGCATCCAATATATGGTCACTCTGCATTGCCAAGTCCAATCCATTCCTGGCCAAAGAGTGGACCTTTGTTATAATTTATGGGTAAGGATAGCATCAGGGCCGGGGGCCATGCTCTCAGAGGAACCCCAAAACTGCTGGACCATCAACTGAGGTCTTTTAGTGGAGATCTCAGGATGCACCGATTTTTATTCTTGTGTTGCCAGTGAAACTCAACCTAGTGAGCTCCATCGCAGCTATCACCGGTGGTGGCTGGGCACCATCCAGTTCTTCTGGTCCCAAGTCTATGCAGGCACCCACTCATGTGGAAATTCATTTCTATGCATAGCAGTCCCACTTTACAGGATAGAATGGTCCCTTAGGGTTTTCTAGGCTGTAATCTTTACGGGAGCAGATCCTCAGGTCTTTCACCCACAGAGCCACTGGGTGCATTCAAACTGCCAACCATTCTCTTAGCAGCCATGCACTTAACCAGGCTACCACTGTTACCAAAAAAACCCATTGCCCTTGAGTTGATTCTGACTCACAGTGACCCTACAAGACAGAGTAGAACAGCCCGTTTCCAAGCAGTGGCCAGTGGATGCAAACCGCCACACTTTTGGTTACCAGCTGAGCTCTTAATCCCTGTGTCACCAGGGTTCCCTCCGCTTTAAGAGCCGCCACTTACTGAGGGTTTATGACGTGCCATGCTAGCTGCTTTACGAGGTCTGACCATTAATTTTGTGAACTTAATTGTTCTAAGTGCTATATGCCTCATTGCTGAGTATCAGTACAGTCTCCTTCGAAGTACTCCCCTTGGGAAACTATGTACTCTTACCAGTGTCTAGCCCACCTTCAAAGCAATTTTGGAAGTCTTTCTGGAACAGCCATGGCACAAATGCCAGGTGCTCCCTGGAAGCTCTACGGGGCAGTTCTGCTCTGTCCTATAGGGTCACTGTGAGTTAAAATCAATATAATGGCAACTTTTTTTTTTTTTAAAGTGAGCTCTTACGGCGTGCCAACAACCATGTTAGCCCTTTAGCTCATTTAATTTTACACAAGCTATGTTAATCATCATCCCCATTTTCTGTATGAGAAAACTGAGAAAGAAAGAAAAAATGCCCCAAGTCATCCCCTGACTAGAAAGGGACAGAACAAGAATTGGCACTAGGGATCTGTTCTCCAAGTACTCTGATGCAGCTAGAAGAACACAAGCAAAATAGAGTCTCCAGATGTGGCTTGCCGAGGGAAAGGTGGAGGAGACAATTTCCAGGTAGAGTTTGCTATGAGGCTGCCAGGTCTGAGATCTGGCCAAGCGACGCTCTGTATGTAGCCTATTATCCATCATGATTCCACCCACCCCGGTCCCACTCTGCAGCCGAGCCACAGTCATCTTCTTTAACTCTTGTAAATGTGCCAGGCTCTCTCCTGCCTCAGGACATTTGCCCATGCTGTTCCCTCCACCTGGAATATCCTGCCTCTAGTTGCTCCTATTTAGTGTCCAGGAGACACTAACTGAAGTTGCTCTGACCCAGGGAGGCTGTGGCAGCTGCGGATGTGCCCTGCTCAGATGTCCTCGAGAAGGACCAGCTGCTGGGAGGACAGCTGATTGACAGCCCAGCTCCTGCCCTTTCCTCCACCGCTGTGTTCATGGTGAGACCCTGCTTCCTGCAGGAGCAATGGAGCATGTCGGGGCTGTTGGGGTTGGTCCGTTCTTGCCTATGGGGGATTTCTGCAATGGGCCAACTGTGCCTGGGGACTAGGCAGTGGTCTAGCCAAGACTTCTCAGTACTTTGTTGCGATCTGAGGCTCCTTCTACCCCAACCCTTCCTTCCCTTTCTTTCTTCACAAATCTCAGACCCACATCTTACGTGAGGGCCCTCTCTGCCCACTTCTGCCCCTTCCACAGGTATTTCCCCTCAAAAATCTCTTGAACAATTCATCCCATCCTGGTACACATTTTGCCTCATCCTTAGAAATCTCCATACCACGTATTTCCACCATGTGCTATTTTGCCTGTGGCCTCTTGTGTCTGCTTCCTCCACATGCTGGGTGCAGAGCAGAGGCTGGCAGACAGGCTCTACAGGAAAGGTTGCTTCAGTCCAAATGAGACCGTGGGCAGAGCTCCCAGGGGCCTGATGGCCACTGCTTCCTCACCTGCCGATGATCGTGAAGTCCTGTCCAGATGTCAGCTGGGATCCCAGGAACACAGCTGTTCACAAGGTCATACACAAAAACATTCTCCTCCCAGCTGTGGATGCAAGAAACACAGTGAGTGGCATGTTACTTACTGTCCCTATTCATAGGACGCTGCTGCTGTTGTCTTTCAGTGTCATCGAGTTAATTCTGACTCACAGTGACCCATGTCACAGAGTTGAACTGCCCCATAGGGTTTTCTTGGCTGTAATTTTTTTTTTTTAACTGTAACCTTTATAGAAGCAGATTGCCAGGTCTTTCACCCAGGGAGCTGCTGGGGGCGGTGGCGGGGGGAGGTCAGAAAAGACAAACTTTTGGTTAACAGCTGAGTGTCTAACAATTGTGCGACCAGGGTTCCTTTGATAGATAACCCCCCTACCGAAAAAAAAAGCAACCCATTCAACTCACTGCTGTCAAGTTAATTCGGACTCATAGTAACCCTGCAGAACTGTACCATTGGGTCTTAAGTGAGTGGCTAGTGGATGGAACTGCTGGCCTTTTGGTTAGTAGCCGAGCTCTTAACCACAGAGCCTCCAGGGCTCCTTTCACAGGAAAGAGGTGAAAATTGAAAGCAATCCTTGTTAATCTTCCTGCAGCAAAGTAGATAGAAGATGTGATGCTATCCTGCTTTCATCATCTTCTTTTTTTTTTTAACTAGAAGGTCACTTATATGTGATTGTCCTCCCACAGACATCTCTGAATTTGAGCCATGCCAGCTCAAGCAGGACTCGGTATGACTAATCACCCTTCAAAAAAATGTAAATTCACCTCAGAACACCAGCAAGCAGGGTGTCTGCTACCGAAGGTATCATCAAGAGACAGTTTCATACTGTACTGCACACAAAACTTAATGGAAACCTCCACTTGACATTTTTCTTTTCCTTCAAAAGCTGTCCTTACACTACCAGTGCTTACATATTTTCTTTTTTCCTAATCTTTTCCCCCGCACCATCTCCAGAATCTTTTGTTTTCCTGGAAAATTCAGCTGTAGGTTTGAATTTGCATTGGCCCCTCAAGCAAAACATGCCACACTTGGGAAATCCAGATTCCTGTCATTAACAGCCCATGTAGGCAAACATCTTTCTCATAGTCTCTGCTTGCAGCTAAGGTCCGTCTTACATCAGCAGTAATATTTCTTCTTGCAACCTCCTCCTGAATCTGGCTTGAATTGCTGGCAGTTCCCAGTCCATGCACTACTACAACCGTTTTTAAAAATTATCTTCTGCAAAATTTGACTTGCACATGACATGAATGATGGGAAACCCTGGGGAGTGCGGTGGTTAAATGCTAGGGCTGCTAACCAAAAGGTCGGCAGTTCAAATCCACCAGGCACTCCTTGGAAACTCTATGGGGCACTTCCGCTCTTTTCCATAGAGTCGCTAGGAGTTGGAATCAACTTGATGACACTGGGTTTGGTTTGGTTTGGGATAATCCTCAATTTCAAAGAGATTATCAAGCAATTCATCCAACAAAAGAAATTATGGGGGACCAACAAAGACAAGAATAAAAGATGGATGGATGGACTCATCAACCAATGGATCGATGGGTTGATGATGGCTTGGAAGAGAGGTATAGATATAGATCAGTAACACACAGAGACTTTCTTCATCTCATTGAACTGTTTCTCAAGCACTTGTTTTATTCCAGGTACTGTGCTGAGCATTTTATATGCACAAACTCATTTCATCCAAGCAGACACTGGAGAAGGCACTGCAATTGTCTGCCTGACAGCCATTCCTAATTACTCTGTTGCTACAATGGACTCTAGAAAATTCAGGCTGTACTTTTCCAGTCTCCTTTGCAACTAATGCTAGCCAAATAATCCAATTTGGCCTATTGGACATAAGGAGAAGTTTATAGGGAGCATCTTAGAGTACTATCCTCCATAATGAAAGGACGGAGGTGGTTCTACCTTGCTAGGTAAACACTGATACTCCCAAATGCCTCCTTCATGCACAGTCCTGCTCTCCTGTGTCAACTGTCGAAGACGTATTTTGAACAGTCGTCTGGTAGGTAGAGCGGCTACTCGGCATCTTGGCACCATTGCTGTTCAGCAGCACCTGCTTGGGCAACTATTTGAATATTTTATTGCATTTTCCCTATATTTGATCAAAATAATTAGAAAATGGAGAAACCCAAGGTGATACCACCAGTAATAAAGAGCAGAGCTCAAATGAACTGAATGGATCTAACCGCCAACAGGAACAAGGAGACACATTATTAGGTAACCTGAAAGTGTGAGAATCTGTAACCTTAATCAGATGCCCTGTGGACATTCTCTGCGCTCTGCATTTAATTACGGAAGGAAAGAACCAAATGAAAAAGCACGAAGAAAATGCCAGAGAGAATCAGATTGCACCTCAAAGACAAGATATGTAGTACTGTTTATTTAGTTTTATGGGAGCTGGGATCCATTTATAACAAGTGAATGTATTATTCAAACTCAACTTCTTTAAGTTTTCAGAAAAATATTACACACTGAAGTAGGAAACTATCTCCGTAGAAGAGGAAAATTCACCGCCATTCAGTCGATTCCAACTCATAGCGACCCTGTAGACAAAGTATAACTGACTCATAGAGTTTCTGCAGAGCACCTGGTGATTTGAATTGCTGATCTTTTGGTTAGTAGCTGTAGTACTTAACCACCAAGCCACCAGAGTTTCCATAAAAGAGGAAAGGGGGGTTAAAATAGAAAATAAAATGGGCGAGAATGTTCATAAGGGTGCATGAGTTGAGAAGAGAGGAAGAAGGTACAGCTGTGGCAGAAGGAACAGCTATTGAGTCTAGAGACTGCTGGAAAAACCTTGAGTTTTCTTGGAATCCCTTCTGATGTCCAGTTAACCAAGGCTTAGCTTATAATCACTGTTGTGGTGGACTGAGCTAGCCTCCCAGTAGACTGTCGAAAGAGAAATCTTCATTTGGCATCCCCCTGACACCAGAAACTCTGGTGGTGTAGTGGTTAAGTGCTATATCGGCTGGCCAGAAGGTCAGCAGTTTGAATCCATCATCTATGGCACAATTCCACTCTGTCCTACGGGGTCACTGCGAGCTGGGATTGACAGCAGTGGGTTCTGATACTCTTTATTACAATCAGAGCTTCAAACCAGTTCATTCAGTGTCTACCCAGATGAGAATTTGCATATTCTTATTTATACATAAGAATCACCTGGGGATCTTGTTAAAATGTAGATTCCTGAGGTCAGTATTTCTAGGTTGGAAAAACAACGTCTCAGCAGACAGTTGAACTGGACTGAACAGGTTTGAATTCCTGATTATAATAGGTCTCCTTTTGTTCTCTAGCCTGGATGTTTTTGAGTGCTCAATTATTTTATCACTGCCACTTATTTCACTTTTATACATGCCAGTCCTGTGTTGGGCTGAACTGTGTATTCAGGAGGGTGCATCTGACCTCCAAAGACTGTATCGCCCAGACTTCCATGTCAGCGGACATCTGGCCACTGGGAGACGCTAATGAGTAATTAGAGAAAAGAAGAGAGAAGCCAGGGTCTTTCTTCCCCTCTCTGTCCTGGGGCTGCCTGGGGCTGCCCCTTCTCAGCCGCTCCAGCGCCCACGGAAGCCTAGGGTGGCGGTGGTTTCCTGCTATTGCTAATTTCCAGGTTGTCTGTTTTCTCACTTGTATAGCTCCCTTCTTGCATGAAATTCTGTTTTAAATATTTGTAGTGGATTCCTGGTTGGATCTTGACTGGACCAATCCAACAGATCTGTTAAATGAATCTCCTTTAGAAACTAAGATAGAGAATTTACTTTCTATTCTTAAAACCCAATGGTTCTAAAACATAAAGAATGGACCCGTATTCTATCATGAAGTCTGTAAGACTCTTGAAGAAGAGAAGCAAGATTGTGAAGCTGTAGGTTGGGTACCAAGGGACCTATCATACCTTGCTTCAAGGAACTCACAAATCAGTAGGGAAGTCAGATGCAAACACAAAAAATTAAACTGTGATGAAGAGAGTGCTCTCGGAGAATGGACAGTGGGTGCAAAGGAGTTAGGGTGACGTGGGTGAGCGGATACTGTCAGAGCTGAGTCTTAAAGGTTGAGGGAGTATCTTATTGAAGATAGGGACAGGCGTTCCCTGCAGAGGGAACAGAATGTGCAAAGGTACAAAGGTATAAAGGGGATAGACTGGAGAACAGTGAGATGATCAGTGTCACTGGCACTTAAGTGATACCCAGAGAAAAATCCAGGGCTGCAGAGTCGATTCCAACTCATAGCGACCTCATAGGGCAGAGTAGAACTGCTCCATAGTGTTTCTAAGGAGTGCCTGGTGGACTTGGACTGCTGACTAAGCCACCAGGGTTTCCTTAGGTGACACAGAAGAGCGTAAGGGAGGCCCAACTGCTCAGGTTCAAGGCCCAGCTCCACCACTTAATGGCTGTGTAACTCTGAGCAAGTAAGTTACCTCTCAGACCCTCAGCCTCCTCATTTGTAAAATAAGAATATCTACTTAATATTGTTTGGAGGAACCTGAATGTGATGATGTACCTGGAACACTTTGCAAGTAAATGTCACTATCTTTACATTTCTTTATTATACTCTTTCTATGTCGACATATATACATACGGTAAAGGGCTTACTGGCATTTAGAAAGATGGACTCTTCAGCATGCTATTTGCTGTCCTTGTTAAGGTACTTTGCTTTCTGCTGCCAAGGTCAGTTTCAACGGGAAACCAGGCTGTGTACAAATGAGCTTCGGTGATCAAACAGAGCCAATGTTCCCTAACACCTCTTCCCCAAGGGGTTGCTTGGTGTTGGGCAGTAGAGGACTGCGGAGCCCACTCACCTGTGGATGGAGGCCAGCTTGGCGGACTTCCTGCCGATGGAGAACTCGGAACAGTACAGGTCCGCCTCGCCCCAGGTCTTATTGAGAGGGAAGAATCTGTAGCAGTGGTCCCTGAACTCCACCCAGAACAGCGGGCACAGGGACGCTTGGGACAGCTCCAGCGCAGCTGGGGGCAAACAGAAAATAGGCTGGAAGGGAGGCTGCATTGCTGATCTTGTTTCCAAGGCTTATTATATGTTTCCAAGAACAACAGTAAAACAGATCCCATCAGGAGTATTTCAACACTATACCTGAGATCCACAAAACGCACGCATCTCTAAAATTCACAAAACGATGAAAGCAACAGATACTCGTTATAGGACGTTTGGGAATTGTTAACACTGGGATATTTTCTCTCTCTCTTGTACACAGTGACTTTCTAAAAAATGCAGTTGTGCTCACATATACTATACACAGCAGTCGGCATTGTGATTTCTACAAATGAATGTTAGCCTGTAAACAGTCCCCCACACGATTGTAGAAACTTTGATAGTGCAGTGGTTAAGTGTTACAGCTGCTAACCAAAAGGTCGGCAGTTCATATCCACTAGGTGCTACCTGGATACACTATGGGGCAGTTCTGCTCTGTCCTACAGGGCTACTGTGGGTCAGAACTACTCGACAGCAGTGGATTGGGTTTGGGTTTATGTGATTACACGTCTTTTGCAAACATCATTTAAATAGCTCAATACTCCACCAAGCAGACATACCAAAAACCCTAACACAATCCCTTGCTGTTGAGTCAATTCCAATTGATAGCAACCCTATAGGACAGAGTAGAACTGCTCCACAGAGCTTCTGAAGAGCTTCTGGTGGACCCGAACTGACGAACTTATGGTTAGCAGACATAGCACTTAACTTCTACACCGTACTAGACTTTATTTAATCATCTTCCAATTTTTGGATAACTGCTTCCTTAAAAAAACAACTATTACAAATAATGTTGAGATGAAAATCTCTGTGTATAAGGCTTTTGTCATTTCTACTGATAGATTGTTTTCAGTGAAAGTTTACAAATCAGGTCAGTTTCTCCTACTAAAACTTACACACTCACTGATATGTGACTCTGGGTGCTCTCTCAGCGCTGTGATGACACATCTCCCTTCACCCTATGTCCCCTATGTCCATTCAACGAGCTGTTGTCAAGTCCCATCCCTCTGTCCCATCTTGACACTCCCCTCCCTTCTCATCTCCCCTACAGACAGGAGCTGTCCAGTTTGTCCCCTTTATCTGCTCAAGCCAAGAAGCACAGTCTTTACCAGTATCATTTTATGTTTTAGAGACCAGTTTGATGTTTGAGGAGTTGGCTTCAGGGATGCTTTCAATTTGGGGCTAACAGAGAGTCTGGGGACCATGTCTTCTAGTGACCCTCCAGTCTGTCAGACCATCAAGTCAGGTCTTTTCACTAGAGCTTGAGATCTGCACCCCACATTTTCCTCGCTCCATCAGGACTCGTTGTTGAGTTCCCTGAAAGGGCAGTCATTGGTGGTGGCCAGGCACCGTCTAATTCTCTCAGTCTCATGTTGATGAAGTCTCTGGGTTTATGTGGCTCTTTTTCTGTCTCTTGGGCTTCTATTTTCCTTGTGTCTTTGATGTTTTTCATTCTCCTTTGCTCCAGGTTGGTTGAGGCCAATCGATTTGAAGAAGGATTTTTAAGGCTTTGATATAGTTTGCTAAGTTGCCTCCTGAAAGTAATTTATACCCCCATGGTGCTGCATGAGAGTGTCCCTTCCACTGGGCCCCACCCAGCTGAATGCTATCAGTTTAATGGAAATCTTTGCAAACTGTATAAGCAAAAAAAGGAATCTGGTTTCAATTTGAAATTTTGGAGTATCGGTGAATGGCATGGAAACCCTGGTGGCGTAGTGGGTTCAGTGTTACGTCTGCTAACCAAAAGGTGGGCAGTTCAAATCAACCAGGTGCTCCTTGGAAACTCTATGAGGCAGTTCTCCTTTGACCTATAGGGTTGCTATGAGTCAGACCTGACTCAACAACAGTGTTTTTGTTTCTTGTCTTTTTTTGTGTGTGTGAATGGCACACACGCATTCATGTGATTACTAACAAGCTAGAAAACCCGGTTGTTGTTGAGTCAATTCCAACTCGTGGTGATGTCATATGTGTGGAAGTAGAACTGTTCTCCACAGCGTTTCCAACAGCTGATTCTTCAGAAGTAGATGGCCAGGTCTTTCGCCCAAGGCATCTTGGGGTGGACTCAAATGCTGTTGGTTAACAGGCCTGTGCCTTAACCGTTGGTACCACCCAGGGACCCCTAATAAGCAATGGCCAAGATTCTATCTCTCGCCCACTGAGTTACTGGTGTTTGGGGTCTGTTCTTCATTCTGAAAAGAAACACACTAAAAACCTGCATTGGATATGATCAAGTTCTCCTCATTTCAGCTTCTCAAAAGGCCTCTTACCTGATTCTAACTCATGGCAACTCCATATGTCACTGGGCAGAACTGCTGCATAGAGTTTTCTTGTCCGTAATGTTTACGGAAGCAGAGAACCAGGCCCTTCTTCTGCGGAGCCACTGAGTGGGTTCTAACCACTAAACTCTCTGTCAGCCGTCAAGGACCTACTGTTGGCAGTACCCAGGGACCCTAGAAGTCCTCTACGAAGAGACTTTTTGAAGCCACAACTCGAGACAGCTGATGTGAAAAGGCAGGCGTGCTGAGAACGATTCTCACACTTGTGTGTGTGGCTTTTCCACGGAGGCAGGCAGTGGGTTGTGCTCAAATTTGTGACTCTAGGTTCAGGAAGCCTGGGTCCTAGCCCAGCTCTGCTCCTCACCTGCTGGGTGTTGCGGGCACACCCTTCCTTCTCACTGTCAAACTAACTCATCTCTGGGCTTCCTTTGCCATCACTTGAAAAACCCCAAACCCAAAGATGGTGCCCAGCTACCACTATCAATTGTTCAGACCAGGGGCACAATAGAAGATCCCAGATACAATGGGAGAAAAATGTAGAACAAGACTCAGATTCCTATAAAAGGTCAGACTTATTGGACCAATAGAGAGTAGAGGAACTGCTGAGGCTCTTGCTGAAGACACCCTTTGAACTTTGAAATGAAGCCATTCCCCAAATCCCCTTTTCACTCAAATATCAGATAGGCTTATAAAACAAACAATATCTCTCATGAGTACTATGCTGACTTCAATAATCAACTATGTGAGACCATGTGGTCCACATTTACCCTAAAGCAAAGACGAGAAGGTAGGAGGAACAGGGAAGCTAGATTAACAGAAACAGAACAAACAGAATGGAAACGAAGGGAATGCTGACACATTGTAGAACGTGGAACCGCTGTTAAGGAACAATTAGTATATAGTTCTTAAGTGGGAGCCTGATTTGCTGTGTGAACTTTCACCTAAAACATAGCAAAATATTATTTGAAAGAGAGAAAGTATCTGTGTCTTCCAGGCTGAGGGCATAACATGAGTAAAGGCACGGAAATATGAGAGGGAATGGAACATTTGGAGGACTGGAAACGGTTCAGCCCAGCCGGGGATCCTCGAGGGGGAGGAGAAAGGGTGTATGAAGGTGCTCGTTGCTCTGGAAACCAGAGGCCACACGACCTAGCCTTTTGCCTCAACTGGCAGCATCCACGACCCCCACAGTCTCAGAGCTCGGGTAGGAGTCAGTCTTTGGGAGTTCTGAGCTTGTTATAGAAAGAGAACACACGAACAGAGTTCAGGGCTGCTTTTTTTTTCCTCTCTCTTTTTAAAAGAATAAATCATCACCTTCCCACTCATCTGGCTGCTTGCTCCCCTGGCTCTGATCCATCCACCCACGCATGCGCCACCCTGCTGCCTCTTGCCCAGATCAGCCTTGGGAGCCGGCCAGCATGAGAGGCTCTATGGGGCCATGTTTGCCCTGCACCAGCCCCCAGTACCCCTCTCAGTCTCGGGAAGGAGACATCTCCTGGTCCCCAGGAACCCCAGGAAGACAGCACTGTGAGGCTTCAGCCCCTTGTCACCCTCGATTCTTGCTGCCTCATTGGTTCACACATCCAACTGCCAAATCGGCTCCTTCCTGGTGAGCCGGGGGGGTCTGGTGAGCAAAACTAGCAGCCCAGTCTCTCCTGCCTGAGCTTTGTTTTCCCTTCTGAAGGCCCTTCCTAGGTCCATGTGGTGTCAAGGGGAGAGCACTGAATGGACAGCAGACCCCTGCATGGTTGTGTACAAGTTCCTTATCTTGCCAGTAACAACCACCATTCATTGCGTGCTGAAATCAACCATATCAGCATTATCCCCATTTTACAGATGATGAAACAGAGGATCAGAAAGGTTAAGTCACTGCTCCCAGTCATTAGCAAATGGCACAGCCAGGACTAGGATCCAGGTCAGATGGACTTGGGAACACCTAAACACCATAGCACCCCTATTGTTGTTGGGAGGTGTCACTGAGTAGGTTCCAACTCATAGCATCCCTGTAGGACAGGGTAGAACTGCTCCATAGGGTTTCCAAGGAGCAGCAGGTAGATCTGAACTGTCCACCTTTGGGGAGCAGCCAAGCTCTTAACCACTGTACTACCACGGCTCCATAGGGCTCCTGGAAAACTTTTTTTTTTGGGTTTTACTTTCATGAGTTGTAAAATAAATATGTTAAACAGCATATTTAATGATTAGTTAGGCAAAAGTTTCAGTGTTTCCTGAGTGCCTAGTTTGCTTGAGGTCTGTGCCCTTTAAATTGTTCATGGTCTGGAGGGAGAAATATACATACACACGACAACGAATAATCATGTATTAAGAGATACTTGGGCCATGGTAGAATTCTTGCTTTCCATGCAGGAGACCCAGGTTCAATCCCCAGCCAGTGTACCTGAAGCATTGCCACCACTCATCTGTCAGTGGAGGCTGTGTGTCGCCATGATGCTGACAAGATTTCAGTGGAGCTTCCAGACTAAGATAGACCAGGAAGAAAGGCCTGGCCATTGATCTGTTTCCCCAGATCAACAGTGAATACCCTGTGAGTTATAATGGTCCAAGCTGCTGTTAATTAGGGAGATGCCATGGGACTGAACAGCATGTCATTCTATTGGACACAGCGCCACCACGAGCTGGGGGCTGATTCTACGGCTGCTAACAAAACAATAACAACAAATATTCTAGAAGTATGTACAGAGACCATACAGGAGGGACTGGAGTGCAGGCCAGAGCATCCCAGGGACACTCTGGGAGCTGACTCTGTGGTCTGTGCTTCCTGTCCCACTTTCGCAGGTGATGATGTCCAGTTGCCCAGGCCTTTGTACTCTAGCTAAAGAGTTTGAACTCTGGAGTTACGTGGCCCCAGCTACAAACTGAAATCATTGTGACTCAGTTTCCTCACCTGTAAAATGGGCATAGTGATAGTACCTACTTCACAGGGAGGCTGATGCCTGACTCATAGTAGGCCTTCTAGCAAACATCGGATAGTGTTACTGTAGAAACATCATGAAACCTGGGACCCGGCCACTCAGTGGAGCAGACAAGCACAATGCCAGCTTCCTGGAAGGAAGAGGAAGAGGCTATACAACTCGATGAATTCTGCTTCTGTCCCCCTCACACTTCACAGAAGCAGGCCTAGAGCTCCAAGCCCATGTTGCTAGAATTTCCTTTGCCATGGCGTCTTCTGGGACTCAGGGGTCAGGGAAAGGACACTTTGTGATGGCTGAGGAATCCTAACAGCAAATGTTTACCGAGCTCTTTCTGGGTGCCGAGTATTATTCTGAGCACTTCATACTTGTTAATTCATTTAAGCTGTGTTCAGTGTCACGTGAGAACAGGTTTTAGAAAGGGATTGCATCTAGCTAAATCCATCTAGATCCCTCAGAGCTGACCAAAGGTGGTTTTTTCTCTCCCCGAAGTAAATCTAGGGGTGTGGCTGTGTTGCCACACGTTTGGTGGCAAGGAAAGGCCAAGGCCCGCTCCCAAAATCTTTCATCATTGTTAGTCACCGTAAAGTTGATTCCGACTCATGGTGACTCTACACATGCAGAGGAGGAGTGCTGCATAGGGTTTTCAAGCTGTGAGTTTTCAGCTGCTAGTCAAGTGCTTAACACCACGGACGCCAATGAAAAGCTCTAAGTGGGATAAATGTCAGGTGCCCCATTCTGCTCTTAAGGGCTCGGGATATCCAGAACAGGAAGAAAGAAGCAGGCTTATTCTCACTGAGGAGGACTTTGGGGGTGTGCACCTACCCTCATGTTGTCCACAGACCCTCTGAGACCCTCAGTAAGCTGTCTCTTGTTGTAAGGTGACACTGAGTTGGCTCTGACTCACAGGGACCCTGTGTACAACAGAACAAAACACTGCCTGGTCCAAAGCCATTCTCACGGTCATCGCCATGTTTGAGCTCGTTGTCGCAGTTGCTGTGTCAATCTATCTCATATGCGCTCTCTGGTCATACCTCAGGAGGCACAACGGTTAAGTGCTTGGCTGCTAACTGAAGGGTAAGTGGCTTGAGCCCACCAGGAGAATGATGTGGCAATCTGCTTCTGTAACAGCTAAAACCTGCTGCTGTTGATTCCAACTCATAGTGACCCTATAGGACAGAGAACTGGCCCATAGAGTATCCAAAGAGCACCTGGGGGACTTGAACCACTGACCTTTTGATTAGCAGCTATAGTGCTTAAGCACTACAGCACCAGTTTCCCTATAAAGATTACAGCCTGGGAAATCCTATGAGGAGATCCTACCCGGTCCTACAGAGTCGCTATGAGTGGGAATCCACTAGATGGCAATGGGTTGGGTTTTGATTTTAATTACATGTCAACACATACTCTTATACTCACAGATATCCACACACACCCACTTTCCCTTCTGGACTAAATTATCTTCCATTACAAGACCTGTCTGCTAAGGCACAGCCTGAGCTTTCTGCCTCAGATTGATGATTACCATGCCTGGGCTCCTCTGGCCTCTGTAGGCCTCAGTTTCCACAGCTGTACAATGGAAATGCTGATGTAAGGGAATTTTTAAGACCCTTCCTTCCAACTCTGAATTCTGAGATCTTCAAGGCTGCAGGGTCTGAAGCAATCCCAGGCAGGTCCCTTGTCTGCAAGCATGGGGATGGACATCTGGAGCTTGCTTTCCCGACTTTTTGTCAAGACTTGAGACTGCGTCTCCTAGACAATTCTAGCATGACAACCGCTGTAGCAGCAGAAGCAGTAATAGTAATAACTCATTTTTCAGGCACTCACCTCTGTGCTGAGCATGGTCTCACTGAAGACCCCCAAATCCTTGGTCAGCACTATTGGCATCCCTTCTTTCCATAGGAGGGAACGTGAAGGTTAGAGAGATCCCATAGGCACAGGCTAGTGAGAGACTCAAAACTCCTCCTGTCACCCTACTCTCAAGTTCAGCCTCAAAGTCCCTCTCCACATGCTGCTGAGCAAATGTGCAAGCTCTCAGAAGAAACAAGGCAGCCATTGAGCATCAAGTATATTCTGCCCAGTTTCCTTCCTGTTCACCCATTGTATGGATGAAGAAACTGAGACCCAAGAGCAGTGGGCCAAAGATACTCTGAGTTAGAATGGGAGCCCCTGGTGGGAGTCAAAATACTGTATCTCCACCTGAGTTATTGTGAAGATTAAATGAATCCAAACATGAAAAGAAACAAGAACAAGGGCTGGCACAAAATAAGGGCATTCAAACTCCGCCCCAGAGCCTCTTCCCATTGGCTGCTGGGAACTCTCATTACCCACCACCAGGACAGCTGGATTTATGAAAAGCAAAACAAAATGCCCAGTCAAATGTGAATTTCACATAAACAATGAATACATCTTTGGCATATGCATGGGACCTGTTTTACTAAACAAAAAACAAAAAACACTTAGTTATCTGAAATATAAATATTTTTATATTAAACTTTTAAACAATATTTGGAAAGAACCCTCCTGAGAGAGCTGTAACCACAAGGAGACTGCAGGAACCAGGGCTCTCCCCAAAGAAGTGACCCCAACAGACAGAGGGTCCCCCAGAGTCAGCATCCAGCCTTCCCATTGCAAAGAGGAGGAAAGCAAGCTCATCTGAACTTCTGTGTCCTCAAAGTGAGGTCACACACCTGAGGTTAATGGACAGCAATCTCTAGATGTTTCCCACAAAATCCACAGGGCAGGGGGTGGTCACAGGGCCAGGTCCCCAGGGAGGCTACCAGAGGGCCAACCATGCCCTCTGCACATCCTCAACCTGTGTGGTGCAGTGGTGGGGTCTGAAAGCTCCCTGAGACAGATGTCACAGGCCAAGGGACCCGGGTACTCAGATCCAAAGTTGTGACAAAACCACCCTTCCCAGGCCTCCCCATGATGTCAGTGCATGAAACGCTTTCCAACAATGTTTAAAAATACGTACGCTATGTTAAAAATAAAACAATAATAATAGTATCAATAATGACAACTAAGACTTAAATGGCCTTTACTGAGGGCCAGGCACTGTTCTAGGCTCTTTTCGTATTTGGATTCATCTAATTCTCACAATAACACTACGGTCTGTTGCCACTGCCATCGAATCAATTCCGACTCATAGCAATCCTACAGGTCAGAGTAGAAGCCCCATAGTGTTTCCAAGGAGCGCCTGGCAGATTTGAACTGCCAATCTTTTGGTTAGCAGATGTAGCACTTAACCATTATACCACGGGGGTTTCCTATCCAAGGGTAGAGATACGATTTTTATCCCCATTGAAATAAAACTAATAATAAAACACCTTGATGAAGATTCTCATAAGGCCACACTATTGGGGTGTTCCAATGTTGGGGTACACTGAAGTGGGAAGGTGATAGGGTTGCCAGATAAAAAATGCTAGATGCCCTTTATATCTCCCTAAGTAAGAGCCATGGACATCCTTGTTTCTTCAGAAAAGGCTGAGGACCAGAGAGGTTAAGAAACCTGCCTGAGATCACACAGCTTTTGAACTGTGCTCCATAGGATTTTCAGCAGTTGATTTGCAGAAGTAGATCACCAGGCCTTTCTTCTGAGGTCCCTCAGGGTGGACTCGAACCTCCAATCTTTTGGTTAGCAACCCAGTGTGTTAAGCATTTACACCATCCAGGGACATTTCACAAATTATAAAAACCAAACCCACTGCCACTGTGTCAACTGTGACCCCTAGTGACCCTATAGGGCAGAGAAGAGCTGCCTTGTAGAGTTTCCAAGGAGCAGCTGGTAGATTTGAACTGCCAGCCTTTTGGTTAGCAGCCTAGCTCTTAAGCACCACATCTTTTCACTCACTGAACTGGTCCAGCCCTAGAGGAGTGCCTGTGATTAGGGTAAGGCATAGGGGAGCCAGGGGAGCTGTCTCAAAGCTCAGCCAGGTCCCCTGACATTCTCGGCTGAGTGGGGCATGTCCTCAGGCCTCACAGATAGGACTTCAAGTCTCTGTGGAGTGTCCACTCTTCACCTGCCCCAGTCCTGACTCACCTGGGCCAATGCTGATATCCATTTGTGGAAAGGCTTGGGCAGAGAGGAGGGTCAGGGTAGCGAAGGCCCACAGCCGCCTCCTCTGCATCCTGAGCCCCAAGAAGGTGATCTCTGAGCTTGAGAGGAGAGAGAGGCTCTTCAGCAGAAACTGGAGTCCAGGATTGTTCTCCTGGGTGCAGGCGGAGCCTGCCCAGGGCTCAGGGCAGACTGGGAGGATCCAAGTCCTCCTCCTCCTCCTTCCCTTCTTTCCTCCCTCCTCTTTGCAAGGCCATGGGAATAGCTCAGTGACAGCCGTGAACACAAGCAGCCCACTCAGACAGGAAAACTGGAGAAACCTTAGCCCCCTCTGCTGCCTCTGAGCCCCTGTGTGACTTGGAGGGTGCTGCTTGCTTCTGTGAGACTCAGTTTTCCTCCCCTGTAAAGTGGGGTAATAACAGAGCTCATATCCCAGCCCGTTAGGATGCTACAGGATGTCAGCTCCCTCAGATGAAACACTTATAAAAGGAAAACCGAATCTCTTGAGCTCCATTCTGACTCATGGCGACCCCATCCGTTAGGAGCTGATATACTTCTCCTGCAAAGGACCAGACAGTAAATATTTAAGGCTGTGCAGACCATATAGCCTCTGTCATTTAACTACTGAGTTCTGGCGCTGCAGCAAGACAATAGCCAGAGATAATATGTGAATGAATGGGCATGGCTGTGTTCCAATAAAACTTTATTTTCAACAACAGGGAGTGGGCCGGATGTGGCCCACAGCTTATGGGTTTTCAGCCCCTGCTCTAGACCTCAAGTTTACTGATAAGAAAGTAGTCAGTTTCTTTGCTGTCATCTGGGAGGTTGTCACAATCTCTCTGTGACACAGTATGTATTTTCCGGTTTTTTAATGTTTTATTCCTTGATGGTAAAACCTCACACACATATCCACACACGCACATACTGGGCTCAGGCAGGCTGAGGACTTAGTGGAGATTGATTGATCAATTGATTGATTGCTCCATCCAAACATCCATTCATTCATCCATCACCTATCTCCTTTAACTTCTCAGATTAAAAGAAAAGTTTATTTGCCAATAAAACAAAGTCCCTCCCCCCTCCCAACTATTACAGAATGGGCAGTATAAGCTAGTTCATTTCATGGCTTTTAATCGTCTTCACATTATACATCTGTGTTCAAATACCTGACCTGTTGTTGGATGGCCTGATGCTGATTTTTTCATGCCTTTAAGCCTCAGTTTCCTCATCCGCAAAATGGTGACAAAATTATTTGTACTTTCCTGAAACTAGTAAAGTCACTAGTACTTCCCTCATACGGCACAGTGGGTAAGCTTTTGGCTGCTAACCAAAAGATGCCCAGTTTGAACCCACCAGCTACTCCATGGGAGAAAGACATGGCAGTCTGCTTCCATGAAGATTACAGCCTTGGAAACTCTATGGAGCAGGTCTATTCTCTCCTATCAGGTTGCTAAGAATTGGAATTGACTCAACAGCAATAAGTTTGGTTTTTGGAAATATAAGTGCCCAATATATGCCAGTTATCAATAGAACTTTCAAAAATAACTGTATAGGAAACTATAAAAGTTGTGAAACATGGTAATCCCCCGAAGGACGACTCTTGTCAAGCTATAGGGCATTGATTTCTAGTCATTTTTCTAGGTGTAAGATTTTAGTTTGTTTCTACATAGCTGGAATCATTCCCCAGTGCTTTCCAATAGTACTTTTTACCATGCAAAAGGGGCAGGTGTCTCACTGGCCATGGAAGACAAGTCACCCAGAAAGGACAAGAATGCTTCGTCTCCTTCTTCTCAAACCTCAGGGACTAAAATTATCAGTGGCTGAAAGAGCTGCTCCTGGAGCCCTGGGGCCCAGCGCATCTGAAGAAGGCAGGGCAGATGGTCTCTACTTTCTACCATGTCCCAGAGAGGGGACTGGAATTCTGAGGGCTACTGGGGACTGGCCTGCAGTTGCTGCCAGGAGGAAAAGGACAATGCCTTTGACTCAACAGACGGAGGGCTCAGGACTGGCTCTAGGAAAACAGAAGCAGCTTTCCAACTTCACCCCACTGCTCATGATCAGCCTCTTTCTTTGAACTTGGGCATCCAAGTTGAGGCGGCCCATGCATCTCCTTTCCCATCTTCTAGCTCAGAAGGAGAAGGAAGCTAATTAAAGAGTGGGTAGCCCATAACAGGGCACCTTGGATCCAGGTTTCTATAGAAACCAAGTCATTCCATCACCTACCAACACATCTCTCTTCTCTCCTGACAACTCTCTCCCTGGAAACATAGATGTCTCCAACATCTGTCCTGCCACTGTTTCTCCTTGTCACAGTAGACACTGCCTGATAAGAGCTGCCAAGAACTGAGCCAAATGCCAGGTTACCATTTGGTGACCATCATCCCAGTGAATCCTCACATGGACCCTAGGGGATAACAATTGTCACTCAGCTTTCGGATGAGACATTCCAGTGGCAGATTTAGCCAATGGCTCGAGTCACACAGGCCTGGGCTGGCACTCCAGTTCCACGCTATGATGTGTGCCATCCAGCGCCAACTCGAAATGTCTTCTATGACACCAACAGCAAATGCAGCAATTCTTCCTCTGACCTTAACCAAAGATGTCACGTGGATGACTGTGTCTGACCCCAAGGCATGCTGTTTTCAATTGCCTCCTGCGCATGTGAACGCTGGACAATGAATAAGGAAGACAGAAGAACTGACACCTTTGCATTACAGTATTGCCCAAACAGTGCACAAATCCGTCTTAGAAGTGGTACAATCAGATGCTCCTTGAAAGGGTAGGTGGCGGCACTGTCTCACATACTTTGGACATGTTGTCAGAAGGAACCAGTTGCTGGAGAAGGGCAGCGTGCTTGGCAGAGGGTCAGGTTAAAAGAGGAAAGCCCTCAATGAAATGGACTGACACAGTGGCTGCAATGAGAGGCTGAAACACAGCAATGATTGTGGGGATGGTGTAAGACCGGGCAGCGTTTCTTCCTATTATGCACAGGGTCGCTGTGAGTCACAACTAACTTGATGGCATCTAATGGCAACCTGCTCTTGCTACATGACTAGCACTTGGCCTCTTCCAGTCCCTGTGTTCTCTCCTCCTAATCAGGGCACGGGCTTGTAACTGTCCTACGACAGTGTGGCCAAATCGACACTGTGTGACTTGAGGTGCTGTTGGGCACTGCTGCACTGATTCTGACTCACTGTGACCACATGTGACAGAGTAGAACTGCCCCATACGGTTTCTGAGACTGTAGCCTTTATAATAAGCAGCAGACCACCACGTCCTTCTCTGAACTGTCAAAAACCGAGCGCTTGTGGACTGTTGAACAAGGGCTCCTTCTGAGGCTAGACCATGAAAGTGTTACAGCTCCCACCTACCTGTGTCTTGCTGGCACCCTTGGGCCCTGTCACTGTGCTATGAGGAAGCCCTAACTAGTCCACATGAAGAGATGGACAGAGATGGCGTCCCCAGGTATTAGTCAGCGTCAACCATCAGACACGTGATTGAACAAACTTCTGTCTTTCAGTGGAAGGTCTACCATATTTTTACACAAAAGACACCTGTTTTATATCTTTTTGTCTACTGAACAGTCCCCTAAGTACATCATGTATGTTATTTGTATGGGCGTGTTATTTGCAGAAAAAATACATTATCACGAAGGAGGTAAGCCATCCCTGCTGAGTCTGGTCTGAATTCCTGACCTACAAAAATCTATGAGCATGATTAAGTATTACTACTTTAAGTCACTGGGACGGTTTGTTACACAGCAGTAGTAACTGAAACTCTCACCTATCCTCTGTACTCCATTTCATGAAGAAGAAAAGACAACTCAGAATGCGTGGCACAAATAAACAATCTTTAATTTCAATAAATAGCTCCCCATCACACCAGACGATATGCTGTGGGAAAACACAGAGAAGCATCTAACAGAATTGGGTCTATCCTAACTGTACTAGTTCCTCAGCAGGAGGGAAAGGACTTCAGCTCACACGCAAACACACTCAGGTCCCCACAGCATGAGAAGGAAAGGAGTCTTTTCAGATGGAGGTGGGGTGACCATTTGAGCCCATGGTATCAGTTCTCTGCAGGTCTTCGGTAGGTCACAATCACCAGGATTCAGTCCAAAAATGTCACTGTTGCTCTATCATGATTTATTTACTTCATACACACACACACACACACACACTACTGTCAGTGAGGGTGGGGTCTTTGACAGGCAGGCAGACGCTGGGGGAAACTGCACTGGATGGATGGGACAAAAGAGGCAGAGGGAAGGGACTGTGCCATCGGGCTCCCAGCCCACCACCTTACTCATGGGGAAGACACGCAGGTACACACACACGTTCACCTGTGTGGGTACACGAGAACATACACACACATAACCCACAGGGAATTCCCAAGAATCAGCTAACACAAGGACCAATTCAGTTCAGCCAGGAGAGTTTTCTTACAGTGGGGTATTTTTAGACTATTTGATTTCTTTGAAGAGTCTATTTATCCTGTTTACTAAAGAGAAGACAAAGATACTTACACCTTCAGGGAAAAGTGTTGGGTTTAAAGAACCCCACGAAACAGCCATCGGTTTGGAGGCTTCCCAGTGAGTGTGTGTTTTGGGGGCAGAGGCCAAGTCTCCCCCACACCGGCTGAACTCCTGGTGAATTAGTCCTGATGGATGCTGGCATCCTTTGGGAGGCTCTTTCTCTGGCCAGAGGGTTTACAGTGCATGTTGGGGTCATGGTAAATGGTATCAACAAGAGCAGGCACTGCCCACGAGTCCCACAGCAGAGCCCACTCAAGTCATGACACCAAGACTGGATTTCTGGAAAGTTCTCTGGCCTCACTCACTGAGGGCGGTCATATCGTCATCAACAGTCAGCTTCTTCTCACTTCTGAGAGGATCTGGGGTGTGGGTGTGGGTGGGTGTGGGGGGGGTGTGGGTGGGTGTGGGGGGTGTGGGGGTGTGTATCTGTTGTTGAGTAGGTACACAGGTGTCAATGTGATAGGTTACTCTGACCCGTTTTGTCTCTTTTAAATTTTCTTTTGCTGTTGTTGTTAAAACAAGCGAACGCTGCCTTCTCTGCAGTGCTCAGGTCACCTCCAGGGAGGCGGGGGACACGCGGTCACACTCGGCCCGGGACCTCAGGCTGTGCCACTGCTCCACGGCCGTGCGGTGGGTGCTGAGCATCCTCCGCCAGTGGTTGGACTCGGAGGGACCCGAAGAGTACTGGCCGATGACAATCCTTCCGATGAAGTCATTGCTGCTCTTCATGTTATGGCCGAATACTGGGGAGCCGGAGGGGCAAGGGTAGGCAGGGAAGAGGCCAGAGGAAGGCAGGGGACAGAACAGGGCAGGGACAAGACACAGGCCATTAGTCCACGTGTTCTCATCTTCCCACTCCAGGTCATGGCGTGAGGGCAGCTTGCCTAAATCTCTTAGCGGTGATGACTCCCTCGTCCCCTCCTCCCCTCTCTTTCCCTGTCAGTCTCTCTGCCCCTTGCATGCGGGGCACATTCCTCTCTCACAGCTTTCACACGACCTCCGGTGCACAACAGAAAAGCAGGAGCGTTGCAGCCTCGTTATGGCACCTATATTGATATTGTTATCTGCTGTGGAGTCACCCCCCTGCCCCAACCCATGGGACTTCACGTACCAAGGAACAAAGGCTGCCCAGTCCTGAGCCATCCCCATGACTGGTTACAGACTGAACCATTACGACCCAGAGGGTTTTTGTTGGCTGATTTGTTAGAAGTGCATCACCAGGCCTTTCTTCCTAGTCTTATGGAAGTCCCACTGAAAGCTGCTCAGTATCATAGCAACACACAAGCTCCCACTGACAGACAGGTGGTATCTGTGCATAACATGCACTGGCTGGGAATCAAAGCTGAGTCTCTTGCAAGGAAGGCAAGAAGTCTATCAGGGAACCACCACCGCCCCTATAAAAACTCATTGCCATTGAGTGGATTCTGACTCACAGTGACTCTGTAGGACACAGCAGAGCTGCCCCCTAGGATTTCCAAGAAGCAGCTGATACATCTGACCCATTCTGTCTCTTTTAAATTGTCTTTTTGTTGTTGTCAAAACAAACGAACGCTGCCTTTTTTGCAGTGCTCAGGTCACCTCCAGGGAGGCGGGGGACATGCGATCACACTCGGCCCAGGACCTCAGGTTGTGCTCTTCAACACTGGGCCACAAGGACTCCTAGGACAACTCAAAAAACCCACTGCTGTCAAGTCCATTCCAACTTGCAGCAACTCTACAGGACACAGTAGAACTGCCCCACAGACTTCTAAGGAGCAGCTAGTGGATTCAAGCTGCCGACCTTTGTGTTGGCAGCCAAACTCTTAACCACTGTACCACCAAGCTCCTAGAGAAGACTACACATGAATAGTTCTAGTGGAAGACTAAGCAAACCATCTCCACCGTCCAGCTGAGTAGCTACTCCAGGGTTTCTCAACCAGACCACTGCTGATGTTTTGGATAGGTCTTTGTGTACACTGTAGGCAGTTTACCAACACCTCTGACCCTTACTCACTAGGTGACAGAGACATCCCACCCCACCCCAGCTGTGACAACCAAAATTGTCTTCAGACTACACTGGCAAGCCCTTAGGAGGCAAATTTGTCCCAAGTGAGAATCAATGGGCTAAGCTGCAGGTAGGCTCTGGGGCTGGACTATTGGGGTGGGAATCCTGCCTCTGCCATTTGATGAGCCGTGGGACCCTGTGACCAGCAAGGTAACCTCTCTGAGCCTATTTCTTTGCCCATTAGATGGAGAGGTCACTGAGAGGTTCCAACAAGATAAAGTACATAAAGCCCTCAGGACATAGTGCTTCACACATGGTAGGTGCTCGACATACGTTATTGTTAAAAATATGTTATAGTGCTAATTTTATCCTAAATATTTGCCATTCATAAGAGAGACTTCATATGTCTTCTGCTTCCCAGGGTGGACACAAGTTTCCCGGGGGACATGGCTAGGTAATTTCTCCCACCCCTTGCTGCCTTTCCCTCTGGAAGGTTTATCTGTTAATTCCAATTCAGGATTAATTCATGTCTCTCTGAGCCTGATGGGATGGTTCATTTGATGTATCTTCCCAGGCAAGTTCTGCCTATTCTTCATCTGAGTGTGTAGTACAGGCGTGCCGTCACATTAATGGGAAAGCAGGCTGTGTTTGTGTTTTAATGAAGGGTTACAGGAGGGAAATAGCACAGATTCACCCAGCATGAGAGGAGCAAAAGCGGGCTCCGTCTCAGGAGGGATCCTGATTATCAAATAAACCAGCTAATATATGCAGCCAAAATCAGAGCTGGAATGCTAACGGGTCTCTGTTCTCCTCTGTGAGGTCCATGTCAAGACTTCTAAATGTTAAAAATGGTGAGGAAAAGAAAATTGGAAAAACAACCTAAAACCCTACACATCATTTAAAAACCAAAAAGACATGCGGTGGATTATGGTAAGTGGAACTCTGCCATCAGCATCAAGAGTGTCCTGTATGTCCCAGCTCTTAGTGGACAAAAATTAGACCATGTATATTTTTTGTACATTTGGTAAAGTGCTTAGTACACACAGCTAAACAACAGCAAACTTTGTCATCAAATAGATTCTGACTCATGGAGACCTAAACGTGTGTCAGAGTAGAATTATACTCCATAGGGTTTTTATTGGCTGATTTGGGGGAAGTAAATCACCAGGCCTTTCTTCTGAGGTACCCTTGGGTAGATACAAACCTCCAGTCTCTTGATTTGCAGCTAACCATGTAGTCAGGCCTTATTAAAATGAAAATCTCTTATAGAAGGGAAAAAATCAGGAATAAAATCTTTGTTTAACAATGGTAATTGCTAAGGTTCTCTCTGATACATTAAAAATAATTCTTTTGAGTAGGTAACATTGAGGATGTTTTTGGATCAGTTATAGTGGCCAGTGATCTAATCAAGGAGGAACAAGGTACCACAGTTCCCTTCTCTATTGACCTAGACTCTTCAGATAATATTGTGAGACTTTCCTAGGTCCTATGTGGTTCTGTTTTTAAGTAGAATTTTCCACCTTCCTCTGCCTTCCCAAAGCTCAAGAATGAAAACACAGAAACATCTCTAGTAAATGGAAACAGGATTTACTTCCCTGAGAAAAGGGTTTTAGAAAGGAAATTTCAAACACTTTCATGCACTGGTGGCACGGCAAGCTGGGTAAGCTTTGGAGGGGGTTCACAGTACCTAATGCAAGCAAAAATGCTTAAGGCCTTGTGACCCAGCAATTATACTTCTAGAAATTTCCTCTGTGGAAATATCTGCACAGATGGGCAAAGATCTACATACAAAAGTATTCTCTATAGTAGGGGTTGGCAACTTCCACCCACCACCTGTTTTTATAAGTAAAGTTTTACTGGAACACAGCCACATCCATTTGTTTACAGACTGTCCATGGCTGCTTCCCCATTAGGACAGAGGTGAGCAGCCATCAAATACTGTGTGACCTGCAAAGCCTCAAATATTTACTGTGTGGCCTTTACAGACAAGTCTGTCAATCCGTGTCCCATGATGCTGTAAGAATGGAAAATCGGAGACAATGAAAAAGGCCTGGAAGAGGTGGAGCTGAGGCTGTTGGTGCCCTGTCGAAATCCAGTGGCTACCTGTAGCCTCTGGGTCGTTCCTGAGCACCTGGACCAGGTCCTAACTTGAGCACTCACAGCTCCCAGTCCCGTTGGTCCCTGGCTGTGGGTGTGTGCTCATGTTTGTGCAGTGTGGATTCCACATCTCGGGGTGCTAATACCCTCAGGAACAACCCTCAACCACTGACAGAAAGGGTGAAGGATGCCTCCCCCAACAGCTTTCTTGTCTTTCCATGGGACAGTTCTACTAAGTCATGTTTCATCCAGTCTCTCGGGGAGCCCAGCAGGACTGGGTTCCCATTTCCCACAATGGTTACCTGCTTGTTCACATGTCCCTGACGCGTCAACCTCCCTTCCAAGTCACTTCTCTCCCCCTTATCAGAGCTTCCTGGGATCACCTCCCCAGCAACCTCCTTGGCACTCAAGCCATTGGCTTCAGGATCAGCTTTGGAAGGACTCCAAATGAAGGCTAGAGGGGACACATCCAGTCATTGCTGATGTAACGATACCTTGGAAATCCGTAGCTGTGAATACAGGGTAACCAGCTGCTGCTGAGTCTCCTCTGACTCACGTTGATCTCCCTGTGTCAGAGTAAAACTATGTTCCGCAGGGTTTTCAATGGCTGATACTTTGGGAAGCAGATCACCAGGTCTTTCTTCCGAGGGGCATCTGGGAGGAGTTGAACCTCCACCTTTTTGGCTAGCAGCTAAGGGTGTGTTAACAATCTGTATCACCCAGGGACTCCAAAACCAAAATATATAATGGGAACATCTCTAAGACATATTGCTAGGTGACAAAAGCAATCTGCAAAGAGTGTATGTAAACACAATCTCTGTTAAAATATATATACACACACATACATATATACATAAATATGTGTGCATGTGTATACATATACATACATACATATATATATGTATACATGATGTTAATGTAAGTATAGGAAATGATTGCTGCAGGGATGGTCACCAAACTGTTGACAGTGGCTGTCTCTAGGGTGAAGAAATTCTGTATTATATAAGTACACATTGTTCGAATTTCTTACAAGCAATGTTATTTTGAAAGGAAAAAAATAAGTTGACATTGAAAATCCACATCTAAATCACCAGAAGGAGAACACGGGAAGGAAGTCTTAATGTCCCAATATGCAAAGTAACTTGGCCGGTGAATCATCTGGCCTCAAAAGAGGGGGCACTCCTACGTGATTCAGCCCTTCTAATGGGGAGCAGTTGCTGTTGTGGCCATCTGAGTTAACTGGCACCCTCTGGCACTGTCAAATAAGTTGGTAAAGTTAATGGCAAAGCCTAACAGTCTGTTAAAAAAGAGGTATCCAAAATGCAAATTCTAATAAGCTCAAGCTGAATACAACTCGTGACTTCTCTCACAGAGGCTGCCAGGGAGGATGTCAGGACTTGCCATCACCGTAAATTCTAAGGAACATATTGTCAGAAGAGAGAATTCAGACTGGATTCATGTAGAACCCAGAAAGGGGCTCCGAGACGGGGGCCGCAAGTACTCCTGTCCCCTCCCTGTTACAGATAAGGAGAGGAAGACAGGCAGCTGGCTGGAGGTAAAACTACCAGCACTGCAGTAAATTACCTGTAAAGGAAGCCAAATTTACACATTAGATCCCTAGATTCCTCCTCTTTAGAAACATTCATATCTAGAAATTTTGTTGCAAGGCACCCCTCAAAATTCCAGCTGCCACAAGGGCTGAATTTTAACAGGCACAAATGTATTACTGGACAATGTTCATGCTATTACTGTGGTTGTTGTTAGCGGCTCTCAAGCTGCATCCAACTCCCAGCAACAAAAAGTCACCTAGTCCCATGCCATCTTCAAGATCGGTAATACGTTAGGGTTCATTATTGTGGCTGTTGTGTCATGCCTTCCAAGTTCAGGGGGGTCCCCTTCTAGTAAATATCAGACAGCATTCTGTTGTGAAAGTAAGGCTTTCATTGGCTCATGTTAAGAAGTAGCTCACTAGGCCATCCTTCCTAAGCTGACTCAGGCTGGGAGTCCGAAGAAACCTGTCCAGCAAGGGTGGCCATGCTAGAATGTGAAATTACTCACGGCACAGCTGACAGCATGCAAGCCACCATGGTAGGACAAACTGAGAGACGGATGGCATACACACACACACACACACACACTCTCTCTCTCAATGTACCTTAGTCATCTGGAAGGAACCTTCTAGCAATCTGGATAATCTACAGGGTGGCAAGCAAGCATCCAAGCCGTCAGAAGAGACGGTCACAAGGCTGTGCCCAAAATGCGTGAGAAAGGCTCCTCAGGCTTGCTTAGAACCCATTTACTGTTTTTTTTTGTTTTTGTTTTTCTTTTATTGTGGTTAAGTGAAAGTATACAATCCAGATTAGTTTTGTACCCTCCCTGTCTCCAGCTCCTTCTGCTCGCCTTGCCCAATCACAGCACACTCCTTTTCATTCTCTACTTGCTGTACCCTCTTAACAAGCTCCTGTCCCCTCCTCTCCAACTTCTTCTCTCCCATCTAGAAAGAGACCAGTAGGGCAGCATCCTATAAATGCATAGAACCATAAAGTCCGCACACCGTATGGTCCCACTGTGTCCCCGTCAAATACCTTTACTCCACTTTCTGATCCTAATTTTCTGATTCAATCAGTTCCAAGACATGAGAACTCATTTACTTGTGATGGATTCAGACACCATTCAGATCAGTGTGGTCAACTCTGAAGTCACTGAAGTTAACGGAGTGGCCCATGACCATCAGACAGATGCAATAACTCCCAAAAGGGACAGCAAAAGGGAACCATTTGGAGAAGGTTCAAACCACCTGTGACTCCTGTACAGAACTCAGAGAAATTTACTATGTGATCCTTTATTTTTGTAATTATGATTCTGAATTCACAAGAGAGTTCAAATGTTCTGTGTCAGGGGTTCAAGGAAGTGTGAAAAGTTTTCCATTCAACACAATTACATTTTTTAAGTGTTATTCAATGCTGCACGGAAAACTTGTAGTAACTGAAAATTCACTCACACAAAGTACTTTTAACACCCTGTCATGGACTGAATTGTGTCCCTCCAAAAATGTGTGTGGCCGTTTGGCTAGGCCCTGAGTTCCAGTGTTGTGTCATGTCCTACATGCTGTCAGCCCTGCCTCTGTGATGTTCATGAGGGAGGACGGGCAGTGGCTGCATTAGTGAAAACCAAAAAGAAACAAACCGAGTGCTGTCAAGTTGATTTTGACTCATAGCAACCCTAGAGGACAGAGTAGAACTGCCCCATAGAGTTTCCAAGGGGCGCCCGGAGGATGTGAACTGCTGGCCTTTTGGTCAGCAAACGTAGCACTAACTACCAGGTTTCTTGTGTTACGGAGGCAGGACTCAATTCCAGGGTTAGACTGTGACTTGAGGCCATCTCTTGGGACATAAAGGAAAGGCAAGCAAGCAGCCAGTGAGGGCCCTCATACCACCTAGAAAGCAGTGCTGGCAGCAGAGTGTGTCCCTCTGACCTGGGGTCCCTTGCCTCAGAAGCTCGAAGTCCAGAGGAAGATTGATGACTAGGACCTTCCTCCAGAGCCCAAAGAGAAAGAGTTCCCCTGGAGTTGGTGCCCTGCATTTGGACTTTTAGCCTACTTTTCTGTGAGAAAATAAATTACTTTGTTAAAGCCATCCACTTGTGGTATTTCTGTTATAGCAGCACTAAGTGACTAAGACACACTCCCCTCACCCAAGGACTTGGAAAGTAGAGCAACCCCTCTCCTCAGGGACACACTGTTACCTAGGCACACTTCACCCTCACCTAGGTGAATTCTGGAGGCTACAGCCCACTCTCTCTGTGGCCAGGGTAGCAAACCCCAAGTCTAGTTCCCATCCTGACAGTGCATGGAAATGCCCTGTGTATTACAACTGCTAGACTTCTAGACGCAACCTGATATGAAGGAATTATCAGCGTTCTGTCTACCTCTGGAGGGTCCCTCACTGTGGCATTTTAGGCTGTGTCAACACAACTGGCAGAAAGGAACATGACAGCCATCCATAAGGAGGACTCCAAGCTCAGGCTTTGAAGGAGTATGGATAGTAACATTGCTGCTGTTTATTAAGCACCTACTGTGTGTCTTAAGGAAACCCTGGTGGTGTAGTGGTTAAGTGCTACATCCACTAACCAAAAGGTTAGCAGTTCAAATCTACCAAGGGCTCCTCGGAAACTCTAGGGGCAGTTCTACTCTGTCCTACAGGGTTGCTATGAGCTCAGAACCGACTAGACAGCTCTGGGTTTGGATGTGCCTGGAAACCCTGACGGCTTACTGGTTAAGAGCTACGGCTGCTAACCAAAAGACTGGCAGTTCGAATCCACCAGGCGCTCCTTGGAAACCATGTAGGCATCCTACTCCATCCTATAGGATTGCTATGAGTTGGAACTGATTGGATGGCAGTGTACTTGGTTGGTTTTTTGATTGACTATGCATCTGACCTGAGGGCAGTGGTGGCTCAGGAGCAGAGCTCTCACCTCCCACATGGGAGACCCAGGTTCAATGCTTGATCAGTGTATCAGAAACAGAGCTACCACTTGTCAACCAGCGGAGGCCTGGGTGCTGCTGTGACACTGAACACATTTCGGTGGAGCTTGCAGACTAAGAGGGACTAGGAAGAAAGGCCTGGCGATCTCCTTCTGAAAATCAGTCAATGAAAACTCTGTGGATCACAACAGCTGTATCTATAAGTGATCACAAGGGATGGTGCAGGACCAGCCAGCGTTTCATTTTGTTGCATGAGGGGTGCCGTGAGTTGGAAGGCTGGCTCCTTAGCAGCTCAGGACAATACGTGTAAGAACCAGGGCTAAGTCTGTCACTCGTACCAACTCATGGAATCTTCCTACCACCCCTCCCGTGCAAACATTCTCAACCTCAGCACTGCTGACATTTTGGGTCAAACCATTCTGTGTCATGGGGACTGTCCTGTATAATGTAGGATGTTTAGCTCCATCCTCAGCATCCCTGCCCTCTGTGAAGAAAGCCAAACAAGTCCCCAGACTTGGTCCAGCAAGAACTTTAAGGCGGCTACTGTCACTATCACAGCTGGGGAGACAGAGGCCGGGAGCTGTGAGGTCTGATCGCTGCTCCCGGCACATTCTAGGTCCCCTGGGAGAAAGCTGAAGCCTTCTCATGTTGACAGCTGCTGTCACACAAGTTTGTTCTTCACCACAGGAGCTAAACTCCTGGTTGCTAATTTAGTTTGCCAAGGCAGACGGTTCTGGAAGAAGAACTGAATGACTACAGTGTGGGGTGTGATCAACACTGCAAATTGAAAGGAAAAAAAAAAATACTGATCTTTGCAGATGGAGCAGATGCCACGGTCCCACACTTTGCATACTTGGTTCCTGGGTGCTGATGGACCCCTGTGCCTGTGGGCCTCCCAGCCCCACTTGTGTACCTTCCAGTGCAACAGCATAGGGCAGAGACACCCCCAGACAATGGTGGGAACCTCTGACACCTACAACTGACCCCTGCAATCCACCTCTTGTGTGCTGAGTTGAGCATACAACTCTCATTTCTGAAAAAGTGCCCTGAGCCAGCATGGCCCACGGGTGATGCTTCACAAAACCCCTAAAACCAACCTGCTGTCAGGTCAGTTCTGTGACTCATGACAACCCTGTGTGTGTCAGAGTAGCAGTGGGAGGCCATAAGGTTTTCGGTGGCTGATTTTCTCAAAGCAGATTGCCAGGTCTTTCCTCTGAGGCACCTCTAACCTGAACCGCTACCCTCTAACTCCTCTAACCTGGTTAACAGCCAAGTCTGTTAACAGTCGGCACCACCCAGGTACCTGAGGGGCTCTTTCACAGTCGTCACCTTGAAATAATCCCCACCCTTTATAAGGACGGTCATAAGGACGGTCATAAGTCATTTAAAATCTTGGTTAAGACCCAAAACAGTCCTGCTTCCTCCCAACTCCCCTCAACTAGCCAACTCTGACACCTCCCCTCCTCACATACGCAGTACCTATTCTGTTTACAACCTTGGTGTTGTTGTTTACAACTTTTGTTTCGAATTTTTTTTTTTTACTGTGACTAAGTGCAAGTTTATAATCCAAGTCAATTTTTCACATAAAACCCTGAGAACCCACCTCTCTGCAACTCTGTCTGCTCTCCTCACCCTGTGACAGCACACTCTTCTTTCTCACTCTTCACTACTCGACCAACACTGTCCCCTCCTTTCTACCCTCTCCTCCTCCCTCTAGAAAGAAACCAGCAGGACAGCCTCCTATGTATATTAAACCATAAAGTACACACATGCATCACTCTGTGACCCCAAGTCCAGTCCAATCTTTGTCTGAAGTGTCGGCGTCAGTGCTGGGCTCAGCTCTGGGCTAGCTGTGTTGGACCATCAGGTCTGGTCTTTTAATAGAGCTCTTGATCTGCACACCTCTTTTTTGTCCGTTTGCAACTTTTTACAAAACTTCCTCAGACTACATAGCACTTACATTTGGGGAAACCCTGCTGACATAGTGGTTAAGTGTTCTGTATGCCAACCAAGCGGTCTGCAGTTTGAATCCATCAGGTGCTCCTTGGGAATGATAGGGAGCAGTTCTACTCTGTCCTATAGGGTCGCCATGAGTTGGAATCGACTCAATGGCAGAGGGTTTGGTTTTTGTTTTTTTCCTGAACCTGGAGCTGCTTCAGGCTTTCCTCAGAACGTGGTAGATCATCTGCCATCCTGACCCCTTCACTTCCACCACATAACATGGATTTGAAGTCCCTTCCAGCACTGACATTTTTTAGTTCTAAGCTTTGTCCATGACTTAAGCATGGCGTTTTTCAAGTCTTGGTTCTTTCTGTGACTCACAGCAGCTGTCTGGACAGAACTTTTTCCTCCACTTTCTTCCTTTCAACAGTAATGACTGCAATGCTGATACTGGTATTGTACTAACTAAAAATGAACAAGAAGCTAATTCTGAGTTCTGTGTACCAGGTAACAAGCATGATCTTTTACATACATTGATTTTTTTTGAGTTAATGCTCATCCCAGCCTGGTCTAACTTGGCTAACCGAAGAACAAACCAACTCCATCACCATGGAGTCAACTCCAGTTAGTGAAGCATTCATATACCCATTTTGCAGCTGGTGAGCTAGAGGCTCAAAGAGCCAAGTGGCTATGTGCCCAAGGATACATGGCCAGCATGTGGCAAAGCAGAAATGAAAATTTACAGTTCAGCACCATTTCCCCTTCTTCAGTCTCAAAAAGAAGAGTCAAGTCCCATCCATCCTGTCTCCCAGGGTGCTCACAGGTAATATGGACGAGAGAGTAGTGGAGATACATTTCAAGTGCATGTCTGAGTCAGGCTTAGATCCTCAGACCAACAAGCAAAGCAAAAGATGTCAGCAGTCCCTTGAAAACCCCTCATGAAGGTGCCATGTTGGAGACCCAGCGTCTTTCTAGAAACCAGCACAGCTGGGTCAGTCTCTAACATCTGGGCAGACTGTCACTTCTACACTCGAGCAGTGAATGAACACATGGCCTTATGTTTAGGGACTAAGACAAAAAAAAAAAACCAAACCCACTGCCACTGAGTCAATTCCAGCTCACAGAAACCCTACAGAATGGAACAGAACTGCCCCATAGAGGCCAGGGGCTATGCTCTCAGGGGAAACTGAGGTCAAATGGCACAACTAGCATTTTGCTAAGAGAGCCCTCTGTACCCCACATTGGTGTGTGACATCTGGGGTCGTAAAAGCTGCCAAGCTGCCATCTGAAGGTACAGCAAATGGTCCCAACTTAGCAAGAGTGGATGATCACTGAGGTCCATAACGACATGGGGGAAAGAGAACCCAGAAGACAGAGAGGCCCACATGAGTGGGTGAGTACATCGACTTGTGACCAGAAGAACCGGATGGTGCCTGGCCACCACCAGTGATAGCTGTGATAGAGCTAACAAAGTTGAGTCTCACTGGCAACACAAGAATAAAAAGGGGTGCACTCTGAGAGCTCTATTAAAAGACTGCAATGGACGGTCCATGGGCCTCAGAGTTCCCCTGAGAGCATGGTCCCTGGCCCTTATGCTGCCCCTGTCCATGAATCATAATGGAGGTCAACTCTTCAGACAGGAATGGATTGGACTTGGTGACACAGAGTGACCATATCATGTGCACTTTATGGTTTTAGGCATCCATAGGATGTCATCCTGCTGACCTCTTACTGGAGGCAGGGGAGTGGGTGGAGAGGAGGGGATAGAAGATTGCTGGGAGGATAAGACATGTATGGAGCAGAGAGGAAGAGTGTGCTGTCACCAGGCAGAGAAAGTAGTGGGAGCTGCATATATGTGAGCATGCAATTTATGTGGGAAGGTACATTTTTGTTTAATCATAATAACAAAAAATAAAATAAAATGAAATAAAAAAAAGAACTGCCCCACAGAGTTTCCAAGAAGCACCTGGTGAATTTGGACTGCTGACCTTTTGGTGAGCACACATGGCACTTAACCACTATGCCTGGTGGGTTTCCATTTAGGGACTATGTGACAATAAAATATGACAATGGCACTGAATACTTTCTGTAGGGCTCATTATGTATCAGCCCCTGTTCCACGGACTTTAAAACAGTCACCATGCGTGTCTCCAACTCAGGGCATGTGTGTCAGAGTAGAACTGTGCTCCGTACGGTTTTCATGGGCATGCTCTTTGGAAGCAGGTGGCCAGGTCTTTCTTTCGAGATGCCTCTGGGTGGACTCGAACCCACAATCTTTCAGCTAGCAGCAGGGTGTGTTAACAGCTCATACCACTCAGGGATTCCCTATGGATTTCAAATACACTGAATAATTTAATTCATACAACAACCCTACGAGGCCAGGACTATTGCTATCCTCATTTTACTACCTCCCTGAGCCCAGAGGTCACACACAGGTGCCAACGGCCGACGTTCCTGAGAATGGGCCTGGCAGGCTCCAGAACCAGGCTTCCTGGGCCATTTGGGTGAGAAATAATGGGATCCCAGTACCTAGTGGTACAGAAAGGGAGGCGTGGCCTCCTGGTGGGTAGGTCTTTGGGTCTAGGATCTTATCTGATAGACTCTTGGCCTTCAAATCCCTCATCCCATGTAAAGCACTGGCCCAAGGTAACAGCCCCCGTTGGTCTAGGATTATGGGCAAGACTGGCTTAGAATGAATTGCCGAATCTGCTTAATGCAGTGGTTCTTATCTGCTGCCCACCATGCCCCCATCAGGGGACACTTAACAATGTCTAGAAACATTGAGGTATCTCAAGAAACCCTAGTGGTGGAGTGGGTAAGTGCTACAGCTGCTAACCTGAAGGTCAGGAGTTCAAATCTGCCAGGTGCGCCTTAGAAACTCTACAGGGCAATTTACCCTGTCTAGGGTGTCACTGTGAGTCGGCATTGACTTGATGACGGTAGGTTTGGTTTGGGGTCTTTGGGTGGCACAAACAGTTAAGTATTTGGCTACTAACCAAGATGCTGGCAGTTCAAATCCGCCCAGAAGACCTTGGAAAAAAAGGCCTTGTGATCTGCTTCTGAAATTTCAGCCACTGAAAACCCTATGGAGCAGTTCTCCTCTGACTCATGCAGGGTTGCCATGAGTCAGAACCAAGCCAACGACAACTGGTGTGGTTTTTTGGTATTGAGGCAACATTTGGGTTTGTCTAAACTGATACCTATGGATAGGACCTTATTTGTAAACAGGGTCTCATCTCTTTTAAGATAGAGTCAGGTGGGTCCCACCACCCTTTGTCCTGCTGGGGTGGCTTGTGTGTTGCTAAGACGCTGGAAGCTTTGGCACAGGTATTTCAAATACCTGCAAGGTCACCCATGGTGGACAGGTTTAGCAGAGCTTCCAGACTCATACACACTAGGGAGACAGGTCTTTCTTCTGAGGCACCACTGACTAGATCTGAACCTCTAAACCTTTCAGTTAACAGCTGAGCCTGTTAATCATTGCCACCACCCAGGTGCCCCCCATCAAGGGCAGTCGTGCTCCAAGTGTGGTCCCCACGCCAGCCGCACCAGCATCACCCAGACACCTATGGGAAATGCACATTCTCAGGCCACACCAAGAACTCCTGATCAGAAACTCCGGGGTTGGGCCCAGCCATCTGGTCTACCAAATCCAGGTAATTCTGACGCATGCTACAACTTGGTCCTCAGCTTTTAAAACCTACGCGTGGGGAGGATGGCATCTCCGACCATCTGAATCAGTCTCTGGAGTTGGTTATCCAGTCATCTGGATTTTTAAAAAGCCTCCCCAGCTGTCCTGATGTCCATCCATGGTTGAGACCCCCAGAAGCCAGTCACCATGCCTATCTCAGAAGGTGCACCCATAGGTGGGTTCCACCCACCAATCTTTCAAGTAGGAATCAAGCACTTAACTGCACCACCCCAAATCAAATCAAATAGCCCGTAGCCACGTAGTCACTTCTGATTCACAACAATCCCTATGATAAGGCAGAGTAGAACTGCCCCATAGGGTTTCCAAGGAGTGGCTGGTAGATTCAAACTGCTGACCTTCTGGTTAGCAGCCAAGCTCTTAACCACTACTATTCCTTCCCATGTGACCCCTTCACGTCACTACAGGCAAGTGACACGCACCCATAAACCACCACGTGGGGAAGGAGCGGCAGGCTCATTTTCAAATACTGTACTCCCACAATCTTCCAGAATGTTCCTGAGCCCTCCTGCAGTCAGCAGCAGTTCACCTGCTCAGAACGAGACCACCTGGGGACCGAGCCTGTTTGCACAGCAGGAGACTTATTGGCCCCAGTTTGTATGGGCACACAGAGTGAAGCCATCTGAGAAATCTGCATATGAATTCACTTCACAAGCTCTGCCCTTGACTTCTCAGCATCTCAAAAGAAACCACGTGGAGCAATGAGGGGTTCAAACGCCCCCAGCTGGTGCTGTTCACCTGCCCTTCAGAGCTCTGGGCAGAGGTCACCCTCCCACCCGGCAAAATCCAGGAGACAGACAAAATCCCACAGGTCTAATCACGATGTCTCAACTCGGGTACCACGGACACTCGGGTAGGGAGCACACACTGCTCAGGTAGGGTTGTCCTGTGCCCTGCATTCCTGAGCAAAGTCCCTGGATGCTCCCAGCACTCCCCTCTCCAGCCAGACAACCAAAATTACTTCTGGAGATTACCAAATGCTCCCTGGGAGATAACATTGTCTCCTCCCACCTTGCTGAGAACCACTCAAATACTAACCTACAGGTTGTCAGTTCAAATTCACTCAGTGGGGCCTCAGAAGAAAGTCCTGGTGATCTGCTTCCATTAAGATTACAGCCAAGGCAACACAAGAATAAACAGCGGGGACATCCTGAGATCTCCATTAAAAGACCGCAACTGATGGTTCATGGGCCTCGGGGTTCCCATGCAAGCATGGCCCCTGGCCCTGATGCTGCCCCTGTCCATCAATCATAACGGAGGTCAACCCTCGGACAGGAATGGATTGGACTTGGCAACACTGAGTCACGGCATCATGTGTGTACTTTATGGTTCTAGGCATCTATAGGATGTTGTCCTGCTGACCTCTTACTGGAGGAAGAGCAGTGGGTGGAGAGGAGGGGATAGGAGATTGTTGGGAGGAGAAGACATGTATGGAGTAGAGAGGAAGAGCATGCTGCTGCCAGGCAGGGAGAGCAGTGGGAGCTGCATATAGCTGGGCATGCAAATTTATATGGGAATGCACATTTTCATTCAATCACAATAAAAACACATATATATAAAAAAAGATTACAGCCAAAAAACCCTATGGAGAAGCCCTCCTCTGTACTATACGGGGTCACTGTGAGTCAGAATCCACTTGACAGCAGCGGATTTGGGTTTGAGTTGAGAACCAGTTCTTCAGCTGCTTTCATAAATCAGCAAGCAGCCTAGGACTTGCTCTCTAAAAGGTGTGGAGTGAATTGATGCTCAGGGCACCTCTTATGAGGCTGTATTCCCCTAGCCTGGAATCTGGGGGTGTGGGGAACCCCCTGTTGATCCTGATCGTGAACTCAGATGCAAGAGGTGCCCAGGGACACAGTCAAATAAGCTCACTCAGTACTCAAGCTGCCTTTTCCATTTACTCTCTAAGTGACGACAGTAGGCACAGTGAGGTGGTCACTGCCAGACCAGTTCTCCCTGGACATGCAGCTGGACTACCTATTTCTGGACTACCTATCATTTCCAGCAACTGGAAATGATACACATTACTTCCAGGCCTGCCCACCCAAACTTTCCACATGATCCTCAACTTGCTCTCTTTCTCCATCCACCAGCTGCAGGCAAAGCCCTTAAGGCCTGAGAACGAAGGCAGAGTCACAAGATGGAAGGAGCCTGGGTCCGTCAATCATCGCACAGAATGCCATTCATGAGACATCACAAAAGACTATTCCCCAAGCAAGAAATACGCTCCTATTGTGTTAAACCACAAAACCTTGGCATTGTACCTATTATAGACATTAGCCTTACCTTAACTAATACAGTAACTTTTAGAAAGTCACTTGAGTTCTCTGCACTTCAGTTCCTCTTCCACAAAGTGAACGTAATGAGAGTATCTATTTCATCAGTTATTGTGAAGATCAACTGAGATAATCTTGTAAAATGCCTGGCACAGTGCCCAGAACCTGAGTGGTGTCAATGTTAAGTGCTCAGCTACTAACAGAAAGATTGGTGACTTGAATCCACTGAGAGATGTCTTGGAAGAAAGTCCTGGAAACCTACTTCTGAAATATCACAGCCAATGGAAACAATGAAGCAGACTTCCACTCTGACATATACGAGGTTCACTAGGAGTCAGAATTGACTCCTGGTCAATGGATGGCAAAAGCTGTTGTTATTGCTGTTATTACTGTGACAAGCTACCACTGAGTTCTTACCCACCCCTACTGTTTTAGTCAGCTAGGGCTGCTCTAACAGAAATACCACAGAGTGGATGGCTTTAACAAAGAAAGATTTATTCTTACACAGTCCGGTAGGCTGCAAGTCCATATTCAGGGTGTCCACTCCAGGGAAAGACTTTCCCCTTGTCAGCTCTGGAGGAAAGTCCGGTATTGCATCAGTCTTTGTCCGGGGAGCGTCCTGACACAAGAACCTCTGGTCTGAAGGACGCGCTCTGCTCCCGGTGCTGCTTGCTTGATGGTAGCAAGGTTCTCAAATTGTCCTTTGTTTCTTTTTCCTTTTATTCCTTACAAGCTAAAAGCATTAAGGGTGGGGCAAGCCATACTCCAGGGAAACTCCCCCCAACAGCAGGAATTTACAGCCCCACCCTAATCCTTTAACATACAGGTTAGCAAAATCACACAATGGAGGACAGTCCCAAGATACTGGGAACCATATCCCAGCCACGTGGCTGCACACATTTTTGGGGGGACACAATTCAAACCATGACACCTACCAAGCTGGGAACACCTCCAGTTATCCTTTTTGTGACCTCTCTTCAAAGTCACACTCACTAACTTGGAAAACAATGATTTAACCTGGTCCTCAAATCCCACAGGGACACACTGGGTTTTAGGGCCACTTGTAATGAGGCTGCAGGACCCTCAGTTTATCACATGCTGTCCAGTCACATCATAAACATCCCAGCCCCTCATCACCAGAGTCTACCAAGATGCCAAGAGCAGCCCTGAACAAGGGTGGCAGAAAGATCCCAACTATGGACAGCCCATGGGCTGCCTCTACTGCCCAGTGAAATAAAGCAGAGTAAGATGTGAAGACACCTAATGGGAACCTGGGCAGCCAAGTCAGTGGACCTCACTCCTGGTGTGTAACTCAAGACCCTAAAGGAAATGGTACCAGATAAACCCTGAAGACCCTCCTGGGGTGGACACAGGACAGCCTCTCATGAAGACAGAGGGGAAGCCAGGCTCTCTGGTTCACCCTGCCGACTGTTCCTCCACCCACCTTTGGGTTTGGGTTTGCCTGGTAAATAACGCTCTTGCCTGAGGCCACCTATAGGCCTGGGTGGTGTAGGTGGTTTGCCATGAACAACTGACTAGAGGCTGGCAGTTTAATCCCATCCAGCAGTACTGTGGTAGAAAGGCCTGGCAATCAGCTTTTGTAAAGTTTTTTTTTTTAAAAAAACTGATTCCCATTGAGTTGATTCTGACTCATGATAACCCCACAGTTCAGAGTAGAACTGCCTCATAGTGTTTCCAAGGGTGTTGGAATCAACTCGATGGCAGTAGTTTTGGTCTTCTTGGTTAGTCTTTATAGAAGTAGACTGCCATGTCTTTCTCTCGTGGAGTGGCTGATGGGTTTAGAGAGCCAACCTTTCACTTAGCAGCTGAGCACCTAACCACCGCACCACAAAGGCTCCTTCTGCCAAGAAAACCCTAAGGAGCAGTTCTACTCCGTAACACCTGGGGTTGCCAGGAGTCAGAATCATCTTAAGGGAAGCAGATTTGGTTTAGGGTTTAAGGGTGTCTCTCAAAAACCCATTTCTGTTATAAGTCACCTACATTCTGTCCTGCTTTAGTGAGAAGGGTGTGCAAAAAACCCAGGGAAGCAGTTTTCACATAATCCCGTAAACAAGAAAAGAAAACCATACCCACAGAAAGAACACCTACTGTGTGCAAATAGCTGTTGTCTTTACAGCTATTTTCACTATGGCAAAAGGTCATAGCAGGCAGCTGACACTAGGTGTGTGCCCCGCAGGCCCTGGGGTTTGTAAAGGTTAAGCCTTCTCTTACTGACTGGCAGCTCTGGGTTGGGGAAGTCAGGACAAGGTGGTGGACAGAAGGGATATCTGGGAAAGACACGCTTGGCTTTTGATTTTATTCCACGCACGAGTCTTCATCCGGAACCCGCCCAGATGGTGGTCTTGGCTGCAGAGCCGAGGCAGGGCTGAGACTGGCCCTTGGCTGCCTGCCGTTCCTGCCTCATTTAGCCCGGGCCCTGTAGGGACACATGTGGTTGGATAAATCCACAGTTCCCTGATGCCTCCCCTATGGGGATTTGCCCAGAAGGAGCCTCCATCCAAAGGCTCCACAACCATTAAACAGCCATTCAGATGGAATAAAATCCCTAGGATGCCTGGCAGTTGGCCTGGTCTTCAAAGGCTGCCATTAGAGCCCAAAATGAACGTGAAAGGTCCAGCCAAACTCACTGCCTGGGTGGACTCTGACAGGCTCAAGGAACTCTCCGGAAGAGGGGCTACGGTCGGGTGGGGGTGCCACCGTGGGCTTTGAACACAGTCAGAAGGGCTGCATGGTGACAGGTCTCTCCTTCCACTTCCTGACTGCATGGCTGGAGTTCTGGCTTCTGCCCACATCCAGGTTCAAGGTCACATTCACTATGAGCCAAGCCTATTACACACATCATTTCCTCTTGTTCCCACAGCAGTTGTGTGAGGTCGAGTGTGAGCTTTACAGGCAAGAAAATTCTAGCTTGGAGGAGGCAAGTCATCTGACCAAGGTAGGGAAGTGTCCCCTACATCCAACCCATCAGCCAAGTTCTACTGACTTGACTTGCCAATATTACGTTCCACTGAGTTAGTACCTGTCTGCGGTCCTCTAGGAGCAATCCACCACGACCTCTCACCTGGGCCAGTGCAGCACCTTCCCGATGGTCATCCGGCTCCCACCTTCACTCTCCTCCAACCCATTCTCCACTCGACAACTGGAATCATCTTCTAAACTCACTACCTAGATCCTATCATTTCCCTGGAGCCTTGGTAGTGTAGTTAGTGGTTAAGAGCTATGTTGCTAACCAAATGGTCAGCAGTTCAAATCCACCAACCACTCCCTGGAAACCCTATGGAGCAGTTCTGCTCTGTCCAGTCGAGTTGCTGTTGAGTTGCAATCAACTCAACAGCAATTATGTTTCGATTGACTTCGATATCACTTCCCTAACACGATCCTCCAACAACTCCTGACTGCACTTAAAACACAAACTGCTCATCCTATAGCCCCCCTTTTTAAATCATAAATTATTTTTTTTATTGTTTCAAGTGAGTTGAGTTTACAATTAGCTTCATACAAAAAAATTTATACTTTGTCATGTGACCCTGGTTACTCTCTGCGCTGTGACAGCACACCCTCCAACCTGTATTTCCCACATCCATTTAACCAGCTCCTGTCCCCTTCTGTCATTTCCTTTCACTTCCAAACAGGAGTTACCCACTTAGGGTCCTGTTTATCTGCCTAGGCCAGGAGGCACACTCTTCACTAGTATCATTTTGTCTTATTGACCGGCTCAATCGTTGTCTGAAGAGTTGGCTTCCAGAATGTTTCAATTCTGGGTTAACGGTGAGTCCGGGGTCCCTGTCTCCCAGGGACCCTCGACTCTGTCACATCATCACGTCTGGTCTTTTTACTAGAGTTTGAATTCAGTATCCCACATTTTCCCCATTCCATCAGGGACTCTGTTGAATTCTCTATAAGGACAGTCTTTGGTGGCGGCCGGGCACCAACGAGTTCTTCCGGTGTCACGTTGATGTAGTCTCTGTTACAGGTGGCCCTTTCTGTCTCTTGTACAGCCCTTTCTTGATCCCCCTTGGCTACTTCTCCAAATCACATTGTGCCCCTTGTTCTGGCCACACTGGAATAATGAGAGAAGACAGAAGAATGGCCTTCTTTCTCTTTAGCTCAGCGTCAGAGTTACCTGGAGCTTTTAGAAATGCAGACAGTCAGTCCCCACCTTAGACTTAACAATCAGAATCTGCATTTTGACAAGACCTCCATATGATTCCTGTGCACATTCAAGTGTAATGGTTAAGGGCGAAGGCTTTGGAAGCCACCAGCTTTAGGGAAAAATGCTTAGTTGAACCACTTACCAGCTAGGTGACTTTGTACACGTCACCACCTACTTCCTTTGTTGAAGGCTCAGTTTCCTAAGTTGAAAAATGGCCATAAAATAGGACATGTTTCATATGGCTCTTGAAAGATTAAAGGACATAACACACATATAGGAGACGATAGTACAGTGATTGTTTGGCTGCTAACCGAAATGTTGTGGGTCCGACTCACAAGCCCATTCTGTGGGAGAAAGATGTGGCAACCTGTTTCCGGAAAGATGAAACATTGAAAATCAAACCCACCGCTGTCAAGTCAATTCTGACCCACAGCAACCCTACAGGAGAGAGCAGAACTGGTCTGTGGAGTTTCTAAGGAGCGGCTGGTGGATGTGAACTGCCAACCTCTTGCTTAACAGCCAAACAATTGACTACCACACCACCAGGGCTGTTTTAGTCAGCTAGGGCTGCTCTAACAGAAATACTACAGAGTGGATGGCTTTAACAAAGAAAGATTTATTCTTACACAGTCCGGTAGGTTGCAAGTCCATATTCAGGGTGTCCGCTCCAGGGAAAGACTTTCCCCTTGACAGCTCTGGAGGAAAGTCCGGTATTGCATCAGTCATTGTCCAGGGAGTGTCCTAACGCAAGAACCTCTGGTCTGAACGACGCGCTCTGCTCCCGGTGCTGCTTGCTTGATGGTAGCGAGATTCTCAAATTGTCCTTGGTTCTTTTTCCTTTTATTCCTTGCAAGCTAAAAGCATTAAGGGTGGGGCAAGCCATGCTCCAGGGAAACTTCCCCCATAGCAGGAATTTACAGCCCCACCCTAATCCTTTAACATACAGGTTAGCAAAACCACACAATGGAGGACATTTCCAAGATACTGGGAACCATATCCCAGCCACATGGCTGCACACATTTTTGGGGGGACACAATTCAAACCATGACAAGGGCTAAGCCAAACTTTTGCTGTCAAGTCGATTTCCACCCACTGTGACCCAACAGGACAGGGTAGGACTGCCCAATAGCATTTCCCAGGATGGCTGGTGGATTTGAACCACCAACCTTTTGGTTAGCAGCTAAGCTCCTCACCACTGCACCACCAGGACTCCATCCATAAAGATTATAGATTTGGAAACCCTATGAGGCAATTGTAATTTGTCCTACAGTGTCCCTATGCATTGGAATCCACTCGACTGCATTGGATTTTGAGTTTTAGTGTCCCCACTGTTTAGACAAAGAAGCTGAGACTCAGAGAAATGAAGCAACTTGTCCACGGTCATACACAGCATAGCTTCAAAGCCAGGTCTGGCTGATTTTAACTACAATACCATACTGCCTCCTCTCGACTGGCTAATGCTTTTCTCAGCAGGGATGCACAGGAGTGATTAAGCTGAGCTGGGAGCCCAGCAACATGGTAAGAAACTCCCCTCCCTAGTGCTCCCTACTTCCTCCCTTTACTCCTTCTGTGCATTCTCTAACATTAATGCTAGACTCTTGGATACTGTCCTATATACCCCTTTTTACCTTCTAGTGCTTCTTTCCCATCCCAGTCATTTCTCTCTGGGTTGTTAACTGGATAACTTCCCTTGATCTGTCTTCAGCCAAAAGAGCTCAAGTTCAGTAATTTTTCCTCTCTCATCTCCATTCTGCTATTGACTTCATCTGCTGAATATTCCAGTTACTATATTTTTAAGTTCCAAGATTTCCATTTGATTCTGTTTTTATCTTTTCTCTTCTGATCTGTTGATATTCTCTATCTTACCATTCTTTTCAAGAGGAATATGGTTATCATAGTTGCTCCAAAGTCTTAGTTGGATAATTCCAACGTCTTGGGTCATCTCACAGTTGGCATCTGTTGATTATATTTTCTCTGAGAATTTGCTAGATTTTCCACATTCTTTGTAAATCATGAAATTTTGGATTGTATCTTAAACACTTTGAGATTATATTATGTTTATCCATAATCAATGCCCTTGGAAGCAGCAGTCAAGAAGTCAAAAGACGCATTGCATTGGGAAAATCTCCTGCAAAGGCCGTCTTCAAAGTCTTCAAAAGTAAGGATGTCACCTTGAAGACTAAAATGTGCCTGACCCAAGCCATGGTATTTTCAATCGCATCACATGCATGCGAAAGCTGGACCATAAACAAAGAAGACAGAAGAAGAATCGATGCCTTTGAATTGTGGTGTTGGAGAAGAATGTTGAATGGACCATGGATTGCCAAAGAACCGACAGATCTGTTCTGGAAGAAGTACAATCAGAGTGCTCCTTGGAAGCAAAGGTGGCAAGACTGCATCTCACCCACTTTGGACATGTTGTCAGGAAAGACCAGTCCCTGGAGAAGGACATCATGCCTGACAGAGTAGGAGGGTCAACGAAAAAGATGAAGACCCTCAGTGAGCTGGACTGACACAGCAGCCCAACAATGGCCTTAAGCATAAAAACGATTGTGGATACAGTGCAAGACCACGCAATGTTTCGTTCTGTTGCACACAGGGTCACTGTGAGTCGGAATCGACTCAGCGGCACCTAACAACAGCAACAGGTCATGTTTAAATCCTATTGAGTGTTTTTTTGTTTTTTTTTTTACTTTTAGCAGACAATGGACAAAGTTAGGTTCAGACTGTGAGTGCTGACCCGTCTTCTGTGAGCAGTGTCTCCAACATTAGTTCTGTTTTCAAGGCCTTTGTGGTGACACTCAGATCTATCCCTTGTATCCCTTGTGTGTGTGTATTCCAGAGGCTGGCCTGGGACCTGGGTAGTGGCCTGGGACCTGTGGTTTCCTTCACAAAGCCTCTGGTACAGCATTTAGTGTTAGATCCACTCAGTGTGCAGCTTGGGGGCGCACTGGGAGTTCATGCACAATTTTATGAGGTCCTTCTCTCAAGCTGCCTTCTCTCTGGGGTCTCCCCCAACTCTGCTTCCCAGGGACCCCCTTCACAGTCCTTGGACTAGCAGGCTGGTACTTCAGTCTTCCTGCGCTATGCCTTGCTTCCTGTGCCTGGGAGTCAAAGAACATTAAGGATTATCTTCGTTATTGTCCTTTATACCTCTCTGACCTCTAGAGCCAGTGCCCACTGCCAGCTCTTGCTGTGGCCTTTCTCAAACACAGCTCCAGCCCCAGGGGACTGTGGCAGCACACACTGGCCTGATCCTGCAGCTCGGCTGGCACAGACTCACTGTTAATCTCTGGCTTCCGGACACTGCACCAGCTGGCAGCTTTGGGGTGGGGGTGATTAGGTGACAGAGAGAGACTGGGAAGACAATCACAGGCAGCTAGGCTGAGCTATTAACCTCAAAAGTGCCAGCATTTCAACTCTCTCACACACAACTAAGAAAACAGCAGCTGTGATTTTCCAAGTGGTTACTACTGGGCAGGACACAGGTCTGTAATGTGATCTGCCTTTAATATTCCGAACAGGAATGATATGCAACATTTTACACAGAGGAAGCTGGGGCTCAGGGAGGTGGCGTCACTTGTTTGAGGTCAAACTGTGGGTCAGTAATGAGGTGGAGATTCAAATCATGGTCTGTGTAATTCCAGCCTCACTGCCCATCTACCAGTTTGTTACCCATTGGTGGCTTACATACTGCTGTGAAGCTGGAAGCTATGCCACCAGTATTTCAGTTGCCAGCAGGGTCACCCACAGTGGTCAGGTTTCAACAGAACTTCCACATTATGATGATTAGGAAGAAAGGCCTGGCAATCTTCTTCCGAAAACCAGCCAATGAAAACCTGACTGATCACAACAAACTATTGCCCACCTCACTGACTCTGGACATGTCATCAGAAAGGATCAATCATTTGGGGAAGCAGGGGGCCAACGAGAGCAAGGAAGACCCTTGGTGAGCCGCAACGATGGACTCGAACACACCACCAGTTGTGAGGACACCACAGAATCAGGCCTGCTTCCCTCTGTTTTGGTAAGGCTGCCTTGAGTCAGCACTGACCCCACAGCCACTATCTATGTCCCTACCTACTCTTCTATGGTAGGGTTCCTGGGTGGCACAACTGGTTTGGCATCTGACTACTAGCTGAAAGGTTGGCAGTTCGAATCCACCCAGAGGCAGCTCAGAAGTCAGACCTGATATCAGCTTCCAAGAGGTCACAGTCTTGAAAACCTTAGGAGCATTCTACTCTGCACACATGGGGTCGCCATGAGACAGAAGTCACCTGGCAGCGTCTAGTAACAATAACAACAACATTAACAACATGGTAACATCCATTAATCATCACCATCGTCACCATTGTCGTATCCGGTGATGGCTGAGCACCAACTATTTGCAGGGTACTATCCTACAGCTTTTTATACGGAGCATTTAGAGCAGATACTCAGAAGAGGAGACTGAGGTTCAGGAAGGGCCATCACCTGCCCAAGGTCCCATACTTGCCAAGTGGTCAAGGTGAAATTTGATTGCAATCCGTGCTCTGAGCCTCTGGGTAGCCCTCTCTCTAGGAGACAGAGTTCTACCAGCCGCCTTTCCCACTGGGCCTGGTGCCCAGTAAGTCAGGCTGGAGGGGGAGAAGACGGAGGCTGCTGGGAGGCTGTGGAGAGGAGGCCTGGCACGGGTGTGCAGGGCCAGGTGGGGCTGCTGGGAAACATCTGTGCCCTAGAACAAGCCCAGAGCCTCTCACCAACTCAGGGCAGTTTCTGGCTCTCTCTGAATGGTTCTGCCCCTTCTCAGACTGGCTTCTATCCACTGATGGAAACCCACTGCCCCACTTCCCAGACCCCAACACATTTTAAGCCTGTCCTCAGGAACGCAGCCCACCACAGGGTCTTCCTAGGGCAGAGGCCGGCAGCAGTGCCCTCCAGGCCTCCCATCTCCTTCTCTTTCCCTCTGATCTCACCAGCAGATTCAATTAACCAATTTGATGCTACAGGTGCAGAAAGCCAAGCCATTATAGAAAACAGACCAGGTGTCCTGGAACTCGGTCTCATTGTTCAGGGGCCTGGGAGGCCGCCAAGTCAGCTGAGTGGGGGAGGACGGCAAACAACACAGACAAATGCTCTCAGCCTAGGCAATGTAAGAGGAGTTTTTAAGATACAGATGCCTGGGCCCTGTCCCGAAAGATGCTGATTCAGTGGTCCGGGGCTGGGGCCTGGGCATCAGGATTGTTAAGAAGTCCCCCCACAAGCACCAGCAGCAGCACCACGGCCAGTTCCCACTGAGTCACTTCTGATTCCTGGTGACAGCAGTGTGCAGGGCAGAAGTGCTCCCTATATGGGGTTTTCAGTGGCTATGAGCTTTCAGAAGCAGATCACTAGGCCTTTCTTCCAAGGTGCCTTTGTGAGATTTGAACCTCCAACCTTCTGATCAGTAGCTGGGCACTTAATCATTGGACGCCACCTAGACATTCTAAAAGGCTTCCTGGTAATACTGATAGAGTTAAGACAAGTTAAGAAGACTAACACTATTGCAAGGGCGAAGACTGCCGCTTGGGAGTTTTTTGTTTAACACATGTACAGATAGATGGTTGCCCACCCTGATGAATTTCTGGGCCTTTTTGGTCTTGCTCTTTAGTCTTGCTCTACAGATCCACAGCCTTGGCATCCCAGGCCCCGCTCAAGACCCCACTGAGTCTGAATCTGCATTTTAATAAATCCTTGGGGAAGAAACTAGTCTACAGGGCTAGGAGCCTGCACAAGTCATGGCCTCCTCTACCCTGAAACCAGAAAAACTAGATGGTACCCAGGTGCCACCACTGTTTTGATCAGAGCCACAGGAGACAAACCCTGACAGAAAAATGCAGAACAGGACTCAAATTCTTAAGACCAGTTAAGACTAGAGGCCTCCCGAAGACTACTGCCCTCAGACACTCTCTAAACCTTGACTGAAATACCCAGAGATCATCTTTAGGCAAGATAACAGATTGGCACAGCAAAATACTGGTTGAGTTCAGTGCTCCATTAAAAAACCATCTATCTGAGACCAAAGAAGGTTAAGAGAGAAGGGACAGTGGTGCACAGGAAATGGAACAACCAGAACACAGTTTAAGAGAATGGGGACACATCGTGGAAAATACAACTACACCTTCTCTCACTTATTAAATGTCTCGTTATCCAACATTTCACACTTAGGAGAGCAAGAAATTATCTATTTTGCACATTAACTATGTGAGTTTAGCAGTAATGAACAGTGAGGAACGAGGTGACAGTGATCTTGGCTGTGATGGTTGAGATTATGTGCCAGCTTGGCTGGGCCATGATTCTCAGAGATTTGGCAGTTATGTAATAATGTAATCATCCTCCATTTAGGCACCTCATGTGGTCAGCCTGCATTTTTGCATAATGCTAATTTTGCAGCAACATCCTGGTCTTCGGAACCTTCTCATGTCACTGAGGAGAGGGTATGTCACTGAACACTTTGTGCAGAAATGATCAAATGGGAATCTAAAGTGCTATATAAACTTCCAACAAAACACAATGAAGTATTAAAAAAAAAATCCCTGGGAGATGCCCGCGCATGTTCAAGTTTGAGACACACCTTTCTCTAGAGTTGACAAAAAGCCAGGTGTCAGTCACTGCTGGGCTTCCCCTCCCTAGTGCCCTGTAGCTGCCCATCATTGTTGTTACTGATGGCATTTTTCTAAGCCTGTGCCCAGGTCACCTCCTGCAGCTGCTGCCCTCAACGGGCTCTAGTGGCTTCAGCGTCTTCCCTCCTGACACCAGGGAGTCCATCAGCTCCTGTGCTGAAGTCGTGCTAGTTTCTCTCCCGGTTGTCACCCTTCCGGGGTTGGGGCCCCAGCTGACCTATCCTCACCCCTCAGCACCATCATTACTGATTGATGCCTTCTTGGCTTTTAGATCCCAGCTCTCACGCCACTCCTCTACTCCCCCGACGAGGCTGGTGCTCTGTAACGCACCTTGCATCTGACCGCATGACCCAAGCTCCTTCACAATCAAGTAGCTCTTCGTGTGGCACTTGATTAACGTTCGTCCCCTACTGAAATTAAATTCCATGAGAACAAGTGCCGTGTGTCTCTGGGTCTCTGGTGAACACTCAGCATTTAGCACAGTGCCAGGCACATAATAGATGCTCAAAAGAATTTAATCACCAGGGTGCCAGGCAATTAAAACAAAACAAAATAAACCCACAGTGCCAGGTGCACGGTAGATGTTCAAAAGAATTCAATCAGGGCACCAGGCACGTAAAAAACTAAAAACCAAACCCATTGCCATCAAGTTGATTCTAATTCATAGAGATCCCAAAGGACAGAGTAAAACTGCCTCCAGGGTTTCCAAGGAGCAGCTGGTAGATTTGAACGGCTGCCCTTTTGGTTAGCAGCTATAGCTCTTCACCACTACTCCACCAGGGTTTACAAACTTAAGAAGTACAGCACCAAGTGCATAGCAGGTACTCCAAGGAATTCCATCAGCAGGGTACCAGGCACACAGCTGCTCGAAAATTCAACCAGTGGGCACGGACCTTGGCCAGTTCTTGTGCGTGCTCCAGTCCACAGCAGGCTGCCTGTAAGCACACGCCCTGCCCCACCTTCCCCAGACATGGGGTACCTTTCCTAAGCCAAGTGTCCCTTGCCTAAGTCTGCCAAGAGAACGAGAGTTCTAAGTGCCTTTCAGAAGGCAGAGAAGCGCTGGGACCTAGGGGAAACGGAGACAGGCAGAGGCCTAGAGGGAGCCCTGGTGGAACAATGATTAAGCACTCATCTGCTAATGGGAAGCTCAGTGGTTTGAACTCACTAGCTGCTCCAACGAGATACAGATATAGCAGTTTGCGTCCATAAAGAGTACAGCTTTGGAAATCCCACGGGACAGTTTCACTGTGTCCTGTAGGGTTGCTACAAACTGGAATGCACTCTACAGCTCCAGGTGAGGCTGAGAGGGCTCGAGGCTCTGCACCTGTGTTTCCTCCTGACCTGAGGACTCCCTGAGAACATTTGACCTCCAAGAAGGTCTGACCTCAGGGCTGGAGGGCAGGGAGGTTCTACCACAGCTCACTGTCCCAGCTCAGTACATAAGGCAGGTTTTTCCTTCTCATTTTTGGCTTTCCACAGAATCTCAGACTATCAACTGACAAAGTGAGTGGAATATAATACTTATTTACATATATGCAACCTGTTTTCTTGCAGAGAAGCGTCCAGGTGGCATCTGGCTGCATAAATGTTGATGTCACTCCAACAAAAGCAACAAACAATAGTTAATACTGAGTACCTTCTCTGAGCCAGGCACTGTTCTATGCCATTACATATATTAACCCATCTGGGGGTGACGACAACTCACTCAAGTAAGTGAAGTAAAAATTATGCCCATTTTACAGATGGGAAAGGTAAGGCAACAAGAGGCCAAGAAAAGTGCCAAGATCACACAGCCATTAAGCAATAACTATGAACCCATGCCGCTTGGCTTCAGGCTCTGGCCCCTAACCACTGTGATCTTCTACCTCTCTCTCCCCTTTCTCCCTTCACTCTCTCTCTCTCTCCCCTTCTCCTGTGTCAAGTAACAGCCCAATAACCTCCCTGGCTACTCCACTTTCACTTGCTTCAGGAATCCTCTGACTTTTCTGGAAGGCCTCTGGATGAAGTGTTCCTATTGCAGGAATTGGAAAGTAATTTCCCTCTTCTTTTCTTTTTTTAACTTCAGCTACAAAAATCACCTGACTGAAAATCGCAGGAGAAAAATCTTCATCCCACGCAGGAAAGGAGTGTTCCGAGAACCCAGCTCACCAGCTAATTACAGGCTTTTCCCTGGATTCTCCGCCACCACGCAAACTGCAGATCAACCTGACTTCAGTAACGAAGTGTTTGCAGACATGCTAATAGAACAGGTTTTAGATCCTTAGCCAAAAGTAGCAGCTCTTTATCTCACTTGATAAGGTAGTTAGGGTCTTGTGGATTTGAATTCAGGAGGATTATCATTCTGCTAGCATCCCCAGGTGGGCTGCAGAGCACAGGTGGCCTAGTGGTTAAGAGCTCACCTGCTAACCAAAAAGTTGGCAGTTCAAACTCACCACTGCTCCCTGGAAACCCTCCAGGGGCAGCTCTACTCTGTCCTATAGGGCTGCTACGAGTCAGAATACACTTGATGGCAACAGCTTTGGTTTTGGCCTGAGTTTCACATACTTTTGTGCTTCACTACTAAGCTAAAGGTTGGAACTTGAACACACCCAGCAGTACCACGGATGAAAGGCCTGGCAGTCTGCTTCCATTAAGGTGGCAGCCAGGAATACCCTATGGATCGTTTCTGTTGGCTCACACGTAGGGTGGTCATGAGTTAGAATCAAAGTGACAGCAACTAGCAGCAACAACCATGTGTGACTAATGTTTGGACAGAGAGGAGTGCAAATGGACACACACCAGAATGATGAGGGAAGTTTCCCATAAAGAAGGAGGAGCAAGAAGAAAATTTTCAAGTAACAATGATTGCATACTTACTATGTGCCAGGTGCTGTATATGTACTGATCTCACGTGACTCACTGGACAACCCTGTGAGGTGTCCTGGGAGTATCTTCATTTTGCAGATGAACACCTAAGCACACAGACCTTGCCCAAGGCCACACAGCTAGTGAACGTCAAGGTCAGGACTTGAGCCAGCCAGGCACTGACCCCAGAGCCCAGGCACTGGACCCCTCTGCTTTTCTGACTCTCTGTCCTCACACATCTTTCCATGGGATCACTCATTACAACAAGCATGGGCTACTGAAACCCAGTCATGTGTCATTTAGTGTTCATAATATGTTCTGTGATACAGAATGTATGTGATTCAGAACTATGCAAACACCATAATATAGACAGCCAGTCCTAAGATTACAAACAAGTTGCATTCTCAAATCTGTCTCTAAGTCCAATTTGTATGTAAGTCAGAACAGTTCAGTAGCTTGTATTTACTGTCAGTTACTCAGAAGTTTGTCTTAGTATACAGTATACTTTTCTATGCATAAAAACATTAAGAAGCACTTCTATACACGTTCAATCATCTTCAACATAACAGAATAATAGTAATAATATCCCACTGCATGTCACAAAGTAGTACTTGTCTATTATTATAAACCAGTGTACGTGCCTTGATTTTTGACTATAATAAGCTCTACTGAGGTTCGTTCTAAACTATGGGTTGTAGGCTAAGTTGGACATTTGTATGATGAAACTCAAGGACTTCCTGTATAACCTTATGGAACCACAGATGTACATGCCATTGGACACTGCCCTAACAGATGTTACATAGCACATGACTATAATTAAATTTTAAGCAACATTTAAAAGTGTCAGGGCTTTCCGTATGAGTTCTCCATGCTCCCTGGGGTCCTCTCCTCATCTAAATACCCAGTGAGACTTTGTTCCTCAGGAGGGAATTATGAATAGACATGCTTTCTTTTGTTTTGTTTCAATATTGTTCCCTTTGCCTGTCATTTATGGACTCGGTGGTGTCACTGTCTTCTCTGTCTTGACCTGAAACTCCATGGAGAGGGGTCCTTGTCTGTTTGTGACTTTTTTGGACAGCAGCCATCACAGGCCACAGCAGCTAGCATCCCGATTGGAGGCAGACAGGCTGGGTGACAGGCAATGAGCCCAACATCCTGGAAGAAAGGAGATCTGTCTCTTGGTGATGAGATGCAACTAAGCTGGAGTACAGGAAGCTTTCCCTGGGTTTCTCAGCTGGATGTGACCTCATAGCAGACCTGGAGTCAAGGATTGTAGACTGGAGCTAGACGAAGGAGCACTCTCAACTACCCTGGGGCAGGAGAGCTCAAAGGGTGGTGTCAGCACTACCCCAGGCTTGAGGAAAGGCCGATCCCTTGATCTTTGGGGCTGGGCAAATCCAAGCTTGAATCCTGACTCCACCAGCTCCTCACTGGAAGACTTTTAGCAAATTACTTAAGTTTTTAATCCTCTGTCTCCAGCTCTGTAAATGCAGGGATTGTATCAATGTACAAACATCAGCAATGTTATGAGTTAAGCATCAGCCATGCATGATGCCGTTGTGGCTGTTAGGTGCCATCTAGTCGGTTCCAACTCACAGTGACCCTATGGTCAACGGAATGAAACACAGTGGCCCTGGGCCATCCTCACAATGGTTGCTATCTGCCACCAATAGGATTTATGAAATAATAACCACTGCTTCTGCTGAGTCTAACCCCTTTGTAGTGGGCAGCTTCCAACATGACACCCAGTGGTCCCCACACCTCCCAGTATTCTTACTCTACGATAATCCCCTCTTCTTGAGTGTGGGCTGCAGTACCCAGTAACTTGATTCAGATGAATGGAATATAGCTGAGCATTGGATCTGAGGTTTGAAAAATGGTCCTTTCTGGATGCCTTCTGTCTCTCGGGCAATAACTTGAACACACCTCACCTGGGGTTCATCAGGGTCTGAAAAGCCACCCACCTGTAAACACTAGGCTTGCATTTTCCAGTTCTTCTTGGGGAACTTTGAAGCTGAAGGATTCATTGTAGAAAGGATCGATCGTGCCTCTTAAGAAGGATGTCTTCTTGGTTTTCACGAGCTTAAGTCCATGTACCAGTTGGATTTTCACAAAGGGGTCTGAAAATTGGACACAGCATGTTAGAGACCTAGATTCCTAATCCATCCGTCCATCCAGTTAACTTCCTATCCATCCCTCCATCCATCCCTCCATCGATTCCTCCATCCATCCCTCCATCTATCCATTCACCCATCTATCCATCTGTCCAATATGCCACCAACTTATCCATCTGTCCATCCATGAGTCCACGGATGCATCCCTCCTTCCCTTCATGTACCATCCATCTATGCTTTTTTCTCATCCATTTTCTTATTTTTGCTCATCCCTTCATCTTTCTCTGTAGTCATTCAACATTTTTTGAGCCCCTCCCACGCGTCAGGCGTTGTGTTCATTTTACAGATAGGTAACTGAGGATACAACATAGAAAGTAATTTGTTTAAGACGTGGCAGAGCTTTCTGTCCAGGGCCTCTGTGCTTAAAATCCACCATCATGCCAAGGAGGTAACAGCCCACTCACAAGAAAACAGAGATGGCCATATAATAACTGTCATTTTAAAAATACATATTTTATTGTGTTTTAGATGAAAATTTACACAGCCAATTAGGTTTTCATTTAACACACAACTACCACTCTTAGATCACTTTACAGTTTACAAAGGGATTCAGGTGCATAATCTAATATTTGTTTAAACAACCCAATGAGACAAGTACTGTTATTATCTCCATGTCTCAGTGGAGAAATTCAGCCTTACAGAATTTTCCCAAGGCCACATTATTTGCAAGCAGTAGAACTGTGATTTAGTTCCAGGCAGTCTGACTTCAAACCTTTCATCGTTTTAACATACTGTCTCTCCCGTTATATCAAAAGATGCATCGCACTGGGAAAATCTGTTGCAAACAAGACCTCTTTAAAGTGTTGAAAACAAAAGATGTCACCTTGGAGACTAAGGTGCGCTTGACCCAAGCCATGGTATTTTTCGATCGCATCATATGCATGCAAAAGCTGGACAATGAATAAGAAAGACAGAAGAAAAATATGCCTTTGAGTGATGGTATTGGAGAAGGATACTGAGTGCACCATGCACCACCAAAAGAATGAACAGATCTGTCCTGCAAGAAGAACCACCAGCGTACTCCTTAGAAGCAAGGAAGGCAAGACTATGTCTTACACACTTTGGACATGTTGTCAGGAGGGATCAATCATGCTACGTGAAGCAGAGGGTCGGCTTTACAAAGGAGGATGACACTCAACAAGATGGATTCACACAGCGGCTCCTACAGTGGGCTGAAGCACGGCAGCGACAGTGGGCCTGGCGCAGGACCAGGCCGTGCCTCATTGTGTTGTGCCAAGGGTGGCTGTGAGTTGGGACTGACTTGACAGCACCTAACAACAATAAATCTCCCAGTACGTGAGTCTTAACATCATTCCTTCCACCGACTCCTTTGGAACCTGTGTTTCTACAGGGTAACTTTTGAAAATGCAAGACGTTTTCTAACTTCAGACTGTCACCTTATACCAGAAGTAATTTATTTTAGTGGCTTTAGTGTTAACATTCTTTGTTATTACAGAAGAAGCTACACACAATGGAATCTATCCTGTGTCTTAAGAAGTCGTGGGCAAACTGTACTTTCATAGCCACGGCTTAACCAAGATTTCTGGTACACCTGAAGTGAGCCCAGACAAAAACCTCTGGGTATACTCCAAGCAAAACCAAAACTAAACAAAACGACCTATTGCTGTTGAGTCAATCCTTACTCACAGTCACCTTACAGGACAGAGAAGAACTGTTCCACAGAGTACCCACAGAATGCCCAGAGGACTTGAACTGCTGATCTTTGGTTAACAGCCTAAGCACTTAACCACTACACCATCAGGGCTCCCGGGTGTACCCACCTCTCTTGCTAGTTAAGCCGTGGCTATGAAAGTACAGTTTGCCCACTTCTTAAGACACAGTGCCCACTATCGCCACCTGGAGGACAGTGCCTGTTATTGCAGGCACAGTATTTAGAAAGACAAATTGCGGGGGGGCTGCACACATCTGGGCACAAGAGATTTTCAGTAATTATCACACCTGATCTCAGCCAAGTTCCCAGTTCAGACAGGGTTACCTGTTCATCTCAAGAGCCATCTGATCATTTATTTTCCCTCCTGAACTAGCATCTTAGTTCTAGATGCTTCCTACTCTCACAGGATCTTATCAATAGTATTTAGGATGCAGAAAAAGAAAATCGGGTTCCTTGTGTCAAACAAACACAGATGCCCTGTTAAAAAAGTAGAGGAAGGAGGAAAGAGCATATGGTACCTGAACCTTGGCTCACATCTGTCTGCAGAAGCTGCTTGGCTCGGATGACATCAACATTCAGTCTGCCAGCACTTGGGAGATAATTCAGTGACAGAAGCAGCTCCCCCAACTCTACTTCATTCTGCAGAGAAGGGAAACGGTCAGGAAGTTGCCTTTTTTAAAAAAATAAAATTCCTTTTATATCCACCATGCAGAAAATTGACTCCACCAGCTCACAAACGGGCTTCTGCAGGTAGATCAGAAATAGGTGCTTTTTTCTTTGGCTTCTTTTAGCCTCTGACCCCAAGTATCTTTCCACCTGTCTCAGAAAGTTCTTGCTGCAATTAGAATGTTTAACAACCACAACAAAAGCAGCAGCAATCATAAATGAATGCACATTAAGCACTGTCCTAACTGCTTCACAAGTATTATTTAATCTTGGAGGTATTATTACCTCTGTTTAATGGATGAAGGAACTGAGGTGCAGAGGGGTTCAGTAACTTGTTCAAGGTCATATAGCAAGAAGGTGGTGGGTGAGCCAGCACTTGAATCCAAAGAGCCTGATGCCAGACACTGACCACTGCACTACTCTGCCTTTTAGTAGGATACCAGGGAGGCTCAAGACCCTGCAGAAGACCTATTTTGGTGAAAAATCTGTTCTTAACCTGCAGTCCACAACTGTGCCCACGCTTCCAGCTTCACCATGGCAACACTTCGCACCGGGGCACCCTTTGTTAAAGAGTTTCCACTCTCTCTATGTCAACACTGCTGCACTTGGGGAAAACTCATGTAAGCAGTCAAATGTATGAGACCGTGTTTCTGGAGGTACCTAGAGAACAGAACAGGCAGTCCCTCCATTTCTTTAAATTAAAAAAATCATTGCAGAAAAATTTCAACCACATACAAAATTAGACAGACTAGCACAATGAATTCCTATGAACCCATCAATCACTTGTAAGAATTATCACCGTTTTGCCAAATGCTGCTGCTTCTATAGGCCCAACTTTTAAATATTTTAGCTGAATATTTTAAACCAAGTCCTAGATATGCCATTACACCTGTATATATTTTGTACATGTCTCTTACTAATGAAGACCTTAAAGCAAATACTTTTGTTATGGGTAATTTCAAAAAATACACAAAAGAAGCCAGAAGCGCAAAAGAAAACTTGATAGACCCATCCTCGCTTCACTTCAACACTCACCAACTCATGGTCCATCTTCTTTTTCCCAGGGTAACAGAGAAGGTGACTTTAAAAAGAAGCAAAAAAGTTCAAAAAGAAAAAAGACAGAATTCACGTCTCCTTCTCCATAATTTCCGATACACGAAACAAGCATATGAAAGAAAAAGTGTTGGGAGACTTCAGACTTAGGTTCTGGAGTTAGACCAAAGTGGATTTGCATCCTGGCTCTAGCTCTTCTTGGCTGTCATGAATTGAAATGTATCCCCCTTAAAATATGTGACGTAAATCTTAATGTCTATGCCTGTGTTTATAATCTCATTTGGGAATGCATTGTCTGTGTTATGTTAATGAGACAGGATTAGTGTAGGGTGTGCCTTGAGTCCATTCATTCTGAGATATAAAAGAGATTAAACATGGGGGAAGAGGGACGCCAAGCTACACGACTTCTCGAGAGCAGAAGCAAGAGATAAGGACCTTCCGCAAGAGCTAACAAAGAAAGCAACTCTTCCCCTAAAATCGCGGACTTCTAGCCGCCTAAACTGTCAGAAAATAAAATTCTGTTTGTTAACTCATCCACTTGTAGTATTGCTGGTATACCAGCACCAGATGACTAAGGCACTGGCTGTGTGATGTTGGACAAAGCACTCAGCGTCTCCGAGTTTTGGTTTCCTTTCTTATGAGACACTGTTCTTTTCTCCGACTTTGTGGTGTCAGCCTCACATATATAGCCAACAATGGGATTCTCTTCTTACCGCCAGTCTCGATTCACCTTTACCCTCACTATGACAGGTCCCCAATATTTTGGTACATAACCCTAAAAAAACAAGATCTATACCTTACTGGTGTAGTGGTTAAGTGCTATAGCTGCTAACCAAAAGGTCCACACTTTGAATCCATCAGATGCTCCTTAGAAACCCTATGGGGGCAGTTCTACTCTGTCCTTTGAAAGGATGGCTATGAGTCGGAATCGACTCAATGGCAGTGGGTTTAGTTGTTGGCTTCTCTATCCATCAATCCACCATCCATCCATCCACGATCTCTGCCCCTTCTGGGCTCAGTCACTTCAGCAAATCAATGCCCAATAGCAGCTCTAGAACAATGCTTGGTACATGGTAGATACTCAGTAACATTTGCTGAATGAATGAATGGTCATAACACAGGATTTTTGCACTAAGGGCCAAAGCTGTCACTGTTAATTCTGACTTGGAGCAACCCTATAGAACAGAGCAGAACTACCCTATAGGTTTCCAAGGAGCACCTGAAGAATTTGAACTGCTGACCTTTTGGTTAGCAGCCATATTACTTAACCACTGGACCACCAGGGAATTAGTCCCCAGACAGAAACCACCTCACTTGTAAGTTTGGAGGTTGCCACCTGGCAGCCACAGATGTGTTTCATTTCACTGACACGATATTTAAAAAGATAAACAGCTGCCCACACTTAAGAATCAAGATGTTTCCTATTTCAAAACGTCTGGTTCTGTTGCCTTTGTTAAAAAAAACAGGATGGTCTGGCACTGCTGGGCCCATGTTCCAACCTGGCAACCTTCGGCCAAAGGACAGCAAGCTTCCTTTTACTCTTACTTTATTGCTTGCTTTTTGCTGCTGTTTCTTCCAGTTTTAATACTACACGGTGGGGCTGGACACAGCAGAGAAGCACCCATCCCAGGGGCACAGCCTCCTCGTAGATAGGAGTTGTTCAACCATCACCTTTCACCCCTCCTTTCACCACACCCCACCCTGACCTCCTCCACCACCCACCCCTGCCTGCCCAGGAGTGGACACTCCTATTGTTGTTAGGTGCCAGTGAGTCAATTCCAACTCCTAATGACCCCAGGGGACAGAGCAGAACTGCCTCACTGAGTGTCTTAGGCTACCATCTTTACGGGAAGGAGCCCTAACAATACAACAGTTAAGCATTCGGCTGCCAGACAAAAGGCCAGCATTTCAGACTCACTCGGCAGCTCCACAGTAGAAAGACCTGGCCAGCTGCTTCCATAAAGGTCACAGCCTAGAAAGCCCTAGAGGAGCTCTACTGTGTCACCTGGGTTTGCCAGAGAGTTGAAATCAGTACAACAGCACCCAACAACAATCTTTATGGACACAGATCATTAGGTCTTTGTCTCTTGAGTCGGTGGGGTGGGTTCAAATGAGCAGCCTTTCAGTCAGCAGCTGAGTGCTTAACCACGGTACCACCAGCACCCTAGAGACACAAGATTGCATATTTTTTAAGACAGGAATGGTCAACTCAGTGTCCTGAGTTATAAAAGGTGTTCAGAGCCCTTTCTGCAGCTGCCAGGGGTCTCCCGCTTGCCCTCAAGGATCCTGGAAGATGAAGAGTCTGCAGAGCACGCCCCTGCAAACTCATTTAGCCTCCAGGAGAAATCATCAAGAATCCACCATGCCTCTTGCAGTTTTGCCCCTCCCAAGTTTGTACATCGGATGGCTGCTTCACTCTCACTTTTTAAAAAAAAAAAACAAAAAAATGACTATATTTATCCTGTTGTGGTGGAGAACATACACAGCAAAACAGGCACCAATTCGAGAGTTTCTACATGCAAAGTTCAGTGACAGGGATTATATTATTCAAGTTGTACAACCACTCTCACCCTCCTTTTCTGAATTGTTCCTCTCTCAGTAATATAACTCACTGCCCACTGAGGTCCCTATCTAATCTTCCAAGTTGCTGTTGTCAGTTTGATCCCATACAGATAGATCTTACAAGAGCAGAATGCTCAAGGCAGACATGCCTTACTAGTTAAGTTAAACTACTGCTTGGTTTTAAGAAGGCATAAAGCGATACTTAAGAAGACTTCAGGGGGTTCATCCAGCCTCTGTGGCTCCAGAATCTGTAAGAATTTTAAACTGTGTTCTGCATTTTCCCCCTTTGATCAAGATTCTTATAGTCTGTGATCAAAATGTTCAGTGATGGCAGCTGGGCACCATCTAGTTCTTCTGGTCTCATGGCACAGGAGGTGGTTGTTAATGGTGACAATTAGTCATTCATCAATTCCCTCCTGCCTCCCCTCCTTTTAAACCTAACTAGCTTCTCACCTCACAATTCAGTTTTCCAGGAAAGGACTGGATTTGTAATTCAGCAAGTTGAGCTGCACAAGCAGGTTAGAAAACAGATTCCATAAACTTAGTACTAGGGGCAGTATTTTATTAGCGACAGATGGAGACAACTGACGAACAATTTACCTTGGCAAGAAATTAGCTGACATACAGAGATCTGTGGTTCTAGACTGGGGATGATGTGCCATCCCCCCACCAGAGGGCTTTTGGTAACAACCTGAGACATATTTGGTTGTCACAACTGGGGGACAGGGAGGTAGTAATACTGGCATCTAGTGGGTGGAGGCCAGGGATGCTGTTCAGCATCCCACAATGCACAGGATAGTCTCCATGACCCAGAATGGTCCAGCTTAGAATGGCAATAGTGCTCAGGTTGAGAAACACTGAAATAGAGTGCTATAATGCTGGAAGAGAAAGAGGAATAGGTTTCTCTTTAGTACGAGTACCAACACTGGCTGATGTCAAGCCGATTCCAACTCACAGTGACCTCTTGTGTGTCAAAGTAGTACTGTGCCTCTAAGGGTTTCCAGTGACTGAATTTTTCAGAAATAAATCACCATGACCTTATTTCAAGACACCTCTGGTGGACTTGAACTTTCAATTTTTCAATTAGCGGCCAAGCCCATGACCTGTTTACTTCACTCAGGGATTCCAGGTATCTGTGGTGGTTACAAAGCAGTCAATATCCCTCGGCCCATTCATTCTACCTGCAGGAACATAACCCAAGATGGACTCACTCATGTATCAGGATGAGCACACAAGGATGCTAAATGCAGTCTGATGAACTTGGTAACTGTTTATTGCGGGCTTACGTTCCTGGACTGGGGATATTCTATGCATGAGCCAGGGTCGCTGTCTGCATGGACCATACACTCTAGTGGGTAGACAGGCAACAAGCAGATTAACAATGCATCAATGAGGTGATTTCAGACCATCTTAAGCACCAACCAAAAAATCAAACCTGTTGCTATCAAGTCAGTTTGGACTCATAGCAACTTGAGGACAGAGAACTGTCCCATTGGATTTCCAATGAGCAACAGGTGGATTCAAACTGCTGACCTTTTGGTTAGCACCCATAACTCATTGTAGCTCTTAACCACTGTGCCACCAGGACTCCTGAGTACCAGGAAGGAAAACAAAGCAGTGTAAGGAAGATGAGGGCACAGCATGGCTCAGGGGAGAGTTCTCGTCTTCCACGCAGGATACCAGGATTTGATTCCCAGCCAATGTGCCTGAGACTCAGCCACCACCCATCTGTTAGTGAAGACCTGTGTGTTGCCATGGTGCTGAACAGACTAAGAGACTAGGAAGCAAGGCCTGCCCCTGAAAGACAACCCATGAGAACCCCAAGGGCCACAACAGTCTGACCCCATTACCTATAGGGTTGCCATGAGTTGGGACAAGGGTGCTTGATGACAGCTAACAAGGAAGATGAAGGGACTAGAAAAGGTGGCGTATGGACTCCATATCTTCTAGGGGGCAGATACAAAGCTGTGTGCATTTGTCAAAAATCAACAAACCACACTTAGAATGTGTGTGCTTATTGTATGTAAGCCATACCTCAAAAAGGCTGATTAACAAAGGGGGAGGGGTCCCTGAGTCAGCATTGTGGCGGTGGCGGTGTGTTGTCATCAGCATCTGTCCAATTTGGGTGGTGAACACATGGGTTTTGTTTTTTATTATCTTATGTTGGAAAGATTTCATTTCAAAACAAATACTTAAAGAGAAAGCGAAGAAGGTGAAGCAGGCTAAGAGACTGGTGAAGGGTGGAGAATCACGGGAGCTGCCATTTCTGCTAGGGTGGCTGGCAGAGGCCTGTGTATGCGTGGGGGGACAGTTGGGGGACGTGGAAGGAATCCAAGGGGCGAGGAGGGAACACCCAGAGGACCAGGCAGAGGCAGCCCAATTGCCAAGGCAGCTGGTGAGGCAGGAAGAGCCTCAGTGTGTTCACAAAGCGTACAGAAGCTCAGAGGGCTGGGGTGCGTGGTTGAAGGGAAGCCACAGAAAGCTGCAGCAGTCTGCCGGCCCAGCCCGCCTCCCAGGAAGCAGAAGGATGAGGCAAAGGCCCTACCACTATCTCCGGGGCCCTCAAGGGCTAAGGAACACTCAAGTCCTTTCTCGAGTGTTCACAAGTGGAGACAGCTACATTAGAAACAAGAACAATATTAAGTGGACTTCAGCATAATTTGAATACTTCTTCCATCTTAACCCAATATTGCAAGGACAGAGTAGCTGGAGCAGGGGGCAGGGGACCATGCTCTCAGGTGAAACCGAGGCCAACTGGCACAACTAGCGTTTTGCTAAGAGGGCTCTCTGCACCCTATATTGGTGAGTGGCGTCTGGGGTCTTAAAAACTGCCAAGCTGCCATCCGAGGGCACAGCAAATGGTCTCAATTCAGCAAGAATGGATGCCCACCGAGGACCCAAATGACATGGGGTAAGGACAACCCAGAAGATAGAGAGACCCACATGAGTGGGTGCCTACATAGGCTTGGGACCGGAAGAACCAGATGGTGCCTGGCCACCACCAGTGATAGCCATGATGGAGCTCACTAAATTGAGTCTCACTGGCAACACAAGAATAAAAAGGGGTGCACCCTGAAATCTCCACTAAAAGACTGCAATTCATGGTCCAGTGGCTTTGGGGTTCCCCTAGGAGCATGGCCCCTGGCCGTGGTGCTGTCCTTGACCATAAATCATAATAAAGGTCCACTCTTCAGACATAAATGGATTGGACTTGATGATGCAGAGTGACCATATATTGGATGCACTTCATGGTTCTATGTATCTACAGGATATCATCCTGCTGACCTCTGGCTGGAATAACGGGAATGGGTGGAGAGGAGGGGACATGTGGGAGGATGAGACATGTATGGAGCAGAGAAGAACAGTGTGCTGTCACCAGGCAGGGAGAGCAGTGGAAGCTGCATATAGGTGAGTATGTACATTTATAAGGGAATGTACATTTTCACTCAGTCATAATAAAAAAAAAAAGTAGAGACAGCTGCTCTTCCCCTTCTCCAGGGCCACTAGACTCACCTTCAACATGACGCCTTCCTAATGTCATCTCCTGAGACAGATGAGTGTTTACCTCTTAAAAAAGCAAAGGGTTTTTATTCTGATTCCCCTCTTTCAGATACAAGGTCTGCTGCTCAATCAGCCACCCCACCATGAACACATGCACAAACACACAGATGACTTTCACACTGTATTTTTCACATTCCCATTGGCCTGGCCACCCTCCCTGTTTCAGTCTCATCTTGACAGTGATCAGTCTGCAAGACTATTGCCTGGAGTTGGGGGTGTCACAGAAAGAGAAAAAAGAAGGCAGCTAACTGAACAATACTGCAGCGTTCATGGATTCATTTATCAAACATTTTCTCCACTGTTACCACGTCTTGGGCACTCTACGGATAATCAGTTACAGACAAGCAGCTGTCGAGTCAACTCTGACTCACAGGGACTCCATGCGTGTCAGAGAAGAACTGTGTTCCATATGGTTTTTGATGCCTGATCTTTTAGAGGTTGATCTTCAGGCTGTTGTTCCAAGACTCCTCTGGGAAGACTCGAACTTCCAACCTTTTGGCTGGCAGCCAAGCCCATTACTGTTGACAGCATCCAGGGATAACGACAGCAAACATTTATTAAGAAGTCATTGCATGCTTGCCTCTGTCTCAAGTCTGCTAAGAAAAGCCCATTTCTTCCCCTCAAGAGTCTAGAGGTTTCCATCTTGTAGATGAAGGAATTCAGTTTCAGAGATGCCCAATGATGTTCCAAAGTAACAAGTGCAGGAGGCAAACCTGGCCCAAGTGTTACATCACATTGCCATGTGACTGAGACACAATCCTGGCATCAAGCAAGTCAACTGATTAGTGGAGGGAGGGAAGGACATCAAAACAGCCCAAAATTCCAGGGACCTAAGTTTCAACTAGCAGTTAAGTGCTATGGCTACTAACCAGAAGGTCGGCAGTTCAGATCCACCAGGTGCTCCTTGAAGACTTGCTGGGGCAGTTCTGTCTGCAGGGTGGCTATGAGTCAGAACTAGCTCAACAGCAGTGGGGTTTTTATTTTATTTTATGTTTCAATGGAAGCGGCTTGGTTGCACAGTGTTTTTAAGTGCTGGGCTGCTAACCTCCAGGTCAGTGGTTTGAATCCACTAGCTGCTTCTTGGGAGAAAGATGTGACAACCCACTTCTGTAAAGATGGAAACCTTACTGGGCAGTTCTACTCTGTCCTATAGGGTAGCTGTGAGCTGGACTCAACTGGATGGAAGTGAGTTTGGTTTTCTGGTAAGTTCTACTGACACATGTACTAGGTCCACCAATGCACTGTCACTAGATGCAAGCACAAGCCAGTCTTGGGACGAGTGTGGTCAGGGGAGACTTCCCAAAGGAAGAGAAGGTATATGGGTTAAACCTTGAAAGACACAGTGCAATTTATTCTGCAAATACTGCAGGGACAGGCACTCTATGCAGGGAACAGAACAAGGGCCTCGTCATCATAGCCCCATGACCTCTGGTTGATTTTGTAATGTAAAGTCCCAAGTAACTTGCTACTGATAATAAAGTGACCAAAGATAGAAAGAAAGACAGGAAGAAAGGCCTGGTGATCCACTATGGATCACAAGAGAACACTGTCCTAGATAGTACTGGAAGATGAGCCCCCCAAAGGTTGGAAAGCTTGCCAAATACCATGGCCCCAACAAAGGGGTAGAGCGTACCAGCAATCCTGAAAGTGGCACAGGACTGGGCAACACTTTGTTGAGGTGGACATGGGGTCCCTAGGATTTGGGGCCGACACAACAGCAACTAACCACCACCATTTGGATTTTAAAAACAGGGCAGATCCGCCTTATAAACAACACTTGTCTCATCATTTGCATTCCTTTCTGTTGTGAAGTGAAAAAAGACAATACTGCTTCCTCTTAGGCAGAAGAGGAGTCCTCACTGGGCTCCCGGAAGTCATCCCCTGCCTTGAAAACTTTACAGAGAAGTTCTACTCTTCAGATAAAAAAAAAAAAGATGGGTGTACAGTTTGGGGAAGGAGCTTGGTATTTGATAATTCAGGAAAAATAAAGGCCTTGTCATCTTGGAGAAAAAAAACACTGCTGAATTTGATGGCTGAGAATTGTCTTTATCTTGAATGACAGGTGGGGAGAGGTGCCATCATGTTGAGGGCCTGGGGCCCCGAGATGTTCTCTTAACCTAGCCCTGGAGACAAGGAAGCCTCTGCTACCCTCAGGGCTTCTGGCTGGGACATATGGCATGGGGAGCAGCCTTCTTGACTCTGACTGGACAACTGCAGCTCGGATAGCTTGAGGGGAAGATGGCAGGGTTCCTGGAGCCAGTATCTTTGTCCCCAGAGAGAGTGACTGATGCTGAGATGAAAAGCTGATCAACAAGGAAGTTAGTGAGGACAAAAAGGGGGACCACATAGCCCAGAGGCTCTCCAATTGCCCCCAGGAAGGTCGTGGACATCATGGCTATCTTTGTAAACATCCGTGAACCACTGGTACTGTTAAACTTGAATCAAATAAACTAGAGGCTCTAAACCAGTTATTTCTCACACACACACCCCTAATCCCACCTCACACCTCCAGGGACATTTGGCAATGTCTACAGGGTCACTATGAGTCTAAATTGACTCAACGGAAGTGGGTTTATTTTTTTAGAAACATTTTTATTGTCACAGCTTGAGGGGGAAGAAGGGGCTGTTGCTGGTATCTAGTAAGTAGAGGCCAGGGATGTTGCTAAACATTCTAAAACCCCCCAAGTCCATTGCCATCAAGTTGATTCTGACTCATAGCAACCCTACAGGACAGGGTTGATTGCCCCATAGATTTTCCAAGGAGCAGCTGGTGGATTTGAACTGTTGATCTTTCAGTTAGCAGCCTGCCTTGCACAGGAAACCTCCCGACAACAAAGAATGATCCAATCCAAAATGCCAGTGGTGTTGAGGTTGGGAAACCTTGAATTTAATTTGTAAAACTCAGGCTGACTTAGCACCTTCTCCTCTATTGGATTCCAGCCTAAACAAATGTTAACAGGAAGCAGAGGCTTTTTCCTTTTCCAAACAGACATGAGAAAAGTCCACCTGCTCACTCAGCTGGACTTGTTCTTGATCTCCTTCCCAGGCTTGAATGGCTCAAAGCATCAGCTGCAGCCAGGGCCTGGCAAGATTGAGCTAAGATTCCCTTCCCAGAGGAGCACAGCCTGCCTATTGTGGGAGGATCTGGAACTCGGAAGTCTTCCTTTTCCTATCCACACTCACTCAGATACAGTTGAAATGTCACAGCTGAAATAATGGAGTCCAAGACTCGTCATTTACAAAAGAAAACAGCGTCAGGCTTAAAATCCTCCATCATTCTTAGAGTAATATGCATCATCCTTCATCCAGTCTACAGCAATGTTTCTCAGCCTCAGCACCACTAACATTCTGAACCGGATCACCCTCTCGGTGGTGTCAGTGCATTGTGGGATATTCAGCAGCATTCCTGGCCTCTGCTCTCCAGATGCCAGTAGTACTTTCCTTCTCATCTGTGATGGCCAAAAATGTTTGCAGGCATTGTCAGATTTTCCCAGGGGTGTGGGATGCTCAAAACCATCCCACTAAGATGATGAGAACCACTGGTCTACCAAATCAACATGATTTGGCCTCTGCCTGCCTGCCTCTCAGGGAATCCCCTAGGTGGGGCAAACAGTTACCATGTTGGCTGCTCATCAAAAAGTTAGCTGTTCAAATTCATCCAGAGGTGCCTCAGAAGAAAGACCTGGTGATCTGCTTCTGAAAAATCAGCCACTGAAAACCGTATGGAGCACAGTTCTACCCAGACACACATGAGGTCACCGGGAGTCAGGACTGACTCAGTGGCAACTGATACTGCATCTTAGACCTCATCCACCCTCTCCAGCCACCACACCCTTCTTTCTGCTCCTTGAAAACACAGACCAACCCCGCAGCAGGGCTCATACTTGCTGTTCCCTTTGCCCTGGGAATCTCAGCTCAAAAATGTCACCTCCTCACATACGCATTCCATGACCACTCTAAGGAAAACAACACCCCCACGCCTACCTCTTCTCCTCTCCACCACATCACCATGTTTAACCTCCTCCATGGCACTTCCTCCTGACCCACGGCACCTGGGACAACTCCAGACAATCCGGCCACCATAACAAGCTATGCAACCTGTGACATGGAGGCTTGGCAGCTGTCACATCATGGTCCCAGTGGGGTCGCCAGAATGACTGTCCTAGCTAGCCTCAGGAAAGTTGAAACTCACGAGGTTGAGGGACCTGGGCAGCTGGTGCCACTTGTATTTTTTCCTTTTTAAGGCAATGTCACACCCATAAACAGACCTCATGAGCCCAGTGGGTCTGATTTGGTGGGACCAGGTGGCGTGGGCTGGGGAGAACAAAAATAGAGGGGCTGTAAATTACTCGGATGTGTCCCAAAGCCGCCCTACAAGCCCAGGCTTCACAAACACTAGACAAATATTGCGTGGCTCTCTCTGCAGACATCCCTTCTCTCCCTGATAGCCTTTAGAACATAGTGAAGTCATAATCAATAAAAAGGAAATCAAAGAAAACCATTGGGGAGGCACTTTCTAGGGAAAGCAACAACTCGGTACCACTTCCATCATCTCCCTTTGAAGTGCTTCTAAATGGCACTTGTGCCCCAGTCTCACCCAGGAGAGGTTTCAGAAGTGTGCGGATGCTGTCCCGTGCTGCCCAGCACAGCCACTCTGCACTCCCTGACTTGATTTCCATGGGTCAGGAGAAACCTTTCCTCTCTTACTTTACAGCAGGCACAAACAACATCAAAGTCGAAGTGGGTTTTTTTAATGCAACATTCAATCACCATCGCAGCACTCTACATATTTCATCAGATGCTCTTCTGCCTTCCTTGGGGCCCTTCTCCAGTCCTCATCAATACACACACTATTTACACAGTAGGCCTCCTAATGCAACCAATGTGCGGATTCTCTTTGAAAAAAAAAAAACGCACACACACACATAGACACGTTTCCTATTTTACTACCTGGACAACCTAAGTGTCAGTCTTAATGACCACAGATCTTCTTCCATTAGGCTGAAATACTGTAATCTATTTGAACCATTTTCCTATTATTTTCTTCAATTACCTGAAATATCTTCACTGTCCTTTTCTAATTTTTATGAAAATATACACATTTTCATCAATTTCATACATCATTTTAACAATTTATACATGTTCAACTTAATGACACTGATGATATCCTTCAAGTTACTCAGACATGTTCATCATCCTTCTCTGAATCATCCCACCACCACTGTCTTAGACTCACTGCCCGCTAAGGTTCTCATCTAATCTTTGGAGTTGTTGTTGTCCACCAGACCTCATATAGATAGTAGGTTATTTTTAGTGATGAAAAATTGGGCACCTAGGTATTTTTCTTGAGATAAAATCAGAAATGGCATCACTTAGTTAAAGAGTATCATCAAGATTTTTTCTGCCACGTGATATGAACTGACAAACGGTTTGACAAAAGGCCTGACCTAACTTCCCAGCCACCAAAAGAAAGTGAGTGCAGTTTTTCCACAACAATACCAGCACTGGGTATTAACATTTTAACAGAAGCATGTGGGGCCTCACCTGACTGCTCAAACATTCAGATTTTTTTTTGTCTTTCTTTGCAATACTTTGGCTGAGTATTCATACATCAAATTATGTTTCCTCTTTGGTGGAAATGTTGAGTTCGTGACATCCCAGGCTCTTACTGTGGGCTCAGAGACCATCTTCTGAACACCTGCAGCACAGCTGATAATATACATTTCCCACTGGATTATATGTGTCTGCTTCTGTCAAGCTTTTGCGTCCTTCCTGTCCTGTAGATGGAAACCCTGGTGGTGCACTGGTTTAGTGCTATAGATGCTAACCAAAAGGCTGGCAGTTCATATCTGCCAGGAGCTCCTTGGAAACTCTATGGAGCAGTTCTACTCTGTCCTATAGGCTCACTATGAGTTAGCATTGACTCAACACAATGGGTTTGGTTTTGGTTTATCCTGTGGATATTTTATTGTGGATTTAATTTGCATTTCCTTGACTGCTAAAGACACTGAGCATCATTTCACGTTTATCAATCATTACCATGCCTTTCTTTTACAAAAACCCTGTACACTTCTTTTGGCCCATTTTTCTATTAGCCATTTGTCCTTATTAATTTATAAAAAGGCCTTTAAATACTAATGCTGCTAATTATTCTTCAGCTACATGCCTAGCAAAAATATTCTCCCAGGCTGTGGCATGCCTTTTAAATCCTTTTCCCATGTCTCCTGATGAGGAAAAGTTCATAATTTTAATGTCATAGATTGTCTCAATCTTCTTCCTCTATGGTTTACACTTTTGTTTTATACATTTTTAACGAAAAAGTCATTAAAGTCATAAAGATATTCTTTATTTTCTTCTGAAGTTTAAAGTCTGGGCTTCGAAAATTAAGTGCTTGGACCATCTGGACCTGATTCTGGCATTCAGTCTAAGACTTCCTTTTTATTTTGATACCATGATCATCTTTTCTCCTGTTTTTCTACCTCACAAGACTGTGAACTGACTGCGGCTAGTGACGTGTTGTCACTGCCACTGTTAACCATGGAGCCCATTCCAATTCATGCTGACCTGATGTGTGCAGAGCAGAACCGCTCCATAGGGTTTTCAAGGCTGTGACCTTCTGCTGGCAGATGGCCTCATCTCGTCTGTCTGTCTTCCAAGGACCTCTGTGTGGGTTTGAACTGCCACCTTTTCAGCTAGTAGTCCACTGCTTAATTATCTGCAAGACCCAGGGGACCTGACTTGACACTCTAAACCAAAACCTAACCTGTTACCATGGAGATGAGTCAATTCCAACCCTATAGGATAGAGCAGAACTGCCCCATGGGGTTTCCAAGGAGTGGCTGGTGCATTTTGAACTCCTCACCCCCTGGTTAGCAGCTGAGCTCTTACCCAACTGTGCCTCCAAAGCTGTGACCTTACGTGAATTACTTCCATCTCCCCGCTGGCACTGGAAAGTAGCAGATTCTCAGCGAATGCCAGTCAAGTGAACTGCTTGTTTACATCCTGTGTATGAAGCTAAGTCTTCCAGGGAACATGCAAAAGAAAGTCTACCTTTCAAGGTGAAGAGTTTATGTCTAGGACTCAATGGCCATTCAGAGTAGAGCAACGTCCTTCAGATCCACTCAAGTATCTCAAAAGAAGGAGCTGTTGATTCCATGCTAAAATGCTTTCCTGGTGAGAGTCTCGTTGCACACGCCCCTGTTGGCAGTGACTGTTCTGGAACACGAAACACTATCAGCATATACCTAAAATGACAGGTATGAAGCCATACCACCAACCACCTGATGCCCACAAGGAAAGAACATGGGAAAATGAATTAAAAGGCATGCCACAACCTGGGAGAATATTTTTGCTAAGCACATAGCTGAAAAATAATTAGCAGCTTTAGTATTTAAAGGTCTTTTTTTAAATAAAATTACTAAGGACAAATAGCTAATAGAAAAATGGGCCAAAAGAAGTGCACAGGGTTTTTGTAAAAAAGAGAAGGCACGGTAATGACTGATAGACAAGAAAAGATGCTCAGCCTCTTTAGCAGTCAAGAAATACAAATTAAATCCATAATAAAATATCCGCAGGATAAACCAAAACAAAACCCAGGGCCATCAAGTCGAGGCTGACTCAACGGGACAGAGAAGAACTGCCCCACTGAGTTTCCAAGGAGCACCCAGCAGATTTGAACGGCTGACCTTTTGATTTGAGAATGATGGTTAGAATGAGTTCCCCTCAGGGAGAGCAGGGGCCACGGCACTCACAGGGGAGTCACTGGCAGAAGCTGTGCCTGGCATGAGACAGCCAGCAGGGTCCAGCCCCTAGACTGTTCTCAAATCTGCTCATTCTACACTGCAGAGAAAGCCCTTCTGCCTTCTCTCCCACTCACTGTTCCTCCCCAGAGGAACATCCATCCCACTTCCCACTGAACAGGTACTCGTGGAGTATTTACCACACAGCAGGCACACAGTTAGCCAGAGGCAGTGGCGGTTCAGCGGTGGGATTCTTGCCTGCCATGCAGAAGACCTGGGTTCAACTACTGGCCAAGACACTTGCGTGTAGTCTCCACTCATTGGTCAGTGGAAGCCTGGGCGTTCCTACAATGTGCATCAGGTTTCAGTGAAGCTTCCAAACTAAGACTAGGAATAAAGGCCTGGCCATCTAGTTCTGAAAATCTGCTACTGAAAACCCAATGGATCTCAGCGGTTCCATCCGCAGCCAATCATGAGGATGCGTGGGACCAGGCAGTGGTTTGTTCCATGGTGGGGGGGTTTGCCATGAGTCCAGGACCATCCTACAAGCAGCCAACAACAATAAAAGGTGCTGAAAATAATCTGCTGCGCGCACAGCCCCTGTAACACAGTTCCGGAGAGCAAATGCGTCGATACTGGAATAGCAGTGCAGTCCATGCTGTGGGCACTGACCCCCGGGAGACCGAGGGGAGGCTCCTCTGCTGAAGTGGTGCTGCAGAGGACATCTGAAGGAAGGGCAGGTGTCGGTGGGTCCAGGAGGAGCATGGCGCACCGGGACAAGGGATACGGCCAAGAGGCCAAAGGCAGGTAGCAAGCGCAGTACATTTCACACCTGGGAATACTTCTCTGACCCCGTTATCAGGAGACACAGAAGGCGTTTGTCTGCAGTGGGGCCCGATGCAAAGAAAGAACCCTGTGCCATCACGTGATCCAGCAATTCGCACCACACAGGGCGCAAACAGGCTGCACCGCCGAGTCTCTGGCACAGGCTTCAAGGATTCCATCTCCACCGAGGGACTTCCTAAGGGATTTTTAAGGGTAATGCTGGCCATTCCTAAGCTTTGTCGTCTGCCCTGACTCTAGGACAGATCTCACTACACACACACGTGCATACCTGCCCGCACGGGGGTGCACACACAGTGCACACAACACATGCCTACTCACACACGTGTGCACACACATGCACCTGCCCACATATACATGCACATACACACACTCCTCACTCCCTGCCCCATGAGTCCTTGTTGTACTTTGATTACAACCTGCCACCCACTGTACTCTGTGTTACTGCTTGGAAACCTGTCTTTCCACCAGACTAGGAGTTTTCTTGCTGACAGTAACTGCGTAATTAATGCTCATTTTGTTCACTAAGTATAGACTAGTTAAAAAAACGACTAACCAGAGAACGACAAAGAATAAAGAGTGACAAAGAGCAGTGAAGAGAAAGAAACTCAACTTCTTAGGGGTCCTGGTGACCCTTTCCAAAGCTCTATTGAAGCTGTCCTAAGACACCCAACCAGTTGCTGCTGAGTCGATTCTGACTCACGGCGCCCTCATGGGTGTCACAATAGAACTGTGCTCCCCACATTTTTCGGTGGCTGATTTTTCAGAAACAGACTGCCAGGCTTTGCTTCCAAGGTGTCCCTGGGTAGACTGGAACAGCCAGTCCTTCAGTTAGCGGCAAGCCTGTTAAGCGAACCACCCAGGGACTCTGCTCTAAGGAAACCCTCGCCTTAATCTGGAGTGTGTGACAGACCCGGAAAGCTCACGGCTGGGATTTGAGAGCCAGCCCACGGTGATGAGAGTTAACAGCCACTGTCTAGCTGGTAACAGCAACAACAACAAAATTAGGGGCACCAAGGTGACAGGGCAGTGTGCCAACCACAGGAGCAGGCAGAAGGTTGGCTGAAATCTTTCCTGCCTGAAATATTTCCATCTGATGCACGCTTTCAGCTCATAGAGGCACCAACAAGCCCCCAGTGAAAGCAAGGCACTGCCTGCAGGCCACTCTAAAGGTGAGGAGTGAGCTTTCCAAGGGGAGAAAGTACCCCCACGGTGACATAAGATGGCCCTGCTTAGAACTAGATGGTACCTGGCTATCCCTACTGACCATTCTCATCAGGGCCACAAAAGACAGTTGCTGACAGAACATGAAAAAAATCATAGAATTACAATTCTTAAGTTCACACTCAGTAAACTAGTTGAGACTTGAACATTCCCTGAGACTAGCACCCTGAAATACCCTTTCAACTTTTAACCAAAACCATGTCCTGAAGTCACCTTTTAGCAAAATAACAGAATGACACACAAAATAAAGGATATTACTCATGAGTACCATGTTCGTTAAAAAACCTATAGGAGACCAAAGCATCAACCAGTACTCTAGAGCGGAGCAAAGCAGATGAGAGGGCAGGGAGACGTGAGCACTGGAAACATAACAACCAGAATGCAATTAAAGACACTGATGACACATCATGAAAACATCTAACTAATGTCACTAAATAATTTGTGTAAACAGGTGTTAAAAGGGAACCTAACTTGCTGTGTAAACTTTATGAAGACACAATGTTATTATTAAAAAGATGGCCCTGCTGACCACCTCGTGGGAGGGCAGGGCAGACAGCAGTCCTGAGATGAGCTTAACTGCAGGAGGCACGACACCAGGAATGATCAGAACCCCCTCCAGCTCTTGCCTTTTGTAGTCTATATTCACCCAAGTACAATTACTGTAGACAGGACAGTGGTGGTTTGGTGGCAGAATTCCTGCCTTCCCCACAGAGGACCCAGGTTTGATTCCCGACCAGACCCAGTCCCCACCCATGTGGCAGCAGAGGCTTGCATGCCACTAGGATGTTAAAGAGGCTGCAGCAGAGCTTCCACACTAAGGCAGACCAGGAAGAAAGACCTGGCAATCTACTTCCAAAGATCAGCCCCTCAAAGCCCTGTGGACCACAATGGTCCCCTCCACAACTGAGCAGGGGCTGGCGCAGGACCTGGCAGCACTTCAGTCTGCTGTACATGGGGCCGCCGTGAGTAGGGGCTGATGGCACCTAATGACATAATGGCCACATGGGACAGCGTCAAACAATGACCAGGGATCTGCTCTGACTGTTGTCCCCTAACAACAAGAAGTGCCACTTGTGGAGGGTTTATCACATGGCAGTACTGGACCAGGGCCTTTAACAAAGTCATCTCACTGATCCCTCGCCTGGCACACTAGGGCCAGTTGTGCTGTGACCACCACCACACCTAGGAGGGAACAGAGGGCCCACCACACAGCCACGAAGGGGTGGGAGGTCAGACCCAAGGCTGTCTCTCAGTTCACCACAACAGCTGGCCAGGGGGAGGAGCGCTCATCCACCTAACAATGGCCAGGCCCTCATCACCTGACGCTCCATCCCCTGTGTCACCTGTCTCTGCACCTCCCATCTCTGCCTCTGCAGCAGGCCACCCCCCAACACACAGCTTGCCTCTGATATCCTGCTGAAAAAATGGAATACTCACTGCTGTCAAGTCGGGTCTGACTCATAGGGACCCTACAGGTCAGAGCAGAACTACCCCATAGGGTTTCCAAGGAGCACCTGGCAGATTTGAACTGCCCACCTTTCGGTTAGCAGACGTGGCACTTAACCCACTATGCCACCAGGGTTTCCCATTGCCTGCTGAAGGGGCCCTCAAATGACCACACCATCATTAACAAGCTAGGAAGACGCAGATCTGTGTGGGCTCACACAGTAGGTTCACTAAAGCTACAGGCAGCGTGAAGCATGTCACGTTCTGAATGGCACACGCAGTGAGATACCTTTGTGTAAACGTACTACTTCAAAGAATCACAAACACCCCCCCCAAACCCGCTGCCACTGAGTCAATTCCGACCGATAGCGACCTCTTTGGGTATCCGAGACTGTAACTCTTTCCCAAGCAGACTGCCACATCTTTCTCCCAGAGAGCCATCGGTGGTTTTGCACTGTCAACAACTTGGTTAGCAGCTGAACGCTTTAACCACGGTGCTACCAGAGCTCCCTGTCACAAGGAGCTGTTAAAAAGGGTGATCTTTGAGGTCCGTGTTTAGCACAAACTGTGACCATGCAACTGCTAACCTAAAGAGGGGTGGCTCCGAGCTACCCATCAGAATCCAAAGGAAAGTGCTGGGATCTGCTTCCCTGAAGACTACCTTCCAGAGCAGTGCTACTTTGTAACACACACAGTCAGCAGTGCTACTTTGTAACATGCAGTTACCAGGCAGTGCTACTTTGTAACACACATAGTAGCCAGGCAGTGCTACTTCGTAACACACAGTCACCAGGAATCAAAAGGGACTCAACACCAGTGGGTTGGGCTTTTATTTCCAAGGAACAAGGACTTGGCAGGAAGGGGGAGGAGGCTTTCATTTGTCATTGCGTATCTTTCTGTCTTGTTTGGATTTCTCTCACCTTGGGTGTGCATTACTTTAATTTTCTTCTTTTAAATGTCAGCAGGGTTTATGTAGGCACTGAGATTTCAGGCTGATTTTAGATTGATTCTAGACACTTCACTGCATTTTAAAAGCAAAATGAATATTATATTAAAAAAGAAACACCTATCTTTGGACCTTTTACATTTTGGTTACATGTTTTGAAGGCTTGCTGTGTGCCAGTGCTACACTCAGTGTTTTAAGTGCCTTGTCCCTTATAGCTTTATGACAAGGCAGAGAAGAGAAGGCTGGGAGAGACGGTGCAAATCACATCATCAGGTCTGAATCCTGACTCTATCTCCTATCTATAACACTGGGCAAGTTACTTTGCTCCCTGAGCCTCAGTTTTCCTATCTGTAAAATGAGAATAAGAGTAACACCTATCTCATTTATGGTGTGGGACATTTACAGAGATCCTGGGTATGAAGTATAATGTCTGGCAAAATCAATTATCAAGAACCATATTATGGATCAAAGTTTATGAATGGTTACTCGAGGTGGGAGGAGGCAGGAAAAGAGCAGTAACATTGTTGAAGCAGCAATGAATTTCTGTTAATGGTGACAGGAGACTTGCCACAGATACAGGTGATGGCTGTATGACACAATGAGTTTAGCTGGTGTCACTGAATCATACATGCAAAAGTGATATATGTGTTTTTATAACGATTAAAATGAACCATAGTATCATCCCCATCTTACAGATGAGGAAATGGAAACTCAAAGGAGTTTGCCCAGTGTCACAGAGCCAGGAGGCTGAGTGAGGATGGAATCCCAGGCCCTGTCTTATTCCCAGGCTAACCACCAGGCTACCTGCCTGGCAACACAGGCTCTCTGCTACTGGAGGCGCTATCACTGCTGCTGCCCTACCCTACCTTCCTCCTAGCAGGTACCAAGCCCAGCCCTCCACAGGCACCAGTGACGTCTTTCCAGGCTGCTCATACACTCAGAATTACGAAGGTCTGGGCTGAAGCACAAGGCCATGGAGGCTGTGTGTTCCACAACTCCAGGGGACTAGTCACATTACAGTCTATAGGAAAGGCTGGGTTTGCACTGTATACAACCTGCACAGCTGTACACAGCAGCCCTGAAGAGGCCATTTGCATACGTGATAGAGTATGCTTCTAACAGACTCTCCCCTCCCACATGCAATCAAGAGGCAGACTCTCTTTCACCCTTCTCTGCATCTGGACACTGGCCAGCTGCCACTGAGTTGACTCTGACTCAACAGAGACACACCATGCACATCAGGGTAGACACGTGCTCCACTGACTTTACAATGGCCAATGTTTTCAGAAGTTGGTTGCCACGTCTTTCTTCCAAGGGGCCTCTGGGTGGATGCCAACCACCAGCCTTTTGGCTAAGAGCTGAGTGTACTAACCTTTAGTATCACCCGGGGACTCCATGACCACTATCATAGTACAGAAATAACGCTCTGAGACTTCCAAGCTGAGGCATGAAGCAGACGTGGTAGTTTCTGCCTCTATGTTCTTGGGGGCTCCACACCACCATGTAAGAAGTCTGGGTACTCTGCCTGAGAGACCACAGAAAGGCCATGTGGAGAAGGAAGAGGCCACCTTAGCATCCCAGCAGAGCCCAGGCCCCAAATGAATGCAGCCACACAAGCAAGCACCTGAGAGATAAGCAGAAGAACTAACCAGCTGACTTAAGCAAATAAATGGCCGTTGTCATTTTGAGCCACTGTTTTGGGGTGTTCGTTAGAGGTCACTAGACAACAATAAAACAGCCTAGTCCCACGTCTCCACATTTGAGCACCTTATGTGAGGTCTGACAATTAAGTTTGCAAACTCACCCTAGGAAAAGTGCTATGCATCTCATTGCTGAATATCACTACAGTCACCTTCCAAGTCCTCCCCTTGGGAACATAGGCACCGACACCAGTGCCTAGTCTACCCTTCAAAGCAATTTTGGAACTCTTTCTGCAATGGCCATCAGAGCTGTCATCATATTACTCCTGATGTCCTTAATATCATCAAAATCTCTTCCTTTCAATATGTCCTTTATCTCTGGGTAAAGAAAAAAGTCATTGGAGGCCAGATCAGGAGAGTAGGGAGTGTGTTCCGATACGGCATTTGTTTACTGGCTAAAAACTCCCTCATAGACAACCATACAATGAAGTTCAAAAACTTACTGCCATGCCACCATGTGCAATGGCCATTGTAGAAAGAGTTTCCAAGTTGCTTTGAAGGGTAGACTAGGTGCTGGCATCAGTATTTAGCTTCCTAAGGGGAGCACCTCAAAGGTGACCTGTGTGATATTCAGCAGTGAGGTATGTAGCACTTAGAACAATGAAGTTTGTGGACTTAGTTATCAGACCTCATATACCATGAATGCTCACAGCATGCCAAGCACCGGGGATATAGCAACACCCAGGAGACCCCTGCTCTCTCATTCCTGACAGCCTAGACACCGCCTCCAAATGTGGCCACCGTGAATCCTGCCATCCTGGCATGCATATTTTACTTCTCCATCAGGAGTCTATTTCCTAGCCACAGCTCTTGAACTGGGGCTGGGGAGACCAACAGAATGTGGGGTAAGTGATGGTATGCAGGTTCTCAGCCCAGGCCTCAAGAGGTCTGGAAGCTTCTGTCTTAGTTCTCTTGTAGCCATAAGCCAACATGTAAGGGGGTCTGGCCACAGTGCCAGAGACCATGCAGAGAGAGCCCTGGCCTGTGCCCAGGCGTTTCGACCCCCTGCCCCTACCGCACCCTTCTACCCACTGTGAGCGCATTGTCATCAGCCAGCACCCTGGAATGTCCACAAGAGGGACTCAAACAGCCCCTGGAGACAAAGCCCCGCCCAGGGAAGGCTTCCCAAGCAGCCAACTTCATCTCCCAGAGTGCTAACAATTTGCCTGGAAAACATCCACATATCATCCTGTTTTCTATTCCTTACATTTTTTCCCCCCAAAACAATTTCTGCAAGTCAAAATGACTGATAGCTTCATATCACAGACAATCATTCTTCTTATTAAATAACCCAGCATCAAGTTCCCATTGTGGTAGTGGTTACACAAATCTATACACCTGATAAAATTTCACAGGACTATACATCAAAAAAACAAAACCCAAACCCACTGCCATTAAGTTGATTCCAACTCAAACCGACCAAAAAGGAAACCTTGGTTGCATAGTGGTTAAGTGCTGTGGCTGCTAACCAAAAGGTCGGCAGTTCAAATCCACCAGGTGCCCCTTGGAAACTCTATGGGGTGGTTCTACTCTGTCCTACAGGGTTGCTATAAGTCAGCATCAGCTCAAAGGCAGTAGGTTTGGTTTTACTGGCTTATATATCCCCCCAAAAAGAGAGGAATGAAGGGAAGGAGGGAGGAAGGAAGGAGGGAAGGAAAAGGCGGTGTTTGTAAACAATGTCTGAGTAAGATGTGTAGTTTAGTGAACGGTATTGTATCATTTCCTGGAGTTGATAACATGATATGCTTGTATATGACGTTACATTGGGGAAAGCTGCATAAAGAGTGGGGAGAATATCTACTATTTCTGCAACTTCCTGTGAATCTGTAATTATTTCAAAATAAAAAGTTTCAAAAATGTAGCAAAACATTGTTAACAATAAAATAAATCTTTTTTTTTTTTTTTTTTTAAAGCTGCCAGGAGGAGTCCTGACCAACTGCCCACTTACCTGAGAACTGGGGATCAGTGCCTTCCACCAGTGCCCGCCTCTAACCAGGTCAACCTCGCACAAAGGCACAGAAACCTTCCCAATGACACAGTGGCGTGAGAACTTATCAAAATCCACCACGGTGAGGAGCAAGGTTCTCCTCTGAGCTTCTAGGAAGGGGATCTCGAAGGTGTAGCGCTCCTCAAACACAGGCTTCTGGGTCTTCCGCTTCACCGCCGTCTGCTTCGAGTTCTTCTGGTCCGGCAGGAGACAGATCTTGACGTAGGGGTTCGAGTGGGCCATGTCTTGGCGAGAGCCATCGCAGGAAATGGGGGGCGGCAGGTCCCTGGCCTCGATCACCCTCACCGTCAGGTGGTTGTGCAGCAGGTCGTACTGCGTGCTGAAGTGCAGCATGCCCAGCTGGTACTTGGACAAGATCTCCTCGTCCGTCAGGGAGTCCACATCATCGCTGCTGGAGTCGAGCGAATACAGCCGGGGCTCGAACTTGCGGAAGTAGTCGGCCGGGGTGTAGGTCCGTCTCAGCACCGACGGCTGGATGGGCTCTTTCTTGGCGCTGAGAACACCAAACTCAATGGGCTTAATATCGATGAGTGGGGAGCTGGGTCTTCTGGATTCGAGACCTAAACAGCCACCAGAAATAACAATTAATACCGCCGTGCGCCAGGTCAGCAACATCTCACAGGCTCACTCTGCTAGTCATCAACTTCTCTCTGCACCCTGAGATGCTCTGATTCAGTCTGTCAATGACACCATCACCATCACTGTCACGGCCAGGTCCACTCATTGTTCTACGATTTTAGGTTCCTAAGTGGTGCAAACTGATTGCACGGCACTCAATTACTATCCCAAAGGTTGGCGGATCGAATCCACCCAGTGATACTATTAAACAAACGCCTGGAGATCTGTTTCTGCTAGGATTGCAGCCAAGAAACATCTATGGCGTAAGTTGTAACTTGTCACATGTAGGATTGCCATGAGTCAGAATCAACTTAAATGGCAACGGGTTGGTTTTGAGCCGTTTTTTTTTTTTCATTTTGTTTTGTTCTAACTGCATCATATACATTAACTCAGTTACTCTTCAACCCTGGAGTTGTTAAATAATGACTATCATCTCCATTATATGAAGAAAAAGAAACTTCAAGTAAGTTGCCAGAGGTCACACAACTAATAAATAACAGAAGCAGGATTCAAGGTCAGTTTGTCAAGCCCCAGAGTCTGCGCTCTAATCATTATCCTAACCTGCCTCTACCTCGAAACTGTGTACTCTGGAGCCAGGCTGCATGAGCTGAACTCCTTCCAACTTGGCTATTTCCCAGCCACATGACCTTAAACACACTGTTTAGACTTTCGGGAATACAGTTTTCCCATCAGTAAAGTGGAGTCAATAATAAGATCTCATCAGTCTGTGGCGAAGATTCACTGAGCCATGGAGATGGCTCAGAACAGAGCATGCACCTACGGGAAGTCCTGTAAGTCGTAACTACCCGAGTCCCTGGAGTCCTGGTTGCACAGTGGTCAAGAGCCCGGCTGCTAATCAGAAGGTTAGCAGCTCAAATCCACTAGCTACTGCTTAGAAACCCCATGAGGCTGTTCTACTCTGCCCTATACCATCACTCTGGGTCAGACTCAGCTCACAGGCAACAGGTTTTAAAGTCTCTGGGTGATGCAAATGATTAATGTGCTCTCTGCTAACCAAAAGGTTGGAAGTTCAAGTCCAGCCAGCGACACTTCCAAAGAAAGCCCTGGTGACCCACTTCCAAAAAAATCTTCCATTGAAAAACTTGTGGAACCCAGTTCTGCTCTGATACCCGTAGGATCACCATGAGTTGAAACTGACTCAACGGCGAGTATATCTTTTACTGTATTTCTTTAAAGATCATATGCAAATCTCCTTTCTTTCAGTATTAACTAGGAAGCGTGGCAGCTCTGGCTTACCCTAAGCAAGGTGTGCATGGGCTTACTTGTGTTTACTTACTAAACTGTATCCTTGATGTGGTGAATACAAGTTGTAAGCGGGCACTACAGATCAGTATGTAAGTAAGATTAAGCCCATGCATACGTCATATACTGGGTGAGCCATCCCCACTCCTGGGGAAGTTCCCTCTCCATCAGCCCGCAGCAGTAATGGCTCTCTCTCATCTTTGTGCATCCTTCTGTTCTAGCAACCAGCTCACAGCATCCTTGTTAGCGATTTAAGTATCTGTGCAACAGCTAAGATCACGCGGCTCTTCATGGTACATAGCAAGGACTCAGATCTGCTAAATGGAAATAAAACATCTGTGTTTAGAGCAGGGCGCAAGGCTTACACATTGTCTAGATGGGAGCTGTCCAAAAGAAACACGATGGGAGCCAGAAACATAAGCTGGGACTGCAATTGCAAATCTTCTATTGGCCGCCATTTTTAAACAGTGAAAACCAGCAGAATGAGATTCATTTTAATAACATCTTTTATTTTACCGCATCTCTCTAAAGTATCATCATTTCACCACCAAGGCCCCTCTTGGATCTTGTCCTAGAAGTTGAGGACTTTTTTATTATAGATGAAAAATATTTCTTTCCCTGGAGTTTGTGAGTCATCCCAGTGGGTTATGGCGTCTAAGAAATAAAGAAAGGTCCAGCAGCTCCTGACCTAGCCTCTGGTGAGTGGGAGAGAGAGAAAAAGGGCTACGTGGAGTTTTAATCAGGGCTTATGCACTGACACAATCTGCCTAGCCCCTGATGATATATATTATTTCGCCAACATCTGCTACAGAATAAAGTAACATATTTCATTTAGGAGGTGAAATAATAAAGGCTGAAAACATCAATCAAGGCAATTCAATCAAACTGGTGATCAGTTAAAAAAAAAAAATCAACATACTCTCCTGCGCATGAAGCTAGCAGAAATCAGGTCCTGTACTCCTGTGTCACATGATCATCACTACTCTGTCATCCTGGTCTCTTGGACTGTCACCCCTCACCCTCTTAGAACAACACTGCCCTTCATATTTCTTTTTGGGGAGCTGCTGAGTGTCTGGAACGCCAACTCTCTTCATTTCCCCTGGGGGCCCAGCTAATGAGGTTTCCATTCACTGACTCTGGATGGGGCTGAGGGGCACAGACCTGCTGAAATCAGGATGCCCCCTCCCTACCCTACCCCCACCCAGGAGTCACAGCAGGGGTGCTTACTGGAAATCCTACGGGTCAGGCTGTATGTGGACTTGGAGGTATCTGAAGATGACCGTCTCCCATCTGGGGAGCTAGTCCGTGGGGTCAGTGGGACATCACTGGCTGTGTGGACAGAGTCACCGTCCTTGTCACTGCTCCGGCTGGCCATCCTGTAGAAGTAGAAGAGGCTTCACTGTTTGTCGCATCAGGAAAACACTGTCAAAGAATCTCCAGGGACTGGCATGTGTGCCCCCCAAAGATCCATGATGAAATAGGTATCAGGTCCCTTTTATACAACTTAGAATAATGCAGATTTAAGATAGTGTGAAGCCCATTTCAATGACATGTTACTTTGTGCACAGCTTGTGAGATGATGTGAACGAATATTCCTCAGTCGCGAATAATCTGTCCAGAATTTGCTGGGGCTCCTGGGAGGAACTAGATGGTGCCTGGCTACCCTCAATAATTGCCCTGACAGAGAACACCACAAAGAGTCCATGAAGGAGTGGAAGAAAAGTGTGGTACAGAATTCGAACTCTAGTAAAAAGACCAGACTTGATGGCCTGACAGACTGGAGGGTCCCCAAAAGACATGGCCCCCTGAATGTTAGCCCAGCATGGAAACCATTCCCAAAGCAAACTCTTCAGACAAAGATTAGACTGGCCTATAAGATATAAGGAAACCCCAGCCGTGTAGTGGTTAAGAGCTATGTCTGCTAACCAAAAGGTCAGCAGTTCAAATCTGCCAGGCATTCCTTGGAAACTCTACGGAGCAGTTCTACTCAGTCCTATAGGGTCCCTATGAGTTGGAATTGACTCAGTGACACTGGGTTATAAGACATAAAATGATACTGGTAAAGAGCGTGCTTCTTGGCTCAAGTAGATACATGAGGCTAATCGGGCAGCTCCTGTCCAGAAGCGAGATGAGAAGGCAGAAGGGGACAGGAGCTGGCTGGACATAGGAAATACAAAAGAGGAGGAAGGTGCTGTTACACTGCAGGCAGAGCAACTAGGGTCGCATAACAATGTATGTGTAAGTTTCTGTATATGACAAACCAACTGGAATTGTAAACTGACACTTAAAGCACAAATTTAAAAAGCTGGGGTTGGCAGGAGAAACATGCAAACTCAAACAGCCTATTGCCACACAGCGGCACCCCACTGGACAGCTGTCCATCTTCAGTCCTCAGTAAGCCACGTAGTTGTTTATATGCATCAAAACTTGTACAAGTGGTTTGGTGACAAATGCTGTCCTATTTCAAAAGTCACTGTGTCCATAATTTAGCATTGTTTAAAAATGTCCTATTACAATGTCACTCAAAGGTTCTGTGAGGGATGGGGCTACCGTTACAACAATGGAAATGAATTCTCAACGATTTAGGGACAGAAGCTCAATGTGACAAACCAGCTATAAATCAGCACCAGTCATAACTTAGTATGCTCCCTAGGAGGACAGAAAATGCTGAGAAAGTGAAAAGCATCATTAGGAATAAGTAAGAGCACCCCAAATTAACTTAGGACTCCTGATATGTGATGGTGGCTATGCTAAGGTCTGAGCCTAAGCTCCATTTTTAATCCAAAGTGACTTCTGCATCAAGAATGCAGCCTGTCATTTCTGTAACTGTTCACTGTACCCTGAAAAAATTACTTGGTAAATAATCTTAGAAAACAATGTGATTTTGCTTCCTTAAGAATACACCCTTCTCAGGAAACTAATTCCAAAACAATTCTCAGAACAAATGCTTACTCAAGATAAACTTTAAAATGACACACATCCTCCTGCAGTCATGCCAGAAGGGTCTCACAACTGTTAAGCCAGATGTACCAAACTTAATGATTACTCTGTAACTACAGAAACAAATGCTTAGAAATGTATGTACTGTCCTACCAATTAGATGTACCATTAACAAATTCTGTAACCATTATTGAATGTCAACCAATCACTGAAGTTTTACTGAAATTCCTTGTATTTTCTTATAAAATCTCTCTGAACTGTCTCCTCTTAGGATCACCTAGTTCAAAATTCTCTAGACTTTGTGATTCCCAATTTGCAAACTGGCTTGCCTCTCAATAAAAGCTCTTTACTTTTCATTTCAACTAGACTCTGCAGTTTTGCTTTATAACATTTCTTGGTGTCAGAAGTGGGATCTGAAGGCCAGCTGCTGCACCTACACCAAGAAGGCTCAGTAAAGCAGGCCCTGGTACCTGCGGGAGCCTCCTGGCTCACCACTTCCCAAGACCTCCTCAAGAGCTGCCTCAGGTAAGGGCCCTCTTGGATCCAAACTTTCTACATGTGGAGTTCTCTGAGCTTTACTGAGGATTACTTTTGCTTCCATTCGTGTTCAGATTTTTTCCCTTTGATTTGTCCTAGGATCAGCATAAGATTCTGTCTAGATAGCGCTTATTCTATTCCTCAAAGCCTCAGCAGCTATCGAGTTAATTATCAAAGAACTGTAAATTCAGGTACGAGGTTGACCAGCAAAAGCTATTAGGGCAGTTGCTGGCACTTATAAGGATAAGGTGGTCCTGAGACAGACCAGAGCACTGGGCTGCCTGCCAAACACAAACAAACTGTCACACAACGAAGGTAGACATTAGCCTAAGCAAACACTGCCCCAATTCTATGGTCTACCTCTCTAGGTCTTTTGGTCTCTGAAGCAATCAAGAGTAATGCTCTACGTTTAAGTTCAGTGCACACTTGGTTTTCTTTATTCAGTGGGTAATTTTTAAATCTAAAAACTGGGAGTTTCCCCTTTTGAATTCCTGCCCAATATATAAGTAAACATTATGAGCTTGCTACTTGCTATTTATTGAACACCTGGCATTATCCTGGAAACCCTGGTTGCATAGAGGTTAAGTGTTATGCCTGCTAACCCAAAGGTCAGCAGCTCAAATCAACCAGGCACTCCTTGGAAACTCTGTGGAGAAGTTCTACTCTGCCCTATAGGGTCACTGTGAGTTGGGATTTATTCAGCGGCAGCAGTGGGTTTGGTTTGGGGGCTTGATCTTACTGAAGACCATTTAGAACATGTGTGGTTGCTTTGGGGCTTTTTTAACTTGTTTAACCTTTTTGTGCAGCACATTAGAACAGAAGGGTTCTCAAGTTAAATTTGATGGGATGAATACCCTAACTGGTATTTTGAAGCTGCTAAAAGAAAGACAGCAAGACGGCTACCCTATCAGATACAGTCTTTAAAGTAACTAGAGTAAGGAATAATTGTGTCAAAGTTCCACAGAAACCTATAATATTTTGGTGCCATCTATTGTTCCATCTATACCACCCAAGACTCCAGCTTCTCTCTGTTCCTCACTGCTAGCTTATTCCTCTAGTAACTCATTATCTGAACATGTCTTCTATTCTGACAACAAGAAAGAAACACAAAAACCTTCATGCTTACCTGTTAGAGTAAAACACCCAGAGGAACTTGATGTACTCCATAGTGACCTTTTCTCCCTGATCTAAAGCAGGGCTTCACATAGTCGAGAGATCATTTCCTAATCCTGACAAAGACCCACAAAATTCACTAGAGAATTTAAAATATTGAGACTTACGACCCTGAATTGCCAGACTGATAAATATGGTAGTCAGGCCAAGAGATGCCCAATTACAGATGGAAAAGGCAAGCTGGAAAAATCCTGAATAATCTCTAACAGCTGACATTACCATAAGTGAAGCAACTCTGCTCTAAGCACAACAGTTGCCAGATTACTTTTAGATGCTGTATCAAAAGCTTTTCCTTGAAAAACTGAGTAAAAGTATAAAGTTGCAAACAAGAAAAAAAAATGTTTCTGTATATAATTAGAGATTGCTTGGCTAGAATTTTTGTAGAACATTTAGGATGAAAGTGCATGGAATAAGGGGCTAGGATAGCTTTCAATTTTATATTTTTAAATGGTTTACACCCAGGATTATCTGGAAATTGTACCTGATCCTAAATTGATGGATGTATCTCATCAATTAAGCCAGATTCAGAAGCAAAAGAAATAAGACAAACAAAACTAATGATATGCAACAGCTGCAACGTGCTGCTCAGAGAAACATTATCAAGCCTGGGTCTTACGGGGTTGTGACTAAACCATACTCTCCCTTACCCCCACTAAGATCTGCAACTATTGCAAAAACACTAGTCATTGGAAGAAGGATTATTTCAAACTAAAATGCAAACAGGAGGCTTCCCCAAGAAAGAGGCCTCAATCTAAAATTGAATGTAGGGGCTCCCAAGAACACCCAGAGGTGGATTTAACTCCTTAAGGAGAAACTACTGTGACTGTGAATAGAGAATCTTGCAAATTTGTAAGTGATATAGGAGTCATTTTATCTGCTATTAAGCCCACCAGTTTACAGAAGCGTCTGCCTCACAGAAACCTCTACAGTGGGAGTTACTGACCACATAAGGACTTTGAAGACCTTCACCTTTTTGTCATTAGCCCAGATACCCCTATAAATTTGTTGAGAAGACACTTTTTTACTTAAATGGAAATGTCAGAATAATGAAAAAAGGCAAATTCCATTAAATGTACACAAATCCTGTATGCAGAAATAGAAAGAGAGGATACTGCTCATTACATGCAAGCTCTCACCCCTTCAAACTCAGACTGAAGCTGATCTGCCTCCTGTGGAAATGTTTTCCTATGTCTCTAAAACCTTAGGGGCTACCACATCTATGGATGTTGGATGAGTTTTGTCTGCTGAGCCTTCTAAAATTCAAACCAATTTACCTAAATAACAGCGGAGATCTGCCAGTACCATTTGAAATGAGAAGCTAAAGAAGGATTAGCACCAGTAATTCAAAACTTTGTCTCCAAGGCTCTCATTATCCTTTCTAGTAGACTTTGTTTCCCATTCAGGAAGTCAAATAACAGATGTTGGTGATTTGTCCAAGATTTACAGGCATTTAACTGAATAATTATTCCTAGATCCCAAGTGGTCCCTAATCCTCATTTATTGATTCCTAATACTCCAACCTGGTGGTGCAGCCGGTTATGTGCTACAGCTGTTGACCAGAAGGCTGGCAGTATGAATCCACCACATGCTCCTAGGAAACTCTATGGAAGAGTTCGACCCTGCCCTATAGGGTTGCTACGAGTCAGAACCAACTTGATGACACTGGATTTGGCTTTTTTCTTTTTTTTGGTACACCTCTAATAGTCAATATTTATTGGCTTTCAGGTGGGGGAATCCACAGTTTTGCTTGAAATGTGATGCCTCGGGGCTAAATGGAGTCTCTCACTTCTTTTTCTTGGTTTTTCATGCTATTTGCAATGTTTACAACTTGAAATAATTCCATAGTACTATAAATACATAGAAACCCTAGTAGTGTAGTGGCTAAGTGCTATGTCTACTAACCAAAAGGTTGGCAGTTCAAATCTGCCAGGTGCTCTTTGGGAACTTTATGGAGCATTTCTACTCTTCTATAGGGTTGCTATGAGTCAGAGTCAACTCAGTGGCACTGGGTTTGGTTTCTTAGTATATAATACATAGTTGACTTGTTAGTGTGTTCCTCCTCCCAGGTGGCTTGCTTAAAAGATAACCTCTTGTCACAGATTGAATTGTGTCCCTAAAAAAAAAATGTGTGCAGCAATTTGACTAGGCCATGATTCCCAGTATCGTGTGATGTTTCTGTATGCTGTCAATCCTGCCTCTACGATGTTAATGAGGAAGACTGGGCAGCAGTTGGGCTGGTGGGACACAGCTCAGTGTGCAAGATTACACTGTGCCTTAGGGCCATCTCTGGAGATACAAAAAAAAAGGATGCTAGCAGAGAGATGTGGAGGCCTCAGACCACCAAGAAGCAGTGCTGGGAGCAGAGAGCATCCTTTGAAAATGACCTGAGGTCCCTGCTCCTCAGAAGCTTCTAGTCCAGGGGAAGACTGACAACAAGGACCGTCCTCCAAAGCTAACAGAGAATCCCTTCCTCTGGAGCTGATATGAATTTGGACGGGTAGCCTACTAGATGGTGTCAGAGTAAAAATTTTCTAAAAGTCATCCACTTGTGGTATTTCTGTTATAGCATGACCAAGACATGTCCTCTTATTCAAACATTTGGCCTCTGGAAGTCACGAATTATCCAAATATAAATTACAACTGGCTCAGCCAATGGTTAGATATTTAGGTCAAATAATATTAGCCCAGGGAATCTGTATTGATTCCAAGAGAAAGGCTGCTATTCTAGCTTATACAATTCCCAAAACAAACAACTCCAAGAATTCTTGAGGTTATGTGGCTACTGCTGGATTTTGGTCCCATATTTTTCTTTGTTAGTCCAAGAATTTTACAAGTACTTCAATTCCTCAGAACCAGATTCTTTCCAATTTACCTCTGAAGACTGCCAAGGTGTAGAAAATTTAAAGGAAACTTTAACATCAGTTCCAGCTTTAGGATTTCCTAAGTTGATTTATTGTTAATTTTTTTTGTCCATAAACTAAAAGGAAATACACTAGGGTTACTTCTTCAAAAACATGGCAGAGGAAACTGGCTGTAGGAGATTACAGCCTGCAGCCTGATTCAATGCAGGGGTTACCCTCCCTGCCTTCGAGCCTTAGCGGCCATTGCAAAACTTGTAGCATCCATTCCTGAGACAGTACTTGGGAATTCTGGGGATGTTTATGTACTACATGATGTGTGCACTTTACCTGATTTTACTTCTACTCAACACCTGTCTGAAAGTAGACTTACTTCTTAGGAGACTATTCTTTTGATAGCAGCTAATATAAGACTTCATACTGTAAGTCATTTAAATTCAGCCACACTCCTTCCTATTATTAAAGATGATGAATATCCTGCTCATGATTGTTTGAGCCTGATGAAAGTTACTGGTACCTAGGAAGGACTTAAAAGAAAGTCCCCTCGACAATCCTCATTTAGTCTTATTTGTAAATGGGTCCTATTTGAGATCTCACCCTGATGATTACTAACAAGCAGGGTATACAGGTACCATCTCCACTGATATCCTAGAAAAAAAAGCCACTTCCTAAACTGTCAGCCCAACAAACTGAATAGACTTTGTTAAAGCCTGCAAGCTCACTTCAGGAAAATCCATGACTATTTACATGGATGTGAGATATGCTTTTGGAGTGGCTCATTATTATGGCATGATATGAAAACAGAAAAGGTTGTTGACGTCTTCTAGGACCACTATTTAGAATGGAACACTAGTGGCTGAACTTTCAGATGTTTTATTGATCCCTTCTGAAACGAAAGGTAACAGAATCCAAGCCTATTAACCAAAAGGAGCCCCTCAGCCTGAAGAAATGAGGTAACAATTTCACTATTGCAGCAGCCTGCTCCCAAATTTTGCCAAATCTTGCCTTATTAGAATCATACATCTTTTACCTTTTCAAGGACAGCCCTAAATTTTATGAGATGTTGGAACTGTTTTCCTTTCATCAACAAATGGCCTCACAAGACGAAAACTACAGAATGGAAAACATCTGGATGCCATAAAGGCCCAGCCACAAAATTATAGACTGGGCCAAATAATAAAATTGCTCTACCAGAATATTTATATTTTTCTTTCAGTGAAGCTTGTTATTAAAAGTTCTCTTTTGAAGGAAAAGACTATTTTAAATCTCACAAAGATATACTAGTGAGGAACTTCCCTCAGTACTGTAGAATATACATTAAACTTTTATAGAAAAATGGGCCATATTGAAAACTCTTAGGAACCAGCTGGTGAATTAACACTGGCATCCCTCAAAGGACACTAGCAAGCAGTTCCTAAAACAGAATAAAAAAGCTGGAAAAGGCTAGGATGTTATCAACATCCAACTAATATATCACAGGTTAGATCAAATGGAAAAGAAGTCTTATTTAAATCTTTGCACTTTCCTGTAATCCAAGTTACATGAGTCCTTACACTCAAAATATTTATTTACCAGAGGAATGGAAATAATGAGCACCTTAGACAGACAATGGTGCCATGACAACTTCTTTGAATCCATGCAATACGAGGACTGCCAATGAAGTTCTCAAACTATCCTAAAAAAGTGCTACATACCTCACTGCTGAATATCACTATGGTCACCTTCCCAGTGGTCCCCATGGGAAGCTATGCACAGATGCCACCACCTAGTCCACCTAGTCTTTTTCTGGAATGCCCACTAGAGTTGTCGTCGTATTACCCTTGATGTCCTGAATATCACCAAAAATGTCTTCCTTTCAGTGTTTCTTTTATGTTTGTATAAAGAAAAAAGTCATTGGGGGCCAGATCTGGTGAGTAGGGAGAGTGTTCCAATACAGTTCGTGTACTGGCTAAAAACCTCCTCATAGACAACTATACAGTTAAGTTTGCAAACTTGCCACAATGCCGCTGTGTGCAACGGCCATTCCAGAAAGAGTTCTAAAACTGCTTTGAAGAGTGGAATAGGTGCTGGTGTCAGTGTCTAGCTTCCCAAGGAGAATACTTCAAAAGTGACTGAAGTGATATTCAGCAATGAGGTACGCAGCACTTAGAACTACAGTCATGGACTTAATTGTCGGACCTCGTAAGCAGTTACCCAATGCAATCATGACCAAGAAGTGAGAACTAAAGAACTTAAGGAATCCCATCCTCAGTTATTTCACCAAAAACCTTGGCAGATGGTCTCTCTGCTTGTCTCCACTCTCATGAGGACCGACGATGGAGAATGTTCTGATTTGTTATGAACAATTCTGACCTTTCTGATCTAATCTCAGAACATCCAGAAGAGCACTAACAAATGGTTTTACCCAAGGAAAGAGAAAAACAGGAGCACAAGGATGTTATCAGATTATAGTCAGGGCCTAACGGAAAATTAGTTTTGCCCAAACATTGGCATGTTTCTATAATAGGCGCTTTTACATGAAGGCTCCCACCTTGGATGAGATAAAATTGAATTTTTAAAGAAATATTGGTAGGGAAAATTCTTTGAGGGAGCAGAACATGTAACTTTATATTGCTCCATCTGCTCTCGCCAGAATGCAGGCAAACCTCTTACACCCCCACCTGGAAAACATCCATTACCTCTTGGTCCGATGCTAGAATGGCAAATAGATTTTATACAACTACCACCTTCAAATGGCTGTAAATATGTTATTATTATGATTTCCAGACTTGATGGTCTGACAACCTGGAGGGTCCCCCGAGAACATGGCCCAGAGTTGAACCCAGTAGGGAAGTCAACACTTCAGACCAAGATAGGACTGGAGTAAGGGACACAGATGGTGTGTGTACTTTATGGCTTAATGGACACACAAGGCTGTCCTACCAGTTCTTCTCTAGATGGGAGAGGAGAGGGTGGAGAGGAGGGGACAAGTGCTGGGTGGGTGGCACTGGACAAAGAGGGTGCTGTCACGCTGAGAAGAGCAAATACAGTTGCACAGAGCGGGTGCTTGGGGTTTTACATGGTAAATTGACTGGGATTGTAAACCTCCACTTTATCACAATAAAAACAAAATTAAAAAATATGTTCTCATTATGATTCATTGCTCCTTACATTGAGTAGACACTTGCCCTTGTCAGCAAGTCACTGCCACTTTTATGGCACAGAAATTACCTGAAAATATTAAACACCGTTTCTAGTGACAAAAGAACTCATTTTACTGGCCAGATTATAAGGAACTCTGCCATATTCTTCCTATCTCTCATTGGCCACAATGTCCCTACCATCCTCAATGGTCTTGCTTAGTGGAGAGGACCCATGGAATTATAAAAATGGAATTAGCCAAGCTTTGTGAAGTTTTAAATTTGCCTCAGACGAAGGTTCTGTTCTTCCCTTGGTCCTTTTAAATTTAAGATCTACCCCATCGAGTTCCCAGTTTTATTCCTTATAAAATGATTCCTGGAAGGCCTTTGCTTCTTCTTCACACTGCTTACACTGGCCCTAACACAGCTCAGGCTGACTTACTAAAGTACAGCCAGACACTGATTTAATAATCCTAGAAATACCATGTCCAGGTTAAAGAGGCTTTTAACAATCAAGATTTACCACTACAGAATTCCCCCAATATCACTCCAGGGGCCTATAAATACTGGAAGACACACCAACAAAACAATTCATTACAGCCTCACAGCAAAGGGCCTCTCACCCTCGGGCAGCCAAAGCAGAGGGATCAAGCCTTGGGTTCATGCATCTCAATTAAAAAAGAACAAATATTTTGGGATTTGCCAGCCTACAGACCGAAACTGAAGTTCCAATGCCCAGGCTACCAGAAGCAGCAGACTGCAGAAACACACAGCTAACCCAAGAACACAGAAAAGACTTCACACCCATCTCCAGCCTGCCGAAATCCTCGGACTTTGTTTCTTCTGCACTGGATTTTTATGATAAAGTAAGTGCCATTACCTGATAAACTGGGGAACGCAAGTCCTCAAAACTGTTGCCCTCAATACTTTTGAAGCAGTCTTGTTAAGATTTATTACCTGGTAAGATTTTTATGCAAATAACCGAATGGCTCTACTTGGTGACTGAAATCCTTTTTATGGCCTTAAGTTTTACTGTTCATCTTCTTTCATTATGAGGTTCTCTTTATCTTTCTATTTTCAATAATCCCCAATAATGCCCAGATATGTGTTTGTCAGGTTAGTTCAGTAAATAGCTACTGCCAGTAATAGAACCAAATGTTGGATGTCACTTACTCAAGTTCCGGCTTCCCAGCTTGGAACTACCAGCCATTCCTTCTCGGATAACAGCCTAATGCCAAAGGCCACAATTAACTTCGCTCTCATTTGCAAATGCCTATAGGCTTTAAGGTGGTGTCCTCCGGAGTCAGCCTTCGCACCTCTAACTGTTATAATCTAACCCCAATCACCAAACAGAAACCCTGATGGCATAGTGGGTTAAGTGCTATGTCTGCTGAACTTTCCCACCAGCTGCTCCTTGGAAACTCTATGGGGCAGTTCTATCCTGTCCTATAGGGTCACTATGAGTTGGACCTGACTCTATGACAGTGAGTAATTTCCCAATAACTGGTTAATTATTCTGCTCTCTTCAGTAGTTCCCACTTGAATAGTAGGTTGGTGATTTAAATCCATCCAGAAGGGCCTCAGAAGACAGTTCTGTGATTTGCTTCCAAGGGAGGTCTTGAAAACTCAATGAAGCAGTTCTACTTTTTATACATGGGGTTGCCAGGAGCCAGAAATGACTCAACAATAACTAACAATAACAATTAGAGCACAACAACTGTGCTTGAACCCTGGCTGGGTGACCTTGAGCTAGTCCTTTCCCCTCTCTGTGCCTCTATCTCCCATTTATAAGATGGACATAATAGTAGCCACTTCATATGGTTGCTACGAACATCACATAAGTTAAAAGAAAGAAGATGCTTGGAACAGTACGTAGTAGGTAAGTAAGTGTGTGATACACTGTAGATGCTATTATGAAAACAAGGATGGTTTTAAGGACCCCCAATCCTTTTAAACTAGGTAAGGATGATGAGAAGAATGAAAAAGAACTAAAAGCCAGTGATTCAGACCAAAGACTGCTAACGATACCCCCTCAAGCTATCGTGCCTTTGGATTGATGCATTCTGGGATGATATCCTGTAAATATGATATTTAGCCCTGTAGGGAAACTAGTCTTGAAAATGCAAATTTTGAATTATCAGATACATCCTGTGCATGAAATGAGAGTGATTTGATGTTCTTCAAGAAACTAAAATATAAAGTTCATAATAAGGACAAGGCTGGGCATGTCATATGGAAAAACACCCAGGATCTCCTTGCCTCATGCTCCTGGTATGGACAGGTTAAGGCAGCAGTGGGAACAGGGGGGGGTGGACACAGGAAGAGGATTAGACCATGTGAGCTGCTAATCTCTCTCCTCCTTAAACGAAAACAACTCTACCTTCCAAGGACAGCGACCAGGACACTGCAACCCACATGGCCTTGTTTCCCACCTGTGACCACCTCCACCTGGCAGATCCCTCTGCCTTCAAGGATCACCTAAACACCACCCACCCAAAGCTGTGGTTGTCCCCTAGCAGACACAGATGGCTGCACGTGCCCTGAGCTCCACTCCTCAGAGCACCACAGGCCTCCCCACCTTTCCAGCGACAGGCCAAGCCAAGCCATGCTGCTGTTCCTGGGCCCTGGTTGCCTTTCCTGTACCTGCTGCTTGCCTGCTCCCTTCTCACCATGATGTTGTCAGGTCCAAGGGCACCTCCTCAGAGAGGCCCCCAGTGTCCCTGTCACCTCCCCCTGGCCCTGTCCTCCCCTCCCCTTAGCATTACACATAACTCCTCCTTACTTGTTGCTTGCCGACTTACCCTCTGCATCTGATGCTAGACTCCACACACGCAGTGACAATGTCTGTTTTATTTAGCATGCTCTGTCTGGCAACTGCAGTGCTCCATGTATCTCTCCTCAATGAATGAATGAATATACCCTTCTTAGGATTCTTGTTTTATCTTGTGTCACAATTATCTGAGGGCACACCCTGTCACCCTCCCCTACCAAGGTATACACCACTTAATGGTAGGGTTGGTACCTATTATGATCAAAGGTACCAGGTCCTGTTACCTTCCACGTGTCGGGCACTGTGTCTAATGCTCTGGACCAACAGTCTCATTTCGTCCCTAAACCATCCCCATTATATTACTAATTCCATCTCATAGTGGCCCCCAAAACCCTGGTGGTGCAATGGTGAAGTGCTACAGCTGCTGACCAGGAGATCAGCAGTTCAAATCCACCAGGCGCTCCTTGGAAACTCTATAGGGCAGTTCTACTCTGTCCTATAGGGTTGCTATGAGTTGGGACCAACTCAACAGCACCTAACAACAACAGTGGCCCCAAGTGTTCCAGAGAACTGTCCCCACAGGGTTTCCTAGACCGTAATCTTTATGGAAGCACATCCCCAGGTCCTTCTTCCACAAAGCCACTGGGTGGGTTTGAACTGACAAGCTTTCGGTTAGCAGCTTAACTATTGCTCTTAAAGATTGCTCTTTAGCAATCCCAGAGCTGTATGCTAATACCCATCTTTGAAGCAACTCCACAGTAACTGGAACCACCACCACCACCACCACCTGCCCCCTGCTGAACAGAGAGGGAAGGTGGAAGCCCAGGGCATTGGGTGAGGGGGATGGAAACCTCACTTGCTGACAGTTTTCCCAGCCTCCAGAGAACACGCTTCACACCAAAGAGCTGAGCACCCCCTGCCAGGCCTGTAAGAGCTGTGCACATAGTGGGTACTAAACACACATTTTCTATACAAATAAATAAACAACTGGACTTTAGCTCACTCTTGAGTGAGGGTACTTCCAGTACCACTGTAAGAGGACTGTTTGGACAATGCTGCTTTCCTGCCCCTCCAGCAAAGGAAGGCGAGGGGTCCCCACAGGACGTGAGCATATGTGACAATTACTGGTGTCCCCCAAGATCACACACAGAGCACACACAAAGAGCTAACAAATCTGCCATGTGCCACCTCAGAGAGAGGCAGGTCCCGTGGCTGTTGGCTCAGATGTCACAGTAGGGACAGCACTGCAAAGCCCAGGCACTTGGCATTTCCACTCTGCCTGTTTGATAACATGCAACTGCCTGCTTGGTAAATAAATCTGGGCACAGCACAAGCCGTAAACTCACAGTTTGAATGACTTAACTTGTCTCTCCTTCACCATTTTGCATTATGGTGAGTGTGAAAAATGAGCTAAGGGCAGTCCAGGATTCAGGGGAAACCTGGCTCATCCTGGAAAGCAGGAGGGTCAGGCACAGCTGCTCAGCCTGTGGACTGCAAACTAGGGAACACCACTCATAACGACCCCGTATGAACAGTGTCCACTGGAACTGTGCAGTATGTCAGCCCTACTGAGAGGGTTCCAGCCCACTGGCAAAGCTAAAAGAAGTGCCCAGCCAGGGGATCTAAACCCTCTTGCTCCCAGAAAGAGTCCTCGCCTTGCAAAAAGGGCAAAGTGCAACTGTCCTCCAACAGTGTTAGAACCCAGGCTGCACATCTGTTAACACTCCACATCTGGGCATTTGGGAGTAGTTACTTGACTGCAGTTTTCAGAGTCCATCAGGAGTCTCCACCAGTGCAGAAGAAAACCCAGGTTCCTTCGTTTGTCATTTAAAATCCAACCTCAACTTGCTAACTCACTTTCCATGAGTCCTCAAACCCCTCCCAGATACATGGTCACTTGTGATATCGGACTGCCCAGCTCTAGTTCCCCCTCTCTGGTCATCCAGCTAGACTGTCTACCAGAAGAGTTCATGGAACCATGACCCACATCCCCATGGGCAAAATTCACCAACTGATTTTGTAAAGAAATTATTAGAACATGGCCACACTCATTCATTTACATATATCCATGGGTGCTTTAAGAAGCCCCGGTGGTGTATTGGTTAAGTGTTACGTTTGCTAACCAAAAGGCTGGCAGTTCAAATCTGCCAGGGGCTCCTTGGAAACTCTACAGAGCAGTACTACTCTGTTCTATAGAGTCACTATGAGTCGGAATCGACTCCATGGCACTGAGTTTGGTTTTCTGCTTTGGTGGCATCATAGTTAAGCGCTCAACTGTAAACCAAAAGGCCAGCAATGTGAACCCACCAGCAGCTCCACAGAAGAAAAGAGCTGGTGATCTGCTCCCATAAAATACTGGAGCCTAGAAACTCATATAGGACAATTCTACTCTGTCCCAAAGGGTTGCTATCAGTCAGAATCGACTCAGCAGCATACAGCAACATGGCTACACTTATGACAGAACAACAAAAGTGAGCTGTCCCTACACAGACCATATCCCTCATGAGGCTAAAATGTCATCAGACCCTTTACAAAAAACTTTGCTGGTCCCTGGTCTACTAGGTCAGCTCATGTGTTTTAAGTGGGAATGACTGTGGTTCATCACGATAAATGGAGAAAGGATTGGGGCTGCCAAGGATTTCATTTCATTCGGTTCCACCATCAATGCCCATGGAAGCAGCGGTGAAGAAATCACAAGACGCATTGCATTGGGAAATCTGATGCAAAGGACCTCTTTAAAGTATTGGAAAGTAAAGATGTCACCTTGAATCCTAAGATGCACCTGACCCAAGTCATGGCATTTTCAATCACATCATATGCATGTGAAAGCTGGACAATGAGTAAGGAAGACAGAAGAAGAATTGATGCCTCTGAATTGAGGTATTAGCGAAGAATACTAAATGCACCGTGGACTGCCCAAAGCTCAGACAGATCTGTTAGGGAAGAAGAATAATAAACATGTTCCTTGGAAGCAAAGATGGCGAGACTGCATCCTATGTACTTTGGACACGTTGTCAGGAGGGATCAGTCCCTGGAAGGACATCACACTTGGTAGAGTGGAGGGTCAGCAGAAAAGAGGAAGACCCTCAATGAGAAGAAACAGCAGCTGCAACAACGAGCTTAAGCATAAAAACAGTTGGCAGTGTTTCACTCCATGGTGTGTAGGGTCGCTGTGAGCTAGAACGGACACTAACAGCACTTAATGACAACAACCGCGCTCCCACCCCAGGCATGGTGACGTGACCATTTCTTCTAACCCAAAGCAACTGGGTCAAGCGACTGGTCATGACCTAAGCCTGACCATTAAGAGCCTTTCCTGGTTTTCTTTTTCTTTTCTTTTTTTTAGCTGCTGTTAAAAATAAAGTAAGGCAAGGAGAAAGTAAGCCTAGTACTACCACCTGACAACCACCAACCCAAGTGCCGACCTGAGTTGGCATCTGACTAATGGCGACTCTAAGGGCCAGGGTAGAACTGACCCCCAGAGTATTCAAGAAGCACCTGGTGGATTTGAACTGCCGACCTTGTGGTTAGCAGTGGCAGTGCTTACCCACTATGCCACCACGGTTTCCCACCTGACAACAGCAAGCTTAAGAATGAAGCCAACAGTACTCCTTTACAAAAAGTCACCTCTATGAAATCAAACGGTCAACAATGATTTTAAAACAAATCTAAGACTATGAGGTGGCACTGAAACTAGATTAATGGAAAAGAAACAACCAGAAGAGAAATGATAAGAATGTTCACATACCTTGAAGAATGTAACCAATGTCACTGAACCATTTGTGTAGAAATTGTGGAATGGGAACCTATACTGCTGTGTAAACCTTCACTGAAAACATAGTATTGTATAGCAATGAAGCACTCCTCAGCCATAAAGAGAAATGAAGTTCTCACACACACTATAACACAGGTGAACTTTGAAAATATTATGCTAAGTGAAATAAAGCAGATACAAAAGGATGAAAATCATCCCACTTGCATGAAATACGTAGAATATGTAAATATATAAAAAAAACCAAAACCAACCCCATTGCCAAGCAGTCAGTTCCAACTCATGGCAACCCTACAGGAAAGAGCAGAACTGTCCGTAGAGTCTTCAAGGAATGCTTGGTGGACCTGAACTGCCTACCTTTTGGTTAAGCAGGACACCACCAGAGTTTCCAGTCTCTATATGCACAAGGTCTGACAATGAAGTTCACAAACACATCCTACAAAAAGTGCTACAAACCTCATTGCTGAGTATCACTATGGTCACCTTTAAAGTACTCTCCTTGGGAAGCTATGCACTGATGCCAGTGCCTAGTCCACCCTTCAAAGCAATTTTGGAACTCTTTTTCTAGAATGGCCGTCAGAGCTGTTGTCATATTACCCTGATGTCCTGAAGGCATCAAGCTGTCCTCCTTTCAAACTTTCCTTTATCATCAGGTAAAGACAAAAGTCATTGGGGGCTAGATCAAGTGAGTAGGGAGGGTGTTCCAATACAGTTATTTGTTTACTGGCTAAAAACTCCCTCATAGACAACTATACAATTACATTTGCAAACTTGTCACTGTGCCACTGTGTGCAACGGCCATTCCAGAAAGAGCTCCAAAACGGTTTTGAAGGGTGGACTAGAAGCCGGCACTGGCATATAGCTTTCCAAGAGGAGTATTTCAAAAGGGAGTACAGTGATATTCAGCAATAAGGTATGTAGCACTTAGAACAATTAATTTTGCAAACTTAATTGTCAGACCTCACGTATAGGTAAACACAGAAAGACTAACATTTATTAGTGGTTGTCAGGGACTACGGACATGAAGAAATGGGAGTTACTGCATCACAGGTACTGAGTTTCTTTTGGGGATGATGAAAAGATTTTGGCGACAGATAGTTGTACAAGATGGTGAGTGTAATTAGTGTAACTGTACACTTAAAAGTAGTGACACTACCCAAGTTGTTTTATTGAATTTTACCACACACAACCCAAAAAGAGAAAGAAGCCAACACAGAAGCAGCAGAAAGCATGACAGAGAGAGAGAGAGAGATGGGGAGAGGGAGCCCAGGTGACATCATTTGAGTCCCTGGAGCAGGCTGTGCCTGAAGCTAGTAGCCCTGGATTTTCCCATAATAAGAGCCCATGCAGGACTGTCACATGTGGGTGTGCAGGGTGTATACTGCACAACTCCAAGGGGTGACTGGATCTATGCACCTGCTCTACCTCCTACACTAGGTTTAAAATCCTGAGCATGGTAACATGACCATGCTAGCTGTGTGCACACCAAAGAGTCTAGTGCACTGTAGGTATCAAGAACCCATGTTAGCTGTGTGCACACCACAGAGCCTAGCACACAGCAGGTATCAAGAAATACCGCCCAAATAAACTGAGAGACACCCAAGATGATCAGTGCTTTCCAGATTCAATTTCTGCCTTTAGGTCAGTCAGTCAATCAACAATTTTTTTTTGTTTGTTTGTCTTCCAGAGTACCTACTATGTGTCAGGTGCTAAAGAGGTAGAAGTAAACAAGACAGAAAAAGCATCTCTGCCCTCACAGAGTGAGCATCCTGCAGAGACACCAGATGGGCTAAACCACTCTCTAACACATAGACTTGGGACTCATCGCCATCAAGTTGACCCTGATGCACAGTGAGTCTGCAAAGCTGGTAGAATTGCCCCATAGGGTTTCCAAGGAGCAGCTGGTGGATTTGAACGGGCAACCTTTGAGTTAGCAGCCAAGCTCTTAACCACTATCTCTTGGTTAATGAGTTGGTTTTGGCAAACATTTCAATGCTAAACAAACCAGGAGAATTCAGGGAACAGCCTATGAATACCAGAAGAGTTGCTTAATATCACATTTACATTAGTTTAATGACTTTCTACCAATACCTAACAACAACAGAAATGAACACTGACCAAACTCTCACCCCATGCTGAGCACATTACACTTGTCTCATTTACTCTTACAGAAGCTATGGCTGCTAACTAAAAGATCGGCAGTTTGAATCCACCAGGCACTCCTTGGAAACTATAGGGTAGTTCTACTCTGTCCTATAGGGTCACTATGAATTAGAATCAGCTGAACAGCAATGGGATTTTTTTTTTTAACAATCCTGCTTTATTACTATTCCCATTTTACAGATGAGAAAACTGAGGCCAAAACATAGTAAAAAGAATCACTTAGGTTTATGATTACTAAGAAGGTGCCAAGCATTCTTAAGCACATTTCCACCAACTAATTCATTAATCCCACAACAACCCTATGAGATAAATGCTATTAATTTTATCATCCCCCATTTTATAGATGGGAAATTGGGGCACAGAGAGATCAATGTGATCTGCCCAACATCACAGAACTAGGAAATCATAGCAGAAATAGGACCTGAACTCATATAACCTGACACAGAGTGAGCACTTGGCCACTTGGCTATAGAAACTTCTAGAAAAGGCAAAGACTGTGGCACAACCCCAAAGCTGGAGCCAAGGACAGGGCATCAGGGGCTTCTTGAGTCTCAGGACGAGGATTTAACCAAGACAATACTGGGTCCCCACGAAGGCCCTTGTACCACCTTTCTCCCTCCTCCTCAGGTTCACGAGATTGCACTTGACCATTTCAAGACCCTTCCCCACCCTGGCCCTCCTGAGTGCACCCAGACTCTTTGACCACATCTCCCCACCCCAACCACTGAGTGGTGGACCAGACACGTGGCTGAGAAGCTTCAAAACTGCGTTCCCAAAATATCTGAGCGAGTGGCAGATGGAGATGTTGTATGCAGGCGCGGGAGGAGAACAAACTGGAAATAAAATGAAAGACGCCAGAGAACATAAACAGCGTTGGAGGACAGGATGGAGCCTGGAGGTGCTTCTCTACTTCCCTGTTTGTTAAGTTCTTGTCCAGATCAGCCAAAAGGCCCCTGTTTGTTCTTGCCATCCACTCATCCACATTACAAATGTTTAGTGAGCATCTACTATGGGCCAGGCACTGGGCCTGGTGCTGGGACAACTTCATACTGACATGGATACAAATCTTTAGAATGGGGTCATGTCTTGAAGGGTATAGATGCTTTCAGATCACTTTTTCTGCTGGAAGCAATCTTCAGTGTGACTAGAAGCTCCCACGTTTAACATGACACGGTTTGCACTTGAGAAGACCTGAGGCAAAAGGAGCTGAACTACAGCCCCCCACCCCACCCCCACCAGCTGGTCTCCCCAGCTTGCCGAATAAAATGAGGAGTCCAGAACATACACCAGCCAACAGCAACAATTTCAAGAGAACCTTAGTTTTCCCTCTTTCCTTCTCCCTGCCAGCGGCCCCACCCCCCACCCCCCACCCCCGTCTCAGGAGAAGAGAAAACTAAGGTCCCAAGACGGATGTCAAGCAAGTTCAACACCATGTTACTCACAGCCAGGGTGGAGTCTGTGCAGGAAAGGGACCCAGAATTTCAACCTCATCCTCACTCGACTGGCAACAGCTGGACTCATAACACTTCTGACAGCAGTGACGACAAGTCCATCGACACAACAACAGGTCGGAGATTCTAGAAAGAAAACCCTGAGGCCGTTGGGGGAGTGGGCAGAGGAGGGGGAAAAGAGGTGGAAGGGTGGACAGGAGGAAGAAGAAAACAACACCCCAAATTACAAGTGGCCATTGCCTGGGGAGAAGCTGACACTCAGAAGGTCAGCCTGCCTCCGTGGCTCAACACTTAGAACACAACGTTTTCCATTTCTGTTTACCAACTGCAGGCACCGAGATGGCCAACACCAACTCGCTGGAGCCATTAATAGTGAGCAAAACATTTGCAGGTATATTCTTTTCTCGTTTCTATGCATGGCTTTCTTAACATGTGGGCGGTTTATATGGTTATGATGAGGGGCAGACAATATGTTCTTGAACAAAACGACTATTACTGTCTTCTTGAAAGCAAAGGGGAAAAATGTCTTTAAAAAACAATCCTGGTGACTTGAAAGCAAACAGATACACAGAATACCCAGGAGTGGGGAGGAAGATCTATCTTATCCGCTATTCACTAGGATCACCTCTCAGCAGAAAGGCACGGAAAGGGTGCCGTCGAGAGCACCTGGTTATTGTTTGACACTGCGCATCCCCACAGCCCTAGCCAAGTCTCCCAAACGAAAGGCAAGCACATGTTGGTTAGCAACCAGGACAGAAGCATCAGATGCACCCACCTCGTTTAATGGTTCCAGCTGCCCTTTTTGAGATCCACGGTGAGGCCAAGGAGCGTGGGGGGTGGAGAGGTGGCAAAGAGAGAGAGACAAGACCAGTTTAGCAATATTCCAGCAACTCGAAAAAGAACAAGAAAGAAAAGGAAGGAAAAAAAAAAGAAAGAAAGAAAACCACCCAGACAGCGCTGCACCTCTCCACTCACCATCCTGGGCAGGGAGCTGACTTGCTAACAAGGTGCTGCTATTTTCAGGGCTGCTGGCTGCCTCCTGGCCAACCAACACCAAATAAATGGGAAAGTTGAGCATTTCGAAGTGATTTGCACCGTATGCTGTTATGAATCAGAGCGGGCGGATAGATAGTCATGCTATCCAATGCAGCCACACTTCAGGAGAAGAGCAAACCTTCCTCTACAGAAATAGCCACGAAGCCAACCCGAAAGGACATGATTAGCTAACATGCAAGCAGGCACACAGAGGATGCCGCCGGGCTCCCCCGCCCGCCCGGAGGCCCTACCTCCCAATTCTGCTCCAATGATGACGGTGGAGTGCTACATATGACCACCCACAAACGGAGGGGACAGAAAAGGAAGCCATCACCCTATCTGCCCCCCCCGGGGAAAAAGAGGGTCCCTCCCTTCTTTCACCCCAGCACCCTCCCACCCCCTGCCAGCCTCTCCTCATAGGTGCCCAGGGCAGATGTTTCCTCTTCTTCTTTTGGTGACTTTTCAGCGGGACCAAGGAAGCCAGGGAGGCAAAGGACATCTCAGCCTCCACCAGGCGTGAGTGTCTTAGGAGATGAAATGATGTGTGACCCAAACACAAAGCATTCAGTAACTCTGCATCATGAAGGATAAAGTTCCTCTCCTTCCAATTCCCTTTCAAGGAGGAGAAAGTCTCAGTTGCATACAATGGTATTTTAACCTCTTTCTAATATATGATAGTCTGCCTGCCCCCTTTTGAAACAAAGAGAGGAGACACCATCTCCCAGCCTTGAAAATAGCTGTATTCATCTAGAATTTAATAATGTGGTGGTATTCTCATTCCCGGGTCCCTGGGTGATTCAAAAGGTTAATGTGCCTTGCCATTAACCTAAACGTTGAAGGTTCAAGTCCACTCAGAGTCCTCTCAGAAGTCCTGGCAAACAGCTTCTGGAAAAATCAGCCATTGAAAACCCTATGGAGCACCTTTCTCTGACACGCGTGGGGTTGCTATGAGTCACAGGCAATTCAACAGCAATATTTTTTTTTAATTCTCATCATATTTATTTTTCCAGTTGCTTTCTATTTATAGCAAGTGACCCCGGTTTCCCATCATGGTGGTGACAGAAAATTTTATTCCCATGATTTTTAAAGTAAAAAAAAAGTGAGTGCATTTACGGTAAAAATAATAATAGGCAGGTGTTAGGTAGCTTGTGAAAAATTCAAAAACCTTCAAGCAGTAAGGTAGTCACTGCAGCTGGGAACATCAAGCCTCCAGTACCAATCACAAACTCCTTCAAAACCCAGAATCAAGCCACTCACAAACCTGACAGGGCTGTAGGGTCACTCAAGGCACAGTGACCAGAGAAGCAGTGGTCCTGCTCCACCACAGGCTATGTGACACTGTTGTGTCAATGGGCCTCTCCGAGCCTCAGTTTACCCCTTTTCCTTAATGAAACAGCTACTCTCTCTCTCCGAGGGATGCTGTTGAGATGACACCATGACGATGTTTATGGGCTGCCCAGTGGGAACACACCAGCACGCTTTCCGTGATGTGTGAAAACAAGACAGCTGAGACCAAGCAGAATCTACTAGGCGCCAGGCACTGTCCTGGCAGATCGAACAGTGAACAAAGTAGCAAAAACTTACACCCTCAGGAGAAAACATTTCAAAATATTTCAGATAAAGGACAAGGCTAAAGTGATACATCTACACATTCTCTTAGTGGTCGGCACTTGACTGATGTCACGGACTGAACTGTATATAGCCATTTGGTGGGGCCATGATCCCCAATATTTTATGGTTGTTCTCTGTTTTGTGATTTTTTTCGTATGCTGTATCTGAAAGAGGATTCAGGTGGGACTGTAAATCCTTGTCTAAGGTCACCTCCCTGCTCCACTGTAAAGGGAGTTTCTCTGGAGTGTGGCTTGTCCCACCTTTTATCCATCCAACAAGAGACAAAAAGAGAGGGAACCTCACATCATCAAGAAAGCAGCACCAGAAGTAGAATGCGTCCTTCAGACCTGAGATTCCTGTGTCACGATGCTCCCTGAACACTGATGTCACACAAGGACCTTCCCCCAGAGCCAACAAAGAGGGAAAGCCTTCCCCAGGACCAGACACCCTGAATTTGAACTTACAGCTGACTGGACTGTGTAAGAATTAACGTTTCCCTTTTTAATGCCGTCCACGCACGGTATTTCTGTTAAAGCAGCACTAGCTGATAAAACTAGTTGCTAAACCTAAAGTTTAGTGGTTCAAATCCACCCAGTAGTGCTGTAGATGCTGACAATCGGCTTCTGACAGCAAGAAGCCCCCAAGGAGCAGTTCTACTCTGTAACACATGGGGCGCTCATGAGTCAGAATCAACCCCACAGTGAGGGTTCTGGTCAGTTCCCAGGTAGGTGGTGATCGGAGAACCACTGTAAAGCCACCATCGACCGGGGAGGAAACCACTGAGCTTCCTCCAGGTCCAGATACAAGGTGAGTGGAACAGAAGCGGTGCAGAAAGGAGACAGAGGACGCTCCAGGGCTCCCAGTCATGCTGGGTCTTTCATCGCGGGGTCCACAGGATGCACACACACAACGCAGGAGAAATGATTCCAGCCAGAAAGAGAAAAGAGAAGCCAGATATTCTAGACCTAAAATACCCCCCCACTGCTATGGAGTTGATTCCTACTCATAATGACCCTATAAGACAAAGTAGAACTGCCCCCATAGAGTTTCCAAGGAGCACCTGGTGGATCTGAACTGCCGACCTCTGGGTTAGCAGCTGTAGCAGTTAATCACTCCAGCACCAGGGTTTCTAAAATAAGGGTTGGTCAAGTATGGCCCACAGGCCCAATCTGGCCACAACCTGTTTTTTGGACCATCTTCACCAGCTAGGATTCATTTTTTTTTTTTTTAATGATTGAACAATAACACAAAATTCTGAGAGAGTACTAGTTCTTGACTCCAGCCGATTCTATGAAGTTCAAATTTCAGTATCCCTCATTTTATCGGAACAGCCACATTTGTTTATGTACCATCCAGGACCGTTTTGTGCTACAACTGCAGATCTCAGTAGCTGCCACAGAGAGGTCATGGCCCTCCAAGTCAAATATATTTATTACCTGGCCCTTGACAGAAAAAGTCTGTGGCCTTGTTCTAAAAGGAAAGCCAATGTTGGATGGGCCATTCGCATAGCAGATGTTTAACGTGTTGCTGGGTGTCACCAGGGAGATTCATGACCGAGTAAAACTGCCCCCGTGTGGTCATCTAGCCTGGCACGTGGTGAGTTGGGTTAGCAGCTGAGCACTTAAGCACTGCACCACCAGGGCTCTTTAACACACCCTCCACCAATCCCCACTGATTCCCTCACCTCCCTACCTCCGCTTTTAGACCCCACTGCCACCCCCCAGAGGCTCTATAACCTTGGGCAAGGTGCTTCATTTTTCAGCACTGAACGAGGTCATTGGGAACCACAGATGCCCGTTAACGTGCATTTCTCACTTGACTGTGCAGGGACTGCGCGGTTTTCACGCTTGTATCCTGAGTACTGGCACATAGCTCGGGTCACCGAAGTGTTGAGGGACGGTTGAATAGTCCCCCCGACACCATCCAGCACGCAGTAGGTGTACAGCAAACCTGACCTTTTATTGAACTTATAAAAAGGACCTAGCGAGTGAATAAGGTAGAGAAACAGAGCTTTCTGTGAGAAGCCCCTGGAAGGAATGCAAACAAGGAGAGGGATGTAGAAGCCTCCACCAGGTGACAGAACACAGAGTGCCCGGCAGACAAAGTCTGCAGACAAAATGAGAGGACCTGTGAGCCGAGAGGACCTAGCGGGCCAGCAGCCCCCAGCTGTGGCTGAGGGACACAGCTAGGCCAGATGTGCCCCACTGCGAGCTCCCGAAGGCTTCTTTGCCAGGCTTTGAGGAGCGAGTCCCAGAAGCAAGCAGCTCAGTCATCTGCTTGTGACCTTGGCTCTGACCTGTGGCCATTTCCTTCGGTGGATAGGAAGAAAGGCCTCTTACACAAGCGGCACCCACACCCCACACCCCACCCCCCAAAGCTGCCTGGTAATTCTTGCAGCCCAGGAATTCTTGGGGGCTTCCCAAGGTGATGGAAGCCCCAAGTCTCCAAGCCCAACACAATAGACTCGAGTAAGCGGCTGTGCCTGCCTCTCAGCAGCACGCCTCTGGCCTCTGTGTGTCCCCCACCCCTCAGCACCCAGCGCCTGGGAAAGGCGGTGTCCTTGTCCCTCCAGGCCGGAACAGCTGCCTCAGGCTCGCTCCGCTGGCCAATTAGCCAGAGCTGTCACCACGGCAACGACAGCTGGCGGGCCAGGCGGCTGGCGCGACCCGGGCCGCCCTCCTGACCGCCCCTCCCCTGGGGTGGGGTGCAAGAAAAAAGGCGGAGGGGGGAGGGGGAGGGGAGAAAAGTCAGCTGCATCCCCGCATCTCCGCCCCAGGTGGCGAGGGTGCCCATGCAGAGTGTACACACAGGTCTGAATCCTGGAGTGTGGGGGTCCACAGCCTCTCTGCCCGAGACGCACCCCAGCCGCTGCACAGGTTGTCTGCGCCCGGGCACCCTTTTTCTCAAGGCAAGTTTGTGGGAGTCTAGCAGTGTGCTTTCCCTTCCACGCGCTCACAGTCGGCGGGGGCGCGGCACCCCCCACCCCCCCGCGACCCGGACCTTGTCCCCCAACCCCAGCCCTACCTGGATGTACGCCATTTTCGCCCGCGCGCACTCACTCCGGCCCGGGCATGGCGCTGCCACGGCTACTTTGCCCTCGCCAACAGGGGATCGGGGAGAAAGCAAAGGGGGAAAGGAAGAAATAGGCTGCCGGGTGGCCCCAGACGTGACCGGCGTGGCTGATGAGCTGCGCCCGCCCCTCCACCGGCCGCCCCGTCCTTGCTTTTCCCTGTGTTCCAGCTCCCAGACTTGGGGCCGCCTCCCGGGTTCGGCGAGCTCGACCTCCCTCGCTGTCCCACAGTCCCCCTGAGGCACTCCCCAGGCTAGAATAAGGCCCGGGCACGAGGGGAAGCCGCAGGGACTGCAGCGACCCCAACGCAGGCGGGGCTGGAGACGCCGGGGCCCGAGCGCGCTAGAGGCGGGGGAGGGAAGGGGTGGGAGTGGGCGGTGCACGGGTCAGCCCATCCGGCCGGCCCGGGGGCCGGCGCCACCCCAGAGGACGGTCCCCGGGTGGTCGTGAAGCCAAGGGGGCACAACCCATCCAGTGATGGAGTCTGAATTTGGGAAGGTCCCCTTCTTCCTGCCCTTTCTCCAGACCTGGTTGGAAAAACTTTATTCTCTCCTACCCACCCTGTGCGCCTGGAGCTGTTCCAGTGAGAAAAGCAAAGACCAAATGAATAGCAGGCCCAAGTTAAGGTGGGGCATAGGGTGCCCGGAGAAAGGTGCTGCGTCTGGGCTACAGGGGGCAGGCGGAGAACGCAGAGCGCTGGTTCACCCTGAATCTGCCCCATTTGCGCCCTGGGCGCAACAGGTCTGGCACGGGGCGGCCCGGCAGCGCCACCCAGAGTCGTGCTTGAAGTCGTGTGCGCCTCTGCCTGTTGGAGCCTCGGCGCCGCTGAGCGTGCGCCCTGAGGAGCGTGCGCTGGCCAGCCTGCCTGCCTGGAGGAGGTGCGCTGTGTGCTGGTTGCCCTCCTGAAACCCTTTACCCCGAAACCACCCCAAGGCCACAGATCTTGCGCTAGCTGTCCATTGAGGGATGCGAGATGGAACACCGACCTCTGCTGGTTGTCGCTTTAAAATGAAGTCGTCCCCTGTTGGCAGTCACCAGTTTAACCCTCCAACCTCTCAACGCCTCTGTCTTGTTGTGTGAAAATAGGATAAAATTTCTACACGCCAGGGGTTGTTGTGTGGGAATAAATGAGAAGACGAATGTGGAAATAGTGTACAGAAGGCGTCATCTGCATGTGTGTGTTGTGTTAAAATTAGTATACTTTTTAGTGTGATGCCACATTTCATTTGCTGAATGTAAGCATGTGACATACTTTGAGTTTATAATGTGGCAGGTATAAGCTGAACGCTTCATCTGCCTTGCTCACTGCTATATACAAACACAGCACCTGACCTTCAGCAGGCGCTTAATACATAGCTTGGTTGTTACTGTTGATTCTTCTTAACTTGATGCAGGAGGTGTTGGCATTATCCCCATTTTACAGAGGAGGCAACTGAGGTGCAGCAAAGTAAATCCACTCCATCAAGGACTGCCAGGTGGCGCCAGCATCTGAATGTAGTCTGCACTGCTAACCATGGAAGGGTGTTTATCCAACCTTGTTTCTCAGCACTGATGGAAAGAGGTGCTTGGAGGGAGGGAGGGTCACAGAGGAAAAGTAACAACCGGGATGGATGTACCCTTGGGGACACTTTAGGGAGGCAAAGGAACTTGCTTTGTATGTCCATGAAAAATAACAATAGTAGCTAATATTTTGGAGGGCTGCATGCCAAACACTTGTTTTAAGCCTCTTATGCAAATTCAATGTTTTAATTCTCTGATATCCAGGTGGTAAGTACTGTTACTACCCAGCTCTTTAAATGGCGGTGCAGGGGGTGGGGAGGCGTAAAGAGGCGAAGTACCTTACCCAGGTGGTATATGACTTGAAGAAGCTAGAATTCCAACCTGTCGCTAGCTGCTGTACAGCCTGTTCCAAGTTCTAGTTATCCTATGTACAACCGAGTAAAGTGCTTCCCGGTCCTAGACCACCCATCGCTGCAGCCACTGTGTCAGTCCATCTTGTTGAGGGCCTTCCTCTTTTTCTCTGACCCTCTGTTTCACCAAGTATGATGTCCTTCTTCAGGAACTGACCCCTCCTGAAAACATATCCAAAGAATGTGAGACTAAGTCTCTCCATCCTTCCTTCTAAAGAGCATTCTGGTTGTACTTCTCCCAAGACAGACTTGTTCCTTTTTCCAGCAGTCTATGATACCTTCAACATTGTTTCCCATCACCATAATTCAAAGGTATTGATTCTTCTTCAAGTCTTCCTTATTCATTATCCCGCTTTCACAGTTCTGTAAGGCAACTGAAAGCACCATGGCTTGGGTCAAGCGCACATTGGTCCTTAAACTGACATTTTTGCTTTCTACCAGTTTAAAGAGGTCTTCTGCAGCAGATTTGCCCAATGCAATGTGTCATTTGATTTCTTGACTTCTGTTTCCATGGGCGTTGATTGTGGATCCAAGTAAGACCAAGTCCTTGACAACTTCAGTATTGTCTCCATTTATCATGATGCTGGTTATTGGTCCAGTTCTGAGGATTTTTGTTTTCATCCTGTTGAGGTGCAATGCGTACTGAAGGCTGTGGTCTTTAATCTTCGGTAAGTGCTTCAGGTCCTCCTTACTTCTAGCAAGCGAGGCTGGGCGTGGAGCAGACAAGCCTGGAGGCAGAGAGGTTAGGATGCTGCAGCAAGCCAGGTAAGAAGTGCATCGAGGGTAAATGAAAGTAGAGGTGCTGCTAACCTGAAGACGGAGGTTCAAATCCACCCACTGATCCTGTGGAGGAAAGGGCCTGCAATCTGCTTCTGGAATGACTACAGGCAAGAAAATGCCACAGAGCACAGTTCTGCTCCGTAACACAGGGGGTCGCCTGTCACCATGAGTTGCAATTAACAGCGATGGTTTTGGTTTCTTTTTCTCTCTTTTTATGAAACCCAATTCAAGTCCAGCTTGAACCAAAAAAGAGTTGGAGCCCGTTGACTTAGGAAGTACAGGTGCAGTTGAAGTTATATGAGCTCCCTCTCTCTGTATCCTACCTCTTCTTAGCTTTTCTCTGAACCTTGGATGTTTTCTGTCTTTCCTGGAGTCGGTTTGCTTCACCTTGTAGAAAAATCACTGTCACGTGTGACTCCACAGAGAAAAAGATGACAACCTAGGAGATCCCTATGGGGCAACTCTACTCTGTCGTATAGAGTTCCTGTGAATTGGAATCAATAGCACACAACAGCAGTAACCTCAGGCTTGTTTCTCAGTTTATGCTCCAAAAGGAAGCAACACTTTATATCATATCTGGTGGAAAAGTTGGTCTTGCTTTGGACACGTGCTTGTCTGTGGCCCATGCACTGAGGATTCGGTGCTGTGATTGATCCAACCTGAGCAGTGAACCAAAGAAGTGTGGGCACCGTAGGGCTGGTGACCCACAAAAAGCCCGTGGAGTGAGGAACTGGGGGATATGAGTTCTCTAAGAGACAGACAACCGAGAGACAAAAACAATATGTCCACCAACAGGTGACTGTGGAACATTCAGACAGAGATGGTTTAGGATGATTCATTCTAAAGCAGAATGACCCTCAGAGCTAAGGATCAGGAAAGGAGATTTCTGTCACTTGCTGCCGTCATCTCTGTCTACAGCCCCTCAAGGGAATCATCGCCTTCTCACATTGAAGATCCAGCCCTGGATGGCAGACACTTGCAGGTAATAATGGTGTTACCCCCAGGGTCTTTAAGCAGACAGAGGTGGCAATGAAAACCACGGTCCTCAGGATACCCATGATGATTAAAAGCAGTCGCTGGCATCCATATGGAGAGCACAGATTCGAGTTAGGTGACTTTATATTTCTGTCATACAGGCTGGCAGCACTTATCTCCTCCCCCAGTTGTAATTACACAGTTTTCCAGAAATGCCATTCAGATCCTGTTTTAGCTGTACTTGTAACCTGGGCAGTGTTGCTGAATGCCAGGGGACCAAAAGACTCTGAGCCAATTAAATAGCAGGTTGGGAAATAGGAAAGACAGCCACCTGTTAGGTATGAGTGCTAGGAACTGGCATAAACAAATAGCCCTGTGCCTGAGTTGGGTCTCCATTATGTGTATCATCACTGAGGGGGCAGTTGATTTTATAGCAAGAGATCTGGCTGCTGGACTGGCCTCAACATAATAACTGTGTGACCCCAAGTAGGCTGTGTAACCTTTGAGGGCCATAATTTGCATTGCCATCAGAATGGGTATAATACTTCCTGGGGCCAGGTGGGGTAAGGCAGAAGAGAAAAAATGCACGTGAATTATTGTATGACTCAGCCATTCCACTCCTAGGCATATAGACCCCAATGAATCAACAGCAGCAATACAAAGAGGTACTTGTACACCTGTGTTCACCTGCAGCACGGTTCACAATAGCCAAAAAGTAGAAACAACTCCAGCATCCATCAACAGGTGAATGAAGCAGGAAGATGTGCTATGCCCATACAATGGAGTATGACTCAGGCATGAGGAAAACAGAGTGGCATCAACAGCTAAGCGTTGGACTGCTTAGCAGTTCAAACCCACCTAGAGGTACCTCGGAAGAAAAGCCTGACCACCTGCTTCGGAAAGGTCCTTGCCGTGAAACATCTACGGAGGTGTGTGGCTCTCCTCTACACACATGGGTTGCCAGGAGTCAGAATTCACTCAACAGCAACAAGTAGAAATAATACATATATATTACATATGTATTATATACATATATAATTTGATATATTATATCAAATATATACATTATATATATCATTACATATATTATATATTATACATATATAATTCTGATATATCAGAAATAAGTTCTGATATGATATATATGTAGTATATATTATATATAATATATAGTAAGTGCTGTACTATCGATGAGCCTTGAAGACATCCTGAGTGAGGAAAGGCAGACACGAAAGAACAAGTGTGGTGTAATACTTCTTAGATGAGCTCTCTGGAGGAAGCAAAGACCTAGAGGCAGAAAGTGGGTAACAGGTAACTGGGGGCTGGGGTGAGAGAAACAGAGCTACTGCCTAACAGGCGTCAAGTTTCTCTATGGGGTGAGGGAAGTGTTTTGGGAAATAGATACTGGTGATGGTTGCCCAACACAGTGAATGTAGTGTCCTTGAATTACCCACTTAAAAATAGTTAAATTAGTTACAGTTTCATGTTATATATACATAACAAAAACCCAAACCCACTGCAGTTGAGTCCATTCTGACTCATAGTGACCCTATAGACAGAGTGGAACTGCCCCATCGTGTTTTCAAGGAGCACCTGGTAGATTTGAACTGCCGACCTTCTGGTTAGCAGCTGTAGCACTTAACCACTACACCACTAGGGTTTCCTGTTATATGTATTTTACCAAAATAAAATTTCCTAAAAATGCACTTGAAACACTGATGCAAAGTTCATAATTAGTGGATCTCTGTTTCTTTTCCCTCCAAGGTGTACCCTTTCTCTGTGGCCACCACACCTTTTATTTCACTTTTTGTTTGGAAGGGAAGAGTGGTCAGGAGACAGAGTGGCATGAAGGTTTTAAACTGGCACATCTGGATGCCTGCTGCTTTGCTAGCTGTAGCACCACAAACGTGTTTCTCTGTGAGCCTCAGCTTCCTCTTCAATAAAATAGGATGACTTACTATTCCCTGGAATTGGAGATTCAGCAAGGGTAACAGTGAAAACTGTGAGAGCCGGAACTCAACAGGACTGCTTTGTCTCGGGTTCTTGCTACATTTCTGTCTCTATCAAAACTAAACCCAACCCAGCCCTCGAGTCAATTCTGACTCATAGCAACCCTACAGGACAGAGCACAACTGCTCCATAGACTTTCCAAGGAGCGCCCAGCAGATCTGAACTGTTGACCTTTTGGTTAGCAGACATAGCACTTAACTACTACGCCACCAGGGTCTCCTCACTCTTTATTAGCATAAAATATTTGAGTTTTCCTTCTCTGGCAGGTTTCTGCCTCACACAGGTTCCAGTTTTCACAGGTTTCACTGTCTGTATTGTTGGGTACTGCAGATGTGTTGTGTCAATTCCAACTCACAGTGACCCCATGTGACAGAGTAGGATGGCCCAATGAAGTTTTCTTGGTTATAATCCTTGGGGAAGCAGATCATCATGTCTTTCTTCCACAGAACCATTAGCTGGGTTTGAACCACCTACCTTCCAACTAGCCACTGAGCACTTAACCAGTAGTTGTGCCACTGAGGCTCCTTAAGGTAACATACACTTATCTACTAACACGGTGCCTGCCACTGAGGAGGTACTCAGTAGATAGTAGCCGTGACTCTTTTTTATTTTTGGAACATAAACACATTATACAGACAAGTAGCTTGGTTACTAGTGAGCCTACTAGGTGCCTAGTTAACCCTGAATGGTTCTCCTTGTCTGTGCTTGGCCAAGACTGAGTAGAGACCCGTGCCAGACACCACGACAAGTCGTTCCCCAAATGACTGTGCACAGAACCAACAGAGGGGAGGGATCCTTGTTAAACTCCAAACTCCTGAAGTCCTTACCCGGAGATTCTGATTCAGAAGGCTTCCAGGTAGGATTTGGGGATCTAAATTATCTAAAAAGCCTTGCAGGGGATACTGACGCAGGCAGTCCAAGGTTTGACCCTGACACTAGCATGATAGGACATCCTTTTTATGATGCTCACACCCTTCCTACTGAGAAGGACATTCATGTCCAGCCAGGCTGCCCCACAAGTTTGTTTGTCCTTTGGTGCTTTTTCTGAACCGCGCAGGTGACAGTCTCTTGGCTGAAGTGGTTTAGGATGAGACAGTTTGCAGAGACAGGGGTGTGGACTTGATAAGCCCCTAAAAAGTGTCTGACTCACTGGTGAAGCTTTTCCTCCAGATGCTCCCTGCGTCCTACCAGGTGCCGCTCCCGAGGCTTAGATGAAGTCTGACGATCTAGTGACCGAATGCCCCTAACGCCCCCATCCCATCCCACTTCCAGCCTCTGCACAGGTTCAGGAATTTCCACAACACGTGCTCCTGGCTGAGGCTACAGTCAGCCCAGCCCTCTCCACCCAATGATTCTGAAAAGGGTAGCTAATTATTTAGTCTTCAAGAAGGAAAATCTGAGGGCGATTTAATAACAGCCTGCAACCGTATGAAGCGTTATTAGGAAGCTGGCGACCACTTGTGCCCGCACCCCACCACAGCAAGGAGGAGCACAGATGGGGTTTAAATGCAGAAACAGAGAGCAGAGGGCACCAGGACAGCCATACGCAGGACAGTGCTGATGTGGCTTTGAGGAGCAGCCTAGGACGTCTATCTTGCTAGGATCCATGACAAGGAAAATCTTCTCTAAGAAGGAGCTGGTGTATTGTCTTCCTCAAAGGCTGTGAACTTCAAAACCCAAACCAAAGCCATCACTATCAAATTGATTCTGACTTGTAATGATCACACAAGACAGAGCAGAACTGCCCCATGGGGTTTCTAAGGAGCAGCTGGTGGACTCGAACTTACAACCTTTGGGGAATAGTCAGCCTTTTAGTTAGCAGCTGAGCTCTTAACCACTGCACCACCGGGGCCCTGAGCTCCTTCCAGACAGGGTTTTTTTGATTCAGGTCCAAACCCTGGTACGCTGTAAACAAGGGTTTCCCAAAGATGGTCTGAGCACTGACAGCATCACCTGGAACTGGGCTAGAAAAGCAGAGCCTCAGGCTTTACCGCAGACCTACTGAACCACCTATTCTGCGGAGGAGACCAGCAAGCTGTGGGTGAACAACCAACCCCTCAAGATCATTCTGATGCTAGCTGAAGGAGGACTCAGGCTCCCTCTCTAATGTGCACACCACTCACCTAGGGATCTTACTGAAGTGAATTTTCGGTAGCTCTAGGGTGGGGCCTGAGATGATACATTTCTAGAAAGCTCTAAGTGGTGCTGATGCTGCCAGTCCACATGCTACAGCTTGAACAGTGAGGCTCTGGGATAGAAGACACTTATACCTCCCCAGCACATGAGACTCGGGCCCATTCCCAGCAGGAAGCATGAAAAGGATCAGGGGCCATGCAGAACCTGGCTCAAGGCAGATGGGACACGGTGGGAAATGGGGAGTCACAGACACCTGGGTTTCAATCCAGCCTCTGTCACTTGCTGACCATTCTCATAAGCCTGTTTCCTCTTCTGTATGGGGGCATGGATGTCCCAGGTGATTAGGAGACACAGGTGATGTGAAGGAGTAGGAAGCTCCTGACACGGTGTTTTGCATGTGGTCCCCACTTGGACAGGTTATTGCCCTTCCTTTTAATGGCCAGTCCACTCCAAAGTTCCCAGGAACATCCTGGGGCATCTGGTAATGGGGGCACCCATTACACATGCAGGACAGGGTGCTTCTCTTCCCTCTCTGCCTTGGCCAACTGCCTTCTTTTGGAACCATATGGATAGCACAAAATTCAAGTTACTCACTTGTATGGATTGAATTGTGTGCCCAAAAAATATGTGTTGGAGATTCTCATCCCTATACTGTGGTTGTAGTCCCATTTGGAGACAGGGTTTTTGTTATGTTAGTGACCACATCAGTATAGAGTGTGTCTTAAGTCAGTCACTTTCCAGATACTGTTGCTGTTCTTGTTAGGTGCCGCTGAGTGGATTCTGACTCATAGTCACCCCTATGCACAACAGGATGAAACACTGCCCGGTCTCGTGCAGTGTCCACCATCGTTTTTATGCTTAAACCCACCGTTGCTGCCATTGTGTCAATCTGTCTCGCTGAGGGGCTTCCTCTCTGTCGCTGACCCTCTGCTCTACCAAACATGATGTTCTTCTCCAGGGACTGATCCCTCCTGACAGCAGGATATAGAGAGCAAATTGGGCCTAGAGAAGGAAGCCCGGATGGAAGGGAAGATACGTGCCACCATGCAGAGATCACCAAGGAACTGAGGAACAGCAGCTGAAAAGAGACAGGGAACTTTCTCCAGAGCCCAAAGCCTTTGCCTAGAGCCTGTGCCCTGAATTCAGACTTCTAGCCACCTAAGCCAAGCCAAGTGCCGTCAAGTTGGATCTGACTCATGGCAACCGTAGGGGCCAGGGTAGAACTGACACCCAGAGTATTCAAGGAGCGCCTAAATAAATTCCTGTGCATTAAAGCCACTCACCTGTGTTCTTTCTGTTATAGCAGCACTAGATAACTAAGACACCCATCAAAACCCACTTTCCCTTCTCTCATGGGAACAAAGTTGGGGCTGCCCAGCTAGAAGTTACATGACTGAGTCAGGAACTGGCTTCAGGAACTCAAACAAAGCCTCTACTTCAATTCACCGACCTGACTCCCCAAAGTGTGTCACCATCCTGGATCTCTTCTCCGAACTTCAAGCCACCATGTCTAACGTGCTGGATGTTTTAAGATCAGGGTTGAAATCCAATGGCCCAATTCAGCCTCCTGTCTTTTTTTTGTAAATAAGGTTTTATGGGAAAGCAGCCTTTAGTGCTTTACAGCCAAACTGCCTATGGCTGCTTTCCCATAAAACTTTATTTACAAAAAAAGACAAGAGGCTGAATTTGGCTGGAGGTTTTCGACCTTGACCCCGTTACTGTCTATGGCTCCTCTCCTGCTGTAATGTCTAAGTTGAGTCGTTACACCGGAAACCATCAGGCCTGCAAAGCCCAAAATATTTACTGTCTGGCCGTTTATAGAAAAGGTCTCCTCCCCTGAAACTAAGCTCTATGAGAACAAAGTGTTTTTGTGGTTGTTATTATTTTGTTTTTCTCATTCCTCTGTTTCCTTTGCAGCTGAATCTCCAGTGCCTAGTATGCAGCAGGTCTTTGATAATATTGTCAGAGGCATGAATTAGTAAGTGAATTAACTCTGCTGACAGTCTCCTTCCATGTACTGGAAAAATAAATGGAACTTGTGGGCACCAGATTTACTGTTTTATCAACATGGCAACCCCAATGAAAGGAGATTGTTTCCTTTCCCTCCAGGCATCCGTATGCGTCAACCCGGAGAGGTCAAACCAACCATGCCTGGGACTCATTCCTTCTTGTAAAGGGAGGCATCAGAAAATCCTCAATACAAGGTCTGTGACCCTCTGTTGTTTGTTGTTTGTTGTTTGTTGTTGTTGTTGTCATTGGCAAGTGCCGCTGAGTCAGTTCTGAGCTGTGGAATTACCTGTGATGGAGTAGGACTGCTCAACAGCGTTTTCTAGGTTGTAATCTACGAGAGCGGATGGCCAGGTCTTTCTCGTGTGAGCTTTGGTAGGTTCCAATGGCCAGCCTCTAATTTAGCAGCTGCGTCCTTACCTCTTGCAATACCACAGCTGCTCTGCAGTGGTGGCAGGTAAGTTTTAACACTCTACGTAGTGTTCCCAAGCAAGACGCAGCCATGTCTACACTGTCTTCTAGGAAAGAGCTTGCCTCTCTGTGAAGATTTCAGTGTTGTCCGGAGAGTGGCTGTTCCACCTGAAGACTTGTACACAAGTGCTCCCAGCAACAACCAAAAGCAGAAACAATGCAGACAACCATCAGCTGGTGAATGGGGAAACAAACTGTGATACAGCCCTATCGTGAAACAGTTCTCAGCCAAAAAAGGAACAAACTACTGATGTTACAACACGGATGATCCCGAGGACCTTCTGCCCAATGAAAGAAACCACACAAAAAGATGACATGTTATAGGACTCCATCTGCATGAAATGTCCAGAAAAAGCAAATCTACAGAGGCAGAAAGTAGATTAGTGGTTGACTAGTGATTGGGCTAGGAATGGTATGCAAGAGATTTGGGAGCAGGGTGGTGATGGAAATGTTGTAGCACTGTATGGTGACAATGGTACTACAAGTCTGTGAATCACTAAAACTTAAATTCTGTGCTTAAAAGCAGGTGAATTTTATGGCATGCCCCTTATACAAATTGACAAAGTTTCCTTAAAAAGTTAAATGAGCAAGGGGGCAGGGGACCTAGATGACTGGAGATGGAACAAGCAGAATGGAAACAATGAGAGAGCTGACACAAGGTGAAAAGTATAACCAATGTCACTGAACAAATTGTGTAGAAATTGATAAATGGGAATGTAATCTGTTGTGTAAACTTTTGCTGAAAACACAATATTTTAATAAAAAATGTGAGCACAATAAAAATAATTTAGGTAACTTCAAAAAATAATTTAAAATGGAAAAATTCAGCCCTTGCCAAAGTATTTTTGGTTCTGTGTCTAAAGTCTCTCCTGTCCATTTCTCTTCAAGAATTATTCTTAGGACAAATACTGTATGAGACCCCTATGATAAGATCTCAAAAACAGACTTACGTATGGAAGAAAAGACTCTTTGACGGCTGCAAGGGAGGGGTGGGAGGGAGGGCGAGGGGAGGAGAGTTTAGATTAGATAGTTGGTAGAAATTTGGTTGGGTGAAATTTGTAATAGCACACATTAGAAACAAGAACAATATTAAGTGGACTTTAACATAACTTGAATACTCCTTCCATCTTAACCCAATATTGCAAGGATAGAGTAGCTGGAGCAGGGGGCAGGAGACCATGCTCTTAGGTGAAAGCGAGGCCAACTGGCACAACTAGCATTTTGCTAAGAGGGTTCTCTGCACTCCACATTGGTGAGTGGCGTCTGGGGTCTTAAAAGCTGCCAAGCTGCCATCCGAGGGCACAGCAAATGGTCCCAACTCAGCAGGAACGGATGCTCACTGAGGACCAAAATGACATGGGGTAAAGACAACCCAGAAGATAGACAGACCCACATGAGCGGGTGCCTACATAGACCTGGGACTGGAAGAACTGGATGGTGCCTGGCCACCACCAGTGATAGCCATGATGGAGCTCACTAAGTTCAGTCTCACTGGGAATACAAGAATAAAAAGGGGTGCACCCTGAGATCTCAACTAAAAGACCACAATTGACAGTCCAGCAGCTTTGGGGTTCCCCTGGGAGCATGGCCCCTGGCCCTGATGCCGCCCTTGCCCATGAATCATAATGAGGGTCCATTGTTTGGACACGAATGGATTGGACTTGGTGATGCAGAGTGACCATATATTGGATGAACTTTATGGTTCTATGCATCTATAGGATATCATCCTGCTGACCTATGGCTGGAGGAAGGGGAGTAGGTTGAGGGGAGGGGAAAGGAAACTGTTGGGAGGATAAGACATGTATGGAGCAGAGAGGAATAGTGTGCTGTCACTGGGCAGGGACAGCAGTGGAAGCTGCGTATAGGTGGACATGTAAATTTATATGGGAATGTACATTTTCACTCAGTCATAATAAAAAAATATAAAAAAGAATTATTCTTCCTCACTTCCTACGTATTTCTGTGAAGGATCAGTGAAAGGCACTCATCAGTGTCCCAAACAATACAAATAAAGTTATGACTGTGTATCAGCGTTGGCCTCATTTCTCCCTTCTCAGTGTTTGGGTAGTTACATAAGGTTGTGATCATTCCCTGTTGAGATGTGATTCTCAGTCATCCCTATGATTAGGTCTACTGTGAGTTGGTACCAGTGGGGGTGTGGCCCACAGCATCTTACCACCTTCCTTGGCCTTCACCTATCCTCTCCCCACTGACTAGCACTCCCTGCTCTCCTTTCTAGGAATTTGGCTTGTTCTGGATCCTGCAGCTGGCTCCTGTTCATCTGACCTCCAGTTCTTGAGATGAACTAGCAGGCTGCCTGCCCATTGTGGGTTTGCCAGCCCCTGTGGCTATGTGAATCAGGAGGAGCCTCTTTCCTGCCCCATGGACTTGGTGTGTTCCAACCTGGACAATCATGTGAGCTGTCTGCTTGATATAAATCTCTCTCTCTTTATATACATATTTACACACGTTACTGGTTTTGCTTCTCTAGAGATCTCAGCCTAAGACAGACAATAAGAAGTTATAACATTCTGACCTTCTGAAACCATTTTCTGGTTATGTTTACAGAATCTGGCCTATGAGCTGTGAATAAGACTCTGTGGCTTGACCCCCCTTACTGCATGAGTGGCACTAACTCAGGGGTTCAACCCCACTGGAACAACTGATGAATACAGACCGTCCTTGGATTACAATGTCCATTCTTAAATCTGTCTTTAAGTCAAATTTATATGTAAATTGGAAGAATTAGATCTAATTCCTAGGTAGCACCAATTAGTCAAATGTTTGTCTTAGTAGATAGTGTACTTTTCTGTGGATAAAAAAACATTGACAAACCATATCCAGGTACACTAAAACACCTACAGTGCAGTTAATTAATATGGCCCTTGTAGCCATGGTGAGACTATACAAATGAGGTGCTTCTGGCCCACCAAGGGGCTTGGATACTTTGCTAATCATGCGAATGAGGTGCATGGTAGGGAGCGAGACCATGAAAACAAGATGTATGGAACCCTAACTAAGGGATTGGTCAGTTTCATCATTCCTTTAGGCTTAAAGGGAGACACAGAATAAAAGGAAATGTGAGAGACAGTGAGAGATGACAGCGTGAGATGACAGTAACAGGGAGCTAGGTGCCAGATAGCTGAGGTGTGCCTTGTGGACCCACAGAGCTAAGAGGTGGAACACTTGCCCAAGAAGGCCCTCAGCAGGGCCCACAACAGAGCATGAGAAGCAGCTGTTGATCAAGGAGCTACATCCTGCGTTGTTCCCTTTACTTCCAAGTTGATTCTGATTTACTTCCAAGTTGATTCTGATCCTAAGATATAGCCTGTAACTTCCTTGATAAACCACTTAAGTCTTACGTACTGTTTGTGAGTTCTCTGTGATGTTGAAATTGCTAGTATTTTTGAACAAACATCGCTTGTTCCACTCTGCTCTGGACACTACCGATTCCATATAGCCAGTATGCATAGCTTTAAGGGTGAGGAATGGAGGACTCCTCCACCGAGCTGCCTGGTCATGTGGACCACACACCATCCCAAGTTACTGAAACCAAAGACAGGAGGGAGAGTTCTAAGGGGAGGGAGCAGGTGATGTTTGAGGTAATGGAGTGGTACAGCCACTTGGAAAAGGTAGACATTTGGAACTGCTTTAACTTCCTCCTCATGGGAACTAGCTTTGTCCTGGTCCTTACAAATTATTCATTTAACATCTTTCACCTAACAATACAATAGTAATAGTAATATTCTATGCACATCACCAAATAGTGCCCATTTGCTATTAGGAGCTATGGCTGGTACCATGAGATTTTAACATAATGGGCTTTACAAGGGCTGGTTCATAACTACTGGTGGCACATAAATTGGATGTTTGTAACCCAGGGTCTGCTCTACTATAGTCACATAGGGAACAGGAACAGTACAAGTCTAACCTTGCATTGTGATTACAGGGGACTGAGGCTGAAAGAAAAGCTCTCATCAGTCTGTCTTCTCATTATCTGCAATTTCCATTTCAACGCAGTCACAGGAAGACAGAAGTAGCCTCAGTTCTGGTGGTTTGTAGCCCTTCAACTGGTCCAGCCTCATCATGTGTCCATGCCTAGGCCTGGGGAGAGTGCACTGAGATTGGTCACCCCACTAGAAACACACGGAACTAGAGAAGGGCAGTTCCTACAAAGGGAATAAGGATGGTGAGACGGCAGAAACAGCAGACAGCCATTTATTATTTCTATATGCAGAAAAATTATAATGGGACAAGATGTCCTGAAGGTGAAACAGCCAGTGTGGGCTTGAAAGTGCCTAAGTTCCTTATCAGTCAAAAACTTAGATAGGTGCTCATAGGGAAACTCCTACCTGGTTATTTTCAGATCTACCTTGATGGGGCAGCAAGATTTCCCAAAGCTGCTCCATGCAAGGCCAAGTCCTCCATCTCCAATCAAGGGGCATTACCAGGTGGTCCACAGGTGATGATCAGTGGATAGCCCACATGACCAGGCAGCTCAGTGGGGAGCCCTCCACTCCTCACCCTTAAAGCTATGTAGATTGGCTACATGCAATTGGCAGTGACCAGTGCAGGATGGAAACGAGAGCTCTTTATTCAAAAATTCTAACAATTTCAAGATGGCAACAGCTGAAGATCAAACCAAGCATAAGGCTCTTTCGTGCAAGGGCCTGTGTGACTGACTACACAGGTCACATGCCCATAAAATCAATCCTGTTCTTAAGACGTAATTTTTTTGTTTCTTGTGCCATCTGAAGGTCAACTCTGAAGGCCCTTCTCCACCTCCTCCTGGGTCTCTCTTGCACTTCCTGTTCTTTCACTCCACCCCTCCCCTTTATCCAGTCTTTGAAAACTGAAAACAAAGAAAAAACCCACTTCCCTCTGCAAAGTAAAATCCAGTTATCAATTATCTTGAGGCTAGAGAACTCTGCGAGCAGAAAGAAATCACTCTTGAAGAATTTTACCCTTAAAGTACATCTTCCTCTATTTACCCTCATCCTGGCCCAGAAACATCCCCAGTATTTTTTGTGGGACTCAGGTTGAAGACAAGGTGCTTCCTGAAGAGAACACCAGTCACCAGGACTACTGCCACCTGATGGCATTTCATAATGACTATTACCACTACTAAGTCCTTACTTGGTGGCCAAGCAGTGTCCTGAATGTCTGATGTACACTTATTCCATTTCATCTTCACAACAATTTTGTAAGCTAGTGTTTTAGTCAGCTAGTGCTGCTCTAACAGAGATACCACCAGTGGATGGCTTCAGCAAAGAAAGGCTTATTCTTACACAGTTCAGCAGGTTACAAGTCTTCATTCAGGGTGTCCAGTCCATGGGAAGGCTTTCTCTTTGTCAGCTCTGGAGTAAAATCCTTATGTTTCATCAGTCTTTGGTCAGGGAGCATTTTGGCCCTAGGAACCTCTGATCTGAAGAAGACACACGTCTCCTAGTGCTGCATTCTTGATGGTGTGAGGTTCCCAATTCTCTCTGCCAGAGTTTGTCTTTTATACCTCATGAGTCTGCTTCAAGGCACAAAACAAATTCACACATTGACGCTTCCTGGACCAACACAACTGCTGCCCATCCACCCTTGTTAACATCACAGGGACAGGAATTCCAACATGGAGAAACATCACAAGATACCAGGAATTATGGCCCAGCCAAATTGTTTCAGATTTTTTAGGGAACACATTGAATCCGTCACAGCTTGGTGCAGAATCACTACAACTATCTCCACTTTTCAGGCAAAAACAGAGGCCAAGAGACACTTAGAAAATTTGTCCAAAGTCAAACAGGAGGATAAGTGACAGAGGTGGGATTTGAACCCAAGCCTGACAGAGGCCAAAGTTACTGATTTTTCTGCTATGCCGACATCTTCCACTCCTAACCCCACAGAGCCCTGGAGGCTGGACCCAGGTCAGATGAAAACAGCATTGTTTAAGATACATTTTTACGCCTATAACCAAAACCAACCCCCTTGCCATCGAGCTGGTTCTGACTCATAGCGACCCTTTAGAACAGAGTAGAACTACCCTGCAGAGTTTCCAAGGAGTGCTTGGAGGATTTGAACAGCTGACCCTTTGATTGCAGCCGTAACACTTAGCCACTGTGCCTCTTGGGATTTCCTTGATGCCTATAAACCAAAAAGCCAAAACCAAACCTATTGCAATGGAGTCCAGTTCTGTTCTAAATGGCCAACTTTGAAGATTACCAAGAAAAAAAATATATATAAAATGATAAAACGGCCAGCCAAAGTAACTGCGAGTCAATTCCAACTCATAGCGACCCTATAGGACACAGCAGAACTGCCCCATAGTGTTTCCAAGGAGCAGCTGGTAGATTTGGGCTGCTGTACTATTGGTTAGCAGTTGAGCTCTTAGTCACTGTGCCCCTTGAGCTCCAAAGTACCTTTGGTAGGAGTCAAGGCAAAATTCTACTTGAATACCCGTTGGACTAGCTCTTTATGGGTTCAAAGTCGAGATCAATGAAGCTCAGGTCACTCATCTTCGTGTATAGACTAAATGGGTAATGGTAGAAATGAGTAAGAATAAACAAACCACCCTGCAGAAAGACTGCTTTAGCTTCTAGAGAAGAGCCAAGGTCATGGGAACTTTCCAGCCCTCGCTAAAGCACGACTTGGATCATTTCCTCTACTGAGCTCATGGAGAACCAATCTCCAAGAGCCAGGCATTGTCCTGGGTGTGGAGTGTGGAGAAGACAAAGCAAGCCAGGACTCAGCTTAAAAACTTTCCACGGCTTCCATTGTCTACAGAATAAATACCAATCCCTTGGCCTAGAATTCAAGGCCTTTCAAGACCCAACTCCATGCCCTCACTTCTCACTCTTGCAGAGGAAATGTGGACAGGGTGTGGGAAGCTGGAGAAGGCGAGAGATCACACTGGAAACCGTCAGCCGAATTTACAGAGTGATGCCAGGCATTGGAAAGGGGGAAGTGTCTCCTGTCTGTCACAGCTTGGGTTGATAGTGACTCCTCCTTGTGGCTGGGCTGACATCATTGTCTCAGGGACTACATTTTGCCTCTCTGGGCATAAGAGTCAGACTTCCCCAACAAGGAGAACAGGTGACTCAGAAAAGATGGTATCTGCCACCCCAGCTTGTGTCCCACACCGGTGGTAACAGGGCACACTGAGGCCACTCCCTGATCAGCCATATCCAATCCCCCTCCTCCCAGTCTCTGCCCATGTCTTATGGGGCTCGTATCCTTTCTTGTCTCAAACACATCATCTCCATTTGTCACAACCTTGTGATGCAACTTATGTCAACTGTGAAATACCCGGTAGCAAAGTTGACACTTAAATACTACGAATCAGTTGTGCCAAAAAGAATGGTCTTCTTTGTTTCCCATAATTATTATCTGCATCTGAAAGTCCTTACTTTAAGGAACTTGCCTATTAAACATAAGCCAGTGTCCTCTGCTTTAAAATACGCTTTTTCAAGTGTACAGATCGAATAGAATTCTCTCCATCAGCTCAAGGGTGTTTTCTATCTCCTCTTTCCCAAAACAGATCCAAGGAGATCCGATGGCCCACTAGTTAAGCACTTGGCTATTAACCAAGGTCGGGGTTTGAATCTACCAAACTCTCCACAGAGAAAGGTGCAGCAGCAAAGTTTACAGCCTTAGAAACTCTGTGGGGCAGTTTTATTCTGTCCTATGCAGTCACCATAAGTCAAAACAGACTCTAGGGAAAAGGGTTTGGTTTCAGTTTTAAAATGGATTCAGGGATTCTGGAAAAATCTTAATGACATTTTGGGAAGACTGTCGAGTCTATGGGGCTTCTGTTTAGGGGATATCATGCCATTTGTCTTTGCTTCAGGGCCAGAACTAGGTTTAGGGCTGACCCTGCACTTGCAGAATATTATAAATAATCAGAATTCACTAGAATTTCAACATAAGGTTTATTCTGAGGAGCTATTCTATATGCATCTGTGGAGGCCGTTTTGATTCCAGAAAAAGCAAAGGGTTCAAACAAGGTCCAAGCCAGCCCAGTGCCGTCGAGTCCGATCCGACTCATGAGTCAAACAAGGTAGGTAAGCCAAAAACTCATTCCTGTCAAGTCAATCCCAGCTCATGACAACCCTACAGGACAGTGTAGAGTTGCCTCATAGGGTCACCAAGGCTGTGGTCCTTAAGCAAGTAGACTGTCCCATCTTTTCCCCCATGGAGCGGCTGGTGGATTCCAACCACTGACCTTCTGGTGAGTAGCTAAGCTGTTAACCACTGCACCACCAGGGCTCCGTAAAGAGAAAAGGAGGGAGAAATATGGACAATCAACCACTGGCTAATTTTAACTTAATTGTCATCAACGGAGTTGTGTCTCCCCAAAATACATTTATCAGTTTGGCTAAGCCATGGTTCCCAGTACTGAGTGACTGTCCACCGCTTTGTCATCTGATAATGTTCTCCTCGCTGCAGTGCAGCCTGTCCCCATCATGTTGATGACATGAGATTAGCAGCAGCTGGGTTAATGACGTAGGACTCAATCTACAAGATTAGATTGTACCTTGAGCTCAGTCCTACTGTGTAACAGACAGGGTCACCAGGAGTTGGAATCGACTCATCAGCCACGGGGCCAGCTAGTGTTTAGTTCTCTAAACTGTAACTGCATAACATGTCTGGATCACTCTTACCTATTTTTCAAGCAGTTGGATTAACATTTTTTTTTTAACTAAATGCTACATGAGCAATCAAGTCAATAAAATAGAAATTGAAAAACAAACGTTTATAAAGGAGAACTGAATCTTGATTAACACAACACCCCTCTCTCCCACCCCGAAAAACACTTGTGGCCGTGGAGGCATTTGGAAAAGTGGGCGTGGCATCATGTGATTGACTGGCCTCGAAACCATCCGTAGCCTACTGTGGGGACCGTGCCTTCTGGGAACAAACTCAGAGTAGACAAAGGCGGGATAAACAACTAAGTAATGTGTAGAGAACGTTGTTCAACCCAGAATGACATTCATATTACAAAGAAAGAGCCTGAGTATTAGAGAGCTAAGTGACTTGCCCAGGCGACTAATGGTCAAATCACATGTCACATGGAGCTCTTCTGCCTGATTCAGAGCCTGAGCACCTAGCAGCAATGGTATATTGATTTTCAAAAAGAAAACAAAATCGTAGTCTCTCTCAGAATTTGAAATCACTTTTTGCAAAGTTATGCAAATCTTTTCTGAATAATTTTAGTTGAGTGATACTTGAAATTCACACATTTTTCCTCTGAGCTATAAGAGCTCTTTATTTCCTCACAATGTAATCACATTTCTATGAAGCTGCACAACTGCAGGGGGTGCTATTCGTGCCTAGTCTGTGTTAAGAGCAGTCCCTAGAGCGGTGCAGTATGCATCCTGCTCAGGCACAGGTTTGAACCCATGCTCATTTTACTACGACTGTTTTGGATGTGCTTATCTGCCAAATGAGCTAGTTGCTCTGGAATGATTCTGTGGTCCCCTCTGAGGCCCTGTGACCCTGTAACAAGCAATGTACACTCACAGGAGAATAATAAACACACAAGAGCACAAAAGTGCTTTTCCCAGAAAGCTTCGCTGTTTTGCCCAGGTGCAGAGTGGACATGGTTCTGAAATTCCCCATCATATGGCTGTTTAGGGCATCACATGCCTTGTCAATGATCCAGAATTCTCTAGAGTTTAAACACATCAGGAACAAAGTACGACCTTCTAGTAACTGAAAAGCGTCTCCTCTTCCTCCTCCAGCTCACAGGCACTGATCCTTGAAGGACATGATTTACGGCTGCTGTGCCAGCTCTGAATTGCTGTGACCTTTATTTCCTTATCTGTCCAGTCCCCGGAGGGATGGTAGCGGTGTTGTTAGATGCCCTTGCGTCTATTACATTTTCCCAGCCTGGAGTTCAGCTTCACAGGCAACCTCCTGTCATTTGTTTATCTGATAGGTATTATTTCTCCTAAGAATCTAATAAGGACCTTTTAAAGAGTTCAGCCTGGGGGCAGTGGAATGAAACACGACTCGTGGGGAGTGCTTCACAAAGCCCAGCCAGAAGTAAGACAACCGCTCATTGATTTATTGATATATTTATTCAGTCTGTGAGCCCGGCCTGCACACCTGTTTTATGGCCAGCCTAAACCAGCAGCTGTGGACTGTGCTCAGCAGCTAACCTAAAGGTGAGTGGATCGAATCCACCAGTTGCTCTATGGGGTAAAAATGTGACAGTCTCCATCCATAAAGATTTACAGCCTTGGAAACCCCATGGGGTGGTTCTACTCTGTCCTTTGGGTCCTGTGAGTCAGAGACAGTGATGGGTGGGTTTAACAGGTTGAGGGTTGGCACTTGGAGTGATGGAAAAGTTCTGGAACCAGTGAAAGTTCTGGAACTAGACAGTGGTGATAGGTGTACAACATTACGAACGTACCTATTGTCAATCAATGAACACTTTCAATGGTTGCATTCGTCAATTTTACGTTACATATAATACCAAAAAGCCAAACCCATTGTCGCTGAGTCAATTGTTGGAAGACTGGCCCTACTGAGTTTCCAAGGAGCAGCTGGTGGATTTGAACTGCAGACCTTTGGTTCAGCAGCCAAATGTCTAACCAGTGTACCACCAGGGCCTTCTGTTGTATACCTTTTCCCACAAAACCCATGGATAGAGATGTTTTTTTAAATTGTAGGAAAATACAGGTAATTCTTAAATTACCTGTATTTTTCCCTGTTTTAAAAAAATACTTCTACCTATCCACGGGTAGAATTTAAAGCAGATGCATATAACCCTAAGTTAACAACTCAAGATCTCTCAAGCCATGAACAGCAAGGGAAGTGGGGATGCGGGTGGCGTTGATCTGAGACATTCTGGGGGTCTATGCAGTTTGCAGCTTGGGGAGCACCAGCCAAGCTGTCTCCCACTCTCAGAAACAGACAGTAGAATTCAGTGGTTAAAAACCTCAATGTGCAGAGAAACACCAGAAATCAGTGTCACAGAATATGTTTATTGTGAGTAGACATGATGGAGGCAGGCAGTGTCAACCTGAAGGTACTGGGAAGATACTTCAAGGAGGGGACAGTGACGGCTGGTTATATATGGAAGGGTCTGGGCAGGGGAGTGTCTTGAAGGTCGTTGTAATTCTCCAAAAGAGCCCAACTGTCTAAGGAAAACTGTTCTCCACAAGGCTGCTCACTAGGCTATTGTTTGACTTAAAGGTGACTTTAAATCGTTCCCCGAAGGCTCAAGGTTCAAAGGGCACCTAAGGGCAGAGGGCCTGAGTGAGTCATCCCATGCCAGGGACCCAGAAATGTGGATTCCAGGAGAATTAAGTTAGTTTCTCAATAGTCACAGAAGGTTCACTGGATGACAGCTAAACAGAGACCTTCAGGAGGGCAGATGTGTGTAAAGGATGACTAGAGAATTAATGAGTGAGTAATTGAATAAATAAACAAATTCATAAACCAATCCGCCGTTTTGCTTTGGGGTGAGAGGGTAAAAGTAGTCTGGGAAACATAAAGACTAGGGTATCTTAGTTACCTATTGCCTCTCTAACAGAAATACCACAAACGGGTAGCTTTAATACACAGAAACTCATTTTCTCACAGTTTCGAAACACCAAACCCACTGCCACTGAGATAATTCTGACTTATAGCAACCCTGTAGGACAGAGTAGAACTGCTCCATAGAGTTTCCAAACAGAACCTAACAGATTCAAACTCCTGACTTTTTGGTTAGCAGACCTAGAGCTTAACCAAGCCACCTGGATGTCTTCACACCACCTGAAAGTCCTAAATCAGGGTGCCAGCTCTAGGGGATGCTGTCTCTCTCTCTCTCTGTCAGCTCTGGGTGAAGGTACTTGTCTCTTTTCAGCATCTGCTCCTAATCTTCACGTGGTCTGGCATCTATCTTCCCCTGTCTCAGTTTGCCAGATTGCATTTAATGTCATTTATGTTTCAAGAGATTGAAGATACACCCTAAACTAACCTGGCCTCATCAACATAGCAAAACCTACCCATTCCCAAACAGGATTATAACCACAGGCATAGATGTTAGGATTCATAACACATATTTTGGGGGAAAACAATTCAATCCTTACCAGGGAGGGCTGGGGAAGAGGAACAGGCAGCCCCATCAAGTGAAAAGCTAGGAATGTGTTGCTTTTCAAATCCCTCTTGGCCAATTTAAAATGTGTTTTTCCCGGCACTGGCCCTTAACCATTTCCGGAAACGGTTTCGTTAACTGCTGGCCTGCAGCAGGATGGGATAGGGGAAGCCCTGAAGTAGGAATCAGAAGCCCTGGGTCCCAGCCTCTGTCCTGCTGGGCGACCCAAGGGAAGTCACTTAACATCTCTTAATGTGGAGAGGAGCCTCCCTCCCTGCTCTTTCTCAGAACTGTGAAGTGAGATGAGGTAGCCTCTGGGCGACAAGTACTAGGCCTTGTAAACAGGGAACCACAGTATAAATAACATTAGGTATCACTGCGAAGCTCCCTGGGAAGACCTCTGCAGACAGCTCATTAGCCAGGACTTCAGGACATTTCAAAGGGAGCCAGTTTATTAAACCCCAACCCCTGCCCAGGCTGCTTCCTGTCAGGCCCGAGGGTAATCCCGGAGCTGGGAGAATGTGGGCCTGGGAAGAAGAGAGGCTCTAAAAGGGGGGTGGGGAGGGAGACAGACACCCCCCAACTCCCTACCTCCCACCCCCCACCACACCTACCCCCACCCCCAGCCGGGATTCCTGCCTCACTGCAGAGTTCTGATACCCGGAGCTGAGGCTGCTGGAGGCCTCCTGACAAGGCTCTGTCGGGCCCTCCCCAGCTTCCCACAAAGCCCCCTGAAGCTGGGGCTACTAGCCCCTCATCTTTCAGTGAGGAAACTGAGGCTCAAAGGGGTTAAGTACTTGCCTGGAGTCTTAGGGCAATTAAGAGGCAGAATCAAAGGCCAAATTTGTCAACCACTTTTAATTTCAGTGTACTCTCTTCCCCACAAAAAGCCAAACTCATTGCCTTCAAGATAATCCGGACTCACTGTGGCCCTATAGGACAGAGCAGAACTGCCCCACAGTTTACAAGGAGCATCTGGTGGGTCTGAACTGCTTACCTTTTGGTTAGCAGCCATAACACAACCACTAACGGCAGAACCCCTCAAAATTACACAAATGTGCTCAAATATGGGAAGGGGCAAGGCTGCCTGGCACTTTAACAACAGCAAAACTCATTGCCACCTAGTCGATTCCAATTCACAGTGACCCACTTAAAAAAACCCAAACCCCAACCTGTTGCCCTCGGTCACTTTAGACTTAATCCACTTACCTAAAAGAAATCAAACCAAACCTGTTGTCATCGAGTAGATTCCAACCCACAGCAACCCTAAGGGCTGGAGAACTGCCCCGTAAAGTTTCCAAGGGCACCTGGTGGATTCAAACTGTCAACCTTTTGATTAGCAGCCATAGTTCTTTTGTAAAAAACATTTTATTGGGCTTTAAATGAAAGTTTACAATTCAAGTCAATTTGTCATGCAAAAATTTGCACACCTACTGCTGTGTAACACTAGCTGCTCTTCTTCCCCTACAACAGCGCATTTCTCCTTTCCACCCTGTATCTCCCATGTCTGTTCAACCTGATCCTGTCCTCCTCTGCCCTCTCGTGTCACCTGTGGACAGGAGCTGCCCAGACAGCTTCATGTATCTACTTAAGCCAAGAAGCACACTCTTCACCAGTATCATTTTACGTCTTACAGCACAGTCCAATCTGTATTTGAAGAGCTGGCTTCTGGAATGGTTTCAGCTCCGGCTGTTTAACAGAGAGTCCAGGAGCATGTCTTCTGGGGACCCTCCAGTCTGTTGGACCATCAAGTTTGGTCTTTTTAATAGGATTTCAGTTTGGTACTGCGTTTTTTCCTCCACTTCATCTGGAATTCTTTGTTGTGTTCCCTATCAGGGCAATCATTGGTGGCGGTTGGGCACCATCTAGTTCTTCTGGTCTCATGCTGATGTAATCTCTGGATTATGTGGCCTTTTCTGACTCTTGGAAACCCTGGTGCCATAGTGGTTAAGTGCTATATCTGTTAACCAAAAGGTCAGCAGTTCAAATTTGCCAGGTACTCCTTGGAAACTCTATGGGGCAGTTCTACTCTGACCTGTAGGGTCACTACAAGTCAGCATTGACTCGACGACGGTGGGTTTGGCTTGGGTTTGGGTTTTCTGTTTCTTGGACCCGTATTTTCCATATGTCTTTGATAATCTTTCTTCTCCTCTGCTCCAGAGGGGTGGGGACCAACTGATGCTTCTTAGATGGCTGCTTGCTAGCTTTCAAGACCCAGATGCCACTCACCAAAGTGGGAATCAAGGCTGTGACTTTTCTAACCTTTTTTTATTGTGATTAAATGAAACTTTACAATCCAAGTCAATTTGCCATATAAAACCCCAGCCCCCTCCTCTATGAGCTCTGTCTGCTCTCCTCACCCTGTGACAGCAGTCTTACTTTCTACTCTTTCAGTATTCCCTCAACCAGCACTTGTCCCCTCCTCTCCACCCTCTCCTCTCCTTTCTACAAAGAAACCTGTTGAACAGCCTCATATATACATATACATATATGTATATATAAAACCATAAAGTACACACACCACTCTGCATCCCATAGTCCAGTCCAATCTTTGTCTGAAATGTTGACTTGAGTACTGGGTTCACCAAAGCTGTAAATCTTTATGGAAACAGACTGCTGCATCTTTCTCCTGCCGAACGGCTGGTGGGTTTGAACCACCGATCTTTTGGTAGGCAACCAGGCACTTTAACCACTGCACCACAGAGGCTCCTTGTACTGAAGTAGGGTGGATCTTAATCCAATATGAAGGGAGTCCTTATGAAAGAAGAGAAGAGAGGGAGACACGCACAGAGAGAAGACTTTAGCCCTTTGGAGACAGAGGCAGAGATGGAACTTTGCTGCAGCTACAAGCCAAAAAATACCTGGGGCTACGAGAAACTGAGAGAGACAAGAATGGAGTGCTGGGGACAAGAATGGATCGTCCCCTAGAGCCTTCCAAGAGAGCCTTGCTAACCCTGAATTGCAGCTTCCAGCTTCCAGAAGGAAACTCTGGTGGCATAGCGGTTAAGTGCTACAGCTGCTAACCAAAAAGTTGGCAGTTCAAATCCATCAGGCGCTCCTTGGACAGTCTATAAGGCAGAGCTATTCTGTTCTACAGGGTCACTACCAGTTAGGAGCAACTCAGCGGCAAGTGAATTAGTTGTTAGTTAGCTTCCCAAACTGTGAGATGATAGGTGTCTTTTCTTGCAAGTGCTCAGTGTGTGGTACTTTGCCAGAGCAGCCCTAGGGAAAAAAACACAGGGCCAGTGGACTGATTTTTCACATCCTGCTCCATTAAGAATCGAGGATCAGGAAGCCAGTGATCTCACTGAACAAAGCGCTGTTTTCCTTTGGTCAGAAAACAAGAACTCACGAAACGATGCTCTGTCTCCCTTTTTGCTTTGGCCCCCAGAAATCTCAGAGCTAAATTTAATTCTATGAATGGGAGCCCTGGTGATACAGTGGGTTAAGAGTTCAGCTGTTCCCCAAAAGGTCAGCTGTTCAAATCCACCAGCTGCTCTTTGGAAACGCTATGAGGCAGTTCTACTCTGTCTCCTAAAAGGGCACTACGAGTTGGAATTGAATTGACAGCAAAGTTTGGGTTCTGGGGGCGGATGGGGGTTGTATTAATCTAGATTTAGTTTTCCTTTATAAATGTTTATTTTTAAATGTCTGTTTTACTGACTCTATTGCTGATGCAGCATTTAGAGCTAACTTAAAAAAGATTGTTAACCCAACTGGTGGAAAAATAGGCGAGTTAAAAATGATCAAGACATGTTATGCAGTTATGATTTAGAGAACCAAAAACCAAATGAATCTGTTGGTGATAAGTCATTTCCAACTCATGTGACCCTGTTACAGAGCAGGACTAAGCTCCAGAGGTTTCCTGGGCAGTAATCTACAGAAGCTTGTCACCAAGTCCTCTGCGGCCCCATGGGCAGGTTTGAGCCACCAACCTTTAGGTTAGCCATCAGTTGTAAACTGCTTATGCTACCCACGGAAACACAAGTGGCATAGTGGTTAAACTCTGTGTCTGCTAAGCAAAAGGTTGGCAGTTCGAATCCACCAGGCACTCCGTAGAAACTCTATGGGGCAGTTCTACTCTGACCTATAGGGTTGCTATGAGTCAGCATTGACTCGATGGCAGTGGGTTTGGTTGGTCTTGGGTTTACACTACCCAATAACCTTTAAAGAAGTGAATCTCAAGTTGGAGCAAATGTCATTACTTGAATCTAAAGAAAAATAAAAGGCATCCAGATGCTGGAGATTAATTTCAAAATAGAATTGATTCCTATGGAGCACTGAGGAAGAAAAGTCACTTAACCTCTCCAGGGCTGGTCAGTCTGATTCCCAGGAAGAGAAAGGTCAGCTCCAAGTCTCCGGGGCTCCCCAACTCCCAGGCAGACACTTTAGCCTTCTCAAGTCCCAACTCTCCAAGAAACTGAGTGCTGCCACATTTTCCCAGGCTGGAAAGGACTTCCTGTTTATCTCTCCAGGTTGAGTGTCCACATGCACGAGACATGGGGAGCTATTTTGGTAAGCCAGCGAGATATTAAATACGCAAGGGTGAAGGAGTGGACATTCAAATATGATGTTGGTCATGTTCCTGGGGTCTGCAGAAACAGGATCTGTGTGTGAGAGGGAAGATATGTACATATTTGTAACCAAATATGATGCCTCTCTAGAAATTACAAGAGTGTTTGTATTTTGGGTGCTGGCATAAAAGCAGAAGGAGTCCTTGAGTTATGCAAATATTTAACATGCTCAGCTGTTAACTGGAAGGCTGGAGATTTGAGTCTACCCAGAAGCATGTTGGAAGAAAGGCCTGGAGGTCTGCTTCTGAAAAATTGGCCACTGAAAACCCTTTGGAGTAGTTTCAGCTTGACACATGCGGGGTCAACCACGACTGGTTTGATGATGACAAAAGCAACACAAATTTCACCAATAGGAACCAGTCAAATGACAGGGGATGGTTTCAGTGCTGGCCTAACAGAGTCTGGTGGCCGTGTCTTCTGGGGACCCTCCAGTCTGTTGGGCCCTCAAGTCTGGCCTTTTTAATAGGGTGTGAGGAGGTGAGGGGAGCATGGTTACACATGGCAACTGGTGGTTTTCTTTTTAAGTGTACTGAAGCAGGGTGGGTCCTACTCCAGTCTGAGTAGTGTCTCTAAATGAGAACTGACACAAGGGAAGAACAGAGGAAAGGTGGCCCCATGGCGATGGAGGCAGGAATAGAGTTACCTCACTATGTGACAAGTGTTGTCAGCTGTCCTCCAGTTGATTCTGACATAGCAACCCCATGCATGCCATGTAGAATGGTCCCACAGGGTTTAGGGCTGTGACTTTTGGGAAGTAGATGCCCAGGCCTGTCTTGAGGCACCTGTGAGTGGGTTCCAATGGCCAACCTTTCAGCAGGTGGCCGAGCACTTAACCATTTGTGCCACCCACAGACTATGGCACAGCATACTTTGTCCTGCCCAGCCTAGAGTTAGAATGTCAAACCTATGAAAGCAGGAACCTGTGTAAGGTGGAAACCTGTCCAAGGTGGAAACCTGTCGAAGGTGGAAAACTAAAATACTTGCCACTAAAACAAGCTTTAGAAAAGTGTTTAAGACTATACACCCTGTCAAAGTCAGAGAACTTACAAGACCCCGAACAGCAAAACAATCCTGTTGAGTTCTGGCTTTCACAGGTCTCACTGTAGTACAAAATAAATTTTCTTTTTTTTTCAATTAACTCCTCTTGGAGGTGGTACCAAGGAATGCTGGTGGTGTTGTGGTTAAGGTGCTCAGCTGCTAGTGGAAGCCTTAGTGGTTCGAATCCACCAGCTGCTCTGTGGGAGAAAGATGTGATCTTTAAACCCCAAACAAAACCTGATGCTGTGGAATCAGTTCCATAAATCTTTAAGGAAGCCAAATACCACTTCTTTTTTTCTTATTGCTGCTGATGCCTTCAAAACGCCAACTTTTTGATTTGCAGCCAAGGAGTGCTCCAAGCACTGCGCCACTAGGGCTTCTTTTACGTAAAGATTACATCTTTGGAAATCCTGCAGGGGCAGTTCTACCCTGTCCCTTAGCATCACTATGAGTTGGAATCAACCCAGTGGCAGCAGGGGCAGGGGGAGGTACCAGCCCCAGGAAAGTGGAAGGACAGAGGGAAAAATCCCATCTTCCCTGTGGACTGGCCTGCCATCCACCCTCACACACTGGGCTTGGTAGCCCCAGGCCCCAGGCCTCGGGGAAAAACCCCAGCCAGGAATGAGAGACACCCTAGGACTGTCAGAGCAGGAAGGCCTTGTGGGAGCAAGCCCAGGGTGGCTTTTGCCTTTGGGAAAGGAGAAGCTGTGGGCTGAGTGAAGTGATCAAAGGCAGCTCCATCTTTTATAGAGGCAACATGCTGTGAACTCTTTTGAAGGGATTAGACATGGGTACTTCTTTCCCTGGGCTGAAAAGAAGAGGCCCAACCTCTGTCCCACCCCACCCCACCCCGCCCCACCCTCACCCCCCACCCCAGCTCAGCCGGCTCGATCAGTCTTACCCAGCGACTCCTGCTGGCTGGCACTGTCCCCCCCTTACCCCCCCCGCTTTCTCTTCATATTTGAACCATCTATCAAAAAAGTTACATTCCTTCCTGCTGACAACAGTGGTAACAATAACTGTCAGTCTCATTGCTGAGACTGTTGTCACTTGGGTAGAAAAGTCACATCCTCTAATTCATCTTATCTTCCCCAAAAAATCCTAAGGAGAAAGATCTGTGCCTGTGAGCAAACTCAGGCTTGGAGAAGGGCCATGATAAACTCAGATACCTACAGAGGCAGACAAGGAAACAAATGGACAAGATGGGTGGGCATCATCGGGATTACTGAGGACGTCCTTCGACTAGGGGTCCCTGCTTAGTGCAAGAAAAGAACCTTTGGCTGCTAACCAAGCACCAGTGGTTCTAAACTCTCACCTGCTCTGCAGGGGAAAGATGTGGCAGTCTGCTTCTGCAAGGATTTAGAGGCTTGGAAACCCTGTGGGGCCATTCTGCTCTGTCCTATAGGATTGCTATGAATGAGAATCGATTCAGTGGTAGTGAGTTTGGATGGTGCAAACTGTTAACCTACTAGGCTACTAACAGTGAGGTTGGAGGCTCAAGTTTACCCCAAGGTATCAGGGAAGGAGGGCTGGCCATCTACTTCCAAAAACTCAGCCACAGTTGAAAATCATGGGGCACAGTTCCACAATGCCACACACAGGTTGCCATGAGTCAGAATCCACTTGACGGTGACTGGTTGTTTGTTTGTTTTTTTCTCATGCTGAAGAATGATGGGTCCTAATCCAGTCTCCGTGGTGTCCTTATAAAACTGGAGGAGGGACGCGGGGAAAGAGATAAAGACCACCACATGATGACTGAGGGGGAGATGACTTTATGCTGTGGCTCCAAACCAAGAGGCAACCAACATCTGGGACAGACAAGAAAGGCTCTTGTGATTGCTGTGACAGGGAGCACAATAGAGGGTTCCAGACAAGGCAGAAGAAAAATATACAGTACTCAGATTCATACAAAAAGACCAAACTTACTGGTCTGACAGAGGCTAGGGGAACCTCTGAGACTACAGCCCCTGGAACACCCTGCTAACTCAGAACTGGCTTCAGTCCATCTTTTAGCCGAAGTACAAACAGGCCCAGAAAACAACCAATTACACATAGGAGGAAAGCCCTTCTCAGTTCAATCAAAGACCCATTAAATGGATGACACCTGCCCAAAAGCAAAGCCCAGAAGGCAGGAAGGGGCAGGAAACCAGGATGAATGGACACAGGAAATGTGGGATGCAGAGAGGGAGAGTGCTGACACATTGCCAGGATTGCAACCAATGTCAGGAAACAATTTGCATAAATATTTTTGAATGAGAAACTAATTTGCACTATAAACTTGCACCTAAAACACAGTGAAATCAAAAAAACAAAGCAAAATTCATTTGCTGTTACTAGAAATACAAATTAAAAAAAGAAGAAGGAAAAGGAAGACTCAACTCCCTAGTCTTTGGGAGAAAATATGGGCCTGCTGGCACCCTGAGCTGGGACTCCTAGCCTCCTGAACTGACACCATACGTTTGTGTCTTTATACCCAGCTAGTTTGTGATGCTTTTTTCTTTTCGCAGCAGCTCTAAGCAATAAATGCAGGCATAAGTGACTGCAAGGATTCTGTAAGTCCTTCTAAGCCATGAGTGGTGCAGAGCGAGTGTTCAGTCAGCAGCCTTACTGTTTGTCACTCTGGGTATCCTTTTCAGAGGACTCAGTCGAGGGTGGGTCCCAGCTCTAGGCCAAGTGCATTCCAACTAGGCTGATGTCAGGATTCTAAACTGCAAGTTCACTTCCTGCCATTGTCCCCAAGGCAGGGAGGTGATGTCATGGCAGCTGATAGTTTTGCTCTGGAGGGCTGGGCAAGGGTGGTATGGGAAGGAGCCTCATAGTACAGCCCTTCTCACTCACTCCTGGAAGCCCATGGGCCAGCTCTGGCCCCAGGTTCTGTTGTAGTGTTAGTAGCTGTCAAGTCACTTAATCTCATTTGGGTTTGGTCTTTGCAAATTCTGTAAACTGCTGTTTATCTGGAAACGCCCTAATTTCACCATATATTTGAGAGACAGTTTTGCAGGATATATAATTCTTGGCTAGCAATTTTTTTCCTTCAGTGCTTTGTGTATTCATCTCATTATCTTCTTATCTGCATGGCTTCTGTTAAGTAGTCAGAGCTTACTCTTATCAACTCTTCTTTGTAGATTATTTTATGTTTATCCTTAGTGGTATTTAAAATTATCTCCTTATCTTTGGTTTTGGCAAATTTGATTATAATATGCCTTGGTGTCTTTCTTTCGGCATCTACCTTGTGTGGAGTTCAATGAGCATCTTGAATAGATATCTTCTTAGCTTTCAATGCTACCAAGGAATATTCTGTCAACAAATCTTCTACAATTCTTTCTGTATTTTCTGTCATCCTTCCTGTTCTGGTATTCCAATCACTTGTAAGTTATTCCTTTTTATAGGGTCTCATGTAATTCTTAATGTTTCTTGATTTTTTTAGATTCCTTTATCTGAGTTTCCCTTAGATATGTTGGTGTCAAGTGCTTTATCTTCAGTCTCACTAATTCTGATTTCTCTTGCCTCAGTTCTGCTCCTTTGACTTTCCACGGAGTGGTCTGATGGTGTAATTTTACTGCTAAACATTCTGAATTTCAGACTGCCATCTCTAGGGTTTCTTGCAGCCTGTTGAGTTTTTCTTTATGCTCTGCTACATTTTGCCTCATCTCCTTCTTGATCTCCAGAAGAGTTCTGAATGTTAATCTTTAGTATACTACCTCCAATGATTCCAGGAAGTTTTCTTCATCTGGAAAATTTCTTGATTCTTTGTTTCGAGAGCTTTCTGAAGTCATCATATTCTGCTTCTTTTGCATGATTTCATTGACTGTTGTCTCTGAGGCATCAGTGAGTTGCCATATTTACTTATTTTATGTTTGCTTACTGTGTTCTAGCTTCTTGTTTTGTTCTGAAGTGTCCAAATAGGCTGGCCATGTGAGCTAGTTTGATTATAGATGGCTTTGATGCTCTAATGTCCTCTCAACAGGTGATTAGAGCTATTATCAGGCATGTGAGCCCAGGAGTCCATTTACTTTTTTTGTATGGATTCAGCTCAGGAGTCCAGGTAATTGATCATTAAATGTGTGGTGCAGGCTCTTCCCTATAGTCCTAGATGGGCAGGAATGATTGGCAAAGGCAGAAGTATCTGTCTGCACATGCTGAGAAGGGCTAGGAGCTGACAGCTGCCCCTGAGCATCTGTGAGGAAAGTTTGTTCCTGTTCCTTAAAGCATGTAGGTGGGTGGGTTTTGCAGCCAGACTATGGGTGCCCGGTGCTATTGGCTGTGTGAATTGGAAGCATCACTTATTCTTGGACTCCTGCTGTGGGTCACTAGGAGCTATGGGTGAAGCCATCGGTCCCCACACCCAATTGTCAGTAGGTGAGGACCCAGCTTACTAGACAGAGCAGTGTTGAATATCAGGAACTTGACTTTCCGCCATATACCTGATACAGTAAGAGTAGGTTTTGGGTATACACCCTGTCGTGCTTTTCTAATGAAGGTCTATGCTGTTGTAGTGAGCCCACGTAAGTTTATGCAGGGGTGAAACACATTCAAAGTCTATGGAACCCTTATGCCTACACCTAAACAAAAGAAATGTTTCTGCCTTGAATTCCCCACTTAAGGGAGCTGCCAAATTGGTTTGTGTCCCAGTTTGTTAATTTCTTCCCTTTCCAAAGCTAGGAGAGTGGCTTAGGGCATGTAAGGGGTTCTACTTTCAGTCCAGAAGATGCATCAATCTCTGTAGCCCACTCAGGTGCTAGGCATTGTGCAGAGCAGGGAGGGAGAAGTACAGGTAAAAGGGAGAGAGGTTTAAGGTTTTAGATCCTCCTCTCTACAACCACTAATAAAAATCAAGTCTGGGTAGGTGCTTCCAACCATACCAGGCAGCACTGGCTCCCACTCCCTGGCCCAGGGAGCTGAGCCTGGGTGGGAGGGTGGACTGAGTCACCAGCTAAACAACTATTGCACTGTGTAACTCTGGGTGATGGTTTAACTTTCTTGTGCCAGTGACTGACTCTAGGAAAAAAATAAAGTTGTCATCAGGTCAATCCCTACTCATGGTGGTCTCACATGTACAGAAGTGCTCTGTAAGATTTTCAGGGGCCTTGGTGGCACAGTGGTTAAAAGTTAGGCTGATAACCAAAAGGTCTGCCATTCAAATCCATCAAGCCACTTCTTAGAAGCCATATGAGATGATTCCACTCTGTCCTATAGGGTCACTATGAGTTGGAAACAATGCAACAGGTGAACAGGTATAGGATTTTCAAGACTGTGACCTTTCAGAAGCAGATTGCCAGGCCTATCTTCCGAGGTACCTCTGAGTGGGTTCAGATTGCCAAACTTTCAGTTAGTTGTTGAGCACTTGACCATCTGCACCACACAGGGACCCCTAATCTCTCCATGCCTACTATCAATAAGGATGCAGAAACTGAGACACCTGGGTCTCAAGGCCAAGGGTCCCTTCTGAGGTGGGCTAGGCATCCAGGGTACCAGCATCATGGGTGTCAGCTGTGCAGTGGGACATGAAGTCACTGTGTGCAGGCAGCAGGGTTTCTGGTGTCAAGGAAACACGCTGTGCAAAAGGGAGGAAGAGAGGTGTTCGCTGGAGGGGATTACTGTGGTTGGCAGTGAGAGAGGAAGTAGTGTCTGTGCTTGTGTGGGTGTGCACACATGGGTAAGTGTGACTATGTACCTGAGAGTGTCTGTGAGGGGGGCTGTCTGTGAGACTGTGCATGGGTTGGATGCGTGTGCTCATGGAACTGTGTACCTCTATGGATGTTCATGTGCAAATGAGTACATGTTATATGAACTTGCGTGAGGGTTTGTGTATGTATGTTGCTAGCTGCTGTTGGCTGGTTCCTAACTCACGCTGGCCTCGTATACAACAGCAGGAAATGTGACTAGCCCTGTGCCACCCCCACGGTCAGCTATGGTCAGGATCCAGAGGATTTGGGTTTTATTTTCCTAAATTTTATTTATATTGTTGTTGTTGACAATATACAAGGAAACCATACACCAACTCAACAGTTTCTACATGTACAGTTTGGTGCCACTGATCACATTCTTTGAGTTGTTCCTGTCATACCTACAGGAGCAGGCAGCAGGCTGGCTTTGGCTCTTGGCCCTGTAGTACGCTCTGCTCTGCTCTAGGATAAATGCCTGGGACATCGGAAGCTCTCTACAAGTGTATATGTGAGTTCACAAGTGCACACGCCTATGCAAGTGTGTGTGCACAGCAGTGTCTGTGTGAAGCCCACGTCAAAATGAGTATAAATGTGCGGAATCTATTTAGTCCAGTTACCAAAAACCCCACTGCCATCAAATCGATACCAACTCACAGCGACCCTATAGCACAGACTAGAACGTCCCCGTAGTTTCCAAGGAGTGCCTGGTGGATTTGAACTACCAACCTTTTGGTTTGCAGCCATAGCACTATACCACCAGGGTTTCCTTAGTCCAGCTAGGGGTGTGTTAACCAATACGTAAGGTACAGAGACGGGCTGCAGTTAGCAAGGTACACACAGGTTTACTTGTGCTTACTTAGCAATCGGTAGTGCACAGTTTCATGTGGGATGTAGTGAAAAACAGGGGAAATTGCATACTGCAGATTAGAGAGTAAACACAAGTGAACTGCTACGTCCTATTCTGATGGAGTAATCTATCCCCGCCTAAGCAAAACAAGGAGTTTGCATCAGGCCAACACACAGCAGCTACCCCAAGTCTTCCTGCTTCCATCCTGGGGAAAAGGAGAAGCCCAGTACAAAATGCCATGGGGAGAAAGACCTAGCACGTCCTGCCGTTTTTCATCTGAGTTACGTTTGGAGGGGAGCGGGGCGGTGGCTGGGCTACCACAGGGCTGGCCCACGCCTTCCTGTCTACCCACAGGAGATGAAGTCAGCTCTTGGCAAGGGGGAGGGGATGCTGTGAAAATGAAAAAGGAACCCTGGAGTTTGGAAGGAGGGACTTGGGCCAAGAAAGCTATCCCCCCTCCTTCCAGTAGTGGCTTTTCCAGGCAATTTGTGAACATCTGCGTGTGTCTTTCATTTTGACCTCCTGCTGCAGGGCTGCTTTCTGTCTGACTAACCGCGGTGGCCTGGTTGCAAAACCCAGAAATGCAGGCGGCCTGAGCTCTGCAGCCAGTAGATGGGGACCCAGCTGATTGCACTCACTTATTAAGCAGCCCAGAGCCCTGGGGGTGCAGTGACTGAAGCACTCGACTGATAACCTGAAGGTTCTCCATTCAAAACCCCCAGCTGCTCAGTGAGAGAAAGATGCAGCAATCTGCTTCTGTATAGATTACAGCCTTAGAAACTCTCTGGGGCAGTTCTCCTCTGTCCTACAGGGTCAGAATGAGTTGAAATGGGCTTGACCGCATTGGATTTTTTTAGGAAACCCTGGTGGCATACTGATTAAATACTACGGCTGTTAACCAAAAGGTTGGGAGTTCAAAAATCCATCATGTGCTTCTTGGAAACTCCATGGGGCAGCTCTGCTTCACCCTTTAGGGTTGCTATGTGTCGGCATTGGCTCAACAGCACTGGGTTGTGTTTGGTTTTCGGAAGTGGCCTTGGGCCTCAGTGGCCACATCTTGCTGAGCCTCAGTTTCCTCATCTGTAGAGATGAGATTAGGAACACTTGCTAAGAGTTTGAACCATTAAGTGAGGATTGTGTGTGTCGTTCAGCACAGAGCTTCAAATACCATAACTGTTCTGTAAGGCAGCGCTCTGAGTCAGAGCCCACGGGCTAATAACTTCAAAGGACTTCAGGACCAGGGCCCCAAACCAAAAACCAAACCTTCTGCCGTCAAACTGAATCCTGTATACAGAGACCTCATAGGACAGAGCACAACTGTCCCGCAGCGTTTGTAAAGCAGCAGTCTTGACAAAACAGACTCACATCCATCTCCCATGTGGTGGCTGGTAGTTTCAAATCGCCAGTCTTCAGTTACCAGCTGAGTACTTAAATGCCGTGCCACCAGGGCTACTTCAAGTCCAGGAAAGTCTTCTTTAGTCCCACAGGCTGTTTTGGTCCCTCTGTTTTACAGAGTGAGAGAAAACTCTGTTTCCTTCCTTCAAAGCCTTCACCTCTGGTAGCTGTTCCACATTCCAGCTGCATTTCTTCCCACAGAGATTTGTTCATTCTTTTGGCCGTTCATGGTATGGTCAGTTAGGAAACCCTGCTGGCATAGTGGTTAAGTGCTACGTCTGCTAATGAAAACATTGGTGGTTCGAATCCACTGGGTGCTCCTTGGGAATTCTGTGGGACAGTTCTACGCTAGTGTCCTGTAGGGCCACTGTGAGTCAGAATCGACTCAACAGCAGTGGGTTTGGTCTTTTTAGAGTATATTCAACATTCTTCACCAACACGATAATCCAAAGGCGTTAATTCTTCTTCAATTTTTTTATTCACTGTCCAGCTTATGAGGCAACTGAAAACACCATGGCCTGGGTCAGGTGCACCTTAGTCTTTGCTTTTTAATACTTTAAAGAGGTCTTTTGGCAGATTTGTCCAATGCAATGAATGCAATATAAGTCATTTGATTTCTTGACTGCCGCTGCCTTGGGCAATGATTGTAGATCCAACTAAAGTGAAATCCTTGAAAGCTTCAACATTTTCTCAATTTATCATGATGTTGCTCATTGAGGATTTTTGTTCTAAAAAAAAAAAATCATAATTTGTTTTAACAAAATTTAGAATTACAGCCAGAATCCTACTTTGAAGCCAAGATGGCAAGGATTTGTCTCACTTACTTTGGACATGTTATGAGGAGGGACCAGTCCCTGGAGAAGGACATCATGCTTGAGAAGACTGAGGGTCAGTGAAGCAAGGAAGCCCCTCAATGCTATGGTTTGGACACAGTGGCTGTAACAACGGGCTCATACACAGCAGAGACGGTGAGGATGGCGCACGACTGAATACCATTTCAGTCATACACACGCTTGCTGTGTGCTGAAATCAACTGCACAGCGCCTAACAACAACAGCAGTTATTTCACACTCATCAGCATGTTTATTTTATAAGCCTCTGTCTTCTCTATCGGACTGCAAGCTACAAGCCAGCAGGGATGGGGTCTATTTTTACTAAGCACTGTCTCCTTGGGGCTGAGCACAGTGCTTGGCACATCCAAACCAGCCCACTGCCATCGAGTCAATTCCAACTCACAATGACCCTATATGACAGAGTGGGACTCCTCTACAGGGTCTCCAAGATGGTAATTTTCAGGGAAGCCAACTGCCACATCCTCCTGCAGAGCGAATCTGGTAGGTTGGAACCACTGACCTTTTGGTTAGCAGCTGAGTGCTTAACCACTGAGCAGCCAGGGCTCCTGCCTAGCACATAGCTGGCACTGATTTCAATAGTTACTCAAGTACAATTGGCACAGTTTCCATAATTATTACTGGGTGAATGAAGGGAGACAGATAATTGTTGTGAGTTGCCGTTGAGTCAGTTTTGACTCAGGTGACCTTAGATGTAACATAAGCGAACACTGCCCAGTCCCTCGCCCTCTCCGTGACCCTTGGTATGGTTGAGTAGATCGTTGTGGCCGTTGTGTCAGCCCATCTCATGGAGGGTTTTCCTCAGCGAGCACTTCACAATTTAGAAGCCCACGGAGCCCAAGGAAGGTCCCTGGGTGGCGTAATTGGTTTTTGATCTGCTAACCTAAAGGATTGGTGGTTCAAAGCTACTCAGCAGAACCACGGTGACTTGTTTCTGTAAAGAAAACCCTACGGGGCAGTTCTACTCTCTGACACATGGGGTCGCCTTGAGTTGGAATCAACTCAACAGCAATGAGTTTTGGATTGGGGGTGCAGGAGAAGGGCATCTTCTCTCTAGGTAAAGCCAGAAAACCAAACTCGTTGCTCTTGAGTCAATTCTGATTCATAGCAATCCTACAGGACAGAGTAGAACTGCTCCATAGCTTCTAAGGAATGCCTGGAAGATTTGAACTACTGACCTTTTAGTTAGCAGCTATAGCACTTAACCACTACACCACCAGGGTTTCTTCTCTCTCTATATGAGGTCTGACAATTATGTCCACAAAAACTTTATTGTTCTAAGTGCTACATACCTCATTGCTGAATATCACTACAGTCACCTTTGAAGTATTCCCCTTGGGAAGCTATACACCCATGCCAGTATGTAGTCCACCCTTCAAAGCAATTTTGGGACTCTTTTCTGGAGTGGCCATCAGAGCTGTCATCAGATTACGCTGGATGCCTGAATGTCATCAAAATGTCTTCCTTTTATTTGGAGGTAAAGAAAAAGTTATTGGGGGCCAGATCAGGTGAGTAGGGAGAGTGTCTTCAATAAGCTATTTGTTTATTGGCTAAAACCTCCCTAACAGACAACTACACAATTAAGTTTGCAATCTTGCCACCATGCCACTGTGCACAATGTCCACACCAGAAAGAGTTCCAAAATTGCTCCGAAGTTGGACAAGGTATTGGCATCAGTGCATAGCTTCCCAAGGGAAGTACTTTGAAGGTGATTGTAGCAATATTCAGCAATTAGCTATTTAGCCCTTACCATAACTAATTTCACAAACTTAATTGTTGGACCTTGCATCAGGGCTTCCAATGGAGTCTCGTGAAACGAGGGTACAATAGGAGCCCCCTTTAGTGTCCTGGTGTATCAGTTAGGATAGGCTGCACTATGCAGCAGTAACAAAGAACCCCAGTGCTTCAGAGATTTAATATCACTGAGGTTTATTGCCCACTTCTACCAAGCCCAGGTGATCCCCAAGGGTGGCTGTCATCTTAACATGCAGACTTTATCGTCTTTGCTGCATCTTGCTGGCCTCTGTTCCACTCACTGCCCAATGGACAGAACTGGTCATGTGGCCCTGCCTTGCTGCAGGGGGCTGGAAGGCACAGGGTTACAGGAATAGTCAGCAAACAGTGACCAGGAAGGACTGAAACTTCCTGGCTGATCTTATGGGTTTGAGTTTAGTGAAATAAAGTCTCAAACGCACTTCAAAGACTTGTAAAGTGGAGGTTCATGCTAATTAGACTGCTTTTGATATCCCAGTATTTATCAACTGCACAGCAAACAACAACATCAGAGGAAAAATAATCATTACAAATTCTTTGCTTAAGATAGAGCCAGCTTCCCGTTGCTGTCTTCAACCTGTTGTTTCTTACTGTTCAGAATCCCGAAAGTCTCCTGATTCCAAATGCCATGGCCATCTTCCAGCCATGGTTTAAATATGCTCTAATGGCTTTGTTTTGATAAGCAGTCGCCCAGCAGAGGCACAGCTCCTCATTCAAGGAGACCAGTGGTTACATACACCAAGGAGCTAAACTCTTTTGATGAGGTAAGGTCCTTAAAAGCCTTTGATCGAGACTGGCAAGTACTAGGACCCCTGGTGTTTGTCCTGCTGGCCTCATGTGAAGATGCCCCAATGGTCTTTCAGTTTTGTAAATGGCCAGCTCAGAATCACTGCCTCTCAAGACAGAGAGGGGAGGAGGACTGAGACAAAGTGTGGGCAAAACCACTGAATGTTCGTGAGAATACTTAGCAGTTTGGGAAGACAGGTTGTAGGTGATGATGTGTGTTCTCTCCAGGTTAAGAGATGAAAAACAACAAGGGGGTTGTCCCTTCAGATACAGTGGATTCTACCAGCTCACAAGTTGTTTCTGTCTCCTCGGGGCTGCAGGTAAAGGGAACCACCCGTGGGATCAAATCCCACACCGGCATAAAAACCCAAACCCAGTGCCATCAAGTTGATTCAAACTCATAGCAACCCTGTAGAACAGAGTAGAACTGTCCCATAGTTTCCAAGGAGCGCCTGGTGGATTCAAACTGCTGACCTTTTGTTTAGCAGCGGTAGCACCTAACCACTGTACCACCAGGGTTTCCATGCCTGCTTTAGCAACGGTATTGTACCTTGTGCCTCTCACCTGAAGAGCGCTGTCCTAGGACTTTATTCCCCCATGAGGCAAACCTCACACACACAGCTCATGTTTACATCACACCAGGTGACGATGGAGCAGGCAGAGTTAAATAAGTGGCTGCATCTTGAGAATAACCTGCACATTTTGTTTCTTAATTCTGTCTCCAAGCATGAGTTCACTGTTTCCCTTAGGTTTCTCTCAAGTTATGGACTAATCCCTGCCCTCTAGGACTGTGGAAAAACAAGTGATAATAATCTAAAAACCATAAAAGAAAAGCAAGGAAATCAATCTACCTTGTGATCTGAAATGTACAGGATGGCCAGACCACCTCCAGGCCCAAAATATTACTTAAGGAATCAGTATACCTAGGACATAACCACCCTGACCACCTAAAGAAAATTAACATTCTACAAATTACTAGGACTCATAAAACTGCATCCTCTTCTGTAAAACCTCCACCTAGTCTCCATTTCAGAGAGACAGACTTTGTATGAGTCTGTCCCCTCTGTCTTCCTATGTACCGGTACCTAGTCAAGCATCTTGCTTCTCATCTCAGCCCTGTCTCAAAGATTGCCTGTGGCAGGCGGCAGGAACTCTGCTTGTTTGCAGTAACAGGGAGATTACAAGTACCTTACTACAAAGTACCAGAAGGGTTACTGTACTCAAGTCAGTGGTTGCAACCCTGGTTACACTTTAGTGTCATTCAACCAGTTGATTGTTGAGCCAGTTCCAACTCTAGGCAGTCCCAGGTGCGTTAGACCAGAACTGTGATCCACAGCTTTTCAGAGCTAGGTCTTCCTTCCAAGATGCCTCTAGGTGCACTTGAACTGTCTTTCGGTTAGTAGCTTAGCATGTTAACTGTTTACATAACCCAGGGACTCCTTAGAAGAACCCAGGGAGCTGTAATAAGTACCCATGCCTCAGAGGTTCTGATCTCCCAGACAGTGCTGGATCCCCAAGTGCTGATATTTTGAGGAAGCTCCTCATATACAGTTATACATGTATTATTATGGGTCCAACTGGCCTATATTTTCTGCCCGTGCCTCAAGCACTGAAAATCAAATTTGGGAGAAAGTGTGTGTCAGATTGTGACATAATTCTTAAGAAAGAAAGTGACATGGTCCTCCCACTAGATGCTCTCCCTCTTGGAGACACAGGAAACAAGTATCCACAGATGTAGACTCAATTACAGTCCTGCAGAAAGGAAGTCTGGTTCAGACTGCAGTGGGGAGGCGTTGGGCAGGGTGCCTGAGGATGACTCTCTCTTAAGAAATGGATTCACCTTCTGTTGTTCCAAAAATGCTGGGTACCACTCCTAAGAGAACAGAGCCAACGCTGTGATAGCACATCTCAGTTTTGCACACATTGCTCTTGGATTCCCTCAACAAACCTGTGAAAGGAAACAATTTTGTCTGCTTTTTGTCAATGTGGAAATTTTGCAGGTGTCTAGAAAAGTTAACCGGCTTACCCAAAATAATATAGTGAGAGTAGCAGAGCTGAGACTCCAAACCTAACAACATGTACAGAGCATTTACCATGTGCTAGGACTTTGCAAAGCCAAACCCACTGCCACTGAGTTGATTCTGACTCATAGCAGCCCTGAGAGACAGTGTAGAACTGCCCCATAGAGTTTCCAAGGAGGATCTGGTAGATTTGTGTCGGGAGCCGTGGGTGAGCCCCCAGGCCCCGACATGCAGGAAGCTTGTAGGGCTGAAAAAGCCCGCGCGCGCCAAGTTTGAAAAAGCCCGCGCCCGCGAAATTCAAAAGGCCCGCTGGCGGGAAAAACTTCCTACCTGATGTCACTGCCTTAGTCCTATGTATATCCAATCCCCAGCCGACAACTGCCTCACTCCAAATGTCACTCCATCCCTACGTCACTTGATCCCTCCCTATATTCCCGCTGCTATAAATATACCTCATTTTAATAATAAAACTGAGGCTTGATCAGAATCTTGTCTTGCCTCCATTTTTCCGCCCTCCCTTCTTTACTTTCACAGGCTTCCCCTCGTCCTTTCGTTGATTTGTCCCGCGGGCCGGGGCAGATTTGAATTGCCAACTTTTTGGTTAGCGGCCATAGCACTTAACCACTATGCTATGAGGCTTTCCATGCTAGGAGTTAGGCAAGTATAAATTATATAATCATGGAATGGAATCCTTGTGTGGTGCAAATGGTTAAGCCCTTGAGTACTAACAATAAGGTTGGCAGTTTGAACACACCCACAGTGCCTTGGAAGAAAGACCTGGTGGTCTGCTCCTAAGAGGTCACAGCCTTGAAAATCCCATATAGCACAGTTCTACTCTGCATACCTGGGGTTGCCATTAATCAGAATCAATGCAGTGGCAACTGACTTTTTGAAAAAACTATTTCTCACTTCTTTAATGCAATGTTCTGCCTTTTTTTTTTTTTTTTTTAGCATTTCTGTAGTAGATTCTTAATTGCCCCCTAATTTTCATGCTTCCTTCTTATTTCAGCCAGGGCTGCACTGTGCCATATGCCAGGCTCTCCTTCCCAGCTGCCATTGCAACTAGGAGTGGTCATGTGACATCACTCTGGCCAATGAAATATAAGAAGTATGCCGGTTCTCTAACCCATTCACTCTTCTTCCTGACTTAAACAACTTGACATGACAGAGATAAAGATAAAAATACTTAGAATGGTAGAACAAAAAGATATCTGGGTCCCTAATTCATCCCAGAACTGCTGGCTGCCTACCTCCAGACTTCCGACTGCATGAGAGAAACAAGATTTAAGTCAGGGTTCCTGGATAATGTAAATGGTGAGTGCACATGGCTGCTAACGAAAAGTTTGGAGGTTTGAGTCCACCGAGAGATGCCTTGGAAGAAAGGCCGGGTGATCTGCTAAACAGACTTGAACTTTTTGGTTAGAAGTAGAGTACATCAATTGCCTTCATCACCCAGGAACTCCGTACTAATGTTATTTCCTATATACCAAGTACTTTGCATGAAAATCCTCAATCTTTTCTAAAAGGGAGGTTCTAGTTTTAATCCCATTTTACAGATGAGGGACTTGAGGTTCAGAGGATTAGGTAATTTGCAGAGACACACAGAGAAGGAAAGGAAGTAGGATTTGAAGACAGTTCTCTTGGCACAAAAGCACTGATCCTAATCACACCATTGCTTTGACTCTAGAAGAACTTGTCTCTTTATGGCCTCAGCCCAGAATTGAAGTCCAGCCATGGACCACTGCAACTTTTTCTGTAAAAGGCCAAAGAGTAAACATTTTTCATTTTGCAATTACTCAACTTTGCCACTTTAAAGCAAAAGCAGTCATAGCCAGTTATACACACAGACATGGCTATGTTCGAATAAAAGTTTGTTTAAAAAAAAAAAAGAAAAATACCCAGATAATAGCTTGTCAACCCCTGCTTAATCCACTCTCCACACTGCAGTCAGAGTGAGCTAAATGGGAACATGATCCTACCACTCCTTGCCTGAAGCAGTCAGTGGCTTCCAGTGACCCCAGGATCAGTCCAAATGCTTAGTATGGTCACAGCCTCACAATTACATTGCAATCCAAATGTGGGCACTGGATGGGAACCACCAGCATCACCATTACCTGGAAACTTGTTAGAAACCATAATCTCAGGCCCCACTCTCAAACCAAAACCAAAACCTCTGCCGCTGGGTCAATTCCAATTCATGGCAACATCATGTGTTACAGAGTAGAACTTCTCCATAAAACTTTCCTGGGTGTGCATGAGGCTAAAAGAACTAGAGCCATCACCAAAGACTGCTGACAGGGAACACTAAAATATAGAGTCCCTGATGAGGCATGAGAAAAAAGGAAGTGCAGACCTAGAACTCCATTAAAAGACCACACTTGATGGGCTGACATCCTGAAGGGTCCCCCAAGAACATGGCCCCTGGACTTGCTGCTGGCCCAGAGCTGAAACCAGTGCTGAAGCCAACTTTTCAAAGATTGGACTGGACCATGGGACACTGAGTGATGCAGGTGGTGTGTATACTTCTGGGCTTAATATAGATACGAGGCTGTCCAACTGGTTCCTCTTTAGACAGGAGAGTAGAGAGGAGAGGAGGGGACAGGTGTTGGCTGAGTGGATACAAGAAGTACAGGGTGGAAAGGAGGAATGTGCTGTCACAGGGTAAGGAGAACAGACAGTTGCACAGAGGTGCGTGTGTTCAGGGTTTTATAAGGCAAATTGACTTGGACTATAAACTTTGACTTAATCACAGTAAAAATAAAACAATAAAACTGTTATTGGCTGAAGTCTTTTCAGCAGCAAATTGCCAGGCCTTTCTTCCACAGCCACTGCGTGGCTTCGAAGAAGAGAACTTTAGGTTAACAGTTGAGCACAAACAATTTGTGCCACCCCAGGACATTTTCCCGCTCCACACCTGCTGAACCAAAGTGTGCATTTTAGCAAGACTCTGGTTTGAGCAGCTCTGACATGGCCTTTTGTGGCCTGGAGCCTTCCTCCCTCTCCTAACTTATCCATTGCCACCAAAGCCCCTCTGCCCATCCTCTTGTCCACCAAACTGGATTCTTCCTTTTAATTCCCTGCCTGATATACTCTTCTCCAGCCCAGCTCCCTTTACTCAGCTAAGTCCTACCTAGATGTCACTTCTTCCCAGCAGCCCTCTCTCCATGGAGCCCCTGAATTGCACAAGGTGCCCCTCTTCTGACCTTTCATGTCCTCCCTCCGGGAACCCATCATGCTGCATGAAAACTGCTTCTTGAACAACCCGCTTCTCACAATGGCCTGTGAGCTCAGGAGGCAGAAACCACATGTCTAGCTGCTGGCTGTGTGTGTCCTCATTGCCCTGGGACAGTTTCTGGCACAGCAGCAACTCAGTAACTACCTGTTGAAAACAAACCAAGACACACCCCCAACTAGATTTCCTCTGGGCAAGTATCCTGCCAGGTGCACATTTCCCCAGCATCCACCTGGCCCCGAAGTCAGAAGTCACTCAGCAGTTCTGCGTGGTTTCCAAAATTGCATCTCCCTCTGAGCCTAATGGTTTTCCATACTAGCAAATGTTTACTGTTTGGAGAGGGCCCGAGGGCCTAAAAAATTTCAGGGCAAAATTCTTAAAACTCTCAATTAGCCACAAGCCAAGGCTTGAATCTTGTGTTTGGGCGTGTGAGGGAGATGTGGAAGGCAGAGGGGAGGGATGAGGGCAGCAGGTTCTAGGTAAGGCAAAAAAAGAAAAACCTTATCCTTTGCAGTCAATTCCAAATCCTAGCCACCCTACAGGGCAGAGCAGAACTGCTCCATATAGTCTTCCTAAGCTATAATCTTTATGGGAAGCCCCAGTGGCACAGCGGTTAAGGACTTGGCTGCTAACCAAAGGTCGGCAGTTCAAATCCACCAGCCACTCCTTGGAAAACCTCATGGACCAGTTCTACCCTGTTAGATCGGGTCACTACGAGAAGGAACCCACTTGGTGGCAAGCTTCAGGGCAATGGATAATCTTTATTGAAGCAGATTGCCAAATCTTTTTTCCTTGGAGCAGCTGATAGATCCAAACTGCCAACCTTTCTGTGACAAGTAGGGACTTCCTTTAATGACAGACTCAAAGGCAGGGCCCCAGCCTGCACACCTGTAGGCCTATGAACTGGCGCCCTTTCCCACTTTCTGTATAGAGCCAATAATAACCCCTAGATATGCTGGGAAAAGACTCCCAATACCTCCAGATGCCAAGAACATTAGAGATTCGCCCAAGGACTCCCAGACCAGTGCAAGTGTAGCGTGCCCCACCCCCCAGCATGATCTGATATCCACTCTAGAGATTTCTACAAGTTCCTTTATTAATAAAGCAAAATATAAATGAACAAGGTCCTCAAATTACTCATATGATTAGAAGTGCAAGTTTAATCCAACCTGAAATAGAAAATGAAGTGCAGCCTTTGACTAATTGGACCGCGGAAAACGGACATGATCAGAACTGTTTCTCCGTGACTGTAGCAACAGAACCACATCTGAGGAGCTCTTTGGTCACGTCATCAGAATAAAGCTTAGACTGTAACTGCCACCAATAAATTGCACCGCAATACAGTTTGGGGTCACAATACACAGTATAAAATTACAATAAAACAGGAATGTTTTATGTCAAGTGACTGCATCAAGGCACTTTTTTTTAAAAGTGTGCTAAAAAAGATATTCCTGACTATGGGATACCTCAAAAACCAGAATTGAGATAATGGAGCTGGACATCTTAGTTTAGTCTCTCTATACACACGATCAAATACATGATTCATGCCCTCCCAACTTATACTTGCTTTATTCCCACCAAACTATGTGCTCTGTGTGGATAAAACAGACAGTAGTGTCTCTGTAGCGGAGATGTGATTGTTAAAAATTAACATATCACGGTGATAACACTGAACTCGTTTCCCTCTCAAAGAATGCTAAAAACACTGAGGTTAATTTTTTCGACCACTGCTGAGGGAGACAGACAGCTTTCCCCACAGGGGTAAGGCAGAGAAGTCTGCATTCAAGGTCCAAGGCCATTTGACAAAATCACTTACTCCAGGAGGTTAAAAGGCAAAGCTTTGGAAGGATGGTGGGTACCACCCCCAGAGTACTAGGAGGTCCCTATTAGTGGGCGCCACCAAGTCAGTCAGGGGTGGAAACATCCAGCAGAGAAAAGTCTGACCTTGGCAGTGGTGATGGTAACAGGTCTAAGAGGCTGGGGCCAAAGACCCCTGGTGTTCATTGCTAAGGCAAAGGCGAAGACCCCACAAGAAAAAGACAACTCTAAAAAAAAAATATATATATATATATATTCTGCAATCCTTCCTGGTTATTCATCTGCAAATTCCAACAGAGCCAAGGAGCCCTAAGTCACCAGGAAAGAGATGTGGAGACCTGGCCCCTGGTGGTACAATGGAGTCTCCAGGATCCTGGATCCTTCTGGAAAGTTCAGTATTATCTGTGATGGTGTCAGTCTTTGGAGTTTGTTTTTACAATGAAGCTTAGCTCTGAGAAATAAAGACTTGAAACATCACACCCCCAACTATAGATAACAACCCTAGAACCACAACAATGAATATAATCTTATACATATTTAGGGGGGAGTGCTAGCTATATAAAGCAGGGGTTGCAAAATGGTAGCCTGGGGCTCAATCAAATGTTTGGTTTGGTCCCTGTAGTGTTTTAGACATTTATGAATAATGTGTGTAGTAAACTTTCACTTAAAAAAAAATTTAGATTTCTATCTCCCCTCCCCACCCTTCTATTTTTTTAATGAAAAATCTGGCACTTCCAGGCTAGCATTCTTGCATGGCAAAAACAGGTCCTGAGCTACTTGGCCCCTATAAGGTGGGCACAAACCCCCAACCCTCAATATACGTCCCTACCTTGCTTCTGCAGGGAGCTGAGTTTTCGACCCCTGGTTTGAAATCTTACATATCTAAAAGTGTAGTTCCTAACCCAATCCTCTTTCCCACCCTCCTCTGATTTTCATTCCATCTCCTCTTTTCCCTTCTCTCCCCTTCACTTCAGACTTAGGCCACCCTTCCCGAATTCTTCTGATTTCTCCGGTTCGCTCATGTCTTCCCTTCTTTCAGCTTCAGTTTCGTTTCAGGAAAAAAAAAAAAAAAAAAAAAAACAACACAAAAACCACGACTCTTCCCAGCCCACAGGCATTCCAGGATGGTTCCTGAGATTGGCCAGTGAGAGTTAACCAAAGGGTGTCTGGTGGAAAAATAGCTGATTCATCTTCTCCTAAAGACTCATCTTCAGGTGCTGGCTAGAAAAATAACCTTTTTTTTCCTGTTATATAAGCAATTTTGAGCCTTCCTGTCTGAGAATATTTACACATATGAATCTCCAGTACCAAGCATACACCAAAAATGTGCACATTTTAAATGAAGGATGTGACGGAGCCCTAATAAAATGCAGAACTGAGCTTAATTTAAGAGCCTTGGGCCACTGTCACACCTGGCAAATATGCCGCATTATCTCATTTGTACACAGTACATGTTTTGGATGACTAAATATTGATCAAAATTGATCTAAATCTCTACATTTTGGTTACCATGTGCACAGAACAATTGCTCAGCATGGCATTTAAATAAAACATTAATATCTTAAAAAGTCAAATACAATGCCCACTTAAAAAAAAGAATTAAAACTGTAAAAACCTTGAGGATGGATGAGGCTTTGGGCAATTAACCTGAACAAAAGCTATGAGAACAGTATCTTACTAGACATATGCTTCAAAATACTATCAAGATAAAAAAGAAAACCATTGACTTAGCTAAAAATATTTGGAAAATTTAGCTTTTAAAGCTTTATAATCCCTCTGAGAGCCTTGTTGTCCCCCAACTCGAGGACATTTAATGATTATGGAGCAAACTAAAGCCGAGTAAAGAAATTATTTTTCTCATATATGTGTGTCTGTGTGTGTGTACACATTAAATGTACACACACACACACACACACACGATCTACTTTTGGCATTTATTTTAAAAAGCAATTTAAAGAACATTGTGTAGTTGGTATCTTTGTAGGAAATTGGCAGACTGATCCACTTGCTAAATACAGTACCTCAGGACGTAACATGTCAAAAGCTAGGCATGACCTTTACGGGATCAAGAGGAATGATGCCCACAGGGCCCTCAAAGAGACAGCACGACTTTTGTTGCCATTTCTCTTACAGTCCAAAGCTTCAAAGGATATAAGACATCTATGCGGCTCTGGTAGGAAGAATTCCCTATAAATAATTTATTCACAATGACTTCCTGCACTGCCCCTGTGGGTCCCCTACAGAAGTAAGCTGTCAAGAGTTCCCTCAAAATAGCTCCAAAATAAACAATGGCCCCACTCAATAGCTACTTCTGTCTTCTAAGTTTTACCTTGAAGAGTCTAAGGAGTACATGCCCTAGTTTTAAAAAGAAGTCCCAACATATAACACTGGGCTAGCTGCTTTTCCAATCACGCCAGAGGGTGATAAAACCAAACCTGCTGCTGAGTCAGTTCTGACTCATGGCTACTCCACGTGCTACGGAGCAGAATGTTCCATAGGGTTTTCTTGGCTATAATCTTTAGCACAGCTGTTGACCAGAGCTTTCTTCCATGGTTCCACTGGGTACGCCTGAACTTCCAATCTGTAGGCTGACAGTCACCCAGCCACCCATCTTTAAAGGAATGCTGTACCATTCTAAACTGAAAGTGACTTTTGAGATGACTGACAAATATTGAGGGCCATTAGGAATTTGAGGGGACAGGAAAGATTTCAGAATAGGCTCCTGCTGGCTGCAATATATATCCAGCCTCGGGATCTTAATGCCCAAAGAGAACAAAGAGTGGATGCTGTCAAAGCTCATCTTCTCAACTGTATCTGTCCTCTGCCCTTCACACATCGAGCCCAAGTCCCTAAACTATAAATGAAATGCTTCGACAGGCTTGTGCAGAACCAAGAACTCTTCAAAGCTGGCCAAGTCTACTTAAGGCTGCTTGGACAATGCCAGAAGGAAACCTAGAACAACAAGCCGTGACTGAGTAGTGACTGAGAGCGCTAACGACGTGCTAGGCATGGCAACAAGCACTTCCTTCCTCTTTGTCATCTCATTAAGCCAGGAAGAAATCTCCATGCAAAAACAGCTTCCATCTCCAGCCATCACTGAGACCTGGTGAGACTCCGAAGGCAAAGATGTGAAATACATCTTTCTCTAGACAACATGTTTGAAGCCCTCACCAGAACTATCTTTTGTCTAATTTGTTGCCACTTTGTGTTGTGCTTGGCTCCCAGTAAGATGCTCACTGAACAGGGTGGCCTGATTGGTACACATGCCTGGCCTGTGCCCTGGAGGGATGTCAGGCAGACCTGCTGGCTGAATTTCCAAGGTTGCCTACTTCTTAACTGTGAATGTAATTGGCCTCCCTCTTGGCTGGCTTGGCTCACTGGCAGTGCTTGGCCTTAGCCATTTACTGCAGAAAGAAGGACTACATCAAAATAAAGTGCGATTTGTTTTGAAAAGTTTGTCTAACCAACTCACGAGTGCCTCTCAACACTTGTGATTTAGGTCTTCACAACACTGTCAAAATCCCAGGGCTGCACCACTTACAAAGCACGTTAATTTGAAAGGTGAAAGCTAAGTTCTGTGGACATCAGCCACTGGAAGAGAACTTCGATTGTGAATTAAGACTCGGATTACTTTTTTTTTAATGGGGGTGGGGGGGTGGGAGGCACCTAGCAAGTAGCTATGTCAAAAATATTAATTTCTTTTAAGTTTTGAGGCAAGAGAGCTGCGTCTTTAGAAACTGTGCAGAGCACTTTCCCCTCGCAGCTAGTTCTTGTTTTCTCTACCGTACTTCCCCTAAAAGCAGGGCCCTCCTACAGAATCATTCCACACAGCACTTCTGGACCCAGTCTTAGCTGCTGCAGCTGGATTGCTTTCCACAGCTTTCCCAGGACACTCTGGTGGGCGTGAAGAAGATGCTAAGCTATACTAGACTGTGGAGCCATGGGGTGACATGTAAGCCACCAAAGCTTGTGGCATCCTCCAAATTTCCCAGCACCTTCTGCAACTCATCTTCCTCGAGTTAAACTGGCTTAACTGCCCTCCCCCACCCCACACTGCAGGAGAGTCTTAGGAGCATTTGGACAGGTGGGGGGCACTGTCATGGTTTACGGTTCATCTTCAGGGCATCCCTGGGTGCGCTGACTCCGAGGTGGAGGGCACCTGACAAGGTAGCGGGGACCCCCATAGACCCGGAGAAGCTGGGGCAGCCTTCGCCACGTGGACAGCAGCCGCGCCGCTGCCAGTTCCCGGGCGCGCTGGTCGAAAGCCGCCAAGAGATCAACTGGGGCGGCTTCACGCAGCACCTTGGGCAGTGGGCCCACCTCGGCTGCAGCCCCACCAGGACCAAGGACGCAGTGGAAAAGCGCCCGGCGTTGCAGCAGGCAGTCCCTAAGGAACTGCACCAACTCCTCCAAGCGTTCGCCCAGGTGTACCTCATCCCAGACCTGAGCTGGGGCCCCCTCGCGCAACAGCACCGCCAGCAGCGCTGTCTTGAGCACGTAGGAGGATAGGACGCGCCCCCACTGGGTGGCAGCCGTGGGGTCCAGCCCGCGGGCGCCGAGGTCTCGAATGGCCTTTAGCAACTGCAGGCACTTGAGGTAGCAGGCGCCTGGCGGGGCCCGTTCCTGCAGCGTGCTCAGAAGCTTCTGCTCCTGGCGAGCTGTGTTCACGCCCCACAGCGCCTCGGGGCGCAGACCTCCGGGGAGCTCCGACAGGGATCCTGCGGACGTAGGTGGTGGAGGTGGTGCCACAAGGAACACGCCATCTCCCAGATGGACGGCAGGGATGAGACGTACTGCCATGGAAAGGCGGCAGCAGCCATAGTCTGTGCGGCAGGGCAGGATGTGCAGGGTGGGTGGCTGCTCCAGACCGCCCGGGGTCAGGCTGACCCGACAGCGCCCCTCTAGACTGTAGCGTACGGTAGCTAGAGAACGCTGCAGGTGCGACTGAAACCAGCGCAGCACCAGTGTGGCGGAGAGGTGGCGCCGCCCGCGCACGTCCACGCAGAAGCCGTCAGCGAAGGGTTTACAGTCCCGGAGCCAGCTGCCCGAGGGGGCCCCTGATGGCGCAGGCGGCGCCTTGAGGGCGCATAAGAAGCAACCACGGAAAGCCGGAGGCAGCGCGGGCTCAGAGCCCAGGCTCCGCGGCTCCAGCGCCACAAGCGGGGGGAGGCGCAGCGGCACCAGCACGTCGAAGCCGTCGGGCCTTCGGATTTTATGCTGCTCGTAGGCGCTGCCCACTTGAATGAAGTCTCCGCGGAAGGCCAAGGCCAGAGCCCCCGCGGGGATGGGGCCTGGGGACGTCCGGGCACGGCCAGCCCGCACCAGTTCGCCCACGATCCGGCTCACGTGCGCCTTGCTGTGGCCCAGCACGTGCGGCGACAGGCGCACCTCGTGCTCATAGTAACTCTCCAGCAAGATGCCAAGGCCTGGCTCTCCAAAAGGCCTTGGGGACAACGCTGAGTGGCCCCCAAGGCAGGGGGCCCGGGGCAGGAAGCGCTGACGGACAGTGTGGCGGCAGCGGAGAAGGATGTAGCCGAGGAGCAGCAGGACTGCTGCCTTGAGCATCGGGAAGCCGCCGTCTGCGCCATCGGGAGGCTCGGCCAGGACGCCCCCATGTCCCCGCAGCACATGGTAGAGGCACACGAGGGCGGTGCACAGGCCAGTCACCAGGGGCCAGAAGACGCGCAGATTCAGGGTGTAGTGCACCGACATGCTGGGCGCCCGGGGCAGCAGGGGCCGAGCTGCCGAGGGCGCGAGCCCCGGCGGCGCCCCCGGCCCAGCATGCGCGCAGCGCGCGGGCGCCCCCGCCGGCCGCGACCCCGGCTCCTTCACCTCGGCGGCCGCCCCCGCCTCGCTGGGCCCGGGGAAGCTGCTCTCCAGCGCGGCCTCCGCTCCCAGCTCAAGTTTTCCTTCCAGCTACGGCCCGCCCTGTACTCTCGGGCTCCGGGCCGCGCCCTGCGCCGCCTGCGCACTGCGTCCGGCCCGGCGGCCCTCCCCGCCCGGCGCCCGGGTGCGCTGCCCGCGGCCAGTTTCTGGCCCGGCCGGGGTCGCTGCCTACCCTGGGCTCCCCGCCTGGCGCCGCGGCCCCTGGGCTCGTCGCTGCTCCCGTCCGTGCTCGCTCCCGTTACTCGGGCCCCGGGAGTTTCCTCTTCCGAGGGGAGGCCAGGCTGCGCCAGCTAGCGGGGAGGAAATGCCGAAGTCTGGAGTGGAGTGTGGAGCCGGCGGGCGGGCGGGGTCGGTCCCCTCCCGGGCCTCCGCCTTAAAGCGACGCGGGGCGGCGGGAGGGACTTCAGGGCGCGCTTGGCTCAGGCCTCCCGCAGGCCACCCCCATTCTTTCTCTCGGAAGGCAGACCTGAGAGGCCGTGGTTCCGGGGCGGTGGCCTTGTCCGGGGAGCCTCCGACAAGAAAGTAGACTGGCAGGTTGGAGAGACAAAGTTCGCATCCAGGCTACCCACTCTTTCTTCCCCTCCAACAAACCATGTTTGCGTGGCAGGTCCTGGGACAGGAGTGGTCCCTGCGATGTGCTGGTGTCCTTTATTCACGCCAATATTTATTGAGCGCCTGCTGTGTGCTAAGCAGCGGCTAGGTGCTGGGGGAATCGGGGTTAACAACATAGATTTCCACCTCATACCGAAGCTTACAACCCTGGCGGCGTGGTGATTAAATCCACCAGGTGCTCTGTGGGCACTCTCTGGGGCAGAAGACACGCTGTGAGTCGGAATTGACAGGATGGCAATAGGCTTGGTTTGGCTTTTGGTTTAAAATAATTATAATAATAATAGAAAAAGAAACCAAAAGAGAAAGCAGCAGGTATGGGGAAGATGCCTGAAACACAGCTGTGCTGTGGTGGAGACACCTTGAGAAAGTGGCTCCTTTCCATTCAGTAGGAAGAGATGTACCCGCGGGTGACATTTATCTGAGACTCGAAAGAGGAGGAGCTAGCATTGCTCTGATCCTTTATATGCAAATTAACTCATTTACTCTCACTTTGATCCCAAGAAATGGGTGGTGTGAAGTCTCCTCATTTTGCACTGGAGGACACAGGCAGGTGGCTTCAGCTGTTGGTTCCCTGAGGTCACTTTGGCAGAGCTGTGCTTTGCCTCTTTGGGAGAAGCCTCCCGGCAAAACTCCCAGGAAGGAGGACCACGGGAATGTCTCTTGTCTGTCTGCAGGGTATTTCTCTGGGTCCTATGTCAGGGCCTGCATTGGGGACCCGAATACCAGGAAGCCTTTTTTGTTTCTTTCTACACAGGGAGTGACACTCTCAGAACTTATCTGGATTGATTGACAAGCCACTCAGTTGTGCTTTGCCTGCGCTCCTAGTCACTGAAGGACATCAAAGCCAAACCCAGCTGCCATCTGGGAGCCAGGACTCAGAGGCTGGCTCCTGGATGAAGCTCCAGAATTATTCCTAGAAAAACCCAGATTGAGTCTGGTGGAGCTAACCAGATCTGCTTCCAGATGCCGTCTCCACTATTAGACCCGAGACCACAGTCTATACATCAGGACGCTTTGGGTTACAGTGACAGAAACACAGCTCAATCTGGCTTAAACAAGAATGGAGTTTAGTATACCATATTAACTGAGAAGGCCATGGGGAACTTGATTCAGGTGCAATTGGATCTAGGTGCTTAACTATAGTAAGAACATTTTCCTCTCCTTAGCTCTGCTTTTCTTTTACCGACTAGTAGTGTCAGAAGTCCCCTATCCTCAGAGGGGATGAGACTCACCATCAGCACAAAGCTATTTCCTCGGAGGTGGCAGTCAGACATAGGTGACTTCAACTTTTCACTGTTTCTGATACCAGGTGTCCTCCCCTACTCCCACCCCACATGTTGTGCTGTTGTGCCATATTGTCCCACCTCAAACTGTCTTCAGTGTTACAGCTCTTGGCCCGTATGTTTTATATTTCTTTTAGGAGGTTTTCAGCACAGGAGCCCCCCAGTCCAGAGGACACATCCCCTCCAGGCTCTTCTTGATGTTAATGAGGTCAGCTCAACTTCTGTGAGATTGGCCCTTATGTAAGCCCAACTGAAGACCCAGATGCATTGCCATGAAGTCAGTTCCAACCCCTAGTGAGCCTAGAAGGCAGAGCAGAACTGCCCTACAGAGTTTCCAAGAAATGGCTGGTGGATTTGAACTCTCTGCCTTTGGGTTAGCAGCCATGTCACTCAACCACTGCACCGTCAGGGGTCCCTTGTCAATTTCAAGGCATGGTCCTCCTACCCGGACCAGAACTAACCAATCCCCTAAGGAAGCCACAGTCAATCTGCGTAATAGTCGACCATTCCCGAACACGCACTTAGTCCTATGGGATGATCTTATGCAACTTATTTGCATAGCAGTCTAACCAATCCCTTGCAAGATTTGTGGCCCCGCAAATCATCTTAGCCAACCTACAAATCCAGTTCTGAAAAGGCTGTATCAAAGAAAAGTCCTCCACACTTCTGGACTAGTTTTCTGGTCTCTGACAGGACCTCTCCGTAGGATACCCTGCTGCTCAGATCTCGTGTGATCATCAGTGAAGAAGAAAAGTGGACTTTGCTTTCCTGACAGCTGCAGCAAATGTCCTGGGGTAGCCTTGGGCCGTATGCTCAGAGGGACCAAGTAGGGGCAAGCACTGATGAGCCCGGCCTGGGTTGGTCCTGACCCCAGAGCCAGGAGGTGGGGTCATCTGCATGCAAGCCAGGGGCCTGTGTATGTTGGGGGAAAATTGAGAGATTCCCAAGGAAAGTCACAGTGCTGTGGCTACAGAAAGGAAGTGGCAGTGTTTTAGCACGAATACAACAGGTGGCCACCACTTTCAGTAATACTCTTCTCTTGGCGTCTATTTTCCCTTCCTTAAAACGGAGTAAATAAAAACAGGGTGATTTTGTTTTTGCCTGGCAAATATGAGGCATGCTATCTTCAGCCAGGCAAATGAAGGCAATATCACAGCTCACAGGTCAGTAAACATTTTCTGTAAAGGACCACAGAATAAATATTTGTGGCCTTACAGGCAGGCAATACAGTCTGTCACAACAGCTCAGCTCTGTTGTGATACCCCTAAAATGTCCATAAAAACTGGAACTCAAACCTACTGCCACCCCTGACTCATAGTGACCCTATAGGACAGAGTAGTACTGTTCTGGGTTTGCAAGGCTGTGATCTTTATGGAAACAGGCTGAGACATCTTTCTCCTGTGGAACAGCTGGTGGATCCAAACTGCCAGCCTTTCAGTTAGCAGCTGAATGTGTAACCACTGTGCCGCTAGGTCTCCTAAAGCAGCTGTTAAAAAAATCAAACTGAACCTGCTAGCCTTTTCATTAGCAGTCGTAGCTCCTAACCACTACAACACCAGAGTTCCCAAAACAGCTCTAGACATATATAAATAAATGAGTGGGCTATGATTTAATTAAAATTTATTTGAGGGCACTGAAATTTGAATGTCTTCTCCTCTTCATGCCGTGAAATACTGTTTTGATCCCTTCCCCCTCTCGTTTAGATAGGTATAAACAATCATAGCTCACAGGTTGTATAAGAACAGGTGATTTTTGCCTGCTGGCCATAGTTCCCCAACCCTTACACTGGAGTGGAGAGGAGCAACAACATGGAAGGAGTTCAGGTCCCGTCACTGTCCAGCTGTCAGATCAGCCTGGAACCCCCAACAACCAAACCTGTTGTTGTTCACTGCAGTCAAGTTGGCCTCTAACGCATGATGACCCCAGGCACAAAGTAATGAAGTGCTGCCCAGTCCTGCACCATCCCCATGACTGGTTTGGAATCCTACTCTTGTAGTCCATAGGATTTTCACTGTCTGATTTTCAAAATTAAATCTTCAGGTCTTTCCTCCTAGTCTGTTTTAGTCTGGAAGCTCTGCTGAAAAACGTTCAGAATCATAGGATCATACAAGCCTCTACTGACAGATGGGTGGTGACCGTGTATGAGGTGCCTTAACTTGTATGTTGTTTAAGCAAAAATAATACTAAGAAAAAAACAGGGCACTGGGAAGATTAAATGAAATAATGCTTATTAGCACAGAACCTGGCATGTAAGCTGCTGTCATTACCTGTCCTTAGCAAATCCTACTAATCTTACCTTCTCTGTCTTAGTCATCTAGTACTTCTATAACAGAAATACCACAAGTGGATGGCTTTAACAGAGACGTTGATTCTCTCACAGTCTGATAGGCGACAAGTCCAAATTCAGGGAGTCAGCTCCAGGGAAAGATTTTCTGTGTCAGCTCTGGAGGAGGGTTCTTGTCATCAGTGTCCCCCTGGACTGGGAGCTTCTCTGTGTAGGAAGCCCAGGTCCAACAGATGTGCTCTGCTCCTGGTGCTTCTTGCTTGGTGGCATGTGGCCCCCAACTCTCTGCTTGGTTCCGTTTCCTTTTATTTGTTGTGAGATAAAAGACGATGCAGGCCCCACCCCAGGAAAACTCCCTTTACCTTGGATCAGGGGTGTGACTTTCATAAGGGTGTTACGGACCCACACTCATCCTCTTTAACATAATCCAATCTTGACCCACGAATCACAGGCAGAGATTAGGATTTACAGCGGGTATGAAAATTACGATCACAAAATAGAGGACATCCACACAATACTGGGAAGCATGGCCCAGCCAAATTGCTACACACATTTTTGGTGGGACGTATTTCAATCCATGACACTATCACCATAGTCCAAGTTACGTCATCTCCCACCTGCCCGGTTACAATCACCTCCCATCTGTTTTCCCTGCCTCCTTCCCTGCTCCATACTAGCCTTTTCTTCACCTGGAAGTCACAGTGATCTTTCTAAAACTTAAATCAGGTCACAACTGTAGTGATTTAGGTTGTACATCAGGTCATGTACAACCTCCTCTGCTTGAAAGCCTCCACCAGTTTCCCATTTGCGCCCCTTAAAGCCACAGCCTACAAGGCGCTCTTCCTCCTCCCTTTCACTCAGGCCTCCTGGCCTCACTGGGCTTGAGCACTCAAGCACGCATCCTCCTTTGCTCTTGCTGTTCTGGGTGCCTGCTGCCCTTTCCCCAATACGCTCATGACCAGTTTACATTATCACAAAGGCCTTATCAGAGAGACCTTCCTTAACCTCTCCTCCATAAAACAGCCAAGTCACTCTGTACCCCCACCCACTTTATTTTTCCTTCTTGCCTCCTGTCAACTGATGTGTTTGTTTTCTGTATCCTTCACTTTTAGAATTTGAGCTCCATCTTGTTTGCCATAGCAACCAAAAAAACAAACCCAAACCTGCTGCCATCAAGTTGCTTTCTACTTATTGGTGACCCCGTCTGATACAGAGAACTGTTCTCTAGCATTTTCTTGGCTGTCATCTTTATGGAAGCAGGTTGCCTGGCCTTTCTTCCGAGGGGCTTTTGGGCAGGTTCCAACTGCCAGCCTTTAGGTAGTTGTGTTGTTGCTTGCCAGTGGGTCTGTCTGACTGGTGGTGGCCTCACGTGTGCAGAGCAGACTGCATCGTGGGGCCTTCAGGGCTGTGACCTTTCAGAAGCAGATGGCCAGGCCTGTCTTCCAAGAGGCCTCTGGGTCAGCAGCTGGGCACTTAACCATGTGCACCAACCACCCAGGGAGTCCTTTTTAGGGTATTAATTGGGCACCAACAGTTTACACCACCCAGGGAACTTCTGCTATAGCTATGCCCCATAGATTCTTGCTGAGTAGGTGATGCCTTACTGCTGTTCCTGTTTTCCTGCCTGGGCTTGGTTTCCATAGCACAGTTCTTCCAAAGACTTCAAGATAGAAACCTCAGAACTTTGAATGTGGAGCATCTACCTCTAGGTATGTCAGAACAAATAAAAATTTATTTATTCATTAATTTATTACCCATGCTCGTGGGTGGATTCAGAAAATTACCAGTTTCTTAGCCTTTGGTAATTATTAAAAATCTGTTTTCATGTTTCACACTTGACAGAGACCACTTCTGTTGTTTTTCTGTGGCTCAGCAGATATATGCCCACACCTTTACCAGCATGTCTGACATCCCGAGGCATGCCTCCTGGAGGTCTGGAAACACCAATGAGTGGAAAAGGGAAAGAAGAAGTGACTCATGGGAGACTGACTTACGGTCAGACTTTGAAGGACAGGAAATGATGGATGTTTGATATGTCTTGTGTGTGTCCTAGCTTCTGCCCGTCCCACCCAGTGGCTCCTGGGAAGCTCAGAACAAGCCCAGTGAGGTGGGTGCTGTTATTAATGCTATTCACAGGTAAGAAAAGTTAAACAGAGAGATTAAGTGATTTATTCAGGGTCACACAGCAAGCACATCTGACTCCAGAGCTGGCCCCTTAGCCCGGTAAGTTTCTGCCCTTTGTATTATAAAGGGCTTGATTAGGAAGAAAGAGAACATTCTGGGAAGGCAGGTTAATGTATTTTTGTACTGATCTCCCGAAGCAAGCGATGAGGTTCTTGAAGGCAGGGAGATCCATCTTGGTATCTTCAGCACCTCGAGGTTTGTTGACTGAATGAATGGAAACCTGATAAACAGAAATCATGGAAATGGGAACAAAAGCTACAAGTCTGCAGAGGAGAATGCACATGTGATACACTGTGGGGGAACAGGAACTGGGTCCCGTTGTGCAGAGGTGTGGGGTTCGTAAGCCAACTCTGTGACTCACTCTACTTGCATCCGCCTCAGTTTCCCAGCGCTCTGTAACAAACAGCACTACAAGTAGGTGGCTTCAAGGGACCCGAATTCATTCCCTTACAGTTCTGCAGGCTAGAAACCTCAATTCAGGGTGTTAGCTCTGAAGGGGAAGGTCCCTCTTTGTCTCCTTCATCGTCCAGTAGCTGCCAGCACCTGTGGGCATTCCTGGGCTCATAGACTCATGTGCTTCTGTCTTCACATGGCATCACCTACTGTGTGTCTGTCTATTCTGCTCTTTTTATAAGATGCCATGCAGAAAGGATAAAGACCAGCCTCACTGTGAAATGACCTCATTAAGATAAAAGATAAAAAAAGCCTGCTTCCAAACTGAGTCATATTTTGGGATTAGGACTTCAACATAACTTTTAGAGGGACACAATTCAACCCACAACATCACTGATTCCAGCCTTCTTTCAGAAGGGCTTCCTCTTGCAGCACAGGTGTGCAGATCCAAGTGAATCTGTTGTGGCCCATGAACTGGGTCTGCAAAAGAAGGCTTCCTTGAGGAGGTGTCTGCTAAGCCTAAGAAAGGGAATGGAGATGGACACCCCATGCAGGAAGCCCTCCACACAAGAAATTCTGGAGAAGTGAAAGCATAGTTTAGAGTTAAGTAGGTTTGAAGTTCGGGGCTAAGGGAAGAAATCCTGTGAGATGAGACTGGACAGCTGATCATAAGCCAGGTCATAAGTGACCTGTGTACTATACTGATTGGGTTAGGATGCTGTTGGCAGCAAGTTACAGAAGCCCCTGACTCAGCTAATTTAAACAGCAGCAAGTTACAGAAGCTCCTTGAGTCAGCTGATCTAAACAATAAGTGCATTTCACAACTTTATGTACTAAGAAGTCTGGAGGTAGAGTGCTCCCTTCTTTGTTAATTCAGTGGCTCAACCAAGCTCTCAGATCCTCTCATCTTTCTGTTCTACCATCCACAGACTAGCTCCCCTCCTGGTTATAAGATGGCTGCCACAGTTCCAGGCATCACAACATCATCCCGTCAGAAGAATGGTAGTTTCTTCCTTGTGTCTTGATTTTAGAACACTAAATGCTTTGCAGAAATCTCCCAGCACAACTTTCCCCAAGTCTCATGGCCTAAAAATGCATCATGTCCAAGCTTAAAACAACTGGCAAGAAAAATGGAGTTGCTGTGGTTTGGCATGTATCACTCAGAATACATGGCAGTGCAAATGGTTAAGCATTCAGTTACTAGCTGGAGGGCTGGCATCCAGAGGTGCCTCAGAAAACAGGGTTGGCGATCTGCTTCTGAAGGTCCAGCCTTGAAAATCCCATGGAGCAACTTTACACTGTACATATAAGGCTGTGCCATGAGTCAGAATAGACTCAAGTGCAACTAGCAATAACAGAGAGGTTTACTTCTGGGCGTGGGGTGCAGACATCTCTGCTTATGAGCTAATACCTGCATACACTGGTTAAGAACTACAGCTGCTAACTAAAAGATCGGAAGTTTGAATACACTAAGAAATGATGCAGAGCAGTTCTAATTTATAGGGTCCCTGTGAGTCAGAACTGATTCAAAGGCAATGGGTAATAAGGGGGAAGAGTGCTGATGGGTAGATTATTAAATAGGCATAAATTCTTCTTCTGCTGCTGCTGCTGCTACAGAAGCTGAAAATTACAGTGGCTGAAACAAAATAGCAGTTTATTTCTTTCTCATAAAACCATCACAGTGTCAGAAACCCAGGCACCTTCCATCTCCTTGCTCCAGCATCCTTAAAGGCTGACCTGTTCTCTATTGTACAAGAAGACAAAGCACCTTGCATGCATTATGGCCCATGGGAAAGGGCAAAAGTGGACAAGAAGAGCATACCTCTTCCTTTGAAGGGCATGACCTGGAATTGCACATTCTACTTCCATACCTCCCATTGGCCAGAACTTAGTCATATGGTCACATGTAGTAGAAAAGGAGGCTGGGAAATGTAGTTATTATCCTAGATACCATGTCCTCCTAAAAATAGGTGCTTGGTGCTTTGGTATTATAAAAATGAGAGAGGGTAAATATTACAGGGCAACCATAAATTTTTGCCATAATAGGCAAACAACGGTATCTGTTCCATGGAACACTGTGAGGTCACTTCTACTCTAATTGTGGTAAAATTATTATTTATGTGATTACTAACCAAAGGTTCATATTTCTCCTGTGTTGTAAGTTTTTTGATAGCAAAGACCAGGTCTGTCACACAGGTGCTCAATTGCTAATCGCTGAGTAAATAACTAAAGGAAAGAATGATTGACTCTTATCTCAGAAGCCCAGCAGGGTTGCCCTGTATTGACAGAGTCCCTAGGAGCCCCTAGGGTCGCCATGAGTCTCATCCGACTCGATGGCACTTGGCTGGCTTGGCTAGGAGCTACACATGATTAAGAACTCAGCTACTAACTGAAAGGTTGGCAGTTCCAATCCACCCAGGGGCTGGCAGTCTACTTGTGAAAAATGAGCCGCTGAAAATCTTACGGAGCTCTCTGAAGCAAATGGAGTCACCATGACTTGGAGACAATTGGATGCCAGCTGGTATTAATAAAAAGGCTTCCCCTAGAAAATGCTCTTCCCTGATCTCCATTTTAGAGGCCACCCTTTCTATAAGCCTCATGAATAATGAAACCATCATCAGTCAAAGGAAAGTTTTGGTCTGGCAGAGATGAAAGGCCAGGACAGAGCTAATGAGTCTGTAATGCAATTCAGGGCCAATAAAGAGCTGCGGTATTAAATTCCAGGCCGTGAGACTCACACTAGAAAGCCACCACAATGACAGAGTAAGAACCCGCTCCCCTACCTGCTCCTGCTCTTCCAGTCTGAGTCGTTTTCTGGACACTGACTTCCTACGTCTGGTGATGTCATGGTGAGAATCTCGACTGTCATAAAATCTCTGGCTGGAAGGCCAGCTGGCCAAGGAGACTCAGAGTGGCGGCTGTTGTTAGGTGTGGTCAGATTGATCTCTCCTCACACTGACCCTCCGTACAACCGAAGAAAACCCTGTCTGATCTTGTACCATCCTCATAGCTGTTGTTAAATTTGAGCCCGCGGTTGGAGTCACTGTGGCAATCCGTCTTCTTGAGGGTCTTCTTTTTTGCTAACCCTCTACTTTACCAAGCATGATGTCCTTCCCCAGAGACCGGTCCCTCCTGTGAGTGCATGGGTCATAGAGTCATCAATTGCAGAAAGCCAGCTGTGACAGTGACATGTCTGGTAGACTTTTCTCCTGCCAGCTATGACAGAGTGAGAGCTAACGTATTGTGAATGTTGACTGTACAGCCAGCGACATTCTAATTGGCACTTGACATGACTTAATTTATTCAGCCTGGCCAATCCTAAGAAGGAGGCTTTAACTTTATGCCCATTTTGCAAAAGGGGAACCTGAGGGCTAGGCAGTGTTCTGAATTGAATTGTGTCCCCCCAAACATGTGTTGTAAACCCTCACCCTTGTACTTGTGGATGTAACCCCATCTGGGAATTGAGGTTTCTTTGTTATGTTAGTAAGGCCATACCAAAGATGGTGACGTTGTTGGGTGTCTTTGAGTTTGCTGTGACTCACAGTGACCCTATGTGACTGCAGAGCTGCCCCATAAGGTTTTCTAGGTTTTAAGCTTACAGGGGCAGATGGCCAGGTCTTTGTCCAGCAGAGCTGCTGGGTGGATTTGAACTGCCAACCTTTTGGTTTGCAGCTGAGTGGGTATTCAAATGTTGCGCTACCAGAGCTCCTTTGTAACAGTGTAGGGTGTGTCTTAAACCAATCATATAAAAGATGGGAGGAGCCACAGAGCCAAGCGAGCCCAGACAGGGAAGACAGATGCCACAGCCCATGAAGGCTTCCAGCAAAAAGATGCTGAGAACACACAAGAATCTTCTCCCCCAGAGCCCACAGAGAAAGAAAGCTTCCCCCTGGAGCCCGAGCGTCGCATTCGAACTTGTAACCACCTAACTGTGAGAAAATACATTCAGTCTGTTAAAGCCACCCACTTGTAGTATTTTTATTCCAGCAACACCAGAAAACTAAGAGAAGAAGGATACATACTCAGCTCAGAGGCATACAGCCAGGGCACAGCAGAGCCAGGATACTAACCCAAGCCTCCCATGCTGGCATAAAGGCTTCAAACTGCTTTGTTCTGGTTTGAATCCCTGCTGAGAATTCGCATTTCCAACAAGTTGTCAGGCAGTGCTAATATTGCTGGCTAGGGACCAACTTTGAGAACCACAGGTTAGAGCAGTGGTTCTGAAAATTTTTATACAAAAGACTCACCTGGGGATCTTGTTAGAGTGTTGACTCTGACTCAGTATATTTGGGGTGGAAATGCAAATTCTCAGCAGGGATTGGAAGCCCTGGCTCATCCCTCTAACCATCCTCACTCATTGGCTGAGTTCAATAAACCAAAAAGTTTACCACTGAATTGATTCCAACTCATAGCGACCCTACAGGAGAGAGGAGAACCACTCCACAGAGTTTCCAAGGAGCACCTGGTGGATTCAAACTGCCGACCATTCAGTGAGCAGCCATAGCTCTTAGCCACCATGCCCCCCCGTTGTTCTCAAATGCTTGGTCTAGTCTCTGATGCTGTTTTCCAGAGTCTGGGAGGAAAAACGAAAATAAGACATATGACGTGAATTTCTCATAAAGCTCAGTTTACAGTGGAGCCTTGTCTCAGAGGATAGAAACATTTCAGAGTCAGCCTGTATAAAAAGAAAATTAATTTAAGTTCAAATGACCCTTGATAGGTCATCTCAGGAATTTGGATTATAAGGCTGTGTGCATTTGCCTGAATTCACTAAATGATCCATTTATGATTTATGTATTTCATTATGTCTAAATTGTTATGTCAAAAGAAATCATAAGGAGATGTGGTTCTAGCCAACAATACCCATGCTGATGTGTTTAGGGGCAAAGTGTGCAGACCTCTGTAATTCTCTTTGAAATGGATCAAAATATAAGATGATAGCTTGACAGACGGATAGAAGATAATGTCTCAGCTCTGAATGCTGCGGTAACACAAATATCACAAATATCAACAACAGGGATTATTTTCTCACAGTTTGGAGGCTAAAAGTTCAAATCAGGCTCTGGGTTGTGTCCATTCCACCTTTGTGGGGAGCCACCCACGTTCTTGGCTTGTAAACGGTTCTCACCTGGTGGGTCCCAGGCTGCTATTTTTGGAATGCAGAAGTTATTAAGTTTAGCCCACATCCCGCACCCACATGGCCTTATTAACATAACAAAGGGAACCTGTTTCCATGCAGGCTTACACAGCCACAGGTCTGCTGTTGTTTGCAGACTCACGGTGACCCCAGAGCTCTCCAGGTAGAGGAGAGCCACCCTGGATGGTTTCTTAGGCTGTAACCTTTATAGTGGCTGGTGGGTTTGCACTGCTGATGTTTCTATCAGCAGTCGAGTTTTGAACCACTGTGCCATCAGCGTTAGGATTCCAACAGGAAACAGTCAATCAGAAATAGATGTAAAAAGGGACAGATGTGTGATAAAGCCAGTTTAGTAAAATGTTACCAGTAGAAGGTAGAGTGTTCACTGTATCATTCTTTTAACCTCTCTGTATGTTTGAATTTTTTTTTAATGTTAGGAGGAAAGAGACGCAGTTCAGTATTTCTTATAAAGTGGCCACACTGGAAACGGGCATCTGGTCTCTCCTTGGCCAGCCTAGCCAGGTTGTTGGTCTCCAATGTTGCAAGAGTCACCAGTTGAGGTGTGTGCATAACGTGTATTTTTAAGCACACACCAAGCAAGATGTGAGAGGTGGTAAAAGAACCACCAGCTTATCAAGTGGAGCAGTGAGCTGGCTGAGACTGTCCATGCTCCTTAGTGTTCTCTCCCGATCCCAAAGCATTTTTGATTACATAGCTGAATTCCAGTAACTTGTAGCTGCCCACGCTGTAGTTCCAGTATGTTGTTGTTAGTTGCTGTACAACTAGCAGAGGGATTATTTTCAAGTGACAGAATCTTTGATCAAAATGTTCAGTAATGGTAGCCGGGCACCATCCAGTTCTCCCGGTCTCACGTGTGGCTATCAGCCACACATTCCATTTCCTTAAAGGAGATATTTTATAATAACTATATCAAAACTGAATTGATGTGTTTGAATTGTGTTGGTGAACTTATGTATAGCAAAACAAACACTGCCTGCTCCTGTGCCTCTTTACTGATCTCTGACATGTTTGACCCCATTGTTGAGGTGACCACGTTAGTCCATCCCCTTGAGGGTATTCTTCCTTTTAGCTAGCTCTTACTTTACCAAACACCACCCTTTTCTAGTGACTGGGCTTTCCTGATGACGTCTTAAATGAGCAAGTTCAACTCTCACCACCACCTTTGCTAAAAAGCATTCCATCTGCATTTCTTGTAAGGCTAATTTGTCCGTTCTTCAGCCAGCTCATGGTATAAATTCAATATTCTTCACTAACACCAAAATTCAAATGCATCAATTTAGTTTTGATATAGTTATTATAAAAATATCTCCTTTAAGGGAATGGAATGTGTCGCTGATAGCCTCTATGAACAACTTCCTCCTCTGCCATGAGACCAGGAAAATTGGATGGTGCCCAGCTACCACTACTGAATATTTTGATCAAAGATTCTGTCACTTGAAAATAGTTAAGCACGCAAAAGGGTTTGAATAAGGGATAGGATGCTGGGCAAGGAGGGCCAAGTGGGCTTCTCAGAGAAAGGGTCCGAGACCCTCATTTCCTGTTCCTTCTGGGGTTTTATACGCTCATTGGTCCTTTGGGCAGTTCAAGTCATTTTATGGGTTGGCAGCTGGGCCTCTTTGGGGGCAATACTGAAGTCTTTGTCTTCCTGACGGGCAAGTAATTGTCCTTTGTCCTGGCCATCAGATGCTCCCGGATTCCTTTTGGTGTATAAATGTTGGAGGCATCCAGGCACCATCTCCCCACCCCCCCGCTCATGGTTGTGTAACCTCAGCACCCTAACAATTCCACATGAGAATCTTGATCAAAAGGAGGAAAACACAGAACAGAATTTCAGATTCTCATGGGCTGCAGACTTCCTGGAGCCACAGAGGCTAGATGAACTGTTGAAATGACTACCTTGAGATGATGTCTAAGGTTTAAACCAAAAAGATCCCTTGAAGTCTTCTTAAAACCAAATAACAGTTGAGCTTAATTAGTTAAAATAATAATAATAATAATCTGCTTGATCACTACCTCCTTTTAAGATCTTTCCCAATAGGATGAAAGTAACAACAGCAACCCAAAAGATCAGACAGAACCTTAGTGGGCAGTGAGTTTACCTTAATGGGAAGGAACCACTCAGAAAAAGGGGGTGAGTAGGGTTATCCACCTCAAAGGATGTCACCGATGTCACTGAAGTATACGTGCAGAAACTGTTGAACTGGTATGCGTTTTGCTGTGCATATTCTCAACAACAAGAAGAAAGTCTCTCCTTTAGGCTAAGGGAATATCCTTCCCTTTTGTCTGATGTTAAAATAGCCATTTCCTTTTAAGATGAAGTGGATTCTAATGATAGTAACAGCAGGTTGTTTTCTCTCCCTAAATCTGCCCTTGGCAAAATGAAAAGTTAGCAATCTGAGGTCAGCTCTCCAAATAACTCACCTCTCCTACTCAAACACGGGCAGGGCTTCTGGCTGCTTTGTCCTGCTTATCTCCCTGGTACCTGGTACAAGGAGTCACTCAGTAACTAGGCAGCTGCTGAACTGCTTTTACTACTCTGCGAAATCTAAAAGGTGAGGGAAAAGGTAGCTGTTGAAACCTGCCACCGGGAACTACAGCCACAAGTTACAAATGAACGTGAGGGATGCTAAGGGATGTGCCAGGAGTACGACCTGTCCCCATTCTGACTTCCCTGTGACATTCCAGCCGGCGAGAACAGAATCCCGGCCTGTCCAGTGTCCCCTTCAAGTACAAGTCATGCTCAACAGATCTTACACCGGGCATTTTTCTCCAAGGAGGACACGCCTCAAAAAATCCAGGGGACCCTGTGAGACCTGGCGTCCCAACAGGGATCTCATGGGACTTGCCTCTCTGGTAGGGCAGCAAGAGAAGAGGCCTGTCAGGGAGGTAGGTGCATCATGGGTGCAAACACAGCCACTGCTTGGGAGGACAATTTCCTGGCACTCTGGGTGGGCACAGTGGGGAAATTCTACCTCTTACTCACCGAGGCTGGATTCCTTCCACCCCAAGCTGTTGCCAAAGCACCGGATATAATCGTAAACTCACAATTCACATCATCCTCATGACGTCCACACTTTCTGAGCCCCTACTCTGTATCAACAGTCCCTGGTTGGTGCCAACAGTTCATGCAGTTGGATGCTAACTGAAAAGCTGGAGGTTTGAGTTTACCCAGAAGTGGGGTGGAAAAAAGGCCTGGCAATCCACTTTAGAAGAATCAGCCACTGAAGCACAGCTCCTCTGACACACACGCGATCACCGTTTGTTGGAATCAGTTCAGTGCAACTGGTTTCCTCTTTCCCTTCAACACCGTCCAGAAAAGCAGGAACTTTTTGCAGGGCTCAAGCAGAGAAACTCAGTGACATGTTCTGGTCCGGGGAGTGGGGAACTACGTCTACAGGCTCCCTGAAGCCCTGGTGGCACAGTGGTTAAGCGACCAGCTGCTAAGTGAAGGGTCAGTGGTTCAGCAGGCCCCCCTACCCCAGCTGTTCCATAGGAGAAATATGTGGCCGTCTGTCCCCATGAGATGACAGCCTCAGCAAGTCTCTGGGGCAGTGCTACTTTGTCCCATAGGGTCACTGTGAGTCAGAATCATCTAGACAGCAGTGAGTTTGGTTTGGGTTTCATGGGCTTGCTGAGAAATAGTCCAAGGCTGCACTCTCCATAGAATGTAGGAGATTATTTCCAGGTAACTTGGACAATCCGGGAAACCCTGGTGGCGCAGTGGGTAAGTGCTACGGTTGCTAACTGAAAGGTCGGCAGTTCAAATCCGCCAGGTTCTCCTTGGAAACTCCATGGGGCAGTTCTACTCCAACCTCTAGGGTCATTATGAGTCAGACCTGATGTGAGAGCAGTGGGTTGGGTTTGGTTTTTGGCAGTCTGTGGTTTCGCCATCCTTGCTGACTCAGCACCAACTCACGGCCGCATCTCCACCCCCAGAGGGAAGGGCAGAATCCACAGGTCACTTCTCCGGAAACTTCAGCACCTCTCATCCTTTGGCATGTTTTTCCAGTTTCCCTTTGGACCACCCTGGAGGTCACAAAGCCCTTTAAGGGAGCATTGGAACCCACCCCTGGTGTAGATGTGACTTCCACGCTCCAGAAGGCGAGTATCACCTGTGGTCTGAGAAGCCTCATTCCTGCCCCTGATGCCCGCTTGCCTGCCCTTTGCTGGAGGGCTGGCACGGACAGGGTGGCGCCATCAGGTTTTCTTGTGCCTTGTCGGGCACCTTGTTCGTCACTGGAGCTCTGACCATCAGCCTGGCAGAGTGCCCTGCGTCCCCTTTGTGTGTCCTGCACTTGAACTCAGAGGTCCTCCCCTCTCCTCTGTTGAAGGCACACAGCAAGGAGGGCAGTGCGTGTGACCGTCTCGTCACAGCCTTCTCAAAGGTCAGGCTTTCTTCTGTGGCTGCAAGCAGCTCACAACACACTGTGTTGCACCAAAGGAATGGATTTTCAGCTCCGCTCCTGTGCAGAGCTGTGCTGAGCAGAGAACCTACCTTCCTTTCCCTCAGCAAAGCTGCCCGAGGTTCAGTCTGCTGTGCCTGGTTTCTGTCCCTGTGTGCAAGAGTGCCCCTGCCAACCCACAGGAGGCCCTGAGTGAGGCCCACTCGGAATTCAGCTCTGGTGCCCCAACAGCCCCGGCCTCAGTGTGGACCTTCAGTGTGAATGAGTGAAAATACAAAACAGAGACTAGCCACAGCTTTGTGTCACCTCAGAGAGGACAGAAAAACCAGGCATCTCGGCGGGTTCAGAGCCACCTCAGCAGAGCAGACCTCTGCCCTCTGTGTGGCTTTGTTTATGTGATGCATGTCTGTCTGTGGTACAGATAATTCAGTTAACATTTATTGATTCAAGAAGTATTTTACTGACTACCTTCTATGGGCCAGACTCTAGGTTCTGGAATTCTTTGAGTAAGCAAAATGAAGATCTCAGCCCTGACGGAGCTGATGTTTGCAGGCTGGTGATATAAAGAGTCAACCACTCAGCTGGTCACCTAAGGATTGCTGGTTTGGATCCACCCAGAAGCACCCCAGGAGAAAGGGTTGGCAATCTGCTTCTGAAAGGTGATAACTATTGGAAACCCTATAGAGCAATACTACTCTGACATACACGGGTCACCATGAGTTGCAATCAACTTGATAGCAACAGGCTTACAGGTTACATTGTAGGTGGGGGACCACATAACTTACCCCCCAAACTCAGACACTCAGAAGAATGAAAGGGGTTGCTACGGATGATGATGTCAGGACGACAGATGGAACAGGACTGTCCTGGGAAAAGCATTAGAGAGGTGGGCAGTGGCCCAAGAGGTGGGCAGTGGTCACAGTGGACACGCTCCAGTACAAAGTGGCTTGTGCAGTGGGAGAAGCCTGCCCTTTGGAGTTACGTAGTTGTGAGTTTGAATCCCAGCTCAGTAACTTACTAGCTGTATGCCATCAGCTCTCCCTCCTGTGTGATCTCCAGATGTCACATCCCTGACACTGCAAGTAACAAGGATTAAGTACAGTAACCTACAGACAGCATCTAGCTCTAGGCCTGACCCGAAACAAAATTAAAATAATAAACCCACTACTGTCAAGTCAATTCGGACTCTTACTGACTCTATGTGAGCGATGAGTCAGCGTATAACAGGGGCGTGACAAATGTTTGTTTGAATTCCCACCCCGAACCCAATGCCACCCCCACCCAACTTGACTCTTTGGGAACTACTCTTGAGTAGCTAAAGCAATTTGCTTGGATTTATAAGAAATTTATGTTGGTTAAACAGTATTAGGGATTGAATTGTGTCTCCCCACAACCTGCATTCAGAAACCGAGCCAGAGGCTAATTCTGTTTAAGAATCAACTGTCTTATTATGTTAATGAGAAAGGATTAATGGAGAGTGTGTTTTAAGTCAATCTCATTTTTGAGATACAAACGAGATTAAACAGGCAAGTGACAGTCGCTGTGACTGAGAGAAGACAAGTGCCAAGCCACAGGAAGAGAGCCCAGGACCCGAGAAGCTCAGAAGAGACAACGGCCTTCCTCCAGAGCCAACACACAGAGAGAGAGAGAGAGAGAGAGAGAGAGAGAGAGAGAGAGAGCCTTTCCCTGGAGCCAACCCCCTGAATTCAGAGTTCTAGGCCTAAACTGTAAGAAAAGAAACTTGTCTGTTAAAGCCACCCATTTGTGGTATTTCTGTTACAGCAGCACTAGATAACTATGACAAGAAGCTACAGGAACAATTTCTGCAGGAGGACAGAGACTAAGAGCACTGAGAAGATGGCAAGAACTAGTACCACCTGCTGAGGGTTTACGACAAATGTGAAATCCTGGATGTGCAAATGGCTAAGTGCTCAACTACTAACCAAAGAGATGTAGTCTACCCACAGGTACCTCAGAAGAAAGGCCTGGTGACCTCCTTCTCAAAACTGAGCCACCAAAAGCCCTATGCAGTACAGGCCTACTCTGACACACATGGAATCACCATGACTAAAGACTGACTCCACAGCTACTTTTTTTTTTAACTGTAAATGCTAAGCAGTTTTTATGTATATATATTGTGTCTGGTAATTCTCATAGTCTGTGAAACAGCTCATGTTTTAAGTGACCCATTTTAGAGATCAAGAGAGTAAGGTCTAGAACACAGGTCAAAGACCCAGAGAGTGAGTAGTTTGGCTTTTGGGCTATTCCATCTCAAATACAAATACTCACCACTGTCACTGGATTGCAAAGGCAGCCCTGGATAGTATGAAAATGAGTGGGTGTGGCCATATTCCAGTGTCACTCGATTTACAAACACAGGCCAGCCTGATGGCCTATGGCCTTAGTTGCTGACTGTTGAGCCAGAGAAACAAAACCTTGGCCGCTAGCCATGTAGTGACAGATCTGAACCACACATGATCCTGCATCTGGGTCTCCACACCCCTACCGTCAGGGTATTTCTCTGAGATTTTCCTGTATTACAACAAACAGGGCCACCTCATTCTTCTTTTTGTTTTTAAATTTTTATTTTTATTTAACATAACTGAGTGAAAATGTACATTCACGTATAAATTTACATGCCCCCCTATATGCAGCTTCCACTGCTCTCTCTGTCCGGTGACTGCACACTATTCCTCTCTGCTCCATACATGTCTCATCCTCCCAATAGTCTCCTTTCCCCTCCTCTCCGTCCACTCCCCTTCCTCCAGCCAGAGGTCAGCAAGATGATATCCTATAGATGTATATAACCATAAAGTGCTTCCAATATATGGTCACTCTGCTTTGCCAAGTCCAATCCATTCCTGTCCAAAGAGTGGACCTTTGTTATAATTTATGGGAAAGGGCAGCATCAGGGAAGGGGGCCATGCTCTCAGAGGAACCCCAAAACCGCTGGACCATCAATTGAGGTCTTTTAGTGGAGATCTCATGATGCACCTCTTTTTATTCTTGTGTTGCCAGTGAGGCTCCTCTCTGTGAGCTCCGTCGTGACTATCACTGGTGGTGCCACCTCATTCTTCTTAATGGCTGAGTCACAGTTTGTTTAACCCCTCACCTCCTGACAGATCCTGAGGTCTGTTACCATCTTCGGCGATTGCAAACAACACTGCCACAAATATCACACCATGACATTTTGCACGTGTTGAGCTGTGCCTTCAAGATGACAGGGTAGAGAACCGCAGAATATTCCTCTGTCCCATACTTGCCACCCATGTGTGCAAGCCCCTGACACCCATGGTTGGCCTTCAAATAAAGGTGCAGTGGTTTCCTGAGGTTAATAAATGACTGAACAAGTATATTGGGACAGTTAACACTTTTGCCAGTTTTGCCTTCTTGACCTTGGAATAATTTCTTCTAACCTAAGACCCCATCCAAAGGAGAAGTTGAGACTGAGCTACCTGGGGACAGAGACTGTCTAGGTCAAGATTCCTTCACTGAACGAATATTAAGCACCCACAAATGAGCCATATGCCATGCTAATACTGGGGCTACAGTGATAAACAGGAGGGACAAGGTCCACTGTCTTGGGGAGGCTCCAGGCTGGCAGGGTGTGGAGGCATGTCAGGAGGTCATTATTGCACAGTGTGATACAGACTATGATACAGGATGGGTGGGGTACACAGGAACCCTTAGCAGGTAACACAGATGGGGGAGTGGGAGATCAGAGCAAGCTTCCTAGAGAACCTGAAGTCTACTCTGAGACTTAAAGGCGGTAGCTAAGAGTATCAGTGCTAACTGATTTCAGCTGGCATTAACAGACACCAGAAATAAGAGTGATTTAAATAAGAAGGTTTCAAGTCAGGAGGTGAGAAGTACAGGGCTGGTACGGTGGTGCCCTGGTCACCAAGGATCCAGAATCTTTCTGCACTGCTACCCTTAGCACAAGGGTGTTCATCTTGAAAAGTGTCTCATGGTTCACGGTGGCTGCTAGAGTTTCAGCCATCATATCTATATTCCAGGAGTTGCAAACTAAAATCAGACTCACTGCCGTTGAGTTGATTCCAACTCATAGCAACCCTACAGACAGAGTAGAACTGTCCCCATAGAGTTTCCAAGGAGTGTCACAGAAACAGGAGTTGGGGGAAAGCAAATGGGGCCGGTGTAACTCTTTGTTCCATTTCTAAGGAGTTTTCCCAGAATCCCACCTAAGAATTGCTTGCATCTTGATAACCAGAAAATAGTTACACGGATACACTCAGTTGCAGTGGGGAGACAATACTGGCTGCGTGGAGGCTGTGGCAAACGGTCAAGAGGTGACGGTTACCAATACTGGTGTCACAGATTCGAGTATGTCCCCCCCAAAAATGTGTGTATCAATTTAGCTGAGCCCCGACTCCTGGTATCAAAACCTCATTTGATGAGGTTTTCCCGTGTGTTGTAAATTCAATCACTGTGGATGAGTGGCAGTTCGACTGATGAGGTCTACAATAGTGCCTTAAGCCAGTCTCTTTGGAGATATAAAAGAGGGAAGCGAGCAGAGAGACAGGCACCTTATATCACCAAGAAAGCAGGGCTGGGAGCAGAGTGCATCCTTCAGACCTGCGGTTCCTGCCCTGAAATGCTCCCAGACCAAGGGAAGAAAGAAGCATCACAAGGCCCTTCCTCCGGAACTGAAGGAGAGAGCAAGCCTTCCCCTGCTGCCGGCGCTTCTGGCCCACTGGACTGTGAGAGACGAAACCTCTCTCTGCTAAAGCCATCTACTTGTGGCATTTCTGTCAGAGCAGCACTAAGTGGCCAAGACAGCTGGAGATGTGGCAACTGGTATGCAGAGAAAACAGGACGGGTCTGAAGTTTTTAACCCTGAATAAAGCTCCAAATCGCCACAGTTTTGCTCAAGGCTATGTAAGTATCAACACCCAAGGGAGAAGCTCTTTCTCAACAAAAAAGAAATGGAAAGAAAGAGAAAAGCCCTCTTGGCATTGGGCCCACTCTACCCAATGATACAGCCGGTCTGAGCACCTTCCTGGCATCTTGGCCAAGGGGCAGATACTACAGCACTCCACAGAATTCCAAGGAGGTGTCCTTTCTTGGGGTGGCTTTTGTAAGGTCCCCCTCCCATCAGACGGAGACAGCCTAAAGTATGAAGGGACACTCAGGAGGCTGGCTTCATCCTTAGCCGTCACCAGCTCAGGCATCTGTGTTTTCCCTATCTGGTGATGCCCTCTTGTCCCCCATCTTTGCCCTGCTCTACGTCCTGTTTTGACGACTGGCATCTTAAAGAGTCTGCACATGATTTTTCTTTGCATACTATCTCATGCCCTAGTGAACACTTAGCATGGTTAGCATCATGTCATGGATTGAATTGTGTTCCCCCCAGAAATATGTGTAGCCAGGTGGCTAGGCCACGATTCCCAATAATTTTATGATTGTCTTGCATTTTGTGATTTTCCTATGCTGTATGTTAAAGGATTAGGGTGGGACTGTAAATCCCTGTATAAGATCACCTCCCTGTTCCACTGTAAAGGGAGTTTCCCTGGAGTATGGCTTGCCCCACCCTTAATCCTTTGATCCTATAAGAGATAAAAGGAAAGGGAAGCAAGCAGAGAACTGGGAACCTCACACCATCAAGCAAGCAGCACCGAGAGAAACGTGTCCCTCCAGACCTGAGACTCCTGAGCCAAGATGCTCCTTGGACAAAGACTGACGCAATACCAGAGTCAACAAGGGAGAAAGCCGTCCCCTGGAGCTGACATCCTGAATTTGGACTGGTAGCCTACTGGACTGTGTAATAAACCTTCCTTTGTTAAAGCCATCCACTCTGTGGTATTTCTGTTAGAGCAGCCCTAGCTGACTAGGAACACGTCACCCTTCCAGGTCACCATAAGCAATGTGGAGATGTGAAACCATATGCATTACATCCATAAACTGGTATCAGGACCATTAATCTTCTACTTCACAACAAATCTTGAAATATTATTTTCATGGCCCCCCTGAGACACAGGACACCCTGGTGGGGTAGCAGTTAAGTGCTCCTCTGTCTACTGACCAAAAGGTTGGCAGTTTGAATCTGCCAGGGATTCCTTGGAAACCGTGGAGCAGTTCTCCTCTGCCCTACAGGGTTGCTATGAGTCAGAACTGACTTGGCAGCACTGGGTTTGGTTTTTTGGCTTTTCTGAGCCGTACGTGAAATCACTACACAATGGCATAGATCTAATGGGCTCAGGGCTCTGATTCCAACAAAGTGAGGAAGCTCTTTCAAAACTCACTGTACCTGCCACGGAAATGGATTTGAAAGCAATTAGAGGAGATAAAATGACAGGTTTTCAGATTAATTTGATATCGGGAGTGAGCTCAACAAAAGAGAGCTAAGGGTGGTGAATTGTGGCCTCTAGTTAGGCAGCTGGGTGGCTCTTTTAGTCTACAGTGGCTAGCTTTCTTTCTGTCCCAGGACAGATGCTAAATAAATACCTACAAATGAAAAAAATCTTCTTCCCCCCAAAACTAGTCACTTCCCCTAACTTCCTTATTTCTGTCCTATTTTTAAACCATTTTCCTAGTCACTGTCTGAAGCTCACCACTGATTCATCCTTCCTCTAGGTCCTCCCCATTTCACCAAGGAATTCTGCTCTTTCTTCTTCTGCAGGAAACTGGGGCATCACAAGAAGGAATAACCTAAATGACTGGGATGGTGGGATGGTCTACCAAGTCAGCAGCAGTGTCAAAGGGATGGATGAGGGATGGTGAAGCCCCCAGGCACGTGCAACAGCAGGAGGCTGCTCCAGCGGCCTGTTGTTTTTGGACAGAGGCTGTGGCCTCCAGGAGAGCAAGTGTACCATTGCCAGACGGGCAGCCTGCCACGGAGGAGCCAAGGGCTTAAGATTCAGGTCATTTTCTCTTCCCAGCACCACACCCCCCAGAAGAGAGTGGGTACAGGGACCTGGTGGAATCAGCTCCCAGGGCACTGAAGGAGACCTGGAGGTGCAGATGGAGAAAACCCAGCACTCTTGCACATACCTTGCACTTTCCAACTAGTCTGTTTTTTTCTTTGGGGTGAAGAAACACACAGCAAAACATATATTGATTCAACAATTTCTACATGGACAGTTCAGTGACATTGGTTACGTCCTTTAAATTGCGCCACCATCCCCAGTCTCATTTTCTGAATTCTTTGACCATGAGCAACATCAGCTAATTGTCCCCTAAGCTTCTGACTTAACCTTTCAAGTTGCCGTTGTCTATCTGAAATCACACCAATAATGCTTTGAAAGAACACAATCTCAAGGCAGCTGTTCTTTTCTAATTAAGCTAAACTACTGTTTGGTTTAAAGATGACTTCAGGGGATAGTTTCAGTTTAGGGCTTAAAGATTTCATCAGGATGATAGTTTCACGGATTGTCTAGCCTCAGTGGCTCCAGAGAATCTCCATTCTAGAATATTTTGAGGGTCTGTTCCACACCTCCCCCCACTTTGATCAGGATTCTGCCATAGAATCTTGGATCAAATCACCCAGTGATGGTAGGTAGGTACCATCCCTTCCTGGCAAAGGAGGCATCCAACTGGTTCACAAACACTTAACACTGCACTTACTACGTAAGTGCACTATTCAAAGCACTTGACACACACATTTCCTTCTAATCCTCATGACAACCCAGGTGTCACAATTACTCTCATGTTACAAGGGGGAGAAACTAAGACACAGAGAAGCTGGCTAACACTTGGTAAGTGACAGAGCAAGTGTCCAAACCCAGATGGTGTGGATGAGTGTGCTCTGTGTATGTGACTACATGACCATCTGACCTCTCATCAGTTCACTCCAGACACCAAACCAAACCCACTGGCAACGAGTCGACTCTGACTCCTAGTGACCCTATGGAACAAAATAGAGCTGCCCCATACAATTTCCAAGGAGTGACTGGTGGACTCAAAATGCCAGCCTTTTGGTTAGCAGCTGTATCACTTGATCCCTATGCCACCAAGGCTTCCACTGGTCTATGTCTTTCCTGTTCCAGTCTGTCATGGACCCACTGACCACTGTCCACCACTCAAGCTCTGGCTCCATCATGGCTTCCTGGGCTCAGGGGACATCTGTTCTACCTCTGGTGACAGCACCGAGGTTTCCTTTGGGGGAACTACCCTCATCCCACTCTCAGCCCATGTGTCCTGGATGGGTTTGTTCTCACTCCGCCTGCTTCAGGAGCAGCCACGTGACCAGGCCTGGTCAATGAGAGTGCCACAATCCCTGGGGCCACAGCACCTGGCTGAGGGTTAAATCACATGACCTGACAGGAAAAAGATGGGGCTAGAAGAGGGGGGTGCATGTCTGGTGGCTTCTAGGCAAGCAACGTTTTGTTTTTCTCCTACAAAAGCTAGAGGAAGAGACTCTTACCTTCCTGCAGGTGGGGGGGGGTGTGTTAGGACACAGGGGATGGAAGTGCTGCAGCTAGTTTGCTGTCACACGTGAGGTGAGCTGCTGGGGGCATCATGAGCCCAGTTCTCACACTGTGGGAAGCAGAGAAGAGAGCGAAAGAAAGGTCCAATGTTTAGCTTGAGATTCTGGATCAGACCATGCCTGAAGCAGGGATATCTGGAGCTTTTATTTAGCAGAACTCATAACACAATAACAATAGTGACTTCCTATTAGCAGCAACGATGGGTCATGTTTTGTGTCACTTGCAACCCAAAGGGTTCTAAATGATATAAGGGTGGTTCATCAACTTCGTGTTCTGAAATTTTTACTCCACGGCACTTAAAATAACAGATGCCCTTAAAGAAGTGAAATAACAGATAATCACATTTTTAGTGCCTTGTCTTATTTAAACACACACATACGCAGGCCACCAGCAAGTTAAGCGCAACAGGTGGCATCTCTAGGCCTTTTCTGTTTGTTTGTTCAGTATTTCTGTAAAAACCACTTGGGAAGCAGGCATGAAAAACACTCCACAAAGGCCGCTCACTGTCACAGCAGAAGAGGGAGCATGGCTGTTGGTCACTCTTTTCTCCCTGATGAGGACAACATGGCCCTGGAATCAGTTTCCAGCTGTCTGGGGAGTGGATGGGGCTGGAGAGCACTGTAACAACAGGTTACATCTTAGCAGATGGCAGTGCCCTACAAGTGGGGTAACAGAGAGTCAGAATCGGTGCAGGACACTGGGATGGAAAGTTGGGACAAAGCTTCCATTTGGGGCCAGGTGAAGAATAAAGCCGTCTGTGGGATTAAAAGGAGTTCTGGTGATGCAATGGTTAAGTGGCTGGCTGCTAACCGAAAGGCTGGTGGTTTGACTCCACCAGTGACTCTGCAGGAGAAAGACTGGGCGGTCTGCTGCCATGAATATGACAGCCTTGGAAACGCTATAGGCAGTTCTACTCTGTCCTATGGGGTCGCTATGACTTGGAATCAACTCGATGGCAATGGGTTTGGGTTTTGGTTTTATGCCAGTGGAGCAGAGCCCTGGTGGTGCTGCACTTAGGACCTGAGACTAGTAACTGAAAGGTTTGTGTCACTTGCAACCCAAAGGGTTCTAAATGATATAAGGGTGGTTCATCAACTTCATGTTCTGAAATTTTTATTCCACGGTACTTAGAATAACAGATGCCCTTAAAGAAGTGAAATAACAGATAATTACATTTTTAGTTCAAGTCCATCAGGTGCTCCTTAGAAACCATGCAGGGGCAGTTTTTTTGTTGTCTACTGTGGATTTCATTCCACTTGAGAATAGTTCTCTTTGTGTAGGGTGTGCTTTAAACTCATCATCTTTGATCAGTTTGATCAAAAGAGCAGATTAAACACAGAGCAAAAAAACTAAACCCTTTGCCACAGAGTATTTGAAATACCGATCGCACAGCTTCCTGCATCACACCAAGATGCAAGCCACCACGATAGAACAAATCGACAGACAGGTTGGTAATGCACAGTAGGTTGTCAGTCAATGGGACAGTGTGGACCGAGCAGCCAGCTAAGCTCTCTGCATCTCACGGTAAACAAATGGCACATTCCACTCACGTTCCACAGTGGAGATCGGGAGATCGGATTACTGGGGTCAGGTTATCACAACGCAGTAGCAATTACCTGGCCTTCATTGCAAGGCAATGGCCACATGACATTTTGAAAATAGCACGTTAGGCTGTCAGTCCCACAGACTCGGGAGCCTCTGAGCCCGGCGCGCAGGAACTCCGGGCAGACGGCGCCCTCTGGTGGCCGCAGAGCTGGTGCCATAAATCCTGAGACCTTCCTTGCCCTTGGCGCTTGGGGCGTATCAGAGGACCTGTCATTGTACAGTCACAGCCCTGCCGGGGCTGTCATTTCAGGAGGCAAGAGTGGGAGGAAGCAAGTTCTCGAAGGTAGGAAAAGCCTTTTAAACTTCTGAATACATATTTAGTGGAAAAGGGCTTTGTGCTCTGAGACGTTTCTCTAGGACTTGCAGGAGAAGAGGGGTTTCAGGGCCAAAGCTACACCTTATAAGGTTTCTTTTGCTTGCCTCCATTGGGAAAAGGTCGTTTCTTTTTCTTCTCAAGTCCTCAGGATCAAAGGGTCTTAAGGAGGAGCTTAAGAAGATCCTGGAGGAAAGAATCCATTGTTTTAATTATCATCTCCAAGAGGTGTGACTCCTTAAAACACCCCATGTCATCAAGTCGATTTTGATGCAGAATGACCCTATACCACAGAGCAGAAGTGCCCCACAGGATTTCTGAGAAGCCCCTGGTGAATTCGATCTGCTGACCTTGTGGTTAGAAGCCGAGGCGCTTAACCCCTAAGGCACCAGGGTTTCCTGAAAAAGGGGCTTGAAAAGGGTGAAGAAGCCCTGAGACAGCAGGTGTCTTTTTTCCTGAAATTTCCTGGCAACAGCAGACAAGGGGCACGTCATTCAGCACCAGGGACCTTCAAACGTGGTTAGAAACCACCCGAATGGCCACTATGGTGTAATGGTTACACGCCTGGCTTTTAACAGATTGGTGGTTTCAACTCAGCAGCAGTTCCACGGGGTAAGAGACATTCCCGTAGTGATTACAGCCTTGGAAACCCTCCCTATATGGCAGGTCTACTCTGCCCTATGGGGTAGCAAACAAGAAACAACAGGGAAAGAGATAACCCAAGGGAAGCTTAGTGGTCAAGCTCACAGACTTCCAGACTACCTAAGCTCCACTGCTTATTAGCTTATGACTTTGGGCCAGTCACTTAGCCTCTGTCCTTCCACTTCCCCATCTGTCAACGAGGATGATGACAGCACCGATTTTGTGGGCTGCTTTGAGAATCCAGGAAGGGAGGCAGTTGTACAGTACCTGGAGCTATGTAGGGACCCAGTTAGTATTAACAGCGGTTAACAGCTCAGCTGTAAAAGGCAGATCTATACATACTGAGTTGAAGGGTGACGAAGATAGACCACTAAGTGAAAAATGCAAATTGCAGATCAACATGCCAAGTATTATCCCACCTGGGGAGCACTAGTAGTATGGTGGTTAAAAGCTTGCCTGCTACCACAAGGTTGGCAGTTTGAATCCACCAGCTGCTCCTTGGAAACCCCATGGGGCAGTTCTACTCTGTCCCATAGGACTGTTATGAGATGGAATCAACCCGACAGCAACGAGTGTTTATGCATTGTATACTACAAAAAGTTTTACTTTAAAAAGTGGGTGGTCTAACCTTAAATTTAGTCCAACAAAAATATATGGCTTTTTGGGTGCTGTGCTAAGCTCTGCCCATGTAGAGATGTGTGGGGCTCTCCCCATCATTCAGGAGTTCTAGACCTAGCTCAGGGCTTCTCAAACTTGAATGTGCTTCCAGATCACCTGGAGATCTTGTGTATTATCAGGGCTTTGATCTGGTTCATTCTGGTTCAACTTCCTGTTGTATTTCTACTCCAGTACTATCTGGAGTTTGCAAACTCATCCTAGACAAGTGCTACCTACCTCATTGCTGAATATCACTATGGTCACCTTTGAAGTACCCCCCTTGGGAAACAATGCACAGATGCCAGTGCCTAGTTCACCCTTCAAAGCAAATTGGGAACTCTTTTTCTGGAATGGCCATCGGAGCTGTTGTCATATTACCCTTGATGTCCTGAGTGGCATCAAAATGTCTTCCTTTCAATATTTCCTTTATCTTTACCTGAAGAAAAAAATCAGTGGAGGCCAGATTAGTTAAGTAGGGAGAGTGTTCCAGTACAATTGTTTACTGGCTAAAAACTCTCTCACAGACAACTACCAAGTTCATGAACTTGCCACCATGCACAATGGCCATCCCAGAAAGAGTTTTAAAATTGCTTTGAAGGGTGGACTAGTTGCTGACATCAGTGCATAGCTTCCCAAGGGGAGTAATTTTGGAAGTGACCGTAGTGATACTCAGCAGTGAGGTACGCAGCACTTAGAACAAGAAAGTTTGTGAACTTAATTGTCAGACCTTGTACTTAATCAACTGGCAAAGCTGCACTGCTTCTTATGACCAAGCTTTGACTGTCTCACATTTCATCATTTCTGACATATTCTATTTGTTCGAAGCCAGTGACTAAGAACAGTCCCTGTTCAGGGAAGAGGAATTTGACTTCACCAACAAGAGTGTCAAAGAATTTGCAGACACATTTTAAAACCACTCTATCAGGTTAGCGGTGTGGGGAGAATAATAAGGCAATACCATGGACCGCCAAAAAACCGAACAGATCCGTCCCAGAAGTACAATCAGAGTGCTCCTTAGAAGCATAGATGGCAAGACTATGTCTTACATACTTTGAACATGTTGTCAGGAGGATCAGTCTGGAGAAGGACATCATGCTTGGTAATGCAGAGGGTCAGAGAAAAAAAGGAAGGCCGTCAATGGGGTGGACTGTCACAGTGGATGCAAAAGTGGGCTCAAGCATACTACTGATTGTGGGCATGGCACAGGACCAGGCAGTGTTTTGTTCTGTTGTATATTGGGTTGCTGGGTCAGAACCAACTCGACAGCACCTAACAAAATACCAGGTTCGAATGCAGTCTTGATGCACCTGGTAAGTGGAAGAAGCCCAAGTTCAGCATTTCTAACAAGCTCCCAGGTAATGTCACAGCTGCCTGCCCCTGAGTACATTTTGAGTAGCGATGGAACCAAAAACATGCAAACTGTATACAGCTCTGAAGGCCTCCCTGAACAACACAGCTTCCAGAATAACATCCTTTGTCACGCTGGCATCATCTCTGGATGCTGTCCAACTTTAAAATCACATTTTCCCTGAAAGGTCAGAGCAGTAAAGTAAGGCAAAGACAAGATTACCCTGTTAATACACAAGGACAAGCCATAATGGAATTAGAAACCACCAAACAGGGATTCAGAAAATCACTCTGGCCTTGTTCTGCAAACTCTCAGAAGCATAAAACACCAGCCATCAATTCTGAAGGGGATGCTAAACAAACAGCAGTGATCTGGGCTTTTAATAAGGATTGCACAAAGTGTTCTCATATGACTAAGACTCCTGGCTGGGATACTTGGAAAATTACATTTGATATGGAAGGTAAGAAACGGCACTAGAATCTCAGAAGACCAAGGAGTCTAGATCCTCTGCTGGCTTCAAGGGCAGGTGGCTAAATACACCATTTTCCCACTGAAGAGCTTAGCTTCAAATCTACTTTCAAATATAGCATCAACTGTAAATTTGGAGCTGTAACTCAAAGACACCATAACTCACCATTCTAAAGTATATAATTCACTGTGTTTAGTATATGTTCACAAGGTTGTGCAACCATCAACATTACCTAATCCTAGAAACTTTTCATCACCCCACAAAGAAATCCTGTACCCACTACCAGTCACTCCCCATTTCCTCTATCTTTCCCACCTGTAGGCAACTACTAATCTACCTCTGTCTCCATGGGTTTGTCCATTCTCGATATTTCATCTAAACGGAATTTTATGTGGTCTCTTGTATCTGGCTTCTTTCACTTATTTTCAAGGTTCACCATGTTGTAGCATGCATCAGTTCATTACCTCATACTTTCTGATAGCCAATAGTATTCTGTTGTGTATGTGTATAGATGTGTTCCTGTTTTGTTTATTGATTTTTCAGATGATGAGACATTTGAGTTGTTTCTATTTTATGGTGATTAAGAATAATGTTGCTACAAGGAAAATACTAAAAATCAAATGCTTATACTCATTCAAAGACTTCATCAAGAGAATTAAAAGACTGCCTACAGAATGGGAAAAAATATTTGGCAACTACATGTTGGATTACATCTGATTTCCATAAGTGACAAAATACTACAAAATATCAACAAGAAAAAGGCAAGTAACCCAGTTAAGCAATGGGCAAAGAGGATGGACTGACACTTCACCAAAGAAGACATCCAGGCAGCCAAAAGACACACAAGGAAACACAGTCACTAGCCATTAGAGAAACCCAAATCAAAATTACAATGAGATACCATCTCACCCCAACATAGTTGGCAATAATCCAAAATATACAAAACAGCAAACAATGGAGAGGCTGTGGAGAGAAGGGAACTCTCTTACACTGCTGGTGGAAATGCAAAATGGTACAACCTCTTTAGAAAGCAATGTGGCACTTTCTTAAAAAGCTAGAAATAGAAATACAATGTGATTCAGAAATCCCACTGCTGAGAATATATTCCACAGAAATAAAGGCAGTCACATGAACAGATACATGCACACAAATGTTTATTGCAGCAGCATCCATAACAGCAAAAACATGGAATCAACCTAGGTGCCCATCAACAGATGTACGGACAAACAAGCTATGGTACGTAAACTCAATGGAACACTATGCAATGATCAAGAACAATGATGATTTTAGGAAGCATCTCATAAGCTGGTTTCAACTAGAAGACATGTGAAGGCAGTCAGCTGCAAATGGACAAGTATTATATGAGACCTCTCCTATAAGGACTTAAAAATGGACTCACATACAGAAGAAAAGACTCTGACAGGCAACAAAGGAGGGAAAGGAGGGAGATTGTTGGTCACAGATTAGCTGATGGAAATTTGGTCAGGTGAACCCAGTGACAATACACAGTAGAGAGCAGATCAGCATAAGTGGACTACAGCATGAACTGAAAGGTTTTCTAAAGTCCACCTAATATTTCAGAGAACAGAGTAGCAGAGACAGGGGTCTGGGGACCATGTTTTCAAGGGATGTTGAGGTCAATCGGTATAATTAGTCTTCAGCTAAGACAGTCTTCTGCACTCCATATCGGTGAGTGGTGTTTGGGGTCTTAAAAGCTGCCATCTGAGGTACACCAAATAGTCACAACCCATCTGGAACAGATGAAGACTGAGAATATCAAAGACACAAGGAAAAATGAGCCCAGGAGACAGAGGACTGATGTGAATGGGAGACTGCATCAGCATCAGACCAGAAGAACCAGATGGTGCCCAGCCACCGAAGGCAGCCGTGATGAAGGACACAATGTAGATAGTCCTGAAGGCAACACAAGAAAAAGGGGTATGCAGTTCAAGAACTCTTCTAAAGTCCAGAATAGATGGTCTGACAGCCTGGAGGGTCCCCTGGGAACATAGCCCCTAGACTTGCTGTTGGCCCTGACCTGAAACCAGTACTGAGGTCAACTCTTCAGACAAGAACGGACTGGACTCAGGGACACAGTGTGAGTATATGGTATGTGTCCTTTACGGTTTTATACATTTATAGGAGGCTGTCCTTCTGGCTTCTAGATGGGAGAGGAGGGGACAGGTGCTTGTTAAGAGGATACTGGAAGTATAGAGTGAAAAGGAGGAATGTGCTGTTACAAGGTGAGAAGGGCAGATAGAGCTGCAGATAGGCAGGCATGCAGAATTGATTTAGATTGTATGCTTTTACTTAATCATAATAAAAAACAGAATAATGTTGCTATGAATGTTCATGTCCAAGCTTTTAATGTAAACGTGTTTTCAGTCCTCTCGGAAGTGGAATTCCTGGGTCCAGTGATAACCTATGTTTAACTCTTTGCAGAACTGCCTAATTGCTCTCTGAAGTGGCTGCATCATTTTACATTCTTATCAATAATGTATGAGGGTTCTGTCTTAGTCATCTAGTGCTGCTATAACAGAAATACCACAAGTGATGACTTTAAAGAGAGAAATTTTATTCTGTCACAGGCCAGTAGGCTACAAGTCCAAATTCAGTGCATCAGTTCCAGGTGAAGGCTTTCTCTGCTGGCTCTGGAGGAAGGTCCTTGTTGGTCTTCCCCTGGGCTGGGAGCGTCTGAGGCGCAGGGACCTCGTGTCCTTTGCTCTACTCCCCACACGAGATGGTACGAGGTCTCCAACTCTCTGCTTGCTTCCCTTTCCTGTCTATACCGAGATGGCCTCAAGGCACAATACAATCCTGCCACACTAACACAACTGCCACCCATCCTCCCCCATTAACATCACAGAGGCAGGATTTGCAATATACATCAACAATACCAGCAATACCAGGAATCATGGCTCAGCCAAATGGCTATACACACTGGGGGGCGGGGGAGACACAACTCAATCCACAACAGGTTCCAATTTCTCTGCATCCTCACCAGCACTTTTTTATTATCCGTCTTCTTTATTATAGGCATGTTAGCAGGTTCAAAAAGTGTGATCTCATAGTCATACATTTCCCTGATGACCGATGTTGAGTACCTTTTTGTGTACTTATTATTCCCATGTTTATCTTTTTTCAAGAAATGTCTATTCAAATTCTCTGTTCATTTTTTAATTAGGTTGTCTTTTAATCATTGAGTTGGAAGACTTATTTCTATATTCTAAATACAAGTCCCTAATCCGATACATGATTTGCAAACATTTTCTCCCATTCTATAGAGGTCCTTTTCACTTTGTTGCTAGTGTCCTTTGAAATGCAAGTTTTTCATTTTGATGAAACCCAATTCATGTTTTCTCTTTGTGATTTTAAGTGCCATGCCTATGAAACAATTTTTAGGCCATACAAATTAAATATATGTTTTCTTCTAAGAACTTTATAGTTTCAGTACTTACATTTAAGTTTTTGGTTCATTTTGAGTATGTTTTTGGATATGGTGTGAGGTGGGGGTCCATATTTATTGTCTTGTATTTGCAGATCCAGTGTGTTGTTTTTAATCATCACCCAGATGTAGAGATAACGGCTTTCCTTTACTTTCTTTTTCATTCAGTCTTGACTGAATTTTTCTGAGAGGCACTTACAAGTCTTGACTTGCTAGTTACTTATGTGCAAGTGACATCATACCTATTCATTCAATCCCACTGACTACTATTGAGTACCTTTTATATGTCAATTATTCAAACAGAGCTTATGTTCTAGTAGGGAGAAAGGCAGTATGTATATGATATGTTAGAAGGGAGTTAAGTACAAAATTGGAGGAGGATGCAGCAGGGGCACAGGGATGAGGGATGAGGCCTGAGGCATACTGGTGGGGATAAAGAGGTACTGTAAACCAAAAAAAACCAAACCCACTGCCAACAGGATGGGTCTGACTCACAGTGGCCCTGGAGGTCAGAGGAGAACTGCCCCACAGAGTTTCCAAGGAGCACCTGGCGGATTTGAACTGCTGACTTATTGGTTAGCATATGTAACACTTAACCCACTATACCACTAGGGTTTCCAGAAAGAGGTACCATAGGGCCCTGCAGTTTTTAAAAGCTGGGGTCAGAGTGGGCCTCCTTTATAACAAAAGCCTGGGGATTCACAAGGGGTATGACACACAGATATCTATAAAAAAACATTCCAGACAGGGGACAGCCATTACAAAGACCATAAGGTAGACACCTGCCTGGCATTTCTGAGGAACACTAAGGAGGCTTGTATGAACAGAGCTGAATGAGGAAGAACGTAACAAAACAAAACAAAAAAACCCACAAAGCCACAGAGAGTAAGATCACACAGGGTCTTGTAAACTATTTCAGGACTTCAGTAGGAACCACCGCTGGGTGAGCCAGGTGGTGACATGATTTCGTTTATGGTTCAAAGGACTGTTTCTGACTGCTGGGTTAAGAATGAATTGTGAGGTTAAAGGAGAAAGTGTTTAAATTAGGAGGTTTCTGAAAGACTTGACTTAGGAGATAGGGCAGCTGGGTTCCAAGTGACAGCAGTGGGGGTGGTGACAGGCACCTAACAGAACCCACAAGATGTTTTAGCTGATGGATGGCCATGTGATAGAGGCAAGTGTCAGAGGTGACTCCAGGGATTTGGGTCTGACTACAGCAAGAATGGAGTTGCCACTGGCTGCAATGGGGAAGGCCACTGGGGGAGCAGGTGTGTGGGCCAGGGGTGGGGGTAGGAGGAGGAGTTCGGTCTGGTGCAGGTGGAAGTCCTTGATTTCCAATGGAGGGGACACACAAATGTACAGAAAGTAGCCACGCGGCAGGATGAGATACCCAAGAGAAGGCAGACTGAGAACAGAGCTGAAGACGGCCACGCCCCGGGACCCTGTGACACTAAGATCGGGAGAGGAAGCACTAGCAAGGCAGGAGCTTTCACAGCATCGTGGCAGCTACTTAAAAACATCTTCCTTCTCCCCTCCCTTCTTTGTCTCTTCTTCCTTTTCCATTCTAGTTCCCTCTCCTCCCTCCTTCCTTCCTTTCAGTGGGCACCTACTCTGAACTAGGCATGAGAAATTGGTACTTTTGTCCTCAATATACTCACGGTTGTAAGAAGAGAAAGGAGTAAATGCACACTTCTCAGAGAACGTACCATGCTACAGTAACTGCAGAGGAGCTTGGGTTCAGCTGCTAACCAAGTGCACTGAACACGCCTTCCGACATCTGTTTAGAGTCCAGCACACGAGTCTGGCATCTAAACTTGTCTTTAACCTGTCTCTCCCATGCTGAATTCATTGCAACTGTTATTGAGAGGCTGAATCACTCAATCACATAAAACTAAAATCACTTTTGGTTTAGGAAGAGAGAGAAGCTTGTAAAGGACCAATCCGAACTATTGCCCTGTCTACTGTTATTCAAAGCTAGACCCTTTGACAGGTGGGTGAGGCCTGGCTGTTAGGAGCTAACTAGACACAGGACATTGGGTGGGAGGCATCCACATAAAAGATGGGGTTCTTCACCTTAAGAAGCTTACCATCCATCTCAGGGGTTCTCAAATCTGACTCATTAGAATCACCTGGGGAGCTTTTAAGAACATTTTGATCCTGCACCCCATCTAATTAAATAAGAAATTTTGGTCTCTAAATTCAATGTCTTTTCAAAAGCTCCGCAGGACATTCTAACATGCAGCCAAGGCCAAGAACAGCCGACTGGGGTTTTGCCTTAAAATCTTAAATGAATTCATGAAAGCGTGAACATTTTAGTCAATTATTTTGGTAGCAGACCTTAAGAAAATGATTATAATTCAATGCTGCAAATAATCCAAAACTCAGCCATCCACAATTCAAAAATGATGAATCTTTCACTTATTTGACGGACATGAAAGTCTTCCTTCGTCAATCTTAGCCAAGTGCCGTCGAGTCGGATCTTAAATACCCTAATATTTGAAATTTAGTTTATTACCCATAAAATCACATGCTGTTTTTTTTTTTCTCCTCTCCTCTTAAAGCTTTGTTACTGTATTAACAATTTATTTGAGATGTCTTTGGAGAAAAGAAGCTACGAGACCAAACAAAGACCACCTTCATTTGCTGTCAGGTGAATCTGCCTGCTGAACCCTCCCTAGGGTATAAGAAAACCCAGAAAAAACACAACACCGGGGCTTTTTATTATAGGAAAAAAAAAAAAAATTCACAACTCATCAACAAACTCCACATAACAATAATTGTACATCTCCTTTACTATCAAAAAAAAAAAATTCACTTGCCAAAATCGCCTGCATCCCTTCCAGACAGAAATAAGTGGGTATAGTTTAAAATCTTTCTGACAAATAAATGGCTGCACTGCATCCGGCCTGGATAACTCTTTTCAAAAGGGCATATGCTGGAGCCTATGTAAAAATAACAACAAGCAAACAAAGGAAACCCGTTACATTCCTCTTCAGTTGCAAGATAGAGGGCTGGCATGGCAGGGTTTTGACTTGGGTAAGAAATAGGGGCTGAGAAACAATTTATTTTAATTTTGGGGGAAAACCTTTGCAAAAGATGGAATGACTCCGCTATTGCCAAGGCAGCCCAAACACATGACCTCTCACAGTAAAGGAAGACATGCTGTAATGTGCGTGTGCTTGCTTGGGAAAAGGACTGACGCGCGCAGGAAGTTAAGATTTCCAGTCAGGAGCGATACTTGTGCTTGTTTTATGTCAAAGCAACACGGCTGGTTTTCTTCATTTGGCAATCACTTTAAATCTGCTTTTCTCAAAGTAGGAACTTTCCGGCTCTCATAATCTCCCAAATAAAAGGCCGCAAAGCACCACAAGAACAGGAATAGCTGGGTACCTACCAATTCTGCATCATGGTCAAGGCCAATATCATGGTGCTCAAGCTCTTCATCCCGAAATTTCTTTATTATCTACTTAAGAAAAAAAAAATTGAGTTAGCATTCCAACCTACCTGTTGCTGTTTTATTTTGGAGCCTAAAACTTGACATCACAGTTCGAGACAGAGTCAACAAACTCTTCCTATAAAAGGCAGATACGTATTTCAGGCTTTGCAGGCTGTACAGTCCTCGCTGCAGCTACTCACTGACTTCACTCCTGTTGCCATTGAGTTGATTCCAACCCTACAGGACAGAGCAGAACTGCCCCACAGTCTCCAAGGCTGTAATCTTTATGGAAGCAGACTGCCACCTCCTTTTCTTATGGCGCAGATGATGGGTTCAAACCAATGACCTTTCGGATGGCAGTCACATGTTTAACTACTGTGCCACCAGGGCTCCTTACTCTGTGACTACTACCCCACCATGGCAGCAAGAAAGCAAGCACAGACAATACCTGACCTAACGGGCATGTCTGTGTTCCAGTGAAACTATTTACACGAACAGGTGATCAGCCTGCAGGTGGTATTTGCTGGGATCTTGTCTACGCTCATCAAAAACTCATGCTGATGAATACAGAGTTCCTTATTTGCTGTGGAAAATTATCTGAGGTATCTATTATTCTTTTACTTTATCTAAAAGGTTCATAGAAAGCCTGGTGGCACGGTGGTTAAGTGTTATGTTTGCTAACCAAAAGGTCAGCAGTTCAAATTTGCCAGGTGCTCCTTGGTAATGCTATAGGGCAGCTCTACTCTCTCTATAGGGTCACTGTGAGTTGGAACTGGCTTGATGGCAGTGGCTTTGGGTTTGGTAAAGGGTTCATGCTCACAGTTTTCCCAGTGACACTGAACTGCAGTCTGGTCCTCGCTCTGACTAATCCGTGTGACCAGGACAAACACTGTCACCTCTCCATGCCTTGGTTCACTTCCCTTTAAAATTAAGGCACTGACCTAAACATCTAGGGCTCCTTCATTCCCTAACACTCCATTTTTTTAATCCTTCTTGCCAAATTGTATCCAAAAAAAGGCCAAATCCACTGTTGTCAAGTTGATTCCGACTCACAGTGACCCTGCAGGACAGAGCAGAACTGCCCCACGGGCTTTCAAGGCTGCACATGGAAGGAGACCGCCACATCGTTCTCCCGCAGACTGGCTAGTGCGTTCAAACTGCCAACCCTTTGGTCAGCAGCTGACAGACGTAACCGCTGCACCACCAGTGCTCCCTCCACCTTGTGTATCTTCCCTTTATTCCCTTAAGCAGCATCTCTCCAGAGCACAGCTGAAAACCTGAAGAAGTTCTTCATATTTCTCGGGATCCTCCTCCATCAGCGTCCTGATCTGGTTGTTGTAGTGGTGGGCTATGGACTCCTCCACGGCCACCGTGCAGGCCATCGCACCCTCCTTCCCCAGCAAGGCGGTCCCAGCGCCTGGAATGGTCAAGGCCAGAGCAGTCAAGGAAGGAAGTGCTACTGCTGATGAGGGAGGTTGTCACAGATCAGGGTTACACCATCTCAGCACAACTGACATTAGGGGCCCAATGACTCTCTGCTGAGGGGGCTGTCCTAAAATGCAGAAGGGTGTCTGGCAGCATCCCTGGTCTCTACTCCATCCATCAGATGTCATTAGCAACCCCTTCCCCCAACTTCTGGCAACCCAAAAACATCTCCCAACATTGCCAAGAGTCCTCTGGGGGGACAATTCACTCTGGATGGAAACATCACTGTTTCATGTTACATGAGATCACAGCGATACTGCATCACACATTAAGACAGCTGTTGCTTCTCTTTTCACCACTCTCTCTGACCTTCTGACCACAGGAGGAGGGAGCCTTCATTTGGGGTAAGTGTGTCCCACTCTTCTAAACCACTCTTCTTTTTTAGAAGCAGGAGATGATCTCAGGTTGAAAGACTGTCAGATGCTCGTATCTGGCTATAACTGAACAACCTGGCTCCTCCTTCCCTTGTGTTTGACTATCCCTCCTACAGAGTCACTAAGAGTTGCAACTGACTCAGGAGCAACGTGTTTGGTGTGTGCTGAATGATGTGCACAATCCAGAAGAAAACCTTCCAAGTCTTTTTTCCACACTTAAATCAGGTACACAGATATATTTAAACATTTCGGCAAAGTAAATAATAGAAGGCAGCCATTAAGTACCATTATTTACATTTACCCACTATTATCTATTTAATTTAATTTCTTTTATTCAAATGCAAGGAACTCTAGTGGTGCGATGGCTGAAGGCTTCGCTGCTACCCTAAATGTTGGCTGTTCAAATCCAACCAGCAGCTTCAGCGGAGCAAAGACCTGGCGATCTGCTCTGCTCAAGGTTACAGCCCAGGCGACTCCGGGGGGCAGGTCTGCTTTATTTCATGGGGTCATCAGGAGTCAGAATCAACCTGGCAGCAGACATCGACAACACCATTTAGGAAAGTACTGATTTTCGGATTCCATCTTAAACTAACTTAAGCCCAAAAGAAGAGTCAATTTTAGAAAAATTATAAGTGAATAATACAAGACACTAACAGGGCATGGCAAGAAATATGGAAATGAGACTGGAAGGATTCAATTATCCAGAATCGCAAAGCGTGCAGGGGCTCTTCTGTAGAGATACATACCCAGAGCAAAGCCCACCACATTCCAAAAGGGCATGAGAACCGTCGGCCGGACCCGGAATGCCACCATCAACTCACTGAACTTCTTCAGATGGTCTTTCTCCTGATCCCACATTTTCTGTAAGAAATATACAAATAAAGATACTCAAGCACTCCACGGAGGCCTGCTGTGACGTACTGAGGATGCCGCGTGCCCTCTCTCCACAGTCTACAAGAAGCAAAACGGGAATGCAGAAAAAGATGAGGACTGCTAGTTCCCCTGCTCTCTTCATGTCAGCAGTGAGAAAAGTACACCATCAACCAGCGAGAATCTCTGATGCGGAGGACAGGGCGCCCGCAACTTGCAAACAGAACCCAAGGAGTGCCTGTTATCTCCCTGCCAGCTGGGCATGCCTGACTTGAGGCCACGGGGAAAATCCCCCAAGCCCACCACAGCCTGGTCAACAGCAAGGACCAGACGCCTGAGTAATGATACGGCTGGCCCACTCCAGAGGCGATGGGGCTGAGTGCTCACTGCTGTGTCACGTCCATGCAGCACGCCAGAATACACGCATCATTTAAATTTATGGGAAAAAGGTGGAGTAACACTAACCGCTAACATTTACACGGCACTGTCCAGGCGCCTGACTCAGGTAACTCACTTACTCTGCACTTCCACCTTGTGAAGTGCAAACTATTATTATCCCCATTCTACAGGGGAAGAAAGTGAGGCACAGAGACTGAGTACCTGGCCCGAGGACTCACAGGAAGCCATTTAACTCATGCAAGTGCCTATCACGTGCCAGCTGTGGTACTAGTTGCTCTCTGTTGATGCATTTATTCCTCACCAAAACTCAATGAAGTAAGGTGATACTTACCATTTTGCAGCTATGGAGTCCTAGAGAGGTCCTGGGACTTCCCCAGGTCACAGGCAGAGGAGGTGGGACAGAGCTGGGCCATGAAGCCAGGTCTGTGTGACTACAAAGCCCAAGCTCCCTTCACTGCCCTGGGGCCGCCACTATAAGCCACCTCCACTGTCCTGCTGCCGTGAGTGGGAGACCCCAGTGCCTTCTCCCATCACGTGATCCTTCATCTGTTTTTGTCACTGCTTCTCGCACTACGACACTTCACCACTGCAGAGCTATTTTCTAATTTCTATGGACTAATATGTATGTCTGTGTGTTTTACATGTAAAGAGTAAGATGTTTCCCCCCACTCTATCCCCAGGAAGCAATTTTCATTCCCTTGGGAAGGACAGAGTTCCCTTGAAGATGCCTGGCCTAAGGTGGGCCTGAGGCCTTGGGAAGCATCTGTGCAGCCAGGCAGGTGAGAGAACCAAGGCGCACCCACCTGGATGACCGGCCCGACGCTCGTCCGGCCCAGCACGGCCATCTGGCCCGCGTAGATGCGGTTGGCTCCGTATTCGCCTGCGTGATCCACCCGGATGATTCGATCCACAGCTGCCCAGTTGATATTGTCTAAGGTCATTCTTGAACTACAGAATCTGACACTGGTCTTCCTTCCACAAGCTGCAATACAAGTGTTTGGTTTTCATTACTCACAGGTAAGCTCAGGGTGGACCCTTTTACCGACAAGAGCACCTTGGAACACAGGTCACAACCGAGCGCTCGTGGGCCAGAAACATATTTTGTTTTACCTGCAGTGTTTTCAAAAAAGAGAATTCATCATCAACATTTAAAACCCTGGAGGTTTTACCTAAAGCTCTGGATTTTTTGGCTTCACTTTAAATATTTGAAGACCTGTCAACACTGAGCCTGCAGGGAACCTGGGAGCCACTGCGACGCGGGCAGGGTTCTCCAGCTCATCTGGCCCCTTCCGCGTCCCTCTTCCGTCAGTGGCTCCCAAGATCAGCTGCACGCTGCAACCCTTGGGAGTTCTCAAAATCACAGATGCTCCTCCCCAGCCAACTGTTCAATCTCCGGGAGGGGAACTGGGCTGAGACTTTTCCAAAGCTCTCTGCATGCATCCGACTGACCAGTAGCCAAAGTTGAGACCACAGATTTTTTTTAATTGTGCTTTAAGTGCAAGTTGACAATCCATGTCAATTTGTCATACAAAAAGTTGCACACACAGCACACTCCTCTCTACCCTGTATCTCCCATGTCCATTCAACCAGCTCTCGTCCCCTTCCGTCCTTCCATCTCCCTTCTAGACAGGAGCTGCCCAGTAGCTGCATGGACTATGTAAGCCAAGCAGCAAGCACACTCTTCCCCAGTACCATTTTATGTCTTATAGGCCAGTCCAATCTTTTAAAAGAGTTGGCTTCAGGAATGATTTCAGGTCTGGGCTAACAAAGAGTCCATGTCTTCCAAGGATCCTTCAGTCTGTCAGACCATCAAGTCCAGTCTTTACTTAACAGACTTCCAGTTCTGCACACCCATTTTTCTCCTGCTACATGAAGGAGTCTATGCTGTATTCCCTGTCTGGGCAGTCACTGGCGGTGGCTAGGCACCATTTAGTTCCTCTGGGGGTCACAGATTTGCTAAAGTCTAGCGGGCCTTTGGAAACACTGGTGGCATCATGGTTAAGTGTCACCCAAACGTTGGCAGTTCAAATCTACCAGGTGCTCCTTGGAAACTCTAAGGGGCAATTCTACTCTGTTCTCTAGGGTCGCTATGAGTCAGAACTGACTCAAAGGCGGTGGGTTTGGTTTGGGTTTGGGAGTGGGCGTTTGATTCTGAGAGTCCAATCCAGCCCTAGAGCTTAGGTTTCATTTCATTTTGGTCCAATTCAACCAATAATTCTTGTCTTCAAAATCTTTTTCAGGATTAGATTCACCTTTTAAAAAACTCCTAGCAGTGACATGGTCATTCTTTGAGCCTTTTGTTGTTGTTGTCAGCAGTCATTAAGTTGGCTGTGACTCATGACAACATGTGTATAGCAGAATTGCTGCACAGGATTTTCAAAGCTGTGACTTTTTGGAAGGCACCTCCGGGTGGATTCGAACTGCCAGTCTTTGGGCTGGTAGTCAGGCACTCAACCATCTGTGCCACCCAGAGACTCCTGAGCCTTATATTCACAGTGCTTTGCTTCCAAAGGAGGGTTTTGTGGCCATTAGTCTGAAATATGAACATCAGCCTGTACTGATATCACCCTGAAACATGTCTCAGGCCTAATGACCAGAATGTCATTTATGGAGAACTTGTTCTCCCTGAGGCTAACTTCAACACTCAGGATGTGTGTGGGATAATTGCCATTGGGGTATATTTTTGATGCTTTCATTAAAAAGACATGAGTGCTTTGGACAGAAAGTGACAATGCGGTGTTAAAGACTGAATTGTGTCCCCCCTCAAAAGGTATGCTGCAATCCTAACCCCTGTACACATGCAGGGGTTTTTCTTTTAAGTTAATAAGGTCATATGACAGTGGTGTGGTCCTAAAGGTCGGCCTTTCTGAGTGGTAGTTTATAAAAGGGCAAACAGACAGGGAAGAAGCATGTGCACATGTGCACACACACACATGACTCATGACAACTACATGTATATACAGCAGACCTGCAGAAGACATCAGTACCACTTGCAAAAAGAGCCTGGCCCTGTCGATCCCCTGAATTCTGACTCCCTGGCTTCCAGAACAGTGAGACAGTAAGGTTTTGTTCTTTCCAGCCACCCATCTGCTGGATTTGTGTTACGACAATACAAGGTAATGAAGACGGGCAGACTTGGCGGAACTTGGAAGAGCAGGCTGCACTTGAATTTTCCTGCCCAGCAGGGTTTAAAATGCTGCACTCTAAACAAAGGAGACATGGAGCTCTGAGGCCTGTGACTATACTTTTGTCCACAGCTCTGCTCCAGCTGACTGAGCACACCGGACTCCACTAGACACCAGCAAGCAGGTGGAGCCCCAGACCTGCCCAGTGCACAGCACCCCACAGACCTGTGCCAGCATACAGTGGGTAACTGTAGTCTGTGGCCATGTTTTTACATGGAGAACAGTTTGAGACCTCTCACAAAGTCAAGGCAGCCTGTCTCAGGTTTTGTCTCCAAGTTCAAAGACTGGTGCTTCTATGATGGCACTCCCTGCTGAGAGATGGAGTCCAGTAATTGTAAGTGATGAACTGGTCCTGTTTTTTAGTTTCTTCCAAATAATCTTATTTCCTTCTCTTGTGATTTGTTATCACAAAAAAACATGTTAATGGGAAGGAATTTTAGAGACAACCTAGTGCAGCTTTTTTTAAAAAACACCACCACTATTTACTGAGAAACAGTAACGGACTGAGGACACAGCATAAGTTCATACACACAGCTGACTTCTGACAGGTAATCATGAGGATATGGTTTTAAAACATACGAGGTCTGACAATTGAGTTCACAAACTTGCCACCATGCACTTACATTGGCAGCACTGTACAAACAACTCACGAAGGTTTCATAAGCTTGGTGTATCAGTGTTTCACAGCTGTGTTTGTGCTAACATGTGGCGATGTCTTGCTGAGTGGCATTCATTATTGTTGTTGTATATTTTTGTGTGCTGTTGGACCTTGAATTTCTTGACCATTAAATTTCTTGTTAAACTTGGCTAGAGTGGAAGTGAAATGAGGGACATGTTAGTCCAAGTTTATGGAGATAATGCCATGAAGAAAAGAGCAGTGCACAAATGGATTAAATGTTTTTCTAATGGAAGACAGAGCATCACTAACAAAAGAGAGGTCAGGGCACCCAGTAACGAGCAAAACTGATGACAACACTGCAAATGTCTGTCGAATTGTGCATTGAAATTGTCAGCTGACTGTGAGAAGCATACTAGACCAAGTAAACACTGACAGAGAAACAGGAAAATCTTAACTGAAAATGTTGGCATGCGAAAGGTATGCACAAAGATGGTCCCAAAGGTGCTCACTGATGAATACAAGCAAAGGAGAGTCGAAGTTTGCCAAGACCTTTTGTAGAGGCAAGACAATGTTCTGGGTTGTATTATTACTGGTGAAGAAACATGGATGTACCAATATGACCCTGAAACAAAGTGTCAAAGTGCACAATGGAAGTCAGCCAATTCGTCAGGACCAAAAAAGTTCCGTCAGTCCTGATCAAGAGTTACAATGATGTTGCTGTCCTTTTTTGATATCAGAGGGATTGTTCATCATGAAGTTAACCAAGTTTACTATTCGGAAGTGCTGCAAAGAAAAAATTAGATGAAAACGACCTGAACTTTTCACCAACAACTCATGGCTCTTGGATCATAACAACGCACTAGCTTACATGGCACTGTCTGTGAGGCAGTTTTTAGCCAGTCAACAAATAACTGTATTGGAACACCCTCCCTACTCACCTAATCTGGCCCCCAGTGACTTTTTTCTTCACCCAAAGATAAAGGAAATATTGAAAGGAAGAGATTTTGATGACCTTCAGGACATCAAGGGTAATCCGATGACAGCTCTGATGGCTATTCCAGAAAAAGAGTTCTAGAACCTCTTTGAAGGGTGGACTCGGTGCTGGTGTCAGTGCCTAGCTTCCCAAGAGGAGTACTTCCAAGGAGACCATAACGATATTCAACAATGAAGTCGGTAGCACTTTTTCTAGGATTTGTTGGCAAGCATAACTGCCGGACCTCACCCTGTACTGCTCTCTAACACACACCTCTTCCAGACCTGGGCACCCAAGAAATGACTTGGGGCCATGTGGAGATTTGTGATTCAGTCCTGTGATATTTGCCAATTTAATCTTCACAATCTCTGCAAAAAGTCATTCTAAACTATGGGGTGGACCACAGAAAAAGAATGGACCTGGAATCAGAAAACATGTGTCTGAGCAGTTAGTGTTAGAATCTGAGGACGAATCAGAGCTGCCATTTCTTACACACAACAGTAGCAATCTTCATGATGGTTCCTTTTTAAGGGAAAACAGACACAAGAAAACCGTTCTTAGTGAGTTATTGTGAGGACGAAAGGAGATGTTGTTATAAGCCAGTCAATTCCAACTCAAGACAACCCCACGTAGAACTGTGCTCCACAGGATTTGCAAAGCAGTGACCTTTCAGAAGCCAACGGCCAGGCCTGGCTTTGAGGTGCCTCCAGGTGGGTAGAAACTACTAACTTTTCAGCTAGTAGTTGAGCACTGTTAAAGACTGAATTTTGTCCTTAAAAATAATGTGTTGTAAATCCTAATCTCTACGCTCCAGTGGGAGACCCCGCTGGTGTAGTGGTTCAGTGCTACAGCTGCTAACCAAAAGGTGGGCAGTTCAAATCCACCAGGCGCTCCTGGAAAACTCTGTGGGGCAGTTCTACTGTGTCCTGTAGGGTTGCTATGAGTCAGAATCCACTCCAGGACAGTGGATTTGGTTTTGGTTTATCCTATAGTTAGAATCTCATTTGGCAATAGCTTTCTCTTGTTATTTTAATCAGGTATGATTACTGAAAATCTTGTTATGTTAATAAGGTATGATTAGTGTAAGGTGCATCTTCAATCAGTATCTTCTGAGACAGAAAAGAGATTAAATAAGTAAAGAGAGATGAGGAATAGAGATGCCAAGCACATGAAGAGCAGCAGCTCAGAAGAGACAAGGCCCTTCCTCCACAGCTGATGGAGAGAAAGCCTCCTAGAGCTGGGGCCCTGAATTCAGACATCTAGTCTCCTCAGGTGTGAGAAAATAAATTTGTTTGTTAAAACCAACCTGTTTTAGTTTGCTAACGCTGCTTGAACAGAAATACCATAAATGGATGGCTTTAAAAGGAGAAATTTTATCTTACCATAGGCTAGGAGGCTAAAAGTCCAAATTCAGGATGTCAGCTCTAGAGGAAGGCTTTCTTTGCTGACTCTGGAGGAAGGTCCCTGTGGTCAACCTTTCCCTAGACCGGAAGCTTCTGAGGTGCAGGGACCCCGGTCCTCTCTCAATGATATGCTCAACTTCTGGCATAGCTTCTTGGTGGTCTGAGGTCCCCAAATCTCTTGGCTAGCTTCTTTCTTTTATAGCTCAAGAGACTGCCTCAAGGCACAGATCAGTCTTAGACACTGAGTCCTGCCTCACCAACAGAACTGTAGCCCATCCACCTTCATTAACATCACAGGGACAGGATTTATAACACAGAGGAGCATCACACAATACCAGGAATCATGGCCTAGCTAAATTGCTACATAAATTTTTCAGGAAACACAATTCAATCCATGGCACACCCATTTCTGGTATTTGTGTTATAGCAGCACTGGAAATCTAAGACAAGCATTTAACTATCTGCACCACCCAGAGAGTTTAAAATGTGAATGTAGGAAGCAAAACAACTTTATAAGCACAAAAAGAATGATTCTTATTGCTATTCTCACTGCTTCCACAGAAGAGCATTAAAATCTACATTCAACAGCCCTCTGAGTTTTGCCTACATTGCCACACTTAAAAATAAAATTAACATCTCGTGCTAGAAGCTCTCAAATGCATTGTTTTACATCAGTGTTTTCCCAAGCATGAAGATACCCAGATCAACAGCGGTACCTAAAAAAACCTAACCCACTGCCATCGAGTCAATTCCAACTCATAGTGACCCTAGAGGACAGAGGAGAACTGTCCCATAGTGTTTCCAAGGAACACCTGGTAGATTCGAACTGCTGGCTGATCTTTTGGGTAACAGCCACAGTACTTAACCACTACACCACTGAGGTCCAGTGGTACCTAGATTTTACACTGTATATAGGAAGATTTTAAGTGGTTTAAGGGCAAATGTACCTACGTAAACAGAACTATTCTCTCTTATATTCCCTTTCAATCTTTTGTGATTACATCAAGGAGCAAGTTTGTTTTCAGCTAGTGTATTCCAGACACCTTTGTAACACTTGCTAATCTTTCACCAAACGTTAAAACCAGGCTTAGATTTAAGCCTTGGTAGGCAACAGTACCTAGAAGCAACTTAGTAACTTTTTGTTTTCAGTGTATTTACTTATGATTTTTATGATGATCCGTTTGATAATGGTGATATTGGTTTTTTACTATAAAGATTTAGTTTCCATGAAATAACTTTATTTAAAGTGGGACTTGACTATGAGGTAGGGAGCATAATTACTATTAAATAATCTAAAGTACCAGTGGTTTAGCTGTAAGATTAAAATGGTACACGGACGATTAACTTTGGGAAAACGAACTACAACATTTGATGAGGCAGCTCAGATTTAGCAAGGAAGAGAGAGGGAGCCAGGATCCAAACCCGTTTCCCTACTTCAAATTCGATTCTCCTTCGCGTGCCCTGGTGCTTCACAGACCTTACATTAAGTCCTAATCACCCGAAACCGAAAACACACAAACCCGTTGATGTGGAATCGATTCTGACTCACAGCCATCCTGTATCCCTTACGGTGTTCAAGAAGCGCCTGATGGATTTGAACTGCCGACCTTTTGGTTAGCAGCCGACCTCGTAACTACTGCACCGCGTGGACACAGATACAGATTTAGTAGGTCTGGGGAGGGGCCTGAGAGTCTGCGTTTCTGACAAGCTCCCAGGTGAAACCGATGCCGCTGGTTTGAGGACTACACTCTGCGCGGAAAGCCCGGGGCGTAGGCTACGATGACAGCTTGGAACACAATTTGCAGTGTCGCCAACTGTTCTTAGCCCAAACCTGCGACCACACCTGTCGTAACGTCACGGCACCGGTGTGCGTTAGGTCACTTCCCAACTCGCCTAACCTGACCTGCCGGTTAATCTTCCAGCAAACTGCAAACCGCGCCCCGCGACTCCACCCTCCACGCCCAGCCACGTTTTATCACGCAGTCGTACTCTGTCGCAGGACTGTGACGTAACGCGTGTCTCCTGTGACCCTTGGAGACCACCTGTGACCCTCCCCGCTAGAACCACTCAGGCCCAAATCCCCTCGTTTACAAGACCAATGCAAGGCCGCGGTCCCTGCTGTCACATTACCTGAAAGCGGCCGCCAAGCGCCTGTGCGCAGCCGCCTCAGCGGGCGAGCCAGCGCCGCCCGGGCGCAATTCATCGCCAACACCACAAAGCAGCCGCGGCTCTCAGCGAAGCCGGCCACAATTGCCCTTGGCGCCGGCTGATGACTTGGGGTACGTAAGGAAGACCTTACACTGGTGGAAACGCCTCTGGTTTCCCCTCCACCACCCGATTGGTTGGAAACCTCAAATAAAGATACTGTTGGATGCAGCGGCTGTCAGTCACTCGGGAGACGGACTTAGTCTTCTGGTTACCATGGAAACGAGAATGCTAATTTGTTCTTCCCGAGCTCCAACCACGATCAAGATTTCTCACCGAAGTTCTTGAGAAACAATACCATGAGGGAATTATTCACAGAGCCAAATTTTCTGCTTTCTCAATGCGGAAGGGGATTTTTCTGTATTCGTATTCTACATTCATATTAAAATATTAAAAATTACATGTTGCAATTAAATTCATTACTGGGTGGTGGTTTGACAGCCAACTTAAAATTTCTCCCTTTTCTGTCTTCAGACTCTAAAAACAACATGTAGTTTTTGCTGTCCAATTTACTGTTGGAGTCAGTGTATATTGCTGTTAAGGTGCTTTTTTCGGAGAGCGGGGAGGAGATTTAGCAACATGTATTTCTAAATTGCATATCCATTGATACAATTCTAATTATAGGAATCTAGCCAACAGAAATTATTTCTCAGATAAGTAATAATATTTGAGGAGACCTGCTGGAGCCATGATGAAGTGCTAGGCTGCTAAACTAAAGGTCGGTAGTTCAAACCCACCAGGCTCTCCCAGGAGAAAGATGAGGCAGTCTGATTCTTTAAAGATTATAGCCTCGGAAACCCTAAGGGGCAGTTCTGCTGTGTCCTAAGGGGTCACTATGAGTTGGATTCGAATAACAGCAATGGATATGGGTGGGTAATTTAAAGTTACGATTAAAAATATATATATTTTAAACCCAAATGCTTAGTGCTAGTCAGTGACGTAACAGTCGCATGTAAAACTACTGAGCGCAAACCTAGCCCTCAAGAGCCTTAAAATGTTTGAAACCTCTACCGTAATACCACTTCTAGGTCTCTAGGGAGAAAACTTCTGACAAAGATTGATGATGTTCTGGTTCATTATTGCTCCTTGGAAACTCTATGGGGCAGTTCTACTCTGAATTCTAGGGTCACTATGAGTTGGATCCAATTCGACAGCAGTGGGTTTGAGTTTTTTAGTTATTTATTAGCAGGAAAAACGGGACACAAAATGTTAAGCAGCCAGGGAATTGTTTAAAAAAAAGTTAAGATGCTATCTCTATTGAAATGTTTATAATGAACTCATGATAACATGAGAAAAAAAAATGAGAATGCCAACTTCTTTTTTTCCTCCTCTTCCTTTTTCTCTCTCTCCCTCTGTACTTTTATCTTAAAAGGAATTTTGCCAAGATTAACAGTGGATGTCCATGGATGATGCTTATGAGTGATCTTTTCTCTGTAATGTTCAATGTTTTCCAAAATAAACAAGTGTTTTACAATAAAAAACAAGTTTTTTAAAAAAGCACAGTAATTCAGTTCTTAAAACTAAGTGAAATACATTTTCCCATTTTAAAGACGAGGAACTGAGCCTTACAGAGGTGAAGACACTTGTCCAAAGTCACCTGTGAGGCGGGTCACAAAGCCATTCCAAGTCTCAAGTACATTCTGCTGTATTGGAAAGGATACAGCAGATGGAACTTGCTGGTAAAACATGAAAACACACACACACACATACGGTGATGCAAAATGTTAAGTGCTCAATTGCTAACCAAAAGGCTGGAAGTTCGAGTCCACCCAGAGCCCCCTAGAAGAAAGCCCTGGGGCTCTAATTCTGAAAAATCAGCCACTCCGAAACCCCATGGAGCTCAGGTCTATCCTGACACACCCAGAGTTGCCATGTGTCAAAACTGACTTGAAGGCAACTAGACTGGAATGAGTATAACAAAGAAAGAACTGACAAGTTCTTTCTCCCCAGGGGTCAGACCTTTTGCCATGAGGCAAAAGTAATATCTTTCTCTTCCAAAACTTTGCAACTGGGTAGGTGCAATCACATCTACCAACTTAAGAGTTAAAGCAAATTTAGGACTTGCCTAACTATTCTTCCTTTGCTGGAATGAGAATATTTTGTGATTGTGAAATCCAGCAAGACTGTCTTGATGAAAAACAAGGACCTAAATCACAATGGGGCAAAAAATAGAACTGTTTGCAGGGGTCTTTGAAATGCCAGTGTGCAGTGTCCTCAACAGGTTAAACAAAGTTGAAAACAGTCTGAATATTGGAGGTGAATGGTTATAGAGAGACGATGGAATGTCATGTTACCATTAAAATGAACATACTACACTGCCACAGTGGTCAAAACAGCCTGGTACTGGTATAAGAACAGACAGATCGGTCAGTGAAACAGAAATGAGACCCCAGAGATGACACCATCTGCCTATGAACAACTGATATTTGACAAAGGCCCTAAGACATTAAACTAGGGTGAAAACAGTATCTTCAACAAATGGTGCTGGCAAAATTGGATATTCATCTGCAAGAAACTGAAACAAGATCCATATCTTATACCTTATACAAAAACTAACTCCAACTGGATAAAAGACCTAAATATCAAACCTAAAACGATAAAGCTCATCCAAGAAAAGGTAGGAACAACAATGGAAGTTTTAATACACAATGAGGACAGACTCCAAAATCTGTCGAAGAAACCACAATCAACAGAAGAGAAAACTGATAAATGGGAACTATTAAGAATCAAACACTTTTGCTCATCCAAAGACTTTATTAATAGAATTAACAGAACACCCACAGAATGGGAAAAAATATTTGGCAACTCTATGTCAGACCGACTCCTGATCTCCATAATCTATAAGATACTACAAAATATCAATTAAAGGAAGATGAGTCATCCAATTAAGCGATGGACAAAGGAGATAGACAGACATTTCACTAAAGTGGAGATCCAGGCAGCCAAAAAACACATGCGGACATGTTCACAATCTTTAGTTATTAAAGAAATTCAAATCAAGACAACAATGAGATACCATCTCACCCCAACAAGATTGGCCATCATCCAAAAAACACAAAACAACAAATGCTGGAGAGGCTGTGGAGAAAGTGGAACCCTCCTACACTGTTGGTAGGGTTGCAAAATGGTCCAGCCTCTTTGGAAAGCAATCTGGCGCTTCCTTAAAAAAATGGATATTGATATACCACTTGACCCAGTAATTCCACTACTTGGAATATATCCTACAGAATCAAGGCCTTTCACACCAACGGACACATGCACGAGAATGTTTATCGCAGCACAGTCCAAAAAGATAGAATCAACCCAGATGCCCAACAACAGAAGAATGGATAGGTAAACTATGGTATATATACTCAATGGAGCACTAAGCAATGATAAAGAACAACGATGACTTCAGGAAACATCTCATGACCTGGTTTCAACTGGAAGACATTATGTTGAGTGAAAGTAGTCAGCGACAAAAGGACAAATATTGTATGAGACCTCTACGATAAAATAAGATCTCAAAAACAGACTTGTGTATAGAAGAAAAGACTCTTTGACAGCTGCAAGGGAGGCGAGGGAGGGAGGCGGGGAGGTTTAGATTAGATAGTTGCTAGGTATCTGGTTGGGTGAAATCGGTGATAGCACACATTAGAAACAAGAACAATATTAAGTGGACTTAAACATAACATGAGTACTCCTTCTATCTTAACCCAATATTGCAAGGATAGAGTAGCTGGGGCAGGGGGCGGAGGACCATGCTCTTAGGCGAAAGTGAGGCCAACTGGCACAACTAGCATTTTGCTAAGAGGGCTCTCTGCACCCCATGTTGGTGAGTGGTGTCTGGGGTCTTAAAAGCTGCCAAGCTGCCATCCGAGGGCACAGCAAATGGTCCCAACTCAGCAGGAACGGATGCTCACCAAGGACCAAAATGACATGGGGGAAAGACAGCCCAGAACACAAAGAGACCCACATCAGTGGGTGCCTACTTCGACGTGGGACCGGAAGAACTGGATGGTGCCTGGCCACCACCAGTGATAGCCGCGATGGAGCTCACTAAGTTGAGTCTCACTGGCAACACAAGACTAAAAAGGGGTGCACCCTGAGATCCCCACTAAAAGACCTCAATTGATGGTCCAGTGGTTTCCAGGTTCCCCTGGGAGCATGGCCCCTCGCCCTGATGCTGCCCTCGACCATGAATCATAATGAAGGTCCCCACTTCAGACAGGAATGGATTGGACTTGGCGATGCAGTGACCATATATTGGATATTGGATGCACTTTATGGTTCTATACATCTATAGGATGTCATCCTGCTGACCTCTGGCTGGAGGAAGGAGAGTGGGTGGAGAGGAGGGAAAAAAGAGACTGTTGGGAGAATGAGACCTGTATGGAGCAGAGAGGAATAGTGTGCTGTCACCAGGAAAGGAGAGCAGTGAAAGCTGCATATAGGTGGGTATGTAAATTTATACGTGAATGTACATTTTCACTCAGTTATATTAAATAAAAAATTAAAAAAAAAATGAATGAGATAGTTGCTTATATGGCAAAACCAGTTGCCAGCAAGTCAGTTCCAGCTCATAGTGACCCCATAGGACAGGTCAGAACTGTCCCATAGGTGTTCCAAGGCTGTTTTTTTTTTTTTTTTTTTTAAATCTTTATGAAAGCAGATTGCCACATCTTTATGCCACAGCATGTCTGCTGGTTTTGAACTGCTGACCTTTTAGTCAGCATTCAAGTACTGACCTGTTGCACTATAAAGGCTCTCCAAAATGTGTTATTAAGTAGCAAAAGAGGAGGAAGAGCACAGAAATATGTATTTCACACGTATAACCATACATGTATGTCTGCTTGAGTATGTGAATACAAATTGTGAACAGTGGTTCCCTCCAGAATGGGATGGGGAGTTTTGTTTCTGTAAGTTCACTTTAAGCATACAAATACCCCTTCCAATTCTCCTATACTTCCAAAGAGTCTTCAAAGTACTCATCCCATGAGGGCATTAAATGCTTCTTTGTTCTCTCTGTGATTCTGGGTAAAAGGAAAGAAGAATTTCACCAACTGGTCATTTTTCCTGATAGCTTGATTGCATAGAACCAAGAAGGCTCTGTGAATTCAAACACACAATCACATTTTAAAACCTTGAAGACACTATTTAATCAGTAGTTTTAATGCACATTTGTTAGCGAGTGCTGCATTTTAAAAACCATACGGACATCACTGGAAGTTACCAAAGTTGCCAAAGTTGTTGTCTCTACTGTCAAAATAGAGAAACACATTCAAGTAGAGGTTGTGCAAGTGAGCAGCAATGAACTAAAACTAATAAATTAGTACATTTTGCTATCAGTTTTATAACAAAAAGAAGTCATTTATTTACATTATTTCCACCTGTCTCTCTCTCTCTCTCTCACACACACACAGAAAACTCAACTGTCCTAAAAAACGTGAAGATGTGAACATTTCACATACATAAAGGTATAAGACAGACATGCCAACCATTAGCATTTGTTTTTTAAGTGAGGATGAGATGAATCTTTGGTTATTTAAAATTCCATCAGACCAAGTTATTAGATTTAGAAACTCATAAGCCATAACCAGATAGATTTCTTGAAAAGCTTCTCAGTCTCACAGGTACAAAAATATTTCATGTTAATGCACCCTTGTGGAGAGCAAGATGGACAAGGACACAGAAACGTGCAAGTTATGACAAGCTTGCTTTGCTTCTCAGAGCAAGGAGTCAGTCCCTTTGGAGCATGCCAGTAACTTAGGCATCCGGTAAGAAGTTCAAAGCTATCAATTTTGGAGAAGCTCATGACGACGTACTTCTTACATGTGGTTCTTACTGTAACGGAAATTTTAAGCGACTCCACATGTTTTGCAAAATAAAGGCACATGCATTTAAAATTTCAAGCAGAGGGAAACAAACAATAGGGGCCTTCAACATGTGGATACACAGACACGTATGAGTAAGAAACCAGCGTTCAGCAGAGTTTGCTACATTTTCACAGGCTTAAGAATAGGCTGAGCAGCTATCTGCATCGCAAAACCGTTATGCACAGTAACGGCTCAAATACTAAGCAGCCCTTTCCAGCCTGGCTCTGAAATGTTACGTGTCGTTCAGACTCAGAGACCTCAGTGCAGAAAGGCAGATGGCATCTGGAAGATCAACATACCTACTGTGACTCCAAATTTTGACGGCGCAGGGTCCTCTGCCAGATCTCCAGGACTCAGAATGAGAATGGACCTGAGGTTAGAGGACACTCAGCCCCCAAAAGCAGCTTTCCCGAGAACTAAGACCGCAGCCAACGGCCCAGGAAGTGAAGACATCAATGCCGCCGACCTGCGGCAGCTCGCTTCATCGTAAGCCTTCTAGAGCATTCGAGAGCCGCTCATCCACAGAGCAGATAATCTCGCTCAGATTACGACCTCGCAGCTGAAATTACACAACCATCCCCTTCAGTTTCTCTCCACCTGTCCCAAACATCTTCATTCAAGGATTTCTCTTTGCTTAAAAAAAGTGAGTCTCATTTTAGGCCAACAAAACCATTCTAAATGGTCACTACTTCTTAAGAAACATTCTTCAGCCCCAACCCAATAACCTGGTTCAAGAGAAGTAACCCAGTGTCATGATGAGTGACTTCAAAGTTAACTCTGACAGGGCAAGTATACTATTAAAAATATGAAAGTCCTCTTCTCAGTTTTCTTTGTAAAGGCATAAACCGCTTAGCAACTGAATGTTCAGGTTCAGCCAGTGATCTGTCATTCTGTAGGAAAAGACTTCACTTTTAACCAGCTTTCCTTCCAAATCCCATAGCGATGGGGTGACGGAAAACATGGCGAGCACCCCTGCACATGTGGAAACGCCAGACAGGAAAAACCTGAACTCTAGAAAATATGCATTACAATTTCTGCTCACAACTCAGGTAACACTTTGAAAACTTGGCAGTCACTAGGTCAGCTTATAAGCCAAACTCAACAGCATCTTCAGCTTCAGTCTGATTGTTTCCTCATCTCTTTTTGGGCTTCTGTTAGTTTCTGGATTAGGTAACGCTTGTCACGGCTTTCCTGCAAAAAGAAATGAGTTGGAAAATACGTTCACTAGGTTTGGAAGCAAAGAGCATTATTTTCTACCTAGTAAGTTACAGGTAATTCTATTTGACTTGTGTCTGAGGATTCTACCCAATTCTTATTATAAGGGTCTAAACCTCTTTGCCTCTATCCAGAACTTGATTCCCAGAACTCCTTCACTGCTTAGCCGCTGATAATTTTTAAAAATATGTGCCAGGAATGGGAGAAAATACGTGGGGACCATATATCTGATAAGGGTTTAATATCCAGAAGATTGTTTTAAAAAACTTACAACTGAACAACAAAAAGACAAGCAATTTAAAAATAAGCAAAGGACTTGAACTGATATTTTACCAAAGAAGATATAGAAATGGCCTGTGAACTACACAAAAAGATACTTGACAATGAGCTATTTATGGAAATGGAAATCAGAACCACGATGAGATAGCACTTCACCGCCACTAGGATAGCTATGGGCAGACAAATGGAAAAGAACAACTGTTGGCAAGGACGTAGAGACATCGAAACCGTCACCCACTGCAGGTGGGGTTTGAAAACAGTGCGGCGGCTATGGAAAGCAGAGTGGTGATTCCTCAAAAAGTTAAAAACACAATTCCCCTGTGATCCAGCCATTCCGTTCCTAGATTATCACCCAGAAGAACTGAAAGCAGGAAGGCTGACAGGCCCCTGTACACCAAGGATCTGTAAAGTGTGGGTAATGCAGTTAACACGCCTTGTACACCCAGTTCACTGCAGCGCTGGCCACTAAAGCCAAAAGGTAGAAACAACCCAAGTGCCCGTCAATAGACAAACAGATACACAAACAGTGGCAGACACTTGCAATGGAATACTCTTCTGCCATTAAGAGAAATGAGGTCCTGATACATGCTACCACGTGGGCAAACCTTAAAAATATTATCAAGTAAAATCAGTCATATAAGAGGTCAAATATTGCCTGATGCCACTTATCTCAGAAGGTAATGCACAAAGACCACAGTTTATTAGTGGTTCCCAGGGCTGGGTAGGAGAGGGATGAGTAGGTATTGTTTAAAGGACATTGGGTTTCTAATAACGGTGAGGAAAAACATCAGTAACACTGGTGATAGTTACACAAGACCATACCCAAGCCCAGTGTAGATTTGATTGCAATTCATAGTGAGCCTCTTGGACAGAGGAGAACTGACTCTGTAAGGCTTCTAAGGAGCGTCTGGTGGATCTGAACTGCTGACCTGTTGGTTAGCAGCCGTAGCTCTTAACCACTACACCACCAGGGTATCCATAGTTGCACGAGGTGAAAGAACTAATATTTAAAAAGGCCGAAAGAGCCAATGTCTTGTTATACAATACAAACTTTTAAAAAACTAAATAAAGTGTGAGGTATCAATTTAAAACCCTCCCAAGTCTTCCCTCACATTCAGAATGAAACCCAGACTCCTCACCAGAGCCCTCAGGCTGTGGCCCAGCTGACACCTGCTATTGGCCTGCCTCATTCACCCACCTGCTGCTCTCTCCCCTTCCCCCTCACCCCGTGTCCCCTCAGGCTGTCCCCTTGCTGTGCCCTCGGCTCATTACTCTCATCCCAAGACTAACGACTCACATCTCAGTCCAGATGTCACCTCGCAGAGACTTACCTACAGTAGCAGATGGCCTACTTGTCACCTCAACCACCTTGATTTTCTTATCTACGCAACTATGGTTATTACTGGGATTGACCTTATTTCTTTAATTCATGATTGAATCTGAGCACCTTCTCCAGTACAGGGTGCTGAGTAGGTGCACAATGGCCATTCCAGATAAAGGGTTCCAAAATTGCTTTGAAGCGTAGACTAGTCACTGGCGTTGGTGCATAGCTTCCCAAGGGGAGAGCTTCGAAGGTGACTGTAGTGATATTCAGCAATGTGGTATGCAGCACTTAGAACAATGAAGTCTGCGGACTTTATTGCTGGACCTCGTATGTTGAAGGAATGGATGAGTGATGAAGCCGGGCCTCGAGGGCCTGAAGGCAGTCTGGGGGAGGTAGTGACGAAAGGACCTCAGCAATTTCATCCCCTCCCTGGAAAAAGTGCCACTTTCCCTACTTCGTCCCGCGCAAATGTCCCCTGCCATGACCCCGTGACCTTGCTCCCTTACCAGGGACAGCTGCTCCCGGAGCTGCTCGACCACCCGCTTGTGTGCTCCGGCCAGGGCGATGAAGTAGAACATGACGAGGCTGCAGCACAAGGCAGAGAGGTCACACAGTGAGGACGCAGCACGTGCATGCCGGCTGCAAAACCACCCAGCACATTTTGCCTGGAACAGTTTTTTAGAAGACAAAAGAAAGCCCTCACTTCCCCCAAGCAGAGAACAACAGAAACAGCTGCTATCTGTTTCTCCTCTTTCCTCATTCAACCATCAATCTTTTTTTTTGCCAAATTTTTATTTGGCATTGGCAGGAGAGTCTGATCTATGCCTCGCTTTTTAAATTAATGCCATAAATTGTTGATGTCCCCATGGCACATGCAGAAGGACAGAGGGAGGAGAGGAGAGTATGTCAGTGACTGTGGAAGAGCATCGTGGGCCGTCTCTGGCCTCCGTTTCCTCATCTGTAAAGTGTGGGTAATACAGTTAAACACAGCAAGAGCAAGGCTCAGTATCCCTAAGATAATTTGGGTAAACGCAACTGGCAATCGGCTTCTGTCCAGCCTCAGCTCTCAAATGGAGGGTAGATGACTTTATCACCTTTGGGGGAGACGAGCAAGTGGAGTGGAAGGCAAGCTCCCAAGAAAACAGCAAGCAGCCTCCCTTAATAAAGAGGAGGTAGTTCCCTATATCCCCAGGGTTCTATCTGTCTAGTCTCCCAGATGGGGCTGATAAGTGAGTACAAAGCAACCAGAAGAGTTCCGGAATCACCAACATCAATCAGTGACACTCTCCCAGAAGTCCCTGCAAGCTACAGGGCAAGAACAGTTCTTAAGACACTGAAGCCAGATCAGATAAACAGCACCAGGCGGTGCCAGCCAAACTAAAGCTGCGATGAGCTGACCGAGATAGAGCAGATGGATCTTTGGATCCTTGGACTTCCAGGCTGGCTAGTTGCACACCTTCCCAAGTTATTTTCTTAGCCTTGCTAAAAAGTATCCTGTGTTGTATACTTGTATTTGTGTTTCATTCTTGCATCATGGTGAGGTTTTGCTATAATAATGTCTATACTGTCATAGTATAACTGTGATGGTTTCATGAGTTAATAGCACATTTAAAGAATTGAAAACAACACCTAACACAAAATGAACACTCAGTCCACATCTGTGATTAGTATTACTGTAACAGATCCCTGTGTGGCACAAACAGTTCAGCTCTCAACTAGTAGCCAAAAGGCTGTGGTTTGAACCCACCTAAAGGTGCTTCAGAAGATATTTGCTTCCAAAAGATGACAGAGCCTTGAAATCCGCACACATGGCATGGCCATGAGTCACAATCAAGTTGATGGCAAAGAAAAATATTATTATTTTAACACTCGAAACGACTAGTGACCTTCATATGCAAACCCAGACCAAACTAACTGCTGTCAAGTCAGTTCCAAACTGCAGGACAAAGAATGGCCCCACAGGGCTTCCAAGATTGCAAATCTTTTTTTTATTTTAATTTTTTGTTGTGATTGAGTGAGAGTGTACAATCCAGTTTAAATCTGCATGCAGCTCCTTCTGCTCTCCTTGCCCACTGAGAGCACACTCTTCCTTTTCATTTTATACATGTCATATCCTCTAAGAATCTCCTGTCCCCTCCTCTCCACCCACTCCACTCCCCTCTAGTAAGAGGCCAATAGGATGACATCCTATAGATGCACAGAACCATAAATGGCACACACGACACAGTCACTCTGTGTCCCGGAGTCCAAACCATTCCTGTCTGAAGAGTTGACCTCAGTAATGATTTATGATCAGGGGCAACATCAGATTTAGTGGCCACGCTCCCAGGGGAACCCCCAGGCCTTCGGACCATCAGTTGCAGCAAGACTGCAAATCTTTACAGGAACAGACTGTCACATCTTTCTCCCTTGCATAGTATGGTAGGCTTTCAAATCACTATTTGGGTCAGTACTTCTCAGAGTTTATCACATGTCCGTCTCCCCATAACCCTGTGAGGTATGTATCATTCTTATCCCCACTTTCCAGATAAGGACACTGAGGGAATACGTGACAGGCCAAGCTCACACAGCTTATAAGTGACAGAGCCTGGGTTCAAACACATGCTCCTAATCCAGTGCTCTTCTCCTGCCCAGGTAATCAATCCTTTTTTAAAAAGGCAAGAGATTTTGTGAACCATCACTAATATGAATAACAATCACCCAACAAACCAAGTTGCCATTGAATTGATCCAGGCCAACAGTGACCCCTTGTGTTTCCGAGCAGAACTGCATTCCATGGGGTTTTCAGTGGCTCTGATCTTCAGGGAGCAGGTCTCCAGGCCTTTCTTCTGAGGCACCTCTGGGTGGACTTAAACCTTTCGATTAGCAGCTGAGTGCTTTCTCTATTTCTACCACTCAATAATAGATCATGTTTACTGGCTTCTTGTAAGCCAGGCAACAGGTTCATTCCCTTACAGGTGTGATGCTACGGAATTCGCTCAAAGGCCCTTTCACAGAGCCACTATTATGATGTCCAGTTAGAGATGGAAAAGTGAGGTGCACAGAGGTTCAGTGATGCAGCAGGAGCAACAGAGGTCCCTGTTCCCCAGTGGAGAGGACCCCGCATGTTGTAGTGGAAAGTACCCACTAAGTCCAAAGGGCCTGACTCACCAGATGATCATGAAAAAAGGTACTGCAAAGGCTTCTGATGTGACGCCGTGGATCAGGGACTGCAGCGAGCTGGGGAAGGTGCTCACCGTCTTGGGGATGACCTCCCAGGTGGTGTTGAAGTTGGTGAATGGTCCACAGGCTTTGGAGGAAGGGATGCTGTCAGAACACAGAGCAAGGGGCTCAGGGCAGCTAGACAGCACAGGCCTCCCCTTCCCTCTCTGGAAAACCAGGAAGCTTTGCTAGCAGTAGCCTCGAGGAACCACTTGACCATGTGGGCCTCCCTGAGGATTCTAGTCACAGACAACTCCCTTTGATTTCAGCAGGTCTCCAGAACCAATTTCCAGTGTAGGAGGAGCTCAAGGGATAGAGGAACAAGTTAAACGACACTACAAGGAAGTCATCAGACAAGTCCAGGATGTGGAGAGTCTGTTCTCCAATCTCTTAATTAAGAGATGTGGAAAATGGACTAGATGCTTTGAAAACAAATCAAAGATTAACATAGACTAAAGAGATATACCAATAAAAGCCATAGTGAACCTTGAAGGATCTTCATTTTTAAAAAAGAGACTGTAAAAGACTATTTTGGGACAAATGGAGAAATCTGGAAAAGGCAGGATGGTGGGTGATATGCATATTAATTATCTGTGATCATGTTATGTGGATGCCTATGAAGGAGAAGTGCCCTTCTTCTTAAGAGTTGCTTGCTTATAGATTTAGGGATGAAATATCATGGTACCTGAAACTTAATTTCCAGTGTTTCCTCACCAAAACAAGGATACATAGATAAAACTGAGACACTGAACACCCTGTGGAAGGGGAGGTGAGTGTTCATTGTTACTGTTTTTCACCTTTCCAATGGATTTGAACTTGTTCAAAATAAAAAGTAGAGAAAAATTATAATTAAAAAAATAAAAATAAAATTAAGAGCTAAAAAGAATTGCCTAAAAGAATAACGATGATTCCAGGAAACATCTCCTAACCTGGTTTCAACTGGAAGACATTATGTTGAGTGAGAGTAGTCAGCGACAAAAGGACAAATACTGTATGAGACCTCTACGATAAGATCTCAAAAACAGACTTGTGTATAGAAGAAAAGACTCTTTGACAGCTGCAAGGGAGGGGAAGGAGGGAGGGAGGGCGGGGGGGAGGGTTTAGTTTAGGTAGTTACTAGAAATTTAGTTGGGAGAAAGCGGTGACAGCACACATTAGAAACAAGAACAACATTAAGTGGACTTCAGCATAACTTGAGTACTCCTTCCATCTTAACTCAATACTGCAAGGATAGAGTAGCTGAGGCGGGGGGCAGGGACCATGCTCTTAGGCGAATTCCAGCCCAATTGGCACAACTAGCATTTTGCTAAGAGAGCTCTCTGCACCCCATATTGGTGAGTGGCGTCTGGGGTCTTAAAAGCTGCCAAGCTGCCATCCGAGGACACAGCAAATGGTCCCAACTCAGCAGGAATGGATGCTCACCGAGGGCCAAAATGGCATGTGGTAAAGACAACTGAGAAGACAGAGAGACCCACAAGAGTGGGTGCCTACATCGACCTGGGACCGGAAGAACCGGATGGTGCCTGGCCACCACCAGTGATAGCCATGACGGAGCTCACAGAGAGGAGCCTCACTGGCAACACAAGAATAAAAAGAGGTGCATCATGAGATCTCCACTAAAAGACCTCAATTGATGGTCCAGCGGTTTTGGGGTTCCTCTGAGAGCATGGCCCCTGGCCCTGATGCTGCCCGTTCCCATAAATTATAACAAAGGTCCACTCTTTGGACAGGAATGGATTGGACTTGGCAATGAAGAGTAACCATATATTGGAAGCACTTTATGGTTCTATACATCTATAGGATATCATCTTGCTGACCTCTGGCTGGAGGAAGGGGAGTGAACGGAGAGGAGGGGAAAGGAGACTGTTGGGAGGATGAGACATGTATGGAGCAGAGAGGAATAGTGTGCAGTCACCGGACAGGGAGAGCAGTGGAAGCTGCATATAGGGGGGCATGTAAATTTACATGTGAATGTACATTTTCACTCAGTTATGTTAAATAAAAATTAAAAAAAAGAATTGCCTAAATTCACATCACAAAGATTTCACATTGTAGCCTTCTTGGCAGGGATAAAAATAAATAACTAGAAACAACCTAAACCTTTCTTAAGGAAACAAGTGAATCATTCATATAGTAGAATTGATAATCGCTAGGAGAAGAAAAGAGAAAAGAGATCAACAGATATGAGATAATTGTCTCTCCGTGGAACTCAAAGCCACAAAGCCAAAGCCACTGCTGTTGACCTTACAGGACAGAGTAGAACTGCCCCATAGAGTTTCTAAGGAGCACCTGGCAGATTTGAATTGCTGACCGTTCGGTTAGCAGGCATAGCACTTAACCACTGCACCACCAGGGTTTGCACTGGGCGGAACTCAGTTGCTGAGAAACAGGATCAGAAAACAAATCTTCACTATAATATCCTCTTTTACACCTTTGGAATTTTGTGCCATATGAATGTATTTCTTATTAAAGTTAAAAAGTATAGAAGGCTGAGATAGTTCTACATGTACTGGCATGGAAAAAGGCACAAAGCATGTTTGATAACTTGAAAAAACAAGCTATCAAACAGAATTACTGTATTATCCCACATGTGTTTTAAAAATGTAGATATGTTTTGCATAACGAGTTTCTGGAAGTTTTCATAAGAAAATGTTATTGTTGTCTTTAGCGAGTAAGATTAGGAGGTGAAGAGGTATTTTCTTTAATTTATACCCTTCTGTACAATTTCAATTTTTAATGTGTATATTACTACAACCCTAGGGGACTTATTGATGGCACTTAGCTTGGCTGTTACTACAACAATTAAAAAAAATACACAGAATCATACTGGTTTAAGAGAGAGAGAGACAGAGTAAGAGAGACAGATATAAAGCTCCAAGAGTTCTGTCTTTTTGGTTGGAGGTTCTTGGTAATGGATTTATGCATTTATTTTTACTTTTTTTAAAAATTGTGCTTTAAGTTTACAATTCGACTCAATTTGTCATATGAAAATTCACCCACACATTGCTATGTGACCCCAGTTGCTCTCCCCACAGTGTGACAGCAGACTCCTCCTCTCTACCTTGCATTTCCCGCATCTACTCCGCCAGCTCCTGCCCCCTTTGCCTTCTCATCTCACTTCCGGACAGGAGCTTCCCACTTAGTCTGTGTACCTACTTGAGCCAAGAAGCACACCCTTCATAGTATCATTTTATGTCATAACGTCTAATCTCTGTCTGAAGAGTTGAAAGCTCCCAGCTTTTACTTAAAATATGAGGAAACGGAGTTCCATGGGCATGTAAAGTCAGGAGCTGGCAAATTACGAGCCATAGGCCAAATCGGGCCCTCCATCTGTTGTTATTAACAAAGTTTTACTGGAATACAAGCATGTTCACTTATTTACATGTTACCTATCATTGGAGGATCAACTTAGGATGCTTAGTCTTTCTGCTCTTTCCAAATTCCACTCTAGACCCTAAATTTCATGTGCCACATCTTAATCATATTTATACTCTGGAACCTAGGACACTAATTGTCACATAGAAGGCATTTAATTACTGTTTGATGGATATAAAACTCTTTCAACCACAGTGGCAGGGATGTGGGTGATTTCCCAGTTCTTTCTGCTTTTTCCTATACTCCAGATTTTCTATAATCATCATTTATTATTATTTTTTCTTTTTTATTTAACATGACTGAGCGAAAATGTACATTCCCATATAAATTTACATGCCCACCTATATGCAGCTTCCACAGTTCTCCCTGTCCGGTGACAGCACACTATTCCTCTCTGTTCCACATCATGTATTATTCTGATAATCAAAAACAAAGAAACAATCCAAAGGGGGACTAGAAAGGAAGTCCCAGGAAAAAGAAGCAGAATAGAACAGACCCAGCTCACAACTCTGGTGTGATTCCACTTATGTTTAAAAATAGTTTTTATTTTTTTATAGAGGTTTAAATATATATAGGAATCCCTGGTGGCAAAATGGTTAAATACTACATCTGCTAACCCAAAGGTAGGCAGTTCAAATCTGCCAGGTGTTCTGTAAGCCCAAGTTCCAGAAGGGAACCAAGGCATTTCAGGATCTAGACAGAGACTTTGAAAGAAAAGATTGTCTGGAGAAGGCCGGAGTGACTTGTCTTACCTCTGTTGGTAGAATGATGCGGGGAAAACCAAAAAGAGTGCAATGAACTATTTAACGTACATGAAGGACATGTCAAGAACCAAAGAAAAATTCTAAAAAGCAGGGTTGGGCTTACCGTGCCATGCTGATCGTTAGCGGTATGATGGCCAAACACAGGCCGATCAACAACACCAACAGGAAGAAGAAATTAGAACTGGAGCCTCGGAACTGCCTTGGAGAGGGTCTGCAGGTATAAATAAGGCTCAGCTAAGGGCACAAAAAGAGAAGAAATCAAGAGTGGTGAGCAGAGCCTCCAAGAACATCCGAACATATTCCTGCACTTTAGGAGGGACCTACTAGGGGGCAGGTCAGCAACAGGAGTCAAAGTGAAAACCACCTAACCCAGACCCCACCTGCAGGGAATTCCTCTCAAGGAAACATTAGGAAAAGTTGGTTGAAAATACATCTACACAAATACTTATTCCTGCAGTCATTGATACAGTGATTAGAATCAACAGGGTGATTGTACCTATCACTGGGGTGTTTATTAAAGCTAAAATTGCATCCATATAGTGTAATACGATGTCGCCTTTAGGAAGGTGGAGAGCTTTATGCATTCAAGGGGCACTGTCAAATGACAACAAGAGATTTCACAAGTCAGGTGTGATTCCACTTAAGTTTAAAAAGAGCTTTTTTTTATATATATAGGGGTTTAAATATATATATAGGAAACCCTGGTGGCATACAGGGTTAAGTACTATATCTGCTGACCAAAAAGCTGGCAGTTCAAATCCGCCAGGTGCTGCTTAGAAACCCTATGGGGCAGTTCTACTCTGACCTATAGGGTAGCTATGAGTCAGAATCAATGCCAGGGCAATGCTTCCTTTTTGCTTGTTGTTTTGTACTTTTCATGCATTGTATTTCAATGCAAATCACATGTGTCTTTCAAGTTACTTACCAACCATGCCCCCTCCCAACGAGGTATTTTATATGTTGCTTTAAAATAAGAATTTAGCATACTGTGCTTATGAAAACACATCGGGGGGGAGGGTGTGATTGGCAAACAAACACAGAAGGTGCGCATTATTTGCATAAAAACAGGAGTTTATTAAAAATGAATAGGCTTGAAGGAAATAACAAGGGGGAGGGGAAAATGGATATAAAAACAGGTATGACAATTCTGCTTAATATTTTCAAAGCAGTGTCACTTGGAATAAGCATCAAGCTCTTTTGACACTGGCAGCAGCCAGACAGTCTTGAGGGCGGGTGACACAAAGTATGAATGGGCCACTTGGTTGGTCGCTTGACCCAGTAAGCACTTATTCAGGCACACTACCTGAAGCTGTTCAAAGGCCTACGCAACTGATCAAACCAAACCCCAAACCCAGTGCCATCGAGCAGATTCTGACTCATAGCAACCCTGCAGGACACAGTAGAACCGCTCCATAGAGTTTCCAAGGCTGTACTGTTCATGGCAGCAAATTGGACATCGTTCGCCCAGCAAGTGGCTGGTGGGTTTGAATTGCTGATCTCTTGGTTAGCAGCTGAGCACCTAACCACTGTACCACCAGACCTCCTTATACAAATGAACACCTGATGATAAATCCTTGGGTTCAAAGTCCAAATACAAGACAGCAAAATCAAAATTAATAAATGCTGCATTAAATACTGTCAAAGTGTACCACTGATCAACTGTACAGCTGATCAACTATGACTCAACTCTTGGCTGTACATGATAAATGTAACACTGAAATCAGAAGAGCAAGACCATTCTTAACAAAACTCTCAAAATTATTTTAAAAAGTGCCCAAAGCCATTTAAAGTCCTTTTTCCAGAATAAAAATACATATGAAGCATAAATGTGACCCGTCTAATGGCATGTGGGATGAGATCCAAACACACAGCTAGTAACACCTTGGAAGGTCAAGAATGATGCCGGGTATCCGCCCCCGCCCCGGCCTCCCCTTACCTCTTTCACATAAAAGATGATAATGAATTTCAGGGTCGCGATTGCCGGGATAAGAGGGGAGAAAAAGGCCCCGATCCAGCAGATGGTTTGCCCGTAGACAATCCCAAGAACATTATCGGGAATGGCAAATTCCTGATGGCCCCAGCACTGAATCACCTTCCAAGAGGAGCAGTAGGTCACCAGGAGCCTGAAAGCCAACAGGAAAACTGCTCACCTGCAGTGGCAGCGTCTGTCAAAGCCCCAGAACCAAGTCCGCAGAGTGAGGGCTTTTTCCCAGCAATATCCCACAGGGAAACTGGTTAGCCAGACATCTTGGAAATGCAGCCTGTGGTGAACTCTGGAATCTTTCAGACCAGGGACCTAGTGTCGGTTCCACAGCTTACCAGCTAAATAAATTAGGCACGTTCTTTGACCAACTTGAGCCTCACTTTTCTCGTCTGGGATACGGGTGGATTATAACCTACTTTGAAGGACTGTGGTGGGAATTAGTGAAGTGGCAGTCCCATGCACACCCTCCCCCCCAAAGGCTTTTGAAGACCTATAATCTAGCAGTTCCACTTTCTGGATCTGAGAAGCTTCCTTCAGAAACCCTAGGCCCCAGAGGCCTGGGATAAACACACACAGTTGTTTGCTGTGACCTTGCCAGGTAGGAGCAAAGATACCGCAAACAACTTAAACGTCCACTAGTAGGTGCTGTGGATACATGGACTATTAACACAGTCCTTAAAATGAATGAGGAAAAGTCGTATGTCCCAACATGGAAAGTTGTTCATGATCTTTCATTTGTATGAGAATAAACCAGGAAGGCAAGCTGCACACCAGTGGTGGATCTATGAGACTCCATTTATGGAGAGAAAGACACTTCCAACCAAACTGTGCATTTGCTTACACATCTATTTGTGGAAACACATTTTTTTTGTTTTGTTTTTTCAAGGATGGCTGGATCTACCCTACAGTGTTAACAGTGGCTGCCTCTGGGGAGTGGAGTGGGACTGCGGGGTTACGTGGCTGGGTAGCAAAAGCGACCCCTTGCTTTGCTCTAGACTTGTGTATTTATTTAACATCTAAATATTTTACACTGTTTAACAAGGACACATTCATGACATATTTGCATCACTTTTTCAAAGAACCATTCCTTTTTAATGTTTCTTTTTAAGGGTTCACTGGACTTCTGGCAAAAGCTGTTGCCAGATTCCAACTCCTAGTGAGAGATCTGGGTAATCTGTACACGTGAGTAAGAAAGTGATAAAGTGAACTGAGTTTCATTTACTACTGAAGGAGCGGCTGAGAATAACACTAATAATGACAGACAAGACGGTGACTGTGAACATCTTGTGGAGTGTTTACTATGTGCCATGGGGCAATTGTGGTTCCATGAGGGAGACTCCTGGCATCACTGATTCCCACCCATTCACCTGATACACTGCTGCCACGTGTCTGTCAGTGGACACTGGTGTGTTTCTGTGACTCTGAACCAGTTTTAGTAGAACTGCCAGACTGAAAAGCCTGGCAAACTAATTCTGAAGATTAGTCAACAAAAGCCCTATAACTCACACTCATGGGCATGGCGCAAGACTGGGCAGTGTTTCAGTCCCTTGTGCATCACGGGGCCACTGAGTCACAGCTGACTCCACAGCTGCTCACAAGTGCCAGCAGACATTCTTAGTACTTCCGCTGCAGTATCTCATTTAATCCTCACAATCTCATTAAATGACCAGTTCTCTCACTGAATCCTGTGAGTTAAGTACACTACTAATACTGCCACCCTCCACATTTCAGGGATGAGAAAATAGGCACAGAGCTTAAGCGACCGCCCCAAGGTCATACGACTTGCCGGCAATACTGTCGGGGCTTGAACCCAGGTCAGGACACACAGCATCCAAGCATCCACTGCGGCCACCTGGAGGGTCTGCACTGCTTGGCCCTTCAATAATGGAGGGAAGTCTTCCCCATGGAGGCCATAAGAAAAACATTTCAATCAGCCTTTTAAGACGGGGCAGGTAAGCTGCCACCCGAGGACACAGCAAATGGTCCCAACTCAGCAGGAACGGATGCTCACCGAGGGCCAAAATGGCATGCGGTAAAGACAACTGAGAAGGCAGAGAGACCCACAAGAGTGGGTGCCTACATCGACTTGGGACCGGAAGAACCGGATGGTGCCCGGCCACCACCAGTGATAGCCACGATGGAGCTCACAGAGAGGAGCCTCACCGGCAACACAAGAATAAAAAGGGGTGTATCATGAGATCTCCACTAAAAGACCTCAATTGATGGTCCAGCGGTTTGGGGGTTCCTCTGAGAGCATGGCCCCCTGCCCCGATGCTGCCCGTTCCCATAAATTATAACAAAGGTCCACTCTTTGGACAGGAATGGAATGGACTTGGCAATGCAGAGTAACCATATGTTGGAAGCACTTTATGGTTCTATACATCTATAGGATATCATCTTGCTGACCTCTGGCTGGAGGAAGGGGAGTGGACGGAGAGGAGGGGAAAGGAGACTGTTGGGAGGAAGAGACATGCATGGAGCAGAGAGGAATAGTGTGCAGTCACCGGACAGGGAGAGCAGTGGAAGCTGCATATAGGGGGGCATGTAAATTTATATGTGAATGTACATTTTCACTCAGTTATGTTAAATAAAAATAAAAATTAAAAAAAAAAAAAAAAAAAAGACGGGGCAGGTAACGAGCCACAAGGGAGAGGGCCTGGAGCTACCAAAAATCACCAGCAGGGAGTGGCTGTAATAGGGGGCCAGAAGAACATCCTTCACACTTACTTTCTAGGAAAATCCACAAAAAGCGTCACCCCCAGGATGATGATGAGGTCGAAGATCATTAGCTTGTACATTTCCTGCCCAACTTGGGTCTCCCAGCACTGAAACCAAAGAGAGCAAGAGAAACTGAGAAGCCGGACTTGGGGCAGAGAAAGCCAGGCTCTTGGGCTCCTTCCAATACCCTTTCCATCCCCAGACACTGTAGCTTCTGGTTAGAGCACGAGCCAACACTTCTCTGAGCTGGCACGCAGACTTTGGTTTTTAAGTCCCTACGAGTGGAGACGCTGGGATTCAAACCCATGGTGTCATCTTCCACAGTCACCTGCCCAGTAGGTAGCCTTACCGGGTAGAGTTTCTGGTTGTAGCCACAGAGTTCGCAGGTATGGTCACCACAGGATGTAATCTTGGACCCCAGAGTGAACACCAGCACACAGATGGTGGCCAGTCGCATAAAGACACACCTTCAGGGAAGAGGGGGAAGAAAAGAAGAGGGTGGGGGAGTCTTTCAGGGCAGGCTGGCCCTTGGGACGGGGGGCCAGAGATGGGAGGTGCTGCCTTTCTTAAACACAAACCCACGCCACTCAGTCACTTTTTTCATCACTAACCGTGGGGCCACCCCAAAACCAAGGACACATCTAAAGGGGAGGAGTAATGCTTAAAGAATAAAAGGGGTTTAAGAAACTTAACAACCAAGTGCAGCATGTGGACTTTGCTTGGGCCCTAAGTTGAACATACCATAGAAAGCAATCTGTGACTTCATCAGGGCAAATGACTGCTAACTTTAATAGGTGTGATGATGGTTATGTTAAAAAGAAAAAAGTTCTCATCACTTGTGCATGTGTGTGTGTGTGTGTATATATACACATGGTCTGACAATTAAGTCCATGAACTTAATTGTTGTGAGTGCTACATACCTCATTGCTGAATATCACTACGGTCACCTCTGAAGTACTCCCTTTGGGAAGCTGTGCACTGATACCAGCACCTAGTCCATCCTTCAAAGCAATTTTGGAACTCTTCCTGGAATGGCCACTGTGCATGGTGGCACGGCGGCAAGTTCACCAACTTAATTGCATAGTTGTCTGTGAGGGAGTTTTTAGCCAGTAAACAAACAACTGTATTGGAACACCCACCCTACTCACCTGATTGGGACCCAGTGAGTTTTTTCTTTACCCACAGATAAAGGAAATATCGAAAGGAAGACATCTGAGACATTTGGATGACATTCAGGACATGAAGGGTAATATGACAACAGCTCTGATGGCCATTCCAGAAAGAGTTCCAAAATTGCTTTGAAGGGTGGACTAGGCACTAGCATCGGTGCATAGCTTCCCAAGGGGAGGACTCCAAAGGTGACCACAGTGATATTCAGCAGTGAAGTCTGTAGCACTTTTTCTAGGATGAGTTTACAGACTTAATTGGCAGTCCTTGTATATATACATCTGTATACACACACACACACACACACACACACACACACACTGCAGTACTTGTGGTGAAATGACATGCTGCCTGAGATCTGCATTAAAATAGTTGGGAAAAACATGGAAACATGATTAGCAAGATGTTGATAATGGTTGAAAGTAGAGAATGAAAACAGAGTATCATTCATTAACCATTCTCTCTGCTTTTCCGATTGCTGGAGAATTTCTAAAATAACAGGTTAAATAAGTGAGTAAGAGACACGTGTAATCTCTCATATTTGAGAAGCAGAAAGAAAATTCTCAGGTCCAACACTGTGCCCACCTGGTCCCCTCATTCATTTGTGCTAACTCCCCTTGCCTTACACTCTTCATTTCTGGCACCTACAGAACAACCTTCTTCCCAGGGCCCCACCTATGACTTTACTTATCAATGTGCTAATTCATGGATCAAAAGGAGCTTTCACTGTGTGGACAAACTCTGCTTCATGGTGTCAAGGAGGGTTCTTGGCTCAGTAGGAAAATGGTCCACAATTGATTAATAATGTCTGCCATGGACAAGGCAGAGGGAAGTGTTGGTCCATGTAGCATGTCTGCTATCCGTGAATTAGGCATTACCTAAGAATTGTCAGCCGGATCTCAAAGCCTGGGGAATAATCCTCGTAGCGGATGATCTTGGTAAAGATCATTGGGGTAATAAAATTGGCCAACGTGATCACAATAGATGGCAGATACAATATGAGGAGGTTCTCTCCAAAAACCATCTTGTCAATCTCCTAGGAATGTAATAAAATTTAGAGGTCAAGAGTATGATAAGAAAGTTGCATCACAAATTAACTGAACTTACAAGAACACAACCCCACATTTGGCAAGCACACAAAACAATACATGTCTGCTAGTCAACATAAACAACAGTTCATTAAATGTAAGCTATTCACCATGTGGAAGCACAGAATGGTGTGCCCTTAAAATGGTTAAAGTGGCCTTTTTTAAAAAAATATTTTTTTATTATGATTGAGAATATACAATCTGACATAAATTTGCATACTCGTCCATGAGTGTCTCCCACTGCTCTCCCTGCCCAGTCACAGCACACTTCTCTTCTGTGTTCTGTACGTGTCATATCCTCCCAACAATCTCCTGTCCCCTCCTCTCCACCCTCTCCCCTGCGTCCATTTAGAGGTCAGCTGCATGGCATCCTATAGATGGATAGAACCATAAAGTGCACACATGATATGGTTGCTCTGTCTCACCAAGTCCAATCTACTTCTGCCTGAAGAGTTGACAGCCATTATGATTTATGGACAGGGGCAGCATCAGGGCTAGGGGCCATGCTCCCAGGGGAACCCTGAGGCCCCTGGACCATCAGTTGTGGTCTTGTAGTGGAGATCTCAGGGTGCACTCCTTTTTGTGTTGCCTGTGAGACTCAACTTTGTGAGCCCCATCATGTAAAATGACCACTTTTTGTTACATTTATCACAATAAAATTTTTTTTAAGACTATCTCCTCGGATACTCAAACAGAAGAACTATGATCTGGTACCACGCTGGAAGAAAAAGTAGCTTGACTGGATTTATTAATGTGAAGTATGAAAACCTCACATAGCTTTCTCAATGGGCAATGTAAAAGCTTCTGAAAGGTGACCAACCAAAACCCAAACCAAACCTACCGCCATTGAGCTGGGTTTGACTAATGGTGAGAGCTAAGAAAATTCTACCAAGTGCAGTTCTGCTCTGCAACATGGAGGTGGGTCACCTGTGAGCTGGGATTGACTTGACACGTTGCTTAGCAGTAGTCCACTTTAAAGAGGCTGGTTGCCCACTGGTTAAGCTCTCAGCTGGTAACTGAAGAAATGTTGGTAGTTCAAATCCAACCCACCACCCAGCTGTTTTGCAGAAGAAAAACTTAGCAATCTGTTGCCACAAAGATCACAGCCTAGAAAACCCTATGGGGCAGTTTCTAATCTGTTACATGGGGGTCACCGAGAGATGAGATCAACTTGAAGACACCTCACAATAGCAACAACGATTCGCTTACAATAGCCACTCTCTCCTTCTTTTACTACATAGTTGTGTACGCAGTTACCCAAGATAAAGGCTAAATTTCCTAGCCAACCTTGTAGCTAGTATAGCTATGTGACTAAACTCTGGCCAAAGGGAGGACTGAAGTTGTAAGTACCAATCCCAGCTCATGTCCTTGAAGGGAAGGGCTGTGCCCTCCCTTTTCCTTTCAATGTACAGTGTGTATACAGTGGTGAGCTCTCTTGTACCATATGCAGAAAAGGGATGTCCTTGATGATGGCAGACCCATGAGACGGAAGGAACCTGGGCCACTGATGATTGGCTTTATGAAGCAGAGCCAGTACATGAAATCGAATTTTTAAAACCACCGCTACCTTGGGCAAATTGAGGCCCCAGCTAACAAGCAGAAGAGTCAGGAATTTAATCCAGGAAGTCTGGCTCCAAAGCCAGAACGCTAGCAACCGTCATACTGTCAGTTCCAGAAGGAAAAGGAATATCAAATCTGTTTTGCATACATATATGTTATTTTTCTTAAAAGTAGAAATTCATCACCTCTGATTTTTAGGTCTCTGTCTTATCAGCCAAACTTGTATCCCCGTATATAAAACAGAAATAATGATGGCACCTACTTCAGAGTTTTGCAATGCCCAACCAGAAGAAAAATGAATCGTTAGAGTACTTACTTTTTTCATGTGTTCTTGTGAAAATATAGTTGCTCTATAGATTGCATAAAAGCAGGCGGCCAAAACAGCCAGGACAATGCAGTTCAAAAACAACCTCAAGGAATAAATCCGTATTGTTTCTTCTGAGGTCCTCTCTGCTATCTTCTGCCGTATTCTTTCTTCCTCCAGGTCCGCCTGAGGATCAAAGATAACTCAGTGAGCACAGCAATGGGGAAACACTCAGGGGTAAAATCCATGATTCATCATGCTCCTCCTCATCCATCTTTTAGAACTTCCCTTATATACTCACGTTCCCCAAGATGCCTCTCTAGGCTAAGGCTCACTAGTTCTCACGTCTGCTAAAAGTCTGAGGCCAGGTGAGAATGTCCTACTTAAGACTGCAATTAGATTTGAGATTAACTGTGAACTCTAAGCTATTCAAGGTATTATTTATACGTAGTCTCTTTAACCAGCATATGGGTGATTAGTTTTTTTTCCCTAACCCAACTTGGCAATCTCTGTCTTTAATGGAACAATTTAATCTGTTCACATTTAATGTAGCAAACAAGACATTTGATCGGATTCTATCTTCATTAAGGTTTTGATGGGCCTATTGTCCTCTCTCACCTTTTTTTTTTTGGTTGGGTTTGATTAAGAAGCCATTTATTAATCCTTTCCTTCTTGTTAACTTGAAAATTACATTGTTTTCATATTCTCTCCCTTTGACCCAATCATTACAGCACTCTCTGTTGAGTCCTGTTTCTCCTGGTATCAGCTGTATTTATGACTGCTTTTCATTAGGTAGAAAAATGGCAGTGTAAGTTGGAAGGCAGTGAAGCAAAGACACCATCTTCTTCCATTCATTATGGAGTTCCCATTTCCCATCCCAGCCCCATCCAGTTTCCAGGGACACCATCCTGCTTGGGCCTATACTGATCAACCCCAATAAGTTGTCTCTATAAAAAGTTTTGAAAACTTTTCATCAGCTGCTGTTTGGTTGATTCTGACTCATGGTTACCCCATGCGTTACAGACTAGAACTGAGCAACTGGGTTTTTTCTTGGCTGAAATCTCTGGGAGCGGATCTCACCACGCCTGTCTTTCAAGGTACTGCTGGATGGATTCAAATCATCAACCTTTAAGTTAGCAGTCATATGCAAACAGTTTGCACCACCCAGGGACTTTCTCTTCAAAACTGCATGGGGAAACTCGCTAAGCACCAGGGAGAGCCCGGCCTCTGCTCATCTCCTCTGCAAGTTGCAAACGTGACTGCCAGGCACAGCCTTGGCACCACAGAACCAGCAAAGGGAAAAGCCAGCAGCACTCACTCGGAGCTCGTACCGCAAGCTGCTGTGCCTCAGATCAGCCATGCCACGGTTGGTGATACAGAAGTCCCAGCCAGCAAAGATCTTGTTGCAGTAACTTTGGAAGTGCTCTTCACTCCGAATCAGGTTGACCTTGAAACCTTCCACAGACCTGAACCCAAAACACAATCATCCTTCTTATAAAAACAAACGTAAGTAGGCCCACAAAATGGCTTCGTCTAAGATAAGAAAGTTAGACAGGGGTGTATTTTCTGTCCATTCTGACAGGCTTATGTTTTGGCACTTTCTAAATATATGTGGTAGCTGATCAGGTGTCTTGTTGTTGAAAACTGTTTCCTTTTGTCTGTCTAATGGTTCCCATCAGAGTTTGAATAAAAGCCCAACCTGTAATCTGGAAGCCCTGGATAATCTGCCACCTTTGCTCCCATGGGCCACAGGCTTTCTTTTCTTTCCATAAATATACAAATCTTTGTTTCTCCCTCAGGGCCTTTGCACCTGCAGCTCCCACTACCCTCTGCAGGGATGGTTTTATCCCTGCCTCTTCTCATGACTTCATCCTCTGCATCCGTCAGGTTTCAGTGGAAACAGTTCCCCCATATGGAAGAATATTGATCAAAAGGAAAGAAAATGCAAACAGAATTTCAAATTTTCATGGAATCCAGTCTTTCTGGAGCCACGGAGGTTGGATGAACTCCCCAGAACTATTGCCCCAAGATAATCTCTAAACTTGGACCAAACATATCCCCCAAAGTCTTCTTAAACGCACGCACGCCAAATACTAAAAACCAAAAGCCAAGCCCACTGCCATCAAGTTGATTTCAGGCCATTTTAGCTTCACTAGTAAAGAAGGTCTATGTTGAGCAGTTTGTTCTTTTAAGCTCTGTCTCCATGGGATGAAACTGACAACTTAGAAGATTGGACGGGTATCTTAGGGGGCAGTGACTTTACGTTAACGGGGAGGGTCAACTCAGAAAATGAGGGTTGTGGGACTGGCATATGTTTTGCTGTATCAACAATGACAAAAATAAATTAAAAAGTAAAATAGTCCCACCTTGAATTGGATTCCCTACCATTAAAAGTTGCATATTCCTCTTTTCATTGCTTTCACAGCACTGAACCTAATCTGAAATTATTGTATCTGTATAGCTGTTTATTGTTTGTGATCCTTTACCTTCACTGAATGTGAAATTCCTTGAGGACAGGTGCTGTGGCTGTCCTGCCAACTTTGTAACTGGAAAGCCTGGAACACGGCCAACGTGTGACTCACGGGGAGTAAATGAACAAATGACTTAAATCTAACAAACACTTAGTGTGCACTTGGTTACACCATATTTAACTGCTGGGCATTTCAGAATTTTTATGTACTAAAATGCTTTCATGGGATTAAAAAAAAAAGCATCCTTGTACACCGTGATATAAAAACACCAAATGGCACACACAGTCCACAGATGAACGAGGGTATTTTTAGAACTCACGAGCTGTTACAGATTATGTGTTGGAATCCTGTACTTGTGGATGCGATCCTGTCTGGAAATACTTCTTTGTTATGCTAATGAGATCATATCCACACAGGGTAGATTCTAAATCCAATCACTCCTGAGTTATAAAATGAGCAGATCAGACACAGACACGCACACACAGATACAGAGGAAGACAAGCTCACCTACTGGCCAAGAAACCACATCGAAAACCATTTCCTCATTGGGCTACTGACAAGAAGGCATGGACACAGACGTGGATTTGGACTTTAGCTTTCAGAACTGTCATAAAATAAGTTTCTGTTCCTTAAAGCTGTCCACAGGTGGTATTTCCGTTACAGCAACATTATGTAACCAATACACCAGTGAACTATTAAGCCAACAAAACCCTCAAACCAAACCCATTACCAGGGAGTTTATTACAACTCATAGTGACCCTGTAGGACAGAGAAGAACTACCCCAGAGGGTTTCCAAGGAGTACCTCGTGGATTTGAACTGCTGATCACTTGGTTAGCAGTCAAACTCATAACCACTATGCCACCAGGGTTTCCATTAAAACAGAAGTGGGAATTACAGTGATCATTCATTTGGTCCAAAGGTTCAAGGCAAAGTCAGAACCACCTGGGGGACTTTACTGAAGTACAGACACCCAGGTGATGTCATATCCTGAGATTATTAGATTACTCATTAAGTAGGTCTTATGTGGAGTCCAGGAATGTGTTATTTCATAAAATGCCACCGGTAATTCTGATTCACCACCCCAGGTGAAAAGATCTGCTTTCTGTCAAACTCACTTCTTGCAGATGAGGAAGCTAAGATCCAGAGAGGGGAAAATTCCTTCCCTCGATTCAGAGAGTCAGAGGCAAAAGTGGGGCTAATTGGATCTAGGGCTGCTATAACAGAAATACCACCATGGGATGGCTTGAAAAAGAGAAATTTATTTTCTCACGGAGAAGGAGGCAAAAGTCCAAAGTCAGGGCGTCAGCTCCAAGGGAAAGTTGGCTCTGGAGGAAGGTCTTTTGTTATCAATCTTCCCCTGAAATGGGCACTTTTGAGTGAAGGGACCCCAGGTACTTGTCCTCTAGCTCTGCTCTTGGGGTACCTTTCTTGTTGGTTTCAGGGTCCCAACTCTGCTTGCTTCCCTTTCCTTTAGACCTCACGAGATAGCCTCAAGGCACAATACTAGCTCCCACACAGAGTCCTGCCTCACTAACCCAACCACCACCCATCCTCCCTTATTAACATCACAGAGCAGGATTTATAACACATTGGAGCATACACACACAATACCAGGAATCCTCACCTAGCCAAACTGCTACACACTTTTTGGGGGGACGCAATTCTATCCGTGACAATGATGATGATTTGGTTAACTACAGAGATGATCATTTTAATTCAATAAATGTCAACAAGTTCTTTACCGGCTTTGTTTCAGGTAATTCTGGCAACCCTTTCAGACGTATACCTTTCAAAGAGAAATGAAAAAAGGAGACTCAAGGAGGTGGAACAGTTGGATGGAAGGCACGACTAAGTCAGCAGAAGACCCTGGTCTCCGACAAGCATGTCTGTCCCCCTAAGCGAGCCACTGGCCTGCTTGCTGTTCCACGGTCCATCCAGGTTGGGGCCAGGGTGGATACACACTCATCATTTTTATTTTCTAGATATCAGAGTCGGGACATGAGTGCCTGCCACAGCTCTGAGATTTTCTCTGAGGCCTTTGGTGATGAAGCCTGGTCTCCACAAAGGCAAACTGTAATGAGTACAGCACTGCTCACAGGCTCAGAGGGGACAATTAAGTGGGTTACTACTGTCTTCAAACCAATTCCCCTGTGGCAGAGACAAGCCAGCTAGCTGCTAGGGATTGAATTGTGTCCTCTGAAGTACTGTGTGGCTGTCTATCATTCTGTGATCTGATTATCCTATCTGTTATAAATTCTAACCACTATGATGTTAATAGAAAAGCCTGGTGGTATAGTGGTTAAGTGCTACGTCTGCTAGCCATAGTATTGGCAGTTCAAATCTGTCAGGCGCTTTGGAAACTTTATGGAGCAGTTCTACTCAGTCCGATAGGGTCTCTATGAGGAGGAATCAACTCAAGGGCAGTGGGTTTAGGATGTTAACAAGGCAGGATTTGAGGCAGTGACATTAAGGAGGCAAGACTCCATCTACACTATTGAGTTATATCTTAAGTCAGTCTCTTCTGAGATATAAAAGAATCAAGCAGAGCAGAAAGGGACTTCGTTACTACCAAGAAATGAGAGCAGGAAGCAGAGTATGTCCTTTAGACCCAGGGTCCCTGAGCTGAGAAAGTCCCCTAGACCAGAGGAAGACCGATAATAAAGACCTTCCCCCGACAGCCAACAGTGAGGAAAAAGCTTTCCACTGGAGCTGACACTGAATTCAGACTTCTAGCCTCCCATACTAAGACAATAAATTTCTATTTGTTAAAGTCACCCACTTTGGTATATCTGTTAGAACAGCCCTAGAGAACTAAGAAATGACCCATTCAAGTACATGGTTCCCCTTCTGCGACGTAGTGTGGTTGCTCGGAAGTGGCTGCTCAGCCAGGGGCAACATTTCCCAGCATCCCTTGCAGTTAGCTACGGCCATGTGGCTGACTTGCAGCCAAGGGGACGAGAATGATGTGCAGCACCTCCTCACCTAGCCCATACACATCTCCCCTGGCACTCCTCCATGCTCTTTTTCTCTCCTGACCCTCAAAAGCACCTTTGAAGCCACATGTGAAGACAGCAAAATCTTGGTCAACTTGAGCCCAGGAATGACTATAAGAAGGAGTGTACCACACTAACCTGTGTCCCTACCTAGGATTGTCACATAATAAAGAATTGCCATTGTGTTTGTACCACTGTATTTTTTGTAACAGTAGTGTGTCAGCTGCAGCTGTTGTTACTAGCTGCTGTTGAATAGATCTCCGACTCACAACGAGCCAATGTATGAGGAAAAAGATGTCATCTGGTCTTGTGCCACCCCCATGACTGTTTTGCAGATTGGACCATGGTGACCCGCGTGTTTTCACTGGCCGATTCTTGGAAGCAGGTGACCAGGATGTCCTCCTGGTCCTTCTTAGTCTGGAAGCTCCACTGAAATATATACAGCATCCCAGCAACAAGCAAGCCTCTGTCGACAGCTGTGTGGTGTGAGTGCGAGGTGCAATAGCTGGGAAATGAACGCTAGTCTCCCTCATAGAAGGCAAGAATTCTACCACTGTATCATTACTGCTTTCACTGAAGGAGTTAATACCTTTCTCTTTTCAGAGAATTGACACTTTCTACTAAACCACATGGCCGTCATGGACAATGCCATGTTCTTATATGGCCCTAACCACTAGCCACAGTTGACAGATCAGGAGACTGGACCCTTGAATCAACAGGAGCTCGTCACAGACACTCTGTTCCCCACGGCTTCAGCTGACTGGCTCAGGGTTGGGTTCCCGAACGAGGCAAAGCCAACAAAGTTCTTCCCAAGATTTCTGCAGCTGTGACCCAAGGACTCACACACTGATGGGCACTGTACGATGTCCTGTCTCTCACCACTTAAGGGAGCCACCCTACATGGAGAAGGAGAAACGTGAGTCTTTGTTTTTGGTTGTTTCTAAGCATTGCCACATGTTTGTCATTTCTGTAACATGGACCTGCTCTCCTGATTCCCTGAACCACTCTATTTTCCTTTGCGTTGGTTTCTAGAGTTGAGTTTCTGTTACTCGTGGTCCAGAACACACCTGATTAATGTCTACACCAGGGCAAAGATAAGGTCAGGGCATGATGCTGGTGAATGTGTTTGGTTGAAGAGCTCCAGGCTGCTACTACTGGCTCCCAAATCCTAATTGGCAGATTGGACCATAATTGCCTAATTGCCTCACCCACCCACATATTCACAAGTCTTTCCCCACAAAACCCACCCTTGGACTCTGCTCATCCACTAGGAGATGGCTCTCCGAATCCCCAGATCTCTAACAGACTCCAACATCACAGTAATTAAGAGAAAATGCAATTACAAGAAATTTTACCTTTTTACTATCCACAGAAGGCTCAGGGCCAGGTAAGCAATTGTGCTTACCAAATAAGCGAGAGGCAGATTATAGGTGAAGTTCTGAAATTTCACCCTGTCTATGGTGTAATGTCCGTAAAAGAGACAAGTCTCCTCCAAGAAACCCTGAAACAAAGCCAAGGGAATGAGGTCAGGCTGGTGAGTTCATTGCAACAGAGCAGTTTCCAGCCTCAGAGAACTCATATTCAGTATTTTGTTTGTAATATTTTCCCCAGAGACCAGCACCGTCTCAGAGATACAGTGTGTGCTCAATTAGTATTTGGAGAATACATCACTGATAAAAGCTGGGCATGAAGAATACAATGAAAATGAAATCTAAAAAATTCATTTATGAAAGCCAAAATGAATAAAATACTTATAGGTAAATTTAACAAAAGTGTAAAACTTAATCCTGAAAGTTATGAAACATTGTTGAAAGAAATGAATGAAAATCTAAAAAAATGGATGGGCATCCCATGTTCATGGATCTGAAAACTTCGTATTGTTAAGACGGCAATACTCCTCAAATTGAGCTCCAGATTCAACACAATCTATCAGAATCTCAGCTGGCTGCTTTGCAGAAGTCAACAAACTCCTTCCAAAATTCATACAGAATTGCAAGGGATCCAGAATAACCAAAGCATCTTGAGAAAGTGCAGCAAAATTGGAAGATTGATGTTTCCCAATTTCAAAACCATCTACAGAGCACCAGTTATCAAGAGAGTGTGGTATTGGCACAATGACAGACATTCATGCCAACGGAACCGAGCTGCAGGCCAAGAAATGAGCGCATGTATATATGGTCAATTGATCTTCAGAAAGGGAATCACTTTTTCAACAAACGGTGCTGGGACAAGAGGCTCAGGCTCATTATCAAAGCAAAAAAACTACTGTCGAGGCCCAACAGATTTTTGCCCTGTAAAGTTACATGGCTGAAGACGAGACGGTGACTGCCCAGATTCCAAACTCGGGTGACATAAATGAGTTTCACACAGTTGCAAAAATTTATATGGTCTGTGTGGCCAACTTTTAGGAGGGTTGAAGAGAATACGGAGTCATCTTTTTCTACTTGTTTTTTTTTATATCTAGTATAAGATTTATACATGGTTGTCCTATCTATATGGACATAGATTTTTTTTATAACAACCATATATTTATAAAGTGAAAAGCAAAAGTATTCTTCCCCAGAGGCAATTGACCCTTGGACCCCATGATGCTTACCTTTCTGGACCTTTCTCTGCTTGCATGGGCTTGCTTAGTGTTTCATAATATGGATTATTTATGATTTAGCCTGTCAGTTATTGAAGGACATTCAGATGACTTTCATTCCCCCTTTTGCACACAGTGACGTTCAGTCTCTCTGGCTATCTCTCACAAGGCTACCTAAATTACAGTTAAATACCATAAAATATACTGAAAACTTCAGCTTCTCAGTCACACTAGGTGCATTCCTACTGCTCAACGCCTAGCGGCTGTCATACACTATAGTGCAGATATGGGACACTCTAGTCAACAAAGAAAGTTCTTTGCAACTTAATGTTATTTTACATGTATAATCAAGTACAGCTAATTCTCTTACTTTCAACATTCCGTGTAAGGAAGATAGTTAATGCGGTGTGGACACTTACAGAGGGAAACACCTCTGGTGGGATGTAGTCTACAAAAATGGGACCAACAGCAGTCCTAAGATTTGGTCCCAGTTTTGTTTTCACTGGCAGTATGACCTTGGCTGAGTCACTGAACTTCTCTGAGCCTCTGTTTTCTCATCTGCACAGTGGGCACATTAAGTCACCTAATGACTCCTATAAGTTGTTTTGAGGGAAATCTGAGATCAGAGGTGTATGAACCACTTTTTCAAAATCAAATGCAACAGATTAAAGGCTTTTTACTTATCTATTCAGAAACAGGGAAGCTAAATGATGTGGCATTTTAATACAGTCCATTTCAGGAAGCTATTTTCACACCTTAAACATCTAAGACTGTGGTTCTCAACCAGGTACATTTTGTCTCCCAGGAAATATTTAGCAATGCATGCAGATTCTTTCTTTCTCTTGCTCTCTCCTGATAATTTTTGGAAACTGGTAGTAAAGTGGTTAAGAGCTATGGCTGCTATGTCAGAATCTGAATCAACCAGTTGTTCCTTGGAAACTCTCTGGGGCAGCTCTACTCTGTCCCTACGCCCACGAAACCCACCACAGTAGAGTCGGATCTGACTTACAGCAACTCTACAGAACAGAGCAGAACTGCCCCATAGAGTTTACAAGGAGCATCTGGTGGATTGAAACTGTCAATCTTTTGGTTAGCAGACGTAGCACTTAAGCACTACACCACAAGGGTTTCTACTCTGTCCTATAAGGTAGCTATAAGTTGGACTCAACTTGAGGGCAACAAGTTTGGGGGTTTTCTTGGTTTGGAGATATTTTTGATTGCCAAAACTTGGGGCAGAGAGTGTTACCAGTATCTAATGGGTGGAGGTCAGGGATGCTGTGGAACATCCTACCATGTACAGGAGAGTCCCCACAACAAAGAATTACCCAGCCCCAAAGATCAACAGTTCCGAGGTTGAGAAACCTGGCTCTGGGAGGCAGAGACAGCCAGCTGTCACAGCTGTAATCCAACTTTACTGTAAATCAAGGAAAAACAGCCTAAAAATAAACCAATGCACACCAAAAAATCACTTTGAGAGAGAAGATTTTAAAAAAAGTTTTCGAAGTACTCTAAGAAGTATGTGATTAATTTTACTGTAGAGTGCTGGGGGTTGACGTGAGATTTCTGGATTTTTAAAAGACTTCTGGAATACATGTGCAGATGTGTCCACATGTGTAAGGACACACATATGCACACATACACATCCTTATACATGTGCACACATACATGATGTGTATGCACGCATAGGAGTGAGCATCACACATCTGTGGCCATCCACTTCTGGAGAGGAGAGCCACAGCTTTTATCAAAGTGGTCTACAGATCCAAACACACTACCGTGAAGTTGATACCAACTCACAGCGACCCTGTAGGACAGAGCAGAACCACCCCATGGGGTTTCCAAGACTGTAAATCTTTATGGAAGCAGATCGCCACAGCTCTCTCCTGTAGAGTGTATGGAGAGTTCAAATCGCCCAGCTTCTGGTTATCAGCTGAGCACTGAACCACTGCACCACCAGAGGACCTTTGAAATAGTCTTGGATGGAAAAACATTCAAGTTTTTCAAATAACGCAAATCTATTTTATCTAGTTTCATCGGTTCAGGCCAATATGAAAGTGGTGGGGACCAGGAGAAGGCTGTTTACAGTGACCAAGCACATTTCCCGTAAATTCTAGCAGGGGCTGGGTAACATTATCCTAGTTGTAGGTAACTGCAAACCCTGTCTCTCTCACCCTAGTACCTAGGTTTGGCTCTCACCGCAGACAATTGGGAAACCATCTTTAAATCAATGCATTTTCAGGATATTGAAGGCCCAAGTACAGAAGGGCATGAAATACTTACAGTGCCAGAAAGCAAGTCTATGATATAACTGTAAAAGTAAATAAGTCCAGAGTTACTTATGGGATACACTGTACATCGGACATCTGCAAAAGACAAAAACAGAATCAGGCAATGCTTTCTAGTCTCTATATGTCCACTTATAACTATTTGCATATATATGCACATATGTGTAAATGCAGTCAGACATGTGTAAACATATAATTGTACATTTCTGTATTGAAATATTTGTGATTTTCTATTTGTGGACCAAACCCCAATGTGCTGATTACAGTAGTCTCTTCCCCTCCGCTAAACTTCCTAAACATTTGGAGATACTTGCTTTCTCTGTACGTTTTGTATGTGAGTCTGTACACTGTACACGTTTTCCCCTTGTCCGTGTGTTTTCTGTTTTGGGGTTCATGTTTGTCCATGTTTTGGGCCATGGGATTGATGGAACTTTTATCCCATTCTAAGGATATCCAAATATCCTTAGAGAACACAACTGCTTCCCAAATATCTTTGTTGATACATATATTCAAATAATCATGGCATTTTTATTCAAAAGAATACATATATTTAAATATCAACCAAGAAATGGTCTTACATCACTTTTAGCACTACTCCTTTATGTCTGAAAAGCAAAGTCACTTTCCCTCTGTATCACAGTCAGCTACTGCTGCATAACAAGTGACTTTCACGTCTTACTAAGTTAAAACATCACACATTTATTTTCTCACTCATAGGCCTGCAGCTCAAGTTCATTTAGCTGACTCAGGCTGAGCCAGGCTGGCCTCCAGGCTTCCAGCAGGGCTCAGTTCTGTCCCCTGTGACTGTATTGAGGGGGCCTGGCTGAAGGGGGATGGCTATCTGGGGAGATGCTCTTGCATCACATCACAGGGCTGCAACAGAGCATGCCAATCACACAAAGACATTTCAACCTATCATTCCACTTAGCACAATTCACATGGCCCATATCAATGGGACTAGAAGTCTTTTCCACCTATAGCAAGACGTCCTGCAAAGCCACTATTACAGGGACTGATGAATCCCGGAAAATAACGCAATCTACCACCCTTCTCCGGGCCTTAGTTTCCCTTCTGTTAAAATAAGGGAGTTAAACCAGTTCCTCCTGAGGCCAATTCCAGCTCTGCCATTTTTATAATTCTAACATGTATGTGTTCATTTATTCATTCAGCAAACACTTCCTAATCATTCTGAACCAGAGAGACAGTGGGGATAAAAAAGATGAGCAAGAAGCAGTTCTTGCCCTTGAAAAGTTTGCTGTTAAGTGACAGAGAAAGACAAGTAACAGGATTACATAAGGTGTTCATATGATTGCGTGAACACAGTGTAGGCAAAGAGGAAGAAGTCCTTCTCCCTGGGGAGGAGCAGGAAGGATGGAATGCAATGGTGGGGTGGGTGTCCTGCTGCTCCCCCCTCACTGACTATCCTTTAGCCAAAAAATAACAATAAAAAAACAACCATCAAGTCAGTTTTGACTCATGGTGACTCTGTGCTAGAGAACACAACTGCTTCCCAGGACAGTCTTGGCTGAAATCTTTACAGAAGCAGATTTCTTCAGTGGGTTCAAAACCACCGAATCTTAGATGAGTAGTTCAGGACAAAGCAGTTGTGCCTCCAGGGACCTTTACTCTCTTGCCCAGAGGTGACAAACTTCAAGGGACCAAATCTGGCCGGTTACCTGTTTTTGTAAGTAAAGTGTTACTAGGGGAAAGTCATACCCATTCCTTTACAATTTATCTATGTTTTTGTACTACAACAAAGGGAAGAAAACCACATCAAACCCACTGCCTTCCAGGTGATTTTGACTCACGACGACTTTCTAGGATAGAGAACTGTCCCATAGGGTTTCTTACAAGACCACAGTTGAAGGGCTACAACAAAGACCCCACAAAGCCTGAACTACTTATTATGCAGCCTTTGACAGGGCAAGTTTCCCACCAGCCACTCCAGACTTTCTAGTTTCTCAGACAGGCTGTCATTTCCCAGGTCCAGGCCTTTCAGATGCTGCCGCTCCACCTGAAGGTTTGGACCCTTGCTCTCCCACGCGGCTGGCTGCCTTCTCTTCCCCTCCTTGGACGCTGCCTCAAAATCCCTGACTTCCACAGGCGTTTGGGGACCCCCTTAGCCTAAAGTGCCCTGGTGTTTGATCTCATAGCACCCTACCTTTCCCTTCCCCCATGGCCAAATGCCAACTTTATATACATTTCTGTGGGCTCACTACAAAATAACCACCTACCCTGGATGCCTGTGTGTTGTTCCTGCTATATCCCTCATGCCCAGCTCAGGGCCTAGCACACAGTAGGTACTCAAAAGGAATTTGCTGATGGAAATAAAAAAAGAAAGAAGGTAGAAGATTTACTAGGTAAAGTAAAAAAAAAAGTGTGTGTGTGTGTGTGTGTGTGCGTGTGCGTGCACGAGCATGCGTGTGTGTGTATACAGTCAGAGAAAATAATGGTGAGTCCAGCTCCATTTTCTCTGGAAGAGTGACCTCCCTCAGGCCAGCCTTGGTGAAGACCTAAGGGAGCAAAGCAGGCAGTGAAGCCCATACAGCCTGGTGGCTGAGTACTCGGGCTCCAGATTTAGAGATGCACATGGCATTCAGATTTTCTAGAAAGAAACAATACTGGGCGCCATTTATTGAATACTTTCCATGTGCCAGACACTGTGCTAAGTGATTCAAACATCTTATTTGATACTCAAATTATGAGTACTGTTTAAATAATAATTATTTACAATTTGGAAACCCGGGTGGTGTGGTGATTAAGTGCTATGACTGCTAACCAAAAGTCAGCAGTTCAAATCCACCAGGTGCTCCTTGGGAACTCTATGGGGCAGTACTACTCTGTCCTGTAGGGTTTCTCTGAGTTGGAATAGACTCAACAACAATGGGTTTGATTTTACTCACAACTTAAATGTTATAGTGATAAAAACATCTTTTATGGTTTTCACTTATTTACAATTTAAAATATTTTTAAACAAGTTAAGTATTAACTGAGATGTTATTTTATTTAAATTATCATCCCCATTTTACGGATGGAGCAATCAAGTCTCAGAAGGCTTAAGTAACCAGCAGAGTGAGGCCTTGAAACTGAATACGGTGTTCACTTAGCAGCAGTTGATATTCACCTGTACAATGAACATATTGGAAAATGGGAACGCAGCATATGGCAACACAGTTAGTATTCAATAATTCATTGCTGAAAAGAGTACCAGTGCCCTAGCACTAAGTCAGGGTATCTGCTTTGTTCTTATTTTACGTGTAGTAGAATTAAAATAGAAGCAAACATGGTAAGGGGGAAAATTGGGCACCAGAGCGTGATTCCAGAGGATTCTGCTTCTGTAGAAAGCATGGTGTCTGAGGCCCCCAGGCCTGGTTCCAACTCAGCTCATCCACCTCTGGTCTTTGCACAGAGCTTGGTAGCTAGAGGGTACTCAGTGTCTATTGGAAGGACTAAAACCAGACTTTGAACAAACGGGACCCCAAGAAGGTTTGCCTTGTACTGAGAACTCATTAAGAAAGCACAGGTCCAGCTCCTGGCACGGTGTCTGGACACTATGGTAGACAGGAGCATCATTATTGCTATCAGAGATAAAATCTGGAAATAAATAATTAGTGGAGTAGGCTGTACTATGTATGCCAGAGAATCCATTATCCAGCTCCACAGTGCTCCCCCAAACGCCCTGCCGAACTAAGGAAGGGGCATGCATCTTGCTTTGAGCACTGAAACGTGGCAGAAATGACAAGTGTCACCTCTAGGAAGATGCTTCAGGAGCATGTCTGCCATGGCTCTTCCTTGGCAACAAAACAACCAATTCCATGGTCACTGAGTGGATTCTAACTCCTAGTGACCCTATAGGACAGAGCAGAACTGCCCCACAGAGTTTCCAAGACTCTAAAACTTTCTGGAGGCAGACTGCCACATCTTTCTCTCTTGGGAATGGCTAGTGGGTTCCAACTGCTGACCTTTCAGTTAACTGCCAAGCCTTTTAATGACTGCACCATCAGGGCTTCCCCCTGGCCACAGTGACTGTCAACAGCCCAGACAGAGGCTGCTGTATCTGCCTGGGCTCTGGAGTAAAGAAGGTAACATGAACAAAGCAGCCACCAACTTGTGATGGACATGTACTATGCAAGAGAAATAAACTACGTGGTTACCACGTACTGTGAGTTTTGGGGATCACTTGTTTCTGCAGCATACCCTAGCCCATCCTAACTAATACAGTCACCCAGCACCTAAACCCTTCCTAGCAAAGGAAGCACCTTCATGGAAAGGGCACTCCCATAGTCAAGCAAGCCTTACTCACCTATGTCTTTGGATGGAATGAACAGGAAACTGCTGTTAGTGACCTTGTATTTGGTGAGCAAGATAGGAAGCAAAATAAGCATAAAGATGATCAGAAATATCACCAAATTGAGCAGCACCAGAAACCGCAAGAAGGAGAAGTAGGACTGAATCCCAGTGCCAAATTTCCCTGGAAAAAAGAAATCCAGACACACACCATAAATTCACTGAGCCACAGAGAAAGGAGGTTGGGGGATTCTTAGCAGCCAGACTGAAGAAGAACCATTTTATTTCTTCTGCTGCTAGCTTGATGCCTCTACTTCCCAGTGGTTTAATCGTTTATGTGAAGCTCTCAAATCAACCTGGAAAGAACGACTTCAGAATGGCACAAGGCACAACTCCATGTTTTTTTCAACCTCAGGGGACAGTAAGTTTAAGAGAATGGGGAAGGAACAACTCAGAAAAGGAGGATGAGAGTGGTGGCACAACTCAAAGTGTGTCTTCAGTGTCACTGAATTTTATATGTACAAAGAGTTGAATTGGTGTATGTTTTGCCGTGTACATTCTCAACAACAACACAAAATTAAAAACAGACTAAGACATTAATTTTCCCTATGTGAATTTCTAATTGATGCAGCACCATTTGGTCATCCTTGCTTGGCTCAATGCATTGCGGTGGTGCCTTTGTTACAAGTCAGCAGATCGTAGATGCATGAGTCTGTTTCTGAACTCTTGATTCTGTTCCATGGTTCTATTGTTCTATCCTTGCACTACTCTAAGTAGTGTAGAATTATAGCAAGACTTGCTATCTGGTACCAGAAAACCCAGTTGTGCAGTGGGTAAGTGCTAATGTTTTCTAACCAAAAGGTTGGCTGTTCAAATCTACCAGGTGCTCCTTGGAAATTATGCGGTAATTCTACTCTCCACTCAAAGGCTGTGGGTTTGGGTTTTATATGGTACTATGTCTTTCCTGGAAATCCTGATGGCATAGTAGTGAAGTGCTATATTTGCTAACCAAAAGGTTGGCAGTTCAAATCCACTAGGTGTTCCTTGGAAACTCTGAAGACCAGTTCTACTCTGTCCTATAGGGTTGCTATGAGTTGGAACTGACTCAACGGCAATGGGTTTGGGTTTTTTGGATGTGTCTTTCTTCCTTCTTTGTCCTTTTATACTTGTATATAAATTTTAGAGTCAGTGTATTAATTGTCACGTGTAGAGCAACTGTGCTCAGGTCCTGACTGGGATTGTATGGACTATCTAAATCAACTTGAGGAAATCTGATATCTGTACAATATTGCATCTTCTGATCTATGAACATGGTATGTTTTATGCTTTCATTTTCCTCAAGAGTATTTTACAGTTTTCTGCATAGAGGTCTAGCGCATCTTTCCTTACACACATTCCTAGGTATCTGATGTTTTCGATGCTGCTGTAATTGTGTCATTTTTGAATTTTCTAATTATTTTTTGCTGGTTTACAGAAATATAATCAGTTTTATATACAGATTGCATATCTAGCAACCTTGCTAAATTCACATTAATTCTAACAGTTTGTCTTTTTTATTTTCTACATACTGTGCAACTTGTGGAAACCCTGCTGGCATAGTAGGTTAAGCGCTACGTCTGTTAACCAAAAGGTCAGCAGTTCAAACCTGCCAGGCCCTCCTTGGAAACTCTACGGTGCAGTTCTACTCTGACCTCTAGGGTTGCTATGAGTTGGACCTGACTCGCTGGTGGTGGGTTTGGTTTGGTTTGGGGTACAACTTGTGAGAGCTAGAACTTGACAGGGCTGCCATGTTTTTCTGGATCTCACAAGCTTTCTGCCTTTCACAGGGTGCAGTCTTATAGCCTTTCCACTACTATCAATTAGCCGAAAACATTGTTTTCCTTCTCCGATAGAAGTTTTATTGCATAAATTATATCATCTGTACATTTGTTTTCATTTGTGGTGCCTATGAACAGCTAATGTTGAGTCAGTTCTGATTCATAGTGATGCCATGTGTGTCTGAGTGAAACTGCTCCATAGGGTTTTCAATGGCTGATTTGTTTGGAATTAGATAGCCAGGCCTTTCTTACAATGTACCTCTAGGTTAGCAGCAGAGCAATTGACTGTTTGCACTCCCCAAGGGATTCTGTTTGCACTCCTCAAGGGATTCCTTTATCACGAAAAAGATATAATCTTAAGAGGCATTTTGTATCTGGCTCTGCTGCATAATTCAAATGCTTTTTTCTAATTTTATACCTTGTCACCACTTCCAGTTTTTTTTCTTTTAAATATATATACAGTTGATGGAGTTCACTCCAACTCATGACAGCCTCAGTGCTTCATAGCATTTTCTTTCTTTCTTTTTTTTTTTTTAAATGATATGCCTTTATTTTTATTTGCATTTCATCAACAATTTCATCTTTTTGCACATTTTGAGAGGGGAGTATGGAGCTGCAATACTAGAAAAAGCTTCAAATGGGGAAGTCATTCAAAATGATATGTGGATTCCTTAAACACTTATTAGAAGTTGAAATAAATCAGTACAGTCTTTTGATTCAGAGTCAAGGCTGTTTTTAGAGAAAACGAGTTTGCTGTGTGGACGTCTCAGTCCTGTTTCTCCCATACTGCACCGGTTGTGATTTCCAATTGCAGTTACTTTAATGAGGGATGGGGAAGGTGGCATTTAGAGCAAACCAAATGCATAATCTTACATTTTTAGAATTTATTGTTCTAATATTTTGCACATGTCCTACCTAAATCAAAATTAATAGCAACTTAAAAAAATGTATTGTGCTTTAGGTGAAAGTTTATAGTGCAAATTAATTTCTCATTTAGAAATTCATACACAAATTGTTTTGTGACATTCACTGCAGTCCCTGCAATGTGACAGCATTCCCCCCACCTTTTAATCCCGAGTTCCGGAGGCCTACTCATCCAGTTTTCCTGTCCCTACCTGCCTTTTCATTTTTGTTTTTGAGCAGGTGTTGCCTTTGGTCTCATATATTTGACTCAGATAGGAAGCACACTGTTCTCACGTGTGTTATTGTTTGTTATATAACCCAAAAAAACCCAAACCCATTGCCATCGAGTGGATTCCAATTCATAGCGACTGTATAGGTCAGAGGAGAACCGCCCCATAGAGTTTCTGAGGAGTGCCTTGCAGATCTGAACTGCCAGCCTTTCAATTAGCAGACACAGCTCTTAACTGCCAGGCCACTAGCGCTTCCTTTTGTTATATAGGTGCGTCTAATCTTTGGCTAAAACATGGACTACAGGAGCAGGCTCGGTTCTGAGTTAGTAGCGTGGCCAGTGGCTTAACAGTAATTTTTAAGCAACCTGCGTGCATTCACTCCATAGCGTTTATGGATGATTTTATACAAGCAGATTGCCAGGCCTTTCTTCTGTGTTGCCTCTGGGCAGACTCCAACCTCTGAGCTTTCAGCTCGTAGTCTAGTGTGTTAACAATTTTGTACCCCTCAAGGACTCCCTACTTCTATAAACTGCATGCCAAATCCTCACCATTATGGGGAGGGAAGGGACGGCTTTGGCAGTCAGGTTATGTCTAAGAATGCCACCGCAGAATAGTGCTTTTAAATACAGGAAGTACAGTTATCCTGTTAGGAAAAAACAAAGTTGTGACAGAAAAACAAATGAGCACCTTCCCAAGCACATTAAACAACTTCTGGTGGTGGGTTTAAAAACTCAAAGTAACTTCAAAGCAGTAAAGAGACACATGCTACTTTATCTGCAATGCCTAGAAGGGTAAAGAAAATGTCAGTGTTTTTCCTGGTTGAAGAGACAGGTTCTGAGGATCCTACCTGTGGCTGTTGCTTGTATATAAATATAGATACATCAGCCAGAGTTCGGCGAGGGTGGGAAGGTGCTGCCCCCGACCCCGCGCCCCCGGCACCCCAGGGGAGACGTGCAGACAGAAGCACGCGGTACCTTCTATGCTGCGAATGTCGTTCCGCCACAGTTCCAAGTGCTTCGCCATCTCATGCGTCTTCTCTACGAACCGCTTCCAAGACTTGCTGCTGTACTGTTTCCACTGGTCCCATTCAGATAAATGCTTCATTTGGGTCTCCTGAATGTCCCTGCATTAAAAATGCTCATGACAATGATAACAGTAACACCATCAGGTTTTGGCATCCAAGAAAACCCCAGCCCAGTGAGCAAGTGCAAGAGAACCTACCACCCCTCCATCCCCAGACAAGACCAGCTCCTTCTGTGCTATCTCAAATAACATCCCTTCTATTCATAACTTGTCAGTTGTTAGTTGCTACGGAGTGGGGAACTGTTACTTATAATGTACCCCAGCGTTGCTCAGTCCTGTGGCATCTTTAAGATTGTTGGTACAGTCCAGTCCACTGCTGCAGCTACTGAACCCTAGAGGGCTCATCTCTTCCAGCACTGTATCCGGCAACATTCTGTTGTGGGTCTTCACTGGCTAAGTTTTGGAAGCAGATTGCCAGGCCTTTCTTTCAATCCTAGCCTGGAAGTTTCACGGAAATCTGTCCACCATGGGTGTCCTAGTTGGTATCTGAAACACCTGTGATATAGCTTCCAGCATCCTAGCAACATGCAAACCACCACAGAACCATAGACTGGCAGGTGGGTAGTGCTTTCATAACTTACCCTCTTTAGTTGTGCATTGTTTGATGAGTGTCTGTCTGTCTGTCCCACCATAGCACAAGTTCTTTAAAGGCCAAGAAGATGCAGTACTCATTTCCGCAGCCTCCAAGTGCATGGTACAGAGAGTGAGTCCTATGACAGCTGGGGCTGTATCTACTGTGCTCACCACGTCTATAGGGCTGTTATGAGTCAGAATCGACTCGATGGCAGTGGCTTTGGGTTTCCTTTGGTATATTCTTAGCACAACACCCTACACCACGTGCTGTGGATGATTCTGAGACTCATGGTGGCCTCATGTGTTGCACAGTAGAACTGCACATCATAGCGATTCAATGGCTGTGATCTTTAAGCAGATCACCAGGCCTTTCTTCTGAGGTACTCCAAGGACTCCAACACAGTGCCTTGCCTCTTACAGGTTTTCAACAAACATGTGTTAACATACTGAACACACAATGCCCTGATTAAAAATGTCCACTGCTGCTGCATTGTTTGAATGGCTTTCCTATGAACACAAACTACATTTATGTATATTTAAAAAATGTTATCCCATCAGTCATCAAGATTGTTGGAATAAGAAGTAGAATCCTTAGGTCAGGAAATAAAGGCCCCTCTCAGCATGGACCTGGCTCTGTAGGCTCCCTGTCCCTCTCGTAGCGTTGTGCAGACATCATATCACTGCCTGAACCAGCCCCTGGAGCCACTGTGTCTGTCCCTTTGCACTCAGTTATGACTCATGGTGATACTGCGTGTGTCAGAGTAGAACAGTGCTCCCCAGGGTTTTCTATGGTTGATCTTTCAGAAGCAGGTCACCTGGGCTTTCTTCTGAGCAACCCCTAGGTGGACTTGAACCTCCAACCTTTTGGTTAGTGGCCGAGCACACTGACTGTGTCCATCACTCAGGGATGCCTTCCTCCTCTATACTGCTCTTAAAGGCCCTCTGACCTCCACCTCCATCCTCTCACCTCTCTGATGAACTGACCGTGCACGTGTTTACAGAGCAGGCACTGGACGGACTAGAGCAGGAGCTCTCAACCAAACACTGGGGGAAGACCAGCCACTGGAAACGCAATGGAGCGCAGTTCTACTCTGCAACACGTGGGGTCATCATGAGTCGGAATGATCTCCATGGCAACAGGTTTTGATGGCTGCTTTCCAGCTATAATAGCGGGGTTTAGCAGGTGTCACAGACACTGTCTGGACCACAAAACTTCAAACACACTCAGGCCCAGGGACCCCTGAGCTTATGGCTGGTATCTTAAGGGGTACAGGAACTCCCACAGTTAAAACCAAAAGGTCCAAAGTGAAGGTGTCGGGGGCACTCCCCAGCTTGCAGCTGGCCTCCGAGGTCTTGGGCAGACTCAGTTATCTGGAGGACTGTGTGTCCTTTAACTTGTAAGCTCTGACCTACCTCTGGGTAGTTAGGGTCAGAGGAAGAAGTACAGTCTGTGCAGCTGACTGGAACTGAATTCCTTTAATTTTCTTGGTGTTAGAGAAGTGGAATCAACGGCTTGGATTTGATTTCCACACACTGACCAATGAGATAAATAACAATTTGAATTCTGTGATCACAAAGGAGGTAGCCAGCTACCTACTAAAATCCACTCTCCCCTTCTCTGACATTACCTGGGGACATTTCCTATGGCCATGCGACTCAGGGGCTGGCCTTACGATCTGCTTGGACCACCAGAGTTACAGAAATAATGTCGTGTCTGGTCGAAAACCAAGCTTTTTCTTCGGGATACTCCTACCTCACACCCTGGCTGCAGCCACGTGTTATTCAAGCTGACCACGCTGCCATAGTCTAGCAGGGATGACCACCGTAGGGAGCAGGGATGACCACCCATGCTGAGGCCACCCCAGACCACCTGCCCTACCCACAGCTGACCACAGATAGAGTGCCATGGAGAGGACAGCTCACCAACTTTTAGACTCGTGTAACTGCTATTGTTTCAAGTTACTAAGTTTGGGTGATGATGCAGTGTAGCTAACTGGCGTGCCCACTCTTCCACTGGGTAGACACACTGGGTGCAGATAATGGGGTGGTATTCAGAGCCATAAGACGGAATTCATGGCACCTGGGTCCCTGAATGACTGCAGAGTTCTCTATTGACCAGGACTTAGGACTTTCATGTGGGTAAGAAATAAACTTCTAATATGCTAGCTATTACATGTTTGGATCTCTTTCTCACAACAGTTTCGATTCCCATAAGTAACTGGTTATAATTAGGGTGAGCTCTTCAGAAAATACATCCCATGCATAAAATGCACCCCAGCCCGAAACATACATCATCTGGCTTCCAAGCAGTTACAGAACAAACCTCAGTCTCCGCTTCTCAGCGATGCTCAGTGCATACTTTCGAATGGACTGGCTACTGAGGTTTGCAGGGATGCCTTCCTCCACTGGGGACCTGGGACAGTGTGTCGGCTTCAGCAAAGTGCCACTTTGCTTGTCTTGGGTCAGGATGGAAGTCCTCTTGCGTGCAATGGACTGGTAGCTTGGCAGTTCTTGAAGGAAGTTCACCGGTGGGGAAGACAAACAGCTGTAGTCCACAGAAAGGTTCTCTGGGTAAGATAAAGAAAACTGTCACTCATTCCTGTGAGCCTGGGAGCCAAACCCCAAGCCTTGTGCTGGAGACTCAGATCTCAGAGACTGGAACCAAACTTTGCAGATCATCTCCAACCCCAGACAGAAGCATCTAGATCTTAACTACTTACCCAGATGGTGCTCAGGACAATTAACTCACATTACGTGATAACTGAGTTCTAGCCTCTGTCTGGCTGCAGGTCTTGGCTAAAAGGGTGACCTCTAGCAAGACAGCCAAACTCTGCCATTTATTAGAGCAATTATTACTAGCGCATTTAACAAAATAATCTTCCCATGGTGGAGAGCATACAGATACATGGCAACCAGGACAACAAAAATAGTATTTCTTGAGCATTTCTGATGTGCTCGGCGCTGTGTCCAGAGCATCCTTTGCCCCGCTTTCTCTCGGTCTCAGCAGGTCACACTGCCAGCCCAGGTTCCATGAACACGTGGTCAAGGGCCAAAGACCATCTCTCCCTGTGCCCACTCCGTCACCACTCAGTTATCTTCCTGCAAATAACCTCCGATCAGGAAGGCAATCCACCTTCCAAGAAAGCCCACCCTCCTTCAGGAGGCCGCACAAGAGACAGCAAAGCTTAACTCCAGTTGCCGCCTGGTGGAGTAGGAAGAATACCGGCTTTGACAGGCCTACAGGACTGGCTGAGACTATTGCCCTGAGATACTCTTTAAACCTGGAACGAAAACTAATCCCTGAGGCCATCTTGTAGCTACATAACACATTGGCTCCAGAAATAATATATATCATCCATAAGTACTGTGCTCCTTTAAAAGAAAAAAAAAAAAGAAATCACCTCGTACAGGCTAAACAGTCACCAATTATTTTTTTAAAAAGCAGCAAGGGATGCTAAATTGCTTGGGTTTGAAACCCAGCTCTGTCAGTTATTTGCTGTGTGTCTTCAAGAAAGTTACTTAACCTCTCTGAGCTTTCGTTTCCCCATCTCTAATACTCATTCTATAAGCACGCCTATTATATGTCTAACCTGGAGCTAGGGAGACTGTAGTGAAGAAAACAAATATCTAGCTTACCTGACACCCATATTCCGAACTGTGGGGAATGGAGGAGTCAGACGATAGCAGACTCCTAGGCCAGGAGGTGGTAAGGCCAGTGAGGAAAACCAGAGCAGGGCACAGGGGCAGAGGTCACGTGGAGTTTTTGATAAGGTGAGGTCAAGCATGGTCTCTGTCAAGGTGACATTTAAGCTGAGACTGGTTGAAGGGAGAGAGCAACCCCACGGATATGTGGTGAACGGCATTGCAGACAAATGGGAAACAGCATGTGTGACAGCCCTTGGCAGGGGTGTGTGTGGTATGTTTGAGAAACAGTGAAAGAGTCTGGTGGTCTGTTTCAAGGCACCAGTTGGGGTTCATGGCCCTGTGTGGCTCTCAACCCTTAAATCTGGGCTGGCGCTGTGATTTCCTTTTACCAAGGATGCAACGGAAGTGACACTCAGTTTCAAAACTAAACCTTAGGAGGGCCAAGAAGCTTCCACTCTGGTGTTCTTGGGAGCTCTGCTCTGTCTCGTGAGGAGGGAGAAGCTCTAAGTCTACACGCAGAACCAAGGAGCCCGGCACACAGCAAGAAGGAAAGCCCCAAACTTATGACGCCGGGGGGGGCGCCCTGGCCAGCCCCCGGATGTCACACCCCTTGTGTTAGCAGCTGTAGTAGCTAACCACTATGCCACCAGGGTTTTCTGTAAGAACAGAGGGTCAACGAAGAAAGGGGACAGTGGCCATAACAATGGGACTGACATAGCAGAGATTGTAAGGGTGGCACAGGACTGGGCAGTGGTTCACTCTATGGTACACCGAGTGGCTGTGAGTCAGAACCGACTCTGTGGTATCAAATAATAGTAAGAATCTTCACAGGATCAGATCACGAGGTCTTTTGTCCTACAGAGCGGCAGATGGGTCTGAACCACCCACAGACACTGCCACAGGCCTGAGGAAGCCACAGACACTCGGTTTCAGCAGACGTGACATGGAACCCGATGAGACCTCGCCTCCAGGCCTGTCAAACGCCTCATGACAGAGAACCAGGCCTCAGCCACTGCCTACGACAGAGTCGGTTAAGTATCAGCAGGTAACTGAAACAGGGAGAACAGAAAAGCTGAGGTCAGAGAGGCCACTGGATCCAGAAGGGGACAAACTCCACAGGGTACGAATGTCCTTCAACTTAACCTCAGAGACAGGAAGCCACTGAGGCTCCATGCCAAGGCCTGTCTTGAGCTGATAACGTTTTCACAGGCCAGTCACTCTGGTGGCTGCAAGACAGGACAGGACTGACCCCCTCAGTCCTATGTGTGAGGACTGCTGTGTCGCTGGGGGTCATCGAGTCAATTCTGACTTACAGCGACCCTGCAGGGCAGAGTAAAACTACCCCGTAAGGTTTCCTAGCCTGTGGAAGAATCAATCCCTCTGAAATATGGTGCTGACAAAGAATACTGAACATACCATGGCCTGCCAGAAGAATGAACACATCTGTCTTGGAAAAGGTGCAGCCAGAATGCTTCTTAGAAGCAAGGATGGTGAGACTTTGTCTCCGTACATGTTATCAGGAGGGACCAGTCCCTGGAGAAGGACATCCTGCTTGGTAGAGTAGACACACAAAAGGCCCAAACCCACTGCCGTGGAGTCGATTCTGATTCACAGCTACTCTACAGGAAAGGGTAGAACCTTCCCACGGAGTTCCCAAGGACGGCCTAGGGGACTGGAGCTGCAGACCTTCCAATTAGCATCTGTGTAGCATTGAACCAGTATGTCACCAGGGTTTCCTGGTAGAGGGTCAACACAAAAAGAGAGAGACCGACAGAGATGGATCGACACAGTGGCTGTAACGAAGGGCTCAGATATGGGTATAGCAGAGGACTGTAAGGATAGCACAAGAGTGGACGGTGTCCCATTCCACTGTACACTGAGTAGCTGTGAGTCAGAACTGACGCTACGGCACCTAACATCAACAACAAGCTTCCCACAACAACAGTCTTCACAGGAACAGATCACAAGGTCTTTGTTCCCACGGAGCAGCCGATGGATTCGGTCCTCTGATCTTCCGGTTAGCTGTTCAGTGCTTAACCACTGGGCAACCAGTTCTCCTTCCATGAACATCACAGGGAATCCTATCTGGAGACGTGCTGAGTATGTGCCTGGCAGGCAGCTCTGTGAATGCGTGTGTAAGCCCTGGGCAGGGACAGGAGGCGGGCTGGGGAGGAGGGGCCAGCCACCGCCAGCAGGGGAGCTGGAGTTGGATGGTACAGACTTATTGGAACTGCTGCCTCTCTGAGGGGCATGTTCAGACACATGGACCAGCTGTCCCAGTGCAGATGACACATACACACGTGAAGGGGCCCTGCCTGACTCCGTGTGCCAGCCTGCCAGAGACTCACAGATGAACTTTTTCTCCCTGACCCAACACACCCTGAGGATATGACACAGTCCCATCAGTAACAACAAATTCCTAAAAGCAAATACAAGACGTCCAGTGAGGGTTGCTCTAAGACAGCCAGTGGCTTGCTCTGCAGGCCCCAGGGCCACTTCCTCCCTCTCAGCAGCAACAAAGAGCTGTTCTGAACAAGGAACAAAGGCCTTTGAGTAAGGAGGAGTGAATATTCAGCATCTGTGAGGTCAGGCACAGAGGGCTGGAGCAGCAGTCTGGGCTGCTGTGGAGCACTGGCTGGTCACACACGGGCCAGGCCAGCCCAGGAAGACAATGGCCCTCCCAGAGCTGCATTTTTCTCACCTCAGAACGGTGGCTATGATACCTTCACCTTCATTAATGCAACTGTGAAGACGGAGTTACAAACAACATAATCGGCAGTTGCCAGGATTTATGGGAGTTCCTGTGTGGAACACAGTTAACATACTTGACTGCTAACTGGGAAGCTGGAAGTTTGAGTTGACCCAAAAGCACCTTGGAAGAAAGTCCTGGTGATCCACTTCCAAAAAATCAACTGTTCGGTAGGATTACTGGAGCACTATGTATGTGGTTGCTTTACGTACTCTACATGAATCCTCATATTTAATACTCAGAACTACTTCCTCTTTGAATTAAAAAAAAAAAAATCTGTCAACTCCATATGGACTCACAGCAGCCATACTGGACATGCAGAGCTGCCCCGGAGGGCTTCCAAGGTCATAAATCTTTACGGAAGCAGGCTGCCACATCTGTCTCCTCTGGAACGGTTGGTAGGTTCGAACCATCGACCTTTTAGTTTGCAGCTCAGTGCTTTAACCACTGTGCCACCAGGGCTCTTTTCTCCTTTAAGTGGTTACTTCAATTATCCTTATTTCATCGATGAAGAAACTGAGGATCAGAGAGGTTGAGTGCTTTGCCTGCTCGCAAAGCTAGCTTAAGTGTTGGGACTAGGAATCTGTCACAGGTTTGTTGAATGTCAAACCTTGGTGTCCTTTCCGTGAATCTGTTCAGTGGGGTCATGAACTTGAAAATGCTAACTAGCCACTAGCACCAGGTGCTGGTGAACTGACCATAACTCCCTGGGACCCATGTGTGTGGGACTGGAACTGGGTTCTGTAGGAGCTGCAATGGCTGTTTTTTTAAGAAGCAGAGCACCAGGCCTTTCTTCTGAGGCACTTCTGCTGGACTTACCTACAACCTTTCGATTAGCAGCCAAGCACACTACATGTTTGCACCACCCAGAGACTCTACACAAATTAGAGCAGGAATTATTTGATTATGCTTCTATACACCCCACAAGAACAATATGTCTTATGCACATGTCATGATAACTGTCACTAGTGAAAAACTATTTTTCTATTATTTTCTAAAGAGCCATCATTGAAGAGGAAAAATCAGACACTCCTGGAAAAGTTTCTCATCTTCAAATACAAAATGTAAATATTCCTCAGAACTTAAGCCACAGTATTTTTCTAACTGTAATATGCCTTCTCCCATTTTCACACAGGACCACACACTGTTCAAAGCATGATGTCACCCACTTCTCACACCAACCTGCAGAGGTAGACTGAGAAGGTATCACCACTCTGGCTTTATAGCAAGGAACCCAAAGACATGATGACTTGACCAAGACCGTGATGCCAAGATAGGCTCCTGATTCTAGCCTCTACCCCTTGGTCTTCTCATCCTTAAAGAACATTAAAAAACAAAACAAGCAAAAAAACTTGGTGTTGAGTCATTTCTGACTCATAGCGACCTGTAGGACAAGCAGAACTGCTCCACAGAGTTTATAAGGAGCACCTGGTGGATTCAAACTGCTGGCCCTTTGATTAGTAGCCACGCTCGTAACCACGGTGCCACCAGGGCCCCTAAACCCGTTGCCATCAAGTCAATTCCGACTCTCAATAACTCTATGGGACAGAGGAGAACTGCCCTGTAGAGTTGCCAAGGAGCACCTGGTGAATTCGAACTGTTGAGTTTTGGGTTAGCAGACACAGCACTGAAGCACGATGCCACCAGTTTCCTAAAGGAGAGAGATGAAGAAAAAACAAAAAACAAACCCTTGCTACTGAGTTGATTCTGACTCACAGTGACCCCACAGGACAGAGGAGAACTGCCCTGTAGAATTTCCAAGGAGCACCTGGTGGATCTGAACTGCCGAGCTTTTGATTAGCACCTGAACTTTTGGTTAGCAGCTGAGCTCTTAACCACTGGGCCACCAAGGCCTCTTAAGAAGAGTGAGAACACCTCATGGTGGGTATTCCCACATGCTGTCCCGAGTAGGTTTAGCCAGGAGTGCAGCAAGTGTCACCATCAACAGGGCCACTCAGTCCTGCACTCGCTGAGCAGGCTTCCTCTTGACCACAGGCACGGGCGCCCGGAGTTCAGACCCTGAGGCACCTCCCTCTAGGGACGCCTGGAACCTGTCAGCCACTGGAGCCACACTTCAGCACCGAGGAGCTTATTATTTAAGTGGGAGGATAAGCGATAATGCCAGGAGATGTGCGGTGCAAGGAGGCTGACTTTTACTGGTTTCTGCATCTGCAGTCTTCCAGGAGAGGGACAACCCCCCCCTGAGGCTTCACTCAGAGCCTTCTTGCTCAGAGGAGGCTCTCTGTAAATATCTAAAGAATGAATAAGGGAATGAATGAGTGGACTGAGGCAGACACATCCAGAGCGCATCCTCAGATCTTAATCCTCTTAGCAGCTCTTTCTACAGAATGCCTAAACCCACCAACACCATCGACACTCCCAGGAAGCAGACAGCTGCCAACTGTGATCTAAATGGCATAAAACAATCACCAGTCGCACTTGGGTGCTTGCCAAGAATCAAGCCCAGCTGTATTTGGTGCGAAGTTCACTTCAGGGTTTTTCTTCCCACTCATAGCATTATGGAAACTCTGGGTAAGAACGGCCCCTTGGGGTCATCTGGTCCCGGCCTCGTCCCAGCTGCTGTGGAAGAGAGCCTCCACGGCAAGCTGCTCTATGGGCTGCTGGACAGGGACCCAGGAAAGGATGGAATTCATTCCCCGCCACGATGAGCTCTTTCCACTCTTTGAACCAGCACTTCCTTCCTTCATCCTAGATCCTGAATTCTGAAATGACCCACACTTGCTCACTCTTTCTTCTGTCACTCATTCTCACTCCATTCATTCTATAGTCAAGGAATTGCTATTGACCCATTGCCGTCAAGTCGAGTCTGACTCACAGCGAGACCCTGCAGGATAGGGTGGTCTTGGCCCATGGGGTTTCCATGGCAGTATGTATATCCTTAGAGAAGCAGATTGCACATCTTGCTACTTGCAGAGTGGCTGGTGCGTTCAAATTGCCAAGCACTCAACCGTCGCCTCACTGGGGCTCATGACTATTTATTAAACATTCACTATCAGTCAAGTTGTGCCCTAGCAGCATGGAAAACAGTAGTCTTAAAAACAAAACAAAACAAAACCTCAAAATTTCCACCCTCATGGGATATACAAATAAATAAAATATATATGAAGTCAAACAGTGGTAAACACTGCAGAGAAAAATAAGGCAGGAATGGGAAAGGAGTTACAGAGCATCAGGCAAGGCAAATGCTATTTCCATAGGGTGATCACGGAAGTCCTGAGCAGAAGACGCTTGAGAAAAAAGTCGTGAAGGTGGTAACACTCACCTGTTCTTACTCCCTCTTCCTTCCCGTTTACTTGCATGGTGTATTTGACTCTCTGCTTCCCCCACTAGATTCTCACTCACCACTGGATCCCCAGGGTCTAGCACAGAGCCTGGCACATTATGGGAACTCTGTAAGCACCTGCTGAGTGAACGAATGAGTGAACTTGGGGCTGTGGATACAGGCCCTGCTGGTTCACCCACCCAGCAGAACAAATCACGTGCTCGGTGGACCAACAAAGCACCAAACACGGAGAACAAGATTTAAGGAATTTAAGTATTATTTTACTGTTATTCCTTTCTATACAGATGATAGATATTTTCACAGTAGGGGGGAAAAAAGCTTAAAATAAAGAAAATCTGAAAACCCCACTGCCGTCGACTCACTGCTACCCTACAGGATAGAGGAGAACTGCCCCACAAGGTTTCCATCCTGCTGGATTTCAACTGCTGACCCTTCTGGTTAACAGCCAAGCTCTTTAACCACTGCACCATCAGGGATCCAAGAAAGAAATAAAAGCTGGTAATATATATATATATGTGTGTGTGTGTACACACACATATAGACAGATTTGACCGCCTGTTATATTTACCCAATTTCAGGGAATTTGGCTTTACACGAACAAGCCCTATTAGAAAGGTACTTTGCTGTTTTTTCTTGCAAAATAGTAACAGGCTGAGTGCACTCACAATTTGATATTACCAAAAAGGCAAGGCAGACCTCAGTATCAAAACTGTCTGGACTTCCTTCCACTCACAGTCTATGATTTGGTATTGTTTCTGTTTGGGAAGCTGTAAGGAGGTAGGCTCAAATAATCTGTACTTACAACTATGGAAGGGTCTTAAGCCCGGAGCTCAGAGTCCACGGAATCTAGGTCAGGCTGCTCTCTGACACCTCTATCAATGCTCCCAAACCTCCCATACCAGGGTCTCGTCACTGTCCTACGTCAGTCTGGGCAGGCCATCCGCCCACCCACGCATCCATCCATTCATTCACTCACTTGGAAACATTCCAGCAACTGCTGCTAAGCCAAGCACTGTTCTAAAGAAACAGCTTTGACTAAGACACACAGAAGTCCCTGCCTTTATGGAACTTACTCAAAGTATTGTCCTCGTTCAAAAAAAGGAGAATCATACAATATTTCAGATAGTGGTAAATGCATGAAGAAAAGTAAGGCAGGGGTGGGAGGTAGGGAGGTCTGGGGAAAGATAACTTTAAACAGAGTGGCCTAGGCCAGTGTCTTGAGAAGGTCACATTGGAGCAAAGCTGGGAAAGAAGGGAGAGAATCAGCAAGCTGTCTAGGGGAAGAACATCCAAGGGAGCTAGAGGTGTAAGTGCAAAGGCCCTGGGGTCAGGCTGTGCCCAGCCACTCCAGGAAGAGGAAAGAAGCCAGTGTGGCTGAAGGTAAGAGACTGGTGGCAGAGGAGGACAGGGGAATACAGACGAGGCTGTACAGGACCGTGTGAGACACAGACTTAGGTCTCGACTCTGATGAGGTGGGAGCCACGGGGGAGTTTTGAGCAGAGCAGTAATGTGATCTGACTGAGGCTTAATAGGATCCTGCTAGTCACCTTGTGTCTGTATCTGTCTTTGAGCTACATAGTGTGGCCATTTGTCAGTTGGCACTACCATACTGTATCTGTGCTGTCCAATATGCAGACAACTAGCCATATGAAGCTACTAAGCTCTTGACATGTGACTGAGTGCAATAAAGTGAATTTTTATTGTTGTCAGTCACCATCGACTTGATTCCGACTCACAGTGACCTGATGTGTGCAGAGTAGAACAGCTCCATAGGGTTTTCACAGCTGTGACCTTTTAAAAGCAGATCACCAGGCCTGTCTCCCGAGGTGTCCCTGGGTAGGCTCGAACCACCAACCTTTCACTTACTAGTCAAGCGCTTAATGATTTGCACCACCCAGGGGCTCTATTTTGTTAACACACCTAGGCCAAACCTGTTGACATAGAGTGGATTCTGACTCATAGTGGCCCTAGAGGACAGAGTAGAACTGCCTCACAAGTTCCCAAGGCAGTAAATCTTGGTAGAAACAGATTGCTGCATTTTGGTACCACTGAGTGGCTAGTGGGTTTGAACTGCTGACCTTATAGCAGCAGCTGGGCACTTAACCAGTGCATCCCCAGAGCTCCTTCTTATTTTATTAAACTTTACTAACTTTACATTTACACAGCCACAAGTGGCTAGTGGGTACCCAACTGGATAGCAGCGCTGAGCATCATGGGAGTGGGGTGGCAAGTGGGGCAGGGGCCTTGGGAGCCTGGCTGGGAAGCTTTGCATGAGTCACACATCTGGCAGCTGGGTGGGGCCTAGGGAATCCGCCGGTCCTAGGCTTTACAACCAGATGAGCAAACAGCCTCTGGAGGTAATGACTAACTGTTTGATCAGAGGCCCAGGTGGGCCCAGGACCCAGGTATCCTGGTTTTTAAGCCAGTGGGATACCAGGTGAGCAGTTACAGAGACTCTGTTGGAAGAGGTGGCAGGGCACAGTAGTTAGCACAACCTCAGAGGCTGACTGCCTGGATTCAAGCTTCAGCTCCAGTTGACCATTCTGTACCTCAGTGTCCCCCCCGGGTAAAATGAGGATAACAATTCACACCTCATACAGCCATCCTGGAGTTCTGCACGTACTTCCTGTGACGGGCCAGGTGCTAAATATTTAACTATTTATGATGCTACAAAAACAGCTATGGATCACCTGTGAATGAATGAATGGGGCCATGTTCTAATAAAACTTACTTATGGACACTGAAATTTGAATCATAGAATTTGAAACAGCATTCTTCTTCTGATTTCTTTTCCCCCAACCAGTGAAAAACATAAAAAAACATTCTTAGCTCATAAAAAACCAAAACCAAACCCACTGCCATCGAGTCGTGTCCGACTCACAGCAACCCTACAGGTCAGGGTAGAACTGCCCTATGGAGTTTCCAAGGAGCACCTGGTGGATTTGAACTGCTGACCTTTCTGTTGGCAGACATAGCACTTAACCCACTATGCCACCAGGGTTTCTTCTCATAGGCTGTACAAAAACAGACAGTAGGCTGACTTGGGTCACAGGCTATGGTTTACAGATCCGCCAGCTTAGAACAGTGTCTACCACACTGTGCTCTAAACCCTTGTAGCACAAGGGGTTGTGATAAGTCAGAATCAACTTGACAGCAACTAACAACAGGCTGTGGCTGGTTATTTATTTATGAATTATTGGAAATTTCAGACTTGCAGTGACAGTCTTGCTCCTCTTCCTATAGAGTGAACTCACTCTAAAGCCAAAAATCCATTGCTGTTAATTCTCAGTCATAGACACCCTATAGGACAGAGCAGAACTGCCCCATACAGTTCCAAGGGGCAGCTGGTTGATTCCAGTTGCCTACCTTTGAGTAAGCAGCTGACATCTTAACTGCTGTGTCACCAGGGAGCCTAGCTATCATTTATACACTTTGGATGGGACCTCTTCAAAAGAGATTTCTACAAGAACTCTACTAAAAGACCAGAATCGACTGTCCAACGACCTGAAGGGCCCCCTGAGAACATGGCCCCTAGACTTGCTGCTAGCCCAGAGTTGAAACCAGTACTGAAGCCAACAGTTCAGAAAAAGAATGGATTGGACTTGGGGGCACAGGGTGATGCATGTGGTGTGTGTACTTTATTGTCTAACATATATATGAGGCTGTCCTACTGGTTTCTTTTCAGAGGGTAGAGGAGAGGATGGAGAGGAGGACAGCTATTGGTTGAGTGTATCCTGGAAGTAAAGAGTGAAAAGAACGAGTGTGCTGGGCGAGGAGAGCAAACAGAGTAGCAGAGAGGCAGGTACTCAGGGTTTTATATGAAAAATTGACTTGGACTGTAAACTTTCACTTAATCACAATAACAACATTAAAAGAGAGAGAGATTTCCAACCTTCTGAGAAGCAACAGTACTAACAAGCAGGCTTTCCTGGGCACTTAACATGCAGTATGGTGACGCCAAGCACTCTGCATATTTATCTCTTGGGATTCTCACCATTATTTTAATACACAGATGCTTCTTTTGTAATGCCTTCATTTTGCAGTGTGCCAGGTTCCGAGAGGAGAAAGACTGCTCATGATAGAGCAAAGGTGTGAACCCTCAGGACAAAGACTTCACTGAGTCTCATTCACGCAAACTCTTGGCCATTAGCATGAGGCCTGGTACGTATTAGGTGCTCAAGAAATAATAGTCAAATGAATACATGGACACACTAGCTCTAGATTTGTATTCACAGTCTCCTGCATCATTAGTTTGTCAAAGAATTTCTCAGAGTCTCCGTTTCCACAGTCAAATGGACAAGGAGGCCTGGTTTCCCAGTGGTTAAGCACTCAGCTGCTAACCAAAATTGAGGAGGCTCTAACCCACCAGTGGATTCACATTAGGAAAGACCTGGTGATCTGCTCCTGTAAAGATCAAACCTGGGAAACCCTACCGAGCAGTTCTGCTCTGTCCTATAAGGTCTCTATGAGTCCTAATTGATTTGATGACACATAATAATAAAATGAGTTGCCATGAGGAATTAAAGTTAATGCTTAGAGTCCAATATCAGACTCTTGACTTGGCCTACCAGGTCCTCATGGACATCTGACCTTGTACCCCCCTCCACTTTCCTCAAGCTCCAGTCTGAGGTCTCCCGTAGTATACCAAGGTCATTCCCACCTCCAGCTCTTTCTCCTTACTGTACTCCCCACCTGGACTTACAGGACCCTTATATCCCTGAAGGTCTCAGCTCAGAAGTCACCTCATCAAAATGAGGTCATGACCACCTATCTGAACAGGCCCCTCCCCCTCGACCACCTGTCACCTGGTTTATTTGCTTCCCAGGAAGTATTCCTAGCTGAACTTACATTCTGTCTCTCTTTACCTGTTCCCTTTGTCTCCTTTCAGGACAAGAAGTTCCAGGAAAGCACGGACCTGCTCCCTGGCACATGGGAATGCTCCAGATCCATTCTCTTCCTTTCTTCCTCCCCTGGCAAACACAGCCCAGCAGGTCTGGGTGGTCCCAGACCCCAACAATGCTCCTTTGAAAAGCAACACAGAAAAGTCATTTCCTCTCTTTATCCTTCTAAATTCTCTGCTTCCTGGAAAAACAAACACAGAGGCCGCTGCAGGGCTTCTGGGCCTCATCCAGACCTGAGTTGCTGGGCAGAGCTCAACTTCTTCCACATAGAGGCAGAAATAAAAATAACTGAGGTTAGATGGGCAGGTCATCAGAGAACTAAATGAGACTGAAAATGGTGTGTCTGTTCCAGTGGGGCCAGACCTGTCCTTTCCTCCTGACACCTGAAGGGTTATGGGTGACTGAGATGAATGCGCTTAGCAGATGCAAGAAAAAAACAATTAACACTGCAAGGTGAACACGTGCTTTTCGAGTGCATACCACAGTTGCTGGTGCTGCTGTGGGTGCACTTCATACATTTGCTCAACATGCATTTAAAAACAAGCCACCATCAAATCAATTCTGACTCCTATCAAACCTATGGGACAAAGTAGAACTGCCCCACAATGTTTCCAAGGAGTGGCTGGTGGATTCAAACTGCTGACCGTTAGGTTAGCAGCCAGGCTTCTAACCACTGAGCCACCAGGGCTCTCAGACATATTTAGTGACTACTGTGTATCAGATGGAAACCCTAGCGGCATAGTGGGTTAAGTGCTAGGTCTGCTAACCAAAACATTGGCAGTTCAAATCCACCAGGTACTCCGTGGAAACTCTGTGGGGTCATTCTACCCTGACCTCTAGGGTCACAGTGGGTTTTTCTTTTTTTGATATACCAAGTGGAAACCCTGGTGGCGTCGTGTTTAAGGGTCATCAGTTCGAATCCATCAGGCAGTCCTTGGAAACTTGATGGAGCAGTTCTACTCTGTCCTATAGGGTCACTGTGAGTTGGTATCGACTTGGTGGCAGTGAGTTTGGTTTGGTTTGGGTATATATCAGGTGGTAAGTCTGGTGACCAGAGTGTTGAAGGGCTATGGCTGCTAACCAAAAGGTCAGCACTTCAAATCCACCAGGCAACTCCTTGGAAACCCAATGGAGCAGTTCTACTCTGCACTATAGGGTTGCTATGAGTCAGAATCAACTCCACAGCAATGCGTTAACTGCTATATTATCAGGTAAGGAATTGTGTTAGTGCAAAGATTAAGCACTACGCTGCCAACCAAATGGTTGCTGGTTCAAACCCATGCAGTGGCTCTCTGGGAAAAAGGATCTGTTCCCATAAAGGTTACAGCCTAGAAAACCCTACAGGGCAGAGTTCTATTCTGCTACTTGGAGCTGCTGTGAGTTGAAAATAGACTTGATGCCACCCAATAATAATAAACTACAAAGCAGGTTCACTGGGTGATGCAAACAATTTGCACTCAGCTACTAACCAAAACATCGGTGGTTGGAATGCACCCAGCAGCACGTTGAAAGAAACGCCTGGCAACCTACTTCTGCAAGGTTACCACCATTGAAGCCCCACAGGGCACAGTTCTATGCTGACACACGTGGGGTTACAAGAAGTTGGAATCAACTCAGAAGTAACAAGTTTGGGCTACTTGGTTTTGGGAGAAGGTACATGCCAAGCACCACTCTAGGCTCTGGGAGAACAACAGCAAGACCATGCTTTTCATGGCACCTACATTCTAGAAGGCACAGTCAAACCAGTTGACTTCAAATGGGATGGCCTCAGAGGGCCTCTCTGAGATGACAGTGAGCAGAGACCAGAGAGGACGAAGAGGCTACCAGACGAAGACCAAACAGAAGTACCTATCAGGCAGAGAAAACAGCAGGTGCAAAGGTCCTGCGGCAGGAACAATCTTGGTATGTCAAAGAATGGGAAGGTGGCCAGTGTGGCTGGAGCACAATGGGTTAAGGAAAGGGGTAGGGAGTGAGAGCCTGGAGATGTGGGGTCTTGTTAGGTGAGCCTGGTGTTTTGTCAGAACAGTGGGAAACCACAGGAAAGCTTCAGTGAAGCAGATGAGAGGTGGGATCTGCTTTCTTGTGTACAAGGACGCACATTTCCCATTCTTCGAACCTGACACGCTGTGCCTTCTTCCCTCCCTCCCCTGACTGTCCTCCCATGGTGGCCACACAGCCAGGCACTGTTTACAAAGTGCTACAAAGTTACAAACATGGTGCTTTCTGTGCCTCTGGCCCTTGCTGGTAGGTACAAGGTCACAAAACACCATCTTTTAGCAATGAGAGAGGAAGGACCTTTTAGCTAGAGAGGACCCAATTACAATACATGCACAAAAAAACGATGCTTATGGCCAGAGATTGAATTGTGTATCCCCTCCAAAATGTGTGCATCAATTTGGCTGGGCTGTGATTCTCAGTATTGTGGGATTTTCCTGTGTGTTGTAAATTCTGCCTCCATGACATTAATGAGAGAGGAAGGGAGGCAGTTGTGTAGGTGGGGTAGGGCTCAGTCTACATGACTGTACGGTTTCCTGAAGCAATCTCAGGAAATAAAAGGAAAGAGAAATAAGCTGAGAACTGAGGACCTCCGACCACCGGGAAAGAAGCACTGGGACCAGAGCACCTCGAGCATGTCCTTTGGATTAGGAGAAAACTTTCTCCTGAGGCTGATACCCAGAGTTTGGAGTTTTAGCCTACTTCACTAGGAGTCAGTCAATTTTTTTGTTAAAGCCATCCACTTGTGGTCTTTCTATTACAGCAGCACTAGATGACTAAGACACTTACCATACCAGTTACCACTGATCAGTTCTGACTCAGGGCAATCCCACATGTGTCAGAGGTTTTCACTGGCTGATTTTCTTCTGAAGCAGATTGCCTGGCCTTTCTTCCAAGGTGCCTCTGGGTGGATTTAAACCTCCAACCATTCATTAACTGTTTGCACCACCCTGGAACTCCCAACAAGACACGTAAAGAGTCCTTAAACACCTAGCAAAGATGCAAGAAACAATGGGATACTGCACAACAATAAAGAATAATGATGAATCCATGAAACATCTCACCCCAGGGATGATTCTGGAGGGCATTATGCTGAGTGAAATAAGTCAATCATAAAAGGATAAATATTGTATGATAAGCACTAATAAAAAACTCAAGACAAGGCTTAAACACCGAAAAAAAAAATCTTTGATGGTTACAAAGGAAGAGAGAGGTAGGAAGCAGAGATCATATCACAGAGAGTGCAAGTAATGTCACAAAACATTTGTGTATGCATTTTTTGCATGAAAAAGTAATTTGTCCTGTAAACATTCACTAAAGCACAGTAAAAAAAAATTTTTAAAGTTTCAAGAAATATGAATCTTACACCTTCCATATGGGAAACTGGGGTTGGCGTCTTAAGTGTAATGGATTGTTGTTGCATAAGAGGACGATAAATATAAACCAATGAGAAAAATACTTGAGTAGCTGCTATCAAAAGGCTGGAAATTGAGCGGGAGCCACTGAAATCAATGAGCAATAAAATAATTCCCATGGAATCCTGCTTTGATTTGTTGCCTGAGTCCCAAGCACTTTTCCTGAGTTTGGGTCCCTTCTAGACACCAAGAACAATTCAACCGGAAGAGGCCATTACCCAAATCTACACTCAGGTTTTATGGCAGATCCCTGCAACAAAATCATTGTTCTCAACTGAAATAGAAGCAACCTTGCATGAAACTCACAGCAGGGTCTTGTGCTTTGTTAAGGCCCAGCATAAGATAAAAATGCTACAAGGAAGCCAGCCTGCTTGGGTGCTGACAACTTTATCTTAACTGGGTCATGATTGTTTTATACTTATGTAAAAATTCAGTGAGGTGTGCACTTAAGATTAATGGTGTTACCCTGTCTAAATTTGGAAACCCTGGTGGTGTAGTGGTTAAGCACTATGGCTGCTAACCAAAAGGTCGGCAGTTTGAATCCACCAGGTGCTCCCTGGAAGCTCTATGGGGCAGTACTACTTGTACTATCGGGTCACTGTGAGTTGGAATTCACTCACTGGCAATGGACTTATTATCTAAGTTTTACTCAATAAAAAAGAGAAAATTGTAAAGTATTATAGCGCTTGACTGGCGAGCACTTAAATTGTGCTTGCTCCTGGGTGGTGCAAAAGGTCTGTGCTCCAATACTAACCAAAAAGTTGAGAGTTCGAACCCACCCAGCAGTGCCTTGGAAGAAAGGCCTGGCAATCGGTTTCTGTAAAGATTAAATCAAAAGCAAACCATGATTCCAGGAGCAGAACTGCTCCACAGGGTTTTCTTGGCTGTAATCTTTACAGAAGCAGATTGCCAGACCTTTCTTCTGAGGTGTCACTGGGTGGGTTTTAATCACCAACCTTTAGATCAGTAGTCAAACTCAAACTGTTCATGCCACCCAGGCATCGTTCTGTAACGACTATAGCCAAGGAAACCCCACGGGGCAGTTCTACTCTGTAATGCGTGGGTTCACCACGAGTCTATATGTTGTTGGCGTTAGGTGCTGTCGAGTCGGTTCTGACTCACAGCGACCCTACAAAGAACAGAGTGAAACACTGCCCAGTCTTGTGCCATGCCCACAGTTGTTCTTATGCTTAAGCCCATTGTTGCGGCCACTATCTTAATCCATCTCGTTGAGGGTGTCCCTCTTTTTCACTGACCCTCCACTTTATGAATCCGGATGTCCTTCTCCAGGGACTGATCCTTCTCGACAGCATGTCCAAAGCATGTAAGACACAGTCCTGACATCTTTGCTTCCAAGGAGCACTCTGGTTGTACTTCTTCCAGAACCGATCCGTTTGTTCTTTGGTGGTCCATGGTACACTCAACATTCCTCTCCAACACTGCAATTCAAAGGCATCAGTTCCTCTGTCTTCTTTGCTCACAGTCCAGCTTTTGCATGCATATGATGCAACTGAAAATACCATGGCTTGGGTCAGGTGCATTTTAGTCTTCAAGGTGACATCCTTACTTCTGAATACTTTAAAGAGCTCTTTTGTAGTAGATTTCCCCAATGCAATGCATCTTTCACAAGTCTGTATGTGCTTCACAATATTTTGTTGTCTGCTTATATGCCAAGCACTGTGAGTCTAATGTTTTCTCTCAAGTAATTTCACCAACACCCTACTCTCATTTTACTGCTGGAAAAAAAAAAAGCTGAGGCCTAGAGAAGGCAAGCCACTTACCAAGGGTCACACAACAACGAACAGTAGCAGCAGAATTCTATCCCAAGCCCATCTAACTGTAAAGCCTGAGATGTCTGGAACACTACTGGCAACTATAACCAGAATAGCGATGATCTCACGACCTTTTCATTTCAGATAAATTCATCTGGAGACTGGCCTACGATCCCTTCACCAGCAAGTAGAAGACAAACCCACTGTGGTCCGACACCCCATTCTAGAGCTCACTTTGGGACGGCGCGCTTCTTCTGTATTCAGAGGAGGGACTGGAGGGAGAGCTTGATTAACTAAGATTTCCCATCCCAAGAGGGCCGGGCGCAGCGAGGTGAGAAGAGAGCAGTTGCCGTCCCCAGCTCCCACTGCCTCGCACCCACCGTGCCCTGCCCTGCCCTGCCCTGCTGGGGCACCATCCCTCCCTGAGCCGACCCGCCGCCCTACCTGGGTGCACGAAGGGCTGCCGGCCGGGCTTTCCAGGCGGGAGCGCACTGGCGCTGGACTCGCTCATGGCTGCGCCCCGCGCCGCGAGAGAGGCGCCGAGACCCGCTGCTGCCACCGTCTGTTCGGCCAGGCCTCCCCGAGCCGGGATTCCAGGTTCCGGCGCGAACGTCACATAAACCGGGGCGGGGCGCCAAGCAGCCCTTCCCACGCCCGCAGCCCTTCCCATGCCCGCAGCCCCGCAGACCACCCCGAAGGGCCAGGTGCGCGGCTGGGACCTGGTGGGAGGGGCTTCCGAGGGAGCGATCCCACACAGCCGGGATGCAAACGGGGGTACTGGAGAGCCCCGGAGCTCCGGGGAGGCCCCATCCAGCGGTAGTGACGAGGAGCCATCTCCGAGATACGGTAATGATGACTAAGAAGCCCAACAGTGTGCCCCAGTAAGTTACCACTTGGGTACAGAAAGTGAAGAATATATTTCTACCTGTTTGTAAATATGTGAGATACCACCCTAGGGATTGCCTTCGGGTCGGGAGATGGCAGGCTAGGAGGCAGGCAAAAAAGTGATTTTTCACTCTACACTATATTGGTCCTTTAAATTGTACTCCACATATACTTTTCGACCTGATTTCTATAAACCTATCCATGTGCCGTTTAAAATATAGAAAAGTAATTGCTTAATGTAAAGAAATGGTTGGTGAAACAAATGGGATTGTATGTAGAGTTTTGATGCAGGACAAAGAAAAGAGTTGTGCAGATAAAGAACTGATGGTTTGTCAGCCTGGAGGGTCCTCTGAGAATATGGCTCCTGGACTTGCTGCTAGTCCAGAACAGAAACCGGTACTGAAGTCAACACTTCAGACAAAGAATGGACTGGAATGTGGGACACAGAGTGATGTATGTAGCGTGTGTACTTTAAGGTTTAATACATATATATGTGTGTGTATATACATGTGTATATCTGTATATATATACATATCCTCTCCTTGTATACATATACATATATGTATACATATACATATATACACATACATAGCCAAGCCAAGTGCTACATATACATATATATATACACACACACACACGGAGAGGAGAAGTTGGAGAGGAGGGGACAGGTGCTGGTTGAGTGGATCCTGGAAGTAAAAGGGAAAAAGAAGAGTGTGCTGTCACAGGGAGAAGAGAGCAAATAGAGTTGCAGAGATGCAGGTGTATGGGGTTTTAGACAGAAAATTGACTTGGATTGTAAGCTTTCACTTAATCACAATAAAAAAATTAAAAAACAAAAACAAATGTTGTGTAGATGAATCTGTGCAAGAATTCCAAGTAATTAATGTAGATACTCTGCACTCCAGGGGATGGAGCATGAGTTCCCCTCCTTAGGTATGGGCTGTGAATAGAGATTTTCTAACAAAGAGTACAGTGTGGGGGGGAGTAAGTAATAACTTTATAGTACATAATACCTGCCAAACAGTTCCTTAGCCAGAGTATCAAGGTAAATAGCCACAGTGATAAGCCATGTTGATAGTACGTGACCTTGATATGTGATATGAATGACACTTTCCCTCTGTGATCTTCTCCCCCCAAACAATAACTGCAGTGCAATCATATGACAAACACCAAACTCAGTTGAGTCTATAGAATAGCTGTCCAGACTCCTTAAAAGTGTCAATCACTGTCACTGAGTCAGTTCTGACTTACAGTGACCTTACAGGACAGAGTAGAACTGCTTCATAGAGGTTCCTAGGCTGTAAATCTTTACTGAAGCAGATTGTCAAATTCTTCTCCCGAAGAGCAGTTGGTGGGTTTGAACTTCCCTTTGGTTACTAGCCAAACACTTAACCACTGCTCTGCCAGGTCTCCCCCAGACTTAAGGTGATCCAAATAAAGAAAGGCTGAGAAATTGTCACAACCAAGATGAGCCTAAGGAGACAGACAGCTGGAGGGTGGGATCCTGGGACAAAAAAAAAAAGACATTAGGTAAAAATGAAGGACATCTAAATAGAAACCGATCTTTAATAATAACGCATGAGTACTGTTTCATGAGCTGTGACAAATGTACCATACTAATGTAAGAATATATTATGAACTGCCAGAATGAATAAATGTGTCTTGGGAGAAGTAAAACCAGAATGCTCCTTAGAAGGGAGGATGGCTAGACTTTGTCTCATTTGGGACACTGTCTTAGTTGTCTAGTGGCTGCTGTAACAGAAATACCACAAGGGAATGGTTTTAACTGTCAGACCTTTATTTTATCACCATTTAGGAGGCTAGACTTCCAAATTTGGAGCAGAGGCTCCAGGAAAAGGCTTTGTCTCCGTCAGCTCTGCAGGAAGGACTTTGTCTCTTCAGCTTCTGCTTCCAGGTTCCCTGGCAATTTCCATGTGTCTTGAGAGCTTGCATACCCTATCTCTCCTCTGCTCCCTTGTTTAATCTCTTACATATCTCAGAAGGAAACCTTGGTGCCATAGTGGTTAACTGCTATGACTGTTAATCAAGGAATCCTTGGAAACTTGACTGGACAGTTCTGCTCTGTCTTATAGGATTGCTATGAGTCAGAATTGACTGTAGTGATTTTATTTGTTTTTTTAACATCTCAAATGTGACTGACTCAAGACACCTTACACTAGTCTTACCTCATTAATCCAACAAAGACAACTCATTCTCAAATGGGATTATAACCACAGGCATAGAGGTTAAAACTTACAACACATATTTTAGGGGTACATAACCCATAACATTCCACCCTTTGGCCCACCCAAATTCAAAGTCCTTGCCACATGTAAAACATCTTCATCCCCACCATGTCATCCCCCAAGTTTTAAATATCCCCAAGTCCAAAAATCTCATTTTCTGAATCATCTAAATAGGATATGGGTGAGACTTGAGACATATTCCATGTTGGGACAAAATTCCTTTTCATCTGTGAACCTGTGAAATCTAGACTACAAGTAACCTTTTTCCAAAGTGCAATGGTAGAACGGGTAAAAGGTAAAAATTTCTATTACAAATGGGAGAAACTGGAGGGAAAAGAGGGATAGCAGACAGATGTTAAGTAAGTCCCAAACTCAGAGGAACAGATTACACTGGCTCTCAAGTCTTAAAAATAATCCTCTGTTCTCTGAGACCATCTGGGCAACAGTTTCCCATTCCAGACTGTGTGTGTTGGCCAAACCCTCTGGATGCTGGGTGGAAGCTCCCAGGCCCTGGGCTTCCTATCTTCCTTCCAAGCTCTCTGGGATATCAGCTGGGTTCCTGCAGTGTTGGGCATTGGCCCCATCCCCAGGAGACTTGTAAACAGCAGCCCTGCATTCCAGAATGCAGTTGGTGAAGATCTGATTCTTCTAAATTTGGATTGTTGTGCCTGCACAGTTTGAAACTGATACAGCCCTACTTCCCCTTCTCCTTCCAACAGCTCTGCTCACCTCTGAGCTGCTCTGGGATGGTTCTTTTCTTTTCTTGGGGGCCAACAGATACAACTCCTTTGGCCTGTTTTCCTGCTTATAGAATTCCAAGCGGTAAATTGCATTATTTCCTTTCATTCTTTCTCTGCCTCCTTCAGTCTAACTTATGGGCTGTCTGTTGTGGTAGTTCATTAGATCTAAAAGGCTTAATCTGTTTAATAAAAGATTGTGTAGCCATGTCTTTAGTGAACACTCTAGGACACATGTCCTTAGTTTATACAACAGAATTTTCCAAAATTTTTAAGTTCTGCTGTCATTTTGCACAGTTCCTTTTTAAGTCCATTTCTTTCCTCTCATGTTTTACTGTAAGTGGCAAAGAAATATCATGTGGCCCCTTTAAGACTGTGCTTAGAAACCTCATCAACCAGATATCCAAGTTCATCGCTTACAGCTTCTGCCTTCCACTAAACAGTTGAACCTAATTCAAACAAGTTCGTTGCCACTGCATAAAAAGCATACCCCTTCCTCTGTTGTCTAATCACATATTCATCATTTTCTTTTAAAGCCTTACTAGAAGCACATTTAACATCCAAATGTGTAGAACATTCTGTCATTGGCACCATATGTATACTTTAACACGGACTTTCTCTACAGCTCTCCTTCTGAGCCCTTATCAGAAATGCCTCTGACATCCATAATTCTACCAACAGTCTCTTCAAGGCAATCTAGGCTTTTGCTATTACTGTCTCCTTAAAAAAAATTATATATAGATATAGATATGAAACCCTGCTGATGTAGTAGTTAAGAAGAACTATGGCTGCTAACCCAAAAGCTGACAGTTCAAATCCACCAGGTACTCCTTGGAAACTCCATGGGAGCAGTTCTACTCTGTTCTGTAGGGTCACTATGAGTTGGAATTGACTCAACAGCAGCAGTTTTTTTTTTTTTTAATATGCTTAGTAATGGAAGGCATGCCGAATCAAGGAGTTTTTCTAAATGTGTTAAGAAATATGGATTTGTATACATACTGTGTAGGGCACGTAGGTCCCCGAAATCATTCAACTTTCAAATACGAGTCAATACATAAAGGTGTCTTCCAGTTGGTTACACTGGGCACTTCTTGTTTTCCAGTAGCATTCACACACACACACACCCACACACACACCCACACACACACACCCACACGCACACATGCATGCATGCACCTAAACCTGTCAATGTTCCCACTGCCATCGAATCGGATCCAACTCATAGCAACCCTGTAGGTCAGAGCAGAACTGCCCCATACAGTTTCCAAAAAGTGCCTGGCAGATTTGAACTGCTGACCTTCTAGTTAGCAGACACAGCACTTAACCTACTACAACACCAGGGTTTCTAGCTATTACACAGGAAACCATAAGTAAGCACACCAGGCTTATTCAGTTGTTCAGAAGAGACAAAAGTTTAGCCCTATCACACTTCCTGTACTCACTGCCTCATACAGAACCTTTAGTGAATTTTCACCAAAAACATTTCTTTCATTTTTTACCATTACACAAGCCCCCACTTGAGGGCAGTGTATGCTTTTAGTAGGACAAGCAGCTTCCCAGGAAACCTGAAATGCAAAAATGTTTGTGGTACCCTGTGTCCCAAGAGTCAATAAAGGGTTAAAACTCATCCAGGGTCTACCCATTACTCAGATCCCAAACCACTTTCACACGGTAGCTATAGGTTACAGCATTGCTCCTGCTTTTCAGTATCAAATTCTTAGTTATTTCAATAATCCCACCTTATCAACATAACAAAGACAACCCATTCTCAAATAACCTCAGGCATAGAGGTTAAGATTTACAGCGTTTATTCTGAGGGGGCATGAGTCAATCCGTAACAAACATGTTATCAGAAGGAACCGATCCCTAGAGAAGGACGTCATGCGTGGTAAAGCAGTGGGTCAATGAAACAGAAGACCCTCCATGAACTGGACTGATACAGTGGCTGCCACAAATGGGCTCAAACACAGCGACACTTAATGGCACAGGACTGAGCAGCACTGCATTCCACTGTATACAATGTCGCCACAACATTCACAAATGTAAGATATCAAGAATAGGGAAAACCGAGTCTGAAGTATCTGGGAACTCTCAGTACTATCCTTGCCATTTTTAAAAATAAATCTAAAACTATACTAAAACTAGAAGTTTGTTTGAAAAAAGAAATTGCTTGGCTTAAAATGAAGTCTATTTTTATTGTGGTTAAGGGTAGATTTTCCGGGTAGGAGCCTGGGTTCCAGTTATTCCTTGTGTCAGCTGGGCCACGTGCCTTTACCTCTCTGAGTCTCTGATTTCTCACCTCTAAAATCGGGATAGAAAACTACAACTTAGGTCCTAGGACTGTAAAGAGAACAATGACAAATGCCTTGCAGAAGATCCGGGGGAGAAAAATGAAAAAGGCAAGCTACAGAAGAAGAAAACCAGAAAACCAAACCCATTCCTGTTGGGTTGATTCCGACTCATAGCAATCCTATAGGACAGAGTATAATTGCCTGTCATGCACTGAATTGTGTCCCCTCAAAAATGTGTGTAACCATTTGACTAGTCATGTTATCTGATGTTCCTATATGCTGTAAACCCTGCCTCTGTGATGTTAATGAGGGAGAAAGCTTACAGAAACCCTATTTAAAGGAAATATAAGAGACATAAAGTGGGCAGATGGACAAATAGAAACTCAGACAGAAGGAAGGCAAGTAGGGCAGAAAGCAGTACCGAGTTCCTTGATTCTATTACTTTATTTCAGAGTTACCCAGATGCGTTATCACTGTTGCTTTGGCCGTTTTCTCAGTCCTGGAGCTTTGCTTTTGTTGTTAGTTGCTATGGAGTAGATTGGAGTCATGGGACCCATGTGTGCCGTAAAAATGGCAGGTAGGGGTGTCTGTCTGACCTCCGGTAACTTCAGGAGGGAAACAGAGAATCATCATCAGCATCAGCCCAAGGCTATTTCTTATGAAGGAGAGGTCAGACACACCTCCTCTCTCGAACCTTTTCACCAGTTTTAACACCAGCCATCCCTCCCACGACACTCTGTATTTCTCTGCTGCCTGCGATCGTTGCAATGGCTCACACAGAACTTACAGACAATAATTAGGGGAAATAACAGGTTACAGTTCAGGATCAAGGACAACTCAGGGTACAGTTCCTTGGTCAGGACAGCTTCTCAGCTGTGTCCACAGGCAGGCCTTTCCCTGGCTCGTGGCCTCCCAGCCCTTGGGCCTCTTGGGCCAGCCTGTTCTCTACCCTGCTTGGGCAAGTGTTACAAAGCTCTAGAGGTCCACCAGTAAGAGCCTGGATGCACCCTGCTGTACCAGGAAGCCCTGGCTTTCTCACTTGTGGGCCAGGAAGCCCCCATGCCATCTCTCGCCTGCCTCCTTGTTCTGCTGCCTCTGCTGCTGCCATTTCTCCACCACTGCTTCTCACCATCTCTCTCCACGTCTGCTGTTACAGCTCGCTCTCTGTCTCTGTCTCTTGGGTCTAGGAGGTTCTCTGCACAGATAGCCCAGGTCCAAAGGGCATATTCTACTCCCAGCTCTTCTCTCTTGGAGGCAGTGAGATCCCATCCCAGTTCTGGGATAAAACTCTTCTTTAAAGCTTAGTGGATTACAAAACTGACCAAAGTTCCGTACACACAAGGGTACCATGAACCTTGTTAGGCTGAAACCCAAACTCCCCTCCCCCAGCTGGCCAGAGCCAGCCATTCCCAGAAATGCCTCGACCACCCCTGGAGAGTCCCTAATTGTTTTCCTCTCATTCAAATGAGACTGACTGCCACTTCCTCCCCATAGGCTCTACTAGCCCTCTCCTCACCTCACCCCACTGAAACGACACTCCTTACGCTAATCTCACGGTCCTAATTATCCACAACCCCATTGGTTACTTACCAACAGTAACTGTCCTCAACAAGGTCCGCCTCCACCGTTTATCAATCTCCGACTCCCCAGCCAACACGCAGTTTTGCGGACTCCCTCCTGGGAACTCTGTAAAGCCACCCGGGAAGCAAATAAACTTTTTCTCTCTCTTTCTCCAGTCTCCTTTCATGGCATAATTTAAACTAAATAAAACCTTTCACATCCAAAAAAAATCTCTAACAAACCTTATTTGCATTATTGTCTAATTGTCCATCCCCCTTGGTGGGCTACAAGCACCTTATTTGCATAGCCCCACCCAGTCATTTGGTGGGTGTTATGAGACCGTTGCTAGAAAGGCCATAGGAAAATGATCCATCACTCTCTAAGGAAATGATTGCATTAAACCATTCTACTGTCTACTCAATTCCTCTTGTTCCCCCAAGTGGACTCCCAGAGTGTGTGAGGAAATCCTGGCAGGACACAGTGAAGATGCCCCAGGCCAAAGGGCCTCACTTCAGCACAGTGTGCTGCTCTCCTGGGGTCATCCTAAAGAATCTCCTGCCTTCTGGCCACACTGGACCAGAACCGTCTCATCCCCCTGCTGTATGCATTACCCCAAGTAGGGTCTTCTATTCTTTCCTATAGGGTCTTGAAGACATCTTGGAGTGTTCAGGACCCTTTATGTCAAATAAAACAGAATCTGGGCAAAAGTAGAAGAACATGACCTCAAAGCCTGTCTGCTGAATACATAGAACACTCATTTGGGTTCCCATAGGATGAATAAATTTATCTGTTTATCAAGAAGTGTGTAATTAATTTTTGTGTGGCTCAGGGAAAGAAAAAGAAAGGGGGAAGGGGTAAAATTGATGTAAAATGAACAATTAATCAATCCTACTGTTTGTTATGGAGTTGACTCTGACTCCTAGTGACCTCATGTGTGCACAATAGAACTGCTCCATAGAGATTTCAAGGCCATGACCTTTTGGAAGCAAGTCACCAGGCCTGCCTTCTATGGGAACTCTGGGTAGGTCTGAACCACTAGCCTTTCAGCTAGTAGTTGAGTGTTTAACTGTTTGTGCCACCCAGAGACTCTTAGAGAATCTAGGTGAAGGCCTTATAGTTGTTCATTGTACAATTCTTGCAGTTTTGATGATGATTTGAAATGTTTCAAGATTAAAAAGTTGGGGGAAGAATAAAAACATTAATTTAAAATAAAATCAGTATCTGTAAAATTGTTAAGTGCTATGGCTGCTTAACCAACAGGTCAGCAGTTCAAATACATCATAAGCTCCTTGGAAACCCTATGGGGTGGTTCTACTCTGGCCTACATGGTCTCTATGATTCAGAATTGACTCAATGGCAATGGATTAGGTTTGCTTGGAGACCGTGATGGTGTAGAGGTTAAGTGCTACGGCTGCTAAGCAGAATGTCAGTAGTTCAAGTCTGCCAGGTGCTCCTTGGAACCTCTGTGAGATGATTCTACTCTGTCCAATAGGGTCACTATGAGTCGGCATTGAGTCGATGGCAGTGGGGTTTTTTTTGGTTCTTTGTCTTACTGCCAAGCCCAACATACTCATAGGTAGGATTTAAGCATTTAACTGTATCTATCACTGTGGCACAGTGGATTAAGCACTACTTTGCTAACCAAAAGGTTGGCAGTTTGAATCTACCAGGTGCTCCTTGCAAACTTTATGGAGCAGTTCTACTCTGTCCTATAGTGTCGCTGGGAGTTGGACCTGACTCAATGGCAGCTGGTTTGTTTTGTTTTGTTTTGGCATCACTGTGTTCAACTTTGAGCCACAAGGCTGGTGATCTGAACTCAACCAATGGGCTCTCTGGAAGAAAGGCCTAGCCATCTGCTCCTGTATAGATCACAACCTAGAAAATTCTATTGGACAGTTCTACTATGTCACATGGGGTCACTAGGAGTCAAAATCAACTCCATAGCATCTAACAATAACAACCGTTAAAAATTACTTTCCTTTTGCAAAGATGGAAACCTTGGTAGTTTAGTACTACTGCTAACCAAAATGTCAGCAGTTCAAATCCATCAGGTGCTTCTTGGGAAACTCTAGGGTGGTTCTGCTCTGTCCTATAGAGTCATTAGGAGTCAGAACTGACTCAACAGCAATGGGTTTGTTCTTTTTATGCAAAGAGGAGGATCCCCGTTTTCCCACTGAAGAAGAAGCAGTTTTACCAAGAGTGGTGCACCCACAGAGTGAACATCCAAGCCCACACCAGGGAGCTACACTCTGTGGTTTCTTCTCTGGTTGAGCAGTGGTTAAGTGCTTGTCTGCGAATCAAAAGGTCAGGGGTTCAAATCCACCAGCCACTCCACTCCACAGGAGAAACATGGGTAGTCTGCTTCTGTAAAGAGTACAGCCTTGGGTACCCTATATGGCAGTTCTGTGTCCTGTAGGGTCACTATGAGGTGGAATCAGCTCCACAGTAACAGGGTTGGAGTTAATTTCTTGTGTTGAAAGGCCATATGCCAAGTCCATTACAGAGCCACAGGCTGGCTACATGCTGTGTTCCCTGGAAACGATGCCAGAAACTCATTGAGCAGGGTGTCTCTGCCTGTGGGACTGGGGCAGAGAGGACGAATGGGAGGCAGGGAGAATAGGAGGCCTGGCTCCTTGCAGTCCAGCCCCTGTGACGTCTCTGTTAACCTCAGGGTTAACCTCGCCATCTCTGGGAGTGGTCTACTTGGGCTGTGACCCTGGCCCCACCACATACATTCAGTAACTGGCAAGCAGTCCTTGGAAAGGATAAGTGGTTAGGCTCTAGACTACTGGCTGAAAGGTTGGTGGTTCAAATCCACCCAGAGGCATTTTGGAAGACAGGCCTGGCAATCTGTTTCTAAAAGGTCTCCGCCTTGAAAACAGTATGGAGCATATACGGGGTTGCCATGTGTCAGAGGTGACAGGACAACAACTCACAACAACAACAAGGTATTTGACCTCTCTGTACCAAAACTTTATATGTAAAATGGACATGATAATAACAAGAGAAGTGAATTACTTATTGTTGCATAACAAGTTTACTGGAAACAGAGCAACTTCAGACAACAACATACATTTGTTATCTCAGCTTCTACAGGTTGAGAATTTGGGTGAGGCCAAGCTGGGCAGCTCTGGCTTAGCGTTTCTTGTGAGGTTGCAGTCAGAATGTCACAGGGGCTGCAGTCAGCTGAAGGCCTACCTGGGGTAAGGGGGTCATTTCTAAGGTGGCCCATGCACACGGCTGGCAAGCTGGTGCTGGTTACTGGCAGGAGGCCTCAGTTTGTCTCCACATGGACCTCTCCACAGGGCTGCTTGAGTGTCTTCACGACGTGGTGGCCGGCTTCTCCCACAGCAGGCAATTCAAGACACAGAGCACAAGGCGGAAGTGACAATGGCTTTCGTGACCCAGCCTTGGAAGCCATACACTATCATTTCCACAGTATTCTATTGGTACAAGTGTTGTCCTATTTAATGTTGGAGGGGAATTGAAGGGCCATGAATACCAGGGGACGAGAATCATCAAGGGTCATATTGGAGGCTGGCTGCCACAAATACCTATCTCACAGGGTTGTTGTGGAAAATAAATGCATTGATATATGAAAAGGATTCAAGATCAATGTTTTTGTTTACAGCAAGTGCTTATAAATGTTAGCTTTTCTTATTACTGGTCTCAGCTACATATCACTGCCATAATTTTTAGTTATAATAATCTTTAAGTTTGCAATCTAGGAAGCCTCTCAGAAATACTGGTAGAGTTTTCAGCATAATACTGCCTTTTGAAACAATTTTAAATGGTTTCTGTGTTTGTGAAAATAAAGCTGTTCAAACTTTACAAAAGCATATATAATAAAGCATGCTTGTTTTCAAAAGCTACAGAAATAAGAACAAAAAGTAATATTCCACTTCACACTCTTTGTCCACTTCCTCCCCAGTGGGATCACGTCTCTTCACTGTGTTGCACCATTACTGAAGGGCACTGAATGGAGCAAATGGTTTGTGTTTGGTGGGTAACCCAAATGTGGGCAGTTCAAACCCACCCTGTTGCACTACAGAAGGTCTGGTGATCAGCTTCCCTACAGATTACAGCCAAGAAAATCCTATGGAGTAGTTCTCTCTGTGGCACACAGGGCCATCATGAATCAAGGGCTGGCTCCATGGCAAATGTTTTTGTTTTTATGCTTCATGTTATTATTAAAGAAACAGAAGCATTATGTATACACAGTCCAGTGATTTAAAAATTGGTTTACAAGTTTATTTTGAGAAACACACATCTTAGAGAAAGGTAGATGATCACTGTCAGTGCTAGCCCAGTCTGTCCAACACGGCTATTAAACACGATTATTTCTAGGGAAGAAGTGGATGCTTTCATAATTTGTGATTTAATGTAGGCTGGAATAATGGAACCATGACATAGTTCATTCCCCAAATAGGCTGGTTAGTTGGCTGACTCGGTTTCAAATCTACAGTGAGATAGTGAAATGTGAGCACTCTGAAGTCAAGACAAGCCTGGATTCAAATCCTGCCTGTAGCGCCTCCTAGTGGGGTGACTTTGGGCAAGTTTCATTTTTTGTTGTTTGTATTGCTATCTCTCTGTCTCCATATTTGCAGGGCCACCTCACAGAGACTGTTACGGATTAAACCACACACCTGCCCCACAAAATGTGTTGGAATCCTAAACCCTATACCTCTGGTTGTAATTGTGCTTGGAAATAGGGCTTCTTTGTTATGTAAATTAGATTATACTTGCACAGGGTATAATCTGGGTTTGAAATTGAATCACTTGGGCAGGTTAGACAGATGCATGTGCACTGAGGGGAAGGAAGCCAGATGTCAGCTGAGAATCATCTACAAACCAAAAAACTAAGGATTCAGGGAGCAGTGGGAGGGGTTACCAACAAGGAAGGAATCAACACAGCCAAGACCCTAATCTGGACTTCTGGCCTCTGAAACTATGAGAATATAAACTTCTGTTCTTAAAGCTGCCCATTTGTGGTGTTTCTGTTAACAGCAGCACTAGGAGACCAAGACAAAGATGCTGAGGCTTACGGGGTTACACCGGTGATCAGGTGCCAGGCCCAGCTCCCAGCAAGCATTGCGAGGGTCCAGGTCCCAGCTCACCGTTTGGAAAAACTGCAGGACTTCCCACAAGGCGGCGCAAGTGAGCAGGTGTGATTTGTTCCCGCTAACAATCCTGCTAAGGGAATTGCAACAGCCACCTTTGTGTTGGTTGGGTGCATCCCTGCCGAGTGTAAACACCCTCGTCTCTGGAGATGTCAAGTCACATTCTGTCCCGGTTATAATGAGAGCTCCAGAGGCACGGAGACAATTCCCTGTTGTAACCAGAAGTCTTAGCTTCACCGCCTTGAAAATAGACAACAGCACGCTTTCCAAGCCCTCCCTACCAAGTTATGCGAAATTTGGGCAGCGTTGGGGGGCCACTCAAAGAATGCTTAAAGGAACACGAAGTCACATGCTTACTTTTTTATTTTCAATATATGTTTTAAAACGGGCTAATCATGACTCTCCATAACTCATCCACTTCAACCCTCACGACAACCTATGAGATCACTGTTTCTTCTTTGCTGTTGAGTCAGTTCCAACTCATAGAACTGCCTCACTGGGCTTCCTAGGCTGTCATCTCTCTAAGAGCAGATCACTAGGTCTTTTCTCCTGCAGAGTGGCTGGTGGGTTCGAACCACCGACTTTTCAATTAGCAGCCAAGTTCTTAACCATTATACCACTAGAGCTCCTTTACCTTACGAGGTAGGTACTGTTATTGCTCCCATTTAGCAAGTGAGAAAATGAAGACACAGAGAGGGCTAGGAGCTTTTCCAACATCACACAGCTAGGAACTGGCAGAGACAAGTTTCACAGTCTTGTCTGTCCAAACTCTACACCCACAGCCTGCAGATGTGAGCATTCACACACTGCCTTCCTGCTTGGGGTAAAGGTGATGGGATCCAGTAGACAAGGTAGAAGTGCAGTTCTTACAGTTCTTCACCATTTTACTGCTGAATAAATTGATTTGGGGCAAGTCCCCTGGTTCTGTTTCTCCACCAAAAACTGGGTTTAGGGGCGAGTATTAATCTCCACTCCTTCTCATGGGTTAAATAAGAGCAGTTCAAGCATCATATGGTGTGAAAGTGCTCTGTACTGTAAACTCATGTACACACATGTATGGGGTGTGTTGAGGAAGAGGAAGATGATGGTGAAGAAACAGTTAGGGGCTCTATGGTCCTCCTTGAACTTGCTGGGTTGGTTTATTCCCTCTTCTCTCACGTGGCAGTCCGCTTCCATAAAGACTTCGGCCTTGGGAACCCTATCAGGCAGTTCTACTTTGCCTTTTAGGGTTGCTATGAGTCAGAACTGACTCATAAGGCACTGCTTTTTGTTTGTTTCTCTCACTCTTAGCTCCCAGTGATCAATTCATCTAACAAATACTGAGCACCTACTATGTACCAGACTCTTTCCTAGGCACTGGGATTTCAGCAAAGAGCAGAAGAGACGAAAGTCCTTGCCCTTGAAGACTGAAGGGAATCAGACAAGACACACACGCACATATAATGTATCAGGTGGGGATGAGTGCTTTGGCGAAAGCAACAAAATCAGAAAGGAGATGGAGGGAACCCAGGCTAGGCGCAAGACTAAGTCAGACTAGGAAGAAAGGCCTGGTGATCTGCTTCTGAAAGTTAGCCAATAAAAACTCAACGGGTCACAATTTCAGATCCTCACCCAATGATCTTGGTGTGGTGTAGGAGTAAGCAGCCTCTGTGACAAGGTTAGCTAGGGAACCTGATTGCCACTGCCTGAGGTTTGGGAGAGGTAATCACACATAAGATTGTTCCTTCCTGACAGTTCTAATACAGCACAACAATTCTCCTGGCTACTGAGACTGGGCCACACACAGAGAAGGAATACCTAAAAGTGACCTAGCCCTTATTTCCATCCTGTCTCCGTATCATTGTCACACTCTCTGGAGGGGACCTATCATGCAGTTGCTGATGTGTGGCCCAGAACCTGGAACCTAGAACCAAGTCACTACCTCCTCTCCCATCTATGGCACCACCTCTTGCTTTTGCTAATAAAAAGGACCTCCAAATCTGTACAGGATCTTTCTCTACTCATGGAGACTGACTCATTTCTTCTTCAGAATGTACTTTCACTTAATAAAACTCTCCTTAATGAAACGTGCCTGCCAAGAAGGTTGTGTGCCTTGGGAGGGACAGCCGGGTTACCCAACTGTCAGGAGATTGGACCAGCTAGCCTGATCTCTGGAATCTGAACCAGGTCACTTGGGTCCAATCAGTTATGGGATCACCTCAACATTTGTTGCGCATGTGGTTACATGGACTGATTCCATAGCAGCTAACAACTAGTCAGTCAAGAAGGAAGACTGGATTAACTTCCAGAATATAGAGCTGATAGGTGATGTTCTGGAAGACCCTCTGGGGTCTTGTCCTAGACCCACACTGTCCAGCCAAAATATTATAGCATCATATAAAATTACATAGTGTTACATATAATGTACCTGTTGCTGGGGAGTTGATTTTAACTCATGGAGATCATATATGACAGAATAGAAATGACCCATAGAGTTTCAATGGAGCGGCTGGTGGATTTGATCTGCTGACCTCGGTTAGCAGCTATAGCTCTTAACCACTGCACCACCTGAGCTCTGTATATAACATAAAGCCCTAGGTTGCCATGACTGGGAATCAGCTCGACGGCATCGGGTTTGCTTTTGCTTTTGGAGGGCCGAGGTGGTCTCTCTGGGCTGTTTTCGTCTGCCCTTCTCCCACAACCCGTGATGGAGTACTTTTGCTCTCCTGTCTGTGAGCTACCTGCAGGTCTTGGTTGGTGAAGTGTGTCTTCCTGTCCTTTGCCCAGTTTTTGAGGGGCTTCTTCAGCGGTTTGCTGCTGAGCTTTGGCAGTATCTTCTGGGTTCTCGAGATGAGACGCTCATTGGATCTGTGGGGGCCCAGTTTGTTCTGTCCGATCTCCAGACAGGCACTGCGCTATTTAGAGGCTGAAGTCTTCGGAGAAGCGTAGAGCTTTGATGGTTTCGGAGATCTCAGTGATCTACTCTTTCCTGTGCTGTTGAGGGATTTTCAAATCCCTTTCTGCCTATGTGTGGGGGCTCTCAGCGCTGTCCCTGTGACTGCATGCAGGATCTTTACTGTTTGAAATTTGACCTTCAGCTCTCTGAGCTCTTTGGGAGGGACTTTGGGACATAGGGTGAGATGAGGGTCTGGTTTGACTTGGGGGCGAGGGGTGGGGGCAGATGGGTACCCAGTGAGCCAAGACCATTGGTGAAAGAGACTGTCTTTTCTCAGCTAATGGCACTGTGGGCCTTGATGAATACCGGGTGTCGGGTGGGGAGTGGGGTGGGGGAGTGGCTGATTGCGTGTCCGGATTCTCCACGCTGCTACATTGGTCTACATTTTCACAGCACTGAGCCTCAGTCTCCCCGAGCAAGAGGAGTCTCTCCACTTACGCCGGTCTCTTGCGGTTTCCTGCAGTAGGAACTTGGAATTGTCTGTGTGTATGTCTTTTGCGTCTCTGGTGAGATGTCTTCTGCTGTCTTCTATCTTTTTGGGGGCGACTGCAAATAGCCCTGATGGGTGGATTTCCTCCTTGACACTCAGTGCTTTGGTTAGTGTAGGGGAAGCCCGCTGATTTGAGCCTGGGTCTGCCAATGAAGTTGCCCAGCTCATCCCCGGGAAAGTGCGCCCTACCTCATTGCTGAACATCACTGCTGTGGTCACCTTGCAAGTCCTCCCCCGGGTAAGCTCTGCACGGCTGCCACCAGCGCCTAGTCTACCCCCGGAAGGCAGTTTGGAACTCTGCCCAGGATGGCCGGTGTGCCCCCTGGCTTGAAGGCCACCTCATGAACTTCATGGCAGGGCTGTCTCTGAGGGAGCTTTGAGCCAAGAGCCATAGTGAAACACCTTCCCCACTCAGCTGACCTGGCCCCCAGTGAGCTTTCTCTTTGCCTAGCTGCCAGAAGCTATAGGGAATATAGAAAGGAAGTCATTTTGATGGCACTGAGGCCACCAAGGGCAGCCAGGTGGCCATTCCAGAGAACGAGTCCCATGCTGCTTGGGATGATGGACTAGGCTGGCGTCGATGCTTAGCTTCCCAAGGGGAGTCCTTGGAAGGTGACCATAGTGATACTCTGCCAGGAGGGAGGTGGCACTTGGTCCGAGGACAAGTGGGCGGACTTAATCCTGTCTCTTGGCCTGGCGGCTCTTATGGCTGCGGGCTATCTTCCCAGACATCCCAGATTGCTGCCTCACAGGATTTTCCTATTCTCATTTTTTCAAGGAAGTGCCCAACGGACGTCCAAAAGGATTGGATCGTTCTCCCTTTCTGCAGTCAGGGCCCAAGTGTGCCGGTGTCTCAGGCTCCCCAGCAATTCCTCACCTGAGGGGTTCTTCTTGGATGAATGGCAGCCCTGCTGGGGTGACAAGCCGGTGCCATCGAGCCAATTCCCATTCTTGGCGACCCACTGCTGTAGAGTCAATTCCAACTTATATCAACCCTATAGGACAGAGTAGAACTGCCCCATAGAGTTTCCAAGGAGCACTTGGTGAATTCAAACTGCCCACCTTTTGGTTAGCAGACGGAGCACTTAACTACCCCACCACTAGGATTTCCGTATGTATAATATTTAGAATAATAAATATAACATGTAATAATATATATGATTTCCCGTAGTTACATAATCCTAAATTTTCTAAAAGTCTCATTTTTAAACAGTAGAAACAAGTGAAGTTAATTTTAACAGTATATTTTATTTAACCCAATCCAAAATATTATTATTTCAATATGCTGTCAATATAAAGAATTATTAAGGAAACATTTTAAGTTCTTCTGTACTGTCTTTAAAGACCCTCAGCTCGTTTGACCCCCTTTTCAAGTGCTGAACAGCCACCCGTGGCTAGGGACCACCGTACTGGAGAGTGCAGCGCTAGCCCACGCGGCCCCTGGGTCCTCTGGGTGACCGCAGCACCCATGCCAGCCTGGCAGCTGGTGGGCGCTTGGAAGAATGCATACATTCTCTGGGCGGTGAACAGAGGTCTCGGGTGCCACCAGGTGCATTCACCCAGCTGTTGCAGGGACTAGGCTCATTTCCAAGAGGAAAGCGATCGGCCCTCCAGGCAGGAAGTCCGGCTCCTGAGCCAAGGCTCAGTGCCCGCGGATGCCCCGGGCGGGGCCGCAAGCTGACCCGGAGGGCGCGCCAGGTGCAGGTGAGACGAGATCGGGCTGGGAGGCGAGGGCGCTGCTCCGGGTCTAGAGGCCACCGCTGGGACTCGGCCTTCCTGGGATCCGACGGGGCACAGATGGAAGAAGGAGATGCCAGGTAAGGTGTGTTCCCAAGGCAGGACAGACGCGGGGGGGCGGCAGCTGTGGTGGCTGAGGCGTGACCGCAGAAACTGAGGTGACTGTAACGACAACGAGGGAGCGAATGGTCCGGGAATCCAGTCGCTGCGCCGCCGCTGCAGGCCAGGACCAGTGCGCACAGAGCCACGTCCCCAGGGTTAGGAAACTTTCGGCGGAGCGCACACAGTCTGCCTCGCCGCTCAATCCGAGCCACTCGGGGGACGGAACAATACTGGCATCTATTTTCCGAGCCCTTGCTCAACCGTGCCCTACGGAGGTGACCTTTTTACCCGCGCGGTGAGCTGGTGCCGGGCGCGCTCTTCCGAGTCATGCCGCTTACACGCCGTGGGCCTCTGTGCAAGTTACGTAGCCTCTCGGGGCTCCAGCTCCCAGCCCTGTAAAGACCGTTTCTGTCATTGTTAAGTGCCCTCCGGTGGGTTCTGACTGGCAGCGACCTAGTTCCTGCGCCGTCTTCACAGCCACCGTCACAGTCGTTGATATGTCTGAAGCCATGGTTGCCGCCACTGTGTCAATCTGTCTCTTCAAGGGTCTTCCTCCTTTTCTCTGACCCTCTACCAAGAATGATGTCCTTCTCCAGGGTCTGGTTTTTTCTGGTAAGATGTCCAAACTATGTGACACAAAAAATCTCCCATGCTCGCTTCTAAGGTGCATCCTGGCTACACTTCCTCCAAGAGAACTGTGTTCATTTTTCAGGCAGTCCATGGTATATTCAGTATTCTTTGCCCACAACACATTTCAAAGGTATCAGTTCTTCTGCAGTCTTCTTTATTCATCACCCAGCTTTGGAGTGCTTACGAGACGATTGAAAATATGATTTACGCTAGACGCACTTTAGTTTCCAAAAGTTGCATCTATGCTTTTTAACACCTCACAGAGGTCTCTTGCAGCAGATAGGCCCAACTCGGTGACATCGTTCGATTTCTCCACTGCTGCTTGCCGTGGGGGTTGAATTGTGGATTCAAGTCAAATGAAATCGTGGATAACTTCTGTCTTTTCTCAGCTTCTCATGATGTTGCTTATTGTTCAAACTGTGAGGGATTTTGTTTTATGTTGAGGTATAACCACACTGACGGCTGCAGTCCTTCCTCCTCTACAGAGTCTATGAGCCTTATACAGGGTGCCGCAGACCCACAAAGTGCTTCCTAAATGTTAGATATTATTTTCTCTGGGATAACCTTCTGAAGTCGTTTTCTGGTCCCCTTTACCCAGGAAGCAACTGATGCTAAGACAGGTTATTTGCCCGCAGCAAATAGATGGAGACAGCACTCCAGAAACTAAACATTAACATTTAATCTGGGCCTCACCATGTCTTAGAAAGAATGGGCATCAGCTGCTTCTGAGATCCCTCTTCCCTCACCTATGAAATGAGTACAGTAATAGTACATATCCATGGGTTTGTTGTTCAGATTGAGATACCACAGCTAAGTGCCTTCCTGTTAGAGTGTGCATGCCAGCAGGGCAGGAGTTATGTCTTTCTTTGCAAATACACCCCATGCCTCCCACATAGTAGATGCTTAACAAATACTAGTTGAATAAATAAAGAACACATAATGGAGTACTTATGGCTCCTGGGTGGCATAAATGGTTTTGTGCTCCACTACTGACCCAAGGGCTGGTTGTCTGAATCCACCCAGCAGTATTGCTGAAGAAAGTAAACCAAAAATATGCCCTGATTCATCTTAAAAACAAACAATGTTTTTGGGTGCTGTAGTGTTATTTCCCACTCATAGCGATCCTACAGACAACAGCAGGAAAATGCTGCCTGACTTGGCACGACCCTCACGTCCACTGTTATGCTTAAGCTCATCATTGCAGTCACTGTGTCATTCCAGGGTCCTCCTCTTTTTCAGTGACCCTCTACTTTATCAAGCATGATGTCCTTCTCCAGGACTGATGTCTCCTGACAACATGTTCAAAGTATGAGAGATGTAGTCTCACCATCCTTGCTGCTAAGGAGCATTCTGGTTGTACTACTTCCAAGACAGATTTGTTTGTTCTTTTGGCAAACAAACAAGTAATACTTCTGCTTAACTAGTAAAACATGTCTGCCGTGAGGATTATGCTCTTTTAAGAACTATCTATGAGGTCCGACAATCAAGTCCGCAAACTTAATTATTCCAACTGCTACACACCTTGTTGCTGACTATCACTACAGTCACCTTTGAAACAGTCCCCTCGGGAAGCTATGCACTGACACCAGCACCTAGTCTACCCTTCAAAGCAATTTTGGAACTCTTTCTGGAATGTCCATTGTTGCAAAGTGGCAAGTTTGCAAACTTAATTGCATAGTTGTCTATGAGGCAGTTTTAGCTAGTAAACAAATAGCTTTATTGGAACACCCTCCCTACTTACCTGATCTGGCCCCAGTGATTTTCTTCTTTACCCAAAGATAAAGGCAATACTGAAAGGAAGACGTTTTGATGACATTCAGGACATGAAAGGTAATACGACAACAGATCTGATGACCACTCCAGAAGAAGAGCCCCCAAACAGCTTTGAAGGGGGGACTACATGCTGGCATCGGTGCACAGCTTCCCAAGGTTATGAGTACCTGGAAGGTGACCACAGTGATATTCAGCAATGAGGGTATATGGCATTTTTTTTTGACATTCAGCAATAGGGTATATAGCATTTTTTCTAGGATGAGTTCGCAAACTTAACTGTCAGACCTCATGTATGGGATGGGATCACCTTGACAGCAGCAAGCAATGCAAAAGATTAGATGGGAACCTTAGGGGCAGTGAGTTTGTGTTAATAGGGGAGGGACAACTCAGAAAAAGAGGGTGAGAATGGCCACACCACTTGAAGAATGTCCTCACTGTCACTGTACATGGAGAAACTTGAATTGGTGTATGTTTTGCTGTGTATATTCTGAACAAAAATAAGAGCCATAACAAAATAAATACAATTAAAAACAAACAAACAAAGATTACAGCCAAGAAAATCCTATGGAGATGTCCTGCTCTGTAACACAAAATACAAGGGGTTGCCATCAAGTCAATTCTGAAATGATTTTGGAAGGAGTGCTACAAAGAATCTGATATTATTCTTTATCCTTACAACAACTCCATGAGGTAAGACTTAAAAAAAAAAAAAAAAAAATGAGACCCACCATCATTCAGTTGATTCTAACTCATAGCCGCCCTATAGGTCAGAGTAGAACTGTTCCATAGGGTTTACAAGGAGTGCCTGGTGGGTTTGAACTGCTGACTTTGTGGCTAACAACCACAGATTTTAACCACTGTGCCACTAGTTTCCTTAAGGTAGAGATTGCTAGTCCCATACTACTGATGAGGAAGCTGAGGCTTAGAAACATTAAGTAATTTACCCAAGGTCTCACAGGCTGCCCATGGAGAATTTAACATTTGAATTTAAGTCTATTTCATCATAAAGTCTGTATGACTTTGACATCCAATCAAGATTCCATCACCAACTAGCAGGGTCAATGTGGCAAGTTACTTAACTCTGCCATGCCTCAGTTTCCTTTTCTGTAAAACAGCAGTAGTGGTATCTACCTCACATTTTTAAAAAATAATGTTTTATTGAGTTTTGAGTGAAGATTCATAGCAGTTTAAGTTCTCATTCAACAATTTCAATTTTCTGAACAAGTTGTTCAGTGTCATTGGTTACAATATTCGTGTGTGACATTCTCATTATTTCCATTAATTTAATTTCCCTGCCTCCTCACATGCTCATTCTTGTTTTAAAGTAATTGCTGACTGTTCGGTTTCATATAGGTGATTTTCTTAAAGAAGCAAAGTACTTACAGGTGATCGTCGTCATTTTTTTGAGCCAATTTGTTGTTTAGCTACAAGGTTACCCCAGGGTCAGTTTCAATTCAGTTTTGGAGAAATTCTCAGTCTCAACCAGTCCAATAGATCTGTTCTTTGGCTTTTTTGTTTTTCTTTTGAGGTTCTGTTACACATTTTGCTCTGGTTCTATCAGGATCCAATTTTGTGGCCCTAATTAGGAATGGTAGGCAGGCACCATCTATTTCTTCAGGTCTCATGGTTGATGAGGCCACAGTTTATGCAGATTATTTGTCTTGTAAACTAGTAGCTTCTTTGAGTCTTTGTTTTCCTTTCTCTTAAGTGCTGGATGAGTAGAGACCCATAGCTGTACCTTACTCACATGGTTTTTGTGGGGATTAAAAAAGGTCACGTCTTAGAACAGTTGCTTGGCACTTAGCAGATACTCAATAAATGTTAGCTACGCTAAATACCATGATGCCCACTACAAAAGTGGAGGAGATGGTGTGTCCCTTTGAAGGAGGCAGTGGGAGTGGCAGGGACAGAGGTCACCAAGTAGCTTCCCTGTCATCTGTGTAGGCTACAGAACGAGCCCCCTGTTTACTCTATGGAATATCTGAACTCTTACATGGAAAGCATTTAACCCATTATTATGTCTTGCATAGAATAAATGGTAGCTATTGTTCTCAGCGCCCTATAGTGGTGCCGTGGTTAAGAGCTATGGTGATCCACGGCTGCTAATCTAAAGGTTGACAGTTTGAATCCACCAGCCACTCCTTAGGAACACCATGAGACAGTTCTACCCTGTTCTATAGGGTCATTATGAGTCAGACTTGACTTGACACACATTCTGTGATACTGTGTGCTCCTTTCCATTCCCAGCCTTAGGGGCTGTCACACTGTAGGTAAAACTCCTTGAGGCAAGTTAAGTAAAGCCCCCTGTCATGGACTGAATTATGTCCCCTCAAAAAATGTGTATCAGTTTGGTTGGGCCATGACTCCTGGAGTGTATGATTTTCTTGTATGTCATAAATCCTGTCTCTATGAGGTTAATGAGGGAGGATGGGTGGCAGTTGTGTTGGTGGGGCAAGACTCAATCTACAAGACTGTGTTGCGTCTTGAGGCAATCTGTTGGGAGACAAAAGGAACGGGGAAACAAGGAGAGTTGGGGAGCTCCTACCACCGGGAAAGAAGCACTGGGAACAGAGTAGTCTTTTGGACTCAGAGTTCCAGTGCCTGAGAAGCACTCCATGCAGGGGAAGACTGATGACACGGATCTTCCTTCAGAGCCAACAGACAACGCCTTCCCCTGGAGTTGACACTCTGAATTTGGACTTTTAGTCTACTTTTTTCTCTTTGTTAAAGCCATTCACTTGTGGTGTTTCTGATATAGCGGCACTGGATGACTAAGACATACCCTTTCCTTGACTCCTCCTCATCTACAGATCCTCCATTCATCAAATTCTTTTGTGTTCTAATGGGAGAAGTGATGCCCTTAAATGTGCCAGGACAGTTTCTCGGGCATCAAAGCTGGCACCTGGTGGGAAAGGTGTGTGACCTTTGTTTAGGGCCCTGTGTCTTTTAATTTGGGTATTGGAGGAAGGTGTCCTAGACTTTTGTTATAATTATAGTGATTAATATTTGTTCTTTTTACTATGTGCTAAACACTGTGCACAGCCCCAGCAAGCACTGTGCTCAGCCCTCTTAAATGAGTGATTGATAGAAACTGAGCTGCAGAGCCTGACTGCCTAGGTTCAAATCCTGCCACTGCCACTTCCTAGATGTGTGAACTTAGGCCAGATTACTTAACCTTGTGCTTCAAATGACTCACGTATAGCGTGAGCTGACTATAACAGTACCTACTTCATCGTGCTGCCGTGGTGATTAAATGGAATCAACACATAACTAGCATAACTAGTGACAAGAACAACGTAATGATAAATGTTAACCATGGATATCATAAATATCCCTGTTTTACAGCTGAGGAAACTGAGGCGCAGAAAAATGAAGACTATAGAGCCATAATTTTATCTCTAGAGTCTTTCTCCACCACAACCATCTTAATTCATGCCTCCCTTATTCCACACCTGTTCTCTCATTGCCCTGCATCCTGTGTCTGGGGCTGTCAGCATCTGATGTTTCCAGAAGGTTTTTCCTTCTACACCTCTCTTCTGAAAATGATTGCCCAGCAATGTTAGAAATGGGCCTTTTTCTTTGACTTCTACAATGATTTTATCTGATTACAAACATAATATGTATGTAAGTTTTTTATTCTTTAAAATTTACGCCTTACAAAACTATTTGCATGGGGTAAAAAAAAAAATCTCTGTAGTTTCATCCCCTGGTGGCACTCACTGCTTATAGCTTCATGTATGCTCCTCCAAGCTTCCCCTGCTTCCTCCATATATATTAATACATATTGCATTTGTCTTTGTAAAAAAATGGAATCATATTATCCACACTTTATGAAATTCACAGGAAAATTTTTTTCACCTTTCCATTTAGGTTTTGAATAAGTTACACTTTCACGAAGTATAACATCCAAAAGATGCTGCTATGAATTGAATTGTGTCCCCCAAAATGTGTGTGAACCTGGCTAAGCCATGATTCCCTGTGTTGTGTGACTGGCCCCATTTTGTCATCTGATGTGAGTTTCCTATGTGTTGTTAATCCTACCTCTATGATGTTAATAAGGCAGGATTAGAAGCAGCTGTGTCAAGGAGTCAGGACCCAGCCTACAAGAGTACATTGTATCTTGAGTCAATCCCTTTAGAACTACAAAACAGAGAAGAGGAGAGACAGGGGATCTCACTGACACCGAGCAAGAACAGTCAGCAGTGAGTATCCTTTGGACCTAGAGTCCCAGTGTTGAGAAACTCCTAGATGGATGACAACAGCCTTCCCTCAGAGCCTAAATGGACAGAAAGCTTTCTTTTAGAGTTTGCACCCTAAATTTGGTTAAAAGGGAGTTTCCTTGTGCATGTGGCCTGTATCTGAATATAGGTGGATATTCTAGGAACGCTGGAGGCTCTTGCTGGCTCCAGATTCTGTAGCTGTCTCCTGTTTGTCTGACCTCCAGTTCTTGAGACCTGAGCTAGTGTGTGCCTGAGGTCTTGCCTGATGATGTTGGGACTGATTGATCTTCACAGCCTATGAGCAAGAGCCCTGCTCTCTGATGTGCCAATCTTAGGTTCACTAGCCTCTAAAGATATGTGAATCAGGAGAAACCTCTATCCTGATTCATGGATTTGGGATCTACAACCCCATGAGCCATTTCTCTGATAAAAATCTCTCTATGTGTTTATACACTTCACTGGTTTTGTTTCTCTAGATAACCCTACCTAAGACAATGAATAAGACAGATGTCTAAATGTTTTCCTCTCTCCTCTCCCCTACATTGAATCTCGTACTGAAGAGGTAACACTTTTAACTATGCCTCTTTGGCTGGTTAGTACTAAAAATCTAAATGTTGTTTTGCTTGGTTGTATGTAGATGTTGTGTGTCGACTCTATTAAGGAAATACAGGAATGTAGTTCACTTTTACTCTGCTCCCTTTTTTCCCTCCTATATACAATAAAAAAACCTCTCCTTCTACACGTGTCCACCCAACACCCAGTTCCTCACCCCAGATGCAACCGCTATGCCAATTTACAGCCTATCTACAAACTACAACAACAGACAAGATAAAGAACATATAATTATAGTCTCTGGGATAGAAAAATAAAAAAAGTGTAATCTCTGGAAGTAGTAAAATTTTTATTAGAGGCAAGTGTGTTGTTGTTGTTAAGTATTATCAAGTCAGTTCTCACTCATAGAGACCCTGTGTACAACACAATGAAACACTGTCTAGTCCTGGGCCATCCACACAATCTCTGCTCTGCTTGAGCCCACTGTTGCAGTCACTGTGTTAATCCATCTCACTGAGGGAAGTGTAGAGGAGCTAACTCCTTTGGTTTATGCAGAGGGGAGTCAAAGAGATACTGTTGAAAGTTCGTGGTGTTTGTCATGGATTGAACAGTGTCCCCCCCAAAATGTGCATAGTAATTTGGCTGGGCCAGTGCTTCCCAAGGTTGTGTGGCTGCCCTCCGTTTTGTGACTTCCTGATGGTGTAAATTCTAATCTCTGCCTGCAGTTAATAGACTGGATTTATGTTAAACAGGATTAGGGTGAGACTGTAAAACCCTTCCTGAGACCATCTCCCTAGTCCAGTATAAAGAGAGTTCCCCTGGAGTGTGGCTTGCACCACCTTTTATCCTTTCACCCTACAAGAGAGAAAAAGAAAAAGAAGCAAGCAGACAGCTGGTATTAGAGCAGCGCTAGCAGACTAAAACAGAATTTCCACGGATTGAATAGTGTCCCCCCAAAAATACGTGTGGCTATGTGCCTGGGCCATGATCCCCAATATTTTGTGATTGTCTGCCATATTGTGATTTTTCTATGCTGTATGTCAGAGGATTAGGGTGGGACTGTAAATCCCTTCATAGGATCACCTCCCTGCTCCATTGTAAAGGGAGTTTCCCTGGAGTATGGCTTGCCCCACCCTTAATCCTTTCATCCTACAAGAGATAAAAGGAAAGGGAAGCAAGCAGAGAATTGGGAACCTCACACTATCAAGCAAGCAGCACCAGGAGAAGAGTGCGTACTTCAGACATGAGGTTCCTGCCCCAAGATGCTCCCCAGACAAGGACTGATGCAATACCAGACTTTCCTCCAGAGCTGACAAGGGGGAAAGCCTTACCCTGGAGCAGACATCCTGAATTTGGATTTGTAGCCTACCGGACTATGTAAGAATAAACTTTCCTTAGTTAGAGCCATCCACTCGTGGTAATTCTGTTAGAGCAGCACTGGCTGACTAAAACAGTCAGGGACCTCACACCATCAAGAAAGCAGCGCCAGGAGTAGACTGCATTCTTCAGATCCGAGGTGCCTGCACCAAGATGCTCCCTGACCAGAGACTGATGCAACATGAGGACCTTCCTCTGGAGCTGACAAGCAGAGAAAGCCTTTCTTCTAGAGCAGACATCCTGAATTCGGACTTGTAGCCTAACAGACTGTGTAAGAATAAGCTTTTCTTCATTAGAGCCACCCACTTTGTGGTATTTCTGTTAGAGCAGCACTAGCTGACTAAAACAAAAGTTGATGATACTTTAAGGACCCATTTTATACATTTATAGTTCTCCACTGGGAACTATAGTTTTGATTGTCACAACTGGTCTGGTATACTACTGCATCTAGAGGTCAAGGATACTGCTAAATGCTCTGCTACACAGAACAGCCACCACAATGAGGACTGTCATGTCAAGAGTGTGCACATTGTGAAACTTTGATGTATAGCCACAAAGCAAAAACAGAAACACAGAAATAAGACAACCAGAATGCACCTCAGAAGCAAGCACTGTCCAGAACCAGAAGGACGAGGACAGAAAGGAAAGGGGACACAGTGGAAGTTAGCTACGTTCCTGTGCTTCCCTAACAGAGTCAACACACACTGTCTGCATAGGAACCAGCAAGACACTCCTTAGATGTTTGATGGCCACCAAAGACAAACAGTTAGAGGTAGTTGCCTCTCCATCCTCACATATATATCTAACCTCTCACCACTGTTAACATAAACTCACTGCCCCCAAACAAAAACTCCCCCTTTCCCCCCACCTCACTGTTGTCGTTGTTAGGTGTTGTTGGGTTGGTTGTGACTCATAGTGACCCTTTGTACAACAAGACAAAACCCTGCCCATCCTGTGCCATCTTCACAATTTTTGTCATGCTTGAGCCCACAGTTACAGCACTGGGTCAATGCATCTCACTGATGGTCTTCCTCTGTGTCACTGACTCTTTACCAAACATGATGTCCTTCTCCAGGAACTGATTACTCCTGGTAACATGCCCAGAGTATGTGAGATGTGATCTTGCCATCCTTGCTTCTGAGGTGTATTCTGGTTGCACTTCTTCCAAGGCAGATTTGTTTGTTCTTTTGGCAGTTCATGGTACATTCAATATTCTTCACCAACACTTCAATTCAAAGGTGTCAGTTCTTCTTCGGTCTTCCTTATTCATTTTCCAGCTTTTCCAGACATGTGAGGTGATAGAAAACACTGTGGCTTGGGGTAGCTAGTACCCAGACCCACTGCTGTCAAGTTGATTCTGACTCATAACAGCCATACAGGACAGAGTATAACTGCCCCATCAAATCTCCAAGGAATTCCTGGTTGATCTGAACTGCTGACATTATGGCTAGCAGCCTTAGTACTTAACCACTATACCACTAGGATTTCCCAGACAGCTGGTAACCATTAATAATCTGTAGTTCCTATATACTTGCCTATTTCATCTAGGTGAGATTATACAGTATTTGTCCTTTGGTGACTAACTTATTTCATTCAACATAATGTTCTCAAAGTTCATCCATGCTGTGGCATGCATCCAGATTTGAGTTTTCTTCATGGCTGCATAATATTCCATTGCATGCACATGTCACTTTTTGCTTATCTATTCGTCTGTTAATGGGTATTTCAGTTGTTTCCCCATTTAGGCTGTTGTGAAAAGTGGTGCAGTGAACATTGTTGTACAGATTTTTTTTTTCATCATTGTACAGATTTATGTGCATTCCTGCCTTCACAGCTTCTCAGTATATACAGAGCATTGGGATTGCTAGGTCATACAGTAATTCTATGTTCCACTTTCTGAGGCACAGAAAGACTGTGTTCTACAGTGGCTGCACATTTTATATTCTCACCAACAACAGATAAGGGTTCCAGTGTCTCCACAATCATGTCAACACTTGTTTTCTGTTTGTTTTTTTCTCTCTTTAAACCATTACCACTCTAATGGGGGTAAGGTGATATCTCATTGTGATTTTCACTGGCATCCTCTCTTACGCTTGTTGGCCATTTGAATATGCACTTTGGTGATCTGTTCAAGTCCTCTGCCCATTTGCTTATTGGAATTTTTTGAGGTTTTTTTGCAAACTTTAATTTTGATTGTTGACTAATTTTTGCATTGCTCGAATTTTCTGGCACGTATATTTCTTATAGGACTTCTTAAAAATAGGGGAAAAAGTGATTTCTAAAAAAATACAAACAAATTAAGTAAGGTCTTAAAAAATAAATGACATGGGGAAGTTTCCAGACAATCACAGCCCGTAAGTACAGGGAGATACCTGGACACAGTGGTTTGCAAGCAGCATAACATGTTTGTTCGCTCTGGAATACAGGAGCCTGCATCTCCCTTCCTCCCAACCAGGGAAGGGAGCTTTCTCTTTTCCAACTCCAGTTTTATCAATATTCACATCTTGAATTTTCCACCTTTTTGCCTGCACTGGAGAAGCATGAGGCTAAGCTGTAGAAGTGTCTAGATTCAGTGCTGTTTGCAGCAAGGCCTAGAGTAGGGTGAGGAAACGAGGCACCAGGCTGGGGTGTAAATTTAAGAGGGTGCGCAAAACCAAATAATCAAGAGAAATCATATTCTAATGCAATATTTGTAGAAAGAAATAATGCAGAACTAACTCATGATGGATAAAACATCAAAATTTAAGATAAAGGCAGGATCAGGATCACCGATTTGTCCTTTTGCCTCAGGCTGGGTCCTGACTTACCTTGGAATCCAAGTGTTCCATGAGTTGTACATGGCCAGGCACCATTGTCTCTGCTCAGGAATGATAGCTGTTGGGGCAAATGAAACCTGGCCGTGGAGACAAATACCCAGTTCCTCTCAGATTAAGATCTCTCCTTAGCCACACAGAGAATTCCATTTCTCCTTTGGAAAGCCTCTGTTTTGCATTTAATGGAAGCACTGATACATCAGATTGGGGACAGTGACTATGAACCCTAAATTCTTGTTGTGAGTTACAGAAGTAGGGATTCCTTCTTTTCTTTTTAATGCTACAAACCCAGATTCAAATATCATAGGTAACGAACTTGTTTTCTACGACAATCTTAAAAATACAGAAATCCTTAGCCAAGCCCAGATTTTTTATTTCCTTCATTCGTTCTCTATGAACAAGAAATTTCCTTCCTAGAGATTAGCAGTCCATCAGGTGAGGTTTATCTCTGGAAACACTGTACATTAGGTGGCTGAAGATAATCTGAGCGGTAAAGTAGTCCAATCTTTCTCAAATGTTAACTGATTTAACCTTGCCCTGGTGCCATAGTGATTAAGAGACCAGCTGCCAATCAAGAGGTCGCAGTCCAACCCCACCAGATGCTTCTTGGAAATCCATGGGGCATTTAGTTGTACTCTGGGGTCACTAGGAGGGTCACTAGGAGTTGGGACTGATTTTAAGGCATGTAACAACAGCACAACATTTTGAGAAGGTATAGTGTTCTAACTTTGCAGGGGCATTGGAAACTGAGGCTTATAGTCTTAGAGTGCTAAGACTCTGACAAGAGGGCTAGTTCCATGTGCTTGCCTTTTATTCCTGGAAGACTGGACGTGCCATCTGCTGTCATGATTATATAGCTGTACCCAGGCCTTTGGAATGTTGCCCCATGAATATGCCTGTAGAACAAAGTGGTCAGTACTCTTGGTATCTAAGAAGGGATCATGTTCCAGAATAATGTTTTGTGCAACAAACAAATTCAGGTAGTTCAGTTTTCCCACTCTGCCTGCTTCCCTGGACTAAACAAACAAAATCTACTTCCTCATGGTGTCTGAGAAATAATATATCCTCTAGAAGGGACTTTGGCCTTTGTATCAAGTGATTTTTTTATTAAGCTGATGCCCCAAGTACACTGATCACAGGGCGGGCCTGCTGTTGAGGAGAAAAGAAATAAAGAGTTTGGGCCTCACACTGCAGATAGATCTTCATGATCTCAGTGTTCAAAGGCCAGAGCCATGGCCATAGTGTTGGGGGTTGAGGACAGATGTGTGTTACAACCCAGTGAGACATGGTTATTCACTGGCTAGTGAGGGGAGAGACAGTAACCACGGTAGCATAAAACTGCCACCACTTGGGTAAACATCCTGACTCTGGGAGCTGGTGGCACCATGCAGTTGTGTGACCAAGAAGGCTGTGAAGAAACCAAAAAGGAAGATCACCTGTCTCCGTGGCTTTGGATGGCAGAGTGGAGAAGAAACGCTTCTTGGTACTGCTCTAGGCTGAAGGTAGGTAAGAGAGTACACCTGGGTGAAGAGGTGGGTCACAGAAGTCATGAAGAGAATGCCTGGCAATTTGTCATGTGAGGAGGGCAGAACTGGCTGTTCTGTTCTTTACAGTACAGATGCTCTATAAATAGGTGTCGGGTCAAAGAGTAAATGAATGAATGACTACAGAGAAGAGTGCATGTTGTAAGAGCAACATCTAGACCCATCTGCCTGAGCTGGACTCTGGGAGGGATCGTGTTCCAGAATATCATTTTGCACAGCAGATTCAGGTAGTTTTTTTTTCCCATTCTACCTGCTTCCCCAGGCTAAACAAAGTTTACTTCCTTATGGTGTATGAGAAGCAATATATTATCTGAAGGGACTTTGGGTTCTGGCTGTGAGAATGGGTGAGTTATTACCTATATCTTTTTGTCCTCAGTTTTCTTGTCTGCAGAATGGGTAGTATGCTAAGTATTCCTCCCTCCCAGGGTGAATGTGAGGGATGGTAAGAAAGTATAGTGTGCTGTAAGCACTCAATAAATGTCACCTCATCCTCTTAATAACAATGACCGTAATGGGAAGGATGATCAAAGTCCAGGGCCTGCAGTCAGAGAGGCAACGGGTTTGCATCCTATTCTGTCTCTGTTTAGTTGTGTAATCTGGGGTAACTAAACTTCCCTGGGATTTAATGTAACCATCATAAAATGGGGACGAAAATAACTCCTCTTATGGCTGTTTGGAAACTTGAGTGGCATAGTGGTTAGATGCTGACTGCTAACCAAAAGGTCAGCAGTTTGAATTCACTAGACCCTCCTTGGAAACTCTATGTGGCAGCTGTACTCTGTCCTATAGGGTTGCTGTGAGTCAGAATCGACTCAGTGGCAGTGGGTTTGGTTTTGGTTATGGCTGTTTAGGAAACCCTGGTGGTGTAGTGGTTAAGTGCTTCGGCTGCCAATCAAAAGGTTGGCAGTTCAAATCTGCCAGGTGCTCCCTGGAAACTCTATGGGGCAGTTCTACCCTGTCTGTAGTGTTTCTATGAATCGGAATCAACTTAGTGGCAGTGGGTATGGCTGTTTGAGGATTCAGTTCCCAATGTCTTTGAAGGACATAGCAGGGTGTCTGGCATCAAAAGAAATCAAAACCTACTGCCGTCAAGTTGATTCCAACTCACAGAGATCCGACAGGACAGAGTAGAACTACCTCATCGGTTTCACAAGACTGTCATCCTTATAGAGGAAACCCTAGTGGCATAGCAGTGAAGAGCTGCAACTCCTAACCAAAAATCAGCAGTTCGAATCCACCAGGGGTTCCTTGGAAACTCCATGGTGCAGTATCTCCCCCACCCTATAGGGTTGCTATGAGTCGGAATTGACTCCACAGCAACAGTTTTGTTTGTTTGTTTGAAATCTTTACGGAAGGGAGGTTGCGGCAGCTTTCTCCTGAGGAGCAGCTGGTAGATCTGAACCCCCAGTCTTCCAGTTAACAGCCAAGCTAACTTGCTCCACCACCGGGGCTCATTTGCCTAGACTGAGCACTCACTAAATGGAGCCAGGTTCATCCTTCTTGTTCGGATTGTTGTCGGGCTAGATGCCTTCTGTGCTGCGGAGGGGAGAGGACAGCCACCATGATGGGTGTCAAGGAAGTGGAATTTCTATAGTCTTGTTCTGCCAGGAAAGGGTCCTCTTATCAGAAGGCAGATGGAGACTAAAAATAAACATAGTCCTGATAGTTTAATGATTCACTTACTAGATCATACTGGCTAAGGTTTCCTGACTTCAGGCAGTCGGTGTTTGCACTGTTTTATTGCTCAGATTATTTCCAGGCACCAGTGGTCAACGTCTCCAGAAATAAAGCCCAGATGATGGAATGCTAGTCCTCCAAGTAGGGTCATCTCCAGGAAAGAGACTGCTTAGTCACCGAGGAGAACACAAGGGACCAGACAGTATGAGGCTGGGTATGATTTTTGTGTTTTTAGGAAGTGCCACACAAACACATTCCATTTCCTCTGGCAGGTGCATCTGAGTGGGTTTCGTTATAAAGACAAGAATCTACTTCTGTAGCTGACAACAAGAATTTAGGGGCTCATAGTCACTGTCCCCCAACTTGGATGTATCAGCATTTCCATTAAAGGCAAAACAGAGGCTTTCCGAAGGAGAGATGAAATTCTCTGCGTGGCCAAGGAGAGGTCTTAACTTGAGAGGAGGTGGACGTTTCGTTCCAGGAAGAAAGCTGCATTGGCCCTGAGAGCTGTCGTTCCTGGTGGGGAGACAGTGGTACCTGGCAATGTGTAATTCACGGAATACCTAGATTCCAGGGTCTCGCCTGTGAGTCAGGGCCCAGGCTGAGGCAAAAAGACAAATTGGTGATCCTGTCTTTAGTAAAAGTTTACAGTCCAAATCAATTTGCCATATAAAACCCTGCCCACTCAATACTGTGCAACTGTGACTGCTCCCCTACCCCTCAACAGCACTCTCCTCCTGTCCACCCTGTACTTCCCCTATCCATTCAACCAGCTCCTGTCCCCCTCTGCTCTCTCATCTCACCTCTGGACAAGAGCTGCTCAGACAGCCTCAGGTACATATTTAAGCCAAGACGCACATTCTTCACTCTGTGTTTTATAATCTAGACCAATCTGTCTTGAAAAGTTGGTTTCGGTACTAGCTTCAGTTTGGGGCTAACAGAGAGTCTGGGGTCCTGTCTTTATTTTAAATATTGATATTTTATTAATCACGGATTATTTCTGCATTATTTATTTTTTACTAATATTGCATTAGAATATGATTTATTTGATCACTGGGTTTTTGGTACCTCTGTAAATCGGTATCCAGCCCAGTGACTCATTTCCCCACCCTACTCTAGGCCCTGCTTCAAACAGCACTGAATCTAGAAACTTCTCCAGCATAGCATCATGGTTCTCCAGCTCAGGCAAAAAGGTGGAGAATTCAAGATCCAAACGTTGATAAAACTGGAGTTGGAAAAGAGAAAGCTCCCTTCCCTGGGTGGGAGGAAGGGGGACGTAGGCTCCTGTATTCCTGAGTAGCAAACACCGCCATACTCCTTGCAAACCATCATTTCCAGGTGTCTCTCTGTCCTTACGGGTTGTGATTACCTGGAAACTTCCACTTGCCATTTCTTTTGTATTTTTTAAGAGAGTTGCTCTCTCTGTCTCTGTCTCTCTTTTTTTGGTATTTTTAGAAATCTCATTTCTTATTTCAAAAAGTCATAAAGAGATGTACATGTTAAAAAATGGCAAAGAATACAAAGCAACAGACAATAAAGTTAAGCTTCCCCCTTTCTTCTCTCCTACATCAAATCTTGTATTAAACAGATAACCACTGTTGTAGATTGAACTTTACCCCCAAGATATGTGTATCACTTTGGCTAGGTTGTGAGTCCCAATACTGTGCAATTGTCCACTATTTTTTCATCTGATACGGTTTTCCTACATGTTATACATCCCATCAGTATGATGTAATGACAGGGATTTGTGGCGGTTACACTGATAAGATGAACAAGATTAGATAATGTCTTAAGCCAATCTCTTTGAGATATAAAAGACAGAAGTGAGCAGGCAGCCATGGGGAGCTCGTACCACCCACAAGCAGGAGCCAGGAGAACAGTGTGTCCTTTAGACCTGGCTGCCTGCACTGAGAAGCTCCTCTGCCAGGGAAGATTGATGACAGGGGCCTTCCCCAGGATTCACAGAGGTAAAGCCTTCCCGTGGAACTGGCCCCCTGAATCTGGACTTCTAGCCTGCTCCTATGCGTGAGAGAGTCAATTTCTCTTCGTTAAAGGCATCCACCTGTTATAGCAGTGCTAGGTAATGGACGCAAGTTTTCTGAAACATTTCTGTTTTTAGTTCTTTGAGTGGTCGCACTGAACATCTCAATGGCATCTCACTTTGTCCTACCGAGACAGCGTGTGCTGACTCTGTAAGAGAATAGGAATGTAGCTCACTTCCATTTTGTACCCCCTCCTTTCTCTCCTCTTCCTTCTCCTGATTCTCTTCCTCTTTCCTAACTTGGTTTTGCTATTTATACTTTTTCTCTTTGTTTCCTTCGTAGCTGTAGGTCAAGGTTTCTCAGCCTTCTCGGGTGACACGTGGGGACTGCGGTGGGGATGGTGAATTGCAGGATGTTCTGCAGCATCCCTGTCCTGCCCCCACCAGATACCATTAGTACAACCTTTCCCCAAGTCATGACACCTGATGGTATCTCCAGATGCCCAGTGTCCTCTGGGAGAAAATTACCCTAGCTGAGAACCATTCAAGAGATACAATTACAGTTCCATGAACTTGAAATGTTACTTCCTGACTCCCCACTGCATACAACAAGGGAGCATGGGAATGAGCTCCTCCACGTTTGTCTGTAGCAACATTCTTCACTGCTTGTTTTCCTGCTTTTAGAAACCAGACCAGATTTTAAAATACTGTGGTTTACAACATATACGATTCTGTTCCATAAACTACAGTGGTATGTTCCTTGCTGTATCTGCTGTTGTTGTTAGTTGCAGTAGAGTCAATTCCAACTCATAAATAACCCATGTGCTTTATCTGTGGGTAGATTATAAAAATCGAAATCTAATACACACGGCTACATGTTTATCGTGATGTGAGCATTACAGGAGCTGGACCTGTAGAAAAGGACAGGTAAACTTGTGCCACTAAACATGAGTCACCAAAGGAAACTGATTCACAGGTCTGAGTGAATTTGCTTTTCCTCAGTTCTGTGAGTTACTCATGGTGGGGGCACACAGATGACTGTGTTATACAGCTTTTGAGGGATGCTTGTTTAGGGGTTTCTATTTTCTTGCATTTTTTGTTGACAAGGAAAATATGCCCAGCATTCGCCATGTTTCTGGGGTCACCCAGGTCCTTATTCATCCTGTGTACTGCAGTGAGATTTCGACCGAAGATTCTCCAGGCCAGTGCACAGCTGTTAACCTGAGATTTCTTTTCCTTGTCTCTTGAGAGCTGGTCCTTTTTCTCACTAATACCTTCTTTTTGTTCATTTGAATGCTGTGTTGTTGTGTTTTCAGTGAAGGTTTACACAGCAGTTTAGGCTTCCGTTCAACAATGTCTATACAAGTTGTTCAGTGACATTGGTTACATTCTTCACAACATGTGAACAGTCTCATTATTTTCATCCTGGTTGTTCTGTTTCTATCAATCTAGTTTCCCTGCCCCCTTAATTCTCATCTTTCTTTTAAAGTTACTGTTGGCCGTTTGGTCTCATATGGGTGGTTTTTAAAGAAGCACAGCACTAACAGGTGGTATTTCTCTAATATGTTCTTTATTTTGCTTTAGTTTATCTTTAAGCAGAAACTCTGGGGTCTAGTGGCTAAGTGCTTTGTCTGCTAACCCAAAGGTCGGCAGTTCAAATCTACCAGGTGCTCCTTGGAAACTCTATGGGACAGTTCCACTCTGCCCTACAGGTTGCTATGAGTCGGGATCAACTTGACGACACTGTTTTCTTTTCTATCTTTAAGCAACTTTTAAAAAATGAGTGAATGCTAGATCAACTTCCCTTACACTTTGCATATCTGAACACATCTGTATTTTGTCCTCAAATTTGAGTTCATGGTTTGGCTGAGCATGGGATTTTATGTTAAAAATAAATTTTGCTCACAACTTGGACGGCAAGGTCACACTGTTAACAGCAAATCTTAGTGCTCAAGTGAAGTCTGATGCTAGTCTGGATTTGTTGAGAAAACGGTTTCTTTTTTTTTTTCTGTGCTTTAAGTAACATTTACAGTCCAAATCAATTTGCCATGTAAACCCCTGAATACACACCACTACGCTACTCTAACTGCTCCCTGCTCCTCCCCACCCCATGACATGACACTCCTCCTTTCCACTCTGTACTTCTCACATCTATTGAGAAAATAATTTTATTTCTTAACATTTTCACAATTTTTTTAGCTGTGATGCTGTAAAATCTCATGAAGATCCATCTATCTACTTATCTACCATCTGTCTAGCTCTCTATAATCTATTTCTCTGTCTATCAATGGTGCTCCTTCATTTTTATCCACATTTGGTGACCTGTTCAATCTGAAGACTCATGTCATTCTTCAGCCCCGGGTATTTTTCTGTTATTGCCTTCAGTAAATTCTGATCCTCCATTTTTTTGTTTGTTTTGCTTTTGGGGAACTTCTGTTTTACAGATATTGGACTTCCCGGGAGATGGCCTTGATTTTATCTCACGACCTTGTATTAGATTTCAAACATGCAGGCAGTCATGTTTTTAAATATGATATTTCTTCTCCCCTGACTGTTACATGTTCACTTTTTTTTGCAGGATGCAATACCATCTTAGAACTCTCTGAAGATAGTTAATTCAAAGTTTGTGCCTTTTTCCCCTCAAATCACTTGTTTCTATCAGAGTCATTTGTTGTGTTTTATTCTCATTTTCTTTGTCCATCTCTCTTGTGTCTTTGGTTTTCTTCATGTATTCAGTGATATTTGTTCAACTGTTTTATTTCCGCATGGAGAGTTGGGTTGATGAACGTGTCTGGCATCACATTGTCTTTGCTGGGGGGTAGATTTGCTTACCCAACAGAGCCTATACCCAAATGGTAGGACTAATGGGTGGGGGGCATTGTTTACTCTGGGTTTAATCTGGGGTACTAACTTTCTCCATCACTCACCCTGGAGGTACCAGGATGGAAGCTGTCTGCTTGTTCTCCAGTGTGCCCATTGGTGCGATTCTTTAATGACTGCTTCACAGAGCACTCTAGCTCCCCCTATCGCCTGCTCTGAACATGGCACCTTCCTGGCACTGCCCTCATTGAGCCTGCAGCTCCCTAGCAAACAGGGTCTTTCCTCGTTGTGCAAAACAGAAGTACACTCTTTTAGGAGGTCTCAGTGGGCGCAACGGCTGTGATTTGCACCACATATTGCCTCTGGCTCTCCCAGAGAGAGAGGTCCTCCCTCTTCTGGGACTAGGTAGGGTAGCTCGGGCTGGCAAGAAGGGGCTGAACTGCCAAAGCACAAGCAACCCACAGATGCACTGCTTCCCCCCCAGCATTCCATCTGCCCCTCTGCTGCCACCACTCCTGAATCACCTGGGAAACCTGATGCAAAGGCCAGCTACCAGGTCCCATTCCTGACCCGTTTGTTACGGAGTGAACTGTGTCCTCCCCCCTGCCCCCAGAATATGTTATAAATCTGAACCTCAATGCCATGGTTAAAACTCCATCTGCAAATGAGTTGTCTTTGTTATATCAATGAGGCTGGATTAATGTAGGGTGTGTCTTGGTTTAATCTCTTACAAAATATAAAACAAGCAGATTAAGCAAGCAGAGATGGGAAAGATAGATGCTAAGACACCCGGAGATCTTCAAGGAACAAGGAAACAGAAACTGAGATGAGGACCTTGAGTTGACTGAGAAAGAAAACCTTCCTCTATAGCCAGTGCCCTGAGTTTGGACCTCTAACCTCCTAAGTCCCATAGACTAGGTTTGACTCATGGTGACCCTACGTTCCACACTTCCTGGTCCTGCACCGTCCTCACAATTGTTGCTACTTTTGAGCCCACTGTTGTAGCCTGTGTCACTTGTCTTGTTGAAGAGCTTCCTCTCTTTTACCGATCTTCTACTTTGGCAAGCATGATGTCCTTTTCCAGGGAATAGTCCCTCCAGATAACACAGCCAAAGTATGTGAGACAAAGGCTCACTGTCCTTGTTTCTAAGAAGTACTCTGGCTGTACTTTTGCCATGACAAATTTGCTCATTCTTCTGGCAGTCCTTGGTAAACCCAAACCCAGTGCCAGCAAGTCAGTTCCAACTCATAGCAACCCCATAGGACAGAGTAGAACTGCCCCACAGAGTTGCCAAGGTGTGCCTGGTGGATTTGAACTGCCAACCTTTTGGTTAGCAGATGTAGCACTTAACCACTACCTGGGAAGTCCATGGAACATTTAGTATTCTTCGCCAATACCATAATTTAAGAGGATCAATTCTTCTTCAGTCTTCCTTAGTCACCGTCCAGCTTTCATTGTGGATATGAAGTGATTAAAAATACCACAGCTGGATCAGACACACTTTAGTCCTCCGAGCAACATCTTCGCTTTTTAACACTTTAAAAAGGTCTTTTGCAGCAGATGTGTCCAATATAATATGTCGTTTGATTTCTCGACTTCTGCTTCCGTGGATGCTGACTGCAGGTCCAAGCAAAATGAAATCCTTGAGAACTTCAGTCTTTTCTGCATTTACCTCGATGTTACTTACTGGCCCAGTTGTAAGCATTTTTGTTTTTCTTTATGTTGAAGTTACGCTGAAAGCTGTAGTCTTGTCTTTGATTTTGACCAGTAAGTGCCTCAAGTCCTCTTCGTTTTTAGTAAGCAAGGCTGTGCCATCTGCATACTGCAGCCTCCTAACCCGTGGGAAAATAACTTTCTGTCTGTGAAAGCCACCACCTCTGTTACAGCATGCTAGGTAACTAAGACATGGCAGAACTGAAACTTCAGGAAGGGAGGCTTGAGCTGGGATCCGCATCCACCTGGTTTGCCTTGAACCCTTAAGTTCCCAGGCCAGGGGACTCTCAGTGCTCTATTGGTTTCCTAGGGATCTCGTGACAAAGCAACTGAAGGCCTTAAAACAACAGAAATGTATCCTCTCCCAGTTCTGGAGGCCAGAAGTCCAAATTTAGGGCATCATCAAGGCCATCTGCTCTCTGAAGGCTTTAGTCCATCTCAGCCCCAAGCATTCCTTGGCTTGTGGCAGCATCTCTCGAGTCTCTGTCTCTGTCTTCATGTGGCCGTCTTCTCTGTGTATCTCTTTTCTTCTTAGGACACCAGCCATACTGGACTAAGGCCAACCCTACTCTGATATGGAAACCCTAGTAGCATAATAGTTAAGTGCTATGGCTGTTAGCCAGAAGGTCAGCAGTTCAAATCCTCCAGGCGCTCTTTGGAAACTCTGGCACAGTTCTACTCTGTCCTATACAGTCACTGTGAGTCAGAAACAACTTGAGGGCAGTAGGTGGGGGGGGGTGTACCCTGATATATGTTACATCTGCAAAGATGCTATTTCAAGTAAGACCACACTCACAGGTACTGGGAGTTAGGACATGGACGTATTTGGGGGTAGAGGGAGCACATATCAACCTGTCTGAAGTGCTCAAACTAGAAAAGGCCTGGGCAAATTGGGACAAGTTGGTCACCTGACAGTCCACAGGCCACATCTCCAGCAAACTGCCAAATGACTGCCATGGGCACACTGAGCAGCAGTGCTTTCCATGCTGGCGTCCCCTCAGTCTCTATCCTATACCCCATTTCTTCTCATTGAGTTCCTTCCCAAGCCTGTGCTGCCCAATATGATTACCCCTATTTAAAATTAAATGAACTTGAAAACTCGGTTCTTCAGTTGCACTAGCCAAGTGCTGTCACTACATTTTAAGTAGCTTATAGCCGCATGTGGCTGGTGACTGCCACATTGGACAGCACAGATATAGACATTTGCCTTGTGGCAGAAAGTTTCATTAGACAGCACAGCCATAGACCATCTCCTCACAATCAGGGCCATCAGCCTCGGCACTACTGATGGTTTGTGAGAGGGCAGTGGTGGTCCATTGGTGCAATTCTCGCCTTCCACGAGGGAGGCACAGATTCAATTCTTGTCCAACACACCTCAAGTACAGACATTTGCCAGCTGTTGGTGGAAGGATAGCTATTGTTATGATGTTCAACAGGTTTCAGGGGAGCTTCCAGATTAAGACAGACTACGAAGAAAGGCCTGGTGATCCACCACTGAGAAAAATCAGCCAATGAAAACCCTATGGATCACAATGGTTTAGTTCCATTGTTTATGGTGTTGCCATGAGTTGGGGCCACCCAAGCACAGTTAACAACAGCAGCAGTTTGTTAGTGGATTCTAGCCCCTACCCACTTGATGCCAAATACACTTCTACCCACATCTGGTTGTGATGACCAGAAATGTCTCCAGATGTTGTCAGTTGTGCTTCTGAGAACAAAATCACCTTGGTTGAGAAATACTGCTCTAGACCTACAGTTTCCACTGATCTTTGTCTAAACCAGAATCTGTACTAACCCCACACACCCTGCACTTCAAACAGAGTGTTGGCACCTGAACACAAACAGATGTATTACAATGGTTCCATCAGCTGGCTTTGTATCCGAGGCCAGTGGGCTTCGTCTACTTTGGGGACAGTCTCTTGAATAATAAAGTCTGATTACAAAGAGTCATTGGCACAGGGAGGAGTTAGGATTGTAGTAAGGGTGAGATCCCTGGCAAGGGATCGCTCCATGGATTTACTTTCTACCGAGAAAGGATTATAGTAAAAGAGAAGGCAGTTCAGTGAGTCCAGTGGGATTCAAGAAGGTTTGAAACACCCACGTCAACCAAAGACTCTTCCATTCAAGCTTTTGCTTGAATTTCACTCATGGAAATTAGTTGGTGACATGTGCTAACTCTCTGAATCTAACTTGACAAAACCAAGAACTCATCTTAATTCAGTGTTATACAAGCTAAGAAACATTCGCTATTCCAGTGGGAAACGCAGACTGCTCTACCATCTCCTTGGTGGATTTTTACAGTGTCTGGGGAAGCCCTTCATGAGAGCAACATTCCTTTTCATTTTCTAGCCTCTGATGTCTCATTTCCTTAAAGCTAATGATTTTATAATCTCCATGCATTCACAAAGCATAATTACGTTTTCTTAGGAATTAGTAAATGTCTTGAAAATTTAGTAAACTCCTTTCTGAAGGGAAAACATTACAAAAGAACAAGACGTGATCATTTTGCTATATTTGAATTTTCACCTCCTCTCCATAGGTTTGGTCTTGCTCCCTTGCAAACATGGACCTCACTTTCTGAGGGTTTCAAATGTGCACCTCCGGCTGTGCCCGGCTCAAAGGCGGAAATGCATCTTGGGGAAGCCCCCATGGATTCCATACTAATTAATGTTTAGTTACAGGGAGGGACTGAAACTACTGACCTGACAGGCTTTTAAGAAACAGTTTACTTCCTTGTTCTAAGCATTACACACATTACACACAGATAAAAGAGTTACACCACATTTATTTGTAATGGCATTAATGGTACCAGTCAAAGTAATCAGATCACAGAAGCCAGAGTGAACGGTGACGCAGGCAAAGGAAATAAATGTCCCTGCTGCAATCTGGGTGCATATGAGTGTTAGCTGGCCCAGTGCCTGGACAACTGCTCCGATATGTGGTGACCATCATTCTGTTAGAATTCTCTGTCCTGCATGAGGTGCCTGACAAAGGACTCAAAGCTTCCTCAAGTGCCATCCTGAAAGCTCGGTTGAATTGAGATACCTGGAAACCAGTGATTTCTTCTCTTTAAATTTTGTTCTCCCTCTGCTTTCAGGAAGCATAACCAGACTGCTTCTTAGAAGCAAGGATGGTAAGACTATGTCTTACATGCTTGTGACATGCTGTTAGAAGGGATCAATCCCTGGAGAAGAAACACCACACTTGTCAAGCAGAGGGTCAGAAGAAGGCCCTCAGGAGGATGGACTGACACAGTGACTGCAACAATGGGCTCAAACACAACAACTGTTGTGGCCATGGCACAGGACTGGGCAGTGGTTTGTTCTGTTGTACATAGATAGGGTCACTATGACTCAACAGCACCAACCAACAACAGCTCCTTTCAAGAATTCCTAGGATTACAGACTGGTACTCTGGTGTGACCTACCCAGCAGATCTGTGGGAGAAAGACCTGGCGATCTGCTCCTGTAAAGATATAGACTAGAAACCCCATGGGCCAGGTCTGTCTGTCACATGGGATCGCTGTGAGTTGAAGTCAACTCAACAGCACCTTAACAACAACAGCAACTGTAGCGTGAGTTGGAAGCATGCAATTAGATAAATGTATGTCTGCTGTTTCCCAAACTTGAATCATCTGCATTCTACTTTCCTAATTTTTACCTCTCTTCCTACTGTAACTATTGTGAACATAGCTGCAGAGAACACTGGTGAACCATAAAACATTTCAGAGAGACTTGTATTGTGCTCACTTTGAGGCTTAACTAAATGTCACAATCCAAAAAAAACTCAGTAAGGCTGATTTTGATTTATTTGAAAGCTTCTGTAGCTGATTTAGAGCCCTGGTGGTACAGTAGTTAAGTCTTGGCTCCTAACCACAAGGGCAGCAGTTCAAATCAACTATCAGCTCCTTAGAAACCTGACAGAGCAGCTTTACTCTCCCTTAGAAGGTCACTATGAGTCGGAATTGACTCGATGGCAACAGGTTTGGGATTGGTTGGTTGGTTGGTTTTGGTAGCTTATTTGGGGATTGGAAAAAAAAAGTATTTTCCGAGTTAGCTCATCCCAGCTCTGCCTTTCTCTTTCCTGCCCGTGCCCCACATGGTGCTTACATGTGCTAGTCTTTTTTTAAAAAAGTTTTTCATTTTGAAATGATTATGATTTTTTAAAATTCTTGCCTCATTTTATACTGCTTTTGTTTATCACTTTGCTTTCTGTAAAGAAGAATTCTTCCCTGGATCAATTGTTTTTATTTTCTGTCTTTGATAGAAGAAAAATTCTGACATAGTTTCTTTTGCTGCTTGATTAATCTGCATTGATTTTTCAAAACATATAGAGAAGTAAGTAAATAAAAAAATTAAGTCCATCTACATGGAATATAATATTAAGAACTCAGGCTTATATTCAAAACCTTGTCCCCACTTACCTTCTATGAGAGTTTGGGGTAACTACTGAGTCCTACACAATTCGGGGTATGGCATAGGACTGGCCAGTGTTTCCTTCTGTTATACATAAGGTCGCTGTGAGTTGGAACCTATTTGATGGCATCAAACAACAGCAACATAGTTGGCTTGCGTCTGGGAGGGATAAGAGACAAGAAGATCAGGTAAATATCCAAATATGACCTCGTCAAGTTTCCATAATTTATCCTGAGAACTCTCCCGGACTAGCTGAACAGCAAACCTAAAATTGTATGATCACTCCTTCAAACCAGGGAACATTCCAAGCTTAAATAGAGGCTCCCCAGTTAAGAGATTTAGAGGCTAGGAAATACAAATATGATTGAAAAGCACTGGAACAATGAAGTGTTGCTGTGTGCTGTTGAGTCAATTCCCACTCACAGTGACCCTATAGGACAGAGAAGAACTGCCCCTAGGGTCTCCATGGCTGTAATCCATACAGAAGCTGACACAACTTTCTCCTGAGGAGAGGCTGGTGGGTAGGAACCATTGAGCTTCCAGTGAGCAGCCAGGCTCTTAACCACTGCACTACCAGGATTCCTTGAAACAACTAAGTGGGAAACCCTAAATGGATTGTCAAAAGGAGGACTGAGGGCAGATAGATCAGGAAATAGCCCTAATTGCGGAGCCTGTTGTTAGGTGCCTTTGTGTTATTTTCATTCATGGGGACCCCATGTAACAGGGTAGAACTGCTCCACAGGGTTTTCTACGCTCTAACCTTTATAGGAGCAGATCACCAGATCTTTCTCCCACACAGCCACTGCTGGGCAGGATCTAACCATTAGCTTTTCTGAATATCAGCCAACGGCTTAATGCCACCAGGACTGCTTTGGGGGAGACACTAGAGAAAACTCAAAGAAAAAAACATAACAGCCTGTTTATGACTTTTCCAAAGCACACAACAAAACTACCATTCCTTTAAGAGGGCAATTTCATCTGCCGCTCTAATAGTTCACCGGGAAAGAAGAGTAAGGTTCTAGATGACTATTTCCTTACCGTTCCTCTTCCTGCTTCTTAGCCAGTCCTCTTCTGCGAGGATTTGGTTCTCTTCTGTTTAGGAATTTGTTCCAACACAGGCAGTAGTGACTTAGAGCACCTTGTGTACGTGGTCTGTGAAAAAGACCTCATTGCAACAAGGAAACCCTGGTGGTATAATGGTTAAGTGCTATATGTGCTAACTGAAACGTCAGCAGTTCAAATCCACTAGGTACTCCTTGGAAACCCTGTAGGGCAGTTCTACTTGCACAAGGAAACTAGAAATGCCTGTGGGCTAGACCCTTAGTTTTTTTTCTTCACAATGGCCCTTTTGAGAAATAGAAATTTTATGCTGTGTCTTCTGGTTTAGGTCTTTCTCATTTTCTTTCAGAAAATATTTTCCAGCTGCCATCAAGTTGTTTCCAAAGCATGCAGACCCCAAGTATGTCACAGTACAAGTGTGCTCCATAAGGGTTTCAACAGCTGATTTTTTCACAAGTAGATTGCTAGGCCTTTGTTCCAGGGTGCCTCTGGGTAGAAGTGAACCTCCGACCCTTCCATTAGCAGTAAGCACATTAACTGTTAACATCATACAGAAACTTTTAAAATTAAGGAGTAATGCATCTGCAGAGGGGTGCATTGCCATGAGTCAGAACTGACTCAACAGTAACTAACTACAATGCCCAAATTTTAGGTGTACAACATGATAAATTTTTTGCAGATACACCTCCAGGTAGCCACCACCCAGATCAAAATCTAGAACATGTTCAGAACCAGAAGGCTCCTTCATGTCTTCTCCCAGTCATTACCCATGTCTTCCCTCTCTTAAGGTAACTGCTGTTCTGACTTCCATCACCATGTCACAACAGTTAAAGTGCTTGGCTGCTGACTAAAAGGTCAGCAGTTCAAACTCACCAGTTGCCCCACAGGAGAAAGGTGTGGCAGTCTGCTTCCATAAAGATTACAGCCTTGGTCACCCTATGGGGCAGTTCTACTCTGTCCTATAGGGTCACTATGAGTTAGAACGAACTCAATGACAATGGGCTTATCACCAGCTATTAGTTTCCGTGTTCTCGGATTTTGTATAAATGTCACACAGCACATAATCTTCTGTGTCTGACTTCTTTCATTCATCACGATATCTGTGAGATTCATCCAAGTGTTGCCTGTAGAGAAGTTTAGGCTTTGTTATTCTGTGTAGTATTTCATTATATGAAAAAGCCACAATTTATTTCCTCCTTCTGCCACTGAAAAGCTTTGGGTTGTTTCCAGGTAGGGGCTTTTTAAATTGTTTTTATTTTATTTATGTTTGAACATTTTACTGTGGTTTGGGTGAAAGTTCACACAACAATTAGTTTCCCATTCAACAATTCATATACACTTTGTTTTGTGACATTAGTTACAGTCCCCTCAAACTGACAGTATTCTACTGACTTCCGGAGTTTCCGGTTCGGGGGGAAAAAAAGCTTCTAAGGATGTCTTGTTGCTTTTCAGCAGATACACTCATTTCCCTCCAGCTGGTATAGTTCTGTTTTCAATTTCCCAAATTTAGGAGGCATCATTTAACTTGTTAGATGCAGCAGCTTAGATTCTGGTAAGACAGTGGAAGTTCCTAGATTAAGTTGATATCTAGTTTTAGAATACAAGCAAATGAAATGGTTCAGTGTCAATGCTATGAAAAATAGTTTGCCATAAAGCATAGCAATGAGTCTTCAGAGCACTCAGTGTGTACAGATGTTTTCGTTTGCAGAACTCTGAATGTTAGTCAGAATTCTTCTTGTTTATCTGCAAATGACGGACACTCATCTCAAAGAAATTGAAGCAAAAAAGAGAAAATAAATGACTCAAGCATCCAGCAACTGGTGGTTTTCAGGGATGGTTGGATTCAGGTGCTTAAATGATGTCATCAATATTTGGCCCCTTTTTCTATCTGTCTCTAGACTTCTTCTCCTCCCTGTTGTGATGACTTTTTTTCTACTGGCAACCCTTAGCCGCTGCTGGCTTATAACTTTCTAACTGCAGGTGCAGCCCAAGAGAGAGCTTTTCTCTTCCCAACAGCCTGACTAAATGCCCAGAATTGAATCACATTGGCTCTCACTGGGTTATGTATCCTGGCCCAATCATTGTGTCCCGGAGAAAATAATTCTGACTGGACTACATGCTCACTGCTGACTTCCATGGACTGAACATAGGGAAAAGCTGGTTACACAAAGACTGACGTGTCACCATAAAAGGTAGAAACGGATGTGGGCAAGGACAAAATAAAGACAAGCATCCTGTGCACATCTAGCTTTTGCTTTCATTAATCTAGATTTCTTAACATGGATGCATAACAAAATTGCTCTGCTAAGAAACATGGAATCTAGCTGGCAGATGAGCACTCTGAGGCACAGCTGACGGCAGGGTGAATACTGTCTTTAGTGCCGATTACACAACAACTCTGACCCTTTTCCTCAGCTTTGAGATAAACCTGTAAAAGCTGGCTGAACTTTAAAAATGTTCTATTTTTCTCAAAAGCATCATTGTGCTACTAATCATACCGGCTTGAAACAGTGGAAGTATTGTTTTTTATTTTCTTTACCTCTCACCCTTCCCTTATCTGGTCGGTCAACAAGTTCTATAGATTCTTCCTTCAAATTTTCTCCCGCATTATTTTCTTCTTTATTCTTGCTCACATTATACCAGCAGCTTCAGGCTTACATCCTGTTACTTAGTAATCTCAGTAAAATAAGAGCACTTCTTTCCCAGTAAGTCTAACCATGTCTCAGAAGGCAGAACTGGCCATCTGTCTGTTCCTAAACCAATGTCTATAGTTAGGGGGATGGCAGACAATGATTGGTCAGTCCTGGGTCATGTGACTGTGGGCCGGAGTGGGAGGGGATGATCCCCAGGGTAAAATCATGGCACTGATGCCAAAGGAAGAACGAATATGTAATAAGAAAGTGAAAATAACAGATATCCCACACACTTAGAAATTAACACCCTACCATTTCTGATTTGACAGTGTGCCATGTGTATAGATTAAGAGGCTCATGGAACTCATAAAGTCGTATTTTCAAACTGGGAAGAGGTGGAACAATTATTTCCTTATCCTGTGGATACCATGAATTATGCTTCCTTTGTACACTTATTCTAATTTATGCTTTGAACCCTAGAACCACAAGCACGATCAAAGTGGTCAAAGAGTGCTTGCCAGTCCAGTTCTCTGGCTTGTTATCTTTTTCCTCCTTCCCATCTCCCCACTGGGGGGAAGTACTAGTCAGCATGCAAGTTTGGCTGAACATATCAGAGACTCAAGAAACAGCGGTTTGAACAGGATAAAAGTTTATCTCTCTCACACGTAAAAGCCTGAACTGGTGTGATAGCTCTGTTCTGTGAAGTCATCAGACATCCACACTCCTTCTGTCTTGCTCTGCTGCTCTCCCTAGAGTGCTGGTTTTGTGTGTATGACCCAAGATGACATACCATCATTTCCACATTCTAGTTCAAAGGAAGTAAGAAGATCAAGAAAAGGAAGGTGAATCCCTTCGCTCTGAGAGCACAATCTGTAAACCGATCCTGCTCACATCCTACTGACTGGTCTCATGGCCACATCTAGCTGCAAGGGAAGCTAGAAAGCATAGTCTTTATTCTGGACAGTGTGTTCTTCACTATGCAAGAAAGGCAAATAGACACTAGAGGATAACCAGTGATCCTGCAGGAAAGAAATGAAAAAAACCTGACCATTTCCTTTCTTTTTGTTTTTCAGCTAAAAAATGATGGCTGAGTAATTGCAAATACAGGAACATTTTAAACTCTCCAGTGCCAACATGTCTGCCTACTACAGGAATCATGGGTATGAGGAAGATCCAAATTATCCTGACTATTCAGGATCTCCAAACTATCCAGATTCTCCAGCTTCTCTGAATGATCCAGACTACCCCAGAATCAGGAATAACCCATACTCTGCAAGCTCCAGAACAAACACAGAGTATCCTGGGTCTTTGGCACAGCCAGACTATCCCGGATCTCAGAGTAATTCAGACTATCCCAGCACCAGGAGAAATCCATATTCTGAAGACTCTAGAGCAGGTTCAGACTATCCCGGGTCTCTGGCAGAGCCAGACTATCCTGGATCTCAGAGTAATCCAGACTATCCCAGGACCAGGAGAAATCCATATTCTGAAGACTCTAGAACAAGTTCAGACTATCACGGGTCTCTGGCAGAGCCAGACTATCCTGGATCTCAGAGTAATCCAGACTATTCCAGAACCGGGAGAAATCCATATGCTACAGGCTCCAGAACATATTCAGATTATGCTGACTCCTTGGAAGAACCAGACTACCCTGGGGCTGAGAATACCTCTAACTATCTTGGCCTCAGAGCCAACAGCAACCATTCAGGTTCCAGAAGGCCTTCGGAATACTCCAGTTCCAGACTTAATCCATACACACATTCTCAAGAAGAGCCTGATTATCCAGGAGCTGAGAGTCAGCCTAACTCTCCAAACTTTTTTGGGGAACCAGACTATCCCGTTGTTGCTGAGGCTTACCAGAAGTCTCCAAACCTTCAGAAGGACCCCAATTACCCAGATGCTGAGGACAGTCATGATTACGACTCTTCTGAGGTCCCAGAAATGACCAGAGGGTAAGTAAAAGAATCTCCCTCCAGTGGAAGTTGATTGCTGTTTCTTGGGTTGGGGTATGATGAGGATGGTATGATGGTTTCCACGTCTGAAGTTGTAGTGGCACTTTCTTACCTATTTCACTTGGGCCATGGACCCTCTCTGCCTGAGGACTCAAATCCTTGCCTGAATTTTATCTTTCATCACTTCTTGCTTGGATAACTTCCTCACCAGTCTCCCAAACCAAATTAAACCCAAGTGAAATCGGTTGTCATTGCATTGGTTCTAAGTCATGGTGACCCCATATATCAAGAGTAGAAATGTGCTCCACAGGATTTTCAATGGCCGGTTTTGGGGAGGAAACCCTGGTGGCATAGTGGTTAAGTGCTACATCTGCTAACCAAAAAGCCAGTAGTTTGAGTCTGCCAGGTCTTCTGTGGAAAACTCTACGGACCATTTCTACTCTGCCCTATAAGATTTCTATCAGCTGGAATCTGCCAGGTCCTCTGTGGAAAACTCTATGGACCAGTTCTATTCTGCCCTATAAGGTTTCTATCAGCTGGAATCAATTTGACAGCATTGGGTTTGGTTTTTTTCATTGGGTTTTTCTGAGTTGCCTCTGCGAAGATTTCAGAGACCAACTTTTTGGTGAGTAGCCAAGCACTTACCCATCTTCACCACCCAAGGTCTCCTACCTGTCTCTTATCTCCTCCTAATCCAATGCATGGGAGACATTTAGATCCCCACTGTTTTGACCCTGCTCCTGTGGCAGTGGAAACCCTGGTGGCGTAGTGGTTAAATGGTACAGCTGCTAACTGAAAGGTCAGCAGTTCAACTCAGTCAGGAGCTCCTTGAAGACTCTAGGGTGTAGTTCTACTCTTGTCTATAGGGTCGCTGTGAGTTGCATTCAACTTGATGGTTTATTGTGCCAATGAGGTAAGAGTTCAGGCTTGATTGTTACAAATCCAAACATTTTAATTAGAATTATGTCAACACTAATAAGCTTTTGGAAACACTGTTTAAGTGCTACAAAGATCAGTAGTTCAAATATGTCAGGCGCTCCTTGGAAACTCTATGGGGCACTCTGCTCTGACCTATAGGGTTAATATAAGTTGGAATTGATTCGACAGCAGTAGTTTTTTGGGGGGTTGTTAATAAGCTTTTATCAAGAATATCTTTTAAAGACTTAACTCCATGAAGGAAACCTTGGTGGTGTAGTGGTTTAAGTGCTTAGTCCTCTAACCAAAAAGTCAGCAGTTCAAATCTGCTAGGCGCTCCTTGGAAACCCTATGGAGCTGTTCTATACTGTCTATAAGGTCACTATGAGTCTGAGTGGACTTGATGGCAGTGGGTTTGGTTTGTTTTTTAACTCCATGAATTCTATTCAGTTCCTCAATTGGTTTTTTTTATACCAGATGGTTGAGCCACTCCTGATTCCTTCCACCTTCACATTTCTTTTACTAAAATCATTGTCCTTAGAATCAATTACTTTGCCCATAAATTCTACAGCTGACTTACTGATCTTCTGCACTGTTGTTTCCATCAAATGTTATCGATGATAGGTGTTGCCACACTGATAGTATTTCTTTAAAGTCACTCTTTTTATTAAGTCCATTTTCTCCTGGTTCAGATTTTGTTGATCTAAATCCTGTCAAGAGGATTTTATTCTCCCACCAAATTTTCATCAAGGACAAATTTTACCAGGTGCAGTTCTGGCCACTGACAGTATTAGTTTGAATGACTTAATTTTACCAATCTAATTTCTCCTACATTAACTGTATAGTGTTACCAACAAGATGTAATTCTTCAGTTTGTTCTTTTTGTTTAAATCTACAGCAAATTTTACCATGTGCAATTCTAACCAATATGACTCTTATTTTTCATTTACTATTTATGGCTTTGACAAAATCTGATGACTTGATTTTAATCTCCAAGAACAAGAATATGGGATTTAGGTATGCATTAGGGTCAAAATGTCTAAATAACTGTTACAGCAAGTGTAACAAATACAGCAAATAGAACACGTTGGGTTAACTGTCAAGCCAGCCAAGTGCCGTCGAGTTGGATCCGACTCATGGCGACCTGGACCATGTCAAAACATGTCTTTGGTCTTCTCCCCCACTGTATGATTAATCATTCCAAAATGTACATTTGATCTTGTCACTTCTCCGCTTCTTATCTGCCATGGTCCTCATAACATTTAGGAGAATGGCCACACTGCCTCACATATAAGCACATTTATGAATGAGGATGTACTATGCTAATGTAAGATGCTGGCCAAAGACCAGCTGGACTTGACCTCCTCTTCCTTCCTATCCCCTCTCTAACTGAACCATATGCTCTAGGTTAGTGGTTCTTGACGTTGGCTGACCCTGAGAATTACCAGATTATCTACGGAGTTTTAAAAAGAATACAGATGCCTGAGCCAAGCCTTCAGAGATTCTGATTTGTTTGAAGCGGGGGCTGGGAAACTGTTAGGTATCTATATATAAAATTGAGAGCCACTGCTCCAGCCAGCCAGCCAGCCAAGCCAAGGGGAGCTGACATTCTTTGCATTCCCCTTATGTAGTATGTACTTTCCAGCCTCACACTCTTATTGATGTTGTTCTTTATTCTTGGAATGCCCTCCCCCTAACTCATATGTCTCAATCTAGCTTTCAAATTGTAGCCTAGATACTTTCCTTGCCAAATAGATTTTCCCATGAAATCCCTGTCAGAATTCGTCTCTTCCTCCTCCGAATTTTTTGCACTGTATTCTGATATTATTCAGTTTCTAGTTGTTTTATTATTGTTTATAGTCTTGTCTAAGAAGCTCTATCAGACAGCCCTGGGATGTCCCTGAGGACAGACACTGTGTGTCTTTTTCTGTGTACTTTCACTCCCTAGCCTGGGCCTGACACGTAACTCGCACTGAGACAGTATTTGTAGAATGTGTAGATGGACGCTGGATGGGTGGATAGATGCTGGATGAACACCTAGCCACACTATTGGATGGATAACGATCCCTCATTTGGGGATTTCAGGGTGCCCAGCAGAACCTCTCAAATCCAGTCTTCGGTCCACTGCCAGCATAATGGTCCCTTGGACATCACTGAGAGAGAGAATGAAGATTACCCAGAAAGCATCGAAATGACACCCCTGGAGACGGCAAATCCATATGGCCGGTCTGAGCCAGGTGCCTCTAGAAATGGCTATGGTAAGCACCTGTTAAGACTAGGATCCTAACCTGGGGAGAAAATAAAATTCAATAGATTCAGGGAACGTTACAGATTGAATTGCATCTCTAAAAAGGTAACGTTGAAGTCCTAACAACATTAACATTAAAATTGACTCGACGGCACACAACAAGGGTGTTCAGGGAGTCCTTGGGTGATGTATAAATGATTAACATGGCAGGCTGCTAGCTTAAAGGCTGGAGGTTCAAGTTCACCAAAAGGCACTTCAGAATAAAGGCCTGGAGGTCTACTTCTGAAAAGAATCAGCTATTGAAAACCTTATGGGGCACAGCTACTCTGACCCACACGGGGTCAGAGTTGACGCGCTGACAACTGGTACTTGTGGTAAAAGTGTTCAGACAGTCAGGGCTTCGTATTCAGAATATACTGGTGCTGAGCACACTGCTAGGGACCGTATCTGTGGAGGGAGCAAAGGAAGCGAGAAGTAGCTTCGTCCTGTGGGTAGATGAAACAGGACATCAAAACTAAAGAAAATTAGCAAGCTGACTATTAATACATGAAAAGTTACACTGTCCCAGAATCTGTTGTGTGCAACAGGTAAGGGACTCAGCTCAGGGAGGCAAGAGTTGTCACCAACAGCCCTTACCTTCCAGGAGGAAAAGGAGACTTGCTGCCTGCTGGGGGAAGCCAGTTTATTCTGCAATGGGGGAAAAAAAAAATCCAGCCAGTGCCTAAGGCATGTAGAGCCTGTAGGAGCCAGAGGAGGAAGAGGGTGTTCAACCAGAAACACAGCAAGTGGCCCAGGTGTTGGGAGGTACAGAGCTAAGCTTGATCAGATCCAAGGAGGATGGATGGGAGAGGTTCTGAAGCAGGTGGGTGAGGAGGGGGCAGGGAGTCAGTGCGCACTGCCTTGTACTAGTGAAAAACATTGACTGTTACACCTGTTCACAGAAAAGGTCCATTTAGGAGCCAAACATCAGCTGTTTATAGAGCCATTCCAAACCTGTACATCATGCCTTCTCAATGGGGGTGGGCATCACCTCCAAGGGTGCGGAAATTTGTCTTGGGAGGGAAGAAAAAATTCTTACCATCGCTATGTCTAAAACACAGACAGACATATAGTACGTAGTAGATACGTTGTAGAGCTGGATACTAAAATTTCCTAGGGGAGATCAATTAAGAAAAATATCTAAAAATGAAAAAACCATTGAGAAACACACCCCATCCCCACGTAGCAAAGAATGCCAGCAGCTTTTGCCTTGGAGACTTTGGTGAGTGCTTTACTTTTATTTCCTCATTCATCTGCACCCAAGCAACCCTGGTAACACAACAGTTAAGAGCGTGGTTGCTTCTGATTTAAACATTTTTGGACTGAACACACGCAGAGGCCCTGAAGGGCAAAGACCCAGCAATATGTTCCCCCATGAAGATTACAGCCTAGGGAACCCTGTGGGGCAATTCTACTCTGTCACTTGGGGTTGCTATGAGTTGGAATCGACTTGATGTCAATGGGTTTGGGCTTGGGTTTGGTTTGGGTTTGGTAAGACCACACTAAGGTGCCCTGCTGGCCCTGCTGTTTAACACTCAGTTGCTAACCGCAAGGTTAGTGGCTTGAATCCACCAACTGCTCTGCAGGAGGAAGCTTTGGTGGTCTGTTTCCAAGATCACAGTCTTGGAAACCCTATGGGGGAGTTCTGCTATGGGGTTGCTATGAGTCAGAATTGAACTGATTACCACTTGATGGTAGTGGGTTTGGTTTTTTGGTTAAGACCACCCTTAAAAAAGTATATAATAATAATAATAATAAAAGCCTCACTGCTCTCCGGTTGGTTTCTACCCATAGCAGCCCTGCAGGATGGAATAGAGCTGCCCAATAGGGTTTCCAAGGAGTAACTGGTAGATTCCAACAGCCAGCCTCTTGGTTAGTAGCCAAACTCTTAACTATTGTGTCTCCAGGATTCCAAGACCACCTTTAGGTTCAATTATTCACTATCAGGGCACAGAGAACTTCCAAAACGCTGTCATACTCATGGTATGGCCTATTACAGCAAAAAGACTACAGATTAAAATCAGCCATGGGAAGAGATCTGTGGGGCCAAGTCCAGGAAAATTCCAAACTTGGAGCTTCCAGTGGTTCTCTCCAGATGAAGTCATGGACAGAATTACTTACCCTGAAACAATGAGTGACAATATGCACAGAGCATTGCCAACCAGGGAAGCTCACCCAAGTCTTGGTGTCCATAATCTTTCTTGGGGCTCCATGTTCAACTGCGATATTGCTGATGTCAATCTCCAGCTCTCCAGAGGCCAAGTTGATACCATCTGACTCAAAGCCCTCATCACCAGTCACATTCTTGGATTTTCTGGTATGGCCCCCCCAGGTAAACAGAGGCCCCTTTATCAAGTCAGGAAGACATTCCTAGTGATCACCTCCAGCAACCAATGGCAAAGGCCAGGCCTCTTTTTGGGCAAGGTTAAATTCTTTACTATCCAGTCACCCATCTACTAAATTGACAGCACCTGAATCAGAATCCAGTCTGTCTGACCCAAGCCTGACCTCTTCCGTACCCTGCTAGACGACTGAGTAGAATCAGGGCAAATGTAAACAGACTCTTAACCTTTGAGTTCCATTCAGCTGTCCCCAAGTTGGTTCTGACTCAGGAAGACACTGTGTACTGTCACAGTTTAACTGTGCTCCATAGGGTTTGCCATGGCTGATTTTTAAGAAATAGCTCACCTGGGCTTTTTTTCTGCAGCATCTCTAGATGGACTCAAACCTCCAATCTTTTGGGGAGCAGCTGAGCATGTTAACAGCTGGCCCTACCCAGGGGCTTCATAGAACACTGGGAATTAAGATGTTTGAAAAAAATGGTCCAGTGTGGCTTCCTTTTCTGGGCTCCATTGTAGGACACAGGCTGTAGCCTTTGACAGAAAGTATCCTAAAGGTAGTATACTCTGTATACTCCCAAGACAGGTATGTTGTTGTTATTAGCTGCCATCGAGTAGGTTCCAGCTCATAGCGACCCGATGAACAACAGAATGAAACACTGCCCGGTCTTGTGCCATGTCCACAGTATGCTGCATAAGAAAAACTCATATGCATCTTTGTGTCCTCCAAGCTTGAGGTGACACAGTGCCTGGCACATGGTAGGTGCTCAAGAAATGTGGATTCAGTTAATAGCAATAACAACTGTAAGAGCTGAAGGAGCTGTTACCCCAGTCATGCTGTATAACACACAACCCCAGTCCTTGTGTCGTACCATTCACAAACAAGTGTGGGGTTGGGTTGGAGTCTGGCTGAACTAGGCTGAACTCGGACCCATATCATGGGTTTTGTTGAGGTCTGATCTCATTCTTCTTGGACTGCTACATAACAGACAGTACCAGTGGGCTTCTTGGAGCATTTTTTTCTCATCGAATAAGCTGGAAGTATTTGAAGAAGCTAATAAAAACATGTGATGTCTGTATAAGCCTTGACTCAGAACTGGCTATATGGTCACTTCTGCCCATGTTCTACTTAAAAGCAGGTCCCATGACCAAGCCTAACATCACTGGAGGTGGCCAACATTTGGGGAGGGGGTATATAGTATTTTCTGGATAACAATTAACTACAATAGTTAATATATTAATGGTTAATATATTACATGGTGAATATATTATAAGCTTACTACACTGTAGTATTCTTTTAAGCATTTTACATGTATTAACTGATTCAGCACCCTCAACAACTTTGTGTGGAGGTTCTATTTTTATCATATTCTATAAACTACTGAAGTTCAGAGTGGTGAAGTAACATTCCGAGGGCATGCAGCTAGTAAGTAACTGACTGGGGATTCATTCTCAGGCAAGAAGCTCCAGAAGCTCCTGCACCAAGTTTTGTGCATTTTCCCCATAAAAACATGCTCCGTTTTCTGTTGAGAACTGTTTAATATTTACCACAGGCTGACTAAAAATGTATTAGAACATGACACTGTTTTGAAGATACTGGGACGGACTCTGTCCCTATGTCATCTTTCATAATCTTTCCTAAGAAAATTAGGCCATATTTGAAATTTCTTCTTCATCATAATACATGAGTGCACTCTGGATCTCAATGTAACAATATTTTTAACCACGGCTTGTAGTGAAATGAAAACCATTTATCTAGGCTGTTTTCCACCAAGTTCTTAGTCATTTTTTCTGTTAGAATCTGCGTCCCAGTCTTAGCAACTATTACGTGTTCAATGACACTGAGAGCAGTGGACTTCATTGGCAATGTTTGTTGCCGCTTCATTTCAGTAAACCCTGCTTATGAAGACGAAGGCAGCCCCAGGCACGCTTACGGAAGCCCACTGTTGTCTGGGGAAGACTGGCATATATCACCCCAAGGTAAGGCTTAAATGAACAATGACCCAAACAGTCAATCCTGCAGAAGGGATGTGTTCCAGGCAACCCAGACACAGCCATTTCTTCTTTTCCTCTGGCGTACTAATTGATGCAACATTTGCTTAATTCATCATAAGGGGGTTTACTTTCAGACATGTGGTTTATTCTCTGATGAATGCCACTGTCTTCATAGGAATCTTCTGGTTGCAAGCAACAGAAACTCAGCTCAGATGGGCACAGACCCAAGGAAGATTTATTGGCTTGTGTGGTTGGAAGGAAACTGGGGAACTTACAGAAAGAATTGAAGGTAGAATTACCCTCCAGTACCAAGTGCAGTGCCTGGTACACAGGAGGTATTCTAGAGATAACTGTTAAATTGTTGAATGAGTTAGAAGAACCAGGACCTCATGATCTGAAGCTAATGGCTTGGTGTCACAAGAACTTGGGGTCTCTATCCATTCCTCATCTCTTCTCGACTCACCTTCTCTTTAAGCTTGACTTCAGTCTACTCTATCAGACTTACAGGCATGGAGCAGCACTTATAACAAGCTGGGATACACACAGTTAACTTAGGAACTTCATTAGAAAGTCTCTCTTTCTCCCTGGGTCTGTCAATCAGTGTTGCTGAAGGACTGTGAACAGCTATACCTTTGTGGCACACACTTACATGGTATGAGATGGAAGTGCTTGAAGTAGCAAACAGAAACATAAAACATTTCTAAAAGCCATTCTCTTTGGCTAACGTATGTGTTGGTGGGGAGGAAGGTATATTAACCAAAATGTTCTGAATAATCATAAAATTATTATGATGATGAAAAACCAAAAACACCAAACCCATTGGCAACAAGTTGATTCTTACTCATAGTGACCCTACAGGACAGAGCAGAACTGCCCCATACAGTTTGCAGCTGGTGGATTACAGACCTTTTGGTTAGCAGCCATAGGTCTTCCCCACTACACCAGGGTTTCCATGATGGTGAAGCACAGGAGTAGGTGCAGTGGGGAAAGAAGGCAATGAAATTAGTTAGGAAGCTCTGTAAGGGACTCTGTGTGTAGGGAGGGAGGTCAGATCCAAAGGAAGGGAATGAGCATTAAAGAGGAAACAACATAAGGGGATGGAGACCTGGTGGTACAGCAGTTAAGCGTGCCTGCTGTTTTAAGTGAAAAGTTAGTGGTTCGAACCCACTCAGCAGTTCCTTGTGTGAAGACCTGGTTATCTGCTCCTATAAAGATCATAGACTAGAACACCCTACTGGGCAGTTCTACTCTGTCACACAGGGTCACAGTGAGTCAAAACTCAACTTGATGGCACCTAGCAACAGCATAAAGGGTGCTAAGTTTCTGTTTGGGGCAATAAAAATTTTTTAGAAAGAGATGTTGGTGATGGTTACCCAACATGGTCAAAGTTGTTAATGTCACCAAATTTTATGCTTAGAAGTGATTAAATTGGCAAATTATTTTGCTAATACATATTTTAGCACAAGAATTTTTTTTAAAGGAAGCCACACAGGAGAGAGGCTAGGAATACTGAAACTAAAAAGCAAATCTGTGAGCAGCAAGGAATAAATGGATGAGGTCATCTATATAACTGAGGGACCCGCCCATGACTTAAAACTGGCACCCCATCTTCTGCCCTCATAGCCTATTTGATAATGTTTAGACTTATCCCTCAAGAACTTTCTCAAGGAGGGGTATGTCTTTCACACAGACATTGCTACTTGGGAAAGCTATAGGGATATAAAAGATCACATTCTGCATTTGGTTCCCAATGACCCCGAAGAAAACTTTAATTCAAGGTCAGGAAGGGGAGAGTGTTGACACATCACAAGGGTGGCAACCAGTATTACAAAACAATATGTGTATTAATTGTTTAATGAGAAATTAATTTGCTTTGTAAACGTTCATCTAAATTAAAAAATATATATTACAGTCAAGAAAACCCTGTGGACCAGTTCTACTCTGTAACACACGGGGTCACCAGGAGTTGGAATCAATTGGATGGCAATGGTTTGTTTTTAACCATTCAAGATGGTACAAATCCAAGTGGAATGAACAAATCAGTCTCAGAAGAAATATAACCAGAATGTTCCTTAGAAGCCAGGATGGCTGCTTCCTTTGGCCAGGTCATCAGGAAAGACCAATCACTAGAAAGGGACATAATGTTTGGTAAAATAGAGGGTCAATGAAAACAAGAGACACTTTCAATGAGATGGATTGACACAACAGTCACAACAATAGACTAAAACATACCACTGATCATAAAGATAGCACCAGACTGGGCAGCCTTTTGTTCTATCATACGTAAGGTCACCATGAATCAGAGATGATTCAATGGCAACTGACAACCACCACTGCCACCCAAGGTAGTTAGGATATTATCCCTGGATCACTCTAAAGCCATTTGGATTTACATAGGTACATGGAATTATCAATGTAAATTGTAAGTTCAAGGCCAGAGGCAAGAGAGTAAACAGAAAACTTTGCCCTTTGATTGTGAGTCACTGAGAAGCAGCTCTGCCTTCTGTTTCTAGAATTCTGTTGTCTTTCATGAAGGATTCTCTTTCCTTACCTGGTTACCAAGACAACTCTTTGGAGGAAAACACACCGCGTCTGGTAGGGACCACTCTGTAGATGCAGGGAGTTATGCTGTGATTCGAGTAGACTTGGCTTTGGAGATTACATCTCGGCATTTAAAAAAACGTGACTGGTGCATCCCTTTGTGATTGTCCATCACTTTTACTGAAAATTCCTGACAATGTCAATGTGACTGTTGTATGAAGTCTTTGGAAGCCCACCTCAGTGGAGAATAAGGCTCAGAGGCAGCAAGAGATGTCTTCTGATAAGCAGGGGAATGACATCATCATAGAGTTTGAGAATACGCCATCTGGGGCTCCAAGCCACTTATTCACAAAAGAGATTTTTCAAGATGAAGTGCTAGTCAACTCAAGTTCCAGCACAATCAGGTCAATTTGTGACACTGACATGATAGACTGTCAGATTTTCAGCAAACCGAATCACAAACAGGGCAAGTGGCTGTCACCATTTTCACCGTCTCTGAATGACTCCATCTCTCAGCCCCTTCCCATCCCAGGATATGCAGACCTCAACACTCCAGCTTCACTTGAAAGCATTCAAGGTAGTAAAACTCTGAGGAGGAGGAGTTAGGAAGGGAGAAGAGAAGTCTTCCAAGCCATCCACAGATTTGTTTGGTTTAAGATGTCAACGAGGTATGGAAGTTTGGTTGCTTAAGCAAAGATTTGAGGGGTGAAGGAAGGCGCCACTTGGAAGCACCCCATTATCCAACGCATTTCATGTGCCTGGTGCTCTGGTGAGCGTGTCCTTTCCACTATCTGCTAAACTGAGCTTTACTTACGCCCCACGACATGCCTCTGAGGCAGGTACTCTTGCCTTTCCTGTTCTCTTGGTGAGGAAACTGAGGCTCAGAAATGTTAAGGAACCTGCCTTAGGTCACACGGCTAGTAGCTGGTAGGTCTGCCTAATTGCCAAGTCTGAGTCCTCAACAACATGCTTTGGTTTTAGACAACATAGGACGCTTCTTATTGACAGTCCAGGGTGAAACCAGCTATTAGCTGCGGGTTCCTTGACCCTCCACTCCCGTGGCCCCAAACTCGCGTACCTCTGTTTCACCTCATTTTGTTGGTGGTTGCCTGTCCCGTGGTGCAAACCATTAAGCACTTCACTACTAGCCAAAAGGCTGGCAGTCATCTAGAGATGCCTCAGAAGACAGGCCTGGCGATCTGCTTCCGAAAAGTCACAGCCTGGAAAACCCTATGGTGCAATTCTCTGCACGCACTGGATTGCCATGTGCCATCCCATATGCCCCAGGCATAAAGTTCAGTCACTTCCTATAGGCTGAGGGAAGAAAAAAAAAAATTCTCACCAAAGAATTTTGTGAGTTCAGTGATTTTTCTGTAGACTGGGAAGTCGCCTTCCGCCCTTCTGCCTCCAGGCATTTCCGTTTTCCTCTTCTTCAAGCCTTTCTCCTTCTTCCTTCTCTGCTCAATACTCATTCCCTCTCAGGAGAGACACAAATTCCTGTTCTTCAGCAGAGCGATTTGGAGGCCACGTTTTGGGCACCCCTCTCAGCCTCAACTGTGGCCATGGCGGTGCTTTCCCCCCGAGTTCTCGTTGGTGACACGACGTCAGCTTGGGCAGCAGCCAGCCTCTGCTGGTTTCCCTCATGTAACAAGACTGCGACAGCACTTCCAGAATTCACAGGCAGACACGACAATATGGAGTCAAAGAAGCAGCTGTCTTTTCTTATCACAGGAACATTATTAATTTTTTGTGAGGAAAGAAACCTTTTCCGGGGCAACGCCTCGGCACACCACACCTCAAAGAACATTGGCCAAAATTGTGTCACATGACCACATCTAGCCTTGTGATTGGCCAGGGGGTAAGACCATCGGGATTGGCTCAGGCTCACCGCGCCCCGCCCCCGATGCCTAGAGATGGGCCCACCCCCGCAGAATCCCCTCATGAGAGAGGGCTTCATTCATACGAAGAGTAGGGTTCAGTTAGGAATGTGGGGAGAGGTTCGAGGTGGAAGATCAAGGTGTCTGCGGGCCCTGACTTAAAATGTGGAATGATTTGGGGGGAGGAGGGAGGAGAGTTTGTGACAGTCATCAGGGACGTAAAGAAGGCCCATGGCTCTGGAGTGCGGCTGGAAAGGAAGAGCAGGGGAGACACTGAAACTGAAGAGGAGGGGTAGCCTTATTGACTTTGCTAATTTTTTTTTTTTTTTAATCATGGGAAATGGGGATGGAGAAGCAACTGGTAATTCAGGACAAACATTATAATTCACTTTGGCTTTGAGGTTTAACAAAGAAGCGCGTCTTCTTTGTATTTGTGATCTTGGAATCCCAGACCACCTATTGCGTTCTCCTCTTGTGCTGCTTGATCTCCAGCAGGTGCCATCCAGCCGTTTCCTGTCTCACTTGTGCTCTTTTAAAAATATGAGTCTTATTTTAAAATGTTATTCATCTGTTAAAGAGAGAAAAAATTAAACTCCATTTTCTTTTGTTTTCTTCCACAGGACAAAAGCTAATAGAATCTTTGATACCTCTGAGCCCAAGAGAAAGAAACAAAGCCATCAGAAACCAGCCAAGAACCATGGAAGAGAAAAGAAAACTCAGGTGTGGACCAGAGCCTCTCCTTCTTTCTCAGATTTCAGGAGAATCTCCACTGTCGACTTTCTTGTATCCCCAAAAGATACGTAAATGTGGGAGATGGGACAAATATTTCTTAAAAGAAGAATTCCAAAGAACTCATGTCAGAACTCCCCACACCCCGGCCTTGAGTGTGGGTGGCTCTTATGAGGTACTTCGGGGAGTGGGATGTGGACAGGACAGAGGGAGAGGTAACTTTACAGAGGAGAAACCAGGCAAACACTACTTCAACCAGCAATCAAGGATAACATCACTGGAGACAGGGCTTGTGACGAGATGGGCACTACCTCTCTGAGAGTCTGTCTCTCTTAAAACCCATGGCCCAAGTCTCGTGCTGTTGTTAGCTGCTGTGGACTTGGCCCCCGACTCACGATGACACTATGCACAACTTGCTACCAGGTCCTGAGCCATCCCCTCATGGGGGGTGGGAGCATTGTCATCCATAGGCTTTTCATTGACTCATTTTTGGAATTGAATTCCCAGACCTTTCTTCTTTGTCTGTCTTAACCTGGAAGCCCCACCAGAGCATCATAGAGACCTTCATAAAGACCGTCATATAAGACCTTACCTTGGCTCTACTGACATCGGTTGTGCAGGGCTGCCTGTGCATTGTAGGCTGTTTAGTAGCTTCCCTGGCCTCTACCCACGAGATGCCAGCAGCCTTTTGAAAGTTGTGACAACAAAAAATGTTTCTGGACATTGCCAAATGTACCCCAGAGAGCAAATTTGTCCCCATCAAGAATCACTGTCTTATAGGATCTATATTTCTCCTCCATCCTTCCACTCTAGGATTACCCTCATTCCTCTTCCTTGCTCATTCCATTCTCATTACCCTGGTGTCCCTGCTGTTTGCCCACACAGAGTACTCCCTTATCCGCACAGCTAATCCTTCACCTCCTTCAAGGTTGTAAGCAAGTTCCTGAATAGTGCAAATGGTTGATTAAGAGCTGATTGGTTAAGAGCTCAGCTGTTTACCAGCTGTAAAGGTTTGTGGTTTGGATTCACCCAGAGGCATGCTGGAAGAAAACCCTGAGTTTTCTTAGCCATTGAAAACACTCTAGAGCACACAGTTCTACTCTGAAACACATGGGGTCTCCATGAATTGGGATCAACTCGATGGCAATTTTTTCTTTAAGACTGTAACACAGTCCCCACTCTGCACTTCCCGTCTACTTACTCTGCTCTGTTTTGTCTTTTTCTTTCCCATAGCACAGATCACCTTCTTACATGCTATATAGTTTAGCCATTTATTACTATGTTTAGAGCTAGTCCCACACTTACAATGGGGTTCCATTTGTCATAAGTCAGTTCTGACGTAAGGTGAATACCTCTTTTTGTTTGTTAATTTTCAGTAGTATTGCCTTTTATTATCAAGGTTGTTGGAAATATTGCATATAAAAATATTGCATATAAAATTACAGATATATTTCAAAGCATACATTAAAAAATGCACAAATTATAAACATACATCCTGACAATGAAGTATTGAACAACACTGGCATTTTGTCCATTGCAGTTATAATTCTACTTAAAGTCTGTGATCATCTGGATTATCCCTGGGAATGAGGATAGTGTTTCTAGTCAGAAATTGTTTTCTTTCCTTTTCAGTCACATACTGCTGCTTCCCAAATCTGTTTCTTGACTTCCTATTCAGTCACAGACTTCATTGTCGGCAAGGTCATAGTCTGCTACATGGCAGTGTTTTGAACAGTAAATCATAACACTGAACATCTGCATGTGAACATCTAAGGATGATAACATGAGCGAATTATGTGCTGCAACATTGTATGGAATGCATATTACTATCGATAAGATATGAAAAAAAGGGACCATCGTAAGTGTGGTTTGTTGTAACTTCAGTACATTCTAAGTCAGGTACTACCTGTATTGTTTATTGCATATTGCCTGTCTCTTCCAGCAGGAAAACCAGTCTGTCTTGCCCACTGCCTGAAACTGTGCCTAGCACATCTGTCCTAGGCACTTAGTAGTTATTTTTGTCTTTTGTTTTATTAGTTTCTCTTCTGGACTAGTGAAACATAAAGGGAAGTTTGCTGATAGGCTCTGAGGAAAGTTTTTTCCTGAGGGGTGGGGATAGGGAGAGAGAAGAGAAAGGCAGACACAGAGAGAAAGAGGCAAAGGTGGACCAGAGAGAGAGAGAGGAAGAGGAAGACAGAGACAGCTAATGAGAAATAAGGAGAAAGAACCAAAGGCACAGAAAGCCAGGGAGAGATGGAGGGAGACAGAGAAAGGAGGAGACAAAAACATGAGAAAAAGAAAAAGATCAGAGCCCAGCTCTCTCTTTTAAAAAAAAACAAGTTATTTTTTTGGTGGTTTTGGGTAAAGGTTTATACAGCATGTTAGGTTCCCATTCCACAATTTCTACACAAGTGGTGCTGTGACACTGGTGACATTCTTTACAAAGCGTGAACATTTTCATTATTTCTATTCTGATTGTTCTCTTTGCATTCATCTAGGTTCCCTACTACCTTACATTCTCATCTTTGTTTTAAAGTCATTATTAACTGTTTGGTCTCATGTAGGTGGGTTTTTTTTTTTAATTTTTACTTTTTATTTTATTAAGTAAAAGTTTATAACCCAAGTCAGTTTGCCATATAAGACCCTGAGCACCTGCCTCTCTGCAACTCTGTCTGTTCTCCTCACCCTGTGGCAGCACACTCTTCTTTTTCACTCTTTACTTCCAAGATTCACTCAACCAACACTGTCCCCTGCCCTCCACCCCCTCCTCTCCCCTCTAGAAAGAAATCAGTTGGATACCCTCATATATATAAAGTGCACACACCTAGGCATTCTTTTTGTTGTTGTGTTGTTGTTGTTTTTAAAGAGCACACTACTTAATGACTGATACTGCTTTTTGAGCTCATTTGTTATTTAGCTACTAGATAACCTCAGGGGTTTTCATTCAAACTGGTAAATCTGTCATAAGGCAGTAGTTTCAGGGAGTCCCTTCACTTTAAAGTAGTCCAGTCGATATGGTTTTATTTTTTTGTTTTAGAAATGTGAAGTTCTGTTGCACAATTTTATCCCATTCTGTCAGGATCTATCTGTTGTGGCCCTGACTAGAATGGTCAGCAGTGGTAGCTGGGCACCGTCTAGTGCTTTATGGTCTCAGTCCCTTCTGCTATCCCCACAGAAAGATTGTTGATAAAGAAAAAAGTAAGTGGTCTCGTCACACACTTAAGCTCAACTGCTGCGCTCAGTGTCTCAACTCCATCTCACGGGTAAGTCAGCCTTTACTGCAGTTGGCAAGCTGGGCAAGTGCGAGGGTGTGAAAACAGGGAGGCAGAAAAGGGGGGATGAAAGGGGACCGAAGGGGACACTAATTAAGGAAGAGGAACAAAACTCTGGGGCTCTTTCACTGCCCAGAGTCATAGAAATCGGGTCAACAGTACAGGAATGGGCAAAGAAAGTTGATACGGGCAAGGTCTGAGAGGCTGCTGAGTTAGCTGGGTAACTTAGCCCAGGTGAGCTGTACCTTCTTCAGCAGCAATCCTGGCAAAATAAAAATAGCCCTCGCCTTACAGGGTAGTCATAAACATTCAAAGAGATAACATTTGTAAATTCGTTTAGCGTGGTGCCAGAGAGATGGTGGCTGTTCTTGCTGTTAGGGTTCCTGCGTAGAAGCTATTTGTCAGGTGACTATAAAACCATGTGTTTTGTGTCCTAACTCCAGGCTTACCGGAAATTCGGGAACAGCGTGTCAGAATTCTTCAGTGCCATCAGCCTGTGGCAGAAGACACTCAAGGTCATTAGAGGCAAATTTGGAACCAGCGTTCTCTCATATTTCAACTTTCTGAAATGGCTTTTGAAGTTCAACATTTTTTTATTCATTGTGAACCTCAGTTTCATCATAATCCCTCAGTGTACTGTGGCTGAAAGGAATACCCTCCGCTTTACTGGATGGGAGCTTTTAACTGGAGCGGTAAGCTCTCCATCTCCTTTGTGTACAAACATCCAACTTGCATTCAGCACTCTGGAAATCAAGGGACTTATCTGGCTGCTCGCCCTGTCCAGACCATGGGGATCAACAGATGGGGAGAATAGTTGTTTCAAAAACAAAATTTTTCCCCCAAAGTAACGTGTACACAACATAGTGGCATCCCTGTCTCCCAAGGTAACCACCAACAAGAGTTTGACATTTTATTGTCTATATTTCTCTTTTCTACACACATGTGGACTCATTTGCAAGCATATATACATCATTTTTTTTTGAAAAAATTTAATTGTGATTAAATGAAAGTTTACAGTCCAAGTCAATCTGCCATATAAAATGCAGAGCACCCACCTCTCTGCAACTCTATCTGCTCTCCTCACCCTCTGACAGCACACTCTTCTTTTTCACTGTTTACTTCTAGGATCCATTCAACCTACACCTGTCCCTTCCTCTCCACCCTCTCTTCTCCCCTCTAGAAAGAAACCAGTAGGACAGCCTCATATATACATATAACCATAATGTACACATAGCACCCACATCACTCTCTGATACATCCTTTTATTGAAACAAAAGCTGAATTATTCATTAAGTACAGTCTGCAGTTGGCTTATTTATTTATTTTAACTTAACATGTGGTAGGCATCTTCCCATATCAGTATTCATGGATACACTTTTTCTTTTTATGTCTATGAAATACAGTGCTCCTTTTGAAAAAATTCTCAAAAGCTGAAAGTTCATTTTACCCTTCATCCCTTGTCTAACTGCTCAGCTCAAGGTATATCCCTATAGAATATTTTTATTTTTGTGCAAACAGATATGTAAATAAATAATCATTGTTTTAAATAAATACAAAGAAGATAGGATCACACTTGGTCTTGTAACTATTTGTTTCGTTCACTCTGTATCTTGGATGTCTACATAGATCCACATTCCTTGTTTTAACCACAGCCATAATTTATTTACCCAGCTCCTTATGGGAAGCATAGAGCCCTGCCTTGTGGGCTTATAGAGGGGACTGTTGCCCCTGAGTTTCTCTAGAGCAGGAATTGACAAACTACAGCCCAAGTGCCACATTTAGCTTGCCACCTGTTTTTGTACACCTTTTGGATGAAGAATGGTTTTTACATTCCTAAGTGGTTGAAAAAAAATGGTAAGACTTCATTAAATGTGGAAATGATAAAAAATTGAAATATCGGTGTCTATAGGTAATGTTTTATTGGAACAAAGCTACACCCATCCACTTACATGTTGTCTATGAATCCTGGTGGCATAGTGTCCCCAAGTGGTACGTCTGGTAGCCAAGAGATTGCCAGTTCAAATCTACCAGGCGCTCCTTGGAAACTCTCTGGTGCAGTTCTTCTTTGTCCTATGGGGTGAGTCCCTGTGAGTTGGCATCGACCTGACAGCAGTGAGTTTGGGTTTTTTTGTTGTTGTTGCTGCAGGGCACAGTTGAACAGTTACTACAGCAACCACGTGGCCTGCAAAGCAAAAAAAGAATTACTATCTGTCATTTACAGAAAGTGTTTGCTGACCCTTGCTATAAAATACAGTAAGATCTTTAATTTATCTTTTTATTCTTTTCTCCTCTTTCATTAAAAAAATTTCCTTAGGAGGAATGTCTTAAAAGGGAAATACTGAGTAAATTTCTCCTTTCTGGGGTCATTACTATGTAAAGTTATACATACCTAAAAAAGATAAAACAAAAAACCCACTGCCATCAAGTTGATTCCTATTCATAGTGACCCTGTAGGCAGAGTAGAACTGCCATATAGAATTTCCAGTGAACACCTAGCAAATTTGAACTGCTGACCTAGCATGTAACCACTATACCGCCAGGGTTTCCTCCAGTGTCCTAGCTGCTGGAATTGACTATTTCCTTACAGACTCCCTTAATTTCTTGCTGTACCCCTTACTTCATGTAAACTGCAGTTTAGATCTAAAGGCTTGATTTGTTTCACATTTTATATTTTAAAACTTTTTATTATGGTGAAATATATATAACCAAACATTTACCATGGCCTGCATTTTTATGTGTGTGATTCAGTGAGGTTACATTCCCCATGGGATGTAACCGTCACCACAGTCTTTAGTGTCTCTTCTCACATTTAACAGAATCCCCATAATACCTTCCTCCCTTCCCCTCCTGCCTGCCCTATCCCTGTAACCACTAGTAAACTGTAGGCACTGCTGATAAATGCCTACCCGATCTAAATATTTCGTGTGAATGGGATCCGACAATATTTTGTGCTTTGAGGCCTGATCTATTTTGCTCACTGTCATGTTTTCAAGGTTCATCCATGTTGCACCATGTGTTGGAATTTTGTTCTCTTTATAGCTGAATCGTAGTAAACATTTTTTTGCTGTAATACTAATAGTTGACCACACTAAAAGTCCAAACCTAGTGCCCTGAAGTCAATTCCAATTCACGGTGGCCTCATGTGTTACAGAGTATTACCAGGCTCTGTAGGGTTTTCTGGGGTGTGATCTTTATGGAAGCAGATCACCAGGCCTTTCTTCCATATTACCACTGAGTGGGTTCAGACTGCAAACCTTTTGGCTGGCAGCCAATTGCAGCCCACTGGTGCCACCAGAGGCCTTGTAATAGGTGACAGAGGCACTTCATGACTGATTGTCCCACTTTGAGTTCAGTTGGTCACTAGGGTGCGGTGACGACAGTCTGAGCCTTCATTGTAAAATTTTGGTGATCAGGGATTCCTTTCCAGCTCTGAGCCCTAGTGGTAACATGTCCATGTTCTTAGTGGCCTCAGGTGCTCCTCTGCTGGCAAAAGAAATGGGCTAAACTGACCAGCCCACGTTCTGGCAGACAGAAGAGGTGGGCTCGGCAGATCATACTCATTCATCTTGGTCTCCCGAGGTCCACCTGACCTAAGGTGTCTGGTCCTTTCCAGGGTTATTTTCAGGACACAGTGATGTACTATGGCTTTTACACCAATTCCACAATCCGGCACAAGAACATTAGGGCATCCTACAACATGCAGCTGGCTTACATCTTCACCCTCGGAGCCTGCTTGGTCGTCTGCTTTTTCAGTTTGCTCTACAGGTACAGAGGGGCAGCGTTTCTGGAGCCTAAGGCTCTTTCTGATTTAGCGGGGATTCAGAAGACTTGAAAATTGCAAAATTGCCCAGGAAACTGTTTTCCTGCAATTTCAACCTTCAGACTGCCGTCTAATCCTAGCTTTGTGTTCCATAACATAAAATAGGAGTTTGGGTAGAAAAAGAGAGGTTTTCATGCGTTCTTGAAGAAAGTGGTCAGTGTGCGAATAGGAGGCAGTGATTCAGGTAGTTATAGGGACAAAAGGACATGGATGGACAGTTGTGATAGAGAAAGTGCTGTTAGGTGCTAAAGAGTCTGTTCCTACTCATAGTGTCCCCGTGTACAACAAAGCCAAACTCTGTCTGATCTTGTGCCATCTGCGCAGTTGGCAAATTCAATCCACAACAGTGTATTTATTCATTGGCTGTTGTAATAATCCTCTGAACTGGCTACTGTTATCATCCCCATTATAACCAGCTACTGCTTGCCACTGAGTTAACTCCAACTCCTGGCTATCCCATGTGTGTCAGATTAGAAGTGTGCACCATAGGATTTTCAATGACTGATTTTTTGGAAGTAGACCGCCAGGACTCTTCTGAGGCACCTCTGATGTACTCAAACCTCTTTCTGGTTAGAAGCTGAGCATCTTAACCCTTTGTATCACCTAGAGACTCCCTGTCCCCATTATACAGATGTGGAAACTAAGTCACATCAGTTAAATATTACAGCTGGTAAAGCTAGGACTGCAAACTAGGCTGTCCCGTTGTTGCGTTTGTTATCATAAGGAAGGGCTCGGGGGTAATCTTTGATGTTGCCTTTCACTGTGAATGATAGGACTTTGCTTTTTTTAAAATTGAGTTATGCTTAAAACACCTGTTGTAATAACCCTTGGGTGTTTGGTTTCTGCTTTCCCTAGCATGGCCAAGTATTTCCGTAACAACTTCATCAACCCCCATATTTACTCCAGTGGGATTACTAAACTTATCTTTTGCTGGGACTTCACCATCACTCATGAAAAAGCTGTGAAGCTGAAACAGAAGAACCTCAGTACTGAGATTAGGGTAAGGCAGGCCTGCTCAACCCACCTTCTTCCTCCAGTAGATCCTGAAGTTTTCTTAAAGTAATAACAAATTATTTTTTATTGCCTATAAGTCTGGCAAAAGGTTAAAAATATTCATAATATGCAGTGCTGATGATGACACAGGGCAATAGGCATTTTAATATGGCGTCGGTGGCTTTGTAACTGCTATGACTTTATTAGAAGGCAGTTTAGCTGTTTGTATCAAATTTTAAATGTTCACCCTTCTTCACGCCTTTGTTCAAGGTTTACAGTTTTATCCTAGGGCAGTGATATTCAATCAGGGGTGATTTTGCCTCCCTAGGGGACACTTGGCAATGTTTGTAGGCTTTTTTGGTTGTCACAGTTGGGAGGGAGGCTACTGGCATGTAGCAAGTAGAGTCTAGGGATGGCTCTAAATGTCCCACAATGTACAGGACACCCCATTTGCATCCAAAGAATTATCTGAACCAAGATATCAATAGTTCTGAGACTGAGGAACTTTGGTCTATGGAAAAAAATTTCATTAGGAAGAAAGAGCAAGACATATTTCTCTTTTTTTATTGTAATTAAATGAAAGCATACAATCCAAATCAATTTTGCATGCTCACCTATCTACAGCTTCTGCTCTCCTTGCCTGGTGACAGCACACTCCTCCTTTTCATTGTATACTTCTAGTCTTCTCTTAACAAGCTCCTGTCCCCTCCTTTTCCACCCTGTCCTCTCCCATCTAGAAAGAGACCAGCAGGACAGCCTCCTATAAATGCACAGAACCATAAAGACACATTTCTAAACAAAGAGACTTTGCAAAAAGAGTTGCAGAAGTTAACTTCTCCCTTGGTGAAGATACCCAACCTCTTCTTCAACAAAGCACTCCATGATCTCAACATACCTTCCCTGAGAGCATGACCTCAGTCATGCTGTCAGTTCTACCTGTCCCCCTAAGATGGAAAGAGTGTTTGATGTGGTGAAGGGGGTTCTTTGGCCCCACTAGAGATTTTTCCCCAGTGTCTCCCATAACCCACATCCATCAACGTTTCCACTGTCTCTTAACCTGTGCATCTGAGGTTGGTGTCTCTGTCCCATGGTGGGTGTTCACCGTGAGTTCTTGGCTAACAGTGGAGAGGGGTCTCTTGGTCAGCTTCTCTTCTTTGTGTTCTTAGGAGAACCTGTCAGAAATCCTACAAGAAAACATCAAGTTGACGCTAAGTCAACAAGCGACCCGCTTGTGTGCCCATGCAGTGGCCTGGGTTGCCTCCACTGGGGTGGCCGTCGCCTGCTGTGTAGGCACTTACTACCTGGCCGAGGCCAACTCAGAGGTAAGTCCAGAGGGGCCGGAGCCCCAGGGTTCAGGGCAGTGACACTGAGGTGAAGGGATGGGGTGCTGGAGGGGGAGGCTGCTACTCCAGTAGGGTCCATGGCCTGCAGTGCTATCGCCACCTGGAGGCGTGTTTGGAAGTGCAGAATCTCTAGTCCTGCCCACGGACTCAGAGTCAGCGTTGTAACCAGATCTCCAGGGTGCGTGTGTGTGTGCATGCATGCGTGTGCACTGCAGTCAGAAGCTCTCAACCAATGGGATTTGTGACCAAAGACTTGGGATCAAGTTCTAGTTTCTTCCTCTGTTGTTATATCCCTAAGTCCGTACCCAGAACCTTGGTGGTGTAGTAGTTAAGAGTTTAGCTGCTAACCAAAAAGGTCAGCAATTCGAATCTACCAGTTACTCCTTGGAAACCCTATAGGGCAGTTCTGCTCTGTGCTATAGGGTCACTGTGAGTCGGAATCAACTCAACAGTGATGGGTTTCAGGTTGAAGTCCTTATCCAGCACAAAGGAGATGTTCAGTAACTTGTAAATAGATGGATTTAGGTAAGTCATTTCATCTTTCTGAGATCTGGGTTCGTCTCTATCAAACGAAACTGACAGTTCCTGGCTTTGTAGGCATGTGGTTGGGATTAGAAATGGGGTAGAGGGTCCACCCTTTGTCTGGCGCCACAGGTGATGAAGGAGTGTTACTTTCTAAAAGTTTTATTTTACTATGCTGAAAACATACATGAGAACACATTCAGCAATTTCTGCGTGTATAATTCAGGGCCATTGATTATATGCTTAGCGATGCGCAGCCATTCTCATCCTCGCTTTCCAAATCATTCCACCGCCGTCAGCATCCACTGAGTAATGCTGCCAGAGCACAGATGCCCTCTCTCCCGTCTCTCCCACCCTCAGGTCACCACTAATGATCTTTGGTTTCTATATGTTTGCTAATGTCATTTTGCTGGTAACTTAGTTCGCTCAGCATGATGTCTTCAAGGTTCTCCATGTATGTTGTAGCAGTCAGCACGACTTCCTTTTTCTTTCTGGTGGAAGGAATGGTGTGTGTGTGTGTGTGTGTGTGTGTGTTTTTAATGGCTTAGGCTCTGAACCTAATTAGCGGGGTGGCCTGGGAAAAGTACTATTTTATTTGTAGGTTTCAGCTTGTTTTCCTCTGCAAAATAGAGCTAAATTGTATCTACAGTTTGCCTACTTCTAGAATTGTGTTGCAGGTCTGTCTGACTATGACACTTTCTTTTCATGAGTTCTTCCCCGAAACCAAATTGGATAAACCATTGAGTCGAGTGAGACTCCCAAAGACCTCTCACGTGTCAGAGTAGAACTCTGCCCTGTAGGGTTTTCAGTAGCTGCAATCTTTTGGAATTAGATTGCCAGGCCTTTCTCCTGAGGTGTCGCTGAGTGGATTCAAACCTTCAACCTTTACGTTAGTAGCCAAGAACCTCCAAGGTTATGGGCACCCCTGTATGGTAGCTTTGGTGGCACCTCCAACAGCAAGAAAGCCCTGACTCGCTGTCCCAGACCTCAGACTGGCCGTTGGACATGGGCTCAGATCTGCCATCCTCTTGTTGGGTGACTGTGGGCAAATCCCTTTGCCTCTCTGATCCCCAGTTTGCTTATCAGTTAAGTGAAGTTTGTTAGCACCAGAAAGGAGCCCTGGTAGCTCAGTGGTTAAGCTTCTGGCTGTTAACTCAAAGTTCTGCTGTTTGAACCCATCAGTCACTCTGAGGGAGAAAGATGTGGCAGCCTGTTTCTGTAAAGATTACAGCCTTGGAAAGCACCTGGAGTAGTTCTGCCCTGACCTATAGGGTCACCAAGAGCTGGAATCAACTCGACTATCCACAACATTAGCATCCCCACCTGGCTGCTGGGTGAGTTCAGGTCACCAGCCTTTAGGGCAAAAGAAAACTCTATTGCCCTCATGTTGATTCTGACTCATAGCTACCCTGTAGAGCAGAGTCGAACTGCCGCATAAGGTTTCCAAGGAGCAGCTGGTAGATTTGAACTGCTGACCTTTTTGTTAGCAGCCTGAGCTCTTTACTATACCACCAGGGCTCCAAATCCAAAAAACAAATTTGTTGTCCTTCAGTTGATTTCATCTCATAGACACCCTATAGAATACAGTAAAACTGTCATACAAGGTTTCTAGGAAGTGGCTGGTGGATGCGAATTGCCTGCCTTTCGCTCTTAATCACTGCAATGAAGTGCAAACCAATTGCACTATGGAGTGATTTCCAATAAACAACAGCTTAAGAGTTCGTTCAATCTTTCTGGGGTTTTCCCATGGTAGGGAGTCCTCTGAGGAAGGCAGAGAAGGGTTCGGTGCACAGTTAGCATCTCGGTTTTCCCCGTTTGTGCTCTGCAGTTTCTGAAGAAGCACAACAACGCAGGGGCGGTGCTGTTACTGCCGTTCGTTGTGTCCTGCGTCAACCTGGCTGTGCCACGGCTCTATTCTCTGTTCAGGCTGGTGGAGAGGTACGAGATGCCACGGCACGAGGTCTACGTTCTCCTGATCCGGTAGGTCACTCCTGGTATCCAAGTTCTCTTCTCCAGTAGTAATTTCAAGAACAAAGTGTGTATGTGTGGTATGAATTAATAATAAACCTCAACAGCTCTGAAAAACCATAGCTGTTGAATATCTCCGCCTTTTGCTCAGCTATTGCTGAACCTTTCCAGTTGCTGTCAGCCTGGGGATTAACCTGGCTGTTCTAGGAATGAGCTGTGCAGTTGTTCAGGCAGTGCACTGCACAAAGGTTTCTGGCTGAGGAGTTGTGGGGGACTGAAATCCAGTAAGTGTTCCCATTAGTTAAGAGACTCTGAGTCCTGGTACCTACTATGTCAGCTCCGGGGTGGGGGGAAGGGTGCGTTTTTGTGTTAAGCCACTCGCACAGAGGCATTGGGGTGAGTTTTGGCAGTTTACTGGCTGGGAGAAACCCAAACCCAACCCACTGCCATTGAGTCAGGCCTGACTCATAGCAGTCCTACAGGACAGAGAAGAACTGTCCCAGAGGGTTTCCAAGGAGTACCCAGTGGGTTTGAACTGCTGGCCTTTTGGTTAGAAGCTGTAGCGTTTAACTGCTAACACCGCAGGGGTTTCCTTAGCTGGGAGGGACTGCTTTTTTGTGACTCTAACGAAGGCCCTGACAGACATGGCCCCAGGGTTTGGATAAACAAAGCACAAAACTCCCCAAATTGTGTCCTGAGAGCCTTTTCCTGGCTAGTTCCTGACAATGGTGGTGTTTATAACAACACTAGCCCAGAGCCAGTGGCTACTGAGTTGACTCTGACTGAAGGCAACCCCATGTGTATCAGAGTACAACCGTGCTCCTTGGAGTTTTTTGTTTTAAATACTATTTTATTGCATTTTTGGTGAAGGAATACCTAGTAGTTTGGCTTCCCATTCAACAGTTTCTACACAAGTTGTTCAATGACATTGATGACATTCTTCACAATGAGCAAACACTCATTATTGCCATTCTGATTGTTTTGTTTCTGTTATTCTAGCTTCCCTGCCCCCTTACATTCTCGTCTTTGTTTGAAAGTACTTATTGCCTGTTTAGTTTCATTTGGTGATTTGTAAAAGGATCACAGTACTTGTGGGTGACATTCATGATTTTTTGAATATATTTGTTATTTAGCTACAACATGACCTTAGAGGTTGGTTTCAGTTCAAGGTCTGAAGGATATCACAGGGCAGTAGTCGTGGGGAGTCTTCTAGTCTAAACTAGTTCAGTAGGTCTGTTTATTGTTTGGTTTTTAGGAATTTTGAGGTTCTGTTCCACATTTTTCTTCCATTCTATCAGGGACAATCTATTATGGCCCTGAATAGAATGATAGGTAATGGTAGCTGGGCACCATCTATTTCTGCTGGTCTCAGAAAAGATGAACCCATGGTTCATGTAGACTATTTGTTCTGTAGACTAATTTCTTCTTTGAGTCTTTGACTGTTTCTTTTTCTTTTGCTCCGAATGAGTAGAAATCAATAGTTGTATCTTAGATGATCCATAGCATGTCCAGTGGCTGATTTTTTCAGGCCTTTCTTTGAGTCACCTCTGGGTGGACTTGAACCCCTAAATGAGTGAATTAACCATTTGTACCACCCAGAGACTTCAATCAGTAGAGGTAAACTAAGAGATGAATCAGTAGAGTTTCAGGGTCTCCTACTAGCTAGGCACTGCACAAGAGGTTGTAGATCTGGCATTGAAAAAAAAATCCACGTATTTCTTTCTTTTATGGAAGTTAGAGCCTAGTACAGTGCTTCTTAGCCCTGAGTGTGCTTCAGAGTCATGAGGGCTTTTTCAAACACCTCTTTCTGGGACCTACCCCCGGAGTTTCTCATTTGGTAGTTCTGGGATTGGGTCTGAGAATCTGCTTTCCCAACAGGTTTCTAGGTGATGCTGATGATGCTTGTCTGGAATCACTGGTCTAGTGATATATGATTCTTGGTATACTTATGCCAGAGCCCTGTTAAAACCAGCAGGTACCGTCCAGTCCAAGGTACAACAATTGGTCTCTATTCACCTGGAGCAACAGAGGAGGTAGGAGAGGCAGGAATAGGAAGAAGAAATGGAATGTTTGGCTAATTGCCTCCATGATCAGCTGGCTCTTACTCTGTAAGACCAAAAGCACTAGATGGTGCCTGGCTACAGTTGCTGAATGAATTGATCAAAGATACTATAGAAAAATCCTAATCAAAATGGGGAACACACAGAACAGAATTTTAAATTCTCATGGACTCCTGATTTTCTGGATTCATGGAGGCTGGATGAATCCCTGAAACAGTTGCCCTAAAATACTCTTTAAACCTTAAGCCAGAAATACCTCCTGAAGTCTTCTTAAAACCAAACAGTGGTTTAGCTTAATTTGTAAGGAATGTCTGCCTTGAGCACTGAGGTCATTCAAGATCTGTCTATGTGGGATCAAAGTGACAATGGCAACTCGAAAGATTAGATAAGAATCTCAGGGGCGGTGAGGGAGAACCACCTCAGAACAGGGGGTGAAGATGGCTGCACAGCTCGAAGAATCAATGTCACTGAATTATACTTGTAGAAACTGTTGAATTGGTGGGTTTTCTTGAGTATATCCTCAGAATAAATGAAATAATAATTTAAAAAACCCGGCAGATATTGAATTAAGCAAAGTGGCTAAGCATAAAATCCTCTTTGTTTGGACAGATTTATAAAGCTTAAGGCTGACGATTCAGTAAGTACTTAATAGCATGTACTCTCTGGTGGCGTAGTGGTGCAGTGGCGCAGTGCTACAGCTGCTAACCAAAAAGGCAGCAGTTTAAATCCACCAGGCGGTCCTTGGAAACTCTGTGGGGCAGTTCTACTGTGTCCTAGAGGGTTGTTATGAGTCAGAATGGGCAGCACCGGGTTTGGTTTTTGGTTTTATTTTATTTTTGGTGTATTGTCAGCACTCAAATGTTAGTATCCTATTATCACAATGAAGAGGGAAATCAGATAGTCTGGAGATGCATCAAAAGAAGGTATATCCAAACCAAAAAAACAAACCTGCTGTTGTCGAGCTGATTCTAACTCCTTGTGACCCCTGAGGGTGTACCAGTTAGAGTAAATTAAGTTATGCTGTAGCAGCAAATACCCCTCCCCTCAACTCTCAGTGGCTTGCTCATCCCACATGTCCACTGTGGATTAACAGTTGCTTTCTGCTCCTGCTAGTCTCTCAGGGATCCAAGCTGAGACAGTAGCTACTTTGGGAATATTGTTGATCACCATTCCAGAGGGAAGAGCTTGTGTCCTGCAGGATCTCACACCAGCATTGAAATGCTCCAGCATAGAATGACATGAAGTGTCACTTCTGCTCATAATGCACTTATCAGAACTGGTGACATGATCCATCCAACCACAGAGTGCCAAGACTTGCAGTCTGACTATGGGCCCCAAAGGAAATAAGGGGTAACAGCTCTAATAACTGCTATGAGGGTAATGATAGTTGTTTTCTCTTCTGTTATTTAGAAACATCTTTCTGAAAATGTCCATCATTGGAATTCTATGTTACTATTGGCTTAACATTGTGGCCCTGTCTGGGGAAGAGGTGAGATTTTCATTTCCTTCTGCCTTACTTCCAGTTTCTTAGCCTGTTAGCATCAAGGAAGAAGTGAGCTTCTCAAGAGCCATCATGCCTCTTACTTGGCATGGATTCCTTTCTAGGAAGAGAACAGAGGCTAATCTGAAGGCAACTGGGGGGGAAAAGAATCTCCTCCACCAAAAAAAAAAAAAGGGGGGGGGGCACAGTTTCTAGTCTGAAGACCAACTGTGTCATCTACAGATCATCCAATCTGTTTTAGCTTCAGTTTTCTCATCTGTAAAATGGGGGTAAACACCATCAAGTAAAGCATGTATACAGTACTAGGCATATGGCAGGCGCTCAACAGATGGTCCTAATTTTGATACTAATCAATGCAACCAGCCTTGGCATTTGGGAAAGGATCCTTTTGATCCTTTACCATTGATGTTCCATTTTCTCTCTAAACTAGATGCCCCAGGCTTCCTCATTCTGCAGACATGCAGTCTTGGCAGTAACAATTATGTCCCAACTCTGATTATTTCTGGCCCTCCCCTCATTGAAGACAGCTCCTTATGCTTCCTCCACCCCAGAGAGCCTTCCTCAGTCATGTCTGGGAGTCCCTGAGATGATGTCCTGTGTAGATTCAGGAACAGGCCAGTCTCTCTGGTCTTACTAGTATGCTGTCTCGCTGCTAATGAGATCCCCATGAAAAATGGGTCTCCATACCCCCAATCATCCTTAGCTGTTGGACAGTCAGGATCCTCAGGATACAAGAGATTTGTTGGGGCTCAAAATGGAGTCAGGGAAGTAGGGTCTTTTCCCTAACTTCTGTCACCCTGTGTCCCATGGGCCCCCAAATAGCATTAGTTGTGTCCAGACTCAAACCATCTTATATGACGTGGTGCCCTCACCTTCCTCCCACAGATTCAAAACCAGTCCTCTAAGCGGGGCTGGTGAAAGCTGATCTCATGTTATTCTTCTATTCGTCTATCTGTCCATGTGTCCATGTGTCCATCCAACCCTCCCTCAATCATCCTTGCACTGTGCACCTAAAACTTCCCTCTTTCAGCTGAACCAAAGAGCTGCTGGTCAGGGTGTATCATCCAATAAGCAAGCTAAGCATGGGCTTACTTGTGCTTACTTTGCTTATCGAGTCATCTGTCCCTTCAGAGGTTGTAATTGGAAAAGAGGCTTTGATTCTGTAGGAGAGTGTCATGGGGTTGGGCAAGAGACAGGTGCCAGCCAGACCTAGAAGCAGAATCTTGCGTGTGGTGAACAAATGTGTCTTTGCTCACTGTAGATGATCTGGTAAACACAGTAAGCATTGTGCTTACCTTGTCTGTTAGATAACCTTCCCCTGCTGTTGGTCCATCAACTTATGGGGATGACTGCCTGCAAAGGTTACTGGCTACAAATTTCCAGTCTGTTCAAGCCAAGGCACCCAGCCTGTGTGCCCGGAAAGGGAGACTCCTGATTGGCAAAAATGCACCATTAGGTCGAGTGCCTTCATCCAACAGATAGGAATCAATTTTTAATCCTTAACCTTCTAGGCCACTTCCTTAGCTCAACAGATATGAATTGGTTTTTCTCCCTGAGATCAAGAAGCAAAAAGAGTAGAGGTGGTATTGACCATGGATGCCTTCTGTTCTCTGGAAGAAACTGATTAACCTGGCTGAGAAATGGGATCCAAACGAGGTAGAGCAGAGATGAAAAGTTTTGAGAGGAGAGATGGTGAGGGGGAAGTTTTGGTACATGTTTGAGGACAAGCTTCAACAGGGGAGAAAGGGGCACAGAAAGAGAGTGTATGCCTTTGAAAATGAACTTGGGCTAATGGTGCCTTTTTGCTAAAGGTGGGTGTTCTTTTGTGGGCACACAAGGACTTGGTCAGACTGAGCTGCCAACCCTGGGCTAGTGGGAATGGGCTGGGGTCGCATTGCCATCCTGCATCCTGACTCCTGTTTGCCTTCCAGTGTTGGGAAAGCCTCATCGGCCAGGAAATCTATCGCCTCCTCCTGATGGATTTTGTGTTCTCTTTGGCTGATTCCCTTCTTGGGGAGTTTCTGAGGAGGTAAATAATTGTCGGGGGACCGTGGTGTTTCACTGGTAGCATTCTTGCCTTTCATGCTGGCCCATGCACTTCAAGTGCAGTCCCGTCCTGTTGGTGATTGGACATTTTGGGTGCTGCCGTGTTTCTGAACAGAAAACCCTGAAGATCACATTGGTCTGATCTACAATCCATCGTGGGGGTGACATAGGACCGAGAACCATTTTGTCCCATTGTGCATACTGCAGCCTACAATAACAGCAAATATCTGTCAGTTTGTTGGTCTTGGGTAACCAGTATTTGACACTGTAATCAGAACCTTATTCTAGGCTGAGGGGAAGTATAGGTCCCTTACACGTTGAAAATATGCATTGTTCTGTCTGGCTGTTGTCCCCTGGGCTATTGCTTCCTTCTAACCTAATGAAGACTTCACCTTGACCTATAACCCTGTTGGCACAGTTGGCTTGGTCAGTAGGCCCTTCACAACCTTCTCTTATGAAAGAAATTCTAGAAATAAGGCTCAGAAACTGAGCACTATTTGAAATCCTATCCGCTGTAGATGTTTTAATCATTGAGTGCATATTCTTCCATGTATTTTTCAATGCATGTACACACACACTGCTCTATGTGTGCAGACTGTATAATTTTTAGTAAAAATGTGTAGAACCATTGTGGAACGTGTGTGTTTATCTCATGGAATCATTATGTCCTAGCATCTTTCTGTGACAATGCCATAAATTTAGGTCATAGTTGTAATTTATGTACCAGTTTTTACTTTAGATCTTGCCAAGTGTAAGTGATTATAAATAACCACCAATGTTAAATATTGAGCAGCTGTCATCACTGACCTTTATAAGGCTTATTACTTATTTATTTTTAATAATTAAAATGACCCCTTTTTCTTTGTAGACATTTGCATGTTTATATATTGATTTAGGATCTTATGATAAGGTGATGTGATTTTTTTCCTCTGCGGGTAGGCTGAATACCACATTTCTCTACCCAGTTCTATCCAGACTCACTCTATTCCAGCTTCTGTCCAAGGCCTGGTCATAATGGTGAAAAGTTTTGTTTTGTTTTGTTTTTGACAATAACTTTATTGGCAACTCTTCTGTAGGAAGAAAGCAGTGTGGTCTCAGCTGTCTGCAGGGTAAATGGAGACCTTTGCTTCCTTCCTGTGGATTCAGAAAACAGGGAAACACATTATAGTGATAAAAAACAAAAAGGAAACCTGTTGCTGTGGAGCCTATTCCAACTCATCACAACCCTATAGGACAGAGTAGAATGGTCCCATAAAGTTTCCAAGGAGCAGCTGGTGGATTCCGACTGCCAACCTTTTGGTTAGCAGCCAAAGTAGCAGTGTCCAAAATTTAAGCAGTTTTGAGTTTACTTAGTTGGAGGGTATTAAGCTCATATGGCCCATGAGACAAAAAAGGTTTAATAAACAAGGAGTTATTATTAAGTGCAGTTGAGTCAGGTTTTGACTCACAGGGACCTGCAGTGACAGAGTAGAACTGCCCCATATGGTTTCTGAGGCTGTAACCTTTACAGGCGTGTTATCACCAGGTCTTTCTCTGGGGCAGCCTCTAAACCCACTGTCATTGAGTCAGTTCTCACTCAGTGGCCCTGGAGGACAGAGTAGAACTGCCCCATGGAGTCTCCAAGGCTGTGATCTTTACAGAAGCAGACTGCCACATCTTTTCTCCTGTGGAGCCCCTGGTGGGTTTGAAACTCTGACTTTTTTGGTTAGCAGATGAGTACTTAACCACTGCACCCCCACTTTTTTCCTACGAGCCTTTGGGTGGGTGCAAACCACCAGTTTTTCGGCTAGAAAACGATGGCTTAACCATTGTGCACCAGGACCCTTATACCAGGTGATGGGTGGGATGATTTAAATAATTAGGGTTAAAAATGTTTTCTAGACCCCTTTAAATCATTTCAGCTGCATTAATTCCATTTTCGTCATTTCATTATAACAAACTTCTCATCCTTGTGTGTTTATTTCCACTGACATCACTGCAATGGAATGATTTCAGAAACATGCTTATACTTGGAACTTTAAAAAAAAAAAAAGGCAAGAGAATTTATGACTTTATTCCTAACCAGTGAGGGTCTCCTTTGTTGACTGACATAGGTTGTGAGAGGGATCTTTTGAAGGATGAATTTGATGGTTTGGGTAGTCAACTCAGCACATTTTTGCAGAATCATTGGGTTGCACCTCATCACCAGCCTTGGCTTACCAGAATTTGACATTGCCAGAAACGTCCTGGAGCTCATCTATGCACAGACCCTCGTGTGGTAAGTCTATGGCTAACACCTGACTTGAGGACTCCCGGTCTCTTTGGCAAGACCCCCAGAATCTGCCGTTGCTTTTAAAAACCTGTGGAGCCAGTCTGAGAATGGGACTGTAGATCCAGACTGTTCTTTTTCCTTTATGAGATCCTGAGGACTGCAGATAAGATTGCATAGAGCAGGCATTAGCCTACAGATGTGTTTTCCTAGTTCTCCAAAGTGCTTTTTCTAATAATTGAACCACCAATATTAAAATTTATGTAAAATTTTTAAATTTCTGGCTTCTCTGGAATAAAGGAAAGAGCTGTCCCATCTTTCTTCATTGTAGTAATTGGCTAGGCTGTGAAGTGGGGGAAATGTTGCTGTGTCAGCTTCAGTTCATGGCAATGCCATGTGCATCAGAGTACCGCTGTGCTCCACAGGTTTTTCAAGGGCTTGTTTGTTGGAAGAAAGTCTCCAGGCCTTTCTTCCAAGGTACCTCTGGGTGAACTTAAACTGCCAACGTGTCAGTTAGTAGCCAGGAGCATTAACTGTTTGTGCCACCCAGGGACACTGTGTGCCTTTATTTTGCCCTGTTCCTTACCTTAAACCTTTGCTTTCTCAGCATGGACTTGCCAGTTCTCATCACTTTTATGCTGTCAGTTTTCTTATAGTAGAAAACATTACTTCCCATTTATGTCCCCCCAAAACAGGGAAAACACAGAAAGGGAGGGAGGGCTGTGTGTTTCTTGCACTTGGGCTGCTTCACACATTGATGTATCATCTGCTGGGGCTGCTCCAGCCACTACATGTTTAAAAGTCAGATTCTGAATCCTGGCAACCCTATTTGTTACAGAATAAAACTGCCCCATAGGGTTTCTTGGCTGTAATCTTTCCAGAAGCAGATCACCAAGCCTTTCTTCTGTGGTGCTACTGGGTGAGTTCAGACTGCCCACAATTAGGTTGTTAGTTGGGCACAAACTGTTCGCATCACCCAGGGATCTTCTTATTTAACAGATACTAATAGGTGTTGTGTGCTTTGCGCCCATTTAAAAAAAAATATTACCATCCAGTTGATAGAGACCCTACAGGACAGAATAGAACTGCCCGATAGGTTTCTATGGAACACCTGGTGGATTTGAACTTTTGACCTGTTGGTTAGCAGCTATAGCTCTTAATCATTATGCCATCAGGGTTTCCTGCCACTAGAGTTTCTGACTCTGTGCCCAAGCCCACTGCCGTCAAGTTGGTCCTGACTCATAACAACCCTGTAGGACAGAGTAGAACTGTCCCATGGAGTTCCTAAGGAGTGCCTGGTGGATTTGAATTGCTAACTTTTGGTCAGCAGATGTGGCACTTAACCACGATGCTACCAGGATGTCCCACTATGTGACAGGTGGCTTTAATTTCAAAGCCCAAGCCCTTGTTATGTGTGATCTGTGACTGAAGGTGACAAAAGGAACTGTGAGTGGTGAGGGAGGAAAGATACTAGCAGAGATAGCTGTGATTACATCTGGGCCTTTGAGGATTTTGTTGGTAAGATGTGAATAAGCATAATCAGAAACACGTACATCTATTCCATTTTTCTGTATCAATTATAGATTTAACTTCTGTGGATTTCAGGAGAACATTGCCTTGGTAATGAGTTTTAAAAGAAGCAACTACAACTGTGCAGAGGAATGATTGTAGAGAAGAGGGGAAGAAAAGCTGTCCCTTTTTTGGCTTATCTGTCTGTCACCCAAGGAGGGCCTGGGTGGTACAAATGCCCCTAGGCTACCAACTGGGAGTTGGAGGTTTGAGTCCACCCAGAGGCACCTTGGAAGAAAGGCCTGGTAATCTCCCAAAGGAGCACTATCCATCAAATACCCTTGGGAGTACCTTTCGACTTTTGTCACCTATGTGGTTGCTGTGAGTCAGAGTGGACTGGATAGTATTGAGGTCTTTTTTATTTTTATTTTTATTTAACATAACTGAGTGAAAATGTACATTCACATGTAAATTTACATGCCCCCCTATAGGCAGCTTCCACTGCTCTCCCTGTCCGGTGACTGCACACTATTCCTCTCTGCTCCATACATGTCTCATCCTCCCAACAGTCTCCTTTCCCCTCCTCTCCGTTCACTCCCCTTCCTCCAGCCAGAGGTCAGCAAGATGATATCCTATAGATGTATAGAACCATAAAGTGCTTCCAATATATGGTTACTCTGCATTGCCAAATCCAATCCATTCCTGTCCAAAGAGTGGACCTTTGTTATAATTTATGGGAAAGGGCAGCATCAGGGCCAGGGGCCATGCTCTCAGAGGAGCCCCAAAACTGCTGGACCATCAATTGAGGTCTTTTAGTGGAGATCTCATGATGCACCTCTTTTTATTCTTGTGTTGCCAGTGAGGCTCCTCTCTGTGAGCTCCATCATGGCTATCACTGGTGGTGGCCGGGCACCATCCGGTTCTTCCGGTCCCAGGTCGATGTAGGCACCCACTCTTGCGGGTCTCTCTGTCTTCTCGGTTGTCTTTACCGCATGCCATTTTGGCCCTCGGTGAGCATCCGTTCCTGCTGAGTTGGGACCATTTGCTGTGTGCAGTATTGAGGACTTTTTATGCATCACTTGTAATGTTTTTACTTAATATTTTTTTAAGTTGCCTGTCAATATTTTTGGAATTCCTGGGTGGCACAAATGGTTAAGCCCTTAACTACTAACTGAGAGATTGGTATTTTGAGTCCACCCAGAGGTCCCTCAGAAGAAAGGCCTGGCAATTTGCTTCCCAAAGGTGACAGCCTTGGAAACCCTGTGGAGCAGTGGTTCTACCCTGCATGTATGCAGTGAACATGAGTTGAACTTCACTCTGTGACAGCTGGCTTGGTATTGGATTTGCCATGTTGTTATTAAAAATATTTTTAAAGTCATCTTTTTTTTACAATTATAAATGGATTGTAAAATCAAGTGACATTTGACATAAGTTGGAAACAACAAACAAACCCACTGCAGTTGATTCCTATTCATAGTGACCCCATAGGACAGAGTAGAACTGCCCTATAGAATTTCCAAGGAGAGACTGGTGGATTGAAACTGCCGACCTTTTGGTTAGCAGATGCAGCACTTAACCATTATGCCACCAGGGTTTCCAATAAATCAGAAGTAACTGGAAAAATTGAGGCAAATACCACTGTAAAAAGCCGGTAAATTCTAGCTAGATGCTGCCACCTGCTGAAGCACTCAGGCTAAAACCTGCTCCTTCTTTTTGCAAAATGGGAGGGTGGTAAGAACAAAGAAATTTTTTTTTTCTAGTAAAGGAAAGGAGAGTTAGCAAGTGTAAAGAGTTAAAGGCAATCTATTACCAAAGTAAGATTTTCCTCTTTGGCCCTCAGGAGATGGAAGAGGGCTGAAGAGGGAATAATGCCTTTCTCACTTAGGACTCAGTGCACTGAAAAGCCTTCTCCCTGTAGGGCCTCAGACTTTCGTTAACTGCACTGGCATTAACTGCACTGGGACAGGAGTCAGAGAAAGAGGGGACATGTCCCACACCTTGGGACATGCCAGGTTAGGGCATACTGGATGTCATCTGCCAGTTACAGTGGCTGTGTGCATGGCGTTCTCTAAAAAGCGATTTTGGGGAAGAGAGCATCTGTGGATGCTGGATGTGGCCAGAAACAGCATGCTTTGCTGTGGTGGAAGGCGTCTTTCTCTCTCTCTTCTCCGGACGCCCCCATATCTGCATCCTTCCTCTGAAGTCTCCTCCAGTCTCTGACATTCACCCTCTTTCCCTTGCAGGATTGGAATCTTCTTCTGCCCTCTGCTGCCGTTTATCCAAATAATTGCTCTTTTCATCATGTTTTACATCAAAAATGTGAGTCCATCCAAAGTTAGAATCCACCAGTTTCACGGAGCTGCATGTGACCCGGGGAGGGTCTGGGAAGAAAGCCTCTGGGGGCAAGGGCTACAGATGGGAAATGGGCTGCTTCTCTCCCCAGATCAGCCTCACGATGAATTTCCAGCCACCAAGCAAAGCCTGGCGGGCCTCACAGATGATGACCATCTTCATCTTCGTGCTCTTCTTCCCATCCTTCGCTGGGGTCCTGAGCACTCTGGCTGTCACCATCTGGAGGTAGGAGATGGGGCCTCGGGGTGATGTTTCAGAGATGGGGTAGGTGAGTAACCAATGGACACTGAAAAGAAGAAGGGAATATGTGCTATCATGGGCATCACAAATCAGGGTGCCACACTCAGGGATCAGCAGCGTCTTCGCTCATGCCATGTGTCAGGTTTCTGAAAGGGGCAGAGGCCAGCTCCTCGACCTCAAGAACAGAGCTTTACCCCAGTTAACTGAAAGGTTCTGTCAAATCGGGCTGCTTCCTGCCTTCTCCAGCCTTCCTGCCCTGTTGCTCCTCCCCACTCCAACCCCACTGCTCTTGCTCCATCTGGGGGCCCATGTGGTCCTCTGTTCGGATGTCCTCTCCACTCCCATGGCTGGCTTCTTCCTACCCTCTGGTTCTGAGCTTGAATGCCATCTCTAAGACACTCTCTTCCTTGAACATCCTGGCTGGAGACTGTCCCCATCCTTCTCCCTCTAAGGACTCTGCTTCCTTTCTTCACTCATGTGTTTACACACCGAAATGGTCAACACTTTTGTTGTTTACTCATCAGTTGTGCGCCTTCCCCACTAAAATAGAAGCCCGAGGGGGCGGGGTCACGTCTGTCTTGAGACTGAGGAACCACCTGGTATTTGCAGAATGATAGAGTGAATGAACGAAGGAATCACAGAAAGTTGGTTTTGAGGATGCATGTGGCCCTGGGAAATCCTGGTGGCGAGTGGTTAAGTGCTATGGCTGCTAACCGAAAGGAGGTCAGTTCAAGTCCACTAGGCACTCCCTGGAAACTCTAGGGGGCAGTTCTACTCTGTCTGTAGGGTCTCTATGAGTCAGAATTGACTCGATGGCAGTGGATTTGGGTTTGATGTTGCTGGAAACATCAGGAACTGAAGGAGCTTCAGGACAGGCTCTTTCTTCTTATGTCTCCTGCCTCTTTCCTAACCCGTTTGTTGCTGCCCTCTAGTTCCTGCTCGTTGATATCTACTGTCTGCATAGAGCCATCATTGTTAGGACTTCCATCTTCACATTTCTTAATTCAAGTTTCCAGGAAAGGAACGATTGCCCCAGTTGGTTGCTCCAAGCAACCGGGATATCGTATAGATCCCTGGCTGGCCTTTGGGTTGGCCGTCACTGGATTGGGTGATGGTTTCTGTCCAACAATCTGGTCTTAAGAATGCAGGTCTCAAGTACAAAACATCTCAGCTGAGGCTGTGAGCTGGAAAAGTAGTGTGAGTGGAACAGGCAAAGATGATACTTCCAGGTCAGGAGCCTGGAAAGGACACCCTGATTCTAGAAGAAACAATACCTGAATTTCATGCCAGAGCTGTGTCTCTGTTCTGTGTGTTGCCAGATTGAGGCCTTCTGATGACTGTGGCCCGTTTCGAGGTCTGCCATACTTCATTCACTCCATCTATGGCTGGATCGATATGCTAAGTAGCAGGCATGGCTACTTATGGGTTGTCTGGATCTATCGGAACCTCGTTGGAAGCGTGCACTTCTTTTTCATCCTCACCCTCATTGTGTTGTAAGTGGAACTGGGTCCCAGTTTGGAGGGAGCGTGGCCAGAAGCAGCAGGGGTCGGGGACCCTCCACGAATGTTGAATGTGGACAGCCCTCAGGATGGATGATGGGAAAGCACAGGGCTCCAGCCAAGTTCAAAACTGTGGGAGATCCAGACTCTACCCTTCAATGGGTGGGTAGTCATTTCAAAGGTTATTTAAGGTCTTCTTAGTCTAGTTGCTGGAAAGCCTGGTGGTGTAGCGGTGAAATGCTACAGCTGCTAACCAGAAGGCCACAGTTCAAATCCTCTAGGTGCTCCTTGGAAACTCTATGGGGCCAATTCATCTATAAGGTGGCTGTGAGTTGGAATTGACTCAACAGCAGTGGGTTTTTTGGGTTGGTCTAGTTTCTGTGCCTGTTTATGAAGAAAACAATACCTGCTGTCTCTCTTAAAAGATGGTATGAGAATAAAATGAAAAAGGGATATGAGAATGCTTAGGAAAATTCTATGTATGGCCCTTTCTGAGACTATTAGTTATTAATCTGTCTGAGATATTAGAATGGTTTGGGCATTACTGATATGTAGGGCACTGTATTTACCTTTAAATTTCTATCAACCAAAATACCACTGACATAGTGACAGCTTTCTGGGGAAATCAGAAGCATTCAGTGTATGCATCAGTTGTAAGATACAATGTTATTTCAGATATATTAAGTTGTATATGGAAGTGGGGGTGCAGCTTACAAAAGAGGAAGTTCCATTAAAAGCCAGACCAAATTAAATGGGATCCATTTTTAACTGAAAAGATTTGCATAATCATAGTAAGACCACTTTTTGTTGTTGTCAGAAACCCCGGTGCCAAATTGGTAAGTGCCACACCTGCTATCCAAAAGGTCAGTGGTTCAATTCCACCAGGTGCTCCTTGGAAACCCTATGGGGCAGTTCTAGTCTGTCTTATAGGGTTGCTTGAGTTGGAATCTACTTGATGGCATTGGGTTTGGGTTTTTTTTTTTGGTTGTTGTTATTTTTGCATCTGATTTGCTCTTTATCCTTGCTAACGGGACAGACTTTCTTCTGGCTGTAGTTGTCAGGGTTACAGCAGGAAGCAGTCAAAGAGTTTAACTGAGGAAAGTTCCATGGAAATATTTACAAAGGTGTGGGCAAGGGAAGGTGAATTACCTGTTGGAAGCCACAGTGGGAAGCTGCTATGGACCCCTCGGTCTGAAGGGCAGGGAATGGTGTTTCTGGAGATTAGCAATTGCTGGGGCATGGAGGAGGGCCTGCCTGACAGGAACGGTTGGCACAGAGGACAGCTGCTTCCAGAAGAGGGAAAGACCGAGGGAAAGAAATGCTTCTCTCTTCCAATGGCTGAACCCAACTGGAGGCCAAAGGGTAGGGAAACTTGGCTGATGTGGTCACCTAATGGAGATCAGGGGTGTGAATACGTGCTTGGAGGATTCCAGGCAGAGACAGTAAAGCGTAAGAGCACTAAAACGGGACTAAGGCTGGTGCATTCAGGGCCAGTCAGGACACTGGCATTACCAGTTAGTCTAAATCCTAGAGCAGTCTCCCAGGTGATCCCACATGCGGCCAGGTGGGGAACTGCTGCTGTGATGTAGATGACTTCCAGTTCAGCCTTGACACAACTTTCCAGGAATGTGTTTGGGCCAAAATGCACCTTTTTCACCCAGTTGAAATTTGGGGACTGTGATGCACTGGCAGAAACCCTGGTGGGTTAAACCCCTGTAGTGGGTTAAATGCTGTCTGTCTGCTAACCAAAGGTCAGCAGTTCAAATCTGCCAGGCACTCCTTGGGAACTCTAGGAGGCAGTTCTCTTCTGATCTCTACGGTTGCAATGAGTTGGGCCCCACTTGACGGCAGTGGGTTGAGTATTTTAATGCACTGGCCATGGTGTCTTTGTCTTTTTCTTCCAGAATCATCACTTATCTTTACTGGCAGATCATAGAGGGAAGGAAGGTGATGACCAAACTACTTCATGAACAGATCATTAATGTAAGTCTCCTTGCATTTTATAATGAAATTTCCAAACATCCTCTAAAGTAGAACAGGACAGTGAACCTCCATAAAGCCACCACCCAGTATCCACACTTGTATATACTCTTATTTATGAATCTGCCTACTTGTGAACAATTAGCCACAGAAAACCCTTTGGGACACAGTTCTACTCTGCCACACATGGGGTCACACCATCAGTTTGAATCAGCTACATAACACTAGTTTTATTTCATCTGTACTACCACTTCCCTGCATGTCTCTGGATTATGTCAGAGCAAAATCTAGGTTGTACAATTTCATCTGTAAAAACTTCCATATATATCTCTATGAGAAGAATATTTTAAAAACATAACCACACTACTGTCATCACACCTACCAGAAAACTTATCAGTAATTCCTCAATATCATTTAATAGTCAATGTTCAGATTTTCCTACTTGTTCCTCTAAGGGCTGCTCCATCAGAATCCAAAAAAGGCCAAGCACTGCCTTTGGTTGATAGGTCTCCTGCCAAAGCCAAGTGCTGCTGACTTTAAATCTCTAATAGTTTACCGTGTCCCTCTTTCTCTTGCCTTAATAGTTTTTGTTTTAATTTTACTATGCTGTAGGTCAAAGTTAACAGTGCAAATTAGTTTCTCATTCAAAAACTGACACACAGATCATTTTGTGACATTGTTTGCAATCCCCTCTTTCTGTCAGCACTGTCCCCGTTTTCCATTTTACACCAGATTCCCGGTGTCCGTCTGTCCAGTTTTCCTGTCCCTTCCTGCCTTCTTGTCTTCCCTGTTGGGCAGGTGTTGCCTGTTTGGTATCGGGCACTTGACTGAATTAAAAGCATGTTCCTCACGTGTTGTTTGTTGGATAGGCCTGCCTAATCTGGCTGAAAGGTGGACTCTGGGAGTGGCTTCCGTTCTAAGCTAGCAGAGTGACCAGAGGCCATAGTCTCAGCCTCTGTCAGCCTCTGTCAGACCAGTAAGTCCGGTCTTGGTGTGTGTGTGAATTTGCATTTTGTTCTGCATTTTCCTCCCGCTCTGTCAGGGAGCCTGCATTGTGATCCCTGTTGAGAACCCCTGTTGAGAGCAGTCAGTAGTGGCAGCTGGGCATCATCTAGTTCTTCTAGGCTCAGGCTGGTGGAGGCTCTGGTTCATGTGGTCCATTAATTCTTTGAGCTAACCTTTTTCTTGTGCCTTTAATTTTCTTCATTCCTCCCTATTCCAAATGTGCTGGGACCAACAGATGTATCTTAGATGCCTGCTTACAAGCTTTTAGACACTACTCACCAGTGGAGAATAGTTGCTTTATGGGCTGTGTTATGGCAAGTGACCAAATGTCTCCCAAGACAATAATCCCCAGTCTCAGCCTCAGTAATTCAGTCCCTTAAAGTATTTGGAGGTGTCTAGGCAGCTTCTATGACCTTGCCTTGGACAGTCTGTGCTGTCTTCTCCTAGATTGCGTATTGTCTTTCTCTTCATCAAAGTTATCACCTGTCGGCTATCTAGTTAGTGATTTCCCCTCACTCACCTCTCCCTGCCCCTTCTAGGTAACCATGAAAGATTGTTTTTTCCTGTGTGTAATCCTTTTCTTTTTTTTTTTAGTAATAGTAGTCTCATACATTATTTGTTCTTTTGTGATTGACTTATTTCACTCAGTATAATGCCCTCTAGATTTACCCATGTGGTGAGATGTTTCATGGATTCATCATTGTCCTTTATTGTTGTACAGTATTCCGCTGTGTGTGTGAACCACAATTAGCTCACCCATTCATCTGTTGGGCCCTGAGGTCGTTTCCATCATTTTGCTATTGTGAGTAACGCTGCAGTGAACGTGGGAATGCACATGTCTGTGTGATGGCCTTTATTTCTCTAGGATATGTTCCTAGCAGTGGCATTGCTGGATCGTGTAGTATTTTTATTGCTAGCTTTTTAAGGAGGCACCATATTGTTTTCCATGGTGGTTGTACCAGTTTACACTCCTGCCAGCATTCCATAAGAGTTCCAGCCTCCCTGTAGCCTCTCCAGTGTTTATTTTCCTTTTTTGATTCACACCGGTAATGTCAGGGTGAGCTGGCATCTTACTGTAGTTTTGCTATGTATTTCTCTAATGGCTAGGCACTCCATGGAAACTGTGGGCAGTTCTACTTTGTTGGTAGGGTCACTGTGAGTTGAATTGCTTCGATGGTAGTGAGTTTGGTTTTTGGTTAATGGCTAATGATCATGAACATTTCCTCACATGACTGTTAACTGACTGAATGTCTTTTTTGGTGAAGTGTCATTTCATATCTCTTGCCCATTTTTTAACTGGATTATTTGTTTGTTGTTGAGATGTTGAAGTATTCTATAAATTTTAGAGATTGGACTCTTGTTGGATATGGTGTAGCCAATCTTTTTTCCCCCAGTCTATAAGTTCTCTTTTTACTCTTTTGTTGAAGACTTTTGATAAAGCACTGTGTTTAATTTTTAGGAGCTCCCAGTTATCTTCTGGTGTTTTTGCATTGCTAGTTATGTTTTGTATTGCTTTTATGCTCTGTATTAGGGCCTCTAGCATTGTCCCTATCTTTTCTTCCATGATCTTCATCATTTTAGGTTCTATATTTAGGCCCTAGATCCATTTTGAGTTAGTTTTTGTGTATGGTGTGAGGTATGGGTCCTGCTCTACTTTTTACAGATGGACATCAAGTTTTGACAGCATCACGTGTTAAAAAGACTGTCTTTTCTCCCATTTAATGAACTTTGGGTCTTTGTCAAAGATCAGACGACCATAGATGAATGGGTTTACATCTCAGTTCTTGGTTCTGTTCCATTGGTCTATGTGTCTGCTGTACTAGTACCAGTCTGTTCTGACCACCATGACTGTATAGGAGGTTTTGAGATCAGCCAGCATGAGGCCTTCTACTTTGTTCATTTTCTTCAGTAATGCTTTGCTTATCCAGTGTCTCTTGCCCTTCCACATACAGTTGGCGTTAGTTTTTCCATGTTGTTGAATAATGATGCAGGTGTTAAGATTGGGATTGTAGATTACTTTGGGTAGAACTGGTATTTTCAGTGTTGAGTCTTTCTATCCGTGACCATAGTATGTTTTTTCATTTATGTAGGTCTCTTTTGGTTTCTTCTGGTTAGTATTCTTAAGTATTTTATGTTTTTAGGGGCTGTTATAAATAGCATTGTTTCCTGATTTCCTTTTCGAAGACTATAGCTTATAGTCTGCCATCTTGAGCATCTTGCCCAGAAGATGAACCACAAAAGCAAGGACATTATCTTGGAAAGAATGGAGGCAAAGAAGCTGGGAATAAATTCTAGTCTAAGCTTTCTCAAAGTATTATCACCTACATTCAGAGATCCTGGGTGCCTACTAAAAATGCAGATTACTGGGCCCTGCTCTGGAAGTAATAATGGCAGAAATGTTTATTGAGCATTTACATGACGCCTGGCAATGTGCTAAGTGAAAAATGACAAGTGCTCTTTAATATTCACTACTTTCTCTAAGGCATCTAGTTTTTTTTTTAATTTTTAATTGTGATTAAGTGAAAGCTTATAATCCAAGTCTGCTTGCCACACAAAACCTCCAGCACCTGCCTCTCTGCAACGTGTGTCTGTTCTTCTCACCCTGTGACAGCACGTTCGTCTGTTTTACTCTTTACTTCCAGTAGCCACTCAACTGACACTTGTTCTCTCCTCTGTATCCTCTCCTATCCCATCTAAAGAAAGACCAGCTGGACAGCCACATATATATGTTAAACCATAAAGTACACACACCACCTGCATCACTCTGTGTCCCTTAGTCTATTCTTAGTCTGAGGTGTTGGCTTCAGTACTGGTCTCAGCTCTGGGTTAGCAGCAAGTCCAGGAGCCCTGTTCTCAAGGGACTCTCCAGGTTGTTGGACCATCATCTCTGGTCTTTTAATAGGGTTCTTAATCCATACACCCTTTTTTCTCATCCTGTGTCAGGGACTATACGCTGTAGTCCCTGACAGGGCTGTCTTTGGTGGTGGCCGGGCACCATCTAATTCTTCTAGTCTCATGCTGATGTAGTCTTCCAATCATATTGACCTTCTGTCTCCTGGGATCATATTTTTCTCATGTCTTTGATGTTCTTGGTTTTCATCTGCTCCAGGCAAGTTGGGACCAATTGTTGTTTCTTAGACAGAGGCTTGCTGGCTTTTAAGACCCCAGGGAGCCATTCACCAATATGAGATGCAGAACAATTTCTTAGAATAAAACTAGGCATGCCAGTTGACCTTGATGTTCCCTGAAACCGTGGTCCACAGACCTCTGTCCCTGCTACTGTGTCCTTTAATATACTGGGTTGTATTTAGAAAGCCTTTTAGCTTGTGGTGTAGTCCAGTTGTGCTGACCTCCTTTCTGCTGCATAGGTCATCTATATTTTTTCACATCCCCATTTTTACAATGAGGAAACTGAGGCTTACTGAGTGAAGTGACCTGCCCCAAATTACAAAGATAGTAAATTGTGGGACTTGAACCTGGTAGATTGGCTCCAAAGACTGTTCTCTTAACTACAGTGCAGTAATGCCTCTATGAATCAAAATCCCTTGGGTAGCACCTAGGAATCTGCATTTTTATAAACTCTCAGGCTCATTCTGAACTAGAGTATCAAAACAGAAGCTGTGGACCAGAGATTTCCAAATAACAGTGCTACATCCAAGGTAGCTGGCAGACCTGTTAGAAATACCTGTTCTCAGGGATAGTGTCCCCTTGCTAGAGAACCCCAATGAATAACGGTAGAAGGAATGAGAAGAATAGCAAAGCACTGTGAAGCAAATAGCAAATCACGGTCATCACTGTTGCAAGCAAAGTCCACTGATGGATGCTAAAATTTAGTGGGTTAAAGTTTAAAGAGAAACAGGAATGGAAAATGGGACTACAGCCAGTGATCTAGGCTGGACAGACAACCAACAGTGCCTGCTACACCACAGCACTTTCCTGTCTCCAACAGGAAGGTCATCACGCTCCTGGGCAGGCCATGTTCTCTTCCCCTTTCTCCTTCCCAGTTGTTGATCTGGATGCATGAAGCCAACCTGTGGTTCCATTCCGTTAACACAGATGACTCCCAGTTAAAACATACCTGACATTCTCAGGTGCAGGGCCACGAGCTTTGACCTTTTCAGTGGGAGGATGGGGCCAACCCAGGCAAAGCAGGCGCCCAGCAGAGGTCTGGAGCAGCAGAGAGCCAGCCCAAGAGCCAGCAGAGAAGGGACATACAGATCTGTCCTGGGGCTTCAGACAACAGCATGGCAATTGCTGTTGTTCAAGCATACTAGTGGAATTGCTTTCCAGAATATCTCAGTAGAGGAAGTCTCAAATGTTTCTTTTCTTTCAACAACAGAAAACACAAAAATAAACCAATGGCAGCAAACTCCATCCTTCTAGAACTCTAAACTGAAAACAAAACCGACTGCTGTCTAGTCGATTCTGATTCAGAGCGACCCTATACTCCAGCTGCCTGAAAATCCCCTTCTTTCTCTCAGTGGCTTTCAATCTCACACTATCCTTATCCTCTGTGGTTTGGTTTGGTTTTGCTTTTTCCTGGCAGGTGGGCAAAGATAAGATGTTCCTGATAGAGAAGCTGCTCAAGCTGCAGGATGTGGAGAAGAGAGCCAACCCCAGCTCACTGAGCCTGGAAAGGAGAGAGGTGGAGGTGAGCTGGAGGTGGCCCTGGGACCCTGCGACACAGAGCTGCAGCAGGGACTAGATACTCAGCTCTTAGGATCTCATCGCAGGGGCTTCACTTTCTACTGTGTATTTTTTTGTCTAAAACATCATTTATTTACCACTTTCCACACCTTGCCTCATTCTAGGTATCTCTGAGCCTTGGTTTTAATCTGCCATCCCTTAACTTTAAAATAGTGGAGGGGCTGCATAAGCCTTGCCGACTATATAGTAAGATCTGGGATCTACATTTCCTTCCAGTGATGTGGTTGATTGTTTTCTTCTTTTTCAGCAACCGGGCCATCCTCTGCATTTGGGGGACCACGACGACACTCCTGGTGAGTAAGTGAACTAGCAGTGAATAAGACACTAACCTACCCAGAGGCCCTATCTCAAGATAGAGGGTCAGAATCACCCCACATCGCTTACTTTTTCAACTGAAAACTCAATCTCAAGGGGTCTGAGCAAAAATCAGAGAATAGTTCTTCCTTTACGCATGGCTGGAAGCAGGGGCTCACACTGTGTCACCAGAACCTGGTTTCTGTCATTTCTCTTCAGTTCTTCATGCTAGATCCTTCCGCACAGAGCCTCTTTCTAGTCATTACAAGATAGTTTTATCAGATTGATAACTACTACAGAAGATCAAAACTAAACCAAATACAGTGCCACTGAGTCAATTCCAACTCATGGTGACCCTATAGACAGAGTAGAACTGCTCTATAGAGCTTCCAAGGAGCATCTGGTGGATTTGAGCCACCAACCCTTTGGTTAACAACTGTAGCACTTGACCACTATGCCACCAGAGTTTCCAGAGGGAGCCAGAATTCTTCAACCGCTTCATTAGATCTGATTGGGTGATGTGCCTTCCCACAAACCAACTGCTGTGGCCATGGAATTGCAGTCATTTTACTGGCCAGATCTGAGTCACATGCCTCATCTGTAGATACAGGTGGGGTGGCCATACCAGGTGACACAAGACTGAGAGTGCGGGGGCAGAGTGGGGGGGAACTTCCTAAAGAAAACCTCGGGCTGATGCCAAAAGAGGAATGGATGATGGGGGAAGAAACCAACCAAACCTCCCTTTTTTGGGCACGGCATTTACTGAAGATATCTTATGATGGGGATTCAAGGAGGAGGATCGGAGAAACTAAAAACAGGGGGCTAGGGAAGGTCCAAGAAGCTGTGGAATTTTGAAGGCCAACTTGGTCTTTCCTTGTACAGATACAGCAGTACATGTCTATGCTAACTTCTCTTTCCTCTGGTCAAACTCAGACCTGCGATACAGGAGATCCATTCAAGAAGATAATTTACAAGCCTGATGATTGCTGTGACAACAATCAAAAAAGAATCTAAAAGTGAAACAACTGCTTCATGACACCTGGACTACAGGACCTTCCAAGAAGGAGAATTACAGAAGCCTTTATCCAAGAGTGGAAAAGGACCACAGCGCAGATACCAAAGTAACACTGGGCATTCCCTGCTGTTTACACCTGAATGAATTGCTAATTTTTCAAGATCTACACACTTTGGGTTTTCTAATAAAGACTGCTAAAATATTTAAACTAGCCCATACAAATCTTGGAAGAGATAGCCTGGGAATAACGTATTTAATCTTCAAGAAATATACACGTGGATTATTGTTCCTTACAGATTCCTCCTTCCAGAACATCAGAGGTATGTCACTTTGCTTTCTTGGCAGAGGTTTGGAAATTGGTGCTAAATGTCCCAACTTGAATAAAAATGTGATTCTCAGGCATGTGAAGTCACTAAATTATGGAACTTGTGTTTGTTTCTGACTTTGAGCTAAAAATACTGCATGTCACCCAAAGGTGAAATACAACCAGAGGTCTCAGACTGTATGCACTGAGCTGCCTACTGCATGTCAAGTACATAAGTCTCTAGGGATGGAGTGGGAATCTGGCCAAGGTTTCATATATGACTTTCAAAGTCATATATGAACACCAAATCAGTGGTGATATATGAAATATCTGTATCATCCATGTTTATGTCCATGTGCATGCATGTATGTACACCTACTCCTTACTTATCAATGCTGACATTTCACATTTTTGACAACAGTAAAAAATTTACTATTTTGTGCATTGATGTCTGTCTGGTAGTAACACATGCTGAAGTGTGAGGCAAGAGTAATGCTGGCTATGATGGTTAAGTTTAAAGTTGTGTGCCAACTTGGCTAGGCCATGATTCTCAGTGGTTTGGCAGTTATGGAATGATGTTGTCATCTTCCATTTTAGCATAATACCAATTTTCACATACTGGTCTTTGGAACCTAACCATGCTGATAAGTGAGGAGTGAGTGTACACATAGTTAGCCTTTTTTAAAGATTTGGCAGTAAGGCATGCAACTCTACTTCCAATTAAAGAGCAAAAGGGTGTGATTACCAAATTCCTCAGGAGACAGGACTCTCTACTTAAGTGATCTCTGCCATGAAATCTAATTGAAACTGAATTCAGAAAACATTTAAGATGCATCTGAGACACTAGCACCCAGCTTATGGTCAGTCATTGATTCACTTTTTTCATTAACTTATGCATTCACTCACTTCAACAGCTAAATCAACTAGTTTAGCTATCATTTTTGCTAGTGGTTTCAAATTTTAAGTTGGACATGTGTTTTTGCTTATTCATTCAATAAATGTGTGCCAACTGGTGGTGACCAAGATGGTAAAGAAGCAGACTGACCCTGCCCTCATGGTGGTTACTGTCTAGAAGATTAGACATTAACTTAGCAATTGACCATTGATTACAATCGCCTTACAGGAAGAGCACAGAGACCCCTGGAGACATAACTCATCTGGGGGGGTTGGTGGGATTGGTGTTTGAATTCATGCTTCCCTGTTATCTTAATGCTGTTTGTGCTTCCTTGGTTTCTGCACTGAAATGTGAACTCCACCTGTTAGCATTCCCTCATCATTTGTGCTTACTTACCGTATCTTAAGTGCTTCTATCTCGAATGCTTCACCATGTAGCTCTATCCCTGTCTCGGGAGTCCCCACTTCTCCAGGAGGTATAAACACAACAGACAGATCTAGTCTGTACTTTCCCATCTATACCTGGATGCGTGGAGGAAGCTTTCCACATGTGGCCTTGAAGTGGAGGGGAGTCTGGTTAACCTAGCTGTTACTTAGCCCTCTCAGCCTTTCTTTGGGTGGCACCTCTCAACCTTGGCTGCACTTGAAATCATGCAGAAAGCTGTTTAACAACTGTGGTAGGCGCTGCTCCAGACTAATTGAATCAGCAGCTTTGAAGCAGGGCCCCCAGCATCAGTATCTTTTCTTTAAAGCTCCCCAAATGCATTCAAATGGGCAGCCAGGATTGCCAACTACTGAGCTAGGATTTAGAATACAGTAATTCTTCCCAAATTTGCTTGATCTCAGAGCCCACAGGGCACTTAAATGTACAAATAGTGACCTCAGAATAGGATTCCTCATCCCCCTCTTCTCTCACTTTCTTTAGTTCAAATTGATGAATGTAACCAAGATTTTCCAACATTAGCTTTCTAATATTAACTTGAAAGTTGGATAACCCTTGTCATTTTAAGTACAAAATAACGATACCCGTTTAATTTCTTCAGAATCGGATCTTCAACTTGCTGCATTGAATGGTCCAGTTCATTTCTTAGGAGGCAAGGAGATGATTTTATGTGAGGGCCAGCTTTAAAATGAGTGACTGAAAAAGTGAAGACTTTCAACTGAGAATAGGCATTGAGAACTAAGCGCATTAGTAGGCCTTATTTTTATTTATTTATTTATTTTTATTTTTATTTAACATGACTGAGTGAAAATGTACATTCCCATATAAATTTACATGCCCACCTATATGCAGCTTCCACTGCTCTCCCTGTCCGGTGACTGCACACTATTCCTCTCTGCACCATACATGTCTCATCCTCCCAACAGCCTCCTTTCCCCTTCTCTCCATCCACTCCCCTTCCTCCAGCCAGAGGTCAGCAAGATGATATCCTATAGACATATAGAACCATAAAGTGCTTCCAATATATGGTTACTCTGCATTGCCAAGTCCAATCCAATCCTGTCCAAAGAGTGGACCTTTGTTATAATTTATGGGAAAGGGCAGCATCAGGGCAGGGGGCCATGCTCTCAGCGGAACCCCAAAACCGCTGGACCATCAATTGAGGTCTTTTAGTGGAGATCTCATGATGCACCCCTTTTTATTCTTGTGTTGAGTAGGCCTTATTTTTGAGGACAGTAGCACTGACTGGTACCTCCCTGGATTCTTAGAAGTTGGAATTTCTTTGCAGCATTTGCTTCTGATCAATTGAGAGCTGGGCCCTTGAGAGAGGAGCTTGGGTGTGGTGCAGAGGCTCTCTCTGCTTTGCTCGTGAGTGCACCTGCTTGGTACGAATGACACTTTCCATCTGTGTGGCACTACGATTAACAGTGCTTGCCCAGCGTTCCTCACCTGAGGGTCGTTGCTATGAAGATTCTGGTTTGTGAAGTCTGGAGTTAGCCCAGAGATTCCACACTTCTAACAAGTGCCCCGGTGGTACCCATGTTGGGGTCTGTGGCTCACCCTCTATAATTCCTATTAAGAGTACCTCCACAATTTTTAAGAGTTTTATTCTCATCACAATAGTAATTCACTGTTGGCACATTTTTCAAAACAGTTCCACTTTGTTTCTCATCTGAACCTTCTGAACAATAAGACAGGCAAATATTACAGTCTTCATTTGATAGATGAAAACTTAGATACATACAGGCTGAGTGATTTGTCTGAGTTCTCCCAGTTAGTGGCAGAACTGAGGACTCTGGGTTTCCAGGAAGCTTGCCCTAAGTTTGTTTCTCTGGCTGGCGGTTCACATACTTGAGCTGCATCAGAATCCCTTGCAGGCGTTTAACTGACTGCCAGGCCCATCTCAGAGTCTGCAATCATGAGAATTTGCATCTTTAACAAGTTCTCTGTGATGCTGAGTATGTCACAAAGGATAGCATCCTTTGAAAACCACTGCTGCCTGCCCATACCCAACCTCATCTTAACACTGGTTTTTCTAATGAGTGTTAGATTTTGAGCATAATGTAAAGTTTGGTAATGGAACACGTGAAGTTACTCATCTTTAGCATTTTGGTTTAAAAAAAAAAAATCACAAAATCTTCCACTGCGGTGGCCATTACTCCATGCTAAAGAGGATCTGAGTGATTGGAACATTTCATTAATTGATTCCTCTCTTGCTCCAAGCTGTGGTTTGCTGTCCTACTGCAGCCCTTATTCCTACTTTAGGAAATGGTTAGTACAGTATTAGTGAGAAATTGCTATCTAATAAAAATAAAACATAATGGTCTTGGTGAAATTTTTGTCAAAACCACATTGCAGACACCAAGCTCCAAGAAAGTTGAGTACTGTATCAAGGAAGCAGTCAATTTTGTGAATGTCTTGAGGTAGCCTTTCTCTGCTGTGTCTCCAACACCTGGAGTTGCAGAAATGCAGTCCAATGAGTAGCAGCAGATGTGCTGTTTGTCAGTATTTACTGGGAAGAATGCTACCTGTCACAGTGGCTGGCCCCCTGATACTGTGGGATCCCAAGTCCTTTATCTCCAGCTCCAACAGTTCATTTCACTCCAAGTCTGTATCTCCAGCTTCCTCAGGGAAAAGTTCACCTGGATATCCTATAATTCATTCTTTCTACAAACATGTATGCAGCATCTGCTATGTGACAGGCACTGCATTAGGTGTTGATTCATTGAGAATTAACCTACTCAAGGACATAAAAGACTTATACAATGGAAATTATAAAGCACTATTACAGGAGATTAAAATAAACCTGCAAAAATGGAAAGGCAGCCTGTGCTCACTGACTAGAAAACTTAGTGTATGGTGAAAATGTCAATTCTACCTAAAGTGATCTACAGAGATAATGCAAGCGAGATACAAATCTTAACAAAAATCTTTACTGGAATACAAAATCCAATGGCGAACTTCCTGTGCTAAAGCAATACTGAAGAAAAACAAAGCTGGAGGCCTCCCTAGTATCAAAACATACCACATAGCTGCTGTCATCAAAACAGCTGGTACTGGTTCAGTGATAAACACAGGCTGGTGGAACAGAACTGAGAACTCAGAATTCAGTCCAGCCATTCATGGGCAACTGATTTTCAACAAGGGAGTCAGGGCCCATTCAATGGGGCAGACACAATTTCTTTCATAAATGGTGCTACAAACTGGATATCCACCTGCAGAAAAATGAAATACGACCCACACTTCACACAAAAACTAACTGAAAATGAATCAAAGACCTAAATGTTAAACTCTGAACCAATAAATTCCTGGAAGACAACACAGGGAGAAAACTGTGGGACTTAATCTTTTGTAAAGATAGGATAACACAACACATACATAAACAAAAGAAGATAAAACAGATAAATGGGACCTCATGAAAATTAAAAACTTACACTCATCAAAAGACTTTTAAAAGAGTAAACAGACAAGCTTCAGGCTGGGGAAAAAAAAGTTCTGTAACAATTTATTTGATAAGGGTCTAATCTCTAAAATCTACAGAAAACAGTAACAATGATAAAAAGATAACCCAATCACAAAATGGGCTGAGGACATAAACAGAATTTTTACCAATGAGGACATACCAGCAGCCAACAAACATATACAAGATAGTTGTGATCATCAGCCATTGAACCAAACCAACCAAACCCAGCTGTTGAGTCATTTCTGACTCATACAGACCCTACAGGACAGAGCAGAATTGCTCCATAGAGTTTCCAAGGAGCACCTGGTAGATCTGAACTGTCAACGTTTTGGTTAGTAGATGTAGAACTTAACCACTAAGCCACCAGGGTTTCCACTGGACGGATGCACATGAGAACTAGAACGAGATACCGTCTTACCCTGGCTATACAAGCACTGATACAAAGAGAGAACAAAAGATGGTGAGGCCGTGGGGAGGCTGTAGCACTCATCACTGATAGTGGGACTGTACAATGGTACAACCCTGACTGACGATGTTCCAATGCCTTCTCAGAAAACTGGAACTACAATTACCCTATGATCCAGCAATCTCACATGAGAGATTTACCCTGGAGACCTAAAAATAACGCTATAAACAGACATAATGAGCACCTATGTTCTTTGCTGCTTTATTCACAACAGAAATAAATGGAAACAACCAAAGTGACCATCAAAAGGTGAATGGATAATTGTGGTACATAGATACAATGTAATACTACACAACCATAAAAAATAATGAGTCTGAGAAATGTAATGGGTGTGGACCTAGACGGCATAATGCTCAGTGAAGTAAGTCAAGCACACAAGGAAAAATATGAGCCTTCTTTCATAAGAAGACATGAATATAAAAACCAACATTCATTGGTGGTTGGAGAACAGATGGTGGGGAAAGCATGTATCATACCATAGAGACGACTTATTTTTGGTGATGGGCAAGTGGCAGCGAATGTGAATGTAGAGAGACAGCAAAACCAAGGTAGAAACGGAGTTTGAGCATAAATGGATGGGTACGGGCTAATGGGTGTACAAGTAGGTACAGGTGTGTACACAGGTGAGAACAGAGAGAAATATCTAGAGTGTAAATACAAATACATGGGAGCAGACATATGAGGTGTGACAATGAAGTCTGCAAACTGAATTGTTCTAAGTGCTACATACATCACTGCTAAATATCACCATGGTCACCTTTGAAGGACTCCTCTGGGGAAGCCATGCACTAATGCCAGAGCCTAGGCCACCCTTCAAAGCAATATTGAAACTCATTCTGGAATGGCCATGGTGCACAGTGGCACAGTGGCAAGTTCACAAACTTAACTGTATAGTTGTCTATGAGATAATTTTTAGCCTGTAAACAAATAACTGTATTGGAACACCCTTCCTACTCATCCGATCTGGCCCCCAGTGACTTTTTTCTTTACCAAAAGACAAACGAAATATTGAAAGGAAGACCTCTGGATGACATTCAGGCCATTAAGGGTAGTATGATGACAGCTCTGATGACCACTCCAGAAAGTTTCAAAACTGCTTTGAAGGGTAGACTAGGTGCTGGCATGAATGCATAGCTTCCCAGGGGGAGTACTTTGAAGCTGATCACAGTGATAGGCGGCAGTGAGGCATGTAGCACTTTTCCTAGGATGAGTTCGCAAACTTAATTGTCAGCTCTGGAATATTCACTGAAGACACAAATATAGATAGTTCTCAGATATAACCAAACACCTTCCAAGATTGGTTTTCTGGGTTTGAAGGCTTAGGACCAGTTTCGTGGAGTTGGCATAATGTGGCTCACAAAAATCATCACCTACATTCTAGCAAAGCTTATGAGTAATCACCTAAGACACAGTGAGGGGTTTCTACTAACCAGGGGCAAAACTGTACAAAGGTAACCAACAGTGCAGAGAAGGAACAAATCTACCTGAGCCACTTCCTCATCTACTCTGAGGCCAGATGAACTAGATGGTGCCCAACTACCATCAGACTGTTCTGACCAGCGGCACACTAGTCCGTTCTGGGTAGACTAGGAGAAAAATAATGGAACAAAACTCAAAGGAAAAAAAAAGCCAAAATGGTACAGTAAAGAGAAGAGTCCCTGAAACTTGCACCCTGAGACACTCTTCAAACCTGAAACTGAGCATATCCCGAGATCACCTTTTAGCAAAACAGAGGAGTGCCACACAAAACAAAGGCTGTTACCTGTCAGTTCAATGACCTACTAAGAAACCATCAGCGTGAGACCAAAATGTCAACCATCACTCTCAAGCAAAGAAGATAAGGGACAGGGAAGAACTCAAGTACTGGAAAGAGGACAAACTGAACACAAAGAGAAGGCTGACATATTTTGTTTACATGTAGCTAATGTCACTGAAAAATCTGCATGGAAACTGTCACATGGGAACACAACTTACTAGGTCAATTTTCATAAAAAATTCAACAATGTATCATAAAAATGAAAAGGTGCGTCTGGCCACACAGGCCTACATTCCACCAAGCTGAGTGGGGTTCACATGGGATCTGGATATCAGACTTCCTATTCCCTCCTTCCTGACACCCTAGGCCAGCTTCCCTCATTTATGTAAGCAACCTGAGTTGCTAACCTTTAGTTTGAAACAACACTGGTCAATCTGTTAACTAGTATTTTATAATATCAAGGTGATCATGTCTTCCAGGACGCTGATAAAAACAGCCAGGTGGCATTTTTTTTGTCTATTACGACCTTGTTCCCCTCTTTCTGTCTGCCTAAGAGCTCTCAGGTCTCTCCCTCCACCCCACCCCCTGCCTTTTTTCCCCCACTTCTTCCTCTCTCATATCACAGCATGAAAATATATGCAGTTTAAGTATCTGTCTCATTCATCGAATCAATTTTTGTCCTGTTCTTAATTTTACACTTCAGGAGTATTACCTTGTGCATGTTGACTGAAAATACCCCGAAGTCCATCTACCATGCCCTCTGCCACCATCAACTGTACCAAAACTTGGCTGGATTCTCACCTACATCCGGTTGAGTGGGCTGTGCCTAACAGGTGCCAAGTGGAAGCCTTGACTACACTGTGGGCCACTGCTAAAGGCAGACGGGATGCAGTGTGGAAGGTGGCGCAGCTGAAGGGCAGCTTTGCAATGTTTAAACCACTCCACTTCATTCTAAACATGACTACTTAAGTTCACCATAAAAAGCCTAGACACTCCTGTGGGAAAGAGCACCCACTTGGGAATCCAGGTTCTAGGATATAAGTGCAGACTCAGTGAGCAGTTAACAGTCTGCTCTGGAGGCAGGTATACCCGGCTCTGAAGCTCATTTTTACCACAGGCTCTGAGACTTTGGGTAAGTAACTAACCTTGCAGTGCCTCAGTTTCCTCATTAGTGAAAGAAAAGGATGAAAATCTCCCATCAGCGTTTTGTGAGAGTTTGATAACGTGTATTAAACATTTGTACAAAACAAAACAAACCCATTGCCATTGAGCCAAATGTAACTCATAGTGGCCCTACAGGACAGTGCAGAACTGCCCCATAGTGTTTCCAAGGCTGTCATCTTTATGGAAGCAGACGGCCACCTCCTTCAGTCACAGAGCAGCTGGTGGGTTGGATGTGCAGACCTTTCGGTTAGCAGCCAGTGTTTAATCAGTGCCTCACCAGGACTCCAAGCACCTGTATTTGACCAAACACCAAACCCACTGCCATCAAGTCGATTTTGACTCACAGTAACCCTATAGGACAGAGTAAAACTGCTCCAGTTTCCAAGAAGTAACTAGTGGATTTGAACTGGTGACCTTTCGGTTAGTAGAGGCAGCACTTAACCACTAGACCACCAAGACTTGCAAACATTTTTATAAACCTAAACACCAAGCCCACTGCCTTCAAGTTGATTCTGACTTACAGCAACCCTGTAGATAGAATAGAACTGCCCCACAGAGTTTCCAAGGAGCACTGGGTGGATTTGAACTGCCAACCTTCTGGTTAGCATCCATAGCACTTAACCACTATGCCATGAGGGTTTCCAAAATACTTGTATTGTTCCTGGCAAATACATCAAAAGCTGTGAGAACCAGAACTTGATGGGGCTGCCTTATTTTTCTGGGTCTTGCCAACTTTCCTGCCTTCAACAGGTTGCAGCCTTACCACTTTTCTATTGCTCCTTCAAACTGAATTTTCCTTCTGTGACAGGTTTCCACCTTATACAGGTTCCAACTTTTGTAAATTTCACCCCATAAATCATTGAAATAATATAATTATCATGAAAGCCAGGCTCTGCTACATTCCCAGATGTGTGGTTTTTAGAGCTAGGCCATTCCCTTCCATAGGTTTTACTGTGCTACTTGGTAAAATGAGGATTAGCCTGAATGTTCTTGGAAGTTTCGTCCAGTTCTAATTTTCTACAGCCACCTGTGGTAGAGCTTCCTAAGAGGCCTGGAAAGGTGCAACAGTGCCACCTAGTGGTTTCCAGCTGGGATTCTGAGATGCCGTAAACCAGTTCCTGGGAGTGCTTTTAAAACTTTCTCACCATTTGGGTTGCTGTCCACTGAAGCCTTCCCAAGAGCTGCTGCCCCAGGTCCCTGCATGGCAAACAGTAGCTCCTAAGTACCCTACCTTAGTCTAAGATGCTTGGAACTCAATTCTCCCTGAGTCCTCCTTTTAACGACTTTATTAGTATGGTCACAAGTTTGAGATCTACAGTACATTGTTAATATGGCTGAATACAAATTATTTGAAATCAGTACATTACATAAGTGTGCCACGTTTTCAGAATGTCAACTCTGAGTGATCATGCATTGCCCATGCATTTGCACCTATATTCCCAAAGGACACCACTCAATCTGTGCTTGTTCTCAGTGGGTCTCGGTGTGGCCCTCAGCTAGAATGGGGCAGGAGCTGTGGTACCTTTGCTCCGGCCCCGATTGTCCAAGAGCAACAGTGTTGAACTCAGGCATTCCATGGAGTGTGGTGGCAAAACTGGGTTCTGCTTCAGTTCAGGTAAAAATGCAATTCCCGACTACTGCTTGTGCAAGTTACCTGATCCCCTGGGGCTTGGACTAGCCCTGCAGGAGGCCAGCAGGCAGTTTCAGAAGCCCTGTCTCCTCCCTGGGGCTTCTGAAGTTTAGAAGTGAGGTGCGCAGTCTTCCAACATGCTGTCAGTGATGTAGCTGGAAGTGAGATGGGATTCGTAGTAACTTTTTTCATCAAAAGTATTGACAGTCCAACCAACAACCTGGATTCCTTTAGCTGACCACTTACTCAAGTAGGCTCTGGAGAAAGAGGGAAAAACCAGTCCTGTTAGAATAACGACTTCAGTTGCACCAGGAATCTGTAAGAGTCGCTACGTGTGGTGTTCACTGAGTACCAATCTCAGCTGACCTCTGCAGATATTCATTGAGTGAATGAATGCACGTCTTAAAACTCTCCTGGATTATCAGGCATGTAATTAGCTGAAATACACAGCTACCACAATGCAAAAGGAGACTCCGAGGCTGGCTGTAAGTGAGGGAATGGGAAGTTTCTTGGAAGCAATGGAGCGGAGTCTAGGATGTACAGGAAGCAGGAGAAAAGACGGGCAGGAGGAGGTACCCTCCCTCGAGCTGTGTCCTGGATCCTGTGCCTGTTTTCAAAAGGTGTCAATCCCAGGAAATTTAACCCCTCTTTCACCTGAGTTAGACAGATTCACTGTGTCTGTAAAAAGCACAAAAAACCGAGACTATCTCATCAACCTGTTCTAGAAATGGTGAAACACGCCTGAACTTCTCCCATCTACGAAGCCAGTGGCATCATAACTTAATACAGATCTAAGGGCCCCTGCAGGTGCGGTCAATACACACTCTCCACTCTGTTTCTCCTTCCCAAGAAGAGCATTCAGGGAAGATAAGAGACAGGCCAACTTACGGCGAGACAAAGTCCTTCTGCATGAGGAAAGCCGAAATCCCGCACAGGTACCACAGGATGTTATGCATGCTCCAGTCGAGCAAAATGTCCAGCACCACCAGCACGGCCTGCTTCCACAGCGAGCTGTACCGCGGCTCGCCGCTGCCCGTGTAGCTGAGGCTCCACGGTCGGTGAGTTAAAGCCGTGACCACGTTCCGGTCTGCTTGTCTCATCTGACAAGGAAATTTGGGGGAGGGGGTTATTATATATCTAAAGGATAATACTACTCAAGTGCTCTTTAGATGTAGCCAACATGCTCATTCTGAGCAGGTGGTCACACCTGCTACCCTAGTAGTTCCATGTCAGTTAAACAAATGTATCCTAGCAAAAAGCCTTTGAGAAAATAATGATTGATGTAAAATATTTAATGTACAGTATAAATAAGAACATTGCCTCAAAATATTTAATGTACAGTATAAATAAGAACACTTCCTCAAAATCCTAAAAAGAACTGTAATGTCACCTTTAAAATGTGAGAAATCTGCAAAATCCAAACTCATTGCCACCTAGTTGATTCTGACTCACAGCAACCCCACAGGAAACGCTATAGGACAGAGCAGAACTGCCCCACAGGGTTCCCAAGACCCTGGTGGCATAGTGTGGTAACGAGCTATGTCTGCTAACTCAAAGGCAGCCAGTTCATATCCACCAGGCGTTCCCTGGAAACTCCTGTCCTGTAGGGTTGCTATGAGTTGGAATTGACTCAACGGCAGTGGGTGATCTTTATGGAAGCCAACTAACGTATCTCTCAAGAAGCACCGGGTGGGTTTGAACTGCCCATTTTCTGGGAAGCAGCTGAGCTCTTAATTACTGCACCACCAGAGCTCCTTGAAAGAGCCTATTGGCAACATAAAAGAAGGGGCCATGGTATTTCCAAACGGGATAGGACTACATTCCCTTTCCTGAGTCTCTTACTAATTAAAAAAAGACACACTTTCTTATCTGTGACCTTCATTCAATTCAATAGGCATCTATATTATGCTTAGCCTGCTTCTATTACCACCAACAAACATAATAATATATACAGTAAGAATCCTGAATTTTACCTTGTAAATAACATCTGGCAAGAAAGAGCAGACGATACTGTTATTATATAATTGAGGAAATTCCAGGTAAGTTTTCTTTAGAGCAGCAGTAGCCTGCAAAACAGATATTCACGTATTTAAAGCTGATTAAAATGGTACAGTCCCAGCCAGTAACTACTATACCAAGTAAGTCAGAGGTTAACCACTACCTGGGGAGTTGAAAAGAATATTGGTAAAGTCCATTATCCATATGGATACGCTTTAAACTCATCATCAGCAGCAGACAAGGAGGAAACCAGGGTACTGCTCTTTACAGTCTTGTCAAGAGGCTTGGGCCTCCAACCCCTGTTCTTGTACACTTTCCAAACTGGGGCAGACTGCAGGCCAGTGTAGGCTGGACGCCAAATTTAGAAACTCTTGCCTTATATCCCAGTTTAGCCACCAAGAAGTGGCCTTTTATACACACTCTGCCATCCTCTGACTTTCCCAGATGAAAGGTGAGCCACCCGCCCAGGAAGTACTGAGAAGCAAAGGAATGAGGCAAGTGGGGGCAGGGGCTGGAAATGCCTCTCAACTCTTCCCAAGAGGAGCACTAGTTTCTTTGTAAAGAAGTAGTCCAGCTAGTAAATGAAGAAGAAATGACCAAATTAAAATGCTAACATTTTGCAATCCCTTGAGAGTCGACAGATCTGGCCATTGAGATTAACAGCAGCTAACAGGAACAGTCACCCAGATATTACGGGGAATGCAACGTTGCTGCAGTGTAATGCTTGATATACTGCTAATTTTCAGAAAGTTCCACACACCCATAGTCAAATATAAGCCATAAAATGCATTAAAAACAAAAAAAGTCAACATAGAAATCATCCTTGTCACGACCCCCTTCACTAATATAACTGGGTGCCGTCTACGCAACGTTGTTTTTCTGCTATCTGAACTAACATGTGCATGGTGTATAACTAGTCACCTATGTTATTTAATTCTCGTAACAACCTTCTATGGCAGTTTATTGTTTCCATTTTGCCCATGAAGAAACTGTGGTTTATCAAGGTTAAGGCTACATACAGTGTTGTCCTAGAGCTTATGTTGAACTCTACGGCCTATGCCATCACTTGTGAGTTAACCAGAATAGTAAACTTAGATACTACACAACTGTGAGTTAGCCAAAACAGTAAACTTGGAAACTACACAACTGTGAGCTAACCAGAACAGTAAACCTGGACACTAACCAGAACAGTAAAATACTCAGAGCCTATTCTCCTCTTTCTTCAAAAATGGGAGATTACTGTACTAAAATTAGAGGCATGTCTCTTATAAGAGATAAAAGGAAAGGGAAGCATGCAGAGGGGGACCTCGTATCACCAAGAAGAGAAATGCTAGGAGTAGAGAAAGTCCTTTTTTTGGACTTGGGGTCCCCGTGCTGAGAAGCCCTAGACTAGAAGCTTGATGACAAGGCCCTTCCCTCAGACCTGACAGAGAGAAAACCTTCCCCCAGTGCTGGCACTATAAATTCAACGTCCAGCCTCCTAAACTGTGAGAGAATAAATTTCTGTCTGCCAATGCCTCTTGTACTTCTGTTCCAATAGTACTAGATAAGACAGGAATGTTGTACATATTTAAAGGAAATGGCAATTTTTTGATAAAAGTATAATTATTTAAGTCACAGAATAACAAAATTATATTATCAGAAACCATAGAAAAGGGATTCAACTTGTGTAAAAGATACCCTTTCTAGTTCTCAGATCTACGATCCTTAACAGGCTGATGCAACTGGTCTTGTGCTCAGCTCCTGAATTCCCTTTCATGAGGTTGAGAGGTCTGCTCTCGAAGTGCCTCTTGACTACTATCTTTCGTAAGTGCTTTACGCAAATCAAAGAAGCCTGACTCTAACCCTTAGTGCTGGTTATTAAAAGTTCCATAATTCAGTGTTTTCTTAAGTGGATTTTTGTATTGTGTACCTACATTAAGCAAACACATATAATTTGTAAGAATAATTTAAGAAAAAAGAATAAGTAATAAAATACATGGTTAATTTTGAAAATGACTAACAACTAAATAAGATGTCTTTTGCAAACAGTGAAGCCCGTGGTATACACTCTACCATATTTGCATGGCCCTTGACATCAAAGTAGATGGTGAGGTTATGGTTTAGGCACTCTGTGACAGCTTCCCGGAGGGTGGGGATCTTTTCACCAGTGAAATTATTCCTGTAAGAGATGGAAGAGAAAGTAGTAGATTGTAGGAAAAAGAAAAAAAATACAAAAATTTGGTGGAACAGACATTCTGCAAACGCCTCCCAATCACAATGGAAAAGTTCCCCAACTTGTTTTCTTCAACAATTCCGGAGTCCGAGGATAATTCCTATTGGCAATGGAACCTAATTACAGATACCAGTGACCACAGAATAGCACCACCAACAAAAATCATTTCATTGTTAGGAAATCACTGAATCAACAACATAATCATTAACGCTATATGAGCAACAGGTAGAATATCTGTCACATTTGGAGACCTCAGAGATTTCATTTTAAGGTTGTCATTACCCTATGCTGGAGAAATTCCTGGGGATACACAAATCTGTCAACTTTACTGTTGTGCATTTATTTAAGTGTGATTGTTTAACGACTTTTCTAACACAATTTTTGGATAAAGAAAACGAAGGTTAAGTGCCAGATACATAAGAAATCAGCTTTGCTTACACAGTTCAACTTAATCACATATGATTTAACTTAAGCTAATGTATTATTTCAATGGTAAGATCTTAGTTTTTTGTTTTTTTTTTTTAAAGGATACATTTAAATAGTACAGGTGATTCTGCTAGCCATTCTAGTCAATGTCCCTGGACCGTGAGAGATGGGAGACCGCACTGCTGTTTCACTGGCTAGTTTTTGCTTCCATGCCCCTTGTAAGGATGGACGTCTCATCACTGAACATAATTACACCTACTCGGCACTCTTTGACTATCTGACATTTCACATTTATGAAAGGAGTAAAAATTCTATCTTTCCAACTATTTTGTGCATTAACAATGTATGTCTAACAAACACCGAGGTGTGAAGCAAGAGTAATGCTGATGGTGACGATTAAGGTCATGTGTCAACTTGGCTCTGTGATGATGCTCAGTAGCTTGGCAGTTAGGTAATGATGTAGTCACTCTCCACTTTGTGACGGTATGGTCATTCTCTGCCTTCACATAACAGAGACTTTTGCATAACGACTTGGTCTTTAGAATCTATCCATATCAACATGGTCCGTAAACACAAGCCAATGACTTCATTTGGTGTTCAGTCAAAGAAAATGCAATATTCTATTTTTGGAGCAGAGACTGGTTGAATTAAGAGTTGTTATGATATATTGATTCTGATACAGTGCCTTCTTAAAGGATCTTTAAAGGTGACGTTGATCCTAACCCTGTTTTAGCTACACGTCACTGTGTATTACCGTCAGCTTCTTTCCTCTGGCTACTGTAGAGCAGTGAAGTGTCTGATGACGGTAAGAAGCAATCCCAGCAGCCTAGACGGGGAACTGTGACGCGTCACTGGGAACTGTGAAGCGTCACTGATGTTCTTTCTGGCCTACGGTATGATTTTCTTCGGCTGACTTTAATTTCTTTCCGGTGGTAGGGAAACAGGGTGTGTACTGTCTCTTAGGGAGCACCATAACTTAGTTGTTGAAGTGAATATATTCAAGGACTGATCACTGTCCAGAGGACTGATATTACATAAACAACAAAGCCCTCCTGGAGCCCTGGTGGTGAGACACTGGAGAGCCTGGCTGCCAACCGAAAGGTCAGTGCTTCCAACCCACAGTGGGAGAAGAGACCCAGCAACCTGCTCCTGTAAAAAGTACAGCCTAGGAAACCCTACGAGGCAGTCCTACTCTGTCATATATGGTCACTATGAGTCAGAATTGATTGGATGGCACACAACGACACAACACATTTTTCAGTATTACAAAAATGGCAAGAGGAATGTAAATAACTACATGTCTAAGTATAGTTAACCCACTATAGTAACTCCCACGGTTCTTCTAGCTGTGACATGGGGCGGAGGGCGTGTGTTCTATGTCATATAAGTTTGAGAAATGTTAAGTTAAAGAAAGGTAAGAATTTGCTAACGTGCATGCACTGTTTGTGCCCAAATGGGGCATTCAAAGTACTCCCCAAGTTACCTGACCGAGAGCCTTTTCTTGTGGAACATCTTATGGGTCCAGCTCTGACGTACATACTTTGCAAGCTACTTGTTTAAACTGTACCAGGAGGGGACTAAACTAGAAATCTGAAAGAACTTTCACTCTTACAGTTCAGAGAGACACTAGGGGCAAGCAGAAACAGCATGGTATGGTGGACTAGAAATTAGGATATCTAGATTCTACATCTGGCTTCTCTAACCTTGAGTAGGTCATTTAGCTCTTCTGGAATTATCTTTAAAAGCAGGACTGATCTAGATCTGCACGGCCCAGTACACCCATATGTGGCTTACAAACAAAGTTAAAAAATTCAGTTCCTCCAAAAAAAGGCTGATGGTTGAGCATCATGATGATAGTAATTAATGTCACTAAACTGGAAACCCTGGTGGCATAGTGGTTGACAGCTATGCCTCCTAACCAAAAAGCTAGCAGTTCAAATCCACCATGTGCTCCTTGGAAACTCGATGGAGCAGCTCTACTCTGTTCTATAGGGTTGCTATGAGTCAGAATCAACTTGATGGCAGTGTATTTGGTTTTTAAACTGTACATGTGAAGATTTTTTCCAAAGGCAACATTTTGCTCCATCTATATTTAACACACAGACACACACAATTCCGTTCCTCAGCTGTACTAGCTATACTTCAGGTGCTCACCAGCCCCAAGGGGCTACCATATTCGATGGTACAGATATAGACCACTTCCATAGAGCAGAAAGTTCTATACTAGGTGATTGCTAGGATACTTTCCCTCCTTCTACAATTCTAGGATCCCCAAAAGTTTAAGAATCTGAAGAGTAAAAAGGGCTAGGTTAAAAGATTATTACTTGAAGACTGAAAACAAATGATTTATTTTTTAGAATGCCTGGAGGCAAGGAGACTGACAAGCACACCTGTGGAACTGATTTCAGCCTCATGATTCTGTAATTTGTATGACAGTAGAAACTGACTTCTTACGTCTGGGACCAGACAGAGCACTGAGCTGAGAATAATTCCAAGGCCGCTTTTGGTACCGGCAGGAAAAGACTAGCATCAGCTTGGCTACCCCTATGGTTCCCAGTACTGCATGCTTGCTCCCCACTGTAAATCCTAACCTCTACAAATGAACAAGATGTGAGGTGTGTCCTGAGTCACAGCCATGCTGGAAGGTGTGACTCAAGTCTCAGCCTTATTCAAGTTATGCTCCTCCCCGGGGTGTGACCTGCATCCATCCACAGTCTACACGTGCGTGCCTTGCCAGTGCTCTCTCTGCATCTGGATCCCGTGTCTGATGTGTGACTGTCTAACCTCCCATTGTTGGGACTTGGGCCAGAGGTCCGCTGTCTGACCTGCTGATTCTGGGATTCCCTGGTCTCTAGCTGCCCACCTTCCCATGTGGCCTATCATCTCAGCCTGTCAGTTTGGGTTTGTCAACCACTACAAGACACGTGAGTCAGAAGAAGCCTATGCCTGATTTCATGGATTTGGGGATTGCCAGCCTCCACAACTGTGTGAGCGAAGTCCTTGATACAGCTTGTGAGATGCTGCGGGGAATTAGGGAACCCACAGGCGGGGGGGAGTAGCGGATGTTAAAGATGTTAAAGATGACCGAGTAGTACTGTTGCTTAGAAAAGTTGGACATTTGGGACATATTGCTGATTCTTATAAAATAAACTATTCATTTACTTGGGAAACCTATATACACTGTAAAACAAAAACAAAAATATTCTCCTGGAGCAGAGGCTGTAATTAGAAGGTGCCAGTATTTATTTGCGATTATCAAACAAAGGTGAAAGATACGTTTAAGTGACAATAAGCTACTCACCTCAACCTGTGATTTGCTGCAGGATTCAGTTTCCTAATTTGCTCAAATGTCAAATCACACAGTCGACCAGTCCCATCAGTTGTCCTGTCTACTGTGCTGTCGTGCATTAAGACGGGAATCCCATCAGAAGTAAACTCGAGGTCCAGCTCCACACCTGTTGCTCCATTCTTAGCTGCCTTAAGGAAAACATCAACAATATTAATGTCAAATGGCCACGAATGTCATCTGCAATCTAGACACCACGATTAACAGGGCTGGCTCTCATTGATTTCTTTCCCATAACTAACAGCAACCCCAACCTGCACCTGTTTTTCAGAAACATTACTTTTACAGCAACTTCTTTTTTTTTTCATGAGTTTTTGTTTTTTATTTAATATGACTGAGTGAAAATGTACATTCCCGTGTAAATTTACATGCCCTCCTATATGCAGCTTCCACGACTCTCCCTGTCCGGTGACAGCACACTATTCCTCTCTGCTCCATACATGTCTCATCCTCCCAGCAGTCTCCTTACCCCTCCTCTCCACCCACTCTCCTTCCTCCAGCCAGAGTCAGCAGGATGATATCCTATAGATGTATAGAACCATAAAGTGCATCCAATATACGGTCACTCTACATCACCAAGTCCATTCCATTCCTGTCCAAAGAGTGGACCTTCGTTGTGATTTATGGGCAAGGGAAGCATCAGGGCCAGGGGCCATGCTCCCAGGGGAACCTCGAAACCGCTGGACCATCAATTGAGGTCTTTTGGTGGGGATCTCAGAGTGCACCCCTTTTTATTCTTGTGTTGCCAGTGAGGCTCAACTTAGTGAGCTCCATCGCGGCTATCACTGGTGGTGGCTGGGTACCATCTGGTTCTTCCAGTCCGAAGTCGATGTAGGCACCCACTTGTGTGGGTCTCTCTATCTTCTGGGTTGTCTTTACCCCATGTCATTTTGGTCCTTGGTGAGCATCCATTTCTGCTGAGTTGGGACCATTTGCTGTGCCCTCGGATGGCAGCTTGGAAGCTTTTAAGACCCCAGATGCCACTCACCAATGTGGGGTGCAGAGAACCCTCTTAGCAAAATGCTAGTTGTGCCAATTGGTTATGGCAACTTCTATACTTACAGATTCCTTATAAACGTCCTTTCCCCACTCTTACTTCCTTAGAGTGGTTAAGGAGAAGACTTCTGCAACTTCACCTCTCTCTGGCTGCCTTACCTATATTTAGTTATTAATGACATATACGTATTACGTAAATTTCTTGTTCACTGACATCTCTGCTTGGTGCAGTAGCTCAGACGACTCCCCTGAGTCGGCAGACCGGATTGCTACTTCTGCATAGACAAGAGGAGGAGCGCTCCACTGCTGTCAGTTTAACACCCCCCTCTGTAAGAGACACCAAGCCTGCTTTTAGAGGACACTTTACATTATGTTTATGGGAGCAGAACTGGCTCGTGGCCGATAAATTGGTAAGCTTAATGATGCAGACCAGAAATTTGGGGGGAAAAGATAAATAAATAACTTAAACTTTCCATTTCATGGGCCATGCTCCTCTGAGACACACACGACTCAGTGTTGGCTTCCTTGGCTTCCTCGTCACAATAAAGCTGTGAAATGCTCATTATAATCAACGTTTTAGTTTTAGTTTTTAAATTATGGTCTATGTCATAGATTGAATTGTGTCTCCCAAGACATGTGTGTAGGAATTTGACTTGGCCTTGATTCCCGGTACTGTGTGATTTTCCCATAGGCTGTAAACCCTTCCTCTGTCGTGTTAATGAGGGAGGGAGCGCAGCAGTTGGGTTGAGGTGGCAGGACTCAGTGTGTAAGACTGTATTGTGCCTTAAGGCCATTTCTTGGGATAGAAAAGGAAAGGGAAGCAAGCAGAGAGCTGGGGACCCCACACCACCAAGAAGCAGTGCCAGGAGCATAACTATGTCCTTTGGAAAGGACCCAGGGTCCCTACACCTCAGAAGCTCCCAGTCCAGAGTGAGATTAACAACAATGACCTTCCTCGAGAGCCGACAGGAAAAGCCTTTCCCTGGAGCTGATGCCCTGATTTTGGACTTTTAGCCTACTGGACAGGGTAAAATTTCTCTGTTTAAAACCATCCACTCGTGGTCCTTCTGTTATAGCAGCACTAGATGACTAAAACAGTCCATTACAGAAATGTAGCATAGTACATCACGAATTAACAGGTGTCAACATTTTGCCATAAACAGCCCTGGTGGTGCAGTGGTTAAAGCTCTTCGCTGCTAACCAAAGGTCAGTGGTGCAAACCCACTAGCCACTCCTTAGAAGAAAGATGTGGCAGTCTACTTCCCTAAAGATTACAGCCTTGGAAATCCTATGGGGCAGTTCTCCTCTATCCTACAGGCTCAGCATGAGTCAGAATCAACTCAAAAGCAATGAGCTGATTCTCAGTGCTTTAAATGTATTAACTCATTTAATCCTCACAACCCTGTAACACCTCATTTTACAGAAGAGGAAACTGACATAGAGAGAGATTAAGAAACCTGTCCTGGGTCACTCAAGGTGGGATGTGGTAAGGCTGTACTCTTAACTGCCACAACCTGACTATCAACAATACAGACACAGCTAAAATTTTCTTATTCATTCTCTTCCTTCCTAGAAGTTATTACCACGTTAAAGGTTGTGTATCGTTCCTGTATCATTTCCTTCGAGGTCTCTTTATGTATTTTTATACATTTATGTCCCCATAACAACATACAGCACTGTGCCAGCACGTGGGAAGCATTCAGTAGTGCTAGCCATTGTTACTCTGTCCTTCCTAAGACATTTTTAATTGTAACACAAAAGCATCATTCATTTCCCTTATGGATATTTTTTCTGTCTTGTTTAAGAGATCCTCTTGTACTCGCATGTTATAAAGATATATAAGTGTATTTCTTCCTAAGCTTCAAAGTGTGATTTTCACATATATGACCAAGATTCCCTCCTCCCCTCAAAATATCACAAGAGGATAGGTTCGGATTCCAATTCTATCACTAACTGGCTGTGTCTTCTAGATCAAGTTATTTATCCAATCTAGTGTCATCATTTTTAAGCAGCTATTTCTGTAATGAACTTCAGAGGTGTGGGGATCCAGCAGTAATGCCTGTGCCCAGAAACACTGCCTGGCTTAGAGCTGGCACTTAATAACAACTATTAAGATTTGCTGTCATGAAAGTCATTACAAGAATGCTTACATCTGTACCGACACAGTGTTGAAAGCTGTATCTTGTCTAAGTTAAAACACCAAAACCCACTGCCACTGAGTTGATTCTGACTTGCAGGAACCCTAGTGGCATAGTGTTTAACTGCTACAGCTGGTAACCAAAAGGCTGACAGTTCAAACCCATGAGTCACTCCTTAGACACTCTATGGGACAGTTCTACTTCATCCTATAGGGTCATTATGAGTTGGAAAGACAGAACTAGTGTACTGGTAAAGCAACATGGGTTATATACTGAAGAAGGTAAAACAAAACCACATTTTCAGTATATATAGTGAGCATCTTACTGTAACACAAATGTTATCCTTATTTCTTCACGCCAGCACCGTAATTAGGTTCAATTATACTTCTATTCATCAAGTCTTCTTCACTTGATGACATAAAAAATAACAATGGGGAGACACTATTTTAGCAGGGCTAGTAGAACTAGTAACTATTCTACCTTTTCCGAGTAGTTTATTAAGGTCCAAAACAAAAGTTCTATAAAACCACCACTATATTAGAATTTCTTTAACCAGGCGTTCTCATGATTACATTGAGCGCTCTTTATCAATATTTGATGTTATCCCCATTGTTGAAATGAGGAAGGGCACGGTAAAAATTCGAGGTATTAAAGAAAGCCCCAGGAAACAACTTAATAGCAGAAAATACCATAGAATAATCTCACCTTTGTCTTACAAAACACTGTCACAAGACAAGCCTGGGGGCAACCTTGCAAGTGACAGCCTGCAAGTGACCCCTAGACCCTGACCACATTTTACAACTAATAGGAGTTAACCAATCAATGTAAAGGTCAGTTCACCCTCCCTGCTTTGCAATCTCACGACTTAAATACCGGGTGCTCAGGAAACTCGTCGTCGCCCCCTGCTCTGTGTAGCTTGGGGTGCGTCCCTGGTGCACCAGTATTTTTCCTATTGGGCATATTTTTTTAATAAAATTTAACCTTTAAAGTAACAGTGTCGCATCTTGAAAATCGTGGACCCTAACACCATTACAGAAGCGAAAGGATGGACCCCCAGTTCTGATTCACATTGTAGTACACACTTATTTATTTAGGGAAATTACTTCTATCCTAAGGGTATTTCACATAAATCTGTTTACATAAAGCTGCAATTTTATTAACTTTTATTTAAAATGTTTGTCTGAAACTATGGTCATAGCTTAGTAGCAAAAGAGCACAGTACAGTACCAAAGGCATCAACGGCTGCCTTGGGGCAGGGGTGGGGATGGGGTGTGGAGGGTGGACCCCCTCCTCTCCCGACATGAGGATCAAGGAAGATGCCTTCTAAGAGGGGCTTCACAACCCCCTCGGCTTATGAAATTATATTGGGAAAATCTGGCCAGAAACTTCTAGGGAAAGGAGCTTGGAGGAATGGATTTCAATACAGCATGTCTGAAAGCACCGAGACCTGCCCAGCCCCGCTGACTTCCCCCAACTGTACATCCCCACCCATGTGAAAAGAATTATCCTTTTTAGAACAGTTTAAGAAAGGCATAGGGTGGGGGACAGTAGGTGTTTACTGTCCCCACAGAAGGAGATAAAATAAAGAGCAAAGTAGGAACAAATAGAGATTACAACCTTTAGAACCCTCCTCCTCTACCTTTTAACCTTGAGGTATAAGTAGGGCTGATTGAACTCAGGCATAACTTTGTTTTCACTGTCAATTATCACCATAACACACCTGCCTCGGGCCATTATCTAGAAAGCCTTGACAATTAACAAGATCACGAGGTTTCAGTTTCAAGTTAGCTAATAGCTTGTGTGGTCGGGGGCAGGGTAAAAATCACATCACCTCAAGATCATGAGGTTTCGGTTTCAAATTAGCCAATAGATTGTGTGGTCAGTGGGCAGGGTGAAACTCACGCCACTTTGACTATAAAAATAAAGACAGACAGTCCTTTTCAGGCCGCCATTCTCCAAAACTCTTTCCTGTCTCTCTCAATTCATTTCTCCGCCGACGCCTCTCCCTCCCTCCATGCATGACCCCAAAAAGATGTCGGGGCTGGCTCCCGGTAATGGGGCTAACTTCAGAATGGGCACAAAGAAACCTTCTGGTGTTAGAAATGGGTTGAGGTGGTGGGAACCCACATGTGCAGTTTCAAAACTCATCAAACTGTACACTTAAAATGTGTATATTTTATTATATGCATATTATACTTAATAAAGTTGACTTATTTTAAATTTTGCACTAACAAATTAATTCTAATGAATGAATGTGGGCCTTTAAAATGTTTTATTGGAAAACCCAAAACCAAACCCACTGCCATTGATTTCGACTCATAGTGCCCCTTCAGGACAGGGTAGAATTGCCCCATATAAAGTTTCCAAGGAGCACCTGGTAGATTTGAACTGCTGACTTTCTGGCTAGCAGCTGTAGCACTTAAAATACTACATCATCAGGGTTTCAATGAAAAGTATCTTTTTTTGTGTGTGATATATCTTATATATATATATTTTTTATTATGGCTGAATGAAAATGTACATTCCCATATAAATTCACATGCTCACCTATATACATGCAGCTCCCATTGATCTCCCTGCCTGGTGACAGCACACCCCTCCTCTCTGCTCCATACATGTCCTATCCTCCCAACAGTCTCCTATCCCCTCCCCTTCCTCCAGCAAGAGGTCAGCAGGATGACATCTTATAGAACCATAAAACTGCCACAAGAAACGTTCACACTGCGTCACCAAGTCCAATCCACTGCTGTCCGAAAAGTTGACCTTCACTATGATTTATGGGCAGGGGCAGCATCAGGGCCAGGGGCCATGCTCCCAGGGGAACCCTTAAGCCCCCAGACCATCAGTTGTGGTCTTTTATTGGAGATCTCAGGTTGCACTTCTATTTATTCTCTTGTTGCCAGTGAGACTCAACTTTGTGAGCTCCATTGTGGGTATCACTGGTGGTGGCCGGGCACCATCCTGTTCTTCTGGTCACGAGTCGATGTAGAGACCCACTCGTGTGGGTCTCTCTGTCTGAGAAGTATTTTTTTTTTAAATCCACCCCTATAATATGAATAATGTTATAAACATTCATGTATAAGTTTCTGCATGGACATAGGTTTTCAATTCTCCTGGATATATATCTACCAGTGAAATTGCTGGGTCATATGGTCACTGACCTTTTGAGGAACTGTCAGACTCATTTCCCACTAGCAGTGAAGGAAGATTCCAATTTCTCCACATTCTCACCAAAATCTGTTACTGTCTTATCTTTTTAATTGCAGGTAGTTTCCAACTTACGACGAGTTCTGTCCTAAGTATGTGCTACAACACTGTATACAGGGCAATGGATAAGATGTGGGGGGGACCCCAAAACAGAAAGTCTTAAGTACAGTTTGTTATAACTCGAATAGGCTGCAAGTTGGGGGCTACCTGTACAGCCACCCTAGTGAGTATAAAGCGGTATGTCACTGTGGTTTTATTTGCATTTCCCTGATGGCTAATAATGCTGAGCATCTTTCCATATGTGCCTCCGGGCTATCTGTACCTCACAATCCTCCAACAAATATTTATTGAATGTCTATGAGCCCAGGTGGTACAATGGTTAAAGAATTTATCTGCTAACTAAGAGGTGAGAAGTTCAAATCCACCAGTGGCTCCTTGGAAACCATATAGGGCAGCTCTACCCTGTCCTGTAGGGTCTCTGTGAGTTGAAACTGACTAGACGGCAATGGGTTTTGGTTTTCCTATGTATCAGGCACTGTCTTGGCAACGAGGATAGTAGTGGGTAAGAGAGAAAATGTCTCTGCACTCATGAATCTTACATTTCCCACAGAGACATAGATTACAAACACTTATATAATTAAGCTACAACAACGTTAATGTAGACAGTAACGTGAAGGTGAGGTAGGTGAGGACAAGGAAGCAAAGAAGACCTCTCTAAGAATATGACATTGGCACTGAGACCTCTTGATCAAATGGAACCAGCTGTGCAAAGATCTTAGGGAAGAGTTTCCAAGCAGAAGAAATGGCAAACACAATATAAAGATCCCAGGGTGAGAGTGTGCTACCCAGGTGGCAGAAATTGTTGTCTGCCTATCTGAATCTATTCCCCTTCTTCTTTCTTGCTGGCAGAGGCCTGTTCTTGCCCCAGTATTCAGTTTCTCCCGTGTTTGGAGTAAGTAACCTATTTCTGAATCCCCTGTGTTAGGATGGGGGCCGTGGTTTGGTAGCTTCTGTGAAAGAGTAAGGAAGAACAAGTGGAATCTCTTCTTGCAGTTGGATGCTAGTGTCTAAGAAGGTGATGCCTGGGCTGCAGTGGCCACCTTATAGCTACACTGAGGGCTAGCAAATATGCTGCAGATGGCAAAGAGAGCAAAAGAACCTGGATCTTGGATGACCATAAATTGAGTGGCTCAATTAGCCATCCTGGAGGCACCCTTCACACACACACCTCTTGTTACCTGAGATATTTTAAATTGGATTTTCTATCACGTGAAGCCAAAAGCATCTTAACAAATGCCCAGAGTGGACAGAAAAGAGTGAGCAGGGACGTTGGGAAAGGTTCAAGATGGAAAAGCATGTGAATTTTACCTAATGGCAATAGTAAACCATTAGAGGGCTTTAAATAAAAGAATATGATTTATGCCATTAAAGCTACACTCCCCATGGAGAACAGACTATGTGGGTACAGTGCCATTTCTTTGCCATTGTTTGTAACAGTTTATGTCTTCAGGATACATCTATTTGACACCTAAATTTTTCCTGCTATATCTAGTTTATCGTAGTGGGTTAAGTGCTGTGTCTGCTAACCAAAAGTTCAGCAGTTCAAATCTGCCAGGTGCTCCTTGGAAACCATGGATTGGTTCTACCCTGACCTATAGGGTGGCTATGAGTTGGACCTGACTCAAAGATGGTAGGTTTTTATATCTAGTTTATAATCTACCAGAAATTCCACCACTGTCAGCAAGTCTTCTGTGACTTTTTTTTAAGAGTAAAATGTTTAAGAATGTAAGTAATGAGTTGCATATATGCAACAGGAGTAATCCCCCAAAAACAAACCCATTGCCCTTAATTCTGACTCAACTCTATAGAAAACCTATAGGACAGAGATGAGCTGTCCCATAGGGCTTCCAAGAAGTGCCTGGTGGATTCAAAGTGCTGACTTTTCAGTTAGCAGTGATAGCTCTTAACTACTATGCCACCAGGGTTTCCAAAGAGAGTAAGAACAGGACAAAAACAAGCTCAGATAGAAATAAACTATGTATTTCTTTTCAAGTCAAGGAAGGGCATAACCTTGTCTTGAGCAGGCTGTATTTGGTCACTAATTATTGTTATGATTAAAATATTACTGATAGTATTTGCATTCTAACAAGCTGAGAAAGAAAACCCTTGACCAGATGAACAGACAGCAGCTGCAACAATGGGCTTTAGGCATAAAAACGACTGCGGACATAGCGGAAGGCCAGGCAGTGTTTCTTTCCTTATGTTGTGCACAGGGTCGCTGTACGTCGGAAGCAACTCGGTGGTACCTAACAACAACAAGCTTAATTACCACATTTTATTTCCTCTTAAGACCAGGAAGCAATTTGGTACAATGATTGTTATCACTGTTATTAAAGACAAGCTCAACAGAAATGTGCAAGGCATGAATGGAATTTCGTGTAACTTCCTTGCAACACAACAGGATGTGAACGACTGCATTCCTATGCGTGTTTCAGACATGTGCTTCCTTAATCAGTGCCCCAGTGGCAGAACAATTAAAGAGCTCGGCTGCTGCTGGAAAGGTTGGTGGTTCGAACCCATCAGCCCGTGGCTCCACAGGAAAGCTGTCTGCTTCTGTCAAGATTTACAGCCTTGGAAGCCCTGCCAGGTAGTTTTACACAATCACAGAGAGTCACTAGAAGTTGGAATCAATCTGATGGCACTGAGTTTGGGTTTTCACTTGCTTAATCATTGTCATGGATTGAATTACGTCCTCCCCCAAAATAGGTGTAGCCACGTGGCTGGGCCATGATTCCTAGTATCTTGTGACTGCCCTCCATTGTGTGGTTTTCCTATACTGTATGTTAGGATTAGGGTGGGCCTGTAAATCCCTTCATAGGAGTACCTCCCTGCTCCACTGTAAAGGGAGTTTCCCTGGAGTATGGCTTGCCCCACCCTTAATTCTTTCATCCTATGAGAGATAAAAGGACAGAGAAGCAGGCAGAGAATTGGGAACCTCGTAGCATCAAGAAAGCATCACCACGAGAAGAGCGGCACCGCGAGAAGAGCGCGTCCTTCAGACCCGAGGTTCCTGCACCAAGATGCTCCCTGGACCAAGACTGATGCAATACTGGACTTCCCTCCAGAGCCAACAAGGGGGAAAGCCTTCCCTTGGAGCGGACACCCTGAATTATGGACTTGTAGCCTACCAGACTGTGTAAGAATAAACCTTCCTTTGTTAAGGCCATCCACTCTGTGGTATTTCTGTTAGAGCAGCCCTAGCTGACTTAAACAATCATGTAACATGAGTTATGTTCAACCAGGCATGCTCCTGTCCACAACACCACATCCATCAGCAAATAATGAAGATCTTCTGTGCTCAGTGAACCAAGAACTATAAGTAAACTCACCTAAAGGTCAATTGAGATGGAAGCCAATGACAAGTATGTACTTTTTCCCTGCAGTAAATGTTATCTTTCTTTCCATGGGAACACTATGTATCTGCGTTACTTCATATGACCTAAGTTCAGAACATTAAAGAATATTTTTCAATATCTTTAGATTTATTTTTAAGCAGGAGCTAGAAAAGCTACGCTCACAGTCTCCCTTCCATCACAAAGAACCTATGGCAGAGAAGCATAATAGAAGTTTGTTGTTCTTCAGTGTTGTTGAGTTGATTCTGACCCAGAGACCCCATGTGACAGGGCAGAACTACAACGCTGGTTTTTCTAGGGTGGTGCAATGATTAAGCACTTGACTGCTAAAACAAAAGATTGGTGGTTCAAACTCACTGTCACGGATTGAAATGTGTTCCCCACTAAAATGTGTAGCAATTTGGTTAGGCCAAGATTCCCGACATTGTATGATGCTCCTATTTGCTATAAATTCTGCCTCTATGATGTTAATGATGGGGAATGGATGGTGGTAGTGTTGATGAGGAAGGACTTAATCTGCAAGATTGTACTGTACCTTGAGTCCAGCTCTTGGGATACAAAGGAAAGGGAAGAAGGCACAGATTGGAAGACTTCACACCACCAGGAGAGCAGAGCCAGGAGCAGAGTATGTCCTTTGGACCCAGGGTCCCTGTGCACCAGAAGCTCTCAGTTCAGGGAAAGAACTAATGACAAGGACCTTCCTCCTGAGCGAGCAGAGAAAGCCTTCCTCTGAAGCTCTAGCCTTGAATTCAGACTGTCAGCCTACTTTACCATGAGGAAATTGTTTGCTATTGTTAAAGCCACCCATTGATGGTGTTTCTGTTCCAGCAGCACTAGATGACTGGCACAGTCACCCAGTGGTTCTGTGGGAGGAAAGACCTTATGATCTGGTCCCACAAAGATCACAGCTTAGGAAACCAGATGGGGCAGTTCTCTTTGGTCACTTAGGATGACTGTCAGCCAAAATCGAAACCATGGCTCCTAACAACCACCGTGTTTACCAGAGCAGATCTCCTGGTCTTTTTGCTCATAGAGCTTCTGGAAGGGTTCGAACCACCAACCTTTTGGTTAGCAGCCATTGTACCACTAACTTGATTTAAAAACACAACATCTCAGGCAGCCTCCACCTGCTAAGCAGTTGCCTGACACTCTTCTCTCTTCACATTTAATTTTATTTTACCTTTACACCAAACCTACCAAAGCAATTTTAAAAAGTCATGTGAGTTTTGAATTCCTGGCTGAATAGCTTACGAGGTCTGATAACTAAGTTCACAAACTCATCCTAGGAAAAGTGCTACATACCTCACTGCTGAGTATCACTATGGTCACCTTCAAAGTCCTCCCCTTGGGAAGCTATGCACTGACACCAGTGCTGAGTCCACCCTTCAAAGCAATTCTTTTTCTGGAATGGCTATCAGAGCTGTTGTCATATTGCCCTTGACGTCCTGAATGTCATCCAAATGTCTTCCTTTCAATATTTCCTTTACCTTAGGGTACAGAAAAATGTCACTGGGGGCCAGATCAAGTGAGTAGGGAGGGTACTCCAAAATAGTTATTTGTTTACTGGCTAAAAAAACTCCCTCACAGAGAACGATACAATGAAGTTTGCCAACCTGCCACTGGGCCACCATGGACAATGGCCATTCCAGAAAGAGTTCCCAAATTGCTTTGAAGGGTGGACTAGGTGCTGCCATCAATACATAGCTTCCCAAGGGGGGTGTCATGGATTGAATTGTGTCCCCCGCCAAAAATATTTGTAGCCATGTGGCTGGGCCATGATTCCCAGTATCTTGTGACTGTCCTCCATTTCATGGTTTTCCTATCCTGTATGTTAAAGAATTAAGGTGGGGCTGTAAATCCCTTCAGAAGATCACTTCCCTGCTCCGCTGTAAAGGGAGTTTCCCTGGAGTGTAGCTTGTCCCACCCTTAATCCTTTCATCCTGCAAGATAAATGGAAAGGGAAGCAGGCAGAGAATTGGGAACCTCACACCATCAAGAAGGTGGCACCAGGAGAAGAGCCTGTCCTTCAGACCTGAGGTTCCTGCACCAAGATGCTCCCTGCACAAAGACTGATACAATACCGAACATTCCTCCAGAGCCGACAAGAGATAAAGCCTTCCCCTGGAGCGGATATCCTGAATTTGGACTTGTAACCTACTGGACTGTGTAGGAATAAACTTTCCTTTGCTAAAGCCATCCACTCTGTGGTATTTCTGTTAGAGCAGCCCTAGCTGACTAAAACAGGAGGGTACTTTGAAGGTGACCGTAGTGATATTCAGCAATGAGGTATGTAGCACTTAGAATAATTAAGTTTACAGACTTAATTGGTGAACCTTGCACATTTGTGGAGTTCTTACCACGGGACAGGCAGTTTATATGGATTACCTCATTGAATCCTCACAGCCTGTAAGGTAGATGAAATCCCTGAGTGATGCATGAGGTTAACTTATTCAGCGGCTAACAAAAGTTGAAGGCACCTCATAAGAAAGGTCTGGTAATACACTTCCAAAAATTCTGCCCCTGGAAACCTCATGGAGCAGTTTCACTGTGACACACAAGAGGTCGCCATGAGCTCGAATCAACTTAACTGCAATTATTTTCTTTTTAATTAGGTAGATATCAATATTATCCCCATTTTGCAGATGGGGAAACTGGGGTAGGGCTGTGACTAGGTTGAGGAGAGGTGCCTACAGTGTAAAATTAGGTGCCACCTCAGGCACCTTGCTTGTCACACCCAAGTCATGATCCTGACTAGGGCACAGAAAACTTAAGAAATTTGCTCATTACATAATACTATCTGTCCCTAGCTGGATGAAGAAAAGATGGTACATGTTTTCACATCCTGGAATACATTCTAAACGATGACAAAGGGTCCTGGGCGTGGAATCAGAAAGCTGAAATCTGGAGGGAGATGTATGTATGGGACTCTCAGTTTTCTCATCCATTTAATGTGGAAGTCATGTCTCAAAGAGAGAATGACACATATTTCCACAGATGCAAAGCGCATGATCAGCTGAAAAGCTCTTTTACCACACAAGCTGTCATTATTACGAAGACAGGAGACTATGAGGAAGGATCAACAGTCTCAGGAATGACTGTCTTCTGAAAAGGTAGGCAGAACTTATCAGTGAGACTCCCAGGCTGTTGGGTGAGTCCAAATGTATGCTTCCAGGACATATGCATGAGACAGATAAGGAGACTATGTCATTTAGAGAAGCAAAGCAACATATTCCTGTGAAGGGTGTTCGATTTAGAATAAGCTCAGCTATTGACCAAGACTCTATGTGACCTGGCCAGACTTCCTACTTCCTTCACACGCCAGCCTTGTTCTGTTTTTTTATTCAGGCTGCAAACAGGGCTTTCGAATTTGCTGTTCCCTTTGCCTGGAAAAGTTTTCCCCAAGATCCCATAGCTGGCTCCTTCTCTTAACTCTGGTTTGAGTTCAAATATCACTATGTAAATATCTCACCTATGCTAACTTTCAGCCATTCTTTGCCCCATTACCCTATTTCTTCATTACACTTTTCATCCTCTTAAAGTACTTCATTTTCTTTAAGGTCAGTCTTCTTCCCCAACTCCAGTATAAGTTCTGTGAAAGCAGGGACCCTGTAGGCTGGTTCCTGGCTGTACCCTCAGTGCCTGGCACACAGCAGGCGTTCTCTAAACATCTGCTTAAGTATTGTGTATACACCTCAAGGCGAGTCCTAGATACTGATGAGGATCAAAGGCCACAGGAATGCGCTCCTTGAGGGCTAACAGATAACTAGGAAGGCTATCAGAAGACTGGGCGACCTTTGGAAGGACAACCAGAAGTCCAAGCTCCCAGGTGGGGCTGAAGGGCGCGAGGCAGGGGGGACTCACCTGCCGGATGGCCGCCAGGGTGTTCTCCGGGGCGTCGTGGCAGCCGCCGCGGTGGGCGATGGCGGAGACGCGGCCCCGGGGCTTGAGCACCTGCAAGGCTCTGGCGGAGGGCACTGGCTCAAAGCTGAAGACGCGCAGAAGGGCATAGAGGCTGCCGGTGAGGAGGCAGGCATTGAGGGGGCTGCGCGTCGCCAGAAGCAGCACCAGCAGCAGGAACGAAAAGGGGCCTAGGAGGCCCCCCTGGTCCTCCCACAGCCACATGCCGGTGCCAGCACCGGCAGGACTGGAGTCCCGGACCCGCCGGGCCCCCCAGACAGTAGAGCGACAGGATACGGTGACAACCCAGGGCGTTTGCCCTAGCCGGCACCCTCGGGGAGGACGAGCGCCGCACAATGGCGGCGGCAGAAACATCCGGAGAAAAAGACAGACGTCTAGCCAATCAGAGCCCGGGATCTCCAGAACTCCGGGCGGAGCCGCTGCCATGGCAACGGAGGCGGGCCCCCAGGCCCAGATTCCCGTTCCAAAGACAATTTTGGCTTTTCTGAGGTTGAGACATTAACACTGCTTTCATCCTCGGTAGGAGAGAAGAGGCAGAACAGAAGAGTGGTCGTACGGTTACAGGGCTAGAAAGGATCTTAGTGACGCCTTCATTCTACCTGAGAGGAAGCTGGGTCTAAGGTGCAAGACGTTTAGCCTGCACCTTACTCAGCTGAATTCAAGAGGTTCCCAATACTCTTCCAGGTCTTGGGTACACAGCGTAAAAATGAGGACAAGGAAGGTTCTTGCTTATGTGGCGCTTACATCCTAATGGAGAAAAATAACAGTGATGGTAGGCAGAGCTAACATTTATAGAGCACTTACCGTGTCCCAAGGACTGTGCCCAGCAAAGTCTTTATAGGTATCTTCCGATTTACTCTACAGTACCCTTGATAAACCCCCAAACCAAACCCATTGCCGTCGAATCGGTTCCAACTCACAGCGACTCTATACCCTCGCGGGTTCAGACTGCTGCTTTACCTCTTGGTTAGCAGACGCAGCACTTAACCACTACATCACCAGGGTTTCCGTAGCTTCAATAGGTAGGTGCTATCTCAGAAGTCTGGTTTCAGTCAACTTAAGTAGCAGTTTTCAGATTGTAAGGAAATGAAAGAATATGGCAAAAGAAGCACAATCAGATTATACAGCTGGAAGGGCCTTGAATGATTCGCAGATGAGGAAACTGAGGCCAGAAGCAGTGAAGTCAGTGGAGCAGTTGATAACAGAGTCAGGACATACATCGAGCTACCCCAATTTTAGGTCTGTGATTTACCACTACCCCCAGTCTTACCTCTCCTTCCACTAGAGGCCAATAATTGGGGTTTATGGCATTGTCTAAAGATGATTTCAATTGTTCTCCACAAAAACCTTGTCACAACCCACTGCCCTCAAATAGATTCTGACTCATAGCAACCCTATAGGACAGAGTAGAACTGCACCATAGAATTTCCAGAGAGTGCCTGGCAGATTCCAACTGCCAACCTTTTGGTTAGCAGAAGTAGCACTTACCACTACACCACTAAGGCTTCCAAACCTTGTCATGGGTACCTTTAAAATTCTCATTTTACATGTGCAAAAATAGGAACTGGAAGAAGGTGCAGTAAGAGAGACAAGATATAGCTGAGTTAAAGGGTGAAAAAAAAACTCAATAAAAAACAGTTGTTGTAATGTCACCTCTAATTTATGGTAATCCCATGTTTGTCAGAGAAGAATTGTGCTCCATAGAGTTTTCAAAGTCTGATTTTACAGAAGTAGATTGTCAGGCCTTTCTTTTGAGATTTCTCAAGGTGTACTCAAACCTCGAATCTTTTCTTTAGCAGCCAAGCAGGTTTTTTTTAATTTTTTTTAATTTCCGTCACCCAGTAGCAGAGGAAAGCCCTCACTAAATCCTATTTTGAAACAAGAGTTGCTTATTGTTTAGACAGACACCTTCAACAAAAGATCCTAGGCTTTTTATGCCATCTTGAACCTGTTAAGTTTCTCCTTGGGCATCTTTTCTCTTTGATTTATAAAAGGGTAGGGATGTCTTAGGGTTTAGGGCTGGCATCTGTGGATTTGGCAACATTTTACTCACAGAGAAATAATCTTCGTGAGTGCTGTATGTTTCCCGAAGACCACACATATTTCCACACATATAAGCAAAGAATGGTAATTTTAAGGAACTTCTCGGGGGGCTTTGGACCATAGGAACGCTCCTGCTGTAGTTACAACCCACCAAACCAAACCCATTGTCATTGAGTCGATCCCGACTCATAGCTACCCTACAGACAGAGCAGGACTGGCCCATAAGGTTTCCAAGGAGCGCGTGGCCGATTTGAACTGCTGACCTTCTGGTTAGTGCCGTAGCACTTAACCACTAGCCAGCAGGATTTCCAGTAAGTTATAAAAGCCTTTCCTTATAGTGAAGCGGAAGCCTGGTGGCGTAGTGGTTAAGTGCTACGGCTGCTAACCCAAAGGTCGGCAGTTCGAATCCACCAGGCGCTCCTTGGAAACCCTAAGAGGCAGCTCTACTCTGACCTATAGGGTCGCTATGGGTCGGAACCGACGGGAGGGCACTGGGTTTTACAGTCAAGACTACGTCTCCCAGCGTGCACCGTGAGCGCCAGGCTGTCTACGTCTTCCATCATTGGGCGTGGGCGTGCACCGAGGAGGGCAATACAGCCTGGGGATTGTAGTTTTCCCAGATATTTGAGTATTAACAACGGCTGGGGGAAGCAACCACCGGAAGTGCCTGCCCTGGAAGGTGGAGTCCGGGCAGCGGCGGCGGCGGCGGTTGCCAGGAGCCCGCGTTGCCGCCTGAGACCCGTAATATGGCGGGGAGGAGGAGGAGGAGGAGGAGGCGGCGGACCGAGCTGCGCTCTGTCGGTAGCAACTGAGCCGCTTGCTTGCTGAGGAGACCCAGAGCCAGGAGCGGACGGCTGACCGGGCTGTGAGGGAGCAGGTGAGTGCGTGAGGAGGGGGATGGGCCCTCGGCCGGTCAGAGCGGAGAGACCGCCCGGAGAGGCGGGACTGGCGCCCTGAGGAGCTGCGGGCGGGCTCCGCGCCGAATCCGAGAGCAGGTGCGGGGCTCCGGGGCCGCGAGCCCCTGAAAGGCTCTGCGGGTGGACGGCCGGCGGCGGCGGCGGGCGCGGGGGGGATGCTTGCATGCTGGCAGCGCCTGACGGGCCTTGGGGGGCTTCGCTGGGGCGCCGGCTGAGGTGGGCGTGGGGCGCTGGGGCCAGGGCGGAGGTCCCTGGTAACGAAACGCTGCCCAGCCCGGCCCGACGCCGGAAAACCAGCCCCTCTTGATAACACTGTTTGCGGCGGTGTTTCTTCTCCCCTGGTGCTGGAGACGGAGGGGACCCCAGGCGGTGCCCTGGCCGTTTCTAAACTCGGGTTTCCGCAACCAGAGGCCCCAGGAGCGCTGTTTACTCTGCCTGTGCGACTCTCTGTGGGCATGAGGATAATCAAGCCAATTCTCTTGGTCTCCTCTCCTCGTCCCCGGTGCTGCTGGGTGGCTCCCACCCTTTGCTTTTCTCAGCTGCGTGTAGCCCCAGTTCCCAGGCCCCCCCCCCCAGTTTAGGCAAGTAACAAGGTGTTTAGAGATTGATTTAATGGACAGAGGGGTCTGGACATAGTGAAATCAGGAAGCCGTTGGCCCCCTTTCCGTGTTTTCAAGTTACATTGCAATCTTACCAGGAACCAAGCATTGTCTCTGCCTTCCAGAAATTCGTAGTCATCATCATATTCATAAGGAAAGCAGCGCCCATTTACTGATGCTCTCTGATGTCCTGCGCTATGCTAACTGCTCTGCGTGCAATTTTTATCTCATTAAATCCTCAAAAAAAAAAAATCCTTTTGAGAGAGATGCTCAGATGATCCGTTTTGCGAATGAGGAAACTGAGGCAGGGCGAGAAGTGACTCACACAGCAGCTAGTCGGCTTGCGCCTGAATGAGAAGCCTCATCCTTGCTGCCTGGACCAGAAGATTACATCTTGCGGAGCACTGATGGGTGGATGAACCACCAGTAGGATCTGAAAAACAAGACGGGATCTGTTCTGTTACTTTTGCCGTGCCCGTCAGTGACATTTCTGGTAGAGTACTGCTGAGGGGCAGATAGTGGAGCCCTGCCTGTCTGAGGTTTGTCAAGAGACTTAAGTGGGCAAGAGTCAGGAGTACTTCCATGGTAGAAATGGAGATGAGGCTTGTCTGAACTTGTCACAACTGACAAATTATTAATTGAAGTGGACTATAAATGCTTGACGGTACAGTATGGGGCAGCAGATGCTCCCTTAACATAAAGCCTGGCTGACGCTGGTAATTGTGGTGTGAGAAATGGTGTGCCCTCGTGCTTAATCATATGGGTATGGACTGCTCATTTTTTAAATGGTTACCCTTGTAGTTGAGAGGTACCAGTTTCTCTGAGAATAGGGTCACCCATGAAACTACCATCTCGTAAGTTCCCTTCTTCCTTGCTGCTTTGCTGTTTCTTTTTTTCTTCCTCTTTCTCCAGTTTACCTTGTTTGAACTAATAACCCTAATTCGTTTATTCACTCACTGTTTTTTTTTCAAGTGCCTATCGGAAAAGTGGTTAAGTGCTACAGTTGGCAGTTCAAATCCACCAGGTGCCCCTTGAAAACTCCAGGGGGCAGTTCTGCTCTGTCCTGTAGGGTCGCTATGAGTCTCAGTCGAGTCGACAGTGGGGGGTTTGGTTTACTGTGTGCAGACCCTCTTCTTTGTAATGGGGATTCAATGATGAGCAAGACTGAGAAGGGACTTGTGTTTATAGAGCTTACATTTTGGTGGAGGAAGACACAAAAACTGAGGAAATAATTTCAGATAGTGGTAAGTGCTATGAAAATTGGGAAGCAGCAAGGTAATCTGATAGTGAGGCTCTTAATTAATGGGTGGGATAGTAGGGATGACATCTCCTAAGCTGAGGAATCCTGAGCATTCATCTCCTAAGGATGCCTACATGCTGTAGGATTACTTAGTAATTCCCACAGTCTCCAAATTACTACTTTTATTTGAATGTTCAATACACTACCATATACTATAAATTATTCTATAATAAACTGCAAACATGTAGGACAGCATGTTCTGTTTAAGGGACATGAATTTAACTCTCTAAAGCAAAGAGGTATGTTTATATGATGTGTTAAAAGAAAAACTATTGCCATAGCTAGTGCTTTTGTAACAGAGATACCACAGGTGGAGAACTTTAACACACAGAAATTTATCTTCTCACAGTTTAGGGGGCTTGAAGTCTGAATGCAGGGTTCTGGCTCTAGAGGAAGGCTTTCTGTATTTGTCAGTCTGGTGGAAGGGCATTGCCTTTTTTGAGCTGCTGCTCCTGGGAATCTGTATGTGGCTTGGTATCTCCCTTCCCCCATTTCTGCTTCTCTCTTCCTTATTTAATCTCTTATATCTCAAAATAGATTGACTCAAGATACACCCTGCACTAATCTTGCCTCATTAACATAGCAGAGAACCCATTCTCAAATGAAATTATAACCATAGATATTAAAAAGAAACCCCCAAAACTTAATTGCTGTTCAGCTGCTTCATAGGGTTTTTTAGGATTGGCTGGTGGATCCAGACTGCTGATGTGTTGGTTAGCAGCCATACTTTTAACCAGTGGTCCAACCATAGGCATGAACCAAAAGCAAATCCACTGCCGTTGTATTGATTCCGCCTCACAGAGGTTCCAAGGAACGCTTGGTGGATTTGAACTGCTGACCTTCAGGTTAACAACTATAGCACTTAACCACTGTGCCACCAATAGAGGTTAGGAATTATGACATGTATTTTGGGGGAACACAATTCAATCCATAACAAAAGTATTTTATTTGCTTAAATTTACTTGACCTTAAAAATAGAATTTTATGCTTTGCTTGTCTATGCATAGCAATATTGCATTGGTAGTAAAAATAATGTATTTAAGTTCCTTGTGATGCTGGGTGCATGGATTGTGCTGAAAAATATTGTAAAGTATTTTAGCAGAATTGGGATCATTTGAATTTTTCTTGCATTTTAGTTGCAGTACATTTTGGTTGTTACGATAACTAAATATGGATTGAAGTTTAGACCCCAAAATGAGTATTGCTATGTTTATCATTGCGATAAGTCTTGTTTGCTTTTTTTACACTTTTTGTTTTATAAATTAAAGCTTACAAAATAATTGCATTCATGTTCAAGGGAACATTCCTCTAATATTAAAACCTCACTTTACATAAATTGAACATAGAAATAATAGCAGAAATAGGATGATAGACGTTTTGTTATTGATAAGACTACCAGTTGGTCAAAAGTAGCAGTGTATATTATTCTTTTCATAATTTAATCAGACTTTGAGTATGCTTTTTCTTCACTTCTATTTGAGCTATAATTTGTCCCTGACAATTTAGTGCACTGAATTTTTAAGTGCACTGAGGCCTAGGGCAGTATGATATCTATCTTATTTCATGTTCATGTATTCCATGTCATGAACCAAATTTCTTACCCTCTTTTTTTTTGTTGTTGTTACTAATTTTTAAAAACAAATGCTTAGAAGAACAGTTTTGTATTGCTTTTTGTTTTTTTGTGTTTTTCGTATTTCTCCCTTGCACTTACTTATAAGAAACAGTGCCACACAGAATACCATGCTAACAGGCAATCAATGAGTAATGCTTGCTAGACAAGTGAATGTGGTGGCTAATCCTTCCTGGTTGCCTTGTGTTTTCTTTACCACCATCACCATTTCCCAGAAAGTGTGAAATTACTGGGGTTATTGTTTCAGGTAGTTTGGCTGTGGTGTCAGTTTTCAAGAGTATAATAGGATTAATACCACAGCCAACAGATTTTGATTTACCATCTGTGATGGAGGTGGTAAGTGCCCATGGAATCAAAATATAGATGTGTAAGTAATGACTTTTGTGCCCCATAATATAAAAAGATTGTAAAAATAAATAGTCTCTTTTTATTTAAATAGCCTTTTTAGTTTTTCTTTTTTTTGGTTGCAAAATCATCTCTGCCTTTGTATGGTGTAATTTTTCTTTTGCTGTGTTGCAAAGTCCTATTAAAGGAAATCTCTTATTTTTTTGTAAAGTGGAATAGAACTTTGTTTCCTTGAAGAAGGTTCTGATAGTACACTCCTTGTACTTTCTAAAAACTAATCCCATTTTGATTTACGTATGTTCAGAAATATTTAATATATATGAAGCAAGGCTTAATCTCCTACCTGTGTGAAGTCTTAACATACTTGCCTGTAGCTAAGAATTAGCTCCTGATTAGTGAAACAGTTCTGGGAAGGCCAAATCTAAAACTGTGAATCTGGAACTGACTCAACGGCAACTAACAATAGCAGGAAGATTGGTCAAAGAAAATTAAGATCTGTTTTCTCAGCACATTAAAAATGGCATTTTTTTTTCTTGTAGTGAGGTTGTAGGAAGATGGAGGAGTATGAGAAGTTCTGTGAGAAAAGTCTCGCCAGAATCCAAGAAGCAACAGTACCCACGGAGAGCGTTCTACCTGCTCAGTCTGAAAGCATTTCACTAATTCGCTTCCATGGAGTTGCTGTCCTTTCTCCACTGGTAAAAGTTCTTTGTTTTTAAATAATTGTTTTCCTGTGGTGAACTGTAAAATGGCTTCAACTTTTTATAACTAAGTTATTTTATAGCCAGCCTAAGAAATATATTTTTAACTATCTGACTTTCAGGTCAAGCTCAAGGGCAAATGAGATGAGTGAATAAAGAATTCACTTTTCTACAAATTGGTGTAGAATACATTATTTGAGAAATGCCAACTTAAGCACCTCTGTGTTTTTCTTTTCTTAAGTAGCCATAGGTATCGATGTGTATCAAGTATGTTTTAGCTTAAAAGTGATAGAGTAACAGTATAAACAGTCTGAACGATACAGTCCAAGCTCTGGGAGCAGTCTCAGGCTCAACCCGGAGTCTGCCTATTACACCACTCACTAGTTGCTTATCATTGGTGTTATTGTTAGGTGCCATCGAGTCAGTTCTATAGCAACCCTGTGCACAACAGAATGAAACACTGCCTGGTCCTGTGCCATGCCCACAACCATTTTTATGACTGAGCCCATTGTTGCAGACACTGTGTCAGTCTATTGTGTTGAGGGTCTTCCTCTTTTTTCACTGACCGGCTAGCTTACCCAGCATGATGTCCTTCTCCAGGGACTGGTCCCTCCTGATACCATGTCTGAAGTATGTAAGACATAGCCTTGCCATCCTGGCTTCTAAGGAGTGCTCAGGTTGTACTTATCCTTAGTCAGCACTAAACATCTCCCAGTCTCATTCTCTTCAACTGTCAGTGTGGCTAAAACTGTGCTGAACTCTCAGAATGGCAGAAGCTGTACTTGAGCTAGAGCATGGAAACTACTCAGCATAGTGTCTGACCCGTAGTAAGCATACCAAAGATTCTTGGAACACCCGGTAAGGTCTTTTGGATCTGGGCTTGCTAGGATTATCCCATTGGGGCAAGTTGTAAAACTTAGCAACTGTTATTTTAAGTATTAGTAAAATAACCTCTCAAAATGTATTTTATAACAAAACTAGAAGAAATACTAGTAATGTACATAAAGAAGAGCCCATTTCCTTAACATGTAAAAAAGTGCTTACAAATCAATAAAAGACCTAATGTAGAGCATAAGAACATAGAACATAGATAAATGAACAATATAGACAGTTCACAAGAAACAAAGTTACAGACATTTGAAAAGATGCCTAACTTTTATTCTTAATTAAAGAAATAAAAATGAGTCAGCATTGTTTTGCTTAATAGATTGGTAAAGAGCTAATAGTGTTCTTTACATTGTGGAGGAAAATGCTTTCTTTTTTCATTGTTTTATTGTGATTGAGTGAAAGTTTTCAATCCAAGTCAGTTTGCCATATAAAACCCTAAGTACCTACATCTCTCCATCTCTGTTTGCTCTCCATACCCTGTGACAGCACATTCTTCTTTTTCACTCTTTACTTCCAGTATCTGCTCAACCAACACTGTCCCCTCCTCTCCACCCTCTCCTTTCCCCTCTAAAAAGAAACCGGTAGGGCAGCCTTGTGCGTATATATGTAAATATATTAGTATGTAATATATTATATGTACTATAATACATATTAATATATAATATAATATATGTATTAATATATATTAAACCATAAAGTACACATATGACATGCATCACTCTGTGTCCCATAGAGCAGTCCATTATTTATCTGAAGAGTTGGCTTCAGTACTGGTTTCAGCTCTGTGCCAGCAGCAAGTCCAGGGGCCATGTGCTCAAGGGACCCTCAAGGGTGTCGGGCCATTAGTTCTGCTTTTAATAGCGTTCTTGATCTACGCATCTCTTTTTCTCGTGCTGTAGCAGGGAGTCTACACTGTGTTCCCTATCAGGGCTGTCTTTGGTGGTGGCCAGATACCATCTAGTTCTTTTGGTCTCATGTTGATGTAGTCTTCCAATCACATGTGTCCTTCTGTCTCCTGGGCTCATTTTCCTTGTGTCTTTGATGTTCTCAGTTGTCATCTCTTTCAGGTGGGTTGGGACCAGCTGATGTTCCTCATATGGCAGCTTGCTGACTTTTAAGACCTTAGATGCCTCTCACCAATATGGGGCATAAAAGACTCTTAGAAAAAGACTAGGCCCATTGACCTCAATGTCCCCTGAAAACTTGGTCCCCAGACAACTGTCCCTGCCACTCTGTCCTTTGAAATGTTGGGTTGAATTCAGAAAACCTTTTAGCTTATGGTGTAGTCCAGTGATGCTGACCTGTCTTCCACTGTGTACTGTCACTCCCGTCACCTCACCGATTCCTATCAACTATCTAGTCTGTGAACAACTGTCTCCCTCCCTGTAGCCGTCAAAGAGTCTTTTCTCCTGTGCATAAGTCTAGAAAAGGCTTTTTTTTTTAATTGTTGGTGCACTTTTCAAGAAAGTAAGTTGATACTATTTTTTAATGAGCACTTTCATAGTGTATCAGAATTTAAAAGTGTATATAGCCTTTGCCTCAGCAATTCCATTTTTGGAAGTACTGTATAATAATGCTAGTTATATATGCCCAAAGAAATATCCGTAACATTATGCATATAATATGCATAATAGCATTATTTAAAATAGCAAAAGATTGATGAATGAACTAAATGTGCATTAGTAGTGGACTAGTTTAACTGGTCCATTTTAGACTTTCAGACATGTTATCACAGTGATTAAGGAAGATCTAAATGTGCTGTTGTGGAAAGGTCTCCAGGAGCTGAACGTCACTACATGGAAGAAACACGAGCTCAGAGGCAGTGACGAGGGTGAAAAGCTGGGCCCTGGAGCCTGGTGCCTTCGAGTCAGATCATCACTGCTCTGTGGCTTCCCTGCCATGGGTCTGGTGGCCTGTTTTTGTCCTCTTCTGAAGGGGCACAAATAATAGAACTCTTGAGAATTAAAGAACTAACAGCATGTAAAACTTTCAGCATACTAACTGTGTCATAGGAGCTACTCAGTGTTTGTTCACTATTATTTGAATTTTAAAATAAGGGTTTTCTTTCTCTGAGCAGAGGTAAGGAAACATAAAATGACAGGAAAGACCTGTTTTTTATTATATACCCTTTGATATTGATGACATTTTAAAAAAAAAGTGCCATATTGGCTTTATCATGTTTAAGATTATTTTTGTACAGGTGTGTATATACATATGTACTGAAAAATACCCTCTCTGTACTTTATTGCTGAACTGTTGACAATTGTGTATGTTACGACTCTTCTCCTCTAAATATTTTGGTATACATCTTCTAAAAATAAAGACATTTATTTACGTATAACTCCAATACCATTATCATACCTTGAGAAAATTTATAATAATTTTTAGTACCATATGATATTTTGTCAGTATTCAGATTTCTCCATTTGTGCTCAAAATGCCCTTCATAGCTGTTTTTTCTAATCTGGATTCAGTCAAAATTCACAAGTAGCATTTGCTTGTTCTGTTTCTTTAATCCCTTCTAATCTAGGACAGTCCCTCTGTTTTCTTTTTGAGATGGTATTGAATATCTGAAGATGCCAGGAATTGTCTTCTGGTGTCCTACATTTTAATTTGTCTAATTGTCTCCTTGTGGTGACAGTTAATTTCTTCCTCTGTTCCTGTGCTTCTTATAAATTAGACGTCTGAAAGTTTGTTTTGGTAAGAATTCTTTTACCACGATGCTGTGTATTTCATATTACATTAAATCAGATGTAACAGAGTGTCCAGTTGTCCATCTTTTTATGATGTTTATTTAGTGTAATGACTTACTTATGGTGGTGACTGCCAGATGGCTCTTTACATCAAAGAAAAAACAACAAAAACCAAACAGATCTTTTGCCAGTGAGTCAGTTTGAACTCATGGATCCTATAGGACAGACTGGAATTTCCTCACAAGGTTTCCAAGGAGCAGCTGGTGTATTCGAGCTGCCAGTCTTGCCCAGCAGCTGTATCTCTTACAGGTACCCATTCTGGACAGGTACCCATGTGGATCCATGGTTTTATGTTATATTTAATAGATGAGTGTTGTAATTTTGGGAATTTTATTGTGACATGTTTTTTCCATTTGTGTAAGTCTAAAGTCATCTTACTAACTCCTCAATACAGTGACTAAACTTCTCAGGACTTAACTTTTGGTTTATAAGTAGGTATAATGCTTGGAAGCCTTTGACTATTTTAGATGCATTTTATTTTTATTGGTGAGTATATTGAGATGGAGCCAAAAATATGTTCTCATTTTGTAGGGAAATCAAACATTATCTGTTTCTTTTATTAAACTTTGAGACTTTTTTTGTATGTGTGGCAGCAAAGGCGAGCGTGTGCACTGATGAGAAGATTCAAAGTTGAGGAATCAAAGAGATGCAGTGGAGATGCTACTGGGTGACTAGCTCAGCGGTGTTCGGTAGATGACGTGTAGCTGTCTAATTTTAGAGCATTTGATAAGTGAACAGGCTTTTTTCTTTTAACTTTTTTTTTCCTCAGGTGATAACAAGGTACATACAGGGAAATGCACAGATCTCAAGGTCACGGTTCCATGAGTTTTGATGTCTGGTGTATGCCTGTGTAACCCCCACCCATGTGGAATGTTTCCATCTACGCAGACCTGTCACGCCCACCTCCATCAGTCCCCCTGCTCCTCAACCCACCACTGTTCTCGTTCCTCCTACTAAAGACTAGTGTTGCCTCTTGCACATGTTTTTAATCATTCTGATTCAAACCTTCCTGTTTTTATGATACTTTTATCCTTGAAAAATAAGTATACGTGATGATGTTTTACAGCTTAACGTTGAGCGGAGAAAGGAAATGCAACAGGAAAAGCAGAGAGCACTTGATGTAGAAGCAAGAAGGCAGGTTAACAGGAAGAAGGCTTTGCTGACTCGTGTCCAGGAGATCCTTGAGAATGTTCAGGTGTGTCATTTCAGCTCCTTTAGCTTGTGATTAAGAAACAAGAGGAGATTGTTGTTAAGCATTGGTAATTTCTTAGGAATATATTTGCACTTAACTAGTTAATTGCCAGTACAGTTTACTCTGATGTTTGAAAGGCTTCATAATTTGTGATATTTCATTTCAGTTACTCCAAAGAAAATCCACTTGCTTGTTAGTGATGCTAAGTACTTGAATCCGAGGGTATTTAACAATGGAGACATACACTGAATATAATTGCGTATTGTCTGCGTCTTATGACTCTGAAAGCATTGACTTTTTAGTCACAAAATGGTAGAATTGGCCATTGTAGTTTACTTCTAAGCTAATCAGACTGTGAACTGAATGACCTTATTCTCTGCTGAAGTAAATAACTGCCCTCATGTTTGGTTTGGTTTCGTGACAATTACAATCTTAGAGGAACAAATCTAGTTTAGAGTGGGTAGATAGAAATCCCTAGATGCATTCTAGATCCAAATGGAAATCATTTAAACATACTTACACCTTTTCAGAGCCCTGGTGACTGCTAACCCAAAGATGTGTACAGTTCAAATCCACCAGCTGCTCCTTGGAAACCCTGTGGGGCAGTTCTGCCCTATCATGAGTTGAAATCTACTCAACAGCATGGGTTTAGACTTTTTTGGTATACCTTTTTCAATTATTTTTGTTGAATTTAATTTAAATTGGAATAAATTCATTTTAAGGTCTGGATCATTTTATACTGAAAAGAAGAATGAATTAAATTGAGCAAATAATTTCTGCTATTGTGTAAAGTACTGTTTTGCAAGTTAATGTATTTTTGTTTTGTTTTCATAATCTTAGGGACTTCTGGTTTGTCTGTGTAGTTTATACTAGATGACACGTGTAGTGAATCTTAGGCTGTGTCTTACTAATCGCCACTTTCATTATTCTGTATAGTGTGTAGTGGAGTATGTTTGTAGATTATAGTTACTACCATATTAGATTTAAAAAGATGTGACATAGAACTCCAAGGAGCCCTGGTGGTTCAGTGGTTAAGAGGTGGGTTTTGGACAGAAAACATTTATTTATTTACTTAATGAAAATTTACAGAGCACATTAGTTTCTCATTGAAGAATTAATACATATACTGTTTTGTGACATTGGTTGCCAAGACCACAACATGTCAGATTCATTCCTTCTTCACATTGGGCTCCCCATTACCAGCTTTCACAGACCTTCCTGCTTTCTTCTCCTTTGCCCTGGGTTAGTGTGCCCACTTAGTCTCATTTTGTTGTATAGGCCTGTCTAGTCTTTGGTTGAAAGGTGAACCTCAGGACTGACTTCAGTACTGAGTTAAAAGGGTGTCTAGGGGCCATCCTGTTGCAGTTTCTCCAGTGTCTATCAAACCAGTAAGTGTGGTCTTATTTTGTGAATTAGAATTTTATTCTATATTTTTTGTCAGCTATGTCTGGGATTCTTTATTGTGATCCCTATCAGAACAAACAAACAAACAACAGCAACGAAAAACACCTGTTGCTGTTGAGTTGATTCCTACTCAGAGTGATCCTATAGGACGGAGTTGAACTGCCTCATAGAGTTTCCAAGGAGTACCCAATGGATTCAAACTGCTAACCTTTGAGTTAGCAGCTGTAGCACCTAACCACAGCACCACCAGGGTTTCCTGTATCAGAACAGTCAGCAAATTTTTCTATTATTGACACAAAAATGGCATGGCATTATTTGTCCTTGGAGGAAAGTGAACAAATGTGCATCTAATAAAATTACTGTTGAGTCTGAGAACTTACAGTGTTGAACTGTAGAATAATGAATTATATAGAGAAATTTTCTATAAATAGATTTTTAAGGTGTTTTACTTCTAAAACATAATTCTGTGGTAGATTTTTTTTTTATTATGATTGAATGAAAGTGTACATTCACATGTAAATTTGCATGCCCACCTATATGCGGCTCCCACTGCTCTCCCTGCCCGGTGACAGCACACTCTTCTTCTCTGCTTCATACATGTCTTATCCTCCCAACAATCTCCCGTTCCCTCCTTTCCACCCGCTCCCCTGTCTCCAGTAAGAGGTCAGTAGGACGACATCCTATAGATGCATAGAACCATAAAGTTCACACATGATGTGGTCACTCTGTGTCGCTAAGTCCAATCCATTCCTGTCCAAAGAGTTGGCCTCCATTATGATTTATGGACGGGACCATGCTTCCAGGGGAACTCTGAGGCCCCTGGACCATCTGTTGTGGTCTTTTAGTGGAGAATTCTATGATAGATTTTTAAAAAACTGTTTAACTGATACAGCTGAAGCCTCATTTTGTGGTATACAAAAAATATAGCTGCCGAATATAAAAGAATGTGAAGTATTTTATGCCAGGTAATGATTTTTATTGCTTAATGCGTCAACATGTTTGTGGGGGGTTCATGAATGTGTTCCCTTTTGGTTTATTTTGGTCTTGAGGTGGTAACTTCGCTATTTATACTTTGTTGTGCTGTTTATTGTGTAGTACCTAGAAACGATTACCTGTCTTGGGATTTCAAAGGTAGAGCAGGAGGACCATATAGTCTAGGACAAAAAACAAATAAACACACACAAAAACAATGTAAAAATCTTTAGAAGCTGTCCTGTTCATTCTTTTCTTTTGCACAGATTATTTAGGTATAAAATATAATTTTTTTTCTGTTGGATCTTTTGTGTATACAGAGTTTCTCAGCTTTATTTATCAAATTTACCTCTTTTGCGTATCCCCAGAATAAATTATCAGATTGCTATTTTTAACTGACCAAAAGTTAATGTAATTGAATTTTGTTTTAATTAGTTTGATTTTAAGTTGAAATTTTTCTTTTTTTCTGAGTAATTGCAGCTATATGTGTAAGCAATTATTTACTGTAAATTTGTCTCATTTGATGGAGGGATTTTAACCAAAATATGGAGTCAACATCTGGGAGCAGTCTTGCTTCTGAACTATTTTTGGTTGATCAACATCCTGGTCAATTTAGTTTCTGTTAGAGAAGGGATCATTTGTATAAGAGATTTAATTCATTGCTATTGTACATTCGTATTCTAAGATGACAGCTGTTATAGGAGAAATAGTTGGTGACATCAATAGCATATAAACAAACAAGTTTAGGAAAATGCCCCTATTCTGAGATAAGTGGCACATACATATATTTGGATATTTGTGTGTATGTGTATGTAATTTATATGTGTGTGTGTATATATGTACATATCTGTGTATGTATGTACCTGTATATACACATACACCTATTCATATTTGTAGCAGATAAGTTCTTTTTTCCCTTTAATTGTGTTTAATAGATAGACTGACATGACCAATAGACATTGGAGCCCTGTGTGATGTAGGATACCATAGAATATAGGTAATCTTAGTTTGTTTTTGTTTATGTTTTCAAACATTAGAACTCTGAATCTTCAATTTCATTTGCATTTTTAGAAACTAATGAAATTAAAGACTTTTCTGTTCAGTTGAGGAAATGTCAAATCTTTTTAAATTTTCTTTTACAGGTTAGAAAAGCACCTTATGCTAGTGATTTTGATCACTGGGAGACTGAAACTGTTTACTCTAATTCAGAAGTTAGAAACTTGAATGTTCCTGCTACATTTCCAAATAGCTTGCCAAGCCCTACTGAACACTCAACTTCAGCAAAACTTGAAAAACTAACTGGAGTTTTGCCTTTGGATAATGAGGGCCAATGTAAATCGGATGAGATAGACTTAGCTGATGACTCAGAAGGATTTAGTTCTCTGAAGGAATGTGATAGTTCAGGTATTAATCATGTGGAAAATGAAGCTTCTCCAAAGACCTCTTCAGCTACCCCACAAGAGACCACTGTTTCTGATAATCTCTTCTTCAAGAATGAAGAACAGGATCCATCCCTTTTGGAAGAAGTCACTCCTGATCCCTACGTAATGAGTCTTCAAAACCTGATGAAAAAGTCCAGAGAATATATAGAAAGAGAGCAATCTAAACGCAGTCTGAGAAGCAGTATAAAGAGCAGTTTCAGTGAGAGTCATTCAGACAAAGAAAATGATGTGGTTACAGTGACTGACTGTGTAAAGGAGAAGGCCCAGGTGGTAGGCAGACACTGTGGCCCAGTTATTCCCGACAAGCCCAGCCTTAATAAATCCAATGTTCTTCTCCAAGGTGCTTCTACCCGAGTGAGCAGCATGAATACACCCGTTTTAGCTAGCTTTTCTAAAGTGGACTTACCTGTACAAACTGGCCATTCTGCTGTTTTAGATTCTGATTTTAAAGTCATTCCCACTCTCGTTCCTGAAAATCATGTTATCAGAAGTCTCACTGGCTCGTATGCCAAACTGCCTAGTCCAGAGCCAAGTGTGAGTCCTAAAATGCATCGGAGACGTTCAAGGCCATCATCGGCATGCCATATACTTATAAATAACCCGATAAATGCCTGTGAATTAAGTCCTAAGGGAAAAGAACAGGCCGTGGACTTAAATGTTCAGAATACTGATGAGAAAACAAATACACTGGCAGTCGTGCCAAAGTTACTGACTGATTTAGCAGGAGGTTGTTCAAGCAGGGTTTCTGACAGCAGAGATGCACCTGAAGCTATAGAAGAAATGGCTTTAGGTAAATCAAATCAAGTATGTCAGTCTTCGGGAAATCAGTTACAAAGTGAAATTGTTCACGGACTTGCTCCAGTGAAAGATCAGGTAACATCTGATGGGAGAGGACCACACAGAATGGATAGTGCTTGTACCGTAGTGCCGAGATTCCACGAGCCATATGGCACAAGCCAGTGTACAGCAAGTCAAAATTTTGGAACCGTGAGTGGACTTAAGTCAGTCAGTGTGCTAGAGAAAGACTCTTGTAATTTGCAGATGGAACTGAATAAGTCTTATGATGTAAAGAACCCATCTCCTTTACTGATGCAAAACCAGAATAATAGACAGCACATGGACACACCCATGGTGTCCTGTGGAAGTGAACAGTTTTTAGAAAACAGTCTTGAGAAAGTTAAACGGAGACTTGATTTAGATACTGATAGTTTGCAAAAAGAAAACTACCCTTATGCCATAACAGCTGGAATAACTGAACAAGAAAGGCAACCTTTGTTGGAAAAAAGGTACTCTAAGGGGTCTGTCTGCATTAACAAGAATAAAATGGTAGAAAATTCAAAAGGTAAGGAAATTCTAAAGCATGTAAATTCTAAAGCATGTACATTCTGATGCATGTAAAGCAGATGGTACCTTTATTTTAATGCTTTCAAATGACATTTTACACACATGCACAAAACCTTGTTTTCATATGTTTATCAGGGTACTTAATTTCATTTATCATATTCCAAAGAACCCAAACCCACTGCCCTCGAATCAGCTGTGACTTGTAACGACCCTACAGGGCAGAGTAGTGCTCCATAAAGTTTCCAGGGAGTGCCTGGCAGATTCAAACTGCTGACCTGTTGGTTAGCAGATGTAGCACTTAACCACTATGCCACCAGGGTCATCTAAGAGAGTTTATAATTCCAAAACCGAAAAAACCAAACCAGTTGCCGTTGAGTAGTTAATTCCAACTCATAGTGGCCCTGTAGGTCAAGTTTAGAACTGCCCATAGGATTTCCCAGGCTTTAATTTTTATAGAAACACAGCCACATCTGTCTCCTGTGGAGGGGCCTGTGGATTGAACACACTGACGTTTTGGTGAACAGCCAAGTGCTTGACCCCCGCACTGTTCATTGCCCTTTCATGGGCTTTCTTTTCTTTAATGACCGTTCTTATTTAAATTATGAAGTGTCCATAGTCCATTTGGTGTTTTAGAGAGTATTAGTGACTCAGGAAAAAGTTCTTGTATTAAATGTTGTGTATAATTCTACTTCACCATACTTTATGAGGTCTCCCTTTTGGAGTATGTTCTAGTGCTTTTCTTTTTTTGAAAGATCTTATTGTCAATTTTTACACATTTTGTTTCATGATATCCTCTCAGTGGAACAGCATTCCACCTGTTTCTTCCCTGAGTTGTCTAGTTCCTTTTGCCCATCTGTCCTGCCCAATCATCCCACCTTCTGAAGTTTGTTTTTGGGCAAATGCTTCCCTTTTGGTCTTATGTGGTTGACTTGTTCTTAGGAGCATGTTCCACACAGGTGTTACTGTTCACTTTGTAGACCTGTCTGTTTGGCTGAAAGGTGATCTCTGGGAGTGGGTTCAGTTCTCGGTATGAAGGATGTCTAAGGGCTGTAGTCTCAGGTTCCATCAGTCTCCGTCAGACCTGTCAGTCTGGTCTTTTTTATGAATTTGAATTTTCTACATTTTTCTCCTGTTCTGTCCAAGATCATGATCAGTTGTGGTCCCCATGAGAGTGGTGAGTAGTAGCAGCCTGCTGGTATCTAGTTCTGGTCTCAGCCCAGTGGAGGCTGTGGTTTGTGTGGTCCATTAGTTCTCTGGACTGATTGTTTCCTTGAGAGTCTGATTTTCTTCACACTTCTTTACTCTAGTTGGGAAGAGACCAGTAGTTGTATCTTAGTTGGGTTCTTGTAAGCTTTTAAGACTTTTGCTACTACTCACTAGAGTAGGATGTGGAACACTATCTTTATGGACTATATTATGCCAGTTGGTCTAGATGTCCTCTGGTACTATAATCCTAAGCCCTCCAGCCTAGTGACTCAGTCCGTCAGGGTGTTTGGTTATAGCTAAGTAGTTTTCTTAACTTTGTCCCATGTGCTCTACTGTGTGTATATGTGGCTGTTTTCCAGTACAGACAGATGATCTTCTTCCAAACATATGTAAGTGTGGATGTATACCCCTTTGCCATCTCATACCTGTTCAGCTTATGCGGCCTGACAGTTAAGTCAGCGTACTTCATTGTTCTAAGTGCTACATACCTCATTGCTGAGTATCACTATAGTTACCTTTGAAGTAGTCCCCTTGGGAAGCTGTGTACTGATACGAGCACCTAGTCCACCCTTCAGAGCGATTGTGGAACTCTTTCTGAAGTGGCCATTACGCACAGTGGCGAGATGGCAAGTTCATGAACTTAATTGTATAGCTGTCTGTGAGGGAGTTTCTAGGCAGCAAACAACTAACTGTATTGGAACATCCTCCCTACTCACCTGATCTGGCCCTCAATGACTTTTTTCTTTACCCAAAGATAAAGGAAATACTGAAAGGAAGGCATTTTGATGACACTCAGGACATCAAGGGTAGTACGACGACAGCTCTGATGACCATTTCAGAAAAAGAGTTCTGAAATTGCCTTGCAGGGTAGACTAGGTGCTGGCATCAATGCATAACTCCCCAAGGGGAGTAGTTGAAAGGTGACTGTGGTGATATTCAGCAATGAAATATGTAGCACTTTTTCTAGGATGAGTTCATGAACTTAATTGGCAGTCCTCGTATATGTCTGCCTGTGTATCCACTCATATGTTATTTGTTATTGCAGAATTGTGTATGTGATAGTGTTTACCATTTTTCCTTTTGTCCTTGTGTGCCTCTCAGTGTCTTCCTTTACTTTGGCCGTGTTGTGCTGATTTCCCCTGTACTTGCCTTTGTCTTGCCTTTCCCTTTACCCAAGTTATTAAAACGTGTCTACTTTATAGTTATTTTCCCTCCCTCCCTTTCTCACCTCTGTTAAACATCAAAGAATGTTTCTTTCTGTGTGTCAACCTTTTCTTGACTTTTTGTAATAATGGTGTCATACAATATTTGTCCTTTTGTGATTGACTTATTTCACTAAGCATATGTCCTCCAGCTTCATCCATGTTGTGAGATGTTTCATGGATTCATCATTATTCCTTATGTTATGTGGTACTCTACTGTATATACCATGGTTTGTTTATCCATGTATCCATGGGTAGGCACTTAGGCTGCCTCTACCTTTTTGTTATTGTGAGTAGTGCTGTGATTAACATGGTTGTGCACATATCTAGTCGTGTCATGGTTCTTGTTTCTCTAGTGTATATACCTGGTAATGGGATAGCTAGATCACATACTGTCTCTATGTTTAACTATTTAAAAGTGTTTTGCTGTTTTGCACATTGGTTATTACCATCTTAAAACCCCACCAGCCGTAGGATTTCCCATACCCAAAGCCATGGGCTTCTATTTTTTTTTAATCATTACCTTTAGTGTTAGGGTGACATGATACTTCATTGTTGTTATGGTTTGCCGTTCTCTGGTGGCTGGTAATTGTGGGCATCTCTTCATGTGTTTGTTGGCTACCTAAATGTCTTCTTTGGTGAAGTGTCTGTTCATGTGTTTTGTTCAGTTTTTGATTGGATTGTTTGTCTTTTTGTTGTTGAGGTGTTGACATTTTCTATAAATTTTAGAAATTGGGCCCGTGTCACATATTTCTTCCAAGTCTGTAGGTTTTCTTTGTACTCTTTTGGAGAGGTCTGGTTTCTAATACTTTTGTTAGTTGGCTGTTTCATTTGTAATGAGAGATTCATGTACTTGGCCCTTCAGTAAACACTTTCACATCAAATGATTTTAGAGGAAATGCCATAAGTTACATTCATTCTGAGTGGGGTTTCAAGAATTATTTGTTTATAAAATTATTTTTCTAATTTCTTTCTGTTGCATCTATTGTTAAATTAACAGCAACTTACTAAAAGATGCCTTGCTTCTTCACTGCTCCTTTGTTGTCATGGGTAATAACCCACCGTTACTGATATGGAAAACATACAAACCAAGTAAATTCTTAGACAGAAATTTTGGCTTTTATGTGATATATATTGTCCTGAAAAACCTCATGTTCTGTAAAATTGTACACTAAACCTAACAACCTTCTAGGAAACATAGGGTCAGAGAGTACTGTTTTTAGAGGCATATTTTAAAGTGATGGTATAAAATATCAGGTATTATTATTGTAGTGAATTTTTTTAATTTGAGGGGACATGTTTCTTTTCAGAAGGTGAGGAGACACTGAAAAACAAGATGCTGGCTTTTGAAGAAATGCGGAAGAGACTGGAAGAACAACATGCTCAGCAGTTGTCACTACTCATCGCTGAGCAGGAGAGGGAGCAGGAGAGACTGCAGAAGGTGAGAAACTGAAGTACAGGGGGCAGCGCTGGTAAGTGAAATGGACAGCGGATACCTATGGACTCTGTAATGTAAAGAGGCTATTGTTTTTGCTTTCTTGATGCCCACTGATTTTGATGCATGCATAGTGTTTTTTACTGCCAAAATGTGAGGGTGAATATTTAGATCCTGATCTAAAAGGAGTTGCATAATTTATCAGACTATTCTGTTAAATCTTTGATTCAAAACTTTAAGAAGATGTTTTCCAAATAGATGCTAAAATACACAGCCTGCAAGAACTATCAAGTAAGAGGAAGGACACTTATTTTAAGATTTTACTTAATATATGACGTGTGTTAAATCCAATTAAATTGTCATGATTTTATTTGAAGGAGAGATTTGAGATAAATACTTTGCTGGTAATTACACAGATTTTGGGGATCTAATTGAACAAAAGATCTAGCGTGTTACACTGTTTATTTGCAGGAAATAGCAGAACAGGAGAAAATGCTGAAAGAGAAGCCGGCAGCGACAGCAGAAGCCTCTGAAGTGAGGAATAACAATGCAGTGGAGTTAGAATGGAGGAAAATAGGTGACTCTGGCTTGCTGGAAACAATGCTGTCTCAAGTCGATTCACTCCATGCTTCAAATTCAAGTAATTCTGGTAATCAAGATAATTGGGGAGGAAGTGCTTTAAAATTTTAGTTCATTTCATTAAGCAGTTCCCTATCCAGCCCATTTGCAACTTGCCATCTGCTTAGTTACCAGGGAAAAACGGTGGCAGCACAGCCAGGACCAGTAAGCAGGTGTTCATGTGAAAAGAGCACCTTAGTGAGGAAAGTGTCAGGAAACTTGACTCAGAGCCCAGCCTCTGTTTATTCATGCAGCAGGTGACATGCTTCAAGTGAAAATACAGGTCGCCATCTCCTGAGTGGTCTTGAATTACATCTAATTCCCCAGTTGCTGTAGGAGCCTATCTTTGTGTCATCAATTATCCTGAGATGCTGTTTGTGGTGAAAAGATCCATCTGGAACATAAGCCCATAAATATTTGAAATCTGTCTGCAGGTAGATCAGTTTCAGGGGCTGTTTTTCTTAGTGAGTGTCACAAGTGCTTGTTTGAATCTTCTGTATGGTCTGCTTATGTGACGACAATATATGTGTATTTCTCTAGGTTTCACCAACTCTGCCCTACAACACAGCTTTGGGTCTGCAAATGACGTACCATTCTACCTCTGGGGATCGTCAGCTAGTGGCTTGACCAAAATTTCAGTAATAAGACCTTTTGGAAGGGCCAAATCTAGATGGTCCCAGGTGGGCAAATTTAATTACACAATTATTATGTATGCATAATAGATACATTTCTCCAGAACAGTACTACCTTAGGTCATATAAGTAAGCATGTGTATTTTTACCATACATCAAATAGTTTTTATTAGACATAACACTACATACAGCATATAAATACAGAGGCATTTAGGTAATTGGTATTCCTACTTAGGAATTTAGTTGACTCTAATAATTAAGAAAAACAATCTTGAATGTGATGCTCAGATTCTGAAAACATTTTGTCAATGTTATCTATTCTAGGTTTTTAGTCCAGAAGTACAAGCAAAGTTCAACAAAATAAGTGCCGTGGCGAAAGGATTTCTTACGCGTAGGCTTATGCAGACAGAGAAACTGAAGCAACTTCGACAAACTGTAAAAGTAAGGTGACTGTTGTGACAGTTGAGCTGGCAGATTAGTTCAGAGCTTAGGCATTTCAAACATCATCTTTTAGACTCTGTAAAATACAGTGTTTTGGAAGACTAATTATTAATCTTACTCAGATGATTTAAATAATATAAATGAAGTAGTTTGTATGTTCTCGGTTTCTTTTTGTTTCTTGGGGGTCTGTCTTCGAAGTCAGTGCTAGTTGGCTTCTTAATGTTTGATGTTCTCAGTAATCTGTGTTCATAATTTTGGGTTGGCTGAGATAGAGAGCAAAAGGAAAGCCTAGTGATTATGGATCTTTATACAAATACAATTTTTGAAGGAACTTTTTTTTCCAGGATACTATGGAATTTATAAGAAGTTTTCAGTCTGAAGCACCATTAAAGAGAGGAATTGTTTCAGCACAAGATGCCTCTCTTCAAGAAAGAGTGTTAGCTCAGGTAAAGGCACATATCCTGTAGGCTTTTTAGGAAATGAAAGTATTGCATTTCTCTCCATTAATTACTGGAAGTAGGTTTCAATTAAAACTTGGAATTTTTACTCTAAATAAAAGAAATCTGCATAGTGTTACTGAACTTTAACCTCATCTTTTTTCTTTTCCATCTTTTTGGCCCTAGTTGCGAGCTGCCCTGTATGGTATTCATGACATATTCTTTGTAATGGATGCAGCTGAGAGAATGTCTATTTTATATCACGATCGGGAGGTTCGAAAAGAAAAAATGCTCAGGCAGATGGTATGCTATATGATTTTCTAATGAATGAGATTCTTCTAGATTTGGGGTGGTTGTTTATAGCTGCCTGTCCAGTTGGTGCCCTAACTCATAACCACTCCACATACAGCCTAACAAAATGTGGCCCGTGAGCTAGCTGTGTAGTGGACTGTTGTGATCCATGGGGTTTGACTGGATCTTGGAAATAGTCTGGAAGCACCACTGAAACCTGTTCATGGCGACTGTGCAGGAGGTGGATTGGCTGAAATTGATTCCAGGTCTCTCGTATAGAAGGCAAAAATTCTTCCACTGAACCACCACTGTGCCACAGATTTGGGGTAGTTCATGCTAAATATCATTCTTTATTAATTGTAATTATTAAGTACTGCTAACTCCCAGGATTGTCAGCCATATGTCAGTATGTAGAAAGATTTAAAAGAAATTTATGTAATAATTACATATTTTTTGCTCTTGGACTTTGGAGCTGAAGTTTTGCTGTTTGCTTGGTTGGCTTATGAAAAATCATCAGTTACAATTGATTAAATTTTGTTGACGCTCTCATGTGGATTTTGTCCTTATTTTGGAAACCAGAGTTAGGAAACAGGCTCCAGATAAAGGAGAAATGTATCAGAGTAAGTGTTTTGAGGCTTGTGGCTGAATCAACATTCTTAGTTTGGTTGGCAAAAGAAAAGGGAAATCTTTATTATTTCCTTGGGAAAAATGAGATAATTTGTTTGAAACTCAACGTGTTTCAATTATTATGAAGAAATTTTAAGTTAAAAACACTACTACGTGCAATTTGGAATCATCCTGTACTGTAATATTGTGGTGGTGTAGTGTTTAAGAGCTTTGGCTGCTAGGCAGGTCAGCAGTTGGAATCTACCAGCTGCTCCTTGAAAACTCTGTGGAGCAGTTCTGCTTTGTCATGTAGGGTTGCTAGGAGTTGGAATCGACTAGGCAGCAATGGGTTTGATTATTGGTATTACTAGAGATTTATGTTTTTTTTTTTGTTTTAAAGGATAAAATGAAAAGCCCGCGAGTGGCACTTTCAGCTGCCACACAGAAGTCTCTTGACAGGAAGAAGTACATGAAGTAAGCTTTTCTGTGTTATGTCACACTAACTTAATTATTGAACCAGTTAATTTTAGTTATCTGTTCATCTATTTGTACATTAAAATTAGAAATAAAGGACAGTTAATTTTTTCACAGCTGAGCTGATAGAAATTTCTTTTTTATATAAAGAGATTAATTAAAATCAGGTAGTAGAATCAGATTCTAGCTTTAGATAAATATGTTAACTGCTAAATATGTCAGTGTTCAATTTGTGTAACTGATAGACAATCAAAAGAATTTAAAAAACAGCTAATCCTCATACTCAGTGTTTAATTTTGACTCTTAAATGTATTCTGTTTCTGGTGTCCAGAAGACTTCATGGAAGGAAAAAAAATAAAGAATACACTAATAACTATCATGGTAAAATTCTTTTTTGAAAGTACCCTAGTACACTTAGAGCGAGTGGGTCTTTAAGTAGTACACCAGCTTTTAAATGATCAAGTGTTCCTGTCATCCTGTGTCACACTTGTAAGCTTGCTTTTTTTCCTGCCTTCTCTAAATATGTTGTTTGTGTCCTTACATTGTGTTAGAGCTGCTGAAATGGGAATGCCAAATAAGAAAATGCTCGTTAAACAAAATCCTTCTGAAGCAAGGTGAGAAAAATCACTCAGTCTCAGTGAGAGACTTTTCTTATTTTTTCTGCAAAGGGCAATTTATAAATCCCAATCTTGCTTTTGTTGACTTTGTTCTACTTTTCATCAGTAGAACATTTCCTGCTGAATTGGAGGACTGTGGCTTGGGATCCATATCAACACCTGGTCGTGTGTCTGGTCACATGGCAGACCAGATGTTCATGGAGCTTTTTAGGACATACTATCTCTGGTGGAAATTTGAACCCCGTACATCCCAAGTTCAGTCCACAGCCCAGTTTGGGTTGGGGGTGGCTCTGATACTCACTGACCTATTTTCCACTCTTATAAAATAAGAGTAATATTTTCTTCACTCAGACGTTTGGGAAGAAAAGTTGGCTTTTGTAAAGACTATAAAGAGAAGATTTAAAAGCACAAGAGTTAATACTTAAGTTGGACATCTCTTTCTTGATACAGTCTCAGGTTTAAGGTCTTGTTGACAAAAAAAAAGGTCCCATGTTAATATGTTTTTATGAATGTGCTTTGCTTTGTGGTAATACAGAGGCCTTATCATTGCAAAGGTAACTTGCACCACATCCACTGAAAATAATACGAAGGGAAATGGAATTTACTCTTTGGAATTAATTTTTATTTACTTTGTCAGCAGAGTCCTTCAGCCAAACCAAGGACAGAATGCACCTGTTCATAGGCTACTTAATAGACAAGGGTAAGAATGCCACATACATGGGTATATAAAAATACTGAAATTAAGAAGAGCTTTGACAGGGAAAAAATAATTACAGTGCTTTTTATATAAAGAATAACTATTTTTCAAATGTGATATTTTTTATCACTTAAGGATCTTCTTTAAAGTTTTTTCTAGATTTCTTTTGTCTTCAAAGATAACCCTCCAGGTGTACTGTTGTGTATTACATTTTAGTTTTCATTTTACATTAATGTGTTTGTACCATTCATGCCATACCATTTTACTCATTACTTAAACACAATCCCCGTAGTAAGTTTAGTGTCACTAAAGTGACTGCCTGATGAAGTCTGAGCTGATGGTGGTTGTTTGCTAAAGCAGAAGTATAGCTTCTTAGTGTACATACAATGAGACTGAAATTCTTTTCAGGCTTATTTATGCACTGAGCAGTTGGGACAGTGTGGTTAATTTTTTTGAATGTTGAACATTTAGACCCTAATGCAAGTGACTTATTAATGTTTTTATATTCAATTAGAACCCCTAAGCCATCAGTGAAGGGGGTTGTGCAAAGTAGACAGAAGTCTTCTCAGAGCAGAGTGCCTAACAGAGCGCCTGTCTCAGGTGTGTAGAAAACCATCTCCTGAAATCGTTGAAAGATGTGCACGAGCTGCCCCCTAACCCAGGCCACAGAGTGGGATTGAGTGTGTGTCTTGCCTTGTCACCATAATTTTGGCATATTCACAGTCATTCCTTTCAGTACTCATGTGAGTATTTTATAGCAGTCAGGAGATCTTAGGAAAACTGCAATTCTAGTCTTGATTTCTATCGTAATTAATGAAAAACTATATTTAGAAAAAATTTGTAGAATTATCCAGGCTTAGTTAAAAAAGAAAAAAAAAAACACCTTTTTGTAGGTGAGTGAACTGTAAAGATCATCTGAGGCTTACCTAAGCTGTTCTAAATCTGTCCCTGTCTATTCAGTTTTGGGGCAGTGTTATATCACCCAGAAATCTTCGTATGTGTACCCTTGACCACAAGATCACCTGTGAATATGCCAGGTGGGAGGGTCCAAGTTTGACTTTTATTCTCAGTCCTTGACTCAGGAGGAAAGTTAACGGAAAGCTCTCCTAATGGACATTTATTTGAGGACTCTCTAAGGGCTAAATTTTTTATTTTATATAAAAATTCTATTTTATGGTGGCAAGAAGACAAATTCATTGTGGAGCTAATCTAAACCTCTTAATGTTTTAATATTTTCTAGGTATGCTTGTTAAGACCCTTTGCTATGCTCACTAAAAATTATGTGGTCCAGCAAAAACATTTTGGCAGTGCTTTGCTTTAACTACATTGCTTTCTACACATTTAACAGAGAATTGAATTAAACATCAGGTGTTGAAGATTACATCTTTTATCAGTTCAAATCTTCCCATTAATATACAGTTGGGCATATTTAGAGATTTTATTGCTAAGTGATTTCTTCCCAATTAGAAGGGAACAAACAGCCTAAGAAACTCTTTCATGTTAATCACCTTTTGGTCACATTAATTCAGACAGCAAGATATTGATCATTGACGGCACTTGGCTGGCTTGAAATGATTGCTTGCGTTTTGCATGTATGTAGTGCATATAATTCATAATGTTGCATATACATAGAAAAATGTAAAAGGTTGTCCTTTGGAAGCCACTGTCAGTGAGACTTAACGGAATTGTTTTAAAGGGGATTACCTAGCCAACAGTCCTGCTTACTCCAGAGGCAATCAGAACTAGCTATTTTAGAAGTTAACCATTTGAAGGACTTCAGCAAACACCAGATATGTTGCTTGTTTTTCAGGTCTTTCCCACCTTCATGTTCTGTATTGTGCTAAATCTTAGCTAATTGAAAATTAGTGTTGTTTTGCTAATATGGGCAGTCTGGGGTTATAGATGAGGTCTTTTCTAAGCTTGTCTTTATGTTGAATTTGTAGGTTAAGTCAGATTTTTATTTAGGATTAGTCAAATGTTTGTCATAATATGTAGTGTGTATTTTATCTTTCTGTGCAGTTTGAATATACCAATTGCTCTTTAGAAACCCTGTGGGGCAGTTTTACTGTCTCCTGTAGAGTTGCCGTGAGTCAGAATCCACCCAACAGCACACAACAACAGCATGCATATTAAACACTTTTGAGCCATGCACTGTTTTCCTGAGTGTCACAAAGGAGTGTGTGTTTGTTATTTCAAACCATTGTATTTAACTCAAAATGTTATTAGAATAGGCTTTATGGCATTCCCTTCGTAAGTATGAGTTGTCCATAAGACCAATGTTCAGATCCTGGGATGGCCTGTCGTATCAGTTTACCCAGTGACCACTCTCCACGTTCTTTTCTCATGCATTTCATCTCCACCTTCTGTTACTTGTGAACCTGCACACTAAATGCCAATCCTGGGTTTTTTTTTCCCTCCGGTAATTCCCAACAGCATAAAGGATGAACAGGCAGTCAGTGCAATAAAAATATACAGTGAAGTTTCAATATTGAGAACTATTGAGGTTTAACTATAATACAGCTTAATTATTACTACAAATAAACTTAACCCTTGAATTAACATGTACAGTTGATGTGTATCTAAACAAGTACAGGAATTCTTATTTTTCTAAAGATGTATTTATCTGTGAATACATTTAGACAGTTGAAAGAGACTGGAAAATTTTATGGTTTTACATAAACAGAATTTGGGATGTGACTGATAAGCTACTACCTGTGATGTAACGGAGGGCTGCATCAGCTCTTGAAAAGATTACTATTTCCTGCTTAGATTTTTAATGGCCTGGATTATGTTTTGAGTGAATTTGAAATTGTCCTTTGATTTGATCTACATGGAGAACAAACCCTTTATTAAGCAACTTTTAGAAAGCACATTTTTATTATGATAATACAATAACATACTCTTCAGTAGACTTCTCAGATGTTAAAGTTTGTTGCAAAGCATTTAAAGCTATTTATACTTTCACAGGTTTCAGTTTCTGATTGCATATGCTGTTGAACATATTTGCTCAGTTGATGTTTTGTGCTTGACTCAGGAGTTTATAGGGAAATTCAGAAACCACTAATTAAAGCAGAGTAGGAAGCGGTAATGCAAAATGATTGCATAGAAGATCAAATCAGGTGGACCTGGGTTCTCAGAATCTTACTTGGTAGCTCTCTTACCTTAGATGAGTGACTTATTCTCCTTTGCTTCTGTTTATTAACCTTAAAATGGTAGTTACAGTTTCTACCTCAGGATTACTGTGTCTAAGGATTAAATGAGTCAATGTCTGTTACTTAGTTTACTGCCTGGTGGGTAGTAAGCAGTCATTAAATGGTATTGTTATAGAAAAACTTAACATTGAGAAATAATATTAGTTTGCTTTATTTTTAGGAGTATATGCAGGAAAAATCCAAAGAAAGCAGCCAAATGTTGCGACAATTTAAGAAGACAACATTCACTTGGATAAAAAAAGAGGGTTATTATCCAGGTTTTTTATTCCTGCTCAAGACTTTTTCTTGAACCCTGGACTCCATTTACCCAGGCAAAGTGATGTCAGAGGCCTGAGCAGTTACCTGGGTGACTTGGTTGGCCGGCCCCACTCTCCCACATTCTTCCTCATTGTAGGTATGGTGGAGGCAGGTTAGTGTTCAGTGATGGCCTCTTCTGTGTACTTAACCTGTACAAACATAAGCTTGTTCTGTTTGTCCCAGTGTCTGCAGAGACCCTTTTTGTAAACTTAAAGACTGTTTGGTTTCTTTTACAAATAATGAATAGTAGTGACAAATTACAGATAATTTCTAAACATAAGTTTCATTTACCTCTACATACTGATCACTCAATTTGATAAGCACATTAGATACTATTCTATTCAAGGAGAAATTGCAGAATGTTTTCCCTTGATTTTGTAACTTGAATCACTGATTAGCTTCCTGCATACTCTGACTCACAGTAGAATCATACAGGATAAAACACGTGCCTGCTGGTTGTGGTTCACTAAGATGAACCGCAGGAGGAGCTGTGGGTCACCATTTTGGTCAGAAGTGTCTCCTTTCCTGTTAACCACTAGTTGTCTTAAAGAAATGTAAGGTTTCCCATGTGTTGTGTGTTACCCAGTACTGTTAGAAGCATTGCCATTAGATTTTAAAATCCTTTCTTCTGTGGAGGGTAACAGATTTGGTGAAGACAGCACAACCTTCTTGAATGTAGCAGTTAGGAATTCATGATGACATACACTTGTGAAAATCAGAATGATGTTGCATGCAGCTGTATTTTCTGTTTAGTTCAAATATTTTGTTTCTTCGTAGACTTCCTTTTCTAGCATGCTTGACTGAGGGGAGAATAAAGGGCTACATAATTCAGATTTTCATATTGGATAGTAAGGTCTAGTTGAAATTCTGTGTTACTTAGAGGCTCTGATGCTTATTTTTATTTTTTAAATTGCTAATATGTCATAGTGACCGTATGGGACAGAGTAGAACTACATGTGGTCATTAAAAATATCAGCTAACAAATGTTACTGAGGGAACATGATTTTAGGAAAGAGAATGTCACTGTTAATTTTCCATATGATTTCCAAAAAGGGCTTTGTGCTTCTCACAGAAAATTGGAATTGTGTATATTTAATCTTTCTAATTTAAATTTTAAAGAGATACTGGTATTTTGAAAAATGCAGATTATATATATGTATATTGTTAATATCCATTTTAAAATATGGAGATAAAGATTGTTTTCACCAATCTTCTGTTCCACTTAAAATTTAACTTTTGCATCCAGCCACAGACAAAATAATCTCTCTGGAGATAAACTTGGTCTTCTTTATTGAGATAGATCATTATTAAATGAATGAACAAGAAAATTAAGACAGTCAAAAAAATCTGAGTCACCTTTTTAAAAAAATTTATAGCCAAAGTATATCAAATGATTATCTTTTTAATATGATAAACTGCTTTATCATTCTGAAAACTCAGGATACAGCTTACTGATATCATTGTGGGTCTCTTGATGCTAAAAGTTTTGTGTATACTAATTAGCTAAAACAAATAGTGTTTCAGAGAAAGTTGAAATTAGTTTAAGATTAAGAATGAAAAATGAGTGCTTTTTTTAATTTAAAGATAAAAGTGTGTGTGTTTTACACATTTATAATGTTCACAGTTTCTTCTCATAAAAGTGCCAGACACCATTTTGTGCTTTTGATGGAATTTTATTTGTATATGTTATTTTTTATTATTTTTACTTTAAGTGGAGTGTCCATTAATGTAAATTGTATTTATTTTTATACTTTAATTTTCACTAGTTTTGCTTCTAGGCAGAAGGTAAAATAAACTTTGCATCTTAAGGGAAATACGGTTTGATTTTTTTTTTTATTTACGAAGGAAAGAACTGTTAAAGGATAGATACTGAAAAGACATGTTGTGGGGTTGTCACCCAATGTCATAAAACAATATGTGTACCAACTATTTGGTGAGAAACTACTTTGTTTTATAAACCTTTGTCTAAAGTACAATTTTTAGAAAAAGTATCTGGACAAAACAAAAGTTTTATAATTTCTTTTGTAATTAAAGTTTCAAGAAAAGTGTATCCCAGTGATTAATATAAATCCTATACCAGTGCTAAGTCCCTGAGTCCAGTGTTTGGGTTTCCATAAGCTAGGCTCTTCAGGAGGCAAAAATTCCGTAGAGCTAGAAATGTCTTAACTTAAGAGCCAGAAGTCAGCTAAGGGCGAGTAGGAGGACCGAGAAGTGAGAGAGCGCGAGGGTCGAAGCTGCCATCAAAGCTGCTGGTTTTCAGCGGGGCTTCCTTGCCACCTGCACGCTGGTGTTAAGAATTGCCCTTCTGTCACCGCCTTGTCATATGATTATGACCATAGTAAGACGCTCCTCAGTTTCATCTCTTCCTGAGGAGCTGCTGCGTTTTGTAGTCTCAAGGCAGTATGGGGATGCACCTCGCTCTCCTATGGCCATCTTCCAACTGTAGTTATTTATTGGGCATCATGGAGATGCCTTGAAACTCATTACTCAGTGCTGAGCTGAAAACTGGAGGACCTATTCTGGGAGTGGAATTTTTTCCTCCCTGGTTGGGGGTTACTATTTCATGTAGAATCAAAGGCCACCACACCAAAATGAAAAGGAGTGTTGTTTTTATCGTGTGCCATTGAGTCAGTGCTGAATCACAGTGACCCTGTAGGGCAGAGTAGAACTGCCCCGTGGGGTTTGCTAGGCCACTGTCTACAGGAGCAGGTCGACAGGTCTTCTCTCGGAACGGTTGGTGGGTTTGAACTGCCCACCTTTCAGATAGCAGCTGAGCATGTTAACCGTTGTGTCACCAGGGTTCCTTAAAAAAGTGATAGTTATTAAAAATAAGCAAATGGAGTTGGAATGCTTCATGGAACCATAGTAGGTAAATATATTTTAAAAAAGAAGGAACCCAAATCCATCACTGTCAAGTTGATTCTGACTCATAGCGACCCTATAGGACAGAGTAGAACCGCCCTATAGACTTTGCAGGGAGTGCCTGGTGGATTCAAACTGCTGACTGGTTAGCAGCCACAGCACCTAACCACTATGCCACCAGGGCTTCTAGTGTATATATAGATTATAAAAGAATTTTTAAAAATGAAGGAGACTTTGTCATCCATTACAGCAAATTAAGCTGGGACATACTGTAGTGCAGTCACATTCTTGGTCCAATTCTAATGACAGCTCTGGAGGGCAAAAATCAGGTTTAGCCAAATTTACACTTCACCATAAAATACTACCTTAATTTTTATCTCTTGTGTCACTTCTTTGGAAATCTTGGTGGCATAGTGGTTAAGTGCTACATCTGCTAACCAAAAAAGTTGGCAGTTGAAATCTGCCAGGTGCTCCTTAGAGAAACCCTATGGGACACTTCTACTCTGTATGTAGGGTTGCTGTGAGTGGGAATCGGCTTGATGGCAGTAGGTTTAGTTTCTGGTTTTCTTCCTTCTCCCATCAGTATTTCTCTGTGGCCTTCTACATCTTTTTGAGGACATCGACCAACTGTCTCCAGAACTTAGGGTAGGGAAAATTCCTTAATCATTATCATGTTTTGTAAGTGTCAACAGCCTGTTTCAGGATTACGTCCATTATCTGTTTAGTATAAATGATAAAAGGAGCCCTGGTGGTGAGGTATTAAGCACTAGGCTGCCAACTGATAACCAAAAGGTTGGTGGTTTGAACCTACCAGCCGCTCTGTGGCAGAAAGACTGACAGTCTGCTGCCATAGACATTATACCCTTGCTGGCCCCCGGACACCCTTTTAACTCAGTTAAGTCACTTCTGAAGTTCACCCTTCAGCCAGAGATTGGACAGGCCTATAAAACAGTAACACAGTAGTTGAACACCTTGATATGAGACTAAGTGGACACACCAGCCCAGGGACACAAGGGACAGGAAAGCCAGACAAATGGTAATGGGGAACCCAAGGTCAAGAAAAGGAGAGTGTTAACAGGTGGGGTTGATAAACAATGCTACAAAACAATGTGTATTAATTGTTGAATGAGAAATGAATTTGCCCTGTAAACTTTAAAGTCATACACACAGGGACAGAAACTCTAAAAAGTGGGGGGAAAAAAAAAGAGATTACAGCCTTGGAAACTCTATGAGGCAGTTTTATTTTGTCTTACAGGGTTGCCATGAGTGGGAATCTACTGGAGGGCAACCACTTTTGGGGGGATGTTTTTGACAAGCAGATGTAGCTGAATATGCTTAAGAGCACATGGTACCGCTCTGTTCCACTGCCTTCCAGTGTTACTGGATTTCTCTGCACCACCCACAACTGCTACCATCCGTTATGTATCTATCCTAAAAGATCACCAGCAGCACCCCTGGCCCATGGCTGGAAATGCTGAATCTCAGGCCCCACTCAGACCCACTGCATAGAATCTGCATCTTCCATGATCCCCAGGTGAGTAGGAAGCACAGAGGGGAAAGGCACTGCTTCATGGTACACTGCACAGTGTACTGCTGTGCAGAGAAATGCTCTGAAGACAAACCACAGAAAGTTCGGAGGATTCTTTTGGCTGCCTAATGTGCAGTTACTGAGTGGCACCATATGGCAGACGTTTTATAATCATCTCCTTTCACGTCAGAACCATCCTCATTTGATAGGTGAGGAAACTAGGATACAGCCAGCGAGCCTACAAATTACCCAACAGGGTTAAGAGTACCTCTGAGAGTATATGCCACAATCTTTTTCAGAAGGACTTGCTTGAGAATGGCTTGGTATTTTGTGTCAGTACAGACACTTGACAGTAAAAGGAATAAAGTGATGATCAGATGCTGCTTTGCTGTTAATCAACGGCATCCCCCATTACGCTGGTTAAACTACTAGTCACTCTGGTTTGAAGTCAAGAGTTCAAATCTCGGTTCACGCAATTACCAACCTCTGAGCAAGGTCGCCTCCTTCCTTTGAACTTCAGTTTGTTCCTAACCAAACCCCAAACCAAACTCGTTACCGCTGAGTCGCTATAGCGACCCTATAGGACAGAGTAGAACTGCGCCATAGAATTTCTAAGGAGTGCCTTGGTGGATTTGAGCCGGCGGCGACCTTTTCTTAACCACACCACCAAGGTTTCCTAGTATGCGATACTGCTATTTATTTCAAAGAGTCGTCGTGAGGAGTAAGTGGAGAGTGCATGACACAGACAACATTTAGTGAATGGTAGCTCTTAAGAAAATATCCTGTAAATGTGTCTGAACATTCATCCAGTTTTTAAAAAGGGTAAAGAATATAGTATGCATGAGTTCTGCAGCCAAAATAAAATCTATGTTCAGAAAAAACATGCCTATCTGCCAAATAGAGCCATATGCTAACCCCGCCTTTTCAGTGAGTTTCTTCCGGTAAAGGCAGTCAGTGTGGAGGTAGGAAATCCCATAGGAACCCAGATCTTTCGACATGGAGAGGCGCCCTGGAAGAGCCAACTCTCATCACGCAGAGGAGAAACAGACGGCCTCACTGATGGAGGCCAGACCAAACAGCACGCTGTAAAGAAACCCACCGCTGTCGAGTCGATTCCACTCATAGTGGCCCCTCATAGGGCAGAGTAGGATTGCTGCATAGTTTCCAAGGAGCGAATGGTGAATTCGAACTGCCGATCTTTTGGTTAGCAGCCATAGCACTTAACCACTACGTTAGCTGGGTTTGGGTTAGCTGCAAAACCGAGGGCCTTATTCCAGAATGTCTTTTCCCGACCTCTCTCTTGTGTCTTTGCTCCACCTGTGTCTGGATCTTTTCTCCATCCCTAGAGGGTGCAGGTGAGCTAACCATCCCGGTTTAGCTTGCCGAGCCTCCTGCCCCTCACAATCATTGGGCCAGGAGGCTCGCGGCGCGGCTCCTGCTTCCGGGGCTGGCCGCTGCCCGCACAATCATGGCGCCGGCGGACTGCGTAGGCGGGGCGCTTCGGGGGAGGGCCTCTGCCCCTCACAATCATGGCGCCGGCGGACTGTGTAGGGTGGGCTCTGCGGGGTGGGCCGCTGCCCCTCACAATCATGGCGCCAACAGACTGCCAGCCCTGCTGTAGCGGATCCTTGCTTGCCCCTCACAAACATGGCGCCAATGACCGGGACGGCCGAATCCGGGCAAATGCCTGCCCCTAACAATCATGGCGGGAGGGGCGGGCGGGGCGGTGTCTTGGGCATGAGACAGTGTCTGCGGCCACGGGGCTGGTGGTCATGTGACTGGGAAGATGGCCGTCTTTCCTTGGTAAGGAACAGGCGGGGGGTGGGTTTGGGAAGGGTCTGTTTACTTTGGTGTTTGGATCTCTCTCTCTGTTTTTCCACGTATGTATGTATTTGCATGAATTGCTCTGTCTGGTTCTGGTGGAGTATCCCTCCGCATCTCCAGTTTGTCTTCACCCCAGAATTCTCAATCGCTACCCTAGAACCAGACAGGTGGGTTCTTGATTCTGTCTTGGTCTACCGATCATCATTTTTCATTGAAGAAAACTCAAACTCTCAGACTTCCGCTTTCCCAGTAGAAGTTGCTTGAGCAATGGGGGCGCTGGAGGAGAAATAGGTGGACCCAGCCCTGAGTCTAGAACACTCGAGAAGTCTGTCAGCTTAGCCTACTTCTGTGCTACTCAGTTCACCTAGAGGAGACAGGTGGCAGTCAGCTTCCATAAAATTTACAGCCTTAGGAACACTGTGGGGCAGTTCTGTGTTCTATAGGATTGCTGTGACTTGACTCCATTTGGCGCTGCGAGAAACAGAGTGTGAGGGTATCGCGTATGTTAAGCTTGGGAGGCTGGTCACGGCTTTTGTGGCTGTGGTTCCTGAGGCGAGAGAGCTTTAGGCTACAGCAGGTGATGGGTGTCCTTGGAAAACTCAAGCAAGTTGTGATGGTGATAGTGGAGTTTTCTGGGAAAGTGAGCTCTTCCTGTATTTCAGGAAGGGAGATAACCAGCCTCCCCTTTCCTCTAAGCCCGAAAAAAACAAAACAAAAACCAAACCCATCGCCGTGGAGTCTGTTCCGACTCATTTCTGGTTGTCGATAGATGTGGGTTCCAATTTGTAGCAACCCTGTGCACAATCGAACGAAACACTGCCTTGTCCCGTGTCATCCCCTCAGTCATTTTTATGCTTGAGCCCCTCCTGCAGCCACTGTGTCAGTCCATCTTGTTGAGGGTGACACCCTCTTTTTCTGCTGACCCTCCACTTTACCAAACATGATGTCCTTCTCCAGGGACTGATCCCTCCTGACAACATGTCCAAAGTATGTAAGATGCAGTCTTGCTATCTTTGCTTTCAAGAAGCGCTCTGGTTGTACTTCTTCGAGAATAGGTCCATTTGTTCTTTTGGCAGTCCATGGTACATTGAATATTCTTGTGCACCACCATAGTTCAAAGGCATCAATTCTTCTTCCTTATTGACTGTCCAGCGTTCACATGCTTATGATGTGATTGCAAATACTATGGCTGGGTCAGGCATATTTTAGTCTTCAAAGTGATGTCTTTACTTTTCAATACTTTAAAGATGTCCTTTGCAGTAGATTTTCCCAGGGCCCTGCATCTTTTGATTTATTGACTGCTGCTTCCGTGGATGTTGATTATGGACCCAAGGAAAATGAAATCCTTGATAACCTCAATCCTTTCTCCATTGATCACAATATTGCTGATGGCTCCAGTTGTGAGGATTTTTGCTTTCTTGATTTTGAGGTGCAATCCATACTCAAGGCTGTGGTCTTTGGTCTTCATCAGGAAGTGTTTCAAATCCGTGTCACTTCCAGCAAGCAAGGTTATGTCATCCAACTCACAGATACCTGTATAATTCCGTAAACCCCAAGGCAACCACTAATCTGATTCAAATATAATATGTGTTCCTTCGTGATTGTCTTTTACTTAGCACAGCGCTTTCAAAAGTTATTCACATTATGTGATGCATCAGTACTTAGCTTCTTTTTATTGCTGAATAATATTCCATCATATGACTGTGCCACCTTTTATGTATTCATCCATCAATTGATGGACATTTGTGCAGTTTCCACTTTTTGCTAATTATGACTAATGCTGCTGTGAATTCTTAAACATGTTTTTGTGTGGATGTATGTTTTGTTTCTTTTGGGTATGTACCTAGAATGGAATTCCTGGGTCATATGATAAGTCTGTGTTTAACTTTTTGAGAAACTGTTTTCCAAAGCAGCTGTGTTATTTTATATACCCATCAGGCACTGTTAAGAAGTTTCTTCACATCCTTGAAAACCTTGTTATTATCTGTCTTTTTGATTATAACCTTCCTGCTGGAAATCCTGGTGGTGTAGTGGTTGAGTACTACGGGCTGCTAACCAAAAGGTTGGCAGTTTAAATCCACTAGACACTCCTGAGAAACTCTATGGGGCAGTTCTACTTGGTCCTGTAGGGTTGCTATGAATCTGAGTCGACTTGATGGCTGTGAGTTTGGGCTTGGTTTAGATTGCCAGGTCTTTCTTCCAAGGCTCCTCAGGGTAGATTTGAACTTATAACTTTTTGGTTGACAGCCAAGTGCATTAACTTTTTCTGCCACCAGGGACTCCTGTTGAAAATCACTGACAATAAATGTAAGGATTCAATTTTAGATTTTAATTCTATTCTGTTGATCTGTATGTCTTAATCATTGTAATTGTCTTATCACTGTACATTTGCAGTAAACTTTGAAATCAAGAAGTATGAGTCTTTGCACTCTCATTATCCCCTTCCCTCCTCAGTCTGCTAAGATTGGTCTGGCTATTCTGGGTTCCCTTGCATTTGTTCATGAATTTTAGGATTAGCTTGTTAATTTCTGCAAGAAAGTCGGATGTGGTTTTGATAAGGATTGTTTCGAATCTATATATCAGTTTGAAAAGTATTGCCATCTTAATATTAAGTCTTTCTGGCCATAAATATGGAGTGTCCTTTCATATATTTAGGTCTTTTTAAATTTCTTCCAACACGGATTTGTAGTCTAGAGTAACATAGGTCTTGCTTGCGTGCTTTGGTTAAATTTATTCCTGTGTATTTTATTGTTTTTGATGCTATTATAAATGGAGTTGTTTTCTTAATTTTGTTTTTTGCTTTCTCATTGTTCAATATAGAAATACAATTGATTTTTTTGTATTGATCGTATAACCTGCAACTTTGGTGAACTTGTTTATTAATTGTATTAGTTTTTTTTGTGGATTCCTTAAGAATTCCTACAAATATAATCTGTAAATAGTGGTACTTTTACTGCTTCCTTCCCAACCTAAATGCCTTTTATTTCTTTTTCTTGTCTAATTGCTATGGCTAGAACTGCCAGTAAAATGTTGGATAGATGTGGCTAGATGGACATCTTGATGTGTTTTTGATTTTAGGCAAAAAGTGTCTATTCTTTCACCACTAAATAAATGTTAGCTGTTGGCTCTTTGTAGGTGCTTGTATTAGTGTCCCTGGGCTAGTGGAACAAAATACCACAGACTGGGTGGCTTATGGGGCAATTCTGCTCTGTCCATAGGGTTGCTGTGAGTTGGAATTGACCTGACCGTGATGGATTTTGCTGTTTGTTTTGAGTGGCTTATATGAACAGAAATTTATTGTCTCATAATTGTGAAGACTGGGAGTTCAAGGTCACGATGCTGGCCTTGTTAATTCCTTTTGAGGTTCTAAGAGCAAAGCTGTTCCAGCATTTCTCGTATTTTCTGGTGCCTGCAGACATTATGTGGCTTGTAGTGTCATAGGCATCCTTCCTTTTTTCTATGTTTATCTTCTCTTTTATAAGGACACCAGTCATATAGGATTAGGATTCACCGTACTCAAGTACGTCCTTCTGTTAAACATCTTCAGAGATCCTATTTTCCAACAGGGTGACATTCACTGATACAGAGGTTAGGATTTCATCGTGTGTATTGAGGCTACACAGTTCAGTTCACAACAGTATCTTTTGCTTTTGTGATTGAAGACATTTCCTTTTATTCCTAGCTTGTTGGGAGTTTTTATCATGTAGGGGTGTTAGATTTTGCCTTTTCTGCATCTACTGAGGTGATCATGTGGCTTTTGTTCTTTATTCTGTTAATGTGATATTTATTCTAATTGATCTTTGGGTGTTAAACTAACCTTCCGTTGGGTGGATAAATCTTGGTTATGCTTTAGAATTCTTTGTTATGGTTTAGAATTATTTTTACATATTTACTAGTATTCCATCAAGGAGATTTATATTTATATTCACAAGAGATGATTATCTGTGGTTTTCTTTTCTTACCAAGCTTTTGTAACAATGTCATACTGGCCCTTATAAAACAAATTGGGAAGTGTTCGTTCCTCTACTGTTTTTTGAAGGAGTTTGTGAAGAATTGGCATTAATTCTTCTTTAAATGTTGAGTGGAATCCACCAGTGAAGTCACCTGGTCCTGATTTTTTTGTTGGTTTTGTTGTTGTTGAGATTTTTGGATTCCTAATTCAATCTTTTTTACTTTTTGTATGGCTATTCAGATTTTGAACCAGTTTCAGTAGTTTGTGTCTTTCACCGAAGGCGTCTAATTTCTTGATATAAAGTGGTTCATAATTCCTTATTTCTATAAAGTCTCTGTCGTAAAATATGATGTTTATTAAGTCCTTTTTTCTGTGCCATGCGAAATATGTCATGTGGAACATCTCATATAGTCCTCGGAAAAAATCCGTTTTCACATGAAGGAGTGGAAGCAGAGAAATAATCCAGTTGCTTAGAGTCATTCAGTTTATAAAGTGGCGATTTGACGCCAAGTATTTGGAACCCCGAGCCTGCCCCTTGACATTGCAGTTTGTTATTGTCAGTTGTGTTTCGCATCTACTTCCTGGACTGAGATTGCTGAGTTCTAGGGCTGACCAGGGTTCACCATGTGTTTTGAGTCTCCCTCGCCTGCCTCTTTTTACCCACATTTTTTGTTATCTCTGGTGTTATCCCTGACATGGCCTGTGATTTCAGGTGCCCTGTAAGCTTTGGATCACATTTCCTGTTTGATCCCGTGGTGATCGCGTACTTGACTTTACAACCTTTTGGATCAGAATTTTTATATCTCTGTAAGAAATTACTTTGAAGGACATGGTGTATTAGTTGACTCCAGGATAAAAAGCCGTATGGTTAGATTGTATGATTAATGACTGAAGTAACTGAGAAAGTACCTATGTGGAGTTTGCTGTTCCCAATATAACGAGATTGATTTGGCAAACCATCAGGAAGTTCAGTGTGTCTTTGTTATCAGATATAAGTAATCTGAAGATAGGAGGGTTTCCACGTTTCGTGTGCGTATGCATCAATCACTGGGATCTTGTTAAAATGCAGCTTCCAATTCTCTAGATCTGGGGCTGCCCAGGCAGCTGCAGCTCTAACAGTCACCAGCTGATGTAATTGCTGCTGGTGTGTGAGCTACTGTCTGTCTTCCAGGGCTGGTCAGAAGGGAGGTATGAACTGTTGGCTTCTTTGTGTCAACTGCCACAAGCCAAATGAGTGTTTTACACTGTGGTAGCTGGGATTACAGGGGACTTTTACCACCTATATAAACTATGTCAGCAATGTTTAGATGTGTTACTGGGAGCTTTGTTGGCAGGGAGGCCCCGCTGGCCCAGACAGCACAATGGTTAAGCACGTGGTGACTAATCGAAACGTCAGCAGTTTGAACCCACCAGCTGCCTCACAGCATAAAGAAGGGGCAGTCAGCTCCCATAAAGATTGGCAGCCTTGGAAATCCTGTGGAGGGTGCTGCTCTGTCCCAGCCAGCATCATCTCAGCGGGTTTGGGGAGCAGGAAAATAAAAGGAAGGTGTTTTTTGGAAAATGCCCGCTAGAGGTAGCTCTTCACCTTCCCAAACTCCGGCCATCTGAGGAAGTGGAGACCACTGAAGAAAAGGCTTGCATGCCTCAATCTGCAAGGAAACATTTAAGGCTCAGAAAGCAAATTTGAGGAAATAAGTAGCAGGAAATGAAAATCAAGCTGTTTGCCATGGGCAGTCAGGAAGGGAAAACACTTTTCTTTTAGATGCAGTACCTTTTTCAAAATAACCCTCCCTTTCATTTTTTTCCCCCGCATAAAATTCATTTCAGAGCTTGGCCCTTTATCAAAAAGAAGCCAGTTGCTTTACTTTTAAAGTTCTGTAGAGTTGTGAAATTCAAGCATGCTTGCTTTGGAGTCTAGCTCTAACATGCTGCTCCTGTCCCCTTTGACACGTTCCTCACCGTCTCCACCTGAAGAAGGAGCAGAACCCTAACACTGCTCCCGAGGGTTGATGACAAGAGGCAAGGGCATAAAGCAAGCCTGCCACCAGTCAGTGCACGTTAAATGACAGCTCTTAGTTGATTGTTGCCCATGCAGTTGTGTCGCAGTCTTGACCAGAGTGCTTTTCTCAGCGGTTGATTGATTTATTAATCGTTACGATGGAGATGAAAACCATATTTGCAGCTGAATTTGAAGTCAGATTAAAGTTTTATTCACTCTATTAATCTTTCAAAATTCTGCTTTTTTATGGCTATAGAGAATGTTATGAGTGATCCGAAAAGAAAAAAAAAAAAATGTAACTTGAGTTTCCAAGCTCCATCTTGGCTGTTGATGGCTATTACTCAAATCTGTTTGTCCTTTGGGATTTCTGTTTTATTCTTGAAATCAAGGATTGGCTGAGAGTGTATCTAAGGGGGTCATATGGAAGAAATTATCTGTGGGCCTTCTGATGCAACCAGTCTGTGACTGTATATGAATACATGCATAAAAGAAGAGTTTGGCTAAATGTGTGAGTTCAAAAAATTTTTTTAAAGATATTTATAGGTGATTTTAATTGCACTGTTGTTGAAGAATAAGATGGTGTGTATTTTGTATGTGTGACCAAGAGGTATTAAGTCATCTGTTGTGGTAGAGATTTTTTCCTTTAAAAAAAAAAAAAAATCAGAGACTACAGGTTGACCTGTACTGTTAACTGGCCTCTCTCTTTATTCTCTTCGTTCAAAGCCTAATTAGAAAGGAATAGAAATGATATTACATATGAGCTTAGTTCTTTTGTGCTGGTTCAGATTTCTGGGTTAGCGGGGGCTGTTGGATAAAACTAATTAGCACAGTTAGGCTTGGATGCTAGTATTTCATACAAATGTTAGTGAAGTCTTAAAACTGAATGGGGGCGGGGATGGGAGAGAGAAATTCAAGGGAAAATAAATGGCCAGGATCCTTACGGGAGGGGTGTGTAGGAAATGCCCTGTGTTCCCAGAAATGCTGCTTTTTCTGGAATGTGATGTTTTACAAACAAGAATTGTTGGGATCATCCTAGAATGGGTTTAGATAAGTGGTCAGTCTGAGTCAGAATCAACTCGAGGACAGAGTTTTCTGCCCACAGATTTGGTTTTAATTATGCACCACATTTCATACGTTCATTTGTTGTCAGTAGCGCTGCAATGAGCACTGGTGTACAAGGATCTGCTTCATTTATTGCTTTCAGTCTTTTGGGGATATACTCTTTAGGAGGAGAAGTGCTGGGTCAAAGAGCTTGGCTGCTATCCAAAAGGTCAGCAGTTCAGATCCACCCTCTGCTCTTTGGAAACGAAAGAGCAGTTCTGCCGTGTTCCGTAGAGTCTCTGTGAGTTGAAGTGGACTCAATGGCAGTGGATTTTTGGTTTTTATGGTACTTCTGCCACCAGTTTCTCCTTGGAAACTTGATGGGGCAGTTCTGTTGTGTCCTGTAGCCCCCTGTGAGTTGGAATTGACTTGCTGGCAGTGTTTTTTTTTTTTTTACTTTGGTATGGTAGTTCTCTTTTTAGTTTTTTGAGAGGCTGCCACACCAGTTTTCCCCAGTGGCTGTACCATTTTGTATTCCCATCAGCAGTACATAGTTCCAGTTTCCTGACACTCTCAGCAGCATTTGTTTTTTCTTTTTTTTAAGCCATCCTGGTGGAAGCGAAATAGCATCTTGTTGTGATTTTAATTTGCATCTCTTTGATGGCTAATGATACTGAACATCTTGGCGTGTGTTTGGTGGCCATTTGAGTGCCCTCTTTTGTGAAATGGCTGTTCAAGTCCTTAGCCCATTTTATGATTGAATTGTTTTTCTTTTTGTTGTTAAAGTTGAAGTGTTTTTAAAATGTATTTTAGTTATTAGATTCTTGTTGGTTATATGGTTTTCAAAGATATTGTCATGGTTGGTAGTTTGTCTTTTTACTTTCCTGGTAAAGTCTTTTACAAACAAAAGTTTTCAATTTTTGTGGGGTCCCATTTATTTTATTTTTTCTTCTGCAGTTTGTGATTTTGTTAATATGTTAGAAATACATTGTTGAACACTAGGACTGACACTGTTGCCCCTTGGTTTTAGTTTGCACATTTAGGTCCTTAATCTCTTTTGAATTATTTTTTTTGTGTTTGTGTGTGTATGGTGTGAGGCATGAATCTTGTTTCATTTTTCTTGTTTCTTTTTTTCTGATTTCTCCTCATAGATGCTGGAGTCATTGGCTCTGTCTTCCATATCAGAAATTCTCTTTTCCATTTGTTCCATTCTGTTTTCTTGGCTTTGAATTGAAGTTTCTATGTCTTTGATTTTGTTCTTGATCTGTTGGATTTCAGAGTACTGATGTTGCATCAAATCGAACAGCTTGCTTAGTTTTTCATTTTGCTCTGCTGCATTTTGTATAAGGTTTAGTAGGGCTCTCTATATAATCCTTTTGTATTCACCTTCTGATAGTTTCAGAAAAGCTTCTTCGTCTGGGAAGTTCTGAGTTGGTTGCCGTTGGTGACTTCCAGGTTACCGTCCCCTCCAACGTTTGCTGCTTTTTGGGCTTCATGTGGGCCAATAGAGTCTGGGAGAGATGCTGTGAAGATGGACCACAGTTGTTTCTCTAGGCCGTCTTAAGATGAGAACTAAAAAGTATTTGGCAACTTCCAAAGTCAGTCATGTTTTCAGGTGTAAATGTCCCTCTTCCCAGCTGGCAAAGTAAGTATCTCTATATTGAATACCAGATGTTATAAACTAGCTCAAAATACAAAAGGGCTACTGGCCTGCTGGCTTCTGCTGTCGGGCCCCAGCTGTAGGCGATACTGTGTAGAATTCGGCTTTTCTGTTGGAAAAGCAGTCTCCTCTGGGTCGGCACTCCTCCCAGACCAGGAATTAGGTCCAGCTGAGGCTTTTGTATGGATGACCCCCACCTCTCAGCAAAACAAGATGGCGTCCCACGTAAGCTCGCCAGCTGGCTGGGACCAGGCTCCCTGCAGAAAGAGAGGCCAAGAGTGTCAACATGCCCAGAGTCCACAGCGTCTACCGCTTGGCCCCGGCCCCAGGCAAAACACCGCCTCCCTGCTAGAAAAGTGCTCTCCCCCCCCCACTGGCAGGTGCCACCTCCCAGCCTAAGAACCAAGTCTGGCTGGGGCCTCTGCCTGGGCTTCTCCGTTTCTCAATAGGCCAGAGGAGCCAAGGTGTATAGAGTCCAAAGCCAGGTTTTCAGAACCTGGCAGTTATGCTTGCCAGTCCCACCAGCAGTGTGTCTGAGACCAGCAGCTAGTCAAGTCCCAGTTCTGCCCACCAGCCAAGACAGAGGAAAAAAATCAAAACGGTGAGTTACCTTTGGTCTGTGCAAGCCTGTGCTCGCTGAGAGTGGAGTCAGTGAAAAAGTGGAGGTTTTGCATTCAGTGGTATCAAGTCCAAATTAACAGCCCTATGCCGCATCCCAGGGCTCACTAGGTGTCCAGAAGGCTCCATTTAACTATCATTTCAGGTCTTGGTTTCCAGAGGGATTTAGGGAGACGTGTATTTAGTCTGCCATCTTGACTCTGTCCCCCTTCTTCCCACTTCACTTTTCTGCATATGGGAATCCAATTTTCCCAGCCCCAGTTATCGAAGAGACTTTTCTTCCCTCACTGAATGGACTTAGTATCTCTGTCAAACATCAGTTGACCACAGAAGGGTGATTTTTTCCCTGGACTCTCAATTCTATTCCATTGGTTTACATGTCTGTTGTTACACCAGGGCCAGGTTGTTTTGGTTACTATAGCTGTATGGTGTGTTTTGAAATCAGAAACTGTGAGTCCCCCTTCTTTGTTCTTCTGTTTCACCATCGCTTTAGCTATTGTGGGCTTCTTGCCATTCCATGTAAAGTTGAGGATTTGTTTTTCTGTTTCTGTAAAGAAGGCTATTGAAAGTTTAATTAGGATTGCGTTGAGTCTGTAGATTGCTGTGAGTAAGTTTGAGTTCTTAACAATATTAAGCCTTCGAATCCATGAACATGAGACACGCATTTGCTCCTAGGTATCATGTTCTCTTGTAAATGGAATTGTTTCCCTAATTTCACTTTCAGATCTCTTGGTGCTGGTATATAGAAACCCAACAGATTTTTGTTCATTGATCCTATGCCCTGCAACTTTGCTAAATTCCTCTGTTAGCTGTGGATGCTTTCTTGTGGACGCTTTGGGATTTTTAATATATAGGATCATGTCATTCGTGAATAGAGATAATTCTACTTCTATTCCAGTCTGATTACGTTTGATTTTTATTGTTTTGTTGCTCATGCTAGGACTTCTAATGTAAGAACGAACAGCACTGTTGTCTTGTTTCTAGTTTCAAGGGGAAAGTTCTTGTCTGTCTCTGTTAACTATAATGTTGGCTGTTGGTTTGTATGTATGCCCTGAATTGCAATGAGGAACTGTCCTTCTAGTCCAATCTTCTTGAATATTTTCATGAATAAAGGATATTATTAAATACTTTTTTGGGCATTCATATATGTGATCACATGATTCTTTTCCTTTGTTCAGTTGGTGTCGTGTTTTACATCGGTTGATGTAGAAAATGGCATGGGGGCAGTGTCTGACCTCCTCTAACTTCGTGAGAAGGGAGGAGAATCCAGATCAACAGCCCCAGGCTGATTCCTATGGGGCTGAGGTCAGGTCAGACATGTCTCCTCACTCTGTCATCTTTGCCAATTCCGGTACCAGCTGTCCTTCCTGCAATGCTTTCTGCTTTCTCCTGGGTTCGGTAATTCATTGCAGTGGCCCCACTGACAATACTGACAGTTAAACGGTTTAGCAAGGAAGTAATAGATTACAGTTCAGGTTCAGGAACTGTTATGATATAGTTCTTCAACCAGGACAGCCTCTTTCAGCTGTGCTCACAGGTGCGTCTTTCTAGCCTTTGGGCTCTGCCCTGCTTGGGCAAGTGAGACAGAGCCCCTTTAGCTTGGCCAGTAAACACAACGCTGCTCTGCCAGGAAGCCACCTGTCTAAAGGTGCTCAGCTTTCCTTGCTGTAGGTGGGGAAGCCTACCACAATATTTCCTGCTGTCATCCCTCTGCCACTGCTTCTCATGGGAAGCCCTGGTGGCATAGTGGGTTAAGTACTATGCCTGCTAACCAAAAAGTTGGTAGTTCAAATCCACCAGGCACTCTTTGGAAACTCTATAAGGCATTTAGCTGTACTCTGAACTATAGGATCTCTGTGAGTCAGAATCATTGACTTGATGGCAGTGGCTCTGGCTTCTCAGGAGCTGTCTGTGTGTGAGTGTGTGAGTGTGAGAGTGTGTGAGTGTGAGAGTATGAGAGTGTGTCTTCTGGTTTCAGGGCTTTTTAGCACAGGGATCTTGGGTACAAAGGATATGTTCTCTACTCCTGGCTCTTCTTCCTTGATTGTGCTGGGATCCCTTCTCTGTTCTAGAATTGGCTCTCTTTTAAGTTCTGGCAGGATGGCAAAACTGACGAATTTCTTTGGTGGACCACAGCTGTCTTATTTGCACAGTTGTACCCAATCCCTTGGGAGTTACAAGACCAAGGCTAGACAGGCCACAGAAAAATAATCAATTGTGCTGTAATTGATTTTCCGATGTTGAATCATCCTTGCAATCCTGGAATAAATCCCACTTAGTAATGATGTATGACTTTTAATATGGTACTGGAGTCTGTTTAGTAGTATTTGTCAAAGACTCTTAATCTATATTCATAAGAGATGTTGGCATATAGTGTTTTGGTGGTGTTTTTATCTTGTTTTGGCATCACGACTATGTTTGCTTTATAGAACAAATTAGGGAGTATTCCTTCTCTACCTTTTGGAAGAGTTTAAACAGGCTTGGTGTCAGTTTTTCTCTTAATTTGGTAGAATTCCCCAGTGAAGCTGTCTGGTTGAGGACTCTTTTGTTGTTGTTGCTGGGAAGATTTTTTTATTCTCTAAATTTTATTTGTTGTTACTGAGAATAGACACAGCAAAACATACACCAAGTCAGCAGTTTCACAGGTACAGTTTAGTGCCACTGATTGTATTCTTTCAGTTTTACAGACATTCTCATCATCCTTTGCAGAGTTGTTTCTCTGTCATTTAACACAGATTTAGTATCTAATCTTTTGAGTTGCTGTTGTTAATTCGATCCCTTATAGCTAGATCTTGGAAACCCTGGTGGCACAGTAGTTAAGTGCTACGTCTGCTAACCCAAAGATTGGCAGTTGGAGTGTGCCAGGTGCTCCTTGGAAACTGTGGAGCAGTTCTGCTCTGATCTCTAGGATCGCTATGAGTTGGACGCCACTCAATGGCAGTGGGTTTATAGCTAGATCTTGAAAGAGCATAGTGCTTACCACAGACCCTTTTCACTAGTTATTAAGCTAAACTATTGTTTAGTTTTAGGATGATTTCAGGGTTGTTGGGAGGTTTATGATTACTGATTCAGTAGCTTCACTTCTTATGAGTTTGTTGAGTTTTTCTGTTTGCTCTTGAGTCAATTTGGATAAGTTGTATGCATCTAAGAATTTGTCCATTTTATCAAGATCATCCAGTTTGTTGCTGTGCAGTTGCTCATAGTGTTGTGTTATAATTTTATTTCTTTCGAGTCAATTGTAGTGTTTCTTCTTATTGTGGTTATATGCATCTGTCCTCTTTTTTATCATTCTAGTGAAAAGTCTGCCAATTTTATTTTCAATGAACCTGCTTGCAGTTTTGTTGAGTTTCCTCTGCTATTTTTCTGTTTTTGTTTTTATTTCTGCTCTGATTTTGTTATTTCTTTCTTCTTGTGGGTTTAGGCTGGGTTTGATCATCTCTTTCTAGTTGTTTTAATTGTAGGTTTAGACTGTTAGTCTTTCTTTTTTTTATGCAGGGATTTACTGCTTTAAGTCTCCCTCTGAGTAGTATCTTCACTGCATCCCTAAATTTTGGTATATCATGCTTTCATTTTTAACTGACTTAAGAAATTTGTGATTTTTCCCTTGACCCATTAGTAGTTTAACAGTATGTTGTTTTCTATTTTTTTGATCTTCTAGAGCCTTGGTGGTGCAGTGGTTAGGAACTCTGCTGCTAACCAAATAATCAGCAGTTTGAGTCAATGGGTCACTCCTTGGAAACCCTGTATTGGGTAGTTCTACTCTGCCCTGTAGGGTTGCTATGAGTCAGAATTGACTTGATGGCATCGGGGTTGGCTTTTGGTTTTTTTGTATGTGTTCTCTATTCATGTGTGTTATTAATTTGTAACTTCATTCTGTTGTGGTCAGAGAAAGTATTTTGTATGATTTTAGTCTTTTTGAATTTATCAGGACTTGCTTTATGACTTAACATGTTATCTTTCCTTGGAGAGTGATGCTTGTGCACTGGAGTAGAATGTATATTGTGTTGTTGTTGACAAAAGTGTTGTATATAGTCTGTTAAGTCTAGTTAGTTTGCAGTGTCATTCAGATCCTCTGTTTTCTTGATTGTTTTCTTTTAAGATATGCTGTCCAGTATTGAAAGTGCTATGTTGGAAGTCTCTAATAACATAGTGCTATCAGTCACGGAATGGAACGATGCATTGCATTGGGCAAATCTGCTGCAATAGGCCTCCTTAAAGTATTTGAAAGCAAGGATGTCACCTTAAGGACAGAGGTGTGCCTGACCCAAGTCTGGTGTTTGCAGTCATCTCATATGCATGCAAGAGCTGGACTATGAATAAGGAAGACTGAAGAAGAATTGATGCCTTTGAGTTATGGTGTTGGTGAAGAATATTAAATATACTGTGGACTGCTAGAAGAAAGAAGAAATCTGTCTTGGAAGAAGTATAGCCAGAGTGCTCATTAGGAATAAGGACGGCGAGACTATATCTCACATACTTTGGACATGTTATCAGGAGAGACAAATCCGTGGACAATGACTTCATGCTTGGTAGAGGGTCAGCAAAAAAGAAGAAGACCCGTAATGAGACGAAATGACACAGTGCCTGCAACAATGGGCTTAAGCACAATGATTGCGAGGATAGTACAAGACCAGGAGGTGCTGCGTTGTGTTGCTATGAGTTAGAAATGACTAGATGACACCTAACAACAGCATCTATTTTTTTTCCTTCAATTCTGTCAGTTTTTGCTTCATTTTAGGTGCCCTGTTGGTAGGTGCATATATAGTTACAATAGTAAATCTTCCTGATGAATTGACCTTTTTTATTATTAGGTATTATCTGTCTCTTCTAACAGATTTTGTCTTAACATCTACTTTGTCTGATGTTAAGATTGTCACCCCAGCTCTCTTGTGCTTATTATTTGCAGTGAATATTTTTTCTATCCTTTCCCTTTCAACTTATTTGTGTCTGTAGGTCTAAGGTGTGACTCTTGTAAGCAGCCTATAGTTGAATCATGTTTCTTTATCCATTCTGCTACTCTCTCCCTCTCGATTAGAGCATTTAGTTTATTTGCACTCAATGTAATTAACCAAGGAAACCCCGGTAGTGTAGTGGGTTAAGTGCTGTGTCTGCTAACCGAAAGGTCACGAGTTCAAATCCGCCAGGCACTTCTTGGAAACCCTATGGGGCAGTTCTACTCTGACCTCTAGGGTCCCTGAGTCAGAGACAACTTGGCAGTGGGTTTTGTTTTGTTTTTTTGTGGTAATTGACCAATGAAACCCTGGTGGTGTAGCGGGTTAAGTGCTACTCTGCTAACCAAAAGGTCGGCAGTTTGAATCCACTAGGTGCTCCTTGGAAAGTCTGTGGAGCAGTTCTACTGTGACCTGTAGGGTTGCTGTAAGTGGAACCCAACTTGACAGCACTGGGTTTGTGGTTTGTTTTTTTTTTGTAATTAACCGAGAAGAAATGACTTCTCCCATTTTGTTGTTTGTTTTTTGTGTGTCTTAAGACTTCTTTGTCTTTTTCCTTTATTACTGCTTGCTTTTGTGAGTTAGTGGTTTATTGTAGTGAGTCGTTTTGATTCCCTTCTTTCTTTTTGTGTATCTTTTTTTTAGATATTAGTGGTAACCATGAAAATTACATTTAACAGTTTATTAAATCCTAGGTTAAATGTGTGGAAACCCTGGTGGTGTAGTAATTAAGGGTTACAGCTGCTGCCCTAAAGGTCAGCAGTTTGAATCCACCATGTGCTCCTTCGAAACCCTGTCGGGATAGTTCTCCTCAGTCCTGTAGGGTCTCTATGAGTCAGAATGAACTCAACAGCAGTGGAGAGAAATTACGTGTTACCAGTTTAATGACACTAAATTCTAAGAAGTTGTACACCTGCACCATTTCTCTCCCACATTTTGTTGTTGATATCACTAATTATATCTTTGTACCTCATGTGCCCTGTGACATAATTTTATCTTTGCTCTTTATACATCTGTCATTGAAAAGACTGAAGGACAGAGCAATTAGAATTATCAAACGTGAATACCTAATTCTTGTCTGTGTGGTTCCTTTTATTAGGGATGTTTTTATGTGTGGCTTTGAATTACGACCAGTGTCTTTTCCTTTCTGTCTAGAGAATTCCCCTTTGTATTTCTTGTATGACTGATCTGATAGATAGCACTTCTCTTAGCTCTATTTGAAAGTGTTTTAATTTCATTTTCATTCTTAAAGGACAGTTTCATTGGGTAGTGTTCATGGTTGACAGCTTTTCCCCATGTTTGACCTCTTGAGGAACAGCCGTACTGCTTTCCGCAGCAGCCTCACTGTTTTACAGTTAACGGTTTATTAAATCCAGGAGTGTGCAAGGGGTCTACTGTCTTTACATCCTAGCCATCACTTACTATTTTTCATTATTTCCATTATGACCATCCTCAAACCAAACCAAACCAAAAAAAACCCCCACCAAAGTGGTTGCTGTCAAGTCTGTTCTGACTCATAGCAACCCTGTAGGCCAGAGTAGTAGAACTGCCTCATGGGGCTTCCAAAGAGCACCTGGTGGGTTTGAACTGCTTACCTTTTGATTAACAGTCGTAGCCCATAACCACTATGCTACCAGGGTTTCTCTCCTCAAACAAATTTTTTAAAAATGTTTAGCACATCTTACTGGTCTTGGTAGAAATGCCTTAAGCTATTCCATTAAGGCACATGTTCAAACAAAAAGTGTCCTGTGTTCCACAGATCCCCTCATTAACTGATTGGTTTCGGTGTTTGCCAGGCACTCCAGGAACCGGAACTACAAGGCTGAATTTGCATCATGCCGATTGGAGGCGGTGCCGTTGGAGTTTGGGGACTATCACCCACTAAAACCCATAACTGTAAGTTTTGTCAAGAATATCTCTAAATGATATTCTCATTGCACAAAATCACAGTATTCCTGGGTCTTCTCTGTTTTGTCAGTGGCAGTTGCTTTTGTGTATTTGAATCAGACAGTATTGCTGTCCCCTTTCTTGATAGCGACTTCACACATCTCATTTTTATTCTCCCTTCCTCATGTTAAAATAAGACTGTCTGTCCTATAGGGTTCTTATGACTTCAGTCAACTAAATGGCAGTGGGTTAGCAGGTCATGAGTATAGGACAGCTTCTGATTTGGATGTTTAAGCAAAATATATGTTACTTCTTAATTTGCCTGCTTTGAGTATTAAACATCACTCTAATTACCATTTGGGTGTGATGCAGAATAACATCTTAGACTGTCAGTAAGTTACTTTGAAAAAATAAAACTAAAAAACTAAATAAAACTAAAAAAAGTGGGTGCAGGCAAGAGACTTTTTCACTGCTGCCGAGTTGCTCCCTGGCTCATGGCAACCTCATGCCCAGTGGGATCCTTCTGTTGTAATCTGTAGGGTTTTCAGTGGCTGATTTTTCAGAAGGAGGTCATCAGGCCTGCCTTCCTCACCTGTTTCACAGCCCAGAAGCTACTCACTGCTGAAGTGACAATACTCAGACCTCTGTTGTCAGACAGGTGGGGCCTCTGCTGGAGGTGCATTGGCCTCCCATTGGGGTTTCCACTGCTGAAGCGCCACTGTCCTGTGGCAAGGGATGTGAGCGGTCTCTGTATGCTGGCTTGTCCTCTCTTATTAGCGCCTAATAGAAACTGTGGTCATTATGTGGGACAGAGGTTAGGCTGACATTCAGGTGCCAGGGGACACAGAGGATATCCGATTCCTTCATGGCGGCAGACATGAGGGTGCACAGAGATGACGGCATACAGCGGATCACAAGGCTAAGATTCGGCTCCCCAGCCCCCTTCAGTCGCCCATGGGTCCGTGTGGCTGTGTCTGACCCTACCGGTGTATTGGTTCCGTTGTCAAGAACGCACTGTCCATGTCGTAACAGAATAGCTTCAGCAGCTGTAAGCTGCTGCGCTGTTAGCTTAGCCGCTTCCCCGGCCGGGCAGGTTTCCCTCACCATTTCTGTTTGTGTGTTCTTTGCCCTTGCCTGGCCCAACCCTGGTGAAAAGGGGGGTAGAATGTGGTGGGTGAGGTCTGATGCCTGGCCTGCAAACTAGAAGCAGAGTCTAATCCACAAGACCTGCAGGAATCGAGATGGGAGGAGGGCTGCTTTCCCAGAGATAATTTGGAAGGTCGGAGATCGAGGACTAGAAGCTTGGCAGACAGAAGCGAGTCTACAACAGTGGGTGCTATTCTCTTTCTCCTTCATTCTGCTGCATTCCCTCCATTCTTTGGTCTCTCTCTGCGTCCCTATGGGTACATGTCCACACTGTCCATCACTGTCAACCCGTGGGCCCTGAGTTTCAGTGCTTCTTTATTTAAAGGAGTGGAGCCTAACTAGCTTTTCTGAATTTAAAAAAAGAAAAAAAAAAATCAAAATTGTACCACTGAGTTTATTCTGACTCACAGCAACTATATAGGGCAGATTAGAAGCACCCCCTAAGGTTTCCAGTGAGTGGCTGGTAGCTACATTCTGCTGACCTTTTGGTTAGCAGCCGAGCTCTTAACCAGGGTGCCACCAGGGCGACATGCTCTTCTGAATGTTGATCCTAAGTTCCCAGGGAGAGACCAGTTGGGTCTCTTGATTCAGAAGTTCACTACTGGTCCAGTCATTTGAAGTTTGGGAGTGCTAAGATCCAGTGGTACAAACGTTCTTCCCCACCCAGTACATACAGCAGGAGACAGTAGTCGGGGAAGTTTTCCACGAAAAGGAAAGAGCTGGGCATTCCTGCTCTGGAGACGAGATACGTTGCAGAGCTTTTGAGACTGTCTTTAGAGTACAGCATGACCCAGGGTACCTTCATCTCCAAGCGCTCTGCCTCAGTCCTGTTAGACCATTGCTTCCATAGGAGTCAACTCATGATCTCACTAAAATGCCAGTTGTGGAGTTAGGCCCGAGAGTCTGCATTTATTATGTGCTCCCAGGTGATGCTGATGCTGTTTGTCCAGGGATGACACTTTGAGGTAGGATTTGAACCGGATGGCCTGTTGAAGCAAAACAGGAACAGACCTGAAGCTTTTAAAATTGGGTGATCCAGAAGCATAACCAGAATGGGAAAAGTGATGTGTTGAAGCCCTGGAATGGGAGACTTAGAAGAGGAGTTGGGATACACGAGACTGGATTATTGACAGGACTGTGGAGAACAACATAGATTGAGAGGACCACACTTAGCCACCACCTTTGAGTGGGCCACTGCTGTTTCCAACTCTGCAGAATCCACAGGGCAGAAGTTTGGGTTGCTATGCAATACATATGTTGCCCTTGTTTTCTGAGAGGGAGATTAGGTTTCTAGGAAGTAGGGTTTTGAGCCATAATTTTTCCCATTCTGGTTGTGGTTCCAGTTCCGTTAGATTTAAAATATTGGTATCTGTTCCAGTGTTGCCTCCTGGTGCATGATTGAATGGGAAAGCACTGGTTGGAAGCCCTGCTTTGAGTAACAAATTCCTGCAAGAAGGCGGTTGTAGCACCTTCTAAATCAGAAGGTCCCTGTCACTTCTAACACAGCTTCTTACCTTTCCTCTCGCCAGTTGTGATTCTGAGTCATGGTCATCCCAGGCAGACTGATAAGAAGGAAAGGAGCAGTCTCTTCAACCAACAGAGTGAGAGGAAAGAACCCATCTGTGTGTTCCCTCTAGGAAAGAAATGGGGGACTTCTGTTTTACCTTCTCGAATTCTCTCCACAGGTCACAGAATCGAAGACTAAGAAAGTGAACCGGAAAGGAAGTACTTCTTCCACTTCCTCCTCCTCTTCCAGCTCCGTGATGGACCCTCTGAGCAGTGTCCTGGATGGCACCGACCCGCTTTCTCTATTCGCAGCCAGCGCTGACCCTGCAGCCACCGTGGCTGCTATGGTAACGCACCCTGAGCAGCCGGAAGTGGTTCACTTGGGTGGTCAGTTTTAAGGGGGCAGGGATGGGTGTTTTCGTTTCCAAATTGCACGGGTCATGCGTGAGTGTGTTTTGGTTGTCACAATCCAAATGGTCCCAGACGTCCCGAAGACGCGGCTTACAGGGGGCGGACAGTGAGGGTGAGGGGCTGGTGTGGATTCTGAAAGTGCCTCCCTTCTTCCTTTTCTCCCTCCTTTCCTTCCTTTATGCATTTTAAAAATGCACTCTGTGTTTTAATTTTAGTCTTTTTGTAATTATTTCTTTGGGACCCTTTTTTTTTAAAGTTGTGATTGAGTGAAAGGGTATAATCCAGTTTAAATTTGCATGCCCACCTATCTGCAGCTCTTTCTGCTGTCCTTGCCCAGTGACAGCACACACCTCCTCTCTGTTCTGTGTATGCCATATCCTCTTAACAATCTCCTGTCCCTTGCTGTCCACCTACTCCACTCCCCTCTAGTAAGCGACCAGTAGGACGACATTCTATAGATACGTAGAACCATAAAATGCATGCATGATATGGTCACTCTGTGTTTGGGACCTTTTTTAAAAACTAAAGCTATGTAAGTAATTCACTTATTTTTATCATAAAAGATGCAAACCTGCCATCGAAGTCCTGTTGCACAGGCTCTCTCCGGCCATATTACCAGTATAATCTCTGTTGTTCATCCCCTTTTCTTGATGTTTTCATAGATATTTATGACCGAAGCTTCTGAGCATTTACATACATCGTAAACCTGTTGAGTCAATTTCAACTCATAACAATTCTGTAGGGCAGTGCAGAACACCACATAGGGTCTGTAGGATACAAATCTTTACAGAAGCAGACTGCTACAAATCTTTTCTTTGGCGAAGCCGCTGGTGGCTTCCCACTGCTGGCCTTCCAGTTTGCAGCCTAGAGCTTTAACTATTTTAGCCACCACGGCTCCTTACATACATCCAAACCAAACCTACTGCTGTTTGATTCCAACTCTTAGCAGCCTTATGGGGTAGAGGAAAACTGCCCCATGGAGTTTTAAGGAGCAGCTGGTGGATTCAAATTGCTGACCTTTTTGGTTAACAGCTGTAGCATTCAGCCACCAGGACTCTGCAGATGTGGTAAAACCAAAAACCCAAACCTGTGGCTCTCATGTTGATTCTGACTCATGATAGTTGTGTAGAAATAGTAACAAGAACAACAGTAATAGTAGTTTCCTGTATGGCAGGCACTTTTCTAAGGGTATTCCACGTTTAATTCTTGGCTGGCCTTGTGAGACAGATGTTGTAATTCTCATTGAAAGAGGCAGATGTAGAAGGGTAGAGGTGGTAAGTCACATCCAGGCTGGATCCCAACCCAGGCCTTCAGAGGCCATGGGCTGAATCATCCTTTTATGCTGCCCTGGATATGTTTATTTACTGCTGGATGTAAATGTGATCGAAGTGTATTTGGACTTGGGTGGCTTGTGTTTCTTTAACTGACAATGTGTCTTGAAGAACATTCATATTAGTACTTAGAGAACAACCTCGTTATTTCTTACAGCTGTGTATTAGTGTCCAGATTGGGTGAAAGATACATTAGTTAGCTTTTCTCCTGCTGAGAGCTCATAGGTTTTTTTCTGTGCTTTTGCTAGTGTAGATGGTGGTGCACAGTGATCCCTGAATATGCATACCTCTGTGTGTTTATGAGCGAGCCCTGATGGCACAGCGATTAAAGCTCTTGACTGCCAACTGGAAGGTTGGTGGTTCAAACCCTCCAGCTGCTCTGCAGGAGAAAGATGTGGCACTCTGCTTCCATAAGTGCTGTGTTCTGGGAAACCCTATGGCGCAGTTCTCCTTCGTTCTGTAGGGTTGCTGTGAGTTGAATTTCTACAGAATGGATCCCTAGAAGTTCAGTGTTGGGTTAGGGGACGGTGTATTTAAAGCTTTGATGGATGGATAGATTTTCTGTTCCCTCGGTGGTGCCTAAGGGGGCCTGCTCTGAATCTTGGCCAACTTCCATGTTGCCTGTGTTTCACCCTGTGCATCCTGATATTTGAAAGATGGTCTCTTTCAATTGGCCTGTTCTTGATTTTTAATGACTCTGAGCATCTTCTGATAATGTTTGTTTAGACCTTTTGTGATAAAATGGCTTGCAAAGTTTTGTTTTTATCCTAGTAAACCTTTGTTGTGGTTGTTGCCAGTTGCCCTTGATTGTATTTCAATTCATGGTGACCCTATGTGTGTAGAGTATGGCTGTACACATGGGATTTTCAAGGCTGTGACCTTTTGGAAGCAGGTTGCCAGGCCTGTCTTCCGAGGTGCCTTTATGTGGGTTCCACCAGCCAGTCTAGGCAAATCTATTTTATTTCATGGTGAGGGGAAATTTCTGCCTTCTGCTTGTATTTTGTTTTAAAACTAAAATGAAGGGGACAAGTGTTGGTTGACTGGATACTGGAAGTAAAAGGGAAAAAGAAGAGTGTGCTGTCACAGGGTGGGGAGAGCAGATAGAGTTGCAGAGTGGCGGGTATGCAGAATTGACTTGGATTGTAAATTTTCACTTAATCACAATAAAAAACAAAATGATATTGCTGCTGAAGAAATTGTCTTGCTTTCCTTTCTTTAGGACAGCTCAAGAAAGAAACGTGACAAAGATGATAACTCCATCGTAGGGTCGGACTTTGAGCCGTGGTGCAACAAGCGGGGAGAGATCCTTGCCCGGTACACTACAACAGAGAAGCTCTCCATCGTGAGTATCGGGGCGTTTCTCCCTGCGTTGACGTCAGTTAGTAGTGACGTCATTTTGCTGTATTGCTGTGTCTTCTGAGCTCTCTGCAGGTTGCACTGTTTACATCAGTATTTGCTGGGAAAAAAATTGCTGATTGTTTTTTTTTCCCCCTTCATTATGTTCTTGGGAATATATGCAGCAAAATATTTACCAACTCCACAGTTTCTTCGCATATCTTTGAATTTATAGATTGCTTTGAGTAGTATTGGCGTCTTAATAAGTCTTCCAGTCTTTGAACATGGAATATCTTATTTATTTAAGACTTCTTGAATTTCTTTCATCAGTGTTTTAATAGTTTTCATTGTATAAATGCTTCGTATCTGTGGTTAGATTTATTCCTAGGTATTTTATTCCGTTAGGTACTATTGTAAATGGAATTGTTTCCCTAATTTCCCTTTCAGATTTTTCATTGCCGGTTTGTAGAAACCCAGTAGATTTTTGTCTGTTGACAGTGTACCCTGCAACTTTGCTGAATTCCTTTAGTAGCTGTACTGTGTTAAGAATGAGGATATGGCACAGTTTAGAGAAAGAACTGGAACAGACAGCCCCTGTTTTGGGGAATGTTAGTGGTATGATGTTATTTATCTTCATTAAACAGAAGAGCAGCCAGAATTGCCGAAATACACTCACCCTAAAGTACATATATATTTTTTATTTTTGTTGGTGGAAATATACACAGCAAAAACACACCAACTCAAGTTGGTACATGTACATTTTGGTGACAGTGATGACGTTCTTTGAGTTGTGCAGCTGTTCTCACCCTCCTTTTCTAAGTTGGGCCGCCCTCATCAACATAAACTCACTGCCCCTGAAGGTTTCCATCTAATCTTTCCTGTTGCTAGTGTCGATTTCATCCCACATAGATAGATCTTAAAAGAGTGTAATGCTGAAGGCAGTTACATTTATTTTTTTCTGAGTTCACAGAGCTTATTTGGAGCAGTAATCTTCAACTGGGAGTGACTTTATTTATCCCAGGGGGCATTTGGCAGTGCCTAAATACATTTGGCTGTCATGACATGGGTGAGTTGAGTGGGTGCTCTTACTGTCACGTAGTAGGTAGAGGCTACAATGCCATCAAATACCCTGTTACATAGGGGACAGCATCCACAGCAGAGACTCCCTCAGCCTGATGTGTCCGCATTGCCAGGGTTGAGAGACGCTACTTTAGAGTAAGTGAGATGTGGATGTCATGGCACTCCACTGTCGTAGCAAGTGTTCTGCTCTTTGTTGGCTCCCTTGGAGAGCATGGAATTGAGTAGAAATTTGGATCACCAGTAGTTTGTGACCCATGTTTTCCTTCTGTGTATTTCTGTCTTACATTTGGATAAGTAAATGACTGTGTTAGAAAATTATGGGCCATCCTGCCTCAGCGCTAGTTCATTAATTTGGAAGTATTTTTTGAAATTTATTATTGAAGTTAAAATTGTCAATACGTTTTGTCTCTGCAGAATCTGTTTATGGGATCTGAAAAAGGTAAGTTGGTTTCTTTGTTGGCGTTTTGATGAGAGAATTCCTTCACTGCCTTTAGTATAATTTGACAAAGGAATAAAAAGCGTGTCATGTAGTGGGGTGGATCACTTTTATGTGACATTTCTTGCTGTGGGCTTGTAATTAATGATTGCCTGAATTCCCACAAATATTTAAGTGGGGCTATGCAAATAAAGTGCTTGTGGCCCACAGAGGGGCTCACACAGCTTGTTAATCATACATGTAAGGTGCATGACACATCTCTCAGTTAACACCAGGGCTTAGAACCAATGCCTTAGCCAGCCAAGTGCCATCGAGTCAGATCTGACTCATGCCTTAAAAGAGGATAAACTTACATTCCTGAGACTAGGATTGGTAGGGAGGAGCAAGGAGACCTCAGAACTAGAGCTGAAGTGAGGAAAGGATTCAGAAATAGGAGACACTGGAGGGTAACACTAGGGGGCCCCTGGTGGCTCAGTGGTTAATTGCTTGGCTGCTAGCTACAAGGTTGATGATTCGCACCTACCAGCCATTCCCTGGGAGAAAGATGTGGCAGTCTGCTCCTGTAAAGATTATGGTCGTGAAGACCCTGGGAGCAGTTCAGCTCTGTCCTACTGGGCCACTGTGAGTATGAATGGACTTGATGGTCATGGGTTTGGTTTTTTTAGTTGGAGGACAAAAACCAACTTGACAGGTAATCTTGGCCTGGCAGCCTGGAGGACTTCCTTTAGTCTATGCGTCCCTGCTGATGGAAGAGATTGTGCTGACAGATGCCGGAAGGAGTCACAGCTAGTCCTGTGTGCTCGAAGAAAGGACTTTGAAGCCCTGGTGTCCCCACCTCTGACGCACAATGAGATTGTTGTTTTGTCAGAAGAGTGCAACAATTCCGCTGTGTGTGTGTGACTATGAGAGGGCCTTTTGTTCATGGGAGACAAATAGATGACGGATTTTTGGCCCCCTTATTTGGGCCACCTTTCTCTACGAGTAAACAACTATTAGAGCAAGAAGTTTGTAACTAGTAGTTAACGTTTTTGAGGCTGGTGCATGTGCTCCCAGGGACCACTTCCAAGTAGAATGATCTCCTATAGAACTTTGGGTACATAGGCAAGTTACTTCCAAGATCTTGGAGAGTTTTCAGTAATGAAATGCAGTTTCCTGCTATCTCTGTTCCTGCTGAAGTGTAGCATGGAAGCATGGTGCCCATCAGGGGTTTGGTGGTAGGGGACAGCCGCCTGGCTGATACAAATCTGTTCTCTGTAGGTAAAGCTGGGTCGGCCACGTCTGCAATGTCAGAGAAGGTCCGGACCAGGCTGGAAGAGCTGGATGACTTTGAGGAGGTGAGAGGTCCCTGTGGATCAGGGGACCCAGAGAGGAGTGGTGCGGTTGTTCCTGCCAAGTCAGATCCATCTCAGCGGTGACCTCTGATGAGTTCTCCATAATGCCGATCCAAGGAGGTGGCACGTTGTGCCTGGTCCTCCCAGGCTGCTGACTTAGTGCAGAGAAGGGGGCCAGTTGTGCCATTTGACAAGCTTATGGGAGCTTTCTGAAGATGTCTTTTCTCATTGTGATGCCTGAGCAGACTCAGGTCATCTGGGGATGGTGTCTAATGGGTAAAGCCAGCTGGAGTCTTCTCCCTGGGAGGTATAAAGGTTGGGCTGTGCAACAAAAGTCACACACTGCTGCCCTGCTGCTTAGATATGGGCCAAAGCAGTCTTTTAATTGGCCTGCAGGCACTTTTTAAAGATTTGAGTCACTTGCCAATTGTATTTATACAAGAATGGTAAATTTCACATATAAATGAGAATTCTGACCTCTATTGAAAAATTTGAGTTGACACCCCTGGGCCCACATTCTTGCAGTTAACCAGGACATGCCCTCTCCGGCTTGCCACAGCCCTTCACTCCCAGTTCACTCCCAGTGCTCACTACCCTAGCCCCTGAAGACAACTAAGCTGTGTCCTCTGTAATACCATGTGCAGAGGCAGCACAGCACGATCGGTGAGAGCATAAACCTTGGAACCAGACTGCCTGGGTTTGCTTTGAATCCCAGCTTTCCTATTTGATGAGTCTGAGAATTTGGGCAAGGTACTTGACCACTCTGTACCTGAGTTTACCTGTCTGTCAAATGGGGATGATGAGTAGTGCCTGCTTCATAGGGTTGATTCAGAGTTTAGGTAAATTTCTGTGTATGAAGTATTTAAAACAGCACCCGGCAGTGGTATGTGCTGTGTATGTCTTAGCTGCTTTCAACATCATTATTCTGAGCCTGGAGGCTGCTTACCAAAGTGACCTTGGGCATTGACCTCTTTCCTCGTCTTGGAAATGGGGATAAAGAGGAGTTGTACGGATTGGACGAAGATGCTTTGAGTATCACAGTGGCAGTTGCTGTGGCTCTGTCCTGCATCTTGTCCCTGGGCCAGAAATCCTCCAGCTCTGACCCCTAAACTCTTGGGGCTTCCACAGAGGTCAGTATCTTAGTTCCCAATTCAGATGTGACAAGTAGTGAAGTAGGGACCCTCAGTCTGTGTCCCGTCAGCCAAGCTTGGCTGGTGAGGAAGGAGCCATTGAGGGTTTGAATCAAAGCTCTTGAGTCTGGAGGAATCTGAAGGTTAATGATTGGGCTTCCATTGAAAATGGAAGTTGAGTTGGAAGGATACAGCTTGTCCCTGTAGCCAAAGGCACAACACCATGGACCCGGGAACCAAAACACTGACCAGAATCCTAGCCACGGCCTTTGGTCTCTTTGGGGTCTGTGCAGCCTCCTGTCCTGATTCTGTCTCTGGGGCTCCTTTGGAAACCCTGGTGGCCTAGTGGTTAAGCAGTGTGGCTGCAAACCAAAAGGTTGGCAGTTCAGATCCACCAGGTGCTTCTTGGAAACCCTGTGAGGCCCTTCTGCTCTGTCCTGTGGGGTTGCTGTGAGTCAGAATGGACTCACTATGGTTTAGTGCTCCTTTGCTTTTTGTCTGCGGAGTGGTGGCTTTGCTTCTCCCTACTGGCAGCACAGCTCACTGTCCTGTGGCTTCCCGGTGTATGTATCTTACTAGTCTGTGTAAGGCTGCGTTATGCCACGCTAACAGATACACCCTAAATCTCAGTGGCTTAATCTAACAGTGGTTTACTTCTTGTTCACATTACACATTCAGTGAGAGTGACCAATAGGCACCATCTCAAGATGCTGCCGTCTCAACAGAGGGCTTCTAAGGTTGACAGCAGATTGCAGAGCAGGCTGCTTTTGACCTCTTCAGCCCAGAAGGGTCACATGCCACTTCTGCTCACAGCCCGTTAGGCAGGTGAGTCATGCAGTTCCTCCCCACTGCACGGGGACAGGGAAGCCCGTGTGGCACATACTGTAGTGCATGTGGCCAGCTGGGATAAGTCCAGATTCTCTAAACCTTATTCTCTTATTTCTTTAATGAATAGTTCTTCATTTTGGAATTTAGGGAATGTTCATATAAGGAAGGTTTGGTTTGATGTCTGGGCTCATTGTGTATTTTGGTGATGACCCTTATCTACGCAGGCCGTGTCAATAGCATGCTGAACGCTTGCTGAGTGACAGCACGCACTTGCGCCAGGGCTGTGCTGAGTCTTTACGCGGTTGTTCCTTAGTCTGCGCAAGGGTCTCACAGTTTTCTGCCACGACTCTTTGCCGTGGAAGTCCATCTGTCTGGAACATTGTTTCCCTGTTGCCCCTGGCCTGGTTAACACCTGTACCACTGAGAGTTCATCTCCAGCTTCCCTTCATCCTGGAAGCCCTCCTGAGCCCCCCCCACCTGAAGCCTGTCCCTTTGTTACCGTATTTTTTCTCTTCTGAGAGGAAAGTCTTTCCTCCCACATTTTAATGTCTCTGAAATCAGGCAGTGTTACTCAGTTGGTGTGTGTCAGAGTTCAGTGTTTTTCCTACCTCTGTTTGTAAGTGCTAGAGCTCTGGTGGTGCAGTGGTTAAGCACTCACCTGCTAACCACAAGGTCAGCAGTTCAAACCCACCAGCTGTTCTGAGGGAAAAAGTTGTGGAAGTCTTCCTCTGTAAAGCTCAGGCTTGGAAACCCTATGGAGCAGTTCTGCTCTGTCCTGTAGGGTTGCTATGAGTCAGAGCTGACTTGATAGCAGTGTTTTTTTATTGCTGTTGTTGTTTTAGTTTTAGAGGTATGTGAATCAGTTGTGCTTCTTAGAATGCAGCACCTCAGATGCAATGAGCTATGCTGTATGTTCTTATGGAATTGAATTTCCTCCCCAAGGTTTATCTCAATGTAGCTGCCTGTCTGTTTTCTGTCCCTTAATGCTCTGCGAATACAGAAGAAATGTATTTTTGCTGATCTGTGTCTCTTCAGCATCTAGCACACCTGAGCCTGGTACACTTGGTAGACCCTCGGGAACTGTTTGTTGAATGAAGTAAGCGCTGTTACCCCTATTCACAGATGAGAATACTGAGGCAAAAAGAGGAAAGCAGCTTGCCCAGGATCATAAAGCCAGGAAGTACCTGAAGACAGGTGACTTGTCTGCAAGGCCAATTTCAGACTCACTGTGCTCTGCCTGTCTCTGAATAAAACTCAAAGTACCCTTTTGCTTGCCGGAGAATACAGGCAGTCCTGGTGGAGTCATGAGGAAATTCAAGAGACCGAAGCTCCCAGCAGTAGCTCCCAGCAGTATTCTGCATGGAGGGTAGTGGTTGAACCATGTTTTTCCTTCTGTGTCTACACCTGTCCTCTTTCTTCCCACAGGGATCCCAAAAGGAACTGTTGAACTTGACTCAGCAGGATTATATGAACCGCATCGAGGAGCTCAACCAGTCATTGAAGGATGCCTGGGCCTCGGACCAGAAAGTGAAGGCTCTGAAAATTGTTATCCAGGTCAGGCCTAGTGATTTTTTAATTTTTTTTTTTAAAGAAATTCATATGTGAAAAATCTTTTGGATGATTAAGGTTTCCAGAGGGCTGTCTTCAGGGCCTTACCCTATTTTTTCATCTGTTCTATTTTCACTTCTTGTGAAAGGCTATGATGATGAATTCTGTGTTTTTGTGAGATGGCTAATCCCAGGGGCACCATGGGCAGCTGCACAGGTTGTACACTGAACAACTTGAGGCAGCACCTTCCTCCCTAGGATACAGTGTTTACTAGAAATGCTGGCGGCCTAGTGGTTAAGTGCTATGTCTGCTAAGCACAAGGTTGGCAGTTCAAGTCTGTGTAGTGCTCCTTGGAAACTATGGGGCAGTTCTGCTCTGTCCTGTAGGGTCTCTGTGAGTCTGAATCAACTCGATGGCATTGGTTTTGTTTTTGGGGGGTTGTATCCCCTGTGGCTATGCAGCACAGTGACCCTCATGTCACCCTTGGGGCATTTCTGGTTTATACAGACTCAAGATTGGGCAGCCTTTTGCAGATTTTCATTGACCCGATTGGCTTTGTATCTTTGAGCCTAATGGCATGGGTCCCTGATTTCTGCATTTCTGAGGCACGTTCTGCATAATATTTGTTAAGGAGAGCAAGTTCACAGTGTTGGGAGAGTCCATTTGTTGAACTGACAGATCTTGGCTCCCAAGAACAAGCTCTGCAGGAGAACAGTCGATTCTGTTTCTTGACCCTGAGCGTCATCTTATCTTGGCAAAACATGCTTTGAAGCACACTGGGAAAGGAATAACTCAGGCATTAGCCTTTTCAGAGCAGAGTTAAGAAAGCATTTCTGCAGAGCCGTTTTAAATCGGAAGGCCAGATCCCACTCTCCTTTGATGGTGTGATAAGGTGACATTTGTTTTCTCACCTGTGTCTTCTGAGGGAGGGTTGAGAGGGTCTGGGATCCTCTACACTGGGTACTTGAAATCTTCTGAGATGACTTGTTATCTTATGGGCTGTTTTTTTGGTATTTCAAGGTAGGAGACAAATCCCACCAGGTTACCTTCCATCATTGACGGTAGTTTACAAAGGAAATAGCCCCGAAGAAGGGCTTCTCGTCCTGGGTGCCTGTGATGGGAGCTGCTCGCCAAGGGACCCCAGTGAGAAATATCTGAACTAACAAGCGTTCCTTCAAAATATTTTTATTGGCAACATCTCTCCATAGATTGTTGTGGTATAGAACTGGGACTTCTAAGAGATTCACATCTGGGGGCTATTTGATTCATGTCTTCTCAAAGAAAATAACCATGGGAGTGTTTTAATTAAGTCCACATCTGGTCAATAGTAACTATTTCCACACTCTAAAGACTGCTGTCTTCATCCAAACAAGCTTGTCTGACTGCAGAGTTGAAAGAAATAAGCATAGTGTTCCTCTTCTGTGCTTTGCAGTGATTTGTTGTGTTTTGGGGCTGCTTAGTTAAGGTAGATTTTATATATCATAATGTTTGCCCACTGTAAGCATCAAGTCAGTGACTTTTAGTAAACTTACAGATATGGGCAGTCATCACACAGTCTCCTTTCAGAACATTTTCGTACTCCTAGAAAATTTCCTCATGCCTGTTGGCAGTCCCGTCACACACCCACCTGCTTTTCCAGGCCACCCACCAGTCTGCTGTCTCGGTAAATCTGCTTTTCCTGTACATTCCTGTACATGGGATTACTCAGGACACAGTCTTTCATACTGGGCTTCTCTCGCTTAGTATAACCTTGTATAGGTTCACCAAAGTTGTAGCAGGTATCCATACTTCATTCCTTTTGATGGCTAAATAATATTCCGTCATATGGCTAAATCACCTTTTGTTTATCCATTTGTGTCGTGATGGGCACCTGGATTGCTTCTGCTCTCTGGCTGTTGGAAATAGTGCTGCAGTGAGCAGTGATGCATGAGTCTCTGTGTGGACACTGATTTTCAGGGGTAGAAAGGTGGAAGTGGAATTGCTGAGTCATGTGATGAATTTACGTTTCGCTTCTTAAGAAACTGCCAGAATGTCTTCCAAAGTGACAGTCCCATTTTATAGTCCCCCACTCCCACCAGCAATGAGTGAGAGTTCTAGTTTCTCTATGTCCTTGCTCATGTTTTCTAAAAATAACTTTATTGTGATGAAACATGTATTTCAAAAATTGGCCATATTAACCATTTTTAGGTGTACGATTCAGTGGCATTAATTACATTTACTATGTTTTGCAACTGTTGATGCTGTTTCCAAAAGTTTTTGATCATCCCAAACAGAACCCAGTGCCCCTTCAATGACAGCTCCCCACTTCTCGTTCGCTTTAGCACCTGGCAATCACTGAGACTTAGATCTCTGTATGCACTTGGCTTTTGTAGATACTCACTCCAGTGGCCTCATATAGTACTTCCCCTTTTGTGTCTGACTTGGTTCATCTGGCATAAGGTTTTCGGGGCTCCTTCAGGTTGTAGCATGTATCGTTTCTCTGTGGCTGGATAGTACTCCACTGCATGGATGGACTGTATCTTGTTTATTCATTCATCTGTGGCCAGACACTTGGGTTGTTGCTACCTTTTGGCTGTTGTGAGTAATGCTGCAGTGAGCATTGTTGTTGTGTTGCTTGTATTTTTCTTATTTATTTTCCAGATGTTTTTATATATTCCAGATACTGTCTTCTGACTTCTGAGATGCTCTGTAGTCTTCCCTGATACTCAGCCACAAGTCATCTTTTGTTTACTCATTTGGTTATTCAAATAGTTTGTAAAAGTTCAGACAATAATTGTTACAGCTGTTTTCTTCTAGAATAGTCCTTTTTGGAAATATTTAAAAACAAAACAATTTTTCAGTATTTTCCCGACAATTTTAATAAGTTCAAGTATTCTAGGCAGAGGGTTTTATCAGTTAGCCACCTCACCCGTGTTTTTAACAGGAGTTCTCAACCTGGTTGGTATCAGAATCCCTGGGGAGCTTTAAAAACATTCTGATGTCCAAACAGCACCCCCAGGCCGGTTTCATCAGCATCTCTGGGGAGCAGGGGAAGGAATCTCTGGCCTCAGTGGTTGAAAAACTCCAGGTGATTCTGAAGTTGAGTGGAGCTGATTGGTAGAATACCTGTTACATCCAGGGGACAGATGTCATAAGTCAGTTATGAATCACATTGACCCAGTTTTTCTCAAGCTTGCATAAGCATAGCAATCACCTGGAATACTTGTCGAATACGCTGGTTGCCTGGGGTCTGTGCTGTGGATTTTCAGCTTGGTGTAGTAAGCTCTGGTGGCCCGTGGGGAAAGTGCTCAGCTGTTAAACAAAAAGCGGACAGTTTGACCCCACCAGCTGCTCCGTGGGCGAAAGATGTAGCTGTATGCTTCCGTGAGGGTGACAGCCTTGAAAACACCATTAGGCAGCACTGCTCTGTCTTGTAGGGCTCGTGTATAGTTGGAATAAACCTGACAGCGATGCGTTAGTGTTGGTATGGAGCCAGAAATCTGTATTTTTAACAACTACTCAAGCTGATTGTTTCTGGGTAAATTTAGGAAACTGCACCAATGCTTTAGAAACTGTGGGATCTTTAGAATAGTAGTTTCAAGAAGGTAATTTTCAATTCATAAGATTATTACGGCTTTTAACATGGGATTAAGAAAAACTCTGATTCCTGTTATCCTTCATAAAATATGTTCTGTGAAATTAGCTTGGGATAAAATCAGTGCACAGATGTTGGGGAAGCCCCAGCTGTGTTTAATTTGCAATCTCCAGTTTAAATTCTCTCCCTGTTACCTCACGATGGGCAGTAGTAACTCATCCCAGAGAGGCGCGCCTGCAAGGCTCTGAGTGGACACTTGGGAGATGATGGCTTGTCCCCAGGAACCCAGAGCAGTGTTTTGCCAGCAGTCTCTAGGACTCAGAGTTGTTTGTATTTTCCGGCCCTGAGATCTCTTTGGGAAATTGTTTAAGTTGGATCCCTCATAAAGGTCACATGAGAAGCTGAGGGAGGCAGCAGGAAATGGAATTCCACATCCACCCAGATGCTCCATTGGCACCGCTGTGGCAGCGTACATCTCTTAAAAGGATGCTGCACAGACCAGCTACCTTGTTTCCTTTTAGGCATGTAATGCTAAGGAGAAATAAGGAGGAACTTTTTCTAGTCTGATCATTTAGGTACTAGGTGACAAGGCCAAATGGAAAACATATGTCAGCCCAACTCTTGATTCAGCCAATGCTCTTGCTGTCCTCTGCCGGTTGGAAACCCATGCCAAAGAACTTTTCCTAAACATCCAGAGATGATTTTTGTGTGACATTTTTTTCTATCTCATGGTCAAGTGTTGGAAGGGTTAGATTTGGCAGTTATTTAATTCCCTGTGCTGACTTTTGAACTTGCAAAGACTTCAGGATGTAAAGTTTTCTTTTTATCAAAAGAAAAACAGTGTTTTTACTTCTGATTATAAAAGAGGATCTCATCTGAGGTGATGGGGGCCGTGCTAGGTGGTGTGGGCTTTGGTTAAGGAAACTGAAAATGCTGGACGGCCTTTGTAGGGACTGAGCAGCTCTCTGCAAAGGCGGGATGTCCACTGCATTGAAGACCCGAGAGCTTCCAGAAAAGCGTGGGCTCTTTGAAGCTGGTCATGTTTCCTCTTCCAGGGAAGTTTGAGAGTGAGCACAAATGATAGATGCCAGTTTAAGAAACCCCGGGGGTTCACTTATGGGCTCATTTCATGGAAAAGAATGCTTAGGGATTGAGACTATCTTGGAGTAAACCAGAGGAGGCCCTACTGGCAAGTGGTTAGAACTGTTTGGGCTGCCTGAGAAGACGCTGACTGGAGAGTCACACTTTGTTTCTCCTGGTGACTGTCTTAGTCGTCTGGTGCTACTCTAACAGAAATACCATGAGTGGATGGCTTTAACCAGAAAACTGTGTTCTTGCCCAGTCCAGTAGGCTATAAGTCTGAATTCAGGGTGTCCACTCCAGGCTTCCTTCTTTGTTGGCTCTGGAGGGAGGCCCTTGTGTTGCATGAGTCTTTGCTCAGGGAGCATCTTGGTGCAGGAACCTCAGTCTGAAGGACGCGCTCTTCTCCCGATGCTGCTTTCGCGGTGGTGTAAGGTTCCCAACTTGGTGTTTGCTTCCCTTTCCTTTTGTCTCTTGTAGGATGAAAGGATAAAAGGTTGTGCAAGCCACACTCCAGGGAAACTACCTTTGCATTGGAGCTGGGAGGTGACCTTAGGAAAGGTGTTACAGTCCTACCCTAATGCTCTCTAGCATAATCCACTCTATTACCCACATGCAGAATTAGAATTTATAATATAAGAAAATAACAAAATGGAGGGCAATCACACAGTACTAGGAATCGCCAGCCCAGCCAAATTACTCTGCATATTTTCGGGGGACAGAGTCCAATCCATGACAGTGACTTTGAGTGTTGAGCCCGGTTCATTGTATGACCAGGGTGCTTCTGGATAGGATTTCCTCAGTTCTGTGGCCTCTGAGGGCTCCTGGGTGCTGCAAGTGAGTAAGTACGTGACTGTGGTTTGAGCCTACCCAGGGGCACCTCAGGAGAAAAGCCTAGTGGTCGGTTCCTGAAAGGTCACAGCCTTGAAAGTCCTCGGGAGCCCAGTTCTACTCTGATATGCATGGGTTCGTTGATGTCAGAATCGACTGAGTTTAATGGTGTCAGTAGTTTAATGGTGTCAGTGGCTTTCCTTGGGAGGCTGTCTTGAGCAGAATTGGGCTCCTTTTGTCAAGAGCTCAGTGACTTTGCGTGTTATGTCTCCAGTGCCTGGCACGGGGCTTGGGACTTGGTGAGTACCTTTACAAGTTTTGGTAATTTTTCAGGCCTGACACATTCCAACCAAGTCAGATGTGAAGCTGAATTTTCCTTTATTTTCTCTTTTTCTAGTGTTCGAAGCTTCTTTCAGACACCAGCGTTATTCAGTTTTACCCAAGCAAATTTGTCCTTATCACCGACATTCTTGATACGTTTGGTAAGTACCAGCCATGCTCGCTTTGTACCTCGGAGCTGTGTTGCTTTTGTCAGGAGTGAGAGAAAGCATTGCTTTAAGTCAAGGTTCTATTGTGGCTTACATACCTAGGTAAAGCACAGGGAGACCGGGCCATTGCTCCATGCCTGTTAACAGCGGTGCTGTTTTTGAAACAGTCTTGAGTTGTATCTTTTCTAGCCTGCTGATGGGCTACTAAAGTCAGTGAGGGAAGCAGGGCAAGCTGGCAGCACTCAGCATGTGTAACCAGCTCAGTCCATTGTCATCTCACTGGTGTCTGAACTTCACTTTGTGCCAAACGGAACTTGGCATCTGAGCTCAGCCCCTTTTCCTCCCCCCCCCCCACACCTCGTGGGTTTCTGCCTCAGAGCATGACACCCAGCTGCCCAAGCTGGAGATCGAGAGCCTGCTCCCCCTCCTCCCTATCCACTGCAGGTGGTGTTCCCAGGGCTGCTGCTGTAATGGTTCTGTGTGGCCCGGAACTTTCCCTCGGGACTGTTGATGGCAGCCTGTGCCCACAGGTGTTTAAAAAGAAGACCTTGTTCTGTTTTGGGGCTAATACATCGTGTTCACTGTTTACACAAGGAGCAGCATCCTAGCTTGCTTGGATGGCAATCTGGCATGCTGTGGTCAGTTGTGCGTGTCTGGCCTCTGCTTTTATAAAGAAAGTTTTATTGAAACACAACCACTCTCATTCACTTCCATGCTTCATCTTTGGTGCTACAATGGCAGAGTGGAGTAGTTGCAACAGAGACCCGTGACTTGTGAAATCTAAAATATGTTCATCCATTCAACAAATATTTACTAAATAACTTGCAGTGTGCTGGGTGCTATACTTGGTGCTGGGGCTGTATCGGTAATCAAGAGACACAGATCTCTGCCCTCATGGATATTGGTCTAGTTGAGTCTCAAATTCCAATGCTTCCAGGGATCAGGCAGGTTACATGAATGAGGGAAGCCTGTGGTGAGAGGCAGTAGGGGGCAGTGAAGACTGCGCAAACTGGAGAGGGTAGATGCAGTTTCACAGGGCTGCTGTGAACTGGCCCCAGCGTGCTGTTATCCTGTAGGACTGGGAGCCTGTCTTTGACACATCCTGTGTGCAGAATTAGGAAATCCATCTTCTTATGTGAATTCTCCCATTCTGTTCCTGTTGGAAATTAATTTTTAAAATGGTAAAACACTTTGTGGGTTGTTGGAGTGTCAGCCAGATAAAACGGGCTGGCTGGGCTGACCTAGAATATAAAATAGGCTTGTCTCCTCTGAGTAACTGGAGAGGCCTGAGATTTCTTTTGACACTGTTTCAGTTAAGACACTAAGGAGTCGATTAATCACTTTCCTGCTTCTCGTACAGAAAATAACTCCTCTTATTAAAAACAGAAAGATAAACAAAAGAGACTGTTTAAAATCTGTCCCACTAGGTGGCAGCATACTACCACCATTGAAAGCGTGTCCTAGGCCTGATGTCTCTGTCTTCCTGATTCTCAAACATTTAGTATTTGCTCCTGAAAGATAGGACGCTAAGGCTGTCTCTCCTTGTCTCTGCAGGAAAACTGGTTTATGAGCGCATCTTTTCCATGTGTATGGATAACCGCACTGTCTTGCCAGGTAACTTTATAGCTGTTCTGTTGATTTCATTCTGCATTGGAGTTGGGATTGCAAGTCAACTTCATGTATGCTTTATTGGGACCCAGTGAGTTTCTATTTACTTATTTATTTTTGATGTGTTAAAAGTAAAAGAAATACTTCTATTGGTTGGTTTCTGATCCTTTCAGTCTTCTGAAAAACACACTCACACACACACACATTAGAAGGTTTTAAAACAGGCCACATTCTGAATTTGAATGAGTGATTTGAATCAGCGAGAATGAAAGGCAATTGCAATTAGACTCAGCTGAACATTCATTGCAAATTTTTCTCCTCTGACAGTTCTGCTGTCTCTCCTGAGAAGCAAATTGCTCTTCAAAAGCAGATTTATATATCTCTTAAAGAACAGTGACAAGTGAATCAATAGCGACGGATGCTTTGAATCTCCAATTTGTGCCCAATTGATGTTTATGTTAAATTTATTGCCAATCAATTTTAGTGCCTCAGGAGGTTATAATGGGGCAACTGGATTAGGAATTTCTGTCTCTTTTCCTCTTGTCACATCAGCGATGATGGTGACAGACCTGGCAGCGTGGCGCTGTTAGTAGCTGCTTCCTTTGCCTTGGATGCTCCCCTTTTAGCATCTCTTTCTGGTGCCACTGTGGGGACCGTCTCATCTGTGCAGAGCTAGGCAGCCAGCTCGCTTCACCTTCGCTCACTGCCCCTAACAGTGACACTTCCTCGGGAGATGAAGAGAAGCATCAGGGGCCATAAATCCGCAGTTTAGTGGCATAGACAGCTAAGTGCCCTGCTGCTAACTGAGAGTTTGATGGTTGGACCCACTCAGCACATCCGTGATGGAAAGATGTGGCAGTCTGCTTCCATAAAGATTACCTAAAACCCCATTGCCAGTTGATCTATTCCAGCTGTTATCAACCCTATAGGGCAGAGTAGAACTGCCCCATACTATTTCCGGTGCTGTGGTCTTTACAGAAGCAGACTGCCACTTGTCCGTCCTGTGGGGTGGCTGGTCGGTTCAGACTGCTAGTCTTTCAGTGAGCAGCCGAGTGCTTTAACCACTATACCACCAAGACTCCTTCCTTAAAAGTGACAGCCTAAGAAACCCTGTAACTTGTTGTCACTGAGTCGATTCCAACTCAAAGCAACTCTATAGGACAGAGTAAAACTGCCCACAGAGTTTCCAAGGAATGCCTGCTGGATTCAACCTGCTGGCCTTTTGGTTAGCAGACACAGCACTTAATCACTGCATCACCAGGGTTTCCAGAAACTGCTACACCATCAGGGTTTCCAGGGTGATTCTACTCTTGTCACATGGCATCAGCATGAGTGGAAGTCAACTGAATGGCATTGAATAAAACAACACACGGACATGTATGTATCTGTATGCATGTGGGTATATGTCAGTGTATATATCATATATACATTGAAACGTATGTGTTGCATATTACATGGACATGTGTATGTGTGTGCATACATTCATGCACTCACAGCTGTTTCATGTGTGTAGTTCTCAGAAAAGAGGACACAGAGATCCATAGACCTTCATGGCTACAAGAGCTGTTAGCTCTGAATGAGCCGAGGACTCGCCCCAGGCCCTGCTGCCAGCTAGTGAGAGCTGTGCTCTTGGCTTTGGACTGTGCGGTCTGGTACAGTGGCCACACATGGCTCTTTGAGCACCTGAGATGTGCCCAGACCAAATTGAAATGTGCACCATGAATATTAAGAAAATGCACAGGACGTCAAAGATCTAATACAAACAAAAGGTTGCCATGAGTCTCCCTAGTAATTTTTTAATAGAAAAATCCGTGTTAAAATAACAATATTTTGGATGAATTGTGTTGCGTGCAATACATTATTAAAATGAATTTCCCTTTTTTTTTTCCAAATGTGGTGCTGTGTTTATCCCTCCCTCGGTTTCTCTTTTGGCTCCTGTTGCTTATGGCTTATTTCACCTTTTTTTGTGGCTTCTGGAAAGTTTAAAATCACAGTATAGAGGTTTTGACAGCTCATCCCAGGTTCCAGGCATCTCAAGAATGGGAAGTAACAAGTCCGGAAGGGTAGGCAGGCGCCAGCCTGATTGGAAAGGCGTTCTGCGGCAGATTCTGGAAAGCTGAGTCTGTTTCTTCAACTGACAGTTGCCAACTTACGTTCCACATGTTATACCAGCAGCAGGGAGCTTAGCCAACAGATGGAATTAAACCCAGTACATGGGTTTTAAAATTTTTTTTGGTAACAACAGTACTTTTTAAAGAGTGCTTTTTGATGCAGATCCTACTTCTTCCTGCTGTGGTACACGTAACCACCTAAAGTATTTATATTACCTAGTGGTAGTATTTGGATCATATTTATAAAGGACATTTGAGTTTGCATCTTCTGCAACAATTTTCCCTCCTCCTAGTTTCCACTGAGTATACAGCCAAGATTTTAAGGCCAACAAAGGAGAAATTACTAATAACTTACTCCTAGTCAAACTCTAAAAGTTAGAAGGTTATACTCATATTCACTTCAATTCCTTGTCTAAATTCACTAATTAGAACTATGACCACTAAAATTCTTCTCTCCGCAGGTATGTTTTTACCTTGGGTGATGCAAATCAGGCTTTTGTTTTCTTTAAAGTAATGGCTTTTCTTTCCTTTCAGTTAAAATCTTCATCTGCCTGAGTTTTCTCTTGTTCCACAAATCTGAAATTGATAAGGGCAAGCTTCTCTCGAAATTATCTGTGACTTTACAGTTATCTTTTTTCCTGCTAAGATTTATGTGTTTCTGTTATATTTGTATATATTATATGTATGTATTGTATATTTCTGTTACATATTTAGATTCATTATGTATTATATATTAAGATTTATATATTTGTGTGTTGATGATATAGACAGCAAAACATACACCAGTTCAACAGTTTCTATATGTAAAATTCAGCAACACTGATTGTAGTCTTTGAATTGTGCAGCCATTCTCTCCTTCCTTGTTTCTACCCCAGTAACATAAACTCATTACTTCTTAAGTTGCTTGTATGATTTTTCAAGTTGCTGTTGTCCATCTGATCTCATGTAGACAGATCTTAAAGGAGCACAATGCTCAAGGCAGACCTTTTTTTACTTGTGAAAATGGATTATTTTTTTGGTTTTAAGAAGCCCCCGGGTTATTTTTGTTTTAAGGTTTAAAGATAAGGGGTTCATCCAGTCTCCGTGGTTCCATAAAGTCTAGAGTCCATGGGATGGTAAAATTGCATCCTCCCCGTTTTGATCAATACTTGTGTAGAATCTTGGATTAAAATGTTTGGTTGTGATAGTCGGGCACCATCCTGTGTTTCTGGTTTCATGGAAGAGGAGGAGTTGTTCCTGGAGGCAGTTAGAAACACATTCTATTTCCGTCTCCTATTTTTGACTCTGTTTTTCCAGACAAATAAAGACCAACTGTTGTACCTTGAATGCAGTCTTTTAAGACCTTGGGGACAATTCTTAACTATAGTAATGAAGAAACATTTTGAAATCTACAGAATTGTGCTTAATGAAATCATATAAAGAGAATTCTGATGCTGTTTGTACTTTCTTTCTGTTTGAATCAAGTCCTGATGGGTGATTTTTATTTTACTTTATTTTTTATTATGATTGAATGAAAATGTACATTCCCACATAAATTTACATGCTGACTTATATGCAGCTTCCACTGTTCTCCCTGCACGGTGGCAGTACACTCTTCCTTTGCTCCATACATGTCCTATCCTCCCAACACTCTCCTATCTTTTCCTCTCCACCCACTCCCCTTCCTCCAGTATGAGGTCAGCAGGACAACATCCTATAGATGTCTAGAACAATAAAGTGCCCACAAAATATGGTCACTCTGTGTTACCAAGTCCAATTCATTGCTGTCTCAAAAGTTGACCTTCATTATGATTTATGGACAGGGGCAGCATGAGGGCCAGGGGCCATGCTCCCAGGGGAACCCCGAAGTCCCCGGACCATCATTTGCGGTCTTTTATTAGAGATCTCAGGGTGCACCCCTATTTATTCTCTTGTTGCCAGTGAGGCTCAACTTTGTGAGCTCCATCGTGGCTACCACTGGTGGTAGCCGGGCACCATCTGGTTCATCTGGCCATAAGTCGATGTAGATCCACTCACGGGGGTCTCTCTGTCTTCTGGGTTCTCTTTCCCCCATGTCGTTATGGACCTCAGTGATCATCTGTTCCTGCTAAGTTGGGACTGTTTGCTGTATCCTCAGATGGCAGCTTGGCAGCTTTTAAGACCTCAGATGCCACTCACCAACATGGGGTGTGGAGAGTCGTCGTTAGCAAAACGCTAGTTGTGTCAATTTTCTGATGAATGAATTTAGTACTGAAGCCTTTTGCCTTTAGGAGTTTTGACTTAGTTACAGTTCTTGTTAAGTTTAGGAAATTACAATGTCTTTTGGGTTCATAAAAAGCAGATACTGCTAGATGTGGTGGTTTCTCTCCCCCGGTGTTTCTTGACCTGGCATATGTTTATAGGGGCCATCTACTCTGAGTGGTAACATAATTTTATTTTCAGTTTGGAGGAAATGACTTTGGTGTATTGTATTATGGTTCTCATCATAAACTGCCTGTGTTGTCATCTTCAGTTTTCCCCAGGGCTGCTGTAAACTTTGTCAGTGTAAGGACTGTCCTTAGCTGACCTGGCCTTTCAAGCACACGAGTCAGGATGATGTCACACCCCTGTAAGCACTGTTATGTGAGGAGACCTCTCTCTGTTAGGGAAGAGACCTAGCAAATGAAAGAGAACTAGACTCATGTCTTCGCCCTCTTCCTAAGATATTAGCAGAAATTTAGGAATGAAAAAAGCAGCACCATAAATGACAAATAAAGGGGCACTAGAAGAAAAATCTCTGCTTTTGTAACATCAAAGTCTTTTCTGAATTGATTTCCAAATTCTGAATTCATTCTCCGCACAGCAGCCCGAGTGTCAAAGTATAGGCGATATCATGTCATGTCTTGTCCTGCCACTTGCCTGCGCAGAACCCTTGGAGGGATTGTGCTGCACTTGGGAACCTCTTAGGCACCACACCAAGACTACGGTTTTGACCTGGCTTAGGGCACCTCCTCTAACTCCCTTCTGCTGTTCTTCTCCTCCCTGTTCGCCGTGCTGCTCTTTGAGCATGCCGAAGTCATTCCTACCTCGGGGCCTCTGTACTTGGCTGTTTCCTCTCCTAGAGTACACTTCTCCATATCTAACCCTTGTCGCCTCCTTTGTGTAATTCAGGACTCAGCTCAACTGCCAGCTGTGCGGGAACCTTCCCTAATGAGTCCCCATGCCCCTACTCAAGTCACTTTTGATTCTAATATCTGGCTTTATATCTTTTGTAGTGTTGACTGCTATTGGAAATTACCTTGTTTGCTTGCTTCTTCTTCTTCCTGGTTTTCATTTGTCATCCCCTACTGGAATGTAAGCCTCATGGGGACAGGGTCTGATTCATGCACTGTTGTATCCCCAGAGCTTAGAACTGTGTCGTTAGCTCTTGAGAAATTTGTGTTCAACTTGTGAAATAAAGAAGTGTAGTATTTTAGGAGTCTCTGGGTGGCACAAACGGTTAAGCACTTGACTAGTCACAGTTCACGTACACCCAGAGGTGCCTCGGAAGACAGGATCCGCTTCCAAAAGATCATAGGCTTCGAAATCCTATGGAGCAGTTCTACTTTGCACACGTGGGATCACCGTAAGTTTGAATTGACTCAATAGCAAGCAACCACAAGTATTTCATTTACTGTAAGAAGCTTAAGCCCCGCATAACAGAGCCCTATTCCTAAATTATCTCTCAGACTAGAGGGAGGCATAAAGATTGTATTGGTGTATGTGGATTCTCGTATAGGTGGCAGTCAGTATGCACACGCAGTGCAATTTGCCTTCACTGTGGTTTTCTGCTCTTTTACACAACCGAATTCAGTGGTTTCCAACCTGTTTTAGTCATCTAGTGCTGCTGTGACAGAAATACCACAAAGTGGGTAGCTTTAACAAAGGAAAGTTTATTCTTACAGAGTCAAGTAGACTACAAGTCCAAATTCAGGGTCCATTCCAGGTGAAGACTTTCCCTCTGTCAGCTCTGGAAGAAAGTCCTTGTGTTGCATCAGTCTTTGCTCAGGGAGCATCTTGGCACAGGAACCTCAGGTCTGAAGGACGTACTCTACTCCTGGTGCTGTTTTCTTGAAGATATGAGGTTCCCAATTCTCTGCTTCCTTCTCTCTTTATCTCCCATAGGATGAAAGGATAAAGGGTAGTGCAAGCCACACTCCAGGGAAACACCCTTAGCCAAGGGTGTTGCAGTCCGACACTAATCGTTTTTTAAGGCTAATTGTATCACTTAATCACTGGCAGAGACTAGAATTGTATAGCGTAGGAAAAATCACGAAATACTGAGACTGATGGTGTAGCCAAATGGCTACTCAGATTTTTTGGGGGACACATTTCAATCTTTGACTGAGAGCAAGGTTCTCGAACCAAACTCCCTGGGTTTGAATTCCAGCTCTTCCAATTGCTTGCTGTGTGCCCTGTGCAACTTACTAAACATCTCGGTGCCTTGATTTCTCCATCTGTAAAAGAGGGGAATAAAAATGCATTCCTAAGAGGGCTGTCATGGAGATCGACTGAGCTGTAAAGCCCTGCCAACAGACCTGACACCTAGCAAGCCTGTGTCAGCTACTGTTGACAGTATAATTATTTCCTAACAATAATAATAATAATGGTGTTTGGTAGGAAAGGCATAGAGGGTCTGAGTCCCCTCTTATTGTTCTTCTATACGGCCACAGTTTCCTAGCCCACGGCAGGAGCTGGAACAGATCCCGAGAGTTAGGGGGACTGATGGCTGCTGTTTTTGTATTACAGATCACTTTTCTCCTGAGAACGTAAATGACACGGCCAAAGAAACATGCTTAAATTGGTTCTTCAAGATCGCTTCCATCCGGGAACTCATTCCGAGATTGTATCCTTTTATTGTCTGATGGCTGGAAGGATAGGCAGAGAGAGTTGTACTGTTAATAGAGGCCATGTGTGGGGACGCCCCAGGATCCCTGTTCAAAGTTTGGCTCCATTATGATTGCTAGCCTTACAAATGCAGGGCAAGCCATGTTCCAGAATCTTCCGGACTCTCCCAACAGTTTTCTGTTTTTTCCTTTGAATACGATGCCTTGTACCAGGCTTGCTTTTCCTTGAGGAACATTCCTATGTTAATTCTCTCCATTAAAATGCTTCGTCTTTATGTATTTCCCCTGGCTACAAGAATGTGAAGGGAATGGAGTCAGGCTCTTCGGAGCCAATGCCAGTACTGAGGAACTGAGACACACATGAAATCGTACTTATCTCAAGGTCACCCACTCCCCATAAAGCCTTGATTGTAAGTGCTCAAAGCCCGGTTTCCATTTCAGCATGTTCAGCCATGAATCAACATGTAATATTTTCCAAACTTTTATTTTAAATAAGTATGAAACTTCGAAAACCCAAATATAGACGCCACCAGTCCCCAGCTGACTGAATCCCCTGGATTGTTGAGGACCACTGTGGTCCTCCTCTCCCTGAAGACATGCCTGGTTCTGGTCACAAGTAGTTTAGGTATTTCCCTACAGGGGACGAACATACCATCTGGAAAATGTCTTCCTTAACGGAATGTTTTCATAGTTATGTAGAAGCATCCATCTTGAAGTGTAACAAGTTCCTCTCCAAAACGTAAGACTCTTTTAAAATGTCTAGGACCATAAAATTTGTAAAAAAGCACACATACACCCACAGAGACATGGTGGTATAGTTGTAGTTACAGTTCATTGGGCGCTTCCTATAGCGCAGATGTTGTGCTAAGATTCTCTCGTGGGTTTTCTCGTTTCAATCCCCGTGGCAGTGTAATAGAAGCACCGTCTTTATTCCTGTTTTCCTGAGAAGAAAACTCAACCTAGGAGAGGTGAGGTAACCTGTGGACTGTCAGGCTGGTTGGTTTGCACCGTGGCCTTGCCATTCACCAGCTGTGTGGTCTTGAGCAAGTGATTTAACCTCTCTGAGCCTCAGTCTCCCTCTCTGTGGGCATGGTGCTGAGAAGGGGTCTCTGAGGGTCCACTGAGCTTTAGGGATGGCACTGAGGCAGCATCTGGCACACAGTAGGCCCACAGTAGTTAGCTGCTTCTGCTGAAAATGATGAAGACGATGATGATGCCAGAATCAGCAGCCTTTGCTCCCAAGCCCCATGTTGTTCCATGGCCCCTCAGACAGTGTTCGCAGAGTAGTTGATAGAACCTGGGAAAACCGGATGTGCTTTCCATAGAGCTGGTGAAGTGCTGCATCCTGGGAAATCCTGGATGTCAGGGTCTGACTCCACACTTAATAGATACTTTGATTTGACTTAGAATTTACCACACGTGTATTTACTCTGAATTGAGGCATGCCTGGCTTAGTTTAGGAGGTGGCATTGGTGCTGAAGCCAGTAGTCAGCCCTGCTGGCTGTGGGAGGCCCCGTCAAGTCCTCAGGCTGAGGGATGTCTCAGATGGCAGAAGTAAGTCATGCCTCACATTCAGAAGTTACGTTGCCATGGAAATCGCTCATGCCAGCCTTACGGTAGGGGTGGGGGCAGAGGGTAGCATATGGGACACTCAATATTAGAGGGAAATCAATAATGAGGGAGCATCAAGAGAAGATCAAGGATCACCAGTTGCTGGAAACTGTTGGAGGACCGAAGCTCTGGAGATTGGTAGAACAAAGGAGACCTCAAGCGTGAGCAAAGGAAGTACCCTGCAGATGGCAAGATGAAAAACCAAAACATCAGAGTGACCACTGTTGAGTCGGTTCCAACTCATAGTGACTCTTGATGACAGAACTGCCCTATAGGGTGTCCAGGAAACTCTGATGATGTATGGTTAAGTGCTGCGGCTGCTAATCAGAAGGTCTGCAGTTTGAATCTACCAGGTGCTTCTTGGAAGTTCTGTCATGTAGGGTGACTATGAGTTAGACCTGACTTGATGGTAACAGATTCGGTGTTTTGGTTTTATAGGGTTTCTAAGGCCATAATCTGGACAGAAGCAGACTGCTGCATCTTTATCTTGCTTGTAAAGATGAAAGAAATCATCAAATGTGTGATGAACTGTCCCAAGATAGACAGAACTTGGTTTGTGCCTGAAACTAGATTTGTTTTGACCCCTAAATTTAGCTTTATCATGATGTATAAAAAAGAATGATGAGTTCTCACATCTGGTGTAACGCTGTCTTCTCTGTTCCCAACAGAGGGATTTCAGAGTGTCTGCCGCGACTGACGTGTATGATTCGAGGGATTGGAGACCCGCTGGTGTCTGTGTACGCCAGAGCCTACCTGTGCCGTGTAAGTCTTACATGGAGCCGCACTGACTTGGGTCCCCTTTGCTGTCTCTCCCCTTTGCTGTCCCCGTAGGCATCTGTGTGGGGCCCTGCTTCCTGGCCACCTCTTAAGTCACTGAGAGCACTTTCTTAGCTGCTAATTTTAGGACATGGCTCTTCCACTGAAAGTAGAGCTAGAGGATTTTCTTTGAAAATTTAATTTTAAAGTAGACCGACTCAATGTGACTCTAAGTAGGGGGCATTCAAGGTCATCCTCTCACAAATGAACTGGTTTTCAGAATTAATTGTTTCACAGCTCTCACTGGGAAGGAAGAAAATACTGAGGTGCCCAGGGCCTTGCAGGGGATTGGCTGGTTTTTGACAGGAGGCATGCTTTCCCTCTGCTGGAATGTGGCTGTTTTGTTAGTGTTTGGCCCCATGCTGAAGAGGTCAGAGTATGAGGGTGGCAAGGAACATTTGGAAGGAGAGCTGTTTGGGGCAGTGACAGGCCCGAGTGTGGCAGTGTGGTCTCCAGCGCTTCGGCCTGTCTTGAGTGGCTGCTGTGGCAGGAAGTGGTGGGAGCCCTAAACCCGTTGACCTTTCTGCCCTTGAAAGCATCATGAACCTGCCACTTAAATCCATTCATTTTTCAGTTCTGAAAAATGTAACCCGTGCAGTTTTTTTTTAAAATTTTTTTTATCTACCAGTGAGCTTTCCTTCTGGCAGCTTTCCTGCCTGGATTTCAGTGAGAACCTTCCTTGCTAGTCCCGTCGGAGTCATTAACCCTTGAAGAGGGGTTGTTACCCCTCATCTGAAGTCCCGAGGTGGTGCAAATGGTTTATAGCCTTGGCTGCTAACCAGAAGGTTGGAAGTTTGAGTCCATCCACAGATACCTCAGAAGAAAGGCCTGGTGATCAGCTTCTGAAAAATCAGCCACTGAAAACCCCAGTGAACACCGTTCTACTCCGACACACACAGAACTGACTAAATGGCAGCTGGTTGTTGCTCTTAGTAAGATCTTGATGAATTTCCACCTTCCTTGAGGAGAAAGCTTCATCAGAGACCCTCCTGCCTGCCTGTTAGCTGATTATGATTCTTGTTAAATGAGGAGAGAATGCGTCGTCTTTGATTTGCTTCTTTTACATGATGTCTAGCAATCACTGTGTCCTTAAGTGTCACCAAGAAATCAAATAGGCATTGCCCTCAGTGAATTCACTGAATAGAAGAAAAAGTCTTGCATTTAAGGGTGACCCACTCTTGTTTGTGACAGAGACCAGAGTGTTTGTGTACTGCCATCTGCTTGCAGCTTGAGGTGGGTTTTTCGGGCAGGAATAGCAGGAATAGCCCTAAAGTTTCAATTGTGAATCCGTTGAAGATTGAATACTCCTTCTGCATCTGTTTGCTGAGAACCTACTGTCTGCAGAAAACTCTGCAGGTCCTATGGGGAAACACACAAGTATGCCCTTGTTACCTTTACTCCTGACAGAGCAGAGCAAATTCTTTGATCTCATCTTGACATCAGTTGAAGAGGGGAGCAATCAAGATTTAGAATCGTACTGTGTCATATGACGATGATTCTAGCTACTGGGGAGAAATCAGAAATGGAGGCAGGGAAACCAATGTCTTGTAAACTCAGTTTTCAACTTTGAAGTAAGGTACAGGAGCAAGGGAAAAAATATTATCTGTTGCTTGTAAGATGTCTTTGAGTGGCAGGTGCAACTTGAAAACACAGCAAAAGTAAGGAGAAACTGGAGGGGACAAAGTAGACGTCATCCGAGAAAGATGCGATGACAGGCACTGTGTTTGTTGAAGTTGTTTTTGTCAATTCAGTTAGTGCCTGAGCTCTTATAGGTGCTAGTAAAAGTCTTGACAAAAACAAAACAAAAAAACAAGAGGAAAGATGTTTTTTTGCTCCCTGAAAGTAACCTGTGAGTTGAGAAATATTATTTCAGTTTTAAGTGGCAAAAACCCAGTTTACACTATTTTAAGGGAGGAGAAGGAGGGACAAAAAGGGAGGATTTATTGATGTGTCTGAAGAATCCAGGTTAATGCAGTTCAGGGTGGATCTAGAGCATGAAAAATGTTCCCAGAAATTGTCCTTGCTGTCTATCACTCAGCTCTGCCTGCCTCTTGGCTGACTTCTTTCTGTGGCTTGCCCTTTACATACGGTGGCCCACAGCAGCTCCAGACTTAACCATCTCACCAACTTAGGGACCCTAATGGAGAGAGAGCTTCTCTTTCTAGCCAGTCAACTTCATCCTGAGTCTCAGAGCTGATTCTTGTTGTATCACATTGGGTCACTTGCCCATCCCTAGACCAATCACTGTAGTCACTGGGTGGCACATGATGATTGACCATGCCTGGGTTATGTGCCCACCTCTGGGTCGTGTGTTCTCAAGGTGGGGTGAGTCCAGTCTTACCAGACATCTGATTGTCTGAGAGGAAGGTTCTATTTCCGAAAGACAGATCCAACTTGCTGACACCAGCAACAGTGGGAAGGAACATTGGGCCGGCAGAAACAACAGATGGAAATTGTGAGCAACTCTCTCTGCGACTCTGGGTGGAAATCTTTTAGACCCAAGCAGATTTCCAAGCTGCTCATTTGGCTTGATGAGAAGAGATAAACAAAACACAACAGCAACGAGTGGGCTGGGCGTGGGAGCAGCCGAAAGCTGTTTATTAAGGGAAAGTATGATTAACTCTTCTCCTGAGGTCCCTTCAGCTCGTCCCCATTCCTCGTCCTCTGAGCCTGTCTTTGCTGCCGCCTAACAGATAATTACTGCCTTTTCTACAATATGGTTAAGTAGAAGGAAAGACAATAGAATCAGAACACAGTGCAACTGGGTCTGACAGTTGTTACTGTTTTTTTAATCTGTATTCTTGTCCCTGGAAACCCTTCTCCTGTACCCACCAGCCCTGGTGATATTTTCATAATTGTTTGAAGCCATCTGAAAACCATCCTCACTCATCTTCATGACCTCTTGGGTAGAGGGAAGCGAGGGGCAGAAATCTGTCCCCATTTGAAGACACTAGATACAAGAAGAGCAGCTTTTCTCACAAAGTCATTTTTTGGGGTGAAGCAGCGATGTGGAGAGCTCAGTTCCAGGAGTGTCACGATGTTTTGTTGGGTTTTAGAAGCATGAGTTCACCTCCGTAGCTCCTGACTTTCCCCTCAGTCCCTAACACTGGCCACCTTCTCTGTTGTCATGTGCTGTTGGATTAGTTTCAGCTCCTACTGACCCTATAGGACAGAGTAGAGCTGCTCCATGGGGTTTTATAGGCTGTAATCATTATAGAAACAGATTGCCGGGTCTTTTCTCCATTTGAGTAGTTGGTGGATCCAAACCATCGACCTTTTAGTTAGCAGCTAAGCTCTTAAACCTGATATACCTGCTCTAGGATGGGCATGTCTTTAGTACAAAATGTTACAATCTCTTTTTTAAACAAAGTACCAGTGGGTTAGGGCATGGTTATGCTTCACATCTGCCTTATGTAAAAATTGCTTAGCCAGCCAAGCTAAGTGCCGTCGAGTCGGACCCGACTCAAATTGCTTAGAAGAGGTTAAAAATGTATGTTTCCATAACTGGGCAGCAAAGAGTGTGTCTGTGTAGCTTTTAACAGCACAATTGGGGCAGCAAGCTGTCTGAAACTCAGTTGAGACTTCACACCAAAATCTTTTTGCTCAGCTATTAAGTGTAACCAGGTATGTGTTTGTCGTCTTTTAGACAGAAAGAAACTGAGGCCTGCACTGGTCTGTTCTTGTGGTTGTCTGTTCAGAAATACATTCCCTATCTTTGGGAAATTGCAAAGATGATGACTGCAAATATTTCCCTTTTTCCAGTAAAAATAGCTTCTGCGGCTTTTCTGATAAAAGCAATACATATTTATTGAGTAAAAAGACAGACACAAAAATAATTAAATTTCTCTTTCTAGACTTTCTGTCTTATCTGTATATCTGAATATATGTGTATCACACCTAGAGCTTGGCTGCTAACCAAAAGGTTGGTAGTTTGAATGTACCAGCCACTGCTTGGGGACCCTGTTGGGCAGTTCAGCTCTGTCGTATGGTATCACCATGAGTCAGAACTGACTCGACAGTAGTAGGTTATATAGACACATATGGATTACTTTTAAAAAATAATGACATCATACTGTATGTATTGTTTGTAACTCATTTTTTCACGTCAAGGTATATATTTTGATTTGACTGCAGGTGGGAATGGAAGTGGCCCCACATCTCAAAGAAAGCCTAAATAAGAACTTTTTTGACTTCCTTCTGACATTTAAACAGGTAAGAGAACACAGTAGGAAGAGCTCACGGATGGAACAGTTACACGCTAGTGCATTCACAGAGCCCAGTGGATCTGAATGCGTTAAAGCTCTCCAAACGTGTAAACGCTGGAAAATTACACTGGCGTCTGCTGTCAACCATTAAAACGTGTTGATTGCACAGAACGGTGGAGAGCATTAATTTGCGTGTGTTAACAGGAAGCATCTTCAGATTGATCAGCCTCTCTTCTTCACATCTGCTGGCTCCATTTTTATCAGGTTATTTCCTTCCTCAGTGCACATTCCCAAAACAACTCAGCCTGGTGTTGTGGCCAACTTTCTGTGTGGTTTTTTTTCAGTTAAAAAAAAAAATTGAGAGAGCAGGCTGTTTCTTTTAGGGCTGTCCAGCTGCTGCGCAGTAGTACGGCCTGTGAGTTCGGTGCTCTTCCTTGGCTGTATGATTGCCCCGCTTCTCTTCTGACTGTGGCTCTGGTCTCCCATAGATCCACGGGGATACGGTCCAGAACCAGCTGGTACTCCAGGGAGTGGAGCTGCCGTCCTACCTGCCCTTGTACTCGCCGGCCATGGACTGGATCTTTCAGTGCATTTCCTACCACGCCCCCGAGGTAACTGCCAGGGAGCTGGGTGTGGAGGCTCCTCTCCTAAGAAGGGTGGACTCCCCTCTCCAGACTGTGCCCCAGACTTGTGTGCCCTTGGACATGAACCAGGCTTTTTCCTATCAAATGGTTGGTGATACAAACAGGATGCTCTTGGCTGCTAGCCAAAAGGGTGGAGGTTCAGGTGTACCCAGAAGTGCTTCGGCAGAAAGACCTGGCAGTCTGCTTCCCACACATCAGCCATTAAGAAACCTGTGGAGCACAGTTCTGTATTTGGGGTCTCCATGAGTCAGAGTCACCTTGGTGGCAGCTGTCGGTCTGTGACGGATGTGACAGCATAAGTGCTAGCTAGCCTCTTCAGAGGGTGCACTACTGGGCAGATTCTGTGCCTAGTGCTTTCCCTAAATTGCCTGTTTAACCCTCTCACAACTCTGAAAAGGGGATGTGGAGGATCAGAAAGGCCAAACACCTAGGTAAGATCACAGAGCAGGAAAGTGGTGGCGAGTGGACACAAGCTACGGAACCTGACTCCAGGGCCAGCATGCTTTATTGACTCCTCCCTTACCTTCATGTCTTAGGCTGGGTTTTGTTGCTGTTGAGTCCTTTCTGACTCACAGTGACTATGCAGAACAGAGTAGAACTGCCATGCTGTCAATCGGTACAGAAGCAGACTGCTGCGTCTTTCTCCTGCGGAGGGCCTGCTGGGTTTGAACAGCTGTCCTGTTGGTTAGCAGCTGAACATCTAACCACCATGCACTACAGGGGTTCCTCTGTGTGTGTGTGTGTGTGTGTGTGTGTGTGTGTGTGTGCGTGCATGTGTGTGCGTGTGCTTAAAGAATTTTATCTCAAGGGAATGGCTCACCAAGTTGTGGAAGCTGACAAGTCCCTAATCTGTGGGTTGCACATCAGGCTGGAGGCTTCTCCTCAGCGGTGGTTGCAGGGACTGACAGACCCCAAACCAGCAGGTTAGAGGACAGAGTCTAACCCATGGGGCTGCAGAAGCTGACACATGAGCTCAGATGACAGCCTGCTGACTCAGAGGACTGTGGGAGCTGGTGAATCCTAGAATCAGGAGGTCAAATGGCAGGCTGCTGGCTTAGGTCCCAGGAATCAGAGGTCAGAAGATGATGAGCCAGATGCAGAATCCAGAAAAACAACGGGTTTTGCTAGAGCATCTGTTCATACCCTCCAGCAAACCTTTCTTATGTAAGATACTTAAGTTAGGATGTGACTTGGGTAATGCTGTGACTTGAGGCATGACTCAAGTACAACCCACGCTAGTCCTGCCTCATTAACATGTAGAGGTTTAGAATTTACAGCACATAAAAGTGGAGGAAAATCACACAATACCACAAAAAATGGAAGACAATTACATCAGATCACACAAATGGAGAACAGTTATACAATCCTGGGAATCATGGCCTAGCCAAGCTGGCACATAGCATTAACCATCACACTTCCCAAGGCCCTTTTGTCTTTATAATAAAATTGGTAGGACAGATAATATGTTCCCCATTTTACAGAATGAAGTAAAACTCAGATACTGGTTTTATGAAGTTCTTCTTTTTGTGTCTAATGAAGCATTGCCAGGAATTAAAGTGACATCAAAACATGGCTGAAATACTCTTTCTTCCTTCCCCAAGACTGAGAAGCGATTTCAGGAGAATACTGGTTCAGAATGTAATAACTGTGATGGATGAAGCTTTCCTTCTCTTCCCTTTGGTGGTCAGTAATTCATTATATGGGAGAGAGAAAGGGGGACCTTGCTATAAAAGGTAGGAGACAGAGGGCAGAGCAAAATTCTGCCTTCACCTAAAAGCTGCCAGCACATGCTGGAGGCCCCTCAAGAAGAAAAAGCATTTGATCCTGAATAAGCAAGCCTACTTTTAAGACTTTCATTCTGTAGGAATAGACAAGTGTACACACACAGTTATGATTCATTCATGGTGGTTTGTAGGGCCATCAGATTGGCCCTCGACTCACAATGACCCCGTGCACAGCAGGATTGGACTAATGTCACCCTGAGGGTTTTCCTCAGCCATTTTGTTCGTAGCTTGCCAGGCCATTCTTCCTGGTCTGAGTTAGTCTGGGAGCTCTGCTGAGACCTCTTCAGCTTCAGGACAGTTGACGAGCCTCCACTGAGAGCTGAGTGGAGTTTGTACTTGACGCGCGTTGGCTGGGAATCGAACCTGGGTCTCTTGGGTGGAAGGGAAGAATTCTACTGCTGAACCACCAAGGGCCCTGCTGTTCATTGTTGTTTTGTTAGGTGTCATCGACTCACCATTGGTTGATTATGACACACAAGGGCCCTATGGGACAGAGTGGAACAGCCCCATTGCATTTTCTTGGCTGTAATCTTTGTAGAAGCAGATTGCCAGGTTCTTGTCCCACAGAGCCACTGGCTGGGTTTGAACCACCAACTTGATGGTTAGCAGCTGAGTGCTTGCCCACTGACCCAGCAAGGCTCCTCTGTTCGTGGTACTGCTACAACTGCCTGCTGCTGTCTTGTGGATTCCGGCCCACAGTGACCCCGGAGGACAGAGCAGAAGTGCCCCATAGGACTTCCAAGGGGTGGCTGGTGGATTTGAACTGCTGACCTTTCACTTAGCAGCTGCATCGTTGAACAGCTGCACCAATGGAACTTCCTTTGTTCATAGTGGGCACCCTGAATGTTGGTCAGAAGGGAGTTGATTGAGTCCTGGTGTATCCATTTGGTGGAATACTATGGGGTCATTTAAAATAGTGTAGACCCATCTGGAGGATCTGTATATCGTGACATAAGGGTGCCCACAGTATACTGTTGAATGGAGAGAGAAGGTCACGTTGCTGTGGGTGGCATGGCCAGTGCTGTGGCCGTGTGTTCATGCTGGCCCCTGGAGTCCATAGCTCAGCTCTGTCACTTACTAGCAGTTGTTTTGATAAAATGGAAGTCAAGGAACTTCTCCAGCTATTCTGAGCCTTTTTCTTCATTTGTCAGATGGGAACGATAATAGTACTCAGGCCTGTTTCCTCATCTGTTGCAAGGATCAAACAAAAGGATGCAATTTAAAGTGCTTAGCATAGGACCCAGAACATGGCAGCCAGAGCATAGCATGGTACTCAGAGCACAGCACCCAGAGCACAGCACCCAGAGCACAGCACCCAGAGCACAGCACCCAGAGCACAGCACCCAGAGCACAGCACCCAGAGCACAGCACCCAGAGCACAGCACCCAGAGCACAGCACCCAGAGCACAGCACCCAGAGCACAGCACCCAGAGCACAGCACCCAGAGCACAGCACTTACATGTTACATTGTGATTACAGAAAGGGTTTGTCAGGTGTGTGTGTGTGCTTTAAGTGAAAGCTTACAATTCAACTCAGTTTGTCATAGAAAAACTTCAAACACACAGAAGGTATTTTTTATATCTGCATGAGAGACTTGGGTAGGAGATCTGACAAAATGTAAAACATGTGAGATTTGGGGTCATCTTATCTTTCTTTGATTGTGTGTGTTCTTAGACTTTTTCACAAGTATAATGCATTGTTCATGTTTTTGGGTTTGCTAAATTCTAAAGTGTGAGGGGAAAAGGATGGATGTGTCATAGTGCAGATGAAATTTTGACTCTTAAGTAAATTGACTTGAAGTCTGGCCACTGTAAATGGAAGATAGTTTAAAAATTTGCTGCCCGTTCTTCTCTGTGACCTTCAGCATGTTCTCTGTGGACTGTACCACATGCTGTCCCAGGCTCCTGGGAAGAGGTCCCACGAACTTGACTGTGGAAACAGAGGTACCCTGGCTGTTCCATGGAATGACTGAAACATACAGCCAAGGTTGCTGTGTTTGGAAATGAGAACACTTTTTTTTTTGCCCTTATTTTAATGAAAGGCAAAATCAGATTTAAAATGAGATCCATATCTAAGCCATTCTTTTATTTCAGGCACAGTAGTCCCAAAGGAAGGCAGAAGTTGGGAATAGAACTTTCCTGAGGTGTGAAACTCTAGGAAATCATGATTGCACCAGCAGAAGTGATTAAAAAATTAGGTCACCTGAATAATAATAAACTCTGATTCTTGAGGCACTTTGATAAAGAACTTGCAGATCTCACAAAAAAAAAAAAAAGATCATTTCCAAAACGTGGAAGAATTGATGTCATTATGGAAGGCAGTGGTGCAATGCACGTTGTCTGCATGACACCTTAAAGTTTTTTTAAAATAGTAGTAAACTGTAATACAGTGCTTGTCATGCTAGTCATTTTTGCATGTACAGCTCAGTGACATTAACTACGTTCACTGCGTTGTGCAACACTGACCACTCTGTTACCGAATTTCCTCATCACCCTTAGTAGGAACTCAGTGCCCCTTAAGCCGTTACTTCCACTTTATCCCCTGTTTTAGTGACCTGGTCCCACTCCCACAGAAAATACTGTGAGTGGAAGGCTTTATGAAGAGAAATTTTATTGACACAGTCTGGTAAGCCACAGGTCCATTTATGAGTTACAGGTCCACTCAGTAAGAGAAGTTACCATGATCTGGTAGGTTGAGTGCAAATCCAGTGACAGCATCAGCACAGGAACCTTGGGTCCGAAGGACGTGCTCTGCTCTCGGTGCTGCTGCTTGGTGGCATGAGGTTCCCAACTCTCTCTGCTCACTTCTCTCCCTTCTATCCCACAGCTGGTCCCTTGAGTCCTGCCTCACCAGCACAACTGCTGTCCGTTCTCCACCATCAGTGTCACAGAGACAGGAGTCACAACACATGGAAGGAATTGCACCATACTGGGCCTCATAGCCAAGTCAAATCAATACATACATTTTGCGGGGAGACACAATGCAATCCATGGCATCCCCCCACCTGTCCCTGGTCACGACTAAGAAATTTTGATCTCTGCCTTTGGAGGACCCGGGTGATGCAAACACTTAATATGCTTGGTTTCTAATCAAAAAGTTGATGGCTCTAGTCTGTCTAGAGTTGCCTGGGAGGAAAGACCTGACAATCTGCTTCTGAAAAATCAGCCATTGAAACCCTGTGGATGTAAACCTCCACTGAAAACACAATTTTATATGCATGTATATATATACACGTACACTCACATAAACAGACATACACATACATACTTTTTTAAGGAAAACCCTGTGGAACACAGTTGTCCTCTGACAGATGGAGTCTCCATGAATCAGAATCAGTTTGATGGCACGTGGTTTGGGTTTTGTTTTCCTATGCAGCTGCCTACTCTGGATAGTTTGTATGTTGAAATCTTACAATATTTGTCCTCACCTAAATGCTTTTTGGAGCCCTGGCAGCACAGTGGTTAAGCGCTACAGCCGCTAACCAAAAGGTTGGCAGTTTGAATCCACCAGCCGCACCTTGGAAGCTCTCTGAGACAGTTTTGCCCTGTCTGATGAGTCAGAATCAACTTGATGGCAACAGGTTTGGTTCTTTGTTTTGTTCTTTTAAAATACTTTTTGACAGTCGCTGGTTTGAGTCAGTTGGAGATTAGAACAGTGTGTGGTTTTAAGAGGCTGAGTCAGCAAAACAGTGGACTTGAAAATTTATGTGCAGCAATTATAATCTATAGAGCAGGCAGATGAGGTAGGAGAAAGGAGAAATATCGTTATCTGAGAATAACTGATACAGAATTCTAAATTGAAGTTGAAATTAAAAAATTAGGGAGTGGTTATTCAAGAAAGCTTCAAAATATATGTATTGTTATTGTGGTGAGAATATACTCACCAAATATTAGCCTAACACCTAGCAGCAACAAAATTTTCTCTTGGGCTGTACCATGTGTCTTTTTACTTGGTTGATAAAATCCTTTGATGTGCAAATGAAAGTCCCATCTACTTTTGCTACTTGAGCTTTTTATAATTTTTGATAATCTATTGTTAAACAATAGGCCCCACAGCCTTGAAACAGCATTTTCTTCTAATAATTTTATGGTTTTAGTTTTTGCACATTGAGGCCTTTGATCCATTTTGAATTGATTTTTGTGTATGGTGTGAGGTATGGATCCCTATTCACTCTTCTGTGTGTGGAAATCAGCTTTCTGAGCACTGTTTATTAGAGACTTTTTCTTCCCCATCGGAAAGATTTTTTTGTCACTTGGAAAAAGGATTCTTTTTTCTCTCATATGACTAAAATGGTTTTAAGTAAAAAACAGATTTATGCACCCAGTTTCCAGCACATTCTGCAAAATGCTGCTGAACAGGCTGACCATTTCATAAACCTGCCTTTAGGCAGTAAAAACTGATCTCTTGGTAAGCTTCTGATTGTTTTCACTGTGAAGCTGTTAGTTGGCTTGGTGTAGGAGGTGTAAGGCAAAAGGCCTGGCCCCTGGTGTTGTCTGGTTATGGAGTCTATGTGATCCCTTGCTAAGTTGTGTGATATACACACACACACCGTACCTGTTGCCATCAGCTTTGATTCTAACTCATAGTGACTGTGTAGGATGAGGTAGAACTGCCCCATAGGGTTTTTAAGGCTGTAATCTTTATGAGAACAGACTGCCATGTCCTGCTCCCACAGAGTGGCTGGCTGGTCAGTTCATACTGCTTATGTTTCGGTTAGTGGCTGACTGCTGCACCACCAAGGCCTGAATAACAGAGAAGGAAAGGCGAAAGTCTATCAGTAGAGGCTGAGGGAGGCAGCCAAGAAACCTGGGTTCAAACTTTGCTTGTGTTACCTTGGGCCACTTGATTCTTCTATGCCTCAGTTTTTCTGGCTGTAAAATGGGGTTAAAATAGTAGAACCCTCCTCTGCAGGCTGTTATGGTGGTGACTGTGATGGTGCTCTGCAGCGTGTGGCCTGGGGCCTGACGCATAGTAGACCCCAGGCAGGTGGTAGTGGTCATCATTTTTATGGTCAGTCTCCACAGGCCTCGTTGAAGCAGAAGGGGGTTGAGCTGAACTTGAAGGCAAGCAGAGGGCAGTAAAGGAAAGGCCACCAAAGGTAGGACCTGAGGCAGGTGCCAGGCATGATAAGCAGACCAGCATTACTGGAGGAGAGTGAGAAGTTAGTCTGGCTAGGAGAGCTCCAGGCTGCAAAGGTTGAGCATAATGTGGTGAGCAGGGAGATCAGAAGGGATTTGAAAAAAGTGGTGCTGGAAGGAGAGCAAGTTGGTGGAAGCATGCCAGAAGGATTAGAGAGAGGAGAGTTGGCTGGTAGCCACAGAATCCGAAAGATGGAATGGCCAAGATAGAAATCTGTAATCAGAAAACATTATTAACAAAAATATACTCATGAGCAAGCATTTGGAAAACACAAGTAGGCTGAACAGAGAAAAACAGCCACCCAAACCTTAGTGTCCACAACTGGTCCTTGTTAACATTGGCGTCCAGTTCCTTTGTGATCTTTTTCTCTCTGTAAATATTTTTCTGTTGTAGAGTAGAATTTGTTTCTGAATAATCGCTAGGATACTTTCTCCTCACTTAACAGTATAACAGATACCTCCACATGTTGCTAAGCGTGTTGTCCGACCATCAGTCATTACAAGAGGTACTTATCAGGCAGAATGAGTTGGATAGGAAGAGCAGAGGAGGGAGAGAGCCACGATGCCGTCAGCCTTTGAGGCTTTCCCACACTTAGCTGTTGGTGAGCTCGCTGTGTGCTAGGCTCTCTGCTGGTTGCCTTACTTGGTTGTGTTAATTCTATCTCATAACTCACAGCCACCCTGCATATAACAGAACAAAGCATTGTTCAGTCACGTGCCATCTTCGTGGTCATTGGCGTGATCAGGTCCATTGATGTCGCTGCTGTGTGTTTTGAGTGTCTTCCAGCCTGGGTCACTCATCCTCCAGGATTGCGGGGATTCCATTGTGATCCATCAGGTTTTCATTAGCTGACTTTTGTGGATCACCCGGTCCTCTTCCTAGCCTGTGTTAGTCTGAAAGTGCCACAGGAAGCTGGCCACTGTAGGTGACCCTGCTGGGATTGGAGATCCTGGGAGCATCCTTGAAGCATCGTAGCAACATGCAAGCCACCCAGGTAGAACCAGCTGACAGGTGGTGGTTCCTAGGCTAAGCACGTCATTGTCCCCATTGACAGATGAGGAGCACGGGGGTCAGAGAAGGTTACCACTTGACTTGCTTCGGGTCACGCAGCTAGAAAGAGTGTAAGCTGTTTTGTTGATAACTCTGAACTGAGATTTGTTCTCTATGCCTTCCCTAAGCTCTTTCTGTGTAGATGTCTCCTGATTAACTGCTACACTCAAGGTGAGACTTAAAGTTCACTCCTGGTACTATTACTCCAGTGGCTCATACTACAAATTGCATTTTAAACACTGGAGAATAGGATTAAGCTAATAATGCAAACCTAAGAAATAGCCTTGATGACTGTTCAGTACTCCTTAAATATACAGTTCTATTATTTCTGTTCTTTCCAATTTAGGGGAAAATCCCTATGAAAGAGAAATAATTTGAAAAATTAAAATTTTCTCCTCTTGTTAATGCTGGAGTGCAGAATTCTTTTTTATTCCCGCTGAAATCCTGTATTTCTTTGAGGCATGCAGATTAGCTCTGGACTGGGAGGTGAAGGGTGTGAGCTCTTCAGATGATGTATCGTTTTACCCACACTTTACATTTCTCCTTCATTTAGAAAAAAGGAAGGGAAACAGTATTTTCTCTGTACCTCTTTATTCTCTCTCTCTTCTCAGGCAGGCTTTGTAGACAGTGATAAAAAGGTTATTTAGAGAAAGCAGAAGTACAAATCTGGGCACAGTCTAGACTTCATCTTGATTGAGAAAGTAGGAATATGTTAGGCTGACTTCTTTTTTCTTTTCCTGTTTTTTTTCAAATGGGTAAATAACCCAAGTTTGGAGATCACTTTACAAACGTATCATCCAAATGTGACAGTGTTTATAAAATGCCCTGATGTTAGGTGCAAAGACATACCCAATGTCATAGAATTAGGCACAAAGTTGTACCAAATAAAACAGGGCTTGCACACACTGATGAAATTGTCTGGTTGATTGTGTTTGTAGCAGTGTCAGTTTTCTGGTGTTGCTGGCTTACTGTAGTTCTGTAAGATGTCACTGCTGGTGAAGGCTGTTGACAGGTCCATGAGCCCACTCCAGACTATTTTTGCAGTTTCTTGTGGGTCTCTCATTAGTTCAAAATAAGAAGTTGTGTTAAAAAGCCATTAATATAATGAATTTCTCTTATAATTACTGTGCTTCTTTAAAAAATCACCTGTACGAGACCAGACAGTCAATAGTTACTTTAAAATGAGAGTGTAAGGGGGCAGGGAAACTAGATTAGGAGGAACAGAACAACCAGAATGGAAATCATGAGACTGTTCTCGTGTTGTGAAGAGCAACCAGCGTCACTGAACAACTTGTGTAGAGGTAGCTGAATGGACACCTAAACTGTAGGGGAAGCCTTCAGAGAAGACACAGTGAGGTACTATTCCAAAGACGGGGGAAAATTCATCCATACACACTGTGGAATATTATACAGCCATCAAAGGAAATAAAGTTCTGATGCTTGCGACGGCAGGGATGAGCCATGAAAACACTATGCTGAATGGAATGTCAGACACAGAAGGATAAATATTATATGATCCCACTTAGATGAAAGGTCTTGATTAGGCACATGCATAGAGGCAAATGTTTATTAGTGGTTACCAGGGCCTGGGAAGGGGAACTTGAAGAGTTGTTGCTGAAGGGGGGCCGAGTTTCTGTTTGGAGTGATGGAAAACTTTGTCATCTAAGTAGTGGGGATGGTAGCACATGAAGTAGTTAATGGTACTGAATTTTATGTTTAAAAGTGGATAAAAAGACAAAAGTTTTTATGATACTGAATTCTATGTTTAAAGTGGTTAAAAAAAGACAAAGTTTTTATGATCTGTATACAGCACTTGGCTTGGCTACTTTACCACAGTTTAAAAAACAGCTTTTTTTTTTTTTTTTTCTAAAATATATCAGCTAGGGCCAGTTTGAAAAATAACACTATGTTCACTGCATGGATTTCTCAGCCCTTACAGGGCTGAGGTAGATCTGTGTGTGCTCATACGGGAGATGAAAGGTCCATGCTAGATTTTGGAATTTATAAAAACAAAGGTGGCTGCCCAGCATGTGTAAGATTATTCCATTTTTTAAAAAAGCTTTCTGAAACAACAGCTAAATGTTAACAGCGGTGGTCTGTGACAGTGGGAGCTGGAAGGGGACCATTCCTGTTTTACTTGGTACGTGTCAGCAGTGCTTTAACTGTTGCTCATAAGCATTTCTGATTTTCACATGTGTAAAAACGGGCGTGGTGGCGTGCGCAGACCTTGTTGTCTGACTCCTCGGCGGGAGGAGAGAGAATCCTGTGGCTCCCTACAGGTGGAGGTCAGGCATCATCTCCTCTCTCCAACCTCGTCTCCAATTCTGACACCAGCTAGCCTGCTCATGACGTGCTCTGCTTCTCTGTTGAGTTCTGTAGTTTGTGGCAGTGGCCACCCAGAACGCAAAGCCAGTCCATACAATTATGGGTTTTATTAGGGACGTACCAGGTTGCATCTCAGGATCAGGACCAACAGGCTAAACTTAAGATCAGGAGAAGGAAGCATGTAGGCGAAGTCTCCCTTCTTCAGTGCAGGACAGCTGTCTCAGCTCCTCTTGGCCACGTAGGGCTCTCAGTCCTCTCAGGACTGGCCTCCTCTCTTGGCCCTTGACCTCACTCGGTCCTGGTGTGTGTCCTGCTTGGGCAAGTGTTATTAAGCTCTTAAGCTCCACTGATAAATACCCAGAGGCACCCTGCTCTGCAAGGAAGGTTCTTTCCTGCAGGTGGGCAGCTCTCCCACTTGGTGGGTCAGCAAGCACCCAGTGATCACCTTGCTCTGTGTCCAGGAAGTCTGCTGCGTTGCCTTAACACCAGTCTCCTTGTCCTGCTGCTGCTGCTGCTGCTGTTTCTGTGCTACTCCTGGTGGTATCATGCTATCTCCAGTGTTGCAGCTCTCTATCTGTCCCCTGGGTCTAAGGGATTGTCATTACAGGGACCCCAGGTCCAAAGGACATGCGTCACTCCTGACTCTTCTTTCTTGATTGTAGTGAGGTCCACTTTTGCTCTGGGATTGGCTCTTTTAAGCCTAGTGAAATGACAGAACCGACCCGTTGCCTTGTTAAGGTTTCAGGTACCTAATTTGCATGGTTTCACCTCCATGGGGCAGAGATGCTGTGTAATCCCCTTGGTGGACCACAAGCACCTTATTTGCATAGACACATTGAGTCATTTTGTAGGAGTCCCATGATGACAAAGGCTGTGTGAAGGCAGGTCATCGTACTGGAGTAATCTTTACATAACAGAACAGTTTCATATTATACAAATGCAGGGGCAACAGCAGTACCAAAACTCTCAAAACAAAGATCAGTTCACTAAATAAATAGTTACTTTGAGTCTTAGGGTTCTGATGTGCAACTGAAAAGTGAATGTGCCGGAGCCCCAAGTCTTTCAGTGGCGTATCTCAGCCAAGAGGCTGGTTTCGATCTCAGTCTGGGTTGAGCTATTGTTCGTCTTGTTCTTGCCAAGGAGGGTCAATCCTGTTACTTCACAGGAAACAAATAAATTAATGACCTCTAACAGACTTGCCTGGGATGCGTAATGTTTTGGCTCTCTGGACACTTCTGGGCATCCCTGCATGAGGACAGAGCCTTTGTTTTTTCTTATGTTCTTGGATGCATTTTTAATGCATTCATCTTTCTTGAAAAAGAGTATTTTAAAACATTTCCATTGTCTTGACAGCCAGGATGTTTAGTTCATATGTTGACATTCGCTCTAGTTCATCTTTTCAGCACTAGTGGGCCAAGAGTCATTTATTCCTCTGTGTGTGTGGGTGGGTGTGTGGCTTGCAAGAGAGAGAATGAGTTCCATGAGGACATGAGTTTTGTGTTTTCTTCACCACCCTATCCTCATTGCCTAGAGCTGTGTGTACTGTATTGAAGTTGCTGCATGGGTAGTGATCAAACGAGCGATTGTTGTGTGTGTTGGAGCTGCCATGTGATCATTAGGTAGAGTTTTCTCTTTTCCTTCCTCCACCTTTCACGGCAACTACTTTAGTGTTTTTCCTCAGGAGTGACTTGCAGTAGCCCAGAAGTGAGCTAAGGAAGTCGTTTGCTACACCACTCGTGTTAACATCAGCTGGGCTGCTTGAGGCTGCAAGGAACAATCCCCTGACCGGCCTGGCTGACAGAACTAGTGCAGTGTGTCCTTTCCCACGACAAGGGCGGGCGCCAGGGCCAGCAGGTTCTGTCCATCCCCTGCGAGGAGAAGGGGGCTACAGCCATTCGTGCACAGACACGGCAGCACCTAGAAGCGGGGCAGACAGGGTGTCTTCAGTTGCTCAAGTTCTCACGGAAGAACAAGGAAACCTTCCCATAACACCCCTGGACGGCTTCCCATTTGTCTCAGTAATGAGAACTGGACCCTGTGCTTCAGCCCACTATTGCAAAAGGGAGGGTGAGGCCACTGTCCAGCCTGACTGATGGGCCAAGACAGAAACCTGGGTAATAGACTTCTTGGGGGACACCCGTCACCTTGTTACTGAGGCAACCCTTAGGAAAACAGAGGGGCACAGCTTCAGAAGGGTGGAATTACCTTAAACTCATGGCCATCGAGTTGGTTCCAGCTTATAGCAATCCTATAGGGCAGAGTGGAACTGTCCCATAGGGTTTCCTGGTGGATTCAGACTGCTGACTTTTTGGTTAACAGATGAGCTCCTAACAACTATACCACAACCTCGAAAAAAAGAAAAAATCTGTTGCCATCGAACCCATTCTGACTCATAGCAATCTTATAGGTCAGAGTAGAACTGCCTCATAGGGTTACCAACTGTGTCACCAGCTCTCCCTAAAGTCTTATTTTATTTTCTGACTTTAGGGTCACACCTAGATATAAATCTTGGCTCCACCTATTTACTAGGAGGTGACTTAAGCTGAGCTTTGGCTTTCTCATCTGTAAAATGGGAGTAATGTTATCATGAACTCCACAAGGCTGTCTCAAGGACTGAGGTAAAAAGGTATTGAAAGCAGTCAGCCTAGTGTCAGGCGAGTGCTCATGTGGATCCTGTATTCTCAGCCCCTTCTCTTACGGGTGACCCTGTCTGTGCCACTCCACGCCTCACCATACCACTGACCTGAAGGAGACTTCTTCATTGATTTTTTTTTTTTTTAAATAGGAGCCTTTTAAAGCTGTGTAATCATCTTGCAGTAGCTCAAATGCCGTTAACAGTATTCCAGTAAATGGAACACTCCCTTCTGGGAAAAAAGTGCTTCAAAATGTGTGGAGAGGAAATGTGATGAAGAGCATGGCCTTTGATGCCAGACAGCCTGCATTCGAGTCTGGTGTGCCTTTCCTAACTGTGTGATCGTGTGCCCAGCAGTCACCACACCAGGGCTCAGTTTCGCATCTGTGAAATGGGGTGATACCCTGTGCTGTGGGTGGTTGTGAGCAAGGAGTGATTCACTAGTAAGCATCATGTGGACGGGCTTAATTCTGCTTTGCCTGTCTGGAGTGCATATTGGAGAACCTCATGAAATTGTGCATTCCACGTTGGTAAGCACAGCTAAGCCTGTGCATAGCTTGCTGATTGGGTAGTCTGTCTCTGTCCCTGCCTGTGAGATGTGAGGTCATGTGTGTGAAGCTGGTCTCCTGTGACGGGCGCCCTGAGCACTGGGTCAGTGTCTGCTGCTTGTGTTGATGAGGGGAGCACGGGCATCTCAGGAAACAGGGAAGGGCCTGAGGGGGTGGGGACTCAAGTCATTGCCATTCTCACTGGTTCCCGAGAGCACAGGAGGTGGCCTCCCCATCATCTGGTACCATCCCTGCGTCTAGGATGCTACCGCGTCTCCCTGCTGTGTGAGGCTACATTAGCCCAGGCTTTGCGAGGCTGGGTGACTAACCCAGAGGTCTGTTCACCAGTGCTTGGTGAGCCTGGATTTGAGCCCACGTGTGCCTGCTGCCAGAGCCCAAGGCCATTCCATTGTACCACATGCCACCTCTGTTTATCTTTGTCCCCCGCCTTCCCCATGCCGTCCAGGCATCGAGAACTGGGTGTAGACCTGTGGCCACATTTGTTTTAGAGTAACCCTTTGGGAATCTCTTAGTGAAGAATGGTGCCTTAGGCCTTCCAACCCGCTAATTGTGTTGCCTTTAATTCGTTAGGCTCTGCTCACTGAGATGATGGAGAGATGTCGGAAGCTGGCAAACAAGTAAGTACTTCAAAGCTCGTGGTGTGTCAGTTTGGAAATGGAGCCGATTGCTCTTTCGAGCTTGGCGTGTTGTCATGGGCAAGACTGTTCATGAAGGGATGGAATGGTATGGTGGATAAGGGTGCTGAAGTCTGATTGCCTGATTCTGAAGTCTCATTCTAGTTGCACCCTTTCTTAGCTGTGCGACCTTTAGTCACTTGTGTACCCTCTCCAGGCCTCAGTCTTCTCAACAGGGAAACAAAGTTAACGGCCATTCTTTCCCCGTGGGCTGTCATAACGGGCAGGGCAGGATAAGCTCAGTCATCAGTCTCCAGGGCATGTCAGGCTTCCTGTCTGCTTTCCCTGTAGTGACAGATGTGTAAGCAGTGTTGAGTGGGTTTTGTTCACGACTGTCCCTGCAGCCTAAATAGTGCTTTCTCTAGAAAATGTGAGCGTATGTCTGTGGCTTGAATTGCTGTTATTACCTAATGTTGAGTTTTAGTGGTGTACCAGGCCTGCTCTTTGTCTCTTTAAATGGATTTAATTACTTGTCCATCCGTCCATCTCTGCGTCCAGATAATTTAACATTTACAGAATTCCAGATATGTACAGAGCTCTCTTAGTCTCTGGAGGTTGCCTTTTTACTCCAGTTCTTTCTTTCAGCCTTACCATGAAAGGGCTGACCGTTATCCTTGCCAGCAACGTACAGTCCTAAAATTAAAGCAACTTTGATTAACAAAAAGCTTTACTAACTTGGTGGGGATTTTGTGTTTTGCAGTGCCTTGCTGTTGAATTCTGTGATGTCAGCATTCCAGGCCGAGTTCATTGCCACAAGGTCTATGGATTTTATTGGCATGATTAAAGAGTGCGATGAGTCTGGTTTCCCCAAGGTAGGCTCTTGACTTAATGCTCAGTGGAAGAACAAATAGGCAGTGTTTATCCAATAGCTCTCGAGGGAGCGAGGCCAGTGTTGGGGGCAGCGTGGGCTAACAGGAAAACAAATGAAGGCTCTGTTTCTGCAGAACTGGATGGAAAATGAGTTTTAGAGATTGTGATTGTTAGACACCATGTAATTGGTGTGGGTCAAGCTCCCGTGAGTCCTGGATCTATCAAATTAGCTCACAGTGGAGTGTTTAGGAAATGCTTCGGTCTCACATCTTTAAAAATGTATCGTCAGTGAGTATTTTTGTAAAGCTTTGCCCTATGGAATGTTAGAGGCACAGATGAGATGGTCACATGAAGCCCACCCTTTATTGTCGGTTTCTCAGTCTAACTCATGTCTGAGATAGAACTTTAGAAAGAGGTCACTAGAAGATTCATCAGGAGACATACTGAATTTTACAGTCTTTTCCTTGCTTTTAAGTTTCAGGTTAGTGTGATTTGAAATCGCCAGTGACATAATGGTTTGATATTTTTCTTAGCATCTCCTTTTTCGCTCACTGGGGTCAAACTTGGCCTTGGCCGATCCACCTGAGAGTGATCAACTTCAGATTCTGAATGAAGCTTGGAAAGTCATCACTAAATTGAAGAATCCCCAGGTGGGTGACCACTGATAACTGCTTTTTGTCCAACTTATGCATTGTGTTCCTCTTTAGAAAAATTATCTTTGCACAAATTATATATCTGTTTTTTAAAAGAAATCCACACCGCCACCACCACCCCATCCACCCAGCTGTTGTCCAGAAGTAGTCCTTAAACCTTGAAGGAAACTATTTGCTGAAGTCATCTTTAAACCAACACAATAGTTTAGCTTAATTAGTAAACAGTGTTTGCTTCAAGAATTAATGGTTTCTTCAAGACTTTTTTATACAGGATCAAATTGATGACTGCAACTTGTAAAGGCTGGATGAGAATCTTTGGGAGGCAGTGAGTTTATGTTCATGACAGTGACAGGGCATTTGGAAAGACATAGCGAGAAGAGGGCCATTTGAAGAATTAATCGGTGTCACTGAATTGTACAGGTAGAAATTGTTGAACTGCTGTAGGTTTTGTGGTGTGTATCTTCATACAAAAATTAAAAGGGATTAAAGAAATCCACTTCTCTTAATTTTGTTATTCATTAACCAGTAATGTGGACCAGTGGGAGCCATGCTGGTAGGGTGGCGGTTGAGCTCCGCTGCCAATCACAAGGTCAGCAGTTGCAATTCACCAGCCACTCCTTGGATATCCGAAGGCTTTTCTGCTCTGTCCTGTTGGGTTGCTGTGAGTTGGAACTGAGTCTGCAGCAATGGGTTTGTTTTTTGTGGTTTTAACTTTGCAAAGAGCATCCAAGATGCAGTAGTCTGTAGTATCTGGATTTGAAAATGTCTATTTTGAAAGTACATCCACTCCTCACTTGTCACAATTGGGTTCCAAAGACCAGGTCATTATGCAAAAATTGGCATTATGTAAAAATGGAAGATTTTGTTGTTTGTAGACCATTTGTCAGACTTTTTCCTTTAATTTCAAAATATTATCGTAGAAATAATGAGAGCTAAGGTTTACTGATGTGCTCATCACTGTGAGGAGTCCAGTCATGCGTCAGTCTTCTGCAGAGAAGGAAGCCTGGAGGAGACAGAGCTGGATAAAGTAGTGATACAATTTATAAAAATGTAAAACTAACTTGCGGAACAGTGTACTTAGTTATAAAACCAAACCCACTGCTGTCTTGTTGATTCTGACTTGTGATCCTGTGGGACAAAGTAGAGCTGCCTCAGTGGGCCACTAAGGCTGTAAAAATCCGGATGGAAGCAGACTGCCACGTCTTGCTCCTGCGGAGCCGCTGGGAGATTTGAAGCACCCACCTTCCAGTTAGCAGCTGAGTGCTTAAACTGTGGTGGCACCAGGGCTCCGTGACTCCAGAGTATAGCTTACTAAAACCCTCCCTGAACTTAACATCGTGTTTTGTAAGGAAGCCCCTGGTGGCTGCCTGAAACAGCTTACTTGGGATCTTGAAACCACAAGCAAGTAAAACTGATTGGCACAGTGGTTATGTGCTTGACTGCGAACTGAAAGCTCGGCACGTGGGACCTAGCAGCTGCTCCAGGGGGCGGAGATGTGGCACTCTGCTTCTGTAGGTTACAGCAGTGGAAGCACTATAGCAGAGGTCTAGCCTGTGCTTGAATGCCTCAGAACGGCCTTGCATCAAAAGCCTGTGCTAACTGTTTTCTCTAGTCTGTAACTTCACACTCCCGTCGCTGAGTTTACCTGCTTGGTGTCCCATTCAGACCTTAGAACAGCCCTTACTTTTCCTGTGTGAATGAAATCACTGATTTTTTCTTTTCCCTGGGTTCTTCTCTCTTTCCCATAAACTGCTGGACCACACAGAGAAGGGGGAGAGAGTACGCTTGCTGCTCCGTTTGTCCTTGACTGCTCTTTCCCCAGCCGGGTCTTTGCTTGGGCAGGCAGCCTCGCCCGGCTGGTCATTGTCATCCTTGTAGCCATCCTCGTCACCTCCTGTGGGCCTCTCTCGTTGAGTCTAATACTGTTTCTTACCTCATATTTCTTAGGGCTTTTATGACATGAATACATCATCTTTTCATAGGTAGTAAGTTTCCTAAAGGCAACCCTGTTTTAACTCGCAGTGTGCAGAATCACACTTAAGCAAAGCTTAAGTTTTCAACCAGATCTCCCATCCATTTCTCTGTGGCGATGGCACGGGTTTCTCACAGTTCATCTGGAGAGCCCTGTGCTTAGAGGATTCTTCTCTAAGCCTGATGAGCTTTCCCAAATTTCCTTGTTGACCCATGTAGCGATTCTGAGATGGTGAACACATTAATTTCAGACAACTTAGTATATATATTAGTTGTGTAAGTTTGGATCCCATGGAACAGTTACCACCCAGATTGCTCAGTAACATTGGTTACATTTTTCGAAAGTTGTCGACGTTCTCATCAGTTCCCTTCTGCATGTTTTATTTCCACTAATCTGGTTTTCCTGTTGCCTTACCTTTTTGTCTTTGCTTTAGAGTAGTCGTTGACCATTTGGTCTCATATAGATGTTTTTTTTAAAAGGTGCACACTACTCAAGAATACTGTGTGTTCTTTGTTTTATGAGTCAGTCTGTTGTTTAGCTAAAAGGTGATCTCAGAGGGTAGTTTAGGTGCCAGGTTTAAAGAGAATTCCAGGGGCAATCATCTCAGGGAGTCCTCTCACCTCAACTGGTCTAGTAAGTAAACTTTTGAAGTGACTTATTATTAAGTAACTCACTTCATGTAAGCTTTATCAGTGGGCCAGAATTTCCTATAATGAACCACTCTTGAAATTTGTCTCCTTGTCAACTGTCGGTGTCAAAGCCCTTGAGAGGACTTTGTGAACTGTGTTGTCTTTATTATAAAGAAGTTTCTCTTTGTTCTTTGTAGGACTACATTAACTGTGCCGAAGTGTGGGTAGAATACACCTGCAAGCATTTCACGGTATGTGGCTGTGGTATTGTTTGTGAAAGAATGGTATTTGTGTGTGTTTATAATAATGAATATCTTTTAGATATTTAGGCATTTTACAATGCTGATTATACTTATAATTTATAAAAAATTATCTCCCTTATAGTATAATGTAGGCCCTGAGAGAGGACCTGGGATGGGCAGGCAGAAAGCAGTATGACCAGTTTTACCCAGACTTAGGGAAAGCTGGATGACCTGATAGTACAGTGGTTAAGGACTTGGCTGATAACCAAAAGGTCTTCAGTTTAAATCTATCAGGTGCTTTTTGGAAACTCTGTAGGGCAGTCTTGCTGTGTCCTGTATGGTCCCTGTGAGTGAGAATTGATTTGATGGAAGTGGGTTTAGGGAAAGTGGAAGCCCCTGGGTGCTACAAGTGGGTAAGTGCTCAACTGTTAGCTGCAACATTGGTGGTTCAGACTCATTCAGAACCCAGCTGTGTGCTTCTGAAAGGTCACAGCGTTAGACACTCTGTGGAGCAGTTCTCCTCTGCACACAGGGGGTTGCCCAGTGTCGAAATTACTTGGCAGTAACTGGTAACACCGACAGGGAACGCATGAGTGGTGCCGAGCTCAAGAACCTTTGAGAACAGGGTCTTCGTCCTGACTTGGTGTTGATGCAGCCATGCTTAGGACTATGAGCTAAGGCTAGTTATGTGGGTGGGAGTTCTCCTCTATCTTCAGCAGAACGTCTGAAGCTATTTCCTGGAAGTTGTGTGAACGTACTAGTCTTTTCCCTTGATAATTAATAGCTGCTGTTCAGTGTTTGATGGAGGCTTTGTTTCTTTCCCCGGGTAGAAACGGGAGGTGAATACCGTTTTAGCCGATGTCATCAAGCACATGACTCCTGATCGTGCGTTTGAAGAGTCCTACCCGCAGGTAACAGACTCTGACCTGTCATGTCAGCCCCGTGAGAAAGTTGGTCCTGTGGAGTTAATAAGGCATGTGGCATGGGTAGGCTGTAAAGCCAGATCATCTTGGATTTGAATGTCAGCTCTGCCCTAACTAAGCTGTGTGTCTTTTGATCCATGACTCGACCTTGCTGTGCCTTAGATTTCTCACCTCCAAAACAGAGAGAGTGATAGTCCTACACTCAGAGTTGTTGTGAGAGTTAAGTGAGATGTATGTAGTATGGGAAGTTGCCTGGCACGTGGTAAGTCCTGAGTAAATGTCGTTATAATTGTCGTCAACAGTGAGTAAAATGCTTACATGTTTTTCAGTTAAATTAACTTTTTATTTGGCAATAAATCAGACTTACAGGAAAGTTGAAAGAATAGTAGGCGTAGAGCGAAGTGCATTACCCTTCATCCAGATTCACCAACTCTTGACGTATTACTGTATTTGCTTTATCATTTTCATTTTATGTGTGTGCTCGTATTTCTTTGTGTATATACATAATGGGTTGGTAAATTTTTTATGCATCATTTGAGAATAAGTCACGTAAGTCATGTCAATGTGTGTTTCTTAAGAATAGGAAGCTTTTCCCATGTAGCCCTAGTTCACTTACCAACTTTAGGGAGTTTAACGTTGATACACTGCTGTTATCTACTCTGCTCCCCGTAGTCCGGTTTTATCAGCTAACTTAATCGTGTCATTTAGAACACTTTTTTGTCACTCCATTACAGAATCTTCTAACTGTAAGGTAATTTTGACCTAATAAAGATTTTATTTTTTATTGAATTACATGTTCTGAGATTGCTTTTGAACTTCTTTTGGTATAAAAAAGACAGTTATGTATTCTTGAAATAATTTTTATGATTTTTGCATTTTGCTAATTTAGGAATCTTTTACCATTTGCCATTTACCATTTGGTTTGTTGTCACTGTGTATCGCGAGCAGCTGCTGTCCCCCTGACACTGTACTGGATGTGATGGAAGCAGTGTGGGGTCATGACTTGGGGCTTGGGGTGTAGCAGGCTCTCTGTAAATAGTGTTGAATGATTAAAGAACATAGCGGGGACAGGCTGTGCCATAGTAGTAGATCGTGAAGGCCTCGGGCACACAGGAAGACTGATGTGCATGACAGTTTTGGCTGGGGAGCACACTAAGATCTTGATATAGCGCTTAAGTGCTACAGCCACTAAGCACAGGTCAGCAATTCGAATCTGCCAGGCGCTCCTTGGAAACTCTATGGAACAGTTCTACTCTGTCCTATAAGGTCACTATGAGTCAGAATTGACACCATGGCAGTGAGTTTTTTTTTTTTTTAACTTCTGGAAAATTAATTGAATCCTATGAATAAAATAAAGATTTTAAAGCAATCCTCTCTTCAAAGAGAGGAATTAGAGGAAGAAAAGGTAATCGTGTCATATTCAAAATCAAATTAATAAAGAGGCTGTGAAGCCAGCCTGTGCTCAGGGCACTTGCCTATGTCAGTAGTGGGCCCATGTCCTAACTGAGGATCGTGTCAAGGAAACAGCCTGGCCCAGTGGAGAAAGGCTTAGTCCAGGCTGGGGCGAGAAGCGCCCACGATGAGCCTGGCAGGTAGGGAAGTGTCCAAAAAGCTGACACTGGCACATGAAGGGGCCCAGGAGCGGCACAGGGGGACTGTTTAAGGCTCCTCCTGGGACAGTTAGAGCATTGCAATAAATAAGGACAGTGATGGATTATAACCTATTAATAGAATAAGAATCTATGATTCCAGCCTGATGATAAACAGATAAGGGAAAAGGCAGAGAGTGGGAGCTCTTCCCTCTGCCAGCTGAGAGATGTGGACAAAATGGTAGAGCTGAAAGCTCATCATTGTGCAGCCTTCACTTACAAAGCATCCTCAGTGGGTGCCAAGTCAGGGGGAGAGTTTGAGGGGAACAGGATGTTTGCGTATCTTGCAGGGTCTTTCCATAGAGCAACTGTTAACTTTAAGAAGAAAAATACAGAGTAGAGAAATCATATAATCACTAAGTTTTCTCTTCTGGAGGGCACCCCGGGGGCAGGGTTTTTTATGTTAGATAGGAAATCCCCTCCCTGGTTCTCCTTGGCTAGGGTCTTAGTGTCCTTTTCATAAAGACTGTGTGTTTCTCAGGGTGAAGGATAGTGGACATGAGTATCTAGATGTCTGAGCAGACTTCACAGACTGTGCCACTGCCTCTGGACAATGCCGTTGTGGCCTTTGGCCTTCTGATACAGCTGGTCCAGAGCTTCTCCACTCAACTAGTCAAGCAGCACAGGGCCACACTGGGCTAGATCAGGGGTTGGCAGACTGTGGCCTATGGGCAGTATCCAGCCCCCAACATGTTTTCATAAATTAAGTTTTATCGGAATACAGCCATGCCTATTTGTTTATATGACATCTGGGGCTGAAGTGGAGACCCTGGTGGTATAGTAGGTTAAATGCTACAGCTGCAAACCAACACGTCGGAAGTTCGAATCCTCCAGGTGCTCCTTGGAAACTCTATGAAGCAGTTGTACTCTACACTATAGGGTTGTTAGGAGTCGGAATTGACTCGATGGCCATGGGTTGGTTTTTATGGCTGGTGTTGCCCTAAAGAGTAGAGCTGAGTAGTTTTGACAGACCGGGTGACTCTTTACAGAAAAGGTCTGCTGACCTCTAGAAGAACAATAGCTGACATTAATGGAGAGCTTTCTGAGGGCTAATCTGTGTTCTAAGTATTTCATATACACCATCTTTCATAGTTTTCAGTTTAAGTAGATAATTTATTTTTTTAAGACTGCTTAAGTTGTCAGGAACTGATGGCACAGTGGTTAAGTGCTATGGCTGCTAACCAAAAGGTCAGCAGTTTGAATCTACCAGGCAGTCCTTGGAAACTCTGTGGGGCAGTTCTACTCTGTCCTGTTAGGGTCACTAAGAGTCAGAAGTGACTTGATGGCAGTGTGGGTTTGGTTTTCTGGTTTCTTGTGTTTTTTACACAAATAATGCACTTGCAAGTTTTTTGCCAGCCTCTTGTTGCTGTTTTCATAAATGTGCCGTGCCGCGTGTTATAGGTGCAGGTGTGTTGTTTATGTGAGCACGTTACGTGGGACAAAACACAGTGACCCTTACAAGGACCTAATGAGCTAGGTACTTACAAGTGAGGAAACTGAGACTGAGGATAAGAAGTTGTTTTCCCAAAACTAGATGAGATGGACATCCTTATACTGAGACATAACCTAACCATAATTTCTTGTCCCTTGAGTGATCCACATTTACTTTATTATAATTGTAACTGCAAATTATGAAAGAAACTTGTTTTAAAAAAAAAAAAACCCAAGTTTTATTCAATAAAGTGTATTTTTCATTTTGTCTTTCAGCTGCAGTCAATAATTCAGAAAGTGATCGCCTACTTTCATGATTTCTCCATTCTTTTCTCAGTGGTAAGTAACAATAACTTTTATAAATCACCTAGGTCTGAACAACTAGTAAATATTTGTGTCTGAGAACTTAAAAGACCAAAACCCACTGCAGTCGAATTGATTCTGACTCGTAGTGACCCTACAGTGCGGAGTAGAACTGCCCCATATAGTTTCTGAGGAGCACCTGGTGGATTTGAACTGCTGACTTTTGGTTAGCAGACATAGCACTTAACCACTGTGCTACCAGAGTTTCCACCAGGCCACCGGGTTTCCGTCAACTTAAGCAGCCATTAGAAAGAAATTATGCACATAAATTGAAAGAAAAATATTTTCATTTCATTGAAAGGAGCCCTGGTGGCTTAGTGTTTGAAGTGTCCAGCTGCTAAGTAGAAAGTAAGGAGTTCTAACCTGCCAGCTACTCCATGGTAGAAAGATGTGACAGTCTGCTTCCATAAAGGTGACAGTCTTGGAAACCCTGTGGAGCAATTCTGCTGTGTCCTGTAGAGTCACTGTGAGTTGGGATTGACTCAATGGCAGTGGGTTTCATTTTATTTTGTTCTTTAATGGGAAGTCTGCACCTGTTGGGCACTGTTCAGCTTCTCAAATCTTGGCAATAAATAAGATGCCCGCATGCTCATTTCCTCTTTCACATCCATTTTTCACATGGTAGTTGCTTTTTCTTTTACAATCTAATGTTGAAATTATGAACCCCCCAGAGCTACGAGTTGTCTCGGTGTCTGACAGAGCAGAGGTTGACTATGCCTTGCTCAGAAATCTGGAATATTCCGTGATGTCCTTGTGAGTTGCTGTGGCAGTGGCAGCAGCATCCTGTGGGAGCCAAACCAAGAAGCAAACCCACTGCTATTGATTGCGTCGCACTCACGGCGACCCTGTAGGACTGAGGAGAACTGTCTCCCTCCCCCGGGGGCTTCCAAAGAGCTGCTGGTGGATTCGAACTGCCGACTTTTTGATTAGCAGCTGAGCTCTTAACCATTGTGCTGCGAGAGGTCCGAAAATATTCTGTGTATAGTAACATTCTCTGCCTTTCCCATATCTTCCTCCTTCCTTGGTACCAGTCCTCCTCTGGTTTCCTTTCATGTACAGTCACAGGCCTGTAGGTTGTTTTAATGAGAATAGTTCTAAAAGGTCCCCATTCAGGTCTCTGATGAACCCCCATCTAACCACCTCCTAGAGATGCGCACCTTGTCAGCTCTCTTAACCTCCAAGGAAAGGTGTTTCCACCAGTCCCTTCCAATAGCTTGTGAAAAACTGCATTTAGAGTGCCTTTTTTATGTTTAGGAAAAATTTCTGCCTTTTCTGGATATGTTCCAAAAAGAGAGTGTGCGGGTGGAAGTGTGCAAGTGCATCATGGAAGCCTTTATCAAGTAAGTGTGACGTGTGTCGCCGGAAGCTTTGGTTACTGATACTCTTGGGAAGTCTGCTGAGAAATCAATTGATACAGAGACCAAAGTTGATTAGTGGTTACCAGGGACCCCAGGAGGGAGGGGAACGGGGGGCTCATTGCTTCAGGGACACTGAGCTGCTTTCAAGAGTGATGCAAAATAGGAAACCAGAGCATGGAAGTAGGTGAATAACACAGTCAGCATAAATAATGTCGCTGTGTTGTAGATGTGAAGAACAATTGTTTGGTCTTCATATGTGCAGAAAAGGCAAGTGTTTATTATGTGTGTGTTTACCACAAAAGTAAAATAGAGAAAGGTGCAGTCAGCTTTAGTAATGTACTTTATTTAAGTTTATGTATTCAAACTATTAGCTTATTAAGGTATAATCAATACAAAGTACTAATTAGGCAAAAAAGAATATATGCACTTTATAGCCCTGTTGATATGTACATATTTCCTATCCTTCCCATCCTATCCAGCATGGATGGGAAGGAAAACCACATTAAAAGCAACAGTTATGATACAGACCTACTACCACTGAGTTGAGTCTGACTCACAGTGACCCTAGAGGTCAGAGAGGAACTGCTGTGTAGAGTTTCCCAAGATCTCCTGGTAGATTTGAACTGCTGACCTTTTGGTCAGCAGACGTAGCACTTAACCCATTACACCACCAGGGTTTACACAGGCAGGGTAAAAGTTTATAATAGTGCTTAAGAAGACAAAGTTACAATTGTCATGAGTCTAACCAGTAAGCTGCATTTTACTCTAATAGGCTTTTGACAGGAGCAGTCTTTTGATGCATGACTTAGAAATACTTTAAAAGATAAAAATAAAGCCATGCATGTCAAGGTACCAGTGATAGAAAGGTTCCGATTTTCAGTGTTTAGATCTATAGCTGATTAATTTTGAATCAGCTTCAAAGTTAGTTCCTTTAATTTTGTTGACTAAATCTGTGTTTCCTAAAATTGCTTCTGCTGTTGGTATGTGAAATAATTTCAACTGGTGTATAGAAAGGGTTTTTTTTTTTCCAAGTAACATATTTATCTTAAAATATATTAGAAAATATATGGTTTATTTAATCTGTGATTTCATATGTATTATTATTTAGGACAAATTGAAGTAAAACAAGTTAAAGTCACTTAAAATATTAAGTATGTAGATAATGGTGAAAAAGAGGTAAGGTGGAACTTAGGTAGTGGAAGTTTGGAAAATTGAGCTAAATAAATAATTTGGTTTAAGCTTTCTTTCTGTTGCATTGATAAAAGATTAATTCTGAATGCTTGGAATATACATGTCTACTTAATTTGCATGAAAATGTATTATAAAAGTGTATCCTTTTCTATGATTTGAAAAACCTCATTAATACTTTTGCCAGGCATTTCACATGGTTATGGACAGGTTGCCAACACCTTCAGAAGTTACAGGAAACATACTAAGACAACAAGTTTGCAATGGAGAAGCTGTACTATAGGTAGGGAAACCTAGTCGGGTAGTGGTTAAGTGCTATGGCTGCTAACTAAAAGACTGGCAGTTTGAATCCACCAGTGTCTCCTTGGAAACTCTGTGGGGAAGTTCTACTCCATCCTGTAGGGTCTCTATGAGTCAGAGTCCACAGAATCCCCCTGTAGGTATAGGAGGTCAGCTGGTGTGGTGGTTAAGCACATGTATGCTAACCAAAAGGTTGGTAGTGGAACCCACCAGTCACCCCATTTTGAGAAAGATGTGGCAGTCTGCTTCTATAAAGATTACAGCATTCGACACCCGGTGGGGCCAGTTCTTCTCTGTCCTGTAGGGTCACTGTGGGTCATAATAGACTCAATGGCAGTGGGTATACTATAGATAGAAGAGCAAACTTCTGTTTAAAGAAGAATAAGAGAAAACCAGAACATTGCCCATTACTAGTGAGCTGGACTGTGTGCAGTGGCAGCCCGATAATTTTCTGCTTCTCAGATCGAAATAATAGATGAGAATGAAATCCATGCTCTCATTGCTGACAATGGACATAACTTTACCATTATCTGTAAATGTTTTGTAGGCATCAGCTCGAGCCCACCAAGGACCCTGTCATTCTGAACGCCCTTTTGCACGTGTGTAAGACCATGCACGACTCTGTGAAGTAAGCCACATTCAAAACGGAACCATAGCAGGCATGTGGTCTCAATACCACATCGTATTCCTGTAGGGAATTACTGCTTTAAACTGCCACTGTGAATAATGTGACTTTGTTGAGTCTATTAAGATTTTTGCTAATGGGGACATTCTAGACCAGGGGAGTAACGAGGCTGAGGGTAACCTCAGAAAATGAGATGACAGATGTTTTTATACACAGATTTATGCTCAAAGAAAAAACTGGATTCATCCAAGTGAACTCAAACTATGTGTCTCCCCGAGGCTTCTGCAAGCAGCACATAGTATAAGAGTGAGCTCACTTGTTCAGTCACGTGGTGCTTTAATTTTATCTCATTATTAGTCAATTATTTGAAATCCTAATGAAATTACCTGCATTCCTTACTTAAAGGAGGTTATTTCCTCAGTGTGCTTGGGGCCTAGACCTACCCGCAAGGCTTTACTTGGGGTCAGAGGCTGAAGTACCACTCCTTTTCTCTCTGGTTGTTTTCTGTACTTCCATCTGACTGTGTTTAAGGCAATTCCTGCTTCCAAATGGGCTGAAAATTTACTCCCCAAGGAAGGTTTAAACACAGCGGGTTGATTTACTTGAAAATGTTACAAGAATTGAGAAAATTATTTTGGAATATAACAGATGTCAATGAGATTAATAGTATTTCTTTTGTGAGTGTGTAAGTTTTAGCATCATTTATTTCCACAACTCTTAGTGCTTTCAGATTCACAGTTAGTTACAAAATCAAAATACCAAGACTTTTCACAAGAAATAGAACTGACAGACTTCAACTGGAGAGAAATAGAAATATATGAAGAACATCCAGAAAGGCACTTGTATTTGTAGGATATCAGCCTAACTGCTGTACCAGAGACAAATAACAGTGGCTTAAATACAATAGGTTTATTTCTCTCTTATGTAAAAGTGTGGGTGGGTCATGAGTTCACAGGTAGCTCTGCTTCAGAACCACATCCATCATAGGACCCAGGTTCCTTCCATCTTGTTGCTCTCCCATCCTTCTGGGTTCTCTGTGTCTGCATGGGGAAGCTAAGGTCTCTCCATCATCTCTAGATTCCAGCCTTTAGGCACTGGAAGACAGCAATTTTGTTTTTGGGACAAGACTCAGACGGCACATGTATCGGTAATATTTATATCTCAATGGTCAAAACTGTCCTAGGGCCTTCTAGAGGAGACTGGGAAACATAGTCTCAAACGATGGAGGAGACATTGTATGGGAGAGGGTAGTTTGCAGTCTTTGCTAACCCTTATTTCCCTCCTTGGAACAAGCTAACAAAAACCTTAGGGGCTCTTAAAAATTTTTAAATACATCTGGAAAAGAGTTTTATAGGCTTTTACTTGCACAATCAAAACTGAAAGGACTTGACATTTTTGTATATGTGTGTTAAATGTCTTGTTAAATAGAATTGTTTAGTGTTCACAGTTCACTTTGAAATGCATCTTAAAAACCAATCGATTGATGGAAAGGTCAAAACAGTTAAAAACCAAAAATTGTAAAATATTAGTGGTAGAATCTTGGTGGGGCGTATATGTTGTTCATTAGAAAATTCTTTTGACTTTATGTTTGAAATTTTTCATAACAAAATATTGAACCAAATTTCTGGGAAATACACCATTTGAACTTGGACCTTGCTGTCTGAAGTGCAGAGAGGAGAAAGTGGTCTTCTTTTTTTCTTGGTTAATAGATGCGTTTTGAGAGTGGCGTCTTTGACCTAATTGAGGGAAATGAGAAGCACATTTAAATTAGATAATTTTAGGTTACAAATTATCATCTGAGAAAAATGCACAGGATGTTGAAGTTTTTTATATCGAGAAGATACAAAATGTCCTTACCTGGTAAGCTGCTTTCCTTTTAATGTGTTTGTTTCTTTAGAAGCACCAGAGTTATGTCAGTGTTAATTATGTACCATTATTGATTTCAGTGCACTCACTCTTGAGGATGAGAAGAGAATGCTGGCACATTTGATTAATGGATTTATAAAAATGGTAAGTATCGAGGAAGCCGTTTTAGTGCATCTGGAAATGTGAGGTAATTGTTTGTCCTCGTTCTGATAAGAGCGTTTGACATTTTGTTCCCTGGTGCTTTTCATTTGTTCTCAGATAAGTTGAAATTAGGAAACATCACACATTAGCCAGAACTCCCCTGGGAGCAAAGAGAGCCAAGATCAACTAACTCAAGAAAAATCTGCAGGGGTACTGGGGAGGGACACGTATTGGCTCCTGAGACCAGAAAGTCCAGGGATGGAGCCCTCTGGAGGAGCAGCTCCAGTGATGTCACCAGGACCTGCGTAGACTCCAACTGTGGCTCCCTTCCCACGCAGGCAGGCTCACCCTCATGGGAACTCTGCGTTCCCTTCCCCCCACCTCCAAAAAGCAGCAGGAGGCGCTGCAGCAGAAGTAGGAGGATGGAGCCTCTTTGGATTCATCTAGGTCATGGGGCAGGGCATGGGCCAGACTGGGGAGACAGATGGGCCTGCTGTACCCCGACCGCTTTTACCTAGAATAGGGAGAAGGGCTTCCCTGAAGCAGCTGACCTGCTGCTACCAGATAATAGTGGAAGGGTGCTGGATGGACAGCACCAGCTCACCCCGAAACTTAGTGGCTTGAAGTAACAGTGGTTTATGAATGCTTACAGACCCATGGGTTGGCTAGGTAACTGTGTGCTGCTGAGGTATTGACTGGTGGGGAGCAAGATTAGGGCTGGAGGATCCTCAGTGGCCTCGTTTATGTATGTGGGGCTTTGTTGCTGGATGTTGGCTGCAGAATTTTCATTTCTCCCTCATGGGATCACTTCTGCTCAGCCTCTTGTCACTCACTAGCATCACCCCAGTTCTGGCTCGTGTGTGTGGTGCTGGCTTCCTGGACAGCAGAAATGGGAGCTGCGTGGCCTTTTGTAGACTGAGGCTCGGAATCCACGCAGTGGGCTGTACTGCTTTCTGTGGTCAGAGCAGGTCAGGGCCAGCCCCAGTGGAGGAAGGAGGAAGTAGACGCCACCTCTGAATGGCAAGAGTGGCTAAGGGACATTACAGAAAGATTAGGGGAGTGAGAGGGCTTATTGCAGCCGCCTTTGGATACAATCCCCTGCAGTGTCTGAAGCCAGAACAATCTTTGCCGTAATTCTTGGTGTGCAGAGCTGAAATTCCAATTTTAATAGGAATGTCAGGCCCACAGCTGACCAAAATGAAAATGCCTAGTCTGCTTTGAAAATAACCTTGAAAATGTGACTTGTTCAATAATTGAGGCCGATACAACTGCCCTCCTGACTCTCGGGGTAAAATACTCATTTTGATGAAAACTCCAGGTTAACCTTTCAATCCCCATGTTGGGAAACGCACCCAGCTCTTACTGAGCAGCTCTCCTGTGGCTTTGATTTAACAACTGATCATGTGGTATTTATCCTTTTCATAGCCTTGTCTGAAAGTTATAATAGAAGTTATAATGGAAAAGAATAGGAGAAAGTAAGATGTGAAACCTGATAGCTACAGCGAAAACAGCAGTGTTAAACCGGCCCGGGACAAAATGACAGATACAGCCGTACTCACCGCTGTTCATAAGTTTGAAGAAATAGCAGTAATGGTATAGAAATGTCAGTCTGTGGCTCTGGCAGCCACCAAGTGAGCTGCTGAGATCGGCATCCCTGTCAGGGTGCTGAAAGGTGTGGCTTTTGTTAGGAAGACCCCTCTGACAAACAGCTGCCGGTAACCAAAGTTATGTTCTGTGAAAAGGCCACAGCTGACAGGCAAAATCCCATTGTTTCCTTCCCAGTGGTTTTCTTAGAGGCTGGAAAATCCTAAATGAGTACATTTGGAGGTTGTTTTAAATAAACTCTTTGGCTTTTTTATATTCTAGTTCAGCACTCATGTCAACAAGGTGAGACTGTAATATTTCAGTTATATGCTGCATACAAGTAATGTAAAGCCTTTCTAGACAAGGACATGTCTCTGTGTGTGTGTGTATGTGTGCTGGCTTTAAATTTGGGTTCCCTTCAAATTTCTGGAAACCCTGGTGGCTTAGTGGGTTAATGTTGTGAGCACCCAGAAAATGTCGCTGGTCGTGAGAGGAAAATAAGTGACTAACAATGTTTGGGATCAGCAATAAGCTTTATTTAATCAACCTACACATTTAATTTAAGCAAGGGAGAAGGAAGGTGCTAGCACCAGGACAGGAAGCACTCTTATTTACGTAACTTAAGACCTCTTAGCTACATTCCCGTTATCTGGGGGTTCTCATTTACATTAGTTAAAGAGCCCCACAGGTTCCCGGGTCCCACAGGGACTGCAGCGGTCAAGTCATACCCCTTCCCTAAAAGCGGGCTTCACTGTGAGGAATTTAAGGATTGGCTGTGCTCTCACCGTTCTGACGTCCAGAGAATCCGAAGTAGAGTTTTATGAGGACACGACGTCTCCAAGGTGAAGCAGGCAGGAACCCCAAGGTGAAGCAGGCAGGAACCCCACACCAGGCTCAAGCGTTAACAGAAGGCTTGTCCCAGTCGCTGGAAGCAGCCCGTTTAGATGCAGAGAATGATAAGGTGTTTCGGAGGTAGATCCACCAAGAGGGGATGGCACAGGAGACTCAGGCAACGATGGGAAAAGTCACAGTCACTCGAAACCAACCTTGGATGGCAAGCGGATGAGGTCCCACAGCACAGCGTCACTCGGCACAGTGAACCAGCAAACACAAACTCTCAGGAGGAGGCTGGGCCCTGGGTGTTTGAAGATGAGGCACAGTAACAGACCTCAGGCACAGACTTCCCGAGGCAGACTGTGCCCCCAGGCCTTCAAGGATGAGGTAAACGAGGTCAGGGCCCCAGACCTCAGGCACAGACACCTGGAGGGGACTGCTGTGCCCCAAGTCCAGAGTGCTGGGTTTTTAAGACAAGTTGTTTGCTTGGTTCTGGTTGTTACTGGTCAGTCCGTAAGTCTTTATCTTCTGGTACCTGAAGCTGTTGACGTCTTCCAGATTGGTTATGGTCTTTATCATCTCTCCAGCCATCTGTGGCTGTGTCCATCTGGCAGTTGTTTTTCTCATCTTTGCTATGACCTTGTATTTTCTCACCGTCTTACTTAGCTTAAGCACAGCCATTTTGTTTTAATAGTTTAGCCAATTTTAACTTGTGTTTACGACAAGACTCCACTTTACCATATATTCTATTTTCATATGTATATGCACATATAAATATACACGTGTACATACACATACGTACCCTCATTTCAGTTAAGTGCTACATCTGCTAGGCCAAAGTTCAGCAGTTCAGATCTACCAAGTGCTCCTTGGAAACTCTATGGGCAGTTCTACTCTGACCTCTAGGGTTGCTATGAGTCAGACCTGACTTGATGGTAGTGGGTTTGGTTTGGGTTTTTTTTTCTCAAATTTCTGACCGTTCAGATCTGTAAGATTTCTGGGCAGTTGTAATCACAGCCCCCATCCCAAGAAGAACCTTTCCAGTTGTGTGCTCAGAGCTGCCTAGAAACGGCACTGTCCTTCTCAGCGTCTGTCTCCTTGGTTCTAGGTTTCCTTCGGCCGTGATTTTGAACAACAGTTGAGTTTTTATGTCGAGGCCAGGTCGATGTTTTGCAACCTGGAACCTGTTCTTGTGCAGCTGATTCACGTAAGGATTTTCATTCATTCATTGTTTCAGCAAGTACTTACTGATTGTATACCAGGCATCCACCTGACTCTGGGGTCCCCTTGACCCTGTCCTCCCGTTCTCAGGGATACAAAAGGTGGTTTCTCAAAGGCTGGTAATTTCTACAACTTTGCTTCAATCTCTGGATGGTTTTTGTAAACCTCCTTTTCTTGCTGAAGTTTGCATGTTCTCATTTCTGCATGCCAACAGCATGATTTATCCAGATAAATAGAGAAATACTGACTTGGAGTTTCTTGCTGCCTCAGCCAGAGGGTCCCCAACTGTACTGGATCAGAGTGTCTCTCGGTAACTTTCACAGTGCCCTCCAGGCCAGTAAAAATGATACTTAAGTCTGCTAAATAGTTGGGTTCAAACAACTTAAGTATTTACACCCCAACAATTTGATAGCCGTTAGAGAAAACAGTATACGTAAGTTGAAGGAAAAATTATATTCTTATTTTGCTCTTTATTTAATCACAGCTACATTGTAATGAAGTGTGCGTACCTGCTGGGTATCACACACCTTCTTAGGTCTTGAAATTGGATTGGCCGCCACTACCCTCACTGATCTTTGAGCCCTGGTGCGCAGTGTTGAAAGTACTCTCCTGCCAATCAAAAGCTCAGCAATTCGAACCCACCAGCCATTTGGCAGGAGAATGATGTGGCAGTCTGCTTCTGGAAAGAGTTACAGCCTTGGAAGCCCTATCAGGTACTGTGCTTTGCACAGTGCTTGCTTTTTTGTCTCAGCAACTGCCCCAAACCTTGTGCTGAGAAGATAGGATCCCAACTGCAGGGACAGGGTGCAGTCCAGCGTGCCGTCCGCACACCCGTCATGCCAGCGTTGGGAGCAGGGCTGTGCCTTCCTCAATGTTGGTGGCCCCGGGGATTTCCTGTAGCACCCTGAGGCACCTTGCTGCACAGTTTGAGAACTGTCCTTGTAAACTTTACGTATCTGTGGAAACATTCCCTAGGGCTGTTCACTGGCTTCATGCAAATTTAAAGAGAAAGTCTTTTTAATGTATTTGTTCACTGATTATCAGGTGACTCAGTGTCACTGAACTTAAGTCCTCTGTGCAGAGGCCTCATCTTTGAAGAGGGGAGGTAGGAGGCCCCCGTGAGCTGGGGAAGGTGAGGCTCTTGGAACTGCACATGATACAGACGAAGATGCTGTGTTATTACTCTCCTGGCTCTGATTTGTGTTGCCTAACTTAGTTGGCCTGCCCTCAGGCTTGGATGTTTCTTTTAAGATCTCTAAGGTTAGTGTGTGGGATTTCTGAAAATGGAGTAAGTGAGCCGTGGCTACTCATTCAACCAGAAAGTGGTCCTTTTTAGTGTTGATTGACAGGCATGGCTGGCTCCGTGAGTCCTGTTGTTTGCCTCCCCTGGGGATGGTTGCTTAAGCCAAGATGCAGTCAGGAGAGGTGATTCCTTCAGCATCACAGGGACTAATGCTAACCAGTCGTGGCCCTGGTTAGATGGCCTACATCACCTAGTATGTCGTTAGTGCCCAGACCTCTGTGGATGATGGTAATCTGAGTCACTCGTCATTTCATTGTTGTTTTATTCTGGTTTTATTTGTTAACAAATCCAGAGTGTGAACCGGCTGGCCATGGAAACAAGGAAAGTAATGAAAGGAAATCACTCCAGAAAGACAGCTGCTTTCGTTCGGGTATGTTCTAAAGATACGGGTTCTCAGGCTTTGAGCCTCAGCGAGTAGTTCACTGTTCAGGGTACTCAGTGGCTGTTCCCAGAAAAAGACAACTGCCTTCTGATAAAGGTGGATTAGAATTGCTTTTTCAAATTAAAATTTGCTGTTGGCTAATCAGTGCCCTTAATATTTTTAGAAGAAGCCACCAAATGAAGATGAATGCTTACATATATCCGAAGGAGGTGGCTGGGAGACTGATGGCTATTTGTATGTGCCAGCTCAACTGTCTCCATGACTTTGGCCTATAATTTGAAAGGCCTAGTGCTTTTATTTTGGGAACCCTCATAGCACATTAGTTAAGAGCTTGGCTGCTCACCCAAAGGTTGGCAGTTCGAAGCCCACCCTTGGAAATCCTAGGGAGCAGTTCCACTCTGTCCTGTCCGGTCTCTGTGAGTTGGGACCTGACTCAGCAATCATTGTGGGTGTTTTTATTTTTTACTTTTTTAATGCCTTTTCTCTTGACAAAAGTTACACACAAGTTTGTGGGCAAAAATCAGGTTTTTGAATAACACAGTTAGATTTTTATCAAAGGAGTACATGTCTATGATTGTAAAAGTCATCCCATACTAAAAGAATGACAGTGAAAAACGAGCGTCCCAGCCCTGCCCGTTCTCATCTCTTAGCCCTGTCCTCGCTCATTCCTCTCGTACCCTTTTAGCAGTTTCTTCTTTTAATTCTCTCCGTATCCTTAAGTAATTGGTTTAAACGGGTGTTGCTTCCTTTATCAATATTAGAAGTTGTCACACTTCCTGCTATGAGGGCTGAGGGTTGGTTTTTCATACTCCCTGCGCACCCTCCCAGGCATTGTCAGGTACAGGCAGCCAGAGACAAGAGGGGCGCACTGGGGCTCCAGACAGGGCATGAACTGCCTTGAGTGTTTTTCCTTGACAGTGTTGGGGGGATGCACGCGGCAGTATAATGTGCTCCACTGGCACTGCGGATGTGACCCGCGGGGTTGTCCCCTCTCTTCCAGGCCTGCGTTGCCTATTGCTTCATAACCATTCCTTCGCTGGTGGGCATCTTCACGAGGCTCAATCTCTACCTGCATTCAGGGCAGGTTGCCTTGGCCAACCAGTGCCTTTCCCAAGGTAAGCCAAGCCCATCATGCTGACTTCTTGGGCACATGCTTGTTTAGGAAAGCCAACTCTGCTGACTTGGTGCATGCGCATGTGTGTGTCTGTGTGTGTGTGTGTGTGTGTATAGAGATTATTTGGAGGAAGAAAGAAAAAAAGTGATAAATAAATGATGAGTTTTAAATGTTTCTTTAGTAGGAAATGCATCAGACACACATTTGTACAGTCAGACAGATCTCAGAGAAAGATTGCAGAGCATAGATGTTTAATTTTCTTGGAAAAACCTTCTTAAGTCTGTCTCAGACTGGCCAGGTCAGGCAGCTGAGACATTCTGGGCTCGGTGTGCCTAGAGGATTCCAGAAATTAGGACTGCTTCATGCCAGCAGTTGCATGTTTATTTTCATTTCTGTTTCTTTGTTGGTCCTGGTGTTTGTTTGAAACCCCAGAGACACCCAGGTGGAATCTCATCTGTGTTGAGCACATACCCTTCAGCTTGCGTGACAGGCAGCTCTGCCCAAGATTGAGCTTTCTGTACCGGAAGAGAAACAGACCTGAGGCAAGGATGAGTGGGAAGCGTTTCTTTTCCAGGCCATCCCAGTGGGTATCCGCAAGGCAGTGGGGAGATGAGCCAGGGAGGGAGGGAAGCCAATAATGGGTGCACCTCTTAGCAAGTCTCAGCTAAGGTTTATTCCTCGGGGAACCTCTGGGAGACGCTCAGACGTGCTTTGATGTTAACTCACTCAAGGAGTAGAAGATGAGTTATTTGTGTATTTGCTTTTCACTTCCATCTGTCTGTCACTGTTTGAGAACTGCTTTTGGGACATTGACTTCTTGGCCCTTCGGGCCTGCTGCTTACTCGAGTCACGGGAAAGTGCTCAGGCAGAGAGCTACAAGTGTTTGCTCTAGGATGCCCTTGTCACCTAATGGAACATGAGCAAAACTCCAGCAGATCGCCACACACAGTAAAAGAAATCCTGAGACATTTATGGAGCATTGGCTGTGGAGCAAGCCCTTTGCACGCACAGCCTCCTGTTCTCCTCCCAGCAGCCACGTGGGTCGGTCTTGTGATTGATACTTTGTTTCACAGTTGAGAAAATGGAGATGTGGAGGGGGTAGGGTCCTTATCTGAAGTAGGTCCACTTGTGAGTCATGGGCCAGCAGGGGCATTTGGCCTCTGAGCACTGAGGTTGTGGTTCTAGAAAGCAGACAGTAGGAAAGGTCACCTGGGTGGATACCTGGGGGTCTGTGTAACCCTGTATGAGGTTGGCTGATGTTTTCAATGAAGGTTCTTCTCTTACCTTCACTTTTTCCCACCCAAATCAGGGATTTTGCCAGAGTTAGCAGAGCCACCTGCTGTCTGCCCTTGTCCAGTTGAAACTTGTCCCTTCCCGTTCCTTTAACCCTTGCCCGGGCAGTTCTCGCCGTCATCGGTATCCTGATTGGTCTGGGGAAACTCTGGTCACCACAGTATGCAAATATCAATCCAGAAACCTCTCCAGACTGCTTGGTTATGCTTTCAACTTGTGGGAACACCAGTGGTTTCCAAGCACATTGAGAAGAGGACCAAAATGCCTTGCCTTGAAGTCGCCTCGAGATCTGGTGCCTGGCTGCCTTCTGTCCTCACCTTGCGCCATGCTGCAGCCACACGGCTGTGTTCTCTTCTTTGAACTTCCAAGCTATTTCTCAGTCCAGGGCCTTTGTCCTTGCTGATTCCTCTTTCTAGAAGGAGCTTCCCCAGATTTTTGCTTTTTTTTGAAATTACCAGGCCGGTGATGAGACTCAAGCCTCACCTCTTGAGGTGCTAACTGCTTTAGCTGCTGTGGCTGTACTTCTCCCAGCCGCTGCACTCTGTACCATCAGCCTTCCTGTTGCCATAGCAACCACTGTGGCCCCAGCCAGTTTCCTGTGTTAGTTCATTTTCTCACTCATGAGTTGGAATTCACCGCACCTGTTTCTTCATTTTCTTGTGTACCCTCTTCTCCCCTCTAGGAATCTAAGCCCCACAAAAGCAGGCTCCTGTCCTCATGTGTTAGGAAATGCAGAACTTTCTCCTAATGCCTGTTGTGATGTGAAAATGATGGGTTAGCAGGAAACAAGACAATGAAACAAAAATGGCGTGCAAAATGAAAAGTGGAAGTCATTTCCATGAATGTTAAACATTTTAAGATCTTCTCAGCTGGTTCCCCTGTTTGAAAGCTTGGGAGCAGTAGCCTCCCACTGAGACGGGAGCACCTGAGTGTGGTGTCACCTGTAACAGTAGGAGCGGATTGTGAATCTTTGACACCAGAGCCACAGCCTGTGAATGAAGGCTCTGGGAGCCTGGATGTGCATTTGCCAGCTTGAGAAACACAGGACCATGACCTTGAGTGTTGTAGACCCTGGGTAAGTTTATGACCGGATCCATTACAAAGTTTCATTGTAAAACAACAAAATCTTAGGTCAGCCAAGACTGCCGCCTCACCAGAGATTGGGTGTTCCCAAAAACTCTTGGAAAAAGGCTGTGTCTTTGTTGTTTCCTAACCTTTATCAGTTCTGCAGTTCCCTTTGCCTGGATCTGGAGTGAAGATTATTGTCTTGGTCACCTGGTACTACTGTGACAGAAATACCACAAGCCAGTGACTTTAGTAAAGAAAAGTTGGTTCTTACATGGTCCAGTAGGCTCCAAGTCCAAATTCAGGATGCCAGCCCCAGGGGAACACATGCTCTCTCTGTCGGCTCTGGAAGGTCCTTGGGTTGCATCAATCTTTCTTTGGTCAGAGAACATCTAGGCGCAGGAACCTCAGGTTCAAAGGCTGTGCTCTGCTCTTGGTGCTTCTTTCTTGATTGCATAAGGTCCCCAACTCTCTGCTTGCTTCCCTTTTATCTCTTATAGGGTAAAAGAATAAACAGTGGTACAGGCCACACTCCAGCGGAGCAGGGAGGTGACCTTAGGAAGGGCGTCACAGTGCCACCCTAATCCTCTTTAACATAATGCAGTCTATAAACACTGGTAGAGATTAGAATTTACAGCAGAGGAAAATCCCCAAATGGAGGACAGTCACACAGTACTGGGAATCACGGTCCAGCCAAATTACTGCACGCATTTTTGGGGGGGACACAACTCAAAGACCAAAGCTGTCACTATTGTCATTCCAACTCATAGCGATGCTATAGGATGGAGCAGGACTGCCTCATAGGGTTCACAGGGAGCACCTGGTAGATTCAGACTACCCACGTTTTGGTTAGAAGCTGGAGCACTTAACCAGTACACCACTAGGGTTTCCCTGGACTACCCACTGGCCTCCTGGAAAAAAAAAAAGCAAGATTAATAAATTCAGTTTTTCTTTTTTGCAGTAGCGTTTGTGGACACTGACCTGTTGGCTCACAGGCGTTCCATGAGAAACAGGGGAGCAGGTGGATTGGAAGCAGGCTCGTTCTATGCTTGATTTATTTGGTACATTAATCTGTTTTATTCCACGGTGGAGAAATTCGTGCCTCCTAATGAGTTTCCATAACCATTGTGTTGCTGGGCAGAACTCCCTGTGGAGGTCAGGGTGGAATTACTAGGTTTTGACCCTTATTAGGAGTTCACCCCCCGGGAATTATTTTTGACAGATCAGATTTCTTCGTAGTAAAGCAACGTGTGTTCTCACCACCGTTCTCGGCTATGTGTGCCTTGCTGCCTTATGTAGAGTACAGACTCCAGAAATGTTTTGTAAATGAATAAAAGCTTGCACACCTGCCTTGAAGCTATTCAGGATGGGCTGGGAGTAGCCCTCCCTGCTCGGTTTTGTTTTGTGTTATTACTGGGTCACGTCCCCTGAGAGGGCCCCTCACGGCCCTTGTTGCTGGGGGAACTCCACTGTGTTAGCTGCTGGTCCTCCCCTTCCTCTCTTTCTCACGTATATGTACCAAAGCGCAAGTGAGCAACAGCATCGGGTAACCAAATCCACTCTAAGTTACGCAGATAAATCGCACGCAGAGGTTCATCTTTGCTGACGGGAGTACTGAACTACTTTTAGTAACCTCTTGAGATGACACATTGCTGTGTTGCGTGACAGAAGCGGGCACTGCTGCATTCAGGAATTGGCAGGCAGGCTTTGTAGAGGAAGGGGCTGCAGTACAGATCAGCCACTTGAAAGCCTGTTTGTGATGGAGGCCCCGCCCCCAGTGATCTGACTCGTGGTTCGGAGGGGCGGCTGCTGGCTCTGTGCCCTCACCCCGCTCCAGGCCCTGGGTGAATAAGACCTTCCCAGGGGGTTTTGGTCGTCTGGTTCTGCTGTAACAGAAATACCACAACTGGATGGCTTTAACAAAGGAAAGCTTATTCTTAATGTAGTGTGGTAGGCTACAAGTCCAAGTTCAGGGTGGCCACTGCAGGAGAAGACTTTGCCTCTGTCAGCTCTGGAGGAAAGTCCTTATGTTGCATCAGTCTTTGTTCAGGGAGCATTCTTGGCACAGGAACCTCAGGTCTGAAGGACGTGCTCTACTGCTGGCACTGCTTTCTTGATGGTGTGAAGTTCCCAACTCTCAGCTTGCTTCCCTTTCCTTTTCTCTCTTGTAAGATAAAAGGATAAAAGGTGGTGGAAGCCACGTTCCAGGGAAACTCCCTTTACATTGGAGCAGGGAGGTGACCTTAGAAAGGGATTTACAGTCCCTTCCTATTCCTCTCTTGACACAATCATCCTATCTGTTAGCCACAGGCAGAGATTAGGATTTATAGCATAGGAAAATCACAAAATGAAGGGCAGTCATAGTGTATAGGGAACATGGCCCAGCCGAGGTCCTAGGAATATTTTTGGGGGGACACAGTTCAATCTGTGACACATGGATTGCCTCGTTTCCTCCCTGAACAGGCTTGTAGGCCCAGGTGGTGCACTCGCCGTTATCCTGGGCCCACGCCGAGCTGCAGAGGGGCTAAGGGGCTGTCTCATGGGTGCTCTGAAGGAAGAGAACTGTGTTGTAAGAGACAAATAGTAAGAAGCCAGAGTTTTTTAGATGAGGTGAGTGGGTCAAAGTCACGGAAGGCTTCTTTGAGAAAATGACGTTGAAGCCGAGACTGCAAAGGTGTCACCTGGTCAGGGCAAGAGCAGAAGGAAGGGCATTTCTAAGGCAGAGAAAACAGGGAGTTTGAGCTGCTTTCCCCGAATAATCAACCAGCCCACACTTGGAGAAAACTGTTGGACTTTGACTGTCCTTTCCTCTGGGACATGAGGGCTGTGGTGATTCATAGGTGGAATTCTCACGTTCTATGTGGGACACTCAAGTTTGACTCCCAGACAGTGTCCCTGAAGTGCACCCGCTGCTTATTGGCTAGAGGAGACCGGTGTGTGGCTGTGTTGCTGAACATGTGTCAGCAGGGTGTTCCGACTAAAACAGACGAGGAAGAAAGGCCTGGTGATCTGCTTCTGCAAACCAGCCAGCGAGGACCCCGGAGATCACAAAGGTCTGACCTGCAATGCATCACAGGGGTGGCACAAGGGTGGGTAGCATTCCAGTCTGTTTTGCTTGGGGTCACTGTGAGTTGGAGTGCTACTCAGTGCCAGCCCAAGAACAACCTCTGGGTAGACCTGAGGCTACTAAGACTTTTCAGTCCTGCAGGGTTGCCTTGGTGGAGCTGGGTGGGGGCACTTCTGCCAGTTTTCTCAGCTTTTATTTGAGGGTGTCAGCCTTTCCCTCACATAAGCATCCAGGCCCACAAAGCCAGCACCATGTGGAGGGCTACACTGCATCACCTCCAGTGCCCACCCTGCCTCAGCGGCTATGTCTTCTCTTACCTGAGATGCTGATGACTTACCAAGGGGCTTCTATATGAGCAACAGCACCAGGACAAGGCTTTGGATACATGCGCTGCCCTGTAGTCCCACATCACCACCCTCTTTGATAAGGATACTTGGTGATTTCTGCAGCTCACATCAAGTGCTGTGCAGAATGTAGCTAAAATACCACCTCTTCTAGCCAGACAACCCTTCTGTACCCTTGGCTGTAGAGAAAAATCTGAACGTCACTACCTGAAGTCTCTGTCTTAGTCATCTAGGGCTGCTGTAACAGAAGCATCACCAGCGGGTGACTCATCAAACATAAGTTTATTCCTTCACAGTCTAGGAGGCTAGAAGTCCAAACTCCAAGTCCGAGCTCTAGAGGAAACCTTTCTCTTTCTGTCAGTTCTGGGGGAAGGTCCTTGTCATCAGTCTTCCCTAGTCTAGGAGGATCTCAGCACAGGGACCCTGGGTCCGAAGGACACATACTCTTGGCTCTTCTTGCTTGGTGGTAAAGAATTCCTCCTGTCTCTCTCTTTCATATCTCAGGAGAGATTAAGACACAACCTAATCTTAAAAAGATTTGAGTCCTGACTTATTAACAGAACTGTCTTCTAATCCTGCCTCTTTTAACATCATAGAGGTAAGATGTATAAAACATACGAAAATCACACCAGATGACAGAACGGTGGACAATCACACAATACTAGAAGTCACGGCCTAGCCAAGTTGACAGATGTTTTGGGGGCCACAATTCAATTTATGACAGCCAGACCAGGCATGAGCCCTGACTGGTATGTCCCCATTTGGGCTGGTCTCATGTGGCTTTCTCCAGTCTCGGCAGCCCTGTGCTGCCCTCCGTCTGTGCAGAAGGTGAGCAGCATGAGAACAGTCCTGTACACTGTACACGGAGGCTGTTAGAGGTGGCACCCTAGGCGTGAAAATCGCGGCTTCTTCTCTGCCTCATGTCTTACTTTAAGGGACTGCAGAGGAGTGAGAATGTGGCGTCTGCTTCATGTTGAATAATTTATCTGGTGATTTTTATTTGAGTCTTTAAATGTTGTGGCACTAAACCTTAAAAGCCTGTTATTGTTGTTCTTAAAGCCACATGCAGCAGTCGCTGGCCAAAATAAATAATGCATTCAATTACTGAGAATGGGAAAGCTAAATATAAATTAAATGTAGCCTGTGTAAATGGGCCTTTTGTATTTGCCTCCCTAGACTTCTTCCGTTTCAACTGTTTGACGCCGTCTCCCCCAGTAACTTTTTTATTTTCTCTCCTAATCCAGCCTTGTTTGTGTCTTCCTTTATCAGGCTGTGGTTTTGCCAGGGCTGGTCCCAGCCTGACACATAAACTCCTGTTAAACTCGCAGGCAGGCTGATATGGGATACTGACGGAGGCTGATGCGGGAGCTTCCGGGTTCTGCCCCTTTGTGTACCCTTGTCACCTGCAAACTGGGAATTTGGTGCGAAGCCACCCAGCTTCCCAGAGCACTGGGGAGAAACAAAGGATGTGCAAATCAGTTATTTGCATTTAATCACGTGCTGCTTACCTGTCCTTCCGTTACGCTGTCCCGTCAAGTCTGACTTAACACCTGCCCACGCATGCGCAGCAGAGCTGTGCTTCGTAGGGTTGGCAAGGTTGTCCTTTTCTGGTGGCTGATCATCCGCCTTTCTTCTGAGATGCCTCTGGGTGGACTTGAACCTCGAACCTTTCTGTTAGCAGCTGACTGTGTTAGCCATTTGTACTACCCAAACCATACAAGGTATTATTTCTAGTTTCGTGTGAGTATGACTGCTAGAGACCAGCTATTATAGATTTGACATTAAATAAACTTGTTTAGGAAATAGAGAGCCAGAATTAAGATAAAACTGAATGTTTTCTGTTTAGGAAGACCCCAGGCTAATATTTGCACAGAGAGAGAGACTCTGCAGCCCCACGTGAACCACTGCAAGGATAGTGAAAGGTCTGTTTCCCTCGTTCCCAGAGACAAAAATTGGGTTGCAGGTGAACTGTGTGTGCTTGGTTCAGTGAGAGAGCCCCTGACAATTCAGAGATTGGAGAGCTGCCTGGTGATGCTTATTTTGGGGGAAGTCCCAGGCTGTTAGTCACAGAGCAACCTGAGTATTCACACAGAGAGCTGGTTAGTAAGGAGGACCAAAGAGGAATTGATGTGTTAGAGTTATGGCATTGGCAAGGAATACTGAACATACCATGGACTGCCAGCCAAAAACCCAACCCAACCCTCTGCTGTCAAGTGGATTCGGACTCACAGTGACCTCACAGGTCAGAGTAGAACTGCTCGCCTAAGACCATGGTCCCCTGCCCCCTGCCCCAGCTACTCTGTCCTTGCAATATTGGGTGAAGATGGAAGGAGGATTCAAGTTATGCTGAAGTCCACTTAATATTGTTCTTGTTTCTAATGTGGGCTATCACCGATTTCACCCAACCAGACTTCTAGCAGCTATCTAATCTAAACCCCCCCCCCTTCGCCCAACCTCCCTCTCCTCCCTTGCAGCCGTCAAAGAGTCTTCTCTTCTATACATAAGTCTGTTTTTGAGATCTTATCTTAGGGGTCTCATACAGTATTTGTCCTTTTGTCGCTGACTACTTTCACTCAACATAATGTCTTCCAGTTGAAACCAGGTTAGGAGATGTTTCCTGGAATCATCATTATTCTTTATCATTGCATAGTGCTCCATTGAGTATATATACCATAGCTTACCTATCCATTCCTCTGTTGTTGGGCATCTGGGTTGATTCCATCTTTTTGCTGTCGTGGACTGTGCTGCGATAAACATTCTTGTGCATGTGTCCATTGATGTGAAAGGCCTTGATTCTGTAGGATATATTCCAAGTAGTGGAATTACTGGGTCAAATGGTATATCTATATCCATTTTTTTAAGGAAACACCAGATTGCTTTGCAAAGAGGCTGAACCATTTTGCAAACCCACCAACAGTGTAGGAGGGTTCCACTTTCTCCACAGCCTCTCCAGCATTTGTTGTTTTGGGTTTTTTGGATCATGACGAACCTTGTTGGGGTGAGATGGTATCTCATTGTCGTCTTGATTTGAATTTCTTTAATAACTAAAGATCGTGAACATGTCTACATGTGTTTTTTGGCTGCTTGGATCTTCTCTTTATGGAAATGTCTGTCCATCTCCTTTGCCCATTGCTTAATTGGATGATTTATCCTTTTCTTATTGATATTTTGTAGTATCTTATAGATTATGGAGATCAGGCATCAGTCTGACATAGAGCTGCCAAATATTTTTTCCCATTCTGTAGGTGGCCTTTTAATTCTATTAATAAAGTCTTTGGATGAGCAAAAGTGTTTGATTCTTAATAGTTCCCATTTATCTATTTTCTCTTCTGTTGATTGTGGTTTGACAGATTTTGAAGTCTATCTACATTGTGTATTAAAACTTTCATTGTTGTTCCTACCTTTTCTTGGATGAGCTTTATCATTTGAGGTTTGATATTTAGGTCTTTTAGCCAGTTGGAGTTGGTTTTTGTATAAGGTGTAAGATATGGATCTTGTTTCAATTTATTGTAGGTGGATATCCAATTTTGCCAGCACCATTTGTTGAAGATACTGTTTTTACCCGAGTTTCATGTCTTAGGGCCTTTGTCGAATATCAACTGTTCATTGGCAGATGGTGTCATCTCTGGGATCTCAGTTCTGTTCCATTGATCAATCTGTCTGTTCTTGTACTAGTACCAGGCTGTTTTGACCACTGTGGCAGTGTAGTATGTTCTAAGGTCATGTAATGAGAGACCTCCCAGTGTGTTCTTCTTCTTTAGTAGTACCTCACTTATCCAGGGCTTCTTTCCTTTCCAAACAAAATTGGTGATTTGTTTCTCCATCTCATTAAAAAGTGATGCTGGAACTTGTATTGGGATTGCATTATATAAGTAGATTGCTTTGGGTAAAATAGACATTTTCACAATGTGAAGTCTTACTATCCATAAGCAGGGTAGATTTTTCCATTTATCTAAGTTTCTGTTAGTTTCTTATAGTAAGGGCTTGTAGTTCTCTTTGTAAGGTAGACCATGTATCTTGACCCAAAGGCTCAGCATCTCTTGGTGACAGCCCATCTTCGTTGCAGACAGAGTTTGCAGTGGTAGGATACGTCTTGTTGTTGGATTTTATGTAGTAGTTTCTGTCCAATCTCCTTTGCCAGGCCAAACCTTGTTGAACCTTTTGCATTTGAGTTGATTCCCACTCATAATGACTTTATAAACCAAAACCGAACCCATTGCCATCGAGTCAGTTACCATGCACAGCAACCCTGTAGGACAGAGTAGAACTGCCCCATAGAGTTTCCACGGAGCACCTGGTAGATTTGAATTGCCGACCAAAAGCAGGCATAGCTTTTAAACAGTGTGCCACCGGGTTTGCAGCAATCCTATGGGATGGAGTAAAACTGTCCCATAGTTTTGTCAAAGCTGTCATTTTTACAGAAGAAGGCTGTCATGTGGTTCTCCTGTGGAACACCTGGTGGGTTTGAACCACTGACCTTTTGGTTAACTTATAGAAGCAGAAAATGTTGTGGCCTGGTAACAGTTATTTATCAGTGAGGGGGTTTATAGACCTTGAGAGAGGAGGAATAATTCTTGTACATTCAAATGCCTGGAGTCTTCAACCCTTTGAAACATGGTGTCTTAAGCAATAGTGTTCCTTGCACTAGAACAGCTGTCTGTCCAAGTTGTGGGGGGCTGCGGGGAATGTATGACGAGCTGAGGTCTGGGACTGGAGTGAATTACCTTTCAGGTCTTGCCTAGCCCTGGGAGGTGATAACTCTGACAAGTGGGAAGATTTCCGTTAGACTGACCTAATGTATTATTTAAAAGACACCACCCATCTCTGACGGCGGTCTGGGTTATCACGGCTCGGCTGTCTCTCGTGAGTCATGCACTGAGTCATGTTCTGTGTGGCCAAAGCCAAGGACACAAAAAGCTCAGCTCCCTCGGAGGTCACCGTTCTACCTGGCTGCCTTGAGTGTGTACAGAGGGTGTTTGGGGAGACTGTCCTGTCCATGGTGAATAATAGACAATCTGTGTATTGTTTTAGGGTTTTAATCAATTTTGTTATAAAAAAACCGTGCATGCTCATTTGAAAAAATTCTAACAATACAGTAATGTAGAACCTAGAAAAGTAGAGTCTCTAAAAAGGTCCTTAGTTGTCTCTCTCTCATCTCTTTCCTCTCCGCTAGAAAAACCCCACTTTAAACAGTTTGGATTTCTTATTTTATTTTATTTTGAGATGGGTTGTTGTTGTGTGTCTTTGGGTTGGTTTCCCATAGGATGGAGTAGAGCTGATGATTAGTTTCCTAGGCTGTAATGTTCACAGAAGCAGGTCCCCAGGTCTTTCTCCCACCGAGCTACTGGGTGGGTTCCGATTTCCGGTCTTCGTCAGCAGCTAAGCCCATAATCAGTGTGGCACCAGCACCCCCTTTTTTTGAGATAAATGCCTGCTTTTTCATTCATACTCCTGAGCTGTCTCTGCCTCTTCCTCTGTCTGTGTTTGTTCTCAAATACACGTGCTGTTTTGTTTTTTCCCTTGAAATAAGATTGTATCTTCCAGTGTTTTTCAGTTTGCTTTCTTCAATTATTAGGAAACCTTGTCCTTTCTCCCTTCTCTTCTCTCCTCCCCCCATATCAGTTAGTACAGATTCACCCGTTTCTTTGTAATAGCTCTCTTCTATTTCTATTTTTTTAGAAATGCTATAATTTATTTCCCCAACCCACATCCCTTTTCCTCTACCTAAATCCCTTTGGAAAGATACTTGGGCTCTTTCCAGATTTTTGTTCTAGCAGACAGTGAGCAACCTGCTTCTTAATTCTGACTATTTTGAAGCTTCCTGATGGTCATCCAGTTGGCTGGTATTTTAGTCTCTTGGAACACGGAAACCAGTAGCTCAGACAGAGCCGCGCTGTGTAGCCTCAGTGCACAGGAGAGGTTCCCGCGGGCTGTTGAGCTGGATGCATGAGGAGGAGAGGGCCAGTCGTGGGTGTCTATGGGAACCCGTTGTGGAACCTTCTGATGCCTCAGGAAGAGAAGTCATTATAAGTGGAGCTGTCTAGAGAACTTGAACTCCAAGGTACAGCTCACTCCACGTAGCGGCCAGTCACACAGGAACCTTCCTGGCCCATTTGTTGTCCAGGGCAGAGCGAGTCCTAAAGCTGTGTGCCACTCTTCAGCTTCGGGTCATACCTGATACACGCAAGGCACCGTCCCCTCCCTGAGCACAGGTCACAGCGGTATGTGACCTCTTTCTCCATTCCTGTATTGTCAGTGAAGAATGAAGGAGATGCCCGTCAGAAAACCCAGCTGGTGACGCCACAAAGACAGGCCTGGAGAGCTGCTTCCATGATGATTACAGCTGAGAAAATGCTATAGAGTTCTACTGTGTGACAATAGGATTCTCGTCAGTTGGGGGCTGACTTCACAGCAGCTAACAACAATCACTGCTCCAGAAATTCTGTTGGGTGGGCTAGGATGTCTACCTGCACAGCGCTCACTGCAGAAGAGACAAAGTGAGCAGACCCCACTGTCATCACTGACTTTGGGACAGGAATCAGCCTGAACCCACTTCCCACCTGGAAGTGGACTCGGGCCTCCCTTTTCCACATTTCCACTCCTCCTCATAAGCCACTACCATGGCAGTTCCTCTCTCTGACCCTAACCACCCGGAGTTACATTAGTCCTCAGCTCTTGCTCTCCTGTCCCACGTCAAAGCATCCTTGGACACCTGAGGTCATCAGGGAGCTGCCGTAGGCTCAGGAGTCTGCACAACTCCCTGCACTGCAGACCTGGTGGTGCTTGTGTTTCTCTTTGTGCGTCTTTCTTTCTTTCTTTAGTTCCCTGGAACCAGGTCTCTGACTAGAAGGACTCTGTCTTTTCTCTGTCACCCAGCCACTCCAGAGCAGGGTCTATCCAGGTTGACTCTTTACTGGTAGCCCTGCCGACTCCTTGCCTCTGTGGATTCTTTAATTCTCAGTCACAGGTCACAGAATTCATGAGACTGTTGCCTATATTTAGAGTTATCCTGTTTGTTATAACCAGAAAGGATACAAGCACAGAGACATCTGGCAAATGATAGGGGTGCATCTCCACGATGGGTTCTCTGCTCTGCCACACCCCGTCAGGCACAGATATTCTCACTGATTCAGGAGGGATGTTTGCCCTTTTGTGACTGACTCATGTCACTCAGCGTAATAATTCGTCAAGGTTTATCTGTGCTATAGCACATATCAGAACTATTTTATGTCTGAATAATATTCCATTGTATGGATATGCCACATTTTTCTTAACCATGTGTCTGTTGGTGGACATTTGTGTTATTTTCACTTTTTGGCTATTGTAAATAATGCTGCTGTAAACATCTGTCTGTGTACAAATTTTTTTGTGTGACCACATTTTCATTTCTCTTGGGTATATACCTTGGGTTAAAATTATTGGGGCCCTGTGATAACCCTGTAAACCCTGGTGGCATAGTGATTAAAAATCCAGCTACTAACCACAAGGTCAGCAGTTCAAATCCACCCGCTGCTCCTTAGAAACCCTATAGGGCAGTTCTACTCTGTTCTTCATGGTGCTATGAGTTGGAATTAACTAGACAGCAACAGGTTTGTGTTTTATTTTTTGTTTTGTGACAACCCTTTGGAGCTCTGGTGGCACAGTGGTTAAACACTCTGGCTGCTAACTGAAACATTGGCAGTTCGAACCTGATAGCAACTGTACAGGAGAAAGACGTGGCTGTCTGCTTCCATCAAAATTGTCAGCCTGGGGCACCCTGTGGGGCAGCTCTAATCTGTCCTCTGAGGTTGCTGTCAGTCCAGAATTGACTTGATGTTAGTAGGTGTTTTCATTTTTTTTTTTTTTTTTCTGTAAGGATCTCAAGTAGTGCAGTGCTTAAGTGCCTGGGCACCTAACGGAAAAATTGGTGGTTTGAAGCCACCAGCTGCTGTTCAGAAGAGAGAGGTGGCATTCTGCTCCATAATGATTACAGCTTTGGAAACTCTATGGGGCAGTTCTATGCTGTCCTATAGGATCACTATGAAACTGCACCAACTTGACAGCAGTGGCTTTGGTTTTTAGTTTATGATAACCCTATGTTCATTTAGCATTGTGAGGAACAGCCAGACTTTTTTCCAAAGTGGCTGTACCATTTTACATTCCTATCCAGCAATGGGTGAGAGTCTGGGCAGCAGAGTTTTTAATAAAAACCTCAGTGATTCTTGTGATGACCCAGTTTTAGAAAACAAGCTCAGGGGGCAGTGCAGTCTCTCTTAGAATGAATCCAGGGACTGTGGCTGTGTTGTTCTGCCTGGTCCCTAGCAGCGAAGGACATGTTGAATCAGCGCAGGATGCTGCTCTTCAAAGAAACCCCTGTTCCAAGACTGAAGGACCGAAGACAAGGAACTCTGGATTGGGGTCAGCCATGCTGAGTTTTTGTTACTGCTGCTGCTTTTAAGAATATACACGGCGGAACATGTACCAGTTCAACAGTTTCCCATGTACAGTTTAGTGGCATTAATTACGTTCTTCAAATCATGCAACCTTTCTCACCCTCCTTTTCCAAGTTGTTCCTCCCACACTGATATAAATGTCTGCTTCCTAAATTTTCTGTCTAATCTTTTAAGTTGTCATTGTCAGTTTTATCCATATACCAAACCAGACCAAACTCACTGCTGTCAAGTTGACTCCAACTCACAGCAACCCTATAGGACAAAGTAAGACTGTCTCATAGAGTTCCCAAGGAGTACCTGGTGGCTTTGAACTGCCAACTTGTGATTAGCAAATGTAGCACTTAACCACTTTACCACCAGGGTTTCCTGATCCCTTATAGACACATCTTAAAAGAGAATAATGCTCAAGACAGATATTATTTTTTGGTTTTAAGAAGACTTCAGGAGTATTTTTGGTGTAAGGTTTAAAGACTATCTCAAGATAGTAGTCTTGGGTTCATTTCACTTCCATGGCTCCGGAAAGTCTAGATTCAGTGAGAACTTTTAATTCTGTGCTACATTTCTCCCCCTTTTGATCAGAACTTTCCTATGGAATCTTTGACCAAAACATTCAGTAATGGTAGATGAATGCTTTCCATTTCTTCAGGTTTCATGGCAAAAGAGATGGCTAACTGTCTAAGGAGACAGTTAGTGATGCATTCCATTACTTCCTCCAATTCCTGACTCTCTTTCTTCCTCTGTTGTTGTAAGTGAATAAAGACCAGTTGTTGTGCCTTGGGGGGTTTTCAGTTATGCTTTAGGTGAGGTTTACAGCTCAGGTTAGTTTCTCATGTAAAAATTTATACACATATTATGTGACCCTGGCTGCTGACCCTGTAGTGTGACTGCACGTTCATCCTTTCTGTCCGGAATTTCCTGTGTCCCTTCAACCAGCTCCTATCCCTTTCTGTCTTTTCACCTAGCCTTTAAACAGGAGCTGCCCATTTAATCTCTTTTATCTGCTTGCACTAATCAGAAGAATACCTTTCCCAAGTATCATTTTCTGTGCCACAGTTCAGTCTGTTCTTTGTCTGAAGAGTTGGCTTCAGGAATGGTTTTAGTTCTGGGTTAACAGAGAGTCCAGGGGCCATATCTTCTAGGGACCCTCCTGTCTCAGACCATTAAGTCTGGTTTTCTCACTAGAATCTGAGTTCTGCACCCCACTTTTCTCCTTGCTTGCAAGCCTGTAAGACCCTAGGCACTATTTAAAAAAACCAGGTGGTGACACAGAAGACCTAAAGGTGGTATGTGGGCCAGCTAACTGGGATGGCCTGTGAAATGGCAACCCCAAACTTCCAAACCAGGAAACCCAATCTGCGTAGGTGTTTGGTGTACATACGCAGTCTTGGCAGCTGTTCTTTTATTGTAAATATACTTATCACACAACTTTTGCCTCTTTTTTCTTTTTCTTTTAAAAATGGGATATGGAAAATAAACCTGGTTGCCCCCATGAAACCTTAGGATAGAGAAGAAACTGCTTCATATATACTTACTTTTTTCTTACTTCCACGGAACAGGGATGATATTTGGTCTGAGTTGGCATCTGACTTCTCCATGTTTCTGTAGATTTTTGTTGTTTGTTTTTTAGCATATCTAATCCATTTTATCTTCAATTGTCTTCCCTGACTCTTATTAGCTATAAAGTAAAGTGGTATGTGATGTTGACATGATTATTCTGAACTCTGAACAGTGGGGAAGAACTGTCTTCATGTATAGTAGGATCTGAGATCTAATTATTAAAATATAATTGAGAAGTTCCTCAGACAATATTTTTTATCTGTGTCAGATCATCTCAGGATAAATCTACCCCCCCCCCAAAACCCAAACCCATTGTCGCTGAGTCCCTTCCGACTCATAGTGACCCTGAAGGCTATGAGAATGAATCTTCTCAGGACAGAAATGAAAAATCTGAAGTTTTCCATGTACATACCCTTAAATTCTTGTTTCTTTTTTCCTCATCTTTCAGAATGAGACCCGGGCAGAGTGATTACCAGGAGTAGAGCGCCTGGACAAAGTTGCTCCCTTTTAATGAGACACAATAGCAGGCACATTTTAGGGACTACTTGGTAGCACACACAGACTGTATCAGTGATCTTTGGAGTCACTCTGAGCAGAATTTGAGTTCCTGCTGAGAAAAGCTCTTCACTTTGTTTCATGATGTATTTAATGTTTTCTCCACAAAGCACTGCCGCAGAGGCATGGGGACAGCTCCTGCCCACGCTCCCAAGGTAACATCAGAGATAGTTCAGCTCTTTTTTTTTGAGCTTCCCTGGTATCTGATTCTAAAGAGGGTAGCCAGCTACAAAAGGCAGAACAGATGTGCTTTGTTTGAAGGTCTTGGAAGGAGGACTGATAAACTGTAATGCTCAACAGACTCTTTACCTTAAAGCCCAGCTGAGGCTGTGCCTTTGCAGAGAGACTGTTTGCAGGGAGAAGAGTGGAGAGATCCACTTTGGGGGCCTGAGGAGGGAGGTGACCAATGCAGCCCACCAGGAGTCATTATGTCTCATGGTGCGGGTACCACAGTATCTGTACCCAGCCTACTTCCCAAATCAATTTAAGGTGACATTTACACAAAAGAGCTCTTGATATGATGGTAGAAATGGCAAATGCTTTGTTACCTGTATATTTACCATAATTTTCTAAAAATGTTTAAAAAAAAAGCTCGATGTGTTGAAACTGAAACACAAGGACATGAATCAGTGGTAAAACAGGGATAGAAGAGAATTACAGCAGAAATGTAGGCTAAGGTAAGCTTTTCTAACCGAGGAGGAAAGCTAGCTCTGAGCTTCCCAGTAGTCCATGCAAAGAGGGAAATGTGACTTTCACAAAAGGACACAAACTCATCAGCATAGAATGTTTCATTTTTAGTTGGTTTTGCCAAGACTCATTGCCCAGAGGAGCAGCACTGAGAGCAGTAGAGCGTGTGAGCTTTGAGTCTGACTTGGCCTGAGTCCTGCCTCTCCCTTTTTAGGTTTTAGATGTAAAGGGGGAAAACAGAACCTCATGTAGGATGAACTCTATCAGCATCTTGGCCCAGTGCCTGATGCGTAATCGGCTCTCAAATATTCGTGTTACTGCTGTTTCAGGAGCCCTGGTGATGTAGTGAATAAGAGCTTTGACTGCTAATCAAAAAGTCTGCAGTTGGAATCCACCAACCGCTTCTTGGACACACCATGGAGCAATTCTGGCTGGCCTTGAACCTGAAGCCTTTTGGTTAGCAGCCAAAGGCATTAGCTGGTTGCACAGACTTGTTACTATTCGTAGGCAAAGATAGAAGGTCCAGCAGCCTCTGACTCTTTCTGAGTGGTTTGTCTACCAGAACCAGTATCAAATACTTTGTCCCTGAACCCTCGCATTCTGTCTCTTTTTCCCCCAACAGGAATGAGATTAGCTACATCAGGTCTTCTTAGACTCAAGTACATAACAGACATACTGTAAATAGGTGTTAACTGGTGTGATGACATCAGTCACGTCACCACAGTGATGTTGTCAGCAGTCCCCTACTTTTTATCCCTGTGTGCCCAGGAGAGCACTTGTTCACAAATCATATTTAGTAAGTGCATGGAGGGGAATGCAAGAAGGGTGTGAGTGCAGAGCTTAGGAGGCAGCCCAGTAAAGAAGCTTCCAGAACAGAGCTGACTTGATTCTGCAACTACAAGAGAAGCACCTCTCCATATTGTGTTTTTTTCCCCTTTGAGGAAGGAGGAGAAGGTGGCCGACTATCACCCAGCTTCAGAGGCTGTAGACGCATGCCCTTCTCATTAAGCACGGGCTTTATTCTCTGCAGAGCAGACGTGTGTTGTTGCAGTCTCCCCTCTAGGGTGCTGGTTGGGGTCCCGGTTTTCATTTAAGATGCTGTAAACCAGTCCAGTGTTCTCTCTGCATCACTGGAAGTTGTTTCAGAGCGGAGCTGTGCTTGGACCGTGAAGGCGTTTGATCTCATTGACTAGTTTAAATTTTGGGGGGGAGGTCAATGTTTTTTTCTGTTTTGACCTTGAGTCTTTTTCTCATGGTTAGTTGTTTGGCAGTTCTAGAAATAACTGTCTTTCTCTCTCTCTCTCTCTCTCTCCTCTCGTGTTTTCCCTGTCTCTTGCTCCCGTCTTTTTCTGTCCCTCTCTCCCTTTTCCCTTTCTCTCTCCCTCCCCCTCCTCTGTTTCTTCCTTTTTCCTACCCTTTGGAGCCTTGCAGTTTTATAGATTATTTTATATAACAACAACAAAAAACACCTTGCATTTTCCAAATTCTTCTTTACAGCTATAACTCAACTAGATGTTCCTGAAGCTGTGTGTGTGCATGGTGTGTGTGTTGTATGTGGAGTGTGTGTGTTATGTGTGTGTGGGATGTGTGTGGGACGTGTGTATTGCATGTGTGGCACGTGTATTGTGTCTGCGGTGTGTACAGTGTGTGGGTTGTCACTTGCAGAAGCTTACCCGTAGGACCCGCTGGCTGTCCCAGGCCGCTTTCTCTTGGCTCACCTTCCGTGTTGTTCTCAAGCCTTTGGGCTTTCTGAAGAAGGCAGACCCTGGGTTTTCCACGCCTCATCACAGCTTTTTCTTTTGCCTTGCAGCTGATGCTTTCTTCAAAGCTGCTATAAGCCTCATTCCTGAAGTTCCAAAGATGATCAACATTGATGGAAAGATGCGGCCATCGGAATCATTCCTTCTGGAGTTCCTCTGCAATTTCTTTTCTACTCTGTTAATAGTTCCGGTATGTTACCCTGGAAGCGCCCATTGGTGACATCTTTCATTGACCTGCTGTAAACATCCTGAGCCCTAGAAGTGCAAGAATGTTCTGATATATCTATGTGGTGGTTTTTTTGCTCTGATATTTGACTAGCTTGGTGTATTTTCTGTTCACACGGTGCTTGAGCCAACTGGTTCAGGCTCTCTGTACCACCGGGGGCGCGTAGCTTCAGTAGTTAAGGGAACTGGCCTTGGGGCCAGCTGCTCCTGCTGCCTACCAGCGCTGTAGTCTTAACACAGTTTTGGACTTTTACCAGTCTTCTGTGTCCTCATCTGTAAAGTGGGGGTGCCGGTAGTGTCTACTCTGTGGGATTATTGTGATGATTACATAAGTGAATACGCAAAACATCACTCAGTTGGCACACAGCCACAGTAAACATTGTGTGGCAGTGGTAGTGATAGTGGTGTTCTTCTGATGACAAAAAGTAGAAACGAGACTACATGGGCCAGAGGGACCTTGCTGGAAGGATGCTGAGGTTTCTCATAGCCTGTAGGGGATGACCAGTCAGGCTTGGGCTTTAGAAAACCAGGGCGTCCCCAGGGACACCAGGAAATCCTGGACCCTTTCTCTCCCTCCTCAGCAGAGGTCCCAAACCTGGGGTCCACCTCCTCCCTGGGGGTTTGTCAGAGTGATCATGAATTTGCATGGGGCAGATAAATAAGGCATCTTTATTTCCATGAGGCTCTGATAGAAATGCATCCTTTCATTCAATTATGATTCATAGGCAAAAACCACAGTAGTAGCAGCAGTAGCTGGAATTTTGGCACCCAAATCAATCAGCTGTGTGCATATCACATTGCAGGGGTGGAAGATATTTCAGAATAATGTTTGTGCTCAGCATCACTTCAGAAGTGCAGTAGGTATTAGGCCCATCTCTGGATCTGTTAGGTAGCACAGTCATGAAGACGCTTTAGATTACATATAACAAACGTATTTTGGAAACAATTCGACAACTATGTTCTAGTATAATTACTATTATTACTGCTGTTGTTATAGCACCGTTATGATATTCCACCACCCATTCTCAGATGACTTGGGACAAACTGAAACTTTCAGCCTTTTGTTGTTGTTGTTAGGTGCCTTAGAGTTGGTTCCGACTCACAGTGATCCTATGAACAACAGAATGAAACACTGTCCGGTCTTGCACTATGTCCACAATTGTTTACACTAAGCCCGTTGTGTCAATCCATCTCATCGAGGGTCTTCAGCCTTTTAGTAAGCAGAAAAACCTAGATTTTTCAACTTCTCTTCAAAAATGAAGTCTGCCATGGGGGGCTACATTCCCCCACCGGGTCAGTTGGCCACAGCTGTTTCCTGTGGGCAGGTCTGTGCACTGTCTCTCTGGTTCTCCCAGGTACCTTCAGACCCATCTCTGTTGTCCCACCTGGCTCCTTGGGGCATTGATGATTGAGCGACTCAGTTCCCAGTCAGTGCCCTCATGCTCAGCCACCACCTGTCTGTCAGTGGAGGCTTATGTGTTGCTGTGATGCTGCACAGGTTTTAATAGCGCTGCTAGACTAGGAAAGACTAGGAAGAAAGGCCTGGCAATCTACTTCTGAAAAACCAGCCAGTGAAAAACTTGTGAATCACAACAGTTGGGTCCACAACTGATTATGGGGATGACACAGAACTGGGCAGCATCCTGCTCTGTTGTGCACGGGGTCACCATGAGTTGGGGACCGACTTGAGTGCAGTTGAGGTTTGCATCTCGGGCTCAGAGAAGAATCTCTCTTCTTTCACTTACCATGTGACAAGGCCCAGCCCTAGGCAAGATGTCAGGTGCTAGGTGTCACTTATTCTATAGGGATTTGTGATCTGGGAATCCAGAGGAAACATGTCCCCTCACTCCCAAACTCATTTCCTTGCTGGAGGGAGACAAGACGTAGAGCAAATAGATGCACAGGTAATTCCACTGAAGGGAAGTGAGGGCTGGGGGAGGGGCTGTCCCCAGAGAAAGGAACTTGACGTAGAGGAAGAATGGACAAGGGGACATGGGCAGAAGCAGCAGCATGGGCAAGGGCCTTGTGGTGGAAAGACTGAAAGAGAGCCGCGGTGGCTGGCACACAGACAGACAGACACCTGACAAAATGGGTCAGAGCTGGCTCCTGCACTGGGGAGGTAGGGGTGACGGGCAGCCGACAGCCTTTAGTCCCCTGTTGATCTTTGTCTCTTCTTGTCATCGTGGGACCCTGCTTTCTCTCTGCTCCCCCAGGACCCCTTCATCCCTTGCTCCTCTTCCTCCTGTCCCATCCATGTTCCTGCTCCTTCCAAAAGACATTACTGCTTATTTAACCAGAGCTTAGATACCTTCACAGTGAGGCAGCCACTTGACTAGAAACAAACCCACCTCCATGACGTCAATACCTACCCCATAGGACGGAGCCCGACGGCCCTGTAGGGTGTCACGTGCTGTAGAGACTGCCCCGTCTTCCTCCTGCACAGTGGCTGGTGGGTTCCAGCTGCCCACCTTTCAGTTAGCAGCTGAGTGCTTAGCCTCTGTGCCACCAGGCAGTTTGTATACGAGACCTGAAAATTAAGTTCATGAACTCATCCTAGAAAAAGCATTACATACCACACTGCTGAATATCATTACAGTCACCTTTGAAGTACTCCCCTTGCGAAGCTATGCACCTATGCTGGTGTCTGGTCCACACTTCAAAGCAATTTTGGAACTCTGTGGAATCGCTGTCAGAGCTGTTGTCACATGAGATGTGACAATTAAGTTCGTGAACTCATCCTAGAAAACGTGCTTTGAAGGGTAGACTAGGAACTGGCATCAGTGCATAGTATCCTAAGGGGAGTATTTCACAGGTGACTGGAGTGACATTCAGCAATGAGGTGTGGAGCGCTTTTTCTGGGATGAGTTCGTGAACTTAGCTGTCAAACCTGTATGATGGCAGCTCTGATGGCCATTCCAGAAAAAAAGTTTCAAGATTGCTTTGAAGGATGGACCAGGCAGTGGTGTCAGTGGATAGCTTCCCAAGGAAAGTACTTGAAAGGTGACTGTAGTGATCTTCGGCGGTGAGGTGTGTAGCCCTTTTTCCAGGGTGAGCTCACAAACTCATCAGACCTCTTATGCTCAGTTAAAACAAGCCTGTTATTATCCCCATTTTGCAGATGTGGAAACTGGCACATAAAGGGGAAATAACTTGCCCACGGTCACCAGCTAGTAAGTGGCCAGGCTAGGACTGACGGCCAGGATGTCTGTGCTCAGCTGCCATCCTTGCTGCCTCTCGTCTAGCTCCTCAGTGACATGTTGCTTCTTCTCCCAAAGACTGGCATTTCATAGGGGGTTTCCCGAAGACGAGAAATCCAAAGGAATGATACAAACAGTACAAACCAAGGCGCCCTGCCAGGCCAGTGGGACAAACCTTGAGAGGGCCTGGTGGCTGGCTTTGCTGGGCAGTCTGGCCTGTAGCCTGGTTGGGCCAGGGGAACCATTTCCTCTCGGAATGCTGTCTGAATTCAGGACTTTTCCCCCCCGCCCCCTTCTATTTCAAAACCCCACGTCTATCTTGCTTCAGTTGTTAGCACTGAGCCATCGAAGTACAACTTTTCTTTTCAATTTTACAGCTACTGAAGCGTGGCTCTCATGTGGAATTTTTTTGTCTGTCCACAAGATTGGAGATAATCTCCTGCGTGTTAGGTTGTAACCAGAGGCTCCTGGGGGTGGCTTGCTACCAACCTTTCTGTCTTCTCTGTGGCCCCTTTCACTTTTCTCAAGGTGGGTTGACTGGTTTCCCACATATTGACGTTAAGTCACTGGAACATTGAGACTGTTGTGTCTTTCCAAGGCAGATCCTTAAATAAAATACATTTTTGAACATCCACATAGCAGAACAAAATAGCCTAGTTAGAAACAGCTGTGTGCAGAGACAGGCAGGCGTGTGCTGCCAGCTGAAGTGGCCTCTAGGTGGAAGGCAGACCATGCGGCGCGAGGCCGATGCGTGTGGTTTCAGGCATTCAGACTTCAGAGCACTGTGTTTGCTCTCTTCTGCCCTGACATTCGAACAGCGTCCTGTGTCGATGCTAACGGCTTGTCCGTCATGTCTCCCACCACTCCGCCATCGTCAGCCTCCGCTGAAACTAGCTCTGCTGTTCACATTCTCATGTTGGATTGAAAAACAAAACCAAAGCCTTTGCCATCAAGCCAACTCTGACTCCTGTGGCGAGCCCCTGTGTGCCAGAGCAGAGCTGTGCTTACAGGGTTTCCAGTGGCTGCAGACTGGAGCCAGTCTACCAGGGTTCAAATCCTGAGTCGTCCCTGTGCTGGCAGTGTGACTTTGGACCACATGGCTTCTGTGACTCATTTCCCCACCTGTGAGATGGGTATCATAAATGTATCTTCGGGGAGCATAGTAGGTCTCTGATAGCTATGTTAGCCACCGTGAATGTTAGCTATTGTTATTCGCTTGTGTGGCTCTGCCTTGGTGCTTGGCACTTAGAAAGTGCTGGGAGAAAAGAGGTGTTCCATTCGTCCTTTAACGAGTGCCTGCCTTGTGTGCAGTACTGCCCGAGGAGCCAGGGACAGGGCTGGGTCACACGGCGTGGGGGGTGGGCATTTACGGAGGATAGCATGCACTGGGCCGTCCTGGCTAGAGCTGCAGTAGCCGAGACCATGAGTAAGTTCTTCTAGAAGTTACAGGCTGGTCTGAAAGGAGAGTAAACAGGTAGATCTGTTAGGTGTGAGTTGTCAGTTTGTTGTTAGGTAACGTTGGGTTGGTTCTGACTCATAGTGACCGTGTGTACAACACCGCCCGGTCATACGGTTCTCGTTATACTTAAGCCCATTGTTGCAGACACTGTGTAGACCCTTCTCGTTGAGGATGCTCCTGTTTGTCACTGACCCTCTACGAAGAAGCATGACATACTTCTGCAGAGACTAGTCCCTCCTGATGAGATGTCCACCATCCTCACTTCTAAGGAGCATTCTGGCTGTACTGCTTCCCAGACAGATTTGTTCATTCTCTTATTTAGTGGATGAATACAATAAGATCATTTCTGATGGCAGGAACTTCCCTGAAGGAAATAAATGGTGACTTGAGATAAAGAGAGACTGGGCAGGGGGCACTCTGCCTTGGGCAGTCAGGAAGGCCTTTTGAGGGGACAGCATTTCACATGAGACCTGGAGCTCGTCCAGGAGCCTGCCTGGCCAAGCCCAGCCTCAGAGATTCTAGTCAGAGGCACCAGTTGTCTTTGGCAGGTGTGCTGGGTGTTTCCTGGTGGCCCTGCTGTCCTTCCGCCTTTGGATAGCATTACCTGGGTGTCTTTCCTTCTGGCTGCCACTCATTTTGCCTGATGAGAGGTGTCACCAGCAGATCAGAGGGCAGGAGGAAAGACAGGCTGGGGTATTTCCCTGCCTCCGCTCCTGCTGAGCCCTGGTTTGGCAGTGGCTTTGTTCCTGTACCCAAGGTCACAGCTCTGGCCAGGTGGCCTCCTGTGCTCAGGTCTTGCCAAGTTCCCGTAACACCACTCTCTACGCCTTGTCCTTTCAGTCCAAGGGGTCTCAGTTTCCCGCTGCTTGTTAGTTCATGTTCCTCTGCCCACGTCTTTATAAATACCCTGCACCAGATGGCTCTCATGGAACCAAACCTTTCATGAGTGCTTCACCTGTGACCTGCCATGTCCCCGGAGCAGCAAAGGTGTGACCAGAGTGAAGGGGCTGGGGAGTGACGTGTGATGCAGGTGGGCAGGTCCTGAGAAGCCCTGTGGGTCAGGGCAGGGACTGGGACATGACTTCCAAGGGGGGTAGAAGTCTCTGGAGAGTTGAATGTGGGGGAGTCACATCACTGCAGGTGCCTTTTTGAAGCTGAGCAGAGACAGCCCACCTTATTGCATCCCAACGCTTTGTTCTGATTCAGTTTAGCATCTGAGAAACACTGTTTGCTACAAACTGTGTGGCTGTCTCTTGGAATTCTCTTGTCCCGAGTCTTCAGTTTACCTGTGAGTGTTGTTGAACGGCCTCTCTACTGAAGAGTGAGGCTCTGTTTCAAGTTGGTGGCATCAGGAATGACAGTGGTAATTTGGAGGCTTACCCTGTGTGGGTGGCTTCTGCCGTCCCATCTGCTATGAGACCTGCAATCTTCCTTTTGTAGTTGGAGGAATGAGACTTTTTTTTTTATTATTGCCACATAAAAACAAGATGGTAATTTCTGGAAGCAGGCCATTAAGCTGACAGGTAGCTCTGCTTTCCAGTTCCTTGGACCCCAAAGGGATGGCTGCCCAGCTGGCCTCTGCGTGTGGGCGGAACCCCTGGATTAATGGGGTGTGTTGACATTTTTCTCTCTGTTGTGTAACCACAGGATTGTGAGTGGGCTTTTCAGTTGTAAAGTAACTGGCATCTTAATTTCTCTACAGCTGCTGAGGGGAGGGCCTTGGGTTGCTGGGGTGTTTTATTTCTTGCTTCACACTGGGGAGTATTTATTGATCCCTGTCTGCTTCTCTGCCAGGACCATCCTGAGCATGGGGTCCTCTTTCTTGTGCGAGAGCTTCTCAATGTGATCCAGGACTACACCTGGGAAGACAGTAGTGATGACAAAATCCGCCTCTACACCTGCGTCCTGCACCTCCTCTCCGCCATGAGCCAGGAGACCTATCTCTACCACGTGGACAAAGGTACCCAGGTGTCCCCTTCCACGCTGTGACTTGAACTGCCTGAAAGTCCAGTGAGGTGTTGTCCCTTTCGATTTTCTGTCCCCCGCTGTGTGGCATACCTTCTGTGAGCGGTACATACAGTCAGTGTGCTTGTCTGTTAACCGAGAGATTGGCAGTCCAAGTTCAGAGGCACCTCAGAAGAAAGGCCTGGCACGCTACTTCCCCAAAAATCTGCCATTGAAAATCCTATGGAGCACAGTTCTACTCTGAACCCACACTGAGTCAGCATCCACTTGACAGCAATGTGTGGTGGTATATTTTAGCTACCAGGTTTCTGTAGTCTGTCTGATCAGCAGAATTATTTGGGACAGCTTGTAAAAGAAAACACAGATTCCTGAGCCCCCTTCTGTACCTCTTAAATGAGCATTGCCAGGAAGAGGCCTGAGAATCTGTATCTTCAACAGGCCTCTCAGATCATTCTTCTGATCAAATTTAGAGAAATGTCTTTTGCATCAGTGGTCTCTTAGCTACAGAATAACTGGAAAAAATGGTTTAGTATACACGTGTTTGAGCTTCTTCCCAGGCCTGTGACTGAACCACAGCCTCAGGTGGGCCCTGGCATGTGGGTTTTTGATCAGGTCTTCAGGTCATGCTGAGGTTCAATGTTTTGGAAGGAGATGACCTTGTTCTCTCCATGCTGATGGCTGTTTTGAACGTAGTGGTGTGAGTTTAGGTATAGCCACCTCATGTCCTGACTGTGGCTAACACAGGAGAGGCCCAGTTTCAGGCCTCTGCCCCCTGGAGCCCTGGTGGTGCAGTGGTTAGTGGATCAGTTGCTAATCAGAAGGTCAGCAGCTTGAGTTGGGCAGCTGCTCCTTGGAAGCCCAATGGGGCAGTTGTATGCTGCCGTGTAGGATCACTGTGAGTGGAACTGGACTCAGTGGCAATGGGTTTACTTGTTTTTGGTTTTTGGCCCACTGAACCCAAGTATCTCCTGCCTGTTGGACCTGTAGTTCCAATTTTTGGTTTCCAAAAAGTGGCCCTATTGTTAGAAGTCCTTCTGTCTGCAGTTATATACCTCGGGGTTTACAAACTGTCACTAGAGTTGGAACTGTCAGTGAACATGTTTGCCATGTGAACAGATGGCCTTCTGTTACTGAAGGTTTTCTTTCTCTGAGAGTGTGGCTGTTGATATAAAGATGTAACTTGGGGAGACTGGCATTGGTGATTATGCTAGCTACTTCTCTAGCTACCAGGCGGTGCACTAGACCCCCAGGCCTTTTTCTCGTTAACCCTCATGGCATTGCTGTGAGGACAGGCACACGGCCCCATGTTACACATGAGCAAAGGGAGGCTCAGAAAGACAAAGGCATGGAGGTAAGCGTCGCATGCTTCCTTAATTACAACCTAGCGGTTGTCATTCAAGTATAACGTGCACCAGAACACACAAAACTCAATGGATTTCACAAAGTGAACACACCCAGGTAACCACCACGTAGATGAGGAACTAGAACATTCCATTGCAAGGAATAAAATACTGGCACATGGTACAACAGGAGTGAACTTTGAAACCATGCCAGGTGAAAGAAGCAGAAATAAAAGGCCACATGTTGTATAATTCCATTCATAAGACAGATCCAAAATAGACACATCCACTGGGACAAGAAGTGAATTTGTGGTCGCCGGCATTTAAGGGGAGGGGACAACAGGGAATGGGTGCTCATGAATAAAGGGCCGCTTTTTGGGGTGGTGGAGCAGTTCTAGAGTTAGAGAATGGTGATGGCTGTGTAACTGTGAATATTCTAAAAACCACTGAATTGCGTACTTTAACAGGCACAATTTTAGCTGTGTGAATTATGTCTCAATTTAAGAAATGTTAAGGAAAAAAAAAATTGCTTCTTCAGAAGTCCTCTCATGCCCTTCTCGTCATCACCGTCTTCCTATTCCCCAAAGTTAATGTCACGCTCCTGACTTCCAACATCATGAATAAGATTGCCAGATTTTTTTTTAATTTTATATGAATGAAATAATTTAGCAAGCATTCTTTGGTATGTGACATCATCACTCAGTATTATGTCTCTGAGATTCATCTGTGTTGTACGTAGCTATAGTTTGTCCTTTTTCGTTGCTGTGTAGTCTTCTGGCATGTGATTATGTGATTTATTCCTTCTCATAAGTTTCCATTTGCAAATTAAGCCAAGCCATGTTGGGTTTGTTATAAATAATGCTGCTGTAAACGCCCTTGTGCATATCTCTTGGTGTATGCTTCTGTTAAGGGTATGCCTTGGAGAGATCCCTGGTGGTGCAGTGGTTAAGCACTCAGCTGTTAATCAAAAGGTCAGCAGTTCAAACTCACCAGCTGCTCCTTAGGAGAAGGACGTGGCAGTCTGCTGCTGTAAAGATTAAAGCCTTGGAAATCCTATGGGGCAGTTCTGCTCTGTCCTCTAGGGTCACTGTAGGTTAGAACTGACTCAGTGGAACAGTTTTTATGTATATTCAGGAGTGGAATTCCTTGCTCTTAGGGTTTGCTTATGTTCAGCTGTGGGAGACACTGCCTATCAGTTTTCCAAAAGGATGACACTAGTTGACTCTGCCAGCAGCCGTGTGTGAGCTTCCCACCTGCTCCACACCCTCACCAATCCTTGAGTGTTTTTATATTTGACCCATCCTAATTGGATGCATTTCTTTTGCATTTCTCTGATAATGAATGAGGTTGAGCACCTTTTCCTGTGTTTATTGGCTCTGTGATCCCTTCCTTGTGAGATGCCCATTGAAGGGCTTTGAGCAATAGAGAAGTGTGGGAATGCCAGACCCTGAGGTGGAGGTGGGCTGTAAATCATAGGACATGTCAGAGGAGCAGATTCATCCTTCCTTCTCCTCATTCTCTTCTTCCTCACGGAGACTCAGTGAATTCTCTCCCAAAACAAAACTGCCAGGACAGACTGCAGGAGCCAGTTGTCAGCAGAGTGCGAGGCTGTGTTTGATGGGCAAGGAGGCTAGTCTTCTAGGTCTTAAAGATGAAGATAGAAGATTGTTTTCCATCCTGTTAATCCAACTGTGTTGACTTTGGATGTAGACTTGTGACCTTTTCATAGGAGAGACACCAGGGTTCTGCACAGGTTGAGATTCCACATTCTGACTTTTTGTCTTTGTCTAGGCAGCCTTTTAGGTAATGTTGACACCACTTAGACCTGCTGAAAAAGAGGGCTTAAATAAGTTTTGCCTTTATGAAGCAGTACTAGCCACTTTCCAGATGAATAAAAAGAGAACGTTTTGAAATTACCTGGTGCAGTGATCCCACGGCATTCGTGCAAGATTTTGAGACAGAAGTATGTTTGATAAAGAAATAAAAAAGATTCCTGTGTACTGAGTGCTTATTTAACATGGGATGAAAATATCTTTGTTGGAAGATACTACTGTAAAGTGAAGAGGGCCTCCTCCACTGGTTCATACCGTCTTCCAGGCCCAGCAGATGCAGGGATTGTGGACTATTTTTAGTGGCCATTTGCCGGGGACATTACTTCCTACTCTGAGACTCTGGTCCCTTGGGCCCGCCTGCTCGCTGGTGTGACTTCTAATTCTGTAACCAGACCCTTTGTGCTTCCCTCTGTCCTTAGCACATACTAACATGGAAACCTCGTTTGCCCCCTCAGCCCTTTTTTTACCGTCTTTGGTAAATTCAGCCTTCAGCGCTCAGCTTGTTGTTAGCCGATGTTGGGTCGTATACGACTCCTGGTGACCTGAAGTACTACAGAAGGGAGCGATGTCCAGTCCTGCGCACTGTCCAGCGTGGTCATTGGTACATTTTGACTGCTGTGTCAGTTGCCTCCCTCGTTTTCATTGGCTCTACACTTTCTCAACCTGTGGCCTCTTCTAGTGATTGGTCTTTCCCGGGGTCATGTCCAAAGACTTGCCATCCTCGCTTCTAAGGAACATTCTGGTTCTGTTCCTGTTCCTTGCAGTCTTGTCCATGAACTCAGTTTTGACCTCACTATTTCCAGAACTCTTCCCAAGCATAGATTTAAGGACTCGTAACTCCCAGAATTGCCTCCTCCTGGCTCTTGTTTGTCCGTTGGCTTATTTGTCTGTCCCAGTAGGCTGTAAGCTCTGTGGAGCCAGAGCTTACTCCCCATTAGTTCCCAGCTCTGAGCCCAGAACATGGTGTGTGTGTGTGTGTGTGCGTGTATGTGTGCGCATGCACACACACCAGCCAGAGGCAGCCCACTCTGAACACATCTCTAGCCCGGGGACAGGAAGCCTGTGGCTAGAGTAGCTGACCATAGGGTGGTGGCCGTGAGTGGTACTTGACTTTCTCACTCCGCCTGTGCTAGGCTGATCAGACAAGAGTAGATTCCACCCCCAAAGAAGCAGGGGAATTTGTCTCAGATACTATTCTGGTCCTCAGCAGTAGACGTGAGAAATTTCTTCACCAGCTGCAGTTCTGCCACCCTGCAAAATCCGGTAGTAGCCAATGCCTGGATCAGATTTTTTGGCTTATCACAAGAATATCTGCTGTCCTCAACATTACAGAGAGCAGTTGCCACACAGCAGCCAGAGTGTCTCAGAAATCCAAACTTGGGACTGACTACTGCGTCGCCAGGCCATCACCACCAGCCTGGTGTCAGAGGACCAATGATGGAGGAAACAGCAGGCCTAGGAGAGCATTCCCTGGGACCAGTCCCCTCACACATGTGTGATTGAGAATGGGGTCAGTCGATGCCTAAGTAACAGAGCCGGGGAGCCAGGAACCCCGTTCTTGTTCCGAGGCAGTGTGGGTCCCTGTGGCTTAGCCCCATTTAGGTCTGCTCCAGATCAGCAGCAGCAAACAGCCATGCCTTCACCTGGCCCTGTTTGTGACCCTTTGTGCTGTACATGCCCCCAAGGTCATCTCTGTATGGCCTGTGGGTTGTGACGTTGCCCTGGGCTCCGTAGAGCGCTGCTTATATACATTAAGTTGAAATGACAGGCATGTCAGTGTTTGGGGAGCTGGGGTGAAGACAGCTAGAACAGAGTCTGGGAAGAACAGTGTCTGCATTCGCAGGGCTGTGGAGGAAGGGTGGCCTTCAAAGCAGAGGTTGTGGCTTCATTATGGCTTCTAAGGCTTTTGCAGTAGGGTGGCCTTCGCTGTAAAAGGAAAACAACTCAAGTGTTCATCGGTAGGGGCCAACTGTAAAGCATCAGCCTCTGTCCATTCAGTGGAATACTAACTGTTCAACCACTGAGACAGCACAGCTGATCGCTATATGCTGATATGCAAATAGCTGGCTCCAAGATACACTTCATTATTAAGTGAAAAGGGCCAAGCGCAAAGCAGTGTATCATACAGCATCTCCCTTTCCTTTCTGAAGGTCAGTTAGGAGCAGGTGGGGCAGAGGGAACTCAAGCTGAAGGCTGTGGTCTTTCAGTGGGCTTACTCTAGGCAGTGATTGTCATCGGAAATAATCAGAGAGGAAGGCTTTTCACTCTTACGCATTTTCAGAGGGGTTCAAGCTCCCTAACTAGTTTTAGAGAACTGCTGTGGTCCACTCAGGGCTCTTTTGAGGAAAGGATTACAGGGCAGGCAGGAGGGTGCAGTGGTTAGAGCTGAGCCCCTGGCATCAGACTTCTGAGGATTGGATCCTGGCTAACAATGCTTCCGAGCCTCTGTTTTCCCACTCCCTCAGGTTAGGACATCTTTGGGATTACACACTTGAAGAGCGTGGCCCAGTGCCTGGCACACAGGAGGCACTCAGCAGTTACCTATGATAGTGGTAACTGTTGTACCCTGCAGACCCGATGAGGAAGGGGGCTGGGCTCTGTGCCACGGGGCGTTGGGTCAGACCATCTGGCAGGCCGGGTATCCCCTCTGGGATTCCCTAGGCCCCAGTCGAGTGGGAAGCTTCTGCCTTTTCCATTTACCCTGCCGTGGTTTCCTGCCATCTGCCGCCACCGCTTGACACCCGCTGCCTCCCCTGGCCAGGGTGCCGTGGGGTGAGTGTATCTCCCGGCTCTCGTTTGCCCCACCAGTGGACTCCAATGACAGCCTGTATGGGGGAGACTCCAAGTTCCTGGCTGAAAACAACAAGCTGTGTGAGACGGTGATGATGCAGATCCTGGATCACCTGAAAGCCCTGGCCAAGGACGAGGTGAGTGCCATATGCCTGCGCCCGAGCCCTGCTCCTTGCTGGGAGAGCGTGCATTTCCAGAATAGTCTGGTGTTCCTGCTGGAAAGGAAGCAATTTCAGGGGAGTGATGTGATTCCGTGCGAAGCGTTTATCGAATGCTCAGGGCCTCAGCCGCTGTTGTCTCTATTTGGAATGTAGCCCCCCACCCCGACCCAGGTCTTCTCATCATATGGGTCTCAGCAAAAAGGCAGCTCTTCAGAGAGGCCCTCCTCGTCCCCCCTCTCCAGCACCCATGCCCTCCCTTGTGCCACAGAAGCACCTTGAGTACTGTCTGAAACGTCGTGCGTGCGTGCGTGCGTGCTCCCTCTGTCCCTGCCTCCCTCCCTGCCTCCCTCCCTCCCTTTCTCTATCCCTCCCTCCCTCCCTCCCTCCCTCCGTCCCACCCTCCCTCCCTCTCTTCCCCCCTTCCTCCCTCCATCCCTCCTTCCCTCCCTCCTGTCCTCCCTCCCTCCCGCTCTCCCATCCTCCCTCCCTTCCTCCCTCTCGTCCTCGTGCTCTGGGCCTCCCTCCCAAGAATGTAAGCTCCATGGCACCGGACTCTGTGAATCTTGGAGACGTGCCTGTGTCCGACTACCAGCTGCCCCCGCTAAGGTGGGCTTCTGGGATCCACCTGTCACTGCAGTGTCACCTAGAACAGAGCCTGGGGCACTTTAGTCAACACATGCTCTGTCAGTAATAGCATGTGTGTTCCCCACTCACCCCTTTCAGTACTCACAACACCCTTGTGAGATGTAGGTGTTATGTTTATGCCTGCTGAGCAGGAAAGGAGACTCACTTGGCTCAGAGAAGGCTGTCCGGAGCCCCCCGGGGTTGCTGTGGGACAGCGAGGATGCTAACCCTGGTTCCCAAGCCATGCCTCTCAACCCCTGCATTGTCCCCCTCAACCAAGGCATCACACTTACCCATTAAGAAGTGGAATGTGGCCACTGGCCATTGTCTACCAACAACAGTAAGTCTGTTCCCCATGCTTTGAGTAAGTTAACTGCAGTTTGTCTGTGTTAAATGCACGCATTCCAGTGCGCTAGGAACAGATGCTCTCCTCACTTGAGGAAATGAAATCCTAGGGAGATAGCTAGGTAATACGGTCAAGGCAGCCTTCTAGAACCCATGCTGTTGCCCACAACATGTATTCTTTTATCAAATTTTACATTGCTTTTCCTTGCAGTTCTTCTGTTTTCCATCTAGATGACTGGTTGACTTCAATATAGTTCCCATATCGTACAATAGAAGTAACGACCTGGTTCCCTTCCCAAGTCATGCTGACCGTAGCTTCCATTTTTGCAGCTTTGGCCCAAACGTGTGAGTGACAGGGGGATCCCACTAATTGTGTCTCAGGCTCCACCGGGTCAGTTGGTGGTTGTGGCACAGGCAGGTTCCATCATTGCCTTAAGGCCGACTCCTGCTGTGTGGTCCAGGTTGGGGGAGTGAAGGCTGGCGATGATTTAGGAGTCAGAGCTGGGGCCTGGTGTGCCGTCCCGCACCCTGCCCTTGGGTCAGCTGGTGCCTGACATCACGGAGAAGACAGTTGGCTGGCTAAATTAACATTAGCTGGTGCCTGACTTGCCACCTTGGCACGATTCTGTAGGCATTGCTCTTGACCTACTCTGAGCTGCCGTCTTGAAGCGCAGAGCGTTCCACATTTTTGATTTTCACCTATTAAGGGGCCGCCTCTCAACGTGTTTCTGATCTCAGCAGGAAGGGGCCTGTTTCCTTTCGCTATCTTCCTCCTCAATTCTTTTCGCAAACCTAAACCAAAGTTTTGTTTACTCTGTTCTCAGTGGCTTTCCAGCCCTGCCACTTGGTCTTCCAAAGCACTCCATTACCTCCCTCTTTCCTGGATTCTTTCTTGTTCCTAGATTTGCTCCCCCACCCCCTTTTCCCATACCCTTTAAAGACAAAAGATCAAAATGGATTTCAAGTCCTACTCATTTCCAGACCGTATAAGATGCTATCCCTGTCCCCATCCTCCTTTCCTACTGTACTACAGAAGCCATAAAAATACCAAACAGCTGTAAGGATATAGTACATCCCATATGTTCTAGGACCTCATTCTCTCCAAAGTATTCAAACAAGTGCTGGGGTGGCAGGGAGCAGGAATTTGGGGGGGGGGCAGTGAGGTGGGGGCTCTTTCCCAGTGCCCTCTGCCAAATCTAGGCACACTGCCTTGAAGTCCTGCATTAGGATCTCAGGCTGCAGGGTGGAGGACTCTACAAACAGCTGGGCCTGAGGGGCTCACAGCTCCCTGTCTTGGCAGAGAGAAGGTGTGTGCCACTAACCCTAAAAGCCCTGGACATGGATGCACAGAGAGCTTCCTGATTAGTGCGAAAGTCTGCTCTTGGGAGGGTAGCATGTCTGTCAAGACATGGAACCCTCTCGGACTTTACCCCCTGTGTCCCTTTCTTTGTGTCCTTTGTGACTAACAAAACTGGAGTGGTGAGCATGGTGTACTCTCTGTGAGTTCTGTGAGCCATTTGAGTGAGTTCTGGAACCCAAAGGGGCCATGGGGGTCAGCAGGTCAGAAAGGAAGACTGTTGTGTGGGTAACAGTTCCCCACTGGGCCCAGAGCCGCGGTGCCCAGAACTCGGGGGAGGTTCGTGTGTGGCTGTATTGGCCGTCAGTGGGAGGTCAGCACTAGAAGCCAGGAAGATCGGCTCATCGATCAGCCCTGGAAGAGGCAGCCTCCCCGCCCTCACCCTCGCAAATGAAAGGCCTTTTACAGACATGGATTTTCACGGAGCCCTGGTGGTGCAGCGGTTAAGCGCTTGGTGCTTATCGAAAGGTTGAACCCACCAAGGTTTGAACCCCCCAAGTGGCTCTTCAGGAGAAAGATCTGGGGATTGCTCCTGCAAAGATTATGGCCTAGAAAATGGCATGGGCCAGTTCCACTCTGTCACCGTGATTGAAAATCAACTTAAAGCCACTTAACAAGAGCCTGGTGAAAGGGACCCTCAGTGAGGGCTAAGGACCTTGCTTTTCTCTCTGCTTAGCTGATTTCAGGAGTGAGCCCTTGATACCCTGCAGGAGGTATGGATATCCTCTACCTTCAGCTTGAACTTGTTAAACCAATCTAGATCCCCTACCACTACTCCAGTGAAAATGAATTCCAGCTCCTTTCCCTGACTTCTTGAAATGATCATTTCTGGTTCTGTCCTCTAGCCCAGGGAGGTGATGTGTATTTGGCAAGTTGCACCCTGGAAAAATGGGCTGTGTGGTTTGAAAATACATTTCTTCAGTCTAATACCACAGGCTGGGTTTAATCAGGGGTGGCCACAACAGCATATAGGCCTCTAACTGTGCCTACCCAACCCTGCCAAGCTTACTATAGCAAGAAAGCCCAAAGCCATAGAAATTGGAACTGTTTTAGCATTTGTGCCCTTTTTCTGGGAGGTGATGGTGAAAATATCTGTCCACATGCATGTTAGAAACATACAGGTAGACTGAGTGGAAATGGAACTCACCGTCCTCATGTGAATAGTACCATGTGAAATTCAGCCACTTGGCAGCAGGGACCCTGAGGTGAAGTCCTCCAGACTCTAGTGACCCAAGAGCACCAGACCTGTTGCCCAGGCACTTTCCAGCCCAGGGAGGGTTCCAGTTTCAGGAGGACAGCTTCCAGCTGCTATTCCCAAGCGCCTCATCTCGTCTCAACCCTAGTGGCATCCTTGGGAGCCATACACAGGAGTCAGGCCTGTTGTAATAAGGAGCTTTTATGAAGTTGTTTGGGCATGGTGAAGCCAGGCACTGGACCAGATCCTTTAAACTTCCTGGAAAATGACAATTCTCATAAGGAAAGAATAACAAGAGACCCTTCTATTTAAAACCTCTGTGGGGATGAGGTGGCTCGAGGCCTTGAATGGATTCTCTTAGTAACGTGTTTGTGTTTTTCTGGGTCTTGGCATATCAGCCAGCATATTTTGCCATCCCTGTACCTGGCCCTAATAAGCTTATTTTTAATGAGCAGTAGCATTTAAAACCCATGTGAATTGATCTTTTTTAGGGTAAAATGCTTATTCAGAAGATACAGAGTAGAGAAATAGCCAGTCAGAGATTGTGTTTCTTGTCTGATGTTTTAAAGAATCTCTCCTACTTCAGTGAAATGTATAGTTAAAGGTCCTGTCTCAGGGAAGACTCTTTGAGTTGGATTTGAAACAGAATTTTCTTTTAGCTTGGTTTTCTAGATCTAAGCAGAAAATGGGGTCCTTCTGTTCTCCCAAGTCAAACAAGGGTGAGCTGCAAAGGTATACAAAACAGGCTGGAACCTGCTGACTCAGCTGTGCTGTCTGCCTAGATACCCAGTGGGTGCAGACCTGCTGTGTCTGATGAAATAAAGGCACCAGGAGCCAGCAGTCGGCAGGCAGTTCATAAGGCCTTGCATGGGTGCTGGCCCTCTTGCTTCATCGTGGGGCCTGACATCGTATCTTAATGATGAGATGCCTCACGGTCCCAGCTGCTTCTGTGACTGCCACCTGGTCTGGGCTGTTGCCCGGGCAAGCTGAATTTGGGGGCCCAGGTCTCTTAGCCCCTTAGCCTTCCTCACCCAGCTATGTCTACAACTGCTCCTTGTTTGTCTTCACTGAAAGACTTGAAATTCTGACTTGAGGGAAGCCACAAGGTGGGGGGGGGAGTGGACAGGCAGTCCAGCAGTCAGCGCAGAATCTGGCTCTCAATAGGCTCGACGTGCCCGTTTGTGGAATAACGGCTGGAGGGACCAATAGCTGATATGGTGGTTCTGTCCATCTGGAATTGTCCTCCCATCGCTGATCCTGGATAAACCCACATGGCTGTAGTTGGTGGCTGCTGTGGGCAGGCCTCTGCGTCTCTTTAGGTTATGAGATGTTTCCTGCTATCATTGTTGTTCTTTATCATTGCATAGTGCTCCATTGAGTACATATACCATAGTTTACCTATCCATTCCTCTGTTGTGGGGCATCTGGGTTGATTCCATCTTTTTGCTGTTGTGGACTGTGCTGTGATAAACATTTGTGTGCATGTATCAGTTGGTGTGAATGGGCTTTATTCTGTAGGATATATTCCGAGCAGTGGAATTACTGGGTCAAATGGTATATCTATATCTAACTTTTTAAGGAAGTGCCAGATTGCTTTCCAAAGAGGTTGCATCATTTTGCAATCCCACTAACAGTATAGGACAGTTCCAGTTTCTCCACAGCCTCTCCAGCATTTGTTGTTTTGGGTTTTTTGGATCATGGCCAACCTTGTTGGGGTTAGATGGTATCTCATTGTTGTTTTGATTTCAATTTCTTTAATAGCTAATGATCGTGAGCATGTCCGCATGTTTTTTGGCTGCCTGGATCTCTTCTTCAGAGAAGTATCTGTCCATCTCCTTTGCCCGTTGCTTAATTGGATTATTTATCTTTTTCTTATTGATATCTTGTAGTACCTTATAGATTATGGAGATCAGGTGGGCCTGAGGAGCCTAATAGGGGGCTAAGGAGCTAGTGGCGCAGTAGTTAAGCACTCAGCTGCTAAGCACGTGGTTGTCAGTTCAAACCCCCCTGCCATTCCATGGGAGAGAGGTGTGGCAGTCTGCTTCCCTAGAGATGGCAGCCTTGAAACGCCAAGGGGTGGTTTTACACTGTCCTGCAGGGTTGCTGTGAGTGGGAACTGACTGGACGGCAGAGAGTGTTTTAGAATGCAGGGCTAGCTGGAGGTCTGTGGGTGCATCTTAGCACCTCGAGGTGGGACGTGAGGAGGTGGCTCTGGTTCCAGGCCGGGGACTCTGGAGACGCTGCAGCTCAGCTGCTCAGCCTGCTGCTGGCTCGCTGTGATTGTTGGGCAGGTTAACCTTGGGAGCTTCAGGTACCTCGTCTGCAAAGGGGGACTGTGTTCATTTCCTATTGCTGCCGTGAAAAACGGCCACAAACTTAGTGGCTTCCAGCAGCATCCGTTCACCATCTCTCAGCCCTGTAGCCTGAAGTTGGGGCTGGCTGGCCTGGCCACTCTGTTCTGAGTTCACAAAGACAAACCCAGGTGTTGGCTGGCTGGGCTCTGTTGGGGCAGAATCTGCTTCCGCACTTTATGGAGTGCTGGCAGAGCAGTTCCCTGTGGTTGTGGAACAGAAGTTCCTGTTTTCTGGTTGGCTGTTGGCCTGGGGTTATTCATAGGGTTAGAGGCTGCCAGTGTTCCTTGGCTTGTGGCCTCCCATCCTTCTCCATCATGGGGGCTCAAGCAGGTCCTTCTGGTACTTTGAGTTGGTCTGGCCTCCCGTCCTGCCTCCCTTCTCATCAGCTGTCCTCTTGTGCCGCTTTTCTCTGACTCTAGCCTGAAAACTTGCTCTCATTTTAAGGGCCCACGTGACTGGACTGGACACCCCTAAATAATCCAGGATAATCTCCCCTAGATGAAGGTGTATAAATTCGGTTTCACCTGCAGAGTCTGTTCACAGCAGTACCAAGGTTTGTGTTTGAATAACCAGGGGATGGGACTCTTGGGGACACAGCATTAGAATTCTGCCTGCGAAGTGGGTTATAAAGGAACCTGTGTCGCGAAGATGAAACGAGGCATGTTGTGTAAAGTGCAGAGCCTGATACCCGGCCCCCAGCAGGGCTCCGTGCCCGTTACTGCCGGGGCATGTGGGCAAGGCTGGAAGCTTCTGGCAGCTGTGATGTTCCACAGTGCCAGCCAGGACCAAAAACTAGGGCCCGGCCCACACATCCAGGTTCTGGGACTCACGCTCCAGGGTCTAGCATAGAAGAGTGACCTGACCCGGCCACAAGGGCTTCATGACACAGCAGAGGCCCATTGGGAGCTGGGCCTCCTAGTTCTTCCTTCACCTTGGGGAGTTCTGTCCTCAGCTTGTTGCTGCATCCTGGACATCTGTTTCCTCCTCTGTCTTTACACCACTCAAGCTGGGGCTCAGGTTTGGTCCACTTTGACATTTTGGTTGGACTTTTCTTAGTAAGGTACCATAATCAGGTTACTGGGCAAGAAAGATTAGAGCTAGCCTTCGAGTGTAAGATGGTTTTCATAAAAGCCCGGGGTGGGTTCTAGGCATTGTGATTCTCTGTTCGTGGCTGGTAGTAGGTGTTGTTTGGTCTTAATTATCAGAGGCTGAAGGGCAGGAATAGTGACTGCTGTTTTAGGTATCTGGGGGACCCATCTGAAAGAAACATTTTTAGCCTTTGACTTTATAATTTTACTTGCATTAAAACAGGATTTGCTATTGGTTGGTTAAGCTTCCTTCCTTGATCCCACACTAGTATTCAGTCTCCTGAAGTGTGTCACTCACCCATCTCTGTGAGGCACACAGCTAAGCATTTTGCATACATTATCTCATTTAATCCTCGGGAGGTCCCTAGGAAGTAGATACTGCCTTACAGATGAAGCAGCTGGAACTCAGGCATGTTACACAGCTGCCCCGAGGCCCTACAGCAAATAGGTGGCAGAGCTGACAGTTGAACTGAGGTGTGACCTGCTCCAAGGTCAACTCACCTTCCTTGTCTTTTTCAGGCCCTGAAGCGCCAGAGCTCACTGGGCCTCGCCTTCTTCAATAGCATCCTGGCCCACGGGGACCTGCGCAACAATAAGCTAAACCAGCTCTCTGTCAACCTCTGGCACCTGGCACAGAGGCATGGCTGTGCAGACACCAGGACCATGGTAAGGCGCTCAGAAGGCCCCTTGGCCAACCCACCCGGCAGAGGACCCTGGCAAGTGCGATGGGCTTTGGGGCTTGACTGACACGATACCACCTGGCCTCACCTTGGCATCAGGCCCAGGCGTCCAGCAGCTGCGCCTTTAAGAAGGGCTTCAGGCCTCAGACTTCTGCTGGCCGCTTGCAAGGGCCAGAAAGCGTAGCACTGAGAGTTTATTCCATCTGAATAAGAGACCACACATATTAAAACAGCCAGTTGTTCCTTGGCTTCACCCAAATCTGATTTTATAAGAGCAAGTTGTAATCTAAGAAGTATTTTAAACTCTGCTGGTTTCTTCCCCTCCCTCATCCTTCAGACTTCATCTACTCGAGTGAGAAGAACGTATAAACACTCCCAATGCTGATGTGCTGGAGCCCTAGGCTCCCAGGATAGAGAATCAGACCCAAAAGGAAATGGTTTTCTCTTTTTCCTCCTAGGTGAAAACTCTGGAATACATCAAGAAGCGAAGTAAACAGCCAGACATGAGTCACTTGACCGAGCTGGCCTTGAGACTCCCTCTGCAGTCACGGACCTGACCGTGGCCCTTTCTCAGGCCTGGGCCCCGGGGGTCTGAGTCCAGAGACTTAGCCCTAGACTCTTATAGGAATTCAAAAGGTTATTTGATTTTAGGGGTTTTTCTTGTTGCTGGTTTTAATATATATACAGACTGGTTTGTGCCTTGGCCTCTGCCCAGATTGTTCTGTGATTGTGAGCATTCCCATCAAATCTTGCTCTCTAAGAAACAGCATCTTCATGCTTCTCTGTACAGGTGGCCTTTTGGTTCTCAGGAGGCCCTAAGAAGAATCAGATGGGCCTTTAGCAAGGGAGAAACTAAATAATGCAAAAGGATGCTTTTTATTTCCCATCGTATGTTGGGATACCATTTACTTATACAATATTATTTAAATGAAACATCATATTTCAGTTATACTTCGGAAAGCTCTTCTTTTCAGGGGCAACACTTCCCACCCCTAAAGTCTGGACCCAAATGGCTGACCCCACCTTGGAGGACCTAGAAAAGGCAGAAGGCCCCGTTAGCTCCTTTTTTATCAAGAGCAGTGGTCGGTTGGTTGCGGAGCATGTTGTGAGTCAAAGGAGGAAGTGAGGTCAAGCCCGAGTGGCAGGTACCCTGTAACTGAATAAACCTCCTGGAGGACCATTCTCTCTTGGTGCTGTTTAATTAGTTGTGACTCTTCATCGAGAAGAGAGAGAAGATGTTGGAAGACATTAGCCCGGCCAGCTTTCCAGCTCTAATTCTAAACAGCATGCACTTCTGGCTCCTGTTGCCAGCCGGGTGGACTCTGGAGTCTTATGTTACAGCCACAGGCTTCCACCAACATCTTGAATGAGTAAGCGCAGTGGTATCAGTGGGGCTATATTCTGTCCCCCATGAAAATGCATCCACGCTGTGGATTAAAGTACCCAAACTGTGGTGTTCTGGGAAGCTGTATCCTGACATTGACTGGAGAAGCATGCCATCTCATCTCTTTACCTTTGTGTGCAAAATGCCAGCTTCCCAGTCACCACTTATCCTCAGAAAGGAAAATGATTTTTAAACAGAAATTTGTATGAACTCGTTTCCTTACTGGATAGTGTAAAAGCAAGACTATGGTGTGAGAACAGATTTTCTGGCTGACTTCATTAGGACAGTTCCCACTGCCACTTTCCCTCCTGCCCCTCTCATGACCCAAGAAACTCTGTTGAAAAAATAGCCTGAAGGCAGGTAGCGGAGACTGGTGGCCACCAGCTCTCCTCCCCTACGCTGAACAAAGCACTGGGAAACTCAGGAAGCATTGTGGGAGTACCTGAGTGTTCGCAGGCTGCCTTTATTTTACAAAGCCGCCATCTCCATTAGAATTAGGGTTTATACCGTGTTTACTTATACAATGCTCTATATAAGTGAAACACCATCAGCAAATTCACCAGGTATGCTTGTCAAGCCATTTCTTACTTTGTAGCTGCAAATGTCAGTGAGTTTGTTGCCCGGGCCTCAACCGGAACGTGGATTTTCATGTTTGATCTGGTGCATTACGTCAAAGGGAGCTTCGTCATTCACCACCTTGCCGAGGTAGCTTAGATTCAGTTTGCCCCAGCCCATTACTAAGTCAGCAGGCCAGTCTTTGAAAACCGTGGTCTTCAGGAAATGAAATCTGCTACCATCAAGAAGGATGGAGAAGTAAAGAATCTAAGTAAGAATGCTGGAAAATCAGGTAGAAAAGAGGGAGACTTCAGCACAAGCCCTGGATCAGTTTTGTATGATTGCTCTATCAGATCACCACCAACCTGGTGGCTTGAAGCAGAACAGTAGTTTATCATCTTAAGCATTCTAGAGGTCAGAAGTACCACAGGGATCTCATTAGGCTAATAGTAAAGATGTTAACAGGCCGCCTTCTAGTGTAGGCCCTAGGAAAGAATCAGGTTGTTTCACCTTTTCCAGCTCCTGAAGGCCACGTGGAAACCCTGGTGGCCTAATGGAGAAGTGCTACAGCTAGTAACCAAGAGGATGTGGTTCCACCAGGTGCTCCTTGGAAACCCTGTGGGGCAGTTCTGCTCTGTCATATAGGGTCGCTATGCGTCAGAACTGACTCGACAGCACCTAACAACAGCAACAAAGACCACACGCGTTCCTTGGCTCATGGCGTCCTTTCCTTTCTAAGCCAGCAGTGGCCGGCTGAGTCTTGTCCCATCAACTCCCTGATGCTGACTCCTCTTCGTCCCTCCTCCAGGCTCAAAGACCTTTGTGATTTCACCAAGCCCACCCAGATAATCCTGGGTAATCTCCTCTTACAAGGTTAGCTGATTAGCAGCCTTGACTCCACCTGCCATTTCACAGTAATTCCTCTTTGCCTTGTACAGTAGGCCCCCCTAGTCCTAGGGGGGTGTGTTCCAGGACCCCCCCAGTGGATGCCTGAAACTGCAGGTAATACTGAACTCTTTATGTTTTTTTCTATACATATATACCTCTATAAAGTTTCATTTAGTCACAGTAAGAGATCAACAATAATAATAAAATACAACACATTATGGTAGTATGCAGTAATAAAAGTTATGTGACTGTGGTTGGTCTCTCCCTCTGTTTTAGTCAGCGAGTGCTGTTCTAACAGAAATACCATGAATGGATGGCTTTAACAAAGGAAAGTTGATTCTTACACAGGCCAGTAGGTTACAAGTCTAAATTCAAAGTGTCTGCCCCAGAGGAAGGGCTTTCCCTCTATGGGCTCTGGAGGAAGATTCTGGGGTTGCATCAGTCTTTGTTGAGGGAGCATCTTGGCACAGGAACCTGAGGTCTGAAGGACAGGCCCTTTTCCCGGTGTTGCTTTTTTGATGGTGTGAAGTTCCCAATTCTCTCTGCCAGATTTTTTCCTTTATAGCTCAAGAGACCGCCTCAAGGCCCAAAACAGACTTACGCACTGAATCTTGCTTTACCAACACAACTGCTGCCCAGCCACCCTTATTCACTTCACAAACTCCAAACCCACTGCCATCGAGTCATAGCAACCCTAAAGGACAGAGTAGAATTGCCCCTTAGAGTTTCCAGGGAGCACCCGGTAGATTTGAACTGCTGACCTTTTGGTTAGCAGAGGTAGCACCTAACCCACTGCACCACCAGGGTTTCCTATAGAGGCAGGAATTCCAACATGGAGGAATATCACACAATACCAGGAATTATGGCACAGCCAAACAGTTACAGATTTTTTAGGGTACACATTCAGTCCATGACACCCTCAAAATATTAAGTCGAGTACTTGCACCTTGACACTTAAAAGAAGTGCCTTGCGCCGTCTCTTTGGCATATCCCAGTTGCCAGCATAACTGCTCATGCACTGTGGAGCAAGAATTACTTAAACACAAGCACTGGCATACCATGTAGTCGAGAATTGATACCTAAGACAGCTGCTAAGTCTCTGACAGGCAGGTAGCATGTCCACCTGAAGACGGAGATCACGTGGAAAGGGCCCTGCCATAGAAAGGGGCTCAGCCAGTGAGAACTCCCTGAGAAATGGCAGACAGGTCTGAGAAGAGGGCTGTGGGGACAGTCATCTCAGATCTCGGCTGCTTCATGCCACACCTCCCCTAAATGCTGAGCAGAAATCCCAGAACTACCTTGTTCCAGTGGAGACAGACTGTTACACATATACTCAAGACTTCCAAAGGAAAACACAAGGAATCCAGGCAAGGAATAATAGACAACCATGCAGATGTGTTGAGGAGGGCAGTGAAAACCGGAAGAGGAGGGGTGGGGGAGGGGTCAAGCCAGCATCATTTCATTTACAAAGGACAGCCCCCCAGCTAAGCCTAGAAGTACACACAGCAGCTCTCCCCAGACTGGATCTCCACCAGGCAGGGACTGGCTGCAGGAGCAATAGTGGTCTCTGTCCACAGCAGTGAAGAGGCGGGATTGGGTTCCTTCTGGAAGGACACAGCGTACCATGACCATGGTGGCCCAGCCTTTCCAGTTAGACCCTGCTTCAGGAGTCAACTGCATGGATTCCTTGTGTGCTTAGCAAAAAACAAGTTTCCCTTGACCAGGTGAAACTTTCAGAAACAATATCCAAAAGAGCCAAGGGTCATTGGTGATAACAGTGAGTTAGGAAGTCACCTCCCATTACACAGAAAACCAAAAACACACTGTTGTCAATTCCAACTCCTAGCGACCCTATAGGACAGAGTAGGACTGCTCCACAGAGTTTTCAGGGAGTAACTGGATGATTCAAACTGCCAACCTGTCACTTAACAGACATAGCACTTAACCACTATGCCACCAGAGATGACACAAAATGGCAGGACGGGAAGAAAGGCCTGACCATCACCAAGGTGTACCTGGGGGCAAGACAGCAAGACAACCAACCGTACAGTTACCAGAATCAACTTGGTACCGCCAAGTGTAATTTTTACCCCACTCCTGTGTCTTTGTGACTTAGGTGGAAGTTTACAGCTTGATTTCTCATTAAAAATTTATGCACATATTTTGTGACATTGGTTGCAGTCCCCACAAGGTGACAGCAAGCTCCCTTTACCCCAGGCTCCTTGCATCCATTGGTCCAGTCCTTGTCCCTTCCTGCCTTGTCCTGCCTGTCCTGAAACGGACAGGAGCTTCTCATTTCATCTGATACACTCCTCACATTGTTCCTTATTTTTTTTATAAGCCTGTCTAATCTTTGAAAAGTAGGCTTGGGGCCAGCCAAGCCAGTGTCAATTCTGGGTTAGCAGCTGGTGGCTATAGTTTCCGGGGTTCCTCCAGTCATACTATTAAGTCTGGTCTTTCTAGGTTAATTTGAATCGTTCTGTATTTTTCTCCTGCTCTCTCTGGGACTCTGTTGTGATCCCTGTCAGGATGGTCACTGGTGGCACAGCCGGGCACCATCTAGTTCTGGCCTCTGGCTGGTGGAAGCTCTGGTTCATGTGGTTCTTTACTCCTTTGGGCTAGTCTTTTCCTTGTGTGTTTGGTTTTCATTCTCCTTTACTCTGATAGGGTTGCTGTGAGTTGGAACCGACTTAAAGGCAGTGAGGTTTTTTTCATTCCAGGTGGGATAGGACTGGTGTGTCTGAGATGGACACTTGTCAAGTTGACCCCAGACACTACTCATCAAAGTTGGATATAGGATATTTTCTTTATGAACTGTGTTACATCAGTTGACCTAGATGTCTCCCGAAGAAGCTTAATCTTGATGATCCAGGGCCCACACTGTAGTGTGCTATGTTGGCAAGATGAAAACTGTTGTAACAGCGGTTCTCTTTTACATGGAGTGGATTCCTGCAGTGTTGATGAAGGTCAGGAGAGATTATTCTCCACTCAGTGGAGGTACCTTCCAACTCCATTGCAGGCCCCTGCTCTAGGCCTTAGATGGCCTCTTTCCTTGTGCATCTCACTGTTGAATCTATGAAAAGCCAAGTTCCTGTTAGGACGGAAGTAGCTCAGATAGTCTTGCCAGTTTACACTTGCCCAGAGGTCAGGGTCCAGGAAGGTCAGCTGTCTGAAGTGGCCTGGCTCGCCTCACTTCAGTGGGGTAGTAGTGGATGCCATGTTCATTTTGCCAGTGTGTTCCTTTTTTCTTTCCTTCACAGCCTGAGGGAATTCTCCTTCCTCCAGGGCACAGGTTCAGAATGTACATTGACCCATTTTGAGCCAAAAAAAGCTTTTCTGCTTCTGGAATATTCCTGGTGTCTTGCTACACTGCCTGGAATGGCTATAGACAATCCTGCCATTCTGATGAGGCCAGCACTGCAGATGGTGGAGCAGAGGAAAAGAACATTTCCTTGGTGAGCTGATCAATGCCTTACGTCAGGATGTCCTGCCACATGAGACATGGAATTTCCTGTTTTGAGGCCAGCCCGGGGTGGGATGTCCCTAGCTTTGACGTGAAACCCACCCAATCAGAACCTGTATTTTGGGATGCAGTGTTGGGCGAATGGGAAGGTAAGGATAGGTTAGTGGACCTAGAGTTCTTCCAGGTTTGCTTGGAGTGCAAGCTCAGAGACAATGAGAATCATTGTCCCCACAGTGATGAGGCCATTTCCTGTGTTACCCCCTGTGCCCCCCTGCACTTGACCTTCACCACAGCAGCTACTTCTGCTTGTCTTCCTGTGATCACAAAGCTAAAATGTATCTGGGAAATGGCCATAGGCTTACTTGGAGAACGAAGACCCAAACTCAGTACCACTGAGTAGATCCAACTCGGTAACTCCATAGGACAGAGCAGAACCACTGAGTAGATCCAACTCAGTAACTCCATAGGACAGAGCAGAACCACTCTAAGAAGGCCTTTTGAGACTAGTGAAAGCATGCCAAGATGAAATCCAAGTACAGAGCTTTAGATCTGAAGGCAGCTGGCAAAGGCAAGATCAGTTTAGAAACCCATTTCAGATGTGCAGAGCAAGTGCAGCCACACTGGCCTGGCAGTACTGCCCAAGCCTGCCGCCACCCCAAGACGGGGAGTGGCAAAATGAGCTGGCTCTTCCTCGTCTATCATTAATTCTACTTCCTGTTTGAGATTTTAGACACATAACATAACTTCCATTTCTTACACCAAAGATATTTTAATCCCAAGTGTTCCAGGTGATATTCCCTAGAGGGGATATGTCATAGTGCATAGGGACTAGGACTATAAAGTACACTTAATTACTTAGGCTGGAGACCCTGGATACTTTCATTACTTTCTCCCTGAACCTCAGTTTTCTCATCTGTAAAATGGGGATAATAGCACCTATTTCACAGGATTGTAAAGGTTAAGTACAGTAATGCAAGGAAAACACGAACCCAGTGTCTAGCCCATTCTACACACTCAACAGTTAAAAAACCAGTCACAATGGAGTTGATTTTGACTCCTGGTGACCCCACGTGCCTGAGCAGAACTGTGCTCTATGGGGTTCTGAATGGCTGTTTTGGAAGCAGGTCACCAGGCTCTTCTGAAGGGCCTCTGGATAGACTGGAACCACCAGCCCTTTGTTAGCAGCCAAGTGTGTTAGCGGTGTGCCCCACCCTGGGGTTCCCAACAAATAATCAGCTATTATTGTGACACGCTACATGGTGACATCCTCAAAGAGAGAAGGTATGTTGTGCCCAGAAGCAGCAGCTTTTAGCCACTCTGATGTTCTTGGCTCCTGAAAATATGAGCTGCTCCCACCCCAGTTCCTTCAAGAACATCAAGATATTGTCCTTCATCTTTGTACCAGTTCAATTTGAGACAACTGTCCGGTAGTTTTCACCTGCCCAACTAAGAGAAACACTGTTGGCTGCTGCTTCTCCCTCAACAAGACCCAAGAGTTTAATTTTCAAACTTATAGGACCTGGAAGCATTCCTGTCAATGTAGAAGACTCTGCCCGGGGCTGCGGCAAAGCCGAGGCCGGCTCCGCGGCGCCGCTTCCAGCTCAGGGCCCGCTCGTAGTCCCGCTGCAGGTCCCGCTGCAGGGCGTCCGCCGCCCTCCTGCTGAGCGCCATGTTGGGCCGATCGGGTGTGCTCGGGGGACGTCTCAATGAAGGGGACAGATTTTTAAGGCCACCCATCAGTTTGAGGAACTTCAGTTTCTGGTCCTCGTTTTCAAAACCAGCAGTGTCCCACTGGCCAAACTTGGTTCCCTGTGTTAACAGAAAAGGAGGTAGTAATTCCCCGTGATCCCAAAGCGCCTTCCCCATACTCACCCCAGACTCACCAGGCAGGTTTCAGTGGTCCTGTACCACGCACACAGCTAAAGAACACATGTCCTATTTAACCCTGACAAGACGGACACTGCTGTTACTCCCATTTCACTGATGGGGAAACAAACACTGACAGCTTCACTACAGGCACGGGCCCACCCAGGAACTCTGCTGGTACTCCAAATGGGGTCTGGTCAATGCCAGGCGCCACCTCTGCATCCTGACCTGCTTTCTGTTTGAATTCTCCCTTCACTCATGGCAAACAAGATGGAAAAGACGGCACCCTGCTGGCACCTGCCACATACTGGAATCAGCCATGCAGGAGAAAGGGCCCACAGCTCCTCAGAGCAGGCTAAAGAAGAGGTCCATTCCTTCCCATGCTCACAGGAGAGCCAAGAAACTCTGCTTCTTGAGAAGATGGTCACTAAAATTAGTTAGGCAGCCGCCAGTTCAAGATCACCTGTGGGACCCTGGCCAAGTCACCCAAGTCACCCAAGCTCCCTAAGCCCATGTCTTTGTCTACAGAACAGTGTAACTCCTGACAGTTTCAGTGAGGAGTGATCAGCCTCTACACCCAAGCCCAGTGCATGATGTCCTCGGTAACACAACGTCCTCAGTAACTGGCAGTACTTCCCACCCCAGCTCCATGCTTACTGTCCATCCCCTAGGGCTGACCTCCAGGTCACCTGAGACCTTACCATTTGCAAGATGAACTGTCAGCCTAGCAGTATTTCTAGGTTGGCTTTGGCAGAACAGTAAGAACCAGCTGTGGCTGTGGCTGCCCTGAGGGAAGTGGTGATGAACTCTTCCTGCTTCACAGTGGCCCACATGCAGGGAAAGCTAGGTCCCCCAGCCCACCATATCTATGAGAGATTGCCCAGGGCATTCCACGTGGTTCTGGGCATGGCATTGCCAAGGGGCTGCCACGTTGGTCCAGAGTGAACCAGCTCTTCCAGGGGCCTCATCTGCCTCAATGCTGACAGGGTCCTAGGTCCTCGGAAGTCATGCTGCGTCTACAGCATCCCCGAAAGGTACTGGTCCCCACACATCAGAATGGATGTCCTGTTGCTAGGTCCTTCTAAGAGCAGCCTCCTGGGGCCAGGGTTCCAAATGACACAGCCCTTTTTCTTGCCTCCCTCCCACGTTCAGGGTGTCCTGTCGGCTCTGCTCAGTTCAACAGGATGGAAAGGATACTTATGGATAGCAAAGCCCATCTTATAGCCCACCTCATAGGGCCAGGGTGTGAGACCCATTCTCCAGATGTGAAAACAGAGACTCGGAAGGAGAAGTTACTTGCCTTGAGTCTCAGAAATCCAGGGCTGGATATTAAGGCATTTGATCCAAATCAGAAGTTCTTTTCTGAACATCGTAAAGCCTAAAGACAGAGCCATGGAGGCAAGCCAGCTGTCATTCTCAGTTCTCTGTCGTTCTCCCCTAAAGCCAATCTAGTCACAACTCCGGCTGGCTATGCCCCCACAATCCTGAAGCTGTTCCCGTCTCTCTGATCCCAGTATCACCTCCCTATGCCCCCAGCTTGCAGAAGGAGCCTCCTGACCCTACCCCCACCCCCCTTGGCTCAGAGCCCTCCAGTGGCTCCCACCACATTCAGAACCAGAGCAAGTTCCCTGCCTGGGCCACCTGTTCCCAACAGGGCACTCTGCCCATGTTGGCCTTCTTTACGGGCCACTCCAAGCCCCTCCCACCTTTGGACTTCACATTCACCACCACCTACACCGCTGAACACTCTGCCCCTTGCACCCCCCGCCTTCTCAGGGCCAGCACCCTTCACCCATCAGTCTGTACAAGTGTGGCGTGCTCAGAGAAACTTCTCGACCCCTCCCTGCCTCTCTCTCTCCAGCTTGTTCTTTCGTTTTCTTTCTCCTAGCATCCCTGTGAGCTCCTCTCTTTCCCGGTTATCATCCAGCTCCCCCGTGCAGGGGCACTGAAGATGTCCTCGTGTGCCTGTGTCCACAGTGCTCAGCACAGCGCCTGACGCACTGCAGGGCTTCTGTGTGCTGCTTCCCCTCCTATCTTCTCAGGCCTGGTCTGGAAACTTTTCTGCAAACTGATCTTCAAGGCAGTCCCAAGTGGCCTGCCACCCACATGTTCAGCCTAGTCTCCTCTGTCCCCATTGGCTTTCTGAGGGCACTGTTCACTGTGGGAAGGAGCTCGCTGCAATGTGCCCTTGGTGACTTCTACCGCAGGACACAGCACTCATTCAGAAATGGGAACCAAGGTCCAGGCTCCTTATCTCACTTGGAGGGACAAAGGCCAGCAGCAGACACTCCAGAAGGGAGGGACAAGCTCTGCTGGGAAGGCCTGGACTAACATCCTTTCCCACAAGCCCTCTTCACCAGCAGTCAGGCTGCAATGCCTGGGGGAATGGGTCAGGGTCCCAGGCATGCCATCTCGCTGGGCCCTCACGTCAGACTTACCGTCCACTTCTTGGTTTCAGAAGCTTCCGTCTTGCCTGACTCACGATCAATCTCTTCTTGCAAGGCCTTTCGCCTCACCTGAGCAGGGGGAGGAAATAAAAGTGCTGGAGAGGAGGGGCAGTTCCTTTCTGAGACTGAAGCCCAGGGCAGAGATGCTGGGGGCAGAGGGTGGCAGGAGACAGACCACCTCAGCTCGTCTTTGCTGCAGGCACAGTGTAACTCATCTCTCAGGAGTGTCTTCTGAGCATTCTACAGCTAACCTGGGAAACTCTCGTTTATCGTGTGGCATGAAAAAGCCAGGGGGTCTGAAGGGTGTCCTTTCCTAGAAACTGAAGCCCGTCTTCAGCATTATGAACTTTCTTGCTGTTAAGGAAGCACAAGGACAACTGCTTATGGAGCGTGACTACAGGCCCCGGGCGGTAGTCTCCATACCAGCCTGTGCCGGCATGGCCTATCATGGCCACGTTTTACAGACGGACAGACTGAGGGTCAGCGAGGTTATGGACTTGTCCAATGTCTCCCGGTGAGTAAGTACCCCAACTCCAAAGCCTACATGGCCACCGCTCTGCCCTGTCAGGCCTTGGGATCCAGAACCATAAGAACACACCAACCCCAGAATGTTTAGTTCCCAGAGAGGGCTCAAGTGCCAGGGGATCTGACAGAGAGAAGAAGGTGGTCTACAAGACAGCAATATCTCCTCTGAATGCTCCTGAGCTAGTCCATAAGGTGATGGCCTGTGGGCGTGGCTGAGCAGGAGTGTCCCAGGCCCTGGCAACAGGGTCTCAAGAAGATGCCCTCTGCACTAGTCACACAGAAGGGGACCTTGGCTTCAGATTTCAAACAATGAGACATGGCCCTCAGCCCTGGCAGCTGGAGGGGTCTCCTGGCATGAGGTGGGAGGTGTGAGGTCGCTGCCACAGAAGCTGACCTAGGTGGCCATAGGAGTCCCTGGCTTCTCGGATGCCTCTGGGGATGGTAAGATGCAGTGGGCGGGGCCAGGGAGTGCCTGCCTGGTACCTGGTCTACATTATGAAGTGGGCGGGGCCAGGGAGGGCCTGCCCAGTACCTGGTCCACGTGATGAAGTGGGCGGGGCCAGGGACGGCCTGCCCGGTACCTGGTCCAAGTGATGCAGCGGGAGGGGTCAGGGAGGGCCTGCCCGGTACCTGGTCCACGTGACACAGTGGGAGGGGTCAGGGAGGGCCTGCCCAGTACCTGGTCTATGTGACGCAGTGGGAGGGGTCAGGGAGGGCCTGCCTGGTACCTGGTCTATGTGTGCCTCATCCATGTTGCCCTTCTTCTCCAACACCACTTCCAAGTCTGGATCCGATTCCTGCACAGGAGGGCAAAGTGGGTGAGATTCAAGTCACAGCTGCCAGGCCTCTGTGCCAGCAGCCGAGTCTAAGCTGAGACTATAACAAAGCCCAGAAGAGACCCCAAGACCACATCATCACCCCAGCCCACCATTTAACTACCACCTGACCATCCACAGAGCTCTTCCCATCCTTATTCTTCCCTGATTCTTGGCCTTGGACATGGCATTGACCTATGTGACAAAGAAACTGAGGCTGAGAGTTGAAGTGTCTATTACAATGTCACCCCAAAGCCTGGGCCAAGCTGATCCTAAGTCCAGGGCTGCTGCCTCAGGGCTTGGTACACGTTTCTCCCTACCACACACGTCACCTGACTGCCTGCTGCAAAGCGCCAGCTGATAGTGAGGTGCAAGGGTGAGCTTGGGACCCTGTCAGTGGCATCCTGCCATTAGACCAACCACCTAAACCCACCTGATTCTCTCCCTCTATACTGTCACCCCAGTCCAGGCTACCACCTTTTCTCCTGCCAGGACAGCTTCTAACTCCCTGCAACTTACAACCCTAGTCCATTCCACACAGGAGCTCAAACGAGCTTCAAAATCTTCACCAGGCACTGCTCCTGTCCTTCTTGGGGAGTCCCTGGGTGCTGCACATGGTTAATGCACTTGACTCGTGACAAACTCATGTGTCAGCATAGCACCATGCTCTGAAGCATTTCTGGTGGCTGCAATCTTGTTGTGAATGAATCAATTTGTCTCAGAAGAAAGACAGCCAGGATGCTCTTTACAAGTGAGGATACTGAGATTTCATCTCACTATTTTGGATACACCATCAGGTGGGAATAGTCCCTAGTCTCACAAAGCAGAGAGTCAGCCAAGAACAGGAAGCCCCTCAATGAGATGGACTGACCCAGCGGCTACAACAGTGAACTCAAACACAGCGAGGACCGTGAGCACGGTGCAGGACCAGAGTGTTTTGTTCTGCTGTACACAAAGTTCCTGTGAGTCAGAACTGACCGGACAGCACCCATCGTAAAAACCACAGTCCTGCAGGGGATTGGCAAGCCTTTCTTCCATTGTGCCTCTGGGTAGACTTGAACCACCCATCTCTCAGATAAATGCACTAACCGTTTGCATGACACAGGGCAAATGGAACTGATTAATGAGTAAGTAAAATGCGGCACGTCGTCACCAGGCCCTCATCTGCTCCCTTCCTTCTGGTAAGAGACCTCAAAAACCCTCCCCAAGCTCAGATGATAGTAAGGCTGGGAGGGCCTGATCCCAAACCCCTAATTCTTGGCTTCACACTCGTCTTTTGGAGAGACTGACCCAAGAAGAGTCTGTGAGAACAGCCTTGGAACCTTCCATGGAACCACTCTGAAGGGACTACTTTCTCCCTTTGCAGTGGCAAAGCTGCTAGGACAAAGCCTGGAGCTGGGCGACACTCTTGCCATAGGGTGATAGGTTATAGGGAGCTTGTCTGGGACTAAAACCAGCATAAATACAAAGCCCAGAGCTGGGGAAACCCATGTATGTGACCCCAGCTATTCAAATCTATTGGACTCCTACACCTTGTATAATCAGTTCAGTTGAGACAGGAAGCTTGGATAGCTATGGTTGTCATGGTATCTCAAATGCTCTGGCTCCTAAGTTCTGGATAACAACTGGCAAGAGTCCAAATCACAGGGGATTCTTCTAAAAAAGGGATCCCAACTTACTCAGATGTTGAGTTTAGACAGCAAGGACCCGGGTAGTCTCAACGGCAAGAGAGACCTGCAACACTGGACAACGCAATAAGCAAGGTATGCAGGTGCTAACTTGTGCGTACTTACTAATACATGGTGCACAACTTCACTTGGTTTTCACATCGAAGACGCAGTAAAACCCATGTGAAGTTACACACTACAGATGAGTGAGCAAACACACGTCTGCACACCTTGTTTACCTCATGTACGTTGGTGCACACCAGTGCATACCTTGCTTACCAGTTAATCCATCCCTAGACCTATATTATTAAAATTATGTGATCCCCTGGATCCAGCCATCCCTGAAGCTTGCTGGCCCTTGGACTTTGCAACTCTGCATGTCAGTAACTCCCCTCTCCTGGCTGAAGTCAGTTTAGCGAGAGTTCCTGAAACTGAAAGCATGAATGTGCAAGAATGTGTGCAAGCCTGTGTCGCACACACACAGACACTCCCACCCTTCTGCCTCCTGCAGGCACAGTCCATCACTGAAGGAAAGCCTACCTCTTTACAAGATTCTTCTGTTACTCTGTTCTCTTTCTTCTTCTTCCTTTTCTTCTTCAGGGCTGGCTCCTCAGTGTCTGCCTCCTCTGCCTGCTTCTTAGACTTGGTTTTCTTCTTCACTGGGGTTTTGGGGTCTTCTCCTATCGGGATATAGTCCAGAACCTCGGTTTTGGCTGCCTTCTTTTTACTTCCTTTCTTAGGGCTGTTCTCCACGGACCTGATGACCTCCAGGCAGCCCAGGGGCAAGTCTCCGTCCTGGGAGAGTCTCCTTTTCTTCTTCATCTTAACGTGCTGTTCCCTGGGGCTGCCCTGCTTCCGTTTCTGCCCTGAGGTTGCCAGCTTCTCACCATCCTGCCCCAGCGTGCAGCTGCAAGTGCACAGAGCAACCCCAGTCTCGCTGGGCCGAGGCTTCTGGGCTGAGAAGGCCATGGGGTTCTGGGCCTTTTTGTCTTTCTTGTGCTTTTTCAGCTTCTTGTCAGCAGTGGTCCCATCACCCCCTTTCCTGGGGTTCAGGGAGGTCTCCACTCCCAGACCATGGGACACAGCCAGAGCTGACAAGGCCACCCCCTTCTTTTTTTTCTCCCTGCTATGTAACTCAGCATGGCTGGGGGCCTGGTTTTGCGAGCTGGGTGACTTTCTCGTCTGTCTGACTGGCAACACAGTCTCAGGATCTGGGTGGTCCTCAGAGAGGACCTTCTTTTTTTTCTTCTTTTTCTTCTTCACCAGAGGCATTTCAGGTGCCTGGACCACATTCTTAGAGGGGCACGTGGATCTCCGAGGAGAAGCCTCAGTGAAATAACCATCTTTTAAAACTGAATACTGAATCTCTGGCTCTTTGATTCCTTTCTTTTTTTCCTTCTTTTTTTTCTCTGGGAGCCCAAAGCCCATGTCTACTTGTTGAGTCTTAGTGACCATTCCTGAAAAAACAGAAATGGCACAAATTACCCCCACACCAAGCCCTCTTTCAATTACGTGAGGTATCACCAAGAGCCCTATTTCTTAAAAAGGGTGGTCTGAAATGTTAGGGATAGGGAAAATGACTAGAGAAAAATAACAGACGAAGCAGCACGGAGCTGCAATTCAGACAGGCCTGGGTTCATATCCAAACTCTGCTCTCTGACATCAAGTCAGTCACCAAAGCTCCCTGATCCTCAACTGGCCCATCTGAAAAATTAGATTATACTTGCTTCCTCAAAGGGGTGTTGGATGGAAAAAACAAGAGAAACCATGTAAACTACGTGACGTGTTTCTCTAGCCCTCTTCCTCAAACCTGTAAGCCTAGTCATTCATTCAACAGCTATTTATCGACTGTCATCTATGTGCCAGCCACCAAGGAGACAACTGCAGTCAGGGCAAACAGACCAGACTCTGCCCCTGTGGGCTTGCCTTCATTGGATGAGGACAGAGACCCAGAGGCCTGCCCTTCACACTGGACCCACCAGAGGCAGCAGCGTTGGCACAATCAATCCCCATACTGTTGCTCATCTAAATAGCTCTTCTACTTTGCATCTGATACCAGCTCCCCTCTGCTGTATCCTGGGTGACTAACTCTAATTGCCTGTTCATTTAGCCAGTAAGAGGACCAGCAAGGGACATTGAGAAAAGCTTCAGCTAGAAGTCACGAGACTTAGGTTCAAAGGGTGACTTTAGCACTCTTGTGCTACACGGCTTTCGTATCTCTGGGCCTCAGTCTCTCCATCCATAGAAATGGGTGAACCAGATCAGAGGCTACACACCAGCAGACTTGGAAGCCACAGTTTGCAAGCCTATTTTGCTGTATTTAAAACTGCAAATCAATTGCCAACATTTAATGATTGGAGATGACACACATAAACCTAGAATGCCCAATTTTTCTTGAGATATGGAAGATCTGGCAGTGCCGGGCTCATATTCCAGCTTGGCAGCCATCAGCTAGAAGGGAAGTATGGAGGTCTGTGAGCAGGGGCTGGGGTCCCCAACACACACTGGCTTCTAGCTGGCCTACTCTCTCACTCTGGTCACCAGCCCAGTCCTTACTGCTCCCTGGACTCCAGCTCTGAGGCCCTACAAATCCAGAGACAGCCTGGGGGGTGGATGGGAAAAGCCAAGTCAGTCCCTTTTCCATCCTACAGATCTTAGCCTCAGAGCCCGACACGGCTAAGCAGAGGCCTGTCTCACTCTTGGCAGGTTCCAAGAGCCAGGTCCCTGGTGAGCTATACTTCAAGTTTGCCAGGAGAACCTGCAGAGTTAAGAAAAAGTAACTGCCCCTGTTCATTCATTCCTGTTTTGTTCCTGGCTGTATGCACAGAGCCCACCTCGGTGCTTGGCACACGTCAAGTGCTCAGTAAATACAGAATGAATGAATGAAAGCCTGGAGTACAGACATATAACAAGAAAAACAACACCTGCCATCAAGGACCATGTAAGTATGGGAGGGGAAGATGTATACAGGTGATAAAAGCAGGCACTGTGCTAAGATCAGAGAGCTGGGGAAGGACACCTAACACAGTCTACCAGTTGTCAAGAAGGGTTCTGAAGAACAGAGGTCTCACAACTGGCAGGATGGTGGTACCAACTCGTGAAACAAAGGAACAGTGATACAGGCTTACGCTCAGCAAGTTTGGACAGACTCCGTTTGAGCTGCCTCGGGCTATCCAAGCCAACATGTTTAGTAGGTCTGAGGCTCCAGGTGACTGCTCGGAAGTTAAGAGATTTAGTGATTACCACACACAGACGGCAAAGAAGCCACAAACAAAACGAGCAATAGACAGGCCTCAAGAAATACTGACATTTAAATGAGTGGGGAGAGGGAGAGGAAACTGCAAAGGAAAGGGACAAGGTGGCAGCCAAGAAGCTGGGGTCAGGGAAGCCGAGCCTCAAAATGGACGAGAAATGACAAGAACAAAGAGGCCATGAGGAAGTTGCTGGTTAACTTGATTCTTTTCTCCCACTGCTTGCTACTCAGAACCTTGGGACAGATCTATCTCTTCAACCCTGGTACCCTAAATGTATTCATCCTTTTAAGAAAGAAGAAATACGATGGCCCCTGCTGACGGAAACTCTCACTCCAGCAACTCTTTCAAATTTTTGTTGTAGCCTCGTGCAAGTGGCAAAACTGGGATTCGAACAGGGTCACGGGACTCCAGAGCCTGTGCCCTGCACAATGACTTGAACGCCCTGCTCCATCACAGGAATGCAAACAGGAAGCAGGCAGAGAAACCATACTCTCAAGGCTCTACCGCCAGAGGTTCTGCATGAACACAGAAGTAGTAATTACTTGGGACGTGGGAGAGCTTCCTGGAGGCGGCGGCCTCGGGCCAGGCGCTCACAGCGGGCTCAGGGCGACGGAGGTTTTTGGGATGCCCGTCGCCCCTTTTTCCTTTGCTCTGTGCCGTATGAGCCCCTAGACCCCTAAACTAAACTCCGCAACACTCCAACCTGTGTCTCACCCGACCGCACTCACCGGAGGCCAGACCACCCCTTCTCCACGTGAGAGCCGCTTCTGTCGTGACCGGAAATCAATTTCGAGTCGCTGGCCCGCCCCCGCAGGTTATGGTTCCTTCCGGGTCGTGGCCGCGCGGCAGTCCGGTTGCCATGGAAACGCCGGTCTGTGCTGAGCAGTAGACTACTGGCGTGGAGCTGCATGGGGCCACGCAAGAAGTCATCCAGCTTTCAGAGGGCGTCGGCCAACACCCGGACTCCAGTGACCGAGAAGCCCGTGTCCTCCAAACTGCCCGTCTCTTCGGAGCCTGTCGCGAAGCCGCCGCCCACGAGCCTGTGGGAGCAGATCTGTGAGGGTAGGCGGCCGGCCGGCTGAGAGGGCGGGATCCCGGCGGGCGCGTCTGCCCAGCGCCTACTGTGCGCCAGGCGTCTGGGTCCTTATTTTAAGTACGGGAGACTGGGGTTCTGAGAGGCTTGCCTGCGGTTAAAATCAGCCGGAGGCGGCGCAAAGAGGAATGAAGGGGACCATGTGGTGTGAACCGCTGGCTCTCAAGCCTCGTTTGGTAAGTGGGAAAGAATCAATGGACGGAGTTTGGAAGCTGGTTAAAAAGGTGGGTTCCCAGGCCCCGCCCACAGAGCGTCCGGTGGGGTCCAGGGACTCTGCATTTTTATCCATTACGCTTGGTTGGAAACCTGGTGGCACAGAGGTTAAGTCTTACGGCTGCTAACCAGAGATTGGGGTTTCGAATCCACCAGGCGCTCCTTGGTAATCCCATGGGGGTCTGCTCTACTCTGTCCTATAGAGTCCCTGTGAGTCAGAATTGACGGCTGTGGGATACCCCATTGTTACTTTCGGGTGGTGTGTGGCCCACACATTGAGTAACCATGTGTAGGCGAATTTGAGTTTTAATCTCTTTCCTCATCTAACGTTTCGTAGTGTCCCCAAACGGAGTTCAGCTCACTTTAGCCACCTGATTTACAGCAAACGCTCAGTAAGTGTTAGCTCCTTTTAAGTAATTTTGGATTTCTTTTTTCCTCTCTGGCTAGGCTCTGAAAGCCTAAAGATAAAAGACTCAAGTTTCTTCTTCTTGTAGTCACCGTCCCTACCTCAGCTGTCTGAAAAAGCACTGTCCAAACTCGTGGAGTCAATTCTGACTCGTTGCAACCATACCAGACAGCAGAACTGCCCCATGGGGTTTCCAAAAAGCAGCTGGTGGATTTGAACTGCTGACCTTTTGGTTAGCATCCCAGTTCTTAACCATTGTGTCATCAGGGCTCTGCACTGTCCAGTAGAACTATGCCAGGGAATATGGTAGGTGCTATCACCTGTGGTTATTGAGCACTTGCAATGTGGTTAGTGCAACCAAGGAACTGCATTTTTAAGTTTTAATAAATCCAAATGGCCCCATGTGGCTAGTGACTACTGTGTTTTAGAGTGCAGGGCAGCACAGATGTGTTGAATAGGAAGAATGAAGGCCAAGTCGAAGGAGACGGAATAAAGAGTTGAGAGGTGGAGAATCCAAAGGAAGACGGGAATAGGGGACTCTGAGTTGATAGAAGCTCAATGGCAGTCTGTTTTCAGCCTCCTTCCAGTTCTCATATCAGGTCTGACCATAAGTTCAGAAACTTAATTGTTCTAAGTGCTGCATACCCTACTGCTGAATATTATTATGGTCACTTTCAAAGTACTCCCGTTGGGAAGCTATGCACCAATGCCAGCACCTAGACCACCCTTCAAAGCAATTTTTTAACTCTTTTTGGAATGGCTGTTGCACACAGTGGCATGGTGTGTGAGTTCGCAAACTTAATTATATGGTTGTCTGTGAGGGAGTTTTTAGCCAGTAAACAAATAACTGAATTGGAACACATTCCCTACTGACCTGATCTGGTCCCCAGGGACTTTTTTCTTTATCCAAAGATAAAGGAAATAGTGAAAGAAAGACATTTTGGTGACTTTCAGGACCTCAAGGGTAATCCAGTAGCAGCTCTGATGGGCATTCCAGAAAAAGAGTTCCAAAATTGCCTTGAAGGGTGGACTAGGTGCTGGCGTCAGTGCATAGCTTCCCAAGGGGAGTACTTGGAAGGTGACCATAGTGATATTCAGCAATAAGGCATGTCGTACTTTTTCTAGGATGAATTTGTGAAGTTAACTGGCAGTCCTCATATTCCTTCTCCAGCATCACATTGCATTACGTGCAGAAAACTCATGCTTCATTTTTGGTTTCTCGTTGGAAATTCCACCCTTTGGTCCTTCCCACTTAGTGCTAATAACTCTTCAAAAAAGAATACCTTCAAATATTTGGAGGTAGTTACTGTGCCTCCCTCTTCCCCAGAGCTTTCACTTTTCCAAACCAGGCAGCTCTTCATGATAGAATGGCTCGCTGTTGAGCAGATGGCTTGACCACATCAATCAAAAGCAGGGTAGTCATTATACAGAGGAACCCAGGTGGCTGCACTGGTTAAGCGCTCAGCTGGTAGCAACTGAAAAGTTGTTGGTTGAAACCCACTAGCCACTGTGCGTGAGAAAGATTCGCCTGTGGCAGTCTGCCTCCTTATAGCCTTGTCAGCCCGATGAGGTGGGTCCACCCTTTCATACAGGGTCCCTGGGAGTCACATTTGACTGGACAGCACACAGCAACAATAGTCATTGTATGTAAGGAACCCTGGTGGTCAAAAGTTGCACACTGAGCTGCTAGCTGAAAAGTTAGTGTTTCACACCTACCAGCCGCTCCATGGGAGAAAAGACCTGGCAATCTGCCCTTGGAAAGATCACTGCCTACGAAGTCCTATGGGACAGTTCTACTCTGTTACATAGGATTACTGTAAGTCAGAATTGACTGAAAGGCATGCAACAACGATCATTGTATCTAAGGAGTCCTGGTGGCACAAAGAGGTAGGCACTCAGCTGCTAGGCCAAAGGTTATTGGCTCAGAGCCATCCAGCGGTTCTGTGGGAGAAATGCCTGGTGGTCTGCTTCCTGAAGATTACAGCCAAGAAAGCCCTGTAGGCAGTTCTGCTCTGTCAGCCGGGTTACTGTGAGTTGAAGTCGATTCAGGGGCCGCTACTAACAACAGTCACAGCAGTCATTGTACCTACCTCACAGGGCTATTGGGAGGATGGAATAAAAGAGCATGCGTGAAAGTGCCGAATGCAGTGCCTGGCATTTAGCAGATGCTCGGTAAATGTTTATTATTGACAGGTAGCCCTGGTTGTGGAGTGGTTAAAAGCACTTGGCTACTACCCCAAAATGCTGGTGGCTTGAGTTCACAAGCTGCTGCACAGGGGAAGGGTGTGGTAGTCTACTTTCGTAAAAGACTCACAGCCTTAGAAACCCATGGGACAGTTCCACTCTGTCCTATAGGGTCACCATGAGTTGAAATCAACTTCATGGCAGTGGGTTTGGTTTTTAGGTTTATTACTGGCAGACATGCTCTCTGCTGTGTTTTAGAATCACGGAGTCTTTTTGTGTGTCTGTGTGTAAAAAGCCTGTAGGGTTTTGATGTTCTCTGAGAATCACAGGGTTGATGCCACTTGTAAGGTGGTGGAGTTCTAAGAGGAAGTTAATGAGGTCAAAGGTGATGAATTGCACACACCAGCCCTGTGATGATGGTTACAACCTGGATAAATGAAGCCAGTTCATAAAACAAACATTCTAACACATGCCATTCTCTGTAAAAACAGAGTGAGTAAATGCACTGTCTCACTATAAACATGAAAAAGGAGACTTTGCAGAAATCTTAGATTTGAGGTTAATAATTAGATTCCACTAGATTATTTTCTTTTAAAAAAAGTTGTCATAGTAGAACAGACCTGCCAGCAACTCGATTTCCTGAAGACAAGATATAGAGTAAGTAAATTTCTAACTTACACAAGATCTTTGCCCTACCTAGTTAGTGTTCATTGGATTTTAAAGGAGGGGGTTGTTATTTAATTTCTTTCTTTTTTTGGTGCCTTTTTGAGATTTCTTTGTAAAATTTCTTCCACTTTCTCCCCTATTTTTACAGTGACAACTAGCCCAGGATTTTGTATTCTCAAAAGCACTTACATTTGTATCAATAAACTTTTCTTGCCAAATGAATTATATTGTGGCTTTTGACTTATGAATTACAGTTTTGACCAAGACTGAGTCAGAGTTTTGGAGATTAGACTGGTCTGTTTTAACATTGCTGTTTATTAATTTCATTAACATCTTCATTCCTGTTGGGTTATCACTGAATCGCTCCAGATGTTCTATTGCATCAACCCTTAATGCTGTTGAGAATTGTAAAATCTTGTCCCTTCGTCCCTCCTGCCATGTACCAGCATGGATCAGTTCTGAACTGATGCTTGTTCCTCCAGCACAGCACCTGAGCCCAGCTGGAATGAAGGGCACCAGCTGGCTGTCAACACTGCTCACCAATCGATAATCCATCAGTGCCCACTCGCATTGCCCGTGTCTGCCATCCAAGTTTTCACCTCTCCTCCAACCTTCCATAATAACATTCAGATGTCAGAGACATTCACTGAGAAGAGTCAGGCAATTGGAGGGTGGGAAGGAAATCCTCCAATTTCCTTACACCTGGGAGCATATTTGCATCTGCACACATCTTTTTTCCCTTTGTATCAATTGCGAGAAGTGTTTGTGCCATTAGCCACAGCTTAGTCTTCCGCCTGCTTTGGTACCTCCCAGGATCCTGCTCTGTCACCTGCTGCTTCTCTGCCATCTTTAACTTCCCTGCTGGCTTGTTCTGTGCAAACAGTCTGGTCTGTCGTCTTAGAGAAAACCTCTGCCTTAACCTCATGTCTTCTTCCAGCCCTGGTTGTCCCTGTTCCTCCATCAGCCAAGCTTCTGGGAAGAACACCCAACCTTTGTTCACACCACTGTCCCATTCCCATGTTAATTTAGTGAAGACTACCATATTGCTCCAGTGAAATCATTCTTGTATGTTTAGTAAACACATGTCTACCTTTTGCCAGGAGTCATTTTATAAGTGCTGGGCCAGGCTTGGTTCCAGGCACTGTTCTAGGCTCCAGCAGTTTATTCTTTATCCCAGTGAATATTATCATCATTCAGTCAGTTGCTCAGTCCTGAAACCTAGAAGTCACCATACATGCTTTCCCGTCACTTTCCCTGATCCCCACATTCGTCCCCCATAGATTCTACCTGCTTATTGTCTCTCATAACCACCCTGACCCCCCCCATCCTCGTGTCTGGTGCTGAAATCAGGCCCTTAGCACTCCTTGCTGATGACTTGAGACCTCTTAATTGAGACAGGCATTCTTCCAGACCATCTTCCACATCTGCCACAGAAACCTCTCTGAAATGTCAATCTGGCTACAGTATGCCGTGACCTACAATGATTTTTATAGCTCTTGTGAAATGAAGCTTCGTAGCATATGACCGCCTTCACACTTGAGCCCTGTCTGTTTTTTTAACTTCATCACATTCTGTTCACCTAAATCATCCTAACACCAAGCATTTATGGAGCTGCTCTTTATGTGCCAGGCTCTGGGCTGCATGCTTTACTTACTGTTGAAACCTCCTAGTAACACACTGAGAATTTTGCCTGCTGTACAGATAAGGATATGGAGGGTTAGAGGGCTTAGGAAACTTGCCTAAGTGGCAGAACCAGGCTAAAACTCTGCTTTGTGTGATGCTAGAGTCTAAGCCCTTAAGCACAATACCAGGGTGCTTCAGTGTGGACTGGGAACATATCAAGAGAATGTCAGACTCTCTTGGATACTTGGATGGAAAAGATACAAACTTTTTTATCATATGGTAACCAAAGATTACGTAGTTGGAATGGTTATGTAGAAGTATGGAAAATATGTCAGCTTCAGGACAATCTAATATGTTCACAACTTAAAGCTGCTATAATGTTTAAAGAAATTTGGTGTATTTGAGAATTTGTCAGTCTCAATTCATGATTCCATTCTGAAATACATAACTGATTATAGACTGGTGCTCTTATGTCAAACGGCATAACAGTCTGATTAAGTTTGTAGAGTATTGAACACCTTAAAACATCCTGCTTTACCATATGCATAAGTTTGATTCATTAGATTTCTAAGAGTTGATAGGTGCTTTGAAAAATTTTGTCACTGTTTGGCGTTAGAAGTGCTTGAGAAAATCAGGCATATTGAATTTATAAATGTAGGTTAAAACATTTACGATCTTTTAATTACCTAAGTTTGTAAATTGGGTTATTTAGGGATATTTAACCTATTATATGAAAACAGCAGCATTGATGCCTTTGAATTGTGGTGTTGGAGAAGAATGTTGAATGTACCATGACCGCCAAAAGAATAAACAGATCTGTTTTGGAAGAAGTACAGTCAGAGGGCTCCTTGGAAGCAAAGATGGCAAGACGGTGTCTTACAGACTTCGGACGTGTTGTCAAGAAGGATTAGTCCCTGAAAAAGGACATCATGCTTGGTAGAGTGGAGGGTCAGTGAAAAAGAGGAAGACCCTTGATGAGATGGATTGACACAGTGTCCACAAAAATGGGCTTAAGTGGGCATGGCACAGGACCAGGCAGTGTTTCATTTTGTTGCGCATTAGCGTCACTATGAGTCTGAACCGACTTGACAGCGCCTGGCAACAACCTATTATATACAAGTTAAATGAACATTAAGAACAAGTGAAAATCACTGTTCTTTGTATACAACAAAGGCAACGTTCTGAGAGGTGTAAGCAGAGCCTGAACTCTTGTTCAGAGTGAAGCCACCGTGCCTAACTCGGGACCACTCACTCACCTTCGTATTTCTGAAACAACGTGTTGCAACTGTCTAGGACAGGGTAGAAACCTGTATATTCACTCCCTTCTCCCACTGCTTTGAGAATCACCAATATACTATGAAAACTGCTTATCCAAGTCTAGGACGGGATAGAACCAACCCCCTATATCTTCACAGATGCCCACCAAGAGGACACAGGGAATTCAGTGTGGCACATCCATATATGTACCAGCCCTGAGAGAGGTCCAACATCAACACCTAAGTCACATCCTGGTTCACAGTGGGTTCTTGAAAATTATGAATGAATGAATAGACAGAGGATTGTGATATAATAGCACTTTCGTTCATTTATTCAACAAGTATGTGGAGATAATGATGAATGCAAACAGACCTGGGTTCTGTCCTCATAAAACATACAGTTTCAAATTCGGATAAAATTTATCTACACTATGGAGAAAAAAATAGCAGCATTATATGTAAGAATTCATACGTGGGTGATTTGGCGTAGTCTGGGAGATTTAAATAAACATGTTGGTGTTTGTTAGATGCATATGGTAGTGAGTGTGTGGAAAAGGAAAGAGATTTGGTTACGTCTCTGCCTAATCTAAACTGTTTAGTACAAATGGAATTAGGTGTGACTTGCACTTTTTGGTAAGATAATATTACATGATTTGAAGTTTCTCACAAAAGCGTGCATTGCTTTTGTTAGCTGACAAAGCTAAAAGTGTTTATTTTTTAAACTTAGATAAGCAGTTTTCATACTATATTGGTGATTCTCAAAGCAGTGGGAGAAGGGAGTGAATTTACATGTTTACATGAGAGGAAAAATAAAGTGGTAGCCCTACAGCTGCTGTAGTCAGCAGAATTCCAAGAGGGCTCCCAAGGTTCCTTCTCCCTAGTGTTCACTTAGGCAAGCAAACAATAATCTTGCTGTGAAGGGATTTTCCCGATGTAATTGAAATTCCTAATCAGTTGACTTGAACCTGGGGAGATTTTCATGAGTGGACCTCACCTAATAAGGTGAGCTCTTAGGTACAATTTTAAGTGGAATTAAGACTCTCCTTGCTGGCCTTGAAGTGGCAAACAGCAATGTTGTGAACTTCCTGTGGAGGAAGCCATGTGACAAGGACCAAGGGGCGGCCTCTGTTAGCTGAGAGCTGTCCCTGATCCCTGGCAGACAGTCAGCAAGGAAATGGCACTGTAGACCCTCAAGCACAAGAAACTGAATACTCCCATCAGCCAGTGAGCTTGAAAGCTGACCCCCAAGCCTCAGGTGAGACCACTGCTCTGGCTGACACCTTGATTTCAACCAAAGACCATGACCTCTGTACCTGGACTCCAGACCCATGTTAACTGAGAGGTGATAAGTTTGCACTGTTTTAAGCCACTAGGTTTCTGGTAAATTTGTCATACATCAGTAAGAAATGAAAACAGCTGGCGTAAAACCAAAGCCAAACCAAACCCATTGTCATCGGGTGGGTTCTGACCCCCAAACAACCGTATGGGGTGGGGTGAAACTGCCCCATAGAGCTTCCAAAGAGTTGCTGGTAGACTGGAACTGCCGACCTTTCAGTGAATCAGAGTTACTGAGAACGTGCAGTCTGGTTTTATTTGTGTCCCAGCCTGATTCCAGGGAGTGAAAAAAAAAAAGGAGATCTGTCATACTATCTAAGTAACTGGTGGACTTAAATCTCTGCACAGTAAAACTTTATTCCATCAATATTGCCTTACCCAGAAACATTATTTTTTCTCTCATCACTGCAAAATGACTATGTAATTGCCTTTAAACCATTCACCTTTCCAGAAATAGTTTTAGGGGTCTGTCCTGGAGGGATATAATACAGCCCGTGAGTGTTTTCTGTCCCTCTCCCAGCAAGGGTTGTTGGCTCAGGGAGTTAAGTAGAACGTGCATGGTATGTTCTTTGGGTTACGTTGTCCAACAAGTCAGCTGGCAGTGGTTTGTGCCACCTCACTGAACACTGGAATCCGCTGGGAAACTTGAAACCGATTGAGTCCCAGGCTCCTGCCCCAGACTTGCTGAATCAGAATCTCTCCAGGTGATTATCATGTGCAGCCAGTTTGAGGAACCGTTGGCATTTACAATAGGGCTTCTCAAACTTCCTGTGCCTGCAAGTTACCCAGGAATCTTATTAAAATGCAGATTCAGGTTCCAGTCAGTCTGGGGTAGGGACTGAAGTGCCACATTTCTAACTCCCAGGTGACACTGAGACTGATGAGTAGGATAGGCGTGTGAGCTGCCCCCAGCCTCCTGCCTCCAGTCGGGCGGTCTTCCCTGCAATCAGTGCCTTCTTTACCCACCCTCCCCATTCTCCCAGTCCCTTGTGCTAATCCTAGCATTTGGGCAAAATCTGCAGTTGTGTTCTCTCAGAAGGGGAGTCTCAGACTCGCCCATGCAGCGGCCACTCTGTCATGTAAGAGGGCAGCCATATCTTGTCTGTTGTAAATGATGGTTCACATCCAACATTTACCTGAGATGATATAGAGGGAAGGAGACTCTGCCACAAACTGCAGTGAAGTATGGAATCGAGGGTTTTTTTTCCCTTTTCCTTTAGAATATGAAGCGGAGAAGCCTGCCTTCCCAGAGGAATGTAAAATCAAACGAGAGGCTATGATTCGTGTGAGTATCAATCACCCTGGCTTTGACCCTTATAAATAAGTGGGTGGCTCTTCAGTGAGGAGAGCGCTGACAGCAGGTGACCGTCAGACAGTGTCATGGTTAGGGAGGGGCGAAGGGGAAGGCACTAGAGCTGGAATCTGAAAGTTGGTACCAACCCCGTCTTTGCTGCTAACAGCGTGACTTAAAGGGCATCATAGAACCTCTTTAGGTCTTAGTTTCTGCATCTGTTAATGGAACAAATAATCCTCCACTAACTCACAGGGTCTCTTTGGGGCTCAGATGAGGTCCCGGACAAGAAAGGCCTTCACAGTAGATTCTGTACGGTGTCCAAGTCAGGGACAGTTGTGGACAGAGCAAGCTTCTCCCTGCATGCCAGAGTGGAGAAGATGCAGACTGCCTGGGAGAGAGGGCTGAGGACAGAACAGTCAGCTCGGAACGGCCTCGGGAAGTGCACCTAGAATAAAGCAGGGACCTAGTGGAGTTGTGGCTGGTGGTTAAGTGCTAGGTGTGCTAACCAAAAGGTTGGCAGTTTGAATCCTCCAGGTGCTACTTGGAAACTCTTTGGAGCGGTTCTCTATCTATAGGGTGACTGTGAGTTGGAATCAACTCAATGGCAGTGGGTGGGTTTTTTGTTTGTTTAACGGAGTGTAAAATAAAAAAGTGAAGTCTTGCGGAGACCAGGGGACCTTGAGTAGGGTCCCAGGGCTGGAGCTAAAACCCCAGTCTATAGATTTTGAGGCTGTTACAGCAGCTGTATCTGATAGAGATTCTTGTTGTGTCTGCAAACTTTGTGTTCTGTGGTTGTTCCTCTTCGTTATAGATGCAATACTTTCTGAAATTTCTCTGAAGATACTAACACGCAGTTCTCTTTAGGTTATTCACGCTTCTTCCAGGGTCAGTTGTTCTGTTTGTATATCTTGAAGTTTGTCTTTTATGCTGTTGATTTTTTATCTGTTTAGAGAACTTGGATCATTTATGCAGAACTAACAGTGGAGGGCTAAGTGGATTTTTCTACATAGTTGAAGTTTTCTTTGGCAGTTGCACATGTGGGTTTATCTTCTGGATGGGTCTCTTCTATGAATTGAAGTTGCTGGGGAGTGGTTGTCCCTTGGGAGATTTTTCCTCGGGGTGAACAGGCAGGGAGTTAGTATTTCTGGTTTGGGTGCTTGTACCCCTTGCTATTGAATTGATTACAGTGGCAGCCCTATAGGACAGAACAGAACTTCCCCACAGGGTTCCCAAAGTCTATAATTTTTACAGAAGCAGATGGCTACATTTTTCTCCTATGGAACAGCTGGTGGGCTCAGACTGTTGACCTTCTGGTTAGCAGCTGAGCACTTAACCACTGCACCACCAGGACTCTTTCTGGGTTGGGCAAGGGTTTCCCAACAAATGGTTAGAATCAAAACATACTTTGATTCTACATCAGGGTTGTACACAACCCTCCTTTTGGCCTCCATCATGACATTGTAAGTAATTCTCCATCATAAGCTGTTTAATTTGGTCACAGAGGAGCCCTTCCTGGGGGCGGAGGTCGGCGTCCAGTGTGCTGTCAGTGGGGCTTCTGGGCATTGGGACAGTTTGAGTGGGAGGAGGGAGGGCGGGGGTGGTGGGCCAAGGCGGCCGCAGCCAGATTTTCACTTAGCCTCCTGTCCCCACTCCGTTCTCCCTGCTGTGCTCTGTGACACCTGCTGGCTCTGAGCATTGCGCCTCTGTGGCATTCGGAGGGGGCAGACACTGACCCTTGTCCTCTGGAGGACTTTCTCCTCTATTCTCTGGGCTGCTTTTTCCCTTTCTGTCTAACCTGTCAGCAAGTTTGATCCCTGCTTGTTTTAAAAATGTTTGGAAATCGCTCCTCCTCTGCTTGCCCCCCTTCTCTGTTAGGGGTTTATTCCTTGGCCACCGTATTATATGGGTCTGGAGAAGAGAGACAAAGGTTTGTGCCCATGGTGGCCCCAAACCTAAAGCCTCCTAGAAATTTTTGCTCTTGTAAGGTTGTTTGTTTAAATGTTAATTATTTATGCTATCTCTATCAATTGACTCTGTCCTTCCCAGGCTTCACTAGTGACAGAAATGGTTTTCCAGGATGTCAGCAAAGAGCCCTTTTTATCAGTTCCTCGTGTTTTCATGATCTCACCATCACCGTGTCCTCAGGTGAAGCCCAAAGCCATCGACTCGAAAACATGTAAGTGAAGAAGGGAGAGTTCATCGTGTGCAGTATCGGGCCTGCAACATCGCAGAACCACAGGGCGGGGACGGGAGGGGACAGGTAAGCTCAGGAGGAGCACCTAGCCTGGAAGGAGCAACGGTGGGGCCGCCCCAAGCGGGCAGGAAGCAGGCACTCAAACACCACCGCACTCTCTCTGCACAGTTTCTTCCTCAGAGCTGTAGGGCCTGGCCCTGGGTGGGACGTGGCCTACATCTGTGGCCGAATACAGAGGATTAGAGGGACTGTAAGGGATTAAATTGTGACCTGAAAATAGATGTATTGAAGTCCTCACCCCTGGCGGCTGTGAACACAACCTTGTTTGGGATGAATAGTATTAGAAGATGTCATCACTGAAGTTAGCATGAGGTCAGACAGGAGTAGGGAAGAGTCTCAGCCTCTTGAGTGCTGTCCTACAAAAGAGGGGCCACAGAGCAGCAGACAGGTAGTCGGTAAGGATGGAGCTACGAGCCAAGGAATGCTGTCAGAATCTGGGAGAGGCAAGAAAGGATCTTCCACTGGAGAATTTGGAAGGAGCCTCACCCAGCTAGCATGTTAATTTGGACTTCCAGCTTCCAGAACTGAGACAATAAATTTCTCTTCTCCTGTGCCACCCAGTTTATGGTATTTTGTTAATGCAGCCTGACTTAGCAGTCTGGAATACAAGGTAACCTTTGATCATATGGGTGGTTGGTAAATGGATGACACTGTTTCTTTTTTTTTTTTTGGTTTGTCAGCAAACTTCTAGACTAGCTTTGGCCATCTGGGATTTTCACTGGGATCTGTTTGTTTGTTTTAGGTTCCCCCAAAGACTATTTGGAAACGTTCATCTTTCCAGTTCTGCTTCCTGGAGTGGCTAGGCTGCTTCACCAAGCAAAGAAGGAAAAATGTTTTGAGGTCAGTTGTTTTGTGGGGTTCTTTTGTTTTTCACTTCTCAAGAATTAATTTTTATCAGACAGTAATGCACGATGGCAGTGCCATTAAGTTGTAGTGCTCAACTTGCTGTCTTGGGTTGGGTCCTGTATTTTGGGTCACTTACAGGATTGCAGCCGTCATGTCTAGTTGCACATACAGGTGTGCTGCTCTGGCCACTCAGGCTCGGGAGCAGCTTTCCCCCTTCGTCAGCCTCCCTGTCTGTTCTCCTCCTGTGCCATTTGGCATCTGCCGCATTTCATGGTTCTTCTCCTCCTGATTAGTACACGCCCCTGTTAAAGTTCTCCTTTCCTTGTATCTGACTCTGGGTTGATCTTCCCACGTCCGGCCTCTCCCTGCACCAACTGCTTCATGCCAAATCTCATGTGTGTCTCTGTCTCCAGGAGAGACCTGGCATGCAGGCAGTGCCCAATAAACACAACCCGTTATCACACTGCAGCCAACCATCTGTCTAAACTGAATGCCAGTCCAGGGGCACATCCCGGTGACCTGTTTTCTAGAGTTCAGAGGACACGTTGGGTATGTGTATTCCCTGCAGTTTTGAACACCAGGATTTTGGATGGGCCACGTGAAGAGTGAATTAACAGGGACATTTAATATGGACTAAGCACTTGCTGTGTGCCAGGCCCTTTGCTAAGTGCTGCCTCGTCTATTAATTTGTTTAGCTCTCCCAGCAGCCCCATGAGGTTCCACCTGCTGTTAGGGTATCCACTTTTCAGATGAGAAAACAGGGACAGAAAGGTTCCGAAGTGTGATCTGGGGTGAACAGCAGAGCTAGGATTTGTATCCAGAGTGAACAACTTACGGTCATAAAGAGGTTGGCAGTAATTACATATCAGCGGTCTGTAAAAGCATCCACAGTTGATGGTGTCACCTGCTTGAGTGCCTGTCAGCACCGGGTCCCTGTCTGAGAACTGTATACTGTCCTGTGGTGCTTTTGTGTGCTTACAAGAGAGCTCCCACCTGTTGTAATAAATAACTCAGTTTTCCTTCAGCGCTGCCTCACCCTTTCGCTGCCCTTTCTGCCGCTCAGCCATCAGCACTGTCGTGCCCCCCAGCTGTCTGCCACTTGACCCGCTCAGCTCAGTGTTCCTTGGGACGGGCCACAGCGTGATACCTGTGTGTTTAGTTGAGGCAGAAATGAGTTACAGGTCATTGATCAGAATTTGAGACATTCTGTTGAGAGAAGTCTCGGAGGTGCACCCCAGCTGAGAACCATGAATTTTCACAAGGAGGCCAGGACTCAGCCTGGCTTTCACACCTTTCCCCTCCTCTGTTCTGTTATCTTTTCTGTCCGTCTCCTTGCTGTATGGTGCCCTCCAGGCCAGCGTAGCTAACCGGAGTTCTTTGTTGCAGCCCTCCCACTTCATAGTTTCTGTGTCTCTGTGCCTGCTTTTTTAAAGGAGGGAAAATACGCTGGGAGCGCCTTTTGTGTGTGTGTTTCTGTTCTGCTTGTTTTTCCAAACTCAGCTCTGTAGCCTTTCTCTCAGACCTAAGTACTTTGCTATGTGCAAATTGGAAGTAACTGATCCTGACTTTCAGATTTCAAAGTATTTCATCTCTCATGGAATGGCAAATTTGAAACTAATTATCGGGGTAGGATACATCTAAGAAAACATCTGCCATTTTAACCATTTTTACGTGTACAATCCAGTGACATTAATTACGTGCACCATGGTGTGCCACCATCACCAGTGTGCATTTCCAAATTTTTTCCTGACCTTTAACAGAAGTGCAGTGCCCCTTTGGCAATAACTCTCCTCCCTGTCCCAGCCATCCCTGGTAACCACTAATAAACTTCAGTCTCTGCGCATTTGCCTCTTCTAGGTATTTCATGTTAGCGGGACCATATAATATTTATCCTTTAGTGTCTGTTTCACTCAGCATCCTGTTTTCCAAATTCATCCATGTTTTACCATGTATCAGGACTTCAGTTCTCTTTGTGGCTGAATAATACTCCCTCATATGGATATACCACAGTCTGTTTCTTCCGTTTATCTGTGCAGTTGTCTCCACCTTTTGGCTGTTATGAATATTGCTGCCATAAACATTGCTGTACAAATAGCTGTTTTGAGCTTCTGCCATCAAGCCTTTCAGGTGTATACGTAGGAGTAGGGTTGTGGGGTCATAGCAGTACTATGTGTACCTTTTGGAGGACCCACTAAACTGTTCTGCACTGGCTGTACCATTTTACATTCCCGCCAGCCATGGGTAATGTTCCACTTTCTCCACATCTTTACCAACACATATTATTCTCTGCTTTTCTGATAATAGCTATTCTTCATTGCCTATTGCCATTGAGTCAGTTCTGACTCGTAGTAGCCCTATAGGACAGAGTAGAACTGCCCTATACAGCTTCCAAGGTAGTAGTCTTTTTTTTTTTTTTTTTTGTGATTGAGTGAAAGTGTACAATCCAGGTTAAATTTGCATGCCCACCTATCTGCAACTCCTTCTGCTCTCCTTGCCCAGTGACAGCACACTCCTCCTTTGCGTTCTACACATGTCATATCTTCTTAACAATCTCCTGTCCCCTCCTCTTCAGTCTCCTCTATTAAGGGGCCAGTAGGATGACATCCTATAGATGCATAGAACCATGAAGTGAACACACAGTATGGTCACTCTGTGTCCCAGAGTCCAGTCCATTCCTGTCCAAAGAGTTGACCTCAGTAATGATTTATAACTCAGGAACAGCATCATTTCTAGGGGCCATGCTCCTAGGGAACCCCCCAAGCCTTCAGACCATCAGTTGAGGTCTTTTAGTAGAGTTCTCAGGGTACACCCTTTTTTTGTTTCTCATGTTGCCACTGGGAGTCAACATTGTGAGCTCCATCACGGCTGTCATTGGTGGTAGCTGGGTACCATCTGGTTCTTCTGGTCATATGTTGATATAGTGACCCATTCACATGGATCTTTCTGTCTTCTGGGTTTTCTTTCCCCCATGTTATTTTTGTCCTTGGTGATCATCTGTTCCAGCTGAGTTGGGACCAGTTGGTGTATCTCAGGTGGCAGCTTATTGGTGTTTAAGACCCCAGACCCAAGGCAATAATCTTTGTAGAAGCAGACTGCTGCATCTTTCTCCTGGGTTTGAACCACGGACCTTTGAGTTGGCAGCCAAGACCTTACCCATTAGGCCACCAGAGCTCACTAGCCATCCAAGTGGGGGTGAAATGGTATCTAGTTGTGGTTTTGATATACCTTTCCCTAATTGTAAATCCTGGTGGTGTAATGGTTAAGTGGTGCAAACCAAAAGACTGGCGGTTCAAATCTACCAGGTGCTTCTTGGAAACTCTATGGGACAGTTCTGGTCTATCATATAGGGTCACTATGAGTAGGAATTGACTGGATGGCAACGGGTTTTTGGAATGAATAATGACGTTAGTCATCTTTGCATGTGCTTGTTGGCCTTTCATGTATTGTCTTTAAGAAATGTCAATTCAGGTCTTTTCTATATTCTTTTATTGGATTGTTTGTTTTTTGATGTTGAGTTGTAGAAGTTCTTTGCATATCCTGGATACTGAACCATTGTCAAAGATAGGTGGCTCTCAAATGTTTTCTCGTATTCTGTAGATTGGTTCTTCACTTTGTTGATACAGACTTTTAATGTATAGAAGTTTTTAAGTATGATGAAATCTGATTTACCTATTTTGCCTTTTGTTACTTCTTAGTGTTATGTCTGAACATCCATTGTCAAAATAACATCCTAAAGCATTACTTGTGTGTGTTTGTTCTAAGAGTCTTATGATTTTAATTCTTAAATTTAGGACATTGATCCATTTGGAATTAATTTTTGTTTATGCTGTGAGGTGTGTTATTCTTCTACATACAGAGATCCAGTTTTCCCAGTACCGTTTATTGAGGAGAGGAAACTGTTCTTTACCCTGAAGGTCTGGTGGTACAGTGGTTAAAAGCTTGGCTGCTAACCAGCAGGTTGTCAGTTTGAATACACCCGTTGCACCTTGCAAACTCCAGGGCAGTTCTACCCTATCCTACAGGGTTGCCATAGCTTGGAATCTACTTGACAACAGCAGGTTTGGTTTTTTGTTTTTGGTTTATTCATTTGCCACTTAATGGACTTAGCACCATTGTTGAAAATTAATAAACCACAGATGTGTGGATTATTTCTGGACTTTTAATTATATTGAATTGTTTTATATATCTGCCATAACAGTAGCAGACTGTCTTGATTATTATAGCTTTATAGTACACTTTGAAATTTGGAAGTATTAAGTCCTCAGTTTGTTCTTCTTTTTTAGGATTGCTTTGGCTATTCAGGTTCTCTTGAAATTCCATGTAAAGTGAGGATTGACTTTTCCCTTTCTACAAAGAAGATTGTTGGGGTTTTAATAGGGGTTGTATTGAATCCATAGACAACTTTGTGTGGTATTGACATCTTAACAATATTAAGTCTTCCAATCCATGAACACAGGATATTTTTATTCTTTAATTTCATTCAGCAGTGTTTTATAGTTTTTAGTGTACAAGCCTGTCACCTCTGTGGTTAAGTTTATTACTATGCATTTTATTCTTTTAGATGCTGTTGTAAACCAAGTTACTTTCTTAATTTCATTTTCAGTTTGCTCATTTATAGTGTACAGGAATCCAACTGATTTTTGGTGTTGACCTTGTACCTTACTGCTGCATTGAATTCATTTATTACCTCCAGTAGCTTTTTTTGTGGATTCTTTGGATTTTCCCTGTATAGGATCATGTCATTTGCAATTAGGGATAGTTTTATGTCTGCCTCCTCAGTTTTGATATTTTTGATTTTTCTTGCCTAGTTGCTCTGGTTAGGGCTTCCAGTTCTATCCCTGGTTAGACTGGGTCTTGTTCCTGACCGTAAGGGGAGAGCTCTCAGTCTTTCTCCTCAAGTATGCTGTTAGCTGTGGGTTTTTCATACATGCCCTTTATCACACTGAATAGTTTCTCTTCTATTCCTAGTTAGTTGAATGTTTTTATCATAGAAGGGCGTTGAATTTTGTCTAATGCCTGTTCTGCCTCAGTTGAGAGGGTATTGTGGTTGTTTTCCTTTGTTCTGTTATGTAGATTAATTTTCTAATGGTGAACCACCCTTGCATTAGTGGAATAAATCCTACTTAATTATAGTGTGTAAGCCTTTTAATGCTTTTGAATTGTGTTTGCTAGTCTTTTGTTGAGGACTTTTGCATCTGTATTTGTAGTGGGTTGAATTGTGTCCCCCCCAAAATGTATGTGGCAATTTGACTAGACCATGATTCCAGGTAGTGTGTGATGTTCCTATATGTTGTAAATCCTGACTTAGTAATATTAATGAGGGAGGATGGGTGGCAGTTGTGTTGGTGGGGCAGGACTCAATGTATAAGACTGTATTGTGCCGTGAGGCAATCTCTTGGGATATAAAGGAAAGGGAGGTGAGCAAAAATCTGGAGACCTCACACCACTGAGAAAGCAGTGCTGGGAGTAGAGTGCATCCTTTGGAAAGGACCTGGGATTCCTGTGCCAGTCCAGGGGAAGACTGACAACAAGGACCTTCCTCCAGAGCCAGCAGAGAAAGACTTCTCCTAGAACTGACACCCTGAATTTGGGCTTTAGCCTACTGGACTGCGGCAAGATAAAATTTCTCTTTTAAAGCCATCTCCTTGTGGTATTTTTGTTGTAGCAGCACTAGCTGACTAAGACAGTACTCATAAGTGATATTAGTCTGTAGTTTTCTTGTGGTATCTTTGCCTTTGTTATCAGGGTAATAGTATCAAGAGTATCTTGTGAGTTAGAAAGTATTCCCTCTCCTATTTTCTTGAAAAGTTTAAGAAGGATTAGAGTAATTTCTATAGATGTTTGCTAGAATTTTCAGTGAAGTCATCTGGCCTAGGAATTTTTTGTCATAGGTGGTGGTGGGTTTTCAGTTACTGACTCATTCTGTTTGCTTGTTATGGGTCTGTTAAGATCATCTGTTGCTTCCTGAGTCAATTTATGTAGTTTATGTGTTTCTAGGAATTGGTCCACTTCACAGAGTTATCTAATGTGTTGGCATACAGTTGTTCATAGTGTTCTCTGATGGTACATCTTTGTAGGGCTGGTTATAATGTCCCCATCTTTTTCTGATTTTAGGTATTTGTGTCTTTTCTCTGTTTTGTCATTCTAGCTTTGTATTTGTCAATTTGGCAAATTTGCATCTGTATTTGTAGTGGGTTGAATTGTGTCCCCCCCAAAATGTATGTAGCAATTTGACTAGAGCATGATTCCTGGTAGTGTGTGATGTTCCTATATGTTGTAAATCCTGACTTAGTAATGTTAATGAGGGAGGATGGGTGGCAGTTGTGTTGGTGAGGCAAGATGAGTAACTTCTGGTTTTATTGATTCTATGGCTTTTCTATTTTCGATTTCGTTTAGTTCTGTTTTGATCCTTGTTATTTCCTTTCTTCCTGGAGCATTGGACTTAGTTTGGTCGTCTTTTTCTAATTTTTCGATTTGTGGTTAGGTTATTGTCCTGAGATCATTGTTTAAATACAGGTGTTTACTGCTATGAATTTCTCTCTTAGCACTACTCTTGTTGTGTCACATAAATTTTAGTTTTGTGCTTTCATGTTTATTTGACTATTTTCTGATTTCTTTTCCAACCCGTTGGTTATTTAATAGTGGGTTGTTGAATCTTGATATATTTTGTATGTCTTCCAGTTTCTTTTGTCTGTCATTCATTTCTAGTTTTGTTCCATTGTGATTGGAGAAGATACTTTGTGTGACGTCTGTCTTTTAAATTTATTGAAATTTATTTTGTGATGCACTGTCTAGGTTATCCTGTATAGGTTATCACTTGCAGTGGAAAAGAATATGCGTTGTGTTGTTAGGCGTTCTCTTTATGTCTTTTAGTTGTTGGTGGTTTATAGTGTGTTCATATCCCCTGTTCCCTTACTGATCTTCTTTCCAGATGTTTTAGCCGTTATTGAAAGTGGGTATATTGAGGTCTCTATTGCTATAGAATTATGGAGAAGAATATGTATTGTGTTGTTAGGTGGAGTGTTCTGTTTATGTCTTTTAGTTGTTGGTGGTTTATAGTGTGTTCATATCCCCTGTTTCCTTATTGATCTTCTTTCCAGACATTTTATCCATTATAGAAAGTGATATATTGAAGCCTTTATTGCTGTAGAATTATGTCAATATTTACTTCATGTATTTTAGGATGTTGTTAATTAAGACATTCTTAACCCGCAGATAGACTTAATTTTACATGTGTCTACATTCTTCAATATTTTAAGTTCCTTCAAGACATATTCTCTATCTGATTTATTGGTCCTGACTCCCAGAAAAAGCAGATCCAGTTCCACAGTTATTTAATGAGTAAGTTTTATTTTATTGATAATTTCATGTAGGGGTGGGAAAAAAGGCTTGTTTTGAACTTTATCAAGCAGTATTTTATTAATCCCCTCTAGAAGCATCTTGTCCTCTCCAGTACTCAGTACTTCCTCTCCATAGAGCCTCTCCAGGCACCTGTGTATCCTGAGCAATTCAGCTCAGGCCCTCAGCTTGCATGGTCCATTTGGTAAAGCAGAGGGCTAACATTCTGTTTACCCCTTGTACTAAGCCTTGAGCAAAGTGGATACAGCCCACTTTCATTACTAACTACGTGGTAAGGATCAGTGTGAATTCAGTTCCTAAACTGTAGAAATGGATCCAGTCCTCACCTTCTCATCATTTCATTCTCATCACCAGCCACCCAAGTGACACATGCTGTCTGTGACCCTAGTCTCCCAGAGTTCTTTCAGACTGCCAAACAAAGTAATACCAGTTCCTGCTGACTCAGCAAGTGTGTTAATTCACCAAAGCAACTCACAGAATCGCATAGAAAGCATATCATACTTACAGTTACAACTTTATTACAGTAAAAAAGGATACAAATGAAGAGATGCATAGGGTAAGACCTGGGAGGCATCGCAGCGTGAAACTCCATGTCCAATGGAGGGGTGCACTACTCTGTCTTGTACATAGCCACCAACCAGGAAGCCCTGTTTAAGCCTTAGGCCTCAGGGCTCCTGTCAGCCTCCCCACTTGGCCAGGATACCGTGATGGGTTATATCACAGTTCATGAGGTTTAGGAAGCGTCAGGCTGTGGGTATTCCTTTCGGTTTCATCATCGCCAGTCGTTATTCTTAGGTGTTGGTGCAGCTTGAAACAACTAAGGCCTGAGGGCTTTTTCTGCAAAAGTAAGTCCAAACCTTGTACTCTTCCTTCCTTGAAGTTCAGTTTCTCTACCACCTGCAGACTGTGGGAGCTCAGATGGGCATCCACACTTTGCTGTAGACAAAGAGTCTCTTTGTCTTGCTCTGTCACAAATACTTGGCTTTAAGAGATAGGCCTGGCAAATTCAGATGTCATCAGCAGCAATCCTACATCTTCCTCTTGATTTGCTAGTGCTGACCCGCTTGTCCTGAACCTGGCAAGGTCACAGTGATTAAATCCCCCTTCTCATTAACACTGGAGGGCACTCAGTTGACGAGGACTCCAAATGGAAAAGCTGATGAAAGAAGTGTCAGCAATTTACATAGTGGCTGTCCAATTCAGGTCATGGCTACCCCTCTCATCTTTGCTTTGACTACTGCTTTGGTAATACTAAATCATATTAACAGAGAAGCTGTCTTGTTTGCTCGTTGCCCACTGCATGTTTGCAGTGGTGCAAGACTTGACACACATCACCCAATTTCGTTCTTCAGATGTCTCTTGAAGTCAGAGCCTGTCATCAACACCTTTATAGAGGAGGACCCAAGAACTCAGGAAGGTTGAGTATTCTGTAAGATCACCCAGCTAGTGAGTAATGGGATACATATCCCGTCAAGGCCCAGCTGGTCCTAGAGCCTGGCTTTTATCCCTCCCACCCCAGATGGAAACTAGAGCGTGGCCCCTGAATAGTTCTTGCATTCAGAGCTATTTTTCAAGGAGCAAGATTACTGTTTGACTTAGATTATAAAGTCAGGAGTCTTTCTAATCCCTAACCTGGTTCATTTGATTTACTGTGACAACTTAATTCTTGTCCACTATTCATACCTGGCTTTCCTCCTCCAGATGTGGTGTTAAACGTGTGCAAGGAGTGGGCTAGTGGGTGGGAGTGAGGCTGGGGGAAGGTGGAAGCGGTTGCTCTCTGCTGACAGGCCACTGTCAGGTCACGTTGTCTCTCTGGCTGTGTTCCTGCTGCTAAATGAGAGAGACCAGACAATCTCACAGATCATGTTTGGAGGATTGTGTCCTTTTATTTATTTATTTTTAAATCTTGCTCTGGCCACAATGTATGCATTGTGTTGTGCCTTTTATTAGAGTGAACCAAGGATGAAATATAATGATTTAATAGTGAAAGGAGCACAGTAGAATATCCTTTGTTTGAATATATATAAAGAATATCTGAAACAGGTTGAGTAACCTTTTGAGAAACACAGGTCAAGCCCTACTGTGTGCCTATCACATTGCCAGGCCCTAGGGCACAGCGAGGATAAGAGACAGTCGCTGTCTTCAAGAAAACCACAGCGACCAATAGGAAAGCCTTCAGTAGGAGAAGGATGAGAGCAGCGATGAGCTCAGGTGGGCCTGCTGTCCCGAGGCTGGCGCAGGACCGGGCAGCATTTGGTTCTGTCGAATGTGGGGTTGCTGTAAATCCGAGCTGACTGGGAAGCGCTTAACAGCCTCAGCATTTGGGTTGTGCTTACCTTGCCTTTGTCTCTGTTCCCGTGGCTCCTCTGACATCAGGCTGGGCAAAGAGAAATGGCAGGAGTGGGGCTGGTGCTGGCAGTCTGTTTGGGCCACCGGGGCAACCCTCTTCCATCATGCAGCCTGCATTCTAATTTATTCAGCTGCTGTTCTTTTAATTTATATCCCTTCCGAGGGCAGAGAAAGTAGCTCAGAGGGCAGTAATTAAGACTCTGCATCGAGGGTGGCTTATCTAGTGTTTGCCCATAAATAATTTTGTAACAAGGGGGATAGAAACAGCTCGTAGCCTCCAGGCCAATACAGTGCTTTTAAAGAGGCAGAGGAATTTCTCTGTGTTAGAGATTAATGAGGCATCTTGTGCCAACTCATACCTCATTTCTGACACCCTGCAGATGAGTGGCTGCTGGCTCTAAATGACAAAATAAAAAAAGAAATTCAAATCCATTGCCGCTAAATCAGTTCAGATTCATAGCTGCCCTGTAGGACAGAGGAGGACTGCCCCATAGGGTTTCAAGGCTGCAGTCTTTAAGGAAGCAGACTGCCACGTCTTTCTCCTGCAGAGCAGCTGGTGGGACTACTAAACGAGAAGGGTCTAACCTGCAAGCGCTGCAGGATGCCTGGATGGGAGGAGGAACTTTTAGAATTTCTAGTGAACAATCAAGCAATGCAAAACGTGTGGATTCTTAAAGCCCTAAATTGATACACTTTAAAGGCAGGTGGGGTCTCCAGCGTTTCAAGTCCAGCTTGGCCACTTCCTTTCTGTATAACGTGAAGTCACCTCAGAGCCTCAATGTCTTAAGCTAGCAAGGCTTTGCCGAGAAGCTCTGTATTTTGATTGCGGCAAATGTGCCAGATGGGTGAGTTACTGTGGAATTTTTTTACTTTCCTGACTTAATATTTTTTCTAAGTTTTGTTTATTTTGTATTTTGTTGCTGTTAAGAATATACACAGCAAACCATATGTCGATTTACAGTTGTACAGTTTCTCCGTGTGCAATTCAGTGACGTTGATGACATTCTTTGAGTTGTACAGCCATTCCCACCCTCCTTTTCTGAGTTATTTCTCCCTCATTAACATAAACATAGTGCCTCTTAAGGTTCCTGTCTAATTTTTTGAGTTCCTATTGCCAGTGTGATCCCATACAGTTACTAAAAGAGCATGATACTTGAGGCAAACATTTTTCACTAGTTAAAAAATACTTAAAGCTAAGCTATTTTTCAGTTTTAAGATGACCTAAGGGGATATTTTTGGTTTAAGTTTTACTACAGATCATCTCACAATAATAGTTTCCAAAGTTTGTCCACCCTCCATGGCTGTAGAAAGTCTGGCGTTCAAGAGAACTCTAATCCTGTTCTACATTTTTCCCCTTTTGATCAGGATCCTTCTGTGGAATCTTTCATAAGAATGTTTGATAATCGTGCCTGGCACCATCCAGTTCCTCTAGTCTCATGGCAAAGGAGGCAGTTGTTCTTAGAAGTGAATGGAGACCAGGTGTACCTTGAATGGCCTCTTGTAAGCGTTTAAGACCCCTACTTACCTAATAAACTAGGAAGGAGAATAGAAGTGCAAAACAAGTTACTAGGCCAGTTAACTGAGTTGTGCCATGAAAGCGTGACTGTAAACCTCCGAATCAAGGAACCAATTCTCATGAGTTTTTTGATTGTTCGTAAGCAGCCTCAGCAGCAACTCTTTTTTTTGGTTTGCCGTTTTTGTAAGCGTATCTGTCACACAGCGCTTGGCATCTGAACCTTTTACAGGCGTACACTTATTGACATTAATCACAGTAATTGACGGTGCTGCCCTACCATTAATCAGTGCTGTTTTTCCATCACCCTTAACCCCTTTCCTCTTCCCTCCCACACCTTATAACCAGTAATAAACATTGTTCTGTATGCATTTGCCTTTTCTTGTCTTTTTATTAAGTGGGGCCATGCAATAATTGCTCTTTTGCGATTGGTTTATTTCCTCGGTTTAAAGTCTTGACATTCCATCCATAACTGCAACATGTATCAAGATTTCCTTTCTCCTGCTGGCTGAGTAGTATTCCATTGTACGTGCATACCACATTTTGTTTATCCATTCTTCTGATGATGACCATTTAGGTTGTCCCCACTTTTTGGCCATTGTGAGTAGTACTACCATGAAAACTGGTGTACAAGGCTCTGAGTCTGCTTTCAAGTCTTTTGGGTATACTCAGAAGTAGAACTGTTGGGACATATGGTTGTTCTGTTTATACTGTTTTTCACACCGACTGTACCATTTTGCAGCATACTTGCGGCAGATATGCTGCGAAGGCTAACTTGATGGAAAAGTAAAGATGTCACCTTGAGGATTAAGGTGCACCTGACCCAAGCCGTGATACTTTCAGTCATGTCACATGCATGCCAAAGCTGAACAGCAAGTGAGGAAGACAGGAGAAGAATTGATGCCTTTGAATTGTGGTGTCAGAGAAGAATGTTGAATGTACTGTGGACTGAGAAAAGAACAAACAGACCTGTTCTGGAAGAAGTACAACCAGAGTGCTCCTTGGAAGCAAAGATGGCAGGACAGCGTCTTAGGTACTTTGGACGTGTTGTCCGGAGGGTTCTGTCCCTGGGGAAGGACATCGTGCTTAGTAGAATGGAGGGTCAGCAAAAAAAAGGGAAAACCTCAGTGAGATGGACTGACACGATGGCTACAGTGATGGGCTTAAGCGTGAAAATGATTGTGGACATGACACAGAACCAGGCAGTGTTTTGTTCTATTAGGTGTAGGGTCTCTGTGAGTCAGAACCAACTCAGTGGCACTTAACAACAGTGTACCATTTTCTGTTCCCACCAGCCATGGATTAGAGCTCCAATTCCACCACATCTTTGTTGATATATATAAATATATTTAATCTTACTCATCCCAGTGAGAGCAAAAGGGTATCTTATTGTGGTTTTGATCTGCTTCCTCTGATGGCTAATGACACTGAGCATCTTTTCATGTGCTTGTTGGCCATTTTCATATCCTCTTTGGTAAAAGGTCTGTTCAAGTCCCTTGTCTCTTCTGTGGTTGAATTATTTATCTTTTAGTTGTCAAAGTTTTATATATATTTTGGTTATTAGATTCTTGTCTGGATGTATCATTGCTGAAGATACTGTCCTAGTCAGTACCTTGTCTTTTCACTTTTTTGGTAAAGTCTTTTGATGAACAAAAGTGTTTCATTTTATGAGATCCCATTTATTTATTTTGTCTTTTGCTGTTAGTGTGTCTGTTGTTAGGTAGTTTGTTGTCGAAAGCTAGGGTTGACAGTGTGTTGCCTGCTTGTTCTTATAAGAATTTTATTGCTTTAATTTGCACATTTAGATCCTTGATCCATTTTGAATTTGTTTTTGTGTATGGTGTGAGACATGAGTCCTGTTTAATTTTTACATAGATGGAAATCCAGTTTTTCCAGAGCCATTTATTGACGAGACTCTTTTTCCCCCATGAAATGGACTTAGCACCATTGTGAAAAATTGGTTGACTAAATATATGAGTTTATTCCATTGGTCTGTATGTCTATCGTTATACCAGTACAGGCTATTTTGATTATTATAGCTGTTTAATATATTCTAAAACCAGGAAGTATGAATTCTACTTTATTCGTATGTTTCACCATTGTTTTAGCTATTCAGGGCCTCTTGGCATTCCATATAAAGTTTAAGATTAGTTTTCCTATTACTGTAAAGAAGACTGTAGGAATTTTTTTGTTAGGGTTACACTGAATCTATAGATTATTTTGGGTGGTATTGGCATCTCCATAATAATCTGTGAACATGATATATCTTTCCATTTATTTAAGTCTTCTTTGAACCCTTTCTCTAGTTTTTGTAGTTTTCATTGTATAAGTCCTTCTTGTCCATGGTTAGATTTATTCCGATGTATTTTATTCTCTTAGATGCTATTATAAATGGAATTGTTTCTTTAATTTCCCATTCAGATTTCTCATTGCTGGTACATAGAAACTGAAGTGATTTTTATTTGTTGACCTTGTAGCTGACAAGTTCTAAATTCTTCTTATCTCGAAAAACTTTCTTGTGCACTCTCTGGATCGTGTAATCCATGAATAAAGATAATTGTATTCATTTTATTTATTTTTCTTGTCTTACTGTTCTGGCCAGGATTTCTGATACAGTATTAAGTAGAAGCAGTGAGAGAAGACACCTTTGTTCCTGATTTTAAGGGGAAAGCGCACAGTGTTTCTCCACTCAGTGTAATGCTGGCCATTGGCTTTTCATGTATGCCCTCAATCGTATTGAAGCATTTCCCTTCTGTTCTAATCTTCTTTAGGGGTGTCATCATTTGGATTTTATCAAATGCTTTTTGTGCATCCACGGAGGTGATCTTATAGTTCTTTTCCTTTGTTCTGTTAATGTAGTATACAATTGATTTGCTAATGTTGACCCATCCCTGTGTTCCTGGAACATATCCCATTTGATCAGTACTGGCTAGTATGTTAACAGGTTTTGCATGTACGCCAGCCAAGTAAGCCAAGTGCCGTCGAGTCGGATCCGAGAAATTATTGGCCTGTTGTTTTCTTGTGGTGTCTTTGTCTGGTTCATCAGGGTTATGTTTGCTTCATAGATTGAACTGGGGAGTATTCCTTCTTTTATCTTTTGAAAAAGTTTAAACAGTCTTGGTTTCAGTTCTTCTCTAAATGTTTAGTAGAATTCCTCAGTGAAGCCGTTTGGTCCAGAACTTTTTGAGGTGCTTGTGGTGGTGGTGGTGGTGGTAGGTTTGACCACTGGTTTGACCTCTTCTCTTTTTGTTGGTCTATTGAGACTTTCTGTTTCCTCTTGAGTCAGTTTGAGTCAAATGTGTGCTTCTAAGAATTGATCTATTTCATCTAGGTTATCCAGTTTGTTGCCATACAGTTGTCTATAATATTCTGTCATAGTTTTCGTTATTTCTGTTGGGTCAGTTGTAAAGTCCGCTTTTCTTTTTTCTTTTGGTTATTTGCGTTTCTTCTTTGTCAGACAAGCTTAAAGTTTGTCAATTTTAGTGATCTTTTCAAAGAATCAACTTCTGTTTTTACTGAGTCTCTCTATTGTCTTTCTGCTTTTGATTTATTTTTGCTCTGATCTTTTATTTCTTTTCATTTGATAGGTTTAGGCTCAGTTTGTTCTTCTCTCCCAAATACCTAATATGTGGAGTTTTTGAGTCAGGCTGCTAATTTGAGATTTTTTTTTCTGTTTTTATGTAGGCATTTGTTGCTGTCAGTTTCTTCTGAGTACTGTCTTTGCTATATCTCATAAACTTTGGTATGTTGTATTTTTATTTGACTGTTAAATTTGTGTTTTCTCTTTTTGATTTCTTCCTTCATTGATTGGTACTTTAATAGTGTATTGTTTATTTGCCATATGTTTGTGTATTTTCCAGGTTTTTTTTTTTCCTGTTAACTAATTCCTGGCTTCACTTCATTATGGTCAGAGAAAATGCCTTTTTAAATTCATCAGGACTTGCTTTGTGACCTAAAATGTGATCTTTCCGGGAGTGTGATCCACGGGTGCTAGAGTAGAATGTAAGTGCTGTTGTTGGATGGAGTATTCTGCGTGTCTGTTAAGTCTAGTTAGTTTATAGGGTCCATCAGGTCTCCATTGTTTCCTTGTTGATCTTCTTTCTAGATATTCTGTCCAATAGTGATAGCAGTATATTGAAGTCTCCAACTATTACTACTATTTTTTTCTCCCTTCAGTTCTATCAGTGTTTGCTTGATATGTTTAGGTGCCCCGATATTGGGTGCCTATATATTTATGTTTGTTAAGTCTTCTTGATGAACTGACCCTTTTATCACTATGCAATGTGATTTTTATCTCTTGAAGTTCACTTTGTCTGATATTAAGATTGTCACATCAGCTGTCCTTTGGTTATTTTTTGCATCAGAGATTTTTTTTCTCCTATCAGTTTCAACCTGTTTTTGCCCATGGGTTTAAACTGTGTCCATTGTAAACAGCATATAGTTGGAGGGGTTTTTTTTAATTTTATTTTTTAAATCCGTCTTGCCACACTCTGCCTTTTGATTGGAGCATTTCGCTTATTTGCATTGACTACAGTTACTGATAGAAGTGACTTATTCCTGCCATTTTGTTACTTTTATGTCTTAAGCCTTCTTTGAATTTGTTCTTTAGTGTTCCTTGCTTCTGTGTTTTCTTGGTCTGTTGTAATGAGTCTTTTTGATTCTCTTCTCTTTTCGTTTTGTATATGTTTTTAAAATATATTTTCTTAGTGGTTGCCACAAATGTTACACTTAAGAGCTTATATTTAGAACTTTCTAGAGTAGGTTGGTACCAACTTAAACTCAGTAACATACAAGAAATTCTATGTATCATTCCTCTCTCCCCCTTTGGCAGTTATTTATTACGGTTTTATAATGCATGTGATGCGGAATGTAATTTTATCCTTTTATGTATTTGTTGGAATTGCTTTACTAAATCTGATTGAGTTTTTTTTTCCCTAGTCATGTAGTCTTTTGTGGTCTATTTTGGAGGCTTTAAAAATTGTATTATTGCTGCCTCCACATTTGCCAGGCCCACTGGTGCTCCTGTTACCCAGATCCGCACAACAGGTTTGCATTTTCTCAGTTCCTCGCCTCCTGTTGTTGCGAGTAGACGCTTGAACTGAATAATAACCGACCTGCAGCCAAAATTGCATAACTGGTGCATTCTTCTCTGTCACCCACAACCTAACTTGCATCTAAATGGCTCTTAAACACTAACATAATTCAGTGTTTATTGGAGTCATTCAAATTATATCTTGAAGCAGCATTTATATCAAATGGCTCAAGAAGAATTGCTGATTTTTATTCTGCTGACTTCTTGGCTTCTTTCCTTGCTCTCATTATATACTGTTTTTTTCTCTGATACGGCCTGGGACATAGTAGGGAGGCAGTAAATGTGAGTGAACGAATGAAAATGGTTTCTCAAAATCAGGGCCTGCTGTTAAGACCTCTGTTAAGTTACAGAAACGCTCGGGCAGGGAGCAGAGCGGCCTTTTGGTCAGTTTGCTGCAGCTGTTGCGTGAAGGAGGTAAGTTAACTCGCTGCGCCTGCTGTGACTTGGCTCCACTGCAGGTGTCTGGATCCACTGGCACTTCTGAATTTCCTGCCTCCTGAGGAAGACAGATGAGGCGAGGCTGCCCACACCTGTTGGGTTCACTGGGGCTAGAGCTGGACAAGGATCAGGTTCCCAAAACTGAAGGGGCTGCCCAGCCAGAGGAGAGCCAGAGGGTTGGCCAAGAAGCTGGAGTGCAAGAATAGTGTTGCGTAAACTGCTAGAGTCTTACTTTGTGCGAGGTGACATTTGAAGTACTTTCCTTCTATAAGACTTTTCATCCTCCCAGCGCTTCTCAGCGGTGGTGGGGGGCGGGGCGGGGACTGTCGCTGCGGTCTCACATAGGAAGTTGTGCGCAGCACTGAGGCTAGTGGCAGTCCCAGGTACACAACTGCTGAGGAGGGGAGCCAAGAGCCAGACCAAGCTCTCCAGTCCCTGAGGTTAGCGGCTTGGCCACCAGACCACACCGCTGCTTGTTCTAACAGCTTGCCAAATGCGGAGGCCAGACTCTGGTATGAAAGATGAGTCTGGTGGTTGTCAAGAGGAGAATGGAGAAGCTGCTCCGTAGTGGTCAGGAGTGGTCACTCAGGACATGCTTGGGACACAGCTCTCTGTTAAGGTTGTTCTTGAGTACCATGACACGCCCAGGGAAGACTAGGGCAATAAAGTGTAGAGAGAGATGGCAAGAGGCAATACCTAATTAATTTGACTTGCCCTCAGAGCTCATGGGCAGTCAGGCGCACACACAGGAGTGAGGTGGGATGTGGTGCGTGGTCCAGGGGTTCAGAATCAGGCCCCTGGAATCACTTTTTTTCTACCCTATTCTGTCCTTTACAGTCTGCAAGCTTAGCTCTTTTTGTTTTGATTCATTAATGATGCTGCTCTTTACTTTGGCCATTTGAGATTTTATTAAATACTAATGAATTTAATAAAGATTCATGTCAAACAGTTTATAAATCATTATATTTAAATATTTTAAATGCTTAGAATAAAATTTCAACTTATATAATCAGCTCATGTTTCTCTATTTCCTAATTTTTAGAAGATGTTATATTGGGGAAGTAAGCCATAAGTATGTGACTTCCATGAATAATCTGAGCCTTAGAATTTAGCTTAAGAACCTGCATATTTCATGATATGAATTTAGCAAGTGAAACAGATTCATTGAACCCTTTCCTGGATAATTATTTTCAGCCCTTTGTGAAAAGCTCATAGAGATTTAAATGGCATCTGTATAGTATTAAAATGACACTCTATAAATAAACTTACTAGGGCTTTTTAGTTTTGGTGTGAAATTAGTTGAGTGCTAACAGTATTTCGTGTCATGTTAAACACACATACCTTGTGAATGATAAAGAGGAGAAAATGAGTAGTACTAATAGTTGGTGGCAGCGCCACTGTGGGCCTACAACAGATGCTGTACTGTTGTACAGGGGTTTTGTGTGTACATACTGACTTAGGCAGTAAGTGTAGGCCATACCAAGGGCAAACAAGTGGATATAATAGTATATTGGTCTGCTGAAAATAAACAAAAACCCTGATGTAACATCGTGGGGGAGATACAAGCTCTGGGGCCTTTCTATTCTGTTGTATTCCGGTATTTTGGTAATATTTAAAATGTTTAAAATACACATGAATTACTTTTGTAATCAGAATAAACAGAATTTGTAAATGAGTAACATTTGAAAGCCCATGTATTTGGCCCTGCCCTCCCCCAGCTAGGTTATGTTACCCTTTTTCCCTCTGTTTTCGTGGACACATCGGAGTAAAACACGTTGGCTCCCTTTTTTTATATCCTTCACTGTTCAGTCTTTCCTTAATATGTAGCAGTCTGGCACTTACACTCGCAGTATGCCTCTTTTCAAGTTTACTTGGTGACCTAGTATTGCCAAATTCAGTGATGTCGCCCAGGGACCTCGCTCTAGTATTGCTGGAGCACCCCTGGGTGGTGAACAGGGTTAACATACTCAGCTGCTAACCAACAAGTTAAAAGTTCCAGTCCACCCAGAGGTGCTTTAGAAGAAAGGCCTGGTGATCTACATAAAAAACCAGCCGTTGGAAAACCTGTGGAGCACAGTTCTGCTGTGACATGTGTGGTCATCACGAGTTGGAATCAACAACACCCATCAGGGATCCCAAATCACAGCAACAGTGTGAGTGGTGGTTTCAGCCTTCCCATTCTGTGGATGAGGAAAGTGAGGCCCCAAAAAGTACCCAAGTTAAAATGATGACTCATTTCTGGCCCTAATTCCTCCTCTGTCACATGGCAGTGAGGCTGTTAGTTCTGAAAATACTTTTCCCTTTGTGACTCTTGAAACTGCTGTCAGATCCAGTTTCTAAGTGGTTCAGGAAAATCTTATTATAACGTTATAGTCATGATTCTTTCCTTTTCTTATTTTAACAAAAGCAGCATTGATCACTTCATTCCACAGACTTGGCTAGGAGTTGCTTTTGTTTCTGAAAATCAAAGTCATCCTCAAGGGATAAGACTTTATAAAGATAGTCAACAGGCTCTGACCTGAGGGTGACCCTGTGGTTCTCTGACAAAATAAAGGGCAATGGCTTTATGGCAGAATTTTCCTTCACTGGTCTGAAGCTTTGTCCTCCTACTTTCTGAGGTGTGGCTTTGTGCCAGATGTCTGGGGAGCAGTCTTGACTGAGTGCTACAGAGAGGGCTTATTGTCATTTGGCCATATGAAACTCTATGGGGCAGTTCTGTCTATAGAGTCGCTAGGAGTCTGTGTTGACTCGATGACACTTTTTGGGGGGGTATTGTAATTGTTATATGCTGCATTTGTTAACTTTTGCTGTGTAGAAGACCATCTCAAAAATTAATGGCTTAATGTAAGAACCATTGTTTTTAGGTGATGATTCTGCAGTTTGGGCTGGACTCAGCTGAGATGTTCTTTTGGCCTTGGCTGGGTTCACTTACTATCTGTTAGTGGCTATCAGGTAGGCCAGGTGCTGACGGGTCTAGGATGTCCTCAGCTGGATGCATCATCTCTGTTTCACTTGGCCTCGGATTCTCTGTTCTCATGGCAGCTGGGTAGAATTCTAAGAGTTCAAATGGGAGCCCTGAAAGCTTTTGAGTCTGAAACTTGGAACTGGCACCAGGTCCCTTCTGCTATGCTGTATTGGCTAAAGCAAGTTCCAAGGCCAGCCCAGATTCATTTCTTGAATAGTAGAGTGCACTTCTTGGTGGGAAGAGCTATAAAGTCATGTGGCAAAGGGCATGAATACAAAGAGGATGGAGAAAGGTGCCATAGTTACAGTGTATTGCAGGGAATAGGGATTTGGGCAGCAGAGGGCAGTTTTGACTTTTAACTGCAGCCAGGCAACTTCAAGGGAGGTGTTAATTTGTTTGAAGCTTCTCCCTTGCTTCTCCCTCCTGTAAGCATTGAAAGGATGAACGAGGTTGTATCTGCAGTGGCTAGCTCTGTACCCAAACTGGGATCCACTTCTTACTCTTTTATTTACTATTTAGTGATTTGCACAAATTATTTAGCTTCTATGTGTCTCTGTTTCCAAACCTGAAAAATGGTAATAATAATAAAATACATAAACCCAAAAACCCACCACCATCGAGTCAGGTCCGACTCATGATGTCCCTAGAGGTCAGAGAAGAAGTGCCCCATAGACTTTCCAAGGAGTGGCCAGCATATTTGAACTGCCAGACTTTTGGTTAGCAGTTGTAGCACTTAACCCACTATGCCACCAGGGTTTCCGATAATAATAATACATAGTACCTAATAATACTATTTAGTTGTTGTGAGGATGAGTAAGTTATAAGAAACCTAAATGAGTGCCTAGCACATAATAGACACTCCATGCATGTTAATTAACACTGTTTTTTGTTGTTCTCGGAAAAGAGTTACAGGAAGGATCCCTCCCAGGTAACCAACTGTTCCCTAAATGGATGAAGGATAGTATGTCTGCTAGGACTTTCTAGACACTATAGATAGCCATAAATCCGTGTACCATGGTGGTTAAGTGCTTTAACCAAAAGGTCAGCAGTTCAGATCTATCAGGTGCTCCTTGGAAACTCTGTAGGGCAGTTCTCCTCTGTCCTCTAGGGTTACTGTGAGTTGGAATCGACTTGACAGCACTGGGTTTGGTTTTGGGGTTTATAGATAGCCATAATATGGGTTTTGGGGTTTATAGATAGCCATAATATGATTACAGTATGAAAACCCTAGCTACAACAAGAAGAGACCTATAAGCTTCAACGAGCTGCCAGAATCAGTGGCTTGTGGCAAAAAAAAAAAAAAAAACAAGATTGCAAGTATCCCCAACCTCTCTTAATTGAAAATTTATGTCTAAAGAATGGAAGCCTTTTTTTTTTTTAAGGGATAGAAATAAAGTGTAACTGATTCCTTTTTAAGAAGAATATGTCTTAAATCAAATTGATCCTCTAAGTTGTTTAGAGAATTAACATTTTCCCTTACTTTGTAGGAACAGGGAAAAAGCCAATTCACAAACTAGTCCCAGATTCAAAAGATGTTTAAACTGTTGTTAACCCCTTAGAATAATAAAGGGTTATCCAGAAAACAGAGAAGAGTGGTAATACAGAATTTTCTTGAAATCAGACCTCTTCTTCAGAGGTCAAGTACTGTGGATTTTTCGATGCTTCCCCATGAGGATCCTCTGTCAGTTACTGATAATGTTCTGAAGCAGAGCCAGCAAGCTATGGCCCATTACAGGTCACTTAATTTCGTAAATAAAGTTTAACTGGAATGCAGCCATGCACATACTTTTTACATACTGTGTATGGCTGCCCGTCACATGTTTAAGGTGATCCAACAGAGTGTTGAAATTATTGACTAATACACACAAGCAAAATTTTGCTGAAGGTAAGTGAAAAATGGTTGCAATGGTACATCAGCAGGGAACTGCCAGAAATTCAAGCTGGATTCAGGAGAGGATGTGGAGCCAGGAATATCATTGCTGATGTCAGATGGATCTTGGCTGAGAGTAGAGAATAGCAGAAAGATGTTTGCCTGTTTCATTAGCTATGCAAAGGCGTTTGACTGTGTGCGTCGTAACAAATCATGGACAACACTGTCAAGGAATGGAAAATTCTAGAACACTTAATTGTGCTCATGCATAGATCAAGAGGCAGTTGTTCAGACAGGACAAGGGGATTCTGCATGGTTTAACATCTGCAAAAATATACATCAGGGTTGTATACTTTCACAATACATATTCAGACTGTACACTGAGCAGATAATTCAAGAAAATGGGCTACATGAAAGGTTACATGACGTCAGAATTGGTAGAAGGCTCATCAATGACCTGCAGTATGCAGGTAACACAACTTTGCTTGCTGAAAGTGAAGAGGACTTGAAACCCTTACTGATGAAGATTAAAGACTGTAATAGCTTTCAGTAGGGATTATACCTCAGCATAAGGAAAATAAAAATCCTTACAACTGGTGTTAGGAGTCTTAAAAACTAGCAAGCTGCCGTCTGAGGTACACCAAATAGTCCCAACTCACCCGGAACAGATGATTACCAAGAACAACAAAGACACGAGGAAAAAAGATCCCAGGAGACAGAAGGACCCGTGTGAATGAGACGCTGTATCAACATGTGACCCACAGAACCAGGTGGTACCCAGCCACCACCACAGGCATCTGTGATGGGGCACACAATGTTAAGTTCTTGTGGCAACCTGAGGAAACGAGGGATGCGGCTCAGTAACTCTGAAGACTACAGTTGATGGTCTGGCGGCCCAGGGGATTCCCTGGGAGCATGGCCCGTAGACCTGTTGCTGCCCTTGTCTAGAAAACACTACTGAGGTCAACTCTTTGGACGAAAATGGACTAGACCGAGGACACAGTGCAACCATATGGTGTGTGCACTTTATGGTTCTGTGCGTTTATAGGATGCTGTCCTACTGGTCTCTTTTTAGATAGGAAACAAGAGGGTGGAAAGGAGGGGACAGGAGCTTGTTAAGAGGATACTACAAGTAGAGATTGAAAAGGAGGAGTATGCTGTCACTGGGCAAGGAGAGCAGAAGGACCTGCAGATAGGCAGGCATGCAAAATTGATTTGGATTGTATACTGTCACTTAATCACAATAAAAAAGTCCTCACAACTGGACCAATAATCAACATCTTGATAAATTGAAAAAACATTGAAATTGTCAAGGATTTCTTTTTATCTGGTTCCACAGCTGACACCCATGGAAGTAGCAGTCAAGAAATCAAAAGATGCACTGGGAAAATGTACCGCAAAAGACCACTTTAAAGTGTTGAAATGCAAATGTCAACTTGAAGACTAAGCTGTGCCTGACTGAAGTGTTTTTGGTCACCTCATCTGCATGTCAAAACTGGACAGTGAATAAGGAAGGCTGAAGAAGAACTGTCTTTGAGTTGTAGTGTTGGTGAAGAATTTTGAATACACCATGGGCTGCCAGAAGAAGGAGCAAATCTGTTTTGAAAGAAGCATAACCAGAATGCTCCTTAGAGCTGAGGATGGAGAGACTTCATCTCATGTACTGTGGACATGTTATCAGGAGGGACCAATCCCTGACATCCTCTACTTCAGAGGGTCAGTGAAAAAGAGGAGGATTCTCAATGGGATGGATTGACACAGAGGCCACAACAGTGGACTCACACATAGGCATGGTTGTGAGGATGAGGCAGGACTGGGCCGTGTTTTGTTCTGTTGTACGCAGGGTCATTATGAGTTGGAAGTATCTTGACAGCACTTTACAACAACATAGCTACTTTTGCACTCCAAGGGCGGAAATGAGTACTTGTGACAAGGACTGTATGGTTCATAGGCCTGAAATTGTTACTATCTGGCTCTAAAAGAAAGTGTGCCAAATTCTGTTCTAAAGTTCTGGAAATGTCCACATTTTTTTTTTATGTGGTAAGTAGTGTAGGGGAAATTTAATAATTAAGCATAGAATTGGGAGCCTTGCTGATCTCAGTTCAGGGTCCAGTTCTGCCCCCTTCTGCATGTGTGACCTTGGACCTTGCTAACTTTATGTCCTTGTAACCTTTATCTTCCTAAGTCTCAATTTTCTCGTCTATAAAATACAAATAGTAATAACTTCATAAAGGATGTTTTGAGGGTTTAATGAAGTAATGCCTTTAAAGCACTTAGCTTACTGACTGGCATAGGCACTGTGAAATGCGCCCATGTAATAAAAGTAAGTTGGAATAAATGCCTTAGACCTGAGGTGGAAGACTGAAAATGAGCCTGATGGATACAGGAGTGTCTTTATCAGCTCAAAAGGAACTTAAAAATTGTAGCCCATCACAGGAGGTTGTCTTCCACGTTGTTTATGGTTCTTTTGAACACAAATAGAAAACTAACTCATCATACAAGCTGTAGCTGAACAGAAGCCTCTTGTAGTTATGCACATATGAGGCTTCCAGTGGCTGCTTGCTAGTCACTTGTGGTAAGTTTGAAGTGCCACTTTGCAAGGAACCTGCAGATTGACAAGGAACTGCTAGAAGTGCAGGCTGGATTCAGAAGAGGACATGGGACCGGGGATATGATTGCTGATGTCAGATGGGTCTTGACTGAAAGCAGAGAATACTGGCAAGATGTTTACTTGTGTTTTATTGACTAAGTAAAGGCATTTGATTGGGTGGATCAAAACAAATTATGGCTAACATTGAGGAGAATGGGAATTCCAGAGCAGTTAACTGTGCACATGAAGAATCCATTCATGGATCAAGAAGCAGTCATTTGAACAGAACAAAGGGACACTGAACGATTTAAAGTTAGGAAAGTTGTGTGCCAGGGTTGTATCTTTCACTGTTGCTATTCAGTCTGTGTGCTGAGCAAATAATGTGAGAAGCTGGACTATATGAAGAAGAACAGGGCATCAGGACTGGAGGAAGATGCATTGACAACCTGTGTTATCCAGATGACACGACTTTGCTTGCTGAAAGTGAAGAGGGCTTGAAACACTGATGAAGATCAAATACCATAGCCTTCAGCGTGGATTGCACCTCAACATCAAGAAAACAGGAATTCTGAAAACACAGACTGCCAAAAGAATGAACAGATCTGTCTTGGAAGAAGTACAACTGGAGTGATCCTTAGAGGAAAGGATGGCAAGCCTACATCTTATATACTTTGGACAGTTGTCAGGAGGGATCAGTCCCTGGAGAAGGACATCATGCTTGGTAGAGGGCTAGTGGAAAAGAGAAAGACCCTCAGTTAGATGCACTGAAGCAGTGGCTGCAGCAGTGGGCTGGAGCGTAACAACAGCTTTGGACATGGCACAGGACAAGGCAGTGTTTAGTACTGTTGTACATAGGGTTGCTATGAGTCAGAACCAACTCAACGGCACTTAATAACAGCAGCAACAAAAATGGGAACCTTTGTGAGTATACCGCTTCAATTTTCCCTCACCCTTTAATAGTTCACCTTTCCCATTTTAATAGTTCATCTTTCCCATTTCTCGTCTCCAAATGAGAAAACTGAGTTTGAGAGAGCTTTAGCTGCTAGTGGTATTGGTTCCAGCCAGGGCTTCAAACCAGCTCATTTGGGTTCAAACTGTGGGTTAGAATTTGTAGTTCTAACACATTCCCAGGTGGCACTAATGCTGTTCAGTAGGGACCAGTTCTGAGAAGCACTGAAAGAGCAGTGGTTCTCCAGTTGTATTATACATAAGAATCACTTGATGATCTTATTAAACTGTAGATTCTGATTCAGTATGCCTAGGGCAGAAATGCAAATTCTCAGAGGATCAGAGCAGAATGAACTGGTTCAAAGTCTTGGTTCCAGCTCTAGTGTCCTCTTTTCAATTATCTTGAAAAGTGTATTTGATCATATTAGCATTAGCTTTCTTATCAGTACATTTTTATTAAGACATTATTTTAAGTAGTGCTCACACACACACAACATAGACCAGAGGGTACAAATCCACTGTAAGTGTATGTTTTTCTTCACTTTCCTAAAGTTATAGTAGTTATGATTTTAGCTTTTTGTTTTGAAGTGATTATAGATTCAGAAGAAGTTGCAAAAAAGAGTGCAAGGAAAGTCCTGTTTCCTCAGTTTTCTCGTCTGTTAAATGGGGAGGGTGGCAATCATAGTATCCACCTCATGGGACAGTTGTGAGAATGAAATAAGATGGTGTGTGTAAAGCGCTTGGCACAGTGAGCATGTGGCACACAGTGAGTGCTCAGTAGGTGGTGGCCTTTGTTATCAAGAATTGTGGTTGACCAATGGACTAAATCCAAAGCTTTAGAAGTACCTGAAATAAAACCTAAAACTTGGAGGGACAGAGTATTAGGGTCAGGGGTCTGGGGCCCATGGTTTCAAGAGACATCTGTGTCAATTGCCAAACAAAGTTTATTAAAATGTTGTGCATCCCACTTTGGTGAGAGTGTCAGGTTAGCAAGCAGTCATCTAAGAAGCTTTAGTAGATCTCAACCCATCTGGAGCAAAGGGGGATGAAGAACATCAAAGACATAAGGAAAGTGAGACCCCAAGAGACAGCAAGGACCATATATACCAGAGACTACATCAACATGAGACCAGAAGAACTACATGGTGCCTGGCCACCACCAGGAACTGCCCTTACAGGGAACTCAACAAACAGGCCTTGATGAAGTGGGAGAAATGTGCGGTACAGAACTGTCACAGTAAAAAGATCAGACTTGATGTTCTAACAGATTGGAGGGCCCCTGGAATGTATGGTCCCCAGACTCTCTGTTGGCCCAGAAGCAAAACCATTCTGCAGGCCAACTTCTGAAAGATTTAACTGGTCTGTCAGATACAAAATGATACTAATGTAGAGTGTACTTCTTGTCTGGGGTAGATAGAGGAGACCACAGCTGGGCAGCTTCTGACTGGAGGTGAGATAAGAAGACAGAGGGGGACAGGAGCTGGTTAAATGAACACTGGACGTTAGGAATGGAGGGGAGGAGTATGTTGTGTCACAGCATGGGGAGATCAGCTGGATAACATGGCAAAGAGGGTAGAAGTTTGTGTATGAGAAACTGGCTAGAATTCTAAACTTTCACCTAAAACATAATAAAAATAAAAGAACTGTGCTTGAAGAAGGAGAGGCAGGCATCAGCAAGTGAAATGCCAGAGAGAGGAGAGATGGCTACAGGTTGCAGTGAGAGACCTTATAATTCAGGCACGAGCAGTGAGATGGTTCCAGACATATGATCAGAGCCTCTGCCAGGAGCTTCCTTCTGCATGGGCCCTGTTGTGCCTTCTGTGAGCAGGGGCAGGCCTTGAAAGGAATGCTCCAGACTCCTTCTCTTGGAGGTCTAACTGGGAAGCTAGTTTTGCTCATCATTTCAGTACTGAGAAACGAGTTTGTAGGAGTAGAGTTTTCAGGAAGAAGGCTTGGCTACTCCTTACTGGTCAGCATTGATATGAACCCTTCTGGGCGTCATCTCATAATATAGTTATGACTGCCCTCTTGGGTATGCCTGGGCTGGCCAGAGCCTATGTGAATTGGAAGAGAAAAAGATCTTAAGGTAGGAAATCAACCATACAGTTGTTAAACTAGACTTTCAACTTTCTCCTTAGCCTACAGGTTGATTAAAAGGCCACGATACCCCTCCTGTTCTAGCAAGAACTGGGTTGTATTCCACAGGAACAAATTAAGTTTGCAACATGTAAGTATCATCATAACGATTAAACATTGCAGTTGGGCTTACGTTCTTAAGTAATCCCCTGACAACCAGCTATGCTTTTGGATTAGCTTAATTGGAACACGGGAGATCAGAACTTAATTAGAACTTAATTGAACTGCCATATCAAACAGAGCTAGCTGGCTTAGTGGCTGCATTGTAAACTTTGCATGGAAAGTCGTTCCCATGCATCACAGAAAACGTTTGGGGCACACTGAATGATTTTGAATGTAAGCAATTTTTGATGAAAAGCTTATGCCCATAGGAGTGAAAAATAGTGAAAACTCAAGTGAGTTTGTGTCAGGTAGTTAGTGTTGCGTGTGCAACACTAATGTTCCTTCAGTTGTTGGAGGTAACTCTTGGAGGACAGCTCCTCACAAGGGACATAAAACCTGACTTAAACTGACTTAGGAAGTAGAAAAGGGATTCAGTTTTTTTTGGTTCACATAGACAGGAGGCACAAAGGGAGATCTTCCAGTGCAGCTTGATCTGGGGACTGAGACGATGTTTTCATGACCCAGTTTCTGTTTCCTATGGGTTGGCTCCATCCCTTAATAGCCCCCCCCCAATGGCACCAGGTTATGTCCTGTGAAGTTCAAGGACAGCAGGAAGAGAGAAGTCTCTCCCCAGAGTTCTGCTCTCATTGAACCAACTCAGGTCAGTGACCCGCTTTAGAATCAGTCCTTGGGGACGGGGGGTTCCTGCAAAGGGAAGGAGCCCCACCCAAAGTACACTGCTAAGGAGTTGAGGAAGGGGGAGCCCCCAAAGGGAACTTAACATGCTGTTACTAAAAGAGGGCAGAAGGGATTCTGAGTAGCAGAAAACGAACTTAAATAGTGAAAGAAGTTGATTCGCTCAGAAATCTATAGAGGTCCTAAGGTAGAGAGTGAAAGCTTCTAGATTAGTTATGTAACTGAGAACCTGGTTCTCTTCTGCCTGTCTGCTTGGCCTCCGGCGGGGAGGCTGGCTTCTCTTGGAAGAAACAGCTGCCACCTCTGGCCTAGGCTTTGCATCCTCCTGCTGCATCGACTGGGAACAGAGTATGGGCAGGTGCTTTCAGAAAAGCAAGCAAAGTTATTTCGCGGAACCCTGGCACACATCTCTCACACCCTAACGCAATGACAGGTGGCATCCACCCTTCCCAAGTCAACCAGATCCTTTATTTGACCAGGGTAAATGTAGACCAGAGTGGCTTAGATTGAGGTAGCAGAGGAGCTAGAATTATCCCAGTTGCTCATGAGAGAGCATACCTGTGATTGGAAATGGGGTTCATCCTCTCCACCCGTGGAAGCTGCTATCCACCTCAAGGTTCATGGGGTCATGGTTCCTGGTCATCGTCATGGTCACGACAGTGGGGCGCTGGTTTAGCTTGCCTTTATCTCCTGTTTAGCATAGCCTCGGCACATGGTGTGGTGGGTCCTCAATAAATATTTTCTAACAGGATCTAACCAGAATGCAGTACTTCATTAAAAGAAAAAAAGCACAGGAGTTTTATGCCTGAGTAAAATGAATTCTGAAAATAAATCTTATCTCAGTTTTGAATGTGAAGCCTGGATGAAGGCGATAAGACTTCCCACCTCTTTTTCTATCCTAACCTCTGCAACATAAAATTTTCCTTTTATGCTCTGGGTTACTCATCGAATTCCATCACAATGAAGAGTACTGTAAACAATCATTGGTATCAGGAAACTATTTCTAACTTTTGACAAGTTCTTTGATGATCTCATGACCCTAAAATTTGCTACTATGAATAATTTAGTCAAACAAAACTTTTTTTTTCTTTTCTTTTTACATCCCTTGCCTAGCTGATAGTCATTTATTAATGTCATTGTTTTTTAAATCAAAAGCCTAAATATCTGATTAAAAGGGCAAGGACCCTGGTCAGTAATAGAAGAAACTCCCTTCCTTGTCCTTGACCAATAAGGGAAATTAGAGATGCCATCAGCTCCTGTTCGAAAAAAATATTCTAAGGAGTGGGAAAAAATAGATTCCGGCAGGAAAGGCGTGGTAGAATTATTTTAGCATTACTTCTTTTTTAATCAAGAACACTTTTAGAAATGACTGGTATCTGTGACTTCCATTTACCATGGAAATCTTACTCAGTATTTTGCGCTGTTAGTGCATATTGTGAACATCTTATGAGAATTATTCTTTACCTTTGATGAGATCCTAACACTGAAAAAAATGTGAAATTTTGAAATTTACCAAATATTTTGATACCTGGTTGTAGCCCAGATGTTTGTAAGGTTGTAAATATTGATCAGTTTTGTCACGTCTGGATATTCTCAGAGTTCAGAATTTTTTTGTGCAGAGTAGCTGTGTTGGAAAGGAGTTTGTGTTGTTTTAAGTACACAACATGGCCACAGCCTGTAACTCTGTGGCACTGACCATGCTTTTTCCATGTCCGCATCACCCTGGCTGAGGTGTGTGGACTGGGAGTAAGTCCCAGGCCCTCTAGGTAGTCACTTTAGGATGGCAAGCAGCTATGGAAAGGCCTGGTACAGCTGTTCTGCCCAGCAGGAATGGTCTATCCTGGCCAGCATCTGACCAGCCCAGTCACATTCTCCTTTCGAAGGAGCTGGGATACTGGACATACACGGAGAATAGGCAGACAGTAGGGCGGGCTTAAGGGGAGAGACTCCCAGAGATAAGAAGAAAGATGTAAAAACTGGGAGTTAGCAGAGCCCTAAAAAAGAGAGCACAAGGAAGAACTAAGGAGAAAACAGCTGTGAAAGAAGTCCAAGCAAGTGAGCTGAGTCTTTCCTAGAACTAGAACTGTTGTTGAATTACCAGAGGCTGGGGGATCCCCAGAGCCTTACCTGTTCCCTAAACAGCTGTGGACACTGGTACGGCTCCCTTCCTCTCCTACTGGTGGGAAGAATTTCTGTTCTCCTTCCTTTTCAGTAACCCCATATTAGAATATGTTATTGATCAGCAGTATTTCTGGCTTCTCTCTAGGGCAGGCTAACCATGTGGCTGCTTTGGTAAACGGAATGAATGAACATGACCTATGTCGTTTCCAAACACATGCTTTAAGAATCAAAGCACAGCTTACTATATCCTTTTCCCTCTGCCATAGTTCATATAGAGACTCTTGTGTCACCTTGGGTCCGAGAGCAGAAACAACATAGAGTGGAGCCTCAGTGATTGAAATATTCATGTAAGATAAGTGAAAAATAAACCATTGATGTTACAAGCTACTGAGGTTTGGGGATTGTTTGTTACTGCAGCAAAGCCCAGCCCAGTCTGACTTAACGTTGTTGTCAGCTGCTGTCACGTCAGTCCCTGACTCATGGGGTCCCTATGGACAACAGGATCAGACTGTTGTGATCCGCAGCATTTTCACTGGCTGATTTTTGGAAATAAATCACCAGGCCCTTCTTCCTAGTCTGTCCTAGTTTGGAAGAACCTGTTCAGTATCAGAGCAACATGCAAGCCTCCACTGACAGACGAGTTGTAGCTGTGTTTGAGGTGCACTGGCCAGGAAGTGAAACCAGGTCTTCCATGTGGAAGGTGAGAGAATTGCACTACTGAACCACTGCTGTCTTCAGCCTCACCCATACATCTGCAGTAACCAAGGTAACCTGAGCATATTTCTGTTGCTTGCAAACTCAAGAATCTCAACCAATGCAATCGCATAGTCAGCCAGACTGTAATCCACTAAACTGCACAGCCTTTGCCTCTGACTTCTTTTTTCTGGAGTGGAATTACATTAGTCAACTAATACAGATTCAGTTTCTTTCCAGTGCTTGGTATTTCCCGTCCCAGTCCTCCCTATCCCCTGTGTCTGTCTGGAACATAAAATATGGTATATTTGAATTAAACCCCTTAGTAGTTTCTGCCTTTTGTCTCTTTGAGGTTTGAATCTTTCATAATTCTGTTTGTCTCCCCCCAAGTTTTATTATAAAAAAGTTAAAACATGTGTAAGATTTGAATTTGCAGTGAGTACTCACACATCCACTGCCTAGATTCTGTAATGAACATTTTGCTTTATATGGCTCAGCGTTTATCTATCTAGCAATCCATCCTTCTTGTTTTGGGATGCATTTCAAAGTAAGTTGCATACACGTGATAGCAGGATGATATCTTATTCCTTGACATTAGGCTTTTGTCTTTTAATTCTAGGTGTTTTTTTTTTTTCCTTTTAAATGTGTCCAAGGTTGCCTTCATTGCCTCCTTGGCTCACCCAAACATGTGGGTTTGTACCCTTCCGCAGCCCTGCACTCAGCGGCCTGGTCTGCAGTGCTTAGTCCGTTGGGTGCTCACACTCTCGTCATCACACTCCCTCGTTTTTCTCTCTCTGACTTCCCCTCTTATCTTTTCACTCACCACAACTTTTCATTAGCTTTCTCTTCTCTTTCAGCTCCCTAGCAGATGATTTTTAAACTAAACAACGGCTGAACAATATCCCCACTGTTTGGCGTGTCTGAGTATGCACGGCACGTCCACACTTGCCCAGAACAGAAGGAAAACACAATTTCTTGCATTTTATTTCTTTACATCGAAAGTGATTAAATCAGTCTGTATGACCTTCATACATCAGACCGTCTGGCTGTTTTTAAAGTCTATTTAATAGAGTAAGTCAGGCTGCATTTCCTTTATAAAAAGAATCTTTACCACCAAACGGTACAGAAATGCCAAGGGGACAAAGCATCTTTTGTAGGGGTAGAGTGAAACACTGCCCTCCTACAATTGCTGGGTGGTTTAAATCATTACATGGCAGTTCATGCTAGTTACACATTTACATTGTTATACAAGTGTTATTTTGGTTACAGATAACTTTTGAAAGGAGTCTTGATCTTTCCATGAGCGTTAGAAGGCCTCATTACATAATCTACTATATTTTATTTTTTAAATACAGTTTATTTTAGGACAGTTTTAGATCTACAAAAAATTGTGAAGCTAGTTCCCATATACGGTTATACTCAGTCTGGCCTATATTTTTAATATGTAATTTTATTAATTTTGTTGTTGAGAATATACACAGCAAAACAGACACCAGTTCAACAGCTTCTACATGTATAGGTCACTGACACTGATGACATTCTTCGAGTTCTGTGACCATTATCGCTCTCCTTTTCTGAGTTATTCCTTCCCCCTTCATGTAAATTCACAGACTCTTAAGGTTGTTGTTTAATATTCCAAGTTGCCATTGTCAATTTGATCCCATATAGATCCTAAAGAGCATCATGCTCAAGGCAGACAGTTTTTTGCTTGTTAAACTGTTGTTTGGTTTTAAGAGGCCTTCAGGGAATGTGTTTCATTTAAGTTTTAAAGATTGTCTCGAGGCAGTTGTCTCCCTGGCTCATCCAGTCTTCATGGTTCCGGGAAGTCTGGAGCCTGTGAGAATTTGAAACTCTAGTCTGCATTTTTCCTGTGTTAATCAGGATTCTTTGATTAAAATGTTCCGCAATGGTAGCCAGGTACCATCCAGTTCTTCTGTCTTGTGGCAAGAGAGACAGTTCTTCAAGGAAGCAATTAGCCATGCAGTCCATGTCCTCCTCCTGTTCCTGCCTCTCCCTCCTGTCTTGTTCCAGGTGAATTGAGACCAATTGTTGTGTCGCGCAAGCTTTTGAGACCTCAGGTGTGACACCTTGAACTAGGAGGTAGAACAGAAGCACTAAAATTAGGCAAGTTAACTGGAATGTCCCACGAAACCATGACTCTTAGCCCGCAAGCCAAGAAACTAAATCCCCTGAGGTTTTTGACTGTAAGTAAGCAACCTTAGTAGCTATGTTTTGCACTGTGTTATTGTTATAGATATATCTGTCGCATAACTTTGGCCACTTCAGCTTTTTACAGGTATGCAACTTACTGACGTCAGTTATAATAATCAGCTATTCAACCCTACCCTTAACCTGGTATTTCTGTCCTTGTTAACCCCCACCCCCATTCCCCCCACCCTCCTGGCCCTGGTAACACCAATAAACTCCGTTGTCTATGCATTTGCCTTTTCTTATGTTTCTACGTAAGTGAGGTCACAATATTTGCCCTTTGGTAACTGACCTGTTTCACTCAGCATAGTGTCTTCCAGCTGTATCCGTGCTGTAGCCGGTATCGGAACTTCACGTCTCCTGCTGGCCCAGTAGAACTGCGTTGTGCGTGTGGACCACGTTTTGTTTCTCCAGTTACCTGTCAATTGACATTTATGTCGTTCCACCTTTTGCCTGTTGGGAAGACCGCCACCCTGAACATCAGTGTACAAGTCTCTCAGTCTCTGCTAGCAAGTCTTCGGGTATAGACCGAGCAGTAGAATGGCTGGGCTACAGGGTAGTTCTGTTTGTAGTTTCCTGAAGAACTGCCACACTCCTTTCCGCAATAACTGTATCATTTTGCTTGCCCACCAGCAATGGATAAGGGTTTGATTTTCCCCACATCCTTACCAATATTTGTCATTTTCTGGGTTTTTTTATATATATATATATATATATATATATATATTTTTGTTTTAATCTTAGTCATCCTAGTGGGAATGAAATCGTCTCTCACTGTGGTTTTGATTTGCATCTGTCTGGTGGCTAACGATGCAGGCTACCTTTTCATGTGTTTGGTGGCCATTTCAGTGTTCTGCCTGTTTTATTATTGGGCTGTTTATCTTTAGGTTGTTAAATTGTTGAAGTTTTATGCATATTTTGGTTATCAGATTCTTGTCAGATGTATGATTTCTGAAGATAGTCTCCAAGTCAGTAGCCTTTCTTTTCACTTATTTCTGCCAAGTTTTGATGAACAGAAGTTTTTAGTTCTTATGAAGTCCCATTTGTTTATTTTGTCTTTTGCTGTTTGTGTTTTTGTTATTATATAATTCCTGGTTGAAAGCTAAGCCTGACAGCATTGCCCCTGTTTATTCTTCCAAGAATTTTATCATTTTAGTCAGCACATTTAAATCCTTAATTCCATTTGAAATTTGTTTTTGTGTATGGTATGAGGCATGAATCCTGTTTCATTTTTCTGCTTATGGAATTCCCATTTTCTGAGCACTAGTTGTTGAAGAGACTCTTCTTTCCTCATCAGCTTAGCACCTCTATCAAAAATCAGTTGACCATAAATGTGTGAGTTTATTTCTGGACTCCATAAATATTCTATTGCGTTGGGCTATGTGTCTGTTGTTACACCATCATAACTATAGAGTATGTTTGAAAATCAGGAAGAGTGAGTGCTCCTACTTTATTCTTCTCTTTCAACATTGCTTTAGCTATTCAGGTCCTCTTGTCATTTCATAGAATGTTGAAGATTAGTTGTTGTATTTCTGTGAGGAAGGCTATTGGAGTTTTGATTAGGATTACACTGAATCTGCAGATTGCTTTGGGTAGTCCTGACATCTTCACAATATTAAGTCTTCCAGTCTAGGACCATGGAACATCTTTCTGTTTATTTCAGTGTTCTTTAATCCTTGACAGCAGTGTTTTATACTTTTCTTTGTGTAGATCCTTCATGTCCCTGGTTAAATTTATTCCTAAGTATTTTATTTTCCTAGATGCTATTATAAATGGAGTTGTTTCCCTAAATTCACTTTCATATTTCTCTGTGCTGGTGAATAGAAACCCAATTGGTTTTTGTGTGTGACCTCGTTCCCTGCAACTTTGCTAAATTCAGTACATTTCATTTCATTACCGAGGCCAGCAGTGTTTCTTTTTTAAATAAAAGACCATCAGCATGAGATAAAAACTTACAATTTCCAGCTACTTAGTGACCACTGTATTTTACTTCCTAACAGGTATAGCAAATTGTTCAGTGGAAAAAATTTAACTAGCACTTCCATTTTTTATTTGCATCAATTTCACTACAATCTTTTCAGCCTTATCTAGGATTATAAAGCTGAGCTGGCTATTTCCAAGTGACACGAAAGGAAAAAAATTATAATGAAACGTGGGGAGCGTAATTGTCCCAAATGATATTAACAGTTCCCAAGCTCAAGTGTCAGGATTCTTGTGCACAAGCTCTTTTTCCCTTTGATGCCTGAGAGTTGAATGGTGAATTTGTTTATTCATTGGCTTGGTGTTTTATTGATCTCGCACCTTGTGTGAGGCACGCAGTTACGCACCGGAAATATAAAGGCAAAGAAAACATACTCTGTGTCCTTAGAGTTTGTGGCTCAGTAGGGGAGATGGACTTGTGGGAGGGCAGTTATGGTACAGTCTGTGGTGCTATGACACAGGGGACAAGTCTGCCATAAACTGAATGTGGTCAGAAGCTCAATAAGGAGATATTTTGAAGGATAAATGGGAGTTACTGATTGAAGAAGAAATGAGTAGTAGTGAAAACTTTGTTGTAATTGAGAAGCAACGCAACTCAAACTGGCTTACTTAAGGGAAAAAGGGAATATGTTGGCTCATGAATCTCCCAGAGGATTCTGGGTTCAGTCATAGCTAGGTCCCAGATCTAGTACCATGCCATCAGGAATCTACTCAACAGCTGTCTCCATCTTCTTTGCCAAAAGAACTTTATGTTTGTTTCCTTTCATTGGATCTCCTGTGTCCTTAGTGTTAGCTGGACTCGTTTCCTGTCCCTAAGGGAAGTGATCCATGATTGATGTAATCCAACTGTGGTGCTCTCCTTCCGTTGCCGTGTGAGCAGCTTGGGCTTGGGAATGCACTTTGGGCCAGTGAGCCAGGAGGAGAACGTCTGGGAAAGTTGTTCATGGTTTTAAAAAAGGTCCCAGGGCAGTGATGAAGCATTCTATATCTTGGAATATTGCCTTCTGTATCGGATACTTAGAACTGCAGCCACCGTTTTAAGGCCATGAGGAGAAGCAGCCTCTAAGGAGCAGCCAACAGGATAGAAAGATGGAGGGAACCTGGTCCTTACTGGCATCAGTGAGCCCCTGAATAAACCAGCCTTGGAATCATCCTATCTCCAGAGTTCTGTTATTTGAGACAATAAAAACCCCTGTCATTAAGCTGTCACAATTTTAGTTGTTGTCTACCGGTTTGCTCTGGGTTTACTTGAAGCCACGGATATTGTAAAAAAATTTCATGTGGGCTGCCATGATTTTTTGTTTGTTTGTTTTTGTATTTCTGATGTGTCAGCCGCTATTATGGTGGTGTTTCTATCTTAAACTGAGAATAAAAACCACTCCCCTTTAGTTACTGTTTTAAATGAGTTCTAGATAAGTCAGAACTGTGTTAAAGAACTCTATTACAGCCAGTGTTTTGGGGTGTAATAATAGAAATAAAAAAAATTAAAAGCTTTTGGGTTCCATCCCTTTTGTATCTGTAACACAAACTTGCCTCTAGCAGTGAAATCTGATGACATCTCTGTATAGCAGAGCACTCTGCAGAATCAGGTCCCTGCATTCCCACTGCTCCAAAAAAAGTTGTTGAATAAAGTTAAAAAACAAAAGCTGAAAGCTCCTACTGCTGCTCCCTCCATCTCCCACTGCTCTCTGTGCTGCCTTCTTTCATGCTGGCTTCACTGTCAGCTAGATTCTTCTCACCCAGTGACAAAGTGGTCACTAACAGCTGGATTCAGTAGCTTGGTAACCCTGAAGGCCAAAGACAGCCTCTTTCCTGATAGCTTCGGAAAAATCTCTTACTTACCCTCTTGGATCAGGAATTCACCCTTGGACAAGTCACTGCAGTCAGGTGACTGATTGCCGAGGCCTGAGACCACAGGGTCCCTCCTGCGTAGGTGGTGTTGTCAGTCCCATGTGAGCCACACAGAGGATGGTAGAGGATGTGTCCTTCAAAAGAAGAGATGTGTTTTGTTACCATAGGAACTAGACTGGGCAGGGCAAAGCAGCTGGAGGGAAGGGCATTTCAGATAGGTGGGACAGCGAGGGTACAGGTCCTGAGGTGAGGGCCAGTGTGTTTGGTTCGGTAGGGGAGTGTGGTTGGGGAGTGGTGGAACATGAGACTGAAGGTGGGATTGCAGAATGAAAGCAAGAGGGAGCATTGAAGGATTTTAAGTAAGTAGATGACACGTTAGAGCTAACTGTAAATCTTGAGCATACCTAAGCATTCTCTGCTTATATCGTAAAAACAAGAGCTTCCTTTGTTTGTGTGTTCACCTGATTTTAAAATACAGGGTTTATTATTTTTTTAAATTACAGAATTCTTCTGAGTTGCTTTTGCTGTCCAGTAAACCACAGTTTCTGGGGGGTCAGGACCTGGGGAGAGGCTTAGCTAGGCCATGCTAGCTTGAAATGGCTCTCAGGGTTGCAGTGTCAGATGTCAGGGGAGCTATAGTCCTATCTGAAGGCTTGAGTAGGCCTGAAGGACCTGCCCCCAGGATGGCCCACTCGTATGGCTGGAGGTAGGAGGCCTCAGGTCCTACGGGTCTCCTCTCTGTGGAGCTCTCTGGGTATCATCCGGCAAGTTATGCAGGAGGGCAAGCCAGAAACCACGTCCCATCACCCCTGCTGTGTCCTGTTGGTTGTTCAGGCCAGCCGGATTCACTGTGCGAGGGGACTGCGGAAGGGCATGACTGTCACACCGGGAAGATCATTGGGGGCTGTCTTGGAGCTACAGTTCCAATTGATCAAAGTCACATACGGGGTGTGTTTAAAATAGGTATTGCAATTGTATTAATACTAAAGGACTATTTGACCACTGTTTGACACTAGGCATGAAATCTGTTAAGACACGTTTGGTTGTGTATGTACTGTATGCTTCCCCCAAAGGATTGCACTCATCTCCTGCCTCCAGTGATGCATATGCGAACTGCTTGCACCAGAGTCAGGCCAGTGTTGGTCATTGTTCATTTTATATTTGTGAATGTAAAAATGCATCAGACTGAAATTGAATTCATTTAGTATCCAGTAAAGCTAACTGATAACACTAAAATAAATATGATGAAAATGATATGTACCCTAAAACTGAAACCAGGACCGTGCTTTGCCACTGTTTATCCCAACTTCTTAACCTTGAAAGGCATAGAAATGTAGCCACAGGGCCAAATAGAAAGAGGACTTGGCAGTGTGAAGGCTTGGGTTCAAAACCCAACTCTTCCACCACCTAACTGGAAAGAGCACTTGACCTCTCTAAGCTTGTTTTTCTCATCTGGGCACACCTTGTGAAGTTGTTAGAAGGATTAAAGGAGAGAATGTGATGGAATCACTTGGCTTAGTGGAATAAGGCCTGAGAGCAGAGTCAGAATCTAGCTGGCTCTAGAGAGAAGAATTTGGTAGTTATCTTTTGGTCTAGTTGTATGACACTGAACCAAAGAAGGGAATTTATTGGCTATATAACTGGGGAATCCAGCTGTTCAGTGGACTGGGACCTGGATGGACCTAGTGGCATTAGAACATTGTCTTGTGCTTTATCTCTCAGCTTTGCTTTCCTCTGAGTTCTGATAGGAAATAGAAAGCCCTCTCGGAATAGCTGATTGAAGTGAGTTTAAGAAAAGATTTTTTACAAAGGCATGAATGGTGTTAAGACAGCGGGAGATAGGCGAAGCACGCAGGGCTTCACCACCTGAAACCCCTTCCCCCTCCTCGGCCTGAAGGGACAAGGTAAGATGTGACTTTACCAGATTAGGTGAGAACTGTAGCTGTAGCTGTAGGAGGAAATCCTGGTGACATAGTGGTTAAGTGCTCTGGCCACTAATCAAAACGTTGGCAGTTCGAATCCACCAGGCACTCCTTGGAAACTGTGGGGCTGTTCTACTCTGTCCTATAGGGTTGCTATAGGGACCCTATGAGTTGGAATTGGCTCGACAGCAGTGGGTTTGGGTTGCTTTGGTTTATAGCTCTAGGAGGGGCATAGTAGCCTTTGTTAGAGAGCACAGCTAGCTTCTGCCAATCCACAACCCAACTGGGTGAGAAGCCGAGGAGACGGGTACCCTGTCCTGTCTCTGCTACTTCTCTTCTGATGTCCTGGTGCTTCCTCCCATTGCGTGGACTCAACTAGAGGACTAGGGAGTCTGCCTGATGCCAACCATAGAATCAGCCTTTTGTGGGACAGAGCGGAATGGAGACGGGGGGACTTGGAAGTGCAAGGAGAGAATTTCTAGCACGCTGCATGTTGCATTCGTTCTTGTGAGGGATCTCTCCACGTGGCAGCCAGGGCCGCTGGTCTTACTTGGTTGTTAGCCCCTGCAATCTTCAAAAGAAAGCCAAGGGCCCTCTAGCTCCCTGTTTCCATAGCAACTGTAGAAGGCATTGACTGGCTGTAGGTCCCAGGGGGGAAAACCAAACCCACTGCCATCATTCTGACTCACAGTGCCCCTGTCAGACAGAGTAGAACTGCCCCTTAGAGTTTTCAAGCAGAGCCTGGCAGATCCCAAGTGCTGTAACACTTACCCACTACGCCACCAGGGTTTCCGTGGGTCCCAAGAAGAATCTCTAAATGCGAACTGGGGGCAGAATACCTAGGACTCCAGCCTATTCCTGTTCTCGACAGCCTTTTCCTCATTATCCTGTGGCTTTTTGTCCCTTCCAGCTTACTGGTTATCACCTAGGTAGGGATTACGTTTAATTCATGCAGTGAGAAGTCAAGAACAGTGGTAGTAAACCAGTGAAGTTTATTTCTCTGTGCATATCAAGATGCCCAGAGAAGGGCAGGCCCACACTGGTGCAGTGGCTCCAGGAGGGTATCAGAGGCCCCTGTTTCATCCAGCCGCCGGCTTCTCCATCCTTAACAGGTGGCTTTTAGCCTCATGGCTGTAAGGTGCTACCCCGCTTCCAGTGACCCATCTGTGTTCCAGATGGAAAGAAGGAGGGGAGCTGTCAGGGAAGAAGGGCAGCTCCGCTATCAGGAAAAGAGAACTTTGTCAGAAAGCCCTAGGACATGTCCACTTCTGTCTCATATGGCAGAACTGTCACTTCTGCTACGAAATACAAATGGACATGTCACATGGCTGCCCTTGCTGCCTAGAAGGCTGGGAAATGTAGTTGTCTGGCTGAGATGATTATGCTTTGGAAGCAGGCAGATCTCTTTTAATAAGGATAAAGTGGGGAGTAGATACTCGGTGGAAAACTAGCAGAGTCATGGGCCACTGGCACCTGTGTCCTTGGCTTCCGTGTTTGAAGGTGGCACTGTGTTCTGAGGACTTGCGTGGATTAGGGGTAAGTCTTAAATATAGTAACTCAGAAAAGAGAACCTGCATCTAAAGAAAACCCATTGCTGGTGAGTTGATTCTGACTCATAGCGACCCTACAGATGGAGTACAACAGCCCCATAGAGTTTCTAAGGAGTGCTTGGCAGATGTGAACTGCTGACCTCTTGGTGAGCAGCCATGTCATTCCAATTTAAAAAACCAAATCCTTTAGAGACGGCTGTGAAGGCGTGTAGTGAGCTTCTGCTGTGTCCACTCTCATGTTGTTAGCGCCTGCCTCCAAAACACACGCTCACCTAGGGACGGCTGAGGGAGGGCTCTGAAACCTTCACCTCCTGTGCTGGTGTGCTCCGAAACTTCATGAGAGACTCACTCGGGGTGCACCCTGAGAACGCCGCTGGAAGACGCAGCTGATGGTCGGAAGGTCTGGGGCTTCCCCTGAGAGCATGGCCCCTCGACCTGATGCTGCCCCTGTTCATGAGTCATTACTGAGGTCAGCTCCTCGGACAGGAATGAATTGGGCTTGGCAACACAGAGCAACTGTATCGTGTGTGCACTTTATGGTTCTATGCATCTATAGCATGTTGTCCGACTGGCCTCTTACTAGAGATGTGTGAAGCAGGTGGGGAGGAGGGGACAGGAGGTTGCTAAGAGACTATGACATGTACAGAGCAGAAAGGAGGAGTGTGCTGTCACCAGGCAAGGAGAGCAGTAGGAGCTGCACATAGGTGGTCATGTGAATTTCAACTGGATTGTATACTTTCACTCAGTCACAATAAATAAATAAAATATTTTTAAACAAAAAGGACTCAAGCAGATATCATCGCACTCAAGCAGTCGATTAACCTTTCTCTCTTTGTTTTACTGAGATGTGTGGTCACAGTAAGTGTATAATTTAAATCTCTGCTCTCTTTAGAGGAAAAGAACGAAGTTCATTGCCTGTGATTTTCTGACCGAGTGGTTATACAAGTAAGTTGGTTCATGTCTTTGAATATTCAAAAACCCTAAGGATTTAACCCTGTTAATTAGCAAGCAGAATGGCATCACTTAACTTGAATTCTTACCTGTTGTTTCCTTGTCACTGAAACATGGCACTGTGAGCAGTCATAATCCAAAGAGGACAGACCAGCCATTCACAGAATTCTTCTCTATTCCATTTGTGGCTGAGTGGCTAAAGCAAAAGTAAGTACCGACACCAAGCTTCATGCACTTTACTCCTAGCTTTAAAATTGATTTAATGATAGCTTTTTCTAATCTGGAAACCCTGGTGGTGTAGTGGTTAAGTGCTATGGCTGCTAACTGTAAGGTCAGCAGTTTAAGTCCACCAGGTGCTCCTTGGAAACTCTTTGGGGCAGTTCTGCTCTGTCTGTAGGGTTGCTATGAGTCGACATCGATCTGAAGCCAATGGGTCTGTTTGTTTTGGTTTTCTCTAGGAGACATCATTCATGCAGTCCTCCCAGGACACCGGGTCACTTATATTTGTGTCCCTTATCTCTGTGGTGATTTTCAGTTGAGAGGAGGGCATTCTATCTCTGCAACGATTATTCCAGAAGGGCTTCAGAAACAAAGCTTTGAAACATTTCTGTCCCAAGTAGTTTATCTCTTCGCTTTTCCCTTTTTCTGTCTCTGTACTCCTGCCCTACCCCCTAAACCCCACTCCGTCTTTCAAGATCACTCTGCCTCAGGAAATACTGCTATCTTTCTAAATATTCGTCTTTAGCTAGCTGTATGAGTAATTCATACATCGGTTCTCCACTTAAAATTCATAAGCATCATTTTACTCTGGATCTTCTCCTCTCATAGAGGTGATGAGCCTGGCATGGAGAATATCCTTCCAAATGTCTTAAAATCAGTTATCTAACTATGTAAAATTAGTTTATGTCCTGACAAAATTAGTAGTGTTGCCTTATGTGAGCTGTTTGTCATCAGAGCTGTAGCAGCTAGTGTTTATGGAGTACTTGTATGATCATTTATGGAGTGTCTGTGCATGTAACATGAATGGGCTCATTCTACCCTCACAACGACGCTATGGCAGCTCCGTTCTACAGGAGAGGAACCGGTCTGTTGTTCTGTGACTTGCTTTTAATGAGGTCAAGTTCATACTTTCAGATATAGGCCTACTGATTTAATCCTGTCTAATCCATGCCTTTGGATGGCTTTGTAGCATATCTCATTTCTAGATATGCATAATTTATTTGTCCAAGAAAAAATGTATCGAGTACCTGTTAAGCGCCGGATATCATTTAGATGCTGGAGATAGAACAATGAACAAGGGAGCCAGATAACCCTGTCTTTGTGGAGCTTATATTCTTGGGGACATGACACACAGTAAGCAAATGAAGTGCTGTAGGCAAAAACGAGGGACCTGTGATGGCACAGGGTAGAGCACTCGGCTGCAAACCGAACGGTGTATGGTTTGAAGCCAACAGCTGTTTCATAGGAGAAAGATGTGGCAATCTGCTTCCTTCAAGAATACAGGCCTGGGAACCCAGTGGCGCAGTTGTCCCCTGCCTCATATGATCATTATCGGTTGGAATTGTCTCAATGGCAACACTTTAATTTTTTTTTTAACAGGAAAAAAAGCAATAGGAGGGGAATACAGAATATTGTGGGAGCTCATTTTTATATAGATGATTAAGAAAGACCTCTCTAGACGGTGACTTTCAAGCAGTGCTCCACTATTTTAAGCCATAGTGGAAGCAAAGGTAACTTAATTTAGAGAAAATAATATATATTTAGCATCTTGCTTTGAAAATGTTTTCCAGGCAGCCCTTTCTAAGAACAATGTCAGGAAACTGAGGCACCAGGAAATTGGGTGAGGATTTCAAAATTACTTACTAAACAGAGTGGAGACCTTAAATAAGACCCTTAGCACTGAAATGCCATGTATTTTCTTTAAATCTGCCCTTTCTGAGAATGTAGAGTTGAATAGACTCTTGGCTGGCTTTTACAACTTTGAGAACTAAAACTTCCCCAGGTATTAACTAGGTTTTGTTGTTTTCAGTTTGAGAATAACTACACCTTAAAAGCGGAAGGTCACTGGAAAGCCTCGTAAACCTGTACCTAATTTTGCCCTCCATGAAACAGAAGGACCCACAGTCTATAAACCCTAAAAGACTAATACATGGAAGATCTCTACATATTTTCCTAAGACACAGCTTTATTGGTGTCATTTCCCACGTTGCTGCTTTACCTTGAAAATGGGACGTTGTATTGCCACTTGGAGTAACTGAGTGAGGTAGGCTGTAGGCAAGTGTGGTGACTGTTGGGGGCAAGAGCCTAGAGATGGCCATTTTAAGCAGGACTTACAGGTGCAATTGGAGAAGATAGGATGTGAGGGAGAAACTCTGCCGGGATTCTTTAAACAAAGTGAGTAATGAACTAGTATTTCAAGCAGTATTGAATTGTGGTTAAGAACATGTACTTTAGAGATAGTTTTCAAATCTCCACTCCACTGCTTACTAGCCATATGGCTTTGGGCAAATGTCTTAGTCATCTGTGTGTTGCTATATAACAAATAGCCCCAAATCTTACGTAGCTTAAAACAGTGAATATTTATTATCTCATAGTTTCCGTGGGTTAGGAATTTGGTAGCAGCTCAGTTTGGCTGTTCCGATTCTGGGTCTCTCATGAGATTGACATCAACGTGTCAGCCAGGGCCACTGTCATCTGAAGGCTTGGCTGAGCCTGAAGGATCCCTTCCACGATGGCTCACTCTCACAGTGCTGGTTGCTTTTCCCTGCATGGATCTGGAGACCTACGTTTTTCCCTGTCTGGGCCTAGAGACCTCCATTCTTCCCCATCTGGTCCAGGAGACTTCGGTTTTTCCCCATCTGGGTGAGGAGACTTCCAATTTTCCCCATCTGGGTCAGGAGACCCCAGTTTTTCCCCATTTGGGCCAAGAGATCTCAGTTTTTCCCCATCTGGTCCTGAAGCCCCTAGTTTTTCCTTGTCTAGGCCTTTCCATGAGTGACTTAAATGTCCTGATGGCACAGTGACTGGCCTCTGTCCGAGTGAAAGTTTCAGAGAGTGCAAGGAGGAAGCCAGGAGGCCTTTCGTGACCTAGTCTTGGAGGTCAGACTCCTACCTGTCCCCCATGTTCTGTGAGTTTAAGCCAGTCACTAAGTCCAGCTCAGTTAGCACCTTCAGAGGGAGACTCCAGCTTCTGAAAGGAGGAAAGGCAGGGGAAAATAAAACCAAAACCGTTTCCATGGAGTTCACTCCAACTCATGATGACTTCATATGTGTTGGAGTAGAACTGTGCTTTATAGGGTTTTCCATAGCTGGTTTTTAAGAAGTAGATCAGCAGGACTTTCTTTTCATGCACTTCTGGGTGTACTCCAGCGTCCAGTCTTACAGTTGGCAGCCCAGTTGCCTTGAAGGCAGCAGTAGTGAAGGATTTGTGGCCATGTTTTAGAAGTACCATGGGAGTTCTCTCTCCAAGCCTGTTTCCTCAGGAGTCAAGTGGGTGTGTTAGGAAGATGCAGTGAAGTGCTGAACCTACAAACGGAATCATGAATAGGCTCAGTACGTCATACAAGTTACATAAGTGGTGAATAATGGCTTTTGTCATCGAAGTGGACTGAGGAAGAGAGAGATCAGGCAGAAAAGGGCAAAGGTATAAAGGTGAGAGAAGTCAGTGCGTGGTCCAAGCACAGTGAGACAACCAGTGTAGCTGGCTTGTAGAGCCTGTGATTAGATAGGAATGGGATGGGCAGAGAAGGCTGGAAGGAAGTGAGGGGTTGCGTTAGGGTTGCCAGTAAAAGCATGGCATTTGGGCAATATTCTGCTGTCAAGAGAGAGGGTCCCAAGGTATTTGAGCAGAGGTGTAAGGTGATCAGACTATGTTTTAACAAGCTAATTCCTAGGGGAGTGTAGGGCATATATGAGCTTGGGGGGACCCCGGGGTCAGGATACTTATTCTGAGGGGATGGTAACACTTCAGATGGGTTCAGGAGTAAGGAGGGGTATGCCTGAGAGTGCGATTTTTCTTTGCTGAGCAAATGGGAGGCCCCTAATGGAAGAAAAAGAGGGACCTAGTTGGAAAGTCAAGTTTAAGAATGTCTGTTCCTGTCTGGAAGCCCTGGTGGTGTAGTGGTGAAGTGCCACAGCTGCTGACCCAAAGGTTGGCGGTTCAGATCCACCAGGTGCTCCTTGGAAATTCTGGGGCAGTTCCGCTCTGTCCTGTAATGTTGCAATGAGTCGGAATCAGCACTGTGGCACTGGGTTTTTGTTTGTTTGTTTGTTTTTATTCCTGTTTGGAAACCCTGGTGGTATAGTGGTTAAATGCTACATGTGCTAACCAAAAGCTTGTCAGTTTGAATCCACCAAAGGCTCCTTGGAAACTCTATGAAGCAGTTCTGCTTTGTCGTCTAGGGTCATTATGGGTTGGAATTGACTCAGCGGCGGTGGGTGTGGGTATTCCTGTCTGGGGCACATTGCAGTTGAAGTATCTCTAAGATACCCACTATTGGAAACATTGGCCTGCAGCTGAGAAATGGAGTCTGGAGAGAGACATTTATTTGGAAATCTTGAGATGCGTCCCCATGTCAAATGTGTGGATTGAGCCAAGGTGGACAAGGGCTAACTTGGCGACACTGCAGAGTTGGCTCCAGAAACTCTATGAAGGAGGCACTTACTTGAAGTTCTGTGGTCAGCAGTGAACAGTGGTGACCACAGCTGGCCTTGAGTTTGCAAAGCAAGCCAGTGTTTCAAGTTAGATTCTCATTTGACTTGCTGTGGCTAGTGGGGAGATAGCTGGTTCAATGGCAGCCATGGTCACGCTAAAGACCCCCTCCTCAGGACCATTTTGGTGCTTCATAAAAATGATACGTGCTCACTGGAAAAACTCAAACCACACAGAAAAAAGAAGGCATAAATCCATAAATCTCTCTAGAGCTTGTCTCCTCAATAGAACCATTGTTGACATTTTAGTGAACTGCTTTCAGATACTTATCTGTGCATGTGTACACACATAGAGGTATAAGAAGATGTATATTTCTCTGAGGCACACTTCAGAGTGAGAGCAAATTTGAGGCAGAAGAAAGAACAGTTGAGGTTACTCAGGAGTGCTCTGATTCTGCTCAGTTGTGGAGGTGCGATGGCATCTGCCAATGAGAGGGTGGCCGAGGCGGGTTCTGAGATTTAGGGGACGGGTGAGGGGACTGTAGCTGCTGCTGTGGTGAGACTAGGGATAAGTAGGGATGGCCCAGCGATGACCCGAATTTGTGGTGCATATAAACAGCCTGCTTAGTGACTGTCCACAGCAAGCCTCTGCCACCCTGGCAAGGTGAAGGGAGTAAAAGATTGAGACTGGGCCCGCAGGATTCATTGACTTTTCTAAATCTACTTTCTTACACTTTTCTCATAAATTACCACAGGCCCTGTCCTAGTTATCTGGTGCTGCTGTAAGAGAAATACCACAAGTAGATGGCTTGAACAAACATAAATTTATTTTCTCACAGTTTAGAAGGCTAGAAGTTCAGATTCAGGGTGTGGGCCCCGGGGGCAAGCTTGCTTTCTCTGTCAGCTCCAGAGGAGGGTGTTGGTCTCTTTTTAGGTCTGTTTTCTGGTTCCTTGAAGGTGCAGTGTGACGTGACATCTGTCTTGCCTCTGTTCTCTCTCTTGCTGCTTGCTCAATCTCCTCTTTTATATTTCAGAAGAGGTTGATTTAAGATGTGCCCCACACTAATGCTGCTTCAGTAAGGTAACAAAGAAAACCCATTCGCCGTGGTCTTAAAGCCACAGGTGTGGGGGTTGCAGTTGTGAACAACAGAATACCGGCGGCTAAACCCAATATGTGGAAATGCTGGTGGTGTATTGGTTAAGTGCTGAGGCTGCTAACCAAAAGGCTTACAGTTCAGATCCACCCGGGTTTCCCTGGAAACCCTGTGGAGCAGTTCTGCTCTATGTAACAGAGTTCCTGAATCAGAGTACTCATCAATAACCTGTTCAACAGCAGTGGATTGGGTTTCCTTTTTTTGTAAACCCAGTGGTAACATCTTTGCTCGTACAAAGACTGATGTAGGCAGGACAGCCCCATTCCAGAACGTAGCTTTTTGGTCTAGAACCTGTGACCTTTGAGGTCCCTGAAGTGAAGAAAGAAAACAGTGGAGGAGGCAAGAAAGTCCTTAATCTTCCCACCTCTTGTCACAGAGCAAAGCCTTAAACCAACTGCAGGGGGACTGGGATGTGTCAGGGAGCCCTTGGATGGTCAGTGAATGCTTACTCTCCTGGCCAGAGCTGTATTTCAGAGAAGTAACTGAGGCCCAAAGAAATTAAGGTGTTTGCTCAAGGTCACAAGCTAATAATAGCAGAGGTAGGATTTGAACCTAGGCAGTCTGGCTCTAGAGTCCATGCTACTAAGAGCATGGTGCACTGCTGTACTGTCTTCTGCCTCTCTTGTCATCTGGCTCTTAGAGTGGTAAGTACGAAGGTTCAGAGAACACTGGCTGTGTGATACTGAGGGGATGGCGTTGTGGTTCGGTGCTGTCGAGTCCGTCCTGACTCATAGTGACCCTGCGTACAACAGAACAAAACCCTGCCTGGCCCCGCGCCATCCCCACAGTCGTCATGCTGGAGCCGTTGCTGCAGCCGCTGTGTCAGTCCGTTTCATTGAGGGTCTTCCTCTCTTTTGCTGATCCTCTACCAGGCACGATGTCCCTCTCCAGGAACCGGTCCCTCTTGATGGCATGTCCAAAGTATATAAGCTGTAGTCTCATCATCGTTGCTGTGAAGGAACATTCTGCCTGTACTTCTTTCAAGACAGATGTTTGTTCTTTCAGCAGTCCGTGGTATATTCAGTATTCTTTGCCAATACCACAATTCAAAGGCAGAAATTCTCCTTTGGTCTTCCTTCGTCATTGGAAGTATGTGTTCTATGTGTAATGAAAGGGGAAATGTTGAACGGATGTGATTTTCATCTTACACAGTGACTTGGGAATGTACTCGTGAGTAGAATCCAGCTCCACTGTGTATGAGGACTCCCGGTTAAATTTACAAACTCATCCTAGAAAACGCACTACAGACCTCATTGCTGAATAGCACAGTGGTCACCTTTGGAGTGCTCCCCTTGGGAAGCCATGTACCAACGCCAGCGCCTAGTCCACCCTTCAAAGCAGTTTGGGAACTGTTTTTCTGGAATGGCCATTGGAGCTGTTGTCTGATTACCCTTAATGTCCTGAATGTCATCAAAATGTCTTCCTTTCGGTATTTCCTTTCAGGTAAAGAAAAAAGTTTGGGGGGGGCCAGATCAGGTGAATAAGAGAGGATGTTCCAATACAGTTATTTGTGTACTGGCTGAAAAGTCCCTCACAGACTATACAATTAACAACTATGCAGTTAAGTTCGCAAACTTGCTACCGTGTCACCATGCGCAATGGCCATTGCAGAGAGTTCAGAAATTGCTCTGAAGAGTCAGCTAGGCAATGGCATTGGTACACCGCTTCCCAAGGGGAGGACTTCAGAGGTGAGCGTAGTGGTACTGAGCATCGAGGTGTCTAGCATTTAGAACAATGAAATCCTTGGACTTAATTGTCAGACCTCATATTACATGTATGCTAGCATTTATTAGCTCAAATAATTCTGTTTACTGGCCTTGGAACCTGTCTAAAATGTGAGTTTGGGTCTTATTTTAATGTTCTTGGTAAGAGAGAGTCTAACAAGCCCAGCTGCCTTCAATGCTTGATGTCCTTATATTGTCAGTGCACAGCTGGTAGGTTGGGATAATTTGTCACGGGTGGCTGCCGATTGCTTATCACATAAATGATGGGTTCTTCTCCGCAGGTGCTACCATAATTTAGCATACTCCACCCTGTCCTCCCCTTCTCAGTACCTCTTTTATTTTTTTCAAACCACATTTTCACATAGCCAGGAACAACACTTAGGCTTATAAAAATTAGATTTATCATGTGTTAAAAAGGCATAGTTGTTACATAAAGTAGGCAGTGAAACAAGGATGTTTTAAATCAAGGAGCGTCCTGGAATTAAATAACGCGAGAGTTAAAACATCTTTCAGAAAGATGTTGCATCCCAAATGGCAGGGACATGGATTTAAACCAACAAAAAAAAGAAAAAAAGAATCTCTCTCTTTTCCTGGACTTGGAGCTTTGTAGTTATACCTGGTGAGCTGCTGGGGGCAGCCATCTAGCAAGAATGTGCCGGGGAGAACAGCACACAGAGAAGCGGAGAGAGGCTGAGTCTCCTTGGCCTTGCATGGAGCCTCTTGCTTGCTATGTCTAAAGCCAGTCCTGTCACTTTTTAGTGTAGTGAGCTAATAAGTACTTTGACTCGTTTAAGCCAGAGAGCACTGGTGATGCAGTGGTTAAGCGTACATCTGCTAACCCACCTGGCAATCTGCTCCCTTAAAGATTATGGCCTAGAAAACCCAATGGGGCACTTCTACTCTGTCATATGAGGTTGCTGTGAGTCAGAATCAACTTGATGGCATGAAACAACTTGCTTAAGCTGGTTTCAGTTAAATTCCCGACACTGGCAAATGAAAGAGTTCTGGCAGGTATGTTCTCCTACATGGTATTGGCCTTACTACCCTCTAGTCCTCTCTGTTAGTCAGGGTTCTCTAGGTTCTGCTGCTGTAACAAACCACCCTCACATCTCAGTGCCTTATAGCAACCCAAGTACACTCTTCATCCTTGTTCCATGTTGGCTTCGTGTCAGCTTTGGTTCTGCTCCACAGTTCTTTTCGTTCTGCGGCCCAGGATGAAGTAGCAGTCTCACCTAGGTCTTTGGCAAGAGGGAGAAGAATAGTGGCCACACAGTGCAATGGCAAACTTCATTTCCACCCACATTTCACTGGCCAGTGAAAGCTGTGTGGCCAAGTTTAATGTCAGTGGTGTAGGGAAGCTGGATTCCCACACAGAAGAACTGCACGGCATGTGGCAAAGAACAGTGTTACACAATCCTCGCACAAGGTTGTTGTTGTGTGCCATGAGTCTGAACCTGAGATGAATGTGTGTTACAGAGCCGAAGTGCTCTATTAGGACTTCTTGACTGCAGTCTTTGCAGAAGCAGGTCACCAGGCCTTTCCTTCAGTGGTGCTGCTGGGTGGGCGTGACCTATCAACCCTTCAGTTACCATTGGGACCTTTTTTACAGAGAAAAGAGCAAATGAAGGAGAATAAGAGACAGCCACAGCCTAGTACAGGCTCGAGTCAAAACTCGGTGAGGGTGTTTCTCTCCTACCTTTCAGTAGTGGCGCATTGCATCGTGCCTCCCGTTGGCTTTGCTGCCGTTTATAAAGCCGGCACCATTTCAGAGCATGTTGTCCTGAAGTGAGAAGCAATGAAATCATTCGCTGTCATATTCAGAACAGGAAAAGTTGAGATTTTCATGTTGACCAGAAAGAGTCGCTCTGAGACTTGGTCAGATTCACCTGCAGAAACGAACGGCTAAAGAAGCGCAGGAAACAGAAGCATGCTGCTGCCTTTCTGGTGGCGGGTCCCCAGAGAGAAGGTGCATGAAAGGCGTCATGGAAGCTGAGACCTCCAATGAAGCAAAGGTTGGGTTTTAGAAGAGAGAAGAAAAGATTGCTTTGGGTGAAATGTCTTTTAAGTGAAGTTCTACCCTTGCAAAAAAGAAAAAAAAAGCCAAAAACCTATGATACTTTCATGTTGCTGAAAAGTATCTTATGACCAAAAGTGGAGGTGAAAACAAAAGTGTCACCGTGCCATCTGAGGACAGGCACAAGCCACGTGACAATCTGTTTGTGCTGAAGTGAACGGTGGGACCAAAGCGCTTATGCCTGTAAAACTGCACAGGAAGCTGCATGCGTTTTGCACTGAAGATGGTAGTTAAACGCTGGTGCAGTAAAGAAATCTCTGTCGTGCCCTGTTGATAGGGGAAAAAAAAATCCTTTTAATTTCTTTTATCCTGTGGAAGGGTAGTTTGTGTCTCAGTAGTTTCAGAGCCCGGAGCGCCTCGTGCAAATAGCAGGGCGTCTTTGCTCTTTGTATCAGTGTTCAGCTTCAAACAGGAAGGAAGGCCAGCTGTTTCCTAAAAGCAGGACACGCTGAGGTGCAGAAATCCTCCGAGTGCCTCCCTCTCACTGGAGCTTGGACACGTGGGTGGCCTTTTCGCCAGCGCATACAGTGCTGCTTCCTTCCCCTCTGCCTGCTGTTTCTGGATGTGGCTGGGAACCCACCCCGAGAGCCTGGGTGAAGCAGCGTGGCGGACACACATGGGTTCCAAGTTTAGCTTTGCCATTACTTGGTTGGTTTATTAGTTTCCTATTGTTGCTAGAAAAAACTAACAGAATCTTAGTGGCTTCAAACAAGACAGATTTATTCTCTTATAATTTGGGGATTCAAGAGTCTGAAGTCAGTTTCACTGGTTGTGGTGTTGGCAGGACTGGTTCCTTCTGGAGGCTCCTGGGGGGAACCTACTTCCTTGCTGTTTTTGGCCTCTGGAGGCCACCTGCATTCTTTGGCTCACAGCCCCTTTTTTGTGCCACGGCCACATCTGATGTCACGACTATAGTAGACTCTCCTTAAGCCTGCCTCTTACAGGGACTCTTATGGCTACATCATTGGGCCCTAGGTCATCTCATCGCAAGATCCTTAATTTGATCATAACTGCAAAATCTCTTTTGCCATGTAAAGGAGTGTATTCACAGGGTCTGGGGGTCAGCCTATGGCCATCTTAAGGGGCCATTCTCTAGCTTGCCACAGCTAGGCAACCTAAAACTAGCCCCTTTGTGTCTCGGAGACTCACTCCTCTTTTCTATAACATGGCAGTGGTGATAATACCTACCTTCTGGGATAGTTTTGAGGGTCGTAGGTAGTATTAGAGTTCGTAGTTGCAAGCAACAGGAATTTAAGAGCTGTTTAAGAAAAGTGTGTATACTGGGGTAGTGAGTACAGTAACAACTGTGGGAACTCGCAGATGGGAAGGCAAAGCTAAGGCCCTGGCCTTGGAAAATACAGGAATCTGAGAAGATCTAGGCGTCCAGTAGCAAAGCCATGATGTGGCTTTTGAAGACAGTGTTGCCCCAGTGAATCCTCTTGGTCTCTGTTGGACCACACAAGATTCTCACTCCAGGGAGAAGACATCTGCTTGACTAGGCTCAGGTCTCAGGTGCACTTGTTGTACAAGGAAGGGGCAAGGTGCTGTGACCCACAGTCCCCCAAGCATAGGGAGGGAGGTGCCAAGGCAAACTCAGAGGATAACCCACAGGAAGAGGGGAGGATCTCGGGCAGATGAAAAGTCCAGCTATTCGTTCTGCAGAGCCCATCGAATAGTGGGTGCCCACAGAATGATGTCGTCTTTGTTGTGTGTCATTGAGTAGATGCCAATCATAGCAACTCCATGTGGAACTGCTCCAAGGGTCTCCTAGGCTGTAACCCTTAGTGAGCAGATTGCTAGGTCTTTTCTTTCCTAGAGGCACTGGCTGGATTCAAACTGTTGCCTTTTCGGTTAAGCTGCTGAGTGCCTCACCATTGCACCACTGGCACTCCTGTAAAGAAGGGTGGCTTTTCATGATGGCAACACAAGAATAAAAAAGAGTGCACCCTGAGATCACTGCTAAAAGACCACAGTTGATGGTCCAGGGGTTTTGGGATTCCCTTGGGAGCATGGCCCCTGGTTCTGATGCTGCGCTACCCGTAAATCATAATGAAGGTCTATTCTTCAGACAGGAATGGATTGGACTTGGCGATGCAGAGTGACCATACCTTGGGTGCACTTTATGGTTCAGTGCGTCTATAGGATATCATCCTGCTGACCTCTGGCTGGAGGAAGGGGAGTGGGTGGAGAGGAGGGGAAAGGAGACTGTTGGGAGGATGAGACATGTATGGAGCAGAGAGGAAGAGGGTGCTGTCACTGGGCTGGAGAGCAGTGTAAGCTGCATATAGGTGGGCTGCAAATTTATATGGGAATGTATATTTTCATTCGGTCATAACAAAAAAGAAAAAAAGGAATGATGGCTGTTATTTATGCTTTGCCTTAGGAGAATAGCAGTTAGCGTGTGGAAATATGAAGTAGCAGAAAAAACTGGGACAGAGTATCTGCATTTAGACTCAGCTGTGCCACTGATAAATTCTGCAGTAAGAAAGTTCTGCATTTCCTTTCCTGTAGTGAAGTTCATTCACTCAGAAATATTTACTGAGTGTCTACTATGTGCCAGGCCCTTTTCTAGGTACCATGAATAGAATAGAAACAAGAAAAAAACTTGGTCCCTGTGCAGCTTATGTAATTGCATTAAGATAAACAATAAAAGACTAACAAATAAATACTGTATAATATTGTGAAATTGGAAACCCTGGAAGCACAGTGGTTAAAGTATTATGGCTGCTAACCAGGTACTCCTTGGAAACGCTTGGAGCAGTTCTACTCTGTCTGTAGGGCTACTATGAGTTGGAATTGGCTTGACAGCAGTGGGTTTTTCATTGCGAAATCTGTTATGGATTAAGTTATGTTCCCTGAAATATGTGTTAAGAATTCTAAACTCTATGTGTTTAGATACAATCCCATTTGGGAATGGGTTGTCTGTGCTACGTTAGTGAGGCAGAATTAGTATAGGGTGTATCTTGAGTCAGTCTTTTTTAAGATACAAAATGATTAAACAAGTGAGTAAGCAGAGATAAGGCAAAAGAGAGGCCAAGCCATACAAGGTTTGCATAGGGGCAGATGCTCAGAAGATACAAGGACCTGGCCCTGGAGGCAACAAAATGAAAAAGCCTTCCCCTAGAGCTGGCAACCTGAGTTTGGGCTTCCAGCCTCCTAACCTGTGAGAAAATTAAATTTCTGTTTGTTAAAGCTACCTACTTATAGAATTTCTATTATAGCAGCACTCGATAACCAAGACCAAGCCCCAGGTGCTTTAAGTAAAACTGGAGCAGTGTAAGTGGATAGAGAGTGCCAAGGCTGTGGGGAAAGGTGGGGGGTCAGACAGAGAAGCTGAGAAGGCCCTTTTCTCTAAGGAGAGGATGCTCACGTGGGGGCCTGAATGAAGAGCAGGGGAAGCCAGCCATGGGACGATCTGAAGGGAGATCATATGTGACAGAGGGAACAGCCAGCGCAAAGGTCCTGAGAGGGAAGTGAGGCAAGATGGGAAGAGGGCGCGCAAGGATGGTGAGAGATGAAGTTAGAGAGGGCTGGGGAGGCTGGGACCCCCGGCGGTAGGGGCTCGGGCGCACTGGTGAAGAGTTTGGATATTTATTTGCCCCCCATCTTTGAAGTGAGATAGGAAACTACAAGAGGGTTTTGAGCAAGAGAATGTTGCCATCTGATTTGTGTTTTGAAAAGATCACCCTGGTGGCTGGGGGTGTGGCAAACGGAGGTGAGTGGGGAGGCACCTGCAGGCAGGAGGTGATGCAGCTTGGACAGGAGGAGGTAAGAAGGGGTTCTGCTGGGCTGTATTTGGAGGTTGGAACTAACAGTGGAATGGATGTGAGTAAGAACGCAGACAAATCCAGCGTGACGCCAAGGTTTTGGGCCTGAGCCACTAGCCAAGTGGGGACCCTTCGACTGACATGGCGTCAGGTGGGGGAAGTGGGAGTTCTGTTGTGAAACTGCAGTGGGTTTAGTAAAGAATCACAATTTGATTGGGAACAAAAACATGAAAAGTCCTGTATTGAATCCCTCTTCTGACCGGGAAGCAGTCCACTGACAACTCTTTGGCCAGATTCCATAACTTCCTGACTACTATGTTTTTAGATGGTCTCATTTCATGATTAGGATTCACCCAGTTCTGTTTTAAGTTCTCATTCTTTAGTCTTACAGTGAATGGAAAGCTCTTCTTCGCCGCCAGCCCTCAGCTCCAGCCCTGATGGCCTGTCATCAACCCACTGCCGTTGGGTTGGTTCAGAAGCCCCCAAATTTAGAAGAGGGAGGACTTCTTTAGTTTCACTAGTCTCAAACTGAAATTTATCCTCCCTTTTGATTGGGAATGTGGGCACCAAACCTCAGTAGTATCTGTAGTACCTGTGGTGTTGCCCCTAGTAGAAATCACACATATTTTCCTGTCACATTAATTTGCTGCAGATATTTTGAAATATCATTTACACTCATCATGCCTTTTGAATTACAGTAACCAATCAACTTGCCACTAGCTCTTGTTACTGCATAATTTTAGCAGCATGGGTATTATTCTAGCACCTATTTTGATAACTGCATTTCGATACAGCAGTTTGCTTTGTAATCCTATGTATAGTCAGTCTGTGTCTCACAGATTCTGTACTTGTTCCTCGCTAAAATTTATTTGTATTCCCTGACTGAGTCTTCACAGTTCTTTCAAGGTCACTCATGGGTATATGCAGAATGGCAAAAAATGTGGGAGCTTACCAGAAGAAGGGGTACCAAATCATGGTCAGCCAATAACATAGATGCCTATCACATCTTTTGTGTTTCCAAACATCTGTCTGTAGAGATTGTTCTGTGTTAATGATTTATTAGCTTACATACATCAAAGAAAGTATTTCTCAAAGGAGCCCTACCATACTTCCTTTACTGAAACATCTTGAAACATGCTTTCTGTAAGTCACATTAGAGGAAACGTGAGGTAACCAGTTACAGAGAAGCTAAATAACATAGCAGTCTGGGCCTCTGTATCAAAAAATATCAAGTATCGCAGCCCTCCTTTTTCTAATCATTATACCTGAAACCCACAGGGGTGACCACACAGCCTTGCAGCACACTGTTTTGTGAGCGCTGGTATCTGGGCACAGATGCTGCTTCCAATGACAGGGTTGGTAAAAGGGAGCTCAGCTCTGTGTTTAACTAGGGGAGTGATTCAGCCTGGTGCTGGGCTAATAAGTGCTTGTGTCTCCCAGGGTGGAGATGAGTGAGAGGCTGAAAGCATGATCACATCCTAGTAACCACGCTTTCTAAATGTGCTTCAAGGCTGCCAGAGAGCAGTGCAGCTGGCCTCGTCCCCATTGGCTTTTGGAGCTGTTCCTCACATCACAGAAGGCTGGGATTGAAAGAGTCCCCTGAGGATCCATCTAATGACTAGTCACGTCTGCGAATACCTCTGCTGTACCTCTTCCAAATATTTTAAGCTCATAACTCAGAAATGTGATGCCTGCAACATAAGAGTATTTGGGAAACCAGCTAAGACAGGACAAAATCTGGGTAACATCTCTTTTGTTGAATACAGTGATGGACATCATCAAGTATGGGGCTGATGCCAGACTTGATGCATAATGGTTGGTTAGAGTTTGCACCATGGCGTAATGGTTAAGTGCTTGACTGCTAGATGAGAGGTCACCGGTTCAAACCCACCAGTGGCTCTTTGGAAGAGTGAGCCTAGGAAACTAAGAGGGAGTTCTGTTCTGTCGTATAGGGTCGCTATGAGTTGGTGTCCCCTCAAGTGGCACTAAACAGCAAGAGCCGTCTTTGTAAATAGCTCTGCATCTGGATTGTGCCTTCATGGTCTACAAACACAATTCAGTGTCTTACTTAGTGAAAAGTGGATGGACTTTGAAATTCAATTTTCCATGTAAAGCAAGCATTTCCCCTTCCTGCTTTATTCTGCTTAAAAGCAGGTTCAGCTGGTACCTCTTGTTTCAGGGCTGTATGGAGAACTTGATGAAAGACCAGCTGTTCTGATCCTCTCAGTATGTATTTTGCAAGCATTCTATAGCATGGCCTGTTGCTGTTGAGTCAATTCCAACTCACAGACACCCTGGGGGACAGAGTAGAACTACCCCATAGGGTTTCCAAGGAGCACCTGGTGGGTTTGAACTGCCTGCCTTTCGGTTAACAGCCGAGCTCTTAACCGCTGTGCCACCGGGGCCCCATTCCGTAATGTATCTTCTTTGTGTTCTGCAGTTTTTTTACTTCACATCCAACAAAAAAAGAAAGAATTGTACGGGTACACACACACTCAACTGAAAAACTCAATTTTGGTTCCTTCTCACAAGTACAGCATGGATTCTTCCAGTTAAAAGATATTTAACTCACATTTGAGAAAAAAGAAGACATGACAAATGATCAGTAACCAGTAAAACTGTGTTTTTGGAAACAGACTTAGCAGTACTACTGTGCCTGTTTGAACGTGCGGGAACGTCTGCTCTAGGGCTGTCCAGTGTGCGTGCTTGAGGAGAGGCTCAGCTGCCTTCTGTGGGATTAACAGGTGCATCTCCCCTGTCCCCACCCCATGATGAGTGGTGACCTCTGCTCAATGTCTATTTTTATTTGACCTGAAGCCAGTTGCACCGATGCCGAAAGAGAGAGAGGGCCTGGCATGGCTTCTGTCCCTTCTAACTGGCCCGCTGAAATGATTGATAATTTCCAGGGACAGCTATCCAAAGATTCAGTCCTTTCATTTGGCCTGATTTACACTGGCTTTCTCCTATTTATTCTTGTTTTGAGTACTAGACAGCGCCCCATTATTTAGCTGTGAAAGCAGGGATGTCAGTCAAGGTGGCCTCATATTACTGCTTAAAGGTCTATTAGAAATCTCCTTCTGTTTTTTGGAGATGTCATTGTGATGCAAAGCAGTCTGGAGTTTCATTACTGGTGAAAACCTTTTGTTGGGCGAGTCTGCCCCGTTGTCGCCTAAGATTTGCAGTTCTCCTTTTGTATTGCTATTCTGAAACAGGAATCCTCTTACTTTGAGGATTTCAGTGACATCAATAGAGAAAAACATATTTAAAGCTGGAATATTGGGCAGCTACAGAGAAAGGCACCATCAAATCTCGGATACAAGTGACAGATTCCAGTTTGTTGAGTTGTCCTGACATGATTTCCCTGTGGAGGCTCAGACAAATACGCGTCTACCAGGCTATTACTGTAAGGTTTAGTGAAGAGGGCATTTTCTATGGTTATAGCTTTTTTCTCGTGATTTTTTTTGCCCTTCTTCCAAGCAAAACTGTGTTTTCTTCTATTTAACACTCGTAGATGCTAGAATCGTCCAAGTTAGTGGCCATGTGAGTGGACCCCCTTCTCCTCTCTGGGTCACTCCCTGCGTTTCCCAGACAGTGTGCATTGTCAGCCTGAAATGACTGGTTACCTTTAATGAGTTATTTTACCCTCTAAGCCTCAGTTTGCCAAAAAGGCAAAACCACTGCTTTTGAGGTAATTCCAGCTCATACTGAGCTTATACGTCAGAGAAGAACTGTGCTATGGAGCTTCCAGGGAGCACCTGGTGGATTTGAACTACCAGCCTTTTGGTTAGCAGACGTAGCACTTAACCACTACACTACCAGTGTTGTCCTCAGTTTACTGCACTCTAAAAGGATAGAAATAGCTCATTACTATTGATGTGAGGATTCAGTGAAATCCTGTATGGAAAGTGCTTAGCTTACTGCCAGATACAGAGGTAACTGCTCGTTCCACAAAGATTTAGAGAAGGCCTACTCTGTGCTAGACACTGTGCTGAGAGCCTGAGTACCAAGAGGAACAAGCACAAGCCTGGTCTCTGCCCTCAGGGAGCTTTCAGTCCAGTCCAGGCTTCGGACATTAGTCAAATAATAACATGGATTATCTACTTACGTCTCAGATCTGCAAATTGGGCCACGGAATAGGAAGGACAGCGACACAGCACCACTAGGCTCTGATCACGTCTGAAGACATCTTTCTCTTCATGAGATTGGAAACAGGAGGAAGAGTGGATGAAGCAGCTGAAAGGAGTCGGGCCCCCACCTGACTTTGTGGAAACTTTGAGTGAAGGAGGAAAAGCTGCCCCTTCTCTGCTGAATCAGAATCTGCTGTTTACCAAGTTCTCCTTGTCATTCTTACTGGTAACTCTCAGAATTGCCTTCTACCCAGTATCATTTGCATCTCCTGGTGGTGTAGTGGTTAAGTGCTGTGTCCGCGAGCCGAAAGGTCTACAGTTCAAATCCACCAGGCACTCCTTGGAAACTCTATGGGGCAGTTCTGCTCTGACCTGTAGGGTTGTTATGAGTTAGAATTGGCTCGACAGCATTGCGTTTGGGAACTTGTTAGAAATGCAGGTTTTAATCAGGGGTTCAAGCTGTACCAGCTGGGTTTGAAACTCTGGGCAGAAGTGTGGCAAAGCAAGTGAAACATGGAGTGGGTTTCGGTGGTCTCAGGTCCAATTGCTGGGTCCTTTTAGCAGGGAACAACCTGTACAGTTCTACATGGCGGCCCTTGCTGGGAGTAGGGGTTGCTAGTGCAGAGGCCAGTGCCTCTGCAAAGGCCCTGAGGTGCACTTATGAGATGGCCCGCGTGGCTGGGGCACCAGGAGCAGGGCTGGTGGGAGGGGTGTCTGAGGAGTTCTCAGTACAGATCAGCTGGGAGCAATGCGTAGGATTATTCTCAAACATTTGATTCCAAAACACCAAGATCTGCTTGGAAACACCACGGCCTCTAGAAACTCCAGAGTTTCAACTAGTGTAGGGCAATTATCTCAGGGGTATGATTCGTTGGTCACACACAGTTAAGATTTAGAGGCTGTGGACAGGAGAGGAGAAGAGACACCAACTGTGAATGCAGGGAGTCCGCCTGTGGCCGATGGGCAGCGGCAGTCTCCAGCAAGTGGAAATGCTCGCGTATAGCCCAGGAAACCAGGCAAGAACAAGTGAAAACACAAACAACCAGAAAACCAAACCAGAAATAGCCACCACATGATGCAAATAAAATGGAAACATTAGGGAGGGGTTTCTAACAGGGATAGCCTTTTGCGTGTGTGATTATCCCCCCAAAGAACTGGAAGCCTCTCCTCTCCTTTCCTGGGTCTTTCAGAAAGGGCCTGTCCCATCAGGGAGCCAGAGGCTGGCAACAACACGCGCTGGCTCCGAGTGGCCGCGATAAACTCCGGGCTGTTGCTTACTTTGATTTCTTTGATTCTGGAATGATTCAAAAGAATATTCATTCATTTAGACTAATATATTGCATCAGTTTTTTTGTTTGTGTTTCTTTACACAAAGTGGACAGGGAAACAAAACCCCAGGTCCTGGAGAATCATGCGTTGTTGCTACTTAGCTTTGCAGTCTGGGCCAGCCAGGTCAGCCACCTGCGAGCGTTTGCCCAGCTCGGGTGCAGTGTGCCAGGGAACCTGGGCTCTGGGGTTGGAAGGGTTAGGCCCAGGTCCTGGCCAGGCCACTTGTAAGCTGGGTGCCGTTGGTGGGTTAGTCACCCCCTCCTCTTGTTAGTTGCCACCAAGTCAGTTCCAATTCATGGTGCCCCCATGTGTGCAGAGTAGAACTATGCTGTCTAGGGTTTTTGGAGCAAATGAATCTTTTGGAAGCTGATCCCCAGACCTTTCTCAGGCACGCCTGGGTGGGTTTGAACCAGCAACCTTTCAGGTAGCCGTAGAGTGCTTGGCTGCTTGCGCCACCATGGACTCCTCTCTATGCGGTGAGAATAACTGTAAGCCCGTGATGGCTGTCATCGCGGGGGGCTGTGAGGCCTGAGCACCTGGGGAGCCCTCACTTGCAAAGTCACTTCCAGGACGCCTGTCACGGAGGTGGCCTCCATGGGGTCGACAGCCTTTCACGGATCTGCATTGTGTCCTGTATCTGAGAAGTCTTGACCCTGCTCTTGGGAGGTAGCTGTGCTTTGGGGAAACATAAAGACACAGAATGACGTCAGAATTGCAAGACTTTGTCAGCAGTTATTGCTTCTGTAAAATTTGCAGGTGGGAAAGAAAAGAGAACATTTAACCATGATTTTTACATGTAATTATCTATGACCGAAAATTCCATCATACACTGAAAAGCCTCAGAAGGGCAGGCTCTGTAAGCTCAGCCTCATGTTTGAGATAGTTGGTTGCTTGTTAAGATGTATGTAGTAGCAGCAGTGCAAATGTGAGTGAATTTAAACCACATTATCAGAGAGAAATTCCAAGTTCTTGCTTTCAGGATTGAGATGGACTACTTAATTTCCCTTCAAGAAAATTGTAAAAAGAACTCTTAATTTCACCTCCTTTGTAAAGTAATATCTGAAGACCGCTGTTCCTCTGTCTCCTAGATGATGTGACATAGGCTTATTTCAATAACATGTATGTTGCCACTTTAGGACTGACATGCAATTTAGCAACCCTTTGGAGACCCTAGTTGCACAGCGGTTAAGTGCTCTGACTGCTAACCAAAAGGCTGGCAGTTTGAATGCCCCAGATGCTCCTTGGAAACTCTGTGGGGCAGTTCTACTCTGTCCTATGGTGTCACTATGAGTCGGAATCAACTCGACAGCAGTAGGATTTTTGGTTTTTGTCAGCCCAAAGAAGAGCAGGCTAACCAGTGATTTAAGATCATATTGGTTAAAATAAAATAAAATAGTCCATTTGGGGTTTTAAAATAAAAAATAAGCATACACACTTTTCTATCCAAAATGATGTTGCTGTCTTAAGAATTGGGCTGGGCAAGGTACTTCATCAGAGAGAGTCTAACACTGTCAAAGGCGTCGCAGAACCTGAAGCAGGGATGCTCACAGCATTGGACTGTTTTCTTTCGTTTCAGTCCGAGGCCTTCAATCCCGCTCTCCCTCCTGTTGACGGAAGAGGAAGCAGCATTGCTCATCCAGTCCTTCTGGAGAGGTTACCTGGTAAGAGCTCCGTGCACGTGGCATTGGCATCACAGCATTGGCAGGCCCTTGTGAAAACCCTTAGATGAATTTAAAACCGAGGGTATTCTTTGTGTGTGTGTGTGTGTGTGTGTGTTAAGTGAAAGTTTACAATTCATGTCTGTTTCAATACAGAAACATACTTTGTTATGAGACTCTAGCTGCTCTCCCCACACTGGGACAGCACACTCCTCCTGTCCACACTGTATTTCCTGTGTCCACTAAGCCAGCTGCTATCCCCTGTCTTTCCTTGCTGCCTGTTAGTCTCTGAGATAGGAAATATTCTAACATCCAAAACCAAGAGTCTCTGAAAAACAAGTCTTAAATGTGATTTAGAATTTTTACCAGCACTTATTTTGTAATTACCATTAAAAAAGTTTGGGTTGACTGGTCTGTGTACTGTAATATGTATACAGCATATACTACATATCAAGGACCCCTGCTGGTGCAACAAGTAAGCATTCAACTGCTAACTGGAAGTTGGGCCGTTCAGACCTACCTCATGGCTCCATGGGAGAAAAAACTGACAGTGGGCTTCAGCAAAGATGACAGCCTAGGAAGTCCTGTAGGCTGTTCTGCGTGTCACCTGGGATCACCACTGAGTCAGAAGGAATGCAGTGGCACCTACCGACAACAACACATACTCATTTTAGAAAAAAATTAGAAAATTCCAATAAAGCAAATAAAAGCTTTGAGACACTGGCAACTTGATTGCCCCGAAATAATCATCACTGATATTTTGGTGTAAAACTTACAAATCTTGAAAATCTTTACAGGTAGTAACATATAAATGTTTAACACATAAAAAATAATCTCTTTTATAACTTCTCTTTTGCAAGCATTTTCCTGTTTGGGGCTTTGAGGTCATTTCCCGTTTTTCACTCTTGTAACAAATGCTGCAAAACCCATGGCTGTGCGGCCGTCTTTGTGTGTTTGTTAGTTTGTGTAGAAAGAATTCCTAGAAGAGGAATTTCTGGGTAAAAGGGTAAGTTCCCTTTTAAAAAAAAATTCTATTGTGGTAAAATATATATAACAGAAATTTGCCATTTTAACCATTTTAAGTGTACTCTTCAGTGACATTAGCTACCTTCACTAAACTGTGTAGCTGTCACCACTCTCTTATTTCCAAAAATTTTTCTGTCACCTCAAACAGAAACTCAGTACCTCGTTCAACAGTGTCTGGTCATTCATTCCTTTCTCCCTCCAGCCCCTACTAAATGCTCACCTACTATGGTCCCTAGACATTTGCCTGTTCTAGATATTTCTTTTTTTTTTTTTTTATTTAACATAACTGAGTGAAAATGTACATTCACGTATAAATTTACATGCCCACCTATATGCAGCTTCCACTGCTCTCCCTGTCCGGTGACTGCACACTATTCCTCTCTGCTCCATACATGTCTCATCCTCCCAACAGCCTCCTTTCCCCTCCTCTCCGTCCACTCCCCTTCCTCCAGCCAGAGGTCAGCAAGATGATATCCTATAGATGTATAGAGCCATAAAGTGCTTCCAATATATGGTCACTCTGCATTGCGAAGTCCAGTCCACTCCTGTCCAAAGACTTGACCTTTGTCATAATTTATGGGAAAGGGCAGCATCAGGGCCAGGGGCCATGCTCTCAGAGGAACCCCAAAACCGCTGGACTATCAATTGAGGTCTTTAGTGGAGATCTCATGATGCACCCCTTTTTATTCTTGTGTTGCCAGTGAGACTCCTCTCTGTGAGCTCCGTCGTGGCTATCACTGGTGGTGGCCGGGCACCATCCGGTTCTTCTGGTCCCAAGTCGATGTAGGCACCCACTCTTGTGGGTCTCTCTGTCTTCTCGGTTGTCTTTACCGCATGTCATTTTGGTCCTCGGTAAGCATCCATTCCTGCTGAGTTGGGACCATTTGCTGTGTCCTCGGATGGCAGCTTGGCAGCTTTTAAGACCCCAGACGCCACTCACCAATGTGGGGTGCAGAGAGCTCTCTTAGCAAAACGCTAGTTGTGCCAATTGGCCTGGAATTCACCTAAGAGCATGGTCCCCCGCCCCCTGCCCCAGCTACTCTATCCTTGCAGTATTGAGTTAAGATGGAAGGACTACTCAAGTTATGCTGAAGTTCACTTAATGTTCTTCTTGTTCCTAATGTGTGCTATCACCGCTTTCTCCCAACTAGATTTCTAGTAACTATCTAAACTAAACCCTCCCCCCCTCCCTCTCCCTGCCTCCCCTCCCTTGCAGCTGTCAAAGAGTCTTCTCTTCTATACACAAGTCTGTTTTTGAGGTCTTATTGTAGAGGTCTCATACAGTATTTGTCCCTTTGTGCTGACTACTTTCACCCAACATAATGTCTTCCAGTTGAAACCAGGTTAAGAGATGTTTCCTGGAATCATCGTTATTCTTTATCATTGCGTAGTGCTCCATTGAGTATATGTACCATAGTTTACCTATCCATTCTTCTATTGTTGGGCATCTGGGTTGATTCCATCTTTTTGCTATTGTGGACTGTGCTGCGGTAAACATTCTGGTGCATGTGTCCGTTGGTGTGAAAGGCCTTGAATCTGTAGGATATATTCCAAGTAGTGGAATTACTGGGTCAAATGGTATATTGATACCCATTTTTTTAAGGAAGCACCAGATTGCCTTCCAAAGAGGCTGGACCATTTTGCAACCTACCAACAGTGTAGGAGGGTTCCACTTTCTCACAGCCTATCCAGCATTTGTTGTTTTGTGTTTTCTGGATCATGGCCAATCTTGTTGGGGTGAGATGGTATTTCATTGTCGTCTTGATTTGAATTTCTTTAATAACTAAAGATCGTGAACATGTCCGCATGTGTTTTTTGGCTGCCTGGATCTCCTCTTTAGTGAAGTGTCTGTCCATCTCCTTTGCCCATCACTTAATTGGATGGATTATCTTCTTCTTATTGATATTTTGTAGTATCTTATAGATTATGGAGATCAGGCATCGATCTGACATAGAGTTGCCAAATATTTTTTCCCACTCTGTGGGTGTTCTTTTAATTCTATTAATAAAGTCTTTGGATGAGCAAAGGTGTTTGATTCTTAATAGTTCCCATTTATCTACTTTCTCTTCTGTTGATTGAAGTTTCTTTGACAGATTTTGGAGTCTGTCCTCATTGTGCATTAAAACTTCCATTGTTGTTCCTACCTTTTCTTGGATGAGCTTTATTGTTTTAGGTTTGATATTTAGGTCTTTAATTCAATTGGAGTTGGTTTTTGTATAAGGTGTAAGATATGGATCTTGATTCAGTTTATTGCAGATGGATAACCAATTTTGCCAGCACCATTTGTTGAAGAGATTGTTTTTACCCCAGTTTAATGTCTTAGGGCCTTTGTCGAATATCAACTGTTCATAGGCAGGTGGTGTCATCTCTGGGGTCTCAATTTTGTTCCATTGATTGATCTTTCTGTTCTTGTACCAGTACCAGGCTGTTTTGACCACTGTGGCAGTGTAGTATGTTCTAAGGTCGGGTAATGAGAGGCCTCCCAGTGTGTTCTTCTTCTTTAGTAGTACCTTACTTATCCGGGGCTTCTTCCCTTTTCAAACAAAACTGGTAATTTGTTTCTCGATCTCGTTAAAAAATGATGCTGGAACTTGTATTGGGATTGCATTGTATAAACAAATTGCTTTGGGTAAAACAGACATTTTCACAATGTTAAGTCTTCCTATCCATGAACAGGGTAGGTTTTTCCATTTATCTAAGTCTCTTTTAGTTTCTTGTAGTAAGGGCTTGTAGTTCTCTTTGTAAAGGTCTGTTGTTTCTCTGGTTAGATTCATTCCTAGGTACTTTATCTTCTTAGGGGCTATCGTAAATGGTATTGATTTGATAATTTCCTCCTTAACAGTCTCGTTGTTGGTGCAAAGGAATCCTACTGATTTACTTATGTTTATCTTGTATCCTGAGACTTTGCTGAACTCTTCTATCAGTTTGAGTAGCTTACTTATAGATTCCTTGGGGTTCTCTGCATATACAATCATATCATCTGCAAACAGGGAGATTTTAACTTCCTCTTTGCCGATGCAGATGCCCTTTGTTTCTTTGTCTTGTCTGATTGCTCTGGCTAGAACTTCTAGCACAATGTTGAAAAGGAGAGGTGAGAGTGGGCATCCTTGTCTAGTTCCTGATCTCAAGGGAAAGTCTTTCAGTCTCTCTCCATTCAGGATGATGTGGGCAACTGGCTTTGTATAAATGGCCCTTATTGTGTTGAGGAATTTGCCATCTATGCCATTTTGCTAAGAGTTTTTAGCATGAATGGGTGTTGGACTTTGTCAAATGCCTTTTCTGCATCAATGGACAAGATCAGGTGATCCTTGTCTTTTGTGTTATTTATGTGGTTAATCACATTAATTGTTTTCCTGATGTTGAACCAGCCTTGCATCCCTGGTATGAATCCCACTTGGTCGTGATGGATTATTTTCTTGATATGTTGTTGTATTCTGTTGGCAAGAATTTTGTTGAAGATTTTTGCATCTAGGTTCATGAGTGATATCGGTCTGTAGTTCTCTGTCTTTGTTGGATCTTTCCCTGGCTTAGGTATCAGGGTTATGCTGGCTTCATAGAATGAGTTTGGGAGTACTCCATCCCTTTCTATACTGTGAAATAGTCTCAGTAGTATTGGGGATAACTCTTCTCTAAATGCTTGGTAGAATTCTGCCGTGAAGCCATCTGGGCCTGAACTTTTTTTGGTTGGCAGTGTTTTGATGACCTTTTCAATCTCTTCCTTTGTGATGGGTTTATTAAGTTGTTCTGCCTCATGTTGTGATAATTTGGGTAGGTGGTATGAGTCAAGGAGTTGGTCCATTTCCCCTAGGTTTTCAAATTTGTTAGAGTACAGTCTTTCATAGTATTCTGTTATGATATTTTTGATTTCTGTCGCATCTGTGGTGACAACTCCCCTCTCATTTCTAATTTGGGTTATTTGTTTCCTTTCCTGCTTTTCTTTAGTAAGTTTAGCCAGTGGTTTATCAATTTTGTTGATCTTTTCAAAAAACCAACTTTTGGTCTTTTCAATTTTTTCAATTGTTTTTCTACTCTCTAATTCATTTAGCTCTGCTCTAATCTTTATGATCTCCTTTCTTCTGGTGCCCGAGGGGTTCCTCTGTTGTTCTCTTTCTACTTGTTCAAGCTGTAGAGTTAGTTCCTTGATTTGGTTTCTTTCTTCCTTCCAGATGTGTGCATTTATGGAGATAAACAGACCTCTGAGCACTGCTTTGGCTGTATCCCATAGGTTCTGGTAGGAAGTGTTTTCGTTCTCATTGGAATCCATGAATTTCTTTAATTCATCCTTGATTTCCTCTATAACCCATGTTTTTTTCAGCAAGATGTTGTTCAGTTTCCAAGAGTTCCACTTTCTGTCTCTGTTTTTTCTGCTATTGATTTCAACTTTTATGGCTTTATGATCTGAGAAGATGCTTTCCAGTAATTCAATGGTATGGATTTTGTTGAGCATTGCATTATGGCCTATCACGTGGTCAATTCTGGAGAATGTTCCATGTGCACTGGAGAAGAAGGTGTAGTTGTCTGCTGATGGGTGGAAGGTTCTGTATATATCAATGAGGTTTAGTTGGTTAATTGTGTCAATGAGGTCTTCTGTATCTTTACTGAGCTTTTTTCTAGATGATCTGTGTAGTAATGAGAGTGGAGTGTTAAGGTCTCCCACTATTATTGTGGAGTCATCTAACTCTCTTTTGAGCATAGTCAGTGTTTCTTCGACATATTTAGGTGCTCTGGCATTAGGTGCATAAATATTTAGTATAGTTAAGTCTTGCTTGTGTACTGAACCTTTCAGCAATAAATAGTGACCATCTTTGTCCACGATGGTGGATTTGACATTAAAATTGATTTTGTCTGAGATTAGAATTGCCACCCCTGCTCTTCTTTGTTCTTGTTAGCTTGATATATATTCTTCCATCCTTTAATTTTCAGTTCATTCCTGTCTTTAGATCTCAAGTGAGTTTCTTGTAGACAACATATGGATGGGTCGTGTCTTTTGATCCAAGATGACACTTGGTATCTCCTTACTGGAGCATTCAGTCCATTCACGCCAAGCCAAGTGCCGTCGAGTCGGATCTTCAGTCCATTCACATTCAATGTAATTATTGATAGGAATGTGTTCACTGCTGCCATTGTGATATGTTTATTTTTATGTTGATGTTTTCTCTGTTGATCTTATTAGTCTGTTCTGGGACACTCTTTTTTGTGAGTTGATTTTTCACCTTTTTCTGAGCTGGTTTTATAATTGTTGAGACTCGTGTGTTAGATTTCTTGAAATGGTATGATACATCTTTGTTGTGCTTTACAGCTGCCCCTATGAACCCCCTTAATAAACTACTTATAAACCCAATTTTAATTACTACCAGTCTTGTCATCTTCCTCTCCATCTGGAAGGACTATAACGACTGTAGTACATCCCTCTTTTTATTATGATGACACCATAGTTTTCATGATGATCACTGGATTGCTTCTTTCCATATCAAAGCTGTGATTTACTTTGGAACCTTCCCTAAGTGAGTATTGAGTAATGTGTAGTTCTAAAATATAAAGTTAGTGGTTTTGTTCTTCTAAGCCAAAGCCAAGAACTTCTTTCAGTATTTCTTGTAGTTTGGGTTTGGTTTTTACAAAGTCTCTAAGTTTCTGTTTATCTGGGAATGTCTTAATTTCATTTTTGTATTTGAAAGACAGTTTTGCAGGATATATAATTCTTGGTTGGAAGTTCTTCTCCTTCAAGACTTTGAATGTGTCATGCCACTGTCTCCGTGCCAGCATGGTTTCTGCTGAGAAATCTGATGAGAGTCTACAAGGTTTCCCTCTGAATGTTAGCTTTGCCTTGAGTCTTGCTGCCTTTAAGAGTTGCTGCTTGTGTTTCATTTTGTTAAGCTTAATTATAATATGTCTTGGAGTCTTTCTTTTGAGATCTATATTGGGTGGCATACGATATGCATCTGAGATGTCTATATTCTCTTCTTTCATGATTTCTGGGAAGTTTTCTTTCAGCAGCTCAGCAATAATGCTCTCTGTGTTCTCAGATGTCTCACCCTGTTCAGGGACTCCAATTAATCGAAGGTTGTTCCTCTTAATAGAGTCCCACGTGCTTCTTAATGTTTCTTCATTTTTCTTGTTTCTTTTTTCTGATTTCTGCTCATAGACGCTGGCATCAGTCGCTCTGTCTTCCAAGTCAGAAATTCTTTTTTCCATTTGTTCCATTCCGTTTTCTTGGCTTTGCATGGAAGTTTCTATGTCTTTGATTTTCTTCTTGATCTGTTGGATTTCAGAGTACTGGTGTTCCATCAGATTGAACAACTTGTTTAATTTTTCACTTTGTTCTACTGCATTTTGTATAAGGTCTAGAAGGGCTCTGTATATAATCAATTTGTATTCACTTCCTAATGCTTTCATAAAAGTTTCTTCATCTGGAAAACTCCTTGGTTGCTTTGTTTGGGAACCTTCTGAAGCCATGAGTGATTGCTAGTATGCCACAATTGTCTGTTGCTTTTTGGGTCCCATGTGAGTATATAGAGGCTGGAAGAGGTACTGTCAGGATAGATTGCAAATGTTTCTCTAGGCTGTCTTCAAATGTAAAGCAAAAGGTACCTGACCAGTTCACAAGTCAGTTAGGTTTTCAGATGTAGAGGTCCCTCTTCTCACCTGACAAAGTAAGTGCCACTATATCCAACCCCAGATGATAACAAACTAGTTCAGAATACAGCAATGCTACTTCCCTGTTGGCCTCTGCTGACAGGGCCTAGCCTTAGCCAACACTGCATCGAGTACTGGTTTTGTGATAGAAAAGCGCTCTCCTGTGGGCAGGCTCTGGCTCCCAAGCTAAGAATTAGGTCCAGCTGCGGCCACCGTACCCAAGATGGCGTCCTCCACACAGGCAGCAGACAGGGGGGCTAACGGTGCTGAGAGGTAGTGATTCCTCTGATTCTGTTGCAGGGCCCCCAACGTAGGCAGCACTGTGCAAAATCACTACTTTTCTGACAGAGAAGCGCTGTCCGTTTGCAGGCACTGGCTCCCAGGCTAAGAACGAGGTCCCGCTAAAATCTCGGTACCAACATGGCGTCCCGCACCCTGACCGCGGAGCTCCGCGCAAACCCCACTGAGGCAGCTACTAAATGAAAGGCTCGAAATGGCTAGATTAACAGAGTCCGGAGCCTGGCTCTCAGAATATGGGAATTTCGCTTGCCTGTCCCCCCAGCAGCGCGTCTGAGTCCAGCCGCCAGGCAAGACCCAGCTCCGCCCGCCAGCCGAGACCGAGGGAAAAAAAGTCAAACTGGTGCGTTTACCTTCCGTCCGTGAGAGCCGGGGCTAGCCAGGAGCAGGAGTCACCGAAGGAGAGGAGGTTTTTTGCTGAGTGGTATGAAGTCCCAATTAACAGTTCTGTGCCATGTCCTGAGGCTGATTAGGTGATCAGAAGGCTCCGTTTGATTGTCAGTTCAGGTCTTGGTTTCCAGAGGGATAGAAGGAGACGTGGGCTTAGTGCGCTGTCTTGACTCCACCCCTAGATATTTCTTCTAACTGACATCATGCAATACTTCTCCTTTTGTGTCTGATGTGTTTCACTCAGCGTCATGTTTTTGAGATTCCTCTGTGTCACAGTATGTATCAGATCAGGACTTCTTTCAGTGAGTTTCCTTTTAAAGGTTCTTGAGTTCTGATCCATGTTGCCATGTGGCCTATCGAGTGGAATGCGCCCATTTCTGTTCTCTGCACACAGGAGAGTGCCTTATGGGACTCCTGCTTAAATGGATGCATAACCTGTCCAATTTGACAGAGTATCCAAGCTGACAGGTCAATGGAAAGCTGCCACTGTAAGCAGCAGCATGCCCCCCCCCCCAAGTGTGAATGTCAGACATCGGTGATGTGAGGCTAGGTTTGAGGCCGGTGGCAGCAAACATACCACAGAAAAAGGCCCTGGTGGATTCCCATGGAAGCCAAAGGTCTCCACACTGATGCAGTTCTCAGAGCTGGTGCAGGAGAAGGAGGCCAAGTGATAACACCAGCAGGAAGACAGTTACCCGTCAAGATACGAGGTTAGTACTAACCTCATGTCAGTATTTGTTATGTGCCCATTAAGTGCACATACTGGCTACTTCCAATCACAGGATTTTACTGCCTGAGGCAAGAGTGCCCAGTCACTGCACTCTTTTGTACATGGCTCAGTCCTGGACGTCAAGTGTGAAAGTTAAATAATAGGCTTGCACATTATGAGGAGGAGTCACTTGTTCCCAAGGAGACTTAAAATCCTGTTACAAACCTATTATGCCCCACGATTTAGATACAATCCTTGACACCATAGGTGTTTAGCTCTTCATACATGTTTTATAAATGTGGTGTTTTTCCTTCATAATTAAACATCAACTGGTTAGCTTCAGTCCGGTGATAGCCAACCATGCCTAATGATTTCTGTCTTTCACAGGCCTCTTGATTTCCACCTTTGTACGTTATGTGAGTTATACCTAAATAAAATAAGCATTTTAGAAAAATAATAATATGAAGTATGCCATCCACTTCTTCCTTTTGAGCATAAAGTCTTTGTTGGAAGTTCTTGGTGTTGGCCCATCTTGGGCAGTAAATGTTGAACGTCCTTCTCTGATGACCCACAGGGACTTTTCAGGAATTTGTGAAGTGTACCCTTGAAAAGTACTCTTAAACATGCACTCACACTGCCTCTCCCTCTTCTTGTCCACTCCTACTTCGTCTCTACTGTGCTCATCATGTAGTTTTGGAATACAGAAATCTAACATCCTCACTCACTTAGCACAAAACTAGCTGCATGTCTTATAAAAAATATATATGTGTGTGTGCGTGTATTTTTTTAAACCGGCCAAACTAACAGAAACATCATGTGATAGGAAAAGCTATTTGTGTGAACCCTAGGTTGTTGCTGTGAATTTATGATTAGCATGGAAAATAGGTTACTGATATTTACTACAGGCATTTAGCACTTGTGTAGAAGGAGACATTTCTCTTGTTGAGTCTGTCGAAACCTCGGCTAGCAGCTGGCAAGCCAGATTGTGCCAGCATACAAAACTGAGTGTTGCTTTTCTTCAATCCAGTTGGATATGGTGGATGAAATCTGGTCCTCTGAGAACTCTCCTTTGTGAAATGTGATTGGTAAAACATCACAGTCTGTTCTTTCAGATATGAGCTTCTGTTTATGAAATGCTGGGAGCACCAGCAACATTTGATAGAGAAAATTCTGCTCTTTTGTGAAGTTCAAATGAGGTTCTCAGGGGCCATGGTAGAAGGAGACGTCTAATGGTTTGGGAGTCAGAGACTGAGCCACTGAGTTTTCTTGCTGTTTGATAAAGCTTGTGGTGCCTCGTGCCTTCTGTTGGTTTTTTTTTAGTCTAACTCCATGTCAACATCTATTCACAGGGTTTGGCACTTGCCCCTCCTGCCAAGATCACCACCCTTAGAGATGTTGTCACAGCTGAGAATCACAAAGACTATCCATCATATCCATCTTGTGATAGTCAAAGATACAGCGTGAGGTTGCCAGGGCAGCTCCTGTTGGACCTGCAAAATTAAAAACCAACAAAAGATGGAAGATCTGCTCTCTACCTGCAGAGAACCATGAGAATGTGTGCCTTTAGTCCTCACTCAGTCATATCTGTGTCCATAGCTGACTGCCTTGGGGTGAATGAGGTGCCCCAGGGAGAAGTGTAGTGTAGTGCAAGGGAAGACTAGGAGTTTTAGAGTCGGGCAGGTCCCCCTCTGGCTGTAAGGGTGGGCCTGTGTCACCTTGCGCATTCAGTTATTGCATCCTTCTGGCTGCTGGGATCAGTGACACCCTGGGGAGGTACAGGTGATGGGGAGGTACAGACCATACCAGGTGACACTCTCAGAGGGGGTGACACCAAAATAACTGTCTATATAAAATATGCCCATTGTTAGTTACAGCAACAGAAACATTTTTCATAAGCCCAACTTCCGAAACCACTGCTGTCCACTTGATTCCAACTCGTAACGACTCTATAGGACAGAACAGAACTGCCCCATAGAGTTTCGATGGAGTGCCTGGTAGGTTTGAACTGCTGATCTTTTGGTTAGCAGCCATGGCACTTAAACATTACGCCACCAGAGTTTTCAAGCCCAGTTTTCAAGTATCAAACTGCCTAATGTTTAAAACTCTATGTTAATTTGCCTTTTGAATTTTCTATAATGCACGTCAGTCAGAGCTGTCATGATTATACAATGACAGTTACACTTCAGATCACGTGGTGTCATCTGCATGTACTGCAAGCATGCGTGACACATTTTTGTTGCTGCCAGTGTTTTTATAACCACTGAGTTTTTCCAGTTTTCTGGTGTTCTAGCTACAATATTTTGCTAAATAGTATTTGTGAACCTATTTTGATAGCTTTCTGAGAATGTAGTAACTAACAGAAGGAATGATATATGGGAATTATTGTTTACAAGTAACATTAGTACAAAAAACATTACAAAGAATTCTGGAGTAGGTCCCCAAGTGTGGAGGACGAGGAGAGTGACACCAGAAGTTTTACAACACTGGGTAACACCAACCCTAGTGACGCCGCTCACTGGGATTAATTCAAGAATGGACACGGGACCTAAATCAGACCACTCAGATCCACCAAGACCTAGTTCTGGATTCCCTTTTGGAGTTGTTGGAAAAGAGAAATTGTTGTTGCATTGAGAGGCCAGGCAGTTAGACTGGGGGTTCTGGTGGCCATCATGCCCCTGCACAAGAAGTCAAGAGAAGGCAGAGACAAGTGGAGCAGAGAGAGGAGAGAGGCTGGACCCTCAGACAGGACCTGAGCACCTGGGTTCAGCTACACCAGTGAACCTAGACCAATTTCTGGCGCTTAGAACCTAGAGTCCTGAGAATTGAATTTTCAGTATAAAAATTTCCAGGCAGTGGTTAAGTACTATGTGTACCAGTCAAAAGGTAGAAAGTTCTAATCCACCAGCTGCTCCTTGGAGCAATTCCCTCCTGTCCCATAGGGATGCCATGAGTCAGAATCCACTCGATGGCAGTGGCTTTGGTTTTTTGGTTTTCTTGCTTGTCTACACATAAAAGGGAGATACTGATGTAAAATGAAACCTGAATCCACTTGTGCAAAGCAGTGGTCTTAGCTTGTCCCCAGGGAGGGCTGTGACCTGCCTCAGCTGAAGGTCCAGCCCTGGCAGGAGGGAAGCCTGCCCCAAGGAGCACACTGTTCTAACATGTTATCTCTTGTTTTTTATTGTTTGAATATTGATTATGGAAAAAATAGCTAATGCATGTAAGTTTTTTAACTTATATGGTAGTGTTTGTCCTTCTAGAACACTTTCCTATTCTTATTGCTATAATTAAATAGTTTTATACAATATTTTGATGTCAAACATATTTTTCTTCCTTACCTGCTCTTGCCTTAATAATATATTGGGACCGTTTTTCTTTTTCAGTACACAAAGATCTCCCTCAAAAACCGTAGTGGCTTTATGATATTCTTGTTGGTGAATGTACTGAATCGCAACTTATTTAACCATAGTTGGTTGGACAGTCTAGTTGTCTCTCCTGTTACAAGCTATATTACGGACAATACTGTTGTACCTCTGTCTTTGCACATCTGTTTGGCTATAAGACATGTTACCAGAATAATACAGCAATTACTAGAAGGAGAATTGACAGCTCTGAGTGAACATGTTTTTTCAGAGTTTTGATAATTATTACTGAATTATGTTTCAGGGAGGCTGGAGTCTAGCCTCTGGACCAATTTACATGCCCACCAGAAATGTATGTGTGTGAACCTTAAGAGCAGGTTTTGGTGGGAGAGCAAGAGATGGGGAGCATGAATCGTGTCTAGGGAGGGCGGAGGTACGTGGGCACTGCACTGGGGGAAGCAGAGCCGCTATGTTCCGTTGTGTGGGTACACTGTACCACTCTGGGGACCCCACTCATGGTCATATACATCAGACCCCTGAGGTTTCCAGAAGCCTGGGAAATGGGAGTTCAGTGACCACATGTTAAAACTTTTTTTTGGAGTCTTACTGCTTGGGGAGCTCCTAGCATCTAGGTGGTATTATGACCCTCCTGACAGTTGGTGGCCAGATGAGACAGTGGAGATGGTATCTGTGGTGCAGTCCAGAAGCGCTGCTGTTTTAATCTGGAACCTGAGAATTTTATTCCTGAAATTGTGTGGCACCTTTCAGATTTGGTTAAAAAAAAAAAAGTATCCAATCATATAGTAATTATAGAATAAATGTTGGTATATTTACTCAGTGGGATATTATGGAGAGACTAAAAGTAATAAACATAGGGAGTGATACAACAAGGAAAATTCCCATAGTATACAAAGTGAAAACAAATTAAAATCTTTTGTATGCATACTGATTATAATTGTGACAGAGACTCATGTAGAAAGTAGGCTATATTTAAAAATACGATTTTGTTGGTTGGAGGTAGGTAATGGTAGTGTTTTGACTCTGTTTTTGTACTTTTCTCTACTTTTCAAATTACCTACAAAGAATAGATGTTGTTTTTGCAAAGAAATAAAAACTATTTTTTTAAAAAAAAGACTTAGAAATCATAATAATTGTCCACCCTTTTTTCCTTCTTTAGTCAAAAATGTGGTATCATTTGACTGTTTTTTCTTGAGCCTCTTTTAGAGTTGTGTGCATGTGTGTGTCTAAGCAGGCAAAACGTTTTGAAATGAGAATAAAATTCAGAAGATGATCTTTATTTTATTCCAATTGTTAACATATTTAGTTTATTCTGAAATTTCAAAACCTTCTTGTTTTCTGGTTCCTTGTCTTCCTGATCGTTGCTTTCCTCTTAGCTCTGTGTGTGTGTGCACGTGGAAAACAACTGAGTACTAGTCTTCCAGTATTTTAAATTGCAAGGCAGTTTGCTTGTTTTGCCTGTAGATCTCCCATTGTAGTCTTAATTGGTGAGACGTAACAGACTTCAAGTCACTTGAACAAGAGTTTGATTTCCCCAACAGAGAAAGCACCCTGTCACACCACATGTGTGTTGGACTTCTGGAAGAAAAGCTGTGTGATCAGAAGACCATCTAAATGGCAGGGAAATACCGGCCTGGCCCTCGTCAGAGCATTCTGACTGAAGAAGAGTAGTGGGTATTTCCGTGTGTTGTGATTTGATGTAACTTAATTTTTTGCCCTGAGTAACCAACCACTCCTTGCTAATCAGAGGTGACCTTCGGGTGCAAATGATTCGTGTGCTTGGCTGTTAACCGAAAGGTTGGTGGTTTGAGTCCCCCTAGAAGCCTTAGAAGCCAGACCTGCAATGAATGAGAAAAACAGCCCTGGATCAAAACCAGGCAACTCTGCAAATTCTCTTCAGAGGTTACAAAGAAAAGGTTTTGTAGGTCCTCCTGTATACATACATTTATGGAAAGCAGAATTTCCACTGGAGGCTCTGCATATAGGAGGAAAATAGCTCCACTTCAAGGAGCCAGCCGGCCTGTTTGGCGTCGCATTTTTTTGAGAAGTCACCTGAAGTTGCAATACTAGTCTTAACTTTATTTTCCTTGAAAGGTATGGCTGAAAGGAAAGACAGTTTTTACTGTTCCTACATAAAGCATGTCCTATAATAAACTTGTTCCTAACTTAGGCCCTCGTAGCTGACTGTCTGTTTGTATCCTGGTATGTCCAGTTACTTTAACTTTGGGAGGTTACTGGGCTTCTGAGCCTCAGTTTCCTGTCTGTAAAATGGGAATAATAATAGCTCCTGCCTGTGAAGATTGAATCAGGTGATAAGTCCTCAAAAGGACTTCACATAGTACCTGGGACACAGAGAACCTACAGAAAGTGTTAGCTGTTACCATCATGAGGTCTCTGGGTGCATAGACTGTTTGCCCTCGGCTACTAACTGAAAGATTGGTGGTTCAAACCCATCCAGTGGTGCTTTGGAAGAAAGGCCTGGCAATCTGCTTTCCATGAAGATCACAGCCAAGTTCTGCTCTGCAACACATGGGTCACTGTGAGTAGGAATTGACTCAATGGCAATTTTTTTTTTAATCATCACTATTATGACCTCTGTTTGCCTTAATAGGACATCTTTTTAAAAAGGAAGCCTAGAGGCCACCTTGTGTTTCCTCAAAGACACCATGTGTGCTGCTGTCTCAGGGCCTTTGCACTTGCTCTGTTGTCTCCTCTGTGACTGTCAGTCACAGCATCTTCCCTTGCTTCATGCAGGGCTTTTCGTAGATGTCACTTTTGGTCCCCCTTTTAAAAACAGCATTCCCTCATCACCCTCCGGCCTCTGACTCTGCCTGATTTCCTGCCATCACTTATCAACTATCTGACATTGTATTAGATATTCACACAGTTGTCTACTGACACCTGGTACGACTTCAGTTAATACTTGAATGAATGACTGAATCACTTAAATGGTGTCTGTATTGAGGGCATTTGAAAGCAAATGCAAGCAAACTGCATTGTTCCGTTTTATAAATCTTTCTGTGGGACTTACAGAGGCACTTAACCGTGGAGTTTTATGGGGTGTTGCTTGTGTACCAGGGTCCTTCAACTCAACAGATGTGCTCGTTAATCCCCCCAGAGATGACACTTGAGAAAAATCTATTAGTTTTACTTTTGGCTTTTGTGAGCCACCTCTTTACCAAGCCTTGTCATGGTGAGAAATGAAGTGTGCCGTTGGAAATCAGGATTCCCCGAAGCGGGCTGGAAAGGAGAGAGCTCCAGCTGATGAGACGTAAAGGCTCATGAGATCATGTTTAGTTCATCTAAGTATTAGATAGGGATGGTTTGCTGTGCTTGAAATATTTCTTCCTGTCACTGATATCTGCTGGCAGGTGGGTAGACTTTGCCAGCAAAAATCAGACATTGTATTGTGCAAAAGGAATGTGAACTGTAGGGTACTGGGTCAGACTACCATCACACTGTCCTGTTGGTGGGGTGCGGCCATCTCTCAGTAACCTCAGAGAAGCTGGGTGTCCACTCTGTGACTTGATGAGCAGTCCTTGCCCAGGACCAGCTAGCAGGGGCTCCATCTGGAAGGATTTGTTTTCTCCAGGGAGTCCCCTTGTCATTTGCTGGCTCAAGAATATAGTTTCAGTCCATTTTCACTACCAAATTACCTTGTAAGCCAGAAAATTCAACTAGAACAGGATTTTTTTTTTTTTTTAGGCCATTTCGGAATGTTCTTTTTGAAAGTTAGCTTGTGACCATGTTGCTCAAGGTCTTGAAGTTGGAATCCGGTTTGAACATTTTGTAACATGTGAGAAATGTTTCTAAGCCCTTAGGGAGGTTAAGGCCACTGATACAAAGCCCACTGAACAAGAGGTATGCGATCCCTGAACTTTTCAACAGATGCTGAAGCCTTGCTTTTCAGCTGAGAATTCAGACGTTAGGTCTCTACATTCTAAGTGGGATGCTTCCAAGGATGGCTGTTGCTCTCCTACCATTGCACTCAGATAGAGGCCTTCTGTATCCACTTCTGTGATTTTTTGACACATTACTTCCTTTTGTCACTCTTTTATTCAACAAACTTGATGTTAAGTCTCCTACCTACAAGCCTGGATGCTACAGAAATAGGGGCATATCCATCCCTACAGTAGCTGTAAGAAGAAGAATGAAAATCATAGAGAAGTTTAACAGTTTTTGAGCACTTACTATGTGCCAGTCACTGCATTTAACTGCATTTTATAAAAGTTATCTCCTTTATGCCTCATGACGGCTCCCTGAAGTAGGCAGGTGTCGTGAATTGGCTTATGTTCCCCCGCCCCAATACATGTATCAATCTGGCTGGGTTGTAATTCTCAGTATTATATGGTTGTGCTGTATTTTTTAATGGTGGTTTTCGTGTATGCTATAAATCCTGATCTCTGGCTGTAGTTAATGGGACCAGATTGGATTGTGCCACAGAGGGTTAGGGTGGGACTGTAACGTCCCCTACTAAGGCCACATTCCTGGTTTAGTGTAAAGGGAATTTTGCTAGGTTGTGGGCTGAATCGCCTGTTATCTTACAAGAGATGACAGGGAAGGGAAGAAAGAGAGATGGGTAACTCGTACCACCAGGAGAGCAGTGCCAGGAGCAGAGTTCATCCTCAGACCTGAGGTTCCTGTACTGGGATGTTCGCGGACCAAGGGGACTGTGATGCATCATCACAAGGGCCTTCCTCCATTGCTGACAGAGAGAGAAAGCCTTCCCATGCAGCTGGTGTTCTGAATTCAGACTTCTAGCCTACTGAAATGTGAGAGAATAAACTTCTCTCTGTTAAAGCCATCTAGATGTGGTATTTCTGTTACAGCAGCACTGGATGACTAAGACGGCAGATATGTGCCTACTATTATGTACAGAGAGACAAACCAAGACCTGAAAACTATAAGTGACTTGCTCAGTATCACACAGTGGTAAGTGCCAGAGGTGGAGTCCAAGGCCAGGTCAGATTCTCCTCGGGAGCATATCTGTCTCTGTCTCTATTTCTCTTTCAACCTGTCTCATTCTGATTCTTTCTCTTAAATGACTTTATATTTTACCAGAAATGTATGAGAGTTCCAGTTGCTCTGTGTCTTCATCAACACTTGGTATGGTCAGTATTTTTAATTTTAGCCATTCTAGTGGTATTTCATTGTGGGTATGTCTGTGTGTTTTAACTAGGCTTGTTAAGATACATGTTAAGTACAGTAAAATTCACCCTTTTTAATGTAGAGTTCTCTGATTTTTGACAAATGCATAAATCATCTAACCACCATCACAATCAAGACAGAAAACATTTATCCTTCCCAAAATTCCCACATATTTTTCCTTTGTAGTCAGTCTTTGCTCCCATCCCGGAGACCACTGATCTGCTTTCTGATCGTATAGTTTTGCCTTCTCCAGAATGTCATCTAAATGGATTCACAGAGTAGATAGTCTTTGAGGCTGGCTTTGGTCACCCAGCCTCATGCATCTAGAGTTCTTCCCTGTGGTTATGCGTTCAGGTAGTTAGTTCCTTGTTATTACTCAGCAGTAGTCTATTGTAGAACCCCAATATCTAGTGCTGCTATAAGAGAGAAGCCACAAGTGAATGGCTTTAACAAAGATAAATTTATTTTCTCACAGAAAAGTAGGCTAAAAGTCAAGATTCAGGGCATCACCCCCAGGGGATGTCTTTTTCTGTCTGTTCCGGAGGAAGGTCCTGTTCCCGTCTACCCCTGGCCTGGCAGCTTCAGAGGCCCTGAGAGCTTCTGAAGTGCTGGGATCCTGAGTCCAAAGTTGATGCTGTGCTCCTGGTGCTGCTTTCTTGGTGATGTGAGGTCCCCAACTCTGCTTGCTTCCCTTTCCTTTGTCTCCCAAGAGGTTGCCTCAAGTCACAATACAGTCTTACAGATGGAGTCCTGCGTCACTAGCACAACCACTACCCATCCTCCTTCATTAAACTCGTAGAGGCAGGATTTTCAGCATACAGGGACATCACACAATACTGGGAATCACGGCCTAGCTAAACTGCTACACACATTTGGTGGGTGTGGGCGGCACTGTTCAATCCATGACAGTTATCTAGTGCTGCTAAGCAGAAATACCACAAGTGGATGGATGGCTTTGACAGAAATATATTCTCTCACCATCTAGTAGGCTAGACGTCCGTATTCAGGGTGCCAGCTCCAGAGGAGGGCTTTTCTTTCTCTGTTGGCTGTGGAGAAAGATGCTTGTCAGTCTTCCCCTGGTCTAGGAGCTTCTCAGGGCAGGGACCCAGATGCAGAGGAGACTCTCCCTTCCTGGCACTGCTTTGCTGGTGGGCTGAGGTGCTCCTCATCCCTCTCTTCCCTTCTCTTTTACATCTCTACAGAGATGAAGACACAGCCTAATCTCGTTGATTGAGTCTTCCTTCATTAACACAGCTGTCTCTGATCTTGCCTCGTTAACCTCATGAGGTAAAATTTACAACACAGGAAAGTCACATCAGATGACAAAATGGTGCGCAGTCACACAATACTGGGAATCATGGCCTAGCCAAGGTGACACACATTTTCAGGGGATATTGTTCAATCCATGACGGGCACCAAGGAGAAATTCCATAACCCTGGCAATGAAAAATCACATTCGAATTGTACTGAGACTAATTTATGCCTGAGTGTTAAAATGGTACCAAACCTCTCTATCAGGGTTGCCTGTGGAAAGATTTTATTTTTAAATTCAAATACTTGAAAGGTCACCCATTTGAGATTCTTCTTCAGCTGGCCATGATGAGATCAGGACAGCTATTCTGTAAAGCTCTTGAGTGACTCCAACACGCAGCCAAGATTGAGACCCAGTGAGGTATTAGAAGTGACTTCACTCCCTACCAGTTGGATAATCCTGGACAAATCTCTAAACTTGAAATCTCGATTTCTCTCTCTTTAAATTGGGAATAATAATAGATGTCCAGTCTCACTCACCAGGTTATCATTAGGATCAAAATGCCTTTAAAGATGGTAACACGTGAAAAAGTGTTCTGGAAACTGGAGATGCAGAAATGGACAGTATCAGTGTGGTTGTATCATATAACAGTGTCTTTCACATCTGAAGAGTACGAAAAGTTCTGTTTCTTAAAACAAATGAGACAGCTTTTAAACCTCAGGTGCATGGTCTTGCCCCTTCGGGAGCTAGGCTGAATGAAGAAAAACACTAAAGGAAAAGACTCATCCAAAGAACTAATAGGCCACCGCCGCAGCAGTTTCCACCAGACTGAGTCCAGTACAACTAGACGGTGCCTGGCCGCCGTTACTGACTGCTTTGATAGGGATCGCAATAGGCAGTCCTGAACAGAGCTGGAGAACCATGTAGAACAAAATTGTAACATGCACGCACACACACATACACCACACACATACACACACACGCTCTTATTAGCCTGTCACAGCCTAGAGAAACACCAAGAGTAATGGCTCTCGGACACCGTTTTAGCTCGGTAATGAAGTCACTCCTTAGGTTCACCGTTCATCCAAAGATTTGACAGTCCCCTAAAACAAAATGAGACTAAAGGGGCATACCAGCCCAGTGGGAAGCAGGCAGGAGGGGACAGGAAAGCTGGGAAGAAGGAACCTGAGATTGTTGACGTGTTGTGGGGTTGTTCACCAGGGTCATAAAACAGTATGTATACTGTTTAATGAGAAGCTGGCTAGTTCTGTAAACTCAAGTACAATTTAAAAAAAATAAAGACCAAGTGCAAAGAGCATTATTTTCCAGTCAGTTTTATATGTGCTATTGGCCGAGTAGTTAAGAGCTATGGCTGCTAGCTGAAAGATCAGCAGTTGGAATCTACTAGGTCCTTCTTGGAAACCCTATGGGGCAGTTCTACGCTGTCCTGTAGAGTTGCTATGAGTTGGAATTGACTTGATGGCAACAGTTTCTTAATTATTACTATGAGAAGATTGCTTGATGTGTGAGAGAATAACCAGAGTGCCAGCAAGCTGGCAGAGCGGTGCAGTGGGATAAATACAAGGCCTGTCCGAGACTGTGGTGACGTTGGCAGGACCCAGTACGGCAGTGACCATAGTCCTTCAGCAGGATGGGTTAAGTCAGTGCATTTCCAGCGAGTAAACACTGATGTAACTGGAAAGACAAGGGAGCTGAGGCTTGGCGCCAAGGATACAGTTACAAAACAGCTCACGAGCTGATCGCCTCATTGGAGCAAGCAAGAGAAAGGTCCGCTGTCACCAGAGAACATCATGTGATGAGATGTCTTTGCAAAGCAGCGTGGGACCACCTCTGAAAGGCTCTAGGAAGGAATGCACTGGCTGGGACTCAGAGAAAATGGACACCCCAGTATGACAATTCATTTATTAATAACTTTATTGTGAAAGGGCAGATAACTTGTATATATATGTATACATTTTCTATATAGACTTATATATATAGAGAGAGAGACGTGGTTTGAAGTAAGCTGAAAATCTCCATTCCTGCCCAGCCCCAAATCTGCTTCCCAGATGTGACCATGTTAACAGTTTGGTGGGCATATTTTGCAGTTTTTCTTTTGTGTATATAAACATTTATATGTATTTATCATATTATGTGTTTTTTACAGATAGGCTTTTTTTTTTTCTTTTTTTGAGTGAATGCATTCTGTACCAGACAGGCATTTTGCAACTGGCCTTTCCATTTAGCGTTTGGAATAGATTTCCACATCAACACCGCAGGTAATTCTGCACATTTGTCTTTGAAGAAAAACTCATGACCGGTGCTGACCATACGTAGGAATTTGGCCAAAGGTTTCTCATCCAAAATACTCCCGAGCAAGAGTGAGCCCTGAGATGGTAGGGTGGACAAGACCTTTGGGAGTTGATGCCGATTTCTGTTTCCTCAGAAATCCCAAGAATTAGTAGTTTGTCGTCCAGATTCTTGTTCCTTCTGGTCTCTCTGGAGTGTTCGGCTTCCCCGTATTGCTGGCGGGTTTGCAGTGTTCCAGCTTCCTCTGTCTCCTTTCCAGAAAGGGGCGTCTCCTGACACGGCTGGTCCAGGTGGGGTGTGGGGGTGCATACCTCATTTCCTCCCTTTGTGCAGGCTCATTAGACATGTTTGGCTTTGCTCCAGGGACAGTCACCCAACCAGGTAGACCAGTGCCGCCTAAGGCAATACTTCTGTTCTTGGGCAGGGCTGGCTGTGTTTTGAGGATGACTTCTTCAACAGCCCAGGTGAAGAGCAATTGTGTCTGGCACAGAAAGCAAACAGCTTGGTTTGAGTCGCATGTTCTTTGCGAGAATTCCTATTGCAAGAATTACCTTGCCTAAAATTCCTGTTCGAGGTAATTATTTTTTTAATGCTTTGCAATTTTGAGGACTAAATTGAAGCCAGTACTGCAAAATGGCTAAGCAAGCAGGCTCGAAGGTTATTCATTACCCACTGCTGTTGTGTTGATTCTGACACATAGCAACCCTGTAGGACAGAGAGCTGCCCCACAGGGCTTCTGAAAAATGGCTAGCTGGGGAGTAAGAACTGCCGACGGTTTGGTTAGCAGTGAGCTCTTAGCCGTGCGTCCCCAGGCTTCCGCTCTAAGGTTAGATCAGTTCATTGGCAGAGATCCACTCCCTAGTATTTCTGCAATGCTGACTTGGTGGCAGACACGCATGCAGGAAGGCATTGTTCTAGATGCTGGGGGTACTGTGCTGAGTAAGGCAAAGTGCCTGCCTTCATGAAGCTTGCATTCTTGTAATAGTCTGTAAACACATGAATTTCTAATACGGTGTCACAGAATCTGTCAGTTAGCTGTTACAGTAGTGCTGCATGACAAACCACCTACTGTAAGTCTGTGATGACAATATACATTTACAGTGTACTCACGTGTACAGATAGGCAGGTTGGGCTCTGTGACACTTGGCTGCAGCCTGTGGGCTGTGTTCAGGTCTGTACTAGGGTCTGTCATGGACTTGTATGCTGCCAAGGGCGTGTGCTTTTCATGGCAGTAGTCAGAAGCTCTCAGAGGGGTCAGCAAAAACATACAATGTGTCTTAAGGCTGGGAATTAGCACATACCACGTCTACACACATTTCATTGGCCAAAGTAGGTCCCATGACCAAGTTGACCATCAATACCATCGATTCCAACTCATAGAGACCTTATGGGAGGAAAGCACCCTGCTCCCACCGTGCAGCAAGGAGTAGGCGTGAGCATCTGCTGAACGGTAATTTACAGGCAGAGTCCCTCGACAGCACATGTGGTTAGGTACTCAACTAGCCGAAAGGTTGGTGGTTCAAACCCACCCAGACCCAGCAGTCTACTTCTGAAAGGTCACAGGCTCAACAACCTTTTGTAGCAGCTGTGTTCCACAACATGGGGTTGCCGTGAGTCAGTATCAACTCAATGGCAACTAAGAGCAACAGTCTGCAGTGTGTGATATACACCATGAAACAAAGCAAACTGAAAGGCTAGAGAATGGCAGAGGCCACTGGGGTCAGGGGAGGCCTCTCTGGAAACTTAGTGTCTTCTGGGCAGAAGGAAGAACACGTATAGAGGCTGTAGGCGTGGAAGAGTACTCCATGTATTTGAAGAACAGCAGTAAGGCTCATGTGGCTGGATTACAGTGAGCTGGGGGTGAAGAAAAGAGGAAGAGAGAAAAGTAGGCAGGGACCAGGCCTGGGGCCCCAATGTATGTTCTCATCAGGACCTTGGGACTTTGGATTTTATTTTGACTGTGATAAGAAGTCATGCTAGGGCCCGGAGCAGAGAGGTAATGTGACCCAACTGACTCTTCATCACGGTAACTAGAGTAGCCAGAGCCACAGCAACCTTCTTTTATGACAGTCCTTCCCACGTCATACCAGGGCTGATATGTGTCAACAGTAGAATTTGGTAAAAGTCATGGCATGCCGGGAGCCCTGGTGGTGCACTGATTAAGAGCTCGGCCGCTAACCGAAAGATTGGCAGTTGGAATCCACTAGCCCCTCCGTGGAAACCCTATGGGGCAGCTCTGCTGTATCGTGTAGGATCACAGTGAGCTGGAGTAGATTCAGTGACAAGGGATTTAATGGCTTGTCAAGGGCAGAGTTATCTTGGTGGTAGAGTTTCTCACTTTCCATGGAGGAGACTTGGGTGCAGTTCCCAGCCAGCGCGTCTTGAGCACTGTCACCACCCACCGTCGGTGGATCTTGATTGTCACTGATACTGAACGGGTTTCAACAGAGCTTCTAGACTCAGACAGACTAGGAAGAAAGGTCTGGTGATCTGTTACTGAAAACCAGCCACTGAGAAACCTGTAGGTCACAGCAGTCTGACCCTGTTGTCCCCGGGCCACCAGGAGTCGGGTTGACTGGGCAGCAGCCAGCAAGAGTAGTGGGCCACGTCCAAGATGAGGTTACAGTAAACACTGTGGTCTCAGTCTGTCTCTTTCTCACTTATTTCGGGCTGGTGGAAGCCAGCTGCCATGTCACAAGCAGCCTTACAGAGACACCTGTGTGACAAAAGAACTGAGGCCTCGTGCCATCAGCCCTGTGAGTAAGCCATCTCGGAACAGGGTCTTCTAGCTCAAGACGTCTTCAGACCATGCGGGACAGCCGGTATCCTGACTGCAATTGCATGAGGGATACGAGCCAGACCCCTTCCGCTAAGCTGCTCCTGGCATCCTGACCATCAGAGACTAATGACTGTTGTTGTTTTAGTTGGCCAAGTTTTGGGGGTGGTTCTTCAGCAATGAATAATAAAATATAGTAAGTCAGGCTGCTGTGTGGCGAACAGATTGTAGGCAGATAAGAGCTGACTTGGGAAAACTACTGTAATCATCTGCATCCTCACTATTCAAATTGTGGCTCGCAGGCCAGTAGCCTTATCGTCATGAAACTGGTTGGAAATGCAGAATTGCAGGCATCCACCCACCTCCTGAATCAGAATCTGCATGTTGGTAAGACAGCCAGAGGCAGTGTTGGAGATGACAGCCTGGGAGCATGGGGACACCATGACGCAGGCTCGGATCATGGCTTACCAGGCCTGTGATGTTCTAGATGTTACTTGTCATAGCCTCAGTTTCCCTTTCTGTAAAGTGGAGATAATAGTGATGCCTTCAGACAGTTATGTGTTGCAATGGCACGTATCAAATGCTTAGCATAATGTGTGGCCAGGGAAGGATTGCTCAGTAAGCAAGGTATGTGCCAGCCTACTTATGTTTAGTTATTAATCTGTGGTGCACGTTAGTAAGTAAGCACATGCATACCCTCCTTACTGGTTAATCTACCCCTCTGCCTGGCCCAGAAACCTGGTGGCATAGTGGTCAAGAACTATAGCTGCTAAACAACAGGTTAGCAGTTCAAATCCAGCAGGTGCTCCTTGGAAGCTGTATGGGGCAGATGTGCTCTGCAGGAGTTCTGTGACTGGGAATTGACTCAGTGGCAGTGGGTATCTTTTTCACCAGCACCTGGCCTGTGGTTCAGGCATCAGTAAACACCAGCTCTCTTCCGGTGTGATCTGATCCATGCATTCACTTCCAGAAGAACACATTCCTGATTGCTTCCTGATGGCTTTTCTTAATTTCTTTCTTTTTTTTTTTTTCTTTTGGTATCTCCTGTCAAAGAGTGTTTTGAAAAGTTGTGTTTTTCTAAGTGTCAAAACCACTGTCTGTGCCCAGCATGGTTCCAGCCATACTTTAGAACAGAGGTGCCTAGCTTCCGTTGTCAGTTTCCAGGCCCTGTTCTCAGGGTGATTTTCAGGGCAAACCAGCAGGCCAAAATAGGCCACAACCATAAATAGTGAGTTTGGGCTGCTTTGGGCCGAGCTTCCCAGGCTAGGCCCTTCCCCTCCCCATAGCCTGGTCCTGTCATTTAAATATACTCTGGGTTACATCTGCAAATGGATTTTCCTTAGCATGCCCAGAAAATGCTTTGCTGTTTCAGAAGAACCTCCCCCTTTTTCAGTTGCTCAGTTACAACCTGTCCCAAGTGTGTGACCAAGACTGATAAACAAGCTCCGGGTTTAGCTCAGTGGGTCATGGGGTTCACCGCAGTGAGTTGGTGTTGGACTCAGGGATCTGAGACATCTGACTACCACCCTGCCTGCCTCACCATGTGACCTTGGATTAATATTTAACTTCTTCAAGCCTTGTTTTCCTTATGTATAAAATGTGGGCTAATAATAATAAATGAACTCTGGTACCTAGGAAGGCGGTGATGGCTCAGTGGTAGAATTCTTGCCTGCCATACGGGAGACCTGGGTTCTGTTCCTGACCTGTGCATTTCAAATGCAGCCTCTATTCTTCTGTCAGTGAGGTTATCGATGAAGTGGTGCACAGTGGGACTTCCCAAGGAAGAGAGATGGGGAAGAAAGGCTTGGCAGCCTACTTCTAAAAATCAGTCAGTGAGGCTCAGTGACCACAATGGTCCAATCCCATAGTGCATGGGGTTGCTGCGAGTAAGGGTTGATTCAGTGGCTGCCAACAACTGCTACTTCCTTGAGTTGTAGTAAGGACTAAATAAGAAGACTACATGTTAGCAGGGCTGCTACATGATCTGGGGGACCCAGCACAAAATGAAGGGCCCCTTGGTCAAAATTTATTAAGAACTTCTATGCAGTAACTTGAAGTCTTGGAACAACCAGTATTATGCAGATGACCCAATTTTGCTTGCTGAAAGCAAGGAGGTCTTGAAGCACTTACTGATGAAGATCAAAGATCACAGCCTTCAGGATAGGTTACACCTTGTCAGCATGAAGAAAATAAAAATCCTTACAACTGGACCAACAAGCAACATCACAATAAATGGAGAAAGATTTTAAGTTGTAAAGGATGTCATTGTACTTGGATCCACAATCAATGCCCATGGAAGCAGCAATCAGGAAATCAAAATACACATTACACTGGGCAAAAATCTGCTGCAGAAGACCTCTTTAAAGTGTTAAAAAGCCAAGTTGTCATTGAAACTGACTCAAGCTATGGTGTTTTCAATTGCCTTATATGCATGTGAGAGGTAGACAGTGAATAAGGAAGACCGAAGAAGCATTGATACCTTTGAATTGTGGTGTTGGTGAAGGATATTGTATATATCATGGACTGGCAGAAGAACAAACAAATATGTCTTGGAAGAAGTGTGGCCAGCATGCTCATTAGAAGTAGAGATGGCAAGTGTGTGTCTCGCATACTTTGGACATGTTGTCAGGAAGGATCTGTCCTTGGAGAAGAACCTGTGCTTGTTAGAGCAGAGGGTCGGTGAGAATAGGAAGACACTTAACAGAAGGGGTTGACACAGTGGCCTCAACAGTAGGCTCAAACATAGCACTTGTCAGGATGGCACAGGACTGTGCAGTGTTTCAGTTTGTTGTACATGGGGGTCACTGTGAGTTGGAACTGACTCTGTGGCACCTAACAACAGCAACCATAGAACATTAAAACAAACAGGGGGCCACCTGAAGTCTGGAATCTTGTGTAACTAGAAAGCTGTATGCCGAGTACCTCGTGCTCTGTCTTATAAGCTGTCAGCTGCTGCTGTGTCGTTTCTGACTCATGGGGATCCCGTGTGTGCCGAGGAGAACTGCTTCATGGAGTTTTGTTGACTGTCATCTTTTGGAAGCAGATTGCCAGGCCTGTCTTCCTAGGGGCTTCTCAGCGGGATTCAAACCACCCATCTTTTGGCTAGTAGTTAACTGCTTAACCATTTGTGTGACCCAGAGACTCCTGCCTCGCAAGTCGTGCTGTCAAGTGCCTTTGAGTCAGTTTCAACTCAGTGACTCCACGTGACACAGCAGAACTACGGTGTAGAAATTCCTAGGCTGTAATCTTGATGGGGGCAGATTAAGACTAGGGGGGAATTTGAATTGCTGGCTTTAACTGAGTGCTTAACCACTGCACCACCAGGGCTCCTTGCCTGGCAAGCAGTACCAGCCAAATTCCCAACTTTCCCAGAGTCCTTTTCTTTAACGGACCAGCCAGTTTCCCTTCAAGGTGCAGTTAATGGATAAATTGCATAGCTCCTTATATAAGGTTGGTCAAGTGTCACAGCTACTAATCAGGTCAGGGTTGGCAGTTCAAATCCACCAGCCGCTCCTTGGAAACTGTGGGGCAGTTCTACTCTGTCCGTAGGGTCGCTGTGAGTCAGAATTGACTTGATGGCAGAGGTTTGGGATTTTGCTGAGCAACAAACCACTTTAAAACTTCGTGGCTTCAATCAAGAGCAGTGTATTTGTCATGCTGCTGCGGTTCAGCTGGGTGGCCCCTTAGCTGGTTTCTCCAGGGTTCGCTCGCGTGGCTGCATTCAGCTGCGACTGGGCCAGGCTGCGAGTTCCGAGCTGGGCTGACTCACGTGTCTGGCAGTTGGTGCTGGCTGTGAGCCGGGGCACTTCGGTTCATCTCCAAGTTCCTTCTCATCCTCCAACAGGCCAGATGAGCTTCTTTATATTATGGCAGAAACACTCTGTTTTAGTCATCTAGTGCTGCTCTGACAGAAATACCACAAAGTGGATGGCTTTAGCAAAGAACAGTTGATTCTGGTACGGTCCAGTAGGTTACAAGTCCGAATTCAGGGTGTCTGCTCCAGGGGGGGGCTTTCCCTCTTTGTCGGCTCTGGAGGAAAGTCCTTGTATTGTATCAGTCTTTGGTCAGGGAACCTCAGGCCTGAAGGACGCACTCTACTCCTGGTGCTGCTTTCTTGATGGTGTTAGGTTCCCAGTTTTCTGCGTGCTTCCTGTTCCTTTATCTCTTGGAGGATGAAAAGATACAAGGTGGCACAAGCCACACTCCAGGGAAACTCCCTTGGGAAGGGTGTTGCAGTCCACCCTAATCCTCTTTTAACATAATCATCCTATCTGTTAGTCACAGGTAGAGATTAGGATGTATAAAAGGAAAACCACAAAATATTGGGCATGATGGCCCAGCCAAATGGCCACACTCATTTTGCCGGGGGGGAGGGGACACAGTTCAGTCCATGACATACATCAAGGAGGCGACAGCCGAAAGGTTTAACCTTGAAGCCTCACTTCTGAAACAGCGCATCTCTTCAGTTACAGTCAGTTGGTCAAAGCAACTGACAGGCCCAGAAATCTAGATTAAGGGGACAGAGGATAGACCCCACCACTTCATAAAACATGGGGCAAAGCTGTCCAGGGGGCAGGGATCCGGGGAAACCAGATTAACCGGGGGGGCACAGTGCAGTGATTTCCAGTGTTGGCCTGCATCAGAATTATCTGCAGGGCCTGTTAACACAGTGTGCTGGGCCCCGCCCCCAGGGCCCCTGGAGGATGCTGGGACTGCTGGTCTGGGGACCATGAGAAGCGAGTGAAGTGTCCACGTCTAACAGCAGGGGGTTCCACCTTGACTGCACAGTTGAAACATCAGGGCAACAGTCAGAATCCCAAAGCCCAGGCCACACTCCAGCCAGTCAAATCAACCTGTGGTGGCAGAACCCAGGTACCAGCATTTTTTTGTTTATTTTAGCACTCATCCAAGTAATTCCAGCGTGCAGTCAAGTAGAGAACCACTACTGTGGACTCCGACGACTCAAGTACGAGTGCTGGCTACAGCCCTGAAAAGCTCAGGCAAGTTCTCCTAGCTCTCCGTGGCTCAGTTTGCCCCGCAGAAGCTGGGGATGGTAGTGCTGACTTCAGAGGCTGCTCAGAGGACGAAGAGTTGATCTGTGTGAAGCACCTTAGAAGGTGCTGGAATGTGGAAGGCACTACAGAAATGTCAGTTCTGAGTACAGGCACTAAGGAAGCAAACAAAAGCATGCTGCCATCATGCACACAATAATTTTACTGTAATTGAATGCTCTGATTCATTTGAAATTTTATCAGTTACCTTAAAGGCTTTTGCAGCTTATTGCTTCCCTGATTATGTGGGTAAACAAGTGCCAAGAAAAACTGGATGAACTTTATGTGAACTGTCCTCACTTAGCTGTTGAGGAAAATGCACGTTTCCCCCCCCTCCCAAGAATGCACTGTGATAGGGCCTTAGTATTAAAGGGACTTTAATAAAAACAGGCGTGGCTCCCTAGGAAGCTTTTCTGGGTTCTGAACCAAGAAACATCTTCCCCACCAAAAGGCAGTGGCTCTTCACAAGCCCGCCTACCATGCTCCCTAACCCTATGGGGGTGACTCCAGTCGTCCTGCATGAGTGAGGCTTGAAGGGTTTGCAGTAATCAACGTGGCATTTTGTAAGGCTGGAAACAGTCATACAGATGTTAGGTGATTCCTTTGTCAGCCTCACAATATTCAGTTTATTCTTAGCATTCTCTTGCATCAGAGCAGGCTTTCCCAAACTCGTCCGATCATTAGGGTCATCTCAGTGCTTGCTAAACACCCTGAAGGCTGCTCCACTGTGCTTGTGCTCAATCAAAATCTACAGGTCAAGGGCCTGGGGTACTGGTTTTAACAAGCAGCCTAAGTGATCTCTCTATCACTGAGGAAGCTTGGGAGAAAGTCTTGAAATAATGTTTTTGCAGTGTATAGAGAGAGAGAGAGAGAAGTGGGAGAGGCAATAAGGGAAGCTGGGAATCAGGGAATGAGGGAAGCGGTTCTAATGCCCAGTCAGGGACAGGAGCAGGAGTTGGCACTTTTATAGCCTGCAAGCCAGATCTGGCCTACTATTTGTTATGTAAATAAAGATTTATTGAATACAGCTATGACTGTTGGCGTATATATTGTTTATGGCTGCTTTTCCAGACAGTGGCAAAACTGAGTCATCCTGACAGACCACATAGTCTGCAAAACCAAAAAGTATTCACTATCTCACCCTTTACAAGGCATACTTTACTGACCTTAGAATAAGAGACATGACTTCAGACCTGGGAAAACTCAGAATTAAGATCCTCAATGATTGTGAGCTCATGATAAGATAAAATAAACCAACAAGGAAAAGAAGGAGGAGTTAGTAAATCCAGTCAACTAAAGAATCTGAGCCCCAAAGAATAGCAGAATGGTACAAACAGAGGCTGTGAGATTGTACTCAAGTCCGTCATTCTGAAATAAGTGTGTTCAAAATGATTATACAGATGCATCACACAGAAAAGGAAGTTAAACCTTGCTGAAAGAACAGGGTAGAATAAAAAAAAAGGCAAAAACAGATTTGAAAAATAACTAAAAATGACTTCTACAGATGAAAACAGTTTAATGAGGGGACTAAAGCTGTGCTTCTCAAACTTGAGTGAGCTTCAGTCACCTGTAGGGTTTGTGAAGACACAGACATGTGGGCTCACCCTGATTAAATCCTGATTTAATAGCTTTTGGGTGGAGTCTGTGGCTTTCCATTTCTAAGAAGCTGCAAGCTCATGCTGATATACTAATCCGTGGACCATACTTTGCTTATGCATTAGGTAGTAGATATACACAGCTGAAGGAGTAATAAATAAGCTAGAAGACAGATCTGGGAAAGTCAGTGGAAAGCCACAGAAAGAGATGGGAAGTATTAAAAAGTAGTTTAAGAAACTGCTTTTTAGTTTAAAAAACTAGGAGGAAAAAATGTGATTCCAACGTAAGTCAACAGGAAGTCCAGTTTTCCTAGGTTCACACTTCATACGTTCCACATTCCGATTATTAGTGGATGTTCGCAGCTGTTTCTTCTCATTGTGAGTTGTGCCCCTTCAGCAGATGAAGGTCCTGAAAGTTTGACACCATCTGGATCGTTAGGGTCGACTCTGCTTTGAGGAGGTAGCTCTTACCCAGATGTCTTTTGGGTGCCTTCCAACTTGGGTGGCTCGTCTTCCAGGATATTCTCAGACAGTATTCCACTGCTGCTCATAAGGTTTTCATTGGCTGAGTCTTTCCAGAAGGAGACTGCTGGCTCCGTCTTCCTAGTCTGTCTTAGTCTGGAAGCTAAACTGAAAACCCTCTGCCTCAGGTGACCCTGCTGGTATCTGAATACCGATAGCATAGCTTCCAGCTGTCACAGCAACCTGCAAGCCCCACAGTGCGACAGACTGACAGACACATGGGGTCCTGTAAAGATTACAGCCTAGAAAATCCTAGGGGATGATTCTGGTTTATCACATGTGGTCTCTATGAGCTGAAAATCAACTCTTGGGCACCTTTCCAACAACAACAATTGGCAGTGGTGGTTCTGTGACAGAGTTCCTGCCTCCCATGTGGGAGACCCCGGCACAGTCCCTGACCAGTGCACTTCAGACAGCCATCACCCATATGTCAGTGGAGGCTTGTGTGGTGGTGTCGTTTTGCTAATCGGGTTTCCATGGAGCTTCTAGACTGAGACAGACTAGGAAGAAAGGCCTGGTTGATCTGCTTCTGAAAAACCAGCCTGGGAAAACTCCGTGCATCACAGTGGTCTGATCTGAACCTGATCCTGGAGATGGTGCAGGAGGGGGCAGCATATCATTCTGTTGGGCATGGAGTTGCCATGAGTTGGGGCCAACTTGATGGCATTTGACAATGAGCCAACACCTGCCATCTGAAAACTGCTGTTCTAGAACATACTGCTAATCCTCTCTGAAAGCCCCAGCTAACTTCTGAGAGGCAGTATGTTGTACTGTAGTTGAATATCATGTAACATCTCCTTGATATGAGGGGATATATACCATCTAAACCCAAAAAACCTAACCCATTTCTATTGAGTCCATTCTAACTAGCAACTCTGCTGGACCGAGTAGACCTGCCCATAGAGTCTCCAGGGAGCAGCTGGTGGATTCGAACTGCCAACCCCCTTGAGTCACTGGGGCTCTCTGTAACATCTCCAGTTATTTTTTTTTAATTTAGCTTATTAAAACAATAAGCAACACTAGTGACAGAAGAGAAACCCACTTTTGTTTTGCCAAGGACCTGAGAAAAAATCACATACCTTACCTACAAAGAAAGGAATTCATGAAAGAGGTGGGAAATTTAAATATTTAATCAAGCAATTAAAAGGCATTTCACAAACACATACTGCCTTTGTTGAAACCTGCTTTTCTTAAGTATAAAACTATTCAGTGTCGTCATCAGTATCTCAGATCACATCAAACATGTCCTAAGAACCTTCTGTGAAGCCTCTCGTGCTGAGTGAGAGGTTCACACATGTGAGCATTTATTGAAGAAGGTCTGTCCGTCCTGCTCTGTCTCCAGTGGCTTTCCAGCACTTGTAATACACCCAACATTTTCCCACAGAGCAATTAGAAAAACCCCAGGGAATCATCCGGAGAGAGTAACTGTTGCTATGCTTTTGTCTGTTTTGCCAAGAAGCAGGAAAAACAACTGAGCTAAGAGGAATTCAGAAGTATACTCTGTGAAGGGTTCTGCCTCCCAGCATCCACCTCCCCACAGTCCTAATACTTCCCAACCAGAAGGCCAGTGCCTGAAGTTATGAAATTAGAAAATCATTGCTGTATGTAATAGTGTGAAACCTGTGAGAGCCGGAACTCATTGGAACCGCCTTGTTTTTCCACATCTCGCAAGTTTTTTCACATCTCACCTCTGCCCTTGACAGGCTGCAGTCTTACCACCTTCATCACTCGTTTCAGTGGAAAGTATTTGAGTTTTCTTTCTCTGACAGATTTCTGTCTTTACACAGGTTCCAGTTTTTGCAGGCTTTACTGTATTTTGTAAACTGAGAAGAGGTCTCACTTTCAATTTTACCAGTCCTCGGCTCCTGGGCCACTTGGTTCCGTGTACTGCCAGTATTTATGGGATTCAGTCTCATGAATACAGATAATTTGGGTTCATTTTTTAATTCGCTTAAGAAATTGCTAATGCAGCAAGAGCTCACTACATGTCAAATGCTGTTTTCATGCTTTCAGTGTATTATCTCATTTTTCACACCAACCTGATGAAGCAAAGATTTATATTATCCCATCTTAACGGCTGAGCAAATTGAGGCTCAGAGAGTTTAAGTAACTTGCCCAAAGTTCCTCAGCTCATAATTTGCAGAGCAGAGTTTTGGCCTCAGACTGTCTGATGAAGAATTGGCTGCCCTAACCAATATAGTACCCTGTGTTGGTTAAGAGTAACAGAATTATGTTTATATAATTATATTTGAATATGATAGTCTCGTGGGCACTTGCAAAACATATCTTCTTGAAGTCCCTTTCTTTCTGGTCTCACCCTGTAGTCCAGTCGATAATAAAGTGGGTAATACCCAGTGTGCCTATTTGGGAAGACCAAATGTACTCACACAGTAATTGAAAGAAGAAGCCCCAGCTAAGGGAGCCTTTGTTTTGTGTTATACGTTGACACTACACTTTGATACGTGGAATTTGCTGATTAGCATGACCGCTGCCATTTAAATGGATTCCCGAATCAGGACAACAATGCCTGGGATTAACCTGGTACAATGAGGACATGCCTTCCCTGGGACTCACTAAAGCCTTCTCTAGGGATCTAGGCTTTCCTGATCACGAGAAGCTAGCTAACTAAGAAGGCTGCTGTATTCTACCTGGCTAAGTGGCCACCCTCGTTTGGAAACGAGGGACATCTAGAAGATGAAGGTGGCTCTGGCCAGAGGAAAAGCATCCTCTGATGACCATTCTGTGCTAGAAACAAGGGCAGGCTTCCAGAATGATGGGGAAATGGGTGTTTCTGTTCATTGACTACTTAAGTGACTGACAGCCACAGGACTATGGGGAAAAATCATTGGTTATTTAAAGAACTCTTGTTTGCCTCTCAGCAGCCTGTTGCTTAAAAGATAAACCTGTTTTGTATTCCTAAAACAATATACCCATTGTAAACATCCCAAGCAGTCTGATCCAGAGTTTTCTGGGAGGGAGGGATTGAGATCACCCCCCAACCCTAATGTCAAGATTCCTAGTTATAGGAACTCATAGGGGTTACTGGTGACCCTTAAATATAAAGCCGTTGCACGTGGGAGATGAATGAAAGAGATTCAGTAAGGAACACTCCCAACAAGCCATGGTAAACAGTGACTCGGTCAGGAAAACATTATCCCTGGAGCTTCTTTGGAAAATGTAGTCTTTTACTTGTCAGGATGTCTCACAGCTTTGTTTGGGGACTTTAAACTATTTCTCAGAATAACGTTGACACATCCACATGCACCAAGTAACTTCAGCCTCAGAACCCGCTTTGTCAGAGCAGCAGCTCCAGCCAAGTGCAAGGTGGGAGGATGAAACGGGATGGAAAAGGGAGAGTGGGGAGTCCTTCTGTGCCCGATTACCCGGGGCTGCTGCACACCCCCACACCTTCGCACATGGTGGCATCTTTCTCTAGAACACCATTGCCCTTCACCTCCTTCTCCTGTGGCTAACTCGCATTCATCCTTCAAAACTCACCCAGGCGTCGCATCCTCTATGAAGTGTTTTCTGACCACTCCATAGTCAGACAGCCCCTCTGTGTTTCCATAACACATGATTCTGATAGCCTTACTCATACCGTGCCTTATTTGACATCATTCCTGTATGTTCCATGTTTCCTACTGGATTCCAGGTCCCAAAAGGGCAGCTGGGACCGGTTTGCCTAAATTTGAATCCCAGTTCTGCTGTTTCCTACCTGTGTGACTTGCCAAGTTAACTTAAACTGTTTGCCCATCTGTAAAATGGCACAGTAATTTCTGCCTTTTGGGGTTGTTTGGAGGATTGCAATTTGTAACGCCCTTAAACTGTGTCTGGAAACAGTAAGTATGCTCACAAATGTGAGATGGAATAATAATCAAATAACAATTATTGCAGTTCTTATTGTCTGTCTCCTCTTAAAAGACTAGCACAAAACCCAGTATACAGTAGGTCAATAGGTATTAAACCAAACTGTGGTTAATCCATTAGCTGTGAGTAATCTAGAACTGCAATGAGCAAAACGGTAGCCTCCAACTACTTGTGACTCAAATACAGCTTGCCCAGACTGAGATTGTGCACTACGTATGAAGTACACACCAGACTTCCTAGACTTATGATAGAAAAAAAGAAGGTAAAATGTCGCATGCATCACTTTTGGTATTGATTATACATTGACATAATCTTATTCTGGATATATTAGGTAGAACAAAATACATTCATAAAAGTAATTCTACCTGTTTATTTTTGCTTTTTCGAGTGAGACTGCAAGAAAGTTTAAAGTTACACGTGTGGTCACATTATATGTCTGTCAGACAGTGCAGATCTAGAATGTTCTCATCCTACCGTTAATATGGCACATCTGCCCACATCCTCAACTAACACTCAGAAATTGCTTGGGCTCTGCGGGTGTGGGTGGCTCACGCAGAACAGTGATTCGTGTAGGATCAAAAGTTAATCAGATGGCAAGCAATGTTCCCAGCCAGGTTAATGGGTCATTGGGCAGGAAATATGCAGGAAAGGACCTGAAGCTCTGCGGACGTTTTCCAGGTTCGCTGCAACCCTGAGATTCAAGAATTGCGTCAATGGCAAAAGAAACTGCAGGAGGAAAAGCACATCCGCCAGCGAGTCAAAATTTTCTGGGCCAAGCAAGAACGAAAAGGTCAGTTGCTTGATTTCCCAGTCCTTCGGTGATTCAGGAAAAGCCCAATTTTTATCCCAGGCTTGAGGGAGAAGCCCTCTGAGTTTTTCTTACAGTTCCATCTGTCTATGGTAGGAACAACTGACAGGCAAAATTCCACTCTGGTCTGACAGGGCACATGGTACAATTCACGTGGTCATTTCCCTTGGGGACAAATTCCCTGTCAACCTCTTTCTGCAGGTCCCTTTTTTAGAAAAAGCTGCAAGAGATCACATGTCCACCATGGTGTTCATGGGCATGTTGGGAGCTCTGGGGCACAGCGGTTAAGCGCTTGCCCACTGACTGGAAGGCTGGCAGTTCAAACCCACCCAGCGGCTGCTCGGGAGAAAGATCAGCTCCCATAAAGTTTGCAGCTTAGGAAACCATGTGTGGCGGTTCTGTTGTGTCACATCGGGTCACTATGAAGGAAAATGAACTTGATGTCACACAACATCATCGAGATGATGAGTTGTTTGTTCTAAGTTGTTGATGGGATGCCTGAGCTTACATTGCGTTGTTTGTTCTCCCGTCCTCCATCCCTTTTTAAAGAAATTGAAACACACGTTCATTACTGTACAAAGAATAGTAAACAAATACCCATCACCTATCATGAGCAAGGAGCCCTGCTAGTACAGTGGTTAGAGTTAGGCTGCTAACTGAAAGGTTGGTGGCTTAAAGCCACCAGCCATTCCTTGGACACTCCGTGGGTCCATTCTACTGTGCTCTATAGAGTCACTGTGTGTCCAAATTGACTCTGTAGCAATGGGTGTGGTGTGGGTTTTTTTGTTTGTTTGTATCACAGGCAGGTATCACCATTTTGTCCTGTTTCATCCTTTTTAATTTTTAAACTTTCAATCACTATATATTCACAATAGGAAAATTAGAAAAATAGCCAGAAAGTGGGGAGGGGAGAGGAGGAGAGTAAACACCTGGAAATTCCACCACTGTTACTACTTTGGCGTCCAACTGCCTTCATTTCCTAAGGCTACCGTGATGAAATACCACCAAGCGGGTGACTTGAAGGAACAGAAATCTGTCATGTCCCAACTCTGAAGGCTGCAAGTCCCAAATCAGGGCAAGGCTGGACCAGATGGGCTCCCTGGGAAGACTGTGCTTATCTGGCCCACCTTTTGGCGGCCCCAGCATTTCTTGACTTTTAGTGGTATCTTCACATGATGTCTGTCTTCATCCTGTATAAGGGTCTCCACATCTCTCTCCCTGTTTATAAGACACCCCTCTGAAGGCATTAGGGCCGCTCTCTTCCGCCGTGCTGGACTCGTTAGCCTAGCTCAGAACATCTTCAGAGGAAAACGATTTTCAAACAAGGTCACTTTCACAGATGTAGGCTCTGGGACTCCAGTGTGTCTTTGAAGGGGAACACAATTTAACCTGTAAAAATATTGTGTTTTACTTCTTCCAGTACTAAAAGATACAAGCACATACGTAGTTGTATTTTGTTAGAAATGGGTTATCTTTACCTTCTGTGTTATAATCCACCTTTTCGCCTAAGCTACTGTGGATGTCATTGGAGTCAGCCACTAGAGAGTGGTGTCATGGTTTTTCTTTTTCTTTTTGATAATTGTACTTTTAATTTTTATAACTGTACTTTAGAAAAGGGGTTACAGAACAAACTAGCTTCTCATTAAACAGTTGTGTTTTGTGACACTAGTTATCAGCCCCACAACATTTCAGCGCTTTTCCCGTCTTGACCTTGGGTTTCCTGTTACCAACATGCCTGTCCCCTCCTGCCTTCTCATCCTTGCCCCTAGGCTGGTGTGCCCTGTGCGTCTAGTTTGGTTTTATAGGCCTATCTAATGTTTGGCTGATGGTGAACCTCAGGAGTGTCTTCATTACTGAGCTGAAAAGGGCATCTAGGGGCCATAATTTTGGTGTTTCTCTGGTTTCTGTCAAGCCGGTAAGTCCGTGTGTGAGCTGGAATTGTGTTCTGCATTTTCCTGTAGCTCTGTCCAGGACTGCGTGGTGATCCCTGTCACAGCAGTCAGTATTGGTAGCTGGGCACGATGTAGTTGGACTGGCCTCAGTCTGGTGGAAGCCAGGATAGTTGTGATCTGTTCATCCTTTGGGCTAACCTTTCCCTTATGCCTTTGTCTCTCGCTTCTCCCTTGCTCCCGATGGAGGATCTTAGATAGCCGCTGACAGTCTTCTAAGACGCCAGGCTCTACTCACTAGAGTAGAATGTGGAACATTTTCTCTCTAAGCCATGTTAGGCCGATTGAGCTGGATGTTCCCCGATACTGTGGTCCCTGTAGCCCTTAGCCCAACATGTTAGTGCTTCATCGAGTTTGGATGGGTCAGTGGGGAGTCCATGACCTTGCCCTTGGACAGACTGTGCTAGCTCCCCCAGTGTTGCGTACTGTCTTACCCTTCACCAGTGTTGCCACTTAACTGTGTTTGTTTAGTGTTGTCGTATCCTCCCCTCCCTTGTAAACATCAAAGATTGTTTCTTTTTTGTGTAAACCTTCTCATGAGTTTTTATAGTAGTAGTCTCATGCAATATTTGGCTTTTCATGATTGACTTACTTCACTCAGCATAAGGCCCTCCAGATTCACTCATCTTGTGAGACGCTTTGTGGGTTTATCATTGTGTAGTATTCTGTTGTGTGTATGTACCATAATTTGTCCATTCATCTGCTGAGCATCTAGGTTGTTTCTGTATTTTGCTATTGTGAACAGTGCTGTGGTGAACACAGCATGCATATGTCTGTCTGTGTGATGGCTTTTATTTCTCTCAGATACATTCCTGGCAGTGAGATCCTAGATCATATGGTATTTTTATTTCTAGCTTTGTAAGGAAGTGCCATATTGTTTTCCAAAATGATTGTATCATTTTGTATTCCCACCAGCAGTGTATCAGAGTTCTGTTCTCCCCACAGCCTGCCCAGCCTTTTTTATTTCCTGTTTTTTTGGATTCATGCCAGTAATGCTGGGGTGAGATGATATCCCATTGTGGTTTTGATTTGTTTTTCTCTAATGGCCGGTGATTGCAAGCATTCCGTCTTGTGCCTTTTAGCTGGTAAAATATCTGTTCATTTCCTCTGCACATTTTTAATTGGATGGTTTCTTGTTACTCTTGTAGATTTTTTAGAGATTAGATTTTTATCTGATTGTAAGAGCCAGAATTTTTTTCTCAGTCTGTAGGTTCTGTTTTTACTTTTTGGTCAAGTCTTTTGATGAGCCTAAGTGATTTTTCTTAAGAAGATTCTATTTATTTAGCTTATCTTCTGAAGTTGATGTGTTGTTAGTTATGATTTATGTACTGTTAATGCTGTGTATTAGGGCCTCTAGTGTTGCTCCTGTTTTTTCTTCTATGATTTTTATCATTTTTTATTTTATATTTAGGTCTTTGATCCATTTCAAATTAGTTTTTGTGTATGGTGTGAAACATGGGATCTGTTTCGTGTGTTTGCAAATGGACATCAAGTTTTGCCAGCACCATTTGTTAAAAAGATTGTCTGTTCTCGATTTGATGGCCTTTGAGTCCTTGTCAAAGATCAGGTGACTGTAGGTGGATGGATTTACATCTGGGTTTTCAGTTTTGTTCCATTGGTCAGTATACTGTCATATAAATACCAGGCTGTTTTGTATATTTTAGCTGTATAGTAAGTACTGAGGTCAGGTAGTACGAGTCCTCCTGCTTTCTTGTTCTTCTTCAGTAGAGCTTTACTCATCTGGGGCCTCTTCCCTTTTCATATAAAGTTAAGATACATTTTTCCATCTCTTTAAAGAATGTTGTTGGTATTTGCATCCAGATTTGCAAGGCATTTGTAGATTGCTTTGAGTAAAATTGTCATTTTCACCCGTTTGAGTCTTATCTATCCATGAACATGGTATGTTTTTCTATTTTTGTAGATCTCTTTTGGTTTCTTGCAGTTTTGTTTTGTAGTCTTCTTTGTGTAAATCTTTTGTATCCCTGGTTGGATTTTTTTCCTAAATACCTTATTATTTTAGGGGCTATTATTAATGGTATTGTTTCTTCTGATTTCCTTTTCATCATTCCCTTTATTTGGTGTATGGGAATCCAACTGATTTTTTGTATGTTTATCTTGCTTTCTGCTTTTCTGCCGAAACTTTCTATTAGTTCCAGTAATTTTCTCATGGAATCTTTTGGGTTTTCTTTGTATGAGGACTGCTAATTAAGTTCATGAACTCATCCTAGAAAAACTGCTACATACCTCATTGCTGAGTTATCACTGCAGTCACCTTTGAAGTACTCTCCTTGGGAAGCTATCTACTGATGCCCGTGCCTAGTCTACTCTTCAAAGCAATTTTGGAACTCTTTTTCTGGAATGGCCATCAGATCTGTTGTCATATTATCCTTGATGTCATGAATGTGATCAAAATGTCTTTGTTTCAATATTTCCTTTATCTTCAGGATTAGGTGAGTAGGGAGGGTGTTCCAATACAGTTATTTAGCTCCCTCATAGACAACTATACAATGAAGTTTGTGAACTTGCTACCTTGCCACTGTGCGCTATGGTCGTTCCATAGAGAGTTCCAAAATAACTTTGAAGGATAATGTAGGTGCTGGCATCAGTGCATAACTTCTCAAGGGGAGTACTTTGAAGGTGATCGATGTTATATTCAGCAATGAGGTATGTAGCACTTAGAACAATTAAGTTTATGGATGTAATTGTCAGACCTTGTATCTGTGAGGTCAAGGGAAACCCTGGTAACATAGTGGTTAAGAGCTATGGCTGTTAACCAAGAAGTGCATAGTTTGATTCCACCAGGCACTTCTTGGAAACCCCAGGAGGTAGTTCTGCTGTGTCCTTTAAGGTTGCTATGAGTAAAAATCAACTCAGAAGCCACAGGTTTGGTTTTGTAGTTTTCCTGAGGTCAAGGTGGCTGATTGTGGCCTTTTGATCTTCTGTATTTTTTTTTTCAGTTTCTTTCTAGATGTTTTATCCTTTACTGAGTGTAGTGTGTTGAAGTCTTCTATTACTATTGTGGAAGTGTCAGTTTTCAGTGCTGTTCAAATTTTTTTAATGTACTTTGTAGCCCTGTTGTTGGGTACACAGATATTTATTGTGGTTATGTCTTCATGGTGGATTGTCCCTTTAATCATTATTAATGCCTTTCTTTGTCTTTTATGGTGGATTTTTTTTTTTAAGATCCGTTTTATCTGAGATTAGCATTGCTGTTCCTGCTTTGTTTTTGGTAGTTATTTGCTTGTTATATGTTTTTCCATTCTTTGATTTTTTAATAAATTTATGTTTTTGTTTCTAAAATATGTCTCTTATAGACAGCATATTGATGGATCTTGTTCTCCCCCCCACCCCGCTTTCTTTTAAATCCATCCTGTAACTGTTCTTTATGGGTACTTTTAGGCCATTTACATTTAATGTAATTATTGATAGGTATGAGTTTATTGTCATTTTGTAATGCTTTTTTTGGTGCTGACACTTACTTTAGTCCTGTTATTTTCCTGTGCTGCATTCATTTTGTTTGCGGATTTTTTTTTCACTTCTTTTGTTTTTGTAGATTTTGTAGTAACTGAGACTTTATGTTTTTCTTCTTTAATGTCTTTGTCAATTTTCTTTGTAGTTACCTTGAATTTTACTCTTATCTTACTAAGTTTGAACCAGTCTTTTATTACTGAGTATCACCTTGCCTCCTCTCCACTGAAAAATTTTATACCTACACCACTTATTCCCTCTTTTATTGTTTTGATGTTGTTGTCATTTACAGATTCACATCTCTGGTCCTCTGTTGTAAATCTTTTAGTTTTGTTTAGGCCTTGAGAGTCCATTTCCTAGGTTGGTATCTGGCTAATGTGATCTTGTGTCCTAGATTCAGTGTCATATAATGTTGCTTGTTCTCAAATTATAGGACTCCGATTAATAATTTTTGTAAGTTTGGTTTTATTTTTATATATTGCCTTTTTGTGTGTCTGGAAATGTCCTAATTTCAGCATAGTACCTGAATGTGAGTTTTGCAGGCTGCATTATTCTTGCTTGGTAAGTTTTTTCTTTCAGGGTGTTATATACATCATCCCATTGCCTTCTTGGAAACCCTGGTGGTGTAATGGTTATGTGCTATGTCTACTAACCGAAAGTCTGGCAGTTCAGAGCTGCCAGTTGCTCCTTGGAAACTCTGTGGAGCAGTTCTGTGTCCTGTAGTGTCATTGTAAGTTAGAATCAACTTGATGGCAGTGGGTTTGGTTTGGGGTTTGGATTGCTGTCTTGCCTGAACAGTTTCTGGAAAGTGTTCAGAGCTTAGTCTTTTTGTTTCCTGTCTGTATGTGGCTGTTCTTTTTTTTTTTTTTTTGAGCTCTTCCCAGGAGTCTTTCTTTGTCATTGGTTTTAGTGAGTGTGATTATAATATGTCTTGGTGATTTTCTTTTGGAATCTATCTTATATGGGGTTTGTTGAGCTTCTTGGATGGTCAACTTTTTGTCTTTTATGATGTTAAGGAAGCAATTCTTTAATGATCTTCTCTTTGTTTTCCTTTTCCCTCCTCTCCTTTTAGAAACTAGTCACTTATAGATTTTGGCTTCTTATTGTATCCTGTATAATTCTCAGAATTTCTTCATGTTTCTCTATTCTTTTTTCTGATTTTTCCTGAATGTAGTGCCTAAGTATTTGTCTTCACTTTGCCAATCCTATCTCCATTATTTTAAATCTGTTCCTCAGACCTTCTGTGACACTGTTCTGTTCTGGAATCTTGTTGTTTATCTTCTGAATTTCTAATTGCTGTTTTTGTATGATTTCTAGGTGTGAATTTATTTGAAATGTTGTCCCTGAATTATTTTCCTGAATACTTCTGTTGTTTTGTGTGTGTTTTCCATGAGTTTGTGTGTTTTTTCCATATTTTTGCCTGCTTTTTGTTTCTGCTCTTGGATAGCTCTGAATATTAGAGGTTTTAATTCCCTATCATGTAATTCTATTGACTTCTACTAGAAAGTCATCTGGTATTTTACGTTGGATGCCTACTGGAAGGAACCTGTCCTGTTTTTTTAAAAAATATGTTTTGATATCATTGCCTGTTTTCAGGAAATTCAGTAGCTGTTTTCTTCATTTATTGTTTTGTTTTGCTCTTCTGTTTTATTTGGTTATGTCTGAGCAGGCAAGCTGTGCATTCTTTGTTGTTTGTTCGTTTGTGGGCATGATACTTGTCACTACCTCATCAAGTTGACAGAGACAGTCACTCAGCTGTGGTGTAGAAGGGCAGGTCCAGTAGGTGCTCTGTCTCCTCCCGGGAGCTCTGTGAAGCTGTTTTCCCATGCTCCCTGTCCGCCAGTCTGCGACAAGAGTCCGTGTCGGAGAATCTGTGCTGCATTAGCTGATAGGGAACCTCTACTTGATAGCTCCTCTTGCTTTCTGTCAGTTTCTTATTTCATTTGGTACCCACCTGACTGAGTTCTTCATATCTTCATTTGACAATTAGGGTTCCAAGATTGATGTTTATCTCTGTTTTACTTAGGTTTTGGGGGTCTTTGCTGTGGAGGGACAGTGTGGTGCTTCTGTCTGTTGGCTCTGCCTTCTTGGTGACGTGATTTCTAATAACTGCATGCTGTGGATTTAGTGTCATTTATTTAACCAATGGACACTCTGGTGGCACAGTGGTCAAGTGCTAAGACTGCTAACCAAAAGGTTCATTTATTTTGTTGTTGTTACTGTTTAGAACATACAGTACAAAACCTATACCAATTCAACAATTTCTGCATATATGATTTGGTAACGTTGATTGCATTGAGTTATGCAGCCATTCTCACCCTTCTTTTCTGGGTTGTTTCTCACTCATTTACATAAGCTCATTGCCCCCTAAGGTTCCTATCTAAGCTTTTGAGTTGCTGTTGTCCATTTGATCCCATACAGGTAATTCTTGCTCAAGGCAGACCTTTTTTTACTAGTTAAGCTAAACTATTGTTTGGTTTTAAGAAAACTTCATGGAATATTTCTGCTTTAAAGTTCACAGATGATCTCAGGGCAGTAGATATTGGCATCTTGTATTAGGAAGCAGCTTGAGCTGTTACTGTCCGGTTGGCTTAGCCCAGACCTCTCTTCCATGCAAAAGTGCCATTCTATTTCACTTCACAGCTGGAAGACACACATGGCTGTAATCAGTTTAAAGGTCAAGGCAAGTGCCGCATGCCTGTTTCTATTTTCACTTACCCTTTTTAGTTGGTTTGCTGTTTGTTGATTGATTGGCTTGGCTTGCTTTCTAGCTGGGAAAGGAGATAGGACTCTCTGCCTAGAACCACTTGGGCAGCCAGCAGCGGGTGGAGGGCAGTATGGGGGGTAGCATTCTCGTTTCTGCTACCTGCTGATTCCTTCCCTTCCCTCCTAACTGCAGGTTCAGAAAGCACAGCTCTTTCCAGATGAAATGGGTTCTTCAGTTAGTGCCTGAATGTGAACTCCTGTTTGTTCTGATACTGCCTGAGGCTTTCATGGAGAAATGAGAGAAGTCAGTTCTAAAAACTGGCCACGGATTAGAGGTTAGTTTAAAAGGAAGTATTACCATGTAATGGCTAAAAGACAGGATTTTGGGGTTGGCCAAACCTACCCTAGGAGTCCTAATTCTACTATTTCTGTCAGAGTGATCCTAGTCTAGTTAACTTCATTAAGTCTCAGTTTTCCTAGTTATGAAATGGGATTAATAATAGCTGTCTTACAGGACGTTAAAGTATTTTGACAGATGATATTTAGAGTGAGTGTTGGCCTATAGTCGACCCAGTATGATTATAATACTGTTTGGGATAGCCTCTAACTTTCAAGTAATTTTGTATTTGTTTCCTCTGAGTTCCATGGTGTTTTGTGTTTGGCTTACCCATGATATTATCCCCCTGTCCATTCCAAAGCCTGGCACAGAGCAGGCCATCTGTAAATACTTGGTGGATGAAGCTCTGGGTTTCATTTTATTGATGAAGGAATAATAGAGGTCCAGGAAGGTCAAGAGACTTTTCCAAGACCACCCAGCCTGGGGCTGGAGCCCAGGTGTTCTCTTTCTCTGGTCAGTGACCCTGCTAAATACCTGAAGAGAGACACAGGGAGACCAGATGCTCCTTTGCATTCTGACGTTAGACCCAAACACAGCACACAGCTTCTGTGCTTCCTCATTATCTGGACTCTGGGGTTCTTGCTGTTTGTGTTTGTGTTGACTGAAGCTTCTAGGTTAAAAGAAAAATTGCCATCAAGGCACTTCTGACCCATGGTGACACCATGTGTGTCAGAGTAGAACTGTGCTCTGTAGGGTTTTCAATGGCTGATTTTTCAGAAGTAGATTGCCAGGCCTTTCTTCTGCAGTGCTCAGGGTGGCCTCGAACCTCCCAACTTTTCAGTTAGCAGCTGAGCATATTAGCTGTTTCTACCACCCAGGGACTCAAAGGAGCAACTTGCTGCCCACCCAGTGGAATACAGTGTCAGTGAGCTGAACCATTTTGTTAAGCTCATCCCCTCTAGAGTTACTTCCTATTTTAAACTTTATGCATCTGGATACTGTGGAGGTTTGGAATGAATCTTCCCCTGCCAAGGTGACACTGTAATTGGATGCCAAAGACCTCCAAAGGAGCAATTTGAAAATGGATGGTAGACACAGGCTTGTTCTCCTTTTGACTTGCAATGAAAAAAACAGTGGAGCAGTGCAAATGAAAATATTTTTCAGCTTCATTAAAATAAACTCACCCATGTGCAAATAAACATATTTTTGAAGGAGATGCCATTTTACGCGTATCGTTTGCTGGTATTCAAAGTATGAAGAAATGCTGCCAAGTGCTTTGCTTGGAGCAACCTTGGTGCAGACAGGAGGTCTCAGGAAAGTAACATCAGCTGTCAGGGTGGAATTGTGGTCATATATAGCCTGTTTCATGTGACACTGAGTCAGAGGCTGTCCCAAACAGTGTTTTCTCCTAGGAGAGAAATGGTGTGAAGTTATCCTTGAGTCTATTCACTGGGACAGTTGCACAAATTATTTTCAAATGTGTGTGGTAAGAACTGTAAGCCAGTGTAATCCAAAGGAAGCCACCTAGGTCAGTTCTGAGAGGCAAGGGGGTGAAAAAAAGCAACTCTTCTTGATTAATAGCATATTCTTAACTCCATATAGTCAGTAATTGTTTTCAAATGTGCTTTGTAATTGAATATCCATATTTGATTTGATAATCTAGTACGGGAGGGATACGGAAACCATAGAAATAGTTCTCACAACATCAGCTTGCACTGCTCATATACATGTGTATTCTTTTTACGTGAATGCACGTGCGTGCACACACACAGATACACACTCTTTAATTAAATTACTTTATTCCACCTACAGAACGGGAAAATATATGTGGCAACCACATGTCAGACCAACATCTGATCTCCATAATCTATAAGGCACTGCAAGATACCAATATGAAAAATGTAAATAACACAGTTAAGCAATGGGCAAAGGAGATGGACAGACACTTGACCAAAGAGAACACCCAGGCATCCAAAAGACACATGAGGAAATGCTCACAATCATTAGCTATTAGAGAAATCCAAATCAAAACTATGATGAGATGCCATCTCATCCCAACAAAGTTGGCCATGATCCAAAAAACACAAAACAACAAGTGCTGGAGAGGCTATGGAGAGATGGGAACTCTCCTGCACTGCTGGTGGGGTGACAGCTTCTTAGGAAAGCAGTGCAGCACTTCCTTAAAAAGCTGAAAATAGATATACCATTGACCCAGCAATCCCACTGCTTGGAATATATCCTACAGAATCAAAAGCTGTCAACATGAACAGATACATGCACATGAATGTTTATTGCAGCACAGTCCACAATAGCAAAAAGATGGAATCAACCCAGATGCCCATCAACAGATGAATGAATAAATAAACTATAGTACACATACTCAATGGAATACTATGCAATAATAAAGAATAATGATGATTTTAGGAAGCATCTCATAACCTGGTTTCAATTGGAACGCATTATGCTGAGTGAAATCACTCAGCGGCAAAAGGACAAGTGTTGTATGAGACCCCTGCTATGAGGGCTTAAAAATAGATTCATGTACAGAAGAAAAGACTCTTTGATAGCTGCAAGGGAGGGAGAGGGCTGATTATGGATTAGATATTTGACAGAAATTTGATTAGATGAGAGCAGCTACAGCACACAGTAGATAGTAGATCAACTTAACCAGACTTCAGTGTAAACTGAAAACTCTTCTAATCTTAACCTAGTATTTCAAGGATAGAGTAGCAGGGGAGAGGACCTGGGGACCATGCTCTCAGAGGACATCGAGGCCAGTTGGCATATCTAGCCTATTGCTAAGAGAGTCTTCTGCACCCCATATTGGTGAGTGGTGTCTGGAATCTTAAAAGCTAGCAAGCTGCTGTCTGAGGTAGACCAAATGGTCCCAACTCATCCAGAACAGATGATCACCAAGAACAACAAAGACTTGAGAAAGAAAGAGCCCAGGAGACAGAAGGACCCATATGAATGGGTGACTGTATCAACATGTGACTAAAAGAACCAAATGGTGCCCCGCCACCACCAAAGACAGCTGTGATGGGGCACACAATGTAGTGTCCCTGAGGCAACATGAGAAAAAGAAGTGTGCACCTTAAGAACTCTACTAAAAGACTACAGCTGATGGTCTAACGGCCTGGGGGTTTCCTTGGGAGCATGGCTTGTAGACCTGCTGTTGCCCCTGACCAGGAAACATTACTAAGGTCAACTCTTCAGACATAAAAGGACTGGACTTGGGGACACAATGTGACAATATGGTGTGTGTACCTTATGGTTCTAGGCATTTATAGGATGCTGTCCTACTGGCCTCTTACTAGAAGGGAGAGGAGAGGGTGGAGAGGAGGGCACAGGAGATTGTTGGAAGGATACAACATACATAGAACAAAAAGGAGGAGTGTGCTGTCAGTGGGCAAGGAGAGCAGAAGGAGCTGCAGATAGGTGGGCATGCAAATTTAATTTATATTGTATACTTCCACTTAATCACAATAAAAAAAATGACTTGATCACTTGATGTTTTGAAGGGGGGTGGGTATTGAGTATTGTTCTGTCAAAGACAATGAATTATTTACTTTTTGTTTGCTTACATTTACTTCCTACCTCATTCTAAAAGTGATTTGAAGTAGCTTACAGAAACACATACAAATATATTTTGAAAAGAAATACCATTTTTGGGTTAAGGAAAAATTCAACCATAGTTCCATCACAATTTTAACCTACAAAAAACATATAAATTTGGTTAAAAGAAATCTACTGACTTCATGCCTTGCTTGCTAGGGATTTCTTTGAGGCTAAGAGGGTAGTAGAATCCATAACAAAATCCACTGCGTCTGTAAGGAAAAAGACAATCCATTTGTTCAGAAAATACTGGTCCTTCCCTAATACATTATGCAACATGAGTAATAGCCTCAAAATATTCTTCACACAATAGACAGAAGTATGGCTCTGAGCTTCCTAGAAACCACAGCAATAAAGGAAATAGGACCTTTACATGGCTTATTGTGTCTTCAAGATTAAAACAAGTTTCTTGGAAGCATGCTTATTCCTGGAACTGAGATCCTTTTCTCTCATGAAGAGGATGCTGTGTGATTTGGCAAACACTGTCCCCTCCCTATATATAATAATGGATTTCTTAGAGCAGCATTTGCTTCTAGAGTGAAAAATGTTTGGCTAGGGTAGAGGTGGGGGATGAGAAACACAAAAAATTAAAACAGTGGCAACATGTTTGATTTGGTTTATCATCTTAAGTTTGAATTGTAATGGCAGATCCTAACACAAATCTTACCACTATTAGGATTTCCCTGTGGTTTAAACCGAAAACCAAACCAAACCTACTGCTGTCAAGTCTGTTCCAACTCACAGCGACCCTTTAGACAGAGTAGAACTGCCTCATAGGGTTTCCAAGGAGCGTCTGGTGGATCCAAACTACAGACCTTCTAATTAGCAGCCATAACACATAATCAGTATGCCACCAGGATTTCCAGAGGATGTCCTTTAAAAAAAAATCACCACATCTTGGCTGCACCACATGCTTGTGACCTTAGGAAATCTCTGAAACTTAGTACTTCTCCCTTGTGTTTTGAGGTATAGGACCAAGAATAAAGAATGATGTCTATAACTTTGAAATAACTGTAATTGACTGAACGTAGGCTGTATGCCAGGCACTGTATCACGCACCTGTGTTTCTATGCAGTCCTCACACCTGCCCTCTCTGAAGGACATCTTCTCTGTTGCTCAGACAGAAAAACTGGGGCTGAGAGGATGCATGACAAGCACAAGGTCACACAACTATGAGGGCCAGAAAGCAGGACTTGAACTTAGATCTGAATGATACCAACAAGGCTGGAGCCATCTCATGCTATGTTGTCCAGTAACCTTAACCTTGGCCCAGTGCCAAGCTTCCCAGCAGGGTATCACAGTCTCCCACTAGGCAATGGGCAGCTCTGACTGTGTTACCCACCCTGTGAACTCACGCAGTAATGACCACAGACTGTGGCACAGGGAAGACCCCCGTCCAAATGGCTGCAGGGCCTCTAAAGCCAGGCTTCAGTGGATAGGGAGGAGAATGTTCTTCTCTCCCGCCCTCCAAACTCCTGTCCATCTGCCAATGAGGAACAGAGAAGATCTTTCCATCAAAGTGGGGACCCAGGTGTAAGGAATGCTCTAGTCTATGAGTCAGGAGGTGGGTTCTGGTATCAGCTGTGCCCCTTTGTGACAAACAGATGTCACCTATCATTTTGTACTGCTTGCAAATTATTTAAAAAATGAAAGCAACAAACACAACAAAAGGTCACAATCTTCAGTGAGTCGTTTTGCAGAGACAGCAACTGCTGAATTTGTTTTAGCCTCTTTTTTCATCTGTCTATATAAACCAAACAAGGAAAAGACCCCACTGCCATCAATTCTGTTCCAACTCATGGTGATTCCGCGTGTTACAAAGTAGAACTCCATAGGTCTGCCTTAGTCACCAAGTGCTGCTGTAATAAAAATACCACAAGTGGATGGCTTTAACAAAGAGAAATTTATTTCTTTATGATAAAGTAGGCTTAAAGGGCACACTCAGGGCATCACCTCCAGGGGAAGGCTTTCTTAGTTGGCCTTCTTCCCGTGAGCCAGGAGCTTCTTTGCACAGTGACCTCCACTCCAAAGGATGTGCTTTGCTCCTGGCACTGCTTCTTTAGTGGTATGAGGGCTCCAGCTCTCTGCTTGCTTCCCTTTCCTTTATCTCCCAAGAGATGACCTCAGCACAATCCAGGCTTGCAGATCAAGTCCTGCCACACTAACACAACTGTAGCCCATTCCCCCTTAGTATCACAGAGGCAGGATTTACAGCACATGGGAAAAATCACAGCATGCTGGAAATCATGGCCCAGCCAAACTGACACATTTAGGGGGACACAATTCAGCCCATGATGGGTTTCCCTGGCTGTAATCTTTATAGAAGCAGATCATCAGGTCTTTTTTTGGGGCATCACAGGCTGGGTTTGAACTGCTGAACTTTAGGTTAACAGTCAAGCATAAACCATTTGTACCATATACAAAGATGTGTACATTTATAAACATGGAGATAGATTTATTGTCACTTGCTTTTTCTTTTACTTGCAATCAGTTTATCACTGACATCTTTTCGTGGTCAGTACATATAGAGCTTTCTCATTATATTTACTGGTTCCGTAAACATAGATCTTGACCATACTTTTAAAAATCAGTCCTTATGAATGGATATTTGACCTGTCTTATTAACAGTGCTTACAAAAGCCATCTTGATGGATATATTCTTGTTTACTTGTAGAATTATTACTGTAAAATAAAGCCCTGGAGGTAGAATTGCTTTGCAAAAGGACACATATATTAACTTTAGACAGTGATCACTGTATTATCCAAAAATTGCATCCATTTGTACTTTATGTCACCAGCCCAGTGGGAGACCTTTGATGAGTGAGTAAGCTTTGTGCTTCCTTTTCCCCACTAATAAAATGTGGATGATTATACTTCAGTGGGAGTTCTAAAGCAGGTCGTTGATAACAGTGTGGTTCTTCCAGAAAGATTAAATCCGTAAACTTGCTTTTTCATTCTAACTTCTTTCTTGCGTCTATCCTCAAACCATAGTTTCTGCTCCATTTTAACCTGCAAGAGAAACAGAAATTCGATTACAAGAAATCTACTGACTTCATGCCTTGATATTATTTTCATCAATTCTAAGACTCAGCAGTGGCTGGGGGCGTTCAGATGGCATAGATTTTCACTTCTTTCATTTAAAATTTGCTCAAGTCTGCACAGGTAGAGCATGCCTACTACCCTGCTGAGACAAACAAGTAAGGTGAAAGATGGTTCCTTTTTGGATGGCTTGCCCTAAGTTTAATATTCCAAATTTAACTTTATGCAGAAGGATGCTTCTGGCCTTGTTAGCCTCATTCCTTCTTCTGGTCGTTCAGCATTCTTCTTTGTGGTTCTGTAGATGCAGAATGCTTTTGTAGGCTCTGGATAAATCTGCAAGCCTCTGGAAGACTCAGGGGACTGGGTTGGTGTACGTTTCCCACTTGTCAGCTCTGTGACCCTGGGCAGGTAGCTTAATTTCTCTGTGACTCAGCTTCCATAGTAATAAAAAGGTGTAACAGTATTATTAACCATAGGATTGTTCTGAGGAGGAAATGAGCTAGAGTCGTGCTTGGCTCTTAATAATTGTTCAGTAAGTAGTTACTATTATTATTATTATTATACAGTGGTTAGGACACCAGCTGCTAACTGAAAAGTCAGAGCTTTGAACTCACCAGCAACTCTGCAGGAGAAAAATAAAGATAGCCTTAAGTTCTGCTGTGTCTTGTTGGGTCACTGGGAGTCAGACTTGGCTTGGAGGCAGTGGATTTGGTTTGGGTTTTTAAATTAGTATTATTAAACAAGGTGCCCAATCTATGGTCACTCTTACTATTGTTGTAAAGAATGTTGGCTTTGGGGTCTGACAAAACCAGGGCGCTGTCATAGGCCCTGTTTCTTTCCATCAGTGTGGTCGTGGGCAAGTTGCCCAGCCTCTTGAGACCCAGTGTTCTCCTCTGTCTTATGGGCACAGTTATTTGGCCTGTAGCAGAGAACTCTTGCGTGGATTAAGTAAGATAGCCATGTATGGCATCACACAGATCTCTGGCACAGAGTGGATGGCCAGGAACTGGTGGTGGATTTTAAAAACTGTCCACAAAAATAAAACAACGTTTTTAATTACCTACAGCAGTGCTTTTCAACCCAGGCTGCAGGTTGGAATCCCCTGGGGGGAACATTTACCAGGCGGCGCCAGGCTTACTGGCCCTAGAAGGTGATTACAAGGGTTTATTCTTAGCAGAGAATGTGTTGTAACTGTCAGCAAAGCCCAAATACTATGGATTAGCTGCAAGATCCCAGAAATTGCCTTAGACTCCAAGTCTTCCGTGGCGAGGCACTTCTGCCTAATGCAGCTTCATTGGGTTGAGAGGTCGGAGGCTGTGCGTTCTCATTCAGCCAGCTGGGTGGGCCGGTTAGGCGTGCTCTCGGGGCCCTGTGCTCCCCTCTGAGGAGTGGACGGTGAGACAGGAACCCTCTGCGACTCCAATTTGTGTTTTCTGTAGAATCTCTGGGCCCTTGGAAACAGATCCACTAACTGGGTAAATCCAAGCCTTAAAAAACTGCAGCTGTTATCCTGGTGGGTAGTGATGGGACCTGGGATTGAGTCACCAAATTGAAAGCAAAAATTTGCAAGAGGTTTGGCAAAGGAGAGAATAGGTTTTGGAAGGCGATTTTTATGCAGTTGGACCATGTAAATAGGGCACCACAGTTCTTCACTGCCACCCACGAAGTCTTTAGTCAAGTGTCCATTTCTCACTAATGTGTTGTGAAATTTGATCAGTTTGGGGGTATGTCCAAATTCTCAATTGTGCATCAAGCTGATGCAGAGGTGAAAGGTAGCTATTGCTCCCTGGGATACCAGTCACTTCTGGGTGTATTTGGTCCCTTTTCAGTAGGGTAACTATTTCAAATCAAGGCATGCAGGAGAGTGAATAGTAATAATAATTTTTTAAAAAAAAAACCAAACCCAGTGCCGTTAAGTCAGTTCTGACCCGTAGCGACCCTATAGAACATAGTAGAACTGCCCTATAGAGTTTCCAAGGAGCACCTGGTGAATTTGAACTGCTGACCTTTAGGTTAGCAGACATAGCACTTAACCACTACACCACTGGTAAATAGGGCCCTAATAATAACTAAGTCAGGAAAACAGCCATCAACAAAGACTGTCCTGGGCAAACTGGGACACCTGGTCACACACCTTTTGATAGCCTGTGATGGAGATCACATTACCAATGTGCTTTCAGAGGCCACTGAGGATCTCATCCTCTTTGTGGGCACGCTAACATCTTGACGTCTTCCCAAGTATGTGTCTCTCAAAATAAGTGCTGTCTGGCTATGGCTTGTGTGTAGGTGAAGCTGTGGTTTTGCCTCAGCCCCCTCCTCTGTAAAGGTAATTTTAAAAAAACTGACAGGCTAGACCCAAGAGCTCCTAAGCTGAACATTTCCAAAGCAGATAAATCAAATAACATTTCTACCGGAGATTACCTTGCCTTCTGTCCCTGCCTGTGGATGGCATTGCCGCCTCTGCCATGTCATGCCTTGGGAGGGTGGAAAGCATATGTTCCGGAATGAGGGCCTTTCCTCTCACCACATTTGGGCCTGTCACACCCACGGGTGACTCCCTGTAAATACAAGTTGACACTAATAGAGGCAGGGTAATAGCATTGCCTATGCCCTTAGCTGCCACCCCCTGGGTGTCTGCCAAGATACACAATCCTTATAAAACCTCTAATTTACTGCATGTACTGGGAGCCCTAGTGCCACAGTGGTTTAAGTGCCATGCCGCTAACCGGAAGGTTAGCAGTGTGAATCCACACAGCAGCTCTGCCGGAGGCAGGCCTGATGATCTGCTCCCATGCAGGTTACAGCCTCTAACGCCCTCGGGGGCAGTTCTGCTCTGTCACACGGGGTCATTTTGAGTTGGAGCTGACTTGACGCACCTAAAAACAGCTGTGTGCTGAGCGTTTTGTAAATGCTATTTCTAATTTCCATGACAGAAAGAGTAGGAACTTGTTATCTCCTTCTTTCAGAAGAAACAGTGTCTCGGAGGTTAAGTAATTTGTCTTAGAGTCGCATAGCTGCAAAGTGGCCAGGTTGAGGACATGGAGAACTTTGCAGACACCATGCTGTTCTCACGGCCTGGGGACCGGTAGGCTGAGGCAACTGTCCAGAATGTATGTTCTCCAAAGAGCAGCTGGAGCTCAATACAGAAATGGGACAAAATCCCAAACCTGCTGCCATCGCATTGGTTCCAACTCAGAGACTGTGTAAGGACAGAGGGGACCTGCCCTGTGGCACTTTCAGGGAGCAGCTGGTGGATTCAAACTGCCGACCTTACGGTTAGCAGCTGAGCTCTTAACCACTGTCCACCAGGGCTCCCTAGAAATGAAAACCACCGTCAAAAGGAACGAAGGACTGATACATGCTATGACAGGGATGCGCCTTGACATCATTGTGCTGAGTGAAAGCAGCCCCACACGAAGGATTGCATGCCGTATGACTCCATTTATCCGAAATGCCCCGAAGACGCAAATCCACAGAGACAGGAAGCAGAACAGTGGTTGCCTAGAGTCAGAGGAAGGCGTCCTGGTGACGCAGTGGTTACAGCGCTACACGTGAGCCACAGCCTAAAGGTCAGCAGTTGGAACCCACGGGCCACTCCGCAGGAGGGAGCTGTGGCAGTGTGCTTGCGTAAAGCGGACAGCTTTCGAAGCCCCACGGGGCACTTCTCCTCTGCCCTGTAGGGTCACAATGAGTGGGAATGGGTTAGCGTTGGGGAGGGAGGCATAGGGATTGGCAATTGACTGTTAAGGGTATGGGCTTTTGTTTTTTAAGTGATGAAAATGTTCTAACCTTGATCGTGACAATGACTGTACAATTCTGTGAATATACTAAAAGCCATTGAACTGTGCACTTTCAGTGGGTGAATTTGCATAGTACATGAATTATCTCTAAATTAGAGCTGTTATAAAAGAAATTAAAATGAAGGCCACAGACCCTAGAAGTCTCCGTGGCTGGCTGCCTCTCTTCCATCATGCTCTGCTCAGTGTGGCCTTCTCACTGGGCCCTCCGTGACCAAATGCTGTCCCCAGGGCGATGCCAAAGATGCACCTCAGAGCTTTCATTACAACATGTGACTTCGGGTGGGAAGAGACCTGGAGCTCGCGTGGGGGCCACCTCTTCTTGACAGCCTTGTGGAGATAAACACATCTCGGCTGCCATTCAGGGTTGGGGATGAAGCGACTCCAGGATGGTTGGGCACTGTGTCCTCGGGGGCTGCGTGATGAGCACCCTTTGCGTGGTAGAATTAACTGTGTTAGGTCCTGCATCAGTTGACTTTGACTATGTGATATCTTTAATCTAGTCACGTAATAATCAATCTTAATATGATGATTATTAATACAGTTACCAATTAATGAGTGATAATTTTTAAGTGTTGAATCTACTGGAATCACCCAGGATTTTAATGTATTATTTTGCTTGTTGTCTGTCTGATGTCACTAGAATATAAGATCTGTGGCAGCAAGGATTTTAGGTTTGTATGTTTTGTTTGCTACTGTGTTACAGCACCCAGAATAGGGCCCAGCATGGGGTGGATGTTCGGGAACTATTACTCTCTGTCAATTGAATGAATGAACTTGAGTAATGCAGCTCCCTTTATGAATCATCCAGTTTGGTGAATGCTCTCTGCATGGGTCAGTCCAAACTAAACAAAGCAAAACACAAAAGAAAACAAAAAAACCCATCGCCACTGAGTCAGTTCCAACTCTTAGCAACCCAGAAGGACAGGACAGAACTGCACCATGGGGCTTCCAAGGCTGGAAACACTCAGAGAGGCAGACTGCCACGTCTTCTACAAAGAAGGTGAGTTTGAACCACCGATCTTTCGGTTAGCAGCCAAGCTCTTAAACCACTGCACTGCAGGGCTCCTGCAAAGTAAACAGAACTGTTTAAAAATAGACCAAGGGAAAGTATATAGATTATGTATGATACATAAATGGACAAAGAGAAAAGAAACCTCCAAATGTTCATGATTTAACTCTGAAGTGACGCCCGTGCGGATGACTGGTGAGCTGATGGATTTTTGCCTACTTTTTTCTAAAATAGAAAGGAAGAGATTGTTTTTCTCTTTTCATTATCCGTGTTTTGTAAATAATTAGGACAGTTCACATTTACCATGTGCTCTAGTCCATGCATTTCAGTTCACTAATCTTCCGGACAACACTTTGAAGAAGGGACTCTCCTATGCTCTCCATTTTCTAGATGAGGAGGCTGAGCCCCAGAAAGGCTGAAGAACAGGCTCAGGGTCACACAGCAAGACAGTGGCAGAGCTGGACAGCTTGGCTCCTCTTAGCCACCCCCTTGTGCTGTGACACATGGATATTATTTAGGGAATTAAAATGCTGCAAAGGAATCTGTTGGTGTTTGGTTTCATTCCAAGCCCGTCAGTGTCCAGCCTCCAATGACATTGCTGAGGGCAGAAGGCACATGTGCCTTCATGCCTGTGAGCCTGGCTTAAAGGACAATGATCCGGCCCGGCTAATTGCCCTGTCTTCTCTTTGAGTGCCCATCCAACACTCCGGCTGCCTGGTATTCACGCTCACTATCTAAATTTAGGAGCTGAGCATTTAAAGTGCCTTGCCAGTTTTCAGATTCAGCTCTTATTAGTCCAGGACATGGAAAATTTTAAAAGTCTAGAGCTATAGAGTCTAGATGTTAAAAACGATGGGCTAATTTCTCTTAAAATAATTTAAAAAATTGACCCCTTATGAAAGCAGTATATCTGCATATCCCATCATGAAGAATACAGAAGAGTATCAAGAGACCAAAAGACACCCACCACACAGTCACTGGGTAGCACTTTGTCATATAGGAAGGCGATTTGCAGAAGTGCTTTATTCTTGCCCCATCCGTGTCGGAAGTAGCGGAGACTGAAAAATCCTCCCGCAGATCTTCTCTTGTTGCCACGTGTGTTGGGATTACTGAACAGCAACAGACCCCCTCCAGCATCTGTACTCCTTGTTATTTAAGAGGCTTCCAGGGGGCACTGGAGCTGTCAAGGATGGGCAGCTGAGGACAGCAGTGAGAGTCCTGGCCTTAGAGTCCTAAGACTTCCGTTCGTATCCTGGCTTTAGGCTTCCCAGCTGTGTCTCTTTGGACAAGGCACCTTCCTGATTCTCTGTCTTGCAATGTAAAATGAAATGGCCATTGCCATTTAGACTTTTCTGACTCATAGCAACCCTATAGGAGAGAGTAGTACTGCTCCATAGAGTTTCCAAGGAGTGCCTGGAGGATTCCAACTGCCGACCTTCTGGTTAGCAGCCAGAGCACTTAACCACTAGGCCACCAAAACCAAAACCAAACCCAGTGCTGTCAAGGCTATTCGGACTCACAGCGACCCTAGAGGACAGAATAGGACTGCTCCATAGAGTTTCCAAGGAGCACCTGGAGGATTTTAACTGCCACCTTTCTGGTTAGCAGCCCAGGCACTTAACCACTAGGCCACCAGGGTTTCCACTGGGTCACCCAGGTTTCCAAACACAGGCCACCGGAGTTTCCAAAATAAGATTAGCACCCCCTTGAAAGTCCAACTAAGAGACGTGATTATTTGAGTTAAACGGACTTCAGCTAATGGTCACCTACGTGCTGTTACTGGCAATATGACATCATCGACCTCTCTGAACTTTAGTTTCCTCATCCGTACGATGAAAATCATGAAAGTGCCCCCCTCACTGGATCCTAAGGAGGCTCCGATGAAATAATGCATGTCATACACTTAGTCTACTGCCTTGCACACAGTAAGGGACCAGTATAAATCAGATCACTTTTTGGACTGTGTTAGAGCAAGGTTCTTCCAACCGTGGATGGTGAAATCTGTTAGTGAGTTTCCATAGCATTTTAAAAATTCAGATAGAGATAAAATATCTGTATACACTGCTCATAGTAAGGGGAATGTTTGTAAAATTGTTATTTCAGGTGTATGGATGTGCTGTAAAATGCACTTCTTACCATGGGAGGTCATTTTCAGAATTGACAACCACTGGATAATATCAGATCACAGACTCAGATGCTGTGTATTGGATTTCACCTCAGCCTGCCGAGCTGTGTGTCTATGATTTAAAAAATCAAGGCAAGTGTAGCAAACAACTGTATTACGTGTATTTCTGCATCTTCTGTAAACAGTCATTTGGGTAAAACTCTATTAAATTATTAAAAAAAAAAAAAGTCCCAAAGAAGAAACGTCATCAAGCAAATGGTGCCAGGAAAAATGCTGCGTCTCTTGAGGAGAGGGTTTGTCTCTTCCCTGAATTTTCCTTTTTGCCTTGTCTGCCAGTAAGCTCAGAGCTGAAAGGTCAATTATAACAATGTATTGCCTCTTATAGGTAACAGATTTAAATTCACCATTTCTCTTCAGCCTTGGTTTTCTTTTTCTATTTTTATTATCTCTCTTTTGTTGTAAATTATTTCAGATCCTTTCGGGGAGGAAGCAGGATATAAATACATTCAGGGAAAAAACAGGGGCTTGCCTTGTACACAACACAAGAGGTTGTGAACCTCAGTTGAGGTAATGCATATGGAAGCGCACTCAGAACTGAGGAGGAGTTGTCATTAGGGTGTAGGGTGTATCTGACTCTTACCAAGGTGTATCGTTTGTCAGCTTAGTAGAGAAGAAGAATACTGCTGGCATTTGCTTTCCCAATTTTTCTTTTTTAAAATAATGCTCTTGTAACTGATTTTAAAAGTAATACTTGCCTTCTGTAGAAAATCTGAAGCAAAAATGTAGAGAAGCCTCACTACCCGGAAACACTTACTATGAAAATGTTGTCATCTCTTTTTTTAAAAAAAACAGCTCTGTTGGGATACGGTTCACATACCCTATGATTCACCCTTTTAACGTTTACAATTCAGTGACATTTAGTGTATTCATGGAGCTGTGTAACCATCACCCCAGTCAATTTTAGAACATTTTCATCACCCTAAAAAGAAGCCCCATACCCCTTAGCTATCACCCTCCAGTCTCCCCTTCTGCTGTAGCCCCAAGCAACCATTAGTCTGATTTCCAGCCCTGTAAATTTGTTTCTTCTGAATACTTCAAATAGGATCCTAAGAGGTGTGGTCCTTGGAGACTGGCATCTTTTATTTAGCACATAGTATCTCTAAGGTTCATCCACATTGTAGCATGGATCAGTAACTTCATCCTCTTTTATTGCTGAATAATATTCCATTACATGGCTATACCACATTTTGTTTATTCAAATCCATTGATTGATGGACATTTGTGTTGTTCCCCCATTTTGCCTATTGTAAATAATGCTTCTGTGAACATTTGTGTGCACATTTTTGTGGAGGCCCTGTGTTGTCACTTCTCTTGCTAGTGGAATTGCTAGATCATTTGGTAACTCTGTGTTTAACAGTGTGAGCAACTCCCAGAGTGGTTTGTGGGGTGGCTGCACCATTTCACATTTGTACCCAGCAGTGTGTGAGGATTTGGATGTCTGCACTCCTTACCAACACTTGTTGTTCATCTTTTTGATATCGCCCTCTTTAAAAAAAACAACAACAAACCTATTGCTGTCAAGTCATAGGCTGACTCATAGTCCCCCGTAGGACAGAGCAGAATACAGGGTTTCCAAGGAGTGGTTGGTAAGCTCAGATTGCTGATCTTTTGGTTAGCAGCCAAGCTCTTGACCACTGTGCCACCAGGGTTCCTTGGCCCTCCTAGTGGCTCTGAGATGGTTTGACATTGTGCTTTTATTGTGAAATTCCTTGATGGCTCATGATGTTGAACATCTTTTCCTTTGCTTATTGTCCATTTGTGTATCTTCTTTGGAATAATGTCTGTCCACATTCTTTGTCTAGTTTTAAAATTAGGCTATTTGTCTTTTTATTATTGAGTTGTCAGACTTCTTTATATATAGTCTAGATAGACGTCATCTACCAGATATACGGTTTATAAAAGTTTTCTCCCTTTTGTGAAATGTTTTTTTTTTTATTTTCTTGGTAGTATCCTTTAAAGTATAAAGCTCTTTCATTTTCATGACATCTCCAGTTAATATATTTTTCCTTGTTTTGCTTGTTCTTCTGGTGTTATAGCTAAGAAGTTATTGTCCAGTCCAAGGTTATGAAGAACTACAGCTAAGTTTTCTTTCAAGAATTTTACCATTTTTGCTCTTAAATTTAGGTGTTCATTTCATTTGGAGTGAATTTTTGTATATGGTGTGAGGTGGGGATTCAACTACATTCTTTTGTATATGTAAATCCAGTTTCCCCGCATCACTGGTTGAAAAACCTCTACTTCCCTCCCTCCCACTAAATTGTATCAACACAAAACCAGTTATATATACAGTTTTTATAGTGCTTTAGATGAAAATTTGCAGAGCAAATTTAGTTTCTCATTAAGCAGTTAGTATACATATTGTTTTGTGGCTTTGGTTGCCAACCCCATGAAGTGTCAACCGTCTCTCCTTCTTAGCCATGGGTTCCTCTTTTCCATTCATCCAGTTTTTGTGTCCCCTTCTGCCTCCTTGTCTCTGACCCTAGGGTCGTGTGGCCATTTAGTCACATACATGTAGTTCAGCTGTGCGTATTATTGTTTGTGGTATGGGCCTGTGTAATCTTTGGGTGAAGGGTGACCCTCAGGAGTGACTTAAAGTACTGAGTTAAAAGGGTGATGAGTTACAGGGGGAAATCAATTCTGTTTTGATTAAAATATATGTTAGCTCCCCAAACTCAAAGGCTCTGTCTGATTTGTTCACCACTTTAGGTCCAGGCCCTAACAAACACACAGTAGGTGCTGATCAAGGAAAGACAGAGCACAGGAGGAAGCGGGCAGGCCCCCAGGCCAGCTGTTGTGTTCTATTGCTCTCAGCTGCCTTGTAGCAGTGGCAGGGACTTACGGGAACTTAGGTCATGAAGCCAGGCAAACTGAGGTCCAGATCATAACAAGAACTATCATTTAGTAAGCACCTACTGTGTGCTGGGCACACTTACAGTGGACTGACATAGGAAACTTTAGTTAATATGTTTAAATACCACTCCAGTAGTTAAGAGTTGTGGCTGTTAACCAGAGGGTGGGCAGTTCAAATCCACCAACTGCACCTTGGGAACCCTGTGGGGCAGTTCTCCTCTGCCCTGTAGTGTTGCTATGAGTTGGAATTGACTTGATTCCAACAAGGTTTAATTTTGGTTTATTACCCTGAGCAGTCTGTCCTATTAGGAACCCAGTTTTAAAGGTGAGGAAACAGGCATTGAGAGGATTAGTGACTGGGCCCAGGGCATGCAGGTACTTAAGAGCTGAAGCCTGATGTAAACACTTGCCTCTCTGATGCTAAAGTCTGGGTGTTCCCACTGAACCAAGCTTCTTATATACTTTGCTGGAAATCGTGTCAGCCCTTATTCAAGGAAATTATACTCTGCAGATGAGAGGGGGCTCTGGGATTTCAAAGGGAACTAGAGTAGGGTTGTGTTCAGTGATTCAACAAAGACCTGCACCCCGACCCCGAGCGCCTTCTCTGGGCCAGGGACTGGGTCATGCCGGGTGCTGGGGCTACAGCAGAGAACATAAGCCAACCTCTTCTTCTGCTGTTAGCTCCAGGTCTAGTGGGAAACCCAGACCCTAGTCCTGTCATCACATGAGTACCACACAGTGCTTGATTACTAGCGGTGAGGAGTGCTCCAGGAAGTTCTGGATTCTGGGAAAGCTTGAGCAGGAGGACTGGGCCTAAGTTCCTGAGGTTGGGATTGGAAGCGTGCTAACAGTTCAGGAGATGTGAATGGCAGGGAGGACTTCTCGGGAGGAGGGATAACCTGGGCCAAGTCTGCGAGTCCAGAACGAGGAATGAAAGAAGGCCTGTGTGACGCAGTCAGAGAGCAGCGACCTCGTAGGCCTTGTAGAGGACTTTAGATTTGATCCTGTGGGTTTCATATGGGAAATGGCAGCATCAAACAGGCTTTCTAGAAAGACAAATGTGGCTTCAGGTTGGGGATAGACTGGATGACGTGGTTGCAGTGGGAACAGTTGGAAGAGTAGATGTTTACCAGTGAACTTGACATAGGGCCAATAGGTTTACCTTTCTGAAAATACCATTTTATTTCGAGGAGAACGTTGTTTCTCCCCAGACCATTGGTTGAAACATCCACATTTTCTTTTCAGGGCACCTGTTAGAAAGAACTCTGGGATTGAAGTTTGGGGGATATTAATTCCCATCTCCTTCTTTTATTATATGATTAAGTTGGGATTCTTCATCCCTGGAGGTACTTGACATGAGCCCTGCAAACCACTAAAGTAATGAGTTGGATACTGCCCCTGAATCATTAAATACAGATTGAAATAATTTCTCAATTGTTTATCAACTTGTTACACTTGCAGAGAAGCTGTTCAAAAAGAAAAGGATTCATTTACATCCCTCTTAAAGGCAACATGGATATACAGAGCTTCTGCCAGTCTGAACTGGATGAGAACTGTTTATAGCCCAAGCGCATTCAAAATGCCTGAGATATTTCTAAAGGATATTTCTACAGCTTCCATCTTGGCAGCAGCAGCTGGGAATGCAGAGAGATAGATTTTAAAAAGTCATAAGACACGTCCTACGGGGGTTTGTCTGTCTTCACATCGAGGACACACAAGGCTTTTGAAGATGCAGAAAAGGAAAGTCAGCCTAGTAGAAGGGGTTATTAGCAATTCAGCTAATGGGCAGTGGAGCTGACCTTGCAAATCAAGATGTAGGAAGAAAATACTGATGTAGAAACCCATGTGAACAGGAGGAGGGTTTTACGCTTCCCATTTTATGGATGAGGGAACTGAGGCACAAAGAGGATCTAAGTGACTCGCTCAGGCCACTCACTTGGTAACCCATGGTGGGATCTCTGTGGTTCAGAAGCTTGCTGGGATGGCCCTGCTATACTGTCTTTGTTTTTGTGACTTCCTTCCCCTGCCTGGACCTCAGTGTCCTCTCTTGTTATTAAATGAAATCCTTTTCAGGATTCAAGATTTTTTTTTCCAGGGTCAGACTTGACAATCCTGTAATTTTATCTGCATGTAACTGGTGTTGCCACTTTAAGTATCCAGTGTTCCCGTGTAACATACTCCTTCAAGGAGGCTTTGCTCTGAGTTTAGTAACACTGTTTAGACATCAACAGCAGAAAGCCACAATTACTGCACACACAAGACTGTCAGATTGGCCCTGAATGCCTTGTGGCTTCCATTTCGGCCCAACTTTCCTAAAAATAACCCACAACAACATCTGGCACTGTCAAGAAATGGAGGTAAATTTCCCAGACTCCTGACATTTACCCCCGGACTGTCAACATTTGTTTCTTTTTAGAGAGTAAACCTTCCGTGAGTTGTTCTTCCAGTGGAGGGAGGTGAAGCTTTGGAGGGTGCCCCCATCAGTTTTTTTCCTGTATTCTTCAAATTTTCTATAGTGACCATATTTCACTTTTATAATAAATAAGTAATCTTCTTTTAAAAATCTAGCTCAGTAAAACAGCCAAAAAAAAAAAATTTTTGGTAATACATATGGTATACTTCTCTGCCTTCCTAACTGGAAAGTGCAAAATATTTTAAGCTCTATTTCCTCAAATAGAGGTCATAATTCCATGCCCCAATTCTTAATTTTGTGGTAGTATGATACAGTCATTAAGACCAAGGGTTTAGCATCAGACAGACCTGGGGAGAATTTTGGCATGCCCATTTGCTTAGCTCTTTGACCTTGCCAGTTACCTAATCCCTCTGAGCCTCTGACTTCTTCACTAAATCCACTGCTGTTGGGTTAATTCCAACTCATAGTGACCCTATAAGATGGAGTAGAATTGCCCCCATAACTTCCAAGGAGCAGCTTGTGGATTTGAACTGGTAGTCTTTTGGTCAGCAGCTGCGCTCTTAACCACTGCACCACCAGGACTTGAATTTCCTCGTTAGTAAAGTGGAAATGACGACATCATTTATGCACCTTTGCCAAGCCATGCACCATGGAGTCCGGGACCTGGTGAGTGAACGTCTCCTGGTTAATCACCTGATGCCATTCTGTTGCAACGTGGTGCCCTCAGCGACTGTTGGGCACATAAAGACATTCTGCTCTGGATCTGAATGGAGAGGGCCTCAGATTTCTGTACCTGTTATTTTCTTCTCCATTTTCTCTAGGTTTATATTATTTTTATTGATTGTAACTTACATACAGTAGGGGGCACTGTCATACGCCTACAGCTCACTGAACTGCTATATAAATAGACACCATGTAACTGTCACCCAGACCAAGCTGAAGGGCATGCCCAGCGTCCAGTCTAGCTCCCTTGATAAACTCTGACTTCCATCACCACAGAGTACTCTTGTGTATTCTCAAAATTCACATGAATGGGAAACAGTGTGAGCTCTCCTGTGTGTGGCTTCGTTTTCTCAGCATTATGTCTGGGCACTTTCAGTCAAATTGTTTCAGGTAGCAGTAGTTTGCTCTTTTTCATTGCTGTGTAGTATTTCCCTTGTCCAGATGTTATCACAATTCACGTATAGGGTCTGACGATTAAGTCCACAAACTTAATTGTTTTAAGTGCTACATACTTCATTGCTGAATGTCTCTATGGTCGCCTTCAAAGTACTGCCCTCGGGAAGCTAGGCAGCGATTCTAGCACCTAGTCCACCCTTCAAAGCAATTTTGGAACTCTTTCTGGAATGGCCATTGTACACGGTGGCGTGGTGGCAAGTTTGCGAACTCAGTTGCATAGTTGTCTGTGAAGGAGTTTTTAGCCAGTAAAGAAATAACTGTATTGGAACACCCTCCCTCAGTGACTGGCCCCCAGTGACTTTTCTCTTTACCTGAAGATAAAGGAAATATTGAAAGGAAGACATTTTGATGACACTGAGGACATCAAGGGTAACAGGATGACAACCCTGATGGCCATTCTGGAAAAAGAGTTCCAAAATGGCTTTGGAGGGTGGACTAGGGGCTGGTGTTGATGCATAGCTTCCCAAGGGAAGTGCTTGGAAGCTGACCGTAGTGATACTCAGCAGTGAGGTATGTAGCACTTTTTCTAGGATGAATTTCACGAACTAAACTGGCATTCCTTGTACCCACTCACTTATTGTTGGACACTTGGATTACGCTAGCCGTGGTCTATTAGGAAAACTACCGCTGTTATGACTGTTGTGTTTTGTTTGTTTTCTTTTGTTCGTGGATGTTAACACTCAGTTTGGTTGTATTGTTACCCAAGAGGGGAATCGCTGAGTCAGAGGATATATGTATGTTTGAGCAGATACTGACTGCCAAGTCCTTTTGCAAAGTGACTGCATCATTTTACATGTCCTGCCAGCAATGGCTGAGCATCCCAGTGACCTTTCCTCTTTGCCGGCACTTAGTAGTAGAGCCTCTTTCATTTTAACCATCCTGATGGGTGGGTACTGGATACTTCATTAAAGCTTTCGTTTCCCCTGCGATGAATGATGTCACACACCTTTTGTGTTCTTTTCAGCCGTGACGACTCCATTTTATTTCTGATCTCATTTATGTTGTTAGGATATCAAATAGCTAAGCTTGCTGGAATGCCTTTAAAGACTGAACACATACACCCTTAGAGGGCCTGAAAGACTGTCCTATGACACCATCACCAGAGATTTAGGGCAGCTTCCCAGAACACCTATATTGGCTTTTTCTGCTTGCTTTCAAGATCGTGGCCATGTATGATAGTCGAACTTGCAAGATAAATAACTTTCAGATGAATTGACATGTTAGGAATTTTAAAAGATTCTAAGTGAACTCTTTGGTAGCACTTCAGCTTATGTTTCCACAGTCTGCTTATGGGGCACAGTAGACACATTTGTGTCAGTCACTGTGCTAGGCACTTTAAATACATCATTGTCTTTAATCCTGACAAGGACTCTATCAGGTTGAGATTATTGTACCTATAGTTCAGATGAGGACATTGAGGCCTGGACGAGTCACCTAGCTGTTACGCGGCAGAGCCAGGTGTCTTAGCCACCTGGTGCTGTCATAACAGAAATACCATCAGAGCTTGGCTTTAACAAACCGAACTTTATTCTCTCACAGTCTAGTAGACTAGAAGTCCCAATTCAGGGTGCGGGCTCCAGGACAGGGCTTTCTCTCTTTGTCAGCTCTGGAGGAAGGTCATTGTCATCAATCTTCCCTCAGTCGAGCAGCCTTTCAGCACAAGGTCTCAGGGTCCAAAGGACACTGTGCTCCTGGCACTATTTCTTGGTAGTATGAGGTTCCCTTGTCTCTGTGCTCACTTCTCTATTTTATATCCCAGGAGAGACTGGTCCAAGATACATCCTAATCTTGTAGATTGAGTCCTGCCTCATCAACAAAACTGCTTCTAATCCTGCCTCATTAACATCATAGAGATAGAATTTACAACACATACGAAAATCTCATCAGATGACAAAGTGGAGGACAGGGAATACTGGGAATCACGCCTTGCCAAGTTAACGTACATTTGGGGGACATATAAGTTACTCTATGATACCAGGATTTTTTTTTTTCACCTTAGCAATATCTGTGTGTACAAATCAGTGATTCTGGGTATATTCTTCAAGTTGGGCCACGTTTCTCCATCTCTTTTCTGAACTGTTTTGCCATCATACGATCATCAACACAAACTCATTTTCTCTGAGCTTCTCATCTAACCTTTCAAGTTGTCGGGCTCCATTTGATCTCCTATAGGTAATTCTTTAAAACAATACAATGTTCAAGGCAAGTGTTCTTTCCTAATTAAGCTCAACTATTGTTTCACACTAACTTCAGGGGATAGTTCAGTTTAAGATTTAAATATTTCCTCAAGGGAATAGTTTCAGGGGTACCCTCAATGGCTCCAGAAAGTCTGGGATCCGTGAGAATTCCAAGTTCTGTTCTATTGGATTCCCCTTTTGATCAGGATTCTTCTGTAATCTTTGATCAAATTGTTCAGTAATGGTAGCTGGGCCAGAGCCAGGATTTGAATACTAGTCATATCGACCCTAAAGTCCTCCTTCCAATAACAATCAAGTGGAGGGGAAAATACTTTTTTTTCTAGCAATTTTCGTAACAAACTTGCCCTAGTAAAGATTTCCTAAACTCAACAGCAGTGGGGTGGGTTTATCGTTATTTGAATGGTCACCTCTATTAAGGCATCTTCCCATTTGAAGTTTTATATGGGTCTCCGTGGTCTCCCAACACTGTATCCGATGATACTGGGGGATTCATTTCTGTAGTGCCTGCTTGCAGCTTTCTGATTGGCCACTGATCCCAAGTTTCTTTTCTCATCCTTCCCATGTTTCCCCCAGCTTTGGGCTCTGACTGACAACAGCAGTGCTGTGTAGATGTTGCTTCTCCTAGTGTATTTGCCTGGCAAATATGCCTGATATATTTTCTGATGATTTACTTAGAAAGTTTTTCCCAGTTGTATACTTACCTGCTTTGCTATGTTTTCTTTTGATTATTTTATTTATGAGCAGATTCTAACTTGTAGTGACCCTTTGGGACAGAGTACAACTGCCCCATCCGGCTTCCAAGGAGCTGCTTGTGGATTCGAACTGTGGCCGTTTTGGTTGGCAGCCGTAGCTTTTGTTTCTTTGACCATCGTTGAGATACTAGGTCCTAATGGAGCTGAGGTAATGAATGTATTTTTGGAGGTAACGATGATACCTTTGTGTAGGACATTTACATCTAAAGCGTGTACGTGGAGGACATCACCTACGGAGTGCAGTAGAACGGGAGTCACTTGTGCTTAAAAAAGAGAAAGAAGTTTCTTCAGAACGGCAGGAGCGAAGGTGGTGGGAAGGGGTGAGTTAGTGGAAAATCCTGACTTCCACCTTAGGTTTGGAAATGCCGGCTTGTTTACCTCCAGCACCAGCAGGTGCCTCGGTGACCCTGTGCTGCTCTCATCTTCTTAGTTCCCTGGTGCTGCTGTAACACAGACACCACCAGTAAGTGGCTTTAAAGAACAGAAAATCATTTTCTCCCACACTGGAAGCTAAACGTCCAGATCAGGGTCTCAGCCACGTTGGTTCCCTCTGGGAGCCTCTCTCCTGGTTTCTGGTTTTCCTTGTTGCTCGTCACACGGCACCCGTCTTCCCTGTGTATAGGTGTCTCTGTGTCTACTCTGGTCTTTTTATAACTCAGAAGTGACTAGGATTCATCCTACATTGGTTTTAGCTCAGCTAATTGTTATCTTTCATTAGATTGCATTATGGAATGTGATTACATTATGTTACATTATAGGAGATAATCTGCTCTACTCAAGGCCAGCTGATTTCGTCACATGTAACTATTCCATGACAGCAACTGGGCTAATGTTAGGCCAAACTACTGGGAATCAAAGCCTAGCCAAGTAGACCCATAAAATGAACCATTACATTCTCCTTGGCAGACGTTATTAACTTTGGGTATTGAGCAATTTCCCATCTGAATCATCAACATTTACACGGAATGCAATGTTTTTCCATTCCTTCAGACTTTGCAAAAACTTCCTATTTTAATGGCCTCATAGTATTTCATGGAATTTCTGTATCGTCAGATACGTCATCATTCCCTAACTATTGGGTGTTTCCGGTTTGCTGATGTGGTAAGTGATGTTCTAGTGAACAGCGTCATCTGTGCACACTGTTGTCATGTGTCTTTGGTTGTAGTTATTGTTGTTGAGAATATGCACAGCAAAACATACATTAACTGTTTACCTGTGTACAGTTCAGTGACACTGATTACATTCTGAGGATTATGCATCTATTCTCACTCTCATTTTCTGAGCCCCCCTCCATTTACATAACCTCACAGACCCTAAGGTTCCTGTCTAACCTTTCAAATTGCTGCTGTCCCTTCTATACCACGTAGATAGTTCTTAAGAGAGCATAGTGTTCAAGGTGGACCTTTTTCTACTAGTTTAACTTTTGTTTGGTTTTAGAAGACTTCAGGGGGATATATCTGGTTCAAGTTTTAAAGATTATCTCAGGGCGATGCTGTCATGTCTTTGATTAGAGAAATCTTGGCGTGCCTGGTAAGAGGTGGTTGTCAAAAATCGTGATACTGTAGAGGTTAAGGGCATGTGTCTGAGAGTCAGGCAGCCCGAGGTGTGACCTCAAGAAAGTTATGTAACCTGTCTGTGCCTCACTTTCCTCATCTGTAAAACTGGGGAAAATGATAGTACTTTCCTCACCGTTACTTAATGTGTACAAAGGGGTCAATAACTACCATAGAAGTGCTTAGTTATTTAACTGGAATCCTAGAAATTGGGTGCTAAATGGCTCAGACAAATAGTATTTTAACCCGCCAGCCACTTGGTAAGAGAAAGATGTGTTATTTGGCTTTTGTAAAGATTTCAGCCTTGAAAACCCTACAAGGGAGCTCTCCTCTGTCCTGTAAGGTCACTGTGAGTCACTGCTGATTCAGTGGCCACTGGTGACATACACTGCAAAATTGAGAGTGTGAAGCAGTCTCGTCCTTGTCGTCTCTGGACCCAGCAACTGCTGCGGGCCCACAGCCATGTGACTTGTAAGCAGTCGGCCTGCAGTGTTCTGATCCTTATAATCCCCTTTTTATTTTCTACCTTCCCCTCTAGACTGTGCGCTCCTTAAATGAAGGCAGAGACAGGGCTGTAAAAATAATAGCAATATCTATCGAATGCTTAACTAAGTCCTTGGGTGTGCAAGTGGTTAATGGGTTTTTCTTCCCACTAACCAGACCCTGGAGGCTCAAGTCCTTTGAAGGGCATCTCAGAAGAAAGACCTGGTAATTTTCTGAAAAATCAGCTACTGAGACCCCTCTGGAACACAGTTCTGCTGTAACTCCAGCAGCAACTGGGGTCAAAAACCAAAACAAAAGCTGTGGATCAGACTCAGTGTTCATCAGTTTACATACCTCGTCTCCCTGTCCCCGTTTGCACCTCCCAGCACCATCAGGAGGCAGGCTGCTCACACCTGGCCCACAGCTGATGTGGGTCTGCAGGAAACAGGCACCGAGTGAGGACGCCTTTCTTCTCCCACCTGCTCCATCCAAAGTATCGCCTGAGTCATGGGGAGGGGGGTGGCATGGGGATGAGGGGTGCTAACTCCCAGGGCCCACTCCTGCATATTCTGGTTTAGAATGTTGAGGGCAGTGCCCAGGAATCTGTATTTCTCTCCAGCGCCCTCAGCTGGATGACCCTGTCATACCACTTCTCACTGGCAGCTTTTCCCTGGGTTCCAGGAGTGCCAACCCCATCGCTGACTAGGATTGGGAGGATGACAGTGACCACAGGCGGAGACGATAGATGCAGTTCTCATTAGTATGCATGGGCTTTCTTGTCACATTGCCGTTCATTGAAGCTGAAGGGTTGGCACATCTCTCTGGGATTTTCCACTCTCTCATTCCTTCCGGAACTGGCCAGGGACCAGCTTGCCAGGGGGAACAAGGACAGCACAGGGGCACAGAGGCATCTGTCTGTTTGTATCGAAAGCCAACCCTGATGATGTCTCTAAGGTGACCTGCCTCCCTCCTGCCCGTCCCCCTCTCTCCCTTCTTGCCCACCTCTTGAATACCTATAAGCGCTGCTAGGCTCTACCTGCCAAGACCAGGAGGCTGACCTCCAGGGAGAGACCTTCCTTCTTGATTTTTAGCTAAGTAATCCTTGCAGATGGTTCTCCTGGTTGGAAAGGCACAAAGTACAGTGCAGAGGGGGCAGAGCACCTTCAGCCCCGTGTCATTTCCCATCCCCCCACGCTTGTTCTGTCCACTGGAGGCATTCTCCACTGACCTCCTGTGCCACAGAGGAGGGCCAGCTCACTGGCATTCCATCCCTGCCCTCCCAGCGTAGTTACATCACATTCTATGCTGTCCCTTTTCTGCTGTCCCTTTACTGGTTGACTTTGTCAGCAAGAACCAGTTGTTGTTCGTTAACATCAAGTCACTTGCAACTCGTAAAGGCCCTCCCTACATGGTAACGGAATGAAATGCCACTTGGTCCTGTGCCAATCTGTCTTGTTGAGGGTCTTCCTCTTTGTCATTGACCCTCTACTAAGTATGATGTCCCTCTCCAGGGACTGGTCTCTCCTTATAACATGCCCAAAGTATGCGAGATCAAATCTCGCCATCCTCACTTCTCAGGGGTGTTCTGGCCGTACTTCTTCCAAGACAGATTTGTTCATTCTTCTGGCAGTCTATCACATATTCAGTATCGTCTGCCAACACCATAATTAAAATGCATCAGTCCCTCAGTCTTCCGACTTCTTTGTTCAGCTGTTGCATGCATGTGACGTGATTGTAAAAATACCATGGTTTGGATTAGGTGCACCTTAGTCCCCAATGTGATACCTTTACTTTTTAACACTTTAAAGAGGTCTTCTGCAGCAGATTTGCCCAGTGCAATGTGTCATTTGATTTCTTGACTGCTGCTTTCACGGGTGTTAATTGTGGATTCATCTGGATTTTACTTTCAGCACTAGCCTAACATCTTTATATCTTTTTACTTTTCTGGGTGAAATACATACCCATCAAACCCTCTGCCATTTAGTTGATTCCAACTCACAGCGACCATATAGGACAGAGTAGAACTGCCTCACAGGGTTTCCAAGGAGTCGCCGCTTAGCAGCTGAACTCTGAAGCACTGTGCTACCAGGGCTCCAGATGTCCAGTAGTGACTGTAAAATACACATAAAGCAGACACGCATGTTAGCCCTCCCCAGGTTAAGAAGTCAAACACTGTCTATGTGTTTGAAGCCCCTTGGTCCCTGCCATGAAGCCAGTTACCCTAACTTTTGTGATAATCGTTCTTCTGCTTCTTCTTTAGGTCCTTGTACAGTTGCCTTGATATTCAAATAATAGATCACACTGTATACAGTATTCTGTGACTTGTATCTTTCCTTCATCACTGTTAAATTAGTCCAAGTTGAAACTACTGTGTTTCATTCACGTTCAATGCCACATTATCACTGTTCAAATAGACCACAATTTATCCAGTTTGCAGTTGATAGACATTTGGTTTGTTTCCAGTTTTCAGCTATTAGGAGCCTCCTAATATAGATCTCCAAGTTCATTTGCACAAGGTTCTTCCAGTAGCTACAGAAGTGGAATCACCTCATTGTGTGTGCATATACCTTTGGTTTCACTTGATGAGAGCAGTCTTCTACGGCATCTGCACCAGTTGACATTCCCTGTGGCCACAGGTTCTGATTTCATTGTGTAGGGTGGCCCTGTATGGGACTGTTACAAGCCCCCCATCCCTGTGCTTCTATTGTGAGACCCCACAGTCCATCCACTTCCAATCTTGACTTGCCGTTTTTGAAGGCGATTTCCTGGCATCCCTTCCGGCTCTCCTACCCTCAAGGTACTTGTGTGATGCCCTGAAGGGGATGCAAAAGGCCCTTTCCCAGGCAAGGTCCTAGTGGAGGGGATGGATACGAGGTTATCAAAACACTGACAGGAATCTGTTAAAACACCCCACAAAGAGACACAGGGGGAGTCTCCCTTTGGGTGGAGGCCAGGAACTGAAAAAAAAAAAAACCTGAGCTGGGAATTTCTCCTGGAAACCAGTCCTGCCCTTACAGCCACTGGCTTAAATGTTGAGACTCACAAGCAGCCAGCACAATGCTGAAAGTTGAGGGGAATTCTAGACTCTGCTGCACTGAGGATGAAGGGTCTTATTTCTTACAGAGACATAAAGTTCCGTTGAGTCATCCCAACTCACGGTAACGCCGTGCACATCAGGGTAGAACTGTGTGTCACACTGTTTTCAGTGGCTAATTTTCTCAACATAAATTGCCAAGCCTTTCTTCCAAGGTGTCCCTGGCTGGACTAGAACCTCTAACCTTATGGTTAGTCGTGTGTTAATCTTCAGTGCTGGGACTCTTGAAGCTGCTTCACATCTCTGCCTGCCAGCACTTTGGGGGGCCGTGAGTCAGTTTCGCCTTTGCGCGGATAGGGTCAGATCTTCGGCTGTTTTCAAGTCACCAACTGATTGGTCTGGTAGCCAGTGACCACTAGGGCTCAAGTGACTTTAAGACTCCTACTAACCCAAAGGTTGGAAATTCAACTCCAGCCAATGGTACCACAGAGAGGCCGGGTGATCTGCTTCTGTGAAGATTACAGCTAAGAAGACCCTCTGGAGCAGTTCTGCTCTGTAACACGGGGGGTGCCCTGTGTTGGAATCACCTCAACAGCTGTGAGTTTACTTTCCTTTACCCAAGAAGGGTGAAGGGTGACAAACGACTGGCCAGCTGCTTTCCCAAGGTACCATAATGAATCCACACAACCGCACTGCAGTGTGTTTTCTTCCTCTTGCTGCACATGATGAATAGAGTAGCTCAGAGACACGAAGGACACACAGCTGCAAGCAGCCAAGCCAAGATTTGAACCCAGAATGTTCTCTCTTCTCTGTATTATGCAGACTTGCAGTCTGTTTCTCAGCCCTGGCTTAACACTGACACCACAAGGGTGCTTTAAATAAATGCTGATGCCCAGGCCCTAGACCAAGGATGTCAGCATTTTGGGGGTGAGACCCAAGCACCAATAAACTTCAAAGCTCTCCAGCTGATTGCTGCATGTAACCACGGTGAAGGAGTGGTCAGTGGCATGCATCAGAACTACCAATAATAAACTCACTGCCTTAAAGGCAGGTCCAACTCATAGCGACCCTAGAGGTCAGGGTAGAACTGCCGCATAGAGTTGCCAAGGAGCGCCTGGTGGATTTGAACTGCCGACCTTCTGGTTAGCAGACATAGCACTTAAGCCACTACGCCAAATAATAGATTGACTTATAAAATAAACAGTATCACGTGTGAGTAATGTGTTTCCTTAAACAATCAACTACGTGAGACCAAATGGTCAACACTGACTCAGAAGTGATGAGAAGGGAAACTTGATTGATGGGAACAGAACACACAGTATAGAGATCATGAGAATGCTGACACCTTGTGAGAACTCTAACCACTGACATGCAATGATTTGTATAAAAATTGTTGAACATCACACCCACTGCCATCAAGTGGATTCTGACTCCTAACAACCCTCTAGGACCAAGTAGAACTGCACCATTGAGTTCCCAAGGAGCACCTGGCAGATTCGAACTTGCAGCCTTTTGGATAGCAGTCGCAGCGCTTAACCACTGTGCTACCAGGCTAAACCTCCAGTGTTGCAGAGCAGAACTGTGCTTTGTGGGTTTTCCTGGTAGTAATCTTGATGGAAGCAGCTCGCCAGGCCTGCATTCCACAGCACCCCTGGGTGAGTTCAGGCTGCCAGCCTTCCAGCTGTGCCATCCAGAGGCCTCTCCCCCAAGCACCCCTGGCAGGTGCTTGACAGTTAAGCCTGATGCCCCCAGGTCCCTGTATGCACCTCACCATGTGTCAGGGTTAGCTTCGTCACAGTGCACATCTCCCCAACTCTGTGCGCTGCCACCGGACTGGCAGCTTCTAGCAAATGCAACCCACCCATTGGGACACCCACCCTCACCCAGCGGTTGCTCAGCATTTACTAGCACATCACAGATCCACTGGATGTCGTGAGAGCGCCTGGCAAGACGCGCCACCTCCTCACCTGTGAAGGACCATCGTCATCATGACCAGGACCTCTGTGTAGGGTCCTCATTGGGGTCGCATGTGGAGTTTCTGTATATGGTGAAACGTATGAAAGCCCGAACGGGATGGAACCACCTGGTCTCCCAGGTCTCACGGGTTTTGCCAGCTCTGTCACTTGCTTAAGATATTTGCGTTTTCCTTCTCTGAAAGGTTTCCATGTTACACTGATTATGCTGTATATGGATCACTGAAAACATTTTTTAAAAACACCTCCTGTGACCATAGACTCCTTGTTTGGCTTCTCAAAAACCCACAAAGCCAAATACATTATGATCTGAGAGTTGTTCACATAAAAAGCAAGACAGGCTCCAGGAGCCTCCTTTCCAACAGTTTTGCCTTGTTTGGCCCCTGGGACTTTATATACTCTGGTGTGGCCAGGCTGGGGAGAGGTCAACCTTCATACCTCCCATGAGAGGCGACACAGGGAAGGAGTGCGGGTGTGAACCCTGCAACTCCCAGACACGCATGGAACGTGAAGACCTGGAAGCTGGTTTTCCTGTAATGATCCAAGACCGTACCCCCTTGGCAAGTCTGTGTACCTCCAGTGGTGGGTGTACCCCGGTTTGTGGACTGCCGGGCTCACCGGTGCTGCCGGACACATGCGGTCCACTTGCAGCGGGACAGACAGACCTGTGGAAGCCAGAGCCCGCCTCAGGCAGGAGTGAATCTGCCCGAGAAGGAATGGATTCCACTAAAAGGAGCCCCAGAAAGGTTGTCAGACCTGAAAACAAGGCCACCCCACCGAGTGCCGGCCCACAGGTGTCAGTGTGACTGCGCTGTAGGTGGGGTGTGGACACCCATCCCCCCTGTGCTAGTCTGGCTAGTGCATGCCACCTGTCACTGAGGTCAGGAGCCAGGCTCGGCTGCATCCTCTGCCGCCACGTGGTAACAGCCCCAAACATCCTCTCCACTGGAACCCTGCGCTCCAACGGCCGGTGACCTCACACCGAGTAACCTTTCAGGCATTACACACAGGAGGCGACCACGTGAAGGTGAGCATCCCAATGTTAAAAAGTGGGTCTTTCCCAAGGGAACCTGTCCCGCCCACCCACCCACCCACAAGACTCGAGTTTTCAGCGTTACTGGGGAGGGCCTTCTGTTCAGGGTATGTACGTTTCTCACACAAAGAGCACACACTCTGTGTTCAGCAGACTTTCCTGTTTGGCAGACTGAGGCAATCACCTGGATCGCATTCTTGTCCAAACCGTGACAGGCCAGCAAAGATTCTCTTGGATGCTGTCACTGACCCCAGTGACACATGGAGTTTTTAATTTCTGGGGGAGAGGGGGAGCAGGAGCAGTGGTGACAGGTCGGGTTCAGAGCTGAGAGTTGAGAGCCCGCACTCTGTTGTCATCTTCCAGTAAAACCTCCGCCCTTCAGTCCCACCAGCAAAGCACACTTTTGACCTTTTTCTGAACTGAATTAAGAATAGGAGCATGACTTGAAGTGGCTTTGGAATTTCAGGCATTGCCCTAGAAGACAATGGCCTGGTGTTCTTGTCTGGTGGCTTCAGAGGGACAGGACCAGAGTATGTGTTTGGCACAGCTGGTCTCCATTCACAGCAGTTTTTCATTTCCAGAAGACGAGCCTACCTAGATATGTACGAGAACCATAAATTGATCCTGACTATCTGCCTCTCATTTCTTCACAGTGAAATGCACAATGGAGGATGACAAGCCGGCTGCAGCTGTGACTTCACCACCTTAGCCACCGCTGTCCCTTCTGGCCTGAGCTCCAAGTCTCTCGTCAAGCAAAACATCCCAGCGGGGTTGCCCCTGTTGTGATTTTTTTTAATGCTAAGACCTGGTACACTAGAAGGCAGAATCTTTTCCACACAGACAAGGATTCCCTGCAAACATGCTTTAGTGTAAATAGTTTATCAGAAGACAGTAGCAAACTCTTAACTTCCTGCCAAAAAAAAAAACCCCAAACTTCCTTCTTTCATCCAGTTATTTCCTTGGTGTTTCTGGAAGCTCCTTCTCCACCACCCACTAAAATGTACCATGAACTCAAGTTCCAAGCAACACCAAAGCACGCGTGTCACCAGTTTCCCAGCTGCCTTTGAAATTAAACTCCCAGATCTCTAAACTGGGTTTCTAGTTTGCGTGGTGACTACTGTTTTCATTAAAACAAACAAAAGACATCATTGGCTGTGTGCATTCTTAAAGGAGGCAGGTTCGTACCTCTCACTGCAAACCCAAAGAGATGAGATGCCGAAGCCCAGACAACAGCAGAGGATCCTTATTGTCCAGGCCCCACAGTATTACAGCAAAGTCCTCATTTTATAGCTCCTGTTAACTTAGTGCATTCATTTATTCAGTGGTTTGCTGTCAGCCAGAATCCTCCCATCCCAAATGTCAGCCTCAGCCTCCGGGCAAGATTCAAAAGCCTAGCTTTTGTGTTGGGTTGTTTTAACAAGCTACCACACATCTTAAGTAAATAGTAAAGCCTTTATTTGTATGTTAAGAACAGCATTTTGAAAATAAAACCTATCTGCCTATTCTTTACAGCCTTTTAAATGTGTGATATTTATAGTCATTTATGGTACACACTGATTGTCTTGAAATTTCTGGAACGATTTTTTTCTTAAATAAGTATGCAACAGTCAGCCAGGGGAGGAGAAATATTATAAAACACACATTAATACATTTAATAAATATATATTATCTATCAAAAACGAGCCTTAGCTCTTTATCAATTAATAAAAAGCACCTGCTGAGAACTCCTGTAAGCTGGTATAATCATCGCCACCTTGGATTATAAAAGCCACAATGCTTCCTTTCAGTGGTTCAGCCCCGGTCCTTCAACTCAGCCTTGGCCAACCAAGAAGCTGTTGACTGAAGACCACACCCATCTCACCCTTGTTCCTGTGGCCCTGCCAGAGTCAGCGATGACAACAGTGAAACTCCAGCTTTCAACCACCGGATTGAAACCCTGGAGACACTTGAGACACACAGAACTTTCCAGTTTTCTAAGTTCTCAGAGCTGCTTCCCTCTGCCCCCAGCCCTCCCATCTCCAGCAGAGGAATCCAGGATGGTGTTAACAGTATTCCATGAAAAGGGAAGACAGTGACTGTTATTATAGTCCCCAGGTGATTGTAATAAGCAGACACAGAAAGAGTTGTGCTTACAATTAGATATTTTGATCACAGATGCTCTTCTTCCACTCGTTTTCTCCAAACAAGTCTTGTTTACACAAACAGATCTTCAACAGAGGTGCCATTTAATTCTGTCTTTCAACTCTGCCCCTTGGGGGCAGCTGGTGGCCACAGCCTTCTGGCAAAGACAGCTCTCTGTACTAGTCAGGTGAAGTCACTAGAAAAATAAGTTCTCTCCCTTCTCCCATCACACCCCCACCTCCACCTGGACTAACAAAAAACAAAACCCAGAAGCATACAGACATACCAGAGATTAAAATGGGGGGGGGGGTGCAAAAAAAAGTGGATCTCATGAAGTGAGTTTCCCATGGCTCCACCTTGAGGAGGCGAAAACCTGCTTCCCGCTTGGTTCCGTGGAGGCTGTGCTCACCTTGTACGTTTGGGCAACAGAGAACTGAGGGAGAAAGCGGTCACATGCATGGCTCCCTCTGCGGGGAGGCCTGGAGACCGAGTCACTGCGGGATCACAGCGCACCAAAGGACTCCAGGGAGCGGGGCTGAGCAGCCGTCTCCTGGCACGAGAACGCGTAAGGCTGTCGTTTCACACTGGACTGGACCGAGGTGTGAGGAGATCTCTTACTTTCCAGAATAAGGGGTCTGCCTGCAAACACCCTGCCCCCCACGCCCAGCCCCGGTCCTTGCCTTCCCAACCCTTTCCCCAATACTGCAAGTTTCCAGTCCACCCAGTCCACCCAGTGTCGCTCCACACAGGGTGCTGAAATCTGGTTTTCTAGAAGCAAGCACATGCTCTAGGCGGGGGCGGTGATGCTTCAGGAAGTCGGGTATGGGTGACATTCTGGGGCCATGCTTTCTCTCCCCCATGCATGGGCATACAAGGAAAGGTGCTAGTCGGGAGGGACATTGGCAGGAGAGCCACAGCAGGGCTGGCCAGGCTGGCCTCAGTTTCCCCAGTGACCTGCCAGGATGAAGGAAGAGGGAAGGGGACACAGCAGAGACTAGGCCTCGAGAAAAATCAGGTTTATTAAAACATATGCAGCTCAGACATACTGGCTCTTGAAGAGGTCATTCCCCCCCCCAGCAAAAACACTAACCTTTTCCATTTTCTTTAAAGGTTAAAGGCTTATGGGTTGTTGTATAGAAAAAAGCAATATAGTGATTAGAGTATATGCAGAAGGGCCCACCCTCGCTGATAACATTCCATGCCGTCAGCTTAAAACCCTTCAACTGCTCGCTCGCTAGCAATTATGCTGGCCAAACAGTGCAGAGAACACGGGGCTTTCAATGGCCGAGATGTTGGCAATGTCACAGAACAAAGGAATGATTTGCTCAGGACAGATGGAAACCATGACAGAAACAATGGGCTCTGAGAACCATTTTCATGGAAACTGCAGCAAAACAACATAGAAATGTCCCCATATACCCTCCAAAAGCAGCAAGAAACTCCCGAGCGATCCACTCCACTCCGGAACTTCCTTCCACCTGGTAGGTCTGTGGGAAGACCCCAAAACCGCTGCAGGGAAGGCCCACACCTGGACCTCCTGCCTCCCCGGGGGATCTTCCAGCTGGTGGCTCCATCTGAGCTTTTGCAATGAACATGGAGATAAAACTGGGAAAGGGCCTGGCGAGGCACCAGGAAGTGCAGGAAGCAGAGAGATGATGGAGAGAAGAGATGAGGAGGAGGAGCCGTTTTCAGCGTATTTCTGTGGCTCTGCCAGGGACGGCCGGGGCGCGCACTCTGCCACAGATGCTAGGGAAGAGGCCCATCGAAGGAACCAGTGGTTGGCCACCGTTTTCTAAATGGGACGGTCACGTGAAACGTCCAGGTAACCTTCTCTTCTTTGGCACATGCCTGGGTTCTTCCACCAGCACTGCTTATAAAGCTTACCCCATGACTCGGTTGGGCCTGGTCTTAGACTCACACCCGTACCCTCCGTAACTGCTTCTGACCCCTCTGAAATGTGCAAACCACTGGCAAGCCAGTGAGAGAGCCCCCGATCAGCACTCTGTCATAAAATGTTCCTCTCCAAAGGGCTATGTGGATGGAGTGCTTGCTGAGGGGGGCGGGGGGTCCTGACATCCCACCAACACCAGCCTAGCCCACTGGCTGTGAATTTGGTTCTGTTCAATCCCCTAGACGATGAAATGTCTTTCCCAGCCACACTTTCAAGTGAGCCTAATACTATTTGCAATTAGCTTTGCTTTAGTTTGCAGGGACTGAGGTTGGTTTGGTATTACGTGGCTGTGTGCGTGTGTGTGGTGGGTGGCGGGGGAGGGCAGTCGGTGTTAGCTTTTCAGTTCAGCAGTGTTCACATTTACACGAAATCCCCTTAGCTGGGATTTCCAAATCTCCTGGCTGAGAGGCGGCCTTGTGCGGCTACTGTTTTCTGATTACCCCCTCAAGAAAGACAATGGCCAGGGAATAAAATCGCTAAGAGATTCTTATTCTCTGGAACTTAAAGCCTTTCACCAGAGGTGTCTTCCAGTGTAACTTGGCGGAGCAGTTGGGATCTGGAAACAAGGATAACATACTGAGAACTCTGTGCTTGGCAAAGTAAACATAGAAACTGATTCATTAACAGTGTGGCAGAGATCAATTAACTTGCTTTTACCTAGATAGGATGTATAATCCTCCAAGGAAGCCAGCAGCCACTGCATGTGTGATGCTGCTCTTTTCATGAAGGCCATTTCCCTTTTTCTAGAATCTTCCACCCCTAATGAACATAAGTTTCCTGATCCAGACACTCACTTCTCTAAGTCCTTGTGTTTTCATGAACAGGGGCCTAAAAGGGGCTTAGGAGTGAGGTTGAGTAGGCAGTTTCCTAACTGTATTTGTGATAACACACCAAATACTTGTGAATCAGGGGCTCAGCTCTCAGCTTTTCTTGGCATCTGTCCATAAACCAGCCCTGTGGATGGCAGGAGGTCTTAGAAATGCAAATATCAGCATCTGTCTTTCAGCCCTTTCCAAACCAATGTCTAGCATGCCACTCAAAAAAGCCACAGCCACCTCTGTTGAGTAGATTCCGACTCAGCGACTCTACAGGTCAGAGTAGAACTGCCTCATAGAATTTCCAAGTAGTGCCTGGTGGGTTTGAACTGCTGACCTTTAGGGCTAGCAGACATAGCACTTCACCACTATGCCACCAGGGTTCCCATGTCATTCAAAGGGCCCTAAAAACCTGCATTCCCAAATAACATCAGAATTTCCCTCTAGAGATCCAAGACTGTCCCTGACTTTCATCAAAAGAAAATGCTCAGGTTGAGTGATGGAACTGTCACATGATAGGAAAGAATGGAAACTCAGTTTACACATGTAAACTGGTTCATGCGTCCTTTCTGAAAGAAGCATGTTGCAGTGTTTGGAAAGTGAATGGGATGACAGCGCATTTCTGGATTGCTGGAGGAACAACACGGTGTCATTCCAGTGTCATTTCACGCAGGCAAAGCAGAAACAATGATCGTGCTGAAGGTCTGTTTGGCAACAGATAGTAGCCCTTCTTTTTCTTGGAATTTCTTGCCACTTCTGGAGAAATGGCCTTGTCATTAATTTCTTAAGACACGTCTCAGGGAGTTGGTATGGTGAAGAGTTCCATACCCAGCCAGGCACCCAAGAGTCAGGAGGGTACAGAGAAGAGAACCTAAACAAGACTGGGTGTCTGTACAATCTGCCAGGGAGTCCTGATTCTGGGCTTTTCCTAAAAGTCCCCTCCCAGGATGAGGCTGGGGGCAAGGTAGAGTGACAGCCAGATAATTCACACTGGACGCAGGAGTCTTCAAGACCCCTGGGCTCTCTGAAGGAATCTCCGTGTGGTCACCGAGGCAAGGTGGATTTTTGCGTGCGTGCAGAAAGGGGCGGAGGGGGAAAGATGACATATGTCAGCGTGGCATGCATTCTAGCCGCAAGGGGTGTTGGCTGAGCCACCGTCCCGCAGGCCACACTGCAGCCTCCCAGAGCAGTCTGTCCCCGACGAAGCTGCTCCCCAACGTTAAACATTTAGGCTTCCTTGCCCACACATCACATCTTGATACTTACGGTCCCACCGTTGAGCACGACGGCCATCTCAGTTGGCTGGTACACGTTGCTTCTGAAGGGAGCAGTCGGTCTGCCACCCAAGCTGCCGTTGCGAAATCCCGCGGTGCGGAGAGCTGAGGGAGGGACAGGGCGGGGCGGCGACACAACACCAAAAGAGAGACACCATTTTTCTCCTCTGTTTTCTTCCCCTGTATCAAGCCACTCTCTAGTCACCCCTGCCAACTCACTCCTCCCTTCTGTCACAAGCCTGATTCAAAACACAAGTCACAAAAGGGGCTTTGTTCCTGGGCTCTCGGTGGGGCCAGAAAGTTCCTGGACTTCAGGGAGCAGGCTAATCTGGAAGGAAGGAGGCCCAGGACTAAGCTGCCACCCACAGCTCGGTCCCTACACAGTTGCTGCAGGCCACAGGTGATAAGGACATGTCACAGCATCCTTCAGAAGGCCTCCTGTGACAAAAGACCTCCCCACATATGGACACCATCCTTGTAAAGTGCAACACCAAGCCCTTTTCCATGGGACGCTGTTTCTGGAGACACAAAGGTGGAAAACTGAAAGATCGTGGCATGGTAGGACCAACCTTGTCACAAAGAGACAGGGAAGGGACAGAGATGTGCAAGTCACTGTAAACAGGAATAAAAGGGAGATCTGCAATAAAGATGGCAAAACACGTCAACACTGTTCACCTCTCGGAGGTGGCCGCATGGTGGCTTCTCACTGGCTGTGCTGCTAGGGATGTGAATTTCGTTTTTCGTAAGGAAAAGCCGAATCAAAGCACAAGCCTGCCTCCACCGTAAGCATCATCGCTGTCTTCATTTGCAGTGAAGCACGCATCTTGCTTTGCTGAGTAAAGCCTCACTTCAGTGTCTTCCCTGAAAGAAGTCACTTTTCTGGCTAGGGAGAAGCAAGGAAGCTTGATTTTTTTTTTAACCAGTTACCTGGGATGGGGACCATAATCTCTGATCTCCAGGTAACCTTCATAGGGCACAACCTAGGGGCCAGGCCCTGCGAACAGTAATCTGCTGAATAGTCATTTATTGAATTTTCATAACACGGGAAACCAACCAACCAACCAAAAACCAAACTCGCTGCTGTCGAGTCGATTCTGACTCATAGCGACCCTACAGGTCAGAGTAGAACTACCCCATACAGTTTAGAAGGAGCACCTAGTGAATCTGAGCTGTCAACCTTTCGGTTAGCAGCCATTGCACTAAACTAGTGTGCCACCAAGGTTTCCTTTATAACATGACTGGTTATTTTATATTAGTCTCATTTTATGGAACACAGAGAGGTGAAGTAACTTGCCCAAGGTCAATAGCTTGTGTCAGAACCAATATTTGCACCCTGGAAGAGAATCTGTGTGCTTAACCTTCCCACTCTACCTGCTCCTGATACTATGCTTTTTACCATCACTCTTAGTTACTTAGAAGCCACTTAAGTTGGAGTGATATTAGAGACAGACCGCTTACAGTCCGTGGGTGGAACAAACAGTTAATATGCTTAGCTGCTAATCAAAAAGTTGGAGGTTCAAGTCCCCCCACAGGTGCCTTGGAAGAAAGACGTGGTGACCTACTTCTAAAATACCAGCCACTGAAAACCCTATAAAATTGGGAATTTAATTCTATAACCTACTGGACGGGAACCTAAGCTGCTGTGCAAGCCTCCATTAAAAACACTATCAAATATTATTTAAAAACATCAACAACAAAAACCAAAACCCTGTAGAGTACAGTCATACCCTAACATACGTGGGTCGCCATGAGTCACAACTTAATGGCAAATGGTAGGACTGGACCAAAGAAACTGGGGTGGGGTGGGGAACACATGTTTCAAGACATACTTAGGAAAACCTTCTATGACTTAGAATCTCATCACGCACCGTGCTGAGCAAGGAGACACCCTTCCCGGGAAGCAGAGAAGGGGAGTGGGGGAGCAGCACCAGGGTGGGCTGCACAGTATGGCCTCAGATTCTTCTCAACTCCTAGCCTAGACCTCCTTAAGAGAGGCTAAGAGAGGCAAGGCCAAACCACACAGCAGAGACCCAGCCTGCTGGGGTGAGAGAATCTCATTCCAAACACTGTCTCTTCAAAGAGACAAAAGCTAGTTCTCCTGCCCACCTGTGGACAATCCTGCCAGAGGGTCTTTCTCTGCAGTGGCTATTGGTGGCTCTTTCCTAGTAAATACCTTTCCCCAGTTCTTGACCCTGGAACTTGGGCTAGAACGGAACTTGGGCTAGAACTGCCTGGTTTTCTGGCCTCAGGGGCTGGAAGGACACATCTTTTAGACTGGGCCAATGAGAACATCACATCTTTTGGGCCACAATGATTGGCTCAGGGAAGGGCAATCCAGCCCAATCAGAGGTAGCCCTGGGAGTTTTGCTCAAGCATCCCGGAAGTGGGACTCAGTAGAAGCTTGGAGCTGTGGGTTGCCACGATGCTAACAAAGTCAAGAGATGGATGGTCATCATTTGAACCTCCTGGAGCAAACCACTCCTGAAACCCATGCCTCAATACATTCTTTTTTTTTTACTTCAGACAATTTGAATTAGATTTTATATTACTTGCAACTTCAAGAAGCCAGACTGACTGAATTTACCTCATCCTGACCTGAATCAGCTCTGAAAAGCTAAACAGGGTTTACTCATACGGGTGTCCTCACAGGAATCAAAGTTCGTAGGTCAAATGCCAGAATTTTCCTGTCTAGCCAGGGTGGCCCTGCCCCAGACACCAACTCAGACCCTTCCTCCGGGAAGTGGAAAGCCAGTGTTTAAACAGCCTGTGGCTGCAACGAGATCTCAGAGCCCAACTCCTAACAGAAGAACGCTTTTCTCTTTGGCTCCTTTGAGAGGTGTACATTTAATGTGCCTTGTTAACACTTTCCAAGATGTGATCCGAGGTGCTACATCGCTAGTATATTTTAATCTTCCATCACATACCTCATGCCTTGTTGATGCTGAGCAAGAAGCAGTAGGCTGGTGAACTCCTGGATCCCTGTGGGGTCTTAATTGGGGGAAGGAAATTTGGAAGCAGAGGCTGCTAGGGCTTGGCAGAGCCACAAGTCAGCCTGGGGAATGCCCTTTCTCTCATATGAAGATGCTGGGCTCTTCTCAAGGGGACAGAGCTGAGAAGGTAGCAGGAAGGTTAAAATGCAAGAGAAACAGGGCCATAGCTGCTGGGCACTGACTATTCTGAGACCCAAGAGGTCCAGGGTAAGGCCTGTGTTGAGGCCTACTTTCCTAAATTTCAAGGTTGCTGAGGTCAGCACCAAAGATGTCAATGGCTGTTGACATCTCACTGTGGCAGGGGAGCATGCTGGGAGGTTCCCTGGCCAGCAAAAGCAAAGGGAGCCTTAGCCAGGACCTCAGTCTAGTCCTGTGTGAGCCTTCTAAGGTAGTCAGCCCTGCCTGAGGCCCACCCTGCCTGGCCCCGTGTGAATTTTGGTTCGGAAGCAATTCCACTGGATTTTTTATTTCCATAAGTGGTGAAGCTGAGATACATTTGGGAAGACCCAAAACAGGACTACCGAAACAACAACAACAACAGAAGTTCTGACAACACCCCCAAAGTTGGGCCTCAGTACACCAACTGCCATTGAGTTGACCCCGACTTGTGGAGACCCATGTGGGTCAGAGTAGAACTGTGCTCCCTACTTTCTGATGGCTGGTTTTTCAGAACAAGAGTGCCAGGCCTTTCTTCAGAGGCACCTCTGGGTAGACTCAAACCTCCAATGTTTGGTTAGCAATGGAACATGTCAACTGTTTCTACCCTCCAGGGACCCCAAGGGAGGTAGGGAAACAGGACTCTCAGGCAGTTATTAAGGTGGATGGTAACATGGTTCATCTTCCTAGGGAACAATCTGGCAGCATGTCACAATATCTTAAGTGCAAGTCCTGAGCTGTCCCTAGGAACTGTCTGCAGGAAAGACTGTTGATTAAGTACACTGAGATGACTGGGTAAGAACATTCATTACAGAGTTGTTTATAATTATTGTTTGTTGTTGGGTGCCCTTGGATTCATTCTGGGTCAGAGTCACCCCATGTGACAGAAGAGAACAGTCCCATAGGGTTTTTTAGGCTATAATCTTTACAGAAGCAGAATGCCACATCTTTCTCCCACAGTCACTGGGTAGGTTCAAACTGCCAACCTTTGGGAGAGCAGTGAAGCAGGGAGCTACTTTGCCACTGGGCTGCTTGTTTATAACAGCACTAAGCCAGACATAAGTGGAATTGCCCAGCAGCTCCATTGGAGAAGACCTGGCAGTGTGCTCCTATCAAGATCCCAGCCAAGAAAACTCCATGGAGCAGTTCTATTCTGTGACCTAGAGTCCCCATGAGTTGGAATCAACTTGACGGCACTTCAAGACAAAAACTCTCTAGCTGGAGACTGGCAAAAAAAAAGTATAGTGCATAATGGAAAGCCATACATCATTAAAAGGAGAGCAGAGCACTACACAGGCAAAGGGCTCTGTGGTCCAATGGTGATTTCAGCAAGCGCACTGCAGAACACCCTACAGATCTGTGGTTTCCACCTGGTCCCCTTTTAGGATCCTGTGGAGAGCTTCAAGTCAAGTCAAACTTAGGCAGCCAGAGCCTGCAGGTGCTGGGGAAATTCTTTAAAAGCTGCCCAGGAGACTGGAATGTGCGGCTGAGATTAATGTACGTCATCCAGGTGCCTGGGTGCGTGTGCCGACACACTGAGAGGTAGGTAGGACTGGAAAAAACCTCGGCAATAACTACCTCTGGATAATGGCCTTGGGGCCTGTTTTTATTGTTTTTACGTGCTTGAACCTTCCACACGATTATCATAGATCTGTTATCATCAGGAAGGAAATAGAACGTACTTGGCTTTGGAATGTGGACGAGTGTGAAACCAATGGGGGTGCAGGCTCCTCTCAGCACTTGCAGCCCCTACCCTGCTGTGCCAACATGGGGTCCAGGTCCCTTTAATCCCCGGATGTTAGGGAACACATAAATGTTGGTTGCATTGCTCCAAGACAGGATGGATGTCATCAGATTCTTCCCTCCCTGGTCACTGTGTACTTGTAGCACAAGTGTCAACAGGGCGCCTGACATCCAGGGCCTCCGTGTCCTTGCTGTGCTCACTGCATCTAACTACATCTCACGGAGGAACAGAGCTGTCCCGACACTAGGAGACAGCAGACTGGAAATGTCCTAAGAAGAGGGACACAGGAGTCCCTGAGGTAAAATGAGAAAAAGAGGTGTGCAGCTCAAGAACTCTACTAAAAGACCTGAACTGATGGTCCGACAGCCTGGAGGGTTCCCCGGGGACATGGCTTCTAGATGTGGTACAGTGATCAAGCCTACAGGCTCTGGAGCCAGCCCACTGCGGTTTAGAACCTGGCTCTGCCTCCTAGACCAAGTCGCTTAGCCTCTTTGTGCCTTAGTCTCCCTCCTACAACATGAAGACAATAAACCAATACCGAAACCTGCGGCTGTCGAATGACCCTCTACCCACAGCCGCCAAGTCAATTCCGACTCACAGCGACCCTACAGGACAGAGTAGAACTGCCCCATAGAGTTTCCAAGGAGCACCTTGTGAATCTGAACCGCTCACCACTTAACCGTTATGCCACCAGGGTTTCCCAGGAAAACATGAATGTAAAACAATTTATTTGAGGAGTTTCTAGAACCTGCAAGGTCCAGGAGGAGTCTGTGGGTCTCAGATTGATAGGCTTCTGTTTCAGAGACAGTGAAGAGGGAGCTCTATCAGGTCCCCAGGGACCTGGTCTCTACCCTGTACATCCTCTGTGGCCCCTTGGGCAGGGATCCCCATCCTGACTGTTATCTTTTGTCCTGGCAACCCAGGACCAGCCTGACCAGCTGGACTGATGCTGGTAACCCCACCAAATCTCCTGCCAAATGCAGGCTTGCTGACCTGATGCTTTCTGGTAACTAGGAGGCAGCTCTGGAAAACGCTGCACCAGGAGCCCAGCCCTATCCAGGGGTGAAGCCACTGGGATTCCTTCCTATAGAGGAAATTAGGTACTTTCAGGTGGGAAGGGGTGATGTGGGTGGCCTGGAGAAGGTGATGACGCGACATGCTCCCCGCTGCCTGCAGGGGGCGCGCTGACTGCGCTCCAAGTCTGGGCACAGCTACTCAGCGCTGGCACGTGGCAAAACATCACTCCACAAGGAATCACGACAGTGTGGGACAGGCCGCCTCCTAGCTGTACGTCCAACGTCTTGGAACCCTCATTTACTCATCTATAAAATTGGGCTAAGAATGATACTGCCATCAAGCAGTTGTGAGGACTTAAGGAAAACAGTGTAGGTTAAGCCCACAGAAGAGCGCCTGCCACACAGTGCTCAATACAGGACTCCAAGGACAAGAGCCCAGCTGTTAACCGAAAGGTCAGCAGTTTGAATCCACCCAGCTGCTCCTCGGAAACCCGATAGATCAGTTCTACTCTGTCCTATAGGCTCATTGTGAAGCAGAATCAACTTGAAGGCAGTGGGTCTGGTTTGACTTCTAACACTACTCCTTGGAGCCTAAGTGGTACAGTGGTTAAATGCTGAGCTGATAACAGAAAACTTGACCATTCGAACCTCCTAGCCACTCTGCAGGAGAAAAACGTGGCAGTCTGCTTCTTTAAAGATCACGGCCTTGCAGCCATGATGGGGGACACAAGAGTCCCTGAGGTAACATGAGAAAAAGAGGTGTGCAGCTCAAGAACTCTACTACAACATATGAACTGATGGTCTGACAGCCTGGAGGGTTCCCTGGGAACACGGCCCCTAGACCTGCTGCTGGCCCTGACCAGAGACCAGTACTGAGGTGCATGCACTCTTCAGACAAGAAAGGACTGGACTTGGGGACACAGTGTGACCATGTGGTGTGTGTGCTTTATAGTTCTATACATTTATGGGAGGCTGTCCTACTGGTTTCTTTTTAGATGGGAGAGAAGAGAGTGGAGGGGGACAGGTGCTTGTTAAGAGGATGCCAGAAATATGGAGTGCAAAGGAGGAGTGTGCAGTCACTGGGTGAGGAGAGCAGATGGAGTTACAGATAGTTGAGCCTGCAAAAATTGATTTGGATTGTATACTTTCACTTAGTCACACACACAAAAAACACAACCCTGGAAACTTGATGGAGCAGTTCTGTCTGTCCTGTAGGGTTGCTACAAGTCAGAATCGACTGAGTGGCACACAATGAATCACACACTACTCCTGAAGGGTCCCTGGGTGATGCAGAGGGGTTGCACTAGACCACTACCCTAAAGACTGTGGGTCACACCCACCCAGTGGCACCACGGAAGAAAGGCCTGGCAATCTGCTTTTGTCACGATGGCAGCTAGGGAAGCCCTAAGGAGCTCAGTGTTGCTCTACAGAGGGCTGCCATGAGTCAGAATCGACCCAACAGCAACAGTTTGGGTTTTATGCTACTCCTGGTAACAATTTCTGTTATTATTCTTAACATTAGTATGGTAGTTCCTGATAATCCTTCAGGTGGGAGACAAAGGCACTTTTATTCAGTTCCAGTCCTGGGAAGCTAAACTATACTCTTTGGTAGTGGTTCTAAGAGCTACTCTGTAATCGCCTAGCACAGGTCCTGTGGGTTCCTGTACTGCATCCCTTCAGCTCATCCAGAATCTTCGCTCAGCAACAGACAGTCCTGTGCAGCCACACAGTGTCCAGCTGAAAGCCCAGGGTATTTGTCCAGCATATTCCCCAGAATTATAGGGGACATTAACAACAGTGGGGAGCCAGGAGTTGGTAGATAAATGCCCCAGTCCCCTGCCCTTCAGAGGGTTAGTGCTGAGGGCACCCCTGACAGTTTGAGCCCCAGATGCCCATGGCAGTTCCCGGCTCATTAGTGAACTGCTCTGACCTTTCTGCCCCAACTGGCCACCTTCTCCCTGCCCCCTCCCTTGCAGGGGGACCACCTCCCAGGTAAACAGCCTGCATCCAAGCCCATGTCTCAGGTTCCACTTTCAGGGAACCACACCAAGACTCAAATAGTACATGCCAGGTGTTGAGGGGGCTTTGTACTCACTACATCACTTCTCAGAAAGCTTACGAGGAAGATTCGGTTTTACAGATGAGGAAAACTCAGATGCCGAGAAGTTAAACAATTGGCATAAGGTTACGTATCCAGAAATGGACAGACCCAAGACTGAACTCAGACATCTGACTCTAGGATCGAAATTTTGACATTCACAGTGACTGAGGTGAGGATAGGGACAGAGCATTGCCCTTCATGGTCCCCTGCATCCATCTGGCACACAAACGGTAAACTCAAATGCTTTCAGGAAACCAAGAAATATGGTATATAGTGGCAGGTCCAGGGAGCAACAGGGAATAGTGGGGAGTGTGGCACACAGAAGGGACAGTCACCACCCTGTAAGGCATGCAACAGGGACTTCAGGCAACTCTACTGGTGATGTTGGTCAGCATTGCCATATCTGACTTTTAAAAGTAAGAAATCTGGAATTTTACATTAAATAAATTTTCAAATCTTATTTTTTTTAACTATGAAAACAAAATCTATGTAAAAGCCCATCATGGAGCCTTTATTTATGCACTCTGATCTGCACGGGACTGTACCCAGGGGCCACGAGTCCCCACTAGAGAAGGTTCTTTTGGGTCACAGGGCCCCAGAGCCTTACCCCGTGGTGGCGCTGCCTTACCTGCATTGTGCTCGTCCATGGAGAAGGCCTTGTTCTCCATGTAGGTCCGCGGCAGCTGCACGTCCTCCTCGAAGGCAGTCTCTCGCATCCTGGGCTGGGACGTATCAAAGTAGTTGGGTGTGTTCTCTTGCGGCGCTGGGAGGATGGCACAGTGGATCTCGGGGATGGCGTGGAAAATGACGAAGACCCAGCCACTGGCCACCAGGGTGATGGCCAAGGTAGGATCTCCCCAGGCCTCTCCCTGCCGCAACTCGGCATTGCCAAACAGATACATGGTCATCCAGGCGACCCAGATGAGCATGGAGAGGAAGGCCGTGACCAGGATGCAGGCCCCGTTCTGCTTCCACTTCTTGAACTTGCCGCACAGTGTGCAGAGCGCCAGCCCCACGGCGGCCACCAGCAGCACCATGTCGTAGATGAGGGCCATCACGAAATCCATGGGCTCGTAGGCGCAGGCCGGCTTGGCGTCGCGCAGCACCGTCAGCACGAGCCACTCGATGGCAATGATGACCTGCACCAGCATCAGGCACAGTGCCACGGCCACCAGCTGCCAGCCGGACGGGCTCTTGCCGTGGCGCACCAGCCTGCGCACGCGCCACGCCTGGCTCAGCAGGCAGGAGAAGCAGAGCGCGAAGAGGACGCCCCAGAGGAAGCGGCGCACCGCGCAGATGGTCTCATCTTCCCGGATGATGAAGGCAAACGTCAGCCCGAAGAGGCCCAGGGTTCCCAGGAGAAAGAGGAAGTGGAGGCCCACGGGGTCCCTCTTCTCCTTGTCCTTGATAAACGGCAGCCGCACCAGGAGAATGAGCATCAGCAGCAGCGTGATCAGGGCACCCGCTCCCGCCACCGCCTCCACCACGATGCCCCAGATGGTGTCCAGGTCGCACAGGGACACGTACTGAGGGAGGAGGTCCAGCCCGCAGCCCCGGGACGTGCTGGCGTTTTCCGAGGCCCCTGAGGCGATCACGGAGAACAGGAGGAAGGCAAGGGCCTGGTGGGTTCTCATTTTTCTCTCTGGTATCACTAGAGGTCCCGGAGAGCCACAGGGAAGGGGAGACAGGGAGAGGGGACAAAAGCCAATTCACTATGAGTCTCCTTCTTCAGAAGACCCACCCCATCTCAAACCTACTAGCACACTTGGAGGAACCTCTAGGGAGCAGTGGTTAAGTACTCTGCCGGGCTGATAGCCATAACGTCGGGGGTTCAAACCTACCAGCCACTTAGTGGGAGAATGATGGTGCAGTCTGCTTCTATAAAGGTTTACAGCCATGGAAACCTCATGGTCAGTTCTACTCTGCCCTGTAGGGTCACTATGAGTTGAAAGCAACTCCACGGCAGTGGGTTGTTTAGCCCACATGATACCCGTGGACGCATCAGGAAAAGGCACCCCTTCCTCTAGGCAGTGCAGCCCCTCACAGGACAGGGGAGGCCCACTTTAGCTCCCATCTGCACCCCCAGCCTCAGCAGTGAGCCTGTACAACAACTGCTACCTCTCACAGTGCCCTTGCCTCTGTTCAGCACATAAGTTATAAATCCAGACACTTTCAAAGAACCAAGGTATTGTTTTAGAGTGACTGAGTCTCGGAGCAATAGGGAAGGGTGAGGAGTGTGGCAAACAGAAAGGGCATTCCCATCTAAAAAGGCAGCCACAGCTCTGCAAGGCCAAGAGTCCGGGTCTTCTAGGTGCTGGGTGGGATGGGATGTTGGCTCAGCAGTTCCTTTGCCCAAATGATGGCCTTATTGGAGACCTGGAACCATCTCTGGGAAGCTGGAGAACACAGCAGGAGGAAGACTCATTTCCTCTTTAGGCCCCTTTGTATTCACTGGATTATATACCATATGCCACATCGGGCTTCTTCAAAAATAGGGGAATACTGTTCCATCTACTCAGTAATAACCACAAACATTTACCCCGGGCTTGTTCCAGGCTACCAGGAAGTCACCGTGAATCAACACTTCTGGTCCTCACATCCATCCTGTGAGGCAGATCCTGCTGTGATCGCCACCTTACAGATGACCAGCGAGACCTCCAGGAGGGCATGTGGCTTGCCCAAGGTCTCATGACCCAACTTTTAGAAGCAACCCAACACTGCCTCTTAGAAACCTCACAGACATTTCAAGCTGAGTGTGGTTGACTCTCCTGGTTCGGAGATTCCAAATTTGTGAAGTCATCTACTTGCTAAAATGTATTTGTAACCTCAAAATCAATCACCGAGGTGGTTTTGTAGTTATGCGCAGATAACGGGCACGCACAAAGCAATACAAAAAAGCAGAGTCATCCGATGCACAGGCTGGTCCTGTATTCACTAATTCCGTGTTGACAGGGCCTTTACAGACTGTCACTACTGCAATTAAGGAGGATCAAATGTGGATCCAAAATGTGGGAACATCCTGCCACCCTCACCCCACTCAAGCTAGTCTGCAGCAACCGCGACAATGGTTTTCCTCAAGTCTCCTCTCCTCCTTTCTGCTACCTCTGCCTGGAACACCTGCTCCCTTCCCTCCTAGCATGCAAGAATGCTAGTCCCCCACTAGTCTAGGCGCTAGCATGATCAGCTCAGACCTTGGCCAAGATCACACCCTGTTCCTGTTTACTGGGATCTCCTGTTGATTTCCTTCTTAGTTCTAATAGGATCTGCAGTTTTTTGCTGGTCTGCTTTGCCTACCCCTCCGGTCCTGTGTCTCCACTATCAGATGCAGAAGGGGAGAGAAATCGCCTTGCCTGTCATTGTGGACCTGGGCTTCTCAGCATCTGCGCTGCTGGCATTTGCGGCTGGATCCTTCTCTGCCGCAGGGGGCAGTTTTGTTCATTGAAGAAGTTCCACAACATCCCTGGCCTCCACCCCCTAGATGCTGGTAGTACCCTTCTCCCAGTTGTGACAACCAAAAAATGTCTCCAAACATTGCCAAATGTCCCCTAGTGAGGGAGAGGAACAGTAAAATCACCCTGGATTGAGAAATAGTGGTGCAGACTCAAGTACCAGAAGCGTACAGTGCTGGCACACAGCAAGGACTGAATGAATGGAAGACTTACTCAGCAGGCTGTCCCTCTGCCTCAGTGCCACCAACTCTTTCCTTTGCAAGGGAGGCTGACCCCCGCTCAGATGCTCACTTCCTGTCCATCTCACCGCAGCCTACTGCCCCTTGCCACTCTGCCAGCAGCCCCCGGTGTCCCTGGGGCTTCTGTAGTAAATGCAGTATTGACCACCTCTGTCTCTGCTCCTTTGCAAGTAGCTGTGAGCATCTCAGATCCTGCCTTGGCCGTGAGGCTGCTGACAGGGATAAATAATATTGATGTTGCTGAAGAAGAAAAGGGCTCAATGTTATAGACTGTGGTCTTTGCCTATAGAGGAGAGAAGCAAGTGTGGGGTTTAAAATTAACTTGACCTGAAGAATTGGGTCTTTGCCCTTGGTTCCTGAAAGATAATATCTAAAACCTTGGAATTTTTCCTGCACTCACTGAATGTCTTTAACGAGGGCTGGCCAGGCCACAAAGCCCCTATGAGGGACATCAAGCTTGTGATTCCCTAATGATAGTGACCAATCTCAGAAGAAAGGGCTGGCACCTGAATTGCGTAACAAGATGCCCAATAAAGGCTGTAGACAGGCTCCACAGGCTTCCTGGTTGGTGATAAGACATCAACACACGTGAGACGTGAGAGGGCAGCATCCTTTTGGGGGTGGAAGCTCTGTACTGGGGACCCTCCCAGACCTAGCGCTTCCTATCTCTTCATCTGCATTCTTTTTGTGGTTGTAAAACTATAATGGTAGCATGTTATTTTCCATGAATTCTGTGAATCATTCTAGCAAGTTACGGAGCTCAAGGGAAAAGTGGGAACCAGAAGGTCGGCAGTGAGGGGCACTGGGAACCTGAGTTTACAACTGCTATCTTTTGGGGGTAGAGGGAAGCTCTTAGTTTGTAGCCAGCAGTTCAGAAGTGGGAGTACTGTGTGAACTCCCAAGTTTGCAGCTGGTGTCTTTGGTTTGGGGCAGACTTGGCTGTCTGGAGGAATGTGTCTTTTAACTTGAGAGCTCTGACCTCGCTCTGGGCGCTCAGAAGGGGTGCTGGGTGTACAGTGAGTGTCAGTACAGAGATGGAGCAGAGAATAACAGAGTTGATGATACACTGATTTGAAAATGCAGTTGGTCCTCCAGTTTGGCATAACAGTTAGGGTTTTGATTTCTCAACACAGCAGGCTTGGAGTAGATGGTAGAAGCATCCTATACAAGCATTCCAGCATCCTGCTCAAGCAAACTGAAGATGAAGATTCACACCAGCTCTTGGCAGTTGGCCCAAGATCCAGCCACTGTTCCCTGACATGGCACTGCTCACATGACATGGCCTGTTGCAACAGCACCTTAGTGCCCCATCTACACACATCTGTGCAGTTATTGACTTAACTGGGTCACCGAATCCTTCAAATTGACTGGCTTAGAGTGAAACTTAACACATGCAGACACTTACCTCTTAATATGTTTAATATACTTGCTGACCTAACTCATACTACATACTCATCGGGATGTGGGTACCACCCTTTGGAAAAACTATCCTAGACAGAGCTCCTTATTACCAGGCCCTAGAAGCACACTGGGAATCAAAACTGAAGTGGATGAGTCGGGACAAAATGCCATCAGCCCACTGACAGATGGAATGACTCCGGAGAGGACTTGTCCCAGATAGCTCATCCACGGCAAAGCAAGTAATACAAGAAACACCCCCGACAGCCCCTCTAGGTCACACAGCAGTTAATCCTATCCAGAGAACGGCTGGGAGGATGATAACTAAGAATGTGTCCTGGAATATTGATCCCACTTACCTGTAGGCCAATGGTACCCAACTAGTGATGATTTTGACATCCAGGGAACATCAGGCAACAGTTAAATGCTCAAACACTAACCAGAAAGGTGGTGGTTCAAACCCACCCAAAGGTGCCTCAGGAGAAAGGCTTGGTGATTGGCTTCCCATGAGTCTCAGCCTTCAACACTCGGTGGCACTGTTCTACTCTGCAACGCGTAGGGTCACCGTGAATGGCAATCAAGTCAATGGCCACTAGCTTGGATGTGGTTTTCTTAGAGACATTTCTGGTTGTCACAATTGCTAGTGGCATCTAGTGGGTAGGGACCAGAGAGGCTGGTAAACATATTACAATGGAAAGGACAGACATCCCCACTCCCAGTCAAATGTTCCATTCTGAATTGTCCACGCTGAGGTCAAGAAGGGCTAGTCTAGACAATGGAGGACAGCGCTGATGGGGAAGATGTTAGGAAAGCAGCTGGGCCTCAGAGCCCAAGGCCCACACCCCTTGTCCCTGCCTTCCAAGAACTCAGCCTTTTTCATTTCTCCATTGGCAGCTGCCCACATTCCCCCACATTCACAGGAGAATCTCCTCGCACCTCATAGCTTAGCTGCAAATAGGGGCTCAGTTTCTGTGTCCTCACCCCTTTCTGACTGGTCTTCCAACCACAAGAAACCAGTGGGGATGATAGAACACCAAAATGAAAACCAAGCTTATGAAATTGTGCAGAGGTCTCATGGTCCAGGTCTCTTGCTTCTGCCTCCTTTCTGACCAGAAACAGACACACACTTGCTTTCTGCTTTCATTCCCTAAGGCAGAACCCAACCATCTTTCTGAAACAGCTGCTAGTTTTGCTACCCGGCATCTGCTTCTCCCATCTCGTTTTGGAAAGAGCTCCTAGCCCCCTCGAGCCCTAGCTCTGAGCATGGACACCTGACTCAGGTCTGGCCAATCCGAGTAGTTATCCTACTTTTGCCACCGTGATTGGCCCAAGGACAAGCACATGTCCTGAACCCAACCAATGAGAATCATCCCTAGGATTTTTGCTACAATTAACTAGGAAGAGGTCTTTTTCGGTTGGGGTTGAATAGCTAGAAGGATACAGGCCTGGAGCTGGGGAAGGATAGATTTGCTACCATAGGGAGTAATCCTAAGAGTAAAGCTCACCCTGAGAAACAGCTAAGTGATGGCTGAGAGTCCCAATTACCATTGAAAGCCTGGATTCAGCTATGCCTGAAGCCAGACACTCTGGTCTTCGAAGTTTTAGCAGCCAATTTTCCTTTTTTCATTTAAGCCAGTTTGAGCTGATATGTGTCACTGTCAAAAAAGCCCTAATACTCTTCCTCTTTTTGTGGCCCCCTTCTTCCAGAAAGTCTTCCCTACCCAATGCCAACATTTAGGCATGCAGATACAACCAAGGGCTGCCATAGGGTTCTGGTTTGGTTCAGTTGTCTTGTTGTTACGTGCCATCGAGTGGGTTCTGACTCACAGCAACCCTATGAACAACAGAACGAAACACCGCGCGGTCTTGCGCCATGTCCACAGTTGTTTTCATGCTTAAGCCCACTGTTGCGGCCACTGTGTCGATCCATCTCATCAAGTGTCTTCCTCTTTTCCACTGACCCTCCACTCTACCAAGCATGATGTACTTCTCCAGGGACTGATCCTTCCTGACAACATGTCCAAAGTATGTAAGATGCAGTCTTACTATCTTTGCTTCCAAGGAGCACTCTGGTTGGACTTCTTCCAGAAGAGGTCCGTTTGTTCTTTTGGTGGTCTGTTGTACATTCAACATTCTTCTCCAAGACCACAACTCAAAGGCATCAATGCTTCTGTCTTTTTTGTTCACAGTCCAGCTTTTGCATGAAAATGCCATCACTTGGGTCAGGCACGTTTTAGTCTTCAAGGTGACACCCTTACTTTTGAATACTTTGAAGAGGTTCTTTGCAGCAGATTTTCCCAGTGCAAAGTGTCTTTCGATTTCTTGACTGCTGCTCCCAAGGGCACTGATAGTGGACCCAAGTAATATGAAATCATTGACAACCTTAATCCTTTCTCTATTTATGGCAATGTTTCTTACTGGTCCAGTTGTGAGGATTTTTGTTTTCCTCATGTTGAGGTGCAATCCATACTGAAGGCTGTGGTCCTTGATCTTCATCAGTAAGTGTCTCAAATCTTCATTTCCAGCAAGTAAGGTGGTGTCGTCTGCATGATGCAGGTTGTTAATGAGTCATCCTCCAATCCAGATGCCTCGTTCTTCATATAATCCAGCTTCTTGGGTTATTTGCTCAGCACACAGATTAAAAAGGTATGCCGAAAGGAGACAACCCTAATGCACGCCTTTCCTGACTTTAGACCATGCAGTGTTCCCTTGTTCTATTTGCACAACCACCTCTTGATCCACTTACAGATTCCTTAAGAGGACAACTAGCTGTTCTGGAATTCCCATTCTCCGCAACGTTATCCATAGTTTAGTATGGTCCACACAGTCAAATGCTTTTGCGTAGTCGATGAAACACAAGTAAACATCTAGCTGGTATTCTTTGCTTTCAGCCAAGATCCATCTGACATCAGCGATGATGTCCCTGGTTCCACGGCCTTGTCTGAATCCAGCTTGAATTTCAGGCAGTTCCCTGTCAATATATTGCTGTGGTCACTTTTGAATGATCTTGAGCAGAATTTTACTTGTGTGTGATGTCAACAGTATTGTTCAGTTATTTCCACATCTGGTTGGATCACCTTTCTTTCAAATGGTTCAGTTGTCTTAGCCAAGCCAAGTGCCGGTGAGTCGGATCCGACTCACGAGTTGTCTTAAGAGGGCGTCCTTAACATATTAAGGACCCCCATGAGGTGACAGCTACCCCACTGTATAGAACAATTTCCCAGATGGGGGAAAGGTAAGGGTAATACAGTGCGTCACAGGATGAAGCCAACTGTGGCTTTTGTAGGGGTTCTGGAGGAGTGAGAACTGCCTTGCAGGGTGATCTATTACTACCATAGTTGACAATAGCAAAAAAATAGTTGCCATGGATTTAATTCCAACTCCTGGCAATCTCCTGTGTGTCAGAGCAGAACTGCATTCCATAGGGTTTTCAATGGCTGATTTTTGAAAGCAGATCACCAGGCCTTTCTTCCTAGGTACTCTGAGTGGACTGGAAGGGACAATCTTTGAGTTAGCAGCTGTTTACATTTCTGAGCAAGTTACCCATTTGTACCACCCAGGGACTTTGACGACATAACCAGAACCCAAACCCAGTGCTGTTGAGTCAATTCTGACTCATAGCAGCCTTATAACACAGAGTAGAACTGCTCCACAGAGTTTCCAAGAAGTGCCTGATAGATCTGAACTGCCGACCTTTTGGTTAGCAGACATAGCACTTAACCACTACGCCACCAGCGTTTGTCTGACAACACAGTGCTTGCTTATTCCCAACACCCACCACTGCCCTTTGTGTACAGCAACAACTTACAGTCTGCACAAACCATTTTATGGGAGATGACACCGTGGCACAGTAAGGTCAGCCAGCTTGGTCAAGGTCACACAGCAGGAGGCAAACAATCCTACTGTTGTCCCTGAGTTCTCAGTACAGACCAGGCCTCTACAAATGTCACTTGGCAAGTCCGTTGCTGCCTAGTCTCAGCTGGGTTCCCCGCCCTCGTTACTCTCCATCCCAGTACTTCCGATTGTTGTCTTTGTGGCACGTGCCACACTTCTCCATTATTTTACTGCTATTTTGGTCTGCGTCACCCATCCCTGGGCCCCGAGCTATCTTGTTCTCTACTGGTCCCCTGGTGCCTGCTCCATGGGAAGCACTTGTGGCCCACTTGCCGAAATCAAACTTACTGCCACGGAGTCAATTCTGACTCATAGCAATACTGTAGAACAGAGATCCAAATTGCTAGCCTTCTGATCAGCAGCCACTACGCCACTAGGGTTTCCAGCTGCTGAAAGAACTGATAAATTCATTCTCAAATCCTCACATCACTGCAACGTTTATGATGTTCCCACTTTACAGATGCAGGAACTGAAGGTTTAGGTCAAAGTTTGATGGCTGGCACCTTGTGTACACATGCAGACCCTCAGAATGGGTTTAGCCATCTGTCTTTCAGCAAGCCTGCAGGCATGTTCTTAGGGACCCCGTGATGCAGAAGGAAGGAAGCAGACAGCAGAAGGCTGGCCCTGTGCTGGGTACCTCCCTCCCCTACCGACTGCTAGGTAAGCCCCACTCTGCTAAAGCAGCCACCTGATGTCTCCTGCTACCCATGGCTGACAGCTCTCCAGGGCCTGCCAACCAAGTAACACCAGATGAGAGGTTTCGAGCCAGCGCAAGGCAGGGCTGATTGGGACAAGCGAATGCATGGCTACCAACCCGGGGGATACAGGCATGTGCAGCTTCTCAAAAGAAGTAATGAATAAATGTGAACCAACGCACGAGACTCACCTCACACACTAATTACCTTTGCTGCCAGCCAGGCTCATGGAAACGTGACTCACTCAGATGCTTTTAAATCCACTGCACTGAATCCCACACAACCCCCTCCGCCAAGGACCAAAAGCTGCCGGCAGGTGGGAAGAAGCAGGCTGCATCTCTCCACAAGCTGGGGCCTGTTGAGGCTGGAAGGAATGCAGGCAGATTCCTTGTGTGACAAGGATGGGCTGCCTGTGTGGAGCCCACCTGTGCTGCCTGTTCTCCCAGTCTTTGGGAAAAGTCGGAGCTCCAGAGCCAGACATCCCAGGTTCAAATCACGCCTCTGTCACTTGCTAGCATCTGGTGACCCTGGGCAGCTGACTTTTCTTGCCTCAGTTTCCTTATCTGACAAATGGGTGTGATAATGATACCCACCTCAAGGAGTTGCTGTAAGGATGATTAAAATAAATTAAGGTTCGGGAAGGGAGTCCCTCGGTGGTATAAATGGTTAGGAACCTAGTAAGGCGAACAGTTGGAGGTTCACCCACTCAGAGGTGCCTCAGAAGAAAGGCCTGGTGATCTGCTTCTGAAAGGTCATAGCCTTGAAAACCCCAGGGAGCGCTGCTTTCCGCACACACGGGGTTGCCATGTGTTAGAACCAACTTGATGACAACTAACAGGGTTTAGGATAGAGCTTGATACACGGTGACCACTTAAGTAAAAAATCTGTTAGTAAATAAAAAAAGGTTGGCAAATGCTCCCTTGTTCTGGGTCATGAACTCTTCTGATTCCATTCCTGTCCTCTCTCTTCACTTTCCAGGAGGGGCGGTTGCCATGGAGATGGCACTGTACCCGCTCCTCACCCTGGTATGTGTCCATACTGGTTTGCTGCCTCCCCCATCACAAGTGAGCAAACAGGTCCCTGAGGTGCTGTGAAGAAGAGATGCCTTCAGGGGTCTGCTTTGGGCACACTCCCACCGCAACTGTGCTGTTTCAGCAGCAAGTGGTCCAAGTTGGCAGCCTTGCTGGGAAGGTGGGTTTCTGGTGGGGCACCTGAGCCAAGGGTTCAAGGCCAGCCTGGGTGCTCTGAAACTGAGGTCTTTCTTGGAGAGTGAGAGCCAGATGCCAGTCATGCATTTGGGAACCAGTGTCCCACCCACCCATGTGAACCCAGAACTCAAACTCACTGACCCATAGCGACCCTATAGGTTAGAGTAGAACTGTCCCATAGAGTTTCCAAGGAGCACCTGGTAGATTTGAACTGCCAACTTTTTGGTCAGCAGCCATAGCACTTAACCACTGTACCACCAGGGTTTCCACTCATATGACGGAGACACAAAATGTATGAAGCCACTTTGGAAGATGCCATTCTGACCAGACCCACTCGGCCTCCTACCAGCAGGAATCCAAGCTGGCCACCTAGTCATCCCTCACCCCCCTGTTCCCGCCAGACTCAGTAGGTCAGAGGCATCTTAAACCCACCTTCTCCAAGGATGGGAGAGGGTACTACACCACGGAAGGGAAGGTAAAAATGAACATATAAGCAGGCCCTTTCACAGCCCTGGACATATTTAACCTAAGTGCTGAGGGTGCTTACAAAAAGGTCAGCAGTTTGAATCCACCAGCCACTCGTGGGAAACACGAAGGGGCAGTCCCACTCTGTCCCACAGGGTCACTATAACTCAGAATCGACTTGTAACAGCATCTAACAACAGACCTAGATGAACATCTGGCTCAGGGTATACATTAGCCTCCCTGAGAGAGTAAGACCTTCCTGAGAGGGAGCTCAGAATAAGGGTGTCAGAACTCGGTTATGCAGCTCTGTGACCTTGAGCAAGTTGCTTAACCTCTCTGAACCTGTCTCTCCTTCTGTAAAATGGGGAAAATGACAGCACAGACCTCAAAAGACTCGTGTGTGTCGAAACGGTACACAGCAAGTACTCACAGCACAACATTTACCCACAGAAACACCCAGCACATGCTTCTTAAAGAGACAATCAGCCCCCCATTGTCTGATTGGGAAAAAGAGGTGAAGGTCAGGCACCCTGGCCTGAGAGGAACTAGAATTTATGGGCTAAACTGGGACCAGGACTCATTCCTCCCAGCTCCTGACTCCAGCATCTCTCTATCGCATACCCCCAATCCCAGGATAGGGCTGGGGAGCCCCTGTCCCCATACAGCCCAGAGTTACACTCTGTCCCAACCCCCTCCAGCTACAGCGATAGCGCTGGAGCATTTCCTGCAAGGCAGTATTAAACTGTTACAAGGTTTCCTGACGTTAAACTCTTTTCCAGATCCATAATCTCTGATATCTTTTCCAAGTTACAAGATCTCACAGCTTTCACTTCCCAGGCAGACCAGACTGACCACCAGTCTATGGTAGGGGTTCGCCAATGAAAAATCCCTCTTAGGTAAGTCAACAGGGTCAAAAGAACACAAGCACCCTGAGTCATGAATATGCATAGCAGCTCTAACCCAGTAAATAACAGCAATCATTTAAATGCAAATTGCATCCTTGGCCGCCCATTCCGGAGTGGATGGTTCCTCTCCAGCTGTAATTCGGGAAGAAAAGACTGCTAAACTCAGAACCCCAGGAAGCTCTGAGCAGAGGTGCTGATTTGTCGGAAACCAGCGGGCTGTGGGCTCGGGGTGGGGACCAGTTAGCAAGGACAAGAACTGCTTAAAAGAGGGGAGTGGTTTTAAAAAGCTGAGCCACTCCTCCAGCGGCCCTTGGGGCTGCCCAGGCTCAACTGGGTCCCCAGCGGGCTGGACAGACGGAGCTCCTTGGAGACTGCTGGCGTCTGGCCAACGGCAAAGACAGGGAGGGGAGCTTTTAAACAATCAGATCCTGTGGCTTCCCTGTTCAGACTCCTCCAAGGGTTCCCTAGCCCAGCCAGAATAAAACCTGATGTCCCTTTCACGGCCCCAAAGGCCGTGATCTAGCCGGTCCCCCCTCCCCCCACGACACACATCTGCCTCGGAGCTCCAGCCACAATGGCCTTTGTTCAGTTCCCCTACACACTGAGCTGGTTCCCACCTCACAGCCTTTGCCTGGCCGAGCTCTCAGCCTGGTCCGCGCCCCTCCCCCGCCAAATCTCCCGGTGACCCACCCCTCTTCTTGGAAGACTCAGCTCAAATGTCACTCCCAGAACAGTCTCCTTTTAGCACACACGCCTCTGCCACTTTCTTTTATATCATTCCGTTTTACTCTCCCGACAGCACTTATTCTGATTGGAAATCACATCTCTTTGGTATTTATTGACTTGTTTCACGCTTGTTGACCCCTCTCCTTCCGGTGCAGAGGCTTGCCCGTTTCATGCACCGTAGTGCCCAGTACCCAGCTCTGTGAATGGCACATTTGTTGAGGGCTCACATTAACCCCTTCAAGATTTTAAGCTTCGCTATCCAACCACTCTGAAATCCCACGTCTTGGTTCCCGTGCCCCACGTGACAATTCCTCCCGCTAATCTACTTTCGTCCCCAGCTCGGCTGACCCCTTTTCAGACTCGGAGCAGGCACAGATAGGAAACCGTGCTCACCCACAGGCAGATTAACAGAACCGATAGGGCCGAGGGCTCCAGACCAGCAGATGACAATTTGCATTCTATTTTACATGTCATTTGCATGCAGTTTCACTCCTCTAGTCTCCAAAACCTCTAGCTCTCAGCCAAAGAAACTTCTGAATTAGGTGTCTTCTGCTCAAGTGCCAGGTCCCTGTCTTCCCTCCCTGTCCTCTTTGTGGGGACCACCAGCTCTTCCTGTTCTCTGCTTAGGTGTCCCCCCATCCTGGTGCAGTTGTGGTGCCAATCTGGCGCGTGGGTCAGGCCCCAGGGAGGGGCACCACTGCCCGCCGCCACACTCCAGGGGCCTTTGTCCATGCTCCAAGGACCTGCCCTCTGGGCAAAACAGAAGACCAGGGGGGCTAGTCAGGCTTGAGTGCGATGGAGCAAGAGCACAGAAGGAACCCGCGAGCCGCGCAGGGATGTCCTCTGGGGCAAGGTCGCTGTCCCCTCCTCAGTTGCTTTATCCCCGGTCCAAGAGGTGGCGAGTCCTCCCAAGTGAGCTCCTCTCTCCCAAGCGGCAGAGACCTGGGATGCCGGGGGCACTCGTGGGGCTGGGAGCTTGCGCACCCCAAGAAAAGCGGACTCAACATAGGGCTCTCCCCTCAAGCCTGGTACCCTGTGCCGTTGGCAACCCAAATACCCAGGGTCCGGAATGGAAACGCCAACCCCCTTCCCGGGCCATTGTATGCAGCTGCCCTCTCCTGTCGCCCCGATTGCGCCCTGTCCCGGGGCCCTGGCTCTGTCTTCTGTGTCCGCAGTGTGCCCTCCCTCCCCTCTACCCGACCGCCGACCAGTAGTGCTCAGTCCAGGCCAGCTTCAAATTGACCCCCTTCCTGCCCCCTGTGGCAGGTGTTGCCGGTCAGCCCCCAAAGTCCGGCCCTGCGCCCCCTTCCGCTGGCCCAGTAGGCGGTCGCCCCCCACCCGCTCGCACCGTAGCCCCCAGGCCCGCCCGGGCTCCCCTCACCAACAGCGGGTCACTCGAACACTTCGGGCCCCTGTAGGCTCCCAGCCCCCTTAACCTGTGGCCGCCCTCAGCACCCCTCGAGAGGCTTAGCTGTCCACCTGGTTCGGGTACGCTGCCTTCCCCCACCCCATCGTCTGTACCAGGTCCCCAACCCCCCTTCTTCTATGCACCCTCCCCCCCACCTGCGGTTCTTCTCTGGTCGAATTATGGTGGTCTCCCTTGGGTACCCAGCTACTGCTCCAGCAGACTCAATCCTGGGGAGCTGGCCTGTTAGAGGGTAGGTTAGAAAAGCGCCAGCAGCAAACACTCCACCCTCCCAGGTCTACGGCGGGAAAAGTTTCTAGGGGCCCCGCAGCGCCCTCCACCCCCGCGACGCGGCTCGCACTCACCGACCCAGCGGCCCTGCAGCGCCGACGGTCCCGCTGGCCGGGGGCCAGTCACATCTCTGCAGCGAAGCCGCGGCCCCCGCCCCGCGCACGCCCGCTCGCCCGCTCGCCCGCCTGGCCGGCCTCACTGCATCGCCCGCGCGAGCCACTGCCGAGGGAGGCGCCCCCTGGCCAGGCGCGCGTTGCTGCAGCCACCGGGCCCCGCCCACGGAGCACAGGCCCCGCCCCGGTCCCCGCCCCCGGCCTCTCCGGGCCCTGCCCCTGGAGCCGCCGGACTCCGCCCCTGGAGCCGCCGGACTCCGCCCCCGGAGCCACAGAGTCGGGTCCCCTACCCGGACCAGGAACCAGTGACCTCCAGCGCCTGCTCCTCGTTGTTTACCTGGACGGCCGAGAAGGCCCTCTTTCCCAGGATCCCAAATTCGGAGACGCTCCCTTCACATCCACCTACAACGCTCACAGTGAGCCCATAAGCAGTACAGACGCGCAGCGAGGGCACTCCCCAGCTAACATAGACACAATGGGACAATCCACGGGTGTCTTAGTACAAGGACTTCCCTTCAGCCCAGCGCACTCTCCAACGTAGGTCCGTAAGCAGTAACTCCCCCACAACACACCAACGCCCAGTCCAAGACGCAGAGGATCCGTCTCGCGTCCCCTGGGCGTCGGGGTAAACTCTAGGACACACGCGCGCGGCCTGGCCTCTTCCACTTGGGTCTGGACGCAGACGCGCAGACACTTCCACTCTGGGAGCACCTTTGTCTCCACGTGTCCTGAAACACACATCCACATCCACACGGTGCACCTTCACGTGAGTCCACAAGCAGGATCCCTGCCATCACCTCACACACATCACCCACATCCGCCTCCGGGGCGCGCACATTCAGAAGGCCGGGCCACCGGCTTTGCGCTCCGCGGACGTTCAGCCGGGGCACGAGCCCTCGGAAACCTGCTCAAAGGAGAGGCCCTGGACAACCTCCCGCCTCCGAATCCCGACTGCTACTCCACCCGGGCTGTCCGATGTCCGCTGGGCCAGGGGGGCTGCGCTCCAGCACCCCGACAAGGCTGGATTCCTGGGTGATCTTCAGACCAGCTTCCAGAACAAACAGGGGGCCCGTTCATCCAGTGGCCAGGGAGATGATCCTGTCTTTACTCTTCGCGGGGGGAGGATTGAGCTGCAGAATAATACTCTCTTTGGGGAGTTACTACAGCCCCTAATTGTTGGGGATCGGTGGATCTTTCTTTCCTTCCGACAATCCCATCCTTTCCCAGGAGCTTCCAGCCTCCCAGTTCTCTTCCTCGTCAAGCCAGATTTTCTCCGAACCAGGTCACGTATCCTTGGGCAGACTTCTCCGCTAATACTTTTTATTACTTTTAAAGACAAATGAAAGAGAGGAGCACGAGGGCAGAGATCTTGTTTTACGCACCGGTGTATTCTAGAACCACGCCTGGCACACAGTAGTAGCTCATTAAATGTATCGCTAGTGTGTTCTGACCGAAGCCTTGGTAGCACAGTGGTTAACAGCTCGGCTGCTAACCAAGAGGATTTCAAAAATTCACCGGCGCTATGGTTTTGTAGGGTCGCCTTGATTCGGAAAATACTAAGGGCAAAGGCTTTGGGGTTGGTGTCCGGACAAACGGCGGAATTGGAAAGTGGATGGTCACTGCCACCTGCTGGTGGACTGTGGAACTGACGCCGAGAGCCTTCCTTCTCCCTGCTGTGTAAATGTGGACGAGTTGCTTTTCCTTTGTTAGCCTAGGTTTTCTCATCTGTAAAATGGAGATGATTTTAATGGCACACTGCTCTTGAAGTTGTTGTGAAGGCTAAGGATACAATGTATGTCAAACACTTCTTACAATGGCACCCGGAAAGCTCTCAGTATGCATTGATCAATATTAAAGCCAGTTGTTTGTCCAGTCCATTCTGACTCACAGCCACCCTATCTGGCAGTGTAAGGCTACCCCATTGGGTTTCCAAGACTGTAAATCTTTATGACAGCGGACTGCCATATATTTCTCCCACGGAGCAGAGGTGGTAATCTCAGATCCGCGGCTGAGCGCTTTAGCCACTGAGCCCTAGCAGCGCTCCTTTGATCAATATTACTCAAATAGAAAACAAAAACAAAAACAAGCCCTTTGAAACTGAGTGCATACAGTTCCCATGTGTTTTCACAGTAGAACTGCTCCCTCCATAAGACTTTCTTGACTGTGGTCTTTAGGGAAACAGGTTATCAAGTCCTTTTGCTGTACTCCTGTTTGGGTGGAATCACCAATCTTTTAGCTTAGTGGTTGAGAGCAAACCTTTTGTGCTACCCAGAGGCCTCTGATCATTTTCACTGTTCTGACTTTATTACGCTCCTTGCTTATTTCACAGAGGGTCAGGTTAGCTTTGGGAGTGAGGAGTGAACACAGAAGGGTATTGAGTACCTCGTGGTTGCCTCCTCCCTAACATAGTACTTTGAATGTTGCTCCCCTCTCCCCCTCAAAATGCCCACCTGGAGTCTGTGTATATGAACTTCTTTGGAAAACGGGTTTTTGCGGCTATGAATTGAGGAGCTCCAGAAGAGATCACCCTGGGTTGTCTGGGGATAATTTGAATCCATTGACAAGACTTGATCTTTTAAGAGGCCAAGACACAGACACATGCCCTCATGTGAAGACAGAGGCATAGGCTGCACTTACAGTCAAGGGACACCTTACAGCCACCAGAGGCTGGAAGAGACAGGAAAGACACTCCCGTAGAATCTTCAGAGGAAGCCCTGAGTTGTCAACATGGTGATGTCAAGCTTCTGGCCGCCAGAGCTGTGAGGGAATACGTTTCTCTTGTGCTCAGCTACCAAAATTGTGGTAATTTGTTATGGCAGCTGTAGAAAACTAAACACTCCTTCACTCTCCCCAGAAAAGTTCGTGGACCCATGAATAATCATACATAGTGATTGAGACCTGTGTGGTACTTGGGGTCTTAGTGGCTTAGGGGCTAAATGTTTGGCTAGTAACCAAAAGGTCAGCAGTTGGAATCCACCAGCCACTCTCTGGAAACCATATAGGGCAGTTCTACTCTGTCCTATAAGGTCTCTATGAGTCCAGTCCAATCAATGGTGGCAGATTTGGTTTTATATAGTACTTTCTGTGTGCCAGCAGGATTCCTGCTGAAACAGGGACTAAGCACTCAACTGCAGACTGAAAGGTTGATGGTTGTTCCTTGGCAGAAAGCTGGCCATCTGCTTCTGTAAAGATTACTGCCTGGGAAACCTTATGGGGCAGTTCTCCTCTGTCCTGCAGGGTCTCAATGAGTTGAAACCAACTCCGTCTCCTTGGGTACCATGTGCCAGGTGCTATTCTAAGTGCTTTAGATATATGAACTCATGTAATTTTCCCAGAAAGCCCCTCAGCCAGACATTGTTGTTCTTCCCATTTCAGAGATAGAGACAAGTCAAGTAGAGGCCCAGGCTCCCAGAGTTGGCGGAGACAGGATCCAGCCCAGACCATCTGGCTCTGCAGTCCATGCCTTCTCCTGTGCTCTCTAAACTGGTGTCATTTGCTGCAAGGTCAGACATTGTCACAGACAAGCTTAATGTCCCTGCAGGGCTCCCCTGGTCTCCAGCCTGGGAAACAATGGCTCTAGAAGGCGATGCCAGCTGTGCCAGGCTTTCAAGGGGCCAGCTCACTTTAGGCTAATGATTCACAGTGACTTCCTGGGCTCTGTTCCTCACCTGCAAAATGATGAGAGCACTGCTCTGACAAATGTCACCGTGCATAATTAGGTGTTTTTTTGTGTGTGGCTCTTTGCTTACTATTTGTCTCCTTTGCCAGCTGTACTACAGTGCTGTGCAATACAACTTTCTATGATGATGATTCTGTATCTACACTTCCCTATATGGTAGCTATTATGTGTAGATGGCTGTTGAGCAGTTGCAATGTGAAAAGTTAGACCAGGGAAATGAATTTTCTGTTTTGCTGAATTATAGTTAAATAGCCTCAGGTGGCTAGTGGTTACTATACTGGGCAGCTCTAGGTTTTATAGTGAGGTCAAGAACCATATTTGCTGTGAATCTTTGTATCTGGTGTCCAATACAAGGCACGGCCCATCAAATATTTGTTGACTAAGTAAATAATTTGAAACCCTGGTGGCACAATGGTTAAGAGCTTCATCTGCTACCAAAAGGTCAGCAGTTCAAATCCACCAGGCAGTCCTTGGAAACTCTATAGGGGCAGTTCTACTCTGTCCTATAGGGTTGCTAGAAGTCAAAATCGACTCAACAGCAGCAGATTGGGTTTGGTTTGGGTTTTAAAGGTGAACTCGACTCCACCTCTGTATAAAAGAAACTTTGAATTGTCACCCTTCTGGGTTATTTATTTATAATGTCGGGGAGCCTCTGAAGTCACGTCGTTGGTAGGTACCGCTGAGTCATGTCTGACTCACGGCGCCCCTGTGTGCAACAGAATGAAACACTGTCCAGTCCTGCTCTGTTCTCACGATGATTGCTGGGTCTGAGCCCGTTGCCGTGGCTGCTGTGTCAGTCCATGTCACCGAGGATCTTCATCTCTTTCAGTGACCCTCTGCTTTACTAAGCATGACATCCTTTTCTAGGGACTGGTCCCTAGACAAAGTCTCTCCATCCTCTAAGGAGGACTCTGGCTATACTTCCTCCAAGACAGAGCTGTTCATTCTTGTAGCAGTTCATGGCCTAGTCAATATTAGTCACTAACACCATGATTCAAATGCATCAATTCCTCTTTGGTCTTCTTTGTTGTCTAGCTTTTGCATGTGTGGAAACCCTGGTGGCATAGTGGTTAAGTGCTTTGGCTGCTTACCAAAAGGTTGGCAGTTCAGATCTGCCAGATGCTCCTTGGAAACTCTGTGGGCAGTTCTGCTCTGACCTATAGGGTTGCTATGAACTGACATCAATTCAGCGGCAGTGGGTTTGGCTTTTGCATGCATATGTGGCAATGGAAAACAGTATAGCTTGGGTCAGGCGCATAGGACCAGTTATTGTCAATGACCATTATGGAGCTCAGACTGGTCCAGGCTTCAAGTGACAGGCTTTGATGTGTCTGTGCCAGGGCCCAGGCTTCTAACCACTGCCCCATCCTGCATTTGCGCACACACTGTCCGCTAGCCCAGGTCTCTCACAGTATGAGGTGCAGAGAAATCACCCGGCACTCTGGTCAAGAAACACATTCTGGGTAGAAGGGGCAGACAGAAGTCTGCATTCTAGCAAGTTCCCCTATGTTCTTCTGGTCCCAGAACCGCACTTGGAGTCACAGGTCTCAAGCCTACCTGCTTCTTAGGATCCCTGATGTGTTACAAAACGGGGAGACTAGACTCTTCCCCAGATCAGTTAACTCAAGATCTCTGGAGAGGGGTCTTGTTTATGGACTGAGTTGTGCCACCCACAATATGTGTGTCACCCTGGCCAGACCATGATTCCCAGCATTGTGTGGTTGTCCCACGTGTTGTCATCTGATGTGATTTTCCTGTGTGCTGTGAATCCTGCCTCTATGAGGCAGTTATGTTAATGAGGCAGGATTCAATCTACAAGATTAGGTTGTGTCTTGAGTCAATCTCTTGAGATATAAAAGAGAGAATCTATCAGAGACACAGGGACCTCATGCCACCAAGAAAATAGTGCCAGCAACAGTGTGTATCTTTTGGATCCAGGGTCTCTGCACTGATAGGCTCCTAGACCAGAGGAAGATGGATGGCAAGGACATTCTCCCAGAGCTGACAGAGAGACAAAGGATTCCCCTGGAGCTGGCGCCATGAATACGGCCTTCTACCCTCCTAAACTGTAAGAAACTAAATTTCTCTTTGTTAAATTCACCCACTTGTAGTATTTCTGTCACAGCCACACTAGATAACTAAGACAGGGCCTAAAGATCAGCAAAAAGATTAGGAAGAGAACTCAGACCCACTGTCCAAGCTGGATAGGGAGGAGATGTTAAAATGTATTTTAAGAGTACAAACATCAGGGCCACAAAAACCATAGTCTCAGGGCGGCATCCAGCAGCCGTAACTTTGGGAAAGTCACTTTGTTTCTTTGAGCCTCCATTTACTTGTCTGTGTAATGGGGACAACTGTAAAAGCATTTACCTGTTAGAGACGTGAACAGTCGGTGCCCAAGCAGCATCAGGTGCTATTATTTTAAATAAGGATGTGGGGTGGGGTCAAGGTGGGGAGCTGGGGGTCAGGGGACTGGGTCAGAGAACCAGCCTGACCTCCAATAGCTCTTCCTCATTATTCCTGTGGTGGGCACGACTTGGGGAAGAACTTGGAAACACACCTGTTTCTCTCCACTCTCTCCATCTCCTCAGTGCCCCAGGTTCTAGGGCAGAGGTTCTCAAAGTGGGGTTTGGACCCACTCAACGGGTCCACAAGGTCAAAGCTATTTCCATGATAATAAAAGGCCAGGTACTGTTGAGTCAACTTGTGCAACCCCATGTGTGTCCCAGTAGAACTGTGCTTCCCAATAAAATAATCTTTTATTGCATTTTTGGAGAAGGTTTACACAGTAGTTGAGGTTCCCACTCAGTGAGTTCCACACAAGTTGTTCAGTGACGTGGGTTACATTCTTCAGGATGTGTGAACATCCTCATGACTTCTGTTGGTTGGTCTGCTTCCTTTGGAGTGGATTCCAACTGCGGGCTTCTTGCTTAGCAGCCAAGGTCTTAAGCACTGTGCCACCAGGGCTGGCTTGTATGCGTGTGTGTGTGTATATGTGTGTGTGCATATCCACTTGTGTGTATACATATATATGTATAGGTATATAAATATATATGTGCACATGTATGTGTGTGTACATATGTATATATGTATGGGTATAGTATATGTGTATATATGGGTATATGTGTGTGTATATATGTATGTATGTGTGTATATATATGCATTTGTGTATGTGTATGTGTGTGTTTATGTATATATATATACATATATATAAACATTTTTCATCTCTACAATCCTATGAGGTATATATAAATAGTCCCTGACTTATGATGTATTTAAGTTTCTATCATCTTGTTTTTTAAATGTTTATCATCAGTAATAATGTATCACATACCACAGGGAAGACTGAAGGAGAATGACACCTTTGCCTTATGGTGTTGTTGAAGAATATTGAATATACCATAGACTGTCAAAGGACACTAACAAATCTGTCTTGGAATGGGCACAGCTAGAATGCTGCGTAGAAGCAAGGATGGCGAGACTGTATCTCATGTAATACTTTGGATCTGTTGGCACGAGGGGCCAGTCCCTGGAGAAGGACACCATGCTTGGAAAAGTAGAGGGAGGGTCAGTGAAAAAGAGGAAGATTCTCGAGGAGATGGGTGGGCACAGAGGCCGCGACGACGGGCTCAGGCAGAGCGATGATCACAAGGATGGCGTGGGACCGGGCTGGGTTTCTTTCGGGTGCACCGAGGGTTACTGTAAGAAGGGTTACTCTAAGAACCCATTTGAGGGCAGCTAACAACTGTCCTACATACAATGTTATGGCACCTAATTTGCTGATGTTATCATTCTCAGATGTTCAGTTACAGATCAAACTTATAAAGATACTGATAGTAAAAGGGAACTGTAATAGAAAAAGAAGAGATATTTGACTTACAGCAGAACCAACTTAATGATGGAGTTGCTCGAACGGAAACCCACTGTAGTCAGGAACTACCTGTACTATATCCCCATTTTACAGAAGTGACAGTTGAGGCACAGAGAGGCTAATGATCAGAAAGTCACCTCAAGTCCTCTGACAGCAGATCACTGGCCAGGGCTTTGGAGCAAGAATAACTCCTCCAGGTGTCGTTCCTGCTTGTTGAGGCTTGTCTGTGTTTGACCCTGTGGTTAGGGCTAGGAAAGGCTTCTCCTCCTCTTCTTTCTCCTCTCTCTCTCTCTCTCTCTTTCTCTCTGTCTCTTCACATTTCTCTCAAGGGCTTGGCCTAGCCAGCTGTGAAAGATTGTACTAGACAGGCAAGGCTGAGGTAGAAGTTGTGAGGTGGGGGTGGGAGCCTGAGGTGACTTGGGTTACATAAGGGCCTGCGGGACTGGGGACAGTTATGCAATGGCGGGGGGTGGCTGGTAGGATGCTGAAGTGAGTCAGGGCAAAGGAAGACACAGTGAGCTGAGACAGGAGACAATCCTGCCTTGGAGTGCAGCCCAGAGAAGAGAAAATGTGTCCACTGCTAGTAAATGCAGCCATTTGACAAGAGGACACCAGCACAGAGAAATGGGGGTTCTCTCAGGCCTGTCACCCCTCCAGTGCCTCTGTCCTGGGCAACTCCAACTCCCCTCTGCTGCCCCCCTGGGTGCAGGTGGTTCTAGGTGTCCATCTCTCCATGTGCTCTTACTAAACTCCTTTACTGCTTACTTAATTGGAGCTGGCTTCTGTTGCTTGCAACCAAGGACCTTGAGTGACACAGAGCTCTCTCCTGTGCAGATGCCCAATGAAAGGGTCCCGAAGACCCCTGCTCAGTCTATGCATATTAAGTAAGCCAACAATGGAGAGTCAGAAATTTTCTTGTCATAATTTTACTACCAGAAGATCACTCTGGTGGGCAAAGAAGTCGGTGGGGGACCCTTGTCCACTTTTCTCTGCTGGCAACAAGAGAATGGCGCTGCTATGATGCTTATTTAGTCAATCAACAAACACTACTGAGGTGCCGCACTAGATACCAAGGATGCAACTGAAAACAAGATGTTAGTGCTAATTTCCAGGTGTTTCCAGCTCACTGCCCTCAGGGGCCATGGTAGGATTGTACCATCAAGTCCCTTGTGGACAGGTGGGCCTTGTCGCTTCTACTGGCCAGTGAGTAGTGGGAGAGATGGCTGGTGTGAGGCCCTCCAGTGTTCTTTTCTCTCTGGCTGGGAGACTAGCAGCATGCAAGTTGGTTGCTGCCTTACCTGACTGGGTGCCAGGGTCACCACGACCAGAAGAGTCACAAGCAGAACATGTCCCATGAACAAGAAACAAACTTTGCTTCCCATGCAATGTCGGGTGCTGCTTGTTTCTGCAGCAGAACCTGACTTCTGCGTGATTGAAAAAGGGGCAGCCGTCTTCTAGGAGTTTAATTGTCTGATGAGCAGGTGCCCACATGTGCTAGATGTTTGTATGTCCTTCCAAGTCCAATCCCTACTCTTCACCTGCTCTTTGCCCCAGAAAGCTGACCTGTGTGGGCTGCATCATAGGGCTCCCTTGCCCTCTGGCTTCTGGTTGGTTCAGCCAAGGGGAAGCCTGGGCGGGGGACTAGAGACAGGAACGAGACTGAGGTCAGAGGGTTTACTCCTCTGGCTCCCTGCCTAGGCCTTTGGTCGGCTGTGGTCTTCTTCGTGGGGCAGCCAGTTCTACACAAATCTCTGTCGTTTTGGTCTCTGCTAACTACGTGGTCCCCTGGCCCCTTCAGGCCTGTTATAACCCTTTAGACCTAACACGGCTGCAGTGAGTGTTGGTGTACACACTGGTAGCAGCTCAGCGGCTACTCGTCCCCGGTGAGTGTGCTATTCCATGTGGCTTCTTGATGCCCACACTTCTGTAGCCTCTTTGTAAACAAACCCTTGTAGGGTACTACAGGTACTGGCATATTCTGCTGCTGGTCTTATCAAGGGGTAGAAATTCTTTCCCTTCCCACGGAATCTGGGCTGGCCCGGTGACACTCCTTGACCAAGAGAAGGTGGCAGAAATGATGTTGTAGAACTTCCGAGGATAGACTTTAAAAGACCTAAAGCTTCTTCCTCCACCTGCTTCACATTCTCCCTCTTGGAATCCAGGCCCTCCGCTGTGAGGACCTCAAGTCATTTGGAGGGGTCACAGGGAGGAGAACGAAGGTCCTTGGGTTGACAGTTCCAGCTGAGCTTGCAGCTGACAGCCAGCATCATCTGTTGCCCATGTGAGTGTGTCACCTAGGATGCTCAGCCCAGCTGAGGCTTCAGATACAGTAGGCAATGCCATTGTCTTAGTCATTCAGGATTGAATTAGTCATTCCTGGATTGAATTGTGTCCCCCTAAAAAAATGTTTGTATCATTTTGGTTAGACCTTGATTCCTGGTATTGGTCATTCAGTGCTGCCTTAACAGAAATACCACAAATGGATGGCCCTAATAAAGAGAAATTTATTTTCTCGCAGGAAAGCAGGCTAAAAGTCCAAATTCAGGGCATCACCTCCAGGGAATGTCTTTCTCTGTTGGCTTTGGAAGAAGGTCCTTTTTATTAATTTTCCCGTGGACTGGACGGGAGCTTCTGAGGAGCAGGGAATCTGGGTCCTTTCCAATGGACGTGCTCTGCCCAGCACTGTTTCTCAGTGGTATGAGGTCCCCGGCTTTCTACTCGCCTCTCTTTCTTTTATATCCTCAGAGGCACAGTACAATCCCGCGCATTGAGTTCTGCCTCATCAACACAACTGCCACCTATCCTCCCTCATTAACATCATAGAGGCAGGGTGTACAGCATACAGGGAAACCACACAATTCCGGGAATCAAGGTCTAGCCAAAATGATACAAACATTTTTTTAGAGGGACACAATTCAATCCATGAGAACCACATAGAGCAGAAGAATCACCCGCTGAACCCAGCCAACTCACACAATCAGGAGAAAGAGAACAAACTTTGTTGCTGTGACATTAATTTTATTTATCCTGTTGAGTTACGTCACCACTGCCCATTTATAAAAGTTTTTTTTATTACTCCAAGCAGAAACTCAGGACCCCTGCAGCATGAGTAAACCATGAGTAAACTTTGGTTTCTAAACATTTGTCTATTCTAGACTTTTTGTCTAAGTGGGATCATATAATAATTGTCCTTCTGCTACTGACTTACCTCACTCAGTTTCATGTTTTCAGGGTTAATCCATGTTGTAGCACATATCAGAATTTCATCTCTCCTTATGGTTGAATAATACTCCACTGCTTGTACATGCCATATTCTGTTGATTGTTCATCTGCTGATGGGCCGCTGGGATGTTCCCACCTTTGCTCCTTTGTGAATGGTGCTGCAGTGAACACTAGTGTACCCATATCTGTTTGAGTCCCTGCTTTCAAGTTTTTGGGTCTATATTTAGGAGCGGAATTGCTGAGTTAGATGGTAATTCTCTATTTCACTTTTTGAGGAACCATCAAACTATTTTCCATAGCAACTATGCCATTTTACATTCCCACTAGCAATCTTTCCAGAGATTTTTACTTTGTAGACAGTTTTTCAAGTACAACTCAATATGAATACAGATATTCTTTTCACTTAACACTCACCCCCACAAGGAAAGCAGCTGGTTGAGGAGCTCAGCTACGGGTAGGTCATTCATTGTCTTAGTTCGTCACTATTCACTCTAGTGTCTTCTCTCTTGGCTGTGCCCCTGCAATTCTTATTTCACTGATCAAGACCTTCACAGTGACAGTCCTGAGCCCCTGGCCACCATCTCTTTCTCAGGTTGTGGCCACTGCACCTGTCCATTTTCCATCAAAATTGGGCAAGAGATGCCCAAGTGGGACCATTTGAAGGCTTAAAATCTTCCTTAGCTCCTTTGCATAAAAGCCGCCCTAGCTCTTCCTGCCACCACCCGTCAGTTTGTTATACCCTGGGAGTTTGCCGGTTTCCAAGATGCTGGAAGCTATGCCACTGATATTTCAAATACCAGCAGGGTTGGCCATGGTACGCAGATTTCAGCAGAGCTTCCAGACTAAGACAGAGTGGACAAAGGGCTGGCAATCTGCTTCCCCAAACCAGCCAGTGAGTGTCTATGGATCACAACAGAAGGCTGTTTGATGTAGCGCTGAAGGAGGAGCCCCTTGAGTTGGAAGGCACTCAAAATACACAGGAGCCCCAATGACAGACTCAAACATTCCAACAGTCGTGAACATAGTACAGTATCAGGAACATGGAATTCTGTTGTGTGTGGGTTGCCAAGAGTCAGAGTCAGCCTAACAACAAGAAGCTGTTTCTGGTAGTTTGGGTCTATTATGCCTGACGTCCTTAGAGAGGACAGTGACTCCTTTCTTTTCCTGCTGGTCTCTCACCAGGAGGACCCCAAAGGGACCAGATGGCTAGCTGCCATGGCTTGAAACGTGATGGGGTGTGTTCTGTGTCTCCTGGTGGGAATGTTTCTTCTCTGAGCCAAGACCTTGACAACACCCTGCAGAGGTGAGTTGTGACTGAGTGGTGGTGGTGGCGGCTGCCACTTGAGACAGGCCTGTGCTGTCCCTCATGTCCTCACGCAGTCTGCCTCCAGTGTTGTCCCCTACATGGCCCTGGAGACACTGGAGTTGTAACCCTGGTCTAAATCATGTCTGCTGGCAGGGATGGATTGTCCAGTAGGAAGAGTAAGCACAGTGCTTACCTGTGTCATGGATTGGATTGTGTCCCTCCCTCCCAAATAGACCTCGATTCCTGGTGTTGTGGTATTGTGTGATACTCTTTATGCTGCAAACCCAGCCTCTATGATGTTAGTGAGGGAGGGTGCGCAGCAGGTGTGTTGGTGGGTAGGACTCAATATATGGGATTGTATCGTACCTGGAGGCAACCTCTTGGGGTATAAAGGAAAGGGAGGCAAGAGGAGAGTAGGGGCCCTCATACCATCAAGCAAGCAATCCTTGGAGCAGAATGCATCCTTTGGAAAGGACCCGGGGTCCCTGCGTCTCAGAAACTCCCGGTCCAGGGAAAGACTGATGACAAGGACCTTCCTCCAGAGCCAACAGAGAAAGCCTTCCCCTATCTCTGACAGCCTGAATCTGGACTTTTAGCTTACTGGACTCTGACAAAACAAAATTTCTCTTTTTAAAGCCATCCTCTTGTGATATTTCTGTCAAATCAGCACTAGATGACTAAAATATCATCTATAGCAAACAATTTCATCTTTTTTCACCACATCCAAGATTCTTCTTCAAGGTCTGGCTGTCATCTGTCTCTCTCCCAACCCCCCCAGCACCTTCCTAGAGAACCAAAGCCTCGTTTCACATTTACCATCCCTGACGGGGACAGATGACCAGTTAGCAAGGTAAGCATGGCATCACCTGTGCTTACTTACTAATCTGTAGTGAACCATTTCACTTGGGTTTCACATCACTGATGTGGTGAAACCCGTGGATCACTACGGATGACCTGGTAAGCAAGGTAAGTACTGTGCTTACCTTGCCTGGAGGGTAATCCACCCCGACTGCTGTCCTCTAACTTCACCTTAAGGTCCTTTTAAAGTCCTCAACCTGAACAAGTCTCGCTTTTTTTTGCCTTCTGCCCTGCCTGCATTTCCTAGAATTGCCACTAGGGGGAGACGTTGCTTTCTGTGCCGACCATCCTATTGTCTCTGCTCAGACATGTCACTTGTTCTTTCTTTTTTTAATTATGATTAAGCGAAAGTATACAATCCAGATAGGTTTTACATGCCCATGTATCTGCAGTTCCTTCTGCTCTCCCCACCAGGTGACAGCACACTCCTTCTTTTCGCTCTGTATATCTAGTATCCTCTTAAGGAGCGTCTGTGTCCCCCTCCCCCCTTTCTCTCCCTTCTAGAAAGAGATCAGTAGAACAGCCTCCCGTAAATGCATAGAAGCATAAAATACTTGCACCGAAGATGAGAGTTGGGGTACCGGGAGCCACACGTTTTGGAGAACACGCTCCCCAGAGAGCTCCCAGGAGCCTCACTGGTGAAAGTCCTTTGCAGCATAATTCCCTAAAGCAGTTCATTGGCTTGGGAGCTTCTAATGGGACAGTCAATCGGCATAATATAGTTCACAAAGTTCATGTTCTGCATTCTAGTGAGGAGAGTGGCATCTGGGATCTTAAAAACTTGCAAACAACCGTTTAAGATACAACTCTCAGTTTCTACTCATCAGTAGCAACTGAGAATGAAGGAAACCAAAGTCTCAGAGAAGAAACTAGCCTACAAGACTAAGAGCGTATATGAGCCACAGAGTCTTCTACCCTGAGACCAGAAGAAATAGGTGGTGCCTGGCTACTAATGCTCCTCATTCCCATCGGGGTCACAATAGATGGACCTGGATAAAGTGGCACAATATTGCAAAATAAAATTCCAGTTCTTAAAGAGTCCAGACTTAAAGCCATTGAGGAAACCCTGGTAGCATAGTGGGTTAAATGTTACACCTGTTAACCAAAAGATCAGCAGTTCAAATCTGTTAGGTGCTCCTTGGAAACTCTATGGGGCAGTTCTACTATTACCTCTAGGGTAACTATGAGGTGGACCCCACTCGACAGCTGTGGGTTTTTTTTTTTTAAAGCCAATGAAATGAGAGAACTCCATGAGACTATTGTCTTGAATTGCAACTACCTGGAGGTCACCTTTTAGCAAAATAATGTATTAGCACACCAAATACACGATCTTATCTGTATTACCCTGCTGCTGTGCAGCTGATTCTGACTCAGAGTGACTCTAGACAGAATAGAACTGCTCAGTAGAGTTTCCAAGGAGCGCCTAGTAGATTCAAAGTGCAGACCGTTTGGTTAGCAGCCATAGCACTTAATCAGTATGCCACTGCAAAACCACCTATACACATCAAAGAGGTCAGTGTTTACTCCAAAACAAAGATGAGAAGACAAAGAAACAGGGAAATCAGAGCATGGAAATGCAACAAGCGGAACTCCGTTAAAGACTAGGCTGGGTTACTGTGAAAAATGTGTAACTAATGTCACTGAACCATTTGTGTAGAAATTGTCACGTGGGAACCTAATTTGCAGTGTAAACTTTCACAGTACAGTATTTTAAAAAACCCTGAGAATTCTTGCTAAGCATGGCCATATTAAACAAGATATGCATGTAATTCAGCCACTGACACCGACTTCATGCTTTCTACCGTGTTGAATGGAAGCCACTGATTCAGTGACTCAGTTAAAGAAGAAATTGCTTTCATGGCTTTTTTACAGTTGAGGAAATCAGGGCTCAGACAGGCTTTGCAGCTTACCCAAGTGGGTGAACCAATTCATTCATTCACTCTGTCAATGTGTACTGAGCACTGTGGGCCAGACATTGTCCAGGAGCTGTGGACACAGCAGTGAACATGAATCCCTGTACCTTCTGGGAGCTGACATTCTAATAGGGGTTGGGGAGAGGGGCAGAGGAAGACACAAGAAGCAACAGACATCAAACATGCAACGCGGGGGATGTGGGTCCTAGGCTTGACAACTTGGACAGAGTGGTGCAAGACGGATGCATGGGAGCCAGGATCTGCGAGACTGAGAGAGGAGCCATGTGGATGTGTGGGGAACAGTGTTCTAGGCAGGGGAACGGCCTATGCAAAGGCTGATTGGGACTTCCTCATATCCCATGCTGCCCTCTGTCTCCCTCAAGGGATTTTGGTATCCCTCAAGGACCAGTTTAGGACCTACTTCTGTAGGAATGGAAACCGTGGTGGCATAGTGGTTAAGTGATATGGCTGTTAACCAAAAACTCAGTGGTTCAAATCCACCAGATGCTCTTTGGAATGTCTTATGGGACAGTTGACCTCTGTCCTGCAGAGACACTATCAGTCAGAATTGACTTGATGGCAGCAGGTTTGTTTTGGTTTTCCATAAAGTACAGTCTTAGAAATGCTATAGGGGCAGTTCTACTCTGTCCTATAGGGTTGCTATGAGTGGGAACTGACTTGCTGGAAACAGGTTCGGTTTGGGTTTTGGTGCCTAAACCTGCTGACCTCCTTTCAGGTCCCACAGAACTTTTCGCCTCTATAATCCCATTTGTCCCCATGGAGTCTGACTTCCTTCAGGACAAGGATCAAGGAAGATTGCTCTCTCGGCTTTCAGACTGCCAGCGCAGTTGTGTTCATACTGCTAGCAGAGTGAGTGGTTTTCAGCTGAGCTGAGGTTTCCACCCATTGTTAGTTTGCTGTGCTGGGGTGGCTTGTATGTTGCTATCATCCTAGAAGCCACGCCACTAAGTATTCAAATACCAGCAGGGTCACCCATTGTGGACAGGTTGCAGCAGAGCTTCTAGACTCAGAGAGATTAGGAAGAAAGGCCTGGCCATCTACTTCTGACAATTAGCAGTGAAAACCCTATGGACCATCAAGTGTTGTCTGAGACTGACTTGCTTGCTTATTATGTATCCTTGAGAGGAAACAATCGCTGGAGAAGGACATTATGTTTGGTAAAGAGGAGGGCCAGAGGAGGTGAGGGTAACCCACGACAGCTGCAGCAGCAGACTCAAACACACCAACAGTCGTGAAGACGGCGCAGGAGTGGGAAGCATTTCAGGGCTATACCTGGTGTCGCCCACTCCGTGGCAATAACCACGTTCCCGGAAGTCCCTCGAGGTCGCCTGCAGTGACGCATAATGGCCACGGGGTGGCGGTGTTCACCACAGATGTGCTGCTCTCCCGGCCCTGGGGATACGGGATCTAAGTGGTTAATACAGGTTTGTCCCTGAAGGAACAGCAACACTTTGGCTCCAAAGACAAGACTTTCTTGTGTGTGTTTTGTCGTTCTTTATGTCTCCACCTTCAACCTACTCAGTGTAAAGGTCTAAGAGAAGGGTGGCACTCGGGAGCTATTGAGAGGACCACAGATTGAGACTTTGGGGCAGAATGAGGAATTTGTGGCTCAGAGGGGGAAAGTGAGTAATCCCAAGTCACGTAGCTGCTTGGACCTTCTGATCCCTGGACAGCTTCCCTGCCACTTTGCCAGGCCCAGGGTACAGATGGAGCCATTGATGGAAGGCAAGGAGTGTCACGACCATGGGTAAGCAGAATGAGCCCTGGATGTAGGGTCCAGAGATTGACCATCATGCCCTGCTCATTAGAACTGGAATCAGAAAGGTGGGTGGCTTGCTGCTTAGAACTGGGGAATCCTTTTCTTACCCCAAAAGGGGAATAAATAAATGGGATGTGTGTATAGAGACCAAATGTGGACTTGTCTTGAGACTTGGTTTTTATTCTGACTCCGCAGTACCTGCATTAGAAGAAGTTTTAAAACTGCCTCAACTTGGCAGAATCAGGCATACCTGTTTCAGAATCCCCTTTCTAGCTGTATGACGTTAACCTCTCCAAGCCTCAGTTCCCTTCCCTGTAAAATGGACATAATAATATGGATTAAATGAAGTGATCCAGGTAGAGAGACCAGCGCAGTCCTTGGCATGTTATAAATGTCTACTATATGCCAACACTGGCCTGGGGTGGAGAGGAGAAGGGAACTCACGTAAGAATGGGTGGAGGGGCTCAGAAATATAGTTAGGTTAAAAGGTGGGTGGGCAAGGCAAGGATGAGAATGCTAGCTTTGGACTAGAAGATGAAATAATAACCAGAGCAGCTACTATTTATTGGATGTATGAGTTACTGAATTCATTTATTACTCATGGCTGTCCAGGAGGCAGGTGCTATTATTATGCCCATTGCCCAGCAGTGGCAACTGAGGCTCAGTAACTTGCCTATGGTCATACAGCCTGTAACTGGTGGAGACTGAATCTGAGCTTTCAGATGCCAAAGCCACAGAGCTCCAGGACTTTAATCTTACAATACACCTCTAACGTCCTCCACCTTCCCTCAGATTTGGTTACCCTGCTAGGCTGCTAGCCTAAAGGTGGGCAAGTTGAACTTGCCAGCAGCTCTGCAGGAGAAAGATGTGGCAGTCTGTTTCCATCAAGATGACAACCTAGAAACACTCTGGGGCAGCTGTATGTTGTCATACAGGGTCATTATGAGTGAGAACCGACTCCAAGGCAAAGGGTAAGACCACCTGTGGTGGTGGTGGGAGGTTGGGCAGGGATTTTAATTCTCTGAGGCAGAGTAGCTCCAGCCCCCCAAAACAGGACTCAGTGGCCTCACTGGTGAAAAAGGCACATCCCCAGGCACCCCTTGGGCCCCCCCCATCAAATCAGAATGAGGGGTAGGTTAAGAATAACAAGTGCTCCCTGTAAAGTGATGCTTATCATCATGCAGTTTGGGGAAAATGTGACATACAGAGCCAAACCAAAAACTTGACTCACAGCTACCCTATAGGACAGGGCTGGGCTGCTCTATAGGGTTTCCAAGGAATGGCTGATGGATTCAAACTGCTGACTTTTAGGTTAGCAGCCTGAGCTCTTAACAGCTGTACCACTATGGTTCCTGCCTTAAAGCCAAAGAAACTCCTGAAACCACTGCCAGTCAAGTCCAGTCTGACTCACAGTGACCCTACTGCAGAAGTTCTTAAACCTGAGTGTGCGTGGGACCCACCTGCTGGGTGCTGGGCCTCACCTCAGGCTTTCTACTTCAGTAGGTTGGGATAGGACGGAGAATTTGCATTTCTAACGAGTAGGGCTGATGTCCTGGACCAGGCTCTGAGAACCCCAGGCTTGAAGCAGGATTCTCAGCCTGGTCGTACATTCCAATATTCTGGAAAGCCTGTGAAAACTCACTGCACAAGGACTCCCTAGCCATCAGAATCTCTAGGAGCAGGAGCAGGCTGTTTAATTTTTTTTTTTTTTTGATTTTTAAACAAAACCTTCCCAGGTGGTAACAACACATAGCCAGGGCTGAGAACCACAGTGTGAAAATCTGAAGCCCTGAGTTACAATGGCAGCCCTGAGCCCCACTCCTGACTCAAAAATCGGGGGAGCTGGGGATACTTGCATTTTCAACAAGCACCCCCCAGACTCATTGCTGTTGCCCTGATTCTGGCTCATAGCAGTGCCACAGGACAGAGCAGACATACTCCACAGGATTTCCAATGAGCAACTGGTGGATTTGAACTGCCAACCTTTTGGTTGAGCAGCTGAGCTCTTAACCACTATACCACCACTCATTATGAGAAAAACAAACCCAGTGCCATCGAGTCAGTTCCTACTCATAGCAACCCTACAGGGCAGAGTAGAATGGCTCCCTAGAGTTTCCAAGAAGCACCTGGCAGATTTGAACTTCTGACCTTTGGGTTAGCAGACATAGCACTTAACAGCTATGCCACCAGGGTTTCCAGGCATCCTGGGAACATGGAAATTTGAATATCTCTCTCCAGCCACCTGATCACTGCCAACTCTGAAATCTCAGCACACTTGGTACTGAAGACATGATGTGGAAATGATCCAGGTTATCTAATAATACAATTCATCACCCCAGCTACCAAGTGCCAGGAGTCCCTGGGTGGCCCAAATGATTAAGTGCTCAGCTATTAGCTCAAAAGTTGGAGGTTCAAACATCACTGAGGTGCTTTAGAAGAAAGGTCTGGTCATCTGTTTTGGAACAGTCACAGCTGTGAAAGTCCTGTGGAGCACAGATCTACTCTGACACAGAGAGGGTCGACATGAGTCAGACTCTACTCGGCAGTAACTGATTCCTGGCGCTGTGTGCTGAGCCCTGGCTGCGAGCTAGAATATTCAGTCATGGCATCTTCTTATGGGTGATGTTGGTCACCCTCTAGTCAGCGCACTTTCATGGAGGGCTCATGTGTAACAGAATGAGGTGGTGCCTGGTCCTGCTCATTTTACTATAACTGTACCTTTGCATCCATTCCAGAACCATCTTCATGACGGCTGGGGTGTCTGAGTCCACTGTTGCGGCTATCTTGCCAGTCCGTTGGGGGCTTCTCTCAGTTTTCGTTGACCCTCCACTTTACCAAACAGGGTGTCCTAGCACGGATCTCTAGTTCCCAGTATAACCCTGAAGGACCGAAGAAAAACCACCCCAAACCAAACCCATTGTTGCCAAGTCAATTCCAACTCATAGCAACCCTATAGGACAGAGTAGAACTGCCCCATGGAGTTTCCAAGGAGCGCCTGGTGGATCTGAGCTACTGATCTTTTGGTTAGCAGCCATCGCGCTTAACCACTGCAGGCCAGAGTTTCTAAACCTTGCAGGAGGTGGGCGTTATTATCCTCGTTGGACAGAAGTGGGGAAACTGAGGTTCAGAGAATTGAAACAATTCCACCTGATGTCTCTCCATCCAAAAGTGGCAGAGCTAGGATTTGAACTGGAGTCTTTCAGACTTTGAAGACTGTGTCCTTTGTGCCACGACTTCGTGCCTTTTGCTTGGGGTCGTTGGGAATGAGTAGGTTGTAGTCAGGAGTAGATTAACAGGTAAGCAAGGCTTACTGGTGCTTACTTACTAATTTGTAGTGCATGAGTTCAGAGATGGGGTGAAGACATGTGAAACTGTGCTTGACACATTCGTAAGTAAACACAAGTAAGTCTGTGCTTACCTTGCTGATTGGGTAATCTGTCCCTGCTTGCAGGAGAAAAACAAAGAAATGATTTTGAATGAATAAAATGTAGTCTGGACAATCCGGCCACGGCCATTGTTGAGTCTGTGGTCGTTAGCAAGATTGACCACCACCCACTGGTCCACCTTTTCCTCCTGGAGCTGGCTGGCTCATCGGGATTAATGGACAAGCAGAGCTCATTCGGGCAGTTGTAATTAACACGGTAACCGCAGAGAGGTTTTCCGCAGAGTCACTCTGAATGTCATAAAGCACTGGTCAATGCAGCTTCTCCATCCTGTCACTCGGGGTCCCACACTGGGAGAGAGCCGGTGCCAGGCTCACTGTGGCCAGCAGCAATGAAGGGCTATTGGCATTTTCAAACCATTGGCTTGGCTGGGGTGCTGACCGTTTTCCTGTTCAGCCTGGCACTGATTCCAGAAGATTTAATTAGTGGGGGCGGAGAGGAGGGCTCCTGAGGAGGGGAAATGGAGTTTGCTCATGACCGTGACTGCTCAGGCTCTGCAGGACGTGGCCGTCAGGGCTGTGACTGGCTGCGCCAAACTCGTTTCCTTCTCTAACTGAGATGTACTTCACACACCACAAATTGCAGTGATTTTTAGTATAGTCGTGCAACTGTGTAACCATCACACTTACCTCATTCCGGTGCATTTTTATCATCCCAAAAGGAAGCCCCCTAAGTGTTAGGCAGGAGCCCCGGTGGCACAGTGGTCAAGCACTCAGCTCCTATTCGGAAGGTTGGTGGTTTGAAACCACCTAGCAGCTCCATAAGAGAGGTCACAGTCAGATTCTGTAAAGGTCATAGCCTTGTCAACCCCACAGGACAGTTCTACTGTATCCTACAGGGTTGCTGTGAGTTAGAATTGACTAGACAGCAATGGTCATTCAACCCATTAGCAGCCACATTCATTCCCTTCTCTCCCAGCCCCTGGCAACAAACTCGTCTACCTTCCGCTTCCACAGATGCACCTCTTCTGGACATTTCCCATACATGGAATCACGTAATAGGCAGCCTTCTGTAACTGGCTTCTTTGACTCGGTATAATGTTTTCAAAGTTAAGTACAGATTGAATAAGTATGGTAAATGGATACAACCCTGATGCACACCTTTCCTGATTTTAAACCACACAGTACCCCTTTGTTCTGTTTTGAATGACTGCCATTTGGTCTTATGTACAGGTTCCTCAAGAGCACAGCTAAGTGTTCTGGAATTCCCATTCTATCCATAATTTATCATGATCCACCCAGTTAAATACCTTTGCATAGTCAATAAAACCCAGGTAAACATCTTTCTGGCATTCTCTGCTTTTGGCCGAGAGCCACTGGAGTCAGCAAGGATGTTCCTTGTTTCATGTCCTCTGCTCAGTCCAGTTTGAATTTCTGACTGTTTCCTGTCAATGTGCCACAACAGCTGGTTTTAAATGACCCTCGGCAAAATTTTACTTGCATGTGATATTAGTGATTAGAAACGAGGCTGGTGAGACTTTGTCTCATGTGCTGTGGACGTGTTATCAGGAGGGAGCAGTCCCTGGAGAAGGACGTCATGCTTGGTAAGTACAGGGACATCAGAAAGACGAAGACCCTTGATGAGATGGATTGACACAGTGGCTGCAACCATGGGCTCAAGCATGGCAAAGACTGCGGGGACGGCTCTGAAACAGGCGATGTATCGTTCTGTTTGTTATACATAGGGTCGCTATGACTTAGGACTGACTCAGTGGCGTGAAACAGCAACAGCATTTTCAAGGATCACCCACATTGTAGCGTGGACACATACTTCACTCCTTTTTATGGCTGTAGGACAGTCTTTTTTGTTTATCCTTTCATCATACCTTTTATTTATCTATTCATTAGTAGATGGACATTTGGGTAGTTTTTTGGCTATTGTATGTAATGCTGCTGCTTTAACAGTCCTACCATTTTTTATATGGAGATACGTTTTCAGTTCTTTTGTGTGTATATCTAGGAGTGGAAGTGCTGGATCATATGGTAACTCCAGGTCTGATTGGGGAGTTGCTAGACCACTTGCTACAGCATCTCCTCTGCCTCCTTTCGGGAGAACTAACTTCACCTCTTTGATCCTCAGTTTCCTTCTCCGTAAAATGGGACCATTATAGTGCCTGCCTCTGTGGGTTGTTGCGATGGCAAAATAGGATAATGGAAGCCAAGTGTCTCAGACCCATCCCTAGCACCACACCAAGCACTTAATAAATGTTAGCGCTTGTTGGTATTTACCTACATATTTACTTATTTATAAGAAGGACGCAGCCCCAAATATATACAGCTCTCACCGGGAAAAGGATACTAAAAATAGGCTTAGAAAATCAATGGGGGTATAAATGACTGTGGTTCCTGGAGTCTCAGTGTGGATTTTATTAAAGTTCAGTGCAGTAAGCATTTCTGCTCTGGGGCCGAGCTGATTCACTCTTTGAGCCTGAGCAGAGTATGGAGATATTGAGCCTCTAGCTGGGCAGCTGGGGGACTGTTTGCGTCTGCACTCTGGGAACCCTTATTTCTAGCTTGGTGTTGAGCTAGGTGATCTGAAGATTAGATGGACCCACGGCTGGCTGGCATGATGGAGAGGGTCAGGAGAGAGACTAGAGGACACTCCAGCGAGTCATCTACTGTCCTTGCCAATAGCCACAATCATACAGTTACCACTCACTGAGCACTAGCTACATGTTGGGACCAGTGTTGGTTCAGTGCAGAAGTCCTTTGCTTCCATTCCCGAGACCAGGGTTCAATCCCGGCCAATTGACCTCACGTGCAACCACTACCCATCTGTCGCTGGAAGATGCATGTTGCTGTGATGCTAAACGAATTTCAGGAGAACTTCCAGACTAAGATGAACTTAGGAAGAAAGACCTGGTGATCTACTTCCAAAAACCAGTCAAAGAAAATCCTGTGGATCACAGCTGTTTAATTCACGGGACTGGGTAGTGTTTTATTCCGTTGAGCATGGAGCCCCCAGGAGCTGGGCTGACTTGACAGCAGCCAACAGCAAGTAACTACATGCTGGGTGATTTGTATGGGGCTGGGCCTACGACCTTGACTGCTGACGCTCCCTCAACGGCACCAGTCTTTTTGGCCAAGAATGACATTGATCTGTAATAACATGTACTAACATGGTCTACGCTGACCTCCTCATATGCAGGCTCTCACTGAATCTGCCTGGTAACACTACAGACTGTACTCATGTTATTCTTGTTTTCCAGATAAGAAAATGGAGCTTCAGACAAGTTCAAAGACTTACCCATGGGATCCCAGTTAGTAACAGGTGACGATGGGACATGAACGTGGGTCTGTTTGACCCCAAGGCTTTAACCAGTGTGGAAAGTCGGCAGCTGGATTTGCTGATGTGCAGCAAGGCTGGGGCCCCTTCTCCTTCCCCTGGCTCACTTTTCCTTCCTGTTCACTGTGCGCTGGCCGCCCTGGCCTCTTTTCCGTTCCGAGAATCCACCAATCGCCTCTGCCAGAAGTCTTTGCACTTGTTCTGCCTGCCTGGAACCCACTCACTCCAACCCCTTCACTTTAATTAACTCCTGTTTATTCCCCCAGCCTACAGCAGAGGCAAGAACCTTGGATGATACAACAGGTTTATGCTTGACTGGTAGATGAGAGGGCAGTGGTTCAGACCTGCTCAGTGGAACCATGGAAGAAAAAGCCTGGGAACTTGCTCCTGTAAAGATTACAGCCAAGGAAACTCTAGGGATCAATTATGCTGTAACATAACGGGTTGCCGTGAGTTAGAACTGACTTTATGGCGCAGACAACAACATTGCAAAGATGGCCAGTGGCCTCTCAGTAGCAATTTCACTTTATTGAGGCTCACTCCCAGGCAGTGCACTCAGCTTGCAGACTTGGTTCTTAGCCTCTCTTAATGTGTTGTGTTCAGGTGGCCAATTTGTGGCCAATGGGATGGAAATAGAGTATTCTGTGAGATAATAGCTCCTTAGATGGGTGACGGCATGTTACCTTATTTCTCTAACGTCCTTACGTCTGCCTGCTCTATGTAATGCAGATGTAATGGCTGGAGCTCTAGCAGCCATTTGGGGCAGCGAGGAAACCCTGAGAATAGAAGCCACTTGCTTAAAAATGTTGGAGCAGACAGATAGACAGGCGGAGGCTAAGTTCCTGATAACTGTCGCCCTGTCAAACCAGCCCTGGGCTGCCTACCTTCTGACTTCTTCTTGTAGGAGAGGAAGGGAATCTCTGCTTTGTTTAAGTTACTAATTGGGTTTCTGTTACTAGCAATTAAATAAAATTTCTAACTAACATAGTACTTGGTTTAAACATCACTTACTCAGACTGGCTTAGGGAACCACCCTTCCCTAACACCTGATTCTTTCCCTTCAATGCCTTGATTCCAAGAAAAAGAAAAGTTTGCGTGTGTGTCTGTCTGTGTGCAACTTTTCAGAGTTATCTATGCAATACAAGTATACACCATAGACACAACACTTTGCTTAATTTATCTTCCCCACTGGGCTGCGGGACGTAAGAGCAGGGCCACCACGTAGTTAGGTTGTGTACTGCACCAATCCAGGGAGTACCATTTAAATCACGGTCTGTGTGAATAGCTTTCCCTGGAATTGTATAGTGCACAACCTGCATGGCTATATCTGGCAACCCCCCCTTACCAGAACAGGGACCCTGACCGTGAAGTTGATCAGTGTATTCCCAGCACATAGCAAAGGGCCTGAACGGTAGTCAGTTCTCAGCTAATATCAGTTGCTAGATGTCTGGATGAACAAAAAATGACAAAAGCTTACTGATGTCCTGTGCTGGGCACCGAGAACCCAGAGATACACAAAACCTGGAAATGGTGGCAACATGGAGAGGCCAGTCCTGCGATCCAGGGAAGAGCGAAGGATTTGGGGAGCTTGGAGAGAAGACGTCTCAGTGTCCTTGGGAGCTGCAGGCCTTGTGGGCAGACAAGGTCTTTCTCTTTTTTGGCACAGTTTGCCTGCTGCACAAGGAGGGGATTGTTACAGACAAGTGGTTTTGTTTAACATTTATTTTCTTTTCTGCTTTGTTTTACTTTACATGTTTGTTTTGAGTAGGCAGTATTTGCACAGTAAAATTCAAAGTATAAAATGGTACAGGGTGAAAAGTAAGCTTTCTCCTCAGTCCTGACCCATAGCACTTTCCCCACTCATCCCCCACCTGCAGTGGCTACTGGTTTTGTGTGTGTGCCTGGGTGCATGTGTGCGTCTTTCCAGAACTATCTATGCAATATGAGTACACACATACACACACACACACGAGCCCCTGGGTGGTGCAAACAGTTAAGGACTTGACTGCTAACAGAAAGACTGATGATTCAAACTCACCCACAGGTGTCTCAGAAGAAGGGCCTGGCAATCTGCTTCTGAAAGGTCACAGTCTTGCAGACCCCTGTGGAGCACAGTTCTACTCTGCAACACATGGGGTGGCCATGAGTCAGAATGGATTTAGGGCAACCTTTTCTTTCCATTCACACATCCATGCTAAGTACGTATACTTACATCTGCTATACATATGTGTGTGTGTTCTATATGAATGTATTTAAAATTGAAGCATATTCTTTTTAAGTCTTCTGTTTTAAATAAAAGTAAGAGTCAAGAAAATAGTGATTATTAAAGCCCACTATCATTCAGTAGGGTCTGATTCGTAGTGACCTTAGAGGTCAGAGTAGAACTGTGCCATAAAGTTTCCAAGGAGCGCCTGGTGGATTTGTACTGCCAACCTTTTGGTTAGTAGACGTAGCACTTAACCCACCAGGCTACCAGGGTTTCCCTAATGATTATTACTGAATGTTAAATGATCACTTCTTAAAACAATTTTGTCCTTAAACACTACGCATTATCTTATACCTTGTTTTTTTTTTCTTTCATTAAGTAAAACGTCTTGGGGTGTTTCACGGATCTAATCCATCTCCTTTCACTCCAGTGGCTGTGTGGCATTGTAGTCTACTCTACGGATGTGCTAGAATTGATTTTACTGGTCTGCTATTGAAAATGGATTCTTTCTGATCTTTTGCCACTGCAGACCCTGTTGCTGTAACTGTCCTTGTGCTTAAACTTCTTTACACATGAGCAATGACATCATTTGGTTAAATTCCTGGCAGTGGGATCGATGGCTCAAAGATTAAAGGTACGTATGATTCCAACACCCATTGCCGTGGTGTCAGTTCTGCCTTGTGGTGGTCCCATGCGTGTCACAGTAGAACTTGGCTCCATCGAGGTGTTTTTTCTTTAATTTTGATGAAAATATACACATGAAGACATTTACCAACACAATGACTTTCACATTTGCAAATCAATGACATTGATTACATTTTTCGTGTTGCGTCTCCATTATTGCTATCCTTTTTCAAAATGCTCCACCACCATTAACATAAACTCAATACTTCATAATGGTTTTTAAAAAGAAGTACTATTTGATTGTGTTTGTGGTAAAGGCTTACACAACAGTTTAGGCTCCTATGAAACACCAAGTTGTTCAGTGACGTGGGTACACTCTTCTCAATGTATAAACGCTCTTATTTCCATTCTGGTTGTTCCATTTACTATCACCTTGTTTCTCTGCCCCCTTACATTCTCATCTTTGTTGTAAAGTGGCTGTTGACCATTTGGTGTATAGGGTTTTTAATGGCTGGGTTTTCAGAAGTAGATTGCCAGGACTTTCTTCCAAGGCACCTCTGGCATTGACAAATTTCTCTAGCTGGGTTACACCACTCTGCCCTCTCACCAGCCTCTTCCCCACAGTCTTGTGTGTTACCACACTTCTGGACAGGTCACTTTGCTGAGATTTTCCTTATTATGTATGAAAAGAAGCATTTGTATTTCCTTTCCTGTGAACTATCTCTCCCGTCCTTTTTTTCTATTAGATTATTGGTTTTATAAAAGCTTATTTCTAGGAACACTTTATAAAATAGGGGATTACTCAGTTTTTGATCTCTGCCAGTCTGAGTGGTGAAAATGGTGTCTCATACAGCATTTCTGCTTCTGGGTGAGGCTGAGCCTCTTGTGTCTGAAGTCCACTGGCATTTCTGCCTGTGAATTCTCTGTGTTCTAGAATGTTCTTGACCAGGGCTGGGCATGGGGATCAACCAGTGGAGCATCTTTGAAATCCGTGGACACAGAGGATTCTAGTTCAGTGGGCCGGGGCACGTCTAAAGAGCGCCCCAGCTGATTCTTTTGTATATGAGTAAGAAAGATCAATGACCCAGGAGCCTTTTTCTGCTCAGCATTGATATGGAGCTAATAGACCACCGTGGCCCCAAGGAGGAGGGTGTGCAGGAAGAGAATCAATACTCTCCCTCACTGTGGGGTCCAATGGGACCTGCTAACGGAGCAGCTAAGGGGATAAGACAGTACAGGTCTTGTTGCCATGGTAGCCAATCAATATGTGTGCACATGACTTGGGAATTGGATCCCCTGTGTGCCTGCTTTGGAGTTCATGGGCTGACTGGGCTTGGTGTTGATGGACAGCTGGGTCATCAATTTGGAAGAAAAGCCTGGGAGAGGTGAGGGTCCATGGCCAGCTCTGAATGAAAGAGAAGTTCCTCCACCAGGGGAATTCAGTAGTGCCTGTTTATTTATTTTTTTAAAATTTTAGATGAAGCAGACAAGAGATGAGTTTAGGAAACTTGAAATCTCAGGACTCTTGTTTTGTTTGAAGAGCAAAGCTTGAGACAAAGTCTGCATAGGAAGGTTAAAGGAATTAAAATCAGGGATAATAAGATTAGGAAAGAGGATTTGGAAGGCAGAGTTAGACCCATTCTGCACTCTCAGTGCTGTCTGATGTAACGTTGTTTTTAATGTATTGATTAAGGACAAAATAACACAAATGTATGAGTGAAAATATAATGTTATTATGACTACGTGCTCCTCCCAGGTGGTAGATCTACTGTTTGATACCCAATCCAAACCAAAACCAAACCCACTGCCACTGAGTCCAATCCATCTCATAGCAACCCTGTAGTTCAGATTGGAACTACCCCATAGAGTTTCTCAGGAGTGCCTGGCAGGTTTGAAGTGCTGACCTTTTGGTTGGCCGACTTAGCAATAACCACTACATCACCAGAGTTTCCATTTGATACCCAGGAAGTATTATTTTTTTAACAGCTGGCTCCTTACACAACAAAGTTATTTTTGGTAATGGTTACTGAATAGTCAGTAGTAATAATTGTTTTCTTCCTTTTTACTTAGATTTAAAATAACAACTTAAAAGGAAGTATATCTTTCGACTCTTTTTTTTTGCAGAATAAAAATTGTTCGCTATGGATTAGTGAGTGAACACATTTAAGACCTTGTAAGACCGTGCAGACATTGCTTACTGGCCACTCTGCCCCTGTAACAAATTAGCACACATTTAGCAGCTTAGGGCAATGTGCATTTATGGTCTCACAGTGCTGTAGTTTGAAGTCTTTTACCACGAGTCTGGGCTCTGGGCTCAGTATATATCATGAAGCTGAAATCAAATGTTGGTGGTGTTAAGTTCCTGTAGGGAGGATCTGGGGAAAAATTCACTTCCACGCTCATTTTGCTGTTGGCAGAATTCAGGCTCTTGCAGTAGTAGAGCTGAGGTCCTCCTTTCCCTGCTGCCAATTCCTACCTGCCACCCACATTTCTTGCCACACGGCCCCCTCCATCTTCAAGCTAGCAATGGGCTAGCTTGGGCTAGCCCTTCTTGGGCTTTGAATGTCTGCCTTTTTCTGTCTCTGACCTCTAGAACTAGACTGAAAGGGTTCATGTGATTAGACCAAGCTTACCCAGATTATCTCCCCTTCTTAAAATTCACTGTGCTGAACAACATAATCTAACTGCTGTTGTGTCTTTGGTTGTATGCACAGGGCATATACACTGGGGGAACATGAAACTTGTAGACCATTTTTGAATTCTGTCTACCATAACTAGGAAGGAACAATTGGGAAGAGGAAGGCTCCCTGAGGCAAAGACTTAGATCTTGTTGGAGAGGGAGCGTGGTGGTTCATCGGGTAGTTGCCAATTTCATGGAAGCATTGCAAGTCGGGGCTGGTGAGCAGAAGACAACCCACTGAGATGTGGTCCAGACTCACTGGGAAGCCTCTCACTGGCGTTTGATCAGGCCACAGGAAGAAGCAGAAAAGCACTGAATCCGGGATGACAAGTAGTGCCTCCAGCATCCTCTGAGACTTAGCCTAACGTTGTACTAGTTGGCAAAGGAGAAATGTCAATAGGGCCCAGCTCCAGTGTCTCAAAGCAGGGCAGAGAAGGGTAGACGGGTCGTTTTGGAGCTGAGAGACAAAAAATTGATAACTGACACACAGGATAAGCAGTACAATGTGAAAATGTCAAATTTACGTGTATATGTGTGTGTTACTCAATAGTCACTGCGGCAATGATTAGAACTTAAACCAACTCAGTACCTTCAGGAGAGAACTATTACATCACTGACATTGTTTTGAATTGCCAGACTGTAAAACTCAAACCCAAACCCATTGCTGTTGAATCGATTCTGACTCATAGTAACCCTATAGGACAAAACAGAAATGCCCCATAGAGCTTCCAAGAAGCACCTGGTGGATTTTAACTACTGACCTTTGGTTAGCAGCCGTAGCACTTAACCACTATGCCACCAGGGTTTGTGAGAGTAAAATGCAGGCTAATTTTTTAATTAATCTTCTTGTTTTTAAGTTCTCTGCAACAATCAACAGAATATTGCCTGTGCCCGCAGTAGCCTGAACAGCACTACCTTTCTTTCTTCCCTAAGAAGTCACCACCACTGTGAATTTTGGTTTATTATTCTGTTGTTTTCCTTACAGTTTTTCCTAGTATATTTGTGTCTGTGAACAGTTAGTATTTAGTTGTGCAGATTTCAAAGTTCATGTTAGCGGACTTATCCCATCTGCATTTTGTTGCAGTTTGCTTTTCTGTTTCACAGCGTAACACTCTCTCACCCTTGAGTGCTTCTCTAACCAGGACTCAGCATTGTGGGGTCTTTTGTCATTCCTGTCGTTTGCTCTGAGATCACTCCTGATTACTGAGGAGGACATCTATTACTTTTGCTTTTCTACTACCCCTTGGTCTGGGAACATCCCCTCTGGTTTTTGACCATGTTTGTATCCAAGCAGAGAGAATTGTGTTGGAGAAGGGAAAGACTTGACATGTCTGAATTCTGTGGCACTGCACTGTCCAATATAGTAGCCACTAGCCACACATGGTTATTTCAGCTGAAATTAGTTAAAATAAAACAAGATAAAGATTCAGTTCTTGTTTCATGAGTCACATTTCACATGGTCAATACACACACGAGACTAAGAGGTACCACGTTGGACGGTGCAGATGCAGAGTGTTTCCACCATCAGAGACGGTTTTGTCGGATAGTACTGGTCAAAGGAATGGAACCCTCTCTTGGTCCAAGGTGACTGAGCATGATGATTGAGGCGGGGAATGTGAGGAGGTGAGGCTGGAGAGAGAAGCAAGGACTAGATCACATAAACCCTTGAAGGTCTTGATAAGGAGTTAGGAATTTAAGTCCAGTTGGAAGCCACTGATGGTTTTTCAGCCAGGCATGTCATTACATGATGTTTGTTTTAAAAGGTTCACTCTGGCTGCTGAGTGAAGAATGAATTGTAAGGAGGCAGAATGGAAGTAGAGTGTAGGGTGAAGGAGAGAATAAGAAGGGCTCATTGGAAGGCCCTTGCAATTGTCCAGGCAAGCAAAGATGGTGGTTTCCACTGAGTCATGTCAATGATGCTGGTTTGAAGTGGACAGATAATGGGAGGTGTTGAGAAGGTAGAATTGACAACAGGTAGAACAACAAATTACTGTTGGTGGGAAAAGCAGGGGAACTGGGGTCCACACTAGTGTGGTCTTGGTGAATTTCAGGGAGCATAATTGATTCAGGGGCAGACCTCACTGGCTGTAACTCTGGAATCTTCTGGAGGAGCTTTCAAATGCACAAATACTCAGGCTCCACCCCTTGAGATTCTAGCATAATTAGCTTGGGACAAGCTGGGCAGCTGTGTTAGTTTTCAAAGTTGCACAGGTGATTCTAACAGGTACATGGGATTGGGAACCACTTGGCCAAGGGAAGGAAGCAGTGAAGAGCTTGTGTTGGGTTCAAACACAGTAACTGCTGCAGAGGTTGAGTGGTTCGGTGGTGTAGACCGGGATCTGTCATGTATTAAGAATAATACTTGATTCCTAAGGCCAGGAGGAAAAAGAAAACGACCATAAAACGTAAAAATGTAGCTGAAGGCATCAGTAGGTTGAGGGCACCAGCGTCAGTGGGAGATAGGCCTTGGCCTTGGCTTGGGCATCAGCAGTCTTAACGCAGATATCCATGGGGACCCTATGGGGACCCTCTGTCGGGGTGCTTTTAATCGTAATGAGTTAACAGTTTTGGCATTAACACAAGACATCATCATAACTAATAAGAGCAAGAAAGGCAGGGAAGGGAGACGGATAAGCAATGAAGTCACTGTATTTGACATTATTTTTGTCTCTAGCTTTATTTCCTTAGGAGGAACTCTACTTTCCTGCAAGTGGAGTTGTTAATCATGGTGTCCTTCTTTGGCCCTTGGCTGGGGCAACCATCATATGGTCTTCCGGATTACTTCAGTAGCAATTACAGTTCTTCTGTGAGATTTATATCTAGCTGCTGCATGAGATGGTATCATTTGGGTTCTTTCAGTATTAGTTATCAATTTCTGCATAATAAGTTTTTCCAGAATGTAGTGGCTGAAATAATAATATTTATCTTTCATAAGTTTCTGCAAGTCCGGAATTCAGACAGGGCATCTTGGGACAATGTGTCCGTGCTCTAAGATCTCTGGGTCCTTAGCTGGAAGACTTGAAGGCTGGGGATTGGAATCATCTGAAGACTCATTCATTCATATGCTTGATGGTTGATGCTGGCCATCTCCTGAGGGGCTAGCTGTGGATACCAGCTGGAACACCCAGACAGGACTTGGGGTTCTGTCGTGGATTGAATGTGTCCCCTAAAAAAGTCTGTAACAGTGTGGCTGTGCCCTAATACCTGGTATCCTGTGATATTCCTCCATGTTAGAATTTCTGCCTCTATGATGTTAATGAGGGTGGATGGGCAGTAGTTGTCTTGGTAGAGCAACATTCAATGCCTAAGTTTGTTTGTGCCTTGAGGTGGTCTCTTGAGCTCTAAAGGAAAAAATCTGGCAGAGAGAATTGAGAACCTCATACCATCAAGGAAGCAGCACAGGGAGCAGAACGCTTGCTTCAGACCTGAGGTTCCTGCACCAGTATTCTCCCTAAACAAAGACTGATGCAACACAAGGACTTTCCTCCAGAGCTGACAAGGGGCAAAGCCTTCCCCTGAAGTGGACATCCTGAATCTGAACATGCAGCTTACCCAGCAGTGTAAGAATAAATTTTCCTTTGTTAAAACCATCCACTGGTGGTATCCCTGTTAGCGCTGCACTAGCTGACCGGAACAGCTTCCTCACAACATGATGTCTGGGTTAGACAAAAGCATCCTGAACGTGCCAGGTGGAGTCTGAACACTTTCATTGCCTGGCCTTTAAGGTGATATAGCTTCATTTCCGCTGCCTACACTCGAGGCCTTTACAGCCCCCACTCAGATTATAGGGAAGAGAAAGTAGATGCCATCTCTTGCTGGGAAGAGCATGTAGGATAGGGTAACCATTCAGGTGTGGCCATATTGGAAAACATCCTGCATCATGCTAAAGATGTAATTTGGGAAGGTGATGGCCTTCTTTCCAATAACACAGAGATTTTCTGCTTGAGGTATGAAGAATAACCGTCTCTTGATACTACTACTCGCCACCTGGATCCAGCTAGCTGATACTTGCAGTTGTGTAACTGGTAGAATCCCTTTGATGTTTCAGCTAGTTTAAAGTAGGTTTCCGTCATTTGTCAACAGGCTGAGCTCTGATGGAAACAGTGGCTAAAAAGACAAGTCCTTGAGCAAGTACATTAGGAGAAAGGCAGAGGTCCCAGAGGAAAGGAGGGATTGAGCCCAAGAAATATTACATCATGACCTGATATTTATCCCCTTGGCTGGTGAAGGAGAAAGATGGGTGGCAGGGGGAGTATAGAATAAGAAGAAGAAGGCTTGGCGAGTGTCTTTGTTGTCTAGTGCTACCATAACAAAATACCACAAGTGGATGCTTTAAGGGACAGATATTTATTTTCTTAGAGTTCTGGAGGTTGAAAGTCCGGATCATGTCTCTGCCATATCGACTGTGTCTGTGGGCCTCTCTCCTAGTTTCTAGTGTCCACCTGGTGAGCCTTGGTGTTCTTGGTATCTCTTTTCCCCTGGTGTCTATCTCTGTGTCTATTCTGGTCTTCTTGTAACTGAGAACTGAGAAGTGATTAGATTTAGGGTCCACCCTACACTGGTATAAGCATGTTAATACAAGTAAAGAAAGTCATCTTTCCAAACCAGGATCACATCCACAGTACAGGGGTTAGGATTTCAGCACACTTTGGGGGATGCAGTGCAGTCCAAAACAGCGGGGGAGACCTACATAGTCCTTCTGGTGACACACCTGGTGGTGACAGAACTGGAAACAAAACACTGGTTTCTAGTTCCAGACCAATAGGCATACCAATAGACTCTTCAACAGGCACTTCCAGTAGTGTATCACAGAGGGGACAAAATTGCTGAGCTGTTCATACTGCCGGCTAATCCCTCTACTGCAGTTCTCAACCATGACCACATGGTAGGATCACCTGGGGAGTTTTAATGTATCAGAAACCTATTTGCCTTCACCCCCTGAGTCCAGTGAATATGGTTTAATTGGTCTCAGTGGAGAGTGGGCATCTGTGTGGTTTTAAAGCTCCCTAGACAGGTAAGTATGCAGCCAACTTTGAGGACCACTGGATCCGACTCGACGGCGCTTGGCTGCCTGGTCTAGAGTATCGCTTCTTAAATTTTATTGTCTGTATGAGTCATCTGTGGATCTTGTTAAACTCAAATTCTGCTTGAGAAGGTCTGGGGTGGGGCCCAAGAAAGACTCTGCAATTTCTAACAGGATCTGAGGTGATGTTGATGCTCCTGGTGTGGGGAACACGTTTTGACACACAAAGCTGGAGAACTATGTGAGCCGGTTCATCTGAACAAGATCTTTGGTCTATGGCTATAGAATGGAATAAAGCTGAAGACCCCGTGAGTCATGCGGATGACTCGGAAAGTGCTGTTACATAATTGTGTGACTGTGTGGTCTCTGAGTGCTACTAACTGTTAAGCCCTTAACTACTTTTATGAACTGAATTGTGTATCCCTCCCCAAAATATTCGTTTTAATTCCTAAACCCTAAACCTGTGTTTGGAAACCCTGATGGCATAAGTCGTTAAGTGCTGTAGCTTCTAACCAAAAGGTCAATGGTTTGAATCCACCAGGAGCCCCTTGGAAACTCCATGGGGGCAGTTCTATTCTCTCATTTAGTGTCACCGTGAGTTGGAACCAACTCGATGGCCATGAGTTAGTGGGTTTATCCCTGTGGTTATAGTCCCATTTGGGAATGAGTCTTCTTTTTTATGTTAACGAGAAGAATCAGTGTAGATGTTTCTTAAATGGCTCTCTTTTGAGTTATAAAAGAGACCAAACAAACAGGCAAGAAGCAAAGATGGAGGGAGAGAGATACTGAGCAATGTAAAGACTGTCCAGAAGCAGACACTCAAAAGGACAAGGACATTTCTCCAGAGCCAACAAAGAAAGAAAGCCTTCTCTTAGAGCTGGTACCCTGAATGTGAACTTCTAGCCTTCTAAACAGTGAAAAAATAAATTTGTTTGTTAAAGCCACTCACTTACAGTATTTCCTTTCTTTCCCCCCAATTTCCATCCCCTCTCCTCCCTTCCCAAGTAGCCAACAAAGACAGTTTCTCTCTTCGTGTAAACCTTTTCATGAGTTCTCATAGCAGTGGTCTCACACAACACCTGTCCCTCTGTGACTGATTCATTTCACTCAGCAAAATGCCGCCCAGTTTGCTCCATGTTCTGAGATGACGTCCAGTTTTGCCAGCACTACCAGTGAAAAAGACTGTCCTTTTCCCATTCAGTGGACTTTGGGCCCTTGTCAAAGATCAGGTGACCGTAGGTGGGTGGATTTACATCTGGGTTCTCAATTCTATTTTGTTGGTCAGTATCTGTAATTGTTCTAGTACAAGGCTTCTTTGTTTCTAAGGTGTGGCTTTTGTAAACAACATATTGATAAATCCTTTCCTTCCTTTTTTTTTTTTTTAACAACAACAACAATTCTGTCACTTGCTCTTTATGGGTACATTTAGATCATTTACTTTCAGTGTAATTGTTGACAGGTGTGAGTTTTATGCTGTCATTTTGTAGTGTCCCCCCCCCCCCCGTTTTTTGGTGGTGCTGATATTTCCTTTATTCCTCTGACTCTCCTGTGCTGAATTCCTTTGGTTTGTGGAATTCTTTTGTTTCTGTAGATTCTATTTTTATTGAGCCTTTATGTTTACCTGTCAGATCCGACTTGACGGCACTTGACTTGGCTGGCATGTTTACCTCCTTTATTTTGATGAGTAGGTTCATTAAATTTTTTTGTAGTTACCCCAAAAGTTACCCTAGTCTTCCTGGGTTTTAACCAGTCTATTGTTACTTGGTAGAAACTTACCCTTGACTCTGTTAGAAAGTTCTATATCTGCACCATTTATTCCCTCTTCTATTGTTTGCTGATATTGTCATTTACAGAATAACCTCCTTGGTTCTGTGTTGTAAGAAGAGTTCCTTTCCTAGGTTGGTATCTGGCTGGTACAATCTTGCATCCTAGATTCAGGCTGTGATCTGATGTTGTTTGCTGTCAGCCCAAAGGATTCTGTTTTATAATTCTTGTAAGTTTGGTTTGGTTTTTACCTATTCCATTGATTACTGTTTATCTGCAAATGCCCTAATTTCATCATATGATTTGAACAAGAGTTTTGTGGGATATTATTGCTCTTGGTTGGCAGTTTTTGTCTTTCAAGGTTTCATACATATCATCCCGTTGCCTTCTTTCCTGCATAGTTTCTGCTGAATAATCGAGCTTAGTCTTATCATTTCTCCTCTGTGACACTTTTTGTTTTCCTGGAGCTGCTTTCAGAAATTTTTCTCTGTCTTCGGTTTTATGAGTGTAATTATGATACACTTTGGTGATTTTCTTTTACGGTCTACCCTATATGGGGTTCCATGTGTTTCTTGGATGGTCAGCTTTTCATTTTTGTGATATTAGAGCAGTTTTCTGTCAGCAAGTCTTTCACAATCCTCTCCATATTTTCTGTTTTCTCCCCATGATCTGGAACTCCAATCACTTGTAACTGTCTGCTTTTGATTGTTCTCACAAAATTATCAGAGTTTCTTCATTCTTATTTTTTCCCTAAACAGAGATATATCCAAGTGTTAAACTTCAGTTTTGCTGATCCTATGCTCCATCATTTCAAATATCTTCCTCAGGCCCACTGTGATATTGTCCACTTCAGAAATCTTGTTGTTTATCTTTTGGATTTTTATTGTTGTTTTTGTACAATTTCTAGTTGTGACTTTAGTTTCTGTATTATTTTCGTGAATCCTTTCATGAATTTGTCTGTCTTTTCCATGAATTTGTTTTGTCTGCTTTTTTGCTTCAACTTTTGGATAGCTCTGAATATCAGAGATTTGAATTTTCTGTCAGATAATTCTAGTGCCTTTTCTTCTACTGGCAAGGCATCTGATGTTCAATTTTGGACATCTACTGCAACCTTCATGTCCTGTTTTTTTCTTTTTAAATACATTTTGATATTGTCTGTTGTCTTTGGCCATTCAGTAGTTATTCTCTGTTTATTGATTGTAGAGCTGTTTATTTTGTCCTGCTTTTTTATTTGGTTATGTCAGAGCAGGCAGGCTATGTGTTCTTTGTTGTTTGTCTGTGGTCTCCTCCTTGTCCAATGGGCAGGGCCAGTTGCTCAGTTATGGTGCAGCAGGGAAGGTCCAGAAGATGCTGTGTCCTCCTAGAAGCTCCTGAAGGTACTTTTGCATAATCACCATCTGCTGATCTCTGATGTGGGTGGGGTGAACCCAAGTGGCATGGATCCTGTACTGCGCAGCTGGCTGAGTCACTGCAGCTAGCCAGGAAGCCTCAGCAGCAGAGCAGCAGGGAGAAGATGGGATGTGGTGGGAGAGTGTGCCTTGCTTGTCATCAGGTGCTTTGCCCACCACAGAGACCTCCGTAAATCTGCTGTCCTGTGCTCCCTCTCCGCTGATTTCTGACATCTCCTGGTACGACTTCTTGCTCAGGGTTTGTCGGTTTCTTATTCCATTTGTGTTTTGGCTGAGATCTTTATCTTTTTGCATTCCAGAGTTGATGTTTGTCTCTGTTTTACTTAATTTGGGGGTCTTTGCTGTGGAAGGATGTTGGCTGAAAGTCCCCACTTGTAGTATTTCTGTTATAGTTGCACTAGATAACTGAGACAGCAACTAACTGAAAGGTTGGCAGTTTGAACCCATGCACAGGCCCCTCAGGAAAAAGGCCTGGTGATGTACTTCTGAAAGGTCACAGCCATGAAAACCCTGCGGAGCACAGTTCTACTCTGAAACACATGGGGTCATCATGAGTGGGAATCAACCCAATGGTAAATCGTTTGAGTTTTGGTTTAAGGAAGGTGACAGGATACTAGTCTGGCAGCAAATGACAGAAATATAACTTATACTGGTTTAAAGAAAAAGATAATTTGTTCATAAAGCTAAACAAATCTGGGGGCATGTGAGTATTATTTGGCCCCATTTCTTTACCCCTATCTGTATCTATACCCTTTGCTAAGTAGCTTTACAGTGCCTTCCACCACTGGAATGGGAAACTTTTCCAGCTCTTGACTGGATTGAGCCATGTGGTTGTTCTGGCCAACAGGATGGGGTACAAGTAACAGTGAGTCAGTTTTCAGTTTAGGCCTCCAAGAAGTTGTGCATCTGCTTGTTGTTCTGCCTCTGATATCACTAGTGATAGGTGCTCCCAGTAAGATGATGAGAGCTCTATGGCGTGGAGTGTAAGTGTCCTAGCTCAGCTGTCAGCTTGGTTTGCTTTTCCTTAGCCAACGCCCAGATCTGTGAGGCTCAATGATGGCCATCAAGCGATTTGTAAGACAGCTTATCCCGTAGCAGTAGATACCTATGGCTTCAGAGACAGTTGACTCCAGGCACTTGTATCATCACTACACCATTTACCTTTGCTTTTCTCTTTGTGGGCTTCAAATCCCAGGAAGACTCTCATTGCCTTGTCTTCAGTAGCTCCAGGCCTTCATCCTACCAGCTTAGATACATCAGGAGGTGAGAGAAAGTCTCTTTTCCTTAGCTGTAGCAAAAAGTTCAAGGCTTATTCTCAGTCTGGGTCATATGCCCATCCCTGGACCAATCCCTGTGATAGGTGCGTTGGCTAAGGAAAAGCAAACCAAGCTGACAGTTGAGCTAGGACACTTACACTCCATGCCATATAGCTCTCATCATCTTACTGGGAGCACCTATCACTAGGGATTGGTCCAGGGATTTAGAATACTCTGATTGATCCTTCCTGGAATGTGAACAGAGTCAACCATACCTGGCACAAATGTCCTGAGAACTAGAAAGGGTGGTCAACATGCTTTATCTAGAACTTGGGTATGTGCTGGGTAGGCAAAAGCAAGAGATGCCCATTACAAGTAGGAAGTGGGCTTCTGGTGAGGGAGGATGAGCCAGCCTGTTAAGGTGCCTTGGCTTTCTCCAATTATTCTCTTCTTTGAGAACTTGTTTGTTTTACTTAATAATCCCCCAGTGTTTGCCAAAGGGGACACTATTGTGTGCCTACCCTGTGGGAGAGAGTCCCTAGGTGGTGCAAATGATTTGCATTTGGTTGCTAGCTGAAAGATAGGTAGTTTGCACCCATCCTGAGTAGCACTGTGGAAGAAGAGCCTGGCAATTTACATTCATAAAGATTATAGCCAAGAAAACCCTATGGAACTCAGCTCTACTCTGTGATACTCAGGATTGCCATGAGTCAGAATTGACTCGACAGCAATGGGTATTGTGTGTCTTTAGGCTTAGGAGGTAGCTGAATCACACAGCAGAACCTAGTCACCTGCACATCACTGGGAACCCTCAGATTTTACAGGACAGCCTATGGTCAAGTTCAAGACCATTTCTGCAAGGTGACTTTCCCAGGGGTTCCAGAGCCATTTCACACAAAATAGGCTGTGTTTTCTGATTCCTGAGAAGGCAGGATGCTATTTAGCCAGCTTGAGAAAAAAAATTCAGCCCAAAGATTAGTGGAAACCAAATTTGCCTTTCCTCTGAGTCCCAAGGTTGGGCAAAAATCTGGGGGTGGGGCTGGTTTATGACACTGAACAAGTTGTTAATTACCTTGAATGGATGCCACGTGGTGCTTTTAAGTGCACAGATTGTACCCAGGGAGGATGAAGTGGGCAGTTTGGTTTGGGCTTTGGGTAGGACGTGAGTGAAGTTTAATTGATTGGTGTCCTTTGCTGTTCTGAGCTCATCTTTGTACTGACAAAGCTGGCCTAGTTAGTGGGGCAGAGGGCATGAGCATGGGCAGACCTAAGTAGTGTGTGAGATTTTTGTGCCTGGAAGTTTTGCTGTAAACCAGAAGCGTTGCTGTGTGGTTGGAGGCAGTGATTTCTTCCTTTGGATTCGTTCTCCCCAGATACCACATTTGTTTTTAAGCAAGTTTATTCAAGGCAGGTTATATAATTTGCCATCTAGGCTGGGACACTTGGGTGAGTGAATAGGGGTCTGGTTTATCGTGGCAATGGGACAACAGATGCAAATGAAGATTTGGCTAAGCAGAGAGAGTTGTGTGGCCATCGTAGGTATCAGTGTCAAAATGGCAGCCAACTGATTTTAGAGGGAGTCATAACAAAGTGAGACTAAGAGGCACATAGAAAAGGCAGTTGAAGGTTGGAGGCTTCTTAATGAAAATTTCTGACTCTACACTGATCTATCCCTCCTGGTGCTAGAGCACCTATCTACTTGCCAGGAAGCTGAATTGCTTACCCATAATGCCTGGACTTTTGGGGGAACTTATCTGGAAAAGCCTGGCCATGACATTCACCATGGCTTTTTGACTTTTCCAACTGAGATAGAATATACATTTTTTGTGGTCACCTGGGTAGCACAAATAGCTAAGGCGCTCAGGTATTAACCGAAAGGTTTGGGGTCAGAGTGAACCAGGAGGGACCTTGTAAAAAAGGTCCAGTGATCTGTTTTTGTGAAAAACAGCCATCAAAAACCCAATGGCTCACAGTTCTGTTCTGACACTTAAGGGATCACCATGAATCAGATTCAACTCTTAACTCTACAGCAACTGGACTGGGTAAGTAAAGAACACTTATATAAGTTGTAGTGTAATGCTCTTCAGCTATGTGCATCCCTTCCTATGGAGTAAGCTTTGCTCTTTCCTGAAGCTTGCTTAGGATGACTTGGGCTAAGGCAGAAGGCCGGGAATGGCTTAGCTGGGCTGATGGCCAAGGCCAAGGGATACCTTGGCAACAAGAAGAAAAACATCTGGGTCTGGGCATGAAGTCACTGGGAATGTTGGCTACCCAAGGACTTAAGAGAAAAACAGTAAGTCTTGGTCCCAGCTACAGTGCTTTATAAGATTGCTTCCCTTGTTGGGTGGTTGCAGAGTGTTACACCAGTCTGGCTGCTGCCCTCGACCCGCCCCATATGCGCGTTCTCCTAATAAACCATGTGTCCTACTTGCTGTTTCCAGCATTTTTCTTCAGTCCCTTGGAGATGTGGCTGACCTTGGGCCCAAATGTCACTGGGTTTTTCCTCAACATAGATATATACACTGTTGTAACCACTAGCAAGACAAGGTTTAGTATGTTTCTTTGCTTGGACATTTAAAATCATTAATCCTTTTGGGAGAAGGACTGCTGTGCTCACCTCAGCCTCCGATTCTTACTGTATTAGTTTTCTATTGTTGCTATAACAAATTATGACAAAGTTAGTGACTTAAAACAAATTTATTATCTTACAATTCTGGAGGGCAAAATCTGACATGGGTCTCACTGGCACTAAAAGCAACATATTGGCGGCATTATATTCCTTCTGGAAGCTCTAGGTGAGAAACTCTGTTTTCTTGTCTTTTCCACCTTCTAGAAGGCCCTTGGAGCCCTGGTGGTGCAGTGGTAAGAGCTTGGCTACTAACCACAAGATTGGCACTTTCAATCCATCAGCCACTCATTGGAAACACTATGGGGCCATTCTACTCTGTCCTATGGGATTGTTATGATTTGTAATTGACTCAGTGGTAGTGGGTTTTTGGTTGTTTAGAAGCCACTGGGCATTCTTTGGCTTCTAGCCCCTTTTCTTCTTCAAAGCCAACAAAGCCCAGTGAAGTCTTTCTTACCTTTCTTACACTATACACTCAAACACTGACTTTTCTGCCTTCTTCTTCTTTATTTAAGAGCCCTGTGGTTATATCAGTCTCACCTAGATAATCCAGGCTCATCTCCCCATTTCAAGGTCAACTGAATAGCAACCAGAATTCCATTTGCAATCTTAATTCTCCATTGCTATGTAAAAGAACATAATTCACAGATTCTGGAGATCAGGACATGGACATCTTTCAGGAAGCCATTACCATTGAGGCCCGAGCTATTGTTTTAATAGTTGAGAAAACAAAGAAATAAACAAACCTTACTTCAACCTGTTAAATGATTTTCATTGTCAAATAGTCCAGGTTCCTAGAAGGGGGTTTGGGAGGAGAGAACTCACGTGTATTGAGTACCTAATGTATGTCTGACATTTATTTATGCAATTTCAAGAAGGTTGTCTTACTTATTCCTCCTGGAAGTTCTTGGTGGTAGATGGATAGTTACATCTGTTAGGGATACTTTTGGCTGCAAGGAACTGTCAGACTTACAGTGATTTAAACAGATGGGTTGTTTTAGTCAGTCAGTGCTGCTCTGACAGAAATACCACAGAGTGGATGGCTTTAATGAAGGAAGGTTTATTCTTACACAATTTGGTAGGCTACAAGTGCAAACTCAGGGTGTCACTCCAGGGGAAGGCTTTCTGCCTTGTTGGCTCTAGAGGAAAGTCTGGTAGTGCACTAGTCTGTGTCTGGGGAGCATCTTGGTGTAGGAACCTCAGATCTGAAGGATGCACTATTTTCCCAGTGCTGCTTTCTTGATGGTGTGAGGTTGTCAATTCTCTACTTGCTTCCCTTTCCTTTTGTCTCTTGTAGGATGAAAGGATTAAGGGTAGGGGAAGCCATCCTCCAGGGAAACTCCCTTTACAGTGGAGCAGGGAGGTGATCCTATGAAGGGATTTACAGTGCCACCCTAATCCTTTAAGATACAGCACAGGAAAACCACAAAGTGGAGGACAATCACAAAATATTGGTAATCATGGCCCAGCCACATGGCTATACATATTTTGGGGGGGGACACAATTCAGCCCATGACACAGGTATTATTTCAGGAGGTAGGGGAGCTCATGACATTGGTTCAGCCTCTCAACAGTGTCAGTGCCAGAAACTGAGTTTCCTTGGCTTTTTCTAACTGCTTGTTGCCTCATAGACAGAAGAGAGCTGCTTCTGCTCCAGACATCATGTCTGTTTTCAATGCAAGAGAAGGGAGAGGGAAGGTTGGCACCAGCTGCGAGTTTTCCTTTTGTTTACTTTTTAAATCAGAGGTGCAAAATCTCTCCCAGAACTCTACCAATGCAGCAGATACCTATTTACGTATTGTCCTGGATTGAATTGCATCTCCCAAGAATGTGTATCAAATTGGCTGGGTCATAGTTTCTAGACCTTTGCACTTGAGGCCTTTTGCCCTTGGGCAAACTAGCAACTTGATACAATTTTGCATACATTATGCAAATTTATTACAGTTACTTTAAAAAGATTTCATACTTGAACAAATGTATACAAATAATATATTTTAATATTTGATATATTTCTACATCTTACAAAACAAAATCTTTGAAGTATTACTCTCTGTAATCGTTTTTTGTATGGTATTTTATGAAACAATCCCAGGGGTGCATCCTTGGTTTGTCAGAGCATGTATCACGATAAAAAAAACACATGACATTAGCCCTCAAAGCTTTGAAAATAATCTTACATTTTCTGAGGTATTCTACATAATGGCCCTGACCTCCAGACTCTAGATATTGGCCACACTTTCTGGATGCTGAGTGATGACCCCTGGCTCTGTGCTACAACTCTGCCTAGAAAGGCTCGCTTGAACAGCAACTCTGCCCCCTCAGCTCTAGGTGCACCCCAAGCCCAACTGAGTGGCAATTCCACCCTTACGAAAGCGGAAAGCTCTGGCTCCACCCTTTCAAACCTCTGAGGTCATGACCATACCCTTTGAAACTGAGGCAGCTCAGCTTTTCAGGCCCTTTGTCCTTTCAGCTACTGCTTCCTATGGCCACATGGCCTGGGGCCTCAGGCCCACATCTGGCCTGCCCGGGTGAGTGTTCTAAAAATCTGTAGCTCCTCTCTTGCTAGAAAGCCTCCTGCACAAAGACACTTAAAGGTTTTTGCAGAAAGCAATATGTCGAGGCATACTGATCTGCTCAATCATTGCCACCCATGTGTTTTATGTAATTTATTATAATATTAGGTTTCTCGACGTTGATTTCCACACCACCTCGTGAAATCCTTTTTACGGTAGTCATTCCTATGTTATCCCAAGTGGTTAAACAAGTGACAGTTCTTTTATCTTTCCACACTAGAAGTAGAGTGTTACCTTTTTGATATGCTACTGTGGATACTTTTAGGAATTTTGTTTTTTTTACTTCGCTTGGTAATTTCCTTTCTACTTGTTAAGATCATCCCAGCTGTTTGTCACCGCTCAGTCACCTGAGACACACCTCTTGAGTTATCGCCTGAAACACTGTGGTGCCTGAGAGGGTCCTCTTGACTTACTGGGTGAAATGTCGGGGTGCCTGAGAGGCACCTCTGGAGCGCAAAGTTCTAGTATAGTATGACTGTACAATTTTGTCATCTGATGTGAATTCCCTACTTGTTGTAAATCCTATCACTACGATATAATGAGATGGATTAGCGGCACTTACATTGATGAGATATACAAGGCGGAATAGTGTCTTAGGTCAATGCCTTTCGAGATACAAAGAAGAAAAGTGAGAACAGACACACAGGGGCCTCCTACTACCAGGAAAGCAGACCTGCCAGCAAAGCATGTCCTTGGACCTGAGATTCAGGCACTGACATCCTGCTAGACCAAGGGAAGGCTGCTGCATCACAAGGACCTTCCTCCAGAGCTGATAGAGAGATAGGACCTGTCCTTGGAACTAGTGCCCTGGGTTTTAACTTCTAGTCTACTGGATTGTGAGAAAGCAGACTTCTTTTTGCTAAAGCTATCTACTTGTTGCATTTCTACTACAGTAGCACTAGGTGACTAACACACATATGAATTGGAACCACGTCACGTGGCCCCTCCTAGCTGCAAGGGAAGCTGGAAAAGTAAACATTTGGCTTTCACTCCTCTCAAGTTGGGGGCAACAAGAAAGGAGGTTGAGAATGCAAATGGGTAGCCTACCAGTCACGTGTGATATGGTAAACTTGTTTCCATTTTTCTAGGCCTGACTTCTTACCCTGCGGTCACAGCCAAGCAAATTGTTAACCTGCTCAGCTTCTGTTAAGTGGAGGTTTGCATTCATCCAGAGATGCCTGGGAGAAAAGCCCTGGTGATCTACTTCTGAAAAATCAACCATTAAAAACCCCATGGAACATAGTTCCTCTATGGCATGCATGGTGTTTCCATGTGTCGGAAATGTTTCAACAGCAACTGGCTTTATTTATTTATGTTTTTGCACTCCTCTCCTCACCTGCCTGGGATTGGTCACAAAGGTAGAAGGTGGAGTTGTCAAGATTCAAGTTGATATTGGTCTGATTCCTAAATGCACGAATATTCCACCACCTCTCACTGCCTGTAGATGACTTTAATATAAATTAGTGCTTGTTTTTGTCTTATAGAGGTATAATTTACATGGAGGAAAATGCACAAATCTTCAGAGTACCATTTGATGAGTTTTGACAGAGGTACATACTCATGTAGCAGTCACTCAGATTAAGAGACAGCCTTATTCACGTACCCACAGAAAGTTCCCTCATGACCTTTTCCAGTTAATCACCCTCTGCCACTCAGAGGTAACCATTGTTCTGATTTATACACCACGGGTTTGTCTTTATTTTTAAGAGAATATCATATAAAGGCAATCACACAGCATGTATGCTTTTGTGTGTGGCTTCTGTCCCTGGTTTTTGTGTTTTATAGCCTTAGAGGGGAGAGGTTGCACCATTTACACTTGCTTGTAGGATCCCACCTGAGACTAAAGGCACACATGGGCAGCAGAGGTGACTTGGGCAAACTCCATCACCTCTGCAAAAAGGGGTATTGTCAGGTTTAAATGTCAATATACCTACCAGTGGCATTGCACAGGGTTTGACTGTGTTAGTCCCGCACTTTCACTGTTGAGTCAGTTCTGACTCATGGCAAGCTCACGTGTGTCAGAGTAGAGCTGTGCTCTGTGGGTTTTCAGTGGCTGATTTTTCCAAAGTAGATTTGCCAGGCCTTTCTTCCAAGGTTCCTCAAGACTGGACTTGAATGGTCACCTCCTTGATTAGCAGCCAAGTGCTTAACCATTTGCATCACCCAGGAACACTGCTGGTGATGCGTGTGTTGGTGGTGAATTTACCTGATTGGAAGTGACTTGGCTGCCTCTTGATGATGGCCTGAAACAAGGGTGAAATGGAAGACATGGGAGAAGGATCCAGAAGGAGAAGAGCTTCAGGGAGTGGAAGCATGCAATGTGTCAGGGTTGCATTCTCATGGGCAGGTGGTGACTGTGAGGAGGTGAAAATGCCTGAAGAGGGCCAGGTGGGATCCGTGACCAGCTCCTCATCTCCAGTCACTTTCTGCCATGTAAGAATGGAACCCAGAACTGGCAGGTAACCAAAAAACCACCGCTGTCGAGTTGATTCCAATTCATAGCGACCCTGTATAGGACAGAGTAGAACTGCCCCATAGAGTTTCCAGTGAGCACCTGGTGAACTTGAACTGCCGATCTTATGGTTAACAGACATAGCACTTAAGCACCACACCACCAGGGTTTCCAGGTAGTCTGATTTTAATCTACCTTTTCTCAACCTTGGCCACACATTGTAATCATCTGGGACCTTTAAAACACTACTGGCAGCAACCCTACTTCTTGGAATACATCCTAGAGAAATAAGTGCTGTACATGAACAGATGCATGCCCACAAGTATTGCTGCATAGTCTACAACAGCAAAAAGATGGAGTCAATCTAGGTGCTCATCAGCAGAAGAATGTATAAACAAACTATGGTATATTCACATGATGGAATATTATGCAATGATAAAGAACAGCGATGATCTTGGGAAATTAGCTCCTAACATGGAGCAACCTGGCAGGCATTAAGCTGAGTGAGATTAGTGATTTGCAAAAGATTAAATATTGTACAAGACCACTATTATAAGGACTCAAGGAAAGGTTGAAACACAGAAGAAAACTGTCTTTGATGATTACAAGGGTGAGGGGAGGGGGAGGGGGAGTTATTAATTAGACAGTAGCTAGGAATTGGGTTAGGCGAAGGGAGGGATAGTACACAGTAGTGGGAGGTCAGCATAGCTGGACTAAACCAAAAGCTAAGACGTTTCTTAAATGTAACCCAGTACTTTAAAGGACTGAGTAGCAGGGACAGAGAGATCTGGGGACCGTGATTTCAGGGGACATCTAAGTCAACTGGCATAGCAATTTTTTAAAAAAGAATTTATTTATTGTGATTGAGTGAAAGTGTACAATCTGGTTTAAATTCTTATGCCTGCCTATGTGCAGCTCCTACTGCTATCCTTGCCTGGTGACAGCACACTCCTCCTTTCTGCTCTATACAAGTCATATCCTCTTAATAATCTCCCATCCCCTCTTCTCCACCTCTTCCGCTCCCCCCTAGTATGAGTCCAGTAGGATGACATCCTATAGACGCATAGAATCTTAAAGTGTACACATGTGTCACCGAGTCCAGTCCATTCTTGTCCGAGGAGTTGACCTCAGTAATGATTTACGATCAGGGGCAGCATCAAGTCCAGGGGCCAAGCTCCCAGGGGAACCCCTAGGTCTTTGGACCATCAGTTGCAGTCTTTTAGTGGAGTTCTCAGGGTGCACCCCTACTTATTCTCATATTGCTGCTAGGACTCAACTTTGTGAGCCCCATCACGGCTGTCACTGGAGGTGGCCGGCCACCATCTGGTTCTTCTGGTCACATGTTGATGTAGTCACCCATTCACGTGGGTCTTTCTGTCTTCTGAACTCTCTTTCCCCCATGTCACTTTTGTCCTTGGTGATCATCTGTTCCTGCCGAGTTGGGAGGCTATTGGGTACCTCAGATGGCAGCTTGCTAGCTCTTAAGACCCCAGACAGATTAGCATGACAAATTTTTATAGAAAATGTTCTGCATCTTCTTTGGTGAGTGTTGTCTGGGGCCTTAGAAGCTAGCAAGTGGACATCTAAGTAGCATAAATTGGTCCCAACCCACCTGGAACAGAGGAGAATGAAAGACATCAGCAATGAAAGAAAAATATGAACCAGGGAGACAGAAAGGGCCACATAATCCAGAGACTACATCAGCATGAGACCAGACGAACTAGACGACACCTGGCCACCACCAATAACTGTCCTGACAGGCAACATAACATAAAGTCTCTGATGTGGAGGGAGAGAAATAGGTATGCAGAACTCAAATTCTATGGAAACAACCAAACCTGATGGTCAGACAGACTGGAGGGTCCCTGGAAGACACAGTCCCAGGATTCTCTGTTAGCCCCGAACTGAAACCATTCACAAAGCCAACTCTTTAGACAAAGACTGGACTAGACTGGAAGACACAAAATGATACTGGCGAAAAGTGTGCTTTTTGGCTTAAGCAAATACATGAGGCTAATTGGGTAGCTCCTGTCCAGAGGAGGCAGAAGGAGACAGGAGCTGGTTGAATGGACAGAGAAAGAAATACAGGGTAGAAAGGAAGAGCGTGCTGTCACAGGGTGGGGAGAGCAGCTAGACTGACACAGCAGTGCATGTGCAAGGTTTTGTATGATGAATTGACTTGGATTATAAACTTTCACTTAAAGCACAATAAAATATTAAAAAAAAAAAAGTATTGGCTCCCGGGTTCCACTCTCAGAGATTCAGGTTTAAAAGGATGAGATGCGGCCTTAGCACCCAGGTTTTTAAAAGCTTTTCAGGTGATTGCGACATGCCACGAGGGGTGAGAATCACTGCTTTACAGCAAGGTGGTCTTGAGCTTTAAAGTTGAAAGGTCAATTCCAGTCATCTGGATGGGACTGCTGATTCTGCATTTCTAATGAGCTTCTAAGTGGGCCAGTGCTGCAAGCCTGAGGATCATGACGAGTAGCAATGTTTAAAGAGAAGTTGCCAATAGGGATTTTAAAATGGGAAAGCTCCTAATTAAGAACCAAACCACTGTGTACATTAAACAAGTCTGCGGCCTGGGCTTCCCTGTGAGTCTCCGACTTAAAACCTCTGAGTTTTCTCCTTTTTAGTATCTTTTATTCTTATATATTATGTAATATATACTATGTTATATATGTTACATCGTATATCATCTATCAGATCCGACTTGATGGCACTTGACTTTGGCTTGGCTATTATTATATAATAGATACCATATCATATATTATTATATAATACATGTTGCACTGTATATTATAATGTAATACATAATATTAAATACATTGTAATAGATAATATTACATCATATGTAGCATTTATATATTGTGCTATAGATTTATATTTATATAAATTTATAGATAGTTACACATTTCTCCTTACTACTCTCTTTTGCTGGGTTCCTGGCACGGCCAGTACAGCAAGGTGTGTGAGGTCTGAGACCAGGTCCCTGACTTTTAGGGACTCAGAGCTGGGTTGCTTTGGGGGCAGGATGGACAGTGAGGTAGGCCGGCTGTCGGCTTCTTTGGGGACACAGACGTCTGGTGAATACCTTGGAACAGTCTTCCTCATACCAGTCCAGGGCAGTCACACCCACAGTTGCCATAACTGGTTTTCCTGCAGCTGAGACGAGGCTAGACGAGGTCCAGACAGCTCCCCATCGCACCCCGGCATCAGGAGCACACTTTCTCCTCTCCTTTTATCAGATCAAAGTCCTCCATCAAGCTGTCTGGTTCTGTCTTATTCAATTAAATTTTTTAATCCAATTTGACCCGTGCATTCATCTTCTTTGAAATCTGAGGGACGACAGCATCCGCTACAAATTGAGAGTAAATGGCTGAATTAGCTTTCAGAGAGGATTCAAGCTGACTGCTTCTTCCCAGACACCGACAGGCTCAGTGGAAGCAGCTGGACACACAGTGGGGAAGGCGTCTAGGGGCATGAAGGGAGGGAAGGGGAGTCGTGGACACCTCTTACCTTGGGAACCTTGGAGAGGCAGCCTGGATGGCAGTTGATAGCACAGACTCAGGAGCCAGAGGGGCTGGGGATCAGACCTAGTTATGTGATACAAGGCAAGGGTTGAAACTCCGTACCTCAGTTTCCTCATCTGTAAGGTATAGACGAGCACTGCCCAAAGTGCCTACCTCTTTGGATTGCTGGATTAAAGGTATCAGTACACAGACAGCACACAGAATGGTGCTTTGAACCATGAATTCTACATAGACCCACCTAGCTGGTAGTGTTATCACGCTTTACAGTTTACGTAGCATCCACATATGGTATGAGGGAGCCACATCATACTCCCATTTAACTTAAAAAAAAAAAAGAAAAATTGCCCATTGAGTTGATACCATTACCCACTGAGTCAATTTTGACTCATTGTGACCCTATGGGACAGAGGAGAACTGTCCCATAGAGTTTCCAAGGAGCATTTGGTGGATTCAAACTGCCCACCCTTTGGTTAGTAGCCATAGCACTTAACCATACACACCGGAGTTCCCAAGGGAAATGAAATCATGCAAGCTCAATCAACGCAGCCCCCAGCAAAACAGAACAACCCAACCAGGTGCTTCTTAGGGTGCTTAACTGAAGGCACCTCTGCCAAGCCAGCCAAGTGCCATCGAGTCAGATCCGACTAATGGCGACCCTAGGTGTCAGGGTAGAACTGACTCCCACAGTATTCAAGGAGCGCCTGTTGGATTTGAACTGTTGACCCTGTGGTTAGCAGTGGTAGGGTAGGTTTCAAACCACCAGCCTCTTGGCTAGTAGTAGAGCGCTCGACAATTTGTACCACCCAGGGACTCCTGAGCTCAGCCTAGACCCCAGGTATCCTCCCTCTCCGTCTTCATGGCAGTGGTTCTCCACCAGGGTTGATCTAATCCCCAGTGGACGTTCTGCAGTGTCTAGAGGCGTTTTTGGTTACCATGTAAGGAGTGTGCTGCTGGCCTTTAGTGGACAGAGGCCAAGAATGTTGCTTAACTTCATACAGTGCACAAGACAACCCACCTTCCCCATGAGAAAGGATTATCCAGCCCCAAATATCAATAATGCCACAATTGAGGCACTGTCTTCTACAGTCTTACAATTTTTGCCACTGAAAAATTGTTTTTTAAAAAATTTTGTTTTGTTGTTATTCTTGAAAAGATACACAGCAAAATATACATCAGTCTGACAGTTTCTCCATGTACAGTTTAGTGACGCTGATCACATTCTTCCAGTTGTGCAGACATTATCACACTCCTTGTCCCAGCTGTTTCTCCTATTAACACAAACTCTCTGCCCTCCCCCAAGGTTCCTATCTGATCTTCTGAGTTGCTGTTATCAATTTGATATCACATGGGTAATTCTTAAAGGGGTCTAATGCTCAAGGCAGGCATTTTTTATTACTAGTTAAGCTAAATTATTGTTTGGTTTTAAGAAGACTTCAGGCATGTATTTGTTTTAAAGTTTAAAGATGATCTCAAGGTGATAGTTTCAGGGGTTTATCTAACTTCCATGGCTCCAGGAAGTCTGGAGCCCATAAAAATTTTAAATTCTGTTCTCCCCTTTTGATCAGTCTTCTTCTATGGAATCCAAGTTCTTCTGCTTTCATGGCAAAGGAGGCAGTTAGCCACACATTCTGTATTCCACTCCTATTCCTGACTCTCCGTCTTCCTCTGTTGCTCCAGATGAGTGGAGACCAATAGCTGTGCTTTGGAAGTTTGCTGTTTGCAAGTTTTTTAAGACACCACGCGGCAACAAACTAAGAGGTAGAACAGAAGGACTAAACATATTACTACTACAATTAATTGGGATGTCCCATGAAGCTATGACCCTAAGACTTCAACCCAAGGAACCAAATCCCATAAGATTTTTGATTTACCTTAAGATCATACTGATTGCTCTAAAATAACATTACCATACATTTTTGGAGCATTAAGTGTTTACCAATTACTGTTTTGAGCTTTTTTTTAATGTATATATAAGCTTATTTAATTCTCACAATCAACACAGAAGTAGTTCCTGAGAGTATCCTTATTTGAAAGTCGAGGAAACTGGGGCACGGAGAGGTTAAGTAACTTTTCCAAGGTCATACAGCTAGTAAGTACCAGAGCTGGGATCTGAATCTAGGCAGTCTTATTCCAGAATGCATCTCTATGTTAATAAATGAGAATGGAGGGAATTGATTATGAAAGAATCCAGAAATAGGCCCGTGTTGTTTTTCAGAAGACATCTGTTCCTTTCCAAGCAGTGTAGGCAGCGTTTGTTTTGTCTTCCCAGGATGCCTTTCTTCTTCTTTTGGGAATTCCTCACCTCATGCATCCCTCAGCCACTACCAACTTTTCTTTGTCAAACTGCTTCTCCTACTCTGTTCTGCTGCACTGTCACCTTGAGGTTCTTGCAGGAATTTCAATTACAGAGCCCATCCTCATAGCCACAGCTGATTGGCCCAACGGTGACCATATGACTGCCATCTGGACCAATCAGAATCTTTCCCTAGGATTTTTCTTTTTCCCAAACTAGAAGTGGGGATAGAGAGGCAGTCTTTTATTTTTATTTTATTTAACATGACTGAGTGAAAATGTACATTCCCGTATAAATTTACATGCCCACCTATATGCAGCTTCCACTGCTCTCCCTGTCCAGTGACAGCACATTATTCCTCTCTGCTCCATACATGTCTCATCCTCCCAACAGCCTCCTTTCCGCTCCTCTCCACCCACTCTCCTTCCTCCAGCCAGAAGTCAGCAGGATGATATCCTATAGATGTATAGAACCATAAAGTGCATCCAATATATAGTCACTCTGCATTGCCAAGTCCAATCCATTCCTGTCCAAAGAGTGGACCTTCGTTATAATTTATGGGTAAGGGCAGCATCAGGGCTGGGGGCCATGCTCTCAGGGGAGCCCCGAAAGCGCTGGACCGTCATTTGAGGTCTTTTAGTAGGGATCTCAGGGTGCACCCCTTTTTATTCTTGTGTTGCCAGTGAGACTCAACCTAGTGAGCTCCATCGTGGCTATCACTGGTGGCAGTCTTTCTTTTTTTTGTAATGGATGATATGAAGTGTGTGTCAGAAATAGGCAGAGAGAAGTAGGAATGAGTGACAAAAAAAGAGAGAAAGGAGCCTGGACGGTGTTCCAATTCTTGAATCCAGTTGTCCCAGCTACCACCCTGCCCTTCCCAAGATTGGTGGAGCTTTCCAATACATCTTGTTTTGATATGTAATCTATCTTTTCTTTGCAGATCTCCTTTGTGCTTACTACCAAGTGTCTGAGTGATAATTTAATTTTATACCTACTGCTCAGCACCTGACTTGTCTAAAATTTTTTTTATTGTGATTGAAAGTTTACAATACAAGTCAATTTCCATATGAAACCCCGAGTACCCCCCTCTTTGCAACTCTATCTGCTCCCCTCACCCTGTCACAGCACACTCTTCTTTTCACTCTTTACTTCTGGTATCCACTCAACCAACACCTGTCCTCTTCTCTCTAATAGCTCCTCTTCCCTCTAAAAAGAAACCAATAGGATAGCCTTATACATACATTAAATCATAAAGAACACACACCACATGCATCACTCTGTGTCCCTGAATCTAGTCCATTCTTTGTCTGGAGTGTTGGTTTCAGTACTGGTTTCATTTCTGGGCTAGCAGAAAGTCCAGGGGCCGTGTTCTCAGGCAATCTGCCAGGTTTTTGGACCATCAATTGGCTTATTTCTTGACTCTGGGGGCACACATCTTCTAAGGATTAGGAAACTTCTTAGCCATTTTGTCTCCAAATAAGGCCTGTTTTCAGCTATTCTTTCTAGTCCCTCCTTTTTTGGAACTCTGATTAGATTTTGGAGTGTCTTATTCCTTGGTCCATGTCTCTTAATCCCTCGCTAACATTTTCATTTCTTGATCTTCCTGAGTGAAAAGCTCTTCAATGAAGAGACAGATACAGAGATTGGATATAGTAACCTACCTCATCCTCCTTGTGTAGTTGTGTAGTCCCTTTCATGACATTGGGACAGCTTCCCTCTCTGTAGCATGACACTTTTTGTATGTGGAAAACTCATCATCTGCACTTGATGTTGACCTTGGGAGCTGGGTATGGTGGATGCTGAAGCTTCGAGGTCTGGGTCACTAGAACCTACTGTGGATTGATTTGTGTCCCCCAGAATATGTGTTGGAATCCTAACCCCTGTATCTGTGGATGTAATCCTGTTTGGACATAGGCTTTTCTTTGTGATGCTCAGAGGCCACACCACTGTGCTCTAAACCTAATCACTTCTGAGCTGTAAAAAGCAGACTAGACACAGAGACAACCAAGCAAAATGTGGGGTGGGGGGAGTAAAATAACATATGAAGACCACCAAAGAGCCAAGGAACACTGGGCCTACAGAATTTAAGACAAAGAGTCTTCTGACAAGGCTGACAGAGAGTCTTCCTCTAGAGCTGATGCTCTGAACCCAGGCATCTAACCTCCCAAACTGTGAAAAAGTACATTTTTGTTCTTGAAAGCCACCCACTTATGGTATTTCTTTATAGGAGCCCTAGGAAACTAACAGAGAGCTTCTCAAAGGCATCTTGCCTCTTTTCTCAACTGTTGAGCAGAAACACCATCAGATAACTGCACAACTCATTGGTCTCACGGGCCTTTCCACCTTACACATGATGCATGTATACCCCTCTTGCCACAGCTAGCCTGCATATTCTTTGAGGACTGATTGCTATTTCTTTCTCTTCTTGGTTTTCTCTACAGTGCCAAAATAGTAATGATGACATTAAGCAAGAGCTTTTCATGTCCTTTTCTGGTCATAGGGGTGGCTCAGTTGGTGTGAAATTCCAAGGGGCCAACCTCCCATTTGGAAGGTCATATACAACATGGCCAGAAAAGTGTCCATTGCATCTAGCAACCTTGAGGGCAGTGGGAATCTTTGAGTAGAGCTGTTTTAGCAACTATAGCTGGATTGCAGGGGGCTGAGGAGTGAAGAGCGAAGAAGCCTGGTGGTGCAGTGGTTAAGTGCTCAGCTGCTAACCCAAAGGTTGGTGTTTAGAAGACAGTAGCCACTCCATGGGAGAAAGATGGGGCTGTCTGCTTCTGTAAAGATGACAGCTTTGGCAACCCTATGTGGAAGATCTGCTCTGTCCTGTAGGGTTGCTGTAAGTCAGGATTAGCTCAGCTATAGCAGGTTTTGTTTTGGAAGCATAAACACGAGAGGAGAAAAGGGAAGGTAACTGTACATTTCTTTTTTCAAGATGTTTGCCTGCAGAGTGGAAGTGTGCGTGGTTTTAGTTTTCATGTCCTAATCACTGAGTGAAGTCCCTGGGTGGTTCAGTTAATGTGCTCAGCTGCCATTTAAAAAGCAGGAGTTCGAGTCCACCCAGAGATGCCTCAGAAGAAAGGCCCAGCAATCTACTTCCTGAAAATCAGCCACTGAAAACACTGTGGATCACAGTTCTTTGACCCACATAGGGCTGCCAGGAGTCAGAGCTGACTGCTGGTCACTGATTAGTTACATTCCTTACAAATGAAGTAGAGAGCCTTTTTTCTATTTTACTGGTCATTTGGATATTCCAGATGTTGCAGTTTCAAATAGGGTGGATAATGACAGCCTCACTAATGAGGTGACTTTTGAACAAAGTTTGAGAGAACTAAGGGAGATGATTCTAGAAAGAGGGAGCACAGGGTAAGGAGAATCAGGATCCAGGGCACAGAGGGGTCTTAGTCCTCTTATCAGCCAGGGTTCCCCAGAAAGCAGAACCAACAAAATACATAGATTTAAGTAGAGATGAAAAGAAATTTATCTGAAGGAAATGACTTGCATAGTTGTGGAGATTGGCAAGTCCAGAAGCCACAAGGCAGGCAGAAACCAAGCCCATCGCTTTCTAGTCAATCCTGACTCATAACAGCTCTGTAGTGTAAAACTGCATCGTAGGGTTGCCAAGGCACTAAATCTTTCTGGAAGCCGACTGACACATTTTTTTTCCTGAAGAGTAGCTGGTTGGTTCAAACTGCTCACTTTTTGGTGAGCGACCCATCACATAACCCGCATGCCACCAGGGCTCTTTAGAGGGTAGGCTGCAGGCCGGCAACTCAGGAAGGATTTTATGCTTCAGTTTCAACGCAGAATTTCTTCTTCTCCAGGGAATCTCGAGTTTTGCTCTTAAGGCCTTTAATTGACTGAATGAGGCCCGCCCACAATCTCAGAGGCAACCGCTTTCATTTAACATCAACTGATTGCAGATGTTAACAACGTCTACACAACAGCTGTGCAGCAACAGTATGGGAAACAGCTACTGCTGGAGTTTCAGGAACCTGACACACGACATCATCTACCACAGTCCGGCACTGGAGAAGGCAGTGAATACAAGACACGTGTCAGTTTATTTCATTTTTACAAACACTTCCCCGAGAGGTGTGTGGAACTCAGAGAGGTTGCAGGATGTGCCTGAGGTCACCCAGCTAGCGGGGTCAGAGCTGAGACATGAGCCCAGATCTACGAGCACACAGCCTTGGCTTTTCACTCCAAGACACCTTGTCTCTTTCATGAGAGCCCTGTCTCCCACCACAGCTGGAGCTCACAGACCCACTCTACAGCGAGGTTTGCTGAGCTTTGCACTGAATTGAATTCAAGAGCAGTGAGAGCGGGGAGCCCAAAAGACCATTTGAGCCAATAAATTGATTTCTTTATGTCCTCCTGCTGCTGGAATATAAGAAACCAGCCAGGCCTGTGCAGTTCGAGGAGTCCCTGGGGAATTTTCTGGAAGCCCCTGTTGCTAAGGCAACCCAGCAATCTCTGGAAGGCATGTCCTGCGTTTGCTCCTGCCTGCCAGTCCTGGTTGGCCACCTGCACCTTGGCCAGCCTCTCTTGCCGTTCCTTCTGGAGGAGTGGGGAGGTGAAGGAGATGAGCCAAATGCAGGGCTTGCCCCATGATGAGTGTTTTCACCCAGCGCCTGCTTACTCACCCACTGGAAACCCTGCAGCACCTTCTGTCTCACCAAGAGGGAAGGACCAAGTCGCTACAGACTGCAAGTCGCTGCCTGAGCTGACTCCTCTGCTCTCGTCTCTCCATTACTCCCCCTTCTCCCCAGTCCAGCCTCCTTGCTGCTTATCAGCACATCCATCCTATCCTTACCCCCATCTCCAGCCCCAGGGCCTTTGCACTGGCTGTTTCCTTTGCTTAGAAATCTCCATCCCTAGATTTTTAGCCAGACCATGCCCTCACTCCTTCTAGTCTTTGCTGAAATGCTCCTGCCTCTAACAGGCCTTCACCGATCACCCTGTTAAAAACTATATCCCTTTCAAGGATTGAATTACATCTCTCAAAAATATGTGTATCAGCTCGTCTGGGCTGTGATTCCAGGTATTGTATGATTATTCACCATTTTGTCATCTGACGGGATTTTCCTGTGTGTTATAAATTCTATCACTATAATTTACTAAGATGGATTAGCAGCAGTTATATTGACAAGGCCTACAAGACTGAGCAGGGTCTTAAACCAACCTCTTTTGAGATATAAAAGAAAGAAGCAAAGAGAGAGGCATGAAGACCTTACATCACCAAGAAAACAGGACCGAGAGCACAGCGGGTCTTTGGACCTGAGGTTCCTGTGTTGAGATGCTCTCAGACCAAAGCAAGACTGATACACCACAAGAGCCTTCCTCCCAGAGCTGACAGAAAGAGAAAGCCCTCCCCTGGAACTGATGCCCTGAATTTGAACTTGAAGCCTACTGGACTGTGAGAGAATAATTATTAAATGTTTATTAAAGCCATCCACTTGTGATACTTCTGTTATAGCGTCACTAGATGACACTAGATGTCACTAGATGACACCCCCCACAATCTCTAATCCTATTCCTGGTTGTATTCCCCACCTCCCATTCTCTTCTACATATTTAATGTACCATATTTTAAAAAGTTGTTGTTGAGTTGATTCCACCTCATGATGACCTCATGTGTGGCACAGTGGAACTGCTCAATAGGAATTTCAATGGCTTAGTTTTTGGAAATACGTCTCCAGGTCTTCCTTTCGAGGCACCTCTGGGCGGACTCTTTCAGTTAGTGGCTGCACTTGTCAACTGCTGACACCACCCAGGGGCTCCAAACTGGTTCCCTTCAGGTTGAGTCTGACTTTCATTTGTCTTGACTGTCTGGCTGCCTATGGTGGGCAGCTCCTAAGATGACCCCAGGGACCCCTACCTCCTGGTACTCATAGTCTTGTATGACCTGCTTCTGTTGTAAAACTTGCTCCTAACCAGAGGAAGATGAGAATGTGAAAAGATGCCACTTTCATGCTTAGAAAAGATGCCACTTCCACTGCCATCTCAGTGCCTCACTCTCTCTATTGCCTTTTTGGCTGGCATGTTCTGAAGAGGTAAGCTGCTGCCAGGACAGACCCATGCGGCCAGGAATTTTGACGGCAGCAAGGAACTAAGGTCTTCAGTCTGACAACCTGGGTGGAATGGGATTCTCCCAACCACTATGTGGGGCTGAAAGTGGAGCCTTCCCCAGTCGAGCCTTCAGCTGAAACTCCAGCTTCAACCATCATCTTGATGGCAGCCTCTGAGAGATCATTAAGCAGAGCACCCAGCTAAGCTGTGCCCAGATTCCTGAACACTGGAAACTGATGTAATGAGTGTGTGATGTTTTAAGTTACTAAGTTTTGTAGTACTTTGTTACACAGCAATAGATATGTTTCTTTCCCCGGTTGTAAGCTCCACTCTCATCAAGATAGCCTGTGACCTCTGTCTCCAAATCACACTCTCCTTGACCTTGCATCAGAGACCTGCTCCTTCAATCCTAGCTCTTTGGATGTCCATGTGCTCTGCAGGCCATCTGCTCCCAGTTGGAGCAGAGAAGCATGGGGACACACACTGCGAGCACTTGCTGGGGCCTAGCTTTCAGGATCACCTGGCTTAACTGGAAGACTACCTCCAAGACAACAGGACATGACATGCCACATCACAACACACCCCAACACACACAAATAACACTGCTGAACACAAACAACTCTGCTCAACAGAGGAGGCAAAGAGAGGCTGGAGAAGGTGGGAGTAAATAAAGCCCAGACTCTTCCGCTCCTGCTGGAGGGAGTATCTGTATGGGAAAGCTCAGCCTTCACAGCCCCCCTCCACTCCTGGTGGTCTCTAGAGGCTCCTCTATCACATTGCTGGATTGAGGGTGACAGTGGTTCTCCTTTTAGCCTCGGACACTGTTCTTTTGCTGTTTTGTTTTTACTGGGGTGAAAATATGCACAGGAGAACAGATAACAATTGAACAATTTCTGCTTGTACAATTCATTGACATGCATTACACCCTTGAAGTTGTGTAACCATTCTTGTTGTCCTTGTCCAAATCATTACACCACTATTAGCGTGAACCCACTGCCCTCTAAGCAAAAACTCCCTTCCTGCCTCCATCTCCATAACAACTAACAACTTTTGGCTTCTATGTATTCACTTATTTCATATAAGTGAGATCATCCTTTTTGCAACTCACTTATTTCACTCTATGTGATGTCTTCTAGGCTCACCCATGTTGTGGCATTCATCAGGAATTCATGTCAACTGTAGACACACTCGGAGCCCTGGTGGCATAATAGTTGAGTGGTTGGCTGCTAACAAAAAAGTCAATGGTTTGAACCCAGAAGCAGTTCCTCAGAAGAAAAGATCTGGTTATCTACTCCCATAAAGGTTACAGTCTAGGAAACCCTATGGAGCAGTTCTACTGTGTCAAATAGGGTTGTCACGAAATGAAATCAAATGGATGACATACGAGAATAACAACATAGATAGACTACATCTTGTTTATCTGTTGATGGACATTGGATTGTTTCTACCTTTTTGTCTATGGTGAAAAGTGCTGCAGTGAAGATTGTCTAACAGGTTTCTGCTAGTGTTTCTGTTTTCACTTCTGAGTATGTACCTAGGATTGGGTTTGCTGAGTGGTTTTGTTTTGTAAAACAGGTTTATGGAGGTATCATCTGTATCTTAGGTTGGGGTCTCTAGAGAAGCAAAACAAAGAAGTGTCTATAATATCTATCTCTGTGTGTGTCTGTCTGCCTGCCTGTCTATCAGGAAAAAATGTATGCCCAGGAAATGGCTCATGTATTTGTTGTGGCTGGAAAGTCCCGTATCCGTGGATCTGGCTAGAAGATTTTCCCAGCTCACATAGTTCCTGGAGCTGGTGAATCCAAGATTGACTAGTAAACTGCTAGCTCAAGTCCCAAGTCCCAGAGCTCAGATTAACAGAAGCTAGCTGCAAGATCCAGAGTGAGAAAAGCCAGGTGAAGCATGCCAGAAAGTCCATCTGTATGAGATACAGGTCATACCCCACGAGGAAACTCTTTCCAGCTGATTGTCTACTCACAGCAGATCACATCATGGAGGTGATCACACTGTATTAGATCTCATCGTGGAAGTGATTGTATCCTCATACAACTATCAACCTAGGTCATAACTGCCAAACCACTGAGAACCATCTCTCCGCCAAGCTGACACCCAGCCTTAACCATCTCAATCTACATACCATAACGTTCGCTAATTTTAAGTGTACAATTCACCAATTTTTCACAGAATTTTCAGAGTTGTCAACCATTGCCACAGTTCAGTTTTAGCTGATTTCATCATTCCTGTCTTAGTTGTATAGCTCTGCTATAACAGAAATACAAGCGGATGGTTTTAACAGAGAAATTTATTTTCTCACGGTCTAGTAGGCTAGAGGAAACCCTGGTGACATAGTGGTTAAGTGCTACAGCTGCTAAACAAAAGGTCAGCAGTTCAAATCCACCGGGCACTTCTTGGAAACTCTATGAGGCAGTTCTACTCTGTCCTATATGGTCACTATGAGTCAGACTTGATCTGACAGCCATCAGTTTGCTTTGGTTTTAGTAGACTGGAAGTCCAAATTCAATGAGTCTGTTCCAGGGGAAGGCTTTCTCTCTCTGTCAGCTCTGGAGGAAGGTCCTTGTCATCCATCTTCCCTGGGACTAGGAGCTTCTTTGAGCAGGAACCCTGTGTCCAGAGGACACGCACTGCTCCTGACAGGGCTTACTTGGTGGTACAAGGTCCTCAACTCTGCTGCTTCTCTTTTGTCTCCTGTAATGTAAAAGGTGGTGTAGGCCAAACCCCAGGGAAAGTCCCATGATACAGGGTCAGAGACGTGACCTGAGCAAGGATGTTGTACCCCCTCAATCCTCTTTAACCACAGGCAGAGACTATGATTTATAACACACAGGAAAATCACAAAACACAGGACAACCACACAATACTGGAAATCATGACCTAACCAAGTTGATACACACATTTTTGGGGGACACAATTCTCCCAGTGACGGTCCCCAAAGATCCCCTGTGTCCATCAACAGTCATCCTCATTCCTACCCCAGCCCTGGGCAACACTGATGTACTTTCTGTCTCCATAGAGTTGCCCTTTCTGGGTATTTCATAAGGATGAAATCGTACAATGTGGATTTTTTTAAAATCAGGCTTATTTCACTCAGCACAGCATTTTCGAGATCTGTCCACGTTGTCTTTTTAGTTGCTGAGAAACTTTCCATAGTGTGTATGTACCTCAGTTTGTTTATCTGTTTACCAGTTGATTAACATCCAAACACCTCCTCTTCTTAGTTCTTAAGAGCAACACTGCTATGAACATCCACATGCAGGTCTTTGTGAAAGTGTATGTTTACATTTCTCTTAGTAAATATGTAGGAGACCCTCTTCTTCATAACCTCCACACCGTGGCTGAAATGAGGCTGGAGTATTTGAACAAGACTTTATGGAAGATTCAGGAACCACAGGAAAGATAGAGAGAAACATGGATAGAGCTTGAAGACTGCCCTTGACCTCTCTCATTTGAGTGTGGTCCTCCCTGATGCTTGGCCCAGACCCCTCTTCCACCAAGGCATCAGAACATAGTGAATAGGCTTGGGAGCCAGTCTGCCTGGGTTTGAACCCAGCAGTGTGGCCTCTGGCAAGTGACTTAAGGATCATGCCTCTGTTTTCTCATCTGTAAAATGAGACTCAATACTTCAGTAAAACTCATGAGAGCTGGAACTCGATGAAGCTGGCTCATTTTTCTGGGTCTCACAGGTTTTCCACCTTCAACTGAGTGCAGTCTTAACTGCTTGTCTATTGCTTGTTTTAATGGAAAATATTTGGATTTTCCTTCTGTGGCAGGTTGGCATCTTACACAGGTTCCGACGTTCACATGTTTTACGGTACCGCCTCCATGAGGTTGTAGAGACTAGAAGAGGTCGTATACATCACTGGTTAAGGTTTAATGTAGCACCAGGCACCCAGAACGCTCCCTTGTGCTTGCTTCACTTCCTGCCTGGGGCATTGACCCTGAGGGAAGAAGGCTCAGAGAGTGTCCTACTTAATCAGGGTCCCAGAAGCCTGGAGATGACCCTGAAATCTCACAGAAGCAATGAATATAGGTGAGTCCTGAGAAGCAGGGAGCCCTAGCAGCACAGTGGTTGAGAGCTAAGCTGCTAACCAAATGGTCAGCAGTTTGAATCTACCAGTTGCTCCTTGGAGACTCGATGGGGCAGTTCTATTCTGTCCTGGAGTGTCGCTGTGAGTTGGAATTGACCCGGCAACCCTGGGTTTGTTTTGTTTTGTTTTTGGTTAGTAAGGATCACAAGGAGAGCATGGGTAAGAGACTGAAAGGAACTGAGTTCAAGTCCCAGCTCCACCTCCAAGGCTGATAATCCCTGTCTCATGGGGTAATTGCAAAGTTAAGAGGGGCTGATTAAACATAATATACAAAAAGGGTATGGCCCGTTAGAACCCAAACCAAACTCAAACCCACTGCTGTCAAGTCGATTACGACTCACAGCGACTCTATAGACAGAGTAGAACTGCCCCATAGTTTCCAAGGTGTGTATGGTGAATTTGAACTACCAACTTTTTGGTTAGCATACATAGCATCTAACCATTACACCACCCAGGCTCATTAGAAGTAGACCATAAATTGAGACATTACTTCTGGCCTTTGGAAACCCTGGATAGTGCAGACTGTAAACATGTGCAGCTGTTAACTGAAACACTGGAGGTTCGAGTCTACCCAGAGGCACCTAGGAAGAAAGACTTGGTCATCTGCTTATAAAACGTCAGCCATTTACAATGCTGTGAAATGCAATTCTATTCTGACACTCGTGAGGTTGCTACAGATTGAAACCAACCCGATAGTAAACTGGTTTCTGGTTTTTCTCTAGGCTCTGGAATTAAACAGACCTGGATTTGAATCTTAGCTCTGCCATTTCCTTCTGAGGCCTCTTTGCCTATCTAGGCTTTAGTTTTCCCATCTCTAAAATGGGGGTAGGAGTATTTACTTCACAAGTACATTGGGAAGATTAAACAAGATGGTACAGTTTGCCCCCAGCTTGCTGGATAATTGACACTATCCGGCTGTCTACAAAAATACAGTCTTAGCTTTATCTCTGAGCCAGTAAGTCTGAGACGGGGTCCAGGGATAGTGGTTTTAGTAAGCAGGTTTGGGAATCATCATGATAAATACACAGAGCTCTTAGCTTTCTGTGTTTATTTTTATTATCATTTTATTAATTGTAGTGGGTAATGTTGCATTATTGTAGTTAATACGCTTGCATTAGAAAGAGTCTGCCTGCGGTGGGCTGTCCACCCTGTCTGTGGGGTGAGGGTATGTGCACCCACCCTTCCACCCACTGGCCGTCCTGTCTCCCTCCCACAGCAGTGGATGCAGAAACAGCTTTCCTTGTACACACCATCCATCAGCTTAGGTCAAGCGCTGTTGAAAGGTTCACTCTCCAAGCAAAGTGCTTTTTCTGCTAAACTCATTATTTCTTCCAACAGAGTCAGGAAAGGATATCATCTTTAAAGCCTGCTCAGGCTCAGGCTCAGCCAGCAGTGAGTGTTTCCTAGTCCTGTTCGCTTTCGGAGAGCAAAGGCTTAATCACTGCTTTCTGCATCAGCCAGGGTCTTACCAGGGGGACAAAAAAGGAACTGCAATACTCCAAGTTTTTAAAATGGGTGGAATTTTTATGCCCAAAGGATTGGTAACCCAGGTGAAGGAAGAACTAGGAAAGCCACCCGGGGAAATGTGAAGCAACCCAAGGGGCAGCAACAACAGGAAAGTTACCACCCTCAGTAGAGCAGAAAGGGCAGTGGGGTTGGCAGAGCCTAGGACTGGGGTCACCAGGAACAAACAGGAATGGTAGTTGTTCTTAGCTGCTGTTGAACTGCTCACTGCTTGTGACTCCAGACACAGTGGATTGGAATGCTGCCCTGTCCTGGGCCATCCTCGTGACTGGTTGCAGATTGGACTGTTGTTATCTACAGGGTTTTCATTGGCTGGTAACCATGGTGGGCATGTCTTATGGAGACTGGGGCCAGGGAGAAGACAGAGGTGTTGCATGGAGAAGCTGTCTGACATAGATTGAATTGTGTCCCCTCAAAAGATACACAGAAGTCTTAATACCTCTGAATGTGACTCTATTTGGAAATAGAGTTTTTGTTTTGTTAGTGAGCTCATACTAGTCTTTTCTCAGTTGATGTCTTATCAAAAGGGAAGACAGACTTATAAGAGCTCCACCCAATTAATGCAGGGCTGTGTGTGAGGTTCTATCTACAAGCCAAGGAATGCCAAGAAAAGCCCAGGGCTGCCAGAAGCTGAAAAAGACAGGAACGATCTTCTCCTAGAGTGGACAGGGCCTAGATCTGCCAATGCCCTAAATTCAGACTTCCCAGCCTCCAAAACCCTGAGACAATAATTTCCTTTTCTTTAAAGCCACCCACTTGGTGGGATTTCTGTTATGATAGCACTGGGAAGTCAAGATATGTCCCACTTCCCTGGGGTGAGGTGAGGGAGATACATCTTAGCTTTGTTATTCATCCCACCAGCCAAAGTCCTGCCAACCATGGCCAGAGGCTGACTTACAGGGTTCAGAACCCTCATGAACAGAGCAAGGTAAGGAGGGTCTCTGAGATAAATAGGCCCAGACGAGCACACACCTCCTTAAATGTTCTCGAGCAGGAGTCAGCCAACCAGGGCTTGTGGGACAAATCCAACCTAAAGTCTGTTTTTTTAAATAAAGTTTTATTAGAACACAGCCATAGACATTTGTTAACGTAGCGTCTATGGCTGCTTTTTTTAAAATAAAGTTTTATTAGAACACAGCCACACACATGTGTTAAAGTAGTGTCTATGGCTGCTTCCACGTTACCTGATGAAGCCTCAAATGTTTATTGTCAGGTCCACGATAGAAAATGTGTGTCTGTTCCACTTGGGAAACCCTGGTGGCATAGTGGTTAAGTGCTACAGCTGCTAACCAAATCTGCCAGGCATTCCTTGGAAACTCCATAGGGTGATTCTACTCTGTCTATAGGATTGCTACGAGCTGAAATTGACTTGACGGCAGTGGGTTTGGCTTTTTTTTTTTTTTTTTTTTTATTCTTGATTGGAAGTTCCTGGGTAGAAGGAGTCTCTGGTACTGCAGATGGTTAGGCACTTGACAGAGGTGGCAGTTAGACCACATTCAAACGCATCACAGAAACAAAAGGCTGGTGATCTGCTTCTGAAAGGTCACGGCCGTGTAAACCGTATGGAGCAGTTCTATTCCACACACACGGGGTCGCCACGAGTTGGAACCAACTTAGTGGCAGTTGGTTTTGATTTATCACTGTTCTAGAAGTAGACAGACAGCTGCGGAAAACAATGCCTCTCCTAGCAATCTGCTAGGAACCAACAGGCTTTTCTCCATGGGCACCTGTGAGGAAGGGCAGAGACAGTTACACAGTGGGAATCCTAGGAGACTCTCTTCCTTTTCACTGGCTTTGGCTGAAGCAGAAATGACTTGATTGGAATGCAGTTGAGTCTTCTGGCTAGACTGAGCCCTCTATGAAGCTAGGCAGGGGCTCTGGGTCTCCAAGATCCTTTAATATTGCTTAACTTGGCATTTATCATCCAGGGGAAGAGCTCCAAATGATCCCATCATGCACCATCAGGTAACTGCTTTATTTTAACTACAGGAGGTCCTTGTTATCTGCAGATAATTTATGCAGGGTCAGCCTACTGAAAGTCAATGCCCTTTACAAGGAAGCTAAAATTTTGTCTTATGAAAAAGATTGAAAGATAGAGTTATAACCTTGAAAAATTGGAAAAGCTAAAGTTGAAAGTGTAAATTGGAGGTTTATGTTAATTTTAATTTAAGCTACTTAATATAATTTAAGTTATAATAACAATTTTGGGCTAAATCACAGGAGAAACAAAAAATGAGTCACTTTTTTTTTTTTACACATGTTTTTCTACAAAAATTAAGTGACAGAGTCCTTTAAGTCACATTTGCCTGCCAGGAGTATTATTACTACTTTTGTTTGTTTGTTTGAGAGCATCACCAGTTTTTCTCCAAGGGTCTCTCTTAATCCCTTGATACTCAAATCTAAATTTTGATGCCTTGGGGCAAATCTCAATCAACTCATCCTAAGTATAGTTCTGTCTAAAATATCCTAGGTGCTCACCATGAGTCTGATCCAACTCGATGGCACTTGGCTTGGCTACCAGATATTTCAGATCAGAGTCAAACATAGAGGAAATAGATCATAAGAGGTACTGATCAAGTCACCTTTTGGAAGTTAAAAAAGCATGACTATTGGTTTCATTGAAAGGGACAGAAATCCAACTCAAAGTTGTCAAATTCTTGGCTCACAGAATCCAAGGAAGAGTTGAAGAACTACTGCAAGGGCTGTGAAGCAGCTAGGCCTCAATAGCTGTTGGAAGTAGGAGAACTGGAGGTTGGACCATTGGAAGTAGGACCATTCTTCTCTCATCTCTGCTTCTCTCCAAGTTTAGCTTTGTTCTCTTCTTAGAGATGAGTTTATTTCACAAAGTAGGTATGTCGGGGGTCCCTTAGACCACCTCAAACTCAGTGATTCACTGGAGAAACTCACAGTCTTCAGAAAAACTCTTATATTCATAGTTATGCTTTATTACAATGCAAGTGTACTAATTAAAATCAGCAAAGGGAAAAGTCCCAAGTGCAAAGTCCAGGAGAAACTAGGCGTGAGCTTTCAGGTGTCTCCTCACACTGGAGTCATGTGGTGATGTACTTAATTTTTTTCTGGTGAAACTGATCCAGCGTGGCCCAGAACCTCAGGCTTACAAACATTGTTATCAGGCAGGATATTCCAAGGGCTCGCAGCTTATCTCCCAGTAGCTCGTCAAGGGCCAGTCCACCTGAAGAAGGCCTTTCCTGGGACTGTGCAGGCTTTGAGCATCCTAAGCCTGCTGAGTTAACTCTTCACAGTGCAGCAGGAAATATGGTAGCCATAGATAATGACTTTTTCAAACAAGAGTTGCACCAATCAGAGAGAGGCCAACTATATTTCTTTTTGTGGGCCAAATTAAAAAACAAAAAAAACCCCAGAAACAACTCATCTTCTTATTAGCCTAAAGACCGGTTGCCATTGAGTTAACTCCAATTCATTTCAATCTCATATTTGTCAGCATAGAACCGCTCTCCCTAGGGTTTAAATGGTTTAGTATTTGGAAGTAGAATGCCAGGCCATTTTTCCACATTGCCTTTGGATAGACTTGAATCTCCAAGTTTTTCGTTAGCAGCCAAACATGTTAATCATTTGTACCACCCAGGGATTTGGGTCAAGTGGCCATCTAGTGCCAAGTCAGTTGTGGCTTGATGTGAAAGCACAATTGGGCATCTGTTATAGAAAGCTTATGGATAGAATTGGGAGAGGATTCGTTCCCAGAAGAAATGAAGTTATGGAACAAAGTGATAGATACCCTCTGCGATGGTTTTGAAACCCTGGTGGCATAGTGGTTGAATGCTACATCTGCTAATCAAAAGGTCAGCAAGGCACTCTTTGGAAACTCTATCGGACAGTTACACTCTGATCTATAGGGTCACTGTGAGTCAGAATTGACACAATGGCAGTGGTTTTGGCTTTGTGATGATGATTTTATCTGCCAGTATCAGTCCTGCTCCTTCTATCTGGGCATTGCAGAACCCATAGCTTCTTGGATCCTAACGAGTCCCAGACTTGGCAGAGATGATCATCAAACATAGTCTGTGGTCTACCTTGCACTCACCTTCTCATCTTCTGGGCATTGTCTCCTCCATGAAGCCTGCCTCAGTTCCTCTAATCCTGAGACTGCTGTCTGCTTTCTTCTTTGTGCCTCAACATTTCATTTACATGTGAATGCTTACCCATCTACTCATGCATGCTTCCAGAGCTATCTCCCTGGCTACTCTGCAAACTGTTTGAGGAAGGAGGTTATAGGTCCCCAGAATTTGGTATCACACACAGTATATAGTACATAGTTGATAAATCTTTGTTGACTGAGTGGAGGATTTCCAGGTAACTATCACTACATGAAGACAGCTCTTGACATTTCTAGTGGTGTGTTTTTTGGGAAAAGGAGGCAGCATAGGATAGATATCAACACCCCAGACTTCGGAATCAGCAAGAGTGGATTCCAGCTCCAGTTCTGTCACCTGATGTCTGCACAATGCTGGGCAAGTCACTAAACATCTCTGAGTCTCAGAGGTTAACAGCGGGGTGGGTGGGTAGTAATAGTACCTTCTTCATGGAACACTTAGCGCAGTGATCAGCATATGGTGAGCGCTGTACCTAAGGCCACCCTGTGTGGGTAGTGACACAATGGCAGCTAACAACAACAACTTAGTATTGTGAGATGGTTAAACTATCCTCCTTTTGACTTTTCTGTGAAATGCGGGTACTACTGTACAGTAGGAAATCCTGGTGGTGTAGTGGTTAAGTGCTAGGGCTACTAATCCAAAGACCAGCAGTTCAAATCCACCAGGCATTCTTTGGAAACTCTATGGGACAGTTCTACTCTGTTCTATAGCATTGCTATGAGTCAGAATTGACTCACCTGCCATGGGTTTGATTTTGGTTTGGGGTACTGTTCATTAAAAACTGAGACAATCCATTAGGCAAGGGTGGTTTTTCAATGAAACATTCTTCATAACTCCAAACTCTAAACAAACAAAGCAACAAACAAACCCTGTGATCATCGTGTGGATTCTGAGTCACGGTGAACCTATGTGTACAGAGTAAAACTGAATTCCATGGATTTTCAGAAGCAAGTCACCAGGCCTTTCTTCCGGGCTACCCCTAGGATGGGATTCAAACTGCCAACCTTTTGGCTAGTAGCTGAGGGGAACACCATCTGTACCACCCAGGGACCTCTGCAAAGCTCGCTAGGTGGAAACTGTGATGTTCTCTGGCCCACCAGCAGTTGAGTGCTATTTCAGACAGTGGATTCATTGGATGCTACTTTATCTGCTTACATTTTTGCTTTGATCTAAAGAGCCAGTGTGTCCAGGGGAGATTACTGGATGCATCCAGCCAGAGCAAACAGGTGACTCCCTCACTGGTTCCAACCACTGCACCACAGACCCCAGTTCACGCTCCACACGCTGAGGCCTCCCTGGTGAGTCATTTATTTCATTTGCTTTTCACGGCTCTATTTGTGATTTCATTTCATTTAAGATAGGGCAACTGTTTTACATAAAGCTCATATCATAGCCATTTTAAGTTCTATTAATCAATGATTACAGGCAAAACAATCACTACCTTTGGAAGGGAGGTACCCCGGTGGTACAGTGGTTAAGTGCTTGGCTATTAACCAAAAGGTCAGTGGTTAAAACCTAACAACTACTCCATGGGAGAAAGATGTGGCAGTCTTTGTAGAAGTTGACATCCTTGGAAGTCCCATGGGGCAGCTCTACCGCGTCCTGTAGGGCTGCTATGAGTTGGAGCTGACTCAGTGGTAATGAGTTGTACTTATTTGAATGTAAGGTATATATTGGTAGGGGAGATACATGCTTAAAAACATTTCATTAATATAGTGTACAACAAAATAATTTGGAGGCTGTAGCTTTAGCTGTTCACGAGAGCAAGGTGTTGTACAGGAAAGAACAGTTTCTCAAAAGAAGGAGCGGTTGTTTGTGAAAGAGAAAAAGATGCCTAGCAGAAAGTGATCCCTGTTTGTTGCAATCCTGCCCAAGGGCCACAGAAACAGAAGTCAGACTTCCATCCATCCGAAGGGCAGAGGGTACAATGGTAGTGCTTTCCGTGGACCTTCCATTGCAGAGTCTCCTGCCTCCCTCCACTTCGTCAGGCCCTTCCCTGGAAAAATATTTGTACTCAGTTGGCAGAAAAACAAAACTTGGCAGAATGAGCTTATGGACATTTCCTTGAGCCTGGGAGAAAGAACTCTGTGGATAGCACCTGTAATTTCAGCTTTCCTTGATTTGCTGCTGCCCCTTGCCCCCACCATCCAATTTCTTGCCTTCTCTCCTTTCTAACTGAGTGATTCTGAAAGGTTTGACACATATCAATGTGACAAATAGGCTCAGAAGAGACGCAGAGGGTAGTGGACGGGAGCTACTGATTTATGTCTCAGGAAAGCCAGGGGTAGAGGTGTGGTGACTGAAATTGCCCATTAATTTGAAGGGAAAACGCCAAAGACTCAGCTTGGTATATCATTACTAGTGATAAAAGCAGTGCCCATTCCCGAGGATACTGTGTCTTCCACAGGTTTTAGCTCAGGGGCTAATACAGAAACCATTTGAGCAGCAGAGCCACGGAAGATTTTGCTGGGTCAGAGGTATGTCCCATCATGGTGTCCAGTGAAGTCCAGGACCAAGCCTGACTTTTGGCATGGGAGTGTCATGTGTTACTTAGGATGCCTGGTATCCACCAGAAAAGCAGTTGTCATTGAGTCTGATTCATGGTGACCCCATCTATGTTAGAGCAGAACTGTGCTTCATAGGTGGTAGGGTTGATCTGTGTCCAATCTCCAATACCTGTAGTCATAAACCCATTTGGGAATGCATTTATTAGCCCTGGTAGAGCTTGGCTGCTAACCAAAAGTTAAGCAGTTTGACTCTACCAGCTGCTCCTTGAAAACTCTATGGGGGCAATTCTACTCTGTCCTATGGGGTCGTTATGAGTTGGAATCAACTCAATGGCACTGAGTTTGGTTTTGATTAGTGTAGAGTGTGTCTTGAGCCAATCTTTTGGGAGATATTAAGAGAGCAGATTAAGGAAGCAGCAAAAAGAAGAGATGGCAGAAGACAGAGCCCGTCTGTCATAGAGATCACCCAGGAGCCAAGGAATAGACACTGAAGAGACAAGGACCTTCCCCCGGGGCCAGCAGAGAAAAAGCCGTCCTCTAGAGCCTGAACCTAGACTTATGCCTTCCTAACTATAAAAAAATAAATTTCTGTTTGTTAACATTGGAGGTCTTGGTGGCAGAGCTTAAGTGCCACAGCCGCTAACCAAGACACCAGCAGTTTGAATCTAGGAGATGCTCCTTGGAAACCATATGGGGCAGTTCTACCCTGTCATGCAGGGTCAGAATGGGCTTGATGGCAATGAGTTTGGCTGTTAAAGCCACCCACTTCTGATACTTCTATTAGAGCAGCACTAGATAATTACTACAATAGGGATTTCAAGGACTATGTCTTTGGAAGTAGATTGCCAGAACTTTTCTCCAGTCTCTATCACTCCAGAAGCTCTGCTGAGACCTGTCCACCGTGGGTAACACTCCTAGTGACACAGTGTGGAGCATCATAGCCACAGGCAAGGCACCACAGTGTGACAAACCAACAGATGGGTGGTGGTGGATCAAAATAGTATGGTACTATTATGAAATATTATCCAGTGTGTGCCACCACTCCTGGAAACCTCTTATGTCACTGTCATTTCCAACCCAGGCTACAGGAGCATATTTGCCACCTTGGGGGAAGGTTGTGCAGCAGGAATACAGAGAGGAAGGAAAAAAGATAACACTCAGCTTCTGAGTTTCCAAACAGGCTTTTCAAAGTCTTGGCACCTGACAAATAATTTTGAAAGCCAAGGCTTTGCATTATAAGAGCCAGGTTTTTATTTTATTTTAAAAGGTTTCAAAGGCTTAGGTTCTGAAGACCTTGGTGTGTGAGGATTGTACCATAATCAAGAGACTAGAAAGAATAGATGAAGAGGCGGTTTTCTCTCTAAAGAAGTGAACAAATCCTCTGAAAGGGAAAAAAAGAGCCCTGATGATGCAGTGATTAAATACTTGGCTACTGTCTGAAACACTGGTGCTTCGAACCCATCAGCTGCTCTGTGGGAGAAAGATGAGGTACCCTACTTGCGTAAAGATCGTGGTCTTGGAAGCCTTATGGGGCAGTTCCACTCTGTACTGTAGGGTTGCTGTGAGTTGGAATTGACTTGACAGTAACAGGTTTGGTTTTGGTTTGAGAAGAGAGTGAGGAGGAGAAACAAGAGAACTGGGTGCTGACTGCTATTGTATTAGTTGTTCATTGCTGCATAACAAACCCCACAAAATGTAGTGGCTTAAAACAACAATCATTTTATTTTGCTCAAAAATCTGTAATTTCTTCAGGGCTTGGTGCGGAAGGCTTCTCTCATCTGCTCTGATGCTTGACAGGGGGGTGGAATGTGGGGTGGGGTAGATTCATTTTCCAGATGGTTCATTCACATGGCTAGCAAGCTGGTGCCAGCTGTTGGTGGGAAATTCATTATGAGTTCCCAAAATATGTATTGTAAACCATAATCTCTATGACCATGGTTATAATCCCGTTTGTTATGTTACTGCAATAGGATTAGTGTAGGGTGTATCTTGAGTCAATATCTTTTGAGATATAAAAGAGATTAAGTGAACAAGCAGGAAGCAGAGATGCAGGAAGGGGGATGCCAAACTTCGTGAAGATCACCTAGGACCAGAAGCTCCGAGAGACAAGGACCTTCCTCCAAAGCTGATGGAGAAAAAGTCCTCTGCTAGGGCCAGTGTCCTGAATTTGTATTCTGGTCTCCTATAAGAAATTTGTTTGTTAAAGCCATCTATTTCTGATATTTCTATGGTAGCAGCACTAGATAACTAAGACACTAAACCAGGCTGTGGGCCAGTGGTCTTGGTTCTTCTCCACATGAGCATATGCATGATCTGCATGGAGTTCTTCATAGCATGGGATCTGGTTTCCAAGAGTGTGTCCCCCAAAAGGTGGCTATGCATGACACTGAAATGATCTAACCTTGGAAGTCTCCCAGTGCCTTTTCTGCCTTGTTCTGTTGGTTGAGACAGTCAGGAAGCTCTACTCAGATTCATGGGAAGGAGATACAGACTTCACTTCTCATGCTTGAAAGGAGCCCTGATGACATGATGGTTAAGCACTCAGCTCTTACCTGAAAAGTTGGAGGTTCAAACCCGCCAGTCACTCTCTGGGAGACACATGTGGCAGTTTGCTTCAGTAAAGACTGCTGTTGTTGTTAGATGCTGTTGAGTTGGTTCCAACCCATAATGACCCTTGGAAACTCAATGGGGCAGTTCTACCCTGTCCTATATGGTTGCCATGAGTCAGAATCCACTCGGTGGCACACAAGAATAACAATAATGGTGACAACTCATGCTTGGGATGTCAGGATCCATTGTAAGAAGAGCATGTAGGGTGAGAGATACAGCTGTGGCATCAGTGGGAAGTTCAACTGGTGACAGCATCTTTTAGAAGAGGCCTTGTCTCATGTCCCTCACCATCTGAGTCTCAAGGAAAAAAGGGTTGAATAAATTCTGTATAGGTTGGGAGTCCCTGGGTGGTATAAATGGTTAATGTGCTTGGCTGCTAACCAAAGGATTGGAGGTTTGAGTCTACCCAGTGGTACTTGCAAGAAAGTCCTGGTCATCGACTTCTGAAAAATGAGTCATTGAAAACCCTATGGAGTACAGTTCTCTGGGGTACATGGGTTGCCGTGAGTTGGAATGGACTCAACGGCCACTGGCTTACTGGTTTAGGTTTGGGAATCTAACGAGCAGAGAGAACCTATATCTCAGCTCTCAAGCCTCAGAGTGAAGTTCCTCCCCAACCTGGCTTGGAAAGATGTTTACAAGTGTTGTCTGTCTAGATGGACCAGAGGCTGCCATGCTGTAACCTCATGTCCACAGGTAGATGGAAATGCTTTCCTGTTCACCCAAGGTCAGGTTGGGAGACTGACACGTAGTGGGTCTACAAGCTGAGCAGTGGCAGTGAGGAATAGCATCCATCACAGGTAGAGACCAGAGGCATTCAGATTTCCACATGCTGTAAACAAGGAGTCAAGATGTTAATTAAAGACAAGACAGGACTAGGTACTTCTCAGTGGGTACCAAAGGGCTACACAAGAATCAAACAGTGACCCTGACCAACGCCAAGGTGATACAGAAAACCAGTGGCTGTTGGGTTGACTCCAATTCATGGTGACCCATGTATGTCAGTGCAGAACTGTGCTCCATAGAGTTTTATCATTATTATTATTATTTTTAATTGTGGTAAAAATACATACACCAGAACATTCACCAACACGACTTCTACATTTACAGTTCAGTGGCATCAATTACATTTTCCATGTTGTGACACTATTGTTGTTGTGCTTCTTACATACATGCCAATATTTTCAAACATTCCACCTTCATTAACATAGCCTCAGTGCCCCCTAAACAAAACCTCTATATTTCTCCTTCCCACCCAGCCCTGAGAACCATTAATAAACTTCGGCTTCTGTGTTGTCTTAGTCATCTAGTGCTGCTCTAAAAGAAATACATGTGGATGGCTTTAAAAAGAGACATCTGGCCTGGGGACAGACAGCTTGTATCCAGTAGGATACAAGTCCAAATTCGGGACACCAGCTCCAGGAGATGTCTTTCTCTGTTGGCTCTGGAGGAAGGTCCCTCTGGACTGGGAGCTTCTGAGGTGCAGAGACTCTGGGTCCAAAGGAAGCAATGGGTTTCTGGTACTGCTTTCTGGGTGCTACAAGGTCCCCAGATCTCTGCTGGCTTCCCTTAACTTTACACCCAAAGAGACTGCCTGAAGTTGCAATATACTGTTACACATGAGTCCTAGCCTATCAACACAACTGCGGCCCCTCCTCCCTCATTAACGTCATACAGGCAGGGTTTACAGCACATCGGAACACCACATGATTTCAGGTATCGTGGCCTAGCCAAATTGCTACACACATTTTTCAGGGGACACAATTCAACCCATGATAGGTATAGTTATTTATTTTGTATAAGTGACATCATACAGCATTTGTCCTTTTGCATTCACAGGATTTTTTTTTTTTTTTGTCATTGACTGGAAGTGTACAATCCAGTTTAAATGTCCATGCCCACATATCTGCAGCTTCTTCTGCTCTCCTTGCCCCATGACAGCGCACTCCTCCTTTCCATTCTATACATGTCATATCCTGTTGACAATCTCCTGTCCCCTCCTCTCCACTCTCTCCATTTACCTCTAGAAAGAGGCCAGTAGGATGACATCCCATAGACGCATAGAACCATAGAGCGCACACACGATATAGTCACTCTGTGTCCCCGAGTCCAACCCATTCCTGTCCAAAGAGTTCACTTCAGTAATGATTTATGATCAGGGGCAGCATCAGGTCTAAGGCCCATGCTCCCAGGGGAATCGTCATAGGATTTTTTTTATGGTTAATTTTTCAGAAGTAGGTTGCCAGCATTTTCCTTCTCAGTGCTTCTGAGTGAACTTGAACCTACAACCTCTCATTCAGCAGTTAATGCATTAACTGTCGGGGCCACCTTGGATTTCGCTAGCATTGTAACACTATTATAACTCTCCTAAGGCTAAGAGGCAACCTCCTCAAAGCTGATGGAAAAAGGAAGCCAACCATGAACCAACCAATGGAATCTTGAATTTGCCACATTTTTCCTGAGTTGTCCGAGTCCATCCTCAGTTCAACAGAAATTAGGTTTACTGCTGTGAGATAGAGAGAGGGGGCTCTGGAAAATAAGTAAATTCAGTTAAAAGAAAATAAAAAAGTTATTATGTTTCGGTCTGCCTGCGTTTGTGGCTGTTAAATGCTGTACCTACTGCAAAGGGCCATGCTTTTGGCTGTAAAAGGAAGCAGAAAGCCAGAACATTTTGAAGAGACATTTAAGAGAGAAGGTCAGGGTCTGCTGGTAAGTGAGTCAGCAGGGGGTTCAGAGGAACAATCTTCTGGAATGCTCAGGCGTTAAAGTACCCCGCCTTCCCTGAGCCTTGGTGGCACTGAGAGGCAGCCTGGGGACAGACACGATTTTCATCTTACTTCAGCAATGCAAGTCAGAGCCGCGAAATTACACACAAAACGATGGGCATTTTTGCATCTCTGTCCAATTTGGCCAAGGCTATCTCAGCTCCACAAGCAAACGAGGACTTGGCATCCCTCGGCAGGTTTTTCCTAGAGTCTCATTAGTTCTCCAAATGCAACAGCTGCTACCAAAGCAGCTTGGCCCAGCCTGGCGCACGCTCCCCTGCCCACCCGGCTCCCTCAGCTCTGGAGGAATTAATTTCATCTGTAGCAGAGCTCCAAGCTACCCCAGTGACTGCTCTGGGCGGCCAGGGGGCTCCCAACCGCCAAGCGAAACATGGGGGGGAGGGGAGAAGCAAGCTCTGTTGTTCCAGCTGATGGTTGGCATACCCAAAACAAAACGACTCCCAAACCTGTTGTGGTTGAGTCAATTCTGGCTCCCGATGACAGTATAGAACAGACTAGAACTGCTCCATAAGATGTCCAAGGAGTGGCTGCTGGACATGAACTAGTGACCTTGTGGTTAGCAGCTGAGCACTTAACCACCGTGTGCACGCCGAGACACCGTTATTCAGAAACATGATACCTTCCCCAGGGTTGGGCAGTGACACAAGGAGACCTGAGATGTGGTCACACTTGGGGGTGGAAAGAGGGATGTGGGGTGTGGGAGGGGGTAGGGAGATGAGAGGGGAGCAGGCTCAGAGCCCCCCTCTTATTTTCTGCAGACCTTAAGCTTGTGCCTGTTTACAGCAGCCCCTCTTTGTACCTGGGAGGCAGAATATCCAAGTGGCAGGGTTTTTCACAGGTACCTGCAGAGTCCATGGGTGGTACAAACGGTTAAGGTGTTTGGCTGCTAACCAAAAGGCTGGAAGTTCGAGTCCACCCAGAGACACCTTGTAAGAAAAGCCTAACATGGAAAACCGCATAGAGCACAGCTCTTCTCTGAGACACGGGGGTCATCATGAATTGGAATGGATTCAACAGTAGCTGGTGGCTTAATGAGTACCTGAGCCTCGTGTTAGAATAGCAGGATTTATCAAATGCTGGGTACGGCCTGAGACTCTGCATTTTAACAGGCTCCCAGGAGATGGTGATGTTGCCAGTTCTCAGACCTCACTTTGGGTAGGTAGTGGTCAAGGGCTTGGGCCATGGATGCAAACTCCTGGCTTTTATCTCCAGTTCCTAACTTTTCAGCTGTATGATCTTGGGTAAACACTTGAGCCTCACTGGTCTCAGTCTCCTCCTCTATAACATGGACATAATAACTGGACATAGGCTGGCTCGGCGTAGAGGATCGAAATGAGCATTAAATGAGAACACAGCGCAATGCCTGGCATATGTTAGTTTAACACAAGAGCCATTTTTATAGGTCAGAACCATCACCCATCTGTCAATTTGCTGTACTGTGGTGTCCCGTGTGCTGCTGTGATGCTAGAAGGTATGTGATGGCTATTTCCAATACCCTCAGGGTTACCCACTGTAGACAAATTTCAGTAGAGCTTCCAGACTAAGACGAAGAAGAAAGGCCTGGCAATCTGCTTCTAAAAATTAGCTCATGAAAACTGTATAGATCATAACAGAATGTTATCCGACCCTCTTGCTTTGGACATATCATGAGGAGGGGTCAGTCGCTAAAGTAAGACATCATGTTTGGTGAAACAGAGGGCCACTGAGTGTAAGTGATGGACTCAACCATGCTGGTGATTGTGAAGATGAAACCGGACTGGGTAACAGTTCACCCCATTGTACCTAAAACTACCAAATGTCAGAGTCAATGCTACAGTAGCTCTCAGTAACAGGTCATACGAAGTTATGTATCAGCAAAGTCAATAGTGAGCTCTATCAGTGGTTTTGATCATTGCCATTGACTAACATTTATGTTGCAGCCCTGGTGGCACAGTGGTTAAGAGCTCAGGCTGCTAACCAAAAGGTGAGTAGTTCAAATCCACCAGCTGCTCCTTGGAAACTCGATTGAGTCAGAATCAACTTGGTGATGCTGGGTTTGGCCACCCTTCTGAACATGCTGCTTTACTATTGATCGGATGCGTAGGGCTCAGCAGCCTGAGGTACCAGTGGGGCCTTATTTACCAGGACAGTTCAGCGTGTGCTGGTGAAGGCCTTTGCCTGTATAATACAGAACCCTGGGGACCCATCCTGAGTCCTTTCCCATCACTCCTTGCAGCCCCCAGGGGTGCTCACACGTCTTCCTTACACTCAGATTCCACTCCGTGTCTTCTGGCTGATCTTGGCTGTCTGAGCAGATGTGAGAAGGGAGGCCATGTGTGGTGGCTGCTGTGCCGGTGACCTGTAGAATGTACCAAGCCCTGGTCAGGGCTGGTTCTCCCACTCCCAAGGGCAGAGCAACTGAATCCGTCCTTGCTCCACCCCACTTACAGTATGGGGAGAAGGTCTTTCTTGGCTACTTTAAGTCACATTTTGTCCTGTGGACCTAAGGCTCCTTCCTAGAAGTAAAGATGGCAAGACTCTGGCTCACTTACTTTGGAGACCAATCACTAGAAAAGGGCATTGGGGTTGGTCCAGAAGAGGGCCAATGAGACAGACGGAAGCCCTCAATGAGCTGGACTGACACCATAGCTTCAACAATGGATTCAGACCAACCACCGTGCAGACGGCACCCATCCCATTGCCATTGAGTTGATTCTGACTCATAGTGACCCTCTAGCACAGAGCTTCTTCTAGCTGACAATCGAAAGCTAAGGGCCCAAGACTGGGTTTGACATCCAGTTATAATTTGTTTGGCTTGCATGGTATTAAACAAATTTTAAATGATTAACTGTATTTAAAACAGAGCGATTTCACATACCAAAAAAAGAGAGAGAGAGAGAAAAATCCTATTTTTCCAAGTACCCTGGAAAATCAAAGAACTGGTGGCATTGGGTCCCCATGCTCACACGGCTACCATGGGTGGGCACTGAGTAGGGCCACCCCCTTTAATGAGGCCTGTGGTTTCCAGTGCATCATTCCTTTGCCATACCCGCCCGGTCCTGGCAGGCAGAGAGCTCCCGTCTCACTGTCCCCTGACCCAGCCTAGAGAGCCACCATGCAGAAAACCCACCTGTATCCAGTCAGCAGAGAGTGACACAGAATGGCTTCTTGCCCAAAGAAATGAGCAAACAGGCGGCCCATCAATAAAACTGTAATACAATAATCCAGAGGGGTCCCTGGCATGAGAACAAGCAGGTTAGAACTACAGGAGCAGGCTTGGGGACAATCAAATTCAATAAATATGAATTTTGTAGCAGCAAATTTTTCTGCTGGCTCATTAAGTGGGGGGTAATAAGTATGGGGCTGAGTACCCTCTTAGCACAGGGCAGCCAGAAGGCGGGCTGATGAGGAGCCAGGGAAGTCCTCACTGGAGGAACCGGTACAGGCAACAGGAGGGACGTTCATTACCCACTGCTGAGGAGGCCCAGGGATACACCTCGATGTGCACGCAGCAGCTCGGGGAGGAGGCAGAAATCACACAGCATGAAACATTTAAGCCAGGATGATTTGCTGACAGCTTAGTGGTTAAGCATTAGTGGTTAAGCATAAACTGCTAATCAAAAGGTTGGCAGTTTGAATCTACCAGCCACTCTCTGGAAACTCTACAGGGGCAGGTCTACTCTACAAGGGTGCTATGAGTTGAATTCAGCTCCATGGCAATGAATTTATCTGGCTTTGGTCCTCACCCAAGGTCCCTGAGTGGCACACATGGTTTGCACTCAGCTAGGAGCCTAAAGGTAGTGGTTCAAACCCATCCAGAATATCACAGAAGAAAACTCTGGCAATCTGCTCCTGTAACGAATGAAAAAAACAACCAACCAAACAATAAACCATTTACGTCTCGTCACTTCTGACTCTTGGCAGCGTCATGTGTCACAATGCAGAACCTCTATAGGGTTTTCTTGGTTGTCATCTTTATGGCAACAGATCACCAGGCCTTTTCTTCTGGGATGACACTGGGTGGCTTTAAGCCACCAACATTTAGGGTAGTAGCTGATCACAAACTGCTTACACCACCCCAGGAATCTGTCTATAAAGATTAGGGGGGAAAAAGAAAAATCCTGTGGCCATCCAGTTGATTCTGACTCCCAGGGACTTCACATGACAGAGAAGAATGGCCCCTTGGAATTTTCTAGACCGTAATCTTTATGGAAGCTGACTGTTGTATCTTTTTCCTGTGGAGCTGCTGGTGGGTTCGAACTGGCAGCATTTTTGGTTTCTAGATGAGTGCTTAAACCACTGCACCGCCAGGGCTCCTTTCCATCAACACTACAGCCAAGAAAATTCTACAGGGCAGCCTTCCTCTGTAACACGTGGAATCCCTGGAAGTTAGAATCAACTAGACGGAAATGGCTCGCCTAACTCCTGGCTCCCACCTTCTGGAGCATTTTCCTCCCCACGCCGCACAGTCTTTTGCTCGCAGTCTTACACAGCACTGCACAGAAGGGGCTGCTCACCCTGTGTCCATGTGAAGTTAGCCCCTGGAATTGCGCAGTGTGTAACCTGTGCAGCTGTGTGTCTCTACCTCAGCCCTGCACATGCAAGTCCCATCATCCTTCTCAGAAGAGTTCAAATGTGATAGCCTTCCAGACCCTTTCTCAATCACTCTTCTGAACTGCCTCTACCCTTCGTGGTCTCAGTTTGGGGGCATTTATCATTCCCCCCAGAGAGCCCTTCTCTGACTAGCACCACCCCCAACCTAAATGTGTTTTCTCTTGTTATGCTGTCTTACAGTATCATGTTCTTTTCCTTCATGGCATTTATCCCAATTTGTAATTAAATATTTATCCCTGTGATTATTATTTCATGTCCTTTGCTGCAGCTGGGCCGTAACCTCTCCAGGAGCAGAGGGCTCAGTCTGGATTTGTTCACTGCTGTAGTTTCTCTTCCAGCACATAGTAGGTGCTCAGCAAATATTTGATGAATGAAAGAAAACCAATGCCTATCAGTTCATCGTGTACACTGCAGGTTAGGGGCCTGGCGGGTGGGCCTTCTTCATCCTCAGGACCCTGAAAATGAACAAAGGCACAGCACACAGTAGGGATTCAATGAATGCTTACATGGAGAGTGCGTGACATGAGTTCCAGATGGGCTAATTTGGCATGGCCTTGCCCATGGCCATCACCCCTTCCTGAATCTGGAGTATTTCTGCTCCTCTGCCACCCTTTTCCACCTTTGACTGGTTTCAGTACGTAATAGACAGAGACAGGCTTAAATCTTCTACAGGTCACTGGCTAACTCAGGGGTTGGCAAACTGCGGCCTGTGGGCCAATTTGGGCCCACCACCTGTTTTGTAAATAAAGTTTTATCGGAACACAGCCAAAGCCATTGTTTATGGATTGTCTTCTGGCTGCTTTTGTGCGGCCATGGCAGAGTTGCATAGTGGCTACAGAAACCGTATGGCCTATGAAGCCAGAAACAGTATCTGGTCCTTTATGGAAAACTCTGCTGAGCCCTGGTCTGGTGCACTGGCCTTTAATGCATCATTTAATCTTCCTGAGTCTCAGTTTTCTTGTGTGTAGAAGGCTTTATAATACCCACTTCCTAAGGTTATTAAGAAATTTCACACATAGTAGGTGTGCAATTAAATGCTTATTTCGTCTCTCCTTTCTTCTTTGTAAACAGAATCCTGCTTCCATTTCCTGGACTTCAACAGAATCCCTATTTTCCTTCCTCCCTCCCCCTCCTCCTTCGTTCCTTCCTTTTCTTCCATTTGTTCACTATAAAACATCTACAGAGTGTCAATGAACTTCTATTTTGTTAGGTGCTTCTGTTTCCATGGTGGACAAGACCCACACCGCAACTTCATGGGACTCTTGGTCCTTAACAGGAGGCACAATAAATACCCAGAGCCCAACATGATGAGTGCTACAACAGCAGAAGGCCCAGGGGACTTAGCGAGCCCCGCTGAGTGCTGACTCAATCTGCGCAGGTTGAAGGCAGCTTTGGGAGGTCAGCAGCCTGCATTTCAAGAAAGACCTTTAAGCTCAGGCTCAAAGGACTGAGATGCAAGACCGTCAAGGGAAAACAGTCTTAGGAAGACTGGTTCAGGAATGACTGCTGAGCTTTTAGGGACCTGGAGTAAGGACAGTGTGATGTTGCTGCAGTGACTTCTGCAGTGACTTAAGTCTGACCGGAGTTTCAGTGAGGAGCTGTTGTGGCACCTTGCTAAGTGCTCAGCTGCTAATCAAAAGGTCATCAGTTGGAGCATACCAGCTGCTTCCTTGGGAGAAAGATGCGGCAGTCTGCTTCTATAAAGATTATAGTCCTGGAAATCCTCGGGGGCGGTTCTACTCTGTCCTATAGGATCACTGTGAGTCAGAGCTGACTTGATGGCAATGAATTTGTTTAGCAGGAGTTTCTGTTTGAAGGGAGAGTGCTAAGCCATGAGGCTGGCAGGAAAGCAAGGCTGTCTTTGGGGGCTTGGAAGCCTCTTACCCCAGTAATGTGGGCGCTGAGTCCAGCATGGATCCTGGCTGGGTGTAGATTGGGCTGGTCACTGGAACCCACTGCTCCCGGGGAGTACACGATGATGGATTCGTGCTTTTAAAAAAATGTTTTTTTTTTGGTAAAAGTTTACATAGCAATTTAGGTTCCATTCAACAATTTCTACACAAATTGTTCAGTGACGTTGGTTACATTCTTCATGATGTGTGAATATTTTCATTCTGGTTGTTTCATTTCCATTCATCTGGTTTCCCTTCCTGCTTACATTCTCTATTTTGACCATTTGGTCTCATGTAAGTGATTTTCAACAGGAGCACAGTACTTCTGGGTGGTATTCGTCATTTGTTTTGAGCCGGTTTGTTATTTAGCTGCAAGGGGGTCTCAGGGGCTAGTCTGGGTTCAAGGTTTGCAGAGACAAGGCAATGGTCTCAGGGATTTTTCTCAGCCAGTCTCCCAGTCTCAACAGCCCAATAGGCCATGTGCTGGGTTATGTTCTTGTTATTGTTTTTTAGTAATTTGAGGTTCTGTTCCCCATTTTTCTACCATTTTATTAGGGTCCATCTATTGTGTCTCTGATTAGAACATTGGTAGCTAGGCACTATCTAGTTCTTCTCTTCCCAGAGTGGGTAGTGCTTTCAATTAAGCCTGTAGGGTCTCCATTGCAAATGTCTGTGGGATTGGCTGGAGAACGCCCTGAGGAGTAAGCTCTGTGACCTGACAGCAGTTCCGGTCTGAAGGGCAGACGCTGTTTGGACCCAGCTGACTGCTGTCATGTGGAATGGAGGCCCGGTGCCACCAGGTTTTAAGTTTTTTTAATCTAGATGTTGACATTTTAATGTTAATACTAACCTTTTGGAATATTTAGTCGATGCCAGGCACTGTTTTATAAGCTGTATGTCAGAAAGCATGTTTAATCGTCGTGCATACTTATGAAGCAAAACTATTCCTACCCTACTTGGCAGGTGAGGAAACAGACTCACAGAGTCTAAGTAGCACAGCTCGGGTGGAGGGGGAAGCCAGGATTTGAACCCAGGTGGTCTGTCTTTAAGGCTTTGACTGGATTTTTTCAAAACCTGGAAAGGGAGGTGGGGATAGGCAGATGTCACTGCTGGCCAAATACAGACTCCAGGCTGTCTGCCGGTTTTAGATCTCTTATTAAGGGGATGAAAATGAACTTCATAAATGTAAAATGATGATGGATTTTAAAATCTAGCTCACTAATATAAAACGGCGCTATTTCAAAAGCTGCCTTGTCCTTCATGGATCAAGACGTCCCAGGCACCAGGACAGGATGCCTGCAGCCTGGTTCTTGAGCTGCATTATCTATAAGTTTCTTTCTTAAAATGCAGACTCCTGACCCTGCTGCAGCAGTATCTGATTCAAAACCAAGGGCAGGGCCCAGGGACCTGCATTTTAACAGTAGCTCCCAGTTCAATGCAGCTGTGGGTTTCATCCAGCATTACATTTTCCTCTCTTTTTTTTAATTATGATTGAGTGAAAGTTTACAATACAATTCAGATTTGCATGCCTGCCTATCTGCCACTCCCTCTGCTCTCTTTGCCCTGTGACAGCACACTCCTCTTTTCCATTCTGTATGTGTTATATCCTCTTAACAATCTCCTGTCCCCTCCTCTCCACCCTCTCCATTGACCTCTAGTAAGAGGCCAGTAGGATGACAGTCTGTAGATGCAGAGAACCATAAAGTACACACATGATGTGGTCACTCTGTGTCCCCAAGTCCAACCCATCAGGATTACCTTTTCAGAAGCAGTGAGAGGTAGGCAATCAGGAAAGGCCTGATCCAGCCTCCAGATGGGTTATGAAGAGAAAGACATGCTACTTCTGTTTCTGGGCATTAAATAAGGGGAAGAACTCTACACTTGAGTTTATAAATAATGAACACCCAAACTTCCCAGTTATATGCCCTTGGGGAAACTACCTAATCTCCCAAGCCTCAGTTTCCACATCTGTACGATGGGTCAAGAACCAAATTCATTAGCTTCCTGCTGTATAGTACTGGGAAAATTATAGAACCTCTCTGAGCCTCAGTTTTCTTATCTATATAATGGATAATAATAATTAAGACATCAAAAGAAAATTGGGGAAATTAAGGAGGAAAAATCGGCAAGTAATTGGGGGGTACTGGCTGTTGAAAGCGACTTCTCTGCTTCAGACAATAATGGAAAGATGTTTACCTGTGGGTTATTGACCATGCAAAGACATTCGACTGTGTGGATCATAACAAACAGTGCATAACATTGAAAAGAATGGAAACTCTAGAACACTTTATTGTGCTTACAAGAAACCTGTACACAGGTCAAGAGGCAGTTGTTCTAATAGAACAAGGGATACTGCGTGGTTTAAAATTAGGAAAGATGTACGTCAGAGTTGTATGTTTTGACCATACTTATTCAATCTGTATACTGAGCAAATTATCTGAGAAGCTAGACTATATGAGAAAAACACTAGGATCGGAGGGAGTCTCCTTAACAACCCGCAACATGCGGATGACGCAATCTTGTGCGCTGAAAGCTAAGAGGGCTTGAAGCACTTACTGATAAAGATCAAAGACCATGGCCTTCAGTGTGGATTACATTTCAACATAAAGAAAACAAAAATCCTCACAAGTGGACCAATAAGCAACACTATGATAAAGGGAGAAAATATTGAAAGTGTCAGGGCTTTCATTTTACTTGGATTCACAATCAACACCCCAGGAAAGAGCAGTCAAGAAATGAAATGACATATTACATTGGGCAAATCTGCTACAAAAGACTTTTTCAAAATGCTAAAAAGCAAATATACCATTTTAAGACTAAGAAATGCCTGACCCAAGCTGTGATATTGTCAGTCACCTCGTATGTATGTGAAAGCTGAACAACCAATAAAGAAGACCGAAGAAGAATTGACTCATTTGAATTATGGTGTTGGTGAAGAATACTGAATATACCACGGACTCACAGAAGAACGAACAAATCTGTTTTGGAAGAAGTACAGCCAGAACGCTCCTTAGAAGCAAAGATGGCAAAATTTCATCTCACTTGCTTTGGACATGTTATCAGGAGGAATCTGTCCCTGGAAAAGGATGTCATGCACGGTAAAGTAGATGGTCTGTGAAAATGAGGAAGACCCCCAGCAAGATGGACTGATCCAGCGGCCACAACAGTGGGCTCATACAGAGCAACAACCGTGAGGACGGTGCAGGACTGGGCAGTTTTTCCTTCTGTTGTATATGGAGTCTCAGAAGTGACTCCATGGTGTCTAACAACACAACAAGAACAGTAAGAGGCTGTTGATAAGCGTTTTGCGTTTTTCCTCTGCTGCTTCCTGCCTTTGTTGGTCCAGTTAATTGCTTCCTCAGGGTGAGTTTATTGTGTTGAAAGGAGACACTTGCTCACAGAGGCCTCTCAGCCAAGTTGGTTCGATTGTAGAGTTAATGAGAGCCTAACTGTGGTTTGATGCCCAAGGTGTTGGCAAGATTTAGTTGGTTCTATTCAGAAGCCCAGGGTGGATTTCCACTACCAGGCAGATCAGGGCAGACAAGGGAGGGAGAGAGAAGGGAGGCAGGCATCGGTCACCACTGCACTGCTACCCAAACTCCTTCAGCAGACATAGACTTCCTGCAGCAATCGGCAGTACTCTTGAGCTGGAAGGACGGCCATTATGATAAGTGTATTAACAGGTGGCCCAGGGGGGCTGGCAAAGCTCATTCATATCCTGGAAAGTTAGCCAGATTAGGCTGGGAACTGGCACAGCTGTCTCACCAGGTTCCCGGGTGGTTGGACGGAGTGCTAGAAACAGCCCTGGACCCACCCTTCCCCACCTTCTCAGTAGAACCTTCAGCAATCTGTAGGGGTCTCCATGGCTCCTTCTTTCAATAGCATTGACGAAGAGGAGAAATTGTATCTGAACAAAATATCAGTAGAAGGGTGGTCCCAGGCTGAGGGTGAGTCACGTTTTCCATGAAGCCTGCCTTAACACCTACCTTCAGAGGGAATGGGGTTCTTCCTGCTTTGGGTCTCATGATATTTAAGCACCTGTACTACTCCATTGCATCTATTTGACTATTTATTGATGGTGATGCCGATTACAAAATACTGTTCTTGAAAACATTGAAAATTATATATAGGATGGTTCTTGTTGTTATTAGGTGCTGTCAAGTCAGTTTAGACTCTATAGGGCAGAACAGAACTGCCCCATGGGGTTTTCCAGGCTGAAATCTTATTCTCCGGAGGCACAATGGGCTGAGCATTTAGCTGCTAGCTGAACGCTGTGCAATTCAAATCCGCCAGGCACTCCATGGGAGAAAGATGTTGCAGTCTACTTCTGTAAAGATTTGTAGCTTTGGAAACTAACAGCCAACATCACTGCAATGGAAGAAGGTCGAAAATATTCCCCCTGAGAAGGGGAATGAAACAAGGATACCCTGTATCACCACTCCTGTTTAATACTGTGCTGAAAGTCCTAGCTAGAGCAATAAGGCAAAAAAAAAAAGGACATCCAAATTTGTAAGGAAGAAGTAACACTATTCCTATTTGCAGATAATATGATACTGTACATTATGAGCCTTCGACACAACTTGTGTACTCCTCCTCTCTTAACCTAATATTGTAAGCACAGAGTATGTACACTTTGATTTTTTTATTTAATAAAAAAAAGAAAAGGAAAAAATATGATACTTTACATACAGAATCTGAAAGACTCCACAAGAAAACTCCTGGAACTGATAGGTTCAGCAGAGCAGCATACTGTGCAAATGCACAAAAGGTCAGTTATACTTGTGTGCCGCAATAAAGGGAATTATGAAAAGGAAATCAGGAAAGCAATACTATGTACTACAGACCACTAAAATATAAAATACTTAAGAGTAAATCTAACTAGTGACATAAAAGACCAACACAAAGAACACTATGAAATGCTACAGTTGTTGTTGTTAGATGCCGTCAAGTCGGTTCTGACTTATAGGACCCTATGGACAACTGAATGAAACATTGCCTGGTTTTGTGCCACGTCCACAATTGTGTTTATGCTTAAGCCCATTGTTGCGGCCACTGTGTCAATCCATCTCATCAAGGATCTTCCTCTTTTTCCCTGACCTTCCACTCTACCAAGCATGATGTCCTTCTCCAAATACTGATCTTTTCTGACAACATGTCCGAAGTATGTAAGACTCAGTCTTGCCATCTTTGCTTCCAAGGAGCACTCTGGTTGGGCTTCTTCAAGAACAGATCTGTTGATTCTTTTGGCAGTCTGTCATATGTCCAACAATCTTTTCCAACACTGCAATTCACAGACATTAATTCTTCTTCTGTCTTCTTTGTTCGTAGTCCAGATTTCGCATGCATATGATGTGATTGAAAATAGCGTGGCTTGGGTCAGGCACATTTTAGTCTTCAAGGTGACATCCTTACTTTTGAATACTTTGAAAAGACCCTTTGCTGTAGATTTTCCCAGTGCAATGTGTCTTTTGATTTCTTGACTGCTGCTTCCAAGGGCATTGATTGTGGACCCAAGTAAAATGAAATCTTTGACAACTTCAATCCTTTCTCTATTTATGCTAATGTTGTTTACTGGTCCAGTTGTAAGGATTTTTGTTTTCCTGATGTTGAGTTTCAATCCATACTGAAGGCTGTGGTCTTTGATCTTCATCAGTAAATGCTTTGAATTTTCTTCATTTTCAGTAAGATGGTGTCGTCTGCATAATGCAGCTTGTTAATGAGCCATCCTCCAATCCTGATGCCTCATTCTTCTTTGTATAATCCAGCCTCTCAGATTATTTGCTCAGCACACAGATTAAAAAGGTATGGTGAAAGGATACAACCCTGATGCACATCTTTTCTGACTTTAAACAATGCAGTGTCCCCTTGTTCTGTTCACCAACTGCCTATTCCAATTTTCTTCAGTTTCATTTTGAATTTACATATCCACAATTGATGATCTGTGCCACAGTCAGCACCTGGTCTTGTTCGGACTGCTGATATGGAGCTTTTCCATTGTCTTTTTCCACAGATGTAGTCAGTTTGGCTCCTGTGTATGCCGTCTGGTGAGATTCACGTGTACGGTGGCTGTTTTGTGTTGGTTAAAAAAGGTATTTGCAATGAAAAAGTTGTTAGTCGGATCCTACTCGACGGTGCTTGGCTGGCTGCAAAATTCTATCATGTGATCTCCATCATTATTTCTATCACCAGGGCTGTATTTTCCAACTACCGATCCTTCTTCTTTTTTCCAACTTTTGCATTCCAGTCACCAGTAATTATCCATGCATCCTGATTGCATGTTCGATCAATTTCAGACTGCAGAAGCTGGTAAAAATCTTCAACCTCTTCATCTTTGGCCTTAGTGGTTGGTGCATAAATTTGAATAATAGTTGTATTAACTGGCTGTCCTTGTAGGTGTATGGATACTATCCAATCACTGACAACTTTGTATTTCAGGACAGATCTTGAAATATTCTTTTTGATGATGAATGCAACACCATTCCTCTTCAAGTTTTTCTTCCCAGCATAGTAAACCATATGATTGTTGTATTCAAAATGGCCAAAACTGGTCCATTTCAGCTCACTAATGCCTAGGATATCGATGTTTATGTGTTCCATTTCATTTTTGATAATTTCAAGTTTTCCTAGATTCATACTTCATACATTCCATATTCTGATTATTGCTGGATGTTTACAGCTGTTTCTTCTCGTTTTGAGTCTTGCCACTTCAGTGAATGAAGATCCCAGAAGCCTTACTCCATCCACATCATTAAGATTGACTCGACTTTGAGGAGGCAGCACTTCCGCAGTCATCTTCTGAGTGCCTTCCAACCTAGGGGGCTCGCTTTCCAGCACCATATCTGACAGTGTTTGGCTGCTATTCATGAGGTTTTCCCTGGCTAATTCCTTTCAGAAGTAGACCACTAAGTCTTTCTTCCTGGTCTGTCTTAGTCTGGAAGCTCAGCTGAAATTTATCTACCGTGGTTGACCCTGCTGGTACTGAAATACCAGTGGCACAGCTTCCTGCATCACAGCAACAAGCAAGACTCCACTGACAGACAAATGGGGGCTGCTCACTCCTTCCTTACCTGACGGTGAGAAGCCTAGAGTTAGAATACCAAAAGGGAAGAGTGTGCTTGGCATTTCTCAAGCTGAAAGAACTGAAGAACAAATTCAAGCCTTGAGTTACAATACTGAAGAATTCAATGGGCAAAATATTCAATGATAGCTACAGGAGTGGGTGAACCCTAGATCATCAAGTCAGACAAAAGGCCTGTAGTTCACAGGCTAGAGTGAGAAACCAAAAGTCATCTACATAAATAGAAAGTATACCATGCTCATGGATAGGCAGACTCAACACTATGAAAAATGTCACTTCTACCCAAAGCCAGCCAAAGCCAAGTGCTGTCGAATCGGATCTGACTCATGGTGACCCAAAGCAATCTACAAATACAGTGTATTCCTGATTCAGATACCAAAAGCATTCTTTAAATGAGACGGAAAAACTGTTAGCTTTATATGGAAAGGAAACAGGCCCTAGGTAAGTAAAGCATCACTGAAAAAGAAGAACAAAGCAGGATGCCCCACGTAACCTGACCTCAGACTATTCTTTGCAGCTACAGTAGTCATAACAGCTTGGTACTGGTACAGGAACAGACACATTGACCAACGGAACAGATTTGAGAACCCAGGAGTAAATCCATCTATACCTGATTCTTTAACAAAGGCCCAAGGTTCACTAAATGAGGAGAAACAGTCTTTTAAAAAAATGGTCCTGGCAAAACTGAATGTCCACCTGTTAATAGGACCCATACCTCACACCATACACAAAAACAAATTTGAAATGGAACAAAGACCTAAATACAAAACCCAAAACAGTAGAGATCATGGAAATAAAAATAGTGTCAACACCAGGGGTCATAATACATGGCGTAAGTAGGATACGCACCATAACTAAAAACACACAGACACCAGAAAGTAAGTTAGATAACTGAAATCTTCTAAAAATTAAACACTTATGCTCTTCAAAAGATTTCATCAAACATGCAAAAGGAAAATCTATAGACTGGGAAAAAAATTGTTGGCTATGACATATCCTATAAAGTTCTAATCTCTGAAATCTATGGGAAAATTCAACACCTCTACAGTAAAAAGACAAACAATCCAATGAAAAAATGGGTAAAAAACATGAATAGACACTTCACCAAAGAAGACATTCAGGTAGCTAACAGACACGTGAGGATATGTTTGAGATTATTAGCCATTAAGGAAATGCAAACTACATCTGAACTGTACTGAGATACCTTCTTGCCTTGACATTACTGGCACTAATTAAAAGAACATAAAATAACAAACACTGGAAAGGCTGTGGGGAGATTGGAACTCTTATGCAGCAATTATGACAGTAATTGAAATGGTACAACCATTTTGTTAAGCAATGTAGTGTTTCCTTAAAACACCAGAACTAGAAATACTGTATGATCCAGGAATCCTACTCCTAGGACCATAACCTAGAGAAATACAAGCTGTCACAGGAATAGACACAAGCATGCCCATGTTCACTGCAGCATTATTCACAATAGTAAAAGGATGGAAACAACCTGAGTGCCCATCAACAGATGAATGGATAAACAAGCTATGGTATATTCACACAGTGCAACACTATACAATAAGAACAATGATGAATCTGTGAAACATCTCACAGCATGGGTGAATCGAGGGTGCATTATGCTGAGTGAAATAGGTCGATTGCAAAAGGACAAATACTGTATGAGACCACTATTACAAAAACTCGTGAAAAGTTTACACACAGAAAGAAACAATCTTTGATGGTTACAAGGGAGGAGAGGCTTGTGAGGGGAACAGTAACTAGACATTATATAAGTGGTAACTCAGGTGAGGGGTAAAGAGTACACAATACTAGGGAAATCAGTACAACTTGACCAGGGCGAAGTCTTAGAAAATTCATGCCAAAAGCCAAAGCAACTGCTGTTGAGTTGATTCCAACTCATAGCGACCCTATAGGTCAGACTAGAACTGCCCCCACAGAGTTTCCAAGGAGCACCTGAAGGATTTTAACTGCTGACCTTTTTGGTTAGCAAATGAAGCACTTAACAACTGCATCACCAGGGTTTCCATTAGACACATCCAAACTCCCTGAAGAACAAAGTTACTGGGCTGAGGGCCGAGTACCATGCTTTTGGGGGACATCTACTTCAACTGGTATAACACAGTTTATAAAAGAAAAGTTCTACATTCTTCTTTGGTGAGTAGGGTCTGGGGTCTTAAAACATTGTGAGTGGTCTTTTAAGCTATGTCTACTGGTCCACCCCATGTGGAAAAAGGGAGAATGAAGAAAATCAAAGATACAAAGGAAAGACTAGTCTAAGGGACTACAAGACCCTAGCTACCAAGGCCTTCTCCAGACTGAGTCCAGCACAATTACATGATACCCAGCTACTGCCACTAATTCCTCTGAGGAGGATCACAGCAAGAGATCCCAGACAAAACTGGAGAGAAATGCAGAAACAAAATTCAAACTCACAAAAAAAGACCAGACGTAATGGGCTGACAGAGAGTGGAGAAAGCTTGAAGAATATGGACCCCTTTTAAACTCAGTACCAGAGTCACTCCAGAGGTTAGCCTTTCAGTCAAAGATTAAACCAAAGAAACAAAAACAAAAAAACCAAACACTCTGCCACTGAGTCAATTCTGACTCATAAAGACCCTATAGACAGAGTAGAACTGCCTCATAGAGTTTCTAAGGAACATCTGGTGGATTTGAACTGCCAGCCTTCTGACTAGCAGCCAAAGCGCTTAACCACTACATCACTGGGTTTCCTGGTCAAAGATTAGAACATCCAATCAGTCGCAGATAAGACAGACCTGTAAAGTGAACGACAACACATGTAATTGTACCACCTGTATGAGACCAAATGGATACACCAGCCCAGTGGCAAGGATGAGAAGGCTGAAAAGGACAGGTAAGCTGGCTGAATGGAAATGGGGAACTCAAAGTCAAGAAGGGGAGAAGGCTGACAGGTCATAGAGTTGGTGGCTAATGTCCTGAAACAATACGTGTACTAATACTTTAATGAGAAACTAATTTGCTCTGTAAACTTTCACCTAAAAGCCAATTTAAAAAAACAACAACAACAAGATTTATAGCCTTGGACACCCCGTGGGCCAGTTCTCTGTCCTATGGGGTCATCCTGAGTTGAAACTGATTTGACAGTAATAGGAATCCTTTATGGGAGGAGATCGCCAGCTATTTTCTTCTCTGGAGCCTCTGGGTGGGTTTAAACTGCCAGCCTTTCTGTTAGCAGTTGAGTGTTTAATCACTGTTCCAGCAGGGCTCCATTATCTAGGACTCAGGACCCCTCTGTCCTCCACTCTCATCCTCATTCTCTTCTCAAGCTAGTCACTGTTTTCATTTTTGCATGTCCTTCCCAACCAATAATAGTAACTGTTGATCAGCAGTACCAGTAAACACTCATTGAGCATTTACTATGCACCAGTCTCACGTTATTAGCTTATTTGATTCCCCAAACCACCCTCTGATATAACCCAAAACTAAATCCATTGCCATTGAGTCGATTCTGACTCACGGTGACCCTCCAGGACAGAGTAGAACTGCTCCATAGAGTTTCCAAACAGTGCCTGGTGCACCTGAACTGCTGACCGTAGCACTTAACCCCTATGCCACCAGAGTTTCCATCCTCTGATATATAGTTACAATCCCTATTTTAAAGGTGAGGAAATGAAGAAATGTGTCCGAGGATAAGAGCCAGGATCTGAACCTGGGACTCATTCTATACAGCTAGTCAATTGCATAACTGGAATTTGTGCCTAGGAAGTCTGAATCTATAGTCCGTAACCTTAACCATTATGTTGTACTGTTCTCTGCACACATTTTTACATACCCATTGGGAGTAAGTGCCATTGGGAGTGTCTTCACGTGTACCTGCACACACAAGTATATTATTTTGTAAACATAAATGATATTACATTCAGTATTTTTCTTTTTCTTTTTTTTAATTTCATACAGTAACATGTCTTCGAGTTTTTGCCATCTCAGTAAATGCAGATCTATTTCACTATTTTTAGTAGTTGCTAAGTACTTTGTGGAAACCCTGGTGGCATAGTGGTTAAGTGCCATGTCTGCCAACCAAAAGGTTGGCAGTTCAAATCCACCAGGCACTTCTTGGGAACTCTATGGGCCAGTTCTATTCTCTCCTATAGAGTCACTTTAAGTAAGGATCTACTCAATGGCGGTGGGCTTGGGTTTGGGTTTAAGTACTTCATAGATTTTATAGGGTGCCAATATAATTATATTTTGCTTGCCTTTTTCCCCCTTCTACCTTCTTTTGTCATTTCCTTTTTGATACGTGTTTAGGTTTTTCCTTTCTCCTTTAAAATTTTTTTAAACTAAACTTTACCTTCACTGACTCAGGGAACACCAAAAGAAGATGCAACATTGGGCTTCAGCGTAAAAACGATTGTGGAAGTGTCACAAGACCAGGCTGTGTTTTGTTCTGTTGTTCACAGGTTTGCTATGAGTCAGATTGGACTCAACAGCAACTAACAACAAAACAAATTTTACTTTTGTAAATTTGCATTTCTAATTAAAGAAGAGTAAAAAAATGGACAAGTAATTAGGAGGCCATAGACAAACAAAGTCCCTTGGAGGTGCAAACAGTTAATATGCTCAAACACTAACCAAAAGGCTAGAGATTGAGTCTACCCAGAAGAAAGCCCTGGCGATCTTGTTGGGAAAAATCAACCACTGGATACCGTGCAGGACACAGTTCTCTGACACACGTGGTTTACTGTCAGTGAGGCCAACTTGACAGCACTGGCTTAAAAAAACTTTTTTTTGATAGTGTTTACATGTGGACAGATCATACTGCCATGCATATGGGCCCTAAGTTTTGTATGGGGTTCTGTGACATTTTTTGTGGGCTGCATATCTTTCAGTTATATGCACATCTGTATCCACAGACCAGGGATAGAGACCCCGCATCATCAGTGTATATCCCCAGCCTGGCATGTAGTAGGGTCTCAGTGAACATCTGAGTGAATCAGTGATTGAATGTTGTTGTTAGCTGTTAGTTGCCTCACGGCAACCCAGTGCCCAACAGAGCAGGATGCTGCCCGGTTTCATGACATCTCCAGAATTGATGTCAAGTCAGACGACTGTGAGCCAGTAGATTGTTCATTGGCTATTTTTTGTAAGCAGATTGCCAGGCTTTTCTTGCTGGTCCCTCTCAGTCTGGAAGCTCCACTGAAAGATTTCCATCATTAGAGCAATGCACAAGTCTCCAATGAGAGATGGGATAGTGGCTGTGCTTGAGGGCCATTGGCTGGGAATCGAATCCAGGTCTCCGGAATGGAAGGCAAGGATTCTACCACCGAATCACAAAATGTAACACTTAAAACAGAACATTCAAGTATCACAAAGTTCCAGCAGATCAGGAATTCAGGCAGAGCTCGGCTGGGTCCTCTGCTGACTTCTCACCGGATGCAGTCAAAACATCAGTAAAGGCTTTGATCATCTCAAGCTCATCTGGGAAGGACTGCTTCCACATTCAGGTGGTTGGTGGCAGAACTGGTTCCTTAGGGGCTGCTGTGCTGAGGGCCTCTCCAAGTGGGTCTTTTCAAAAAGGGAACTTGCTTTGTCAAAATAGGCAAGCTGAGAATGCAACTATTATGGATTGAATTGTGTTACCCCAAATGTCTTGTAAGTCCTATAGAGTCACTATGAGTTTGAATTGACTCACCAGCCCTGGGTTTTTTTTTTTTTTTTTTTTTTTTTTTGGTTTAGCTCTGGTTGGTACAGTGGTCAAGAGGTCAGCAGCCAACCCCAGGGTTGGCAGTTGGAATCTACCAGCTGCTCTCTGGAAACTCTATAGGGCCGTTGTACCCTGTCCTGTTGGGTCATTATGAGTTGAAAACTGATGCGGTGACAACCAGTTGGGTTTTTATACCTGTGGTTGTAATTCCACTTGGAAATGTGCTTGCGTTATCATGATTGTTAGAAAGTCTTAGTGCAGTGTGTGCTTTAAGTCACTGTCTCTTGTGATATAAAAGAGCAGATTAGGCAGAGATGGGGGAAGACAGGTGCCATGTGATATGAAGATCACCAGGGAACCAAGGAACAGGGACCTTTTCCCCGAGCCCATAGACAGAAAGGCTTCCTTAGAGCCCATGCCCTGAATTCAGACTTCCAGCCTTCTAAACTGTCAGAGACTAAATCTTCTGTTTGGTAAAGTTACCCACTTGTGGCATTTCTAGTACAGCAGCACTAGATAACTAAGACAGTAACAGAACGCACTAGCAAGACAGAAGCCACTGTCTTTTGTAGCCATTGAAACAACATGCCGTCACTCACAGTCTATTGATTGGAAGCAAGTCACAGGTCCCACCCCCACTCAAGGGGCAGCTGTTACGTAAGGTCATGGACACCAGGAGGCCAAGGTGACAGGGTCATCTCAGACATTTGTGTACCACATTAACAGCATTAAATAAAAGTATGTATGTTTCTTACAGGTTACAAAGCCCTTCCAGGAGCATTATTTTATTTAATTTTCACAGTGACCCCAGAAGACAAAGATTATCGTCTCTGTGCTAATGTTGAGGAGAGGAGTCCAGGTGGCACAGTGGTTAAAGTGCCCGGCTGCTAACCAAAAGGTTGGTGGCTTGAATCTAACAGCAGCTCTGTGGGAGAAAGATGCTCCCTTAGATTTACAGCCCTGGAAACCCCGTGGGGCAGTTGTACGCTGTCTTATAGGATCATTACGGTATCAACTCAGCAGCAGTGAGTTTGAGTTTTTTGGTCTGAATACTGGGGAAACCGAGGCTCGAAAAATGCAAGAGACTTTCCCAGGACCCACAGAGCCACCCAGAGGAAGAGTTAGGATTTGAACCTGGAATTTATTCTATAAGCTTAGCGTTAATCCAGGCCATTCACAACATAGTTTATAAACAGAATGTTCTACTCTGCGGAGCAGTATCTGGGGTCTCCAAGCCTGTGAGTGGCCATCTAAGACACTTCACTTGTCTCTCTCCTTGGGGATCTGGGAGAATGAAGAAAACTAAAGGTACAAGGGAAACATTAGTCCAAAGGACTAACGGACCACAGCTATCCACAGCCTTCACCAGACTGTGTCCAGCACGACTAGGTGGTGGCCGGCTACCGTCACTGACCGGTCTGACAGTGATTACCATACAGGCTCCTGGACTGAAGAAAATTGTGGAACAAAGCTCTAACTTCCGCCGAAAGGGGCAGACTTAATGGCCTGACCGAAACTGGAAAAACCCTTGAGAGCATGGCACCAGACACCCTTTTCGCTCAGTACTGAATTCACTCCGGAGGGTCACCCTTTATCCAAAGATTAGACAGACCCTTAAAGCAAAATGAGACTCGACGGGCACCCCAGCCTAGGGGCAAGGCCAAGAAGGCAGGAGGGCACAGGAAAGGGAATTCAAGGTTGAGAAGAGGCAGTGCTGACGTGTGGTGGGGCTGGTAACCAATGTCTCAAAACAATATGTGTACTAGGTGTTTAGGATGAGAAGCTAATTTGCTCTGCAAACCTTCATCTGAAGTACAATAAGGGAACAACACATGACAGACCATTCCGTTCTGGAGTGTGACTTGATCTTGTCCTCTCAGATACAGAGTGCACAATGACAAAGGCTTACAAGGATTTAGGATGGCATGATGGACAGAAGAGAGCTGTCGGGGAAGAGATCTAAATGGAATGGAGGCTTCAGAATTTCTGGCTGTGTGACTTCAGGCACTCCTTCACTCATCCTCTCTGTGCCTCAGTCTCCTCATCTGAAAATAGGGTTGTTTATGAGGATGAAATGCAGTGATGGATGTATATGAAGTGTCACTCAGAGGGCTTGGTATGCAGCCTGTACCCTGAGAGTGCAGCTGCTGTTTGTACCAGAGCTGATGCAGCAGTACCATTGTTTATAAACATGGATTATGTGCTTTTGAAAGCTTCTTCGAAACCCAATTATTAATTGTTAATGAGGCTGAGCCTAGGGCTTCTTTTTCTGAGGTAGCATTTACGATGGCTATTTTCTGTTGATTTTGCGCACACAGATACACTTGATTAAGAATTGATGGAAAAACAGCTGTAATTCAAGCAAATAAAGAATTCTCCATGAGAGGGAATCTTGACAGCCATGAAATTAGTGTATGAGTAAGGTTGCCATGGTTAATGGTGACAGAATAATTGGCCTCAGTGGGAAACTGTCAAGCTAGACAATGGATGTGGAGGGAGTTTAGCCGCTGTGGGATGAGCTCAGACATCCAGAAGCACACACTGGGAGGTCGGGGTTTCAGGCAGATGGTCAGCCCTCTGCCCTATGGGTTTTGAACCAACTGAGAAATGGATGGACCCAGGAGTCAGACAGGAACAAGTGATCCAGCCTGTTGCTGGATCATCTTGATCAGAGAACATGATGTGGACCTGTGGTCTAATCAACCTTCTTAATGCTCCTTCCCTGGACTAGAACTAGAGATCTTAGTATGGAGAGAAGTGAGAGAGCTGGGAGGAAGAGAGAGGGAGAGAAAAGCTATGATCTTTCAGATGTGAATCGCCAGGGCTTTCTTCTGAGGTACCGCTGGGTGGACTCCATACTCCAACCTTTGGCTCACAACTGATCATTTAACAATTTATACCCAAAACCAAAAAAAAAAAAAGCAAACTCACTGCCGTCGAGTCGGGTCCAATTCATAGTGACCCTAGAGGTCAGAGTAGAAATGTCCCATGTAGTTTTCAAGGAGGGCCTAGTGGACTTGAACTGCCAACCTTTTGGTTAGCAGATGTAGTGTCTGACCCTCTATACCACCAGGGTTTCCTTAATATTACAACAGTTCTAAATAATTACCAAGTTTTTACTGTAGGTCAGGCATTGTGCCAAGCGCCTTAAATGAATGACCTCATCACTCCTCACTACAACTCTTTGAGAAAGTTGAAAATTAGCCCCACTTTACAGATGAGAATACTGAGACTGACGTCTTGTCACCATCCAAGTTCACACAGCCAGTAAACATCATACTGATATTCAGATCTGTGTAGGTCTGTCTGCTCTCAGACCCCATTTTTTTTCCAGTGGCTTGTTTATTAAGCAAATGCTCGTGACAGATTTTCACAACAGCAACAATTATCTAATTGGTGACCAAGCCTCACCACCCTGCCTTTATAGCAATCATAGAGTCTTTTCTTCTGTACATAAGTCTACTTTTCAGTCTTAAAGCAGGGGTCTCATACAACATTTGTCCTTTTGCTGCTGATTGATTTCACTCAGCATAATGTCTTCCAATTGAAACCTGGTTATGAGGTGTTTCCTAAAATCATCACTTTTTTTTAATCATTGCATAGTGTGTCACAGAAACACTATGTGAAACATAGTGTGCCAAAGTTTGTTCATCCACCAAAGTTTGTACATATATGTACCAAAGTTTGTTTATCCACTCCTCTGTTGATGGGCATCTAGGATGATTCCATCTTTTTGCTATTGTGGACTGTATTGTAATAAACATTTGTGTGCATGTGTCTGTTCTTGTGATAGGCTTTGCTTCTGAGGATAAATTCCAAGCAGCGAGATTACTGGATCAAATGATATATCTATTTCCAGCTTTTTAGGGAAGTGCCAAATTGCTTTCCAAAGAGATTGTACCATTTTGCAGTCCCACCAGCAATGTAGGAGAGTTCTGGTCTCTCCACAGCCTCTCCAGCATTTCTTGGTCCACGGACCTCCTAATTCAGATGTCCCACATGCCTGACCCACCTCCAAGTGTGACTAAGGAGTCTGAAAGGGAGCGTAGGATCATGTACTTTAAATAAGGACCCAGAGTGAGGCTGAGCACAGCCAAGTCCGGGAATGGATGTGCTGGAAGGACAGAATCCAGCGTTTGCTAATTGACCTTTGGGCCTGGAAAATGAGCACTTGTTTGCTCCCAGGATGTTTCTTTGCTGATTTTTACTGAGTTACTGAATCTGGCAGCTTGCAGGGAGCTGGGTGAACCTCTCGTCTCAGGAATCTGAACTTCTACAGCAGCTGGGATGTCACCTCTGGTACAACCTTCCTCACAGTCTTTAGTAAATGTGACCCCTAAACCAAGGACCCTGAGACCAGGAGCATTGCTTCCTGAAAAGCTGCCCCCTTTCTGCTTTTCAGGGCCCTATACAGAGGTGGGCACAGCTCTGAATGTACACGTATTGGCATGCATGTGCGTAGATCTGCATTCTGTGGGGATATGCTTGGATTCCTCCAATCCTGTGGCTCGATGTTTCAGGACATGCTGTATACTGCAACTTTTCGCCCTCCCATTCTCTGAGTTAGACCTTCCTTAACTCTAATTTCTTTGTTTTCTTTTTATGTGCTCTCCCCTCTGCCGCCCAGTCTTCCTGGGAGACAGTTGGTTTTGGGACTCTAACGTAATTGCTGGTACAGGTGGAATTCCCTTTATTTGTCATTGGGAGGCAGTGTAGAGTAGCGGTTAAGAGTGTGGGCTCTGCAGTTAGGTGTACATCCGAGTCCAAATCCTAGTTGATGTGTTTATTAATGACATAACATCCAGTGAGTCAGTTAACTGCCCCAAGGCTTAGTTTACTCCACTACAAATGAAAAGAGTAATCTGCCACCACTACCAGTTACTGGTGAGTCAATTCCAACTCACAGTGACCCCAGTGGCTGATTTTTCAGAAGCAGATCACCAGGCTTTTCTTCCAAGGCACCTCTGTGTAAACTCGAATCTACGGGTTAGCAGCCAAGCACTTAACCATTTAGACCACGGAGGGGATAATACTAGTAGCTACCTAATAAGCTGTGTGGTGCCGGCTGTCAGTTGCCATCAAGTCAACCCTGATTTATGGTAACCCTACGGGAGGATTAAACGCATACAAAGCGGTTATATGCAGCCTCACACATGGTAAGACTTAGAATACAGTAGCACTTGTGAAGGCCGTCCTCTTGCATTAATGCTGTTGCTGCTGTTGCTGTTGTTACAGCTGTGGAACTCAGTGCTTCTCTCTCAGTATGTCCGTCTTCGATCCCAGAAGACAAGAGCTTGATGGGGAGAGAAAGGCGTGAGTGTCAGAGTCATTCTGAAAATCCAAAAACAAGCAAACAAACCAAATCCACTGTCATCAAATTGATTCCAAGTCATAGTGTCCCTATAGGATTGAGTAGAACTGCTCCACAGGGTTTCCAAGGCTTGTAATCTTTGGAAACTCTGGTGGCATAGTGGTTAAGTGCTACATCTGCTAACTAGAAGGTTAGCAGTTCAAATTTGCCAGGTGCTTCTAGAAAATTATATGAAGCAGTTCTACTCTGTCCTGTAGAGTCACTAGGAGTCGGAATCAACTTGATGCTAGTGGGTAATGGGTAGTCTTTGTGGGAACAGACCGCCACAACTTTCTAAAGGGGAGCAGCTGGTGGATTCAGATCCCCAATATTTTGGTTAGCAACTGAGCACTTAAACACTGCACCACTAGAGCTCTAATTTGAAAAATAATGCCCACAAGTCCTCTTCCCTTTCCTTCAAGTACAAGCTGGACTTAGTGCATCACGTCTAATGAATAGAATGGCAGAAGTAATTGTACAGTACGTCACTTCTGAAATTAGATTATAAAAAAACTGTGGCTTCTGACTTGGGCACATGTGCTTTATCCTGGACCACTTGCTTGGGAGTGAGTCATGCTCTGAGCAGCCCTATGGAGAGGACCACACTGGGAAGAATTAAGCCATTGGTTTCTGAGTCTCTGTTGCTATCAGAAAAACAGTTGCTGTTGAGGGCACACCAACTCGTGGAGACCCTGTGCATGTCAGAGTAGAATTGTGCTCCACAGGTTTTCAATGGCTGTTTTTTCAGAAGTAAATCACCTGATCTTTCTTCGGTGGTGCCTCTGGGTGGGCTTGGATTGCCAGAGTTTTGATTATTAGCCAAATGATTAATCATTTACACTACCCAGGCACTCCTACTATTACCGCAGTTGAGCCCAAGTTCTAATTGCTAAAGTCATGGTATACCAGTAAGCCACTATATTTGTGTGGCTGAATCTGGCTCAGTGCTCACCAGCTCTTCTTCCTGTTCTTGGGCACACAGGGAGATTATATTTCCAGATTACATTCCCAATCTAATTACAAGGGAGGCTGGACATGGAATCTTCCTGTGAGACTGACTGACAACGTGAGTAGAGTCTGGCTAAGGGAAGTGGGTTGAAGTGGCATGACCCACTTTCAGGCTTGGCCACAAAATCCTCTACTGCTTCTTCATGCTCTCTCTTTGCCTTTGGTACTGACTGTTTGGGCCACATTTTGAAAATGATGGCATGACAGGATGGCCTGAACCAGGATCCTTGGGTAATGACATGAAAAAGAATCTTCCAGGAATATTGCTCGACCTTCACCAGACTGATGTGCGTAAGATGGGAATCTCTGTTAAGCCATTGAGATTTGGGGGGAATGTTTGTCATAGCAGCTGGTGTTAATTGCCCGACCAGTCTAGCCAGATACCCTCTGTTTTAGAGAAGGGCAAGAGAAAGACAGATCTGAGTGAGCAGGTATTCAGTGCTAGAATTCTCACCTTCCATGTAGGAGACCCAGTTCAATTCCTCATCAGTGCACCTCGTGCTGTTTTACCAGCCGTCTGTCAGTGGAGGTTGTGTGTTGCTATGATGCTGGACAGGTTTCACTGGGAGCTCCCAGAGTAGGAAGAAAGGCCTGGAGATCCACATCTGAAAACCAACCAATGAAAACCCTCTGGATCCCAATGGTCCAATCCGTAACTCATCATGGGGATGTCGCAGGACCAAGCAGCACTTCATTCTATTGTGCGTGGGATCTCTGTGAGTTGGGGAGCAACTTGGCAGCAGCTAAGGACCACAGGGAGGGACGTAGGCTTTGGGTCAGACATAGACTGGGCCTCAGCCCTTTTAGTTACTGGCTGTGCGACTGGACAGATTTTGTTGCATCTCTAAACTTTTGTTTTCTCAAATATGGGTTAACCCGTTGCTGTCAAGTGGATTCCAACTCATAGCAATCCTACAGGACAGAGTAGAACTGCTCCATAGGGTGCCCAAGGGTCAGTTGGTACATTTGAATTGCTGCCCTTTTAGTTAGCAGCTGAGTTCTTAACCCCTGTGCCACTAGGACCCCAAATATGGAAGGAACAGTAATGACTAAACTTAGCTCTCAGAGTTACTGTGAGGATGAGGAAAAACTTGTGAAAACCTGGCATACAGTAGATGATCAGTAAATAACTTTTATCCAGCAGCTTTACATTTTTTCTCCAAATGTTTAGCATTTCTGATGGCACCAGCCCACATTTGGGTTTGGGACAAGGCACAATGCCGCAGGCTACCCTAAGACTGTGTCATTCTATCAGCAGGGCCCTTGGCCAAAGCCCTTCTCACACTGCTGTCTGTTTCTGCAACTGTGTGTGGAGTCCTGTTGGTTAATTCTCATGCTGTCACCTGAACTAACAGGTACACCCAAGCAGTCCTGGAAGGGGTGAATTATTTAACATATAGAACTGGACGTTATCCTTCATGTCTAAACTTTTAGTCTATTTTTATTTGTTCGTTTCGTCCTGTTCCTTTAAAAAACGGAGCCAAGTTTTCTTTTGGATTTGATGTGATTGTAGTTGGATGACTCTTAAAAATTTTTTTTTTTGTAATTAAGTGAAAGTTTGCAATCTGAATGAAATTTACATGCCCACCTATCTGAAGCTCCTTCAGCTCTTCTTGCCCGGTGACAACACACTCCTTTTTCATTCTATGTATGTTGTATCCTCTCAACAATCTCCTGTCCCCTCGTCTCCACTCTCTCCTCTCCATTCTAGTAAGAGGCCAGTAGCACAGCATCCTATACGTACATAGAACCATAAAGTCCACACACGGTATGGTCACAATGTGTCCCCAAGTCCAGTCCATTCTTGTCCGAAGAGTTGACTTCAATAAATAATTTTTTAAACATTGTGGTAAGTATACATGCATAACAAAACATTTGTCATTTTAGCTTTTTGATGTGTACAGTTCGGTGACGTCATTTACATCCAACGCGTTGTTTGAATATCAACCACTATTTGTGTGCACAATTTTCCATCCTCTTGACAGAAGCTCAGTGCTCTGTGAGCAATGGCTCCTTTCCTCCTCTCTCTCACCGCTGGTAACTACCAGTAAACTTTCATCTCTATACGTTTGCCTGTTAGATATTTCATATAAGCGGGACCATACAACATTAGTCTTTTTGCGCTGGAATTGTTTCATGAAAAGGAGCCCTGGCAGTGACGTGATTAAACGCTGAGCTGCTAACAACAAGGTCATCGGTTCGAAGCCATCAGTCCAGCAGCAGCTCCTTGGGAGAAAGAGGTGGGGTGGCAATCTGCTTTTGTAAAGATTAAACTAAAACCCATTGCCGTCGACTTGATTCTGACTCATGGCGCCCCTATAGGAAAGATGAGGAATTCTCCATAGAGTTTTCAAAGCCAAAATCTTTGTGGAAGCTGATGGCCGCATATCTCTCCCGTGGAGCCCCTAGGTGGATTTGAACCAATGCCCTTTTGGTTAACAGCCAAGCACCTTACCACTGCGCTACCAGGGCCCCTCTTGAAAAGGCCTACTGCCCCAGAAACCCTATGGAACAGTTGCACAGTGTCCTGTACAGTTGCTGGAGTCAAAATTGACTTGACAGCAAATGGTGTCGTTTTTTAGTTTTTCTTTCACTGAGCATAATGTTTTCAAAAGTTCTTTTAGTAGCTTTTTTGGTTTCTTGGTACACAAATGGTACATGTTAGGGTTTTCAGACCTGAAAACCACTCAAGATGAAAGGAAGAAGTTCAACTCACCTGTGAGATCGCTGGCCTGAACCACCCAGCTTCCTTCCAAGGAAGGACTTGCCCAGCTGCTGCCAACTCTCAGGCACTGCCTTTGCTTGGTTGCATAGAGCTACCTTGCCTTAAACCACATTCATCGCAGGGTGGCTCCATCCAGTGGCTGGTGAGTGCAGAGGTGTAAAGATCTGGCTCTCTTGCCCAGCTTGGGGCTCTCCAAAGGACTGTTCTAGATCCAGGGCTCTCTGCCCTAGTCCTGCCTGCTGACTCTCCCTTCCACAAGGGTTGGTCCCCTTAGTAAAAACATGCTGCATATTAAACTCTGTCCTGGAAAACCAACCTGTCTCTTTACACTTCGTACATCCCATTCTTGGAAGATAACTGCTCTGGAGAACATTCTTATGCACATCCTTGCAGCACTTTCACACCCTTCTTCTGTCTTCACATGCATATATAAAGTCTGACAATTAAGTTCATGAACTCATCCTACAAAAAGTGCAACATACATCTTTGCTAAATATCACTATGGTCACTTTTGAGGCACTCCCCTTGGGAAGCTGTGCACTGATGCTGATGTCTAGTCCACACTTCCACTCTTTTTCTGGAATGGCCATGGGAGCTGTCGTCAGATGAAGTCTGACAATTAAGTTCATGAACTCATTTTAGAAAACAATGCAACATATCTCATTGCTGAATATCACTACAGTCACACCTTGGGAGTACTCCCCTTAGGAAGCTATGCACTAATACCGGTGCCTAGTCCACCCTTTAAAACAGTTTTGGAACTCTTTTTCTGGAATGGTCATCAAGACTGCCGTCAGATTACCCTTGATGTCATCAAAATATCTTCCTTTCAACATTTCTTTTATCTTCAAGTAAAGAAAAAAGTCACTGGGGGCCAGATCAGATGAGTAGGGAGGGTATTCCAACAGTTTTTTTGTTTACTGGCTAAAAACTCCCTCACAGACAACTATACAGCGAAGTTTGTGAACTTGCTGCTTTGCCAGCATGTAGAGTGGCCATTCTAGAAAGAGTGACAAAATTGCTTTGAAGGGTAGACTAGATGGTGGCGTCAGCGCATAGCTTCCCAAGGGGGAGTACTTCAAAGGTGACCACAGCAGTCAGATATGTAACACTTATGATAGTTAAGTTTGTGAACTTATTTGTCATACCTCACACATATATATGTGTGTGTATATACACATATGTGTATATACACATACACACACATATATACATATATATATTTGTTTTGTTGTACAGAAACAGGATTAGACAACACCAACTCTTTGCACCAACACAGCACTGTGTGGTAGTTGAGTGTAGACACCCAAGACAAATGCCTGGGTTCAAATTCCAACTCTGTCACTTACTAGGCATGTACTCTTACACATGTCACTTAGCCTCTCTGAGACTGTACCCTCATCCATAACAGTAGATAACAGCAATGTCTTTTTCCTAAGCTTATTTTGAGGATTCAATGAGTTAATACATATAAAACACACAGAATGTAGTACAGAGTAAATTCTCTATAAATATTAGCTGCTTTTAATATTTTGTAGTCTGGTTTTCTCAATATACAGTCAACATTTCCCCATGATATCAAACATTCACCTCTGTCAACATTTGTAGGAGTCCTGGTGGCACAGTCGTTAAGCATGTGGCTGCCAACCAAAAGGTTGGTAGTTCAAACTCATCAGCTGCTCTTTGGGAGAAAAATGTGGCCGTCTGCTTCCATAGAGATTGAAGCTTTCAACCACATGAGAAAAAGAGGGGTGCACCTCAAGAACTCTACGGAAAGAACACAGTTGATGGTGTGATGGCCTGGGGGTTCCCCTGGGAACATGGACCCTAGACCTGCTGCTGCTCCTTGATCAAAAAACACTACTAAGGCCAGGTCTTTGGTAAAAAATGGACTAGATTAGGGGACACAAGGTGACCATATGGTGTGTGTACTTTATGGTTCTATGTATTTATAGGCTGCTGTCCTACTGGTCTCTTTCTAGATGGCAAAGGAGAAGATGGAGAGGAAGGGACAGAAGATTGTTAAGAGGGTACAACATATATACAATGAAAAGGAATGGTGTGCTGTTAGCAGGCAAGGAGAGCAGAAGGGGCTGCAGATAGACGGGCATGCAAATTTAGTTTGGATTGTATACTTTCACCTAATCACAAGAAAAAATAACAGAAAAGAAGAAAAGATAAAAAAGGTTACAGCCTTGGAAGCCCTATGGGGCAGTTCTACTGTGTCCTATAGGGTGGCTAGGAATAGGAATCTACTCGATGACGGTGGGTTTGGGGTTTTGGTTTATCATCATTTATTGGTCCCAGGGTGATCCACATGGTTTCCAGTCTGCTGCTAACTGAAGGGGTGATGGTTCAAACCCATCCAGCAGTGCCACCAAAGAAAGGCCTGGTGATTGACGTCCGTAACATTACAGTCATTGAAAACCCAACAGAGTGCAAGTGTAGTCTGGCGCACGTGTGGTGGCTATGATTAAGAATTGACTCAGCTGCAACTAGTTTGGTTTTATTAGCTTAACATCATTTTTAATGGCTTCACAGTATTCCGTGGTAGAATGTATCTTCCCCCCATGGAAGGGTATTCTAGGTAGAGGGGCCAGCCTGTTCAAAGCCAGAAGGCAAAAGAACCCGTGGGTTGTGTTTGTTGCTGTTGGCTGCCATTGACTCTTCGCCATCTCATGGTGACCTTGTGCATGATGAAACACAATGCTACCTATCCCCGTGATCTACTGTAGACTGTTCTACCTGTAGGGCTTTCACTGTCTAATTTTCAGAAGCAGATTTCCAAGCCTTTCTTTCTAGTCTTAGCGTGGAAGTTCCACTGAAACTTGTTCAGCATCAGATCAACATCCCAGCCTCCACTGACAGATGGGATGTATGAGAGGCATTGTCCAGGAATCGAACCTGGGTTCCCCTATACCCTGGAAGGTAAGAATCCTACCGCTGACCCACTGTTGTCCGTGGACTATTTGAGGGACCTGAAAATCATTCAGAATCAGTTTCAGGAAAGCAAGATGAAATCTTGTGGGCTGAGTATTTTAATCTCTGCCACGAAGTTTGGGCTTTTCCCCTGTGGCTGATGGCAGCCAGGGAGCCATGGCTGTCTAATGGGGCAGTTTCAGAAGCTGTGACTCTGCGACTAGGAAGGGACTTTTCAGGAAGAGGGGTCTTCTTGGGGAAGCATCATGGGTCAGGCTAGACCTGGTCTGTGAGAGATTTGAAGCTGGGAAGAGGAGGCAGGACAGGACGAGGAGGAAAGCACAATAACCTCCCATCCTGAGGGTCAATTCACTTGGGGTGAGGTATCGTTAGCAGGGCAAGGTGCTCAAGTGCTGGGCCAGAGGGAAGGCTCGCTGGGCGCTCTGCTTTCCTCCTTCACACTTTTGAAAACCAACCTGTAAACATGTTCATGAACCCCTTCTTGCATAAACAGAAGAGGCTGTTTTGGGGTTTGAATTTGATGATCTTTTTATACCATGCTGTGGGAGGAGGGAGGTGTCACCATGCATGGTTATGCACTGAACAACCCATTTATACTGTCATCTCTGGCACTGGTGCCCACAGGGATGTGCAGTGATCAACCTTAGTGGCTGTATACAGTGCTGCTGACACAGGTGGCTGGGAGAGGACAGAACTCAACTGATCACTTCCAGGGTGAGGAAGGAGGGGCCACTGGCTTTTTATTTGGTTCTTTTCAGAGAACAAAAAGAGAATTCCCCCCAGGTTACTGCAAAGGAGGGCATACATTTATGCTTGAAAAGCTCTTCTCTAAACATTAATAATCTGGCTAACTTTATAAAATAATGTATATTTTTGTACATACAAGGTCCAACAATTAAGTCCACAAATTTAATTGTTCTAAGTGCTACATATCTCATTGCTAGTATCACTAAGGTCACCTTTGGGGTACTCCACTTGGGAAGCTATGCACTGATGCCAGCACCGAGTTCACCCTTCAGAGCAGTTTTGGAACTCCTTCTGCACGCAGTGACACAGTGAAAAGTTCACAAATTTAATTGTATAGTTGTCTGTGAGAGTTTGTAGCCAGTAAACCAATAGTTGCACTGAAACACCCTCCCTGCTAACCTGATCTGGCCCCCAATGACTTTTTTCTTTACCCAAAGATAAAGGAAATATTGAAATGAAGACTTTAAAAAATTATTTATTTATTTTATTTTAATTTTTTTATTTATTGCGACTGAGTGAAAGTGTACAATCCGGTTTAAGTTCACATGCCCGCCTATGTGCAGCTCCTACTGCTCTTCTTGCCCAGTGACAGCACACTCCTCCTTTCTGTTCTATACGTGTCATATCCTCTTAACAATCCCCTGTCCCCTCTTCTCCACCCTCTCCACTACCCTCTAATAGAGGCCAGTTGAGTGACATCCTATAGATACATAGAACCACAAAGCGCACACACAATATGGTCACTCTGTATCACCGAGTCCAATCCATTCCTGTCCAAGGAGTTGACCTCAGTAATGATTTATGATTAGGGGCAGTTTTAGGTCTAGGGGCCATGCTCCTAGGGGAACCCCTAGGCTTTCAGACCATCAGTTGCAGTCTTTTAATGGAGTTCTCAGGGTGTACCACTTCTTATTCTCATATTGCCACTGGGACTCAACTTTGGGAGCCCCATCATGGCTGTCACTGGAGGTGGCCGGGCATCATCTGGTTCTTCTAGTCACATGTTGATGTAATCACCCTTTCACATGGATCTTTCTGTCTTCTGAGTTCTCTTTTCCCTGTGTTGTTTTTGTCTTTGGTGATCATCTGTTCCAGACGAGTTGGGACCAGTTTGTGTACCTCAGATAACAGCTTGCTAGCTTTTAAGACCCCAGACGCCCCTCACCAATATGGGGTGGAGAGGACTCTCAGCCATATGTGTTATACTAATTGGCCTTGATGTCCTCTGAGAGCATGGACCCCCACCCCTGTTACTCTGTCCTTACCTATTAGGTTAAGATTGGAAGAGTTTTCCAGTTATGTTGAAGTCCAGTTAAACTGATCTTCTTTCCAATGTGTGCTGTCACTGATTTCACCCAACCAAATTTCTATCAACTATCTAATCTATAACCAACTGTCTTACAGCCATCAAAGAGTCTTTCTTCTGTACATGAGTCAGTTTTCAAATCCTTAAAGCAGGGGTCTCATACCTTATTTGTCCTTGTGCCACTGAGTAATTTCACTCAACATAATGGACAGAAAGTTCTGTATATGTGGATGAGGTCTAGTTGGTTAGTTGTTGCAATAAGATCTTCTATGTCTTTATTGAGCTTTTTTTTGTTTAACAGTATAATCTATTTTATCTGAGATTAGTATTGCCACATCTGCTCTTTTTGTATATTGTTAGCTTGGTATATATTATTCCATCTTTTAATTTTCAGTTTGTTCATATCTTTAAGTCTAAGGTGAGTTTCTTGTAAGCAGCATATAGATGGGTCATGTCTTTTTCATTCAAAATGTCACTCATTGTCTCTTTACTGGAGCTTTCAGTCCATTTACCTTCAATGTAATTATTGATATGTGTTTAGTACTGTCATTTTGCTGCATATATTTTTGTGTTCATATTTTCTGTGTTGCTCTTACTGTTCTGTTCTGGGACATTCTTCTTTATGGGTTGATTTTTCACCCTTTTCAGTGCTGGTTTTGTGTTTGTTGAGAATCCTGTATTGTGTTTCTTGTTTTGATGTGTCGCTTCTTGGTTGTGTTTTGCTGCGACTGCTATGTTCCCCCTTAATAATGTATGTTTAAACCCAATTTTAACTTCTAGATATCTTATTAACTTCCTCTCAATTTGGACAGACTATAACTACTGTAACATATCCCTCTTTTTAATGTGATGGTATTGTAGTTTTCAAGATATGATCACTGGATCACTTCTTTTAGTGTTATAGCTTTGGTTGGGATTTCGTGCCTTCCCTAACTGAGTAGGTTTCTGAATGATGTTTCCTGTATTGTCTCCTAAAATATAGAGTCAATGGTTTGGTCTTCTAAGCCAAGAGCTTCTTTCAGTATTTCTTGTAACTTTGGTTTGGTTTTTACAAAGTCTCTGAGTTTCTGTTTTTCTGCAAAGGTCTTAATTTCATTTTCATATTTGAAAGACCGTTTTGCAGGATATGTAATTCTTGGTTGGAAGTTTTTCTCCTTTAAGGCTTTGAATGTGCCACTCTACTGCCTCTGTGCCAATAGAGTTTCTGCCGAGAAGTTGGACGAAAGCCTACAGGGCTTCTCTCTGAACGTTAGCCTTGCCTTGAGTCTCACTGCCTTTAAGAGTTTCTGCTTATGTTTCATTTTGTTAAGCTTGATTATAATATGTCTTGGAGTCTTTCTTTTGGGGTCTGTATTGTATGGTGATCAATATGCATCTTGGATATCTATGGTCTCTTCTTTCATAATTTCAGGGATGTTTTCCATCAGCAAGTCAACAACAATCCTCTCTGTGTTTTCAGGAGTCCCTTCCTGTTCAGGAACTCCAATTAGTCATAGATTGTTCCTCTTGATAGAGTCCCACATGTTTCTTAATGCTTCTTCATTTTTCTTGTGTCTTTTCTCTGATTTATCCTCATAAATGCCGGTGTCAGCAGTTCTGTCTCTCAAGTTCAAAAGTCTGTTTTCCATTTGTTCAGTTCTGTTCTCTTGGTTTGAATTGAGTTCTCTGATTCTTTAATTTTGTTATTGATCTGTTGGATTTCAGATTTCTGGAGTTCCATCAGTTCTAACAGCTTGCTTAATTTTTCATTTTGGTCTGCTAAATTTTGTATAATGTCTAGGAGGGCTCTCTATATAATTCTTTTGTACTCAACCTGGGAAAGTTTCAGAAAGGCTTCTTCATCTGGGAAGTTCTTTAATTCTTTCTTTTTGGAGCTTTCTGGAGCCATGGTTGGATTTTTCCTTAAGTGTCGGGCCAAGGTCTATTGCTTTTCGGGCATCTAGAGGTTGTTTAGTTTCTCTGGTGTTGTCTTAATAGGAACTGAAGTAGAAGTTGATTATCAGTTACCTCTTTGTACTACAGCAACTGCACCTGGTGGAAACTCTGTGATAGCCGACTTCACCTCCTGGCTGGCAAAGACATGACACCACTTATGGAGTCACTGAGAAGCTGACCCTGGGCCAGTCAAGATTGGAAGATATGCTGTCAGACTTCACCACCATTATTTCTCTAGGTAGTCTTATTTGGAAAGGTAAAAGTTATCTAACAGCTTCCATAAACAGTCAGGCTATCAGGCATCTAAGCCCCTCTTTCCAGCTGGCAATGGAGGCCCCTCTATGTCTGTCCCTAGATGCTGTGATCTAGTTCAAAGTATGGACAGGCCACTGTCCCGCTGTCATTAGGTGCCAGGCCCTACCTGAAGGGTCAACTGTGCTAAACATAGCTTTTCTTCTAGGGAAGCACTCCCCAGTATGGCACTGCCTCCTAGCTTGGGAATTAGCCATCTCCGAGGCCTCTGTTTGGGTAGCTGTGCCTCCCAGTCAGACAAGATGGTGTCCTGCAGAGGCTGTCCTGTCTGCTGGGAAGTAGCCAAATCAATGGTGGAGGTTCAGAAAGAGGGGTGGAGGGGCTGTGGTCCTCAGAGTCCAGAGCCTGGCTCTCAAAGTGTGGCTATTCCACCTGCTGGTCACGTCAGCAGTGTGGCAGAACTTTGCTGCCAGTTAAGCCTGGTCGCTGCCTCAGGCTAACAAAAAAGAAAAAAGTTAAAGCCAGTAGTTAGCTTCAGTCCATGAGAGCTGGCCATTCAACAAGGGTGAGGATCAGTGAAAGAGAAGTTTCCCATTCAGTGGCATGTAGTCCAAAATGACAGCCTATGCTATGTCCTAGGGCTAACTGGGTGCCTAGAAGGCTCCTTTTAATTATCAATCCTGGCCTTAGCTTTCAGAGTGAGTTAAGGAGATATGTGTCTAGTCTGCCATCTTGACTCCACCCCCTCTAATTTTTATTTCTATTATGATTAAGTGAAAGTATACAATCCAAATCAATTTTGCCTGCCTGTCTGCAGCTCTATCTTCTCTCCTCAACCTGTGACATCACATTCCTCCTTTTCAGTGTCTACTTCCAGTATCCTCTTAATGAGCACCTGTCCCTTCCTCTCCACCCTATTGTCTCCCATCTGGAAAGAAACCAGTAGGACAGCCTCTTATAAATGTATAGAACCATAAAGTACACACACCATATGCTTACACTGTGTACCCAAGTCCAAGCCATTCTTTTTTTATTATGATGATTAAGTGAAAGTATACAATCCAAGTCAACTTTGTAGGCCCACCTATCTGTAACTCCATTTATTCTTCTCACTCTTTGACAGCACACTCTTCTTTTTCACTCTTTACTTCTTTCAGTCCATTCTAGTCTGAAGAGGTAACCTCAGTACTCGTTTCAGGTCTAGGGAAGCAGCAAGTCTAGGGACTATATTCCCTGGGGAACTTGTGGGCTGTTGGACCATCAGTTCTGGTCTTTGAGTAGAGTTTTTGATCTGCACATCTCTTTTTCTTGTGTTGCCTCAGGGACTCTACATTGTGTCTCCCATCATAGCTCCCTGTGGTGGTGGCTGGGCACCATCTGGTTCTTCTGGTCTCATGCTGACACAGTCTCCCATTCATATGGGTCCTTCTGTCTCCTGGGCTCATTTTTCCTCGTGTCCTTGATGTTCTCAGTTGTCATCTGTTCCAGATGGGTTGAGACTATTTACTTTTCCTCAGATGACAGCTTGCTGGCTTTTAAGACCCCAGACACCACTCACCAAGAAGGGGTGCAGAAGACTTTCTTAGCTCCCAGTCTGTGCTCCAATTTATGGAATCCAAATTCCACAGGGCAAGGCCTGAGAAGCTGCATTTTAGTCAGTGTCCAGGTGATTCCCATGCATAGAAGAGTCCGAGAGCCGTGGATGACAGGACACAGTGACAGCTTCTCAGTTAGGATCCTGGGCCCTCATGGAGTTTATAATCTAGTCAGAGGTCAGCAAATTTTTACATGAATAGCCAGGTAGTTACAGGTGTTTTAGGGTTTGTGGTCTACAATCTCTGTCACATAAATTAAGTTCATGAACTCATTCTAGAAAAATTGCTACAGACCTCATTGCTGAATATCAGTACAGTCACCTTCCAAGCACTCCCCCTGGGAAGCTATGCACTGATGCCAGCACCTAGCCTACTCTTCAAAGCAATTTTGGAACTCTTTTTCTAGAATGGCCATCAGAGCCACTGTCAGATTACCCTTGATGTCCTGAAAGTCATCACAATGTCTTCCTTTCAACATTTTCTTGATCTTTGAGTAAAGAAAAAAGTCACTGGGGGCCAAATCAGGTGAATAGGGAGGGTGTTCCAATACAGCTATACAATTAAGTTTGTGAACTTGCCACCGGGCTGCTGAGGGCAATGGCCATTCCAGAAGGAGTTCCAAAAACCGCTGTGAAGTGTGGACTAGGTGGTGGCATTGGTGTATAGCTTCCCAAGGGGAGTACTTTGAAGGCGACCATAGTGATATTCAGCAAAGAGCACTTAGAACAATTAAGTTGGTGGACTTAATTGTCAGACTTCATATCCTTGTTTTTTTTTTTTTTTAAATAAAACTTAAGATCACGAACACCACTCTTAGCACATAGTGGTACAAAAAGAGAGCCAGGCCAGATTTGGCTGGCCCCTGTTCTAGAAGATTCAGTGATGTGACCGGTAGGAAGCGTTTCAGCAAGCACAGTGATGCTGTAAAGTGTTCAGCACAGCTCCTGTCCTGGAGTTTAACTATTTCACTTGCCAATCTCCACCCTTCATTCAGCTCTCTGCACTTTTATGCCCCAGGCGTGGTCGGGGCGGTATCCTCTAGCGTCTGGGCTCAGGTCCTGGCAACCCTGCAGGCAGTGAGGACAGTTCCCTCCAGGCCTCCTCCCCACGCTTCTCACCTCCGCCAAGTTCAGCAGACGGATGCCGCCTCGGTTGGCAGCCCTTGGCTGGCCGTCCACTGAACTTCCGATTCACCAGGACACACTTCTGCTGGGCTCTTCTGCCTCCCTGGGAAAAGAGACGACTTCAGCTAGGATGACTCATGGCAGTGCCCGGTGGCCACACGGCCACACTCCCCCCTGCAGGCCCACAGATTCTTCCTTGCCAGCTGAGGGACTGGTGAACAAAACCACTGTTTAAGATGTCTCTGCTTGCCAGGACAGGGCAACACAAGGAGATCTCTTTGCCACCTGAAGCTTTGAGACCATGGAGTGAAATGTCCCAGGGCCCAGTCAGGTTCTCCAACAATGCTCTCAGCTGCCTGCTCACAGTTGTGGGAAACAGGCTGAACCTCCCCTGGAGTTCGTGGGCACTCCTGACTCCTGGTCTCATGCACTGATGTGCCCTCCCCTTGAGGCCTGAAGCCACCCTGCTGTCTTTTATTACCTGACAAAAACTCCCCAAGTGTGTCTTAAGATGCTGGTAGCAGGATGCAGCCAGTCTCCCTGCCCCAATCCCACACCCTGTTGTGATCTGTCTTCTAGGATGTTGTCAGAGGGCCTTTTCTTAAAAATACAACTCTATTGTGAGGCTTTCACTTCAGTGAAGGCTCCTCACTTTTAGGATACAGTTCAGCTAAGGAACTGCTGGTGCCTTTTCCTGCCAATCTGGCCATGGCTGTCTTTCCACCCTCTTCTCCCTTCAGTCTGCACACCAGCTGCTACTGTTGGCTCCCACAAGTTCCATGCCTTCACACCGTGTGACTTTGCACATGCTTCTCTCTTTGCCTGGCATTCAGTTTCTTTTCTTGTGTGCTGGAAAACGCTTGTTCATCTTTTTGACGCTTCTCAGTTGCTGCTTCTTCCATGACGTCTTTCCTGATTTCCTTCATCAAGTCCCTCCTTCCCTCCTATGATGCCACTTGCACTTATCTAATCACACTGGTACACAGTCCATGGTTAAGCACTCTACTGCCAACTGGAAGGTTGGTTGTTTGAACTAACCCAGAGGTACCTCAGAAGAAAGACCGGGCGATTTGTGTCTGCAAGGTCTTAGCTGTTAAAAACCCTGTAGACTGCAGCTTTACTAGAAGTCTGAATTCAGAGTATCAGCCCTAGAGGAAGGCTTTCTGTCTCTGTTCACTCTGGAGGAAGGACTTTGTCTCTTCAACTTCTCCTTCCTGGGTCCATGAAGATCTCCATGTGGTTTGGCATCTATTTTCCCTATCTCTGCGTCTTCTGGCTTCTTTGTTAAATCTCATACGTTACACAAATCCTGCCTCATTAATATAACAAAGACAACCCATTCCCAAATGGGATTATAATCATAAACATAAACCAAAACAAAACCCACTGCCTTCAAGTTGATTCCAGCTCATAGCAACCCTATAGGACAGAGTAGAACTGCCTCACAGAATTTCCAAGGAGAGCCTGGTGGATTCAAACTGCAAACCTTTTGGTTAGTAGCCATAGCACTTAACCACTAGGCCACCAAGAGTTTCCAGTCACAAGCATGGAAGTCAAGATTTACAACACATATTTTGGAGGGGAGAACCCTGGTGAGGTAGTGTTTAAGTGCTATGACTGCAATCCCAAAGGTTGGCAGTTCAAATATGCCAGGCACTCCTTGGAAACTGTATGAGGCAGTTCTACTCTATCCTGTGGGATCACTATGAATTGACACCAACTCGACAGAACCCCATGATTTAGGAGGGACATAATTCAATCCATAACAAGGCATCACTTGAACTCCTGTCCAGTCTCAGGTCCACTGCTTACGTTTAGAGCCTCAGTCTCTGTTGCGTCTATGTGCAGTAGCCTCCCACCCTTCCAGGCCCACCTCCATGAAGCTGCCACAAGTGGTCCTTCCAAAATGCACGTCTACGTCCCTCCCTGGCTTCAATCCTTTGGTGGTCTCCAATTCTGTAAGCCTGGGGCAGTATCTGACACAGTCTGCTACCGCTTGCTGTCAAGTTCACTCTGATTTGTGGTGACCCGTTGTGGATCAGTATAGAACTGTGCTCTGTAGCATATTTAGTGGCTGTTTTTTTGGAAATAGATTGCCAGGTCTTTCTTCTGAGGCACCTCTGGGCAGTTAGCACCCTTTTGGCTAGCAACTGAGTATTTAAATGTTTGCATCACTCAGGAATACCTAGTAGGTGCTCAATAAATGTTTGTCTAATAAATGAATGAATGGTCTTAGTTATGAGGCACCTGGTGTGTACCAGGCATCAGGTGAGCACTTGATGAACGCTTTCTTGGCCAGTCCTGTAAGGTGATACACATGAAATCCCGCAAGTTTGTTCATACAGAGTAGGTGGTACCAGCTGTGGCTCACAAAGCAAGTAATGTCAGAGCTTGGTTTGGACCTTTGCTGATGCTTTGCAAATGCCCCTGCTCTTGATCACCATGTATCCTTCTTCCCAGAGCATCAGAAAAACGTCTGGACCCCTTTTCCCCCACTCTCAGCATCTGGGGCCCTTGAGAAGAGGTTAATTGCAAACCTTCAACCTACTCCTTGCTTTGAACAGAGTGCTGCTCTGTTTCTGGGGTGGGGGCAGCAAATGGGAGATGGGAGGAACACTCAGGGACTTGCCAGGTCTGGCCGTGTCCTGGGCCCCACTGTCTGCACATTTGCGTGCTGCTGGTTCCCTTGCTGCCTGCACGACAGCCTTGCTGTCACGTAGCGCTGGACCGCAGGTGTTCTGCACCAGACCCTGTTTCAGGATGAAAATGCAATTACGGCTGCACATTTGGCAGGCTTCATCTCCATTCCTGCCTTGGGAGAGGGATCAAAGGGCAGCTGAACGCGGGGCTGCACGTTCCTCTGTGTGTGTGCGTGCCTCTGTGTGTGTGTTGTGTGTGTGTGTGTGTGTGTGTGTGTGTGGGATTAACCCCTGCACTCCTGAAAATAGCTCTCTTTAAGGACTCATAGGACACTGCTGGAAAGAGAAGAAATGAACATTTTTCACCTCTGCAAGTGATGATATATCTATGAATCTTATATTAGTCCTTGCCTCCTCCTTCAGGACGAATAGTCACACTTATTGAGGACTTACCCTGTCCTGGGAAACCCTGGTGGCATAGTGATTAAGTGCTACATCTGCTAACCATACAGTCCACAGTTCACATCTGCCAACACTCCTTGGAAAGTCTATGGAGCAGTTCTACTCTGTCCTATAGGGTTGCTATGAGTTGAACTCAACAACTGTGGGTTTGGTTTGGTTTGGTTACCCTGTGCCAGGTACTAGGTTGAGGATGTTACATGTATAATCTCATTACATCTCCATAACCACCACCATGAGGCTAGCCTTATTGCCATTGCTGCATTACAGATGAGAGAAGGAGCTCAGAGGGGACAAGGCCACCCAGTGGGCACATGCTTGAGACAGGAAAAAACTTGGGTGGTCAGATTTCCTTAATCACATGTTGGACTGCTGTTCCAATGGGCTTGCTATTGCTTTTCTATTTCTCAAGCAGACTGGGGATCCCATTTCTTTGATTTATTATCTGTTAGTCAGTTTTATAGGTGCCACTGCTTTTAGTTGACAAAGCCCTTCATCATCATCATTATTAGCTAGAAGATGCAAAGTTATGCCGCATTAACAAACATCACTGCAATGCAGCTGCTTAACATAAGTTGACTGTTCCAACAGCTGCTGGGCAGGGAAAGACAGTCACTTGCTGTGAGGGGCCGTTGAGTTGCCTCTGACTCATGGTGACGTCGTGTGTCTATAACTCCGTGAAATGTTGCCCAGTCCTGTGATCATCGCCACATTTGAGCCCATTGTTGCAGCACTTGGCCCAGTTTGTCTCACTAAGGGTCCTTCTCATTTTTGCTGACTCAGTCCTTTACCAAGAATAACATTCTTCTCCAGCAGTCAGTCCTTTCTGATGACGTGTCCGAAATCAGTGAGACAAAATCTCACCATCCTCACTTCTAAGGAACAATCTGGCTTTACTTCTTCTAGGACAGATTTGTTCATTCTTCTGGCAGGCCATGGTATATTCAACATTTTTCACCAGCATCATAATTCAATGGTGTCTGTTCTTCTTCCATGTGCCTCCTTCACTGTCTAGTTTTCACATGCATATGAGATCATATGGCTTCAGTCAAGGGCACCTAAGTCATCAGAGTGAAACCTTTGCTTTTTAAGATTTTTAAAGAGATCTTCTGCCACAGACTTGCCTGAGGCAATCTGTTGCTTGTGCCGTTGCACAAAATGTGTTAAATGTGACTACTGTTCACATTTCATTGGCCCAAAAAATGTTTTATGGAGATGCCCAGACTTAAGAAGGTATGTTCCCAGAAGGAGAGGGTAACTTAAATTCTTGGTGACTCCTAGTAATATCTCCCACAACTGTCTGTCCCCTCTCTCTCTTCCTCTCTCCAGATTCTATGTCTGTCAACTCACTCACCTCACCTACACAACCTCGTAGGTGTTGTACTATTAAGTACAGTCATAGTTGTGGCAGACCACAGACTTTGGGGGCCCATGGATATGAATGAGGGATTTGAGTTTCTCCATCCTCTTTATTAGCTGAGTGATCTTGAGCAACTTACATAACTTCTCTAAGATTCAGTTATCTCTGCTGTAAATTAGAGATGATGATAAGTCTTGTCTCAAGGAATGGTAGGGTTACGTGAGATAATCCAGGTAAAGCTCCTAGCACCATGCTTAGTAAGACTAGTAGTAGTAGAGGGAGACCCTGTGTGGAGCAAACTAGTAGATGAAAGGTTAGTGGTTCAAATCCATCCAAAGGTACCTTGGAAGATGGGTGGGGTGATCTGCTTCCAAAACATCCCAGCCTTGAAAATCCCATAGAGCACCATTCTACTCTGCACAGATTGGCATCACCATGAGTTGAAACCCACTTGAAGGCAACTAAAAACAACAGCAGTAATAGTAGTGAAAGTTAACATTGTTAATATCCGTTGACTGCTTCTAGTAGGTGCTCAGTAGAACTGTTTTGACCATTCCCCCCACTTTAATTATGGTTATTGATGAATGCTTTTTATCGTTCTCCTATTCTTTCTTCATTTATCCATTCATTCAAAAGACACTCATTGAGAATCTTCTAAATGCCCAGGAACCCCTGAGTAGTGCATGTAGTTAAGCACTCAACTACTGTCAGAGAAGTTGGCCATTTGAATACAGCCCAGAGGTATCTTGGAAGAAAGACCTGTTGATCTGTTTCTGAAAGAACGCAGCCTTGAAAACCTCATGGAACACAGTTCCATTTAACATGCATGGAGTAACCATGAGTTGAAATCAACTTGATGGCAACTGGATTAGTTTCGCTTTTGGACTGATGACATTTGAAGAAGAAATTCAGACACAGTCCCTGCCTTTATTGATATTGTAGTCTTTCTCTTCTTTTTCCCTACCTCTTCTTCTTCAACCGTCCCCTACCTCACTCTGTGGTATAGTTGAGTACCTGCAGCACAGATTGCATGGCCAGCAAAGCCAAAACTGTTTACCCTAGGTCCCTTTGCTGATAAAGCATTTTGGTCCTGGTGCTAGAGAGGAATAAATTGCACATTTCAGGGTGAGATGCTTCAAATAGCTCACTTGTTTAGAACTATTGCCTGGATAGAAATATATCCATAGGCCAGAAATAAACCACAGCTGGTAATTCAAGGTCTGGACTGCATAATGGGTGTGGCTGAATTTTGACCTACCCAACTCTTAGCTTGCTGAGCTAATGATGTTCTCTTATGGGAGCAGTGTGTGTTCTGGAGGGGCAAAGCTGGCTGACAACATTTCAAAACAGTGTACATCTGCTAAGTGTAGTAATCACAGTGTAGACACAGGGAATGATGTCAATACTGTAAGTGCCTTCACTTTATGCCCTGATCAGATCCTCAGGGCTATCACTGGTCCACAGCTGGAGCTCACCTTTCCCATGGATGTACAACATTTGTCTGATTTTTTCAGAAACAAATCTCCAGTCCTTTGTTCTGAGGCACCTCTGGGTGAACTTGGACAGCCAATATTTTGATTAGTGACAGAGACCACAGACTGCTTGCAACATCCAGGAACTCCTATGTGCCACAGGTCCCCATATTTTAAAGTGAGGGGCTAGACTTCTTTGTTAGGGCTTGCAAAGGAAGTGGACTCCAAATTGGGTTTTCTAGCATGAGCCCATCTGCATCCTCCAGACTATGAGAGAGAAATCTAAAGATTCACTGGGAGCTGAGAAAGTAGAGGATGAAGACACCGGAGAATGAAAGTGTCTTTTGAAAGGTTTTTGAGCATTGATGAGTTTTTGCACTTTACTTGCAGCTGTGAGGCACAAGGGTGGGGTCCACAGGGCCTTAAAGAGAACCTTGGAAAAGTTATAGTGTATCCCCCAACAATTAAGGAATATAGTAACTTTTACCTGACATTCCTCTAAATATTGAAAGCCAAGATGCTGGCTGGAAGCAGAGTGATGAGACAAGGTTGACTGGGAACTTCTTGCATTTCCCCAGTCTCACATAGCAAGGTTGACCCCATTTCCCATAGAAGGAAGCTAACCATGGGTCCTCCTCAAAGGTATGTCCTCCAGAAGCTCACCTGGAGGGATGAGGTGACCCCAATGGAAGGGTAGCCGTCAGGAACCAGGACCTAGGGATATGTGAGTCAAGAAAAAGTTGTTTAATGGGCAATGGTAAAAAGAAAAATTAAATTAATCCCTTTCCACCCTGACCCCAGGCAGCCGTGAATCTGCTTTCTGTCTTCCTGTTGTAGTTGTTAGTTGCCATCTAGTTTGGCCCTGACTCATGGTGACTGTGTGCACAATGGGTTCGAACCACTGTGATCATCCGGATTTTCGCTGATTGACTTTTCAGAAATTGATGGCTAGGTCCTTCTTCTTAGTCTGTTTTAGGCTAGAAGCTCCCGTGAAGCCTGTTTAGCACCATAGCAACACCAAAGCCTCCACTGACAGATGACAGACAGTGGCTGCTCTATGGTGGATGGGCTGAGAGTTGAACCTGGATCTCCCACACAATAACTGAAAATTCTACCAGTGTACCAACACTGAACTATTTTTGTCTATTTTTTAATATTTTTAAAAATATTTTAACTATTAATTTTAATTTTATTTAATTTTAACTATTTTTTAATATTTCATGTAAGTGGAAGTGGAATTAAACAGTACACAGTTATTCAAGTCTAGCTTCATTTGCTTATGTTTTTAAGGAGCATCCACCTTGTAGCTTGTTTTGGTATCCTGTTGCTTTTTTTATTGTTGAAGAGTATTTTATTGTGTGACTATGCCTCTGTGTTGATCACTGTTGAGGTGATTCTGACTCATAGTGACTCTATAGGATGCAGTAGAACTGCCTCATAGGATTTCCAAAAAGCAGATGGTGGATTCAAATTTCAGGCCTATCGGTTAGCAGCCGTAACTCTTAACCACTATGCCACTGGGGCTCCTCCACAAAGATTATAGCCAAGAAGACCATGCAGCAGCTTTACTCTGTAACACATGGGGTCACCATGAGTTGGAATTGACTCCACAGCAACAGGCATGGGTTTTAGTGGTTTAAAACAATGTTCATTTGCTGTCACACAGTTTCTGTTTCCACAAGCTGGTTTCTTGTTTAAAAATATATGTGTACATACAGATCTGACTCATCATTTTCAAAAAGATGCTTAATATTCTGTCTTACGGATGTTCAATGATTTACTTAACTAGTCCTTATCAGTGGGCATTTAGGATAGCTCCAGTATTTCACTGTTCCATAAGGCTGCATCAGTTTTGTTTAAATATCTTCATATGGTTTTCCAACAATTTTTTAAGGGTGCCTAGAACTGGAATTGTTGGATCAAATAGGAGGCAGGCACACCTAAAATTTTAATAGTTGTTGCTAACTTTCCTTTTGATAAAATGACATGAATTTACACCGATGCTAACACATCTGTAAGGAGTCCTGATAGCTCAGTAAGTCAAGAAAAACCAAACCCACTGCTGTCGATTCCAGCTCCTAGTGACTCTATAGGACAGAAGAGAACTGCCCCATAGTTTCCATGGAGCTCCTGGCGAATTTGAACTGCTGACCTTTTGGTTAGCAGACATATCATTTAACCACTAGGCCACCAGGGTTTCCAGTAGTTATGCACTAGGCTGCTAACTGAAATGCCGTTGGTTCCAATCCACCAGCCTTTCTGCAGGAGAAAGATGTGGCAGTCAGCTTCTGTAAAGATTTACAGCCTTGGAAACTGTGTGGCAGTTCCACTCTGTCTTATAGGGTCACTACATATTGGGACCGACTTGATGTCAGTGGGTTTATCTAGATTGAAACCCTTCATTTTGCAGATGAAGAAACTCAGCCGGGGAGGAGTGTAGTGTCTCACTCAGCCAAGGCTACAAATGGCACCCAGGGCTCTCCGTATCCTCACCAGTGTTCTTTCCAACTTTGTCTCATTGCCTCTACCTGACTTATAAGTGCCTTCTAGTTATGTTAACAACCCAGTGTCATGGATTGTGAACGGTGCCCCCCTCCCATGTAGGTGTTGATTTGACTTGGCTTGGAGTCCCAATATGGCGCCATTCCATCCATGTGTTGTGAATCCTGCCACTGTGATACTGATGATGGAGAATGGGCTGCAGTTGTATTAGTGAGGTAGGATTCTAGCTACAAGCTTGTGGGACATAAGGGAGAGAAGTGAGCAGAGGAAGTTGGGAAACTCATACCACCAAGAGAAAAGCACCGAGAGCAGAGCATGTCTTTTGGACCTGAGGTCCCTGTGCAGAGATGCTCTCGTTAAATTTGGACTCTTGGCCTATTGGACTGTGATGATTTCTCTTACTGAATGGACTTGTAACTTGTGAATGGTTTTGTGGCTAACCGGACTGTGACAATAAAGGTTTCTCTTTAGGAAGCCTTCCCCTCATGTTATTTTCTGTTAGAGCAGTACCAGGTGACTAAAACACCCAGTGATTTTCACCTGGCGTGCCAAAGGAAACACCTTAAGTCTGATCCCAAACTTTAATCCATGAGTGCAATTTCATTCCAGCTACAGTCGAAAATGTCATTGGTGCTAGTTGCTGTCAAGTCACCTCCGACTCATGACAATTCCATACGGAACAGAGCAAATTATTGTTCCTGCACTGGACCACGTTCATAACCATTGCTAAGCCTGTGCCCCTTGTCCCTTCTATTCTAGAGGACTCATCTTCCAACAGGATATTGGACAATGCTCTGCTGAGATCTACAGATTTTTCATGGTCTAATTAAAAAAAAAAGTATTTTTCTTTAAGTGAAAGTTTATAATCCAAGTCAATTTTTCATAGAAAAACTTGTACACACTGCTGTGTAACTCTAGATGCTCTCCCCACCCCGTGACAGCACACTTCTGCTTCCCACCATGCATTTCTCGTCTCTATTGCATCAGCTCCTTTCTCCCTCCACCCATCTCGCCTCCGAACAGGAGTTCCCCAGTTAGCCTCAGGTATATACTTAAGTCAAGAAGCACACTGTATGATAGTATCATGGCTAATTAAAAAATATATATATATATTGCATTTTTGGTGAAAGTTCACGCAATAAATTCATTTTCCATTTGACAAGTTCTATACAGATTACTCATTGGCATTGCTTATATTTTTTTGCAGTGTGTCAGCGTTCTCATTAGTTGTGTTCTGGTTGTTCTCTTTCTGGTATTCTATAGTTTCCCTGCCCTTTTATCTTGTTGTCTTTGATTTAGACTAATTGTAGAACTTTTGGTCTCATATAGATGGGTGTCTTAGTCACCTGGTACTGCTCTAACAGAAAATACCATGAGTGGAAGGTTTCATCAGAAGCTTTTATTGCCACAGTCTGGTAAGGCACAAATCCATTCATAAGTTACAGGTCCATTCAGAATAAGAAATCGTCACAGTCCAGCAGGCTGAGTCCACATCTAGGGAGAGCATCTCAACACAGGAACCTTGGGTCCAAAGCACGTGCTCTGCTCTCGGTGCTTCTCTCTCAGTGGTATGAGGTTCCCAACTTCCTCAGCTCACTTCTCTCCCTTATATTCCACAAGCTTGAGTCTTGCCTCACTAACACAACTGCAAACCATTCTCCATCATCAATAGCACAGAGGCAGGATTCATAACACATGGGAGGAAGGTCACCATATTTGAACTCCTAACCAAGTCAAGTCAACACATACATTTTTGGGGGGGCACAATTCAGCTCATGACAATGGAGTTTTAATGAAACATGGTACTCGCAGATGACATCCTTTATTTAGGGTACCAATCTGTTATTTTGCTAAAAGACAACCTCAGGGGATAATTCTGGTTCAGGGTTTAAAGAGTATTTTATGGAGATAGTCTAAGGGAATGCCCTGGTCCTGAATAGTCGAGTAAGTCTTAATTTTTTTTTTTTTAAGAATTTGAGGGGTTTTTTTTGGTCTGTTTTCTCCCATTCTATCAGGGTCTATTTACTGGGATCCTGATCAGAATGATCAGTAGTGGTAGCCAGGCACCATCTACTTCTTCTGGTCTCAGGATAGCTGAGGCTATGGCTCATGTAGGCTATTGACTCTGTAGACTACTTTCTTCTCTGAGATCACTGGCGAATTTTTGATGTCTGCCTTAATCTGGAAACTCTGCTGAAATCTGTTCACTAAGAGTGACCCTTCTGTTATTTGTAATACTGATGAAATGACTTCCAATATCACTGGAGCGTGCAAAACTCTACAGTATAATAAATAGACGGTTGGTGGACAATCAAAGATAGATTCTGTAAAGTCAGTGTCTACCAGATACGTGGGTCACCTAATGTGATGTCAAGTGGGCAGAACACTCTGGAAGGAAGGAGTAAGAGGTACAAGATAACATCATGCTAGTGGTGAAGCAAGACTAGGTGTCTACCGTATAGTCACATCTTACGCTGTCTGGAACCACTTCATTAAAAATTCTACAAGAAGATCATTAATTGAGTCATTCATATTGAAACTTCCATAATAAGTGAAGCTTTCCTGTGTTCTGAATACAATGTATCTTTAAGAAGAACTTAGCCTGCTGCTGGGCCATTTCCCTCAACTGGTACAACCTTAAAAAACCATCGGTTTTTGCACACTAACCATTGTTCCATGACTTCAGTAATTATCTGAAGAATCTTGCAAAAGGAGATGATAAAATGAAAAAGAAGTGTTTGATGTCCACAGTATAAAAGCAAAATGTTAAATCTATTAGCTCCCAAAGAGTTATTATTTTCATCAAGGAAATTGCTAGTAGCTTAATCAACAACGCTTAGTCATGATGTTGGGAACATAAAAGCATTTAGCTACTGTCTACTGTCCTTAAAGGAGAAACTTGTCTCTCTGACCTAAAGTCTCTAAGAAATATGTGGGGCTTTCAAGGCCTTCCTTTGATGGAGATTAGGTTCTAAAATGAGTAAGGTGGAAATTAAGTATAAAAAATTACTTTTGAAAGTCCCCTAAGTCATTAATACAATAAGACATGAAACACAGCAGAAGTCCACCGCCTGTCAGTTTGTTGTACTGTGGTGGCTTGTGTGTTGCTGTGATGCTAGAAGCTGGGCCACTAGGGTTTCAAATCCCAGCAGAGCCATCCGTGGTGGACAGGCTTCAGCTGAGCTCTAGGCTACAATGGACTAGAAAGAGAGGCTTGGCAATCTGATGCTCAAAATCGGTCCATGAGAACCTCATGAAGAACGACAGAACTCTCTTCCAGACACATTAGGAGGGATCACTTCTAGAGGAAAATATCATGTTTGATCAGGTATGGCACCAGGAAGGGCATGAGATGAATTGGCCCAGGGGCTGCCTCTGTGGCTTCAATCATGCTAGTGACCGTGAGGGTCACGCAGGATCAGGCAACGTCTCCTTGTGTTGGACATGAGGTGGTCATCAATCAAAGTTGACTTGATGTCACCTAACAACATCAACAGAGGGCAAAAGTGTCCCTCTTGCATTGAAGCAAATATTGATTCAGCTGAAGGCTAGATGAAGCAGCTCGTACTTATGGGTTAAGTTACACAAGACATCCATTCTTGAAAGTACTGCTATCACCCTCAGTCTGCTGAGATGCTGATACTGAGAGGTGTGTGGGAGCTGAGACAGAACCAGCCGTAGATCTGTGTGTTCCGTCTTACTCCCATGCTGCGGAACTGGAAACAGTAGCCCTTGCTGTGTAATATATACTGTTACTTATCCCCCCTCCTTCTCTCATTTTATATCATTATGTTTGGTTTGTTTATTTATTCAAGTTACTTGAATGCAAATTTGTTGCCAAGGCTGCTAACGCAGATGACATAAGAATTTTACCTCTTGCATGTAGACCAAAGCACAGGCAGGTCAGTGAGCACTTCTGGTAAAAATACAGCTGGAGCTGAAGGGCCACTGAATAATGAGTTCAATATATGCGGACGCTTTGGTAGCAGGGGTGAGACATGGCCATTCAGTTGCAGCAACTGCACTGTAATTATTGTTGACATTTTAAGACTTGTTTTGACTCTATTAATCCCTTCAGGCATGTCCCTGAAAGTTGTGGTATTTCAGAGTGGGCTGTAAACAAAGAAAACTGAAAAATTTCTGCTCTAAATTATGATTTTTTTTTTCTCAATTAAACTCTATTTGTCTTTTTGTCCCATCCAGAAAAGAGATATAAAGGAGTAGGTTAGCAATGAAATTATCCTGGGGCAGAGAAGATAGCATTGGTTCATGGAGCGTATTTGGGAAGAGGTACACGAATTATTGTAGGATTTGGAGGAAAAAGATGCCGGAGGAAATCTGAGTTGCTGAAATGATTTGATATGAGAAAAAAATGATGCAATTTTAGGATTCCCTTCAGGTTTAAAGAGGATTCTTTTTAAAAATGTTACTGATTTTGTTGTTGATGTTGAGAATACAAGCAGCAAAATATATGCCAGTTCAATAGTTTCAGTATGTGTAGTTTGGTGACATTGATTATATTCTTTGAATTGTCCAACCATCCTCAACCTCCTTTTCTGAAGGATGCCGCCTCATTAACATAACTCGTTGCCCCCTAAGGTCCCTATCTAATCTTTCAAGTTATGCTGTCAGTTTGATCCTAGATAGATAGTTCTCAAAAGAGTATAATGCTCAAAGCGGACCTTTTCTACCAGTTAAGCTAAACTCTTATCTGATTTTTAGGAAGTCTTCAGGAGATGTTTTGGTTTAAAGTTTAAAGATTATCTTAGGGCAATAGTTTGAGGGTTCATCCAGCCCCAAAGGCTTCAGGAAGTCTGGAGTCTATGAAAGTTTGAAATTCTGTCTCACAGTTTCTTCCTTCTGATCAGACTTCTGTGGAATCTTTGATCAAAATGTTCAGTAACGGGCCTTATCCATTTCTTTCGGTTTTCTGGAAAAAGAAAATTCTGAAATGAGGGAAATGATTGATTTTTATTCTGTAGAAGAGAAACAAAGAAAAAAATTGAGTTTAATGAGTTGAGTTTGATCTTGCTAACATGGCAGAATTTTAAAGTTCCCAATCCTGTTCATCGGTCTTTTCCCTTCCAAAATCATTCTTTAGGAATTTTTCTTAAAGTTTTGTCAGAATTTGAAAACAGAAATTTTGATATGGACATTTGGGGAGAGACATAACATTGATCCTGAAGGATCTTTTTAGGCTTGATTCGGGAAAAGAGATGGGAGAAGGAGAGACACCTTCACCTCGGTGATGTTAATGTCTGAGGCACCTGTCTGTTATCAAAAAAGGCTGGAGGTTCAAGTCAACCCAGAGACATTTTATGGGAAACAAAGGCTTCTTACTATTGTAAATTAATCTTGTAAATAAATCATTTTACAAGAAAGGCTTGTTGTTCTACTTCTGAAAAACTAGTCATTGAAACCCTCTGAAGCACAGTTCTATTCCAGAGTCTCCATGGGTCAGCGTCAACTTGACAGCAGCTACTGATAGTCCGAAGAGTCTGGTGAGACCTATTAGTTTCAGAAATATGTAAAACCTCTTTAAGACAATGCCCTGTTTCTTGATATGGATAAAAATCATCACACTGAAGGGTGACCACAAACAGAATCTCTTGTTGAGGGAGGAATGATGGCACCATGAACTCTAACCCTGTGCTGGAATCACTTTCCTTTGGGGGAGGGTCTGCTTTGGGTGCCTACTTCTGAAACTGTGCTTGCCTGGTTGGAGAATCATTCTAAGTCAACATTTCCCTTGAGCTGAGACAAGATGGAATATCTAAACAAGACTTTCTTAAAAGTCCAGGATATGGCTGAAACCCAACAAAAAGCATCTCAAGGAGACAGCCAAGCTCAAAGCAGAGCTGCCTGTCTAGATGGACTTGTCATCCACCAGGTGCTCCTTGAATACTCAGGGCGTCAGTTCTACCCTGGCCCCTAGGGTCACCATGAGTCGGATCCAACTCGACAGCACTTGGCTTTGGCTAGAACTGTAGTTTTTTCTAAGTCTTTTGAACACTATGAAACCTAAACAATTATGGAGAAGGTCAGTTTGAATTAGTAAAATGGCCAAATGGCTATTTCTTTCTGAGGAAAATTACTGTAGATAGCTAGACCATCCAAGCCAACACAAACAGAAGCTGAGCCCTCCCTCTTAGCTTCCCAGGTCTATTTTTTCACTGTCTGGTGACCTGCTTCTCTTCTGGGTGGTAGATGCTATGATGACCTCACCCTTTGAAGAAGACCCTGTCCTTTCCCTTCATGACTGTGACCTTGCTCTCACTGGAATAGCCATGTCAGGCTGCACCACCAGGCCACAGACAAATGTATCAAGAGCCACACACATGTGTAACAACAGGTAGTCGTTTACTTACAGTCTGTTAGAAATCAGATATTTACAAGATTAATTTAAAATAACAAGAAGTCCTTGTTTCCAACTGAAGAATATCTGTGCCCTCTACAGAGCCCTGGAGACATACTTGACATAGTAGGGACAGGTCAACCATCGCCCACTAACAGATTAATTCCATTTTTATCGTCCCTGGAGCCAAGTGATAGGAGCCCTAATGAGATGGGAAGTGACCTTTATGTAGCTGCCATGACATCTCTTGAAGGCTGAAGTTTCACTTCAGAGATTAACAGTGGGTAGAAACGGAGAGAAAGAACAAGGGTAAAACTGGAAGTCACATTTCATGGTGTTGAAAACTGGAATAACTGATGTCATAGCTCATTATTCTGTCTTTTTCAGGGACTGTCATTGGATGACTGCAGTGATGCCATGCTTTCTCTACTCTGGGGGAGAGAGAGCTGACGTATGGCATGGCCAAATCCCTTCTTTCTGGGAGTGTCTCTCAGTTATCTAAAAGGGACCTAATTTCTGCAAGCAGTCTGGTATAGGCAATTTGTCTCTCGTCTCTATTACAGGGAACTAAGTAATAACGGAAGTTCAACCAAGGAAAGCACAGCTGTAGAAGTGGGCACACAAAGGAGTATAAAGCAAACACAAGGTAAGAGCCTATGATGCCATGATAAATAATAATTTACCAATAATAAAAATACATTCCAGATATTACACATTATTGCAAATATAACTTTTAACACAGTTATATTCCATCTAATAATATAACTGCAAATAATTATAAATAATTCTTACCAGCCCTTCTGAAGTCAGTACTGTTGCTATTCCTGTTTTACCAATGACAAAATAGTGGCTCAGAAACTAGAAGTGAGCTGTGCAATGTCACTTAGCTGGCAAATGTTAGAGGTAGGACTTGAACCCAGATCTGCACGACTCACATCCTTTTCACACCAGAAACCTGCCACTAGGAGTTGATACTTTGAAGGCGCTGCTGTTTTCACTTCTTCAAAGTGCTACTTGGCATTTTTATTTCACATTCAAGTCAACTAAAATTATTTTTGGTTTCAGACCTTTCAGGGAATTGTGTGACAGCTGTCAGAAATGGGTGGACTGGGACTGGTAGCCTCTGTTCCCAGAGACAGATGTATTCCTCTGGAGGCACCCAACTCTCTTACTCTGAGAGGAAGGAATAAGCGTCAGGAGTGTCAGGAGGATCTTTTCTTACCTTTTCCCTAAGTGTCTTAACAGCACAGCACATGTGACTGTCTGTCTCCTTGTGGCTTGTGAAATTGCCTGAGCTACATTTGTGAAAGTTCCTGGGTCGCGATGAGGTGAAGGGAGAGAAACCATTTTCTGCTTCCAATATTTCTGCTTTAGCCCATAGCTTAGGAACTACTGCTCTTACTCTCAGAAGTATTTAAAATATACTTCTCTCAATCCTTATCTCTTACTCCACCCCCAGGGGAACAGGAAGTCCTAATTGGTTTGTAGGATGGAGAGAAAAAACGCAATATACATGAGTAAGACCCCCTTTCTTTTCTGTTTCTCAGGCAAGTCTGCTCCTGCAAGGGAGGAATTCCCCCTATTCTCCTAATTGGGTTGTGGTCCAAGTCTGGGATCCAAAGAAGGGCCTGGAGGACCATCTGCTATGCAGATGAGCCCCAAAAGCTCTGGTTGGGAGGCAGCAATTCTCCTTTCAATTGCCTTCCATGAAGTCCTAGGTCACCTCATAGGTGTTCGGCCTAAGATCACAATTGGTTGGGTAGAGCGTTCACTGGCTATGGCTTCAACCTAGGTTCTCCAATCTACTTTCCCAATAATGGCACTGACAATCTCTACTGATCAGCTTATTAAATCTACTTCTTAAGTGATTCCAAACTCAGAATGAGAGGATAGATGGGTATGAGTTTTCAGCCCTTCAAGGCTCAATAGTGAGAAATGCACAGTGAAACCTAAGTAGTTAAGGGAAGACCAGTCTGTCAGTGAAATGACTAGACTTTATTAACAGTGTTATGTTTTTAGAGTTTTCATCTATTTATGACAGATGATGTGGTTTTCCATTTATGATAGTGATAAGAAATTTTCTTTTAAATAAATCACTGGTTATCCATCTTTGATGCACACTGGAAACATCTGAGGAACTTAACGCATGTTGACACCTGGATTACACTAGGCACTGGTATTGTTAAGAGCTCCCGAAAGGTGAAAAAACAATTTTAACGTATACTTGTATGTTGCTTCTTAAACTTTAATGTATGCATAGATCACTGGGAGACCTTGCCAAAATGCAGATTCTTATTCAGTTGGCTGAGAACGGATTTAAAATCCTGCACTTTCAACTTCCAAGTGATGCCGATGCTTTTGGTAGGTAGACCATCACTTGGGAAGAAAGCTCTAGTGGAAATTGCTTCTGTAAGCAATTCGAACTTATTTATTTATTTTTATAAAGTAAATAATGCTGCTGAAATTCCTTTTTTCCCCCTGGAAGGGGTGCAAATCTGTATCTATATGCAGGAAAAATTTTTAAAACAGATATTATTGTTCCTGTTCAAAATTAGGAAACGCTGGCAGTGTAGTGGTTAATTGCTATGGCTGTGAACTAAAAGATTAGCAGTTAGAATCCAGCAGGCACTCCTTAGAAACTCTACAGACAGTTCTACTTTGCTTTATAGGATTTCTATGAGTCAGAAATCAACTCGACAGAAATGGGTTTGGTTTTTTGTGTTCGTTCAAAATCAAAGTCATGGCCAAATGATTTCAGCACCTTGGACAGAAGCACGGGCAGTTTTAAAAGGACAAGGGCCTAAACTGGGAAAGGACCAAGAGTTTAAATTTGTTAATAAAAAAAATTTGCAAGGCAATGGCATTGAAAAGATTATTTGAGGTAGTGCAGAGAAGTTAAAAAAAATAATAACATGTATACGTATTTCATGCCTTCCTGATAGTAGAGTCTGTATTGTTTAATCTATGTTTTGCCAGGTCTCATCAGGATCATGGAGTGGAACCATGCAATATTATGCCATGATCATTTCTGACTAGCCATTAATTAGGGGATGATTTTAGCAAAATATTAATCTTGGATGATGAAAAGATTAAGGAGACCAAACAGGAAGAGAGTTTGGTATATCAAGGAAAGCATGTCAAGTGGCCCTAGGGATAAGACAGGACTAGGCTTAAATACCGACGAATCAATTACTCACTGTGAACTTGAGCAAGTTTAATCTCCACAGGAGTCAGTTTATCCATCTGGACGATGGGGGTAACAACACTCCCCTTCAAGAGTTGTTGTGAGAATTAAATGAGCTTCCCACTAAACTCCTCACCAGAGTCCATGAAATCCTATATGATTTGGCTCCTGTCTACCCCCTCCTGCTTTGTCCTATATTACTCTCCCCCAGGATCACTGTGTTTTAGCTCTGCTGGTCTTCTTCTTGTTTCCTAAAGACTCCAAGTTATTCCATTGTAGGGCCTTTGTACCGTTTGTTCCCTTTGCCTGGGATATTCTTTTTATGGCCACCATATTTTTATGTGAGTTCCAGTTCTACTTTTCAAAAAGATCTTCCTTGCTTGATATCTAATATTGCTCCTGCCTGACTCCAATCAATTATTATCATTATTAGTTTGCTTCATAACACTTATCAGAGTCTGGAATTTTTATCTTACTGGCTTCCTAATGTCTTTCCTCTCTCCCCCAACTAGAAAGTAAGCATATTCCAGTTGATTTGAGTCAAATAAATGAATGGTCATAGGCATGTCTAAGACATAATCCCAAGTCAAGTCTATTACCACTGAGTTGATTGTGACTCATAGCAACCCCGCAGGACAGAGAAGAACTACCCCAACATGGTCCCCAAACCTGTTCTTTAAGGAAGCAGACTGCCACATCTTTCTCCCATGAGCAGCTGATGGGTTTGAACCACTGACCTTTTGGTTAGGAGCCAAGAACTTGACTGTTGTTCCACCAGATTTCCTTCCTGGTGTTCGTACTAAATAACCAAAACCCATTGCTGCTGAGCCGATTCCTCTCCACAGCATCCATGTAAGATAGAGTAGAACTGCTCCATAGAGTTTCCAAAGTTGTAATCTTTTTGGAAGCAGACTGCTACATCACTTTCCCAAGGAGCAGCGTGTGGGTTCAAATCACCAACCTGTGGATCAACAGTTTTGGCACTTTAACAACTGTGCCACTAGGGATGGAACTTAGTTGTTAAATGAGTCCCATCATCTTGAATCTCTCCTTTGTCATTGCTAAATATGTGTGGTCTTTGGAGATGCTGGGAGTTCACATGAGATGTTTCAACCACGGGTGTTGGAAAACAAGCTCTGATGTCCCATAGTCTTTTCTATGTTCTTGAGAAAGCTCCACAGAAAAATCATTGAGAAGAGAACTTCCCAAAATCTAGCATATGTGACCTGGGGAAAGGTAACCTCTTGGGTCTTTGCTTTCTTTTTTTTTTTATCTTTGAAATAATCTCTCAGATCCACTCCAGCCCCTCTAACCATTCCATGATAGCAAAGTAAGAGTTCAACCATTGTAGTTTATTCTGAATTCTCTTTCCATCTCACTTTGATATAGTCTCGAGAATTTGTATCTTGGGGTCTGGCTGCTAGAGACTGTATCACCTGCACTTTCTTGCTAGCACAGAGCTTGGCTGGTTGTAGATACCAGCCTGATGTCAGAGAAATGAAAGAGAGAAGCTGAGCATTCCTTTTCTTCTCTGCATCTTACCTTTGGCAGTGATGTGGCACCTCCTTGAGGAAAGGTTCCTTCTCCAAGGATCCAGCTCTTATAGGACTCTAGTCACACTATTTCTCCTGGTTGCCCCATTAGGCACAGAGAGGTGAGTTTCTAGATGCTTCAGTAGCCATTGTGGGTTCTCTTAATCCTTCTTATACCACTCTTAACAGTGTCTTGGTGTTATGGATTGAACTGTGTCCTCCCAAAACATGGGTTGGAATTCTAACCCCTGTACTTATGGATAGGGTATCCTGTGGCACAATGTTAAGTGCCCAGCTGCTAACTGGAAGATCCGTGGTTTGAATCCATCCACCACACCACGGGAGAAAGACATGGCAGTCTGCTTCTGTAAAAATTTCAGCCTTGGAAGCCCTAGAATGGAGAGGATGCTGGATGATGTGTTAGGAGGTCTGGATTCTTCTCCAGGCAAAATCATTAAACTCTTTAGGCCTGGACACTTCACCTGCAGAATGACCCCAAACCTAACACTCTTTTTAGCTCTACTGTTAATAATGGCTCCATGAGGTAAGCATTTGAGTTATTCCATTTTGTGGAGAAGAAATTGATATTGTAGACCTGGAGCAGTTCTACTCTGTCCAATAGGGTTGCCGTGAGTAAGAATTGACTGATGCTAATGGGTTATATTTATGCATGCAATCCCGTTTAGGAATAAGGCTTTCTTTTTTTATGTTAATGAAGCCATGTTACTGTAGGGTGTATCCTAAACCTGATCACTTCTGAGTTATCTAAAGAGCATCACAGACAAAAGAGACAGGCAAGCATATTGAGGGGGAAGACACACGCTGTCTGAAGGCAACAGAGGGAGATGAACCTACAAGGCCAGGCACTCCATGGATTGCTGGCTACTAGAAGCTGAATTGCACAAAGGACCTTCCCATAGAGCCACACTCTGAATTTCGACATCTAGCCTGCTAAACTGTGAAAAATACATTTTTCTTCCTTAAAGCTTCCCCCTTGTGGTATTTCGTTTACAGCAGCACAAGGAGACTAAGGCATATGGTTAAAATCTTCTCATTGAGACCATGAAGTTAAATTTGGTTCCTCCAATATCCCAATTGGTATACAAAACGTTTGTAATATATCCAGAGAAGCAGATTCTAAGAACTCTAGAAACCATTTACAGAGTTGATAAACCACCCTATGAAGATTTTGTCTTTGAGTTTAATCTGGATCCCTCCTGCAGCAGCTTACCTATCATTTTTCTCTAGTTCCATATGCAGTGGAGAGAAACATGGGGTCACTGCCATTCCCTAGGAAACAAAACTTCATAGCCAGGGTGACTCCCTCCTTATCCAGAGAGCTGATGAAAAGTTATCTATCTCCTGTGGCTCTGTTTTGCTCCTTTTTAATAAGTCTTTTGTTCTTTATTCCTGGCAGGACAGTGACACATTCTGCCAATCAACCCAGGAAATTTACAGTGTCTATTTATTCCATCAGACAGGAGCCTCATATCCCCCTTGTTCTGTCTGGCAAGTTCTCAGATTAATTGCATACCCTCTATAGAGGCTGCACTATCACATTCAGCTGAGTGCACCAATAAAAGGATTATTACTTAACAGTCAACCTCCATTAACTTACTGTCACCCTGCCTCCCTGAGTCAGTGAACAAAATTAACAAGGATGCTGTGTTTGCACCGAATGGCTTCTTTGCAACATTCTTTGCACTTTTTTGTTTTTGTTTGTGCTTTTCTTTGATTCCCCTTGAACCTGTAAGTTAGTTTCTTCATCTAAGTTGACCCAAAGATAGATTGTGACAGTAGTTTGTGGGTGGCTACCAGATTGGATGGTGGTTTGTGTGGACAATGCATAGCTTGTTCAAGTGTTTTGCTTAGGATTCTAGATACAGTCCATTTAAAAAATAAAAAATAAAAAGAAAGCCTACTTCCTAGGGAAAGATCAAGCCAAGTGTTTTAATTATGATGCTCTTATAATGTCTCATGCTTGAATGACCTAGGCTTGAAGAGCTGAAAAACTAGGCAGTATACTCAGCTCTCAAAAGGGCACAAAAATAACATGATCTTTTGAGGGATGAGTCAGAATCTTGCAGAGAAGGCATTGAAGTAGAGTGGAGAGGATGCCAGATGAAATGTGAGGTAACCTGGCCCCACTCCGGACAAAGGCATTAAAGTCTTTGGATCTGAGGCCTTCCCCTATAAAATGATGTGAAATTGGAGACTCTTTTGAGCTCTCTGCTACGCAGTATCCCAATAGGGAAGCAATGGAGCTATTATTAGCTTCATTTATGAAGGGAAAATTGAGACTCAGAGAAGTTGACGAAATTACTCAAGGACACACAGCTAGAAAGTTGCAGAGCCTGCATGCTGTAAGGGAGCTGTTTGACTCCAAACTCTGGGCTCCTGACCATGAGCACTTCTACTTGCCATGCATGCATCTGGGAGAATTATGCATGATTTTCTAAATGGGATTTCAAGGTCTTGCTCAAGAACGCATACCAAGTTAACAGTGGAACTAGGACATGAGCCCTTGTTTATGTGACATCAAAGCCTGTGCTCTTAACCATTATACCAAATTTCCAGTTAACCATATAGTCAGAGCATTCCTTGGAAGTGAGGATTGCAAGACTTTGTCTCATGTGTCTTGGACATGTTATCAGGAGTGACCAGTACCTGAAGAAGGACATCATGTTTGGTAAAGCAGAGGGTCAGCAAAGAAAAGGAAGATTCTTGAGGAGGCAGACTGACACGACTTTATCAGTGGGATCAAATATAGCAACAGTTGAGTATGGTGCGGGGCCAGGCAGTGTTTCATTCTGTTGTACATACCATCTATGTGAGTTGGAACTGACTTGATGAGACCTAACAACAACAAGCAACAAAAGTCCATGCTGTTACCAATTATGGTAAGTTTCCACTTGTGTTTACAGCACTTCCACCACCCACTGCTGTCGATTTCAACTCACAAAAACTCTATAGGACAGAGTGGAACTGCCCCGTATGTTTCCAGGAAGTGGCTGGTGGATTTGAACAGCCTACCTTTTGGTTAATAGCTGAATGCTTGACCACTAGGCCACCAGGGCTCCTCTTATGATTATACATCACTGTCTTGAAGACATACAGAGGACATAAAGGAGAATTCAGATTTCTATCTAGTAAGCTGCCTAGTTTAGGATTACAGGAAGAACATTTCAGTGGTCTTAAATTCTAAAATAGTCCTGCCTGTCCAGGTAGGACTAGCACTCAAGACAATGTGTCAACGAGACATCCATTCTAACACTTTGTATCAGAGTTTTGCAGTCGCTTGCCTACGTATACAGATACACACCAAAACACTGTGTGTGCACCATATTAGAATTTATTATAATACAAACAAGTCCAAACACAATATATTATCTAATTAAGAAAATATCGACATTTACTCTTTCTCTGCGGTACCTCCCATTCTTTGAACTGGAGTGGCCAACTCTGGAGTCTTTTATTGACACAGATAGGCCATCCGTGTTGGAGCAGTAGGCACCAACTGTGCAAAGTAATCTTTTCCTGTTGCAGGGTGTTTGCAAAATGAAGTTCATGCCACCTCACAGTCTGTCTTTTATGGTTTATCAGTCACCCCCTTCCTCCCTACCTCAGGAGACCTTTAAGTCCTTGTGTTTCCCAGTAAAAAGACACAGCATGTACATGTGTAACACCGCTGCATGTCCAGTCAGAACACAACCTATCTGGCAAGAGAGATGCTAGCTAACAGTCGTTGAAAGAGACATCGCAAAAAGACCAATGTAAGGCATTTGCTTAAGGGCCATCAGTAGCAGCTGTTGACATGACTGGCTTCAAATGTGAAGGCTTTATTTCCGAAACTGGCTTAGAAGTTTTTCTTTAAAAAAAACAAAAAAACTTTTCCATAATTGTCCATCATTATTACTATAAATAAGAATAAATTAGAAGTCTTTAGGTTATTAGAAATAAAATTCAGCAGCTATAGATCAACTAAACTCAGTGGACAGTTGTATGCATTTTAACCAGAAGGCACCCACTGGCCGGAGTGCCTTCAAGACTCCGACCTCTGTTCGATACTGCTTATCAAAATATAAAATATGCTCAGAAGGAAAAGAGACCACAATACTACTTGGTAGAGCCTCTACGGTTAAGAGGATTCCTAAACCAGGGTATGAGGGAAACATTCCAGATGCACATCCAGTTTTTACTTTTTTAAAACATCAACGATTAATTTATACATACAATGAAAAATGCAGAGTAGGGAACATTGAGATCCACATACGTGGTTTGCACTTCACATACATTCTCCAAAAGAAACTGCTTCGTCTTTATGGATATTGCACTTTGACTCACTCATGGATTGCTCAAGCTAGTGTTTTTCAGAGCTAGGCATTTTAAAAAATAAATAAATATATATATATACTCGGTGTAGGTAGCCTTTGGTCAACATTCACTCATAAAGGGATGTGGTGGAATTGCATCATACATATTTCAGTGCATATCTATTCCACTACACGTGCTTGGCAAAGAAAGAGACAATGGGAGAGAAATACAACTTAAGGGGGGGTGGGGGAATCTGCTCACCACTGGGCTCAACGTAAGTATGCCCTAGCGAGAGTGTGAAATGGAAGATAGGCATCTTCTCCCCTCCTTAGTCCAACAAAGCCTTTTAAGAGTGTGAGCACCTCTCTGTATCAGTGTGATTCTGGAGTTCTCAGATACGTTGGACTCATGCAATATGATCTGTAAATGTAAGCCAAACCTAGCTTGTCTTCAGCTAAAGAAACAGCAACCTCCTCCAATGCTGGAGAGTGATTTAGCTATGTTGGAGTTTTAAAGAGATAGACTATGGCCCCAAACACAGCTTCTTTCTTGAAAACTGTCACAAAAGTAATGTTGGCTATACCAGATTTTTGTCTTTTGTGTCAATGTTAGAATACAGTTCTTGGGAAAGTTGAGACCATACTGTTATCATCTAAAAAGATAGGAACTAGGATGATTAAGACTGGTATGACTTAAAATTATATTAAGTTGGTTCTAAGAATAATGCCTGAAACTTAGGACTTGTGTTGCACTGGAGTCTCCACCTGAATTTATTGCAGATTCCGTGAAAAAGGGTAGATATATCTTCCAATTAGGGGACAAATATACAATACAACATTGGTATGAGGAACCATGTGTTCCAGGGAGACTATAATCCATTTTTTGTTTTGTCATCAAAATATTATTTGGAAAAAAAAAAAAACCAGACCCACTGCCCTCGAGTCAATTCTGACTCATAGCAACCCTATAGGACAGAGAAGAACAGTCCTGTAGAGTTTCCAAGGAGTACCTAGCGGATTTGAACTGCCAACCATTTGTTTAGCAGCCATAGCACTTAGCCTCTACATCACTAGGGTTTCCAAAAAATACCATACACTTCCAAAATTATTTTGGGAGAGTCCTTTCAAAATGGACATGACTTTGAAACAGTGGGGATCAGGGACAGGAGTGAAAAATGGATGAATTAGGAGGAATTCCAGCATGGATTTCCCTTTCAAAACACACTACTGGATATATGTTGTCGGGTGCCATTGAGTCAATACTTGACTCCACGCAACCCCATGTGACAGAATCTAAATGCCCCATAGGGTTATCTTGGTTACAATCTTTACAAAAGCAGATTACCGGATATTTCTTCTGAGGAGTAGCTGGGTAGGTTTGAACTGCCAGCCTTTCAGTTAACAGACGAGCACTTAACTGTTGTGCCACCAGGGCTCCTAAAACAATCAGTTATGTATGTATGTATGTGCTCCTGAATGTATAACAATCCACAGGGAAGCCCTATTTAATTACATCCTAGAACTATTCTTGATTTTGACAGGCAAGGAGAGAATCAATCATCTGTATTTTATCATTTTTCAAAGAGTCCAGGTTAAACAGCGTCACTGAGAACTGACACCGCCCTTTCAAACTATGTGCATTAAAGGGCAGTTGAGCAGACAGAATGGGCACCTTTCCATGTCAACCGTGTCTGTGTTTGTGGCTGAATGCCCATACCAGCTGGACTGCAGGGCAGAGATGAGATGCCTCCTTTCACACCCAGAGAGCAACAGTTCCTGACCCTTGATTATTAAATCCAGTTCAGAAGTCACTTCAAATAAAACAATTTGGGGAGGGCTTCAGCAAGCAAGGAGGAGAGAGCTGGCAACTCTACGAGGCAAGGCTTCCCCAGGGAGCGTGAATGGCACTGCAGCTAGAAGCTTTTCAAGTAAAGGTATGGTACACAGCTGATGTAGGGAGAGACGAAAACTGTGGCAAGAGTGGGCTTCTTTTTTTTTGTTTTTCTGGGCTCAAGAATTCCTCCTTTCCCCCTACACACAAGGCAGGGTCTTTGTTTTGGAGGAGACATAAAAGTTACATATAGCAACAAATAGAAAGAGTACATCTTAGACTCCAGGTCCCAAGGTCAAAGTTAAATCAGTTTTGCCTCTTTTTGCAGAAGGTTTGGGCAGAGATTGGATGGAACTCAACACTTTCCGGTCCTTGCTGTGTCATTCTGCAGCTAGGAGTGCCAGGACCACTCCAAGACCTCAACCCTCTCTAGGGTCAAGGGCACCTTGGAAAAACTCAGAAGTTGGTCAGCATTGATAGTGCTGGAAATAGCACAAGAAAGCAATGGATGACCTCAAATGCTTGAAAGAAGTGTGTAAGCTCAGCTATGGGCTACCGTGGCTTGGTGTGGCACAGAATGAGTGATTCTCAGAGACTGTGGATGGTGCCAGGGCTAAGTTACAGACTATTTCTCTGCCATGGATCCTTTCTGGCCACAGAATGATGACACAACCTCTAAAGGAATCTTCAGACTGGTGGGAACTTTTGCTGTCAATTTGATGGTAGGCAAATAAATACATAAATAAAAACAAGATTCATGCTTCCCTTTCTGCTCCTCCACCTTTTCTCATCCACCAGTCTGAGAGATGCTCAGTCTGTGGAGACAGGAAATCAGATGAGCACTCTCAGGGAGAGCTTTTCAGCTGTAGGATGGGATGCCCTCCCAGCTGGAAATGGGTTAGACAAGGCACCGGGTGCCCAACCTACAGAGTCACGGGGATACTTTTATAGGTTTTCCATTTTTGTCGTATTGGTACACTAGCATCTTGATACAGTGTGAGTTGGCTGGTGAGATCCAGGGACTGCTTGTTATAGAAAAGTTATGGTTGGTGTAGAACTGTACAGGTTGCTTCTGGCACTTGAAGAAGGCCTTGAGCGTGGCAGCTGCCATGCTGCGGAACCGCTTGCTGATGAAGCAGTAGAGGAAGAAGTTGATAGCGGTGTTGAGAAGGGCCAACATGTTGGCCACATCAGACATGATGTGCGCCAGCCAGCGGTTCTGGATGGGCGTCCCGTAGAGGTGGTAAAGAATCATGATGATGCGGGGGGCCCAGAGGGTGGCGAAGATGGAGGTGATGGTGAACAGGATTGCAGTAGTTTTCCCCGTGGAGTAGCCACGGAGGCGAAAATTGCTCTTTCTTCTGAGCTTGTAGACAATGATGGAGTTCAAGATGAAGAAGATGGAGCAGGGTACCAGGTACACAGTGAAGCAGTGAACCCAGATCAGGACGTGATGCATAGCGGTGCTGATGTAGTCCTCAGTCCAGATATTGGGCCACCAGTAGTAAGGGATGCTGGTCAGCAAGCAGGTGATGTAAACAATGACAATGACTTTCCGGGTGCGGGCTGGGTAGGAGACCGTGTGGTATTTGAGTGGGTGGCAGACAGCAATGTACCTGTCAATTGTTAATGGGACAGTAATCCAAATGGAAGTGTGGATGGAGGAGAATTCCAGCACTTCTATGATCTTGTTGGGGATCTGAGGCATCTGCACGTTCAGGATGAAATCTTCCAATAGGAAGTCCACAAACACGATGAAAAAGAGAACCAGGATGTCAGCAGCAGCCAGTGCCAAGAGATAGTTGTAGGAGGACTTCTGCCTTCGAGCCACCAGCTGAGAAAGGATGATCACTGTCAGGATGTTTGCTGTGGAGAGAAGAGAAGCTGGGTAATTTCTGAAGCAAAGATGACCTCTGAGCTACTGTGGATGCCCTGGGCATCTCTACTAGGTATGTTTGCTAGAACATCCCTGTGGAATTCAAAGGGATGGAACCAACGCTTTTCAGGGATGATCTCTGCATTATGAGTTGCACCTCACACAAACATCTTGGTATTATTCTACAAAGTTAAGCCCACATGGTAGTTTATTTATTCTTCATACACTGTCTAAGGTAATGCTGCTATTATCCTTGCTTTAGAGACAAAACTGGGGCTCAGAGACGTTAAGAAATTCCCTTAGAGTCACACAGCAGGTGACCTTTCGTGACAGACACCAATCTAGTTCCCCTGATTCCAAATCATGTGCTGTTCTTTGTTTAGCTACATGGAGGAAGATAAGGGGTTGGAATGACTTTTCCTGCTTTGTGTGTTCAGGTAGGAGATTGGTCTACATGACTTCTTAAGAACTCTTTTAGAACTTGGACCTTAGGGTCTTTCCTTTTGAAGTAAATGTACAGTTAAAAGAGCTGAGAAGGTCATGGCCTTCAGATTAATTTAAAATAAATTATATTTATTTTTAGAATAGTTAATATATGCACAAAGTACATAGTTCAAAAGGTAACAGAGAAAAGTAATGTCCACTTCTACCCTTGTGGCCAAACCAACCAAATTCACCTCTTGACAGGAATCATGGTTAACAGTTTATTCTAAAATATGTCTCTGTACGTTTACATAGTCTTTGCACTAATAGTAGCAATCTATTTTTTTTTGGCATCATATTTATTTTGCAAATGTATCCATGTAATTTCTAGTCAGTTCCCCAAGCCAGCGTTCTTTCGAATGAGACATACTCGCTTACTCCAAAGTGACATTGCAAAGGATAATCTCTGAAGTCACTATAAATTCATTCTTACGAATCCTAATAATTAACCCTGCAATGTGACTATTATTAGTTCTATTTCACGAACAAGAAAATTGGATCTCAGAGAGTTAAGGCTGCCTGTCTGAGGGCTACTGGTAGAGCAGGCATCAGCATGGATCTCTCACTCTCACTCTCTCTCTCTCTCTCTCTCTCTCTCTCACTCAATGATGTTTCCTGAGACCTGTTTTTTGTAATACATACAGTGCAGTTTCTAATGGCTATATAGCATCCCATTGTATGAACTTGCCACAATTTGTTTATTCTTGTGTGTGAATACATACATATATATGCATATACATGTATACACACACACTAGAACCCTGATAGCATGGTAGTTAAGGGCTTGACTGCTGATCAAAAGGTCAGCAGTTTAAATCTACCAGTCCCTCCTTGGAAACTCTATGGGGCAGTTCTGCCCTGTCCTGCGGCATCACTGCAAGTTGGAATGGACTCAGTGACAACTTATTACGTATATCTACATACAGGGTTGCTATGAGTTGGAATCAACTTGATGGCAGTGGGTTGGGATGTGTAAATTGGTTCCAGGATTTTGCTGATACAAACTGCTGTAGCCAATATCTTGGTATAACTCTATGAGAAAGTACACATACACAAGAGTTTCTCTAGGGTACAATACACACAGATGTGGATTTACTGGATTTCACAGTATGCTTATCTACAACTTTAACAGATATTGTTGAATTGCTCTGTAAAGTGATTGTACAAGTTTATGCACTCAACATCAGATAGAGTTCAGTTGTCCACATCTCACCTTCTCAGGGTCTTTGCAGGCAGATTTTGCACTGTCTTTGCCCTTGTTCAAAGCACTTTGAAATAACATTTTGAAGTGGTGGAGAATTACTGATTATATGAATTATCCAGCATCATGGATTGCATTGTGTGCCCCCCTAAATGTATGTATTGGTTTGACTTGACTGTAAGTCCCAATACAGTGCAATTCCTCCCAAATGTTGTGAATCCCGCCTCAATAATACTGATGACTGAGAACGGGCAGCAGTTGTGCTGAGGAGGCAGGACTCAAGGGACCAGCTGTGGGATGTCAGGGAGAGGAGTGAGCAGAGGAAGCTGGGAACCTCAGACCACAAAGAGCAGAGCACTTCCTTTGGACCTGAGGTTCTTGTGCTGAGATGCTCTCATTGGATTTGGACTCAACCTACCGGACTGTGATAATTTCTCTTACTGAATGGACCTATAACTCGTGAATGGACTTGGGCTTGCCTGACTGTGACAAAAAAGATTCTCTTCATGAAACTATCCACTGGTGGTGTTTTCTGTTGGAGCAGTACCAGGTGATTAAAACACCCAGGATTCAAACCAAGGACAGCCCCCACAATCTAAATTGATGTGCAATATTGGTACTTACTCCAGGTGGGCATGAAGATGCCATGCAGGCAGGTAACACGAGATAAAACAGATAAAACTCATGAGTAAACCCTATTTTAAGTCACTGCTTAAGAAAAAGAACTCGTTAAAGCAAAACCCTTCAGATTTGTAAAGCTCAGACATCAAAATTTTAGTCATGCACAAAAATATTCAACAAAGTTTTCTGAGTACCTGCTATGAGCTATGACTGAGCAAGAGATGGTGAAAAAATTGATATGGTCTATCTTTTCCTCTTGGCGCTTAGAGTTTGCTAAAGAAAAACATGAACTGAAAAATCACAGAAGAAAAGGTATAACTGCAAACTATAGTAAGTGCTCAGAAGGACTATTTGAGAGTAGTCATCAGAAGAGAGGAAGTGATGTTCAAGCTGGTATTTGGAGGACCAATATGAGGTAAACAGGTAAAAATGGTGGGAGGAGAAAGTGTATCTAGCAAAGAAAAGAGCATGAGCAAATGTCCTGAGGTGGGAACTGTGAAGAGTTGGGTTTCTTAAAGCAAGAACACTTACATTGATTTCTACTTGCTTTGTAAGCTTTTCGATTTTTGTAGTTCTCCTGATATGTTCTATTTAAAAGTACTTTCAAATGTTTTAGCATCCAAATAGCCTTTAAAAAAGTATTTATCATCTACCTTATATTTGCAAAGATCTGTGCATGGGCTCTGGGTGGATACAAGCTGGTACTGGAGGCACTCAGAACCTCCACTTACAGCATGTAGGAACAGCACGTCAGTGGCTGACTATTAAATAGTTCAACAAGAGCACACGCAGTGATACAAGAGTTGCTCGTGAATAGATGGGAATGAAGGGCAAATGTTTCAAAGACAGCATGTGCCTAGCTTCTTATCTGTTTCTCTGACCTAATCATATGTAGTGGGAACTTCATGGAACTTAAACTATAAAATCAGGTCTCATGTCTTCCTAGAAGCTAGGAGCATCACAGCTCAGTGTTCAAGAGTGTGGTGGCTGGGGCCAGGCTGCCTGGGTTTGAGTTCTAGATCTAACATTTATTGGCTATTTGAATTGTGGCAAGTTTATTCAAACTCTCTGTGCTTGGTTTTCTTAATTATAAAATGGTGTTAGTAAGAATATCCACTTTGTAGCATTATCCTGAGGGTTAAATGAGATGATTTATATATAGTGATTAGAACAGTGTCTCATATGTGGAAACTACATAGTAACTGTTAGCTATTGATTAAGAATCAATCCCCAAAATATTAATTGAGCATATACTATGTGGAAGCAACTGTGCGAGGTGCTAGAGGTACAGGGATTAATAAAATGGGTTGGTTTTCTTTTGTCATGGGGCTTATCTTACAGAAGGGGAAAAGGACAAGGAATAATCAATCAGATCAATGGACAAGAGAATTTCAGATGGTGACACTACGAAGAATAAAACCAAAGGATGAGACAAATTAATGGGGAAAGAGACCAAATTTAGATGGGAGAAAGTGATATTTGAGTTGAGTCAAGGATGAGAAGAAGGAATCTACCATGCAAAGATCTGTAGGAAAGAGTTCTAGAAAGTGGAAATGGCAATTGCAAAGGCCCTGGGGTAGGAATGAGCTTGGTATGTTCACAGAACAGAAATAAGGCTTTTTATCAGGCCCAGTTATGACTGTCATTTTTCAGAATGAAACTGATGGTTTGAATTGTAGGTGATTTGCTCAAAGTCACATACTAAGCAAATGGGGGAGACAGAAGATGACTCAATTTCTTACTTTTTAGTTTTTGAATAACATCACTTCCTCTCTTCTGATGACTACTCTCAAATAGTCCTGAGCACTTACTGTAGTTTGCAGTTATAACTTTTCTTCTGTGGTTCTTCAGTTTGTGTTTTTCTTTAGCAAACTCTAAGCTCCAAGAGGGAAAGATAGACCATATCGATTTTTTCACTGTCTCTTTCCCAGTCATGGCTCACAGCAGATACTCAGAAAACTTTATCGAATATTTTTATTGAATGCATGAATAAAACTTTGATGTCTGAGCTTTACAAATCTGAAGGTTTTGCTTTAACGAGTTCTTCTTCTTAAGTAGTAATTTAAAATAGGATTTACTTGGAGGAAAGGAGTCTCAGTTGAAGAAAAGTGCTTCTTGTTCTCTAAACTGTGCCTGATTTAGGAAAGTGCACTCTTTCTTGAAATGCTCCCCCATTAAAGAACACCATCATTCCATCTTGTGTCCCTGTCCTAAGCCTTTAAAAAAAAAAAATTTTTTTTGATTGTGACTCATGGTGACTCCATGTATATCAGAGTAGAACTATGCTTTATAAGGTTTTCAATGGTTGATGTTTGGGGAAGTAGATTACCAGGCCTTTCTTCCGTGGCATCGCTGGGTAGCTTGAGCCTCCAAACTTCTAGTTAGCAGCAGAGACAACTACCACCCAAAGACTCCCCAAGGCTATAAGGAGATAGGAATGGATGAGATGCTGGGGTTCCCCCCTCCAAAGTGTTAAATTATTCAGAGTCATTCTTCACTGTCGTCTCTTTCTCCTCAGTTAAACCCTGTTTGGAGTCTGGCACTCGAGATTCTACATCTCCAAACTCTTTAAAAATATTCCAGCCCTACCTAATTAACAGTGTAAGTCAGATAGTCTCGTCAGCACTACATGAAATTGCTAGGTGTTCATATTTGACATTCCCTTAAGTTTCTAGTAATTGCCTCTCTTGAGAAGCCAGCCTGCAGACGTTTTGAGTTTCTCATTTCTTTTGTACAGGTAGGTAGTCCCCAAGGCAACTTCAAGACCACTTAGGGAATGCCCAGAATGAGAGAGAGATGTGTGAGACCGAGAGACCCCGAGAGGAATGGAACGATGCCTAGGTATTGATTTTACGAAAAAGGAACAAGAAGGTAGAGCTTTCAGTTCCTAAGACTTGACATTTGCTGTAACTCTCCACATAGAATAATCTCTCCACCTTACACAGGGGCATGTTTTTCTCCCCAAACAAAGTGTGGTGTTGACAAGGTCTGTGTGTACTTATAATAGGGAGTAAGTGAACAAACTAAGCCCTCGCTGTCTGTAATTCCCTTTCTGGACTGTTTTCCTAAACGTACCAGCTTAAGGACCATCACTGAAGAATTCCAATAGCCACATTGAATCAAGCCCTGATGAACTTCACAATCAAATGCCAGCACTTTCAGACAGCAAATCCTTTCTGTGTCGATGGTGTCACTGAACAAGTTTTAAGCTCCAGGGTAGTATCAAGCCCGTGTTTGTGATTGAAAAGCTTGTTGCTTTTATTCTTGGAGGAATTAATTCTCTGTAACCGGCACCTTAATGTGTTCAAACCTAAGAGGATTTGGAGAATGGCCGAAAGGACAGCATGGGCTGGGCTGTCAGACCCACCACTGAGTGGTCCGTGGCCCAGAAGGAAAGGGCCAAGGTCTTCCAACAGTATCTTCCGTGTCTGTGATGATTCAGAGGACCTGCAGGCTCCATGGTAGAGGCAGCTAGACTTTGGACCAGAGCACAGACTGTTAGTTCTGTTATATATCCTTTGGCGTTTTTTTTTTTTTTTTTGGCCTTTGAAATTACAAATCTAAGTGTTGTTGTTTAGTTATGTGATGTTGGCTCTGGCTTACGGTGACCCCATCTACAACAAAGAGAAATGTTGCCCACCAGAGGCTCAACAGAGGAAAAGATCTGGTGACCTGCCTCCACAAAGATGACAGTGTTGGAAGACTATAGGGCAGCCCTACTCTGTCCCAGAGGGGCATTAGGTTGGCACCTCACAACAGAGAACAGTTGAAGCAGCCACATGCCCAGATTCTTCAGTAATGAGCTCACTAGACAGAAATGGGTCCTCCCTTCCTCTTCCCTTCCTCCTTCCCTGCTTTCCTTCCTATCCTTCTTCCTTCCCGGCCTCTCTGCCTTCTCCCTGCCCAACATCCCTCTGCTTTCCTTCCTCTTTCTCTTTCTGTTTTCATCAGCTGGCGTATATGTGGCATGGGAGCATTTCGGAGAAACATTCCCTTCAGAGACATCAGAGGCCCTTACAGAACAGGCACCAATCTCAGTCCCTGAAGGGCAGAAAGAGACAGCAGGGAGGGTTCATGAAGTTCAGGGCCGTAGGCTGAGGCCCTTTCCACTGTCCTTTTCCAAGGCTGAGTGAAGACCCCACCGGCTAATTCTCCCTTGTGTTCCTTTCCTGGCTGAGCTTCTGCTGCAAGGCTGTCTCTCAGCTTCCAACTGGTCCTGGCCTTGAGGAAGGATGCTCACTTGTTTCACTGTTTTGTGGTCTCAGGGTGAAGGCCACAGGGTAGCGGTGGACTGACTTCTGGGCTCTTCATCCGCAGTCCACCTGGGTGTCAGAGGCTAATTGTGGTTCTGATGGGGTTGTCACTATTTGATTAAACATCTTGCATCCAAGCCCTGTCCATCTGCCTCCTCACCATGGCTGCCAGCGGTGGATATTTTTAGCTGCGGGCAAATAGCTTATTAATTGCACGTATAAAATACAGCCAACACATAGCTTTCATTTGCTGTTACACTGCCTTATTCTTTCATGCAGGCAAGGACAAAAGAAGCATTAAGTGGGGTTGACAGTCATTCATTCAACAAATATTTACTAACAAATATTCATTCAACAAATATTTACTGAGCCACCCACCGCATATCAGGCACTGTACTAATCCCAGGGCTAACGTGATGGGGAAACACACAAGCGGTCCACACCCACATGTAGTTTCCATTCTATTCTGTCAGACCTGAGATGAATTCTGCTCTGCCACCTACTGGCTCCATGGATTTGGGTAGGTCACATGTCTGTCTGCTGCATTCAACAAAGGCTTTACCCTTTCTAAGATCTATCTCTATGGGATCACACAGACAACAGCAGCTAGAAAGATGAAACAGGAAACTTAAGGGCAGTGAGTTTATGTTTGTGAGGGTGGAGCGACTCAGAAAAGCAGAGTGAGAAAGGTTCCCCATCTCAAGGACCATAACCACTGTCACTGAGTTGTACGTGGAAAAACTGTTGAACTGGTGTATGTTTTGCTGGGTATATTCTCAACAACAGTAAAATAGACCAGATTCAAAACAAAACATGTGTCCTCTATGCCCTGTTCACAGTGCTGAGCGTGCTGGTGGGAGGTGGCAGAAAGGAAAAAGTCTACGTGAGGAAGCAGCCAGTGTGACCCAGGAGGCCCAGGCATTTTCTCAGGGACCTGGGGAGGAAACAGCAGTGAGCTGAGACCTTCCTTTCAAATTCACCAGCTGCTTCTTGGAAACCCAATGGGGTAGTTCTACACTACCTTACAGGGTCATTAGGAGTAGGAGTTGACACAAAGGCGATGGGTTTCTTTAAGTTGTTGCTGGGTGCCTTCAAGTGCATTGTGATTCCTAGCAACCCTATAGGACAGAATAGAACTTCTGCATAGGGTTTTCTTTATGGGAAGGAAACCCAGTGACAAAACAGTTAAGTGCTTTGTTACTAACCACCAGGTCAGCAGTTCGAACTCACTAGTTGCTCTGCAGGAGAAAAAACCCTGACTATCTGCTTCTATCAAGATTTCAGCCTGGGAAGTCCTATAGGACTAAGAAACTCCATGGGGCAGCTCTACTTTGTTCTGTAGGGTTGCTATGAGTAGACATCCTCTTGATAGCACACAACAACAATCTTTAAAGGAATATATTGCTAGGTCTTTTTTCCCCTTGGAGCTGCCAACTGAGTTTGAGCCACAGACCTAACAGATTGTACCCCCAGGGTTCCATAGGACCTTAAAAGGAACATAGATTTTAAAGGATAATTCTTCAGTCAATGACCCAAGCTGTCTTTCTAGCCTTCAGGCTTCTCTTCCCAGGGACACTTCCTGGGGGACAGCTGGTGTCCCTGCAGTGACAGCAAATAAAAGCTGTAGGAATCAACTGTTGGCTTGGCTCACTGGCCACTTTGTAATATTACATTTGCGTCAAGTGTCTCCAGTGTCAAAGAAGAAAAAGCAGTACCATACGATATCTGGAAGAAAAAAAATGAATATCTTGAACTAGCATATAGCTGTTCACTCTAGAGAATGTTGGATTCCATCGCTACCAGTACCCTGAGAGTTGATCACAAATAGAGCGACAGCCACTTAGATGTAGAAGACCTTGGGTGGGCTCCCAGTGTCATCTAGGAAGACTGTAACGCTGGCAAAGTAGACAGATTCCTGAGCCAGGTTTCTGGAGACCAGATCCAACTCTGGTACTTTCTAGATGTGCGTGACCTTGGGCAAGTTACTGAATCTCTCTGTGCCTCAGTTTCCCCATTTACTGAAAGGGTGATGCTATGGCATCCATCACAGGCCTGTTATAAGGACTAAATGAATTAACAGAGGGATAGTGCTCTGAACAGTGCCTCCAGGGTGCATGCTCTCTGCAACTTACCGTCATTCCCACCAGACATCTTTGAAGTCCAGGAGGGCTGGCATTGTGGCTGTTTTGCTCATTATTATTGACATATGGCCAACCTCTTGTATAGTTTCTGGTATACAGTAGGTGCTCAATGAGTAGTTTATGAATGAGTGAATAACTACAGACCTTGATCAATACGACATCAGAGAGATGTACGTGGACTAGTTAACAGTTTTGGTTAACAGTTTTGGTTAACAGATGGGAAGTTACTAAGGTCTTACTGCAGAAGTCACTCGGGAGAACAATCAGGGGTAACTGGAAATTAATATTCAGTGTTTTAGGGAGATCTTTTTGAAATTATCACCCTTCTGAGATTTCAAGCCTGAATCATCCATGTGAATCCAATTGATTTCAACATGAATTTAGCCATGAGCCACAAGGTCACTCTGAGTTGGAAGGGACTCCATGGCTGTGGGTTGGGTTTGATTTTTGAACTGTGTACCAGAGCTTGGGTCAGGTCCTAGGGAATTCAAGGTTGAACAAGACTCATTCCTTAGCGTCTAGATGCTCTCAGCCTGCTAGAGAAGTCATCCCAAGACAAAACAAGAGGAGAGGTTCAAACTCCCTGTTCCCCTCAATAGGTTCTATGTAAGTGGAAATACCAACAAGGGCTAGGCAGGTAACATTAATGTGGAGGTGGGTATGCTCCATCTCAGTGTGGCAGCCACGTGGTTCAATCCCACGTAGTTGTCTGTGAGGGTATGAAAAAACTGTGGGGAGGCCTTCCAGTGTCCCCTCCCCCACCCCACCCCCAACAATGTGACCCAAGGGCTGCAGGTTTTAGATCACTGCTTTGAGGAGCCAAAATCCCACATCCTTGCCCAGCCAGCAAGGCACTTACCAGCCCACCAGCTCTCCACTGCAACCTTCACAAATGAACCTGAACTTCGCTTTCTCACCTCCGTGGCACTCACTACATGGGCTGTACCTTCTCTGTGCTAACCTTTGCCTGCAGACTTTTAAATTCTAAAGCCCTCTCTGATCTCAGAGATCTGAGCTAAGCACCTTATTGTTTCAAGTATCTAAAACAGTTTTGCAGACCTCCTTCAAGATCCTTGTCACCTACTGGAGTCTTAAGACAGCCAGGATTGCGTCTCTTTTCTGTGAACCTTCAGGGCCTATCTGAAGGCTGTCAAAGCCAGCACTCCCTCAACATCTGTGGAACTGGTGTTGAGTGATTGATGGATGGGTGGGTGGATTCCCCAGGCACTCTCTGTGGGACATTCATCAGCGAGCTGTCATTATCGTAGTGTTCACCGCATGGGTGATGGCTGATTCTATCCCTTTCCTCTGCCCTGTGCCTCCAAATAGCCTTATGGGAAATCCTTGACACCTCCTGTGGAGGCAAATGGATCAAATTACCTATTGACTCACTTGGACGTAATATTATCCCAGTTTCCTCATTTGTGCAATAGGGATTAAGATCTGGTGGTGTAGTGGTTAAGAACTACAGTGGCTAACCAAAAGACTGGCAGTTCGAATGCACCAGGATCTCCTTGGAAACTGTATGGGGTGGTTGTACTGTGTCCTACAGGAATGCTATGAGTCAGAATCAACTTTAGTACCATACCTGGCAGGCAGTAGGTACTCAAAAAATATTCATTCATTTTCTTGTTTAGTGTGATGAACAGTTTCCCTTGAATTACTGATTCTGATGCCACCGTCTTGGGGCTGAATTCCAAGTTTGCAAATTCTTAGCTTTATGTTCCTGTCCAAGTTAGTTAAATACTCTGTGCCTCAATGTTCCTCATCTCTCAAATGGGGGTAATATCAATGCCTGTCTCATCAGGTTCTCGTAGGAATTAAATTAACTAACACATAGAATAGGCCCTTGTGGCACAGTGATTAAGAGGTTTGCTCCTAACCAAAATGTCAGCTGTTCAAATTCACTGACTGCTCTTTGGAAACCCAATGGGACAGTTCTACTGTCTTACAAAGTTACTATGAGTCAGAACTGATTTGATGGCACCTAACAGCAATGACAGAGACAAAGTGCTTAGATGAGTCAGAATCGACTTGATGGCAGTGGTTTTTTTAATTTTTGTTTTTGATTTGGCTTATATCAAGCGATCAGTAAATGCTGCTACTGTTGTTCACCAACCCAACCCAAGAGACGCTGGAGTCAGGAGTTGGGATTTTCACTAAGATTGTTTTGGTCATCGTCTTTCCCTTTCCTTCTTTCACAGGTACTGACTCCCTACTATGTTTGAAATTATCAAACAATATTAGTATGACACACAAGTAAAATTTTGTTGGAGTATCATTCAAAAGTGACTATAGCAGTATATCAATAGATAACTGCCAGAAATTCAAGCTGGATTCAGAACGAGGGGTATCATTACTGACGTGAGATGGATCCCGGCTGAAAGCAGAGAATACTAGAAAGATGTCCACCTGTGTTTTAATGACTATGCAAAGGCACTTGGCGGTGTGGATCATAATAAATTATGGATAACATTATGAAGAACTAGAAACCCAGAACACTTCATTGTGCTCATGTGGAACCTATACACTGACCAAGAGGAAGTTTTTAAAGAACAAGGGCATACTGCATGGTTTGAAGTCAGGAGGGGTGCGCATCAGGGTTTTATCCTTTCACTTTACATATGTAATGTGTGTGCTGAGCAAACACTCTCAGAAATCGAACTAAATGAAGAATGAGGCATCAGGATTGGAGGAAGACTCATTAACAATCCACAATATACAAATAACATTACCTTGCTTGTTGAGAGTGAAGAGGACTTGAAGCCCTTACTGAAGGTCAAAGACCACAGCCTACAGTATGGGTTATACCTCAACATTACGAAAATAAAAATCCTCACAACTGGGCTGATAAGCAGCATCATGATAAACAGATGAAAGATGAAAGTAATCAAGGATTTCATTTCGCTTGGATCCACAGTCTGCACCCATGGAAGCAGCAGTCAACAAATCAAAACACAGAGGTGGGGCTCAGATGGCAGAGTAGCGGGGTGCTTCCTGTGATCCCTGTAACAACAAAGACCTTCAAAAAGCAAATGAACTGATTATCTATGACATTCTAGGAGCTCTGAACATCAAACAGAAAGCTGAGAAATCAAACTGAGTCACAAAGAAGGGAGAGTAGGTCCAGAAGTAGTTAGGACTGGCCAGACCTGACCTGATGGGAGTTGGCCTTTCCCCATTCCCTTCTCTGCCTTGTGCCTAGCTCTAGAGACTGAACCTGTTACCTGAGCAGGAACTAGGACTTCCTGTGCATAGACTAAGTCATTGTCCTAGACTAAGATAGGTAACTATTAACAAACAAGGGGGGAAAATAATCTACTGGCTTCCTAACCCAGGAACTCGGGGCAGAAATAGTTCCTTAGCCTAGGTTCAGGCATCAGGGGATACTTCCTCCCCCACAGACACTCACTGATGGCTGTCTGCCCTTTGCCTTTCTCAGTGCATGCAGCTGGATACTTGTGCTTACACCAATCACCCCTGCCCATCGAGGGCTGTAGGGGAGAGATTGTACCACATACTTGGTGACTGGCTACTTGGGTACCTGAGCTGAATACCACAAGAAAAGCAAACAGATGCTTGGGCTCACCTGTCCAGTAACAGCTCTAACCATCTGGTGACAGGACATTAGAGCCTCAAAGGTGCCAATAATCAAACCAGCTCACACAACCAGCTTATTTTGGCATTTCAGAACAAAACACAGTAACAAGCTAGAATACAGCAAACAACATAAAACAACAAACACAACTTACTTATGGCTCACAGACCACAGTCAATATCAAATCACTTAAAAGACAGACCATGATGGCTTCAGAAAACTCCTGCAGCAAAGAATCAAGAAGTTTACCAGATGAAGAGAACTTCCTAGAATTATTAGAGGTAGAATACAAAAGATTAATATTTTGAACCCTTCAAGAGGTCAGGAAGAAGATGAGGTAAAATGCAGCAGAGCGTAATCACAAATTGAACAGGCTGTAAGAAAGCATAGAGAAACAGCATGCAGAAATTTAGAAGACTAATAACAAAATTACAGAATTAGACAACCTATAGAAACTCTGGTGGTGTTGTGGGTTAAGTGCTACGTCTGCTGACCGAAAGATTGGCAGTTCAAATCCACCAGGTGCTCATTGGAAACTCAATGGGTTAGTTCTACTCTGTCCTATGGGGTCACTATGAGTCAGACCCAACTCAATGGCAGTGGGTTTTTTGGGTTTATAGAAATTCTGGTGGTGTAGCAGTTAAGTGCTATAGCTGCTAGCCAGAAGATGGCAGTTCAAATCCACCGAGTGTTCCTTGGAAACTCTATGGGACATTTCTACTCTGCCTCTTTAAAGTGTTGAAAAGCAAAGATGGCACCTTGAAGACTAAGGTGCATCTGACCCAAGCACGGTATTTTCAATAGCCTCATATGCAAGTAAAAGCTGGACAATGAATAAGGAAGACCAAACAAGAATGGCCAGCTGTGAACTGTTGTGTTGGCTGTGAATAGTGATAATACCATGGACTATCAAAAGAACGAACAAAATCTGTCTTGGAGAAAGTACAGTCAGAATGCTCCTTAGAGACAAGGATGGCCAGACTTTGTCTCACCTACTTGTTGTCAGCAGGGATCAATCCCTGGAGTAGGACATCGTACTTGGCAAAACAGAGGGTCAGCAAGAAAGAGGAAGACTCTCAACAAGATGGATTGACACAGTGGTTGCCAACAATGGGCTACAGTATAACGACTGAGAGATGGCCAGTTAGACCAAGCCACTCGCTGCTGTGGGGCAGGCGCAGCTCTGACCGGGAGATGGCCTGTTAGCCTAGCCCACTCCCCACTGTGGGGAGGTGCAGGACCATGCACAATGTTTCTTACATTCCATTGCACATACGGTGGCTATGAATTAAAACTGACTCAGCAGCAGCTAATAACAACAACAACAAAATAACTATGTTCACCACCTTGATACATACTGGAGATGTTGTGGTAGACTAGAGGAACTGGTGTCTGTCCTCCTGGAGCTGCCAGCTGACTGAAGAAGCCAGCTACCCAGAGAGAGGCTCTATGATAGCAGAAGGCAACATGGTACGTGGGGATTTAAGGAGTCACGCATCTAACGTAGAGGGCATGGAAGTCTTCTTGGGCGAAGTAGCATGTATGCTGTGATGCGGAAGAGTGGGAGCCAGTCAAACGACTGGGGAGCAGAGCATGCCAACAAGAGGGAACAGAATGTGCAAAGGCCAAGAGGCAAGAGAAAGGTGACTGTGCAGCAGCCAGCTCAGCATAGACTAGAGGTCACACATGAGCAGCATGGGAGACTCTGGGCACAGATATATTTTTAAGATTTTTGAGTCAGTTGCTCTATTTACAGTCAAAGCGTTTCATACCCAATCCAGGATGTCAGCTTCCTTGGAAACACCAGAAGGTAAGGCCAGCTGGGCTCACATTTTGCATACAAATACACACATACGATGTGCGGCCGCTGAGGAGGGCTCCCCTCCAATGCAAGTCCCCACCAGGCTTCCTCCTTCTATTCCGTCTGCCTGGCCTTGGTGAGGGAGACTGCTGGGAGGCAGGCCTGGCTAAAGAAGAGATGCAGAAATAACGGGACCGGCTTTGCATGGGCTTTGCAGCCATATTCAGGGGCTGGATTTGTCTGCAGGCAAGAGGGAGACAGTGAAGTGACTGAAGCATGAAAGGGTTTTATAAAGTACAGTCTTGCTTTTAGTTGCCTTCTGCGGGGCTCCGACTCAGGATGCCCCATGCATGCAGAGAACTGCTCCATAGAATTTTCAAAGCTGCGACCCATAAGAAGCAAATCTCCAGGCCTTTATTCTGAGGCACCTCTGGGTGGTTCAATCAGCCACCCTTTCTGGTAGGAGTTAAGAACTTGACCACTGGCACCTCCCCCACTCCTTTTACAAAGGAATAAAAATAAAATAAGACCAAACCCAATGCTGTGAGCTGATTAGGACTTGCAGCTACAGTATAGGGCAGAGGAGGACTATTCTACAGGGTTTCCAAGGGGCAGCTGGTGGATTTAAACTGCTGACCCTAGTTTACAGCTGAGCAGTTAACCACTGGGAACCAGCAGGGACTCATTATTTTTTAATCAAACCACACACAGTAAAGAAGGCAGAGTCCTTCTTACACCTCAGTGAGACTTTTAAACATCAGCTGATATTTTAGCTTCTTCAGACTTCAGATCTGACAGGGGACAGCAGAGATCCTGAGCAGTGACATCCTCTCACAAGGTAGCTCCTCCTTCTCCCTTCCAGGTTTATCTTTGGGGCAGGTTCACAAAATCTGGGAACATCAGAGCATAGCTTGGTGTACAAACCGAGCCTCCTGCTCTCCAAGGCCACCCAGCTGAGTGGATGATCTGTTTCACCGGGAGGCCTCCATCCTTGCACAGACGCAGTGTTGAGGGGTGGCACCTATGCCAGGTGACGTGGAGGGACAGGGAACAGGCTATGCTCAGAGGACAATGCCAATGTCTAATTACCCAAGGCCCTTGGGAAGGCAATTTTCTTTGGATGGAGAAACTGGTATTTGTACCTCTAGCCCAAACATAGCCGAACGACATATAGATCAAGGAGGTCTAATTATACGGAAATAACTTCATGTCTGGAAACTTCTAAAGACCCACATCTGTATCTGGGAGGTGGCAGAGAGAGAACAGCTTCTCACCTGATTCATGAGGTCAGCACGTGAGGAACGGCTTGCTTCCTCCTGATTATAGAGGTGTCTGTTTCTTTACCGGTGTTGGTACAGCGAGGCAAAGAAGACTCAGCTTTCTGGTACAATGGTTAGGAGTCTGGGTGCTGGGTCCAGATCACCTGACTATCCTGGCTCTGACTTACGCTTGCTGTGTGACATTGGGCAAGTTAGTAACTTCTCTAGGCCTCAGTTTCCTCAAGTGTAGAACAGAACCTACATTATGGAATTGCTGTGTGGGCTATGTAAGTTAATAGGTAGGTGAGATCTGACGATTAAGTCCTCAAACTTAATTGTTCTAAGTGCTATAGACCTTATGGCTGAGTATCACTACAGTCACCGTCAAAATACCCCCTTGGGAAGCTATGCACCAACACCAGTGCGTAGTCTACCCTTCAGAGCAATTTTGGAACTCTTTCTGGAATGGCCATTGCGCACAGTGGTGAAGTGGCCAGTGCACTAACTTAATTGTGTAGTTGTCTGTGAGGAAGTTTTTAGTCAGTCAACAAATAACTTTATTGGAACACCCTACCTAGTCACCTGATCTGGGCCCCATTGATTTTTCTCTTTGCCTGAGGATAAAGGAAATATTGAAAGGAAGACATTTTTATGTCATCTAGTATATCGAGGGTAATCTGATAACAGCTCTGATGGCCATTGCAGAAAAGGAGCTCCAAAATTGATTTGAAGGGTAGACTTCCTAAGGGGAGTACTTTGAAGCTGATAGTGGTGGTATTCCACAGTGAGGCATGTAGCACTTTTTCTAGAATGAATTTGCAGACTTAATTGGCAGTCCTTGTACACAGAAGGTGCTTAAAAGAGTGTTGGATACTCAGCGGACACCAGTGGAAATGTGGCATCTGCTTACTTCTCCTTAGTCCACTTGCCACTCAAGCCCATGCTGGCCCAGCTGGAAGGAACCACTGAACTTGAAGCTGCCCAAACCAGCCACAATACTTCCAGCCTCTGAGCTTTTGTGTACACAGCTTCCCGCTCCGAGAATTCTTCCCCCATCCATCTAGCCTGGGCAACACTTGCCTGACCTTCATGGGGAAGTTCATCCATCCACTGCTGACGACAGCCTGACATCTCTCACTCTTTGCTGCACCTCTGACTTGCTGCAACAAATTGCCTTCTCTTTCCTCTGAGCAGAAGCACACCTTCTAATGGACGGCAGGAGAAGTGTTGGGAGAGAAGGCTTGTTTTTCTTTTTCTTCTCTTTTAAAATAAGAGACAGTGTACAGAATAACAGCAGTTGCAGTAGCGGTGATGACACTGATGAGATTCTAAATGTTTACTGTCGTGAAGGAAGTGGGCTTCGCAATGAAAACCGCAGCTCCCGTCGGCAATCTCTTATTAGACACCAGAAAGTATGTTGTTGTAGCCTTAATAGTCTCTGCCACTCCTCGCACTTAAAAAATGAACACCAGTTGGTCATTAAGTCAATCCTGACTCATGGTAACCCCGTGTGTGTGGACAACTGTGTCCTGCAAGGGTTTCAATGGCTGTGACCTAACAGACATGGATTGCCAGGTCTTTCTTCCAAGGTACCTTTGGATGGGTTTGACCATTAACCTTTCAGTAAGTAGTTGAACATTTAACTCTGCTACTTGGGATGCTTTCCCACTTTGAAGGTAAATACAGAGGAGGAATATGAGGATTAGGGCTAGAGGCTTGCCCAGAGGTATGTAGCTAGGAAGTCACAAAGCCAGCAAGTGAACCCAGGTTTGTTTAACTGCAAATCCTTAGCTGCTGCCTTCTTCCAGAAGACAGAAGGCCCTGGTTTCATTGCTTTCACTGACAACCAAGCTAGCCCTAGGACAGAACCTGCTCCACACCCACTGGCCTGCTGGTCCCCTCTGACCCTGGCAGCACTCATCGTGGATGCTCCTGACTTCAGGGTGACCAGCTGTTCTCCCTGCCCCAGAGAACAAAGGCCTTTCTGGCCTTCCTGGGGTTTCCTGGGATGAGGTGGCCTTTCCTTGGTTGAACAAAGAAGGGATGGGCTTCTTTCTTGGCAGAGGGAGCTAAGTGCAAGATCAAGGAGGTATGAAAGCATGCTGTGTTTGCAGAACTATAAAATGACAGGCTTGGCTGGAGTGTGAATTGCAAGGAAGGGAGTGATGAGAATTCAAGAAACCAGTGTGATAACCTCACCGCCTTGCAAATCCCCAAGGTTGCTGCGGGAATTAAAGGAGGCAATACATGCAAAGTGGCTTTGCAAACTGGTAACGTGTCAGGCAAATGTTAATCATCCCAAGACAGTGTAGAAGTAGCCAGGTGGGTACTGGAGCGAGATAACAGAAAATTAAAATAGACACTAATTTCTTTTGAAGCCACAGTTTCAAAAGCATTTGTAAACGAAGAAGTCTAATTTCATTGCTCATCTCTCTCTCTCTCTCTCTCTCTCTCTCTCTCTCTCTCTCTCTCTCTCTCTCTCTCTCTCTCTCTCTCTCGCCCCAGATGAATTGGAGGGTAATAGATTTTTGACGCTAATAAAAATACACTCAAGTTTTTGGTCACTATCAATGACACAATCAGGTTTTTAGACTTGGAGCAATTTTTTGTTGTTGTTGCCTTCTCATATGACCAAACAAAGCAACCAAACCCATTGCCATTGAGTTTATTCCAACTCATAGTGGCCCTATAGGACCAAGTAGAATAGCCCCATAGGGTTTCTAAGGCTGTAATATTTATGGAAGCAGACTGCCACATCTTTCTCTCAAGCAATAGCTGGTGGTTTCTAACTGCTGACCTTTCAGTTAGCAGCCAAGTGCTTTAACCCCTGTGCCTCCAGGACTTCTTCCCACATGACCACATCCAGCTAATTCTAGATCAAAATACCCCTTAGGTACCCCTTGTCTTTTCTTGGCCCTTGGTCGTCCTTACAGTGGGAACTTCATGAGGTTAGGTTTCTGTCTGCCATGTTGGCTGACATATTTGCCGTCCCTAGCATACAGTAGGCACTCAATAAGTATTTGGTTAATGCAGCATCTGAATCTTAGTTGTGTAGTGGCCATCAGGTTGACTCTGACTGATGCTGACTCCGTGTGCAACAGACCACAACACGGTCCAGTCCAGTGCCATCTTCATTGTTCTGGCCACTGTGTATTTTCAGTATCTTCCCCCAGCTGTTTCACTGAAGACAGATGTGGCATCTTGCTTCTGTAAAGATGACAGCTTTGGAAGCCTTATGGGGCTGCTCTAATCTGTCAGAGTGGACTTAATGGTGACTGGTTTTCCAACCTAAGGGCTTGTCTTCCAGCACTGCATCAGACAATATTCTGTTGTGATCAATAGGGTTTTTGTTGGACAATTTTTGGAAGGAGACTGACGGGGCTTCCTTTCTAGTCTGTCTTAGTCTGGAAGCTGGGCCAACAGCTGTCCACCATAAGTGACCCTGCTGGTATTTGAAATATCAAGGGCATGGCTTTGAGTATTTCAGCAACATGCAAGCCACTACTGTATGACAAACCGTATGATGGGTGGGGAAAACCAAAAGCCAAACACAGTGCTGTTGAGTCTATTTCAACTCCTAGTGACCCTGTTGACAGAACAGAACTGCCCCATAGAGTTTCCAAGGAGCACCTGGTGGACTTGAACTGCCGACATTTTGGCTAGCGGCTGTAGCACTTAACCACACACCACCGGGGTTTCCTGACAGATGGGTGGTAGATGTGACTTTAGATGCAATTATATGACAGTGTCGATTTGTGCAGGTACTTCTTAGCTTTGCCTTGGCCTCTCTGTTCCCAAAGTCATTTTCTCTGCAGCTGCTTAAAAAGCCAACGTACTTTTCTCACTCTCATAAAATACTTTTGGTGAAACTAGTACAACTAATACTAAATATGCTACTAATAGAGAAATAAAACCTGTGGTTTAGTCATAGTTATAAGGCAGGACACTCAAATGAGATGTAAACTGTTTGAGAAGGAAAAATTATTATTATTAGTTTTCTCAGCTAATGTAATTATATGCCTCAAGAGAATTAACTGAAAAGTTAGTAGGAACCAGCAGAAGAATCAGAAAGGAAACCAAATTCCAAATACATCAGCAATGGCTACTAAGAAATAGAATAGGAAGATTTCGTTCATGGCACCCTAAGCTCTCGTCGGCATTGGAGAGCTACGTCTGGGCAGGGATGGAGAGAAGGGCTTCTACACCTCTGAGCTGCCTGTGTCTCCTGGGTCTTCAAATAGCCTTGGCTTGTGCCCAAAGTCTCACGGATTTGTCTCTCACTAAACATTTTTATCAACTTCTGGCTCTTACCACCATAAAAATTAAGGCTCAAGCCCAATCAGCCTGGTGGGGGAATTACACACACATACACACTCACGCACACGAGGACTGCCTATTAAGTTCTCAAACTCATTCTACAAGAAAGTGCTTCATACCTCACTGCTGAATATCACTGTGGTCACCTTCCAAGTACTCCCCTTGGGAAGCTATGTACCGATGCAAGTGCCTAGTCCACCCTTCAAAGCAATTTTGGAACTCTCTTTTTGGAATAACCATCAGAGCTGTCTTCAGATTACCCTTGATGTCCTGAACAAAATCAGTATGTCTTCCTTTCCATATTTCCTTTATCTTCAGGTAAAGAAAAAAAGTCACTGGGGCCAGATCAGGTGAGTAGGAAGATTGTTCCAATACCATTATTCGTTTACTGGCTAAAATCTCCCTCACAGAGAACTATACAATTAAGTTTGCGAACTTGCCACCTTGCCACTGTGTACAATGGCCATTCCGGAAAGGGCTGCATGCTTTGAAGGGTGGACTAGGTGCTGGCATCAGTGTAGCTTCCTAAGGGAAATACTTAAAAGTGACCATAGTGATATGTAACAATGAAGTATATAGCACTTAGAACAATTAAGTTTGTGGACTTAATTGAGGGACCTCGTATACACACACACACACACACACACACACACACACACTTACTGCTCTGTAATCATCCTCAGTCCCCCCTTAAGGAAAACATTTTCCATCTGGTCTGTAGAGATATAGGTCCCTGGATGGCACACATGGTTTGCACCCAGCTGCTAATCAAAATGTGGGCCAGCAGTCCCACAGAAGGAAGGCCTGGAAGTCTGATTCTATCAACATTATACTCATGAAAACCCTATGGAGCAGCCTACTCAGTAGTACATGGGTTCACCATGAGATGGAACTGATTCGAGGACAACGGCTTCTTCTTCTTTTTTCTTTTGGTGGAGATATACCTCTACTTCCAACACCTACAGTCTTTACAGCTGTAACTGCTAAAGTCTGGTGTCTGAACCCCACCTCTCCATTCCAGAAAACAAAGATTGTGGCTTCAGTGCTAACACTTACCAGGGTCATTATAGAATAAAATAATCTGTCATAAAGTACTCTTGAAATCTCCACCCTCTTGTGCTGATTAATAAAAGGAGGCCCAGGCTCCAGCACCTGGTGCCTGGTCTGAAGCCTGGCTTTGCTTGTATGACCTTGAGCAACTACATAACCAACCATGTGCCTCAGTTTCCTCATCTGTCATGTGGGATAATACTAGCTCTGACTTCACAGAGTTGAAGGACTAAGTGAGTTAATTTATGAAAGGTGTTTCAAACAGTGCCTGGTGTACGGTAAGCCATCAATAACTGTTCACAATTATGGCAAATGACTCTTTGTTGAGCTGCTTCTACCCATCAGCGCTTCAGCAATCTTACTATCCAAGTTTCAGCCATGTGTACCACTGCACAGGGGTGCTAGAAGAGATGAATAGGATGATACTACACCAAACTGTCAAAATTTGACCACTTTTGCTTTTATAAATATTCATCTATTACAATACAGTATAATCATTTGTTTTCTGAAGAGAAACTCAAGGTAACATGGAAACCCTGGACCTGTGGCCAAATACTGCATTTCTGACCACTCCATCAGCCTAATTGTCTCATCCACTAGACAGCTGTTGTTAGGTGCCATGGAGTCAATTAATGACGCTTAATGACCCTATCTATGCATGATAGAGTGAAATGCCGCCTGGTCCCATGCCATCATCACAGTTTTCGCTGTTTGAGCCCATTGTTGCAGCCACTGTGTCAATCCATCTTATTGAGGGTCTTCTTCTCTTTCCCTGACCCTACTTTACCAAGCATGACATTCTTCTCCAGGGACTGGTCCCTGTGATAGCATGTCTTAAAGTATGTGACACGTAGTCTCGCCATCCTAGTTACTAAGGAGTATTCTGGATGTAGTTCTTCCAAGACGGATTTGTTGATTCTTCTGGAAATCCATGGTATATTCAATATTCTTCTCCAGCACCAGAATTCAAAGGCATCAGAGCTTCTTTGGTCTTCCTTATTCACTGTCCAACTTTCCCATGCATATGAATTGACTGAAAATATCTTGGTTTGGATCAAGTGTGCTTTAGAACTTTGGGTGACATCTTTGCTTTTTAAAAACACTTTAAGGTCTTTTGTGGCAAATTTGCACAATGCAATGTATTTTTTTGATTTATTGACTACTGCTTCCATGGGTATTGATAGTGGATCCAGGTAAAACGAAATCCTTGTTAACATTTTCTCCATTTGTCACGATGTTACTTATTGGTCCAGTTCTGAGGATTTTTATTTTCTTTATCTACAAGTCTTAAAATAAGGACAAAATTCATTAGTCTTTCTCCTCCTGAGTCCTGAGCAATGGCTCAGATGTAAAATAGCTGCTGTATGTATAGGCGTGATAAAGAAACAGACTTGTGATCAGGACCTAGAGAGCTGCTTCAGTCTCAGACAGGAGGAAGGTGATTCTGGACACCAGGGGCAAAAGGTCTGTCCTGATCCATGCTCCCCCCACCTCATCCCCAGCACTACCCCCTTCCCAAAACTGGGGTTGACGTCCTTCCTCTTTGTTCCATGGAATGCTTGGCTTCCTTCTACCTCATTACATGTTAAGTCTTCACAGACATGTAGTTTGCTTCTTCATCTTCCTAATGAGACCACGTGCTCCCTGAGAGCTGGAAACAGATTTATTTGTGTTTGAGGCATTGGAAGCTAGCATACAATTCGCAAATGAATGAATAATGGAAAGTCCAGTAGGCTAGCAGGATTCGGAGGGGTGACTCCATCTGGGGGTCATTCCTGCCTTGGGCAGCTAGGTAGATATAGCAGAGCAGTGATTCCTGGGTCTGAGATCTAGGGATGTAGCTTTGGTTTCAGCTGCACCTGCTAACACTACTTGGGAAAGCTATTTAACTCCTCTGAACTTCCACTTCATAATGGATGAGAAAGTCCTTTGTAAATTGTAATTCATTTTCTACACTGGTATGCACTATAACCATATTAATGGGTGTTATTGAACACTCCTTGGCTTTGGCTTGTAAGCATTAAGCATGGGTCCTGGCACATAATAGGTGGTCAATAAACATTCAGTAAATGAACTGGATTCAGAATTCTGAGTACTTGACTGAAAACTGAGCCCACTTATGGCTGATAAAGAAAATTTTGGAAAGGTTTGGAAGACGACAGATGTTCCAGGGGAAATTGTTTCATCACAATATGCTACCAAAAAAAAAAAAGAGTCAACTCAAGTTCCACTTTGTAGGTCACGTGAAGTGCAAGAGAGAATTCACCTACCTGGCCTTGCTTAAAAATAACCTCGAGTAAAATAATCTCAAGTAATTAAGCCATCTGCTTGGGGTGAGGGCAATGGGGACACCAAGAAAGTCCTCAATCAGGAAGGACAACATAGTCCTGAAAAACGCCTGAAAAGACCAGGCTTGGAAGATGAACCAACGCTGAGGTCCATAAACACAGCATGTCTTCTCTCTCCGGGAGCTCGTAGTGACATCCCAGTGCCCTGAATAGCCACTGCCTGAATCCGACATCAAACACGGTATCAACACAAGGAGCGACACACAGGTTGTCGCACCCCAACTTTGCTGCTCTCTAGCTGACTTACTTTGGGCCGGTGCTTTTGCCTCTCAGAACCTCAGTAAGAGTATCAACCTCATAATCACTGTTGTGATTAAATGATGCAATGTGGATGAATGTATGTGGCCTGGTACTAGCTCTGAGAAAGTGCTCAATAGGTGGTTGTGGCAGTAACCGTGATGAAGAGGAGGATGACAGTTATGATCAGATGGTTTCTTCAGTCTCTTCAAGGTAGTGTGGAAAGGACTTTTGCGGGATAAAGAAGACAGTCACCCATCCATCTGTCCACCCATCCATCTGTCCAATACTTACCAAGTACCAAAGCCCAGTAAAGGGTTTTGTAGTCAAACAGATAACTGACACTGTGCCTACTGCCAGCAGTTTGTAGCTGGATTCAGCATCCTTTCAAAGTCCCCAGGCAGAGATAAGCCTTTGTTGATTTGAGACTCCGCAGGAATTTGACTGTCTCAAGCCTTCCTGTCCCCATTACAGAACTTGTCGCATTAGATTCTTTTCATTTCTTTTTTCAATGATTGAATGAAAATGTATACTACCAAATAAATTTGCATGCTCACCTATATGCAGGTCCCATTGCTCTCCCTGTCCAGCGACAGCACACTCTTCCTCTCTGCTCCATACATGTCTTATCCTCCCAACAGTCTCTTATCCCCTCCACTCCACCCACTCCCCTTCCTCCAGTAAGAGGTCAGCATGATGATATTCTACAGATGCATAGAACCATAAAGTGCCTAGAAAATATGGTCACTCTGTATTGTCACGTCCAATCCATTGCTGTCCGAAGAGTTGACCTTCATTATGATTTCTGGACAGGAGCAGCACCAGGGCCAGGGCCATGTTCCCAGGGGAACCCTGAGGCCCATGGACCATCTACTGTGCTCTTTTAGTAGAGATCTCAGGGTGCACCCCTATTTATTCCTGTGTTGCCAGTGAGACTCAACTTTGTGAGCTCCATCGTGGCTATCACTTGTGGTGGCTGGGCACCACCCGGTTCTTCCGGTCATGAGTCAATGGATACACCACCTCATGTGGGTCTCTCTATCTTCTAGGTTCTCTTTCCCCATGTTGTCATGGACCTCGGTGATCATTCGTTCCTGCTGAGTTGGGACCATTTGCTGTACCCTCAGATGGCAGCTTGGCAGCTTTTAAGACCTCAGATGCCACTCACCAATGTTGCGTTAGATTCTGATGACTGATTTGCCTTTATCACTACTGAAATGGTGAGCTGTTTGAGAGGAGGAACTATTTTCTGTTTGCCTTTGCTTTTCATTCATCCTCTAGGAGTAACTCATGAAATAGGGTCTGGTCCCCAAGGCAGTCTAACCCCAGGTGGGAGTGTGATGCAAAGCTTTGTCATTCCTTAAAAAACATACTTTTCTCGTGCATTCTACTCAACAAAATCCAAACCAACCCACTGCCATCAAGTTGCTTCCAACTCATAGCACCCTGGAGATCAGAGTAGAACTGCCCCATAGAGTTTCCAAGGAGCTCCTGGTGGACTTGAACTGCTGACTTTTTGGTTAGTAGCTGTAGCACTTAACCATTATCACAGATCTGGGCTCAGAGAAACAAACTATACAGAGCTATGAAGTAGAGTTGGAACACGAATCCAGGTTTTTCCAACTTAGTTTCTTGCAGAAAAGACTTTTACAGTGGCTGGAAAGAGGCAGTAAGGCTAAAGGTGTGATGGTGTCAATAGCTGTGGTGTGTGTGTGCTTTACACGTATAGCCAAATTTGAGGTCAGCGTTAAAATAGCAAACTCAAATTCCTAAAGGACAAGACAGCCAGCAGAAGTAGGAAAAGAAGGCCGTATATAAGAAAAATCTTTGTGTTGAAGAGGCATTAGGGAGAGGTGAGGACTGTGGTAAAACATATGGCAAAAAACAAAATAAAGCAAAACAAATAAACAAAAAAACCCAAACAACCAAACTCATTGCTGTTAATTCCAACTTACGGTAACCTCATAGGATTTCCTTGGCTGTGATCTTTAGAGAAGCAGATCTCCAGGCCTTTCTTTCCAAGTACTGCTCAGTGGGCTCAGAGTGTTTAACCTTTTGGTTAGTCCTATCTAAAGTGGCTACTTGGTTCCAACCCCTTGCAGACAGGCAGGAAGGGCCCAGTTTTATCAGAATATAAGATTTCTCGGTAGTTGCAAGGAACTGGAGTTTTTTTTTAAAAAAAAAAAATAAGAGTGCTTCTGAATGTTACTAGGGAAGGCATTGCTTTATAAGGAAACCTGAATAAGTTTCTCCAGCATTCTAAAAGTTCTGAGCTGGTTATGGCCCTCAGTCCAGGCCTCTTCAGGAAGGAAAATGAAGAGGGCTGAAAAGGATGCCAACCAGCGTTCTGAGGCAAGCACTTAGCACAGGCAGTTAAAAAAAAGCAAGGCCTTTTAACTTCCTAGAACTACCTCTTCCGCCAGGGCTCTTCTGAGAAGACCCTTGAATTAACAACACTTTTCCCCTCTCTTTCCATGAGCCGTCTCTCTGTCCATTTTCAAGATGTCCTTAAAATCTCCCCCTCAGTCTGGGAGGCTGCTCTCTGATGGATTCTGGGTCATCAGAGCTGAATGCAGTCACGGTGACAACATCCCTCCGCCGCGCTGGTGAGAGCTCCATTTTGCACATCTGTCAAATGACAGCTTGTGAAGGTGACCCTTCCCTGCTTGTCTCCTCTGCTGGGTGGGAGACCAGCCCCTTTTTCTGCCTGCTCAGGACTCTTGCCACTGCCAGCTGGGTCACTGGCAGGACTTGTCCACTGCCGCCACCAAGATGATAGGTCTCGTGTGCTGCAGGCTGTGTCCAGTGTCCCCTGGAAAGCAGAGCATAGATGTCCTTGGTGTCTCATCATGTCACTAGTTGGCTACCTTCTCTTTGCTTTCTCTGTTTGACTTGGAGACTAGATGTGACGGGGTGGGAGTGGGAGGTGAGTGGTTAGCTGGGAGCACGATTCCTGACCCAACTCCATGTGGCCCTCTGTGCCAGGCACCCTGCATACATGTTTCACAGACACATTCATCTCATAGTGCCATAGCTTTTCCCCTCACTGTTCTGAGGCTTCTCTGTCTCTGCTCTCCGTTCTTTCCACTCACACAGCCGGAGAGACTTTTGAACAACTCAAATTAGATCACACCATCTGCTTAAAAGGCTCCTGTGTGTTCTCTCAGCACTTAGAGTAAAACTCAGATCCGTTCTTGCAGACCAAGATGTCCTGTGTAACCCAGCCGATGTCTGGATTTGTTTCCTAGTGCTTCCGTGACCAATGACCCCACACTGGGTGCCTCACAACCACAGAAATGGATTCCCTCACAGTTCTGGAGTCCAGAAGTCCAACATCAAGGTGGCAGCAGGGTTGGTTCTTTCTGGAGGCTCTGAGGGAGAATTGATTCCATGCCTCTTTCAGTGGTCACCAGCAACTCTTGGCATTGGTGACTTGTGGCGCGTCGCTCAGCCTCCATCTTCACATGGCCTCCTCTTGTCTCCGTGTTTCTCGTCCTCTTAGAAATACACTTGACGTCGGATGTAGGATGAACCCAGTCAATCTAGGATAATTTCATCTCGATACTTCACTCAATACATCCACAAAGACCTTTTTTCCAATAAATAAGTCAGGTTCTGGGGCTAGGAATTTATTATATCGTTTTGATGGTCACCGTCCAACTTACCATAGTACCCCTCTCTCTTCCACCTCGTTGCCTGTTACTCTCCCTTCTGCTTGCTACACTGGAGCCTCGCTTGTCTTCTTCTGTGCTGGGGAAGCATTAGGGAGAGGTGAGGACTGCGGTAAAATGCACAGCACAAAACCCAGAAGCCAAACAATCAAATCTACTGCTGGCTTATCTCCACCTCAGCTTTTTTTAAAAAAGATACTTTATTGTGCTTTAAGTGAAAGTTTTTAATTCAAGTCAATTTGCCATACAAAAACTTGCAGACACACTGCTATGTAACTCTAGCTGCTCTCCTCACACTGCGACAGCACGCTTCTGCTTTCTGCCCTGTATTCCCTGTGTCCGTTCAACCAGCTCCTGTCTCTCCTCCCTCTCATCTTACCTTTGGACAGGAGCTGCCCAGTAAGCCTCCTGTATCTAGCTACACCAAGAAACATACTCTTCGCCAGTATCACTTTATGTCTTACAGTCCAGTCCAATCTTTATCCAAGTCGTTTCAACTCTAGGCTAACAGAGAGTCCAGTGGCCATGTCTTTCAGGGACCCCCCAGTCTATTGGATTATCTACCAAGTCTGGTCTTTTTAATAGGGTTTGAGTTTCCCCTGCTGTGTCAGGGACTCTATGTTGCATTCCCTGTCAGAGCAGTCACTGGTCCCACCTCAGCTTTTACCCAGCTGTCCCTGCACCCTGCACTTTCCATGACTACGGGTCCTGCCGCAAAGGTCATCTCTTCACAGAAGACTTTCCTGACCAGTTCTCTGGAGTTGCTCCCTCTCACCTCACCTGGCTTCATGATCTCCAAACACACAGCAGTATCTCATGCTGTGTCCAATGGTCCACTTGCTTAGTACTTGTCTCCCCAGGAGAAGGCACACCTGGGCCGGCACCTCTTTGGCTTATTCCCTGCATTCCTCTAGGGCCTAGAACAGAGCCAGGAATAGCACAGGGGCTCGTGAGTATTTGTTAAATGAACAAATGTGATGCACTCACCTCCATCCTCATAGGAGGAAACAGAGGCTAGAAAAGAGGGGAAATTACTTGTTTAAGAGTTCGCAGGAGTGAAGAGGCAGTGTTACTTTGGACTTGTGGACTCAGATCCTACTTCGCCTAATTCCTAGCCCACTGTCACCTTCCAAGCCCCCTATTTTGGGGAGCAGATGCATGCAAGAAGGGTCCTGGATGTGCAGGACAGATGTAATGTGGGCCCACTGCCCTGTGAGGGTCGGGAGCGTGGGCCCGGTTATCCCTTTGAGGAATGTCGCCTCTGTCCCCTCTTCCCCTGGAAAGCACTGTCCCCTCTCTAATTGATGCTCCATTCCACCACCTTCCAGGGAAGCTGAGGCTTTTCTTTCAAGAGGCAGATGATGGTTCTTTCGTCAACTCTGTGGACCTGAACCCGGGTAGCTGAGGCCAGGAACACTAAAGCAAAGGGCTGCAGCTGTAACAGAGCGGCTGACCACACTACACTTCCAGCTGTAGCGTGTGGGCGTGTGTCCGTGCGTGTGTGCGTGCGTGCTTGTGTGTGTACATGTGTGTGTGTGTTGAAGTGATGTGGCTGATAGCTTGCTTTATATTTAGTTGAAAATGATAAGAAATGTCTGTGGTAGCAAAAACAACTTCCCCAGCTCCACTGACTGCCAAGCAAACCATGGGTAGGAGGAAGGTCACTGGTGGCTATGTCAGTCCTCACACTATAAAGTGCTGTCCCGGGTCACAGTCAATGTCTGGGATTTGTATAACGCTCCGCATCTTCTCTGCTTGCATCTCACACCATGACCCCCTCACTTCAGGCCTCCAGATGCCTGGGATCCAGTCCGCCATCCCTACCTTCAGCCACCAGGCACCCTCATGCCTCAGGGCCATTGCACAGCCAGTTCTCTGTGCCTGCAGTCCTCTGCCTTTCCTTCCTACTCATTGGATCCCAGTTGGAGCTGACAGACTCCACACTGTCCCAAACAGTAATCATTGGCCACATGCAGCCACCAAGAACTTGACATGTGGCTGGCGCCACTCCAGAACTGAATTTTTAACTGTTTCCGTTGATTTACAGCCAAAAACTGGTACAGTACTCAATTCAGTTGCTGAAAAGTCTAGATATTGCTGCCTGCCAAGCTGTTGAGCCCAAGGCCTGATCTATGACTGGGTATATTCCTCAGGTTATAAGTACCATGTATTACTTATTTGTGTCACTGATGATGCTGGTCTTCCCTGGTTGACTGTAAATGCTGAGAGGGCAGGGGATGAGTCTGTTTTGGCTCACCAGGAGCCTAGCACAGTGCCTGGTAAATGGCAATGCCTGGCACATGGACAGATAAATGGATGGACAGATAGATAAAAGAATCAATGAAGGCAGATACAATTGTCTGTGTTCTCTGATTTCTCCTCCTTCCTTGCCATCTGCTGTTGTCATCAAATTGATTCTAACTCACGGTGACCCCATGTGTGTCTGAATAGAACTGGGCTCCATGGGATTTCCAGTGACTGATTTTCTAGAAGCAGGTCACCAGGGCTTTCTTCCAAGACACTGTCATGTGGATTCCAACAGCCAAACTTTCAGTTAGTAGTTGAATGCTTAACCATTTGTGTCACCCAGATAAAAACATATATTTGGAGTTAAAAGTCTCAGGTTTCTCTTAATGTAGTTCAGCTGGTCATGGCCCTCATTCAAAAGAAATCCAAGTCGTTCCACTTCCACTTCACAGCAAAGCAAAGATTCTGGGTTGTCCATCCAGACACACTCCCTTCCTTTCATTTCCACTGGGATCCAAGTCAGCTACCTCTTCCCTACACCCTGACGCTGCCTGCCTTCCTTCCTTTCATCTGTTGGTGGTGGTGGTGAGGTTAGCCCTCCTGCAGTGACACGCAAGACCTACTGGATTTGGAATCTGAGAGACTGAGGGTTGGGATCCAGCTCTGGGTTCACTTAGCTGTGTGACCTTGGGGAAGTTCCTTGCCCTCTGTGGGCTTCAGTTTCATCACCAAGAGGATTGCACTGGACCAGTGTCTCCCAGGCTTTAGTGATTTACCTATCAACTTTACAGTTTTTGCCACTTTCTTGTGTCACTTGTCCTATTATTTAACTTAACATTTTGCTTTACATTGACCTGTCTTTTTTTCCCTAAGTTTTCACTTTATAAAATAGTGCTGTTTCACAGAGAGACATTGTGAGTCACATAGCCAACTTAAAATTTTCTAGACACCACACTGACTAAAAGTAACAGGTGAAATTGATGTGCATAGTCTATTTTATTTAATCAAATATGCCACAATGTAATCAGTATAAAATTATTAATGAGATACTTTATTTTTCACACTAAGTTTTAAAAACTCTGCTATGTCTTTTACACTCGCAGCATATCTCAGTGTGGATGCTAAATTCACAGTGAAAATATTCTGTCTCTGTTTAAAGTTTAGAGAACTTGAAGCACTTAATGAAGAAGATCAAGGACTACAGCCTTTAGTACAGATTACTTCTCAATATACAGAAAGCAGAAATCCTCAAAACTGGATGAATAAGCAACATCGTGATACATGGAGAAATAACTGACATTGTCAAGGATTTCATTTTACTTGGATCCATAATCAATGTTTGTGGAAGCAGCAGTCAAGAAATCAAATGACGGATTGCACCGGGCAAATCTACTGCAAAGGATCTCTCTGAAGTGTTGAAAAGCAAAATGTCACCTTGAAGACTTAAGTGCACCTCACCCAAGCCACAGTGTTTTCAATTGCCTCACATGCGTGCAAAAGCTAGATAATGAATGACGAAGACGGGAGAACATCGACTCCTTTGAATTGTGGTGTTGGTGAAGAATATGGAATATGGTGTGGACTGCCAAAAGAGTGGACAAATCTATCTTGGAAGAAGAACAGCCAGAATGCTCCTTCGAAGCAAAGACAGCAAGACTACAAGGTTTGACAATTAGAACTTAATTGTTCTAAGTGGTTATACCACTGTGGTGAGTATCTCTGTGCCCCCTTTAAAGTACTCCCTTTGGAAAGTTATGCACTGATGTCAGTGCCTAATCTACCCTTCAAAGCAACTTTGGAACTCTTTCTGGAATGGCCATTGGACACAGTGGCAAGGTGACAAGTTCACAAACTTAAATATCTAATTGTCTACAAGGAAGTTTTTAGCCAGTAAACAAACAACTGCATTGGAACATCCTCCCTACTCACCTGATCTGGCCCCCAAGAACTTTTTGTCTTTACCTGAAGACAAAGGAAATACTGAAAGGACGACATTTGGATGACATTCAGAATGTCAAGGATAATCCGACAACAGCTCTGATGGACATTCCAGAAAAGAAGTTCCAAAATTGCTCTGAAGGGTGGACTAGGTGCTGGCATCAGTGCATAACTTCGCAAGGGGAGTATTTAGAAGGCGATTATAGTGAAGCTCAGTAATGAGGTATGTAACACTTTTTCTAGGATGAGTTCATGAATTTAATTGGCAGTCTTGGTATATCTCATATACCTTGGACATGTTATTAGGAGAGACCAACTCTGGGGAAGGGCGTCATGCTAAGTAAAGCAGAGTGTCAGCAGAAGAGAAGAAGACCTTCAACAACATAGGTTCACACTGTGGTTACACCAACGGACCCAAACAGAACAATGATCATGAGGGGGGTGCAGGACCTGACAGTGTTTCCTTCTGTTGTACACGGGGCTGCTACGAGCTGAAATTGACTTGACAGTACCTAACAATCAACATTTAAATTTCGAGGTGTTTCTGGGTGCCACAAGTGTTTAAGTGCTCCCCTGCTAGCCAAACAGTTCATGGTGGGGACTCATCCAGAGATTCACAGTGGAGAGAGTACATTCACTGACCTCAATTATTCTAGTAAATGAATCAAAGATAAGGTTTTAATGATGAATTAAAATGAAATAAAATTAAAAATTCGGTTTCTGAGTGGCACCAGTCATATGTCAAGAGCTTAGCAGCTACATGTGGCTAATAACAGTTACCATTCTGGACAGCACAGACATATTACAATTCCAGATAACACATCAGCTTCCCTGCTGTAAATAGAAGTTAGCCTTAAAAGTCAGTACAGTGAAAAGACAAGAATGACATTCAACTCGGGTCAGATACTGCTGCCTGTTGAGCCCAGGGCCTGCTCTGTCTATTAAAAAGGGACATGGGGCACACATTGACCAGTTGCCATCAAATTCAATCCAACTCGTGGTGACCCCATGTGTGTGTCGCAGGAGAACTAAGCTTCATAGGCTGGTTTTTCAGAAACAGATTGCCAGGTCTTTCTTCAGTGACACCACTTGGGTGGGCAACACAAACTGTGCCATCAAGGCCACCTTAAAGGACCAACAGTAGTGTGATTCCATAAACACGACACGACCTAAGAGTTAGGGACCCTAAGTTCTAGTTGGAACTCAGCCAATTCTACCTCCGTGGCTTTGAAGAAGGCTTCGATTCCTCATTCTGTAACATGGGGGTATTGCCTTCACAAGCACTGTGCCCAGTGCTTCTATGAATTGTCTCATTTAGCCCACGCCATAAACTCTGAGAGGAAGGCATGTTATACCCGTTTCACAGATAAGGACACTGAGGGTCAGGCAGGGTGAAGCAACATGCCAGACTCCTGCTGATAGGAAGCCATGAAGCTGGAATGGGAATCCAGGTCTATGAGATCTCAGAGCCTGCATCCTTTTCCACCAGACTCACAGGTTCTAAGGACTCTCTCCATTCCAAGAAGTGGTGTGTTCTAGGACATTGTCAACATGCAATTTGTGGTTTTTCTTGGAGCTGTTGGTTGTCATTTATGCCCAGTTCCTGGTGTGTTTTCTGTCTAGCCATGTATTTCTCGGGGTCCCCATCTCCATTATTTCTTGCTCCTCCATCTAACTGCTTGTTTTCATTCTCTACCCACTGTGAACCCTGGGAATTTCTTACAGTTTCACCCTCCCCAGAGTTTGTGAATTGGCAGCCTGGTGGGCCGTACCAAGGCTGCAGACATATTTGCTTTGGCTCATACAGTGTTGGCTTGCATGGTGTTTTTGAATTTTTAGAACTAGTTGCCAATGGTGAAATATTGGGACGGTTCATATAAAAAAAATCTGGATTTCTAGAACTTTTTTAAAAAATTGGCAGCACTGGACCATTGGATAGAGAGCTGAGTAGTGGCTGCACTTTGATGCACCCCCAGTCCTCACTTCTCCCTGTTGTCTGTCATCTCCTAGCTCTTGACCCAGCCCCAGTGCCAGCTGTCACCTGTCATTGTGTGCATGCTGCCATCTTAGAATAAAGCTGAGTAGCAGTACTGTATATTGCTGTGTCATTTTCTAGCTGGGCAATCTTGGGTAAGTGCCTCGATGTCCTCATCTGAAAAATGGGTGTAATATATACCTCAAAGGGTCATTGTAAGAATTAAATGAGTTAATTGGTGTAAAGCACTTTGAAGAGTTCCCTGGGACACAGTAAGCACTGCATATGTGTTGGTTATTATGACTAAGAAAGTGCTGTGTTTTCTGCACCTACGTGTCTAGCACGAAAGGAAGAGAGACAAAGAAGGTGACGTGTTTTCGAAAAACAACAGGGAGTGTGATTCTTCGGGCAAGTGAGGTATTTCCTAAAACTGGACCACTGTGTCCACTTACATTACCCGACTGTCTCTTGCAGGCATTTGAATTCATGGTACCTGACCACTGGCATTTTGTGGTGTCCTACCAGCATCACCTATGTGTTCAGAGCCACGTGGAGATTCAGTGGCAGGACCTACTTTCACCTTCCTGCCCTCTTGTGTTCAGAATCTCAGCCACGATTCTCAGGACAGTCTTGCAGCTGATATTGGTGAGTTCCCATTCTCCAGCTTTATCTGAAGACCAAGTCATATTCCGGGCTGCCATTATTTCTGAAGGTTTTGCTGAACTCACAGCAACTCTTTGAGGCAGACATAGTCCCTCGCCTTGTGATAGAATTGATTGCTTAATCCATTCGGTCATTTTCTCCTGGTTTGACAGAGCACGAAGCTCTGTTTCTGGTGCCTGCATTCAGACAGGAATTGTGCATTTAGGGAAAAGCCCTAGGTAAAAAGCAGTATTTGAGTCCAGTGGATTTACAAGGTGGACACTAGAACACAATGACATATGACTTGCTTATTGAGAGTCTATAACATGCTGGGTACCACAGGAAACCTGGCATGCTTTCTTTCTAATCACCATGGCAAGAACGCAAGGCACAGAAGTTTAATAATATTTGTTGATATCCCACTTTATGTGAGGGCAAACATATGCCAAGAACAGTGCTCACTATTTTACAATTTCATTTAATTCTCAAAACAACCTTATTAGGCAACCTTAGGTATTACTACTGTCCCTTTTTCCTGGGGGGCAGCTGAAGCTCAGAGAGGGTGAGTAAGTTTCCTAAGGCCACAGATTAGCAAGTGGTAGATTCAGGATCCAGACCTAGGCAAGCTGACAACAGAGATCACGTGTTTAACTGCTAAGCTCTGCTATCCACTTCTTTAAGAAAACTCTGGTTCAGAGAGGTTAAGTATCACATCTAAGATCACACAAGGGTAAGAAAGAGGATTATACTTCATATCTGCTCATTTTCAAGGAAACGTGTTTCACACCCAGCTTCATAAAGCAGAATGTGACATGTAGAGTCACTATGGAAACTGTGCTGGGACAGGGACTACTAAGCTGCTGTCTTGGACCCCAGTCCACAGCCTGCCCAGGCAGTCTCCAGCATAACCACATTACTGATCCACGCTTGTTTCTCCTTTGTACTCATTTCTCCAACTCAACGTGCTCAAGCAGGTGCCAGCTTACCTGGGCTATTGGTAGACCCCCACCAACAGTGACTTGACCAAGGTCACACAGTGAGTTTTCACTACAGCCAAGCCTGGAATCCAGCACTCCTGGTGCAATACTCTTTCCTTTGTGGTTATAAAAAGGCTCCTAACTGACCCTGGTTGGTGCAGTGGTTAACTGCTACATCTGCCAACCAAAAGGTTGGTAGTTCAAATCTACCAGGTACTCCTTAAAAACTCTATGGGGAAGTTCTACTCTGCATATAAGGCCACCATGAGTTGGAATCGACTTAGTGGCAGTGAGTTTTGTTTTGGTTTATAATGTCTAATGACAAGGAGCCCTAGTGGTGCAGTGGTTAGGTGCTTGGCTTCTAACCAAAAAGTTGGCAGTTCAAACCCACCAGCTGCTCTGGAGCCTTTGAAGCCCGATGGGGCCGTTCTTCTCTATCCTAAAGGGTCACTATGAGTTGGAATTGACTCAATAGCAATGAATGTTTTCTTTTCAATGTCTAATGAAAGAAACTCTGGGTGGCACAAATTGTTTACACTCATCTGTTAACCTAAAGTTTGCAGTTCGAACTTATCCAGTGGTACTGAGGGAGAAGGTCTGGCTATCTGTGTCAGTAAAGACTGAAGGCAATAAAACTTTAGGGAGCAGTTCCACTCTGTCGCATATAGGGCAACCACGAGTCACAATACACACTATGGCAACTTTTTTTTTCTTTAAATGTTGAATGTAAATTTATACGGGAATGTACATTTTCACTCAGTCATAATAAAAAAAAAATGTTGAATGTGCCTAAGTAGGGGCCAGACAAACTAGGGATTTTTTTTTTATTAGAGTGCACATGTGCTTTTGAAAGGTGTAGACATCAAATAAGTTTACAGCACAATTATGCAATGGGATACTATGCAGCTGTGTAAAAGAATGAAGAAGCTTCAGCTATACTGTTAGGGATGATTAATGTGAAAAAGAAAAAGATACAGCCTAATGGTGTATAATATGCTCATTTTGTGGGTTAAAAAAAGGGGGGGTATGTTTACTGTATATGTACTATTCACATTTACTCTGTATGCACAAAGAATCTTTGAAACAGTACAGGAGAAACTAAGACAGCGATGACAGTGGTCACCTGTGTGGTCTTGGTGGTGGATTTGGGAACCAGTGAGCACGAGAAAGGATGAGAGGGAGATATTTCCATGTGTGCCTTTCAATACTTTTTGGTTTTCGAACTATATGAATGTTGTTACCTGTTTAATGTATTAAAAACAAAACAAAACCCAGCTATTCCTCAGCTGTAGTCAGTTGATACTTCCTGAGAACAGGAGCCCAGAGCCGTCAAATTTTCTAATTTTTCAAAGGCATTTGGAAATTTATTTTTTTAATTCTCAATTTTTAATTTCCAATTGTCTGTTGATAGTATATAGAACTACAATAGGGTTGTTTTTTTTTTTTTTTTTTAATATGAACTATTTATCCTGCAACCATGCTGAACTTACTTGTTAGTTCTGGGAGATTTTATTGTGCAGGTACAGCCTTTGGGATTTTCTATGAATGCAATTACATCATCTGGACTAGAAACAATTTAATTTATTCCTTTCAGAACACATTTCATTGCTTTTTCTTGCCTTATTGCTTTGTCTAAGACTTTCAGTACCATACTGAATAAGAGTACTGAGAGCAGACATTCTTGCCTTACTCCAGATCTTAGGGGAAGGCATTCAGTCATTCGCCACTAAGTATGATGGTAGCTGTAGGCTGTTTACAGACGCCTTTTATCAGGTTTAAGAAGTTCTCTTCTGTCCTTCAATGGTTGGGTTTTTATAAAGAACAGATGTTAAATTTTGTCAAGTGTTTTTTTCTGTGTCTCTTGAGACAATGATATGATTTTTTTTTCCTTTAGTTTGTTACAGTGATGAACTACGCTGAGTACTTTTCACATGTGGAACCAGCTTTGCATGCCTGGGATAAACCCCATGTGGTCTTGATTCATTATTCTTTTTATGTATCGCTGGATAAAACCAACTAACCAACCATTGCCATCCAGTGGATTCTGACCCATAGCAAACCTATAGGGCAGAGTAGAACTGCTCCGTAGAGTTCCCAAGGAGTGGCAGATTCCAACTGCCACCCTTTTGGGTAGCAGATGTAGCACTCAACTCCTATGCCACCAGGTTTTCCATTGTTTAAGATTTCTAATATTTTGTTGAGGATTTTTCAGTCTCTGTTCATGACAAATATTGGTTTATAGTTTTCTTGTAATGTCTGGCTTTGATACGAGGGCAAGGCTAATTATGGTCTGTTGTATATAATGTCACCATGGGTTGGACCTGACTTGACAGCAACTAGCAATAACTACCACAAAGTATTACAAAACAAACTGGGAATTTTCCAAATTTGTAAATGATAAAAAAGTCACTTACAAAATGCTTACTATGTGCCAGGCACTGTTTCCAGTGCTTAACTCATCGAATCCTCATGGCAACACTACAAAATATATACTGTTATTGTTGTTACTTCCACTGTGCAGATGGGGAAACTAAGGCACAGAGAGGTAAAGTTACTTGTCTAGGGTCACACAGCTTGTAAACAGCAAGCCCCAGGGGTACAACTCCAGAGTTTGGACCCAACCTACTGATGACATTTTCTCTAATGTCAGATGCTGTACAGATCACCAAAACACAACACAGGGCTCAGTTCAGCTTGTAAGTTACCATGTTCCCATCTCTGTTTAACAATGCCAATAACTGCCATGTGCCAAAGCACTTGCTACCAGCCAGGCTACAGGCTCCCTTGACCCCTTCCTTTTGCACCACCCCTCCAAGGAGGCAGGTATTGCCTTCTTCATTTGGCCATTGTGGAAGTCTCCTGCTGGGGGAGAGGTAGTTGCAGGTTACCCCTTCCCTCCTCACCTTATGTCCCTTAACATCAATAATGCCTTTGAGAAGGTAGCGTTTCAGATGTATCATTCAAACTTCAGTGCAATGTCATGCTGCCCCCGAGTTCCCAGGAGGGCTCCTGTGCTCCCTCCCACTCTCCTCCTCCAGGCATTCCAGCTCATGCTCCTCACCTTTGCTGCTTCCTGCTTTGCAGTACCTCTTCCCAGCTGGCCCAGTCACTGTCCCCAGAATTGTCCTGCGGACTCTGCTGACTTATTGTTTTGCATTTTGATAAGTCAGAAACACCTTGCTTACTTAAAAAGGAGGAGAGAGGGAAAGAAATGTAGTTTTAGGGACAGCTCAGGAGCCCTGGTGGCACAACGGCTAAAGTGCTCACGGAGCAGATTTCCCAATAGGCAAGGTAAGCAAGATGCTTATTTTGCTTTACCAGATCATCTTTAGTGAACAATTCTCCATTTTTTCACCACACCAAAGATTCTGTTTCTAGGTATTGCTGGCATTTATCTCTCTCTCAACCCCGCAGTACCTTCCTACGGAGTCCAAGCCTCTTTTCAAAGCTATAGTCTCTGGCGGGGTGGATTACCCAGTAAGCAAGGTAGCACAGGCTTACTTACGCTTACTCACCAGCCTGTACTCAGCAAATAGACTAGTAAGCAAGCGTAAGTGAGCCCATGCCTGCTTGCTTTCTGGGTAATTTGCCCTGAGCACCCAGCTGCTAACTCACAGGCCAGTAGTTTGAACCAGCCAAGCAGCAGCCATTCCTAGGGAGAAAGATGTGTCCGTCAGCTTCTGTAAAGACAACAGCCTTAGAAGCCCTACAGGGTAGTTCTACTCTGTCCTGCAGTGTTGCTATGAGTCAGAATTGACTCTGTGGTAACAAGCTTGGTTTGGCTTTTCCGGGAATACCAATATCCTCCATAGAGCACACAGCACGAGGAGGAAAGGAAATTCCTGGCATGAATGCAGGCAGCATGATGCAATGCGGAGGACAGGCTTTGTATGCTGTGTTGGCTATGTGACCATAGACAAGATGTTCCACTTCTCAGTTTGTTCATCTGTAAAATGGAGTCAGGAATATGCACAAGTCACAGGGGTTTGGTGAGGGCTAAGCACAAGGATATAGTTGAAAATATGTGCTGTAGAGAAGGCACCAGATACTAAGTGCTTACCCCATGCTAGGACTGTGTTAAGCCATTTTTCCACTGGTTATCTTGGTTAAGTGCTATGGTTGCTAACCAGATGGTGGTAGTTTGAATCCACCAGTTGTTCCTAAGAAACTCTACTAGGCAGTTCTACTGTGTGAAAGAATCAACTCAAATGCAATGGGTCTAGCTGTATTTTTTAGGAGTAAGCTCTGTGATTGGGTGTGTGATGGTTAATGCTGTGTATCAACTTGACTGGACCATGGTTCTCAGTGGTTTGAGAGCTAAGTAACGATGTAATCACCTCCATAATGAGATCTGGTATAATGGAATCACCTCTGTGATAAGATCTGCTAGGAGCAGCCAATCAGCTGAAAGGACATTTCCCTTGGGGGTGTGGCCTGCATCTAATCATGTGGACTTTCTGGCTTTTACTCACTCCAGATTTTGCATCTGACCTCTGGTTGTTGGGACTTGATCTAGCAGCTTATCTGCTGATCTTGGGAGTTACCGGCCTCCACAGCCTGTAAGTGAGAGGCCTGCAGCTACAGGAGTCAGAAGAAGCTTCTGTTCTGACCCACAGATTCAGGACCTTCAGCCTATACAACCTCATGAGCCACTTCCTTGATACAAATCTCTGTATATTTAACTATATACACTTCACTGGTTTTGCTTCTCTAGAACTAAGACGGGGCATTAGTGGTTCAGTGGCAGAATTATTTCGTTCCATATGGAGGCCTGGGTTTGATTCCCAGCCAATGCAGTGCAGCCACTGCCCACCTGTTAGTGGAACTTTCTGCCTGCAGTGATGCTAAACACTCAGCTGAGCTTCTAGACTAAGATGGACTAGGTAGAAAGGCCCGGGGAAAATTAGGCAGCAAAGACCCTATGGAAGGCCACTGTCTTGAGTATGGGATGGCACAGGACCGGGCAGGACTTTGTTCCATTGTGCATGGGGTAACCATGCGTCCGACACAGGCTGCACGGCAGCTGACCACAAACACAGCCCTCTGTGAGGCCAGTACTACTGTTATTCCCAGTTTACAGATGGGGAAAATTGAGGTACAGAGAAGGCAAGCACGCTCTAAGTGGCAGAGCTCTACCCATCCTTCTAGGCAGACTTCCCTGGATCCCACCAGCAGACACGTTAAATCAGACTCTGAGACAATTCCTGGAGTCAGAGGGCTGGACCCCCAACTTTTCCCAAGCCCTTCCAGCCAACCTAGAGCCTGATGGAGATTGGAAAGATTCTCACGACTTTCTTGTTGTTTCCAGTTCCTGGTCCCAAACCCTTAGCAGCTCACCATCCTTCCCTCAGTTTCCCCCCTCATCTCTGACTGCCTCTGCGAGAACTTGGAAAACTTTGGGCGAGGCCCCTGCCGGGAACAGTGATTCAATTAAAATCTCGGTTTTCAACAATATTATGAAGTCCTGCGGTCAGTTACTTCACACCCAGCATAGCTGCGCGGCCCAGTCGGTGGCGAGTAGTGACAGTTCGCTAATTGCTGGTGCTGGGAGGCGGAGCAGGCAAGGCTGAGCCCAGCTAGTGGGGAACGCGCTGAGCTAAGAGCTTTTCTCAGCTGACCACGCCTTACATTTCCCTCTCTGGCTACCAGTCTGTCCGAGCAGCACCCCCTCTCCTCAAAACCCACTCGGCTTCACGACCACCACAACGGCAGTGCCACTGCTGTGACCAGTGAGGGATGTCCCAGGCAATGAACTCACACTCCAACTGGCACCATCATCTGTATCAACATCTTCTCACCACAATTTCAGGGGGTACCTGTAACTTTATTGCCCATTTGACAGATGTAAAGACCGAGGCAAGGAAACACAGAAGGCCCACATATTAACCCAAGCAGAGACTGGATCAATAACCCAGTTCTGCGTCTTGTAGAGTTCATACTCTAAACCATTAGAACAGACTTGCCTTCCATATGGTTTTAAGAGAGTGACCACTGGATTTTACTTCGGTACCAACCTTGTAAGCCATCTACGATAAACAGTTATCAGTCTGTGACTTTGGACCAGTCTGGCCTTCCAGATCATTCTTTGCTAGAATTCTAAGTGCTTTTGCTTATGGGCTCCCTGAACTCAAAGACTGTGCCTTAGGGGTGTTTGGGTCCCTTATGCACTACCCTAGTACTTGAAACACAGTTAAAATTTAAAAAAAAAAAAAAAGTCTTTCTGTTGAGTCCATTCCAACTTCGTGTGACCCTATTCATTTCAGAGTAGAACTGCAGTCTATAGCACTTTCAATGGTTGCAACCTATCAGAAGTTAGACTGCCAGTTCTTGGGTGCATTTGAACTGCCAATCTACTGGTAAGCATGTTGATATGGGGTACCACTGAGTGAATTACGACTCACAGAGACCTTATAGGACAGAGTAGAATTGTCTCATAGGGTTTCCCAGGCTGTGATCTTTCACAGCAGCATATCAGCAGCTGATCCTCCAGCCAACTGGAGTGGCTGGTGAGTGTGAACCACCAATCTTTTGCTTAGCAACCGAGCTCTTAACTAGTGTGCTACCAGGGCTTCTTACTAGAAGGTCAAGTGTTTGCATTACTTAGGGAACCTGAAATGCAGTAGGTGGCCATGTGCTTAGCTGAGTGAATGAATACATCATACTTCTTCAGTGTTCCAACCCCAGCCCTCACTCAGTCATTTGTAATGTCTTTAAGATCTGATTCAGAGCCCAAATCAATGACAACTTTTTTTTTTTAAGTCCCTAGCCCAGGCTCAACCTTGAAGAGCTTGTGCCTAGCACAGTGCCTGGTATACAGTTGGTGCCAATGATACAGATCAGGAAGGCTCCATCTGGCACAGGAGTTAGACTGTGGGGGTCTAGAGAATCTTCAGTTCCACCTTGAGGTCTTTGAAGGTCTGAACTCTGCCTTATTCTCCTCCACTCTCATATTTCTTCTGTGGACCCTGGGAAGGCCAGCTTCCCCATGGTGTTCTTATCTCTGCCCCCTAAGGGTTTCCAGAAGAAAACCCTCAGGGACTGGTTACATCATCAGTAGAGAGGATGGAGAGCAGAGGGGTAGGTGGCCACATGCATTCTGATCTGAGGGCTAGAGGGGAAAGGAGTCTGCCACTTCACCGATTCAGCAACCTTCTCAAAATTCTCTTCCCCAAAGAGAGCTCTGGAAAGAGGCACGGAAGGAGAGGCGGGGAGGGATGTGCAAACTGAACTGAAATCAATCCAGCTAGAGGTAATTAAAGGACGCGTGCCGCTGCCCCAGCAGGGCGAATCAGAGCTGAGTTTCTCTCCCAGGGCAGCCAGAGTGATTAGTTAGTAATAAAAGCTTCGTCACCCGCTGGGGGAGAGGCTCCCACGTTAGTAAACTTCTGCTTTCTCATGCCTGCCAAACTGGGGGTAGGGTGGGGTGGCGTTATTTAAACAACGTCGTCGGGGGTTCTGGCTACGGAGCTGAGAGTCTTGGAAAGGAAATCTCAGCAAGGCTCCCAGAAGCCGAGGTCATGACTTTCCAGGGTCCCAGGATGTTAAGGTTCTCAGACTAGTAAATGATGGCACTGCACATGCTACATGGTTCTAGGTTGTCCCTGTCTTCCCTGTGCCTGCAAGTGCCAACGGACGGAGCCGATCTGAGGGCTGGGGGAAGATCTTTGGGAATCTTTTTGCTACAGGGAAAGCTCAGTGACTCTCTGGAATAAACATCCAAAGGGTCCATCTAAAGCTGCAGCCCCAGGGAAATCTTCCCATTGTCTGTCTACTTCTCTCTCTCACACACACACACAAACACACACACAACACACAGAGAGAGTTCAGCTCTCTTCAGGAATTCAGTCTGAGTCTCAGCCACACTTTGGGAAGGACACAAAGGGGTGGGACTATTAACATACCTGAAGTAGCCGCCAGCTACCCAGAAGGAGTGGGGAGGGGGCAAAGCCAGGGGTGAGGAATGTCTTCAAGGAGACTGTGACCCCTTGAGATGCAGCCTCGGCAGCCCGCCTGTGCGTCTGCACCCTCCGCTGGCCAGAGTCATCCTTCACGACTCCTTGCGGGAGCCTCCAGACCCCTTACTTGATCAGGAAGGCAGCAGGGGCGCATCACTCGCTCCATCCTAACGCCTTCCTAACAAGAGAACGCCGAACATCAGGGGCTCAGCTTCGTCTAGGATCGGGCAGGGACACACAGCAGGGCACAGCCGGCTGGGGCAGAGGGTCAGACATGGGGGAGACCTGAGAAACGCAGACTCCGCAAGCCTTCTTTCCAGAACGTGAAGTCAAGTCACATACAGAGCTCTCTCTGGGTCCCCTCGCAGACGCCATCCTCTTAGGAATCGCAGGAATACACACCAGCACACTTGAATCCAGGCGCACACTCACACCAAGCCCCTCGCCTGCCGCGCACACTCACACCACACACACACAGACTCAGACTTAACACACAGGCGCGCATACTCGTGTCCAGTCTCTGCCAGCCCACAGCAACTTCCCCCCAGTTCGAAAATCTCCGCAGTAGCCCTCAAAGCTTAAACTTTTTCCACGGGGGCGCATCGCGAGGGTCGCCCAGCACCTTAGGTTCCTGGCTTCCCTCCTTCTCCACTATGTCCCTCACCTGGTAAACCGAGGCACAGTAGGAGGCTGTAGTAGACTACGGGCACGAAGCCCAAGCCGCAGGACGATCCAGGGGACCAGGACAGGGAGCTGTTGGTGACGAGACGGGCATGCGTGTGCTCCATGAGCGCCCCTCGTCTCCTGGCTACGGCCTGCCAGCCTGCTCGGAAGCCAGTTCGGTGGCAGCGGCGCCGGCGGCAGCTGGAGCGGCAGCGCCTCTCTTCCCGCAGGACTAACTCCCAGCCTTGCCCGGGGCCCCTCTGCGCTCTCCGCACCTGCCGGCGGCCTGGAGTCCCGCTCAGCCCTCCCGCAGCGAGCAGCGCACAGGGCGCACGGACTCGGGAGGGGCTCCTGGAGGGGGTTCGGCGCCTCCCACCCAGGCCCTGCCGCGCTCCCGCCTCGGAGCCGGGGCTGGGACGTTGTTCCCGCAGCCAATCAGATACAGCCTGGGCGCAGGGAGCAGAGGGAAGGAGGCAAGGGGAAGGGGTCCCAGCTGCCGATCTGGGCTCCAGTTTCAGGAGAGAAGATGGAATTAGACCCCACAGCCCCGCAGGAAGAAGGAGGGGAGGACAGGCTAGGCGGTCTCCATCCCTCGTATGAGGGGCGTGGTGTGGGTGTGGGTGGGACCTGTTTCCCCCGCAGCAGGCTCAGCTCCTCGCTCCGTCGTTGTGTCTTCAGTTTGCCCCTCTCCAGCCTCCTCCCTGTCACCTCCCTTTCCCCTAGCCACTGCCTTCAGGCCATCTCCAAATCCCTAGGGCGAGGGGACCAGGGTAAAGAAGTGAGGTAGTAAGGGTTGTCAGGGTCCCTGGATGAGAGACACTAAGCCTGGCTGCTGTCAGAGGAAGAGGATGTGCATTTGTATTGTATTTGTGTATTGGCTCTGGGAAGCCTAGAGGTGGGCTTTCCCTGAACCGGGAAGCATTTGAAGGGGGTGCAGACCAGCGAAGAGAAGGCCGGGGTATGAAGCCATTCTGCCAGGGAGAAGCATGTTGCAGCCGCTCAGACACGTACTGACGCACACAGATAAGTACACAGTACCCAGCAGTGCGGACACACTCACGTACTCACCTGAGATGCGAATGCCCCTTCACCTCACACCCAGACACGTGGATACAAGCAGATGTCTTTGCCAAAGGGCACAAATACCATACTCACACAGTACAAGCAAACACGTGCACACAGGGTAGGACTCATCTAGGGGATAACTGGAGTGTTTGAAGGTGCCTGTAGGAAAGGTAAAGTCAAGAAAGGGGTCGAGGCAACCTTGGAGAGTTGGGGTGAATGGGCCCCGCTCCTCCCAGTCTAGGCTGGTGGAGAGTTGCCGGTGCAGCTTTACTTGAGGTTATTTCAGAAGTGGAAAGGGAGAGACATCCATCTGCAGCTCAAGATGTTGTTTGCAAGGGAGTCAAGGATTACCCCCCACCCCCCACCCCCGTGCGCTCCCTGGCAGCCTTCACCCACAAAGCATCCATTCCTGGAAAGAAGGGACAGGCTGGGCTTTCTGCAGGCTCTCCCAGAGTGCCCCAGAAGAAGGAAAACCTGCCCCTGGCTGAGCAAAGTTAAAAAACGGAGACTTAATGGCCACCGTCTCCTTTAAATGCAACCACCAAAACCCAAAACAAAGACGCCGTCATGTGTGACCAGAAAAGCATCCTGTCTGACCCTTGCAGAGGTTCTGTAGAGATTTGGTCAAAAACCCTCTAGGCTGGATTTATCTGCAGGCAACCAGTGTGATATGAGAACTTAAGGATGAGGAGTGGGGATATGTGTAATGCTTTTTTTTTTTTTTCTTTCTTTACTGTCTCTGAAAGTGTAGCTCATTTTGATAGGACTATTTTCAATCGGTTCTTTGTGTGTGTGGTGAAAACATGCATAACAAAACACACCCCATCTCAACAATGTCTAATAAACAATTCAGAGATGTTCACTGTATTCTTCAAGTTGTGCAACCACTCTTGCTGTCATTTTCCAGATCGGAAGGTGTGCAACTTCACAAAAACCCACCAGTGTCTTCTGAGATCTCCTGATCAGGTGTCAGGCCTCAGGGCGTCTGTACCGGCTGTTCTCTGTGCCTCAAATGCCCTTCCTCTAGACAGTTGCACAACCTGTTCTCTCTCCTCATACAGACTCTTTTCTTTGAGATTTTTCCTAACAATCCTACTAAAAACTGGAATCTCCACCCTCCTTTCCCCAGTAACAGAAACCCTAGTGGCGTAGCGGGTTAAGTGCCCCATCTGCTAACCAAAAGGTCTGCAGTTTGAATCGACCAGGTGCTCCTTAGAAACTCTGTGGAGCAGTTCTACTCTGTCCTGTAGGGTTGCCATGAGCTGGAATCAACTCACTGGCAGTGGGTTTGGTTTCGGTTTTCTTTTTCCCTGACAGTACATACTTTCTTTGCCCTTCTTTGCCAGCTTTTCTCTTTAGCCCTTAGGCCATCCAGGATACCATGTACATTTTGCTAATTTGTTTTGCCCTTTCATTACCCATTTCTGCTTCAGAAGGTAAGCTCCTTGAGGGCAGGGATTTTGTCTGCCTTGTTGGGTCGCCATGAGTCGGATCTGACTTGACAGCACTTGGCTTGGCTGTTCTCTGTTACATTCCCAACTCCTAGATGATGCCTGTGTGTTGTAGATTCTCAATAAGCATTGAAAGAAATGTCTCAATAAGCACTGACCCAGGACATGCAGGGTGCAAGAGATGAATTTATCTCTGTTGGCCATTTCAGACCAGAGTGCTAGAGCGGGGGTGCTGTTAGGGTCGGCGAAGGGAGAAGTAACCTCTGATTTAGCACATGCTTACCTTTTATGACCATTCACTCTAAAAATGATGTGTAAGATTTAGATTCTGGCGCTCTAGTGAGTCTTTATAAAAAAGTAGAAACTTGCCTGGGAAGAGGAACTGGTTTGAATTGAGAATCTTGGTGGACCTCACCGTGTCTGAGCCTCTATTTCCCCATCTGTAAAATAAGGGTCGAGGAAATGAGGTCTGCCCTTGTCCCAGGGATGCTGAGCAGAAAGGGAAGGAGTAGGGGGCCCGTGGAGCTAGATGAGGTTGAAGAGTTGACAGGGGCCTTGTAGACTGTGGTTAGGGGTTTGGTCTTTAAACTTGGTTTCAAGTAGAGGAGTTCCATGATCAGATTTTTATTTTGAAGCATTTGCTTTGCCAGGGAGGTGGAACACTGAGGGGCGGGAGGCAGAAATGGAGGTGGGAAGAGATGTTATGAGGCTATCACGCTGGATGTGTGAGAAGCAATAGTAGCTTGGACTAGGGGGTATTGACGGCGGAGTGGACTGCACCCTGAAAGTCAAGAGACTGAGTGTGTGAAGGGAAACGAAGAGCAAAGAAAACAGAATGAGATGAAAAGAAAATGAGAGACAGAGAGATGGATGGAGAGGGAGAGATAGGGAGGAAGAAAAAAAATAGATGAGATACATTAGATAGAAACAGGGAAAGACAGAAATATGGAGAGTGACACAGACAAGAGACAGATGAATAGACAGACAGACAGACAGAGATTAATGTGGACTGGAAGGCAGAGACAGAGAAATACAGACAAAGACTATGGTTATGGTTGAGACTGCTCTGAATGGGACGACTTGGAGTGCTGTAGGACCACTCTGCTGACTCACCCTGTCACCCATGTCCCGTAAGATTTAAACCTGTCCTCTGATTTCTTCTCGTCGTTTTAATAGTCGCTTCATCCTTGAAGCCTGTCCTAACCTGCTCATGCCCCCTCCTTCTCCCCAGTATAGATGCCCCCTCCTCTACAATATCACCTACCACATTGTCCCAAGACTCCGGGTGACCTGTCATTTGCCCTTCTTGGCGTCAGACTACTTTGTAGGCAGGACAAGTTCCCTTTACCTTGTTTATAGTTGAATTCTCAAACCCAGACTTGGTTTTGAACCCCAGCTCAGCCCCCTGGAAACTGTGTATTCACCAGAAATCTTTTCCTTGAAATGGAGGAAGAAATTCAAGCTAGCTTATTTTTTTTCAAAAGGAATTCACTGGCTCTAACAACTGGAAAGTACGAATGTTTGTGGGACTTCAGGCACGACTGGATCTAGGTGCTAAAATGTTGTCTGTCTCTACCCATAACCGGACTCTGCATCAATTTGTATGGAAATCTGATGGCCTAAGTGGTTAAGTGCTATGTCTGCTAACCCAACGGTCAGCAGTTCGAATCCACCAGGCACTCCTTGGAAACTCTATGGGGGCAGTCATTCTTTGTCACATAGGGTCGTTATGAGTCAGAATTGACTCAACAGCAATGGGCTTTGGCTTCTTTGGTTGCTTTGTATTAGCTGGAAACCCAGGTGGTGCAGTGGATAAGTGCTGTGTCTACTAACCACAAAGTTGGCAGTGCAAATCTACCAGGTGCTCCTTGGAACTCTATGGAGCAGTTCTACTCTGTCCTTTAGGGTCGCTAGGAGTTGGATTTGACTCGATGGCACTGGGTGTGGTTTGTATTAGCTGTCTTCTTAGGCAGTTTCTTGTTGCTGCTGTTGTTATCAGCCATCAAGTTAACCCACAGCTCATGGCGAACCCACTTACAATGGAGTAAACCGGCTGTGATCCATATGGTTTTCACTGACTGATTTTCAGAAGTAGATCTCCAGACCTTTCTTTCTAGTCTGTCTTAGTCTGGAAGGTCTGCTGAAACCTGCTCAGTATCACAGTACATGCAAGCCTCCATGGCCAGACGAATTTTGGCAGTGCCTGGGGTGCATTGGTTGGCATGGGATCCAAGTCTCTTGCAACAGCAGGCAAGAATTCTACCACTGAACCCCCAGTGCCCCACGAGGCAAGTTCTTGGAGCAGCATAAAAACATGGACTCCAGCATTTTGAAATTTATCCCACCAAATTTGCAGTTTGAGCTGAAGGAGAATTTCATCAAAGTCCTAGAAAATCTCTCAACGGATTAAACTGGCCATATGTTCTTCTCAACCAAACTCACTAATTTGAGTTGAATTTCTGCAGCCAACAAAAATATGCCAACTGGACAGGTGTGGCTCACATATTCAGTGCTGGAACTAAGATGAATGGTCAGTTCCTCCCAAACCATGTGGACTACCAAAGAAATGGGCACTTATCTAAAAGACAGCTGACGTTCTGTATCTACAAGACTGGGTGCTGGAAAGGCAAACACAGCACATGCCTGCAGACTAATTCCACAGGCCCGTTAAAGCTAGGACATATCCTTTATTTTTTTTTTTATGTCAAGAATATCAGAGTATGAATCATAAACACACACTGGACACTGGTGAGCAGCATGCATGCGGATGTTTTTTGGCTGAAGTGTGCTGATGTCTGCAACTTCCTTTGAAATGCATCCAATAATTAAATATTGGTATGGATAGAAAGAAGAACAGAGAGATGAAGAGAGATGTGCTCAAGCAAAGAGATGTCGATGGTCGAATTTAGGCAGTGGGTTTGCACTGTCAAACTCTTTCAACTAGTATATATGCTTAAACATTCTTACAATATAGGGAAAAATATATTACATAATAGATCTTGGCCAAGTATATTAGTACAAGCTTTTGTTGAAACCAGCGTCTGTGGACGGCATAGGAACTCTGTCAGAATTCAGCCTTCACAGTTGTTGCAGAAGATAATTCCTCCCCTGGTTTTAGGCTGCCCAAACGGTACCTGACATCTTTCCCTGATTTGCCCGGTTCTTGGCTAACCTTGGCCTTCTCTGCGAGATACAGCTTTTCATTTGTCTTAGTCTGCAGGCTCTTGTTTGCTTTCCAGTAAGGGCTGTAACATCAAGCACTGGCTGGGTTTACTTTATTTCACAGGCAAGGCTTGTGGTTGAGGATGTCTTGGTGTGCTGCTTAGGCTCTGTGCCAGCAGTCCTTGTAGCCATCATTTCGTCCACTTCTTTGAGGTGTCTGTCAATTTTCACAGAAGCAGCTGGCTGAGCTGTCAAGGTAGTCAGGGGCCAGGGGCAGATTAACCAGTCAGCAAGGTATGTGCCAGCTTATACGGAGGTGGTGAGAAACAGGTGCAATTGTTCACCAAAGGTTAGTGAATAAGCACAAGGAAGCCCATGCAGAGCTAATCCGGCCTTGTCCTGTCCAGCGTAGAAATGGAGCAGGATGGACGATTTCCACAGTTGCGTGTCTTCTTCCTCCTAACACCCAGTGAGGGAAAAGGCAGAGCCCGATTTGCACCTGTGTAAAAGTTCATCAGGATGTGAAGAATGACTGAGGACAGGGGGAGGATCAGGTGGGCTTTCCCTGGGAGGAAGAGGAGGCCAAGGTCCCGGGTGTGTGTGACAGATTGACGGAGGGTACCATTGACCAAGATGTGGAGAATCAGGAAATGATCTTTCCTTTCTGGATCACAGACACCCTAGAGACTCTAGAGTATTTGCTAAGTGAAAGTTTACCTGCCGGCAGTGTAGTGGGGAGGAAGAGAAAGGGGAGGTGGAGGGGAAGGGAAGGAAGGAGGGAAGAAGAGGGCAGAGGAAGGAAGAGAAGGGAAGCAGAGGAGAGAGGAGACAGAAAAGCAACGTGTAATAAAGAACAGCAAGTATCACCAAATTCCCTGCTTCTTATCAGCAGAGAACCATGTAACGACTAAAATTAAAAAAGAAAAAAAAAGGCAAGTTATCCCATAAAACCCACTGCCACTGAGTTGATTCTGACTCCTAGCAACCTGATAAGACAGAGTAGAACTGCCCCATAGAGCTTCCAAGGCTGTAATCTTTACAGAAGAAATCCTGGTGGTGTAGTGGTTAAGACCTGTGGCTGCTGGCTAAACGGTCAGCAGGCTGAATCTGCCAGGTGCTCCTTGGAAACTCTATGGGGCAGTTCTACTGTTTCCTCTGCGGTGACTGTCAGTCAGAAAAGACTTGATGGCAACGGGTTTGGTTTTGAGGGTTTTGACCCACATAAAATATCTAAAGCTTTGAGAACTGGAGGGCCCCAGAGAAGATTTTGGGAATCGCCCATATTCGTCAGATGAGAAAACTGAGTCCCAGAGAAGGTTAAGTGAGGTGTCCAAGGTTGCATACTGTGTGTATGGCAGAGCTGGAATATAAACCCAGCCTTTAGAATTCAAAATCTAGCATTGCTCATTGTGTAACTAAGACTTGGCTGCAAAAGAGACTTAACAGTAACTTTTTGTTGACATTATGTCTGTTTTTGTGAATAAAAAGTTAACAGATACTTTTTTTCCTTGATTTGTACAGCATCAGAGGTCTGGAATCCTCTCACGCTGTGTAGAATATCTAGAACATTCCAGGTACTCAAGTTACCAAAACTGGAGTAGAAGAGACGGTTTGGATAATCTTTCCAACCAGTTCATCATGAGAACCTTCTCCAATCCCTGAGTTTCCCTCCACCCCCATCCTTGTACTTCCGCTGCCAAAGGGTTCAATTTTCTTTAAGAGCCCCAGGAAGAGGCATGGGGTATTAAGAGCAGTGAGAGTGGAGGTACTTACCAGAATCCTCCCTGCAGGGATAAAACATTGAAATGTACAGAAAGCATGACTCATCAATGTACAGACAAGGCCAATTATGCCAAGCAGCAAGGATGACAAAGGCAGAACAGCCACAAAGGCCAGCAGATAGGATGATCTGTGGCTGGGTCAGCCTGCGGGGTACAGAGGAATGAGCTGTCCTGCTTGAAAGAGTTGCAGAATGTGCTGAACACCTGGGTGGCAGAGCTGCCGTCTCTGGGCCCAGGACTACGCGTGGCTGATCTCAGAGACAAGTTTATGATCCAAAGTCAGGTTCTGTTGCTACTGTATTTCCCTCTGTAGCTGAGACTGCAGGGAGAAGAAGCTCCAGGAAACTTGGAGACAGATGCCAGCACCTTGTCTAAGCTTTCACAGGTAAAGGTTAGCTGTATGTTGGCAGCCAGTTTGCTAAAGTCAGCAGGTCTCTGGAACCTTCTTAAAGTGTACGACAGTGATTTGCTTTTCTGAGAGGATTCCCTGGGTGGTTTGAGCTCAACTACTAACCTGAAGGTTGGTAGTTCAAATCCATCCAGGAGTACCACAGAAGAAAGACCTGGCGGTCTTCTTCCAAAAGATTATAGCCAAGGAAATCCTGCAGAGAAGTTCTACTTCATAACATATATGGTCTAGGTGAGTCAGAGCTGACTTGATGACAACGAAATTGATTTGATTTGGTTGTTTTCCCAAAAGGACAACTTATGATTCTGGAAATAAACAAAACGTTCTGTCACTGTGGTAAAATTTGGAACTGGTATCAGACAGAACTGGGTTTAAGAAGCCTTCTCCATGTCTGCATGACCTTGGCCAGGTCACTTCACTTCTGTGTATCTCAATTCTCTGTACTCAAACCAGAGATAAAAGTGGCTTCTGCCTCGTAGGGTTGGTACTAGGATGAAAGACAAGAACTCAGCATTCCCATAACCTAGCCATTTGAGTACTTCCTCCATGGAGCTTTGCCATTTGTACTATAGCTTATATAATACGTCTGCTTAAAGTGGTTTGCAATAAAAATACCTCGATTTAAAAAGTAGTTAACATTTAATTAAACATTAAACTTTATCATATAGATGCAAATGAATCTCTTTTGTTCTGTAAAGGAGAAAACCATTAAGAAGATTACGGCCAAAAAAACAATGTCGTTGAAATACTAGCTAAAACAGGCACACTAGCCCAGGGGCGAGGATGAGAAGGCAGGAGGGGACAGCAAAGCTGGACAGATGGAAGCGGAGAAGCTGAGGTTGAGAAGGGGAAAGTGCTGACACGTCACAGTTTGGCGACCATGTCACAGGTTGGCGATCATGTCACAAAATGTGTATTAATTGTTTAACAAGAAACTGATTTGCTCTGTAAACCTTTGTCTAAAGCACAAACAAAAAAAGGTAAATAAAATAAAATAAAATAAAAAACACAACAAAGAAAACCCCCAACTAATAGCCAGCTACTGCAGCCAGCCAATGATCTGAATCTGAAGTCTGTTGAGTGAAGGGAGGGATTGAGAGTGATTAGAATTTTAGAGAGGTGCTGAAGACATGTTAGCACCCACCTGAGAGTTTCCCTTGAGGTAATCAGAGTGGCTGGAAAGGGATTAACTCTGTCACCACGGGAGTCGGGGCTATTTAACACTGGGTCTGAGAACCCCGGAGCTGACCTCGTCCTAGTTGCTCCTCACTGTGGTTAGGGAAAGAAACACTGCAATTGCGTTTCTCCCCTAGCCCTTTGTCATTGATACTGGGAGGCTGCTTTCTGAGGAGCAATTAAGAGGTTCAAGGAGCTCTGGTGGTGCAGTGGTTAAGCGCTCAGCTGCTAACCATGAGGTTTGGGAGAAAGATGTAGCAATCTGCTTCCTGTTAGACTCACAGCCTTGGAAACACTATGGGGCAGCTCCAGATCTGTCATAAGGGGTCGCTAGGAGTTGGAATTCTACCCAACTGGGTTTCTGTTTTTTCAGTTGGGTCGTTCAAACGTGGTGACAGCGTGTACGGTGTAACGAAGCACTACCTGGTCCTGCGCCGTCCTCACGATCCATTGCTGTGCCTGAGCTGCTGTTACAGCCACCGTTGTCCACCCGTGTCATTGAGAGTCTACGTCTCTTCTTCTGACCCTCTACCAAGTATGATGTCCTTCTCCAGAGACTGGTCTCCCTTGACAACAAGTCCAAAGTAAGTGAAATGCAGTCTTGCTAAGAAGCATTCTGGCTGTACTTTTTCCAAGAAATTTGTTGGTTCTTCTGACAGTTCATGGTGTATATATATATATGTATGTATGTATGTATATACAAATATATATATGTATATGCAAATCAGATGGAAACGTTGGTTTGGTTTTTGGAGGGTGGCTGGAATTTTGCTCTTACTTTAAAGCTTTGGTGGTAACCCATCTGACCATTGGGTGTTTCCTGGTCAAAATAGACAGTGGAGGTTAAAATGTGTCATGGCAGAAAGAGGAATGAGCACAATTTTTTTTTTGTTATGATTGAATGAAAATGTACACTCCCATATAAATTTGCATGCTCACCTATATGCAGCTCCAGCTGCTCTCCCTGCCTGGTGACAGCACACTCTTCTTCTCCGCTCATACTTGTCTTATCCTCCCAACAATCTCCTATCCCCTGCTCTCCACCCACTCCCCCGCCTCCAGTAAGAGGTCAGTAAGATGACATCCTATAGATACATAGAACCATAAAGTGCACACATGATATAGTCACTCTGTATCACTAAGTCCAACTCATTCCTGTCCGAAGAGTTGATCTCCATTACTATTTATGGACAAGGACAACATCAGGGCCAGGGGCCATGCTCCCAGGGGAGCCCCAAGGCCCCTGGGCCATCAACTGTGGTCTTTTAGTGGAGATCTCAGGGTGCTCCCCTTTTCATTCTTGTGTTGCCAGTGAGACTCCACTTTGTGAGCTCCATCACGGCTATCACTGGTGGTAGCCGGGCATCATCCAGTTCTTCTGGTCATAAGTTGATATAGTCACCCACTCACGTGGGTCTCTCTGTCTTCTGGATTCTCTTTCCCCTGTGTCATTTTGGTCCTTGGTGATCATCTGTTCCTGGTGAGTTGGGACCGTTTGCAGTATCTTCAGACGGCAGCTTGGCAGCTTTTAAGACCCCAGATGCCACTCACCAATGTGGGGTGCAGAAGGCTGTCTTAGCAAAATGCTAGTTGTGCCAAATGGCCTCGATTTCCCCTTAGAGCGTGGTCCCCAGCCCCCCACCCTAGCTACTCTGTCCTTGCAATATTTAGTTAAGATGGGAGGAGAAAACATGTTATGTTCAAGTCCAGTTAAAATTGATCTTCTTTCTGATGTGTGCTGTCACGGATTTCACCCAACCAAATTTCTATAAACTATCTAATTTAAACCCTCCCCATCTTACCCTCCCTGCCTCCCCACACTTGCAGCTGTCAGAGAGTCTTTTCTCCTATGTATGAGTCTGTTTTGAAGTCCTTATCATAGGGGTCTCATACAATATTTGTCCTTTTGTCACTGACTGCTTTCACTCAGCATAATGCCCTCCAATTTAAACCAGGTTATGAGATATTTCCTAAAATCATCATTGTTCTTTATCATTGTGTAGTGTTCCATTGAGTATATATAACATAGTTTACCTATCCATTCTTCTGTTGTTGGGCATCTGGGTTGATTACATCAAAGAACACAGTTTTTGAGGGCTTCTGTGTTCTGGATTCTTCAGAGTTAATTTCATCTGTCAATTTGGGTAGGTTTTGGTTCCCACCTGTTTGGCCAAACACTAGTCTAGTTGCTGTTATTGAGTAGTTGTTACATGTAATCAAATCATTTGGCCAGTGTAAAGCAGATTGTGTAATTTAATGTAATGCAGTATGATTACCTTATCTTCAATGTAGTAGAATCAACCAGCTGAAGGTCTTTAAGAACAAAAAGGTAGTTTCCCTGATGTGTTCTACCTCTAGCTTACAAATGAATATTTTGGCAGAACTTTCATCTGACTTCTCGTCACTTAACCTAAAAAGTTTGGAACACAAGTGTGAAGAGGCCTCCGGGCTGTCTGACTTTGAACTTTTCAGCCCTCCCAGTTGCATAAGTTAACTCCTTGAAGTAAATATGTCTCTCTCTTTCTCTTTCCATATATGTATCACTGACTTTCTTTTTCTTCAGAATGTTTGGATTACTCATAAACTTTTACAAGTAGGAATTAATGTCACCATATTAGAAGCAATGATGTTGTCAGGTACCATCAAGCCTATTCTTGTAAAGACCTATGTATGGTGGGATGAAGTCCCCAGACAGACCTGCACCATCCTTACAACCACTGTAATGTTGAGTGCACTGTTACAGCCACTGTTGTCAACCTATGTCACTGACGGTCTACCTGTCTTTTGCGGACCCTCTACGTTACCAAGCATGATGTCCTTCTCCAGGGACTGTTCTCCTTAATAACATGTCCAAAGTAAGTGAAATGAATTCTCACTATCATCACTTCTAAAGAGCATTCTTGCTATGCTTCTTTCAAGAAATTTATTGGTTATTGTGAAAGTTCATGGTATATTCAATATTCTTTACCAACACCACAATTCAAAAGCATCAGTTCTTCTTTGGTCTGCCTAATTTATTGTCCACACACATTTGAGGAGATGTTGGCTTTGGTCAGGGGCATCTTAGTCCTCAAAATGACATCTTTGCTTTTAATTTTTTAACATTTTATAAAGGTTTGGCAGCAAATTTGCACAATGCAATACGTCATTTCATTTCTTGATTTCTGCTTCCATAGGTGTTGATTTGGATCCAAGTAAAGTGAATTCATTAACAACTTCAGTCTTTTCTCCGTTTGTCATGACACTGCTTATTGGTCCAGTTGTAAATATTTTTCTTCCCTTTATGTTGAAGTGTAATCCATATTGAAGGCATTGTCCTTTGATCTTCATCAGTAAGTGCTTCACTTTCAGCAAGGAAAGGAGTGTCACTTGCACGGTATGGGTTGTTAATGAACCTTCCTCCAATCCTGATGCCTTGTTCTTCTTCATATAGTCCACCTTCTTGGGTTATTTGTTCAGCATACAGATTGAATAGGTATGGTGAATGATACAACCCTGACACATCTTTTCTGATTTTAAACCACACAACAGTTCTTTCAGCTAGAAAAACGTAGAGCATGTTCTTCTCTTTTGGTCTACGTACAGGTTCCATGTGAGCACATTTAAGTGTTCTGGATTTTCTATTCTTCACACTGTTACCTGTAATTTATTATGATCTACACAGTTGAATGCCTTCACACAGTCAATAAGACACAGGTAAATGTCTTTCTGGTATTCTCTGCTTTCAGCCAAGATCCTTCTGACATCAGCAGTGATATACCTTTTCCCACATTCTCTTCCAAATCAGGCTTGAACTCTGCAGTTCCTTGTTGATGTACCACTGCAACTGTTTTTCAAATATCTTTGGCAAGATTTTACTTGCAGGTAAGATTAATGGTATTGTTGGATAATTTTCATATTTTGGGGATCACCTTTTTTTTGGAACAGGCACAAATATAGACATCTTTCAGATGGTTGGCAAGGTGGCTGTCTTCCAATTTTCTTGGCATAGAGGAATGAGCAATTCCAGCATTGCATTTGTTCGTTGAAACATCTCCTTTGATATGCCTTCACTTTCTGGTGACTTGTTTCTCCTGGTTGCCTCTGTGCAGCTTGGACTTCTTCCTTCAGTCCTGCCAGTTCTTGGTCATGTGCCAACTGCTGAAGTGGCTGAACATCAATCAATTCTTTTCAGTGCAATGACTCTGTGTCTTCCTTCTATTGCATTTTGATGCTTTCTGTGTCGTTCACTGTTGTCCCCCGTAGAGTCCTTCAACATTGCAACTCAAGGCTTAATTTTTTCTTCACTTCTTTCAGCTAGAGAAATGCAGAACATGTTCTTCCTTTTTGGTTTTATCACTCCAGGTCTTCACACATTTCACTATAATACTTGGTCTTCCAGAACAGGAGTAGCAGTACATATAAATTACAGAGAGCTTGGTTTGTGATAGGCATTCTGGATTCCTCTCTGGCTTGCTCTTCCCGGGGTTACAAGGTGGTTGCAGCTGTTCCAGTTAATACCACACAGAAAAGAAGCTATTTCTTTCCCTGTGTGCCTTTACTTTTTTTCAATGAGGCAAAGCTTTCTCAAAAGGTCTCCCGCTTTCTGGGACTTCCTCATGTCTTCATGGCCAGAGTATATCACCATCGCATACCTCCACCAGTCACCAGAATTGGAAAAGACAGAGTGATAGGGTTTTGTAGAGGAGAATGATAATCGAACCCAACTCTCAACCCAAGTGACCTTGAGCAAGTTACTGTTCTTCTATAAACCTGTCTGCTCATCTGTGAAATGAAGATACTACTGACTGGTTGTCATTTTACGGTGAGATTATGTAACATAATGGAAAGTACCAGATGCATTAGTGGATAATCAACAGACAATAATTCCCTTCTTCCACTGAGTCATCACAGAATAGCAAAATGGTCTTAGATATTCACAATGTGAAATAAGCTTGTATTTTGACATCATTTACCAGCTGTGACATTCTTGGAATAAGTTGCTTCATTTTGATTTTACTTAGAAGTTCGGTGATGATCCTGATAACTGTGATCGTAACACTTGCTACTGTTCGTTGTGTGCTTACTAAGTGTCGGTTTCCAGAATAGATACGTCACCTGCCTGCATTAGTCAATTTAATTCTCACAAACAGCTTGTATGATGTAGGTGTTGATTCCATTTTACAGATACGTGGTTAAGTTAGCTCGACAAGGTAACAGTAACTGGTAAGTGGAGGGGACTGAAGTCAGATTTGTCTGTATTTTTAATCCCCATATAAAAGTGCCTTTCTAATTTTATTTGGGTCTCAGTTCCCTCATCTGTGAATGGGCATAATGAGATTTTTTTCCTTGCCCACTTACAGGGCTTAGGTCTTAGGAAGTTCAGTGAGAACTCTGTAGTAAGGGTCCCTCTTGTCAGCATGGACACCTATGTTTAATAATGTTGGTACTAGCTATAAGAAGAACCAACAGCCTCAGGTTACAGTCACTGAAGCTGAATTACTGCCCTGTACCTCTTTCCTTGAAAACCCTGGTGGCGTAGTGGTTTAGTGCTACAGCTGCTGTCCAAAAGGTTGAATCTACCAGCTGCTCCTTAGAAACTCTACGGGGCAGTTCTACTCTGTCCAATAGGGTCGCTATGAGTGGGAATCAACACAAGAGTAGTGAGATTTATTTTTTTGTTTTTTTTTTACCTTTTCCCTTAGTGAGTCAGAATCTTAGGCTCTCTTTCCTCCCTCCTCACAATGAGGAATTAATATGCCTCATTCTGTTTCATACGCCCCGGGGCTTTAGCTCTTCTTCGAAGATGACAAATAGATAATATGATAAATTAATCACTGTCAAGGGACCTAATGGGAGAATGATACAGGGAGTGCTGGAAGCGCCGCAACCCCCACCCCATCCTCCATTTCTTTCTCTTTATTCCCTCCATCAGCACCAGTGTGCACTTTGGTAGTAGGTTCTGGAAAAAAAAGAAAAAGTGCTGTTTCTCCTAGCTCACCTTCTATACTGCAGCAATTCTCAACAGGGAGTGGTTTGGCCCTCCCAGTGGACAGTGGGCCGTGTCTGGAGACGGCTTGGATTGGTACAGCTGGGAAGGGGCTGCTATGGGCATGTAGTGTGTACAGAGGCCAGGGATGATGCCAAACATCCTGCCATGCCCCGCAGCAAAGGATTAGGTGGCTCCAAATGTCAGGCTGAGAAACTCTGCTGTACTAGTGCCTGCTGCCATAAAGATTTTGTGCTGGAAACATCAAGTCAGTGGGAGGAGAGTAGTCAAGCCTTGTGTTGGTAACATGCTTTAAAAGCACTGTCACGGGCCGTACATTTGGTTTGCTTAGCATTCAAGATCCCTTTTTGCTGACAGATTCTGCTCCCTAAACAGTAAAACAAAACAAAACAAAAAAACAAACAGAGAACAACTGTTGCCATTGAGTCTGACTCATAGGGACCAAACTAAACCCACTCCCACTGAGTCATTTATAGGACAGAGTAACCTGCCCCATAGGGTTTTTTCCCAAGGAGCTCCTAGTAGATTCAAACTGCCACCCTTTTGGTTAGCAGAGGTAGCTCTTAACCACTATACCACCAGGGTTTCCTCCCCAAGGAATGGAATGGGTGCATAGTATCTTACTCACACCTTGGCTTCAGTGATCACAGGTCACACGATTTATATGTGGCCAGTCACAGTCTTTTCCTGTAGCTTTTTTCTTTTTTTTTTTTTTAATGAGAGTCTGAAAATTCTTTATTCTAGGTTGTTAGGACGGAAACTTAAGGTTAAATATAGTATCAATAAAGCAGGAGATAATGAAATTGATGAGCAGAAAGGGGCAACAGATGTAGGGGAGAGATATAGGGCCACCTGATGGCCTTTGAGACACTGATTCTAGCCATTTCTTAACACTCACTTGGCTCTTCCCTCTGTTTGTTTGGCTTAGGCTAGTTCAAAGTGGAGATTTGTCACTTGAAACTATAAAGTCCTAATTTAGTCATGTTAGGGAGGTTCTTAGATAGACAAAAGATAAATGCCTACCTAGGTGGATGTTGACTGCCAAGAAGTAAGGTATGAGAGATATTCTTTGGATTTAGATCGTCTTGGGGAACAAATGAAAAATGACATAATGAAGTTTTCAGAGATTTTTTACAGTACACTGTCTTAGTCATTTAGTGCTGCTTTAACAGAACAACCACAAGCAGCTAACAAAGATAAATTTATTTTCTCACAAAAATGTGGGCTAAAAGTTCAAATTCAAGGAGTCATCTCCAAGAGAAGGCTTTCTCTGTTGGCTCTGGAGGAAAGTCCTGTTGTCAATCTTCCCCTGGACAGGGAGCTTCCAGGGCTCAGGATCCTGGATCCAAAAGACCTGCTCTGCTTCTAGAACTTTTTCTTCTCTGACTGTATGAGGAAATGCCCACCTAGGTAGGCATTTATCTTTTGTCTGTCTAGGAATCTTCCCTGACATGACTAAATTAGGACTGTTTGGTTTCAAGTGACAGCTACCCGCTTTGAAGTCGCCTAAGCCAAACCTGACTGTAGGAGGTCAGGACTTTCTGCTTGTTTCTTTTTGCTTTATATCCCAAGGACTACCTCAGGGGACACAATACAATCTTATAGATTGAGTTCTGTCTCACTAACACAGCTGCTTCCCAGCCTCCCTCGTTACTAACATCTAGAGGCAAGATTTAAACATATGGGAACATCACATCATATCAGGAATCATGACCTCGTGACCTAGCCAAATTGCTACACACATTTTTGGGGGGATATAATTTACCCCATATCATACACATCATACACATCAAACAGCAGTTTTTATGGTGACAGGGACATAAGACTATAAAAAGTTTTGAATATGTGTCTCCTCTTATAATGACAATTCATTTAGTTTTGCTTCAATTGTAAAAAATAATTTGGAAAATTCAAGAGGAAAAGGAAAACCTGTTATTTCGCCATACTTTTGTTAGGGTGTTAATCTTCCCTTCTCATGTTTCGAGTTTCCTTTTTCATTGTTGCTTTGCTGTTAGAGAGCTTCCTTTAGCCATTCTTTACGGTAGGTCTTCTAGAGAAAATTTCTCTTGTGTTTTCTTTCACTGAGACCCCTTGACTTCCCAAGAAGTATATTTTTGCTGGGTATAGGATTTTGGTTTAACAGTTGTTTCCTTTCAGCATCTGAAAAAATATCATGCCGTTTCCTGGTTTCTGATGAGGAAACTGCTGTCATTCTAATTGTTTTTCTCATTTGGATAACATGTTGTTTTCTTTGGTTGCTTTCAAGATTTTTTGTTTGTCTTTAGTTTTCAGAAATTTAATTTTGATATGTCTTGGCATGGATTTCTATAGGTTTATTCTGTTAGGGTCGCCATGAGTCAGATCCGACTTGACGGCACTTGGCATTCTGTTTGGCATTTGCTCAGCTTTTTGAGTTTGTAGATGCACGTTTCTTGCCAAATTTTGATGAAGTGGTTCAGCCATTATTTCTTTGAGTACTTTTTCAGCCCTGTCTTTCTCTCCTTTTGGGATTTGAGTGCAAACTAAAGTGTGCCTGATGCAAGCCATGGTATTTTTAATCACATCATACAGGTAAAAAAGCTGGACAATGAACAAAGAAGACAGAAAAAGAATTGATACCTTTGAATTGTGGTGTTGGAGCAGAATGTTGAATGTACCATGGACTGACAAAAGAACAAACAGATCTGTTCTGGAAGAAGTAAAACCAGAGTGTTCCTCAGAAGCAAATATGGCAAGATTGCATCTTACATACTTTTGACATGTTGTCAGGAAGGATCAGTCCCTGGAGAAGGATGTCATGCTTGGTAGAGTGGAAGATCAGCCTAAAAGAGGAAGACCCTTGATGAGATGGATTGACAGCAGTGGCTGCAACAATGAGTATAAGCGTAAATTGTGGACGTGCCACAAGACCGGGCAGTGTTTCATTCTGTTGTGCATAGAGTCACTTGAGTTGGAACTGACTTGATGGCACTTAACAGCAAGAAATATGTGTATATATATAACAATTAGATGTCCTTTGCAATAGTGGGACTACATATATATAGCCCCTACATGTATATAGTCCCATGATCCCAAAGGACCTCTAATTTCTTTTTTCTGTCTATTTTCTCTCTATTGTTCAGACTGCGTAATTTTATTCTTTAATCTTCTAGTTCAACCCTGGCAGTATAGTGGTTAAGTACTACACCTGCTAACCAAAAGATCAGAAGTTTGGATCTGCCAGATCTTTCACTCCTTGGAAACTCTATTAGACACTTCTACTATGACCTATAGGGTTGCAATGGGCTGGAATCGACTCAGTGGCAATGGGTTTGGTTTTTCCTTATCTCCCAGTTCACTGATCCATTCTTCTCTTCCATCCATTCTGCTCCTGAATCCATTCATTAAGTTTTTTATTTCAGTTAATCTTGGAAGAAGTTCAACCAGAAACCCCATTAGAAGCAAGGAGGGCTAGATTACATCTCACACACTTAGGACATGTTATCAGGAAGGATTAGTCCCTGGAGATGGACATCATGCTGGATAAAGTAGAGAGTCAGTGAAAAAGAGGAAGACCCTCAATGAGACGAACCAACACTAGCTGTGGCAACGGCCCCAAGCATAACAACAGTTCTGAAGATGGCACAGGACAGGGCAATGTTTCCCTCTGCTGTGCACAGCATGCCTTTGAGTCAGAACTGACTCAATGGCACCTAACAACAACAACATTCCAATTAGTGTATTTTTCAGTTCTAAAATTTCCATTTGGTTCTTTTTTACATAGATGATGTAATCTTCTCTGCTGATACTTTCATCTGAGGAGGCGTTTTAGTTTTGAACAAATGGTAATCAAAACAAATTTCATTTGTTTTGAACAAGTTGTAATCACTCATTGATGTATTTTTATGATGGTTGCTCTAAAATAGTTGTCACATAATTCTAACATCTCTGTTGTCTCCATGTTGGCATCTGTTGATTATTTTTGACATTCTGTTTGAGATTTTCTGGTGGTTAGTCTGGTGAGTGATTTGCAACTGAAGCCTGGACATGTTTGTATTATATCGAGACTCTGGATGTTACTTAAATTTTGTAACTAGTTTTCTCTACGACTACTCTAACAGGGCACCTCATAATTTTCAGATGGAAGTCAATTTGTTTTATATGAATGCCTAGGGTTGTTCAGTTTGAAGAATAGAGCTTTAGCCTTCTGCTTAGGGCTTCCAATTGATAGATAGGCTTCCAATAAATAATAAAAAATATTTCATTGTTTTTAAGTCAGCCTCCATTCCATTACCAGTGAGTGGATCCCAACTCAGAGTAACTCTATAGGGCAGAACATAATTACTCCTTAGGGTTTTTAAAAAAACATTTTACTTTGATTTAGCTGTAAATTTACAGAGCAAATTAGTTTTCCATTCAACAATTTATACACATCTTGTTTTGTGACATTGATTGCAAATCTCTGAAGGTATCAGCATTCTCCCAGCTTCCTCCTTGGGTTCCCCATGTCCACTGGCTCGACTTTCCCGCCCCTACTTTCTTCTGAACTTTGCCTTTGGGCAAATGCAGTCCTTTAGGTCTCATATAGTTGATTGTTCTGAGGTGTACATTCCTCACTGGTGTTGTTGTTCATTTTATAGGCCTGTCTATGGTATGGTTATAATGTGATCTCTGTGAGTGACTTCAGTGCCAAGTTTGAAGGGTGTCTAAGAGACATAGTCTCAAAGGTTCCACCCATCTCTCTCTACCCTACCATTAAATTTAGTCTGATTTATGAGTTTGAATTCTTTTCTACATTTCTCTCTCACTCTGTCCATCACCTACCACTGTGGTCCTGGTCAGAGCAGTTGGTAGTAGTAGCTGAGCACCATCTTGGTTTTTCAGCTCAGGTTATTGGAGTTCGTGGTTCACACGATCTGTTTGTCCTTTGGACTAATTGTTTCCATGAATCTCGCTTCTTTCATTCTTCTTTGCTCCAGATGGAAAGAAACCAGTTGTTATATTCTAAATAAGTTCTGGTAAGCTTGCAAGACCCAGTTGCTGCTCACTGAGGTAAGATATAGAACACTGTCCATGTGGATTACGATATGATCGTTGACCTAGGTGTCCCCGAGACCATGGTCCCTAGTCATAAGCCCAGTATCAGTTGTAGGAGGTGTCTGATTTTGGCTAAGAAGTTTTCATGACTGTGTCCTCTGTGTGCACTATTGCATACGTGGTATGACTCGACGGCACTTGGCTACACATATATGTGTGTGGGTGTGTGTCCATACTGCCTTCAACTCCTGTTCAGCTTTATATATCTACATACATATCCACTGACACATGACTGTTTGTTATTACTGTTAATGCAGGCTTGTGTATGTGCTAGTATTTACCTGTTGTTGCCTTTTACTCTTGTGTACCTCTCAGTGTCTTCTTTTACTTTAATTATGTTGTTTTGACTTCCCTCATATTGTGTATTGTCTCTCCCTTCACCAAAGGAGTGTTTACTGTCTAGATAGTGGTTTCTCTCTCCTACCTCATCTCTGGTCACTATCAAAGAATATTGCCTTGTGAAAAACTGTTCTCGACTTTTTATAATGGTGGTGTTGTACAATATTTGACATTTTGTGATTGACTGACTTCACTGAGCATGATGTTCCCCCACTTCAGATGTTCCCCAGACTTATCATTATTCTTTAACATTTCATAGTATTCTACTGTGTGTTTTTACCACAGTTTTTTTTATCCATTCATCCATCGATAGGCAATTAGGCTATTTCCATCATTTTTGCTATTATAAATAATGCTGCAGTGAACATAGGTGTGCATATATCTATTCATGTGATGGCTCTTATTTTTCTTAGAAATACACCTAGGAGTAGAAGTGCTGGATCATATGCTATTTCTACTTCTAGCTTTCAAGGAAGTATCACGCTGTTTGCCATGGTGATTGCACCTTTCTGCATTCTTATCAACAGTGTATGAAAGTTCCAGTCTCTCCACAGCCTCTTTAGCATTTGTTTGTTTTTTTTTTTTTGATCAGTACCGTTATCACCAGTATGAGATGATATCTTGCTGCAGTTTTGATTTACATCTCTTTAATGGCCAATGATCTGATCTCCAGCATTTCTTCATGTATTTGTTAGCTGCCTGTGTATCTTCTCTGAAGTGTTTACTTGTGTCCTTTACTTGTTTTTAAATTGGATTGTTTGTCTTTTTGTTGTTGAGTTCAAGGCTGTAAATCTTTACATAAACAGGCTGTCTCATCTTTCTCTTACAAAGCAAGCTGGTAGGTCCAAACCACTGATATCTGAGTGCTTAACTGATGTGCAACGAAAGTGCCTTTAAATCTCTGTATTGCCTCATGTCTGAAAATGTCCCAATGTGAAATGAGGTGCTAAGTCACTGAAGAGAAGAGCAAGGATTGTGTGTGCTGTGTTTAAGGGTTGATAGAGGGTGTTTCACATCCTGTTTGCTTGAAGATATGTGGAACTGCAACATAGGTGAAGCCAGCCAAGTGCCGTTGAGTTGGATCCGACTGAAATCAATATTTATTATTTATTATCATTCTGAGGAGCTGCAATGTTCACACAGAAAAATAGAAGACATGGAAGATCAAGCAGTATAGTGAACAATGGGGAGCGGAAAGCCCTGAGTTCAAAGCAGAACTCTTCTGCTTTCTAGCTGTGTGACCTTGGGTAGGGCTTCAGACTTCATGAGCCTTAACTTTCTCACCAGTAAAATGTAATCTGACAGGGATGTCTTGAAGACTCCATGAGATCATGAATGAAAATATATGGTATCCAGTTAAGAATGTTAAAATCCTTCTGTTGCCGAGCTTGGAATCAGATGTTCTGGTTGAGAAAATAAGCTACATGGAGAAGTAATAGCTACTATTTATGCTATGTTTTCAGTATCTGGCATGCTTCAATCGTATGTTAATTTTCACATGTTAGTAAGGTCCTAGGAGAAGAAGAAGGAGCCCTGGTGACATGGTGATTAAAGTTCTCAGCTGCTAAACAAAAGGTCAGCTTTTGGAATCCATCAGCCACTCCACGGAAAAACTTGTGGCAATCTGCTTCTGTAAAAATTACAGCCTTGGAAACCCTCTGGGCAGTTTTGCTCTGTCCTATAGGGTTGCTATGAGTCAGAATCGACTCCATGGCAATGGATTTGGTTTTCCTTTTGTATTGCTATCAGTGGGAATCATCTGACAGCACTGGGCTTGGCTATTTTGTCTTTTGGAAGCAGAAAGTTGGTCCCATTAAGCTGAAAGGGCCTCAGAGAGGAAGGAGCTTGAGCATCAGAAAGAATGAGAGGGGCCTTAAAACTGCCCACATACAAATGAAGGGCTGTCTAGTTTCACAAGGTGAAAAATGCTGGAACCCATTCCCATGGTCTCCATGAGTCAAAATCCCACACATCCACAACAATCACCAAGAAGGTCCACTTCTGTGGGCAAGTGAATCGACCAGGTGAACCTTGGGGGGTGGGGGGCACAGCTAATTTCTGGGCTGAGCAGCAGTGCCCCCTAGATGCTGGAGGACCAAACTGGGGTAGCTGCACAGCGACTGCAATGCTTCTGTTGCCCTGAATGTCATCAAGTCGATTCTGACTCACAGGAACCCGATAGGACTGGGTACAACTCCATAGGTTTCCAAGGAGCAGCTGGTGGATTTGAACTGCTTACCTTTTTTTGGTTAGCAGCTGAGAACTCTAAGTGCCAAGGATGGGCCCTTCCTCAGTACTCAAGAGACCATGGGCTTCTTCTAAGGTCCCTTGGGAAGTAATGGAGAGTAGGTCTGAGCCCTGTCAAATGAGCAGTTGTGCCTTGGAGATCAATTTAATTTGACTCAAAAATTGGGTGAATGGACATGGAGAAATGGGAGTGGAAAGGGAAAGGGAGAGACTGCTGACACATTGCAGGAGCTGCAACTAATGTCCCAAAACAAATCGATCAGAAGGTCACAGGTTGTTTTTCCTTTTAGACGAAAGTTTGCAGAACAAACTAGTTTCTTATTAAGCAGTTAGCACATACATTGCTTTACGACACTGACAGCTCCACAACAGGTCAACACTCTGCCTTCCCAATCTTGAGTTCCCTATTACCAGTGAATCTGTCACCCTTCTGCCTTCTACTGCTTGCCCCTGGGCTGGCATGCCCCTTTAGTCTCATTTTGTTTCATGGCCCTGTCCAGTCTTTGGCCTGTCCAATCTTTGGCTGAAGGGTGAACCTTGGGAGTGACTTCATTACTGAGCTGAAAGGGTGTCTGAGGGCTGCAATTTCCCATGCCTCACAGAGTTTTTTTTTTTTTTTTTTTTTTTTATGAGCTCCTATTCACTCACATTCAGTCTACAAATTTAAATTGAGTACCATTACATGCCTGTCATGTCTTTGCCCCCTGAAGCTGTTGAGTCCATTCCAGCTCATGGTTTCTCCATGTGTGTAAAGTGAAATTGCTTCATGGGATTTTCAGTCTACGATCTGTGGGAAGCAGATTGCCAGGCCTGTTTTCTGAGGTGCCTCTGGATATATATGAACCACCAACTACTCAGTTAGTAGTTGAAAGCTTAACCATTTGCACCACTCAAACACTCTGTGAAGTAGGCTTAATTTGTTCTATTTGACAGAGGAGGAAACTGAGGCTAGGAACGTGGAAACAACTTATTTACAGCTACAGCTAGTGAGGAATGATTTACAAATACTCATGGCACCAAATACAGTATCGTGGCATGGAGTAGGTATTTATTACATATTCATTGAATTGATGATTGAATATTTTGATAACTGTCTAGTAAACACTGACTGAAATAGCAAAATTGAATAACCCTAGTAGCTGACACATACCAAGACTGTTTTAGAACTTTCTAACTCATCTAATCCTCATTACAACCCTTAGAGAAAAATATTAATTTGTGCCCATTGTATGGATGGGCGAACTGAGTCCAGAAAGATTCAGACATTTGCTTCCAACTATGTATCTCGAGATATCTGGCTCCACATGCCAATTTTTTTCTCATTCTTTTTTTTTTAATTGTGATTGAGTGAAAGTATACAATCCCAGTAAAATTTGCATGCCCACCTATCTTCCGCTCCTTCTGCTCTCCTTGTCTGGTGATAGCACATTCCTCCTTTCCATTCTATATGTGTCATATCCTCTTAACAATCTCATGTCCCCTCCTCTCCATCCTCTTCTCTCCCTTCTAGTAAGAGGCCAGTAGGAAGCATCCTATAGATGCATAGAACCATAAAGTGCACATACCATGTGGCCACTCTGTGTCGCTGAGTCCAATCCATTCCTGTCCAAAGAATTTTCCTCAGTTAGGACTTATGATCAGGGACAGCATCAGGTCTAGGGGTCATGCTCCCAGGGGAACTCCCAGGCCTTTGGACCATCAATTGGGTCTTTTACTGAAGTTCTTGACATGTACCCTTCTTTTTCTTGTGTTGTCCGCAGGCCAAATTTTTACATATTGTACTAGCCAGTGTACTGATAGAATGCAGAGTGAAGGAGCAATTCCTAACATATGTACAACAGACCTGTGTTCTTCTCTTTCTAAAACTGGGCAATGGTATCATGTGAAGTTTGCAAGCATGGGCTCTGGGGAGAGAGAAACTTAACCTCAAGTCCTGGTTCTACCATTAGCTTGGGCAAGTAACTTAGTCCTTTTGTGGCCCAATGAAATGGACATGATGATAAATTGCTGGGAGGCTCAAATGAAACAATAGCTGCATAGCTCTTCTCACAGTGCTCCGCACCTAGTGGAATGACAATAGATGGTAACAATCATAATAAAAGTGCCAGTAGCTAAGACGGTGTCCCTAATAATGATTCTACTGATCCCAGTAGTGATGATGATGATGGAGATGAAGGCTTCAGGAACAAGTGAGTTCTCAAAATGAGTTCTGAAGACAGGAACATCATAGTTTGAGACCAGACTCTTCCCCGGATTGATGCTGCAGGAGGGGCACATCAAAGGGCATGGGCAAAACCTCGCAATCCACACTTTACCAGGCCACATACTAGACACTGAGCAAGGAGAACAGAGGCCCTGGACAGGTGACAATAAGAGATGCAGTCCTTGACAGCACAGAGCCTGCCAGAACCAACCCCGTTAGCCGTTTTCCAGCCAGGCTGAAGTTGTGGCCCAGGTGACTTCACTCCAGGCCATCAGATGACACACACCTCCCTCAGATCACCACAAGATTGAATTTTCAGCCACATCCTCTGAGATCTATCCATTTGGGTAGAAATGCTCTTTGCGGGGGCCAATCAGGAATAGCATCTGAAATGCAATTCCCTGCATTGTAATAGCCCCTTCCCTGTGCCCTGAGAGTCTCTGCACACCCACACAGATACCGCTTGTCTGAAAGGTTAGGCTTGCCTGAAGCAGTTGAGCAGAAACCCACATTTGGAGAATAATTTGCTGCTCATAAGGAGCCATCACTCAGAGGCACACTGACCAGCCTCCAAGAATCAGACCACCACCCATAGCTCTTGTGTTGCTCTGCCTGGATGGAGTGACCTCGAGGAGTGAGGTCTCCAAGACTGGGAGCCTTACTACAATTTCTGCTCCCCATGCAGTGGGGATTAGAAATCAGAGAAGCTCGCATAATAAGCCACAAAGCTAAGAGGAGACAGGCTGGGTCTCTCTTTCTCTGCTTTCTACCAATGGGGCTTTACTTCTTACGTTCCTTATGGGCCTAGCTACTCACAGCATGGTCCACAGGCATCAACGTCACCTGGGAGCGCATTATTAATGCAGGACTTACTGAATCAGTATCTATATTTTTCACAAGATGTTCAGGTGATTCCCTTGCATACTGAAGTGCGAGAAAGGCTGTGATAAGTTTGGGGGAGTCACGGCTCTGAATCCATGTAGCTGGAGAGCCAACAGCACAGCTTAAGTAAACAGCAAGGCAGCAGGATGTCCATAAAAGAATTAGCTATCATCATAGCAAGGACCTTTCAGGTAGCCTCTCATCTGTCCACATCCTCATTTTACAGATGTCAGCACTAACATTCAGAGAGATAAAACCACTTGTACAAGGTCACCCAGTCAGTTAATAACAGAGTGGGAATTTGAGCTCATACTTGGCTTGGACCAATTTGATTCATTCTCAGAGGTTTAGGATGTGGTTGACCTGAGCCAACCTGAGCATGTGGTTGACCTGAGCATGTGGTCACTGGGCTTCATCATCAAGGAGGGAGATGGAATGAGTTTGGGATAGGATACCAATAATATCAGCCATATCTGCGCTGGAAGAGTAGAGCTATTCCACAGAACACAGAACTCGAGAGAAAGTAGTCATTGCCTGGGAAATGGTAAGGAGGATCTAATGAAGAGAATGAGACCTTGGGTAGTTTCAGAAGACCTGAATGTTATTTCTAATCTGCCACTAGTCCTTAAACTAGTGTAAGAAGGAAGAGGAAATAACCATGCTGAGTATTTAAGCAGTATGACCTTTTGGCGGTCCGTGGTACATTCGACATTCTTCTCTAATACCACAATTCAAAGGCATCAGTTCTCCTTCTGTCTTCTTTGTCCATTGTCCAGCTTCCATGTGCATATAATGTGATTGAAAATACCATGGCTTGGGTCAGGTTTAGTCTTCCAGGTGGCATCCTTACCTTTGAATATTTTAAAGCGGTCTTTTGCAGCAGATTTTCAAGAAGCCACTTTAGTGAATACACTAGGCTGTTACAAATGAAAATTTGTTTCTTAGTGCCCCTATTTTACATAAACAACAGGCATGTTCTGTTTTCTTTTTCCAAACAAGCCTTTCATCCACCAGGTAGTTTTGCAAGTGCACTATGTTAACCTTTTTTTTAAAACAGTAACTGATAGCCTCCTTTTTCTTACTTCCCTTCAAGTCATATCTAACTTCATGGATCCAGAGGTGCACATGAATGGGCAGGGTATTTGCACTGAGAAATATTGTTCAGTATTCACCAATTTACAGTGCTCTTAAATGGGTTTATATGACAGTCTAGACTCCACTCATGATAATCATGAAAGATTCTTTATGCTGTTTTCATTCCTTACATTGACAGCTAGCTGATGTTGAATGCTGAAATCATTTTAATGAGATGAAATGTAATTTTTTAAAACTTAAAGACATTTCAGCTTTATTTAAATAATTTTTGTTTAGAGTTTGAAACTCATTCATTACAATCTACATTTTTGCCTTTTAGCTTTAATAAATTAGTGAAAATATTTAGGCACAAGGTATACTAACCTTGAGCCTTGCAAGTGTTGATGTCATAGCTACTTTATGCTTGCAGTCTTACTAGAATTCTTTGAGTTCCTCAATGCATCATCCTGTTTATTACCTCAGGGCCTTTGCACATGCTGCTCCCTCACCTGGAACATATTTTCCCCTCAGTGTTCTTCTGCTGGCTAATTTCTCCTTTTATCTCATACGTTGCCTTAAATTTCTCGTGCTTTAGTAAGCCTTCCTTAATTCCCTTGGCCAGGTTAGGTTCCTTTATAATACATATCCATTGCACCTATTCTTCTCCTTCCCATATACTTGTTTCATATCTGTCTTCCCCAGTACAGCATAAGTGCTTTGAAGGGAGAGACTATGTTGTTTCACTCACACATTTCTCTTTGGCCCCTGCAAAAGAACCAGACACATGGTCCTGCCTTCTATTGCAACTGAGTCAATTTCAACTCCTATCAGCCCCATACAACAGGATAGAACTGCTCCATAGAGTTTCCAAGGTTGTAATCTTTATGAAAGCAGACTGCTACTTCTTTCTTCACTGGAGCGGCTACAACTGGAGTGGATTTGAGGTGATAACCTTTAGATTAGCAGCTCAGTGCTTTAACCACTGCACACACCAGAGCTCCTCAGACACAAAGCAGGTGCCTGACAAATACCAGGTGACTGCGTGAGTGACTGCACAGAAGACCAGCTTGGATCACATTACATTGTGATTACTTGTATGTCTCTCCAGCTGGACTAAGAATCAGAAGCTATCATGGATTGAATTGTTCCCCTAAAAATATGTGTATCAATTCGGCTAGGCCATGATTCCCAGTACTGTGACATTGTCTACCGTTGTGTCATGTTACGTGATTTTCCTATGTGTTGTAAATCCTATCACTATGATGTTCAGGAGATAGATTAGTGGCAGTTACATTGATGAGATCTACAAGATTAGATTTTGTCTTAAACCAATCTTTTTGAGATATAAAAGAAAGAAATCAGCAGAGAGACACAGAGATGTCCTACCACTAAGAAAGCAGTGCCAGGTGCAGAATGCATCCTTTGGACTTAAGGCTCCTGTACCGAGACGCTCTGGACCAGGAGAAGATTGAAAGACAAAGTCCTGCCTCCAGAGCTAACAGAGAGAGAAAGCCTTCTCGTGGAGCTGAAGACCTGAATTTGGACTTGTAATCTACTAGATTGTGAGAGAATCAACTTCTCTTTGTTAAAGCCATCCACATGTGGTATTTCTGTTATAGATAACTGTGACAGAGGCCAAAATCTGGTACCCATGGGCTGTATTTGCCTCGCAGCTTGGTTTGTTTGGCTTTTAAAATTTGAGATCAGTTACTTAAGAACTGGAAATTACTCTTAGAAATCTAGATTTTTAGCTTCTCTTTAAAAAGCCAGAGACATGGCAACTGTTCCCAACAATCTCCTGGAACTGACACTCATCTGCCCCTTACAGAGAGCTCAGTCTGATCACCGAGTTCCTGATCTGGCTCATTTTGCTCTCTTCCATTTGACCCTTAAGGCACAGACTAATTTTCAATTGTCAAGCCTGTTTCCTTTTCTCCCTAGACTGGCACCTGGATGACATTTCCCAGCATGCCTTGCAGTGAGGCATAATTCATGTGACTGAGTTTTAGCCAATAAACCCTGAGAAGAAATGATAAAGGGCACTTCTAGTCCTAGCTCATAACAAAGTCCCCAGCATGGTATTGTCTCCCTTCTCCCATCTGTCAGATGAACACTGATGGCCGCTGTGACCCTAGGAAGCACACATGAAAGACAGAGAAATGTCCGTCAGCCCAGGTCCCTGAAAGATTGTATAGAATAGAGACCTCTCCACCTCCCCAACACAGCTGGGAATGCCCACACTGGATTGTTTCATTAATGAGTAAATTGTTTTTATAATGCTGAATCATTGAAGTGTTGGGGTGTGTTTATTAAAGAAGCTGCGGTGACCCTAACACAGCCCCCACAGATGTTTGAATTTGGGATCCTGCTTAAGTTCTTAGAAGACAGAGATCATAGCTTGTTGGCTCCTTTGTTTACAGTGCTAGCACAGTACTGGGCCAAAGTGGGTGTCTAAAACTCATCAGCTAAAGAAACGAATGGGGCAACAGATACTGATGGTAGTGATACAGCATGATTGATGTAGTGGGTGTCACTGAATTATGCTGAATTAACAAATGCGTTATATATTTTTATGCAGGAATTAAAAAAAGGAAAAAAGAAGCCACCAACATTAAAAAGAAAGAAATGAAGGAAGTGTCATTAGGTGTCTTTGAGTTAGCTCTGATTCTTAGCCACCCAATGAAGAACAAACTGTCACCCAGTCCCATGCCATCTTTGCTATGGTTGCTGTGTTTGCTCCTGTTGGTACAGTCACTGTGTCAGTCCATCTCATTGAGGGTCTTCCTCTTTTTTCTGACCTTGTATTTTACCCAGCTTGATGTCCTTCTCCAGGGACTGATCCCTTCTGATAATGTGTCCAAAATAAGTGAGACGAAGTCTCAGCATCCTTCCTTCTGTCAAGCACTCTGGCAGTACTTTTTCCAAGACAGATGAATTCTTTTTTCTGGGGGTCCACAGTATGTTCAACATTCTTCACTGTCATCAACTGAATTGTGTTCCCCCAAAAGTGTGTGTAGAAATTTGGCTGCACCATGATTCTTGGTATTGTGTATGCTGTAATCCCTGCCTCTGTGATGTTAACGAGTATGGATACAGTTCTGTTGGTGGAGCAGGACTCAGTGTAACATGGTTTTGTGCCTTGAAGCATTCTCTTGAGATATAAAGGAAAGAAGCCATCCACTGGTGTTATTTCTGTTACAGCAGCACTAGCTGACTAAAACATTCACCAACACCATAATTCAAATGCATCAATTCTTCTTTGGTCTTCCTTATTCACTGTCTAACTTTCACATACAGGCCATTGAAAACACCATGGCTGGGGGCAAAAACATCTTGGTACTTCAAGTGACATCTTTGCTTTGAAGCACTTGAAAGAGGTCTTGAAAGAATGTGAAGAATTCATCTAAGCCAACTGCAAGCAGAGCCACTCTAGAACTCCACTCTGGTTTCATTCCAGTACCAGCTGTACCCATCACTCTCCTCTATCCTTTCTCTTCAGAGCTGTCTCCTCTGAAGACCCTCCTTCACTGGCCCTGAATTTCCTTTGTCATCTTCATTCTCACACTGCATACCTGCGCTGAGGACAACAAGAGGTGAACTTGGAATTGAGATAAGGAGACATTCATGGAGATGCAACAGCTGCCTGAAAAATCACTTGCATGTAATTGGCTGCTATTCTAATTCTTATCTCATCTGGGACCTGACTGCCAACCCCTGCTCCTGCTCCTGCTCCTGCTCCCTCCATTGCTGTCCAAGAATGTTCTAGAGACAGAGCTCCCTTGGGCAAGATGAGAAGTAGGAAAGAATCTATCTGTTGGTAATTTTGTATCCCCAAATATTTATTGTATGATGAGTTTAGTCTAACAGTGGATGCTAAGGAACTTTTGCGCCATGTATTCTTTTCCAGCAACTTAAAATGCTAACAGCTAATATTTTATAGCACGTATTTGAAAGCCCATTCACTTGCATTATTTTTCGGTTCTCAGACATTCTTGTGATAAATGCACGCAGGATAGGAATCAATGTCCTCATTACACAGGTGAAAAAAAATCCGTGAACTTTTTACTTTATGTACCCCAGAGACTATCGTTAGGATTTGCCACGATTTATTTCATTCAAAGCTCCACACATCTTTATGGGACAGATTCCACTGTTATCGTCAGGTGCTCTTACAAATGAGGACTCTGAGCCCTAAGAAGGTTAAACGCTTGCTCAAGCTCATGGGCTAGTAAGTGGTGGAGCCTGGAACTGAACTCCTGTCTGTCTGACTCCAGTGTGCTAAGCAGTTTGCTATTATACCTAATGGCTTTGCTTCCCTCGAAGCGTTACATTTCTTATACGGTTGTCTGTCTTCTCCTCTGGGTTGTCAGCTATCCTAGGCAAAGACTAAGGAGTATTCACAACACTCTCCCCAGCCGCAGGGCCTGCCACTCAGAACAGCGCCAATGTGATGTATGGACAAAAAGAAGAAAAGAAAGACAGACGTTAATGGATTTGTTCACATCACTAACTAGTAACTGCAGACTTGAGACTCAGACTTGGTTCTTTTGAATCCAAGCACTTTTCAGTAACAATGATAGGAATAATAATAGCCACACTAGATGTCAGTTATTGAGAACTTACACCAGGTACTTTTGTACACTTACTGTCTCACTTAATTCTTCAAGCAGCCTTGTAAATGATGATTAACATCATCCCCGCATTTTGAAACTGAAGCTCAGTAACATAAAACAACTTGGATAAGGTCACCCAGCTAATAAATGTCAGAGAGTCAGTTTGTCATATCTGGATTATTTAACCCTTGCTAGCTTCGTTCACCTGAGAACTGGACTCTTTTCTCTCTCTGCCCTGAGCTGATTGGTTCTTTCTCACCCTCTGTCCCTAATTGTAACAGGAGTGCACCTGACTGTGAACATCTCCACTGCTAAAGAGTCCTGGCATGGACCTTCACCTCTAGAGGAACCCCCTGGCTATGGGAGATACCCTCCAGAATTACACTACAGATGTTCTGAATATGAGTTTCTGAGTCAGGCAGACCAGGGTTCAATGCTCTGCAGTTCTAAGTGTTTGATACAAGTGGTTTTAGGAAAGAAGAGAATCAAGCAAGACTAGTATTTCTCTAAAAAGTGTGAGCTGGGCTTCCTAATACATCAATACATTCCTAATACATCCCAATACATTCCTAATACATCTGCTACATATTTTAGGGTAAGCCATCCATTCATCCGTCTATCCTTATTTACCTCTCTATCCATCTACCTTACATTCTTTCTCCTTTTTAATCCATTTACCTTTTTATCAATTCCATCTTTCTTCAGTCTTTCCTTCTACCCATCTATTAAATAGTGTGTTTATTGATTGACCACTCTGTTCCCAGAATTTTATTGCACTCTTGGATTAAAAAGATGAATCAGACTCAGGACACAACATAATGTAGTGGTCAAGAATGAAGGTTAGCAATAGAGAGGACTCAGCTAACATCTGGGCTTTGCCATTAGCAAGCTGGATACCCTTAGACAAGTGCCTGGGTTTCTGTAAGCCTCAGTGTCTTTGTATGTAAAATGGGAATAATGTATACGACTTTTTGCAAGAAGCAGATTCAATCAATCACTTGATACATGCTCAAACACTGCTAGTTGACACTGATATTGTAAAGCCAATTTCTACTCTCAAAGTACTTAATTGTCTTCTGGAGGCACACTTATAAACAAGTTACAGTTGTGATGGAGGGCCTGGTGGTGAGAGGTAGCTAAAGTCCACCTCAGGCATCAAGGCAAGTCTCAAGAGAGAGGAACATCCCAGTTCTTTTTCTCCTAGAAAGGCCTCTTTTTCAAGATTAACATTCAGCATGAATTACTTAATAACCTTGAGGCATTTAAAAAGCCTTCATCAATAATCATCCCTTATCTCCCCTTGACCAAGGTCTTGGCCAAAAAGTATTTTCCAGCACTCTGGTTCTCTCTGTATGTCTCTGTCTCTCTCTTCCTGAGTTTCATAGATCTTCATTTTCCTGTATAATACATCTAACATGCCCCTGGAACTTAATATATCTTAATCATAAATTTACAGCTGTGAAGATCACCTTAAACCTGTCACCGTATAACCCTATGCTTCTTCATTCTCCAGAAGGCAAGGCCCAGAGAGGATAAGTCTTGTCTAAGATGATACAGCTAACTCAGTGGCACAGTTAGGATGAAATCCAAGATCCTGGTGGCCCACCCCAAGGCTGTTCTTAGCCTGTCATACTGCTTACTCTCTCGTTTTTTATACCACCAGATACCAAGCTATCAGCCCGAAGTTTTCTCTTTGTGTGTCACTTTGTTTCCCATTCATATTTTATAGTAAAGTCTGTTGTTGTTAGGTGCCATCAAGTTGATTGCAATGCATAGCAATTCTGTGCACAACAGAACAAAATGCTTCCTAGTCTTGTGCAACATCCACAATGATTTTTATGCTTGAGCCCATCGTTGTAGCCCCTGTGTAATTCATCTTGTTGAGGGTCTTCCTCTATTTTGCTGACCCTCTATTTTATCAAGGTTGGTGTCCTTCTCTAGGGATTGATCCCCCTTGACAACGTGTTCAAATATATAAGTCTTGCCACCCTTGGTTCCAAGGAGCACTCTGGTTGTCTTCTTCCAGAACAGATCTATTTGTTCTCTTGGCAGTTCGTGGTACATTCAATCTTGTCCAACATCGTAGTTCGAAGACATCAGTTTCTCTGCCTTCCTTATCCATTGCCCAGCTTTCACATACACCTGATACAATCGAAAATACCACAGCTTGGGTCTGGTACACCTTAGTCTTCAAGATGACATCTGTACTTTTCAATACTTTAAAGAGGTCCTTTGCAGTATATTTTCCCAGTGCAATGCATCTTTTGATTTGTTGACTGCTGCTTCCATGGGCGTTGATTGTGGAACCCAGTAAAATGAAATCCTTCACAACCTCAATCCTTTCTCAGATGCTTACTGGCCCAGTTGGGAGGGTTTTTGTTTTCTTGACGTTGCAGGGAAATCCATGCTGAAGACTGTTGTCTTTGGTCTTCATTGGTGTTTCACATCCTCTTCGCTTCCAGCAAGCAAGGTTGTGTCATTTGTGTAAATGCCACTTGTTAATGAGCTTTCCTTCACACCTGATGCCACATTCTTCTTCACATAGTCCAGCTTTTTGGATTGTTTGCATGGTACACAGATTGAAAATGTGTAGCGAAAGGTGCAACCCTGATGCACACTTTTCCTGACTTTAAACCATCCAGTATGCCCTTGTTCTATTCACACAACTAGCCTAGGGCCAAATAATCTAGAGAAATTTACTTAGCTTCACTGAATCTGTTTTTGCATCTGTAAAGTACTATTGACAAGGCCAACCTTACAGAGTTCATGAGAAAATCAAATGAGAGAATTTAAGTGAAGGTAGTTTAAGAAATTCTACACTTTGTCTTTGATTCTCAGACAGAAAGTGGGTGCTATTACTATTACTACTGTATGAATTATGAAACAGGTTCAGGAGAGCTAAGACATTATGCTCAGGGTAATTTAGCTTGTAAAAATGACAGTACTGGGCTGTGAATTCAGGTCTACCTGACTCCAAAATCTAAGTTCATTATCATTTTCTTAAGCCAGTGGAACGATTGCTGGACGCTTGGAGCACAGAAGAGAATGAGACCTCCATGTGAGCAAGGTACGTTTGTGGTTGCTATGGTAATTCCTCATCTTCTTAGTTTATTACAAGTTGTTTAGCAGAACTTGACTGTGGTGTCTGTTTTCAGGTAATATTGGGTAAACTGGAAAATGGCTCAGTTCTAAGTGGTTTCTAATCAGTGGCAACAGATGTTCACAGAAGTCAGAATTTCCTTTGAATTGGTGTTTTGGTAATAAAGTTACATACAAATCCTAAGGTAGAGAGAGGCGCTTTCACTTGGACCATATGTACTTTCGCCGAGATATTTTGGGTAAATGGGTGATGACGCTTTCTGCTGCATGCCAAGAATGGGACTAGAAGTCACTGGCGGTCACTGGAGCTGCCTTCTGTTTCTCCTCTGACTCTGGGGCTAAAAGAAGGATATCTTCTGTTTTGTGATTATAAGAAACTTTGACTTTTATTTAGTAATACCCAAAATACAAAGAGGATAAAAATATGTCTTTCCTCTTGTAAATGCCTCTCTCTTCAAGGTTCTTCTCTTCCTCCTTTGGAAGATGTGAAGGGGTGCTGGAACCAGCTCCCACTAGCTCAGGACAAAAGACTGCTAAGGATTCAGGAATTTTGTAAGAGGTTGTTGTAACTTGAAATTAGCCGTGGTGGGAGTATCTACTCCACTGAGTGTGGGTAAACTCATCTGGGCCAAGATTCTCAGTATTTCAGCAATTATATATTGTTGTGATCAACCCCATGATGGAATCTGCTGAGTGGCATGGGGAGGCGTGACTTGTGGTGGCTCACTGCCCCATCAGCCTTTGTCTCTCCATCTTTTGCTTCCTACTTCCTTCCTGCTCACCTTGCCAAGGTTTCTGGCCTGTTGCAGATCCAGCAGCTGCCTCTCTCTTGTCTTCTGATCTCTAGTTCGTCATACATGAGCTAGCAGCTTACTTGTCTATCTTAGGATTCACTGATTTTTCACAGTCTATAATAAAGACTCCTGCTCCCAAACCTGCCCATTTTGGGTTTGCCAGCCCCTGCAGCTATGTGAATCAGGAGAAACCTTGAGGTCTTGCCTGCCACCTTGGATTTGTCGACCTCCACAGCTTATGTGCCTGAGCCCTGCTCTCCGACCTGCTGGTCTTGGGTTCACCAGCTTCTGCAACTCCATGAGCCTTATATCCTGATCCAGGGCTTGGGACATTTCAGCCTCTACAATTACATGAGCTAGTTTCCTTGACACAAATCTCTCTCTCTCTATATATATTTGTATGCTTTACTGGTTTTGCTTCTCTAGAGAACCCAGCCTAAGACACTGACACCATCAAATTCTACCAATCATGATCCATTTGTTTTCCTGAGAGCCAGTTTACCAACTTACCACTGGGCAGTTAGGACTACAGTTGACAGTTGTGGGTTTTACCGGTCAGCATTCATTCCTTCACCTCTGCTGGTAACAGCAAATTTTATTTTGAGGGAAATACTCTCCACTTGCCTCAGGCTATGAGGCTTGGGTGGGACTGGCCATATTTCACAGGTCCAAGAGTGGACATGTGACCTAAAGTCAAAAATCTAAACCTATTGCTGTTGAGTCGATTCTGACTCACAGCCACCTTGTAGGGCAGAATCGAACTGTCTTGTAGGGTTTCCAAGGCTGTAATCTTTATGGAAGCAGACAACCATGTCTTCCTCCTTGGAGAGGTTGTTGGCTTTGAACCACTGATCTTTTGGTTAGCAGCTCAATGCTTAACCAATGTGCAAGCAGTGCTCCTAGCATGTGAGTATCTCGCTCCCCTAGCCACAGCAATCAGTTCATAGATGAGCATATATTATAACCAATCAAAGCAATTATAGAGTTTTGTAGGCTCAAGATTCCAGGAAAGAGAATCTTGCCATTATCTGAGAGGTGGGAACTTTAAGAGCTTTAAAGGAGCACAGAAGAGTAAGAAGCTGAGAAATGGAAAGATTATCTCACTTCTTGATAAGCACCCGCAAACTATGCCTGAAGCCAGATATTCCTGAATTTTGAAATTGCTAAGTCAAAGGTGGAGTCATCAGTCAGAGGTTTTGAAGCCATTCACTTGAGAAGTAATACTGTCCTGCTGTGCCATAGGAGTAGTGGAAACAGAAAAGAAGGTTCTAGAGATATTTCAGAAGGAAGATGGACTAAAGCTTGGTAACTGGTTTGTGTATATGTTGCCTGAGTGGAAAAGTGTATGAAGTATGGGACAGGGTGAACCATGAGGGGTGGGCAGGGAGAAACATAGGATCTGTTCCAAATTTCTCAATAGAACAGTCATGTGGAAGATGATACCACTCAGTGAGTAGAGCAAACATTTGACCTAGAATGAACTCTGAATTATATCAGCAGTGAAAGCATCTTCCAAACACTGAAAGTAAGACATCCAGATTTCTGAGGAGGAAGAAGAATAACTGAAATCAAGTTTTTCCCAGAAACTCCATAGAGGCCATTGGCTTGCAGAATTGGGGAAATTACATTTCCTTTCTCGATCTCAATTTTTTTTCCATTTGCAAAATGAAAATAATAATTCTTCCTTCTACAGGGTACTGACAGAATAAAATGCAATAATAGATGCAAAGGCATTTTGAAAGGAAAGCATTCAATTATTATTATTGTTATGCTTATTGGAAAGAGTTTAGAAAGTCCTCATCATTGTTATTGAAAGTCAACCTTGAGGCCCTGGGACAGTGGTTTACATATGTAATTGTTTCAAGAGAAATTTCAGCAGAGACAAAAAGAAAAAAAAATTGAGTTCTTGAGTCTTAGAGCAATCACAGACATTCAACCCATTCTTTCATGTGTTTGTTTGTTAACTCAGTTACTCAATACCTAGTGAGTTCCTACTATGTGCCAGACATTGTGTTGGGTGCTGGACAACAAGAAGAGCAAAATCTGGCTCCTGTTAACAAGTATGAAGGGAATGCTTTGGAATAACTAATTCCATAATTTTTGAAGTTTATTACCACCTACAGAATACTTTTGGAAACCCTAGTGGTGTGGTGGTTAAGTGCTATGCCTGTTAACCAAAAGGTTGGCAGTTTAATTCCACCAGGTGCTACTTTGAAACTCCATGGGGCAGTTCTCTATGAGTTGGAATAGGGTCTCTATCAGTTGGAATTGACTTGACAGTAGTTTTGGTTTGGTTTGGTCTACAGAATACTCTTAAATACTTTATTCTATTCAATGCCTTTAAACAGTTCACGGAAACCCTGGTGGAGTAGTGATTACATACTACAGCTGCTAATCAAAAGATCAGCTGTTTGAATCCACCAGGCACTTCTTGGAAACAGTATGGACCAGTTCTACTCTGCTTTACAGTGTTACTATGAATAGGACTTGATTCAGTAACAGTGGGTTTTTTTTTTTTTTCTGACTTATAGGGTTATCTTGAGTCAGAACCAACTTGACAGCTTGACAGCAACGAGTTTGTTTTTTTCCAGAGTCAAGATCATTTTTTCCATATTGTTGACATAAAGACAAGCATAGAAGAATAAACTGCCTAGATCAAAGTGGTCTAGCTGAGAAATTCAGAGCTCAAAACAACCAAAACTGAAAAAAAACAAACTCGTTGCCATCAAGCCTATTCTGACTCATGGTGACCCCATGTGTTCTATAGGGCTTTCCCAGCTGTCCACTTTACAGAAGCAGATGGCCAGGTGTTTCTTCTGTGGTACTGATGGGTGTGTCTGAATTACCAAACTTTAGGTTAGTAGACAAAGGCAAACCAAGGACTTCTTAATCCCAGTTCAATGCTGATGATGGGAGACTAGAAACAGTAATACCAGCTAAGATTTACTGGAAACCCTGGTGGCATAGTAGTTAAGTGCTACAACTACTAACCAAAATGTTGACATTCTTGGAAACTCTCTGGCAAAATTCTATTCTGTGCTATAGGGTTGCTGTGAGTTGGAATTGACTCAATGGCCTTGCTTTATTTTTCAAGATTTATTGAATATTTCCTAAGTGCAGGATGCTGTGCTTACTGGAAATTCATTACTTTAGTCAACTCTCCTGACACCAAAAGAGTTAACATTCTCTCTGGAGGATAGGCACACAGACTGGCAGATACACACATACAATGCTCTCACCATACATCCACCTGACTGACAGAGCCTGTGCTATGCGCCAAGCAGTTTCCATGGCACAGCAACCCAAGGAAGCTGGCGCTGTTATCATCTCTGTGCTGTGGATGGGAGGTTAAGTAACTTGTCAGAGTTGACCATAAGAGAGGAACAAATGAAGTGCACGGAGAAGTCAAAAGACAGCCATTTAATGATTGGTCTTAAGAAGTGGAGGAAGGTTTCCAAACCCACAAAAGTGAATATGCCTGAAGTGCATACTGGTAATAGATAAATGAAATATCTGCATTAAATCTGTGACACTGGGCAGGACTGACCTGGGGAAGAAGTTTCCATGTCACACATTGGTCTTTCCCATCATCTGGGAATGGCTGTGCTTCCTTCTCCTCAACACCCAGGAACCTAGGAAATTACTTATTCCTGTTGGCTCCTGGACTTCCCAGGGAAGACCTATTTTTGCCCCCTCTCCTGAAACAAAGGAAGCTGCCGGTGTCTCATGCCAGTTAGCTATTGTGAAAATGAGAAAAAGTTACTTAACTTCACTGGTTCTCAGTGGCAACTCACAGTGACCTATAGGATGGAGTAGAACTGCCTCATCAAGTTTCCAAGGAGCACTTGGTGAATTTGAACTGCTGATGTTCTGGTTAGCAGCTGTAGCACTTAACTGATAGGCCACCAGGGTTTCTCAAATGGGTTTAGTAATAAAAAACAAAAACAAAACCTCATTACCCCTGCCAAGTCTATTCCAGCTCATGGCAACCTCCTCATGTGTTAGAGAATAGAACTAGCTGCTCCACAGGGTTTTCTTGGCTGTAGTAGTTATGGAAACAGATTGCCAGATCTTCCTGCATAACACTACTGAATGGGTTTGAACCCCCAACCATGAGGTTAGTAGATTACTAACCATTAGTAATCTACCATTAGTAGATTAATCTACCCTTAGTAGATTTAATCTACCGTTAGTAGATTTAATCTACCCTTAGTAGATTTAATCTACCATTAGTAGATTTAATCTACCCTTAGTAGATTTAATCTACCATTACTAGATTTAATCTACCCTTAGTAGATTTAATCTACCATTAGTAGATTTAATCTACCATTAGTAGATTTAATCTACCATTAGCAGATTAAACCATTTGTACCACCCAGGGATCTGTATTTAATAATATTCATTGTGTTTGCTGTCAACTGCTAACCAAAATGTTGGTGGAACAGTCACAACCAGGGGTGCCATAGAAGAAAGGCCTGGTGATCTGCTTCTGTAGAGTTCACAGCCAGGAAGACCCTATGGAGCAGTTCTACTCTATACCATACAGGATTGTCAGCCAACAGTGGGAGGTGACTTGATGGCAGCAGGTTATTTTGTTTGTTTGTTTTAATCACATAAGACTGTTATCAAGGTTATAACAATGTGATTATCTATCAACTATGTACATCACTTATTGTGGTTCCTGGTCACACAGTAAGCACTTGAAAACGTTGCTTCTTATCGTGAGTAGTACTTCATAGATTAATTCCCCCTGACACATCTTTTTATCAGAAGTTCTGACTTCAGGTGGGTTATCTAACTTTTATCTCTTGTTTTCCTGGGACAACCAGGTCCATTTTCTCCATTTGCCTCTGAGTGGGGCTTGGAGTGGGGCTCTTCCAGATGCTGATTATAATGCTAGCTGCTGTAACAAACACACCCTTAAACCACAAGAGCAAAGACCATTGCTGATTTTGTTGGTTGTGGTCATGTCTATTATGATTCATGGTGATCTCATATGTGCAGAGTAAAATTGCTCTACAGGATTTTCAAGGCTTCATCCTGTTGGAAGCAGATCACCAGACCTGTCTTCTGAGGTGCTTCTAGGTGGGTCGGAACTGCCAATCTTTGAGTTAGCAGTTGAGTGCTTGGCGGTTTGTGCCAACCAGGGACTCCTAATTTAACACTGCAAGAGTTTACTTCTTGCCCATAGAGGAGTCCCATGTGAGTTCCTGGTTCACTGATGGGTGGAAGTTCACAGTATGGTTCAGGGATCCTTGTTCTTTCCCACTCGTAACTTGGCTCCTCCTCAGGTGCCTTGAAGTTTCTGCAGTCCAGACAGAAGATGGGAGAAAGAATGAGGAAGAACAAGCAAAGGAAGTTTTTATGGACCAGGCATTGGAATGGCTCACATCACTTCTGTCCACATTCTTTTGCCTGGAATTCAGCCCAATGGCCACATAACTGCAAGGGAAGCTGGGAACTGTTGGCTAACCACATGTTCAGAAAGAAAGGCGAATGGATTTGGTGAACAACTTCCCAGTTTCTGTCTCACTGCTGTCAAGGGTGGCATAGTAGTCAAATGTATCTGCTAACCAAAAGATCAGCAATTCAAATTCACCAAGTGCTCCTTACAAACTTAATGGAGCAGTTGTACTCTGTCCTATAGGGTTGCTATGAGTCAGAATTGATGGCACTGGGTTTGGTTTTTTGGTTTACTGTCAAAGGTCTTCCAATTTGGTCAAGAAGCCCTAGAGGAACTTTCTTTTCCTCTGATAAAGCTGGTAAGACGTTCAGGAGAGGAAAGATTTTAGTAATTGCTAGAGATAATGAAATTCCTCTTGATGAGAACCTACCATGTGCTGGAATATCTGCAATGCTGTTTCTGTTAGCTTGTAGAACCCTCAAAGCAACATTAGGAAGTTATCTTTATTATACTGCAAATGTTAGAAAGCAAGGATGTCACCTTGAAGACTAAGGTACACCTGACGCAAACCATGGTATTTTCAGTTGCCTCATACACATGCAAAAGCCGCACAGTGAATGAGGAAGACCAAGGAAGCATTGATGGCTTTGGATTATGGTACCAGTAAAGAACGCTGATTATGCCACAGACTGCCAAAAGAATAATTAAATCTGTCTTGGAGGAAGTATAGCTAGAATGTTCCTTAGAAGCAAGCATGGCAAGATGACATCTCACATAATTAGGACATGTTAGCAGGAAGGATCATTCTCTGGAGAAGTAAAGTAGATAGTCAGAGAGAAAGAGAAGACTCTTAAAGAGATGGACTGGTACAGTGGCTGCAACAGTGAGCTCAGGCATAATGACGAACATGAGAGTGGTGCAGGACTGGGCAGCATTTCATTCAATTGTACACAGGATCCTTATAAGTTGGAACCAACTCGATGGCACCTAACAACAACAATAACTGGACCAGTAAGCAACATCATGATAAATGGAGAAAAGACTGATTTTGTCAAGGATTTCCTTTTATTTGGTTCCACAATCAATGCCCATGGAAGCATTAGTCAAGAAATCAAAAGATGCACTGCATTGGGCCAATCTGCTGCCGTTGTGATTATTAGGTGTCGTTGGGCCAGTTCTGACTCTCAGTGACCCTAAGCACAACAAAACACTGCCCGGTCCCGGGCCATGTCCACATTGTTTTCATGCTTGAGCCCATCATTGGGGCCACTGTGTCAGTCCATCTTGTGAGGATCTTCCTCTTTTTTCTCGACCCTTTACTTTACCAAGCATGACGTCCTTTTCCAGGGAATGATCACCCCTGACAGCATGGTCAAAGTGCGTAAGATATAGTCTCACTGTTCTTTCTTCCCAGGAGCAATCTGGCTTCACTTCTTCCAGGACAGATCTGTTTGTTCTTCTGGCAGTCCATGGTATATTCAGTCTTCTCATCCAACACCGTAATTCAGAGGCATCGATCCTTCTGTCTTCCCTGGTCACTGTCCAGCTTTTGCATGTGTATCATGCGATTGCAAATACCATGGATTGGTTCAGGTATACCTTTGTCTTCAAGGTGACATCTTTACTTTTCAACACTTTAAAGAGGTATTTTACAGCAGATTTTCCCAATGCAATGCATCTTTTGATTTCTTGACTGATACTTCCATGGGCATTGATTGTGGAGCCAAGTAGAACAAAATCCTTGAAAATCTCAATCTTTTCTTCGTCTATCATGATGTTGCTTACTGGCCCAGTTGTGAGGACTTTTGTTTTCTTGATGTTGAGGTGCAACCCATACTGAAGGCTGTGGTCTTTGACCATCCTCAATAAGTGTTTCAAATCGCCTTCACTTCCAGTAAGGAGCATTGTGTCATCCGCATAATGCAGGTTGTTAATGAGTCTTTCTTTAATCCTGATGCATCACTCATCTTCATTTAGTCCAGCTGCTCAGATTATTTGCTTGGCATACAAGATCAAAAAGGTATGATGAAAGGATACAACCCCAATGCACACGTTACCTTACTTTAAACCATGCAGTGACCCACTGTTCTGTTTGAACAACTACGTCTTGATCCAAGTACAGATTCCTCATGGACACAATTAAGTGTTCTGGAATTCTCATTCTCTGCAATATTGCCCATAATTTGTTATGATCCACGTAGTTGAATGTCTTTGCAGAGTCAATAAAACTTTGGTAAACATAAGATTTTCATTGGCAAATTCTTTTCAAAAGTAGACTATTGAGTCCTTCTTCCTAGTCTGTCTTAGTTTGGAAGCTCGGCTGAAACCTATTCACCATGGTCGACTCTGCCTGTATGTGAATACCTGTGCCTTAGCTTTCAGCCTCACAGCAACACAAAAGCCCGCGCAGTACAACAAACTGATAGACAAGTGGAGGAGCATCTAACTACCATTTATTGAGCGCTTCCTGTATACTAGGTACCTTGCTTTACATGTGTGATCTCACCTCACAGAATTCTGTCAGGTAGACATTTTTACAGGAAGGAAACTGAAGCCCAGATGTGCAGTGAAGTGACTTGCTCAAGAACACCTAGCCAGTGTGTGGTTGAATTGGAAACTCTTGTCTGTCTTGATCCTAAAGTTCTTGTTCTTTCCACAGGAGATTGGGAAGAAGCCCCAAACTAGGACTCCTTGCAGCTCAGGGTTGATTATCTCTAGGAGTCTCACCTCCTGACGGCTGTTCTGTGAAAGGGGAGCAGCTCTGCAGCAGGCAGGCATTTCCGGTGCCCAGAGAGAGGTGTAACAGCTGTGGTCTTTCCTGACGAGGCCCTGCTTATGAGTTCAGTGCCTTTCTTCATCCAGTCTCTGCTGTGTGCCGAAGAGTGACTAAGTTATTGACTCACTTCTTTTAAGGCCGGAGGAGTCCAGCTCCAATCAGCCACCTGCTGGCACTCGAGCCCGATGTCAGGGGTACACCTTACAGATGGGGGGACCCATCATCCAGGGTGGTTGCCCGTGTCATCTACAATCAGTGCTTGTCTCCACCCTTTAGAGGCCAATTTGGTGGCATAGTGGTTAAGTGCTATGTCTGCTAACCAAGGGGTCAGCAGTTTGAATTCACATGCTGCTTGGAAACTCTATGAGGCAGTACTCCTTTGTCCTATAAGGTCTCTATGAGTCAGAACCAACTTGACAGCAGTGGGTTTGTTTTGGGTTTGGTACTGGCAGATTTATTCATCTTATTTCAAGTCTTGGAAACCCTGGTGGCTTAGTGCTAACCAAAAGGTCAGCTGTTTAAATCCTCCAGGCACTCCTTGGAAATTCTATGGTACAGTTCTTCTACTCTGTTTATAAGATGGCTATCAGTCAGAATCAACTCAACAGCAGCGGGATTTGTTTTGGGTTACCTAGCAGAGACTCTGGAAGTGGAAGAGTGGGAAGTCCCAGGAGTTTTCCTAGTCAAGATAGGAACAGGGGCTTCCATCTTCTCTCTTGTGCTCTTGGGCAGAAAGCTGATCCCCCCGATGAGAAAGGAGATTAGCAGAGTGAAGGGAGACACTCTTTTGGTTCTTTATTGAATCCAATCGTTTACGTCTCATTGAACCCAATCAAATTAGCCACTTATCACATTAAAATGACACAAGAGGGATTGTGTCAAATCATGTTAATTCAATAAGAAAGCAGCTGTAACAGAGAGTACTATGTCACCCATTTTCAAGAGGTAGGATTCTGACGTCCCCTGTACCCACAGTGGCTACTGTGACCTCCCTCAGACGGCTTTCTTGGGTATCAAACACTGGTAAGGGCCAGAAAAACAAGAACCCTGAGCCCCGTAGAGATGAAGGCAGGGACAGCAGTGGAATGGTGATATGGAACCTTAGGGGACAGCCATCATTTCAAGATGTTGTTGTTGTTAGCTCCTGTGAAGTCAGCCCCTAACTCATAATAATCTCATGCACAATGAAACAAAACACTGCCTGGGCCGGCAGCCTCCCCGTGATCAGTTTCAGATAAGATCATTTTGATCCATAGGGTATTCATTGACTGAATTTCAGACTTAGATCCCCAGACATGTCTTCTCAGTTTGTCTTGATCTGAAGTTTTGCTGGATCCTGTTCTGCATCCTAGCAACATGCAAGCCTCACCCGGAAGGGCGGTGGCTTCACCTGAGATCCACTGGCTGGGAATTTAACCTGGGTCTCCAGCATGGGAGGTGAGAGTTCTCTCTCTGAACAACCAATGTCCCTGGAATTTCAAGATAGGGTGGTGTTCAAACACTTGGGTGGCAATTACAGTTCCAAATCTTACCAACTGCGGGACTTTGAGCAAGTTATTTGTTCTCTCTGATCCTTTCTGTCCTCATCCATTAAATAGAGGATGGTGATATTTGTCACAAGGCATTACCATGGCGATGCTTCCTACAGATGGTATTCCAGAGAAACTCCTTTGCCTTTCAGTTTTCTTTTGGTTCTTCTCACTACATTATGGAGAAAGGCTCAGTTTGGTACCTTGATACCTGTTTCGTACTTGCCAACTCTTCCTGGTCCTTTCACAGATCTTACTGATATGCTAGGATATGTTTGAGAGTTGAAATCATCCCGATGTGCATTTGAATCCCATTTCCATCCTCACTAGCTGTGTGACCTCGAATAAAGTGGCTTCCCACTCTTTGTATCAATTACTTCATTGGCAAAATGGGAATGATGATCATACGCACCTCAGAGGGGCGCATGAGCCTAAGTGAATTAATGTATATAAAGTGCTTAGCACAGAGTCTGGATCACAGCAAATATTCAATAAATGCTACTTCTTTTTCTTATTCATTCCAGCCTCTTCTCTGCCACTTTCTCCCCAAGATACTTAGGCCTTCTGCACTCCACCCATTAAAGCAATAGGCAGTCCCCTGGCCTGCTTTCTCCTACCTCATAGTCTTGCGCGTACTTTGTCTTCTGATGGGAACATTCTCCTGGTCTGTTTCCTGGCCAACGCCCACTCATCTTCCAGCACTCAACTGATGCTCCACTTCTTCCAGGAAGCCTGCCCTGATTTACAGGTCTCCCACCCAGTGTCCTTCCCTTGAGTAATTCTTCTTGTAATGTTTTATCATTTCTTACTGCCTCTCCTGGAAAGCCTGAGACTTTGTGAGGGTGTGGTTCAGGAACCGCCCAGCACAGAATCTGACACCTAAAAACAACCGCTTTAGAAAACACCAGGGGTCTGATACAGTTCTGTGTTTTTAGCATTTAGAAATTCATTTCATCCTCAAAAATTCCTGAGATAAATTTGAGTTTGTTTTTTACAATTTTATTGAGGTATACTTGACATACAGTAAAATGTACATATTTAAAGTGTACAACTTGATAACTTTCGACCTGTATATAGACCTGTGATACCAAAATCACAACAGAGGTGAGAAATTTATCCAACAATCCCAAATCTCCTATGCCTTTTTGTGACCCTTCCCTCCCACCTCTCCTTGCCATTTCCTCCCTAGGCAGCTATGGGGCCACTTTCTGTTGCTACAAGTAGGTTTGTATTTTCTAACATTTTGTGTAAATAGAATCGTACAATATGTATTCTTTTTTCATCTGTTTTTTTCACATAGAATAATTATTTTGAGATTCATCCACTTTGTTGTGTGTATCAATTTTTGTTCCTTTTTTTATTGCTGAAACAGTATTCCAGTATTATAAATACAACACAGTACATTACTGATGGACATTTGGAGATTTTCAGTTCAGGACTATTACAAAGAAAGCTGTTGATTGACATAGATTTTATTTTTATTCCCATTTTACAGATGAATGAACTGAGGCCATGAGTACACCAATTGCTGAAGGTTGCACAGTTAATAAATGGCAGAGCCACATGCAAACCCAAGCACTGTATGTCCAGAGTCAAAGATTTATTCCCCTTTTATATCAGAATCAGCTCAACAGCAATTAAGACCAACAACACCATAAAAAGGAAAGTATCAAACAGAAACAGAAAAGTAGAGTAGACCTACTCTTGAATCCACCACTCAGTCTCAGCAATTATTAACTCATGCCGATCTTATTCTGGAGTCCTGGTAGCACAGTAGTTAGGGCTCAGCTGCTAACCGAAAAGTCAGCAGTTCAAATCTACCAGCTGCTCCTTGAAAACCCCATTGGGCAGTTCTACTCTGTCCTGTAGGGTCACCAAGAGTTGAAATCAACTTGACAGCAATGAGTTTAATCTTATTTCATTCTTTTTTTCTACACTGTAATGATCTTTGCTAGAATATTTTAAGGCAAATATCAGACCTAATGTTAATGTTTCTTTCAAATACATCAATATGCACCCCAAATGTATGTTTATATTATATATGAAGGATTTTATATAGATAAATATTTATTTATATTTATATAAATATTTATAATACATAAACATCAATATGCACTGCAAATGTATGTTTGTATATATATGAAGGATTTTATATATATATAAACATATAAATATTTATATGTTATATCCTTCATTGTGGAAATTTTAAGCACATTGCAGCTGTAGAGACAATAATATAGCAAGCCTTCTCACAGCCACCATCAGCTTTGACAGATATACATTGGCTCATGGGTGGTATTGTTATATTCACATTCACATCTATATTTTGCTTTTCTTCCACAGCTAATTGTTTTGCAACAAATCTCAGATGTTTTATTATTTGACCTGTAAATATTTCAGCATATGTCTATAAAAGATAGCCTTAAAAAAAAGTCATGAAACCACTATCACATCTGAACATTTTGCAATAATTTCCTTTATTCATCCGATACTCAGCTGACATTCACTTTTCCCCAATTGTCTCACACAATTTCTTCCCCTCTTCCCTTGCCTCTCATTCACTTTTCTTCCTTTTTTCCTTTCCAGGCTGTTTGAATCAGCATACAAACAAGGACCATATGTTGCAATTGGCCAGGATGTCCCTAAAGTCTGTTTTTATCTATAAAATCTCCCTCTATCTCTTTTCTTTTTTTCCTTGTGATTTATTTGCTAAAGGAACAAGCCACCAAGGTCGTATTTTACACAACCTCCATGCCATTATTGCTCCTCCCCTATTGAACACTAATCCTAAAATCATCGAATACCCATCTGTAGTCAGGCTTGCTTCCCCAGTTGTCTGCAGCGTGTCCTCAGGCTTTTGCAAATCAGAATTGACAGCTGTCCCCCACTGCATCTGGCAGTGATGATGCTGAGATCCCTCCATTCCCTGGCAGACCCTCGTCTACACTTGCTGGGCCGCCACTGTGTCCTGCTCGGCGCCCCTTGACCTGGGTTCCAAAGTCCGCCACTGGCTGTACTGTCTTTCCTCGTAAGCACTCTATAAATTAGTTGTTGGATAAATGAATTGAGAAATGAATGGATGAATGAATGACCATCTAGGAAGAAGCAGCTAAGAGACCAAGGGGTCCTAACACTCCTGGATCTTTGTCTGAAATCATTCCTTCTCTTCTACCGTAGAACAATGGTTTCTGTGCATGCAGCAGCCTACACTAGCAAAGCCGATGAAGGCAGAACATTTTGCGAGCCTGAGTTTTGCCTCCACATTGCCTAAGTTAGAATTCCGTCTTTGCTGCTTACTAGCTGGATGGCTTTGGACAAGCTACATAGCCTCTCTGAGCCACAGTTCCCTTTTCTGGAAATGGGATTGATTACAGGACCTACCTCCCAGGGTTACTTGTAAGGATGAAATGTGTCAACCCATAAAAAGTGCCTACAACTGTGCCTGGCATACTGCCAATGCTTTATACATCTGGGGTCTGATAATGATCATTAATGCTCTTAAAAGCCTGTAGTTGGTCAGAGGGGGAGGGGAGTTTTACAGGGCCGGGGGACCCTTCTCCTGTTCTCTGGGGAGCAGCTTGACAATCTCTGATCTCAGTGACACCCAAGGTCTTTTTCCACTATCCAGCTACCAGACCTCTCCAACCTGCTTCTTGCAATCTGCGTCTAGGTGGTTGCAAGTTGGGCAGACAGCCAAAGAATTGCATTCCTTGGCCTTGAGGGCTTTCTTGGCCTGCCTTGATTAAGCCAGAAAATAGCACCCTCCAGACAGCTTGTATCACACCCAGGGACTGTCTTGCAAACACAAACTGACCCAGTACCAGTGCTGTGTTTTGAAACCCAAACCCTGAAACTGATCTCTGGAAATTTGGCTGGCAAAACCAAGTACATCTGCTTTACAGCAATTAAGAAATTGCAGTCCCACAAAGGAAAACATGCTGTTGAAACAGGCTTCTGTGTGCTATTAAATATTCATGGCCCACTGATGGGGTGTCAAAACAGACCAGAAGGGAATCACGGCCCATGAATCTGGAGGCACAAAGCAAAATCATTCTCCAGACACCCCGAGGCCTTTTTATTAGCAGCAAAATGCCATAACTAACATTTTTTGTGGTCTTATTCTGTTGTGGGCACTATGCTAAGCTAAATTTTTCTGTTTTTTCTTATTTGATGCTCCTTGGTTCCTTTAGAGGTTGACTGTGTTGTTTCCATTTTACAGATGAGGAAAACGAGGCTGTGGGGATCAGCTCACCTGTGTCAGAGCCCAAGGAGCACAGCTGGGATTTGAACTCAGTTCTGTTTAGAGCTTTGAACCACACAGCTAGTATCCTCTTGGCTAGGAAATTAGTCAGTTCACAGGATTCCTGATGTATCAAGCTCAAAGGTCTTGGTCAGCTGCGACTCAGAACTATCCTTTTTCTTTAACAGAACACACTTGTTTCTTACAAAATGCTTTCATTCCAAAGATAAATTCAATACACACAGCAAAACAAGCATGGCAGATCTAAAGAAGAGGAATCTCTTCCAACTTGATGGTTCACAAGCTAATGTCTAAAGATATTACCATAGAGACAAGTTTTTAATATATATCAGCAGCCTTCATGATGTATGCTTTTATTTTGATTCTTCTCTCTGGGTATCCAATTGCTTGTTGATGTGTTATCCCTAAATCCATAGGTCTCACCTCTGTCCCCTAGGCAGGCTCTCTTCTCCCATCCCAACTTCTTTCTTATTCCATTGTTTTCTCCTGATGTTAGCATGCTCTGGAAAATAGTGTGTGTATATATATATATATTTTTTTTTCTTTTTTATTGTGACGGAGTGAAAGTACAATCTGGTTTAAATTTACATGCCTGCTTATGGGCAGCTCCCACTGCTCTCCCTGCCCAGTGACAGCACTCTCCTCCTTTCTCTTCCATACAAGTCATATCCTCCCAACAGTCTCCTATCCCCTCTACCCTCTCCACTCTACTCTAGTAAGAGGCCAGTAGGAAAATAGTGTATATTAAAGACAAACACAGACACACACACACACACACATGCACACACAGGCATGTACTCATAGCTTGTAGCACCATTATGAGTTTGCACATCTCTGACTAATTGGCTGGCAATATTTAAGCAGTATATTGGGATTTTGCTTGGGACAGTAAGCCAGAAAAACACACCTGACACTCAGAAAAATAATTTCTTTGTGTATCTGGGGCAGGGGCTGGGCAGGTAGCGAGAGAGAGCCTTATTAGTAGCCAATGGTCTAAATACAGCAGGCAACTTTTAGGGAGGAGATACAATCTTTTTAACCAAAGGGATCCTTCAGTGTTTTTAAGGCACAAGCAATTATTCAAAGCTGGCCTTGTTAAAGAAAAAGAAAATAAATCAGAAGGAAATGGACGCTCAAGGCTACTGGCCAGGTCAACCAAGACACAATCTGAATGGGGTTCTGATTCACCTGGAACTTTTAAATTTTCGAGGACTTCCATGGGGAAAATCTTGGAGCCACCTTGGATTCTTCTTCTCTTTCTCTCTCATCCCATGTCAATTTTGCCAGCTCTGCTTTCAAACTGCCCATCAACAAGTGAATGGATAAATGAAGTGTGACATATCCACATGATGGAGTACTATTCAGCTGTAAAAAAAATGAAGTCTTGGTACCTGCTACAATATGCACGAACCTTGGAAACAGGCAGAGTGAGATAAGCCGGCTGCAAACGGACCAAGATTGTTATGATCCCAGTTACATGATACATCTAGAATGGGCAAGTATACAAAGACCAAAGTCTATTAGCGGGTTCCCTGTGGGAGGGAGGAGGAAAGGAGGATACAGTGCTTAGGGGACACTGAGGACACTAGGGGTGATGGGGGATTTGGGGAACAGTATGGTGGATGTAATTAATGTTCCTGGACTGTAGGTTTTAGGATCACAGAAGTAGCAAATGTTCTGGTACCTATAGATGTACCACAATTTAAAGAAAACAACAACAACAAAAAATAAAGTAAATTAAAAAACATTTCAAATATATCCTCCTCCACTGCTGCCACTCTGGCTCAAGCGACATCAGCTTTTACCTGGGATATGGCAACACTTTCTTAATTGGTTTTCTAGCTTTCTCTCTGAAGTCTGTTTGCTGCACAGCAACAAGAGAGACGCTGTAAAAACAGAAGTTGGATCATGTTGCTTCCTTGCCCGTAACTCTATGCTGGCTGCCATGTCACCCAGAGTTAAAGCCAAAATCTTTCTCGTGACTAACAGGGCCTCCTAGGACCTGGCTGGCTGTTCTCTCTGACCTCCTCTCACTGCTGTGCCTCTCCTTCACTTTCATCTGCCATGTTGTCATTTGTACGGGCAGTTGAGTTTCTGCCTCAGGGCCTTTGCACTTACTGTTCCTGCTGCCTGAGATGTTGTGTACTCCAGGTAGCTACCTGCTACATTACTTCCTTTAGCCCTTGACTCAGTTGACAATTCTACCAATGCTCCTGCTCTGCCCAATCTAAAATTAGAATTTACGCCTTCACCACTTCACACAACTTCCCTACTTTATTTTCTTGATGACACTCACGTCTAACAGACCATACATGTTATTTATTGCCTATAATTTTCTTTTCCATGACAAAAAGAAGCTCCGTGAAAGAGGATCATTTATCTCTTTACTGATCTGTCCCCTCCCCATGCCTAAAATAAGGCACAACAAATATTTCTCACATGACTGAATGAGTTCATAGGTTTTGGATTGTCTGTACAAATGCCCATTGAAGTGATGCCTGGGCACCCACCCTAAGGGATCCCTTCATAGATGTAAGTTTTATGATGAGGCACTTCTGTTTATGACGACCAGCCTCCCCCACATGCGCGGTCACAGTAGACTATCTGGGTGCTGAATTCTTGTTTGTGTTTGGTGCATGGGCATTGACTTTAAAATCAGATGACCCGTGAAAGGTAACTGCGGAGGGAAGACACTTAGATAAAGCTTGGGAAACAGTCACCTTCCTAAGATACTACAGAGCCCTGATGGTGCTGTAGTTAAGAACTCAGCTGCTAACCAAAAGGTCAGCAGTTCAAATCCATCAACTGTCTCTTAGAGACCCTACGGGGCACTTCTACTCTGTCCTGTAAACTGCTGTCAGTCAGAATCGACTTGACAGTGATGGGTGTTTGGTGTTTTTTGAGATACCGTGGCTGTAGGGCTGCTATGAGTTGGAAACAACTTGACAGCAATGAATTTTGGTTTCCGGATAGCTATTAAGGCAGGGGAAGAGTGAGTGCCGCCACATGTTGCTGTGGCAGGATTGTATCAAGCTGAACAACATCAGCTCTGGTGTCCTACTGTCTGGAGTTCAAATTCTGGCTCCACCTCTTATTAGCAATTGATGTTGTTATCTGTTGCTATCAAGTTGATTCTGATCTCTGGTGATCCAGTGTGTGCAGAGTGGAACTGTGCTCCGAGAGATTTCAAGGTTGTGGCTTTTGGGAAGGGGATCACCACGCATGGCTTCCAAGACATCTCTGGATAGATTTGAACAACCAGCTTTTCAACTAGTAGTCACATGCTTAATCATTTATGCTACCCATTGACTCCTAGTGGGATGATGGACTTTGGCAATGTCTCAAGACTTTAATTTCTCCATCAGAAGAACAGGGATAATGATGATAGTGTCCACTGTGGGGTGTATGCAAGAACCCGGAGAAACACCACACTTAAACGGATGGGGGTGCCTGGCAGATAGTGAAGTTTTTATAAGTACTAACTGTAGTTGTTAGTTAAAGACATAGGGAAGGGTCACTGAGGACACCAAGCCAGCAGAGCAGGTAAGATAGTAGAAGATGAGGGCCTGATGCTGGCAGCTCCACACCTTAGGAACTGCAAAGAGAGGGCAGTTAGGTTTACAGAGTTCAAGTCATCCCGTTAACATCTCTGGCTGCAGCAGCAAATGTCTTTGGGAGTGTGGGCTCAGACAGGTATTTCCCTGGGGGCAGCTTTGTATTACCTGACCCTGCCCTTAGACTAAAGCTGATTATACTCGACCGAGATTGGAATAACCAGACCATATCTCCCGGAATTTAGAATTGGAATTCAGTTTCTATCAGCACTGGAGCTTGAGAAGATGTGTGGCTGGGTAAACGTGTGACAGTCATGCTTGGCCCTGTGCAAAGAGAAGTCTGTTTTGGAAGGAGAGGGAAATACCAGCAGTGTCTGTCGTTGGGGGCTGTGCAATGCCTCACTCTTTTCCCCATGTTTGGGTAATTTTTTTTCCCTGTAATTTTGGTGGAAGCCAGTCTACCTCTGGTCACAGAAGCCAAAAATACCAAAATACTTGCCTCTTCTGACTGCCTGGCAGCTAGTACAGGTCCTGTGATGCAGGCCTGGCCGATTGTGCACAGGTGCTTGGGGCTTGGATCTAGAGTCAGATCTACAAGAAACTGGCACACACTAGAAGCAATCAGGGCTCCTTAGAGAAATGACTGATTCCTGATCTGAGGCAGGAAACATGTATCAGGAAGTCAGGAAGTGATGGAAGACCCGTGAGTTATGTCAAGTGGACTTGGGAGCCAGCTTGAAGGGGGTCCCACTGGTCACAGATGGAACAATTTGTGCATCAGCAGGATGGCAACTGCAATGGACTGAAAACATTTCTAATATTTTTAGATACACAAGTTTATAATGATACCAGCAACAAAATGATACAGAACTCACAGATCCTCTGTGGAAGATACTAGTTTATCAATGCATTATTTTGAAGACTGGAAAATAAGGGGGAAAAATGAAGCATTTATTCTATGTTCCCTATGGAAACTGTAAGTCAAAGTGTCTTAGTCACATAGTGCTGCTATAACAGAAATACTGTAAGTGGATGGCCCCAACAAAGAGAAATCCATTCTCTCACAGTGCAGTAGGCTATAAATTCAAATTCAAGGCATCAATTCTACAGGAAGGCTTTCTTAGTCAGCTCTGGAGGAAAATCTATGCCATCAATCCTCCGTTGATCTAGGAGCTTCTCTGACCAAGAACTTCAGGTCCAAAGGATGTGTTCTGCTTCTGGCACTGCTTTCTTGATAGCATAAAGTTTCCAAAACCCTGCTAGCTTCCCTTTCCTTTTATCTCTTGTAAGATAAAACGTGATGCAGGCCACACCCCAGGGAAACTGTCTTTACAATGGTTCAAGGATGCCGCCTCAGTAAGGGTGTGTAAGGAGTACTCCCACCGTACTCCTCTTTAACACAATCTAATCTTGCCCTGTCAATCACAGGCAGAGGTTAGGATTTATGACATATATGAAAATTACAGTCACAAAATAGAAGACAAGCACACAATACTGGAAATCATATCTTAGTCATCTAGTGCTGCTATAATAGAAATATCACAAGTAGATGGCTTTAAAAAGAGAAATTTATTCTGTCACAGCCCAGTACGCTACAAGTCCAAATTCAGGGTGTTGGTTCCAGGGGAAGTCTTTCTCTGCTGGCTCTGGAGGAAGGTCCTTGTCATCATATGACAAGTTTCCAAAGTGCAGGTACCCTGGTCCTTTCGAAAGGGTGCACTCTGTTCCTGGCACTGCTTCTTGGTGGTATGAGGTCCCTAAATATCTCTGCTAGCTTTTTCTTTTATACCACAAGAGATGGCCTTAAGGCACAGTATAATCTTACACATTGAGTCCTGATCCATCAGCACAACTACCATCCATCCTCCCTCATTGACATCACAGCAGCAGGCTTTACAGCATAAAGAAATAACACATAATACCAGGAATCATGGCCCAGTCAAATTGTTACACACATTTTTGGGATGACACAATTTAATCCATAACAATGGCCCAGCCAAATTGCTACACACATTTTGGGGGAGTACGTAATTCATATATGACACAAGATAACCAGACAACTGAGGGACATGTTTATAAGTACCCTGACTAACAAATGAGGAAGGACTGATGCAATTCCACCATCTTTAATGCATAATATATTAGTGAGCTTAAATTATGATTGTCAATGACTTCTAATAAGCTGCAGAGAGACAAGTGGGTATCACAACCCTTCAAGAGAAACAGGAGCATGCTAAATTAGTTTCATGGGAATATAATCAGAAAAACTCAGACTACTAAAACTCTGCAAGAGCAGGATTCTTGAACAAATACATTGCAAAGGAAATAAAAGAGAAAGTGAAGGGAATACCTGTGGTTAAAAGAAGCTTAAAAAGATATATCTGCAAACAGTTAAGTATGCTTGACTACTAACCAAAATGTTGGAGTTCAAGTCCAGCCAGTGGAGCCTTAATAGAAAGGCCTCGGGATCTAGTTCTTTAAAACTAGCCACTGAAAACCCTATGGAGCACATTTCTGCTCTGACACTTTTGGGGTCACCCTGAATCTAGATCAACTCAACAGCAACTGGCAGCTGTGAGGCCAATCAACCAGTTGTAATGTGTGGGTCTTATCTTCATACTGAGTTTAAGAAATAAATATAATAAGAATATTTATGGGATAATCAGACGGTTTTGAACTCTTACTTGACATTTAAGGTTCTGAGGAATTGTCTAAATATTCAAAAGTCTGACAATAGGTTTGTGGCTATAAATATGTATAGATATTTTTATGCTATACATGTCTATTTTAAAAGAATATTTATCTTTCTTAACCAGGGCTGATTTTTCTCCCTAGGAGACATTTGGCAATGTCTAAAGACACTTTTGATATCACAAATGGGGGACACACGCTTCTGGCATCCCGTGGGCAGGGACCAGTGATGCTGCTTAAAGTCTACAAGGCACAAAAGAGCCATGACAACCATGACCAACGTGGTCCAAGATGCCAATAGTGCTAAGACTGTTTTAGAGACATATAACGAAAAGGTTCTGGATAACACTAGGGGATGAATGCCATCTGCTTCAAAATGTTACAGGGAGAGCAGAGACGTGGGTGAAGCTACAGATGAAAGCATGGCCGTGAGTTGAGAATTATTTAAGTGGGTGATAGGGCTTCATTATATTAGTCTCTGTCCTCATGTGGGTCTGTTGGAAACTGTGGTGGCGTGGCAGTTAAGTACCAGGTCTGCTGACCCAAAGGTGAGCAGTTCAAATCTGCCAGGACTGACTTAGAAACTTTACGGGGCAGTTCTAAGCTGACTCTTAGGACCGCCATGAGTCAAAGTCAACGGCAGTGGCTCTTGGCGTGTGTATATGTAAATTTCCATGGCAGAGGCTTCCATGCAGGGGCACTGGGGGCCTTGTTACACAGCAGAGCCCTCAGCAGTATGCCCTGTCTGGTGTGCAGGAAAGGGTATTAACATTCAAGGTATATCACTGATAATAATAGTAACAACAGTAACGACCACCAGGCGCCTTCACGTTGATTCCAACTCATGGTGACATCAGGTGTGTCTGAGTAGAACTGTGCTTCCTAAGGTTTTCAGTGACTGCTTTTCTGGAGGCACTTGGGGGTGGGCTCGAGCTACCAGCCTTTCAGTTAACAATTGGGTATGTTCACCATTTTCATCACCCAGGGACTTCAACAATAAGAATAATAACAGCCATCGCTTATTGAGCACCTACTACATACTGCCTTTTTATGCACCCTTCTATTCGAATTTGACAACAACCCTGTGTGGCGGGCATGATCATCCCCCTTTTCACAGACAAGAAAACTGTGGCTTGGGGAGGTTAAGGAACACACCAGGGGACGTGTTGTTGGCAAGTGACAGAGCACAGTTGAAGGCTCAAGATGGTCCTATGCATTGCTTTTCCCCAAACCTCTCCTTCTTTCTCAGAGTCCATCGTCCACGTGGTGAATCAGAAATCATTCAGATGACATCTGGCCCCTTGGTGCAATGTCAAATGGGGAAAAAAGGAGGAGAGAGAGAGAGAAAAAAAAACAAAAATGATTCCCTTTGGAGAAGAAGCAGGAAATGAAGGGGCACGTGCTCATGCCTCTCCGCCTTGTCCCTCAAGTTCAGTTTAACATTCAACCACTGAAACTGACAATTTACGAGGATCTCGGGCCAGAAACTGCTTGACACTTCCCTGCAGCTCTAGTCACAGCAGCTGATTAATCCAACAGACTAGGGCGCTTTGAGGGTAAAATACTTTCCTAATATTTTTTTCCTTCTGCTTGTGCTTCTCCCAAAGGGCGACAAATGCCAGTAGTTTGCCAAGAAATTGCTGGGTATGGTCTCAGCTAGACTGTCCTCCTGCCTCGTGTCACTTTCTAAGAGAAGAAGTGACCAGGCCTCCACACCTACCCCTAAGTCTGAGTCTGAGTCTCTGGGATTCTGATGACCACTGCCAATGGTCAATCCCCCTCTGTCACAGACTGAGCTGTGGCCCAAACACCTCTATCAACTAAGCTAGGCCACGATTCCCAGTAGTGTGTGGTTGTCTACCCTTTTGTGATACGATGTGACTATCCTCTGTGTTGTAAATCTTAACCTCTATGATGTTAATGAGGCAGGATTAGAGGTAGTTACGTTATTGAGGTAGGGCTTAGTCTTCAGGATTAGATTGTATTTTGAGTCAACCTCTTTGTAAATACAACAGAGAGAAACAGAGAAGAGAGGAGCCATCATCACCACCAAAAAAGAAGTGCCAGGAGTAGGGTATGTCTTTTGTTCTCAGGTCCCTGTGCTGAGAAGAAAAAGACTGAAGACGAGGACCCTCCCCAAGAGCCTCCAGAGAGAGAAAGCCTTCCTCTAGAGCTGGTGACCTGAATTCAAACTTCTAGTCTCCTAGACTGTGAAAGAAGAAATTTCTGTTGGTTAAAGCCATCCGCTTGTGGTATGTCTGTTACAGCAGCACTAGATAACTAAGACAGCCACTTTCTTTTCTCCTTTGTTTATAGGAGAGAAAGAAGTACCCCTTCCCTGTATTTCCTATAAATGGTCCAGAGTTAAGCCTTATGCGGGCAAGGGTAAAAAAAAAAAAAAAAAAAGGGAAGACAGTGACTCATAGGGGTCAAGATAAAGGGAGGGGCTCCCTTGGAAAAGTACAGAACTGATGAAAGTGATAAGTGACAGAGATGGTTCAGGGATAAAATTCCTGCCTTCCATGCAGGAGACCTGTTTTCATTCTTGGCCAGTGCTCCCCAAGTGCAGCCACCACTCGTTTGTCAGAGGAGAATACACACGTTGCCAGGATGCTGGATAGGCTCCTGTGGAGTTTATAGACTAAAGAAGACTAGGAAGAAAGGCCTGGCGATCTGCTTCAGAAAATTAGCCAACTCTACATATCACAGTGGTCCAGTCTCCAACCAGCCTGGGGATGATGCAGGACTGGGCAGTGTTTTGTTTCCTTGTGCATGGGGCACCATTAGTCAGAGGCTGATTCAATGGCAGTTGACAACCACTGGATGATACTGGTCAGGTGGGGTAGCTGATGGCTTCCAGGCAACTGTTCTAGGCCTTCTGTACATATTGCATCACTAAATTCTTCAACCAGCTGTGAAGGAGGTGTAATTATTAGCCTTGTTGTAACGAATCTCAAGGAAGTAAGGTGAGTGGCTAAAGATCACACCCCTAGGAAGCTGAGATGTGCCAAGCACAAGAAACAGTAGGGGCACAGTTGGGAGGTCACAACCACCTGGGGGGTTCGGCAGGTAAGGGGACATGGCTGGAGGGCCAGGTATGGGTAAGGGAGTGGCCAAAGATGACTTTGTGAAGGATGGTGGGTGCTCTGTGCTGACAGATAGTACAAGCCCCTGAGGGTCAGTTGCACCAGGGGCTACATTACTAAATTTGCATGTCCAAAGATCACTCTAGAGAATAAGCTGTGGGAAGACTGGAGAGGGCAGAGTGACCACACAGGAGGGTCCATCTCAGGGACCTCTGCAGCAGCACAGGAGTTAGAAGTAGAGCATGGTTAGGCCTGTGTACTCAAGGAAGACACAACCCAGTGGGGAGGAGAGCATTTGTCCCAGATGAAAGATGATGCGGTCACTAGGCACACACGTGCATACAGCGTCTGGACTCAGTGACATCATCACTAGGGTTGGTGTCACCCAGTGATGTCACCCTGCCCCGTGGACTTCCTCCCATACCAGGCCATAGAGAATCCTTAGTAATGATACTGTGCTAGTGTCACTCATAAATTGTAATTCCAATATATCACTCCTTCTTTTCCTTTAATTACTCCTTCATCCTCAGAAGTTATTGCTTAAGTCCACAGATATCAATTACAATGATATTGTAGCTAAAACACCAGAGTGGACAGAACTGCTGACCATAAAACTACCGGCAGCAGTGAAAACAGTAACACACACTGGTGGCACGTGCAGATGTAACCATGTGATCTGAAGTGTCAGTGTCGTTGGGCAGTCGTGACAGCTCTGACAGCATGTTAGAAGGCTCAGAAAGTCCATCAGCATGGATTTTTAGCCTTGTAGGTGTGCTGATACATATAAGCCATGCTTACAAAGGAATGTTTTCATCATTATAACTGTAGGAATATTTTTAGACAGTCACCCCCTCTGACAACGCCACTTAATGTGCCCCCCACCCCTGCACCTTTCTAATGATGCCGTTGTCCAGACTCTCAACAAATTCCCCCAAATTGGCCTTGGTTAAGAAAACCAAATGAGTTGGCTCCTTAAACTACTTTTCCCAAGAGTTGCATATATGCGTATGTGTGTCTGTAAAGTTAGCACGGTAGTGAGGGTGTCTGTCTCAGTCTTCTAGTGCTGCTGTTACAGACATACCACAAGTGGATGGTTTAAGAAGAGAAATTGTATTCTGTCCCAGTCTGGTAGGCTAAAAGTCTAAATTCAGGGCTTCACCTCCAGGGGAAGTCTTTCTCTGTTGGCTCTGTTGTCAGTCTTCCCCTGGACTGGGAGCTTCTGAGGCACAGGGATCCTGGGTCCTTTCCAAAGGATGCCCTTTTCTCCTGGTACGGCTTCTGGATGATATGAGGTCCCCAACTCTCTGATTGCTTCTCTTTCCCTTGTATTTGTCTTGCCTCTCGTACTGAATCAGAATCTGTGTTTCCATCAGATCCCAGGTAGCTTGTGACATTATCTCCAACGGGTAATGTCAGATTTTATGAGGTATCTCCCCCAGTTGGAGATATCTATTGGACTGTCCTCTCATCAAGTGTTCATCAGGGTGCTGTCAAGAGGTAGATGGCATAGCCAAAGGGGTTAACTAAAGCACCACTACTTAAAGTGTGGTCCCCGGACCACCAACATGATCATCACCCACAAGCCTGTTAGAAATGAAAATTCTCAGGCCCTGCCCCAGACTGACTGAATCAGAATCTCAGAGTGGGGTGTGGCCATGATCTGTGTTTTAACTAGCCCTCTACCCAAAAATCCACTGCGATGAAGTCGATTCCAACTCATAGTCCTTTGCAGTGAAGTTTAAAAAGCACTGACTTCAGTATTAAGTGGACTACTCCAGAGTTGAGGGTGGGCTTAAAGGGAACAGCCAACCTAAAAATCTGCTGCCATCAAGTCCACTCACGATGATCCTGCCTATGTCAGAGCAGAACTGTCCCCATTGGGTTTTCGGTGGCTGATTTTCTGGAACTAGACCCCCAGGCCTTTCTTTCAAGGTGCCTCTGGGTGGCCTTGAGTGGTGACTTGCCAACCTTTCTGTTAGCTGAGCAGGAAACATTTGTGCCACCCAGGAACTCCCAAAGGGAAGGAGCAGCACAGGATGTGAAACGCCAGAAACCCACAAGGTGGGGGTCCCAGCAGTGTTCCTGGGACCCAACAAGAACTGGAGCCACGGAAAAGAGGCCAACTTGCATGGCTGAACACAGACGGGGGCTGCTGCCATCCCAGAACCGGGGCAAGGCGGGAGGGGAGTGACAAATACCGTAACTCCGCTCTCCTCCTGCCCTCTGTTGTATTTATTTATTTATTTTACTGGTGTCCCAATTGGCTAAAATCAACCAAAAGCCAGAGGGTGAAGGATCGTCCCCAGCACAGAGGAGAGCAGGAGAGCATGGACAAGTGCCATTAACAGCGTGCATAGTTCTGATGTACCAGCTGCATGCTTAAAATGCACATTTGATATATGAACGCATCACTATTAATATCAAAAAGGTGCCAGGGCACCATGAAACTCATCTTAGTTAGGGAACTATGCTGTTAGCAATGAGAACTCACTACAGTTTTATGAAGGGAAATAGTCGGTATTAAGGTTTCCTTCCAGTTTATTTTCCTCCTCCTCCTTCCCCTCCCATGCTTCCTGTTCCCACCCCCTGCCCTCTCTGCGTCTCCCCCACTTCTAGCCATCTCTGATTATGTAACATTATTATAGTAAACAAAGTGTCATATCCTGCCTTTTTCATTTAACTGTGATGTTGTGAGCTTTACCTCATGCTATTAAGGATTCTCTGAAAACATGTTTTTTTAGTGGCTGTGCAGATGGCTTAAAGATTATTGTTATTGTAAGCTGTCTCAAATTCTTTGGGGATGTAGGTGGTGTAGAATGCATAAATTATGAATGCAAAAAGCAAGTTGTTCTTGATTTTATCCTCAAAGTTGAAAGCGTAGTTTTTGTTTGCGGATCTGTTGCTCCAGAGTCACAGTGACAGTGACCAGCAAGAGTCCCCCAGGGTGGAAGGTTGTAGCACTTGCTGGGAGAGGGGTTCATGCCCAGGCTCTCTACCTTCTCTGCCTCTCAAACGAGAGTGCTCGTACCACCTAGTATCCAAAGTCCCATTTAGTTCTGACTGATTTCTGATATAAATCAAATGTGCTTGTAGACAGAAAGGCTTATTTCAGAGAATGGCTACCTCCTGCACTCCGGCCCTGGCCTCAGGCACCATAACTGCCAACCTGGACACCAGCAATCACCTCCCTTATTCTGCCCTCACCCACCACAGTCTATTCGGCCAGACAGATGGGGTGATCTATTAATAAGGAAGTCAGATAACACCACTCCTCTTATTAGCCCTAGTCATGACTCATGACATCCCCTCTGATGGGTGTCCTGCTTCCTCTCTGACCTCATCTCCTTATACAACTTCCCCTTCCCTTGCAAGCAACTGAAGCTAAAGTGGCCACCTTACTCTTCCTTGAATCTTCCAAGCACACTCCCATGTGAAGACCTTTACACCTGCTGTTCCCTCTGCCTGGAATGCTGTTCCTGTAAATTTCCTCATGGCTCAGACCTTCACTTTTGCAGCTGACTGCTTAAATGTACCTCATCAGAGAGGCCTTCTCTGCCCATCTTATACAAAACAGCCTGGCCCCATCACTCACTGTCCCCCCCACCCCCCAGCTTGATTTTTCCTCCATGCACTTATTTCCCAAATTTATATCTCTGGGGGTTTGTTTTATTTAGCATTTGTCTATGCTGACTAGGATATACAGTCTGTGAGAGCAGGATCTTGGTCTGGTTTATTCATCGCTATCTCCCGTGCACCTAAGAGTTCGCTTAGTGAGTATTTAATAAAAGGTATTCAGGAGGTAATCAATAAATGCTTATTGAATGAATGAATAAAAGCCTGCCCTCAGTTTATAGGAGGCTGTCCTGCTGGTTTCTTTCTAGATGGGAGAGAAGAGGGTGAAGAGGTGGGACAGGTGCTCATTAAGAGTGCACTAGAAATACACAGTGAAAACAAGATTTATGCTGTCCCCGGGTGAGGAGAGCAGGTGGAACTGCAGATCGGTGGGCATGCAAAACTGATTTGGATTGTACACTTTCATTTAATCACAATAATAGAAAAAAAGTCTACCCTCAGGAAAAGAAAGGTGTGCATACATCTCAGTTTGCACAGTGGACTTAGATGGCTAGATGGCTCAGCCATCCTTGGGCCTGGACATTTTATACAAAAGCTCTGATGTCATTTTCTCTTCTTTAGGCCACCCTCCCAACAGCTCCTGGCTGGAGTATCCCTCTAGTGCTTTGTTTATGTTCTTACCCTCTTATTTCTCATCCCAGTAATGGCAGCCCAAAGCTTCTGGAGCACCCCTGCCCCTCACACAGTGGGCACTAACCACCTTTCCTGTTTCCATGGTGGGTTAAGGCTCATAATGCATTCCACTGTCTGATCTCACTTAGGCCCCAGCAGTTCTGGAGCCAGATGCTGTCTTCCTTTCAGTCATTTGCTCAAGCTCCACAATTTACAGAGCACCCATTGCAGTAGAGGGCCAAAAGGACAGGGGCGATCCAGGCAGAGGTGGTTCCTTTTCTCATTGAACTGAAGATTAGACATGAAACAAATAATAATGTGAATATTTTTCGAAACTTCGATTAGCTTAAGTGGTGTGAAGGGGACACAGGTGACATTTATTGAGAGTTATTGGCTGCTAACCAAAAGGTCGATGATTCGAACCCGCCAGCTGCTCTTAGGGGGACAGATGTGGCAGTCTGCTTCCGTAAAGATTGCCCATTGCCACTGAATTGATCCAATAAAGATTACAGCCTTGGAAACCCCATGCAGCGGTTCTCCTCTGTCCTATAGTGTTGCTCTGAGCTGGTATCCATTTGACAGTAACGGGGTTAATCTCATTTAATTCTCACATCAACCCTCTAATATGAAACTAGTACTGTCTTGTCTTATAAATGAGAGTGATTGGAAGAGACTACATCAGAAAGGTCTGCTCTAGGAACATAGGGTGGTCTGCTCTAGGTCTGCAGCTCTCTAGAAATACACTTGGGATTAGCATCTAGGGTTCTGACTCCACAGTTGTGTTTCTTTCACTTTATTGATGCTACCTACAGCCCTGACATCCCTAAATCCATGTTACCATGTGCAGAAGACTAGGAAACTCTTCCAGGATTTATGGGAGAACAGCTCCCGCTGTCATCAGGCACCAAAGTTTTCATGCTACCTCCAGTGTGACAAACCTTCATTCACTAATTGAGAAAAATCCAACTGAGAGCACTTGGCAGTCCAGTTGGTGTGATTACACCCATTATTCAATACCTCGTTCAGCACCTGCCTCCTCCAAGATCCCCACCTGAGAATAATGCTGGAGGAGAAAGCTCTGGCTGCCCACTCGGTCCAAACCACTGCTGTTGTCTGTGTCCAGTCAGGTTCATGTTCAGCTCTATTTTCTGTCCACATTCAGGGTGTCACAGGCATCTGTGTCATGTCTACCTGAGTGAAGCTGCCAACAGAGTCTACTGTCCTGAACTTCACAGAACCACCATCCTTAAGATGCTGTCCTGCACTGAGCGTGGGATTCTGCTCTAATGAGAACACAGCTCAGAACCCTACTGCCAGACTGCAGGAACCAGAGAAGAACCTGAGCTGGTGTTCTCAGAGTCAACAGTGAGTTAGGAAGCAGAGAAGAGCCAGGAAGCCAAAGTAGCAGGTAACCTGATTTGGCTCTCTCATTGTCCTCCAAGTGCCTGGATATTGGATGGGCAACTGCATTATTTTATGTTATGTACATGCCCTGTTTTTCTTATATATACATACAAATCTAATATGATGTGCGCGTGTATACATACATAAGTATGCATACACACATACGTATATAACCTGTTGCGACTGAGTTGCTTCTGACTCATGACCATCACAGAGAATTGCTCTACAGGGTTTTCTCTGTGGTAATCTTCATAGAATCAGATCGCCAAACATTTCTTCCAGGGCACTACAGGTAGGTTTGAACTGCCTTTAGCTTAGCTGTGTAGCAAAAACTATACTACACAGGGACTATCTATCTATCTATCTATCATGTATCTATCTATCTATCATCTATCTGTCATGCATCCTCTTACCTATCTACACACACATTTAGGAAGTGATTAAATTATTTAAGGCAAGTGTAAATGGCAAGAGGATTTAGCATTGTGAAGACCTGTTATAGAATTCTGGCTCTGCTGCTTACTCTCTATAGTCAAGTCCTTTAAACCGTCTGGACCTCCATTATACCATCTACAAAATGGGTAGTATAAGACTCACTGCCTGTTGTTGTTTGGAGAAGGGTGCCCATCATTACATGCAAAGGATTCTGAGTACCTTGATCCTCCCATTCACCTCTACTTTCCCACATGGTTCCACACACAGGTTTATCCACACCATGAACAAGCAGTGATGAGACTGGGAGGGAGAGAGCTAGAGAAGAATTGGGCACACTCCCCGAGGGGGAATGGTAGGCTTTGACTTCTCCTTAGTGGACTGGACTCGTGGAGGGGTTGTCCATAGATGACACGGCCTGCTGTTGACCCTGCCATCCATCCACATTTGGTGCAATAAATGTCAAATTAGCAGTTCCTCCACCCACAGATTGAATAGAGATGATGGGGAAGGCAGAGGGGCAGAAATTCCTTCCTTTCTCCATGAAGAAGCCAGAACTGTGAGTAGAGCAGAAGAAGCACCCCTTCTTCTGGGGCATTGTCTAGGTTCTAGTCCTCTCTACCCTGAGTTAAATGCCTAAGTCAGCGGTCAAGTTAGAGGGTGGGTTTCCTCCTTGGGAGAAGAGCAGAAGTGCATCTGTGCAATTCTGCTTCTACTTTTAGGGGAATTCTCTCCCCGAAACTTCCTTAGACTCTTTTCTGCAACAGAAGGATGGATGGTTCAGCTCTTGAAGACCAGAATTCTCTGAAATGACAACGCATTTCTTAAGGGAAAGCTTTCTCTACTGCAAGGGCTGAAAATTCAGTTGCTGATCTCAATTTATACACAGTGATGTTGTCCAGCCTAGTTCCTGGTGATCATACCCATTCCCAAATGAAAACCACATAACCACTCTCTAATTAACTCCTTTTCTTGTAGAGTGGTGTTCAAAGAAGCTAACATCAGAAAGTTTTCCTTCCCAAACATCTTACTCAGAGTTTTGTTTTGTTGTACATAGGGTGTCTGAGTTGGAACCAACTCGGTGACACCGAATGATAGAAACATATATTCTGAATCCTAGAGTTTTTCTTTTTTTTGCACTCCACACCCAGTAGACACAAATGTCTGTAAACTGCTTTGCAAAGAACTGGATATTCCAAGGGCTCAATGATTATCGTGGTGATTATGACATCAAATTATACTGAACAATTGTTTATTGAACTCCAATCACGTGCTTGGCTGTGTACTCAGCTCTGTGAACACAGAGGTGACTAATGATGGGGACAGTTAATTTTTAATCAGCATTCACTACTTGCTCAGCACTGTTCTACATGCTCTTCACGCAACCATCACGTGATTCACACAACCCCTCCAGCCAGCCGCTGCCATCATCAGCACAGTGCACAAGTCACAGAGCAGCCCAGGAACTCTCCAGGATCACACAACTAATATGCAGAATAATCATTTTTTTTAATGTCTTTGTAATGAGATTTTCCCTTGCTTTAAAAAATATGTATATATGGTAAATATATATGAGGTCTGACAAATAAGTCCAGGAACCTAATTGTTCTAAGTGCTACATACCTCACTGCTGAATGTCACTACGGTCATCTTTGAAGCACTCCCCTTGGAAAGCTATGCAAAGACGCAGTGCCTAGTCCACCCTTCAAAGCAATTTTGGAACCCATTCTGGAACAGCCATTGTGCACGATGGCACAGTGGCAAGTTCATGAACTTAATTGTATAGTTGTCTGTGAGTAAGATTTTATCTGGTAAACAAACAATTGTACTGGAACAGCCACCCTACTCACCTGATCTGGACCCCAACTGATTTTTTTCTTGACCTGAAGATACAGAAAATATTGAAAGGAAGACATTTTGATAACATTCAGGACATCAAGTGTAATATGACAATAACTCTGAGGGCCGTTCAGAAAAAGAGTTCCGGAATTGCTTTGAAGAGTGTACTAGCTTCTGATATTGGTGCATAGCTTCCTGAGGGGAGTACTTCGAAGGTGGCCATAGTGATATTCAGCAATGAGGTCTGCAGCACTTTTTCTAGAATGAGTTTAATTGGCAGTTCTTGTTTGTGGAAGGTCCCTGGGAAGTACACCCATTAAGTAGTTGACTACTATCCAAAAGCTTGCTAGTTGGAACCCACTCAGAGGTGCCTTGGAAGACAGGCCTAGCAGTCTGTCGAAGCCTTGAAAACTCTGTGAAACAGTTCTGCTCTGCACACACGGGTTGCCATGAGTCTGAACTGACTCAGTGGCAATTAACAACAAGTACCCTTCCTTATTCTTGTTAGGTGCCGCTGAGTCAATTCGAACTCAGTGACTCTATGTGACTCTATGTGACAGAGTAGAATTGCCCCACAGCATCTTCTTGGCTGTGATCTTTATGGGGAGGAACCGTGGTGGTGCACTGTTTAAGTGCTCCACTGCTAATCAAAAGGTTGGTGGTTTGAATCCACCAGCTGCTCCATGGGAGAAAGATGTGGAGGTCTGCTTCTTAAAAGACTTATAGCCTTGGGTACACTACGGAGAATTTCTACTCTGTTCTATAGGGTTGCTATGAGTCAGAATTGACAGAATGGTAATGGATTTGGTTTGGTTTTGACAATCTCCAGTTTGGCTATAATCTTTAAGGAAGCAGATTGCCAGGTCTTTCTCCTCCATTGCCACCAGATGCATTTCTAAGGTCAGTATTTCTGCTAGCAGCCAACTGTTTAACTATTTGCACTACCAAGCCTCTTTAACAAGTGTACATGTGTATATATATATGTAGTTATATATGTGTATATATACACATGTATATTTAGCAAAACATTTGTTGTTTCAACATTTTTTGCATGTACAACTTGGTGACATTAATGACGGTTATCATGCTGTGTGACCATCACCACTTCCCATTTCAAAAGTTTTCCATCACCCTTGACGGAAGCTCAAAAAAAATTTTAAACAACTACCTAACTAAAAGACAAACAAAACCACCCAATCTATTGCAGTTAAGTCCATTCTGACTTATACTGACACTGCAGGACAGAGTAGAAATGTCCCATAGGGTTTCCAAGGAGCGACCGGAGGATTTGAACCGCCAATCTTTTGACTATTAGCTGAAGTCTTAAGCACTGCACCAGCAGGACTCTAACAGAAACTCAGTGTTCCCTGAACTATGACTCCCTCTTTTTCACTTTCTTTTACCCCTGGTGGTACAGCAGTTAAGAGCTACAGCTACTAACCAAAAGGTCAGCAGTTCAAATCCACTGGCTGCTCCTTAGAAACCCTATAGGACAGTTCAGCACTATCTTACAGGATTGCTATGAGTTGCAATTGACTTGATGGCAACAGGTCTCACCACTGTTGACCACTAATAAACATTGGTCTCTATGGACTTGCCTGCCTTAGATGTTTTATATAAGTAAGATCATATAATATTTGTCCTTTAATGACAGACTTATTTCACCCAGTCTAATGTACATACAGAGTCCCTGGGTGGTACAAATGGTCATTGTGCTTGACTGCTAATCAGAAGGTTGACCTTTTGAGTCCACCCAGAGGTACCTCAAAAGAAAGGTCTGGTGATCTACTTCCAAAAGATCAGCCACTGAAAACCTTGTGCATCAGTTCTACTCTGACACACATGGGGCCACCATGAGTCAGAACTGACTAGACAGCAAGTGGCTGGTTTGCTTTAATGCACCCCCAATAGAATATTACTTAGCCATAAAGGAAATGAAGTCATGGTACATGCCACAACACGGAATAATTTTGAAGAGAGGGTATTGCAATCTAGGCATAGAGCTCCAGAACAGCCTTGCTGACTGCTGGTCTCTCTTGCCCATACTCAACTCTCGCAGAACTAGTAGTGTCCTCTAGAGCAGCAGTGTGGGTGGTTGAGCTGAGGTGGGGGGTGAAGGGCTGAGGAAGGAGTGCAGTCTAAATTCTCTTCTCAGAATCCTCGTGTCTAAGCCAGTTCTTGAGACACCACGGCACTGAGCTTCTCCTCTCCATACTCCACTAGCTCAGCCTCCATCAATGACTGTGACCCAACCGGCCATGCCAGGAAGGAAGGGGCTAGTCATTACAAACATCTGTTTTTCTCTGTTAGGCTTAATGTGTCTGCACGGGAAACTGAGGCTGAAGACCTCCATTTGGCCCGCCCCCCTAACCACTCGCTGGACAGTGCTGGAAATGAAGGGCTTGGGTCACCTCTGATACCTCCTGGGACACTGTCCATCCCATCCACACGTCAAGATTATGCTTCTCTTTACACCTTTGCTGCTTGCTTGTTGGGAAGCTCCCTTCTGTCTTTGTGGCTTGTTTCCTGGGAATAGTGAGTCCCAGGCACTACCCCAGCTCCTTTAAGTGACCGTAGATAAAGTACCTGCAAGGATGGGCATGTTGGCTCCAGGGTTCACACAGACCACATCCTACCCATCCCCTCTGATCTCCTCAAGTTCCCTTGTTCCTCATCCAGCCTTGACCGAAGACTCACTTCCAATGGGTGAGGAAACTCATTCTTTCTCTTTTCTCTCCTCTTCCAGCCACCCTTCCGGGTCTCTCAGGAAGTGAGGCTTTGTCCCTCATCTCCCCAGCTTATCCTCCGCAGTTAAAGGCAGTTCCATCCTCTGATTCTCAAGCCAAAAGCCTTGGCCTTGTCTTTACTGACTGCTTGCTTTCTCTCACACTTACACTCAATACATCCACAAATCCTTTTGACATCGCTTTCAAGATGTATACAGAATACAACCACTTCTCATCCTCCCTGTGACTATCTTCTGCTCTGAGCCACCATTGTCCACCCTGGATTTTCAGAACAGCCTCCAAAAGGGTGTTCCTGCTTCTGTCCCTGCTCCCTTTGCTATACTTTCAAAGGTGAGGAAGCCTTTATAAATGGCACATCAGCATCACACCTCTGCTCACATTCCCGGGAGCTTCTCTTCCCATTCAAAGTGAAATCCAACCTCCGTAATTTGACTTGCGAGGCTGTACATCATCTGGCTTGTTACCTTCCAGCCTCAGCTCCTGTAACTTCCTTCAATTGCAGTGCTGTCTTGGAGGGTCCTTGAACTTGCCAAGAATGTTTCTGTCTCATGGTCTTGATGCTGCTGCTTCTTCCTGGACGATTCTTCCTTTTGTTGTTGCTCCCTGCCATCAAGTCAATTCCAACACATAATGATCTGTAGGGACAGAGTGGAAATGCCCCATGTGGTTTCCTGGGATGGAATCTATACAGAAGCAGATTGTCAAGTCTTTTCTTCCATGGAGTAGTGGCAGTTTCGAACTGCTGACTTTTCAATTATCAGCTGAGCCCTGTGCAACCAGGGTTCCTTGTTCTTCTCTTACGTGGTGTCAAGACTCCATGTAGGTCTCTGCTCAAATGCCATCTTACTGGAGAGTCCCCGTTACTTTCTATCCACTTGCGTGCTTTATTTTCCTTCAGAACCCTTATAACCTTTGTGTATGTTATTTCTAGGATGATCTGTGGTGTTGACAAAGAGTATTGAATAGACTGTGGATTGCCAAAAGAACAAACAAATGAATCTTAGAAGAAATACAACTAGACTGTGCCTTCAGAGCAGAGATGGCAAGATGTTGACTCGCTTACTTTGGACACATGTCATCAGGAAATACCCATTGGTAGAAAAGGACATTATATTTGGTCAAGTAGAGGGCCAATTAAAATGAAGGAAATGCTCAGTGAGGTGGATGGGCACACAGCCACAGAAATGAACTCAGGTGTACCGATGGTTATGAACATGATGAATGACTGGGCAATAGTTTGTTCTTTTATGTATAAGGTTGCCATGAACTGGAGCTGGCTTGAAGCCAATGAACCACAACAACATGCTGTGTATTTAGGTGTTTGTTTTTGTCTCTCTTCTCCCAGAAAGCTCCCTAAGAGCAGAAACCTAGCCTTTTTCTTCTCTGCTTTGTCCAGAACCCTGGTGGTGTAGTGGTTAAGTGCTGTGATTGCTAACCAAAAGGTTAGCAATTTGAATCTGCCATGTACTCCTTGGAAACTTTATGGAACAGTTCTACTCTGTCCTGCAGGGTTGCTATGAGTCAGAATCGACTCGATGGCCGTGGGTTTGGTTTTTCTCATGGATAGGAAGAGTGGTTAGCACATAGTGAATCCTCAGGAAACTTGTGATGATTTGAGAGGCAGGAAAGTGGAGTGGTTAGGAAGTGAGGCTTTGTAGCAGCGGGTCTGGTTGTAATCAAAGCTCTGCTGGTTTACATCTGATGAACTCGGACTGGTTAATTCATCCTTTTGAGCCTAAATTGCTTCCTCTTTAAAAAAGGTATGGCAGTTACCCCATAGAGTTGTTGAAAGGATTAAATGAGTTATTACTTGTGGAATATTTAGACCAGGGTCGAGAACCCACTTACAGTGCTCTATAATGGTCATTTATATTATCACTGAATTGAAGTCTCACCTTTGATGTACGAGTTGGGGAAAACCACTTTATCTTCAGTGAGCCATAGTTTCCTTACTGACAAAATAGGTCCCAAATCCTCAAAATGGCTGAAAATTCTGTCACCTACCACTGCATCATCTTATACCTTTCTAACCTCTTTTCTATATTCGTGAAGTTCCAGCCACCCAAGCTTTTCAGTTTACAGAATGCACTGTGCCCTGCTCCGCATTAGGGCCTTTGCACATGCGGGTTCCTTTGCTTCTAACACCATTCCCTTGCCTGTTTACCTGGCCCTCACTTAGCACTCTCATTGCCGCAAGGAGGCTTCCCTGGCCCCTAGTCTACCTTGAGTTCTTGTGATAAGCCCTCCTAGCATCTTGTACTTCTCCCTCATCACATTTATCCTGAGATACCTCATTGTTTTGTATTGAGTTGTTGAGACGTCTGTCTTCCCAGCTAGACCATCTATTTCACCAAGGCAGTAGTCTTCTCTGGGTTGCTCACAACAATCTATTGCTGTGCCTAACACAGCGCCTGGAGTACAGTCTCTATATATCCCATTGCCATCAAGTCAATTCAGACTCATGGCGACTCCACGTGTTACAGAGTAGAATTGCTTCATAGAGTTTCCTTGCCTGGAATCTTTATGAAAGCAGATTGCCAGGTCTTTCTTCTGCTGTGTCAGAGCAGATATTGAGTAAGCATGCTAATAAATGAATGAAGGCTTGTAAGGCTGATTTCCATCATTTAAAATTTTTTCTTCATCACTGAAATACTGTCTAGGAATAAGCTAGAAAGGAATTCAGGCAACTTTAACATTTAAATGGTGGCAGACTGTTGAGAGTAGAGGACGCAAGCCACTGGCATCCCTGTCTGGAGAGTTTTGCCTTCCCCTTGGAAGATCTGCCTCTTTCCTGGGGGATGCGTGATTCCTCCTAAGTTGCCAGTCCCACTTGAAACCATTCAATGCCGCTTGGAGATCATGTCACCTCTTTTCCACAGGGACCCTAACAGTCATCTCTCTAGGCTCAGGAAACAGTTAATTGAAGGTAACAATTAAATGGGTCCAAATGGCTCTTTAAATACCATAGACCATTTAATGGAAGAGCTGTTATCTGTCAAACAGAATTAGTCCCCGAAACTAGGAAATGGCTCCAAGTTCATAGATGTGTGCTTATGTATATTTTCTTCCTTCTGAATAAGTGGGAAGATTTTATTTTAACTTTTTTCAACAAAAATTTGCCAGCATGCTTCATAATAGAGACAAATGTCCAAGCAGTTGCTGTGTACTTGACACCCAGCTTCAACTATAAACATATTGCCAGGCTGGTTTCACCTAAATCCTCTGCTTCCCCTTTTTTCCTCTTCTTTCCTGGCTAGAGTTTGCCAGACTAAATCCCAGACATCATATCCTCCTACTGCAAACATAAAACACAAAGACCCTGCTTTGTTCGCACTGCTACAAGGCCATTATCACACCCAGAAGACCAACAACCCTACTCCAATAGCTTTCAATACCCAGTCCTCACTCAAGCCTCTGAAAAGGGAAGTTATGAAGGATGTGCCCCTGGCATTATTGAAAGGAAATCCAGCACTGTCTGACACATCTTGTTGTTAAACATACTGTCTTTCCAGCTCTCTGGTCTGTGTTTTCCATCTCTTGGGGGCTGTTAGCTTTTTCCACTGTCGTCTGCCTGTAGACTGGCATGTCTCTCCCCTGCTGCTGGCAGCCAATTCTTTGCAGAGAGTTTGCAGCACAGGCCTGAGGTTAGGTAGAGACCTCCTGAGACAGGACCAGCCTTCGAGGATTTTGGAAGGATGCCTAAGGCCCAACAAGGGGGAAGACAGGATGTCTTCTTGCCAGCCAGGTGTGCAAAACCCACAACCAATCATTGTGCAGCAGAACCTCTCAGGGTTTTATGACCATCTTCCTACTTCTGTCTGTCCACCGATTCTCTAATTTGTCCTTCTGTCCCTTGGTCCAGCCATCATACAGATCCATCCAGGCATCTGCTCTAGCTATTACTATCCTCTTAACTAATCCCACTGTCAGTAACTGTTCAAAGCTCATTGCTTTTTTTCTCTTTGTATCTTATTGAACATAATAAGTACGTATAAAACAACAAACTAGTAGAGAGGAAAAAAAAAGGTGTTAGATGTGTGCTATGTGCTCTGAGTTATTTGTAACTTCCAAAGAAATAGGATGTTTAATTTTAATACAAAAAAAAAATCAAACCCACTGCTGTCAGGTTGATTCTGACTCACAGAGACCCTATAGGATGGAGTAGAACTGCCCCATAGAATTTCCAGGGAACGCTTGGTGGATTCAAACTGCCAACATTTTGGTTAGCAGCCATAGCACTTAACCGCAACACCACCATATTTTCCGGATTTTATAAAGCAGTCTCTTATTTCACTGAAAGGTAATCTGCAGAAATAGCTTCAATTCCAAGTTCAAAGGGTGTTTTAGGGCAACGGTTTCAGGAGTTCCTGTAGTCTCTATCTGTCCAGTAGGTCTTGGGTTCTTTAGGAATTTGAGTTTTGTTCTGCATTTTTTCTCCCATTCTTTCTGGGACTTTCTACCGTGTCCCTAATCAGAATGACTGGTAGTTGCAGCTGGGCACCATCTAGTTTTTGTGGTCTCAGGCTAGAAGAGGCTGTGATTCTTGTTGGCTGTTAGTCCTGTGGACTAGTTTCCTGGAGGCTTTGATTTCCTTTATTCTCTTTAGCTCCCTACAGGGTTAGAGAAATAGTTGCATCTTAGATGGCCATTTGCAAGCTTTTAAGACCCAAATGCTACTCACCAAACTAGGATGTAGAGCAAAATCTTTGAGAACTATGTTATGCTGTCTAAATTGGCCCCCCAAACTGGTCTCAAGCCTTTTTACCAAGCAAACCAATGCCACAAGTTGTTTGTGTACGTCTAGGAAGTCTCTATAACTGGGTTCTCAGTTCTATTCCATTTGCCTATGTGTCACTGAACCAATACCACACTGTTTTGATTACCATGACTATATAGTAAGTTTTGAGAAAGGAAAGTGTGAGGTTGCTCCTTCTTTATTCTTTAGTATCACTTTGGCTATTTAGGGGCCTCCTTCTTTTCCATGTAAAATTGGAGATTAGTTTTTCCATTTCATTGAAGAATGTTGTTGGGATTTGGATCAGGATTGCATTCTATTTGTAGATCACTTGTGGTAGTACTGACATTTCACAATGTTAAATCTTCTAATTCACGAGAATGGAATGTTTTTCCATTTGTGTAGATCTCCTTTAGCTCCTCAGAGTAGTGGTTTCTAGTTTTCCTTATATATGTCTTTTACATCCCTGATTAGGTTTGTTTCTAGGCAATTTATCTTTGGGGAGGGTATTATAAATGGTACGGACTCCTTAATCTCCTTTTCAGGGTCCTCATCGTTAGTATATGGGGTTAATGTACAGAGTTAGTGTACAGTGTTAATGTTAGTGTTCAGAGTTTTGTGTGTTGATCTTGCACCCTATCACTTTGTTGAATCAGTCTTTTAGCTTTAGTAAATTTTTGTGGAGTCTCTGGGATTTTCTGTGTATAGGATCACATCATCTGTGAATAAAAGTAGTTTTACTTCTTTCTTTCCAATTTGAACACCCTATATTTCCCTTTCTTGCGTTACTGCTCTAGCTAGGACTTCCAGTACAATACTGAGAGTGGGGATAAAGGATGTCTTTGTCTCATTCCCATTTTCAGGGGAAATGTTCTCAATCTTTCTCCACTGAGAATAATGTTAGCTGTTGGTTTTGCGTGTATGCCCTCAATTATGTTGAGGTATTTGCCTTCTATTCCTATCTTGCTGAGAGTTTTCATCTAGAAAGGGTGTTGGATTTTATCAAATGCCTTTTTGTGTGTGTGCTGATTGAGATGATCATGTATGATTCTTTTTCTTTGTTTCATTTATGTGGTGAGTTATGTTGATAATTATATTGATTGCTTTTCTAATGCATCCCTGATATGGATCTCAGTTATCATTACGTATTATTATTTTTTAATGTTGTTCAATTCTGTTGACTAGAATTTTGTTGAGAAATTTGCTTCTGATAAATTGATCTATAATTATCTTTTTACTGGTATCTTCGCCTGGCTTTAGTATGAGGGTTATGTTGGCTTCATAGAATGGATTAGAGAATATTCCTTCCTTTTCTACATCAAGTAGAATTTATGCCAGCTCTTCTCTGAATGTTTAATAGAATTTTCCAGTGATGCTGTCTGGGCTGGAGCTTTTTGTTGTGGTTGTTGTGGAGAGTTTTGTTTTTTAATGACATCTTCAGTATCTTATTTTGTTATGATTCTGTTCGAATTATCTACCTCTGTGTTAAGTAGTATGTTTACAGAAATTTGTGCATTTCTTCTAGGATTTCATATTTGTTGGAGCATAAGTTTTTCACAATATTCTGTTACAATTCTTTTTATCTTGCTTAGCTCTGTTGTAATGTCACCCATCTCATTTATTTTAATTATTTGCATCTTTTCATTTTTTTCCTATATTGGTTTAAACACTGATTTGTCAATTGTATCCATCATTTCAAAGCACCAATTTATTGTCAATTCTATTTTTTTTTTCTGTTCCATTTATTTCTGCTCTGATACTTATTATGTACTTTCATGCAGTGACTGTGGAATTCTTTTGCTACTGCTTTACTGTTTGTTCGTGTTGTAGGGTTAAGTTATTGATTGTGGCTCTTTCTTGTTCTTCTTTTTACTGTGCTTTAGATGAAGAGTCATAGAGCAAATTGGTCTCTCATTAAACAATTAATGTACGTACTTCTTTGTGACATTGTTTGCTCTCAATGTGTCAACACTCTCCTCTTCTCGACCTTCATTTCCTCATTACCAGCTTTCCTGCTTCTTCCTATCTTCTAGTCCTTGCCCCTGGGCTAATGTGCCCCTTTAGTCTCATTTTATTTTATGGGCCTGTTTAATCCTTAGCTGAAGGGTGAACCTCAAGACTGACTTCAATACCTTTCTTCTTTCTGGATGTATACATTTATTGTTATAAGTTGTCTTGTGAGCACTGCTTTTGCCGTGTCCCAAAGGTTTTGGTGTATTATGTTTTCATTCTCATGTGGTTGTGAGATTTTTTTTTTTAATTTATTACCTAGTAGTTTTTAAGTAGGGCATCACTCAATTTCCATGTATTTGATTTTTTTTTTTTGGCTTGTTCTTTCTGTTACTGAGTTTTAGTTTTACAGCATTATGATCACAGAAGATGCTTTGTATTGGTTTGATATTTTTGGATTTATTAAGACTTGCTTTGTGGCCTAAAATATCAACTGTTTTGGAGTGCATTGCAGAATAATGTATACTATGCTGTTACCGGGTGGTGTGCTCTGTATATATCTATGAGGCTGAGTTGGTTGATTGTGTTATTTAGATCTTCTGTATCTGTGTTAAGTTTCTTTCTAGTTGTTCTGTCTTTGGAAGTGGTGTGCTAAAGTCTCCTACTATTATTGCCAAACTGACTTTTTCTCTTTTCAATTCTGTTACTTTCTCTTATGTATTTTGGAATTCTGTCATTGGGTGTGTAACTATTTATTATGGCTACATCCTCTTAGTAGATTGACCCTTTAATCACCTAGTAATGCCCTCCAGTTTAGAGTCTATTTTATCAGAGATTATTACTGCCATTTCTGCTCTCTTTTGGTTACTGTTTACTGGATATATTTTTTCCATCCTCTGACTATTAGCCTGTTTATGTCTTTCTGTCTGAGGTCTGCCTCTTGTAGGCGGTATATTGATTGGTCACTTTAAAAAAAAATCCATTCTGCCACTGTCTGTCTCTTGACCGGTGCACAGAAACCATTTAAATTCAGTGTGATTGTCAATAGTAGATGTACTGCTGCCATTTTTGTTAAGGGGTACGTGTGTGTGTGTGTGTAGTGTTAAGGGTTTCTTGTTCCACTTAATTTTCTGTGCTGAGTTATTTTTGTTCATGAATTTTCTTTCTAATATTCTTGGTTGCTGATTTAGTGTTTGCTTAGTCTTTCTGATTTTCTTCTTTATTTTGGTGAGTAGATTGTTGATTTTCTTTGTGGTTACTCTGAAATTTACCTTTACCTTTCTAAATTCAAAACAGTCTGTTACATCTTGATATCATCTTGACTTCCTCTCTATATGTAAGTTCTGTAACTATACGTTTGTTCTTCCATTGTGTTTTAAAGTTGTCATCATCTACAGATTGACAATTCATGGTTCCCTGCTTTCAGTTTTGCATCTTTATTCTATTTTTGAGAATTCCTTATGTGGATTAGTATCTGGGTGATATTGTAGTGTTATTGTGTGTTAATTTCAGGTTGCTGTTGTCACTGATTCTCTGTCAGAAGTATCCTTGTCAATATTTTTTGTACAGTTGGTCTGGTTTTTACAAATTTCCTTAATTCTGTTTTTATGAGATTGTCCTAGTTTCATCATTATATTTAAAAACTAATTTTGTTGGATATATGATTACTGGTTGACAATTCCTTTCTTGTGGTGTTTGATATGTCATTCCATTGCCTTTTCCTGCTGGTGTGGTTTCTGCTGATAAATCGGCTCTTAGTCTTTATTGACACTCCTTTCTAGGACAGAACACGCCACCCAGTAACAGCATAGTATACATTCTTCTGCAGTGCACATGGATTGTTCTCTAAAACAGACCATATTTGAGGCCACAAAGCAAGCCTTAATAAATACAAAAGTATCATACCAATACAAAGCATCTTCTGTGATCATAATGCTGTAAAACTAAAACTCAGTAACAGAAAGAACAAGCAAAAAAAAAAAAAGATCACAAGCTGCTGTCAAAATTCTTTGTCTTCAGTTTTGAAAATTTTGATTATGACGTGTCTTGGTGACTTTCTGTCACAGAGTGAATTGTATCCTCCCAAAATGTGTGCAAAATTTGTCTAGCCCGTAATTCCTGGTATAGAGTGATGCTCCTATATAAAGACTGCCAATTAAGCTTGTGAATTGACCTTAGAAAAGATGCTACGTACCTCACTGCTGAATATCACTACAGTCACTTTCGAAGCACTCCCTTTGGGAGTTCTGTACTGACACCAGTGCCTAGTCCACCTTTCAGAGTAATTTTGGAGTTCTTTCTGGAATGGCCACCACAGCTGTCATTGCATTACCCTTGATGTCCTGACAATAATGTATGTAGCATTTAGAACAACTAAGTTTGTGGACTTAATCTTCTGACCTCATATGTTGTAAATCCTGCCTCTAGGATGTTAATGAGGGAAGATGGGCAGTGTTTGTGTTAGTGAAGTAAGACTCCATCTATAAGACTGTATTGTCCCTGGAGGCACTCTCTTGGGATATAAAGGGAAGGGAAACAACACAGAATGTGGGACCTTATACCATCAGGAAAGAAGCAGTCCTGGGAGAAGAGTGAGTCCTTTGGACCAAGGGTCCCTGCTTCTTAAAAGGTCCCATTACAGGGGAAGATTAACAGCAGGAACCTTCCTCCAGAGCCAACAGAGAAAGTCTTCTCCTGGAGATGATGTCCTGAATTTGGACTTGTCACTGGATTATAACAGAATAAAATTTCTCTGTTAAAGCCACACACTTGTAGTACTTCTGTTATAGTAGCACTAGATGACTAAGACCTTTAGAGGGGATCATTCTATATAGGATTCTTTGAGTTTTATTTTTTTATGATTGAATGAAAACGTACATTCCCATGTAAATTTGCATGCCCACCTCTATGTGGCTGCTCTCCCAGCCAGGTGACAGCACATTCTTCCTCTCTGTTCCATACATGTCTTATCATCCCAACAATCTCCTATCCCCTCCTCTCCACCGACTCCCCTGCCTCCAGTAAGAGACCAGCAGGATGACATCCTATAGATGCATAGAAACATAAAGTACACACGTGATATGGTCACTCTGTGTCACCAAGTTCAATCCATTCTTGTCTGAAGAGTTGACCTCCATTATGATTTATAGACAGGGGCAGCATCAAGACCAAGGACCATGCTCCCAGGAGAACTCCAAGACCACTGGGCTATCATTTGTGGTCTTTTAGTGGAGATCTCAGGGTGCACCCCTTTTTATTCTTGTGTTGTCAGCGAGGCTCAACTTTGTGAGTGCTTTGAGCTTTTTGAATAGAGATATTCTTTCATGATATTGGGTAAGTTTTCTGCCAATAAATCTTCAAAAAATCTCTCTGTGCTTTTCTTCTCCTCTTCTTCTGGAATTCTTATTACACTTAAATTGTTCCTCTTGATAGTGTCTCAAATGACTTTTTAGAGTTTCTTCATTATCATTATTTTTTCTGATTGTTTCTCAAGGACATTATTATAAAGGAAATTTGCCCTTTATTTTATAATTCTTTCTTCCTTTATTCATTTCTACTTTTATGTTCTTCCACGGAATTATTGATTTCTGGTATTTTATTATTAATCTATATTTCTGGTAGTTGTTTTTGTAGGTTTCTAATGTCTGCTTATTTTGTCATTTTGTTCTTGTATTGTTTTCCTGAATTCTACTAGGTTTTTGTCTGTTTTCCTCCATCTCTTTGAGGATCCTATATATAAATCCTTTGAATTACTTATCAGGTAGTTCTATTACTATTTCTTCTTCAGAAGAATTTCTACCCCTTTAGCTTGCTCATTTGAGCTATCTTATCCTGTTCTTTCATCTATTTTCTGCTGTCTTCGAGGTATTAAGGTGCTAATTTATTTATATGTTTCTTTATTGATTGTATGTCTGTTTTGTGCTATTTTTTGTTTTGTTTTGGTGAATCTGGAGCTTTGTTTCTTCTGTTTCTCTTTAGAATGTCTTTGTTTGTATTATTTTAATTGTTTTTTGTGGTTCTGCTCTAAGTGTGGCTTTGGTGCTATCTGTTGGCTGTGTATGATTTCTACTCACTAGTGTGCATGGTGGTCACATCCACATGTGAGTTTTCTGTGGTTAGGCTTGTAAGCCTTCCTTTGTCAGACTGAGTGGAGATAGGAGAGCAAGTTATTTCCCTGATATTGGATGATGAGTGTTGGATAGTCAGAGCTCCTTCACAGCCCTTGTGGGACAGTGGGGTCTTTCTGGGTTGGTGCTGGCAATTAGTTTGACCTCTGGAGGTCAGAGTAGGACAGCTCCATATCTGCTATGAGGGAGTGCTACCCAAATATATCAGAGTAGGCCAGTGTGCATACATGAATTGGCATCTCAGTAGGTGGTGGGGTATCAAGGGGATTCAGTGCAAGTGCAGATGGCCCACAGAATGTGTTTCAGTGTGGGTGTGTGCTGTTGCATCCAGGTAGAGTTTGGATGAGGGCACTAAGATCTCCTGCTTGTCATTTTGTAGATGATACCTGTCAAAATGTGACTGACATTACTGATAAGGTGATGTGTCTATGCAGATGATCACCAAGATGTAGGTGCAGGAAATATTCTCACTGGGATCTGGGTTGGGTGCTGTTTGTGTGCACCACCAGTTGTCGGGTGGCCTGAATGAGGCTGCTTGGGTCACCAGTTACTGGCGGGTAGTGTGAGAACTTATCCTCGCAATTGCTGGGCAGGCAGGGTGGTTGGGATAGGGTGGGATCTCAAGTTTCTGGTCACCAGTCTGGTGGCGGGAGTGAATGCCACTGATTGCTGGGTGGGTGGGTGGTGAGAGATGAGCAGGACAGGCACAAGCATCTGGTAGCAGGTCTGATGGCACAGGAGTGCATGCCAGACATCACCAGATGGGTGGGGAAGGGGGAATGCCACTAATCACCAGTGTGGTGGGGGGAGTAGGGGCCAGCATGTTCCTCCAATCCCTTGTATAGCCTTGGGGGCACCTCCCACAGAATGCAGCTGGTAACCAGAACCCTGACTTCAATCAAATACGAAGAGAGGAGGACTGTCCATCCAGACATAGGCTCTCTGGCTTCTACAGTTAGGGTCCTCTACTCTGCTGGTGCCACCTGTCTAAACAGTCAAGATCACTGCTGGTGAGTAGTTCTGTCCCTACTTTCCAGGTCTTCCTGCTCTATGGTCACCTGGCTCCCTAGGGTTCTTGTCCACCATCTCACACTTTCCCTCCTTAGATCCATTGGCGTTCTGCTCTACTTTTTTCACTCTAGGTTTGTCACGGTATCTCTGTCTCTTGTTGGGGGTTCCATGAAGTTGTCTCCCGGTGCTCTACACTCAGAAATGCTGTGTAATATGTCTCAAAAATGTCCACTGTATTCTGGGCCTGATGACAGGATACCTATAATTTGTAAGCCCGTCTGCTGTTTTTGTCGCATTTTTCCTTCCTTTAAGTGTTTGGCCTCATTTTTTATCCTTCTGTTTGCTGTTCTGACTTCCTAGATTGTCATCTGGATCTGTTACACTCAGTTTCTTGCTGTAGACGGACAGCATGGTGTGTGCAGCTATCTTGGGCTCTCTCCAGCCCACTGGCTTTCTCACTGTCTGCTCATGCTCAATCCCAGCACCCTGAGACAGTCCCCATCTTCACCCGTACCCTGTAGTTCATTTATTTCATTTACCACCTCTCATTCCCCCTGGAATATGAGCCTTGGAAGGGCAAGGGTTTTGGTCTATCTTATTCATGTTCGTATTCCCTGCTCCCAGCTAAAAGCCTACCACATGATAGGTACTCAATACATATTGATAAATGAATGAACTAATGAATAACTCATTATCATCTCCATTAAATAAATGAGCTGCTAATGCTCAGAGAGGTTATGGACTCAGCCAAGGGCATACATCCAGAAAGGACGTATTTTTATTTTATTTTATTGTGGCGAAATATATACATGTATATATATAGCCAAACATTTGCCATTTCAATTATTTTTACGTGTACAGTTCAGTGATAATTGCGTTCACCATCTTCTGCAACCATCCCCCCTTTTTATTTTTGTCTCCCCAAACAGAAACTCAGGTTCCCTTAACTAGTATCTCCCATTTCTCTTCCTATCTGCTCCTGGGAACCACTAATAAACTCTGGGCTTTGTACATGTGCCTTGCCTCAATATTTGACTTAAGTGGGATCATATAATCTTTGTCCTTCTGTGTTTGACTAATTTCACTCAGCATGATGTTTTCAAGGTTCATCCATGTCATAGCATGTATGAGAACTTCACTTCTCTTTATGGCTGAATAATATTCTGTCGTATGTGGGTAACAGTGCTGTTTAACCTTTCATGTGTTGATGGCCAGTTGGGTTGTTTCTACCTTTTGGCTGTTGTAAATAATACTGCAGTGAACATTGGTATAAAAAAATGAGCTTTGAGCACAGATCCATCCAATTCCTAAGCCTCATATTCTCTACACCTTGCTGTGTTGCTTCCAATACTTAAATGTTCCATGGTAGAAGGCATTCTCTGGTAACATTCCACCAACTCTTCTGAATGTTCCTATTCTTGTCAATATTAAAATCCCTCTGTGGTAGCTCTTATTCTAGTGAGACACAAAGGACATGAGTTGAAAAAAAAGTTGGATTATCGACATCCCTCCTTTTTACTGTCTCATTTGGGTACTCATAGACTTTGAATTAAAAGCAGCCCTGGTGGTTCTTCAACCCACCAGCTGCTTCATGGAGAAAGATGTAGTAATATGCTTCCATACAGCCTTGGAAAGCCTACGGGGAAGTTCTGCTCCATCCTGTAGGGTTACTATGAGTCAGAGCTGACTCAATGCCACTGCAGTCTCTGTCTCGATTAGAAGCGGCTAAGTTGATTTGGGTGTGATGTGGATGTGGGAAAAATGCTATGAAAATAATCTGGAACCTTCTCTGATAGGCAAAAGGTTTGGGGAAAATATGTTTTGAGGGAGCAGTGGCCCATTTACAGAAGAGGTCTGCCCATTTGCTCATTTGAGCACACACTTTAAGCACCTGCTGTATTTCAGGCACTCTGCTGGGTACTGGATCAGTAACTGTGGCTAACACATACAGACTTATCTTAGTGGTTGCAAGATGACTTCTAGCAAAATACTGAGCCCTCATGAGGGTGTACGTACAAACTATATCTGACATCTTTTTCACACTCCAACTGATAATTTGTGATGTTATTTATTAAGTTTTCTAATATTGAAAAAAGTTATATTTGAGTAACTGTAGAAAAGGTTGAGGAAAAGATGGGTGTCCAATTTTTTAATTTTATTGTTGAACTATATGAAATTGCTACTTTGTTGGTTAAAATTAGGTAAATATGGGCAATTTCCTATGTCTCAATCTTATAACTTTATCTGACTGTAAACAAATTCTGGACTGTCTTGTTTAACTTAGGGATTCCTAAGCTGGAAATAATATCACAATTTGTCTCAGGGCTATAGTAAAATATCTCCTTCAAACTGATGATTGTGGTAGTAGGGTTGCCTTTGGAGGTTATGTGAAAAATCATCTTACAAAGGCCAAATAGGTGTCAGGACTGGAAAATGCTCATGTGACCTGACTGGATGTATCAACAGAGGCAAGTAAGGAAAGTGTCCGTCAGACAGAGGAGGGCTGGAAGTTGGGCAGAAATGGAAAACTGAGAAAGAAGGGGACTACGGGCTTAGTCAGCTCTATGCTGCCTGCCCAAAAACAAACCCACTGCTGTCAAGTCAATTTTGACTCATAGTAACCCTCTAGGACAGAGTAGAACTGCTCCATTGGATTTCTGAAGAATGGCTCATGGATTTGAGCTGTTGACCTTGTGGTTAGAAGCTGTAGCTGTAAACCACAGCACCATTAAAAAAATCTACTTTCATTGAGTTGATTCCAACTCATAGTGACCCTGTAGGACAGAGTAGAACTGCTCCACAGAGTTTCCAAGGAGCAGCTGGCAGATTCAAATGCTAACCCCTTGCCCCTCCTTTTTTAATTGTGATTAAGTGAAAGTATGCAATCCAAATTAATTTTGCATGCCCGTTTGTCTACAGTTCCCTTCTGCTCTCCTTGCTCCATGATAGCACACTCATCTTTTTCATTCTATATTGTTGTATCCTCTTAACAAGCACCTGTCCCCTCCTCTCCACCCTCTTCTCTCCCATCTAGAAAAAGATCAGTATGATGGTGATGAACTTTTTTGATTAACAGATACAGCACTTAACCACTACACCACCAAGAGTATACCAAATGATGAAATTTTCCTTTTTTTAATTTAGATATATTTCACATACAATAAGGTGCATCAGTCCTAAGCATTTTGTTAAATGAATTTTGATAAATTGTATACATCCACCACTTGTGATTGCTAAGGTTGTGTGTCAACTTGGCTGGGCTATGATTCTTAGTGGTTTGACAGTTATGATGTAGTTTGGCAGTCACATGATCTAATGTGATCACCTCTGTGATAGAAGCTTCAGTGAGTAGCCAATCAGCTGTAAGGGAGTTTCCTTGGGGATGCGACCTACGTCAAGTGCAAGCAGACTTTCTATCAAGACTTGGGGATTTTTGCTCCCTTTGGACACTCCTGTTAGTCTTACCTCTGGTTCTTGGGACTTGAGCTAGCAGTTTACCTGCTATCTTGCCTGCCGATGTTGGGATTGGTACTGGTCAGTCTTTGCAGCCTGTGAACAAGAGCCTTGCTGTCTGGCTGGCAATCTTGAATTTGTAGGTGAGTCAGGAGAAACTTCCAGCCTGATTCATAGAACTGGAATGTTTTAGCCCCTGTAACTACATGAGCCATTTCCTTGATACAAATCTCTGTCTCTATATATTTGTTCACATGACTGGCTTTGTTTCTCTGGAGAACTCAGCCTAAGATATTACCCAAACAAGATACAGTACATTTCCATCACCTCAGAAAATTTCTTTAAACCGCCCCCCCCCCTTTCCAATCAGTCTTACCATCCTCACATTCTGGGCAACTACTTTAATTTTTTTAAAAATTTTTCTTTATGCCATAGATTAATTTAGTGTGCTCTAGAACTTCATATAAACAGGGAAGTACCGTATTGCAGAAGGCTTCTCATGCTAAATGTAATGTTTCTGAGATTCATTCGCACTGTGTGTATCAGTAGTTCATTCCTTTATATTTTATCGATATACTATGATTAGTTTATCCATTCTCCTGCTTATGATTGACCCATGGATTTTGACAAGTTCTTTTTTATTGACAAGACCTTCTCTAACTGGAGTTGGATGATTACAGTCATTGGTGTTTGTTTATTCTGTTTCCATCAGCACAACCAATAAGTTCCTAAAGAGTGGGCCACGTACATGACATGATTCTATGAAGTACGTAAAAACCAAAATCCAAACCCATTGTCTTTCAGTAGATTCTGGCTCATAAGTACCCCATCAAACACATTAAATAGCATTAATTTCCACTGGTTGAAGTTTATTTGTGACACAAAATTCCAATTCCTCTGATTACGTCAATAAGAAAATCTCTGTCTTGTTCCCAGGCCATCTTTAACACTTCTCCAACACTAAGTAATCCCCTTTTTTCTCTTTAACAGTTTCACAGTTTCAGTACTTTTAGCAAGTCACAGTTTCTAACTAGATTTTAATGGTATTGTCTTATTTGTTTTTATTTTGCCTTTTATTTATGATAAGGGATACAGATTTCCATTCATTTATGCCTGCAAAATCGTTATACAGATATAAAGTTTTATTTAAAAAATAAAGATATTCAAATAACCTCTAAGAGAACTATCCGGACTTCAAAAAGTCATGCAGATGCATCAGTGTTTAGACGAAGTTTTTAATTCCAGGAGAAGAGTTAGAAGCAGATTCTTTTTTCCACCAAATATAATGGGCCTTTACTATGGGATCACAGATGTGGAAGATGCGGATTAAATAGATGCAAACTCGGATGGTGCCCCATCATCTCTAACCCCAAGGAGAAAGAAGTGGAAGCATCCAAAACGGGGGAGTAAAGAATGATAATTCCCATGGACTATGAGTTCCCAAGGACCCTTGTATTTGTTCTGTGTCCAGTTGATAAAGACTAACATTTCTATCAGTGGGTCACAGCAGAATAGTATTGGAATGCACTGGACAACCACCCTTGGATGCTGGCCATCTGAATATACCCCAAACTTATTAATGGTGGCCAGGGTTTCCTGGGTGGTACTATCTGGGTACATAAAAACCAATCCTTAAAATCCCATAATTCCCAAAGCTAACACATCCCGGCCTTCAACACAGCACTGATTGTGCTGCTCCACTTGCCATACATAGAATAACAAAAAGTGCAAAGTCAGTTTTACATTTAAGGCCTGCAGACTTCAACTATGTTAGAGACTGTCCAGTGACAAAAGAAAAAAGTCTTGTTGTAAACAGATGTTTGCTTAGGACCTTTAACATTCCCCCTCCAACAAAAGGTATGTCTTATCAAAGTAGTAGATAATAGTGCCTGTAGGTGTACAATAAGTTGTGTAGCAGAGTGTGAAGGACTGAAGGTGAGGAAATATTAGCAAGATCATCTGTAATGTAAGATGGATGTGCCAGCCCTTCTTGGTGGCATGCAGTGTTTCCTCCATCTAACTCCTTTTGCTCTGAGTATCTACTCATCCAACGAAGTTTGACTATCACTTCGCTGTTGACATGGAGAGAAAATGCCAGTCACAAGGAATTAGAGAAATCCAGTCTTCATGATCATGAATTTGCATTGAAAACTACTCAGTTAACTTTGAGATTTTAAACATTAGTCTTGGGAACTTGGGTAATGTAATTCTGCAACTGGCAATGGGTCCGTTGTTGGTGTGCTGACAAAATTAAGAACTCTATCTGTAAGACTGAGGTTTACATATGGGGCTCCAAAAGAAGCACAAAGTCAAGGACCAAGGACCATCACCCTGACAGACCCTGAGGCTTGGGGCCTCCGCAGGGGCTGCCTGGCTTTGGGGTGTTCAGGGAGCATACCGGTGCATTTTGGTCAAATGCTGGGAGCCTCTTTGTGCCATTCAAATGCATCTTTCAAGTAACTGCAATATGGTCTTAATCTCCCCTCTCCAAAATAATGACTCATGAACTCAATTTAAAGAATTTTGAAATAGTTAATTGTTGAAAACAGTTACATGATTTTGGCAAACTAGGGGCAGCCAATTTTGCATGGAAGGAAGTTTATTTAGCTGGATTGCAGATCATTTTCTATTCACAGTATTGTTTGTTACAATTAAATAACTTTCAAGGCTTGTTCCTTTCTCTCCCCTTCCGTCCCCATGCCTTCATTATATTTCCCTCATCTGCTCCTCTCCTCTTTTCATTTCCTCTTCTATCCTCTCTTGTTTCTGCCTCTGCCTTAGGTATCTAATGCTGCTGTAACAGAAATAACACGAGTCGATGGCTTTAACAAAGACAAGTTTTTTTCTCACAGTCTGGTAAGCTACAAATCCAAATTCAGGGCATCAGCTCCAGGGGAAGCCTTTCTAATCTCTCTGGAGGAAGGTCCTTGTTACCAGTCTTTCTGGATCAAGGACTTTCTCAGGCAGAGACATGCTCTGCTCCCAGTGCTTCTTTCCTGGTGGTATGAGGTCTCCGTGTCTCTCTGCTTGATGTTTTCTTTTATATCTCAAAATAGATTGGCTCAAGACCCAATCAAATCATATAGATTGAGTCCTGACTCATTAACACAACAGCCGCCAGTCCCTTCTCATCAGCATCATTGGGACAGAGTTTACAACATGTGGGAAAATCAAATCAGATGACAAAACCATAGACAATCAAGCAATATTGGGAATCACACCTTAGACAAACTTATAAACACATTTTGGAGAGGACACAATTAAATCCATGTCTTCCTCCCTCCCGCCCACCCTCCCTTTTTCCCTCTCGCCCTCCACCTTTCCCTCCCTCCCTCCACCTTTCCCTCCCTCCCTCCACCTTTCCCTCCCTCCCTCTCTCCCTCCCCCTTCTTCACTCCCTCCCTTCTTCCCCTTCCCTCCCTCCCTGTCTTCTTCCTTCCTTCCTCCCCTCCCCCTCCCTCTCTTCCTCCCACCTTCCCTTTCTCCCACAGATAATTACCGAGGACCTATGATGTGTTATATCCTGTGCTGGGTGCAAGTGGATACAATGGTAAACCATGCAAATAGCTTCTAGTATCCTGGAATTTACAACTCACAGAGGTGGGTGGAGGTAATGGATAGAGATTAACAGAAATACTAATCATTACTAATTTTTATTGAGCAAGTTGTCTGTGCCAGGTACTATTCCACAAGAGCTTTACATGCATTAACTCATTGAGTCCTCACAGCAATGACGTTAGGAAAAAGATATTATTATTATGCATTTTATAAATGGGGACTCTGAAGTGCCTAGAGGTTAAGTCCAGGGTTACTCAGCTAATAAGTGAAGAATCTGGTGATTGAAATGACTGCAGCCATATATGACATCTCTCCAGATAAGGAAAAGTGCAGGGGTGTTACGGGCCTTAGAAGAGAGGAGAAATGTGTTGCAGTGGGGGTGAAAGTGGTTAGCGACAAGAGTGCTAGCAGCCAGCAGCCACAGGCAAAGATTACAAGAACTTAATGAACAAAAAAGGAACTGCCCACATCTGGGGCTTCCAGGTCCTCATGAAAGTACCAGAAAGACTGCCTGAAAGGAAAGAGAATCTGATGCTCAGATTCTGGGCCAGCATCATGGGAGGCCTGGTCCCTCAGGCTGTTTGGGAGATGCTTACCTCTTGTTTTCCTGTCCACCCCGAACAAGTCCCTGTTGACAATTCCAGTACGTGTTCCCAGCAGGGAAAGGTCAACTGAAGGGAGAGCCCCAGAAGTGCCACCCCTCAGTGGGACTAAGTTTCAGGGCCTGCCTGCAGCAACTAAGCTAGTCTTCCCACCTGGTGAAGTGGTACGAGAGTATTCCTGGAGGAGGGAACCTCTGAAGGGACTGGAGGAATTTGTATGTGACAACAGCGATAGGGGAGTGGAAGAGAGAGTTGGAGATGTCTAACATATTGCAAGTCATCGAGTATTTCTGGAGCAAAGGTGGAGGTGGGGGCTACAGCAGGAAGCAAAAGCTGATGCTGTTGGGATAGTCAGAGGTAGGTTCTGAGAGCTGCAAACAATGTCCTGAGTTTTAGCTGCATCCTGGGCATCACAGATCATTAGAACACCTTTAGGAAGACCTACTATAACAATTATGGCTTATGTTAGTTAGCACTTCCTCTACCAGGGACAAGTAAGCATTTCCTTTACCGGGGACAGGGGCAGCGGTGGTTCAAGGGTAAACTTCTTCACTTCCACGTGGGAGACGTGGGTTCCTTCCACGCCAGTGCACCTCAACTCAGCTACCACCTACAGGTCAGTGGAGGTCTTCTTGTTGCTATGATGTTCAACATGTTTAAGAAGAGCTTCCAGACTAGAAAGGACTGGGGATAAAGGCCTGATGCATTTATTTAACTGAAAATCAAGAAAACTCTATGGATCATAACAGTTTGATTCATATAACCAATCAGAATGATAGTCTAGAACTGGGCGACACTTTGTTCCGTTGTGAGTGGGGTCACCATGAATTGGGGGCCAACTTTATGGAAGAAAACAACAACAACAACAGCATATGCCCACAGAGCCTCAGTGGCACAGTAGTTAAGAACACAGCTGCTAACCCAAAATTGACAGCATGAATCTATCAGCCACTCCTGTAGGGCAATTCTGGTCTGTCCTACAACATCACCATCAGTCAAAACTGACTTGATGACAATGGGTTTGTTTTGTTTTTTTCATTTGACATTAACTACATGAAATAATTTGTTTATTCCTCAAAACAACCAACACAGTGGGTGTTATCGTCCACCTGTGTCTTTCGGCTGAGATCTCTAGGGAAGCAAAACCAGTAAAGCATACAAATATATACATTAAGACAGATTTATTTCTATCAAGCAAATAGCTTACACAGTTGTAGTGGCTAGAAAGTTCCAAGTCTGTGAGACAGGCTCAAGGCTTCTCCTGACTCATGTAGCTGCAGGGGCTGGTGAACCTAAGATCTGCCGGTCAAACAGCAGGTCTCTTGTTCACAGGCTGCAGAGGCTGACAAATCACAAGGTTGGCAGGTAAGCTGCCAGTTTAAGTCCCAAGAACGGGAGGTCAGATGAACAGGAGCCAACTGTAGGATCCAGAGCAAGCAAAAACCCTTGAGCCTTGACTGAAAGTCCACCTATATTGGATGCAGCCCATATCCCCTGGTGAAACTGCCCCTCAACTGGTTGACTACTCACAGCAGATCTCATTATTACAAGACTGCCAGGCTACATCATAACTGCCAAACCACTGACAATCATAGCCTAGCCAAGTCAATACATAACCTTAACAATCACAACCCATTGTACAGATGAGGAAGCTGAGGAGCAGAGAGACTAAGAAACTTGCTCAAGACCACTCATCTAAGCAGTGGTGGAACTGGGGATGGACTCAGAGGTTCTGAATCCAGAGTCCACATGTTTACCACTTGTCCTGTGTCTCTGAGTTTGCTCTGGGTCTACCAGGCTGCTGGCAGCCAGAAGCCCTATTCTCTTTATGGACAGTCTTCTACAGGTTTGTCTGGGTCCCCCGACCTTCGTCTTCAAACAGCCAAGCAGCTGAAGGTTCCATTCCCAGTAATTTGGTTTCAGAGCGTGTCTGACTGAGCCGAGATGAATTTGAGTTTAATCTTGCATGCCTAAAGAACTCACGGAGGTATCTCACAAAGTCTCCTGCTTCTATTAGAGAGATAATGTGTGCAGCTTATTTCCACTGACAGGCAGTTTTATCATTATTTTTAAAGCAGGGACTTGTCTCGGATAGTTCAGGCTGTGTCAAAAGGAGAGATAACAAACCTGCTTGAATAAAATGTCAGTACTGGAAAAAAGGTAAATATTATCCAGTCCAAACCCCTCAATGTAGAGGCAGCACAGGGATTGTCCCCAAGGTCCATTCTACGACACCCTCAGCCATCTGCTGGCAGGCGGCCCTTCTGGCTGTGTGGGATGAAGGTGGTGTTCAAGAAGAGGAGGGGGCTTTGGGATCAGGGGACCTGAATATGAATTCTGGCTCTACCCAGTTTTGGCTAGTGAGGGACCTTGAGCAAGTGATTTCACCTGTCTAAGGTTTAGACTCTCCATTTGTGAAATGGGATAAGAGAAGTTATGAAGATGAAATGCAGTGCAATGGTGTGTGTAGGATGCTTATCATGACGCTTGGTGCGAAGTGTTGTTGCTGTTGCTGCTGTTGTTCTTAGCTTCTGCTGAGTCAGTCCTCCTCATGGTGACCCCATCCGTGATGGAATGAAACACTACCTGGTCCTGAGCTATCAACTGCAGATCAAACTATTATGTATACTCCATAGGGTTTTCATTGGTGGATTTTTGGAAGTGGATCACTGGGCTTTTCTTCCTTATCTTAGTCTGAAAACTCTGCTGAGACCTGTTTAGCATCTTAGCAGCATGCAAGCTTCTGCTGACAGGTAGCTGCACTTGAGGTGCTTTGGCTAGGAAACGAACCAGAGTCTGCTGTATGAAAGGTAATCATGTTACTGCTGAACAAATAGAGTAGTTTCCTGTGCCCAAATGCCAGCCAAGAATAATAGAGGCCTGACTTCGCGGGGTTAACTCTCAGCAGAGGAGACAGGCCTCCAGATAAATGTGCCGATTGCTGGAATAGAGCCATGTGCAATGGGTTATGGGAAAAGAGAGAAGGGCACATCTAACTCTGGTGAAGTAAGGAAAGGCTCTGAGGAGGTAACATTTATCTAGGGCTTCAAAGAATGAATAGGAGTTCACCAAGTAGGCACCAAGAGAAAAATATATTCCAAGAGAGGAGGCAGGATGACTACGATGATGACAGTGATGACAGTGATGACAATAATAAAGATGAATAAGAGGACTGTGAAACTGGTAGCTCAGATGGGGTTCCATCCACAGATGTCTTTCATTGGCAAGTTTGAAAGTTTGCATTTCAGTGCATACCTCTTCTGCCTGTCCACCAACACCACTGCTTCTTAGGCTTTATCCTTGGCCTAGTTCACACCTTTCTGCTACTTGCCTGGTTTCTGAGACCGGGATTCGTTATCTGGAAAATGGTTGTTGTCACAGGAAAGTGAGATAATGCATGTAAAAAATTTAGAATGGGAGTTGGCATCTAAGTAAATATCAACTTTTATTACTGGAGAGTTGGACGGCAATGATTTCAAGCCATCCATGGTGGGGAGAGGTTGGTAAACATGCAGGCTAACTTCAGTGCTTCAGACTAATCACATAAGAATGCTTTCGAAATACATAAATTACAGAATGCAACAGGGTTTCAGAGTGTCACTCTTCCAGTAACTCTTCCGGGCACTAGTCAATGGACATTGTACCCAACCATCACTAGCCGAATCAGAGGTGATGGAGTTTGCTTGTTTGTTTTTTAGAAGTATTTTTAAAAAATGTATTGCGATGACATCACGATTGAACTACGATACCGATGACAAACACTGAATATACCGTGGACTGCCAGACACTGAGCAAGTCTGTCTTTGAAGAAGTACAGCTAGAATGTTCTGACCTACTTTGGACATGTCATCAGGAAAGACTGGTCCCTGGAGAAAGACATCATGCTTGGTGACGTGAGAGCTAGCACAAAAAAGAAAGACCCTAACAAAGTAGATTGACACAGTGGCTGCAAGAATAGCTCAAACAGAACAACGGTTGAGAGGATGACCCAGAACCAGGCAGTGTTTCGTTCAGCTGTACGTGAGATCCCTGTGGGTAGGAATTGACTGGAAGGCACTTAACATCAGCAAGAACAACACGTAACAAAACATTTCAACCACTTTTGTGTGTACAACTCAGTGATATTAACTGCACTGATCATGTTTTGCAACAATTGCCACTGTATTTTCAAGCTTTTCATCAGCTTTAATGAAACCTCTGTATCGTTTCTGAGCCTTCCCATGCAGCTCTCCCTCCCAACCACTCCCTACCCCTAAAAACAAAACAAAACAAAACCCATTACCATCTAGTCAATTCTGACTCATAGCAACTCTACAAGACAGAGTAGAACTGCCCTATAGAGTTTCCAGGGAATATGTAGTGCATTCAAACTGATGACTTTTTGGTTTGCAGACATAGCTCTTAACCACTATGCCATCAGAATTTCCCCAGCCACCTAGGTGACCACTAATCAACTTTCTTCTCTATGCATTTGCCTATTCTAAATATTTCATGTAAGTGGAATCACATATTTGTCCTTTTCTGTCTGACATCATTTATGTAGTATTTTCCAGGTACATCTATGTTGTAGCCTATATCAAGACTTGATTTCTCTTTGTGATTGAGTGATATTCCGTTGTGTGTGTGTATGTGTGTATACAAACCACATTTTGTTTAGTCATTCATCTGCTGATGAACATATATGTTGTTTCCAGTTTTTGACTGTCAATAATGCTGCAGTAGACATTGATATATGCCTATCCATTTGCATTTCTCCTTTCACTTCTTTTGGGTATACAACTAGGAGTGGCATAGTAACTTTTTAAAGTACTACCAAACTTTCAGAATGACGTTTTGATTAACATAGAAAAGTGTCAAACAGCACCCCCAAATCCAGAACTTTCAGGTGAAAACTGGGAGGACCCAAGCCCCAATTATGGTCTCTTACTCTTTGATTGTTGCTGGGTGCCATTGAGTCAGTTCCAACCCATAGTGACCCCGTGGTCAACAGAACAAAAGATTGCCCGGCCCTGAGACATCCTGAAAATAGTTTGGTATGTTTGAGTCCATTGTTGCAGCAGAAACTGTGTCAGTCTAGTTTATGGAGGGTCTTCTTCTTTTTCACTGACACTCTACCAAGCATGATGTTCTTCTCCTGATAGCTAGCATATCTATCCAGTGTAAGCCAGAGGAAGTCTTGTCATTCTCACTTCTAAGGAACATTCTGGTTGTACTTCTTCCAAGACAGATGTGTTCTTTCATCTGGCAGTCTGTGGTATAGTCAATATTCTTTGCCAACACCACAATTCAATTATAGTGTTAGCTTCTTTAATCTCTAAGTTGAAAGCAACCACTTTGCCAATGCCAAGTTGGCCAGGCCTGCCACCGGGACACACATAAGGGCATTTTGGCTGGTGAGAAGGGGTGCTGTCTACACAGAGGTACAAGGGGGGAGCCAGATCTGCAGTGCTCAGGCATAAATTGTGACAAATTGAATAAGAGGGAAAGTGTCAAAGAAGAGGTACATGCCCTGAGTTATCAGTAGCTGGTAACAGGGTTAACTGTCCATTAGCAAAACATGAACAAGTAGTTCAGGTTCTCACTGATCAGAGGAAGAACAAGGAAGGAGTCTGAGAAAGGGTCAGAGCTCTCTTCCCAGAATTTCCATGTTAAGGATGAAGAAGAGAAAGGGAAACAACTCTTTCTTTAAAAAAGAAAGGAAAAAACCAAACAAAACTTTTCATTCAGAGCGGGTTTTATGACCTTTGAAAGCCAGATTCAAATTAACGTCCTCATGTTGCTATGTAGAGACTCTCCTGCTGGGCCTTCTCTGATGACTAAACACCCTTCGTTTGTAATCAACAGCACCCAGCTGCAGAAGGGCAATTAATATGTGCACGTGAACTAAAACAGTAGGTTCTTCAAAAAAAAAAGAAAGAAAGAAAGAAACGCAAAACATCAAGGCTGTCCTTGTGTGGGTCTGGAATAGCCGGAGACTTTTCTGTGAATCTTCTGTTTATCTCATGCATACCAGCATTTCAAATATCCAGGTGACCGCAATACAGAGCATTCCTGAGGGGGAAGGGTCCCCAGCTCACGACTACACTCTACTTTCTGTACCCAAGGGTTTGAATTTTTATTCTCTCTCAAGGGATGTTATTGCATCCTGTAATTTGAAAGTATGGGAGAAGATCTGTCTCATTTGTGTTGAAGTTTTGCTTTTGTTTCTTTTCTAAATCATATTGTGCTTTAGGTGAAAGTTTGGAAACACCGGTGGTGTAGTGATTAGGTGCTACGCCTGTTAACCAAAATAGTCAGTCGTTGGAAACCACCAGGCGCTTCTTGGAAACTCTGTGGGACAGTTCTACTCTGTCCTGCATGGTCACTATGAGTTGGAATTGGCTCAGTGACAAAGGGTTTTGTTTTGGGGTGAAAATTTACAGCGTAAATTGGTTCCTCATTCAAAAAGTTATACACAAATTATTTTGTGACATTGGTTGCTATCTCTGCAAGGTGTCAGCACTCTGCTCATTTCCATGCCACATTCCTCCCATCCATTTGTCCAGTGTTCCCATCTCTTCCTGCCTTCTCATCTTTGTTTTTGGGTAGGCGTTGCCCCTTTGGTCTTCTATACTTTATTAAACTAAGAAACTCACTCCTTATATGTGTTATTGTGTTATTTGTTTTGTAGACTTATCTGATCTTTGCCTAAAAGATCTACTTCAGAAGCAGCTTCCGTTCTAGTTAGCGATGTGTCCTGGTTGGGTAGTGGTTCAGTGTGACATTTCCTAACCAAAAGGTTGACAGCTCAAATCCAACAAGCGCTCCTTGGAAACTCTATGGAGCAGTTCTACTCTGTCCTATAGGGTTGCTATGAGTCAGAATTGACTTGACAGCAGTGGGTTTGGGGTTTATTGGGATGGTGGCTATAATCTCAGGAGTTCCTCTAGTATCTATCAGACTAGTAAGTCTGTTTTTGTTTTTGCTTTTGTTTTTTGGTGAATTTGAATTTTGTTCTACATTTTTCCCTCACTTTGTCTGGGACCCGTATGGTGACCCTTGTTAGAGCAGTTGGTGGTGGTAGCCAGGCATCCAATTCTTCTGGGCTCATGCTGCTAGAAGCTGTGGTTCACATGCTCCTTTAGTCCTTTGGATTAATGTTTTCCTTGTGTCTCTGGTGTTTTGTTTGTTCTTCTTTGCTTTAGATGGGGTCGGACCAATAGATATATCTTAAATGGCCACTCAAAAACCTTTAAGACTCTAAATATTACTCACCAAAGTAGGATGTAGTATATTTTCTTTCATCAACTATTGACCTAGATGTCCCTGAGACTATGGTCCCCAGCCCTTAGTCCCAGAAACTTGGTCTCTCAAGGTGTTTGGATGTGTCTAAGGAGCTTCTCTGACTTTCCTTAAGTCAGGTTGTATTTACTTCCCCTTTGTTATGTGTTGTCTTTCCCTTTACCAAATTTGTCATTTGTGTATCATTCCCTCCTCAGCCCTCTTTTCCTTGTAACCATCAAAGATTGTTTCTTCTGTATGTAAACCTTTGCTTGGGTTTTTATAATAGTGGTCTCATACAATATATATCCTTTTATGATTGTCTTATTTCATTCAACATAATGCCTTCCAGATTTATCTATGTTGTGAGATGCTTCATGAATTCATCATTTTTCTTTATTGTTGTACTGTATTCCATTGTGTGTATGTACCATAATTTTGTAATCCATTTGTCTTAGTCTACAAGTGCACCTGTAAGTGGATGGCTTTAACAAAGAGAAATTTATTTTCTCACAGAAAAGTAGGCTCATGTACCTCGTGTACAAATTCAGAGTATCAGCTCCATGGCAAGGCTTTCTTTGTTGGCTCTGGGAGAAGGTCTTTGCATCAATCTTCCCCTGGACTGGGAGCTTCTCAGCTGCAGGGACCTCGAGTCCAAAGGACGTGCTCTGCTCCCAGTGCTTCAGAGTGCAAACATTGACTTAGGCTAGATTCTCTAGAGAAGCAAAACCAGTAAAGCATATGAATATATAAAGACATTCATATCAAGGAATAGCTCATACCATTCTATAGGCTGAAATGTCCCAGTTCTGGATCAACACACAGATCTTACACAGCTGCAGAAGCGGGTGAAACTAAGGTCTACAGGTCTGAGAGTAGGGATCCTGCTTGCAGGCTGTACAGGTCAATGAAGCCCAAGACAGCTGGCAAAGCTGTAAGGTTTCTCTTCATTCAGGGCTGGTGAACCCAAGATATGCAGGTTAAGGAAAGCTGTGAAGATCGGCAAGTCCCAGGATAGACAGGTTAGCAGCTAGCTCAAGCCCTAAGAACTGGACATCAGAAGGCAAGAAAGAGACAGCTGGCTGGATCCATAACAAGCCACAAACCTTGGTAGGGTCAGCAGAAAGGAAGTAAGTGACAGAAAGTGAAGAGAAGAAGACTGAGGGGCACAGACGCTGTCTCAGTGGGCCTGGAAGGCACAGCCAGGACCAAGGGGCCTCCACTCAGAATCTGGAGAGTGTAGCCTATACCTAGATTCTGGAGGGCAAGGCCACTGTGTGAATTGTCTCAGAGAACAGATTACTTTCAAAGCCATGAGGGTTAATATAATGTGTTTTCTGACTTGCTGGGTGCTAGTATCCCTTCTTTCTGTGCAATTTCTCCCATTTGTAATGGAAATGTCTAATTTGTGCCTGTTCTGCCATTGTACCTTTGGAAGCAGATAGTATGTATTCTAGATTTTACGGATGATGAGAAATTTTTGGATTTTGGACTCAAAGTTAAAACTTTTGCTATGATATAAATATATATTTCATGTTGCAAAGATGTGATTTTGGGGGGGCAAAAGGGTGGAATATTGTGGATTGAATTGTGCCCCTGGAATATGTCTCAGTTTGGCTGGGCTATGATTTCTGCTGTTGTGTGATTTTTCCTCTGTTGTTGTAAATCCTGTCACTATGATGTTAATGAGGGAGAATGGGCAGCAGTTGTGTTAGTGAGGCAGGACTCAATCTACAAGTTTGGATTGCATACAGGCAATCTCTTGGGATACAGAAGAAAGATGTGAGCAGAGAGACAGGGGGACCTTATACCACCAAGAAAGAAAGCAGTGCCGGGAGCAGAGTGTATCCTTTGAACCTGAGGTTCCTGCACTGAGATGTTCCCAGACCAAGGGAAGACTGATGCATCACAAGGGCCTTCCTCCAGGGCTGATGGTAACAGAAAGCCTTCCCCTGGAGCCAGGGCTCTGAACTTGGACTTTTAGCCTACTTCACTGAGAAGAAATAAATTTCTCGTTGTTAAAATAATCCACTAGTGGTATTTTCTATTACAACAGCACTAGATGACTAAGACACCATTCATCTGTTGATGGACATTTAGGTTGATTTCATCTTTTTGCTTTCGTCAATAATGTAGCAATGAACATGGATGTGCATACGTCTATTTGTGTGAAGGCTCTTGTTTCTCTAGAAGTGGGATCACTGTATTGTATGATGGTTCTATTTCTAGCTGTCTAAGGAGGTGTCATGCTTTTGTTTAATTGTTAATCATATGTGATTTGTCTCTGACCCTTTGTAGAAGGCATTCTAGTAATCTATTGTGAGGTGCTGTTGAGTCAGTTTCAATTCATAGTGATCCTATGTGACAGAGTAAACAGCCCTATAGTGTTTTCTGTGCTGTAGTCTTTACAGGAGCAGATAGCTAGGTCTTTTTCCCCTGGAGAGGCTGGGGGGCTCAAATCAGCAACTTTTTGGTTAGCAGTCTAGCATGCAAAAATTTGCACCAGTGCTCTGTTTAAAATAAAACCCAAAACTATTGCCATTGAGTCAATTAATGGCCCCCCCATAGGGTTTCCAAGAAGCACCTGCCATAGTCACTAACCACTACACCACCAGGGCTGCCTGTGATCTCTTAGGTGATGTTAAAAAAAAATAAGCAAGACACAAAGAAATTAAATCATACGGGACTTTTTCAAGCAGTTAATTTGTATGCATACGGGGATAAACCTCCTACTCAAAGAAAAATAAGATTCAATTTTAGGTTGGTTATAATGAGACTTTTAAAGAGAAAGCAGTAAATACGGAGTAGAATATGAACTGTTATCTAGCTTGAACACACTGGATCATGCTTGTTAGCTTCCTGAGACACCCAGTTAGGCTTTTTAATTTGGCCAAGATATCTCGATTACTAGGGAAATGCCAAAGGATTAGAATGGTCTTTTAGGGAACAAGAGCAAAAGCTAATTTACTTTTTGGTGAAGTTAAATTCTTTGCCAAGAGTGAACTTGAAATGGAGTCATGGTTAACAATTCTTATTACACACAAAGGGTTTCCAATTTTATGATCACTGTGTCCTCATGCTGCCTCCTTGTTAACATTCTGGGTACACTCTACCTTTGTCACTCACTAGTTAAGTGCTCAGGCTGCTACACAGAAGGTCAGCAGTTCGAATTCACCAGCTGCTCCGTGGAAACCCTGTGGAACGATTCTAATCTGTCTGTAGGGTCGCTATGAATTGGGATCAACCTGCGAGTAACTGGTTTGGTTTTAGTAGACTTGATCAATTTGAGGCCTCAATTTCCTTTGTCATTAACAGTGAGAAATCTCTGATTCCCAAAGCCTTTTAAGGCCCGCAATGGGATGGCTTTGAGGAACTGGCATCCTCAAGGGCAACAGGAATGGAAGCAAGCTGGGAGGTATCTTCTCATGCTATTCAGCAGGTTCCAGAGTCCCTGGATAGTGCAGAAGGTTAAAAGTTCAAGCCCACCCAGAGGCTCCTTAGAAGATAGGCTTAAGGGTCTACTTCCGAAAGGTCACAGCCTTGAAAACTCTCTAGCACCTGGGGTTGCCATGAGTCAGAATCGACTCAACAGAAGCTAACAACCAAAAGGGTGTCCTGGGGACATTGGGAAACCTCAATGATGTAGTGGTTAAGTGCTACGGCTGCTAACCAGAAGATCGGGAGTTCAAATCCACCAGGCACTCCTTGGAAACTCTATGGGGCAGTTCTACTCTGTCTGTAGTGTTGCTGTGAGTCAGAATTGACTTAACAGCAGTTGGTTTGGTTTTTTGGTTGAGGACCTTAGGATTACTAGCATCTCTCATGGGTGGACAAACCTGGACCAGCGTCACCAGCTCCTGATGCCAGCAACTTACAGGAAATGAACAGCTGCTGGAGCTGGCACCCTAGAAAAACAACGGAAACCCTTTTCCATTGGCTTTGGAGCAGCGTTTCTTCCTCAAAATGCAATTTTAAGACATAGGAGCTTTTGGAAAAAAACACATGCCTTGTATATGTCAAGAAGAGCCTACACCTCATTTTTACGCTTCGTTTGCTAAGTAAGCATAGCCTTTCTTTTTTATTGTTATTATTTTTCTATTTTTTAAAAATTTTATTTATTTATTGTGATTGAGTGAAAGTCCATCCTTTCTTGATAGTGTGCAGAGAAACTTCTACTTGGGCCAAAGTGTCACAGGTTCTGAATTACAGTGACAGCATGCAAGTCAATGAGACACTATGGCACAATTATGATGTGGCCAGTGAAGTGACAAGGAAGGTTGTCATTAGCGGAAGAATTCAACTCCTGCACCTTGATGCCAGGCAGAAACAAAAGCTGTGGAGATGGGCAGATATGAGTTCCAATCCTACCCTTGCTGCTGATGAGCTGTGTCCATTTGGGCAATGCATTCAGCTCCCTGAGCCTGTTTCCTGGTCTCACTGAGAACAATATTCCTTGCTTCAAAGGGGCTGTGAGAGCTGTACAGTGCCTGGAACGTAGGCCGAAGCTCAAGAAAAGGCTTTGGTTACTAGGAAGGGTAGCCAGGCAGAGTGCAGTGAGCTTTTGGAGTCAGACTGACCAGAATACAAATCCTGGTAGGTCTTATTAGCCATGTGACCTTTGGAGATTAATTTCACCTCTCAGTATACATGCTAGTTGGAATGAAATGACATTCTTTGTATGGTCTTCAGGGGATAATTGAAATCACACGTTCAAAAGCACCAAGCTTGGCTTCTGGAATGTTAACCTGTTTTTGTCGAGTTGATTCTGACTCATAACAACTCTGTAGGACACAGTAGAACTGCCCCATAAGATTTCCAAGGCTGGTGGCATAGTGATTAAGTGTGATGGCTGACCACAAAGTTGGCAGTTCAAATCCACAAAGCACTCTGGGACTTTTCTAGGTTGCCAGCTTCAGCAGCTGTTCATTTCCTGTAAGTTGCTGGCATCAGGAGCTGGTAAGGCTGGTCCAGGTATGTCCACCCATGAGAGATGCTGGTAGTTCTGCTCCGATCTATAGGGCGCAATGAGTCAGAATCAACTTAACAGCATTGGATTTGTTTTGTTTTGTTTGTAAATCTTTACAGAAGCAGATTGTTCTATCTTTCTCCTGCCAAATGGCTGGTGGGTTCCACCTGCTAACCTTTTGGCTCATAGCCAAATGCTTAACCGCTGTACCACCAGGGCTCCTTTCTGAAAAGTTAATAGATGGTTAATAAACCTTGGCATCCCTGGTATATAGATTTTGGGCCACAAAGTAGTTGAGTGAGGCAGAAGGGCATGACGTTGAATCCCGATCACATCTCTGACTAGTTGTTTGACCCAGAGCCAGTTACTTAACCTCTAAGAGCCCTGGTTTCCTCATATGACAGAGCTTGACATTACTTACAGGTAGCATGTAGACAGATGAATAGTGTTGCCCCAAAATTCATGTCCACCCAGAACCTCAGAGTGTACCTTATTTGTAAATAGGGTCCTTGTAAATATAATTACAGTGCCCTGGCACTGCAGTGGTTAAGTGCTCACTGCTAGTCAGAAGGTCAGTGGTTCGAATCCACCAGCCCCTCTACAGAGAAAGATGTGGCAGTCTGCTTCCGTAGAGATTACAGCATTAGAAACCTTATGGGGTAGTTCTACTCCGTCCCATAGGGTGGCTGTGATTCAGAATCAGCTCAGCAGCAACGGGTTCAATTTGGCTTCAGGGTAGATGTAATTAGTTAAGCCGTGATGAGATCACACTAAATCAGAAACCAAACCAAATCCATTCTCATCGACTTGATTTCCAACTCAGAGTGATCCGATAGGACAGAGTAGACCTGCCCCACGGAGTTTCCAAGGAGCACCTGGGAAAGCTGAAGTGCTAATATTTTGGTTAGCAGCCATAGCACTGCACCACTAGGCTACCAGGGTTTCCTACTAAATTAGGGTGGTCCCTAAATCCAATGACTGGTGTATTTTTCTGAAGAGGAGAGGACACACACGGAGTCACACAGACCCAGGAAAGAAAGTGTGTCCAGAGGGAGGCAGAGACTGGGGTGAAATTAAAGCCAGTGGCTTCCCAAAGCCACCATAAATTGGAAAAGGCGAGGAAGGATTCTTGCCTAGGGCCATCAGAGGGGGCCTGATGTTTCCTAGGCCTTGGTTGAGGACCACTGGCCCCCAGAACTGTGAGAGAATAAGTTTCTGTTGTTGTAAGCTACTGAGTTTATAGCACTTTCTCACAGCAGCCATGGGAAACTAATAAAGCCGATCAGTTGCCACTGAATCAGTTTCAACTCAGGGTGACCTTAAGTGTCTCAGAGGAAAACTGTGGTCCCCAGAGTTTCCAATGGCTGAGTTTTCCCAAGTGGATCACCAACTCTTTCTCCCTTGGTGCCTCTGGATAGACTTAAACGTTTAACCTTTTGGTTAGCAACAGACCTTGTTACCCACTTGCACCACCCAGAAACTCCAGGAGATGAAGTCACAGAATTAAATGGGGACACATGGTTAGTATGTGGCACATGGTAATAATGACTCACTACTAGATCTCTGAGGACTTACTGTGTTCCACTGATGCATTCAGGTACTGCTCTAAATGCATTACCTATATCAAAGCATTAGTTTTTCATAAAGACCTTAAGAAATAGGGACTGTTTTCAGGCCCATTTTTCAAACGCAGAAATTGGAGCTCTGAGAGTTAGGCTCAGGGTGATTTGCTCTTAAGTAAGGGAGGCAGGAGTTAATAAGAGTGGCCTGACTCCACAGACTAACCCTTGCCCACCAGACTACACGTGTTCATTCCACCCTGCTAGCTGCTAACCCAAAGGTTGGCAGTTTGAATCCACCAGCTGCTGCTTGGAAACTCTATGTGGTAATTCTACTCTGTCCTACAGGGTCACTATGTATTGGTATCAACTTGATAGCAATGGGTTTGATTTTGGTTTTATATTACCTTTAGATTTAGAAGGGAATGTTGAAACAGAGCATCCTGGACTAGATGCTATGGCCTTTCCACCCTATGGCCAGGGTATCTTTTCAAGTTCTAGGGAAAAATTAGCATAATGTGTTTACAAAAATATAGGAGGAGGGGTGCAGGTGGCAAAAAACATAGACTGATGGTATTATTTGCATAAAGTAAGGTAATATTCAGTTATTCAATGGGGTAGTCAGAGTGGGTTTCATTGAGGGTAGAGATTTGAGCAAAGATTCAAAGGCAGTGAGGAAGTGAGCCGTGGAGATGTCTGGGGAAAGAACTTTCCAGGCAGTGGCACAGCAAGTGCAAAGGTCTTGAGGTGGGAGTGTAGCTGGTATGTTTGAGGCTCAGAAGGAGATCAAAGTAGCTGTGGCAGAGCAAGTGAGTTGGAAGTGGTAGGAAAGAAGGTCTCAGAGGTGACAGGAGTTAAGGAAGAGAAACTGGTCATAATACTGAACCAAAAAACAAACCTGCTGTCATGGAATCGATTCTGACCCATAGCAACCCTACCTTGTAAACTTGTTGTTAGGTTATTAGTATTTACTCTAAGTGAAATGAGCCTATTGTCTTGAAAAATCAGAAGACCATGCTATACTGGGTACAAGGGTTAAATTGAGTCCCTCAAAATGTGTGTTAACTTGGCTAGGCCTTGATTGCCAGTAGTGTGTGGTTGTCATCCACTATGTGATTTGATGTAATTGTCCTCTGTGTTGTAAATCTTAATTTCTGCCTGTGGTTAATAAAATAGTGGAAGTTATGTTAAAAGTGGATGAGGATGGGATGTGGCACCCTTACTCAGCTCACAGCCCTAATCCGATGCGTGGGGAGTTTCTCTAGGGCGTAATCTGCATCAGCTTTTATCTTACAAGAGATACAAGCAGAGAGAAGTAAGCAGAGAGAAAGGAACTCGTACCACCAGGGCAACAGTACTGTGAGACCCAGGGTTTCTGAGCTGAGAAGCTCTTAGACCAGGGACAGATCGACAACAAAGGCCTTCCCCAGAACCTACAGAGACAGAAAGCCTTCCTTGGGGGCTAGTGCCTTGAAATCAGACTTCTAGCTTTCTAGACTGTGAGAGAATGAATTTCTGTTCATTCAAGTCATCCACTTGTGGTATTTCTGTGATAGCAGCACTAGGTAACTATGACATTCAGCCCCATTTTTCCCAGGGTAACTGATGGCTAGTGCTGAGCACCAGCTATCTCCTTGGTCATCAGCTCTCTAGTTTGCTGCAGTCCTCTCTACACCCTATCGCCCCCATTCTGCCTCATTTTACTCCTTTCTCTTTCTTATACAGTTCCTAGAGGCTTGACAGTTTACAAATCTTGTTTTGCAAACGAATATATCTCAGGCAATGGTATCCTTAAGAACTGGATTTTTCTTTGAGCAAAAGCTTGGCTCTGGTTTGCCAAGAAAACAAATGCATCATGGCGCTGGCTACCCTTGACTGATGCTGGTTTGATGGCAAGTTGTAAGAGACAAATTGAGTCTGCTGGGGAAAGATCCATCATTACACCCCCCTTGTCAAGTTGCCACATACTCCAGAGTCTCCTCCTACACTCAGTCATTTGGAGCCTTGGCATTAATGTGGGGCTTAATTAAAAGAACACCACATGCTGGCTTCCCTCCACTGGGGATGAATTAGGCTGGGCTGTGTTAGGAGGAGGACATGGAATTCCCTAAGCTTCTCAGCAAGGCTGGTTTAGTTGTGATGCTACCAGAGCTAGGGCTGCTGGCATTTGGGAAAGAGGATGATTTCAGATGGGAAGGTCTTGACAACTGGTATATCTTCGCATGGGGTAGTTCAGGTGTAGTTCTTGGTCAAGGCTAAGGACAATGGCCAACTGGTCCATACTATGATCCTGGGCTTGAGCCTAGCCTTCTCAGTATTGAAATGAAGCTAGAGGATGGGCGTGCCCATAGGAGACAGAACTGACCCAAACTGCAAGTAAGCATCAGATTCCTGAGTCCTTTGCAATGGTGTGAGGTAGGGAATTCTGTCTCCATCCCCGGATGAGTGACATGCAGATAGGGATTTAAATGAGATGATGAGATTTTTTAAAAGACTTTTAGCTAGTGATTTCCTGCTGTGACTTCTCCTTGAATCATTAGAAGAGGTTTAAAAAATAATAATACTGATTCCTTGGGCCCATTTTATTTTTAAAAAAGTAATAGTTGAGTTGATTTTGATTGAGGGCAACCCTATGTGTGTCAGAGTAGAACTGCACACCATAGTAATTTCAAGATGATTTGCAGAAGTAGATCACCAAGCCTTTCTTCTGAGGTGCCTCTAAGGAGACTCAAGCCCCCAGTCTTTGGCTAGCAGCCAAGTATGCTAACCTTCAGATCACATGGGGAATCTTAATAAGCATTAAAGTCAAAACCCAAACCTGTTATCTGTTACCATTGAGGTGATGCTATAGAACAGAGTAAAATGGCCCCATAGGGTTTCCAAAGAGTGGCTGGTAGATTCGAGTTGCTGGCCTTTTGGTTAACAGTCAAGCTCTTAACCACTGCACCACCAGGACTCCTAAGAAGCATTAGAGGATCATTAAGGACATATTGGCACCAAACTGGAGCTTTCTCTTGGATGTAATCAGGAGTGAAGAGAATTTAAAAAAGGACTCTATTCTTACTGTGTGGTTCTGCATTGTTTGATCCCCTGTCCAGGTAAACGTCCCACTGCCAGCTCTAGTGTGCCCCTATCACTAGACCCACAAGCTCCACCCTCCAAGAAAGTCATTGAGATTGCATGTGCCCAGCACACTGGCAAGAGATGTTTCTTTCTTTCTCGCCTTCTTCCTTCTTCTCCCCTTTCTTTGTCTTTGCCGTAGGTTTTGTCCATCTCCTTCACTTCCCCCCTCTCTTTCTCTCTCCTCCTCAAATGTCTTTGTCTCATCTGTAAGTGTGGTGCCTTCCTCTCCATGCTGGCTTTGGGTTCAGCCCCTCCGTCATCCTCTGCACGTGTTATTCCCCCAGTCCAAAGCACAGGTATGAGCAGGCCTCTCTCCTGCTGTAAAACCCCTATGAACACAAACCCACTTGTTACACAGTGTCCAGTCTTCTTGGCCTGGTGTTCCAGATGCTCTTACCACTCTTCCCCTCCAGGATTCTGCCCACTGGCCAGTGAAGCTGGACGGCAGCCTGTCCACTTTCAATACCGAAGTACCCTCTCTGTCCGTTTGCTCCTGCTGTTTCATCTGCCTGAATGCTCATTCTCTGCCTCTCCATCTGTCCAAATCCTCTCATCCTCAAGGCTCCCAAATAATACTGCATCTTAGAACCCTTCCCTGAGTCCTTTATAAAAACCCAAACAAAAACCCACTGCCATCGAAGTGATTCTGACTCACAGCGACCTTATAGGACAGAGTAGAACTGCCCTATAGAGTTTCCAAGGAGCACCTGGTGCATTAGAACTGCCAATCTTTTAGTTAGTAGGTATAGCACTTAACCACTGCACCACCAGAGACCACCTTCATCTGGATGCCCATATGCTCTTAGCACTTCCTGCCCCATGTGGGAGTGGAACATGGGGTGAGGTTTTCTGCCTCTGCCACTTGCTGTCATCTTGGGCAAATCACTGAACTTCTGTATCTCAGTTTCCTAATTTATGAAAGGGGGATAATAACTGCACCTACTTCTTCAGGTTGTGTTGCAGAGAAAATGGGTTAATGCCCAATGCCCAGTACAATGATCACTATGTTGTGGTGGTTGATGCACCTGTCTAATCCCTCTGGGTGGATTGTGATCGGATTCATCTCTATCTCTCCATGATGCGTAGCTCGGCTCAGGGACACGGTTAGTGCTCGGGATGTGCTCACCAAAGTAGCAAAGGAAAGACGGTTTCTGGGCTAGACGGGGTTTGGGACCTATGGAAATGTGGACACTATAGTTGAGTCCTGGAAGTCATGTCCCTGACCTGTGAGGCTGAGCACACTTGAGAGGGAGAACTCCAGAGCCAAATAAGCTAGGTTTGAATTGAAGTTCCTCCTACTTCCCAGCTGTGTGAAGTAGGGTGTCCTTGGATCTCAGTTTCCACAGCAGTAAATGGGTAACATAATAGTACCTGCCCCATAGGTTGTAAGGTTTAGTTCTTGCAAAAGCCCTTGGAAGAGAGCCAGCCATCTAGTGAGTACTTAGAAAATACTACCATGACTTGTTTTCTCTTGTGTGTGTCATAAACATTGGGCTTTGAGCTTCACATTCCACTTCTGCAGTGAGAAACGCCCAGGAAGAGAGAAATTTAAGCCCTGATGGCAGTGGCGAAGGCAGCAATGACAGTTAATTACCTCTCCGCATATTATAGATTCTGCCCGGGCTCCTCTCTGAGAGCGGCTCCTCACAAGATGATGGAGGTGTCCAGAAGACATCTGGGCGTTATTATTTAGCTGCTACTCTGCACTGTCAAATCATCTTTGGGTCACAAGAAGCCTCCTCTCACATGCCATTTTTCCTGGAATCCCAGCTAGTCCTCATATTTCTCTGTAGATTCAGCTGCATGATAGAAATTTGGTGTGTCCCCTCTACCCCAGGGCCAAGGATGTGGGGCAGGAGTCTGCAGACACTTTGTCCGGGGCCCTGCATCTTTCTCTGTCTGGGCTGGTGAGAGGAACAATTTATATCTCTGAGAATCGTCTGCTGAAAGCAAGAGCCCGCCTGCTCTTTCTCCTCATCATTTGGAGATAAATAAATAACAAGGAGGGAGCTGTCACACAGCAGATGAACTGAACAGAAGCCAGCAGGTCTTTGAGCCTGGTGGGAAGGAGAGAACAGGGAAACCCAGGGGTGAGAAGTGCCTGTGAAATCGGCGTCTGCAGGGAAACATCTGTGGGTCTCATGCAGGTTGGGAGCAGTCTGCTTTCCCTCTGAGACCCTAAACCTGGGCAATGGGAAGGGAAGGAAAAACTTTTGTACTGAGCATTTCACGTGCAGCACATATCATCCTTCATTCCTTTTGCTTCTTACCAAAAGAAGCTAGATGTTATCCACACGGAAGTAAGTAGAAATGCAAGCTCAGAGAGGTTAAGTGACTTACCCAATGTCACACAGCTGGGAAGTCAGAGAGCTGGCATCCTAATTGGAATCTGCCTCAGGAGTCTCCAGGTGGCATGGGTAAATTCTTAACAACTAACCAAAAGATTGGTGGCTGAACTCTACCCAGGGGCACCTTGTAAGAAAGGCCTAGTGATCTGTTTCTGGAAGATTGCAACCATGAAAACTCTGAGAAACACAGTTCTACTCTGCACACATGGGATCTCCCTGAGTTGGAGTTGATTCGATGGCAAGTGATTTGTAGTAGGTTTGGGAATTTTTTTTTACTGTATCATGTTACTAGAGGAGAGAAAGAAAAGGAGTTGCAACCTAGGGATCCAGAGAAATAGAATATTCTGAGGCTTCTTCCGTACTGAGACCACCAGCCGACCTTTACTGAGCATTTGCTCTACGTACCATGCAAAGAGCTAAGCACTGCCACACACATCATTTCATGTCACCTAAGTTCACCCCTATGAAGTTGACATTATTGTGCCCATTACCTTTTCTTTCATATGAAGAGTTTACAGGTAAAGTAGTTTCTCATTAAACAGTTAGTACACTTATCATTTTATGACATTGGTTAACAACCCAACAACTTGTCAGCACTCTCCTTTGTTAATCTCGGGTTCCTCATTAGCAGCTTTCCTGTCCCCTCCTCCTTTTCAGTCCTTGCCCCTGGGCTGGCACACCTGTTTAGTCTTACTTTGTTCCATGGGCCAGTTTAATCTTCGGCTAAAGGGTGAACCTCAGGAATGACTTCATTACTGAGGTGAAAGTACTTTCAGGGTTTCTCCAGTGTCGATCGGGTCAGCGACTCTGGTCTTTCTTTCGGAATTAGAATTTTGTTCTGCAATTTTTTCCCCAGGTCTTTCAGGGCCCCTGTATTGTGATCCCTGTCAATGCAGTCAGTGGTGGTAGCCCGACACCATCGGAACTGGATTCAGTCTGGTGGGAGCCATGGCAGACGTGGTCCATCAGTCCTTTGGACTGATCGCTTGGCTTGGCTTTTCTCTATGTCTTTAGTTTTGTTCATTCTTTCTTGCTCCTGAAGGAGTGAGACCAGTGGAGTACGTAGATGGCCACTCACAGGCTTTTAAGACCCCAGACACTACTCACCAGAGTGTAGAATATAGTATGCCCATTTTTGTTTTAATCGGACAAAACTGAAGCTCGAAAGTATGAGAGCTAGACTGCAGGCTCAAGTCTGCCTGGATTCCTTTTATTGCCTCATTGGATGGAAGCTTTTGGAGGATGTAATTTCATCTCGGGATGTGGTGAGCAGGGAGGCTTTTAAGCCCAGGGCCTGGAGAGCTCTGGAGTACCCTTTAGTACAGTGCTTTCCATATCATGCTTCAAGGGCTCCAGGGGTCCATAAAGGTGTCTTAGACAAGGGAAAGTGACAGCGTGCAGCCAAGCTCTGGGATCCTGACTCGAAACAGGCCCAGTGGCTTCATCCTCACATGTTACATAAACCAGCTTCTGTACCTGTTACAGTGGGGAAGCTTTCTACAGTGCAGCATTGCTGTGAGCAGAAACTTAATCTGTAGAATAGCCATGGCTTCTAATCCCTGTCCTCCTCCTTACAGGCTTGAGCAAGAAACTTTGAGCCAGATGCTTCATCTCTCCATGTTTCTGTTTTAGCATCCATAAAATGCAGGAGACAGTAATACAGCCTACCTTACTGAATTCTCTTAAGATAGCACACGCCACCCTTCAGCCTGACACTTGGACCATTTGTTGGTGTTTTGTGCTGTCAAAATTCCGATCCATGTGTCCCAGAATAGAAATACTCCACAGGTTCTTCTTGGCTATAATCTTAATGGAAGAAAACGGCCAGGGCTTTTCTTCTGCAGTGTTGTTGGGTCTGAACTACCAACTTTTTGGTTATCAGCTGAATATAAACCATTTGTGCCACCTGGGGGCCTTTTAAGAAGTTCCACCTGAAGAGCGAGGGAACTGGCCTTAGCATGGTCCCTGACCCTGAATTTAACACACTGAATAATTCTACTACTCAGAACAAACTGACCCAGCCTCTCTGTGATGCTTAGTTTATGTGTCAACTTGGCAGGACTGTGGTTCTTGGTGGTTTGGCCAAAGTAGCTTAGTTGCTGTTACAGAGTAGTTGCACACGATTAAATCAGTTGGTTTTAGATAGAGTAGGTTACTTTCCATAAGGCAGTCTAATTTAATGTAATTATCCTCCCTAAATATAAAGCAAAGCATTGTAATGTAATGTAATGCAATCTACTGTGATATAATCAATCAATCAGTCAAGGTCATACTGTTGTAGCCTGGATCCAAAATCTAATCATTTCTGAGTTATAAACAGACCAGAATAGATGCAGAGACGCGTACACATACTTGGGCAGACTGGAGGCACAAGACAATCTTCAGTAAGCAGATGAACACCAAGAAGAACCAGCTGACGGTAGAGCTAAGATGCCCACCAAAGGAATCAACAAGGCCAAGACCCTGATTTGGACTTTTAGCCTCCAGAATTTTGTTGGGTGCTGTCGAGTCAGTTCCAACTCATAGCAACCCTATGAACAACAGAACAAAACAATGCCTGGTCTTGTGCCATGTCCACAATCGTTTTTATGTTTAAGTCCATTGTGGTGGCCACTGTGTCAATCCATCTCATCAAGGGTCTTCGTCTTTTTCATGGGCCCTCCACTCTACCAAGCATGATGTCCTTCTCCAGAGACTGATCCTTCCTGACAGCATATCCAAAATATGTTAAGATGCGGTCTTGCCATCTTTGCTTCCAAAGAGCGCTCTGGTTGTACTTCTTCCAGAATAGGTCTGTTTGTTCTTTTGGCAGTCCATGGTACATTCGACATTCTTCTCCACCACCACAATTCAAAGGCATCAACTCTTATGTCTTCTTTGTTCGTGGTCCAGCTTTCACATGCATACGATGAGATTGAAAACACCATGGCTTCAGTCAGGTGCATTTTAGTCTTCAAGGTGACATCTTTATGGCTGATTTATAAACAAGACCTCTGATGATAGCATATTTTACCCTCTGGGTTTAACCAAAAGACAACTCAGAACCAATGCTCCTTCAGTGGAGAATCTGTGACTGGATATGAAGGCCATATTAAATCATCAGTCTTGCCACCTTTTTGTGCCCCAGGCCTACCTTGATCACCCTCTTTCTTGTGTGGTTTCTAGGCAACAGTGGAAAGGGAAAATAGAATTGTAAGAAAATATATTTCCATTCTCTAAAGCACCCACTTGTGGTATTTGTGTTATAGTAGCATTGTCTAACTAATATACTCTCCAGGTACGCCAGTTCCAAATTTGTAAGAAGAAAAGAGGTTTATCCCAGTCAACAGCTCGACTACACTGGGTGGAGTTTTTTCATACCCAATCAGCTGTTAGCCAGTGAGGAGTGGCATCATTTATAATGGACAGAGTTGCTGGCGCCCCACCTTGTGGGTAAGGAGGCAGTTGTCAGAGAACAGGATATGAGCTAGAGAGTGTCCAAAAAATACACACTTCAGTGACAAGCAGTTGGGACACTAAGTGTTGGAGTCTGCTTATTTTCTTCCCAGTAAAAATCCAGAAGGAACTAAAAAGCCACCAGACAAAAATGGAAGCTCGACTCCTAAACTGATGCTGAAGAAAACAGGCCTGACATTCTCTGGCTAACACAATCAGGAGAAAGCAGATTTATTTCTCTGGGATTTTCTCCACTTGCACAGAATCACACTCCTGGGTCATAGCTGAGGTGATTCAGTCTTCTTGGTTATGCTAAATTAGAAAGAAAACAGTCGCTGTTGGGTTAATTTCTGACTCAGGATTGACCCCTCTTGGGTCAGAGTAGAAGTATACCCAAGAAGGTTTTGAAGAGCTGATTTTTCGGAAGCAGATCACCAAGTGTTTTTTTTTTCTCAGAGTCACCCGAGGGTAGACTTGAACCTCCGCCCTCCCAGCTAGCCGCCAAATGCATTAACCTTTTGGACTACCTAGGGACTCTAGGCAAAATGATACGCAGGTGTTTGTTATTGGTTTGCAGTGCTAAGGCTTCTTTATAAACAGGACCTCCGATGAGAGTGTATTTTACCCTCCAGGTTTAACCAAAACACAACTCAGAGCGGATGCTCCTTCAATGGAGAATCTGTGACTGGATATAAAGGCCATATTAAATGATTAGTCACAGTCACAGCCACAGCCACCTTTCTGTGCCCCAGGCCTACCTTGATCACCCTCTTTCTTGTGTGGTTTCTAGGCAATGGCAGAAAAGGAAAACGGAAAGAAGGCAGAAGCTGAACCTAGGTAAGGGGAGGAGGAAAAAGCAGAAAGTCAGCCCTGGCTTGGTTTGTAAGGGAGTTTCAGGGAAATCAGAACAAAGCAGAAGAGAGAAGGAAAAAGGGTTTTTTCTAAAGACATTTTGCTGTGAGTTTACAATCATCACCATCAAGTTTGGTTGGACTTAGGACCACGTCACCTATGTCAGAATAGAACAGGGCTCCACAGGGCTTTTCATAGCTGACTTCTGAGAAGGCAGCTAGGACTTTCCTCTGAGGTACCTCTGTGTGGGGTTTAAGCACCAACCTTTTAGTTAACATACAAGCACTTAACCATTTGCACTACTCAGAGACTCCTTAATGTGCATGAGGAAGGTCTGTCTTCTCTAGCCCTGTTCGGGCAAAGCTGGAGCAAGGATTTCAGTTACTTTCCCATTACTATGTATTTGAATTTCATAGGGAGGTGAGGCAAATTGCAGAGGGATGAATTGTATATGTGTCACCATCCCATCACTAGGACCTAAAACACTGCCTGTCCTGTAGTTCAGGGTGAGTAGGTGGAACTTGATAGAACAATGAGTCTATGAACCTCCATCTGCATCCTGTCCTGCTCAGCTCCCTTCTTTCCCGATGCACAACCCCAAACTCATTGCCTTTGAGTTGATTGCAACTCACAGTGACACTGTAGGAACCAAATCAAACCAAACCTACTGCTGTTGAGTCAAATCTGACTCAGAGACCTTACAGGACAGAGTAGAAAGGCCCCATTGGGTTTCCCGGGAGCACCTGGTGGATTCAAACTGCCAACCTTTTGGTTAGCAACCATAGCACTTAGCCTCTATACCACCAGCGTTTCCTCTAGGACAGAGTAGAAATGCCCCGTAGGGTTTGCAAGGCTGTCATCTTGATGGAAGTAGACTTCCACATCTTTCTCCCTTGGATTGCTAGTGGGTCCCAACTAGTAAGCTTTGGGTTAGCAGCTGAGCACTTAAGCACTGAGACATCAGGGCTCAGTGCACCACCCTAGAACCCATTGCTGTCGTATTGATTTCAACTCACGGCAACGCTATAGGACAGAGTCGAACTCCCCATAGGGTGTCCAAGGCTGTATAATCTCTACAGAAGTGGATTGCTGCATTTTTCTCCTGCTGGTGGTTTTGAACCACCAATCTAACAGCTGAGCGCTTAACCATTGCACCATCAGGGTTCCTTGTACCACCCAGTATCCCTTCCAAAGTGATCAGCTTAAAGAAGGGAAAGCAGTTTCCTCTGTGAGGGAAATATTGTGGTAATTATCACTTGATATCGTTTTGGAGCTCTGGGACAGAGTTGAGGTGACAAAAGATAAGGGCGATGACAGAAATTATGTGGCGAAGAGCTGTATATCAATTCATTTAGTATAAGAGGAAGTCAAAATGTTCACAAAAGTCCATCTGATCTGAAAGCAAATAACTTAAGTCGTTCAGACTCGGTCTTGTTGGACCGTAAAGCCACCGGCAACCTTTCGTAGAAAGGACTCTATAGAAAAATAAATTATATTTATTGAATCGAACTTCAAGTAATAACCCTGCCACCTACTCCTTTCTTTTCTGGCCTTCTGCATCCTATGAATTTTGATGAATGACAGCGAGTTCTATGGCAACATAATCACTTAAACAAAAAGCTATCCAGTCAATAACACCAGCACCTTGAAACCTGCAAAAAAACTCATTTGCCTCATATGCTTGATCATTATTTATTCTCTCACTGCTCTGACTGACTTTCTTCAAAATAGTGTTCACAGTAGCTAGAGCATTTTTGTTTAAGGCTGCAGGAGTTCCCTGGAACCTGCCATTCTATTAGAGAGGTACGCACCCATGCCACCTGTGGGTGCTGCTAGTCAGATTTCCATCCACCTAGGAGGGCCTGCTGGTGCAGTGGTTAAGAGCTCAGCTGTTTGCACTCACCCAGCAGTTTGGCTCCACTAGCTGATTCTTGGAAACCCTATGAGGCTGTTCTACTACACCCTATAGGGTGCAGAAGTTGGAACCGACATGCTGGCAACGGGTTTGGAGGTTTGCTCTAAGTTCTGGATTGTGGCCTTCTATGGGCCAGCCTGATGATACACTGATTGGTCTAACCCAGTACCTCCTTGATACAGAAAAGATGCAGACAGTTTGGCTGAAAGGATCTCTGAAGAATCTCAGAGCCATACTCGCCCACAAAATAACGTCTTTTGGGGACGCCACGTGATTACTTAAAACTTGCTCTCCTGATTTGTCTGTGTGGCTTCTTATGAAGATTTAATGCTGGTACTGCCTCCTCCAGGGAGCCCTCTCTGATTTCCTTGGGGCTTGGTTCTGTTACGTGTTTTCCCCATGTTGTCTTTGTAGTGAGCAACTGGTTGAAGTTTTAGATTTCCAGGATCTCCGATTTCCCCGTGTTTGCAGAATTCATTCTCCCACTCACCATGTAGAAACATTTACTGAGGACCTACTATGTTCCAGACACTAATTTTAGCACTTGGGATACAGTAGTCAATAAACAGACAGAAATCCTTTTTCCTTTGGAGCTTACATTTAAGTTGGGGGAGATAGGCAAGCATATAAACAAATAAATAAACATATAGTACCTGGAGTGACAGTACCCTGGTGGCACAGTGGCTGACAGTTTGGCTGCTAACCAAAAGACCGGCAGTTCGAATCCACCAGTGCCTGCTTTGAAATCCTATGGGCAGTTCTACTCTCTCCTATAGAGTTGCAGTGAGTTAGAACTGACTCAACAGCAACAGCTTTTTGTTTGTTTGGGGGTCATATAAGGTGACAAGAGCCATGAGGAAAAATGTAGCATAAAAAGGTGATAAGGAGTTCTTGGAGAGGGGAGTACTAGAATTTTAAGTAGAGTGGCCAGTGAAGGTCTCACTGACAAGGTGATATTTGAGCAAAGTATCCAAAGTATCTTATTGGTGAGAGACAGTCTCCCTCTATCTGCAGCAACTTAGCTGGTTAGAGAATCGCTCTCCCAGTATCCCTTGCAGCAAGAGTGAGGTTAAGTCATCCAGGATCATCGCATCCAGTTCAAAGATCTCCCTTTGCTTCACTTTGGGAGCTGGGGCTCTAAAGTAGCTGGGACAGTGGAAAAACCATCTGGCATAGCTGTGGCAGCAACGTGGCAATTCCAAGTTCATAGGGGTGGGCATCCAGGGCAACTTTCTGTGCTAGTGCTGGAGGAATTGTGTTGAACCGTAGTGGCCAGTTTGCTGACCACGGCTGCATGCTTTCATTGTCTAAGGCAGAGGAATTAGCTGCTGCCCAGCCCCCCTGTTTTTCTGAGCCTTGTTCTTCATGCTCTCTGAAATCTTTCTAATAGATTTCCTTTCTGCTCAGATAAGCCCCGATCAGTTTCTGTTGCTTGCACCCAATAACTCTGAGTGGCATGTCCCCCACCCGCCCTGTACTTGTCTCCACAAATGCTTCCGTCTCGCTGTACTGCAGAGCTTTGTTTACTGGTGTGTCTTTTCAGTCAGACAGTGAGTTTTTGAGGACAGAGACCACAATCTCTTCTTCATCATCATGCACCCAGTTTTTAACTCAGTGCTTGGCACATAATAGATGCCTCCTGAGTATGCTTTTTTTTTTTTTCCATAGTCCTTAATCATTTTCCAAAAGGTATTTAGTGTTCTAATTCCTGAGGAGCTGTCAGTGCACTGGGAGAGTTTTCACTCTTCTTTTTGGAAATTATTTTATGATATTTTTGGTAGAAGTAGACAGATTCCAATCAACCATTTCTACGTAGTGTTCAGTGACATTGGTTCTATTGTTCACAATGTATCAAAATTATCAATATTTCTATCTAGTTGTTTTGTTTTTATTAACTTACTGTTATAGCCCCCCAACCTTCTGATCTCTGCTTCTAGTATTTCCTGTTGTCAGTTTGATCTCATATAGACAGTTCTTAAAAGAGAATAATGCTCAAGGCTCACCGTTTTTAAAAAACTAGTTACGTTATTGTTTAGTTTTAAGAAGATTTCAGGGGATTGTCTCAGGGCAACAGTTTCAGCAGATGATTCTTTGTTATAAAGGGCTGGCTTGTGCATTATACAAAGTTAGCAGCGTTTCTGGATGGTGCTTAATAGATAACAGCAATTCTGCTACCTGTGACCAATGACATTTCCAGATAATACGAATGATCACCAGTTGAGAAACACTGGGTTAGATGATATATAAACTGGATTACAAATTCTAGGTTTGGAGCAAGGGCTAGGGACAGTCCTCTACCATATTTTTAACACCTAGTACATAGTGAGTGCTCAGTACATGCTGAATGAATGAGACAGAATATATCATTTAGTATGTGATCCCTTCCAGCTGGACAACTTCTTTAGCATCAAGAAACTCATTTTGATGATAACCGTTGCCATGACCTCTCTGACCACCACCCCCCCACTTGGATAATGTGCGGCATCCCCAGACAGAAACGTGCTACAACGTTATTCAAAAATGGGTCTCTCTGCAGTGTTCAGTGGCAGTTACTAGATGGAGGAGGTAAAGGAGGTGGAAGTGCATTCTAGATCGTAAATACTTGTTATTTTTGGTGATGGAAAAAGTGACACCAAATGTGTGTCTTAAGAGCATAACATGACCAAACTAAGGGATGCCACTGAGAAGTGATGCCACTCATGGGGGGGCGGGGAAAGACCTATAACAAAGGATTTGACATGTATAAGAGGGCACAAAATCCAACAAAGAACAAAATATGAGTCTGGGATCACATAAGAATGGGAATAGGTATATACATATGTGAATAAGTACAGCTGTACACATACCTGAGAAGTATACACATACACGTGTAAAAACAGATAGGTGTAGGCAGACGCATACATCACTGAAGACACAGCTGCCAATACTCCTCAGACATAACCAAATACCTTCTAAGATTAGTTTTCTGGGTTTGAAAGCTTATGGACTGTAGTCTCATGGAACAACTCAGTTGTGTGTAATATAGCTCACAGAGTTTATACTCTGTACCCCAGTGAAGTCAGCAGCTTTTAAGAAAAGGTTGCAGGTGGCAATTTAAGATACAACTCTTGGTCTCTACTCACTAGGAGCAAAAGAGTAAATAAGCAACTGAAATCATAGACAAGAAACAAGAGTACAAGGCTATCATCTGTCTATAGGAGCCACACAACTTCAATCTTCCTGAGACCAGAAGAACTAGATGGTGCCCAGCTACCATCACTGACTGATTGGACCTGGGATGCAATAGGCGACCTGGCTAGAATGGGAGAAAAATTCCAGACAAAACACCAATTCTTAAAAATGGCTAGACTAACTGGACCATCTGAGACAAGCCCTAAGACACTTTTTAAATCTTGAACCAAAGCTATCTCCTGAGATCATCTTCCAACAGAAAAACACAGTGACACACAAAATAAGGGATGCTACCCACTAGATATCTGCTATATATAAACACACATACACACACACACACACACATACAACTACATGAGTCCAAAAGGTCAGCATTTAATCCAAAACAAAGATGAGAAGATATGAGATCAGACAAGCCCATGAACTTAATTGTTCTTCTTTGTTGAAGATCAGTACAGTTACCTTTGAAATACTCCCTTTGGGAAGCTATGCATCAATGCCAGTGCCTAGTCCTCCCTTCAAAACAATTTTGGAGCCCTTTCTGGAATGGCCATAGTGGCAAGTTTGTGAACTTGATTTCATAATTGTCTGTGAGGGACTTTTTAGGCAGTAAACAAAAAGCAGTGTTGGAATACCCTTCCTACTCACCTGATCTGGCCCCCAGAGACTTTTCTTTACCCAAAGATACAGGAAATATTGAAAAAAAGACATTTTGATGACATTCAAGACATCAAGAATAATATGGCAACAACTCTGACGGCCGTTCCAGAAACAGAGTTCTAAAATTGCTTTGAAGGATGGACTAGGCACTGGCGTCAGTGCATAACTTTCCAAGGGGAGTACTTTGGAGTTGACTGTAGTGACAGTCAGCAATGAGGTATGTAGCACTTTTTCTAGGATGACTTTGAGAACTTAATTTGCAGACCTTGTAAGTTGGCAGGGAAACAAGGGTGCTGGAAATGGAACAACCAGAACACAATTAACAAGAATGTTGGCACTATGAGAAAAATGTAACTAACAGGATTGATTAATTTGTGTGGAAATTGCCAAGGGAACACCCAACTTGCTATGTAAACTTTCACCAAAAGCAAAATAAAATGTCATTTTAAAAATTGGGTCTAGAAAATTGATATATTGCATTGTGATGTTGTCTCTTAGATCTTTTAACCTCTGGAAGTCTCAACACCTTTGCTCTTCTTTTTTAAATGTCATTTATACAAAAACAAGATCACTTGTTCTAGTGGAGGGGGAGGATAGATCTATTTATCCACTTTGTCAACACATTGGTAGGGGCAGTTCCACTGAATCATGATGCCAATCTCAGACCATATCCCCAAAAGATTCACTCTGAATTATTGTGAAAAAAAAAAGTTAGTTGAAAAGTATGAGTCCAAATTTTGGAAAGAAAATTATACACAGTTTATTGCTCAGTTAGCATAAGATTGTCTGCAATGATTGTTGTTGTTGTTAGGTGCTGTCGAGCTGGTTCTGACTCACAGTGACCCCGTGAACAACAGAACAAAACACTGCCTGGTCTTGCACCATGCACGCAATTGTTAGGCTAGAGCCCGCCGTTGTTGCAGCTGCTGTGTCAACCCATCTCATTGAAAGTCTTCCTCTTTTTTGCTGACCCTCTACTTTGCCAAGGCTGATATCCTCAAGGGATTGATCCCTCCTGACAGCATGTCCTAAGTATGTAAGACGTAATCTCAGCATCTTGGCCCCCAAGGAGCACTTTGGTTGTACTTCTACCAGAACAGATCTGCTCGTTCAAAATTCTTCTCTAACACAACAATTCAAAGGCATCAATTCTTCTTCTGTCCTCCTTATTCATTGTCCAGCTTTCACATGCATATGATGTGATTGAAAATACCATGGCTTGGGTCAGGAGCACCTTAGTCTTCAAGGTGACATCTTTGCTTTTCTACACTTTAAAGAGGTCTTTTGCAGCACATTTTCCCGATGCAATGCGCCTTTTGATTTCTTGACTGCTGCTTCCATAGGTGTTGATTTTGGATGCAAATAAAATGAAGTCTTTGACAACCTCAATCTTTACTCCATTTATCATGGTGATGCTTACTGGTTCAGTTGTGAGGATTTTAGTTTTCTTTACGCTAAGGTGTAATCCATACCTGAGGCTGTGGTCTTTAATCTTTATTAGTTACGTGTTTCAAATCCTCTTCACTTTCAGCAAGCAGGGTTATGTCTGTATAATGCAGTTTGTTAAATGAGTCTTCTCCAATCCCGATGCCCCATGTTGCTTCATATAGTTCAGCTTCTCAGATTATTTGCTTGAAATACAGACTGAATAGGTATAATGAAAGGATACAACCCTAACACACAAACTTTCCTGACTTTAAACCATGAGGGGTCCCCTTTTCCTGTTCACATGATTGCCTCTTGATCCAGGTACAGATCCCTTGTGAGTCCAATTAAATGTTCTGGAGTTCCCATTCTGCAGTGATTAGGAATGGTAATTTCCATTCCTGAATTGTTCACTCTGCTTTCCTAGATGTGGCTAAGAAAGTGGTTTCTTCTGAGTTCATCCCAGACAAGATTTCCCTTCTTTTATTTCTCAGCCTCTGCATATCTGCTTCTTGGCATCCCATACCTATCTGTGATACAATATTCACGTCCTTGGATAAGAAAGTTTGTTCGTAGCTCCAGGAAACTCTCAGTCTGTACCCCTGTAATTACTCCAAGTTCAGATGTGACGCACATGGTCTTCCATAACAGACCTTAAACCAGATTGATTGCCTGGAATGCTCTCGGCCACCATTCCCAGTTGCAGGAATAAGAGGATGGTATTCTGTTTAAGGTTTTGTTGAAAAGAGAAACTTTGAGGCTGATTGTAACTGAATCCAAGTTCCTTGGACTTGTATAGACTCAGGGTTGTCAGCCCTGCTCTGGAACACCCTGGCCATGGCTGTCTAGTGGGTTTATAACAGGCTAGCCAACAAAGCAGAACACCTTCCAACTTGGCTACTCACTAGCTATGTGGACATGAGTGAGTTATTTGAATGCTCTTTGCCTCTGTTTCATGTGAAATAAGGATGATGAGTATTATCTACTTCATAGGTTGTTCTGAGAATTTTGCGGGGTGAATTTTGTGAAGTGTTTGGGACAATGAAAGGTACACAGTAAGTGCTGTATGAGAGTTTGTTAAATAAAAAAGAAAGAATGAAAGAATGGACTAGAAACTAGGAGGAAAAGAAGGGAAGAAAAGCAATAGAAAGAAAGAAACTGAACTCCAAAGAGACTAAGAAACTTGTCCATAGTCATGTCACTAGTGCTGTGGGAGTTGGGATGTGAACACAGGGTTGTTTGGGTCCTCTGGGAAGCTTGTACTACTTGCGTGAATTAGGCTTAGGAGAAGGAGGGGACAGGAAATGTGTTTCAGGACATCAGGTCGATCTGGCCCCCAGGTTCTCAAAACAGCATCTCGTTCCGTATGGATTATCAGGGCAAACGCCCAAGGCTGCAAGTGATGGTCAGGATGGATACTCAGTCAACTCCAAAGTTAAATCATTTCACCTGCAACCGGGGTCTCAGCGGCTACTTGGTGAAGAAGTCCTTCCCCAGCTTCCCTTGCCAAGGACATGCCATGCCAGAACTCACAGTTGTTTCTTTCTCTCTTCATCTGGCAATGGCTTGGGGAGCTCAGGAGCACCCCAGGGGTTCAAAAATGGTAGACCACAGAGAAAGGCTGGAACTTCTCTTTCCTTGATGTTGTCATACTTTCTTGGGGACAACTCAATTTTCCGACTTTTGGCTGGGCAAGCTCGGGTCCTGGCTGGCAGCATGAGACTGGGTGATATATAGAAGGGTTCACCTGTGCTCTAATATCCTGGTGACTTATCTCACTGAGTTTAAGACACTGTTGATTTTAAGATACAATGCTATTTTATAGGTCACTAAGAAAAAGAAAAAAAACAAACATTTTGTCGTAATCATTGTTCCCACATTTCTTTTGGGGACAGGCCTGATTTTCCAGCCTATCTGTGATAGGGCACACAATGTACAATACTCAAGCCAAAAAACCAAAGCTCATGGCTGTCAGCTGATTCTGTCTCATTGCAACCCCCAAGTGTTAAATAGTTCAACTGCTCCACATGGTTTTCTTGGCTGTGCTTTTTACAGAAGCAAACTACCAGGCCTTTCTTCCAGGGTCCCTTTGTGTGGGTTCAAACTACCAATCTTTGGGTTAGTAGATGAGTGTAAACCATTTTTGCTACCCAGGCGAAACACACTAACAATTATACTATGATACAGTATGCGTCTCAGCAATTAGAATTTTAATTTTGTATTCATTAAAAGAGCGTGTGAGCCTTTTTTAAGATCTAGATTTGAATGTATATCACTTTATGGATATATAATAAAAAAGAAAATTGAAGCCAAAAAAATTGCGTAGCATAATCCTAAAATCTCTTTATATTCTGGATACGATTCTTTCAAATTGCTTTTCAATTCAGTCTCATCTGTGGTCACTGACGTCTGTGTTTTTCTACACAGCATCAGCCTCTATGCTGCTCAGCGTGTAGGTGTTATGGCATTTCTTAGAACAGTGTTCCTTGGCTGTTTCTGGAATTTTCTTAGAAGCCTCTGACACCCGTTCTGCTAGTTCTGATGTTGGCATTTTCTTGATCTTACCAGAATGAAAGGTTTTCGATTGACAACCAAGACTCACATCCCTTCCTGAAGTGGTCCCTCAATGGTCTGTTGGCTGAAAGACTGAGAAAGTCTCAGGGGCCCAGTCAGGTCACCAAGGAGGACACATCAATTGGGGCTTGCATGGAAAGCGACAGTGACAGTGCTGCTGGTCCCTGACCAACAGTGGCTCACACTATCTGAGGTGTTAAAATGTGGGACATGCGTACATCTTAAAATCAATGAAATAGATGATTTCTGAGAAAATAGCTAGTCCTTCGTGTGTCTTTGTGTGGCAGATGAAGCCCTTCTTGGCTTTAGTTTCAGAACACCCAATTTTATTAGGAAGTTAAAACTAGGTAGGTGCTGGAAGAATGAGAGGGATGCCAGAGCCTCAGTGGTGGGCAAGGGTGACAAGGCCAGAGAATAAAGGAGGGGAGGGGAGGGGAGGAAAGGGGAGGGAAAGAAGGAGAAGGGAGAAGGGAGAGGGAGAGGTACAGGGTGAAGGGAAAAGGAAGTGGAAAGGGAGGAGGAAGGAGAGGGAGTAGGAGGGAAACAAGAGAAAATCTTAAATCTGGGGAGGACTGTAGGTTCTGTGGAAGGCTGGAACCTTGGCCAAGGGGCTGTCATTGGGACATACTTTGACTTCTGTCATCCTCTGGGACTGCCATGGCCGAGGAAGACCCACTGGTAGTAGAGATGCCTGAATCCAAATGGCTACATGGCTTGGCACCTCGTGGAATATTCTGTTCTTCTAAGCATGAGGCTCTTGACTGATCCTGGACAGTGGGAGGGAGCTCTGCAGATGCCCAGGATTGAGCTTCTGCCAGTCAATCAGATAAGCCCAGAGGGGTGAGATTCAAATCTAATTCTAAATTTGATTTAGAGAAAAGGATGTCCCGTGACACTTTCATCCACTTACTTCACAGAGCTAAATTCAGATGTTACACATCTGTGTGTCTAATGAATTAATTTTCATTGAAAAGCTGTCTTGGACATAAACAATTCTTGATCTCAGCCTCAGTTCCCCCCAAATTTCCCTGTATGGCTTCTCTACCCACTGTTTCTCCTTGGGACGTGATAGGCACTTGGGGCTCAGTGCATACTGCACATTGCAAATTGTTTTGCAACCAACTCCTTAAGCACTTGCAGGTGCCAGTGGTATGCCCTTGGTCCTAGGACAACCCAGATTCCGCTCACACTGCCAAATGTCGCCCCCAATCTCACATGCAAAGTACCCACTCTGGTGGAGAATCACTAAGATGCTGGCTTTGCTGAGTGATGTCGCCCACTGGAACTGTCTAGATCAACATGTCATTCACCATTCATCCTGTGATCACTTAAAGATTGATCCTTAATAGGGATGGCAAGAAAGGGTATAAAACAAAGAAACAAATGAACCCCAAACAACCAACTGCTGACAAACTCTCTGGGCGTCAGCATGGGAGAAATCAAAGTTGCGCTATTATGGGCACTGTCGTAGTTATTCTTAGAATTACTAAAAATGCAAGAAATTCGAAACAAGTGCTGCTCAACAGAATATGAGAAACTGGAAAAGAAAAAAATAGGCAAAATCAGAATAACATTTACTTAATTTCAGACTAGCAGTCACGAGAAAGCCACTCCTTTCGGTGAAGGGAAGGAAAATAGGATATTTTACTTATTTAGCATTTTCTAGATGCCCCGTAGTGCAGAAAGTTCATTACATGGGTTCCTCACTTGATCTTTGCCACATTGCTATTGTAGCTGTTACTGTTCTAGCTTTATGAACGAGGAAACTGAAGCTCAGAGTGGTTATAACATTTGGCCAAGGTCACACGAGGACTGCCAAGTAAGTGCGCAAACTCATCCTAGAAAAAGTGCTACCTACCTCGCTGCTGAATGTCACTACGGTCACCTTCGAAGGACTCCCCTTGGGAAGCTACACACCAACACCAGTGTCTAGGCCACCCTTAAAAGCAACTTGGGAGCTCTTTTTCTGGAATGGCCATCAGAGCTGTCATCTTATTACCCTCGATGTCCTGAATAGCATTCAAATGTCTTCCTTTCCACGCTTCTTTTATCTTCAGGTAAAGAAGAAGGTCACTGGGGGGGCAGATCAGGTGAGGAGGGAGGGTGCTCCAATACAGTTATTTGTGTACTGGCTAAAAACTCCCTCACAGATGACTGTACAATTAAGTTTGTGAACTTGCTGCCGTGCCACTGTGCACAATGGCTGTTCCAGAAAGAGTTCCAAAATTGCTCTGAAGGGGTGGACGAGGTGCTGGAGTCAGGGCATAGCTTCCCAAGGGGAATACTTTGAAGGTGACTGTAGTGATGTCCAGTAGTGAAGTATGTAGCTCTTAGAACAATTAAGTTTGTGGATGTTAATTGTCAAACCTCATACAGCTAGAAAGTACTAGAGCTTCTCTTCAAAGCAAAAATACCAGATCTATCATCTTCCCACCACAAAACACTATCCAGGTCAAACCTACCAGAACTAGGACCAAAGGCTGTTTTTTCTATAGTCTATTGCCAGGCCTTTCTTCTGAGCTACCTCTGGGTGGATTCAAACTGCCAACCTTTTGGTTAGTCATCAAGCACTTAACCACTTGCACCAGCCCAAATCAGCCACAAAGCATCCACATTGGAAGAAAATCTCAAATCACGACTGAAGGACAGTGAAGCCGTGGGGTGATGGTGTTAAGCTTGAAAAGTTAGGGGAGCTGAAAACAGGGGGTCAGAGGCCAGATGGAACTCACTGGGAGGAATAGGTCAAAAGAGATGTTCCTTAGTCCCTGTGCATGTGTGTCCTTGGGGTTCCCTTACTGCCAGATTAGAGGAAAGAATGGGGCTGGAGGTAGTAGGAACCACGTGGTGCCAGTGGACAATCAGCTGTTCCCAACATACTTGGCTTAAGGGCACACAGTGTTCTGTGACCTGCTAAGTAAAGATTCCTGCAGTAATGAGAACGGTACTTGGGCTTCTTCCTTGCAAGCCCACTGAAAGCATTGGCTTCCTCTGAGTCTCCTGTAGAGCAAACCCGGGAGAGTGATTTCCTTCCTGCCCTCCTGGGCTTGCTGTTCCCTCCTGCCCATTCAGCTCAATTACAGTCAGTTAGCTGGGAGTGGTGACTGCTCTGTTCCGGCCACTAGGTTGTCACGCATCACCCCTAGGACAGTCTGATCCAGGTCTCTGCCCCTCCGAGGTTACTGCTGATGCTGCCTCCTTGGAGGGACCAACCCTCGCCTTGGATGCAGTCTCTGCTTTTAAACACAGTTGTTTTGTCTTCTGTTCTCCAAGCACACATTTCATTCTCCAAAGGAGACAGGGCCTCTGGGGACTCAAGGCCTTAGCTTGTGTGGGTCTCTCCAGGTAGAGTGCTACTTCCTCATCCAAGCCTCTGTCCCCGGCTAAGTGGTCCTTCAGATCTCAGCTAGACATCACTTCCTTCCAGAAACCTTGCAAAACCATCAGGCTGAGCACAGGATGGTGATGCATCCACGTCATGGCATGTCCCCCATCAAAGACTTACCTGTTATTGTCTGCTGTTGTCAAGCCAGCTCTCCAGCCACGGCAGGACCCTGAGCACAGAAGTAGAGTGCTGCCTCTCCTGCACCACCTCCATGGTCAGTTATACAACAGATAGTTGTCATCGGAGAGTTTCTACCGGATAATTTTTGGAAGTAGATCACCAGGTCTTTCTTCCTCATCTGTTTTAGTTTGGAAGCTCTGCTGAAATCTGGTCAGCATCACGCTGTTGTTTCAGGTGCTGTTGAGTTGGTTCTGGCTCACAAGACCTCTACCGGAACGAGCAGAACCGTCCCATAGAGTTTCCAAAGAGCAGCAGGTAGATTTGAACTGCTGACCTTTTGGTTAGCAGCCGAGCTTTTAATCACTGCACCAGCAGGCCTCTGCAAGAGGAGCCCAAACATCATTCTTATTATTGCAAGAGTCTTCATTTAGCAGCAAACAGAACAGAGCGTGTCCTTAAACCAAGCACATTGGGAACACAGTTAATAGTCTATACAGCATTGTAGCGTCGTGCAAATCTCTACTGACAGATGAGTGGTGTCTGCACATGAGGAGCCTTGGCTAGGAGCAGAACCCAGGTCACCTTCATGACAGGCAAAAATCCTGCCACTGAAACACCAGTGCTTCAATCCACTTATCACCTCAGATTGCGGTTATGGCTGCCTGCTTATCTATTAATTGATTCTGTGAGGTTGTCAGTTTTAGGAGGGCAGAGACTGCAGTTCTTTTATGATGCATACCTGGTTTTAGTTCCTGTCATCCAACTCAGCAACTACACGATTAGTCACTGACAGTACTGGCATTACTTGCTTAAATGTAGGGAACAATCCAAAAACTCACTCCACAAAATCGATTTGACTATACTTGGATCAAATGAGGGGTGCTCGTGTGGTTTGGCTTGATGGAGCTAGAAAGTCCTCCTCAACTAACGAGCAATGTTTATCTGACATGAGACCAACTACTCATTTGAGTCATACGAGATTGTCTTCAGTTGAGATGCACGTGTTTCCCTGGTGGGTGTCTTAGTCATCTAGTGCTGCTACGACAGAAATACCACAACTGGGTGACTTTAACAAGTAGATGCTTGTTCTCTCACAGTCTACTAGGCTAGAGGTCTAAGTTCAGGGTGTCAGGGGCAGGGAAAGTCTTTCTCTTTCTGTCAGTTCTGAGGAGAGATCCCTGTTACCAATCTTCCCAGGTCAAGGAGCTTCTCAAGGCAGGGACCTTGAGTCCAAAGGATGCATTATTCTGCTGGCTTTTGTTTCTTGTTGGTATGAGTCTCCCTCCTCCTCCCCTGCTCACTTCTCTCTTTTATATCTTGAAAGAGATTGGCTTTAAACACAACCTATTCTTATTGGTTGAGTCCTGAACCGCCACTAATCCTACCTCTTTAATATCATACATATAGGATTTACAACACATAGGAATATCATAGCAGTTGAAAAATGATGGACAATCATACAATGCTGGGAACCACAACCTTGTCAACTTCACACAATTTTGAGTGGATAAAACTGAATCCACAATACAGGATTAACCGAGTTCTTGGTGTGAATTAGTTTTTCTCAGTGGCCCCAAGCCAAGCTGATGAAGGAATTACCAGAAGAGTAAAAAAAAAAAAAAAAAATCCCTGGTTCTCATGCATAGAAATTCTCATTGGACTCCAGAATGAGTGGTCATTAGCATAATAGTATTCTGCTAGCCTTTTTAAAGGGACAGCTTATACCGTTTATAGGACAGCTTCTTCTGATGGTAACTGACAGGAATTGGCTTTGTTACAGAATCTAGCTTGTCACAGATTTACAACAAAATTAATATCTTGTGAGGAAAACTGTGAATTGGCTCAGTTGCTTCCATTCCAGCTTCCTTCCAAGATGTTTTCCTTCCTGGAAATATAAAAATTACATGGCCCACAGAAGGTTTCTGACAGTCAGAGGCACTTCTGGAAGCTGAAATTCAGTCTTGAGTTAAGCAGGGAAGAAGGCAAATGTTGTGGATGAAACTGTGGTCTCCTCCCCTTGGAATCCTAACCCCAAACCTGTGGGTGCTATCCTGTTAGGAAATAGGGTTTTCCTTGTTGTGTTAATTAAATCATAACCAAGTAGGGTGGGCTCTAAATCTAATCACTTCTGAGTTAGAAAAACAGCAGACTACACACAGAAACCCCTCTCTCTCTCTCTGTATGTGTTCTACTCCCCTTCCCATACACAAAGGAAGCCAGACAACATGCAGCAGTTGTCTACAAGTGAAGGAAGCAAGGAATGCCTGGACTATCTAGAAGGAAGGAAGCGATGAAGCTGAGACCCTGGCTTGAGTGTTTAGCTTCCAGAACTGGGAGAAAATACATTTCTGTTCTTTAAAGCCACTTACTTGGGGCATTTGTGTTACAGCAGCAATGGGTAACCAAGACAAAGAGAAAGAAACACACCCTTTTTGCAGGTATAGCCCAGAATTTGAATCTACAACTTACAAGTCCCCAATTTAGCGCACAGCTTCCTCATTGTGGTAGGAACAGAGGTTCTTGGGGACTCAGTTCTGCTCTGTTGCTTAGAGAGCCATTCCTGGAAGCTCAGTCTAGGAGCTATTTCTTCAGTGCCTCCAGCAGCTCTGTAATCCGTTAACATGCCGTGATAAGAGATTTATGCGTTAGCCAGCTGGAATGGATTATGTTATCTGCAACTGAACCCTAGACAGTGATTTGAGACCTCAGAGTTGATCACTCTCCAGTGTACCTCTTCTAGCCTGTGACCCTTGGAAAAATTAAGTTCTACCCCCATAGGTTTTCCCTTCACAAAATCTTGACCACCAAGCAGGTTGTCCAGAATCTTTCTTTTCTTGGTGTGTGATGTCCCATTTCATAAGAAGGTCCATCGGTTGTCCATCTCTTACCTTTCTAGAGTTTTTAAAATTTTGTCAGCAATTAATCTATTGTCAAGTATAGCATGGGTTTTATGAATAATTGTTGAATGGATTAATTGATTAATGAAGCAATGAGTGGGGGAGGGGATGATGTACATGATAATGCAATGCTTGGTAAAGAGTAGGGACTCAGTAAACACTTACATAATAAACAAAGACATGAACGTGTGACTGACGTTTCTAAAGTGCCTTGTATAGTGTTTAGTACATAGTAGGTACTTATGGTGGCTTGTACAAAGAATTTATTTAATGAGTCAATGAACGGTGTCTATAAAATGCTTGGCATGGATCCTGGCCTATAATATTTTTAAATAAATGAATGAATGATGATCTATACTGGATGCACTCTTTCCTCCACATCTCTGCCTCCATTCCTTCCTAACCACCCTGGCTAGGTTCCCACCTCTTGCCTAGGAGGCTTCTTTGGTCCTAACCATCAACATCAACTAATCTGTCTTCCCCCAGCCAACATTTTCAAGTATTCATGTATCTTACACAGGTACCTCAGAGAAATGAGGGTATGACTAACAATGGGTGCTATTATGTTTTACCAGAATCCAAAGCCAGTGCCACTGAGTCTTTTGTAAGTCAAGGCAGACTTCCCCATAGAGGTTCTAAGAAGCATCTGGTAGATTTTAATTGCCAACCTTTTGGTTAGCAGATTAAACTTAACCACTACACCACCAGGGTTTCCTATGATGTCTTAGGTGCCTGCTATTGTCCTTGGGTGCCCTGGTGTCAATTCCAACCACAGCAAGCCCATGCGACACAGTAGAATTGCCGCATAGTGTTTTCTTGGCTGTAATTTGGGGGAAGCAGATTGTCATGTTTTTTCTAGAAGAGTCTCTGAGTGACTCCAACTACTAACATTTTATTTACCAAATGGGTTCTTAACCATTGCACCACCAGGGCTTTATGCATGTCATCAACAAGCTTCACTCCAGCACAGCTATGTCCAGTTCACACATGAGGAAACTGAAGCTCAGAGATGTATTACATTTAAGTTTATACAGCTGTTAAGTGGCAGAGAAGAGATCTGAACCCTGGTCTGTCTGATCCCAAAGATACTCTTTTCCTCAAGATATGGTGATTATGTAGCTGTTAGACAGACATGAAACATAGGTACCTTTGCACATGCGTGTGCATACAACTGTATCAGGATCTCTCAATTGCAACACATTGACATCATGGACAGAATAATTCTCAATTGCAAGGACTGTTCTGCATTGCAGATGTTTATCAACATCCCTAACCTCTGCCCACTACATGTCAATAGCACTCTCCTCCAATTGCGACTATCAAAAATGTCCCCAGATACTGCCAAATGTCACCTGAGGGGAACACCTTTCCCAGTCAAGAACACTGGTCTATGGAATTGAAGAGGAAGTAGATCAGCACATTCAGGGATGTTCCAGGAACACAAATTTCTCAGAGACAGATGGTGAGATGCTAGATTGGTCAAATCTTCGCTTTGGCAGGAAACTCTGTAGGCATAGTGGTTAAGTGCTACAATGGCTAATCAAAAGGTTGGCAATTTGAATCCACCAGGCTCCCCTTGGAAATTCTATGGGGCAGTTCTACTCTATCCTGTAAGGTTGCTATGAGTTGGAATCAACTCCACACAATGGTGTTTTTGGTTTGTTTGTTTGTTTTTCAAGAAAAAGTTGGTTTTACAGAGGATTGGATTGACTGGGAAGTCTTTTCCAAGAATTAGGGGTCCAGGACATGAGAGCAACTTGTGAACCTCACATCCTAGCAACTAGCATAAGAGACATCTGACTCCATCAGAAGCAGTGGGGTGTAATGTGGAAAGTGACAGACTGGGAAGCAGAAACATGTGGCTTGAGTTTAAGCCCTGCTATTAACTGCTTGTGTGGTCACAGGCCAGTCTCTGTCATAGCAGTAACACCAATGACAAAAATGGCCATCAAATCAGTGCCAACTCATGGTGACCCCATGTGTGTCAGAGTAGAACTACGTTCCATAGGGTTTTTGGGAAGTAGATTGTCAGACATTTCACCAAAGGACCTCTTGGTGAACCCAAACTACAACCTTCGGGTTGGCAGTTGAGTATGTTAATCATTTTGCATCACTCAGGGACTTCCAGTGATGACAATAGCTAACACTGATTGATGCTTATGGTGTGCCAGGCACTGGCTTGTACATATTTGGGAATGAGCCAGAAGTTGGCTGACAAAAGACAGATTAATGGATGTTGTGGCTGAGGACCAAAGAGGTATCCAAAGCAAGAGACGGGAACCTGGCCAAGGTGAATGGGAAGAGATGGAGGCAGAGATGGTGGAGGAAGAAATCCATCCAGGTACAGGAGATGATCATTTATTTAAAAACTGTTATAGGCCAGGATCTCTATTAATGCTTTGTATGCATTTACTCATTTTATTCCCATGGCAATCCAATAAAATAGCTTCCATGATGACCCATACTTTAGGGAGGAGGAAAGTGGATAAGAAATGTTCAGCAATAAACAAGATGAGAGACTCAGGATTAAATCACAGGCTCTGAACTACTCTATTTTACCTCTCTGAGTCTTTGTTTCCTCTGTGGATAGCATGAGGGACTGGAAGAGCCTGTCTCTTACCTATCTCCCTATCTGAAAATTCTGGATTATTGCCAGTCACTTATTCAACATACATTCATTGAGCATAATTACATACTGGAGAGTATGGGGCATGAACTCTCTCTAGAGCTTCTAGACCAGGGGAGACAATCCCATCTTCATTAAAAAAAAAAAAAGCAACGGGGTGGCTATTGGATGTTAGTCACACATTAGACATTTGGCCTGAGTAACTGTAAACCTCATGATGTTGTTGCTGCTGTTGAGTTGGCCCCCAACTCATGGGGTCCCCATGCCCAGTGGGATGGAACTGCTGTATCCACAGAGATTTCACTGGCTAATCTTCGGAAGTAGATTTCCTGACCTTTCTTCCATGTCTGTCTTCATGTCCAAGCTCCACTGAAGCCTTCATAGCATCACGGCAATATGCTAGTCTTTACCAACAGAAGACTGGTGACTTAGCATGAGGTGTGTTGTCTGGGAGGTTGAACCTGGGTCTCCCACATGGCAGTCATCATGCCAGCAGTGAACCACCACTGCTAGGGGCCCACAATAATCCTCACAAAAGAGGTCATTCACTTCCCTTTTTTTTTGATGAGGTAGCTGAGGCTCATAGAAGTGAAATGGGTGAGGTTTAGAAAAGGTACCAGTGGACTGGGGTGGCAGAAGGCCACTGTCTTATCCCAGGCTCTGATGGGCCACCCTCTGTCTCTGTCATTTGGGGGAGGAGGTAAATGAAGCCAGTGCAGGCATCGGATTCTGAAGATTTGGCTCAGAACCCAGTAGGAGAAACCTATAGCAACCCCAAGTGTCTTTCCTTGTTTCCTCAGAAAACCCGTGGAGGGGAGAGACACTGAAGTGGCTGTCAGATGTCCTGATTCGTTTCTGGACTCAGAAGCAGCAGACACAAAAGGGTTCTCCCTTCCAGGTTCGTTGGGGACATTCGTAGTTCCGTGGTAGTATGATCAACTTCCATGCAGGAGATCTAGGTTTGATTCCCCACCAGTGCACCTTCAGTGCAGCCGCCACCTGCCTGTTCAATGGAGGCTTGCACGCTAGCATGACACTCAGCAGTTTTCAACAGGTTTCAGTGGAAATCCTCATGAAGACAGATGAGGGAGAAAAACTTGTCGATCTGCTTCCAAAAATCAGCCAGTTAAAACCCCATGGGTCACAGCAGTGCAAATCCACAACTGATTGTAGGGAAAGCACAGGAATGGGTGTGTACGTGAAGTCACCATGAGCCAAGGGTCAATTCACCAACAGTTAACAACGCCTTCTGGGCTTGTTTCTGAAAATAGCCAAAAGACCCATGCATGGTGAGTGTCTCCCTTTTTCAGAATACCAAATTAGGCTGCCCCTACCAACATCCTTGTGGTGTAGTGGTTAAGTGCTCTGTCTGTTAACAAAAAGGTCAGCAGTTTGAATTCTCCACCTGCTCCTTGGAAACTGTATGGAGCAGTTCTACTCTCATGTAGGGTTGTTATGAGTCGGAACCAACTTGACAGCACTGGGTTTATTTTTGTTTTGGTTTCTACCTATATCTCTGTCCTTGTTGTCCCTACAAATGCTCTGTGGCACATCTATTTACCTGACATGGCATGTTGAAGCTCCTTCCTCAATATGACCTTTTCTTTCCAACTTCCCCTACCTACTTACTATCACCTAACAAACTCCTACTCAGTCTTGTAACTCTGCTCAAAGTCACCTACTCCCAGAAGCCTTCCATAATTCTTCCAGCAGAAACAGCAACTTCCTCTGAACTTTCTTAGACCTTAGTTTATAACTTTGTTTTTAACTATCATTATTCATGTTCTTCTCAGTTGCTCAGAAGATCCTAAAGGGTACAGACTCTGTTTTATTCATTAATTGCATTCCCCATTGTACCAAATTGATAATAATAATGATTTGGATTGATTGAGTATTCATTTATTGAGCATCAAATACTGTATAGACACTGGAGTAGGTGAGGCAAGTTTCTCTATCCTTCTCCAACCTACAGTCTTCAAGAGAAAAACAACCAACAAAAATTGTAACACAGAGTTTTAAATTTGAATCTACCAGGTGCTTCTTGAAAACCCTATTGGGCAATTCTACTCTGTCCTATTACAGGATAGCTGTGAGTCAGAAGTGACTCAACAGCATTGGGTTTGGGTATTGCTTTCACTCCCTCCCTTTTTCTCTCCTTCCATTCCTTGCTTCCTCCCTCCCTCCTCCCTCCTTCCTTTCTCTTTTTTTTTTTTAATTCTAAGTGCAATAAAAGAGGTACATACAAGGCTCATAGTAAAACATGGGAGAGAGGCCAACTTTAAAATGAAGCCAGGGAATATTTTCCAAAAGAAACACTCTAGTTGGCTTTTGAAATAGAAATATAAGTAGCAACTTGTCAAGCAGACAAAGTGAGTAGAAAGGAAAGATTTTCAGGAAACAGCCTGTGCAAGGGCATGAAACAGTGATGTGAGTTTGGGTAGCTGTGTGTTGGGCATGGATAAAGAACAGGACTTATGCAGGAGCACAGGAGGTAAGGCTGAGAGGTGGGGACTGAGGGATGGGGTGTAAAGAATTCTGTAAGCCCACCTAAAGAACTTATGTTTGTTCTGACAGGAGATACGGAGTGTCCGTCAAGCCCACGGGCCAATAGACTACCCCTGCCATTCAGAGGCAGAGTCATGGCAGCCATGTTTGTTCTAAGAGAGCACATGCTTCTGTGGGTAGATGATTGGGCCAGAGATGGAAATCTGTCCTAAACTGGACAATACCACATCATCTGCCCTGAGACTTGGGATTGGAGCTGAGAATGAGTTGAGCCACCCTTCTTGTGCTTGTATTTGGCGTGTGAAATCATGGGGGTGATCTCCCTTTTTGGTTCCTTAGTGTGGGTCTATATAGGGTCACTATGAGTTGAAATGGACTCCATGGCAGCAGGTCCGTCCATCCGTCCATCCGTCCGTCCGTCCGTCCGCCCGCCCGCCCGCCCGCCCGTCCGTCCGTCCACCCACCCACCCACCCACTCATCTATCGTGAGTTTCTAAGTAACTGCATAATGTTGCCAGTAGACCTCTGGCTAGTGACCGGCAGATGAATCCTGTCTCTGCTCTGCAATCTCCAAAAGATGGCTCCTCCCTGCTACTTCTAGTCCACAGTGACAGTGTTCTCATACCTGGCCATGGAGAAGGGGGCTAATTTCTTTCCTATTCTGCAAACAACTCTCTACTATTCCCAACTGAATACATGTATCCTGGACTCTGTGAGAAGTTTGAGTAGTTCTTCGCTCAGAGATTCAAGATACGGTTTGCTAGGTAACAAACTGTAGAGTGTTGCTTAGTCTCATCATCTTAACTACTCAGTTGTCCCAAGTCACTTTTGAAGTGTCTCTCCTTCTCTAATGTTCTCCCTTTTCTTTGAACCTTCTCTAGCTTATTCTTCCTTAGAGTGCTTCCCATCTCTCAGTTTCCCTCCCATTCTTGATTCCCTCTACTCCACTTAAATTATCACGTCTCCATACCTTCTGGTGTCTGGCAGATTTCTCAATCTCAGCCTCTCAAAGTATAGGGCTCCCCCTTATCTTGCATGAATTGAATTGTGTCTCCCCCAAAATATGTGTATCCGTTTGGCTGGGCTATGATTCCCAGTGTCATATGATAGTTCACCATTTTGTCATTTGATGGGATTTTCCTATGTGTTGTGAACTCTATCACTATAACATAGTGAGATGGATTAGTGGCAGTTATACTGATGAGGTCTACAAGATTAGATAGTGTCTTAAGCCAGTCTCTTTGAGATACAAAAATCAGTAAGTGAGAAGAGAGATAGGGGAATCTCATACCACCAAGAAAGTAGTGCCTGGAACAGTGTGTCCTTTGGACCAGAAGTTCCTGGGCTGAGATGTTGCTAAACTAAGGAAAGACTGATGACAAGGACCCTTCTCCAGATCCAACAGAGAAAGCCTTTCCCTGGAGCTGACACCCTGAATTTGAACTTGTAACCTACTAGACTGTGAGAGAATAAACGTCTCTTTGTTAAAGGCATCCAGTTGCGATATTTCTGTTACAGCAGCACTAGATGACTAAGACCCCCCTGGTCACGGATACATACCCTGGTGAGGGCAGTTCAAACTCAGAACCAGCTGGCTGGGCGGTGGGAAATGCTTTATCCCTGTTGATGGATCAGAGCATCTCCTTCTCTTCCTCGTTCCTGCAGCTGGTGATTCCACAGGGTATTTTAAATGAAAATGATCTTATCACCCCAAGAATTAATTTATTTCCATGCCTCCCACTCCTGCCACTTATGCATTCTTCTGATTCGACAGAAAATTTCATAGTCCTCTTACTAACGTAACTTTACTTTTCTTTCTTATAAGCTAATAGTCTGGCCTCACTATATTATTGCTGCCTCTTTCTGCCCAGAATTAAACCACAAATCTCCTTAACCTGACAAGAAATGTTCATTCCAAGTTCCATTTGTGTGGCAGGCCTGTTGGCCTCATTTTACTCCACTGAATGTTTAAGCTGACTATTAGAGAGCTGGCCACAGTACCCATTTCTGGGAACACAGGGGCATAGAAAGCTAAGAAATGGGAGAGTAACAGACAGACAGCCAAGAGAAGCAGAGAAGAGAGATGTATCTGGGAAGACTTTTTGAGTCCCAGGGAGCATTCTGGTTTCTGGTTCCCGGGACATCCTACCCTTGGGCGGCTGTGCCAGAGATACTGCTTTCTCGTCTATAGTCACTTGTGGCTGCTGTTAGCTGCTGTCAAGGGTGACCCAGACTCATGACAACCTCATACATAATGGGATCAGGGCTTTGTGACGCACAGGGCTTTCACTGGCTGATTTTTGGAAGTAGATCACCAGGCCTTCGAAGTTTCTGTTAGTCTGGAAGCTTCACTGTAATTGTTTGGCATCCTAACAACATGCAAGCCTCTACTGACAGGTGGCTGGTGGCTTGCTTGAGGTGCATTGGACAGGAATTGAGCCCAGGTCCCTGGCCTAGATGAGAATTCTACCACTGAACCACTACTGCTCCTCCCTTTCTATAGTTGGAAACCCCCAGACCCAAACCTGTTGCCATGGAATCCATTCTGACTCACAGTGACCCTGCAGAACACAGTAGAACCACTGCCTAGAGTTTCCAAGGAGTGGCTGGTAGATTTGAACTGCCACCTTTTTGGTTAGCAGCTTCAGTGCTTAACCACTATGACACCAGGGCTCCAAATCTATAAAGGTAATAGGACAAAAAAAAAAAAAAAAAAATCTAACCCATTGCCATTCAGTGGATTCCAACTCCTGGTAATCTCATATGTTTCAGAGTAGAAGTTAGTTTCATAGAGTGTTCAGTGGCTGTGATCTTTTGGAAGTAGATTTCCAGGCCTTTATTCTGAAGCACCATGGTGTGGATTCAAACCACCAATGAAATAATAGCCAAGCACTTAACCATTTGCACCATCCTTGGATCTAGAGTGGTAGTAGAACCCCTGGTTTTTAGTGGGGCACATGGCTGCCAAGATTTTCCAGCTTCTGCTTTAGCTAGGTATTGCCATGGGACTATACTCTGGTCAGTGCAATATGAGTGAAATTTATGTGTTTAACTTCAAAGTTGAGCCCTTCAGGTGAAGTGTTGCTTTCTCTGCTCACGTGATCCCTCTTTCATACGGCTGGACAGTAGGTATGATGGTGAGCAGCTTTAGCATGCAAGGGAGAATAAGAGGACGGAAGGAGCCAGGGTCCTGGACAGCCAGCCTTGCCCACTGACATCTAGACAGTTCCATCAGTCAGATCTGTATCCTGATTACCATCTTTGTGTCTGCCTAAAAATTCTTCAACTCCAGTGAAACTGTAAAGCAAGAGCTGCCCACAGCCATGATCCCACGGGGTGAAGACTCTCTTGAATGTGGAAAATGAAGGCAACCCTCAGGGAGAGACAGAGATGAGATACAGACGGACAGCATTTGGGCTCCTGGTTCCAGCAGTACCTGAAACTGGATCTACCCTTACACTTCCTTAAATTCCCTTTTGTGGCCACTGAATTGCTCTTTTGAGATTAGGTGCATTAGACTCTTCCTTCCTCCTTCCCTCCTTCCCTCCCTTCCTCCCTTCTTCCCTCCTACCTTTCTCTCTCTCTCTCCCTCCCTCCTTTCACATTCTACAGGGAATTAAAACTAATTCCCACAAGCCCATTCTCCTCCAGTGGATTTCCAAATCACAGTGACAACTGAATGGAGTAAACTGTGCTATGGAGTTTCCAAGAGCGTCTGGTGGATTTGAACTGCTGGTGTTTTAGTTGGCAGCTGTAGCACTTCCCATAGCAAAACCCAAACCAAACCCACTGCCAGAGTCGATTCCAACCCATAGTGACCCTACAGTACAGAGTAGAACTGCCCTGTAGAGTTTTCAAGGAGCACCCGGTGGATTTGAACTGCTGACCTTCTGGTTTGCAGCCTTTGCAGGTAACAACTATGGCCCCAGGGTTTTCAAAGCTGTTATAAATCCCTTCTGCTTTCACTTTTTCGTTTCTGAAGTTTTCTGGGTTTATTTTTCTTACTGGCTACCAAAAAGTCCTAGAAAAAGAGTTTTCAACCAGGTGAGAGATGGGGACAGATTTGCCTTTTAGCATGTTCACTTGGGGTAGGGGAGCGGGTAGGGGTTATCCAACATAGAGCTGAAGTCCTAGCAGCCAGCACAGATAGAGAGGGTTCTGCAAGGCCTTGTGTGATTGCCTAAGCTCCAAAACCTTGTGACCAGGATGGAATAGCTCTTCTCATTCTCCCAGGTTACTTAGTGAAGGGCCAGACCACAGGTGCCGCCCCCTCCATGAGGATAGACGAAAAGGCTTTCATGGGTTGGGTAGAAGGCACGGGAACAAATTTGGGGCTGTATTTCAGAGAAAGACTTTTGCATGCCTCTAGTCGATAAAAGTTACTGAAGCAGAAAGATTAAGTAGCTTGCTCACCAACACACAGCTTTTAAATGGGGATTCGGAACTTGAAATTAGTTTTCATCCATAGCTTTCTCATCTGTCAAATGGTGATACAAATCTCCATCTCACAAGATTATTGTGGGCTTTAAATGATATATTGTGCAATGAGCAGATTGCCTTGGTAAATTGTCCATCAATGGTAGCTGCACTTTCAATTACTACTGTTAGGGTGTTGTAGTTGTTAGGTGCCACTGAATTTGTCCTAACTCATGGTGACCCCACGCATAGCAGAGGAAACTTTGCCTGCACCATCCTTATCATCACCTGGTATGTTCGAATCCATTGTTGTATTGGCTGTGTCTTTTGAGCCTTTCAGTCTAGGGGGGTTCGTTTTCCAGCACTATATCAGATAATATTCTGCTGTGATCCATTAGGTTTTCATTGGCTAATTTTCAGAAATTGATTGCCACATTTTCTTCCTACTTTCTTGGTCTGGAAGTCCCTGTCCACCACAGGTGACCATCTTGGTATTTGAAATACTGATGGCATAGCCTCCAGCATCCTAACCATATGCAAGCCACGAAAATATCACCTACTGACAAACGAGTGGAATCTACTATAGTTAAAACAACAAAAAGAGATGCTCCCACAGTTTTGCAGGCTAGGAGTCCATAATCAAGGTGTCTGCAGAACCATGCTCTCTCTCTGAAACTTTCAGGGAAGAATGTGTCCAGTGCCTTTCTCTTGTCCTTCCTCAGCTCAGAGACACATCCCTCCAGTTTCTGCCTCTGTTTCCACATCTTGTTTTCCATACATCTCTCACTACGATTATTTTGTATAATTATGTATATTCTGGACAATCTTCTGAGCTACTTGGTCCTGGCCCCCAGAGGTTGGCTCCAAGAACTAGATGGCAGAAATGCCACATCACACAACTCTATGCCATTAATATGAGTATTCCCTACTGACTGAGCCCATTAGCCATGAATGAGATCAGACTGCACCCCTGGTAGTGCAGAGCTTAGAGCACTCAACTGCTAACTGAAAGGCCATCAGTTAGAACCCACCAGCTGCTCCACAGGAGAAAGATACGGCATTCTGCTTCTCTGAGAGACTGGGACACCCTATGGGGTGGTTCTACGCTATTCGCCTGTCAGTTAGAATTGGCAGTGGGTTTGGTTTCTTTTGGGTTTGGAGAGCAGATAGAAGGGACCATAAAGGCAATTACGTTTTCTACAGCTTTTCCCCAGGAAACATCCGTTTCTCTGTTCCAGGGAAAGCAGAGGCATTAGAGTTTCTGCAGAGAGGTGCCCTCTCCCCAAGGTGACCCCAGCTTCGGGCTCTGCAAGAAACCACGGGACAAGGAGGAAGTCCCACGTGCTCAGAGCTGTCTTCAGGTCTTTGAAGCTGCAGCTGCCCCTCCACCTCCTGCTGCACCCCGGGGGAGGGGCTTCTCTGCAGCTGGTCCCAAAGCAAAGCTTTAATTAGCACCAAGAGAAGGACCCTCACTGCTGCATCTGGATTCTTCTGGGGGCCGCAGAGGCAAAACCTCAGGAGACCAGACTGACTGCCTAGGGCCTCTCCCCTGCTAAAACCTCCTGTATCCCATATTTCCTTTCGGACAAAGACCAGAATCCTTAGCGTATGGAAAAAGCCCCCACCTGACTGGGATTCCTACCCAGTAGGCCATGACACTTGGGTGAATTCAAATCCTTCCCAGGACCTCCACCACGTGTGGTCACTCTGTGGGAGCATGAGTCAAGGTCCCCACGGGCTGTGGCTGAGGAACGAGGTGCAGTTGGGGGGCAGTCAATGGTCGCTGTTAGGAAAATTCCCTCAGGTTCGTTTGACTGCGTCACCAGGGTTTCCTCACAAGAAGAAATTCTGAGGTACAGTGTAGGAGGGAGAGAACAGGGATGAAGGGGCTGACAGGCGTGAGGTACTTGAGGGAAAGGAGAGGTACTGGGCACAGGGATTGAGGATGTTCCGGTTGTATGAGATGTTGTGTAGTCCTCTTCCTGGTCCCTCCATGGAGACCTGAGAAGACTACTCATCAACAGGTTGTGGAGTAGATTTATTTTCAGGATGTTTTGAAGTGTGGAAACCCTGGTGGTGTAGTGGTTAAGTGCTACAGCTGCTAACCAAAAGGTTGGCGGTTCTAATCCTCCAGGCACTCCTTGGAAACTCTATAGGACGGTTCTACTCTGTCCTATAGGGTTGCTATGAGTTGGAATCAACTTGACGGCAATGAGTTTGGTTTGGTTTCGTTGAAGTGCTTAATTTAGTGTTCCCAAGAACAAGGGCCTAGCTCAAATGTTACCCAAAGGGGCCTTTTCCAAACAACTACAACAAACCCAAACCAGTCATGGTAGAGTCAGTTCCAATTCATGGCAACTCTGTGTGTTGTAGAGTAGAAGTGCTCTATAGGGTTTTTGGTGTTTTTTTTTTCCTTTGGCGGGTGGGGCTGCAACCTTAATGGAAACTGATGGCCAGCTCCTTTCTCCACAAACCACTGGGGGAGGGGCGGTTCAGACTGGTAACTTTTGTTACACAGTTGAGCCCCTGATACCTGGTTATATTTGTACTGCAACTGTGAATACTGCAACTGCATATAGAGCTGCTTCTAAAAGGAATATTGCTCTGCAGGTTTCCTACAACATGAGAAGGAAATAGTGTTGAATGTAAGCTCTATAAAAGTTAACAGTATTGTCCGTTTTATTTATTGCTGTGTACCCTTCTCCAAGTGTCTAGAACAGTGCCTAACACATAGAACCAAGAGCAAAAAACCAAACCTGCTGCTATTGAGTCAGTTCGACTCATAGTGACCTTACAGTGCCTACCTTTTGGTTAGCAGCTGAGCTCTTTACCACTGGGCTACCAAAGCTGAACAATGATCTGTGCTCTGCTCTGTCCCTGTCTCATACTTTTTCTCCTTCCCCGCTCCACATGCTACTGTAACCCAACAGAGCTGCTTCCAGCTCTTAGAGTGTCCCCTTCCTTACAATTCATTCACTCATACATCCGTTCAACAAGTATCTACTGAGTTTCTGCTCTATGCCAGGCATTGTGCTAGGAGCTGCAGATACTTGGTGAGCAAAACACTGTTACGTGTCTTTGCGTGGAGAGAGCATCAGCCCCCAAATTAGGTAAGTGGATGCAGTATTGTGGGTTTTGGCAAACCAGTGAAGGCCAAATACTTGGGGTTCTAAAACTGTATTAGAGTGGGAATTGTTACGGATTCAGGAGGTGATGTTTGACCCAAGCTCCAGGAGGTCAGCGGAAGCCAGATCCTTGCAAGTTGATTCAACGTCTCACTTAGTCTTTATCCCGGAAGCTCTGGGGAACCATTGCAGAGCTTTATGCAGGGTGGAGATGTTTGACATGATCAAATTTGCTTTACAAAAAAGCTCATTCTGACTGCCAGCTCCTTTGAGCTCCTTGTCACTGTCTCTGCTCGGCAACTCTCCCTTGCCCAGTCTGGGGCCCCGTGATAACTTTGTCGGGTTGTGAGGACAGCCACAGTAGGTGACTGAAATCTCAGCCACGTATTTATTGACTCTTGGCTGCTGTTCATAATGAACTCTCAGCTTCCCTAGGGGGGCCAGAGTAGATTTGCCAAGAAGAGGAGCAGCCTAGGGAGGAGGGAACTGCAAGGGATGGATATGGGGCTCCACTTTCTGTCCTCACATCTGTCTCCTTCTATTGATGCCCGCTGCTGGGATGAAGTATTAGAACTCTATAAACCTCGCGGATCTATTCCTAGAAAGGGGAGGGCTGACTGGGGAAAAGCAGATCCCTCACCATCAATGAAGGGGGAAGCAGTTCAAATGAATCATTCTATTAACTAGCAGGGGAAACCCATGGCTGTGCACAGCCACTGCTGTGTTCTGGGTGATGTTGGTGGCTGCAATATCTGCAGACTTGTCTAAGGAGAGAGTTGGGCATCACGGTCTCTCTGGCTCGAAGAAACAAGGTGGGGAGCCTTTCTGTCCCTCTGCCTGGGATGGTGATTCCGGGGTCTGAGTCAAGTTCCAGCAAAATGAGGGTCAGTCAGCAGTGATGATATCCTTGTTCCATGCCTGCAGTGACAGTGGCCTCCAGTGATAAAGGGTTGACCGTTACTCATGCAGTGCCATTGAGTTTATGAGGATTGGTCTCTAGAAGAGAAAGCTACTTTTGCTGGGAAAGTACTTTGATTATTTCTGGAAGCATTTGGGTAGATTTCAAGGATTGTTCTGGAGAGAAGGCAGATAACGAGGAGTAGACAAGAAGAGGCAGGATGGCGCTAACAATTGGTTGGAAAGCCACATGCTTTGGGATGGGATTAGCTTCCCGTAATCTCCCCAGGAAATTTTCAAGTCTTCCAGAATCATGAAAAGGTTTCTAAGCTCTGCATCTCAGATCCTGTAGGATGAAGCCCAGGTAACATGCACGAGCCAACTCTGGACCAGTGACAGTAGCCGGGGGCTGTCATACTGTGGTGGACTTGAGCCAGCATCACATGTATAAAAGCCCCAGCAGGACTAGAATATTAACTCCAGTGTCTGAGTGTGTAATGGGCAACCTCTGGCTCTCACCCACTGGGCTTGGAATCCAGGTTCTACCACTTACTGGCTGTGTGTCCTTGGATAAGTCACTTAACCTCTCTGTGCCTTCGTTTCTTTGTTTGTAAAACAGGGATAATAATAAGATGAAGAAATGAATGCATTAATGTGTATAAATCCTTGAAACAGTACTTGGCCCATGGAAATACCATGTAAGGCTGGAAAAGGGAGGCCCCTTAGACCACCTGGACTGAGAGTGTGAGAGGGTGCTTCTCCCTGGAACAGCCGTTCCTTTCACTTGTGTTCTGTTTGTTTTTGCTTTTGTTGTCTCTTTCCTGCTTGTGCCTCGTCTGTCACCAATAGTAACCATAGTTTCCATAACTTGGAGCTAGTATGTGTCAGAGGTAGTGGTAAGCAATGAATGCGAGTTGTCTCACTAATCCTCATTACCATCCTAGGAAGAAAGAACTTGTTACCCCCATACACATATAAGGAAACTGAGGCTAAGAGTCAGCACACAGTGTGTGCAAAGCTATGTGCCTAATACACAGCGGGGATGTACCCAGAGGAGTTTTAGCCCAGTTTGGACTGGCTCCAATGTCCACGCCCTTGGCTGTGGCTGAGTTTCCTGTTTCTTCTGCTCTCTGCCTGTGTGTTCCACAGTGACAGCTACCCCCAGGGTTCCCACCCAATACAGGAAGTTCAGGAACCAAGACTCCTCATAGGCCCCTGAAGTTGAGTTCACCAGTGCTATGACTGGGACTCTGACCTCTGGTGCAGTCCCTGATGGCCAGAAGGGACAGACTTTGTGACCCAAAGCCCAGTGACTTGAGTGGAAGGGACTGTATGCTACTGTTTTCTCTGGATGGTGTTGGGAGAACAGTGCCTGGGGAGGCAGAAAGTAAGCCTGCCACTCTGTCCTTCCCGGCTCCAGAATTGCTCAATTTGGTCAAATCCAAGGACTTTATAACTTGGTATTTTCAGATCTTAGAATATTAAAGGTGATCCAGTATTCCCCCATCTTACAGATGAAGAAACTGAGACACAAAGCCAAGATAGCCATTTGCTAAGGTCTCATATAGGAAGATAATGCAAGAGGTTTCTGGGCTTAGACTCTAAGCCTTTTTTTTTTTTAATTGTAATGGTTAATGTTGTGTGTCAACTTGGCTCGACCATGATTCTCAGTGGTTTGGCAGTTACAATGTAACTTGTCAACTGTGTCATGACATAATCACCTCTGTAATAAGAGCTGACATAGTGTAATATGTATAGTGTATGATATGTATACCAATGTATAATGATTAGATAGTGTTATGAGCAGCCAGTCAGTTGTAAGGGAGTTTCTTTGGGAATGTGGCCTGTATCCAAGATCTGTGGACTTGCTGGCTTTTGCTTGCTCTGTATCCTGCATCTGGCCTCTCATCTGACCTCTGGTTTTTGGGACTTGAGCTAGTAGTTTATCTGCTGATCTTAGAATTCACCAGACTTCACAGCCTGTGAGCCAGTAGCCTGCTGTCTTACCTACTGATCCTGTGATTCACCTGCCTCTGAAGCCTGTGAAGCAGCATCCTGACATCTGAACTGCCAAGCTTGGGTTTGCCAATCCCTGTGGCTACATGAATCGGCAGAAGCCTCTGGTCTGATCCATGAAGTTGAGACTTTCTGGACTCTACTGTCATGTAAGCTGTTTCCTTGATATAAATTTCTCTATATAGGTAGTTATATGCTTTACTGATTTGGCTTCTCTAGAGAACTCAGCCTAAGATATATGTATATATCTATATGTGTGTATGTATGTGCCAAGCCAAAGCCAATGTATGTAGGCATGTATTTTATGGGGTTTGACAATTAAGTTCATGAACTCATCCTAGAAATCCTCATCTTCATTGTTGAATATCACTATGATTACCTTTGAAGTACTCCCTTTGGGAAGCTATGCACTGATGCCAGCACCTAATCTATTCTTCAGAGCAATTTTGGAACTCTTTGGATCATCAGAGTTGTTGTCCTATTACCCTTGATGTCCTGAATGTCATCAAAATGTCTTCCTATCAATATTTCCTTTATCTTCAGGAAAAGAAAAATTCACTGGGAGGTCAGATCAGGTGAGTAGGTACGGTATTCCAATACAGTTTTCTGCTTACTGACTAAAAACTCCCTCATAGACAGTGTTGTGTGAGCTGGTGCATTGTTGTGATGCAAGAGCCATGAGTTGTTGGTGAATAGTTCAGGTCATTTTTGTCTAACTTTGTCATGCAGCCTTTTCAGCACCTCCAAATAGTAAACTTGGTTAACTGGTATCAAAAAAGATTAACAACATCATGTTGACTCTTGATTTGGACTGACAGAACTCCTTTGGTCATGAAGAACTGGCTGACTTCCATTGTGTACTTTGATGCTTTATTTCAGGGTCTTATTGTTTTATCACTGGTGATAACACAGCCCCAAATATCGCCTTGCCTCTCCAAAAGCTCTTGGCAAACGTCTACTCTCTTTTGCTTTTGTTTATCCATGAGCTTCTTCAGGACCATTTTTGTACACACTTCTCTTGTCCAAGATTTTCACTTAAAACTTTCCTGTTTCTCTACTGATGTTTATTTGGTCTGCTATGCTTCTCATAGTCAGCCGACAATTTTGATGCACAACTCAATGACTTTTTGCAATATTTTCATCAGTTCTGCTGTTACCGGCCACTCTGACCTCTCTTCATCAGTGGTGCTTTCTCTCCCCTCAGAAAAATGTTTAATCCATTTGTACACTGCCATTTTCTTTGTGGCATTATCCCCATAAACTTAGACTAACATGTCCCTGATTTCACTTCCACTCTTGCTGAGTTTAACAATAAATTTAATGTTTGGTCATAGCTCTAATTCAAGCTCTGACATTCTTGTGACAGCACATGAAAACACACAACAACAATAATGAACACCATGCAGCAAGACACTGCCACATGTTGCCATAAACACAGCTGTGAGACACTGATATACTGAAGTTATGAAACCTTACCAAGTTGTACAGTGCTGCCAATGTAAGTGCATGGTGACAAGTTTGTGAACTTCATTGTCAGACCTTGTATATATATATATATATATATATATGTAGAGAGAGAGACAGATTTAACTTAAAGAAATGGCTCATGTAGTTGTAGAGGCTAGAATGTCACCAGTATGTGGGTCAGGCTGGAGGCGTCTCCTAATTTACGTAGCCATTCAAAAAAAAAATAAACCAAACCGAATGCTCTCAAGTTTGTTTCCACTTGTAGCAACTCTGTAAGACAGAGCAGAACTGCCCCATAGAGTTTCCAGGGAATGCCTGGTGAATTTGAACTGCCAGCCTTTTAGCAGCTGTCTCCAGGAGGTTGGCAAACCCAAGACTGACAAGTCTGACAGCGGACCTCTTGTTCACAAGCTGCAGAGATTGACCAATCCCAGCATCAGCAGACAAGACAGCAGGTAAGCTTCTAGCTCAAGTCTCAAGAACTGGACATCAGGTGCATAGGAGCCAGAAGCAGGATCCAGAGTAAGCCCATGAGCCTTGCTAGAAAGTCCACCTATTTTGGCTACAGGCCACAGCCCCAAAGAAACTCCCTTTCAACTGACTGGCTGTTCACAGCGGATCCCATCATGGAGGTGATCACATTATATCAGATCTTGTCATGGAAATGATCATATCATCACATGACTGCCAGACTACATCTTAACTGCCAAACAGCTGAGAATTGTGGCCTTAACCATCACTATATCTATTACACGGACACACACACACCACAGTTCATTGGTTTTGCTTCTCTGGAGAACCCAGCCTACACTTGCCAATTCATCATTTTTCAGGTGTATTATTTAGTGATATCAATCACATTAATTTTGTTGCGCAACCATCACACATAATGATTATTTAGGACTCTTCCCACCACAATTGATTGTACCTCAACCCCAGACCAGGAGAGACTTAGAAATGCCATGCTTGCCCACTTGGTGAAAAAAAGGAGTTTGTTCACTTTCTTCTTTCTCACTTAGGCTCACTCTGCCCACCGTCTCAGAGCTGTTAAGAAAAGCCTGTTAAAAAAAAAGAAAGAAAGAAACTCCAGTCTCATTCTGATGTTTTATTAATGGAGCCTGCTGGTGTTTCAACAGTTCTAATTAGGGCTGAATTTTACTGTATTTGAACCCCAGGGAGCATCAGGGAAAGGGGGCTACTGAACAAACCTGAGGATCAAATGAATAAGTTAATTAAATATCACCATGTAGGCAGCTTGAGGCAGACAGACCTGTAGCCCTTCCTTGCCTGACACATAGATGGGAAGCTTGGGGGCTAAGGGGGCAGGAGACAGAAACTAGTGCGTGGGCACAGGTGAACTGTCGAAGACATCAGCCTAAGTTTTCACCAGCCACCAGTTTTTCAGCCAAGGTTTGGTTTCCTTTGTTAAAACACACAAGAGGTCACCTGTCTGGTCAGGCCACTGCTTCCCTAGTCTCACCCCGAAGACACATACCAAACCAAAAAATCAAATCCATTGCTGTCGACTCAGTTCCAACTCACAGTGATGTTATACAGTTGTGTCTAGGTCACCTAAAGAATTTATTTTATTTGGCATTCACATCATTCTTGTTGTCCACCAGGCACCTCTGTCAGTGTTTTATGAACAGCAACTCTTAATTCTCACAGCAACTCTATCAGGTATGTATTATTTTGTACCCATTTTATAGGTGATGGTGCTGAGGCAGAGGATATGGATTTGCCTGGGAATTCTCAGCTGTGAAGGGAAGAGATGGAGTTCATGCCCAGACTTCTCAATCTAAAGTCAGTGCTCCTAACTACTGCATTTCTCTGCCTCTCAGTATTTGCAGCTGACACCAGGAAGCAGGAGGTCCAGCTTCATCAATATACTTAAACCCTCATCCTCCAGTGGGTCCTCATCATATCAGGCCAGCAGTTAGCCTTCTGCAGGACCAAAATCTTAGCTCCAGTGTCTCTGTGGTTAAGAGGACAACTTCCAGCTCCTGACGACCTGACTTGGAACCCAGGTTTTACCACTCTCTAACTGTGTGACTTGGGACAAATCACTGAACGTCTCTGTGCCTTGGTTTCTTTATCTTCAAAATTGGCATAATACTTGTAAGGAATGAATGAGTTAATACGTGAAAGCCCATGAAATAGTATCCAGCACATGGAAAACATTCAGGGTGCGGTTTGCCGTTATTGTTATTTTTGTTGTATTTTTATTCCCTAAAGCTTTCAGTACCACTTAATTCCTGACCCCAACATTGTTTTCTGTTTTCATCCCTAATTTTCCTCTCAAAGCTGAAGTTCAAATGTTAGCTGATTTACTCTTTATTATTATTTTCCCTGTTTTATATAAAAGACCTAAGCCACAGAGAGGTTAAATGCCTTGTCCCAGATCACACAGCTCCAAATTGTGCCTTCTCCACTCAGTCTGGCTGCAAACTCACCCCTTCATATAACTGCTGCCTGGTACAGACCTTGTCCAGTGGCAGACTGAACCTCTGGTCCCCAGCACCCCACAGGTCAAGGTGCTGCTCTTCTCTCATTCTCAGAATCAGCACTATGGATAGCTCCCACTGCTGTCATGTAACTAAGGATCTTCTAGTTGGCTTGGCTTGGCAGTTCCCTAAAAGGGTTCTGCTTTGAATCATCACAATAGCCAGAAGGATAAAGACAAAGCAAACTCCTCTTCCAAGATCACTGGAAATCAATCAGCCAATCAAGAAATGTTCGCTGAGAACTTTTAAATGCTCTGCAGCCACCACTTGTCCATCAGTGGAGACCTGCTTGCGTGGTGCTGTAATGAAGACCAGGTTTCAGTGGAGCTTCCAGACTAAGACAGACTAGGAGGAAAAGCCTGGCGATCTACTTTCAAAGATCAGCCAATGAGGAAATCCTTTAGATCACGAAGACCTGACTGGCAGTTGATCTTGGAGAAGGTGCAGCACTGGGTGGCATTTGGTTCCATTGTGTCTGGGTTTGCCATGAGTTGGGAGCCACCTTGACAGTGGTGAACAACAAAAACAACTCAGGGATGGAAAGAATACAAGACACAGCTACAGCTAAAACATCTTTAATCCACTTGTAGAAATGAAGGTTTGTTAGCAGAAGGAGACAATGTATTCTGAATGAGGCAGTCTAGCTTGGTAGTTCTGTGGACTCTGGATCCAAAGTGCATGGGTTTAAATCCTAGCTCTGCGGTGTGGCCCTGGGCCAATTAACCTGTCTCTCTGGGCCTGAGTTTGCACATACCATATTAGTACACAAAATAATACCTGGGTTATGCTTTTCTTTGCTGACTCTTTGCACCTCTCCCCAGGTGTTTTGTATGTGCTATGCTAATTTTTTTGAGTAACATAAAAAAAACTAGCAGAGTGATGCTTACAAAAATACCTGTGGGAGCAGCGGCAAAAAAAAAAAAAAAAAGCTAAGTACACATTATTTGTGTAAATGCAGTATACAATTAAATGTGTCTGTGTACATAAGGAGCTGAAAACCCTAGGGGACAGTTCTACACTGTCACACATGGGGCTGCCAGCAGTCAGGATGGATTGGACAGCAATAGGTGTGAGTTTTTTGGCATTGGTGCTGTGTTTTGTGTATACCATCACAGACAGGCTAGAAAACCCAGCCTGTCCCTAGAGCTACTGTGGTGATAAAGACTAAAACCCATTGCCACTGAGCTGATTTGGAGTCCTGGTGTTCCCTATACAGCAGAGAAGAACTGCCTTATAGGATTTCCAAGGAGAGGCTGGTGGATTTGAACTGCCAACCTACTGGCTGGCAGCCAAGCTCTTACCCTCTGTCTCACCAGGGCCCTGGGACCAAAAAGTTCATCAAAATACCTGTCATTTCTTTGAGCACTTAACATGTGCCTGACACTGTGCTCAAAGCCTTCAGTTCTTCGACTCATTTTATTGATGACTCAACCTGTGAGACAAAACCCACCAGCACAATACAATAATAGTCATTTTCAAAAGGGGCTTTGTCATTAGCAGAGCAAAATTTCAGCAAGTGTGTTATGAATCCTCTGGTAAGTGAGTCCATCTGGAAGTGGAGGAAGCTGGGGCAGGCAGGTGGGGACAACTGTGGATTCTGATGAAACATCTGTATTTGTGGTCCATCCAGCCTGCTCCCCATCCCAGGATTTGGCGCTGGAGCTGTGGATGGCTTTGGGTTTGCATTTCTCTTTGCTTATCCTTCAATATTGCCCTTCCATGCACTTCTAGGACGTATTTGATCCCATGGGCTGCCTTTTCCAGGCATCTGTGGCAGGGTGGCACTTGGAATGTTTGTGGATGCCCTGGCAAGGCTTGGGTGCTGTCTGCTGGGGCCCATGCTCCAAGCCTGTTAATTGCATCCAGAATGGCGTTACAGAGGCAGGCACTACGGCGCGCTGGCCTGAATCAAACCCTGGATTAATTAAAAAGTGCCCAAGTGGATTGAATATTTCATGACCTGAAGGCTGAAGTCAAGGTCTCTTCGGAATAGAAATCAGATGTGAATGTGTGTTACGGGTGGCGAATGAACACAGGAAGGGGGGAAGGAGGGAGAGAGAGAGAGAGAACACAGGTTAACCGAACTCAAACTCTTTCTCACCTTCGCCATCACAATTTGTTGTTGCTAGCTGCCATTGAGTTAGCCATGACTCACAGAGAACCCATGCACACTGGAACAAAACTCCACCTGGTGCTACCCCAGCCCTGTGATCAGTTGGACATGGCATTGTTCTCATCCACAGGTTTTCCCTGGCTGATTTTGGGAAGTACATAGCCAAGCCTTTCTTCCTCATCCCCTGAGACCTGTTCACCATCACAGCAACACTGGGTGCACTGGCTGGGAATCAAACCCGGGTCCCACACCTGCGAATTCTACCTCAGAACCACCACTGTGCTCTTCAGAGTGTGATCTGCTTTTCAGAATGCTTTCACAGTGTCATTTAACTGACACCTCAGGGACTCCATGAGGCCAGACAGAATGCACTCCTGGTCAGCCCTAACCACGGGAAGATTCCTGAGCACAGAAAAGGTCTGTCTGCCCAGGCTCCCTGTGGGCTGTCAGTGGGGCTGAAAAGCAAGCCTTGCTCCGTGACTGTGTCCTAGAATCTGTAAGGGCAGCTCCCACCTCCTGAGCAACTGCTTCCCACGACCTCTAGGACATTTCTTCCAGAATGAACACCAAATTGAGAGGAAACGTGGATTCTTGCAGTAGACTGAGGAATCCTGTATGTCCCCCTGGGTGTCTCCTAGGTTGCCCAGGTCATAAAATGATTAAGTGCTCAGCTACTAACTGCAAGGTTGGTGGTTTGGAATCCACCCAGAAGCACTCAGAAGAAAGACCTAGTGATCTGCTTCTGAAAACTCAGCCTTGAAAGCCTGGAAGAGTCCAGTTCTACTCTGAAATTGACTTGATGGCAACTGGTTGGTTGGGTTGTCCTCAAGAATTGGCTATAGTAGCTGCGTCCTAATTTCTGTGTGTGAGTCTGACTGTGTTGTTGCCCCTCCGTCTTTTTGTGTGCTGTGCTGCATGTCTGTCTTTGTGTGTCTCTCTTTGCCCTCTGCTGTCTGCCAACCAGTCTCTCCGCCTCTTCTCTGTGTCTTCCTGCATCTCTGTTCCATTTGCTCGACTCACATCCCTCCCTGCCCTCATTGTGGCTTCTTCTCTGCCCTTTTGTCTCTGTCCCACCTCCTCTTTCTTCTCCTTCTCCACCCCTGTCTGCCCAGTTCACATTTCAGGCTTCTTTGCCATTTTCTCTGGCCTTCTGCTTCAGTCTCTGCCTTCCCTTCTCCTCTCTCCTCATTCTGCCTCTTTCCTATTCCATTAAGAATACCTTATTGGTGGCTTTAATCAGTTCCAATCAGTAAGTACTTCTAAATCCCCCGCCACAAGCCTGACACGAAGCTGAGGACTCCTAGGGACACAGACCCAGACTGGACCCTGTCTGCAGGTGGCTCTCAACCAGGTCTAGGAACTTAATAACACTTCCATTTTGCAATCAGCCTCAGCCTGCAAGTGACACTGTGTGTGGTCACCTCCAAGGGGAATGGTCCAGATGACAGCCACAGGGACAGAAGACAGGAGGCTGGTTTTCTCTATGCTCAGGTTGGACAGGGGCCATGCAGCTGTCCTGGGTGGGGTCATGTCACTAGGGGGCAGGACCTGCTCTTGCCCATCAGGACAGGTAACCTTTGCTCATCAATGGGTCGGGCTGGGCTCTGCCATTTACCCTGACTTGGAAGATCACATCACCCCTCTGGCATCCACATTTCTCATTTATAAAATGAGTATCATCTCGAAGCTTTTCAAGGACTGATAGTTACATAAGTCAGTGTGGCCTGGGCCCCGTGACTCCACATTTGGTGACTTCTCAAATGAAATGCGAGACCGAGGGAGGCTGGTGGCTCTAATTATCTTGCCAGTCCCTTGCTCTGCATATCAATTTCCCTCCCCTTGCAATTCCTGTTCTATATATCACGCTGGCAAGTGGACACCTTGGGAAATCACATAGTTTTGTACTCGAGATTTGTTAGGAGAGACGTTTCTTTCACTTGATAATCTCTTATTTATAGGTTTGTTCTTAATATGAATGAGACTGTCTGTCTCCGTCTTGTTTTGACAGCTTTATCAACACCTCTGTGGCTGCATTTTCATCCAGAACTGAGATCACACTGAGTCAGCATAAGTAACTTTGCAGATGTCTGCAGGCCCCAGGAGCTGGGTCTCCTGGAAGCCACCTCCTTCCACTTCTTCAGGGGTATCTGCTTCCTTCTCTGAGAGCCACAGCTGACTGTCACATCATGCCTGCTGCTGAGATGGTGGGATTTTGTAAAACTCTTGTAGCTTCACTGGGGTTAGGGTTTCATGTAGCAGGTGCTTCTTTTCTGAGGCAGTAGATACTGTTGGAAAAACACAAAGTTTGGAGTCAGATTGACCTAGTTCAAGTCCTGGCTCAGTGATTTAATAACTGTGAATTTTCTCATCAGTTAAAAAAGGAAAAGAAAACCAGTTTTGTAAATAGCTATTGAATTTGTTAGGCATATATAAGTGCTTTATATATAAAAACTAGTCATGGTGGAGTCCATACGGGTTCATGGTCCATGTGACCCATGTGCCAAAGTACATCTGTGCTCTGTACCGTTTTCAGTGATTGACTTTTCAGAAATGCATTGTCAGGCCTTTCTTCTTAGGTGCCTGTGGGTGGATTTGAACCTCCAACCTTTCAACTAGCAGCAGAGTGTGCTAACCATGTGCTCCATCCAGGGAGCTTGCTTTATGTGTAACCAACTACCTATGAATCAACTCTGACTCAAGGCAACTCCTGTGTCTTACATATACAAAAACCCTTTGTCAAGTTAATTCTGACTCATAGCGATCCTATAGGACACAGTAGAACTGCTGCATAGGGTTTCCAAAGAGCAAATGGTGAGTTCAAACCACCAACCTTTGGTTAACAGCCGAGTACTTTAACCACTGCACCACCAGGGCCCCACCTGCTTGAAGTACATTTTCTTTGGGGAAGAACAAGAAATGAATAATAAAACACTGACTAAATATCTTCCTGAAGGCAGGAATATTTTGTAAGTAGCAATAATACCTTAAATTTGCACTATGTCTGTTCAAAAAATGTTCCCCATGTACTCTGTCTTACTTCATTGAATGATTTCCTGTGGACCCCCAGAGAGGAGAACAGGCAGAAGGGAAACTGGTTGACCTCCAACTTGGTGCCAGACATTTGTTGAGTCACTTTATAGATATTATGATTTTTTTTCCAATTAAACATATTTTTTAGATTATGTAAGTAACACACTGTAAAACTTTCAAATGATCCAGGAGAATAAAAATTAAAAAGTGTAAGTCCCCCATCACCCCCTGTACCGAACTCCATTTACTTTCATGCAGATAATCTCTGCAGGCTTTGGTGTGTGTTTGCTCAGACTTGGTTCTGTGTACTTCTATAAATACATATATTCTTCTATGACTATATAAACAAACCATATTTCATTTATTCTAAGATGTACTCTTTTCATTTTTTTTTAATTTAAAACTTCTGGAATAAGGATGGCTCTTACAGTGGAAGGCACTGAATAGCAGCTACAATTTCTGCTTTCTCAAATAAAACTCACTGCTGCTGAGTTGATTTTGAGTCATAGCAACTTTATAGGACAGAGTAGAACTGCGCCATAGGGTTTCCAAGGCTGCAACCTTTATGGAAGCTGGCAGTCACATTTTTCTCCCGCAAAGCAGCCAGTGGATTCAAGCCAGCAGCAATTCAGTTAGCAGTTGAGCACTTAACCACTATGCCTCCAGGAGGACTCTTTCTTAGTGATAACTGAAATAAAGGTGTGTCTTGCAATTCATGGTATCTGACAGCAAGGCAATGCAGCAGATACAGAGCTTACACGGCTATATAGATGTATATACGATTGTGGGGATTGCATGGACAGCTTTTGGTATACCTAGGTCTACTTAGGTCATTTTAATGGCTGCAGGAGCTGCCACTGTTTTCTTTATTCAGCCTGGTGATGTACTTTGGAAAAATTAGCTGTTGGAAACTCTGTGGATAACAGTGAATCAGAATCGACTCAAGAACAACTGGATAAACCCTGGTGGTACAGTGGTTAAAAGCTATGGCTGCTAACCAAATGGCAGGCAGTTCAAATCTACTAGGTGCTCCTTGAGAACTGTGGAGCAGTCCTACTCTGTCCTATAAGGTCACTGTGAGTTAGGGTCATCTCAGTGGCAGTGGGTTCTACAACTGTGACACCACATAATAGGCTTTGCATTCTTAGCTTCTTTGAAGAACATATAGATCAGAATTCTTCCATATGCTTTTATTGCCCACAGAAAGGGGAAAGAAGTGACTTACTAGCTGTTACTGTAGGAATTATTTTTTTAAATATCATTTTACTGTGAATGGGACATGTGCACAGTCATTTTTTTTCATACCCACTCTCCGTATTGCTAAGGGAGACTGAGGACAGGCCTGTGCAGAAAGGCAAAGAGCCCTGGAATCTTCTATAAAGTGGAAGTGGAGCTTGGAAATGCCCCCATGCCACAAGCAGAATAAGGGCAACTGCGTAAGTTGTATTTTTGTGTTGCTTTTCCCTATTTGGAATCACAGACTGGCACTTTGCCATGAGAAATTGTGTAAAAAGCTTTTGTAGATGGAAAGGGGACATTTCTATGAAAGGAAACTGGGGTTATAGATTTCAGATTTTTAACAGACTTGTGAGGGTCCTCTGGTCTAGCCCCCTGCCTGCTGTGGGAACCTTGTGCTCCAGTCCCCTCAACTGGGCTCAGCCTCTGCCTGCATGCCTGCTGTTCTCCAAAGAGCTCTGTGTTTCAGTGAACAGTGTAGGTGCAGAGTGATAAGCACCATAATAGTGCTAAGCCTTGGGTACCAGGGGAGAGAAAGAACTAACACAGTCTGCAGAGTCCAGGAATACTTCCTGGAAATGGCAGACACTGTCGGTGGCTTTATCAGTTAGAAAGACTTTAACCCCAAAAACCCGTTGCCATGGAGTTGATTCCCACTCATGGCGACCTCAAAGGAAGAGTAGATTCCAACTCATAGCAACCCTATAGGTCAGAGAAGAGCTGCCCTTAGAGTTTCCAAGGAGTGCCTGGTGGATTTGATCTGCTTACCTTTTGGTTAGTAGCTGAAGCACTTAACCAGTATGCTGCCAGAGTTTCCAGAAAGGCTTTAGCAGCACACAGCATAATACTTGGGTGGGTGAGTCGGGGAGGTATGGGGGCAGTGGTGGTTCACTGGTAGAATTCACACCTTTCATGTGGGAGACCTGGCTTTCATTCCTGACCAATACACTCAGGTGCAGACACCACCTGTGTGTCACTGGAGGCTTGCACATTACTGGGATGCTAAGCAGGTTTCAACAGAGCTTCAGGACTAAGATGGGCCAGGAAAGACAGTCTGGTGATCTACTAAAAATCAGCCAGTGAAAACTCAAGGGCAGTCTAATTCCATTGTCAATGACATGGTCTCACCATGGGACAAGAGCCAACTCAATAGCAGCTACCAGCAACAACATATACCTACGTAATAATGGCCAAGTAAAAAAATGGCTAAATACAACTCAAAATCCAGAGAAAAGCAATTCCAAGGCTGCTTCAGTGACTCAAGGACGTCATCAAAGAGCCAAGTTCTGTTCATCCTCTACTCTACCCATGTTAACTCTTTGGTTTTTCATACTCAGGTTTTTTGTCACAAGGTCTCTAGATGGCTGTCAAAGCTCCCAGCATCACATTTTCTGATGCTACGCCCTGGTGGCACAGTGCTTTAGCACTTGGGTGCTAAGCCAAAGGTTAGTGATGCAAATCTACTAGCTGCTTCTTGGGAGAAAGATGTAGCAGTCTGCTTTTGTGAGGATTTTAGCTTTGGAAACCCCATGAGGCAGTTCTATTCTGTCTCATAGGGTCGCTATGAGTTGGAGTTGTCTTGACAGCAACAGGTTGGGTTTGATTTGGAATAACAGCACAGGGAGCCATGGTGGCTGGTTAGGAGCTCAGCTGCAAACTAAAAGGTCAGCAGTTCAAACCCACTGCCTGGTAGTTCAGCATCCATAAAGATTACAGCCAAGAACAGTTTATAGTGATCCATTTTATTCTGCAATGCATGGGGTTGCCATGACTTGGAATCAAAAGGTTTGGTTTTTCGCTTTACTATGTCAAACAGAAACCCTGGTAGCGCAGTAGTTAAGTGCTATGGCTTTTGACGTTTGTCAGCAGTTCAAATCCATCAGGCACTCCTTGAAAACTCTCTGGGGCAGCTCTCTTCTGTCCTATAGGGTCACTATGCATCAGAATTAACTTGATGGTGATATGTTTGGTTATTATTATTATTTTTTAATATGTCAAAACACTGTGAATGCCAAGAATACAATAATGTTAAATGAAATAAAAATGAACTTATGTGAGTCACACAGTGGCAGTGGTTGAGAGGTCAGTGCCCCCAAGACATGTCTTTACTGAGACTTGAGCCCAAACCCATTGCCATCAAGTTGCTTTCGGTTCACAGTGACCCTATAGGACACAGTAGAACTGCCACACAGGGTTTCCAAGGTTGCCATCTTTATATAATGTCTTGGGGAATGGCTGGTGTGTTTGAACCCCTGATCTTGGAGTTAGCAGCCAACCACTGAACCACTGAGCCTCCAGGGCTCCTGTCATTCAGCCCACCCACATTGACCAATGAGATTCTGACAATCTTTCAGTAGTAAATGGTACAAGCCAACCAGAAAGAAGCTTCTTTCTTTCGCCTTTTGCCAGTAAAAGCCAGTTGCTGCTGATGCTTGGCTGACTACCTTTCCATATGTGGCTTAATGCTGCTTGCTTTGAGAATCTTTTGCTGCTCCAAAAAACTCTTTGAATAGATTTCTATTATTAATTTGGTTTCTTTCATCAGCAGTAGACAAGACACACGCAATCTCCAAGCTCAAATGAGTGAGGAGACCTGGCATATGCATGCCTCTAAATATGTATAATGCATGTTACACAAGGGTATTATGGGAAGGACCATGAGAGGTTGGCCATAGCCTTCCCTGAGCAATGACATTTAGAGTGCCGTGGGAAGAGTATGAGGCCTGTTACTCCAAATCCAAGTTCAGCCTCTTTCTGACCCTGTCAATCCTGGGGGCACTAACTTAGGCAGTCCAGCACCCCTTCTCTGCAGATGCCTGTCTCAGCCAGCCCTGGGGGCACGTGGCACCTCTTTTGACTAGGCTGGGGACAGCGAGGGGGAGGACAGTTTTCTTCATGACTTTGGTTTGTCTGTTTCCTGTTCCCCTTATCAGTACTGCTGGTAATTACATCGGTGCCCTTTGCTTGCTTCTCCTCTCTGACCAGACGTCTGATGATATTTCATTGTTCTCTGAAATTACCTCTGAGAGATTTTAAATAAAAATGAGAAATGGGCTCTTACAGCCTCTATGTTGGCGCTATGCAGTTTTTCCTTCCCTTTCCCCGTGTCACAACCAACAAATTGGACACAGTTCCTGCTCATACATCTCTTGGCCCCAGGGCCTCCTGAGGGAGGGGGTAAAGACTGGGGAGATGTCAAAGAGGCAGCACACATTAGTAAAAATCTTGGAAATTGTACATTAAAACCCATACTCCTGCCTTCCCTTGAGAAAAAAAACAAGCAGCCTATCTCCAGGACATAGCACTTATTTGGCTCTAGCTGGGGAGTGGTTGTTTGATTTGGATGGGGCACTGCAAGATGCATTTTGCCTCAGATCCCACTGTGCCCTGTTGCTTAGCCACTGAAGACACTCTAGTTTGCATTGAATCTTATTTTGGATCTGGCCCGTCTTAAGTGTGGAATTGCTTTGGGGTACAAAAATTCTGACTCACAGTGACCTATGTGGTAGAAAATAACTGCCCTAGAGGGTTTTGTTGGCTGTAGTCTTCATGGAAACAGATTACAAGGTCTTTCTCCAGAAGGGTTGCTGGGTGCCAACATTTCTATTAATAGTTGAACTCTTAACTATTGCACCATGAGGGTTCTTTGTATAGAATTAGGGTAGCTATTATTGACCCTGGAAACCCTGTTTGTGTAGTGGGTAACTGCTGTGGCTGCTAACCAAAAGGTTGGCAGTTCAAATCCACCAAGCGCTCCTTGGAAACTCTATGAAGCAGTTCTACTCTGTCATGTAGGGTGACTGTGAGTCAGCATTGACTAAGAGGTAGTGGGTTTTTGTTTGTTTGTTTAAATTGATTCTGGTGCCATAGTGTTTAAGAGCTACATGCTGCTAACAAGAAAGTCAGCAGTCTGAATCTAAGAGACAGTCCTTGGAAACTCTTAAGAGGCAGTTCTACTCTGTCCCAAGGGGTGCTATCAGTTAGAATCTACTCAACGGTAGTGGGTTTTGGTTTGAGTATTGCTGATCCCTGAGGGCACAGTGGTTAAACATTCCACTACTAACCAAAAGGTTGGCAGATAGAATCCACCAGCTTCTCCTTGCAGAATCTATGGCACAGTACTACTCTGTCATATAGGGTCTCTGTGAGGTAGACGAGACTGCAAGGCAATAGGTTTGGATCTCTGGTTATTACCAATCATGGGACTGAGTGGTGTTTCCTTCTGTTGTGCACGGAGTCTCCATGAGTTGGGGGCTCATTCAGTGGTATCCAACAACAACATTATTATTAATGGTAATAATGGTAATCATTTTCCATAACTCCAGTCCCTGAGCTGGATAAAAAGGATATCAGGGCTTTCCTGCAAAATAGGCGGGGGTAAGAAGAATGATATCTCAACCAAGTATTCAAATACCCTCCCCACTTCCTTCTAATCAGCACTTTTATATTAGAATATTTCTTAGTAAGTTGTACAAAATCCCTACCCATAATAGAAACAGTGCCTGTTGTAGCTAGGTGATTATCATTATTTACCATCAACCCACAATTAGACACAATTTCAATAATTGCTCAAACAGAGAGCACATGAATACCTTTTTTTCTTTTTTAAAGAAAAACTCAGATTCATGAAAACAATCCAAGTTGGTGGTGAGACCTTTAAGATCCACAGGGCACTTTGCTTTCAGGTCAGGTCGGGATGATAAACACAGAGGGAATCATCCAAGGTATGGGCCAGCCCACTGATGGGGTTGTCTTAAGGATGGATTCAGGACAAGGACTTCGCACTGGCTCAGTCTAGCAAAACAGCTGTCTCCATCAGCAAAGTGAAATAATGATTTCAATGAATTTTTTATCTGATTTCTACCAAACTGGTGAGTGTTCATCTGCTCCAGCTGCTCTTTCTTTGTACCTCTCCCCTCTCCGCAGTCCTCTTTTCTCTCCCCTTCCCTGTCTTTTTCGTTCCCTTCCTTTTTCCTCTCTTTCCTACCCTCCCTCCTTTCCTATCCATTCTCCTCTCCCCTCCTGTTCTTTCCCTTCCCTTTCCCTCTTCTCTCCAACCCTCCCATCTCCTCCCCTTCTCTTCCTTCCCCTCTCTTTTGTTCTTTCTTACCGCCCCTTCCTCTCCTCTCTTCTGTGGCATTCTAGAGTCATTGCGTAGCTGCCAGAGTGCTGTGGGTGCTGTCCTAGGTGCTGGCGATACAGTTGAAGTGTGCAACCCAGCATTTTCCTCACCTTGGATCATAGAGGGTGAGATCAGACTGCCATTGCACAGGTACTTGCTGACCACCTACTGTGTGCCAGATAGGGTTCTAGGGGCTGACTAGTCATCAGTAATCAAGCAGATAACTCTCAGAATTCACATTCTAGAGAGAGGACAAGGCTGATGAACAGAAACACTCAAAGCAAGAGAAACACAGGCAGTGGTAAATGCCTGGAAGATAGTTTTCAAGTTACCTGGGGAAACACATTTACCTCAGAGCCCAGCTTGTGAGCACTTCAAAAAGGTTCTTTTCCAGTTTACATCCTTATTCAGACAGTGTACAGAATCTCTCCCTTCTTCTCAATTGGATTCTCTTCTTGTCTCCCCTTTTATCTTGGGTTCTGGAATCAGTGACCCCTAAGTCTGAATCCCAGATCTGCTGCCACCGTTGTGCATCCCTGAGCTGTTTGCTTGATATCTGTGTGTCTCAGTTTTCTCATCTGGAAAATGAGTAAACGAATAGCACCCTTCCCACAAGGTTGAAATGCGAACCAAGTAAAGTATTGCTATAGTGTTTATACAGTACACATGAGTCCCTGGGTGGCACAAACAGTTAAGTGCTCAACTGGCCAAACGGTTAGCAGTTCACACCGACCTAGAGGCACCTAGGAAGACAAGCCTTCAGAGATGCTTTCCAAAGGTCACACCTTTTAAAACCCTGTGGAGCAGTTCTACTCTGCACACATAGGAGTCCAATCGACTTGACAGCAACCAACAGCAATGCCATACTAAGCACTTTGCAAATACTTGTTTTTAAATGAGTTAATCCTCTGAACTCTCCTTGTGTTTCCAAGCCCAATCCAAACCTTACCCGCCCTTATAGCCTGAATTGTGTCCACTCAAAATGTGTGTCAGTTTAGCTAAATTATGGTTCACAGTATTGAGTGGCTGTCTACCCTTTTTTATCTGATATGATTATCCTATCTGTTGTAAATCCTAACCTCTATAATGTTAATGAGACAGGATTAGAGACCCTTATGTTAATGAGGCAGGACTTAATCTATAAGACTAGGCTGCATCTTGAATCAATCTCTTTTGAGATATAGAAGAGAGAATCTAGAAGAAAGACATAGGGACTTTGTACCACCAAGAAAGTAGTGGCAGGAGCAGAGCTTATCCTTTGAACCTGGGGTCCCAGTGCAGCTAGACCAGGGGAAGATTGATGACAAGGACCTTCCACTAGAACCAACAGGGAAAGCCTTCCCCCAGAGCTGGTGTCCAGAATTCAGAATCCTAGACTCCTAGGATGTGAGAAAATAAACTTCTGCTTGTGGAAGTTATCCACTTGTGGTATTTCTGTTAGAGCAGCACTAGGTGACTAAGACACCTCTGCTGTAAAGTATCTTGGCTGTCTTTCCCACCTGCTTCCCACCACCACACACAGCACTTTTTAAAAAATTTTTTATTTAATATAACTGAGTGAAAATGTACATTCCCGTATAAATTCACATATCCACCTATATGCAGCTTCCCCTGCTCTCCCTGCCCGGTGACAGCACACTATTCCTCTCTGCTCCATACATGTCTCGTTCTCCCAACAGTCTCTTTTTTCCCTCCTCTCCACCCACTCTCCTTCCTCCAGCCAGAGGTCAGCAGGATGACATCCTATAGATGTATAGAACCATAAAGTGCATCCAATATGTGGTCACTGCATTGCCAAGTCCAATCCATTCCTGTCTGAAGTGTGGACCTTTGTTACGATTTATGGTCAAGGGCAGCATCAGGGCGAGGGGCCATGCTCCCAGGGAAACCCCGAAACCACCGGACCATCAATTGAGGTCTTTTAGTGGGGACCTCAGGGTGCACCCCTTTTTATTGTGTTGCCAGTGAGACTCAACTTAGTGAGCTCCATCGTGGCTATCACTGGTGGTGGCCAGGCACCATCTGGTTCTTCCAGTCCCAAGTCGATGTAGGCACCCACTGATGTGAGTCTCTTTGTCTTCTGGGTTGTCTTTCCCCCATGTCATTTTGGTCCTCGGTGAGCATCCGTTCCTGCTGAGTTGGAACCATTTGCTGTGCCCTCGGATGGCAGCTTGGCAGCTTTTAAGACCCCAGACCAACGTGGGGGTGCAGAGAGCCCTCTTAGCAAAATGCTAGTTGTGCCAATTGGCCTCTCTTTCACCTAAGAGCATGGTCCCCTGTCCCCTGCCCCAGCTACTCTATCCTTGCAATATTGGGTTAAGATGGAAGGAGTACTCATGTTATGTTTAAGTCCATTTAATATTGTTCTTGTTTCTAATGTGTGCTATCACCGATTTCACCCAACCAGATACCTAGCAACTATCTAATCTAAACCCTACCCCCCTCCCTCCCTCCCTCCCCTCCCTTGCAGCTGTCAAGGAGTCTTTTCTTCTATACACAAGTCTGTTTTTGAGATCTTATCATAGAGGTCTCATACAATATTTGTCCTTTTGTCGCTGACTACTTTCACTCCACATAATGTCTTCCAGTTGAAACCAGGTCATGAGATGTTTCCTGAAGTCATTATTGTTCTTTATCATTGCATAGTGCTCCATTGAGTATATATACCATAGTTTACCTATCCATTCTTCTGTTGTTGGGCATCTGGGTTGATTCCATCTTTTTGCTATCGTGGACTGTGCTGTGATAAACATTCTGGTGCATGTGTCCATTGGTGTGGAAGGCCTTGATTCTGTAGGATATATTCCAAGTAGTGGAATTAATGGGTCAAATGGTATATCAATATCCACTTTTTTAAGGAAGCACCAGATTGCTTTCCAAAGAGGCTGGACCATTTTGCAACCCCACCTACAGTGTAGGAGGGTTCCACTTTCTCCACAGCCTCTCCAGCATTTGTTGTTTTATGTTTTTTGGATCATGGCCAACCTTGTTGGGGTGAGATGGTATGTCATTGTCGTCTTGATTTGAATTTCTTTGATAACTAAAGATCGTGAACATGTCTGCATGTGTTTTTTGGTTGCCTGGATCTCTTCTTTAGTGAAATGTCTGTCCATCTCCTTTGGCCGTCGCTTAATTGGATGGTTTATCTTCTTCTTGTTGATATTTTGTAGTATCTTATAGATTATGGAAATCAGGCGTCAGTCTGACATAGAGTCTCCAAATAATTTTTACCATTCTGTGGGTGTTCTTTTAATTCTATTAATAAGGTCTTCAGATGAGCAAAAGTGTTTAATTCTTAATAGATCCCACACCACACACAGCACTTTTGCTATTCTGGGAACAAGTTGTGTATTGTTGGTTCATTTTACTTCTAATTGACTGTCTCACCAAACCTAAGCTTCTTAGTCTCTTTTGCAACACCTTCTCCCATGCACCTAACATCCTAATGAGCCCTTGGTAGGTGCTTGATACATGTTTATCGATTGACAATATCTACATGTATTGATTCTCTGTCCTTGTGCTCAGTCATCTTCGGTACCAGGTAAAGGTGAGACCTGGAGAAGAAGTCTGAGTTAAGTTGGTGGGTTAGGACTGCATTAGAAACCCCCTCACTGGAGTGATGCTGACAGCTCTGTGGGTGTGTGTGTGTGCGTGCGTGTGTGACACGCAAGGCTATTAAGACCAGTGTCCTCTGATTTACAAAGGCAGAATGCAGCAGATAGCTCTAGCCTTTCTTGCATGAAGGAGAAACAGGATAATCGCGGGGCTTTCTTCAATTCCATTTGTGTGTGTGAAGAGCATTACCCTGGCAGTAATTGCAGAAAGGAAAGGAAATGGAATAAGTACCAAAGGAAGAATTAGTTGTACTCGACCTAATTAAAATCCTGTAGAAAGAATTCTTCTCTTACTTGGAAAGGTAATCTAACATGACCTTGAAGCCATCATACTTTTCATTTTAAGGGGAATAAATGGCATAAAGATCATTGGGGAAAAGCAACCCTTTACATGCCTCTCAGAAATTAAATGACCTTGGTTTCTGAACCACTTCCTCCCACTGAAATTAAATTGCATTAAACCCTGTCAGTTAACAAGGGGAGGCTAATCAAGCCAGAGGAGGGGTCACCCAGTGGATTTTCTGGATGGAGGCAGAAGTCACTGGGCAAGGGAGCATGGAAGTAAAGAGTTTGAGCCTTTGTTTAGAATTCACTGAGTTTCTTATACTGTATCATGTGTCTGAATGATTGTTGTTCAGTGCCATTGAGTTGGTCCCAAACCAAGGAGACCTGATGTGTGCAGAAGGGAACCGTTTCACGGAGTGTTCAAGGCTATGACTTTTTGGAAGCAGGTTGCTGGCCAGTCTTCCAAAGCACCTTTGTGTGAATGTGAGCTAGCATCCTTCTGGCTAGTAGTTGAGTGTGTAACTGACAGATTTTTCTGTAGTCTAGTACAATTTAGAAAATTTCCAGGTGACGATCTGTTCCAGAGAGAGACTGTAGCAGTCAGGATATAACAACAATGACAACCATGTGTAAACCATCATTTACACATTTCTGATTTTACCAGGCCCTTTGTACATGTATCTTATCTAATTTTCACAACTATTCATGATTGATTCAGTTTGGGGTTATAATAAATGACCTAATTCTGTGCATAAGAAAACTGAGTCTCAGAGATGTTCAGCAAATTTCCCAAGATCACACAGCTTAAGTAAATGGCAGATCCAGGGCTAGAACCCGGGTCTGCCAGATTCTGAAGCCACCATACTATATTGCCAACCAGGACTGGGTGAAACAGCCACCCATATCACTCATCACAATTCCATGGATCTCATGCCCAACTAGGAGTCCCTGTGTGGCACAAACATTTAAGCACTTGGCTACTAACTGCAGGATTGGCAGTTCAGATCCACCCAGAGGTGCTTTTGGAAGGAAGTCCTGGTGATCTACTTCCAAAACATCAGTGGCACTGAAAACCCTATGGGAACACAGTTTTACTCGGAAACACATGGGGCCACCATGAGTTCCAATCCACTCCATAGCAGTTGGGTATTTTTTTCATGTCCATGCTAGGCCTGGCACCCTGAGTGTGTTTTTCTCAACCAAGACAATAAAGACTGTTTAAGTGCCATGGAAGTAAAGATCTGCCAGCTTGATCCCCCAAAAGATTTATAGCCTAGAAAATGCTATGGAGCAGTTGTACTCTCAAACAGGGTTGCTATGAGTCTGCTAAGGAGTCTTGCTGACACAGTGGTCAAGCACATGGCTGCTAACCAGTAGGTTGGCAGTTGAAACTCCTTAGCAGCTCCTCGGGAGAAAAGACCTGGAGATCTGTTCTTGTCAAGATTACTTCCTAGAAACCCTATGGGGCAGTACTACTCTGTCCTGTAGGGTTGCTACAAGTGAGAATCAACTCAGTAACATGAATCGACTTGACAACCCACAGCAATAAGTCCCACATGGGAGGTGCCTTGGTTGCCCTTATTGCTCTGGTTTGTGACTTCTGTAGCCTGCACTCTGTAACTGTCTACACTGTCAGTATGCATTGGCAGGTATGTAGATAGAAAATGCCTTATATAAGATCAGAAAAGACAAGCTAACTCTAGTCCTCATGCACTGATGACAGTTTATCAACCCAAATAACAGAGGCAACAGCTAAAGCGGGTAAGAGGAGAGGACAGTATACTGCAGCCATTGCAAGTGTGAGCCCTGTGTTCCAGCTGTCTGAGGTTAATCATGGATCTAGCACTCTGTAGCTGTGCTAGTTTGGGCAGGTGGTTTAAGCTTTCTATGATTCTATTTCTTTAAACTTAGAACGGAGAGAAGAATAGTATCTGCCTTATAAGGTTGTCATGAGGATTAATTGAGGCAATTTTGTCACTGGTTGTGATGGTTCATGCTATGTGTCAACTTGGCTAGTCCGTGATCCTCTGTGATCTGGCAGATACTATGCAATCGTCTTCCATTTTGTGATCTGATGTGAGCAGCCAACCACATTCTAGAGTACACCATACTTTGGTCCTACCCTTTCATCCAACCATTCTTTCATCATAGAGTTCACCATCTTCTTTTGCTGTCCTTCCATCTTTCTGTCCTTCTATAATTCCACCCATGCATCCCATCCATCCCTTCTTCCCATCTATCCCTGCATCATCAGTAAAGCATAGTGGTTAAAAAGGCAGGATGTAGAGACAGAGAGCCTGGATTCAAATCCATTGTCATTTACTACTTGCGTAACCTGGGGCAATTTTCCTAACCTCTCCTGGCTTATTTCCTCATTTATAAACTGAGATCACATCCAAACAGAAGTCCCTGGAGAGCTTTGAGCAAGGTAGTGACCAATTATATTTGTATTTTTACTGGTGTGCTCTGCCCACTGTAGGGAGGATGGAGTGAAAGGGGGAAAGACCAACAGGAACGAGGCCAGTTGGGAGGTGATTGTCAAATAATCAAGGCAAAGGATGATGTGGACATGAGTCACATAAGGGTAGTTGTCACTAACTGTGTGCTGAGGAGTTGTCAGGCACAGTGCTGTGAGCTTTGCCTGTGTTATTTCATTGAACACTCAGCATAGCCCTATGATAGGAGCAGTGGTGGCTTAGGGGCAGAATTTTTGCCTGCCACGAGGGAGACGTGAGTTTGATTCCCAGCCATACACTTCAAGCGTAACTACCACCTTCTGTCAGTGAAGGTTTGTGAGTCACTACAATGCTGAGCAGATTTTAGTGGAGTTTCTAGACTAAAACAGACAAGGTAGAAAGGTCTGATGATCATAAGGTACTTCTGAAAATCCACCATTGAGAACCATAAGGATCACAATGATCCAATCTGCAGCTGACTGGGGGGATGACACAGGACTGAGCAGAATTTTGTTTCATTGGGTATCAGGTCATTGTAAGTTGAGGCTGACTGGAAGACAGCTAACAAGATCAGTAACCCTAACAGTTATATGCTATTTTATTGTTTCCATTTTATAGATATTGAAAATAAGGCTGAGAAAGTTTAAAGAACTTGCAAGGATCACACAGCTGCTAAGTAGCAGAGCTGGGATGTGAACACAGATCATTTGACTTGAGCATACCTTCTGCATCTCTAGGCTCCCCTGGGGCATGGGCAATGATAGTGGAGAAGAAGACCATGTCCTGGAGATACCAATGATGTCAGAGCAGAGGGCATGGATCTAGGGAGCTGTGGAAAACTGGGGCTGGTGATACAGTGCAGCACAGAGCCTCCGAGGAAGATAGGTCTCTCCAGGTAAGCACAACTGATGTCACACCTGAGGGCACTAGACAGGACCTCTAGCCTTCCTTCCCCAGGGTGTGCCTCTAGGCCTTACCTTGATGAAGAAGGAGACCTGGTTTCACAATGGTTAGGAACTTGGCTGTTAACTGAAAGATCATAGATTCCAACCCGCAGCTGTGTGGGAGTAATGACCTGGTGATTAGCTCCTCTAAAGACGACAGCCTTGGAGACCCTATGGGTAGTTTTCTGTCGGGATCACTATGAGTTGGAATCAACTCAAGGGTACCTAACAAAAAAAAATCTTGGTAAATGAAAGCAGGCCCACTCTACTGTTGGAAAGGCTGTTTCTGTTCCCAGTTTAGAGAGCCAAACACTACCTCATTTATCCCTCCTTTACCATTTTGATAAGACAAGCAACTTCCACTCATGGTTCCCAGCGAGCCCTTCTAAAGGGCACTGGGGATGCAACTTTCCCTAATGCATCTTAAAATTAGTGCTTTCTTTCTTTCTTTTTTTTACTTTTTTACAAACAGGGCTTATTTATACCACACACACAGCAACAATGAAATAGGAAGATAATTAAGCATACACACTGCAATCAAGCATATTGGGTTCCTTGGACTCATGAAACTCAATTACTTTCACTTGTTATTCCTGAGAGCCATAATATCAGTATTAAATACCAGTGGAATCTGCAGTATGTCTGATTTAGCTGAAACAAGGATTCAGTAATTTACTGCCTCTCTGAGGGATTTTTATCAAAAGTGAGGAATATGCTGAGTGCCTTCTCTGGTTTTCATGGTGCCCAATGGAGAACACTGTGTCTGAAAGCCTGATGTCTTCTGCAACCTGTCTCGTTGCCCTGTGGGTATCTCTCTCTCTCTCTCTCTTTTTTTTTAATACCATCCCTGCCCATCTCCAGGTGGGATTAACTACCGTGTTAATGTTTTCTACCATGTTACCATGTTTTCAGCGTTCACACTGGACACATTGGACATAACTCACACAATATGAGGACTGCCAACTAAGTTTGTGAACTCATCCTAGAAAAAGTGCTCCATACCTCATTGCTGAATATCACTACAGTCACCTGCGAAGTACTCCCTTTGAGAAGCTAGCTATCCATTGATGCTAATACCTATTCCACCTTCAAAGCAGTTTTGGAACCCTTCTACTGGAATGGCCGGCAGAGCTGTCATCATATTACACTTGATGTCTTCAATGTCATCGAAATACCTTCTTTTCAATATGTCCTTTATTTTCAAGTAAAGAAAAAAGTCATTGGAGACCAGAGTAGGGTTGGTGTTCCAATACAGTCATATGTTTACTGGCTAAAAACTGCATCACAGACAACCATACAATTAAGCTAGCCAACTTGCCACCATGCCACCATGTGCAGTGGCCATTCCAGAAGGAGTTTCAAAATTGCTTTAAAGGGTGGATGAGGCACTGGGGTCAGTGCATAGCTTCCCAAGGGGAAGTTTCGAAGGTGACTGCAGTGATATTCAGCGATGAGGTGTGTAGCACTTACAGCAATTAAATTCATGGACATAATTGTTGGACCTCATATCTTGTGGAAGAGAAGACTGAGATTTGGAGAGCTTAAGTCACTTGCCTGAGGACAGACAGCCATGAAGAGGCAGATCCAGGATCTTTGCTAATGACAGAGGTTCCTGAATCCAAGATTGGAGCTGTGGCTTCTTTAGAGAATCCCCAAATTTTGGCCTTGCCTTCCTCTCTCCACCTTCCATTCATATCTTCTTGATAAGCTTTATAAACTCTCTCAACCTTGAATTCTAACAAGTCAAGATTTATGAATGTTTCCCATGTACCTGGCAGTGTGCTAAGAGTTGTAAATATATTCTCTTGTAATCATCTCAATGTTTCCACCAGATAGGTATTCCTTTTTAAAAGTGGAAATTGAGGATTTGAGAAATTATTTTAAGTTATGTAAGATCAGACAGTGAGTAAGGTAAGTAGCTTAACATAGACATTAATTTACCCTTTGCTGTTGACTCAATGCCAACTCATAGTGACCATATGGGACAGAGCAGAACTGCTCTATAGGATTTCCAAGGAGCAGCTGATAAATTTGAATTGTTGACCTTTTGGTTCTAAGGTTGCTGCTATTAGCTGGAATCGACTTAACAGCTGGGAGTTGTTTTGTTTTTTTTTTGTTAACAACTGAGCTCTTAACCACTGCACCACCAGGGGATGGAAGTTGGCATATATTAAATGTATTTGTTGTCATAGTAATAGTTTAAGTGTTATCATACTCGCAGCCTGACAATTTTTCCAGCAGGTCACTATGATTTCCTTCCTAAACCATGATACTTCCTACAGTCTTTTGCTAAAAACCCTGTGGGCTTACCAAGGTCTCAGCTTGAGCCTGAACATACAACATATCACTTCAAAGCAAAGGAGGCAGCGCCTCTCTCCCAGCACATTAGGTCTGGCTGTTTTCCTCCAGCATCTCAGTTACACCTTTTACACTTGCATCCCCAAAGCCATGGCTGTGGCGTCAATTCCAACTCACAGCGACCCTCTAAGTACACTTGAGTGGATGCCACAAAACCTCACCCTATTGGACAGAAGGGATCTGGAACTTCCTGTGTCAGGCTCCTAAGCATTTTTGCTTTCCTCACCCTCGCAGTGGAGTGCTGGTACCCAGAGAGCTGTAAGAGCGCAGACCTAGCACCCGCCTGCCTGGTTTAAATCTTGGCTTCTCCACTTTCTAGAAGTGGAGGATTTGGCAAGTTCTTTGATATCTCAGAGTGTGAATTCCCTGAAGAGCTGAGAAGGAGAGTGCACAAGTTTCCACATTCTCGGGCTGGAATCAGATGAAAGTAAGAAAACTCACAGACTGTGTAGGGTCTTGTTAGGGACTGAATTGTGTCCCCTTACCCCAAAAGATTCAAAGACATCTTAACCCCTGGAGCCTGTGAATGTGACTTCATTTGAAAATAAGAGTCTTGGAAGATGTTATCGGTTAACATTGCTTGCTGAAAGTGAAGAGGATTTGCAACACTGATAAAGACCAAAGATCACAGCCTTCAGTGTGGATTGCACCTCAACATGAAGAAAACAAAAGTCCTCACAACTGGACCAGTAAGCAACATCATCATAAATGGAGAAGGGGTTGAGGTTGTTAAAGATCTTGTTTCACTTGGTTCCACAATTAACGCCCATGGAAGCAGCAGTCAAGAAATCAAAAGACACATTGCATTTGGAAAGTCTGCTGCAAAGAACCTCTTGAAAGTACCGGAAAGTAAAGATGTCACCTTGAAGACTAAGGTGAGCCTGACCCAAGCCATGGTATTTTCAGTCACATCGTATACATGCAAAAGCTGGACAATGAATCAGGAAGACAGAAGAATTGATGCCTTTGAATTATGGTGTTGGCAAAGAATACTGAGTATACCACAGGGTGCCAGAAGAATGAACTCATTTGTCTTGGAAGAAGTACAACCAGAATGCTCCCAAGCATTGAAAATGGGGTGACTGCATCTTATGTACTGTGGAGTTGTTATCAAGAGGGACCAGTCCCCGGAGACGTTCATTATGCTTGGATAAATAGCCAGCCAAGAGCCAAAGCTATTGCCATAGAGTCGATTCAGACTCACAGACTGCCTCGTAGAGTTTCCAAGGAGCGCCTGGTTGTGGTTTCGAACTGCCAACCTTTATGGTTAGCAGATGCAGCACTTAACCACTATGCCGCCAGTGCATCCTGGTAAAATAGAGGGTCAATGAAAAAGAGGAAGACCCTTAATGAGATAAATTGATACAGTGGCTACTACAACAACGGGCTCAAACCTAACAGGAATGGTGACCACAGTGTAGGGCCCGGCTGTGTTTTGTTGGGTTGTACCTACAGTCGGTACTACTTGGAGTTGACTACCTAGCTGCAGCAGTTTCTCTTTCATAACTAACTTGAAAAACCACTTCTATGGGGTCCTTTCTGACTCACAGTGTCCCTATAGACAGAGCAGAACTTCCCCATAGAGTTTCCACGGAGTGCCTGTCGGATTTGAACTGCCGACCTTCTGGTTAGCTGCCACAGCACTTAACCACTGCGCCACCAGGCTTTCATTCCTAGCTCATTCTCCCAGTTTTTTAGCCTCTGAAAGGAGAATCAGAAAGTGGGAGCAGACGGGGGAGTTTGTCTGCAGTGGGCAGCCTCATCTCTTGCCACAGCTGATCATCAGCAAACAAGGATGAAATGACAGAAGGCGGAGGGAGACATTTGGATGTGAATTGAAGACGGAGAGGAGCAGAAATTTAATGATACGATTAGCTAGGCTTGAAGTCAGACCTCTCAACGTGCTCCTGATTAATTGTCCAGATGTACCACCTGGCGACCTTCCCTACCATCCAGGCTCCCAGCATGCACCATGGGTACATCAAGGATCACAGAGTGTACTCAAGCGTGGAGAGCTGGGGAGTTCCTCATTAAGTGGGTGTGCAGTCTATTAAGGGAGGCTCCCAGGGACCCTCTGCACATGCCTCACGAAAGCCAGTGAGAGCTAGTAGACTGGTGCTGTTAGGAAGGGCTAGTTTGCTGAGTTCATTGCGTGTGTGTGTGTGTTTGTGTTGTGGGGAGGTACTTAGTACACAGTACTCGTTTCCAACAGTCATTTCTAGCATAGGTAAGTTCTGTATTCCAAAGAAGAATAGGGTTACAGTAGTAACAGCTGAATCCGGCCCTGCCAGCTCCGTGATGACAATTGAGATGTGTCTGTGAGACTTTTTTTTTCTTTTGAAGACTTTTTTATTATAAAAGTTATGTATAAGAATAATGTATAATGGAAAAGGAGACTTGGTTGCACAGTGATGAAGCACTTGGCCGCTAACCGAAATGTCAGCAGTTTAAACCCACCAGCAGCTCTGTTGAAGATGTGGCAGGTTGCCGCTTTAACTATGACAGCCTTGGGAACCCCAGGGAACAGTTCTGCAGTGCCCTGCAGGTCAGAATCGACTCAACAGCAGAGTTAACAGCTTTTCTCAAGTGATTACTGTGGGTGAGGCACCGTGCTGGCAAACACTTTACTAACACGATCTCACAGCTTCTGAGAAGGTTGTCGTCGCTGTTGTTAGCTGAAGTCAAGTCAGCTTCTGCTTCATGGTGACCCCATGTGCTGCAGAGCAGAACAACCCTACGGATTTTCTTGGCTCTACGCATATAGTTTGCCAGGGCTTTTCTTCCATGGAGCTTCCGGGTATGTTTCAAATCACTGACCGTTAACAGCTGATTACCAAGCACTAGGCCACCCAGACTCCTAAGAAAGTGACACCTTCACATTCCAGATGAGGAAAGGGAACTCAGAGAGCTGAGGGGACTCGTCATGTCACAGTGCTCAGAAAAGGAGGAGGAAGGAGTGGAACCCAGTTTTGTCTGGCTGCAGAGTCTGAACCTTTAGGCACTAAATCTTTCCATCCCCAATGCATGTCATTTTACGAAAATTGGATAATGCTAAAAATGATAAAGAAAGTAATCATTCATAATCTCAACATCTAGGGACAGCCTGTGCAAGATAGACTAATCCCGTCCTTCCCGCTATCTTCCTAGCGAGGCCTCCAGCTCCGTTTTCATTTCCCTTTATCCACGCCTCTCCCTTTCCCATCACCCGCGCTGTCTGAGCCAATGGTAAATAGATTGGGCCATGATGGGTAAATGGCATTCTGCTGCTCGCCCCAAATGCAGAATAGAGTCATGGAGAATAAATCAGTTAGCTGGGGGGAAGTAGGCCTACTGAGCTAGGAGGGCACTGTGCCATTAGCGCCACCATGGTAGACCTTGTAGGAGGCAACTGAGCCGGTAAACAGGGAGCAGAAAAGGAAGCAGGTTGAGTGGCAGATTTGGAGGCCATGTGGTTCTGATACAGAGGGAGGTGAGAGAGTACCCAAGTTTATAGATGCTTACAGTCGTCCCGTACTGCCTGGAGTTGGGTTCCTACAACCAGATCTCTTTTAATGCAAACTTCTGGAGGGGGCTTCTACTCCAATCACCAAGAGATGCCTGACTCAAGTATAACTACTGTGAATATTGTGGAATGTTTTCTTCTCATTTGTCTTGGGAGAAGACTGTCCTCCCTTCCTTCCAGTCTAAGACCAACTGAACCACCCTTTCTTTCTCCTTTTCTCCTCCCCTCTTTCCTGTTCCTTCCTTCACTTTCTTTTTTCCTCCTTCCTTCCCTTTCCTTTTTTTTTTATACTCCCCTCTCTTTCCCTGCCTCTCTCCCTCTCTTAAATGCTTGTCTTTAACCTGAGATTCAGAGAGCCGAGTTCCTCTTGCTTCCCAGGTCACAGCCAGCCAAGCCAAACCAGGTGGCATCAAGTCAGATCCCAGGTCACAGCAGAAGGTCATAATTTGCTCATGCAAGGCCCTGTTCATTTTATTATTTTTTCCCATTCATCCTTGGTCTTTATCTCACCCTACTCCCTCCTCCACAGAAATTACTCTAATATTTTTGATGTATGTCCCTAATGCATGTATATTTATAAAATATGCAAGCTCATTTTCTATGTGTAGGGATTTTGATATACTTAAGTGGTATCATACTATAAATCTTATTTCATTTTCTTTTCTTCACTTAACACTACTTTTTCACACTCCCCTGTAGTCTTCCGTCCCCCTCTGTGTATCTTCTCATGGTTAAATCATTCTTCATATTTGAGCCCATATCCCACTTTTTAAAAAACTTAATGCCACCAGGAGAGGCACTGTTGTTTATTCCAAAAACAGATACACAGCTTTCCACCACATACCCTTCTTGTAGTAGCCCATTCGTTTTCCACAATTGGCAAGTGGAAGTTCATATATACATCCAAGACACTGCCACAAAGACAGCAGCAGGACCTGGCCTGCCACAGGCCTCCATTGATGGTGACCCTCGGGGTTATTTGCCTTTCTAATCACTCACATCACTTACCACAGTGTGTCAAAACAAGGTACTTACTTCTTTTATTTGTCTCACTCTATTGCAAGTACTTTAACAAAAATGGAAAAACAAAACAAAACCCAGTGCCATCAAGTCAGGTCTAACTCATAGCAACTCTAGAGGACAGAGTAGAACTGTCCCATAGAGTTTCCAAGGAGCACTTGGCAGATTTGAACTGCTGGCCTTTCTGTTAGCAAATGTAGCACTTAACCCACTACACCACCAGGATTTCCTTAAAGATGACAGCTGTGGGCAATTTATCTGAGTCCTGCCAATACTAAGCGTGTAGTAGGTGCTCAATACATACTAATTAAATAGGTGAGCTCTTCGTTTGAGGTCTGACTCAACATTACTTACGTGGGTAGCTAATGACGGGAATCACACAGGGCAACTCCTTGAGAAATTCCATGTTAATTCTCGCTTTAACCTTGGCCACAGCTTTATGTCTTCACTTGAATCAAATCTATACCTTACCCTTAAAGACATCTAAAGGCTTCAACCCTGGTGGGCATTAGTGAGTCCTTGGGGTTTATGCAGAGAAAGGTCAGCTGTTAGAGAAATCAGAGAAGGTACAGACATGAACAATTGCGTCAGCGGTGCTTTATGAGAACTCGTAGAGAGAGGGGGCTCTTTGTAAATTTAGCATGGCAAGATTTTAACAAATGAGGCTATTGGAATGTGTGGGGCTTTATGTATCATGCCCCATATTTATATTCTTGTCCACTTTTCTTTGCTTAAGCAATATATTTATTATATTCCTGTTCACCATTCCTCACAAGATAGTATATCATGTCAGATAAAAATAAGTGAGGTGGAGGCAGGTCCAAAATAATGAAAAAGTTAGAAAACAATTTAGAACAAATGGTAGTTTGTGCTTTGAAAATTCATTCTCCCTTTTGTCCTAAGCCAGTGGAAAAACTAGGGGTCTGGTAGTTTTGCTGTGTGATTCTTGGAAAGTTACCTCCACATCTTGCACCCTTCACTCAGGCCTCAGAAAATGAGAGTTGGAGTCTTTAAGAGTTAAAAACTCTTTTATCCCCTAAAATGCACTAAAAAATTTGCACCCAATATCTGAGAATTCCTGAAGCCTACTGGTTCATCATGAATCAGGTGACCTCCCTCTCTCCCAACCAACCAGCTATGGCCAGCAGGCAAAGTCATATTGCAACCTTGTTTCTCTGACTAAGGAGTCTCTGGGTAGTACAAAAGGTCAGTGATTGGCTGACCCAAAGGTTGGAAGTTTGAGTCCACCAAGAAGAAAGGCCTGGTGATCCACTTCTGAAAAACCAACCACTGAAAAGCCTCCAGATGACAATTTTACTCTAACACACACAGCGTTTCCTTGAGTTGTAGCTGATTCGGTGGCAACTGGTACGGGTTTCTCTGTCTACTCATACCAAAAACCTACTGCTGTTGATTGATGCTGCCTCATAGTGACTCTGTAAGACAGAGTGAACTAGTCCATAGAGTTTCCAAAGACTGATTGGTGGATTTGAACTGCCAACTTTTTGGATAGAAGCTGTAGCATTTAACCACTATGCCACCAGGATTTCCTCTCTGGTTACAGTCGTGTGAAAATGGTTAAAGTGGTGGAGATGCAGTAAGGGTGGAAAAATGTCCAGGATAAGAGGAATAGGCTTTTGCTGGGAAGATAATTTCCTAGGCATCAAATATAAAGCAATTTTTTTTTTTTTTAAATCAGTGCCCTTCTCACTCTCTCTTCTCTGAAAAACACCTCCTTCATGTGGTTTCCTAAGGTATATGGGAGTTGTCCCCACCATCCCACTAAAACAGACCACACGCCTGCTGCCATGTCCCAGTATGCTCTCTTAATTTCTAGATATGCTGAAACTACCGGCAGGTCCCTGAACCCACCTACCATTGCCTCTTATGTCTCTAGGCCTTTGTACATTCTGTTTCCCTAGCCATAAATTCTATCCCTCCCATCCTCACCTGTGTTTGTTTTAGCTGCCGTTAAGTCTGCTCCTGACTCATTGCAACCCCAGGCACCATGGGATTGCAATGTTGTGATGGGTGGAGTTTTCACCTACTGAATGTTTGGAGGTAGGTTGCCAGGCTTCTCTTCCTAGTCTAACTTAGCCTGGAAGCTCTGCTTTAATCTGTTCAGTATCATAATAACACAGAGGCCTCCAACACTGGTGACTGCATGATAGGTGAAAATTTTACCACCGAGCCACCACTGTCCTCTCCCTTCTTCACCTGTGGTTGTTAGGTACTGCTGGGTGAATTCTGCCTCATGATTACCCCATGTGCACAGAGTAGAACTGCTCCATAGGGTTTTCAATGCGGATCTTTTGGAAGCAGATAGCCAAACCTGTCTTCCGAGACACCTTGGGGTAGTTTCAAACTGTCAACCTTTGGGTTAGTAATGGTGTGCCTAAGCATTTGTACCACCAGGAAATCTTAAGAGGGGTTCCTAGACATCTTCAAGATGCCTTTGCCAGACCTGCTGAGGCATGAAGAGCCTTCTTTTGGGCCAATACTACTCCTCAAGTTTCTTGTTCTCTAGCTATGATATTATCTGTCCTCCTCAAGAATTGCTGAAACCTTCCCTACCCTCCTCGTCTAGGAGCTGCCACATTTAGCTGTGACTTTTCAGAAAGTCTCAGCTTTCAGATTTGCTAGACCCGTCTTCCAAGGAACCCCTGGGTGGGTTTGAACTGCCAGCATTTCAGCTAGTTATAGAGCACTTGGCTATGTGTACCACTCAGCAACTCCCATCTTCACCTCTTCATCTTTAAAATCACTGATAGCCTTCTCCAGAAAGTCCTCTTCTGACCACCCTCCCCCTCCCCCTCCTATCCCACAGGAGCCAAAACTACCCCCACCAAGCCAAGAAGCTACCTTAGGTTTTCCCCAAAATCATCGTTTTCATTCTCACTCTCTCTTTTACACTCACACCCTCACACAACATATATCTTTTGCTAATAATTGCCTGCCTACTTGTCTGTCCCTCCCACTACACTGAGACCTTCTAGAGGTCATGCACTATGTTCTATCTCTGTGTCTTCAGCACCTAGCCCAGCAAGCAACACCTGCTATTAGTTTTCATTGAGGTGATTCTGACCCATGGAGACCCAGGTGTGCAGAGAATCACACTCCATAGGGTTTTCAAGGCTGTGACCTTTTGGAAGAAGATCACCAGGCCTAACTTCTGAGGTGTCTCTGGTTAGGTTCCAACAGCCAACTTACATTTAGCAATCCAGCGCTTACCTGTTTTCACCCCGAGGGTCTCCCATTCAACACATAGGGTTCCACAAATATTTGTTAAATGAAAGAATGGCCTCAGGAATAGAGCCCTTCAGAGATCGTTGGGGAAGGACAGAGATGAGACATCAGAGATAGACATCTAATGGTGCAGGAATTATAGCCCTGTAATATTTAGTGGAAATTTTTCAACAAGATCTTCTCTGGTTTCCAATTAGAGGGAATTATTATAATGAACTACCTTGCAAAATTTCTGATAATCAGGTTCTAAACTTACCCCACTGGGTCTCATTTAGACGCAAAGGATAGCAGAAACATTCCAGTGATTAAAGCAATTTCTGGCCTCAATTACCACATGCTGCCCTTGTTGCACCCCAAGGAACTCCTTTTAGCAGGACGCAGAGAGCCGACTCAGCAAACTGCAGCCTTGGGGCTTTTCCAAGTCCACTGTTACCTTGTGCACAGCAGAGATGCTAAGTTTTCCCACTCTGAGGCTCCCTCTGTGTAGGTAGTCTGCTGGTCAGCTTCATGACAACTGTCCGACCTTTTCATCCAGTGCTGACTCTTTTTTGTTTGTTTGTTTGTTTGATTATGATTGAATGGAAATGTACATTCCCGTATAAATCTGCATGCTCACCTATATGCAGTTGCCACTGCTCTCCCTGCCCGGTGACAGTACACCCCTCTTCTCTGCTCCATACATGTCCAATCCTCCTAACAGTCTCCTTTCCCCTCCTCTCCACCCACTCCCCTTCCTCCAGCAAGAGGTCAGCAGGATGACAACCTACAGATGTCAAATCCTGACTCTTTATCTCTGCCTCAACAAGTACTCATTAAAAGATCACAATATTCAGGGAGAAAGCGATTGGGTCACATAGAGGTATCAGACATGGCCCTTGGTTTTCAGAGAGATGATGTATGAAGTGTTAGCCAAAATTACCAGATGGTGGATGCCGTGTGATTGATTACTTTTGTGTGATCTTGCTAGCTGTGGTCTTGTAACTCCTACCCAGGTGACTGTGTAACCACTCTCACCCTCCATGTCTGAGGTGTTCCTCCTCATTAATGTAAACTCACTGTCCCCTAAGGTTTCTCAGGTTATTGTCATCAATTTGATCCCAAATAGATATTTGTTAAAACAGCATAATGCTCAAGGTAGACTTTTTTTTACTGGTTAAGCTAAAATATTGTTTGGCTTTAAGAAAACCTCAGGGGATAATTTTTATTATTATTATGAAGGTTTAAAGATTATCTCAGGGCAATAATTTTAGGGTATGATTCATTGCTATAGAGGGCTGTCCTGTGGATCACAGAATGTTAGCAGAATCTCCGGACTCCACACAACAGATGTCAATAACAAGCCCCCTAGCTAGACCATCCATGTCCCCAGACATTACTAAATCCTTCCTGGTTGAGAAACAATAGGTTGGATGGTCAGTAAAATAGGATTACAAATTCTAGGGCTGGGCTGGTGCTCTGCCATCTCCCAGCTTTGAGCACAGTGGGAAGCACTGTAGAGAGTGCTTAATATCTGCTGAAGGGGTATAAAGGACTCTGTAGTTTAGTATGTAGTCCCTTCTGGCTGGACAGCTTCTTTGGCATCAAGGGAATCAGTTTGATGATAGCAGTATTCGTGACCACTCCTAGTTGGATAATGTTTAACATTCCTAGACAGAACTAAGCTAAATCACTATTCAGAAATGGGTCTATCTGCAGTGTCCATCGGTGATGACCAAGGAAAGGGTAGGACTCACCGTGGTAGTCTGACTCTGCTGTGAGCCTCAGGGGAAGCTGAGTCTAACCTCTGTAAACGGAGACGATCTGATTGGCCAGAGGGTAGTGTCACACCCCTTCTTTACTGTGTGTCTCGTCCTTGTTTCTACAGTAGAAGGGCACAGGTGATTGCAATTGGAATTCACCAGGACAATGCAGGATAAGCTCTCCTTCTCCAGGTCCTTGACTTAATCACATCTTTTACCACCTAAGGTGATCTTCACAGATTCCAGGGATTAGGGCATGGATGTATTTTTCGGGGAACCACCCATTAACATTCCACGGTAGTGGAGCCATAAAGGTGAATAAGAAATTGTCTGCTCCTAAGGAACTTACAGTTGAGTGGGAGATGCAAATATTAGCCTACAATATAAGACAGTGTAGTAAGTGCTAAAAAAGAAGTGAATATAGGCAGGGCCGAGGCACCAAGGAGGGATACCTGTCCTAATACTGGGCTCCATTCTTCTCCCGTTCTCCCATGCTCCCTCCTCCTGACTCCTCAGGGAGGCGACCAGCTGTGCTGGAAGCTGGAGAGTTCTCTTTTCATTCACTGAGCTGGAGCGCACTGACGATCACCTGCAAATGTGGGGCAGATGGGTGTTGCTTGGCACTTCAGCAGAATGCCGGGTGTTCTCGCTCCCCAGAAGCAGACAATGGAGCTGACACATTTCTGTGGGACCCAGGGCAGTAGAAGGGAGTCTCCCACTTCACTTGTGTCACTTGGTGACTTCTGGGCACTTGTATACCTACTGTATGCCTGGCCCTTTACTTATGGTGCCTTGTATAATCCTCTCTGCACGCATCTTAGCGATGAAGAACTCAAGGTGCTACAGAGACTAGTCCATCAGAGTGGGGGTTTGAAGCCCCAGTATATCTGATGCTAAGGCCTCTGTGCTTTTCATCCTCCACCTAGGCTTTGGGAGGTCACCTTGAAAGAGGTGACATTTTGCTTTTTCAGAGCATGTGCTCTGGAACCACATGAGATATGCATGGGGAACGTGGCAATATTTTTCTATTAAATGCCAGGTAGTAAATATTTTAGGATTTACAAACCAGATCGTCTCGGTGAAACCACTCAGTGATTCTGCTGTAGCCGTGAATGCACCCACAGACAGTAACAATGGATGTGGCTGTGTTCCAATAAAATTTGATTTACAAAAGCCAACCAGTCACAATTCGTCAGTCCCTGGCTAAATCACCTGAGTTGGACTCCTACCTTCTCCAGTTACCAGCTGTGTAACTTGATGGAGACATCTGTGCCTCAGTTTCCACAGCCGTAAAATGGGAGTAATAACCCCTCATAACAGTAATCAGAATTATAATCCTTCATAGGGCTGTCGTGAAGGTTAAGTGAGTTAAAGCATGAAGGGCTCTTGAAACAAAGTCTACTGTATGATGAGGGATCGACACCAGTTGGTGTTAATATTAGCACCTTCAGCAGCAGCCTCTTCAGTGTCAAAGGACCTGGGGCTGTGGGGTGGGATGGAGATGATGGGTCGCTGTGAGAATAGAGTGAAAGCAGGTATGCAGAGTGAAAGCAAGTGTGCAGAGTGAAAGCAAGTGTGCAGAATGCCCGACAGCGAGCAAGGCAGCCCAGCAGGCGCTCCCCAGACAGCGCTCCTCTTCCATCTACTTTCACAGGCCCTACCCTGATGTCAAGACAGGAGGAGGACCCAGACATATGCCGTTAGACTGTCCAAGTCATGGTTGAGAAGTACAAAACTCTGGGAAAGACTGAAGGATACTTTAGTCTCTGAAATTCAACAGAAATTCAAGACTGTGCAGAGAGAAGCCACAAGACCCAAGCCAGTGAACTGGAGGCACTTTCTATAAGAGCTAGAAATGACTGGAAGGAGACAGCAATGACCTTTTCTGATGGAGATAGTTACCATTGACTGCCTCTGTGATCATGACAAGAAGAAAATATCCCCAGCCCTGACCTCACTGCCCAGACCCAAGGAGCCAGGGTTGCCTATTATTACAAAAACCACTGCTGTTGATTTGATTCCAACTCATAGGAACCCTAAAGACAGAGCAGAACTGCCCTACAGAATTTTCAGGGAACACCTGGCAGCTTTGAACTGCCAACCTTTTCGTTAGCAGCCATAGCACTTAACCACTAAGCCAGCAGGGTTTCCATTACTACAAAGTCTCTCCTTATTTTCTATCAGGTGACAAAGGCATTGCACATCTCTAGGAGTTAGCTAGCATCAACCTGTGGAGGCTGCACACACTCAGGTTTATGTCTTCTTGTTCATCAGTCTCATCTCAACTTGATGGAGGAAGGCAGTAGAGAGCATGTTAACTGTCATCTTCACCTCTAAGCTGCTGATGTCTGTGTATGAGTCGGCAGTTATTTTGGAGGGAGATGTAGTCAAGTGAGGCTGAGCTGGGCTCTAGAGTAAGAGATTGGAGCTCAAGGCCTGGCTCAGCATCCTGGACAGTTTACCCCTTGCCTGTAAAATAGGGATCCTAACAAGACTCAATGAGAGATCGGTGATTCAGTGATAGCATCACCTTCTATGCAGGAGATGTAGTTCTATTCCTGGTCAGTGTCTCTTGTGGGGAGCTACCACCCATCTGCGGAGGCTTCCGTATTGCTATGATGCTGAACAAGCTTCAATGGAGCTTCCAGACTAAGATGAACCAGGAAGAGAGATCTGATGACCTAGTTCTCCAAATCAGCTAATGAAAACACTGAGACTCGTCAAGGTCCAGTCTGCAACAAATCATTGGGATGATGCAGGATCGGGCAGCAATTCATTCCATTGTACATGGGGACGTCATGAGTCAGGGGCCAACTTGGCAGTTGCTAACAACAGCAGCAAACAGAAGAATACTTGGAGGTACTTAGCAAAGTGCTTGACTAATCAGTTGTCAGGATGAGGCACATTAGTAGATATGGTGAGAGATGGACCTGGATTGGATTGTCAGTAAACATTGGCCATGCCATTGAACCCTATAAAATGGAGATGGCAATGAGAATTGTGTGTAGTAAAACATCCAAAGTGCTTAGTTTGAAGCCTGGCACACTGTGGATGTAATAGTGCTAGTTGTCACTTTGGTGATTGTTATAGCACTGACTGGGACAGTCCCCAGATGTAACCAGAGTGATGATCTAAGAGGGGGGGAAAGAACTTGATCTTGGTCTGGATGCCACAAGTGGACCAGGGGCACAGCAGGAACAGGAGGTGGGAGCTGAACACCATGACCCATGACTTCCAGCCTGGGTTTTAATATGACCATCTGTCATGGTTGGAATTGTGTCCCCCCAAAAATATGTGCAGCCACGTGGCTGGGATATGGTTCCCAATATCTTGGGACTGTCCTCCATTGTGTGGTTTTGCTAACCTGTATGTTAAAGGATTAGGGTGGGGCTGTAAATTCCTGCTGTAGAGGGAGTTTCCCTGGAGTATGGCTTGCTCCACCCTTAATGCTTTTAGCTTGTAAGGAATAAAAGGAAAAAGAAACAAAGGACAATTTGAGAACCTCACTACCATCAAGCAAGCAGCACCGGGAGCACAGCGCGTCCTTCAGACCAGAGGTTCTTGCGTCAGGACGCTCCCTGGACAAAGACTGATGCAACACCGGACTTTCCTCCAGAACCGACAAGGGGAAAGCCTTCCCCTGGAGCGGACACCCTGAATATGGACTTGCAACCTACCGGACTGTGTAAGAATAAATCTTTCTTTGTTAAAGCCATCCACTCTGTGGTATTTCTGTTAGAGCAGCCCTAGCTGACTAAAATACCATCTGAACATGTGGCTATAGTCTGACCCTTGACTGTCCTAAACTTCTTTCCATGGAGGATGTGAGAGGCTGTAGCAGGGACCAGTCCAACAGGCTGCTTCTGCTGTTTAGGTCTCTAAGACTTCAGTTCAAGCCAGAGAAGAAATGTGTCATAGGGTTAGCACACAGGCTTGTATGTCACCAAGTCTCACACTGTTCATTTTTTTTAACAAAATAGTGCCAAAAAAGCTAGAAATACCATATGATGCAGTAACCCTATATCTAGGCATACATCCAAGAGAAACAAGAGCCATCACATGAACAGACACATGTACACCCATGTTTATTGCAGCATTATTCCCAACGGCAAATAGATGGAAATAATTTAAGTTCCCATCAGTGGATGAATGCATAAACAAATTATGGTATATACATACAACAGAATACTACACAACACTAAAGAACAGTGACAAATCTGCAAAACATCTCACAACATGAATGAATCTGGAAAGCGTTATGCTGAGTGAAACAAGTCAATCACAAAAAAAGCAAATATTGTGTGAGACCAATATTACAAAAACTCAAGAAAAAGTTTACATACAGAAAAAAACAATCTTTGAAGGTTACTAGGGAGGAGGAGAGTGGGGAAGAGGAATTGCTAACTGGATAGCAGACAAGAGTGAACTTTGGTGAAAGGAAAGACAACACGCAATAGAGACGAAGTCAGCACAATTTGACCAACACAAAGTCATAGAAGTTTCCTATGACAGCCACAACTACAGCCAAGCTTCCACATCCGAACACCTGGAGGGACAGAGTTGCTGAGTCTGAGGGCTGTGAACCGTGATCTCAGGGGATACTTAGGTCAGCTGGCATAGCATAGATCATAAAGATGTTTATGGCCTACTTTGGTGAGTAGTGCCTTGGGGTCTTAAGAGCTTGTGAGCAACCATTTAAGATACATCTATTGGTTTCATCACATTCTGAGCAAAGGAAAATGAAGAAAACCAAAAACAAGGAAAACATTACTCCAAAGGACTAAAGGACTACACTAACCAGAGCCTCCACCAGACTAAGCCCAGAAGAACTAGATGATGCCCAGCTTCTACTACCACTGACTATTCTGACAGGGATCACAATAGAGATCCTAGACAGAGTGACAGAACACGTAGGAAAACAAATTAAAATCCATGACAATAGACTAGACTTACTGGTCTGACAGAGACCAATGGAACCCCTGAGACTATCACTCCAAACACCTTGCCAACTCAGAACTGAAGCCACTCTTGAAGTCCATCTTTCAACGATTAGACAGACCAGCAAAACAATAAGACAGATGAGAAAAGTGCTTCTCAGTTCACTCAAGTATACAAGATAAGATGGGCAACATCTGCCCGAAAGCTAAGATGAGAAGGCAGGAAGGGACAGGAAACCTGGACAAATGGAAACAGGCAATCCATGGTGGAAAGGGAAGGGGAGAGAGTGCTGGCAAATTATGGGGATTGCAACCGATGTCACAGAACAATTTGTATAAATTCTTGAATTGGAAGTTAATGTGTGCTATAAACTTTTACCTAAAACACAAAATTTAAGAGTTTTAAAAAATGAAGCCAAAATTTGTTTGATAAAAGCTTTCGTAACATCTGCTGCATTCCAGTACTGTTGTTGCCAATGGTTTACACATACTGAATCATCTAAATCTTACAAGAGCCCTACTGTTGCTGCTGCTGTTAAGTACCTTCGAGTTGGCACATAGTGACCGTATGTGACTGGGTAGAAAGGCCTCATAGAGTTTTCTAAGCTGTAATCTTTATGCGAGCAGATTGCCAGGGTCTTTCTCCCTTGGAGCCACTGGGTGAGTCTGAACCCACCAATGGTTTCACCACAAAAGTTTTTTCCAACAGCCCTAAAAAACCCAGTTTGATTGCTGTCTAGTCAATTCTGATTTATAGCAACCCTATCGACACCCTGGTGGCGTAGTGGTTAAGTGCTACGGCTACTAACCAAAAGGCTAGCAATTTGGAAACTCTATGAGGCAATTCTATTCTGTCTATAGGGTCACTATGAGTTGGAATTCACTTGATGGCAGTGGCTTTGGTTTGGTTTTATAAGATTTTAGGACAGAATAGAACTTCCCCATAGAGTTCCTGAGACACTCCTGGTGGGTTCAAACTGCCAGCCTTTTGGTTAGCAGCTGTAGCTGTTAACCACTATGCCACCAGGGATTCCAGTAGCTCTAAGAGGTAGGAAATATTATAACCCCTATGAATTAGTTTCCTGTGGCTGCTGAAACAAACAGTCGCAAACTTGGCTATTTGAAAGCACAGAAAGCTATTCTCCCAGAGCTCTGTGGGGGCTCTGTGTGGGCTGCACGTATTCCAGAAGCTCTAGGGCGGAGTTCATTCCTTGCCTCTTCCAGCTTCTGTTGGCTGCCTGGTGTTCCTTAGTTCATGGTTACAGGATCCTGGTCTCTGCCTCGTGGTTACATTGCCTTCTTTGCCTTCTTATCTTCTATGTCTGTGTCAAATTTTGTCTATTTCTTAGATGAACACTTAGGGTTGCTATGACAGTGGGGTTGGCAACAGCCCTCCCAGACAAACCAGATAATCTCTTCATATCAGAATGTTTAACTTAATCACATGTGCACACACTTCATTGTTAGGGCACATTAGGGACACAAGGTCCAAGGATTCAGAACTGATGTCTTTGGGAGCCACCATTCAGCCTACTACGTTCCATTTTACAGATCACATGGAAAGCAGGTGCCAGAGTAACCTCATAGGTCTGGGTCGGTGTATACCTTTAACCACTCTGCTATCCTGCTTCCCATTGGCTGTCACTACACAGTTGATTTTAAGGGGTGGCGGTTGTTTGAGCAGAATGAGGGGACACTACATGGTTTAAAGTTGGGAAAAGTATGCATCAGGGTTGTATCCTTTTACTGTATCTATTCAATCTGTATGCCAAGCAAATAACCAGAGAAGCTGGACTATATGGAGAAGAATGGGGCTTCAGCATCAAAAGGAAACTTATTAACAACCTGCATTATGCCAATGACACAACCTTGTTTGCTGAAAGCCAAGAGGACTTGAAGCACATGTGGAAGAAGGTCAAAGACCACAACCTTTAGTATGGATTATATCTCAACATCAAGAAAACAAAAATCCTCACAAATGGCCCAATAAGCTTTATCATGATAAATGGAGAAAACATTGAGATTGTCAAGAATTTCATTTTATTTGGATCCACAATCAACACCCTTGGAAGTAGCAGTCAAGAAATCAAAAGACATGTTGAACTGGGGAAAATGTGCTGCAAAAGACCTCTTTAAAGTGTTGAAAACCAAAGATGTCACTTGGAAGATTAAAGTGCACCTAAGCCAAGCCACGATATTTTCAATCACATCATACACATGCAAAGATGGACACTAAATAAGGAAGACAGAAGATGAATTGACACCTTTGAAATTTGATATTGGAGAAAAGTATTGAACATACTATGATCTGCTAAAAAAACGAATAAATCTGCCTTGAAAGAAATACAACCAGAATGCTTCTTAGAGTCAAAGATGGCAAGACTACATCTTACGTACTTTGGACACGTTGTCAGGAGGGGTCAACCGCTGGAGAAGGACATCGTGCTTGGTAGAGTGGGGGTCAGCACAAGAGGAACATCCTCAATGAGATGAATTAACTCAGAGGCTGCGGCAATGAGCTTAAGCATAACAACGATTGTGAAGACGGTGCAGGACCAGGAAATGTTGTGTTTTGTCGCACGCAGGGTTGCTATGAGTTTGAATCTATTTGATGGCACCCAACAACAACAACAACAACAAGAGCACACAGGAAATGGATGACACAATGACCGGTAAACAGGAATGCTTGGGCTTAACTGTGGTTACTTACTATAGTGCACAACTTCCTATGGGTTTCACCACATCAAGGATGTTGTGAAAACAAGGTGAAATTGTGCTTGAAAAATTAGTAACTAAGCACAAGTAAGTTTCTGCATACTTTGCTTATTGGGTAATCCTTCCCTTGCTGTGGAGGGGAAGGGCTGAGAGACTCCAGGATGGATGGAGAGCTGGAAATGAAGCTCCAAGATGCTGTGGTGTGCAGTTACCCGGCAATAAAGAAAGTGAGCTCTTAGGCTTGGCCAGAAGATTCCTATAAAAACTAAACTCACTGCCCTGAGTCAATTCTGACTCATAGTGACCCTGTAGGACAGAGTAGAACTGCTCCGTAGAGTTTTCAAGGAGTGCCTGGCAGATTTGAACTGCCAGTCTTTGGGTTAGCAGCCATAGCACTTAACCGCTACACCACCAGGATTTCCAAAGATTCTACAGTCAAGTCAAAAGCTCATCTGAATGACAGCTCTTGAATGTCACACTCACATTGTAGGAAGCCTGTGAAGCGCCTGGTGCTGTAGTGGTTAAGTGCTATCTCTGCTAACCAAAAGGTCAGCAGTTGGAGTCCACCAGGCACTCCTTGGAAATTCTAGGGAGCAGTTCTACTCTGTCTTATAGGGTCGCTATGAGTTGGAATCATCTTGAGGGCAGTGAGCCTGATCTGGTTTTGATCTGTAAGTATTGCAGACATCTCCTTCTCCCTAGAATTATCTAGTCAAATAGATGTTTGCTTATCAGAAAGTATCAAACCAGAGAATTCACAAGACAGAACTTGGCCCCTTGATCCCTGCTATGGCCTCCACATCCCTCAGCCTTTGACTGAGAGGAAATGACTTCCCCTGTGAATGCTAATCAGCAACAGCGAGGCCAATGACGTGGCTCAGGAAGTCTCTCTTGCCCTCTGCATCTGGTCTACCGTATGCTCTGCAGGCTCTGTGAGCAAGTGTCCTCCTTGGTGTGGTTTGCGGCAATGGCTATGACAAGTAAGGCTCACCCCACTCCAGGCAGTATGTGGGGTCCCCAGGTCACACACAAACCAAAGGGATTAGGGGCCCTTGGCTTCTGGGCTGGATGCTATGCTCACATTAATGCATAGCATTTCAGAAGAGGGATTTCCTGTTCCTGCTCATTCCCGAGCGCGGCTTCATGAGCTTCTCAGGGAAGACCACATACCCCTGAGAAATGGGGCCATGAGGGGTGGAGCTCCCTGGGCTGGTATTTGGGCTTCTGTGGGCTGGTAATGAGTCTTCTGCCCTCAGAGCAGTTAGAGACAAAGCGGGTGGGTGGTCAGAGGTGGAACTGCTCTGAGCTAACCGGTTAGAGAAAGGTTTCTAGTGAAAGGGTCCCCCTTGACCCCAGTGGGCACCAGTGGCCTAAATCATCAACAGGGGTCCCCTGATTTCACATTGTGTGCCGTCATCCGTCTGCTTCTGGCCACTACCAATGCGTGTCCACTCAGTAGTTCATAGCAGGACGTGGTAGGGAAGGAGCTCTGGTGGCGCAGTCATTAAACTCTCAGCTGCTAACCGAAAGGTCAACAGTTAAACCCACCAGCTGCTCCATGGAAGGAAGATGTGAGCGAACTTTTACTTAACAGCCAAGTGCTTACCCAACAGTTAAGAGACTTGCTCTGCTGAAGAAAGAGTTAACAAAAATGTGTATGTGTGTGTGTGTTGTCTTTATATTACAAATGTGGAATTCCACATCAGTGGGGAGATGAGTCATGCATTAAAATGCATCAGAAAAATGGACTACCTTGCTGGGAAGAAATAAACTTAATTTCCCACCTTACCCCTTAGATCAAAATAAACTCTGTATAGTTTAAATACTTACATAAAAAACAGGCAAGCAAATGCAAATCACTGTAAGGATAGATACATTGTGTTTCCATTCTCCCATAGGAGGGAAGGCCTTTTGAAGCTTGAAATCAAAGCCAAACATCCTAACTGAAAAGCAATGATAAATTTTATTACACAGAATTTAAAGTCTGTACAGAAAAACCTGAGAAAGTTGAAAGATGGAGGAAATACCAAGAGACAATTTGCATCATGTATTTCTTTAAGATGTCAGATGACAGTATAACAAATTATCTCAATGGAAAAAATGAGCAAGATGCTGAAATATACAAATTCATAAAAGAAAAAATACTGAATAATTAAACTTAATTATTAATCAAATTTATCAAAAATGGAACAGCCATGTGATAATCATTTTTTCTGCTATTAGATGGTTAAAAGTCTGAAAACTATAATACTCAGAACTGATAAGGTCGTAAGGAAACAGGCATTGTTGTGTACTGTTGGGAAAGCAAACTGGTCCTTTCTTTCATTTTAGTGATGTGACTCAGACATCTTTAAAAGAAGCCTGTCCTCTGACCCAGTGCGTCAAGAAATTTCTATGAAAGAAAAGAAAGAGGACACATTTGTTTGTATAGGAATATTCACTGCAACCTTAGATTATTTTTTAAATAATAATGAACATTCAAGAACTAAAAATTTCTCCTGAAGTTATCTTTAAACTAAACAATTACTGAGTTAAATTAGCAAGGAATGTTTAACATGAGCTTGGCACTCTTTGAAAGAGTTATTTACGTGAGATCAAATTGTCCCCAGTAACTCTAAAGCCCAGAGGAGAAGTGTGGGAGCAGTGGGTCTGAGTCGGGGGTGGTGAAACAACACGGTAGAGAAGTTGAGGATGCCGGCACGATGAGCAGAACAGAACCAATGTCGGTGAACTGTGCACTTAGAAACTGATGAACAGCTGGAGGTTTTGCTGTGTGTATTTTTACTAAAATTAGAAAAAGAAAATTAACAACAACCAAAAAAACGAGCAAGTGAAAACTATCTACTTGTCCAGTGTTACGGGATTGAAGAATAAATTTGGACACTTGTGTACAACAGAATACTATGCAGCTAATAAAATTATGTTGTGTGTTATACACGTACGCAGGCACACTCACCCGTGAGAGAGACTTCCACAATATAATTTGGAAAAAAATGGTTTCAAAGCAGTATGCATAATATGACTCCATTTTAGTAAGAAATAGTATAATCCCATTTAATAAGAAAGATTTAGAAGATGAGACACTAAATTTTTTTATTGTACTTTAGATCAAGGTTTACAGAACAAACTAGCTGCTCATTAAACAATATTACATGTATTGTTTTGTGATATTGATTATTACCAATCCCTGTAACCCGTCAACATTCTCCCCTTCTCTGTCTTGGGTTCCCCGTGATCAGCTCTCCTGCCCCCCCCACCCTCTGGTCCTTACCTCTGGGCTGCTATGCCCCCTTAGGCCCATTTTGGTTTATAAGCCTGTCTAATCTTTGGTGGAAGGGTGAACCTCAGAAGTGATTTTATTACTGAGCTAAAAGAATACTCAGGGACCACACTCTTGGGGTTTCTGCAGCATCTATAGGACCAGTAAATCTAGTCTTTCCCCCCCCTTTGGGTAGACACCAAATTTTTAACAATCCATTCTGGGTGGTGGACTTCTAGGGGTTCAATGATTAAGCACGCGACTACTAACCAAAAGGTCTGTGGTTTAAGCCTACCAGCCACTCTGTGGATGAAAGATGCAGCTGTCTGCTTCCGTGAAAATTTACAGCCTTGGAAACCCTATGGGGCAGTTTTACTCTGTCCTTTGGGGCCACTGTGAGTTGGAATCCACTCAGCAGCAGTGGGCTTGTTTTTTGTTTTGGTATACTTTTATATACAGTCTGGATTTTTTGCAAAGTTCACTTAGTTTTGTCTAGTCAGAAAAATACTCAAAATCTATGAAAATGGTTATTTCCCAATTGTTTTCTTTCCTTTCTTCCCCCCCAACAGGGGACCTTCAGGTGATTGGTGGCAGAGGGCATGGAAGATGAAGTTGGGTAAAAGGATTCTCATATTTCTGCCCTTGATTCTTGTTGCCATAGACTGAAAATCAGGAGATAAATTTCTTTCCGGAGCCTTCATCGCTGTGACCTTGATGGTTAAAATAAAATTAGAAGGGCTCTTAAAAAGAGAATGTTTTCCCTCCAAGTTTGCTATAAATATTTAAAGCAGAAAATATGGATTATGTCAAATGCACAGGAGAAAGTTACACAGAAAACCCAGGTTCTGAGCAGACAGCGGTATGGGGAGGAGGGGGCCCCAGAGAGGTGGGGGTGGTCAGCAGAAGATTCAGTTGACTTGTAGTTACTTCAACAGATCGATGGTGCTGATGTTGCTGGAGAAATGACAGGGCTCACTGGACAAGCTGCACCTTGTTACACTGGCCACTATGATCTGAGCTCTGGGCTCGTGAGGGTGGTGTAGGAATTATTACGACTGAAACACAAGCAGAGAAAGGAGACATCCCCAGTGGCCTAATTATGTTCTGGGGCCTCCCAGAAGGTGGTTCTTACCTCCTAAGTGGCAATTACTCCTTCTGCAAGCCAGTGTTGGTGGCTGTCTAGCACACAGATGCAATAGCACATCCATGGGACCTCTAAGGAGCACTGGGGACATAGTGGTTAAGTCCTTGGTTGCTTAGCGAAAGGTTGGCAGTTCAAACTTTCCATTTGCTCCACGGCAGAAAGGTGAGGAGGTCTGCTTCTGTAAATAGTACAGCCTTTGAAACTCTTTGTCCTGTAGGGTCACTGTAAGTCAGACTTGATTCAAAGGCAATGGTTTGGTTATGAGGTCTCCGCTTCACTTGGACCAGGAGGCATACAGGTATTAAACAGCTGTCTGCCCTTACCAACCCACCAGGTATGTTTATAGAGTAAACACTTAACAGAAGTTTCGATCTTCCCCTCCAGAGAGTGAAGGTGATATGGTGCTGGAAGCCAAATTAGAAAGTTTAGCAAGTTTGAATCACACCAGTCTTTCATCCCTTCATTTATCAGTGATACAGACGAGGAGCCGTAGCCTCAGAGATGATTAAGGTATGACAACCTCTGCCCTCTAAGAGTTCACAGTCCAGCGTGGGAGAGGGACATGTAAATCAGTAATTATCATGCCACGAGCTCAGTAGGTAACAGAAATATATACAAAGCATCATGGTCTATATCCTGCTCACGGCCTTCTTGGGTTCTCTGTTCTCACTTAAGGACACAGGTAGATGGAGCCTCCACCATCTGAGGGGTAGCCAGAACCTGAATCTGAGGATCAGCTCTTAAAGCTTCAACCTAAACTGATACAGGTCACATCCACTCACCTTTCATTGGCCACAGCAAGTCACATGGGGCATATGGGAGCAGAGAAGGGTCAATAGACTTGGGAGTACTGGCGAAGAAAGAGCACCCGTGACCACTCAAAAGCAGATAAATGAGTTCCATTTTGGGCTGTTCTATTTTAGGGGGTCTCTAAACCTTTTTCAGCTTTTTTCCTTTTTCAGAAAAATGTGGGACTTAGCCAAGAAAAAAAACATTGCCATCGAGTCAATTCCAACTCATAGTGACCCTATAGGTCAGAGTAGAACTGCCCCATAGAGTTTCCATGGAGCACCTGGTGGATTTGAACTACTGACCTTTTGGTTTGTAGTACAGCACTGCTATGCCACCAAGGTTTCCGTAGGACTTACAGAGCTCCAAAATTCTCCTTCTCTCATGCCCTTTCTCCGTTTCTCTTTTTCCCTCCTTTCCTGTGTGTGTGTCTCTCTGCCCCTCCCACTCTCCTCTCCTTCTCTTTCTCCTACCTTCCCTCCCTCCCTGTGTCTCGCTTCCCCTCTCCCTTCATCTCTGTCTTCCTCCCACACCCCTTTTCTCCTCCCCCTCTCTCTCCCCTCCTCCCTTCCTCCATCCCTGTCTCTCACTTTTCCTTTCTGCCTCTTCTATAAAGGTCAGGGTGGGTAGGACAAGACTGGACACAGAAAGGCCAGGTTCTTTCTTAGAGCCCAAGCCAACTTCCCCAAAAGCCAGGGGGTAAGGGACAAAATTTAACCCCCGGATCCATAAAAAATTTACAGGACTGCAAAGCACCAAGCAAAAATACAAAGGAGTTCTGTGCACTCCGGGAAATTATTGAAGCCATAAAGATTCCTGCTCTTGCAGATGAGGCAGTTGGTGAGTGGAGCAGAGCAAATCAATAATGTCATACTTCTCGCCCGGATCAAAATACTCAAGGAAATAGCTGCAAAGTAAGAGAGGGGAACGAGGTCTGGCTCGGTCAATCACTGCACTGGGTAATGCCAGAGCAGCAAACAGCCTAATTGTCTGGCCTGGAATTTTCAAAGCCAGGAAAACGTTTAATCAAAATTTGGAGCCATTGTAGATTCTAAAGGATAATTACTCAGCATTCTGGCAGAACAGAGGCCCTTGAGAAAAGATCTGATGGGGGTTGTGCATATTTCAGTGAAGGCTGGTTTCATAAGTATAAAGAATTCTCAGGTAAGGCAAGGACAAGGATGATTCCCTTTTGGAGGGCTGGGACATCACAAAGGGATGATCATAAGAAATGACAGGTGCCTTGCTTATCATTGTATTCTCTGACCTAGCACAGTGCCTGGCACCACTGTACATTCACCTGAAAAACACTTGTTAAACACCTACTATGTGCCAGGAGGAAGCCCTGCTGGTGTAGTGGCTAAGTGCTATGGCTGCTGACCAAAAGGTTGGCAGTTCATATCCACCGGGTGCTCCTTGAAAGTTCTATGAGGCGGTTCTACTCTGTCCTATAGGATTGCTACACATTGGAATCAACTCAACAGCACTGGGTTTGGTTTATGTGCCATGAGTCCCTGGGTAGGGCAAGTGTTAACATGCCTGGCTGCTAACCGGAAGGTTGGTGGTTGGAGTCCTGGCAGAGGTGCCTCAAAAGAGAAGCCTGGTGATGTACTTCTGAAAAATCAGCCATTGAAAACCCAGAGGTGCAGAGTTATACTCTGGCATGCAGAGAGTCATCATGAACTGGAACTGACTTGACGGTAACTGGTTATGTGCCAAGTACTGTGCAGGAGGTAACTAGACAAATTAGGTATCTGCAGTCACAGAGCTGACACTGCAGTAGGGAAGATACAATGTACAGGAAAACAAGCCAACATGATTGTGATAAAGGCTCTCGAGGCATTCATGTTCAGCAGTGAGTAGGTCTAGGATGCCCCGGACGGTCAGGGCCTTTCAGGGAGGATTTATTCAAGCCCAAACCTGAAAGACAGAAAGATCCAGACATGCTGTCTAGAAGGAACAGACTTTCAGAGCAAAGGGGATAACAAGAGCCAAGGCCTGAGGTGGAAACAAATTTGGTGTGTCCTCGGAGTTTCCAGAAGGCCAATGTTAGAAGGGAGAAAGTAGGAGCAGAGGACAAAGAGGCTGATAGAGACTAGGTGATCTAGATCCTTATAGGGTATGGTAAGATGAAGATGCTCAAACACGTTTGTTGAATGGCTAACTAACCAACTGACTAGAGTGACTGAATGCAGTGATTTACCCTGGGTTGCATAGCCATCACACTGAGAGTGGAACCTGAGATTCACCCACAGGGTCTTTACATAATATCATGGTACTCCACAGTAAAGTGGGAGTGGTAGGCACCAGTGGCTTTTGATGTAAGACACATTCACACCTTACAATTACTAAGCCCCCATATTCACCCATCAGCTCATGAACACATTTGGCTTTGACACATCTCTGTAGATCCTGTCATTGTCCCCTCTCCAACTTTCTTTCAATAGAAGAGGGAACAAAGTCTCAGAGAATTTGAGCTACTGACTTAAGTGATCACCAGTGGAGAATGGCCAATGAACTGGTGATCTCCTGATGGAATTTATTTTGTTCATCACCATGTCCCCAGCTCATAGCCTACCAATTGCCATTGAGTAGATTCCATCTCATGGTTCTGGGTAGAAGTGGTAGGTTTTCAATGCCTGTGATCCTTTAGAAATAGGTTGCCATGCCTTTCTTCTCAGGCACCTCTAGGTAGAGTTGAACCTCCAACCTGATCAATGACAACCACTCAAAGCGTTCTTGTTGAATGAACAAAACCATCTGTGTTTTCACAGAAATAAAATCATTTTATACAATGTGTTTCAGAAGCTCCTTTTTCACTGTGAACATCTTTCATTGTCAGTAAAAGCCTCCGTGGTCATTTTTGGTGACCACATGGTGTATCTTTATAGAGATACAACCCCATTTATTTTAGCAATCCCAGAAACCCTGGCAGTATAGTAGTTAAGGGCTACAGCTGCTAATCAGAAGGTCAGCAGCTCAACTCTGTCAGATGCTCCTTGGAAACTCTATGGGTAGTTCTACTGTGTCTGTAGGGTCACTGTGAGTTGGAACTGACTCAGCAGCAGTGGATTTGGTTTGGTTTTGTTATTGGATGTTTTATTGTTTCCAACTTCTCCCTTTTACAAGAATCTCTGCTGATAAAAAGTCTTTGATCTGGTGGACATCTCTGCAAATCTGTCTGGTTGTGTTCTTCAGATAAACCGCCTGAAGTGGGAGGGCTGGATGAAAGCGATGCAGATTCTGGAAGCTTTGGAGATATATACTCAACTGCCCTTAGAAAAGATGGAGTCCATCTCAATGTGCTCTGTTTGGGCTACTGCTCTTGTGGGACATAGATAAGCTGAAGTGTGTCCCGAGGACAGGACCTGAAGGCCTGCTTATTACACAAGCAAAGGCATAGAATAAAATCTGTTTTAGGCTGGAGAAGAGGCAGCCTAGAGGAACCCCCTAGTAATCATTACAGATTTGGAAACCTAGGAATCTGACTGTAGAAGAAGCAGACCTGAAGCCAAACTTTGTGAAAAGTAGTCAGTGTCAAGTTTAATGAGAAAAGGCTCTCAGGGTGTGGGCTGGGGAAACTCAGCCAAGGAGATACTCGTGCAGAGGCAAAATTCCCAGGGGGCAGCCTTCAGCTGGAAGCACTTGTCATTTGAGTCTTTGCAGGGATTTGACTTGTGGGCATTTTTTTTCTTTTTCGCCTTTCCTTTTGCTTTTCCAAGAGGCAGACTGCATGCGTGCAATGAGGATAGGCATTGGAGATCAGCCAACCTGGGTTTGAATCTAGACTCCAATTATTCTCCATGTGACCTTGGGTGGTTTACAAACATCTGTGAGCCTCTGTTTTCACACCTGTGAACTGGGGATGCAAACATCTGTCCCATAAGGTGGTAAGAGGATTGTTGTTTTTGTTGTTTTGTTGTTGTTGGGTGCCTTCAAGTAGGTTCTGACTCATAGCAACCCATGTACAACAGAACAAAACACTGCCCAGGCTGGCACTATCCTCACAGTTTCTTACAGTTGTTGTGTTTAAGCTAATTATTCTGGCCACTGGGTCAATCCATCTTGTTGAGGGTCTTTCTCTTTTTTTGCCGACTCTCTACTTTAGCAAGCATGATGTCCTTCTCTAGGGACTGGTTCTTCCTGATAACTTATCCAAAGTATTTGAGACAAAATCTTGTCATTCTCTCTTCTAAGGAGCATCTTGGTTGTGTTTCTTTCAAGATAGATTTGTTTGTTCTTCTGGCAGTCTATGCTATATTCAATATTCTTTGCCAACACCTCGATTCAAAGGCACCAGTGCTTCCTTGGTCTTCCTCATGCGTTGTCCAGCTTTCATATGCACACGAGGCTATTGAAAATATCATGATTAGAGTCAGTCACACCTTAGTCTTTAAGGTGACATCTTTGCTTTTGAACACTTTCAAGGCATCTTTTGAAACAAATTTGCCCTATGCAATACATTGTTTGATGCTCTGACAGCTGCTTGCATGGGTGTTGATTGCAGATTCAAGTGAAACGATCATTTCCATTGAGTATAATCCAGAGGAGGAACCCATGGCCATGTGGTAGTTAAGTGCTATGACGCATAATCAGAAGATTGGTGGTTCAAATCCACCAGGTGCTTCTTGGAAACTCTATGAGGCATTTCTATTCCGTCCTATAGGGTTGCTACTAGTCAGTGTCATTTGAACGGCAGTGGGTTTTTCTTCTTGTTTTTTTTCAATTTGGAGGATGAGGACACAAGTGCTCCCCAGGTTAAGCCTCCCTCAGTGTGTCTCCTCAAGTGTTCTGAGAGGCTTTGAGTGACCCAGTCTCCTCATCTTGCCTCTGGAGTGCTGTTTCCCGTCAATGCCTCTCAAGGGTACAGCACTTTGGTGGCCAGAGCTCTGCTGCTGATGCCTGTGGAACTCTGGCCTAAGAGGCCTGACAGTATGCACATTCAATCATTCAACATGTATTTATTGAGTGGTGTAGTGGGTTAAGTGCTACGTCTGCTAACCAAAAGGTTCACAGTTCAAATCTGCCAGACTCTCCTTAGAAACTTTATGGGGCAGTTCTACTCTGACCTCTAAGTCGCTATGAGTTGGACCCAACTTGATGTCAGTGGATTTGGTTTTTTGTTTGTTTGTTTGTTTTTTTGTTACTCTCTTACAGGTCTGAGAACAACTGGACATGCTTTCCGTCCTTGTGATACTTATGGTCTAACAGGGGAGAAAGATACCACTCACACAATGCCATAAATCAATATGCAATTACAAACTGTGAATATGACAATTAGGAAATAATGAGTATCAAGGTGTAACTATTGAGTCTGGGGGTGACAGTTAGTGGAGTCTGGGGTTGAGGGTTAAGGGAGGTTGGGGGTGAAGGTTAAAGGATTCTGGTGATGAGGGTTAGGGAAGCCTGGCAGTGAGGGTTAGGGGAGTCCATGATTCAGGTTTAGGGGAGCTGAGGGTGAAGGTTAAGGGAGTCTGGGGATGACAGGGGAGCCTAGGAATGAGGATTAGGGGTATCTGAGGGTGAGGATCTCTATGAGTTGGAATCAATTCAACAACAACAGGTTTGGGGGATTTTTTTTTGAACCAGGGGTCCAAGACATCTTTTGGTTGGTACATTTAACTGTTTTCTACCCCCACAGATTTCTATAATTACACCAAGTATCATGTAACCACATCCAGCAACATATAATCACAAAACAGAAGAAAATACCTGAAGACGAAAGAGCAATGAAACAGAAAGAATGTAGGACTTTCAACATGGAGCCCCCATGCCAAACCTGGACCGCTCGTTCCAGACTGCCAAATGCAAGAGAAATAAAACTTTGATCCCATTTGACCAATGTTATCTGGAGTCTCTGTTTTAGCAACCAAACTCACATCCTAAACAAAACAACAGGCCATCATGTAAGACATATAGCACCTAAGTGTTCCCTGAATTGTAACTCCTCTCTATCATTGGCGTTCTCCAGCTGACAACAACAAGAACGGAATTTCAGGCACTCACTACGTGTTCTTTTAGGGATAACCTTTAAAGGAGGTGCCTCAATGGAGATGGAACAATATTGAATTAAGATAGATCTTCACAGACAAAAGCAAATGCAAAAGGCAATGATACATTTGGTAAATGTGTGTGGGTGCCCAGGACATATTTGATGATGTAATGTGGATTTAAATGTGAATTTCAGCTTCAGCAATATGAAAGCATTGATTCTCTTGAAAGAAACTGGGGCTGAGAGGCAGGAAATTGTGGACACTCCAGAAGCTGCTTCACTTGAAGGTGACCAGCATCCTTTGTGTCTGTTTTTTTCCGAGCCTTGTAAGCTATGAAACTATGTTTTTGTTTGACTTATATTTGTCAGTCTGGGTGATTAACATGGTGAGGGCTTAGGTTTTTGTTATAGGCCCCCCTGATCGGGGTAGGAAAGAATTTGGGATTCTCACAAATGTGTCTCTAAGTATTGTAGCACACCAACCTGGCACTGAGCCTCCAGAACAGGTGAGTCAGTATATCAGACCAAACTCTTATAGTCTGGAGATTTTTATTTTGGGTGTAGGGCTTTGGTCCTCCAAAAGGGTCTCTACGCTCCAGGCAAAGCTCCTTAATGACTGCCTAAAACTCACTGTTCGTGGATAAATGCGTGCATTTTGGATCCAAGAAGACTTGCATTCAACTCTTGACTTCACAATTTTCCTACCAAGTGTGTGAGCTGTGACAAGTACTCAGTTTTTTTGAGGCTTGGTTTCTTCATTTGTGACATAGGATTAATGCCTTCTTCTTGTCATTATGGTAGATAGGTAGAGAGATAGACAGGTAGAGGAACAGACAGATGGATGGGTGGGCAGGTGGGTGAGTGGTGGTGTGTGTGGCTGTGTGGGTGGATGGATGGGTGGGTGGGTGGGAGGATGGGTGGGTGGGTGGGTGGGTGGGAGGATGGGTGGGTGGGTGGGAGGATGGGTGGGTGGGTGGGAGGATGGGTGGGTGGGTGGGAGGATGGGTGGGTGGGTGGGTGGGTGGATGGGTGGATGAGTGGATGGGTGGGTGGATGGGTGGGTGGATGGGTGGGTGGATTGGTGGGTGGATGGAAGGGTGAGTGGATGGGTGGATGGGTGGATGGGTGGGTGGGTGGATGGGTGGATGGGTGGGTGGATTGGTGGGTGGATGGAGGGGTGAGTGGATGGGTGGATGGGTGGATGGGTGGATGGGTGGATGGGTGGATGGGTGGGTGGGTGGATGGAGGGGTGGGTGGGTGGGTGGATGGGTGGATGGATTGGTGGGTGGATGGAGGGGTGGGTGAGTGGATGGAGGGGTGGGTGGATGGGTGGAGGGGTGGGTGGATGGGTGGAGGGGTGGGGAGGTGGGGGGGTGGATGGAGGGGTGGGTGGATACCATCAAGTTGGTTTCAACAGTAGTTGGCATCACAGGAGTTCAGTTGGCCATTGATCTTGGGGATGACACAGGATCAGGCAGCATTTTGTTTTGTTGTTCATGGGGTCACCATGAGTCAGGGGGCAGCTATACGGCAGCCATGACAACAACCGTGTGTTAACACACAGGAGTGTAGGAGCGTACTAGGTTCTTAGACAGAGGCTCTGCTGAAATCTGTCCACTGTGGGTACCTAATGTACAACAGAACTAAATATTGCCTGATCCTGCATCATCCTCTCAGCCGTCAGCATGTTCGGGTCCATCATTGCAACTGTTGAGCCAATCCATTTCATGGAGAGTCCTCCTCACCCCCACTGACCCTCTGTTCACCAAACACGACGTCCCACTGCAGCAATCGACCCCCTCCTGATAATGTGTCCAAATCAGGGGAGTCAGAGAGGGCTCTGTTGCGATCCATAAGTTTTCACTGTCTAATTCTTGACAACAGCTCACCAGGCCTTTCTTCCTAGTCTGTCTTAATCTGGAAGCTCTTCTGAAACTTGTCCACTGTGAGGGATCGATCCTGCCAGTACTTGAAATGCTGGTGGCACAGCCTGCAGCATCACAGTAACACACAAAACCACCACAATACAACAAACTGACAGCCGGGTGGTGGAGCACCATTCTAAGTGTTATTACTCACGCTCAGTTTGGTTTGGAAGAATCAAGTCTTGAAATAAATTGCCCAGCTCACTGAAAATGAATATGCAAGTTTAATCAAGGATGTGAAGTTCAGCTACACCTCAAAATCTGTCATTGTTCTGCTCTGTGAGAAATCAGATGGCAGCAGGATGCTGGAGTAGAAAGAACCAGTGTCCAGCCTTGACTCAACTGTGAACTTAACTGTTTAGCATTAACTGTGTCCTTCCCATCTTCTGAATTCATGTTTCTATGCTGCTAAAATCTTTTGCATGGTCTCTGTGGGCCCAGAAAAAGAAGGGCATTAATGGTATGACTTGGCAATGATCTCACAAAGAATCAGTAAAGGCAGAAAACTGGTCAGGAGCTTTTTCCAGTGCTTTTAACAACATCTCACAAATAACAAGTTAACACTCATTCCATCCAAGACATGGCAACAGTTCCAGAGGGTACAAAGATGAAAATACGTGGTCCCAACCCTCCAAAGGGCTTACAATTGAGCTGGTGAGACAAATACGTATACAAAGTCCTTTACTCTTGACCTAGCAATTCACCCACTGGTCATTGTCACTTTCTTTGTGGAAAGAAACCCTGTGATCACAGGACAGGCCTGAGGTCTACAAGGTGGCAGCAACCTGGCTCAGCTCTCTCTCCAGCTCTGGGCCTTTGCACATACTGCTTCCTTGTCTTCCCAGTCCACCAGCTCTGCTTACTCCTTTCCATCCTTCAGGCCTTCATACAGGCATGCACACCTCCAGGAAGCCTTCCTCAATTCTTCAGAGCTCAGTTAGGGGCCTCTCTTGGATGTTCTCACAGCCCCAGGATGTCCTTGATGGCCCTGATTGTGCAGTGTTTTAAGTAGCTGGTCTGTTGTCTGTCTCTCAGCCTGCAATGTAAGTTCTGTGAGAGCTGGGATAAGGTCTTAGAGGCTCAGTGTTGGCACATTGTGTGCTCATTAAAGAGGGCCAAATCAATGAATAAGAGTTTGGGCTTTGAAGAACAGGCTGGCATGTTACTCAAAGTCAAGTTAGAAAGAGACAGAGTCAAGATTCAAACCCAGATTATCTAGCCCCAGATCCTGAAGTCTGGATTCCTACTATCTTCCCTGACTGTAAACCACACTGCGCGCTATGCAGAAATGAGCACCCCAACCCCTATCATGCTCCTTTGCCTAGATCCCTCCAAAGTGTGTCATCCAATTCCCTTAAGTCTCATGAAAACTCCTACAGTGTCTCTTCCTAAGAAATCAGACCCAAACTGGTGGCCAGCTGGATCCCACAGCCTTCTTCCTCCTGCCTACAACCCATGTCAGTCAACTCATGCACACAGATAACCTGGGGCTGTTGATTTGCTGCCACGTGGACAGGAAAACTCTATGGAGCATCACCACCGACCACTCTGACAGAGGTCACAACAGAGTCCCAGACGGAGCAGGAGGAATGTGTAGAACAGAATTCAAATTCACAAAAGAAGACCAGACTTTCTGGTCTGACAGAGACTGGTGGAACTCCTAAGACTACGGCCCTGGGACTCTGCTAACTCAGAACTGAAGCCACTCCTGAAGCTCACTTTTCAAACAAGGTTAGATAGGCCTCTAAAACAAACAATAGCCTATGACAGGAACATTCTTCTTAGCTCAATCCAGTCTATGAGACCAAATGAGCAAGACAAGAAGGCAGGAAGGGTCAGCAACTGACTAATGGACCCAGGGAACCTAGGGTACAAAGGGAGACTGAGCTATCCCATTGTGTGGATTGCGATGAATGTCATAAAACAGTATGTGTATACAATTTTGAGTGAGAAATTAATTTGAACTGTGAACTCCACCTAAAGCACAATAAAATTACAAAGAAACAATCCTATGGAGTTGGTCTGATTTCTTAGGAAGAGACACTGTAGGAGTTTTCATGAGACTTAAGGGAATCGGATGACACACCTTGGAGGGATAGAAGCAAAGAAGCATGGTAGGGATTGGGATGCCCATTTCTGCATAGCCCACAGTGTGTTTTACAGTCCTTAACACAGAGGTCACCATGAATCTGAACCGACTTGACGGCTGTGGGTTTCATTTGCTGAACCTCCCAGAGAATCAGACCTGTGAGACAGCCTGAATTTCCTTGTGCTCGGCTGGAATCCCTGTCCCATTTACCAAGTCAGCCAATAGGAAAGACAACAGCCTCCTATGGAATCTGTCTCCTTGGCAGACCGTTTTCTCAGCACCCTCTCTTTTTGCAGGGAGGTCGAATGTTTACTCACCCAAAGCTTGGAGAATCTCTGCATTCAGTCTGTGTTTTTTGTTTTTCCTTCAAGTGGACATTGTACACTCAGGAACATCGGAGACTGACTTTTAAATCCAAAATTACATCCTAAGATCAAGTCCGATTATACACTGAGAAATATCTCTAAGGAAAGCCTATTTCATTATCTCGCGGGGAAGTGTGGGGAAGAGAACCAAAGCAAACCAGTCCCTGAGACTTTTCCCTGAAAGTCAACATCTCTGGGTGAGGTTTCAAACCAAAACGAAGCCACCAAAACCAAACCCAGTGCCATCGAGTTGATACAGACTCATGGTGACCCTACAGGACAGAGTAGTTCCAAGGAGCAGTTTCCAAGGAGCAGCTGGCAGATTTGAACTGCTGACCTTTTGTTTAGCAGACTAAGCAGTTAACCACTATGCCACCAGTTTCCAAAACAAAGCCAAGTGAAGTGGAATTTCTGTGGCGAGCGAGGCAGGAGAAGAAGCCAGAAAGCTTTCTGTCAGTGGCTTCTGCAGCCCAAGCGAGCTTTGGTTCCTGAGATGTCTCACTGTCAGTGTAGTAGACCAGTGTAACAGACTGGATCATCTTGGCCTCTCACAGGTGTTTGCCAGGATGCACCCGGCGGGACCTGAGATCTTGAATGATGAGGCCCAGGTGCCAGCACCTCTGCAACCATTGATGGCCATAAAGAGGGAGGGCATTGGGCAGGGTCTGGGGCCACGACCTCATGGCTGGGGGGACATGGTGGGGGGACAGGGAAGCATCCACATGGTCATGTCAGGTTATTCACTTCTCACTTGAGCCTTTCCAAGGTGCTTTCTTCCCACAGTAAATGTCATCAACTCTTCTTTGCCCCAACTTCTGCCAAGAAGAAATGTCTTTAGAATCCTTGGGTGAAAAATTAGGCTCAGTTGTTAGTCTGAAGGCTGGCAAATTTCACTGTCTCCCCACAGACAATACATCACACACAGCTCAGATTGACTTCAAACCCAGGCATAATTAATTGGCCACGCACTAAGGACTTGGAGCTAAGCTTAGAGCTCAAACTGAATTTTCCATGCATTTTCCTTTACCATGTTTGCCATGTTTCCTTACAGGTCTTGGCAGAGAGTCTGCAAGTGAGTTGTCTTCTCATTGTTGTGTGCTGCTTAGTTGATTCTGACTCACAGCAACACCAGGTGATAGAAAGGACTGCCCCACAGGGTTTCTTAGGCTGCAGTCTTCATGGAAGGCCTCCTGGTAGTACAGTAGCTAAGTGCTCAGCTGCTAACTTAAGTGTCAGTGGTTCAAACCCACCAGCTGCTCTTTGACAGAAAGATGTGGCACTGGCTGGGACACTCAGGCTTTAGCTTTCTTTCTGTAGGCTGGTGTTTGCTGTGCTTGCTGGTTAATTGGACCCCTGGTGGCAGTTGGCTTCTATAAAGGTTACAGCCTTGGAAACCCAATGGGGCAACATGCTCTGTCCCGTAGGGTTGCTATGAGTCAGAATCAACTCAACGGCAATTGAGGGCTTTATGGGAGTAGATGGCCAGGTCTTTTCTTCTGCTGAGTGTCTGGTGGGTTTCAGCTGCTGACCTTTCGGTTAACACCTGAGCACTTAACTACTACACCACAAGGGTTCTCTGAGTTGTGTGTTAGGTCATTAAAATCCCCTGGACTCATATCCTTACCAAATTACTCAGCAGTTCTACTCTAAGGTGTCTATCCAAGAGAAATGAAAGCATGTCTACACAAAAACTTGTACATGAATATTCATGGCAACATTATTTGTAATAGCCAATGAAGAAACATAACTGGCTGTCACTAAACAATGGATAAACAAACCATGGTACATTGAACCTATGGAACACTTCTCATCAATAAAAAAAGGATAGATTTGAGGACCTGTTACACTACCATGGTAGTCAAAACAGCCTGGTAGTGGAACAAAAATGGATACACAGGTCAATGGAACAGGATAGAGAATCCAAATATAACTCCATCTACCTATGAGCAGCTGATGTTCAACAAAGCCCTAAGGTCCATAAACTGAGGAAAAAGCAGTCTCTTCAGCAAATGGTGTTGGGAAGATTGGATATCCATGTGCATCTTACATTAGGCACAACAACTAAGTCAAAATGGATCATAGACCTAAATGTTGTTGCTGTTGTTGTTGTTAGGTGCCATCAAATCAGTTCCAACTCCTAGCAACCCTATGCACAACAGAATGAAACACTGTCCGGTCTTTCACCATGCACCCACAATTGTTTTTAAGCTTAAGTAGACCTAAATATAAAGCCTGAAACAATAAGGACCTTGGAAGAAAAAATAGGGACAGCATTGGGAGCCCTAGTATACAGCATAAACAAACTATGAAATATTACAAACAATGCACAAACACCAGAAGAGAAAAACAGATAAATGGAAACTCCTAAAAATCAGTAGAGTTGCCATGAGTAGGATCCAACTCGTCGGCACTTGGTTGGCATCCAAAGTTTTCATCCAGGAAGTTAAAGGAGCTCCTGCAGACTGGGAAAAAATTTTTGCCAATCAGGAATCTGATTGGCATCCAATCTCCATAATCCTCAGGGTACTTCAAAATATCAACAAGAAAAAAAACAAATAACCCAATCAAAAATGAGCAAAGAATATGAACAGGCACTTCACCAAAGAAGAGAGCCAAGAAGCTAATGGGTACATGAGAAAATGCTCACAGTTATTAGTCATTAGACAAGTCCACATCAAAACCATCTCACCCCAGTGAGGCTGAAATTAATCTAAAAAACTCAGGACAACAAATGTTGGAGAGACTGGAACACTTCTACACTGCTGATGGGAATGTAGAGTGGTACAACCCCTCTGGAAAATGGTTTGGCAATTTCTTAAAAAGCTAGAGGTAGAAATACTATATGATTCAGCAATCCTACTGCTTAGAATACATCCTAGAGAAACAACAGCTGTCACATGTCAATAATAAGGGCTGAATATATCACATTTGGTGAAGCACTGTCCACAATAGAAAAAGATGGAATCAACCTAGGTGCCCTTCAATGAAAGAACGGATGAACAGAGTATGGTTTACTTTCACAATGGAATGCTTTGCAATTATAAAGAACAAGGACAATCTTTGGAAACAGCTGATAATATGAAGTCATCTGGAAAACATGCTGAGTGAAATTAGTCAGTCATAAAAGGCCAAATACTATACGATACCATTATTATGAGCCCTCAGGAAGTGGACTAAGCGCAGAAGAAAATAGTCTTTGTTGGTTATGGGTGTGGGGAAGAGAAGGCAGGTATTCAGAGATTAGATTTTAGATAGGCACTGGGTTAAGTGGAGAACTGATAGCATACTGTAGAAGGGAGATCAACACTGCTGGACTATACCAAGAGCTAAAAGGTTTCCTAAATACCAGCCAGCACTTCAAAGGTCAGAGTAGAAGGGGCGGGGGGACTAGGGGACATGATTTTGGGGGACATCTAGGTCAATTGGCATTAACTATAGTCTCTATCCCAATTTGGTCAGTGACATCTGGGGTCTTAAATGCTAGCAAGATGCTATCTAATGAGCATCAGCTGGTCCCAATCCACCAGAATGGAGGAGAACAGGACATCAAAGACAGGAGGAAAGTGTGATCCCGGGAGACAGAAGGGGCCAAATGATTCGGAGACCACACTAGCATGAGACCAGAAGAGCCACCTCCAATGTCTGCCTTGGTAGGCAATACAATGTAGACTCCCTGACATAACAGGAGAAAAATGGGGGTGCAGATCTAGCATTCTCTTAAAAGACCAGACTTGATGGTTTGACATCCTGGAGGGTTGTAGGAGAGCATGGTCCTTGGTCTGTGTCCTAACGCAGAGCTGAAATCAGCACCAAAGATAACTCTTCAGACTAAAATTGGACTGGACTATAAGACATGAGGCTATGGGAGCAGCTCCTCTGTAGAAATGAGACGACAGAGAGCAGAAGAAGAGACAGGAGTTGGTTGAATGACTATGGGAAGTACAGAGTGGAAAGGAGGAATGTGCTGTCACAGAGTTGGGATCACGGATGGAAATGCATAGGGGTCTCTGTATGGGCTTTTACAAGGCAAATTGACTTTGTAAACTTTCACTTAATCATAGTAAAATATTATAATAAAAAATAAAAAGTATAAACCATGGATACCGTGACTGGAAGGGAGAGGAGGAATTCTATTCTACCATACAGGGTTGCTATGAAATGGAATTGACTCAATGTCAACGGGTTTGGTTTTTGGAGGGTGGAGACAAGAAGCCATTCAGACAGAGGAACAGCATGTGCAAAGTCAATGGCGCATGGTCCAGTTTGACATGGAGCTAAACACAGTATTTAAAAACAGTCAGGCTAAAGATAGGATAGATGGAACCTGAGTTTGGAGAGGGGTATAGAGGGCAGATTCCAAGGATCTCCTGTGGTTGGTGACATACAGGCTAGCAGTGTTACATAAAAGTTATGGATTACTTATCTATTTATTTTAAGGGCAACTAGAAACTAGTAGTTAAGTGCTACGGCTGCTAACCAGAAGGGTGGCAGTTGAATCTACCAGACACTCCTTGGAAATTCTATGGGACAGTTTTACTCTGTTGTACAGGATTGCTCCAAATCAACTCAACAGCAATGAACCTTTTTGGTTAGAACGGGAAATATTTTTAAAAAATAACTTGACTGAAAGAAGGATGTTATGTTACTAATAGCACAACTGGAGATTGTTCAAGCTGAATTGTTTTTGCCATATTAAAAGACTTGTTGTTGCTAGTTGCTCCTGAGTCATCTCCTAACCTTGATGACCCACATACAACAGAAGGGAACATTTGCCTGGTTTGCACTACCTTCGCGATCATCAACATGTTTGCCCTTCAGATCAAAAGGTTATGAACCATTTCTCTTGTTGTTGTTAGATGTCACCAAGGCAGTCCTGACTCATAGCAACCCTATGTACAAGAGAACAAAACACTGCCTGGTCCCGTGCCATCTCCACTGCTGTTTTTATGCTTTAGCCCACTCTGCATCCAGTGTTGCCAATCCATCTCATTGAGGTCTTCTTTTCTTTATCAAGCAGGATGTCCCTTTCCAAGGACTGCTTCCTCCTGATACCATGTCTAAAGCATGCGAAACTAAGGTGCCATCTTTGCTTCTAAGATGCAATCTGGCTATACTTCTTCCAAGGCAAATTTGTTTGTTTTTCTGACAGTCCATGGTATATTCAGTATTCTTAACCAACACCATTATTCAAATGCATCAAGTCTTCTTCAGTCTTCCTCGTTTATGTGCAGCTTTCACATGCATATGATATGATTGAAGACAAATGATTTGGGTCAGGTACACGTGAGTCATTAAAATAATATCTTTGCTATCTATCACTTTAAAGAGGTCTCTTGCAGCAGATTTGACCAGCGCAATGAGTCATTTGATTTCCTGACTGCTGCTTCCATGAGCCTTGATTGTGGATCCAAGTAAAATGAAATCCTTGACAACTTCAATATTCTATTTATTGTGATATCGCTTATTGGTCCAGTTGTGAGAACTTTTGTTTTCTTTATGTTGATATACAATCCGTACTGAAGGCTGTGGTCTTTGATCTTCATCAGGTTGTTAATGAGTCTTCTCTAACCTGGAAGCTGTGTTCTTATCTTATAGTCCGGTTTCTCGGTTTATTTGCTTGGCATACAGATTGAATAAGTACAGTGAAAGGATGCAACCATAATGCACACCTTTCCTGACTTTAAACCACGTGGTTAAGTCCTTGTTCTGTTTGAATGACTACTGCCTCTGGGTCTAGGTGCAGGCAACTCATGAACACAACTAAATGTTCTGGAATTCTCATTCTTTGCAGTGTTATCCATAATTTGTTATTATCTACATAGTTGAATATCTTTGCGTAGTCAATAAAACACAGATAAGCATTTTTCCGGTATTCTCTGCTTTCAGCCAAGATTCATCTGACATCAGCTGTGATATCTGTCATTTCATGTCCTCTTCCAAATCTGATTTGAATTGCTGGCGTTTCCCTGTTGATGTACTGCTGCAACTGCTTTTGAATGATCTTCAGAAAAATTTTACTTGTGTGTGATATTAACGATATTGTTCAATAATTTCTGCATTCTGTTGGATGGCCTTTCTTTGGAATAGGTACAAATATGGATTTCTTCCAGTTGGTTGGCCACATAACTGTCTTCCAAATTTCTTGGCATTGACAAGTGAGCTTCTTCATCACTGTATCCATTAATGTCTTAGTTCTGCTGTAACAGAAATACCATTTGTTGGTGCCTTTAATCAACAGAAATTTATTTTTTCACAGCTTAGGAAGCTAGAAGTATGAATTCATGGGGCTGGTTCTAGGTGAAGGCTTTCTCTCTGTTGGCTCTGGAGAAAGGTCTTTATCTCCTTTCAGCTTCTGTTCCTCCATTCCTTGGCAATCACCATGTGGTCTGGGATCTATCTTCCCTTATTTGTGCTTCCTTGCTTCTAAGTCTAATCCACTCCTTTTATATCTCAAAAGTGATCAACTTAAGATGTACCCTGTGCTGATAAAACTTCATGAACATAACAAGGACAAGGTTATTCCCACATGGCATTACATCCACGGGTGTAGGGATTAAGATTCATAGCACAAATTTGGAGGGGAGACACTATTCAATCAACGTTACCTAAATGCTCATCAGTTGGAGACTTGTTCAAGAATGGGGCGGATGCAGACAATGCAACATTAAAAAATGAGGAGGCTCTTTGTATTCTCTAAGATGTATTGTTAAATGCCAAAAGCCACTGGCAGAACACTGTGTCCGGTACGCTTCCCTTTGTGTTAAAAAAATTATATGCACGGCTAGTGGTGCCTATTTGTGTGTTTGTGTGTATATTTATATATGAATAAACTTTTTCCAGAAGGTTTCAGTGCCTCTGGGAAAGGGCATGAGGAGCAATATTTATGCTCTTACAGATTTTGCCTTTTGAACCACATGAATACCTTCAACCTACATTCAATTATTTAATATTAATAACACCACAGGTAACAGATACAGTGGCAGACCCATGTTGTGGACAAAGGGGAATGACAGAAGGGTTGAGTGAGTGTGGAACATTCTAAGGTGGGTTTTATTCAGTTGATGAGTTTTGTGCAGTACTGTGCACCCTTCTTTCCCTGTCAAACTTTTTCACATCCGGGACCTCATTTTATTTTCCTAAGAGTCCAAGGAGACAGGACCCTTTGCCAAAAATGAGGGACATTAGTGAGAACCAGTGTGTGATCAGGACTGAATGACCCCACTGTGTCCACATCGTTTGGATCAGCTGACTGCAGTGACTGCAAACATGTCAATGACAGACTGAGGTTTGAGCCCTAGTCCCACCTCTAGCGTCCTGAATGACTGTCATCCCCTCACTTCCCTTCTATTTTGAGCCTCAGTTTCCGCTTCAGCAGAAGTGAGATCACAGTACTTGCTTCTGTCTCCAAGGCTGTCGTGGTGACAGTGACATGAGGAAATGCATGTAAGTGTATTTACCGCAGTTCAGTGACAGGATTAAGGACTCAGTACATACCAGCTCTCTCGGGTCTAGGAAAAAATTTTTCTAAAAAAACCCTCTTCATCAAGACGTACTTGAATACTCACTATGTAGGTGATATTTGTTATTCATTGTATAGCACTGTTGTGGATTTAATTGTGTCCCCCCAAAAAGGAGTGAGGCAATTTGGCCATGCCATGATTCCTAGTATTATGTCCTGTTCCTGTATGTTGTAACTCCTGCCACTATGATGTTAAGGGGTAAGTATGAGCAGTGGTGTGGCAGTGCTGGCAAGTGGGGACTGAGGCTGTAAGATTCTGCTGTGCCTTGAGGCTGTCTCTTGGGACACAAAGAAAAGGGAAGGAAGCAGACAGTTGGTGACCTCACACCATCAGGAAAGAAGCCATGCCAGGAGCAGAACACGTGCTTTGGAGCTGAGGTCCCTGCACCTGAGAGACTCCCAGTCCAGGGGAAGACTGATGACAAGGATATTATTTCAAAGCCCCCGGAGAAAGCCTTCCCCTAGAGCTGATGCCCTGAATTTGGACTCAGCCTACTTTGCTGTGAGGAAATACATTTCTCTCTGTTAAAGCCATCCACTTGTGGTATTTCTGTTATAGCAGCACTAGATGACTAAGACAATTGTCTTCCGAAGACATTATTGTGTGTGTGTTTGTGTGGCCATATGATCATCTACCCTGCCTCTGGAACAGGACTAAGCTCCATAATACATGGTGAATTATCTAACCATCACTTTGCAGATGGGCAGACAGTGTCAGAGAATGAAGTTGCCTGCCTCAGGCCACCCAGCAACCACCAAAACAAATCCACTGCATTTGAGCTGCTTCTGACTCACAGCAACCCTGCAGGACAGAGTACGATTGTCCCACAGAGTTCCCAAAGTTTGTCTGGCAGATTTGAACTGCAAATGGCAATTGTACAACTGGCACCCGGGGCTGCTTGCTTACAAGTGCTGTCCTCTCTGTGGCTAGCATGGGAAAGGCTGGGACTTTGAAAACAGAAACACCTGGACTTGCATTCAGGGCCTGCCACTTGGTGACCAGGTGACCTTGGGTACATACTGACACCTTCAGCCTCAGTCATCTAGTCTGTAAAGTGGGGCTAATTGTACCTCACTCCTGTGGAAACAAAATGTTTGACCCCTGCAGGACACTGAGTTGACTTGCACGCCTTACAGAGTCTTTTCCTTTGAACCTCAGTGATGTTTGTGTCTTAGGCACCTCAGATCCTCTTCCAGCTCTCATCCCAGGACCCTGGGAATCTAGAAGTGGTCCAACAGCACTTTTAACCACAAGACACAAATTATTTTAAGCTGCCCTTTATTGAGCACATGCTACTTGCCATACATCATCTCACTTAATCTCAACAGCTATGCTGAAAGGTAGATAGATATCATCTGTCCCCATTTTTCAGAGGGAGAAACTGTGGCTCAGGCAGCCCACACAGCCAACAGGGGCTGAGCCAGGAGCCAAACCCAGAATCCCCTGACTTCAGAGACCACAGTGTGGCAGGAGACTTCCCCACCATGTGGCAGGCAGCTTATTCCATTTCAAAATGAGGCTGAATCATGTTCCTTTAATTTCTTCATTTACCAAACCAAAGCAGACAGCAGAAGGCTGGCACACACAGCTGTGAGCAGAGCGTACTGCCTTCTCTCTGGTGCCAACCTTCTCCCCGACACCCTTTCTCCTGTCCCTCCAGGACCAGCTCCCAGTCACAGCCTTCCAGACTTGGTGACTGGATGTTCTGGAGCTGCTGCCAGCCTGTTCCCCGCTTTCAGTGTCTTGACGTCTCCTGGCTGCTCAGGGATCTCTGTGGGTCCTTCTGTTCCTTCTTCCCCTTCTCAGGTGATGAATGCTTCCTCCTCCTCTCTGGAAAAGCCCCACTTTCTGTGTCAGTTTCTCCACTGTCCTGAAATGCCTTCCTATGGCCTACTCCTGAACTCCAAGAAGGTCAGACTTTGGGGGAAGTTGGAGGTGACCAATGAAGCCTCTGGATTGTCCCGGAGGGACTGCTGGGGAAACCCTGATGCACTTAAACTAGAGAAAGCAGTTCATTATTTTGGAGCTGAGACTTCTTGCTTGCCATTCTTTCTTCCCTCTTTTCTCTCCATCCCTTCGTTCCCTCCCTCCCTCTCTCCCCCTTCCTTTTCTACCTTCCCTGTCTGCCTCTCTGCTTCCCTCCCTCCCTCACTCCTTTCCTCCTCCTTCCTTCCTTGGCTGAAATAAATAACAAATGACAAACATACACTCACCCTGAAGCTCTCTCCTCCCATCCCCCATTGACCCAGGACCAGCACTTCAAACAGGTTTGAGCTGATTCAGCTATGGCCAATGAAGGGAAACTGAAACCGGCCTGAATTTTTACAACTAGATAATCTAGAATAACACCTGGAATGGGTCAGAACCTTGAAATGGGAGACTTTGGAAGAGGCACAGTGAGCCCTTTCAGAAGCCTGATGCATGAGATTGGAGTATTGGCAGGACCGCGGAGACGGACACACATTTAGAGTGGAGAGGCTAGCTACATCTTTGAGTGGGGCACCGTTGTTTCTGACTCTGCTCACAATTCCACCAGCAAGAGATGTGGTTGCTATGAAACACTTTCATTGCTCTTGCTTGAGATTAGGTTTCTCTCAGTTTCAACTCATAATTTTTCCCATTATAGCTATTGTCCTGGTTCACCCAAATTTAACAATTATAGATCTGTGCTGGTTTTACTTCCTTGGTTCAGTTTTGGACCAGAAAGAACCAGTTTGAAGTCCTGACTTGGGCTCATTGAGAAGTTCTCCTCTGGGACCCAAACATGGGAGGTAGATAAAACTATCTTAAGTCTCTCATCCACCTGCTCCCCACTGCCTTCCCTGCCCAAATATCTGTGTCTTTATGCCAAAGTGGCCAGGGCCCCCAAGGCTGGCCATCCTTGGGCAGGAAGCTGAATATATGTACAGCTATGCCTCCAGTGGAAATTTTTTTTTTTTTAATTTAACATAACTGAGTGAAAATGTACATTCACATGTAAATTTACATGCCCCCGTATATGCAGCTTCCACTGCTCTCCCTGTCCGGTGACTAAACACTATTCCTCTCTGCTCCATACATGTCTCATCCTCCCAACAGTCTCCTTTCCTTTCCTCTCCGTCCACTCCCCTTCCTCCAGCCAGAGGTCAGCAAGATGATATCCTATAGATGTATAGAACCATAAAGTGCTTCCAACATATGGTTACTCTGCATTGCCAAGTCCATTCCATTCCTGTCCAAAGAGTGGACCTTTGTTATAATTTATGGGAACGGGCAGCATCAGGGCCGGGGGCCATGCTCTCAGAGGAACCCCAAAACCGCTGGACCATCAATTGAGGTCTTTTAGTGGAGATCTCATGATGCACCTCTTTTTATTCTTGTGTTGCCAGTGAGGCTCCTCTCTGTGAGCTCCGTCATGGCTATCACTGGTGGTGGCCGGGCACCATCCGGTTCTTCCGGTCCCAAGTCGATGTAGGCACCCACTCTTGTGGGTCTCTCTGTCTTCTCGGTTGTCTTTACCGCATGCCATTTTGGCCCTCGGTGAGCATCCGTTCCTGCTGAGTTGGGACCATTTGCTGTGTCCTCGGATGGCAGCTTGGCAGCTTTTAAGACCCCAGACGCCACTCACCAATGTGGGGTGCAGAGAGCTCTCTTAGCAAAACGCTAGTTGTGCCAATTGGCCCCAGTGGAAATTTTGAAGTGATTGTAGTACATCCCTCTTTTTAATATGATAACATCATAGTTTTCATGATATGATCACTAGATTATTTCTTTCACTATTATAGCTTTGATTGAGTTTGGAGACTTCCATAACTGAATAGGATTCTGGGTAACGTGTCAGTGGTTTTGTTCTTCTAAGCCAAGAGATTCAGTATTTCTTGTAGCTTTGGTTTGGTTTTTACACAGTCTCTTAGTTCCTGTTTATCTGGGAAATGTCTTAATTTCATTTTCATATTTGAAAGATAGTTCTGCAGGATATATAATTCTTGGTTGGAAGTTCTTCTCCTTCAAGGCTTTGAATGTGTCATGCCACTGTCTCCATGCCAGCATTGTTTCTGCTGAGAAATCTGATGAAAGCCTACAGGGTTTCCCACTGAATGTTAGCTTTTCTTTGAGTCTTGCTGCCTTTAAGAGTTTCTGCTTACGTTTCATTTTGTTATGCTTGATTATAGTATGCATTGGAGTCTTTCTTTTGAGATCTATGTTGAATGGTATTTGATATGTGTCTTGCATATCTATATTCTCTTCTTTCATAATTTCTGGGAAGTTTTCTGTCAGCAGCTCAGCAACAATACTCTGTGTTCTCAGGTGTCTCACTGTGTTCAGGAACTCCAATTAATCATAGATTGTTCCTCTTAATAGAGTCCCACATGCTTCTTAATGTTTCTTCATTTTTCTTGTTTCTTTTTTCTGATTTCTCCTCATAGATGCTGGAGTCAGTAGCTCTGTCTTCCAAATCAGGAAGTCTATTTTCCATTTGTTCCATTCTGTTTTCTTGGCTTTGAATTGAAGTTTCTATGTCTTTGATTTTTTTCTTGATCTGTTGGATTTCAGAGTACTGGTGTTCCATCAGATCAAACAGCTTGCTTAAATTTTCCATTTTGCTCTGCTGCATTTTGTATAAGGTCTAGGAGGGCTCTATACATAATCTTTTTGTATTCACCTTCTGATAGTTTCAGAAAAGCTTCTTCACCTGGGAAGTTGTGAGGTGTTTTCTTTTGGGGCCTTCTGAAGCCATGGGTGATTTCTTGGTTATGGTTTTCTCCAGAGTTTGTTGCTTTTGGGGTACCATGTGAATCAATAGAGGCTGGTAGAGATGCTGTGAGGATGGATTGCAGTTGTTTCTCTAGGCTGTCTTAAAATGAGAGGTAAAAAGTATCTGACAACTTCCAAAGTCAGTCAGGTTTTCAAGTACATAGGTTCCTCTTCCCAGGTGGCAAAGTAAGCACCTCTATATTGAATCCCAGATGTTGTAAACTAGCTCAAAATACAGAAAGGCTACTGCCCTGCTGGCCTCTGCTGTCAGGCCCCAGCTGGAGGCAACACTGTGCAGAATGCTGCCTAAGTGCTCTTCTCCAGGCAGGCACTGCCTCCCAGCCCAGGAATTAGGTCCAACTGAGGCTCCCATGTGGGTATATACTCCTCCCAGTGGAACAAGATGGTGTCCCACACAAGCTCACTGCCTGGCTGGGTCCAGCCTGCTCTATGGTAGAGGCAGAAAGAGAGGCCAAAGGTGCTGAGGTGCAGAGTCCATAGCCTCTGTTGCCAGGCCCCAGCAGTAGGCAACACTGTGTAAAATACTGCTTTTCTGCTGGAAAAGCACTCTTCCCTGGGCAGGCGATGCCTTCCCACCTAGGAACTAAGTGCAGCTGGGGCCTCTGTATGGGTGTATCTGCCTCCCAAGGGATCAAGACAGCATCCTGCACAAGCTCACCACCTGACTGGGTCCATGCTACTCTAGGCAGAGGTGGAAAGAGAGGCGAGAAGACAAAGGTGCTGAGATGCAGTGTCCAAAGCTGGGGTCTCAAAATATGGCAATTTCGCTTGCCAATCCCACCAGCAGTGCATATGAGATTAACAGCTGGTCAAGTCCCAGCTCTGCTCACCGGCTGTGACAGAGAAAAAAAAAGTAAAATGGTGAATTACCTTCTGTCTGTGCAAGCCTGCACCTGCCGAGAGTGGGGTCAGGGAAAAAGAGGAGGTTTTCCTTTCAGTGGTATGAAGTCCAAATTAACAGCCCTATGCCACATCCTAGGGCTCACTAGGTGTCCAGAAGGCTCCATTTAATTATTATTTCAGGTCTTGGTTTCCAGAAGGATTTAGGGAGACGTATATTTAGTCCACCATCTTGTTTCCACCTCTGGAAATTTTGAAGTGAGAGATGACTTAGCTACAATCCCAGTTTGAACCTATGCTTTTGATGTGCCCTTGACAACATGCTTAACCTCTCTGAGACTCAGTTTCTTCATCTGAAAAATTGGGATAATAAACTCACCAGCTTTTTTAAGAAAATTAAATGGGGTACTGTTTGTAAAATGCCTGGCACATAGTAAGTGTTCAGTGCTTGTTGACATCTCACTAGGCTCATGAAACACCACTTTGCTACTGGGGTGATGGATGAATTTGCTCAGGTATGATGATGATCATTAAAAATACCAACAACAATTTCTGCTTGTAAATATGGACTCTCTAGGTGGTGCAGAAAGTTAATTTGTTCAGCCACTAGTCTAAAGGTTGGAAGCTCAAGTCTACCCAGAAGCACCATGGAAGAAAGGCCTGACAATCTACTTGTGAAAAAATCAGCCATCAGGAGCCCATAGAACACAGTTCTACTCTGACCCAAGTGGGGTCAGATTAATGTCAACTAGTTTTTGCTTACATATTTTTGTTTTGGGCATCTCATTGAATGTCCACGGTACTCTCCTTGTGTATTTCCTCAAACCTTTTCCAGAGGAGGAAACAAAGGCCAGGATTAAATAGCCAGGCAGGGCCACTCAGTATCTTATCCTGGGCCTGACAAACTCTGGAGCCTCTGGCTTGTCACTTGGATAATAGTTTAGTACATTACCCTGCCCTGGGTTACTGACATTTTTACAAGAAGCCAAAGCAGAGACTCTCTAAGGGAGCCCCAGATCATTTGAAATGACCAAGGGGGAGACCTGCACCAATTTAGAAGAGGCTCCATGAGACCATGCAGACCCCAGAAGAGTGACCCCTTCTCATAAGGCTAATTGCTTTTAGAGCTGGTAGGATGCTCAGAGAAAACCTCCCTGTGGCCATTTTCCATGTGGTAAGGAGCTGGCTTAGAAGGGAGCTCGACCCCCAGCCTTGGGACTCCTCTGTATGACCAAATGAGGAGGGTGGGGGAAATGCAGTGGTGGTGGAGGTGCTTGGCTCCTGTGTCCTTTAGCCTCAGTGACAGGGGTTCCCTCTTGTCTCTCCCTGCTTCTTCTCCCAAGTCAAAGGGGCCCAGAGGAAAGCAGAAGGGCTCTCCATGTCTGTTAGTCTCCACTAGGGTTCCCCCTGGACAAAAGCTAAGGTAGCTCAGCCAGCGACTGCAGTCACCCTCTAACCACTCCGGAAAGACCTAGAGTGTGAAGGATAATCCAGATGCCACCTCTGTGACACACATACACACCTCCTTGCACACATGATCACACTCACACACACTCCTGTGCTCGCATGTGCACACTTCCTCTTTCCCACACATGCACTTGCACACACTCACACTCATTCACACTTTCCCTACACAATCTCGCACTCAGTCTCTGACACTGACACAATCTCTTGTTCTCATACTGACACACTTGCACACACACACTCTGACATACATATAGGGTGTTTTGCTCACATGCACTTGCATTTATGCCAGTCTCACTCATATACTTGCAAAATCACTCGCACACTCATCTACTTGCACAATTCTTCACTCTCATACCCTCACACAATTACACACAATCTCTCACACACAATCTCTCACACTCTTATACTTACAATCACCTTTATACACACACAACACGCGATCGCACACACTCACACACACACACACACTCTCTCTCTCTCTCCCCCCCCACTTCAGGAGAGAGAGGAGAAGGGGAGGAGGTTGGCAGTGACTGAGAGCTTCATCCAGCAGCGCCAAGCATCGATCCAGCTCTCCATGTTGTCATGGCAACAGCTCTTCCATGGAGAGATCAGCTCACTACCGCAAGGCCTTCCTCAGTCTTCCCCCCTTCATGGACCACCGCTCCCTCTCCTCAGGCCCCCAGCTCCCTGCCCCCACTTTGCCCTAGTCATCCACCTGCCCTTGGCGATCACTCTGTCCTGTCAGGGCCTCTCCCCTCCATCCTGTTCCCCCTACTCTTCTCTGCTCTTCTTGGTCTCTCCTTTACCTTCTCCCTGTCCTTTGTCCCCACCACTCCTCCTGGTCCTCAGGTCTCACATCTATTTGGTTGAGGCCAGCTTTTGCCTGGGCACATGGATAGAAAGGGAACAGTATGTTTAAGGCACCCCTTTCCTTCAAGCTCCCAGTCTGCAGCTTCCTCTGTTGTTGTTGAGTGTCACTGAGTGGATTCTGACTCACAGGGATGCCACATGACAGAGGACAATGGCCCCATAGGGTCTGCAAAGGGTAATCTTTACAGAAGCAGATTGCTGCATCTTTTTCCTGCAGAGCAGTTGGTGGGTTCAAACCACTGACTTCTCTGTTAGTAACTGAGCACTTAACCGTTGAACTACCAGGGCTCCTTGCAGTCTCCTCTGGGGAGAGGTAAATGCCACTGTGCCATTGTGTCTGCTGGAGAGACCCTGGAGTAAAGGGAGTTCAGACTTTTGTAGTCAGAGGGACATGGGTTCTAGTTCCTGATCTGCTGCTTTCTAACTTTGCAGCTTGTGGCCAATGACAACTTCTCTGGGCCTCAGTTTCCTCATCTAAAAAATTAACAATAAATGTATGGTAACAATAACCACCTCATTGGGTCATCAGGAGTATAAAATGAGACACCAGTAAGAGCTCACACTGGTTGGCCCCTTACTGTCCCAGGCACTGTGCTGGGTGCCATCTGTAAAACTCAGGTCTGTGAGGTAGCCATGGTTGTTGCCCTATGGACAAACAAGGAGATGGAGATGCAGACAGGCTACATTTCTTACCCCAGGCTGCTATCTTAGGAGTCCTAGAGGTAGTGTTTGACCCCACTGTGGCCGCTTCTGGAGCTCCTGAGTTCAAACTCTGTCCTTTCTTTTGGCCCCAGTGCTTGGGAGGTGGCAAGCAGACTGCCTGGTACACAGTAAGTGGCAACTATACAAACTCCGACAGTTAAGTTCATGAACTCATCCTAAAAAAAGTGCTACATACCTCATTGCTGAATATCATTACGGTCACCTTCGAAGCACCCCCCTTGGGAAGCTATGCACCTGTGCCAGCACCGAGTTACCCTTCAAAGTGCCTTTTCTAGGATCAGTTCATGAACATAATTGTTAGACCTCATACGACAATAGCTCTGATGAAAATTCTAGAAAAAGAGTTCCAAAATTGCTTTGAAGGGTGGACTAGGCACTGGTATCAGTGCACAGCTTTTCCAGGGGAGCACTTCAAAGGTGACCAAAGTGATACTCTGCAATGAGGTATGCTGCGCTTTTTCTAGGATGAGTTCACAAACTTAACTGTCATGCCTTGTATATCATCCCCTAGCTTATCACTACATCATCTTTCTGTCATTTATTGTGCCACACTGGCTTGCATATTCCCATGTTGCTAAAGCTATGTGACCAATATTTCAAGTAGTAGTGGGTCACTCGTGGTGGACAGGTTTAGGCAGTGTTTATAAACTAGGAAGAGAGGCCTGGAGATTTGCTTGTAAAGATTAGCCAACGAAAGCCTTAAGGATCACAATAGACTACTGTGCCATTCACTTGCTTTGGGCTTGTCATCAGGAGGGATCAATTGTGAAAGGAGGATGTCTTGTTGTCAAAATCAAGGGCCAGTGAGGATAAGGGAGCCCTTCATTGAGATGGGTTGGTACAGTAGCCACAACGATGGACTTGAACTTGCTCACTGTCATGAAGGTGACACAGGTCCAGACGACATTGGCTTCTGTCCTCCATGAGGTTGCAATGAGTTGGAGTTGACTCAGTGGCTGCTAAAAACACTAATCCTATAGGTTAATTAATTAAATCATTTATTAAGGGGTCATCATGGATCAGAACTGATGGACAGGGGTTTATTTTGTGTTTAAGTATGTCTCCAGTGTTAGAAACACAGTGATAGATCACACACAGTCCTGGCCTTGAAAGGCTTCAGGTGCTGTAACAGGAGACAGACGTGTAGGCAGGCAAGGACAATGTCACATGGGGTTAAGAACCCAGACTTGTGAGCAGCTAGCTCTCAGGGAGACCATCACCTCCCCAACTTACCAGCTGGGTGACCTCGACCAAGTTATAGCACCTTTCTGAGTCCTTGTCTCCTCATCTGTGAATTGGGGCTTTCAGCTGTGCTCCCCTCACTGAGCTGCTGTGGGAAGTGAACAGAAAACACATACACAGCGCTCTGCCCAATGCTCTATATAGATGACATCTTCCATAAAAGGGTGAATATCAGTATGTTTCTCTTCGGTGCAGTTACGCTGGAATGTTGGGGAGGAAACTGTCCATTGGAGGAATCAGGAAAGGCTCCATGAAGGTGGTGAGCCTCTTGCTGAATCTCAGAAACATGACTGTTGGCCAGGCCATCTGGGAGGAAAGGTCATTTAAGGCAAAGGATACAGCTGAAGCAAAGGCCTGGAGACAGTCTGGGGTGAGTGGAGCAGGGAATACAGTGTGAATAGTAATCACTAGCATTTGAAAGCATTTACTGTATGACTGGCACTGCTTTGGGTGAGTGATTTATCATCTTGGCTGCCCCTTACAACAGCCTGAGGAGGTGTTTGCTGGATGCCTTATAACATGAATACTATACCTCATCCCGTAGGGATTTTTATTTCATTGGTCCAGATGGCCCAGCCATCAGTAGGTCTTAAAAGTTCCTCAGGTGAGGCAAATACACATCTTGGAACGAGACCTTCTTAGGAGTATTAACTCATTTAATCTCCATGACAACTCTGTCTGGTGGGGACCAAGGCACAGACAGCTGAAATAGACTGCCAAAGATCACACAGCTAGAAGTTGTAGTCAGATCCAGACAGGTCTGGCTCCAGGGCCTCTGCTACCTGCAAGGGCTGCAGTCAGAGAGTGGTAAGAGGAAAAAGGGAGGGAGACACAGAAATGGAGAGGAAGAGGGTGGTGGGTGGACGGTGGGTAACAGGTGCCACAGAGGCAGTTACTCTGATTGTCAGCTTTGCATCCCCATCTTCTTTGACATCAGGTGTGGGTGCCACTTTCTGACAAACAAATTGTGTATAAGTTTCTAAGACCCGGATCTAAGCCACTTTATCCAGTAGAAGCCGCAGTCGTCTCTGAACTAAGCATTCAGACTCTTCTCTGTAAATATATATGGGCATCTTGTTAAAATGCAGATTCTGATTAAGCAGGACTGGAATGAGGACTGAGAGTCTGCATTTTTTAATACACTCTTACTAAGAAGAAGGGCCTGACAATCTGCTTTCAAACCTCAGCCAGCGAAAACCCTACGGATCACAGCAGACTATTCTATAGCCCATCGGGGGGATGGCACAGCATGGGTTAACGTTTTATCCCTTGGGCCCTGTGTCTCCCTAAATCAGGGGCTGACTTGGGAGCCACCTGCAGCAACACACTCCTGGGTGGTGCTGATGCTGCTGGTCTGCAGAACGCCTTCTGAATAGGAAGTGAATCAAAATGTAAGCATCAAGGACTCATTAGACTGACACGTGTCTGTAGGAGCCCGCGTGTTCTTGGACTCGGGGAGACCTCACTTCTTGCCCTAGGAATGACTTCTATAGCCTCCACATTCCAGAGTTGCCGCCCACCCCACCTCCCACTGCCCAGCTGCAGAGATGGCCTGCTGCATTCTTGCTTCCCTCAAGTAACGCTGCAGTATAACCTCAGCAGACAAACAAAAGACTCATTGCCATCAAGTGGATTCCAACTCATAGCAAACCACACACGCGCACACACACACACACACACACACACACACACACACACACACGCCAAAAAAAAATGTTGGGTTGATTCTGAGTAGACCTGCTTACAGGATTTCCAAGGAGTGGCTGGTGGGTTTGAACTGCCAACCTTTAGGTTAGGAAGCGAGTTCTTAACCACTGTACCACCACAGCTCTATAGCCTTGTCAGCAGTTCCCAGACTTGAGCATGCACTGAGACCACCTGGAAGCCTTGTTAAAGTTTAAGATTGTTGGGCCCCATCCCAGAGCTTCTGGTCCAGGAGATCTGGGTGAGGCCTCACTGTAGACTAGGGACCGTGGTTTGAGAATCAGGAAATGACAGTAATGGCTCAGGACAGCATTTCTGTAACCATGCCCACTGTGGTTAGAGGGCACAGGCTTCCTCAGCAGCCCCAGTGAAAGGGATGTATGTATGGAGCCAAGATCCCTGACTTCCAGTCCTAGCTGTACCACTAACCCTGTTAATCACCATTCTGGGTTTTGGTCAAGTCGACTGTGTATAGCGGAAACTCTAAATAACAATGGTTTTGTACAAGATAGCATTTTACTTTTGTCTCATGTGACACGAAACCCAGATGTAGGTCCAGGGCTAGTGGGGTAGCCCCCCAACGTCTTCGGTATTCCAGACCCCTATCTTTCTGTTACATCCTCTTTACCATGTGACTTCTGTCGCTGAGGTCTCCTCATGGGCACAAAGTGGCTACCTCAGATCTAGCCTTCACGCCTATGTTCCGGAAGAAGGATGAGGAAAAAGCAAAAGTGTATGAACGACAAATCATATACTCTTTTTAGGAGCTTTTCTGGAAGCTTCACTTAATAACTCCCACCTGGCGTCCCATTGGCCAGAACGTAGTGACATGGCAGTGTCTCCTGAAAGGGAGGCTGGGGAACAGGGGCTTCTTCTCGGCTGCATATATCACCGTCACCACCAAAAACTGAGTTCTGCTCAGAAAAATGAAGAAGACAGTGATAAGCAGAGTCTCTGTCACAAGGACTTTAGGTGAGCCATGTCCACTCTCTGGCTCTTTATCTCCAGGTAAAAAATGAAGCTGGACTTAATGATGAGTGAGATTCCATCCAGCTCTAATGTTATCAGATTTTTGTACCTGAACTTGCGGAGCCATGGTGGCACAGAGATGGAGAGCTCAGCTTCTGAGTAAAAGGTTGACAGTTCATATCCATCAGCCACTCACTGAAAACTTTATGGGGCAATTGTACTCTGTCCTTGCAGGGTCACTATGAGTTGGAATTGACTTAGTGGACATAGGTTGTTTTTCTTTTTTATTTTTTTTGATACCTAAACCCGCTTATTATCGGTGATCAGGGAAAGGACAAATGTCTGACTATTATTCTTTACAAAGTCCTGATGGCATAGTGGTTAAGTGGTACTGGAAGGTCAGCAGTTCAAGTCTACCTGGCGCTTCTTGAAAACTCTATGGGACAGTTCTACTCTGTCCTATAGTGTTGCTATGCACCCGAGTCAACTGGACGGCAATAATTTTTCTTTCTGTTGTTATTGTTATTATCTTAGTCATCTCGTTATCTAGTGCTGCTATAAAACAGGAATGCCACAAGTGGATGGCTTTAAGAAACAGAAATTTATTTTCTCACAGAAAAGTAAGTGAAAGTCCGAATTCAGAACATCAGTTGCAGAGGATAGCTTTCTCTGCTGGCTCTGGAGAAAGGTCCTTGTCTTTAATCTTCCCCTAGGCTGGGTGCTTCTGAGGCGCAGGGATCCCAGGTCCTCTCCAAAGAACATACTCTGCTCCTGCCACTGCGTCTTTCCTGATAGTGTGAGGTCCCCAACTCTCTGCTTGCTTCCCTTTCCTTTATACCCAAGAGAGGGCCCCAAGCCACGAAACAGATGGAATCTCCCTAACCAACACAGCTACCACCCATCCATGTTCATTAACATCGCAGAGGCAAGATTTACAACGTATAGTCATATGACACAATACCAGGAATCATAGCCTAGCCAAATTGCGACACATATTATTTTGGAAGACACAATTCAATCCATGACAGTTATCATCCCTCGTGCATTACTCCACCCTCTCTCGGCCTGATGAAATGTCGGAGCTTATCCTGTACCTGTCTATCTATTCACCCATCCATCTATTACAAGTATCTTTGAAGATCTGCTGTGGTGGATAATAGTTTGTGCCCACTTGACTACTATCTGCTAAGTGCTAAAGACGCAGCAGAGACAGACCTTGTGGTCCCTGGCCTCCCCGCCTTATTAGAGCTTACAGCTTAGGTGGGAAGGTAGACGTTCACATGATTAACAAAGTGCTATAAAGAAAGTGGATGTGGTGCATAGGTGCTATGAAGTGCTGTAAAGAAAACATGGAGAGTGGAACTTAGATAGGAGGGGGCAGAAGAGGTCTCCCCATCATTTGTTTTGCAGCTGAGACCCTAAGGAAAAGGAAACAACTATGCAAAAAGTCAGAGGAAGCCCCTGCCAGACACAGAGAACAGTAAGTTCAGACCCAGGCCCTGAGGCAGGAGAGAACAAGGCTCCAGGACTTCCAGGAAGGAAAGATGGCTAGGACATTTAGGATGTTCAGACATCACTGGCAAGGAGGAAGCTGCGTGGGCTAAGGCTGGATCAGCCAGCAGGTGCCACAGGCTCTGGTAAGGGATTTGGACTTTGTTAGAAGTTATTGATGTACTCTTGGCAGAGGTGTGTCAAGACAGAAAGGATTAGATCAGCATTTTTATAGATTCCTCTGCATGCCTGCACACCATATGAATAAGACATTGTATAGTGGCCACAGGGGAAGTAAAGAGCCCTGTTTAAACAGGGCTTGGACTAGTACGGTGATGAGAGTTGGTCACACAGAGTGCTGTCTGGGATACTCATCCATCTTCCCACCCACCCACCCATCCATGCATGCAGGCATCTATCTAGGCAACCACCCATGCTCATCCATGCATCCATCCATTCATCCAACCGTCCATCTGTGTACACGCCCATCCCTTCATGAATCTGTGTATCCAGGCATCCATCCATCCATCCATCCATCCATCCATCCATCCATCCATCCATCCATCCATCCATCCATCCATCCATCCATCCATCCATCCATCCATCCATCCATCCATCCATCCATCCATCCATCCATCCATCCATCCATCCATCCATCCATCCATCCATCCATCCATCCATCCATCCATCCATCCATCCATCCATCCATCCATCCATCCATCCATCCATCCATCCATCCATCCACCCATCCACCCACCCACCCACCCACCCACCCACCCACCCACCCACCCATCCACCCATCCACCCATCCACCCATCCACCCATCCACCCATCCACCCATCCACCCATCCATCCATCCATCCATCCATCCATCCATCCATCCATCCATCCATCCATCCATCCATCCATCCATCCATCCATCCATCCATCCATCCATCCATCCATCCATCCATCCATCCATCCATCCATCCATCCATCCATCCATCCACCTACTGCTATCCACCCATTCATTCAACAAACATTTATGAAACACGAATGCCAGGTTCTCAAACAGATACATTTGTGAATAAGATGCTATATCTCCTCTAGTAATTCACAGGTCAGAGAGGTAGAGAGAAACACATAAACCGGATCATCATGGTTCAAGGCAGGCCACAATAGCAGTGAGTTCTAAGAGGTATGGGAAGTCTCTCTTACCAACAGTGATTTGTTGGCCCAGCAACAATGGGAGGTGAAAAGTCACAGTGTGGTTCACTACTCTCCTACTGTGGGTGAGGACAGATAGACAAGGGGAAATGACAACCTTGGAATTTAGCATGGGAATAGAAAAAAGAAACCTCAAGTGGTGCTAGGAAGTAGAGACACTCAGAAAAGATGACACTGTCCCATGAATCTATTCTATGAGGTCCTTCAGATGGCTTTGAAGCCCCCTATTGACAGCCCATGGGTAGTCTACTGGTTGGACGCCAGCAGCTGTCAATTACAGCAGCATTGACAGACTCTGCTCCAGGCACAAAACAAACCATGCAAACCAGAATGCCAAGTCTCTGGGAGCAGAGAAGTCATGGCTTCTGTAGCAGATGGACTCAGAAAGGCAGAAGAACACAATGGCCAAGAATGCAGACTGCAGAACTCAGCTTCCCGTATTCAAATCTGCCCTTACTGCTTTCTAGTTGTATGATTTTGGCAAGTTATTTAACATCTCTGTGATTCAGTTTCCCTTCTTACAGATGGAGATATATGTGTACCTTCCCTGTGAGAACGAAAAGACCTAACATTGGTATGGTGTTTTAAACACTGCCCATCATGTGATAAGCACTGGGCATGTGTTTGTCAATAAGATACACGCTATCTTAGTTCTCTCCAGTTCTGTAGACAAATTTCATGGTTAGAGCATCTAGGGATCTCAGGAGACTGAGCCCCGCAGATTGCTGAGACGCTGTAGTGCCTCAGGCATAGCCGTGGAGTGTGCTGATACCAAGTAGATTGTGTCTGTGGGTGATCTGATTGCTTTCTTTAAGCAGAAGTGCCTTAAAATGATATCTTCAATGATCTTCCTTCCTGTTTATCATCAGTTAAGGGTATATCTGCATGGAGCTGATTGTCCTCCTGTCTGCCCCCCATACTTCAGTAGGAAGAAAGTCTACAGTATAAAGGGCTTTGAACTGGGTCCTTTCGGTTCAAACCCCTCCTGAGAATTTGCCTTCTAACAAGTCTCCAGGAGATACTAATAACGGCCAGCGGTTAGGGACCAATTTGGAGAACTTCCTGTGGAGCTGTGGTTCACAAAATTTATTATACATAAGAATCACCTGGGGAATGTGTTAAACGGTAGATTCTGATTCAGTATATCTAGAGGTGGAAATGCAAATTCTCAGCAAGTGTTCAAACCCGAACAAACGGGTTTGAAGCCATGGAAGGAGTCCCTGGGTGAGAAAGATGGTTAATGCTCTCAGCTGCCACAGGTTGGGGGTTTCAGTCCACTCAGAGAAGCTTTGGAAGAAAGGCCTGGCAATCTACTTCTGGAAAATCAGCCACTGAAAACCCTTTGGAGCTCAGTTCAACTCTGACTCTCATAGGTCAGAATTAACCCAATGGCAATGGGTTTCGGTACTAAATTATCAAGAAAAATGAAACACTTCCTCAAAGATTATTGTGGAATTAAAGGCAGAAGTATGTGCTTTGTCCTGTCTCCAAACCTTAATCCTTTTCTCTTGCGGAATTGACAGGAAGGAGCACGCATGGAGCGGTGAAGGGCTTCACAGGCTCTGGCTACCGCAACCACGGGCAGCTGTCTCTTTCCGAGCTTCACAGCTCTCTGAATTAAGTGGAGAAGGCCAAGGAACTAAGAATCATCTTAGCTGTGTGCCCTTGGGTAAGTCATGACTCCTGTCTGGGCATCTGTTTGCTCATTTGTAAAATGAGATTTGGGGACTAGACGGGTGTTTAACGAAGGTCCTTTCAAGCTCTCTGTGTCATCCGAACTCTGATCAATGACTTCCTCCTCCGTGGACGTGTTCCCACAGTGCCCTCTGCTGGCCATTCATCAGAGAACAGGGACTGCACCCACTCTAAAAAAGCTGGAAGTTCGTAGTTGAACGGATCTTAGGACGCAGAACCCGCCAGCTGTCCTTCTCATGAAACCTTGGGGATACATGCGGACTAGCACCCAGAGGCAGGAGATCTGAGTTCCCAAAATCTCAGAATTTTGGAAATAGAAACGTAAAGACTATTACAACATCACTATTAGCTGTCAGGTGTTCGGTGCTAACCATCTACCAGGCACGGAAACCCTAGTGGAGCAGTGGTTAAAAGTCATGTCTGCTAACCAAAAGGTCGGCAGTTCATATCCATCAGGTGCTCCCTGGAAACCCTATGCAGCAGTCCTACTCTGTCCTATAGGTGGCAACACAACCATCTTGGAAAACTGCCTGGCAGAGCCTGCTAAGGCTGGGTACACACACCCCGCATCACCAACAGGTACACGTGCTCACAAAAGATGCATACGCTCCCCGACAGCCAAGAACTGGAAATAAGCCCTATGTCCATCAACAGTGCAATGAATCAATAAATTAGGTTTGATGCTTCCAGTGGAACAATATCAAGCAGTGAGAATGAACAAACCCTAATTAAACATAACAACATGGATCAAGTCCACAGCATAATGTTGAACATCAGCAGCCGGGTTGAAAAGATACGTATTCTATTTTCCTTCTTCTGGAAGGTTCATAAACAGACATTGCTCATCAATCTTACTAGTGTCCTGGTAGTGTGGTTAAACTTGGGGGTTTGTAGTGACTGGAAGGGGCAAGAAGGGATTCTCTGGAGAGTTGGGAATGTTTGAATACTTGACATGGGTACTGGGTACATCAAAAAAAAACTAAAATACCCAACCCTAAATCTGTTGCTTCTGAGTTGATTCTGACTCACGGCAGCTTCTCGTGTTACAAGTAGAACTGTGATCCACGGGGTTTTCACGGCTGTCTCCTTTATAGAAGCCCATCACCAGGCCCTTTTTCCATGGCATCGCTGGGAGGATTTGAACCCCCTGCCTTTAGATTACTAGTTGAGTGCTTGACTGTTTTTGCCACCCAGGGATCGGCTGTTTACACAGGTGTCGCTGAATCAGACTTGACTCAATGGCAGTGGGTTTGTTTGTTTGTTTGTTTGTTTTTGGTGCATTTGCACTTTTTTGAAATTCATAGGATTGTTTATGTATGATATTGTTCTTTTAGCCGCCATTGCGAGGGTTCCGACCCAGAGCTCCCCTGCCTACAACAGAGTGGACCATGGCTCAGCCCTGTGCTATCCTGGCAATCATCTGGCTAAGTTCAAGTCCTTTGCTGCAGCAGCCACTGTGCTTTTCTGTCTCACTGAGTGTCTGTCTTTCTTGCTGACCTTGTACTTACCAAACATGACGTCCTTCTCAAGGGACTGAGCTGTCCTGATAACACGTCCAGAGTAGGTAAGACCGTGTCTCACCATCCTCGATTCTAGGAAGCTTTCTGGCTAACTTCTTCCAAGACAGATTTGTTCGTTCTTCTGACAGCCTGGGGTATATATGTAAGTCACGTCCATGATAAAGTGTTCTGTTCCAACAAAAAAGCAGCAAAAGCATCACGCGTCTACAATGTGGCGTTGACACCTGCTTTATCACAATCACACTCATTGTCACCACTAGCAGGAAAAACACAGCCACAAGTGTTCTGAGGACAAGACCCTCAGGGCTTCTTTTCGTACAGGAACTCTTGATGAGTTGAGCGGCACCATCGAGTCCCCGAATCGTTCAGGATACTGTCTCTAAGGGCGCTTCAGAAAGAGCTTGAAGGATTCAATGGGAACTCATTTCTGAATTCTGAGTCCCCTCTTGTCAGCGCCAGAGAGGCAGTTCAGGACCTAAGATTTAGCATGGACATATCACTTCTCTGCTGGACCTGAGTTTCCACCTGTGTAATGAAGAGATCAGACTCACGGGGACCATCCCGTCTCTTCTCTTAGGTGGCGCTGAGCGCCCCCTCCTGGAATCCTGCAGCAGTGTCGGCCTGGGCTGCACACAGTGCTCAGCTTTGCCACCTGAGATGCGGGTGTTTGCCCAGGCAGACCCGGAGACCCTGGAGGGCAGGAACTGCCCCGCACCTCCCCGCCTCTCTCACCACGAGAGGCCAGCTTTCCTGAGAGTGAGTCACTGTCTCCACTTCCTTCTCCGCTGCACTCTCCGAATGCTGGGTCTGGAGACCTTGCACTGCGTGGCCCCTGGACTGGACTTCCTGCTCCAGTGGCCAAGTGAGCAGGACTGGAAGAGGTTTGCTAATGGGGACGGGGGTCCCCAGAGCCTGCACACGGGGCGTTGAATCTAGCTCCCTCGTTTTGCATGTGTGCGCATGTATATGCTTATATACGTATATATGTTTATGTATGTGTGTGTGTTTATGTTTGTGTGTGTGCATGTGTGTGTTTATTATGTGTTATGTGTATTACATATATGTGCATGTGTATGGTTATGTACACGTGTATGTTTGTGTGTGTGCAGGAATACACTTATGTGTGCATATGTATGCTTGTGTGTGTGTTTGCGTACCTGTGCATGTTGTGTGCATGTGTATGTGTACGTGTATGTGTGTGCATGTATATGTTTAGGTGTGTGTACATGTTTAAGTGCCTGTGATTGTGTATGTTTATGTAGGTTCATGTTCATGTTCATGTGTGTGCATGTGTGTTTATGTGCACGTGTGCATGTGTGTGTACCTGTGCATGTTTATGCACCCGTGTGTGTATGTTTAGTACATGTGTGTGTTTATGTAGATGTGTGTGCATATGTGTGTTCATGTACGTTTGTATTCATGCATGTGTTTACATACATGTATGTGTAGAACATGAGTATCCTTGTGTTTTTTTCTATGTTAAAGTACACAGGAGAGGCTGAGTATAGGTATGCACAAACCATGTGCATACAACAGTGTTGCTGTCTGTCTGTGAATGTCAATCCATGTGTGTTTGAGAGAAAGAGAAAGAGCTGCTGTGTTGGCAAACATGCATGGCCACATACAAGTATCAGTGAGCAGGTATGTGTTCCCATGTGCCTGTGTGCAAATTGGCACATACATGTATGGAGATACAAGCCAAACCAAACCATTACTGAGTTGATTCTTCCTCATGGTGACACCTCATATGTCAGGGTAGAACTACACTTCACAGGGTTTTTAAATGCCTGTGATTTTTTAAAAGCAGATCACCAGGACTTTCTTTTGAGGCACCTCTGAGTAGACTCCAACTGCCATCTTTCTAGTTAGCAACTAAGCACTTAACTGTTAGCGTCACTCAGGCTTCCACTGAATGGTGATGTGTATATATTAGTGGCACTGGGTGTGTGTGTTTGAGTGTTGGTGTTGTGTATAAAGGGAGGCAGAATGCCGTGGCTGGCTTTAGGGTATAACAGCTATAGGCCCTTAAATGAGTAGTTGTCTTCTTTAAGCTTTGGCTTACTCATCTCTAAACTGGAGATGCTAATACTCATACTTACAGGGTCTAACATGAGTGTGAAAGGGTACAATGCCCATAGTGCACTTGGAATAATGCTTGCTGCATGGGTTATGCTAAAAATGTTGATTGTCACTAAGCTATTCACAGCAATTAACATGTAAGTGGCCGCACTTGAGGGTACAGAGGAAAATTTCTGCTTGTGGCAATGTGCCTTGGGGCACTCAGGTTGATGTGTGTGTTCATTAGAATATCTGTGTCTCCAGAGTCTGAGCATCAGTGGGTGTGTGTTGGAGGTGACCCCCATGTGAAGATCTCTGTGTCTGGGTTCCTCCAAGGTTGTGGACCATTTCAGAACAGAGACTATTCTCGTTTATTACTGCACCTGGTCGCCTGGACCTGGAATGCAGCAGTAAATTTGTGCGGACCAAATGAGCTAGACTTGACATTCAGAAATGGTTTCTCAGATAGCATGCCCATTTGTAGAAAATAAAAAGCTATGACTAGATACACAGATAGATAGATGACAGATAAACAGTAGATAGGTAGGTAAGTGGCTAGAGAGGTCAATTAAAAAAAAAACAAACCAAGGCCATAGAGTCAATACTGACTCATCATCACCGTATAAGAGAGAGCAGAGCTGCCCCACAGGGCTTCTGAGGCTGTCGTCTCCCTGGTAGCAGACTCCTGCATCTTTCTCCTGAGGAGACACTAATTAGTATTGGAAAACCCTATGGAGTGCAGCACATACACATGCATTCACAACGAGTTGGAAACAACTCAGTGGCAATGGATTGGTTTTATGGTTGCCTATGTTAGTTGGGGAAACCCTGGTGGCATTGTGGTTAAGTGCTATAAACTGCTAACCAAAAAGTCAGCAGTTCAAATCCACCAGGCACTCCTTGGAAACTCTATGGGACAGTTCTACCCTGTCTTCTAGGGCTGCTCTGAGTCGGAATCAACTCAAAAGCAGTGGGTTTTTATGTTATTTGGTGTGGGTTACTGGTTCTGACAACCACTGCCTCTGGCCAGGGAGCCACTTTGCAGTCTCCTCCCAGGACCCAGGAGTCTGACCCTGGCGCCCACTGTGTTCTTGGAGGCCAGCTTGGAGAGGCCTAAGGTGCAGCAGTGGGAGGGGAGGTATGGCATTCTTTATGGCATCTGTGTAGTGTTTGTGAAGGTTTGGTAAAGATTTCCAAAGAGAAGCTTCACCCACCTACCTACCCACCCCCCAGGCTCATTGTAGGACTGAAGCCTCTTTTTCTGCTGGGAATCTTGATGTAACCCTTCAGAACAAGCACAGCCACTATTTACAATAAGAAGCGTGCATGTTGTCCCCAGAGTGAGCAGGGTCCAGTTACCAAGGATAGTTTTTTGTAATTCTCGCAAGTCAGGGAGGTCCCTGGGCTGCACATGTTCAGCTAATAACCTAAAGGTTGGTGGTTCATACCTACCCAGCAGCACAACTGAATAAAGGCCTGGCAATCTGCTTCTGTAAGAGCTTAGCCAAGATGACTCTATGGGGCACAATTCTGCTGTGTAACACACAGGGATGGCATCACTCTGAGTCCGCTAGACAGGTTTGCTTTCTCTGATGTACGCAAGGAGATCCTGGTGGCGTATGGGTTAAGTGCTATGTCTGCTAACCCAAAGGTTGGCAGTTCAAGTCCACTAGGCACTCTTTGGAAACTCTACAGGGCAGTTCTACCCTGACCTCCAGGGTTGCTATGAATCAGACCGGACTCAACAGCAGTGGGTTTTTGGATGGATGTAGGCTAGTGTCATGGACGGAATTGTGTCCCTCCTCCCCGGCAAAAAAACTTATGTAGTGGTTTGGCTGGGCCTTGATTCCCGGTATTGTGTGATGTCCTCTGTGTTGCAAATTCTGCCTCTAGGATGTTAATAAGAGAGGACAGTGGCTGTTGGGTTGATGGGGCAGGACTCAGTACATAAAATTGCTTTGTTCCCTGAGGCAGTCTCCTGTGATATAAAGGAAAGAACCTAAGCAGAGAGATAAGGAAAACTTCATATCATTAAGCCTCAGAAACTCCCAGTCCAGGGGAAGAGTGATAAGGACCTTTCTCTAGAGCCAGCAGAGAAAGCCTTCCCCTGGAGCTGGTGCCCTGAATTCAGACTTGTAGCCTACTGGACTGTGACGAATAAAATTTCTTTGTTAAAGCCGTTCATTTGCAGTATTTCTGTTACAGCAGCACTAGGTAATGAAGATGGCAAGTGAAATCATGGCTGGTGGAAGACAGGGAGGAACAGGAGTGCAGGGCTCCCTGGAGCAGAGTTCCCACACTTTGATGAGACGGTGGACATGGCCGTTGTTGGAACTGCAATGGAAATACATCAGAGGAGGCCGTGCAAAGGCAAGAGTCAGTCTGTTTAATTCATCAACAGTTAGAACTGGAAATGCTCAAGGAGGTGTCCTGGGACATGCCTCATGCCCCTTCCAACAGCCACCCCACACCTCGTCCCTGGGGTCACAGACACGTGTGATACCTGGGCTACACCAAAGCACTCGGCAGGTGTGCTGCTTTCCATGTCCCACCAACGAATGAGACCACCAGCCCAGCTCGAGCCAACAGGGCTCCCACCCTGAGCAAAAGTCGAATATAAAGGCATGGAGAGGGTTAAAGAAGGGGAATGCTCATCTGTTTCCCAAGCCTATCCTGGCCTGGAGTCTGCTACTACCAAGCCTATCTACGTGATTCGGAGCTGTTGTCAGAACGAAAGACAGGAGCTTCCACGCCAGATGTCCAGCTCTCAGAACAGCCAAGCCAGCAGAGGAGGCAGGAGAAACGCGGGCCAGACCAGCAGAAACCCTGCCATGCAAGAGAGAAATGTCAAGTGTGGGCCTTTGAAATACAGCAGCAAAAGCGAGCTGCCTCCCTTTCTCTGGTTGCACAAGATGGGAAGGAAAAAGTATTCATGGTGCCTGATCTGGGTCACAGCCCCTGGTCGTATGGAAGAGGCAAAGCTATCTAATCACCAAACACTTTTTGTTTTTCTCTGGGAACTGTGAGAGGTAGTTGTTCCCAGTCTCTAGTACAGGTAACTGGTATCCGGCCAACGGAAGTCATTTCTAGGCCAGGTTCTGAAAACCTGCTCCATGACCCTCCATGCTCTCTCATCTACTATCTGGGAACCAGATGAGAAGATACTTCCTAGGACTCTGCATTACAGCGAGGTAGTGGGAACCTGAGTTCCTAAGGACAGCTTGGAGCAGAGCTCAACCCACTCCCCAGTGATTTAGTGAGGAGTAAACTTTTATTGTATAAAGCCATGGAAAGCTGGGGATTATCTGTTATAGCAGCTGGCACTACTTATCCTGACTAATGTTGAATAGGCAGAGCAGCACAGAGGTGAAGAAGCTCTGACTCTGAAGCCAGACTACTGAGTTCAGAATCCCAGCTCTCGAACTGGCTGTGCAGCCTCAGAGAAGTTATTGAATCTCTCTGAGTCACCCCATATGAAAAACAGAAATATTAGTAGCACCTATCACCTCACTCACAGCAACCCTGCAGGTCAGAGTAGAACTGCCCCACAGAGTTCCCAGGGAGCACCTGGCAGATTCAAACTGCCGACTTTTTGGTTAGCAGTACATGGTATTTAACCACTGCACCACCAGAGTTTCCAGCCATCAGAGTTTCCGGGGTCACTATGAGTAGGAATTCCATGGTACTGGGTTTAGGTTTTTGGCTTTTATCACCTCACTGGATTTTTATAAGATTTAACTTAATGAATTCAAATGATCATTTAGAGCAGTGCCTGGCATGTGGTAAACACTATGTATTGTGTCGTTGCTGCTGTTAGCTGCCACTAGGTCAGTCCCCAACTCATGGTTACTCCCTGATCAACAGGCTTAGTTGTGATCCACAGCGTTTTCATTGGCTAATCTTCAGAAGTAGATCACCAGGCCTTTCTTCCTACTCTGCATCAGTCAGGGAGCTCTGCTGAAACCTGTTTAGCACCATAGCAACACTCAAACCTCCACTGACCGATGGGTGTTGGCTGTGCTTGAAGTGCCCTGGCCGGGGTTCTAACTCAAGTCTCCTGCCTAGAAGGTTAGAATTCAACTGGTGAACCACAGCCGCCTCAAACATCACGTAAGTGTTGGTATATTGGTTCTGAAATTTCACTCAAAGTCTGGGAGGGCTGGGATCATACCAGTTTTGCAATTGACTGTATCCCCAGTAACAGCCTTGGTGGTACAATGGTTAAACGGCCAGCTGCAAACCGAAATGCTGGTGATTTGAACCCAGTAGCCACTCAGTGGGAGAAAGACGTGGCAGTTGGCTTCTGTAAAGATTATAGACTTGGAGACCGTACGAGGCAGTTCTACTCTGTCCTGTAGGGTTGACGTGAGTCAGAGTCATTCAGTGGCAATGAGGTTTTTTTGCTTGTTTTTCATATCCCCAGTGTTGATAACGGGTATAGATCCTGAATGATAGTTGTCTGTATCTGGGGGGCTAGGAAAGCGTGCACATCTCCCCTCACTCGCAACCCACTACCAGATTAGAGCACCTCCCCAGCCCCCACACTTTAAAGAAAATTCCTAGGTCCTAGAAAACCAGTTTATAACTATGAAACATGCCCCAAACCAAACCTACTGCTCTCCAATAGATTCCGGCTCCTAGCAACCCTGTAGGACAGGGTAGAACTGCCCCACAGAATTTCCGAGGAGTGCCTGGTGGATTCAAATTGATAACCTTTTGGTTACCAGACATACCTCCTAACTACCACGCTGCTAGGTTTCTCAAACATAGGTTGGTGTTTAATTAATTCTAAAACATTAAAAAATAGTTGTGGAAGAGAGCAATTGAAACCATGAAACCCACATGTGCCCTCTTGTGGCCTTCTGCTGCCATTGCATCAGACTGATTCTCGCCTCTTCTGACTCGTGGTAACCCCTCTAGGACAGAACAGAGAAGCTGCAAAGAGTTCCTATCGGAGCAGCCCTGCTCTGTCCTATAGGGTCACTATGAGTCAGAATCGACTCGACTGCACTACGTTTTTTTGTTTGCTTATTTGTTTTGGTTATAGGGTTTCTAAGGTTGTCATCTCTAGAAGAGTTGATAGCTACATCTTTCTGCCTCGGAATGGCTGGTGGGTTGAAACAGCCCACCTTTCAGTTAGCAGCTGAAGTTTAACCACTGGTCTACCAGGGCTTCTTCCTCTTCCAGCAGCCTCCAAAATCTTCCACTCATCCTAGGAATCAGTCAGTTCTGCAAACGCTATTGGAAAGCCATTCTTTACCAGGCACTGTGTTAAGCACTGTGTTAACCTCAAGGATTGGCAGAAATGAGGTTCCTGCCCTCAGGCTGCTTACTGTCTGGGCTGCAATCGTTCTCTTCAACTTTTATTACCGCACTGCCACCAAGCTGATGCTGATGCATAGTGACCCTATAGGACAGAGTAGAACTGCCCCATGGAGATTCCGGAGAGTGCCCGGCAGGTTTGAACTGCAGACATTTTGGTTAGCATTTCCCACTTTGCCACCAGGGTTTCCAACTTTTATTAGCATATTGCAGTATTGGCACAAATTATGGAGAGGTCATCTAGGACTCTTTTCAGAGTTTTTTTTCTATCTAGTTGGGTCGCCAAGAGTTGGATCCGACTCGACAGTACTTGGCTTGGCTGGCAGTTGGAAGCCAGAGAATGGAAAGAACTTTTTCATGCTTACATTCACCAAGAGAGGTCATTTCGGAACGTACCAAAACCCAGCTAGCACGTGCTCTCTATTTTATCCCAAACACCTTTCCTGTATTGTCAGCCTGTTGAACTCTGGTGCATTCATTAAAATCCCATTAAGAGATGCCATCTGAAAATCGTTTCTGACCTTAGCTGATGCTGCTTCTCAGTGTTGCTTCGTCACCATCTATTTATTATTTATTTATGTGTCTGCTTTAACGTTGCAATTCTTGCTCACTCTACTTTTAACACTTGCCCCACAAATATTTATACATGTGGATTCTTTTTATCATTTGGTTCAAATAGCATCTTCTTGGGAAGTTTCTCTGATCTCTTATCCATTCTGATAGTGAATTATCCACACATCCTTCTTCCTCCCTTGATAACAGAAACATCACATATTGGTTGGGCACATAGCCACTCAGAATAAAGACAACATTTCCTAGTTTCCTTTGCAACAAGATATGGCCATGTGACTAAAAACTGGCCAATGAGATGTATGGGGGGTATAAGACAGCTGCTTCTAGGAATGTTTCTGAACATATGAAGACTGTCGATTAAGTTCATGAATTCATCCTAGAAAAAGTGCTACATATCTCATTGCTGAATATCACTATGGTCACCTTCAAAGTACTCCCCTTGGGAAGCTATGCACCAAAGCCAGCACCTATTCCACACTTCAAAGCAATTTTGGAACTCTTTTTCTGAAAGAGGCATCAGAGCTGTTATCAGATTACCCTTGATGTCCTGAGTGACATCCAAATGTCTTCCTTTCAATATTTCCTTTATCTTTGGGTAAAGAAAAAAGTCACCAGGGGCCAGATCAGGTGAGTAGGGAGGGTGTTCCAATACAGTTATTTGTTTATGGGCTAAAAACTCCCTCACAGACAACTACACAATTAAGTTTGTGAACTTGCCACCTTGCCATCGTGTGCAATGGCCATTCCAGAAAGAGTCACAAAATTGCTTTGAAGGATGGACTAGGTGCTGCTGTTGGTGCATAGCTTCCCAAGAGTACGAAGGCAGTACTTCCCAACAGTACGAAGGCAGTACTTTGAAGGTGACTGTAGTGATATTCAATAACGGGATCTGTAGCACTTAGAACAATTAAGTTTGTGGACATAATTATCAGAGCTCACACATCCTCTTTTTCCATCTTTCCTTTGCCCTGCTGCCTTGATGTGAAGAGTGGGGTCCACCTGCCTTCTTCAACCATGAGGATGAAAGCCAACCCTTAATATGGTGGAGAGGTAGCTGGAAAAAATCTGGATTCTTGATGACTTCCAGTGCCACAGTCTTATCCTTGGCTTGTTTGCCTTTGGACTTCATTTATATGAGAGAGAGATAAACTTCTGACTTCTTTCAGGCATCATTACCTAGTAAATGTCGGTTGTATCACCCTCTTTTATTGCTTCAACAGAAACCCTTGTGGCATAGTGATTAAGTACTATAGCTGCTAACCAAAAGGTCAGCAGTTTAAATCCACCAGGCACTCCTTGGAAACTCTATGGGATAGTTCTACTCTGTCCTATAGGGTCCCTGTAAGTCAAAATCAGTTCAGCAGTTATGGCTTTCGGCTTTGTATTTCTTCGGCACACTTATCACTGTTCAACTTACCTAGTTTACTTTTTATCATCTATTTCCCACCCTGGAACATGAGCTCCATGAGGGCAGATGCCTGCTCCATCTTGTTCAGCATTATGTCCTCAGTATCTAGAACAGTGCCTGCCACACAGTAGACACTCAATAAATATTTGCTATTAAATGACTCTCTCCTCTTTTAGGCTGTGAGCATCTGAAGACCCAGAGTCTTAGGTCTGATTAATTTCAGTGTGTGGAGTCCCTGGCATGGGGCTTGGCAAACACAAAGGGCTGCATAGCTGTGCACTGAACAGCAGAAGAGGAAGGATGAGGAGGTGGGACAGGAAAGGCAGGAGAAAGTGGGGGTACCTGTGGTGCAGGGGGCTCCACTCATGACACCAGCAGACTGGGCACCTGTGAACACAAGCAGAAAGTGAGGGTTCCTCAGCCATGCCCCAGTCACCACGGCCCCATAGCCGTAACTGTGCTGAATTCTGAATCTGGTCATTACAACCACTGACAATTTACAGTTTGGAGGCATTTGATGTTTGCCATACACCTTTCTAAACACATCTCATGTGTCTGAAAGTTAATCCTCCCAACAAATTTGCAAGAAAAGCTTTCTCATTCCCATTGGACAGGTGAGAAGACTGAGGATCCACAAGGTTAAATGATGTGCCAAGTTGATACTGCCAGTAAAGAGCAGAGCTGAGACTTCAACCCCAGTTACCCCTATGACCCCACAGGAGGCTTCAGGTTGAGGTCTCAGGGCAGGGGCAAAGGCTGAGCCTTCTTCAAGAGGCAGACCACTGGAGCCTCAGTTTATTCATTGGAAAATGGGTGTGGTAATAGTACTTAGCCTCTACAGTTGTGTGAGGATACAAATGCGATACATAGGCAGGTTACAAATGTCCGACTTATATACCACCCGTAATTACAAACCAACTTCCTATAAGACCTATTATATTAAAAAGTCAATTTACATACAGTGGTTCGTAATAACAAATGATGCTATTTTGTGATGTGCATTGAAATATTATTATTACTATATTATTAGGTTAAAGATGTTTTGTGTATTTGGAAGTGCTTGTTTCATGATTTTTATGCACAGAAAGGTACACTATATACTGTATGCTAAGACAAAGATTTGACTCATGTTAAATATGAACTGTACTTAACCGTTGGAATTTTTCTACAAATTCAACTTAAAGTCAGACTTAGGAACAGAACTTGTTCACAATCTGGGGACTACTTTTACATATAATAGTGTCTGACATGGTGCCAGACATAAAGAAAGTAGCAGTATTATTACTTTTATTATTATTAACATTACTGCATTCTCATTTCTTTTGGAAAAAAAAGAATGCTTTTATTCTTTCAATATTTTGATTTCTCTGTAAGAGCTGTAACAGTACAGCTAAACTATGAATGAGATGTGTGAAGATTTCAGAGCAAGTTGGGAAGATTTTGTATGTGATGATCCAGAATACTTTAACTTGATTTTGAAAATCACAATCTTTTATCAAAAGCAATGCTGCACATAAGTGATGGTTAGGACTTTGGTGTCACTGAAAAGAGGGGGACTTGGAGGCAGGTGAGACAAGGGAAAAAGCAAGTGCTGTGGAATCAGACGGGGCTGTGTTCAAGCCCAACTCCAGCCACTCTCACATTAGGTGATCTTGGGTGAGTCCTGTAATCTCTCTGAGCCTCAGTTTCTCATCTGTAAAATGGACACAGCCAAGCCTCTTTTGGGAAAAAAGAACCAAAGGATGCAGAGTGTTCAATGAGGTCTCTGTCAACACAGAAGGGCCACCACAAATGCACCTGATGGGAAGATTGATCCCCAGAGGCTATACTGAGGCAGCAGACAAGCCCTGGGCACCTGTGGGTTAACAGTCAGCACCTGGCCAGCAGGCCCTTGTCACCAGGACTCAGTCTACTTACCTTTCCGAGTGATGGGTCCCAAATCTAAAACATGGGCTGGATCAATGGGCACTGCCTCACTGAGATGTCTAGTGCTTGAACAAGACTGCAAGGGACAGAGAACTCCAATCATATCAAAACTTAAATGTACAGTTGCTTTCCCGACTGCCCCTGCCATGAGCAACTCTGGCCTAAGAACTGGGCCACAGACACCAAATGGCCCTCTCTGATGTCATGTTTATCTTACCCTAGAGAGTTCCCGATATTGTGCCAAACAAACACAGATTTGAATCTCATTTTCTTTCTTTTATCTGTATAATTTTAGGCAAATGAATTCATTTCTCTGAGTCTCAGTTTCCTCATCTATTAAGTGGGAGTAATTACAGTAATTCCCTGCACTGATGATTGAAGGAAGTATGTTACCAAAACACTTAGCATGGTGCGTGACGCCTAGTAGCATTCAACAAATGCCAGCTATTAGGAGTCAGTGCCCAAAGGGGGCCACTGGGGTCAGGTTGCTTGAGGACACATCTTGGCTCAGCCACTTTCTAGCTGTGTGACCCTTGAGCAAGTGAATTCTCTGAGCCTCAGTTTCCTCTTCTGTACAATTAAAATAAAATAAAATTGTCTGTGAGCCAATTTCAACTCATAAAGATCCTGTAAGACAAGAGTAGAAACTCCTCCATAGGGCTTCCAAGGAGTGGCTGCTAACCAGCTTTCGGTTAGCAGCTATAGCACTTAACCACAGTGCCACCAGGCCTCCCATCATACAATGTTGTTGTTATTAGGTGCCATCGAGTTGGTTCTGAGTCAGTGAACCTATGTACAACAGAATGAAACACTGCCCGGTCTTGCGCCATGCCCACAATCATTTCTATGCTTCAGCCCATTATTGTGGCCACTGTGTTTAATCCATCTTGCTGAGGGACTTCCTCTTTTTTGCTGACCCTCCACTCTACAGAGCACGATGTCCTTCTCCAGGCACTGATGCCTCCTGAGAACACATACAACGGGCTTGATAAAATGATACAACCCACTTAAAGGGTTGTCGTGAGAATCAGATTAGATATGACATGTAGAAGGTCGCTGAGAGGTGGAATTGACGGGACGGCAGAGGTTTTAGGGTTATGACATGTACAAGTTTTAGCACAGCTCTTGACACACAAAAGGTCTATCATTACAATCATTTAAAATATATCTGTGACAAGAAAATCTAATGGTCGGGCTCCTATATCTGATCTCCCTCTCAAGGACACAAGAAGGCTTACATACGGGTTTTCAGGAAGCCTTCCCTCGTTCGCTCCCTGCCGTCCATCTACCCACCTATCTTTTATCTGTCCTTCCTTCTGTCCTCCCTCCCTCCCTTCCTCCTGCATGCTTTCCCCCCTTCCCCTTTCTCCCTTCCTCTGTCACCTCCCCCTCACTCCCTTATTTCTTCTTTCCCCATTTCCATCTACTCATCCATCCACTCACCCACCCATCCCTGATTTCACTAAATACTCATGGAGTGCCACCCCATGAACAATCCATTCCAAAGAGACACTCACCGGCTGGCACTGCTCATTAAGGGAATCACAGAGATAAACCTCACAGTGCAGGTACACTAGGTCATAATTTCCAGCAAACATGAACATCTGAATGGAGAATCGGCTCTCCGAGGACACCCCATTCTCCTCCACAATGATGGTGGAATCCTGTAGATTTGGGCAGCTGGAGGGGGTGACAAGGGAAGAGATCTAATTTCTAAAACAGCCCCAGGCCCTCAGCTGTATCTTTCATCTGTATTCAGTCTGAAAACAGCATCAGAGAGAATTAAAGAGGCCACCCAGCTTCCCTTCCATGACAACATAGACTTTTTCTATGCCTCTGTGTTTCCTCCTAGATATACACCGTAAACTCACATGGTTTCAGTTACTGGGTCACAGTCTCCAAAGTGACACAGAATGGCTTCCAGACCAGCCCACCTTCTAGCTAAGTGATAACAAGCAAATTTCTCAACCTTGCTGAGCCTCAGTTTTCTCATCTTTAGAGTGGAGACCATAACAGCGTGCTTGGGACATAGTTAAACTCAGTAATAGATGTCGGTATTATGAATATGCTTGGAATAATAAACTATAAGTATGCATTTCTTTGCTTTTGTCAATTAGTTATATTTAGTAATACGTATCCTGTATCATTTTGCCCTATCCTTCCCATGTTGATAGTTGCTAACATCTGCATAACATTCCACCATGACTTAATTAATCCCGTTTTCAAATAACAAACCTATTGTCAAAGGCATACAGGATATCAGAATGAAATTTAATTGGCATTTCTTTCCCTTGCCCACCTCTTTTATATTAATGCTTCAGAATAAACTCTCAAGAGTAGTATTTCTCGGTCAAAGGATATGGTTGTGATATGTAACACTCCATTAATTTTCCAAAAGAGATAAACTGATTTACATAACTGCCAGACACGGATAAAGTGAACATTTACCCCCAAACCTACTTAAGGCAAAAATCTGGCCGGACAGTTACCCAGTACCTGTTTCTAATGATGAAATATTTCACAGGGTCAGCCTTGTCTTCAGTTGGGGTAGCATAGCAGTTCCTCAACAGGAGGTTAAACCGGGAGGTGTCCCCTGTGTCCAAGAAGGCACCCACGTAGAGCATGGCTTCAACAGATAGCACGGCCTCGTCCCCTTCGTAAGGAGACGTATAGCTCTGGTCTTGGAAAAGGGCCATCCTGACAATGAACTCTCCTTTCCCATCCACGCTGATGTTGAGCGAACTGAGAAAAGGAAAGCAGAGTGGAAATATCAGATCTTAATCCAACCCACTACCATGGAGTTAATTCTGACTTACAGCAATCCTGTAGGACAGCATAGAACTGCCCAAGGAATGCCTGGTGGATTCCGTGGTCTCAACCAGATGGAGCAAAATAAATCAAGCTCCGTACTCATAGGAGGTCACAGAGGAAAGGAATATCATCAATCTGTGAATGACATGTTGAGAAGTTCATTTAAATGGAGCACTGCTAGCTTCTAGGCACTAAACCAAGGAGTCCTGGTGCTCAGTGGTAAGAGCCCAGCTGCTAACTGAGAGATCAGTGGTTGGAACTCATCAGCTGCTCCAAGGGAGAAAGATGTGACAGTCTTCTCCTGTAAAGATTACAACCTGGAAATGTTATGGGGCAGTTCTACTCTGTCCTGTAGGGTCACCAGGATCAACATGGGAGCAGCAGGTATTTTCGGAGGCACTAAACTTGAGGAAGGTAGACTCTGTCTCCATGATTTCTGTCACTGCTTCTGGCATCTCAGGTCAAACCTATGCCTGTCACTCAAACAGTAACTTGAAGTGCAGACATACTCATCTCCCCTGTGGAAAAGGGCTCAGAACTGGGGTGCACAATTCATTCATAGCAGCCAGTCTCTTCCCACTACCTCTGAGATCTTCAGTGAAACACCAATTTAATAAGACAAAAAAAAACCCCAAAAAGCAGAACAGCTGTCTTGAGTCTAGTCGGACTTATGATAACCCCCTACATTTCAGGGTAGAACTGTGCTCCACAGAGTTTTCAATAGCTGTGAGGCTGAAGGAGATTGCCAGGTCTTTCTTCCAAGGCACCTTTGGGTGGATTTGAATCACCAACCTCTGATTTAGCAGCCAAGGATTTAACCATGCACACCACCCAGAGACAAGATTGGTGGCTTTACTTTTTTATTTTTTAATGAAACTTTAGGCCCTAACACGATACAGTCAGAAAATCACAGAACTGGAAAATTTCTGAAGGTCCTTCTATTCCTGTCACTCCCTGAGTCCAGGAAGCAGCTAGGGGATGGGAGGGGCACCCTGGATTTCTCAGTTTCTGGTAATCCGGGAAGTCCCCGGAAAGCCGAGAGATGATAAGTGATTCGTTCAATTCCAAGCACTGGAGATAACACGGTAAACAAAAGAGATAGAAAACTTTTTTCACATGGACTTCCCTCAGTTCTCTTTCTAGTGGATATGGGGATGCTGTTTATCCAATCCAATCACTTTCTTAAAAGCAGGATGCAGGATATTCTGGTTTGGGCTTGAATTCCACATCTACAGGAAAGCCTTCTGCACCCCACCATCCCCAACCCCAAGTTAAGGTCAGGAAAGCTTGCCCCCTGCTTCCAAAGTCCCCAGGTTTCTCCTACTGAGCATTTATTTCACTTGTATATGATGGGTATCATAATTCATTGTTTAATGAATGATAAACTTTGTTTCATATTACTGAATTGCTTCATAATAATCTTCCTTGATGGCCACATATTATTCTATGTCTGCTTTGTTCATGCTGAACATCCTTAATACACAATTGACAAATGCTTATGGGATGCTTGACTGAAGAAACGAAAGGAGATGGGAGCATCCCAAGGGTACCCCAAGCTATGCCTGAAGTGGGTGTGGTCAGCATTGCAGTGAGAGGCCAGAGGGCAAGGGTTGGTGTTGTACCTTACGATAGGTCGCAGGGCAGTCTGGAGGCTGACTTTCATGTCCAGTGGGTAGGCACACTGGAAAGTGACTCTGAGGATGATGTCTCTGATGATGAAGTTGTTGACCAAGGAGACGGTGTTTTTGTAGATGGCATGGGTTTCATTTCTCTTTGGCAGAAGCATAAAACCACACGTATATTCACATGAGTGTATGTGTAGATGTAGCTCAGACTCGGCTTTTCTCACCCTTCCTGCTGATCTCAAGGAGGTCAACTGGACTGCCTACCCAATGGCATTGACTCTTTATGGGGAAGGGATTGAGGACCCAGGTCAAAAGCCAGAATTTCTTGTACAGATCCAAAAGAAATGTCAGGAGCCCCTGTCCTTGCTCCTCTGTTGACCCCTTCACACTCATCAGTCATGGAGCTCAAGTGTCAAGCCTGTCCTAGGCTCTTTGCATGGGCCACCATGTTTAGTCTCAGATAATCCTAGAAGAGCAAAAGGCTTAATGATTTACCCCAGACTTACAGCTCATAAGTAGGAGAGCCCAGGCATTCTACCTCCACCCTACTGCCAGCAATGCTCTGAACACCACTCACCTCCAGAATATTCCCACAGGCATCAGCCTGAGCAGGGCTGACCACGGACAGCCAGTTACCCTCCTCTGTTTGCAAAATGTTGCTGCAGTTACGGTCCTGTAGGTAGGCAATGATGTCCTCCCCAAAGCCCAGGCTCCCTAGCTGACACTTGTCCAGTGACACCTTGATCTCTTTCGGGCCACAATCCAGTTGAGGTTGTAAACTTTGGACATCTAGAAAACCGAGAGTGAGGTGAGGGACATAGACAGGGGTCTGGAAGCAGTAGAAAGAGCTCACATTCTCTGCTCTTTGGCAAAACCTCTGTGCCCACAAGAAGATGGGTAAACCAGAAGAGGCCTGGGTCCCAGGTAGCATTCACACCCGGGCTTGTGGCTAGGTGAGATTGGCAGAGAATCCTCCGGCCTAAGATTTCCAAGCATACTGCACACGCAGGCTTGGCTAGGGTGTTTGTGCTTGGTCTTTCTTGGGAACTGAGGTCTTCCTAGTTTGCATTCCACATTAGACTCCAAGTTAGCTACATGTCAGTCCTACTTCTTGCCTTTGTGAAGCAAGCTCACCTAACCAGGTTCACAGCCATCTTATTCATTCATTCAAATATTCACTCCACATATATGTTTGGAAGATGTACTACGAGGACTGCAGTTAAGTTTGTGCAGTCCTAGAAAAAGTGCTACGTGCCTCATTGCTGAATATCACTATGGTCACCTTTCAGATACTCCCCTTGGGGTGCTATGCATTGATACCAGTGCCTAGTCCACCCTTCAAAGCAATTTTGGAACTCGTTATCTGGAATGGCCATCAGAACTGTCATCGGATTACCTTTGATGTCCTGCATGTCATCAAGAGGTTTTCCTCTCAGCATTTCCTTTATCTTCTGGTAAAGAAAAAAGTCACTGGGGGCCAGATCAGGTGAGTAAGGAGGGTTTTCCAATACAGTTATTTGTTTACTGGCTAAAAACAACCTCACAGACAACTGTACAATTAAATTCACAAACTTGCCACTGTAGCCTCACATGCAATGGCCATATCACAAAGAGTTCCAAAGTTGCTTTGAGGGGTGGGCTAGGCACTGGTGTCAGTGCATAGCTTCCCAAGGGGAGGATTTCAAAGGTGACTGTGGTGATTGATATTCAGCACTGAGGTTATTAGAACCATTGGAACAATTAACAATTAAAACAAATAAGTTTGTGGCCTAAATTGTCAGACCTTGTATCACCCAGGCGCTGTTCTAGGCACTGGGGATACAATGTTTACCAAAACAGACAATTTCAACCCACATGAAGTGTATATTCTGATAGAGGAGACACTAAACAAATAGAAATACAAATTTAATTCATTCACAGATGCACTGATTCAATGTACCCTTACCAACCACCTTTTCCACGTGCCAGGCTCTTTCAATGCCAAAAGTAATCAAGCATGGCCTGTGGCCACGAGGGTTCCTTGGTTTTGTGTAAGAACTAACATACCACCAGCTTATTACAGTTCAATATGATGAACCTACTAAAGGAAGTGTGTTCCAGGTGTGTGTGTGGAGGGGTGGGAGGATGCACCAGAAGGTACATGGAAGTCTGCTGGCTGAGTCAGGGAAAGATTCATAAGGGCTGCAGCTTGATAGAAAAGTAAAAGATTTGAAGGTGAATAAGCCGAACAGAGACACTCCGGGCTCAGGAAACCACAGACGCAAAGGTGTGCAAGGGATTGGTGATGGGATGATGTGTCTGTGGAGTGCAGACAGTGCAGAATTTAGAGGTTTAGGGATTTAGGATGGGAGGGACAGAGCAAGGGGAGATGGAGACATAGGCAAAAGCTAGATCATAAAGGGATTGTATCTGGGTAATGCCAAGAACCCAACTGAACGGCTACTGTCGGCCAAGAAGAGCTGTTAAGAGTGCCAGAAACATCTGAGCTTCCTCAAAACCCAGAATCTGAATCAGACACTCTGAAGTCTCATCTATCCAATACACTACTCTCTGGCAAATCCAGGATGGGTGAGGAGACTGTCCGTGACTGTGACATGAAGGTTCTGCAGGCCCTTCACTGGCAGAATGTTTGTCCGCAGTATCTTTGACTGTCTTTCATGGGCCAAGTTCATGTGTGTCAGAGTCCTTGGCTGTGACCTTGGTTTCAGCTGCTGGCCTGGCTCTTTTTTTTCATCACTGCCCTCTAATACTTGCAAACCCAGTGGCTTTCTAGCATCTGGAATTGAGAATTAATTTCCCTTGACTTTAGTTCAACCAGAAACCCTCGTGGCATAGTGGTCAAGCACTATGTCTGCTAACCAAAAGTTTGGCTTGGAAACTCTACGGGGCAGTTCTGTTCTGTCCTGTAGGGTCGTTATGAGTCAGCATCAACTTGACAGCACTAGGTTTGGTTTTTGGTTGGTTTTAGTTCCCCTTCTCTGACTCTGGTACATACCTTGTCCTAATCTTCTGAACCTCCCACCTGCCCCCTCAGGCCCTGTCCACCCAGGACGGAAGCCATGGCACCACTTCCCCGCCCACTCAGGAGGCCAACCCCAGCACTGCCTCCCTGTTCGGGACCCTACAGGCCACTCACCAGAAATGTTGATGTCCTGCCTGCAGAAACAGCCCCAGACACCATCGACCAAGCGGCACTCCTCCTCAGGGCGACAGGGCTCATCACACTGGCCTTCTTCAGTGGAGGCATCTGGTTGAATCAGGGAGGAAGCAGGAAGAGAGATCAGGAGGAAGAGCAGGGCAGGACTCGAGGTCACCAAGTCCAACCTTCTCATTCCCCCAAGGCCCAGAAGTCTTTCCCAGGGTTGAATGACAGTTAGTAGAAGCGAAAAGCCTCACATTCAGACCTCCTAGCCACGATCCAGTGGAGTGAGAAACTTAAAGTTTCCATCTCAATGCTGACTACATGGCAAGCACTACTCTGAGCATCATCATGAGGTTACCTCATTCAGTCCTTTCTATAGCAACATGAGACAATGTAGCTCAGTGGTTAATTACATGATTTCTGAGGCTAGATGGCCTAGATTCAAATCTCAGCTCTGCTGGATTCCAGCTCTGTGATGTTGAAAAGGTTACTTAATCTCTCTGTGCCCTATATGACTCACCTGGGATAATTAGGGTACCTATCTCCTGAAGTTTCTGGGGTGATTAAATTAGTTAATATGCCTAAAACACTCCCAAAAGTAGCAGAAACATTGTAAGCACTATGCGTTCACTGTTATTTTTGCCATTGTCCACTTTTCAGATCAGAAAATCGAGGCTCGAAGAGGTCCATTAAACTTTTCCAAATGGAATTAGAAACCCAAAGAGGCTGAGTTTTTCACATCATGCCCCACAGTGTATGTCAATCAGTTTTGCCTGTGGATCCGAGCTTCTGGCTTTACTTGACATGTTGGGAGACCTGAGACCCAGTGGGCTGTATCACCTTGGGCAGAAACCAGAGAGCTGAGCTGACATGCTTTGTGTAGTCTGCTCTTAGCCTGGAGCCCCACTGGCTTGGTGAAGAACTCAGGCTGCTAACCAAAAGGTCGGTGATTTGAATTCCCCAGCTGCTCCTTGGGTATGAGTAGGAATCGAATCGGCAATGTGGGTTAGTTTTGCTCTTTTTTTAACTCTTGACCTGCTCCACTCAAACCCTACTGATCCCTGGGCATTTCACTGAACAGTCCTGACATGTAGCTGTGCCCAGACCTCAGCTGCTTACCTGTACAGTATCGCAGATTACATTCAGGGGTGCCCTCCAACCGGTACACGTAGTACCCATCAGGGCAAGCCTTCACTGACACCTCCTTTTCCCAGAGGCAGCAATTTTCACTCCAGTGGGCACAAGCAGTGAGGTTGACAATGCCATCCTCAAGGGAGGGATGGGTCCCGTTCAGCCACATGGGAGCAGCTGTCTGGCACCGGTACACTGGAACACAGGTCTCTGGCATCTGTTCACCCCCTTCACCCACAAAACGGTACCAGCCTTGCAGGTTGTCATCACACTGCTCGGTACCTTCTGTGTTCTCTGTGCTCCTGGAGGGGTCATCCAACAGGGTGTAATTCTGGCAGGGGTCAAAACAGAGTTGGCCCTCTGAGATATCAGAGGTTCCACACTCCAAGTCCAGCCTGTAAGAACTGGCTTCGGTGGGGTTTCTGAAACCTGGGAAAGTGACAGAGTGTGGTTGTATTACAGAACTCTTACCCACCTCACATACACATTATTTTGGATATGCTATTCTGGTGGCGTAGTGGTTAACTGGTATAACTGCTAACCAAAAGGTAGATAGTTCGAATCCACCAGACACTCCTTAGAAGCTCTACGGGGCAGTTCTCTTCAGTCCTATAGAGTCTCTATAACTTGAGAGCAATTTTTTTTTTTAGAAGGACCTTAAACAGAGGATCAGTGAAAAAGAAGGCCATCAATGAGATGGACAGGCACAGCGGCTGTAACAACAGGCTCAAGCGTAACACTGGTGAGGACACGGCGCTGGACCCAGCAGTGTTTTGTTCTGTTGTACACACAGTGGCTATGAGTTGGAACTAACATGAGAGCATGTGACAACAAGGACCCTAAACGGAGTCCCTGGGTCGTGTAAAGGGTTAAGCACTTGGCTACTGGCTACTAACTGGAAGACTGTTGGTTCAAACCACTCAGGGGTCCCTGAGATGAAAGACCTGGAAGTCACAGTCATGAAAACCCTACAGAGTACGGTTTTGCTCTGCATATTTGGGGTTACCACAAGACAGATTCGACAGGACGACAACTGGTACTTGTGCTAAGGACCCAGATGAGGACACCAGCCGTGCAATTCATTGATTAGTCATCACACTGTATTTCCTTGGGGTCGGAATCATCAGGGAGAGTTTGGGTAGTATTTTATAAGCATTAAAGCCATCAAGGCCACCACTCTGCACAACCCTAAGGGATATCATTTGCGTTGAGCTTGTGAATGGCTCCCCCTAGTGTGGGCACTGCTCCCTGTTCAACCACACATGGCAGCAGGCTTAACGGGCTTGATCTGCCTATCCGATCAATGCTTGTATTTCCCATTATAAGGGCAATACAGGCTCACTGGGGAAAACCCCACATGTCATTAAAATAGATAAAAGAATAGAAATAAATGGTTGACATAATCCCATCCCAACGTATGTAACCGTAAATTGGTTGTATAGTCTTTCAACTCATGCTACACACACATTTCAAATGTAGGCTTATTGAAAATAATAATAGTCATAAATAGGTTTAACACCATACAGTTTCTTTTTCCCACTTGCATTTTTACTTAATATGTAGAGGACATTTTTCGGTATCTATAGATGTAGATCCAGAACAGGGTTTCTAAACCTCGGCACTACTGACATTTTGGGCTAGCCCGTTCTGTGCTGTTGGAGGCTGTCCTGTGCATTGTGGGGTGGTTCAGCAGCATCCTTGGCCTCCACCCACCAGATGCCAGTAGCACTATTGTTCCTATGCAGCTGCGGCAACCAAAAATGCTTCCTCCCAACATGGCCAAACACCCCCTTGGGCAGCAAAATCACCCCTAGTTGAGAACCATTGACTGAGTAGAACCATTTCTTGATTGCTTATCTTCCACAAGTTGTTAGCAGTTTCAGGGACAGTGATTGAACCATTTTAAATGCATGAAGAGACAGAAGGGAAAGGGGAGACCACAGGCCATAGTGCTGGGCAAGCTGAGTTTGACTCCACCTCCACGCCTGCTAGCTGGGTGACCTTGGCCAAGGAGTTGACTCCCCTGAGGCTTATCTACAGAATAACACCTGTGGGCACAGGACTCCAGACTTCACGAATTCCCACATTCTTGGTCAGGATGTTTGTGCATCCGTGCCCCCTTGTCCTATTACTTCAATATAAGGTTTCTTTCAACAGGTCTTTGTTAAACTGTTTCATCATAAGAAATAATATCTGTGATACCATAGGGATGATGTATGAGTTATATATATTCTTTCCACTACTCTTAAAAATAACTATATAAACATTATTTCTTTTCTTTTTTTTAAGCTTACTCATGTACTCCAGAGTCATCCTGGGCCACGTATGCCCCGTTTGGGGAAATACAGTCATAAAGGATTGTTAGAGAATTAAATGAGGCAATATATGTAAAATGCCATCAAAGGTCATAATAGGAATTCCAGCTAATTCCTTTTCTGGTTCTGGTTTGCTAAAGAGTGCTGGTGCCTGATCAGTCATCTGAGCCCATAGACAGGGTATCCAGGAAAAGGCAAATCCACACAGACACAGCAGACTTGTGGTTGCCAGAGGTTGGGCAAAGGGAGCAATGAGTCTGTGTGGGACTGCTTAATGTGTCCAAGGTTTCTGTCTGGAGTGATGGGAAAGTTCTGGAATCAGAGAGAAGTGGTAGTGGTATAGCCTTGTGAATGTACGCAATGCCATGAAAGTGTACACTTTAAAATGGTTAAAAGGGTATGTTTCAGGTTACGTGCATTTTACCGCAACAAAAAAAGAGATTTTCAAGCCTTGCTCACACATGTGCTGACATTAAAGAATCTCAATACCTGTTGTTTTTGGATGATTTCCTGCATGCTCTGTACTTTCCCACCGGAGGTTGTAAGTACAAACACCTTACCCCCACAGGTGACGTGGACTCAAGCACATCCCTCCACAACACACACACACACAGGTGACATGTGCAGAAAATTTTCCCCTGGTCTCAAGTTTGAGAATACTTGACGTAAGTAAGCATCTAAGATGCGTGAATCCTAGAAGATCTGCAGAAATGCCGTAAAGCACTCATCCAATCTAGCCCCTTCGTTTCACAGATGCACAAATGAATACTCTAGAAGGGGAAGACACCAGCCAAAACAAGGGGACAGAGTGGGTAGCAGAGATTGGAATACAACCAAATCTTCTGATTCTCAGACTTTTGCCATCTATAGTGATTCACTGATTAATCTTCTCTAACCATGGGTCTCCAACCCTCCCCACACCTGAGCGCATGAGCTTATGCCTTCAGCTTCCACTGCTCTATGAGGGTGATTTCTAATTCGGCCTTGACTCTTTGATGGATTATGACTTATCCCAGTTCCTACCAGCACATTTGTCCTGACCTCTAGTTTCTGAGTCTCAGCTTTGAACAAGCCCCTCTCTCTCACTGACTCTGAACTTCCTTCTCTGCACCTCCCCGTCACTTCGCAGGTCTTGCTGGGCATCTGAGATGCCCCAGTGAGCAGAGCACTCACCCGGTGGCTGTGCAGATGCCAACGTCAGAAAGCAGAAGGCCAGGACCAACCACAGGAATCCAGAGCCTGCCATTTTCAGCAATACGCTAAGGGGTTACAGGTCACTCAGCAGTGTGCAGACCTCCTATGCAACTAAGAGAAGTGAAAGATCAGTTAGGATGAGGGCAAGGACCTCCAGGTGTGAGGGCGAGAAGTGAACTCACATCAACATAGCAACTACCCTGTGACCCACATTACCCTAAGCCTCATCTCACTGAAAGCTCTCTGATAACATATTCACAATATTTCTACCTACAAGAAAAATACTATTATCTCTCCCATTTTACAGAAAAAGAAGCTGAGGCTGAAAGAAAGTTCATTCAATGAACATTTTCTGAACCTCTTCTCCATTCAGGTACTTCACCAGAAATTAAATAGCTTGCCTAAGGCCGTAGACCCATGTTTTCAAAAACAAAGCCTTTGACATCTTTCATGAATGACTGTGTTGTTTTAAAGCAGCAGCAACTTAGAGAAAGGGAGTGGGAGGTGGAAGATTGGCCAAAGGGGTGAAGTTGACAGCAAGAAAACCAAAGGCAAGTTTGGAGCCAACCAGTACCACAGAATGTTCTAGAAAGTTCTCAGGCTGGTCGCTGCTTGGGTGCGAGGTAGAGGATCTCAGGAGATTAGATGCAGGGAAGGGTATTCACAGACAAAAGCCATGGCTTTCCTTTCTTAGATCTATGTCTCAGGCATAGAATAAATTGGAAATGATCTTGTCATAATTTCCATGGCAGTTGGCATAATCCTGTAGCCTCTGGGGGCATCCTTTAGGTATGTCGATTTCTGTGAGTGTGGGATCATGTAAGACTAAATTCTGTGTCCCTTATTTTTAGTAAGGTACAGGGCACGCAAGTGGTGTTCAGTAAAGTTGAAAGATGGGTGAATAAATAAAGATGAGATAGAAACACAAAGAGCAGTGAAAATGATCCACACTCAACTCACAGTTCTTCTGGGAACCTGTTTCCTAGGATGGGAAAATCTCTGGATGACTTCGTACAGCTTCTGGACGGTTTCAGTTGAAGATAGCTTCTGGAAGGGATATCATGAATATATGATTAGAAAGTGGGGACAGAAGAGCATCCAAAGACTGGTACCTGTTGGAGAGGTGATTCCCAAGTAGATGCCTGTCTCCCTGGGTAAGACATGGCACCTCCAGCCCTGGCACTGCCAGCAGTCATCTGGGATCATGGATTGAACCACACATAGAATGATATCTGGAGCACTCAACAATGGCCAGGGTCCAAACTCCTTGATGAGTCCTAAACATTTCTAGAAACAAGCTGGGCAAGTCCAGCAGGTCAAGGGAAAGAGCCCCTCAGGAGAAAGTCTGTTGGCACTTGGAGCAGAATTTACCTTGGGGTTAGATCCCAGAGCAAGGGAAGGAATGGTTCCTCCTTTGGCCAGCTGTGGGAAAACAAGGCTGCTGTGGGCTCTCCTTTTATTGTAATTTCCCACCAATGTGGCTCTCCGTGATTGGTACTGAGGTATGACTCGAGTTAATCTGGGAGGCCTGCTGGGTAGGGTCAGATAAGCAATTTATTGCAAAGAATGATGCAAGAAGGGCCCTTTGCCATCACTATCCCAATGTAAACCCTTCTGGCTGTCTGAGTTTCAGCCAAAACTCGCCTAAGAACAGCAGCAACATGTGCTCAGTGTTGACAATCCTGGACAGTGGCCATTGATGACTGCTTTGCGCTGATCACCCTGTGCTTCATCTTCACAATGAACCAAAGAAGCAAGTACCATATTTACTACCAAAAACAAGATGTTCATCCAAAGGAAGCTTGATATTTAAAGGGAAGTGGAGAGAAATCAAATAGGGACTTGTTTGCACAAGGGATTTTCCATTATACTTTTTGTTCTTGGTTAATCACCTTAGAATGTTCTGCCTCTGTTTGGAGCCACTTAGTTTTGGACTAGTTAGAGCCAGGGAAGAAAGAAGGAAAGGAGAATGAATGTCTCTCATATTTGACCCATGGCATCTACCCAATTGTAGATGCTTAATGCTGATGAGTCTTGACAATGGTCAACTTGATGGTGAATTATGGGGCGGCAGAGGTTAGACAAGGCTTCTGGACAAAATCTGCATCAGAATAGCATCTTCTCCAATCCCCTTTGATAGGTGGGCTATCACAGAGATTAAAAGATGGGAAGTGGAGAGAAAGCTATAAACTATTGGATTTTGAAATCCAGGCTTGCACCTGAATTCCACAGCATGACAGACATAGCAGAATTAGTAAAAGAGCCCAGGTTTCAATAAACAAATGGCTAGTAGCTTGTATTAGTTATCTACTGCTGCTATAACAGAAATACCACCAGTGGATGGCTTTGAGAAGCAGAAATGTATTTGCTCACACTTCAGGAGGTTAGAAGTCTGAACTCAGTGGGTCAGCTCCAGAGAAGTCTTTCTGTTGGCTCTGGGGGAAGGTCTTTGTCATCAATTTTTCCCTGGTCTAGGAGTTTCTAAGTGCAAAGACCCGGGGTCCAAAGGATGTGATCCACTCCCGGTTCTTCTTTCTTGGGTGGTATATCATGCCTCTCCTCTCTGCTCCATTCTCTCTTTTATATCTGCAAGGAGATTGACTCAAGATAAAATCTGGTTCTATAGTTGGAGTCCTACCTCATTAACAGAACCACCTCTAATCCTTTCTCATTAACATCATAGGGATGAGGGCTTAGAATGTGTAGGATAATCACAGCAGACCACAAAACGGTAGACAACCACACAATCCTGGGAATTGGGGCCTAGCCAAGTTGGTACACATATTGGGGGGACATAAGTCAATCCATAGTATGCCTCTTCTACGCTACTCAGGGAATTTTTTTTTTAAATTTTTTATTTAATATAACTGAGTGAAAATGTACATTCCCGTATAAATTTACATACCCACCTATATGCAGCTTCCACTGCTCTCCCTGCCCGGTGACAGCACCCTATTCCTCTCTGCTTCATACATGTCTCATTCACCCAACAGTCTCTTTTTTCCCTCCTCTCCATCCACTCTCCTTCCTCCAGCCAGAGGTCAGCAGGATGACATCCTATAGATGTATAGAACCATAAAGTGCATCCAATATATGGTCACTGCATCGCCAAGTCCAATCCATTCCTGTCTGAAGTGTGGACCTTCGTCATGATTTATGGTCAAGGGCAGCATCAGGGCAAGGGGCCACGCTCCCAGGGGAACCCTGAAACTGCTGGACCATCAATTGAGGTCTTTTAGTGGGGATCTCAGGGTGCACCTCTTTTTATTCTTGAGTTGCCAGTGAGACTCAACTTAGTGAGCTCCATTGCGGCTGTCACTGGTGGTGGCCGGGCACCATCTGGTTCTTCCGGTCTCAGGGACTCTTTAACAACGCAAAGGTTGTGTGGGACTTGGGGAGAGGGGTCTAGCATTGGTAATGTCTTCTAGCAAAACACCAGCCTGGGAGGAAAAAGAGTACTAGGAGCCTAAGAACTCAATTTGGCCCTTGTCTGGGGTTCCTGAAAAAAAGCCCTTGGAATTTCCCAGCAATAGAGGGGCTTTGTTTTCTAAAGAGCCAGGCAATGCTTAAAAATGTGAAAATAAGTGGGAGCCTAAAGACCAAACAGGGCGATTAGCTTCAGGAAGGGGGGGGGCATGATTCAATCAATCATGCATGTTCAATTCTTCAGCCAATGAAAGAGTCTGAATGCGGAAGTTCCTTTCTATAGTGCATGCAGGATGCCTAGGCATCTCTGAGACAAGAAGTTACACCTGAAGTCCCACCACCCACCTCACCTGTACATCTCTTCTTGTATATCCTATTTTGGTTGTATTAAAGTTGTTGTAGTGCATACAGTCCTTCCCCTGAATTCTGTGAGTGTTTCTAATACTTAACTGATCCCACAAGGGACAGTGACAGCCAGCAGGGCCTGGGGTCACTCTATTTAGCATTCAGAAGAAAGAGTCCTTCTAACTTGTGAAGACCCAACTGTGGGTGACTGGGGGACAGCAGAAGGCTGAGCAGGCAGTTGATCTGAAGGACAGAGTTCTTCTAAGAGCAAAGTTTGACTTAACACTGTGTGCGGTTAGGGCCAGGGGGAGAAAGTGCCAATGGTTAGCTGGTGTCACAGATAGTGACTAAATGGCAAAGCATGGATAAGAGTAATCTTCACATTTTGGGAATTGGCCTAATGTCTATTTTTATTTACTTACCTGTTCTTGAAGCTGTTGAAAGAACATGTCAAAACGTAAGCAGTTTATTCCCAGGAAAAATGTGACCTTGACAGCGGTTATGAACAACTTGTGCCACTCACCTAGATAGTAACTCATTCCCTTCTAGCCATGGTCAACCTTTACGTTTCAAAGAGCTTCAGTCTGAAGCTGATCTTATTAATCATCAGCCCCTACCTTTCTCTTCTTCTCCATGTACATAGACTCCTGTTGTCCTGGATTGCACTGTGTCCCCCCTAAAAATGTATGTATTGGTTTGACTTGGCTGTGAGTCCCAATATGGTGCCATTCTTCCCGTGTGTTGTGAATCCTGCCTCTGTGATACTGATGACTGAGAATGGGCAGCAGCTATGCTGGTGAGGCAGGACTCAACTTACCAGCTGTGGGATAAAAGGGAGAGAAGTGAGCAGAGAGAGCTGGGAACCTCATAGCGCCGAGAGCAGAGCACGCCCTTTGGACTTGAGGTTCCTGTGCAGAGATGCTCTCACTGGATTTGGACTCAGCTTACCAGACTGTGATAATTTCTCTTACTGAGTGGACTTGTAACTCAGAAATGAATTTGTGGGTTACTGGACTGGGTCAATAAAACTACTCTTCGTGAAGCCATCTACTCATGGTATTTTCTATTAGAGCAGTACCAGGTGACTAAAACATCTATCTTCTCACAAATGGTAGAGTGCTTTGTGTTTTTACCTAGCAGTGCCCTGCTCCAGCTATACTTTTCCTCAATAAAACTCCTTTTCTTTCATTCCTAATAGAGTATCAGATTTTCTTCTTTGACTCTTGCATCCTATTTTAAGAAAATTCAGGCATCACACCTTGACCTCACTGAACTTTGTGTCTCCTTTCCCTGGAAACATATAAAAATCCATCTCCATTCTTTCACTTCCCTCCACAACTGATAAAACAATCTTCTTCCTTTTCTAATTCACTTCCTATCTCTCTTTTCTGACCCCTTAGTTTCAGCCTGAACCATGTCAAGACAAGTCTCTTGGACATTTTTTTCAGTCCCCTTGTTACTGAACGTGCGTGCTGCCATCTCCGGCTCTCTGCACTTCCTTGACTCCCAGGTAACACTATCTTCTTGATCTTTGTGTACATATTTGAACACTCCTGCTTTGTCATCGCAGGATTCTCTTCTTTTATCTGTCATAAAAATGCTGATAGGCTCCATTGTTCTTATTTCTCCACAGACTTCCCCTGGGAGTGGGAGGTACTCAAAGCCCTTGCCATTGAGTTAATTCTGACTCATAGTGACCTTCTAGGACAGATTAGAACTGTCCCATAGAGTTTCCAAGGAGCTCCTGGTGGATTCAAACTGCTGACCTTCGGGTCAGCAGCCATTAGTAGCACTCAGCCACTCCATCACCAGGGTTTTCTGGGAGATGTCAAATTATCTCATGGTTCCAAGTACCACCCACATACACTGAATTTGGAATCTCTATCTCCAACTCCGGCTACCTCCCTGAACTTCAGTTCCATCTACCTAATTGCCTGCTGGACCTCTCTGCACGGGTTGAGATGCTTGAGGCACCTCTTACAAAACAGGTTCAAAGCTAAACTCATCAGTTCCCCTAAATCTCCTCCTCCTCCACATTGTATCATCTGTCTTAATCAATGGTACCACCCAACTGGTGACCCAAGTTGGAAATCTGATTCTCTCTAGATTCTTGTTTCCTGCAGTCTCCATTTCCAGTAGTCATCGGGTCTTGCCATTTGACCATCTAAATATTTCTTGAATCTCTCATTTCTTCTCCATTCCCACTTCTGTTTCCTAATTCAATCCACCTTTATCTTTTACCAGGGTGACTGTTAACAGCTGCCTAATGGGTCCCCCTGCTTTATTTCATGCCCCCTTTGAGTCTGTTATCTCTCTTGCTGCCAGGTGCATCTCTCAGTATTATCCCCACCCCCCTTCTGAGCTTTATGCTTCCTAGGGCCTGACCCCTGTTGACGGCTTCTGTCTCACCTACCGTCTCTAGATTCACTGACCAATTCCCCGCCTCCAAACCTTTGCATGTACTGTTCCTTGCCTGGAGCACTCTATCCCCTGTTCCTTCCTACTTATCAAGAAGGTTCACCTGCTCCAGGAAGCTTTTCCAAATGCCACAGGTTGAATAGCCTCTGTGTTTCTCCTGGGTGACTGCTATAACACTCAACTACCAGCTAACTTATCTGTCTCCCCTTGAAAGCTGTCTTCATAGCTAACTTATCTGTCTCACCATGAAAGCAGTCTTCACAGTTGTGACCTCAGCATCTGGCCTTAGACCTGATGTACTTCTTGAGTAAACAGATGGACAAAATCACAATAATCACACTCCAGATGTTCTCCAATAAGTAATGTCTGAAGCTTATGGCAACCAGTGTCTTAGTCAAACTGTAGTGGAAAGAAGCAAGATACTGCCTAAGGGCCTTTGCACTGCACTCACTGCTTGGAATGCTAATATTCACATAGCCCCCAGGTTCACTCCTTTAATTCTCTCAGTCTATGTTTTCCTTGTTAGAGAGACCCTGCCTCACCATCCTCTGTTAGTATCACCCTCATTGTTTTGTCTCCCTTTCCTCCTGTTTTTCCCTCAACACTTGTTACCAACTGAAATACCACGTTAAAAAAAAAAAAAAAGCACTGCCATCAAGTTGATTCCAACTCACAGTGACCTTATAGGACAGAGTAGAATGGCCCCATAGCATTTCCAAAGAGTGCCTGGTGGATTCCAACTGCCAAGCTTTTGATCAGCAGCCATAGCACTTAACCATTATGAACTAGGATTTCACATAGCTGTTGTGAAAATTTCTCCCCCAATGAAGCTCTTTAGTGAAAAGGGGTCTGTTAATTTCCTTTACCTGCTGTTTCCTTGGTACAGAATAAAAAGCCTGGCACTGAGTCTATGTTCAAAATACTTGTTGAATATACTGAGCTGAATAACTGGCTGATAGAAAACAAGAACAGAAAGAAACGGAAGAGATAAAAGGGCAGCAAAGGACTAGAAGGGCAGAATGTTGAATTCAGATGTGCTTTCTTTGCTCTCGACTCATGCTCTCCACCTTTGTTTTTATTTCCCTTGATCCACGTCTTTCCTTTCCTTTCTGTTGTACCTGAGTCAAAGTGCAGATGAACCTGTACATGGCCTGCCAGGCCTAGCTAACCATGAACTGACCAAGGGTGGGGCTGATCAACACCATTGTCCTCCTATGTCAAAATCAAGGTCAAGGCAGCAGGTATGTATATTCTCAGTGTATGTCTGCCTCTGATGAGAGATCCCTTAACATAAGACACACTGCCTTGCAGCTCCCACTTGCTGATAGACACATATGTTTTCCCTTGTGTCATAGTCTCCAAAAATGCAGCAGGGCCTTGGCCTCTCCTGGGACATCACAGCTGGACTCTGGGAAAGCAGCTGGCATCGGGACAGACATTTCCCATGGGTACTAGTTTCCCTTTGTACAGCGGGCAAAGAGGTCCAGAGTCTCGCTAGGTCCAGCAGCCCCTTGGTTTCTGGCTGGGCTTCCACAGAGCCTCCTGGAGGTCCCTCCTTGCAAGCATCCCCACCAAGCGGAGGTCCTTGGTTCACTGTCCGCTGACGATGGGGCCCTGGAAGCAGGTGGAATCCAAGGAACTGGGATGGAGGAGCACAATGGATGAGGGAGTCCCTCAGAGCGGCCAGCCCCCTGACATCACTTCTAAGGATCATCATCCAGGAGATAGGACCTGTGTCTGTCTTGTTTACCTGTGTTTCCCCAGCACCTAGCACATTGCCTGCCATGTATAACATGCTCAAAGAAGTGTTCATGGAAACCTGAACGCCCTGTTTAGGGTGTCGGGATTACCCCCATGATACATAAGCAATACCCTGTTTCTGAACCCCCTGGCACACTTGTGACTACTTGTTCACAGTCTCCCACCCATGCTACACTGTAAGCTCCAGGAGGGCCAGGCTTGTGCTTGATTTGTACATTGCTGCATGCTAGCTCCTAGTACAGTGCCTAGCACATAGTTGGCCCTCAGAAAATACTTGTTAAAAGAATGAATAAGTGTGTGGATGCACGAATGGAGCTCAGAGACATCATGCATCTTGTTTAAGGTCACACAGCAGAACCAGCGTTCAGTCTCGTCTCGTTGATTAGGCTATGAGCTCCATGACGGCAGAGGCAGAGTCTGACTTTTCTCATCAGCATCCCCCCACCCATCAGACAGTGCTGATACCTAAAGCCGTTGCTGCTGAGTCAATTCTCGCTCTCAGTGACCCTGTAAGACAGGATAAATGCCCTGCAGAGTTTCCAAAGTGCTGCTGGTGGATTTGAACTGTCAACCTGCAGGTTAGCACCGTATGCTTAACCACTGCACAAAACACACAGTAGGTCCTCAATAAATACGTGTTGAATGAATTACTTCAAAGACTAGACTTTTACAAATTATTGCTATTTTTATTATTTTATTATTTTCTACACTCTTTAAGGAGGCAGGTACCTTATGTTTTTGCATGTCACAAGTCCCATTTTGAGAACTGGTGGCATTTCTAAACATCTGGATGTTTTTCAATAGAGAGAGAGAGACAATAAGAGCAAGCAGACAGACGCATAAGCTGCTTTTACTGTAACTGGAACGCTACCCTGCAGCACCCTCTCCCGCATCCCACGCCTGCCCCTGGCACACGGCCAGCAGGAAGAGAGCCGGAAGCCACAGAGTTTCGGGCACTGGATCACTGAGACATTAGGGTCAAAGTGACCGACAGGAGCAGAAGCAGCCAGACCTCCAGAAGCCCTGAAAGGAAAGTAATTAGAATGCCACTGTTGACACAAACGTACATGCGTGCAAATTAAAAACAAAAACTCTTCTGGACTGCTCCAATAGGAAAAGACAGTCTTCCTAGGCTGACCAGTTAGCAAAGGGTAGCTCCTTCCTTCCCTGCCCTGAGGGCCAGTCAGAAAAAATGTCCACCTACTTGGACCAATTAGAATGCCAAAAAGGCATTCCTCTGGGCACCAGACTTGGGCCATCCTCACTCTTGTACCGGCACTTAACATTTAACTGTACCCTGATCCACGTGGTAGATTCAGACTCACAGTGACCCAACAGGACAGATTAAAGCTGACCTATAGGTAGAGTTTCCAAGATGCACCTTGTGGATTCCAGCTGCCGACCTTTGGTTAGCAGCCTGCACCCTTAACCACTGCACCAGGAGGGCCCCGGATCCAGCCTACCCAGCCAGGCTTGGTGACCCTGTGGTGTGTTCACAGAGGGCAAGCCTCTTAGGACACTCTGACTCTTCCGCTCTGAGCTCACCCATGGTGGCCTGAACGAGCTCAACCAAACACCAGGCTGGTGGAGCACTCTTGTGGGATCCAGAAGCCAAAAAAAGATAACAGCTGTATGGGTTTGCTTTCCATCCAAATTTTCAGACAATTCAGTGGCCAGGAAAATGAAGGGCCATGACAACTCCTCTGGTCTTTGGGGTTCCTGGCCTTTGTGGCTGGTGGAGCTAAGATGCAGGGAATCAAGTTTTCCAGGTGCTGTGTTCACCCTGGCACAAAGCAAGGTCCCCAACAAATTATTTGCTACCTGGTGAGTGAAGAAGGTGTTAGCAATGAGCCACAAAACTTCAGCTGGTACTCACTCAAGCTGCAGCTCCTGAGTGTGTGTGCCTGTCCATTTGTGTGCAGTTCCATAGTGAGGGTGTGCACCACTGTACACGCAGATCTGTACACACAGCTGTCTGTACATGTGTGGTGCCGCAATTGCACGCATGTGACCATCTGTGTGTGTGTGCAAAATGCATATGACAATCTATGTTCCTGTACACTTGTCTATGACCACACACTGGTGAGACCACATAGGTATATGTGTGTATGGACATCTCAGGTCTGGTGTTCCTACGGGTCCCTTTTCAGAGCTCAGATGAAGGAGGCGGGCCAGTGGATAAAAGTTCCAGGATTCTCTGCAGACAGGTCCTAAGCTTACCTGAGGAGCTGGGAGCAGCCCTGGACACGGAGGCCTGGACATCTGTTGGGCAAAAAGAAGGATTAGTACAAGGACAGGTGCTGGGAGATGGTGTGAGTTTGGCTAGTGGGACCTGGGGAAGGTCTGTCAATCTTTGCATTGGTGTGCAACTGGGGTGATCTTGTCAAAAGCCAAAGCTGATCACGTCACTTCTCTGCCCTAGACCCTCCAAGAACAAAGTGTAAAAACTTAACCAAGAGCTTCAAGGACCTGTGTTGTCTGGCCCTGCCCACATCAGCTCGTCTTGCACAGTTCTCCTTCCTCTAGCTTCCTGGCCTCCCTCAGCCCTTCTAGTAGGCTGTGTGCCCCTCTACCATGGGGCCTTTGTCCAGGCTTCACCCTCTGCTTCGAATTCCCTTCCTTATGTCTCCATTCACTGGCCCCTCCCAGTTAATTCCCCTTGATTTCCAAATCTCAGCTCCAGCTTAACTTCCTGGGATTCTTCCCCGATACCCTAGACCAAAGCCAGTTCCCTGTTGTAAAATCTTGGAGTTCCTGGCATGTCTTCATCATACTTCTACCAAACACAGCTGTGCATGTATAAGAGGGGTAATTTGAATACTAACTCTCTGAGTGGCCTATAAACTTTGGTGCAAAGGGCCTCTGTCTCTTTTTGCCCATCACAAGATGCCCAAACACTAACACAGGGACGGGTACACGGTAGGCACAAAGGCTTGTTTGCAATGAATGAATGAACACAGAAATGACTGGAAGCTGGTAAAAGGAAGGCAGCATCTGTCCTCTATTACCCCCTAGAATCTCTTTGATCCCAGGCAGATCTTGTCATCTCCGAAGAGCATTCCCCACCAGGGCCAAAGGGGAGAGAATGACTCTCTTACTTTGCCGAGAGATGGGACCCAAGTTCAGGACACGGGAGTGGTCTATGATGCCCCCACTGCGAAATCTTGTCCCAGAGCATGTCTGCAGGGAGAGGGCAAAAGAGAAAACCTTTGTGAGGAAGAGTCTGGATGCAGTCTGCTGAGGTGTGTGCTGTGCACCCCAAGGGACATCCTTCTGCCTCAGGCTGGTTTTGGAGGGTGGCACAGGAAGTGTAGCAAAATGGTTGGGAGCTCTTGACACCTGGGTTCACATCCCTCTGCTATTTGTTACAGGGAGGATCCTAGGCAAGTTACTTGACCTCTATGAGTCTGTCTCGCCAAACAGAAACTGGGGTTAGTAATACAGTCTTTACTAGCTGCTGTCCCGATGATTCTGACTCATGGAGACTCCATGTGTTTCAGAGTAGAATTGTGCTCGTGCTCTATAGTGCTTTCAATGGCTGATTTTTGGGAAGTAGATCACCAGATCTTTCTCCCAAGGTACCTCTGGGTAGATTTGAACTGCCAATCTTTCAGACGGTAGCAGAGCTCTTAAACATTAGTGTCACCTTGGACCTTAATTGCTTTGTGCTCCACCGCCTGAAGGTTGGAGTCTCTAATCCACCCAGTGGTACTGTAGAAGAATAGCCGTGGTGATCTGCCTCTTCAAAGACTACAGCCAAGAAAACCCTGTGGAGCGGCACTACTCTGTAACCCATGAGGTCGCTGCGAGTTGGAACTGACTTGCTGGCCACTAACTACAACAACAATATCTCCCTTGCAGAGTCGCCATGAAGAGTAAAAAACACAGCATACACAGCCAAGCCACAAGGGACCCGTAAATCAAAAAGAAAGCAACAAAATAACCAAATCCATTGCCGTGGTGTCTGCTTCAACTCACAGCAACCCTACAGGGTGGAGCAGAACTGCTCCATGGGCTTTCCAGGGATTGGCTGGTAGATTCAAACTGCCAGCCTTTTGGTTAGCAGCCAAATGCTTAATCATGGCACCACCAGGGCCCGGGGGCACATAAAATTAAACCAAACCCACTGCTGTTGAGTTGGTTCTGATTCATAGCAACCCCATACAACAGAGTGGAACTGCCCTATAGTATTTCCAAGGAGCACCTAGTGGATTTGAACTGTCGACTTTTTGGTTAGCAGCTGTAGCTTTTAACCACTATACCACCAGGGTTTCCCAGGAGCACATAAATCCACTGTCTTTGAGTTGATTCTGGCTCATAGCCACCCTATAGGACAGAACAGAAGTGCTCCACAGAGTTTCCGAGGAGCAGCTGGTGGATTCAAACTGCTGACTTTTTAGTTGGCAGACATAGCACTTAACCACTAAGCAACCAGGGCTTCCCAGGAGCACACAGCCCAAGTTTGCAGATAAACTCACTGTAGTCAAGTCGATTCTGACTCATAGCGGCCCTGCAGAACAGAGTAGATCAGCTCCACAGAGTTTCCAAGGAGCTCCTGGTGGATTTGAACTGCCTACCTTATGGTTGGCAGACATAGCACTTAACCACTAAGCCATCAGGGCTTCCTGGGAACATATAGCCCAAGCGTGCAGGTATGCTGGGGCTTTACCAACCTGCTGTGAGCACAGCATTGATCCCACCTGCCTGGCCACACTCACCCTGTCTTACCACTGGGCATCCCCCTGTACTGCAGAAACACAGCAGAAGTGTGCACTTGTTTCCTTTCAGACCACGTGGTCCAAGTGTCTCTCAGATCAGTGTTGAGGGAGGTGGGTGGCAAGTGGGCATAGGGAGAGAGGCAGCTTACGGGCTTGCACTTCTCATTCAGGATGTCACAGAGGTGGACTTCACAGTGCAGATAGACCAGGTCATAGTTTCCAGCAAATCGAAACATCTGGACGGAAAATCGGCCCTGAGTGGACTCTCCATTCTCCACCACTTGGATGGTTGGGTCCTGGGCACGTGGACAGCTAGGAGGATCACATCATATAATGTGGTTGGTTAAACAAAGACTCAGGGTCAGACTTCCTGGGTTCAAATCTTGCATGACCACCTACTAACTGTGTAGTCATGAGCAGCTTGCTACGTCTCCCTGTGTTTCTCCATCTATAAAGTGGATCATAATTGTAACTCGTTTTATAAGACAGATGTGAGGATTACCTTGGAGAAGTTCACAAACTGATTAGAACGGTGTGAGGGATGCAGTACATCTAGATGATGCCAGGGTGAAAAAACGCCATCAGCCCACAGCTACAACTACCAAAAGCCAGCACTTTCTGACTTCCCAGGAAACGGCATTCAGGAATCATTAGCTAGCAGTTTCTGGGTGGTTCAATGGTTAATGCTAACAGGCCTGTCTTCTGTGGGTTGGAAGGTCAAGTCTGCCTGGAGACACGGCTGAAGAACAACCTGGTGACATGAGCAAATGCTACGGAGCGTTTAATGGTTAAGTCAAAAGGTCAGCTGTTCAAATCCACCAGGTGCTCCTTGGAAACTATCGGGCAGTTCCAATGTATTCTCTAGGGTCGCTAGGAGTCAGAATTGATTTCATGGCAATAGGTTGGGTTTGGGTTATGCACTGACACTTAGAAGGAACTTGACTGGTACTGATCCAAAACCCCATTGCCATTGACTTGATTCTGACTCATAGTGACCCAAAGAGGACAGAGTAGGACTGCCCTAATAGGGTTCCCCAGGAGCAACCGGTGGATTCGAACTGCCAGCCTTTTGGTTAACAGCTGTAGCACTTAACCACTGCACTGTTAGGATTACACTGCTGCTGGCACTGATTTTTATTATGAAAGCAAATAACATAACAGTGTGAATGTTAACACCAAAATACAGCTTGCCCCTTGATTCAGAGAACTGAAAGGGGGCAAGGTCACTGTCTCTACAGGTGCTTTTTCTGACTCTGCTATTAAAACTGCAAACACCCTTCTCTTTGCCCACCTCCATTTTTTCCATAGCACCTTTTCACCACTCACATGCTGTACACCCTACTTTTGTTTAATTGCTGGTGTCCCCCTGTTAGGGATTGAATTGTATCCCCCCAAAAGTTACATTGAAGTCATAACCCCTATACCTATAAATATAACCCTATTTGGAAATAGAGAGGCTCTTTTGTTTTGTTTGAGCCTTGGTGGTTTAGTAGTTTAAGAAGTATGGCTGCTAACCTAGTGGCCGACAGTTTGAATCCACCAGCAGCTCCTTGGGAACCATATGGGGCAGTTCTACTCTGTCCTAGAGGGCCTCTGTGAGACAGATGGTCTCCACAGCAATGGGTTTGGTTTTGTTATGTTAATGATACCATGCCAGAGGCGGGTGGGTCCTAAGTCTAATCACTGCTGAGCTAAAACCCAAAGTCACTGACTCACAGTGACCCTAAAGGTCAGAGTAGAACTGCCCCATAGAGTTTGTAAGGAGCACCTGATGGATCTGAACTGCTGACCTTTTAGTTAGCAGTAGCATTTAACTACTAAGCCACCAAGGTTTCCAGATCAAAACACAGTCCTCAAAATATTACAAGCCTTTGATATATATGCTTCTTTATTAATGCATTCAATGATGAGGTCTACTAAAAATCCTAATAACTATAGGAATTCAGAAGTATCGGTGAGTGTAAGGAAACCCTGGTGCATAGTGGTTAAGAGCTGTGACTGCTAATCAGAAGGTAGGCAGTTTGAATCCACTAGGCTGTCCTTGGAGACTCTATGTGGCAGTTCTACTCTGTCCTGTAGGGTTGCTGTAAGTTAGAATTGACTCAACAGCAATGTTTTTTTTTTTTTCTTTTTGGATGAGCATAAATGTTATCATGTGTCCTGCTGTACTCCATCCTGTGGTTTGTTGTCTAGTCTACAATCATAATTCACAGGAAGGCAATACTCCGGTTAGAGGTTAATGATTACAAAAGATACACTTTTGCCCCATCCGAGTCCAAAAACCAGCTGCTGTTGAACTGATTTTGAGTCATGATGATCCTCTATGTGTCATTACATAAGTGTGTTCTTTAGGGTGTTCAATGGCTGATTTTTTGGAAAGAAGACCACCAGGTCTTTCTTCTGAGGCCCCACAGGGTGAATGCAACCTCCCAACTTTTCTGTTAGCAGCTGAACATATTCACTTTTTTGCACCACCCAGAGACTCCTCCAGGTTCAAAGACTCTCTGGATTTCACTCACGTGTGAGCCTCCAGGTGAGAACCTTTGTCTTACCTGTCCTGGATAATGAAGTACTTCAGGGGGTCCGTGGAGTTGCTGCTGGGCGTGGCGTAGCAGTTGGTCATCAGCAGTGCAAAGCGAGACAAGTCGCCCCCATACAGAATGGTGCCCACATAGAGAAAGGCCTCCGTGGACAGTGTCACAGTAGAGCCTTCATAGGGCAGCGTGTAGGCAGGGGTCTGGAAGAGGGCCATCCGCACGGTGAACATGCCCGTCCCGCCCACGCTGATGTTCAGGGAGCTGCAGGGGGAGAGGGCTGGTGAGAGGACCAGGCAGAGCACACAGCGGACAGCCCACCCTTTGAGCTCTGTACTCCCGAACAGTCCCTTGCAGTTATTGGCCTTTTTCAAAAATCCAGCAGTAGGACTGGAATGTGCTGAGCACTGCGGCACCAGCTTGCCATGAGCACCAACAAGCCACCTGGGGGATCTTGTTCAAATGCAGGTTCTGGTTTGGTAGGTCTGGGGTGAAGGCCAAGAGTCTTGTGTCTCTAACGAGCTCCCGGGTCATGCTGACACACAAACCACATTCTGAGTAACGAGGATTTAAAGCACGTCCAGGCCTCCCTTGGTGGCCCTTGCTGCCACTGTAGCCTTCAAGCTGTGAAAGGAATCCAACTCCCACCGCTGGTCTCAGCCTAAAGCAGGTTAAGCACGCATTGATATCTAACTTACAACTTCGGGTTCAGCCTAAGCCCTTTGCCATCAAATCAGTTCCAACTTACAGTAACTGTAAGACAGAGTAGAACTGCACCATAGGATTTGCAAGGAGCCGCTGGTGGATTCTAACTGCTGACCTTTTGGTTAGCAGCCAAGCTGTTAACCATTGTGTTGCCAGGGCTCCTTGGTCTCAGCCTAAAACAGGTTAAGAGTCTTGGGCTTGTAAATCCTGTAGACCCAAGTCTGAGTCCCAGCTCCCCTGTAATCTACCAGCACATGCATCAGAAGATGTGACTGTTGGGAATATCGCTATTAGCCATGTTGAAAACAGCTCCCTGACAATCACTGAACAGTCACACAAAGGATATTGCAACCAATCCTCCAGGAAATAAGAAACATTAGAAATACACAGTAATGCAAAAATTGGCTTCATAGGTAAGAAGTGGATTATGGACTAAGGGTTGGCCTGCAGCGAGATTTCCAGGCCAAATCAGAGAGCTATCTACACACAGATGAATTTCATCCTAGATTCCTGGTCTAGGACATGCCACTTCGGTCCAGGGTGCCATTTAGCTTGGTGACATTCCAGTCAAGGGCAACCAATGAGCAGCCTTCTTCCCCCAAGTCAGCCATGTGCCCTTCTAGTGCTGGTACATTCCCCATGTCTGGTTGGCCCAAAGAATAGTAACCATGCCAAGTCAAGTGCCATCGAGTCGGATCCGACTCATGGCGACCCTAGCTTCAATCTGAAAGTCATAGAAGACAGGGAACTCTGAGCACCACAGGCTGGGTTTGAATCCCAGCTCTACCACTTACTACTAGACTGCAACTTGGACAAGTTACTCAACTGTCTCTGAGCCTCAATTTCCACATCTGTACAATGGGAATGGAAACCATGGTGGCATAGTCGTTAAGTGTAATGCTTACTAACCCAAAAATTGGTGGTTCAAATGTACCAGGCACTTCTTGGAAACAGTATGAGGTAGTTTTGCTCTGTCCTGTAGAGTCGCTGTGAGTCAGAGGTGACTCGATGGCAATGAGTTTATAGTGGTAATAGGAATGACACCTGCACCTTTGCGAGGTTGCTGTTAAGCTTCGGCAAGATATCTCACGTAAACTGTTTGACACAGTGTCTGGCATACAGTAAGTGCTCAATGAACACTAGTTACTATTATGATTATTATTTTTTCAGTACCAACATCACTGACCTGTGATCTATCCTGTTCAAAGATTTGGAATTTTATTTAGCAACAGAATCATTTTTTTACAATGAAACTTCATATGGCATCCAATATGGGTAGATACACTCTATCCACCCCTGAATGTGCCTCCCTACACAAGCCACCTCCTCAAAGGACCTCAGTGTCTGAGAAACATAAGTTATAACCCCCTCTTCTAATCTAACTCCTTCAGTTTATAGAGAAGGAAGCTGAGATCTAAATATGGGTCACAATTTGCCCAAAGTCACACAAGAGAGTTGAACTGAGACCCTCCTCCTTCCCTCTGGTTCAACCGCCCTACTCCTCCAACAAGCCAAGACCCTGAGATTTGATTCATGTCTGAAGAACACTATTGTGCTTCTAAGAAAACAGTACAACTATTGCTAAACCTCTTTTACAGATGAGAAGACTGATACCCTAAGAGAGGCTCTAATCTCAAAGCCATCTGGTTACACACAACAGAGCCTACATTTGAATCTGGTCTCTAGACTTCCCAGCTGGGGCTTCTCCGAGCCCCCTACACCCAACTGTCTATGGGTGCCAACCAACAGGGAAGCTGAGGGCCTCATGGTTAAGGAACTGCGGGGTGGAGCCACCCAGGGGTGCTGGGGATCCCCGCTGGCCACACCTGATCACTGGCTTCAGGGCGGTCTTCAGGCTGACTTTCATGTCCAGGGGATAGGAGCACGCGAAGTTGATCTTGATGATTAGGTCCCGGATGATAACCTCGTCTGCCAGGTAGAGGGTGTTGCTGTATGTGGCATGGGTTTGATTTCTCTGTGATGGGGGTTGGGAAAAGGGGCATGAGATGCTGAGCAAAACATCAGCAGAGCCAAAGGAGTTGACCTCTGGCCACCCTTGAGCTGCCCTTAGAGCCTCCATGACAAAAAATCAAGACAGCAGGAACCACTTATGAGCAAGTGTCCTGTGCGAGGCCCTGAGAAAAATACTACTTCCGTCACCCCATGCTTCTTCTCTGGGAGATGACAAAAATCCATGTGCGAAGTCATGCATTATGGTGGAATTCAAGGCACTAGAATTGGCAAATGAAAATAAATTTGAATTTCTTCCTCCCTGTCTTTTGTTCTCTTCTGTTTGGGGGCTGTGGGAGGTGGGGAGAACCAGTACTCTGCTTATATAAATAATTGCCTCTGGCTACCACTGAGGGGGTTTCTGTAGGGGTGTCCAAGCAGCTGGCCCATGACTGTAACCTAAAAGTTAGCAGTTCAAACCCACCCACCTGCACCTGGTACTTTAATTCTGCAACAGTGACAGCCAAGAAAACCCCATGGAGCAGTTCTACTCTGTTACACACGGGGCCGCCATGAGTTTGAATTGACTGGACAGCAGCGGGTTTGGGTTTGGGTTTTCTGCAGGTGAGGTTCTGGTTCTCCACACACCAGATAAGCAGATCCTGCCTCCCAGGACTACTGAAGCCAAATAGACCTCATTTTAGGTCCAACTCTGATATCCACTGGCAGAGAAAATTCATTGCCTTCTGAGTCTTACTTTCCCCATCCATAAAACGGGGAATTATTATCCGTGGGGGTCCTTGGTAGCACAGTGATTAAGAGCTCAGGCTGTTAACCAGAAGACTGGCAGTTGGAATCCACCAGGTGGCCCTTGAAAATCCCATGGAGTGGTACTACTCTGTCCTATCCAGTTGCTATAAGTCAGAATCCACTTGATAACAAAGGGCTTGGGTTGGATCATTCAAGGATCGCTTGATTTTAAGCTAACACATTCACTGAGCACTTACTACGGGCCACTTGCTGTCCTAATTACTTCACTCATTCAACCCTTACAACAAACATATAGAGGAGGTGCTGTCTCTAATTTATTTTACAGTTGAGGCACAGTGAGGCTTAGCAACTCACACAAGGGCGTATACTAGCAAGTGGTGGAGCTGCGGCTCAAACCAGGCATCTCTTTAAACCTGCCCCACCCTGACCAGGACGTACCGTCATCACAGTTCCACAGGGACCCTCCTGAGTTGGGGTCACTACAGACACCCAGTCTCTGTCACCCCTCTCATAGAAGCCCAAGCACTTGTTGTCCTGTAGGTACATGAAGATCTTCTCAAAGCCCAGGCTCTTCAGCTGGCACTTGGCCAGGGACACCTTGATGTCGTTGGCCCCACACTCCAGTTTGGGTTCCACGTGGGAGATGTCTGAAACGGTGAAGGAGGACAGGATTGGGGTGGGGGTAGCCTAAGGCTCAGTGCTTAGCACATCACCAACACCAAGCAAACTGGTCAGGTTGTCTAATTAGTGCCTTGGAGTATGTTGATACTGTAGTCTCCCCTCCCTGAGTGATGGAGACATAGATAGACTGCAAATGCAAACCTTAGATAGAAAATATCCCCTGCAGATGGTTCAACATTAGAAAAACTATTACTGTGGTCAACCACACAAATAAAAGATAGGAATCCCTTGATTTTATCAGTTGACTCAGAAAAGCCATTTGACAAAGTCCAACATCCATTCATGTTAAAAACTTTCAGCAAAATAGGAATAGAAGGGAAATTCCTCAGCATAAGAAGGGGCACCTATGCAAAGCCAACAGCCAATGGAGCGAGACTGAAAGAATTCCCCCTGAGAACGGGAACTAGACAAGGATGCCCATTGTCACCGCTTCTATTCAACTTTGTGCTGGAGATTCTAGGCAGAGCAATCAGACAAGATAAAGGAATAAAGGGCATGCGCATTGCCAAAGAAGAAGTAAAAGTATCTATTTGCAGATGATGTGATCTTACACACAGAAAACCCTAAAGAATCTGTAAATGAACTACTGGGGCTAATAGAAGAGTTCAGCCACATATTAGGACATAATATAAATGTAAATAAATCAGTAAGATTCCTTTACACCAACGAAGAGACCACTCAAGTGAAAATCACCAAATCAAGACCGTTTACAATGGCCCCCAAGAAGATAAAATACCTAGGAATACATCTAACCGGAGATGTAAGTGACCTATACAAAGAAAATTACAAGATCCTACAGCAAGAAACCAGAAGAGACTTACGTAAGTAGAGAAAACTACTGTGACCATGGACAGGAAGACTTAACATTGTGAAAATGTCTATTCTACCTAAAGTGAACTACATATACAATGCAATTCCAATACAAATTTCCATGTCCTTTTTTTAATGAGATGGAGAAACAAATTACCAATTTTGTATAGAAATGGAGGAAACCCTGGATAAGCAGAGCACTACTGAAGAAGAACAGAGTGAGAGGCCTCACACTACCTGAATTTAGAATCTATTACACTGTCACAGTAGTCAAAACAGCGTGGCACTGGTACAAAAACAGATATATAGACCAATGGAACAGAATAGAGAATCTATAAAAAACACCACCTACCTATGAACAGCCGATACTTGACAAAGGCTCAAAGGCCTTAAATTGGGGGAAAAAAAGAACAGTTTCTTTAACAAATGGTGTTGTTGAAACTGGATATCCATCTGCAAAAAACTGAAACAAGACCCATACCTCACACCTAACACCTAACCGCAGAAAAAGTAACTCAAAATGGATCAAAGATCTAAATATGAAACCTAAAATGAAGATCATGGGGAAAAAAAGCAGGTACAACACTGGAAACTCTAATACATGGTATAACCAGACTACAAAATATTGCCAACAATGCAAAAACAGCAGAAGAGAAAATAGATATATGGGAACTACTAAAAATCCAACACTTATGCTCATCCAAACACTTTATCAAAAGAGTAAAAAGACTGCCTACAGACTGGTAAAAAATATTTTCATCCATATATCTAACTGACATCTAATCTCCATAATTGACAAGGTACTGCAAAATATCAACAAGAGAAAGACAAATAATTAAACAATGAGCAAAGGCTATGGACAGACACTTCTCCAAAGACATCCAGGTAACCAAAAGACACATGAGGAAATGCTCACAATCATTAGCCATTAGAGAAATCCAAATCAAAACTACAATGAGATACCATCTCACCCCAAAGACGCTGGCACTGACCCCAAAAAACACAAAAATAATGAGCGATGGAGAGGCTGTGGAGAGATCAGAACTCTTCTACATTGCTGGTGGGGATATAAAATGGTACAACCTCTTTGGAAAGCAATTCGGTGCTTGCTTAAAAAGCCAGAGATAGAAATACCACATGACCCGGCAATCCCTGCTTGGAATATATCCTAGAAGAATAAGGGCTGTCACATGAACAGATACACACATACAAATGCTTATTGCAGCACAGTCCACAATAAGAAAAAGATGAAATCAACCTAGGTGCCATCCAGAAGAACAGATAAACACGAGATAGTATATATACAGAATGGAACACTATGCAATGATAAAGAACAGTGATGATTTTATGAAACATCTCACAACCTGGAATCAACTGGAAGACATTATGCTGAGTGAAATCAGTCAGCTGCAAAAAGACAAACGTTGTACGAGATCACTATTACAAGTCCTTCAGAAAAGGCTTAGACACAGAAGAAAATACTCTTTGATTGCTACAAGGGTGGGGAGGGGGAAGAGGGTTATTCATAGATTAGCTAGTCATTAGGAATTTGGTTAGGCGAAGGGACTGCAAGCATGCAGTAGAAGGGAGGTCAGCACAACTGGACTACACCACAAGGTAGAAGGTTTTCTAAATAAAACCCAGCATTTTAAAGGTCGTAGTACTAGGGACAGGGCCTGGGGACCATGGTTTCAGGAGACATCAAGGTTAATTGGTACAACTAGCTTTTTTTCTAAGAAACTGTTCTGCATCTAATATTGGTGAGTGACATCTGGGTCTTAAAACCAAGCAAGCTACAATCTAAGGAACATCAACTGGCCCCAACCCACCTGAAGCAGATGAAAAATAAGAATATCAAAAACATGAGGAAAATACGAACCCAGGAGAAAGAAGGGTCCAGATGATTAGGAGGCTGTATCAGCATGAGGCCAGAAGAACCAGGTGGTACCCAGCCACCACCAAAGACTACTCTGATAAGGAACACAATGTAAAGTCCCTTGACAAAGCACATACAGAAGGGGAGTGGAGATCTAGAACTCTACTGAAAAACCAGACTTGATGGTCCGACATCCTGGAGGATCCCCTGAGGACACGGCCCCTACACTTCCTGCTAGCCTGGAGTTGAAACTAGTAGTGAAGTCAGCTCTTCGGACAAAGATTGAACTGGACTATGGGACCTAGACTGATGCAAGTGATGTGTGTACTTTAAGGTTTGATATATATGGGGCTGTCCAACTGGTTCCTCTGTAGAGGGAAGAGGAGAGGATGGAGAGAAGGGGACAAGTGTTGGGTGAGTGGATACCGGAAGTACAAGGTAGAAAAGCAGAGTATGCTGTCACAGGGTGAGGAGAGCAGATGGAGGTGCCTAGAGGCAGGCACTTGGGGTTTTATATGGCAAACTGACTTAGATTGTAAACTTTCACTTAATCACACACACACAAAAAAGAATCCTAGAGGTGGGTGGGTGCCAAAAAAGAAATTGGCAATTATAACTGTTATTTAAAGAAAAGAACAAATTCCCTGCAGTCTTCTTAAAACCAAATAATAGTTTAGTTTAACTAGTAAAAAAGAAAAAAAAAAAACTGCCTTGAGCTCTGTCCTCTTTTAAAAACTATCTGTATGGAATTAAATTGTCAATGACAACTCGAAAGACTAGATAGGAAGTTCAGAAGACAGTAAGCTTATGTTAACAGAGAAGGAAGAATTCAGAGAAGGAGGGTGAGAAGGGACGCACAACTTGAAGAATATAATTAATGTGTCTGAAATGTACAAGTGGAAACTGTTGGACTGGTGTATGTTTTGCTGTGTGCCAGTAACAACAAAAAGATTGGCTTCACAGCATCCTTGGATGAACTCTGTAACTAGCTGTCTCATCCATGGCACCCTAAGTGTAGGCTGTATTAAAAAACGCAGGATGGTTTTGGTTTGCTCATGATTGCAATTTCTTTCCAGTTTCCACATCAAGATGAGAAGCTGCAATTGCTTCTAATGTCTTTAATGGAGTATATTTGCTACTTCCCCTTTTACCAAATGGAGAGCAGCCTTTGGGGCAGGGAAAAACATCCAGTTAGAATTTTTTTTTTTATGTTTTCATTGAAGCTGCTGGATTTTGTGACACTTTCTCTTGATTGTATTCATTTTTAAAATTAATTTTTAATCTTTGCTATCACAATGGAGCCCCTGATGGCCCACTGGTTAAGAGCTCAGCTGCTAACCAAAAGGTTAGCAGTTCAGATCCACCAGCTGCTCCTAGGGAACTCTTTTAGGGCAGTTCTACTTTGTCATATAGGGTCATATGAGTTGCAACCGACTCCATGGCAACAGATTTTTTTTTTAAATCAACAAAATATCCAAGCCATGGCATCTTTAATTCATGTCACATGCATGCAAAAGCTGGACCATGAACAAAGAAGACAGAAGAAGAATTAATACCTTTGCATTCAATAGCATCGTATGCATGTGAAAGCTGGACCATGAACAAAGAAAGCAGAAGAACTAATACTTTTGAACTGTGGTGTTGGAGAAGAACATTGACTATACTATGGACTACCAAAAGAACCAACAGATCTGTTCTGGAAAAGTCCAACCAGAGTGCTCCCTGGAAGCCAACATGGCAAGACTACATCTTACATACTTTGGACATGTTGCCAGGAAGGATCAGTTGCTGGAGAAGGACATCATGCTTGATAGAGTAGAGGGTCAGCCAAAAAGAGGAAGACCCTCGACGAGATGGATTGACACAGTGGCCGCAACAATGGGCTTAAGTGTAAAAATGATTGTGGGCATGGAGCAAGACTGGGCAGTGTTTCGTTCTGTTGTTCACAGGATAGCTATGAGTCGGAACCAACTCGACGGCACCTAACAACAAGACACAAGAATGGAATTACAGTTACCTCCCACCTAAGGCAAGTGCTACTTGCCACAAGCAGATGTAGTTGTTGTTCAGTGCCATCAAGTCAGTTCTGACGCTGCACAACAGAATGAAACACAGCCTGGTCTGGCACCGTCCTCACACTCATCGTGCTTGAGCCCTTCGTTGCAGCCACTGTGTTAATTCATCCCATCAATGGTCTTCCTTTTCGCTGACCCTGTACTGTACCCTGGAGGCCCTGGTGGCCTAGTGGTTAAGTGCTGCGGCTGCTAACCAAAAGGCTAACAGTTCCGACCCACCAGGTGGCCTTTGGAAACTCTTACCAGGCTGTTCTACTCTGTCCTATAGGATCGTTATGAGTGAGAATTAACTCAACAGCAACGGGTTTGCTTCCCCTCCCTCCCCACTTTACCAAACACGGTGTCCTGTCCTTCTATGGGACTAATCCCTACTGATAAGACGTCCAAAGTATGTAAGACATAGTCCTGCCATTCTTGCTATATAGTGGTGACCATAAATATCCCGAATTTACTTAAAAGGAAGGCTCCAATCAATTTGAAAAAAAATAAATAAATAATAAAATCCGCAATATAGCCAGTACTTAGATATAGAAGACACGTGATTGGTGCTTGAACGTGAGTAAAATCATAAATGATGTTTGTAAAATTCTAGCCTGCTTTAATCATTGTAACGATGGAGAAACTGAGGCTTTTAGAGGATCAGGACCCTGCCCTGGGTCACTCGGCTGGCCAGACAGCAGACTAACAGTGGTCCTGTGTTCGCCATGCCACAGTTATGTGGCTCAGGTGACCTTTGTTTAGTAGGTGGCAGTGACCTATGTACCCCTGTGTTGTTGGGGGCCTAGGAAGGAAAGCTGGGAGTGAGAGAACTCTGAAGACCTAAAGATCTTCCTGCTGATTGCAACCGACGGCTGCCTATTTCCTTTTCAGCCGGATCCCGATGATCTTCGTCCCCCGGGTCAGGCTTCGCAGGCCCCCGCCTCACACCCAGGAACGCCCTTCGCCCTCTGCCCCTGACCTGTTTCTCAGCACCTGCACCCTGGCCTCACCTGAGATGTTGAAGTCCCGTTTACACTGGCAGTACCATCTGCCGTTATCCGATATGCAGTCCTCGTCTACGCTGCATTCCTCACACGTCCCCTCCACGGACTTCGGGTCTGCAGGGGCACGAGAACAGTTAGCAAAGATGCACCCCTGTAGTGAGTGCGGCTGGGGGGAGGCACCAGCTCACCTGTGCAGTAGGCCAGATGGCACTCCGGGGCCGGCGTGAGTTTGTAGACGTAGTAGCCGCCAGCGCAGGCCTTGACCTCCACGGGCGCGTCCCACAAGCAGCAGTGGCCCCTCCAGTGAGCGCAGGCGGTGCGGCTCACAATGCCCTCGTTGCTGGACGGGTGCGTGCCGTTGAGCCACATGGGCGCGGCCGTGTTGCAGCGCAGCACCGGCACGCAAGTGTCGGCCAGGCGCGCGCCACCCTGGCCCACGAAGCGATACCAGCCGTTCAGGTGCTTGTCGCAGACGTAGCCCGTCCCGTACTCGGTGCTGCGCCAGTACTCGTCCAGGGAGCGGTACTCCAGGCACGGATCGGCGCACACCGACTCACCATTCACCGCGGGCAAGCAGTCTAGCTCAGGCCCACAGGTGCCCGGCCCGCACTCGCAGTGCCACCCATCCCCGATGTAGCCCGTGGGACACACGCAAGAGTAGTTGCCCTCGACGTTGACACAAGTGGCCAGGGCGTGGCAGCTGCTGAGCCCGGCCTCCGCGCACTCGTCCACGTCGATGCAGTCAAGCTCGGGGGTCAGGCGGTAGCCCGCGGGGCAGAAGCAGATGTAGGAGCCCAGAACATTCATGCAGTTGTCCGCCGAGCAGTTGTGCGCCCCCGGCGTGGCGCACTCATCCAGGTCCTCACACAGAAAGCCATCACCGGTGAAGCCTGCAAGGCAGGCACACGTCGTGGCCACGCCGTCCACCACACAAGACGCGTTGCTGTGACAGTCGGAGCAGCTTTCTGAGGACAGAAGTGCCTAACTTCAGAATGGGGCAGCTGATCCAGTGGGTACCCAGAGATTCTTCCCACGCCCCGTGTTCTGGGAGACTTAGTTCTACTTGCTGACTCCCTCCCAAACATACACAACTAACTTGCTGATGTTTGAACTATACTGAATCAAACCCACTGGCCTCCAGTTCACTCCTAGTCTTTACAGGGCAGAACTATAGGATGGAACAGAACTGTCCTATGGGACTTCCTAAGAGCTAGTCTTAAGAGAACAGATCACCAGGTTTTTCTCTGGAGAGGCCAGTGAATTGGAACCACTTTTCTGCTAGCAGCCAAGATTTAACCACTGGGCCAACAGGGCTGGAAAACTCGGTGCTGTAGTGGTTAAGTGCTATGCCTGCTAACCAACCACTCAACTGTTCATATCTACCAGGCGCTCCTTAGCAAAGCTATAGGCAGGTCTATTTCTCCCATAGTGTAGCTATGAGTTGCAATCAACTCCACAGCAGTGGGTTTGGTTTTGGGTTTTGGTTTGTGCTGACAGGGCTCCTGTGTCTGAATGATCGCCCTTCATTCTTTTGATGCTAAGTGTTGCCTAAAAGCAGTGTCTTCTTTTCAGACACCCACGTCCCCAAGTGCAGAGGAATAAAATTCAGGGCTCTTGACTGGATATATGTACCCGCATCTCTCCAGGTGCACATTTCACACCCTCTTCCCTGCCTAGCAAAACTTCAAGAGCCCACTCCCTGCAAGATTTCCCGGCTCCCCCTGGTGGTGTCAGTTACCTGTTATGTCACTCAACGAGGCTGACCACAGCAAAAAGATGAGCAGCTGTTTATTAAGCGATTGGTGGCGCAGTGGTTAAGAGCGGGGCTGCTAACAAAAAGGTTGGCAGCTGGGCTCTTTGGAAACCCTCTAGGACAGTTCTGCTCTGTTCTGTAGGGTCAGCATAAGTCAGAATTGACTCATCAGCAACAGGTATGTGCCAGGTACTAACCAGTATATGCATGTTTCATTCATGATCTCATTGAATTCTCTCAGTGGCCCTGTGGCATCTGTTTGTTTATTTGTTTTTTTATCTCTGTCTTCAGCAATCTTCCCCCATAAAGATGGGGGGTGGAAAAAAACAGTTGCCAATGAGTCCATTTATCCATTCAAACTGACTCTTCCCAACCCTTAGGGCAGTGTAGAACTGTCCCATAGCATTTCTATGGCTGTAAATCTTTGCAGAAGCATGCTGCCACATCTTTCTCCCACTGAGCAGCTGGTGGATTCTAACTGCTCACCTTTTGATGCACAGCTGAGCACTTAATGGCTGTGCCGCCACAGCTCCCCCCTGAAGACTATAGCCTAGGAAACCCTATGGGGCTGTTCTACTGTGTCACATGGGTTTGCCATGAGTTAGAACGACTCGGTAGCATGTAACAACAATAACATTCCAAAGATGAGGGAAACAAAGGTTTAGAAAGTTTAAAGTACTTGCTCAGTTGGCAAGTAGCAGAGCCAGAACACAAGCCCAAGTGGCAGGACCACAGGGTATGCACTCTTAACCGTGACACCATAATGATAGTTAATGTGTGGAATCTCTGGGTGGGGCAAATGGCTAGCAATACCCAGGGACACTCGGAAGAAAGGCCTGGCAATCTACTTTCAAAAAATGGACCATTGAAAATCTGTGAAGCCCAGTCAACTCCAAGGCAGCTGGTTTTTATTTACCAGGCACCCAAAGGGTGAGGGTAATACTCAACCCAGTGAATGACCTTGTAAGGGTGGAAGGGTAGATACTGGGGAGACACATGGGCATGTTCAAGGCTCCATGTGTAGCTGAGTGTCTTTCTGACCTTCCAGTCAGGTGCAGGTGCCTGAGAGCTATTCTAGCCCCTCGCCTGACAAAGTCTATTCTGCGGGCCAGAAGCAGCAGCTTCACCTGGGAGCTTGTTAGGAATGCAGCTGCAGACTAGTGACCCAGAACATCTCCACATCAGTCCTTTGCACACTAATGTCTGAGAAACTGAGGTCGAATAAAGACTGTGCCAATCCCAAACACGATAGAAAAGGGATCCAGAACACCTGTCCTAAGGACAGCACTGCTCCCTCTAGTACCCTGTCCCGACCCCTTTCACATACTTGCTTCTGAGATGTTAGTGGCTGCAACTATCATGAGCCAAGAAATTACCACCACCGTCAGTGTGGTGGTCAACGAGAAAAGTTGTCTTGTCATCTTTCCTGCTTTTCACAGCTGCTTCCGGTGCTTAAGAAGTCCTGCCCAAAGACAGGACAGACTGGCCGTTTCGAGTTTCCTCCTGATCTCTGATCCCTGAGGTCCTGTGAACAGAGACAGATGGGATAAATCCATGGCTTAACTCCCTCCCCATTGGAAGACACACTTCTGTTGTGGACTCCACAACTCCACAAGGTGCCACCTACACAGGCTACACAAATTGTACAGTGGGGCAGTCCTAGCTTTGGTGGCTTTTCCCTTCACTGTGGTCCCACTATTGCTTTCACCCACCTCCCCACACCTTTGCAAGCCTCCACCCACGTGGAAGGAATGAGTCTCCTCATTTGAAGTAGGAAACAACAAGACAACACAGTGTTCTGGAATCCTCACCTTATGGGGGCAGCTTAGATTTTAACAATCGACTTCTGTCCCCTGCTAGGAAAATTTTCAATCTGCCTAGATCCACTTATTCATTCAGTAAACACTGAGTAGCTGCTATGTGCCAAGGGGGCCTGGTAGTTCAGTGGTTAAGAGCTCAGCTGCTAACTCAAAAGGCCAGCAGTTCAAATCCACCAGGTGCTCCTTGGAAACTCTATGGGGCGATTCTGCTCTGTCCTATAGGGTCACTATGAGTGTGAAGTGACTCAGCGGCAGTGGGTTGGGTTAGGTTTGGTTTGCTACATACCAACCAGGCAGCTGCACAGCAAAGAGAACAATGAACGGGGCAGATATAACCCCTATCTGCATATGACACATACATCCTAAATTGTCTTGAGATGACCAGCTAGAGAAGTAACTTACTTTCACATTGGAGTTTAACATTCTCAGAGCGGTCACATGTTAACTCATCCAATCACCAAAATAAACCTAGATGGATGCTCTCACCCTCTTCTTACAAAAGAATAAGGTAGCATGTGATTAAGTATATGGTACTCGGAGTCTGAAACCTGGATTCCAACCATCTGTTTTACCAATAACTAGCACTGTGACACTAGAGAAAATACTTTAGTTCTTTAAGACTCAGTTGCCTCCTCTGTGAAATGGGAATCCTTGCTTCTGTAAAACGAGTGTCTGTTATGTGCCAGGCTCAGTTCTAGGACATCCCCTTGCTCGAATAACTTGTGCCCTAGATTAGTGTTTTTTGATCTTTTTTGCTGTGACCTACAATGAGAAAAACATGTATTTAGGTCTTAACCCAAACGAGACCACACACGTATTCTCCCACACTCACAACTGGAAATAAAACAGTATTTATCCTTATTACGTGCATCGTTTGTGGACATGTCTGTCTTAGTCAATTGAAAGAAAATTCTGAATACACCTCACTAATGATTTAATGATCCACTAGGGCCTATAGTTGCTACAGGGATTAATTCAGAAGACAGATGTAAAGCAGAGTTCCCAAACCAAACTTCTGAGTCATAGCTTCCAAGGCTGGACATCTCTACGGAAGCCGATTGCTGAATCTTTCTTCTGAGGAGCTGCTGGTGATTTCAACTCATCAATTTTGAGGTTAGCAGCCAATTCCTTTAACCACTGTGCTACCAGGGCTCCTAAAAGCAGGGCCCCCCCAAAGTCAAACCTGTGGTTGTTGAGTTGATTCTGACTCACGGTGACACTGTGATAGGACACTGCAGAACCGCTCCACAGTGTTTCCAAGGAGCAGTTACATGCCAATTCTCTTGTTCACTGCTGTACCCCAGCACCTGAGCCATAGTATGGGCTTAACAAATACCCACTGAATGAATGAAAAATGTGATCGCTACTGATATTAGGAAAGCTGAGATCCAGAGAGGCAGACTCACCAAAGATAAAAAGCCAATGAACAGGGGAATGACTCAAACCAGGTCTGACTCCAATGTCCGGATTAACTTCCTCAATCCGTCTCCCAGACAGGAGTGCTGGCAGACAATTAGATAGGAGGCAAGATGGGCTAGAAGGGAAGAGCTGCAGACAGCCTTACCTGGAGCCACAAAAAGGTAGAATTAATCAGTGCACAAGCTTGTGCCTCCTATATATGCATATTGACCCCGGGCTGGAAATTTCTCCTCCAATTATCCTTTCATTTTGATTCTTGAGGTTGCTATCTTGGGGGTGGATTTTTTAAATTTTTCTTTTAGCATAACATTTTCCTTTTCTAGCGTGTGAGGTTGTTGTTCTCCCTAATAGCTACAGACCCCAGATGATTGACATTGGGGGTCACACCTGTGCCCAAAATACAAGGTCTCTGTTTTGCACCCTTTGGAAACAAGAGATTCCTAAGTTAGAAATTAACTGCGAAAGCAGTGCCAAGGTTCTGGTTTTTTATAAGAAGCTGGCAAGGGCAAAGTGGACCCAAGGAGCCAGTGAGAGGCCAATGTCTGTACCCAGGCTGCTTCAAGGACATAAGGACTGTTCATGTCCCACAGTGAGGTGTGCCCCTGTGATGACTGGGCTTCCCTACCCTGGCAAGGACATCTTTTTGATGTATCACATCCTCAGGGGGCCAACCACCTCCCCTGGGTCCAGACATCAGTAGGAGTTGAGAAGGGCAGAAAGTCAAAAGTAAGAGAAAACATAGACATCGCTGGATCTAACCCACCCTGCAGAATGAGAAATCTGAGGTCCGATGAAGGAGATACCTTGGAGTGTGAAATTAATTCAGGATTAAGTACAGCAAGTTTGGAGTCAGAGGTTCTGAATCTTGGATCTGACACTTAGATGTACGACAGTGGCCTTGTCACCTAACCTTCAACTACAAGATATGAGAGTACTCATCTCTCAGGGCTGTCATACGGCTTCAGGATGACAAAAAACAGTTACATGCTTGGTGACTAACCTAAAGTTTAGCAATGGAAATCTCCTCAGCAGTGTTATGGAGAAAGACTTGGCAATCTGCTTCCATAAACACTGCAACCAAGAAAACTCTACGAAGCAGTTCCGTTCTTTCACAGTTGGGGTTGCCGTACATTGGAATCTACTTGATGGCAATGAATTTGGGCTTGAGGTTTGCTTGTTTGGGGTTGATATAGGGGATGAAGGAGAAGATGCAGATATAGATTCTATCAGCAGTGCTCACTGCAACCCCCTCTGTTGCTGAACCAACAGAGGCTGTAAACACCAGAGCCTGAGTGAAGACCCAGGTCTCCCCGGCTGTCCTTCTTTAGGTGACAACCAAAAAATAGATGTAAGAGTGGACATCAATCATGCTGAGAGTAACCACACATGCATGACCTTGGGCTAAGCCGAGAATATAGCAGTGACCCACAATATAGGCTTTTTCCAGAACTTTCTCAGCCTGTCTCATCTGGTCATGGGTGAAGCACTACCACACGGGTGCCATCAACTGCTTGGGAGAAATTCCTGGAGGTGAAATTTCTGAGTCAAAGAGGTGGCACAACTGTTAAGAATTTTTCTTATATATTTACATATTTTTTGTAGTAAAAATACATGTAACATTTACCCTGTATACAATTTAGTGATGTGTACAATTTCATGATTCATGGTGTGTGATCGTCACTTGCCTCTTTCCAAACAGCACCCTAGAGAAATCTTGAAAAATTACTTTTTCAGTCCCATTGGCAAAGCTCATCAACCCTGAGCTTTGTGGACTTTATTGCTACCTTTCCCAAAGATGTGAGAAATATCTCATTGCTGTGTACATCTGAAGATCTTTGATGAAAAGAGAATTTATCTCTTCATTTTTATTTTATTTCTTCTTTATTATTTTTTCTTCTTTCCTGAACTGGCTGTGTGCCGGGCCAATTTCTTTTTCTCCAATAGATTTGTTGTGGAGACCCTGGCGGTGTAATGGTTAAGTGTTAACCAAAAGGCTGGCAGTTTGAATCTACCAGGTGATTCTTGGAAACTCTCTGGGGCAGTTCTACTCTGTCCTATAGGGTCCAAACCAAACCAAATCCACTGCTGTTGAGTTGATTCCAACTCATAGCAACCCTAGAGGACAGAGTAGAACCGCCCTGTAAAGTTTTCAAGGAGCACCTGGCCGATTCAAACTGCCAACCTTTCAGCCAGCAGCCGTAGCACTTAACCTCTCTGCACCACCAAAGCTTCCTCCTATAGGGTCGTTATGAGTCAAAATTGACTTGATGGCAAGGGGGTTGTTTTTTTTTTGTTTGTTTAGAGTCTTTTCCCCATTCGTTGTAGTAGTTGTTATTTTTGTATGGCTTTAGAAGAATTAAAAGTGTTTCATACTATTTTTCTCCAGTGTGGATGACGTACATCGCTTCTGGCTGGGCTATGCAAGATCTTGCCTAAACCTGAGTCTAGATTTGTGTCTTAGCATCCTACTGCTGCTGTAACAGAAATACCACAAGGGAGTGATTTTAAAGGACAGAAATATATTGCCTCACAATTCGGGAAACTAGAAATGTGAATTCAAGTGTGGTTCTAGGGAGAGGTCATTGTCTGCTTCAGCCTCTGGGATCCACATTCCTTGGAGTTCCAGGGACGTAGATACTGCTTCTTCTGCAGTCTTTTGATAGTGGGCCATCTCCCCCTGGGTCTGCTTGCTTTTCTGTGCCTAATCCCTTCTTGTTGTATCTCAGAAGTAAGTTTAAGACACATCCACCACTGATAGGACCTTATTTACACAACAAAGAAAACCCAGTTCCCAAAAGGCTTTACAGCTACAGGTATAGGGGTTAGGATTCCAGTGCATATTTTGGGGGACGCAATTTAACCCATAACAAGACACAGCGGTTAGGATTCCAACTTGTGGGACGCAATTCAACCCATAACAATAGATACAGTGGTTAGGATTACAATACATATTTTGCAGGACACAATCCGTAGTGGTGTCTTTGGAGGATTAAAGGTAAATTGGCTTCTGGGATTGCCTGGGTAAAGACCTGGGCAGGAGAGCAAGGAGTCTGGACTGGAGCCTATTGTTGGTTTGCTCTCATGCAGTACAGCTGGGCATCCTGCCATTTTTCTCATGGGCCATTTGCCCATTCTTTTCTCAAGTGTCCACCCTCTGCCCAGCCCCACAAATCTATTGACCTCAAGGCCACCAAGCACTGACTCCACATCCTCAAACTGCCTGTACTGAGACTCGCCTTCATGTCGCCTCTTTCATTACAAGGGAGGAAAGCATCCTTCTTCCTTGGGAAGCCTGCTCCCTTCTGTGTGCTTGCACGACTTTGACTTCCCAGCTGTACTTCCTCCAGTGTCATCACACCTCTCTCATCTGCTGGATCATTCTCATCTACTAGTCCTTGCTTCAGAAACTCTTGTTGGTCCCTGCAAGGGATAAGTGACTTTATGTCTTTTTCAAAATGGTGAAGATAAAATGTGGAGTTGTGAAAAACTGGTCAAATACAACCACAGGGTTTGAATGAAAAGTTGGTGCAGGTTAGGAAAGGGCAGGGAATGAGTCAATGGAGAGGACCCTGTCCCCCAAGGAAGGGGAACCACCTGCCCTACCAGCCTACCCTGCTAACCCCAATCTGAGTTCCCATGTCCAGAGGTCCTGGTCGTACCTAGGAAGCCTGCAAGTGGCACAGCGACACACTGGCCTATGGCCATCAGACTATAATGAAAAGCATCTATTCTAGCTTGCTGCTGGGACATCAAGACACACCCAAGGGGTGGACATTGAAATAAGACCCTAGCCTTAGAATTCCTGCCGTTAGCTTCCTACCTTGCTTTCCTTGGTTACTTTTCAAAAGAGCCACTTGGAGCTGAGTCCAGGTAAGCTAGCGATCACTGCCCTAAATATCCTATAAGTAAGAGGTACACGCTGCTTTGTTCTGTCTCTCTTTTTCATGTATTGATTTATATCTCAAAAAAATGTGATCAGCAATTTGGCTGGGCCATGATGCGAAACATTGTCTGGGTTGTCCTCTGTTTTGTCACTGTGACTTTCGTATAAGAGGTCTGACAAGTCCACAAAATTAATTTTTCTAAGTGCAATATACCTCATTGCTGAATATCACCACAGTCGCCTTCGAAGTCCTCCCTCTGGGAACCTAGGCACCAATGCCAGCCCCTAGTCTACTCTTCAAAGCAATTTTGGAACTCTTTCTGGAATGGCCATTGTGCACAGTGACATGGTGGCAAGTTCACGAACTTAATTGTATAGCTGTCTATGAGGAAGCTTTTAGCCAATAAATAAATAACAGTGTTTGGCTGGCTATTGAAACGCCCTCCCTAATCACTTGATCTGGCCCCCAGTGAATATTTTCTGTAACAAAAATAAAGGAAATACTGAAAGGAAGACATTTTGATGACATTCAGGACATCAAGGGTAATATGACAACAGCTCTGACGGCCATTGCAGAAAAAGACTTCCAAAATTGCTATGTACTGACTAGATGCTAGCATCGGTTGCATAGCTTCCCAAGGGGAGTATTTCAAAGGTGACGACTGTGATACTCAACAATGAGGTATGCAGCACTTTTCCTAGGATGAGTTCATGAGCTTAAGTGTCAGTCTTCATATGTTGTGAATCCTAATTTCTGCCTATGGTTAATGGACAAGATTGGACTATGTTAATGAAGTTATATCCCTGATCCAACGTAAAACAAGTTTTCCTATGGTGTGGCCTGCACCACCGTTTACCTTGCAAGAGATAAAAGAGAAGCAAGCAGTGAGTAGAAACTTCATAGTACCAAGAAAGTGGTGCTGGGAGCAGAGTACATCGTTTGGACCTGATGTTCCTGCACTGAGGTGCTCCCACACCAAGAGAAAACTGATGCATCACAAGAACGTTCCTCCAGATCTGAAAGACATAAAAAGGCTCCCTCTGGAGACAGCGCCCTGAATTTGGACTTGTGGCCTGCTCAACTGTGAGACAATAAACTTCTGTTTGTTAAAGCCATCCACTTGTGGTATTTGCACTAGGTGACTAAGATGCTCTCTCTCTCTCATAACCTGCAACAGAGGACTGCCCTTCCCCTGCTCATCTGCTCCCTGGATTTCAGACCTGTGGGTAAAAAACATCTTTGTTTCACTGCCTTGCTATATGGGTACCGAAGCTGCAACTTCAGTCAAACAGCCCGGATCACTTAGGGCATTTAAGGTTCCGATGCCGGTGGTCCCTCCAGCTGACCCCATGGGTGCCTACAGCTTCTTCCCCCAGTGGGCCCTCATTTACTTATTTCTGTCTCTAATCTACTAATGAATAGCTCACAAAAGCTCAGTTGCATGTGATTTTGTCCTGGTGGAACCCGTGCACCCCTCCTTTGCTGTCAGCCACATGACCTCAGGGCCCAAGCAGGTGAGTCTTGCACCGTGTCCTGAATACTAACACCTACCCTTGTTGGGATATCTGGCTCAGGTGAGTTCCAGGGCCCCAGGCTGTTTCCTACTTCCTCTAGATGTGAACAGCCTGTGGGTGGGGGGACCTTGGGGACCAGCTCCAGAGGCCTGAAAGAGCACCAACAGCCACTGCATTCCCTGATGAGTGGAACGTGGAGAGGCCCCTAAAATAATACCTCCTCCCTTTTTCCAAGAAGGCAAAACCAAACTGTGGCTGTTGAGTCGATTTTGACTCTTAGCGACCCTTTAGAGGAGAGTAGAACTGCCCCTATAGGCTTGCAGTCTTTATGGAAGCAGATGGCCACATCTTTCTCCTGTGCCATGGCTGGTGGGTTTGAACCATTGACTTTTTGGTCAGCAGTCAAGTGCTTAACCACTGCACTATCCAGACTCCTTCTTTCCGCCAGAGAAAGGCTATTATCACCTGGCTGAAATGATGTCCAATCAGCAGTGCGACTCGGTGGTAGGCAGAACAATGGCTTTCCAAAGAAGTGAGCATCAGAGGATGCTCTGTCCTGGTGACAGGACAGAGGAGTCAGGTTGGAATGATATCTGGCAGGAGTCAGGAGTCAAGGAGGGCAGCCAGCCCTGCCCCAGAGACTGAAAAAAGGCAAGGAACAGATTAGTCCCTAGAGCCTTCGGAAGGAACTAGCGTGACTGACACCTTGATCTTATCCCAGTAAAACAGATCTCAGACTTCTGGCCTCTAGAACTATAAAGAGAATACATTTGTGTTGCTATAAGTCGTTAATTTGGGGGCTATTTGTTATCGCGGCAATAGGAAACTAATATAGAGTCCATTTTAATTCTGGGGCAATGCAGCCAACACCTCTCCTTTTGGGATGACTTTGAAATCATCTGTCTCTTGGAGATGAGAGTGCTTGTCTGTATGGAGTTTGTCATTAGATCCACCGATAGTTATTGAGTATCTACTATGTGCCCAGCAGAGTTCTAGGAATTGGGAATCCAATGAAGAAGAAAACAGATATGTCTGCTCTCCTGGCTAGTGGAGGAAGAGGGCAACACAACAAAACAAGAGGATGAACTCAAATGTTGGGATCCAAGAAGGCATTTTGGAGGTTGTGACATCTGAACTGAGATTCGAGTGATGAGAAGGAAATAGCAGAATGAAGATCTAGAGGAGTGCCTTAGGCAGAGGGAATAGTAATCCAAGGAGAGAGAGCGAGAGCTTGGCAGTGTTTCTGGGGCCTAGAAAGTGATGGAGAGAGAAAGAAGGAAGAGATCTTAGGACCTCAGAGGCATGGTGAGGAGACTAGATCTTATTCTAAAAGCAGTAAGTTACCATTCAAGGGTTAAAACAAGGTAGTACTCTGAATGCTCATGGCTATGGCTCTTGAAAAAAACTGCCCAACAGCTATGCGGCATATGGATATATTTTGGGGGATACAAAAGGGGTATAGATTGGTAGCAAAGAAACAAAAGCCAGCAGCTGAGCGTGGTGGTGATGCTAGTGAGGAGAGGAGGATACGGGAGCAGTCAGGAGGCAAGGAAGTGGGTGGAGAAACAAGACCCGATGTGGCGAATCCAAAACTCACTGCTGGGTGTTGATTCTGACCCATAACAACCCTATTAGACAGAGTAGAACTGCCCTCATAGAGTTTCTGAGGAGTGTCTGGTAGCAAAGGGAAAGTCAAAAATTGAGGGTGATCCTGGGATTGTTGCTTGAGTGAGAGAGCCACTTACTAAGACACAGAGGCTCAGGGACAAATGTGGGGACTGAGCCTGTCTCCTACTGGCCCAAAAGGCAGCTCAGGTAAATCAGTTCTCTTGAATCAAAAGGTTTTCCCAAACTCTGGGGCTCCCAACCTGGTACGAGGCAACGTTTGCTGGATAGCGCAAAGTGCACAGTCTCTGGCATGAAGTTTCCTAGAATCAAATCTCAACAGCTTCCTAGCTGTGCGATCCTGTGGTTACTTAGCTTCTTAGCCTCTCTGTGCTTCAGTTTCCTCATCTCTAAAATGAGGATAATGAAACCTACCTATGTACGATGTTACGAAAACTAGCTGAGTATCTATCATGCTGTAAACCCTTATTAAATATTGCTCTTATGGCTTCTCTTGCAGCCCTCTCTGAATTCCAGGCCAAACAACTCTGCTCAGGCAGCACCAACCAGGAAAAAGAGGTAATAAGTATAACAGAGTGAAAGACATTCACAGAGTTTATTTTCCAGTCCCTACCCACCCCACCACAATGACAAATCATTTTGTTTGGAAGACAGCGACTTGGAAAATAATGCCATGACCTAGAAGGTGAACACTTTTCCTCCTGGCTTTGGAGAACCTAAAGTTCTTCCTTGATTCTTGGTTTCTTCTCTTGTCTCGGAGGTCCCCTTGGCTTAGCCACCTCCTTCCCCTCCTCCACTAGTTTCTTGGGCCCAGCTGCCTCTTCCAGCCTAGTCGTGTTCTTCAGCACAGGCAACTTCTGCGCAGGCAACTCTTCTTCCTCAAAAATTTCTTCCTGTTCCTCAGGCAATACTTTCTCTTCTAACAGCTCACTTTGCTCAGCAAACAATATCTACAAAAATAAGAGAGAAAGAACAGAGGAAAGACGGTCACAACGGTATGAAGAGGAAAAAAACACGTAATGGCTGTAGTTGTAATTGCCGACTTCTTTTTCTGGCAGGAAGCATCCTGAAAGAACTACCCAGAAAGAATCAGTTCTTGGCTTAGAGGTCTTCAGAACAAGACCAGATTCATTTGGCTGGAATAGGGCAGTGTCTGACAATGGTTTTGCTCTTCTCGTGAGAGCACCTGTGAGGAACCACTTTTCCCCACTCTAAGGTCACAGGTGTGTCTGCCCCATCCCTACGCCATGACTGGGCATATGGCCCAGCTTAGCCAACGAGATCCCTACCCAGGATAGTCATTGAGGCTGAGAGCAATCTCTTGTCTTTCATAAAGCGAAGAGATTGCTTGAGGCTCAAGCCACTACTCGAGAACGAAGCTAACGTAGAAGAAAACAGAGATGGGGAAGGAAAATATTTTAGCGTTACTGTTTGAGCTTCTGACAGTCTACCAGTTATGTGAGATGTATGTCCATTGTTCCTCATATCAAGGAGTAGTGTTCTTAACTTTTGAAATTGAGTAGGTCCTGATCAACACTGGGGAACCTTCCAGAAAGTGGCCTCACACAGAGGTAAAACTGGGAGAGGGGAATTGTGATCCCATCCAAACAAAACAACCGAACTCACTGCCATCAAGTCGATTCTGACTCACGGTAACCTTACAGGACATAGTAGAACTGCCCCTTAGAGTTTCCTAGGAGCACCTGGTGAATTTAAACTACAGACCTTTTGGTTAGCAGTTGTAACACTTAACCACTATGCCATCAGAGTTTTTGCCAGAAGGCAAGACCACATCCAAAAATCTACTTGCCGTCTCAACAGCTGCAGTCCAAGGGAAGCAGCCTGTAGGATCCATGGGAGAACCTTCCCCTTCTCCATGCTTTTTATAGGCTGCTATTTCTTCTTTAGAGTCAGTAACTTTGAAATAAGGGGACTAGTAAAATCACAGTCCTTCGAAGGGAGAATGGCAAGACTTCGTTTTATGCACTTCGAACACATTACCAGAAAAGACCAGTCCCTGGAGAAGGATATCATGCTTGGTAAAGTGGAGAGCCAGTGGAAAAGGAGAATGCGTTGGCAAGAGATGGATTCACACAGGGGCTGTAACAATGGGCCCAAACAGCAATGATTATGAGGATGGCATGGGACCAGACAGTGTTTCATTTTGTTGTCCTTAGGGTCACTATTGGTCGGAACCAACTCAGTGGCACCTAACAGCCAAAACAGCAAAGTCACCCAAACTCACTGGTTGCCCATCCATCTTCAGCTGTCTTCAGAGTGGACAAAGTCATGAGAACTCTTGGCATACTCTTCTCCAGTCCACTGAGCTCCTGGTAATTCTTGGTGGGACAGAATAACTCAGGGGTGTTGCTGTTTCCCCTTACCTGGTCTTCTTCCTCAATCCTGGCATTGACTTGACTATCCAGGAAATCAGAAAAGTCCTGCACGGTATATTTTCCCTTATATATTACAGCCTAGAAGTAAACATCACAGTCAGAATGTGGTCTTTTCCTATAAGATGATTAGGAATTGCTATATAGGTACAACCAGGGTCAAATTCCTGGGTGACCATGAGCCTCATTACCACAGTTCTTAAATACCAATCCCAACAAATCCTCCATCATAGGGTTGTAATGTACTGGTTCAAAGCATGGACTCCAGAGCCAGAATGCCAGGACACAGCTCTTACCTTCATCACTTAGTGGTGTGATCTTGACACTCAACCTCTGTGATTCAACTTCTTCGTGTGGAATATGGGGATAAGAATAACATCCACCACAGAGTGTTGTGTTTAGGGATTAAATAAATTAGTATATGTAAAGTACTTAAAACAGAGGCAGACTCATAGTGAGAAGTTATATATTTGCTATTACTTTAATAACAGTAGTAACGATCATCATATAAGCATTATTTCACAAAGCATTCACTCATGATGAGCACTCAGCCATCACGAGTTCCCTTTCCTCATTCAGTCTACAAGGAGGCTGAGAAGTGGTTCACAGTCTTTTTCTGATGACTCAAGACCCTTCCTCTTACTCCAGCCTCATCCTCCACTCAGATCTCCCGCACGAGGAGAATGGCATCTCCTGCAAAGTGCTGAGGTTACCCTGCTGCCCTCCTTGCTGCCCTTCTGCCCTTCTCTACCGGTAGTTACATCCCTTCCTCTAATCTGATTTCAATCTCCACCATTCTTCAGTGCTCCAACATCTGCATGAAGACTCCCAATCACATCTGCCCTCCGGAATCTGTCCCTCCCCTCATTTCCAGTTCCATTTAGAGGTAGACGCACATCACGGTGACTTCCTGCCCACACTCAGCCATAGTCTTCTCGGGAGCAGGGACCTCTGCTTCCACTTCTTTAATTGAAGTGTTCCCCTCAATGTGACTAAGTGGCATAAAGAATGGGTTCCATCAACACTGGTTATGGTCAATGGCTATAAACCCAAAATGTAAAAACCATTATTTGTCTCTAACGTGCACTCTTTCTTCTACTGGTAGCACCCCACTTCCAATATTCACCTGGAGGTTCCCCTTCCTTTAGCTCTTTTAGTCAGGGGTCAGGCTTACCTTCCACACAGGAGGGAATGGTGGAACCCAAGCCTCATCAATCAAAGCACTCATTGGTTTATCAGGAATCATTGGCCACAAAGATTGAGTCAGGGATGGGCAACTGACCTAAGCAAGACTCAATCATAGTCAGTCTTAGTTTTAAAGAACCTACTAGAAAATACTCTTTGAACTTGAACATGGGTGGATGATAGGGGCTGAAGCTGAGGGTGAAGCAGGTCTGGCAGAAGGCAATGCTGGACAAAGGAGAAACCAAGTCCCCAGTGACAACATAACAATTTTCTCAGTTACGTCTGTTCCTTACTTGTTCAGAGTCAATAGGGAACAGCCTGAAGAATGGGTACCGCTCCATATTTATCAGCTGAATGTCGTTTGCCGTGATATCAATCTTGGCTATGATGATTGTGGAGTGGTTCTGATAGTTTCTCCCCAGCTCTTCCCACAGTGGAAATAGTGCTCTGCACTTTTCAGACCAGGGTGCATCTGGAAGAGGAGAACCATTACTCAGGCTCACATGGGATGGAACATTTAGAAGCCAGTACCACCCAGTAAGCTCCCTGAAGTGCCTCACTCATATTTCTGCCACTTTGTGTATTGCAAGCCTTCTTTCTTTAAAAGTATATTAAAAAAAAACAAAAACAAAACTCAGTGCCATCAAGTCGATGCCAACTCATAGAGATCCTATAGGACAGAGTAGAACTGTCCCATAGAGTTCCCAAAGAGTGCCTGGTGGATTCAAACTGTCGAGTTTTTGGTTAGCAGCCATAGCACTTAACTACTACACCACCAGGGTTTCCAAAGTATGTTAGGTAAGGTTTTTTTCATTTAACATAGTACCTGATGACTATTAAATACATTAGAAAAAAATAAAAAGAGCCTATTCCCTTTATACTTCAGACACTAACACTTTAGCGTGTTCAGAGGTTTTCTTCTCATCTTTGTTGTTTAATCCTTTATTTCAACATAGCTTTCCACTCTTGCTGAATAAGCATGAAAAATATTTACCTTAGGTGATTCCTTATGCTGTGCCAAAAAGCATGTGTGTATGCGTGTGTGTGTGTGTGCGCATGCACACATGTGGTGTGCATGTTAGTGTTCTTCGGCAGATGTTCAGCTGTTTGTCAAAGGCTATCTAGTTAATCAAGCAGAGGAGGTGCAATTTGAAGACAGGCTACCTGGATCTGTGACCATTATGCAACACTACCTTTCAGTCTAGTGGAGAACATACCCAAGAAGTAAACTCGAGGTTGTCACAAGTACAACTACCCCTGGCAAGGGGTCACTGGACTTTCTGTGGCTAGCTCCTTGAACTTTGAGTCTGGCCCAGGCACCCTGCCCTCCAGAGAGTAATCCGTGCCCAGCTCCCACAAGCTTCCTCTCAAGCCTGGAGCTCAGTGTTTCTGGCTCCATGGGCAGAACGACTTCAAAGGTCCTTGGACATGGACTTGGATAATCATCTCCCATTCACAAACCAAGGGCCTCTATTTCCATTCCATCTGCACCAACAACCCATCAGCTCACTGGAGAGAGTCGGCCCCTAGGTTGGAAGGGAAAGGGCGTGATGGGTGTAGCCTCAGGGGGCCAATATGACAGTCCCGCTTCCTAGGAAATGGGCATTCTTCTAACTCCAGCCATCCGTGAAAAGGCAACCCATTGGGGTTATGCAGTCACGCAGACCTTAAACACCTTGCCCCATGCCTCAGCATCCCTTTTAGTGAGATTTAAAATGCCTGCTTGATACAGTTGAGTCCTTGCCTCACCCTCATGGGAGTGGTGACATCAGAGCTTACTTGTATGTAAAATTAATCTCTCTGGAGTGTAAGGCATCCACAAGTCAGAATTGACTCAACGGCAAGAAGTTTTTAACGGGAAGTCTCTAATCTGTATCTGGTGACAGTCATTAGGCCTTCTGTTATGGACTAAACTGCGTTCTCAAAAAAATATGCATTGTTGGTATTAACAGGTTATAAATCATAACTAGCAATACACAAACAGCAGAAGATAAGTCAGGTAACTTCTAAAAATTAAATACATGTGTTCATGAAAAGACTTCATCAAAAGAATAAAAAGAGAACCTGTAGACTGGAAAAAATGTTTTGGCTATGACGTGTCTGACAAAGGCTTAATCTCTAAAATCTGCAGGAAAATTCAACACCTCTACAACAAAAAGACAAATAATCCAATAAAAGTATGAGTAAAGGAGATGAATAGATGACACTTCACCAAAGAAGCATTCAAATAGCAGAAAGATACCAAAGGAAAAGCTGACAATCACTAGCCATTAGAGAAATGTAAATCAAAACCACAATGAGATACCATCTCACCCCAGCATTACTGACATGAATTAAAAAAACAAAAAATAAAAAATGTTGGAGAGGTCATAGGGAGATTGGAACCCTTACGCACCACTGGTGAGAATGCAAAATGGTAGAAGTATATTTATTTTGGAAAACAATAAATGGTGCTTCTTGAAAAACCTAGAAATAGAAAAACCATACAAAACCATACAATCCAACAATTCCACTTCTAGGAATATATCTTAGAGAAATAAGAGCCATCCCACAAATAGACATATGCACACTTGTATTCATTGCAGCATCGTTAACAGCAGCAAAAAGATGGAAACAACTTATGTGCTCCTCAACAGACGAATAACAGATGGATAAACAAACTACGATACATACAATGGAATGCTGCTGTTAGGTGCTGTTGGGTGCCCGGCTAGATGGTGCCCGGCTACCACCACCACCAACTGCTCTGATGCAGATCATAATACAGGGTCCTGTGAGGAAATAAATATCTGTTCACTCAAGCCACCCACTTGTAGAATTTCTGTTACAGCAGCACCAGAGGAACAAAGATACCTTTCTTCTAGGCTCATGGGAAGGACGGACAGAGCACCTATGTCGAAAGCAAATTCATGCCTGAGTCACTGCAGGACTCAACAGTGATAACTCCTCTATAAAAGCAAAAGGTTGGTGTGAAAAAACTTCAGAGTCAGCGACTCTTCTCTGTCTCCAGATGTGACACAATGCCCCTGGCTTTGGCTCTACTTTGCAGATAACAAAAGGGAGAAAAGACAACAGTCCCTAACGTGAGCACCAGGACTAATTTTAGCTATAGGAAGAGCAACAATGGTTGTCATTCATCAAGTGCTTATAAAATGTCAGACACTGTGTGCTGAGTCCTTTACGTGGATGACTTGGGTCCCCACCTTGGCCACACAAACTCAGATAGGTTAAATATGGGACATTTGATAAGTGATGGGGGCATTCTGTAAAGCAGCCATCAGCATGGATTCTGGAGTCACACTAAACCAGAAAAAAAAAAAAAGCTGTTGCCATCTGGTCCATTCTGACTCATAGAGACCTAGTAGGACACAGGTTTCCAAGGCTGTGAGTCTTTTCAGAAGCAGACTGCCACAGTTTCCTCCAGCAGAGCAGCTGGTGGATGTGAACCACAGAACTTTGGGTGAGCAGCTAAGCACTTTAACCACTGTGCCACCAAGAGTCAAACTACATGTGTTCATTTCCAGTTTTAGCACATAATATATAAGTGCCTCTGTGAGGCAAAAGTAGGAGCAGTTATAGTAGCAACTTTCCAAAGGAAGTTGCAAGGATTTAATGAGTGTGTATGTGTGTGTGTGTGTATATATATACATATACATGTATATATACAAATACACACACAAAATCTTTTGCCACTGAGTCAATTCTGAGTCCTAGAAGCCCAACAGGAAAAAGTAGAACTAGCCCTTAGAGTTTCCAAGGAGTGGCTAGCAGATTTGAACTGCCAACCTTTTGGTTAGCAGTTGAGCTCTTGACCACCATGCCAACACAGTTTTCTCTTTCCTTCTATGCATATACGTGTGTGTCTATACATTATATTTACATAACAGCTTTGGCACTTGGCTTTGTGGCTTGGCTAGTTATACTGTAGTATTCAATTGCTACTAGCCATCAATCAATATTATTGTCATAAACAGCCAAAGGCTTTGATGACATGGAAGATATTCCATGTTTCAATGACTAGCTTTGGGAACAGTATCACATCATGGCTGATAGCATCTGGATCCAAAATCTTGGAACGCCTAAAGACCGTCTTTGGGATGCTGTTGTTTGGGCTTTGGACATTTGAGTGCCCAGGAAGAGAAGATGACACTTGAAAAGTAACACTGTGGGAGCCTTGTTTCCCATCTGCCCCCCGAGCAGTACTTACAGAACATTACGAACACGTCTCTGTCCTTGTCAAAGACAACTATGTTGAAGTTCTTTCCCACAAGCTGCTTAACTGGTCCCTGATCCCAATATATTGGAATCTCTTCACTGGACTGATGTTTCTAGGAAGCAAATTCAAGAGCTCTAACAGTCTCTAGAAAGAAGTTGGCAGTTGAGGGTCCCTACCCTTACTGGAAACAACAGAACTTTTTCTCTTGTTCTTACTCAAGAACTTTGGGAGACAGCGTGACATACCGAGCCAGATGGTGAGGTTGATGCCAGCCTTGGATTGTCCGGGGAAAATTGGGATCAGAAGGCTGAGGAGGAGACAGAGTCCCAAACTAGAATGACTTCTATCATTTTGAACACATGATTCTTGGGATTTGGGGATGAGAATAGGGTTTGTGTGTTATTACATCTTCAGTTCACACACACATCAGCCTTCCTCCAACCTCAGTCTTTGCTCATGCTGTTCCCTCTGCTTGGAATGCCTTCCCAACTCCTCATCCCTGCCCAGCCTTCTTGTAAATTCACTTAGATGTAGCCTTCAGAATGACCCCAAGGGAGGCTTTCCTTTCCCCTCCACCAGAGTAGATCAGATCTCCCTACCACAAGTTCTCCATAACAATTTGTGCTTTTTCTCCTATTATTTATTGAAACTCATGGCTTACATTTGTCTGGTTATTTGATAAATATGCATCTCCCTAGGTGGATATAACGTCATGTAGGACCATCTCCTGTCATCACTGAGTATCCATCGCCTGGTACACAGTTGTACACATTTGCCATCGAGTTGATTTCAACTCATGGTGACCTCATTATGTCAGAGAACTGTGCTCCATAAGGTTTTTCACAATGACTCAGTTTTTAGAAGTAGATCACCAGGCCTTCCTTCTGCAGTGTCTGTGAGTGGACTTACACCTCCAACAATTTGGTTAGCAGCCAAGTGGTTCAATGCTTACACCATCCAGAATGTTCTTCAAGAACTGTTTTGTGAATAAATGAATGAAAAAACAAATCGAGTTCTTATATTTCCTTGAAGGAGGTGGTAGCAATCTCAGACCATATCAATTTTCTCTAGAATTACTATCTCCTGAATGTGTCTCGAATCCACACTCATCTCTCCATCTATACCACTACCACTTTATTCCAGGTAGCCATCATCTCTCATTTAGACACTGAAATAGCTTCCTGAACATTCTCTCTGAGTAGAGATACCAGGACATGGGGGGTAGCCCATGGTAGATTTGGATTTGTAACTCCACGAAGCCATCCAGGCTCATCACGCAAAGTAGAAGAGGCCAGTGGGTTCAAATGAGATTGGGATTTTGCCTGGTATATACTTCAGGGTGTGGAGGATTTGGAAAGTGGTGTAGATAAAGGAGTCAAAGGAACTGCCATCAGAGGGTTCGACCACAGAATCCAAGTCCACAAAAGTGACAGCAAAGAGACGAACATGTTGACGGGGTGAAATGGGTGCCATCAGAAGACTGCAGGCTGTGAGAAAGATGAAGAATGGTGGCTGTATGTGTACCAGAGAAGGGAACTGAGGGGATGGGAAGTTTTACATCAAGATTTCAGGTGGGCTTCTGTCTCCAGGGAAACCCAGGTGGCACAGTGGTTAAGTGGTTAAGTGGTTAAGTGCCACAGCTTTTACCCAAATGATCAGCAGTTCAAATCCATCTGGCAGTCCTTGGAAACTCTATGGGACAGTTCTACTTTGAAACATAGGATTGCTATGAGTAAGCATGTGTCTTTTGGTTTTCCGTCTCTGAAGGGTGATGGTAGAGGGAACACACAAATTATTAGAAAAGTGAGACCAATGAATAACCAAACCAGTTGCTTTCAAATCAGTTCTGGGACAACAGGAATAAACCAAATTGTAGAGTAGAACTGTGCTCCCTAGAGTTTTCTATGACTGACTTTTTGGAAGTGAATCACCAGGTGTTTCTGCTGAGGCATCTCTGGTTGAACATGAACTTCGAAGAGTTAGGTTAGCAGCTGAGTGTATTAACAATCTGCACCACCTAGGGCCTTCAGAAAGACCAGGGTTTTAGTTACTGACATCTCTGGGAATGATGGGAGAGAAGCAGTGGAAGGCAAGTCTGTGACTGGGAGCTTACGTCGTCAGAGACAGTAGAGGGGAGACAGATGAAAGACAAGGAGGGGAGGGAGCAGGTGGTCCAAAGTCCAAGGGCATAAGATTCAAAGAATCTGGGATTTTTGATGGTGGAAGGAGAAGGAATGGTTTGGGAAGGACAGCAACCTCCCGATGACACTGTTGTAAGAGAAAACTAGGGGAGCAGTGTGTGGGGGCACAGAAAGAAAGAAAAGAAAGGCCTCAGATGTAACACAGCCACACACTGTGGTTTGCTTGTGTGGGTCCCAGTTTATCCTGCTCCAGAATACTTTAAAGAGTGTCCCCTTTACTCTCAAAAGAGCCCCAGTGTGGAACATAAATAATATGGTCACCTCACTCCACAGGGTAGTTGAGGATATTGTCATAGTTCACAGCTGTTGAGCTGCCCCCTTCCCCAGTTTATGGTGACTGCATGCACAATAGGATACAACTACTGTAATCCATAGGGCTTTCATTGGCTAATTTTAAGAAGTAGATCACCAGGCCTTTCTTCCTAGTCTGTCTTAGTCTGGAAGCTCCAGTGAAACCTGTTCAGCATCATAGCAACACTCAAGCCCTCACTCAGAATACTCCATTGCCCAAGGCAAGTCAAATCCCTGCCTTTGTGGAACATACATGCTAGTGGAGAAGGCAGACAAGGAATGAGACAGAGGGATGACTGCTGCATGTGAGGTGTGTTGGCTGGGAATCAAGCCTGGGTTTGCCTCAACGAGGGGGAGAATTATCCCATGGAACCACCACTGCCCTCAGCTGAGGGATGGGGTAGGTTCTGAGTAACAGTGGCTGATGTATTACATGGCAATATTTCTGCAGCTTCCTCTGCCTTTTAGCAAAGTAGACCCTCTTCCACCCCACCCAACAAAAAGTCTCCTGAATCCTTTGTAGTTAAATCCTAACAGCGCTGTGCTCCGCTCCCTTCTGCTCCTCAAAAGCAAGCACCTGCCTGATTTCAGGGGAGACGCTTGGGGAAGAAATGACTTTACCTGAAGAACAAAGAACTAATAGGGGAATTATAGGCCCAGGGCAGGTCAGAAGTTGGACAGATTGGGGGGTAGGAGGTGAAGGAGTTCTTCACCTTGAACCACTAGGCGGACCTTTATCCTTTGTCCATTATCTGGGAGAGCAGAGCCAGTAGGATTATGGGAAAGAGGTGATTCAGAGATTCTGGATAAATTTTGTCCAAGGAGGAACTTACCTTGGCACTTCGATTCAAGAAGCTGGTGCCAAATTTCCTGATGTTTTCATAAGTTATCTCCTCTGCAGGTATTTTGTACCTTACATCGGACGTTAAGTTCAGGATTTGGACAGATGGGATATCAACCTCGGTGATCTGGAAGTACTGCAAGATATATCTGTTTCTGGGATCATCGGTGTTCACAAGGATGAAAAGGATCTGCCAAATCAAATAAAAATCTGTTTTTTTCTCTGGATCTTTCGCCAATGGAGAGAAACTATTGTGAAATTCTGGAAGTGCACTAACCAAGAACCAAAGCCAAATCTGTTGACATTAAATCAATTTCGACTCATAGCGACCCCACATGTTACAGAGTGGAACTGCTCCATTGGGTTTTCTTGCCTATAATCCTTACAGAAGCAGGTCACCAGGCCTTTCTTCAGCAGAGCTGCTGGGTGGGTTTGAACCACCAGCCTTTAGGTTAGTAGTTGAGTGCAAACTGTTTGTAACACCCAGGGACCTTCTGTCAAAGAAAAATGACAGCCAAGAAGACCTTACAAAATAGCAGTTCTACTCTGTAACATGTGGGGACACCATGACTAGGAGCTGAGTCAATTGCAGTGGATTTGTCAACTCGATGGCACTTGGCTTTGGCTTAGGGAAGCCAATTGCCAGGCTTTTCTTCCACGGTGCTGCCTCATGGATGGAAACTGCCAATTTTTTTAGGCTAACAATGGTGCACAAAATATATGCACCACCGAAGGACCTTTGGGAGTGCACCAATAGAATGCAAATAATAGAGTGTATGTGGCACCTCTGGAGGACTTAGCAAAGGCTCCCTTCCCTTGGGCCATTGCCACTCTGTATCTGAGCTGTGTGCCAAGCAGTAGAATTCAGCCTCTTGTCAGAGCACCCTGGCTCAGGACACCATCTACACAACCACAAGAGGTCAAAGAGTCCTGAGCTTGCATCCCAGCTCCTTACCCAACAACAGTTTCCCCTTTCTGTGCCTCAGTTTCCTTATCTTTAAAGTAGAGATTATAATGCTACCCACCACCCCAGGATTACTGTAAGAAATGAATAGGATAATCTATATGAAAGACCTAGTTTAGTGACTAGCAGATAGAAAAATGTTCCATACATATCAACTTGAGTTATTCTTCTTCCAAATTATTTTTTGAAAAAACTCCATGACCTCATTCCTTCATTTATTCAACAGATATTCACGGAATGTCTACCACATGCTGAACATCTTACTAAGCACTGGAGATGCACCACTGCACAAGGCAGGCAAAACCCCTGCCCTCGTGGGGCTTGTGTTCTAGTCGGGGAAGACAGACCATAAATAAGTGGACAAACTAATAAAGTAAATTCAGAGAGTTGGTGTTTGGTGTTAAAATGACAACAAAACCAGGAAAAGAAATAAAAAGTGACTGCACAGGTTGGAGGAAGTCAGGGCTCAGTGCTGGGTGAGGTGGTCATAAAGAAGAGTCTCCAAAGAGCTGACATTTTAGCTGGGACTCGGTGACAAGTAACAGGTCAAAGGGATAGTGATCCAGGCAATGGAAACTGCCACTGTAAGGACCTGGAGGCAGGGGGGAAAAAAGAAGAAGAATTTAGAATGCTCTAGAAATAGAAAGACCCATGTGACTTCAGCACCGTAGGGGTAAGGGAGTGGGAAGAAAGAAAAGAGTCATAGGAGATGAGGTCAAGGACATGTTGGACTGTAGTGTCCTTTGTAAGGACCTTAAGTTTTAGTTTGAATGGAGTAGGAAACTACTAAAAGATATTAAAGCAGAGGGTGACATCATAGAAGTTTTTTAAAAGCTAACTCTCGTTTCTTCTCAAGGAATGGGCTGCAGAGAAGAAGCAAAAGTGGCAGCAATGAGATCAGGTAGAGGTTACTGTAGCCACTGGGAAATCAGGTGCTCTCAGGACACACACCCATCAAAATACAAAGCTCTGCATTAGGTGCCAGGCATTCTTCTAGGTTCTGGGGAGATTGTGAAAAACAGCAAGAACACATTAAAACCATCCTTGTGTATGTTCAACCAATATTGCCTATCTGTTATATGCTGAGCACTGAGGTAGAAAAAAACCTCCAAAAACCAAATTTATTGTTACGCCCACCTTGAGGTTAGCACCTGTAACTCTTAACCACTATGCCACCAGAAGTGATTAAAACAGGCATGGCAGTACAATCTAATGGAATAATAATTTTAACCCAGCTAAAGTAGGCAGTTTTGAATTCACCAAGTGCTCTTTGGAAACTCTATGGAGCAGCTCTACTCTGTCTTAGAGGGTCGTTATGCGTTGGAATTGACTCAACATCAATGGGTCGGATTGAGTTGGGTTGAGTTGGGTTTGGGTTTATTCCTCTTTGGTTCTAAAACGAGGGATCACAGCCAATTGGAGAAGCTTGCTAAAGGGGGTAATGGTGGTATAGAGTCTTATCTCACAATACGCCCTGTTACGGGTTGAATCGTGACCCCTCAAAATATGTGTCATAAATTCGAATTCCTATACCCGTGTTTGTTATCTCATTTGGGAATGGGTTTTCTTTGCTATGTCAATGAGACTGGATTAGTGTAAGGCTTATTTTGTCAATGTCTTTTAAGATATAAAAGAGTGGCTTAAGCAAGAACAGTGGACCACACGATTGCCAACAAACTAGGAAAAGAACTGGAAAAGAGGCAAGGATCTTCTCCCAGAAGGGACAGAGAAAGAGAGAATTTCCCCAGAGCTGGCATCCTGAATTCAGACTTTCAGAGTCCTTAACTGTGAGAAAACATTCTGTTTGAAAAAAGCCACAAACTTGTAGTATTTCTGTTATAGTATGTCTCAGTTATCCAGTACTGCTGCAACAGAAATATTACATGTAGATAATATCAACAAACAGAAGTTTATTCTCTCACAGTTTGGTAGGCTGAAAGTCCAGATTCGGGCATCAGCTCCAGGGGAAGGCTTTCTCTCTGCTGGCTCTTGAGGAAAGTCCTTATCATCAATATTCCTCTGATCTAGTTGCTTCTTAGGCACAGAGACCCCGGTCTAAAGGACTCACTCTGCTTCCGGCACTATTTCTTGGTGATATGAGCTCCCCAAGTCTCTCTGTTTACATGTGTCTTTTACAACTCAGAAGAAATTGGCTCCAGGCACAATCCAATTCGCAGGTTGAGTCCTGCCTCACCAACATAACTGTTGCCAATATCATCTCGTCAACTCATAGAGACAGGATTTACAACACATGGGAAAATCACATCAGGTGACAAAATAGTATACAATCACACAATCCTGGGATTCATGGCTTAGCCAAACTGATACACATATTTTGAGGGGACACAATTCAATCATGACATAGTAGCAGTAGACAATTAAGACTTACGCCAAAATCACTTCCAGCTAGATTAGGGTGTTAAATAAAGCCATAAACTAGAAGAAAATATTGCTAAGTATTGATTATTATAACCCATGAAAAACAGAGGGAAAACACTCAGAATGTAATCAATTTAATTATGTCAAAAAATTTAAAGCTTAAAATTCAATAAACTAGGAAATATACTTGCAAGAAGTATTCCCGTGATGGGGTCCCCTGGTGGTGCAAACAGTTAAAGTGCTCAGTTGTAAGCACAAAGATTGGCAGTTTGAGTCCACCCAGATGCCCTTCTGAAGAAAGGCCTAGAGATCTATTTTTAGAATATCGGCCTTTGAAAACCTTAAGGAGTACCGTTCTATTCTGACACATACAGGGCCACCATGGGTTGGAATCAGCTCCATGGCAATCGGTTACCTGGTTATTTCTGTGACTGGGACAACTTTCCTGGAGGCCACTGTGGAAGGATGAAGCATGTACACTAAATATGCTCACACCCTGTTAGCTTTACTCCATGTTTACTTGGGGTTTCAAAATACTTGTTTTCTTTTTAATTTTATTTTTTTTATTAATTACAGTAAAAGAATAAAATTTCTAACACTATCAATTGTCTCATCTGTGATAAACCTTCAGCCCCCCACCCACCCATGTAGCCAACACAGTTGTTTTCTTCTGTGGATAATTCTCTTGTTAAGTCCTTATAACAGGAGTCTCACACAAAATTTGTCCTTTTGACACTGATTAATTTCACTCAGCATGATTTCTTCCAAATGAGACCATATTATGAGATGTTTTCTAAAATTGTCATTGTTTTTTATCATAGCATAGTGTACCCATTGAATACATGTACCACAGTTTGCTTGTTCATTCATCTGTTGATGGGCATCAGTGTTGATTCCAACTTTTTGCTATTGTGGACTGTGCAGCAACAAACACTCGTGTACATGTGTCTGTTCACGTGATAACCTTTGTTTCTGAATAATCTTTGTTACAGAATGGTCTTCTTCAAAATCCACCATTATCATCCTTCTTGTAAAAAATAAATATTCTCCAGAGTCTGACTTTGTTTCACATCATATGCATGCAAAACTGGATAATGAACAAGAAAGACAGAAGACTTGATGTCTTTGAATTGTGAGGTTAGAGAAGAATGTTGAATGTGCCAGACTGCCAAAGAACAAACAGAGCTGTTCTGGAAGAAATACAACCAGAGTGCTCCATGGAAGCAGAGATGGCAAGACTGTGTCTTACACATTTTGGACATTTTGTCAGGAGGGCTCTGTCCCTGGAGAAGGACATCATGCTTGGCAAAGTAGAGGGTCAGAGAAAAAGAACAAGATCCTCAATGAGATAGAACGACGGATTGGTCGCGATGATGGGCTTAACCATAAAAATGGTTTTGATGATGGCACAGGACCAGGCAGTGTTTCGTTCTGTTGTGCACAGGGTCACTATGAATTGGAACTGACTGGATGGCACCTACCAACTAATAACAACATAGTCTGCCTGGCAGTAACTACAAATAAATACAGTAACGAAAGCCTAGGAGAAATGGATTTGTTTCCAGTAATAATGATAATAATCATGAATAGCATTTACTGTGTATTTGCTCATTGCCTTACATACAAACTCACTGCTGTCGCATCAATTCTGACTTATGATGACCCTGGAGAACAAAGTCACACTGCCCTACAGAGTTTCCAAGAAGCAGCTGGTAGATAAGAAATGCTGACATTTTGGTTAGCGGCCAAACTCTTAATCACTGCAGCAAGCATGCCTAATTCTTACCACAACTCTCTATTTTATACACGAGACAACTGAGGTGGATAGATTAAGAAATTTGTCCAACACAGTTTATAAGAGATAGAGAACTTAAACCCAGGTCAATGTGATATTAAATCCCAGAATCTCAGCAATCCTAATACCACATAATCTGTACTGTTTTATATGTTCGTGCTTTTCTCATTCCATGACCTCAGCCAGAAGCAGTCTTTCCTCCCTCTCACCTCCAGCCTAAGTCCTATTTATTGTCCCAAGGATCACCCTGGGGTCTCCCATCCTTATTGAAGAATAACTCATCCAAAAGGAGCCAGCCTACTGAATTTTGACAGTAAACTTATTAGAAGATGAGTAGATACTGAATGGCTTAATTTACAAGCAGGGCAGGTGAGCAGCAGCAGAGCCTACAAGCCTTTGATCTCCATCTAAGAACCTCAAAGAGCAGCAACACCTTCCACATACCTTGTCTTGGAATTCCTTTGATGTCAACCTATACTGCCGAATTATGGTACCAGATGCCTCTGAGCTTTTGGAGATGAAGAGCATCATGTGATTCAGGATGTTCAACTCTAGAATCAGATTCTTATTCTGGAATTACAAGGAAAAACAGTCATTCTGCGTGTGTGTGCACACACACACACACACACACTCACACACACACAGCGCAGCCCAACTACCGCTTTACCTGCGGTCTTTGCTTACTCACCTCACTGTTGTACTCAATCACTAAATCTGTGAGGTGCTGTCTAATGACTCGATTGAGGGTATCTTCATTGGTATCAACATCAATAAGCTCCTGGCGTTTCACAACTTTTCCCTGGGATAAAAAAAGAAATACATGAAAAGAAGTTTCCATGATGCAGGTATTTAATAAGTATAAATGGCACAATTTTCCCTTTGGATAAAAGTACTGAGAAATGGTGGTGTGTGTAACACATAATCTAGGGATTTGGTAAGTATGGGCAGCTGAGCAGACTAGCCTATAGGTGGTTCACAGGAAACGCGGCAACTATGAAAACAATCTTTTAGCTCTCCAGTCACAGGGATTGTAATTGAGTGACAGCCCCAGCTGCTGGACTCTGAAATCCGTCACTGAATTTGTGCTGAGGCTGTGCTTCTCAAATGCTGCTCTCGGTCAGCTGAATGCACCGGGGATGCTAAAGCAAACACATCACTGGGAGATGTAGGACTTCTCTGAAGGACAAATTCACTGAATATTCTTGGAACTTCACAGCAGTCTAAGCCTCTTCCATCCACCCAACCTTGCTGCCTTCAAAAGAATCAGACCTACACCAGAATCTAATGGCTCTCAGTGTCTTCCCCAGCTCCCTTTCCGTTTTCCTTTATAGGTGTTTTCCCTGGTAACTCTTCTTACATGTCTAATTCTACTTGTGACTGCTTCTCAGAAGGATCTAGACTAACACAGGAAATTACATGGTTCTTTGTAGACTGCAGTGAATCAACTCACTGTCAGCAATAACTATCTGGTTTTTCTTTTTGAATCAGAATTTTGTTCTACGCTTTTCTCCATCTTTGTCCAGGATCCTCTGTTGTGATGTGTCAGAGCAGTCAGTGGTAGTAGCTGGGCACCATCTACTTGTGCTGTATTCAATCTGCTGAAGGCTGTTGGAGGTGTGGTCCACAAGTCCTTTAATCTTTCTTCAAGGGATATTTCTGATATAAAACCAATGCATCTGGGATGATGAACTGGTTATGAGAACTGGAGACAGGAAGGTGTTAAAATGATGCCTGGGCACCATGGTTTGCTGAACTGCATGGTGAAGCCACTCACCGAGAGGGAGAAAATCCCTGAAAGAGGACTTGGTGGGGAGATTAAGATTTTGGGCTCATCCATGTTGAAACATCTGATGATAGATATAAATATCTTTACCAGAGAAGACTGACATGAGATGGATATTTGTGAGTCATGACTACATAGATGGTGATTGCAGATGGTGGATGGAGGAGGGGAGGGGGCATGGACCAAAAATAAAAAAGAACCTAGGGCTGGGCCTGGATGAACAGTTTCCTGGTTAAAGAAAGGAGGAGAAGAATGGCTAGGAAAGTGATAAACACCAGGACACTCTGATTTCACAGAAGCCGACTAGTCTGAAGTCATCTAGTTCACAAGTGGCAGAACTAGAATTTGAATTCAAATACATTTTTCACCACATTGAGCTAGAGATCTCCTCATCAGCAAAAGAGTCAAAGCCCTACCTTTTTGAACACCAGGACACTGTCGAGGGTGACGTGGAAACGTCCCAGGGTGCTGGCAATCGACATCACTCCAAAAGTTAGTTCTGGAAAGTCTTTGATCACGTTATAGAACAATTCTGCTGCTTCTTCCTCTAAATCCTGTTTGGGGGAAGGATGTTTGGTAAGGTTTTGGTAGAAAAGCAAAATTTTAAGCTATTGAAGGTGAAAACTAGAAATAATAAGCAATTTGTTTCCTTATCTTTCCAAGTTATAGAGTTTTACCTGGTCACCTAAACCCCCTTTTGTGGGTGTTCATACCCAGAATGCTTCTCTGGCTATGACTAAGACCAAAATAGGGAAATTCACAGGGATCAATGGAAAGAACTGATACGCTTGACTTTTTCCAGTTATTAAAGTGGAGGCTATTCTAATCTTGACATTAAAGCATTTTAACATTTGTCTCTTCAACTACTTTCAGAAGAGGCCATTGGTTTGACCACATACAGTACAAAATGTAAATTCAGGCTCAAGATATGGGCTGTAGTATCAGCCTTCGTTTTTCAGTTAGTGAGAAAATTGTGACAAAAGACAGATAGTGGGAGAGGGTGACACTCTCATCACATATACATGTAACTTGAATGTTCTCGCTTCCACTCAGAGAAGACATATCATTGAAGTTGCATCAGAAGACTTAAGATATAAGAGAAACTCATTTTCTAAAAGCAAAAAATTATGTATTAACACACAAAATAAAATCAAGAAAAAGCAATAGTGAGGGCTTTCATTAGAATACCAAAAAAAACCCAAAATCCAGTGCCATTGAGTCAATTCCAACTCATAGCAACCCTACGGAACAGAGTAGAACTACTCCCAGAGAGTTTCCAAGGAGCGCTCAGTGGATTTAAACTACTGACCTTCAGGTTAGCAACTGTAGCACTTAACCACTATGCCATCAGAATAGCTAAATTATTTATATCCTTCCCCAAACGTCTCCCCCAAGTGGACCTACGATGAGGGATAGTGTATTTCCAATTGGTAACATGTTATGGTACGTGATATGAGTTTCAGTGTGTGGAGGTAATTGGAGAGAGGGGTTAGGGAGAGAGACTACCTTGGCCCAAGCATGGATTGTGGCTGGCAGAATCACAGACAGGAAGTGCTCTTATTTCAGAAAACAAGATATCCCCCTATTCAGTGATGTTCTAAATGGACCCCAGAAAGGTCAGTGCTACTGTCAAAGCCGGTTAAATGAATATGCCAACATCCTCTCCTCTCTGTCCCTGTGCACCTTTCTAGCTAGCTTGTCTTATTACTTCCTCTTCACGTTTCCGTGTTTCTTCATTTTAACCCTTCAGCTCCCTCCAAAACCCAGCTCACTGGATGAGAAAGAATGGACATGGGATTAACCCAAGTAGACAGGCTCCTCATCTCATCCCCACCTTCCTAGAAATAGGACTTCTCACCAATCAAGAAGCCTCCCCGAGCCTCTTGATTCCAGTACCTGGAAGAAGCCAATGATAACCAGAGGCCTGGATCTCACAAACTCTACTGCTTCTTGACTGTTGTTGAGCAAAAATGCTTTCTTGCATATCTGTCTTCTCAACCAAACAACCAAGGCAGTAGATTCGACTACACCTGGAGAGAGACAACAGATTCCATGTGAGTTTCTTCTCAACCCAAGGCCAAGCCCATCTTCTGCCATGTTTAGTGACTCTAAGCATCTTGCCTGGGGGATCAATCTCCTTGAAGGTCATATCAGTTCTTCCACCTACCCAAAGCCCTAAAACACGAATATTAACAGAGCAGCTAAACTGCATGGACCCCTCACCAAGGGCCAAGCACTGAGCTGGGAATTTTGCACATATCCGTCCCTCAGACCACCACATGAGATACAGACACTGATTCTCCTCATTTTACAGGTGAAGACTTTAAGTTCAGCTTGCCAAAAGCCACCCAACTAGGGCACCTGTGACTCAAACTAGGAGGAAATATTTCCAGCTTTGCTTGCTTATCTACTCTCCAAAGTCACAATTGAATTTTTGTTTTTCAAGTATACATAAGTAAAATATAGAGACCAGATAAGCTCGGTGACCTGGGAGGAATCTCATCATTCTCTTGTGCCTCTGATTTCTCAGTGAGACCTAAAATGTCCTCTAAGACGGCAGAACTCTGACTTGCATTTCTCAGGTATCATACAGAACGTGACAGGCATATAATAGTCTTAGCTTCTAAAATTAGGACACATACATCATCTGGGGATACATAATGATGTGCTAGAATTTACATAAGGCTACAGACAAACGTGTGTTTCCTTGGGTTACCAATTTCACCTGATGGCAGGTAATGTAAAATACTACTTTATAGTAAAGCCTACTAAAGAATAAAATGGAATTTTTGAATTAAGTTGTAAGATAAAGCAATGTATTTTTAAGAAGCCATGTTTGTTGCCCGTCAATTTGAACTACATCCACAGACCTTCATTCACTCACTCTCTTGTTTATTCCTTCACTCATTCATTCATCAACTAAGTGTTTAATTCTTATTATGTTCTCAGGAGCTGAGCTTCACGCTGGGGCTGATGGCAGAAGCAGACACTGTCCCACAACTCTCTTTTTGTTGAGGGAAACAGTCATCAAATAATTACACAAACGAGTATATAAGTACACCCAGGGTTAACTATTCTAAAGTTCCGTGAGCCTGTAGGGAAGATATGCAAGCTATCTTGCATATCAGGGAGGACTTCCTGGAGGAAGTAATGTATGAACTGAGAAAGGATATATAGGCGTTAACCTGGAGGCAGAAAGGATACAGAATGGCTTCCAGACAGAAAGCAGCCTGTGCAAAGGCACTGTGGTAGAGCACTCTCCTGCCACCCTACTCCCGTCACTCACCATCTCCAATTATTCTCTGTTTTATGATCCGTTTTACTTTCTTCACTGAGTTTCACATTTGCTAAATGTTTTTTCTTTGCAAATTTTTTAAACATGAGATCATGGTAGTTCCTCTGGGGCCTGACTCAAACTAGGTACCCCAAAGCACCTGCAGGATGAATGAATGAGGTGAGTGATTTATTAGCTACGGTGCCTTTGAGGGAACTTCACCATGGGCCATCTTCTCTGAGATGAATAACCTCTGTCTGGCCCCTCTGAACCCCACTGGACTGAAAGAGCTCTGAATCAGGCTAACAGTTTGTTTCTGAGTGCCTGTCCTTGCTTGTTACAGTGCCTCCCCTGGCACTTGGCTCTGAGTCAGAGGACAGAGTGACAACTGAGACGTGAACACTGTGTCAATGATTGACTGGGGTCAGAGCCAGGCTGCGTATTTACAGGCACAAGGTACGAATGCATCATTAATAGAGGCCCTGAGGCAATCCAGTCTCCCTCCCTCCAGGGAAGCAGGCAACCAAGTCTCCCACCCACATCAGTCCTTGGAGATTAGAGGAGAAGGAGGGCGGGGAGGCTGGGCCCCGATCCCACAAGGACTAAATCGCCACTGACTCCCGAGGAAGCTTTCAATGTAAGTCACATCACAGGAGTCATGTCAAGCGCTGCCTTCCTTCTCAGCTCAGAGCAACGCTGCCCAGGAGGGTGACTGGCTGCCACGGCTCATCCTGTCTTGGAAGCGCAGCAAGGATGCTCCTTAGACTCGAGGGTGGCGAGACTTCACCGCACGTACTTTAGACACGTCATCAGAAGGAGCTAGTTTCTGGAGAAGAACATCTCACTTGGTAAAGCAGAAGGTCAGGGAAAAAGAGGAAGGACCCTCAGCAAGACACACAGTGACTGCAACAACTGGTTCAAGTGCAAGGACTGGGCAGGTAGCTCAGGACCAGGCCGTGTTAAGTTCTGCTGTACACAAGATCACCATGAGTTGGAACCGACTCAGTGGCATCTAACAACACCAACAGAGTGAAACTGGAACCCTGAGTCTAAAAGGTTTGCTCCAGTTCCCACAGCTGATACAGGCAAATGGCTGTCCTACAGCTGCAGCATCCTAGGTCCTGGCCCAGGCTCCAGCCTGCCACCCCCGTACACTGTCCCTGCCTGAGTAATACGGAGCAAGAAGGGGCTTGACGCGCCTCTAGCTGGAACACGGGCTGGCCCGTCACTCTGATGACTTCCTGAAGGCCACCTTTGCCATCCCATTCCATTCAAACTCAGTAACTATTTATCAAGTATCTACAGTGTCTCAGGCACTGGACTAGGGTGGGAAAACAGGTTAGAAAAAAAAAAAGCTGCTGTGCAGTGGACTCCAACCCACAGTAGCCCCACGTGAGTCAGAATAGAACAGTGCTCCACGGGGTTTTTAGTGGCTGATTTCTTGGAAGCAGATCATCAGGGCTTTCTTCTGAGGCACCTCTAGTGGACCCGAACCTCCAGTCCCTCAGCTAGCAGTTGACCGTGTTAACTGTACGGCTCAAGGACTCCAGGTACCAGGCTAGAATTAGGCAGCAGTACTAGTTTAATAATAATGACAACCACACCTACCATTCACTTACCGCTGTACCAAATGCAGAGCAAGTTTAGCAAGTGGCCCCTTCTGGCTGCCCACCACCTGGCTTCATAAAGCTTGATTGGACCGAGGCTACAGCTCTCCATTTACATATATATGCAGCCACTCAGAGGAGGAAGCTGTGACTGTCTGCTTCCAGAAGGATTTACAGGCTTGGAAACCCTATGGGGCAGTTTGACTGTATCCTACAGGGTTGCTACGAGTTGCAGCCAACTCTATTGGCTTTTACCCAACAGTGGAGATGAGTAGTTATGACAGACCCTCTGGTCCATAAAGCCCAAACTATGCCTTTTCTGGCCCTTTTAGAGAAAACACCTGCTGATCCCACTGTTAGCTAGTTGGAGTGTCTTCAGCAAATTATTCCACTGCTCTATGCCTCAGTTTTCCCACATGCCAAAGAGGGATAAAAGTAGCACCTCCCATGAAGTAGGGCCTAGAACAGTGCCTGAAAGACAGGTACGTGCAGGTGTGTGCCAAGTTCTGTGCCCTGCAAACATGTTTTCACCTTCCCAGCAATCATAGGAGGTAGAGACTTTCAACATTCCCATTTTACAGATGAGGAAACCAGGGTTCAACAAGGAATAATTTTTCCTCAGGCATATTGTGAGGATTTGAATTGGAGGTGGTGTCCCAGCAATTCTGTTAGTCTTTTCAAAACCAAACACTAAACACCTTACCAAAAAATCAATTCGTACTATAATGACCCTGGAAGACAAAATAGAGCTGCCCCATGGGGTTTCCAAGGCTGTAATCTTTAAGGAAGCAGACTGCTTATCCTTCTCCCACACAGTTAGCAGCCAAGTGCTTAGTTTCTGTACTACCAGACCTCTCTAGCCTTTTCAGAAGACCTGGAAATGGACATAAGGTCCCTGCCCTTGTGGTAGTCTCATTCCGTGGAGTAGGAAAATGAGCAACTGCTGCAATTCTGTGAAGTGAGGACCTTGGTGGTGAAGTAGAGGTGCTGTGGGAGCACAGAAGAGGGGCAATCAGGGTAGACTTCCTGGAGGAGGTGAGGTGGAAGCTTTCTCCCTGGCAAGGGAAGTCCTAGGTATTAGCTTCCACCAGAAAGGAAGCCCAGAAGCCAAAGGCCTCAGGGAACTCCTATACCAGCTCTATCGACAGCCTGCAAATTGTCTTATCATCATCTTACTTCCTTTAAGTAGACAGTCGGATCTCACCCATCCTTTGGGAGGCAAATCTGGTCAGTTTCTCCCCCGACAGCACCTGAGCTACTCTATGGACCCATTGGACCTTCGCAAAGTGAACAGAGCTCCACATTTCCTCAAAGACCTCCCCAAAGCCAGTATACCGCAAGGGGCTCTTTGCTAGGGACCAACAGGTTCCCTTTGCTGAGGGTCCGCATTCAGAGTTCACAGGAAGCTTCAGTCTCTGTCCTTTCTCCCACTTTTCCTGCCGTTTCCCCATTTCCCTTCTCTCCCTTTACACACACATCTCCTTTCTGCTGGAGTCACAGGCCTGTGGGGTCTCTTATGTAACCTGCCACAAAGCTCTTTTGCGACGCCTTCCCCGGCAAGTCCGGCCTGTGTATCTCCTGCCCCCTGGTGTCCAATTTGAGAATTGCACGGCACTAAGCCTCTCCTGAACCTCGTGGTGTTTCTGCAGCCAGTTTGGTTCTTCGAGCACTTCTCAGATGGAGGTATCTATATGTCAAGCCCTGTGAAAGGCACTCTCAGCTTCCAGAGATTCAGTCACTCAGCATGCACATATACCATTATCAATACTTGTGGCTTTCAAGTCGATTCTGATTCCGGTGACCTCATGTGTTACAGAATACAACTTTCCATAGGTTCTCTTGACAGTAATCTTTATGGAGGCAGATTGCCAGAGCCGCCTTCTGCAGAGCCATGGGGTGGGTTCGAACTGCCAACTTGTCAGTTAGCAGCTGATCACACACCTCTTGTGCCACCCAGACTCCTGACATAAATAATGGGAACATTCTACTAGCACAGTAGATATCTGCAGTGGACACTTCTGTGTTCCCCAGAACTGTGTTCACTAGTTTTACTACATTCATCCATCCGTCTGTCCAGTTATCCATCCACCTGAACACCCATCCATCCATCCATTGATATGCATTTGTATACGCATTTATATATTTTAACCTTATTTTTAAATCAGGGCTTAAACGTGTACAGCAGTGAGGTGCATCATTCCCCACCTATCTCCAAGAGCACGAACAAGCCTGACACTCAAGAGGCTGTCAGTAAATGTGTGATGAAGAAACGAATGGGTGAGTGAAGGAAATGGATGATGAGAGCAGTTTAAAGCATTGAGTGGGCCCCCTATCCTAACCCTGTCTTGTTCCATCGTCTCCCAAGTCTCCCTTTTGACAAACAACTCTTCCTTGGCCTGCAGCCATGGCAAAATCATTCTAAAGAGAAGAAGGGGAAACAAGGGGACATTAGGAATTCAGTTATTAGCCATAAACCACATATCTTACTCTCCTACCTCATGGTATTCCTGTGACCCTCTAGCTGTGGTAGAAGCAGCTACCCGTTCACCAAAACCCCAAAGGCAAACCTTATGGACACGGTGCTGGACCGTATTTTTGTCTTTCTGGCAGTTAGCTGGGCATGTAATAGAACCTGGTCCATGGAATGCAAATATTCACTACTCCCAGGCCTGGACCATAAATAATTCTCATAAGGAGCCTCTGCTTCTTTGTCCTGAATACTGGCCAGATGCCAAGAAAATACTAAGCAGTTCTAAGCCCCTTGGGAAGGCCAGAGCCACAGGCAGGAAGAAGCCCAGTCCCTGAAAATTTCTGCAGATTAGAAGCCACTACTTCTGCCCCCTGCTTGTCGACTGAAATAATAAGAAATGCACTTATTATTCTGTGAAGCTACTGAAATGCCGGTGTATACCATTTAGTTTGACCACTAAGTTCGCTAACTTGATTGTTCCAAATGCCACCTACCTCTGCTGACTGTCTCTTCTTTCACCTTCGTAGTAACCCCCTTGGGAAGCTATGCACCAATGCCAGTGCTTAGTCCACCCTTCAAAGCAATTTTGGAACTCTTTCTGGAATGGCTATTGCACACGGTGGCACAGTGGCAAGTTCACAAACTTAATTGTACAGTTGTCTGTGAAGGAGTTTTTAGCCAGTAAACAGGTAACTATATTAGAACACCCTCCATTCTCAGCTGATGTGACCTGCAATGACTTTTTTGTTTACCCAAAGATAAAGGAAATATTGAAAGGAAGACATTCTGATGACATTCAAGGCATCAAAGGTAATACAACAACAGCTCTGATGGCCATTTCAGAAAGCCAAAGCCAAGTGCCATCGAGTCGGATCCAAAGGAGTTCCAAAATTGCTTTGAACGGTGGACTAGCCAAAACTGCTTTGAAGGGTAGACTAGCCACCGCTGTCTGTGTATAGCTTCCCGTGGAGAGTACTTCCAAGGTGACTGTAGTGATATTCAGCAGTGAGGTACGTAGCACTTTTCTAGGATGAGATTGCAAACTTAATTTGCAGTCTTCATGTGTGTTTCCACAGCTAGCGTATGTTGATTCACCCATAAGCCCCGTTACCTTCACAGCTGATGGGCTCAGATCTGTTGCCTTCGAAAAACAGCTTCACTTGCGGGGCCTTCTTAATATTAAATTCCTCCTGAAGTTTCTTCTCAGTGGTGATGTCCACTCTGCCAAAGCCAAGGCCGTTCTTGCCTTTGCCCATGATCTCCACGGCTTGGCCCAGCTCCTTGGCCAAAAGCCTGGATCGCTTTGAGGATGTGTTGTCTGAAACAGCAAACATAAAGACAGAACTCACTGGAGCTCCTTTCCTTCATCCCCCACCCCTATCTTCCAAGGAAGATTCTTGGTTTGTTGGCTAGCTCCTGGGCCTTTTTCTTTGTTCAAATGGTAATAGGTCAATTTTCAGAAATGTGACAGCATAGGAGACAAGATGGCTTGTGAAATTAAAGCTGACAAATGGAGAGACGCACATTAGGGTTCACACATAAAGGTTTAGCAACCTTGGAAACAAGACAACTTTGGGCAACTTAGCCCCTCCACATTTCTTCAGGAGGAAGATGGAGAAATAACAGAGGTAACCTCCAGGTGGTTCAGAAGTAACAGTCGTTGAACCATCATTGAATACATAGCAGAAACCCTTTAGGGGTTAAGTGCTACAGCCAGTAACCAAAAGGTCAGTAGTTTGAATCCACTCCTGTGGGGCAGTTCTGTTCTGTCCTATCGGGTTTCCATGAGTCAGAATTGACTCGACAGCAGTGGGTTTGGTTTTTATTTTTTGGTTTTATAATACAATGCTTTTTATTTTCTAATGGAGCCATGGTGGTGCAGTGGCTAAGAGCTTGGCTGCTAACCAAAAAGTCAGAGGTTCAAATCCACCAGCAGTTCCAGGGAAACTATAGGGCAGTTCCACTCTATCTTACAGGGTTACTGACTCGAAAGCGGCTTGATGGCAGCAGAATTTTATTTCTAAGAGTTTAACCCACTAAAACCCACTGCCGTTGAGTCAATTCCAACTCATAGCAACCCTGTAGAATGGAGTGGAACCGCCCCGTAGAGTTTCTAAAGAGTGCCTCTCAGATTCGAACTGCTGACCTTTTGGTCGGCATATGTAACACTTAACTACTATGCCACCAAGGTTTCCTACAAGTGCTGAACATTTATTAATTCATTTAACACTCTCTGTAATGCGATGAGATAAACCAAAACCAAGCTTCTTGCTGTCTAGGCAATTCTTCTTCCTAGTGACCCTATAGGACAGAGTAGAACTGCCGCAGACCGCCACCTTTAGGTAAGCAGGCTGCCACATCATTTTCCCACAGAGTAGCTGGTATGCTCAAATCAGGGATCTTTCAGTTAGCAGCAGATCACTTAACCACTGCACCACCGTAGTTTGTCCCTCTGTAAAGTAAGCGTTATCACCACCTCAATTTTACAAATCAAGAAACCCACGTGCATCAAAATCACTCTCTTACCCAATGCCCTGTAAGAAGTTCAGCCTGGATTCAGAATTCTAGCTCTCCAACTTCTTCTATGCATGTGAAACTCTTAGCCTAACGTTTGGCTGACGGTATGTAGATGATACTTTATTGCTGTCACGTTGAGACATTATTATTACCAAATTTACATGGTCAAAAATTAGAGACTAGAGTGGTATTGTGAGATCGCCATCTAGTGGACAGTCTTGGAGATAACAGGTCAAACTGAGCCCCTTCAGTCCTTGTGTAACGGTGACCCCATGGATTGCAGAGTAGAACTGTCCTCTGTGCGTTTTCGATGGCTGTGACCTTTTAGAAGCAGATATCCAGATCTTTCTTCCCAAATACCTCTGGCTGGGTTCAAACCACCGACTTTTTGGTAATAGTTAATAATAGAAAAGTTAATGCTTAATTACAATACTGCTAATCATCCGACTCGACAGCACTTGGCTTGGCTAACCAAACTTAACTGCTTCCATCACCCATTAGGAACCAGTCAGAATTGACTCCTTCGTAACTAGTTTTGCTTTTGTTTTTTTAGTTCTGATGGAGCTGTGTAACAAGGCTGAGACTCTCTCAGATAAGGAAGACTGGGGTGAGAGCGCTAGGGAGGCAGGATAGGGATTGGGTACGAAAGGGGGGCACCATGGGAGGAGGTCATGGTGCTCCCCTCTCCCTCTGAGCCACCCTTTAGTGGAACGTGATACTCAGGAATGAGAGGCCTGATATTGCTGGGTCCCTCACATTGCTGAGCAAAGGGGTTACCCATTACCATCAGACTGATTTCAACACACAGCAGACCTGTAGGGCAGAGCAGAACTGCCCCAGAAAGTTTCCAAGGAGTACCAATGTTTTCATTAACAGCAACATACACCACCAAAACCAAAAACCTAACCCAGTGATATCAAGTCAATTCGACCACCAGGGATCCCAAAGGAGCTGGAGAGTCCTTATCTGCAAAAAAGCCTCCATTCAGGGAGTCGGCACTGTGACCTTGGCAGTGGAAGAGGCCTTCACACCCTTAAGGGGAGGGAACGAAGGCAGACTTCAGCCTGCCATTCTTCCTTCCGGAGACTGCATGTACTTCAGCCAGCCCGAAGCCCCTGACGTGTAACTCGAGTGTGTGGCACGTGGGCCCAGCCAGGGCAGGGTCGCTGATTCTCTTGCAAGCCAGAACAGCTTTTTCCACCTGGAGCCCTTGGAGAAAAGGCAAATACCTTCCTGGCCAAGGGCAAATTCCAAGTCGGCAGAGGACTGTTTTGTCAGGCATGGCCCAGACAGCCCAGCCATGGAACAGCTGGCCAGTTCCCACTGCCAGCCAGCCCACCTGTCGCTGCAGTGACACCAACACTGAACGATGACTTTCATTAAGCTCGCAGTCAGTGGATGGGAAGTACAGCCTTATGCCCCTCCTGTACATCTATGGGTGTCCTCTGCCCACTGTGCCGCCACCATGACCTGCGGTGCCCCCATCCATGGTCAGCTGCAATGCTGGACGAACGTCTGCCTCCTGTCCTGCTGATCTCCCCTGGCTTCCTTGTGGATTTGCCAGGCTCAGTACAGGGTTGCTGATTGCATCCCCCTCTGCCCACTACCCCCTGTTGTCACCAGGTCAATTGTAACTCTTGGCGACCCTGTTGTGTACTATAAAGCTGAACTGCTCTATAGGGTTTTCTTGGCTGTCAGCTTTAGGGAAGCAGATTGCCAGGTCTTTCTCTGGGTCATTGGTGGATGGGTTTCAATTACCCATCTTTAAAACTGTTTGCAGACGTCACATCCAAACCTAGATTTCTAAGGGCAGAGGGTCAGGACAATAAGGACACCTGGAATGATGGCACACAGCAGAGCTATCTGAGGTTGTGCATGGGTCCCCGTGTCCCTGAGGGTCTGTGACTGCTGTAACACTGATATCTGAGACCCAGGTGGATAGGACTTGCCAAAAGGCAGCTGGCAATAACAGTGATGGAGAGTCGTTCATTCCCTCCTTTATTCATTCAAAAATCTTTTTTTTTAGGATTCACTGTGTCCCAGGCAATGTCCTAGATACTAAGGATATGTTGTTGCTGGGTGTCACTGAGTCAATTCTGACTCACAGTGACTCATGGGACTGAGTGCAACTGCCCCATTGGTTTTATGGACTGTCATCTAAGGAAGCGGTTTTCCAGGACTTTCTGCTGCAGAGCCACTGGGTGAGTTCCAACTGCAAACCATTTGCCCCACCAGGGTTCCTTAAAAAACAGAACCCTGTTGGTGTCAAGTCAATTTTGATTCACAGTGACTCTATAGGACAGAGTAGAAATGTCCCATAGCGTTTCTAAGGAGTGGCTGATGGATTTGAACCTCCAACCTTTTGGTTAGGTGTCAAGTTCTTAACCACTGGACCATCAGGGCTCCTGAGGCTTCTTATCAGGGATACAACTGGGAACAAAATCTGTTGACATCAAGTCAGTTTCAACTCACAGTGACCTTATAGGACAGAGTAGAACTGCCCAACAGGGTTTCTAAGGGGCAGCTAGTTGATTTGAACTGCCTAGCTTTTGGTTTGCAGCTGAATCCTTGACCGCTATACCACCAGGCTTCCAGTAACACAAACAGATAAAAATCTCTTTCCTCATTGGAAAAAGCAGAAAGCAAAAATAAAATATATTCTGTGTTAGATAATATGGACTTCAGGATGCTCATCAACCCCTTTCTGGCTCTTCAGGGGTCAACCAACACACCCCTCTGCCATTACAATGACCTACAAGGCCCTGAAGGATCCCTCCTCTTTCTTAATTCATCTTCTGCTCCTCTTCAGTAACTTAGCTTTCACCACACTGGCACATTCCTACCTCAGGGCCTTTGCACTTGCTGTTCTCTCTGCTTGAAATGCTCCTCCCATCCTCCACCACACAGATATCTGCCTGGGCTGCTCTCTCGCTGCCTGTAAGTCTTTGCTGAAATATCACTGGAAGAGGCAGAGTTAAATAAATGGCCACATCTTGAACATAACCTGCACCACCTTGTGTCTTAATTCTGTCTCCAGGCGTGAGTCCATTGCATCCTTCTGTTTCTCTCAATGTTAGGGACTAATCTATGACATCTTCAGGACTGTGGAAAAACAAGGGATAAAGATCTAAAAACCATAAAGGAAAAACAAAGGAATCTGCTGGGGGCAACATATATGATAGCCAGACCACCTCTGTGTCCAAAACACAAGTTCAGATACCAACACACCTGGGACACGACTACTATGACCATCTAAAGAAGACTAACATCCTACAAATTCCTAGGACTTGTATAAAACTTTATCCCGTTCTATGAAACCTCCAGCTAGTCTCCATTTCAGGGAAGCAGATTTGGGAGGAATCTATCCTTTCAGTCTCCTGTGTACTGGCATGCAATAAACATCTCACTTCTCATCTCAGCTCTGTCTCAGAGATGGGCTGTTTGTAGCAAGTGGCACGAATCCCCCTTAGGTCTGCAGTAGTGTCATCTTCTCAGGGAGGCCTTCCCTCTTTCTCTTTCTCCATAGCAGCTTAACTATACAACATAGTTATCTGGTTATCATACACCTTGTCCCCTTTCCAGCATGTAATTTTCATGCAAGTAAAGAGTATTTGTCTATTTTGTTCACCACTATTCCTTCTAGTGCTTAGGGTATATCTGGGCATCTAATACACGTTCCATAAATACATCATGAATAACAAATAAACATATCAGTGATTAACACCAGGCTAAAGAATGGATTGGGCACCCAGTTTTGGTGTCAGATGTGGCTTCAATGCAGACTTCATCACATATTGACTGTGACTTTGGGCAAATTGGTTAACCTTTCCGAGACTTGTTTGCCTCATCTGGAAGATGAAGATCGTGATACCAGGTACAGTGCCTGGAACACAGGTGTGTAATAAATAGTACTTATCATTGCATTGGGAAAAATCTGCTGCAAAGGATCTCTTTAAATATTGGAAAGTAGAGATGACACCTGGAAGACTAAGGTGCGCCTGACCCAAGTCATGGAATTTCCAGTTGCATCACATACATGCAAAAGCTGAACAACAAACAAAGAAGACAGAAGAAGAATTGATGCCTTTGTAGTGTTGGAGAAGAAGGTTGAATGTACCATGGACTGCCAAAAGAACAAACAGGTCTGTTGGGGAGGAAGTACAACCAGAGTGCTCCTTGGAAGCAGAGATGGCAAGATTGCATCTTGCATACTTTGGACATGTTGTCAGGAAGGATCAGTGCCTGGAGAAGGACATCGTCCTTGGTAAGACGGAAAGTAAGTGAAAACGAGGAAGGCCATCGACGAGATGGATTGACACAGTGGCCGCAACAATGGGCTTAAGCAAAAAAATGAGTACGACTGGGCAGTGTTTCATTCTGTAGTACAGAGGGTTGCTATGAGTCAGAAGCGACTTGACAGCAACTAACAACAACCACATCGTCACCGTCTGCCGTCACGATCACCACCATTGTTATCACCATCAGGTTCAAGGTCATCAGCGTACCCCTCATCATCACCACCTTCATCCTATCACCACCCACATCGCCATCTGCCTTACCATCACCATCATCACTGTCCTTTACCCCACTCCAGGCCAGATTCGTGCCACTTCTGACTTAGGGACAATCACTAAATAACCCTAGAGACAGCTCCTGGTAAATTTCATCTAGACCTCTCCCTACTAAAGATGGCCTTTCCTTGGTCTTCTGCCTCATCCGGAGAACATAAGGGATCAGGAAGGCTCATTTATTTGATTTATTTATTCACTCATCTACTCATTTATTCAGCGTCTATGGAGGCCTGGCATGTTCCAAGCACAATGCCAGATGGCAGGAATCAAGAGACAAATGAGGTTTGGCCTCTGTCCTTCATGGAATTCACAAATTTAAAAGCAATTTCAATTGTGTGACAGGAGCTATGACAGAGAGGGTACAGGGAGCTGTGGAAGCCTGTGGATAGGCTCCTAGAGTCTGAATGAGGGTGTCTTCCAACAAGGTTACACCATAAGCTTAAATCTCACATCCCAAGTGAGGAATTAGAGGAAGGCCACCACAGGTAGAGAGCATAGCAAGTTCAAAGGCTCAGAGGTTTAAATGAATATGGTCCATTCTGGCACCCATCAATAACTCAGAGTCTATTCAGGTACCCATCAATAACACAGAGTCATTCAGGTACCCATTAACGACTCAGAGTCCATTCTGGCACCCATCAGTAACTCAGAGTCCATTCTGGCACCCATCAGTAACTCAGAGTCCATTCTGGCACCCATCAGAACTCAGAGTCCATTCTGGCACCCATTAATTACTCAGAGTCTATAGCACAGCATCCAAGTAGAGTGGAGAAAGAGCCCTAGGTGAGAGCAAGCAGCGGTATCTACAGCCACGTGGAAGAGTCCGGGATGTTAGAAAACCACTGAGGGTTTTGAATCAAGGTGTGTCACCAGCACAGCTGCATTTTAGAAAAATCTCTCTGAATGCTTTGTGGAGATGCCATTGGTTGAGGGGGCAGGGAAACCACCTTAGAGGCTGCTCTGGGGCGAGAAGAATGAGGAGGCTAAAGCAGTTGTTATGGGGGTGGAGAACTAGAGACTGGAGAGGGAATCTGCTGAACTTGGTGGCAGATTAGATGTGGGGAGCAAGTGAGAATGCAGAGGCATCCGGAATAACCTTGAGGTGCCTCCCTTGGACACCGTGTGCTGCTGCAGCTGTCAGGTAAAGCAAGACCTGGGGGACACAGAGTGCTGAGGCCAGTCAAAGGTCTTGTGGCCTGTTTACGACCCACATGGCCATGACAGGTCAGCAGGACAGAGAAAAATCTCACTCACCATTGAATCTGGACCCTAGAGTCCCCAGAGAGATGCAAGGCTGGCCAGCAGCTAGGAATCTGAGTCATTGCTGGGGCAGTCTCTTGGGGCGAATATTGGAAAAATCCATTTTGTAAAAAGAAAAAAAAGACCATTTACCGCTGTGGAAAAAAATGGCTTTTTTAATGCCTTCCCCAAGTGACTAGTTTTTCCAAAGGTCACTTTAGATGGCCTGCCAGTTTTCGAGAACTCATTTTGAATTAAATTGTGTTTTGGCAGGAATCAAACGTTCATATGTAATGAGTTTCATTGAGTGTCTCTTTTAGAGAGCAAAAACTCTGCTGGTGTTGGGTTCCCTGCCCTAAATGTCCACTGGATTTAAGATTCAAGTATTTAAATTGGTCATTACTGAACACAATTCAAGAGTGTTCTATCAATTGGCTCCCCGCGTAGGCCCAGGTTGTGTGTTAAACCCTAAGTGATTAGACTTCAGGTAATGTCCCTGAAAGCCATGAACTTGCCATGTATTTAGACCTAGGAGTCATCGGGCAGAACCTTGCCTTCTGCTTTGGGGTTCAGGCTGACAAGTGCGGTTTAGTATGACAGGACAGTTTGCCTGGCCTTGCCCACCTACCACACTGTTTTGGAAAGGAAAACATGTATTGAGGTATGTGTTGTGTTTCGCAAAGCATGTGGTTCTAAAATCTTCTACACACTTTGGGGGTACCCAAAATTCAGAGATTAGGACTGCAGAAAAAAAACAAAGGAAAATGGCTTGGGGGTCTGCCCTGTCAAATCAGCTCACAATTCCACAGCAGGCACTGCTGAGCAGCAGGGTTTTCAGTGCTGGTATGTATAGCCAGATTCAGGAGAGTTTAAGAAAAAAGCACAAAAAGTGTGCCAGGGAGTCTTTTTTTTTTTTAAAGAGACATCCTTATCTGGCATGACTTCTGTCCCTTTGCTATTTGTCCTTTTCCTTTGTTTTCCTTTCGTATCGGGAACATGCAATGCTGGTGACGCAGCAGCTGTTTTGTGATCATGAGCTGCATGGTAAGGAGGATGGAGCAGAAAGGTGGAAGGAGCCTGGATCCCTGTCAGTGTGGAGCTGCTCTCTCACTGCGTATCTCCAGCCTGCATAGCACTTAACATGCGCTCTCCCGAGTCTGAGCCACTAGGAGCAGACTTGTTACTTGCAGCTGAATGCAGTCCCAACTGATCTGATGGAACTGCAGCTTTGAGATGCTGCTATAGGACCAAGACAGGCTGGGAATGTATGTCTACCGAGCATCTTTCCTGTGGGTCCTTCATAGATGCTATTTCTGTTAATCCCTACTATGAATCTACCACTTTCCTTATTTCCATTTGGCAGAGAATGTGAGACTCTAAAAAGTTACTCAAGACCATGTTAGAAGTTCAAGGGAGAAATGGCTCCAAAGCCTGCACCCTTTGTACTAAACCCTCATGCTACTTATAGACAAAGGCAGGTGGATGATACAGGTCAAGAGGGATTCCTGCAGGATTTGCTGATACTTGGCATAGGGTCTTTGATAAACACAAATCCCAGAGACCTCTGGCCCACATGTGGCTCTGAAGTGAGGCTTTTGGAGGCCAGGGCTCAACTTGCTTGCTGCGTCTTTCAAATCCTTCCACATGGGAAGGGTCTAGGACAGGGTCTGTGGCCACTGCCTTCTGGCTATCTGATCTTGGACCAGTCACTGGGCTTCTCTGAGCCTCTGTTTCCTCGCCTATAACATGGGAAGAAGTATACAGTCCATCCACAAGGATTAGAAAGCCTGGTGCATGACGGTTAAGTGCTATAGCTGCTCATCAAAACAGTCACAGTTTGAATTCACCAGCTGCTCCTTGGAAACTCCACGGGACAGTACTACTCTGTCATATACGGTCACTATGAGTTGGGGGCGACTCAATGGCAATAGGTTGTTGTTGCCAGGAGAGTGCCTGGCACCTAGCAAGGGCTCACTGGATGAAACATGTTAGGAAAATCACTCATCTACTGGCCCAAGAAGAGATACTTGGTCACATAGTTATTACTGGATGTTAACTGAAAGGTTGGCAGGAGAAAGATGCATCAGTCAGCTTCCACAAAGGTCTCCCGTCTTGAAAGCCCTGCAGGACAATTCTATTCTGTTCTGTAGAGTTGATGTGACTTGGAATCAACTCAGCGGCACAAGGCACAGCTATATCAGCTTATGCCAGCACTCCGAGAAGCAGCAGGTTGTCCTCTCCCCCTCCCTAAAGTGTCTGCCTACGCAAAGGACAACAGTCTAAAGAACAGAAGCAAGGATGCAAAGTTCAGATGGCAAAGGGGACAGCTTTCTGAAGAGTTTACTCACAGCTGCCGTCATTCACTGCTCTCTGATTGGCTTCCAGGAACTTAATATGTGCTTTGTCATTGTGATAATCTTGCATGATTTTTATTTTAATACTCATTGTTGAGAGGAAAAAACTGAGATCCAGAACGCTAGGAACACCAGAGGTAATGCGTGAATTTTGGCTTCCTTGGGACACAGAAGCCGCATAAAAACCCCAGATTAAAGAGGCAGGGCATTTTGCTAACTGCCTAACTTCCCTGAGCCTCAGTATTCTCATCTGGAAATTGGGGCTGCCATTACACATTTTGTAATTATATCATAAATATTAATAGCATGTGTTCCATGTGTTTAGCAATACAGAGAGCTCCTTTGGCCCCCCAAAGCGAGGAGGTTGGCCTCACCCTCACACACTGCCCAGGAGTAGGGGACACTCACGGAAAAGCACCATGAGGAAGCGGGTCTCGTTCAACATCTGGGTCAGGCCTTCAGACGTCAGCACCAGCAGGTTTCCTTCCTCCCGGATGTGCAGGGGCTGGGATACATCCTTGCCATCTACCTCTGGTGAGCCTAGCACAGTGGGGACACAAGACACTACCAGCAGCAGGGGTGTCCAGAGTAGCTCCATGTCTGTCCTGCTGGGGCAAGGGAAGGACAAGTCACCTTATCAGCGCAGGCACCAGGTGCCACGCCATCACTCCCTCCCACCAGTCTGTATGTGTGAACCTGGCCTGAGCTCTGTCCGCTACCTCCCCAGCAGTGCCCTCAGCTCAGCAGCAGCATCATGGGAAAGGTGAAGGGTTAGTTCAGCCTCAGTGTCCATTCAGAGAAGCAGGAAGTGGAATGAACACACAAGCCACTCGAGATTCCTGTGTCCTTGGCCAATTTACAGACATGTGGTTCCTCTCCAGGCTCCTTAAGGGGAGCCTCTGGATCTCAGAGATGATAGTTCATTTCCCCATCACGGTCTTCCAAGAATCCCTCCACAAGCAATGCTGCTGCTGCTTGCTCTTCCAGTTTCTACTTGATTGCCCCTAAGATGGGGAGCTCACTACCTTACTGCACCCTGTTTGATTCTGAACAACTCTTCTCCAAATAGATCAACAGTTTCTTGTTTCTTTTAAACCTCCCAGGCAATTCTGTCACGCAGTTTGGAGGCTGGGAACTACCTTGTCAAAAGGAGTCGGCACAACTGAGCTGATGAGAGGATGAAATTGATGGGCAGTCTGGATTTCTAGAAAGCTGAGCGATGCATGTAATTCAAATCAAGGTCTCAGCCAAAGGGTCCTCTCCTGCCCACTAGGCCTCCGGGCTCCCTGACGGACTTACAAAGTCTGTGGCAGACCTGGTAATATGCCCTGGTCAGCCCCGGTGAAGCCTGACACAGCGTGATGACCATTAGATGCAACTCTGATATTTAGAATTAATTTTCTTATTTGCTTACTCTTTCATTGATTCATTTACCTACAAAGGAAACTCACAGAAAAGTTCTTTGCTTAGCTAGAGACAACAAAGTACTAAAACCCATTGTAGTTGAGCCGATTCTGACTCATAGTGACTCTGTAGGACTGAGTAGAACTGCCCCACTGAGTTTTCCAAATCCTGATGGATTTGAACTGCTGACCTTTTGGTTAGCAACTGTAGCATTTAACCATTAAGCCACCAGAGTTTCCACAAAGTACTAGAGATAAGTTTTTATTCTGCAGAAAACCACTAGAACAACCCCTTCGTAACTGTATAAGCAGGAGACAGTGAGGACCACCCAGAACCTTCCTGGGACTCTCACCATTGGTTCTCAGACCCTATGCCTGGAAGGAGGTGGCCAAGTTCGTAGAGTACCAAGGAGGCTTCTGGGTTGTTAGACTCTCTCTGCATGGGTCAGGCTGTGCTTGTCAGGAGGAAAGGGGAGCCTGGGCTGCTGACCTCAGGTCAGCTCCAGGACCTTGAAGAGAGGTGCTGCTGGTCCACCTCAGCCACGGTGGAGGGGTGGACAGCTGACCATCTGTGTGCCCTAGCTTCCAGGTGGGTTCCAGTATGCTCTTCGTGTCTCCCATCACAAGGCCTTTGGGTGAATATTCCTGTCAATTCATGGGATGGCTCTGAGAGGAGGTACCAACTTTCTTGCCTACTGGGTAGCTTGGAGCTTCAGTCTAAGTGCTTTCCAGGGCCCAGGGTCTTCCCTGGTGAAGATCAAGCCCCAGGCCTGGGGTGGAAAGCTCTCCAAGGCCAGCCTTCTTCAAACTCCAGCTTTCCCTGTTACCTCATGGAACCCAGTCACAAGGCCTACATATTTGTTCACCCACTCATTTGTTCATTCCACAAACATTTTTATGTTATATTTTACTGTACTTCTAGTGCAAGTTTACAGTTCTACTAAGTTTGTCCTACAACTTACACACACATGGTCGCATGACCCTCACTGATCTCTCCACCCTATGGCCGCGTACTTTTCCTCTCTACGTTGTATTTCCTGTATCCATTCAACCAGATCCTTCCTGTTCTCTTCTGTCTCTCTTCTCGCCTCTGGACACCAGCTGCCCAGTTAGTCTGATTTATCTAAATTCACTTAGGCCAAGAAGCACACTCTTCGCCAGTATCATTTTATGTCATACAGTCCAGTCCAATCTTTGTCTGAAGACTTGGCTTCGGGAATGTTTCAGTTCTGGGCTAACAGAGAGTCTGAGGACCATGACTTCCAGGGACCCTCTAATCTGTTAAGACTATTAAGTCAGGTCTTTTTTTGAGAGTTCGAGTTCTGCACCGGTCTGTTCTCCCTCTACCTGAGGGACTGTATGTGATGGTCCCGTTGGATCAGTCATTGCTGATAGCCGGGCACCATCTAATCCTGCTGGTCTCAGGCTGAAGTAGTCTCCGGATCACTACGCCCTTTCTGTTGCTTGGACTCACCTTTTCCTCACGTCTTTGATGTTCTTCATTCCCTTTGCTCCAGGTGCATTCTTCAGATGGCTACTTACTAGCTTTTAAGACCGCAGATGCCACTCACCAAAGTGGAACGCAGAACATTTTCATAATAAATTTTGTTATGCCGCTTGACCTTGATGTTCCCTGAAGCCATGGTCCCCAGATTTCCAACCCTACTGCTCTGTCCCTTGAAGTGTTTGTTTATGTTCAGAAAACTTAGCTTTTGGTTTAGTCCAGTTGTACCGACTTCTCCTGCATTATATGTTGTCCTTCCCTTCCCCTAAAATACTTTGGGACTACGACCCAGTTAATGAATATCTCTCTCCTCTTCTGGCCATCATAACCACCCAAGAATGTTTCTTTCAGTATTTGAACCTTTTTTTGAATTCTTATAATAGTGGTCTCATACCTGTCCTCTCGCAACTGAGCACAATGCCTTCCAGATACCTCCATGTTATGAGATATTTTACGAATTCATCACTTCAACAAACATTTTTTTGAGGTCTTAGTACATGCTAGGTACCATTCTAGGTAAGAGGGATTCAGCAGTGAATAGACAATGGTCCCGTGTTCACGGAACCTACATGCTAGTAGTGGGAATCAAACAGTAAATGATAACTGGATGCAATAGATAGTATGTCAGATGCTGCTGAGGAGAAAAAAATAAATCAGGGAGATTAGGAAGTGATGGGGTCAGAGAGGAGTGTTGGTATTTTAGGTGGGGTGACCATGGAAAGCTGCATTCTAAAGCTGACCAATGAATAAAACTATCTGAGATCCCTGGGAAAGTATACTGTTTCTCTCCTCCCCTTCCTCTTCCTCTGCTCTTCTCCTGTCTTTCTCTCATCTGTCTTCTGTCTCTCTGCACTCCTGTCTTCTCTCTGCTCTCCCATTTTCTTTCTGTCTTTCTTGAATCTTCTGTCTCTCACACAGGTGCTCTCTCTCTCTCTCTCTCTCTCTCTGTCTCTCATCACCTCACTCACTCGCTTGCTTCTCAGGCCCTGGCTCAACCCCTACCTTCCTATAAGCTCCCCTCAAACTCCAAACTCCAGGAGGCCCCATCCTGATTTGACCTCTGGCACTGTACCCTCAGCCCAAAGTCCTGACCCTTGGTTCAGCGGGACCCGTAGACCTCAGTTCTCCCTGTACCTGGCCCTCCAACTTTCATCTCTGCAGGCTGCTCTGTAGTCCCCAGGGTGCCCTCTGTCCCAGGCCCACAGAGTCCCAGCCCAACTCCTGCCAAGCTTAGCTAGGGAACCTGATCTCTGTTGCCATGTGCTAACATTCTTTACTCCTGAATTTAACATTTTCTAGGGGTAGCAAATGTTGTGGTTTCCACTGTAGAACACACACATACTTGATAAGGTCACCAAGGGAACCCGATCTGCCATGGATCAACAGCTCACCCCGGCAGTTTGTGATGCAAACATAAGTTCTTCCTGGAAGTTGTGATACAAATGCAACAATTCCTCCTGGCAGTTGTGAAGTGGCTACAGCAGCCTCAAACCCAATCAAAAACCAAGTTACTACCTCCCCTCCCAGCTATGACATCGCCCCTTGCTTTTGCCAATAAAAATCACCCTGAAAATGTATACTAGGTCTTTTTCCACCCACGGAGACTGACCCGTTCCCCCTTTGGAACGTACTTTCCCTTAATAAACTTTTCTGTCATTTGCTACTAAAAAAGATGCATCCTCATGTGCTTTAGGGGAGCGGAACCCAGTTTGCTACCCATCAGGAGACCGAACCTGTTAGCTCCATCTCCGGAACAAAATCAGATCACTCAGGGTCTAAACAGGTACTTGATCTCAATGTTTTGGTGCTGAAACCTGGGAGCTGGTTCGTCTCTGGCCTGATGTTCCTCTTCTTCCTGCTAGCAAGTGATAGGAACCCCTGGGAAGGAGATGCCCTTACCACATGTGGGATCTCTTCTCCAGACCACTGTCTCTTTGGCCCCTGTCCAGGCCAAAAATGAGATTTTTTTTATTGTAGGACCCCTGAAATATCTACCTACCTGTTTCACGTCTGATAATTAGACCAAGTCCCTGGCTGATAGAGCTATCTCATCAAACGTCTCCTCTCATGTCCTTTGGGTCCATTCTTCCCTTTTAACTATGCTCTCCAAAATATTATCTCCTGGGAACCTACAACAGGTCAAAGGGCCCTCTTGCAGGGTGTAATTCCCTTAGAGTTCTGGCTCTCCTGCCCCTTCTTTCGAAAACCTTTAAGGTAGCTAGCTATATGGGTGCTCTGAAGAAACTGGTGTATTGGGATGCCAAAAATATAAAGATATTCACAAAACATGCCCCGGTCTCGAGAGTGACCTACAGGGGAGGGATTCCCTAATTGGTCCAGTCTTGCAGACACTTTCTAGGGCACAAGTCTCCAGGAGATCCAACCAGGGAGGAAGGCGGTGGGAGTCCTCCCTGGATAAGCTTCCCCCTATTCCTAACTTCAGCTTAGTGATGGCTGGGATGCTAGCCTCACAAGGCCAACTCCCTTTCTTGAGTCCTTCCTACATAATGGGGCCCACTTATTCCTAATGCATCCCATTAAGTCTGTTGATGAAAACTAGAGCAATCCTAACCCAATCCCAGACCCCGCAGTCAAAGGTCTCCGCCAACAATTCCTTCTTGTATGTCTGACAACGATACTTGAGTGTCTTCAGAGACCCACAGTAGCAGTTTGGTTACAAGGAGGGGACTGCCAAAATTGGCTGAGACCTCCAAACCCTAACAGACAGAGACAGGCAAGCCACCTCACCAACATGCTAAGGCAAGTGGCCACTGAAGCAATTTTGACTCTAAGTCTTCTCCTAAGGTGAGCCGTTATCCTGGTGTCTGGACGGGTAGGGGAAAGAGGAAATCTTTCCTCTTTGCTTCTTCAACTTACCTCTCCTTCCTCCACAGTGCCACCACCCACCCTTTTCCTTCGTGGTTTTTCTTCTCTGTCTTTTTAAATAGAGGGCCGAGGATGGCTCACCCTCGGTCTTGTCTGCCTGCTTCTTCTTTGCTTTGTTGAAATTTGGTTTCTTTTCTGGGGACCAGGCCCGGACACCCATTTTGTAATAAGTCCTAGGGAAAAGTCACGTAACGCCTAGACATTTGGTAATAGGAAGAAATGTCCATGAGGCCTTTTGTTAGGATTGGATCCCCGAGCCCCGACTCTGTCCGTTACAACCCTACCACAGTCTGGAGAAGGGCATCTGCTGGTGCTCCATCTTCTGGGACCATTCTTATTTCTCCAAGTTTCTTGTGGCACCAGCATCACTCTTAGAGGGGACTGCAGTGTCATTTCTATCTGTGTCTTTACTTTCCACACTGACCTTCTGTCCGACAACCTGTTTTCACCCCTTCACTATTTTTGTGGAGTTTGTGTTCATTTATGGGGCCCGCCAGTTTGTAACTTTCTCTGGCAAGTGTTTAAGAGATTGTGTTATTCCTATAGGCTGACTATAGCGTGTGTGAAACCTGGCTATGAAAACATGTGTTCCAACCCTAGCAAGAGACTTGGTCAGTTGAGCAGAGAACTTGTAATTTCGAAAGTCAGTTGACAGAAACTTTATGAATTAAAGTTAAGTGGGAAAAATATGAGACATAGTAAAAACTGAATAAAAACCTACATTGTTTACTTCAATTACACACTTAAAAATAATTTTTTAGGCCCAAACAGCCACTTGCCTCAGGAGGAGGCTTAGAGTCAAAGTTGTTCCAGTGGCCACTTGCCTTGTCCTGTTGGTGAAGTGGCTCTGTAGGTAACTTGCTGGTAATAAATTGAGTTAATAGATAAATATGTCACAGTTTAAATGTATGTGTGTTTGCTTTTCAGGCAGCAAGAGAAAATATATGTACGTCTTAATGAGTGAGTTCATTTTTGCTGTTTAAAGGGATATACTGTAAAGATTTGTTGAAAAACATTTGATACAGTCAAAAGTTTTGTCTGACCAAAGTTTAATGTTTTAATTTATGAGATTTTTAAGAGCACTAGTGCTGGTTTATATTTTTTTTTCTGTTAAAATAACCAACTTTTCTCTGATTTCTGAATAAACAGTTAATTTCTTCCTTGCGTTATCTCCCTTGAAGGCAAAGATTTGACCTCTCATTAGGATCTGATTCCCTAGAACTTAATAAAGGAGAAAAAGCTAAGGCTTTCTTACTTTAAGATTTTTAGTTAGATAACTTTAGTATTGTTTCTTATTAACCTGTAACAAACTCCTAATAACTCTAAAACTTCATGTGAAAGCTATGAATATCCTTTTCTAATGAAAAAGGGGGAAATCTGAGTCTTATTTAATAAATTATATGGCATGGGTTAAAATCAACTGTCCAATTCTCACTGGTATAAGACTTATATTGGTTATTTCTTCTTATGTTTTTGCCTAGTATTACTTGACAAATGCATAATATTTAGTTATAATTTTATTATTATTTCTTAATTGCTATCTGGAGAAACCCTGGTCACATAGTGGTTAAGTGCTGTGACAAAAGGTCATCAGTTTAAGTCCATCAGAGGCTCACTGAGAGCTCTGTGGAGCAATTCTATTCTGTCCTACAGGGTTGCTATGATTCGAAATTAACTCCACCACACTTGGTTTGGTTTAAATTGCTAACTTGAATATAACTTTATTATTATTATTATTATTTTAATCTAACATCTTCAAAGCCAGTTCATTAACTGGGGAATTCAAGTTATTTATGTAGAAATTTCTTTTTATACTATATAGATATTTAAAGACTTGGTAACCTTGGTAAATCCTGACTAGGTAGTATTATTATAACTTTTATGTATAAGATCTGAAGTTTTTTAAAATTATGGATAATGATTATATTTAGAAATATTACCATCTAAAGTTTTCTAACAGACTGGATTTCATTTGGCCTTTACATTTTGCATATATTTTTATTAATCATGTCATGTTAAGATTTTGTCATCTGCAGTTTTTTCTGATTTTCTGAAAACATCTGATCAGAATATCTCAATAAAGATATTAGACTTATGAAAAGAACTATGGCATCAGATATCCAAAATTCATATGCAGAAACTGATGGCCTCGAAGACTACAGCTGATCCAAAATCAGATGAAACAAAAAATAACTACATAAGGCTTAGTATGTAAAAATATACCACAGATTTTGTGTGGAAATACTGCTGATGTTTTAAGGCTCTACTTTCTACATATTGGTAAACATTTTCTTCTCTCCTGAAGTATTTAACTATCTGAGGTTTTACAGAATACAGTTGCTGTGGAGAAACATGAAAAACAGTTATTGATGCTACTTATAAGGTGTTTAGATCTATTTCCTTGTTCAAAGACCTTAGGGCCATAGTTTCATTGGTTATTTGAGATAACTGGCCTGACAGTTTTGGCACTTCTCTTTTACTTCCTAATTCCCTGCATGGTGCCTGGGATCTTAAAAACTTGATGGTATCCAATTATCATTTATTAAGCATTTTTGATCAAAGATTCTATAGTAAGATCATGATCCAAAAGAGAAAACCATGAAAGATACACATAATTCTTCTAAAATCTAAATTTCTGGCTTCCTTGGAGATTGGGGTAACACTTGCAGGCTACTGCTTTTAAAAGGAAAAGCTGGTTCCTCAAGCCACTGAACACTTTTGCTGTAAGGGACAAAACAGGAACAGAGTCCCAGTTTACAACTTTATGGCCCTCTCCCACCACATCAAGGAGGAGGCCTAAGAGATAAGTGTCTCATTTAGATTGGAAAAGACAGAGGACTAGTTCTCAAGCTACATTTTTAGCTGGGGACCTGAAGGAAGAGAGTAAGCAGTTTTACTCTGCCAATACTTTTTGGAAAAAATGCCAGTGCCAGTTTTAAAAGTGGGAAAAAAAAGCCATTATGGCCATATATTTTATATCTTGGTCTACATCAGACATAAGACATAAATTACAAAGCTTGAGACAAAACCTCATGCCCCACTCTCCCAATTGGTAGAGGAGAACCTTAAGGTGTTTAATCAGAGATTTGGTGGCAGAGTAAAAAAAAAAAAAAGGTCTGTTGTTGGTGTTGTTGGTGTTGTTGGCTGTAACTCTCAGAGGCCTACCTCGAGGTAATTCAGTCGGCCTCCAGAGGAGGTCAAGACTTGAATTACTATAATGGCCAGTGAATATGGACCCAGACTATTTACAGGCACTGTCAAAAACGAGGCCACACTAAAGAGGAGTGTCCTGAACATCCTACAGCAGGATGTTCCTTAGACCTCCCTAACAAAAGGCCCAGATAGACAGGCCCTCCTGGACTCTCAAGGGTCTAAGAAACTGACCAATAACGGGAGCCCCAAGGCCCGTCTGCCTCTTGGCCACATATCAGAGAGCTAAGGGTTACATTCCACATGGAAGGTAAGGAAATTAAATGTGTCTCAGACACAATAGCCACCTTCTGTACTTTAAATTACCCAATAGGTCCACTCTCCAAGAGGGACTGTCATTACTGGCTTAGATTAAAAATCCAAGGTGAAAGAAATTTTACTCTCATGTCTGATGGGGTCCGAATTACCAGGGCATTCCTTTCTAGATATCCCTGACCTGTTGTATTGCTGGGACTAAAATTAGTAACTGGGAACACATATATTTAAAAACTTGACTAAATACAAGAAATGAGGACTAAGAATTACATATATTGTTGGTTGACAGCACTTGGCTTGGCTATACTAAAAACTAAAGGATCAGAAGGGCACATACCAAAATAAACTCTCAGTCTGGTTAACTGTCCTGAGACACTGAGATAAGTTCCCAAACAATTGTGCAAACTTCCTTGAAGTTGTTTTGCAGATGGAGCCAACTCCAGGGACATGCGCAGAAAGTCCCACATCACTATATGTCCTTGCAACATAGGCATCAGATGTTGAAATGAGACATAAGTAACTCCATTCTGAGGAAGAGTGCAGTGAAAATTCAGGGCATTAAAGTAAAAGGCTCCAGGAACCAACTTAGCAGGAAATAACAGGAGATACCATAGAGTAATTACACCGTAATTTCGCCTTTCTCTTGCAAAAGATAGGGCCTGGAGACAGCCTTGCAAATAATCCCTACAGCCAGCCCTAACCACAGTCTAGTAAAACATCCACTAACGATTACATTTTACAACTTACGGAAATTCCATGTGGCTGAACATTTACTAACGACCATATTTTGTAACTTACAGAAATTCCATATGGCCTCAGCCAATCAATGCAAAAGTCAGCTCTGCCTCCCTGCTTCCTGGTTTTACAGCTTAAAAACTGCATGCTAGAGAAGCTTGGGGTCGCCTCCTGCTCTGCATAGTTTGGAGTGCATCCCTGGTGCACCAGCCTTCTTCTTATTGGGCACATTTTTAATAAAACTTAACTTTTAAAGAGAAACTGCATAGCGTCTTGAAATTCGGACCCTAACACAGAGAGCTACAATTGGTACTGGGGAACTGAACCAAAGAACAAACAGTTGCCATCCAAAAAGGAAATACTTCAGATCCTTATCCCTAATTTGATCCCAGATTATACCCTGGTCATAGACTGGCTATAAAACCCAATTGGCTAATGTCACTATTACTGACTCTAGTAATTGCCTTATTAATTTTTTTGGTTATCCTTATCTTTGAGCCTCTAATTCTTAATACCTTAATTCACTTTATCTCTTCCAGGCTACCACATTTCAAGTTAAAACTATGGTCCTATAAAAATACCAGCCTATACCTACCAACCAGGCAGGAGATCAGGCAACTCAATGCTTCCCAGACAGTGCACTGGAGGAACACGGGTCTGACATGTAGGTGGGACTATGCCTCCAAACAGCAGGAAGTAGCCAAAAAGAAGTCGACTTCCACATTCAAGATTTCAGGCCCATGTCTCCTCAGGGTGGAAATGTCAAGGTTAACTAGGGAACTGGATCCCTGCCGCCACATGCTAACATATTTTACTCCAGAATCTAACATTTTCTAGAGATAGTGAAACTGGAGGCTGAGATAGCCTCTCTGTCAGGGGTGCTAAAAATTAAGGTGACCTGAGAGACACTGTTTCAGATCATCCCCAACACAAAAGGAGAGACTTGACCTCCACGCTGCACAAGCCCCAGGTGGCTACCCAAGGGTGGAGCCCTCTGTAGGCTCTATTATAGATTCGATGAATTTTAGACAATAAATGACTCCTTTTGTCTTGATAAAACCAATGATAAAAGAAACAAGCAGGCGACCTCGGGAGGATGGAGAAGTAAGTTGTGTCTGGGCATTATTCTTCTAGATTACTGGCAAGATGAGCCTAACACTGCATTGTTTTCCTTGATGACCCATGATGGCCTGCAGGATGGTGAAGCACATCTCCATCCAGACAACCTCAGCCCAGTCGGCCTCCACCCAGCTGACTTTCACTCAGTTGATCCCCAGGTGCTTCAACTGCTGACATTGTTCCCTACATCTCTATGTGGTCTTTCCCTTTAAATACTCAGACTTTGATCAATTTGGACAGACTTTGAGGATGAGAATACCTCCCCAACCCTTCACGATGCCAGCTTGCAAATAAAACCTTTGCTTGATCTCCCCCAGAAAGCTGCTGTCTCAATGAGCGGGCGTTTTGCAGCTGGTAGCCAACTGCCTGCCTTTTCTGGTAATAACAAAGGTCATAGTTTGCATTATATAACACACTGTATCGATAAGGTTCCCAAGGGAACCTGACCTGCTACATATCAACAGCGCTGCCTGGCAGTATGTGATGCAAATATAAAGTCTTCCCTCCAGGCTCCTCAACTCAACCACCCACAAGGCTTTCTTTCCTTTTACTCAAACACAACCCTGCCTTGGGGGCCTCACCTCTGCTGGAAACATACATACCCCAACATTCAGGCTTTTCTGACCATTCAAGTACTGCCTCAAACACTAGCTCTTCAGGGCATCTTCCCAATCCCCATCCTACCTTGCTGCTACTATTGTTTGCTTCACAATTTGCCTTATTGTGTCTGAAGGCACCTGTTTCAGTGCTTTTATTTTACTCAGTAAATGCCTTTGTTACTACCTGGCCCGGAGTTGGAGCTCAATAATTGAGTGTTGAATTAATGAATAAAGGAACAACTTAATTTAATTCTCACAACAAATCCCATGGTCCATCTCTGTGGTCCTCAGCCATGACTACACATTAGAATCTCCTGGAAAGCTTTAAAAAAATATTTGATGCTCAAGCTCTGACGCAAGAGATTCTAAATTCTTCAAGAGCCCTTGGAAACCCTGATAGCATAGTAAAGTGCTATGACTGCTTATCAAAGCTGTCAAGGTTAGCTAGGGAACCTGATCTCTGTTGCCACATATTAACAGATTTTATTCCAGAATCTTAACATTTTCTATAGACAACAAAGGTGATTTGCACTGTAGAACCCACACAGTATTGATAAGGTTACCAAGACAATGTGATGTGCCATGTATCAACAGTTCTCCCTGGCAGCTTGTGATGCAAATATAAGTTCTTCAGGGCAGTTGTGATGCAAATACACAATTCCTCCTGATAGTTGTGAAGTGGCTGCTGTAGCCTCCAATCGAATCAGAAATGAAGTTATTACCTCCGCCTCCCATCACTGACACTGCACCCTGCTTTTTGTCAATAAAAAGCACCCACCAAATCTAGGCTCCGTCTTTTTCAACTCACGGAGACTGACCGATTCCCTCATTGGAACATACTATCCCTTAATAAACTTTCCCCTCATTTGCTACTGAAAAGGATGCATCCTCATGTGCTTCGGAGGAGGGGGAGCCCAGTTTGCCACCGGTCAGGAGACCAAACTTGCTAACTCGATCTCTGGAACCCGAATCAGGTCACTCGGGGTCTAATCAGTCACATGACCTCGACAAAAAAGTTGGCAGTTCAAATCCACCAGGTGCTCCTTGGAAACTCTAAGGAGAAGCTCTACTCTGTCCTATAGGGTTACTGTGAGTCAGAAGCAAATTGACGGCAGTGGTTTGGGTTTGATTTGGACCAGTCTTCAGGAACCCTGGTGGTACAGTGGTTAGGAACTTGGTTGCTAACTGAAAGGTCAGTGAATCCACCACGTGCTCGCTGGAAACCCAGTGAGGGCAGTTCTATTCTGTCCTATAGAGGTGCTATGAGTCAGAATTGACCCAGCGCTAATGTGTCTGGTTTCAGTAGGGTGGAGAGAGTCTGAAAGTCTTTTTCTAAAAGACCCCGAAGGAGGGGTAGATTAACCAGTAAGCAAGGTACCCACACAGGTTTATAGTCAGCAAGTATAGCTGGTTTATATATGCTTACGTACCTATCCGTAGTACACAACTTCCCAGGGGTTTCACCACTTCGACATGTGAACCTTGCTGATTGGGTAACCTGTCCCTGCCTTGAGGCCATCCTAATGTGTGGCCGTCTGTGCCAAAGCCCACACTTAAATATATAACCATCCTGGCAGAGGGAAGCCACCAGGGCAGAGAGAGGCCTTGGTCTATCAGGACACCCATTTTCACTCAAGTTCTTACCTGAAGGAGCCTGGTTTTTCTCAGGCTTGCCGAGGCTGAGATGGGGCTGGGAGGCAAGCTCTGTGACCACTGAGAGAAATCGTGGTCCCCAGAGCAGCTTCCCGACTCCTGACTGCCCCTGGTATCTAGAGCAGAACCTTTGGGCACTTTAGGCAGCTGGGTATTCTAAAGAAATGTAAGGGTAGAACCAAGTCCCTCCCAGGCACTCTGGAAGCCGCAGCAGTTACAGCTGTAATGTTCTGAGTTCTGGAGTTCTGGAGGACAGGGCTGGCCATGGAGAAGAATGGGCCATTGTTGAGTAAGAGAGGCCCTGCCCAGCAGCTCTTGCTGAGGGGAGCTTGTCCCTGGATGATGAGGCCTAGAGCTCACAGAGAGCTAGAAGCAACACGTACAGTGGGGTGTCAGGTGTGATATACAAGGATTTCAAACTTACAGCCTATAAAATTGGAGTTTGAACACCTATTCTGTCCCGGAACATCTGTGTGGCCTTGAGTGTCTCACTTACCCTCTCTTGGGTTCAGTTTCACCAAGTGTAAAATGACACACAAGATAGATAGACGACCAGACAGACACATAGATGGCTACACAGAGACGATAGGCAGACAGATACACAGATAGATGCTAGACACATAGATGATAGATGACAGAAAGACAGACAGACATACTACAGAGATTACTTACCATACAGAGATTACAGAGATTACTTACCATACAGAGATTACACATAAATGATAGATGCATGGATGAATAAAGTTAAGAACGGAAAGAGAGATCAGTGGCAGGTTTGAGTTTTATTGGTACACACCCCGGCGAATTCTGAGAGCTCCTCAGTGAGACCTAGAGAAATTGCGCATTTTGAGTTGAGGAAGGGGGTTTATACAGGGCGAATGATCTCTGCCCCCTGCAGACCTTTGTGAGGACTGAGGTAAAAAGGTGGGAGCCAAAGGGATTCAGGTACAAAAAACTGTCTAATTAGCATGAAGGGTGGTGGTGCCTTTGTGGGGTGAGATGGGGTAGGAGGACGGGAGCCAATGGAAAGTGGATGGAGTGAGCGGCTTTATTAGCATATAAAACAACTAGGGACTTTCCCAGAAGGGAGAGACCCTTCAGGAAAAGGGGAAGTTTGGGGAAGGGGGTCTGCTTGAGGGGACTGGTCTGACAAATACATTGTTAGATGACACATAGATACAGAGATGACAATTAAGTCTGCTAACGAACGTAGTTGTTCTTAAGTGCTACATACCTCATTGCTGAATATCACTATGGTCACCTTCAAACTACTCCCCTTGGGAAGCTGCGCACTAATTCCAGCTCCTAGACCACCCTTCAGAGAAATTTTGGAACACTTTCTGGAAAGGCCATTGCCATGGTTGATGGCAATGTAAAGGTCAGATTAACAGGTCTGCATTTCCTCTTCCAAGATCCTTTAGGCTGTTAGCTACATTCTATTCTCTGTCTTGGTGACCACCCTCGAGCCAGATAAATAAATTTGAATTCCTTTTCCTGATCCACATTACTCATTAAATAAAAACTTGGCATTCCTGACAAACCCCATCCCCTTTGAATTCTGGCTATAAAAACCACTAAAAATGTAACCCAAGCAGGACAGTTTATTGGCCGCTGCGTGGGGCACAGGGTGCTGCAAATCTGAAAATAAGTTATTTCTTGAACCCCACACTGTCTCTGAATTTTCGGCTACAGCGACAGGCAGACGAACCTGAATTCAATTTGGCAACATGATGGAACGCTGGCAAGTTTGCAAACTTAATTGTATAGTTGTTGGTGAGGAAGTTTTTAACTGGCAAAAGAATAACTGTATTGGAGCACCCTCCCTACTCCTCACCTGATCTGGCCGCCAGTGACTTTTTTCTTTACTCGAAGATAAAGGAAATATTGAAAGGAAGACATTTTGATGACATTCAGGACATCAAGGGCAATACGACAACAGTTCTGATGGCCATTTCAGAAAAAAAATTCAAAATTGTTTTAAAGGGTGGATTAGGGACTGGCGCCGGTGCATGACTCCCCAAGGAGAGTACTTCAAAGTGGCTGTAGTGATACTTAGCTGCCTCGACCCGCGGGACAAATCAACGGAGAGACGAGGGGGGAGCCTGAGAAAATGAAGGTGGGGCAAGAGACGCGGAGAAATGGAGGCAAGACAAAATTCTGATCAAGCCTCAAACTTTATTGAATGCAACAGCGGAATATATACTTTGAGGAGGGGAGGGTCTTGCAGTTAGGTGAGGTCTAGTAAGAAGTGCTTGGCATTCAGTGATTGGTTAGGGGCAAGCGTGGGTGGTGGTGCTGGGCAGTGACGCGTGGGACTTTCCAAACTTCCAAGCTTCCTGTATGCTAAACAATGGCACACAGGACTTTCCAAATTGCCTGTATGCTAAACAATGGCACACAGGACTTTCCAAGTTTCCTGTGTGCTGGTAAGCAGTGACGCACGGGCTTTTCCAAGCTTCCTGTATGCTGGGCCTGGGGGGCTTCCCCATGGTCCCCAACATCTCCTCCCTTTTTGTTTTATTTATTGGGATGTGGGCTTTAATCGGGAGAGGGAGTAGTGACCATGGCTCCTCCTGTTGTTCTTTCGCTCTTGGTATTTTTTGTGGAGGAGAGGCAGAGCGATAGTGTTGTCATGTGATAGATACCAACCTCTATGCAAGCCAGGTATGCTCCAGGGAAACGTAGAGGAGTTAATAATAACTTTCCCTTGCAATGCTTTGCTTCGCACTCAACCCGATGCCCATACCTCTCTTCCCAGGCTGGTAAGGAGGTAAGCATGCCTCTACTTATCATGCTGTCCCCTTGGGGAGGAAGCTAGGGCACCCCATTGCTGGCAGCGTAAGCTTCGTCAACTGCCATGCGATGATAGTGAACTTGAATAGGTTTAGCCTGTGCAGCATCTATTTGTTGCTTGATGAGGTTTGTTATTCTTCTAAAAGCCCAGGGGCCGAAGGCCAGGAACAGCAATATACCTAGAACAGGGCCAGCAAAACTGAGAAGTAGATTAGTGAGCCACGAAGTTCCGGGTAGGTTGAGACCCCATGGTCCTGACCCGGTTCTCAATTCCCGTTGTCTTTGGTTTAAGCACTCTCTGAGTTTAGCCATGGAGTCTTTAATGACTCCTGAATGATCTGTATAAAAACAACATTGTTCTTTCAAGGCTGCACATAAACCGCCTTCTTTGAGAAAAATTAGGTCGAGCCCCCTTCGATTTTGGAGGACTACTTCCGATAAGGAGGTTAGCGAGTCCTCTAATTTAGAGACGGATTGCTCAATGGCTTTTAGATCTTCAGTGATGGCAAGGTTTAAGCTGTGGAGTTGCTTAGGTCCCTCTATTAAGGCTGCAGTACCAGTACTAACTCCTGCCGCCACGCCTAGGCCTAGAAGCACTGCTAAGGTTAAAGAGATGGGTTCCCTTTTAAACCTAGCGGTTTGCAATTGGTATTGGGTTAGGAAGTTATCTCCAGTGTGATAAATGATTCTGGGGAAGATTCGGACCATGACACAAAAGTCACGTGACTGATTAAACACACTGGTGGATACACAAGGTGTGAGTCCGGTGTTACAAGCCCACCAGCCCCCTATCGGGGGAATAAGATAATATGTATCAGAAGTGTGAGGACTCTTTAAGGTCCGATTACAGAGCCTTGCTAGTTGGGGGGTGGGTGGGGTACCAATACAGGTTCCTGTCGATCCAGAAACTGCAGTAAGGGTGAGTCTTTTTTCGGATATCCAGCTGCAATTAGTGTGATCAGTTAGGTTGGAATAATTTCCCATTAAGGTAAGTTCTTCATAATAAGGGGGGGTAGTTGCCAAACACAGCCAGCAGGACTTGGTCAAGTTGGAATTAGTGTCGTTGAGGACTTGAAAAGCACCTTGTACCAGGTTTAATAATCTTTGACTACTAGAGAAGTTTGAAGATGGGTGTGCCTTAGATAAATCTAAGGATGGAAGTGATGGAGTAGTTGTGACTAGAGGTGATGGAGTAACTGTGACTAGGGGAGTTGGGCCTTGTGGTTTTGGCTTTACGGGCTTTTGTTGTTCAGACTCTATGGGTTTTTGTTGTTCAGACAAAACTGTATTTGGTCCTATGGACTGAGATGTGGGGTTACTTATTACGAGGCGAATTTGGATAAGGGCTCCCTCGCTTCCCCCATAGTTCCAGAACACCACACCCCAATTTAGACCTGTAATCCATTGTGTTTTTATGGCTTCCCCTTTTGCTGCTTCATTAAATCGGACCCTTATGAAATCTAAGTCAGTGGTTTTACATTCACGGCGTTTATATAATTCCATGGTTGTATACTTGCCGGGTCCTACGTTGGCAAAGGAGAATGTTAAAAGGTCCCAGTTGCCCACATTCCATTTCCAATCTCCATCATTCGAGGTGACACAACTCCAACTCTTACAGAAATAGTTCGCTGTCCCCCCCCCCCCAGTGTCTACCTTTGTTATTCCCGGGGCAGCTGTAAAATCCATAACTACGTACTAGATTAGGAGGGGTGCTTCTTGCAGAGCGAATGGATTGGTGCAAACAAAAGTATAGATCAGGCCACCAGGTATATGGCGGAGCCTGATGTGAGGTACTGTTAAGAACAGTGCCTTCGCTTAGATCTATGATTGTCCAATTAAGTAGTCGGGGAGCATGGGGGTTAGAGTTGCGGGAGATGGCAAGGCTAGATTTGATATATGTAGAAACAAGTATTAGCAAGATGGCTGAAAGGCTTATCTGTGGTGAATTGTTGCTTTTCATCCTGCACGGTTTTCTCAGCGTCTCACTTCAGCGATGCCGGACACAGGTGGTTTTCACAGCCTACGAAAGAGGAGAAAGTTTTTCAGGGGTATTGTCCCTGGAATGGGAATTATCATTGATAGGCTTAACAAGACGTTCGGGTAGCCACCGAGGGGCTCCTTCTGCAGTATCATACACACATGCATGACCTCTGCCCCAGATAAGAACCGGGTCAGGACCGTGCCATTTGTGGGTTATGGGATCTTTCCATATAACCTTGGCATATTGATTTTTAGTCTTTTGATGCCAAAGGCGATCGGCTGCAGAATTTCCGTTCAGATCCAATTGCAGGAAATTAAGGATGAACAATGCATGATGTAGAAGATTATGAGGAGAGCCTTTAGTGGGGTAAACAGTGTTTGCTTTAAACTTGGATATGGTGTATTTAAGGGTTTGGTGAGCTCGTTCTATTATGCCTTGTCCCTGAGGATTATAGGGAATGCCAGTCACATGTTTGATTTGGAATTGACTACAGAAGTTCTTAAAGGTCTGGGATGTGTAGCCTGGTCCATTATCTGTTTTGATTTGTTGGGGCCGTCCCATGACAGCAATGCATTGAAGGACATGTGCTATAACATTTTTAGAGGCCTCACCACTATGGAGGGTGGCATGGAGGAACCCACTAAAGGTGTCAATAGTTACATGGGTATACTTGAGGTTGCCAAATTCAGGAATATGGGTAACATCCATCTGCCAGATTTCATTGGGAAGTAGGCCCCTTGGGTTAACTTCCAGGTGGGGAAGAGGCAGAAGAGTTACGCATGCGGGACAGTCCTTAACGATCTGCCTCGCTTGTTCTTTAGAGATCTTAAACATAAGACGAAGTGTACGGGCATTGAGGTGGTGAAGAGCATGAGCCTGTTGGGCCTTGGCAATGGGCTCTAGGGTAGCTGAGAGGACCAAGTGTGTTTGTTTGTCTGCAAGGCTATTGCCTTCGGAGAGGGGTCCTGGGAGGTCGGTATGGGCTCGCAAGTGCCCAATAAAAAAGGGGTCTTTTCTTTCTAGGATGAGTGTCTGGAGTCGCTGGAAGAGAGGCACAGCGTTGGAAGATGGTTTGATATATGGAACAGTTTCCAACACAGGGACCGAGAGGGCTATGTAAGCACTGTCGGTATAGAGATTAAAGGGGATATCATGTAGTATGGTGAAGACTTGTATGATAGCGAAAAGCTCCACAAGCTGGGCTGACTTGTAAGGTGACTGGACACTATATTCCTGTGAGTTTATGACCCATGCCGCAACACCAGAGGATGACCCGTCTGAAAAAACCAGGGAGGCCCCTTTCAAGGGCTGAGCAGATGTAATTTTGGGGAAGATGAAGGAGTGCCTTTGGGCAAACTGGAGGAGTTTGTGTGAAGGGTAATGATTATCTATAGAGCCCTGGAATGTAATGAGGGTAATTGCCCAGTCATCATCATTTTGAGAGAGCCAGTCTACTTGTTCCTTGGTATATGGGACTATAAGGTGATTAGGATCCCGTCCAAAATGTAGGCGCCCCTTTTCTCTGCCTGTCTTTATAATCTTTGCTACCAGCGCAGGGTATGTGACAAGGACCTTGGATGGATTGGTCGACAGGTGTATCCATAGGAGGGGTCCCTCTTGCCACAACACTCCTGTGGGCATATGGGGTGTCTGGCAAACTATCAGAGCAAAGGGTTTGTCATAAGCAAGAAAAGTGACTTGTTGTTGTTGCACCGCCAGTTCAACAGTATGAAGGGCCTTTGACGCCTCTGGGGTGAGTTGCCGGGGGGAGAGAGGGTCGGGGTCCCCTCGAAGAACATCAAACAATGGTTTTAGTTCTCCTGTTGTGAGTCGGAGATACGGTCGGAGCCAGTTTATATCTCCCAGGAACCTTTGGAAGTCATTTAGGGTTTGTAATTGAGAGGTTTGAAAGCTAAGCTTTTGTGTGCGAATTTGGTTACCGTTTAATTGAAAGCCCAGGTAGTAATAGGGATCTGTAAGTTGAACCTTGTGAGGGGCAATTTGAAGCCCCAAAAGAGCCAGGCTATGGGTTAAATCTTGGCTGCAATTAAGCACTTCAAGACGGGTGGCACCAGCCAGCAGGATATCATCCATATAATGAATGATGTACATAGAAGGCCATCGGCGGCGGAGAGGGTCCACCGCTTGGGCAACAAATTTTTGACATAGCGTAGGGCTATTGGCCATGCCTTGAGGGAGAACCTTCCACTGATAGCGTTGCATTGGCCCTTTAAAATTGATAACAGGGAGGCTAAACGCAAAGCGTTCCCTATCGAGTGGGTGAAGAGGGATGGTAAAGAAGCAATCTTTAAGATCAATAATGATTTTAAAATAGTTAGCTGGAATGGCAACGGGGGAGGGGAGTCCAGGTTGAAGGGCCCCCATTGTAAACATAGTTTTATTAATTTCTCTGAGGTCCTGGAGGAGTCGCCAGGACCCGTTTTTCTTTTTGATCACAAATATAGGAGTATTCCAAGGGGAGGTGGTTGGTTCTAAATGTCCAGCAGCCAGCTGTTCCTGCACTAACTTTGTGGCAGCTGCGAGTTTTTGTTCAGTCAAGGGCCATTGATCTACCCACACTGGAGACTCAGATTTCCACTTAATCTTATCAGCGTGGGGTGCAGGCGAGTCAATGACTGCTACGGAAAATTTTCACTTCCCAAGCCTGCACGATTGGTTTTAGGCGCTAAGGGAAGAGGCTGTTTTATACCTTGATTATTCTTCCCCAGTCCTTGTCCCGGTAGGAAACCCAGGTTAAGCATCTGCTGGGTAATTATCTCATTTGGGCTACACATGATGATTCCCAATTGGGATAAAACATCACGGCCCCATAGATTAACAGGTAAACCTGGAACAATGTAAGGCCGAATTTGTCCTGCGTTACCTTCAGAGTCTTTCCAAGTAAGAATTTTTGAGCTTTGTTTTGGGTTGACTGACTGGCCAATGCCCTCAAGATGGGTTATGGCGGTCTCACAGGGCCAGTTGGAAGGCCGGTATTTAGTGGACATTACTGTGGTATCTGCCCCCGTATCCATTATTCCTTCGAAGGTTTTGCCATCCAACTGGAGAGTAAGCTTTGGCCTATCAGGGGTGATTGGTTGTAGCCAATAGGCGTCTGAGGACCCGAAGGCAACATCAGGCCGCCGGGGAACTAAATGCCTATGGGGTGTAGGTAATAAAGGGAGCAATAAGATCTGAGCTATTCTTTGACCTGCATGTATGGATACCGGCCCCGAGGGGGCAGAAGCCAAAAGGGAAATCTGTCCTGTATAATCATTATCAATAACTCCCGGGAGAATTTGAAGACCGGCCGAGGAGGAGCTGCCTCGCCCTATTATCAGCCCAAACGTTTACGGGGGCAATGGTCCTCGGACCTTAGTGGGAATGACCCGAATGCCCTGTTCAGGGGTCAGTATTGTACTGGTGGCGGCACGGAGGTCCAAGCCGGCACTTCCAGGGGTGGCGCGGCAGAGGGAGCTGAAACCTGTCTCTGTGTCTGTTTTTGGGGAACAAACCTGACTGCCCCTAGGTTCTGTTCCGAGGGTGGGGCCAGGGGCTGGCCCCGCTGGGAGTTTCCCTGTTTCGGGGGGGAGAGGCTGACCGTTAATGTCAGTTTTGGAATAACAATCTACAGCCCAATGCTTGCCCCTTTTGCACCGGGGGCACACTGAGGTGGGAGGCCCTCGATGTTGTTTACCCAGGGGACATTCGCGCACAAAATGGCCAGGCTGTTTGCAATTAAAACAAGTTTTTTGTGATGAGCTGAGGTCCAAACCCTTAAGCACCGCGCCTATGGCAACGCCAATGGCATGGGAGGCTTCGATACCCGAACAAAGTCGGACGTAATCGGAGAGATCTCCCCTGCGATGAGGCCGCAAGGCTTCTTGACAAGAGGGGTTAGCATTTTCAAAGGCAAGGTGTTTGATAAAAGCACTGCCGGTCTCACCTTCTCCTACTAGCCTTTCGGCAGCGTCAGTTAATCGGCTGATGAATTCACTATATGGCTCATCAGGTCCCTGGCGAATTTTAGCCAACGAGGCAGTGGCCGCCCCCTTGGGGGGGAGCCGTCTCCAGGCTCGAAGGCCAGCGTTTTGTATTTGCGATAACAAACCAGGGGGAAAATTTGCCTGTTTTTCATTGGTGTCATATGGAGCCCGCCCCAAGAGTTTATCTCTTGTCCAGGTGCGGGAGGTTTTGCTTTCTCCATTACGTTGTGCCGTCTCTCGGCACTGTTCAGCAAACTCAGTACGCCAGAGAACAAAATCTCCCCCTGATAAACAGGCCCGGGCCAAAAAATGCCAATTATTAGGTGTAAGCCATCGGTCACTAAGGCTTTCAAGTAATGCTATACTGTAAGGGGCTGTTGGGCCGTAGTTATTAACAGCCACTTTTAGGTCTTTAACATGTTTTACGTTTAGGCGGCGATATTTCTGGGGGCTAAGGCTGTCAGGTTGGACATCATCTGCATCAGGATTCTCGACCTCTTCTTCCTCTTCTATTCTGGGGCTTTCTTGCTCTTCTTCACTTTCTATTTCGATTTCCGCCTGCTCGCGCTGACTACGGGTTACCGGGAAGGTGAGGAGAGTCTTAGGACGGCCTGGGGTACCTTGTGACACACCGCCCCGGAATCGCGTTTTAGGATTTTGGGCCAGGCTGAGTGAATTAAGCTCTTGCTCAAGGGCTTGGAGCTCCTTTTGGAGCTCTAACTGTCTCTGCCTGCGAGCAACAAGTTTTTCTAGTGTCGATATATCCTGCTCAAGGGAGTTTTCCATTGAGCGGGGAGGACAGCTGGGTCCTGGGCCAAGGGGTGGGGTGGCCGGGTTAGGAGAGCCTGGGGGATAGGGAGGAGGCTTTTGGAAGGCCGGGGCTGTAAAGGTATAGGGATAGGCATCCTCACGGTAATGAGCGGCGTGTTCCTCAAGCGTGGTCTGATCTTCAGGGGACAGTGGGTCAGAATCAGGTTTATCGGTGCTGGCTTTTAAGGACGGGTAAAGGCCCTTGGAGGGATCAGTATGACTCTTTTGCGGGGATGTGTGTGTTCCGAGGGCCTGAGGCTCCTCAGAGACTGAGGGGCAGGCGGAAGGGGGACGGGACTGTTCCTTCATAACCCTTTCACCCATCTGGGCGAGATGTTGAACGTCAGGAGCATTATGGGAACTCTGGAGGACATCATTTATCAAATTCCAATAAGAAAAGCAAGTGACTGGGACCTTCTCAGGTCCGAAAGTTTTATAATAGTCATTCAAACAATCTCCAACCCGTTTCCAAATTTGTGGGCTAATGGTGCCCTCCTGAGGAAACCATGGGCACACATCCGACAGAAACATAAAAAACTGAGCTAAGTCTTTCTTTTTTGCCTTAATCCTCCGCATCTTAAAAGACTCTTTGATTCCCGTGAGGAACAAATCATGTGAACTTAATTCTTGCCCCATAACTTTAACCCACTCACCTTACGCAGATCAAAACTCACAGGGCGGCTACTCCCGCGGTGATCGGGACGGGTCTGACTCACGAGCGACTTTTCTCGCGGAGACCCCGGTCGAGCTGGCTCACACCCGGTGCAGCAGCTCAGGATGCCTGGCCAGGACTTCCTTCTCCGTAGTGGGTGTCTTTCAGCAGTCTCGTACCCCCAGCCCCACGTTGGGTGCCAGTTTTGCCCCGACCCGCGGGACAAATCAACGGAGAGACGAGGGGGGAGCCTGAGAAAATGAAGGTGGGGCAAGAGACGCGGAGAAATGGAGGCAAGACAAAATTCTGATCAAGCCTCAAACTTTATTGAATGCAACAGCGGAATATATACTTTGAGGAGGGGAGGGTCTTGCAGTTAGGTGAGGTCTAGTAAGAAGTGCTTGGCATTCAGTGATTGGTTAGGGGCAAGCGTGGGTGGTGGTGCTGGGCAGTGACGCGTGGGACTTTCCAAACTTCCAAGCTTCCTGTATGCTAAACAATGGCACACAGGACTTTCCAAATTGCCTGTATGCTAAACAATGGCACACAGGACTTTCCAAGTTTCCTGTGTGCTGGTAAGCAGTGACGCACGGGCTTTTCCAAGCTTCCTGTATGCTGGGCCTGGGGGGCTTCCCCATGGTCCCCAACACTTAGCAATGAGGTATCTAGCACTTCTTCTAGGATGAATACAGGAACCTAATTGCCAGACCTTATAGACAGAAGACAGGTAGATACATAAATACATAATGTTGAAATGAGGTATAAGTGACAGCCTTTGAGGAAGAGCACAGTAAAAATTCAAGGTATTAAAGAAAGCCCCAGGAAACAACTTAATTGCAGAAAATATAGTCGGCTCCGACTCGACGGCACTTAGCTTGGCAATCTCACCTTTGCCTTACAAAACATCTGTCACAAGACAAGGCTGGGGACAGCCTTGCAAGTGACCCCTAGACCTTGACCACATTTTATAACTAACAGGAATTCCAGGTGGCCTTAACCAATCAATGTAAAGATCAGTTCCCCCTCCCTGCTTTGTAATCTCACAACTTAAATACTGGGTGCTGAGGAGGCTCGTTGTCACCCACTGCTCTGTGTAGTTTGGGGTGCGTCCCTGGTGCATCAGTATTTTTCCTATTGGGCATATTTTTAAATAAAATTTAACCTTTAAAGTAACAGCGTCACATCTTGAAAATCACGGACCCTAACAATAACACAGATACATAGGTAGACAGATAGCTGTTCTGAGTACACTTCAACTCATGGTGACCTTATTTATGTGCAAGAGAACAAAATATTGCCCTTTCCTGCATCACTCACATGATCGCAGACATGTTTGAGTCCCTCTTTGTGGCTATTGCTCCAATCCCTCTCACCTTACCAGGGTCTCTCTTATGCAAAGGTATGATGCTGAGCTGCGCTGGCACCAGCTTGCAGAGGTATGTGACAGCTGATTGTGACTATCCAAGGATTTTGATACCTGGTTGCTAAAACTTTGGTGGCTTGAGATTAGCTGTAGTGGGAATACTGACATCACAGGCATTAGCAAACCCTACAATCCAGAGCATTTGGGAGTTGTTTCCCAAGAACTATTGTGCAGCAACATGTCACAAGCCAGAACTTCAGAGAATAACAAGACCAGTGTAGCCAGAACAGAGTGAGCAAGGAGGTGAACTAGGAACATGGGAAATCCTGTGGGCCTTTGGCTTTTGCCCTGAGTGAGACAGGGATCCTTCAGAGGCTTTAAAAAAAAAAAAAAAGTTTTATATAGTTATAATTTATATACTAGAAACCCTGGTAGCATAGTGGTTAAGAACTACAACTACGAACCAAAAGATCAGCAGTTTGGTTCCACCAGATGCCCCTTGAAAACCTTGTGGGTTGCTATGGGTAACAATTGATGCAATGTTTTTTTTTAATTTGTGTACCATAAAATTCACCCATTTTAAGGGTAATTTATTTATTTTTTTCTCATTCATAAGTTTTTTCTAAGTAAATTTATAGAGCTGTACAATCATCACTATAATTTAAATTCAGAACATATCTATCACCCCAAAGATAACCTTCACACCATTTACAGTTCTTCCCTGTTCAGGTCCTCAGCACCAGCAACCTCTAATCTACCTTCTGTTTCTACGCACGAAGGGTTTTGAGCAGAGTAGGAGCACGGTCTGACTTAGATTACTGTTACTCCCGTGTCCTTTCTGTTAAAGCATGATAAAGTCCCTGTTTTTTTTTCAGATTGTTCTTGTCAATCTTATGGCAGCATACAACATGTCGGGGGGTACCTGCAGTGCAATGCATTACTTAATTTAGACCTTCTGGCCATTCATGGTCTTGTGACTATCACAGAATGATTGGGTGGGACATCGCTTGTGTAAGGTGTCTCTGGCCCACTAAGGGTATTATTGCGCAGCCTACTAATCATGCAAATATGGTGCATAAAACCCTTTAGGGGGGTGAAACCATGCAAATAAATTGTATGGAACCTTAAAAGGGGATTAGTCAGTTTTGCCATCTTTAGAATAAACCAATCCCGGAAGTAAGGAGAGGAACTCACTACAATCAAGAAAGAAGATCTGGGAGTGGACTCTGTGTTTTGGATTCAGGGTCTCTGAACTTAAAATCTCCCAGACCCAGGAGACAGAGAGAGCTGTGACACTGTAAAAAGCAGTAAGACAGTGAGACAGAAGTGTGGCAGAGAAGTAGTAAAATCAGAACTAGGAGACCAACATAGCTGGCATGGTGGATTTCCTGGCCCAGAGAGCAAGGTACCTACAGTGGACATGTCGATCTCTGGAATGAGAGAGCTAAGAGCTTTTGGGCAGGATGCTTGCTGGCAGAGTGAGGTGCCTCCAGAAACTTGTTGGCAGAGCTGAAGAAAGAGTTGTAACACTTTCCCTAGCAAGGCAGAGGCCAGGCTGACAGCCATGGGCCAGGGAGTCGAGAAGCTGAGAGAGAGGCCTGCCTGTGGTCATAGTTACAAAGCTGTCCTGACCAAAGAACTGCATCCTGAGTTGTTCCGGACCCTGAATTGTAACCTGCTACTTCACTAATAAACCCCTAAGTATGACTGTGGTCTGCGAGTTCTACATGGGCCTTTCAAAGAATTAGCAAATCTAGCAGAGAAATAGAGCGTGCCATGGGGGCGGGGGTGGGGAGGTAAGCTGGTGTCGGAATTTGCAAAAACGTAGGAGAAAGAAAGCAGGTCTGACTCCCACCTCATTGGAGTCAACCTTGGGCTGATGTGGAGTTAGAGGAGGTCTAATGCCATGTTGCCATTTTTACCCAAAAGGATCAAACTGCTGTGATTCACAGGGTTTTCACTGGCTGATTTTCACAAGTAGATCTCCAGGCCTTTCTTCCTACTCTGTTTTGGGAAGCAATGCTGAAACCTCTTCAGCCTCACAGTAATATGCGCCTCCATGGACAAATGGGTGGCAGCTACGTGGGTGGTGGACAGGCCAGAAACTGAGCTGAGGTCTGCCACATGGAAGATGAGAATTCTACCACTGACTCACTGTCATGGATTGAATTGTGTCCCCCAAAAAACATGTGTAGTCATTTGGCTGGGCCAGGATTCCCCTCCATTCCGGGATTTTCTGATGCTGTAAATCCTAATTTCTGCCTGTGGTTAACAGAGTGGATTATGTTAGAGAGGATTAGGGTAGGACTGTAAAGCCCTTCCTAAGGCCACTTTCCTGCTCCACGGTAAAGGAAGTTTCCCCGGAATGTGGCTTTTGCCACCTTTCATCCTTTCATCCTACGAGAGATAAAAGGAAAGGGAAGCAGGCAAAGAACTGGGAACCTTACACCATCAAGAAAGCAGCACTAGATGACTAAAACACCCACCATTCTCTCTTTTGCAGATTAAACTCATTGCCACTGAGTCACTTCCAACAACAGTGATTCTATAGAACAGAGTAGAACTGTCCCATAGGGTTTACAAGGAACAGGTAGATTCAAACTGCTGACCTTTTGGTTAGCAGCCAAGCTCTTAACCACTATGCCACCAGGGCTCCCCCTTTCAGATTAGGTGACCTAAATTTTCAGGAGCAAGGGGGAAGGACACCCACCAGGCCCGGTAGTGGTGTTATTAGTTGCCTTTCAGTTGGCTCAGTTGGGTGTTGTTGACGTTGTTAGGTGCCACAGAGTTGGTTTTAGCTTGTAGTAACCGTATGTACAACAGAACTGAACCCTGCCTGGTTCTGTGCCATCCCCACAATTGTTATGCTTGAGCCCGTCGTTGCAGCCACTGAGTCAATTCATCTTGTTGAAGGTCTCCCTCTTTTTAGACTACCCTCTACTTTACCAGGCATGATGTCCTTCTCAAGGGGTTGATCCCTCCTGACAACATGTCCAAAGTATGTAAGATGTAGTCTCAACATCCTTTGTTCTAAGGAGCACTCTGGTTGTACTTCTTCCAAGGTAGATCTGTTCATTCTTTTGGCATTCCATGGTCTAATCAATACTCATCTCCAACAGCAAGATTCAAAGTTGTCATTTCTTCTTCGATCTTCCTTGTTCATCGTCCAACTTTCACATGTATATGATGCAAGTGAAAATACCAAGGCCTGGGTCAGTCTCACCTTAGTCTTCAAAGTGACAGCTTTGCTTTTCAACACTTTAAAGAGGTCGTTTGCAGCAGACTTTCCAATGTAATGTGTCTTTTGATTTCTTGACTGCTACTTCCATGACTGTGGATCCAAATAAAATGTAATCCTCAATCTGTTCTCCTTTTATGCTGCTGCTGCTGCTGCTTACTGGTCCAGTTGTGAGGAATTTTGTTTTCTTGATGCTGAGATGCAATCCATACTAAAAGCTATGGTCTTTGCTCTTCATCAGTCAGCGCTTCAAGTCCTCTTCACTTTCAGCAAGCAAGGTTGTGTCATCTGTATAATACAAGTTGTTAATTAGCCGTCTCCGATCCTGATGCCCTGTTTTTCTTCATATAGTCCAGTTTCTTAGACTATTTGCTTGACATACAGATTGAAAAGATATGGTGAAGGGAAGCAACCCTGACTCCTTCCTTTCTTGACTTTAAATCATGCCGTGAACCCTTGTTCTGTTCGCATGACTGCCTCTTGATCCAAGTACAGATTCCTTAAGAGCACAATTAAGTGTTCTGAAATTCCCATACTGCACAGTGTTATCTGTCATTCGTTATGATCCACAGAGTTGAATGCCTTTGCATGGTCAATAGAACACAAGTCTGGTGGGGTGTCAGCAAATGCTGAATTAGACATCAGAGCTGAGCTGTAATCTCCCAGCCATTGCAAGTAGTGAGAGAAGCTTGGGGTGGGAGCTCTCCCATCAGTTAGCTCAGAGAGCTGTGCCAGTTGAGGACACTGTGTGCTTTGCTGGCTTCTGGCCCCACCCCCTTTGGCCGCGTTTGGGGACAGAGTTTCTGTGACAGGCTGAGTCAGTCCTGCCTTGGCTAGCTTCCTGAGGAGCTGGAAGGCACACGGGCAGTAAGGCTGAGTTCAAGCGAAGCAAACACCGAGGACTCTCACATCTCCTGGATTCAACAAGGAGGTAATACCTGCAGAAATCCCTCAGCAGTAAGTGGTGTCTCCCTTTGAGGCCTTTACTGGTTAAGCCAGAAGGGGGCATGGCCTGAGATGACCTCAAGAAATGGTAGTAAGGCCTGTGGATTCTAATTAGCAGCTGTTGAGAGGCCTGGGAATCTGGAGGTCGGAAGCAGAAGGGCTTGGAACAGAGGTGAGGCCAGGTGAGGTGTGTTAGGGGTCAGCACAGGGCATCTCTGAGGAGTGACAAAATGGCTACAGTGGTGGTCACAGTCAACGCCTAGGCCTTCCTGGGAGGTGAAACCTTGAAGTCACTTTGCCTGTTCAAGCCTTACTTTCTTTATCTGTAAAGTGGAGAAAATAAGACTTACCTCACAGAGTTGTTATAAGGATTCAGTGAAATGTCTGTGAAGCTTTTTTCAGAATTTTTGGTCCACAGGAAGCCTTCATGGTTGTTGTTAGCTTCTGTGGAGTTGATTCCAACTCGTAGGGACCCCATGGATTGTGTAAACTTTGCTCATGTGAAAGCAGGTTGCCAGGCTGAACTTCTGAAGTATCGCTGACTGGGTCTGAGCTGCCAACCACTGGGTTAGCAGTCAAGTGCAAACCATTTGCACTATCTAGGAAACCCTGGTGGTGCAGTGGTTAGCTGCTACTTCTGCTAACCAATAGGTTGGCAGTTCAAATCCACTAGGTCCTCCTTGGAAATTCTATGGGGCAGTTCTGCTTTGTCTTACAGGATTGCCAGGAGTTGAAACTGACTCAACAGCAACAGGGTTTTTTTTGGTTTTTAGGGAGATTCAAGCCTTCTACAGACAATCATATTACTTTTCTTGTTTTTGTGATGTATTATTATTGTCAGTTATTGTCACTAACAATCAGTTACTGTATTATTATTGCCACCAAGAGGCCTTGAGTGGAAGGAAACAGAAACTAGAGACCCAGCCCCTAGGCCACGGCCTCTCAGACTTACTGTGCATACAACCCTTCCAAGGATCTTGGTGAAATACAGATTCTGATTCATTGGGTATGGAGCGTGGTCCTAGATTCTGTATTTCTAACTTGTTCTCTGGCATTGTTGATTGATACGACTAATCCTGCGACTACACTTTGAGTAACAAGCCTTTAAAACCACACTGTCTAATAAAGTAGCCTAGAGACCCCTGTGTCATCAAGACACCAGATGACTTCAAGGTGCAGCAACGCTGGTACCAATTGTTGTCATTGAGTAGTTCCATGTAACTAGATGACTTGGTCACAAGTGGAGCAGATCTACTTCCCATAATGCAATTCTCTTCCACAAGGTAATTTATTTTGTTATTGTGCTTTCGGTGAAACTTTACAAATTAGTTTTGCATTCTATAATGTATACCCAAATTGTTTTGTGACACGGATTAGTTTATACACACATTGTTTTGTGACATAGGTTGCAATCCTTGTGATGTGTCAGCATTCTTCCCTTTCACCCTCCAACTTCCCATTTTAATCCATGTATTTTTCCTCTCCCTTCCTGCCTTCTTTTCATTGATTTTGAGCAGGTGTTGCCCTTTTGGACTCATATACACGCTCCTCATCTGTGTTACTGTTTGCCATGTTGACTCGCGTAATCTCTGGCTGAAAGATGAACTTTGGGAGGGCCTTCAATTCTGAGTTCAAAGGTTTCTGGGGGCCATAGTCTCAGGGTTTCTTCCAGTTTCTGTCAGAGCAGCAAGTGTGCATGTGTGCATGTGTGGACGTGTGCGTGTGAGTTAGAATTTGGCTCTACATTTTTCTCCTGCTCCGTCTGGGACCCTCTATGGTGATCCCTGTCAGAGTGGTTTGTGGTGGTAGCTGGGAACCATCTAGTTCTTCTGGGCTCAGGTTGGTAGAGCTGTGATACTTACAGTCCATTAGTCCATTGGACTAATCTTTCCCTTGTGTCTTTGGTTTTCTTCATTATCCTTCACTCTGGACAGGATGAAACAAGTAGATGTATCTTAGATGGCCACTCATAAGCTTTTAAGACCCAGAATGCTACTCACCAAAGTTGGATGTAGGACATTTTCTTTATGAACTTTGTTACACCACTTGAGCTAGATGTCCCCCAAGTAATGCAGTCCAAACTGAGATATGCTTGTAAGTGTAAATTACACAGAACTTAGAATGAAAAAAGCATAGAATATCTTTTTCAATGTGAATAGACACTTCAACAAAGAAGATATTCATGTGGCTAACAGACAGACGAGGAAATGCTTTTGATCAGTAGTTACTAGAGAAATGCAAATCAAGTCTACAGTGAGATATCATCTCCCACTGACATTAGTTGCATGAATCAAAATAACAGGAACAAACAAATGTTGGACAGGCTGTGGGGAGGTTGAAACCCATAAGCACTGCTGGCAGGAATGCGAAATGGTACAACCATTTGGAAAATGAGATGGCACTTCCTTAGAAAGCTAGAAATAGAAATACTGTACAATCCAGCAATCTCACACCCCAAAATAATCCATTGCCACTGAGTCAATTTCAACTCATAGTGACTGTATAGGACAGAGTAAAACTGCCTGATAGAGTTTCCAAAGAGTATATATCCCAGAGAAATAAGAACTGTCATATAAATGCACACATGCACACATATGTTGATTTCAGCAATATACCATTCACAATAGCGAAAAGATATGAACAACCCAAATGGCCCTGAACAAATGAATGGATAAACAAACTGTGGTTCACACACCCAGTGGCATACTGTGCAATGGTAAAGCACAATGATGACTCTTCAAAACATCTCATAACATGAATCTTCAAAACATCTCATAACATGAATCTTCAAAACATCTCATAACATGAATCTTCAAAACATCTTAGAACGTGGATGAATCCGAGGGCATTACGCTGATTGAGATAAACCAATTGCCAACGGACAAATACCGTATGAGACCACTGTTTTAAAAACTCATGAAAAGGGTTATACACAAAAAGAAGCAATCTTTTATGGTTATGAGGGAGGAAACGAAAGGTGGTAAGAGGAAAACACTAAATAGGAAATAAGTCAGTGATAATTTGCTGAAAGGTAAGAGTACACAGTACTGGGGAAGACAGCACGACTTGACCAGGCCAAGACCACGGAAACGTCACAGGCCCATCGAAGCTCCTGGAGGGACCGAACTACTGGCTGAGGGCTGAGGTCCGTGGTCTCGTAGAATATCTAGCTCAACCGGCATAACATAGTTCATAAAGAAAATGTTCTACATTCTAACTTTGGTGAGTAACATCTGAGGTCTTAAAAGCTTGCAGGTGGCCATCTAAGACATTCCACTGGCTCCATCCCATCTGGAACAAGGGACAACGAAGAAAACCAGAGACACAAGGGAGAGATGAGTACAAAGGATCAGTGGACCACAACTACCACAGCCTCCTCTAGACTGAGTCTAGCACAACCGGATGGTGCTGGGTGCCACCACTGTTAAGGATTGCAACTGAGGGTCCTGGATGCAGCTGGAGGAAAAATTCAAACTTACAGCAAAAGACTGGACTCTGTCCTGACAGAGACAGGAGAAACCCCAAGAGCATGACCCCTGGATGCCTTTCTAAGTTACTACTGAAGTCACTCCTGAGGTTTTGTTACCTGATTTGGGTCCATGCCCGGGAGCAGTGAAGGCAATGAAACATATTCCAAGTTAGATAGAGGAAGAAGGTTTATTAGGAGGTATAATACCACTGGAGACTCAATGGCAATGCGGGCTGTTCTCCATGGAGTCTCAAAAGATCATTTTTTTACATCAGAATTTATACATCATTTTGGTAAGGATGATTTCATGTTTTTAAGCACACAGCCCACAGATAATTGTATATATCACAAAATAATCACAAGAACCTCTTTATTAAACTACAGATATCTATGTCAGGGACTGGGATGCTAATCTACATGTTTGTAACAGCAAAAACAAAACTTATATAAAAACCCCTCAGCTGGTGGAACTGGCCTGCCAAGTCCCCTCGGATTGAGATAAGGAGCAGGCAAGAAAGTTGTGGATACAAAAAATGTCAGGCAGCCTTCCTAGCTGCTGTCTCACAGGCTGAAGGCTATGAGCAAAGAAAAAGAAAGAGACTAAGGCCACAGGAGCAGAGAGGGCTCTGTGCCACTTTGGAAAGAGGCCAGTGCAGAGGCCAGAGTAGCCCGTGCAGTGGCCAGAGTAGCCCGTGCAGTAAAAAACACTTTCCGAATATTTAGAGTATTGTTATGGCGGTAGTTATGTCAAACTCTTAACCACCCATTTTGAAAAGGAGAAAACATGTTGCAAGGTACTCAGGTCACAGGTTTATCCTTCCAGCCAAAGACTGTTGCTGTTAGGTGCCACTGAGTTGGTTCCTATTCATAGTGACCGTATGTACCAAACACCGCCAGGTTCTCCATCAGGCCCACAATCGTTTTTATGCTTGAGCCCATTGTTCCAGTCATTGTGTCAATCCACCTTGTTGAGGATCTTCTTTTTCACTGACCATCCACTTTACCAAGCATGATGTCCTTCTCTAGGAAGCGATCCTTCCTGACAATGTGTGCAAAATATATACAATGTGGTCTCACCATCCTTGTCTCCGAGGAGCATTCTTGTTGCACTTCTTCCAGGACAGATTTGTTCATTCTTTTAGCAGTTCATGGTACATTCAGTTCTCTTCTGTAACATCGCATTCCAAAAGTTAGACAGACCCATGAAACAAAAGGAGTCCAAATGAGTGTCGTAGGCTGTGTTTTCTGGGGAGCAAAGCCAGCAACACATACATGTACAAGGAAAGATTTATGTAAGGGAAACAGCTCAGGTGACTGTAGAAGGTGAATGTCCCAAGTCCTGGCACAAAACTCATGTGACCGCAGGAGCTGGTGAACCCAAGGTCAGCAGGTCAGTGACCAGAGTTCTAGATCACAACTGTGTAGGTCTGCAGATCCCAAGCTGGTGATGAGACTGTGAGGTCTCTGCTTACTTATGGAGCTGCAGGGGCTGGTGAACCCAGGATTGGCAGGTCAGGGAACAGGACTCTTACTTGTCCACTATAAAAGTTGACGCATTCCACAGCTACTAGGTCAGGTCCAGGAACCAGATGCAAAAGAAAGCAGGAGCTGCTGGCAATGTGAGCAGACAGAAAGTAGGTACTGGAAGGTAGAGAGATGAGAGCTGAGGAGTGGGAGACCACCACAGGCCTCACCCCCTGCCACTTGATACAGCAGCCAAACATGGAAAATCATTGTCCAGCCAAATTGACACAGGCTGAACCACCACAATGGGCATACCAGCCCAGAGGCAAGGCTGAGAAGACAGGAGGGGACAAGAAAGCTGATAATGGGGAACCAAAGGACAAAAGAAATAAGTGTTGACAACATCACAAAATAAAATGTATATTACTATTTAATGCAAAACTCATTTGCTCTATAAGTCTTTTTCTAAAGCACAATAAAAGATAACTTTTTCATATGTATTACATGTTAAAATAATATTTTGGATCTATCTAGCTAAACAAGATGCATTATTAAAATTTATGTCACTCTAAATTTTTTCTTAATGAAATTACTGTGGTTATTAGTCAGCACTGAGTAGATTCTGACCCATGGCAACTCCATGTGTTACAGAGTGGAATGGATCCATCGAGTTTTCTTGATTGTAATTTTAATGGAAACAGATCACCAGGTCCTTTCTTCTGTGGAAGCACTGGATGGGTTTGAACCACCAACCTTTCAGTTAGCAGATGATCGCAAACCATCTGGGCCACCTAGGAAGCTTCCAAGGAGCTCTGGTGGTACAATGATTGAGAGTGCACTCAACCATCAAAAGATTGGGGATTCCAACCCACGAACCCATTTTGTGGGAGACAGGCCTGGCAATATGCTCCCATATAGATTACAGCTTAGAAAACGTTACTGGGCAGTTCTAATCTGTCATATGAGACACTGTGAGCCAAAATCAGCCTATTGGCACCTAACAACAACCCCCAAACCAAATCCATAGCTGTTGAGTCGATTCTGACTCATAGTGATCCTATAGATCAGAGTAGAACTGCTCCACAGAGTTTCCAAGGAGTGCCTGGAGGATTTGAACTGTCAACCTTTTGGTTAGCAGATATACCACTTAACTGCTTCACAACCAGGGTTTCATAACAACAACAGGGACCTTTAAAATTTCATATGTGGCTCATATTATATATCTAATGAACAGCCCTGCCCTAGAGCCTTCCTAGGCTTTGTCATGCCAGCTCAGGACTGGCAACTGGCTGTTGGAGGGAGTGTCTTTCAAAGGCGGAGCTTTGGGAAGTAGACTTATTGAACCACAGTTCTACAGTCACTCCTACATAGTAAGAGATGGATAGGACGGAACTCAGGCTCAGAGGGGAGAAATTACTTGATTGGAATCACACAGGAGAACTGAGACTACAGCCCAAGACTCTGGTTTGCAGGTCACTGTGCTCACGGGAACACCCAGGGCTTCTCTCCAATCTCAGCTTTCCCTCCCTCAAGCCCAGCAGCCAAGGTGACACTCTTTCTCTTCCCTCTGGTGACAGGCTGGAGGCAGCACCATGAGGCTATGGCTGAGAAGCCTGCTCATGCAGACCCTGAGGAGCTCTCGGGGATTCTGTGGGTCCCCAGGGCAGCAGCCACCTCCTCCTGTCCCTCAGAAGATGGTGGCCACCTGGGAAGCCATCAGTCTGGGGAAGCAACCGGTACCCGAGTACTTCAACTTCGCCCATGACGTGCTAGATGTGTGGAGCCAGATGGAAAAGGTAAAGCCTCATGTGTCCTGCTGTCCACTGTGGGTGTCTGATGTTGACCTCAGCTACCCCCATGAGACTCAAGGTTGTAAGACATGTGAATGTGGACACTTTGAACTGGAAATTTTGCAAGTCCTAATATCTAACCCGGGTAACCCTAATACCTAACCAGGAAACTCTGCTGGCATAGTGATAAGAGCTATGTCTGCTAACCAAAAGACTGGCAGTTCAAATCTACCAGCTGCTCCTTGGAAACTCTATGGGGCAGTTCTACTCTGTCCTATGGGATTGCTATGTGTTGGAATCAATTTGATGGCAATGGTTTTGCTTTCTTTTCTTCCTTCCTTACTGTTTTTGTTTTTTTTTAATATCTAAACTGACAGCATAGAAACCTTAGGAAAAAATTATAACTGAGTGTTCTGAGCTATACATTCAACCAATAAATAAATAAATGAAAGCCAACTCCACTGCTGTCAGATTGGTTCTGAGATTCTTTGGGATCCTATAGGGAAGAGTAGAACTGCCCCACAGGGTTCTCTAGAGACAAAAAAAGTAGATTTGTAGCTGCTAAGGGCTAAAGATGGAAGGCAATAAGGAGTAAGTTCTAATGAAAGTGAGATTTCTCTCTGATGTGATGACAGTGTTCTGGAATTAGATAGTTGTGACAACTGCACTGCCCAGTGACTATCCTAAAAACAACTCAATTGCACACCTTAAAATCTGTCAAAATATCAAAAAGAGAGGGAACGGTGCAGCAAATAAACAATAACCCATTCTGACTCACAGCAACCACAAAGGACAGAAAACTGCCCTGGACAGTTCCCAAGTAGCAGCTGGTAGATTCGAACTGCCAACCTTTTGGTTAGCAATCCAACACTTAACCACTGTGCCACCAGGGCTCCAAGAAAGATGCAGAACTGCGCAAATCGTATGCTATCTTTTGTGTTCAAAAGAAAGAAAGAAAAGAAGGGAGGAAGGAAGAAAGAATGCAAAACAAAATGTATTTGTATTTGCATAAAGAAGCAGTAGAAGGATACATTAGAAACCAGTCGAAGTAATTACACACCACAGCAAGCATAGATAGACAGGGAGCACGCAGGATAAGGGAAAACTTCACCATGCTTCGCAGTGCCTTTCCATATTTTTTATGACTCTATAAGCTATTGTAAAAGATACTAAACTTTAAAGAAAATTTTTTTAAACTAGAAAACAAAAATCTTCAACCAATAGTTTTTATTTATTTTCTGCTTGTACCACCTTCTAGGCGGGGCAACGGCCCCCAAATCCTGCATTTTGGTGGGTCGATGGCAAGGGAGCAGAGGTCAAGTGGAGTTTTGAGGAGTTGGGGAGACAGTCCAGGAAGGCAGCCAATGTGCTGAGTGGAGTATGTGGCCTGCAGCCTGGGGACAGAATGATGCTGGTGCTCCCGCGGATCCCAGAGTGGTGGCTGGTGAGCGTGGCCTGCATGCGGACAGGTCAGTGAGTAAGGCTGCGAGTTCCAGGGTATGCTACACAACTGCTAGAGCTTTTTAGTCTGGAAGATGGAGCAAAATGAACTCTATGAGGAGTTTTCTTTATCATCCCTTTGCCCAACAACAATCACCAACTTGATTTATATTGAAACTGGGCAGTGACAGAAATGAGGAAGGCAAACCAAGTATGAGGCAGTAGGGAGTGGTGAAGACTGGGGTAAATTGGAGATCACATGTCTCTTCTGATGGGGCAGCCACTTCTCAGCTCCAACCAAATGCTGTAGGCAGTAAGGAGGGTCTGTGTTATCAGAGTTTCTAATTAGGTCTTAGTTTCTTTATCTACACAACAACCCCCTACCATCAAGTTGATTCTAACTCACAGGGACCCTATAGGACAAAGTAGAACTGCCCTATTGGGTTTCCAATTTTGCGTATCTTTACAGAAGCAGACTGCCACATCCTTTTCCCAGGTAGCCACTGGTGGGTTCGAAGCTACCAATCTTTTTGGTTAGCAGCCAAGTGCTTTAACCACTATGCCACCAGTGCTGCTTATCTGCACAGTGGATATGATAATAGTATCTACTTCCAGGATTGTTAGGATTAGATGAAATAATGTAAAGCCTTTAGTACATGTAGGTGCACCATAAAAATTTCTCTACATACCATTTTTAACATTATCTTCTGCATCTCAGACATTCCAACTCTCTCCAGAGCCTTTTTTGCCCCTAGGGTAGCTATGAGTCAGACCCGACTCGATGTCAGTAGGTTTTTTTTCTTAAGAAGGGTACTGGATCTGGACCTCTCCACAGGGGTCTTTCCCAGCTGCCCAGCCATCATCCCCTCTCTATGTCTCTCAGGGGCCGTAATAATCCCTGGTGTCACTCAGCTAACGGAGAAGGACCTCAAATATCGGCTGCAGGCGTCCCGAGCCAAAACCATCATCACCACTGATTCCCTGGCTCCTCGGGTGGATGCCGTTAGTGCCGACTGTCCCTCCCTGCAGACCAAGCTGCTGGTGTCTGACAGCAGTCGGCCAGGCTGGGTAGACTTCAGGGAACACCTCCGGTAAGTAGGGGCTTTCTGGGAAAATGAGTGCAACCAAGAAGCCAAGGCATTTCCCCCGGAAGCAACAAAAGACAGAACGCATTGTTGACCCTGCACAAAGAGCAAAGCAGAGAGGAACTGTCACTTTGGTAGCCAGGCTGATCTGAAAGCTAATCCTGGTGTTACCTGATTTGGGTCCGCACCCTGGAGCAGCTGAGCCCATAAAACATACTCCACGTCTAAAAGAAGAAGAGGGTTTATTAGGAGGTATGATACCACCGGAGACTGGACAGCAAAGCAGGCTGTTCTCCAAGGAGTCTCGAAAGCCGATTTTTACATTAGAGTTTATGTATCATTTTTCGCAAGGATTCTAAACCCCAAACCAAACCCCCTGTGCCATCAAGTCGATTCTGACTCACAGCGAACCTATGGGCCAGAGTAGAACTGCCCCATAGAGTTCCCAGGAGTGCCTGGAGGATCTGAATCCATGATCTTCGGTTAGCAGCCATAGCACTTAACCACTACACCACCAGGGTTTCCTGGCAAGGATCACTTTTCATGTTTTTAAGCACATAGTCCAAAAATAATTATATGTGTCACAAAATAACCACAAGAAACTCTTCATTAAACTACAGATACATATGTCAGACACCTGGACTCTAATCTGTATGCTTGTAACAGGCAAAGACAAAAGTTATATAAAAATTGCTCAGCTAGTGGAACCATCCTGCCAAATCTACTCTGGCTGAGATAAGGAGCAAGCAAGAAAGTTGTAGATATTTAAAAAAAAAATGCCAGGCAGACTTCCTAGTTGCTGTCTCACAGGTTGAAGGCCATTTGTCAAAAGAGCAAAGAAGAGCAGACAGACCAAGGCCACAGGAGCTGAGCAGCTCTGGGTCTCTTTGGAAAGAGGCCAGTGCAGAGGCCAGTGTAGCTTGTACAACAAAAAAACAATGATAGATTATTTAGGATATTGTTATGGCATTACTTAAGTCAAGCTCTCAATTACCCTTTTTGAGAAGATGCTTTGCAATAATTCAATGGTATGGATTTTGTTGAGCATTGTATTAATGGCCTATCACATGGTCAATTCTGGAGAATGTTCCATGTGCACTGGAGAAGAATGTGTAGTTGTCTGCTGATGGGTGGAAAGTTCTGTATTTATCAAGGAGGTTTTGTTGGTTAATTGTGTCAGTGAGGTCTTCTGTATCTTTACTGAGCTTTTTTCTAGATGATCTGTCTAGAAATGAGAGTGGTGTGTTAAAGTCTCCCACTATTATTGTGGAGTCATCGAACTCTCTTTTGAGCATAGTCAGTGTTTCTTCAACATATTTAGGTGCTCTGATATTAGGTGCATAAATATTTAATATAGTTAAGTCTTGCTTGTGTACTGAACCTTTCAGCAATAAATAGTGTCCATCTTTGTCCACGATGGTGGATTTGACATTAAAATTGATTTTGCCTGAGATTAGAATTGCCACACCTGCTCTTCTTTGTTCATGTTAGCTTGATATATATTCTTCCATCTTTTAATTTTCAGTTTGTTCCTATCTTTAGGTCTCAAGTGAGTTTCTTGTAGACAACATATGGATGGGTCATGTCTTTTGATCCAAGATGACACTCAGTGTCTCTTTACTGGAGCATTCAGTCCATTCATATTCAATGTAATTATTGATAGGCATGTGTTCACTGCTGCCATTGTGATATGTTTATTTTTATGTTGATATTTTCTCTGTTGTTCTTATTAGTCTGTTCTGGGACATTCTTTTTTGTGAGTTGATTTTTTACCTTTTTCAGAGCTGGTTTTGTAGTTGTTGAGACTCGTGTGTTACATTTCTTGAAATGATATGATACATCTTTGTTGTGCTTTACAGCTGCCCCTATGATCCCCCTTAATAAACTATATATAAACCCAATTTTAATTACTACCAGTCTTGTCATCTTCCTCTCCATCTGGAAGGACTGTAACTGTAGTACATCCCTCTTTTTATTATGATGACACTACAGTTTTCATGATGATCACTGGATTGCTTCTTTCTGTATCAAAGCTGTGATTGACTTTGGAGCCTTCCCTAAAAGAGCAGAGTATTGAGTAGTATATCATTCTAAAATATAAAGTTAGTGGTTTCGTTCTTCTAAGCCAGAGCCAAGAACTTCTTTCAGTATTTTTTGTAGTTTGGGTTTGGTTTTTACAAAGTCTCTGAGTTTCTGTTTGTCTGGGAATGTCTTCATTTCATTTTTGTATTTGAAAGATAGTTTTGGAGGATATATAATTCTTGGTTGGAAGTTCTTCTCCTTCAAGACTTTGAATGTGTCATGCCCCTGTCTCCATGCCAGCATGGTTTCTGCTGAGAAATCTGACGAGAGCCTACAGGGTTTCCCTCTGAATGTTAGCTTTGGTTTGAGTCTTGCTGCCTTTAAGAGTTGCTGCTTATGTTTCATTTTGTTAAGCTTGATTATAATATGTCTTGGAGTCTTTCTTTTGAGATCTATACTGGGTGGCGTATGATATGCATCTGAGATGTCTATATTCTCTTCCTTCATGATTTCTGGGAAGTTTTCTTTCAGCAGCTCAGCAACAATACTCTCTGTGTTCTCAGATGTCTCACCCTGTTCAGGGACTCCAATTAATCGAAGGTTGTTCCTCTTAATAGACTCCCACATGCTTCTTAATGTTTCTTCATTTTTCTTGTTTCTTTTTTCTGATTTTTGCTCATAGATGCTGGCTTCAGTAGCTCTGTCTTCCAAGTCAGAAATTCTTTTTTCTATTTGTTCCATTCTGTTTTCTTGGCTTTGCATGGAAGTTTCTATGTCTTTGATTTTGTTCTTGATCTGTTGGATTTCAGAATACTGGTGTTCCATCAAGTCAAACAGCTTGCTTAATTTTTCATTTTGTTCTGCTGCATTTTGTATAAGGTCTAGAAGGGCTCTGTATATAATCATTTCGTATTCACTCCCTGATGCTTTCGTAAAAGTTTCTTCATCTGGAAAACTCCTTAGTTGCTTTGGGTGATTTCTTGTATGCCACAATTGTCTGTTGCTTTTTGGGTCCCATGTGAGTATGTAGAAGCTGGAAGAGGTACTGTGAGGATGGATTGCAAATGTTTCTCTAGGCTGTCTTAAAATGTAAAGCAAAAGGTATCTGACTACTTCACAAGTCAGTTAGGTTTTCAGGTGTAGAGGTCCCTCATCTCAACTGACAAAGTAAGCACCACTATATCCAACCCCAGGTGATAACAAACTAGTTCAGAATACAGCAATGCTACTGCCCTGGTGGCCTCTGCTGACAGGGCCTAGTTTAGCCAACAATGCGTTGAGTACTGGTTCTGTGATAGAAAAGCGCTCTCCTGTGGGCAGGCTCTGGCTCCCAAGCTAAGAATTAGGTCCAGCTGCGGCCACCGTCTCCAACGTGGCGTCTTCCACACAGGCAGCAGACAGAGGGGCTAAAGGTGCTGAGAGGTAGTGATTCCTCTGCTTCTGTTGCAGGGCCTGCAACGTAGGTGGCACTGGGAAAATTACTGCTTTTCTGTCAGAGAAGGGCTGTCCTGTTTGCAGGCGCTGGCTCCCAGGCTAAGAACTAGGTCCCGCTAAAATCTCGGTACCAACATGGCATCCCGCACACTGACTGCAAAATTCCATACAAATGCCACTGAGGCAGATATAAAACAACAGGCTCAAAGTGGCTAGATTAACAGAGTCCGGAGCCTGGCTCTCAGAATATGGGAATTTCGCCTGCCTGTCCCCCTAGCAGCACGTCTGGGTCCAGCCGCCAGGAAAGACCCAGCTCTGCCGGCCGAGACAGAGGAAAAAAGTCAGAATGGTGCGTTTACCTTCCGTCCGTGAGAGCCGGGGCTAGCCGGGAGCGGGAGTCAGCGAAAGAGAGGAGGTTTTTCGCTGAGTGGTATGAAGTCCCAATTAACAGCTCTGTGCCGTGTCCTGAGGCTGATTAGGTCATCAGAAGGCTCTGTTTGATTGTCAGTTCAGGTCTTGGTTTCCAGAGGGATAGAAGGAGCTGTGGGCTTAGTCCGCCAGCTTGACTCCGCCCCCCTCAACTACCCTTTTTGAAAAGAAAAAAGACATGTTGCAAGGTATTAGGGTCACACTGGTGACCACCTTAGCCTTGTTCAAGGTCACTCACTCCGTCAGTACTGAATCTGTCACTAGCTTTTCTGTACCACACTTCCCTCTATAATGTTAGTAATAGTTACATGTGAGTTCACAGTGACCTACTGGGGCAGAACTTAGAACTGCCCCATAAGGTTTCTAAGGCTATAATCTTTATGGAAGCAGACTAACACGTCTTTCTCCAGCAGAGCAGCTAGTGGGTTTGAACTATAAACCTTTCAGTTAGCAGCTGAGCTCTTAACCACTGCACCACCAGATCTTCTTATGGAGCTATTAGCTAGAATAAGTAAAATAGCCTACGTGATGCTTTCAGTACGTAATTGGTGATTCCTCAAAAAACAAAAACAAAATCCATTGCTGTCAACTTAATTCTAACTCATAGCAACTCTGTAGAACAGAGTAGAATTGCCTCATTGAGTTTCCAAGGAGCACATAGCAGATTCAAACTGCCAACCTTTGGGTTAGCAGCCATAGCCCTTAACCGCCACACCACCAGGGTTTCCATTGATTCATTAGTGATATAATAGCAGCTGCTGTGTGTTGAGTGGAAACCCTAATAGTGCAGTGGGTTAAGTGCTACATTTGCTAATTGAAAGGTAGGCAGTTCAAATCTGCCAGGCGCTCTTCGGAAGCTCTATGGGGCAGTTCTACTCTGACCTCTAAGGCCACTATGAGTTGGACCTGACTCATTGGCAGTGGGCTGGTGGGTATGTATTGAATGCTTCTTGTATGCTAAGCACTACCCCAAGAAGGCATTAATTTATATACATTCATGTGACAACAGCTAATGAACATTTACTTTGTAGTAAGTATCTTGTGTAGTGCTCAAAACACAATAATAAATAGGACATTGTCTTCTTTCAATCACTGGGAAAAAGAAACCCATGAAGAGTGTTGTATTCCAGTTTTACAGGTGAGGAAACTGAGATTTGGAGAAGTGACTTGCTCAAGGTCCTAAAAATGCAGTCGAGTCAGGATTGAAACAGAGATCTGTCTTATTATCCCAAAGCCAAGGATATATTTGCATTGGAGCAAGATGCTGGTGGAAACCTATCTGGGAAGTTGGGACTTGTCCTAATTGTAAGCCAGAACCACCAAGGAGTCCTCTCAGGGCCCACCCTACAGAGTAGCTGCATCAGATTCACGTGGGTGCAGTTCCAGTACAGAGTCCAAGGCCCCACATCTGATCTACTGAATCAGACTTATCTAAGCACGGCTCTGGGGAGCTGTAGTTGAAAAATCTATCCAGGTGATTTTGATGAACTGCTAGGTTGGTCTAGATCAAGGAAAGAAAAAGCCCCGTTGCTGTCAAGTCAACTCATAGCAACCCTACAGAATACTACATTGATGAATACTTGGCTTGCTCTTGAATATTCTCATTTCATTTGGTCCAGTATAGGGTCTAGGCAATGGCATTCCTCTTTAAAACTTCCCAGGTGAGATGGTTAATTTTATGTGTAAACTTGGGTAGGCTATGGTTACCAGTGGTTTAGCCAAACACTAATATAAACCAAAAATCAACTGTCCTATAAGGTTTCCAGGGAGTGAGTGGCTGGTGGATTTGAACTGTTGACCTTTTGGTTAGCAACCATAACTCATAATCACTGTACTTACTAGGGCTGTATCAAGGGTTCTCAATTCTAGTTTTTATTAGAGTCACCTGACGGCACTTGGCTGGCTTGAGGAGCTTTTAAAAAACACCAATGCCAGGCTTGCTCATCAATATTCTCATTTCATTTGGTCCAGTATAGGGTCTAGGCAACGGCATTCCTCTTTAAAACTTCCCAGGTGAGATGGTTAATTTTATGTATAAACTTGGGTAGGCTATGGTTACCAGTGGTTTAGCCAAACACTAATATAAACCAAAAATCAAACCCATTGCCATTGGATAGAGTCCGACTTGTAGAAAACCAAGCATGTTGCTGTGATTTGAGTAGCTACATGTGATTAGATGACTTGATCTTGAATTACCTTTCATAATTTCATCAGCTTCCATAATGTAATCTTATTTAATGAAATCAAGTGATTGGTTGAGGTCCTACTAGTACAGGGTAGAACCTAAACCTAATCAATTCTGAGTTATAAAAACACCAGAATAGATGCAGAGACACACACATAGGACGGGCATAAGACATGTGAGGGTTGTCTAAAACAAGCAAAGGAATGCCAGTGATCAGTGGCAAACACCAGAAACTAGAAGAAAGGCTCAAAGAAGAAGGTAGCATGGCTAAGACCCTGATTTGGAATTTTAACCTTCAGAACTGTACCAAAATAAACTTCTGTTCTTTAAAGCCAACACTTGCAGTGTTTCTATTACAGCACTGCTTGCAAACTAAGAAGCCATATGATTCTAATGTGCAGCCAGAACTGAGAACTAGGAGATTAGATGATTCTCCAGATCACAAAACTAGAAATTACCCAGATCTTAGGACTCCAAAGTTGGGGAGCCCCTTAGAGAGCAACGCTGAATTACTAGGAATTGTTGAAGAGATGTGGAGGGGTGGGAGGCTGTGTCTAAATGTGCAGGCATGTGGACACATGTGTGACCCACCAGAAGGTCCTCACGCCCTGGTAAAAGAGCACGGGATCTCAGAGTGAGTCATTTCACCATTGCAGCCTGCATTTCCCTAGCTGCAAAAGTCACAATGACAGTACCCACCAAGTGAGGTGGTTACAGGGATTAGAGATGATGACACAAGCTGGAGCTCTCAGCACAGTGCCTGACAAGTGGTATTCATAGACACAGCTGCCAACATTGTTATAAACAGTATTGTTACTATTGTTGTTTTCAATACATGTGGTATGGTTGGTATTTTCCTATTTTTCAGAGAGGCATCTGCAGAGCACACATGTGTGAGGACCAAGAGTCGGGACCCGCTGGCCATCTACTTCACAAGCGGCACCACTGGAGCTCCAAAGATGGCCGAGCACTCCCAGTGCAGCTATGGGCTGGGTTTTGTGGCCAGTGGAAGGTACTGGAGGCAACTTGCCTGGCAAGTCCAGGACAGAAAGTAGGCAAGCGAGCTGGAGGAGTGGGTTGGAGGGCAGAGTGTGCAGGAGTTGAGGTTGGAAGGTTAGCAAAGGAGCTGCTCAGGAAGGATATTTGAAGCTTTGGCTTTGACTCTTAGCAAGGCAAGAAGCCATTGCATGGGTTTAAACAAATAAGAACATGATCTGATTTTTTTTTTAAAGATCTCTTGGAATGCTGGATTAAGAATAAATGTAGGAAGCAAAGGATGAAGCAGAATCCCATTAAACTGAGAGATCACTGTGGTGAGAGATGAGGGTGGTCGCTTACCTGGGGAAACAGCAGTGCAAGGAATGAGAAGAAGACCCTGGATGTATTGTGAAGCTGTGCCTAATAGGATCACGTGGAATGAGATAGAAAAAGTCAAGAATGACTACAAGGTTTCTGAGCAGTCAGAATCATCAAGTGATAGAAGAAAGTCTGTTGGATGTGCTGGTCTGGTAGAAGGGAAATGAATCAGTCCTGTCAAATTCTGGCTCTCACAGATTTCATTGTCCATGTCCAGAATCAACAAGATTCATGCTGGAGTTATCAGAAGCAAGATGGTGTTCAAACAGTGAGACTGAGTGAGATCACCAAAGAGTATGATCCATTGAAAGGAGATGAGTCTAAGGACTGAGCTTGTGAGCTTTTCTACATTAAAGGGAGTGGCAGGGAGACCTAGCAAAGGACACTGAGAAGAAACAGCCAATGGGCAGGTAGAACCAGGAAAGTCTGTGTCCTGGGACCCAAGTCCAGAACTTGATGATTTTTCTGTCTTCTAGGTTTGCAGGCAATGTTTCTTCTTCCTAGAATGGCCTTCTCGGCCTGCCCTCTGTAATTCTTGTACGTCATTTAAGTCTAACTTAGGTGTTACCACCTCTATGAAAGCATTTCTAAGACCCTCATCTCTACACTTGTTCTTGGTCAGTTGCCCATTTTCTGCAATTGCATAAAGTTCACTGTTTTCCTCTCTCAGTATATGTTCAACAGGGGCTTCGCAGATATTTACAAGACTACTTGTTTATTTCTATATCATTAATGATGAACTCTAACCTAATGGAAGAGATCTTTTTTTTTTTTTAATTTATTGTGCTTTAAGCAAAAGTTTACAATTCAGGTCAGTTTCTCATACAAAAACTTACACAACCATTTTGAGATGACCCTAGTTGCTCTCCCTACAATGTGACAACTCATATATCTTCTCCACCCTGTATTTCCCACATCCATTTAATCAGTTCCTGTCCCCCTCTGACTTCACATCTTGTCTCCAGACAGGAGCTGCCTATTTAGTCTCATGTATTTACTTTAGTAAAGAAACATACTCTTCACCAGTATCATTTTATATCTTAAAAAAGAAAAGAAAACCCACCACTGTCGAATTGATTCTGACCCTTTAGGACAGAGTATAACCACCCCGTAGAGTTTCCAAGGAGTGCCTGGTAGATTCGAACTGCTGTCCTTTTGGTTAGCAGCTGTAGCACTTAATCACTACACCAGCAGGGTTTTCTTAGGTCTTCTAGTCTAGTGTAATCTTTGTCTGAGAGTTGGCGTTGAGAATGGTTGTAGTTCTGGGCTAACAGAGAGTCCCTCCAGTCTTGGTCAAACCATAAAGTCTGGTCTTCATACTAGAACTTGAGCTCCACATCTGACTTTTCTCCTGTTCCATCTGGGACTGTCCGTCGTGTTCCCTGTCAGGGCAGTCATTGGTGGTAGCTGGGTACTATCTAGTTCTCTGGGTCTCAGGCTGCTGGAGTTTCTGGTTTATGTGGCTTTTTCTGTCTCTTGGGCTCATATTTTCCTTATATCTTTGGTGTTCTTCATTTTCTTTTGTTCCAGTTTGATACTAATAGACGCATCTTAGATGGCCTCTTGCCTTCTTTTAAGACACCAGATGCTGCTCATCAAAGTAGGATGCAGAACAATTTCTTAGTAAACTTTATTATACTAATTGACCCAGACAGTCTCTGAAACCATGATCTCCAGATCCCCACCCCTGCTACTGTGCCTCTAGAAGTATTTGGTTGTATTCAGGTAACTTCGTAGCTTTCAGTTTAGTCTAGTAGTGCTGACTTTCCCTGGATATGTGTAGTGTCCTTCCCGTCACGTAAAATAAGTCTTGAAGAGATCCATATTTGTGCCCATTCCAAAGAAAGGAGATCCAACAGAATGCAAAAAGTTGTCTAATAATACCATTACTATTACTCATAAAATTTTGCTGCAGATCATTCAAACTCAGTTGCAGCAGTACATCAACAGGGGGTGTTTAGAAATTCAACATAAATTCAGAGAGGACTTGGAACTAGGGATATCATTGCTGATGTCAGATGGATCTTGATTGAAAGCATATAATACCAAAAAGATGTTTACCTATGTTTTACTGACTATGTAAATGCATTCAAGTTGTGTAGATCATAACAAATTATGGCTAATACTGTGAAGAAGGAGAATCCCAGAACACTTAATTTTGCTCATGAGAAATTGTAGGTAGACCTAGAGGCAGTGTTCTGAACACAGCAAGAGGGTACTGCATGGTGTAAAACCAGGAAAGTTGTGCATCCACGTTATATTATTTTACCATACTTATTCAGTCTGTATGCTGAGCAAACACAGAGGAATCATAGCACTTACTGATGACGATCAAAAAACCATAGCATTCAGTATGGGTTATATACCTTATCAGCAAGAAAACACAAATTCTCAGAACTTTATCAATAGATAACATCATGATAAATGGAGAAAAGATTGAGGTTGTTAGGGATTTCATTTTACTTGGATCCACAATCAACACCCACACAACCAACAAGCAGGAAATCAGACGATGTATTACATTGGACAAATCTGCTGCAAAAGACCTCTTTAAAGTGTTTCTTAAAAAACAAAGATGTCATTTTAAGGACTAAGGAATGCTAAGCCATGATATTCAGTCACCTCCTATGCATGTGAAATGCTGGACGATGATAAATAAGGAAGACCAAAGAACTGATGCCTTTGAATCATAGTGTTCACAAGGAATACTGAACATACCATGGACTACCAAAAGAATGAATAAATCTATCTTGCAAACAGTACAACCAGAATATTTCTTGGAAGCAAGGTTGGTTGGAGATCATCTCTTGTACTTTGGACATGTTATTAGGAGGGCTTAGTCCCTAGAGAAGGAAGTCATACTTGGTAAAGTAGAAGGTTGGTGAAAAGAGAAGACCTTTGATGAGATCAGTTGACACAGAGGCTACAACAACGGGTTTAAATTTAACAACAACAGTGAAGATGGCTCAGGACTGAGGAGTGTTTTGTTCTGTCGTACATAGTGTTGCTAAGAGTCAGAAACGACTCAAAGACATGTAACAATAACAACAAAGCAGAGCTCAGAATAAGTGCTAAATAAATGTTGATTGTATAAACAGAGTGTATTTATCACATTATGTTGAGAGTATTTGTTCCCTCATATAACGCTCCCACTAGACTGTAAATTCCTTGAAAATAAAGGATTTGTCTTTTGAGTTCTGTACTTATGGCCTAGGACAGAGAAGGTGTTGGGACACCTAGAAGGTGCTCAAAAAATGTTTGTTGAGAAATGGTTAATTTTATGACTAGCGTAAGTGTATACTCACTATGGGCAGCCCTTAAATTAATATAGTTAAGATAGTACCGTTCTTTTAAAAGGCAAAGGGATTTCTGAGTGTACTGATTAAATTTTCTTGCAGGAGCTGGGTGGCCTTGACCGAATCAGACATCTTCTTTAACACGACGGACACTGGCTGGGTGAAGGCAGCCTGGACCCTCTTCTCTGCCTGGCCCAGTGGATCTTGCATCTTTGTGCACGAGCTGCCCCGTGTTGATCCCAAAGTTATCCTGAATGTAAGAGACAATAACACCATTTATACGTTGAGTGCAAATGAATGGGAAATAGAGTTCAAGTTTGCAAGAGAAAAGGCATAAATCATTGACTGAAAGAAGGCTTCATTGGTGCCAGTATTAACTAGCACGCTCCCAGAACCTTCCACAGTCCAGTTCCTGTTCATCTGGCTATCTTTAAGTCATGGCCTGTGCCCTAGTTAGATCCCTAGATGTAAGACCATTTTGTGCTTCCATACCTTTGCATATCCTATTTCCTCTGCATAGAGGGCTTTCTTTTCCCCTATTTTACCCTGTGCTCCTGTCACAACCCTATTTATTTTTCAAAATCTTAGGCAAAATCATAATCTACCCCCACACTCTACTTGTGCACATCCATTGGGCTGAGGGCAGTTAGGCTGTCTAACTCTAGAGCTTTGATGATTCCTGACCATCTTCTCAGGGAGAAGGAGAGGAATTGAAGTCCTGGTAAAGACATGGGGCACTTTTGTTCTGCCCTCCATATCCTAACCGCTATTCCTTAAAATGGAAACCCTGATGGTGTAGTGATAAAGTGCTACATCCACAAACCAAAAGGTCAGCAGTTCAAATCCACCGGGTGCTCCTTGGAAACTCTATGGAGTGGTTCTACTCTGTCCTGTAGGATTGCTATGAGTCAGAATTGACTTGGCAGCAGTGGGTATTTCTTAAAACATTGTTGGGTCCACACGTCCATGCTCTTTGCACTGAGGCAGGCTTTACCACCTAGCAGTTTATAGCATACACTGTGCAACCAGACTGATCCAGAATCTTCCACTTGTTAGCTTTGTGGCCCTGAGACAGTCACCTCAATCTCAGAGCCTCTGTTTCCTTATCTATAAGAAAGCAACAATATCTTTCTATAGGGTTATTATGAGAAGGAAATAAGATAAAGTATACAAAGTTTAGCATAGAGCCTGATACACACTAGAATCCTAATCATACTACTATTGTTGTTACCAAACTCATCACTGTTGCTACATATTGACGTGGGCTTTATCAGCCAGTGTGTGTCCTTCTCACTGCCTGAACCCTGACAATGTGTACTGGTTACCTATTGCTGAGTAGTAAGTCAACCAAAGACTGAAGTTTACAACACAAATAATTATTATGTCACAGTTTTGGAGGATCAGGACTCCGAGAGCAGCTTAGCTGGTTGGTTTTAGCTCAGTGTCTCCCACAAGGTTGCTGTTAAGGTGACGGCCAGAGCCACAGTCATCTCAAGGCCCTAGAGGGCTGGGAAACTTGCTTTGCAAGTCAGTCATACGGTTTCTACTGCTGTAGCTAGTTGCTGTTGAGTCAATTCTGATGACTCCTGACCAGCCTCCCTGACGGTCTTCTTCGTGGAGAAGGAGAAGAACTGATAACCCAGTAAAGACTTGGGCCCTTTGGTTTTAGCCTCCATATCCTAACTACTAGTCCTGACTCACGGTGACCCCACGTGTACAGAGTAAAAGTGCTCCATGGGGTTTTTAAAGATGTGGCTTTTCAGAAGCAGATCACCAGGCCTGTATTCCAAGGCACCTCTCAGTGAATTCAAATCACCAATTTTTCAACTTACAGTTAAACACTTAATCATTTGCACGACAAGAGAGCCTTGTGGTGTTTAGCAGACTTCAGTCTCTCTCTGGCCTTGACCAGAGGCTCCTGTTCATCACCTTATATACCTCCCCGTAGGGCAATTCCCTGCTTACTTCCCTCAGGGTGGGTGACCCGAATGAGGGAAGTAGTCACAATCTTTTTATAACCTAACCTCGGGTGTGACAGACCCTTACCTGTGCAGTATGCTACTGGTTATGCAGACCAACCTTGGTGCGGTGGGGGGTGGACTCCACAAGGACGCTGATGCCAAGAGGTGGCGTCATCAGGAACCATCCTGAAGGCTGCCAGCTGCACAGCGTTCTCAGCTTCCCTCCTCTGAGAATGAGAATATGAAGACCCAAGCCATCTGTGGCCAGTTCCACTTTGGTGACTCTAAGCCCATCTTCCAACCTCTGTTTTTGTTTAGACTCTCTCCCGGTTCCCTATTACCACCCTGTGCTGTGTTCCCACCATCTTCCGGCTGCTTGTGCAGGAGGATTTGACCAGGTACACACCTTCTGTTTGGTGCTTTGGGGACTTAAGTATGTGAACATACGTCACAATGCACACAGCACATCTACTCTCTCATTCCATCTGTCTCTCTCTGTCTCATAGAACACACACACACACACACACACACATTCCATATATGAACACTCAGGTACGCCCACTCCACATGCCTACGCACTTGTGCCCACACGCACCCCTCAAGGACAAGCTTCTGGCTGGGGGAGATAGATTTAAGGCTGTAGGCAGTCTGACATTTCAGTGAGCTGTCTCTTCAACATCCATACATCTCTCAGTCATCCTCTCAGTGATGTGTCCTTTACTGCCATGAGATTAGAGAAAATGCTGGATAAGCATTAACCACCTATGCAAGGGGACTTGTCACTTAAGCCCTAACATCTTGTGGGGCCCACAGGATACCACACTGGAGGTTCCATACCCCAGATCCTCTAGCCCAAGTCAGACACTCTCTGAGTGTATACCACTGGACACCCAAGAGAAGGAAGTAAGAGAACATGGGTGTCCCGCATCCTGGGTGGCTCTAAAGCAACATCTAGTTGCCAGGGTTTGTGGAGGAAAGCCCACCCCCCTCCTGTGATCCATGGATCTTGACCTATGACTTGTCTCCTACCCTCTCCCAAGTCCTGGGAAACTGCCCATCTTTCCTAATTACCTGTATCTGTCCATGACATGCCTAAAAGGTGAAGTTCTTATATCAGATTCAAGGTGAACTCTTTTGACATGTAAGAATTCATCCCATCCATTGATCTGTTCCCTCTGTCTCCACACTATGACCAAAAGCAGACTGTGACTGATTTATTCAAGAAGAGTTTGGTTGAAAGGTACTTGGAAATAATTAAGTAACACAGTCAAGACCAATTTGATCCAAAGGGGAAAAAAAATCAGAAATGTGTTTGCAATTGCTCTGTTTTCACATGTGGAATAATTGGTTGAATTACTGGTTGATGGGGTGATTTTAGTAACTTTTAGTGTCTTTAAGGACTTTTGTTCCATTTGTCTAAGTTTGAGTGTTCTTAAAGGGACATGTTCTATCTTTTAATTTGTAAATTATTTATCTTTTTCCATCCCATTGTTTTCTTAACCAGTTAATTATCAATCAGTTCATTTCCAACTAAATTGTTTTGGCTGATTTAACTGGAGCTCCCTGAGTTATGCCAAAGCCTACTCAATGAAGTTCTGATTTTACTGAAAAATTGGGTGGGATTGGTTTTGTTGAAATTATTGTCCACAGGGGACATCCTGCTAAGTCAGAGAATCCAGGCACTCAGAGAAGATTATAAAACACAGGCTTTGATCCTCTAGTGCTTTGGGGAAGGCCTAGTGCCTGGACCAGGGAGGTGGTGCTGGGAGGTACGGTGGAATGGGGATGGTGACACTAGCTGCCTCATTTTTTCGGTCGAGAAAGATACCAGTTTCACAGTCTGAGGCACTGTCTGGCTGGAGGAGAAGCCCTCAATCCCGACGTGAGGGAGAAGTGGAAGAGGCAGACGGGCCTGGAGTTACACGAAGGTTACGGCCAGTCTGAAACAGTGAGTGCCGATGGGCTGGGCTCCCTGTTCGGTCCTGCTCCACCTGATCCCTCAGCCAGCAGGTGCCACCCGCTGGCCGCAGCCCCTATGAAGCCTGCCTGGCCGTTACCACAGAGAGGCTGGTTCAGAGGCTGCCCTGCCCACAGGAGAGAAGCTGATAACAAAATATCATCGGTTCTTCTGTCCTTTTGGTTTAAAGGAGTAACTTACAGACCTTAGACCCAGCTGTTGTTGTTATTACTTGCCTTCAAGTCCACTTCAACTCATGGTAACCCAGTGTGTGTCAGTGTAGAGCTCTGCTCCATAGGGCTTTCGGAAGTACATTGCCAGAACTGTCTTCCCAGGCACCTCTAGGCATGTTTGAACCACCAACATTTCAACTCATAGTAAAGTGCTTAACTATTTGTGCCACCCACAAAACTAAATCAAACCAAACTAAACCCACTGCCAACAAGTTGATTCCAACTCATAAAGACCCTATAGGACAAAGTAGAACTGCCCATAGAGCTTCCAAGGAGCTCCTGGTGGATTTGAACTGCAAACCTTTGAGTTAGCAGCCATAGCATTTAAACCACTATGCCACTGGGGTTCAGAAGTCCTATATTCTGCTGGATAAAAAGGTTTCTAAGAAAAGAAAATGTGAAAGATTTAGGAGTTAGTTGTCTCTGAGTTGGTTAAGTTTCAAAGTTTCCCAAGAAGAGATATAAGAGAGAGAATGTGAGTGTAAGCTATCAGGAGAGTGCCCCTTTAAGAAGAGTGGAAAATACAGAGTTGGATAGTCATGAGGTCTAAAACCTGATGACACTTCCTTCACAATTGTACCATTGTCTGTAAACCAACTCTCCCAGCCAACGGTGTTTTATCTCCACTAGGACAGATGACATCTGTCTTTGGTCAGAGTCTGGGATCCTATATGAGGTCCTCTGCAGCTGTCCAGGTAGATTTGGGGGGGTCAGCTGAGTCTCTGGGCTTAGTGACACACTGTTCATTACTTGTGAGTATCCATTAAAGTCCTCAACAAATGTTTGCTGATTAAGGAAAGAAAAAGAAAGAAAGTGAAAAAGAAGAAAAGGAGAAAAAAAGGCAGAAGGAAAGAGTGAGGAAAGAAGGAGAAAAAGAAAAAAAGAAAAGACAGTAAAGAAGGGGAAAAAAAATAAAACCTAAACCCATTGCCAATGAGTCAATTCCAACTCTCAGTGACCCTGTAAGACACAGTAGGACTGCTTATAGAGTTTCCAATGAGCACCTGGGGGATTTGAACTTCTAAACTTTGGGTGAGCAATGGTAGCTCGTAACCACTACAGCACCAAGGTTTCCAGGAAAGGAAAGAGGGAGGAAATGAAGAAACAGAAGGGAAGGGAGAGAAGGGGCAAGAAAGGAGAAAGTGGAGTGACAAGAAGGAAGGAAAAAGGAAGGGGACAAAGAAAAGAAAGTTGGGAAGAGAGGAAAGAGAGACAAAGAGAAGGCAGGGACAGAGAGGCAAACATAGACCCTCCCTCCTAGATTCCTGATGACACATGGTGTCTTAGTCATCTAGTGCTGCTGTAACAGAAGTAACACAAGTGGATGGCTTTAACAAACAGAAATCTTATTCTGTCAATGTTCAGTAGGCTACAAGTCCAAATTCAGGGCATCAGCTCTAGGGGAAGGCTTTCTTTGTTAGCTCTTGCTCCTTACTGATGGACACTGGTCTCTCTCCAGGTTGTAATCTGTGCCAACCCAAGAGGCACAAAAATCAAGTCTGGATCCATGGGAAAAGCATCCCCACCTTACGATGTACAGGTAGGAAATCTGTCCCAGATGGTGGTGGTGAGGCTTGAAGAGGAGCAAGACACATGTCCCTGGGTTAGTCACACCAGACTTGGCTGGTGGGGTGGCCTGGCTATGCAGACCTCCAGACATCTGCTGTGATCTCTCCTGCAGATTGTGGATGATGAGGGCAATGTGCTGCCTCCAGGAGAAGAGGGGAACATTGCTATTCGCATCAGACCCACCCGGCCCTTCTGTTTCTTCAACTGCTACTTGGTAAGAGGCAGGGTATGGCCATTCTGGGAGAGATTACTGTGTGCTGGCCTTTGCACTCCACACTTTACTAACATCTGTTTGTTTGACTCTAGTGATAATTGCATGTGGTAGACTGATAAGGAAAATGAAGCAAAGAAGGTAAAGTGACTTACCTAGTGTCACACAACTGGTACCTGCAGGGTGTCAGGTTTAAATATGAGTGTATCTATCTGAGAGGGCTCTGGATGGACCAAATAGTGTACCTTGATCTACTACCCTAAAGTGGAGACCTGGCGATACTTAAGTGCTTAAGATAAAAGCCTGGCTTCTAACCAAAAGGTTGGCAGTTCAAATCCACCAGTCGCACTAGTCACTCCTTGGAAACCCTGTGAGGCAGCTCTACTCTATTCTAAAGGGTCTCTGTGATTCACAATCTACCTGATGGCAAAGGGTTTCTTATCTATTTATTTATTTTTTGGTTTACTAACCTAAAGGTTGGTGGTTTGATCCCCTCAGCAGTGCCACAGAAGAAAGACCTGGTTATCTGCTTCCCTAAAGAAGATAGCAGAGAAAACCCCATGGAGCACAGTCTTACTGTGTAACACATGGGCTTGCCATGAGTTGGAGTTACTCAGCAACAAGTTTGGAGTTTTAGTTTTTGGTGTCTGAGAGTACCAACACACGACGTATGAGGGCAGCTCTGTGACTCGAGTAGAGAGAAAATTGAGATTCATGTAAGAGAAGCACAGAGAGCTAGCGAAGGTCAAAATGAAACTTCATGCCAGAACCTAGTTCTTCTGACCCTTTTTGTCTTGAGCCTTGTGTGGGTGCAGGTTTGCTGGCAGGGCTTGTGCCCTGGGATTCTGGGATTCATTTCTTTGAAAATCCAGTGATTACCACTTCTTAATACTTCACCTGGTATGTAGTGGTTAAGTGCTACTCTGCCAACCAGAAGGTCAGCAGTTCAAATCCAACAGGTTCTCCTTGAAAACTCTATGGGTCAGCTGTACTCTGGTCTATAGGTAACTATGAGTTGGAATTAGGTCAACGCCAGTGAGTTTGTACTTCATCTTGGCCACTGGTGTTTATAGCAGGCTTTCTTCAAATATCTCTCCTGGTTCTTGGTCCTGATTGCACATTAGAGCACTTGGAGAGCATGAAACATCACCGACTCTCAGGTCTCACCCCAGCCTCATGAAACCAGAACTCCTGATGGGTCAGCTTCCCTGGTGGATATGCAACTGAGATTGAGATCCATTGTTTTACAAGACTTCTCCTCTGCTGTGTACACTCGTAGTGAACTGTCAATCATCTATACTATTGGAATAAGGTGATAAAAAACAGTCCTTTTGTCTTAGGGTGTTGTATGGGATATTTGTATTTTTTTCTCTTTGTATTTTTTTTATACAGTATGTAAGGGGTTTTTTTGAATTTTTTATTGCAATTAAGTGAAAGGTTACAATCCAAGTCAACTTACTATATAAAACTTCAAGCACCCACCTCTGTGCAACTCTATCTGGTCTCCTCACCCTGTGAGGGATATTTGTATTTTAATGACTTTTTATACTATAAAAGAAATGTTGTTGCTGTATTTCATTTAAAATCACAGATCTTTACATACAAAAAATAATGACAATAATCACACCGAACAGAAGTAATATTAAAAATTTAATGTCATTATTTCCCTCTATCCATTTTTGCAGGCAGTAGTAAGTCTTGACTTTCCTGAACATTCACTCACCATTTTCTGAGCACCTACTTCACAGTCCTCAGTATGCATCAATGGTCGGGAAAGATGTGATGCTCGTGGAGTTTGTGTTCTAGTTGAAGGAAACAGAGGGTACATAGAAAGGAGACAGAGCTTCTGTTAAGTCTGATGGTATAATTCGGGAACAGATGAGCATGATCTTGAACAAAATGAGGAGCATAGTATCGCTGTGCTGTACATGTGAGGATTGTTGAAATGGCGAATGTTTTGTTGCCTGTATACCAACACACACACACACCCCTGGTGCCTTCAAGTCAATTCTGACTCAGCAATCGCGTAGGGCAGAGCAGAACTGCTCTGTAGGGTTTCCCAGGAATACCTGGTAGATCTGCCGACCTCTTGGTTAGCAGCTGTAGCTCTTAACTATACCACTAGGGTGTCCTTGTTTCCTGTATACTTACCTCAGTTACACACCCACACCCACAGTGAAGAGATGGAGAACAACTAGGAAGCCTGCATGCGTGGTGTTCCTAAGTCTCCGTGTTTGTGATATTTGTACAGTCTCTGATAACATGAAGTTCAGTAAAGTGTAAGTGAATACACAGTCTTTTTGCATCTGTGACAATTCCCCTGATCAAGGGGAGTCAGCAATCTGTAAAGCTATGTGATGGCTGTAAGCTATGTGATGGCTGAGAAACCTTCACTCTGATGGCTCTTTTTTTTTTTTTTTTAATCGCTATCACTAGCACCAACTGTCAGCTGTCTTCCAAGTTCATTTCCGCTGTTGTTTTTTCAATTTTATTGTGGCAAATGCAAAAGGCCAGCAGTTCAAATCCACCAGGTGCTTCTTGGAAACTCCATAGAGCAGTTCTACTCTGTCCTACAGGGTCACCACGAGTTGGACTTGATGACAGTGGGTTTGAAAATGTATGTAGCATAGAATTTGCTGTTTGGACCATTCCTGAGTGTACAGTTCAGTGACATTAGTTAGAGTCACTATACTGTGTAACTGTGCCACAGATACAACTCACTTCTTTGCATTTCTTTACAGTAAATTATATCAGGACCCTTTAACATGACCTTGGTTTGTTTTAGGAAATCCTGGTGGCATAGTGGTTAAGAGCTAGGCTGCTAACCGAGAAGTCAGCCGTCTGAATCTACCAGGTGTTCCCTGGAAACCCTGCAGTCCAGGTTCTATTCAGTCCTGTATGGTCACTGTGAGTCAGAAACGACTCAGTGGCGGTGGGTTTCATGGGTAATGCTATGACCACGGTATTTTTCCAGTTTTTAGTGCATGTGGTAATTCTGCTTTGTATAGCATCTGTGCCTTTAGAAAGGAGATTGCGATTGGAAATGGAAAGGGCCCAGGCAACGCTTACCCTTGTCTCCTTGAACTGAGGCTTTCCTTGGGCTTATGAAGGATTTTAGGTGTGATGTTTTATTCATTATAAGGTGGGAAAAAGGTGAGGTTGGGATAATGAGATGTATATGCAAGACTTCAGGATGGCTTCTGCAATGGGGGCTTCTGGGACTAGTAGCAGGACTTGTTACGGGGTGTCACACCTGCCCATTTTCTTGCTCACCTCGTTTGATTTCTCACACCTGGTTTGATTTCTCAGGCCTGGCTGTAGCTCTCTGGCAGCCTTACTGGAAGGACATATAGTGGTCACCTCTGTCTCATCTGTACATGATTCTGAATATGATCTAAACTGGCTTTTCTGAAAAACAACTTCAGGGATCATTTAAACCACTCATCCTAGACTGTGGGTGGTAAGATAAGTTGCTTATCATTCCAGAACATTCAAAAGTGTGGTTAGGCTGGTCTTTCACACCCGCATCTCAATGCCTGCCTGACCACCCTCTTTTGTTCACAGATTGTTCTCTTCAGTATGTCTTTTATTTTAATTTCTTTTGTCCCACCAAGAGTTTGTTTTTATTTCTACTTATAAATGCAATCTTGTATATATTATTTATTTATCCATTCTCCCATAGGTGGTCATTTGGTTTGTTTCCAGTCCTTTACTGGAAAGCTATGCTGCTTGTGGCCAATATTAACACATGTCCCTGGAATGTAACAGAAACCCTGATTGCCTAGTGGTTAAGTGCTAACCAAAAATTCAGGAGTTCGAGTCCACCAGGCACTCCTTGGAAGCTCTGTGGGGCAGCTCTACTCTGTCCTATAGGATCACTTTGAGTCAGAATCAGCTATGAATTGGAAGCAACACAACAGCAACAGGCTTGGGTTTTTTCTGGAACACAACAGGTTAATGTTGCACTCTGTAATGTAACTGGTTGTGGAATTTTGAGATCATGGAATACATGTGTGTTTAACTTCACAAGAAAATGTTTAATTTTGCTAAAGTTGTGCCAGTTTACAAGCGCACACAATCCTGAGGGCAAGTCACCCTAGTCTCTAGGCGTGTGGGGTTTCTTTCACTAACAGTGAAAGTAATGGTATCCAGGGGTATGAAATCACTCCTACTCTTTGGCTCAGAAATCCTGTATTTGGGAACTACTAGAAAGAAAAGAATTCAAAAGGTAAAAACTGTTGGGCACCTAAAGATGTTCATGGAAGCATCATTCATAACTATGAAAAAAATGGAGGCAGGGAGAATCTCAAAATTCCAAAATTAAAGAACCGACTGAGCCAACTGTAGCCAATTGACAATCTAAAACCAAGACCACACCCACTGCCACTGAGTCGATTCTGACTCACAGTGATCCCACATGACAGAGTAGAACTGCCCCACAGGGTGCCCAAACAGCAGCTGGAGGATTTGAACTGCCAGTCTTTTGGTTAGCAGACAGAGCTCTTAACCATTGCACCACCACGAAATTATATCTCATGGTATTCTGGCCTTTCATTTTCCTGACTTTCAGTAAAATTGGACGTCTCTTTACTTCTGTATAAGCCATGTGTATTTCTTCTTAGAAATTCCTGTTTGTGTACTATGCCGAGTATTGAATTGTTTATCTTTTCTAACAAATTTATAGGGGTTTCTTCCTGTATCACCGATACTAATCCTCTCTCTATTATATGAGTAGCACATGTCTCCTAGCTTTTACTGGGTCTTTTTACGTTCCTGAGGGTGTTTTTATTGAAATTTTCAATTTTTGTGTGGTCAAATTAATCAGTTTTTTTCTTCCATGTTAATGCCTTTGTGTCTTATTTATGTCACATTTTCTAACCTAAGGTCAGAACAATATTTGCTGGCATTTTCTTCTAACAGTTTTGTACTTTGTCTTCGACAGTTAAAATTGTAGCCTGCCTGTCATCTGTTTGTGTATAGAACAGAATACAGATCAATCTTATTTTTTCCCTAAGGATAACCAATTTGTTGAATAACTGTCATTTCCCCATGATCTGTCCTGCTCACTCTGTCAAATATACCAGGTTCATGAACAGGCTTTAGGCCCTTTCCCGTTTCATTGGTCACTTAGCCTATTCCCATACTGATACCACAGGGTCGTATCGAGAACAGCACTCCAGTAAGTCTTACTACCTAGTAGAGTAATTCTCTACTTATTCAACTTATTTGTAAGTGTTTTTACCTATTCTTGACACTTTGCTTTTCCAAATACATTTTGGAATCAACTCATCAAGTTCCATGGACAATGTCTCTTAACATTTTAATAGGGTTGCATTCAATTTGGAAAGAATTGATATCTTTACATTAATTCTTCCTATCTTGGCTACGAGATCTACTGCTAAACTAAAGGTCAGCAATTCGAATCCACCAGCTGCTCCTTGGAAAATCCTATGGCTCCTCATTTTGCTGTGTTCTACGGGGTCACTGTGAGCCAGAATCAATTCCATGGCAATGATTTTGGTTTTTATCTTCCCATTGATTTATACTTTCTTTAATGCAGAGTTTTAAGTTTTCTGTGTACAGGTCTTACAGATTTTGCATTTAACTTATTTTTTGGGTATTTAGAATTTAGCTCTTATTTTTTCTCAGACTGTTTTTTCAGCTGAAGGATAATTTACACACAGTAAAATAATGCACCTATTTTAAGCATGCAGTTCAATGACTTTTGATAAATACAAACACCTGTGTAACCACCACTACAATCAAAATATAAAACCTTCCATCATCCCAGAAAGCTCCCTCATACCCCTTTGCAGTCCAGTATCCCTACACACCGTCTCAGGCAATTGCAAAATGGCTTATCGTCATTACAAATTAGTTTGCCTTTCTTTCAGCATACTGTTTCTCAGTTTCACCTATGTTGTACCAGCGCTAGGTGTCACTTTTTAGTACCAAGTATTAGCTTTTTCTTTAAAACCTTAGAAATCAATCAGAGTTTGAATTTTTCCTCTTCCCGCCTCACACTTTACAACAGTGGGCTTTTCAGTTCTCTGCTCTCTTTCTACCTGTGGTAATTTCAGACAGTTGTCTCAGTGTGTCCTTTTACCCTAAAAATAGGGCCAGTGGTCCTGTGCCTGCTTTCATGCAGTCAGCTATGCTTGTTAGGGCCACTTGAAGAGACAGTAATGGGTGGCTTCCCTCTATCATTTCCTGGAAGCGTCTTTTCAAATAAAAGAGGGGAAGTGGCAGGGTCACCTGCCTACTGGTACTCCCTGTCCAGGGCTAGGGAAATTCTGGCTGGCCTGAGCTTTGGAAACTGCTGGAATTTCTGGCAAGGGACCTTTCTACATGGGTCTGCTTGAGCAGTCACTGGCCTGAGTGGCTTTGCTCACATGGTCCTTCCTGGAATCTCTTTGCTTTCCAGGACAATCCTGAGAAGACGGCAGCCTCTGAACAAGGGAATTTTTACATCACAGGGGACAGAGCCCACATGGATGAGGATGGCTACTTTTGGTTCATGGGGAGAAATGACGACGTGATCAATTCCTCAAGGTCAAGCAGCCTGACCGTTCTCCCCCTTTGTGGTGTATCATAGGGACCTGGGGAGGGGAGAGCACTAGGAGAATCTGTTTTTCTCTTCCAGCTACCGGATTGGGCCTGTTGAAGTAGAAAGTGCCCTTGCTGAACACCAGGCTGTCCTGGAGTCTGCGGTGGTCAGCAGTCCGGACCCCATCAGGGGGGAGGTAATCAGTCCCGCTAAGAGCATGACCTCGTGGTTCTGTGCCCATGACTAAGAGCAAGGTCCAGATTCTCTCGTACCTCACCCCATTCACGTACCAAGAGACCTGGAATGGCACCATGAGACACACATTCCTTCTGGTTAAGTATTACCCAGGTAGAGATGCAGAGACTCTCGAGAGGGATGAAACTAGAAGACAGTGACATTTTGGTGTCCAGTAGACACAAAGCTGGATCCAGAAGAGGCCAACTGTTGGGCAGGAGATCTTGGTATCACCCATCTCGTCCAATAAAAGGTCCTTCTCCATTTGTAGATGAGGATACAAGGGCTCGAATCTAGGAGGAAGAGCCAACTTGAAGGATGACAGGACATGTATCCAAAGCGATCTTGATATACCAGATGGGCTAAGTTTAATAAGCTGATTCTTCACTGGAGAAAGGCAAATTCCTTCCTGTGGCTCCCAGAAAAATAAACAGGAAGGGAGAAATCAGCTTAAGCGCTGTGTACTTTTCACTGGCTGTCAATCTACAGTGATCCCGAAGTACAACAGTGTTCACAGAAACATCACAGCCACAGGAGTGTTCACAGAAACATCACAGCCACAGGAGTACATCTCAAATTGTGGTCCCAAGACTACACACAGCTGCTATGTCTTGGGTTCTTGTTTAAAATACAAATTTCTAGACCTCAGGTCAGACTTTCTGCATCACAGTGATTAGGGCTGCAGCCCAGGGAATTGGCAATTTAACCTCATCTCCCCCCCACAACTCCCAAGGGATCTTCATAATCCACTAAAGTTGAAGGCCACTGATTCAGAAAGAGGGGGGTGAGAATCCTGTCTCTCTGTTACAGAAATCGCCACTGGAAATTTATGCCTAGTTCTGCATGCTGCAGATTAACTGGGGCTTTGATAAATGGTGCTTACTCGAAGTTAACCCAGACATAGTGCATGGAATAGAGTCTCATACACGGAATGTTGAGTAATTGTAATAATAACAAAAAGCTCTTACTAAAAGCAGATCTGTCTGAACACAAAATGATAGTGACCTTCCCATCTTTGGGAGGTATGCAAGGACACTTGGATCATCATTTAACAGGATGTTGTTGAGAGAGTTGTAGGCTGGTGTGGATAAGGGTTAGACTGAGACTGGCTGGCCTTTAGAACTCTTACATTCTTGGGAGAAACCCATCAGGGGCTAACAGTGAGACTCTTCCCCCTCTTTGGCAGGAAGCAGTCTGCATGAAAAACAGGGCAGAATGTCCCTGAGGATGCCTGGGACAGAAGTGCTGCCAATTAATGATTACTGATGGCAAACATCACACATGCAATGTCAGAAAAGACCTGCCTTCTCTTGCAAGTGTTTGAGGTTTCTTTTTTTTTTTTCCAGTCTTGCTTGTCCAAACCCAGGCCTATCTACCATGCATGTCAGAAGAACCCAAAATTAACTGATCCTGAAGAGTTTGCAAAGTATTTGCATTTTAAGAGAAGCAAGTTGGCCTCTCTTGTTATCATGTCAGGCACGGGGAATCATTGCTGGAATGGATAGGAATCTGGGATCTTTCGGCAAAAGTCAACACCTCCCCATCACTGATCCAGGAAATATAAGCAACAGAAAAATGAGTGTTGTCCATTTCATAGTCTGGGAATTGGTAGAATTTCTGTGCTGGGATGTTGAATGGCAACATTGGTGCAGCTTATTCAAAAGGTTAGTTTAAGGAGGAAAGCTTTGCCGCCCAAGGCCTGATGTTTTTTCCCCCCTCGGCAGGTCGTAAAGGCGTTTGTAGTCCTTTCTCCAGCCTACTCTGCTTGTGACCCCGAAGAATTAACCCGGGAACTCCAGGAACATGTGAAAAGGGTGACAGCTCCATATAAATATCCCAGGAAGGTAAACATATAGAGTAGTTTCAGGACATCGTGAGCAGCTAGGAAATCAGATCAGCAAATACTACCTAAGTGAGCACTGACACAAGGCCAGGCCCTGTGCTAGGCACTGGGGAGATGGAGATACACGTAATCCTTGAGTTTTCTCCCTCTTCCTTCCTGCATGCTCCCCAAAGCACATTTTGGTTTTACTCTAAGAACTGGCCTATAAGTCAGATAGGTGTGGGGAGTCTGGCTGTGGTGTTGGAAAGCTGATGATCTCCAGGCTCTAGCTGTTTGGAAGGTTGTTATTTAAAGAAAGGGAAACACTGGTGGTGTAGCGGTTAAGGGCTATGGTTGCTAACCAAAAGGTTAGCAGTTCAAATCCACCAGGCACTCCTTGGAAACTCTGTGGGGCAGCTCTACTGTGCCCTATGGGGTCGCTATGACTTGGTATTGACTCGACATCAGTGGGTCTGGTCATTTAGAGAAAACCATGCACTGTAGAGTCTTTCTAGCAAAGTGGCAGAGGGTAATAGTTCTTTCAAGACAATAATATTGCCAGAAATGATGACTTAAGGATTTTCTTTCTTCGGTCATTAGGTGGCCTTTGTTTCAGAACTGCCAAAGACGGTTTCCGGGAAGATCCAAAGGAGTATATTGAGACGTCAAGAGTGGGGAAAATGAGGTGCAACTCCAGAGAGGCTCCCGAAAGTTCCAAGAGAGACTGGTGGGATCACTGGTTGGTCCCCTGCTTGAAGTATCATTCTTTCAACCCCATGGACATCAAGGCTTTCAGTTTACAAATGGCCATCTCCAAAGTCTGTGCATGACCCTGGAGGCAGTCAGAAGAAAATTACAGACCAGGGGGCACGACCATACTTGCCTAGCAAATGCTTGGCTTGACACCTCCTTCATCAGGAGCTATGCTAGGCATGTGCCCACAGGTCTTACTAACACCTTCTGAAGGGACAGCAGGTCACCAGAATGGCTGGGCACTTATGATCTTATTCACTGCTAATAGAAGTATAACCCTTTGGCCCATTTGACAAAGCCATTTGGTAATTATCATCCAGGGCCATGAAACTGATCATGACCTTTGGCTCAGAAATTCCATCTTTAGAAAATGCTACAAAGAGAGAATTCAAAATGCAGAAAATGTTTGGGATACAGAGATTTTCACTGCAGGATCATTTAAAACTGTGGCAAGGGTGGGGGGGAATGATTAACTAAATTGTAGTAGATTAAATCAGTAACATATTATGTGGCCATTAAAAATATAGAGGGGAAATTTATTATCTCTTGGGAAAAGCTTAAGCTACATAATTTTAAACATCAGAACAGAAATAACTGTACATATATGTATATATATGTGTGTATGTATGTATGCTGGAGACCTACCCCTCCAAAAAATACGGCAAGAACTGGAGCTGGAAAAAAGATTGGAAAGAAATACACAAAAATGTTAGCAGAGAATTTCCTGGGCTTGGAGAGGTAGGAAAGACAAATGATAATAGTTTGGGATGTTGTTTGTTTTTGTGTTGTTATCTAAGTTTTCTCAGTAAGTATAGATAATGAAAAAAATTCTAATAAACAATCCTCTCAAACCACCGCCTATGTCTAGCACTTTCTGCACCTACCAGTATGTCATCTCCCAGCACTAGCGTGTTATCTCTTACCCAAGAAGGACGAGAGGACCCAACAGCATGTCCAACCAAGGCTCTGAAATCTGAAGCAGTGGCTCAGCCAGCCCCGCATGGGAGAGGCCGACGGAAACGGAGGGCATCTCCACATCCATTCACCAACTCCAGCACCACCATCTGCTCACTACTAAATATTTACTGACCACCTGCTGTGTGCTAGGTTCTGGGATGAGCCAAAATCAATCCAGTCCTTGCCCTAGTGTCCTCACCCTAGGTGGCCCTGATAGTCTATGGGGAGGTTGACATTCTTCATCAAAGAATAATACAAATAGATGTATGACAGTGATAGATGCCATGAAGGAAAGACTCTGATTAAAATATAGAGCCAAGGGGTGATGATCGTGGCTAAGGGACTTGAGTGTCAGAGGATGCCTCCCTAAGGAAGTCCCATGTGGGCTGGGATCACAGGAAAAGCAGAAGTAAACTAAGGAAAGAGGTAGGGGCAAGTTTTCTGAATGAAGGATGCAGCCTATTGAAAGGCCTTGAGGTGGGAGAGGAAATCCATTTGTAGTCATAAAGGCAGTGCACGCTCACTGAACACCAGCTAAGTCAAGGCACAGATTCTGAACCACCCATTTTACACATGGGGACAGAGAGGTTAAGCAGTTGCTGAAATTCAACCTGCTAGTATCTCCCAGAGCTAGAATTCAAACCCAAGTGGGCCAGCTTCAGTGTCCATACCCTCCAGCCTCACACTGCAGAGCTAGGATGGTCTGCTTTAGGAATTCTGTCTTTCTCCTGAGAGTGCTAGGGAGCTACAGACAGTTTTCAGCAGAGAAAAGATCCTTTCGAGGTTTTTCTTTATCTTTTAAGAAAAAACTAATCAAACTTATAAAAGTCATTTCCTGTTCTTTGTGCCATTTGTCTTGATGGTATTTCCAGACAGGGCAAATTCTATTTTAAAGGCAGAAATTCAGCTTTGCACTCAACTACCAACCTAAAGGTTGATGGTTCAGACCAACACAGAAGGAAGGCCTGGTGATTTGTTTCTGTAAAGATCACAGCCAAGAACACCCTGCGGAGCAGTGCTACTCTGTCCCCAAGAGTCAGAACTGACTTGATGACAAAGAATGTGGTCTGGCCAAAGGCCCAGCAGGAGGGGAGACCATGGACAAGGACAACATGCAGTTCCTGACTCCCCAACATCATTCGTATGCTTGGGTTGAGGGGTTGTGGTTAAGCACTGGGTGCTTCTGGAATCCCTAACGAACACCTCCAGCCACCAGGAGCTAGAGCTTTCTCTCCTATATTCCTCTGATCCCTGAAATTCCACACATGTATCTTACACACCCCCATGCAAACAGACACACACAGACACATACATGAACAAACTCATGTGCAGAGCCGCATACACACTCACACAGGGTCATGCATATGCAGTCACACACACAGTCACATGCACAGATACACACATTCACGTAGGTACACACAGGCTTTTGCACACAGCCACACAAACATCATACAGTTACACTCATTGTTATGTCAAAATGTTTTATTTTCTTCCTAGCTCTTATTCACTCATTCAGCAAATATTCACAGAGTTCCTACTGTGTACCACAGACTATTCTAAGTCCTGGAAATAAATCAATGAACAGTACAGGCAAAGCTCTCAGCTCCCCTATAGCTTAGATTCTGATGGAAGAAGAGAAGGGCGAGGTTAAAAGTAAGTGTGATGATTAAGGTTGCATGTCAACATGGCTGAGCCATGATTCTCAATGGTTTGACAGTTATGATACAGTCTGGCAGCTATGTAATGATGTAATCACCTCCGTAACAAGATCTCATATGATGTAATCACCTCCATGACCAGATCTGCTATAAGCAGCCAATCAGTTGAAGGGGAGTTTCCTTGGGGGTGTGGCCTGCACCCAATACAAGTAGACTACCTGGCAAAGCTCCCTGGTGTTTTGCTTGCCTTGGATTCTGCACTTACCTCTTGATCTAACCTCTGGCTCTTAGGACTTAAGCTAGTAGTTTACTTGCTGATCGTGGGTTCATCAGCCCCTGTAGCCATGTGAGTCAGCAGAAGCCTCCAGTCTGGCTCACAAACTTGGAACTTGCTAGCCTCTACAATTGTGTGAGCCATTCCCTTGATATAAATCTCTCTCTGTATGTTTATGTATACATGCGTGCATACATGTACACACATTACTAATTTTGTTTCTCTAGAGAACCCAGCCTAAGACAGTAGTCAATTATATAAAATGTTAGAAGGTAATGCATATTAAGAGAAAAAATAGTTCTAGATAAAGAGGTGAAAGGAAAGCCAACTGGGGGATGGGTGGCAACTTTAAATAGGTGGTCAAGGCAAGCATCATTGAGAAGGTAACGAAAATCTTTCGTCAAGACTTGAAAGAGGAGAAGAAGCTGTCCATGTAGACAGCCAGTGAAAGAATGTTCTGAGAAGACGGAGCAACAAGTGCAAAGGCCCTGAGGTGGGCTGTACCTTCAAAAAACAGCAAGAAGGCCTCAGTAAGTGATGGGGAAAGGGGTGGAATGCCATGTCAGGGAGGAAGAGGGAAGATGTACAGATCACAAGGCCTAGTATGACATGGCAAGAACTTTGACATTGATTTTGCAGGGAATTGGCATCAGCTGGAGGGTTCTGGAAAACACTGATGGCACAGTGGTTAAGTGTGATGGCTACTAACCAGAAGACTGGTGGTTCAAATTCACCAGGCACTCCTTGGAAACCATGGGGAAGTTCTACTCTGCCTACAGGGTCACTGTGAATCAGAATCAACTTGCCAGCAGTGGGTTTGGATTTTCGGTTTGGAGTCTTCTGAGCAGAGGCACGACATGATTTTATCTACCCTAACAGTATCTGAAATGAGAGTCTTTGTCATTCTACATGTTTACTGTGCCTCGCCATCAGTGGACAGGCATCTGCGGTGGTCATCTCTGTGTCTGTTTCACAGTGATGCTCAGCACAGATTTGTTGGCAAACTGACAGAAACAGGTGCTTCCAGACAACACAGCATTCCATGACTTGTCTTCCAGAACTGGGTTCTAGGAACTTTTGAACCAAATGGGTCAAAGGCCTATGGGGACAAATGGCTTTTTCTTGACCTTCCTCTTGGGACCCCTGATTGATGTTCTTAGGGCCATGTCCTTCACTCCCCAAATCAACTGAATCCAGGCACTCATCAGGACTGATGAACGGTGCTCAGACCCTCTGTCCCTGCACCTGTGTGAGTCTGAGTCCAAAATGCCCTTCCAAGTCACCCATTCAAAACTGCAATCACGATGACTTGTCAAGTGCTTACTACCTGCCACACATTTGGTTTGTTTTTCAATCGTGCTTATTTACTTTTAGAATAAGTGCCTTTTTGACATATTTCAAAACTGCAAGCAAGCTAGCTCCCCTCTCCAGCAACAACATAGGTTATCAGTTTTCAGCCCCTCACTGGAATGCCAGTCTAAACATCTTCCCTTTCTGAGTGTTTGACAGGCGTTAGCTAGTTCAGTCCTCAAATGGTGGGTTCTAGGGTTATCCTGCACTTTCCAGGTAAGAAGACTGAGGCTCAGGGTGGGGATAATTTAACTTCTTCAAGAGCACACAGCCTAGTAGCACGAGAGCCTAAATTCCAACCTAGGCAGACTCTAGATCCTTATAGACAAAGAGGTTACTAACCACTGTGGCTGAAAACCTAGGAAGTATTTGTCCAGCACAGAAGAAAGTACAAGTCCAGTCTTAGGAGAGAGTCATGTAAGGCATGACAGAGCAGTTGACAGAACTGTGTGGGGAGAACCTATACCCTCTCCCCAGTTTAGCGAAGTGGTGTAAGCTTTGATGTCTCTGATAGGCTCCCAAAGTGGGGTGGGGAGAGTTCAAAAGGGCTCAAGGTAACAGGAAGAACAGTCAATCATTCCTGGACTGCGAGTCCATCCAGAGAGGGCCTGGAACCTTCAGGAAACCAACAAGCAGAAACCAGGAGGTAAGTTCTCATTTCTTTCTACCTGATTCCTTCAGAAAGTATTATCTGTCCCCTTTCCAAGCAGATACAACTATTGATTAAAATCCTCAGACAGAACCCAAGGGTGACTGCCAGCACGTGCCATCTCCTGCGAGATTTACATCTATATTCTAGGTGAGAGGGAGAGGAGTAGAAGGGGAAAGGTGTGACGATCATACAGGATTTTGCATTACAAGGCAAAAGCTTTATCATTTATTTTACATGAACAAGGACCCTCCAGTGGATCCCAATTGATTCCAAGCTTTCAGGGTCTTCAAGTCCCTCTGGCTCCTCCTGATGTCCTTCTATGTGGGTCTCTGCCCCCTTGCACCCTAGCAAATAGTCATTGTCAGTTCCCTGACCCCGCCGTAACCTGACACTCCTGGCCTGTGAGTCTCCTGTGCCAAGACTTGGATCTCTGACAGAGACCTCTGTATTTAAAGAGCCTCCAGCCCTGCCCATTAAGAGGGTCCTTATAGCAAATGCGCTGTTGGTGGTCCAGCATTGCAAAGGTATGAATCTCTAAGAGTGGGCATTCAAGGTACAGACCAGCCAGGTGGGACCAGGCTGGGAAGTCCTGTGGCACCCCCATTGTCTGGGAGGATAAAGAACCCCAGATGACCCAGCATCAGTCAGCGGTCCCTCATGTGGCCAGGATTTTCCTCCCCTTCCGAGAGTATTCCTGGAAAATAACATGGTTGGGCAGCTCTCAGGGTTTCCAGATCCCTCTGCAGGGCCTAAGGATTTTCTGTTGAGCAGCAACATAGATGTGAGGGCACTCTTCTGGGAGGTTCCAGTCCCATACTGCTACTGACTTGCTGTGCAACCTCAAGCAAGTTACCGTTCTACTCTGGGCTTTCATCTTCTCAACTCAGTGATCCGAGAAGCATTTTTTCAGATCAAGTGACTTGTTTTTCTGGCATGATGATTCAAACAGAGCTGTATAGAAGCTGAGATTCATCCTTTCATCGTATGCCTTGCTCCAACTTGGCTAAGCACTTTATAAGCATTATTTCATCAGATCTTCACAAACGTCTTAGGAGAAAGGTGTTGCTATGAATCTCATTTTACCCACTGCCGTTGAGTCGATTCTGACTCATAGTGACCATACAGCTCAGAGTAGAACTGCCCAGGTTTTTACAGACAAATAAACTGAAGCTCAGGGCCCCGGTGCCTGATCCAAACTCACGTAGGAATAAGAGACGGAGTCAAGTGGCCCCCATATGGGCCACTTGGCTAAGTGCCCCCGCTGTTGCTGAAAACTCAGCAGACATGGGAGTGAACCTCAAACATTTGATGAAGTACCAAAGAGGTTGTGGGGATGGGAGGAGGGCTGAATCATTTCCCAGAGGCCCGGGGTCAGGCTGTAGTCTAAGTCCCCTGCACTGGTCCTTTGCTAAGCTCTCTGTGAAAAGAATACAATGGGGAGGTTAGAGGGCTGCTGCCTGTTTAGATTTTAGCTCTGCATTTAATTTTCCAGGAAACCCCAGCAGCATAGTGGTTAAGTGTTCAGCCTGCCAATCAAAAGGTTGGCAGTTTGAACCTTCAGATGCTCCTTGGAAGCTCTGTGGAGCAGTTCTACTCTGTTATATAGGGTTGCTATGAATCAGAATCGACTTGATGGCAGTGTTTTGTTTTTTTTTTAACTTGTCATAGGGTCTCAGGATTAGTATTTTCAAACATCGATTTCTTCACTTGTCCAGACGGGGTGAAGTACTCTGTACTCCACAGAACTGTTCTGAGAGTGGTGGTGTCGGGAGGTGCTGTGGAGTCAGTTCTGACTCCTAACAACCTTACGTACGACAGGACAAGACAAGATTAGGCCTTTGTCTGATTTATAATAGCCAATTTTTTTCCAATCTGTAGGTTTTGTTTTTATTCTTTTGGTGAAATCTTTTAATGAGCGTAAGTGTTTAATTTTTAGAAGATCCTGATTATCTAGCTTATCTTCTGAAATTTGTGTGTTGTTGGTTATGGTTTGTATCCTGTTAATGTCATGTATTAGGGCTTCTGGGATTGATTTTTTTCCTCCCATCTATGAACTTTATAGTTTTGGTGTTTATATTTAGGTCTTTGATTCATTTTGAATTAGCTTTTGTATATGGTGTGAGGTATGGTCTGTTTCTTTTTTTTTTTTTTTTTTGCAGATGGACATCCAGTTTTGTCAGCACTGTTTAAAAGACTTTCTTTACCCCATTTGATGGACTTTGGACCCTTGTTGAAAATCAAGTGACCATAGGTGGATGGATTTATATCTGGGTTCTCAATTCTATCCCATTGGTCAATGTGTCTGTTGTTGTACCAGTGCCAAGCTGTTTTGACTACTGTAGCTGTATAACAGGTTCTAAGGACAGCTAGGGTTCTTCTACTTTATTCTTCTTCTTCAGTAGTGCTTTACTTATCCAGAGCTTTTTCCCTTTCCATGTAAGGCTAATGATAAGTTTTTCCACCTTTTTAAAGAATGTCGTTGGTATTTGCATGAGGATTGCACTGTATTTGTAAATCACTTTGGGTAGAATCGTCATTTTCATGATGTTGAGTCTACTTATATCCATAAGCATGGTATATTTTTCCATTTATGTAGTACTCTTGTGGTTTCTTGCAGGACTATTTTGTAGTTTTATTTGTATAAGTCTTTCACATTCCTAGATTTATTCTGAAGTATTTTATTTTGTTAGGTGCTATTATAAATGGAATTGTTTTCCTTTTCATTGTTCTCTTTGATGGTATATAGGAATTCAATTGATTTTTGTTCATTTGTCTTGTATCTTATTACTCTGCTGAATCTTTCTGTTAGTTATAGTAGTTTTCTCGTGGAGTTTTTGGATGTCCTATGTATAGTATCACATCATCTGCAAATAGGGGAAGTTTAATTTCTTCATTACCAGTTTGGATGCCCTTGATTTCTTTTTCTTGCCTTATTGCTCTAGCTAGGACTTTCACCACAAAGTTAAACAAGAATACTGATAAAGGACATCCTTAACTTGTTCCTGTTCTCAAGGGGAATGTTTTCATCCTCTCTCCATTAAGAATGATGACTGTTGGTTTCACATAGGTATCCTTTATTATGTTGAGAAATTTCTCTTCTATACATATTTTATTAAGAGTTTTTGTCAAATGCCTCTTCTGCCTTGATTGAGATGATTTTGTCACTGCTTTCTTTCCTTTTATGTATATGCTGGATTATGTTGACTGACTTTCTAAGGCTGAACCATCTTTCTTACCTAGTATAAATCCTACTTGGCTATAGTGTATTATTTTTTTGACATTGCACTGAATTCTATTGACTCAAATATTATTGAGTTTTGCAACTAGATTCATGAGAGATACTGGTCTGCAGTCTTTCTTCTTTTGTAGCAACTTTACTTGGTTTTTGTATCTGGGTTATGCTGGCTTCATAGAATGAATTTGGAAATGTCTTTTCCTTTCTGTGTTCCAAAATAGCTTGAAGAGTATAAACCCTTTTCTGAATGTTTGGTAGAATTCTCTAGTGAAGCCATCTGGGTCAGGAGTTTTTTGGAGGGGGGAGGAGGTTTTTGTCCTTATCATTTCAAGCTCTTCTCTTCTTATGGGTCTATACAGATTTTCAACATCATTTTGTATCAGTTTGAGCAGGTAGCATGTTTTTGGACATTTGTCCATTTCCTCTAAGTTTTCAAGTTTGTTAGAGTTATGATCCACTATTTTAGCTGAGTCTGTTGTAACGTCTCCCATGTCATGTCTTGTTTGGGTTATTTGAATCCTCTCCTGTTTCTCTTTTGTCACTTTGTCCAGTGGCTTGTTGATTTTGTTGATACTTTCAAAGAATCAACTTTTGGTTTCGTTAATCTTTTCTGCTGTCTTGCTATTCTCTGTTTCCTTTATGTCTGCTCTGATCTTAATTATTTCCTCTCTTCCAGTGGCTGTTGACTTCTTTTGCAGTTCTTTTTCTATTTGTTTGAGTTGTGTAGTTCATGTTTTGATTTTGTCCCTCTCTTCTTTTTCTGATGTATCTGTTGCTATAAAGTGACTTCTGAGAACTGCCTTTGCTGTGTCCCAAATGTTTTGGTATTTGTGTTTTCATTCTTGTCTGATTCCAGGAATTTCTTGTAATTCCATCTTTTATTTCTTCAGTTACTTGGTGATTTTTTAATCAGGGTATTATTGAGTTTATATTTAAGTGATGTCTTTATTTCTTTCCCTTATTCTTCCTGTTGTTAATTTTTACACTCATGGCATTGGGGTCACAGAAGATGCTTTGTATTATCTCAGTGTTTTGAATTTTGTTGCAGGTTGTTCTGTGGCCTCAGATGAGGTCTACTCTGGAGAATGTTCCATGTGTTAGAAAAGAATGTGTACTTCACTAGCTGTAGGGTGGAGTGGTCTACATATCTCTAGGAGGTCAAGTTGGCTGATTGTGTCCTTTAGCTCTTCTGTATCTTTGTTGAGTTTCATTTTGGATGTTCCACCCTTTACCAAGAGTGGTATGTTAGTCTCCTACTATTATTGTGGAACTGTTGATTTCTCTTTTCAGTGTTGTTAGGGTTTGTTTTACATATTTTTGAGCTGTATCACTGGATGCATAGATGTTTATTATGGTTAAGTCTCCATGATGGATCATCTCTCTAATCTTATATATAGTGTTCTTTGTCTTTTGTGGGGAATCTCGTTTTAAAATTTATGTTATCCTAAATTAGCATTGCCACTGCTACTCTCCTTCTAGTAGTTATTTGCTTTATATGTGTTCTTCCATATCTTTGTTTCTAAGATGTGTCTCTTGTAAACAGCATAGTGATGGATCCTGTTTTTTAATCCATTCTGTCACCCTCTGTCTCTTTTGGGGTGCATTTAGGGCATTTACATTCAATATAATTATTGATAGGTGTGAATTCACTGTTGTCATTTTGTGGCATTTTTTGTTTTGTTTTGTGGTGCTAACATTTTCATTGTTCCCCTTACTGTGTTGCTTATCTTTGGTTCGTGGATTTCTTTTTCATTTATTTTGTTTTTATTGAGACTTTATGTTTTTCTTCTTTACTTTGATAAGTTTGTTAACTTTCTTTGTGATTTTCTTGAAATTTATTTTTATCTTTCTATGTTTGAACCAGCCTATTTTTACTTGGTATTGCTTTGGCTCCCATTCCATTAGAAAGTTCTATATCTACATTGTTTATTCCACTGTTTGTTATTCTGATACTGTTGTTACTTACAGATTAACTTCTCTGGTTCCCTGTTGTAATTCTTTTGATTCTGGGTAGTCCTTGAGAGTTTATTTCCTAGGTTGGTATCTGGCTGGCACAATCTTGCGTCCTAGATTCTGGCTGTGATCTGATGCTGTTTGTTCTCAGACTGAAGGACTCTCTTCAATAATACTTGTAAGTTTGGTTTTGTTTTTACATATTCCCTTAATTTCTCTTTGTCTGGAAATCTCCTAATTTTACCACCATATTTGAACAAGAGTTTTGCAGGATATAGTATTTTTGGTTGGTGGATTATTTTCTTTCAAAGTTTTCTATATATGATTCCATTGCTTCTTGCTTGGTTTCTGCTGAATAATCAGAATTTAGTCTTATTGCTTTCCCTCTTTGTGTGTGACTTCTTATTTTTCTTGAGATACTTTCAGAATTTTTTCTCGGTCTTTGGTTTTAGCAAATGTGATTATGATATACCTTAGTGATTTTTGTTTAGGGCCTGTCTTAGTCATCTAGGGCTGCTTTGACAGAAATATCACAAGTGGATGGCTTAAAAGATAAATTTTATTCTGTCACAGCCCAGTAGGCTGCAAGTCCAAATGTAGGGCACCAGCTCCAGAGGAAGGCTTTCTCTGTTGGCTGTGGAGAAGGTCCTTGTTGTCCATCTTCCTCTGTACTGGGAGTGTCTGAGGTACAAAAACCTTGGGTTCTTTCCAATGGATGTGCTCTGCTCCCAGCATTGCTTCATTCTTGATGGTATGAAGACCCCAACTGTCTTATTGCTTCCCTTTCCTAAAATACCACAAAAGATTGTCTCAAGGCACAATACAATCCTACATGTTGAAGCCTGCCCCACCAACACAGCTGCCACCCATCCTCCCTTATTAACATCATAGAGCAGGATTTACAACACATAGGAACATCACACAATGCTAGGAATAATGGCCCAGCCAAATTCATCCACATCGTTTTTGGGGGGATGCAGTTCAATACATGACAGCTAATAAATAAAGCAGGCTATGCAGAATGGGCTCACCTATGTCTACTTTTCCTTCACAGGCCTTACCATGCATTGGCTACGGAAACTCCAGGGCCTTTGTACCCGAATGGGTATTCAGATGTCCAACCGCACTTTTCATATTCATGCCAAGCAACTGGCCCCACTACAGTGGGGCAACCAGGAAATACCTGCCAAGTTTAACTTTGCTAGTGATGTAGTGGATCACTGGGCTGCCATGGAGAAGGTAACAGGGGTGGAGGAGAGGGACTGAGCTGGACAATTTGACTGGGTTCATTAGTTCATCCATTTATTCAGTAAGTATTCATTGAGCACTGGGGTAGGCATGGGGTGGGGACATAGCTTTGAAAAAGCTACATCTCTTTCACAGAGGGGAAGTAGAAGAGCGTGGCAGAAAGATGTACCTTGGAGGCTAGGGAAGGACACAGCAATCTAGTGACTCTTGGGCAGCTGATATGATTTACATATACACACTCCACATGCTCTTTGTGATCTCTCAGAATCTGTGAGGAAGGTGAATTTCCATTTTAAGAACAAAATTGCACTGATCAAAGATAGAGTTAGTCTTCTCAGAATGTTATGTTGTCCCTGTCATTAGAGGGTTCAAGTAGGAGGACCACTAGGTAGGGGCTATAAAACAAGCTAAACATGAGACACTCATGAAAGAGAGAGACACGGAGATTTCAAAGGTTTCCTTCCAGCCTTGGGTTCCCAGAGTCTCTCTCCCTTCACTGCCAACCCACTATTGCCTTCAGCTGAAGTTCCATGGCCTTTCTGGAGGACGGAAAGATTCACCCTGGCTACGGTATGCCACAGAGTAGATCTCCCAGCACAGATTTAGAAGACTAGTGCTCAAAGGGAGGACCAAGATGTTGACATGAAAGATCAACATGACATACAACCTTAGTGAAACATCACAAATGACAACAGATCTGTACACTGAAGATGGTCCGTGGTGAATGGTTCTCATTAAAAAATTTAAAAGGTTAAAAAATTCTGTCAACATTTTAAAACTGAACATTTTCAGTTAAAAATTTTTCTTTCTGGCTTCTCTTTAAAAATTATAACTCTTTAGAATAATGGAGAAACCCCTTACCATCATGACTCAAAATCCTGACTCTATTAAAAAAAGGTGGGGAGGATTGAATAAACTTGCTAAATGAACAGTAAAAAAAAAAAAAAAAAAAAAAAATCCTGCATTGACAAAGCACACCGTCTTGTTGCTATTGTTAGGTACTGTTGAGTCAGTTTTGACTCATAGCAGCCCTATGTACAATCAAATGAAACACTGTCTGATACCAGCCATCCTTACAATCATTGTGCTTGAGCCTATTATTGCAGCCACTGTGTCAACTCATCGAGTTGAGGGTCTTCCTTTTTTACGCTGCTGCTCTACTTTACTGAGCATGAGCAAAGTCAAAAAACTAACAATCTGTGAAAAGATATTCAATCCATATCCCAGTAATAGAACTGATACCCATAATAGTGAAAGATCACCAAGAAGTCAAAAATAAAAAGACACAACCCAATATATAAAAATGGGCCAAGTCCACAGAAAAGTAAATTCAAATGGTTCTTAAACATAAGTAAAATGACTTAACTTCCTAATAAGAGTAATGCAAATTAAACTTCCTTGAAATAATGTTTTGATTATCCATGAGTCGGATCCGACTCAATGGCACTTGGCTGGCATCAAGTTAGTGCAAATACAAAACTCTGACAAACATGTTGGCAAGACTATGAAGAAACAGATCCTCTTCTGTATTGTAGATAAGGTAGAATATGGTACAACGCCCACAGAGAAGAAGTTTGAAATATCTAACAAGATTGCTAACACATTTACTCTTTGACTTTGTGCTATGCTCTCTAGCTGTGATCTGGAAATTTCCAAAGAATACCCAAGACTCTTCTAGCAGATCTATGAAATCAGAACTATTTTTGAAATGAAAATTAGATTATATTTGCTTTCTTCACTCTCATTCTCTCATCAGTATGCAGTGGTGTCCTCTAGAAGCTACGCAATGTGTGACATCACAACACAGTGAAGGCAAAAGCAGACAAAAGAATTCAACTGTCTTCTATGAAGGCAGACATTAAACAGACTGGCAAAGATGTGAAACAATGCCACTATTCTCACTATTTTTGTAGTTCGTTTTGGAAAGCCCTGGTAACACAATGGATATGAGCTACGGCAGCTTACCAAAAAGTTGAGTTTGAATCCACTAGCTGCTCCTTGGAACAGTTCTACTGTGTCCTACAGGATTGCCATGAGTCAGAATTGAGTTGATGGCAATGGGTTTTTATTATAGGTTTTGAAATATACAGTTAATTTTTATAAAAATGTGTTATTTATTGTAACTCATAATCGATTTATTACAGAGACCCTGGGTGATATGAATGGTTGAATGCAGACCTACTAACCAAAAGTTTGGCACTTTGAATCCACCCAGAGACACTCTGGAAGAAAGGGCTGGCAATCTACTTTTGAAAGGTCATAGCCATTGAAAGTAGATCTTCTCTGAAACACATTAGGTTACCATTCATTGGAACTGGCTGGACAGCAACTGGTTTGAGCTTTTTAAATAATGGATATTTTTTAAATGCCTACATTTTCAAAATTTCTGAGCTTTACCAGAAGAACCAGATGGTGCCTCACCACCACCAGTAACAGCTGTAATGGAGCTCACAAAGTTGAGTCCCAGCTGCAACACGAGAATAAAAAGGGGTACACCGTGAGAACTGCACTAAAGACCTCAGTTGATGGTCTAAAGGCCTGGGAGTTTCCCTGGGAGCACAGCCCCTAGACCTAATGCTGCCTTTACTGAGGTCAACTCCTTGGACGGGGATGGACTGGACTCAGGGACACAGAGTGACCATATCATGTGTGTACTTTATGGCTCTATGTACCTATAGGATGTCATCTTACTGGCCTCTTACTGGAGGGGAGTGGAGAGGGTTTACAGGGGATAGGAGATTGTTAAGATGTTATGACATGTATAGGACAGAAAGGAGGAGTTTGCTGTCACCAGCCAAGGAGAGCAGAAGGAGCTGCACCTAGGCGGGCATACAAATTTAAACTGGATCGTACACTTTCACTCAATCGCACACACACAAAAAGCTCAGTTTTAGTTTCTAATATGGTAAATATTAATAAACATAACCTATACACATAAAAGTAATTTAGACTTTTTAATAAATTTTTAAAAGGTTAACGTGGTTCTGGAAAACCTAATGGTGTAGTGGTTAAGTGCTACATCTGCTAACCAGAAGGCTGCCACTTTCAATCTGCCAGGTGCTCCTTGGAAATTCTGTGGAGCAGTTCTACTCTGTTCTATAGAGTCGCTATGAGTTGGAATCAACTTGGCGGTACTGGGTTCAGTTTTTTGGTTTGGTGTAATGGGATTCTGAGATCAAAAACACTAAAAACACTGATTTGGCAATCCCAAGTTTGGGAATTTACCCTTTCTGATTATGCTTCTGAAAAACAAACAACACTGTCATCAAGTCATTTCCAACTCACAATGATCCTTAGGACAGAGCAGAACTGTCTCACTGAGTTTCCAAGGTTGTAATCTTTTGTGGGCCCAGGCTGTCACGTGTTTCTCCCATGGGGCAACTGGTGGGTTCGGTTAGCAGCTGAGCTGTAAGCCACTGAGCCACCATGGCCCCCTGATTGTGCCCAAGCCCTCCAGAACCTGCAATACTTCTCTTTCTTCAGACTGGCCAGCGACCCCCAGGTCCAGCCATGTGGTGGGTCAGTGGTGATGGAGAAGAAATAAAGTGGAACTTCAGAGAGCTGAGAGAGCTCAGCCAGCAGGCAGCAAACGTCCTCTCGGGGCCCATTGGCCTACAGCGTGGAGACCGGGTAGCGCTGGTGCTGCCCCGAATACCTGAGTGGTGGCTGATGATTCTAGGCTGCATCCGAGCAGGTTGGTAACCATCTCCTGGGGTGGGGATATTGTCTTTCTTACAGAGGGAACTGAGCACGGGAAAACACAACTTCTTCCCAAGAAAGCCCTTCATAGGGAATGCTGGTTCTCCTAAGACAAAGATACCACCTCTCTTCCATTCATTTAAGCAAACTACGCGTCAGTACCACAATCCATCTTGTCAGTTTGTTGTAATGTGGTGACTTGTGTGCTGCCGTGATGCTAGAGGCTATGCCCCCAGTATTTCAAATATTAGCGGGGAGAGGTTTTAGCAGAGCTTCCAGATTAAGACAGGGTAGGAAGAAAGGCCTACAATCTATTCTGAAAATTAACCAATGAAAACTCTACAAATCACAATTGACTATTGTCCATCATAGTGTCGGAAGATGAGCCCCCAGGTTGGAAGGCTTTGAGGGCATACAAGATTGCACCAGTGGGATGAAGCAAATCAATGATCATGAAGATGGCACAGGACAGGGCAACATTTTGTTTTGTAACACACAGAGTCACCGTTGAGTTGTAGCCAGTTTAACAACAACAACAGTGCACCAAGTACTATACTGTTACTATCAACTCAGATCCATAGCAACCTTATGGGAAAACTAGAACTGCCTCATAGGGTTTCCTAGGCTGTAGTGTTTACTGGGGCAGATCGCCAGGCCTTTTCTTCCAAAGACCAGCCGGTAGATTTGAACCACTGATCTTTCACTTAGCAGCCAAGAGTGTACCCAATGTGCCACCTGGGCTCCTATGCACTGTACAAAACTGAAAGTTGCTGTTGAGTTAATTGCAACTCATAGCAACCCTATAGGATAGAGTAGAACTGCCCTATAAGGTTTGCAAGGAGTGGTTGGTGGATTCAAACTTCTGACTTTTGGGTTAGCAGCCAAGCTCTTAACCATCACACTACCAGGGCTCCAAGCACTATACCAAAACCAATAAGCCAAGTCACAACAGAACTGCCCCATAGAGTTTCTAAGGAGCACCTGGCAGATTTGAACTGCTGATCTTTTAGTTATCAGGTGTAGCACTTTAATCACCCCTAGGGTCACCATGAGGTGGATCCGACTTGACGACACTTGGCTTTTGGCTTTCGGACAGATTGTTAAAACCAGATGAACAAAACATAGTCCAAGCACTCATAGAACTTACAGATATTTGGAGAAAAAACAAAGGATGAACCAGTTCCTTGAGTTGATCACAACTTAAATGAACACAAGTATTGCAGAGGAGAAAATTCAATTCTGACTTATGTGACCCGACACGTTGTAGAGTAGAAAGCTGGGGTTTCCAAGGACAGCCACTAAACTACTACTTGTACAAATAAATATTTAATAAAAATTTTAGTAATTTGAATTGGAATGTTTTAAGAACCTATAAAACATGGGTTGGTAAACTATGACCCAAAGGCCAAATCTGGCCTACAACCTTTTATTATAAATAAAGTTTTATTGGAACACAACCACATCCATTTGTTTCCATATCACACACAGCTGCTTTCAAACTACAATGGCAGAGCTGAGTAGTTGTGACAGATACCCTCTGGCCCACAAAGCTTAAAATATATACTCTCTGACCCTTTTCAGGAAAAGTTGTTAACCCTGTTATAAGAGGAGATTCGAACTAACTAACTGAGGAGTCATGGATACCTTCCTAGAGAAAATAATATTTGAACTAAGATTTGAAGCATGGGATTTGGTAAGCAGAATAGGCAGAGAGGAGTGCTTAGAATCAGGGGGAATGGCATATTTGAAGACAGAAGAGAGAAAAAACTTGAAAACTATGAAACAACCTGAAAGGATGTCCATAGGCTTGGAGTTCAGGCAATAGAGAAAAAGTAGCACCATGTGAGCCTGGAAAATGGGAAAATACTAAATGATCAGAGCCTCATGGTCCATGGTAAAGATCTAGCCCTTTGCCAGTGAGGAATGGGAGGACGTTGATAGACTGAGTGGCACAATCAGATTTTGTTTATAAAAATGTCACTCAGTGTGCTACATAGAGAATGGGATAAAGGGAGGCAACAGTGGGAGCGGGGAACCCAGAAAGGAGAGGAGGGATACTGATGTCTTCAACTTGGATAGAATGGCAGAGATGAAGACAAGTGGATGCCTTTAGGAGAAACTGATGACAGGGATTTGTGATAAATGGCACATGGCAGTCGAAGAAGGCCCAAGAGAAGACCCACAGATGCTTGGGCAATGGAGAGGATGTTGCTTTCACTGAAATGAGGAACACAGCAAGAGAAGCAGGTCTGAGTACGTCAGGGAAAGATGATAAGTTCAGTTTGGTAACGGTTGTGTTGCGGGTTCCATAGAATGTTCAGGAAGAGACAGAAGGTAAGAATTTGGATATAAGGGCATAAATCTGAGATAGAGTAATTTGAGAGTCATCCCGGGTTTGATTGCTCCGCTGATCCTCGCTTCCCTCATTACTGGAATTCCCAACTGGAATGTTCATTAAAAACAAGAAGGATGAGCATTTACCTTAGTAACTTTGGACATGTTGTTAGGAAAGACTGCTTGCTAGAGAAGGACATCATATTTGGTAGCGGGTCACTGAAAATGAGAGAAATTCCCACGGAGATGGGTGGACACAGTAGCCTCGACACCAGCTCAGACGTCGCCCATCATTACTCCACTTCCATCACCCATTTGCTCACCACTGCCTGTGTCTATCAGGCCTCTCTAGGGCAGATGACTCACCCCTGCTTTTAGATCTCCCTAAACCATTTGTCTTCTCCAGGTGTCACCTTCATTCCAGGGACTGTCCAGATGAAAGCCAAGGACATTCTCTACAGGCTGCAGATGTCTAAGGCCAAAGCCATTGTGGCTAGTGATGAAGTGGCCGAGGCTGTGGATACTGTGGCACCTGATTGCCCTGCTCTGGAAACTAAAGTCTTGGTCTCTAAGAAAAGTCGGGATGGGTGGCTGGACTTCAAGAAAGCCTTTCAGTGAGTATCTGGAAATCAGCCTGGGTTTTCCCCCCAACTGGAAACTGAAGCAAACACTTTTGTGCAGATTCTTTATTTGGATGGCTCAGGGAACAGAAAGGAAAGACAGGGGAGAGTGTAACAAGGAAGATTAAAAAACCCAATACATTCGGCCACCTCTAGTGATAGCCGTGATAGAGCTCACAAAGTTGAGTCTCACCGGCAACACAACAATAAAAAGGGGTACACCCTAAGATCTCCACTAAAAGACTGCAATGGATGGTCCAGGGGCCTCAGAGTTCCTCTGGGAGCATGGCCTCTGGCCCTAATGCTGCTCCTGTCCATAAATCATAATGGAGGTCCACTCTTCGGACAGGAACGGATTGGACTTGGTGACACACAGTGACCATACCACATGTGCACTTTATGATTCTGTGCATCTATAGGATGTCATCCTGCTGACCTCTTACTGGAGGTAGGGGAGTGGGTAGAGAGGAGGGGATAGGAGGTTGTTGGGAGTATAAGATGTGCATGGAGTGAAGAGGAAGAGTGTGCTGTCACGGGGCAGGGAGAGCAGTAGGGAAATGGGAGCTACATATGGGTGGGCATGAATTTGTATGGGAATGTATGTTTTCATTCAACCATCATCATCATAATAATAAAAACAAACCAATAGAAGGATTTGCTGTTGAGTCACTCCACATGGGACTTAATCTCAAGGCCTTATGAGGAGCATATAAAGTGCTTCTCAGAATTTCCCACTAAAGGACTTATAAGCACAGACCTAGCAGCACCTGATCACACACTATAAGGTTCTGCAAGGTGTATTAACTCCCCAGTGCTGCAGCGGTGCACAAAGCCACAGAGTAGGCACAGAGTCCCAGCCCTGGGCAGAAAGTGAATCCCTCATGGTGCACACTTGAAAGGACACCCTGTCAGCACCAAGAGAGTTGAAACCCATCCAGAACTGTTCACTGCAACCAGCTGGAACCAGAGATGAAGCCAAGAGCACACGCAGTGAAACACAAGATGGTTTTTAGGTTCCTCTACTCATTATCTGTACCCCTAAGCCAGTCTTCTCAAAGACAGAGGACTCTCTCTAAATGTGCCATTTCAACAGTTTACAGCAGGACTGGCTAGAAGAACAAGTTTCCTTGTCATGCACCTAATATCCCTCAATTAGAGACAGGTATCTTTGGAAACTCCTAAGGACAACGGGAGTTTTTCCTTTCTAATACAAAGATCTTTGAGATAACAACCAGAGAAGTTAACTTAGCATGAGGCCATCTTTGAGAGACACAAAATCAGGACACTGGAGGAGATATCCCAGAGAAAGAGGTAAGGCTGCTTAAAGGGAATAAAAGAGAGGGTGCCAAAGGAGTATTTGAAGGGTGCTATTGATTCAGCACTTCCTATGCACCAGGCATCATGCTGAGCTCTTTAAAGGCTCTTAACAACCATTTCAACTGTATGTATTGAGCACTTCCTAAGCAAGCTGCTCACTGCATTTGTGTTACAGTCACCCTTCAAAACGACTCTGTCAGACAAGCGTTCCATTACACAGATATGGAGACTGAGGCCCAGAGAAGTTAAATAATGAGTTCAACATAACACAGATAACAAAATACCAAACCAGAGTTCTTTTCAAACCCAAGTTTGACTGACTCAGAATTCTGTGATACTAACTCTCTCTGAAGACTTACCTTGTCAGTGCTAGGGAAGGTCGGGAAAAATGAGCCCCCATGGGATCTGGAGTTCAGGCCAGACCTGAGCAGGTGGTGGTCTGTGTCTGTCAGAGAGGCATCCACCGTTCATCAGTGTGTGGAGACCGGAAGCCAGGAAGCAGCCGCCATCTACTTCACAAGTGGGACCAGCGGCCTGCCCAAGATGGTCGAACACTCGCACTCAAGCCTGTGCCTCAAGGCCAAGGTGGACGCTGGGTAAGAGCCCCTTCTCTCTAGAGAGAATTAGCTAGGCCTTGAGGCTTTTCTGAACTAAAACCCAACCCTTCATATGGTGCCTCTACCTAAAAACTTGAGGAGGGAGGAGAAAGGGGACACTACTTAACACAGGGGTGACTCCTGTTTCAGACGGGAGACATTTAAGACAAGTGAGGATCTCCAAACCTCTTCAGTACTTTCAGCCCTGGGCCTACAGAGGTGAAAATCAGCACAAGGCTTATATGCCTTTTTTTCCATCTGGATCTTAATCTCGTCCCTCAGGCAGCTGGTAATCTGCTCTGATGCCATCCACATTCCAAGAGCGCATTTTCATCAACAGCAAACTACTTTTCAGTACTGGATTTATTAAATGGACTTAGATCTCATAATTTCTGAGTCTCAGAAAATTCAGAATTGTCTTCCACTGCAGCATCAGCCCTGTCTGTAGAATCAGAACCTACCGTACCAGGGTCTTTGTACAATAACCGTGAGATCTTTTGGGTCTTTGTCAGTAGGTCCTGCCTGTCACTTTAATCTTATTATTAGAACTGGGAAAATTCTCTGGCAACAACAATTGCCCTCAAGTCAATTCAGACTCACAGTGACCATGCAGGTCAGAGGAGAGCTGGCCTGTGAAGTTTCCAAGAAGCCAAAAAACTTTAAAGATGTAAATGCCCCAACTGTAGCACAAGTGAATTACATTATTCAATAAAAATTATTTAATACAAGAGCTATAGTAGAATAGGGAGTCCCTCGGTGGCAAAAATGGTCAGGCTTTTAGCTACTAACCTAAAGGTTGGCATTCAAATTTACCCAGAGGCACCACAGAAGAAAAGCCTGGTGATCACTTTCCAAAAGGCCAAAGATATTAAAAACCCTGTGAACAATTCTACTGTGAAACACATGGGATTGCTGTGAGTCCGGATCAGCTCCAAGGCAACTGTTCATTTGTTTCTTTGTTGATAGTAGAATACAGTTTTTAAAAGATGAGTGAGGAATCATGTAACTAAGATACTAAGTTTTCCCGTTCTGTTTTTATAAGGACCCCCAAAATTCATCCTAAAGAGCTGAAAGTGTTATTCATCTTTCAAGAGGGCACCTTCTTTGGTGACTTCAGCCACAAGGAAGTTCTGCACATCTAGCCTAAATCCTTTTTGCTGTAACACAGACCTAACCCCTTTCATTCTACTCCAAAAAGAGAACCAAAATGCATTTCACTCCAATACAAGAACCTCACCTGTGCTCAGGCGATTCATGATGCTCTGAGGGAAAGGAACCAAAGATCTACCTAGCCAAATGTGTAGTTGGCAAAGTCCTTGTTAGAAAGTTCAGTTGGATGCTTTTCAGTTAGTAAACATTTCCTGGGTGGTCACTGCATACCAGGAACTGTAAGCCATTCTGGGAATATGATGTGAATGAACCCCAATTATCTGTTAACTCACATGAACTAGGGTCACAGCTTCTGAACACCCCTCTTGGTCTATGATGTATAGATGGAATAATTATCCTTCCTTTCACCTGTTACACTAACACACACTCTTAAAAACATACAAAAACATGTTCAGGTCACACACACCCATGCTTGTGCACACCCACCTAGCCCTACACACACATACACTCATGTTTTTCCTATCCTGGCACGCATTCACATGTATGGACATATGTTTTTCCTACGTTCTTAGTGCATGGAAAGATCTGCAAGTTTCTGATGTCTCGTGGGCCATATCAGACACAGCATGGATCTTGAACATAATTTGCTCCCTTCTGGAACCTTGGGCATCAGGAGCCTGTACCTTTATCCACGAATTGCCCAAGTTTGATCCAACAGTCATTCTAAAGGTAAGAGAGGATCCACTTGGCATCAGTTGGTCAGAGCAAAGCCAGTGTTTATAGCTTCTAACTGACTGCAGTTCCTTTCAATTCATCTAATTTTTAGTAAAGGAAAAGAAGCACTAGTGACAAAGTGGTTAGGCACTTGGCTGCTGATCGAAGGCCCAGTGATTCAAACCCACCAGCTGTTCATGGGACAAAGACGTGGTGGTCTGCTTCTGTAAACATGACAGCAAATCATCTAGCAGATCCTATTTATGATAAAGGGTTGGGCCATTGCCATCCTGGGGGTCTCCAGAACTTTGGGGATCAGTTGCTCTTGACCCACCTAGACTTCTGTTTGGTTGGCAACACAGGATGGCATCACATCCCCAGAGATCACCCATGGCCTGGCTTCTTTCAGTACACTCTCTTCAAATGGTTCTGTCGCTCTCACAGCTGTGATGAGGCTCACAATGTTGAGTCCCAGTGGTAACACAAGAAAAAGAAGGGGTGCACCCTGAGAGCTCCACCAAAAGACTGCAATTGATGGTCTGAAGGCCTGGGAGTTCCCCTGGGAGTGTGGCCCCTAGACCTGATACTGCCCCTGATCATAGATCATTACTAGATCAACTCTTTGGACAAGAATGGATTGGACTCAGGGACACAGAGTAAACATATTGTGTACGTACTTTATGGTTCTACGCATCTGTAGGATGTCCTACTGGCCTCTTACTAGAGGGGAGTGGAGAGGGTGGAAAGGAGGGGACAGGAGATTGTTAAGAGGACAAGACATGTATAGAATGGAAAGGAGGAGTGTGCTGTCATCTGGCAAGATGAGCAGAAGGAGCTGCAGATAGCTGGGCATGCAATTTTGAATTGTATTGTAAACTTTCAATCACAAAAAAAAAGTTTCTGTCATTCTCTCTTTTACACACATTTTTACTCTTCATCATTCCTAAAAAGATTTTAGTAGTTTTTCTTTTGACTGCCATGAGTAGGAAAAAACTGTGAAAAGTTATTAAGTTCATTAGAAAAATGTAGATGGGAGGTATGGAGGAAAACGACCTAGAAGAAGAGCAACAAATAAATAGGGAAATTCCCACTGAGTTTCCTCTCAGGCAAGGCGATCAGGTCAGTGGGATGATTTCCCTAGTGCATATCAGTTCACTCAGGGCACCTGGAGGAAATACTCACATGGTGCTCAAATGTTCATTTTTTTCTAGACAGTTTTGCCCACATCATGCTTCATAATACCATCTAAGCATGGGATGAAGGTCCAGGTTCCATAGTGGTTAACAGCACAGGCTGCAAATGCTGGTTTCACTATTTGCTGGATCTGTGACCTGGGGCAAGTTACATTAATCCTCTGAGTTACATTTTTTTCCCTCTGTAAAATACGGATAGGCATAAGCATTGCATGAAGTTCGAGTGAGAATTAAATAAGGTAGTATGAGGCCTGTCAAGTACTCAGTGCTAACGACTTTTAGCAACATTTTCTTGGCAACAACTATAGGTGCTTTTCACTTTTTGAAATCTCGATTATCTCCCAAGAATATTTTCTGGTAAATAGGGCTGGAACAAATCTGTCTATTGCAAAGAGGGTCTATTTATTATGAAGAGTTTTAATTAAAGGTAACACCGCTGACTGAGAACAGAATCAGTGGCTGATCTCCCTCCCTTGGTGGCTGGGGGCTTTCTGCAGTCCTAGGGGTATGTTTATGGGGGTAAAGGGATGCTGATAACAGGGCAAGGATGGAACAGACAGCCAAGATTTTTTTTTATTATGCCAGCCAAGCCAAGTGCCGTCAGTGAAAATGTACATTCCCGTATAAACATGCCCCCTATATGCAGCTTCCACTGCTCTCCCTGCCTGGTGACAGCACACTATTCCTCTCTGCTCCATACATGTCTCATCCTCCCAACCGCCTCCTTCCCCCTCCTCTCTACCCACTCTCCTTCCTCCAGCCAGAGGTCAGCAGGATGATATCCTATAGATGTATAGAACCATAAAGTTCATCCATTATATGGTCAATCTGTGTCGCCAAGTCCAATCCATTCGTGTCCAAAGAGTGGACCTTCATTATGATTTATGGACAACAGACAGCCAAGATTTGACAAGAATGCTCCAAATTAGTCTTAGGTCTTTTTTTCTATAATAACAGGTCATTATCTCTCTGTGATTTAACTTGGGGAGACGTGAGCATTTGGGGGTTCATGCTAGCATTTAGACTTCTATGATGTGATTACACGTATTTTAATCACTGTGCCACACCGGTGAGTCAGCAACTGCTTGAAGACCAGTGCCTCACCCAGCTTTCTCCGTCCAGGTGCTCTCCAGGTACCCGATCAACGTCACAGCAGGTGCTCCCATCATTTACCGGATGTTGCTACAACACGACCTTTCCAGGTGATGGGGACTTGGGTGCTGGTAAGACACACTCTGGATCTGTTGGTCCATCCTCCTGTCCCCCTGCCCCAGCACACACACCTGCCTGATGTTCACCTCTCTGACTGTCTGAGCATGGGTGACCTCAAGAAACTAACCTCACCATCAAAACACCCAGAACCCAGCCCCATGCCTGGGCAGAGCTTGTTACCGGAAGGCTCGTGTGTGCACTTCTCCCTCTTCCCTTCTTCAGTTACAAGTTCCCACACCTCCGGCACTGCTACAGTGGAGGGGACAGTCTTCTTCCGGACACTCTGGAGAAATGGAGGGACAAGATGGGGCTGGACATCCGAGAATTCTATGGCCAGACAGAAACGGTACCTGCTACCAGCTGAACCGTGGGCTGGGTGGACCTGATGGGCTTCAAAGGCTGATAATAAAAAGATGGTGGTGGTTGTTGTTGACTGCCACTGAGTCAGCTCTGACTCATGGTGACCCTGTATATGACAGAGGAAACACTTTCCTGGTCTTGTGCCACCTTCACGGTGGTTGGTATGTCTGGGTCCGTTGTTGGCGGCTATTGTGTTGTGACTGCCTTCTGATCCAGGACGCTCAGCATCACCACTGGGGCTGATGATGTTCTGCTGTGCTCCATAGTGATTTCACTGGCTAATTCTGGAAGCAATTGCTAGGCCTTTCTTCCTAATCTGTCTTACTCTAAAAACTCAGCTGAAACCTGTCCAGTGGGGTTAACCCTGCTGGTGTTTGAAGTATCAGTGGCATGGTTTCCAGCACCATGGCAGTATATAAGTCACCATAACGGGACAAACTGACAGATGGATGGTGAAATAGGAAGACGTTTTATTGGCTTCATTAAATGCTTATGGAGCATCAACCATGGGCCAGGCAGCAGGTACTACAAACTCAGTTGAAATCAAAACAGGCAAAGCTCCTATTCTTACGGAGATTAAAATCTAGTGGAGATGGGAGGGAGACAGTACACTAGCTAATATATGATACGGCAGGGGATGACAAGTGCTATGCAGAAAAGTGAAACAAGTGATGAGTTGGTATTTCAGACCTGGTGCTCAGGAAAGGCCTCCATGGTTGCGTGGCATTTTAGCCAAGAGGGTAGCAGGCTCACACTAAGCTGCTGAGGCTGAAGTGATGGATAGGGAGAAAAACCCCACATAGCACATCTTACCTCCTGAGATATCTTCTTGAAACTCTTGTGGCTCTGTGAACACAATATGGGTTCACACTGCTCGGTATTGTGTTACCTCTCTCAAGGCAACCTGAGAGAGAAATCAAAAAAACCCGTTGCCCTCAAATCAATTCCAACTCATAGGGACCCTATAGGACAGAGTAGAGCTGCCCCATAGGATTTCCAAGGGGAGCTTGGTGGATTCCAACTGCCGATTCTTTAGTTAGCAGCCATAGCTCTTAACCACTATTCCACCTGGGGGACATCCCTGTTATGGCCAGGCCCACGGCCACGGCCACGGCCCACGACCGCCTGCCCGCACTCTTTCTCTCCTCTTTCCTGTGGTCCTTATTTGCAGCCCTCAGTAATTCTCACCTCTTCTCTACTCTTTCACCCTGCTTCCGTCTGTGGCCCAAAGGCCCCCCTGGTGGAAGTCCTGAAGTGGTCAAATGGCAGCCCTGTGCGGAGGAATGGTCAGTGACAGCTTTGCAAACGTGGGTTCGTAAAATGTGTCTGTGGCGAGCATAACTTGGAAAGGACCACCAATCATTCAGAGGGGGCCATGTTTAGGGCATGCTTTTGGGGAACACCAGCATCTCAGTGGAGGGTTCACGTCACGATTCAAAAATGACTGGCCCTACTCTGAGCTGTAATTTAAGAAGCATCTGTCAAGCCTCACAGGCCTCAACAACAACAACAAAAAAAGCAGCTGCCATGGAGTTCATTCTGATGCACGCCGACCCCATGTGTGTCAAATGTGCTCTACAGGGTTTTTAATGGCTGATTTGTCAGAAGTAAGTCTTCTGAGCACCTCTGGGTGGCCTCAGAACACCATGCTTTTGTACCTTAAGCATCTGCCTCATTCAAGGATTGCTCACAGACTTTAAAAAACAAACAACAACAAAAAACCGCTGCCATCAAATAAGGTCCTGCTCACAGCAACCCTATAGAACAAAGTAGAACTGCCCCACGGGGTTTCCAGTAAGTGGCTGATGAATTCCAACTCCTGACCTTCTGGTTTGCAGCCGACCTCTGACCCGCTGTGCCATACAGTTTTAACGTACTTTTGGTATCCGTAGTCTCTTATTAACGGTGGCCCCTAAAGAGATTCTAATACAGTTGTTCCTCTTTCTTAGAAGCCCTGGAGGCACAGTGGTTAAGAGCTACAGCAGCTAACCAAAAGATCGGCTGTTAAAATCCACCAGCTGCTCCTTGGAAGCCCTACGGGGCAGTTTCCACTCTGCTCTATAGGGTAGCTAGGAGTTGGAATTGGCTGGGTGGCAACGAGTTCGGTTTTTGGTTCCTCCTTCTTGAGGAAGGGTCAGTCAGATTTCTTTCCAAATGAACAATTTCCTGAACTCCTTAGGACTGGAGTTCCAGTAAAAAAGAGAGAGACAGGGAAAGCGGAGAGAGGGAACCAGCAAATGTGAACCAACTTCAGGGCCGTGTGAGGACCTGCCGCCCTTTTTTGTCCCCCTGTAACCTGGTGACTCCTCCCAAGGTTTGCTGAGTTTTCTCCTGCTTTCCACAGGGCCTCACTTGCAGAGTTTCCAGGACAATGAAAATCAAACCTGGCTACATGGGGACAGCAGTTCCCGTGTACGATGTACAGGTGTGTTTAGGGGTGCAAGGCGGGAGGGAAGATACTGGGGATTTTTCCAATAATATACTTATCACATTGTTTATTGATGAAAACATATAACTAGTAAAAATATTAAAAGAATACCCCAAAAAAGGAGGAAGGGAAGGAAGAAGAGAATGGGAAGGAGAGACATCATTCCTATTCTTACCATCCAGACAGGACCACTTTGAATATCTAGCAAACTAGCTGTTGGCTACTTATACAGACACATGCATTTTAAAAGGGGGGAAAAAAAGAGGTGAAATCTTTACATACTTTATAACTTGCGTTCTCTGGCAGCCTAGTAATTAGGAGCTACAGCTACTAAACAAAAGGTCAGCAGTTCAAATTTACCAGCTGCTCCTTGGAAACTTCAGTGTAGTTCTGCTGTGTCCTATAGGGTTGCTATGAGTGAGAATCAACTCGATGATAATGAGTTTGTTGGTTTCTCATTGTTCAGCAGTTTTGGAAGACTGTTTCTCCAGATTATTTAATACAGATCTCCGACATGATTTGTAATGACTGTATTAAAATAAGGAAACACGGGTGGCATAGTGGTTAAGTGCTAAGCCTACTAATCATGAGGTCAGCAGTTCAAATCCATCAGGCGTTTCTTGGAAATGCAATGGAGCAGTTCTAGTCTGTCCTGTAGAGTTGCTATGAGTCAGAATTGACTCAACCACAGTAGGTTTGGTTTTTTGTTTTTTGTATATTGAGATAATAGAGGCTTGGTTACCCAGTGGTTAAAGTGGTAGGCTACCAACCAAAAGGTCAGTGGTTTGAGTCCATAAGCTGCTCTGAGAGAGAAAGATGTGGCAGTCTGCTTCCATAAAGACTTCAGCTTTGGAAACCCTGTGGAGCAGTTCTACTCTGTTCTAGTGTCTCCGTGAGTTAGAACTGACACAGTGTCAGTGGGTTAGGCTTTGGTTTTATTTGAATGTATTGAAATAGACTTACTGTGGTATGTGGTATGGTTATACCACTCTTTATAGCTTTTGTTGGTCAACAGATTACTTCCAACATTTTCACTAAGAAAAACAATATGACAATGAACGTACTTGTAACTAGAACTTACTCCTTCCCTTAATTCTGTGGAAAATAAACTTCAATAAACAGAATTTAAAGTCAGTGGGTATGCGTATCTAAAGTGTAACAATTCATACTCTATTTGGTGTTTTATTTAATTACCTGATCCCCTCTACCAATGACTTAATACCAAAATCAAATCAAACCCATTGCCATCTAGTTGATTTCAACTCATAGTAACTCTATAGGACAGAGTAAAACTGCCACATAGGGTTTCTAAGTAGAAGCTGGTGGATTTGAAATGCTGACCTTTTGGTTAGCAGCCAAGCTCTTAACCACTACGTACCCAGGGGCCCAACCCCTTAGTGTGACAATTTACTAAGCCCTTTTTCAAATGTCTTATTTTATTCTAACAATCTCTTAAAATAATTATAATCATCTCTGTTTTATACATGAAAGCACAAAGGCCCCAAGCTTCAGTAGCTCAAAGTCAATAGTTAGTAAGGTAGCAGAGTCATGATTTCCATTTTGGCTTGTCTATTTCCAAGTTCATGGGTGAGCTCTTAAATCCAGAAGTATCTTCCCATCTAAGGCAGCTGGATTAGAAATCTAAGTTTCTGATTTCTGTTTTCAGTCCCTACTAGAGCTAAAGGGTCTTCCATTTGACTAACACAGATCTCCTGCTACCATTCAAGTAATTTGCTATTACTTGGATTGTTTTTCCAATGTTTCTTCCTCCAGGTAATAGACAATGAAGGGAATGTCCTGCCCCCTGGCATAGAAGGAGACTTAAGCATCAGAGTCAAACCCGTTAAGCCTATTGGCCTTTTCTCTGGCTATGTGGTAAGGAACCTGTTCTCTGCCCCATCTGTTGCCTGTTGGTGTAGGGACACTGACACGGATGACAAGGGTCCCAAAAGTCATGGGCATCCCAATAGGTATTAGCAAGACATAGGGACAAGGGAGAAGTCTGGTGTCCAAGAACAGAGACTTTGCTAAGAAAAAAGAACGGCTATTCACACTTGACTATCCTTAGCCTGCTACTGAAATCCCACTGTACTACTTACAGCCCTTGGTCTATCACAGTAGTTTATAGGGAAATCTTTTCAAAACCATAATATACACACTGTACTCTAGAGCAGGTTTTCTCAACTTTTTCTCATTTCCTCTTCTATCCCCAAGTGTCCTGCTTCATACCAGAAAGCTTATTGTCCCTGAACTGTGTATGACAAGGTTCCCCCAGGGGCAACTCTGCCCCCTTCCCCAACTACCTTCCCCTTGCTTTATGCTGTTGACAGTCTTTAGAGCTGCACTAGGTACTTTACACTGAGTCTTCACCATACAGTTGGGGGCATCTCTACATCCACTTTTTGGAATATTACAAATGGAAGGTTTTTGAGTCTAGCTGTCTCACTGTACAGATGAGGATGGTGAAGCCAGAGATTCACTACAACGCACCACAACACACACTGGTAGACAATGGTCAGGGAAAACCCCAAACACAGTCCTTCTGACCTTGAGACACTTCAATAATGAATTCAATAATAATAGCTGTATTAAACTTTTATTATATCAAAAGAACTGCCTTAAGCACTTTGCATACATTCAACTTATTTAATCCTCCCAAGTACCCTAGGGGGTCTTTGGACCCACACTGTTTGAGTTCAAAACCTTACTTAAGGTTTTGTGCAAGTCGCTGACCTCTTGTAACTCAGTTTACTCATGTGTAAAATGATACTGCATAACATTATGGAAAGTTGTTGTTGTTAGGTGCTGTCAAGTAAGTTTCAATTCATAAAGACCATGTATAAAATAGAATGAAACATTGTCTCGTCCTGCGCTACCCTCACAATCATTGCTGTGCTTGAGCCCATTGTTGCAGCAACTGTGTCAATCCATCTCATTAAAGGTATCACAATGGGTTTGCATCAGTATTTGTAGAGTGATTACTTACAACAGTGTTTGGCACTTAGAAGGCACTACATAAGAGTGTAATGAATAAAAAGAAAGGAGGTAAATCCAAATAATTCCCATTCTACAGATGAGGAAAACTGAGTCTCTGAAACCCTGACATAGCCCACGCTGTGTACTCTTTCTCCAAGTATTTCATATGCAGTGTCCTACTCTATTCTCACATGCTAGGGAGGTTGCCAAGTCATGGGATTGTCCCCATTTGGCAGACAAAGAAACAGACTCAGAGGGGTTGGCAGATGAACTTAAGGCCACAGATGAATGCCAGCAGGGCTACAAGATGACCAGAAGAAAGTGTCAAGCTGGTAGTCAAGAGATTCAGCTTTTGATCTTAGCTCTGCCATATATAATGGCTATTCGGCCTTGGACAAACTTGATCTCTTTGATCTCCAATCCCATGCCTTCCTAATGAAGGAACTTGGCTGAGAATTCTCTATGCTGCCTTCTAATTCTATGACTGAACACCCAGTCTGGGCCCACTGCCCTACACCAGGATCCTGAAAAAGAATAAAAGAAGAATTAACAAGACCTGTGGGCTTGCTAGTATACCTCTAGAAGTCTCAAATCTGATAAAGAGTGAAGGAAAATCCCTAATCAACCTTTGTACTCTCGAGTGGTTTCGTGGAGTGAAGCAGGGGTTAGGTTGACCGTGAAAGAGAAGGTGGAATCAGTTACGTGAAATGCCCTAGAACATGAAGTGACTGAATGCATTGATTATTACCCACCAGTCGAGACTCAGGGGAGCAGACAAGAGACCCTGGGTGGAATAACTGGAATAAAGGGTCAAGATCCATTTCCTCCAGAAGCTGTGGCTGGAGGTTTGAGGACAGGCTCACCACATGCAGTTCTTCACATTGTAAAATGCATAACCTGCACATCTGCATGGCCCTGCGACAGGGGATTTAGACTCTGCAGCACAATGGTTCTATCCTTCTACGGTCACCAGGACAACCCTCAGAAGACAGCAGCCAACATTCGAGGAGATTTTTGGGTCCTAGGAGACCGGGCAATCATGGATCAAGATGGCTATTTCCAGTTCATGGGCCGGGCAGATGACATCATTAACTCCAGCGGGTGAGCTTGGTTTCCGGGCTGGGAAAGGTAGTTGGTCTTGATAGTCACGCTGGCTCTAGATTTTGGGGCTGGCCTAGAGGTTGAGTGTCCCACGTGACATCTTTCTGCAGGTATCGGATAGGGCCCTCAGAGGTGGAGAGTGCACTCATGGAACATCCTGCCGTGGTTGAGACAGCTGTGATCAGCAGCCCAGATCCCATCAGAGGAGAGGTAAAGAGGGAGAGTGGCCTGGTGGGAAGGGGCGCTATGACTCAGACGACAAGGACAGTGCAGCATAGTAAGAGCACTGACTCTGGGCCTAGATAGCATGGGTTCAAATCTTGGTTCTGCCACTTACTAGCTAGCCATATCACCACACTGAGCCTTAGTTTCCCAATCTCTGAGATGAGGATAATAATAATGCCGACTTTGTATTGCTGCTGTATAGATTAAATATGGAAAGTGCTTGAAACTTAGCTGGGCACACAGCAAGCACTGCATCAGGTCTGTTATTACAGGGTTCCAGGGACTCTGTCCTGTTGTTTGGTATTCGAATCAGAATCTGACACTTGATTAGGAGAACAAAGGAGAGAGATAAGCCAAGAGATAGAGTCCTTGAGCCCTGGATTCATAGAGAGAAGGGCAAGAACTCCTAGAATGTCAAGGTTACAGAAATAGGCTCATGTAGGGAGTAATGGAACTCAGTATACGTGTAGGGAAAGGCTGAGGTAGAAAGGTGTAGAGTGATGTCAAAGCACACTTCTGCAGCATCTCAGCTTGGCAAGATCACACCTCTGGCAAGGATGTGACATACCATCCATGGAAGTCATGAGTTACTAGACAAACTGAGCCCAAGCACTCAACTAAGCCATTAATCAAATGATCTCATTTAGTTTCCCATGAGTTGAGTGTGACAATGTTATCTTCATTTTACAGATGGGCAAACTATCATTTGTTGTTGCTGGTTTTATTAGGTACCATGAAGTTGGTTTTTTCATCTCCCAGAGACCCTAGGTGACTGAGGAGAACTACCCCACAGGGTTTTCTTGGCTGTAACTTTTACAAAAGCAGGTTGCCCAATCTTTGTCCTGTGGAACTGATAGGTAGCTTTGAACATCCAGCCTTTTGGTTTGCGGCCAATCACTTAATCTTTGTACCTCCCGGGCTCGTTAAACTTCAATTTAGAGTGGTTAAATAAATTGCCTATGTTTGTGGTGCTCAACCTTTATTTTCTGCTTCTCATTTAGTTTCTCCCCATCACTTTCTTTTGCCTTGGGGTTTGGAATGAGCCTGGTTTCAATCTGAAGGTCCACCTGCCCACTCAACAAGGCATTTGAGAGACAAGTGAAATCTCAGCCACTCTGATTCCTGACTCCTCTTTTGACCTTTACCAGATGGAGGTGCAGCTGAGTGGATAAGACGGTGGCTGTGACATAACTTACAACTGATTTTGTACCATCGCTGGAATGATGAAGCACTCTGACCCTATGTGTCTTGGCCATCATCCCTATTGCAGGTGGTGAAGGCATTTGTGGTCCTGGCCCCAGAGTTTCTATCCCATGACCAGGACCAGCTCATCAAGGAGCTGCAAGAGCACGTGAAGGCAGTGACAGCCCCGTACAAGTACCCCAGGAAGGTGAGGCCTCTCAGTTCCCATATTCCCCCACACTTGGGAGAGGAGGAAGAGTTCTTCTCTCATACTTTTCTTGTTCAGACTAAGAGCAAGACTGCTGGTTATACATGATTATGACTAAGAAAGCCCAAAAGGACAATCCAGCAACTTCCCAGATGCCTGAAATGTGGCCTCAGCTTTTGGCTCACTCTAAACAGACAGTCTGATACTCCCAATTGAACAAGTTCTAGTTAACCCCTGATCTATATTCCCACTCTGTGCTCTGAGGTCCTGCTACATTATTCAGGATCATGTAAATCTCTTAGTTTTGTTGTATCCTTGAGAGTCAATTACCTAAGTTGGTATCTGGCTGATGAGGTCTCATGTCTTAGATTAAGGCTGTTATCTGAAGTCATTGGTTCTCTAACTGAAGGACTCCCCTTACTAATTCTTGTAAGTTTGGTTTGGTTTTGCATATTCTCTTAGTTTCTGCTTATCTGGAAATGTCTTAATTTCACCATCATATTTGAATGAAAGTTTTGCAGAATATATTATTTTTGGTTGACAATTTCTTTTTTCTTTCAAAGTTTTATACATGTCATTCCATTGCCTTCTTGCCTGCATGGTTTTGGCTAAGCAATCAGAGCTTAGTCTTAATGGATTTCCCTCTACATGTGATTTTTCACATTTCTTGAGCTGCTCTCAGAATTGTCTTTGGTTTTAGTGAATGTGATTGTGATATGCCTTGGTGATTTTCTTTTGGGGTGTATCCCAGATGGGGTTCACTGAGCTTCTTAGATGGTCAACTTTTCACTTTCATGATACTAGAGAAGTTTTCTGTCAGCAACTCTTCAATGATCTTCTCTATGTTTTCAGTTTTCTCCCCCTGTTCTAGAACTACAATAACTTCCAAATTTTGCTTTTGATTGTATCCCACATCATCTCAGGGTTTCTTCATTTTTTCATCATACTTTTCTCTGATTTTTCCTCAAAGTGGTATCCAAGTATTTGTCTTCAATTTTGCTGATTCTGTCTTCCATTGATTCAGAGCTGCTCCTAAAACCTGAAATGACTGTGTCCATTTCTGAAATTTTTTCTCTTTTAGATTTCTAGTTACTACTTTTGTATGATTTCAACTTATGAATTTACTTTGACATTTTGTTCCTGTACTAATTTTCCTAAATCCTTCCATGATCTTGTCTGTCTTTTCCATAATTTTGTCTGAATTTTCCTCATTTTTGTCTGATTTTCCTTCAGCTCTTGGATAGCCCTGAGTATTAGAGATTTGAATTCCCTACCAGATAGTTCCATTGCCTTTTCTTCTATTGGAAGGCCCTCTGATGTTTAATTTTCAGCACCTGCTGGAACCATCCTGGTTTGTGTTTTTGCTTTAGTTTTTAATAGGTTTCTGATATTGTCTGTTGTCTTTGGGACATTCAGTAATTATTTTCTTCATTTATTGATTATAGATTTGCCTGTTTTGTCCTGATTTTTTTTTCATTTGTTTTATTTGGTTATGTCAGAGCAGGCAGGCTGGGCATTTTGGTTGTTTGCTCATCTGTGGGCACAAGACTTCTCACCACCTTGTTCAATGGGCAGGGCAAGTTCACTTAGCTACAGTGCAGCAGGGCAGGTCCAGCAGGGAAGGGGCTGGAATGGGTCACTTACAGCACATATTGGGGCCAACAAGACAGAGTCAGGGCCAGCAAAGGGCAGGTTCCAGTAGACCTTGTCTGTGCTGCTCTGGGGTGTGATGCTCAGTGTTCAGTGCACATAGGCAGGAAGGAAGCAGGATGTTGTGATGTGTCCACTAATCTCAGTGGCTGATAGAGGAGCTCCACTCCATATCTCTCCTCGTTCTCTGTTCTTTATCAATTTATTATTCCACTCCATGCTTGGTCATGTTGTTTACCCCTTTATTTGACCCATAGGGTCCCAGGATGGACATTTGTCTCTGTTTTATTTTGTTTTTTGTGTCTTTGCTGTGGAGGGTCAGTGTTGTGCATCTGTCTTCAGTGCCATGCTGGCTTTCAAGACCTACCCCCATTTATGGTTTTGAAGAACTCTGTCTTCATTAAGTTGATATTGCCATATGGAAAAATTTTCACATTAGCTGCTAAGAAGATACTTTTCCACATTACTATTTCTACTGTTATTATCTTCATTAAAATCCATGGCCATCTGACTCCCACACCAATACCCTGGAAAGCTGAACCCTATAACTGGAAGCTTCTGTGAACTGTCTTTATCATCCATATCCTAGGATTCAGGAATAGTAAGGATGGAGGGTCCTAACCACAGATACATGTCTTACCAAATGAGAAAACTGAAGTTTGAGGTAATTTATAATTTTGCCAAGGTCACATAGACAGGAAGTATCTAAGACAGAACTCATAATTAGGTTTCCTGACCCTTAGATGTCTACTTTGTCTAGTAAAGATTAATAATCACAGCTAATATTTCTGAGAGCTCATTCCATGCCAAAAACTTAGCCTAAATAGTCTTATTTGATTCTCACTACAGCTTGACAAGGTTGTGACTTATTCTTCAGTTTACTCAGTGAGGAAACTGAGTCTTAGAAAGGCAGGTGGCCTGTTCAAAGTCAGTTAAGAGGTAGATGATAGCCTGGAGTGCAGTCTGATGTCAAAGCTCAGGGGTCTGACCACTGCCATGTTCATCCACATGCTTCTCCCCTTCTGTCCTGCAGCATGTCAAAGATATATTAATTTGACCTCATGCCCAGTTCTAGCCATCCTCTTCTTGTCCTTGTCCCAAAGTACTTTCTGATGTTTCTTATTGCAAAGAGGGCTTCCCTGGGAGTGTTCCAGGCTCAATCTTCATTCACCTGGATCCTCTAGTCTTAAGAGCAGTTCCTCTGCAAACTTCAATCCCATTGGGGACACTGATGACTCAACCTGGACTGATCTTTCCCAACAGATGGAGTTTGTTTTGGACCTGCCGAAGACCATTACCGGGAAAATCCAACGGAATCTCCTTCGAGACAAGGAATGGAAGCATTCTGGAAGAGTCCAGGCCCAGTGAGGGCAGAAGGATGCTTCCTATTGGGTCCTCGCCTTCTGTCCCTTCTCTTGGGGCCCTCTGCCTTGCCATGGAGATGAGATTCTTTTAGATCAGCATGCATCTGATTTTTCTTTATATTTTCTTGGTTATCAGCACAGCACCTTAACATGTGAGATGCTGAAAGAAGAAAGGGAAGAAGGGAGAAAAAGAGAGAGGAAAGAGAGCGAAAGGAAAGGAGCACTGGATAAAGATTAAAATGCAAAGAAAAAGCAACTGAGAAAGAAATAATGAAGAGAAGGAAGGAGAGAAGAAGAAAGGAGAAAGGAATAAAAAGAAAGAATAGAGGGCGGGAAGGAGGAAAGCTAGGAGAGAAAGAATTAGAAGAAGAGGGGATGACAGCTAAATGAAAAATAAAGAAATTAGATAAAAACAACAAAAGAGATAGAAAGAAAAAAGATGGAAGAAAGGAAGGATGAGAGGGAGGGAGGGGAAAAGACAGTACAGCTTAGAATTATTCCCACAGGTAAACAGATCCAGTGACAGAAAGTCAAGCAGGAAACTGAAGGTTAGAAGGAAATGAAAGGCCATGGAGCCTGCCTCACTCCTTGAGACAAAACCTTCTTACCGAGAGTCCTGTGTGTGGCCCCCACATTGCAGTCACCCTTAAACAACCCCAAACCTTGAGGCTATCACAAGAACAACCACTCAGCACTGTCATATGCCAGGCACTGATCTAAGGACTCTCATAAATACTATCTTGTTTCAACTAGGTGTGGCATTTACGAACCTCAGACTGTAGCTATAAGAACAGTATATACAACTCAAAGCTGCATCACTTCCCCATGAATCTTGTTTGTAATGTTATCGCCTTTCCCTAGAACCCAACAATAAAACCATTTTAAATCAAGACTTTGAGGATTATCTTTAGGGTAAAAGAAGAAGGGTAAAGACGAGCAGAAGGTGTGCCTTCAATGGCTATGGGAATGGGGAACTCATGGAGGCAGAGTGGATGGGTGGCAGTGTTGAAGGATGAATCACAGACTCAGTTTCTGGGGCTCTTGGACCCAGGACCCCAGGGAGTCCAGGAGATGGGAGGAGGTTAGGAAAAAAAGAGTTTTATCTACAACCTAGAAATGGAGGGTGAAACTTCTAGTAGACTCAAGTAAGCTGGAGAAGGAAGAAAAGGATCTTGGAGGGTCTCTGACTTTTCTTCATAGGAATGCTTAGCAATAACAACAACAATAATAATATCAACCACTTATCAAGCACTTAACCAAGTGACACTTGCAAAGTGTCAGGTACTACGCCAAGTAAGCTACGCCAAGTAAACGCATGTATTAATCCCACTTAAAGTTCAAAGTTAACCTTAGATTCAGTCACTATTATTTTTCCTCACTGTAAATATAAGGAAATTAAGTCTTGGAAAGGCTAAAGGGCATTTCCCAAAGTCACACAGCTGGTAAATGACAGAGCCAGGTTCTGGCATGGGCCTATGAGCCTACAACAACTTTGTTTTTAACTTCTGTGATGAGGTTCTGTTATCAAGTTGATGATGGAGGCACGAGACTCTACAAACCCAAGCACTCCAAGGACTGCTGGCTACGAGAAGCTAAAACAGAGCTACACCCTGAATTGGGACTTCTATCCTCTTGAACTGTGAGAAAATAAATTTCTGTTCTTTACAACCATCCATTTGTGGTATTTTTATTACAGCAGAGCTAGGAAACTAAGATATGATGGGAAACCATTACTATCAACTATAGGGAGAATCTAGGCTCAATTTGCAGTATAGAATCCATCACCCTTCTCCCCACTCCATCACCTTACTCAGATGACTTGGAGAAAACAACCAGAGTACTCAACCCATACCTCTCACAAACACTGGGTAACTGGGTCTATCATGAAATCACCAACTCTGGTACTGTAGGTGAAGATGGACAACCTCCTTTCTGCTTTTCTCTAGTCTCTAATACCTTATGAGTAACTCTTTAAAACACACACAAATTCATCCACACTGAAACACAAAATACACATACCTGTTCTGATTATCTATCACTACAGAACAAATTATCCCAAAATGTACTGCTTTAAAGCAAGTATTTTATTAAGGTTATAAATTCTGTGGATCTGGAATCTGGAAAAGGGATAGTAGGTATGAATTTATTCTGTTCCAGTACATCTAAGTTCTTAACTGGGAAGAGTTGGAGGCGGTGGATGGTGACTTAACAGCCCAAAGTGTGAGTTACCTAGAGATACCTTCACTCACAGGGGACTTCACCTGGCCTGCTGGCTGAAACATCTATAAGACCTCTTACAGACCCTGTACTTCTTCATACCATGGTGGTTTTGGACTCTCTATATGATGGTTCAGGGCTACAGAGGCAATTAAAGCTGTATCATCAAAAAGATCTACCCTCAGAAGATACACAATTAATCCAAAAATCAAGAAAATCAAACCTGCTGCCTTCTAATCAGTTCTGATTCATGGTGACCCTATAGGATAGACTAGAACTTCCCTACAATGTTTCCAAGGAGCACTGATAGATATAAACTGTCAAGCTATTGGATAGCACCCATAGCTCTTAGCCACTGGGCCACCAAAACTCCACGATTGGTCTAAGGCAATCTTTTTCCAGTTCTCTTTCAGTTATGATTAGATCGATTTAGAGGTTTCAGTTTATGGGTATTCGTTGTAGATTATGCTTGTTGGACATGTTATCAAGAGCCCAGTCCTTGGAGAAAGATATCAGGGTTGGTAAACAGAGAGTCAGCAACAAAGAGAAAGACTCTTAATGAGAAATAACTGACACAGTTGCTGCAACAACGGTGCAAACATACCAACAGTTGTGAGGATGGTGCAGGATCAGGTAGCATTTCGTTCTATTGCACAAACCCAACTTGATGGCACTAGGCAGGAATACCCCATAATGATAGTTCTTAAGAAAACATACTGCTCAAATGAGTTGAGATCCCAGGTGATGCAGTGGTTAAGTGCTCAGTTGCTAAGCCAAAGTTTGATATTCAAAATCATCAGCCACTCTGCAGGAGAAACATGTGGAAGACTGCTTCCATGAAGGCTATAGCCTTGGAAACTCTATAACACAGTTGTACTATGGGCACTATGGGTTGGAATTGACTTTACAGCAATGGCTCAACAGATTTAAGTAGCAGAAGTTTTAAATGTGCTTCCAAAAACCAAACCAAACTCATTGCCATCAAGCCAACTCCAATTCATAGTGACCCTACAGGACAGAGTAGAACTGTCCCATAGGGTTTCCAAGGAGATTCAAACTGCTTTTAGTTAGCAGCCGAGCTCTTAACCACTGTGTCACCCAGGTGCCTAAATGTGCTTCTGTGGTTTGATTTGCTTTCTGGGACTTCTGCCATCCTCTATGAGAAGAGCATGACCTGGAGAGCCACTGGCCTCTCAACAAAGGCCATACGCAGCAGACAGTAAATCGACCCAGAGGCCAAGGCAGAACTGTCCAGGCCACCTGAGGCTCTGGGAGAAAGAGGAAATCTGTGAGATGGAATCCACTCCATGGCAACAAGTTTGGGTTTTTTGCTTTCTGTTGCTGTAAGACACTGAGATCCAAGAGTTGTTTGTTAGGCAACATTATCACAGTAATAAACAAGTAATAAAACCTTCATCTTTTTTAACGAAAAGGGAACAAGACTAGTCTCAAATACTTGGCAGACAACTATATCCAAATAGGATTTAATAATCTTGTGTTTTCACTGCACTTAATTTTACTTTCTGCTGCTTGTGGCACATTAAACTGATTTCTTAATTACAGTAGGCATGAAAGTGTTCATTTTAATTAATGTGTCTTTGGCTTTTTATTTAAAATTTGTAGGATAGAACCAATGTAGAGAAAAATATTGAGGAAGTAATATTAAATTCAGTTGTATTAAGAAATGCGGAGGAAAGGTAAGGATAACTTAACAGGAGAAAAATTAGAGTGAGAATTGAGCAAGATCACAGAGGGGGAAGGGAAAGAATAAGACCCAAATCAAAAATGTAAAAGCAAGGACTGGAAACCAAAGATTCTAAGAAGGAATCAGACTACAGGGCAAATAGTCTACATGAACCACGGCCTCATCTTCCTAGAGACCAAAATAACCAGATGGTGCCCATCTCCTCCTACCAACTTTTGTAATCAGGGCTATAAAATGGGAGAAGAACGTGGAACAGAACCTCAAATTCCAAAAAAAAACAGACTTACTGAGCAGGCTGAGACTGATGGACTTTCTGAGACTACTGCCCTGACTCTTTACATCTTGAATCAAAACTAACCCCAGAAATCACCTTGTAGCTGAGTTACAGATTGGCTCACAAATTAATGTATATCATCCATAATTACTGTCCTCCTTTGAAAAATCACCTATATGAAAACTAGAAGTGAATTATCCAATAAGCAAGGTAAGAATGGTGCTTACTTTGCTTACCAGGTCATCTGTAGTAAACAGTTTCACATTTTTTCACCACATTGAAGATTCTGCTTCTAGATCTCGGTGGCATCTGTCTCTCTTCCAACCTCACAGTACTTTCCTATAGAATCAAAGCCTCTTTCCAAACCTACAGTCCCCAATAGGGATGAATCACCCAGTAAGCAAGGGAAGCATGAGCTTACTCGTGACCAATTCACTGCAGATCAGTAAGTAAGCACAGGTAAGTCTATGCTTACCTTGCTTACTGGGTAATCTGCTCCACTGAGATCAAACAGTCAATAATCATCATAAACAAAGACTAAAATGTAAGGGGCAGGGAAACTGGGTTAACAGAAACAGGGCAACTAGAACAGAAAAAATGAGAACATTGACACATTGTGAAGAACGTGACCCTTGTCACTGATCAGTTTGTGTAGACATCATTGAATGGGAACCTAATCAGCTCTGTAAACCTTCACCAAAAGCACAATAAAATATTATTACCCAAAACAAAAAACAAATAGCATCATCTTAACTAAAAAAGAGGTAGCCGGGAATCAGTGGGGAGAGGAGACAACCTTTAGAATCCGAGGTACGAGTCTGAGTTCTAGGTCAGTTACTACAGAGGACTGTCCTGTCCTATCTGAGCCTCAAGTTCTCTACCAAGATGTACTGAAGATTCACAAAGACAACACCTGTGGAAGCACCTAACACAGTTCAGGTAAGCAGCTAGCCAGCAACGGATGCTGAAAGGTGCACGCGTGAGCGCGGGAGGAGACCTCAGCAATGCAGGACGCAAGTGGGCTGAGCACGGCACACAGGCTGCGTGAACGACAAACTGAAATAACTCCTGGCTTAATCTGAGTTACCTTCAGTCATTCCCAAGAGCCCTGGCGGGTCAGTGATTTAAGCACTCAGCTGCTAACTGAAAGGTGGACACTTCAAATTCACCAGTAGCTCTGTGGGAAAGAGAAGTGGCAGTCTGCCTTGGACACTTTATGGGGAAGTTCTCCTCTGTCCTATAGGGTCCCTGTGAGTTGAAACAGACTTGACAGACAATAGGTTATTGGTTTCAGTCTTTCCATCAAAGGATCCCTCTACCCACAGAAGGCTCTACCCACAGAAGGGGCATGGAGGCAGGAGCTAGTAGGGAAGGGAGAATTTGTTCAGGAGGGCAGGACTATTCACAGAAACTAGAGTCAAGACATTTTGTGGTCATTCTTCTCTACCCACTCTGGACTGTCACTCTATCCCCATGTCCCATGTCCTAAAGCACAGGATCCAGGTACTCTTTTTCCAGGATGAAACAAACAGAGCTTCCTTAGGCTGTGGGCCAGATAAAGAGACCATGTTGCAGTTGGTTGTGATGGGAGTAGTAGTTCCAGAATCCCAACCAGCAGAGCTGGAGACCCCATGAGGGAACATAACACCTAAAGCCTATAATGCATAAAAGGGCCCTACAAAGGCGACAGTGCCATCCAGGAAGAAGCTTTGTTATTCTATTTGATAATCTTAATTTGATTTACCTTTGCAAACAGATGACACCAGAAGATGCTCCAAAAGACGTTTAAGTGTACCCAACAAAAATTCACCCCCCTTCCCTGTCTATTGTCATCTCAGTCACCCAGTTCTCTAGAACAGTAAATAATTTTTTGGTTTATTTGTTTGGTAAATCCATCCAGTGATGCTGGGGGAGAGTTTAGGGGGACGTCAGATGGTGGATAGTTGATTTAGTCTTTCCCCTATTCAGGCTATGCTACAATTGGCAGCCCACTGGAGTTCCTGCCTCACCCCTGCAAAAAAGGGTGTATTCTCTCTTAGATTACAGAACATAGATTTAGCATTTGTCTCCCAAGCAGTGTTGACAAGAAGGGAAAAGCCTAGGACCCTCCATGTCTGTGGCCCCGACTTTATTGCACATGGGGGTCTCTCAGGTCAGGGTTCCAGCCAACATCACTCTAGAACCCAGATGCCATCCAGGGGTCCAGGAGCTGGTCGTCCTGGCTGGACATGGTCACATGGGAAGACAAATGCCTGTGGCAGTCATCTCCCAAAAGTTGGCTCTGGTGATCACCTTGGGGCTCCTTGAGCACAAAAAAAGGTTTCAGAAGACCTGCACAGTGGGCTGGTTCTGTGAGGCTCCAGGAACAATCTAGGGAAGAGGGCAGTAAATGACACACAGGCAGATATCAGCTTGGAAAGGATGCTCATGGAGGATCATCTCTTATGGAGATGAAATCTTTCCCTCAAGGATCTGGGCTGCCTTAGGAGGAAGAATGTTCCCTGTCACCACCAGGCTTCTGCTTTATTTTGCACAAGCTAACTTCTCAGCTCTGCATTTCTTTCTGGGGATGGTCAGCCAGAGGTTCAGTGTCTTGAGTTACACCAGGCCTGGGGGCAGGGGGGTTCACCCAGTTACCAAGAGCAAGGCTGTATCCTGATTCTCAGGATTCCCAGGATTCCCAAGCACCCCAAATCAAGAAGGATGCAAAAGGAAAACAAACTGGCTGAGACCACTTGCCTGTAGATAATAGCTGGTGTCCCTCCTAGGTGGCACCAATCATTTGTTCAACAAATAGTTATTAATGATAGGATTCTTGCCTTCCACGTAGTAGACTCAGGTTCACTTTCTAGCCAGTGAGCCCCTGTGTACAGCCACCATCCGTCTGACAGGTCATCATACTGCGGTGGCTTGTATGCTGCTGTGATACCAGGCAGGTTTCAGCAAAGTTTCCAGACTAAGACAGACTAGGAAGAAAGACCTGGTGGTCTATCTCCAAATTCAACTAACAAAAATCCTATGGATCACAACAAAGTATCATCCGGCCTGCAACTGAGCATGGGATGGAGTAGAACCAAGAGGCACTTTGTTCTGTGGCGCATGGAGTTGTCATGAGTCAGATGTGACTCAATGGCCACCATCAACAACAGGCATTACCCTAGACACTGAGGATACGGCTTGAAGAAAAGCTGCCTTCTCCATGGAATTCACACTCTCATCGTGGAGTGCAGGGAGGAGGTCAGACAATAAACAACATCAATAAGTGACAGAGAATAGGAGAGGTAGGGAGAGGAGGTAGGGGAAAACTGAACAGTTAAGAAGGTCTTAGAGCATCAAAGAGAGATTGAATTCTTTTTTTTTTTTTTTAATTTTTGAGAGTTAGTAAATCTCTGGGGGAGAAGTGTCTTATGTTTCCCAATTTAAGAACCTGATTTTCTTTTTAGCTTTGCTTGTTTTTTGTTGTGTTGTTTTTGATACACGTAAAACAAGATTCCGTCACTACCCCTACCTCCCTGAAGACTGTTCAGTAGGCCACCGGGAGGTGGTGTGAGGTCATTGAGAAGCCCCAGAAGGGGGACCCTACTCCTTGTCCTCCACCTGCCTGCCCGTCAGGTCGGTGTGATGTAGTGGTTCGCATGCTGCTACCACGCTGGGACCCATGCTATCAGTACTGGCCATACTAGCAGGATCCCCCATGGGGGAGAAGTTCTAGCAGACTAAAGCCCACTAGGAACAAAGGTCTGGTAATCTATTTCTGAAAACTAGCCAACAGAAAGCCCACAGATCAGCCCAGAACGTTGTCTGATGTAGTGTGAGAAGAGGAGCCCCCAGGCTGGAAGACACTCAGAATACACAGTGGCTGTAATAATGGACTTAAGTACACCAAGGGAAGGTGGCACGGGACCAGGGAACACCGTATTCTGTTGTACAAAAGGTCATGAGGAGCCAGAGGTCATCTGACAGCAGCCAACAACACCACTCCTTGTACTGAGTGTACTGGCTTCCAAAAAACAGTGTTTCTTTTGGACTTATCAATTGGTTTCCTTCATTGCTCCCCAAGCCCACTGGACATGATCCAAATGGTGTTCAGCATTCACCATTAATAAGAACACCAGCACTTTGCTTCTCCTTTTGATCTATCTGCTGCTGCTTTTCATTGAGGCTTCCACCCAGGGTTGCAGAGAGCACACCCAGCAAAAGCGCATCCTCCCCAAGAGGAACATTTGCAGGTCCTCACAAAGGTTCCATCAGGGCTGTCTAGCTGTCACCTTGTACATCAAACGGGCACTTGTTATTCTGCTGAGGTTGCCACTGGAAGTGGCCACCAGCCAGATGCACTGCAGAGCTTATCCCTTAACCTAACTGACCTGGCATTTGGTGTATCTTGTATCTACTTTGTTTGGATTTCTCAGACAAGGCGTACTTTCCTAAAGGTCAGACACATGAGACATCCACTGTGGTCAGTCACGTACAGGTTTGGGTAGAAAATGTGTTGCAAACGATACTAGCAAACAGGTAGGAATTTCTTAAAAACACACATGCACTCTTTCAACATACTTGGAGAGGCTATTAATGACTCTGTGGATGGAGAAGAACCATAACCCAGTGCCGTCGAATCTAACTCAAAGCAACCCTATAGGACAGAGTAGAACTGCCTCACAGAGTTCCCAAGGAGTGTCTGGTGGATTTGAATTGCCAACTTTTTTGGTTAGCAGCTACAGCACTTAACAACTACACCACCAGGGTTCCCAGTAGAAGAACAGACGACCACAAAATGCTGCTTGAACTTGATCAAACACCTCTTGGTGCACTACTTCAGACCCTCTGGGCTCTCCTGTGTCTTGTTCTACACCAGCACTTCTCAACCAGGAGCCATTTCGCCTCCCAGGAAGTATGTGGCAATGCCTGAAAACATTTTTGATTGTCATACCTCGGTGGCACCACTGGCATCTAGTGGGTAGAGCTCAGCTATGCTGATAAACATCCCGCATTGTATGTAGTCCGGCCCTCCACAGCAGACGATCATAGAACCAAAACTGCCGGTAGTGCGGATACTGAGAAACTGTTCCAGATCTTGCTGTACCAATCAGGTTCTACTGTGTTAGACTGACTCTGCAACTACCTGTCCTCACATCTGCAGTCACAGTGGAGGTACTACTCTATGAGGCAAACCTTTGACCAGCGGGAGGCAAGACTGTGGATAAATTCTTCTACCTTCATCCATACATATGCAGTTAACACAGCTTCTTGGAGGATGATTCTATTTAATCAAGCAGTTGGTCAGACCAAGTAGCAGCAAGCTCAATAACACATCCTTATATTGGCTTTTCTTTTTCCCATTTCACTGCCTTGTCATTCTCTTCTGCTCTGTAGAATCCTACACCCTCTGGTTTATGTTTGGCTATTACGGAGAAATTGGCAGTTCTAATACAACCAGCAGTGCCACAGAAGAAAGGCTTGGCAATCTACTTGGGTAAAATTACAGTCACTGAAAACCTATGAAGTTCAGTTCTACTCCAAAATACTTGGTGTCATTGTGAGCTGGAATCAACTCGATGGCAATGGGCTTGTTTCTCTGTTTAAGCTCTGCCACAGGTTGTGATTTCCAGAAAACCTGGGTTGAGACCCTGACTTTAAAGACACTTAAAGCAGAGGAGGAAGAACAACTGGAGGCATTTTCAGGATCTTCAAACAACTCTATAATCATGTTTTTTTCAAAGAGGAGAATGAAGACGAAGATTTGCTGCATCCCTCTTACATGCCAGGCCCTTTTTCATATACAATCTCATTTCATTATGAACCCATTTCACAGTTGGAGTATCTGGAAGCTTAGAGAGGTAATATAACTTAGCCCTCAGTCTCTAGAGCAGGTAAATGGTAGAACTGGGATTTGAACCCAGCTCCCACACAAGGGCACCTGTGATTATAATTCTATCTCCCATCTATTACCTTTTATTTTCTCTTAAGCTATTCATGGCGTCTCTGGGTGGCGCAAATGGTGAATCAGTCAACTACTAGGTGAAACATTTATGGTTCAAATCCACCCAGAGACACCTTGGAAGACAGTCCTGGCTATCTGCTTCAGAACGGTCGCAGCCTCAGAAGCGTCATGGAGCAGTGTGCTCTGCACAGGTGGGGTTACCATGAATGGGAATCAACTCAAAGGCAACTAATGGACAACTGCAACAAGCCATTCTTTCATGCGGTGTTCCAGGTTGTACTGTGGGGTAGGCCATAGTATCCCTTTGGGCAGACAAGGAGGTTCATAAAGTCTCAGAATTGAAAAGATCATCTAGTTCAGTGGATCTCAACCAGGCGAACTTCTCTTCCTAGAGTAGAACAATCCAGACATTGTTAAGACACTTTAAGTTGGCTCAGGTGAGGTGTGGTGGTGCTACATGAATCTAGTGAACAGAGGCCAAGGGTGCTGCTAAACGTCTTACCACGCAGAAAACAGCCCCCACGACAGAGGATTATTCGACCTAAAATGTGAACAGTGGTAAGATTAAGTAACACTGGTCTAGTCCAACTCCTTCAGTTTACCAAAATCTAAACCAAACTCATTACTGTTGAGTCAGTTCTGACTCACAGCAGCCCTAAAGTAAATATAGGGTTATTATATTGGTGGATTTGAGCTACTGACCTTTTGGTTAACCACTGCTCCACCGAGGCTCCCCTCAGTTTACAGATGGGGCACTGCCTGAGATTTTTGAAATGATTACGAGCAGAGCAAGACCTAGAAAGCTCAGTTCCTCCCCACTCCACAAACAGTTTCTCTGGCTTAATCTAGTGTTTATTGGAACAAGTAAGTTGCCAATAAAGACTGTTTGTTCTTGTAGTCAAGGCCTGAGCTGTTTCAGGCGTATCTGTAGAGTACTGACCTCTGAACAGCCGTGTTTGTGATGCAGCTGCGAAGAAGAGAGGCCCCTTGATTCAGTTGCCCATTATAAGCAATAGTGCTAGTGATCTCTCTAGAAGGACAAATCACAGCTGGAATCAGGGAGCCAAGACTGGAAAGAGATACAGGACTCAGTGTTTAAGACCTCAGACTTTGAAGGCCGATAGATCAGGCTCTTCAAGTGACAGTGCCACTGACTCACAGGTCCATGACAGAACTCCCTCGAGTCTGAGTCTCCCTCACATAGCAAAAAAAAAAAAAACCGAACTCACTGCCGTGGAGTCGACTCTGACTCATAGCGACCCTAGGGGACAGAGTAGAACTGCCCCATAGAGTTTCCACGGAGCACCTGGCAGATCTGAATTGCCAAACTTTTGGTTAGCTGCCGTAGCCTTAACCATGATGCCACTAGAGTTTCTTTCCCTCATAAACGGTGGCAATTAGTATGTGTACCTCATAGACCTTTTATGAGGATTAAGAAGGTTTTGTGAACAACCAGTATTACCTGAGCATGGTTCCAGTTGTGTATTGCCACATAACAAACTACCAGGAACTGTAGCAGTTCAAGACCACCACGATTGTATTTTCAGCTCATGATTTTGCTGGTCAGGAATTTCAGCAGGACTGGGATGGGCGATCCTCCAGCTCCGGTGACATCAGTCGGCCTTAGTCAGTGGTATTCAGCTGGTAACTGGGCTGTTCTGGAGAGCTGAAGACAGCTTCACACATATTCCAGATGCTTCGGCAAGGAGGATGGGAAGGCAAGACTCTACTGGGCTCCTCTCCGAGGAGTTGTCTCAAGGTCCCTCAGATGGTCCCTGCAGCAGGGTAGTCCGACATCTTCTGTGGTCACTCAGCACTCCTGGAAACCACAGCAGAATCTAAGCACTGCGTTGGCACAGCATCACTGTTATGCCCCTCTGTTGGTCCAAGCAGTCCAAGACCAGCCCCAGTTTAAGGGTAGAACAGGAATAGATCCCAGCTCTAAATGTGAGGATTGCCAAATAATTTGAGGCCATTTTCAAATCCACCACGAATACCTACTAAGTGCCAAGCTCTGCTGTAGGGGAGATGGGAACTTACAAGATCTGACGATTAAGTCTGCCAACTTCATTGTTCTAAGGCTACCTAACTCATCACTGAATATCACTATGGTCGCCTTCACTGAACACCACTGTGGTACTCCCGTTGGGAAGCTATGCACCAATGTCAGCACCTAGTCCACCCTTCAAAGCGGTTTTGGAACTCTTTCTGGAATGGCCATTCCACACAGTGGCAAGGTGGCAAGTGTGCAAACTTTTTGCATAGTTCTCTGTGAGGGCGCTTTAAGCCAGTAAGCAAGTGACTATATTGGAATACCCTCCCTACTCCCTGATCTGGCCCCCAATGGCTTTTTCTTTTTTCTTTTGGTAACACTACTTGCATAGTGGTACAGTGCTACATCTGCTGATCAAAAGGTTGGCAGTTCAAGTCCGCCAGGTGCTCCTTGGAAACTCTATGGGGCAGTTTACTCTGACCTAGAGGGTTACCCGGAGTTAGAATCAACTCAATAGAAGTGGATTTGGGTTTTAGATGATAAAGGAAATATTGAAAGGAAGACATATTTATGACATTCAGGATCTCAGTGGTAATACAATGACAGCTTTGATGGTCATTCCAGAAAAAGAGTTCCAAAACTGCTTTGAAGCCTGGACTAAGAGCCGGTGTCAATGCATAGCTTCTGTAGTGATATTCAGCAATGAGGTATGTAGCACTTTCTTCTAGGATGAGTTTATGAACTTAATTGGCAGTCCTCGTACATTGTGAAACAGGAGCCATACAATATCAAATAAATAAATAAGGTTATCTCAGATAATGACAAGTACTTCCAAGAAAATCACCAATCTAATTTGAAGGCCATTCATTGAATTTTAAATTTGTCAGTCATACATTTTCCATTAAAAAATTATTCCCATTTATCCATTAGGAGAAAACCCTGGTGGTATGGTGGTTAACCAGAAAATTGTCAATTAAAATCTGCCAGGTGCTCCTTGGAAACACTATGAGACAGTTCTACTCTGTCCTATAGGGTCACTATGAGTCAGAATAGACACAGTGGGTTTTTTAGTTTACTGTTAAGATGTCTTTGTTTATTATGAACATATTTTCCTTTATTCCTTGGGTATAATTATTATAGTTATAACCTGTTGCCATCAAGTTGATTCTGATTCATAGTGACCCTACAGGACAGAGGATAACTGCCTCATAATTTCATGGAGTGCTTCATGGATTTGAACTGCTGACCTTTTGGTTACCAGCCATAACACTTAGCTACTATGCCACCACAATTTCTATATCACACCAAAAAACCAAACCCGCTGCTGCTGAGTCGGATCTGACTCATAGTGACCTTATAGGTCTCAGAAGAACTGACCCATAGAGTTTCCACAGAAGATTTAAACTACTGACCTTTTTGTTGAACTGATGTAGCACTTAATGCAGCACTACACCACCAGGGTTTCTATATTATAGTTACTAAAATTCTTGTGTACCAGTTCTAACATCTGGGATATCATTCTTCTCCACTGAAGTAATTTTCTCTTGAGAATGGGTTATGTTTTCCTGTTTCCTTGTATGTCTAGTGAATTTGGATTTAGTAACGGATGTCATAGAAATTTGGGATTCTCTTATGCCTTACTAAGTTGCGATTTGTTTGTTTTTAGCAGGCAGTTAATTTTGATACACTCAGTCTCCATTATACATCTATGATCCAACTGTCACCAGTATGTGAAAACTGCATTCAGTCATGTTAGACTGAATCTGCATGGATTCTGACTTGAACACACGTAGTCCAGGGATCAGCCAGAGATGTGGGTAGAACTTATACTCAGCATTTGAGTGCTTTCTTTGGTGCTCTCTTAGAGTTTTCCTGTATTGTACAATTGCTTTGCTCTCCCTAAACTCTTTTCTTATGTTTTTCAAGTCAAAATAAAGCAAGTTCTTGCATCCCAGCTTTAGCCACCCCACAGGGTGCTGACCAGGGCTTGGCCTCAAGTGAAAAGTCATAAAATCAGAAAAGTCCTCCAGTGCCATAAAGCTTAAGGAAAGAAGCTGTCTATAACATAGAAGTGGAAGGTAAAGCAGTAAGTGCTATGTAGAAGCTACAGAAGGTTATCCAGAAAATAACTGATAAAGTGGCTACACTATACACCCAAACTCCCTGAGGAACCAAATTACTAGGTTGAGAGCTGGGGACTATGCCCTCAGGAAACACCTAGCTCAAATAGCATAGCATAACTTACAAAGAAAATGTTCTACATCCCACTTTGGTGAGTAGCATCTGGGGTCTTAACAACTTGTGAGCAGCCGTCTAAGATATTCCTCTAGTCCTACCCCATCTGGAACAAGGGAGACTGAAGAAAACCAAAGCTATAAAAGAGTTCCAAGAACTAAAGGACCACAACTACCACAGCCTCCATCAGACTGAGTCCAGTGCTATTAGATGGTGCCCAGCTACCACCAACAACTAATCTGACAGGGATCACAGTAGAGGGTTCTGGACAGAGCTGGAGAAAATAGTAGAACAAAATTCTAACTCATAAAATAAGAGCAGATTTCCTGGTATGATGGAGTCTGGAGAAACTCTGAGACTATAGCCCTTAGACACTGTCATATATTGAATCATGTTCCCTAAAAAAACTGTAGCAATTTGGCGAGGCCATAATTCCTGGTGTTGTGTGATGTTTCTCCATGTCAGAATTCTGCCTGTATGGTGTTAATGAGGCTAGATGGGTGCAGTAGTGCTCATGGGGCATGACTTAATATGTCAGTCTCTAGAAAGGGAGGCAAACTGAGATTTGAGGACCTAATATCACCAAAAAGCAGTGCTGGGAGCTGGGAAAGGCCCACGGTCCCTGCAGCTCAGAAGCTTCTAGTCGAGGAGAAGACAGACAACAAGAACCTTAAACCAGTGCCAGCAAAGAAAGCCTTCCCCTGGAGCCGACACCCTGAATCTGGACTTTCAGCTTACTGGACTATGACCTAGTAAAATTTCTCTTTATAAAGCCATCCACTTCAGGTATTTCTTGTAAAGCAGCACTACCAGACTAAGACAGACACTCTTTTAGCTCAGTTTTGAAGTTACCCTATGGTTCACCCTTCAAGCAAAGACTAGTTGTTGTTACTGTTGTTGTTGTTAGATGCCGTCGAGTCGGTTCCAACTCGTAGTGACCTATGAGCAACAGAATGCAACACTGCCCAGTCTTGCTCCGTGTCCACAACCATTTTTATGCTTAAGCCCATTGTTGCGGCCACTGTGTCCAGTGTCTTCCTCTTTTTGGCTGACCCTCCACTCTACCAGTATGAAGTCCTTCTCCTGGAACTGATCCTTCCTGATAACATGTCCAAAGTGCGTAAGACTCAATCTTGCCATCTTTGCTTCTAAGTAGCCCTCTGGTTGTACTTCTTCCAGAACAGATATGTTTGTTCTTTTGGCAATCCATGGTACATTCAACATTTGCCCTGGAAGGCAAGGATTAAACAGGACCATAAAATAAACAGTAATACAATCAGCTCCATCATGAATATGAGATTGAGTGAGCACACCAGCCCAGAGGCAAAGACAAGAAGGCAGGGGGGGATGAGAAATCCAGAAAGACAGAAATAGGGAACCCAAGTTGACAAGGGGAAAGTTTAGACACATCACAGGGTTGGCCACCAATGTCACAAAACAATATGTGTATTAACTGGTTGATGAGAAACTAAGTTAGGTTTAAGGTAAACCTTTATCTAAAGCACAATTTTAAAAAAGAGATTTTTTTGTTTCCAGAGACCCTTCATTTTGCTACTGTGTCAAACTATTTGTCTTATCCATTGCCACCAGGTCGATTCCAACTCATAATGACCCTATAGGACAGAACAGAACTGCCTCATTGGAGTTCCATGTCTTCCATCGCTACAGAAGCAGACTGCCACATCTTTCTCCCACAGAGCAGCTATTGGGTTTGAACCACTGGACTTTTGGTCAAAAGCTAAGCACTTAACCACTGTATCACTAAGGGTCCTTATTTCTCATAGAATCCCAGATTAATAAACAGATTACATTGATTATGCCAAGTGTTTTGCTATGTGCTTTCCATGAATGATTCCATTTAATCCTAACAAAAGCAGTTGGGAGGCAGGCATCACTAACATCACCCCCAGTTTACAAATAAAGAAACTGAGGCTTAAGAGAGAAGTTACCAAAGATCCTACAGATGGTAAGTGTCAGGCTGGAGATTCAAACCCGGAGCCTGCAGAGCACAGGCTCGTCACAGTTAGGGTATGCTGCCTTGCACTAAAAACCTTGGGGGTATATGGCTAGTGAAGGGGATCAAGAGAGCCTCCAAGAACTTGGAAGGCAGCTCCACTTGACATTCATTCACACCTTGGCTCATTCTGCAAGAATGGGAGGTGACTTTTCTGATGTTGCTCCTCTAGCTTACCATCTGGGCAGGGAGCCCTGCTCTGGCTGTTATCTGCCCCATGCTCTTTGAACATCTCCTCCCCCTTCTGAATCACCCAATTCCTGCCCAATTCTCTACTCAAAGTCCTCCCCAGCTGTGAGCAGGCACCAAATTCTGTTGTGTGCACACCCCTGCAGAGCAGCCGATCAGAGGGAACAAAAGACAGAGCCACTTTGGGTACACCTGGCCAGGACCTAGCCCAACGATACCAGGTAAGACGGAAGTGAGGATGGGTTCCCTGGGGTATGTGTGTATGTGTTTATGTGTACGCCAACATGCATGTCTGTCTGCGGCAGGGTAGTTAAGTATACACAGGGTTCCTGGATGTCAACAATGACCATGACAAGTTCTGACTATTCCTCTTAAACTGGACTGATCTTGGGCAAGTCTCACTTTCTTTCTTTTTTTTCTATTGTGATCAGGTGAAAATAGACAGTCCAGATCAGTTTTGCGTGCCCACCTATCTACATCTCCTTCTGCTCTCCTTGCCCTCCTCTTCATTTTATATTTGTCATGTCCTCTTAACAGCCTCCTGTCCCCTCCTCTCTACCCTCTTCTCTCCTTTCTAGAAAGACACCAGGACAGCCTCCTATACATGCACTGACCCATAAAGTACACACACCATATGGTCATATTGTCTGACACTTCATATCTTTGATTGGAAAATGAGGACGGGGATACATATGGTGAGAATAAATGAAAACACACACATGTTGTGTCTGGCAAAGTGTCCTGCACAGAGAAAGTAACCAATTTGATGGCGGGTCTCTCTAAAGGTGTTAGGCCATGGAAGGGGGATGAGGAGGGATGTAGTGGGTACAGAAGGGCAGAGAGCCCAAAGGCAAACACTTTTGAAAGATGCGTGCATGTGATACAGAGTGAATCGAGGTTTTTGGTTTTTGGTTTTCAGTTTCAGAAGATCTTTTTTAATATCTCACTGGCAGAGGGGTTGGGCTCAGAATTTGCCTGGAGTTACAAGGGCAGCTCAACATTTACTGAGTTCTTTACTGCGTACCAGACACAGTGGGAGGAATGTGATTTCTGTTAATAATCTCCTTAATCCTCCTGGGAAGGTGAAGAGAATTATGACTGCCGTGCTGCCAAGTTCAGAGAAGGGAACTGCGCTCAGGTTCCCCACCTAGTAAGTCAAGGAGACTGAATCAAACCTGGGCTCTGGGGCTCGGACCCTCCAGGGCACATCAAGTTTGTACCTCTGTAAAACGAAAGAGTTTCAGCTCTTTTGTGAAATCGAAGCTCTGCTGCAGGAACTTTTGGAGGGAGTGTGAACCTTGGTGTCTTAATCATCTGGTGCCCCTGTAACAGAACCAGCATAAGCAGATGGCTTTAACAAAGAGAAATTTATTTTCTCACAGAAAAGTACGCCAAAAGTCCAAATTCAGGGCATCAGCTCCAGAGGACGTCTTTCTCTGGTGGCTCTGGAGGAAGTCTCTTGTTGTCAATTATCCACAGGACTGGGAGATTCTGAGGCACAGGGGCCATGGGTCCAAAGGACGTACTCTGCTGCTGGCACTGCTTTTTTGGTGGTATGAGGTCTCCCACTCTCTCGGCTCCCCTTTCCTTTATATCCCAAGAGACTGCCAGAAAGCACAATACACTTGTACAGATGGAGTCCTGCCTCACTAACCCAACCACCACCCATCCTCACTCATTAGTATTGTAGAGGCAGATTTATAACACACAGGAAAATTACACAGTATCAGGAATCATGGCCTAGACACATTGTTACACATATTTGGGGAGGGGGACACGATTCAATTCATAACACTTGGCGTAGAGTGGTGAATCAAACCACCCCCTCAAAGCCACAGCATCAGATTATTTTTAAAAAATACAAGTCCATAAAGTACTTCAACAAACAATTATTCTTTAAAAATATCTTCTAGGGTACCCTGAGACTATAAGTTCCAAAAGGCTGTGGACTCTTCCAGCCTCATTAGGCTCTGAATTCACAGGGGGCTAACACCACACCCTGGAGGTGTAGTGGTTACCTGCTCTGGCTACTAACCAAAACGTTAGCAGTTCAAATCTACCAAGTGCTCCTTGGAAACGCTATGGGATAGTTCTACTCTGTCCTACAGGGTTGTAGAATCGATTTGATGGCAGGGGGTTGAACACCAAACCTAGGAAATAGTAGATGCATAATAAACACTTGATGAAGGAAAAATACACTCTATTACTCAGACAGAAACCCTGGTGGTGTAGTGGTTAAGTGCTACAGCTACTAACTAAAAGGTTGGCAGTTTGAATCCTCCGAGCACTCCTTGGAAACTCTATGGAGTAGTCCTACTCTGTCCTATAGCGTCACCATGAGTTGGAATTGACTCAGTGGCAATGGGTTTGGCTTTTTGGGTTTATTATTTAGACCTTTACATGGAGCAGACTGGCTTTTCTCTCCCCAGCTTTCATCTCCCAGTTCCCTGAATTAGAACAAATAAGAGAAGAAGCTGATATTGTACTGAGTGCCTAGCTTATGTGGGCTATGCTGAGGAATAGATACATATGTACACGTAAATATAGCTACTGATATAGAAACAGACATAGAAGCATATAATTATAGAGCTAGGTATACCCATTGCTGTCAAGTCAATTCCAACTCATAGTGACCCCCCATGGGACAGGATAGAACTGCCTCATAGAGTTTCCAAGGAGTGGCTGATGGATTCCAACTGCTGACCCTTTCTTTGGTTAGCAGCCAAGCGCTTAACCACTGGGTCACCAGGGCTCCAGAGACAAGTATAGATATACATACAACGTACAACATAGAGAGCTAGATATATAGACACACAAACATACAGAGATACAGAAAGACAAGTACACAGACACACAGGCATGCAGATAAAGACTGTCTTTTAGTCCTTTTAGTACACTGTGGGATCAGGTTCTTACATCTCAGTTGTAAAGCAAGAGTTGTTTCCATGTTCAGGAATATATCCCTACTGCTTCTCTTTATACTCAAACCCCAAAGGGCTTTTCGTCGGGCTTAATTATTCATCAGGTGCCCTTGGGTGTTGCAAAGATAAAGTGCTTACCTAATCATTAAAAGCTGGTGGTTCATACCCATCCAGAGGTACTTCAGGAGGAAGACTTGGTAACTGGCTTTTAAAAGGTCACAGCCTTGAACACCCTATGGAGTAGTTGACCTCTGCACACATAGGGTCACCATTAGCTGAATCGACTCGATGCAATGTTTTTATTATTTTATTATTATTCAAGGAGAATGGCCCTCTCATTGAATGTTAACTGATAGAAGCTCGTGTTTTCTGGCATTTCTTCTTATCTTATCTATCTATGCTGGGTCTGTGCTAAAGGCTTTGAAAAAGATGTCATTCATTCATCAGCCAAATTCTAAGAAGTGAGTGATGCCAATATTTCCAATTTTTACAGAGAAGTTAAGGACATTGCCCAAAGTCACATAGGTGGTGAGGGAAGGGAACAGGATATGAACCTGGGTTTTCTGACGCCTAAGGTGAAGTTCTCAGCTACTACAGTCCTCCTCATCTGCTGACTGTGCTTAGTGTCGCTGTATGACAGATACTAAGTTAGGACTGCAAACATAACTACAAGGTAGTGATTTACTTATTTGATCAAGAGAGGTTAATGAATTTCCTTTTATTTCTCTCCCTTTTGACTGGCTCTTTAGCCAGTTATTAAAGGCATTGTTTGCACCATTCCTGGTGTTTTAAGGAAGAACTTGAAGCCATTTATACACCTGTGTATAAAAACAGCAACGGAATCTGGTGCTTTCACCCAAACTTTTGGTGTTATGCCCATGAATGCAGATGTGTGTGAAAATAATAGCAGAGAAGGCTGGTTTCTAGAAACAGTTCTGTTGTTAGGCTGGTTAGGGTATTATAGGTACAACGAGGGGTTGTAATCTGTTCATTCTCGTTCAAATCCCTGCTGAGCATTTGTGTGTCTAACAAGATTCTAAGGTTATGCTAAGCTGCTGGTTAGGGACCAAGGTTCTTCTTCTTCTTCTTACTGTGCTTTAAGTGAAAGTTCACACTTCGAGTTAGTTTGTCATACCAACATTTATAAGCAAATTGTTACATGACCCTAGTTTCTATTTCCTATAATGTGACTGTGCATTCCTCCTTTGAATCCCGGATTTCCATTCAAGCAGCTTCTGTCCCTTTCTACCTTCTCATCTCACCTCAGGATATGAGCTGCCCAATTACTCCCAAGTATCTACTTGAGCTAAGAAGCCCAGTTTTCATGAGTATCTTAATCATCTGGTACTGCTCTAACAGAAACACTACAAATGGATGGCTTTAACAAAGAAACACAGTCCAGTAGGCTACAAGTTCAAATTCAGGATGTCTGTTCCAGGGGGAGGCTTTCTCTCTTTGTCGGCCCCTTCGGTTGAATCCATGTTCGATCAGGGAGCATCTTGGCACAGGAACCTCATGTCTGAAGGATGTGCTGTACTCCTAGTGTCGGTTTCTGGATAGTATGAGGTCCTCAACTCTGCTTGCTTCCCTTTCCTTTTATCTGTTGTAGGATAATAGGATAAAACGTGGTGCAAGCTACACTCTAGTGAAACTCCTTTTATACTGGAGGAGGGAGGTGACCTTAGGAAGCGTGTTACAGTCCCAGCCTAACTGTCTCTACCATAATCCACACTATTGACCTCAGGCAGAGATTAGGATTTATGGCATAAGACAATCACAACACAGAGGAAAATCATAAAATACTGGGAATCATGGCCCAACCAAATTGTTACAAATGTTTTTGGGGAGTATACAGTTCAATCCACGACAATGAGCATAATTTTATATCTTAGAGTCCAGTCTAATTTTTGTCTAAAGAGTTGGCTCTAGGAATAGTTTCAGTTCTGGGCTAACAGAGAATCCAGGGCCCATGTCTTCCAAGATCCCTCCAGTCTCAGTTTGACCATTAAGTCTGGTGCAGAATTTGAGTTCTGCACCCCACTTTTCTCCTGCTCCATCAGGGACTCTCTGTTGTGTTCCCTTTCAAAGTGATCATTGGTGGTAGCTGGGCACCATCTAGTTCTTCCGGTCTCAGGTTGATGGAGTCTCTGGTTTGTATGGACCTTTCTGTCTCCTGGGCAAATATTTTCCTTGTGTCTGTGGAGTTTTATTTTCCTTTGTTCCAGGTGGGTTGGGACCAAATTGATGCATCTTAGATGGCTGCTTGCTAGCTTTTAAGACCCCAGATGCCACTCACCAAAGTGGGATGTACAACATTTTCTTAGTAAACATTTTCATCCATAGGGACCAATTCTGAGACTACAAGTAGAGCAGTGGCTCTCAAAACTCATTATACATAAGAATCACTTGAGGATTATGCTAAAACTTAGATTCTGACTCAATACATCTGTGGTAGAAATGCAACTTCTTGGCAGAGGTTCTAACTGGAAGCCCTGGTGTAAACTTCTTCTATAGAAATCAAGTCTATGGGTCTTTTCATCAAACTGTCATCTCGTTGAAACAGAGAGCAACTTAATTGTGGTGACAAAGTGCCTCAGTCTCCAAGCTGTGGGCAAAGTGGTTTACTTTGGTCAACATTTTCCCAGAATAAAATGGATCATTCTACCTTAAGCTAATTTTCACAACTGAAATTTAACACAGATGCTAATAAATCAGGGTTCTGTCTCATGCCAGGTACATTTACCAGTACCTCAGGTGACAAAAGTTCCATTTCATGTGTTAACTCTGATGGACTAGTAATGGCTGCCTAAAACATGGTCCTGGGAAAGACCTCAAAGTCACGTCCCAGACCCACAAGAGAGGTGCTATGATATTAGCAATGTCTGCCCTAAGTACAAAAAAAAAAAAAAAAAAAGCCTTAAGGTGTTGAGTTGATTCCAACATACAGTGACCCTATAGAACAGAGTAGAACTTCTCTGTAGCATTTTCAAGAATGTAATCTTTACAGAAGTACACTGCTGTATCCTTCTCCCACTGAGTGGCTGGTGGATTTGAACTGCTAACCTTTTGGTTAGCAGCCGAGCACTTCAACACTGTGCCACGGGGGCTCCCTGTGCCCTGGGTAAGCCAAAAAAAAAAAACTCTGTTGCCATCAAGTTGATTCTGGCTCACAGCAACACTACAGAACAGAGCAGTATTTCCCCATAACCAAAAAAAACCAAATGCACTGCCGTCAAACTGATTCCAACTCATAGTGATCCTATATGACACAGTAGAACTGCCCCACAGAGTTTCCAGAGAGTACCTGGCAGATCTGAGCTGTCAGCCTTTTGGTTAGCAGCTGCAGCACTTAACCACCACATCAGGTTAAGTGCCACAGCTGCTAACCAAAAAGGTCATCAGTTCAAATCCACCAGGCATTCCCTGGACACCCTCTGGGGCAGTTCTGCTTTGTCCTGTAGACTCACTATGAGTTGGAATTGACTTGACGGCAGCAAGTATTGCCCCATAGAGTTTCCAAAAAGCACCAACTGCCAACATTTGGGTTTGCAGCGGAGCTCTTAATTGTTACTCCACCAGGGGTCCCACTGAGCAGTGGAGTGTATATTTACTAGTGTTTTCTAGTCTCAAGTGACAGAACCCAGTCTCAGACAAAGTGGAACATAGGGCCTCACAAAACACAAGGAAAGATATTGCTAAGAGTGGGATACAAGCAGACTTCAGGAACAGTGTGAAATGGGCGTTCAAATGCCTGTCTGCATGATTCTCTCTGCCCCTCATCTCAATTTCTCTCAGTACATCTGCTTCACTCTCTCATGCACCATGGCTTTGTCCACATGACGGTTCTCAAAATGTACATTTTATGGCTTCCTGCAGAAAGAAACTGCCCTATACCCTCTGGTAGCCAACATAAAAATTTCAGAGGACTATGACTGGCCTAGTTTGGGTTCAAAAATCCTGGGGAGTGACTATTTGATCCAGCCTGATGTTCAATCCTAGACTAATGGACTTTGGTCAGCTGGCTGCTTCCATGGGAACCACATGACTGGACTTGGAGGAAGAGAAGTCTCTGGAGGAAAGGCAACATGGGTAAAGACATTCAAAATGGTGACTTTCCATCTTAAGGGGGATGGCCACAGTGCTGTCTTCTGGAACTTAAATCTTAGGTGGTGTGGGAAAGGAGAAGATTCCACAGGAATGTGTACCAACCTCACTTGGTAGCTGCAGATCCTTCCCAGTATTTCTGCCTGTGGTTTCTCACCTGAGGAGAGAAGAGTGAGGTTCACTTCAGAGAGGATACTCAGGGAGACCCTCCCCGCACCAGTTGCCATTGAGTTGATTTGCGTTGTGATGTGTGTCAGAATATAATTGTGTTCTAGAAGGTTCTCAATGCCTCTTTTTGGCGTAGTAAACTGCCAGGACTTTCTTCCAACCTGCCTGTGGTGGACTCAAAACTCTACCCTTTCAATTAGCAGCCAAGCGCATTAGCCATTTGCACCACTCTTCCCACCTAAATCAATAGTTTGTGTCCTCCAAATTCTGGTGCTGAAACAAACCTATAGCTCTGCTATCAACCAGGAGGCATGTGTTCATTTTGTGGAGCTAATTCCTGCTGCATGGCCAACGTTTACCTATCTGTTCCCAAGGCAGGTAGTGACCAGAATATTCTGTTCCTGTTTCCTAAGGACTCCACTACGATGCAGTGGCTGACAAGGTTTCGGGTTGTCTTGGCGATCCACAAATCCTGCCCCAGCTTCCACCCTGCCCCATGGCACCTGCACTGCCGGCCTTTATCAGGACCTAGAGGCCCCATATGGGATGACAAAAACACTCCTAAGGAATTTAACTTTGCAAGGGATGTGCTGGACTACTGGACCCAAATGGAGAAGGTGAGAGGCCATTCTCTTTGGGGTGAGGAACAGACATGGTCTTATCTTCTTCCTGTTAGGCAAAGGAGAAGTGGAGCAAGGATAGCCTCTGCCTCAGTTTACCAGTGTCATGGAAGAAGCTACTTCCTCACTTCTCTGAGTCTCAGTGCCTTCATTTGCAAATCAGGGATGATACGGGATTCTTCCGTAGTCTTACATAACAAGCAAGATTTAAGTAAATGTATCTGGTACACAGAGGATGCTTCATGATTGTCAGCAAGTGCAGAGTTTTAATCACAAGGTTAGCATAAGTTCACGCTAGAGTCTAACAGGAACCTAAGCCTGGCATCAGGACACACCCAGAAGGAAGTGAATGTGTACATCAGCATTGGACCTGTTTGCCTAAGTCAAGTGATCCATCTTCATATGAAGGTGGCAGGTTCAAATGTGGTCCTTCCCATCAACTAACTACTTGAGTGTGGCTTTAATGTATATCCCAAGAAACCAGTTCTTGTGGCTTCTACAGGTTTCCATGTCTCTGCAGAAAATTTCAAGTGATTATTACTTTCCCAAGAGACAGACCAAGAGAGAAGCAGTGGTGACACATTGGGACATTGGGTGGTGTTTCCAGCCGCTAATCCCAGTTGCCAATGTCCACAATGTGAAAACTGGTCCAATACCACCCTTGTACAGAGGAGATAATTCACCACAGATGGAGTCAGGGAGTTCCCCCCAAAAACAAACCCACTGCTATTGATTAGATTCATGCTGTTGCTTACTGGCCCAGTTGTGAGGATTTTTGTTTTCTTGATGTTGAGGTATAGGACAGAGTGGAATTGCTCTGTAGGATTTCCAAGGCTGTAAATATTTATGACAGCCAGCCATCACATCTTTCTTCAACGGAGCTGCTGGTGGATTCGAACAGCTGACCTTTCAGTTAGTGGTCAAGTGCTTAATCACTGCACAACTTGGGCTCCTATTACATAGTGTGACTAGTAATTTGAAGCCAGGCTCTCCATCTCCAGAGCACATTATTTTGTGGTGCTAGTCATTGTTGCTTATTTGCTGTCAACTCAATTCCAACTCAAGTTATGGCAGAGCAGCATGATGTGCCATAATGTTTTCAGTGACTGATTTCTCAAAAGCAGCTCACCAGGACTTTCTCCTGAGGAGCCCTGAGGTGGAGTCGGGCCTCTAACTCAATAGGAAACACTCGTACTGCTTAGGAACTCCACTTATACAAACATACACACATAATGGTCTGACACGTTCACGAACTCATCCTAGAAAAAGCGCTACATAGCTCACTGCTAAATATCACTATGGTCACCCTCCAAGTACTCCCCTTAGGAAGATATGCACCAATGCCAGTGTCTACTCCACACTTCAAGGCAATTTTAGAGCTCTTTTTCTGGAATGGCCATCAGAGCTGTTGTCCTGTTACCCTTGGTGTCCTGAACATAATCAAAATGTCTTCCTTTCAACATTTCCTTTGTCTTCGAGTAAAGAGAAAGGTCATCGGGGGCCAGATGAGGTGAGTGTAGGGAGGGTGTTCCAGTACAGTTATTTGCTTACTGGCTAAAAACTTCCTCACAGACAGCTATACAACTAAGTTCATGAACTTGCAACTGTGCCACCATACACAATGGCCATTCCAGAAAGAATTCCAAAATTACTCTGAAGAGTGGACTAGGTGCTGGCATTAGTGCCTAGCTTCCCAAGGGGAATAATTCAAAGGTGACTGTAGTCATTTTGACCAACCAGTTATCAATTAAGTTCATGGAATTAATTGTCAGACCTCATATGCATAAATCTTAGAGACAACAGACCAATGTGTTTCTACCATGTGAGGCAAACTTGGTGGGATCATGACTGTGCAGAAAGGAAAAGAAAATTCTCGATGAATACACACCAAAAAAATGTGAGCGCTGACCTTTGGAGAGGGAAAATGCAATGAAGAATGCAAAGGACGTTTCTCTGCTTACTTCATAAGCTTCTTCACTGTCTGAAATTTTACTCTAAATGTGTTTTGCCTTAGAAGTTTTTCTTTTCTTCTTCTTTTTTTTTAAGTCTTATAAAGAAAACATGCTCATTTTAGAAAACTTGGGGAAAACAAGAAGACTGATTTAAACAAGAAAATGAAAATTGATCACAATTTTTTTAAAACACTGTCAAGTGCCATCAAGTCAATTCTGACTCATAGTGACTGTATGTATAACGGAAGGAAACACTGTCTAATCCTATACCATCCTCAAAATTTTTGTCATGCTTGAGTCCACTATCACAGCCATCATGTGAATTCACCTTCTTAAAGCTCTTCCTCTTTTGGTGACCCTGTACTTACCAAGCATGATGTCCTTCTCCAGGTCCCTCTTGTAACATGTCCAAAGTATGTGAGCCATAATCTCACCATCACTGCTTCTATATAGCACTCTAGGTGTACGTCTTCCAAGACAGATTTGTTAGTTCTTTTGGCTATTCATGGTATGTTGAACACTCTTTGCCAATGCTACAATTCGAAGGTATCAGTTTTTCTTCTGTCTTCCTTATTCATTGCCCACCTTTTCCATGAGTGTGATGAGAACGAAAATACCATTGATTCAGGTCAGGTGCACCTTTCAAGGTGACATTTTTGATGTCTTTTGCAGCAGATTTGCCCAATGCAATGCATCATTTAATTTCTTGACTGCTGCGTCCATAGGAGTTGATTGCAGATCCAAGTAAAATAAAACCCTTGACAACTTCAATCATTTCTCCATTTATCACGATTTTTCTTATTGGTCCAGTTGCGACAATTTTCATGTTCTTTATGTTGAGGTATAATTTGCACTGAAGGCTGTGGTCCTCAAGTCCTTTTCACTTTCATCAAGCAAAGTTGCTTTATCTGCATATGGCAGATTGTTAATGAGTCTCTCTCCAATTCTGATGCCATGTTCTTCTTCATATGGTCCTGCTTCTCGGACCATTTGCTCAGCATACAATCTGAGTAACTATGGCAAAAGGATACAGGCCTGATTGCACATCTTTCCTGACTTTAAACTACATAGTGTGCACTTGTTCTGTTAGAACAACTACCTCTTGATCTATGTACACTTTCCGCATGAGCACCAAGTGTTCTGGGATTTCCACTCTTTGTAATGTTATCCATAATTTGTTATGATCCACACAGTTGAATGCCTTTGCATAGTCAATAAAACATAGGTAAACATCATTCTGGCACTCTCTGCTTTCAGTCAGGACCCATCTGACATCAGCAATGATATCCCCAGTTTCATGTTCTCTTCTGAATTTGCCTTGAATTTCTGGCAGTTCCTTGTCCATGTACTACTACTCCAGCTGCTTTGGAAGGATCTTCAATAAAATTTTACTCATTTGTGATATTAATGACATTGTTCAATAAGATCCTCATTTGGTGGGACCACTTGTCTTTGGAATAAGGATAAACATGGATCTCTTCTTGTTGGTTGGCCAGGTAGCTATCTTTCTGATTTCTTGACATAGATAAGGGCTTCCAGTGCTGCATCTATTTGCTGAAACATCTCAGTTAATATTCTGTCCATTCCTGGAAACTTGTTTTTCATCAACGCCTTCAGTACAGCTTGGACCTCTTCCTTCTGTACCGTTGGTTCCCCTGATCATATGCTACCTCCTAAAATGACTGAGTGTCAACAGATTCTTTTTGGCATAATGATTCTGTGTATTCCTTCCATCTTCTTTTGATGCTTCCTGTGTTGTTCAATACTTTCCCCATAGAATCCTTCAGTATTCCAACTTGAGGCTTGAGTTTTTAATTCAGTTCTTTCAGCTTGAGTAATGCCAAATGTGTTCTTCCCTTTTGGTTTTCTGTTATCAGGTCTTTGCACGTATCATTGTAATACTTAACTTTGTCTTCTTGAGCTGCCTTTTGAAATCTGTTCAGCTCTTTTACTTCATCATTTCTTGCATTTGCTTTAACTGCTCAGTATTCCAGGGCAAGTTTCAGAGTCTCTTCTGATATCCATTTTGGTCTTTTCTTTCCTTCTTGTCTTTTTAATGACCTCTTGCTTTCTTCATGTGTGATGTCCTTGATGTCATCCACAGCTTGTCTGGTCTTCGGTCATTATTGTTCAATGCATCAAATCTATTCTTGAGATAGTATCTAAATTCAGGTGGGATACACTGAAGTCCGTACTTTGGTGTGTATATATGTCTGGCTAGTTCACTAATGTGTTCTTGTGGCCTAAGAACAGCACCTAATACGTAATTATATCTTAGTAAATATCTATTGAATAAATAATCTCACTATCTAAATTTAGGTTATTGCATGATTTTTCTTTTTTAACATGATATACTGTGAACATTCTTGCAATTTGCAAACATTTCAATGGGTTCTATCACACAGAAGTAATTTAACTTTTGAAACTAATTCCCTATTGCTAAGGAATTAAGTCATTCTTTTTATTTTATTGCAATAACAACAACAGTATTTCCTGAGGACCTGCTATATACCAGGCACTGTTATAATTACTCATTTAATTAACTAATTTAAACTCGACTGTCCTACAGGTAATATTATTGTTCCCATTTCATACTTGAGAATACTGAGGCACAGACAGGTACCTACTGTCCATACAGGACCAAGACAGACACTTTGGAGGATGGAGTTTCAAATCTTCAGTACATGACATGAAAATTATTTATGATCTTATGGGGCTGGGGCAAGGAGACAGCTTCAGAAGGCCAGAAGTTAGCTGAATTCTATTCTATGCCTGACTTTTCTTGGCTCTGTAAGTAGCTCTTGAGCTGTGCCCACACTAGATTGTGACCATGGTAGTGGACTGGTGAAATAAGTGCTCTTTTCCCATAAGGAGTAAGTTAACATGCTGTGTATGATCTTGACCAGGAGGGCAAGAGAGGTCCAAACCCAGCCCTGTGGTGGGTGAACGGCACCGGGGATGAAGTGAAGTGGAGCTTCACAGAGATGACAGACCTAACCCGCCGGGTAGCCAACGTCTTCTTGCAGACCTGTGGCCTGCAGCCAGGAGACCGCCTGGCACTGGTTCTGCCTCGAGTGCCTGAGTGGTGGCTGGTGGCTGTGGGCTGCATGCGAACAGGTAAGTGCTCTGATAGACCTCAGAGGTGGCCTAGAGTTCTAACTGTAGCTCCTCATGTTGGGTCTACAGAGCAAGCCTCACTGCCTCTGGGAATAACAAATCTTCTCTTCCCCTACCTCTTGCTTCACCACCAACCAAAAAACCCAAACTCATTGCCATCAAGTTGACTCTGACCCATAGTGACTCTATAGGACAGAGCAGAACTACCACACAGGGTTGCCAAAGAGTGGCTGGTGGATTCAAACTGCCAACCTTTAGGTTAGCAGTCAAGCTTTTAACCACTGGGCCACCAGGACTCCTTCACTACAGTCTTCTTCTTTTTCATAGGGCCTCATCAATTCTTTTATTCTCTCTCACTCACCCTCTTCCTCACACTCACACACTCTCAAACACAACCTCATAGACGTGTTCTCTCTTACGTCTTTCTTTCGCGCACTCTCAGGAATTTCACTTTTTTTTTAATTCATTAATTTTTAACTTCTTGCCACAATTTTTCTCTCACTCTATTCCTCTCTCTACCCCCTTTTCCCTCTCTTACTCTCTCTGTTTTTCCCTCTCTGTCTCCCTTTCTCTCTGAGTCCTAGAGAATCAGTGTTATAGACATTACGCAGACCTCACCCATAAACTCTGGAGCATGCATCTGCTAAGGCAAAGAGATTCCCTTCACATAACCACAACACAGTCATCACACAAGAAGTCTAGCCTTGATACAGTACAGTTATCTGATAAATGGCCATAGTCAAAATTTCTCAGTGGTCTTGATCACTCCCTTTATAGCTATCTTACGTCCAGCCGAGGATCACGTACAGCATTTAGCTGACATATCTCCTTAGTCTACCCAGCTTTGTCTGCAATTACAATGGCGTTTTCTAAAAGTTATAAATGCTTATTCTGTTAAAGTGCTGAGATTTACTGTAGGTTCAATAAGAGTCTAGACTGGAGAAAACATCTAATTTTAAAGAGAAGACAAATACTTCCAAAATGGTGAAGCTATGGAACCCTTTTTTTGAGGCTTCCTTTTTTATCTATTTTTTATGTTTCACTGTACTTTAGACGAAAGTTTGTAGAACCAGTTTCTCATTAAACAGCACATACATTGTGTTATGGCGCAACCCCACAACAGGTCAACACTCTCCCATCTCAGCCCTAGGTTCCCTATTACCAGCTTTCCTGTCCCCTCCCACCTTCCAGTCCCTGCCCCTGAGCTGGCATGCCCCTTTAGTCTCTTTTTGTTTTAGGGACCTGTCTAATCTTTGGCTCTCGGATGAACGTCAGGAATGACTTCATTAACGAGCTGAAAGCATGTGCGGGGACCATATTCCAAGGGCCCCTCCAGTCTCTGAACTGTCCCTCAGGCCAGGAATTCTGGTCTTTCTTTTTTAAGTTAGAATTTTACTCTGTATTTTACTCCAACTCTGTCTCGGACTCTCTGTTGTGATCAATGTTACAGGAGTCAGTGGTGGCAGCTGGGCACCATCTGGTTGTACTCGATTCAGTCCGCTGGAGGCCATGGTAGACGTGTTCTATTCCTCTGGACTAATGCTCCCCTTCTTTCTTTAGTTTTCTTCATTCTTGTTTGCTCCCAAAGGCATGAGACCAGCGGAGTATGCCAGATGTCTGTTCACAGGCTTTTAAGACCCCAGACACTACTCAATCAAACGAAATGCAGAACATTTTCTTTACAACCAACGTTCTATCAACTGAGATACATGTTCCCTGAGACCACAGTGCCCACAGCTCCGAGCCCAGCAATTCAGTCCCTTAGGGAGTTTGAATGTGTCTAGGGAGCTGCCATGCCCTTGTCTTGTGCAAGCTGTGCTGGCTTTCCCAGCAGTGTGCACTGGTCTCATCCCTCATCAAAATTACCACCTATCCACTGTCTGTTTGGTGGCTTTTCAACCCCACCTTTCACCTCCCTGGTAACCATCAGAGATGTTTCCTTTTATGTGTAAAAAACCTTTTCATGAGTTCTTACAGCAGTTATCTCATACAATATTTGTCCTCATGTGATTGACTTATTTCACTCAGCAAAATGCCTTCCAGTTTCCTCCACGTTCTGAGGTGACATCCAGTTTTGCCAGCACCACTTGTTAAAGACTGTCTTTTCCCCACATGTTCTCTGGGCCCTTGTCAAAGATCAGGTGACCACAGGTGGATGGATTTACATCTGGGTTTTCAATTCTGTTCCAGTGGCCAATGTGTCTGTCTTTGTACCAGTACCAACTGTCTCTTTCTATGGTGTGTCTCTTGTAAACAGCATATTGATGAAACTTTTTTTTATTGTGACTGAGTGAAAATGTATGTTCCCATATAAATTTACACGCCCACCTATGTGCAGCTTCCACTGCTCTCCCTGCCTGGTGACAGCACACTATTCTTCTCTGCTCCATACATGTCTCATCCTCCCAACAGTCTCCTTTCCCCTCCTCTCTACCCACTCTCCTTCCTCCAGCCAGAGGTCAGCAGGATGATATCCTACAGATGCATAGAACCATAAAGTGCCACCACCAGTGATAGCCGCAATGGAGCTCACTAAGTTGAGTTTCACTGGCAACACAAGAATATAAAGTGGTGCATCCTGAGATCTCCACTAAAAGACTACAACTGATGGTCCAGCAGCTTCAGGGTTCCCCTGGATGAAACTTGGTTTTGTTTTTTATTTTGTTTTTAAATCCATTCTGTCACTCTTTGTCTCTTCATGGTGCGTTTAGGACACTTAGATTCTGAGTAATGACTGACAGGTGTGAGTTTATTGCTGTCCTTTTGTAGTGCTGATATTTTCTCTGTTCTTCTTACTCCCCAGTGCTGAATTGCATTGGTTTGTGGATTTCTTTTCCATTTCTTTTGTTTTTGTAGATTTTTATTTTATTTAGACCTTGTTTCCCTTCCTTATTTTGAAGAGTAGATTTGTTAACTTTCTTTGTGGTTACTTTAGGTCTGAACCATTCGGTTATTACTTGCATCACCTTGCCTTCCACTCCATTAGAAAGTTCTTACCTCCACCATTCATTCCCTCTCTTATTGTTCTAATGTTATTGCCATTTATAGATTAACCTCTCCGGTTCCCTGTTGTTAATTCCTCTGGTTTTGAACAGTACTTGAGAGTTCACTGCCTATCCTGGTGGCTGGCTGGTACAATCTTGTGTCCTGGTTTAGGCTGTAGTTTGATGTTTATTCTCTCTGCTCACTTCTCTCTTCTATATCTCCAAAGAGATTGGCTTAGACATAATCTAATCTTATAGATCTCATGGACATAACTGCCCCTAATCCATCTCATTAACATCGTAGTGACAGGATTTACAACACACATGAAAATCACATCAGATGACAAAATGGGAGACAATCACAAATTACTAGGAATCATGGCCTAAGCCCAACTGACACACATTTTTAGGGACACGACTCAACCCATGACAGTTGCGTTACTGCTGTTGGTTTCCTGACCACAGTTTTGCACAGCAAGAGGCTGGGGGATTTCCAAGCAGACAAGTCAGAGCTGAGGTCAATACAAAAGAGTAACAGAAAGAAAGCAGTTCCTTTCTCATCCTCAGGGATCGTCTTCATGCCAGGGACAACCCAGATGACAGCCAAGGACATTCTTTACCGACTACAAGAGTCTGGAGCTGAGGGCATTGTGACCACAGATACCCTTGCCCCACAGGTGGACTCTGTGGCTTCTCAGTGTCCCTCTCTGAAAACTAAGCTCCTGGTGTCTGACCACCGCCGAGAAGGGTGGCTGGACTTCCACTCACTGGTCAGGTGAGGTTCTGTTCACTTAATGACTGTTCTCTCTATAGACTGGTGGGGGATACGATCTGCTCCCACGCATTGGGAGACAGGTGGGTGGGTGATGGTAAGCTCAGCAAGTTGAAGGCCAGTCTGTCTGGGCTTGAATTCTAGCTCTGCCGCTCGCTAGTGCTACACCTTCAAGCAAGTTATCTAAGTCTCTGAGCCTCAGTTTTCTCACCTGCAAAATGGGACTAAGAGCAGTAACCATCTCTTAGGGCTGCGGTGAAGATTAAAGGAGTCCATAATTATAAATCACATAAAGCATTGACAGAAACATAGGAAGTGCTATTTAAGTTTGTTTTTTTTTTTTAATGATCACTGTATTTTCCTTATTTTTCACATGAGTAACTGACATTCCATTTGTACAAATTACCCATAAAGTTAGTAAGACCAAAAGAGCTGGTTTTTCCTCTAGTGTTGCAGACCCCTAGTTTCCTGTTACCAAGCTTCATATTCTTTCCTGTCCTTCTCCAAACCAAAACCAAAAAGAAACCAAACCCACTGCTGTCCAGTCAATTCCAACTGACAGTGACCCTACAAGACAGAGTAGAACTGTTTCTCCAGAGGATAGAAAAAGGGCAAATATGACTTTTTTTCCTTCTGTCTTAAATCCGTTTGCAGATCAGCTTCTCCAGACCACACTTGTATTACATCAAAGACAATGGATCCAATGGCCATTTTCTTCACCAGTGGAACCACAGGCCTCCCCAAGATGACAAAACACAGCCATGGCCTTGCCTTACGATCATGCCACCCTTCCTGGTAGGACACAGGGCACCGTGCTTAGAGGGTGACTCACAGATCTGAAGTGGTGTGTGCATGTGTGTGTGTGTGTGTGCATGCACACACATATGCATGTGTAGGATGTGTATGTAGGGTCTGTGTGTCTGTGTGAAGAGGGTAGATGTGTGTGTGGAGGATGTGTAGGTGCAGTATGTGGAGAATATGTGTGAAGAGTGTGTGTTATGGTGTGTGTTCTGTTTAATTCTGATCTCTGAGGGTCTCAGAGGTGACAGTATTTTCTGACAGAGGTCTTGGAACAACACAGGAGGCACACTTGTATAGCACCTGAGCACTTTCAGAGGAGGCGGGGGAGAAATGCTGTGTGCAGAGGCAGTGGAACTCCTCCCAACACACAAACACAAGTCATTGTTTCCTTGTAAGGGCCTCCAGGGTTTGGTGGTAAAAGACAGCACTGTCCAAAGGAGCCTGAGGTGACAGGTCCCCTCTCCTCCATTACAGACAAGTCAGAGACGGGTCCCCAAAACTAAGCTGTTTAGGTACCAAGCCACACCCTTAGCCACTGACCCTAAATTAAACCAAGAGAAGTACCTACAGCAAACAGAGATGAAGCACTCACCTCAGGGTTAACTGTTAAATCAACCCTCTTAAATCAAACCTCTTCTTACCCTCCTCTGCCCCTAAACCAGTAATATTCGGATTAGCCCTAACTCTATGCATTTTCTAAATGATTAAGCCAGAACTAAAGTCAATGCAGGCTTTGTGTGGGCAGTGGGGTTTTGAGGTAATTGATAGAGCACTGTGCTACTCTGTAAAACATGGGGTCGCCATGAGTTGGTATTGACTCTATGGTAACAGGTTTGACCTTTTAGGTTTAACTAGCAAGAGCCCAGAAAAAATGAGAGTGACAGGAATAGAGGGCTTTCCACGGAGTGGGATTAATATTTGCAAAACCCAAAACAAACCCACTGCCCTTGATTCCAACTCATGCCAACTCTATAGGACAGAGCAGGACTGTCCCATAGGGTTTGCAAGGAGTGGCTGCTGGACTCAAACCACCAGCCTTCTGGTTAGCAGCCATAGCTCTTAACCACTGCACCACCAGGACTGCAGTATGAGCGGAGGTACATAGGTAGAAACAGCAATTTGAGAACTATGGAGATTCAAGGACAGCTGATGCTTATCTGCTGGTGAAGGGCCCATAAGAAGAACTGGAAAACTACACGGGGCCATAGCACACAGGGCCTTGTGGGCTGTGGTACGGCAATTGGACCTTATTGAGAAAACAATGGGGGGAGTAGTGGGAGGTTTTCAGCAACGACGTGAGCTGATCAGGTCTGCATTTTGAAATGATCGCTGTGGCTGCAGGCTGGAGAACAAGTTACAGAAAGTTGGACTGGAGTCAGAAAGATGAGCTAGAGGCTCTTAGAATAATCCAGTTACAAAACGGTGGCGGCCTGGGCCAGGTGGCAGACAGATGAAAGACTTGAGTACATTAAGATGTGAGGAGGTAGAAGCGACAAGAGCTTTTGGCTAGACGTGGGAGGTGAGAAAGAAGAAGGAGTCAAGGTTGACTCCCAGGTCCGTAGCTTGGGGAGTTCCATGGATGGTTCTGACAGTCACTGAGATAAAGAGAACATTGGAAGAGAATAAGCTCAAGGAAGGCAGGAGAAGTTATGACCTGCTGGTTCGGAGGTGCCTGAGACGCGTCGCAGCAGACATATTCAGTCCAGCAGACAGGTGGAGGAAGTAGCAAAGTTCAGAAGAAAAGGGTCCCCGCCATCACCCTGTAACTAGCAATTTCCTGTGGCTGTGCCACCACTCCAAGAGAGACAGTGGGAGGGAGCGTGGATGACTCATCAGAGCCCTTCTGCACTAACAGAAAACTTGTCAAGTGGGACAGTTATGTGTCCTTAGGGGCTTTATCCAACAATGCTCCTTCAGAGTGGGGTGGAGAAATGAGAAACCTTCCCGAGGCTGCCCTTAGGAAAAGTGCTTCTTCGCCCTTGTCAAGATAGTGAATTAATTAGGATTCTCTGCCCACTGAAAATGACAGAAAACACAACAGAAACCTCTTATAGGCTGAAGAGGGAAGAAGGCAATTTAATGGCTCAGGAAACAGAGAAGTCCAGGGTTTGGCCTAGGCACATCTGGATAGCATCTGCATTAGGCTTCCATCTCTCCGTCTTGCAGCTCCGCTCCTGTTGTGCTGATGCTGTTCTCAGAAAGGCTCATCCCTATCACACCCACATCACTAGCAGCATTACCTGGGATTAAGTTACAGATTCAAATCCAGCCAAAGTCCAATAGACTGGGTCCCAGCTCTCCCGGGAAAAGCCTTACGGATCATTATGATCGCACCGGTTTAGGTTACCTGTGACCGGGGAAATATGACGGATTCCTTAGCACACCTCTGGGAAGTGTGGGAGGGTGGATCAGCCCCATACAGACACATGAACCAGAGTGAGAGGGGTGTGTTCCTGCCTGATCACCCAGCTGAGATGACTGCATTTTGGAGCTAGCAGGCAACACCTACAGCTGAAGGCGTCCGATGTCTTGTGGTGCATGTCAGACCCAGGCTGGATTTTAGCTACTGTTGGGGCCCTGACTGAGCCATGGACGGCAGGGGCTACACTTTTCATCCATGAACTCTCCCGGTTCGACCCCAACATCGTCATACAGGTGAGCAGAATGACCTTTCAGTATCAACAGAATTCCTGGGAGACACCAGTGTTTCAAGGCCAAGAAGCTGGGCCCTTTCGAGAAGTCCATTAGCACATATAATTCTGGTTCTGGGTTTCTCAAAGTGTGGAACATTGAATCCCAGTCACCGCAGTGTCATCACATCAAGGTGTAACTGTGATCAAAAATGCTATTTCTAGGCCCTTCTCAGACCTAGGGGTTAGACTTGGTGGACATGGGACTTGGAATATACACTTTGAGAAATTAAAGCCACCAGAATAAGCCTGGGTCTCTGGATTCTTGTTCCTGTCTCAATCAGACAGCTGGTATGGGTATGGGTGTGGGTGTGGGTGTGGGTGTGAGGGCACAGGTGCGTAGTTACTCGGTACTGTGAAGTGTTTAAAAGCAGAGCACTTGGAGTCTAACAAATGGGGCTTCTTATCCTAGTTTTGCCAACATCTCCTTTCACGTCACATATGATTACTTCCAGGCTCTAAGGCTCATTAAACAAAAATCTGGTGAAGTTAATTTTCCAGAGTTCATGTGGTTTCACAAAAGGTTCATGAACTGGCCACAGAGTCTCAGTGAGACATGCTCTGCCAGACAGAGAAAGCTGGGAGTTTTCATGAGAGATAAATAGATGGAGTGAGAGACAGAGAAACAAAATATAGCATCCTTCATATATTTTTACATAGCACCAGGTCATGGAAGAGTAGGACGTACAGAATGCCCAAACATGCCACCTCATCTGCTCAAAAACGTTTTGTTCATTGTCTGAACCAACACTTGGGAGCAAGCAGGCAAAAATGCTTGTGCATAGCCAGTGAGGTCAAAGGGAAGAGAAACTTCAGCTGGGGGTAAGGGCCTCCCCAGCGAGAATCCTTTGAGTCTCTTCAACCCTTCAACTTGTTTAAGAGGTCTCTAATTCTTCATGGCCAGCAAGTCTGGAGAACAAAATACGAACTCAACAGGTTTCAAGCTGCCCCAAAGATGATGATTTCCTCCCTCACCGGAACTAATTCTCCTTCACTGTACTCTGTTGTTGGGTGCTATCAAGTTGATTCCAACTCCAAATGACAGAAACGAATTAAAACTGCCTGTATAGGGTTTCCTAGTTTGGTGGTGCAGTGATTAAGGGTTCAGCTGCTAACAGAAGGGTCAGCACCTCTAACTGATTGGCTGCTCAGTGGGAGAAAGATGTGGCAATCTGCATCCCTCAAGGTGATCAGCCTTGGATACCCTATGTGGCAGTTCTACCCTGTCCTATAGCATCACTGCAAGTCTGAACCAACTCAGCAGCAAGAGAGTTTATTTTCTTTTTGGAGGGGGAGGAAGAATGTTTATGGAAGCAGATTGCCAGGTCTTTTCTTCCTCCGAGTCTCTGGGTAGATCTGAACCACCCACCTTTTGTTTGGCAGTCCAGTGTTTAACCACTGCACCACCGGGTCTCATTCTCTGCTATATAAAACTAAGAACAAACCACTGCCACTGAGTTGATTCCGACTCATCGTGACCCTATAGACAGAGTAGGACTGCAGCACTTACCCACTATGCCACCAGGGTTTCCCTCTGCTATATGGGGTGGCCCAGAAGTCTTCCTGTAATTTTAAGATTGGATAACCTCAAACGTATTAATGCTACAAATTTCTAAAACAAACAAAAAACCCAGTGTTTGAAAGTTTAATTATTTAAATTTATTTTCCACTAATTCCTTTTATGAATTTCGCAAAAATAAATTTTAAGTTCTCTGACTGAAGATGGAAAATGCTGACGAAAATGAAAAGCAAATTTAATTGAAAATTTACTATTGAAAATTCACAAGACAGACTGTTCTCTCCATCTGTCCTCTCTGCCCTCCCTCCAAATCAGCCTTTCCTGCCAAAGCTGCCACAAGGGCCCTCTGCTCCCTGGCTCCCCACTACTAGATACTGCAAAGCACCCAGAGGAGTTAGAGACAACATAAAACCCCTTGGTGTCACAGTCTATTTTGATTCATAGTTGACCCCATAAGACAGAGTCGAACTGCCCCATTAAGTTCTCCAAGGCTGGAAGACTGCCATATCTTTCTCTGCTGTTAAGTCTCCACCATTGACCTTTCATTAGCAGCCAAATACTTTAACCACTGCGCAACCAGAGCTCAACGCTACAACTTAGACTATGATAATTATAGCCAATATTTGGAGACCACTTACTAAGCACCAGTGTCTGGACGTGACCCTTGACATGTATTATCTCAGTCTTTACATACTGAGCACTGCTTCCTTAGGTGCAGGTAACAGAAAACCCATTTCAAAGAAGCTTAATGGAAAAAAGGGGTCACGTGGGCATTTCAAGATAGTGGAGGAGAAGAAAGGAGCCCTGGTGGGAAAATGGTTGAGGTACTTGAAAGAGTGCAGTGGTTAGGATACTTCAAAAGTCAGTGGTTGGAACCCACCTGTCTAGCTCCTTACAGATTATGGCCTTGGAAACCCTATAGGGATGTTCTACTCTGTCCTGCAGGGTAGTTATGAGTCTGAATTGACTCAACATGATGAATTTGATTAAAAAAAAATTTTCTTGTCTTTGGAAGAGGAACAAGATTGATCCTAGAAATCCAGGTCTCATCTCTGCATTCTTCTGTACACCTGCTACAGTCTTTCTATTTGCAAACCTGCTTTTGCTTCTCCACACTCACAGAGCCAAACGTGGCAACCACAACATCCACATGCTTAAGCTTCACCTTTCAAAGGACCAGCACAGACCAACTAAAATAGGAGTAGTCCAGCCCGAGTCAGCTGTCCATCACCAGTCCAACTCTTCTACACCCAGGGCATGACTGCAGACACAAACACAGCTAGCCTGAGGGTGAGACCCTTCAGGGTGGCAGCAATGGACCTGGAGATAGAGGACAGAAGAAAATAGCACATGGAAGCCACAGACTACATGCTGATAGGACCCAGGAAGAGAGGGGCACAGGGTAGAGGCAGATTTCTCCCAAATGCCCTTTACGCGCAGCAGGGTCCTGCAAACAGTCACTAACGGAAAAGCTGAGTCCACCCACGAGGTCTCAGAAGAAAAGCCTGGCAATCTACTTCTGAAAAGTCACCGACTGAAATCCCGTAGATACTGATGATGGCTGCACAGGATGATTGATGTAACTGATGTCATTGAATAGGACACGTGAACAATGTTGAACTGGCAAATGTGTTGTCTCTATTTTTACAAAATAACAACAATACCCCTATGGAGCACAGGTCTACTCCGACACACGTACCATCACTATGAGTAGTACCACCTGACTCAAAATCAATTGTATTTTCATATTTTTACACAACAGTCTTACGACCTCTCTCAGGAGACCTCCCAAGTCTGGCCCTAATCACTCGTGTCTTATCCTTCACCCTCTAGTAGTATCTACTCTCCATAAGAGTCGGGAATTTATCTTACTCTTGTTACTTTCCCCAGCAGTACCTGACCCATAGCCATGTACAAAATCCATGCTTAATATATGGATATTGAATAAATTAACAAATGAATAAATGGGCTTTCTTAGAGGTGAAGTCAGAACTGGCTGAGAGTTTTTATCTTAATTGCAAAAATACAATCCCTTCTCTTCTCATTTTTCAGACGTTGCTCAAATACCCTATCACCCAATGCCTGAGTGCACCAAGTGTTTATCGGATGATACTGCAGCAGAATCTCTCCAGGTATGGTAGAAGTGGCTGCTAACAGCCATCTGTGAGTAGGATTTTAAGTAATTAGAGGCATCGTGATTGTTTCCTCCTTGGGTTCTCTGAGGGCAATCTGTGCGTGTGTGCCCAGGTGTATGTGTGTGTCTTTTAAGTGTTAATAGTGACAATTACCAGCCAGTTCATTAAAGCAGGACCCAGAGAACCTAAAAAAAATTCAATGAGTCCTGCATCATTGTGCATTCATTCTTTCTAAAATATTTTAGTTCTGAAATAACAAACAGAAAAATGCACAGAACATAAGCGTGCTGGTTACTAAATCGTTTAAAATACCCGTGTAACCTTCCAACCAAGTCACAAAAATAGAATCCTGCCAGCACCCCTGAGACCTCCATATGTCACTACCTTAAAGGAAATCGCTCTACTGACTCGTGTGGTGCTCACCTGGGTTACCTCCTAATGAAATGTTCCTAAATAATCCCGATGTACCTGCTTTTGCACTATAGATGTGTAGCATACCTCATCCTCTTATATATGATTTCTTTTGTTTAAAATTATGTTTCTAACATGTGTCCATGCTGTTGAATATGGCAGTAGCTGGTTTGTTTTCATTGCTGTATAATATTCCATTTTAATAAAAATAGCTCAATTTTTTAAATCTATTATACTATTAGTTGACATTTAGGTAGTTTCCAGTTTGGGGCTGTTGATGAATAATGCTTAAGGGAACTCTTGTACACATACCTTAAGGCAAACAACCAGGCATTTCTGTAGTACTTTTTTTAGGAGAGGAATTGCAAGGTCACAATAAGACTACACACTACCACATATTTTCCAAAGTATTGAAGCAACTGATGGTCTCACTAGCAGACTAGGATTGCTGTTGTTCTTGCCAACATCTGCTGTTGTCAGTTTTTCACTTTTTTAATAACTCACAATCTAGTGGATATGAGGAAACCTGGTGGTATAGTCGTTAAGTGCCACAGCTGTTAATCGAAAGGCTGGCAGTTCAAATCTACCAGGTGCTGCTTGGAAACCCTATAGGGTGGTTCTACTCTACCTTATGGGTTCCTATGAGTTGGAATCAATTCAACAGCAATGGACTTCTATTTTTCTCTTTTTGGTAGGTGTGCACTGTGATCTTATTGTAGTTTGATTTTTGGATTTCTCTGTGATTGAGAGTTAATTTTTAGCCAATCTGAAATCTGCTCTTTGAACCTCACAGGATTTATGTGTCTTTTAGAGAGTGTAAAATTGAAATGGCTGAAGTTGAACTTCAAAAATCAAAGCTAACCCTTTTTTAGATGTAGGAGTTATAATATCAAGTCTAGTGACTACCTTCATAAAACTAATACTAAAATACAACTTGATTGTATTTGTGGAACCCCAGTCTGGCTGGATTCTGTCTCAGAGGTATTTCAAAATTCACATCACAGCTGCTTTTTGCACCATTCTTCAGACGGTGGCCTTTGTCCAAATCTAGCAAAATTCAGTCAAGGCATATGCATGACTAATGACCCACCCAAGATGCTGCCCACTTTGGACAAAGCTCTAGAAGAATGAGGAAGACAACGTGTGTGGACATCAAATCAATTCCACTTCTCATACCAACTGAATGAGATCAGTTCAGTTCCAATTCAACTCTGCTCCCTTCTGCTTCACTTCTGCTCTGGCCCTAGCTGCACAGGCAGTACTTCTTCCTCTGACCCTAACTACCTGAGTTGGGTCAGACCTTACAAGATAAAAGGCACAGTCCTCCAGATGGCCAAGTCTTCCCAAGACCACTAGCAGCAGCCACAAGCTTGGATTCCACACACTACCATCACTTCTGACCCACTAGCTATAAATGCAGGAGTTCTCTCTGCCTCCTCAAGATATCAGCCCCAAGTTCAGGGGGACCCAAGATCCCTCCTCCAGTTCTGACTTAGTAGCTTCCACTATTCGTTTGGGCTGCATAATTCACTAGAACAACTCACAAAACTCAAGAAAAGTGCTATACATACAATTATGGTTTTATTATAGTAAAAAGGATTCCAATAAAGAGACACATAGGATACATATGACAAGGGTCCCCATTTCAGAGCTTCTGTATCTTCAACAGGAACGCACTGTCTTCTCACACATACCAACATCTATACCAACTAGGAAGGCTATGGAACTTCAGTGTCCAGAGCTTTTATTAGGGGCTCTCATTCCATAATTCAAACTCAGACTTCTCTCTGTTGAGGCTAGTCAATATCTTGAGGTCAACATCATACCACGAGGTAGATCTTTCTGGCACAGTTAGCTCCAATCCAACATGAATCATTTACCCTTAGGTGAGGTTATCAGCCAGCCAAGAGCCATCAAAGGTACTTCATTAATCAACAACTCTTCAATCACTAGAGACAGTCCAAGGTTTTAGAGGTTATCTTTTGGGAAGCAAGGACAAAGACCAAAATTTTGGGGTAATGTTAAATTCTTTACTCCACACACCATAAATTAAATTAGCCCTCTGTTCTTCACTGTTGACTCTGCATGTACCAGAAGAGGTGACAAATGTGAAAAGGTGACCCGGTACCTCTATCTCCCTTATCCCCAAGATCTGCTGCCTCAGCCCTACACTGTTACTCAGCCCTAAGCTGTTACTCAGACCTCAATTACCTCCTCAATTTCCTTACAGTATCCAACCATTATTTTGTGATTCATTTTCCATTTGTTATGGAAGATTCCTTGGTAGGGGGGAGATCAAGACAGGGTTTGCACCACACAATGTTCCTAGCAAACTACTGCACATGCTCATTTCAGACTCTTCTGTTCTCTTTGAAATCCCTTCTCTTAATGCTGCCACTTGTGACCTTTCTCCACTCACCCACTCAGTCAAGTCCTCCCTTCCATCCTGAGCAATTCATTTCCAAGCCCTAACTTTCATATCCCACTCAGGAACACAAGGATCCCCTCAGTTAACATACCACTATATCAGCAAGGGTTCTCTAGAGAAACAGAACTAATACCTATAAAGCATTGGCTCACGCTATCATGGGGCTGATAAGTCTGATATATACAGGGTAGACCAGCAAGCTAGAAACTCTGCAGGAGATCAGTATCTCCTGAGTTCTTGATTCCAGAATCTGTAGGACAGGCTGGTAGGCTGGGTGGGAGCTGACATTGCAGTCTTGAGACAGAGTTTCCTCTTCACTGAGAAACCTATTTTTGCCGTTAAGGCTTTCAAATGACTGGATGTTGTCCACCCACATTATCAAGGTCAGCCTCCTTTACTCAGAGTAAACCATATCTACAAAATACCTTCACAGCAACAAGGTTAGCATTTCATACAATAACTGCATACTATAACAGCTTCAAGTACTGAAGATTGGTGGATTGAACCCATTTAGTGGCACCACAGAAGAAAGGCCTGGCAAGAGGCTTCTGTAAAGATTACAGCCAAGGAAATTCTAGGGAGCAATTCTACTCTGTAACACATGGGGTCACCATGTGTTGGGATTGACTTGATGGCATGGGTTATGGATTATAGACTAGCCAAGGTGACATATACTGCTAACTATCACACTCCTCCACAGCAGGCAGTATAGTTCTATTATCAATCTAGCACGTCCATCAGGACATGACAGTTTGACACTGACTACTTGACATTAACCATGAGTAAAATGCCCAGGTGAGGAAGAAAGTGAGGCAGAAGAGGTTTGAAGTGTTTGAATAATCCAGGTAACAAAACTGTTTGTTCTTTATGCGACTGAGCCTGGGGTGGAGCCTCCAAGGTGCCACCTGAAATACATGGCTCCTTGTGTCCCCCTAAGTCTTCAGTTTCCAGCCCTGGAGCACTGCGGTACTGGTGGGGAGGCTGTACTGCCCGAAGAACTGGAGCAGTGGAAAAAACTCACAGGCCTTCTGCTCCATGAAGCCTACGGACAGTCAGAAACGGTAGGTAGACAGGGTGCTCCTGGGCCACTGTGGATGTGCTCAGCCACTGAGCCCAGCAGATGAGCTCGGTCAGGCCACAGTGCGTTCAGAGGCACAGCATCGCTAGAAACACATGGAAGGCTCAAGAGCTGTGGCTAATGTCCCCAGAATCAGTTTGCAGAAAGGCTATTCACAGCTCATCAATTTTTCGAGGGACCAAAGTGCTGAAAATGATCGGACACGAATTTTGTAAGAGGTCTGAGGCCATCTTACCATTGTCCTTATAATCATTAGCTCAAGACAACACAGTAATGGGGGTGAGATAGGAGGCACTGTCCAGCGACAGGGCCACCAATGAGTCCTGACGGCTCCACCATCCATCCCCAGGGTATCCACAGCGGTGGCAGCATGGGACGGGACTGCATAAGTTCATTACTGGGTGTTTCTGAGGACAGCACACAGGTGTAATTGAGGGACACTAGCAGTGGAGGAGGGAGAGACTTTCTGTATACACCAAACACACACATGCTCTCTCTCTCACACACACACACACACACACACGCACACACACACACACACACAGGCACAGACACAGACACAGACACAGACACACACACACACACACACACACACACACACACACACACACACACACAGAGGAGCGATCCCAAAAAGGGCCACTGGCTACTGAGCCCCCAGGCGGGCACAGCATTTCAAATATCAGGGAAGTCTCAAACCTCAAAAATTTTGTTAATGGTAGGGTTGGTAAGTGTCCGTCTTTCAACATGTTCTCAATCCATTTTTTATGCTGAATGGAAGCTCCACCCCCTCCTACTAGCCCTCTGGTGGCCAGAAGAGTAACTCCATCCCATCTCAGATCCTGATGCCAAACAGCTGCTTTAGTTCCAGTTCACATATATGTCTGACAGACGTTAGCAAAAAGAATAAACAACTTAACCTGTCTGCTTCCGGAAACCCTGGTGACATAGTGGATTAAGTGCTACATCTGCTAACCAAAAGGTCGGCAGTTCAAATCTGCCAGATGCTTCTTGGAAACCTTATGGGGCAGTTCTATCCTGACCTATAGGGTTGCTATGAGTTGGACCCGACTCAACAGCAGTAGGCTAGCTTTGGATCTGCTTCCAGGCCAGATGCAGGTCCTGACCTTGAATGGCTCACAGTTTATATTTGGGTAAGGTGGGAGTGGGAGTGAAGAACTGTACACAGCACTCATGACCCTAGTCCCTTTGCATCAACCACTTCCAACAGCAGAATACTCCATTACACCTGATGGTGCTTCTTAAAGCACTTCTACATCTATTCACTCATCCGTGCAACATTCTTCACGTACCTACAGTGTGAGTTTTCTTGTCTTCCATGTAGGAGACCTGGGTCCCATTCCCAACCACCTTATATGCAGTCAGCACCCACCTGTCATTGGAGGCTTGCATGTGGCTATGCTGCTGAGCAGCACACAGGCTGCTTCCATGATGCTGACTAGCTTTCAGCAGAGCTTCCAGACTAAGATAGACTAGGAGGAAAAGCTTGGTGATCTACTTCCAAAAATCCACCAGTGAAAACCCTAGGGATCATAACAGTCTGATCCTCAACCTGTTGTAGGAATGGTGCAGGACTTAGCCCAGGCAGTGTTTAGTTCTACTGTGCATGGGGAAGCCATGAGGTGGGGACTAACTTAGTGGCAGTTAATAACAACAGTTTGAACAGTGACATAGCAGAGCGACATGGCAGAGCATCTCCTAGATGCTCAGAATGGGTTCAAGTCCAAGCCCTGCTACTTATAGGGAGAATAACTGAGATAGACCATTAAGCCTTCCTGAGTCTTAACATCCTCACCTCTGCAACGGGAATGATGATGTGGAACTCACAGGGCTGCCATAAGGTAAATGCAAGGAAGGAGATAAAGTGCTGACCACCATTCCCAGACCATAGTACATGCTCGTTTTGTAGCTATCCTTGTTGTAATAAATGGGTAGTGTGCTAGATGCTGGGGATGCAGAGATGAACAAGTCAGTCTCTATTCTCAGGATGCTGATGACCTGCCAAGGGAACAGACAGAAATAACTATAATGGGAAACGCTGGTGGCATTGTGGTTAAGTGCCATGGATGTTAGCCAAAAGGTCAGCAGTTCACATATGCCACGCACTTTTTGGAAACTCTACAGAGCAGTTCTATGGTGTTCCATAGTTGTCGCTAAGACTGAAAATCAACTTGATGGTGCTGGGTTTATTTATTTTTTTGGTGGGTTACAGCAAAAGGGTGGAGGACAATACAACAGAAGGAGAATCTTCCAACTGACTTTTCCTGGAGGCTGAGTGATAGCTAGAAGTGGTCACGGCACAATGGCTAAGCACTCCACTGCTAACCAAAAGGTCTGTGGTTCAAATCCACCTAGTGGCTCCATGAGCGATAAGACCCGATGAGATGTTCCTATAAAGATTAGACCCTAACCCCTTATTGGTGAGTGGTGCCTAGGGTTTTCAAAGTGAGCAAGCTGCCATCTGAGGGGCATCAACTGGTCTCAATCCATCTGGAACAGATGACAACTGAGACCATCAAAGACACGAGGAAAAATGAGCTCAGGAGACAGAAGGGCAAACACGACTGGGAGACTACATCAGCTGGAGAACAGCAGAATCAGGTGGTGCCCAGCCACCACCAAAGACTGCCCTGACAGAGAACACAATGTCAAGTCCCTTACGTAGCACAAGAAAAACAGCGCACGCAAATCGAGAACTCTATTAGAAGATCAGACCAGATGGCCCGACAACTTGCAGTGTCCCTTGAGAACAGGTCCCCTAGACTTGCTCCTAGCCCAGAACTGCAACCAGTACCGAAGCCAGCACTTCAGCCAAAGAACAGACTGGACTCGGGGACACAGAGTGATGCAGGTGGTGTATGTACCTTACAGTTTAGTGTATATTTGAGGCTGTCCTATCGGTTTCTTGCTAGAGGGGAGAGGAGAGGGCAGAGAGGAGACAACAAGTGTTGGCTAAGCAGATACTGGAAGTCAAGAGTGGAAGTTAGGAGTGTGCTATCACAGAGTGAGGAGAGCAGACAGAGTTGCAGAGAGGTGGGTGTTCCAAATGTCATATAGCAAATTGACTTGGATTGTAAACTTTCACTTAATCACAATTAAAAAAAGAGAGAGATGAATGATTTAAAAAAAAACAACAGATTGCAACCTAGGAAACCCTATGAGGCAGTTCTACTCTGTCACACTGGGTTGCTATGAGTTGGAATTGACTCAATGGCGCCTGAAAACAACAAAATTCATGAAACACTTACCAGGCAATTACTCAGAGTTTTCCACAGATTCACGGGCATTTTAAAAGTATTATAATTATTCCCTTTTCAGAGAGGAAGAGATTAAGGCAGATAAATGGTACAGCTCATAAGCAGCAGAGCCAACGCTTACTCCCTGGTCTGTCTGACGGTAAAGCTCTTAGCCACAGAGAGACTGACACTGGAAAGAATCAGAAAGGAGAATTCAAGTTCATCAGAAAGACAAAAGGAGTTGGGGCATAGCTACTGTTACAAGCTCTTCAGTCAGTTCCAATTCACAGCCACCCTACTGGACAGAGTAAAACTGTCTTACAGAGTTTCCTAGGCTGTAGTCTTTACAGGAAGAGCTCACCAAGGTTTTTCTCCCATGGAACAGCTGGTGGGTTCAAACTGACAATCTTCTGGTTAGCAGACAAGCGCTTAACCATGATGCCACCAGGTCTCCTTGGGGCATTGCCAACAGAGAGAATAGCAAAAGCAATCAGATCTTCCCCATAGCCCTCAGAAGTAGCTGAGACAGGACTCCTGTCACCATCCAACCCAAAAAAACAAATCAAACCCACCACCACTGAGTCGATTTTGACTCACAGCGACCCTATAGGACAAAGTAAAACTGCCCCATAGAGTATCCAAGGAGCATCTGGCGGATTCGAACTGCCAACCTTTCAATTAGCAGATGTAACATTTAACCACTATGTCACCAGGGTTTCCACCATCCAATAGCACCCAGTAAATGTTTGTTCAAGGGACTCATGGCTTCCTTTTGGCAAACTGGCATGTTCTTGCATATGGTGGGCACCCCACATCCCACATTACATGCCCCCAGCCTTGCTCCTCTGATTCCTTCTTTGCCGCCACACTAGAGCTCTTCAGGACTCTGTGGCCAGTACCTAGAATGGGGCCACATCATGTTAGGTGCAGCAAATGTCAGCTGAGTATGGTTGGGTCAAAGCATGGTGACCTTCTCGCCTTCCAACCCCAGGCTCTTTGTGCTGCATCCAATGACATCTGTGAACAGGGGCATTCTGTGTGTGATTCTTGCATGGTGACCAGCCTGGACTCTTTTGCCAATCCTGGTCCTCTTCTTTTTTAACAGGGATTACTGTGTGGTGTTCTCAGGGGGATGAAGATCAAGCCGGGTTCCTTGGGGAAGGCCATCTTACCCTTTGATGTCCAGGTCTGGCCCAAGGGCATTCAATGGCACTGAGTGCATAGGACTTGGCTGGGGTTGGACTGTGTGCGTTACCAGCTGTTACGACCAGCTGTGCTTCCCTGCCCCACTTGTCTTTCCTCATCTTTCCCTATGTTTTGTCCAATTTGCTATGGAGATTTCCACTGAGAACTGCAATGTTGTGGGCACTAACACAGCTGGTCCTGGCAGCCACAGGCATCGCACACAGTGAATAAGAACAGGGTACCTGGAGGTCGTACTGGCAAAGTCTTTCCACAAGCTGGTGCCTTCAGCTTTCCTTGACCGGTGTTTTCTAGCAGGAAGGAACATGTGCAGTGTCTATCATTCACATGTGATGGCAAGAACCGCGCAATGGTTCATTGCTATATCTGAGGATGCTGAGTTGCAGCCCATTTGACAGCAGCAGCAACATGTGTCCATGAACCCAGCAGATTCAGGACTTGGGTTTCACCAGTTGCTGGCTTGAAGGCCTTTTGACCATTTAATCATATTTTCAATGGGGCTTGTCCATCACTACCCCCCCCCATTATCCCTGCTGATGCCACATGAATGAGCCAGCTACTGCTTGGGTGGGTCAGGAGGGTTGTGGGACCCCTGCAGTGCGATTCACAGGCTTCTTGCTCCAGATCATTGATGACAAAGGCAATATCCTGCCTCCCAATACCGAGGGAAACATTGGCGTCAGGATCAAGCCCACTAGACCCATAGGCCTCTTCATGTGCTATGAGGTAAGGATAAGCCGTCTGCTTCCACCCTGGCCCCCAGAATTCCTGCAGCATGTGGTGGACGCAGCTCTACAGCCTGCGGCTTCTTCACGTCTTTCTTGATCACTCCAACACAGTGATATCTCTCTGATTGACACTTCCCTGAGTGCAAAACTCATAGTGCACCCCGCATCCCTGACTGTCCTAACCCATCCTGTCACTAAGGGTCAGCTTCTGGGGTGGAAAGAAGACTGGCTTCAGGACTCTCAGACTTGGGCTCCAGTGATCTCTAGTGGTTAAGTACATAGGCTTTGAGGTCAACACACAGAGTTCAAATACCAACCACCCTACTTGTCAGCAATAGGGTGTGAGTTAGTCACTTAACTTCAGTGAGCCTCCAAAAGCCAAAAAAAAAACCCCACATTGTCTATATCTGAGCTCCAGGCTATTCCTTATCAGTTCTGTGATCACTGCCTTGAACTAAGAGGTCCTCATCTCTTGCAGAATGACCCAGTAAAGACAGCGGCAGTGGAGTGTGGGGACTTTTACAACACTGGGGACAGAGCAACTATGGATGAAGAAGGCTACATCTGGTTCCTAGGGAGAAATGACGATATCATCAACGCATCTGGGTAGGTGTGGCTGACCCAAGGTCAGCAAGTGTCACCCTCACGTCTAGTGGGATCTGTCTTGCCAGGTCATTCTTCCATGCATTGGTGAGGAACCCCCAGCCCCAAACAGAACCAGGTCTACAGGCCTTCGCCCACAGCATATATGACTGTGCACCTCCCCACTCCATGTGTCCAGAAGAATCAATCAAAGTGAAGTTCAAGTGAGCCTTGTGGATGGACATAAATGCACAGTAAGACATGCAATTGAAGGGGATGATAGAATTGCAAAAGGGACATCTGCTGTGGTGCCTATTAGTCGGGGAAGCTTATTTTACTAGTATGTTTGTGCTCCTCCAGCAGGGCCCAAGATATCACAGGACAAGTATAATAATAATAGTTGTTGTTAGGTTCCCGGAAGTCCGTTCTGACTCACTGTGACCCCATGTACAACAGAATGAAACAATGCCTGGTCCCGTGTCATCCTCTCAATCATTGCTATGCTTGAGCCCACTGATGCAGCTACTGTGTCAACCCATCTCATTGAGGGTTTTCCTCTTTTTCACTGGCCCTCAACTTTCCCAAGCATGACGCGCCCCTCCAGGGACTGATCGCTCCTGAGAACAAGTCTAAAGTATGTGAGATGTCATCTTGCCATCTTTGCTTCTAAGGAGCACTTTGGTTCTAGAACTTTCTTCCAATATAGATTTGTTCACTCTTTCAGCCATCCATGGTATATTCAATGTTATTCACTGATACCACAATTCAAAGTAGTCAATTCTTCTTCAGTCTTCATTCATTATAACTTTTATATTTGGAGTCCTGCAGGCACAGTGGTAAAGAGCTTGACTGCCATCCAGAAGGTTGGCAGTTGGAATCCACCAGATGCTGCTCCCTGAAAACGCTATGGGGCAGTTCCACTCTGCCCTAGAGCATGGCTATGTGTCACCATCGAATCTGGCAACAGGTTCGGCATCTTTGGTTTGCTAGAGTACTTAGGATGTAAAAGCATGCTCCTAAGAGCTTCGTACCTATCAATTCATTTAGTCCAGCCCTCAGTGCTATGTTGTTGTGGTTGTGGTTGTGGTTGTTGTTACCTGCCAGCGAGCTGGCCCCAGACTCTGGAGACCCCATGTGTCACAGAGAAGAACTACTCCATAGAGTTATATTGGCAGATCACCAGGCATTTCTGCCTCAGAGTCACCAGGTGGGTTTGACTCACCAACTTTTGCACAGATTTCCTGCACTACCAAGGCTCTTTCAATGTTATGGGGCAAATGCTATTTTTATCCCATTTTAGGATGAGGAAACTGAGGGACTGAGCAGTGAAGAGGGTCGCCTTAAGTCTGAACAGTATTACATCACGGAGTCCAAATTTTAACAAAGGTTGTCTGGGTCTGAATCCATCTCCCTAAAACAAAACAAAACAAAACAAAACAAAACAACAAACAAAAAAAAACCCTACACTAAAAAAAAAATTAAAAGGAAAGAGAGACATTACCCTAGAGCAACAGTACTGAGATATTACAGGAGACTGAGTACTTTTTTTAAATTTCTAAAGCAAACATTCATATAGTAGAGAATAAGATGCCAAATTTACATAAATGATTAAGTCAAAATTTGAGACTTCTAAGAAATTTCAGGAAAAGCATGAGTCAAGGTTGTATCCTTTCATCATACCTATTCAATCTGTATGCCAAGCAAATAATCTGAGAAGCTGGCCTATATGAAGAAGAACGGGACATCAGGATTGGAGAAGACTCATCAACAACCTGCATTATGCAGATGACACAACCTTACTTGCTGAAAGTGATGAGAACTTGAAACACTTATTAATGAAGATCAAAGACCACAGCCTTCAGTATGGATTACACCTCCACATCAAGAAAACAAAAATCCTCATAGCCAGGCCAGTAAGTGACACCACGGTAAATGGAGAAAAGACTGAGTGCATCAAGGATTTCACTTATTCTTGGATCCACAGTCAACAGCCACGGAAGCAGCAGTCAAGAAATCAAAAGATGCATCGCATTGTGAAAATCTGCTGCAAAAGACTTCTTAATGTGTTGAAAAGCCAAGAAATCACCTTGAAGCCTAAGATATTTTTGACTAAAGCCACGGTATTTTCAGTCGCATCATCTGCATGCAAAAGCTGGACAATGAATAAGGAAGACAGAAGAATAAACGAAGCCTTTGATTTGTAGTCCTGGAGAAGAATATAGAATAGACCACGGACTATGAAAAGGACAAACACACTTGTGTTGAAAGAAGTACAACCAGAGCGCTCCTTAGATGCAATGATGGCAAGATTACATCTTATATACTTTGGAGATGTTGTCAGGCGGGATCAGTCCCAAGAGGAAGACCCTCAACAAGCTGGACTGACACAGTGGCTGCAACAACAGGTTCAAGTACAACGACGGTGAGTGTGGCGCAGGACCAGGCAGGGTTTCGGCGTGTTGTACATCAGGTTGCTGTGAGTCAGAAGCAATTCAACGGCACCTAACAACAACAACAAGAAATTACACACTGGTGGAAGCTGCGTGAGCCAAGGACCCAGATCTCTGGGAAGACCAAGCCCTGTCCCCTCTGTCATCCGAGGTGATGAAAGCCCTGGAGTGTACCCTGAGCGTTGGTGTGGCTCAGCATAGAGTATTGAGGTCTTCACATTCTGGGTCTGTGATAGAGGCAGGTCACAAGTCCTGGGCTCCTAATGCCAGTTACTCTGTGCCAAGGGAAGGTAGGACTCCCCCGAAGCCGATTTGGGGCGTTATTAATCCCAATCCCGGCATCTGCTCCCAAACCCATGAAGAAAGGAATGGCCGATCTTGCAGGTACCGAGTTGGCCCAGCAGAGGTGGAGAATGCCCTGGCGGAGCACCCGGCAGTGGCTGAGTCAGCCGTGGTGAGCAGCCCAGACCCTGCTCGAGGGGAGGTGAGTAGAGGGCACAGACGTTACCGTGTCTGTGTGCGGTCACTGTGAAGCCAGAAGCAGGAGAAACTTGAAGGCACTACCTAGCCAACCTTGGTCCTCTGGCATAGAGGGTGTAATTGATGTGTGTGTGTGCTTATACCATGTGCTCAGCAGGTGGCACTGGGCCTCTTCTGAGGCACTGTACATAATGATTACAAATGCTGATGACGGTGACTGTGGTGACAGCTAATATTTTACTGAGTACTTACTGCGTGCCGACTCATTTAACCCGCACAACAACCCAATGAAAACTCACTGATATCAAGTCCATTCCAATCTATAGTGACCCTACAGGACACAGCAGAACCGCCCCATAGGGTTTCCAAGGAGTGGCTGGTGGATTCTAACTGCTGACCTTCTAGTTACCAGCCAAGCTTTTTCAAGCACTGTGTCACCAGGGCGCCAATGAGTTAAGGACACCTACTGTATTATTTATAGATAAGGACCAGTCCCCGAGTGGGCAAGCAGTTGGCTATTAACCTAAAGGTTGGCAGTTTGAATCTACCCAGCTGCACTGTGGAAGAAAAGCCTGGCAATTTGCTTCCACAAAGATCACAGCCAAGATCCTATGGAGCAATGCTACCCTGTAACACATGGGGTGACCATGAGTCAGAATCAATCAGAAGGCAATGTGTTTGGTTTGGGTTTTACAGATAAGGAAACAGTCAAGAAGAAGTTAGTAAGTCACTTGAATCACACTGCTAATAAATGATGGAGCCAGCAGGGGAATCGAAGCCCTCTGGCTCCACAGCGTGTACCCCTCGATTCAACAAGTACTGAAAACCCTCTCTGTACCAGGCATCGTGCAGTTAAACAGGGGACAACATTAACCATCATCATAATCAACAGGCAATACTCATCACTCAAGGATGTTCATGCAGGCAACCGAACACACAGTAACAATAATAATCATCACGATACTGCTACTAATAACAACAGTAACAATAAATCTAAACCAGCCAGATGGTTCACATGTCTCATCACTTGGAACATTTGCAGACACCCAGTAAAGGACGAACTTTTATTGTTCCTGTTTCATAGACAAGGAAACTGAAATTAAGAGAATTAAATGATTTTCTAAGGATACAGATGGAAGTACTGAACTTCATGTTTTCCTTTTACAAAGTCACCATGCTGTTATCAAGTGCATGGCTCAAACATTACCTTGCTTTTCTGTTCATTCAATCAGCATTATATTGTTGGTGTTGCAGTGGTTAAGCACTTGGTTGCTAACAGAAAAGCCTGGGGGGAAAGGACATGGCATCTGCTTCCACGGAGCCTTGGAAACCCTATGGGGCAGCTTTACTCTCTTCTATAGGGTCACCATGGGTGGAAATCAATTCAGTGGCAACGGATGGGGGTACATCTGTTGGCACTCCTTGTGACTGACTGCAGGTAGTGAAGGCGTTTGTGGTCCTGGCCCCAGAGTTCGTGTCCCATGACGAGGACGAGCTCACCAAGCAGCTGCAGCAGCACGTGAAGGCAGTGACAGCGCCATACAAGTACCCCAGGAAGGTGAGCACGCAGACGGACAGGGGTCTGCTCCTCCGGCCGGTTCCCGTGCTCGGCTCTACCGAGGCCTCGAGGGTGGGGAGGGCTCAGCCCGGGACTAGCTTTCTCCAGCCCAGAAGAAGCAATTCAGCGGGAGGATGGGTGGAGCCCACTTAAGTGGATGGGAGCCTCCAGCGCGCATCAGGATGCAAACTGCTGGCAAGGTAACCTAAAGAAAAAGATCAGACAAGTGTCCAAAATTTATTTATTTATTTGAAGTTTATTTACAGTCCTGAAAAATTTGAAAATGGAATGTCCAAATCAGAAGCTTCCAAATTTTCTGTTACATGATCTCCAAGAAGAAATACATTTTCTATTTAAATCCAATACACTTATACATTAACATAACAAACCAAAGTTAATAAAGGGTTTATCCTTACATCTTGCAATGCATTCACTATTTTCCATATGCTTCTTCAGTTTTTAAATGCTGCTTGCAACCTACAAAATTCATTTCACAGCTCACTAATGGTTTGAAAATCACTGATCTCAATACCGAAACCAGAGAAGTGTTTCAGTCATTCATGGAGTTAGCACAGTTCTTCCTGGTGATGCACCAGTTAAGTGCTTGGCTGCTAACCCAAAGGTCAGCCAGCAGTACAAAGCCACCAGCCACTCCCTGGGCGTAAGACGCAGTGTTCTGCTTCTGTAAGATGACAGCCTTGGAAACCCCACACGGCAGTTCTACTCTGTCCTAAAAGGGTCACTATAAGTCAGAACCAACTGGATAACAAAGAATTTCATTTTTCATAGTTAAAAATGATGATGTAGATATTTTTTGGCATAAAAAGATCTTGACAGTACATTATTAAGACAAAACAACAGAATGTGTAGTAGTATATGTAGCACATTCCTATTTCCTTAAAAACAAAGTTTGAAAGGATACAAAGAATTAACCTTCTTTCTTTTGTAATACTTTGTAGCACTGTTTGAAATTTTTACAATCAATACATATTGTGCTAACATCTATTGATCACTTGTCTACCTGCCAGGCTTTGTAGTACATGCCCTACAAGCAGTATATTTCATTGACTCATTTCATTTGGCACAAGCTGCTATGGCATAACTATCCTACTCCTCATGAAGAAAACTAAGATGCAAAGCAAATGGCCTGAAGTTACAGCTAATAAAAGGCAGAGCTGGAACTCAAACCCAAGTATGCCTGACAAGAAGTTCAGGCTTTTCATTTTAGGCTATGCTGCCTCGTAGCTTTCATGTCATACAACGTCCCAGCTCCCACGGTACAGCAAACCGGCAGGCCAGCATTGCAGATGCAGCAGGAGCACACACGGGGGACAGGTGTCAGTGGAGCTTCCAGACTAAGGGAGAACAGGAACAAAGGCCTGGCAGTCTAATTCACAAAAACTAGCTGATGAAAATCCCATGGATCACGACAGGATATTTTCTGACACCGTTTTAGAAGTTGGACAGTACCCAACACACGCAGTGGCTAAAGCAATGGGCTTAAGGACACCAACCACTGTGAAGGTGGCACAAGACCAGGTGACATTTCATCCTGTTGTTCTTGGGGTCGTCATGAGTTGGAGTCAACTCAATGGCAACTAACAACAACAATGCTGTCACTTGGAGCATAGAAACAATGATGCACAGCACCAGGTGGGCTAGGTTATTACAGGGAACAGAAACAGTGATGCACAGCACCAGGTGGGCTCGGTTATTACAGGGAACAGAAACGAGGCACAGCGCTAGGTAAGCTAGGCTACAGACAACAGCAATGACCCACAGCACAAGGTGGGCTGAGTCACAAAGAACAGAAACAATAACGCACAGCACTAGGTGGGCTAGGTTTTTCTGTGGGTAACTGACACTCCCCAAAGTCTTAGTGGCCTGTAGTGATGAAGTTTATTACCATGGGTCTTCTGGGAACTCGGCTCCACACCCCCTGACCCTGGGACCAGGATACAGCACAGCAACCAGAGACACCTGCCAGGTGCTACGATGAAGGGAAGACAGCGGGTGGCTAGTCTCCCAGCTGAAGGATCCTGTACTCTTCTGCCTGGAGGCGACACACTTTATAGTTCTTTGGTCAAAGCAAACCAGGCAGCTATATCCACCCTCAGGAAGCCAGGAGAGCCTGTCTGGGGTCTGTGCAGCTGACAAGGAAGGGAGTGGGAAATGGACGGAAAAGACATTGGGACTCAGTCAGATGGGGTTTGCTTTCTCCTCGTCAGGTGGAGTTTGTCTCAGAGCTGCCCAAAACCGTCACTGGCAAGATCAAACGGAGTGAACTTCGGAAAAAAGAGTTTGAGAAGCAGTAATGGACAGTCAACTCAAGCTTATTGAGTGAACTTGGGCACCCCCCCGGCCACCTCATGTTCCTCAGTATGGTGGGGTGAGGTGTGTTATTTCAAAGGGAATTGGGAGTGCCTAAATTCCTATGTTTTTCTCCTTTGAAATCAAATTCAGCCAAACCCCTCCTCCAGCTGCCCTGCCCCCTGAGGCTGGCCAGGTGAGCCCTGGCATTGGGGCTTGGGGGTAATAAAATGCCAGCATCACACCTACAGCACCCCTGTTTTGCAATCTCACTCCGAGCCTGGGCCTGTACTAGGAGCCTCTCAGAACATAGTCTGTGATTCTCCCCAAACTCCGTCTGAGAAATCCCAAGGCCGACCAATTCTCCCTCTGGATCCACCATCACCTGGTGGTCCTGTGCACACAGTGATAGCCAGGGACACTGAAGCCTAAAAGGAAACTCCACTGGCCTAGACTTCAAGCCTCTTGGGCTCCTCCACAGGAGGATGAGCCCTGGGGTTCCCCGGGAGGAGGTCCTGGAGGCCTGGCCCTTGCATGGTAGCTGCACTCAATGGTCAGATGGTCCAGCACCTGCCACCACCCAGTGGTTCTGTCACCTCTGTGTCTGACAGTAATGCTGCTGCTGCTGCTGCCAAGCTCCTGGCCACGGTGGTGAGTGAGGGCTCAGGGCTCTCTGGGGACCCTCACCAGGGCCCCAGGAGCCTTCCCTCTCAGATTTCCCTAGAGATCTCCCACACCTAACACCTCTATGTGACCCAGGACTCCCTCAACTCTCCCACCAGCACCCAGCTACTCACTGCACCCCAGAGACACAGAGTCCTGCAGACCCCCACATCTCAGTCATACCTCACAGGAACCCAGGACCCCCTCCCACTCTCTATAACCCTCTGAAGCTGCCTCCTGGCTGGGGGACCAGCAAACTCAACCTTCACACCCTCCATCCTTGATGACTGAGGAGGGGCCACCAGGAGGACACCAAAGGCTGAGAGCAGGGGCAGAAGGGCCAAGCACACCTGAGGCAGGAAGGTGGACACGCTGTCTCCCCTCACCCACACCAGGCGGTGGCCCTCTCCAAGAGGTCCCCTCTGTGGTTGTCTATTTCTGAGATGCACAGACACATAATAAGTGGGAATGTACAGACACAACAAGCATGGGGACACACAGGTAAGAACTACCCAGACCCAGCTGGGCACACAAGCGTGGGCTCATGCAGAGGCTCACATGGCCCCACACTGCAGACCCAGGCAGAGACACTGCAGGGAACACACACACCCACACTGCAGACCCAGGCAGAGACACTGCAGGGAACACACACACCCACACTGCAGACCCAGGCAGAGACACTGCAGGGAACACACACACCCACACTGCAGACCCAGGCAGAGACACTGCAGGGAACACACACACCCACACTGCAGACCCAGGCAGAGACACTGCAGGGAACACACACACCCACACTGCAGACCCAGGCAGAGACACTGCAGGGAACACACACACCCACACTGCAGACCCAGGCAGAGACACTGCAGGGAACACACACACCCACACTGCAGACCCAGGCAGAGACACTGCAGGGTACACACACACACACACAGACACACACACAGAGGGGTACCCAAAAGGGCCCCCAGCACAAAATGACAAATAATGGATACACACACAGACACACAAACTCAGGGTCACCCCAGATGACCCCCAGTGCCAAATGATACCCAATGGACACACACACAGAGACACACACTCATGGTCAGCAGAAATGGCCCCACTGGACAGAATGACACACGATGGACACACACACACACACAGCGGTCCACATTTAGTTTGCTCACTTATTTTGGATATGTTATCAGGAAAGACCAGTCACTAGAGGAGGCCATTGTGTTGGAAAAAAGAGTCAGCAAAAACGAGGGAAAACCCGAGGAAGATGAAATGACACGACAGCCACAACAACGGACGTCATTATGTTCAATGAAGTTGGTGTCAGCTGGAGTGGACTCCATGACAGACAGCCAAAACTACAGTCATTTAAAATACAAAATAAAGAATACGTCATGTTTGTAATTTTTTAATTAAATGAGCAGATAGGACATCCTCATGTATATTCTAAGGTGGGCAGTTCAAATCCACACGGTGCTCCTAGGAAACTCTATGGGGCAGTTCTACTCTGACCTTTAGGGTCGCTAGGAGTTGGATCTGACTTGACGGCAATATGTTTTGTTTTTTTTTTTAATTCTAAAACCTACATTAAAAACACATGAGGATACCAGATGGATGTCAAGACCAGATGTACGGTAATCAGGGCAAACCAAACCAACCAAACCAACCAAACCCGGTGCTGTCGAGTTGATTCCAACTCACAGTGACCCTACAGGACAGAACAGAACTGCCTCATGGAGTTTCCAAGGAGCACCTAGCAGATTAAAACTGCCAACCTTTTGGTTAGCAGATGTAGCACTTAACGCACTACGTCATCAGGGATTCAGGGCAAGGCCCATACAAATTCATGTATTAACCCAATGTTAATATAGATTAGTACCAAATGGACAAAGCTCCTATGCTGAAATGAAAACCACAGCTGTGTAAGAGATGACAGCTTTTCATGCACCTCCTCAGTGTAGGATTATCTTTGGAACCAAGCTGCACAGTGAGGCATCCTGCCTCTCCATGAAGCCCCAGGCACGTTACAGCACCGAGCTCCTTGATCACAGGAAACGAGAAAATGTGACTTAGAAAGCCTGGTTGGTGAATGTAAAACTTTGACAAGACATAAGTTTCTGAATTTGAAAATCAAGAAAATGAATAGGAGGTGTATGATTCACCAGATCGAAGTACCAATTATTAAGGGAAGAGATAGATTTTAAACAGGACGTTATTGGCATCCTGTTTGCACCTTTGAAGTGAAGATGTAAAAAAAATTCACTGTTTTCAAATTCTGAATTTTAAAGTGAACAACAGGTCGATTTTCAGTGAAAACATCCAATTTAAATCACTGGCTTGGCTCTCGAACATTTGGGCAACTTAAGGCCTGTAGAAATTTCATGTTGCAGAGTTTTAAGCTGTGTAAAATACCAATAACCAAAAAAAACCCCAAACAAACTAAACCTGCTGCTATACAGTCAATTCTGACTCATTGCAACCCTACAGGACAGAGTAGAACTGCCCCATAGAGTTTCCAAGGAGCATGTGGCAGAGTAGAACTGCCAACTTTTGGTTAGCAGACACAGCACTTAACCACCAGGTAACCTAAGTTTCTAAAAAAAACATGAAAATTCTTTGTTCCTCTAAATCTGATTCAAGAGTTGTGCTCAGTACAACATTATTCCAACTTGGAATGAGCCTTGGCAATTTTGGGGTTATAAAAAATTAATGGTCACAATAGAGCCTATGAAAGACGATTCAGAAACCTAAAATTCAAAAATTTTTGAGGTCATCGCTGGGTCCTGAAAATCAGTCACCTCCTTTAGTTCAGTTGAAAATTAGACAAACTAAGTGTCAATTCCGACTCACAGTGACCCTATAGACAGTAGAACTGCCCCATGAGTATCCATGGAGTGCCTAGCAGATTTGAACTGCTGACCTTCTGGTTAGGAACTACAGCACTTAACCACTACATGAACTGAGTTTCCAGGAAATGCATTTTTTATAAATATTATTGACAACTGTGCTTCCACGGGAGCCCTGGCGGGACAGTGGTTAAGAGCTCAGCTGCTAAGGAACAGACTGGCTGTTGAAATCCAGCAGCCACTCCTCGGAAACACTAGCGTGCAGTTCTTCTCTGCCCTACAATTAAGCACTGCCAATTAAGTTCGCGAACTCGTCCTAGAAAAAGTGTTGCATACCTCATTGCCGAGTATCACTACGGTCACCTTCCAAGTACCCCCCTTGGGAAGCCGTGCAATGGTACCAGCACCTAGTCCACCCTTCAAAGCAGTTAAGGAACTCTTTTTCTGGAACGGCCATCAGAGTTGTCATCGTATTGCTCTTGAGGTCCAGAATGTCACCAAAATTTCTCCCTTTTGGTATTTCCTTCATCTTCAGATAAAGAAAGAATTGATTGAGGGCTAGATTGGGTGAGTAGGGAGGGTGTTCCAATCTGGTTATTTGTTTACCGGCTAAAAACTCTCTCAAAGACAACTACACAGTTAAGTTTGCAAAACTGCCACCTTGTCAACATGCACAGTGGCCATTTGACAAAGCTCCAAAACTGTTGTGAAGGGTGGATGAGGCGCTGGTGTCAGTGCATAGCTTCCCAAGGGGAGCACTTCGGTGACCGTAGTGATATTCAGCCATGAGGTCTGTAGCAGCACTTAGAATTAAGTTCGTGGATGCCACTGCACCCTGGATGTGTTCTGTTAGTTTTTAACACTCCAGCGAGGATTCCCTGGGTGGCACAGATGGTTAAGCGCTGCCCAACAAGCCCAAAGGTTGGCGGTTGGAACCTGCCCGCAGGCACCTTGTAAGACAAGCCTGGCAATCTGCTTCTCATAAGGTCACAGCCTTGAGAGCGTCTGGAGCACGTCTACTCTGAACTCACGGGGTCGCCCTGGGTCTGAACGAATCCACTACACGGCAATTAACAACAACATGCTCACAAAACCTACAACAATAAAATAACATTTCTCGTATTTTAATAAAGAAAGATAATTAAACTTAAAACAATGCTGAGGGATTGCATACATCTACCTTTCAATTTTTTATTCCTTCCCAGCTACTTCAAAATTACCGGGAAAATCGACAACGAAAACCATTCCAACTCAGTGATCCCACAGCGCAGGACGAAACTAGCCCATAGGGTTTCCTAGGCTTGAACCGTCACCGCAGCTGACTGCCGCAGCTTGCTCCCACGACGCGGCAGGTGGGCTCCAGCCACGGCCGAGCGCTTCACCCCTGCGCCACCAGGGCCCTTTCGATGCTTACAAAGAACCGCGAAAATCGTAACAGCAGCCTGTACACTTGCCTCCCCTTTCCCCTCAGCACGCCTGGCCTGCAGAAGCCACGTCTGAGCCCCTTCTGTTCAGCACTCAGGGCCCCAAAAGGGAGCTTTGTACTCACCGTCGACTCTCGGGCCCCAAAGCCGCGGGCCGCCTCCCCGGCGCTGCGTCCTCTGCAGACGGAGCTCCGCTTCCTGCCCCAGCGACAGCGCCCCCTGCAGGCTGCAGCCGACTCCACCGGCTTCCGCCGACGCCCCACGCCAAACAAGGCGACGCGCGCCCTCTGCCGGCGGTCGGCGCACACGGACAGTCGCTCTGCGCACTCTGTTGGCTGCTGACGGCGCCCCACGGGAGTGGGGGACATTCTCACTTGCAAGAGATGTTTTAAAACAAAACATAGGTTAACAGCGCTTTTAGGCAGTGTAAATAGATATTTGTGTGCGCTGGTCACGCCCCGTCACCGGTAATGACCTCCACCTAAATAAATATACAGCCAAGACCTTTAAGTCTATTCTGACTCCTCGGACCCTATAGGAAACTTTAGTGGTGTAGTGGTTAAATGCTATGTTTGCTAACCAAAAAGGCAGTTGACTCGATGGCAATGGGTTTTAGGATCCTATAGGATCAAGTGCAACTGCCCCCTAGAGTTTCTAAGGAGCGACTGCTGGATTCAAACTGCCAGTCTTGTTTGTTAGTAGCCGTAACTTTGACCACGATGCCACCAGGTTATGACCTATTCTCAGTTCTCAGTGATATTTTAACCATAGTTTAAATAGGAATTTCACCAGTAATAGACAATCATATCCAGAAAGAAGTCTCCATCACCATGCTTTAATTAATGCTCAAAACCACATTAATTCCTTAATACATTGTCCTCAGAGCTTGAGGAAAATATCAGTATTCTTTACTTGCACAGGGGTATTTTATCAGAAACCTCCTAGGCAGCATTTGTGACCCTCTTGACTCTCCTGTCTCTGTCTCACATGTTTCTCTGACAACCAGCTCCTAAGGCTCAGATGCACTTCACACAGGACCAGCATCTCAGTCTCTTGCACTTTTTCCCTGTGTTATGTGACTCTCCTCCACATCTGGGTTTCTGTATTGATGCTGAGGCGGTAGGTGCCTATGGTAGATGATCACATATCACGCATGCGCAACCAGGAGCCTTGTTGATTCTCTGTGTATATGTGTGTGTGTGTCCGCCGTGTCTATGTGTCTTCAGACAGTGGAAGTTCACTGTGGTGGGGGCCATTACGTTCTCAGGGTGCATACCTAGGACTTGCAGGCTTAGGGATGATCAGAAGCAGATGGTGATTTCAGGGTCTGTGCCTGTATCTTACTGATGTTTCCATGGTGCATGGGAGCTGGTACATGGACATGGCCAATCATGGAGCATGTTCAAAGAGTGCATGTTGGCTGGTGGTGTTCCGTGTGTTTTTAAGGAGACTCAGGTGTGACAACGTGTGACCACTGTATGCATTCAGAAGAAAATGTGGTCAGAATATGTATGAGTTCTCAGGGTTGATGTACTGTCAGAAGATACAGAACCATTTACAACATCTGTGTGTGTGTGTTGCATTTACTGTCATGTGGTCAGGAGGTGTGTGGTCAGTGTGAGTGTGCTTGCAAGTGACTGTGTATGTATGACGTGGTTTGAGAGTGTTAGCAAGGAACAGCACTGAACACTTGCCCAACTCTTCAGCAGTCACCATCCCTGGAGCCCCAGTTTGTCCAGAAAATGCCCAAAGATTTATCCGAAGGGCCTGGAAAAGGACAAAAGAACGGATGGGCCAAGGCAATGGGAGCTCCCAATGCTGAGGACAGAAGAGACATCGGTTCTAGACCAGCTAGACACAGGAACTCGGGTTTGGTAGATTTCAGAGGTCAGAGAACCTCTGGGCATCTGTGCTCACAGACAGACAGAGGGTACAGATTGAGGACTGTGTGCAACAGGGAGAGGTTTGTGACTGAGAATGGGCAACATCTTCTCATGGGCCTTTTGGTCACTTGTAATCTTCTTGGGGAAAATGTCTATTGAAGTTCTCTGTCCAATTTTGTGTTGAGTGATTTGTGATTTTGTTCTTTGTGTTCTTTCTTCTGCATTTTAGACTTTTATCAAATACCTCACTCACAAAATTTTCTCCTGTCCTGTAGTTTGTTTGCCACTGTCTGGTTAGTGTTCTTTGAAGTCCAACAGTCTGACACTGCAGGAAATCCAGGAAAGCAGGGAAAAAAATCAGCATGTGGGAAACAGGAAGACGGTTTTGCAAAGACCATAAACCTCCAGTTTCTTGATGGATCCAGACAGGAGCTGTGGTTGGTATGTGGCTGACTGGGGTGGAGATGGTAGATGGTGGAAACCTCTGGGGTGTGTCCTGACTGGCCTCCACTGCGATGCCTCAGGGGCGAAGGCAGGGATCAGCCCAGGGAGACTATAGGAAGCAGGCAGCTTACCAAGGCAAAGGCCAGACACAGGGGGAGGCCATGGATCTGGCGAGCCCAACTCTTCTGCTCCCTGTATCCCACTGAACTGCTGACTTACTCACCTACTGACCAACTTTAACCCTCCTCCAACTTCTCCCCTGTATCGTCTCCTGAACCCTCCACCGCACCCTTGCCATCTCTATCCTTTCCCTGTCCCTTCCCTTCTTCCCCTTGTTTAACCTTTCCCCTTTCTCCCCTTCCCAAGAGCTCTAGCAGCCCCCGTCCCTCCCAGGCCCTGCCCCACCTCCTTCCTTGCGCCTCTTGAGCCTCGTCTCAAGTGGACAGACATGAGGACACACCACGTGATCCTCTGGATCCTGTCGTTATGGCCAATAGCTTTTCCATTCAAAGATGTGCGTCATTCTTGGACAAGCGGTGGACACTCATTTTGCACTGGGCTCTTTCACACTGGACCCTAAATAGCAGCTTTTCCCATGGTGACTGAGGGGGACTCAGGGCACCACACAGGGTGACCAGCACAACTGCATTTGGTGACCGCTGTCTACTCTGACGTAGGTAGCCCCGTACTCCTGACACTGGCATCCTGGTCATAGCCCGATAGAACCAGAATACCCAGAACTGGGGTGTCCGACCAATTCAGAAAGGATGGCTTGGGTCTTTTCATGCATTCGACCTGCTTCTTGAACCATTTTGCTGAGAGTCACTGCTCCTTTTTAGACAGTGGCTGCTCAAAGGCAGTGGGTTTCCCGAAAGCACACACCCGAGTCACCTCAGCTGTGACGGCAGAGATGAGCAAGTGTCAGAGAGCTCAGAGTTCACTTTCCAGAGAGATTTCAATCTGCATGAAACTCACCCATGATGTGGATTAGTAAGAATTACATTACAAATTCACTTTTTCCTGACATACTTGTGTAATCTTGTTTTGGAGAGAACAGTCTTTGGCTTTAGTCGTGGTGTCCACACATTCCAGAAAATTCCTGTATTCCTTTCACTTAGGACTTCTCACGTAGCTCTTCACTGGCTTAGGTGAAACGCTATGAAACAGAAAAGTCAATTCTTATTAGTAGCTACCAGCCACTGTCTTGATAACTAGCCTCTACTTTCATAGTTTTAACAATATCGTGAAAAGATTCCACTTTTCTGCAAGTCTTTTACAGGCTTCAAAAATGTGAGATTCCACGGCCTGATTCAGAATGAAGATGCATGTTCAAAGAAAGCTTCGACAGTTTTAGAAACTTGCTGATAACACTAGTCTCTACTTATTGGCACACGGCGTGATGACTGCAGCTGCCTCTCCCTCACTTCCGTACAGAAGTACATAGCTGCATTTATCTCCTGTACACTTTGGAAACCCTGATGGCATAATGGCTAAGCGACACATCTACTAACCACAAGGTCGGAAGTTCAAACCCGCCAGGTACTCCTTGGAAACTCTACAAAGCAGTTCTCCCCTGTCCCACAGGGTCCCCATTGAGTCAGTACAGACTCAATGGCAGTGGGTTTTTTTTCGTTGTTTTACGCACCATATTTACTGAAGAACTGGAATTCCTAATTGGTTCCCTTTCTTTCATACAGGTTGCCCCTTGTAAAGTGCCAGGATGATCACATTATGTGAGTATGTTTTCTTTGTTTTTCTTCATTCTTAATTGGCTTATAAATTCAAGAATTTCATCCAGTTGGTTTTTTTAAAAATAAATGCAATAATCTTTTGGTCATGAAGTAAAGAAAAACTATACTATTTTTTGTAGCCACTGTTTTTCCCCATCTTCATTGTGTAAGCGATGCATAACACATAGCACCTAAGGAAAGGATCCAGTTGGTTGACTTTTGACATGTGCACACAGTTATGAGATCATGACCAAGATAATCTCTCACACCAAAACATCCCCCAATTCTGTGAATTCATTTCTCTGTCTTCTCCCCATTTCTGCCACCTCTGTTCCAATCGCTCACCTGCCTTTTTATACAATTTTCATATTACAGAAGCACATGGGATTTACTTTTGTTTTTCATTCACAATTCCTTAAGTCAGCATCATCATTTTTAGACTGACCCATGATGATTGGTGTCCTCATAGTTCCCTTGTTGTCACTGCTGAGCAGAAGTCCTATATATGCATATACCACACTGTGTTGATCCTTTACCTTGGAAAGAAACTGGGGCAAAGAAAGTTGGAAAGAACTTTACAGGGTTCTCCCAACTCACGTGTGCAGTGTCCAAGTTCATGATGAGTCAGTGTGGCCTGGATCCACAAGTCACTCATTGCTATTGCTAAATCATATTCTGTATGTTTAGAATTAATGACTTTTCAAGCACAAACAGTAAAATCCAAAGCAATCTCTCCAGAACCATGACCCACACAGTCCAAACTTACCCTGAGGATGTCTGTCTCCATTCACACAGTTGTGGAATGGAATGAAAATCAATGACCTTAAGAAATCTCCCACTGTTAGTGTCACCTTCTTGGTCAGCAGGTTGCTTTCAGTCCACCTTCTAGCTGATTAATTCACAATAAAGGCATCTTGGTAGTGGTTTTAGTTGTTTTCTTTCTTTTTTTTTTTTTGTTTGTTTCTTTGTTTGCCTTGCACCGGTCTTCGAGATGATAAAAATCAATGTAGAAAAGATAAAATTGTGACTCACCATGAGACACAAGGGCGGGGCAAGCCTCTGGGGACCAGAAATGGAGCCCTGTCAGAGACAGCACAGTCACCAACTCTGACAACACTGCCAGCCTAGCCAGAAACACCAGGTGGTCTGAGGTCCACTGGAAAAGTCTGAGGTTGGGGGGGCCAGTTCTCACAGGCGGATTTAAGGTTTCTCTTCAGGATTCCACGTGACTGCTGTACTGTGCATTGCTTTGATGCCACTTCTGATTTTGAGTACTGTTCTTTCAGCTGATCCGATGCTGATTCTGTGAGCCGGATGAAAACCTCAGAAAGGCTTTTCTTTGGGTTGGCATCGTGACTCTTACAATAGCATTTATGACCAAAGTCCTTTTGGTGAGCATTTTGATGCACCTTATACATATGCTTTGAATCACGAATAATCAGAGGAGAACTGCCTTATAGAGTTTCCAGCTGCTGGATTGAAACTGCTCACCTTTTTTGTTGCCAGCTCTAGCTCTGAACCAAAGCCCCAACGGTGCCATCTTATTTATTTTTATGTATTTTATTGGTTTGTAAGTATACTTTCAATCCTGAACAATCTGGAATTCTGATAGCCACTGACCTATTACTGGGTTTCTTTTCTGATTACTAATAAAAACACTAATTCATTACTGACATCAAACCTAATTTTGTAATACAGTCTCACCTGGAGTGAAATTCAGTCAACAAGACAACTTATAACCTCAATGAGAAAACTTCCACTTGCACGTTCTTTCCAGGAAAAGAGTTAATCAATATGAACTCTACTGGGGCCCCTTTCACACACGTGTAGTGAACTATGACTTGTCACAAACACCCTGAAATACACTGTCACACTGGGTCCCTGCAGCTTTCAAAATGCTCACACCCCTTTTGTATGCAGCCCAACCCCACTTCTAGTTATCCACCCTAACGACACAACCACACCTGCACCCACACACCTGGTGACAGTACATTCAGTGCCACAGGATGCATGACACTAAAAACATGGCAACAAGCTGAATGAGCCCTGTCTAGTGGAGGGGTCGTGTAACAGGTGTGAATCCTTACAGTGCAGGCAGCTCCCCACACTTAGACGTTTCACAGACATTTCCGAACCCAGAAAGGGCTCTTCATGGAATGTCAGGTGGACAGACACAGAAACCAGATACGTCTAGGCTGTGTAGAGAAGAGCGCACAGGCAGAGACTGAAAACATGCTTCCTGAAGACACCACAGAAAGGGAGAACAGGGATCACTAATGATGCTGTACTCGACTCTACCAACTTTCCGGACAGCTGTATCTGCGGCTCCAAACTCCGACTCCTGTCTTCCCTCCAGCGCTGAGGATGGTGGCACTTTCCTCCTCCTTTGGACACCTTGGCCGGGCTCTCCTGTGACAGGCCCAGGAGAGGCCTGGCATCCTCTTTTCCCTCCTTACTCCTACCTAGGAGCTCCAAGTTTCTCGTGTACTCTGACTCATTCCATATAGGATTTTAGTTCCAATTTTTGCTTTTCGGTTGCACCCTTTAACCCCCAAACGTTTAGTGGGATCAGCAGCAGGCATAGCGTGTCAGGACACTGATGCTGCTCTTTGGAGGCCCGGAGGAGGGCTACTGCCAGGTGCTGACACCTGCGTCACTGGGTTTCCGCTTTTGCATTTCTTAGTGCTTTCCTCTGTTCTCCAAGAGTATTTCAAAAACTGTAACTGTTTTGATACTGCAGGGTCGCATTGGGCCAGCCTTGCCCTCTGTCACCCAACATGCCTGGGCCACCTCCTGCATCCTCGGATCACCCTCTGCCATCCTCAGGTCTCCATCAGCCAGCTCTTCATCTTCCCCCACCGGGCTCGGGTGTCGCTCTGCCACCCTTGAAACCTCCCCCACCTTCCTCTACTCGCTGGCCGCCACCCTTGAGGCCTCCACAACTCGCCTCGGGTCCCCCTCCAATTGCCTTGTGTCTTCCCCAACATGGCTGGAGTCCCCTTCCGCTACCCAAGTGTCCTCCAACACCTGGCTCGGGTACCTGGCTCTGACACCTGGCTCCGACACCCTTGGGTCCTCCCCCACCTGGCTGGGGCTCCCCTCTGCCATCCTTGTGTTCTCCACACCCCCTGGCTTGGGTTCCCCTCTGCCACTCTTAACAACACCACCACCTGCCTGAGGTATCCCTCCCCCATCTTTCCTCCACCACAAGGCTCAGGTCCACATCCAGAACTCTTGAGGCCTCCAGCACATGCCTCAGGGCACCCTTGGACATCACTGAGGCCTCCCCCACCAAGTGTGGGTCCTTATCCACCACGCTTCAGTCATTCACCACCTGGGTCGGGTCCCCCTCGGCCACCCTCTTCTCCTTCAGTACCTGGCTGGGGTCTCCCTCCGCCACCCTTGAGTCCTCCCCGCGCTGGCTCGACTCCCCCACCATCACCCTTGAGTCTGCCCCTTCCTGACTCAGCTCCTCCTCCACCACCCTTGAGTCCTCCCCGCGCTGGCTAGACTCCTCCCTCACCGACCTTGAATCCTCCTCCTGCGGGCTCATCTCCCTCTCAGCTACCTTTGAGTCCTCTCCCTGCTGGAACACCTCTCCCTCAGCCACCCTGGAGTCCTCCATCACCTGTTTCCGGTCCCCTTCTGCCACCATTGAGTCCTGACCTGCCCACCTCCAGTCCCCTCTCAGACACCCTTGAAGCCTCCCCCACTTGCCTCCCCCACCTGTCCACCAACCTCCTGCCACCCACCACCTTCCTCAGCTTTCTGCCCTCTCCCTCCTAACCAGCCCCCCCACCCTTCTTGTATCCCCCACCTCACTGGCACCCCCCCCTCTGCCAGCCAGACTGGGAATGCCCAGTCCTACGTTTCTCCCGTCTCCCTCCTGATTGCTACCCGCCACCTCCAACCTTCCCTTTTCCACCACCCGACTGGCACCTCCCGCTTCCACAGTTCCATCACGTCCCATGGGACCCTCCACCTCCACCCTTCAGGCACCCCCCACCGGAATGGGACCCTTCACCTCCACCCTTCTGGTGTCCCCCACCCAGCTGGAACTCACCGCCACCACTCTTCTGCTATCTCCTACCCGACTGTGCCCTCTCAACACCACTCCTGCACTATGTCCCACCTGATCAGGAGCCCCCTCTACCTGCCTTCCAGCGTCCCTCACCTGCCTGGGATCCCCCTCCTCCACACTTCAGGCCTCCCAAAACTGTTTACCATCACCTGCTGTCATGAATTGGACTGTGTCCCCCCAAAAATATGTGTAGCCATGTGCCTGGCCATGATTCCCAATATTTTGTGATTGTCCTGCATTTTATGATTTTCCTGTGCTATACATTAAAGGATTAGTGTGGGACTGTAAATCCCTTCATAGGATTACCTCCCTGCTCCACTGTAAAGGGAGCTTCCCTGGAGTATGGCTTGACTCACCCTTATTCCTTTCATCCTACAAGAGATAAAAGGAAAGAGAAGCAAGCAGAGAATTGGGAACCTCACGCTATCAAGAAAGCAGCACCGGGAGAAGAGCATGTCCTTCAGACCTGAGGTTCCTGTGCCAAGATGCTCCCTGGACAAAGACTGATGCAGTACTGGACTTTCCTCCAGAGCCAACAAGGGGAAAGCCTTCTCCTGGAGTGACATCCTGAGTTTGGACTTGTAGCCTACCGGACTGTGTAAGAATAAACCTTCCTGTTTTAAAGCCAACCACTTTGTGGTATTTCTCTTACAGCAGCCCTAGCTGACTAAAACACCCACCCCCACCTTTCTAGCCTCCCCTACCTGGCTTGAGTCCCCAGTCCTCACCCTTCGGACGTCCCTGACCTGAAGGGGGTACCCCTTCCCAACCCTTCCATCCTCCCCCACTCTCACCATCTGCCTCACCTACCTCAGATCCCCCACCTCAACCTGTCCAGCCTACTGCACCTGACTCAGGGTCCCCTCCCCCATCCTTCCAGCCTCCCCACCTGACTCAGGTACCCTCCCCCATCCTTCCAGCCTCCCATACCGGACTAGGGCCTGCCTCCTCACCCTTACAACAACCTTCACCTGACTGGGACCCACCTCTTCCACCTTCCCAGTGTTCCCTACTTGGCTGTGGTCCCCCTCCTCCTCCTCCTGTCCTCCCACAGCTGGCTGCAGTCACCTCCAACCACTGCTCTGGCATCCCCCAACTGGCATGGATCTCCCTCCACCACCCTTGTGTCCTCCACCATAAGACTTGGGTCTCCCTCTGCCATTGTTGTATCCTTCCCCACCTGGCTTGTGACCTCCTCCACCATCCTGGAGTCCTCTCTCAACTGCCTTGACTCCCCTCCACCACCTATGAGTCCTGCACCGCCTCACTCAACTCCCCTGCTGCCGCCCTTCAGTCCTCCTCCTCCACCACTGTTGACTTCTCCAGCACCTCGCTAAGATCACCATCCACCATCCTTGTGTCCTCCCTCACCTGGCTCAGGGAGGCTTCAGCCATCCTGAGTGTCCTCCAACACCTGGTCTGGGTCTCCCTCAGCCACCCTTATGTCCTCCACCACGTGGCTCGGGACCCCCACTGCCATCCTTGTGTCCTCTCTCACCTGCCTCGACTCCCCCTTCAACATCCTTGAATCCTCTACCACCTGGCTCTGGTCTGCCTCCGCCATTCTTATGTCTTCCACCACCTGGTCTGGGACTCTCAACACCATCCCTGTGTCCTCTATCACCTGGCCTGGGATCCCCACTGCTGTCCTTGTGCCCTCCCCCACCTGCCTCAACCCCCCCTTTGCCACCCTTGAGTTTTCTACCATCAGGCTCTGGTCCACCTTACCCACCCTTGTATCCTTCACCACCTGGCTCGAGACCACCACCGCCATCCTTCTGTCTGTCACCACTTGGCCTCAGGACCCCCACTGCCATCACTGTGCACTCTCTCACCTGCCTCGACTCCCCCTTTGCTACCTTGTTTGAGGAAAAATCAGATAAAAGAATTTTTAAAATGAAATATCATCAAGAGTTCTACAGAAGTCTATCAAGAGAAATACTTGATTACTAATGGCAGCTGCAGAATGAGGGTGGGAAGGATAACAGAAAATACAGAGAAAAATCCTTGAAGACATGTTGACAGAAAACTTCCTTCATATCATGAAAGATGAGAAGATATCCAACCAACATGCTCATCGAACTCAACACACCATAGATCCCAAAAGAAAGACACCAAGATGTACACTATAACTGAACTCACCAGAACCAAAAATAAGCATAAGTTTTAAGGCCACAAGGTTTAAACAAAAAGAACCTATCAAGAAGAGTCAGTAAGACTATGTTCAAATGACTCAGCAGAAATCATAAGCACAATTGCCAATAAAACGACATATACAGAGCTTTGAAAAACATCTGGAAACCAAGCATTATATGACTTGCAAAACTGATTCTCAATTAGGACCTTCTCAGATTAACAGAGTTTGCAAAAACCAAACTGAAATGACACGAAGCATTGAACAAAGGAAGTCTTTGATCTGGAAATCAATAACAGCACATAGGTGCTCAAGGATACAAAGCAGGACAGAGCATCCAGATATCAATACTGACAGGGAAACCACAAAAATAAAGATGAAACACTAAAAAAGAAAAGGGGGAGAGATCTTAGGATGTAAATAATGACATTCTATCAAAAAAGAAAGAATAAAGTTTTGATGAATCTTTCATGCATATGAGAGGAAGTCAAGATGCTAGAAAGAAATTCAACACTGGTTTAAACTTAGTATATTAGGGGTGAATAGCAAAGTAATGCATCCTACACATCAAAATAAAATCAAGAAGTCTCAGCAAATATTAAACCAACCACAAAGAAAAAGAAGAAAAGAAAATCCCATAAGGAATGACTCAGCACAAAAATTGAAGGGGACTTAAGACACTGTCAACAGCACCCTAAAAAAAGACACCCAAATGACAGCACTAAATTCATCCCTATTGATAATTACATGGAATGTAAATGGCTTCAATGCACCACGGAAGAGACAAAGAGTAGCTGAAAGAGTTAAACAACATGATTTCTTTAGAAGCTGCCTACAAGAGACTCATCTCACACTTAAGGATACAAACAAGCTGAAAGGCAAAAGATGGAAAGGCATTTACCAAGCAAACAACAGTCAAAACAGAGCAGGAGTGGCCATGTTAGTTTCAGATAACACAGGCTTTAAAGGAAAATCACCACAATGGACAAAGTCATTAGACACTGATGAAAGGTTCCACATATGAGGAGGACCTAACCACATTAAATATTTATACACCAAATGACACCACTTCAAAGTATGTCAAATAAACTCTAACAGCACTGAAAGAGAAATAGACGCTACCACAATAAGAGTAGGAGACTTCAAGACACCACTTTTGGTGACGTATACAATGTCCAGAAAGAAGCTCAATACAGACACAGAAGATCTAAATCCCACAATCAACCTACTGGACCTTATAGATATATAAAGAACACTCCAGCCAACAACAAGCAAGCAGATCTTCTTTTCCAACACAGATGAAATAGTCTCCAGAATAAACTACCTACTAGGTCATAAAGTGAGCCTTCACAAAATCCAAAGCACTGAAATAATGCAAAGCATCTTTTCAGACTATAAAGCCATGAAAATCAAAAGGAGCAGCAGAAAAAGCAAAGGAAGGAAAACAAACACAAGGAAACAGAACAAGACCTTGCTCAGAAACTTCTGCATAACAGAAAAAATATCAAACACAGAATAAATCAGAAAATCTAATGAGAATGAGAATACATCCTACCAGAACCTCTAAGAGACAGAAAAACCAGTGCTTAGAGGTTAATTTCTTTCAAAATATGCACACAGTCAAAAGGGAAAAAGGGCTCAAGTCAAAGAATTCATCCTACAACCTGAACAAGTACAAAGAGAGCAGCAAAATAAACAATTGGGCATGAGCAAACAATAAAAATTGGAGCAGAACAAACAAACTAGATGGTAGAAAAAAGAATTCCAAGAGTTAACAAGACCAAAAGCTGGTTTCTTGAAAAGGTCAAAAAACTGACCAACCACTAGCCAAACTGACCAAAGAAAAACAGGAGAGGAAGTAAATCACTTGAGTAAAAACACGAGATGGGCAATGGCACAACAGGCCCAACGGAAATGAAAAGAATTAAAACCGTATTATCAAATACTGTACTCAACTAAATGGGAAAACCCAGAGGAAAAGGACAACTTTCTACAACCATACTACTTATCCAAACTAACACCAACACAAGTAGAACTACTTAATAAACCCATCACAAAATAAGAGATGGAAAAGGTCATTGATAAATTCCCAAACAAAATAACTAGCTCCAGGTGGATTCAGGTGATTTCCAGCTAACTTTTAGAGAAGAGTTAAAACCACTAGTACTAACGCTACTTGAGAGAATAGAAAAAGATGGAAGGCTCCCAAATTCATTCTCTGAAGCCAGCATAAAGTCGATACCAGAATTAGGTAAAGACATCACGAAAAAGGAAAATTACACACCAGTTTCTCTCAGGAACTTAGATGCAAAAGTCCTCAACCAAATTATACACAATAGAATTCAACAAGATATCAAAAAAATACTCACCATGATCAAGCAGGATTCATGTCAGAGATGCAAAGACGGTTCAGTGTTACAAAACCAATCAACATAGTCAATCACATCAATTAAAAAAAAGACAAGAATCACTTGATTTTCTCAGCTCATGCAGAAAAGGTATTTGACAAAGTCCAACACACACTCATATGAAAAAACACTCTAGCAAAAGAGGAATAGAAGGCCAATTCTTCAACCTAAGAAGGGGCATCTTATGCAAAACCAACAGCCAACATCATCCTCAATGAAGAGAGTCTGAAAGAATTGCCCTGGAGAAGGGGAATCAGACAAGGATGCCCATTGTCACCACTCTTATTTAACACTGTGCTGCCTGTTCTAGCTAGAGCAATCAGAAAAGACAAAGAAATAAGGAAAATCCAAGTGGGTAAGGAAGAAGAAGAAGGGTTTCTGTTTGCCGAAGATAGGATATTAAACACAGAAAACTCTAAAGAATTCACAAATAAAAAGAAAAACTACAGGAACTAACAGAAGAGTTCAGGAAACTATCAGAATATAAGATACACAGAACCTAAGTTAGTTGGATTCCCTTCTACTAATGAAGACATCATCAAAGAGGAAGTCACTGAATCAATCAATACCATCTACGATAGTCCCCCAAAGAGAAAATACTTAGAAGAAATATAGCCAGAAATGTAAAAGGCCTATACAAAGAAGATGACAAGACTCTACCGCAAGAAACCAAAAGAGACCTACCTAAATCTACCTTGCTCATGAATAGGAAGACTTAACATTTGTGAAAATGTCTCTTCTACCCAAAATAGCTGGAATGCAATGCCAATACAAATTCCAGTGGCCTTTTTTAATGAGATGGGATAAAAAAATCACCAAGTCTGTACGTAAAGGGAATAAGCCATGGAGAAGTAAAGCATTTCTGAAGAAGAATGAAGAGGAAGGACTCCCATTACCTGACTAAAGACTGACTTAAAGAATCCATTACACATCACGATAGTTCAAACCACCGAGCAGTGGTACAAGCACACGCATCAATGGTACAAACACACACCAATGGACAAGAATTGAGAACCAGACAGAACATTATCCAACCATGAGCAGCAGATATTTGACAAAGGCCCAAAGTCTACAAACAGCAGAAAAGACAGTCAGTTCAACCAGTGGTGTTGGCCTGGAGCAGAGAAGAGTGAAGAATATCAAAGACATGAAGAAAATAGGAGCTCAGCAGACAGAAGGTGCCATACAAGGTCTGACAGTTAGGTTTGCCAAATCATCCTACAAAAACTGCTACATACCTCATTGCTGAATGTGACTACAGTCACTTTCCAAGTACTCCCCTTGGGAAGCTAGGCACTGACACCAGCATCTACTCCACCATTGACAGCAACTTTGAAACTCTTTTTCTGCAATGCCCATCGGAGCTGTTGCCGTATTACCTGTGATGTCAAGGAAATTTTGAAAGGAAGACATCTGGATGACATTCACCACGTCAAAGGTAATACATCTCTGGTGGCCATTCCAGAAAAGGAGCTCCATCTGGAAGGACTATAATGACTGTAGTACATCCCTCTTTTTAATATGATGGTACCATAGTTTTCATGATAATCACTGGATTGCTTTTTTCAGTATTAAAGCTGTGATTGTCTTTGGAGCCTTCCCTAAGTGAGCAGGGCTGAAGAACAGACTCAGTGCTGGCACCAGTGCCTGGTTTTCCAAAGGGAAAAGTTCTAACGGGACTGTAGTGACATCCAGCAATGGGTATGTAGCACTTGGAACAATTAACTTCATGGATTTAACTGTCGGACCTCCTATGATCCAGAGACTACATCAGCATGAGACTAGAACTAGATGGTGCCTGGCTACCACCAGTGACAGGGAGTGCAACATGGTGTCCCTCAGGTTGCAGGGGAAATGTGGGTGTGAAGAATAAGAAGTCTATTAAAAGATCACACTGGGTGGCCTGTCAGACTAGAGGGTCCCCTGAGGACATGGCCCCTGGACTCTCTGTTGGCCTAGAGCCAAAACCAATACGGAAGCCAACTCTTCAGACAAAGATTGGACAGCACTGTAAGATACACAGTGAAGAATGTACTTCTTGGCTTAACAAATACCTGAGGCTATCTGAGCAGCTCTTGTCTAGAGGCAAAATGAGAGGGTGGAAGGGACTGGAGTTGCTTAAATGGGTTACAGGAAGTACAGGGTGGAAGGCAGAAGTCTGCTGGGGGGATAGAGATCAACTAGCAATTCACAATGGTGAGTGGGTGAGGTTTTACATGGCAAATTGACACAGACCACAACTTTCCACTTGAAGCACAATAAAACATCTTAAACAACGGTGTTGGTAGAAATGGATATTCATCTGCAAAAAAATGGGTTTTCAGCTTCTAGTTTTCAATTTTTTAATTATTTCCCAGTTACCTCCAAGTGACAGGCAAAATCTAAAACAAAAACGAAGCCTGCTGCCATCAGGTCTGTGCCAACTCAGCGATCCTATCCTACAGGGTGGAACCGGCCCACAGGGTTTGCTAGGCTTTAACTGTGACCTAAGCTGACCGCCCCAGCGTGCTCCACCAGGCGGCTGGTGGGTTCCAACCACAGCCGAGCGCGTCACCACTGCGCCACCAGGGCTCTTTCCAGACTTAAAAAGAGCCCTGCGAACCTTCACAGCAGCCTGTGGTTTGTTTGTCCCCTCTGCCCCTTTCTCCTCGGGCCCCACCACGCCTGGCCTGCAGGAGCCACAGCTAAGCCCCTCCGGCTCAGCACTCAGGGCGCCCAAAGGAAGCTTTGCACTCACTGTGGACTCTCGGCTCCCAAAGCGGCGGGCACCTCCCCGGGGCCGGCTCCTGCGGACACGCAGCTCTGCCTCCGGCTCAGCCGGCCAGGTCGCCCCCCGGGCTGCGGACGGTCTCCACCAGCGATTCCGGGCGCCGCAGGTCCGGACAGGCCACGCGCGCCCTCTGCCGGCTGCCGGCGCTGCGACGGCCCGTTGCGGCCGACAGCTCGGTGGTGGCCAAGTCACCGTGGGAGGGAGGGGCACTGTCACTAGTAAGAGATACTTGAACCCAAAGAGAGGTTAATTCCACTTTTACGTAGAGAAGCATTTAAATAGATACTTGTGCGGCGGTGACAGCACCCCCCTAGTAAAGGCAGTTACCAAACAAAACAAAACAAAACAAAAAACCTGCCTTTAACCCTCTTCCAACCCACAGTGACCCTAGATGACAGAGCAGCACTGCCCCATAGTGTCCAAGGAGCGTCTGCTAGATTCAAACTGCCAGCTCTTTTCGTTAGCAGCCATAACTTTTAACCACGATGCCACTGGGTTAAGTGGGACATTCTCAACTGGAAATGATATTTTAAAAGAAATGTACTTTAAATAGGAATTTCACCAGTGATATTCAGTCATATCCAGGAAGAATTCTCTATCAGCATGCTTTAACACTCAGACAAATCACGTTAATTCCTAAAAAAATTCTCCTCTATTTAGCTCATCCATTATCTGAAATTAACGTTGTGTGTGAGGTGACATAAGGGTCCACCTTTCATTGTTGTGACGTGCAGTAGCCCTAACATCATTTGTTGAACAGACTCTTCTTTCTACATTGAGTGGATTTAGCACTGTTGTTGAAAAGCGATTGGCCACATACGTGAGGGATCTATTATGGATGCACAGTTCTGTTCTATGGATCAATCTGTGGATCTCTAGGCCAGTACCACACTGTTTTCATTACTGAAGCTTTCTAATAAATTTTGGAGTCAAGAAGTTTGAGTCCCACTACTTGGTTCTTCTTCTTCACGATTTTTTGGCCACTTAAGATTCCTTGCAGCTATGTGCCAGTTTTAGAACTGGCTTTACCATTTCTGTAAAAGAAAGAGTTGGCATTCTGAAGGGCAAGGTATTGCTTGTGTAGACTGCTTTAGGAAATACTGACACTCTGATGATAAGAAAGCTTTCCATTCAGGAACACAAGATCTTTCCATTTATTTGGGTCTTCTCCATATTCCCACAGTATTTTGTAGTTTTCAGGGTACAAATCTGTCACCTCTTTGGATAAATTTATTCCTAGGTATTGTATTCATTTGGATGTTGTTGTAAATGGAATTGTTTAATCTGTTTCCTTCTTGGATTCCTCAAGACTAACACAGAGACAGTCAGCTGTGTTTTTTTTGTGTTGCTCTTCTATTCTGCACACTTTCTGAATTTGTTTCTTAGCTCCGACAGTGACCGTGGTTAATTCTTTAGGATTGAATCTTGACAAGGACAATCCTGTGAGTAGTGATAGTTGGACTTTTTCCAGTCCAATCTGGATATACTATTTGTCATTTCTTGTTTAATAATCTGACTGGAACTTGCAATGCATGTTGAAAAGAACCACAGACAGCAAGGATCCCTGCTCTGATCCTTACATTAGGGGAAAAGATTGTAGTATTTCATCATGGAGCAGACTGTGAGCTATGGGATTTTCATATATGGCCTTTATGATTCTAAGGAAGTTCCTTCTTAGTTATATCTTTCTGAACATTTTTTTCATGAAACACTATTGGAAATTCCCAGAAGCTTTACCTGCTTCAACGAACATGATCATGTGTGGGTTTTGTGTTTCATTCCACTAACGTATTGTAGCATAACAATTAATTTTTATGTTAAGTCACCCTTGCATTTCTGGGGAAAATTCTTCTTGCCCATAGTCTACAAGCCTTCTGGTGTACTGTTGGATTTCAGTTGGTTGAGGATTTTCAGATCTATTATTCTTAAGGAATTGTGTTCTATATACTTTTTCCTTGTGAAGTTTTTCTGAAGTCTCTGGTTTTGCTATCAGTGTAACAGCCCCCTTATAGAACCAGTTAGTATGTGTTCCCCTCTTCTTCTGTTTTGAGGAATTTCAGAAGAATTGGTGATAATTCCTCTGTAAATGTTTGGTCGAATTTAGCCAGGAAAACATTTTATGTTGGGAAATTTTTAATTACTGCTTCAATCGCTTTACTTGTTATACATCTATCTAGATTTTTTGCTCCTTGGAAGTTGTTTTGCAGCTTGTATGTTTCTGGGAACTTGGTCAGCTTTCAGTTATTCCAAGTATTCTCTTAGAATCCATTGTTATTTCTGAAGGCTGACAGTAATATGATCACTTTCATTGCCAACTCTTGTAATTTCACTTGAAGTAATAATCTTGAAGCTGCCATGGGCTTGAATCAATTTCAGAACCGATGAGTTCAATCACGCAGATAAACACCTACCCAAGAAGTTCAGTTCAGAACATGGCCTGAGAAAGATGATCACCTGTGTTGGTATGTCCTGGTCAATGGGGACCATAAGTCCTGCCTCCTTGCTTGACACCCACTACCCATTATTTTTGTGATTGCCATGCTCTCTGGATATTGTCCACAAGTTGCCCAGGAGAGAAGCTGAGAAGTTCATCTCTTAAAATGCGCAAGAGTTCTCTAGAGGTCCCAGCAAGTTTAAGTGTCGGAGTCAGGCTGGTGTTCCCTCCATTTGTATGCATCAGTTAGAGCCCACACTAATGAAGAGTGGGGTACCATAGCTTGACTGACATTTCTACAGTTCTTTAAGGTGTGACATTTTGAGATCTGAGAATCTTTCCAACTGAGATTGAAATTCCCAGGCCAAAAGGATATGCATTTAAATGCCACAGACACTGAGTTCCCATATATTCCTTTTGTCTCTGAGAGTTATCCTTTGATTTCTGGCTTATTGGATAATATACTTCATCAACTGCAATGGGGGGAATTTTCAGCCAGCACTTTCTCATTAATTTCTAACAAAATTCCATTACAGTCAGAAAACAAGAGAAGATGCTCTTTGCGATTTCATTCCTGGGAAATTCATGACAACTAGCTTCAAGTTCAGAATGTAGGTGTCATGCATTGAATTGTGTCCCTCCCAAAATAGGTATAGCCATGTGGCTGGGCCATGATTCCCAGTATCTTGTGACTGTCCTCCATTTTGTGGTTTTCCTATGCTGTATGCTAAAGGATTAGGGTGGGACTGTAAATCCCTTCACAGGATCACCTCCCTACTCCACTGTAAAGAGAGTTTCCCTGGAGCATGGCTTGCCCCACCCTTAATCCTTGCATCCTACAAGAGATAAAAGGACAGAGAAGCAGGCAGAGAATTGGGAAACCTCACACCACCAAGCAAGCAGCACCAGGAGAAGGGCGCGTCCTTCAGACCTGAGGTTCCTGCGCCAAGACGCTCCCTGGATGAAGACTGATGCAACACCGGACTTGCCTTCTGAGCCAACAAGGGTGAAAGTCTTCCCTTGGAGAAGAAACCCGGAATATGGACTTGCAGCCTACCAGACTATGTAAGAATAAACCTTCCTTTGTTAAAGTCATCCACTCTGTGGTACTTCTGTTAGAGCAGCCCTAGCTGACTAAAACAGTAGGACATTTTTGCAAATGTCCTGTGTGCTAGGAAATAACTTTTCTTCTACAGTGGTTAGAAACAATGGGGTAAACACATACATGTGTAGACTAGGGTGCTCGCCCAATGTTCCACATCCTCACTGAGTTAGATCTGTGGATGAGGTCAGTTGTAGAGACAGGAGGGAAATGTGAACTCTGTTGCTCTGCTTCAGTTTGTGTCTTCTAGCAGTTTGGACACCAATTGCTCTATAAGTTTTGTAGCCAAGACTTGCAGTGGGGAGCGCTGGGAGCTCAGGAAAGCAGGGAACAACCCAGCATGTGTGGGATGGGGAAGAGGGATTTTGGAAGGACCATAAACCTCCAATTTCTTGATGGTACCAGAGACCACTCTGTGATGCATCAGGGAGGCAATGTCAGGGATTACACCAGGGAGAGTATACAAAATCAGGTTGGTTACCAAGGCATCGAGCAGACACAGGAGAAGGCTACTGATTCTGGGAGCCCAACTCTTCTGCTACCGGTATCCTGCTGACATATTCACCTACTAATCAAATTTAAACCGGTCTTCAGTCTCTCTCCTGCATTGTCTCCTCACCCCTCAATCCCAGCCCTGCTATCCCTACCCTTTCCCTGTTCATTCCCCTGTTTGCCCCTCCTAAGAGCTCTAGCAGCCCCTGTCCCCCCAACCCAGGACCTGCTCCACCTTCCTTCCTTGTGCCATTTGAGACTCCTCAAGGAGACAAACATGAAGATACACATCATCATATTCTGGATCCTATCATTATGGCCTGATCTGACTCGAAGGCACTTGGCTTGCTTGACTTCCTATTACTAATGAGAACACCAATTCCTTCCTGAAATCAAAGCTAACTTTGTAACATAGTCTCATCTTTTGGAGTGAAAACTCAGTCAACAAGACAACTGTATAATCTCAATCAGAAAACTTCCACTTACATGTTCTTTCCAGGAAAAGAGTTAAACAATGTGAACTCTTCTGGGCCCCTTTCACACATGTGTGGTGGTGAACTGTGACTTGCCACAAACACCCTGAAATGCACTGTCACACTGTGTCCTCACAGCTTTCAAAATACTCACGCCCCTTTTGTATGCAGCCCAACCCCACTTCTAGTTATCCACCCTAATGACACAACCACACCTGTACCCACACACCTAGTGACAGTACATTCAGTGCCACAGGATGCATGACACTGAAAACATGGCAACAAGCTGAATGACCCCTGTCTAGTGGAGGGGTCGTGTAACAGGCGTGAATCCTTACAGTGCAGGCAGCTCCCCCACACTCAGACATTTCACAGACATTTCCGAACCCAGAAAGGCTCTTCATGGAACATCGGGTAGAGAGACACAGAAACCAGACATTTCTAGGCTCTGTAGAGAAGAGTGTGCAGAGAGAGACTGAAAAAATGCTTCGTAGAGACACTACAGAAAGGGAGAACAGGGATTGGTAATAGCCGTTGTAGCTGACTCTATCAACTTTCTTGACAGCTATTTCTGGGGCTCCAAACCCCCAATCCTGATCTCCTTCCAGTGCTGAGGATGCAGGTGCTTTCCTCCTCCTTTGGACAAAGCCTTGGCCAGACTCTCGGGTGACAGGCCCAGGAGAGGCCTGGCGTCCTTTTTTCCCTCCTTGCTCCTACTGAGGAGCTCCAAGTTTCTCTGCACTTTGACTCATTCCATGTAGGATTTTAGTATCAATTTTTGCTTTTCGGTTGCACCCTTTAACCCCCAAATGTCTAGTGGGATCAGCAGCAGGCATAGCGTGTCAGGACACTGATGCTGCTCTTTGGAGACCTGGTAGAGGGCTAGTGCCAGGTGCTGACACCTGCGTCATTAGGTTTCCGCTTTTGCATTTTCTAGTGCTTTCCTCTGTTCTCTAAGAGTATTTCAAAAACTGTAACTGCTTTGATACTGTCCGGTCACAACACTACAGGAGGTACCGCACGTCCAGGACCATCCGACAAGCCTTGCTTTTCATCACCCCGTAAGTCTGGGCCGCCTCCTCGCCACCACTTGGGCTCTGTCCCCCGCCTACCGGCCACCATCCTCGGGTCTCTGCCAGCCATCTTTCTGTCCTCCCCGACCTGGCTCCGGCCCCAGGCTGCCACCCTTCAGGCCTCCACAACCTGAGTCAGGTCCCCCTCTTGTGTCCAACCCTGCCTGGCTGGGATCCCCCTTACGCCACCCTGGCGTCCTCCACCGCCCGGCTCGGGTTTCCCTCTGCTCTTGGTGTCCCCCTCTGGCTCAGGTCCCCCTCTGCTATCCCTGAGTCCTCTCCCCAATAGTTCTGGTCTCCCTCTGACCCCCTTGAGGCCTCCACCTCCTGCTCTGGTCTCTGTCTACCACCCTTGTGCCCTCCCCAACCTTGCTGGGGTCTCCCTCCGCCATTCTTGTGTCCTCCCCCACCCAGCTCACGTGCTCCTCTGGCATCCTTGAGTCCTCCCCCAGCTGGATCGGGTCCCCCTCCACCACTTTTGAGGCCTCACCCACCTCGCTCAGGTATCGCTCTGCTACCCTTCCAGCTTCTACCCATTGGCTCAGGTTTCTGGCCACAGCCCTCCTGGCCTCCCCGACCTGACTGCTGCCTCCCTACCCACTCCTTTGGCGTCCCTCATCTGGGATCCCCCTCCTCCACAACTTGGACCTCCCAAACCTGATTACCATCATCTGCCCCCTACCTTTCTGTCCTCCCTCACCCGACTGGGATCCCCCCGACCTCCATCCTTCCGGTATCCTCCGCGTGACTGGCACCCTACACTTCCACACTTCTGGCGTCCCCACACTGACTGGGATCCTACACCTCCACCATTCTAGCATTTCCCACCTGACTGGGACCCCACACTACCACACTTCCGGTGTCCGAAACCTGACTGAGAGCCCCTGACCTCCATCCTTCCGGTATCCTCCGCGTGACTGGCACCCTACACTTCCACACTTCTGGCGTCCCCTCACTGACCGGGACCATACACATCCACCATTCTAGCATTTCCCACCTGACTGGGACTCCCCTACCTTGACACTTCTGGCGTCCAAACTGACTGGGACCCTACACCTCCACCATTCTAGCATTTCCCACCTGACTGGGACCTCCCCACCTCCAGACTTGTGGTGTCCCTCACCTGACTGGGACCTCCCCACCTCCACACTTCTGGCATCCCTCACTTGACTGAGACCTTCCACCCTCCACCCTTCTGGTGTCCCGCGCCTGCCTGGGATCCCCCTCCTCCACAATTCGGACCTCCTAAACCTCGTTACCATCACCTGCCCCCACCTTTCTGACCTCCCTCACCTGGCTTGGGTCCCCAGCCCTCCTCCTTCGGGCTTCCCCAACGTGAAGGTGGCACCCCCTTGTCCACCGTTCCATCGGCCCCCACCTGACTTCCAGCCACCTCCCCAACCCTCAACATCTGGCTCACCTAGCTCAGATCTCCCACCACCACCTTTCCAGCTGACTCCTCCTGCCTCAGGTCCCCCTCCTCCACCCTCCCAGAATGTTGAAAGAAGATTTCAGTGGTTTTAGGAACTGGATGATAACAGTATTCTGTACTTGCTATGGGAATATGAAAAAATGATAGCAACTGCCTGTCTCTTTTACTTCTGTCCATAAGTATGTATCTTATACACTATCTTTACTGTAGAGTTTTAAATCCTGTTTTTTCCCATTCTCTCGTGCATGTTGGCCATTATAAAGTGCCTGGATTCTCACATTATCTAAGTTTGTTTTCCCCTTTTCCTTGTCAACTGGCTTATAAATTTGTAAATTTTATCCAGTCACTTTTTAAAAAAATTCATCCAATATCCTCTGAGCCAAGTAAATAAACTACAACAGCTTGTGTAACCACTATTTTTCCTCCAGTTGCACTGTATAAGTGATATATAATGCACAGCACCTAATTAAAAGATCTGATTTGTTGAAACCTGACATATACATACAGCCGTCAGATCATGATCATAATCAAGATGATTAACATATTCCTCACCCCCTAAACATTCCCAGATTCTGTTCATTCATTTGTCTGTCACCTCCCTGCCACCAGTTTCTGCCACCCTACTTCTAACTGTCCGCCTGCACGTTTATACAATTTTGGTGTCACAGAAGCACATGACTTCGGGTTTTTCTTCAGAGTTCTTTTAAGTCAGCATCATCATTTTTAGATTTATCTATAATGTCTGGTGTCTTCATAGTTTCTTTGTCGTCACTGCTGAGTATAAGTCCTATATAAAAAAACACACCGCTGTTGAGTTGGGTCTGACTTATAGTGATCCTGGAAGTCAGGGTAGAACTTCAAGTAGAACTCCCAAGGAGTGCCTAGTGGATTTGAACTGCTGACCTTTTGGTTAGCTGACACAGAACTTACTCCACTACAGGGTTTCCCAAGTCCTACATAGGTCTGACAGTTACATTCATGAACTTGCTACCCTGTGCTTACGTTGGCAGCACTGCACAAACAACTTGGTTAGGTTTCATAACCTTGGTATATCAATGTCTCACAGCTGTATTCCTGTCGACAGGTGGTGCTGTCTTGCTGAGTGGTGTTCGTTATTGTTCTTGCGTGTTTTACGTGTGCTGTCTCAAGAATGTCAGAGCTTGAATCAGAGCAACAAATACCCATTAAATTTCTTGAGAAATTTTCTAAGAGTGGAAGTGCAATTAGGGACATGTTAGTCCAATTTTATAGGGCTAATGCCATGACGAAAATGGCAGTGTACAAATGGATTAAACATTTTTCTCAGAGGAGAGAAAGCATCACTGATGAAGAGAGATTAGGGTGGCCAGTGACGAGCAGGACTGACGAAACCATTGCAAAAATTCATGGAATTGTGTATCCAAATTGTTGGCCAACAGAGAAGCCTAGTGGACCAGGTAAACATCGATACAGAAACAGGAACATCTTAACTGAAAATCTTGGCATGGGAAAGATGTGTGCCAAAATGGTCTTCAAAGTGTTCACGATGAACAAAAACAAAGAGAGTCCAAGTTTCCAAGAGCTTTTGTAGAGGCAAGACTGTTTGGGGCCGTGTTACCACTGGTGATGAAACATGGGTATATCGATACAGCTCTGAAACAAAGCATCCAAGTGCATAATGGAAGTCAGCCAATTCTCCGGGACCACAAAAGTTCTGTCAGTCCAAATCAAGAGTCCAAATGATGTTGCTAATCTTTTTGGTTTTCAGAGGGATTGCTCATTATGAATCTGTTCCCGCTAGACAAACATGTTATTAACTGAGTTTACTATCTGGAAGTGCGGAAAAGTTTGCATGAAAAAGTGAGACGAAAAACACCTGAATTTTTGGCCAGCAATTCACACCTCTTGCATCATGACAACAAACCAACATACATGGCACTGTGTGTGAGAGAGTCTTTAGCCTGTAAGCAAATAATTGTGTTGGAAAACTCTCCCCACTCACCAGATCTGGTCCTCAATTACTTTTTCTTTACCTGAAGATACAGGAATATTGAAAGGAAGACATTTTGATGACACTCAGGACATTAAGGGTACTACGACGACAGCTCTGATGGCCATTCCAAAAAGAGTTCCAAAACCAAAGAGTGGACTACATGCTGGTGTCAGTGCATAGCTTCCCAAGAGGAGTACCTTGAAGGTGACCACAGTGATATGCGGCGATGAGACATGTAGCACTTCTTCAAGGATGAGTTTGCAAAAACTTCATTATCTTGTATACAAGTCTGTGTTTATCTTTTGCCTTCGGAAGAGACTTGGGGCTGGTTTTCCTCATTAGGCCGTGGCCCTTTAAACAGAAACCCAGAAAGCAGCACCTTCGCAAGATTGTCCCAACTCATATTTGCATTTTTCACAATGAATCCTTGCTGCCTGGATCTGCAATTCATTTGTTTCCATTGCTGAATAGTATCCAGTTGAATGACGTGAACACACTGTCTTAAATGAAATGTTCAGAATCAATGAGTTTTCAAGAACAGTAGAATCCAAAGTCTTCTCTCCAGACCAGTAATCAGGACAGTCCCAACTTACCCTGAGGACGTCTGTCTCCATTCACACAACAGTGGAACAAACTGAAAATCAATGACCTTGGATAAATCTCTCCTTGTTAGTGTCACCTTCTTGGTCACTGGTTTGCTTTCAGTCCACCTTCAAGTTGATTAATTCTCAATAAAGGCATCTCGGTAGTGGTTTTGGTTTGTTTGGCTTTTTTTTTTTTTTTTTTTTTTTTTGCCTTGCACCAGTCTTTAAGCTGATAAAAATCAATGTAGAAAAGACAAAAGTGTGATGCACCATTAGACACAAGGGTAGGACAAGCCTCTGGGGACCAGAAATGGAGCCCTGTCAGAGACAGCACAGTCACCAATTCTGACAACGTGGCCAGCCTAGTGAGAAACACCAGGTGGCCAGCTGGTGGATTCAAACTGTCGACCTTTTGGTTGGCAGCCCTAGTTCTTAACCACTGCCCCAACATGCTGTCTTCCTTATTTAGTTGTAATTTTCTCTCTTATAAGGTATACTTTCAATCCTGAATAATCTGGACTTCTTGCTTTCATGAACCTATTATTGGGTTTCTTTTCCTATTACTAATGGGAACACCAGTTCCTTCCTCAAATCAAAGCTAACTTTGTAACATAGTCTCATCTTTTGGAGTGAAAACTCAGTCAATGAGACAACTGTATTATCTCAATGAGAAAGCTTCCACTTACACATTCTTTCCAGGAAAAGAGTTAATCTATATGAACTCTCCAGGGCCCCTTTCACACACTTGTGGTGAACTGTGACTTGTCAAAAACACCCTGAAATGTGCTGTCACACTGGGTCCCTGCAGCTTTCAAAATGCTCACACCCCTTTTGTATGCAGCCCAACCCCACTTCTAGTTATCCACCCTAATGACACAACCACACCTGTACCCACACACCTAGTGACAGTACATTCAGTGTCACAGGATGCATGACACTGAAAACACGGCAACAAGCTGAATGACCCCTGTCTAGTGGAGGGGTCGTGTAACAGGTGTGAATCCTTACAGTGCAGGCAGCTCCCCACACTCAGACATTTCACAGACATTTCCGAACCCAGAAAGGCTCTTCATGGAATGTCAGGTGGAGAGACACAGAAAACCAGACATTTCTAGGCTCTGTAGAGAAGAGTGCGCAGAGACTGAAAAAATGCTTCGTAGAGACACCACAGAAAGGGAGAACAGGGATTGGTAATAGCTGTTGTAACTGACTCTATCAACTTTCTTGACAGTTATTTCTGGGGCTCCAAACCCCCAATCCTGATCTCCCTCCAGTGCTGAAGGTGCGGGTGCTTTCCTCCTCCTTTGGACAAAGGCTTGGCCAGACTCTCAGGTGACATGCCCAAGAGAGGCCTGGTGTCCTCTTTTCCCTCCTTGCTCCTACCAAGGAACTCCAAGTTTCTCTGCACTTTGACTCATTCCATATAGGATTTTCGTTCCAAAAATTTTTGCTCTTCGGTTGCACCCTTTAACCCCCAAACGTCTAGTGGGATCAGCAGCAGGCATAGCGTGTCAGGACACTGATGCTGCTCTTTGGAGGCCCAGAGGAGGGCTAGTGCCAGGTGCTGACACCTGCGTCATTAGGTTTCCGCTTTTGCATTTCCTAGTGCTTTCCTCTGTTCTCCAAGAGTATTTCAAAAACTGTAACTGCTTTGATACTGTCGGGTCACAACACTGCAGGAGGTACCCCACGTCCAGGACCATCAGACCAGCCTTGCCCTCTATCTATCAACAAATACGCCTAGGCCACCCCGTCTGCCATCCTCGTGTCCTTCTTCACCTGCCTCAGGTCCCCCTCCGACAACCTTGGGTCTTCATCAGCCCTTTTTTTTTTTGTATCTTCCCCTACCTTTCTCTGGTTGCTGGCCACCACCCTGGCGGCCTCAACAACCTGGCTGGGTTCCCCCTCTGCCATCCCTGTGAACTCCCCACCTGGCTCGGGTCCCCCTCTACCATCCCTGTGAACTCCCCACCTGGCCCCGGTCCCCCTCCACTGTCTCTGAGTTCTCCCCCATCTAAGCTCCGGATCTCTCTGACCCCCTTCAGGCTTCTCCCACTTGCCTCTGGTCCTCGTCAGTCACCCTTGTGTCCTCCCCTACCTGGCTGGGTCTCTGTCTGCCATCCTTTTTCCCTCCCGTACCCGGCTCGGGTGCAGCTCCACCAGTCTGGCGGCCTCCACCACCTGGCTCAGGTCCAGCTCTGCCAGCATTCCAGCCAACCCCCGCTGGCTTGGGTTCCCCTCCTCCCCCCTTGAGTCCCTCAGCACCTGGCTCGGGTCTCCCTTCGTCATTTTGTTTCCTCCATCACCTGGCTCAGGTCCCTGCTGCCACCCTTGAGTCCTCTGCCACCTGGCTCGGTTCTTCCTCCACCACCCTTGAGTCTTCCCTCACCTGGCTCGGGTTCCCCTCTATCACCTTTGAGGCTTCAACTACTTAGCTGGGATACCACTCCCTACTCTCTTCTGGCTCCTATCACCTGCCTCAGGTTTCCGGCCACAACCCTTCTGGCCTCCCCCACATGACTACTGCCTCTGTCCCCCATCCTTCTGGCATCTCTCACCAGAGTGGTACCCCCCAGTGGCACCTCGAGGGTATTCCGGGCCCGAGTAGAACCCACCTGCTCCACCAGTGTTCCCCACCTGGCTGGGGTCCCCCTCTTCCACACTCCAGCCTTCCATAGCTGCTTGCAGTCCCAGCCCCCACCATTCTAGCCTCTCCCCCCGGCTCAGGTCCCCCTCCTCCACCATCCTTGCCTCACTCACCTGATGGGGGCCCTCCCCCGCCACACTGCCGGCCTCCCCCACCTGGCTTCGACCCCTTTCCCCCACCCTTGCGGACTCCCCTAATTCACTGGGGGCCACTTTCCCCACCCTACTGGACTCCTCTTGACTTGCACATTCCTCCTGCATGCCTTGGCCTCCCTCTCCCTAATGCAGCAAGCATCCCGCTCCTCCACCCAGCCAGAGTTCCCATCCCTCACTTGACGGCCATCCATCCACCCCACTGATCACCGGCCACTCTCCACACCTAGCCGACCCTCTCTCTTCAGTCTGCCTGTAATCCTCCTCTCTCAGCCAGTGCGGGTCCCCCTAATGTAACTGGCTGGTGTCCCCTGCCCCCAACTGGGAACCCCCACCTCCACACTTCCGGAGTCCCCAAACTGACTGTGGACCCTCCTCCACACAGCTGAAATCTGCCCCGCATACTGACATGGTCCCCTTCTGCCACCTGACTGTGAGGTACCTGCCCCACATGACCAGCCACATGACAATTATCACCTGCCTCAATCTAAGTTTTGCCAGTGGCATCCTCCAAAGGAGCGACCAGCTCCTCACTTGAAACCTCTGGAAACAATCCTGGAGCTCCCAGAGCCTTCTCCTCCAGGACCCGGAGTATTGCCATCTGCCTACTTTAAAGTGACTGTTAACTGTGGTTGTTAGTTGTAGTTTCATCATCCCAATTCTATTGTTGTTGGACACTCAGTTCCCTGCATGGAACCTAGGCAAATGACAAATAGTGGCAGCTGATGGCAGTAATAAATTCTTCCCCAGTAGAACTGCACTGAGCTCAGTATATGCTAAGTTTTCTAGAAATCTGTGCTGAATACAGTGGGCACTGCCCCTTGTCTGCCCAGACATAAAATGCCACTGTCTGTTTCCCTTGAAACTAGCATCCGTCTTACTTTGATTGGCTTAATAGGACAGGACGAGAACCAAGGAATTTGTTGGCGGTAGGCTTTGGTCCTTCAATGACAGCAATCAACTGCTGTCATTAAAAATGGCCATCAGAGCAGGTCCTCAATATCATCAAAATGTTTCCCTTTCAATATATCCTTTATCTTCAGGTAAAGAAAAAAGTCACTGGGGACCAGATGAGGTGACTCGGGAGGGTGTTCCATTAGAGTTATTTGTTTACTGGCTAAACACTCTCTCACAGACAACTGTACAATTAAGTTTGTAAACATATCACTGTGCCACTGTGTGCAATGGCCATTCCAGAAAGAGTTCTCAAATTGCTCTAAAGGCTGGACTATGCCCTGGTATCCATGCATAGCTTCCTAAAGGGAGTACTTCGAAGGGTGACTGCAGTGATATTCAGCAGTCACATTAGCAGCACTTAGAACAACTAAATTTGTAGACTCAATTATCGGACCATGTATCACCACTTGGAATATTTACAGACACTCAGCCAAGGAAGAAGTCTTACTGTCCCCATTTCAGAGAGAAGGCATCTGAAGTTCAGACAATTAAATAATTTTCCAGAGACAGATGGAATTGAAATTACTAGGATTTGAACCTGGTCCTTTCTAATAAGACCAAAGTCTTATTAAGGACATCGCTGAAGCATCACCTTGCCTTTCCACTCATTGAACAGACATGCCATTTTTGGTCTTCTAATGGTTAAATGCTTGGCTGTTAACTGAAAGATCGGGGGTTCATATACACCAGACTCTATATGGACAGCAATGTCACAGTCAGCTGCCATAAAGCCTTGGAAACCCTCTGGGGCTTTCTTCTGCTCTGTCCTATAGGGTTGCTATGGGTGGGAATCAACTGGAGGCCGTGGTTGGAGCATAACTAGTTGGCACTCACCGTCACCTGGTTCCCGTGCTTCTGTTGGTGAAGGCCTTAATGGTTCTGGCCCCACAGCACCTGTCCCATGACCAGGACATGCTCACCCAAGAGCTGCAGCAGGATGTGAAGCAGTGACAGTGTCATACAAGTACCCCAGGAAGGTGAGCGTGCAGATAGGTGGTGGTCTGCCCCTACGGCCGGTTCCGGTCCTCAGCTCCCGGAGTCCTCCAGGGTGGGGAGAGTTCAGCCTGGGACCTGCGTTCTCCAGCACAGAAGCAGCAGCTCAGCTGGCGGAGGGTGGAGAGGACTCCATTGGATGGCAGCCTCTAGCCTGTGTCAGAAACCAAAAAGGAATTCACTGCTGGCAAGTTCAACAAAAGAGAAAAATCAGAGAAGTGTTCAGAGAAGTGTGTGGGAAGGTTATTTATAATCCTGGAAAACTGGAAAAAGAAGTCCAGAGCAGCAGCTTCCACACTTTCTGTAACATGATTCATAGTAAGAAATGCATTTTGTATTGCCAGCCAAAACATACATCTACAAATACAAAATAGAAAACTTCATCAAATAGTTACTGTTACAACTCTCAAAACTTTCAATCTTTTCTATTTTATTTATTTATTTTTATGCCACTTGAGACCTGCAAAATTCATTTTTACAACTCACTAATGAGCCACAGTCTAAGGTCTGAAAAGCACTGACTTGCATGCCCCAAACAGAGAAGTGATTCAAATATTCATGGAATTAACACAGGCTCCTCTTGGTGGCCCACTGGTTAGGTGGTCAGATGCCAACCAAAGTTCTGCAAGTTGGAACCCCCTGCTGCTCCCTGGGAGAAAGTTGTGGCCACCGGCTTCTGTAAGGTGACAGCTTGGGAAATCTAGTGGGGCAGTTCTACTCTGTCCTGAAAGGTCACTGAGAATCAGAATTCCCTTAATAGCAAAGGATTACTTTTTTTGGTTCAAAATGATGACCCACACTTTATGTTTTGACCTGTAAAGATCTTTAGAGTATATTATTGAGAGAAAAATTCAGAATATGGAATAGTGTCTTGGTTATCTGGTACTGCTGTAATAGAAAATACCACACGTGGATGGCTTTAACAAAGAAAAGCTGATTCTTACATAGCGAGGTAGGCTACAAGTACGAATTCATGGTATCAGTTCCAGGAGACAAAGGTCCTTGTGTTGCATCAGTCTCTTTCGCGAAGGAGCATCCTGGTACCAGAACCTCAGGTCCAAAGGGCATGTTCTGTTCCCACTGCTGCTTTCTTGATGGCGTGAGTTCCCCAACTTCTGCTTGCTTCCCTTTCCTTTTCTCTCTAGTAAGATAAAAGGATAAAAGATTGTGCCAGCCACACTCCAGGGAAACTCGCTTTGTAATGGAGGAGGGTGGTGACCTTAGGAAAGGAGTTACAGTCATACCCTAAGCTTCTTGAACATAATCCACTCTACTAACCACAGGAAGAGATTAGAATTTACAGCATAAGTACACAACACTGGGAATTACGGCACAGCCAAACTACTACACACATTATGTAGGGGACGCAATTTGATTTACGACAATTGGTATGTGTTGTATGATCCTATTTACTTGAAAATAAAGTTTGAAAGGATACAGGTGACAAAGATTTCACATCTCCTTCTTTTGTAATACTTCGTGGCATTGTTTGAATTTTTACAATCAATTCACATCATGTAGCTATATGGCTAACACAGTTCCCTTTGTGTACCTGCTAGGCCTTATAGTAAATGCTCTAGCCCAGCCAAGTGCCGTCTAGAAGCAATATTATTTCATTTAATCCTTTGCCACAACCTGCTATGGTATAGCTACCCCATTTTTCATAGAGAAAACTAAGACATAGACAAAGTAAATGGCCTGAAATTAGAGCTACTGACAGGCAGAAATGCAACTCAAACCCAGGTGTGTCTGGCAACCAAATTCTTGTTTTTCACTATAAGCTATGCAGCCTCATAGCTTTCACCTCATAGCAACACCCAAGCCACTACAGTGTGACAAAGTGACAGAGGACTATTGCAAACAGTGGCACCACCCATGGTGGATAGGTTTCAGTGGAGCTTCTAGACTAAAAAAGAACAGGAATAAAGGCCTGGCAATCTACTTCCAAAAATTAACTAGTGAAAGTCTATCAATCACAACAGAACATTTTCCATTTTCTGATATTTTTTGAAGATGAGCTTCCCCAAGGTACTCAGAATACACAGTCACTGAGACAATGGGCTTCAGCATATCAACCACCGTGAATATGTCAAGAGAACAGAAAACATTTCATTCTGTTGTCTTCGGAGTCTTCACAGTGCTGACACTGCATGCCCATTCCCATGGCCAGGAACACTAAGGCCAAAGGGAAACTTCACATGGCCCAGGTTCTGGCCCAAAGTGACTCAATGACAGGTAACAATAACAGCAATGCTGCCTCATAGAGAACAGGGAACTGAAACAGTGATGCTCAGCACCAGGCAGGCTAGGTTACACAGAACCAAAACAATGATGCTCAGCACCAGGCGGGCTGGGTTACAGAGAACCAAAACAGTGATGCACAGCACCAGGCGGGCTGGGTTACAGAGAACCGAAACAGTGATGCTCAGCACCAGGCAGGCTGGGTTACAGAGAACCGAAACAGTGATGCACAGCACCAGGCGGGCTGGGTTACAGAGAACCGAAACAGTGATGCACAGCACCAGGCGGGCTGGGTTACAGAGAACCGAAACAGTGATGCTCAGCACCAGGCCGGCTGGGTTACAGAGAACCGAAACAGTGATGCTCAGCACCAGGCGGGCTGGGTTACAGAGAACCGAAACAGTGATGCTCAGCACCAGGCGGGCTGGGTTACAGAGAACCGAAACAGTGATGCTCAGCACCAGGCGGGCTGGGTTACCCAGAACCGAAACAGTGATGCACAGCACCAGGCGGGCTGGGTTACACAGAACCGAAACAGTGATGCACAGCACCAGGCGGGCTGGGTTACACAGAACCGAAACAGTGATGCACAGCACCAGGCGGGCTGGGTTACAGAGAACCGAAACAGTGATGCACAGCACCAGGCGGGCTGGGTTACAGAGAACCGAAACAGTGATGCTCAGCACCAGGCCGGCTGGGTTACAGAGAACCGAAACAGTGATGCTCAGCACCAGGCGGGCTGGGTTACAGAGAACCGAAACAGTGATGCTCAGCACTAGGTGGTCTAGGTGACAGAGAACAGAAACAATGAAGCACTGAACTAAGTAAGCTAGGCTACAGATATTAGAAATGACTCACAGCACCAGGTAGGCTGAATCAGAAAGAATAGAAACAATAATGCACAGCACTAGGTGGGCTAGGTTTTACTGTGGGCAACTAACAGAGATACCTGGTAATCCTGATGGAGACCACACGCTGTCAGCTTCTCTGGGTCTGTGCAGATGACAAGGAGGGAGAAGTGGAAGGAAACGACAGCAGGGCTGAGTCCGATGGGGTCTGCGTTCTCCTTGTCCAAGTGGAGTGTGTCCCTGCACTGTCCAAAACTATCAAACACAGTGAAATTCAGAAAAAAGAGTCTGAGTGATGCAATCGACAGCTCACACAGGCCCACTGAGTGAACCTGGGCACACCCTTGGCTGCCCCACTTTCCCCAGTGTGCTGTGGGGAGCTTTGTTCAGAGAGTTGATCTCACTGGGGATCAGCATTTCTACGTTTTTTTCTTTTTGAAGTTACATTCAGTCATTACCCCTCCTCAAACTGCTCTGTCCCCTAAGGATAGACCAGGACAGCACTGCGATTGGGGCTAAGGATAAGGAAATGACATCGCCAGTGTCAACAGTGCCCCTGTTTTGCTAGCTTGCTCTGTGCCTGCGCCTGTGCTAAGTGCTTCTCGGAACATCCTCTGCAATTCTCTCCAACCCCCAATTCCTGATATCCCAAGCCAGACGGAGATGGAGTCCCTCACTCCTGGATCCAGCACTGTCTGCTGACACTGTGTGACCGTTCCCATGGCCGGGAACACTAAAGCCAAAGGGACACTCCACATGGCCCAGGTTCTGGCCATGCTGGACTCCCCCTGGGCTGCACAGGAGGGTGAGACCACAGGTGCCCTAGGAGGGGCATCCAGGGGCTCAGCCCTTGCATGGCAGTTAAACTCAATGGCCAGATAATCCAACACCTGCCACCATCCCAGTGTGTCTGTCACATTTGTGCCTGACAGTAATGCTGCTGCTGCCAGTGCCTCAGTTCCTAGACACCACAGGGAGTGTGGGACCAAAGGTCTCTGGGGGCCCAAGAGCCCCAAGGACCCCCGGAGTCCTCGCCAACAGTGTTGCCCAGTCATCTCTTACCAGGGCCCCAGGAGCCCCCCTCCTCAGATTTCGTGAGATATCCCCCTCCCCGGCTCTCCCCAGGGATCCAGGATTCCCCCAACTTACCTGCCAACCCCCAGCTACCCCCCACACTCCAGGGACACACAGCCCTGCACACTGTTAGTCCTCCCTAGGGACACCCCTTCAGTCACCCCTCCCAGGGACTCGGGCACCCCTTAGCCCCTCCCCAGGGGCCCATGGAGCTCCCCAGGCACCCTGTCCACTCACCATAAACCTCTATAGCTGCGCCCTGACTGGGGGACCAGTGAACTCACCCTTTCTGCTCTCCATCTAGGAGGACACCAGAGGCAGAGGGATTGGGACAGAACAGTCCAGTGTGCCTGAGGGAGGAGAATGGATATGCTATTACAACTCACCCACACCAAAGTGTAGCCCTCCAGCAGGACCCCTTACAGCTGTGTGTTCCTGGGGTACACATCTACACACACGCACACAAAGTGGGAAGTGTGCAGGCACAACTAGCATGGAAACAAACCGAGAAGGACACCCAGACTAAGCTAGGCACACAGGGATGGGCTGATGGACAGGCTCAGATGGCTGCCCATGGAAAAGTAACAAGAATGGGAAACATACGGCCCACTGGATCTAACTATGGGAATAGGTATAAAGGGGACATTTAGAGACGTCTTGATGTCACCTTTGAAGTGAAGATACAAATTTCAGTGTTTTCAAATCTTAAAGCCAAATTGTTATTTTCAAAGAATAGACTGGATTTACAGCCATTAGTTTGGTGCTTTAAATATTCTGACAACTTAAGTTCTGTAGAAATTTTACCTTAAAGGGTTTGAAGCTGAGTGCGATATCAACAGTTGGTAGTAAAACAGCTGGCAATGTTCTTTGGACATCTCAATCTGATTCGTAAAATATGCTTCATACAATTTTATTCCAATTTGGAAGAAAACTTGGTAATTAATTTTATTTATTTACTTATTTATTACAATAATGGTCACAGTGGAGTCCTTGAAAGAAAGTTCAGTAAGCTGAAATAGAAAACAGAGATCATTATTAGCTCATGGAAATGATCAAACGCGGCAATTATCTCAATTGAAGAGAGAAAACAAGCAGTACTTCAATACTGTTAATGACTATCCCATGAGAGAAGTCCTCAGGGCGCAGCGGTTAAGAACTTGGCTGCTACCCCAACGGTCAGCAATTGGACTCCCCAAATTCTGATTTATAAGTAAGTGAATAGGATAATTAAATATCAGTAATGTTGAGAGTTTTAGTACACCTTCTTTTCAATGTTTCACTATTTCCCAGCTACTATAAAGTTACAGGGGAAAACAACCGTTAAAAGGCTAACAATCTTTCGCCGGGCGGGGGAACGGGGGGGAGGCAGGAGGGGCGCACATCTTCCCTTTCTCCACGGGCTTCACCGCCGCGCCACCAAGGTCCCTGCTATAAATGAAAAGAACCGTGGAAACCTGAACAGCAGCCTGTACGCTCGTCTTCCCTTTCTCCTCGGGCTCCACCACGCCTGGCCTGCAGAAGCCACAGCTGAGCCCCTTCGCCTCAGCACTCAGGGACCCTAAAGGGAGCGTTGTACTCACTGTTGACCCTCGGGTCCCAAAGCCGCGGGGCGCCTCCCTGGGTCTGGAACCTGCGCAGCCAGAGCTGCCTTGTCGCACTCCGAACTGAAGCCTGGCTCCAACGGGTTTTCCGGACGCCGCCGGGCAGCAACGGCGACGCGCGCCCTCTGCTGGCGGTTAGAGCGCGCAGGGGCAGGCTGTTGGGCGGTGGCCACTCCCCCACCCCTCACTCCCCAGCTCCCCAGCTCCCCAACTCCCCAGCTCCCCAGCTCCCCAACTCCCCAGTTCCCCAACTCCTGAGCCCTCACTCCCCAACCCCCCACCCCTCCGACCCCCTCAACCTTACCAGAGTGAGGGACATTCTCTATTTTTATGTAGAGAAGCTTTAAACAGGAATTGCACCAGCAACACTGACCCTCCCTCCAGAAGAGTTGTCCCATTTTATTACATTAAAGTGAAAACACAGAAGTCCTTGAATTCTCCTCAGAGCGTGAGTAACCCAAACCAAACCAAACCCCTCTCCTTTCGGTGGATTATGACTCATGCCAAGCATAGTGATCCTATAAAACACGGTAGAATCACCCCCACAGAGTTTGTGAAGCTCCAAGCTTTGGAAGCAGACTGCCACACCTCCCGCAGAGGCTGCTGGATTCCAACGGCCAAAGTTTTTTACACTGCGCCTCCAGGGCTCCTGTTCTTTCTGCATATTTATCTACATCCTTAGGCACATTTCTGATCCTCTTGTCTCTCCTGTCTCTGTTGCACATACCACTGTGACAACCAGCTCTGAAGGCTCAGACGCACTTCATGCAGGACCAACATCAGGCTCCTGCACTTTGTCACTGTGTCACGTGACTCCTCTCCCGTCTCTGGGTTTCTGTATTGATGCCGAGGTGGGAGGTGCCTGTGGTCAAAGCCCACATGTCATACAAGCACAGCCAGTAGCCTCGTAAATTCTGTCTCTGCGTGGGGGGGAGTGGGGGTGTGTTCTGTGTCTGTGTGTCTTCAGACAGTGAAGGGTCATCGTGGGTGGGGGTCCTACGTTCTCAGGGTGCATACCTAGGACTTGCAGACTTAGGGATGATCAGAAACAGATGGTCATTTCAGGGTCTGTGTGTGTATCTTATTGACGTCTGCCATGGTAAAATGGGAGCCGGTGCGCGGACATACCGGATCGTGGAGAATGGGCAATGAGTGCATGTTGGCTGTTGGTGTTTTGTGCGTTTTTAAGGTGACTAAGGTGTGACAATGTGTGACCACTGTGTGAATTCAGACGAAAGTGTGGTTAGAAAATGTGTGAGTTCTCAGTGTTGGTATGTTGTCAGAAGATACAGAAACATTTCCAGCATCTATACATGTGCTGAATTCACTTTCACGTGGTCAGAAGTTGTGCAGTCAGTGTGAATGTGCCTGCACGTGACTGTCTGTGTGTGTGTGTATATATGAAGCTGTTTGTGAGTGTTAGCGAGGAGCAGCACTGAACACTTGCCCAGCTATTCAGCAGTCACCCTCCCTGGAGCCCCAGTTTGTCCAGGAAGTGCCCAAAGGTTATCCAAGGGGCCTAGGAAGAGGAGAGAACAGAAGGAGCAAGGCAACAGGAGCTCCCAGTGCTGAAGACAGAGGGGACTGGGTTCTGGACCAGCTGGAGACAAGGATTCAGATTCTGTATGTTTAAGGGGTTGGAGAACCTGCAGGCGTAAGTGACCACAGACTTGTACAAGGCTGTGACTGAGGGCTTCGTGAAAGATGAAGGATTGTCACCATAATGTTGAACATCTTTTCATGAGCTTGTTTGCCATTTGCGATTTTCTCTGGGAAAATGTCTACTCAGGTTCTTTGTCCAATTTTGTATGGGTAGTCTGTGTTTTTATTGACTTGTTACTATTCTTTACATCTTCTGGATACTAGACCTTTATCAAATTTATGATATGCAAATATTTTCTCCCATTCTGTGATTTGTTTTCCACTCTTCAGTTAGCATCCTTTGATGCACAAACATTTTTACTTGGGAGGAAATCCAATTTCCCTATTCTTTAGTTGCTTGTACTTTAGGTGCCATTTCTAAGAAACTATTGCCAAATCCAAGGTCATGAAAATTACGTGTATGTTTTCTTCTAAGATTTTTATAGTTTTAATATCAATTGTTAGATCATTGATTCATTTTTGAGTTACATTTTGTATATAAGGTGATGTAAAAGTCCAACTTCATTCTTTTGTGTGTGATATCCAGTTCTCCTACCAACATTTTTTGAAGACTTTTTTTCCCCACTAAAAGGACTTGGCATTTTGTTGAAAAGCAATTGACCATATAGGTGAAGGAGCAATTCTGGATTCTCAGTTTTATTCTGTTGATCTTTATGTCTATCTCCATGCCAGTACCACAATGTTTTAATAACTGAAGATTTATACTAAGTTTTGAAATCAGGAAATCTGAGCCCTGCAACTTGGTTCCTCTTTTTCAACATTATTTTGGCTATTTGCATTTCCTTGCAATTCTCTCTCAGTTTTATAACTCACTTTTCCATTTCTGCACAAAAGATGTTGAGATTTTTTTCTCCATTTTTTTTATTGTACTTTAGATGAAGGTTTACAGAACTAGCTTCTCATTAAACAATTATTATACATATTGTTTTCTGACATTGGTCACCAACTCCATGGCATGTCAATTCTTTCCCCTTCTCAAATTGAGTTCACTATTTCCAGCTTTATTGACTCCTCCTGAAAACCTGGTGGCATAGTGGTTAAGAGCTATGGCTGCTAACCAAAAGACTGGCAGTTTGAATCCACCAGGCACTCCTTTGAAACACTCTGAGGGAGTTCTATCCTGACCTGTACAGTCACTGTGAACAGGAATTGCCTTGACGGCAATAGGTTTGCTTGGGTTGGTTGTGTCTCTTCCTTACTTCCAGTCCTTGCCCCGGGAATGGTGTACCCCTTTAATCTTGTTTTGTTTTATGGGCCTGTGTAATCTCTGGCTGAATGGTGAACCTCAGGAGTGGCTTCTTTACTCAGCTAAGAGAGTGTCTGGCACCATACTCTGGGGGTGTCTCTGCAGTCTTCATTAAGTCAGTAAGTCTGGTCTTCTTTTATGAGTTGGAATTTTGTTCTCCATTTTTCTCCAGCTCTGTCCAGGACCCTCTATTGTGATCCCTGTCTGAACAGTCAGTGGTGTAGCTGGGCACCACTGGACTAATTCTGGTGGAGGTTTTGGCAGTTGTGGTCCACTAGTTCTTTGGACCAACTGTTCCCCTACGTCTTCAGTTTTCTTCATTCACCCTTGTTCCAGATAGGATAAGACCAATGGAAGCTCTTAGGTGGCTGCTTACAAGTTTTCAAGATCGCACATGCTACTTGTCAAACTAGAATGAAGAACATTTTCTGCATAAACTATGTTATGCCAGTTGAGCTATATGTTCCCCAAGACCTTGGTCAAGAGAGGTTAAGATATTGATAGTACATTGAGTGTACTGAATGTACAGATGGCCTGGGGGGAGTATGATCATCTACACAATATAAAATCTTTCAATTCATGAACACAGGATCTTTCCATTTATTTGTACTTTCTTTAAATTCCTTCAGATATATTTTATTTATTTTTATTATTGTAATTTAGATGAAGATTTACAAAGCAAAATAGCTTCTCATTAAGCAGTTAGTACACATGCTGTTTTGTGACATTGATTACCAATCCTACAACATTTCTGTGCTCTCCGTTCTTGACCTTGGGTTCCGTATTTCCAGCTTTACTGTCTCCTTCTGTCTTCTAGTCCCTGCCCTTGGGCTAGTGTGGCCCTTAGTCTCTCTTTGTTTAATGGGCCTGTCGAATCTTTGGCTGAAGGCTAAACCTCAGAAATGACCTTATTACTGAGCTAGAAGGATGTTCGGGTCCATCTCTCAGAGTCTCTTCAGTTTGTCAGATCAGGAGTAAGTCTGGTCTTTTGTGAGTTAGAATTTTGTTCCATGTTCCTCTCCAGCTGTGTCTGAAACCTCTACTGTGATCCCCATCAGAATAGTCAGTGGTAGCAGCCAGGTGCCATCTACTTTCGCTGGACTCAGCCTGATGGAACCTGTACTTGTCATGATCCATCAGCTGTGTTATGCCATTTTCCAGTAGAAATCTTTCACCTCCCTGGTTAAACTTATTCCTAAGCAGTGTATTCATCTGGATGCTACTGTGAATGGAATTATTTTCTTAGTTCCATTCTTGGATCGTTCAGTGTTAGTACATAGACATCCAACTTTTAATTTTTGTCTTAGTTATCTAGTGCTGCTGTAACAGAAACACTGCAAGTGGATAGCTTTAATAAACAGAAATTTATTCTCTTACAGCTTAGGAGGCTCGAAGTCCAAATTTAGGGCACCAGTTCCAGGCCTTCTCTCTCTCTCTACTCTGCAGGTAGGTTCTTCTCATGTACCTTCCTCTGGGCTAGGAGTTTCTCGGTGTTCGACCCTGCGTTTAAAGGACATGCTCAACTCCTGGCTCTTCATAAGATAATGAGGTCCCTCCCTCTCTTCTCACTTCTCTCTTTTATATATCAAAAGAGATCGACTCAAGATACAAAATGTTCTTGTAGATTGTGTCCTGCCTCATTGATGTAGCTACCTCTAATCCTACTTCATTAATATCACAGAAATTAGGGTTCATATCAGATTACAAAACGGAGGGCAAATACCCAATACTGGGAATCGTGGCCTAGCCACCACAATACACATTTCTGAGAGATGGAATTCAATCCCTAACAGTGTTTATCCTGCAATCTTGTTGAATTTGTATATTAGTTCTAACAGTGTTTTTTGTTACTTCTTTAGAATTTAATCTTTACGAGATCATATCAACTCTGAGATAATTTGACTTCTTCCTTTCCAGTCTGGATACATTACTTCTTTTTCTTGTCTGACTAATCTGGCTAGAACTTCCATTACCTGTTGAAAAGAAGTATTGACAGTAACGGTCCTTGTCTTGTTCCTGATGTTAGGGAAGAGACCGCAGTCTTTCACCATGCAGCACAATGTTAGCTGTGGGTTTTTCATACAAGCACTGCCAATTAAGTTCACAAACTCATCCTAGAAGAAGTGCTACATACCTCATTGCTGACTATCACTAAGCTCACCTTCAAAGTACTCCCTATGGGAAGCTATGCACCAATGCCAGTGCCTAGTCCACCCTTCAAAGCCATTTTGGAATGCCTTTTCTGGAATGGCCACGAGGCCTGTCATCGTATTACCTTAAGTGTACTACTGAATGTTACGAAAATGTCTTCCTTTCAATGTTTCCTTCTGGGAGGGGGTAAAGCTTCCTTGTAATGAACAATTTAGTTCATAGACTTAATTGTTGGATCTTGTATCCGGCCTTCACTGGGGGCTGGATCAGGGGAGTAAGAAGGGTGTTCAATACAGTTACTTGTTTATTGGCTAAAAACTCCCTTACAGACAACTACACAATTTAGTCTGTGAACTTCCCACTGTGTCACTGTGTGCAATGGCCATTCCAGAAAGAATTCCAAAATTGCTTTTAATGGTAGATGAGGTGTTAGCATAGGTGCATAGCTTCCCAAGGAGGGTACTTTGAGGGTGACTATAGTGACATTCAGCAGTGAAGTATGTAGCACTTAGAACAATTTAGTTCATGGACTTAATTGCTGGATCTTGTATCCAGCCTTCATGTTGAGAAAGTTCCCTCCTAGTTCAAATTTTATTTGCATGAAAGTTATCAGATGTTGTCAAGGCTTTAACTGAATCACTTCAGATGATCATGTGTGGGCTTTTGTGCTTCATTCTATTAATGTATACGGGGATAAACCCCTCTTGGTCTTGGTTTATAATCCTTTGCAACTGTATTTGCACTGCTAGTATTTGGCTGAGGATTTTTACATCCATTTATAGGGAATAATGTTCCACATGTTTCCTTTCTTTTGAAATCTTTCTGTGCCTGGATTTGGTATCAGAGCAATGATGGCCTCAAAGAATGAATAAGGGAGTGTCCCTCCACTTCTGCTTTTTTTTTGTTTTTGAAGCATTTGTAGAAGAATTGGTGAGAATGGTTTGAATTTTTGTAGAATTTATTCAAGAAACAGCATTTCTGGGCTTTTTTGTTGGAAGATTTTAATGACTGATTCAGTCTCTTGTTACTAATCTATACAAGTTTTCTATTCCTCTTGAGTTGTTTTATAGCTTGTATGTTTCTGGAAATTTGCTCATTTGATTTGCCTTATCTGTTTAATTAGCTTTCAATTGTTCAAACTATTCTTGTATCATTCCTTTTTATTTTCCTAAGGCTGGTAGTACTAAGTGGAAACTCTGGTGGTGTAGCGGTCAAGAAAAAGAGCACCAGCATTGCCTTGAAGGGTGGACCAAACGCTGGTGCTGTGCATAACTTCCCAAGGAGAGTACTTCAAAGGCGACCATACGATATTCAGCAATGAGTTATGTAGCACTTTTTCTAGCATGAGTTCAAGTACTTGACTGCCTGTCCTGGTAGATCAGGAGGCAATAGTTAGAGCAGAACAAGGGGATACTGAGTGGTTTAAAGTCAGGAAAGGTGTGTGTCAGGGTTGTATCCTTTCACCATACAGATTCACTCCATATGCTGAGCAAACATTCAGAGAAGCCGGACTGTGTGAGGAAGAACACGGCATCAGGATTGGAGGAAGACTCATTAAGAAAGCAGTACTTTCTTAATAAAGGCTTCCTTGATCCTCTAAAAGAAGCTTCCTTGTAATGTATTTTCACAGAATCCTGGTCTTTTACCTCAAAGCATTAGTTCAATTTGTGGTTAGACTTCTATTATCTACTGTATCACAGAGACACTGATATATGCAGTGAGTTCATTGTTTTATGAAGACTCCTTGCTCCTCATTTGTTCAGCTTCTACAGAGAGGCTAAGTTTGTCTGGGCTCATCATGACGTCATGGACTTTTCATAAGTATTTGTGGAATGAATGAATGAATGAACAAACTACAAGCTGGGGCATGGACAGAGACAGAAAGGCCCTTTTCCAAGGTTACTGAACTCTTTTGTAGCAAAGTTGGGCTAGGATCTAGGTCTCTTGACTTTCAGTTCAAAGTATACTTTGGTAACTGCTTTCATGATTCCCTAAGGTTCACAAGCATCAAGAATCTTGGTGTGGAAAAGGCATTTGATAAAGTCCAACACCCATTCATGCTAAAAACTCTTAGCAAAATGGGCATAGATGGCAAATTCCTCAACACAATAAGGGCCATTTATACAAAGCCAATTGCCCACATCATCCTGAATGGAGAGAGACTGACTTTCCCTTGAGATCAGGAACTAGACAAGGATGCCCACTGTCACCTCTCCTATTCAACATTGTGCTAGAAGTTCTAGTCAGAGCAATTAAACAAGATGAAGAAATAAAGGGCATCTGCATCGGCAAAGAGGAAGTTAAAATCTCCCTGTTCGCAGATGATATGATTGTATATGCAGAGAAACCCAAGGAATCTATAAGTAAGCTGTTCAAACTGATAGAAGAGTTCAGCAAAGTCTCAGGATACAAGATAAACATAAGTAAATCAGTAGGATTCCTTTATACCAACAACGAGACTGTTAAGGAGGAAATTATCAAATCAATACCATTTACAGTAGCCCCTAAGAAGATAAAGTACCTAGGAATTAATCTAACCAGAGAAACAACAGACCTTTACAAAGAGAACTACAAGCCCTTACTACAAGAAACTAAGAGAGACTTAGATAAATGGAAAAACCTACCCTGCTCATGGATAGGAAGACTTAACATTGTGAAAATGTCTATTTTACCCAAAGCAATTTATTTATATAATGCAATCCCAATACAAGTTCCAGCATCATTTTTTAATGAGATGGAGAAACAAATCACCCATTTTGTTTGGAAACGGAAGAAGCCCTGGATAAGTAAGGTACTACTAAAGAAGAAGAACACACTGGGAGGCCTCTCATTACCCGATCTTAGAATATACTACGCTGCCACAGTGGTCAAAACAGCCTAGTACTGGTACAAGAACAGACAGATGGATCAATGGAACAGAATTGAGACCCCAGAGATGACACCAACTGCCTATGAACAGTTGATATTCAACAAAGGCCCTAAGATATTAAACTGGGGTAAAAACAGTATCTTCAACAAATGGTGCTGGCAAAATTGGTTATCCATCTGCAATAAACTGAATCAAGATCCATATCTTACACCTTATACAAAAACCAACTCCAACTGGATAAAAGACCTAAATATCAAACCTAAAACAATAAAGCTCATCCAAGAAAAGGTAGGAACAACAATGGGAGTTTTAATACACAATGAGGACAGACTCCAAAATCTGTCAAAGAAACCTCAATCAACAGAAGAGAAAATAGATAAATGGGAACTATTAAGAATCAAACACTTTTGCTCATCCAAAGACTTTATTAATAGAATTAAAAGAACACCCACAGAATGGGAAAAAATATTTGGCAACTCTATGTCAGACCGACGCCTGATCTCCATAATTTATAAGATACTACAAAATATCAATAAGAAGAAGATAAACCATCCAATTAAGTGATGGGCAAAGGAGATGGACAGACACTTCACTAAAGAGGAGATTCAGGCAGCCAAAAAACACATGCGGACATGTTCACGATCTTTAGTTATTAAAGAAATTCAAATCAAGACAACAATGAGACCATCTCACTCCAACAAGATTGGCCATGATCCAGAAAACACAAAACAACAAATGCTGGAGAAAGTGGAACCCTCCTACACTGTTGGTGGGGTTGCAAAATGGTCCAGCCTCTTTGGAAGGCAATCTGGCACTTCCTTAAAAAAATGGATATCGATATACCATTTGACCCAGTAATTCCACTACTTGGAATATATCCTACAGAATCAAGGCCTTTCACACCAACGGACACATGCACCAGAATGTTTATCGCAGCACAGTCCACGATAGCAAAAAGATGGAATCAACCCAGATGCCCAACAATAGAAGAATGGATAGGTAAACTATGGTACATATACTCAATGGAGCACTACATAATGATAAAGAATAACGATGATTCCAGGAAACATCTCCTAACCTGGTTTCAACTGGAAGACATTCTGTTCAGTGAAAGTAGTCAGCGACAAAGGGACAAATACTGTATGAGACCTCTATGATAAAATCCCCCAAACAGACTTGTGTATAGAAGAAAAGACTCTTTGACAGCTGCAAGGGGGGGGGGGGGAAGGAGGGTGAGGGGGGGCGGGTTTAGTTTAGATAGTTACTAGAAATCTAGTTGGGAGAAAGCGGTGATAGCACACATTAGAAACAAGAACAACATTAAGTGGACTTCAGCGTAACTGGAGTACTCCTTCCATCTTAACTCAATACTGCAAGGATAGAGTAGCTGGGGCGGGGGCTGGGGGACCATGCTTTTAGGCGAATTCCAGGCCAATTGGCACAACTAGCGTTTTGCTCAGAGAGCTCTCTGTACCCCACATTTGTGAGTGGAGTCTGGGGTCTTAAAAGCTGCCAAGCTGCCATCCGAGGACACAGCAAATGGTCCCAACTCAGCAGGAATGGATGCTCCCCGAGGACCAAAATGACATGCGGTAAAGACAACCAAGAAGACAGAGAGACCCACAGGAGTGGGTGCCTACATCGACTTGGGACCGGAAGAACCGGATGATGCCCAGCCACCACCAGTGATAGCCACGATGGAGCTCACAGAGAGGAGTCTCAGTGGCAACACAAGAATAAAAAGGGGTGCATCATGAGATCTCCACTAAAAGACCTCAATTGATGGTCCAGCGGTTTTGGGGTTCCTCTGAGAACATGGCCCCCGGTCCTGATGCTGCCCTTTCCCATAAATTATAACAAAGGTCCACTCTTTGGACAGGAATGGATTGGACTTGGCAATGCAGAGTGACCATATATTGGAAGCACTTTATGGTTCTATACATCTATAGGATATCATCTTGCTGACTTCTGGCTGGAGGAAGGGGAGTGGACGGAGGAGGGGAAAGGAGGCTGTTGGGAGGATGAGACATGTATGGAGCAGAGAGGAATAGTGTGCTGTCGCCGGACAGGGAGAGCAGTGGAAGCTGCATATAGGTGGGCATGTAAATTTATACATCAAGGCACATTTTCACTCAGTTATGTTAAATAAAAAAAAAAAAAAAAGAATCTTGGTGTGTAAGTCCAGGATAATATCTAGCACTTTTAGATGTGGCCACAGAGATTGGTCAAAGAGAAAGAATTTTCCAGAAAGCAAGACAGAGATTACAGATGACAAAAGAGGCTGGAATCTCTCCTGAAGAGTACAATCCAGATGTGTGAAGAGCTAAAACACTGCCAGCTTAGGGCATTTTCACAATTTCCACTGGGCAGGATTTGATCCTTGTTATGGCCCCATGTCATGGAGCTCTGGTAGTGCAGTAGTTAAGTTATACAGCTGCTAACCAAAAGGTCAGCAGTTCAACTCCACCTGCTGCTCCTTGGAAACCCGATGGGGCCATAACTGACTTGATTGCAACAGGTTTGTGGGCCCACATCAGCAGGGTATTACTTACTCTTCTCTTTCTAATACTGGAGTTTCAGGTGCAGTCTTGACAATCCCACTCCATGCTTGTACAGTGGATGATATGGGGTGTAAAGACAACTTATAGCTTGTAGGTTGCCAGATGAGAGGGAATCAGCCCTGACTGAATGGAAAGAACTGAGCAATACCCCCAAGAGTTTGAATTTTGGGTTAGATGGAGCAGTTCTACCAAAGTTTAAAGTCATGCTTCTTGGAAATGAGACTATTGTATGTGTACACAAAAAAAAGGCAGTGTGTTCACAGATAGTTGGTTAAAGAAGTGAACTATGACAGAAATTGCTAGAGTCTCTCAGTATCACACCCTCAGTAGTCACACCCTCATTTCTCTCATAGAAACAAATTCCCCCACCCTGAGCTGAGCACACAATCATGCAGAACAGAAATCACATTCCATAGCCTCTCCTGAAGCTAGATATAACCATACAACTAAGTTCAGACCAATGGCATGTGAGAAGTAGCAAGGTGTAAGACTTTCTGGTTATTGCTTTAGGCTAGGGGAATGTCCTTCCCTTCCCCACTGCCCATATCTACAGGCTAGAACGTGGACTTTATGGAAAGTCCTCTCAGCAATGTCCCAACGATGGTGGAGCAATGATACAGAAGGAACCTGAGCCCTTGAGACAGCAGAGCTGCTGAATCTGCTATGGACTGCAAAAAAGAGCCACTGACTCTGAGTCAATTCTGACTCACAGCGACCTTATAGGACAGAGTAGAACTGCCCCATGGAGTTTCCAAGCAGCACCTGGCAGATTTGAACTTACCACCTTTTGGTTAGAGCATAACCACTATGCCACCAGGGCTTCCAAATGAACTGCATATGCCAAGACTATTAAGTGAGGACATCCCTGGCAGTGCAGTTAGGGCTCTCAGCTGCTACTCAAAAGTCTAGAGGTTCAAACCCAACTAGAGATGTCTCAGAAGATGTCTCAGAAGAGAGGCCTGGTGATCTACTTCCAAAAAAATCAGCCACTGAAAACCCTGCGGAGCACAGTTCTATTCTGACATATGTAAGGTTGCCCGGAATCAGCATCGACTTGATGCCAACTGGTTACGTTTGGGTCGGTGGTGCACAGGCAAGAGAATGTAAATTGTATCTCAAATTTTGCCTTCTTTTTCTAGCTCCACTTTTTCTCTGCTCATTAGAATGCAAGTAAAAATAGTCTTAGCGACCCTCACCCTTTGTGTCAACTTACACCCGATCATGTGAAATCAGGATGTCACAACTTCTGGACTGGGTTTCAATGCTCTATGTAGAGCAGGCAATAGAAGCCACACAGAGATAGTGAGAGGACTATGGGCAGGGCACTGACATTCCACAACTGTAGCATAGCCAACAGTCTGCTTTTCTTTCTATGAAGACAGTGATCCCTGGAGTTATTTAACATAGCAGCAAAAGTCATGGGCTGCTATTTTGTGTATCAGGAGGATGGGAAAAAGCCCAGAAAGTCTCAAAGGCAGACAGAGGAGCTAACATTTAACAGCACACTGGTTACTGGGTGGGGCTTTACTGTCGGGCAAGCTGGGTTTGAGTCTGTCATGGACTGAATTGTGTTCCGCCCAAACATGTGTCAACTTGGTTAGGCCACGATTCCCAGTATTACATGTTGCTGCATTCCGTGATACTCCTGTGTGTTATAAATCATAGTATCTGCCTGGGGTTCAAGAAGATTAAGGTAGGATTGCAACACCCTTACTAAGGTCACATTCCTGATCCAACGTAAAGGGATTTTCCCTAGGGTGCGACCTGCATCACTTTTTTATCTCACAAGAGATAGAAGGAAAAGCAAGCTGAGAGCTGGGAATCTCATACAACCAAGAAAGCTGTGCCGAGAGCACAGCGTGTCTTTTGGACCCAGGGTTCCTGTGCAGAGATGCTCCTAGTCCAAGGGAAGATTGGCAATAAGGCCCATCCTCCACAGCCAACAGGGAAAGCCTTCCCTTGGAGCTGACACATTGAACTTGGACTTCTAGGCTACATTACTATGAAGAAGTAAATTTCTTTTTGTTAAAGCAATTCACCTGTGGTATTTTTGTTACAGCAGTGCTAGACGACTAAAGCAGAGACCGTGTTGGATTCTGTGCGCTCCTAGCCTATTTAAGCTCACAGTCTTCGGTGTCCTCATCTGTAAATGGGTAATAGTGAGGACTGGCTGAGAATATGTACTGCTATGTAGAGTGCTAAGGATAGCACCTAGCACACGGTTAAATGCTTGAAAACAAACATCTAGACATACCAATAAATGAGCATTCTGACCGTATAAAGTCACAATTTTCATGCTCAAGGATTTACTACCTTTCCAAACGGCACACGCTGTTACAGATTGATTTGCGTCCCCCTGAAATACGTGTTGTAATCTTAACCTTAATATGCATGGATAAGGAATTCTGGTGGCCAAATGGTTCAGCGCTCAGCTGTCAATCAAAGGTCAATGATTCAAAAGTGCTCAGCAGGAGGAATGACCCGGCAGTTGGCTCTGGTGAAGATTATAGCCTAGGGTATGCTTTGGGCCAGTTATATAGAGTCCCTATGAGTCAACCCAATGGCCCATAACCACCACCCACTGTGAATGTAATGCCATTTGGGAAAGAGTGTTTTTTTTACACTAATGAGGCTGTGTCTTAAAGCTAACCCCTTTTGAGACACAGAAAAAGCAAATTAGGCAAAGAGAAGAAAGCACACACTGGGGAAGATGGATGCCGCGTGGGACTTGCCAAGGAACTGATGGATTCTAGGGCTGGAGAAGCTAAGACAAAGATTTTCCCTGAGAGAGAGAGAGACACTGAGACAGAGAGAGGAAAGACAGCCTTCTAGAATTGACACTCTTAAGTCTATTTTCTAGCTTCCTACACTGAGAAAAAAACTATTTTCCTAAAGCCACCCATTTGTGGTTATTTCTGTTACAGCAGCGCTAAGAAACTAAGACACCCACACATTGAAGGTTTGAAGCCCTGAAAACTCTTGTTAAGTCCTTACTGACTTCCACAGTTTGGCCAACAAGACTTTGATAATTTTCTGTTTCATTCAGTTTCTTAAAAAATATTTTTGGTGAAAACACAGCAAAACCTTCTCCCATTCCACCATTTCTAGGCATGATGATCAGTGACATTGGTTACCTTCTTCACAGTGCTCTGGATGCTTCTCATTGTGTCACTTCCAGTTACTTAATCTCCCTGCCCCTCCTCCGCAACCTGCTCATCTGTGTTTTAGAGTAGCTGTTGATCCCTTGGCCTCACATTAGCCACTGCACCGGGGTCAGTTGATTCTGTCTCCAACCTACCCTATAGCACAGAACTGAGCCATGGGGTTCACATGAGTGGCTGGTGGATTGGAACTGGTGGCATTTCAATTAGAAGCCTATTTCTTGACCACTATGAAGGGTGGAGGAAGGGGGAGAAAAAAAAAAAACAGCGGCAATAGTGGAGTGGTAATCTTTATTTTTTGACCTAAAATGTTACTTAGTTTAAGTGACTTCATGAGAGCAGTTTAACTTGTAGGTTTGAAGAACAATTCAGGACCACAGTCCTGGGGTCTACTGCAGCCTCAACATGTCCAGTACGTCTGGACTCTTTCAGAATTTCAGTACTGCGCCATCATTTTTGCAGTGGTGATTTAGTAGGGGTAGCTGGGCACTATCTAGTTCTTTTGGTCTCAAAGTGGAGGAGGCAGTGGTTTAGGGGACAGCAGTCTCATTCCTTTTTGCAGCTCTTCCTTTATCTTTTGTCTCCAGCAAATAAAGTCTAATAGTTGTACGCGCTCCATGCAGTTTTAACTGATTGCTGTAGCTGTGCATTTCAGCAGCTACTCTTTATGGGCTTATCCAGTGGCAAGCACTGTGCTAGGGTTCTATGCCATCAGCAAAAGCTCTCAGTCCCAGAACAAAACTATCACATACAGCAGACAATAAGCCAATTTTGTTGCCCAAGCAATCATTTCCTTTCTTATGATATTCCTTTGGGAGCCTCCGCCTGCCTCTTTGCACCCCAGCGTCCCCCAGGCCCCAGTAGGGCTGACCTACCTCCCCCTCCTGACTGCAAAGCATGTCCCAGCCCTGTCCTCTCAGCATGCCCATCATGACTGGTCACTGTGACTGGTTCAGGGTTGCTCACATGAACCAGGTCTGACCAATCAGAGCCAAACCCAGAATCCTGGTGGGTGTTATTGGAAAACAGTATCTTGCTCAGCTGGTGTGGAGTGCTAAGTGTGCAGTGGACATAAGATTGGAGCTGCTGGGACCTTTGTAGGGGGTAGGACTGCCAGGAAAAGCAGCTCACCTGGTAGGCAAGCAGTGCTGGGGGTAGGGGGGAGCGAGGTTCCTGATGATACTTCTGGAGCCCCTGGATCTAGCTGTGCCTCAAGACCACTTGCTGGCTTTTAAGCTAAGTGAAACAATTCACCCCCCACTCTCCTTTTAAAGCCACTTTAAGTGAGGTGACTTCCACAACAGTATAGCTGTTGCACTATTGTAAAGTGCTGTCAAGTCAGTTCTGACTCACAGCTATACCACCCAGCACATACCATGAAACTGACAGAAAGAAAAAGTGGGTCTGGTGTAGAGAGGGAAAGAAAAAAAGAGAAAACAAACAAACAAACTCCACCTATATAAATATCTGCAAACCCTAGTGGCGTAACAGTTAAGTGCTACGACTGTCAACCAAAAGGTAGGCAGCTCACACCCACCAGGATCCTCTCAGAAACTCTACTCAGTCTTATAGGGTTGCTAGGAGTCAGAATCATCAAAAATGGATTTGTTTTTTGGTGTTTAAATAAATGTTTAATAAAGTGCCACACCAAATAAAACACGCAAGCGGAAACCCCGCATCTTTATTTTTTTATAGTCCTTTAGCAGTTTTTATAGGACTTTTTGAAAAAAATGGCTTAACAAGTTTTTTAAAACCATATAAAAGTGTATCAAGTGCAAATGTTTATAGATTAACAATGTTTAACGGGACTAGACAAAAACAGTGGAAACTATACCCTTTGACTTAAAAAAAAATAAAACTCCTAGCCATAAAGTTTTGACCTTATTTTTTGATTCTGTCATAAGTGGTCATTATTTCCAGATGTTGCTGTTCTTGCTCATAAAGGCTAGTAAGGCAGAAGAGCGGCTGTTTGTGTATTTTTTTTTCCATGCCTGCCTGAGTCGGATCCGACTCGACGGCACTTGGCGTTGGCTTGTTTGAAACAGATCAAGAAACAATCTGCTTGCCCCATTTCTTTTAAAAGAAAAAATAAAGATTCCACGGTCGCCCAAATTGGGCCTTTAGGCCCAAGTTCTGAGGCTTTGGGGATCAAGCTGCAGAGCCCCCAAAGCCAAAGCCTCTGCCAAGGTCAAGTCCACAAACTTGGCGGTCTGCAAGTTGAGAGGCAGAAACAGCTGCAGAGCTGTCATAGCAATTCCCTGCAGATTCTCCAGGTGACAGTGAGGGAACCACACAGTCTGACTTGGCACAAGACCCCAAACTGGCCACTGTAGGATCCTTCAGAGAGTAAGTGAAAATGCTCAAGGATGTGTCACAGGAGTGCCTGATTACCCAGTCCCCTCCTCAGTCATAATCCCAAGGGCTGAGTCTGATCTGGAGATGCTTGTGAAGAAAAGCTTTGGTTCCGTCCAGGCTGGTTATTCCTGGTAGAGTCCCCCAAAGTCTGTGGACTTCACAGGCAGCTGACAGTCACCGCCAGGGTTGTGCTGTGCCAATGGTCTGTTTGGTAATAAGAGGAACTGGTTAGTTCTTGGACCTCTTTAAACAGCAATGATGGGAATATATATAGATGAACACACATGACATTATTGGCCGATTTATTTTCAGCAGCTTCTTGCAACCACACCAAGATTTGGAGATATACCCACCTTACAGAGGAAGAAACTGAGGGTCTAGGAGGTTAAAGTGACTGAGTTAGGAGTAGGTCCCCCTTTCTCATGTCTTGGTTAAGTATGGAGCCAGCCTTTTTTTTTCAAACTGTGATTAAGTGAAAGTGTACAATCCAATTTATATTTGCATGCCCACCTACCTGCAGCTCCTTCTGCTCTCCTTGCCTGGTGACAGCACACTCCTTTCAGTTCTATACATGTCATAACCTCTTAACAATCTCCTGTCCCCTCCTTTCCACCCTCTCCACTCCCCTCTAGTAAGAGGCCAGTAGGATGACATCCTATAGATGCACAGAACCATAAAGTGCACACACGACGTGGCCACTCTGTGTCCCTGGGTCCAACCCATTCCAGCCTGAAGAGCTGACCTCAGTAATGATTTATGATCAGGGGCAGTGTCAGGTCTAGAGCCCACGCTCCCAGGGGAACCCTCAGGCCTTCAGACCATCAACTGCCATCTTTCACTGGAGTTCTTAGGGTGCACCCCCTTTTTCTTTCTCATATTGCCACTGGGACTCAACACTGTGAGCCCCATCACAGCTGTCACTGGTGGTAGCCAGGCACTATCTGGTTCTTCTAGTCACACGTTGATACAGTCACTCATTCACGTGTGTCTTTTTGTCTTCTGGGTTCTTTTTTCCTCATGTCATTGTTGTCCTTGGTGGCCATCTGTTCCAGCTGAGTTGGGACCATTTGGTGTACCTCAGATGGCAACTTGCTAGCTTTTGAGACCCCAGATGCCACTCACCAATATAGGGTACAGAAGACTCTCTTAGCAATAAGCTACTTACGCCAATTGGCCTCAATATCCCCTGAGAGCATGGTCCCCAGACCCTTACCCTTGCTATTCTATCCTTGCAATAGTTAAGATTAAGACTGGAAGAGTCTTCAGGTTTGGAGACTGCATTTTCCTTAACTGCTGTCCATGTATTCACAGTAATACAGTGAAAGTGGTAGAGGAAGAAGTAACGCTATTTTACAAATAAAAAACAAAAACAGTGTGGGGCCCAGCGAAGTCCAGCAACTTGTTAAAAAATCACACAGCTGAAAAAAAAAGTCCACGTTGGGATTCATACCTATCTCCTCTAATTTCAGTTATATGACTGTTTTTGACACTTTCATCAAAAAGAAACCTAAACCGACTGCTGTTGAGTCAATGCCAACACACAGCAACCTGTAGGACAGGGTGGAACTGCCCCATAGAGTTTCCAAGCAGTGCCTCGCAGATCTCAACTGCTGACTTTTTGGTTAGCAGCTATAGCACTTAACTACTATGCCACCAGCGTTTCCCATCAAAAAAAAAGCATGGTAAAAAATGAAAGAGAAATGAGTTTGTCTTTTTTAGTTCCTGTGACTGTAGGTCTTATAGGGAAGTGAAGGGGAGAGTAGCCCTACTAACTCAATTGGCACCATGGATTAACTGAATTTCAAAGTGTCTTGCTAGCATTCACACCCCACTCTTATAAACTATGGCGCACACCAGTGTCTAGGTGGTCAACACATTCTAACTCCCTTCTCCTCACTGGTTTCTACTATAGAAGCTGAGAAAACTGGATACTCCACTTCCTAGCCTCCCCTCTAGTTCACGTTCACCACCTGACAAAGTCACAGTCAGTGTGAAGTCAGTTCTGTGAGAGTGGGGAGAAAACCTGGGCAAGATTTCCCTTTTTTTTACCCCCATCAAGGCCACAGTGCCTACAAGTAGGAGAGCTGCGATTTAAATCCCAAAGCTTTGGACTCCGGCGTTTGTACTATTTGCCACTCTGTTAAAATACACGTTGTTCCCTTTATCCTTAAAACAACTGCATGTCCAGACACAGATGTTGCTATTACGTGCCACTGAGTCAGCTCTGACCCCTACACCCTCACGTGCGACAGAAGGACACACTCCCCAGTCGTGCACCATCCTCACAATTATTACATTTGAGCCCACTGTTGCAACCACTGTGTCAGTCCATCTCTTTGCGGGCTTTCCTTTTTTGCTGACCCTCGACTTTTCTAAGCATGATTGCTTCTCCAAGGACTGGTCCTTCTGATAACATGTCCAAACTATGTGGATACAGCCTTGCCATCTCTGCTTCTAAGGGCACTCTGGCTGTACTTCTTCCGAGGCAGATTTCTTTGTTCTTTTTGCAGTCCATGGTATGTTCAGCATTCTTCACCCATAGCATAATTCAAAGGTGTGAATTCTTCTTTGGTCTTCTTATTCACTGTCCAGCTTTCACGTGAATATGAGGCAACTGAAAACACCAAGGCTTAGGTAAGATGCACCTTAGAGCTCAAAGCCACATCACTGCTTTTCAACACTTTAAAGAGGTCTTTTGCAGCAGATTTGTCCAGCACAGATACAGATATTATCATGGATTGCACAGTATCCTCCAAAACTTTGTGTCAACTTGGTTAGGCCATGATTCCTAGTACTGTATGGTTGTCCTCCACTTTGTGATTTTTCTATGTATTATAAATTATAATGGAAACCGTGGTGACACAGTGGTTAAGCGCTATGGCTGCTAACCAAAAGGTCAGCAGTTCAGACCTGCCAGGTGCTCCAGGTCAACAGTTTCAGGGGTTCATTCAGCCTCTGTGGCTCCAGAATATTTAGAGTCCATGAGAATTTGAAATTCTATTACACGTTTTTACTCTTTTGATCATGATTCTTCTAGGGAATCTTTGATCAAAATGTTCGATAATGGTAGGTGGGCACCATCCAGTTCTTCTGGTCTCATGGCAAAACAGGCTCACGGAGGCAATCAGCCACGCATTCCGTTTCCTCCTCCTATTCCTGACTCTCCTTCCTCTGCTGCTCCAGGTGAGTAGAGACCGACTGTTGTGCCTTGAAGGCTCACTTGCAAGCTGTGAAGACTCAAGACACTACACAATGAACTAGCAGGTAGAACAGAAGCGCTAAATACATTAGTAAGCCAATTAATTGGAAGGTTCCATGAAACCATGACCCTAAACCTCCAAATCAAGGAACCAAATCCCAGGAGGTGTTTGGTTGTACATAAGCTGCTTCAGCAGCTCCCCTTTTATTCTGTTGTTGTAAATATTATCACACAGCTTTTGACAATTCAACTTTTTACAGTTGCACAACTTACTAACAGCATTTAGGATCATCAACAGTATAGCCCTATCCTTAATGTAATTTTCCACCACCATTACTGCTGTCTTCATTTCCCTCCCCACCCAGAAACCACTAGTAAACTTTAGTCTAATACATTTGCCTTTTTTATAAAAATGAGGTCATTCTTGTTTGTCCCACTGTGATCATGTTATTTCACTCACGATGTCTTCAACCTCCACCCATCCTGCAGCACGGGTCAACATTTCATTTCTCCTTCTGGCTAAACAGTGTTCCACCGTACGTATATACCACATTTTGTTTATTCATTAATCTGCTGATGGACATTTAGGCTGTTTCCACCTTTTGGCTATCGGGAATAGTACTGCAATAAATATTGGTGTCTGTCTCTGAGTCTCTGCTTCCAAGTCTTCTGGGTACATATCTAGGAGTGGAAGTGCTGGGTCATATGGAAGTTTCCAGTTATAGCTTTCTGAGAAAACACCTCACTGTCTTCCTCAATGGCTATACCACTTTGTATTCCCACCAGTAATGGATGAAGGTTTCAATTTCCCCACATCCTCATCAACATCTAGTTTTCTTTTTTTTTTTTTAATTGTTGTTGCTGTTTGTTTTTAATTCTAGCCATCCTAGTAGGAGTGAAATGGTATCTCACCGTAGCTTGGATGTGCATCCCTCCAGTGGCTAAGGACACTTAGCATCTTTTCATGTGTTTGGTGACCATCTGAATGTCCTCTTTGGTCAGATGTCTGCTCAAGTCTTTTGCTTGTTTTATGGCTGGGTTATTTGTCTTTTTGTTGTTAAGTGTCCAAGTTTTAAACGTATTTTGATTATTACATTCTTGTTGGATATATGGTTTTTGAAGATATTCTCGCAGTCGGTTGCTTGTGGTTTTACTTTTTGGTAAAATCGTCTGAGGAACAAAAGTTTTTAATTTTTATGATGTTCTGCTTATTTATTTTGTCTTTTGCAATTTGTGCTTTTGTTATCATATTCAATAACCCATTGTTGAACACTAGGCCTGACAATGTTACCTGTTTCTTGTTCTAAGAATTTTATGGCTTTAACTGGCACATTTAGATCCTTAATTCATTATGAATTTATTTTTAAGTACAGCATGCGGCATGGATCCTGTTTCATTTTTCTGCATGTGAAAATCTAATTTTCCCTGCACCATTCATAGAAGAAATTTTTCTTTTCCCATGAAATGGACTTAGCACCCCTATCACAAATCAATTAGCCTTCGATGTTTTAGTTTATTACTGGACTCTGAATTGTACTCCACTGGTGTATGTGTCTATTACTATACCAACACCAGATTGTTTTAACCAAAGCTGTATCGTATGTTTTAAAATCAGAAGTATGAGCCCTCCTACTTTGTTCTTCTCTTTCAATACTGTGCTAGCTATTTGGGGGCTCCTATCTTTCCACATAAAGATGAGGACTGGCTTTTCTATTTCTGTAAAGAAGGCTGCTGGAGTTTTTACTGGGATTTTGTTGAATCTGTAGATCACTTTACAGCCTTAGAAGCCCTATGGGCATCTCTACTTTGCCCTAAAGGGTCATTATAAGTTGGAGTTGACTTGAGAGCAAGAGGTTCTACCTACTAAGGCAGACAATAAAAAGACTTGCAAAATGTAAACAATGCTATCATTCCTCTCACTAATTCTTGTTCGAAAATTACAGCTGGTTTTCACTGAAAGATGCTACTTATGTAATGCTATTTTTAGATGAATAACTAAATATTTTAAAAATCTGTCTTAGTTTTAATGAAGTAATCTATAGACTGTACTCACACAAAAATCTTTGGAAGTCTCAATGATTTTTAAGAATGTAAAACAGGTGCTGAGAATAAAACGTTTGAAAAACTAGTGGAAACAATGAGTCTAAGCTTTCCGGCTGGGAGAGGGCATGGATAAAAACATTCAAGGTAAGCTTTACACACAATTTTTAATCTCTTCTGACACAGATTTCAAGAGTCAACTAACTGGAACCACAAGACATAACTCCAGAGATACCAATTATGAGAACCATTCCTCAGCAATTTCAAATTATACCCACTTCAGGTTTTAGTTTTCAATTTATGAATACCCCAATAACCTTTAGGTAAGAAGTTCAGAGACTTCTACAGACAACTTCCTTCAAAATTCAAGATATTGGTTCTTTTAGAGCAAGGGCTGGCAAACCATGGCCCCCAGGCCAAGTTCAGGTTACCGCCTGTCTTTGTAAATAAAGTTTTACTGGAATGTCACCATGGCCATTATTTTCTCTACTGTCTGTGCTACTGTCACACCACAGCAGCACGGATGAGTAGGTGTCACAGAGACTGCATGGCCCACAAAGCCTCACATATCTACTCTCTGGCCTTGTAGAAACTGTTCACCTACTTCTGTTTCAGAGTCACTTTTTATCATGCTCAAGAGGGCTTTGGAGTCAAGTGACTTGGATTTAAGTCCCTTCTCTGCCACTTTCTGGCCTCGTTTTTCTACCACAGAATGGGGCTAGTACCCACCTCAAAGCATGGCTTATGTGATAAGGCCTGGAAATCTTCATCTTTAGCAAGAGCTTTAGTTGACGCATCACGGAGCTTGTGGTTTTACTTAGTTTCAAAAGCCAACACACAGGGACTTAGTTTCAAAAGCCAAAACACAGAGCAAAAATCAAGTACAGACGAGCTCACTCTCAGAAACCCCTCAGGAAGGTGACACTTTATAGGCAAACGTACTGTCTCCCAGTAATTTCAGCACAGCTGGTTTTTCCTTCAACCTCTAAAGAGACTGCTTTTCCTTCAATTGAAATCCCAGAGGAGGTAGCTGGAATTCAGGATCACCTTACAGGAACAAAATCCATATATTCGAAGACCAGACTCACAGTGCGGTGAGATACACTCTGAAGAGCACAGGGGACAAAGACAGATGGAACTGTGCTTCACGGCTCCCGCATCACTGTAGGTACAGGAGTTGAGAATGTGGTTTTCTCCTGCTGTCTCCTCTCTCCACCGCAATAACCACCTTTATTTGAATTTTTCTAAATTAAATGGTCATCATTTAAAAGGACACAGTAATAATTACCTCACAGAGTTCCCATGACAATGAAATGAGTTATCCTGTGTTGGACAGATGCTGGTAGCAATAATTTTTGTTTCATACTCCACTGTAAGTTATTTGATGTCTGACACGTATAGGTAATTATGAGAACCATGTGTCTCTTACAGTTTTGTTTCTAGACATTGTCTAGGGTTAGGGTATTATCTGTAAAAATCATCCCAAATGGTGTAGATTACATTATCCCATTGGCATGTACTTACCTGGGAGAAAACCAGCAGCTGATGAGGCTGGAGGCCACCATATAAGACACAGTGACTATCCCCGACAAGGCAAGTGATACAAAGGCTAAGCCACAGAGGACACACAGCAGTGACAGACCACCCACCGAAATGACCAGTCCTAGGAAAAAGGCATAGTTAGAAGACATGTTCACTGAAAACAGGATGAAAGCTGCCAATGTGTTTAAAATAATGAGTTAACTCAGGTTTTGTTTTTTTTTTTTAAGAGATTTCTCAGAAAAATGCAAATTTCTGGCACTGTCTACATAGGTGACCTGGCTGCCCAAGCATGCAAAACTGTACAGTAACAACTGGCTGGTCCTCGGTGTTCTCCAGACTCCACTTTTCCCAACTATACTGCTCTTGGCCCATTTTGCTCATTTTTGTACCTGTATGGCATATGAGGTTATGGACCTCAAGTCAGGAACGGGCTTTAATAGAATCCTCTAAGGTAAGTCAGGCAGAGTGGTAGTACAGCACATAAATTACTTTTAATGTTTCAAAATACCTAACGAATACTATAATTAATACTGACCTATGGGGCTATAGGTATAAGGGCTATATATGCTAAATAAAGCAAAATAAAAATGTAACCTTTGATTACAGCCTTTACAACCCAGCCTGGCAACGACCATGTGCTAATTACAGCTCTGATCAGCAACTTGGTTCACTAATGAGTGATTTTTTTTTCTGGGGACATCAATAAATTACCACTGAGTAAGTGCAGGGAGAACATATTTTTCATATGTGGGGTCTACAGGAAAAACCTGTAAAAGGGGCAATGGAAAAGGCATGGACTTTCACAGTCCATAGCCAATTGTCTGAATCTCAGTTCAGTTATTTGCGATGTGACTTACAGCTTTAGTCTGACAAATCTATAAAAAGTATACAATAATATTTACCTTTAAAGGCTGTAAAGGCATGACAACCGAGGGCACTATTATACATGTGATGGATGGTCACTGTTTCCACCCAGCACACTTTCCCTGGCATCCTTCACAGCAAACAAACTCTTTTCAAGGAAGAACTAACAATGTGCAATGATGGTGTAGGCAAGTTCCTTCTCCTTGCCGTGGGAGTGGTCAAACTGCCCAGGCCTATCTCCTTGGAGAACTCCATCTCCATCGTGACAATGGTTTCAGAAATGGACCCCAGAAAGAAAGGCAGGTACAATACGTCAACAGATGCTCTGCCTTTTCATAAAGATTTCAATTTACAGCAATCTTAAGTTGCTGTTTCTCAGTGTAGCCTGTTACAGGCTTGTGAAAAATTCAGGTTCCTGGGCCCCACTCCAATCTCTGGATGGGGCCTGGGTGTTTGCATTTTTAAAAAGCACACTCATAGTCTGAAAATCACTGTTCTGAAGGCTTGGCACATGCTGCTTTCCTATCCAAAAAACCCTTCCCTGACTACCCAAAGCCAAGGGCTGAATATTTCTCAACCCTCCACCTCCACTGTCTTCCTTGATACCATCAAAATCTAATGGTTCTCTCCTTTCTCTTTACATTTACTTTGCTTCTGGACTCAACAATACACTCCTTCTTCCATCCCTTCACCCACCTACTCACTCATATTTACTCTGCCTGGCTGGACTCAGACTCATTTGTCTATCATGCCTACCTTCTTCCTTGAATGTAAGCTGCCTTATCCATGGTCTCCTGTGCAGGAAAACAACGCTGGGTGCTCAGAGCCCTGGGAAACCATGGAGTGGACCAGAGATGAACCAATAACCCGAGAGCAACCATCCCTTTGGCCAATATCCTGTGGTCTGTAATCTGCTCTGAAAGGGCAAACTGAGCCAATCTCTGGGATTTTAACTTAGTGAAACAGGGAGAAGTTGCCAAGTGGCAGTAGTACTTCAGGAAGAAAAGCAGGCAGGGTAGAGCCTCACCACCTAGTAAGGCACCTGGCATGCACCAGGTACTCTGTAACTAGCTACAGAAGCCATGGCCTTTCTGATTAGTGACAATAATCATAATAATTATTATTATTAGCTAGCATTCATTCATTGGCAGCTACTGTGTGCCAGGCTGTATGCTATGAACTTTATGGAATTCTTAGCTTTGATCCTTAGAACAGCTCTCTGATATGGTATCCCAATATCCCCAATTTACATATGATGAATCTAAAGCTCAAAGAGGATAATATCATGCTGGCTAAGATCCACACTGATAACAGTAGCATTCTAATCTAAACTGCAGAATTCATTTAACTACTCTGACAACCTGCCTTGGTTGATGTGATTTTGACAAGAGCAGAAGCCATTGACGACAGTGGCAGATGGCTGACAAATATTGTCCTCGTGGTTGAATCATTTTCAGAGACAGAGAATAACTGAGCAGATACCTTCCAGTAATATGACTCCCACAAAAGCAGTCACTGACGTCAGTACCACGAAGAGCAGGAAGAACCCAACTGGAACCACCGACATGGCAATGAACACCAGCAGGGTGAGGGCCAGGAAAGGATGGCTGTCCAGGTACTGACCCACTGGAGACTCCACAAAGGCAACCACCTGCGGGCAAATGAGAAAGAGCCAGGACTGAATGCCACAATAGAGTGTCTTGCTGTCATCGCTGGGCAAACTTGTCCAGGGCCCTATATCTCAAGATGAATGACTGGACCAAGCTTTGTAAAGTCTAGTCAGAAGTTGTAAAATTGGAAAACTTAGAAGTCACCACAAGACTTCCCCCAAGACATGAATCACATCATCAACAACTGGAGGCAGGTGTGGCATGGTGGGTTGTTTGAGGGTCCCACCCAACCACAGATCTCATGAAAGGAGGACAGGACCATGCACAGCTCTACAGCTTAACACAGGCTCTCTCAGCAGACAGCCACAGCGTACGAGTGCCCTGATGTCATGTAAAATCTGCATCCAACTTCAGAGCTGAGGTTTTCACAAGGAGGCCACTGGGGCACAATGCAGCGATGCCCAGGGAGCTCACTAGCACATCACTTGCAAATTTGTTAGAAATGTAGAATTGCAGGCCCCACCCCAAACCAAGACCTGTTACCATCGTAGTCCCACTGATTTCAACTCATAGCGACGTTATAGGATGGAGAAGAACTGCCCCACAGAGTTTCCAAGGAGTGCCTGGTGGATTCCAATGCTGAACTTTTGGTCAGCAGCCACAGCACTTAACCCCTTAGCCACTGGAGGCCTCACCCCAAGCCTGCTAAATCAGACTCTGCATTTTAATGAGGTCCTCAGGTGGTACGTGTACATAGGATTGACTTAACTGTCCAGAGTCAGTTTCCAAGTAGTTAAACCTACCCGTTAAAAGTGAGGTCTTCTGACTCTGTATGCCAAACACTTATACAACAGATGCCACCCCATCTGGCAAAAATGCATCTGTGTCACCAAACCTGGATACCAAAGCCATAGCCGTGACTACTGCATACCCATATATTAATAGCTCACCTGCCTTCACACTGGGATTCGACTCAGTGGAGCAATGAGTTTTAGCGTAGGGCTGGCCCCAAGGTTGGGAATGCCTAACCCAAGGCCACTAAGTTGATTCCAACTCATAGCAACCCTACTAATTCTTAAATCAAAATGAAACCCACTGTGATTGAACTGGTTCTCACTTGAAGCAACCTTAGAGGACAGAGTACAACAGCCCCACAGGGTTTTCAAGGCTATAATCTTGATGGAACCAGACTGCCACATTTTTCTCTTGCAGAGCAGCTGGTGGAATGGAACTGCCAACCTTTCAGTTAGCAGCCGAGAGTTTAATCACTGCCCTGCCAAGTGTCCATCTACCTCTTCTAGGTGCCATGATTTTCTTTACTCAGTCCCTCAGTAACGGTGTGTCAGTCTCCCATCAAAATGGACCGTTCCTATGCCTCATTCCTCAGGGGCCTTTAAGCCAGCAGCTGGAATAAAGGCATAATTCAAGCTACAGCAGTCACACAGGCAACTACCAATACCTAAACACCTCCCAGAGCCAGCTAAATCACTCGAGTCGTTCAAATGGTAGGGATTTCAAGGCAAGTTGGGAAGCAGGAAGGCTTTGTGGTCCATGGTGATGGTGATACATGTGTAGGGCTGGTTCTACTGACATAGTAAAGGCTGTCCCGATGAGTGAAACTTGGCTGCAAACTAAAAGGTTGGCACTTTGAACCTGCCAGGTGCTCCTTAGAAACCCTATGGGGCAGTTCCACCCTGTCCTATAGTGTTGCTGTGAGTTGGAATAAACTCAACGGCAAAGGGTTTGTTTTTTTGTTTTGCTTTTTTTTGGCTCCAAGGAGAAGCCACTGTTTTAGAGCTTCAGAAGAGCCTCCTAAGCAGAACTCTTGCTCAGGGAATGACAAATTTCACTTCATACCAAGTCACAAAATCGCACAGTATCCATAGGCTACACTGCCTCCTACTGTGCCACTCAACAACCCAAAAACCAAACCCACTGCTATGATTCTGACTCACAGTAACCTACAGGACAGAGTTTTCAAGAGTTTCCCCACAGAGTTTCCACAGAGCGCCCAGTGGATTTCAACTGCTGACCTTTTGGTTAGCAGTCATAGCTCTTAATCACATGCCACTAGGATTTCCGTTCAACAAAAGCTACCAAAGACTTGTCTCTTCAGTGTCTCTGGCCAGAGATGACTGCATCAGAAATCACCTCTGAGCTGGGCTACCCATTCCAACACTCTATTAGCAGGGCCCAACAAGATCCTCCTAAGTTCAGGAGGCTGAAGGTGAGAAAGAGGCCAAGGAACGACTCAGAGTGCAAGGCTGGTACTTGGGTGCCCTTAGTTAAGTCTTCCAGGTGTCAGCAGATAGATCAAACTGATCTTTGGGCTCCTTACTATTGAAAAGATTCCTGTAACCTTGCTATCCCACTGGGGAGGAAGAGACGAGCTCTCCAGGACAATGGGAAGCAGGGTATACAGTGAGCTCACTGTCCTGTTGTGAGGAACAGACCAGCTCTCCAGGACAGTGAGCAGAAGGGTACACTGTGAGCTTGCAGTCCCACTGGGGAGCAACAGACCAGCTCTCCAGGAGAGTGGACAGCAGGGTACACTGCGTGCTTACCATCCCATAGAGGACAAACAGACAAGCTCTCCATGACAGTGTGCAGCAGGGTATACCGTGAGCTTTCAGTCTCACTGGGGAGCAAGAGACCAGCTCTCCAGGGCAGTGGACAGCAGGGTATACAGTGAGCTCACTGTCCCATTGTGAGGAACAGACCAGCTCTCCAGGACAGTGGGCAGCAGAGTACACTGTGAGCTTCCTGCCTCACTGAGGAGGAAGAAACCAGCTCTCCAAGACAGTAGGCAGCAGGGTACACTGTGAGCTTGCCATCTCCAAGACAGGCATAGACCAGTTCTCCAGGACAGTGGGCAGCTGTGTACGTGATGAGCTTACTGTCCCAATGGAGGAACAGATAAGCTCTCCAGAACAGTGGGCAACAGAGTACACCGTGAGCTTACCATTCCCCTGGGGAGGAAAAGACCAACTCTCCAAGACAGTGGGCATCAGGGTACACTGTGAGCTTCCTGCCTCACTGAGGAGGAATAGACTAGCTCTCCAACACAGTGGGCAGCAGGGTACACTGTGAGCTTCCTGCCTCACTGAGGAGGAATAGACTAGCTCTCCAAGACAGTGGGCAGCAGGGTACACTGTGAGCTTACCACCCAGCAAGGGAAGGCTTATGCAGCACAGCACTGAGGAAACTGGAACCCACAGGGTGCCAGGCTTAAGTTTATACCTGCCCTGCCCAGCCTAGTAGCCACTAACCCAATGTGGCCACTGAGCCCCTGAAGTGGGGCTAATGTGACTGAAGAACTCAATATTTAATTTCAAAACTGATCCTTGATTCAGTTACTGGAAAACTTCTAAGTATGTTTCAAATGAGTTGAGCACATGCTGTCTTCTGTTTCAACGGTAAATTTCATGAAATCTGAATGGAGATCAAGTACTTCTGATGAGAATTTAGCATCTGAATTGGGATGTACTCTAAGTATATGAAAAAAGTATGCAAAATAGCTCATTAATCATGTTTTATACCGATTTACATGTCAACATTACATTACCTCGAATCCACTGGATTAAATTACATTATATAAATTAGTTTCATCTGTTTCTGTGTTTTACATGTGACTACTAGACAATTTAAAATTACATATGTGGCTTGTATAGTATTTCTATTGGATGGTGCTCATTTAAACTTTCTTTACCAAAAGAAACAGAGAACAGCTGCTAGCATTCGAGCAGAAGAGTGACGTCATCAAGGAGCCTTGGTGGCACAGTGGTTACAGTGACAGACTGCTAACCAAAAGGTTAAAAACCACCAGTGGCTTTGCGGAAGACGGTGATTTACGGGCTTCATAATCAACTCTACGGCAGTGGGTCTGGGATCATGGTTTGGTAACATCATCCAAAAGAGCGCTGGTGGTGTAGTAGTTACGTGCTCAGTTGCTAACTAAGAGGTCAGTGGTTTGAATGTATCAGTCACTCCACAGGAGACACAGGTGGCAATCTGCTTCCATAAAGGCTTACAGCGTTAGAAACCCTCTGCGGCAGCCCTATGCTGTCCTACAGAGTTGCTAGGAGTCAAAATTGACCCAGTGGCAATGGAGAATGGCGTCAGGTGACATAAACAAAACCTGTTTTTAAGAAAGACAATCCTGACCATTATGTGCAAGAAGCAATGAGGCGTATCTGCTAGAAATGCTAGGTCTGACAATTAAGGTAACAAACTTAATTGTTTTAAGTGCTACATACCTCACTGCTGAGTATCATTACAGTCACCTTCCAAGTACTCTCCTTGGGAAGCTATGTACTGACACCAGCACCTACTCCGTCCTTCAGAATGGCCATTGTGTGTGGTGGCAAGTTTGTAAACTTAATTCTATTGTTGTCTGTGTGGGAATTTTTAGTCAGTAAACAAATAACTGTGTTGGAACACCCTCCCTACTCACCTGGTCTGGCCCCCAGTGCCTTTTTTCTTTACCAAAAGATTGAAAGGAAGACATTTTGATGACATTTCCGGGACATTAAGGGTACCATAATGACAGCTCTGGTGGCCATTCCAGAAAAAGAGTTCCAAAACTGCTTTGAAGGGTGGGTTAGGCCCTGGGGTCAGTACTTTGAAGGCGACCATAATGATATTAACAGTGAAGTGTGAAGCACGTTTTCTAGAATGATCTGTAAGACGGGAGTTATTGCCAGCCAAATCCAGGTTGATATCAGAGAAGGGTAAGGAGAAGACGATGTAAGAAAGGAAAGGACAAGAGAAAAATTAATAATACCTGGAGGACAGCTGGGTATGGGAATCCAAGAGAAGAAAGGTCAAGTTTGTTCTATTTCTAGTCCTTAAAGAATCTACTTTTTTTTCCTTTGTCTCTTCTGGGTCTGTGCCCCCAAACTAGCAAGTCAGTTTGCTAAGCAGAAAGGCAATTTTAAGATTCAGACAGTTAAATATCAAATCTAAAACGTAAAGCTCACCCAGGAAAAAGCAGGAACAATGGAAGCTTTAATACACAATGCAGACAGACTTCAAAATCTGTCAAACTACAAACAACAGAAGAGAAAACAGATAAATGGAAACTACTTAGAATCAAGCACTTGCTCACCCAAAGACTTTATTAACAGAATTAAAAAGCCACCTACAGAATGGGAAAAAATATCTTGCAACTGTATGTCAGACCAATGCCTGATTTCCATAATCTATAAGGTATTACAAAATATCAATAAGAAAAACATAAAAAATCCAATTAAGCGATGGGTAAAGGAGATGGACAGATACTTCTCTAAAGAGGAGATCCAGGCAGCCAAAAAACACATGGGGACATGTTCATGATCTTTAGTTATTAAAGAAATTCAAATCAAAACTACAATGAGATACCATCTCACCCCAACAAGGTATGCCATGATCCAAAAAACGCAATAATGCCGGAGAGGCTGTGAAGAAATGGGAACTCTCCTACACTGTTGGTGGGATTACAAAATGGTGCAACCTCTTTGGAAAGCAATCTGGTAGTGCTTCCTTAAAAACCTGGATATAGACACGCCATTTGACCCAGTAATTCCACTGCTCGGAATATATCCGACAAAATCAAGGCCATTTACACCAACTGATGCATGCACACAAATGTTTATCACAGCACAGTCCACAACAGCAAAAAGGTGGAATCAACCCAGATACCCAAAAACAGAAGAATGGACAGGTAAACTATGGTATATCTACTCAGTGGAACACTACACAATGATAAAGAACAATGATGATTTTAGGAAACATCTCATAATCTGGTTTCAGTTGGAGGACATTATGCCGAGTAAAAGTAGTCAGCAACAAAAGGACAAATATTGTATGAGACCCCTATGATAAGAACTTAAAACCAGACTCATGCATAGAAGAAAAGACTCTTTGATGGCTGCAAGGGAGGGGAGGATAGGAGGGCGAAGTGGGGGAGCATTTAGATTAGATAGTTTATTGAAATTTGGTTGGATGAAATCTGGGACAGCACACGTTAGAAAGAAGATCAATACTAACTGGACTTCAACATAATTACTTCTTCCATCTTAACTCAATACTGAAAGGACAGAGTAGCTGGCATGGGGGGGCCCAGAGACCATGCTTTCAGGGGAAATCGAGGCCAACTGGCACAACTAGCATTTTGCTAAAAGAGCCTTCTGCACCCCATATTGGCAAGTGGTATCTGGGGTCTTAAAAGCTGCCAAGCTGCCATCTGAGGATACAGCAAATGGTCCCAACTCAGCAGGAACGGATGATCACCAAGGACCAAAATGACATGGGGGAAAGAGAACCCAGAAGACAGAGGGACCTACGTGAGTGGGTAACTATATCAACTTGGGACCGGAAGAACCAGATGGTGCCCGGCCACCACCAGTGATAGCCGTGATGGAGCTCACAAAGTTGAGTCTCACTGGCAACACAAGAATAAAAAGGGGTGCACCCTGAGATCTCCACTACAAGACTGCAACTGATGGTCCAGGGGCCTTGGAGTTCTCCTGGGAGCATGGCCCTTGGCCCTGATGTTGTCCCTGTCCATAAATCATAATGGAGGTCAACTCTTTGGATAGGAATGGATTGGACTTAGCAACACAGAGTGACCAAATCATGTGTGCACTTTATGGTTCTGTGCATTCATAGGATGTCGTCCTGCTGACCTCTTACTGGAGGTAGAGGAGTGGGTGGAGAGCAGGGGATAGGAGATTTTTGGGAGGATAGGGCATGTATGAGCGGAGAAGAGTGTGCTGTCACCAGGCAGGGAGAGCAGTGGGAGCTGCATATAGCTGGGCATGCAAATTTATATGGGAATGTACATTTTCACTCAATCACAATTAAAAAATAAATAAATAAATAAATAAATAAAAGATTCACACAGTTAAACCAGAAGTTGTTTTCTCCCAAGAAGACTAGCCCTGCTGAGGTCAGGGTGTCAAAGACGAGGAAGGATATGATTTAGTCTTGTATGGCAATAATAGAAAGCATTCATTACACTCACAGGTGTCAAGCACCTCACAAGGTGAATGTTAGCATTTAATTAGTTAAGGCATGTCTAACACCTAAAACAGTGCTTACTGAAACCAAATCCATTGCCAGTGAGTCAATTCCAACTCCCAGGAACTGTACAGGACAGAACACAACTGTCCCACAGGGTTTCCAAGGAGCACCTTGTGGACTTGAACTGCTGACCTTCTGGTTAGTAGCCTAGCTGTTAACCGACAGCCCCAAGGGTTTTCAGCACACAGTTTGCTCCACAGTAAATGTTGAATCAACACTGATTAATGTAAACATGGGGCCCTTTGGGCCTTTCAGTAACAAGAGGCCCAGCCTGATATCTGGAATGCTGCTGGTCCAATTTAAAAATAGCTCGAAGAGTCCACAGAGTGCTGGAGCAATTCTGGAGCAAGTCCAGAAAAGATCACTGCAGAATACAGCTCTAGACTGCAAAGCAGTGTCTCTCTGATAGATCCTGGTGGTGCCGTGCTGTCTAGTACAAAAACACAGATTAAAAAAGTTACATGTACATATGTACATATATTGACATGTTACACTGAAAAAAGCCTGGGAAGAGGACATACAACAAAATGTTAATAGTATTATCTTTGGCAGCTCTTTATTTTTTCCTGACAAAATGCTGGAAGGCATACTGCTGCATGCCATCGAGTTGATTTAACTCACAGTGGCCATACAGGACACAGAACTGCACCTAAGGGTTTCCTAGGCTGTAATTGTTGCGGGAGCATACTGCCAGGTCTTGTCTCCCTAGAAATGGGTTCGAACTGCTGGTTAGTCAGCAGCCAAGTGCTTAACGGCCGTGCCACCAGGGTTCCTTAAAAGGCAGATAAAAAGAATCAATCAAGCTAAATATGCAAGAAAGCAGAACGCACTATCTCAAATTCCAGTGCCACTGAGTGACTGTTGACCACTGGTAAACTGAAATGGGTGACATGCATACTAGATTTTGAAGACTGAGTACAAAAACAAAACAAAAGCCCAAACCCACAGCCATTCAGTTGATTGTGACTCACAGTGATCCTACAGACAGGGTAGAACTGTCCCACAGAGTTTCCAAGGAGTGCTTTGTGGATTTGAACTGCAGACCTTTGGATCATTAGCTGTAGCACTTGACCACTATGGCACCAGGAACAGCATGTAAAATAACTCACTATTTTCAACATAACAATCATGTGCTGAAATGACAATAATTTGGATAGACTGGGTTAAATGAAATATTAAAAAAAAACAAAATAACCCACTGCCATCAAGTTGAGTCCAATTCATAACGACCCTATAGACAGAGGAGAACTACCAACCCTCTGGTTAGCAGCTGTAGCACTTAACCACTATGCCCAAACAGTTTCCATACGAAATATATAAAAAAAAACAAAAAACAAAAAACCCAGTGCCAATATACATATTACTAAGTTAACTTCACCTGTTTCATTTTACTTTTGAAATATGGCTACCAAAACCTTTTGAGGTTATCAGTGGTTCAGGGTAGACTTTTTGCCTTCCAGATAGGAGACCCAGGCTGGATTCCTGGCCACTGTACCTCAGTGTGTAGCCACTACCCACCCATCAGTGGATGCTTGCGTGTTGCTATGATGCTGAAAAGGCTCAGTGGAGCTTCCAGCCTAAGACACACACAGCCAATGAGAACACTATGGATCACATCAGTCTAAGCTGCAAGCAATTATGGGCCTGGCACAGGACGAGGGAGTATTTTGTTCTGTCGCGCCTGGGGTCACCGTGAGTCTGGGACTGGCTTGACAACAGTGAACAACCTCCACTGTAAAATTCAGTTACATGTGAAGAGTGCATCATCTTTGTATTGCACAGTGTTACTGTGGAATCCTGAATTTAAATCTGAAAATACACTTTAGCTTTTCATTTTCAGGGGAACAGAAGAGCCAAACAACAAAACCAAAATAAAAATGGTGTCTGTGGCACAGAAGGAGAACTGTCTATGTTGAGCTAAAGAATGGCATTTACAGCTAGGTGGGGTCTCATGACAAAATTTTGGGCTTACGAGATATAACTGGAAATCTTGTGATTTCCAGGAACTTTTCTTAAGTTGGAGGTGGGTGGCAAATCTTTCCGCTTCTCCTCCACACGACTGCCTGAAGCATGGATGTGATGGCTGATGCTCTCGTAGCCTTCCTGGACAAGGAGGTTGGGGGTCAGAGTTTAGACAGGTGAGCTGGAAAGATTCCTGACCTCCCTCCAAATTTCTTCTATTTGGGAGACAAATAACTTTCTATCTTGTTTTTTCGCAAAAAAAATCCCATGCCCCAGAATCGATTCCAACTCGTAGGAAACACTGGTGGTATAATGCTTACACACTACAGCAGTTCAAGTCCACCGGGCGCTCCTTGGAAACCCTATAGGGCAGTTCTACTCTGTCTTTTAGGGTCACTATGAGTCTACCTTATATAGGCTAATGTTATTTGGGGGGTTTCCATTGTACATGGGGAATGGAAACTGACCTTTGAGTTGGTCTGGATGGATTCTATGAGCAAAGACAGCTTCTTCTGCAGCTCCTGCAAGTCCTCAGAGATACTGCGGTGCTCCTCTTTCGCCATCCTGAAACTCTCTTTAGTCTCCTTGGGGACTGATTCTTCTAACAGTGCACACAAGGCACAGTTAAACGTCACATGTTGCTTTCTCTCTTGCTGTCACTGGAAGAAACAAAGTTTCTTAAACTCTTAACGGTCTTGATGGAGTTAGCTCAAGAAGCATTTCTGCTATCCTCACCCACTGCTAGTAGTGAATGATGAGGTGGAAGACGACCTGGAAATATCTATCACAATCTCAAACTGTACATCCTCTGATACAGCTGCTTATTTTCCAGGGAGCTGATGAAAAGAATCAAACAGGCATTATCAAAACACCCCAGAAAGATGTGCATTGCACCTTTATAATAAACAGAAAAACACTGGAAAGAAGCTAACTGTCCATTCATTTGAAATTGATTAACTAAATCAGAATAAATTCACACAGTGGAATATTGTATGGTCAGTAAAAAGATAATGTGGCTATTTATACAGGGCATGAGAGGTTGTCCATGATAGAAAAAACCCACTGCCGTTCAGTTGGGTCCAACTTAGTAACCCTAGAGGTCAGCGTACAACTGCCCCATAGAGCTTCCAGGAGCACCTGACGAATTTCAATTGCCAACCTTTTGGTTAGCAGATGTAGCACTTAACCCACTAAGCCACCAAGGTTTCCAGGCAATGATAAGTGAAAGAAATTAGATTACAAAACTGTCCGTTTTGTTACACAGACATACACTTTTTTAGGTATATATTGCTATTCCTATGAACTTGGGATAGAAATAGATCCAGGAAATACTGTACACAGTATTTTCTCCAAGTGCTTATGTTTATCATAAGCCAGACAAAATGCTGAAAAGCACACACAAAAAAGCAAGGAAGCTGAACATACTATCTCAAGTCCCCCTGCCTGTTTCTCTCCCCTGTAGAAAGTCTTTTCCAAACGACGGTGACCATGGCTGATTTCCCGATTTTTTAACTACTCATCACTCTGCAGGAGGAAAACTTGATGGCTAGTGCTTACGAGCTACGGCCGTAAGCCGTCGGAATCCACCAGGCATTCCTTGGAAACCCCACGGGGCAGTTTTACTCTATCCTATAGTCACTATGAGTGGGAGTACAGTTTCAACGGCAAGAGGTTTGGTTTTTTTGGTTGTTTACTGTGAGGCTGCCTCCCAATTACATGGTTCATAAAGTGTTCTGTTTACTCAGATGTATTCGCCTCTTCCTGAAGCAGCCCTAGCCACAATGAGACTCTGTGGCCAGTATGAAATTTCCAGAGCTATCCCAATCTCACATCATTTTTACTTACTTGTTTTTAATAAAAGGCAACTTGTTAAACTAGGTAACTATTTTTTTTAAATCCTTGTAGGATTTAAACAAACAGATCATCCTTATATATTTCATATTTCCTAGAGCAGCAACTGTAAGGCTGGCTCCAGCCTTAGAGCCTTTTCTGTTCGTTCCTTACAAAGACCTCCTGGCCTATCATTTAAACCAGCTACCATCAGTGACTCTACACATGTCTAAATGATGAGGTCACAGCAGCCAAAACGAACTGTGACACATGGCCACATTTATTTAGATAGTGAATACTCCATATGCCAACTATGTGAGTTCAGAAATAAAAATACATCCACCAAGGTCTCCTCGCTTGTAAAAGTAATCACATTTCAGTTGCGTCCACTAGAGGACTCCTGCTACAATCCCTTCTGTAAAGCAGGAAACTTTCTGGAAGGGAAGACCAACTTCCCACCCCTATGTTTTGTCTTTGGACCTGCAGCCTGCATGGATCTTCGACTTGGATATTCCCAGCTGGATATTCCCAGCGCCTGGTTGCCCTAATCTCATCTCCACGGCGGGCTCAAACAAGCCCAGCTCCCTTTACAAGTCTCCTGGGGCCTCTGAAACCCAAGAGGCACCCAGACCGGTTTGGGGAGTCCGATAGGGGTGCAGATGGGAGAAATGCCACCAGCCACGAAGGTCAAATTCCCCACGAGGATGCCAATCCCAGCTCCTCATTTGCTCACCTTTCAGAGGATCCCCCCAACCCTAACCCTAACTCTACCCCCCCCCCAGGCACACAGAAGTCTCCAGAGGAGGGAAGCCTTTAACCCCTGTGTAGCCAAGAACTGCCACGCCTCCTCCACACCTCCCGGGCTGCCCACTTGCCGCTCTCTGCCCACCCCGTCTAAGTCCCCAAATAAAACATCCTGCCTCTCACCCCCACTCCTCCTGGGCAAACGGTTACCCGCAACGTTCCCCAGGGCGAGCAGGCGGGAGCCCCGTTTCTTAGCATGCAAAGGACGGCGAAGAGGAAGGGGACGCAGGTGGAGGGCAGGGAAGGTTGAGAAAGAGGGACCGAGAGGAGAGTTGGAGTAATTTGGGAAGGTGAAGAATCCACCTTTGATGCTTGGAGCACCTCTCCCCAGCAGTGACAGAGGAAGGGATGGTTTTTCTTACAGAAGAGGAACAGGAGGGGGGAAAAAACAGCCATTTTGACTTAATTCTGGGGAGGGGGTTTGGAAACTAGACACGGCCCCTGCTAGATTTCCCGGGGTGTCGCGGGTGGGGTGGAGCTGGCAACTCTCTCCTACCGAACCTAATTGTGGAGGGTGCGGGTGTGGCCGATGGGGGTGCTGAGGAGCAGGGAAGAGACACCCGTTACTACCAGACCGCGGACAGACAGCTAAGGGCCTAGAGCGGTCAAGTGCCCTCTCGCGCTCCCCCGTTTCCTCCTCCCGCGAGGGGTCCGGCCAGTCCGGGGAACCCGAACCCCGACACCCCCAAGCTTCGCGCTCTCACCTGGCGCCGGCCCGGCGGTCCCGAGCCCACGCGCAGCTCCTCCGCAGGCGGAGCGAAGGGAGACAGAACCGGAGCAGAAACGGACACCCGGCGCGCAGCCTGCGTCCTCCAGGCGTCGCCGCTTCCCGCCCCTCGGCCTCAGGCACCGCCCCGCGGCCGCGCTGCGCCCGCTGGCCCCGCCCCCTCCGGCCCCGCCCCTCCGGCCCCGCCCCGCCAGCCCCGCCCCGCTCGCGGATCCCCGCTCCCAGCGCGCCAACGCTCTCTGGAGCCACCTGGACCAAAGGGGGATGACTTACTGATGAGGAAACTCAGGCTCAGAGGGAATCCCCAGGCTTGGAGCGAGAGTGCCACTGAGAATGGGTTCTCACAGAGTCTTAGGGCGTTCTCTGCCCAAATGCCCAGAATCAACTCTTCCTGGAAGCATCTCTGGAGCTCAGGATACACACACTCAGGTATGACGCCGTCTGAAAAGTTTTAACTCCTGCTATGCAAATACCATGAGCCAGTGAGGTCTTCTCCATTATTTCTCCATTCTTTCCTGTGAAAAACTCAAGGGCCTGAGAGAAAGAGTAGCTAAACCCAAATCCCTCAATTAGCGAGGATCCAGATTAGAGCCGAAAGCAACCTAGATTTTCTTAACTCGAAATCAACCCAACACTGCAGGGTTTCTCCACCACAGCGCGGTTAACATTTTGGACAGGATAATTCCGTATTGTGTGGAAGCTGCCAAGTGCATTGCTGGACATTGAGCAAAACCTGGCTTGTACCCACTAGAGGAAGCACTCACTGGTGGCCTAGTGGGTTTTAACCGAAAGGTCCGCAGTTGAAATCCACAACGCACTCCTTGGGAATGGCATGGGGCAGTTCTGCTTTGTCCTGAAGAGCTTCGATGAGTTGGAATTGATGGCAATGGATTTTTTCACTTTACCCATTAGACACCAGCTCACCCCAGTTGTGAAAACCTAAAATGTCTCATATCACCAAATGTCCCTTGGGGAGCAAGGTCTCCCAGAGTTGAGAACACTGCTATAGGGCATACTGGTGACAGGTGACACTCACTGGAGTCCAACAGTCCTGGACTCTGGGCCCAGGTCTGACTCTGTGACATCTTCATCTGCATAGACCAGATCCCTGGTCTGCTACTGCCTAGTCCTGCTGTACTTTCCATCCATGGCCTTTTTGGGCCTGTGTCTTCTCTGTGGCCTGTGTGTATTAGTGATTTAGGGGTAATATTGGAGCCGTTGTTCCTGTCCTAGAATGTGACCCAGTTGGAGCAGGACTCACAAAATCCCCCAAGGGACTCATCAAGGGGCCCAGAGGCTAGTACAATCTTGGAAGACATCTTTTAGGAAACTTTTCACACAAACAGCTTAACAATACAAAAAGTCACATATTTTCCACCCATCTTTTTTAAATTAACCTTTAGTGAATAGTAAGATTTGTTCAAACAGGGAAGACATTCTTGACTGTCACAGCTAGAACTTGCACCAAGCATTGTTAAGAAAGACGTTTCAAAATTTAGAGTAAGTGTGACTTAGCAGTTTTTTGCTAATCTGTGAAAAGGTGATGCTTTCAGTGGTCTTGGCCATTTGTAATGTTACTATGTGTCCTGGGCAAGGACTCAGGTACATAGGGCTGTAGTGAGGAGTAGTGTAATAATGGCTGTAAATTAGAATTTAGCACTTATCCGGCACACTGTTATTGTTAGATGTCCTCCAGTTGCTTCTGACTCCTAGCGACCCCATATACAACAGAATGAAACACTGCCTGGTCCTGTGCCACAGGACAGGACCTCACAGTCCTTGTCACACTCCCATTGTAGCAGCCATTGTGTCCATCTTATTCACTGTCTCTCTCTTTTTCGCTGACCCTCTGCATGACTAAGCAAGATGTCCTTTTTCTGGCACAGGTGTCCCCTGACAACATGTCCAAAGTACGTGAGATATAATCCAACCATCCTTGCTTCCAGAGAGCATTCTGGTTGCACTTCTTCCAACACAGATTTGTTTGTTCATTTGGCAGTCCGTGGTATGACCAATATACTTTGCTCACACCATAATTCAAAGGGGTCAAGCTTTCTTGGTCTTCCTTAATCATCATCCAGTTTACACATGCATAGGAGGCATTTGAGAACACCGTGGCTTGGGTCAGGCACGCCTTAATCTTCCAGGTGACATCTTTGCTTTTCAACATATTAAAGGGGTTTTTTTGCAGCAGATTTTCCTAATGCTGTGCACCTTTTGATTTCTTGACTGCTGCTTTCATGGGTGTTAATTGTGGATCCAAGTAAAATGAAATCCTTGACAACGTCAGTCTTCTTCCCATCTATCATGATGTTGCTTATTGGTTCAGTTGTGAGGATTTTTGTTTTCTTAATGTTGGTGTATAATCCATCCTGAAAGATGTGGTCTTTGGTCTTCATCAATAAGTACTTTAAGTCCTCTTCACCTTTAGCAAGCAAGTTGTGTCGTCTGCATAGTTCAGTTTGTTAGTCATCTTTCAACCCTGGTGCCTCATTCTTTTCATATAGTCCGGCTTCTGTGATTAATTGCTCAGCATATTTGCTCAGCATACAAATTGAATAGATACGGTGGACATATACAATCCTGACGCACACCTTTCCTGACTTTAAACCAAGCAGTATCTTCTTGTTATTTTCTAACTACTGCCTATTGATCTATGTACAGGTTCTTCATGAGCACAATTACATATTCTGGAATTCTCATTCTTCACAATGTTATCCAAAATTTTGGTATAATCCACACAGTTTAATGCCTTTGCATAGTCAATAAAACACAGGTAAACATCATTCTGATATTCTCTGCTTTCAGCTAGAATCCATCTGACATCAGCAGTGATATCCCTGATTCTACATCCTCTTATGATTTCAGCTGGAATTTCTGACAGTTCCCGATCAATATACTGCTGTAGCTGCTTTTGAATGCTCTCTAGCAAAATTTCACTTGTGTGCAGTACTAATGATATTGTTTGATAATTTCCATATTTGTTGGGATTGGGAATAGGCATAAATATAGGTTTATTCCAGTCACTTGGCTGGGTATCTGTCTTCCACATCTCTTGGCATAGATGAGTGAGTACTTCCAATATTGCGTCAGTTTGCTGAAACATCCCAATTGGTTATTTTATCAGCTGCTGGAGCCTTTTTTTGGCAGGGGAGAGGGGATGCCTTCAGTGCAGGTTGGACTTCTTTATTTGATACCATTGGTTAGTGTTTATATGGTACCTCCTGAAATGATTAATTGTCAAATAATTCTTTTTGATATGGTGACTCTGCATTTTTTCCATTTTCTTTTGATGCTTCTTGAGTCGACGGCACTTGGCTTGGCTTGGCTGAGTTGTTTGATATTTTCCACATAGAATCTTTCACTATTGCAACTCAAGGCTTGAGAAATGCTAAGTGGTTTGCAGGTCTTTGCACATGTCATTATAATGCTTTACTTTGTCTCTTGAGGTGCTCTTTGAAATCTTCTGTTCCACTCCTTTATTTCATCTTTTCTTCGTTTTGTTTTAGTTACTTGGCCTTCAAGAGCAAGTTTCAGAGTCTCTTCTGACATCCAATTACATCTTTTCTTTCTTTTTAATGATCTCTTGCTTTCTTTGTGCATGATCTCCTGATGTCTGTCATGGATTGAATTGTGTCCCCCCAAAAATATGTATAGTAATTTGGCTGGGTTTCCCGTATTCTGTGATTGCCCTCCGTTTTGTGACTTTCTGATGCTGTAAATCCTAATCTCTGCGTGTGGTTAACAGAGTGGATTATGTTAGGATTAGGGTGGGACTGTAAATCTCTTCATAAGATCACCTCCCTGCTCCATTGTAAAGGGAGTTTCCCTGGAGTGTGCCTCACACCACCGTTTATCCTTTCATCCTTCCATAGATGAAAGGAAAGGGAAGCAGAGTCAGGAACCTCACACCATCAAAAAAGCAGCACCAGGAGCAGAGCTTGCCCTTCAGATCTGAAGTTCCTGCACCAAGATGCTCCCTGACCAAAGAGTGATGCAATACAAGGACTTTCCTCCAGAGCTGATGAGGAGGAAAAGCCTTCTCCTGGAGTGGACACCCTGAATTTGGACTTGTAACCTACTGGACTATGTAAGAATAAACTTTTCTTTGGTAAAGCCATCCACTCTGTGGTATTTAGCAGCACTAGCTGACTAAAGCAATGTCATTCCACAACTTGTCTGATCTTCACTTATTAGTGTTGGGTGTGTCAAATCGGTTCTTGAGGCGGTTTCTAAATTCAGGTGGGATATACTGAAGGTCCTACTTTGGCTCTCGGTGGCTTGTTCTAATCTTCAGTTTCAAGTTGAACTTGCATATGTGCAGTTGCTTGTCTGTTTCATCGTCAGCCCTGGCCTTGTCTGACTGGCGATGCTGAGCTTTTCTGTTGTCTCTTTCCACTACTGCCACTGCTGTCAAGTCAATTCTGATTCATAGCAGCCCCTTAATTCAGAGTAGAACTGCCCCATAGATTTTCCAAGGGGCGCCTGGCAGATTTGAACTGCTAGTCTTTTGGTTAGCGGATGTAGCACTTAATTAACCCTTTATGCTACCAGAATTTACAGAACTGCCCCATAAATGTAGTCAGTTTGATTCCTGTGTATTCCATTTGGCAAGGTCCCTGTGTATAGTCACTGTTAATGTTGTGAAAAAAAGATATTTGCAATGAAATACCTTTGGTCTTGCAAATACGTTGGTCTTGCAAAATTCTGTCATGGGATCTCTGACATTCCTGTCATCAAAGCTGTATTTTCCAACTACCGGTATCTCTGTTTCCAACTTTTGCGTTTCAATCTCCAGTAATTGTTAGTGCATCCTGATCGTGTGTTTGATCAACTTCAGATTGCAGAAGTTGGTAAAAATCTTCTTCATCTTTGGCCTTGGAGGATGGTGTGTATATTTGAATAGCAGTTTTATTAACTGGTCTTCCTTGTAGGCATGTGGACATTATTCTATCACTCACAGTGTTGTACTTCAGGATAGATCCTGAAATATTCTTTTTGACAATGAATGCAACACTATTCTTCAAGCTGTCATTCCTGGTATAGTAGACCTTATGACGGTCTGATTCAGAATGGCCAATACCAGTGCATTTCAGCTCACTAATCCCTAGGCTGTCAATGTTTTTGCATTGCATTTCATTTTGATGACTTCCAATTTTCCTAGATTCATACTTTGTGCATTCCACGTTCTGATTATTAATGGATGGTTCTAACTGTTTGTTCTCGTTTTGAGGTATGCCACATCAGCAAATGAAGACCTTGGAAGCTTGACTCCGTGTACATCATTTAGGTCAACTTTACTTTGGGAAGGCAACTCTTTCCTGGTCATCTTTTGAGTACCATCTGATGTGAGTGGCTCATCTTCTGGTACTATTTCAGACAGTGTTCCACAGCTATTCATAAGGTTTTCTCTGGCTAAATCTTTTCAAAAGTACACCAGAGGGTCTTTCTTCCTAGTTTGTTTTAGTTTGCAAGCTCAGCTGAAACCTCGCTGCTGTGGGTGACCCTGAGGGTATTTGAATACTAATGGCATAGCTTCCAGCATCACAGCAACATGCAAGCCGCTACAATACAACAGACAGACAAGTGGGGCATCTGGCACATAGTAGGGCCCCAAATATATTTGGTGATCTTGTTATGTTTGCCATCTTATATTTCTATAAGAGCAGTAGATAGGGAAATAAGCTTGAGGTTGATAATGATGAGGAAAATCATCTAAGGATCCTGCTTTAACTTCACCGTCACAGCAGAGATAAAGGGAAGCCATGAGAACACAGACAAACCAAACCAAACCCACTGCCCTCGGGTTCATTGTGACTCACAGTGACCCTATTGGACGGAGTAGAACTGTCCCATAAAGTTTCCAGTAAGTGCCTGGAGGACTCAAACTGCCAGCCTTTTGGTTAGCAGCCATAGCACTTAACCACTATGCCAAGTATTGCTAAGTTCTTAAGTTCCCGTCACTCCAGTCTGGCTTCAAGCCTTTTGTGCAGCTGCAGTACAATTCGTGCTCCATCCAGGAAGAGATTTGTTTTCTCCTTAGAACAAAACAATGTGGCCGGCTTTCTTGGGTGCATATTGCTCTGAAAAGCTGAATTGGGGCTTCTCTGTGATTTCTGTTCTGGGATGTCATCTAGGAGCTGCTCTGTGAATTCCCCTGTAATTCCTCCCACGTCTGTGGCATCTTTATAACGCCTCTTTTCTGACACCGGCCTTGTTTTGTTTCTTCTTGCATTATGTACACAGCTGATCTCTACTACATCTTATATTCTGTGATGACCTGGATCTTGGCATCTTTCTGTGGCACCAGGACTGGTCTGTCAATGAACATTTGACAGGTCAATAAAATAAATCCATGTGCAGCCTTTCCTGTCCCTTTCTGTAGTTACTTGCTGTCTTGGTTATCTAGTGCTGCTGTAACAAACACCTCAAGTACGTGACTTGAACAAACAGAAATTCTACTTTCTCACAGCTGGAGAGGCTAGAAGTCTAAATTCAGGGCACCAGCTCTAGGGGAAGCCTTTTTGTCAGCATTAGAGGAGAGTCCTTGTCTCTTTTGAGCTTCTTTTCCTTGGAGATCTCTATGTGACTTAGTGTCTGTCTTCATCCATCTCTGCTTGCTTAATCTGCTCTTTTTATAACTTAGGAAAGGTGGACTTAAGATGCATCCTATACTAATACTGCCTTATTAACAGAACAAAGAAAGCTCATTTCCAAATGGGATTATAACCACAGTTAAAGGGGTTAGGATTTGAAACGCATACTTTTGGAGGACATGGTTTGATTTACAACACTTTATTTAGCTGAGCAACTATTTCAGGCTTCAGAAAAGTCTGCCAGCAATACTAGGCTCTGAATAAGAAATGGTGAAATTTCCCAATGATAGACTGAGAGCCTAAAATCTTAACACCCCAGAGACCAGGACAGCCTGGAACCTAGCTGACCACCCATCTCCATGTTCCTAGATTTAGTAAGTAAAAATACAAGACATACAGTTAAATCTGAATTTCAAGTAATCTACAAATCACTTAGTGTAAGTATACCCCAAATGTTGCATGGGACATACTTATACTAAAAAATCTGTTGTGTACCTGAAATTCATGTTTAACTGGGCTTCCTGTATTTCATCTAGTATCCCTGTGCAGGTGAGGTTGGGAGGGTTGAAAGACTTGAGGTCTGCATCCTGTCTTGGGAATTATGGGACAGAGAGAGAAGTCAGACAACAAACTGTTCTGGTTCAAGAAGGGGATGATATTTTGAGTCTTTTGGGCAGGTATTTTATTTATTTCCCACCTTTCTTCAGATCACGTGTAGGTAGGTTTTTGGTTAAAGCCATGGAGCAAATTCTATAATCAAGTTCAAGTCCCAACTTTGCTTCTTCCCTGGCTGAGTGACGACTTTGGGTAGGTTATTTAATCTCCTCGTAGCTCAGTTCCCTCAATCCTAAAATTAGGATAGTAGTAGGTATTTATCGAGGAGTTTTGGTGGCACAGTGGTTAAACACTTAGCTAGCTGCTAACCAAGAGGTCAGTGGTTTGAACTCACCAGTTGCACCATGGAAGAAAGATGCAGCAGCCTGCTTCTGCAAAGAGTATAGCCTTAGGAATGCTGTGAGGCAGTTGTGCTTTCTCCTACAGGGTCACTATGAGTCAAAGTTGGCTCAACAGCAGTGGGTTTAGGGTTGAGCTGGGTTGTGTGAGAAGATTCACCATAATAACACATAGTGCCATTGAATTCAGAGATAATGCTTTTGGAGTGCTTAGTATTTCGGCAGATTTTTGCCCAGCGGCTAGTATGTGCTCAATAAAAGCTATTATTGTTTTGATGTTTTTGAACACAGGTAGACTTAAGGCATAAGAAGCCCTGGTGCCACAATGCTTAAGGCCTTGGCTTCTAACCAAAGGGTCTGCAGTTCCAACCTGCTAACTAGTTTGCAAGAGAAAAGACCTGGCCATCTGCTCCATGAGAATTGTAGCCGAGGAAGCTCCATGGGGCAGTGCCGCTGAATTGTGATCAGTGCAGCAGCACACAACAACACACTAAATTTTAGGTCTCTGTGACACAAATGGCTAAGCACTTGACTACCAGCTGAAAGTTGGCATCAACTCAATGACACACAACAACAGCAGACTTAAGTCACACTAAATTTCAGGTCTCTGGGTGGCACAACCGGTTAAGCACTCGGCTACCAGCTGAAAGATTGACATTTTGAACCCACCAAGAGGCATCTCAGAAAATGACAGTCTACTTCTGAAAGGTCTCAGCCTTGATAATCCAGTGAAACAGTTCTACCCTGCACATCTGTGATTGGCATGAGGTGGAATCAACTCGCTGGCACCTGACAGCAGCAGCAACAAGCTTTATGTGGAAGAGTGGCTCCTAGTCACAAGGGTCTCATTAGCTCCATACCAGACACTTCCTGGAAACGCTGGTAGTATAGCGGTTATGAGCTACGGCTGCTAACCAAAAGGTTGGCAGTTTGAATCTACCAAGTGCTCTTTGGAAATCCTGTGGGGCGGTTCTGTTCTATGCTATATGTTTGCTATGAGTCAGAATTGACTCAATGGCAGAAGTTGTGTTTTGTTTCTTTTTTTTTTGGTGTGGGCACGTTCTAATTCTTTGCTTGGTTGGGTTACAGCGGCTGTTTCTGTAGGACATAGAGTTTCATACCCTGTTATAGGAGACTTGGTAATAACTCCATTTCTTCATTTTTGTCTAAACCAAAATCTCAGACCTTACCTCTGGCTCATTTATTCCAAAACGCTATTTGAAACATATAGAACTTATGGTAGAGAGTCTGGATATAAGAGATGGGCATTCTCAGGATTATTTCAAAAGTGTGGAGAGCCTGACTATGAGGAAGGAATGAGAGAAATAGGAAGTCCTTGGTGCGGCACAAAGTTCGTCGTAGGATCAGAGAACTTATGGTGTGCTGCACAAAAGAGTGTGAAGAGAGCTCTGGACTTGGCATCAGAAGGGCAAGATTCAGACTACATCAGTGTTACGAGTTTTGTCACCTTGGGTGAGTCATACATCTGCCTTTTCACAAAATAGGAAAATCATGGAGTTCTTGAGAAAATTAGATGAAGACAGATACGAGGTGTGACAATTAAGTCCACAAACTTAATTGTTCTAAGTGCTACATAGCTGATTGCTGAATATCACTCCAGTCACCTTCAAAGTAGTCCCCTTGAGAAGCTATGCACCAACGCCAGCCCCTAGTCCACACTTTAAAGCAATTTTGGAACTCTTTCTGGAATGGCCACTGTGCATGGTGGCACAGTGGCAACTTTGCAGGCTTAATTATACCATCGTCTATGAAGGAGTTTTTAGCCAGTAAACAAATAACTGTATTGGAACACATTCCCTGCTCACCTGATCTGCCCCCGAGTGACCTTTTTCTTTACCCAAAAATGAAATATTGAAAAGAAGACATTTTGATGACATTTGATACATCAAGGATAATCCAATGGCAGCTCTGATGGCCCTTGCAGAAAAAGAATTCCAAAATTGCTTTGAAGCATGGACTAGGCACTGGCGTCAATGCATAGCTTCCCAAGGCAAGTACTTTGCAGGTGACCACAGTGATATTCAGTGATGAAGTGTGTAGGATGAGTTCATGAGCTTAATGTGAGTCCTTGTAGGATAACCACCTGTTCTGGTATACCTGGGTTCAAGGGTGTTCCCAGGATACAGGCTTTCAGTGCTAAACTGAGGAAGTCCTGAGCAAACCTGTATGAGTTGGTTACCCTTCTGCCATGTCAAGTTGTTTTATAAATGTCATCTCTCAAAATCTTCAAATCTTGTGAGGTAGATACTAATAATATTACCATTTGACAGAGAAAGCAAAGGCTTAAAGAGAAGCAGCTTGCTGAAGACACACAGCTGCTTAATGAGAAGAGCATGATGTGAACCCAGCCTTTCCAACTCTAGAGCCCAAGATCTAACCACCATGCTGTATGCATCTGGCCATCTCCAAAGGTGTTGGCTCTTGTTGCCACTGACCTCTCCATTCCTGGATCATTGCGAAGCACAATCCTCTTTTCCCCTTTGTTACCAACGCTTCCTGCTTTGGGCTTGGTCCCTGGCAAAGGGAGGGCCCAGGATGTGGAGGCAGGTCAAGCCCAGTCTTGTATTAAGGCATGGCAGAGGCCCCTCCTTCCCTTAGCAACAGACGCTGAAACCTAGTTACTGGCCCAAGACTTGTGTAAAACAGGCTAGGGAGTAGGAGGGAGAAGAGTGGAGGCTGCCGGGAGGTTGCTTGGTGGGGTGTTTGCTCCCTCTTCTCTCAGGATTAGTGTACAGCTTTGCTTCCAATTTTACCCAGAGCTTTCCTGGAGAAGTTCCAAGAAAGGAGCCACTCAGCAGAAAGGAAGAGTGACTGTTACAGGAGGGGTAGGAACTGGAGCAAGAAAGCCCAGCAGAGCCCCAATACTGCATCTTCGTTCTCCATCTTCCCTTTCTCTTTTACCAGGGAACTCCTCAGGAAGCTGAATGAAGTCTCTATGACCTCAGAGAGGTGGCCTTGTGAACACGCTTCCGGAACATCACAGAAAGTTCTGTGTTTTTGTGTCATCCCCAGCATGCTATAAAGAAGGGTGAATTTCAGAGCCACTAGTCTCAGAGAGGAGTGTCCCTGGAAAAACTGAGAGCTCTTTATGTATTTATTTTGATAGTTCTTATTAAAATGAACACCATGAATGACAAAGATTGCTCATGTCAGAGGGTAAGTGTGCCTTTTAAGGCGTATTTCTTTTTTTACCTAAATTTTCACCACATGGAAGATTTGGAGCCTTTGTGGCGCTGTGTGTAAGAGTTACTATTACTGACTAAACGGTCGGTAGTTCAGATCCACCAACTGCTCTTTGTAAGTACCATGGGACAGTTCTGCTGTGTCCTATAGGTTTGTTATGAGTTGGCATTGGCTCAATAGCAATGGGTTTATAGAGGATTTGGGAGTGGGTGGGGAGGAGAAAATGTTTCTATCATAGACCAATTGTCTTGCTAGACTCTATTGACTGAACAAGTGTGTTAATCATGTTTTTGTGTTACAACCTTTGAGCTGTGCTTTTGCTGAATTAGTCTTTTGTACATCTTCAAGTTTTGCTGTGAAAAATTCAGGAACAGATGTCTGTTATTCTTTTCTCTACCCCTCCAAGGCCATTAGAGCTTATCTAAGGCTGTTAGATCATATGTTCTATCCTGTAATTCCAAAGTCTGGCTGCACATCAAAATGACAGAGTCTTGGATTCGATACCCAGAGATTCTGATCTATGAGTTTTGACAATTAAGTCCACAAACTTGTTTTAAGTGCTACGTCCCTCATTGCTGAATATCACCACAGTCACCTTCTAAGCACTCCCCTTAGGAAGCTATGCATTGACTCCAGCATCTAGTCCACCCTTCAAAGCAATTTTGGAACTCTTTCTGGAATGGCCATTGCACATGGTGGCGTGTTTGTAAACTTGATTGTGTAGTTGTCTGTGAAGGAGTTTTTAGCCAGTAAACAAATAACTGTGTTGGAACACCCTCCCTTCTCACTTGATCTGGCCCCCAGTGACTTTTTTCTTTACCCAAAGAAAAAGGAAGTATTGAAAGGAAGATGTTTTGATGACATTGAGGACATCAGCAGTACTCCAATGACAGATGTGATGGCCATTCCAGATAAAGAGTTCCAAAATTGCTTTCAAGAGTTGACTAGGTGCTGGCATCCATGCATAGCTTCCCAGGGGGAGTACTTACAAGGTGACCATAGTGTTATTCAGCGATGAGGTATGTGGCACGTTTTCTAGGATGAATCCGGGAACTTAATTGTCAGACCTCATAATACGTTGGTGTGGGACCCTGCACCTGTATTTTTAACTAGGCCCTAAGTGATTCTGGTATAACAGATCGTCAGAGAGTCTTTTGGGAACAGCCTTCACAAAGGAGATGCAGACATGGGTAGTCAGGAATAAGCCTCCTGAAGGGACCAGTTTTACCCAGTCTGGGTGCCAGAATCCTAGATGAAAAAAGTCAAAGTCCATTGGGTTGCCATGCGTTAAAGTGCCCAGAGGAGCATTTAACAATGAAACTTTATGAAATTAAAATGGATTTGTTGCTAATAACTGATCCCACACCCTGAAATGATATCCAGGGCTTGGAAACAGTTCTTCCCAGTTCAGTTACAACTGATGCAGCCAAACTGTAAAGATCCAAGTTTTTAAAAATTTGAGTGATCTGGATTGATAACTGAAACATGAAAAATTGTGGGTGAAAGCCCTGGAACAGGAGACTCGATGGCAGCACAGTGAGCTCCCTCAGGAGTCTGATATGTGAGATTGGATTATTAGCAGGACTGTGGGGAGGGACACGATTTCAGAGTGGTGTGGTCGGCTACCATCTTTGAGCCGGACACCATTGTTTGAGACTCTGCTCAAAATCCACTTAAAAAAGAGGTTTGGTTACTATGCAATGTGTATAATACCCTTGTTTCTGAGAGATGAAGTTTCTAGCAGGGCTTCAACCCATTATGGCTTTGAGCCATAATTTTTTCCATCCTTGTTATCTTTCTGGTTCACCCAAATTTGGAAAATTTGAGTCTTTTCAGATTTTACTTCCTTCATCATGATGTAAAAGAACTAGTTCAAACCCTTGATAAATACCCCTTTCAACTTACCATAGAGAAGAGTTAAATTAAGTAATTTTGACAAATCATTTTGCATAGTCAGGTAAAAAGCAAAAATCCACTGCCGTCATGTCAGTTGCACCTCATAAGTCCAGTAAGTCGTATAAAAATCTCTATCTCCTCTCCTTGAAGATGTTGCAGAGAATTTTTTGGCAGATAATGATCAAGAAAAACTCATTCTATTCTGAAATGGATTTCTAGATCCGCTTATCTTGTGTGTGTCCCACGTGTTCCTGTCCCAGGACTGAAATGCTTTCTGTTATCAGGGTATTTATGACTTTCTGTGTATAAGTCTTAGTCTGTGAGTATGAACCAACTCTAAGTATAATTGGAGTTTCTGCAGAATTCCTGCAGAGGCTGTGTGTCTCTGCAAAATGCTCATGGTTGGCTTTCTGCATATCCCACAACTGGTTTATGTGTCTGTGTAATGTGGTATCGCGGTTCACTAACCCGGGTACTCAGTTACTAAGTTAACTTTCACTGTGCCTACTCCTTGAATCGCGCTCTCTCAGTATGGAGAAAAATTATAGAATTTTAAAGAACAGAATTATAATTCAAACTGGCTCAAACCTCAGAGGGAAACTTGAAGTCCAGACTGAGTGCAGAGGTCCGGCTGATGTCACTGGGAGGCTATCTTTCTCCTTCTGGTGGCTCTGCTCCCTTTCATGTTGGCTTCAGTCAAGGACAAGCTTCCCCCTGCATAGGACAAAGGTGGCTGTTGTTAGTCTTAGTCACAAATGTCCTCATAATCTGTGACCCTAATGAAAGGCAAGTGCCTTTTTCTCAGTCGCTCTAGCAAAGTATTAGGAAAAATTGAGCAACCCAGTTTAGTTTACGTGCCTGTCCCTGAACTATTCGCTGTGTCTGGGAGGATGGAGTATTCAGATTGGTCAGGCCTGTGGCACATGCCCTCCTGCCCTGGGCCTGGAATGAGGACCACTTAACCTCTTGTCTATTTCTTTTTGTGAAGTGAGTTACTTTCCAATTGATGTCAGGGCTGAAATCAGGTTTACTCCACAATGAGCAGAATTACGAGTGCCAAGACACTTCTGGAATATTGATGTCCTCCTTGAGGGCAGAAGGCCACGGGGTTTTTGATTTATCTGCTTACTCTTAGGCTTGTTGTAACTTACTCAAGATGTTGGAATTTTGTGGCATTTGCTTGTTGCTCTTTTAATGAGGATTTTTGTTTGAAACAGACTTTAAATTTAGGCTAAGGGAAAGGTTCCCACTGACCATAAACCCTTCTTGCTTTCAAAGACAAACTACAGGCAGCTCTTACTTGTCAGGTTTTGAGTTACACCTGGAATCCTGAAGGAAATCATGAAAGACTTCATATTCCTCAAAGTACTGCGGCTAAACTCTTCCTTGGATGCTATGATATCTGCTTTAGATGACCAGGTTCCTTTTCGGTTGATACTGGATTTTTCTTGGCTTACCTCAATAGTGCAGATTGCATAGTAACTGTAGTAGTCAAAGAGGGGCCTCGTTGAGGTCATAAATTCTCAGATCTCTGAAACTGAGGTCCATAGCACAGAGACAGGATGCAGTGATTTAAGTCAACATGGCAAGGTCTTTATTTGAAAACAGTCGGATCAGTGGTTCCTAAGCCCTTCAGGTTCGAGGTGGGGATCCAGGCATCTCTGTTTTTAATTAAGTTCCATTTGGTGAGTCTGATGTGCCATGAGTTTTGAGCACCAGGACATAAATTAGGCCATCAGATGATCAGTGTGCCTATTCTGTGTTTTTAAAGGTCTCAGGCTCAGTACACATCTTTGGTTATGGGTTGGCATGGTTTTGTTTAATTTAAAGGCCAATAATCTTCCTAGTGGAGCCCTGGTGGCACAACGGCTAAAGCACTCAGCTACTATCCAAAATATGAGAGTTTGCACCCACCAGCGGCTTCTTAGAAGAAAAGCCCTAGCAATCCGCTCTCCTGTAAAGATGACAGCCCAAAAAACCTTATGGGGCAATTCTGTTCTGTCCTATAGGGTGCTGCTGGAAGTCAGAATCAACTCGACAAAGCATACCACCTTCCTAAAGTGAAGTGGCTGTGTAACTTTCCAATGTGTTGGGCTGTAGAGTGGCATGCATTTAAAGGCATCAGCTTAGAAATCACACTGCTGCTCTTGTCTGGCTGGGAAGCATTACCTGTCCTCTCTGGGCCATCTTTTTTTGGCTAGAATACAACTGTAAAAACTCTCATAGGGATATATGGTACCTGGTACATAATGATTTGGAATAGTGATAGATAATGTCATTAGCTAAGGAGGCAAGTGCTCCAGGGAAGATGATGAGGGTTAATTTGAGTCAGCAGTAAAGAAGGGGTTGAGTGGAGATAGGAGTGACTAATAGCTGAATCACATGCGTGCCTTGTTGTCCTGCCTGGCGTAATTGGCTTAGCCAAGTAAATAAAACTCATCAGCTTACATCTCATCTTACATAGAAGTCAAGTTCAAAGTCACTGCCAAAGGTGAAAATTCCAGGGTGTCAACATGAACCTTGAAAATCCCTCAAACCATCTTTAAAGCTTGGCAGTACCTCTCAATAAGCCCAACCCAGGAGCTTTTGTCCAGTGTGGCAACAGATTGCAGTTTCTCCGTCACAGCCCCAGATGACACAATTGTCTTGCACGTAGGGCCTGGGTCATGAGACAGAAATCCACGTGGTGTACTTCAGCACTGCAGCCACTTTCAGCTCTGGGAGTTGCTCATCCCAGGAAGGACATCTAGGGACCGGAGTGACCAGACGTGGCCACAAGTTCAGACCTCCTTACCCGAGGCTCCCTCCTGTGTACGCCTTCACTGAATGGAGTGGCGGGTTCGGACACACACACTGTTGCAGTTAGAGTTTGTTGCTTTCCCAGAAGCAGAGAGAACCGCTGGTGTGTTACACACATAAAATGCAACACCACTGGACGAGCACACTATAATTCGGAACTTTGTACATGTGAAATGCGAAAGCCTGTTTTTTCACTTTTAAGTTGACATCTTTAATTGTTAGCACAGGGCAGGATAGCTGAGGGTCCTGCTCAGAACCTGGGCTCTTCCCAGGAGGGAAAAAAAAATCCCCAGGTTTTGCTCATAGAGGGTAAGTCAAGGGGGAGATGCTGGAGGAGTGTGAGGATGAGAGTTCATGGAAGAAAAGTACAAAATGTGTGACCAGGGTGTTTGCTGGGCAGAATTCTCTTTCCAAAACCTTTTATGGGGACCTCTTTATTCCTTGGGAACTCTAGTGGTATAGTGGTTAAGTACTACATCTGCTAACCAAAAGGTCAGCAGTTCAGATCTGCCAGGCACTGCTTGAAAACTCTAAGGGGCAGTTTTAGTCTGACCTATATAGGGTTGCCATGAGTTGGAACTGACTCAGTAGCAGTGGGTTTGGCTTTTTGGCTTTACTCCTTAGTGTACTCTCAGAAGCTTAGAAAGCTTTCCTGATTCCAGAAGAATGACTTTGCTCCTGTCTCCTGCAGATCGCCCGAGATGACTCCATCCACCACATGAGCTGCTCGCAGAATCGGCCGGAGCTGCCCCCTCTGCCCGCTTCCTCCGACAAGAAACCTTCTGAACTGTATGAGGTATGCTCACGTAGCTGCTGCACTTCTGCTCAGGGTGATGAGGTGCCCTGCCAACTAGGGATTCAGTGGTTACCGCTGGTGGAGCAAACAGACTTGATGGGTGCAATGTGGGACTTGGGTCATTTCTGCCACCAAAAGAGTCCAGCTTTGTAGGACAAAGAGCCACGCAATCGTGCAAAGATGAGTTAGAATCTGACCGTCCCCACTTACCCCCTGTGTTATTTAAGCTTTCTGAACTTGTGTATCTTCAGTGCAAAATGAAGGGAACTATTTCTGCTTTGAAAATCCTGTTGGTGTAGTGGTTAAGTGCTATGTCTGCTAACCAAAAGGTTGGCAGTTCAAATCCACCAGGCACTTTCTGGAAGCTCTATGAAGCAGTTCTACTCTGCCTTATAGCATCACTGAGTCAGAATCAACTCAACGGCAGTGGGTAGGGTTTGGTTCATGTCTACCTTAAGCCATTTCTTTAGGGAATGGCCCCCCTGGGTGGTGCAAATAGTGAACACTCAGCTGCACACTGAAAGGTTGGAGGTTAGAGTCCATTCTGGGGCACCCTGAAAGCAAAGCTTCGTGATCTGCTTCTGACAAGTCATCCACTGAACGCCCTATAGAGTGCCGTTCTGCTCTGACACACATGACTTTAGAGCAACTAGCTTTTACTAGTAAGGAATAAAGGCGGTGCTTGTTTGCATTGAGTTGACTCTGAGTCATAGCAACCCTATAGGACAAAGTAGAACTGCCCCATAGAGTTTCCAAGGAGCAACTGGTGGATTCAAAATACTGACCTTTTGGTTAACAGTCATAGGTCTTAACCGCTAAGTCACCAGGGTTTCTGTAAAGGCAACTGATACAGATTATTCAACTCACAAATTCATTGTGTGTTGAATGTCAGCTGTTATCTTTGCCATTGGAAATCGTGTTCATAGTACAGAAGTACAGTTGAGAGCTGCTTGGGATATGTTTTCAAGGATAGTAAGGTTAGATGTGCAGAAGGTGAAAACACAATGTGGGGCACATGGGGCTCTGTGAGTCCCGCAACTGAGCAGAGCCCACACCCTGCTGAGGCCAGGCTGCCCGAGGGGAGCCCCATCATGTGTCCTCTGTATTTCTTCCCTTGTAGACTGTCATGTCACACAGCCTTTATCCCCCCTTGATGCAACGTACATCATGGACTCAGGCTGTCCCCTTCAAAGAACAGCAACACCACCGTGGACCCAGCGACTCCATTGCCAACAACTACTCCTTGATGGCCCAGGACCTGAAGCTGAAGGGCATGCCGAAAGTCTATCAGCCATTAGCCACTGGTGTCCCTAGGGAAAGGAACCTACAGGGACTGCCAACAGGTATTTGGAAGCAGAGTGAGATTTCTAATCCTGAGTGCTAATCCTGGCTCTTCTTTTCACTGTTGTAAAATTTGAATAACCTTGTTGAGTCTTAGTCTCCTTATTTGTGAAATGGGAATCATCATAATGGCTAACATACATAGACCACTTATCATCCTCATGTACTGACATGCCAGGGTGCCGCAGACTGTAGGGTGCTCGACTGCTAGCTGAAAGGTTGACTGTTTGAGTCCACCTGGAGGCTCCTCAGAAGAAAGCCTTGGTGATCTACTTCCAAAAAATCAGCCCCTAACCCCCGGTGGATTCTGATGCCCCAGCCCTATTTCCTGGGCAGAAACATTATAAAATTAACAGTTATCTTGAAAACATGAGTGTAATGGATTGTATTCCCTTTGTTATATAATGGTTTAGAGTCCTTTCTATCTCTGCAGTCTCTTTAGTGTCTTGACTGTGATGCATCACATGCTGGTTCAATGCTCATTTACTAATGGAACTTTTCTTCCTCTTCTAAAGAAAAAAGAGGAAACTCATATGAAGCACAGTGCTGCTCTGGTACACAGGGGTCCCCATGAGTTGTGATTGACTCATCAGCAACTGGTTGGTTTTTCACACACCTAGAGCTGTTCTGTTTCAAAAATGTATACACAAAAAACCTGTACACACATGTTGTTTTGTGATGTTAGTTGCTATGCCCCCAGCACACTTCCCCTTTCTACCTTGGGCTCCCTGTGTCCATTCATACTCTTCCTGTCCTCCCTGACTTCTCTTTGTGCATTTGGGCAAGAGTTGTCCATTTTGTCATGTCCATTTGATTGAGATAAGAAGCATAGTCCTCACATGTGGTATTATTTGTTTTGCAGGCCTGCTAATTTTTGTCTGAAGGGTGGGCTGCGGGAGTGGTCCCAGTTCTGAGTTAGCAGAGTATCAGGGGGCCATGATCTGAGGAGTTTTCCCCAGAAGAAAATGTAGAGAATTTCAATCACTGGACAAAGTTTCTTTGTACTCCTTTGCAGACAGTTCTGTCTCCAAACCCACTTCACCCACCTTATTGCAGAATAGCCACTTTCTGGTTTCTGTCGCCATAGACCAGCTGTGCTTGTTCTAACTTATAAATGTAATCATACAAGGTCCACTTTTTTGACACACTTTTTGTATTGTGATAAATATGGTGACGCAACGTTTGCTGTTTCAACAACTTACACAGGCACAGTTCAGTGACTCTGAATTAAGGTCACTGTGATCTTCAGCCATCACCATGGTCCTTAACCATTCCCAGATTTCTCCACCACCCTACACAGATGCTCCGTGTTCCCTGAGGGCTGGGAAACACCTTAATCCAGCTTTCCTTTCTCATGCCCTCAGCTGGCTCCTTAGGATTGCCGATGAGTATCAGGCCTTCTGTTGGTTCCTGGGGCTCCCATCCCAAGATGCTATTTGACATCTGGTCAGTATGGTCCCCGTGTCAGTGGAAGGCTTGGCCAAGTTGCCGTCGGCTGTTTCCTGCTGTCTAGCCACAGTATGAATTCAGGATCCATCGACTTTATACCCATGACAACTTTGCTATCTTTTTGCCTGTCTTCGTGGACGGGGAAGCCTTGCCTCAGTCCCTAGCTTTGTGGTGTGAGCCTGGTTCCATTTCCCCACAGTCCTGGCGTCTTTTGGGATTCCACTCACCCCCCATCAGACTCCTAACTGCTTCTGGGACTTGAAGTTCAATAAGTTTGTGACTTTTGCCTCACTTTACACTTTTTGTTCTATTTCCCATCCACAGAGAAGAGCATCTTGCCAAACACTGCATGCCATTTTTTTTGTCACTTTGCATTCCATTCTTTTTTTGTATTAGATTAAGTGGAAGTATACAATCCAAATCAATTTTGCGTTTCCAGCTATCTGCAACTCCATCTGCTTTCCTCATTCTGTGACACCACACTCCTCCTTTTCACTCTTTACTTCTGATATCCGAATACCTGTCCCCTCCTCTCCACCCTCTTCTCTCCCATCTCGAAAGAAACCAGTAGGACAGCCTCCTATACATGTATAAAACCATGAAGTGCACACATTACAATCTCACCCTGTGTCCTTGAGTCCAGTCATCTGAAGAGCTGACCTCAGCACTGGTTTCAGGTCTGGGCCAGCAGCAAGTCTAGACGACACGTGCAATGTCATTTTTAAAGACCATTTTGTCAGTTTTTGCACTCAGAGTAGATTGTGTAGCTGGCAGAGTGCCCTTTGCCAGCAAGTCAATTCTGACTCATAGTGACCCTATAGGACAGAACAGAATAGCCCGACAGAGTTTCCAAGGAGTGGCTGGTAGATTCAAACTGCTGGCTTTTTGCTTAGCAGCTGAGCCTTTAACCGTTCTGCCACCAGCACTATTCGTCTTGATAGGGGTCTTCGTTTCTGTTTCATTCCTTCAAAGTGTCAATATTAGCATGTCTCTAACACTTTTCTGTTGTTAATTTCCTCAGGCTAGAGACTTTAGCAAGCAACAATGTCTAGCTACATTTTGATAATACAGCTTTTGAAATCACTGATTACATTTATTTGTCCAGTTACTTTCTCTTTATTGCAAATTATACTGTTTTTTTATTTGCAGTAATTTTGTGTATTATAAATGAAACTGATTTTCCTATTTATGATAATTATGTAAAATTTCCTTTAAAAATAAACATACTATATTTTAAAAGTATGTATCTACTTAAGGTATATATATTGAATAATAATGTGGGTAATGTTTAGGAAATAGAGCATACAGAGCTGGGGAGTGACTCAAATAGGTAATCAATAAAACAAACAACCAAAAAAACTCACTGCTGTCAAGTTGATTTTGACTCACAGTAATGCTATAGACAGAGTTGGACTGCTCCATATGGTTTCCAAGGAGTGTCCAGTGATATAAGTTACTGACCTCTTGGTTAGCAGCCATAGCAGTTAACCACTGTACCACCAGAGTTTCTAGGCAACCTCTAGTACTTGTCAAATGTATGAATAAATGGGAGGTACACTCATCCCCATTTTGCAGGTAGGGAAAGTTGAGACCTAGAGTGATGAAGTCTCTTCTTTAGGGTCACACAGTTAATTCATGATTCAGAGGAGACCAGATCCCACTTCTTCTTTGGCCTCATCCCACCTCACTGTATCTATTTGCCTTACTGTGCTCCTGGACTGGCCCAGGTGGTCATGTTGCAGTGGTCAGCAGATGACCCAAGCCTCTGCCTCATCACTCATGGTCTTTTTCTCCACTTTTCTAGCTAGTAAGACTTCAGTAGAGCCCAGCAAGAAGAAAATGAAACTTTCCTCCAGGGTCAGAGAGGAAGCCACCGGGTAAGGCTCCTTACAGGAATGCGGGACACTGGGCTACCCCAGAAGGAGGTCGTGGTTTCCCGAAAGGTGTCCTCCGTCACTCCCAGTGCTCTGCTTCTGGGCACCAAGGCACGCCCGTATACCCAGTGACTCAAGTTTTCTTCTACCATGCCTTATCTAAACTTTTTTTTTTCTTCCAATTTATTTCCTACCCCAGATTAGGAAACTATCCAATGATAGGCACTGTCAGAGAGTCAGGACTACAAAGATAAATAAGGCACAGAGAATAAAACTATGGTAAAGATGAGAGTCAAGAGACGTAATGGCCATCATTTTTTTCAGTGCCTGTTGATTCCCAATACTAAGCTATGCTCATTTATTCATTTAACATTTACAGTGTTCTGGTGGGGTAGAGCAAGAGCCCATTAAACTCACTGTCATTGAGTCGATTCATACTCCAGCCAAGCCAAGTGCCGTCGAGTCGGACTGCCTCTTAGAATTTCCAAGGCTGTAATCTTTATGGACGCAGATTGCCACACCTTTCTTCCACAAACAGCTAGTGGGTTTGAACGAGCAGCTTTTTGGTTAGCAGCCGAGCGTTTAACTGCCGTGCCATCAGGGCTCCTAGAGTAAGAGCAGTGGCGCTCAAAGTATGGTCCCTTGAGTAGCAGCATCAGCGTTGCCCGGGAACGTTAGAAATGTTCATTCTTGGGTCCTACCCTAGGTGCAGTGAGCCAGCAGCTTCAAGGCTGGGGCCCAACGACCTGGGTTTTTACAGGCCTCCTGGGTGATTCTGCAGCACACTAAAGTTTGAGCCCTGGTGGCACAGTGGTCAAGAGCTACTTCTAACTGAAAGGTCAGCAGGATGAATTCACCAGCTGCTCCTTGGAAACCCTATGGAGCAGTTCTACTGTGTCCTATATATAGAGTCTGTGTGAGTTGTAATTGACTCGCTGGCAGTGGGTTTTGGAGTTAATGTTGAGGTTGAGACCCTGAACTTTAAGTCAGTTTGATTCCAAAGCTCATGCTCTTACCCTTGTGCCATGTGGGTAAAAGTATTACAGGAGAACAATCTATTTTGTTCTTCAATGTTCCTGACATATGGTTATTTCCATTGTACTTCCCTTTTAGAGGTAACAAGCTCTATAAAACCAAAAAGTCAAACTCACTGCCACTGAGTCAATTCTGATTCCATAGCCACCTATAGACAGAATAGAACTGCCCCATAGCGTTTCCAAGGAGCATCTGGCAGATTTGAACTGCCGACCTTCTGATTAGCAGTTGTACCACTTAACCTCTTTGTCACCAGGGTTTCCGCTATGGCCCAGTATAATTTCTGGAGAGCTTTGGATGGCAGAAGGTCACAACAGTTGACTCCCAGTGGCAGCACCTGGTCTCTTGCTTCATTTTCTTTCTCTATTCTTCCTTACCCTTTGTTTAACATACACATACACATACACACGGGCAGTTTTTCTCGTACTTAGGTTTTGTTCATTTAACGTCAGCTGCCTCTTTTGTTTTAAGCCAGTCTGAGTCTTTTAGACTCTAAGTGAAGACTCTAAGTAAAGTTAAGTTAACCAACTGAACAAAACCAGGGTTAACATAGCCACGAGGTGGTCAGTGGTTAGGAGCCATCATGGAAATACACACACCTGCCATTAGATGACACAGGATGAGCCTTGTCACCTTGGGAAGGTAGGCCTGACACCTCAGTACGTCCATGTTAAACCAGGCGCCGAGAGCAGGGCTGTGTCTCCATTTCAGGACTAAGTTGCACCCCCACATCTCGAGCTCATCACCTGTGAAGGAGACAGAGACATCTTTCGACACCCCGCAAAGCAGACCAATGAGTCCAGAAGAACAAATTAATGTAATGTTACAGCAAGAGATAGAAATGGAACGTAAAGAAGCCAAACCATCCGACTCAGACTTGGAGGTATGTTCTTACTGCTTTCTCTCTCTTAGTTTGCTGAGTCTAGCTCTTTGCATCTCAGTGGTCTAAAGTGGGTGTGCTGCAGAATCACCTGAAAATGCAGTGTCCAGAACCCCGTAACAGACAAGTGAGTCAGAGTGGATGTTTGTGTGTGTACAAAAGCTGTCTGCCTTAGAGTTGCATAGCGATGTGAGTGCAGGGTTTTATATGACAAATTGAATTGTAAACTTTCACTTCAAACACAATAAAATGTTAAAAAAAAAGAAGAATTCCCTTGTCTAGCAAGTCCCAGGAAATCAGTGTTTTGGGGCCTGTTAGAACACAGTGGTAAAATGGCAACCCACAGTGAAGGGTGGCCAGATTTAACAACAACGAAAACAAAGCACAGTACCCATAATTAAATTTGAATTTCAGATAAAAAGTGAATCGGCATTTTTAGTTAAAGACGAAGTGGGTTCCAGTGCATCCTGAATTTTTTCTGGCAGTCTTACTGTAGGGTGAATTTGAGCTGTGGATATTTTGAAACTGAGGGAAATCTCACATAAATTAGGTCTGCAAGCTGTCTGGAAAAATAAAAACCTTTGGAGCTAAGTAGTCGCTGGCTCCTTTGGGTGAGACATGTGTCCTCCACTTTGCCCCATTCCCCACCATTCCTTATTACTTTCTTACGTCCTGCCAATTCTCACTTATTAACGTTGCCTGCCTGGCCCCAGGTAAGCTTTAGAGTTTCAACTCCATCAAAGAAGAAGAACAAAGCTTTAGAGGAAATAGCTTGTCCATTTATCACTAGCAGCTGTTGAGTGGACCCTGACTCATGGTGACCCCATGTGTGTCAGAGAGGAACGGCGCTCATGGGGTTTTCAAGGGTTGATTTTTTAGAAGTTGATCACCAGGCCTTTCCTCTGAGGCTCCTCTGGGTAGACCAAATCACTGCTGTTTCATTTAGAAGCTGAGTGCATTAACTCCTCTGGGTTCATAAACCAAAAACCCACTGCCATCAAACCAATTTCAACTCATAGCAACGCTATAGGCAGAGTAGAACTGCCCCATAGAGTTTCCAAGGAGCGCCTGGTGGATTCAGACTGCTGTTAGCAGCCGTAGCACTTACTCACTACGCCACCAGGGTATAGGGGCAGAGATTTTTGTCTGCTTTCACTGGCTTCTCTCTAGTGACGATAACCCTAAAGCTTCAGTATCCGCTCCCCTAGAAAGCCCTGTGACTCATGCTGTGTTAAGGTCCCCCTCTGCGTCCCCACAACGTGGGAACTTTATCTCCCTCTGCGGGTCATACAATGTGACACATATTTTACTCGTCGGACCCTCTAGTCCCTGAAAGGAGTGATGCTCCTTCCCGTCTTCATTCTTCCAGGGCTTACCACAGTACATAGTACATATTGACTAAATCATAATAGCAATAATTAAAAAGAACGTTGCCATTGAGTCAATTCTGACTCTTAGTGACACTACAGGACAGAGTAAAACTTCCCCATAGAGTTCTCAAGGAGCCCCTGGTGGATTTGAACTGCTGACCTTTTGGTAGCACTAACCACTACACCACCAAGGCTTCTGCAGTGTAAGATGAATGCTTAGCAGTAAGACTCGTAGTGGTTGAATGTGTGCTCTTGGTAAAGTTCCATGCTAAACCCACTAGTTGCTTGACCTTATTGTGACCAGGATGCTGTGATTATTCCCATTGCCCAGATGTGGAGATTGAGGTATAGACTGATTTAGCAACTTGCTTGAGGTTACACGGTAAGAGGCAAAACTAGGACTTGGGGTAGGTCAGGCTGGTACCAGGATGTCTCTATGTTTTTGGCAGCTATCCAGCATTTCTAAAACTTGCCAGAAGGTAAAAATCACTTGGGGTGTGTGTTTGTGTGTTTCAAACCCCCAAAACTGCCTGAAGAGGGACCTGGGAATCTGAATTTTAACGAGCCTGCAGGCAATTCTAATAACCAAGTGTGTTTAGCAATGCTGAAACCCTGGTTGCCCAGTGGTTAAGAGCCTGGCTGCTAACCAAAAGGTAGGCAGTCTGAATCCACCAGCCACTCCTTGGAAACTCTGCGGGGCAGTTAGTTGCCATCTTACAGGACTGCTATGAGTCAGAATGGAATCGAAGGCAGTGAGGTTTTTTTTTTAAGTAACACTGCCCTATACTAAATAACTTCCATTAAGGTTGGAAAACTGCAAAAAACACCAGACCCACTGCTATCGAGTCATTTGACTCATAGCAACCCCGTAGGACAGTGTAGAATGGCCCCCATAGTGTTTCCAAGGAGTAGCTGGTGGATTCAAACTGCTGACCTGTGGTCAGCAGCCAAACACTTGATCAGTGTGCCACCAAGCAGTTAGGAACAGCAGCCTCTGTGGTTGTGGACAGTTGGCTCTGAAGCTCGCAGCTGGTTTCACACCCTTTTCCTGCACTTGACACTTCTAATCCATCTCAGATTGCCCTTCCCAGGGCTGCTCAGCCATCCAGCAACTCTGAGTCAAGTCATAAATCAGTGAAACTTCCTGAAGCCATCAAGTCACATGGGCCGTCTTTGTTGAGCTCATATATTTAGGTTGCTTTGTAAACCCTCAGCCCCGTGGTTGGCTCACAAGACCTTTCATTAAGTCTCATTAGGACCTTGGAGATTCTCTTTGCAGTGACAGCTGTAAACCATGCCATCAAAGTTATTTGGAAGGGATGTAAACTGTTTTTTAGGAACTGGTCACCCTCCTTCACTGTCACTAGGTTTGCTGCCTCTAACCCTGGCTTCAGGAATCCTACCGTTGTGTCCCCATGGCGTTTGACAGTTCTTTCTTATACCCCACTGAAAGCTCCCTAGCATTGGTGGACTCTTCCAGAGACATGAAGGAAACTCACCCATGATCTCACTGCAATCAGCGTCTGGTGGCAGGTCCAGAAAGCACAATGGCAGCAAGTGGAGGATGAGGAGGGGGCTGTGTGAACAGGGCCCCTTGGCAACAGGGGGGTGTGGGCAGCTGGACACAGCTACGCAATTGTGATGATCCTTTTCTTGTTGGTTGTTTGTCTATGGAAGAGGTACTATTACTATTTGACCAATGGGATCCGGAGAGACATGATTGCCCCTCAGGAGGAAGAGGTGAAAATTGGGATTTCAAAGCTGCTGTCTAGTAAGCTGCTAACCAGCACCTCAGAGGCCCTGCTTGAGAAGCTCTTTGAGGAGAAGGAACGTGACTATTACTATAGCATCATGAAAAGCATTGGTAAGTCAGGATGCGCATGGCTGTGAGGGAGGTCCCATCTTTACCCTCGCATCAGCCCTCCACTCTGGTTCCCCTGAAAATGTCAAAAATATAATTCAGTTTTTAATTCCACACTGTGACCACACCCCCCCCCATCACTGATGTCCACAGCAGTATTTCTCCCATGTTCATTGTCCTGACATATCACCTAAGGATCTTCTTAAAATGTAGGCTCTCAGATTCAGTAGGTCTTGGGCCAGGGGCCCAAGATTCTGTAAAGCTCCCCAAGGATGCAGATGCTGCTGACCCTAGGACCACACCACGAATGTCAGTGGCCTGCTCAAGCTCCTGGGAGCCTTGGTGTCACAATGCTTTAAGTGCTCAGCTGCTAACCAGAAGGTGAGTAGTTCAAACCCACCTGCTGCTCTGGGGGAGAAAGATGGAGCCATCTGCTGTTCTAAGGACTGATCACCTTAGAAACTTTCAAGGGCAGTTCTGCTCTGTCCTACAGGGTTGCTATGAGTCTGCAGCAGTTAGATGGCAGCAGGCTCCGTGGGTAGGCATACGTCAAAGTCTAGCTCAGGGCCACCTTCTCTTAAGTATTTTTACTCTGCCCCCTCGGCTGCAAACCCAAAAGCTAGCAGTTCAAATCCACTAGGCGCTCTTTGGAAACGCTATGGGACAGTTCGGCTCTGTCCTGTAGGGTCATTATGAGCCAGAGTTGACTTCATGGTAATGGGTTTGGTTTTTCAGTTTTTAACACCCCTCAGTGACTCCACCCTCTGAATTGACAGCATTTCCTGTCCCTACTTTCAACTCATCCTGCTTTTAAACTTCTCCTGTGCCATCCTTTGTCTGTTGTTATGTAACACTGGCGGTATCTTCCCATGTCTCATGGGTCTCGCTTGTCCTATTAGATAGTCAGTTCTTTGTTGGGAAAGGTCATATTATTGATCCTAGCTCCCCATCATCCTTACATCAGGATCTTGGGTGCATAGTAAGTTATTAGGAAATATTCGATGATTAGTAATCATCAAATTATTGTTTTCAAACAATAATTCTGAGAAATCCATTGGAGGGAAGGGTGATCATATCAGTTCTTATATCACTTTGACTCAATGAGGCAACTTCTTATTCTGTCTGAACGACAACTATCTTTACCAAGTTGTCTAGTTACTTTTATTTTGCTAATGAACTTTCTGGAAACCCTGGTGGCATAGTAGTTGAGCGCTACATCTACTAACCAAGAGATCAGCAGTATACATCCATCAGGCACTGCTTGGAAACCCTGTGGGGCAGTTCTGCTCCACCTATAGGGTCGCTATGAGTCAGAAATAACCTGAAAGCAGTGGGTTTGGTTTTTGGTAATGAATTTTCTGATAGTGTCAATTTGAAGGCTTCTTGTCTATAGCATAGAACCAAGCTCCTAGGGATAAACAAGTGTTTTCAAATTCCAGGCTCAACCTGTACCTCTAGCCTTATCACCTTGAACCCTACCAAGTTTACCTATATTTCTGTCACAGAAAACCTGTTCCTTGAACATAGTGCAGCACCTTCTCAAATGCTGTGCCTTGTGCCCCCCATCCCTGCCAGCCCGTGCTCTCCCCTTCTTTTCCTTTCTCATGAACTCCTACTTATATTTTAAGACTTGGCTCCAATGTGAAGCTCTTTTCTGTGAAGCTTTCACCAGTTTTTTTCTCCACAGTATGTGAAGCCTCTAGTCTTAACATTTCCATTCTAAACCATCTGATGTCACGTACTGTGTGTTGATTTTTTTTTTTTTATTCAAACTCCGGCTGTGAGAAATCCATGAATGATGACTAAGGTGCCAGCAAATACTAATTCACTGTCATCTACAATGCTAGATAATTCTAATGTGACTTGACTCCAGCTTCTAAGAACCCCAGCCTGTGAGGTTACATTCCTCTTTTCTCTGAAATATATTTAGATAAAAAGACAGACAGAGTGGAGCTTCCCCAACTCAGTGATTTCCCAGGGGATTTCTGATGACCTGGTAGAATGGGTAGCATTTCCAAGTGTAAATGGACAGCAGCTCATTACGTCCTGGGTGTTGAAGCTAGCACCCCAGAGTGCTCAAAGCCGCTGCTTGTTAATCTGGGTGTCTGCCCTGTCTCTCTCTCTTTATTGTACTTTAGATGAAGATTTTCAGAACAAACAAATTTCACATTAAACAGTTAGTATGCACATTGTTTTATGACACTGGTTAACAACCCCACAAGAGGTCAAAACTCTCCTTTTCCAACCTTGGATTCCCTGTTAGTGACTTACTTTTCCTCTTCTGCCTTCTAGACCTTGCCTGTGGCCTGGCATGCCCCTTTAGCCTCGTTTTATTTTATGGGCCTGTCCAGTCTTTGGCTGAAGGGTGCACCACAGAACTGACTTGGTTACTGAACTGAAAGGGTGTTTGGAGACTATACTTTCAGAGTTTCTGTAGTCTCTGTCGGGCCGGCAAGTCTGGTCTATCTTTCTGAGTTAGAATTTTGTTCTGTGCTTTTCTCTGGCTCTGCCTGGAGGTTTCTGTTGTGGTCTCTGTCAGAACAGTCAGTGGTGGTAGCTGGGCACCGTGTAGCTGTACTGGACTCGTTCCGGCAGAGACCACTGTAGATGTGATCCATTAGTCCTCTGGACTAATCTTACCCGTGTGTCTTTAGTTTTCTTCCTTCTTCCTTGTTCCCAAAGGGATGACACCAATGGAGTGTCCTCGATGGACACTCACAGGCTTTGAAGACCCCAGACACTACTCACCAAAGTCAAATGGAGGACAGCTTCATTGTAAAGTATGTAATGCCAATTTGGCCAGAGGCTCCCTGAGACCATGCTCCCCATAGCCCTCAGCCTAGCAATTCAGTCCCCCAGGAATTCGGATGGGTCTGCAGAACGTCCACGACCTCACCCGGTACAAGCTGTGCTGGCTTCCCCAGGAGTGTGTATTATCTTACCCTTGACCACTTACCACTTATCTATTGGTTATGTAGTATTTTTTCCATCTCTGCCCCTATTCCCCGTGGGAACCATCAAAGAGCCCTTCCTTTTGTGTGTAAACCTTTCCATAAGTTTTTACAATAGTGTTCTCATATAATATTTGTACTTTCGTGATTCACTTATTTTGCTCAGCATAATGCCCTCCAGTTACCTCTGTGTTATGAGGTGGTTCACAGATTCATTGTTGTTCTTTATTGTTACATAATTGGATGTTTGCTCTCTTGTTCATAGTTGATTACATCCTCATGGACCCAAAGGAGAGAAAAAGACTCTTCATCAGTAGCATCCCCCGCTTGTTTCCTCAGAGGATCATCAGGGCCCCCGTGCCCTGGCACAGTGTCTACAGGTCGGCCAAGAAGTGGAACGAGGAGCATCTGCACACGGTCAATCCCATGATGCTCAGCCTGAAGGAACTGTGGTTTTCAGAGTAAGAAGGGTTTCTCCTCCCTTTCCTTGGCCTCTCTTCATTTCTTTCACACAGAATAGACCCTCTCAGTGTGGGCATAGCGGAAGTGACATCAAACAGAATCCCTGTCCTTGTCATGAAATAAGATGTCCAAAATTCCTAGACCAAAGTGCACACAAGACCGTGAGTGACAACTTCCCACCCTTTGCAGATATCTGGCCCTCCTGTGCTCCCACAGTACCCGCAACTGTCTCTAGCACTGGAGCACACCGGCTAAGAGGACAGACTTGGAGCCAGCCTGCTAAGGGTCAGGTCCTAGCTCTGCCACTTCCCGGATAAGATGGAAGTGTTACGTCACTTCTCTGTACTTTGCTTTCCCTATCTCTACATTTGGGAGGAGAGTACCTATCTCATAGGATTGATACCAAAACTGCAAACCAAAGCCATTGCCATCAAGTTGATTTTAACTCATGGTGACTCTGTAAGATAGAGTAGAACTGACCCACGGGTCTCCAGAACTGTAAATCTTTACAGAAGCAGACTTCCACATCTCTGTCCCACAGAGCCACTGATGGGTTTGAACCGCTGACCTTTCTGTTAGCAGCTGACTGCTTAACCACGGTGCCACCAGGGTTCCTATAGGATTGATAGGAGCAATAAATAACTTAATACCTGTAAAATACTTAGAACAGTGCCTGATATAAGAACCCAGTGCTAAATCAAGGCAGATTGAGAGAGGATGTGGAATGAGGGATATCATGACTGGTGTCAGATGGATCTTGATTGAAAGCAAAGAACACCAGAAAGATGTTTACCTGTGTCTTACTGACTATGCAAAGGCATTTGGCTGTGTGGATCGTAACAAGTTCTGGATAATATTGCGAAGAATGAGAATTCCGGAACATGTAATTGTGCTCATGCAGAACTTACACCTAGAACAAGAAGCATTTGTTTGAACAGAGATAGGGGCTACTGCATGGTTTAAAGTCAAGATGGGTGTATGTCAGGGTTGCATCCTTTCACCACACCTATTCAGTCTGTATGCTAAACAAATAATCTGAGAAACTGGACTGTTTGAAGAAAAATGTGGCATCAGGCTTGGTGGAAGACACATTAACAAATTGTGGTGATAAGCAGGTAACACAACCAGGCTTGCTGAAAGCAAAGAGGACTTCAGGCACTTGCTGATAAAGTTGAGAGACTACAGCCTTCAGTAGGGATTATAAAGAAAACAAAAATCCTCGTAACTGGACCAATAAGCAACGTCTTGATAAATGGAAAAAAGATTGACGTTGTCAAGGGTTTCATTTCATTTCATTGGATCCACAATCAACGACCATACAAGCAGCAGTCAGAAAATCAAGTTATGTACTGCATTCAGCAAATCTGCTGCAAAAGATCTCTTTAAAGTGTTAAAAAGCAAAGGCATCACTTTAAGGATTAAGATGAGCCTGACCAAACCATGGTGTTTTCAATCACCTCACATGCATGTGAAAGCTAAACTATGACTAAGGAAGACTGAAGAATGGATGCCTTTGAATTAATGATGTTGGAGAAGAGTGGTGAATACACCTTGGACTGCCAGAAGCATGAAAAAGTCTGTCTTGGAAAAAATACACCCAGAGTGCTTTGGGGGTGCAAGAATGTCAAGACTATGTCTCACATGCTTTGGACATGTTATCAGGAGGGACCAGTCCCTGGAGAAGGACATCCTGCTTGGTAAAGTGGAAGGTCAGTGAAAAAGAGGAAGGCCCTCGATGAGATAGACTGACACGGTCGCTGCAACAGTGGGCTCAAACATAACAAGTAGGAGGATGGCGCGGGACCAGGCACTGTTTCGTTCTGTTCTCCATAGGGTCGTGATGAGTCAGAAGTGACTCGATGGCATGTAACAACAGCATGTGATAACTAGCTATGACCTCCATAATATCACACTGAATTATAGTTGTATATTTGCTTGTTTGTAAACTGCACGGGAGGTTGGGTCTTGTTCCCTTATGTGACTCAGTGCCAGCAAAGGGACTGCAAACAGTGGTCTTTTCTGCTACATTTATCCATCATTAAACTGGTCACAGGAATTGTAGAAGTCTAAAAGAGGGGGGACTTACTTTTTTCCTTTCATTTTTTTTAATCGACATATAATTCACTTACCATAAAATCCACACTTTAAAACTGTGTACTATGTCGTAGTCAAAAAGTTGTGAAACTATCACCGCTGTCTAAATCCTAAACATATTCACCATCCTGCAAAGAAATCTGCACCCATTAGCAGTCATCCCCTACCCTTTCCCCGCCAGCAGCCACTAATCCTACTGTCTGTCTCTGTGGATTTACCCGTTCTGCATATTTCCTGTAAATGGGATCATACAGTATGTGGTCTTTTGTGACTGGCTTCTTTTACTCAGCATAAATAAATACTTGTGGAACTGAGTTGTTGAGCTCCTCTTTTCAAGGGTCCTTTTGGACTATCCACTCCGTCCTCAGACATCGGATACTGCAGATACTGTTTTATTCTATGGAGGAAACCCTAGAGGCATAGTAGGTTAAGTGCTATGTCTGCTAGCCAAAAAATGAGCAGTTCAAATCTGCCAGGCACTCTTTGGAAACTCTGTGGGGCAGTTCTACTCTGACCTCTGTGGTCGCTATGAGTTGGGCGCAACTTAATGGCGGTGGGTTTGGTTTTTTGGTTTTTTATGGGGGTCTCCTTGCATTAAAAAATGAGAACATATGCCTTTTGAACCTGACCTGCAGAATTTATTACTAAACGTCTTGAGGCTTAAGAAGCTTCTCCCTCTTCCTTTGGCAGGTTTGCTGACCTGAGGTTTGTTCGGACAGCAGAATTACTGGCGGGACAGTTGCCTCTGCAGCCTCACCAATATGAAAAAGTGATCCAGAACCACTGTCTGGATGCACATCAAGTTCTTCTCAACAGGTCAGTGTCTGGCCTCAGAAAGGGGCTACAGCACGGTGTCATGATGACCGAAGGTGATAGGAAAGGAAAACTAGTGCCTCCCCAGCCTGGCAAACAAGCCACTTCTACTTCTGTTAGTTTCCTGCTTCCATCCTCACCTGCTCCCTGCTTCCCACGTTCCTGTGCTCTGATCCCCTTTGTCTCTCTTCTTTTCCAACAACTCCTCACCCCGCACTGCTAGTTTCCCTCTGCCTTTTGGAAACTCTCCTTTGCCCTTCACCAGGAGGGTGTCATCTCCAGTCCTCACTCTGAAGTTCCTTGGGCTGTCCTGGCTCATAGGACAATGCATTTGCTCAGATGGTCCTGATAAACAGCCTCAAGTTTCAGAAGTTGGGATTTTCAGTTGCTTGATCCCTTTTTCCTTTATAGATACATGCAAAAGTGTGTTCCCAGCCAGGGAAATTCCCTTTTGTAGATGGTGATAATTATACCTACTGTATAGATTTTTATTATGGGTTACAGAAAATAGATACACCATAGCTGGCATGTAGTAACTGCTCCAAAAATATAACCATTATGTATAACCATTATGTCTGTGACTATGACTGTTGCTAGTATGTTGACTGCTAGATTATACTTTCCTGGCAATTAGAGAAAAGCTGTGATGGATTGAAAAGGCCATGGGCAGTGGTTCCTGCAAAGAATCAGAAACGGGGACAATGAGGCACCATTTCTTTTTTTGGTTGTCTAATGCCTCCTCTCAACTTCTCAGCAGGCACACCCGCCCCAGAGTTCTCCACCCATGTTTTCTCCCTTTCCTCTTCTCTCTGCTTTTCTGCCTACACAGTCTAAGTCAGAGATCGGCCACCTGCCAGGGGGAGAAGTTGAAGAAAGACATTCCAGTTCCTTGTGCCCTTTCACCCCGATCTCCAATTATAATGCAGAAAAAAAATGTCACCTCAGCAAGAGGTGCCACCAGTATCCCCTGTCAATCTGGTGGTTGTTAATGGAAGAGTCCTTTCTCAGTTTAAATCTCATTACTTTCTTCTCAGAAAATGGGTGGTGGCCAAGTGAGGTGGCTAGGGTGTGAAGGTAACAATTTGCAAGGCACCAATTTAAGGATCCCTGAGACCATCTGTCCTGTCAGAGTGGGGATGAGTGAAACATGACTTCTCTGTGCACTTAGGAGCCTCTTTCTCAGGTGCTCTCTTGTTTCTACAGGTGGGTCCCGACCTGTGCTAAGCTTTTCATCTCAAAGAAGGACGATTGGGTCCATTTTGCTCCCAAGAGCAACTACAGGTCCTCACGTATCATTGAGGAATACTTTGCTTCTGTGGCAGCCTTCATGTCATTGCAGCTCAGGGAGCTGGTCATCAAGTCTCTGGAGGACCTTGTTTCCTTCTTCATGATACACAAAGTAGGTAGGGGACCGGTAGTGGGCCTTTTTGAGATGACTCAACCTAGTTAGAACTGAGTATTCCATCACATCTGTTATAGGTATCAAGTGCTGTGATAGCAAAATACCACAAGTGGGTGGCCTTGACAGACAAATTTATTTCCTCTAGGAGGCTAGAAGTTTGAGAACAGAGCCCTAGCTCCAGGTGAAGGCTGCCTCTCTTGGCCTTGGAGGAAAATCCGTGTCTCCTAAGACTTGCTTCCTGGTTCCTTAGAGATCAACATACATCTTGGTATCTATCTTACCACATCTCTGCTTGCTTATTTGCTTGTTTAATGTCTTTTATATCTGAAAAGAGATTGACTCAACACACACTCTGCACTAATTCTGTCTCATTAACATAACAAAGATAACCTATTCCCAAATGGGACTATAAACACCGGCATAGAGGCTAGGATTGACAGCATATATTCTGGGGGGACACAATTCAATCGGTAACATTTGTCCTGAGCCGCAAGCCAAGCCAAAAAGTAAAATTCTTGATTTACACGTATATCAGGTGATCATTATAAAAGTTATTTCCTTTTTAACATAAAGTAGTCTTTCTTGGGATAATTAAACTAAGCGAAACCAGTTCCTTTGAGTTGATGCTGACTCATGGAGGTCTGCTAATAAGTTGATAAGAGTTTCTGAGTCGCGCAAATGGTTAACATGCTCAGCTGCTAACCGGAAGATTCCAAGGTGCCTCGGAAGAAAGACCTGGCAGTCTACTGCTCCAAACTCAGCCAATGAAAACCCTATGGAGCACAATTCTTTGACATGTATGGGGTTTCCTTAAGTTGAGTGGACTCAACGGCCACTGTTAGTAAATTCTACAGAAATAGAGAAGTTGCTAAGAAAATTTACAGGAAATTGCATGAAATGGAATGCACAACTCATACAACATGGGGGTCACTTGTTCACCCCCTCTGTTACAAGGAAGAGACTGAGAAAGGTTTGTTAGAGTCTTTGACTTAATTGAAAGGAAGGCTGCATGTACTCATTGCAGGTATTGACTTGTGATCTTTGTAAGGCGTGACTCTTCCTGGGCATTCTTAAAGGTCTAAAAACAGAAGGTTATGTTTACCAAGTTAAGAGCTTCCCCATGATACTGGAAACCCTGGTGGTGTCGTGGCACATAGCTTCCCAAGGGGAGTACTTTAAAGATGACTGTAGTGAAATACAGCAACGAGTTATGTAGCATTTTAGAACAATTAAGTTCACGGACTTAATTGTTGGGCCTCGTGTGTTTTACTGTGTATATTCTCAACTATTGGAAACCCTGGTGGCGTAGTGGTTAAGTGCTACATCTGCTAACCAGAAGGTCGGCAGTTGAAATCCCCAGGTACTCCTTGGAAACTCTGGTGGTTTTTAATGGAAGAAGTGGAGCAGTTCTAGTCTGTCCTGTAGGGTCACTATGAGTCAGAATTGAGTCGACACTAATTTTTTTTTTTTGTATTCTCAGCTATAACAGCAAAATAAATTAAAAATAAATAAAATAAAGAGGAGAAGCAGATAAGAAAACAAATCAGTCTAAGATTCCACACAAATTCACAGGTTCTTTATACTCAGTAGACATTCAACCGATGTCAGTTATCCTTAAGCAGATATAAAGATCTCTAAAAATGATTTTTTTTTTCTTAGACAAGCACTTTACAGCTGCTCATGGCAATCTTTGTTAAGCACTGCAGTTTATTAAAGATATTTTGTGCTTAAAAAATCATCTGTATGAGACCAAGTGATCAAAAATTATTCTGAAGCAAAGATGAGAAAATAAGAGGACAGGGAAACTGGAGTAGTGGAAATGATACAACCAGAATGGAGTGAACAAGAAGGATGATACACTGTGAAAAACATTAATAGTGTGTGTCACTGAATAATCTGTGTGGAAATTGTTACACGGGAACCTAATTTGTGGTGTGAAATTTCACCTTAAACCCAACGAAAGGTTTTTTTTAAATATGTATTTTGTGTTACAGCTTGCCATGGATTGAATTATGTCCCTTCAAAATGTGTCGATTTAGCTAGGCCGTGATTCCCAGTACTGTGTGGTTGCCCACCAGTGTGTGATCTGCTGTGATTATCCTCTGTGTGGTAAATCCTAACCGCTGATGATATTAATGAGGCGGGACTCAATCTATGGGATTAGACTGTATCTTTAGTCAATCTCTTCTGAGATATAAGAGAGGTTCAAGCAAGAAAGAAAGGGACCTCATTACCACCAGGAAAGAAGTGTTGGAAGCAGAGTGCATTCTTTAGATCTGAGTTCCCTGAACTGTGAAGCTTCCAGCCTAGGGGAAGACTGATGACAAAGGCCTTCCCCCTGAGCCATCAGAGAAACTATTCTGGAGCTGGTGCCTGAGTTTGGAACTCTGGACTCCTAGGCTGTGAAAGAATAAATTCCTGTTTGTGAAGTCATCCACTTGTGATCTTTCTGTTACACCAGCATTAGATAAAAAGACACAGCTCTTGTAGAGAATTACAAATACTTCTACATTAATATTTCACTTATGGGCAGTTGACATTTTGAGTATCTGAAGTAGACTATAAACTCACTAGCAACTCTGATATATACAGATAACTTGGCACTTTTTGGAAACCCTGGTGGTTAAGTGGTTAAGTACTACAGTGGCTAACCGAAAGGTCGGCAGTTCAGGTAGGCCAGGAGCTCCTTGGAAACTCTATGGAGCAGTTCTACTTTGACCTATAGGGTTGTTATGAGTCAAAATTGACTCGACAGCAGTGGGTTTGGTTTTGGGGTTTGGTGGCATAGTGGTTAAGCGCTGTATCTGCCACCCAAAAGGTTAGCAGTTAGAATCTGCAAGGCATTCCTGGGAAACTCTATGGCGCAGTTTTACTCTGGTCTATAGGGTCAGTATGAGTCAAAATTGACTCAAAGTCAGTGGGTTTGGTTTTCTTGGTTGTGCCCTTTTTGATTCGGTCAGCAAGTATTTATTAAGCACCTACTTTGTGCTCAATGCCATCCCAGATGTTTCAGAGGAGATAATAGATCAGATGCAGATGTAGCCCTCAAGCTTGCAGTGAAGGAAACAAAATATGCATACAAATCCCTGCCAAAAAAAAAAAGCATCATCAAGAAGAAAGCAGAAATATGGAAGTTCAGAAGTGGAGATTATATTTAGCTGTGCAATAGGGAAACTTCCCTAGAGGAGAAGATTGGAGCTGTGTTTGGAAGGATGGGAAAGATTTAGAGATTAGGAAGCAGGAATTTCCAAGCAGTAAACAAAAGGCTTTGGGAGCGGAAGAGACATCAGAGGGGCCTAGGCTATACACGGGCCATATTTTGTGCACGAGCAGTACCGGTCACCTGTCACTTCATCTTCCAGTGCTAACACCTACCATTAAGTGCTAAGATTCACTGCTGTATTGTTGTAATGCTCCATGTTGTTAAAACTGCTGTGACTTATGTCTCCTAAAGGAAGGGAATGATTTCAAGGAGCCTTACCAAGAGATGCAGTTCTTCATACCTCAGCTAATCATGATCAAACTGGAAGTAGATGAACCCAATATTGTCTTCAACCCATCTTTTGATGACTGCTGGAAATTAATACGTGAATCTTTCCTGGAAATTATTAGGAACTCTGAGAAGATCCCCAAGGTATCGTATTCACTTATTCATTCACTTATATTTTTGTTCATTTGTTAAAGAAAATACTTTTGAGCAAGGCAGTCTAGTGTGATATTCGGATAGGAGAGTTTCACTTTGGGGTAATATATCCATGTGTACCCCCTGGCCCTAGAAAGCGCGTCTGGGACGTCAAGAAGTGTCTGGGCAACCCAGAACTGTGCTTCTAACAAGAGCAGTAAGAGTTATTTTGTGAAAAGCCCGGACTGACTGGCTTGGCAGAGACGGGAAAAACCCAGAGGATGTGGCCCCTGGAGACCCTTTCAGCTCAATTAAAGAAGTCACTCTGGAGGCTCACCTTTTAGCCAAAGATTAGACAGGCCCATAAAAAAAAAAAATGAAACTAAAGGGGCACAGTAGCCTGGCAGCAAGGACTAGAAGGCAAGAGAGGACAGACCCGAAGTTGAGAAGGAAGGTTGTAGACATGTCATGGGGTTGTTAACCAATGTTATAAAACAATATGTGTGCAAACTGTTGAATGATATACTAGCTTTTTTCTATGAACTTTCGTGTAAGGTACAATTTAAAAAATAGCTATTTAGTGAGACTGAAACAGTTGCCCTGAGATCATCTTTAAACTTTAAACCAAAAATATCCCTTTGAAGTCTTCTTAAAACCAAACAATAGTTTAAGGAGGAAAAAAAAAAGTCTGACTTAAGCATCATGCTCTTTTAGAAACTATCTACTGGTTGTATTGACAACAGCAACTGGAAGGATTAGACAGAAAGCAGTTTATGTTGGAAAGAGAGGAACAACCCAGCAAAGTAGGGTGAAAAGAGCTGCAAAATTCAAAGAATGTCATCAGTGTTACTGAATTGTACATGTAGAAACTGTGGAACTGGTGTGTGTTTTGCTGTGTATATTCTCAACAACTACGAACAAAATAAGTACAAGAAATTTGAAAGAAACAGCACCAAGAAGAAAAAAAGTTACTTTGTGAAACTCTGCAGTTGTCTCCACATGACACTCTCAGAAGGGGGGATGTGTCTCAAGCCGTATTGAAATTGGCTCAATATTTCATTACAATCAATTGTTATGAACTTGCTCAGATTTTTCATAAACCTATCTAATTGCATGCTGATAGTTCCATGTGTACTGTTTTTAAAACCACTGTAGGCCTCTAGGGTAAAGAGCCCAGCTTTCCTTCCTGTCCCAAGCCCTTTCCAGTTTCCTTCCTAGGGCAGAGTTATTAGACAGATTCCAGACCTAATGATTAACAGAGCTTACTGCTGGGCAAGTCCAACCAAGTGGTGTGCCTCTGTTGAGGTCTGTCTTCTGTTTGCCTTGGGGTGGTGAGTATGGCAAGAGGACCAGACTCTAGTCCTACAGGAGAGAAGGATGTGTATTGTGTGGTGTTGTACTCTCTCTCACACATCATGTATGCGTGCGTGCTCTTGAGCTTTCTCCTCTCCACAATCCTGTGTCTAGAGGGTTCTAGGAGCTCAAGATTAGAGCTGGGGCTTGGAGGGAAGCAAATCAAGTGAAAAAACTCCAGTTGATTTTTATCAGAGAACTCACATTTGAGCTTTTAAATTCAATCAAGCCCGAGTAACAAGGAAACTGGGTGTATGCCCAGAGAGGGCACACAGCGGGCAGCTCTTCTACACCCAGTGTCCCTGGGAAGGAAATGAGAGAGGAGACCCTGTAATTTGGGGGGTGAGGGTGGGGCTTGGGGACAGATAAAGTACATACTTCTTGAATTCTCGTTCTCTGCAGTTGAGCAGCAGTGTCTGAAAGCGGGGGGACAGGGGTGGCCAGGAGGGCCCAAGGCTCATGTGGCTGCAGGGGCTGGCACTAAAACTAGTGGTGCCCAATGCTGTAATGGATCACTATGTGTCAAAACTGACTTGATGACATTTTAACAACAGTGCCAAGAAAACACAGTCAGAGGTCACAGTTTCTTCCAGGTGTGAAGACTGGACCCAGATGCATACTAATGACTTCACTAGAGTGCATGAAAAAACAACACAAGTGTGGTGTTCTCCATCTGTCTTGCTCACAGTCTAGGCTCAGTCTACAAGCTCCTCAGGCTGTTTTATCTCTAAACTGGTAGTAAACCCTAAAAAAACAGTCGTTCAAGTTGGGTATCTTATAAGAGGGTTGAAACAACACCAGATGAACAGTGCATAGCCCTCTAACACCCTGCCTTACTTTCTGATACTGAAGAGATGAAGGAAAAATAAAATCAAGCCAAATGAGGTAACAGACAAAAAAGCTATTGCTGTCAATTGATTCTGACTCCTGATGACCCTATAGGACAGAGTAGAGCTGCCCCACAGGGTTTTCTTAGCATTGTGTTTGCTGGAACAGATCACCAGGTCTTTAGTTCATGGAACTGCTGGTTGGCTTCCAACCACAGACCTTTTAGTTAGCTGTCGAATGCTTAACCACTATGCTAACTGGGTCCTTGAGATAAGGGAAGGGGGCTATAAAACTAAGAATGCGATGAACAACACTTAACCGAGCATTGGAAGCCATGTTGGTTTGCTATTTTCATAATCAGAAAAGCTATATGTTACTATGGAAAGGAGTTTCAGGGCCTATCTCCCTCATGATGGGCGAATTCTCCCACTCAGAAGTGCCAAGGAACGCCAAAGCCAGGGAAGTACACAGGTGTGAGCACTGAGGGTGGTGATGAAACCAAGGGTTTGGGGATCAGAAGGTCACAGCTGCTTACCTGGACAGGGTAATCTGGCGTCATTCTACAGACAGCCCTTCAGAGCATGGGAGACCTGGCCACACTGACGAGACAACAGGAGGCATCTCCTCTGTAGACTGAAGACTTCTCCCCAAATGCAATCTGTTACCCTCCCACATTTGATCTGTTGCCAGGCGTGGCTATACTGTTGGCACTGCCCTATACCGTTTTATCAGGAGCCCTGGTGGCTCAGTGGTGAAGCACTCAACTTTGGAGAAGTGCTCAGCTTTGAACTGAACAGCAGGTGGTTAGAGCCCAGCCACTGGCTCTGTGTGAGAAAGATCTGACAAATCTGCTCCTGCAGATATTATTAGCCTGGGAGACCCAGCTGTTGTCATCTAGGGTCACTGTAAGTTGAGATCAACTCAGTGGCACCCAACAACAGCAAACCATCTCAGCAACCTAAATTGACCAACACCAACCTCACTGCCTGCTTGCTCTCAGCCACTGTCAGCAATGTGGCCACAGCAAAGATGTACTCTTCCACTGGGGTAAAACCCTTTGGATAGGCCAAAGAGCATTTGTGCTTGCTTTCGTCCTTTATGGAAACCTTGGTGGCGTAATGGTCAAGTGCTACGCCTGCTAACTGAAAGGCTGGTGGTTTACATCCCACAGCCACTCCTTGGAAACCCTGTGGGGCAGTTCTGCTCTGTCCTGTAAGGTCTCTACGAGTCAGAATCAACTCGAAGGCAGCAGGCTTTTGGTTTTCCTCCTTTTCTAAACAGATGCATTCTCAGCAAAGTTATCTGTGTCATGTAATTCAGGAAAGTACTCTGAAGATATTAGACCAATCACCAAAAAGCTTCTTAGCAGAGAGGGCTGTGAAAGGCGGTGGGTTCTCTACCTAGGACTCTGCTGCAGCCTGCAGGAATGGTGTGAGAACACACGTACCAGGAAGAGGCCGGAGAGGTCTGTCTATGTGGGAACAGAGTGACAACAGCCTCTGAAAAGGTGAACTAGGAAGCTTCGGGGCCAGTGAGTTTCTGTTAATGTGGAAGGGACACTGCAGAAGAGACAGGTGAGGGTGGTTGCACAACCTGAAGAATGTCATCAGTGTCGCTGAATTGTACATGTGGCAATTGTTGGACTGGTATGTGTTCTGTCGTGTGTTTGCAACAACAAAAATGTAAACTAAACTATTTACAGAAATGATGGTTGGAAAGATCCAGTTCTCAGAAGAGGAACCCGTAATGCCTCGTAATCATAAAGCCAGGGCCTTTCTCTCTCCCCTGAAGTGACAGGAGAATTTGCTGCATCTTTCCCTTTTACAGATGGAAACAACAAGGTCCAGAGGAGAGGTAGCTTGCCCAAGGTTGCATAATTGGTTAGCAGCAGACATGGATTAGAATGCCCATCTCTGGTAGCTTTTTAATAAATAGGAAGGTGGGTGATGGTGAGAAGGGAATCCCACTGGAATCATTCCAATGACTACTTATTGAGCACCTACTATGTTACAGGAAACCCCGGTAGCATCAGTGGTTAAGTGCTGTGTCTGCTAACCAAAGGCTGGCAATTCAGATCACCAGCCTCTGCTTGGAAACTCTGTGGAGCAGTTCTGCTCTATCCTGTAGGGCCACTATGAGTCAGAATCAACTGGAGCACAGTGGCTTGGTTTTGGTTTTTATGTCCCGAGCTGTTGCTAGGTCCTGGGGACACAATAATGATGTCAAATGCAGTCCAGGCCCTTGTGGTATTAATATTGTAGCCAAGACAAACGTAGAATGAAGTCATGTAATTCTCAATTGTTACTAAGCTTTTAACAGGGAAAACTAACAAATACTAGGGGCCCAGGGGGACTCTCTAAGGCTTTGAGACTTGAGAGGAGCAAGGATTTGAAAGATAAAGAATCAGGCATGGAGAGTGGAGGGGAAGTAGAGGCACAGGGACTAGCATAGTGATTCCACACTTGGTGAGGGGGACGGAGCTAAACTGCAGGCTGGGGTCCCTGAAAGTGAGTCACTGCCAGAGATTTGGGGATTGGACACACTCTCTCTCCCTCTATGACATTAAAAAATAGAAACAAAAATGATCTCCCCTCTTCAGGTGGAATCTCTCCTGTTCCCGGAACTGAAAGGCTGTGACCTGATTCTTAGGACGGTGAAAGCTGAAGAAAAATTGGTTTCTGACTTTGTGGCTCAAGTTTTTGAGATATTTCAGAAAAACCAAGTTGGCCCTAACAAGTAAGTTAGTTCCGTTGTAACTTTATTACCTATTAATAGGCCTTTGAGTATTGGTGTCAAATTCTTAAAGCATCACCAAATAATTCCTGCTCCCACACAACCCAAAAAATGTACGTAACAATAATAATAGCTAACACCTGGAAGATGAGTAATCCAGGAAAGCATTATTTCTTCCTATTTTACAGATACAAACCAAAATCCATTGCTGTTGGGTTGATTCCAACTATTAGTGGCCCTATAGCACAGAGTAGAACAGCCCCATAGAGTTTCCAAGGAGCACTTGGTGGATTTGAACTGCTGACCTTTTGGTGAGCAGTAGTAGCACTTGGCCATATGCTACCATAGTTCCTAGTTTTACAGATAAGGACACTGTCATTTTCCCAAGGTTGCAGAGTAAGTAAGTAGGAGGGATAGGATTTAAATTCCATTACAAGGTCCACCTCCATGACCTCGAATCTTCAGCTCAGGTGGGTTTGACATTTAGCTAATTTTGGAGTTTAGAAAAGTAACACAAAGTTTTACTTTTCTTAAAAAAAAAACAAAAGACAACATAATGGCAACTTCGGAGAGGTCTGGCCTGACATCGCTGTCTCAGATGCACTGACATTTCTGCAGTTAAACCTATGACTGTTCACATTTACAACCTCACACCAGTTTTAGGCCAGCTTTTGCTACCAAATGAGTTGTGAAGAAACTCTTTTGTTTTCAGAGCTGTTTGGGCTTGGGGATGGAATCAAAGGGATTGGGGGCTGGTCACCTAAACCCATACTCTGCAGTCACCAGGCTGCGGAATGGTTCAGTTGTGCACGTACATGCACACTCATTGCCACACGTGCATAATGTGGGGTGACCATGTAATGTGACTTCCAAACAAGCACACTCAGCGTGAAACAGCACTGTTGATAACTATCGTGGAACAGGAAGTGTGAACCTGGATTGTCCCAGGCAAACCAGGACATGTGCGTGGTCACCCTAATCCAGAATTTCTCAAACATCAGCACTGTTGACGTGTTAGACTGGAAAATTCTTTGTTTTGGAAGCTGTCCTGTGCATTGTACTATATTAGCAATATCCTTGGTCTCAGTACCTTGGTTGTTACTGTTGTTAGGTGCCACTGAATCAGTTTCAACTCGTAGTGACCCTCCCTATGTATAATAGAATGAAACACTGCCTGATCCTTCGCCATCCTTATTAGAGCTCGTTAGTGCAGCCACTGTGTTGGTCCATCGCATTGAGGGTCTCCCTGGCTTTTGCTGACCCTCTAGCCACACATGATGTTCTTCAGGAGCTGATCCCTCCTAATAACGTATCCAAAGTATGTGAGATGAAGTCTAGCCATCCTTGCTTGTAAGGGGCGTTCTGTCTATACTTCTTCCAAGACAGATTTGTTTGTTCATCTGGCAGCTCATGGTATATTCATTCTTCACCACCAACATTGTAACCTGAAGGCATTGATTCTTTTTTGGTCTAATACAGTAGACCTCAGTAATCATAACTACCCTCCCCATTTTCCCCATCCTCTTCCCCTCCCCCCTAAAAAAATCATATACCCATTAGCAGTCCTTCCCAGTGAGTTAAATTCTAAGATTTTGTTGCTCCATTTACCACTCTTAATTAGTCTGATTTGGTGACCTGTGTTTGTGTGTTTGATTTTATGCACTTCGATATGCAAGATACCTAAATGTATACAAGAAGTATGATGACTTACTGGATAACATGGCAGAACAAAGGATCACTGCGTTCCTGAAAGAGAATCATGAAATTGAGGATTTTGTGCAGGTAGAGATGCCACTTCACGTTTCATAGCTTGGTGGCCTGTGTCACAGACAGTCCAGTCGGTACCTGGGGTTTGCTTGGTTAATACCTAAACTGTGCTCAACAATGATCTAGGCTCAGTGGGGCTGGGGCCAAGGGTGAGTGGATAGAAGCTCAAAGGCAAGCTAAGCCACTGACTGTGTTTCTTTCTTCAGAGGATCAGTGAAATTAAGAAGCTGAGAAACGAAATCGCATCCATGCACATCACCGTGCCTTTGGCCATGTTCTGCCTTAATGCCATGACCCTAAATTATGATCTCTGTGAGCGAGCCCAAAATCTTAAAGACCGGCTGATTCAATTCCAAGTGGATGTTAACCGGGACACCAATACCAGGTACCGTTACCTGTTTGGAGAAAAACAGTGTCATTTGCCATGTACAGTCTGGCAATTGTGCCATTTTATCTTAAGCTCTGTATTGTTTCTTCATTTTTACTAGTAGATGTCCGTGTTTTGGGCTGTGAGGAATAGAAGGTCATCTCAGACTCGCTTAAGCCAAAAAAGGCCTACGGGGCCCACACGTGGAGAAGTTCTAGTGTTGCTAATGTCTGCATGCTGTGTCCAAATGCATTAATGCAATGACGGTGCCATGTCCTCTCTGCTCTCCATTCCTCTCTTGGCACTGTTCTCTGCCGAGCTCTCCTCAGCAATTCAGGCTCACATCTTCTGGGTTCCCGTGGCCAGATTGGCAGTTGGGGGCTTCTCTTTTTCCAACACAGTCTCTCAAAAGCCCTGGCCTCAGTGATAGGCATCATCCTGGCTTGAGTCATTTGTGTAACCCTCAAACCATTGCGGGGGCTCTGCAGCTAGCTCAGATCTGGGAGGTGTTCCCCTTCCTGGGTGGGGTTTCAGCACTTACCTACATGAACGGAGAGAGGGAGAGGGATGATTCTCCAAGAAAATGCAGGCGGTTGTTAGCAGAAGAGACAGTGGATTCTGAGAGGCAAAGGTAGCAACTGTCTGCTCTGTGTCTCTGAAGGTTGCAGAACAGCTAGTCCTTGTCCTAATTCTTCCTCACTTTAAAATAGAGCGTAAAATGATTTAATAATAATGACCCCTGTTACGCTTGTGTATCATGTGTGTGCGTTACTCAGGGACCCTAGTGGTACACCCTTGAAGTGCTTGGCTGTTGTTAAGTCAGCAGTTTGAGTCCTCCGAGTGGTTCCCTGGGACAAAGACCTGGCAATCTTCAAGAAAACCCTACTGGGACATTCTACTCTGTCACCTGGGGTTGTGTCAAAGTCAGCTCGTTGGCACCAGACAACAACATTGTGTTATATATGTTATGATAACATTTTATAGTACTTGAAGGTTTACAAAATGCGTATCAGAAAGTCAACAGCAAACTAATGATGGTAATAAAACCGGTTGCCGTTGAGTTGATTCTGACTCATGGCCACCCCATGTGTGTCAGAGTGGGACTGTGCTTTGTAGGGTTTTCAGAAGCTGATTTTTCAGAAGTAGATTGACCGGCAGGCCTTCCTTCCAAGATGCCTGCAGGTAGACTTGAACCTTCAACCTTCCAATTAAATACCATCACCCAGCTGGTAGTGATCTGCACCACCCAGGGACTCCAAAGATAGTAATAGCTACCACTTATCCAGCACGTGATATATCCAGGCACCCTGTAAACACTCTGAACGTTAGAGATCTAATCAGGTCTGCGTGGCAACCCTGAGAAGGTCACTTTAATTTCTCCACTGTGTCGGTGAAGAAATGGAAACTCAGAGAGGTTAGCAAGTGGTATATACAGAGTTCAAGCTAGCTTATTTTGACCCCCAAGTCCGGGCTTCTAATCCCCACACTCATCTTTCTCACTGAGTGATGAAGTGCCAAGATTCCGGGATTTGGAGCCAGAAGACTAGATTTTGAATCCATTGACTGGTTGAGTGGACCCTGGTAAGCCACTTGACCTCCCTGATCTTCAGTTTTCTCACCAATGGAATGAGAACGTGGACAGTAAAAGGTGGTGGCGGTGATGATGGTGGTGGTGGTGATGATGAATGGTGATAACGGCTGTTTCTTTCTCTGTAGCATTTGTAATCAGTACAGCAGCATTGCGGACAAAGTCAGTGAGATTCCCACCAACACTGAGGAGCTGGTATCCCTCATTGAATTCTTAAGGAAATCCAGTGATGTCACTGTGTTCAAACTCAGGAGGCGACTTAGAGATGCAATTGAACGGCTAGAGTTTTTGTTGGACTATGCAGACTTACCCCGTATGTCCAGCGCTATATATGTATATGCAAATACATATGTGTATTTTTATGGGTGGAGGGGTGGGAGAAGGCACATTATTCAAGCCTACCACTGAATGTCAGGCAAGCTGCTTTATCTTTTTCATTGTGATTAAGTGAAAGTTTACAATTCATGTCAATTTGCCACCCAAAACCCTGAGCACCCGCCTCTCTGCAACTCTGTCTGCTCTCCTCACCCTGTGACAGCACACTCTTCTTTTCCACTCTTTACTTCCAGTATCCCCTCAAGCAACACTGTCCCATCCTCATCACCTTCTCCTCTCCCTTCTAAAACAGAAACCAGTAGGACAGCTTTATATATATATATATATTGAACCATAAAATACACACACCACCTACATCACTTTATGTTTCATAGTCCAGTCCATTCTTTGTCTGAAGTGTTGTCTTCAGTACTGGTTTCATCTCTGGGCTAGCAGCAAGTCGAGGGGCCGTGTTCCCAGTGACCCTCCAGGTTGTTGAACCATCAAGTCTGGTGTTTTAATACTCAGCAGCTTTTTAAGTGGATCTGTGTGTTAGAGGCACTATGAGTCTATACTCTAATCCACAGGAATTTGAATCAAACAAAGGGAACCTTATTAGACAAAACAAAGAGCTATCTGGAGACTTCCTGTCTAGTTTTAGGTGCCTGCCTTGGCATCTTGTGCCTGGGGTTCTTGGAAAAGCCACTACCCAGTGCAGGATGCGCTTTATAAATGCATGGATTGCACTCATCTGTAATCTTAATACAACCTCACCCTTGAAGGGGCCAGAACTTTTTTCTTGATATTCCTGCATATCTTAAAAGAGGAGAAATACTCTGGGCCCTGGAAGGCTTATTGGGCCAAGCTAAGAGATTTGTAACCAGGACCAGGTACTGAAGGAAAAGCTGTTATACTTTCCACAAGTCAAGTTTCAGAACGTTTTCCATCTGGAAATACCTGTTAATTGCCTGGTGTTTGTAATTGGGGGTTGGAGAGGAATGGTGATAAGAGAAAGAGATGGAGACTGGAAGGTAAAAATGGTCCCCTAACGATGGTGGAAACCCTGGTGGCATAGTGGTTAAGTGCTACATTTACTAATCAAAAGGCTGGCAGTTCAAATCTACCAGGCCCTCCTTGGAAACCATATGGGGCAGTTCTACTCTGTGCTAAAGGGTCACTATGAGTTGGAATTGACTTGATGGCCATGGGTTTGGTCTTTAGCCACCCTGGTAGCATAGTAACTAAGTGCTATGGCTGGAAGGCTAAATCTAACAGGCGTTCCTTGGAAACTGTAGGGCACTTCTACTCTGTCCTGTCGCTATGAGTCAGAATCAACTTGACGGCAATGGGTTTGGTTTTTTTTATTTTTAGCCATCCACCCACATATTCATGAGCAGTGTTCTTAACCACATCTATACATACTGGAGTCTCTTAATGTGCTTTCTACCCCCTAAGTTCCCAAGTGTATGGGGGGAACCCCAGGCATTTTAATTGGCTGATCTCTAGGATCACTGTTGAGTTGGACCTGACTCTGATGGGTGGAACATCAAGTATTGATACCTACTTCCATTTAACCCAGGGAGAAGCTGAGACTCAGGGAAGGTGAAATAGTTTGAGTAAAGTGTAAAACCCAAACTTCATCCCAGATTTCTGACTCTACTGAGACCTAGCCTGGCATAGTAAGAAACCATAGTGGTTAAGACCTTTGACTTTAGAGTTGATTAAACGTGGATTCGAATTCAGCTCTGCCACTGTCCAGCAGTGTGTTTTAGCTAGTTAATGCTACTGTAACAGATACCCCAAGTAGGGGTTTTAGAGAACAGAAGTTTATTACTTTTTTTCTCACAGTTCTAGAGCCTGAAAGTCCAAATCAGGCTTTCTTGGAATTTCCTTGTTGATTCCTCCCTTGTTGGTAGCTCCCAGCATTCCTTGGTTCTGGGAGATCCTCACTGGGAATGTCTTCCCAGTATGTGTAAGCCTCTGTGTCAATCTGTTCTTTTTGTAACTCAGAGTGATTAGGTTTAGGACTTATTTTGCACTCGTATATTCTCATTAACATAAGAAATGCCTGTTCCCAAACAGGATCACAGCAACAGGTAGGGTGTTAGGATTGTAGCACACTGTTTAAGGCTAGAACTCCAAACCCAGTGCCGTCAAGTCGATGCCAACTCATAGTGACCTTATAGGACAGAGTAGAACTGCTCCATAGAATTTCTAAGACCTTGGTAGGTTCAAATTCCCAGCCTTCTGGTTAGCAGCCATAGCACTTAACCACAACTATAGAAACTAGAATTTTTATATTTTGAGAGGGCATATTTTTAACCACAAGACATTGCAACCCCGACCACTTGGTTTAACCTACATGTATACCACCTATGAAAACAGGGATGATAATGACACCTACCTTCGTGCCTGGCTGTCAGGAAGTGCTTGTTCATAATGGGCTTTGAGGGATTAACTCCACTCTGCTGTCCGTTTATTGCTACTCCCACATCTACCTCTATTGACCTCCTATTCAGCTGGCCCTATGCTGAGTGTCCTAGAGCAGCCTGTCTGTGTTTTACAGAAGAGGATATCAAGTTGAACAGCACTCTCTTCCTCTGGCCAGACCAGATTGAAGATGTTTTTGAAAGCAGCCGAACCCTGCTCTTTAACAAGAGGGATCAGGCAGAAATGGACCTGATTAAAAGGTACGAGAAAGTCTAAGGTTGTTTTGGAAATGAGGTCTGGCATTATAAGCCTTGCTGCAAGTTCCTGGTTCTGAATGGAGCCCCCATCCTTGGCCTCCTCCCACCCCAGGCAACAAGTGACTTAAGGCTGAAGATAATTGGTGGGGGAGGAATTGCCTTTTGTTCCCCACTGAGGGATATTCTCTTTAAGCCTGCTTCCCTGTAGTAAGCCCTGCTAGTATCTTCACTTTCTGCCATAAATAATTGCATTCTGGCTGTACAGAAACAAAAGGGAAAAATCATGGCATGCATTAATGGGCTCTGTAATAATTAATAATAGCAAAATTGTCCACCTTCCATTGGAGATCATGGATCTGGGAGATAACGAGGCAGAGATAATAAAGGTGTAGCAGGAGGCTGAGAAATTGCCTGCTTCACAGCTGGTCTTGTTTGGTCCTAATATGACACTTGTCACTTATTCATTCATCATTTGTCAGTCCTACCAGTATTTGTAGTGTATGTAGTTTTTACTATGTGCTGTACTCCGTTCCCAGCATGTGTGTGTGTTTGGCTGATAAATAAAGAATTTATTCCAGTGACAGAAAAGAGACACATGCTGAGCAGTCAGGCAGTGCCAGGTGACACGGGCCAGGTGCAGTGTGCACAGTAAAGACACACGCACACACCACTTTGTTGATGAACTGCAGATGCATATACCCTGTCCTCGTCACACAGGAAATTCCCACTGCCCAGCTTTAGGTGCCATCATCCCTGCGAGTATTTTCAAGACAGGAAGAAGGCAAGTAAAAGCCAGGATTGCTATCCAAGATGCTTTTCTTCAGACCTTTTGCTGACGTTACCCCCGTTGTGAAATTAGCTGCATTTGAGAGCTTCAGCTGAAAGGTTAACTCATTTGGGTTGTTCCCCAAAAGTATGGCCTAGGTCTGCTGCCCAGCAAAAAGAAAAGAAATCACACACACGCACACATACACACATATACTGTTCTTAAGAGTCCCTGGGTGGCACAGATGGTTAAGGGCTAGACTGAAATCAGTAAGGAACACACAAGAAGAACTGATACCTTCGAACTGTGGTGTTGGGAAAGAATATTGAATGTACCATGGACTGCCTGAAGAACAAACAGATCTGTTCTAGACGAAGTGCAGCTAGAGTGCCCCTTGGAAGCAAGGATGGAGGGACTGCATCTTACATACTTCGGACATGTTGTCGGGAGGGATCAGCCCCTGGAGAAGGACATCATACTTGGTAAAGTGGAGGATCAGCGAAAAAGAGGAAGACCCTCAATAAGGTGGATTGACACAGTGGCTACAGTAATGGACTTAAGCGTAAAAACAATTGTGGGCATGGCACAGGACCAGGCAGTGTTCCGTTCTGTTGTGCATAGAGTCTCTCTAAGTCAGAACCGACTCAATGGCACCTAACAACAACAACTAGTTGGTTCAAACTCACCCAGAGGTGCCTTGGAAGAGAGCCCTGGTGGTCAACTTCTAAAAGTTCACAGCACTGAAAACCCTACGGAGCCATTCTGCCTTGTGCGCTTGGAGTCATCCTAGGTCACAATGCACTCGATGGCAGCTAACAGTTCCCAGGCCTCCAAACTTAGCCTGACGGGCAGAACCGATTTGGGATGACTAGCTTGAGAGCAGAACCATCAAATATAGGTTAGGTGGCCAGGATCAAATCTCTTAATCTTTTTTGAAGCCTTGGTTTCCTCATCTAAAAAAAATGGGTTCACAATAGAGCCTACCTGACTGAAGTAAACAATGAGATTGTACCCAGGTGCCATCCAGGACATTATAGGCATTCACACTTGTCTGCTTCCTTCTCGATCTCAGCAATACTGCTTTCGAGAGACAGCGCTTCCAAAGCGCCGTGGTGGAAGCATGCTTTTAGAACATAACTCGGCTGTCAGTTGGAGAGAGACTAGTTAGAACCCACCTCCCGTGCCCTCCCGTGCTTGCTACTGAAATTACTAGACACAAGAGGCAACTAGGAGAACGCTGAGCTTGATCTGATCAGCAGGTTCCTGAGCTGAGCTGGTAACAGCAGAGGTCAGCAGAGGAACAGCTCTAGAAAAGTGTCAGCGAGCAGCGACCTGCCACCCTGGCCCAGCCGGCTTTGGTGCATCTTGGAAATGCATGTCACTGAATTGCATCAATCTGGAGAATAATCAGTGACTGCAGCATGAGAAGAATCGTTGATTCATTCACCTTCTTTGGAAACAATTATTTTCATCTCCCAGAAACTTAACCTTCTTTTCCTGGGGTTGGCTTCCACGCTCACTCCTTGGGTTGTTAGTAGAATTCAGTTCCTTGCAGGCTGTCAGCCAGAAACTGCCCTCCATTCCTTACCTCTGAGATCGGGTCATTCACAGTGCAGCAGCTGGCTTTCCTCGGGACAAAAGAGGCTGAGAGAGAGTGAAGAAGGCAGAAGTCACAGCCTTTCTGTAATCCTAAAATGTTCGCCATATTCTTTTTTTTTTTTTTTTTTTTTGACAGATTTGTTAGCTTATATAGTAAGATGTCCCAGAGTCGGGCAGTTCCAGGGCAGGTTCAAGTTTGTCATCAAGATCCCATGCTCTGTACATCTTCCCTGTCTACTGATTCCAGCATACCTGTCTACTGATTCCAGCATATCGGGCAGAGGCTGCAGTGATCGTGGGCACTGTATTCTTACACTGGACTGGCGACAGTGGAGAAAGAATTATCTTTTCCTTGTGTCTTATTTGCAGAACTAAGAAATCCTTCACAGATCTTCTCCTGGGAGACTTTCCTAATACTTCATTGATTAGAGCTGAGTCACACACCGCTTCCTAGGTATGCAAATAGAATTTCCATGATTGAGTTAGACCAAGACAGAATTAGTCTCTGGTGCTGGGGCTGCACAAAAGAACTGGAACATGTAAAAAAAAGAAAAAGAAAAAATCGAAGTTGTGTCACAATGAAGAAAGAACAGACTTGCTGTTGATTGGTAGGTATTTCAGTCAGCTAGGGCTGCTCTAACAGATATACCAGAGTGGATGGCTTTCACAAAGGAAGGTTTATTCTTACATGGTCCAGTAGGCTGCAAGTCCATATTCAGAGTGTCTGCTCCAGGGGAAGGCTTTCCCCTTGTCGGCTCTGGAGGAAAGTCCAGTATTGCATCAGTCTTTGTCCAGGGAGCATCTTGGCACAGGAACCTCAGGTCTGAAGGACGCACTCTTCTCCTGGTGCTACTTTCTTGATGGTATGAGGTTCCCAATTGTCTGCCTGCTTCTCTGTCCTTCTATCTCTTGTACGATGAAAGGATTAAGGGTGGGGCAAGCCATACTTCAGGTAAACTCCCTTTACAGTGGAGCAGGGAGGTGATCTTATAAAGTGATTTACCGTCCCACCCCAATCCTTTAACATATAGCATAGGAAAACCCCAAAGTGGAGGACAGTCACGAGAGACTGGGAATCATGGCCCAGCCACCTGCTACACCTATTTTTGGGGGGACACAATTCAATCCATGACAGTAGGTCACTTCATTTTTTTTCCTTTTTTTTCTGTGGTGCTTTAAGTGGAAGTTTACAGTTCAGGTTAGTTTGTCATATAAAAACTTCCACCTTGTTATGTGACCCTACTTTCTGTCCCTATAATGTGACAGCATAATCCTCTTTTCCTCTCCACATTTCCCGTGTCCATTCAGCCAGCTCCTGTCCCCCTTTGCCTTCTCATCTCACCTCCAGACAGGGAGGCACCCATTTAGTCTGTGTATCTGCTTGAGCTAAGAGGCACTCTCTTCCTGAGTGTCTTTATGTCTTACGGTCCCATTTCATCTGAAGACTTGGCTTTGGGAATGATTTCAGTTCTGGGCTAGAACAGAGTCCGGGGCCGTGTCTTCCAAGGTCCCTCCAGCCTCAGGCAGACCACTGAGTCTGCTCTTTTTGTTAGAATCTGAGCTCTGCGGCCCAGCCGTATTCTTTTTATTAAAAATGAGTTGGGACGTCCAGGCCACACTCAGGGAGGAAGAGTTAAACATACAGGTGTGACTACCAGGTGATATGGATCACTGGGTGCCATCTTAGGGGCATTTGCTATGCAAATCACTTTGTAATAAAACCCAAATCAAACTACTTGAAAATTCAGTTGATAGATAACAGCTGTTGAGTTGATTCCAACCAACGGTGACCTTACATACCACAGAACGAAGTGTCACCTGCTCCTGTGTTATACTTACAGTCACCAGCATATTTGAGTCCATTACTGTGGCTCTTGTGCCAGTCCATCCCCCTAAAGGTCTTTGCCCACCCAGGTCCTCTTCTTCCCCACGTGCAATGCCCTCCCTCCATAATGGATCCCTCCTGATGACATGTTTTAGTGAGCAAGTCCAGCAGCGCAATGTTGTGGTCCCTGAAGTTCTCATTGGCTAATTTTCAGAAGAAAATCACCAGGCCTTTCTTCCTACTCTGCCTTAATCTGGAAGCTCCGCTGAAGCCTGTGCACCTGCTGGTATTTGACGTACCAATGGCAGATCTTCCAGTATCCAGCATCTCAGTACATACGAGCCGCTGACAGACGGTCGGCTGAAAATAACTCTCCTGAATTACTTTTCTGGTAAAAAGAACATTAAAACTACCGTAGCAGACTCCTTACAAAATGATGGACAACACTGTGCATCAAACTTCATGGGATGTCGCTCTAGCTGCTCTCAGTGGCAAATTCCTCTTACTCTTCTAAGTGCTGGAGACCAAACAAGGAATAAAAGACAAAAACTGCACTCAGAGTTTACATTCTAGTGAGTGAGAGTAAGTATATATTAATGATCACTGTATACCAGGCTCAAGTCTAAGATTATTGTGTGATACTTTATTAAATATCAAATATGTACCAGTCTTAATTCTAAGAAATTTGCATATATTACCTTAGTAAGACTATTAAATATTACACATTAATAGTAAATAGTAAAGTAAGCACTTAACCTATCTCTGTCTGTATCTGAGGAGGCCTGGAGCTGGAGTGTGTATGAGCTGGGCTGCTAATCAGAAGGCTGGCAGTTTGAATCAACCAGCCATCCCTTGGAAACCATATGGGGGAGTTCTCCTCTGTCCGTTAAGGTCACTTTGAGTCAGAACTGGCTATATGGCACATAACAGCAACAACATCTGTATCTATAGGTACCCAAGGTATACAGAGGTTAAGTGGCTTGCCCAGGGTCTACGTAATGGCAAAATGAAAATTTGAATCCAGAGCCTGTGCATATAACATTGTGTTACTCTGCCTCATTAGGAAAAGAGAGATGTAGACTTGAAACTTGCTTCACTGATGATATAGATGAAGTGAATCTCTGGAAAGGTCTTTTCTGATGAGTCTAGATGATGTAGTCTCACACTTTCCTACACCAGTCACTCTGCCCTGTTCTATTGCCTTCAGAGCACTTAATCACACTATATTACATATCTTATTTCATCTTTATCTACCTGTGGATCCACTCACCCACTCATCTGCACATGCAAGTGTACTTTTGGGTCTCCCCCAACTAAAATACAAGCTTCGTGAGGGTGGGAGCTTAACAGTGTACCTCACTCTAAAACCTAGACTAGAGCCTAAAAAATATTAGGCACTCAGAAATTAGTACCTAATATTTAATAGGTGTGTATAAATACATACACACCTTATACGTATTTACTTGTACAGGAAAACATCTGGAAATGTTTATTAGCCAATAGATTCACATTAGCCATCTCTGGGAAGTGAGACTGTAGGTTGTTAAAATTAGTTTTCCATTTCATTCATTGTCTTATCTTTCAGGCATTAACAATTTAAATATGTATTCTTACACACAAATACACATACATCTGTAGGCCCCTAAAGATCAGATTCTCTCAGTCTTGAATATGGGTACGCTATGCTGATATTCTGAAAATGTACGCAATGGAAAGGCCAAATGTGACGGTGCTCTCTTTGCTTTAAGGTGCTCAGAATTTGAGTCCAAGCTTGAGGGCTACAACAAGGAACTGGAAGGCTTTAGGAAGCGTGAAGTGATGACCACGGAGGAGATGAAACACAACGTTGAGAAGCTTAACGAGCTGTCAAAGAACCTGGACCAGGCACTGCTGGAATTTGAGGTTTGGTGTCTTAGCACATAGATTTCTGGCTCTGTCCTTCATTAGTGTTTCTGATCTTTGCTCTGACATGGTTCCTTACAGAATTTGGGTAGCACTGATGACTTAATTGACCAACTCATTCACTGGTTCCTTCAACTAACTGTTATTGTGCCTTGTTATACCAGATTTTTTGTTTGTCACTGAGTACACAGAGAAGAAAGGGAAACAGTAATTGCTGACACACAGTGGGCGTTTTACTCATTTATTCTGTGCTCTGCAGGGTGCAGAAGGTTTCATACATGAGATCTCAGTGCCTTTAACAAGCCTTCGGGATAGGCATTATTATACCCCATTTATTAAATACTAAAATAAGCACTTGACATCTCTATATATAGCTATATCATCTGTATCTTTATCCTTATTTAAAGTCTAGAAATAGTCTCAGAGAAATTAAATAACTTGCCCCGAAGATCAGCTAGTAAGTTCTTTAAGCATCAAAGTGCTAACCTTTGTGGCAAATGTGTGTAAGAAGACGTCATGTGAACAGCTGAAGTACAAATGAAAAGTGTGACAGTGAAGATACGAAGACAGTGTCATGGGAGCGAAGGTGATGGAACAAGTAGGAAATTACCCAAGAGCTGCAGCCAGTTAGCGCTTAGCTGCCTTCGCTCTCTGAGATCACAGGGGGATCTGCTTGCTCAATTCCATGTTTATTTCCATCTGGAGATGTGTTTAGCATCTTCTTCCACTTGGTTTACATGGTACCAAGGACTTCGCCTCAGTGGCTTCTGGGCTCAGGAGAACTAGCCACTTAATAATCAGCATCCCTTTCTGCCCTTCAGTTGATCAATAAGGAAGAGCAGCTGCTGGAAAAGGAGTTGAGTACCTTCCCCCTTCTGCAGACTGTGATGACCAACAAGGTACCTTATGAGCAGCTGTGGGTGACAGCCTACGAGTTCAGCACCAAATCCGAGGAGTGGATGAACGGTATGCTGTGGTCTCACTAGAGCTGAATGGGGACCCTCCAGCCAGTTCTGAGATAAAGTGTAGACTTCAGATTCTGGCTGGACTTTTCCGGATTCGGGTACTCTGCATTAAGGCAGCCGTCGTCAAATTTTATAACACAATAGTAACAGAAGGTAGGGGTCAGAGAGCCAGACCATTTGCCAAGGTAAAATAGAATCGAACAACCTAGAGAACCATGAATTTGACAGTGACTCTGTAGGCAGATGGTGGGAAGATAAGCCAGTATTGTGCTGCTTTAAGAAAGGCCTGGATCCCATAAGCATCTATAAAACTCTCTCCTCCACTCTAAACTCTAGAGTCTAGAGAGTATTAAGGAGGTAGGATAAATGGGACTCAGTGTGTTGATTTGATTTGGGTCGGGGACTCTGCAACAATGGGGAAAACCTAGGGAATTTTTGTAGTGTTAAGAAAGAACTTAAAATTTACCAATTCTTTTTAACTAGAAATGAATATTGTTTTTATAAAAATATTTTAATATTTATGTATTTTTTAACTTATGCACATTAATAGTGACCTTTTTGGTATATCATCCCATGAACTTTAACACATGTATAACTCATGTAATCACCAATGCAGTCAGGAAAGAGAACTAATGTTCTGTCACGTCAATGTTCATTCCCTTTTGCTACCCCTTTGTAATCATACCCAGCTATAATACTATTAATTTGTTCATTATATATATTTGTTCATTATGTATATTATTATTAATGCTATTAATTTGTTCATTGTTCCTGTAGTTTTGTCTTTTTGAGGCCTTAATATAAATGATATGATACTGTGTGTAACCTTTTGAGACTACTTCTTTCACTTAGTATGTTGAGATTCATTCAAGTTGTTTGAGTCAGACAGGCCATGCCTTTTTTTTTTGCTGTGTTGTCTTCTATTGTAATAACACAACAATGTTCTATCGTATGAATATACCCATTTGCTTTAATAACACAACAATGTTCTATCGTATGAATATACCCATTTGCTTAATCACTCACTCATTGTTGGTTTGCAATTTTGGATTATTGTGAATGTTGTTGTTGTTAAGTCACTGAGTCAGTTTCAACTCACAGTGATGCTAGAAACAACAGAAAAAACCCTGCCCAGTCCTGTGTCATCTGCACGGTCGTCGCTATGTTCGCGGCTATTGTTGCAGGCACTGTATCAGTCCTTCTTCTTGAGGGCTTTCCTTCTTTTTGCTGACCCTCTACTTTCTCCAGGGACCAGTCCCTCCTGATAACACATCTAAAGCATGTGAGATGAAGTCTTGCCATCCTCTCTTCTAAGGAGCATTCTGGCTGTACTTCTTACAAGACAGATTTGTTCATTCTTTGTATTCAGTCTTCTTTGTTAATGCTGTAATTCAAGTGTACCAATTTTTCTGTCTTCCTCGTTAATTGTCTACCTTTTGCATGCGTATTAGGTGACTGAAAATACTATGCCTTTGGGTCAGGCACACCTTTGTCCTCAAAGTGATATCTTTGCTTTTTAACTTTAAAGAGGTCTTTCATAGCATATATGTCCAACGTAACACGTCATTTGATTTCCTGAGTGCTGCTTTCATGGACGTTGATTGTGGATCCAAGTAAAATGAAATCCTTGACAACGTCCGTCTTTTCTCCATTTATCATGATGTTACTTATTGGTCTAGTTGTGAAGACTTTTGTTTTCTTTATGTTGAGGTTTAATCCATACTGAAGGTTGTAGTCTTTGATCTTTATCCATGTGTGTGAAGTCATCTTCACTTTCAGCAAGTGCTGTTTTTTCATCTGCACAACACAGGTTGTTAATGAGTCTTCCTCCAATCTTGATGCCCCCTTCTTCTTCAAAGAGTTCAGCTTCTCAGATTATTTGCTCAGTGTATGGATTAAGTTATGGTAAAAAGATACAACCCTAAGACACCCCTCTCCTAATTTTAAACCATTCAGTGTCCCTTATTTTGTTAGAAGAACTGCATTTTGGTCTATGTACAGGTTCCTTATGAGCACAATTAAGTGTTCTGGAATGCCCATTCTTCACAATGTTATCTACAATTTGTTATGATCTGCAGAATCTCATGGCTTTGCATAGCCAATAAAACACAGGTAAACATTTTTCAGGTATTCTCTGCTTTCAGCCAAGATCCATCTAACAATGGCAGTTCTAAAAATACAGCTGCTGTGAATATTCATGCACAAGCTTTTATATGAACACAAGTTTTCATTTACCTAGGTTAAATACCCAAGAGTAGATTTCTGGGTCATATTGAAAGTATATGTATAACTTTATAAGAAAGTGCCAAACTCTGTTTTCTATGATGACTGTACTGTGCACCATTTTGCATTCCCGTGAGCAATGTATGATTGTTTCAGTTGCTCCACTTCCTTATCTACACTTAGTATTAGCAGTATTTTTATTCGAGTCTTTCTGATAGGTGGTTATGGTATCTCATCATGGTTTCTATTTGCCTTTCCTTAGTGGCTAATGATTTGAAACATCTTTTTATCTGCTTGTTTGTCATTTGCACATCCTCCTTGGTGAAGTATCTGTTCATGTCTTTTGCCCATTTTTTTAAAAAATGATTGAGTTAATTTCTTATTATTGTGTACTGTTAATTTCTTATTGTTGTGTACTGTGTAGTGTATGTATTTTGAATACAAGTTCTTTACCAGGTACGTGACTTGTAAATGTTTTCTCCCAGTTTGAAGCTTGTCTTTTTATTCTGGTAACAGTGTGTTTCTTAGAGAAGAGGATTTTAGTTTTGATGAAGTCCAATGTATGTTATTTTTCTTTCATGGTTTTTGTTTTGGTGTCGTGTCTAAAAACTTTCAGCCTCCCTCAAGTCACGAAATTGTTCTTCTGTGTGTTCTTCTATACATTTTATAATTTTTTGTTTTACATATAGATCTGTTGTCTATTCTGAGTTAATTTTTTTTTAAGATGAGATTTAGGATAAAATTCTTTTGTGTGTGTATGTGTGTATATAGATGCCCAGTTGATCCAGCAATTAGAATAATTATTGAAATAACTGTTTTTCCTCCACTGAACTGCATTTGCTTCTTTGTCAAAAATCAATTGGCCATATCTGCGTGGGTCTATTTCTGGACTCTGTATTCCATTTTGTTTGTGTGTGTACCTAGCCCTTGACCCTAGTCTTAGTAACTATAGCTTTAGTAAGCAGAAACCCTGGTGGCGTAGTGGGTAAGTGCTGTGGCTGGTAACCAAACGTTCAGCAATTCTAATGCACCAGGTGCTCTTTGGCAACCCTGGAGTGGTTCTGCTCTGTCCTGTAGGGTCACTATGAGTCTGACTTGAGTCAATAGCAGTGGGTTTTGGTTTGGGTTTTAAAGTAAACCCTAACATTAGGCAGTATGATTTCTCCAACTTTTTTCTTTTTTGAACTTGTTTTGACTCTTTTGTTATCTTTTACTTTCCATATAAATTTGAGACCCTATTGTCTGTATAGATTTAAAAACAGAAAAGAAAAAACAACACACTGTGAGTTTGATTGGAAATGTATTAAATTACATATGATTTTGGTGAAAATGGATATCTTTACTACATCGAATCTTCCAATCTATGGAAATGGTATACCTTTCAATTATTTAGGGTTTTTCTGATGTCTTTTAATAACATTTTGTAGGTTTCAGGAAGCAGATTTTGTAAATACCCTGTTATGTGAGGACTGACAATTAAGTTTGCGAACTCATCGTAGAAAAAGTGCTACATACCCTATTGCTGAATATCGCTATGGTCACTTTTGAAGTACTCCCCTTGGAAACTATGCAATGATGCCAGCACCTAGTCCACCCTTCAAAGCCATTTTGGAACTCTTTTTCTGAAACTACCATTACAGCCCTTGATGTCCTGAATGTCATCAAAATGTCTTTCTTTCAATATTTCCTTTATCTTCACTTGATGAAAAAAGTCAGTGGGGGCCAGATCAGGTGAGTAAGGAAGGTGTTCCAGTACAGTTATTTGTTTACTGGCTAGGTACACCCATACAGACAACTATACAATTAAGTTCTCAAACCTGCCACTACGCCACCATCCACAGTGGTCATTCCAGAAGGAGTTCCAGAAATTGAAGCATGGACTAGGCACTGGTTTTGATGCATAGCTTCCCAAGGGGAGTACTTTAAAGGTGACTGTAGTGGTGTACATTCAACAATGAGGTATGTAGCACTTAGAACAATTGAGTTCATGGACTTCATTGTCAGACCTCATATGTATGTACAAGTGTCTTTTTGGAGCTTTTGTAAATGATGTATATTTTTTAAATTTCAGTTTCTAAATACTCTTTTTTGACAAATAAAAGTACAGTTGAATTTTGTGTGTTGAACTATTATTCTGCATTCTTGTGTTCCAGGAGGTTTGTTGTTACTATTCAGATTTCTTGGAATCGTCTACTTAAACAGTCATATGTTCTGGAAGTAGAAATATATATCTCTTCCTTTCCAGTCTGCATGGCTCATTCTTTTACAAGCCTTGTTGCCCTGACTGGGACTTCCAGTATGTTGCTAACTGGAACTGTGAGAGTGAATGCCATTGCCTTGTTCCCAGTCATAGAGAAATAACATTCAGTCTTCCACCCTTAAATATAATGTCAGAGTAGACTCTTCATAGATTTATCTAATTGATGAGGCTCCCTGCTCTTCTGAGTTTGCTGAGGACTTTTATCATGAGTCTATATTGACTTTACTCAAATATTTTTTATGTATCAATTGATACCATCACGTGGTTTTCCTTCTTTAGATTGCTAGTGTAGTGTATTACCTTGCACTCCTGAAATGAAAACCACTTGGACATGATGTAGTGTTCTTTATACATATTACTGGGTTCAGTTTGTATGCTTAATATTTTACTGAGAATTTTAGCATGTATGTATGTGAAGAATACTGATTGGTCTGGAGTTTTCATTTCTTATGAAGTCTTGGTTTTTGTATCAGAATACCACTAAGCCAGTTAAAGTAAGTTCAGAAGAATTCCCTTCTATTGTCTGGAAGATATTTTATAAAATTGTTATTTTTTAAATAATGTTTAGTGGAATTTTTGAGTGAAATCATATGCTCCTGAAGTTTTATTTATTTAGGAAACTGCTAAACTATGTATTTAATTCCTTCAATAATTAGAGCATTATTCAGGTTATCTATTTCATCTTGGGTGAATTTTGTTTTTGACTTTCATTTCTGATTTGTGACTTAGGAGACCTTTTGTGTAGAACCACTCCATAGGGTTTTCTTGGCTGTAATCTTTATGGATACAGACCTGTTTCTTCCATGGTGCCACTGGATTGGTTAAAACTGCTCATCTTTTGATTATCAGCCTAGTGCAAACTGATCGTACCACCCTGTGACCTTTCGTTTTGGGTGAATTTTGGAAGTTTGTGGTTTAGGGAAAATAGCTCCATTTTTCTTGAGTGGTCTGATTTTTGTGCATGAATTTATTTGTATTATTTCCTTATTATTCTTTTAATAAGTGTGGGATCTATAGTGTTACTCTTTTTTTTATTTCTGATATTGATGATTGTGCCTTCTCTTTCTTTGTCATTCTTGTTAGAAGTTTATCAGTTTTTTTTCCCTAGGTTTGTCTATTTTATATTTTCAAAGAATCAGCTTTCAGTTTCTTTGATTTTCACTATTATGTTCTTTGTTTACAGTGTCTTTGATTTCTCCTCTCACTGGTGTTATGCTCTTGCTCGAGCTTGGTTTGGTTATTTTTCTAGTTTCTTGAAGTGGAAACTTAGATGATTGATTTGAGAACTCTCTTTCTAATGCTATAAATTTCCCCTTATGGTTGCATCTCAATTTTTTTTATGTTTACAGTCTTTTCTAGTTCCCTTTGAGACTTCCTGTGACCCATGGATTATTTAGAAATGCATGGTTTAACTTCCAAGTGTTCGAACCTCTTCCTGTTAAGTTTCTGTAATTGATTTCAAGTCTAATTCCATGTGGCCACTGAAAGCAGTATGATTTCATTTCCTTTAAATTTGGTAAGGTTGTGTGATCTAGGATGTGGTCTGTTCTGGTGAATGTTCTTTGTGCAGCCAAAAAGAATGTGTATTCTGTTGCTTGTAGTGGTGGAGGTACTGATAAGGAGTGAAGTTAGTTGATGATGCTGCTTTGTTAAAAACCACTTTGGCAGTGCTTATGCTTACCTTGTTCAAATCCACCAGGCAGTTCTGCTCTGATGGATAGGGTCAGTATGAGTCAGAGTCAAGTCGATGGGTGTGGCTTTTTTTTTTCTGAGGGGGGTGGGTTTCCTTGACATATCCCCATGTGTGTATAAGGTATGAATTTTGCCGTGGAATTCCTACTAAGCATTTCTTCCTCCTGTTCCTTTCCTTTTGTTTTCAGAGTATGGTTCCAGGGCAAGCAGCATCAGCATCACCTAGGAAAGTGTTAGAAATGCAAACTCTTGAGCCTTCACCCCAGACCTGCTGAATCAGAAACTCTGAGGGTGGGGCCCAGAAATCTGTGTTTTAGCAAATCCTACTAGGAGTTCTGTTGCACACTAAAGTTTGAAATGCACCGTGACAGCCTGCAGAAAATCCTAGTAACTCACATTTGGGTGGCGTGTAGATTTGAGGCTCACAGTCAGCCAAAATCTTTCCCTGCTGATGCAAGATTTAATTAATACAAATTGAAAATATCCAAGGGGAAACAACACGGAAAGACTTTGACTGAATGTAAAACTGGGATCTGAATGTTCCCTCTAAGAAAACAGAAAGAGAAGAAAATTACGGTTTTGGAGCACTCTCTCTCTCTTTTTTTTTTAAATGGAGCATCATTCTTTGTTTTTAGATAATCTGTGTTTAAATCATTTCAAACTTAGAGAAAAGTTTCCAGAAGAATATAGAGCTCACCCATATTCCCATTCATATACATTTTCCAGTTGTTAATATTTTACTGCACCTTGGAGTGTCTTCTAATGCTACTATAACAGCATCTACAATTAATAATAACAATTGATACTCTAACTGCACATCCATTGTATACCAGGCTTTATGTTGGGCATTTTACTTATGTTATTGCACTTAATTTTCACAGTCACTCTTCAAGATATCCATTATTACCCTCATATCACAGAGGATGCTGTTGGAGCTTAGAAAAAAGGTCAGGAACGTGACCAAGATATTACTGTCAAAGTGGAAGACTCAGATCCAGACCCAACTCCAAAGCCTGTGGTTGTTCCAGTATACCACGCCTGTTACCTGTCACTGTCAAGTTGATTCCAACTCACGACAACACTGTAGGATAGGATAGATCTCCTCCACAGGGTTTTCGAGCCTGTAAATCATTATGGAAGCAGACTGCCACCAGTTTTTCTCCTGCCGAGCTGCTGGTTGGTTTGAACCGTTGACCTTTCGGTTAGCAGCCGAATACTTAACCACTGTGCACCGGGACTCCCCAACACACTGTACTGGAAGCATCATTCTAGATTTGGAGAGTTACAGGAACACATGACGAACGTCTGCTTGATGATCTGACCCTTCCCTCACCCTCACCCCATCTTTTCTCTTTCAGGACCCCTCTATTTACTGAATGCTGAGGAAATCGCAGAGGAGATAGGGTCTATGTGGAGGACGATATATAAACTGACCAAGACCTTAATTGAGTTGCCAGCACCCAGGCGCTTAGCAGAGAATGTCAAAATCAAGATTGAGAAGTTCAAGCAGAACATTCCAATTCTGAACATCGCTTGCAACCCAGGGATGAAAGACCGACACTGGCAGCAGGTCTCTGTCCCTGCGCAGCCCCAGCCAGCCGCACCCCTACCCTGCCCTGGTAGCCAGTTGGAAGGCAGCAGGCGCTACTGGGTCTGGCTTCTCTGACCTTTCTGAAAGCAGAAGCTGACTGAGTTTGAGCGAGCAGTAACAGGGGTGATGTGATAGTCTTGGAAGGGAAGGAATGAGTGAGTGGGATATGAACTGAACTGCCTGCCTCTGCACAGGAACAGACGATTTTCTTTGGGAATCCCTTTCTTTGCTGGTGGTTGAGTACTATTCCATCAAGTGCCCACAGAAGCCCTCCTTGTCTGCTTCTCGGAGAAAGTGGCCACTTAGTGTCCCAGAGAGTGATAAGGGTGTTGAATTACGGTGGAGGGGCCTTCGTTTGTTCCTTGCCCTAGGGTGCACAGAAGAGGCTGCTCACCATGCCGCATGCTTCCTGCCTGGGCTGACTTTGGTGTGAAGTTAAATGAGCACACCAACTGTGTTGAGAAATAACTTTGCACTTTTCTTTCAGTTCTTGTAGTCTGTAAATGAGAATAATATGTATTTCTTCTAAAAAATAAGTGGACTTTTCGAGGATTTTAAGTGTGGCATGAACACTAAGTTGAAACAGCTATCACATTCAAGGGCTAGCGGTGGCTTTGAATTGTCCTCTCAAGGTTTTCCATGGAGTGGATTCCTCTCTGACTTGGCCTAGAATTCCCTCTCTTTCAACACTGAGCTAGGCTGAGGACATGCTCCCTGGAAGGGCCCAGTCAGAAAACGCATGTATTATCTCCAAGGGAGTGGAATCCCGAGCACTGTTGCTAGAAATATTTTGATCTGCTTTGGAAGACAGAGATCTTGACACGTGAGAGACGCAAGATTTTTCTTTGGGGGGAGCTACCTCCAATTTTCTGGAAAGCCTTAAGACCTAAAAAAACAAAACACCACTGCCAGTGAGTTGATTCTGACTCTTAGCGACCCTATAAACAGAGTAGAACTGTCCCCATAGAGTTTCCAAGGAGCAACTGGCAGATGTAAACTGTTGACCTTCCGGCTAACAGCCATAGCACTTAACCACTATGCCAGCGTGGTTTCTTTTGAGAACTAAGACCTGAGGAAAGTGTGGTGTGACATAAAGAAAGGCAAAGGTCCTCAGGTCAACTTCTGGTCTTGAAATGCCACATCAGCAAGTCTACCCTGGGGTAGCTGTTCTTCCTTGATGTTATAGGGTGTCTCTCCCTGTGAACCCAGCCTAACCAGAGCCTTAATTAGGGTGCCCAAGTAGACAGAGGGCCTGTCCTTATCAGTGGCATGTAAACAATACTCCAGGAGGGTTCAGAAACCCATCACTCTCTCCTGTGCTTCTCCCATGGTGATGCTATGGTACTTTGTCACATGCCAAGCCAAAAAGCCAAGTGCCGTCTTTGTCACATAGGGACACTTGAAAAATCCCAGCCATTTCTAAATACAAAAAACTCACTACTGTGACATCAGTTTCAACTTAACGTCTTCTAGCATCACAGCAATAGACAAGCGCCCACAGTATGACAAACTGACAGACAAGTGGGAACAGTTACCCTGTAGGACAAAGTAGACTGCCCCATATGCTAAGGAGAGGCTGGTGGACTTGAACTACCAACCTTTTGGTTAGCAACCGAGCTGTTAAGCACTGCCCCACCGGGGCTCCCCAGCCACTCCTAGACATCCACAAATCACACTTTTAGATGGCTTAGATGGACAGATTGGGGAAAATGCTTCTTAGAATCATAAGAAGATAATAATAGCTAAAGTGTATTGAGTACCAACTATGTACTGGTGCTGTGTTGAGTACTTTGATTGGATTCTCTCATTTTGTCTTCGTAACAGTCCAGAGGTGGGGCCTATTAGTATCTCCATTTCGCAGAGGAGAAAACTGAGACTTAGAGACATTTACATTCAGTAAATGTCACGTGACTTATAAGTAGTGGAGGAGGCAACTGGACTCTAGGTCTGTTTGACTCAACAGAGAAGGATGAAAACGGGGTGAGAAATATCGGGTCAAATGGAAGAACAGGCTGTAGGGAGCAGTAAACTACAGGGAGGGATGGAGTGTAACCCCAGGAAGGAGGACCCTGAGCAGTGAGTCCTAAAGTGAAAGCCCAGCACACTGAACAGACAACCATGGGTGAGAGGTAAGGGGTAGGAGGGCTGTTGTGAGTTACCGTGGAGTCAGTTCCAATCAAGGTGACCCCACGTGTGTCAGAGCGGAGTCGTGCCATGATCTTTTCAAAGCAGGTTGCTGAGTGGATTCAGAAACTGCCAACTTTTCAGCTAGTAGTTGAGCACCTTACTATTTGTGCCACCAGGAGCTGGGGGTAAGGTGTGAAAAGACACACGCCACCTGATACACTCAGGCCTGCCCCCACTCCGAGCACATTCCTGCTGACAGTATAGGACACATCACCTGAGTGACAGCACCCAGGTCCCCTGGGCAAAACTTGGGAAAGCCCTTCTCTATCCTAATGCCTAATGAAGGAGACCTATTTGCCCAGGGGCTGGTTCTGGTGGGGCCTCTGAAGGCTGGAGCGTCTGTAGCGTTCCGAGTTAGAAAATGGACCTTCCACGGCCAGGTGGGGTGGTGCTTAGGTTTTGGGTTATTCCTCAGAACGCAAGTAAGTAGGAAAGGTAAACAATATCGGTAAGGTGTGTTCCCCTGTGTTTGGGCAGACCTTGCTGATGTTGGCAGTGGGGTTGCTACAGTGGTCTAAAGCAAGACACAGCAATGTAATTTGACCTTAGGGAGAGCTGGCTTTCTAGGACAGTGCTATGCAATAGGAATATAATACAAACCATATATGCAAGCTTAGAATTCCCAGTAGCCACATGTGCAAAAGTAAAATGGTCAAAATTAATTGTATGAATATATTTTATTTAACCAAATACAAACCAAAAAAATCAAAGCCACTATCATCGAGTTGATACTAACTGATCGTGACCAAAGAGGACAGAGTAAAACTGCCTCGTAGAGTTTCCAAGGAGCACCTGGTGGGTTTGAACTGCAGCAGCCATAGCACTTAACCACTGCCCACGAGGGTTTCCAACCGAGTACCGAGCCAGCCAGCCAAGTGCCATCGAGTCGGATGTGACTCGTGGCGACCCTAGGGGCCAAGTACAGTAGACCCAAAATATTATCACCTAGATGCATAATCAATATGAAAATATGAATGATATCTTACATTAGATTTTTACAGTGTCTGAAATGTGATGTGTTTTCACACCTATAACAGAGGAGCTAGCCACTTACCGTGTTCCCTATAGCCAGTAACTAGTGGGCACCTACTGTACAGTGTAGCTCTAGGCTCTGAGAATTAGAGGGCAGGATGCCTTGTTAATCTCTAGAGTTAGCAAAAGTGATTTAAAAAAATAAAACCACCCATCTTTGAGTACTTAGCATGTATGGGCCAGGTACTACGTAAGTACTTTAAATGAGTATGCCATTTCATCCTGGAGATAATGTGTGTTGTCTGAAGCTACACTGTCAGGTATTGGAGAATAAGTGAGGAAACCCAGGGTGACTGGAACAGTTGTGCAGGTTGTGCAGTGTAAAACTCCAGGGAATGCTCCTTTTGTGGACTATGTGTGACTAGTACCTTCTAGAGTTGTGCAGTATGTAACCTACACAACTGTACATGGAAGACCTGTGGGGGACACCAGAGTGTAATGGGTAAGGAGCTATGGTATCAGAAAGAATTGGATCCAAGTCCCAATTTTGCCACTTATTAGCTGGGTAATCTTGGACAAGACACTTAATTTCTTGGTCTCAAGCTTCCTTATCTGTAAAATAATAATTATTGTCTTCCTCATAATGTTATGAGAAGGAACTAAGTACCTAGGATTCCTAACACAATGCCCGCTACGTGGTACCAAACCGACTCGGTTACCACTGGGTCTGTTCTGCCTCCTGGTAACCCTGCATGTTACAGAATAGAACTGCTCCACGGGCTTTTCTTGGCTATAATCTTGAAAGTAGATCACCAAACCTTTCTTACACTGTGCCACTGGGTGGGTTCACACTGAATCTTTCTGTTAGGAACTGAGCATTTACCCATTTGGGGCACCCGGGTACTCAGTATATAAGGAGCTGGTTACTTTTATTGTTTTTATTACCTTGGTGGATCTCCAGGTGTCCCCAAGCCCTAGACTGGAAGCCATTGGAATTGGTGACTGACTCCACAAGTCCTTACTGACGCCGAACTAAGTGCCAGGTGGTGGGGAGTCAGGGCTCAGTAAGGCTGAATGGCATACAACTCTTGATCAACTTCCTGAGCTGGCTTTCTTTCATTGTTCGGGGCCAGACGAGACACACAGTTGAGCAGTAGGTCAGGTTTTTCACGGCACCTCCTTCCCCTTCAGGTGCCCTGGCCTCATATTCTGCATGTGCAACCCTAGTACCACTCAGATCTCTGAGCCTCTGAGAAGAGTTTTCAAAAGCTGTCAGAACCTTCACTCAAGACCTTTCTCAGGAATGTTTGCACTTACGAGATAAGCCGGAGGTAGTAGTTAAAGCAAAGAAACTGGGGATCTTCAACAAGTTAGCTCACTGGGGCAGAAGGGGAGAAATTGTGAAACGGAAGGGTCTGCTGCCTTCCTTAGCATCCTCAGATCACAGAATTCGGGCATGTGCCTGTCTCATGTACTCTTGACCCCCTTCTTTTATTCAGCAAGCACTTGATGCAGCTGCTGCCGTGGACTGGACTTTGCACTAGTCCCTGGGAGCACAAAAACAAACCAGACCCAGTTTGGGTCCTTAAGGTGTCCACACGCTGGTGGAGAGACCATCCCTCAGTAAAGCAGATACACTGCAGAGTGGGCTCCAGGCTTCTTCCTGGTCTCTTAGACCCATGCTGTCCAATTCAGTAGTATTAGAGACTTATAATAGTGGCCCTGGTGACATAGTGATTAAGTGCTCAGCTACTTGCCAAAAGATTAGCAGTTTCAACCCACCAGCTGCTCCGTGGGAGAAAGATGTGGCAGTCTGCTTCCATAATGGTGACAGCCTAGGGGACCCTATGGGGCAGCTCTGCTCTGTTCTGTAGGGTCACTGAGAGTCAGAATCAACTCAACTGCAGCAGGTAGTGACTGTCAGGAAGCCCTTGTGAAGCACTTAATCCAAGTGCTCGGCTGCTTACTCAAAGGTTACAGCCTGCCAGTGTCACTGAGGGCGAAAGTCCATGTGATCTGCTGCCACAAAGATTACAGAGCATAGCAGATCCTGTCGGGCTGTTAAGCTCTACCCCGTAAAGTCCTCTGAGCCAGAATAGGCTTGATGGTACACAACAGGGAGATGCAGATATTTAAATTTAAATTAATTAAAATTAAATAAATTAAAAAATCAGGTCCTCAATCACAGGCTGCAGCGACTGCTGCATTGGACAGTAGAGAACTCTTGGACATCCTTGAATGATAAAATACTTGTTTTCCTCTTTTCTTTGCAGATCAGTGATATTGTTGGCTGTGAAATAAAGCCCAATGAGACAACTTGTCTCCTAAATATGCTGGAATTTGGACTTGGCAAATTTGTTGAAAAGTAAGTCTCATCCCTTCCTTTGGGAAGTTTCTTCCCTCCCTCTCTCCCTCCCTCCCACCCAACCTCCCTTTCTTCTTCCCTTCTTCCTTTATGTGATGTCGTGTACCAAAATAAGATCAAAATGGATTGAAGACCTAAATGTTAAATCTAAAACCATAGGTTCTTGTAAGAAAATAGAGGCAAAAGCTTTAGGATCTAATTTTTTTCCATTGGTATATTGTCAAACACAACAAGGCATACACAAGTAACAGAAAACAAAATAAATAACCAGGACCTCCAAAAATTAAATTGGTATGTTGACCAAAAGAGTAAAGAGACAACCTACATACTGGGAAAAACATCTTTGGAAACAATATAACTGATAGAGGTCTAATATCTGAAATATATAGAAAACTCCTGTAGCTTAACAACCAAAGCAAAGGACATGAACAGACAATTTACCAAAGAGGATATTCATACAGCCAGCAGACATGTGGAAACATACTCAATGTCATTAGCCATCAGAAAAATGCAAACAAAAGTCAAAATGAAATAACATGTCACTTCCCTCAAATCAATAACTCACTGCCATCGAGTTGATTCCAACTCATAGTGACCCTATAGGACAGAGTAGAGTTTCTAAGGGGTGCCTGGAGGATTTGAACTGCCAACCTTTTGATTAGTAGCTGTAGCCCTCAACCACTATGCCACCAGGGTTTCCTTTACTTCTTCTAGGATGGGTAAAAATTTTTTAAAAACCTGAAAATAGTAAGTGCTGGAAGGGACCTGTGGAAATTGTAACCCTCATCTGTTGCTGGTTGGAATGCAAAATGTGCACTGTTGTGGAAAAACTGACTGGTGGTTCCTCAGAAAACTAGAAGCAGAGCTACTGTAAACTCCAAAACCATCCCCCCTGCCATCAAGTCAATTCTGATTCGTAGTGACCCTATAGGACAGAGTAGAACTGCTCCATAGAGTTTTCAAAGAGTATCTACTGGATTCAAACTGCTACTTTTTGGTTAATAGCCGTAGCATTTAATCACTGTGCTACCAGGATTTCTAAGAGCTGCCGTATGACCTAGAAGTTCCTCTCCTAGGTATGTGCCCCAGGGATTTAATAGAAGTGACACAAATAGGCATATATATGTATACACACACACAGGGTACATATATGCAATGGAATACCACTGGGTGATAAATAAAAGTGAATTTTCAAAACACTTTCCAGTGGGAATGACTCTAGAAGACTTTCTGTTGAGCAAAATAAGTCAGTTACAAATAAATATGGTATACTCTCACTTTTATTAAATGATGTGAACAGATAAATATGCAGAAACTAATTTTCATTAGTGTTTACCAGGAGTTGGAGGAGAGGGGAAGAAGAGGGAGAAGTACTTCCTTGGTAACCAAACCAAAAAACCTGGTGTCACTGAGTTGATTCTCGCTCATAGTGACCCTATAGGACAGAGTAGAACTGCCCCATAGAGTTTCCAAGGGGCATCTGGTGGGTTTGAACTGCCAACCTTTTGGCTAACAAACATAGCACTCAACCACTATGCCACCAGGATTTCCACTCCCTGGGAAGTAGTCACTTTATGCTTCCGGAAATGGGAAAAGTGGCACCAACTATGGGTGAAGTTTGTGAGGTAATTGATGTCTATAAGCCATACACAGGGAAGAGGGATGAAGGGGTAAATGCTAGGCTTGTATGCTTTTGCAACAATAACAACTAATAAATGGGGAGGGGGCTACAGATGCTGATACTAGTTACACCTAGCCAATCACCTTATGGGATTAGTTCTCATGATTTGGAGGCATAGGGCCGTGGTCTCATCTGACAGTCCAGTCAGTTGGCATCGTACACACCTTAAAGTTTACATACTACCTCCCAGTATGATGAGTAGTGTCTGAGCCCTTAAAAACTTAAGAGCAGCCTTTCAAGATATAACTACAGTTGAAATTGTGTTCCACATTTTTCTTAAGAAGGGAGAAAAATATGGAACAGAATTTCAAATTCTTAAAGAATCCAGACTTACTGGGCCTGCTGAGGCTAGAGGAGTCCTAAGACAATGGTCCTGAATTGCTCTTCAGACCTTGAATTGAAACTGTCTGCTGGGGTTTGCTTTAAATTAAGTAATGATTTAGCACAAAGAGTAAAGATTGTCACCTTTGGTCTATATGAGACCAAAGCATCAACAGCTATTTTAAAGCATAGATTGGGAGGTTGGGGGGTGGGTGGGAGGTGGAAGGTTAAGTAACAGGAGTATAACAAGTGAAACAGAAATAAGGAGAAAGTTGACACAATGTCAAGTGTATAACCAGTGTCACTGATCATTATGTCTAGAGACTGGCATGGGAGTGAGTTTTGCTGGGTATATTTGTAGCAAACATAAAAGTAAGAAAGTTTGCCCAAGTTCAGGCTCTGAATAAGACACCAGAAGGTGGGCAAATAAGGAATAAACAAAAATGGGAAGAAGGAGTCTTGATGTAGTGACCCAGAAACAGTGGTTTTCAGCTGGGGGTGATTTTCCATCCCCAAGGGACATTTGGTCACATCTGGAGTTAAAGCTGGCAGAGTGGTGGATTGAAGAGTAGGGGTGAAAAATTAGAGGGTCTTGGGACGTTGATGGTTGAAGTCTGCTCCTGGCAGTTAGTGGGCAGAGGCCAGGGATGCTGCTAAACATCCTGCAGTCACAGGACTACTCCCACGACAAAGAATTATTCAGCCCACTGTGTCAATAGATTGAAAGCGAGAACCCTTGCAAAGCAGTAGTGGCAGCTGGCCGGTCTAAGATTGGAATAGTAAGTGGTCTGGTCAAGCTATGGGCTTTTTGAATGGCTCTGAAGGCTCAGCTGAAATTCCTCCTTTGGCCTGTTTTCTCTGCTCCTCCTGTTGCTGATGTTATTGTTGTGTTTTCTCTTTAGACTGGAACCTATTGGTGCAGCTGCCAGTAAAGAATATTCTTTGGAGAAAAACTTGGACAAAATGAAGATGGACTGGGTTAACATGACTTTCAATTTTGTGAAATACAGAGATACTGTGAGTCTGAATTCAACTCTGTGGCCACCTGAAAGCAACCATCTTTTTCTATGTAGTAGGTTACAGAAACCCTGGTGGTGTAGTGGTTAAGTGCTGTGGCTGCTAAACAAAAGGTCAGTGGTTCAAATTGGCCAGGTGCTCCTTGGAAACTCTATGGGACAGTTCTACTCTATCCTGTAGGGCCACTGTGAGTTGACATTGACTCAGTGGCAGTGGGTCTGGTTTTTTGGTTTAGATTACAGAGGTGATTCATGGAGAATAATAATAGGCTCTCATCCTTGACATCGGGATTATTTCATCCTGTTTGTCTCTGAAGCCAGTCACCTCCCTCCCTGTCACCACTGAGGGATGCATTTTCATATCAGAAAAGCATTTTGACCTGGAACAAGAGCTTTCTCAGTGGAAGGCTTCTGAGCTGACCTCTTAAATTAGCATCTTCCATGGAGGACTCAGCCTGTGTTTCTGTCTCAGGTTCTCCCGGGCCCTTAGCGGCTGGCACTTCTCGAAAGATAATATGTGCAGGGTCTTGTTCAAGGACAGGTTCTAATTCAGCAGTTCTGGATGGGGCCTGAGGTTGTACAGTTCTAACCAGATCCCAGATGATGCTGGCACTCTTTGAATTTCAAGGATATAGAGTTAATTCACGGTGAACCCTTATGTAGAACTGTGCTCCGTAGGGTTTTCAGTGGCTGTTTCTGGAAGTAGATCACCAGGCCTTTCTTCAGAGGCACCTCTGCACAGACTGGACGTTCCAACCTTTTGGTTAGCAGTCAAGTGTGTTAACTGGGTGCACCACCCAGTGGCGGCCATGAGTCAGAATCTACTCAATGGTAACGAGCAGATTTTCAGATTTAATTCTTTTCACTGGCCAGTATAGAGAACATACGAGTTTGTGCAGGGCATATGGAAGTGTATCTACCAGAAGTATTTGGCCACTCTATCTAAGGTCTGTCTAGCTGTGGGATGGGGTGTGTGCTGCTCTGGGTGACCTGTAGGTCATTGAGACAACACGTGGGAACTCATGTAGTGTAGACCCTAAGCTCTTCAGGAAGTGCATCTCAAACCTGGCTCTACATTAATATCACTGGAAAGCTTTTTAAAAAAAATTTCCTGGTCTCTCCACCCTTAAGAGCCTGGACATTTGTATTTTTTAAATCAAAACCAAACACCCGCTGTCATCAAGTTGATGCCGACTCATAGCAACCCTATAAGACAAAGTAGAACTGCCCCATAGAGTTTTCAAGGAGTGCCTGATGGATTTGAACTGGTGACTTTTTGGTTAGCAGACGTAGCACTTGACCACTACGCCACCAGGGTTTCCTTGCATTTTGAAGGCCTCTGGTTTTTCTAATGTGAGAACCCAAGCCATGAGGCTCCTACATATTTCCTCCCACCCCCAAAGCTGCACGTTATTATCCTTTCCTGAGTTCTTTCCCCTCCAGTTTCAGTAGTTGGGGTGCCTTGATTTCACTTGGATAAGAACTATGCATGAGCTAATAGGGGGGCAAGGGCTGGGAGCACATGACTTAGTTACTTGGTCTCTTTGAGAGAGACCAGGCCACTACTGGTACTGAAGCCTGTGTTTCATCTACTCGGAGCCTTAGTGCGCCACAATCTGATTGAATTAGCCTTTCTGTTTTCTTGACCTACTAGGTGGAGATCTGATTGGTGAGACCTTTGGCATTATCACCAAGAGTGGAGATCTCATGATTTTGATGGGACAGGCTTTCTTTATTTGCAGGATACAAGCATCTTGTGTGCTGTTGATGACATTCAACTGCTCCTCGATGATCATGTGATAAAGACCCAGACCATGTGTGGCTCACCCTTCATCAAACCAATAGAAGCAGAATGCCGGGTAAGAGGAGATAAGGTTGAGTGTTGGGCAACATCCCAGTTGCCCTGGGTTTCTCAGAGGAGGTTGAAGGTTTTCAAGTTTTGTTGACAAGGAAATTCATTCTCTCCTGGAAAAAAGAATTAACACAAGACTGAAAGTAGTAACCATCCAACTAAGCATATGGCTTGGTTAGCCTTTGCAACAGTCTGCCTAAAGAGATGATGACATGTTGAATGTACCAAAGAAGAATGCATTTGAAAATTGTATGAATATCTTATGGACTGTAGTAAACTATGTGATAATAGGAATTTGGGTCACTTTTTCTTATTTTTTATGAGAAGTTCCATAAATTAAGGGCACAGACTCAGAGCCTGACTAACTGGGTTCAAATTCTGACTCATGCATGTTTGTTTGTATGACCTGGACCTTGGGCAAGGTACTTGAACTGTTCGTCTCAGTTTCTGCATCCATGAAGTGAGATTTGTAATAATAGCTACTGCACAAAGCTATCATGAAGATTAAATTGGTTTCACATAGATAAAGCACTCAACAGTACCTGGCACATAGCAAGTGTATATACTATTATTATTATTATTGTTTTGCTGGAATATAAGTTGTCTAAAATTCATTCATTGCTGTATTCACAGTGCCTGCAGCAGTGACCAAAACATAAAGGGCACTCAATAAATACTTGTTAAATGAATGAGTGAGTGAATGGATGAGTGAGTGAATGAATCTATCCATCCGCTCGTGGACCTGTGACACAGGATGGCAGGTTACTGATTGAGATATGGAATGCTAAATTCACAGAAGTGGGAAGAAAAGCTAGTTCGTGTGCAGGAGATTTTGGATGCCTGGCTGAAATGCCAAGCCACCTGGCTGTACTTGGAACCCATCTTCAGCTCAGAGGACATCATAGCCCAGATGCCAGAAGAGGGCAGGAAATTTGCCATCGTCGATGGATACTGGAAGTCAATCATGTTCCAAGCGGTAAGGTTTTACCCCCTAGCACATCTCACCTGCATAAATGTGGAATGCCATACAGATGTTCCTCATTGTGCTTTGTAACTTGAAACCTGAATTTAAACTGGATTTTTGTGAATTTGATGTTTTTGTATCTTTTTTTCTGATTTCAAAACTTATCATTGCTATTAAAAATACAAACATAGAAGTATGTAGCATAGAAATCCCACCTCCCTAGAGGTAACTATTAACAGAAAACAAAACCAAACCCTTTGCTGTTGAATGGATTCTGAGTTGTAACAACCCTACAAGACAGAGTAAAACTGTCCCATAGGGTTTCCAAGGAGTGGCTGGTGGATTTGAACTGCCACACTTTTGGTTAGCAGCCAAGCTCTTAATGACTGCACCACTAATGTTCCAGCTAGTAACAGATTGTATGATTTAGTTAACATTTCTAATGAAGTAGAAGACTTTGATATGGGGTAATACAGTACAGCTTTATAGATTGACAATTGTTTTAGAAGTCAAATAATTATCTGCATTCACCACTTAGTCATTCAGCAAATGTTCATGTGGTAGCTAGGATGACCCAAGCTTTTAATAAGAGTCAGAAGATATTTGAAGATGACTACAATATGATATCTATCTTCATGGAATTCACTGTCACGTGGCAGAGACAGGCTTAGATAAATAAGAGCCATAACAGCAGAGGGATTTAGTTGCCCAGGAGCATCAAGGAAGGTTTCCACAGGAGGTGGTGTTGGTACCAAGTCTTGAAGGATGAGTTTACCAGCTGCACAAGACAGACAGTGGTATCTGTGGAGAAGTTTGTCTCTTTGTAAGTTGAGTGTGCTCAAATTGAGGAACACTTGCAAAGAATTTATCTCAAGGGAATGTGTCTGTCCTACTTGTTGGCAGGCATGAACTAAGGGAAATTTATATCTGCCCAACCAGTGGAACCATTTCTCATAATGCCTTGTTTTGCCCAACTCTATCTTAGTCAAGGGTTTTTGGTTGCAAGTAACAGAAACTCAGTCAACAAACTGAGTGAAGGGAACCCAATGACAGAAATGATGGATCTAAAATCCAGAAAACTTGCAGGAACTCCCGGAGTGCTCTTTCCATACTGCTGAACACTGCCCCTTTTTCCATGCCTGCTTCATTCTCTCTCTGCTTTGATCTCTATCCCTTGGTAAGATGGTGGAAGACAACCCTCACTCATCTCCAAAGTTCCCTCACTCCAGGGCCCAGTCCAGACTAGTATATAATGTCATGGTCTGAATTCCAAACTCCCAGGGCTAATAACAGCATCAGGTGAGGAGGGTAAAGATGGAACGAGCAGATCCCACTTGTCTGTCAGTGGAGACTTGCTTGTTGCTGTGATGTTGGAAGCTATGCCACTGGTATTTAGTACCAGCAGGATCACCCATGGTAGATAGGTTTTGGCTGAGCTTCCAGATTAAGACAGACTAGGAAGAAGGACCCAGCAGTCTACTTCTGAAAAGAATTAACCAGGGAAATCCTTATGAATAGCAGCAGAGCATTGTCAGATATAGTGCATAAGAAGAGCCACGCCCACCCTGCCCACCCAGTTTGGAAGGCACTCAGAAGATGCCTGGGGAACAGTTGCCTCCTCAAAGTAGAGTCGACCTTAATGACAGGACTGAAATAAAGCCTTTGGGATCTACATTTGCTGATGTGTCATGATTCAAAATGAGAAGAAACAGCTGAAAACATCCATTAACGGCTGGAACGTGGAATGTACGAAGTATGAATATAGGAAAATTGGAAGTCATCAAAAATGAAATGGAACACATAAACATCAATATCCTAGGTATTAGTGAACTGAAATGGACCACCATTGGCCATTTTGAATCCAACAATTATATGGTCTGCTATGCCAGGAACAAAAACTTGAAGAGGAATGGTGTTGCCTTCATCATCAAAGGAACATTTTCAAGATCTGTCCTGAAGTACAATGCTGTCAGTGATAGGATAATATTCATACGCCTACAAGGAAGGCCAGTTAATACAACTATTATTCAAATTTATGCTGCAACCATGAAGGCCAAAAATGAAGAGATTGAAGATTTTTACTAGCTTTTGCAGTCTGAAATTGATTGAACATGCAATCAGGATGCATTGATAATTACTGGTGACTGGAATGCAAAAGTTGGAGACAAAGAAGAAGGATCAGTAGTTGGAAAATACAGACAGTCTTGGTGATAGAAATAACACCAGAGATTGCGTGACAGAACTTTGCAGGACTAACGACTCCTTCATTGCAAATACCTTTTCTAACCAACACAAACAGTGACTGTACACATGCACCTCACCAGATGGAATACACAGGAACCAAACAGACCACGTCTGTGGAAAAAGACAGTGGAAAAGCTCTACATCAGTAGTCAGCACAAGATCAGGTGCTGACTGCAGCACAGATCATCAGTTGCTCATATGCAAATTCAAATTGAAACTGAAGAAAATTAGAACAAGTCCACAAGAGCCAAAGCATGACCTTGAGTATATCTTAAAGACCATCTCAAGAACGGATTTGATGTGTTAACCACTAATGACTGAAGACCAGACAAATTGTGGAATGACATCAAAGACATCATCCATGAAGAGAGCAAGAGATCATTAAAAAGACAGGAAAGAAAGAAAAGACCAAATTGGATGTCAGAAGAGACTCTGAAACTTGCTCTCGAATGTTGAGCAGCTAAAGCAAAAGGAAGGAATGGCGAAACAAAAGACCTAAACAGAAAATTTCAATGGACACTTTGAGAAGATAAGAGAAAGTATTATAATGACATATGCAAAGAGCTGGAAATGGAAAACCAGAAGGGAAGAACACATTCTGCATTTCTCAAGCTGAAAGAACTGGAGAAAAACTTCAAGCCTCGAGTTGCAATAGTGAAGGATTCTACAAGGAAAATATTAAATGACTCAAGGAGCATTAACAGAAGGTGGAAGGCATACACAGAGTCATTATACTCAAAATAATTGGTCAGTGTTCAGCCATTTGAAGAGGCAGCACATGATCAGGAACTGATGGTAGTAAAGGAAGACGTCAAAGCTGCATTGTGGGCACTGGCAAAGAAACAAGGCTCTAGGAATTGATGGAATATCAATTGAGATAGTTCAACAGACAGATGCAGCACTAGAAGTGCTCACTCATGTATGCCAAGAAATTTGGAGGACCTGGCCAGCTACCTGGCCAACTGACTAGAAGAGATCCACATTTATGCCCATTCCAAAAAAAGGCAATCCAACTGAATGCAGAAATTAATGAACAATATCGTTAATTTCACACACAAGTAAAATTTTGCTTACGATCATTCAAAAGTGGCTGGAACAGCATATTGCCAGGGAACTGCCAGAAATTCAAGCTGGATTCTGGATGTGGAACCAGGAATATTATTGCTGATGTCAGACGGGTCTTGGCTTAAAGCAAAGAATACCCGAAAGATGTTTACCTGTGTTTCATTTGAGAGGACAAAGGCATTCCACTGTGTGCATCTTAACAAACTATGGCTAAAATTGCGTAAAATGGGAATTCCAGAACACTTAATTGTGCTCTTAAAGAATCTGTATATGGATCAAGAGGTAGTCATGTGACCAAAACAAGCGGACACGGCATGGTTTAAAGTCAGGAAAGGTGTGTATCAGGGTTGTATCCTTTCACTATACCTTTTCAATCTGTATGCCAAGCAGACAATCCGAGAAGATGAATTCTATGAAGAAAAATAAGGCATCACAATTGGAGGACGGCTCATTAACAACCTTTGTTATGCAGATGACACCACCTTGGTTGCTGGAAATGTAGATGTGAAACACTGATGCAGATCAAAGACCACAACCTTCAGTATAGATTGCATCTCAACATCAAGAAAACAGAAATCCTCACAACTGGACCAGTAAGCAACATGATCATAAATGGAGAAAGGATTGAGGTTGTCAGAGATTTCATTTTACTTGGGTCCATAAGCAACACCCATCGAAGCAGCAGTCCAAAAATCAAAAGATACATTGCATTGGGAAAATCTACTGCAAAGGACGTCTTTAAAGCATTGAAAAGTAAAGGTGTCATTTTGAAGATAAAAGTGTGCCTGTCTCTGACTCAAGTCATGGTATTTTTAATTGCATCACATGCATGTGAAAGCTGGACAATGAACAAAAAAGACAGAAAATTGATGCTTTTGAATTGTGGTGTTGGAAAAGAGTGTTGAATGTACTGTGGCCCACGAAATGAATGAACAGATCTGTTCTGGAAGAAGTACAACCAGAGTGCTGTGTGGAAACAAAGATGGCAAGACTGCGTCTTGTGTAAATTATCCCTGAAGAAGGACATCATGCTTGGCAGAGTGAAGGGTCAGTGGAAAAGAGGAAGACCTTTGATGAGATGGCTTAATATGGTGGCCACAACAATGGGCTTAAGCATAAAAATGATGTGGACGTGGTGCAAGACCGGACAGTGTTTTGTTCTGTTGTGCATAGGGTCGCTATGAGTTGGAACCGACTCAACGGCATGTAATGACAGCAACAAGAGTTAATATAGGCTTAGTATGTTTCAGGTGCCCAACCCCACCTGAGTCCACTATGGCCAGAGGAAAAGTGTTATATGACTGCCTGGAATTCGGCCCAGTGGGACTGAAGAGACAATTCACTGAACAAAAGAGGTCATTAGTTGATGTGTTGGTCACACACTCTTTACAATCTTAGGACCTGGGATAATGCTGTTTTTGCCAGAGGTGAAACCCATGGTGATTTTCACTTGTCTTGGTTGAATTTAGGTGAAGGATGCCAGGGTTCTGATGGCAGCCGACCAGCCCCGGATGAATGAAAAGCTTCAGGAAGCCAACTCTCTGCTAGATGACATCCAAAAGGGGCTCAATGATTACTTGGAGAAGAAGAGACTATTCTTCCCCAGGTAGTCAATGTTATTCTTTGGTTTTGAAGTTTTCCTCTTAACCCATATATAGGTAGAATTATATTTTTCATACTGAGGGTTGGCTTCTATCAAACTATCTCCCTAATCTCTCCTGGTTCTCTGTTCCATAAGGAGACAGCTGTCAAGGGTGAAACATGTATTTATGGCCATCATTTATACTCAGGTTGAAACTAGTGGGGACTGAATGCATACTTTGGCCAAACAGTCATAGTCATTTTCCCCAATGAAGAGGTTATGGTAATCATGATTAAGAGCCCTGGACTTTGGAGTTAGATAAGCCTTGGTTCACATTCCAACTCTGCAAGTTATTAGTCATGAGACCTTTAGGAAATCTATCTGAGCCTCAGTCCCTCCACTGTAAAATGGGAATAGAATCATGGCCCTGCTTTGTATATTTGTTGTACAGATCGAAACAGGTAATGCTTGTAAAGCATCCAGTACCTAGATTGTGTATTTAAGAAATGTCAGTTAAATTTTTTGCCATCAGATTGTCTAGTTTCTGGCAGGTACCAATAATTAAATCTGTGAACTTAATTGTTCTAAGTGCTACTTACTTTGTTGCTGAATATCGCTGTGGTCACCTTTGAAGTACTCCCTTTGGGAAGCTGTGCGCTGACGCCAGTGTCTAGTCCACCCTTCAAAGCAATTACAGAACTCTTTCTGCAATGGCCATTGCACATGGTGGCACAGTGGCAAGTTTGCAAACTTAATTGTATAGTTGTCTGTGAGGAAGTTTTTAGACAGTGAACAAATAACGTATGGGAACACCTTCCCTATTCACCTGATCTGGCTCTCAGTGACTAACCTGAGGATAGAGGAAATATTGAAAGGAAGACATTTGGATGACATTCAGGACATCAAGGGTAGTAGAATGACAGCTCTGCTGGCCAGTCCAGAAAACAAGTTCCAAAATTGCTAGAACGATTGAACTAGGTACTGGCATTGGGGCATAGCTTCCCAAAGGGAGTACTTCAACGTTGACCATAGTGATACTGAACAATGAGGCACATATAACTCTTTCTAGGATGAGTTCTCTATCTTAATTAGCAGTCTTCATATGTTTATAAATGCTTGACTCTCTTTCCGTGACAGCCAAAGTAGTTTTAGAGAGCTAGTTCCAGAAAGGACTGTCCCTATTCCTGATAATTCATCCCTGTCTAGTTCACCATGGATGGTCAACCATGTCACTGGATTCTTAATTCAGTCTGATCTCAGTTGGCCTTTAAGAAAAATAAATTTGAGTGTACCCTTATATGGGGAAGAAATTAGTGCCTTATCTCCATTAAAAAAAATCGTTGTTTGGGAGTCATTAATGTATGTGGTATCTGTTACTAAGTGCAACATTGTCCAACAGAACTTTCTGCAATGGCAGGAATGTTTCATGTTTGTGCTGTCTGATACCATAGCATCATGACTGGTTAGCCACGTGTGACTACTGAGCACTTTAAATTGTGGTTAGTATGTTTGAGGAAGTGAAGTTTTTAATGTAATATTTAATTTTCTAATGTAGATACCCACATGTGGCTCATGGTTGTGCACTGATGTGCAAATGTAGCCCAGATAGTGAACAAACCTTCATTTGAAAGCACAAAACTTGGGAAGACACTAGACTCAGGATATCCTCAAGGTTTTGGCTCCTGATCCCATACCCAGTACTGCTATTCCTAATAAAAGTAATAATAACCAGTACTAACACAGTGTTTACCATATACCAGGACAGTGTTCTAAATTCTTTGCATATATTAACTTATTTAACCCTTAGAATGACCCTATAAGGTGGGAACCATTAATCTTATCCCCATTTTATGAATGAGAATACAGTAACTTGTCCAGAGAGACACAGCTGGTCAATGACAAACCTGAAATTCAAACTCAGTCAATCTGTATAAGACACTCAGTTATTTAACCTGTCTGGGCCTAAGTTAAAACACACACACATATGGATAAGAATATCTTAGTCCTTTATTTACACATTTTTATGAAGTAAAATTAAACATTCTTAGTCAGCCAAGCCAAGTGCCATCGAGTCGTGTCCGACTCATGGCGACCCTAGGGGCCAGGGTAGAACTGACCCCCAGAGTAAACACTTTGAAAATGCTATGGATAATCCCATTTTAATTTTAGCTTAAAAATACAGGCAGCTAAATAATGCTTTTCATTTTAAATCGTACAAATATGTTAACTGTTACTTTGATGGACATATGGGCCTTATTCATTATCATATATAATAGAGACAGAGGCAGGAGAAATCACCAGGCTCTACACTTTTGTATCTCACAAGAGGTGAAGGGAGTAGAAATTAATGTCTCCATTATATGTTGGAAACCCTGGTGATATAGTGGTTAAGTGCTGTGTCTGCTAACAGAAAGGTCAACGGTTTGAACTTGCCAGGTGCTCCTTGGAAACTCTATGCAGCAGTTCTTTTCTGTTCTATAGGGTCATTATGAGTCCGAGTTGACTTGACGGCAGTGGGTTTGGTTTGTGTTTATTAGATGTTAAATGGTTGGCCAACAAGTAATTATTGAGCTACATTTACATGTTCCACACTATTAGTTCGCTCTGTGTATAACCCAAACCCAGACCCTTTGCAATGGACTCCGTTCTGACTCATAGCAGCCCTATAGGACAGAATAGTACTATCCGTAGGTTTTCCATGGTTGCAGTCTTTACAGGAGCAGATGACCACATCTTTCTACTGCAGAGCAGCTAGTGGATTTGAGCTGCTGCTCTTTCTGTTAGCAGCCAAGCCATTAGCCACTGCACCACTAGACTTTCTTGGAAGCTTAAAACAACAGCCATTTTATTTTGGTTAGAGTTCTGTGCGTTGACAAATTAGACTGGGTTCAGATGGATGATTTTTATGGTCTCAGTCCCTCTCACTCATGCAGATATAGATAACTGGCAGCTGATGCCTCTGCATTTGGTGGTTGATGACTGCTGACTGGCCCATTAGAATAACCTGGGACTTTTGCAAATAGAATCTGCGCAATCCCTTATCTATTATGCTAGGATCTCTGGGCAGTGAGGCCTGGGCACTGGTATTTTTGTAAGCTACCCAGGTGACTTGAACATACAACTAAGGTTGAGAACCACATCTCTGTCCAGGATTCTTTCAACTGGTAAAATTCCTTCTCCCACCCCTCCCACCCCCATAATAAATTCATACATACCAGCTTTAATTTTTTCTCTTAATCTCCAAGTCACCAGCACCTCCAACTTTTAGATGCAAAATGGCAAAGGGAGTGGGCCTTGGAAAGGCTGTGGGACTTATCTGGTGTTCCCCTGGGTGTGATCTACCTGCGAGTTACAGTTGTTGGGATTAGAAGTTCACAGAAGAGCTTCCTGTTGCCATCTTCCTTTGCTTTGCAATAGATTTTTCTTCCTGTCCAATGATGAGCTGCTGGAGATCTTATCAGAGACCAAGGATCCACTTCGAGTCCAGCCACACTTGAAGAAGTGCTTTGAGGGAATTGCCAAGCTGAACTTTACAGAAAACATGGAAATAGAGGGCATGGTCAGCTCGGAAAAAGAAACCGTTCCATTCAAACAGAAAATCTACCCAGCTGCAGCCAAAGTAACTCTCTTCACCAATTTGGGGGGTTCTTTTCTCCATAATGGAAATCCTGGTGGCATAGTGGTTAAGTGCTATCTGTGGCTGCTAACTAAGAGGTCAGCAGTTCAAATCCACCAGGCACTCCTTGGAAACTCTTTGGGGTGGTTTTATCTGTCTTATAGGGTCACTACGAGTCAAAATCAACTCATGGCAATGGGTTTGGGTTTTTTGGGTTTTCTCCATGACAGAGTCCAACAGGGAGAGGCAGAGCCCAGTTGAAGGGTGGTGTGTTCAGACAGCTTTCTGGGGCACTCACTTTCAAAGGTCAATAAAACATCATGGCATCTGTGAGAGAGATGATGCCTTGTAACTTAGGCTGTCATACGTGTGTCCTTGTGTAGTGACAAAAATGTAAATGACTTCAGCTCCTGCTGAATCTGACAGGACCCTCGAATGGGAAGAGCCTCATGTCTTTGACCATTTTTGCCACCTACACACAAAAGCTGTAACAACCAAGAGTGGCATCTCCAAACCAGACAGCAGCTAACTGACGGGTGCCTGAAGTCAGCAGCTACAGTTAGCTAAAATTTTAAAACCGAATAATTTGCTGCACATTTCAATTAGTTATAGAGCTTTTTTTAAAAAAAAAAAAATCCTGGTATCCAGGTTACATCCCATTCCAATTAAATCATGTTTGGCAACGGGAACCAAGCATCTGTATGTCCCAAAGATCTCCAGGTGACTCCAGTGCCCAGTGAAGTTCAGAAAACACTGGGAAGTGCATTAATGGGAATTGTTCACTTTAAGTGAAGGATTCATTTTCCTAACTGAAATACAAATGGCTTGCTTTGCCTGTGAAGAAGTTGAATGTTTCAAAGCAGGAAAGCATCACATGTTAAAATTTTCTATTGCCACTTTAAGAGGCAGGCCCTTGCTAGAAGACAGTAGGTAGTGTAAAACAAGTAATTAAAGAACTTTGCTTGCAGGGGACTGTATCTTTGGCCCCTTCCAGCCCTGTCCAGATAGAAAGCATCCCCTCCCTCCAGGCTTGGGCTGATTGGCTGCCTCTCTGTGTGTCTTGCCCCAGGGGATGGTGGAGAAATGGCTCCAGCAGGTGGAGCAGGTAATGCTCGCCAGTATGCGAGAGGTCATTAAACGGGGGATTGAAGCATATGCCAAGGTAAGCAAGAATCAGGGTCCACATGCCAAGGTACTGCTGTAGTAATGCGGACTTGGGGAGAATGTTGAACAGCTCACTTCTAAGGACCTCTCTGCCTCTTTCCAAAACCTATCCTCTTCTGCTGTGTGACACCCAATACCCTGTATCTCTGTTTCCTTTCCTTTTAAGTGCTGGGGGATGAACCTATTTCTGGCAAGATAGTTGTAGTTGGAAGTGGCTGATAACAAGACGATTAGCCAGGCCTTCTGGTTGCTGTGGGCAGTCCTTTCTGTTGGTTGAACTTGATGGCACGGAGTCTGTTTAGAGCCCCTTCCAATTAAGCAGGAGTCCCTGGGGGCTGCAAATGGTGAATGTGTTGGGCTAACGGAAAGGTTGAAGGTTCAAGTTCACCTTGAGGCACCTTGGAAGAAAAGCCTGGTGATCTACTTCTGAAAACTCAGCCATCGAAAACCCTATGGAGCACAGTTCAACTCTGACACAGAAGGGGTTGCCGTCAGTTGGAGTTGACTTGATGGCAACTGGTGGTCCAGTTAAGCGTCTCCCTTGAGGTTTCCAGTTCCATTACACATGCCTTGAATGGTACAACTCAGTGAGCAGCCAAAGGTTTAGGGTGGTAAGGTACTAATAAGAGAAAAGAATCTGTCACATTGGCTCTCTCACTTGACCCTAGCAAGGGTAATGTCGAGCTGGCACACTGCGAGGTCCGACAATTAAGCCTGCGAAAGTGCTGCATACCTCGTTGTTGAATATCACTACAGTCACCTTCAGAGTACTCATATGTACCTTGAGTGCTGTCTCCTCTACCTTGTATGTGCCTTCTCTTTTGCTTTTAGGTCCCCAACCCCATTCACAGGACCCCTGCCACGAGACAGAAGCATATTCAGCTAACATATCTTCACATTCAAGTATTGGGAACCTACCATGCAGTCCCTCTCTGTAGTATTCACGTTATAAATGAAAGGACAATTCTCTTTTCTGTAATACGTTCTAAATCAGAAATTTGATGAAAGAAAAACAGCTACCTGGATGAATTTATTCCATAACACAGTGTTTACACTAAAAGTCAGCAAACCTGTTTCTGTAAACAACCAGAATGTAAATATTTTCAGCTCTGCAGGCCATATTCCCTGTCACAACAAAATTTCACTTTGTGCTTGTGTTGAAAAAGCCATAGACAGTACGGAAGTGAATGGGCAGGGCTGTGTTACAATAAAACTTTATTTACAAAATCAATCAAAGTTTGCTGACTCCTGATGCACAGCTAGAAATAGGGGTAGAGGGCATGACAGAAAACTGTGGCATGGCACAGCAATATTATTAGCCGCTAAATAGAGCAGTTATGAATATTCTCTGAAAACAGAATATCACCTAAAACATTAAAAACCAAACTCACTGCCGTTGAGTCAGTTTCAACTTGTAGCGATGCTAAGGGACAGAGTGGACCTGCCCTATGTGGTAAAAATCACTGGATGAGAACACACACACACACAAAAAAAAGTTGATGAGATCGTTGGTGATTCTTTTCTCTTCTTCAAAAAATGTAAGGAAGATGACACCAAGCAGTAACCCCAGAGATTTCAGACCTGGCAGCATCTGAGGATGAGGGAGATTTTGTTTCTGTTGTGGGTGTGATGTGGTGGTAGGTGTTTTTAAAGCAGTCAATTCACATCACGCTTACCCAGCCAAGAAGAACTGATCCTACAGCATACGCCACTCATTTGGCCATTTCTGCATTTCCCCAGGTGCCACGCAATGCCTGGGTCTTACAGTGGCCTGGCCAGGTGGTTATCTGCGTCTCTTCCATCTTTTGGACCCAGGAGGTGTCCCAAGCCCTGGTTGAAAACACTCTTCCAGTAAGTGAGCCTGTCATGAAGCTTGCCCAACAGATTCATGCATCTGAGTAGCCATTTAATTGCAGTAGTCATGCTTTCTAAAAAATAATCAGAGTCTGTGGTGTCACAAAAATTAGGGTTCTTAACCTATAAGACAGAAAGACCCATGTAAGTGGGTGTCTACATTGACTCATGACTGGAACAACCGGATGGTGCCTAGCTACCACCAGTGATAGCTGCAATGGAGCTCACGAAGTTGAGTCTCACTGGCAACACAAGAATAAAAAGGGGTGCACCCTGAGATCTCCACTAAAAGACCTCAATTGATGGTCCAGTGGTTTCGGGCTTCCCTGTCCCTGCTACTCTCTCTCTTAAACTATTGGGTTGAGTTTATAATACAATAAATACATGTTGAATGACTGAATGGTAGAAACTGCATTCCCAGCCTTTTTCAGTGGTATTATTTTCCATGATTACCTCATCAGACTTCCCCTTAATTCATCTATACGATTGGCTGTGAACCAGAAAGTATTGACTGTATTTTGTTTTATACACGAAAACTAGAACATTAGCATATTTGGCCAAGTTTCAAGTTTATACAGGTTCCATGCCAATAATTCCTAATAAATAGCCAGAAAGTGAGGAAGGTTGGGTTTGAACCCAGGGTGGTCTCACTTTTTTTTTAAGTTCTTTTTTTATTTTTGCTTTTTAACTCTTCAGTTTAAAATAGTACCAGACTTAGCAGTAGTGTTGCAGACACAGTACAATGAATTCTGTAAGCTCTTCAACTGGGATCCCATCAATGATGGCATTTGTATTCAGTTTTCATATCTCCCGTGTCTCCTTTAGTCTAAAAGAGCTTCCCACTGTGTTGTTGTCAATTCTGAGTTTTTTGAGATATAATTTATATATAGTAAAATATATCCTTTTCAGCATATATTTCTTAGTTTTGACAAATGTATGTATTTGTGTGGCCACCATCACAGTCAAGATTAGGGTAATTCTAAACACTAAACATGGAAACCCTGGTGGTGCAGTGGTTAAGTGCTACAGCTGCTACCCAAAAGGTCGGCAGTTCGGATCTGCCAGGTGTTCCTCAGAAACTCTATAGGACAGTTCTACTCTGACCTCTAGGGTCGCTATGAGTTGGAATCAACTCAATGGCTGTGTTTTTGTTTTGTTTTTTTTTTTTGGACACACTGAACATTCCTTCCTGCCCTTCACAGTCAAACACTTTTCTTACTCCCAGCTTCTAACAACTACCAGTTTGTTGACTGGCTTTCTGTTGTTGTTAGGGACCACTGAATCAGTTTCTCACAGTGACCTCCGTACAACAGAGCTAAATGCTGCCCAGAATGTACCATTCTCACAATTGTGCTGTCTGAGTCTATTCTCGAATCCTCTGTTCAGTCCACCTTGTTGAAGGTCTTCCTCTCTGTCATCGTCTACTTTACCAAGCATAATGTCCACTTCCAGGGACTAATCCCTCCTAATGACATGTCCAAATTACACGAGATGCAGTCTCAGCATCCTGGCTTCTAGTGAGCCTTCTGGCTGTGCTTCTTCCAAGGCAGATCTGTTCCTTCTTGGGGTAATCCATTTGTTGTTGTTTTCTGCCGTCGAGTTGATTCTGACTCACAGTATATTCAGTATTCTTCACCAACACCATCATTCAAAGGCTTCAGTTCTTCAGTCTTTTTTAATCACTGAGCAGTTTTTGCATGCGTATGAAATGACTAAAAGTACCAAGGCTTGGGTCAGGCCCACCTTACTCTTTAAAGTGACATCTTTACTCACTGCCTCTATGGTTTTGACTTTTTGGCAATACTGTACAAATAAAATCACACAGCATACAGCCTTTTGGACCTGGCTTCATTCAGTTAGCAGGAGGCATTTGAGATAAATCCAAGTTGTTATTTGCATTAGTAGTTTGGTTTTATTGTTGAGTAGTATTTCGTTATGTATTTATCCGTGAGTCGATTGAAGGACATTTGGGTTGTTTCTTGTTTCTGGTGATTATGAATAAAGCTGCTATAAACATTCAGATAAAGGTTTTGATGTGAACATACATTTTCATTTCTCTTGGGCCCATACCTAGGAGTAGAATTACTGACATGTATTGTAAGCTTATATGCAACTTTGTAAGAAGAAACTGCCAAACTTTTCCAAAGTGGCTGTACCACTTTGATTTCCATAAACAAAGAATGAGAGTTTCGGTTGCTCCACAAACATGCCAACTCTGGATGTTGTTATTAGGGATTTTTTTTCCCTCTGTTTTAATAGATGTCTGGTATTATCCCCTTGTAGTCTTAATTTGCACTTCCCTAATACTTAAGAAGTCTGAATATCTTCACATGCTTATTCACCATTCATCTTCTTTGATAACGTTAAATAAAAAACAAAAAAGCCAAACCTGTTGCCACTGAGTTGTTTCTGACTCATAGTGACCCTATAGGACAGAGTAGAACTGCCCTGTGCAGTTCCCAAGGAGCTTCTGGTGGATTTGAACTGCCAACCTTTTAGTAACAGCTGCAGCTCTTAGCCGTGACACTAGGATTTCCTTAATAACATTAGTCTGTTCAAGTCTTTTTTCAGTTTTTTGATTGGATTGTTTGGTTTTCTTGTTACTGAGTTTCAGAATTCCTTATATCTATATTTTTTTCAGATCTGTAAGTTGTGTATCAGATGTGCAATTTGAAAATATTTTCTCCCGGTCTGTGACTTGTTTTTCCCTGTTCTTAACAGTGTCTTTCAAAGAGCGGGCATTGTTAATGCTGATGTAATCCAATTAATTGATTTTTTTCTTTTTTCTGATGTAATGTCCAAAAAAATTTCTCCCCTGTTTTCTTCTAGACATTTTATGGTTTAAAGTTTTATATTTAGATTTGTGATGTATCTTTTACATAGTACGATGTATAGATTGGGTTTATTTCTGCGTGGACATACGGATATTCAATTGTTCTACCATTATTTGTTAAAAAACAAAACAGAGCTATTCTTTCTCTCCTGAATAATGTTCAATACCTTTGTTAAAAACCTGTTGAGTGATCTATGTGTAGACCTATTTCTGACCTCTTCTCTCTGTTCCATTGTTTACCCTTTGGCCATTGCCTCCCCATCTTAATTACTCTAACTTCGTAGTAATTCTTCAGGTCAGATGAGTGCATGCTTATGTCCCATAGCTCCTTGGAGTCATCTGTCTTTTCTTAGATTTGAGGCTACTTAATTTCCTTGTGACGTCAGATTTCTTATGATTGAAGAAAAATAATGACCTGTTAGTTTATTATGCTTTTCCTTACTATTAGCATTAAAGCAATGTTCCTTCCCACTGAAGAGCAACATGAAAAAATAAAAGCTTTATGATGTGAATCAATGAGAAGGTGACAAGAAAGGGTGCAGGAAGAGGAGTACAACAGGCCGCTGAGTTATCCCAGTGAGACAGGGTGGTAGACTAGGGTAATGAGCATGACGAATAATAGCAACTGCGGGTCATGTTAAGGAAGTTGGTACTCGGAAGTTGATCCCACAGGGAGGAATAAGGGAGCACAGAAGGACAATATCCAAGTGTATGTCTTGAGCCGTGGGGTGGATGATGGCACCCTAGGCTGAGATGGGGACTACTAGAGGACAGTCCACTTTACCTAGTTATCTCCCACTCTGCTCCCTCCAGGATTTTCTGCAAAAGAGCAATGACCAGATTGCACAAATTGTCCAGCTGGTGCGGGGAAAGCTGAGTAGTGGGGCTCGGCTCACACTTGGGGCCCTCACAGTCATCGATGTCCATGGTAAGCAAACAGGCTTCTCTTGGTGTCACCAGTTGTCCAGGAACCACAGCCCGGTGTATCCCTCTCCCTTCTCCTGGGTGGAGTGATTCGGGGTCTCCTGACTTTGCCAGCGGGGAGTATGGTAAAGGAGGAAGGAGAGAAGCCAATACCAAAGGGGTTCTTTGTCTTCCACTTCATCCCCCTTCCCCATCCCCAACACTGTGTCAAGGAATCCTTCAAAGACACCTCTTGCTGAGACAGTTATGGCGAAAGCCAATTCCCAGATTCACCCACTTGAGTTGTTTTCCTTGGGCTAATAATAGTTGATGTTTTTGAATACTCACTAGGTGCCAAGCTTTGTGCTAAGTGACACATATTATCTCGTTTTTCTCTACATTTCACCTGAAACTTAGAGAAATGAATAACTTGCAGAGAGGCGCACAGCTAGTAAGTAGCAGAGGCTCTTCAGTAGTTTGAATTTCTGTCTGATTTGGTACCCAAGGGACTGGAAATGGGCAATGATGCTGGGAGGGAGTGGGTTGAGGGATGATGCTTTCCAGCTCTTCCTTAAGGAAAAGAAGATGGAAAAGAAGAACTGGGGTCTTTATATAAAACAAACCACCCCCACATCTTTCCTCCATCATCACCAAGGAAACTAGGGCTGGGCTGGGCTGGTTGCCTGGTAACAGTGTCTCTTGTTCATATGCCTAGCTTCCTACTGGCATTTCATGGCATCTCACTCCCCTGAAGGCTGATGCTCATTTCCGTCTGATTTCACTTGGATACACTAGCATAAAATCAGAGAGTGATGGAATAATATGGCCTTACATGCGTCTGGTAGGTATGATAAGTGCAGGTGTGGCTGTTATTCAGAGTATTCCAGAGTGCCTGGATCCCCACAGTGAGAAAACATGTGTACGCACGTGTGCACACACACGCACATGCACACACAAAGACAAACATACATGCACACACAGCATAGAAAAGGTATCCCTAACTCAATCCCTTTGATATTCACCTTCCTTCTGGGTCTCTCAAGTAGATTCCTCCTCTTGCTAACAAAAATCCCATTAAATTTCTTGGGAAGGGAGCAGGGGCTGTTGGTGTAATCTCCATCAAAGACTCTCGTGGAGTTTTCAATTTTATTGTAATAAAGGAGACCTCTCTCACAGAGAGGTCACTGACTTTCAAAAGGATCCTTTGCAAATTTAAGTTTCTAGGATTCTAATTTTGAACATATTGTACTAAATCTGAAATCACAATACTTCAACTACCCAGTTATCTGAAAAAAATAATGAATGATTTTTATAAGCCCATGTCCACTCTCCAACTCCAGGGCCACCATTACTGAGTTCAAATTAAATTAAACTCAGAATCCTGTGAGACAAGGGAAAGCTAGGAATGTATTTCCTCACTGGTCTCTTGGTCCTCAGTACAAAGAGTACATGTAAGCATGAATTCATGGAACCCCTGCCAGTGCTAACTGTGGCGGACCACACTGACTGCATTCTCCTAGGCCATCCCTGAGGCCTGGAACAGAACCCAAGGGGTTATAGCAAGAATACGGTAGCAATTGGAGAACATGCATATTGCAAAGACCTCTGCGTCCGCCCTCTAAGAATTTGGGGATGACAACAGTATAACAGAGGCTAATATTCATACAAGTTACATAGGAAGCACAGTTTAATCAATAAAAAAGCAAGTCTTGGGGACACAGCTGCTAACCAAAAGGATTCCAGCCGTTCAGCCGGTCTGCAGGAGAGAAGCCCTGGCAATCTGTTTCCACAGGGTTACAGTCTGGAGACTTCTACTCTGTCCTATAAAATCTCTATTGGTCAGCAGTGACTTGAAGGTACACAACCTGTACACAACCACATATATGAGTACATGCACATACACACACACACACACACACACACATACACACAGAGGACTGAATTAAGTTCGTGAACTCATACCTCGTTTCTGAATAACACTACTGTCACCTTTGAAGAACTCCCCTGGGAAGCTATGCACTGATGCCAGTGCCTAGTCCACTTTTCAAAGCAAACTCTTATACTGGAAGGGCCATCAGACCTGTCGTTGTATTACCCTTGATATCCTGAATGTCATCCAAATGTCTTCCTTTCAATACTTCGTCTATCTTCAGGTAAAGAAAAAAGTCATTGAGGGGCAGATCAGGTGAGCAGGGAGGGTGTTCCAATACAGTTATTTGTTTACTGGCTAAAAACTCCCTCACAGACAACTATGCAGTTAAGTTTGCGAACTTGCTGCCGTGCCATCGTGCATAGTTGCTATTCCAGAAAGAGTTCCAAAAGTGCTTTGGAGGGTGGAATAGATGCAGTATTGGTGCATAGCTTCCCAAGGAGAGTACTTGGAAGGTGGCTGTAGTGGCATTCAGCAGTGCGGTACATACAACAGTTAAGTTCACAGACTTAGTTGTCAGACCTCATGCACATACACACATATATATTAAAAAAAAAAGACGTTGCTGTCAAGTCGATTCTGACTCACAGCAACCTTATAGAACAGAATAGGACTGCCCCATAGGATTTCCAAAAAGCAGTTAGTAAACTTGAACTGTCAGCCTTTTGGGTACCAGCCAAACCTTTAGCTACTGTGACCAGGGTCTCTACCTGGATCTTTGGGAATAAGCAAAAGCCGACTTCTGAAAGATCTTGCTGCCTGCAGGTTGGAGTAGACAAAGAGGGTAGTTTAGCCTGACACCGGAGAGAGAGAGGTGGCCTTGATGAATTCCATAGACCTTGTTTGAGAAATCTGTGCAGTTAAGAGGATTCTACTGGCTCTGTATGTGTGTGTGTCCTTGTCTGTGTCCCAACAGCTCGTGATGTGGTGGCCAAGTTATCTGAGGACAAGATTGCTGATCTAAACGACTTCCAGTGGATCTCCCAGCTGCGCTACTACTGGGACAGCAAGGATGTGCAGGTGCAGATGATAACCACAGAAGCCTTATACGGCTATGAGTACCTGGGCAACTCCCCCCGACTGGTGATCACCCCCCTCACTGACCGCTGCTACAGGTAAATGCTGGGGGACCCTCACAACTGGCAGGAGAATAGGGAAGAACCCCAGAGGGAGAAAATCTGGGGAGGGAGATTAGTGATAGCTTCTCTTTGTTACCCTTACTCTCTACGTTTTAGATTCTTGCATCTTCAGAATTTAGCTCTTAGTCACCAAGGCCCCAGGGATGATGACAGAAATGAGGCCTTCAGGGCAGGAATGAGAGCCTGGTAGAAAGAAGTCTTAGTGCAAATTAATGTGTGAGCAAACAAGGGGAACATTGGTGTGTGTCTTTGAAGCTGACATCGTACTCACGTAGAAAGCTCTCCGTGGTGGGAATCAGATGGCTCCTGGAGGTCCCATGGTCAAAAGACATTCATAACATTAGAAATCTGAATTTTGTGAACTTGTCAATCTCGTGATGTTAAAATTTCCTCTGTTTTTGGGTATTGCATTACAGTCTTTGGAATCTTCTTAAATTATAAAAATGATGCTTCAACATTTTCTTCTTTCAGAATCCTCAGTCATTTGTTTTCTGTTTTTTGTGAGTTTTGCTCTTTATTCGTTTATGTCACTTACGATTTAACATGTATTGAAACTTTCTGCACACCACGCGTCACCCCAAGGAACCCTTAAGGGAATAGAGGACAGAGAAACACACCCACAGACGATGCCAACACAGAGTGTGTTAACTGCAAATACAGCCACTCATCCAGGGACTGTGGACTCACAGCTACCACACTATTCACTGGTTAACATTTTTGTTATATCTGCCAAGTGCCAGGTGTTGTATTAGTTTGCAGAGGATATGACACTGAATCAGATACCATTTCTGAAGCCAAGAGCTCATAATCTTGTGGTGGAAACTTGTGTATTTCACCATTCTGTTAGTACTGGTTATCTTGGGAATGTGATGTTTACAAGCATCTTTCACTTTTTGACTCATGTATGTATAAGGTCTGACAATTAAATCTGAACTGTTCTGAGTGCTATGTACCTCATTGCTAAATATCACCATGGTCACCTTCGAAGTACTCCCCTTGGAAAAATGTGTACCAGTGCTGCACCTAGTCTATCCTTCAAAGCAATTTTGGAACTCTTTGTGGAATGGCCATTGTGTATGGTGGCATGGTGGCATGTTCACGAACTTAATCATATAGTTGTCTGTGAGGGAGATTTTAACCAGTAAACAAATAACTGTATTGGAACACCCTCTCCACTCAGGTGATCTGGCCCACAATGACTTTTTTCTTTAGCTGAAGAGAAAGGAAACATTGGAAGGAAGACATTTGGATGGCATTCAGGACATCAAGGGTAGTATGACAACAGCTCTGATGGCCACTCCAGAAAAAGCATTCTAAAATTCTCGGGGTAGACTAGGTGCTAGCATCGGTGCACACTTTGAAGGTGACCATAGTGATACTCAGCAGTGAGGTATGTAGCACTTTTTCTAGGATGAGTTCATGAACTTAACTGTTAGACCACGCGTGTATGTATGTACATAGGTTGTGTTCGCTGATTTAGTCAACAAACATTTATAGGTGCGACTCATGCTGTAGGCACTGTGCCAAGCTGTGAGGTTATGATGCTGAGTAAAACAGAAAATATGGCTATATAATCCGGGCAAAAATTGGAACTGTTTGTGTGAATCAAAAACAAAACTCTAAATCTCAGTTTCTCTGATCCATTTCTTTCTGTTTCCTAGCCTTTGGCACTGAGCTCTCGTTCTCTTTCTTTTAGGACGCTGATGGGAGCTTTGAAGCTGAACCTTGGGGGTGCTCCAGAGGGTCCAGCTGGGACAGGCAAGACGGAAACCACCAAAGATCTGGCGAAAGCTTTGGCCAAACAGGTAGGGAAATGGCATTTGCTCTCACCCTCGGTCCCCACTGGTCTCTGAAAGTTAGCCTGAAGTTCAAGGTGGTTTAGTGTAATGGCCAGGGTGGGCTCCAGCTCCTCCTCTGTAACAGGAAGAGAGGAGCACCAGCACCTGTTTCATGGTGCAGCACAATCCAGGTGTGATGGAATCCACCCTGAGTGATGCCTGCGTTCTCCCTCCCTCTAGTGTGTGGTCTTCAACTGCTCTGATGGTTTGGATTACAAAGCCATGGGGAAGTTCTTCAAGGGGCTGGCCCAGGCTGGAGCATGGGCCTGCTTTGATGAGTTCAACAGGATTGAGGTAACTCTGCTGCTAGGCTACCTACAGAACAGAAGGGTTGAAAGGGTTGAAGATGCAGGGTCTTTTTTAAAATACATGTTTTATAGTACTTTAAGTGTAAAGTTTACAGTCCAAGTCAATTTGTCATACAAAAACTTATACACACACTGCTGTATAACTGTAGCTCCTCTCCCTACTCTATGACAGCATACTTTTCCTTTCCACCCTATACATCCTGTGTCCATTGAACCAGCTCCTGTCCCCCCTCCACCCTCTCATCTCACTTAGATAGGAGCTTCCCAGTTAACCTCATGTATCTACTTCCACCAAGAAGCACACTGTTCACCAGTATCCTTTTATGTCTTATAGCCTAGTGCAGTCTTTAAAGAGTTGGCTTCAAGAATGGCTTCATTTCTGAGCTAACAGAGTCTGGGTGCTGTGTCTTCCAGGGACCCTCCAGTCTGTCAGACAGTCAAGTCTGTTTTTTTTAAAAGAGTTGAAGTTATGCACATCCGTATTTCTCCTGCTATGTCATCAGGGATTCTGCCTTGTATTCCCTGTCAGAGCAGTCATTGGTGACAGCGAGGCACCATCTAACTCTTCTGCTTTCATGACAATGTGGCCTCTGGATTAGGTGGCCCTTTCTGCCTCTTGGGCTCACATTTTCCTTGTATCTTTGATGTTCATTATTCTCCTTTATTCTAGATGGCTTGGGCCCAAATGATGCTACTTAGATGGCTACTTGCTAGCTTTCAAGACCCCCAGATGCCACTCATCAATGTGAAATGCAGAACATTTTCTTAATAAAACTTTGTTATGCCAATTGACCTGGATGTCCCCTGAAACCATGGTCCCCAAACTCCTACCAGGAGGGACTTTTTTCTCTGGGCTCTTGGCTGTTTAATGTCGGGACCTTGTCTCTGTGGCCCCATGTACAGATTAGGTACCTAATTCAACCAAATAAAAACAGCCCAAAGGAGACCAAAATGCATATGTTGTAAACATCATCCCTTTCTCTGTTATATTCATTCATTTCCTCACTTACTGGACACCTGCTGTATGTGAGGTAGCTTGCCCACATTCATGATATGAAGACAAACATGAAATGGTCTTCCCTCTAGACTGTTATAACCTACTGTTGTTCATGTGTGCAGCTAAAGCCGTTCCAACTCATAGGGACCCAGTGTGACAGAATAGAACTGCCCCATGGTTTTCACAGGCTATAATCTTTAATGGGAACAGATAGCTATGTCTTTTCTCCCACAAAGCTGTTGGCAGATTCAAATAATCAACGTTTCAGGTTAGTAATGAGTGCTTAACTACTGTACCACCAGGGCTCCTTGTTGTCTAACCCCTGGCCATCCAGTTGAGTCCTAGTCATGGAGACCCTGTAAGACAGAGTAGAACAGCCCATATGGTTTCCAAGGAGCAGCTCATGGGTTTGAACTGCCAACTTTTGGTTAGCAGCCAAGTTCTTAACCTCTGTGCCACCAGAGCTCGACTTACAAGCTAGTATACCTGAAAATCAAAAACCCATGTGCTTTTGAGTCAGTTTCATCTCATAGCAACCCTATAGGACACAGTACATACAGCTGCCCCACAGGGTTTCCAAGACTGTAATCTTCCCAGAAGTGGATTGCTCCCATGGATCAGCAGGTGACTTCAAGCCTTTCAGTTAACAGCCAAGCACTTAACCACTGCACCACCAGGGTTCCATGTAGTCTAGTATAGGGAAATAAACATTAGACAAAAAAATTAGCATTTTAAAAGTCTATACTAAAAGTCTATAGTGTTGACACAAAAGAGGGAACGATTAGTTTGGGGTGCTAATGAAGGTCGGAAAATTTAAACACGAAATTTGAATCAATAAACAGGTTGAATACTACTGTATGTCAAACTTTATGCTAGATACTGGAACAAAGATACATAAAATACTATTTACAGTGTCACACACACCTGCACACCAGTTTTCTTTTCTCCACCCTTATGTCGTATCATGCTCTGAGTTTTGAATGGGATAATCTGGTTTCCAGGTGTCTCGTTCCCAAGCTACTGGGTTCTCTCTTTACTAAGTAAAGGGGCATCTGGTAAAGTGGGAAGGCTGTCAGAATCAGTAGCTTGTGTCACCCAGCTATTCTCCCCTCAGGTAGAAGTGCTGTCTGTGGTAGCTCAACAGATTCTCAGCATTCAGCAAGCCATTGTCCGGAAGCTAAAGACATTCATCTTCGAAGGCACTAAGCTCTCTCTGAACCCAACCTGCGCCGTCTTCATCACCATGAACCCTGGATATGCTGGCAGGGCTGAGCTGCCAGATAACCTCAAGGTAATCCAATAATGGGTCTACTTTCTGGTGTATGACTTTCTGTGGGTACCCAGGGACCTCACAGAGAAGCCCCACAGTGAGTCCAGGTGGCATTTTCAGCTATGAGAAGTCATAGTGGAGTTTGATGGTATTCAAATGGTATTTAGCACCAGACCACACCTGCCTTCTCAACAAGGTTTGGCACCAGACCACACCTGCCTTCTCAACAAGGTCCCGTGGGAGGATGGATGGACGGGAGGACGGGAGGATGGGAGGACGGACGGACGGACGACAGTTGTTTTTGTTGATGGGTGCCATCGAGTGATTTCTGATTCATAATGACCCTATGTACAACAGAATGAAACATTGCCAGGTCTTGTGCCATGCCCACAATCATGAAAACCTTATGACTACACACAGTAACCCATGGCAAATAGGAAACAAGGAACACTACTACAAGAGTCTCTAAGAGTCTCTATTTCAAGTGCATACAGGAGTGAAGCAAGCTGGGCATGGTAGGGACTTGGATGGATGTCCCATGTATGAACCATCTAGTGAACCTGCTTAAGCCTAAGTAGTTCTCAGATTAAAGCAGAATGTTCCAGCCAGCTAGAGAGAGAGCAGGAGAGCACAGCTGCCCTGATACCTGTTGCTGCGCTAGTCAGAGATACAGCCATGGCAATATCCACTGGCATTGCTGCTAGTTGGAGAAGGAGAAACAATCAGCCTGTCTTCAAGGGAGCAGGTCCTGTGTGTCCTTATCATGCCATTCTCATGGAAGGAAAATAAAAACCAAAGAGTATGAGATGGCTAGGTCTCCTACCACCCCCTCAGGTGCATGAAAAGATGAACCAGAGGGAGACTTCAGGCAGGGGCACGGTGCTTACCTTGCGTACCAGATCATCTGGAGTAAACAATTACACATTTTTCTACCACATTGAAGATTCTGCTTCTAGGTATAGCTGGCATCTGTCTCAGTCCCAGCTCCACAGCTCCTTCCTGCGTAATCAAATCCTCTTCAAGTTTATAGTCCGTAACAGGGACAGATTCGCCAATGAGCAAGAGACAAGGAAAAAAAAGAAAGAAAAAAAAAGTGCTGTGAAGTTGATTCCACTCTTAGCATCCCCATAGGGTTTCGAAGGCTATAAATCTTTACCAAAGCAGACAACCACATGTTTCTCCTGAGGAGGCCCTTGTGATTTTGAACCACTGGCTGGCTGGCGGTTAAATACATTAATCACAGTGCAACCAGGGCTCCCTCTATGAGCAGTTTCACACGGTTTTCACTGAACATGTGAAATGGCATATTACAAATTAGGAAGTAAGCAAAAGTAAGCTCTTGCTTACCTTGCTTATTGGGTAACCTGTCCCTGCTTTCAGGCCTGTTTCCTGTCCCCACAGTAGAAGAGACGAAAGACCTAGCCACACCCGCTGTCTACTGACTCAGTGCATGATGGCTCTACCCGCTAGCAATGCATCCTGGTTAGTGTCTGGAATCCTATCCAGACAGACCATTCCTCCTCCTTTCTGGGAATGGAAGAGTCAGAAACCAAAACCAAACCCACTGCAGTCGAGTCGATCCCAATTCATAGCAACCCTATAGGATAGAGTAGAACTGCCCTATAGAGTTTCCAAGGAGTGCCTGGTGGATTCGAACTGTGGATTTTTATAGTTAACAATCATAGCACTTAATGACTACACCACCGCAGTTTTCATGAGTCAGACAGACCCTTTGGTACACATGGCTCCTTTCCTTTAGATTATTATATGCTGATGAATGTAGCAGTAGAATTTGGATTCTACTTTGAATTCCTCACTTCTTATTTTTATTTTTTACCACTCAGTCATTGTAAGCCTCCTAACCTGCACGCCTCACAGCCAGCAACCACGTTGTATCTGCACATGCAACTTTCATGAAACAGTGCAACATAGTGGGAAGCGACTGAGGGTTGGCATCAGGAAGCCCGAGTTCTGCTCCTGACTCCATCTCTAACTAACTGCATGACACAGACAAGCCACTTCAGTTATCTGAGGTTACACCACCACTAAGATCTGTAATAACAATAACAAAACTAATGTTTACTGAGCACTCACCACGTGACACACTTTTCTAAGCACTTACATTATGTTATGTGTTCTCAACTCTGTGAAGAGGGTAATTACAGCATGTGAGAAAGGTAATTACTGCATTTTGAGATGAAAGCATTGAGGTCTAGAAGGTGCAGTTTACCCCATCTAGCAGCCCCTCATTTAAGTTGCCCACAACTGGTGGATAGCAGAACAAAGACTCAGAGCAGGCCTGTCTGATTTCAAGATTCTTCTGATGCATGTTGGTGCGGCATTCCTGAATGACTGCTGCTGTCCATCTTGCACCCTAGGGAGCCCCGGTGGTTGAATGATGCTTTGGGGTGTCCTCCTGTGGCACAGGAACATCAGGTGTTACTGGGATGCTGGTATCTAGGGTCTCCCACACAGCTGTTCAAGGGCCCAGTGTGACAGCATTGACCTGAACAGGGCCAGTGGGGAGGTCCGTTGAGCTGCACATCTGTCCAGTGAAGGTGGTCCTCCACATTAACTGGTTCTCTAGCCCTCCTTCTATGAATTGCAGCTGGAGTGGTCTACATGATCATGCTGTTTCTCAGGGTCTGTGTAGATGAACTTCCCCCCATGCTCACTGTACACGTCCAGGCTCACAGTGGCTGGTTCTCTTTTCCAGGCTTTATTCAGAACAGTGGCCATGATGGTGCCAGATTATGCCCTGATTGGAGAAATCTCCCTGTACTCCATGGGGTTTCTGGACTCCAGAAGGTATGGTCCCCTGGGTCTTCTACTTTCCAGTCAATTATGAAAGGCTCTTAAAGGGTAGGGTTTAGTTCTGGTGATTCAAGGTGAGTTATCCACTGGGAGAAAAGGGACAATTCTGACAGACTTAATTCTGTTGATTAGCTGACGTGTGAGCACACAATCCTTGCCTTGATCCTGACCCAGTCCCTGCCTAGAAAATGGCCCAGGTTCCCAAGAAACCTCCTTTGTTTACATGCATTCTAACTTTGATTAAAGAAAACCCCCAATTCTGTCCTGCCTGCCCCTCACTCTAACACATATTGCCAAGTAGCTTAAGGTGAACTATAAAACCTAAGAAATTATTTGATATAATTTACAGTTAACATTGTTATCAGTATAACATTTATTGACTCCACTAAACTGGGTTCTGTCTTACTCATTTGTTACCCGGTTTTCAAACGCAGAGGTCAGTATCTTCACGTGTGTATGTGTACATGCATGTACAATATGTACATCAAGAATAGTGAATATTAATTGTCAAGTGGCTTATATTGATCTCTTCAAAATTTATAGCCCTTGTCTTGGCCACAACGGGTGTCTCTACAAGGCTATAGTGCATTTGTGTTAGGTTATATCACATCTAAGGGCTGCAGAGAGCCTTGGGCAGGAGACTGCCTTGGTGTTATGAAGTTTGTTTCTTCTGTAGCAGACCTAGGTTAGACTGATTTGCGACACTTGATTAATTTATTCGGTTGGCAAACATTTATTGAGCCTTACTGTAAGCCCTTTGGGGCTGGTGAATACCACAGACCCTTTGTTTTTATAACAAATCGGTTTTTGAAAGAGGACTGCCATCATAGAAGTGTGCATAGGTCTATCAGTTAGGGTAGCCTTAACCCCAAGTGCCAGTGGCTGACAGCAGTTTCTTTTTCACTCAATGAAAAACCAAAATGGGTGTTTGTGATCAGGAGCAGTTGTCTCCCAAGAGTGTTCAGGTACCCAGGTTACTTGTATCTCGTGGCTAACACGTGAGCATGAGGGATCTCAGGGAGGAGGTTCTCGTGGGCCAGCCCTGCAGGTGACATGCTTCTCTTCCATTCACATTCCACTGGCCAAAACTCAGTAGAATGGCCACGTGCATGGGAAGCTGAGAGATGTGGTCCAGCTGTGCACCAAGGAAGACTAAGAAACAGCAGGGCATCTGAGTGTACATGTATTGCATGCTGAGTATATTAAATTTTGAATTGCTCTTAGTCCCACTCTCTGGTGTTTAACAATGTTAATAGTTTGATGTATTCTTTCCAAAGTTTTGTGTGTATATGTGTGTGTACACACATACATTAATATATATGCATAAAACTATACATACATGTAATTCCATATACAGTACACTATATATGTGTGTCAGGATGTGCATGCCTATAAACATACGCAATTTCATATTGTGTGTGTGCACGGAGGTGTGCGTGTGTGTGTGTGTGCTTTTTCCCATCAACATACCTTAGAGGATACTAACTGTAAAAGAGCGCTACAGTACTGTCTTAGCTCACCCTGATAACTCTATCAAATGATGGAGAAACCCTGGAAGTACAACCCTGGGCACCCTTTTTTAGCTCAGTAATGAAGTCACTCTGAGATGCACCTTTTAGCAAAGATTAGACAGGCTCATAGAAGAGAATGAGACGACAGGGGCACGCCAGCCCAGGGGCAAGGACTAGAAGGCAAGAGGGACAGGAAAGCTGGAAACAGGGAGTCCAAGGTTAAGGAAAAGCACTGACGTCATGGGGTTGTTAATCGGTTTCATAAAATAATATGTGTGTAAACTATTTAACGAGAAACTAGTTTGTTTTGTAAACCTTCATCTAAGGTACAATTTTCAAAAATTAAAAAAAAAAAAGACCTTCAGGTGATAGAGCATCACCATCACGTCTATGGCAAGCCTGGCCTCTGAAGGGGCAGAGGGCGATGATGCTGGAAACACTTGCTGAGTGAGGTGTGGTTCCCTCTGAGGGGCAGCATGCATAGCACACGTGTCCTTGCTGTCCCAGCCTTGCCCAGAAGATTGTCGCGACGTATCGCCTGTGCTCGGAGCAGCTCTCCTCCCAGCACCACTATGACTATGGCATGCGTGCGGTCAAGTCCGTGCTCACTGCTGCAGGCAACCTGAAGCTCAAGTATCCAGAGGAGGACGAAAGTGTCCTGCTGCTCCGGGCCTTGCTTGATGTCAACCTGGCCAAGTTCTTGGCTCAGGATGTCCCTCTGTTTCAGGTAGGTAGTGGTTTGGAATCTTTGGCAAATACTGGGGCTCACCTTCTAGAGATGAAATGTTTTCTTTGGGATCCTCTCCGTGTCTCTGTGGTGTTCCTCTTCCATCTCCTGGTCTCTGTATGTTTAGCCAACAGCCCTGTTGCCTAATAACACACCTCTCCAAAATTTAAATAATGGATAGCAAGGAATCCTGAAGTGCTCAACTTCTAGCTGAAAAGCTAGGGGTTCAAATTTTCCCAGAGGTGTCTGGGTAAAGAGATCTCCAGATAGCAGAAATCTGAAAAATTGCAAATCTCATATTTCCTACACAAAACTCTTCTAAAATTATAAGTTACAACACTATCTGTAAAACATGACACATACACACATACTCTGGTGGCACAGTGATTAAGCACTCAACTGCTAACCATGGAGTTGGCGGTTAGAATCCACCAGCCACTCTTTGGGGCAGTTCTACTGTGTCTATAGGGTCGCTCTGAGTGACAATCACCTTGATGGCAATATTTTTTTTCTTTTTTTAACAGTATAAATCTCTTTTCAGGAAAATGTTGAGATCATATATCTGATACTTTATCCTCCTCACCTCAACTTGAATTCTTGTTAACAGGGAATTATATCAGATTTGTTTCCTGGAGTTGTTCTTCCAAAGCCAGACTATGATGTTTTCATGGAAGTGCTCAATGAGAACATCAAAAAGATGAAACTTCAGCCAGTACCTTGGTTTATTGGAAAAATTATTCAGGTTGGTCTTTTGTATCCTTCTGAGAATTTTACTATTTACTGGAATCAAGAATTGGAAAGCGAGGCTTTGAACTTGTTCAGACTGGTTCACTTATGGCCAAGGAAGCAACATCAGAACAGAGCTGAATTCAAAAAATATAATAAATTAAATTAAATTGTATTTTAGGTGAAGGTGTACAGAGCAAATTAGTTTCTTATTAAACAATAATATACGTATTTTTTTGTGGCAGTGGTTGCCAGTCCCATGATGTGTCAACACTATCTCCTTGACTTTGGGTTCCCCATTACCAGCTCTCCTGTTCTCTCCTGCTTTCTCATCCTTGCCACTAGGCTAATGTGCCCATGTAGTCTCATTTTGTTTTACGGGCCAGTCTAATCTTTGGCTGAAGGGTGACCTCGGGAGTGATTTCAGTACTGACTTCAAGTGGCAGCCAAGGGCTATACTCCCAGGGTTTCTGCAGTCTCTGTCAGACCAGTCAGGCTGCTCTTTTTTTGTGAGCTAGAATTTTGTTCTGCATTTGTCTCCAGCTCTGTCTGGGATGCTGTATTGTGGTGCCTGTCAGAGCAGCTGGTGGTGGGAGCTGGGGACCATCCACTTTGTGCTGGACTCAGCCTGGTTGTGTCTTTGGTTTCCTTCATTCTCCCTTGCTCCATACAGGGTGAGACCAGTCCAGTTATCTTAGATGGCCACTTGCAAACTTTTTAAGACCCCAGTTGCTACTCACCAAAGTAGGATGTAGAAAATTTTCTTTATAAACTGTGTTATACCAATTTAGATAGATGTTTCCAGAGACTCTGAATTTTTAAAATTTGGATGAGCTGGATTGGGAAAAATTTACAAGTGGAAGCCCTGGAGTGGGAGACTCAGAAGAGATGTAGTAAACTGTTTCCGGAACCTGATGTGGAGGACTGAATTGTGGGAAGGCTGGTGGAAAGCAACATATATTCAAAGTGGCATGATCAGTCGCTATCTTTGAGCTGGACGGCGCCGTGTCTGTCTCTGCCAGTCAGGAGATTTGGTTGCTATGTGATACGCATACTGCCTTTGTTTTCTAAGAAGGAGATGAAGTTTCTCGCACGGCTTCAACATATTTCTCCCACTCCTATTATTTTTCTGGTTCACTCACACTGTAAACACTTGGACCTGTTATGATGTCATTTCCTTGGCCATGACTGAACCAGGAAGAATGGATTCAAAGACTTGGAATGTAAGAGGAGATATAGGAAAACTCACAATCTGTTTATGTCCTTGATTTTTGTTTCCGGGAGTCGAAGTTTAAAATCCAGTGGCTTCCTGTGAGTATCTTCCTTAGAGTTTCTTCTTTAATTTCTCTCTAATTTGAGAATGAAAGATAACCTTTGGCATTAGATTTTGAATTAGTCATCACTTTCTCAAGCAACTCAAATTGCCTTAACCAACAAGAAAATTTATCCACTCACGTAACTGTATGGCCCTAAAATGGGTGGCCTCAGGCATAGCAAAGTCTATAGCATGTTATCAGGAATCTCTCCTTATTTCTGGATTCTGCCTCTCTCTGTGTTAAAACTCAGATCTTAGATGGGTCCCCAGGAACCTCAGACCTACACCTTCTCAAATTCAAGTCCAGAAGAAAAGAGAACATGACTGTGCATGTGGCTTCAGCAGAAGTCTCAGGATTAGTTTTGAATGGTTCTGATAAAGTCACGTGACCAGCCCTGAACCAATCACAAAGACAGGGCCTGGGCTGTAACCTCTGCCCTGCCCCCCCATCTCCCCTGTAAGTACAGATGGAGTTGGCTCCATCCCTGTCACATGGCCTGAACCACAGACTAGTGGTTCCCTGGAGAAAATTAATGTGCTGTTATCAATAGATGAGAGAAGGGATGTTGGACAGACAAACCACAAATGTCTCTACAGTCTTGATCTCAGAAAACCACAATAAAGCATCATGCTCATTTCAGGGTAAAAGGATCAATTGAACAAAATGAACCCCAGGTGCACTTTGTGGTAGAATCACAGAACAGTGCTACAAGGCACCTTAAATGCCATCTGGCTCAGTCTCCCTGAGGACAGCGGAGAGGAAAGAGGTTTGGGATTAATATAGACCATGGTTCAAATCCCAGTCCCATCACTGTTTTCCATGGACCATTGGGCAACTCAGTTCCCCTGTCTCAACCTCGTTTCCCTCTATGCAAACTGGAGGGAGCAAAACTTTCTCCATAGGGTGATTATGAGACAACAGGTATATAAGGTGCCAGACATGGAGCCCTGGTGACACGGTGGTTAAAGTGCTCAGCCACAATCTTAAAGGTCATTGGTTTGAGCCCACCAGGCTGCTCCACTGGAGAAAGATGTGGCAGTTTGCTTCTCTAAAGACTGTAGCGTTGGAAACCCCATGGGGCAGTCTCCTCCTCCATCCTGTAGGGTTGCTGTGAGTTGGAATCGACTTGACCACAATGAGTTTTTTTGTTGTTGTTTTTTAAAGAGCCAGGTATAGTGCCTGATTCTACCACATTTTTATCAACCTCCCCTCCTCCAAGGTCATCATCAGCACAGTCGGCATCATCATTCCTCAAAGTCATACTATTAGTTAGACTAAACAAACAAAATAGACATTGCAGCTTGGGCAAGTTACTTCTCCTCTTTGGACTCAATGTTCCCATCAGTAAAGTGTGGGTAACGATACCTGAGTAGATCAAATGAAACTGTTTGAGGACGTTATCTGTTGCTTCACAGACAGAAAGGTGCTAAGCAAATAGTAGTTCCTAGCCCTTAAGTCAGGAGCCCTGGTGGTACAGTGGTTAAGTGCTCAGCTGCTAACCGAAAGACTGGTCCACCAGTGAGTGGCTCTGAGGGAGCAAAGACCTGAGGATCTGCTCCTGTAAAGGTTCCAGTGTAGGAAATGCTGTGGAGCAGTTCTACTCTGTCCTATAAAGTTTCTGTGAGTTGGAATTGGCACAACAGCATCCGCTTAGTAAAGAGCCCCGGTGGTGCAATGGTGGTGCTGGCTACTCACCGAGATGTTGGTGGTTCTGCAGGACAAAAACCTGGTGATCTGCTTCTATAAAGATTACAGCCAAGAACACTCTACAGGGCAGCTCTGTTCTGTCTCTATGAGTCAAAGTGGACTTGACAGCACCCAGCAATGACATCCCTTAAATGGTCACCTGGGCGGCTCAAACAATTAAGCCTTCAGCTATGAACCAAAAGATTATTGGTTCTAGTCCACCCAGAGGTGCCTAAGAAGAAAGACCTGGTGACACACTTCCAAAGGATTGCAGCTGTTGGAAAGCATATGGGGAGCTGTTCTACTTTGACACTTACGGGCTCACCGTAAGTCGGAATCAGACAGCTGATGGCAGCTGTTTTTTTGTTTTTACTTCTTGAATAATCAGAGGCATGCACATACGTTTATTCATCTAAAAAGTATTTAAACAGTAGATTGTAGAAAGAACTATGGCTCACCCAGTGGCAGAAGTGACCTGCAGAAGTGGCCATGAGACTCCCTGTCAGCCTCTCATTCCTCAAGAATTATGACCGATTTGCCATTCAGGAAGGCCGCCCCGATGAACTAACCACTCTTGTGGTGTCTTCTCCCAGATCTACGAGATGATGCTGGTGAGACATGGCTACATGATTGTCGGAGACCCCATGGGTGGCAAGAGCTGTGCCTATAAAGTGCTGGCTGCAGCGCTGGGTGATTTTAATGCAGGTAAAACTCTCATCTCTGGCTACCAGGGAGGACAGGAGTCCCCATTCATTTGCCTGGCTCTGTCGAGATAATGCCAGGCTGCTAGTTTTGCCAATCCTGGGTGGTGATGTCAGGGCTAGAAATAGACCTTGGGGAACAGATGTCTGCTGGTGGAAAATACGAGGCAGGAGGAGAGGCAGGCTCCTAACAGGATTTCTTGTGCGTGCTCTTAAGACTGGAGGAATTTTCTCAAATGCTAAAAGGTGGCTTCTGCAAGGTTTCCCATTGAGAAAGAAACACCTATCATTGGCCTAAGCAGAAGTATTTCGAAAGCAAGTTATTACTATTTTCTTCCCGCCCTTTCCTCTCTTTCCCCCTCCCTTCTCTTCCCTTTGTTTTTCATCCCTTTTTTCCTTCCCTCCCTCCCTCCCTCCCTCCATTCCTTCCTTCTTTTCTATTGTTTCTTTTAGCGTAGGGAATAAGAGTTATGGTTGACTGAATTAGACCCATGCCTTGGGCAAATAACCAAACTTCCCTGTTTTCCTGTTAGCCTCTGTTTTCCCAGCTGCAAAATGGACTTGTTGTGAGAATTAAATGAGATTATTGTTGTGAGGTGCCATCGAGTTGTTCCTGACTCGCAGCAACCCTGGGAACGACAGAACAAAACACTGCCCGATCCTGCGCCATGCTCACGATCATTTTTATGCTTAAGCCCATCTTTGCCATCGCTGTGGCAGTCCATCTCCTTGATGGTCTGTCTCATTTTCACGGACTCTCCACTCTACCAAGCGTGATGTCCTTCTCCAGGGTCTGATCCTTCCTGACAGCATGCCCAAAGTATATAATATGTAGTCTTGCTGTCCTAGCTTCCAGGGAGCACTGGTGGTACTTTCCCCAGGACAGATCTGTTTGTTCTTTTGGCAGTCCATGGTGTGTTCAATATTCTTCTCCAACACCATAATTCAAAGGCATCAGTTCTTCAGTCCTCCTTATTCATTGTCCAGCTTTTACATGCGTAGGATGTGATTGAAAATATCATGGCTTGAGTCAGGCACACTTTAGTCCTCCAAGTGACATCTTTGCTTTTTAACACTTTGAAAAGATCTTTTGCAGCAGATTTTCCCAATGCAGTGTGTCCTTTGATTTGGGGATTGCTGCTCGCATGGCAGCATGATTGTGGACCCAAGTAAAGTGAAATCCTTGACAGCCTCAATTTTTTCTCCATTTATCATGACATTGTTTGCTAGTCCAGTTGTGGGGACTTCTGTTTTCTTGATATTGAGATGAAATCCGTACTGAAGGCTGTGGTCTTTGATCTTCATCAGTGTTTCAGATCCTCTTCACTTTCAGTAAGCAAGGTTGTGTCACTGCATATCACAGGTTGTTAATGATCTTTTGAATGATCTTCAGCAAAATTTTACTTATGTGTGATATCAATGATATTGTTCAATAATTTCAACATTCGGTTGGATCACCTTTCTTGGAAACAGCTGTTCTCCAATCATGATACCTTGTTCTTCATGCAGTCTAACTTCTCAGATAATTTGCTCCGCATCCAGTTTGAAAGGATAGAACTCTGATGCAGACCTTTCCTGACATTAAACTGTGCAGTGTCACCTTGTTCTGTTTGCACAACTGCATCTTGATCCATGTAAGATTTCTCATGAGCACAATTAAATGTTCTGAAATTCCCATTGTCCACAATGTTACCCGTGATTTGTTATGATCCGCACAGTTGAATGCCTTTGTGTAGTCAAGGTAAACTTCTTTCTGGCATTGTTTGCTTTCACCCAAGATCCATCTGACATCAGCACTGATATCTCTGGCTCCACGTCCTCTTCTGAATGTGGCTTGAATTTCTGGCAGTTCCTTGTCAGTACACTGTTGCCGTCACTTTTGAATGACTGTGAGTAAAATTTTACTTGTGTGCTACCAGTGATATTGTCCAATAATTTCCACATTCAGCTGGATCACCTTTCTTGGGAATAGGCAAAAATATGGATGTCTTCCAAGTCGGTTGTCCAGATAGCTGTCTTCCAAATTTCTTGGCTTAGCTGAGTGAGTACTTCCAGTGCTGCATCTGTTTGTTGAAATAGCTCAACTGATACTCCATCGATTCCTGGAGCCTTGTTTTTCACCAGTGGCTTCAGTCCAGCTTCTACTTCTTTCAGTACCGTCGGTTCCTGATCACATGCCACCTTTTGAAATGATTGAACATTAACCAGTTCTTTGCAGTATAATGACTGTGTATCCCTTCCATCTTCTTCTGATGCTGCCTGAGTTGTTTAATGCTTTCTCTGTAGAATCCTTCACTATTAGTACTTGAGGCTTGAATTTTTTCCTCAGTTTTTTCAGCCTGAGAAATGCAAAGCACATTCTTCCCTTTTGGTTTTCTCTTTCCAGCTCTTTGCACATGTCGTTATAAGACTTTAGTGTGTCTTCTTGAGCCCCTCTGAAATCTTCTGTTCATTTCTTTTACTTTACCATTTCTTCTTTTCACTTTAGCAACTCAACGTTCAAGAACAAGCTTGAGTCTCTTCTGACATCCAGTTTGGTCTTTTCTTTCTTCTCTGTCTTTTGAATGACCTCTTGCTTTCTTCATGTATACTGTCTTTGGTGTTAAGTGAGGTTGTGCAGGTAAATAACTTCACATGGTGCTTGTTCAATAAATATAAGCTGCATTAATTATAAAAGAGATGGTTTGGGGGAGTTGTTTTTGTTTCTTAATAAAACTCAAACCTGTGGTTTGTTGTGGGGGCATTTAACATATCACTTAAAGTACTTCATTTTAAGTTTTGTAATAGCTTTTGAAGATTGCATCACTGTTGGATTTTTTTTTTTTTAAGATTTCGATAAGGAGCTCTGATGGCACAGTGGTTAAAGTACGTCACTGCTAACTGAAAGGTTAAAAGTCTGAACCCACTAGTCACTCTAAGGGAGAAAAATAGGGCATTCTGCTTCCGTAAAGATTACAGCCTTGGAAACTCTATGGGTCGTTTCTAGTCTGTGTCTGTCCTACAGATTTGCTGTCAGCCAGAATCGACTCTTTGACAGTGGATTTTTTTTTTTTAGTATTAACAGCAATTTAAGGCATTGCCTATACAGATATCCTAATTTTTATAAGAAATGAGCACATGTTTTATAAGGACTGTCCTTTGGATGGCATATTCATAAAGGTTGATTGGGTTTTGAGAGAACACAGTCTCTAATGTTCTGGTTTCACCAGAGCCTATGTAACTGGTGTTGGACCTTCTTGTCCAGCTAACCAGATGGAGGAGTTTGCTGTGGAGTACAAGGTCATCAACCCTAAGGCTATCACCATGGGGCAGCTCTATGGGTGCTTTGACCCAGTGAGCCATGAGTGGACGGATGGTGTCCTTGCCAACGCTTTCCGGGAGCAAGCATCTTCTGTATCTGATGACCGCAAGTGGATTATATTTGATGGACCAGTGGATGCTGTTTGGATTGAAAATATGAACACCGTTCTGGATGACAACAAAAAGGTAGCTACTGATCACTTTTACATGGGTGGGGCATAAACTCTCTTACGGAAGTGAGTGCTTAATTGAAACTATATAATACATTTATTACATTAACAAACAACGGAAAAATGGGCAAAGGACCTGGGTAACGTTTCACCAGAGAAGATATGCAGATGGCCAATAGGAACATGCAAAGGGGCTCAGTGTTCTTAGCCGTGAGGGAGCTATCACTTCACACTCACTAGGATGGCTAAGACAGAGATATATTAAAATTAAAAAAAAATAGAAAGTAACAAAATATTGGTAAGAAGGCAGAGAAACTGAAATCCAAATCCTCTGCTGATGGGAATGCAGAATGGTACAGGCTGCTGTGGAAAAGAGTTTGGTGGTCTCTCAGAAAGTTAAAAATAGAGCTGCCATGTGATCCAGCAATCCCACTCTTAGGAATATACCCAAGACACCTGAAAGCAGTGACGCTTACAGACATGAGCACAGTGGTGTTCATAGCAGCACTATTCACAGGAGTCAAAAACTGTGAACAACCCAAATGTCCATCAGCAGACAAGTGGGTAAACAAAACGTGGTACATAAATACAATGGAAAAATACTCTATATATGCCACACCATGGGTGAACCTTGACAGCATTATGCTGAGTGAAATAAGTCAGTCACAAAAAGAAAAATCTTGTACTATCTCGTTAATATGTAACAGGCAGATGTATAGAGATCAGAGTTTAATAGCGGCTTCCAGAGGCAGGAAGGAAGGGGGATCTTTGTTTAACTAACAATGAGTTTCTATTGATGGGAATGGAAAATACAACAGTGGCGTTGGGTGCTGGTTGCACAACGTGATTGACATAATGGGTTTTGTTGATGTGTACAAGTGAAAAATTTTGCATTGATAAATGTTGCGTTACCTATGTTTTTGCAACAGTAAAAAAAGAGAGAAGATAAATGCCCCACAAGAAAGAGGCAGTTATCAAGTCACGAATTATATTTCTCTTTGTACTTCTGCTTATAGTCAGTAAACTAAATATGTTTAGAGACACTGTTGTCCAGTGGTTAAAAGGCTTCGTAATGGCATCAGACTGGATACCTAAGCTCTTCTATGCAGCTGTGTTGTCTTGGGCAGGTTATGTAACTTCTCTGAACCTCAGTTTCTTTATTTGTAGAAAGATAATAGTAGAATAGGCTTGTTGAGAATGAAATGAGATTGTACAGGCATAGTATCTGACTCATAGAAATGTTTCAGTTATCCATTGCTGTGTAACAAACTACCCGAATACTCAGTAGCTTAAAATAACAATTTATTGTGCTTGTGATTTTGAGGTTTAGGAATTTTAAAAGAGCCCATTTGAATGGTTGGCCTCTCATCCTTGTGATATCAGCTGGGAGGCTAAGGCTGGAGAATCCACATTCAAGCTGGCATCTTCACTCAGTGTCTGGGTCTCATTCCTCGTTGGTGTCTGTCTCTCCCAGTGCATCTCAACCTCCATGCCTCTCCACAAGACTTGGGCTTCTCATATTATGGTCTTAAGGCAGTGACACTTCTTCCCTGGCAGCTGGCTTCCAAGAGGCAAGAAGTGGATGCTTATAAGAAATTACGGGATAGCCTCCCAGCTGGCATAACGTCACTTCTGAATTCTGTTAGTCAAAGAAGTCACAGAGTGCTCCCAGATTCAAGAGGGTAGAGAGATGGACTTCACCTGTTGATGGAGGTGTGCAAAGTCACATTACAAAGTGGGTATGGGACCGGAGGTGTGACCGCTGCTATCCTTACAGAGTAGTTGTAGTTCAAGACCTTGGCCTCTGGAACCAGACTGCCTTCATTTAGATCTTGACTGTATCACTTTCTAGCAGTATAACCATGAACAAGCACTTGATCTCTCTATGCCTCAGTTTCAACATCTGTAAAATGGGCAAATAGTATGTACCTCGTAGTGTTATTAGGAAGCTTCAATAAATTAATATCTGCAAACTGCTTGTAATATTTGCTGGCATGTAAATGAAAAAAATCAAACCCACTGCCACTGAGTTGATTCTGGCTCATAGAGACCACATAGGACAGTGTAGAATTGCCCCATTGTGTTTCCAAGGAGCACTTTGTGGCCGTAGCACTTAACTGTTATGCCACCAGGATTTCTTATAGACATATGGTAGGTGCCATATAAGTATATATTTTAACAAAACAAATAATGAAATTGATTTCCATTTTCACAAAGGGTTCCTATAATGAATATGTCATTATCAAATCAACATGTATTTTCATAACTGTTTAAATTTCACAAGACTAAGAGTGAGTCATGCTGAACAGTGGAAGGCCTTATTATCCAAATTTTGCACATCCACTAATTAGTGTGCACACAATTTGAATTATATAACCATAAAAATAGAAATCAATTTTATTACATGAGGTGGACTATATCATGTACACTAATTGTGCAGATTCTACAAATAGGTTGGTCTGGAGATTAGGAATATCAAGAGTCCTAATCAATGAATTTCCTAATTGTTTATCTTACCTGTGGATGTAAATCAAACTAATACCACAGGTATTAGTCTCTTTAACTATTTTTGAGACTTAGAGGTGACACTGCTGCTGGTGTCAGGGCCAGAGTAGCTGTGACCTCACTGGGTATGCCCACAGTGACCTGTTCTGAAATGCCTTTGACGTGGGCCAGGTAATGTGCAGGACGCCTGGCACCCACACGTTAGGATGAATGGCGGGAAGCGGTGGTGATTCCTTCCTCTCCTCCTGAGACAGACCAAGGCCTCCTGCCGTCTCATGACCTGGACGTGTCACCTGAACCCACGATGACAAACAGGAAGCCTCTCCGCCAGTTTAGTGTACACTCCGAGGGTCTCCTGTGTATTTGCACTGCTTTCTACGAGGATATACCTGCTGAACTTCCAGTGGTCTTTCATCCCATCCTGAAACTATTAGTGGGGGAGATTCCTGTCACTCTAGCCCTGAACTAGCCCATATTGGGGTTAAAAAAGGAGTCTTCCATGGGAGACTTGAAAAAATGAAGAAGAATGAGGGTGTACAATTGAATCCTATGGCAAATAAACACTGAGGAAGGGGCGGGGACATGTGGGGCTATCTGAGAACTCTGTGGCCCTTTGGTCTTTGACGTTGAAGGCTGCCATTCTCTGAGTCCCCAACCTGCCTGTGTAAAACTGCAGCTCACCTGAGCTGACAGAAGCTGGTGATACTTCCGCACTCTTCCCAAACACCGTCTTCTGCTTTGTTTCTCATCGCAGCACTTTTCTCCATTTCATACATTATGTATTTTGCTTGGTGTATGTCTCCTCCCAGCAGAATGTGAACTCCGAAAGGACAGAGAGTTCTGAGGGTTTTGTTCTGTGCACCTAGTCCAGTGCCTTGTGTGTAATGTTGTTGTTTGGTGCCATGCAGTCAGATCCCATTCAGCAACCTTTTGTGTAATGGAACAAAACATGACCCACTACTGCACTAGCCTCACAGTTGTTGCTATGTTTGAACCTGTCATTGCAGCCACTGTGTCAGTCCCTTGTTGAGGGTGTTCCTCTCTGTCCCTGACCTTCTGCTTTACCAAGCATGATGTCCTTCTCCGGAGACTGGTCCCTCCTGGTGACACTTCCAAAGTATGTGAGATGAAGTCTTGCCATCCTTGCTGGATGGAACATTCTGGCTGTATCTTTTCCAAGACAGATTTGCTCATTCTTCTGGCAGTCCATGCTGTATTCAGTATTCTCCTCGAACATAGTGTTGGCACGTGGTTGGTGCTCAAAAAATGTGTGCTGAAAGAATTTAAACAAGCTGTGTGTCTACTAGAGAGCCTTTCATTTGCTGTGGAACTAAACCCTTTGCCTGCCCTCTGCCTCTCTGCTCTGCACTTACAGCTGTGTTTGATGAGTGGAGAGATTATCCAGATGAGCCCCAAGATGAGCCTGATCTTCGAGCCTGCTGACCTGGAGCAGGCCTCACCAGCTACTGTGAGCAGGTGAGTCACCCTGTGGGTGACCCTGAGGGAAGAGGTGGGCCTGCTGACCTGCGTGGTGGTGGTGGTGGGGTGTGTGTGTGTGTGTGTGTGTGTGTGTGTGTGTGTGTGTGTGTGTGAAAATCCACAAATGCCATTAACCCCAGCAGTTCATCTGCATTATTTGTTCTTACTTAACGTTGGTCATAAAATCAGTCCTCAACCCACATTGCTGGGGAAGAGTCTAAAACTGAGCAAGCACTTTGGACAAGAGTTCAACTTCATCTTCTCAAGCCGAACATTCAAACACCCCATGCCCAGCAGTTCTCTTCCTAAGGATATGTCACCCCAAAATTTTTGCAGGAATATTGGCATAGTTCTGGCATAGTTCACAGTAACAAACACTTCACATGCTCTTTGACAGAAGTGAGTGAATAAAGTCTCACACAGTCGTAAACTGGAATATTTATGTAGTGCATCAAAATAAAGGAATTGTGTTAACATGTAAGTATATGGAAAAATTTACCAAATACCATTGAGTGGATTCCCAGTCATTAGCGACCCTTCAGATCAGAACAGAACTGCCTCATAGAGTTTCCAAGGAGCACCTAGTGGATTTGAACCACTGACCTTTTGGTTAACAGATGTAGCGCTTAACTACTATACCACTAGTTTTTTTACTAAATATGCACTGCCCTCAAGTCAGGTCCGACTCATAGAGACCCTAGAGGTCAGAGTAGAACTGCCCCATAGAGTTTCCAAGGAGCACCTGGCATACTAAATATAGTAAGGATAAAATCATAGCAATATTCTTTATACAAATTAGCCCAGCATCTTACATAAAGCATGATGCCACTTTTAAATTATTATTAAAAATATCTAAAATAAAATGTATGTGTTTGAGGAATATACAGGAATGCTACAAAACTATTTAAGAAGGAAAGAAATCAAGGAACAGGTGGCCGAAAGCTTCAAGATGCTGTATTACCTCAGGGGGAAAGCCAGGGTGGTAGGGTAAGCTATGGCTATATGGTTATAAGTTATATGGTTGTTGTCGAGGTCCTAGGTTCAGTCTGGGAAGTGAGTTCATGGGCGCTTATTACGTTACTGAAAGCAGTTTACGAGGGAAGGCCACGCATTGGTTAATGATGAGTGTGCCAGCCCAAATCCAAACCTGTTGCCAATTATGGTTCTGACTCATAGTGACCCTATAGGATGGAGTAGAACCGCCCCCATAGGGTTTTTAAGGAGTGGCCTGTGAATTCCAATTGCCAAGCTTTCGGTTAGCAGCCCAGTTCTTAACCACTGTGCCCCTAGAGCTCCCAATGTGCCAGGGAAGGTAATTAATTCACATCTGTGCACCTGAAGTCCATAAAAAATTCAGGTCAGATTCCAGTCCCACAGGCAGTGAGATGGAGTCACAAGAGTACATTACTAGTTGGTCCAACACCCTGGATATGCCATTTGACAGCTGTGTGACCCCTTCCAAGTCACTTACCCTCTCTGAGCCACAATCTTTTCATGTGTAAAATGCAGACTGTGAAGAAAAAGACTTAGAGATGAAGGGCATTCAGGCCACCCTAGTGCCAGGCACACAACAGATGCTCTGTAAATGGTAGCCAGTATTAGAATAAACACGATAGCATCTGCATGCAACAGAATGAAAAAAAGAAGTGTTGGTGTAAAATGCACTGTGTCGGTATGAGAGTAGTTATGGCAATAGCTACTACTGATTAAGGGTCTTCTGTGCGCTGAACCAGGGAGCCCCTGGTAACACAGGGGTAAAGCACTTGGCCACTAACCCAGAGGTCAGCCACTGAAACCTGTCAATCACTTGTCAGGACAAGGATGTGGCAGTCTGCTTCCATAAGGGTTACAGCCTCAGGAACCCTATAGGGTAGTTCTGCTCTGTCCTACAGGGTAGCTGTGGGTCAGAACCACCTTGATGGCAGGGGGTATGTGCTGGGCACAGTGCTAAATTCTTTATTGGCATTTTCTTACGTAATTGTTGCATCAGCCTTATAGCTAGAGGAAACCCTGGTGATGTAATGATTAAAAGCTATGGCTGCTAACCAAAACATTCAAATCCACCAGATGCTCCATGCAGACTATGGGGTAGTTCTAGTCTGTCCTGAATCAGAGTCAACTCAATGGCAATGGGTTTGGCTTTGGTTTGCTGTAAGCCACATGCTTATATATGCCTCGTTTTATAGACCAGGCTACAGATATTCAGAGTAACTAAAAAAAAAATCCTTATGGCATCAAACTGACCAAGTGGTAATGCAACAGATTCGCTAGGAAATGAAGGGGTAATGAGCTCATGTTAATGGGGGAGGAACAACTCGGGAAAGGAGGGTGAGAACGGTTGCACAATTTGAAGAAAGTAATCAGTGTCACTGAATTGTACACGTGGAGATTGTTTAATTTACATATGACCTGCTGTGTTTATTCTCAACAACAGCAACAGAAATAACAAAAGGAAGAAACTTGCCTATGATCACTCAGTAGAATCTGAGGCTAAGAGCTGAATCCAGATTTCTGACTCCAAAGATCAAGTTCTTACAAGTAACTGGTCCCTTCTCACCAGCACACCTTCCCTTTGGTCTGGAGCTCGTGAGGGGTCTGTACCCCAGTGCAAGCCCCAGCCTGGCACGACTGCCCTCCTTTGCCTCCCCTCTCGGTGCTTGGGAGCCCACACATGGACCTGGCTGGTCCTCTTTGTCCTTGGCAGGTGTGGGATGATCTACATGGAGCCCCATCAGCTGGGCTGGAAGCCCCTGAAGGATTCATACATGGACACCCTGCCCTCCAGCCTCAACGAGGAGCACAAGGAATTGGTGAGACCCTCAGCCCCCTCCGTCCTTGTTTCCCTTCTCCTTATCTCAAAGGCCTCCCAGGTATGTCCTCATCAGCAGAGTTTCAGGAGGCAAGAGGGGGCCGGGGTTTCCCTGCCTGTCCTCAGTTATCTTGTTTCCTGGCTGCCTGCCATTTTTCCATCTTTCCTATCCGTGAGATGGAGTGACATCATGCCGTCAATTCCTCTGCCTTCTCCCACTTCATCCATCTCTCCTCAGCTTCAGTCAAGAATTCTGGCACTTGAAGAGCCATTCTATGTGATGGCTGGAATGTCACCTCCATCCCCATTGCCCCACTAGCAGAAACATCTCTGGAAGTTGCTCAGAGATGGGCCATGCTAGGAAGAGCTGTATTCCTCTCTGCCCTGCTACTTCCCATCTGAATACCCAAGACTCCATCCCTACACCTCTATGAAGCTAGGACCAACTGGACGTGCTCTTATTATCGTTCCCAAGAGTGACTCTCACCTTCTGCACTTCATAAAACAGGTGTGAAAGTTCATGTTAGGCAGCCACAGGCCACACCATCAGACTAGGGAAGCAGGTTGGGGAGAATCCAGGTTTGTAGTGCCTCCTGTCCCTTCCTACAGTGATAAGAGACCCTTGGGAAAGTCTCCTCTGAAGAAGTAAAGAAGGCTCTGAGTCAGGTCCTGTTCCCACTTAGAAACACATCAGGGAATTTTGTGGCATGGCCCTATGTCTGTCAGCATTGTGCATGTATCCAAAAAAACTAAACCCACTGCTGTTGAGTCCATTCCAACTTGTGGCGATCCTATGGGACAGAAAGAACCACCCCGTAAAGTTTCCAAGGAGCAGCTGGTGGATTCAGACTGATCTTATGGTTAGCAGACATAGCATTTAACTACTCATCACCAGGATTTCCATTTTTATGTGCACGTACAGTGTATGTAACAACAGACATTTATACAAACACACGTGCATATGTACGTTTAGGGACCAGTCTACACATACACACCGAGGAACTGCCAAATCCCTGTACCCATGAAGTCCTCAAGGGACTCCCCGACATCCTCAGCATAAAGTCTAAAACCTTATTAGGATCCACAGGATCCGCCATCTGTCCCTACCCGTTTCTTCAACCTTATTTCCTGCCCTCTTCCTGAGCTGAAGTTCTTGCTGTCCACCATCAAATCTGATTTCTGTTTCGAGGCGAACTCAGGCCTCACCCACTCAAGGCTTTTGCACTTTTGATTCCCCTTCCTACAAATCTTGCCCCAGGTCATCTCGTGAGTAACTCACCTTGCTGCACAGGTCTCCGCTTATAAAGGTTTCCTCCTTCTAGAAGCCCTCCTGACCACCCTGCTTAAACCCTTCCTTCCTGTTGTTCCCCATTATAGTAACTTTGTTTATTTTCTGATGGGACTCTCCACAGCCTTGCCTGCTTAGTTGTTTATTGTTTTTCTCCTACCTCTCCTAGACTGTAAGCTGCATGAGGGCAGGGACCTTGTCCATCCTTTCTCCTCAGTGTGTAGGACAGTATAATTGATGCTCACTAAATGTTTGTTGAATATGCCACATAACCCATCATGTATACACATGTAAGTCGTGTAAGTCGTGTATATGTATAAATGCATCTGTGCACATGTGCACATGTGTGCACACACCTGGAGTCCCTGGTGGTGCAGTGGTTAAGCATTTAGCTGCTAACCAAAAGGTCAGCAGTTAGAATCTACTAGTTGCTCCTTGGAAGCCCCGTGAAGAAGTTCCACTCCGTCCCATTGGGTCACTGTGAGTTAGAGTTGACTTGATGCCAAGGGTTTTGGAGCCTTTGTATGGTGACAGTGGTTAATGTGCTTGGCAGCTAACTGAAAGATTGAAGGTTCAAGTCCATCCAGAGATGACTCAAAAGAAAGGTCTGGTGATATACTTCTGAAAAATTAGCCATTAAAAACTCTATGGGGCAAATTCTACTCTGACATACATGAGGCCTCCGTGAATCAGAACTGACTCTGTGGGACCTGTGTTCTCACACATGTTTGGAAACCCTGGTGGAGTAGTGGTTAAGTGCTATGGCTGCTAACCAAAAGGTCGGCAGTTCAGATCTGCCGGGCGCTCCTTGGAAACTCTATGGAGCTGTTCTGCTCTGTCCCGTAGGGTCACTGTGAGTTGGAGTTGATGGCAGTGGGTTATATATGTATTCACTGATGTTTCGCTCGCTTCTAGGGAAAAAAAAAAAGATTTAAGGTAATTTACAGTGAGAATCACAAAAAAATGTGTAGCGACCATGAAAAAATACTGAGAGGCAAAGTGAGTCCAGTGAAGTGGGGAACAGAAACAAGGATTACAATGTCTCCTCACTAAATAAACAAGAAAGGGAGGAGCAAAAGGAGGGAAGGAAAGAGGAAGTGAGTAAGTGGGTTACTGAAAATGAACCCCAAACTTAGCTCTGCACGTACTGTTGTACATTATACGGTGTTACTCTTTACAAAGGCCGGTTAGCTATAAATCAGTTGTCTAGAATTCCTACCGTTTTATAGAATCAAAGGCACAGTGACCATGTCCTCAACCTATTTCACACATTTCCATAGCTGAATCATAGCAGCTCTGAGCCTCAATGAGTATCGAGCTCTGGACAGTGGTATGGGGGCGGGGTAGCGATGGGAAACTGAGTCAGCATGCCCTGTGGGCTCTGCTGTCTTAGGACCATTAAGGAGGAAGCTGAGGGGCAAAAGTTTGTTGCCAACAGGCTTTCTCCTGGGCATGACACTCAAAAGTGATGGGCAATCTAACCAGCACATCCAGCCTGTACCAGGTGGACCAAGCTGTTGGTTTTCCATTTACTTTTTGATAACGTCTCCAGATCTCACATCGCATTCTGCCCTCAGGTTGATGACATGTTCATGTGGCTCATCCAGCCCTGCCTGGATTTCATCCGCCTTCACTGTAGATTTGTGGTCCAGACGTCTCCCATCCACCTTGCCTTCTCAATGATGCGGCTGTACTCCACGCTGCTTGGTAAGTGCTATGCATGTCTCTTAAGCCAAGGGGAGGTTGGGATGCCTGAGCTGTTTCTTTGGTCCTCACCCTTCTTTTCTGCCTGTGAGTTGCAATGACACAGGGTTTTTGGTCTACAGCAAACTAGCTTTCGGAAAGAAGATAATAAAGTATCGGGGGGAAGAGACAGTATGTGTTGACTTTGGCCTGCGTTTGACATGGCTTTGCTGGGTATCCTTGTGCACAAGAGTCCGTCTTTTCTCAGCCCAGGTTCCCATCCACATGTGGGAGTAATAATAAAGCCACGTGTACGTCTTTTCCTCACAGGGATGTACCGGAAGGAAATAAATTTAGATGATACACAGAAATCTGTCTTAGAAGTGAAGATTCTGAAGAAAAAAATAGAGAGGACATTTCTCCATATTAAGAAAACCTACCTCACACTCATCACATGGACTCCCAATGTTTGATCTCTTGATGTCACCAGATGTTCTCCAGTTGTGAAAAAAAGAATAACCTGTATAAAAAAATATAAGTTCATGAAATATGCGGATACACAGTCACAGATAAGAGAACTGATCACATTAGCTTCCAAAAATAGGGACATGGTGCAAGGCACTTAAATGGAAAGGTATATGATCTATATACTTCCCATGGTTAAATCAGATTATCTCTAACTTTTGTGCATAAATCAAGTTTTACTGAATTCTACTGGACATGACAAAAGATGCATTTATTTGGAAAACTTTTATCAAATGCCATTTCCTTTTTAAGATGGCATATAACTAACCCCAGATGTATCTTCTGTGTAACTTCTGGCACATCAACATATTTTTTGAGTCCATTTCTTTCGAAGTCATTGTCTGTGTAGATAAAAAATGTTACATGGTAAACAGTTGAATGAGGCTTCCTCTGACTGAAGACTACTTAGTTTTCTCAAATTAAATCTATGGGTAATTTTTGTTTTCAGAAGTATACCAACTGGATACTATGTCATATAGTTGCATTATTTTCTAAATTTTGTATATTTTTCCAAGATCTGTCTGCTTCTTATATAACATGTTCTCCGGGAAAAAAGGCACTGGCACCAGAAATAGATTCAACCATAAACCTTAGTTTAAGTGGGTTAAGTGCTATGTCTGCTAACTAAAAAGTTGGCGGTTCAAATCTGCCAGGTGCCCCTTGGAAACTCTAGGGGGCAGTTCTACTCTAGGGTCGCTATGAGTCGGACCTGATGAGATGGTGGTGGGTTTATTCCTCAGCTCGGGGTAACCTCAGCCCCTACCTTCCCAGACCTAAGGCTGCTCAAATGCACATGCCACTAACAACTGGAGGTAGGTTTGGCTGGAGACTGGGGGCCTCTGTAGGTTGGCTCCTGTGTCCTTGCAGTGTGTCTCCAGTCCTTTTTCAAGACTTCCTCATTTTGTGACACCACAAGGTGTTCCGCATTCATCCTCTATTTTTCCTGGCTCCACCTGGTCTGTAATTGACCACTTCTCTAAGGATTCCTGGTTCTTTGTATTGAAGAGGGGGACTTAGAAACCAATATCTGAGTGCTAAAGGTGTTCGCTGTTCCTGGAGAAGAGCACCAAGTACTTTTATGTGTTGCTGGAGAGGGAAGCAGCAGGAAAGTTCTAAGAAGTGACGAAAACAGGAAGAGCAGGTGATAAAATGCAGCACAGACTCCTGGGTAACCATGGGCAGCATAGGTAGAGGGAAAGGTGTCTGAAGGAATGAGGAGGAATGTTAAGAGGGAGGAGGGAGCACTTGGAAGACAACTGTCATCTAGTTCTCAGTTTCTGGGGGGGGCTTTTCCTTTCTTCTAAAAGATGAAGTAGCAAGAATCAGCAACATGTGTAGGGGAGGGAGCCGCTTTCTCAGGACACAATTCCCAGGAGGTGACAGACAAGATGGAGAGTGATATTCTGAGGTGCCGCAAATATGAAAGACACCTGAGACAGGTGGACAAGAGGGAACAAGCTGTTTCTGCTGACTCCTCGCCACTGTCAATGACTGTTCATCTTGAAATTGGTGTTGGGGAGAGGCACAATTTAGAGATTGCCCCTGGGCATTTGCTACCCTCGCTATACCCTTGCCAAACCCATTGAACCAGGACCTGTATTTGTACAAGATCCCTGGTGATGCATGTCCTCATCACAGTTTGAGAAACACTGATTTAGTGGTAAAGAAGCCTGGGCTTTGGGATGAGTCTGGCTTGGCTTCAAATCTAATGGTACTGCAGCCTAACTGTGTGACCTGTGGCCTCTTGAAATGTTAATAGCTTTGTCTATAAAATGAATACAGCTGTGTCTCTTTCCCAAGTTTCTTACGAATGTTAAATAAAGATGGATGTAGATAAAGGATGTAGTAGGATGGCCTCTCGGCCAGTGTCAGAGTCACAGGCAGAACCAGCTATCTGTTACGTCCCCACCATCACCCCAGCACCTTTCTTAAGGTTCCTTTTTCCCTCTTTTAGATGAAATCAGGAATGTGGAAGAGGAGGAAAGTGACCTGTCTGAAGGCCTGACAAGCCAACAGATCTTCCTCTGGCTGCAAGGCCTGTTCCTCTTTGCCTTGGTGTGGACGGTGGCCGGCACCATCAATGCTGACAGCAGAAAGAAATTCGATGTGTTTTTCCGCAACTTGATCATGGGCATGGATGACGACCATCCAAGACCCAAAAGTGTCAGACTCACCAAAAACAACATCTTTCCAGAAAGAGGTAACTGAGTACCTGTTGGTTGGGTCATATAACGGTTTGAATCCTGTTTTCCAAATCCACTCAAGGTGTGGACCATGTAAATAAGCATTTAACAAAACCGGGAAAGATTCTGTAGCTTGCCTGGTGCATTCATTGTTTTAAAAATTAGCCATGTATGTAAGAGATGGGTGGCCCTGAAGTCAGGGCCTTGTGATACAGTTTAACTGCTGTTTTGTTTTTTCTAAAAATGTGACATAGCATTACATTCTTAATTAAAATCTTACCCATAACAACTTGGCAACAGATATTCAAGATGGTCTAACAATATGTTTCAAGGAATTGATGTCACTAAATTGTACACTTGAAAAATGTTGGATTGGAAATTGTGGTGTAACGTATTTTTTACAACAGTAAAAGCAACAAAACAAAACCCCCTATACTTCCATTATCCAAACACAAGCCCCAGGAGACAGACAGGAAAATAGAGCATTTTTGGGTTTCTAATTATCTTCTAGGAGGCTCTGATGGCATAGTGGTTAAGTGCTGTGGCTGCTACCCAAAAGGTCGGCAGTTCACATCTACCAGGTGCTTCTTGGAAACTGTATGGGCAGTTGTATTCTGTCCCGACTGAGCAGCAACAAACAACTGGGATGATCTTCACAAATAGAAAGGAATTACCAAGCGAAATAAAAAAACCAAAATTCCTGAAAAAAAAAAAAAAAAACCCACAGTAGCATATCAAAAACATAACACTCTACTTCTAGTGTGGAAGGATAAAAGGACCGTCCCTTGTTCGACTACTTGGGATAACACAGGAGTGACTATCATATATAATGCATAAATATTACTTGGGTGTTGAGTGGTAAGAAAAAGCAGTAAAAGCTACTTAAAAGAAGCATCATTCTGTTTGTAGCAAGTGATGTCACATACACAGAGAATATTTACAGCCACTGATATAATCCTTTTGAAGCTACTGTATGTAGCAAAATGGGAAATGTTTCTGTATGATATTAGATTACAGTTGCAAAATTGAAAGAAATATTAGTACCGTGATCACCACGATGTAAGATATGTAAATACATAGAAGAGGACTAGAACAGAGTCGGACTAATGGACCAGCACTCGATGGATTGTGAATGGGTGGGGGATGGACATGTGTATGATAAGACAACTAAAAAGCTTGTGGTACAGTCTAGAAGATGGGTATACAAGTGTTCACTATACAGTGTTTTCAGTGGTGCTATCTGTTTGAAATTTTTTGTAGCAGTAAAAAAATGAATGAGCAGGTAGGTGCCACTGCCCTTCCTTCTTTCCCGGCCACACCCGGCACATTTGGAGTGAAACATGCTCCATTTGTCAGGTGAACTGTATGGGAGCGCTGTGCCAATCCATTAGACAGTTGTATATTCTTATTTTTTAATAAGTGTGAACAGGTAATACAAGGAAAAATAGGGAATATAGTCAAAAACAGGCAACAGCCACTAACATGTTGATGACCATCCTCTTAGACATTTCTGTACACGTATGAAGACTGCCAGTTCAGTTGATGAACTTGTCCTAGAAAAAGGGCTACATACCTCATTGCTGAATATCACTGTGGTCACCTTCCAGGTACTCCCCTTGGGAAGCTGTGCACTGATGCCAGTGCCTAAACCACCCTTCAAAGCAAATTTGCAACTCTTATTCTGGAACGGTCATCAAAACTGTTTTCATATTATCCTTGATGTCCAGAATGTCATCAAAATGTCTTCCTTTCAATATTTCTTTTATCTTTGGGTAAAGAAAAAAGTCACTGGGGGCCAGATCAGGTGAGTTGGGAGGGTGTTCCAAGTTATTTACTAACTTGCTAAAAACTCCCTCACAGACAACTACACAATTAAGTTTGCAAACTTGAAACCTTGCCAGCATGCACAATGGCCATTCCAGAAAGAATTTGAAAATTGTTTTGAAGGGTGGACTAGGCACTGGCACAGGTGCATAGGTTCCTAAGGGACGTACTTTCAAGGTGACTGTAGTGATATTCAGTAATGAGGTATGTAGCCCTTAGAACAATTAACTTTGTGGACTTAATTGTTGGATCCTGTATTGGTGCTTATAGATTAATTTTTTACAAATAGAGCATACTGTACATATTCTTCTGAAAACTAGTTTTTATTTTTCACTTGATTGGGAACATATTTCTGCTTTATTAAATGATTTTTTCTACAACATGAATTTTACTAATTGTGTTAGAATTTGGATGTACTGTAATATACTCAGCCAGTCTCCTGTTTTAGACAGGCAATTTTCCAGTTCTTGCTATCACTGACACTACTATAATAAACAGTGTTCAGTAGCTGTGTGATTTCTTAGCCCATGGTTATTTCCTCAGGATAATTTCCTGTAAATACTAAGTCAAATAAAAGGTCAATACACTTTTCACATTTTGTTTCCTAAATTTCCCGTATGCCCCCACCAACACTGACTATTGTTTTTGTCTGAAATCTTGGATGGTTTGAAATGTGAAAATAGTATCTCACTGTTTTAACTTTCTACTCTTTTTATTTGAGGTGAGTTTTCTGTTTGTTTTTAATACTTAGTAGGTGTTTGTTTTTCACATGTTCTACTTGGCCTGCTTATATTCTTTGCCTGATGTTATACTTAAAGTGTTTTCTTTTTCTTGATAGTCCACAATTCACAAGCCACGTCTGGACATCTGTCTCCTTTTGTACGTTTTGCCTTAAATGTGATGAGTCCTTTCAGACAGTACAGGAAAGTTTTCTTTTATTGTATCTTTGACTTTGGGTTCTTTTCCATTAGTTTCAATTCCTCCTTATGAGTTAGAATTGACTCAAGATCAGTGGGTTGGGTTTGGTTTTTAGGAAAGGCCAGTTGTCTGTAGGTTGCATCTTGTCCTCTGGATTTTAGAACTATCATCTTCTCTGTCCTTGTTTCCATATTTTGCCCTTTGTAGGTGGGCTGTTCATTGTTACCATTAATGTCAGAAGCCCACAACTTTTCCTTATCCTCTTTACTGCCTTGGATGATTTTGATTCTGCAGCTGTATTTTGTATTTCTTTGCCCTCCTTTCTTAGGGTCATGACCAAGAGCACAGGCTGTGGAGTCAAACTGAAAGGCTTGAATCCTTGCTCCAACATTTACTAGTTGGGTGACCTTGATAAACTTAACCTCTCTGTTTCCTCAAATATAAAATGGAAACAATAATAGTATGTGTTTGTGGTGCTCTTGTGAGGATGAAATGAGCTAATGCATCCTAAAAACACGTGGAATAGAGCCTGGTGTATAGAAAGGACTGAATAAATGTTAAAAATTGTTACTGCTGTTATCGCCATCATCATCTCTGTTAGCGGATCCGTTGCCCTTTATTATTTCATCCTGTTGCCTTTTCATCTTAGCTTGTTTCTCTTATGACTTTCTGACTCCATGTTAAAAAAATTATTTCTTAGTGGGTGGAGAGGAGGGGATAGGAGATCGCTGGGAGGATAAGACATGTATGGAGTAGAGAGGAAGAGTGTGCTGTCACCGGGCAGGGAGAGCAGTGGGAACTGCATATAGGTAGGCATGCAACTTATATGGGAGTGTGCATTTTCATTCAATCATAATAAAAAAATTTTTTAGAAGTAAAAAAAAAAAATTTCTTTTTGTACCCTATTGAGGATACCCTGAAATCTTGTTATGAATCCTGCATTGTAAAATAAGGGTTACAGGTGTGTTCTTCCTGCTGGTTTCCCATGTGAAGTTTCATGACCTTTTTGTTGAGTTGTTTTAAGTTCTCAGCTGCTAACCAAAGGTTATTGGATCAAATCTGCCCGGCAGGTCTGCAGGACAAAGACCTGGTGACCTGCTTCTGTGAAGATTGAAAACCCAAAACCTAACTCACTGCCATCAAGTCAATGCTGTCTCATAGTGACCTCATAGGGCAGAGTAGAACTGTTCTGCAGAGTTTCTAAGGAGCACCTGGTAGGTTGGAGCTGCCAACCTTTTGGTTAGCAGACTTAGCTCTTAACCACAATGCCACCAGGGTTTCTTCCATCAAGATTACAGCTTAGGAAACCCTGTGGGAAAATTCTACTCTGACTCATGGGGTCACTAATCGACTCTATTGTGCATCACAACAATAAAAATCATTTAGGGCTTGAATCCCTATTTACCAAAAAGGACAGTGAGATACCCGACATATATTGCACAATTTTTGTCACAGGTTCCGTATGTCATTTTCCACTTTGCCTGTCCTTCATGATCAATCCCTTCGTGCTCCGTGTCAACAGAGACAGTGCCTGAATTGCCCTTGACCCTGCTGTTGGTCTGCTTTATGACAGTGCCTTTCTTTCCCTTCTCAGCTAGAGGGCAAATGGTATGCCCAGCTCGCAGGCAGTTTCTAGGTAACCTTCCTGTATAATAATCTCCTGTCTGTGTTGTTGGCAATCATTTCCAGCACATCCTGCAAATTGGTCTCTCCATGTATCTACTCTTGTGGCAGCCACTCTACTTAAAAGCAGGTTTGGTTCTGAAAAGACTTGTAAGACTAAAATGACACCTTAGAAGTGAACAGTGTGAACATGCCCACCAAAAGCTTAGCTTTACTTTGTAGTAACCACACACCTCTCTTCCTACTAACTGTCAAAATTCTTACTGGTTTGGGATGTGATTAGGGTAAATTATGTTCATATAATGTCTTAAAACTGAACTCGAATTCAGTAAACTCTGCGGAAGAGTAGGGAGCAGTTGGACAGCCAAGATTGAATGACCACGTGATACAGTCCACTGATGCCGGGTATCAGAGGCAGACGTTTCTGTTTGTTTCATTGGTGAATTTTCAAGAAAGAGAAGTTCCTCAACAGTGAGACTTGGTAATTATTTTGGGGGGGAGAGGGTGGGAGGACACAACTGTTTAAATTCATGGTGCCACAACCGTCTCCTCTTCATTCCTTTTGGTTTGGGACCCTACTGGTGCTATCAACTGTCGAAAGATGGCCTGGCCAGGGAAAGCTGAGCAGATGAAAACAGTCATCCCAGATGGGTCCCTGGAAGAGCAGAGAACAGCTGTCTGATGTTCCGTGCAGGACCTAACCTGTGTCTCAGCACACTGGGGTGGCCAACAGGGAGATGTCATGCAGACTTGCCTGCCTCCCCTCATGTGATCTCTACAAGTAATTCTTCTCAATCCAACTGAAGCTAAGGAGATTCTGCTTAGATTCTTTCCATCTTAATTTTTAGTGACATCACTCTTCCTCTTTGTCCTGTGCTTTCAAATCTACTTGAGTGGGAAATTGGCAAGCTTCTATCCAGCCCACATTTGAATCAAAAGGCATGTTTTTAATGGCTAAGCGTGCTTTTATTTTTTTTAAAACAACTTTAATGATATATAAACCCATTGCTGTCAAGTTGATATTCCCTCATAGAGACCTTACGTGACAGAGAAGAACTGCCCCATAGGGTTTCCAAGGAGCAGCTGTTGGCTTCGAGCTACTAACCTTTGATCAGCAGCTGACCTCTGAACTGCTGAGTCACCAGGCCTCCCTACTGAGGTCACATGCCATAAAATGTACTCACTTGAGTGTACAAGCTGGTGGTTTTAGCAAATTTACGTAGCGACATACCTTTCCCCAAGTGAGTTTTAGAACATTTTCATCGCCCCAGTAGGCTCCTGCATGCCCACTGTCTTGGTTATCTGGTGCTGCTGATAACAGAAATCCCACAGGCAGATGGCTTTAACACAGAGAAATGTGTTCTCTCACAGTCTAGAAGGCTAGAAGTCTGAATTCAGGGCCAACTCCAGGGAAAGTCTTTGTCACTTCTGGGAAGAGGATCTTGCCATACATCTTCTCTGATCAAAGAGCTTCTCAGTGCAGGAACCTTGAGCCCAAAGGACATGCTGTTCTCCTGGCTCTTGTTTCTTGGTAGTATGAGATCCACTGAGTCTCTCTGTTGCCTTCTCTCTTTTATATCTCTGAAGAGAATGATAAGGTTGGCTTAAGACACAACATAATCTTGTAGGTTGAGTCCTCATTGACATCAGAGAGATATGATTTACAACACAAAGGTCACAGCAGATGATAAAATGGTGAATGGTCACACAGTAACTGAGAATCATGGACTAGCCAAGTTGACACACATTTTGGGGGGATGTAAGTCAATCTATAACACCCATTTACATTAACCACTGTATCCATTCTCTGCCCATGCAACTACAAATCTACTTTCTATGTCTATAGATTTGCCTTTCCTGGACATTTCATACACATGGAATCGTGTAGCACGTGGTACTAATGTCTGGCTTTGAAGGTATTTTCTTACATCTTTTTTTTTATTGTGAGTAAGTGAAAGTATACACTCCAAATCAATTTTGCATGCTTGCCTATCTGCAGCTCCATCTGCTCTCCTCACCTAGTGACAGCATAAGCCTCCTTTTCACCCTGTATTTGTAGTATCCTCTTAATGAGCACATGTCACCTCCTCTCTACTCTCTTCTCTCCCATCTAGAAAGAAACCAGTAAGACAGCCTCTTATAAATGTAGAGAACAATAAAGTACACCATACGGTTACACTGTGTCCCCATGTCCAATCCACTCTTGTCTGAAGAGTTGATCTCAGTACTGGGCCAGCAACAGGTCTAGGGGCCACATTCTCAGGAAACTCTCCAGGCTGTCAGACCATCAGTTCTGGTCTTTTAATAGAGTTCTTGAGCTACACCCCTCCTTTTCTCAAGTTGCCTCAGGGACTCTACATTGTGTTCCCAATTATGGCTGTCTTTAGTGGTGGCCAGGCATCATCTGGTTCTTCTGGTCTCCTGTTGATACAGTCTCCCATTCTTATGGATCCTTCTGTCTCCTGGGCTCTTTTTTCCTCATGTCTTTGTTGTTCTCAGTCATCATCTATTCCTTTATGAGTTGGGACCATTTGGTGTACCTCAGATGGCAGCTTGCTAGCTTTTAAGACCCCCAGACACCACTCACCAATCTAGGGTACAAAATACTCTCTTAGCAAAAGACTAGTTATGCCAGTTGGCCTCAATGTCCCTTGAAAACATGGTCCCCAGACCTCATCCCTGCTACTCTATCCTTTGAAATATTGGGTTGAGTTTTAAAAACTTTTCCGTTTTTGGTGTAGTCTAGTTATGTTTAACTGTTCTCTACTGCATGCTGTTACTGTTTCACCTAACCAAATTCCTACGTACTATCTAATCTGTGATCAACCCTTTCCTTCTCTCCCCTCCCTTGTAGCCACCAAAGAGTCATTTCTTCTGTACCTAAGTCTATTTCTCCATCCTTGTAGCAGACGTCCCTCACAATACTTGTCGTTCTGCCGCTGACTGGTTTCACTCAGCATAGTGTCTTCTAGTTAAATCCAGGTTATGAGATGCTTCCTAAAATCATCATTGTTCTTTATCATTGCAATGTTCCGTTGAGTACATATACTACAGTTTGTTTATCCATTCATCTGTCGATGGGCACCTAGGTTGATTCCATGTTTTTGCTATTGTGGACTGTGCTGTAATGAACATTCGTGTACAAGTACCTGTTTATGTAACTGCCTTGATTTCTGCAGGATATATTTCAAGGAGTGTGATTTCTGGATCATATGGTATTTCTATCTCTAGCTTTTTAAGGAAGCACCAAATTGCTTTCCAAAGAGGTTGTACCATTTTGCATCCCCACCAGCAGTGTAAGAGAGTTCTAATCTCCCCACAGCCTCTTCAGCATTTGTTGTTTTGTGGGTTTTTTGTTGTTGTTATTGCCAACCTTGTTAAAGGTAAGATGGTATCTCGTTGTAGTTTTGATTTGGATTTCTCTAATAGCTAATGATAGTGAGCATTTCCTCATGTGTCTTTTGGCTGCCTGGATGTCCTCTTTAGTGACATGCCTGTCCGTCTTCTTTGCCCATTGTTTAATTGGGTTATTTACCTTTTTCTTGTTGACATTTTGCAGTAGCTTGTAGATTATGGAAATCAGATGTCGATCTGACATGTAGTTACCAAATATTTTTTTCCTGTTCTGTAAATAGTCTTTTTAACTCTCTTGTTAAAGTCTTTGGGTGAGCATAAGTGTTTGATTCTTAGTAGCTTCTCATTTATCTGTTTCCTCTTCTGTTGTTTGTGCACTGTTGCTCAGATTTTGTAGTCTGAACCATGTATTAGAACTTCTACCATTGACCCTATTTTTTCTTGCATGATCTTTATCATTTTTCATTTGATATTTAGGTCTCTGATCCATTTTGAGTCAGTTTTTGTGTAAGGTTTGAGATATGGCTCTTCTTACAGCTTTTTGGAGATGGATATCTGATTTTGCCAGCACCGTTCGTTAGAGAGACTGTTTTTACCACAGTTTACAACCTTTGGTCCTTCACTGGATATCAGCTGTCTATAAGAGGATGGTGGTATTTGGGGGTCTCAATTCTGTTCTATTAGTCCACATATCTGTTTTCATACCAGTACCAGGCTGTTTTGACTACCGTGGCAGTGTAATAGTTTCCAAGGTTGGGTAGTGTGAGGCTTCCCGCTGTGTTCCTCTCCTTCAGTAGTGCTTTACTTAGCCAGGGTTTCTTCCCTTTCCAAACAAAGCTGGTGATGTGTTTCTCTGTCTCCTTAAAAATGACACTGGAATTTGTCTTGGGATTGCATATTATATGTAGATCGCTTTGGGTAAAATAGACATTTTCACAAGGTAAGTCTTCCTATCCATGAGCAGGGGTAGTTTCTCTGCTTCTGTAAGTCTCTTTTGGTTCCTTGAAGTAAGGTCTTGTCATTTTCTCTGCATAGGTCTCTTATTTCTCTGGTTAGATTTATTCCTAGGAGTTTTATCTTCTTGGGGGCTATAGTAAATGGTACTGATTTGATGATTTCCTCTTTGATGATCTCTTTGTTGGGCTTATATCTGTCTTTAAAAGCTTAAAATGCCTTTCTAACCTTTCTACAAGTGCCTAGGGTTAAGGATCTCATAGGGAGAGTTCCAGAGAGCCCTTCTCTCCCCTACTGGGGCATTGTCTGCTGACTTTCTGTGATCTAGGACCCCTGGAGAAATAGATCTCTCAAATAGATGTTGAGAGATCCAAGTTGGGGAATGACCATAAAGCAGGCAAGCCTTGGGAGGATCCTCTCAATGTCAAGTTCACATCACCTGCAATAAATCTTTGCTTGTCACTGCAAGTGTTGTCCAGAAATCACTAAATTCTCCTCTCTTCATTTCTTCTTGTGTGCTCTTTGGAAAGTCACTCTCCTCTCTATTAATATGTTTGCCTTATTCTCCCAGTGAAAAAGAGAAAAAGAATGCAGAGGGTAGCAGAGATACAGCAGTCGTCTCTCTTCCTGGATTTCTGTCACTTTTCCTTACCTCGCTCGCACTGTGATCAGCATTTGAGTTACAACTGCAAAATGGTGTGAAGGGGTACCATTGCTGTGATCAGATAACCAGAGAGGACCTAAAGCTGAGTGTTACTGAGCACCTTTCTGAGGGCTTAGAGATGCACAAAACACCTGACACACACAGCTCACTCACTGACTGCAGTGATTCTCTACACTAGAAAGAAAATCAAACCCATTTTACAGATGTGCAAACAGTCACCTTGGCTGACGTCACACAGCTGCTCAATCCACTTTTATTCAGTCAAACCTTTTCTTTTTGGCCTAAATGTTCCTGTGTCAAGCCACAAATTAGCTGTAGCTCAGCATCATCAAAGGAAGGGGATAAATGCTTCCTAATTCATGCCTTTAGTTTCCTTCATTTTTTATTTTTTTATTTTTATTTTTGATGGTACAAACAATTCAAGAAAAATGCTCAAAAGTATTTCCCTTGAAATCATATCTTATCACAAGCATTATATTTAGAAAAAATTTTTCTCTTCTCCAGCTTATCCGCCTGCTTTCATCTCTTTACATAGTTGTCATAGTGGTATATGGCCCATTTTTCATTCTGTTTTCATCTGCCATTGTTTCTTAAAAGCATTTTCTATGTTGATGTTTTTTGTGGCTGTCATTTTAATAACTGCCAAATATTCCATCCCTCGTAAAAGATGTGAGTTTTGACTGGCCTCCTTAAGTGGAACATGGAAGTTCTTTCCAAATTTTTGCTATCACAGATGGTGCTACATAGTCATGTATACAGATATTTTTTTTATGATGAATTATTTCCTTATGATCAATTCCCAGAAGCAGGATTTCTGAGTTAGAATAGAGAACATGGGACCAGGTTGCTTTCTAAAAGTGTTACACCAGATTGCCTTCTAGGTTAAGCTACAGAGTGATGTAGGAATACAGAAGCTCCCTTCTCTAATATGTAATGAACAGCAGAAGAAAAAATTTTTTTAAATGCTCAAAATTTCTCCAGCAATAACTAAAGAAAGAGTTACAATGTATGCTATAAATATTGAGAAGTGATGGACAGAAAGGGAAAGAAGAGATCGGGCACCTCTTCTGTAATGGCACATCCACTGGTAGATGTATCATCTCCAGCATACCACCAACCACTATCCTGCGGAGACTGGTACTGAGAGGAAAGAGTTAAGTTCCCAAAATTCTGAGAGTTCTCACTGGTAATCATCACTCTGGAGAAAAGAGGACTGCAGTGTTAAAATGGGCAGCTGTGGAAAGTGCCTCAGCACAAACACAGAGGCCCATGCAAAATTCTGCAGTACCTTAGCAGGGGTAGAAGAGGCTACCAAGGTAGGAATCTTCGCCACCACCATGCTGGGTTGGAGACATGAGCCAGATCTTGCAGGAATGGGGCCTGTAGCTAGCTGGGGTGGGATTGAGAGAGGCCGTCATTCAGGATAACTGGCAAATTTCAGAGAGCACAGAGCCCAAGTTCTAGGAAAGAAATCCACACACCAGTCCTTGAATTGTGGTCAAGTGAGTGGGGAAAGCTAAACTGGCCCCAGATGTTGGAAAATATGTGCACCAGTCAAACAGTTAATGTCCTGAGCTGCTAACTGAAAGGTTGGAGGTTGGAGTCCACCCAGAGAGGCATCTTGGAAGAAAGTCCTGGCAATCTACTGCAAAAAATCAGCCAGTGAAAACTCTGTGAAGCACAGTTCTACTCCAACACACGTGGGGTCACCTTGACAGAACCAACTTGACAGCAACTGCTAAGGATGGTTTATCAGATCAAGAATGGTATGGCAACTGTACAAACATGAGAGGCATATCCAGTCTGAAAGGAAATATGATCCAAGAAACAGAAACTATATCTGTTGAAAGAATTTAGCAATAATAGGAATTTAATTCTTTCTTAATTAAAAGTTGATAAGTGTGGTACTACCATACGATAGATATATAAATCCACTGAATAGAATTTAGAGTCCAGCAATATACCTATACATCCATGATGAGCTGATTTTGACAAGGATATCAAGACAATTCAATGGAGGAAAGAACAGTCTTTTAAACAAATGATGCTGGGTCAACTGAACATTTACATTCACGGGAATACATTTAGACCCCTTCCTCACATCATATAAAAATATACTTGTAATGAGTCTAAGACCTAAATATATGAGCTATTACCTTAAAACTCTTAGAAGAAAACAGATTCCAATCCTTGTGACCTTGGGTTAGGCAATGATTTCTTTGACATGAAACCAAAAACATAGTCAACAAAAAATAAATAGGACTTTATCAGAATTAAAAAGTCTTATGAAAATTGAGAAAGTAAGAAGAAATCTCACAGAATGGCAGAAAAATTTTGCAAATCATGTATCTGATAAGGGAACTATATTCTGCTGTGACCCATGCAAAACCCTCGTGATACAGTGGTCAAGTGCTACATCCGCTAACCGAAAGTCAGCAATTCAAATCCACCAGGTGCTCCTTGGAAACTCTATGGAGCAGTTCTACTCTGTCTTATAGGGTCACTATGAGTTGGAATCGACTTGATGGCATTGACTTTTTTTTTTCTTTTCGTTTTGTGCCCCCATACACAATAGATCAAAACACTGTCTAGTCCTATACTGTACTCACAATCGCTGTTATGCTTCAGCCCACCGCTGCGGCCACTGTGTCAGTCCATCTCATTGATATTGTTCTCCAGAGACTGATTCCTCCTGACAGTATGTCCAGAGTATGTAAGACGTATCTCAGCATCCTTGCTTCTAAGAAGTACTCTGATTGGTCTTTCAGCAGTCCATAGTATACTCAGTATTCTTCTCTGACACCACAGTTCAAAGGGATCAATTCTTGTATCTTCCTTATTCACTGTTCACCTTTCACATGCGTATGATGCAGTTGGAAATACCATGGCTTGGGTCAGGCACACCGTAGTCTTCAATGTGACATCTTTGCTTTTCAACAATTTAGAGGACTTTTGCAGCAAATTTGCCCAGTGCAGTATGTCTGTTGATTTCTTGACTGCTGATTCCATGGGTGTTGATTGTGAATCCAAGTAAAATGAAATCCTTGACAGCCTCAGTCTTTTCTGTGTTTGTCATATTGCTTATTGTCCAGTTGTGAGAATTTTTGTTGTCTTGATCAAGGTGTAATCCATACTGAAGACTGTGGTCTTTGATCTTCATCAGTAGATGTTTCAAGTCTTCCTTCCAACAAGCAAGGTTGTATCATCTGCATAATGCAGGTTGTTAATGAGTCTTCTGCCAATCTGTATGCTTCCTTCTTCGTAGAGTCTAGCTTCTTGGATTATTTGCTCAGCATACAGAGTGAAAAAGTATGGTGAAAGGATACAACCTTGATGCACACCTTTCCTGACATTAAACCACACAGTATCCCCTTCTTCTGTTTGTACAACTGCCTCTTGATCCATGTACATATTTCTCATGAGCACAGTTCAAGGCTCTGAAATTCCCATCCTCTGCACTGTTATCCATAATTTGTTATGATCTACACAGTCGAATTTCTTTGCATCATCAACAAAACACAAGTAAACATCTTTCTTGATTTCTCTATTTTCAGCGAAGATCCATCTGACATCAGTAATGATGTCCCTGGTTCCATGTCCTCTTCTGAATCCAGCCTGAATTTCTGGGCAGTTCTGTATGATTATACTACTGCAGCTGCTTTTTAATAATCTTTAGCAAAGTTTTACTTGTGTGTGATATTAATGATATTGTTCAGTAATTTCTGCATTTGGTTGGATTACCTTTCTTGGGAATAGGCACAGATATAGATCTCTTCCAGTCAGTTGGCCAGGCAGCTGACCTCCAAATCTCTTGGCATAAATGAGTAAGCACTTCCAGTGCTGCATCTGTATTTTTAACATTTCAACTGACATTCCATCAATTCCTGGAGCCTTGTATTTTGCTGATGCCTTCAGTGCAGTTTCCTTTAATATTGTTGGTTCTTGATCATATGCTACCTCTTGAAATGGTTGAATGTCAACCAATTCTTTTTGGTATAATGACTCTATGTATTCCTTCTGTGTTCTTTTAATGTATTCTGCACTCCTGCATTGTTTAATATTTTCTCTTTAGAATCCTTCACTATTGCAACTTGAGGCATGCATTTATTCTTCAGTTCTTTCAGCTTGAGAAACGCAGTGTATTCTTCCCTCTTGGTTTTCTATCGCCACGTATTTATTTGCACATGTCATTATAATACTTTACTTTGTCTTCTCAAGCCATCCTTTGAAATCTTTTGTTCAATTCTTTTACTTCATTTCTTCCTTTTGCTTTAGCTACTTGATGTTCAATAGCAAGTTGCAGAGTGTCCTCTGATATCCAATTTGGTCTTTCTTTCCTGTCTTTTTAATGACCTCTTTTTTTTTTAACGTGTGATGTCTCTGATGGCATTCCACAGCTCATCTGGTCTCTAGTCATTCGTGTTCAACACATCAGATCTGTTCTTGAGATGGTCTCTAAACTCAGGTAGGATATACTCAAGGTCATACTTTGGCTCTTGGGGACTTTTTCCAGTTACCTTCAGTTTCAGTTTGAACTTGAATATAAGCAGTTGATGGTCTGTGCTGCAGTCAACACCTGGCCTTGTTCTGAATGACGATATTGAGCTTTTTTATCATTTCTTCCCACAGATGTAGTCAATTTGATTCCTGTGTATTCTATCTGGTGAGGTTCACGTGTCAATTTTTCTTACTGTGGGGCCTGTGTGTTGCTGTGATGCTGGAAACTGTGCCACTGGTATTCAGATAGCAGCGTAGAAATGCTCCACAGAGCTTCCAAGGAATGCCTGGCAGATTCGAACTGCTGACCATTTGGGTAGCAGACGTAGCACTTAACCCACTATGCCACAACGCATACTACTTTAAAATAAAGATATTTAATTTTATTTTATTTATATTTTAGGGGACTAAAGTGAAACTAGAGTCTCTAAATGTTGTAAATGGTTAAGTCCTCAGCCAGTGGCTCCTAAAGTATAAATAAAATCAAATTTAATATCTTTATTTTAAAATAGTAGGTGTTGTGACATAGTGGGTTAAGTGCTACATCTGCTAACCAAACAATCAGCAGTTTGAATCTGCCAGGTACTCCTTGGAAACCCTCTGGAGCAGTTTTACCGTGTCCTATAGGGTTGCTATGAGTCAGACTCAGCTCAGCAGCAGTGAGCTTGGTTTGATTCCTATATGTTAAATTATCACATTCTTATAAACAAACGTTCTTCTCTCGTTTTTGAAAACTTTATCTCATCTACCTGTCTTTCCATTTTCTAAATGCTTATGTGCCTGAAAAGAGGGCTAGAAGTGTGGCCATCAAAAGCTATTTCTGGAAATGGAATTTTCTTTTTGTGCTTTTTAGTACTTTTTGTTTACATTATTAAAAATAGTTTAATAATTTATATGAATAGCACCTTTTTCATATAAAAGACAAATAATTTCCTCTTTCCAAGGTGCTGTTCCAGTTTACATAGTTAATGACAGTATGTAAATTTCACCCCAACTATACCAGTATTGGTGGTTGTACATTTTTAGATACCTGTAGCTTGGAGCCCTAGCTGTGTAGTAGTTAAGAGTTTGGCTGCTAACCAAAAGGCTGACAGTTCAGATCTAGCAGCTGCTCCGTAGAAACTTTATGAGACAGTTCTACTCTGTCCCATAGGGCTGCTTTGAGTCAAAGTCAGCTCAACAGCAGTGGGTTTGGTTTTTTGGTTTTGATACCTCGGTCAGTCAAATATTTTCAGTATGAAATGTAAAACCTTCGTGTGCTAATTATCCCGTTTTGTTTCTTTGTGGCCCAGGAAGCATCTATGACTTTTATTTTGTCAAGCAAGGCAGTGGCCATTGGAACACATGGACAGACTATATCACCAAAGAGGAGGAAACTATTTCAGCTAATGCAAAGGTAAAACAGAGGCACTGGCCATGGAATTTGGGCTTCCAGAACTGCTAGTGGTCTCTAAGACAGAGGAATTAACATCACTTCTATGTTAGAACCCTGGGGAGCTTTTTTAAGGAAAAGATTCAAACATGGGCTGCATCGAGCTTTCAAAAGCATGGACTTCAAATAAGAGAGACAGAGATTCTTTACTCAGCCTTCACCTTTTCTGCCTCAGTCTACTCAAGTATAGATTGGAAGATAAATTACTTACGGGATGGTTGCAAGGATGGAACGCAGTGTACATGAACAGGTGGCACATAATAGGTGTTAGATTCATGTTGATTGCTATTCTCATTATTATTAATGCCATCTCACCTCTTACTCATCTCATCCTAAAAGGATCCTTGCCTTTTATTTAAAATCCTCAGCAAAAGGTTTTGTTCATCAGAATTCTCAAAAAAGGGCATTCTTATTAAAAAGTTTCCTCATTAGTAGATGATTCACCTAAAACTCTTCACTTCAGTCCTTGTGGAAAAATTTTTCAGATGTGCACTTTTGTACTTCTTTTGGTAGACTCTAGTGGCTGTAATTGATCTTTCTGGGATAATTTCAGGTCATTCAAAACTAGGCGAAATGGTAGACCGTGGTGGATGGTGGTAGGTGGCATGTGTAAAAAGTGGGAACTTGGACAGTCGTGGTCAGACCTGGGGTAGAATAGTGACTGCAGGTGGAGAGGGTGAGTGTGTACTAACTCTGAGAGACATCCTGGGTACTGAGAGTTGTGAGGAAGTCTCCAACACTGAGTCCTAGACTCTAATTCCCTGTCGTGAACTTAGGGAGCCCTGTTGGTACAGAGGTTAAACAGCTCCGCTGCTAACAGAAATATTGGTGGTTCAAACCCACCAGCCACTCGGTAGAAATAGGATGTGACAGTCTGCTTCTGTAAGGATTCCAGGCTTGTACACCCTACAGGGCAATTCTACTCTGTCCTCTAGGGTCACTGTGAGTCAGAATCAACTCAGTGGCCACAAGTTTGGTTCTGGGATTTAGTGAGCTGGGTCTTCTAAACTCTAGGAATTTAAAGTTGTGTCCAGTGCAGGAAATATTTTCAGTGCTACTACTAATTTTTCCCTTGTCAAATAATTGTGCAGGCCCCTGAAGAAAAAAAAAAAATCTATGAAAACAAACTTGCTTTAAATCCACAGTCTTGGGAGCCAAATGGGAATCTTGACCATGGTTCTGTATCCAGCATCATTTACTGGCTGTGTGCCTTTGAACCAGGTAGCCAGCTGTCTTGAACCTTCAGTTTTCTCATCTGACAAAGTAGGCTAATAGTACACCTGTCTCAGAAGATACTAGGAATGCTGTACAGAGTAATCCTTGTAAAATATACGCAGCTCAACACCTGTTCGTTCTCTTCTCTGTTGCAATTCCTTTGCCCCATCTGTATCTCCTTCTTTGATCAATTTATCAAAAGAAGTCAAGTCTTTGCCTACTAGTATTCATAGGACCACCAGCTTGCACACAGACGGCTCCATTTGCATTATGATCTAGTTGTGCTTTAGAGGGCGCCATTTACAGTGCAAATGGTACCACTCTCTGGAGTGACTGTTCACTAACCACTTCTAACACAAGCACACAAGGAGACTTCAGCATGTAATATATGTTTTTACCCCTTCCTTTGCTCCCCCACCCCGCAACACACAGAGGAACCAACCAAATGGGCCAAATGGTCAATGCAAAGGTTTGGGCTCAGAGACTCAAGCTAAGGTAAGATATTTTCCTGAAGTAACAGGGATTCCAGGAGCCCAAGACCAAGTCCTTAAAGTCCATTTGGGATCTGACTACCAGGAAGAATGTATATAGTCCTCGTATGGGAAGAGGCCAATGGTTAGATGAGGATGGATCATAGAATCAGGAATCTGAATATTGAGAAAAGCAGATCAGCAACAAACAGAGAAGATGGGGATTCTTAGGTCACACCTAACCCTTATGAGCCAGGCAGTATGTATGCCATATGGAAAGTTAGCCTTACCTGGGGCAAGGTAGATAGGTTGGTTTGGAGCAGCAGTCTCAGAGGGCAAAACTGTGTACCAAACTTCACTGTAATTTTTGTTTATAATATAGTTCAGCAGTTAAGAATGTAGACTTTGTAATCAGACAAGCCTGGTTTTGTATGTCTGCATTTTCATTTACTTGCTGTATTACTTGGGCAAGATGCGGAAGGTCTCCGGACCTCAGATTCCTCTGGCAAACAGGGACAGTCATACCCAACCTTTATGTGTATGACTTCTTATGATCCTCAAAATAGCTCTGTGCTGTTATTATCCCATTTCATAGACAAAGAAACTGAGGCCACTGAAGAGGCTAAATACTCAAAGTTCTAAAGATAGTGAGAGATCGAGCTGGAAATCAAGCCCAGGTCTCTAGAATACCAAGAGCAACCTTCTGGGCCCAGTACCAAGACTGTCCCATGTTTTTGTGGTACAGGTCTCAGAGCTCATCATCCCTACCATGGAGACAGCCCGACAGTCCTTCTTCTTGAAAACTTACTTGGATCATGAGATTCCAGTGTTGTTTGTGGGCCCCACAGGCACCGGAAAGTCAGCTATCACTAACAGTTTCCTTCTCCGCCTTCCCAAAAACATCTATGTGCCCAACTGCATCAACTTCTCTGCCAGAACCTCAGCCAATCAGACCCAGGATATTATCATGTCCAAGCTGGATCGGCGGCGGAAGGGCCTTTTTGGGCCTCCCATTGGGAAGAAAGCAGTAGTGTTTGTGGGTAAGGCCTTGGCCTGGAGGCTACCAGGTTCTTTGACTGTGAGCTAAAGCAAATCAGATATTCTTTTTGTAGGGTCACTGTGAAATCCTTTTACTTTCTCTGAGAGAGAAAATATTTCTGGTTAATATAACTTAGTGTTTTCCCCCAATCTTGAAAATGAATTTGGTCCCTGGTTACCTCTCCCATGCCGCGTCTCCTGCCCTGCTCCTTCTCACTCATGTTACCCAAGCTCTATGACTTCCTTACTGCTCCTGGAACCCACCTCAGGGCCTTTGCACGTCCTTCTGCCTTGAACCCTCTTCCTGTAAGCATTCTGTGGTTTACTCCTTCAGTGCTCATTTCTCCATTCCCCTCTTCCTCTTTTTCTTTATCATTTATCCAACAACAATTTAAACTTTGCAGCCAAACAAATCTCTGTTCACAATCTCTTTTTAACCCTAAGCATATTGTGAATGACCCTCAGTTTCTCACCTCTAACAAATAGGTAAGACTTCTTTTCCACAATCACTGCTTGGGTTAGATGAGATAAGTATAGAAAGCTCCCAAAATGCTGCCTGCCACAAACTGAGCATTCAACCTTGTTCACTGAAGAAATTTTTTTTTAAATTTACTGAGCACCACTTCTATACCAGGACTGAGAAAGATGCTACAGAGAAAAACACAGTTCCAGCACCAGGGAAAGTCACTGATCTATTCATGCTGTTTCATTGTTGCTTCTCAGAAACCCTGGTTGTAAAGCCTGACTTTCAGTGGAGTATAACTGTTAGCTGCTGATTAAATTAAATACCCGATTGGCTGGAGTCATGACTGTCTTCTTCACCCTTACATCTCCAGCAATTAACAAACTCTTTCCCATAGTTAAAAAAAAAAAAAGCCACTGCCATCGAGTTGATTCCAACTCACAGCGACCCTATAGGTCAGGATAGAATTGCCCCATAGAGTTTCCGAGGAGTGTCTGGCAGATTTCAACTGCTGACCTTTTGGTTAGCAGACATAGCATTTAACCATTACACCACCAGGGTTTCCTTTCCAATAATGGGCAGTCAATATGTTGTAGTTGATGGGATGGGGGAAAAATTAATACCTGTCTGTTGATGTCAACCCATGCATCCTTAAAGCCACAACAGGCAGGGATGTCAAGAAGGCAAGGGCGTCCAGAACCCAGGGAAGCCCCTTCTATCTGGACAGCATGTCTATTTGCTAAGCCCTGCGAGGAGTAAGAGTGGGAAAGCTGGGCCCAGACCTCCCTCTAGGAGAGGGTGGTCATCTGTTACTTCCTGACTGAGCAGGTTTGGCCAGATGACCTCATGGACTTACAGTGTATGGGTTTGGCTTCTTTTCCCAGATGACCTCAACATGCCAGCCAAAGAGGTGTATGGGGCACAGCCTCCCATTGAGCTCCTGAGGCAGTGGATTGACCATGGTTACTGGTTTGATAAGAAGGACACGAACAGGCTGGACATCACAGATGTATTGCTCGTGACAGCTATGGGCCCTCCCGGGGGAGGAAGAAATGACATTACTGGTATGTGAAGGAGAGAGTTCGTTCCTCTTCACCTACTAGATGGCCATACCACATTAATGAATGGAGGAGTGACCCAGGGTACTCTGTCCTGACTGAGGTGCAAAGTGTGTTTAGGCTGCATATGAGGGATTTGAGTTAGCTCCAGGGAGTGACATTGCAAGTTGTGTGAAATAGGAAGGAAAAACAAAAGGAAGAGGTGAGAAGTCTTTGCCTAGACCCTTGGCAAAAGTGTCATATGGGAGGGAAAGTTCGGTGTGACAGCTTGTCTTCCAGGAAGAAGCTAGATGAGAGGTCCTGAACTGGAGAGTCCATGTCAAAATCATCTTTGCGTGTATTACATACAGTTCTTTAGGTTTTCTTTCTGGAAACCTGAAGTGGAAACCCAGAGTGGTCTATACAAAAAAGAAAAAAGAAAGAAAGAGAAAAGAAATTTTTTTTTTTTACCTTTAACCTAACAGTCTAGCAGTAGGTACAACTGGATCCAGATCTAAAGGTATCCACATTTTTATTCTGATGTGCGTACCTGGTTTGGAATCTTCATACCATTTGCAGACGTAGAATTTGTGTGATGCTAAATTGCTGTTTGACCCTAGACAAATCTCTTCTCTCTGGCACTCTACTTTCTCATCTGTAAAATAAGGGGAAAACGGAATGGATGATTTCACTTGAGTATCCAAGCCATCACCTTCCACTTCATGTGTACAATCTCAGAGTGACTTTGCCTTGAGCTTGAATACAGCATGATCTCAGGTCCCTAGCGTTTATAAACTCAACACTTATGTCACTGGGGAGAGGGACAGGAACTTGGTGCATTATTTTTCATAATCTATTTCCAGCACAAATCACAGAATTAGTAGTAATGAGCATTTGTACAACAGTTAACAGTTTTTAAGCTGTATTATATACATGATCTTTGCAAAGACCCTGTAACATAGCCCAGTACCCAAAGACTACCAGGAACACATCTGTTGTGTTGTTCCATCATGGTCATGGAATGACCACACCTGATGTTGGTATTTAATGAAATTCTTTTCAACAGGGAACCCACAGCCTTGCTGATAGTTTCCAGGTCAACTACCAGCTGTCAAGTGGGTGAGAGGAAAAGTTGCTGTAAGAAAACAGAGCATAAAGAGCAGAATAATACTCTATCTCAAAATCACCACAGAAAGATACACTAAAAAATAAATAATAATAAAATAAAACAGGCAAAACTGAGTTTATTACTTCAAAATAATCTAAAAGACATGGAGAAAGTGGTAAAAGACACAAAACAGCATGACTTATAATCAGAAAAACTCAGAAATTCAGAATTTGGGTGGTAGAACTCAAGAAAGAATTAGAAAAAGAAAAGTTGTTTTAGAAATAAAGCCTAAACTGGAAGGAACACAAGAGAGAATAAACATAACAAATAATTCCCTAATAAATAAAAAAGAAAATTTTTAAAATCAAAAAGAAACAAAAGGATTCAAGAGATGGTAGCAATATTGAAGTCAGGCAAAGAAAATCTGACATATAACTAATAGGAGCATTGACAGCACTTGGCTTTGGCTTTAGAAGAAAACCAAAGTACAGAAACAGAACTAATAATAAAATTATAATCCAATAAAAATTTCTGAAAAAAAAGAAAAAAAAATTACTTTCGAAAGTTATGTACTGAATGAGCATATTGTGTACCTAAGAATGTTGTTTCAAAATGACCACTACCGAAATGTGTGCTAGTAAAACTACTAGACCTTAAAGAAAAGGGAAAGTTTTATTTATAGTGGTAGGAGACTTGACAGTGATTATGGGTCATGGTTGTACAATATGGTTAATTGATATCAATAAATTGTATACCCCAAAGAAGTTGACTTGGCAAGTGCTGTGTTATATATGTATTTTCACAACAATAAAAAAGTTAAAAAAGAAAAAAGAATCTTTTGGGCATCCAGGTAAAAACTGCACGTGACTTATAAGGGAAATAAATTAGATGATCTTGAGACTTTCCACAGTAATACTTAATGCCACAAGAAAGTGGAATGATATGTTGCAAATGCAACGAGAGTCAAGAATTTTATAGCTAGGAAACTTAGGCTGAAATATAAATTAAAACTGTTACCAGTGTACAAGAACTTCAGGTCTCTAATTCATATAAGCCTTTCCTAAGTCATCTGGTAGAAAATGGGCTTTAGGCAATCAAAATGACTGTAGAGACCTCAGCATAATGACTAGTAGTGAGAATTAAATGTATAGCTATTTGTTAACTAGAAATAAATGGGAGAGACTATAATATGTAAAGACTATGATCAGATGATGTAGATATGCAACAACAAACAAGGGAAGGCGAATGTAGATAGGCAAAATTTTTGAAACTTGCCAGTCATCATAATTAGTAGTGTTGGGGTATTGTTGTTGAGTACTCCCAAGTTGATTCTGACTCACAGTGTCCCCATGTGACAGAGTAGAACTGCCCCATAGGATTTTTCTTGGTTTTAATCATTACAGGAGCAGATTGCCAGGTCTTTCTTCTGCAGAGCTGCCAAATGGGTTCAAACCCAGAGGCTTTCAGTTAGCAGATGAGCTCATAACTCTTCCACCAGGGCTCATAATATATTATTATTTTCAGACTGTGATATCTGTAAAGTAGAATTAGGCAAATGAGTAATTGTCAAATTTTCTATTATCCCTTGGGAAACCCTAGTGTTACAGTGGTTAAGGGCTATGTCTGCTAACCAAAAGGTCAACCATTTAATTCCACAAGTCACTCCTTGGAAACCCTATGGAGCAGTTCTGCTCTATCCTATAGGGTTGCTGGGAGTTAGAATTGACTGGACAGCAAGGAAATATCTCATGTGTCCTTGAAAACCAACAGTCTTGTTATAGAAGATAAGAGATAAAGATATAATACAAAAAAGGTTCAGTAAAGCCATGTAGTCGTAAATTTTAATGGTAAATACTCATGATGTTTACTAATGTCCACTGTGATGACCAACCCACTAGTTGTAAGCATACCCAGCACGTAGGCTGCGGTCTTAAAATCTCATTTCTTACTCAGAGAAATCAGGGCTTCTTGGAGAACTAGATGATTGTACCAGAAATACACGTGATTACCCTGGAGTGTCTTCATGTACTGGGTAATGAGAAAGCCACGAAAAAAAAGCCACTAGGATCGTTATCAGAAGTATTCAGGAGCTAACATAAAGAGACTCCCACAGGCCAAAGACAATGACAGTAATTGCAATGGATTGAAACTAATCAAATTGCATTTGAATCCATAAGTCCGTAATAATACTAATATTTGGTCGCATTCAGAGAATGATATGGAACCAACTCATCATGCATAGAATCAAGCATTTATCCCTGTGTAACCAAATAGTAGATGAGGAGAGGTGTCTCTTGATAAGTATTCCAACTAACAAATGAAAAAGAAATTATAGACTATCACCACTTAGCAATCCCCAGCAAATTAGTGGATCTAGCCATTGAGTATCCATAGCTGCCAGCATCACAAAGGAGAGACATCATTGTGTACCTTCTGACAAAAGACCATACCACCATCTATGATCTTGCCAATGGGGTAGAACTTGAGTTTGACCCAGTCTCTGGATCCAGCTGTAAATTTATAGGAAGTACAGCAGACAGAGAGACTTGATCAACTAAACCGTGAGTACACAATCAGCAAAATTTTGACTGTGGGAAATTCTACAGGTCAGACAGCACAGATTTTTCAGGAGTCAAAAGGTAAAGAAAAGGGATGCAGTAGAGCCTATAGATTATAGAGATTAAAAGGGGTTTAAAAACATCATACTTTTTAAATTGGCAAAATTAAACTTTGATATCTAGAAATGAACACTTGGGGATGAAAAATCATTAAAAGTTCAAGGGAACATGGACTACAAAAGTCAAGACAGTAGTCACTTTAGGAGAGGGTTGTGGTTAGGATGGGGTCGATGAAGGAGCATCTCGTGAAGGGCTGACAAAGCTCTATTTCTTGACCTAGGTGGTAGCTGCTGTTGTTGGGTGCCATTGGTCAGTTCCAGCTCGTAGTGATCCTGTGTGCAGTAGTACACAACACTGCCCAGTCCTGTTCTGTCCTCACAGCGGTTATTGTTTGGACCCATTGTTGGAGCTACTGTACCATTCCACCTCATTGAGGGTTGTCTTAGTTACCTAGTGTTGCTGTAACAAAAATATCACAAGTGGATGGCTTTAAAAAGAGACAGTTTTATTCTGTTAGAGACCAGTAGGCTACGAATCCAGATTCAAGGTGTCATCTCCAGGGAAAGACTCTCTGTTGGCTCTAGGAGAAGGTCTATGTCATCAGTCTTCCTCTGGACTGGGAGCTTCTGAGACACAGGAACCCTGTGTCTTTAGAAAAGGACATGCTCTGCTCCCAGCACTGCTTCTTTCCTGGTGGTGAGGTCCCCAAATATCCCTGCTAGCTACTTTCTTTTATATCTCAAGTGATTGCCTAAAGGCACAATACAATCTTACACACTGAGTCCTGCCCCACCAACTGCTGCCCATCCTACCTCATTATCATCATAGAGGTAGGGTTTACAGCATACAGGAATATCCCAGGATGCCAACCATCATGACCTAGCCAAGTGGCTAATGCATTTTGGGAGAGACACAGTTCAATCTATGACAGGTGTCTTCCTCTGTTTTGATGACCCTACTTTAGCTAACCTGAAGTCCTTCACCAAGAACTGGTCCCTCCTGATATGTCCAGGATAGTAGCTTTAAGGGTGTTACCTTTTACTGATGAACTCAAGTATACACTTACTCATTGTGGTTTCCCATGTCTGTCTCACTGTATTATAAAATATATATATTTTTTAAGATGGTTAAATCTATAGAGATAGAAAGTAGATTAGTGGTTGCCTTGAGCTACAAGGTAGATGTAAGTACATGTGTATACACTCATGAGTATATGTTTTTCTAGGTCGATTCACTCGTCATCTGAATATCCTTTCCATCTGTGCCTTTGAGGATGACGTTTTAACTAAGATTTTCGGTTCTATCACTGACTGGCACTTTGGGAAAGGGTTTGATGTCATGTTCTTAAGGTATGAGGCTCCTCTGTCTTCCTGGAGATTGCGCTGGCGGTCCTCAGCTTGGGTCCCTCATTGACTGGTCTCTCTCCCCCTTTTCCCCAAGGTACGGAAAGATGCTAGTGCAAGCTACTATGACGATTTATAAAGCTGCAGTAGAGAATTTCTTGCCAACTCCCTCCAAGTCACATTACGTCTTTAACCTGCGAGACTTCTCACGCGTGATCCAAGGGGTACTGCTCTGCCCTCATACCCACCTGCAGGTCAGTCACTGTCATTTCTTTTACTAAGATTATTCAGGAATATCCTTGGCTATGTGGAATATGGAAGCCCTGGTGTCATGGTGGTTAAGTGCTACATCTGCTAACCAAAAGGTCAGCTGTTCAACTCCACCAAGCACGCCTTGGAAACTCTCTGGAGCAGTTCTGCTCTGACTCTAAGATTGCTATGAGCTGGCCCCAACTCGATGACAGTAGGTTTGGTTTGGGTTTTTTTATGTACAGTATACAATGATGATAATAATAACCAAACCTATTGCCATCGAGTTCATTCCCACTCTTAGCAATCCTACAGGACAGTGTAGAACTACCCTATACAGTTTTAAAGGAGCACCTGGTGGATTTGAACTGCTGACCTTTTGGTTAGTATATGCAGCACTTAGCCACTACACCACCAGGGTTTCCATACCTAACTTTTATTAAGCCCTTAGCCTATGCTAGGCATTGTGTTAAGTATTTGATGAGCATTATTTCGTTTAATCCTCACATTGACCCAGGTAACTCTGGTTGAGAGCTACCTCTTCTTGAAAGCTACCTCCTCAGGTACCACCTTCTGTTCATTCAAGTAATTGTCTATGGATTTTCAGGATGCAGAAAAATTTATCCGGCTTTGGATCCATGAAGTTTATCGGGTCTTTTATGACCGTCTGATTGACCAGGAAGACAGGCAGGTCTTCTTCAACATGGTGAAAGAAACCACTGCCAGTTGCTTCAAGCAGACTGTGGAAAAGGTAAGTCAGACTCTGTGGTCATTTGACCTCAGAAATGGTCCCAGATGTTTGACCAAATAGGCTCAGATTTCAAGTTCTGTTCCCAGTGGAAGTTAACAGCTGTGTTCTCTGATTATTGAGAAACAGAAGTGAGTCAGATAGCCTTTAGATTTGGTAATGTTTCATTTGGTCCAGTTTTGCTTCACTTTCCTAGTAATATATACATTTGGATCCATTCAAAGTAGTTTTACAATATGACAACATTTATTATGATTCAGTTGAAATGCATTTTTAGGGTCAAATTAATTTGGGAGTTAAGAAATGAACTATGAGTTTTCATGGTTTGATTGAAGCCCTAGTTAAGCCCAACAGAAAGATCATCGTCATCTCCCATTTGTGAATATTTCCTCTTTTCCATTGTAATATAAGAAAAGTTCCTGTAAGCCTATATATTGATATCATCTAGTTCTGCCTCCACTGCTGAGAAATTGTAATTTCTTTGTAGAAAAATTGCACATGTTTTTATGATGAATCTAGCAGCTAAGTGCAGAGGATTCACAGGTTCACATATCAGGAGAAGGAGGCATCTAAAATGCTACTGCTTTAGGCACAGAGAGTGGCAACCAGGGGTAGTGCTTGAGTCTGTATTCAGTGTAGAAACAAGCACATAAAAAATGGTACCATCCTTCAACTGTGTTCTATGGGAGTCCTCCAAACTGAACACTGGTGTTTTAACCACTTAGCAGACAGACTAATAATCCTTGCTTTCACACCGTTCTCTCTGATGTCCATTCACCATAGTCTTTATGACCACACATATGTTTGTTTGTTTTAAAAAAGGTGAGCCGTGACTTTTGAAGAATTTGTTCAGAGGAAACAAGTGTGTCCCTGTGCTCTCCTACCCTGTCTTCCACTGTCCTCAATGTTGGGCCACTGGCTGCTGAATGCTTAGATGAGCTTTATCTTTCTCACAGGTCCTCATTCATCTGTCACCCACCGGAAAGATTGTTGATGATAACATTCGTAGCCTCTTCTTTGGAGATTTCTTAAAACCAGAGAGTGATCAGAAAATCTATGATGAGATCACTGACCTGAAACAACTCACAGTGGTCATGGAGTATTACCTGGAAGAGTTCAACAACATCAGCAAGGCTCCCATGTCCTTGGTCATGTTCAGGTTCGCCATTGAGCACATCTCCCGGATTTGCAGGGTCTTGAAGCAGAACAAAGGTCACTTGCTCCTGGTGGGCATTGGGGGCAGTGGGCGGCAGAGTGCCACCAAACTGTCCACATTCATGAACTCATACGAGCTGTACCAGATCGAGATCACCAAGAACTACACAGGCAATGACTGGCGAGAGGACCTGAAGAGAATCATGCTCCAGGTCGGCGTGGCCACCAAAAGTACTGTGTTCCTCTTTGCCGATAACCAGATCAAGGATGAGTCATTTGTCGAGGACATCAACATGCTTCTGAACACAGGTGACGTACCCAACATCTTTCCAGCTGATGAGAAGGCAGACATCGTGGAGAAGATGCAAACGGCAGCCAGGACAGAAGGAGAGAAGATTGAAGTCACTCCTCTTTCTATGTATAACTTCTTTATCGAGAGAGTGAAAAAGAACCTTCACATTGTCCTTGGTAAGAAGAAGCAAATGTGGTCTGACTTTCTTCCTCTGACTGTAGAATCCCAGGAGCTATGTTTAATACTCCCTTGTTAACAAGTCCTAGTTGATTTTTACCTCCTAGATATCTCTCACATCCGTCCATTTATCTCCGTCTTCACCACCTTCCCATGAGATACGCTACCGTTATTTCACCCAGATCTAACCCCTGCAGCCCAGCTGTTCCCTCTACATACTTTCTTATTCCTTCCAGACCTTTCTATTCCACTGAACCAGGATGCTGGTTTTTTATTTTTCATTTATTGCAGATGCGTTTTTCTCTCTCACACACATACACACATATTTTAATAGCTGTCTATTAGGACAAAGATAAGGTTCCTAACATGTGGTCTTATAAAACTCTTAACACGTGGTCCACCCTCGTGTTAAACCAGGCTTTCCCTGCTGTCTGTATTCTTCAGTCACACTGACCTCCTCACAGTTCAGTGCGTGCATCACACTTCCCTCCACCACAGTGAGACTAAAGAACCAATGAATGGAATTTGAGGTGGCAACCCAAGATTTGTGGTTGGTTGGATGGAGATAGGGTGAGAAATAAGCTCAAGGCCCACCCAACGACAGCTATAACCATGCATAGCACTCTTATTATGTCTGTGAGTTGGTAGAGATGCAGCAAGTGAGTCAAAGAATTCAAATCATCCTGGCTAAGTGACCAGAAGAGTCTGAAAGGGACGGACAACAGTGGATATGAGAGAGCAGTTTTAAGGCTACTGTTACACACTGAGATCCTATCACAAAAGTTGCACGAAAATATCCAGGGATCCCCTTGAAGGTCCCAGGCATTTATCATGGCTGTTCTTAGTTATGGAAACAGTGCTGGCACAGTGGCTGAGTGCTGTGTCTGCTGACCTTAACGTCAGCTGTTCATATCCGCCAGGTGCTTTTTAGAAACGCTATGGGGCAGCTCTGCTCTGTAGAGTCACTATGAGTCAGAATCAACTTGATGACAGTGGGTTTAATTGGGGTCTTTTATGCCCAGTTACTGGAAACTCTGGTGGTGTAGTGGTAAAGTACTATGGCTGCTAACCAGGAGGTCAGCAGTTCACATCCACCACATACTCTTTGGAAACTCTATAAGACAGTTCTACTCTGTCGTACAAGGTCTCTATGAGTCAGAATTGACTTAATGGCAATTTTTTTTCTAATTTGTGGATTACACACCTGGAGTACTGAAGGGTAGCTTAGATTGCCACCCCCTTCTTTGCCAATCAAGACCCTTGAAAAGACCTGATTTTCCCCTGATCTGCCTCCCTGCTTTGAGGAAATGGAATTAACCAAGTTACGTTCTATCAGCCTTGAGTCCAATTGGGGACGCCTTCCGGAACCGCCTGCGGATGTTCCCTTCACTGATCAACTGCTGCACAATTGATTGGTTCCAGTCCTGGCCCACGGATGCTCTGGAGCTAGTGGCCAACAAATTTCTGGAAGACGTAGAGCTTGATGACGACATTCGGACAGAGTAAGTGTTGGCTACATTTGAAAATCTAGATGGTGGCTTTATCTTTGCTGTTGTTTTAAAGATTCTTCATTTTAATATAGAAAAATGTCTTACACTTTCAAATCAGGCCACATTTGATTGTATATTTAGTCAAACTCCTTTGCTGAAAAAGGATAAAATGACATTGTTCAGAATTATCCTGTATGCACTGTTGTCATAACTATAAGAACCTGGTTATAATGTGGCTGTTTCAATAATCTCAGAGCATGCATGCTCAACAGGGGTGGCATCACTGCCAAGGGGGTGAAAATTGGTTCTTGAAGAGTTGAAAGGAACCCAGGTGGCAGAATGGCTAAGGCATTTGGCTGCTAACCAAAAGGTGGGGGAGTCTAACCTACCAGCTGCTCCCTGGATGAAAGATACCTCAGTCCACTTCCATAGATATTTACAGCCTTGAAAACCCTATTGGGTAGTTTTACTCTGTCCTGTAGGGTCGCAATGAGTTGAAATCAACTCAATGAGACTGCCTTTTCATTGTGATTGCTGTTTGGGGGAAATGAAAAAAAATCTTTCTCATTTATGTATGAAGCACAAATGTGCCAAAAAAGAAAGAAAGAAAGAAAGCACTGAATTTTTAGCTAATACAAGGGAAGAGATGATGTAAACCATTCTAGGGGCTCCATGGAGACAAGGACCATGTCACCTACTTTGTCTTCCTCTACGTCCTTGGTGCCCAGCACGTGTTCTGGATGTAAAATAACCAAACCAAACCCATTGTCATCAAGTTGATCTCAACTCATAGCAACCCTATAGAACAGAGTAGAGGTGTCCCATGGGGTTTCCAAGGAACAGTCTGTGGATTCATCTGCTAATTGGTTAACAGCTGAGCCCTTAATTGCCTTGCCACTAGGGCTTCATCTGGTATGTAGCAAACTCAGTTGATGCTTATTTAAGAAATGAATGAAAAATTAAGAAGTTAGACAAGAGCCAGAATGTTAATGGCCTTACATTCCATTTTGAGACCTTTGAACTTTTTTCTCTAGGCCAGGGGATTTCTGAACCTGAGCAGGATCACAAATAGAATTTAGAGAGCTGGTGAATGTGGCTGGAAAAACTTGTATTTTTATTGTCACTGATATCTAACTAGTGTGTTACGTGTCCTTCAATGGTGAATATAGGCAGCCAGCCCCAGGATGACTGGCAAAATCTGTGGCTTTATTATCAGTTATTTTCATGACTCATTTATTATTCTAGATACCTCGGTAGACCATTTCCTTCGAAACAATGGTAGTTATTAGACCCCCTGATCTGTCTTGGGGGGGAGCATCATCCAGGGAGCAGCTGGTAGGTTAGACTCCCCCAACTTTTGGTTAGCAGCCAAATGCCTTAGCCACTCTGCCACCAGGGTTCCTTTCAACTCTTCAAGAACCAATTTTCACCCCCTTGATCAGAAAGCTGCAGCCCACAGGCAAAATCTAGTTTGCAGGCATTTTTTCTAAGTAAGGGTTTGTTGGAACGTGGCCGGGCACGTTAGTATTGCCTGGTGATCTAGTGGGCTAAGAGCTACATCTGCTAACCAAAGGCCAGAAGTGTAAATCCACCAGGTGCTCCTTGGAAACTCTATGAGGCAGTTCTACTCTGACCTCCAGGGTTGCTAGGAGTCAGACTCAACTAGACAGCAGTGGGTTTGGTTTTTGGTTTTTACGATCATTTGCTTGTTACAAAGGCAGACTGGAGTAGATGTGACAGAATTCGTGTGGCTTACAAAGCCTCAAATATTTACTATCTGGCCCTTGACAGAAAAAAGTCTCTTAATCCCTGATTGAATGTAACAGTTAAGAAGCACATCTATTACTATTTCATAACTTTGTTTAAAAATATTTCAAAAACTCCATTATAATATCAGTGGTTTCTGTTGGAATTCTGTGTGTTTTATGCAATTTGAAAACATCATTCTGGAAAGGCTAAAGGTTAAGAACTTCTGCTTAAGTCCTGATTATTCATCAGAGGCATTAGGGATAAAAGTCATACCATCAAAGATCCTTCCAGTAAAGATATGCGCTTACCCCATCGTTTTCTACCTGACTGTTGAATTGTCTTCAGAGAATATTGGACTTGAGTGAGCTCTCAGTGGTGTGTGGGGTATTACTTAGAAACTGTGGATAGAACTATATGCTCTGTGTCTCTGGAGGAAGTGGGGCTGACCTAACTAATGGCCTTCCCGTCTTTGGCAGGGTTGTCTCCATGTGCAAGTATTTTCAGGAGAGCGTGAGGCAACTGTCTCTTGATTATTACAGCACATTGCGCAGACACAACTACGTAACCCCTACCTCCTACCTCGAGATGATTCTGACCTTCAAGACACTCCTGAATAGCAAGAGGCAAGAGGTTGATATGATGAGGAACCGCTACCTGACGGGCCTTCAGAAGCTTGACTTTGCAGCTTCACAGGTGAGTGAGTGGCTGCCAAAGTAGGAAAGGGACAAATTGGTCCCAGACTAGATGGCCACAGGCAAGGCACTCATTTAGGCACAAAATTTAAGGGGACCCCATTCAAGAGAAGATCTGACCTAGCATTTGGACAACTGACCTCACTCTCCTCACCCTAATCCCAACCCTGTCAGATCCTGTCTTTATTTAGGATTTTGATATTTTGTTCATTATGGATTTTTTTTTTCTCATTAACTTTGCATTTAAATACCTTGGTCCTTTCTGCAGTTAGTTATCTTGAGTACTGAGTTTTTTGCCACCCCTTCATGTTTGGTGAGTGCCCTAGAGTGAAGGAGAATAAAGAATGAAGAAAAACAAAGACGCAGGAAAAGATGGGTCCTAAGGGCTAGCAGACCATGGCCAGCATGGCTACCACAGCTACCATGGCTACCACGGCTACCATGGCTACCACAGCTACCATGGCTACCACAGCTACCATGGCTACCACGGCTACCATGGCTACCATGGCTACCATGGCTACCACTGCCTTTACCAGATGGAGTCCAGCACAACTAGATGGTTTCCGGCTGCCACCACCAACTGACCGCTCTGACAGAGATCACAACAGAAGGTCCCGGACAGAACTGGAGAAAACTGTAGACCAAAATTCAAACTCACAAAAATAACCAGGCTCACTGGCCTGATGGAGTGGAGAAACCTCAAGAGTCTGGTCTTCTGACACCCTTTTAACTCAGTACTGAAGTCACTCCAGAGAGTCCTCCTTCAGCCAATGATGAGACAGGCCCCTAAAACAAAATGAGACTAAAGGGGCACACCAGCCGAGGGGCAAGGACTAGAAGGCAGGAGGGAGCAGAAAAGCTGGTGATGAGGAACCTGAGGTCAAGAAGGGAAAGTGTTGGCGTGCCGTGGGGTTGGCAACCAATGTCACACAACAGTGTGTGTCTTAACTATTCAACGGGAAACTAACTTGCTCTGTAAACCTTCATCTAAAGGCCTTGCTGGCCTCAGCCTTGCCCCTGCCCTGCGTATGCTTACTGGAGAGCTGGACAGAATACAGCAGTGGTGGAGACCAGGGCTTTGTGGAGTCACACATGGGCTTAACTTCCAACTCTACTACTTAGCAATTCTAGAAACTTGGACACGTGTTTTCACCTCTTTGCACCTCCTTTTCTTCTGTAACAAGGGGATAATCTCAGTTTTTACTTCATAACACTTGTCTTAGTGCTGCTAAGATGGAAATGCCACAGGTGGGTGGCTTTAGCAACTGGGGAGGCTTGAAGTCTCATTTCAGGGCTTTCTGCCTCTGTTGGTTCGGGGGGAAGGTCCTTGTCTCTTTTTGACTCCGTTCCTCAATTCCTCACTGATCTTCGTACAGTCAGGATTTCCTTTCTCTTAGTATCTAGTTGTCTGGATCCAAGTCGCTCTATTTATAACTGAAAAATGATTGGCTTAAGACATACTCAACCCTGACTTAGTCTCATTAACATAAGAAAGACAACTCCGTTCCTAGATGGGATCATATCTGTATGTATATGAGTTGGGGTTTATAGCACCTGTGTTCCGAGGACACAGCTCATTCCATATCAGTGCCACTAGGAAGACAAAATGAGTTGACCCATAGCATAGTATAACCCATAGTATAACCCATAGCAGAGTGCCTGGTATGTTAATTTCTCATTGACTTGTGCTTAGAACCATTGAGCAAACCACCTTGGCAAACCACCTGAAAAAAAAGGATCATATCATGAGGTGGATTTTCAGCCATCAAGCGAGAACTATGATAGCTGATTCATTGACAGTGGAAGACCTGTCTCTGTGAACAGCAAACCTGCAACACAGAGACAGGAGTGGACTTCACTGCCGTGCAACCCAGGGTCCTGGATTCGCAGAGACCCCTCAGCTTTCAGAGATGCTGAAGACTGAGGTCTGCTCAGACAAAGGCGTGCACACTGTGTTGTGTGAGGGGCAGCACAAGGCCTGAGGCTGCTTAGACCCTAAAAGAGAACAGCAGTTTCACTTAACAGTCCTTGCGCCCTGCTGTGTGCCTGAGCTGTGCAAGGAACTGAGTCTTCTTATCTCAGTGTTATATGCAGGGAAGCCAGGAAGCAGAGAGAGCCAGGTGACTGGCCCATGGTCATGAAGGCTTGTGAGTAGTTCCCACGAATGGCCGAGTCAGAATTGGAACTCAGACCTGCTGGACTCCAGAGCCTGTGTTTCTCACTGGGTCAGCCTGCTGTGCTTCTTCACACATAGCTTGTGGAGACAGCGGGAGCAGCTCAAGAAACCCTCTTCCTGCTCTTGAATGCCAAGCTTTTGTGCCTGGGCTGCCTTAGAAGGCAGGATCTAGACTAGTGGCTACAACTGGAGGAGTATACATCCCAGCTGTTTGTCGGGAGAATGGAAGGTATTTGGTTGTATGAAAAAAGGCACTGCCCTCCCGTAAGAGGTGGTGTCTTGTTCCTGTGGCTACCATAACAAAGTACCCAAAGCAGGTGGCTTTTAAAAACAGAAATTTATTTTCTTAAAATTCTGGAGCCTAGAAGTCCAGGGCAGAAGGTTGATCCCTTCTGGGGCTCTGAGAGAGAACCTGCCCCGTTCCTCTCTACCAACTTCTGGTGGCTCCCAGCAGTTGATGGCTTTCCTCGGCTGGCAGCTACGTCTGCCCCTTTTGTCACATAGTCATCCTTCCTCTGTTACCGTGTCCATTCTTCCCTGTAGTGAGGCATCACTCAGACTGGATTAGAACCACCCTCCTCGGGAACAATCTCATGCTAACTGATAACAGCTTCAAGGCCAAAACCAAACCTGTTTTCAAAGCCAAAACCAAACCTGTTGTTCTTGAGCCACTTCTGACTCACAGTGACCCCAAAGGACAGAGTAAACTGCTTCAGAGTTTCCATGGTCGTAATCTTTGTGGAAGCAGACTGCCACATCTTTCTCCCATGGAGCGGCTGGTGGATTTGAACCACTGACTTTCTGGTTAGTGGCTGAGCACTCAATCACTGCACCACCAGGGTTCCTTCTTCAAAGACCCTCTTTCTGAACAAAATTACTTTCACAGATACAAGGTTTAGGACTTCAACAACACATCTTTTGAGGGACACAATTCAATCTATTATAGCTGGTGAGCTACCTGTCATTGTCCGTTAGCTGCTGTCAAGTCAGCTCAAACTCACAGCAGCCTGATGTACACCAGAAGAAAACCTTGCTCAGTCCCGTATCATCCTTACAACTGGTGACATGTTAGAGTCCATCACTGTGGCTAGTGTACCATTCCGTCTCACCTGGTGTCTCTTGAGCCCTCTTCTGCATCAAGTATGTTGTCCTTCTCTAGCAGTTGTGACCCATAGATTTTCATTGACTGGTTTTCAGAAGTAGATCACCAGACCTTTGTTCCTAGTCTGTCCTAGTGGAAGTGCTGCTGAAATCTGTTCATCGTGACTGACCCTCCTGGTATTTGAAATATCAGTGGCAGACTTCCAGCATCGTAGCAACCCTCAAGCCACGAGATATGAGAAACTGACGCATGGGTGGTGGTCCTGTCATCAGAGATGTTCAAAGGGACTGTAAAACCACTTAACAGGAATGAGATAGACAGCACCTGACTATTAGAAAAAACAGTCTTAAGAAATGAGAGTTCCTTTTATCCAGCCTTAAAAAAACTAATAAGTTCCATTGAGTCAGTTCCAAATCATAATGACCCTGTCTACAACAGAACAGGACACGGACTGGTCCTGTGCCACACTCAGAACTATTCTTATGCTTGAGCCCATAACTATGTTATGTCATTTGAGCTTAGGGTTTACAGCATATATGTTTGGAGGACAGAGCTCAGATATTCCCTGAGACCGTAGTCTCCATTGCCCTCAGCCCATTGCCCCAGACTCCCTCGGGAAGTCTGGTTGTGTTTGTGGAGATTCCAGGACCTTGTAGGATAACCCGTTTTGAGAACTCAAGAGCTGAGTATTAAATGGTGGAAATACAGGGTAGAAAGGAAGAGTGTGCTGTTAAAAAGTGAGGGGAGCCAACACAGTTGCATAGAGGTGGTTGCTCGGGGTTTGACATGACAGGTTGACTTAGACTGTCAACTTTAACTTATTCACAATGAAAAAAAAAAACTGTTAAAAGAGCAAACAGATAAACACCAACTGAAAAAAGGCAATTCCAGTACCGTGTCAGAATCACTAGTAAATATTTTTCTGCTGGTTGGAAGATGTGTTTCACTCTTGCTAACGTGTTTTCAGCATTGAGGTCCTGACCCTGGTCTCCTCCCACCGCTGTCTCCTTGCTAGGTGGCAGTCATGCAAGTAGAACTGACCGCCCTTCAGCCTCAACTCATTCAGACCTCTGAGGAGACTGCCAAGATGATGGTGAAAATTGAAGCGGAGACAAAGGAAGTCGATGCCAAGAAACTTCTGGTGCAGGCAGATGAAAAAGAAGCCAATGCCGCTGCTGCAATTGCTCAAGGAATCAAGGTATAAACTGTAGAGAGGAAAGGGAGGGAACCAGTGTTTTGTGGGCTAGTCCATTGTCTCGCTAATGCCTAGCACAGCCCTCTGTGATGTGTGTGGTCATACCCATCTCACGGATGAGAAAAGTGAGGTTCCGAAAAGGTAGGTAACTTCTCCAGTGCTGTGTAGCCAGTAAGTGATGAAGCAAAGCTTTCTGACACGTGGCTCCCCCTAGGTAGCGTAATTGTTTTCCAGGATTTCCTATTTCCCTCAGAGTCAAGACCTACAAGACCCAATATGATCTGACCTTATCTCTTACTTCTTCAGTCCCCTTCTCTTTCACTCTGCTTTGGCCATGCTGGCCTCCTTATGTTCTTCCAATAAACCCAAGGCAAACTCCCAGCCCAGAGCCTTTGCACTGGTGGTTTCCCTTGCCCAGAATGCTCCTCCTGCAGATATCCATTGACTGTCTCTTTCACCTCCATCATGGTTTAGGTCAGATGCACCTAGTGTGTTGTAGGTATAGAATAAATATTTATCAAATGACCAAATGTTGAACCTAAAAGGTTCCATTCACAGGTGTGTTTGTTTTCACCCAATGATGAAATAGTCCTCCGAAGGGCTTAACTTACATTTAGGTATTAGATGAAAACCTGATTAACACTGATGTGATGTTGTAAATTTCTCAAAGTGCTTTTCGAGTACATGATTTCATTTGAGTATTACAGCTACCTTGAGATTTAGGAATGACAGGTGTCACTGTCTGAGAATCAATAATATTGAAGTTTCGTGGTGAAACGACTAGGCCAAAGTGACACAGCTAGTTAGTGGGGTTAGATGCCAAGGGTCATGGTGCTTCGCTTAGGGTCCTTGTCCCTGTCCCTTCACTTAGCAGCTAGAAAAGTCTGTCAACTCTTCATCAAACTAAGATTTTGAAAAGGTAGCCTGTCTCTGCCTTCTGTAATAAATGAGTCATGAGTTGTTTTCTTGAAAAGGACAGGTCTTCCAGACTGACTTTTCTCTGGAGAGTTCTGAGGCTTGGCCTCGTATCTAGTCCCAAATATCAGAGACATTCAGGGAATGCCCTGGGTACTGGAGACTTGCTCACCCTCAGATCTAGTGGCATGAGTGAAACCATAAAAGATAGTGACTGCCAGCACCAGGAGCCATCATCTGGCAGATGATTTGCCGTTCTTCAACAGGATGATAGTAACAACTTCTAATCAGCACCATTGAAAGTTAAAGATGTCACCTTGAAGACTAAGATGCACCCCACCCAAGCCATGATATTTTTCAGTCACGTCGTATGCATGCGAAAGTTAGACAGTGAACAAAGAAGACAGAAGAAGAATTGATGCCTTTGAACTGTGGTGTTGGAGAAGAATGTTGAACGTACAATGGACCTCCAAAAGAACAAACAGATCTGTTCTGGAAGAAGTCCAACCAGAGTGCTCCCTGGAAGCCAAGACAGCAAGACTGCATCCTCCATAATTTGGACATGTTGTCAGGAAGGGTCAGTCCCTGGAGAAGGACATCATGCTTGGTAGAGTGGAGGGTCAGCGAGAAAGAGGAAGACCCTCAACGAGATGGGTTGACACAGTGGCTGCAACAATGAGCTTAAGCATAAAAATGATGGTAGACATGGTGCAAGACGGGCAGTGTTCGTTCTGTTATTCATGGGGTCGCTATGAGTTGGAACCAACTCAACAGCACCTAACAACAACACAGTCAACACCACAGTGGCATCTCTTGTAAGCTTTCATTTGAAAAATATTCATAGAGCATCTATTGTGTGCTGGCACTTTTCTAGGCAAAAGGAAATAGACATGAAGAAGACACACAACGTTCCTCCTCTCCTTCAGTAGATGTATTCTGCTCCACTGAATTTGCATTGCCTTTGCTCAGTGCAAGGCAGATGGTACCATTCCCAGTTTACAGATGAGGAAGTTGTGATACAGGAATGTAAACTGCTTGCCCAAGGTCACACAGCTGCTGAGTGACCAGAGCAGGATTTAAACCTCTGGTCCCAAAGTGCTAGTATTTGACCCTTATTCTAGAAGTTACAAACTGGCAGCTAAAGCCAACTAGCTACTGCAGTTGAGTCAATTCCTGCTTATAGTGACTGTATGCGTCAGACTAGAACTGCCCTATCGAGTTTCGAAGAAGCGCCTGGCGGATTTGGACTGCCGACTTTTCGGATAGCAGACAAACCACTTAACCACTCTGTAACCAGGGCTAGAGAGTACATGTATGGTGTGACACACACGTTATCAGCACTTAAAATTCTGGAGATTTCAAGTAAAAACAAATTTGAATGTTGAACTTTTCCTTTTAGGAAAAAAACCCAAGTCAAGCATTCTGTCGACAACGGGCATACAGTTCCTGAGTTGCACCCTCAGGGTGTTGACTAGATGCTGCTTTCTGTGTGTTTCAGTTCACCAAAGCCCAGACAGCCCGCTTCTCGCACTCAGAGCACCCACCTGACCCCTGAAGACCTGTAGATTTGGACTCTTGCTAGCTTTTATAGGCACTCCAGGGCTCAGTTTTCACTCTGTCCTTGCCTAGTCTCATCAATAAAATGGACACACTGAAAGTGTGTCAAGTTTGTAGCATGTGCCTAGCCACTGCCAGGCCTTAATGGTCCAAATCAGTTGTTCTTTACCCAGGACCAAACGGACTTTCTGCTGGATAAGGCCAACCTGGTAGCATGCAGGGTGCCGTAGGGAAGGGGATATCATACTCAGGATTCTGCTTTGTGGTGTCAAGGGAAGACAGGAGGGAAGAAGAAGAGAGATGACTAAGGTTTACAAGGAGATCACCCAGGACTCCCTGCCACACCCACTCTGGGGCAATAAACTGTCACCTTGAGTTTCGGTACAGAGGGTGAGGTCTGACCCCTGCCATTCTGTCCTGGGTCCTGGAATGACATCATGGAGGTGTGTCAGGAGGGAGAAGAAGCCTGTGCTTGCTCTACAGTGTCCCTGGGCTGTCCTGTGGCCCGGAATTCAGTCCTGAACTTCTCAGAGCTGCGCTTCTTACGCCATAAGAGGTCTGTCAATTGTCTCTACCCTCCTTACACCCAGTAAATGAAGACTGCATGGAAGAGCACCCTGTGTGGAGCTCGAGCATGTGAACAGAATCTATTCTGGGTAAATTACAAGACTAGAAGAGAGAACAGACTCTCTAACACACATGCCTCACTAGCAAAAAGGTTTGCTTTAATTGGGTGGATTCTTTTCGAGTTAATGAATCATTTATTTTCCCCTCATAGGGATAATTACAAGGATAATGGAAACCCTCATGGGGTAGTGGTTAAGTGCTGCGGCTGCTGACTGGAAGGCTGGCAGTTTAGATCTACCAGGTGCCCCTTGGAAACTACATGGGGGCAGTTCTGCCCTGTCCTATAGGGTCACTGTGAGTTGGAGTCAACTCAGTGGCAATGGGTGTTAACAGGGATAGTAAAGGATGCCAGAATTATTGCAAAACTGAGTGCATTTGCCAGAGTACACCATATGTCACCCATCTTTAACAGCCCTATTGCTCCTTGCATTTATAAAGCCGTAAGGATCAGTTTTAATCGTGATATTCTTATCATTGAAACAGCTGTTGTAAGAGTAATAATAAACACAGAATAAAACTTTTGAAACTCAATTTTAACATGTACTCATCTTTTCAAGTGTCTTCCTATTGACACCACAACTGTGACTTGTGTCATGGTTTCTTTTTCCTTAGCATCTTATTACTGATGTTTCCCCAAAATACTACATCATTATTTTAATGATTTTTTTTAAGGTATGTGCATCATCCATCAATCAGCCATTCCCCTAAACCCAAACCCATTGTTTCCTTGGAGTCAATTCTGACTCACAGCAACTCTGACTGATGACTCAGAATCTCTGGGTGTGGGATCTGGCCAAGACAGTGTTCCAGAGGCAACTTGATGGTTCTGATGCACACCAGGCTTGCGACTCACTGTTATATAATGTCACAGAAGCCTCCTAGAGTCTCTTGACAGCCAAGCTTGCCCCAAGACCAAGGGGCGATCCAGCCCTGCCCTGTGGGGAGGACGAGGAGCTACACGACCACTGGTAGGTCTGAAGCATGTTGGGCCGCAGGTTTCCTGGTAGGTTGTAAGCAAGCAGGGTGGAACTGTTGATGAGGGAACCCCACAGGCACCTAGGCTGTTGAAATCACTACCAAGTGTCCAGAACTCTGACTGAGCAATGCCTGTGGTTTCCTCTGCCAGCAAACTCTTTGCAAGCTGACTTGATGAACATGAAGGACTGGTTTGAGGAGTTCTGGCCTAATGTTTAAGAACTTGGCTGCTAACCAAAAGATCTGCAGTTCAAATCCACCAGCTGCCCCGTGGAAGCCCTGTGGAACAGTTCTCCTCTGTTCTATAGGGGTCACTAGGAGTTGGAATCGACTCAATGGCAGCACGTTTCGTTTCGATTTCTTTTTTGCCCGAAAACCTGGCATTTTGCTCTGGTGTCTGTTGTAGGGATGAAGAGGCATCTGAAGCAGGACATTCCATTTTAATGTTGGGGAGACCTGATGGGGCTGATTTGGGGAGCATAAGAGGGATAGGAAACCCTGGTGCCTTAGTAATTAAGTGCTACAGCTGCTACCCAAAAGGTTCGTAGTTCAAATCCACCAGGCGTTCCTTTGGAAACTCTTTGGGGTAGTTCTATTCTGTACTATATGGTCTATGGCATTGTCTTTTGTTTTGGTTTTGGTTTGGGAGGGGGACAGTTACTGTTTTAATATACCCCAAACCCACCACTGTCAAGTCGATCCTGACTCATAGTGACCCTAGAGGTCAGAGTAGAACTGCCCCATAGAGTTTCCAAGGAGCGCCTGGTGGATTTGAACTACGACCTTTCGGTTAGTAGACGTAGCACTTAACCCACTACACCACCAGGGCTTCCGATTGTTTTAATATAATGAAGCCTAATAAAGCAATTCATTTATAAGAAAAACAGAAAGCATTAAATACAAAGACTGTGACATACACCAAATCCACAACCTGTAGGGTGGAATAGAACTGCCCCATAGGGTTTCTTTTTTTTAATCACTGAGTGAAAATGTACATTCCCATATAAATTTACATGCCCACCTATATGCAGCTTCCAGTGCTCTCCCTGCCTGGTGACAGCACAGTATTCCTCTCTGCTCCATACATGCTTCATCCTCCCAACAGCCTCCTTTCCCCTCCTCTCCACCCACTCCCTTTACTTCAGCCAGAGGTCAGCAGGATGATATCCTATAGATGCATAGAACCATGAAGTGCATCCAATATATAGTCACTCTGCGTTGCCAAGTCCAATCCATTCGTGTCCAAAGAGTGGACTTTCATTATGACTTATGGGCAAGGTCAGCATCAGGGCCAGGGACCATGCTCCCAGGGGAACCCCGAAACCACTGGACCATCAATTGAGGTCTTTTAGTGGAGATCTCAGGGTGTACCCCTTTTTATCCTTGTGTTGCCAGTGAGACTCAACTTAGTGAGCTCCATCACAGCTATCACTGGTGGTGGCCAGGCACCATCTGGTTCTTCTGGTCTCAAGTCTATGTAGGACCCAGTCATGTGGGTCTCTCTGTCTTCTGGTTGTCTTTACCCCATGTCATTTTGGTCCTCGGTGAGCGTCCTTTCCTGCTGAGTTGGAACCATTTGCTGTGCCCTCAGATGGCAGCTTGGCAGCTTTTAAGACCCCAGACACCACTCACCAATGTGAGTGCAGAGAGCTCTTAGCAAATGCTAGTTATGCCAGTTGGCCTCGATTTCACCCAAGAGCGTGGTCCCCTGCCCCCTGCCTTAGCTACTCTGTCCTTGGAATATTGGGTTAAGATGGATGGAGTATTCAAGTTATGTTGAAGTCCACTTAATATTGTTTGTGTTTCTAATGTGTTCTATCACCAATTTCACCCAACCAAATTTCTACCAACTATCTAATCTAAACCTTTCCCCCCTCACCTCCCCTCTCTTCCCTCACTTGCAGCCATCAGAGTCTTTTCTTCAGTACATTAAGTCTGCTTTTGAGATCTTATCATAGGGGTCTCATACAATATTTGTCCTTTCGTCGCTGACTACTTCCACTCAATGTAATGTCTTCCAGTTGAAACAAGGTTATGACATGTTTCCTGGAATTATCATTATTCTTTATCATTGCATAGTGCTCCATTGAGTATATATACCATAGTTTACCTATCCATTCCTCTGTTGTTGGGCATCTGAATTGATTTCACCTTTTTGCTGTCATGGACTGTGCTGTGATAAACATTCTTGTGCATGTGTCTGTTGGTGTGAATGGCCTTGATTATGTAGGATATATTCCAAGTAGTGGAATGACTGGGTCAAATGGTATATCTAAATATCCATTTTTTTAAGGAAGCGCCAGATTGCTTTCCAAAGAGGTTGGACCATTTTGCAACCCCACCAACAGTGTAGGAGGGTTCCACTTTCTCCACAGCCTCTCCAGCATTTGTTTTGGATCATGGCCAACTTCACTGGGGTGAGATGGTATCTCATTATAGTTTTGATTTGAATTTCTTTAATAACTAAAGATCATGAACATGTCCGCATGTGTTTTTTGGCTGCCTGGATCTCCTCTTTAGAGAAATGTCTGTCCATCTCCTTTGCCCATCACTTAATTGGATGATCTATCTTCTTCTTATTGATATTTAGTAGTACTTTATAGATTATGGAAATCAGGTGTCAGTCTGACATAAAGTTGCCAAATGTTTTTTCCCATTCTGTAGGTGACCTTTTAATCCTATTAATAAAGTCTTTGAGTGAGCAAAAGTGTTTGATTCTTAATAGTTCCCATTTATCTATTTTCTCTTCTGTTGATTGTGGTTTGTTTGACAGATTTTGAATCCTGTCTACATTGTGTATTAAAACTTCCATTGTTGTTCCTACCTTTTCTTGGATGAGCTTTATTGTTTTAGATTTGATATTTAGGTCTTTTTTCTAGTTTGAGTTGGTTTTTGTATAAGGTGTAAGATGTGGATCTTGTTTCAAGTTATTGCAGATGGACATCCAATTTTGCCAGCACCATTTGTTGAAGATACTGTTTTTACCTCAGTTTAATGTTTTAGGACAGATGGTGTCATCTCTGGGGTCTCAGTTCTGTTCCATTGATCGATCTGTCTGTTCTTGTAACACTACCACCAGGCTGTTTTGATCACTGTGGCAGTGTAATATGTTCTAAGGTCCAGTAATGAGAAGCCTTCCAGTGTGTTCTTCTTCTTTAGTAGTACCTGACTTATCTGGGGCTTCTTCTCTTTCCAAAAAAAAATCGGTGATTTGTTTCTCCATCTCATTATAAAATGATGCTGGAACTTGTATTGGGATTGCAATATATAAGTAGATTGCTTTGGGTAAAATAGACATTTTCACAATGTTAAGTCTTCCTATCCATGAACAGGGTAGGTTTCTCCATTTATCTAAGTCTCTCTTAGTTTCTTGTGGTAAGGGCTTGTAGTTCTCTTTGTAAAGGTCTGTTATTTCTCTAGTTAGATTAATTCCTAGGTACTTTATCTTCTTAGGGGCTATAGTAAATGGCATAGATTTGATGATTTCTTTGTTAACAGTCTTGTTGTTGGTATAAAGGAATCCTACTGATTTACTTATGTTTATCTTGTATCCTGAGACTTTGCTGAACTCTTTTATCAGTCTGAGTAGTTTAGCTAGATTCTTTGGGACTCTCTGCATATACAATCATATCATCAGCAAACAGGGAGATTTTGACTTCTTTGCTGATGCTGATGCAGATGGTCTTGTCTTGTCTAATTGCTGTGGCTAGAACTTCAAGTACAATGTTGAATGGGAGAGGGGAGAGTGGGCATCCTGGTTTAGTTCCTGTTCTCAAGGGAAACTCTTTCAGTCTCTCTCCATTCAAGATGACATAGGCAGTTGGCTTTGTATAAATGGCCCTTACTGCATTGAGAAGTTTTCCATCTGTGCCTGTTTTGCTAAGAGTTTTTAGCATGAATCGGTGTTGGACTTAACAAATGCCTTTTCTGCATCAATGGACAAAATCAGACGATTCTTGTCTTCTGTGTTATTTAGGTGGTTAATCACATTAATTGTTTTTCTGATGTTGAACCAGCCTTGCATCCCTGGTATGAATCCAACTTGGTCATGATGGATTATTTTTGTGATATGTTGTTGTATTCTATTGGCAAGAATTTTGTTGAAGATTTTTTCATCTAGATTCATGAGTGATATCGGTCTGTAGTTCTCCTTTTTTATTGGGTCTTTCCCTGGCTTTCGCATCAGGGTTATGCTGGCTTCATAGAATGAGTTTGGAAGTACTCCATCCCTTCCTATACTGTGAAATAGTCTCAGCAGTATTAGAGATAACTCTTCTCTAAATGCTTGGTAGAATTCTGCAGTGAAGCCATCTGGGCCTGGACTTTTTTTCGTTGGCAGTGTTTTGATGACATTTTCAATCTCTTCCTTTGTGAAGGATTTTTTAAGTTGTTCTGCTTCATGTTGTGATAATTTTGGTAGGTGGTATGAATCAAGGAATTTGTCCATTTCCTCCAGGTTTTCAAATTTGTTACAGTACAGTCTTTCGTAGTATTCTGTTACGATCTTTTTGATTTCTGTTGGATCTGTTGTGACAACTCCCCTCTTATTTCTAGTTTGGGTTGTTTCCTTTCTTGTTTTTCTTTAGTAAGTTTAGCCAGTGGTTTGTGAATTTTGTTGATCTTTTCAAAAAACCAGCTTTTGGTCTTTTCAGTTTTTTAAGTTGTTTTTGTGTTCTCTAATTCATTTAGCTCTGCTCTGATCTTTATGATCTGGTTTCTTCTAGTGTCTGAGGGCTTCCTCTGTTGTTCTCTTTCTACTTGTTCAAACTGTGGAGTTAGTTCCTTGATTTGGTTTCTTTCTTCCTTCCAGATGTGTGCATTTATGGAGATAAACAGACCTCTGAGCACTGCTTTGGCTGCATCCCATAAGTTCTGGTAGGAAGCGTTTCATTCTCATTGGAGTCCATGAATTTCTTTATTTCATCCTTAATGTCTTCTAGAACTCATGTTTTTTTGAGTGAGATGTTGTTCGGTTTCCAAGAGTTCCAGTTTCTCTCTATGTTTTTTCTGTTATTGATTTTTACTTTTATGGCTTTATGATCTGAGAAGATGCTTTGCATTAATTCAGTGGCATGGATTTTGTTGAGAATTGCATTTTGCCCTAACATGTGGTCAATTCTGGAGAATGTTCCACGTGCACTGGAGAAGAAGGTGTAGTTGTCCGCTGATGGGCAGAAAGTTCTGTATGTATCAATGAGGTTTAATTGATTAATTGTGGCAATAAGGTCTTCTGTATCTTTGTTGAGCTTTTTTCTAGATGATCTGTCCAGTATTGAGAGTGGAGTGTTGAAGTCTCCCACTATTATTGTAATCTAACTCTTTTTGGAGTGTAGTCAGTGTTTCTTTGATGTATTTAGGTGTTCTGATATTAGGTGCATAAACATTTAATATAGTTAAGTCTTGGTTGTGTACTGAATCTTTCATCAATAAATAGTGTCCATCTTTGTCCAGGATGATGGGTTTTACATTGAAATTGATCTTGTCTGAGATTAGAATTGCCACACCTGCTCTTCTTTGTTCATTGTTAGCTTGATATATATTCTTCCATCCTTTAATTTTCAGTTTGCTCCTATCTTTAAGTTTCAAGTGAGTTTCTTGTAGACAACATATGGATGGGTCACATCTTTTGATCCAAGATGTCACTAGATGTCTCTCTAATGGAGCATTCAGTCCATTCACATTCGATGTAATTATTGATAGGTATGTGTTCAGTGCTGCCATTGTGATATGTTTATTTTTGTGTTGATACTTTCTCTGTTGTTCTTATTCGTCTGTTCTGGGACATTCTTTTTTGTGAGTTGATTTTTACCTGTTTTAGAGCTGGTTTTGTAGTTGTTGAGACTCCTGTGATACATTTCTTGATATAGTATGTTACATCTTTGTTGTGCTTTATGGCTGCCCCTATGATCCCTCTTAATAAACTATATATAAATGCAGTTTTAATTATTACCAGTCTTGTCATCTTACTCTCCATCTGGAAGGACTATAACAACTGTAGTACATCCCTCTTTTTAATATGATGGCACCATAATTTTTGTGATAATCACTGGATTGTTTCAGCATTAAAGCTGTGTTTGAACTTGGAACCTTCCCTAACTGAGAATTCTGAATAATGTGTCCTTCTAAAATATTAAGTTAATGGTTTTGTTCTTCTAAGCCAAAGCCAAGAACTTCTTTCATTATTTTTTGTAGTTTTGGTTTGGTTTTTACAAAGTCTCTGAGTTTCTGTTTATCTGGAAATGTCTTAATTTCATTTTCATATTTGAAAGATAGGTTTGCAGGATATATAATTCTTTGTTGGAAGTTCTTCTCCTTCAAGGCTTTGAATGTGTCATGCCACTGTCTCCATGTCACCATGGTTTCTGCTGAGAAATCTGGCGACAAGCCTACAGGGCTTCCCTCTGAATGCTAGCTTTGCTTTGAGTCTTGCTGCCTTTAAGAGTTGCTGCTTATGCTTCATTTTGTTAGGTTTGATTATAATATGTCTTGGAGTCTTTCTTTTGAGATCTATATTGGTTGGCATACGATATGCATCTGGGAGAGCTGTATTCTGTTCCTTCTTGATTTCTGGGAAGTTTTCTGTCAGCAACTCAGTAATAATACTCTCTGTGTTCTCAGATGTCTCACTCTGTTCAGGGAGTCCAATTAATCAAAGGTTGTTCCTCTTAATAGAGTCCCACATGCTTCTTAATGCTTCTTCATTTTTCTTGTTTCTTTTTTCTCATTTCTGCTCATAGATGCTGGCATCAGTAGCTCTGTCTTCCAAGTCAGAAATTCTTTTTTCCATTTGTTCCATTCTGTTTTCTTGGCTTTGAATGGAAGCTTCTATGTCTTTGATTTTGTTCTTGATTTGTTGGATTTCAGAGTACTGGTGTTCCATCCGATCCTTCCAACAGCTTGCTTAATTTTTCATTTTGTTCGGCAGCATTTTGTATAAGGTCTAGAAGGACTCTCTATATAATTCTTTTGTATTCACCTTCTGATGATTTCAGAAAAGTTTCTTCATCTGGAAAACTCTTTGGTTGTTTTGTTAGTGAGCCTTCTGAAGCCATGGGTGATTTCTTGTGTGCCACAAGCATCTGTTGCTTTTTGGGTTTCATGTGAGTAAGTAAGTAAAGACTGGGAGAGATACTGTGAGGATGGACTGCAGATGTTTCTCTAGGCTGTCTTAAAATGTAAAACAAAAGATATCTGACCACTTCCCAAGTCAGGTTTTCAGGTGTAGAGGTCCTCTTCCCAGCTGGCAAAGTAGCACCTCTATATCCAACCACAGATGATATGAACCGGTTCAAAATACAGCAATGCTACTGCCCTGGTGGCCTCTGCTGACAGGGCCCAGCCTTAGGTGACACTGTGTAAACTACTGCTTTTCTGGTAGTAAAGCATTATCCTGTGGGCAGGCTCTGGCTCCCAAGCTAAGAATTAGGTCCAGCTGCAGCCACCATAGCCAAGATAGTGCCCTCCACATGGTAAGCAGATAGAGGGTCTAAAGGTGCTGAGAGGTAGTGAGTCCTCCGCCTCTGTTGCCAGGCCCCCAACGTAGGTGACACTGTAATCTACTGCTTTTCTGTCAGAGAAGCACTGTCCTGTTTGCAGGCACTGGCTCCCAGGCTAAGAATGAGGTCCCGCTAAAATCTCCATATCCAACATGTCATCCGCACACAGGCACTGCGGTTCCATGCAAACCACGCTGTAGCGGTGATAAAAAGACAGACCCAAAGTGGCTAGATGAACAGAGTCCTAAGCCTCGCTCTCAAAACATGGCAGTTTCGCCTGCCTGTGTGACCAGCAGGGAGTCTGAGTCTAGCCGCTAGGCAAGACCCAGCTCCGCCCACTGGCCAAGGCAGAGAAAAAATAAGTCAAAATGGTGCGTTTACCTTCAGTCCGTGAGAGCCAGGGCTAGCCAGGAGCGGGAGTCCACAAAAGAGAGGAGGTTTTTTTTTTTTTCAGTGGTATGAAGTCCAAATTAACAGCCCTGTGCCGTGTCCTGGGGGCTCACTAGGTGATGAGAAGGCTGCGTTTGATTATCAGTTCAGGTCTTAGTTTCCAGAGGGGTTAACGAGATGGGTGCTTAGTCCACTGTCTTGACTCCACCCCCCCATAGGATTTATAAGCCTATAATCTTTATAGAAGCAAACTGCCACAGCTTTTTCTCATTGAGTGGCTGTTAGGTTTCATCTGCCAGTCTTTTAGTCAGTAACCTAACGCTTAACCACTGTACCCCTAGGACTTCTTGGGATATACACAGGCTCGTGTGCACATATGTGGAGACACATGCAGGAAATGTGTAAAGGTGGAACCACTTTTGCTTTGTTTCCCTGTCCCAGTAAACTTGCAGGATGTTAGAGTTTCAACACATGCTCACTGTAGGTTTTCTGAGACTTGACATTCTCTGGTCAAATATCAGTTCATTCATGCCTATGTGATCCCTCCTTGGTCTGGGGAACTGACAGAGTAGTCATTGTGGGGAAGAGGCCAGCAGCTCCGGTGTAACCTTCGCTAACCCATTTTACCTCCACAGCCCTTTGTTTTCCTTTTTTGTAGAATTTGGTAATGGGCTACTGAAAAACTTAATGGTGCCTTGCAGATCTAAAAGCCTACAATATTTTCTTTTCTTTTTACTTTTTTAAAAAAATTGGTACATAATTCACACATTGTTAATATTATGCAATTCGAGGCTTTCTAGCATATACACAGAATTGTGCAAACATCACCACTGTTTAATTCCAGAATATTTCCATCACACTAAAAAAAAACCCTATACTCAGGAGCAGTCTCTTGCCATTCTTTCCTCTGGCAGCCCCTGCAGCCACTAATCTGCTTTCTGCCTCTGTGGATTTCCTTATTCATGTAAATAGAATCATACAACAGAAGTCCTTTTGCATGTGGCTTCTTTCACTCAGCATGTTTACAATGTTCATCCATGTTATAACAAGAATCAGTGCTTCCTTTTTATGATTGAATAATGTTCCCTTGTATTGATTTTGTTGTTAAATAAACAAATAATGGGCATAACCGACACAATCTTCTTTGCCTGAGTTTACCCTGCCTCTGACCCCCTATCCAGCTTTATCTGCACTCTTCATCCTGACCCTGCTTTGGAGGATCCATGGTGGGGCAGTGGTGAAATGCTGGGCTGCTAACCAAAAGGTCAGTGGTTTGAACGCACCCGCCAGACTGCGGAAGAAAGCTATGGCAGTCTGTTGCTATAAAGATGACAGTTGTACTCTGTCCTCTGTGGTCACTATAAGTTGGAATTAACCCACAGCACACAGCAGCAACCTGGCCTTGAACTCTACTGTAATCCCCAAGCCTCATGCTCTACCTGATTTCTCCCTCTGCCGTCTCTGAGCTACAATGCATTCCTGATCCTGAGCCTATCCTTGACCTTCTCCTTCTTTGTGCCTTGTTTATCCCCTAAACTTGACCTAACCCTCTTCTCAAGTGAGTTCTCAAGCTCCCTATCACTCAAGCTTCAGCCTTATCTTTTACTCTCTCCTTGAGGAGTATAGTCACCTACTACATATACCCCGCCCCCCAAACAGAACCAAACCTGCTGACATTGAGTCAGTTTTGACTCATAGGGACCCCAAAGGGCAAATCAGCAGTTTCCAAGAAGAGCCTGGTGAGTTGTGACTGCTGACCTTTTGGTTAGCAGCCATAGTTCTTACCCACTGCACCACCAGGCTTTCCCCTACTGTGTGTATCTCCTGGGAATGCATTAAAAACCAAAAGCTTAATTTTTTAAGATCACAACTAGGTGAAAGCTCAGATGTCCGAGTCATCCAAACCACAGCCACTGAGGCCATGCCCCTTACCCTATAGCTGGTAAACCCTGAGAGGCATGCTCAGGGCAGTCCTTGGGGGACATGTGGACACTCACCCTTTCTCTCTCTGCTACCCACAGAATGAATGTGAGGGGGACCTGGCAGAGGCAATGCCAGCACTGGAGGCTGCCCTTGCTGCACTCGACACCCTGAACCCCGCAGACATCTCCCTGGTGAAGTCCATGCAGAACCCACCCGGCCCGGTCAAGCTGGTCATGGAGAGCATTTGTGTCATGAAAGGGCTACGACCAGAGAGGAAGCCAGACCCCAGTGGCTCTGGTAATCCACACCAGCACCCTCACCCCACCCAGAGGCCTCAGAGTCTGCTGCTCCCTGACAGGGAGGGTGCCCCTACCCCCACCAGGCCAGTGGACAGCACCGTTTTGGAGGGATCAAGAAAAGTGCTGGGATGTACTTGTGCACCCGAGGTCTCACTTGGGTTTCTTATCCATCCCTTCTCCTCTCCATCCCCTCTCCTCTCCATCATCTGGGAGGTTGTGTCATCTGCGGGTGACTCTGAGCTGTGTCGGGGCCACTGCCTGCAAGTCGTACTAAAAATGAAGGTCACGTGGATGAAAGCCCATACAGAGCAGGACGTGTGGGAGAAGGAGAGGGACAGAGAGCAAGGGGAGAGAGGGCGACACAGGGAGACACAGGCAAGGTAGAAGGGCACTGAGAGACTGAGAAAGAGATGGAGAGAGAGACTCAAACACAGAGAGGGAGAGAGGGAAACCGTGAGGAAGACGAGGAGATGAAGAAACCAGGAGGGAGAAGGACAGAAACAAAAAGGGGGAAAGAGAGGCAGAGACTCATGCCTGAAGTCAGATAGGGAGAGACATGAGGGGGGAGGGATGTGGAGAGAGAAACCGTGAGAAAGGAAGAAAAACTGAGAGACAGAAAGGCTGAAGGAGAGAAATGGAGACAGAGAGACCTAGGGAGGCAGAGACAATCACTCGTGGAGTCAGAGTCCGAGCGAGCAAGTGGGAAGGAAAGACCAGGGTGGAAAGAAAGGAGTCAAAACAAGAGAGAGAAAGAGAGAGCAGTGCTAATGGAGAGTCAGGAAAGAAAAGGGCAAAGGGAGGCAGGGGCAGAAACACAGCAGAGACAAAGGAATAAGGAAGAAAGGAATGCCTCCTTTGGCAATCAAGCCTAGAAGTGTTTATAAGTTAACTACTCAGAATTCGGTGTGGGACCTTGTATTACGACCAGCATCTTGGAATTGAGCAACGGCCTTAAAAGACCAAGTCCAACGATGTTTGCTACCTTCTGCATTCTCCTTTCCCTTTCCCAGAAGCCTCCCTGACACTCCCTGACTCTCCCTCCTGTTCCCTCCCTTTCGGAGCATTCCCTTCTTTCCAGACAGATGCGGACCTAGAGCCACCTGAAGAAGATGGAAAGATAAGGAGGGAGAAACAGGAGGCGGCCTTTGCAAGAGAATCCTTTAGGAAGCTAGCCTAGTGTAATAAGAAACTCTGGTAGTGTAGTGGTTAAGGACTGTGTCTGCTAATCAAAAGGTTGGCAGTTCAAGACCACCAGGCGCTCCTTGGAAGCTTGACCAGGCAGTTCTACCCTGACCTCTAGGGGGCCTATGATTGAATACGACTCAATGGCAGTAGGTTTGCTTTGGCTTTGGTCTCAGTGTAGTAAGTGGGCCTGAGCAAGGACTTCTCCACCCCAGCTGCCAGCAGTCACCAGGGAGCTTGAAAAATACTGAAGCCTGTCTCACGTCCCATTAAGAGGTTTTTATTCCATTGTCCAGGGTGCAGCCTGAGCATTAAGTTTTGGTAGTTTCTAAGGTGCAACCAAGGCTGAGAACTGCTGTGATACACAAAGCAGGGACGGGTCACCAGCGTCAGTTTTTGTTGGATGATTAGTGATCAGCAGCACAGGACCCAACACCTACCTGCCTTACTTTAAAATTAAAGCAGATGGTGAACTGTAGCTTATGCAAATAACATGCGCTGGTTGTTCACTGCTGGCTCCCTGCCCCCCGAGGTATTTTCCTAGGCAAGCGCACATAAGAGGTACACGTTATTTCCGTAAAATTGCAGTGTATGGTTTGGAGTCCCCAGGCAGTGAAAACAGCCTGGTTGCTAACCAAAATGTTAGAAGTTCAAGTCCACCCAGAGTCACAGTGGAAGAAAGTGGATCACAGTGGTGATCTGCTTCCAAAAAGTCAGCCACTGAAAACTCTGTGGAGCAGTGTCTCTGGGAGTTGGGGTCAACCTGATGGGATCTTTGTTTTGTTTTTTTTTTTAAATCGATGTATATTATTCACCCAGCCCACAAATTTAGTGGGTACATTTAAATGGATTAAAAAAGAGTTGTCGAATTATCTTTAGGCACTTTTAATTTAAATGAAGCAGATCATTTTGCAGAATGTACACAAAAATTTTCATGTGAGCTATTTGGCTGGTGGCTGGGCTTACATTATAAATAAATGGGACACGTTTAACCTGTTTGACTGAACACAGTGTCTGAAAGTATAACTTTTTGAGGAGCCTGAGCTTAGCAATTGCTTATGGTACCATGAGCCAAAAAGACTCTTGATTTTTTTTTTCTGGACATGTCAACAAAAGCAGTGCTGTCCCAGGGTGGCATCCCAGCTCACTTGATCTGTGATTAGTCAGCAGCATGATTGGTGTGAAGGAAACTAGGGGCTTGCATTGTTTTCTGGGCATGCCACTGACAGCCTTCTGCCTGGGCCCCACCCCCCTCACTCGTTCCTACTGTCCACAAGGACACTTGGGGATCCTGTCCAACCCACCTCCCAGATTTGGAAAAGAATGTTCAAAATACTTGCTCAAAAGCTTGAACTCCTGCTACCCTCTCTGTCTATGAATGGAATACAGACCATCATTCATTCAGAAAATACTGATCACTGTTTTAGTCAGCTACTGCTGCTCCAACAGAGATCCCACAAAGTGGATGGCTTTAGCAAAGAAAGATTTATTCTTACACAATCCAGTAGGTTACAAGTCCAAATACAGGCTGTCTACTCCAGGGGAAGACTTTCCCTCTGTCAGCTCTGGAGGAAAGTCCTTGTGTTGTGTCCGTCTTTGTTCAGGGAGCATCTTGGTACAGGAACCTCAGGTCTGAGGGACAAGCTGTCCTCCCAGTGCTGCTTTCTTGATTGTGTGGGGTTCCCGATTCTCTGCTTGCTTCCCTTTCCTTTTATCTCTTATAAGATAAAAGGATGAAGGGTGCTGGTGGTGCAAGCCTCACTCCAGGGAAGCTCCCTTTACACTGGAGCAGGGAGATGACCTCAGGAAGGGATTTATAGTCCCACTCTAGTCCTCTTTTATCATACAACACAGGAAGATCACAAAATGGAGATCAACTATGAAGTATTGGGAATCATGGCCCAGCCAAAAGGCCTGCACCTATTAGGGGCAGCGCACAGTTCAATCCATGACAGTCACTGAATATCAGATGCTGAGCTTGATTCTAGTCCATACAACAGAGGCTTACAGCTTTGAGGGAGAAGTGGACAGTAAAAAGTAAACAAAAATAGCAAACTGTGATCAGTACTGTGAAGGGAACGCAGTACAGGTTTGGATATTCTTTAAGCTCCCAAGAGTTTCCAGGGGCAGCTGGAGTGGAAGGTGCTGGCCTAGCTCATATTGATCTGGCCCATTTATTATACTTGGCTGTTTTCTTGAAGAATTCTCTTGTAAAGTACACGTTCTGGCTGAGATAAGACAAGATGCTGGTGGAGAGATGAGGGGCTACCTTAGAAAGAGTCATTAATCTAGAGAAGCCTGTCTGTGGAGGTGGCTTTTAAAATGAAATCCGAAGTATGGGCAGGAGCCAGCCAGATGCCAATTACAGGTGAAGGATTCACAGGTAGGAAAGCACTTAGGATCACAGAGTAATTGCTAGAAGGTGCTTTGTGACCCAAGTCCAGACAGTGAGGGAGAGCGGCTGGGGATGAGTTTGGTGAGGTTGGCTGGCCTCCCAGGCTATGGCGAGGAACTTGGATGGTTGGTTCCAAGTATAACCAGTAACTCCCTAGTGTTTCACATGTGGCCAGAAGGTCTTAATAACACAGCCTGTCATCTCTGCTTCTTGTACCCAACAGGTAAGATGATAGAAGACTTCTGGGGAGTGTCAAAAAAGATTCTAGGAGATATGAAGTTCTTGGAGAGTCTGAAGACATACGATAAAGACAACATCCCCTCAACTGTCATGAAGAGGATCCGGGAGAGGTTTATTGATCACCCAGACTTCCAGCCAGCTGTCATTAAAAATGTGTCCTCGGCTTGTGAAGGGCTGTGCAAGTGGGTGAGGGCCATGGAGGTGTATGACCGTGTGGCCAAAGTGGTGGCTCCCAAACGGGAGCGGCTAAAGGAGGCCGAGGGGAAACTGAGCGCCCAGATGCAGAAACTGAACCTGAAGCGGGCGGAGCTGAAGCTGGTGGAAGACCGCCTGCAGGCCCTGAACGATGAGTTTGAAGACATGAACCTCAAGAAAAACGCCTTGGAGGAAAACATCGATGTCTGCTCCCAAAAGCTGATCAGGGCGGAGAAGCTGATCAGCGGTCTTGGGGGAGAGAAGGACAGATGGACAGAAGCTGCCCGGCAGCTGGGGGTCCGCTATATTAACCTGACAGGGGATGTGTTGCTGTCTGCGGGCACAGTGGCTTACCTGGGTGCCTTTACAGTAGATTATCGGACCAAGTGCCAACAGCAGTGGTTGGAGCAGTGCAAGGAGAAGGTCATTCCTGGCTCTGCTGACTTTAGTCTCAGCCACACGCTGGGGGATCCAGTGAAAATCCGGGCCTGGCAGATTGCTGGGCTGCCCATTGACTCCTTCTCCATTGACAATGGCATCATTGTGTCCAATTCCAGACGTTGGGCCTTAATGATAGACCCACAGGGCCAAGCCAATAAGTGGATCAAGAACATGGAGAAAGCTAATAAGCTGTCTGTCATCAAGTTCACCGATGCCAACTACATGCGAACCCTGGAAAACGCCCTGCAGTTCGGCACTCCTGTCTTACTTGAGAACATTGGAGAGGAGCTGGATGCCTCTATCGAACCCATCTTGCTCAAGGCAACATTTAGGCAGCAAGGGGTTGAGTACATGAGACTGGGTGAAAATATCATTGAATACTCCAGGAATTTTAAGTTCTACATCACGACCCGCTTGAGGAACCCCCATTACGTTCCTGAAGTTGCCGTGAAAGTCTGTCTCCTTAACTTCATGATCACCCCCTTGGGTCTCCAAGATCAACTCCTCGGCATTGTGGCTGCCAAGGAGAAGCCCGAACTGGAAGAGAAGAAGAACCAGTTGATTGTGGAAAGTGCCAAGAACAAGAAACAGCTAAAGGAAATTGAAGACAAGATCTTGGAGGTCCTCTCCTTGTCTAAGGGCAACATCCTTGAGGATGAAACTGCCATCAAAGTTTTGTCTTCCTCTAAAGTGCTGTCTGCAGAAATATCTGAGAAACAGGAAATTGCTTCTATGACAGAGACACAGATTGACGAGACACGGATGGGCTACAAGCCTGTGGCCGTTCATTCGGCCACCATCTTCTTTTGTATCTCTGACCTGGCCAACATTGAGCCGATGTACCAATACTCCCTGACCTGGTTCATCCACTTGTATGTCCAGTCCCTGGTGAACAGTAAGAAAAGTGATGAGCTAGACCTACGAACTGAGTACATCATTGAGCACTTCACCCTGAGCATTTACAACAATGTCTGCCGCTCTCTGTTTGAGAAAGACAAGCTACTCTTCTCCTTCCTCCTGACCATCGGCATCATGAAACAGAAAAACCAAATTAACGAGGACATTTGGTACTTCCTTCTGACTGGAGGTGTTGCCTTGGAAAACCCCTACCCCAACCCAGCCCCCGAGTGGCTGTCCGAGAAGGCGTGGTCAGAGGTGGTCCGTGCGTCCACATTACCCACACTGAAAGGCCTGATGGAATGTTTTCAGGAAAGTGTGGAGGACTGGAAACTTATCTATGACTCAGCCTGGCCCCAGGAGGAGACGTTTCCTGGACAGTGGGAGTTCGTTTCAGGACTGGAGAGGATGGTGATCCTGCGATGTCTGCGGCCTGACAAGATTGTCCCAGCCGTTCGGGAGTTCATTGCTGCACACATGGGAAGGGTCTATGTTGAACCTCCGACCTTTGACCTCCAGGGTTCCTACAACGATTCCAATTGTTGTGCACCATTGATTTTCGTGTTGTCTCCAGGGGCAGACCCAATGGCAGGTAAGGACAGAATGTTGCAGAAGGGTAGAATGGGGAAAGCCCAGAGTGAGTAGATAGATATATGGAGGGTGAAGACGTATCTCTGACAGCAGAGGTCTCAAACTCAAGTGGCTGAGACGGCCAAGCAGATGGCTGCGATAACATCTGGACAACTGAAGACTTCTCTTTATTGGCTAAAAAGGGAGCAGCTGCTGCTCAGCTCTGATGAACTGTGCCAAGTGGTGATGTGAGCCTGGGATGACCAGATCATCTGATGATTTTTCCAGAAAAAGCAGACATATCCCACTTTAAATTGTCATCAGTCATTCAGATTTCTTAACTATCTTGTGAGGTCCAGGCCAGGGACCTGATTCAGCCTGCTGGCTTCTAGTCTGTCATCTTAGTCTTGAACCATTTTCTCTGGCTATTGCTTCTTCCAGCAAGGCTTTTTCTTTTCCTTTAAAAAAAAAAAAAAAAAAAAAAAAAATTTTGTTTTTTTGTTTTTTGAATCACTGATACTGCATTGTAGATTTTTTTTAAAAATCAAATAATGCCAAAAGATATAGGACAGGGGTTTCCTCTGAATATAGTTCAAATAAGACAGGTAGAATAGATGCTTCATTCTTTCTCTTCGTTTGTCAGCTTTGAGAATAACTCACTGATGTCCTAGTAAACGCCTTGGACACTTTGGTGGTGTAGTGATGAAGGCTGGCAGTTCAGATCCACCAGGCATTCCTCGGAAACTCTATGGGGCAGTTCTGTGAATCAGAATCACCTCAGCAGCAGTGGATTTGGTTTGTGTGTGTGATTTTTTAGTAAACTCCTATGTGGACCAATACAAAGTTTTGTAGTTTTGTGAATTAACAGATTTTTTAAAAAAAAACTTACTTGATTTGTCACATATGGTGATATTTTACCCCTTGGCTGCATAATACTTTTTGATGTCTTATCACTTAGTCTTTGGCCTGTGGGCACGCCTCCCCGCCTGAGCCCTCCTGATGTAACCCAGGTAGTTTTCCGGTAGCTTCCTTGCTTTCTAGAACTCCGTATAATCCAGACCTGTCTCATACATGTCCTGCCCTGAACACTGTTTCTCTTAGCAAACAGCACTGTTTGGAAACTGCGAGCCAGGTGCTAGAGGTGTTCCTTGCTGGGGTAGATCATCGCTCCCAGACCTCAATTCTCTCTTTGACTGTATTTACTTATTTTTATTGTGTTTTAAGTGGAAGTTTACAGTTCAAGTTGGTTTCTCATACAAAAACTTCCGTGCACTTTGCTGTGTGACCCTCGCTGTTCTCCCAGCACTGTGACAGCACACTCCTCCCCCCTGCCCCAGTATTTCCTCTGTCCATTTAGCCAGCTCTTGTCCCCTTTCTTTGGTTGTATTTGATCTGCTTTTTTAAAGCAGTGTTTGTATTTTTATTATCAGTGCCTGTGATTTCCATTTCTGGTTTTCTTTGTTTTGTTCCAAATCCATGTATTCTTTTTTTTTTGTCTTCATAAAATTCTGAATTTTTATTATGTTTTATGTTCCTTTCTTTAATGATTTTCCTTGTTGTTCTTTTATGGTCTCTTTCACAGACTAGGTGTGATCCTTCAGTGTTGATTCTACTGATTGTTTTACGTGCTGGTTATCCCTTACAGTAATGTATACCCTCATGTAATTTGTAACTTTTTATTGTGAATTCATCCTGTCAGGAAACTTTATATTACTTTGTGGGAGTTCCATATACTTTACAAAGTTGTTCCTACAACTTTGTAGGAACAAATACTGGTGCCTCAGGATATCCATCATTCTGGATCATTTTTGTGGGAAATTTCTCAGCTTGGGAATCCCATGCAACACGGTACTGTAAATTTACACCCTTCATCTTCGTGTCAGAGAGGCTTGGGATTTGGACTTCTTGCTGGAGAGTTGCTGCTATAGTTTATTTTCCCCAGGCTCTAGGTCAGTGATGAGCTCTGTGTTGCCTCCTGGAGTTGGTCACTAGATTTCTGGCCTTCTTAACATGAAGGCATGGCGCTTTTAGCATCCTGACTTTATACAAAAGTCTCAGTTCCAGCTCAGCACTGGCAGAAAAGTTATGTCTCCCACAGGCATTAGAATTCTAGCCTCCAGGCTGAGTACATCAAGTATGGTTGTTTCCTATGGTGAAATACTATGCAGCCATGAAAAAGAATAAGCCGTTACGATGGTGGCATAGTGGTTAAAAGATCAGCTGCTAATCATAAAGATCACAGTTCACCAGCTGCTCCTTGGAAACCTTATGGTACAGTTCTACTCTGTCTTGCACAGTTGTTATGAATCAAAATCAACTCAACAGCCGTAGGTTTTTTGTTTTATATGTGTAGATCTGGAAAGATTCATGAGACACACTGTTAAGCGAAGGAAGCAAATGCAGTATTCTACCATGCATTCATATAGTTGTATGTATAGATTTGTTTAAATGCATAACATATCTGGAAGGGCTGACAGAAAGCTAGTAACTTTGATTGCCTTTGGAGAAGACCACAGGATGGCTAAGGGGAGTGAAAAGGGCTTGCCCTTCATTATACAAATGCCCCTGTATTTTGTAAATTTGTAAAAATTTGGTTCCTGGATCTTTGGTTCTGTGCTCACCTTTCTGATTTTGAACTCCCTCTTCACTTTTGACACTTCAGAATTTCTCTTCCTTTTTGTCTCCCCCTCGAGGTTGTGTGATTTTTTTTTTTTTATGAAGAATTACATAGTTGGAATTGACTATAGCCTAGTCCAGCAGATTACTAATATCTAAAGTTTTCCCAAAGAGATGTTTAGTTGGTAACTAGTGAGAGCCAATGAGCCTCTTTCTGAGTCCAGAATTTTAATGCAGCCCCTTCTGTGTTGCCGTCGCTAAGATGTTCTTAGCTAGCCTCTTGTCTTTAAAAAAGCCCTTTTCTTCCTGGTCTCAGGCTTGCTGAAGTTTGCTGATGATCTTGGCATGGGAGGTGCCAAAACACAGACCATCTCCCTGGGCCAAGGCCAAGGCCCGATCGCTGCCAAAATGATCAACGCTGCCATCAAAGATGGGACGTGGGTGGTCTTACAGAACTGCCATCTGGCCACAAGCTGGATGCCCACACTAGAGACAATCTGCGAGGAGGTGATCATTCCTGAGAGTACCAACTTCGGGTTCAGGTGAGACGCTGCCCATCTCCAGGCATTTATGCTGATGGCTGGGAATGCATAGACGAACAGGACATAGTCCCTGCCCTGAGGAAGTGCTCAGTCTCGGAAAACATAGCTCATAAATGAGTAATGTTGATACTATGCAATACCTGCTGTTCTCACAGTTTGCGCAAGAGCCAAGGAGCACGGAAAAGGTGGGAGAAAAATTGGAAAAGACCTGGAGGCCTGACAGTTGTTTGGGGTTTTGAAAGATGAGTAGGAGTTTGCCAAGAAGGGCATTTCAGGCACAAAGAACAGCATTTACAGAAGCAAAGAGGAACATTACGGGAATGTCACGAAGTTTGCCAATGACCCTAGGGTATATGTGGGGGCCAGAAATGATAGCAGATATGTCTAAGAAGGTAGACTAAATGGCAGCAAATCTAATTTTTTGAAATTAGTATTTATTGAAAAAGAATTCTGTGTGTAGTCCAAGCACTTTTTTTTTATTTCTCTTTGCTATAGTTCTTTCATCTCCACAGAATTTTAATCAACATTGGAAATAGCTCGATTTTTTGTGACCTCTAAAGCCCAACTTGGCTTGGCTTTAAAGCCCAGTAAAGCTAGGCCTTGTGTGTTGCATTCACAGAAGGAGGAGATGAACCCAACAGACTTTAAAGCCCTTTTCAGCTCAAACATTCAGCATCTCACTTGTTCTAGGGCCGAGTCAGCAAACACCAGTCTGCAGGACAAGTCGGCTTGCTTCTGGCTTTTGAACAGCTCACAAGCTAAAACTCATTTTTATGTTTTTAAGTGGTTAAAAAAAATCAAAAGAAGAATAATTTCTTGAACATGAAAATTAGATGAAATCCACATTTCAGTGTTTGTCAATAAAGTTTTATTGAAAGACAGCCACACTTACTCATTTGTGTCTTGTCTGTGGCTGCTTCTGGACTATAACAAGTATCTATGACTGAGACCATAGTGCCATGAAGCTTAAAATATTGGCTATTTGGTCCTTTATAAGAAAAGTTTGCTAAGTTCTGCTCTAGGCAATGATGCATGCTCGTTGTTTTCATTTTAGTTATATCTGTCTAAAACTAGGAAAGTGTTTGATGCCTATTTACAAAACCAGATTTGGCTGTAATTGATTTGTATTCATGTAAGGATTCCAGAACCAAAAACCAAACCAAACTTCTTGCCGTCAAGTTGATTCCAACTCATAGCAACCATGTAAGACGAGGTAGAACTGCCCCTTAGAGTCCAAGCGTTGGTGGTGGTTGAAACTGCTGACCTTTTGGTTAGCAATCAGATGTTTAACCACTGCACCACCAGGTCTCCAAGAATTCCAAAGGAGAGGAAATTTAGGGGAGGCTCATTAATTTCAAGAAGTTAATTCATTAAGTGTGCTGAGTTGATTCATTGATTCAATGGCACACTCATCGAAGAAAAAGTTCATGCTGACATTTAAGGTTGTCTGTGACATGGTCTGGAGGCCCTAGTGATGTAGTGGCTGGGGCTGCTGACCAAAAGGTCAGCAGTTCCAATCTGCCAGGTGCTCCTCCTCTCATATAGTATCACTAGGAGTCAGAAATGACTCGATGGCGATGCGTTTGGTTTTGGGTTTTGTAGTATAGTTGAGGAGCTCTGGTTGCATGGTGGGTAGAAGCTCAGCTGTTATCCATAAGGTCAGCTGTTCAGATCCTCCAGAAATTTCTAGGAAAACCTGTGTGGCACTTCTGCCCTGTTCTGTAGGGATGCTGTGAGTTGAAATTGACTTGATGACAATGAGTTTTGGTGTCTCTTTTTTTTTTTTTTAAATAATGTAAATAGTGGTGCAGTGGTTAAACACTCAGCTGCTAACCAGGAGGTCAGCAGTTGGAACTCATGGGGGCTTTGAGAGACAAGAGACTTGGTGACCTGCTCCCATAAAGATTTTAGCCTAGGACATGCTGTGGATGGTTCTTCTCTGCCACATGGGGTCACTATGAGTCCGAACTGATTTGATGTCACACAACGTAATATGGTCCTACCTAACCCAGAAGTCAGAAACTCAAGTGCCTGCAGGAGCCAGGCATGTAACATAAATAAGTGAAGATGCCTGTAGTACAGCAGCAATCTCATGGGCATCCAGCAGCAGTGTTGGACAGCGATAGGGAGTGGTGGGGACTGCGGTGAACCAGGAGCATGTGCCCTGTGGAGAAGGAACAGTTCTGCTCAGTACCAGCTCACTGCTGCACGTAGATGTAAAGGCCTCTTGTGATCAGAGTTTCTGGTTTTTAAAAAGTAGAACTCTAGAATTTTAAAAGAAAGCTCTAGATTTTCAAAAATTGGCAACTACTTTGAAAATACATTACCACGCTGGGTAGGTTGCCATAGTGTGAGCCAAGCAGCGCCTGTCTGCAGACTGAAGTCAGGCCTCGGCCCACCAGTTGGTGGTCTCTTCATTCTCTTCGTTTCCTTCCAACTGGGCCTGGACCACACCAGGCTGCCCGCTGAGCCGTACTGTATGCCCAGCTTTCCTTCCTCAGCACAACTGCTCATCCTGTGTCCTCTGTCTGTAAAGACCTCCCACCCCTGACCCACCTGCTGAAAGCCTCTCTCTCTAATGCCAGCAAAGAAAGCAAGATGCCACAGTGTGTGTATAACTTGAGCTCAGGGAGGAAAAGGAAATGAAGGAAAGTCTGCCAGATGATAGGCCAAAATGTTAACCTCTTGGTGGTGAAGTTATAAATATTACGTCTTCCCCAATGCTTTCACACATGTTCTTTGTGAAAACAGATAAACGTTTGTATTTAAAAAGAAAAAAGAAAAAGAAATCCTTGGTGTTGTTCAGGGCCCGTTTCGAAGACTGTTTCCTCTACGGCAGGGGTGAGAAAACCTTGCCTATGAAGGGCTCAGGTATTTAATATTTTCCGCATTGAGGGTCATATGGTTTCTGTTGGAAATGTTCAATTCTGCTCTCATAGTGCAAAGAGCAGTATAGACAATATGTAAATGAGGGGCATGGCCATGGTCCAATAAAACTTTATTTACAAAAACAGGCAGTGTGCTGCCTTTGGCTTGATGACCACAGTCTGCCGACTTGGGTCTCTGGTGTTTGCCTGGCTCCCCACAACCCCTCAGAAGCTCCCATAGCCCTTTATTTTTCTTTCGCTATGGTCTTGATTTTCTAATGTTGTGGACTGTCGTATCCTGTCTGCTCTTCTTCCCTTCCTGGTGCCCTGTTTACTTCCCATTGTTTCTGGAAACAACGCTTTGCTCACTTTAGTACTCCAGTGGAGCCTGATGTAGTACTTTGCTGTAAAAGCCCATTATTGCTCAAGAACTCCAGCAGGAGAAGCAGCGCGGTCTGGTGATTCAGAGCAGGGGCTCTGGAGACAGGGAGTGCCAAGCTCACATTGTGGTTTCAGCTGCTTTTAAGTTACGAAGCGCCTTCTGACACCAGCTGTAAATGTCTTCTCTGACACTAATTTCAAAGGCACTTCTTCTAACCCTGACCCCCCAGATTTGGAGCACAAATTTCACATATTAAGGGGCACGGTCTTCTAGACTGCCACATCCACCCAAGCCTTCAGACACCAGCCACAAGCTCAGGGGTCCTGGGTACACCTGCACTTCTGACCAACTAGCTACAAATTCAGGAGTTCACTAATGTGCTCGAACAGTTGACAGAGCTTGGGTTACTCAAGATTACAGTTTTATTATAGCAAAAGTGATTCAAAGGAAGAGATACATAGGGTGAGGTCTGGGAGGATCCCCAAAGTGAAGCGTCCACATCCCAAGGGACGCCTCACCTCCCAGTTACGTTATCACTGCGTCAGTGTCTGTCACCAACCAGGAAGTTCATTTGAGCTTCAGGGTCCAGAACTTTTATCTGGGTTTCATTATGTCGGCATGATTGGCCCACGGTGTTAAACAGTCTACAGCCCACCTCCCCTCCCTAAAGGTCAAGCAGATGGTTTGTGGTGGTTTCAGGCCTGGCCGGTCCCCACCCAGTAAAAGTCACCTCATTAGCATAACCCACCAGGTGTGGTTGGAAGTCTTCAGTGATTGACAAAGTTACACCAGTCATTCAGGAAATGCTGGAGTTTAGAGTTGTGTCTTGCAAAAACCAAGGAAAACAGTACATTCTTTAGTTAAAGTGGTTCTTCCTGCTGTACTCCTGCACACCTCCCACACCTCCGTTTTCTCTTTTATATACCTACCGAAAACCGAAAAACCAAACCCACTGCCATCAAGTTGATTCCAACTCATAGCACAGGGTAGAACTGCCCCAGAGAGCCCTCAAGGAGTGTATGTTGGATTTGAACAGCTGACCTTTTAGGTTAACAGCCACACCTACCTACCTGTTGCCATAGAATCAATCCTAGCTCATAGTGACTCTGTAAGGACACAGTAGAACTGCCCCCTAAGGCCTCTGAGGCTGTCATCTCTGCAGAAGCAGACTGTCACTACTTACTCCCAGGTTTTTGCTGGTGGGTTCAAACTGCCGACCCTTTGGTTAGACAATGAGTGCTTTAAACATTGTGCCACCAGAGCTCCCTTCTTTTGTAAAAGGGAATAGTAATAACGTCCTCATAGGTAGGAGTGAGATTAAAGCACATGAAAGTACAGATATTACATTCTTAGCACCAATTTGACATCTAGTGCTATTATTTCTTGTTACTGCAATGTAGCATTCTTGGCGTAATTTCCAAGAGTAACTTAATAACCTTGTTAAGGCAGATTGTCAGACTGCTGGATACAGACAGTGACTTACTGCGTTGCTCTAAATAGCTATGTCTGTTGTCCTCCCAGGCTCTGGCTCACCAGCTATCCATCAGAGAAGTTTCCAGTCAGCATTCTCCAGAATGGGGTCAAAATGACCAATGAGCCCCCCAAAGGGCTGCGTGCCAACCTCTTACGGTCCTACCTCAATGACCCCATCTCGGACCCCATCTTCTTCCAAGGCTGCACGAAAGCAGTAATGTGGCAGAAGCTTTTGTTTGGCCTTTGCTTCTTCCACGCCATCGTTCAGGAGAGGCGAAACTTCGGACCCCTGGGTAAGGAATGAATGAAAGCTCACCTGAGTTCCCTGTAGGAAAGATCACAGCTGGATGAAGGTATGTGTCCGAGTGTGTGTTCAAGCTTGTACTCAGGTAGAATGGCCAGTAAAATATGGTAGCAGTATGTCCCGGGTAGTATTTCGGGCATACCTGTACTGAAAATAATTTATCTGAAATTAAAATTGAACTGTGTGTCCTCTAATTTTATTTGCTAAATCTGACAACCCTGGAACAAGCTCAATGTCTAGGTCAGGGAAAGATGTGATGCTCCAGAATTGAAGATCCCCTAATCACTGAAATAATGGGATAATGAGAGGAAACCCTGGTGGTATCGTGGCTAAGTGCTATGTCTGCTAACCAAAAGGTGGGCAGTTGAAATCCACTCAGGCTCTCCCTGGAAACTCTATGGGGTAGTTCTACTCTGTCCTATAAGGTCACTGTGAGTCAGAATTGACTTGACTACAAAAGGTTTTGAGTGATAATAAGAAGGGGATGCTTCCCTTTGGCCTGTTGTATTTACCTATCTTAGGCACGGGGACCATTATCCGGAGAGTTGTCCCCAGGTAATTTGTAACACTTTAGAGTAGCTTCCTTGATGTGTGCCTAACAATGAAAGACAAAAGCACCACCTACCCCAGGACATTTGTCTGTGCTTCTTGAAAAAAGTGAAAATAAATTTCTTTATTACTGTAGCATTCACAGGGTGATTTCCAAGTAACTTAATAGCCTTGTTAGAGCAGATTGCTGAACTGTCGAATACAACGCCGGTGTCACTCTGGCTGTAACCGTCTGATTACCTTCCTCTTACCTATCCTTGGAGTGACCCACCTCGACACATTCTCAGTTGTTCTTCTGGGTTAGGTAAGGAGGCCGTTGTCAGCTTGGTCTCTCTGAGCAGTCCTCTCCTTTTCCTTCTGCCTGCAGTCCTCTAGCCCTGGTTAGCTCCAGAGACCACCTGACACTGCGCACAGAGGGGTGGGGGGGACTAGATAGCCTCTGCATTTCATCTATCACCGTCTCCCACCACTGCCCTCACCTACCCAGGCCAGACTTCCAAAATTCAGTGCAAGGATTTGGCTTGTATCCCACTTCCCAGTTGTGTTTTATTTTGCCAGCAAACTCAAATTTGATGATTTTATTATTTTAATTTCAGTGTGAATGCTGCAAGGAAAATAAAGTCCTCTATAAAGCCCAGGTCTAGCCAGATTCTGTTTTCTGACACCAGGGCCAGGTTCACACATTTCTGTTATCTGGCCCCAGGGGGCTTTTAACATTATGCCTGTGGACATCGCATTGGCATGTAGTCAGTTCTGATTCACGGTAACACCATGTGTGTGGAGTAGAACTGCAATCTGCCGGCTTTTCAAGGTTGTGATCTTTGCAAGCAGATAGATCGCCAGACCTTTCTTCCTAGGTACCTCTGGATGGTTGAATGGTTGAGCGGCTCACAGCAGAGTGCTTAGTGATTTGCACCATCCAGGAGCATCTATCCCCAGAAACTGTTGCTGCTGTTAGTCGCTGTTGAGTCGATTCCAACTCATGGCGACCCCATATGTGGAAAACCCTGCTCCGTGGGATTTTCAAGGTCAAGGCTGTCACCTTTTGGAAGCAGATCACCATACCCTAGGCACCTCTGGGTGGGTTCCAACCATCAACCTTTTGGCCTTTTGGCTAGTGGTCGAGTGCTGGCCCTTTTGTACCACCCAGGCAGCCACTACTCTTGGAAACAGAAGCCACGGTTTCGTCAAGCCTGGCCGTCCAGTTCTCCCACGAGCTTGAGGAGGGGCGTGAGCAGAGCTAACTTAGTCTTGTTGCCCATTCCAGATAGACACTGTTCTCTAGCTCTGCCTTGATGTTTGTTCTGGAGCTCCACGCGCTACCACCATATTCCAGCCAAGGTGAATTATTCTCCTTCCACAAATCCCAGGATGTCAACATCTGCCTTAACACATGGCAAGATCCGTAAGGAAATGGATTTAGAATGGATGTTTCTCAAGCAGAATGGCTCCCACGTTGGCAGTAAATGTCAAGGCTAATAGTTGGCCCTGGGTTTGATATTCATGGGCTGAATGACTCTTGTTGATCCATAAACGATGCTTAATTTCCACCCCACCAGCTCCACCTCTGAGGGGAAATTACGAGAACTTGGCAGTGACGCCTCCATTTCTTCTCTGCCTTATGCAGGCTGGAATATTCCTTATGAGTTCAATGAATCTGACTTGAGGATTAGCATGCGGCAGATCCAGATGTTTCTGAACGACTACAAGGAGGTGCCCTTTGATGCTCTCATCTACCTGACAGGTAACCCTGCTGTTAGGCTCCATCCTCCTGCTTCTCTGCTCTGCTCTCCATTCACTCCTTCACTCAGCCAACACAGAATGCTGGTCACCTTGTTGGAGATGGTGAAAAACCAAGGTCACAGAAATATAACCCTTACCTTGAAAACCAAAACCAAACCTACTGCTGTTGAATCGATGCCTACTCATAGCAACCCTATGAGATATAGGAGAACTGCCCCATAGACTTTCCAAGGAGCGCCTGGTGGGTCTGAACTGCTGACCTTTTCATTAGCAGGCATAGCATTTACCCACTGGGCCACCAGAGTTTGCATGGCATCTCAAGGTAGAGGGAAGCCCTGGTGGCATAGTGGTTAAGAGCTACAGCTGCTAACCAAAAGGTCAGCAGTTCGAAGCAACTGGCTGTTCCTTGGAAACTCTGTGGGGCAGTTCTACTCTGTCTCATAGGGTCACTGTGAGTCAGAATCGACTTGATGGCAATGGGATTTTTTTGAGGTGGCTCACAGACTAATAAGAGAAAGAAAAACATAAAGAAGTAACTGAGAACGTGATGATAAGTTCAACTAGAGAAAGATTTGTAAGGTAGAAAGCCATCATAGTGATTAAATCTTGGGAGGAACGTGGAGAGGGAGCGGGGTGTCCTGGAGGACTTCCTGAATGCATACGTAAGAGATGGGTTTTGAAGACTAAGCAGGAGTTTTACAAATAGAAGATGAAGAGAAGCAATAGACAAGAGGAAGAAAACACTGCCCAGCAGACAGACCATACGGGAGAAACAGCACTTGGTGTTTTGTATTAAAGCAATTCACCAGCAAGCTTTTATTAGTCATCCACTTATATACTCATACAGAATAGATACCCCTTGCCTTCTAGCCGATTCTGGCTCATAGAAACCCTGTAGGAGAGAACAGAACTACCCCATAGGGTTTCCAGGGCTTTAAGGAAACAGATAGCCACATCTTTCTTCCACAGAGTGGCTGGTGGGTTCACACTGCAGGCCTTTCAGTTAGCAGCCACGCACTCATCACTGCATCACCAGAGCTCCTTAGTACACAGTAGAGGAGAATGTAATGTAGAAAACTTGGTCCACACCCTCAAAAAGCGCGCCAGGTGTTCCCAGAGACAGGAGACGGAGCAGAGGCATGCTAGAGAAATGGGATACCATGCCCCAAGTTTTCAACATAAAAACTAGGGCACCTTCAAGATCATGCCCAAGTTTCTTCCTAAGCCCTGGGTCCACCATCTTTCTACACTAAGGACTTGGTCCACATCCTTTCCCCAAGCCTATATAAATACAGTCTGTGTGCTGATCACAGCATCTAGGGAGCTCCATGTTGGTAAACCTGCCTCCTAACTGAAGAGACTGAGGCTGAGAGCAGCAATTCTCAGCCCCAGGCAGCTCTGCTTCCCAGGGGACATGTGGAACCATTCATAATAATCTCTAATAATAATAAAAGTTAAATTTTAATAAATGATAGCTTATTACTGATCCCTTGGTAATGCCTTAATAGTAGTATTGCTATTATTATTAGTAAGTGTCTGAAGTCATTTTGAATTGTCACAGTGGAGTAAGGTGCTACTAGTATCGAGCAGGCAGAGGCCAGGGACACTGCTAAATATCCTTCAACGCATGGGGAGAGGCCCCTGCAACAAAGAATGATGCTGTCTGAAGACTCAGTAGTATTGAGTGATTGCATTCAGTGGATCGTTGTTTGATGACAGAAGTTGTGTAAGGAAGTGGGTCCTACTCCTGTTGTTCCAGGCCTCACAACAGCACATCCAAAGACTCATCTTCAGACCGTAGGATGACTACATAATGACCCTGAGATCTAGTCTCAGCAGAGGGCTGCCCACAGGTCATAAACCAAGCTGCTCCAACAAGTTAGGATGGGCTTTTTAGGATGAGGTAATAACAAAACCCAGATCGCTGCCACTGAGTCTCTTCTGACTTGCAGTGACCATACAGAGCAGAGCTACCCTATAGGGTGTCCAAAGCTGTAATCTTTATGGACAGCTTTGGACATGTCAGGAGGGATCAGTCCCTGGGGAAGGATCTGATGCTTGGTAAAGCAGGGGATCAGGGAAAAAGAGGAAGACCCTTGACAAGATGGATTGACACACAGTGGCTGCAACAGTGGACTTAAGCGTAACAATGATTGTGGGCATTGGCACAGGACTGGACAGTGTTTGGTTCTGTTGTAGGGTCGCTGTGAGTTGGAACCAACTTGACAGCACCTAATCACAACAGTCTTTTTTTTAAAATTGTGATTAAGTGGAAGTGTACCATTCAGTTTAAATTTGCATGCCCACCTGTCTGCAGCTCCTGCTCTCCTCGCATGGTGACCGCACACTCCCCCTTTTGGTTCTGTGTATGTCGTATCCTCTTAACGATCTCCATCCCCTCCTCTCCACCCTCTCTTCTCCCTTCTAGTAAGAGGCCAGTAGGACAGCATCCGATAGATGCATAGATAGAACCAGAAAGTGCACACACAGTATGGTCACACACAACAACAGTCTTTATGGCAGCAGACGCCCCCTCTCTGGCAGACAACTCGCGGGTTCAGACCTCCCACGTTTTCAGCGAGCAGCCCAGTGCTCAACCACTGCACCACAAGGATTCCTTCCTGACATAACAAACACCCCCTAAATTTCAAAGGCTAAGCCAGCAAAGGTCTGTTTATTGCCCACACTGCATGTCCAGTGTAAATGTCCAGTGTGAATAGGCAGGGACCACTGAACATTTGTCCCTGCCTATCAGGAACACAGTGAACAACTCCAGTAACTTCCGATGCCACCGTCAAACGTGTTTGTCTGGTCACTGCCCAAAGGTAGCACTGAGGGGCTCACACTAGCAAAAACTTGTCACTTGGTCCCAACCCACTGCAGAGGACCCCAGGAAGTGTAATCTCCCTATATGTCTGAAAATAAAGAATAACCAGCTATCAGTGACTAGTAGAAGTCGCTGCAATACTAACACAAGAGGTAGATCTACTTTACAGATGTGTGGTCATCAAGTCAGATGGGCTAAAGTCATTACGCTCTTAATCTGGTACCCAGCCCTGTGGCAGGGACAAGGGAGAATTCAGAAGAGGCTGAAGGCACATCCTCACCCTTCTAGAAATTTGTGCTCTTGCTACAAAGAGTAGACATAGGTAGCTCTAATAGACATATGTAGCTCTTGGATAAACACAAAACCCAAAGCCTGCAGAGGTATCCCCTGCAGGAATATTTACTGGTGTGGGAGTGATGGAGGACCTTGGGCCCTGACGCTGCCTGTGATTTACCTTCACCTGAGGTCCCTCTTGGGTGCCCTCTAGTACTGCTTGCTCCTTAACACTGTAGCTCAGTGCCCTCCTAAACCTCTTTAGAGCTGAGCTAGGGTGTGATGTTCAAACTGAACATTACAGAGGAGCTTCGGAGTCTGGGTGGTCTGACGGAAGGTCCAACTGCTTCTGTGTGTCTTCTCTCAAGATGAGTTCCTCTTAGTCCCTTCTCGTCTAGCTAGCCACTCAGGAGTCTCCCTCTAGACATCAAGATGCTTCCAAGTCAAGATCAAGATCAAGAGAAGCTCACCAACTCAGGTCATGCTTCCTGAGCCCTGCGTCTTCCCCGTAGGACCGAAAATAAGTCCACCCTTTCAGGGAGTCCCACATGGATGGATTTTGTCCTTGCATGTTGTCCCCAGCTACCAAATACCCGATGGCACACACATTCTCTAAGTTCAGTAGAACATACTGTGGAATCTGACCAGCGAGAAAGTGCTTCATGGCATTAGTGGGCTTGGTTTGATGTCGCCTCCCAAAAAATCACCTAATTCTTCATTTAGAGGTCTAAATGCAGAAACTTAAGTCTCAGAGAATGATGTTAATGACTGGGGGGTGGGGGCACATCCCCAAGCAGTATATATAGGATAGTATCAATTTTATAAAAGATACATGCTTGCACTAACTGTATGTAATGTAATACTTGCTATGTAAGCATTATAGTAAATGCTTTATAGGCATTATTTCATTTAATTTTAACCATAACCTTGTAAGATGGGTACTACAATTACCTCTGCACCTTTTTTTTAATCTCTGCTTCTTGATAGATGAGAAACTGCTTTTAAGTGGCAGAGCTGGAACTGAGGACTGTCTCAGGCCCAAGTCTTTGCCCTGAACTAAATTTCACATGTATGCATATACACATACAGGAACAGTGTCTGGGAAATACCTAAGTATTAATAGTTCTCTGGTAGAATTACTGGCAGTTGTTTTTTTTTTGTTTGTTTGTTTTGTATTTTGGTTCATTTTCACATTCTAATTTCTAATACAGTGAGCAGGTACTATTTTGTAGCAACCATAGGACCGAAAAAGCTTATCCTTATCCCAAGATCTCCTTAGCCGGAAGCATTCCCAGTTTTAGATTCAAGACCAAGTTTATTCTGACCTTCCTGGGCCTCAACTTCTTCCTCTGCTGGTTCTCCCCAGGGGAATGTAATTATGGCGGCAGAGTGACCGATGACAAAGACAGGCGTCTCCTGCTGTCCCTTCTATCTACGTTCTACTGTAAGGAAATTGAGCAAGAACACTACTGCCTTGCTCCTGGAGACACTTACTACATCCCTCCCTATGGCACCTACCAGGTGAGGGCTGAGATAAAGGTGGCCTCCCTTGTGCCACCAGAGCAGGCTCAATGTCTCAACAGAGTAGGGGCTGCAAGGTGTCCAAGTAGTGCCAGGGTTAGCCTTGGGCCTCCTGACTTGGGTCCGCAATTGACATGTCACATTTCAGAAAGCCTTCAAGAGAGACACAGCTATTGTGTAGTGAATGTTGAGTACTGGGTAGACATAGGCTTTTAATATATGGCGTCCATCTGGGAGAAGAGGAAAGAATGGTAAGACAAAGCCTTGCTGGTGGACAGGCTGGAGACTGCTGCGTGAATACAAAAGTCCAGGAGGTGGCACAAAGGAAGGAACAGAAAAACTGGATCAGGAATGAGAAACAGAAGAGAGAAACAAGAAATCTAGAGGAAAGATGAAAAGGAGCTAACCTTTACTGAGCACTGCTGTGTGCCAAGGCCTGATTCTTTTATAGTCTGTTTATCTTCCTATTTACAGTTGGGGTTTCAGAGGCAGCAGTTAAGTAGTTCAAGGTTACAGCTTGTTTGCAGTGGAGTAGGATCCAAACCCAGTTCCGTCTAAGTCCAAAGCTAGGACTGTTGGGGGGCAGGGAGCGTGAGGGTTGGGAGAGAAAGTACTCAGCTCCATCTGCCTTCATACGCCCTCCCCAAAGAGCTGTGTAAGGAAGAGCTTGGGAAGCCTTTGAGTGGGGACAGTGGTATGGGAGAGGAGTTGTGCCACTGACACAGTATGATCCTTGCTGGCATCTGGTCCCACCAAGCCCTGATCTGTGGGACCCCGGGGAACTCACATTTAGGTCAACTGAAGGTTTCCTTTCCAGTCCTACATCGACTATCTCAAGAGCCTCCCCATAATGGCCCACCCGGAAGTGTTTGGTCTGCATGAGAATGCTGACATCACCAAGGACAACCAGGAAACTAACCAGCTGTTCCAGGGGGTACTGCTCACCCTCCCTAGGCAGTCAGCAGGGAGTGGCAAGTCCCCTCAGGTAACAGGGCGTGGGTGGAGACTGCAGGGGCAGATTCCCCAACGACCAAGCTAAGCAGGGGCTGACTTGGCTTGCTGACTCACCGTAGTGAACAAATTCCTATACCGTTGGAAACTCTTTGGGGCAGTTCTGCTCTGTCCGTAGGGTTGCTATGAGACGGAATCAACCCAACAGCAATGGGTTTCATGTTTCTTTTTTTATTTGTATTTTTGGGTTTTGGCCCCCTTGTCCCGTGAGGATACATTCCAAGCCTCCCACATGTGTCTAAAAAGGCAAGTAGTACCTGTATATACTATGATTTGTCCCTTACATACATAACTGTGATGAAGTTTCATTTATAAATTAGGCACAGTAAGAGATTAACAAGGAAAACTAATAATAAATGAACAGTTAAAACAATATACTGTGGTAAAAGCTATGTGGATTACACAGGAGGGCAGCCAGAGATTTCATAAGCTAAGTGCTAGGGTTGGCTGCCGGTGACTGAAACTGTGCAAAGAAAACCCCTAGATAAGTGGGATGGGGCTGTTGTGCTGTATTTATGTAATACTTTGAAAGTTACTGTATGTTGCTTAAAACATTTATTTATAGAAGAAACTGAACATCACCACCATAAATGGAAAACGAACATCGCTTCCAGAAAGTCATGATAGCCACAATAAGAAAATGAACACCAGAAGTTGCTAAATTCTTCCCAGATGGTTGAGGCCTTACTTCTGTCTTGTTACAGAGATCAGCAAGTGTTTACCACTGCCCCCCAGAAAGCAAACCCACTGCCATCAAGCTGATTCCAACTCATAGTGACCCTGTAGGATTTGAACTGCCGACATATGGGTTAAGAGATATAGCACTTAACCACTAAGCCACTAGGGCCTCCCTCTTACGTTGGCTCCAGTCTGAGACTTCTTGAGAGGAATGCAAGGGAAAGGTTGTCCAAACCTGAAACGGGAGGAACTATCTCACCATGTGATTCAACATTATTTGTTCCACATCCTTGAACCACCTAAACCATTCCTGGTACCTCTAGTAGAACCAGTCCACGCTCTGTGAAACACTGACCCAGTCTGACCTCCTCAGACAACAAACCAGGGGGAAACAAACCCTGGGAAAGGAAGTGACCTGCTTCAAGTGGCTCCTAAAACCAGAGGAAAAGGCAGACACAGAAGCACATCTCCTGACTCCCAGCACACCCCTTGGCTTCCATCCTTCCCTTCCTGCCTCCACCCTCCAAGCTATACCAAGTTCAGCCCCTCTCCCTTTTGGATCTTACTGGTTTCTTGCTTGGCTCTTAGTGCCACAGGTGGGAATGGGAATGAAGGTAAACCAGACTGGTTGGTGTGTCTCAATTTAGGGGTAGGAATTTCTCTCAAGGTGGGAAGAGGAAGAGAAGAGGAGATTCCAGGCTGTCCGATCCACAGAACTGCAGAGCTGTCTATCTCTCCCACACCTACCCCTTACTCCTTCTTCCATCTCCCTCCCTGTTCTGTTGAGTCCACTGTCTATGGCCTTTCTTGCTCCATGCTGAGGAATAGCCTAGCACCTTCCCTGGTATCACTGGGCACTGAGCAAGAGTCACATCTGCACCAGGAGCTGGGAAGGCTGTGGGACATTCCCACTCAGGTGGACCCTGAATCCAGGAATAGTTTTGTAGGGTTCAGCACTGCCCTAAGGCTGCCTGGCTAAGCAGGAAGTCCCTGTCTAATCCTCATGCCCTTGCTCCAGGTGTGAGAACAAGGCTTGCCTTGCTTTGCTTCCTCACTGTCTGAGCCTAGGGGTCATGTACTCCCCATGGCTGTTGAGGATGGTGGATGTTCCCCCCTGCCCAAGGCAGACTTCACTTCTGCATACAAGGTCTGACAAGTTCACAAACTCATCCTAGAAAAAGTGCTACATTCCTCATTGCTGAATATCACTACATTCACCTTCCAAATACTCCCCTTGGAAAGTTATGCACCCGTGCCAGCGCCTATTCTACCCTTCGAAGTAATTTTGAAACTTTTTCTGGAATGGCCATCAGAGCTGTCATCGGACTACCGTTGGTGTCCTAAGTGTCATCCAAATATCTTCCTTTCAATATTTATCTTCAGGTAAAGAAAAAAGTTACCGGTGGCCAGATCAGATGGGTAGGGAGGGTGTTTCAATACGGTTATTTGTTTATTGGCAAAAAATTCCCTCACCAGACAACTATACAATTAAGTTTGCAAAATTACCACCATGCCACCATGCACAATTGGCATTCCAGAAAAAGCTCCAAAACTGCTTTGAAGGCACTGGCATCAGTGCATAGCTTCCCAAGGAGAGTACTTTGAAGGTGACTGTAGTGTATTCAGCACTTAGAACAATTAAGTTCATGGACTTAATTGTCAGACCTCATAGGATGTTGGAAAAGACAGACGCTGACCTCCTCAGATTTACCTAGGTAAAGGCCCCAGCCTGTCGGTCTTGTCTCTCATTCTCTTCTCCACTGCCTACACTTTAAGGAAGTCGTTGAGGAGCTGGCCCAGGACATCCTCTCCAAGCTTCCTATGGACTTTGACCTGGAAATGGTCATGAACATGTACCCGGTGGTCTACGAGGAGTCCATGAACACGGTCCTGAGGCAGGAACTCATCAGATTCAACAGGTGCACTGGGTGCCCTTGAAGGGCCAGATCTAATGGGAAGCAACTGATATGTACATTTGATAAGAGAGTATTGTACCAGGGAGGAGCCCTGATGGCTCAGTGGTTAAGAGACCAGCTGCTAACCAAAAGGTCGGCTGTTTGAATCCACCTGCTGCTCCTTAAAACTCTGTGGGGCTGTTTTACTCTGTCCTGAAGGGTCACTAGGTGTCCAAATTGACTCAAAGTTGTGATTTTTTTCTGTGTTTCTGTTTTCTTCCCTTTGAGGAAGTGGCTTGCCCCACCTATCAGGAGGACTGTAAATAGAACCATCCCCAGCCCATGTGGGCCCAGGGCTCAGTCGCCCCTGTTCATTCTCTCCTGGCATTTGCATGTGGCTCTGCTAATCGTAAGAATAATCATTAGAGGCACTTTTACCAAGACCTTAGTGCCAGATATGACTCCAAGCACTAAGCATGTTATGTCACAATTGCCTTTTGAAATATGTGTGCTGATTAACCACCATTTTACACAAAAGAAAACTGAGACCGAAAGGTTAAGTAACTTGTCTAAAGTCACACAGCCAGTGGCAGAAGGGAGTTTAAACCCAGGTACACTGATACCAGAGCCCATGCACTTGACCTGTATGCAAAACCGGGTAAACATAGAAAGGGGTGGGAGAATTTCCTCCTGTTACTTCTGCCACAGAGACAGGGAAAGTATGTTAACGGCTTGGCCATGTCTCACCTCCAGTCACTACAGCACAGAACACAGGGGCATCACCTTGATTCGGTTTCTAACTGATCAAAGCTGTAACAACTCCCAGAGACCATTTTGTTCAGATGAGGAAACTGAGGCCCTGAGATGACAGTGATTTTATTCAGATCTCAAGTGACTCAGTGTCGAGGCTTAGGCTGAAACTCACCACTTCTGCCTCCTGGTCCCAATTCTTGCTGTTCCAGGTACTCTGTGTATTACTCCATTTTGTGTCATAGAGTTGACTTTTAGCCTTAGGGACGGCTCTGGCTCTGAAGGACTGGGAAGCTGGAACAATGTGATGTGAGAACTTCTTGGCTTCCCCAGTTTCGGGGTTACTCTGTAGAGTCTCTAGATAGTGGAACCCCAGCCTCATCTAGCCTGAGACCAGAAGTACTAGATGGTGCCCAGCTTCCGCTACTGACTGCTCTGAACAGGGACACAATAAAAGGTCCCAGATACAGTGGGAGAAAAAAAATGTAGAAAACTCAAATTCCTAAAAAAGACCAGACTTACTGACCCAAAGAAACTAGAAAATACCCCGAGACTCTCACCCTAATATAGCTTTGAACTTGGTACTGACTCCTAGAAGTCCCTTTCCATCCAAGTAAACATAGCTTTGAACTTGGTACAGACTCCTGGAAGTCACTTTTCCAAGTAAACAGTATCACCGGTGAGTACTGTGCACCCTTTAATAATCAGCTAGGTGAGACCAAACAGTCAATATTTACGCTAAAGTAAAGATGAGAAGTTACGGAAGGGCAGGGAGGCGGGGTTAATGGAAACAAAACAAGCGGAATGGAAACAATGAGACACATAGTGAACAGTGTGACCAATGTCACAGAAAAATTTGTATAAAAATCATTGGGAACTTACCTAATTTTCTGTGTAAACTTTCTCCTAAACCATATGTGCATATGAGCCTATGACATGCCATCATTGCTGTGAGTCACACAGCCTAGCATGATAGGTTCTCTTTTGTCCAACAACAGGCCTAATGGGTTCCTCCTGTGCTCCCCAGTTTCTTCTATGGCAAGAACCATGGCAGTGGCCCACTAGAGCCCTTTTTTGGTGGCTGTGGGAGCCCCCATGAGCCTGTGCCACTGGCCACTGTAATACAAGAAGACAGGGCAACAGCAACCTTACCTACTCATGGTAATAAGGACTAAACGAGCCTGGCGGTGCAGTGGTTAAGCATTCAGCTGTTAACCGAAAAAGTTAGTGGTTTGAAACCACCAGTCTGCTTCTGTGAAAATTACAGCCTTGGAAACCCTATGGGCTGTTCTGTCTTGTCCTGTAGGGTCCCTATGAGTAATGGTGGTAATGACTTTGGATTGTTTTGTTTAATCAGGACCAATCATCCAGGCCAGTACTCTTAACATTCTTCCCCTCTACATTTGTGTTAACTTTTCACCCAGTGGTATGACAAGGCCAAAATGATTAGGTGGCAGTTCAACTTGCAATTCTGGGGAACCGTTGTTGTGTTTTCCAGGATAAGTGTTCTTCTTTGGGCTAAAATCTCGAAATGAGCAGAGCTCATAATTATAAGAATGTAGTTGTTGTCATTGATGCCTTCAAGATGATGCCAGTTCATAGCAACCCCATGTGACAGCCTTAGAGTTCTGTAGGCTGGAATCTTCATGGGAGTGGGCTACCACATCTTCTTCCTGTAGAGCAGCTAGGGGATTCAAACCATCAACTTTTTTGGTTAACAGCTGAGTGCTTAACCATTGCAATGCCAGAGCTTCTTAGTTTCAAGAACAGAGGGCAAATGTTTGCAAGTAGCTCTTTAGGTGCAACAGTTAGAGGCCATAGTTATAAGTCCTCAGATGGTAGTGGCTTAGCACATACATCAAATGTCTGAACCTTAAGTTTAGTGGTTCCAGGAATCCCTTTCCTGGGTTTGAGCATTCCATTTAGTTGAGAGTCCGTAAATCTCTGGAGATTACAAAGCCTGTCTGGTAGCATATTCTCTGGTACTCTCAGGCGAATTCCCTCTGGGCTTGGTGAGTACTCAGAACATAAGAGGCTAGAGACAGGCAGGCAGAGGGGCATCTCCCAGCTGCACTTCCGTTTTCTCAGGTGTACACTTCATAATCTATGAAAAGAACTTTTTGTTGAATTGATGTATGTTTTGCTGTGCATATTCTCAATAACTACAAGAAAATTAATTTTTAAAAAACTTTGGCAATGCAGATTAAAGGCCTAAAAATTGTGCATACACTTTAACTCAAAAACTCTATTTCTAATAAGACGATAATTAGAAATGTGAATGAAGATTCATATGGATAGATGTTCCTAGCAATATTGTTTATAGTGAGAATAATCTAGAAATGTTTCCAGCCATAGGGGGAGAGTTAAAATGGAACACAGTACAGTAACTAACACAGAAAATTTAGTTCCCTGTTTATTGAAAGACATTCCCTATAGGCTAAGAGAGAAAAGCAGATTATGAAAAGTTAAATATAGTGTGATCCCATTAAAAAAAAAGAAAGAAAACTTTGCGTCTACAAAGAGAAAACTCTGAAAAGATATACACCAACGTCATCTTTTGGTAGTAAGATAAGTGAGTGATTTAATGTTTTTTTTTCTGTAGAATTTTTCTATCATGAATGTGGATTGAGTGACTTTTTTAAACGGGGTGGGAGGAAAGGGAACCTGGAGTCAGTATATTTGCATGGAGAGCCAGGCTGTTCTAGCGGCTTTTTCCTTGCAGGCTGACCAAAGTGGTTCGCAGAAGCCTCATTGATCTTGGTCGAGCCATCAAGGGACAGGTCCTGATGTCCTCGGAGCTGGAGGATGTCTTCCATAGCATGCTCGTGGGTAGAGTGCCTGCCATGTGGATGGCCAAGTCCTACCCATCGCTGAAACCCCTGGGGGGTTATATCACTGACCTGCTGGCCCGCCTGGCCTTCTTCCAGGTACCTGGGAGCCAGAGTAACTGGTTGTCTGATACTCATTCAGGCAGACAGGACATTCCAAAATGACAGATTGAAAGCCTAGGGGGAGGACAGACATCTATACCCTGTCCTGGACTGACGGTCTCCTGGAAACAGTCTTCCCAGAGTTGGGGGTAGGAGGGAAACTTTTCAAAGACCTATGGAAGCAGAAGTAGGAACTATAAGAGATGTCCTAGATGGGTGGTTCATCATTCAGATTTGATTGCCTGGTAATTTTAAAGTTTTTGAGCTAGTGTGTAAATATTGGATTACTACACACAAAAATGCAGATGTTTGTACTGCAAAAAATGAAAGACCTAAAGCAATGGGCCTGCCTGTTTGCATGGCAGTGATTTCTAGGGATGAGCAGCTATTGCTCAGTTTAGATAGGTCACATATTCTCTGCTGCTACAGTCCCCACCACTCTCTGTTGTCCTCTTGACATCAGCTTGTACTTGTTCTTTATGTAGGAATATTTTAGTTCATACCCTCATCTCCATCCAAGTGGAAAGATGTAAGCTAGACTGAGAGGGCTGACTCTTTCAAGAAAAATCAGGAAAAGTATATTTCTGTGTGGGATTCATATATATTACCTGACTTTTAATACTTTTTGATGTGCTGTTGGCTTTGAATTTTTATTTCCTGTTATGCTCCAGGAATGGGTTGACAAGGGGCCACCTGTGGTCTTTTGGATCTCTGGATTCTACTTCACACAGTCGTTTTTGACAGGAGTCTCCCAGAATTATGCCCGGAAATACACCATCCCCATTGACCACATCGGATTTGAGTTTGAGGTAGGAGTGCTTTGGGCTAGGCCAGTTCAAGGGGCTAACAGAGAAGGCAATGCTACTCATTTCCTTACAAGTCCAAACATTTGAGTGTGTTAAGGCCCATATGCTTCTGACATGGCACAAATGAAGTATTTAGTATGGCTTATCATAGCTCCAAAAGCTGTTCTCACTAGAATCAGAGGATTTCCAAGGCTTTGTCTCTGTGTATATAGAGAGGAACCTTTCTAGAGAGAAATTTTGCCACTATCATACCAAGAAAAATGGAAGCATCCTCCTAGGCTGTGTATTCAATGTGTGACCTCTTCATTTGGAAGAAGCTTAATGCCCTTATGTAGCCCTTTACGTGGAGTAAATGTCAGAGGGATGGCCATTGGTCAAGTATCACCCTATCCATATATGGAGAGGAAGGGGGAAAGAGGAGCTGTTATACAGCATTGTAGAATTTTATATTCTGTGGAAACATCCTAGCTCAGAAATCATAAACTGATTGCTCTAGGTCTCAGTTTAGTTGATGAGTGAAATTGATTTGATGAGCATTTGAGACAATGTTAAGGCAAAGTGAATATAATAAGAAACCAAATAATTGGGACAAATGGGAAAAAAGATATAACTACGTTTTTGACTTTGAAATTATTGTATACCTAGAAATCTCAAAAGATTCTAAAAACACACCAATGAAACTGAATAGAAGAATCCACTAAATGAGCTGGATACTGGTTAAATATACAAAAATTAATAGCCTTTTCCTATTCTAGTAATAAATACTTGGAAGTTGAAATGGGAAAACCATTCCTTTCACAATGAAAGATCACAACTTGAATGATTTTAAATGGAGTTTATGCTCTCTGATTCACCATAATCTCCACCACTCCCTATTTTCCTACATCTAGACCATTTTCTGATGAAGGAATTTGACTTTACCACCTCTGAATCTAAACAGTGGTATGCTGGAGCTGACTCATAGCAGCTTACCAGAGCCAAGTGTTACATTTAAAGGAATTTTATGGACTGGTTGTTAATAGTTGGTAGCCTAAAAAAGATTAGAATTAAGAGTGTTTACACCACAGAAGTTGACAACTTTAAATCATGCTTCCCTCCCAGAATATGCCCCTCAGAACAGTTTTACCAGCATGCCTCTAAATATAATCTTCCATTTTATAGACACAGGTCCAGAAGGGGAAGGGATTGTGCAAGGTCACGAAACTGGTTACAGCAAACATGGGCTCTTGACTCCTACTTTAGTGCTCTCTCTTTCTGTCCCACCATATAAAAGGACAGCATTCTGATTACAGATCACACATGCCTGTGTGTGGCAGGCTGGAATATTATCACAGAAGCCCCAGTGGTCCTGGAAGATGCGTCCAGGGAGAGGCAAGATTTGGCAATGGGGTCCCACTTTGAGTATCAAGGGACTACAGTCTTTTAATGTTGCCCCATTTAGGAGAATGATGGCTGATGGAACTCACAGCTTTCTCTTCTTCCAGGTGACTGGACAAGAAACAGCCATGGAGAGTAATCCAGAAGATGGGGCCTACATAAAAGGGCTCTTTTTAGAAGGTGGCCGTTGGGACAGGACAACAATGCAGATTGGGGAATCACTCCCCAAAATTCTGTATGACCCACTGCCCATCATTTGGCTAAAACCTGGGGACAGTGCCATGTTCCTGCATCAGAACATTTATGTGTGTCCAGTCTACAAAACAAGTGCTCGGAGAGGCATCCTCTCTACCACAGGCCACTCCACTAACTATGTCTTGTCCATTGAACTCCCGACAGACAGGCCCCAGAAGCACTGGATAAACCGAGGAGTCGCCTCCTTATGCCAGCTGGATGACTGACAGCATCTATCTCAATGCAGAAAATAAAAAGCACTTCATTCTTGACTACATCCTAGTTTTCCTTTCTTGAGAGGCACATGGTATGAGATGGTGATAATAATATTAAGTAGAGAACTTGTTATGAGCCAAGTGTTTCAGAGCCACCCTGTAAAGTGAATATTACTATTACACACATTTTATGGCTGCAGGAACCATATACAGAGAAGGTAAGGATTTTCCCTGAATCAGATTGCTCCTGAGTGATAGCCTAGGTTTTAACACAGAGAGTGGGGCTTGACAACCAGGACTTTCCATTTCACTTAACTCTCTTGAAGTTATTTTTTTCCTGTTATTTTGCTATAACTGCTATTGAATTTCTTTTGCTTCTTTCCTAGTCAACCATGGAAGTTAAAGCTGGGGCCTTTCAAAGGCTGAGAGAGACTTGGGCCACTTTTAGTTTTTAAGGCTTTTGATACACAGTCACATCCAATTGCATATGTGTCCATGGTCCCCACATTATGAACATCCAACTTAACATACAACCCATAGTTAATGAATCAATCCCATAAAGCCTATTATATTAAAAATTTGAGATACACATAGTAGTTGCTCATAACCGATGGGCACTACTTTGCAATGCACATCAAAACATTATTACCATATTATGGTAAAGATTTCACAATCAATATCCATGGAAGCAACAGTCAAGAAATCAAAAGATGCATTCCATTGGGAAAATCTGAAGCAAAGAACCTTTATAAAGTGTCAAAAGGCAAAGATGTCACCTTTTTTTTTTTTAATTTAATATGACTGAGTGAAAATGTACATGCATGTATAAATTTACATGCCCACCTATATGCAGCTTCCACTGCTCTCCCTGTCCGGTGATAGCACACTATTCCTCTCTGCTCCATACATGTCTCATCCTCCCAACAGTCTCCTTTCCTCTCTTCTCCACCCATTCTCCTTCCTCCAGCCAGAGGTCAGCAGGATGATATCTTATAGATGTATAGAACCATGAAGTGCATCCAATATATCGTCACTCTACATTGCCAAGTCCAATCCATTCCTGTCCAAAGAGTGGACCTTCGTTATGATTTATGGGCAAGGGCAGCATCAGGGCCAGGGGCCATGCTGTCAGGGGAACCCCAAAACCGCTGGACCATCAATTGAGGTCTTTTAGTGGAGATCTCAGGATGCACCCCTTTTTATTCTTGTGTTGCCAGTGAGACTCCTCTCTGTGAGCTCCATCGTGGCTATAAAGATGTCACCTTGAGGACTAAAATGGGCCTGACCCAAGCCATGGTATTTTTAGTTGCATCATGTGCACGCAAAAGCTGGACAATGAACAAGGAAGACAGAAGAATAGACGCCTTTGAATGATGGTGTTGGGGAAGAATATTGAATGTTCTGTGAACTGCCAAAAGAACAAACACATCTTTTCTGAAAGAAATACAACCAGTGTGCTCCTTGGAAACAAAGATAGCAAGCCTGCATCTGACATAGTTTAGACATGTTGTCAGGAGGGATCGGTCCCTAGAGGACATCATGTTTGGTAGAGTGGAGGGTCAGCAAAAAAGAGGAAGACCCTCTATGAGATGGATTGACACAGTGGCTGCAACAGTGGGCTTAAGCATAAAAACAATTGTGGACCTGGAAGTCTTCCATTCTGTTGTGTATAAGTCACTATGAGTTGGAACCCACTCAATAGTACCTAACAACAGCAACATGTTAAAGATGTTTTAGAGTATCTGGAAGTATTTAATGTTTTTTATACATAGTAATGTACTCTGCATACTAAGATATTTGACTGATGTTAAAGATGAACTGAGCTTAACTCTTCTGATTTATACAAATTTGACTTACAGACAAGCAGGAATGGAACTTGTCTATAATGTGGGGACTGCCTGTATATAACATGGCATGTGAACAATGTCCAAATCATGTAATGTCCTATTTCACATTGGCATGTAACTACATTTAAAAGGCACTGCTTACAACACTCTTATAGGGTAGGTATTGTCATTATTGTCATTTTACGAATATAGAAATGGAGGCTTAGAAAAGCGATTAGCCCAAATTCCACAGCTAGTCAATGGTAGAACTGGACCTAATTGCTTCTCTACTAGACTATACAGGGGAACTGAAATTTTAGAAAGGAAAGATGAGAGAACCAGTATTTGCTGTCTGCCTACCTTGTGTCAGGGGCTATGCCCAGACCTACAGATTCGCTTGACCTTACATGGTATGATTGGCTCTCCCTCTGGAGGTTCAGGGAGCCCTGGTGATGCAATGGTGAAGAGCCTGGCTGCTATCCAAAGGGTTGGCAGTTCGAATCCATCAACAGTCACTCCTTACAAACTCCATGGGCAGTTCTGTTTTGTCCTATAGGGTCGCCGTGAGTTGGAATCAACTCAGTGGCAGTGGGTTGTTTTTATTTATTTTGGCTGGAAGTTTGGGGAGATTTTGCCTCAGGTCACAAAAGTCTTCTTCACTGCAGAGCCAGGTTTTCAGATGTATATGTCTGTTTGTAGAACCCACCCATTTATCACTGTCATGTGCTGCCTTCCTGCCAAGGACTTGGCTATGTTGTGATAAAAAATCTTAGAAGAGATGTGTGTAACTCTGACCGCCAAGCCCCATCCCCACCTCCAGATTTCTAGTTTGTCACTTGTTTCTTCCCCAGGGCCAGCTGGGAGAGTATCCTCAGAGATGAAAATAAAATTCTTGATGTATTACATCTCAACTCACTCTCAGGAGGTTCTTTGGCTGTAAGTGGCTTCTTCTAGGGTGTTCCATCAGTTCATACCTAGTTGAGCAAAGACATAAGGCTGTGTTTGAGAGTCTTCTGCTGTCTGTGCTAGAGTGTCTGCCTCTTTGTTACAAGAACTGTCCCTGACTCAGTCAGAGTCTTTCATTTTTCTGGGATGCAGGAAACTGTCGAGAATCCAATTAGCAGATTCCAGAAACCTTCTATTTTTTCATGGGAAAATGGCACCCACCAGTGTCTGACTGAGGACTCCAAATGCAAGTCATTCAAGTGCCCAGATCCTAGAGATAAGTGCAGAAGAGAAGTTCTCCAAGTTCTCCCAGGGGGCAAGAGAGACAGCAAGGAACCAGTCCATTTCAGCTCACAGCAGCTTAATAAGCTTTTTGGTTTTTCCCCCTACAAAGGAAGAAACGCAAAGTTTACCAGTGGGGGGAGAAAAAAAATGCAGAATAAACAGGTCACTGAAACAGCCTTCCCAATAAGATTGTTAGTCATGGGAGGTCGAAAGGTGGTCAGGATCCCAAATGCCTGAATCTTAGACTGGTAGGTGAGTCACACTGTAAGCAGTGAAAGAGTTGGTAGTGAGGTATTGGCTGATGACAGCTGAATGTTAATTAGTTACCTAACTCTAACTTCCACTTCAACAGTGAAAAGCTTATAGGAGCAGGGACTCTTCTCACTCCTCAGCGGTCAAGGGACAGCATGTTTCTGTATGATGGATTACAAATCTTTTGATTACAAAAAATTTCTCCTCTTTGAAAAGAAAAAAATACCCTAAATTTGAGGTCCTTTTCTCTTGGGTGAGTATGATTAATTAATGTCTCCTCCTGGGAAACAGCATTATGTTCCTCAGGAACCATGGTGTGTTAGTGGCTGGAGTCCCTGGGGCAGAGATGATCAGAGATCAGCTCAGTGAGAAGCTGCAGGCCAGGACTATAAATAGCTCAGCAGATGACATCAAGCAAGTTTTGTCACCAAGCTAGTTCTTGCTCTTTCAAAATCTGGCTGTTGGGTAAACAATAATGCTTCAATCCTTGTAAACCCTGGATGAAAATTGTATTAAGGGAGAGAATGTAGGGAAAAGTCCATTCTGCCTTTAAAAAAAAATTGAACATGGGGATTTTGTAGTTTTGGAGACAATGAAAAAGGAAAATACAAACAAAACAGAGGCGACATGGAAAGTCTGATAGTAAATGGATACTCATGCTTCTGTAAAACAGTTATCTTTACAAACAAGGCTGGGATATGGAATTTCCCATGGAGGTGAGATTACTGACACAGGGAAGACACTCCAAAGCTAGCCAGCAGTCATGGTTGACCTTCACACCAGAGGCGGCTGGGTAGGGAAGGGTGGTACCTGTGCTCAGCTAACTAAAGTGAAAATCACAATCACCTTCAGCGACTCAGAAAGGAACAGCAGACAGAGACAGGCCAGGCTTCACTTGGTCCAGTGCAGTCCTTTATCCTCAGATACAGGACAGACTGCTGTGGCTGACCACCAACCAGATGAAGCAGCTGGCTTGAGTTCACAGGCCATATGTTGCGTGAGAAATATTTAAACACCTCAGGGCCGGAAAATGCTTCCACAGTGACCAGTTTGGAAGGCGAGTGCCCAGGGACAGCATGCTGGGCTGTTGTGTGTGTGCTGGCTGAGGGCAATGCCCAACACAACTGCCGGCACATTTCAACCCCTCTGTCTTTACCCACCAAGGGCCCATAGTCGCGTTCGTGTGAAAATGTGTGTATGCTGCCACTCCACTAACAAGGAACACTGTCTTCGTTTTTCTGTGTACCTGCCCAACCTTGCAATACTTAACATGGAAAATATCTTTCTGCTCACAGGGCAGGCTTTGGGGACTGAAATACAAGGCATCCATCGACAAGGGTAGTACCAACTGCTGCTCTGAGGGTCAAGGGCCGTTTTGGAAAAAAGAGAGAGACCAAAATTGATAGACATTCACCTTGACTGTTGATGCCTGCCAACTCTGGATGTCAAAGGCAATGGCACTGGTCTGTGGACTTGCTGTGGGACTCTCCGTTGATTCCACACATGACAGAGGTGTGAATCCTTTGTTTTTTTAATCTTATCGCATTTATGTTTAGACATAATTTGAAAGCCAACTTGTCCCTTGTGCTTTTTAGTTAGGCTCAGGTAAAATATTTGTGATGAATACAGTATGAGTTTAAGTGTTTTCCAGATCAGCATCCCATGTAATCACAGGCTTTAGGATTAGGTAAACAGCATTTAATGAAGACATGCATCTTCCTTTGTGGAGAGGGGAATGGGTCCCATAACAGTTCTGTGAAAAACCAAAGAAGGATGTACCTTTGTAGAGGTACCTATGTAGAATTTGGAAAAGTCAAAAGAAAACACACACACACACACACACACACACACACAAACAAGCCTACTTTTAAGCAAATCTATAATTTGAAAACAGAATTGAAAACAGTCCTGAGAGTGGTATACAGTTTCACAATAGCCGTAAGAACTTCTGGCAATAGCTAATTTTGCTGAGTCAGCTGGCGTGTGTGGCTGAGAGCATTCCCATGGAAACCACGGCCCTTCACCCCGCCTTCCACAGGCCTTAATCTTGTTTGAAAATACGACTTCAGTGGGGCTGAAAAATGACCCCTTGGGTTTGTATCATCTGCTCAGGCGGCAAGACCCTGGCAAACTCGAGGAACATATCAGGGCTGAGGTCCATTATCTTAGAGGTTTTTAAAAGAGATCTGAATCTTTTTGCCCCAAATCAAGGAGAAAAGTTTTGTCATCTGTTTTACATTTAAGACCTAGATGGTTCATCATTCTCAGAAATAAACCTTCTTCGAGGTTAGGAGATTTCATCATGAGACTTGAGATACACTGGCTTGGAAAGCTTCCTCAGTTTCTCCTGGCTTCTAAGTCGCCGGCCTTGTAGAGGGGTAAGGCCCTTGGGCGGCAGATGAATCTGTATAATAGTACAAAAAATAATGACATAATAATTATGATTAGAATCACAGTCATTCATATTCACTGAAGGCTGACTAAGTACCAGGCTCTTTGCAAAACACTAAACCTGTTTAAAAAACCAAACCAAACCCGGTAGTATCAAGTCCATTCTGACTCACAGTGATACTACAGGACAGAGCAGAACTGTCACACTGGGTCTCCAAAGCACGGCCGGTGGATTCAAACCAAAAGGTCAGCAGCTGGATTCTCTTAACCACTGACCCATGAATCCTTATGATCTTCATACATATTAATCCTTAAAATAATCTCATAAGGAATTATTATTGCTATTTTTGTCTATGAGCCAACAGAGGCTCAGAGGAGTTGAATAACTTGCTCAAGGGTATAAAGTGGTAGAGGCAGGAGTTGAACTCAGATGTCTGATTCTAGCACTTGTGCTCTTCTTTGCCACACTGCCTGCTTGCAGGAAAAAGTGACCACAGAGCACACAGCAAGGTGGGAATCCAAACATGGGGGAGATTATAGGTTGAATAGTATCCCTCCAATAGATCTGCTAAGCCCCTGTGGATGTGACCTTCTTTGGAAATAGGGCCTCTGGAGATGTCACCAGTTAAATTCACTTGAGATTCTAGTGGACTAGGGTGAGTCCTAATCCAATGTGAGTGACGTCCTTAAAAACACGAGACACAGAGGGAAGATGTCCATGGGATGACAGCAGCCCCTTTCTCCAGCTGCATTTTGCTGGGTTTCAGACATCTGCAGTCCAAAATGCGGAATGAGCAGCATGATGGAATCTCCTACCTTCCTACTCCACCCCACCCAGGGACCACATTTACCTGACTTATTACAGTACACTGCTACAGTGGTGCCATTGTAAAAAAAAAAAAAAAATCCTATTGTTAATCTCTTACTGTGCCTAATTTACAAATTAAACTTTATCATAGGTTTGTATGTCTAGGTCAAAACAGAGTATACAGAGTTTGGAACGATCCATCGTTTCAAGCATCTGGGGGGGTTAGAGAGTATCCCCGTGGATAAGGGAGGACTACTGCAGTTAGTTATGCTGCGGCTCTAAGCCACAAACACCTGGGGCAACAGAAGCTGGGAGAGACAAGAAGGGATCTTCTCCCTAGATCTATAGCAGAATGGCCCCACCTACACCCTAATTAAGGCTCCCAGCCTGCAAAACCGAGACAGAATACTGTTTTTTTCAAGCCACTCATTTGCTGGTACTGTGTTATACTGCAGCCCTAGGATACTAATAGGTGGTAGCTGCTGGGGGCTCTCCATTCAGTTCTGACTCACAGTGACCCTCTGTGGAACAGGAAAAAGGCATTACCTGGTCCTGCCCCACCAGCAAAATTGTTACTCTGCTTGAGTCCATCATTACAGGCACTGTGTCAATCCCTCCCATCAGGGGTTTCTCTTGTTTGCTCACTGTCTCCTTTACCAAGCATGATGTCCTTCTCCAGGGACTGGTCTTTCCTGATGACATGCCCAAACTGCATGGACAATGTCTTGCCATCCCCACTTTTAAGAAACATTCTGGCTGTACTTTTTCCAAGACAGACTTGTTCATTCTTCTGGCAGTCCATGATATACTCTTTGCCAACACCATAATTTAAAGGCATCAATTCCTTTTTGGTGCTCCTTATTCAGTGTCCAGCTTTCAAATGCATACAAAGCAACTGAAAATGAAAATGCTACGGCTTGTGTCAGGCACACCTGAGTCCTCAGAGTGGTATCTTTGCTTTTCAACATTTTTAGGAGGTCTTTTGCAGCAGATTTGCCCAATGCAGTAAATCATGTGACTTCCTGACTGCTGCTTCCATAGCCTCTGACTGTGGCTCTGTGCAAAATGAAATTCTTAACAACTTCAGTATTTGCTTTATCATGATGTTGCTTATTGGTTCAGTTATGAGAGTTTTTGTTTTATGTTGAAGTATAATCCATACTGAAGGCTGTAGTCTTTGCTCTTCAACAGCAGTTGCTTCTAATCCCCTTCACTTCCAGCAGGCAAGGCTGTGTCATCTGCATATTGCAGGTTGTCAGTGAAATCTTCCCCTAATCATGATGTCACATTCTTCTTCGTACAGTTCAGCTTCCTGGATCATTTGCTCAGCATATGGTCTAAAAGATGCAACCCTGACACATACCTTACCTGATTTTCAGCCACTCAGTATTCCCTTGATCTGTTCAAAGGACTGCCTCTTGGTCTAGGTACAGGCTCTGCAGGAACAAAATTAAGTGTTTTGGAATTCCCGTTCTTCCCAATGTTATCCATAATTTTTTATGATCCGCACAGTGGAATGCCCTTATATAGTCAATAAAATACAAGTCATCATTTTTCTAGTATTCTTGAGTCCAGGCAAGATCCATCTGACATCAGTGATATCACTTGTTCCACATCCTCTTCTGAATGCAGCTTGAATTTCTGGCAGTCCCCTGTCAATGTACTGCTGTAATCATTTTTTTAATTACCTTCAGCAAAACTTTACTTACATGTGATATTAATTATATTGTCTCACACTTCCCACATTCTGTTGGATCACCTTTCTCTGGAATGGTCACAAATCTGAATCTCTTCCAGTTGATAGGTCAGGTAGCTATCTAGCAGACCTCTTGATGTAGACGAGTGAGTGCTCCCAGAGTTGTATCTGTGCAAGTATCTTAACTAGTATTTTGTCAATCCCCAAAGCCCTGTTTTTTGCCAGTGTCTTCAGTGCAGCTTGGACTTCTTTGTTGTTTTATGTTGAGGTGTAATCCACGCTGAAGGCTTTGTCTTTGATTATGTGCCACCTCCTGAAATGGCTGAGTGGTGACAACTCTATCGCTTTCATTTTCCCTTGATGCCTCCTGCACTGTCCAGTGTTTCTTCCATAAAGGCTTTAATGTTGCAACTTAAGTCGTCAATTTTTTCTTCAGTTCTTTCAGCTTGAGAAATGCTGAACATGTTCTTCCCTTTGGGCTTTCTAACTCCAGATCTTTGCACATTTCATTATAATACTTTGTCTTTGAAAGCTGCCCTCTGAAATCTGCTCAGCTCTTTTACTTCATCATTTCCTTCATTCACTTCAGTTACTCTATGCTCAAAAGCAAGTTTCAACAATTCTTCTGACATCATTATGGTCTTCCTTTCCTTTCTTTTCTGCCTTTTTAACAACCTTCTGGTTTCTTCATGTACAGTGTCTCTGATATCAGCCCACAGCTCATCTGGTCTTCAGTCATTAGTGTTCAGTGCATCAAATCTGTTCTTGAAATGTTCTCTCAACTCAGGTGGGATATACTCAAGATCATACTTTGGCTCTCAAGGCCTTGTTTTAGTTTTCTTTTGCTCAACTTGAACTGCATAAGAGCAACTGACAGTCTGTTCCACAGCTGGCCCTGGCCCTATTCTAACTGATAGTATTGATCTTCTCCACTATCTCTTTCAACCAATGTACTTGACAGGATTCCTGTGTATTCCATCTGGTGAGGTCCGCATGTACAGTCACCATTTATGTTGTTGAAAAACAGTATTTGCAATGAATAAGTCATTGATCTTATAAAATTCTATCATACAATCTTTAGTGTAGTTTCTATCATGAAGACCATATTTTCCAACTACCGATCTTTCTTCAGTAGTTAAGAGTTCATTTGCTAACTGTAAGGTCAGTACTTCAAATCCACCAGGTATTCATTATGGGGCAGTTCCACTCTGTTCCTTCCACAAGGTCACTATGAATCAGAATCAACTCCATGGCAACGTGTTTTGATTTCTTCTGTGTCTCCAACCTTTGCATTCTAATCATCAGTAATTAACAACACATCCCGACTGCATATTTGATCAATTTCAGGCTGCAGAAGTTGATAAAAATCTTCCGTTTCTTCATCTTTGGCATCAGTGGTTGGTATATAAATTTGAATAACAGCAGTGTGGTGTTCCTTGTAGGCATATGGATATTACCTAGTCACTCACAGCATTGTACTTCATGACAGATCGTGGAATGTTCTTATTGAAGATGAATGCTATGCTATTTCTTTTCAATTTGTCATTCCCAGCACAGGAGATCACAGGTTCTCTGATTCAAAATGGTCAATATCAGTGCATTTCAGCTCATCAGTGCCTAGGATAGCAATGTTTATACATTCTACCTCATTTCTGATGAATCTACCTGTCTGTCCTTGGAACCCTACGGGGCAGTTCTAGTCTGTCCTTGGAACCCTACGGGGCAGTTCTAGTCTGTCCTTGGAACCCTACGGGGCAGTTCTAGTCTGTCCTGTAGCATCACTATGAGTCGGAATCAACTTGATGGCAACAGGCCTGGTTTTTGCTTTAGTAGGGAGCTGAGGGACCCTTGGTGGCACAGTGGTTCAAGCATCCCGCTGCCAACAGCAAGGCTGGCAGTTGGAACCCACCAGTCTGCTCCCACAAAAATTACAGCCTTAGAAACCTGATAGGGCAGTTCTACTCTGTCCTGTAGGGCTGCTATGAGTAGGAACTGATGAGATGGCCGTAAGAGGGAACTGGTTAAATTATGGCACATCCACACAACAGCATACAATATATAATTGAGAAATATTCAGGCAGAACTTTATATAAAGATCTCCAGAATAAATCAGGTAAAATAAATAGACAATAAAACATTATGGCTAATGTGTCAATAAAATGTATATATATAAGCACAGGCAAAAAAAGACTAAAATGATACATGATCAAACTACGTATTACTGATTAGACTGAACCAATACGATATGAACTGCTGCTTTTTTATGTCAAAGAACTGAATGTTGGCAATTTCTTATGGTCCAACCTCATAGTTACAATGGTCACTGCTGAGGATTTTGCCAGTATCCACTTTATGCATTCCTTTAATGTTTGAAGAATACATCTTTTACAGTAACAGGTCTAGCTTTTATAATAAGGGAAAGAAGAACATCTGCATAAAAACGGCAAAGGTTAAAAGAGAATGCCACTTGTTTTGCTTATACAGGAGAATCACATAGCCAGGAAAAGCCAGGCGTTGGCTGACATTAGTTTGTTGCAGTGGGTTGGTGGTACACATGAGAGTTTATTTTCAACATGCTCCCCTGTGGTAGCTCCAGGCTTCTCAGCAATCATGATCCCCCTGGGTACACATTCTTGGAAACAGCCAAGGCGACAAGGATTAGTACCCACCACATGTTAACTGGAGTCACACTTACTGGCCTTGGATACGGAATCTGGTAATGCAGTCCAATTTCAATCCTGGCTGTGCATTCATCTATACACTGTTTAATCAGGTTTGGGTCTGTGAGCTATGAAAAGGAGAAAAGAGGTAGGGCTGTTAGTATTTTAGTGGTGCTTCATAAAGAATGTTGTTGTTGTTTGGGGCCTTCAAGTCAATTCTGACTCACAGTGATGCCATGTAACATAATACAGCTGCCCAGAGGGTTTCCTAGGCTGCCATCTTTGTGGGGACAGATTGCCAGATCTTTCTTTCATGGAGCTGCTAGATGGGTTTTGAGCCACCAATCCCAGTTGGGAGCTGATAGCTTAATTGCTGCATGACTAGAGCTCCTTCTGTCAAGTATGGGTGCATATTTTCTTCATCTTTTCCAACTCACTGGTCACTAAATATTGATGACTTGAAAAATTAACAATAATTTAATAAATTTACTGTGGATTAAAATTTTAGAAATCGGTAATACATGCACATTGTAAAACTAATTCAAATAATACCAAGAATGCATCATGAAAAGTAAGTTCCCCCTCCTAAAAGTTCCCCCTCCTATCTATCCCCTAATTCTCCTTTTCGCAGACAACAAATAACAGCAACATTTTGTGTGTCCTTTCAAGGATATTCTGTGGATGTATAAGCATACATAGATAGACTTTTTTTCTTATGTTAATGGAAGCTCACTTTGTGCCGAACCTTGCTTTTTCACTAGCAATAGAACTTGCTGCTCACTCCCAGGGAGCTGCCCCATTGTTTTGGACAGCTGTACAAAATTCCAATTTACTTAACCAGTCCTCGCCTGATGGACATTCAGGTGATTTATAATCTTTTGCCAGTATAAACAACTCTGCCATGGATCTCTGTAAAAACTGTTTTAATGCTCCTCTGTAAATATCTAAAAGATAAACTCCTAGAGAGGGATCTGCTAGATTAAAGGGAGTGTGTTCATGCATTTTGAATTCTGTAAAATATTCCCAAATGACTATCTAGATGTTACACCAACACTCCCACCAAAAATGTGGAGCTTTTCTTGCCCACTCATACTATGTATCAGAGTGCTCCTCTGCACCCTCTCCCAGTTACTGCACACTTACTGTAAGCCAGGTGTTTCAGGACATGCTGCCTAGAGCCCCTGGGTAAGCTGCTGGAGAAGGTTCGGCCTTTCATTTTGAACTGTGAACTGCCTTACTCATTAGTAAAGGGAAGAAAAGGCTTTCAAAATTCCATTTAGTCAAATCATGGAGGTCTAGTTTCAAGTAAAGGGATGAAAAATTCATTCTGAGAAACAGAAAGCCAGGTAGGAGAAAAGGGAGAAGAAGTTTCAGGCCAAGGATGTAAAATGAGTCAACATGTGGCTCTGCTAAGGGCTGCAAGTGGGCTCTGAAGCAAAGCTAGGATTCCATCAGCCCCTGATGACAGCCACAGTGAAGTCAGGACCTGTGTGGCTTGGAAATTCCAAGAGCATTCCTGTTCTCTGCTACCTCTTGGAGGAGAGGAGAGTTCCAGGAACAGCAAAGCACAGAACCAGAGCTGAGTCCCTTGGGGCAAAGGCTCAACTTCCTGATCTCTGTGCTGCTTAGAAGCTGCTGCTCTCTGTCCACTTGGGAATACATTCCCATGTTCCCACTGGCCCACTGAGTTCAGAGCAATCCATACGATAACTCTGGATCACTAGGCTCTTACAGTAAGTGAGGTGACGAGAAGTCACGTCTGCACAGGAGACTGGGAAGAAAAAGCCCTAGACGAAGATCTAGTTAAGACGAGTTCGGGGTGGGGTGGGGATGGGACTAGGGTGCCAGCTCTCCATCTAACAAGCTTGAGTTAAAGTTCTCCAGACTTCAGTCATCCATGGGCTACTTGCATGATTTTGCTATTTTTAACACACCACCTATACTAATATTAATATTTTTCTTTAAAAGACTCTTTTAAGCACTATTTGCAAAAATTGTAGTCTATTTTCCTTCTGTTGCACAATTAAGTATGTACTTTAACATAAATTAAAATTTACGTACCTTCTACTCCAAATAATTTCACATACTATCAGTGGTATATACACATCCTACTATACTAGCTTATACTACCTTAGGCAATACAAGCAGAGGCAAAGGAATGATTATTGTAATAAGTGAAAACCCAGAGGGTCTCGAGCAATCCTCAGGAAAGCTTTCTCACAAGGGTTTATTAGGCACTTACTATGTTATTCACACTACCAGGCTGAATGCTGTGAGGACATGGTCCCTGCTCTCATCTGTCAAAGGTTATTACTTGATATGTGAAACTACAGAAGAGGCATGGGGGTATAAAGTCATCAGTGAGGGCAATGACTGGCACAGAATGCTACAGGAATTCAGAACAAGTTTGTCATCATGGGGATGGGGATGGCAGAGGGCAGAGAAACTGAGAGAGACTTTGACAGCAGGTCAATTGAATCAACGCATTTGTAATGTTCATTAATTTAGTGACAATCACAAGGCATGGGGGTATATCCACAGGATATACAGGGAAAGCATAAGACGCTGCCCATGTGCTTAAGCATTTAACAATCTGGTTAAGGGGACGGGGCCAACACAAACCAAAATAAGAACTAAAAAACAAGAGTATGACCAATTACTTAGTGGTGAGCATAAGTCACTGGCTTCCAAACTTTTTGATGACCTACTCCTTTCAATAAAAAAATCCAAGCCCAGAATCGCCATATGTGTTACACTAATATATATATTAACTTACTGATTTATAGATTATCTACACAGACTAATATGTTCATTATAAAATATACACAAAATATGTATTTTTTTAAAGCATGAAAAAGAAAAAAGATAGAAACAGCAGTTATTAATATTTTCTTTCCATTCCTCAAGGGACTGACTGTTTAAGGACCTCATGTCTGTGCACACTGATGGGGGTATGAGGCATCTATGCTAAGAGACAAAGTTTGGAGAAGCTGGAAGATGGTGAGACAGGCAGAGGGAAGCTTCACAGGCCAGCTGGCTTTGAAAAGCAGAGAGCCTTCGTGGGTTCAAAGAAGAAAGGGAAAGTGCTATAAATTAACAGTGGTTTTCTTGCAGGGCTCATCCCAGTGATAATTTCACAGCTAATTCCATCTACCTCTGAAACAAGGAGCTCTAGAAGCACAATTACTAAGTGCTAGGCTGTTAACTGAACAGCTGGAGGTCAGAATCCATCCAACAGCTCCACAGACAACCCAGTGATTTAATTCCATCAAGATTATAGCCTCAGAAACCCTTTGGGACAGTCCTACTCTGTCCTAGAGGGTTGCTATGAGTTGGAATTGACTCAACGGCAAACAGCAACTAACCCAGAAACATCTCTGAAGGACCCTATCTTGACTGTGCTCATTTTTAGGTCCCACATCTAGGGCAGTATTTGGCACATGGAAGGCACTCACATACTCGCTAGATGCAAGAAAGAGTGCAAACTTGCAGAGTGGTGAAGAAGCTACAGCAGAAATGGGCAGGCGGAGGAGGGGAGGCGCTCCTACAGAAAGAGTTCTGCTCCAGACCCCGTGTCTGCAGTGCGATGCTTCAGGTGGCTGGTGAGAAGCTGAGGTGGGACATTCAGAGGCGGGAGGTGAAACCACCCGGTGGCGGAGGCACCTTCTGCAGGCCTTAATGCAGAGGGCTGGCCTTTAGAGGACCTCTGAGTTGGCAGGAGGATGTGAGGAGCAGACAGTGCCGAAAGGGAGACAGAGATGGGGTCAGAGACAAAAAAAGTCAAGAGAGTTGACTGTCAGGAAGTTTCACAAGGGAACAATGGCAGCACTGAATCCATTAGATCAATGAGGAGGCTGAAGAGAGGTCAGGAGCTGAAAGCCTCTTTCCATGCTTGGTGCCAGACAGTCTTTCTAAGGAGCTAATAGCTAATGCTTCCTGGTTTGTTGGAATGGATCAAACGGAGCCTCTTAGAAGGGCTTCTGGCTCCCTGGCCCCTGGGTGTGGAGTTGGGTTAAATTCACTAATGGAAGCACCGTTTTACCCAATTCTGTGGTCCCAAAGGGCCAACTCACTCTGCTAGCCAAAGAGGCTTGAGTTCAGAGCTACGTTATGAAGGGAACCCTGTGTCCCAATCCTATTCTCTTCCTGCTGAATGGGTTTGGTTTATATTTGGAGGCTTTGAATAGTTTATGAACTGAAAACAGAATGTAATTGTGCACCTCCCGTGGGAGGGGCCGGCAGGGTGAGGACCAGCTCTGCCTGCCTCTGAGGGCTCTCACTGGCCTGGCAGTCACCTGCTCACAGGGTCTTCTGAGAATGCCAAGCCACTGACCAGGTGGACTGAGATCTGGAACACGTGAGGAGAGAAACAGGAGCTGGCTCTGCTTCCCAGAGGCTGGGCTACCTCTAGCCAAGCTGTGCCTCCAGCCCCTTTTAGGCCTGCTTCCTGCCACTGTGATTTGTGTCGTTCAGTCCTCTCAAATTTTTCAGATAGAAAATAAATCAACAAATGTCACAAGAAGCTGCTCACACCTACTCCGCCTTGTGAACTCCAACTGGGGCCTACTTACATTTTTGTTTTTCTGGAAGAGTGTTCTGGCTTCATTTACTATGTACTGTTTTTCTTTAGCGGTGTCTTCCATCTGCCCTGATGCCGCCTGCCATTTCCTCGCAAGCCTGAAAATTCTGCGGTAGAGGCCAAGAACTTCTTGTTGCGTGGCCGTCGTCATCTTCAGGCCCGCCAAAACACAAGAGGGAAAATCAGCATACAAATGCCATTGGACAGTAGGCAATTAGGCAGTTGTCCATTTTTTAAAAGCAAACTCTTTAATTAGTCTAGAAATAATTGCTTTTTCTCAACAGATCTGTTTGGCAGCCGCACCAGAATGATACAGCAGGACACTACCTGTCTCTCAGCTAGCCCTGGTCATCTCCCAAGGCTAAGGACTGCTCACTGGTGCTATCTGCCACGACAATGTCACAAGCTCAGCAAGCCCAAAGGTCACATTGACTGTTCTTCCAGCTGTTGCCAGGATACCTCAGAACTGATGCTTTAAATGTATACTCAGGTGTATGACATCACTAACCTGATGGATGGACACAGTGGCTGGAACAATGGGCTCAGGCATAATGACTGTCACAGGACAGGACAGGGCAGTATTTCATTCTATGGTATGTAGGGTTGCTGTGAGTCAGAACTGCCTTCACGGCACCTAACAACCACCACCAGAGTGCTTAGGAGAAGGGATCTTTTAGACAACCGGATTTTCTAGTCAACGCAAATTCAAGTGTCTCTGGATTCCTGGCAGGTAATGTAGATGAGGGAATTTGGATGGGTATGACAGAGGTCCACCGGAGAGAATACACTGCGGTTAAAGGGAACAGTTGTGACTCAGCTCCAGCCAGCTTGTTGCCATGTGAGAATGACAAAATGGCAATTCATATTTTTTAAAATAAAAAACTCTCCTGGAGCTGTTGCTGCAGACCACCGGATTGATCCCAACTCACAGAGATCTTATATGATAGACTAGAACTGCTCCATAGCATTTCTTAGTCTGTATATAGTCTTTGTGGGAGCAGACAGCCAGGTCTGTTCTTCTGAGGAGCCACAAGTGGATTCCAGCCACTGATCTTTCAGTTGCTTGCAAGCATGTAACCAACGGAGCCCCAAGGATCCTTCTGAGAAGTCTAAAAGACAGCAATTGGTTCCTTTTGAAGATGTGAGCACCACACAGGCCAAACCAAATGAGTCTGTGGGCTGCATCTCACCCAGGGGCTGTCAGACTGCAACTGCTCTTCTGCTCCCCCCACCCCAATCTTGAGGGAAATCATTCGCAAAACCGTCAGTCTACTTCCTGGTCCACCCAAGAAGTGGACAGTGAGTGTAAGTGAAAATTGGTCTAGTGACTGAAGACCTCATTGTCTCTCCCTTCCCTTGGGGTTTTCATTCTGAAAGATTGGTTTTAATTTTAGAGGACTTGGCTGAATGTGAACTAGTCTAACTATAGCCCCTAAACCTCATTTTCTTTTGCTAAACCTCCTTTTTATTTTTAAAAATGAAATTCCTATCAGTTTTAATTCTATTTCAGATATACAAAAAATTCCAGGCAAATAATATAATTAACAGCCACATATCTACCACAGTCCTTAAAGAACAGATTGTATACATAGTTGGAGCTCCCACTCTAACCCTTCTTAATCATATTCTCCTTTCACTCTTAGAAGGAATCACTACCCTGAATGTATCATTCTCCCCCTATCTTTGTACTTAATATTACATAGTACTGCTTTGCAAGGTTTAAAAACTTCAGACATAAATGGTATTACATTCTTCTGCAACTTTGTTGTTCATGCTATTAGTACCATATTGTACTATATCATCCTATTAGTATTACATTGTTACACGCAGCCCTTATTACATATGCATTGTTGCCTATCAGTCTACTTTATGAAGATACTCCAATAAATTTGTCCATTTTCTTGTTGATAGATAATTACTTTTAAGAAAAATTTCTGCCTATTTCCTTTCACATCTAAAAGTCCTTAAAGAAAACAGAAAAAAAAGTCTTATTACTGGACGAATCTGGTTAGTCAGAAGTAGATGAACACTGTACTGCTTTTTAACACACAGCCAGGCTGGGAAGACACAGAGAACAGCTTGGGTGAGCAAGCTGTAGGGCCAGGCACCGGACACCTCAGTCCGAGTCCTGGGTCCTCTTCCAACAGGCTCTTCAGGGTTGGGAAGGGCGCTGCTCACGCAGCTTGGAAACATGACCAGCTTCCCAGCCAACAAGCCAAGGGGAAGATGTCATCTCGGGTGACTGCTTTAGGGTGGTCCTGAGGTTATGACAATTTAGGCAGCTCAAGAATGCAGCTGGCAACTGGGAGGTGTTTCTCTAGCAGTTCTAAGTACCACTACCATAAGGAACTTCCCTTACAGAGAATGTCTTTTTGGAATCTGATTGCCCCCTTACTTCCTTCTGACCCTTCGTTCTGTCTTGAGGCTTAAATACCAGGAAAGGCTTGCAAGCACCACTTCCATCAATTCCGAAGTTTAAAGGCCCAAAGGTCTACGCAACACCCATTCTGATGTCCACGATGCTACACAGAGAAAACTTTTAAGAGCAATTCATAAAATCCAAGACAGAACATCATGCTTTGTGGCTGTGTCTAATAAAAACCCACATGAGATGATGATACTTTTCCTGTTAAGGAAACGGGTTTCAGAGTTTCTCGCTCTCCCTAAAACTCCACGGTTTCACATGAAAATCCATGAGTCAGTTCCTGTGAAGGGTAGGGAGTCCGTAACTAACGCCTATTAATGATTGCTTCACTTCCCTGTCATTAACAGATGAAACGTCCTTGATGGCACAACATGTGAACAGGAAAAGCCAATGAGGTCTGGCATGTTAAGACAGCAGCAACCTTTTCCAAAGCCTACCTTGTACCATAATCGGATACACAAGACCTGCAATTAGCATTAACAATTGGTCCTTAATAGGATTATTTTCAAAACACTTTAATCATGTCTCAGTGTTTTGAAAACTAATCCTGAAAGGGAGATAAATGGCATTTTCTCTCCAGCATCAGGTGGCCCAGAAAATCCAAGTCCAGAGACTTTCAGAGAGAAGGATCTAAAGTGTATTCCCAATTGTGGACTTTCTAACAAGGCTAGCTATCACCTCCTTCCAAGTCTTGAGATAAAAAGACAAGGAAATTGTTTCTTTTATTCTGGCTTTACTGGATCCCTTTCAGTTTTTGGAGGGAACCAAGTTCTTTTTTTGCCTTAAGAGCGCCTACGCATGCTGTTTCTTCTTTCTAGAAGGTTCTTCTTTCACCTGACCAACTCCGACTCATTCTTGATTTTTCAGTAAAATTCGATGTCTCAGAAAATCCTTCCCACCTCCCGTCCCGCTCAAACACACCTACCGTCAACCCGTCCCACAGCTCCCTGTTTCCTCTTTGTAGGGTTCTTCTCTCCTGTTAATTGTTGCCATGTGCCCTTGAGTCCATTTTTGACTCACAATGACACCATGTGACAGAGGAGAACTACTCCAGAGGGTTTTCTAGGCTGGAATCTTTAAGGGAGCGGGTTGCTAGGTCTTTTTCTCACAGAGCTGCTGCGCAGGTTGGAACCATCAACCTTTCTCTTAGTGGCCTAGCTCCTAACTGTTCTGCCACCAGAGCTCTTTTCATCACTTACATACTAGCTTGTTAATGTCTTCCCCCCAACAGACCCTAATGTTTGTGGGAACAGGGGCCATGCCCTCTCACTTACTGGTGAATCCTCAGCACCTAGTAAGGTGCTTGCTTGGCCCACAGTCAGTGTTCAATAAATGTCTGCTCAATAAGCAAACAATATCTTGCTACAGAAAGCTTGTGCTTCTAGAAACTATCAGACGCAGAAAATTTAACAAGTTCTTTCTCCTTTGGCTTCTCTTTTTGACCTCATTGCCCATACAGTACAGCTCACTTAGAAAAGCTGCCTTTTTCTGAAGAGTTTGCCTTCCAGTAGATTTACTGGCTTGAAATCAACATTTTCCTCTGAAACGATTATCTTTCACTAGTGATGCGAGGCTGAGGCATCCTTTGTCTTCTTCACTAGATTGGCGGTGGACCTGATGCAATGGGTGCACTGGAGTTTTCCCACAGCCACATCAGGAATATTCAGTTACTTAGAGGATCGCAAATGAACTTCAGTCCTTTCTGGCCATCCAGTTTACCCTTAGGCCATTTTTACTGTCCAAGTTTTATACCTTTTATTCTGAGATTGACATTTTTTAAAAACTCTTATTTCCCAATCTCCTCACCGCCCCCCAAATCCTAGAATGATGAAAAACGACAGATGTGCGGTGTGCCTGGAAGCTAGTCTCTTTTCTTAAACTCATACCTCACATGTGATTTTTATATGATGGAGTGCTGAGACAAAATTCATCACCAAGCACCTAATATGCACAAGCCTACGCCACTAAGAAAAGGCTGACATTGCTGAGAGTGCATTTGACTTCTGGTGATGGTTGGGAGAAGTCTCCCCTAACACAGGTGCACTGAAGATGTGTTGGGGAGGTGATTTGGTTGTATAAATGAATGTTTATCAAATGTGACTATTTTAATGTGCACTAGAATAAAACAGCCCACGAAACCCACGAATTAAATATATATTATTTGTAGCAAAAGTTTCCTTTAAAGAAATGTAAATATTTGTAAGTCAACTTAAAAGACAAATAAAATAACAAAAATATTGACAGTGGACCCTGTCAAGAACAGAAGTTTCGCAGCTACTGCTCTAAGGCCCTGGTGTATGTCCTGGCTGCCCCTTGCATCTGGAATGCCTCTTTTCTGCCATGCGCGCCACCCCACCTAGTAAACACCTACTGTGTACAAAGCTTGTTGGAGAACCCTCACCTTCCATCACAGCCCAGCTACTTGCTCCTCTGCTCTTGTTTCATGACATGTCTGAACTCCCGGAGGGCAGGGACGGTGTCTTATTCATTATAATAATAATGATGATGACAAGAAGAGCCTGACAGTACAGTGGTTAAGTGCTCAGGTGCTAACCAAAAGGTCAACGGTTAAATCATTGGCGCAGGAGAAAGAAGTGGTACTCTGCATCTGTAAAGACTACAGTCTTGGAAACCGTATGGGGTAGTCGCATACGGTCCCATAGGGTCTCTGTAAGTGGGAATCAACTTGATGGCAATGGGGTAGCAGTAACGATATTAAACTAAACACTTTACCGTTGAGTCGATCTCAACTCACAGCCACCCAATAGTACAGAGCAGAACTTTCTTTTAGGGGGTTCCAAGGAGTGGCTGGTGGATTCAGACTGCGGACCTTCTGGTTAGCAGCTGCGTGCTTCACCACTGAGCCACCAGAGTGCCAATGATGACACTAAGAGCTGGTATTTACTTTGCACTTAACTCTGTGCCAGATGTTTTCCTGGGTGCTTTACATGTGTTAACTCTCGTAAACATTAGAGCAGCTCTGTGAAGTAGCATCCGACTTGATAGCGATTTTATTTGTTTTTTTAAAATAAGGTAGATACTATTATCCATTCCCCTTTTACAAAGATGGAACTTGATGCAGAGGGGTGAAGTAACTTGCCCAATGTTACACTGACAGCAAGAGGTGGTGCCGGTGTGTTTAAACCAGTCTGGAGGCAGAGCTCATGCTTTTAATCAGTGAATCAGTGGCTCAATCTTAATAAATGTTCTATGCCTGCTGATTAGCTTTACAGAACTTAGCCAGCTGTGATACAGGGTCCATCTTTTACAAAGAGCAAAGGAGGCAAGTTTTGCACCTCGACATGAATTGTAATAATAATCCTTTTCCTAAGGTGTCCTATATACCATCTGCCCTTCCCCCTACCCTGCAACAGCCCTTCTTCAATGATTCTTATACATCACACATCAGCATCTTTAAAGGAGGCTGTGCACCTGGCTGGGCTGCTCTGCTCTTCTGTTCCCAGAGGTAACTCTATTCCCTCTAACTCCAAAGGGATCTGTCATCATAAAAGAGACACCCAGGCCAAAGGCTCATTACAATTCCACCACGCTTCTCTCATGGGACCCATCCCCTCCGCATTTACTGAGTAACCACCACGTGTCAGGCATGTGTTAGATTGTGGAGACAAACGTGGTAAACAAGCTGCCATGTCCCTGCCCTCCTAGAGCTTACATCCTAGGGGCACAAGCAGATGACACACAAGAGAATTTCAGTGATAGGTGTCCTAAAGGAGTGAAACAATGATACAACATCTAAGGAACAGGGGCAGGAGTTACATTATTTTGGGTGCTCAGAGAAGGCCTCTCTCAGAGTGATGTTTCAGTTAAAAAGGTGACAAAGCACCCATCAATGGGAACAGCCAAAGGGAGGGTGGTGTAGGGAAGGGAACAGAAGAGCAAAGGCTCTGAGGTGGGGACCAACTTCAAAAGAGCCTACAGAAGAGATGCAGCCACAGCTTGGCAGATGCCAGCACAGGTTGGCAGGGTGGACTCTGGAAAAAAATTTGGTTGTAATCTGAAAGCACAGGAAGGACACTGGTGGGTTTTAAGCAAGGGAGTAACATGGTCTGATTTACATTTTTTAAAAATCTGCTGGCTCTCAAACAGTAAGATCCCATGTTTCTACCAATCTTGAGTCTTGCCTAATGCCACCTGACAGGAGAGTTGCAACTGAAAGCCCCAAACAACCGGAAGGTCATTTCCCTATCTGACTGCAGCTTTCCCCCATTTTTACTCCTAAATCAGAAATGCCAACCGAAAAAACAAATCCACTGCTGTCGAGTCAAGTCTGACTCATAGTGACCCTAGAGGTCAGGCTATAGAGTTTCCAAGGAGCACATGGCAGATTTGAACTGCTGACCTTATGGTTAGCAGACATAGTACTTAACCCACTACACCACCAGGGTTGCCAAGTCAGTAATGGGGACCTCATAATAAGCAGTGATCAGTCTCCAAAATCAAAACCAAACCCACTCATCCTTCCTCTCAGTGTTAAGACTGTAAATACAATGACAGGATCTGGGGAGGGCCCAAGAGTCCACTGCACATAGTATACCTAGACACTTGGCATGTCTACATCTAATTTTATAGAAGGCCTATGGAAAGATCCGCTAGTATTAGGGACTTTGTCCACTTCATCTTTTTCCCCACCTTTGCACAGACCACCAAGGCATGAGCACTTAGGAGCTTAAGACCTGAGATGAAAATTCCCTTTCTGCAGACAAAATTCATAAAAGCATGACTCTGGTGTTAGGAATGTCAAAATTCCAAACACTGCAGTCTCATGAGACTTTGCCTTCCACTGAAGGAACAATGTCACAGTCCAACAAGAGATGAGACTGAAAGAAGCCAAGAGTTAACTGGTGTTTCAGCCCTAGGTGAAGGGAAGAACTTTCCATAGGTGGATTATTTTTCTCCTCATCGTCTTAAAACTAATGACCAGGAAACCCTGGTGGTGACTGGTTAAGTGCTACATCTGCTGACCAAAAAGTCAGCAGTTCACATCTACCAGGTGCTCCCTGGAAACGCTATGGGGTAGTTCTACTCTGATTTACAGGGTTGCTATGAGTTGGAATCAAGTTGAAACAGCAGTGGCTTGGCAGTCTGGCCAATTCTGCTTCCTGAGTATTAGGATGGCGGGAGGGAAGCTGGGGCAGAAGATTGTGAAATCCACCCACACAAAATCAGTCTTGCATGCTCTTTGCGTACCAGTGACTCTATCTCCTTACACGTGGGACTCCTCTTTGCCAAATGAAGGTTCACACATATGAAATGCTCCTTCTTTGGCTGCTGCTTCTCAACCTTGACCCTCATTTTCACTTCTTGTGGGGCTTTCTGCATAGTGAGATGGGGTCAGTAACTCTTGCACATACCTTACTCTGATCACAGAATTCATCCTACTCTAGTGTAACTTTTGGTTTCATTTACCATTCTTCCTGCAGAGACAGAGAGAGAGAGAGAGAGTGCGCACGCACGCTTGTGTGTGTGTTGGGGAGGAAGGAAGGTGATTTGGGACTGCATCTCACTCATTATATTCATAGGCCTTGCACGTATTTGAAGCTTGAAAACTGTCTGTTAGGAGACACACAAAATGGTCACCAGTGACGTCCATCCTCTTCCAGAAATATACATGGGTGATATTTGGGCCAGGTTTCCCAAAAGAACATCTCGCAGCACTTTAAAATACTACTTAGTGTCCACAGTGAAGTCTTCAGGAGATGTGGGTGTCAGGATAAAGAACTGAAGACTCAGTGTTATCCCTGGGGAGGGCACCCCACCAGTGCCAACTATGAAAAGAAAAAAGCCAAGCCCAGTACCGTCAAACTGATTCAAACTCGTAGATTCTACAGGTCAGACTAGAACTGTCCCTGTGGTTTTCAAGGAGTGCCTGGCAGATATGAACTGCCAACTTTTTGGTTAGCAGCTGAAGCATTTAACCACTATGCTACAAGAGTTTCCCAGATCCACCTAGGACAGCATAAAATACACTTATGATGTAACCTACACTCTAAGTTCTTTTAAAGCCAGTTCAAGTGTGTACACTAGACTTAAATGTTTTATTGTGTTTTTCGGAGGCTCAGAACCAAACTCATCCAAATTGGATTCTGGTGCTTTTTTTCCTTGAAAACCCAAGTCTTTAGGGTAAGAAGGTCTGTTGCATCCAATGATCAAATCAAGCCACAAAATTGTAATTTAAAGATTCTGTCATATGGAAAACTTCTAGAGAATTGAAATGTTCTTGATAATACCAAAGTATTCAGATTTTCTTAGCCTACATAAAGAATGACTATCTTGCTTTTCGGCAAAGTTTCTCTACATTTGCAAGAAATGTAAGATATTTAAAAAAAATGAATGTATGGGTTCCACAGGGGGACCAAACCTATGTTTGAATCCTGACTTGACTACTTTGGGCAGGCTGTTAACTTCCCAGAGCCTCACTTTCCTAAAATGTAAAATGGGGTAACAATAGCACCCTCCTCAAAGAATTGCAGTAAGGATTATATCTGAGATAATCTATGCAAATCACACAGCACTGTGAGTTAACAAAAGCAACTGGTCACCTGAATAGCAGAAAACAGAGGAGGAACAATGGGGCCTCTTTGATCTAGCCCAAGCTTTGTCCCCTGGAGTGAGGAGGAGGGAGTGTGTTGTCTGCTGGCTGGCAAATTTACTGCTTTGTGGTAGTAATGGATTTTCCTAAAGCTGTTTCCCTCTGATCATTAATAATCCCTGTACAGTAAAGGGCTATTGTTCTTCGGTATGAGTAAATAGCCCTGTTGGAGGCTCAGCTTATCTTCAGACCACAGCGCATGGTTTTTACTGGAAATACAATGCTGGTGCCAACACCAAAGGCATCACTAGACTTCCTATTTGTCTCCCTTTATCTCTTACCCCTTGCCTATCCTTCAGTGCACTTCTCTTCTCGATTTCTTCATACTCTCTACCTTCTGACATACACTTGTATCCCATATAATATCGTCCTTACCCAAAATGAATTGAATAACCTTCAGCATAAACTGTGCCTCACACATCCATCTCCCCCAGCATCAACACACACACACATACACACACAGAGACACACAGATACACCATGGACATGTTTCCTGTTCTGGATTCAGTTTTTGGTCACTAGAATCCAAGAAGGGAAGTGTAATGCCACACACTGTTTTGCAAATCTTCTCAGGCTATGCTCGCGTGGTATATTTAAAACCACAGCTATTCTCTGAAACAGCATCTTTTTATACAGAAAGTGACAAGACTATAGTGTGTCAGAGACAAGGGGCAGAGTGGACAGGCTAGATTGCATCTTTATTTTACTTAGAGGGAAAGAAATTAGACTAGACTCTGCCAGATGGGAAGACTTAAGAGCACGGGGAAAATCCAAAAATATTGATGTCTGGCAGACTTTTAAAATAACTATCCCAAACAAGATCCTGTGAAGCAAGTACACTCATTCTAAATATATTATGCCACCACTGGAGAATAGACAAGATTATACTTGTGCAAGGGAACTCTGATCAGGCTATCGTAACCATCAGGTATATACACACCATTTTTTCCCTCAGGAATAGAAATTTTAAGTGGAAACCAAATTTCCTGGTCCCCTCAAGTCAAAAGTAAGTAAAGCATCTGTTTTCAGTATCTTTAGTAGACAAAGACAGGGTAAAGGTCAGTTGGAGGTGGTGAGAACCAGTTACCAAAAGTAGAATGCAGTGTTTGAAGTGTATGAGAAGGGCTGAAAACAGATGGAAAACTAGGCCAGTCAACCCCAGTCATTCATTCATAACCACCCAGGCAAGATCTTCAACCCCCCAGGGAAACTATGGAAGCTGGAAAGTTCAAAACACTAATTTGAATTCCTCCTTTGAAATAATTTTCTAAAGCATTACAACAAGAAACTGGCAACAGGGCTGTACCTATGTATGGATGGAGCTTTCTAGAGTCCTGATCCTTGTTAACACCATCTAATTGTACTCAGCACAGGTACAGCTTCCAAGTACCTTCCATCTACCAAATAATTATTAAACGAACAACGCTTGTCATCTGCAGAGGTCCCAGAGCGAAGACCAAGGTCCTTGAGAATACAGCCAAATTTGCCTCATCTTTGTATGTGGGAAAAGTATTAGCACTCCCTGCACCTTCAAGATCCTCCAGTCCTGCACTGACCAAGAGAACTTTCCGGGATGTTGGCAATGTTCTTTGCCTATGTTGTGCAATAGGGTAAGCCACATGGCACCAACGGCACTTTGAGATGTGCTTACTGCATCCGAAGAGATGAATTTTTAAAAAATTAGTTAATGTGTATTTAAATAGGGTGTGGCTACCTATTGGCCAGCACTGCTCAAGGCCACCAACTTCAAGTCAAATGCCCACAAGAGTCAAATAAAACACGAGTCACATAAAAAAGGGGACACTTCAGTTGACTCTTACCGTGTAGGAGTCTCAGGGCAGTGTTATCAGACTGTCGGATTTTTCAAATGAAGTAGAAAATCTGGAATTTCATGTCCAAGTTTTAAATGTGGGCAAGCAAATTTTAAAAAGAATTTAAATCACTTTGTGGGCAGAACAACGCTTGTGGGTCAAATCTGTCTTATCAGTTTGTAATCTCTGAGCTAGGCCAACCTCCTCAGATCAAAGAGATGGACCTCACCCAAGGCCACTCCACTGGTCAGTGGCAGATCAAAGACTGAAATCCAGGCCTTCTGATTCTTTTTCTGACACTCTTTCCACTGAAATGGACTATATGTAGATTGTGGTGGTGGTAGCTGTAGGAGGGGACAAAAATCTGTTTGTCAGAAACTTGCTTTCCATGGCAGATACCTTAGCAGTACAGTGTCCTTAATGCTGTGTTCCTACCTAGCTATAGTGGCATGCTGGGCCTTCTGGGTAAAGTTCTGTACTGGAAGCCAGAAAAGAGCAGAAATTGTCCCAGCCTTCGAAGAGTTTACAGTTCATGAGACAGACAGACATGTATAGATTTTAAAGTCAGTCTTGCTAAACAGATACAAACAACCTGCAGACCACTCCAAAAGCACTGACAGCTGCGAAACAAGGGAAGGATGAACACTGAACCAGGCCTTAGGTGATGGGCAGAAACTGGCCAATGGGTGGAGGAGTCTTGATTATGAGGGCAGGTCTCATTATTCCAGGATATTAAGGGGTGGGGGACTCCTCCTTTTATGGGGCAGTTCTACTTAGTCACTAGGAGTTGGGACCCCACTGGACCCTCTTGTTTCCACTGTCCTTTGAAGGCTGCTTCTTCCATGTGTAATGCTAAGGGTAAAAGCACAGGACCTTCCTCGTTTATCTACTTCCTCTTTCAAGGTGATTTATATTGACAACCCCCAAACCTATTATCTCCAACTACAACTTTACCACTGACTTTCATATCTAACTTCTCAACATCGTCATCTGGATGGTTAATAAACTTCTCACACTTAGCTTCGTTCAAAAAAGAATCTGTGACACTTCTTTCCCCATTAGGAGCCATCCTTGGTCCTTCCCTCTCATATACAGCCTTCCCTCTCTGATACACACATCCAATTCAGCACCAAGTCTGACTCCAACCATACGCTGAACATAATTCTATCTCAACTGTCACCATTCTAGTCAAAAACAGAAACACCTCTCCCTTGGCCTGCTTCAGCAGCTTCCTGGCAGGCCTGACTACCTCCAACCTTCTCTATCCAGTAGTCAAGAGATTTGTTTTTTTTTTTTTAAAGTCAGGTCAGGTCACTCCCCTTCTTAAAAGCCTTCGCCAGTTTTCCCATCACATTCACCATAGTGTTGAAGCTCTTACCACGGCCTACAAGGCTCTGCCACTTTTAACACTTGCACTGTCTGCTGCAGTCACATGGCCTTCGCGCGTTTCCTTAGAACTTTGCTTTGCTCTTTTCCCCACCCAGAGAGCTCAGCCCCATCTTCTCCGGGATATCAGAAAGCTGGCTCCTTCTCGCGCTCAAAAGTCACAGAGCAAGGCTTCGGTCTCCCTCCCAAGTTCGCAGACCAAGTCAATTATGAAGCTAGCTTTTCACTGTCCTAGAACGTTTTCATTCTTCAGCTGGACCTTGTCTCAGTCAGCCGACCCCGGCCGGATGCTTCTTTCCCCCAGGGCGCTGGGAAGAAGGCAATAGCCCCTAGGATCTCCCACTACGTGTTAGAATTCAAATAACTCAAGAGTCTCTAATGGGCCCCAAACGGGCATCTCAGAATTCTCAAACCAAGCGTCCCCTTTCTGCACGCGGGCCGCTTCCCAGAGGCAGGTTCCCGAGGTCAGTGGCGATGACACCGAGCTGCCCTCACGAGGCTGGGGTCACACAAGCACGTCTCCTAGCAACACCGCTCCCCCACCCCCACCCCGCGCCGCATCCTTACCCCTAGCGAGCCAACCCCTTCCCCCAGTCTCCCGCTCCTGGGAGTCAGCGCTTCCATACCCTACACTCACTCTGCGTCAGTGTGCCTTTCCCCACCCACAGAAGCGCTGCAGCCCTCCGCACCGGCTGGGAGGAGGCGGTACCGGGAACCGAAAGGAGCGGCAGCCGACAGAGCTCGGGGAGGTCCGGTAGGCCAGGCCGGACCAAACCACCGGGCGGACACTGGGGGGACATTAGTCTCAGGTCGAGGGGGTAGTCTCGAGTCTTCAAGAAATTCATACTTTACTACTCCCTCTGCTGTGTACCCATTAATATAGCCAAGCTCACCTTCTTCCTTTTCCCCCCTCCTACTTTTCGCTATTCTCCTTCCCCGCCGACTTCAGCCAAAATAATGGGCCAGTCCAGCTCCTCCTAACCCTCCCTCCTTTTCGCTCTGTCTTTGCCCTTACTTGGCGACGGCTTCGTACGTCCTTGCGTACGTCATGACGCAATCTTCCACCCATTCTCTCCCAGCCCTTCTCTCTCTTACTCCCTCCTGGAGCAGGCGGCCTGTGGGGTTACCGGAAGTGATGATGCAGGAGGCGATGGAGGGGGCGGGGCTTCGGGGCGGCTGCCGCCGGTGGGCCGCAGATGAAAAGGAGGCGGTGGCAGTGGTGGAAGAGGAGGCGGCGGTGGCGGGGGTAGGGAGGTTGGAAACGCGAGTGGGGATGGTAGGTGGTTTGGACCGGCCGAGCCGCCGTCGTTTCCAGAAACGGTTTGACTGGAGGAACCTCTGGAGCAGCTGTGAGTTTGGTGGGGGGGGAGGGAGTAAGTGAGGAAAGAGGGGAATTGAGAGATGAAGGGGCGGGGGTTGGGCACCTTCGAGAAAGGGGAGGTGTACCGGGGGAGTGGAAATCAGCGCCTGGTCTGAACTGGTCCCTCTGGAAGAAGAGGCTGTGAGGGGAGCCTGTGGCGTGTCATCCGCAGGGCTCGGAAAACTTACCTACTACCTCTGCCTCCCACCGCCAGCACCCTACAACACAGAACCTGGGGATCTGGAGCCGGAGCTGCCCTGAAAGGGGTGCAGACTCTGGTCCTATGCCCCGGGTAAGTGCTGTGAGGTAGGAGCCCAAGGGGGAGTTGGTGGGTGAATCTCCAGCTCCCTCCGCCTTCATTTCACTCCCCACCCCCATCTTTCTCTTTAATCATTAACAGCCCTGGAATTAAGGGGCTCAGACCTGAAGGCCTTTCTGTGCACTTTTGCTGTAAAGGACAACCATCTGTGCCTGAGCTAATGGGGCTCGAGGCTTTGCCTGTGTTCAGTATAGGAAGTGGGACGGGGTGACAAATTCTTTTTTTTTTTTTTTTCCATGCTGCCTCACCCTTATCCTCTCCATGCACACCTCTCGTTTCCACTTGAACTCGCTGTGGTTGTGTGGCAATCGTGGTTTTCCTTTTTTTTTTTTTAAGAGCACCTGCTATCTTGATTACCTCTTTTGAATTTGGTGTTCAACCTCTATCCCAGCTTTTTACTGAAAGCTTTGTAATAGTTCATTAACAGGCTGTGTGATCGGGAGTACCTCTCAGCGCCTGGTACCTCCTGACTATAATGAACATTTTCTCCTATGAACACTGGAATTCCAAAGCCCTTGCAAGGGTTCCTAAGTGGCATCATCGCCCAGGAATCAAGCTCTCTTGTTCTAAATACTTTATGGGTGAGGAATTTACATGTTGTCAACTCTGCCCAAAATTATTTGATGTGGAGCTAATTCTGGATTTCCGTGTTGCTTTCTACCCACACTTCAAGATGCACTTCAGAGAATAGAAAATCCCATTACTACCTTTTTTGTTTCCATAGTTGGACAGTAGCTCTTTTATTTCCTGCTCCAGTTGTGTGTCTGGCACACAAGTCTTCAGTGACACATTCGTCTTGTGCTCATTTCCATCTTGGTTATTTAACTGATTCTTTGTGCGTAAGTGGTCTTAAGTGAGGCAGTGTGATGTGCTTAGTTGTGTTTTCAAGTTGATTACAAAGCAGCAATGGGTGTGAAAAATTGTCATAATTAAGAAAGCTAAGAATGTTGGAAGAAGGTCTCTTTGTTGATATTTTGTCAGTTTGAAAAAAAGCAAGAAAAATCACCAAGTAGTACTCCCGTGGTGGATTTCAGAATGAAGGGTGATGATTCCAGCTTTGCTGTTGACATTTTCTTCAGAATCCTCTAATATAGGACACTGTTTTCTGAGGCTCTTTAAGAGATAACACCCAAAGCTTAAGAGTCATATATAAATAGGAAATATGTCCATAAATCCTGCTCCTCAGTTAACTGGGCTTGACATGCTCATCACTAGGAGAATTCTCATACCAGCTGTCCTGAGGTAGGGGAGAGACTCCTGTCCTACTTATCAAGACTTTTCGGACCTGATGAAACACAACAGTTTAATGTTTTGATTGTGTAAGAGTGTGTTCAGATGTTTCACAGAAATAGAATAGGAAGGCATGACTGCCGATCACACTGTTAATTGATTTGGATCTGAGTTTGCCACTGACTGAAAAGTCTCAGATTCATTCAGTAAGTATTTATTGATCAGCTACTAAGTGCCAGTCAGTGTTACAGGCATCGGTGTACAAAGGTGAACTCGAGCAAAAAGTCCATGGTCTCATCGAGCTCGCATCTGAGGAGGGTGGGGACTGGAACAGAGAGATAGATGTGGAAGGTGATGACTGGCTGGGATGCAGCCAAGGAAGACCTTTCTGAGGAGGAAACACTTAAACTGTAAAGAAGTCAGGCAGCCAGAGATAAGATGCCTTCTAGGTTCTAGAAATAGCGAGTGCAAAAAGTGACTGGAATGTGGATCCAGGGAATGGGGAAAAGAAATAGGGGAAGAGGAGGGCCTTGTGTGGAGGCAATAGTTGCCTTAGTTTAGTGGGCAAAGGGGAGAGTGAAAAACTACAGGTCAGGAAGGTGGGGACTGAGCTAAAAACAGGGAGACAAAATAAGAGCAAGCAGGGGAAGGAAAGAGAAAATGATGCTCCTTTTTTAATTCTGTGAGCTTTGCTAGTCTTACCACTTGCTGTGTTGCAGGTTTTGTTGGACTATTGTAGTAAAAAGTCACCCTGCTGAGAGTGGAGGAGGAAGGGGTAGTGGTCACCTGAGTCTTTTCTGGCAGATTAATCTCTTATCTGTTCTCAAAGAGAAAATTCAGCAGGATGTTCAGTTGAGGGCACACCTTTTTCCTTAAGGGATTGTGTCTTAAATGATGCTATTTTAAATTGCATAATAAGTACCCTGAAAGTGTTCTAGTCTAAGAATCCTCCTTTTCATCCAGCTGTGGATGAACTTAGGGTTGAAAGATGGACACGTGATAATAATAGGCCCCTGCTGTTCTACAAGGAAACCCTGGTAGTTAAGTGCTGCTGCTGCTAACCCAAGGTCAGCAGTTCAAATCCACCAGGTAGGTGTTCCTTAGAAACTCTTTGGGGCAGTTCTGTCCCATCCTGTAGCGTTACTATGAGTTGAAATCGACTTGGTGGGCAGTGGGTTGTTGGTCTACAGAGGTGACCATCAGAATCTGTTTGAAGTTGTTTTTTTTTCTTTTTTTTCTTGCAGAGAGGCAGGATTTATGTTGCGTGGTCTTCCTTGTCATCTCTGATGACTGGTACTACAGCTGAGGTGCAGGTTGGAGGTAGAAAGGCACTCAGGTGGATTACGTTAGGTAATTCACTGTTGAGAAGCTGATTCAAGTATATCGGCATCTTTGGGCTGCCCTGCAACCAAGGGATATAACCTACTTTTGCCTTCAGTTGGAGCTGTTCATTTAATAGGCTCTAGGTTTTCAGCTTCAGCATGACCAGATTGCCAATTTAGGGAGGCTAATCAGGATGACATCTTGGTTTTGCCTTCTTGGGCCCATGTCACAGCAGGCTGAAACAAAGAACATGCTTTTTTCTTTTGAACCTTATAACTGGGACTGGTGTGTTTTGGGGGTAAGTAGATCTTTAAGTCATGGAGTCAAGAAACTTAAATGGTGCCTGGGCTGTTTTATAGTAAACTCAGTGTTGTTGGAGCTGTTGTTAACTGCCATCAAGTAGGTCCCCAACTTTTGATGACCGTATGCATGACAGAATGAAATACTGCCTGACCCTGTGGTTGTTGTGAATCAGACCCTACTGTTATGATCCACTGGGTTTTTATTGGTTGGTCATCAGAAGTAGATCACCAGGCCTTTCTTTCTAGTTTGTCTTAGTCTAGAAGCCCTTCTGAAACCTGTCCAACGTGATAGCAGCAAGCGTGTAAGTCTCCTCTGACAGATGGGTAGTGGCTACACAAAGGATATATTGGCTGAAATCAAACCCAGATCTCCTGCTTGGAAGGCAAGAATTCTACCACTGAACCACCAATGTCCTGGTGAATTCAGGACCAAATCCAATCCACTGCTGTCGAGTCAATTCCAACTCATAGCCACACTATAGTTCAGGGTAGAACAGCCCCGTAAAGTTTCCAAGGAGCGCCTGGCAGATTTGAACTGCCACCCTTTTGGTTAGCAGACATAGCACTTAACCCACTATACCACCAAGGTTTCTGAACTCAGGACTAGAAATGCTGAATTAAACTTTTTAGTGTCTGTTTTAGGTTCTAATACTTGTAGTACTTCCTGAAATTGGAGTGTCAGAAAGTGAACATAGCCTCCTGGGCAGTTCCCAGGGCTAATGGAAGGGGTGGAATAGAACCTGGTCCAGAATTCCAGTGTGGCTGCAAATAAAGAGACTTCCAGTATACACACTGGATATCAAGTGATTAAAGTGGACAGATAAAAAAACCAAAAACCAAACCCACTGCTGCTGAGTTGATTCCAACTCATAGGGACACTATAGGGCAGGGTAGAACTGCTCTATAGTTGCCAAGGAGTGTCTGGTGGATTTGCACTGCCAACCTTTTGGTTAGCAGATGTAGCACTTAGCCATTACACCACCAGGGTTTCCAGTAAACAGGACCAGGCAAAGAATCTACTTCATCCCCTACCCTGTAACCCTACTCCCCATATTAAAGAGTCACTCAAAGGAATGGAGAATTAACAGTGATCATTTCTTTATTTTTTTACATTGGTCCTAGTTTAAAAAAAAAAAAGTATAGACTTGGTATGCTAATGCTGTACTTAAAATGCTCTAGCCAGTGGGTTGTTAGGGTGTCCACTATTCATCTTTGTTTCAATGGTTTATTATAACTCAAATATGAAAATATCCTGTAGGCTGAAATTTCATCAGCCATCTGGAGACTGGTGGTTTTTTTCTAATCCAAAAGGAAGTGGATGGGTAGGAGGGGACTTGAACCCAGGAAGAAGCCATTGACTCCTACTTGGGCCACTAAATTGTGTTTGGGGAAAGAATCTGCAATTCTAAGTGACTTTGGATTTGAGGCCCTGAGTTGGCTTTTTTATCCAGATTACCAGTGCACTTGTTTCTGAAACTAAGGGCTTTTGGACAAACTCTTCTGAAAGGTGGCAGCCCAGTTGGCCAGTTGATGCCATTTGCTGTCGGGCTTGTGAGTGAGTGGTGTTTGCACTTCGTTGGATGACTTAAAGTTAATTCTGATTTTGCTGTTGTTTTGATAGATATGCTGCAGTGAAGAGGGTTTAATTGTACAGTGAATACCAGTTGTTTTGAGGTGAGGACTTGGTAACTCAGACTGCAACAATGGTAATTATGTGGTAACTCCTGTTTCCCTAGCTCTTGATAACTTACAATTACCTCTTTGTGTCTGTTTGTAGATGTTGATACCAGTGAAGCAGGATCAATTCTCCCTAAATGTCGGAACAGTGTTCTGAAGCTCTTTGCACATCGGACCAGGGTATTTCACTGAGTTTGTATCTTTCAATTCAAATCAAGTCTCACTAGTTTGTGGTGTCTTTTCTTAGGTGATGGGCGATCTGATTTCATATGGGAGGGGGGTAGACGTTACCATAGTGCATTTGACCATTTAATTATAATTACAAACCAGAATTTCAATGTCAAGTTAGTGAAACAATGGGACAAAAAGTTGGAAGTGGTACAAACTCTTATTTCTTTGGCATTGTGGTATGCTGAAAATAGGAGGGGAAATGCCGAATCTCTAAGATGTAGATGTCGGGAAGCTTAGTAAGTCAGTTCGTCCTGGGTGGAGGTGATGATTAGTCCTTACTGTGGCAAAGGAAGCCACTTATGGTCAGCACCTGCTGCCAGCCTGACCTCATGCTGATGACTCCTCCTGTCTCCTGCAGGGCTTGGCCTTGCACAGGAGTGTCTTAGCTGTACCACATTGTTGGGTTTCGGGGTGGATTGCATAGTGCTGGGAAGTATCATCCATGTTCCTGTTCTGCCCTGCTTTGCCAGAGGTCTCAACCTCAAGACCGAGGACTGGAGAACAGAAAAACTGTTACTGAGGCCTTGTGGGTCTACACCTGATCTGGTAACTGACCGGGAATCTCAGATAGCACCATTGCATAGTGTGGGACTTGTCATTATCAGAGAGTAGTTAGCAACTTGTGACAGTGCCTCACCATCTACCTGTCAGTTCGGGAGACAATGTGTAGCAAAGACCTGTCCTCCTCGATTAGTAGTAGATTGCTCCTACACTGTCCAGACAGCCAGCTTCAGTTGCATCTTCTAGCTCCGCTTAGCTGATGAAGGGTTTGGGCTCTATGCAATCTTTGCGTGATGTGAGTTGTTCTGTGACCTATAATTTTGATTCTGAGCAAGACTCAAGTCATAGCATTTACTGTATTGAATTCTGCTAATTCTTCTTCCAGTTTAGGAAGAAGAAAGAAAAAGTCAGAACCTTTGCAAAACCTTAGAAGATCTAGTGCCTTTTTTTTTTTTTTTAATTGCTTTGAGGAATTCTCTCGGGCAGTTACTGAAGTAAGCTGTGTCTGGGATGAGGGATTTCTGTTGTCTTCCATTTCACCCCACTATGCTTCACCCTGTGAGAGTTTAATATTCTTATATTGGGTTTCCACATAAGATTTCAATTGAACAAAACATTCTTGAGCCTGAAACAGGTTGAAAACCTGTGATTTCGTTGGGTAACAGAAATCTAGAAAGGGTAGTAACTAGCTTCAAGTCACAGAGCACGCAGCTGGCAGCTTTAGGACTAGAGTCAGGACTTCTCTGCAGTAGATTTTGTTCTCCATGTCTCTGGCCTCTCTCAGATGATAGCAAGTCATGGGCACTGAGGCGAGTTTGAGTTAAATTGATTCCTCAGTATTAGCCTGCTGTTTTCCTTAGGTTCTCACTGTCTTAGTTTCTGAGCTTTCAACTTGACATTTCATCACAAGCAGTTAATGTGTCAGAGAAGACTCCCTATAAACAGATCTGAAGTGTATGCAACACTGCTAATGGGTAATGGGACGAGAGACTCCCTAGTTATAGCAGAGGTTTGGGCTACTTATTAGGAGACCTGGTCTTTTCCCCTCTCTGAAACTGACCATAAACCCAACCAAACTGAACCTGTTGCTATCCAGTCAATAGTAACCCGGTTAGTGAGACAGAATAGAACTGCCCTACAGCATTTCTGGGGAGCAGCTGGTGGATTCAAACTGCTAGCCTATTGGTTACCAGCCTCAGTGCTTAGTCACTGTGTCTTTCAAGTCAGGTTGAGGCCTTTTTCACTGTAAATTGTAAGTTAGTGGACATGCTATAGAGAATACCTATGCAAGATGTAGAAATGCAGACTGCCTTTTCCCAGGGATCTGTCCTGGAATCTGTCTGAATAGGAGCACCCAGGTGCTGAATAGGAGCACCCATGGACAGACAGCTCTAGAATAGCTTTGTGGAAATAGCTGTAACAGTCACATTCCATTTTCTTTTGCTTGTTTTATAGCTGTGAAGCAAATTTGTTTTCAGTTAACACTTGCTTTGTATCTGCTTGAGGACTGCCTTGTACCTGGTGGCTGGTCTTCACCAGGAGATTATGAATACCACTGCAGCAAGATGTTTGCACTCTAGCAAAGGGTCCTAGGTACAATTCTGTGGGCATGCTAGAAGTCCGTGGCCCTCTTAAGGGGTGCTTTTCTCAGTTGTCACATTTTCTTTCTTCTGAGTTAAGTGGAGTTGAGGAGTGAGGGGTGAAATGAAAAATGCCTTTATGTCCCTTTACAAGAATCTTTCCATGGTTCTTTTTCCCCAAGTAAATTAGTGTTTGTTTGAAGTCTAATCATTTTTTACAATACTTAGTTATAGCTGAGGTCCGTGGTGAGCAAGATTTTGCTTGGTACTTAGCGTTTTATGAAAGAGAATAGCCTAAAGACTTTCTCAGAGACACTCAGATGGGTAGGCGTAGGTGTGGGTGCAGGACACATGCAGGGGTAGGCCTTTGGGAGGGCAAGGTGGCATTGATAGTGTTGTGGACTAGGTGTGCAGGGTAGAGAGACATAAATGCCCATCATTGGTCTGGCTGGGAGAGGGTGAAAAATAACAGCCATGGAGCTTAACGGGGGGACGCATGAGTGGAGAAAGAGCAAGCCCATAGGATTTCCTGACTCTGGGGAATGCCATTCACAAGCAGGAGGATGAGACCCTCTGGAGCCGAGTGATGCAGTGGCCCTTACCACACATCCTGTGTTCCACCTCTGGAAAGTGCATTTCTGCTGGGAAGGGATGAATGTGGGGATGTGTATGGCTGGTTCAACCAGATTGGGCATTAGGCATGACTGGTCCATCCTGATTGACTGCTTATGGATTTGTGTTAGTCATCTAATACTGCTGTAGCTGAAATACCACAAGTGGATGGCATCGAAACAGAGAAATTGAGTCTCTCACAGCCTACCAGTTTAGAAGTCTGAATTCAGAGCACTGACTCCAGGAGAAGACTTTCTCCGTCTGTCTTGACTCTGGAGGAAGGTCCTTCTCATCAGTCTTCCCTTGGTCTAGGAGCTTCACACAGGAACCCCAGGTCTAAAGTATGTGCCCTGCTCCTGGCATTTCTTTCTAGGTGGTATGAGGTAGCCTGTCTTACTGTCTTCCACATCTCAAGAAAGACTGGCTCAAGACACAATCCAGTCTTGTAGGTTGAATCTGCGTTAGTAAGACGACTGCCACTAATCCCATCTCATCAATATCATAAGATAGAATTTAGAACATGTAGGAAAGTCGCATTGGATGACAAAATGGACAGTACCGGGAATCATGGCCTAGCCAAATCGACACACATATTTTGGGGGGATGCAGTTCAGTCCATGACCGGAGTGGTACCCTGGTGTTTTTATTTATTTATTTATTTATTTATTGATATCTCTGTCTTTTTTGACATCTGTCTTTGAGAAATCAGAAGCTGGTAAATTACAGAGAGTCTCCAAGTCCCGCGGTCCATTTGAGTCTGGGTTAAAGTACCTAGGCATGCGAACACTAGGTGGTGGCTATTGTCTCTTAATATCTGCTATCCAAAGGACACAGGTGCTTGTGAACTGTTGAGGTCATTCATGAGTCATTCATGGGAATTGTAGTAAATCACTACTGGAACTGTTGGTTAAAATCACTTTTTCCTTCATCTTTCTGCAATATCCCACGTTCTGTTGAGCCTTTCAGATTAGTTCTTTAGTCTTTCTTTTAAAAGGTTTTTATTCTGCAGAATACTAGTGGACCTGTTCTGTAGAACCAGATTTCCCGCTAGCGCTGACACCAGAGAACAGGGCTGTGAACTGGTAGCAGCTGTAGATGTGATCATTAGATCAGACGGAAAGTGGCTTGATCTCATGGCAGTCAGTTTTAATGTGGAGGTCTTTTTCCGAAGTTATTAATCCTCCGGTTGTGAATTTGTTAAGTAATGAAGGGTTACGGCTCTCTGTTGATTTAAATGATTCATAACAGTATGCATCTGAATTTACTTGTATTTATTGGCGTTTTCTTGACATCCAGATACTGCAAATTGAATAACCTCCGATTAAAAGAAGCAGGTTCCTCCCTCCATATGAAAAGTCACATTCCCAGGATGGGCTACGTGCCTGTCAAACTGCATGGATTTACTAGTTCTAGAGCACCCCCCCCCACAAGAAACTTAATAAAAAATCAGGTACACAGGCTTCATCTTTTCCTTCGGTATGTCTTTAAAGAGGTTTAGGTTTGTATAGTACAGTGGTTAAGAGCACAGACTGCAGTCACACAATCTAGTCACCACCTACTTGCTATTTAACCTTGGGGGAGTCACTTACCATCACTAAACCTCAGTTCCCTCATCTATAAATAGAAGACAGACGTAGTAAATAGTTGTGGGGGTTCAGTAAGATAGTACAGTTGAAGTTCATGGCACATTGCTTGACATATGAACAAACACTTAATAACATTAGCTTTTATTAGCTTTATAGCATATGTAACTAAGCTCACCTGGATTGTCAGTTCCCAAAGAGCAAGAACTCCATTCAGGTGTTTCTTAATCACCATGATATATTCAGTGAAATAGGATGTTATGTGATTTGGACATTGCGTGAGCTCCATGTTACATAAAGACAGTCCTCAAGTTATGAACCCCTGACTTTGTACAACTGGTAATTATGCACCAACCCCCTTAAAGCCTCTTGTATTAAAAAATTTGAGATATATATAATGGTTAATAAATGGGCTCTCTGCCACATGTCAAAACATTGTTACTGTTTTATGTTAAAGATGTTTCAGTGTATCTGGAAGTGTTTATGCATTAAAAAGGTACACTGTATTTTATATAATTAGACAAACATTTGACTGACATTAGATAACAGATCATATGTAACTGTCTGACATAAATACAAATTCAGTTTAAGGAAAGATTTACAGAGGGAATTTGTGTGTAATCCAGAGACTAAGTTTGCAAATTCATCCTAAAAAAAAGTGCTACATACCTCATTGTCGAATATCATTACGGTCACCCTCGAATTACTCCCCTTGGGAAGCTATGCACCAATGCCAGGGCCTAGTCCACCCTTCAAAGCAATTTTGGAACTCTTTTTCCAGAATGACAATGAGAGCTGTTGTATTGCCCTTGATGTCCTGAATGTCGTCAAAAATGTCTTCCTTTCAGTATTTCCTTTATCTTTGGGAGCCAGTTCAGGTGAGTTATTTGTTTACTTGCTAAAAACTCCCTCACAGACAAGTATACATTCTCGTTCTCAAACTTGCCACTGTGTGCAATGGCCATTCCAGAAAGAGTTCCAAAATTGCTCCGCAGGGTGAACTAGGCTCTGGCATCAGTGCATAGCTTCCCAAGGGGAGTACTTTCAAGGGGACTGTAGTGATATTAAGCGATGAGGTATGTAGCTCTTAGAATGAGTCAAGTTCGTTGACTTAATTGTCAGACCTCATAACCTTACAGGATCATGGACATCATACTTTGCGTGACCATGTGTCATTTTACCTCCACCTGGCACAGTGGTCAAAGGGATTGCTCACCAGAAGGTTGGCAGTTCAAATCCACCAGCAGCTGAACAGGAAAAAGATGTGGCAGTCTGCTGCTGCAGAAATTTATACCTTTGGAAATCCTATGGGATTGCTATGAGTTGAAATCAATTTGATAGCAGTGGGTTTGGTTTTTGGTTTTATGGCTCATGTATGGAATAGTGTATAAAACATTGTTAGGCACATAGTAGACACAAGTTTATCTATCACCTGAAAATAAAACCTGCCCTCTGGGTATCTGGGAAGTACACAGGTGACTGTAACAGAAACTTTCAACCTGTTTCCAAATCCAGAGATGGAAAAATCTTCCCCTGAAACCCTATAGAGCTGTGTGAGTCTAGCAGTGAGAAAAGGAACTCAGTGGCTGAAATACTACTGTTAGATCAAAAAATGGGAAACTGATCCAGGAGAAGTTTTTTATCTTTGGCAGTATGCCTTGAGGCTCATTGAGTTGAGCAAAACCACAGACTTCAGGAAGGAAACAACAGATTTATTTCAGCCAGTCCAGACAATCTTTGAGAGAGTCAGCTGGCAAGTACCATGTTGTGTGTGTTCCTCATCAGAGAAAGTGAAAAACCCCAAGTCCATGTGCAAAGGGTTTACAGACTGCTGAAAGTTCACTTGTTGGTGATCTACCCTGAGGCCAGGTTTCTCATTCTCCCTCTAACTCACCCAGTGGGAGATGCCACCCCAGTGGGACCACTGCTGGATTAAGTCCTAGAGGGTAGTCTAGAGCCTGCCGCCAATTGCTGTATGCCCCTGGGCAGGCTGCAGGTCCTTTTTGTGTTGTTTTCTTAACTATGCATAAAGATGCTATAGGAATGGTGGATGTTAGTGAGTGCGGAAATTGGATAATTCTAGTACATGTTAGTTAATTCTTTGTGGTGGTGGATAGAATGCAGTTCTGTTTCTGCAATCATGAAAAAAATTCTGTAAGTAGGTTGTATTAGAGTTTAAAATAGCATAGTACACAGTGTAGGTATCTGTCTTATTTATTTAGCGCTGCTATAACAATACCACAAGTCGATGGCTATAACATTTATTTTCTCACAATTTCACAGACTAGAAATTCAAATTCAGGGCGCTGGTACTAGGGGAAGGCTTTGTTCTGGCAGAAGGTTCTTTTTTCATCTTCTCTTTGGCTAAGGAGCTCTGGTGGCATGGTGGTTAAAGCTCTTAGCTGCCAACCAAAAGGTCGGTGGTTCAAACCCACCATTAGTTCTGCTGGGGAAACACCTGTTGATACGCTTCTGTAAAGATTGTTGTTGTTAGGCGCCAGCTAGTCACGACTCAGAGTGGCAGTGTGTATAACAGAGTAAAACACTGCTGGTCCTGTGCCATCCCCACGATCGTTGCTGTGTTTGAGTCCATTGTTTCAGCCTCTGTACCAGTCCATCTCATTAAAGACTTTCTTTTTTTTTGCTGTCCTCTATCAAGCATGATGCCTTTCTCCAGGGACTAGTTCCCGGTGACATGTCCAAAGTACTTAAGATGAAGTCTTGCCATTTTTGCTTCTTAGGAACATTCTGGTTATACTTCTTCTGAGACAGATTGGATTGTTCTTCCAGCAGTCTGTGATACCTTTAATATATCTTTGGCTAATACTATAATTCAGAGGTACCAGTTTGTCAGTTTTCTTATTCATTGTCCAGCTTTCACATGCATGTAAGGTGACTGAGAATACCCCGGCTCGAGCTACGTGTATCTTAGTCCTCAAAGTGACATCTTTGCTTTTTAATGCTTTAAGGGGCCTCTCTTGCAACAGTTTTGCCCAGTACAATACAGTATTTGATTTCTTGAGTACTGTTTCCATGGGCACTGGTAAATAGTAGATCTTCAGGTAAAATGAAATCTTGACAACTTCCATATTTTTCCTGTTTATCATGATGTTGCTTATTGGTCCAGTTGTGAGGATTCTTTTTTTATGCTGTGATACAATCAACAGTGATGGCTGTGTAGTCTTTGTTCTCTGTCAGTAAGTGCTGCTTCAGTTCCTCTTCAACTTGAGTGAGCAAGGTTGTGTCATCTGTGTATCGTAGGTTGTTAGTAAATTGTTCTCCAGTCCTAATACTGCATTCTTCATATAGTCCAGGTTCTTGGATTATCCGCTCAGCACACAGATGGGATAAGTAGGGTGAAAGGATACAGCTATGATGCTTGCCTTTCTGATTTTAATCCACTTAGCATCCCCTTGTTCTGTTTGAAGGACCACCTCTTGGTCTATGTACAGGTTTTGCATGAGCACAATTAAGTGTTGCAGAATTCCTCTACTTTGCATTGTCATCTGTAATTTGTTATAATCCACGCAGTTTAATACCTTTGCAAAGTTGATAAAACTCAGGCAAGCATCTTTCTGGTCTTCTCTGCTTTCATCCAGAAGTGCTCCAACATCAGCATTGATATCCTTTTCTGAATCTGGCTTGAGTTTCTGGCACTTCCCTGTCAATATACTGTTGCAGTTTTGACTTATCTTCAGGAAAACTTTGAAGCCCTAGTGATGCGGTTAAAGAGCTATGGCTGCTCACCAAAAGATCGGCAATTCAAGTCCACCAGCTGCTCTTTCAGAAGAAAAAAATCAAAACTCAAGTTGCAATACTGCAGAATTCTATGTTCTGTATGGAAACCCTGGTGGCACAGTGGTTAAGTGCTATGGCTGCTAACCAGAAAAGCTGGCAGTTTGAATCTACGAGGTGCTTCGTGGAAACTCTTGGTCTATGTCACTGTGAGTTAAAATCGACTCAACAGCAATGAGTTTTTGGTTGTAGATTAGCAAAATTTGATTGGTATGTGATATTAATAATACAGTTCAGTAATTTCCACATTCTTTTGGTTCACCTTTGTTTAGAATGGACACAAATACGGATCTCTTCTAGTCAGTCGGCCAGGTAGCTGTCTTCAAATTTCTTGGCATAGATGAGTGAGCACCTCCAGTGCTGTATCTCAGCTGGTATTTTGTGAATTCTTGGGCCCTTGTTTTCCACCAGTGCCTTCAGTGCAGCTTGGACGTCTTCCTTCATACCATAGGTTCTTGATCATCTGTTGCCTCCTGAAATTGTTGAACATTGGATTAATTCTTTTGTGCAATGACTCTTTGTATTCCTTCATCTTCTTTCAGTGGTTCGAGGGTTGTTCAATACTTGCGCGTAAAACCAAACCCAACCCACTGCCATCAGGTAGATTCTGACTCATAGTGACCCTACAGGACAGAGTAGAACTGGCCCGTAGAGTTTCCAGGGAGTACCTGGTAGATTCAAACTGCCAGCTTTTTTGGTTAGCAGACATAGCACTTGCCCACTATGCCACCTGGGTTTCCATATAGAGTATAGAATTCTTCAGTATTGCAACTTGAGTTTTGATTTTTTCTTCTGTTCCTTTAATCTGAGAAATGCTGAACATTTTGTTTTTCTAACTCCAGGTCTTTTCACAGTTCATTATAATACTTTGAATTGTGCCACATCAGCAAATAAGGTCCTAAAAGTTTGACTCCTTCCACATCATTAAAGTCAACCCTACTTTGAGGAGGCAGCTCTTCCCAGCTGTGTTTTGAGTACGTTTCAGCCTGAGGGCTTGTCTGCAGGTACTGCGTCAGACAGTGTTCTGCTGTCGGTCCTAGTGTCTTCACAGGCCATTCATTCATTCATTTAGCAAAAGGCCTTTCTGTCTGAGAAGCAGATCACTAGGTCCTTCTTAGTCTGGAAGCTTCACGGAAACTTATCCACCATACGTGACTACTAGTATTTGAAATGCCAGTGGTATAGCTTTCTGTATCACAGCAACACAGAGGCCACCAGAATAAGACAACCTGAAGGATGAGCAGTGGCTGTAAAGATTACAGCCTCAGAAGTGTGTGAGGCAGGGTTCCTATGAGTTGGAATGGGTTTGGTTTTTGTTTCATTGCTTGTCTCCTTGGTGGTCCTCATGTGACTTGGCATCTCTGCCTGCTTCTTTGTGCCTGATCTGGTGTGTTTATACCTCAAAGGTCATTGGCTTAAAGTACACCCTACACTGATATGTCCACTTACCCAACAAAGAAGACCCATTCCCAAACAGGATTATAACCATAGGTATGGGTTTCAGGATTTACAGCATGTATCGTTGGGAGACACAGTTGTATCTGTAACAATATTTCTCAGTCCACCTGCTCTGAGGCCAGCTGTAACTAACTCTGAATATCTTCTTTGACACCACAGCAAATGTGTTGTTTCTTTCTCTCACCCTAGTCCCCGAAGTTAGGTCAAGTCTCACAAGTCAAAGGGACACAGTTCTTGAGACTTGTCAAGTCAACCCAAGATTTTAGGTACTACAAGCCTGGGGGTCCCCACAGTACTCCCCGTTCTGACTGTTGGTTACAAATTTGGAGGACCTAAGACTTCCCTCATTTTTACCTGCTTGCTACAAATTTGAAACTTTGCTATACCCTCTCAGGATGCCAGCTAAGGATCTTCATGCAATCCCCCCTCACTTGCTAGATAAAAGTTCAAGGCTTCCCTTTGCCTCGTCAGGATGCCAGCTTTAAGCTCAGGGTCTCATGCTATCCCCCTCCACTTCTAACCTGCTGACAACAAATTTGGGGATTCCCCCTTACCTCCTCAGGTTTGCTAATTCTTCAAGAAAGTGCAGAAACCTCAGGAAAGCACTGAACATAGGATTACAGTTTTATTGTAGCAGAAGGATACAAATGAAAAGACACTTGGGCAAGGTCTGGGAGGGTTCCCGACTCAGAGCTTCCATGTCCCAAAGGACACAGTACTCCTCCCCGCCCCTGTACCTTAATGTCTGTCACCAACCAGGAAGCTTACTGAACTTCTATGACCAGAGTTTTCTATTGGAATCTAATTTTATGGGGTCTCATTACAGAGGCCAATCATTGCCTGTGGTTGAACTCAGCCTCTAGTCTTCCTCTGGGTCTGGCTGATAACATATGATGAGTCTTTCTACCCTGGCCAGCACACACCCTGCATAAGCCCCCAGGTGTGGTCCAGAGTCCTCACAGATAACAAATACTTCAGAGCTCAGCTGCTAGCCAGAAAGTTGGCAGTTCAAATCTACCAGTTTCTCCTTGGAAACCCTATGGGACAGTTTTACTCTGTCCTGTAGGGTTGCTATGAGTTGGAATCGAGTCAACAGCTGTAGGTTTTTGTTTTTTCCAAGGTTTTAGAGGTTATCTCAGGAACCAAGGACAAAGAGCACGTAGTTTAGGTAAAGTTAATGTAAACTCCACGCATAGGAATTCGTAGTGGTAGCTGTTTGTTTGCGTGATGAGACCTTCAGTTCCTTTCGCTCTTTGATCTATGACTCCCCGTCCTAGGAGTGAGTTAGGGTTCTGATTTGTTCTACTGGGGAGGGAGGGAACCAGTGCATGGATTCAAGACTCCAGAAGACTGAGGTGTTCTGTCTCGCCTCAAGAGCTGACTTGTATGTTATTTCTTGCTGATAATTGTTTTGAAGGGACAGGGTGATGTGTCCCCTAAAATGAAATTAAACACTGAAGCCAACTTTATTTTAGCATTTCATTTCACATTCTGTCATAGCATTTCATTTCACTTTCTGTCATATTGCTTATAACTCAACATAGTGGGGTCTTGAGATGGAAAATGTGTAGTGGTAGAAATGAAACAAACTATTGTGAGGGGTGCTTTCTTTTTAAGTAAAACCCCAGAATAAAACTGAAATCTCGATTAGAAACTAAGAAGACTGCTTTTAGATGAAGTCTAGGGTTTCTTGGGATTTTTTTTAGGTCTTAATTACCTGAAGTCCCTAGACGTTTTCTGTGTATCTTCACACTCTCATTTTTCATTATCTACATTTGGCTATTGGTCTATGTTCTGCAAGTGATCTTCTTCTATAATTAACTTAGTATGAAGGACTGTGGAGCTGGTATAACTACTTACGATAAATTGTTTAATGTTTCAAGCTATGGTTTTTAAAAATTGCTATAAATACGGTTCCAGTCCTGTTATTTTTCTACACCGTATGTTTCTGGTCAAGATTACATTCACCCAGAAACCCTGCAGCCCTCGAGTCAGTTCCGACTCACAGTGATGCCATAGATTAGAATAGAGCAGAATAGTGATGATAATGTGGCCCAAGATTTTTCTCCTACCTTGTCTATTTAATGCAATACCTGATTTCATAGTAAGCACTTGCAGTTATTTCCCAGCTGAGGTGTGTGATTCAGTGTTCCATGCCATAAACTCCCATACTTGGTAAGTTTCAATTTTCTTAGTCATACTGTTACTTCCTAAGAGAGGTGCTATTGAGTACATTGAGAAAGGCCTTTTACTGAAGGCTGCATTTTGCTGGATTAAAAAATCTCTGTTCCTGTTATGATCTAACTTAGGACAGGCAGCAGACATTTTTTGAGGAAATTTTATTCCTTAGGTTCTAGCCAAGCAGCTTTCCTTTGTCTTGGATGTCAGAGTCACAAGACAGTCTCACTCGAAGTAGAAGTGGGGTTTCTGAAGCATGTAGTCCCTTTGGTGCAGAGGTCAGCATTATTTATAGATAATTGCTGAGTCTGGATACATTTCTGAAAAGGAACAGGCAGAGGTTGTGACATTTGCCTCAGGTCAGTAGGCTAGGATTTGCAAAGCTAGAGTGGGTTTGTTTCTCTCTTCTTGGGAAATTACTGTTGGGTAGATGAGTCTTGGTTAAGATCACTTGTGGGCAGCTGAGCAGTTGGGCTTTTCAAGATGAGAACCACATGAAAGAAAAGAACATTCTTTCCCAATTATGCAAATAATTATCTCCATGCTATTATAATCTCCATAGAGGTATAAGCATTCAGGACCACACATTTGGAAAGATTATTATATAATTTAGGGTAAGCATGAAAGGCATACAGACATGGTGATAGTATTCATTACCCTTTCGGGCAGTTTTTACTTGTTTCTAGTACTGATCGCTGTGGTCTTCTGCCAGCAGACTGGACAGCTTTCCACTTCTTTTCTTCTGGAATCTTTTCACCTCTAAAATAAAGCTCTTTTGTGATATTAAAAACTTGAACTTTCATGGTAAACTTCAAGTGAAAAACAACAAAACTATACAAAAGATTTTAACTATGACGTTAAGCTCCCTAACCAAAATACTGGAATTGCTTTATTTATCCAAGTGCTTGCTTACATTTCTGTTTCCAGTCCTCAGCCATGGCTTGGCCTAGCAGGAAGAGATAATAAAATGTTATGCAACAGGTGAAAATCATTCCAGTTGCCTTTTCCCCATGTGGAGAAAAACAGTTTTTCTTTCCCTCTGAGCAGCTTGGCTTTGGCTGAGCAGCTTATCTTAAGGGCTTCCATTTTCTTATTCATAGCTTTGCTATGTGCATATGATGCCTAAATTGACTTGTTGTTAGGTACTGGCCAGTCAGTTCCGACTCATAGCAACCCTGTGCACAACACAATGAAACACTGCCCGGTCTCGCACGATGCCCACAGTCGTTTTAATGCTTCAGCCCGTAGTTGCAGCCACTGCCTCGGCCCACCTTGTTGAGGGTCTTCCTCTTTTTTCGCTGACCCTCTGCTTTACCAACCATGATGTCCTTCTCCAGGGACTGATCCTTCCTGACAACATGTCTAAAATATGTAAGATGCAGTCTCACTGTCTTTGCTTCCAAGGAGTACTCTGGTTGTACCTCTTCCAAGGCAGACCTGCTTGTTCTTTTGGCAGTCCATGGTACATTCAGTATTCTTCAGTGCTACAGTTCAGAGGTGTTAGTTCTGCCTTTGTCTTCTTTGTTTGTTTTCCAGCTTTCTGAAGGTCTCCAACGGTAACTTCTGAATCAGCTTGCTTAAGCAAGAGAGCTTTAGATTACAATAGCAGCTGAACAACACAACTTTTGAAAACATGCTTTCTAACATAATTCAAGGTTTCCAAACTGATGAAAGGTATTTTCTAAGAAGAACCAGGCGTTTTTGTTTTCAGATTAGGTCAGATGAGCAAAGGATCAAGTGTCTCAGGTAGCAAGTGAATCATTCGTAGAGGACTTCTGAAACTTCTAAGCTGGAGAAACTTGGTCTCCAGATTTAATACTGTCACTGTTACAGTCAAAGTGAAATGTATATAATCTAAATTTTCTCATAAATTGATCCTAGGATTAGATACTTGGTATTTCAAGAAAGAGAAACATCAGCTCTTCGTTTTGAGGTCTTACTGTAAAGCTTGTTCTTAAAGACCTTGTAGTCTGGTAGGAAAACAGACACAAGAACAATTAGGTTGTAACAGCACTGCTATAAAAATATCAGTGCTATACACAGATGATAGGACCCTATATGTGGAAAAATCTCAAAAGAGTACCTAAGAAAACTTCCAGAACTAATAGAGGAATTCAGCCAAGTTGCGGGGTACAGGGTTATCTTAGTCATCTAGTGCTGCTACAACAGAAACACCACAAGTGGGTAGTTTTACAAAAAGAAGTTTCTTTTCTCACAGAAAAGTAAGCTAACAGTCCCAAGTCAGGACATCACTTCCAGGGACAGTCTTTTATGGTTGGATCTGGAGGAAGAGCCTTCTCGACAGTCTTCCCTTAGGGAGTGTCTGTGCTCATGGATCTTGGCCGTTGTGCTTCAGCCACTGCTTCTGTCCTGATGGTATGAGATCCCCTACTCTGCTGGCTTCCCTTTATATCTTAAGAGATTACTTCAAGGTACAGTGTGTCAAATGGGTTGAGTACTGCTCACCAGCACAACTGTTAACTGTCCTGTCTCATCCATATCATAGAGACAGGATTGACAGCATATTGGAAAATCACACAATACCAGGAATCATGGCCTAGCCAAATTGCTACACATTTTTTTTAGGGGACACATTAAATTCATGACAAAGGTCAACCAACAAATATCTGTTCGATTTCTATACACCAGCAATGAGAAATCTGAAAGGGAAATTAGGGAAACAGATTCCATGGCAGGCATGTCATGTACCAGCTCTATGCTTGTTCCCCAAGGGAATAGTCTATCTGTTGCTCACAACCCTCTGGCCAGGAAAGGTCACGTCACCGCCCCTAACTAAAACGGGGCTGGCCTAGCAGGGGAGCAAATAAAGTGTTTGGTGAGCTCCACTGTCTCTGCCACAGAGTAAGAACTTGAATAAGTTGCTTTACTTCTGAGCTTGTATCCTTATCTGTAAAATAGGGATATTAAGGAGTACCAGCCTCACTGGGTAGCTGTGGTGTGTAAACAATGTCATGCATATAAAATACTTAGCACCATGTCTGGCACAATTAAGATAGCAGAAGGAATCTTCAAGTTTGGGTCATGTCTCATTAGTAGGTTGTAGTCAACAATTACAAAATAACACCTTTTTTTTTTTTTTAAGAAATAACAGAAACAGTGCATCATAGATGTAATGATAAATATTGCTTTGTGTAACTTTTGTGGCAGTTGTACACATGTTTGTGTGTGTATTGGGTCAGGATGTAAGATGTATTTCTTACTGAAGGTTGCAGTTAACCTTTGCAAGACCCTAGGCTAGTTCAAACTCTCGTTCACAGATACTGAAAGACTTATGTGCGCCAAAACAAGCAACCAAGAAAACACTATTATAGTATATGCTTTATTTTATTGTGGTAAATATAGATATATATATTTCCATTTTTAAGTGTTCAGTTTAGTAACAATAATTACATTCACTATGTTGTGCAGCCCTCACTACTATTGCCAAGAGTTACCACCCCAAACCAACTCGCAGCATCTTTGATAGCTCCTAATTCTCCCCTTCCTACAGACCCTCGTAACTGCTGATAAACTTTTATCTCCATGCATTTGCCTAGCCTGGATGTTTCATCCAAGTGGACTCTTGTTTCTCCTTTTGAATCTGACTTCATTCGGCGTAATGTTTTCAATGTTCATCCATGAGGTGGCATGTAGCAGCGCTTTTTTTGTGGATAGCTGAACACCATTAATGGTATGGCTATATCACGTTTTGTTTATCCATGTATGTATATGATGGACACTTGGGTTGTTTCCACCTTTTGACTATTGTGAATAGTGCTGCAGTGAACATTGGCATACAAGTATTGTTTGAGTCTCTAATTTCAAATCTTTGGGATATATATCCAGGAGTAGAATTGCTGAGAATGTAGTAATTCAGTGTGTAACTTGTGGAGGAACCACCAGACTGTTTTCTCCAGCAGCTCAATCCTTTTACATCCCCACCAGCATTGATGAGGCTGCCCGTTCCTCCACATCTTCTCCAGCACTTGCTGTTTTCTGTGTTTCTGATGCTAGCCATCTTGACGGGTGTGAAGTGCTATCTTGCTGTGGTTTTAGTTTGCATTTTCCTAGTGCTGTTGAGCATCTTCTCATGCACATGTTACCTATTTGTGCATTCTTGGAGGAATGTCTTTTTAAGTGCTTTGCCCATTTTTGTAACTAACTGGGTTGTTTGTCTTTTTGTTGTTGAGTTGTAGAAGTTCTTTATATATTCTGTATATTGTACCATTGCCTAATAATATGGTTCACATGTATTTTCTCCCCTTTTGTAGGGTGTTCATTCACTTTGTTAAGTCCTCTGATTACACCAGTTTTAATTTCAGTGAAATCCAGTTTTGTCTTTTGTTGCTTGTACTTTAGATGTAAGATCTAAGAATTTATGGTCAAAAATTAGGTCTTGAAGCTTTATTCCTGCTTTAAGAGTTTCTTAGGTCATTGATCATTTTGAGTTGTCGTAGATAGTGTTAGTTACCGGTTCTGTTTCATTCTTTTGGTTGTGCATATCCATTTGTCCCAGTGCCATTTGTTGAAGAGACTAATTTTCTCTCAGGGAATGGACTTTGCACCCTTGGCAAATCATTCTTAGCTCTATGAGTTTATTTCTGAATTCTTAATTTCTAGTCCTTTCGTATATGTGCCTAGTCTGATACCAGTACCACACCATTTTGATTCCTGTAGCTTTTATAATATGGTTTGAAGCTGTGAATGTGAGTCCCCCCACTCTGTTTCTTCACCAGTATTGCTGTGGCTGTTCAGGGCCCCTTGCACATTTTATGTGAATTGGAGAATTGGCTTTTTTGTTTTTGGCAAAGTGGCTATTAGAATTTTGAGAGGGTTTCCATTTGTAGTGTGCTTTTGTGAAAGAGGCGGTCTGAACTTCTGAATTTTTAAGAAATGCCCTTGAAAAACCTTTAATTTTGAGAAAGAATAGAGCATTAGAGTTCAGGCTTTACCACTTACTAGCTGAGTGCTTTTAGGCAACATGATAAGCGGAGAAAAGATTGAAGTTATCAGGAATTCTATTTTACTTGAATCCACAAGGCCCATTGAAGCAGTATTCAAGAAATTAAGTGATGTATTGCATTGTGCAAATCTGTAAAAGACCTCTTTAAAGTGTTAAACAGCAAATATATCACCTTTACCTTGAGGACTAAGGTACACCTAACCAAAGCCATGGTATTTTCAGTCTGAACAGTGAATAAGGAAGACTGAAGAAGAACTGAAGCCTTTGGATTATGGCACTGGCAAAGAATGTTAAATTTGCCATGGATTGCCAGAAGGATGGAAACCGTGGTGGCGTAGTAGTTACATGCTGTATCTGCTAACCAAAAGGTCAGCAGTTTGAGTCTTCCTCGTGCTCTTTGGAAACTGTGGAACAGTTCCGCTGTGCCCTATAGGGTTGCTTTAGTTGGAATTGACTTGATGGCAGTGGGTTTGGTTTTTGGTTTGGCTAGAAGAATGAACGAGTCTGTCTTATAAGATATACAGCCAGCATATTCCTTATAAGAAATGATGAGACTTACATACTACTTTGGACCATGTCATCAGGAGGGGCCAGTCCCTGGAGAGGGGGACCTCATGTACTAGGCATGTAAACAAAAAAAACCCCATGGCCATTGAGGCAGTTGTTTCTGAGGAGCAGCTGGTAGATTCGAAGTGCTGACCTTTTGGTTAGCAGCCAGAGCTCGTAACTGTGCCACAAGAGCTCCATGATAGGTGCTTATTTCTCATTTGATTCTTAGAAAATGTTTCTTAGGTCTGGTTGGCCCTTTTTAAGTTACCATACACATTACCTGCCTTCTTGGAGCTTCTGTCTAAGATGCTGCCACCAAAACAGAAGCATCCTTTGTCTTACATACGTGTTGGTTTTGGCTATTTGCTTGTGAGCCATAAATGTTTACAGTTCCATAAGACGAAATAATGTGTAATCCATTCAGGCCTTGTTACATTATAACCCAAAATAAGACCCAAACCTGTTGTCCTCCAGTCCATTCTGACTCATAGCAATCCTGTAGGACTAAGGAGAACTGCCCCATTTGGTTTCCAGGGAGCACCTGGTAGATATGAACTGCTGATTAGCAGTTACAGCTCTTAACCACTGTGCCACCAGGGTTTCCTGTTTCCTAATAGAAGTTTTAAAAACAATTCAGTCTAAAGGATTTACTAGGGGAGAAAGTAATGAATTATCCTCGTTTTTTATAACTTGGGCCTCGAAGAAACAAAGATCAGCATTGTTTTAAGATTGTTGTATTGACGTCTCTTACCATGAGTGTTTGATGTCAGCAAGCTAGCATGTAGCGAGAAGGCTGCCTGACTTGGCAGAGCAGTGGTGGATAATGCATCTCCCATTTTGACAAGCCCTTTGGTGATACTCGAGTCACCTGGGGGAATAAGAGTTAATCCTGGCTGCCTGACAGAAGTGGATTTGTTCTATAATTTATGGTACCCAGAAGCCCTTTGGGGAAGTCTTTATTATCTTATTATCATGACAGCTTCCGTCTAGGCCTGAAGATAAATTTTTGTTGTTCTCATCTAGTTCCATTGGAGTGAGCCTCCTAACAGAGAAGGGTGGCAGTCTGCTGTTAGTGGCTGGCAGTGGGCTTTTGCTGTGACATAGAAGTAGGTTAATGAAGGATGGATGTTAGGAATCCAGAAAGGTTTCAGTTAGGGGTACTAGTTTAGAGGGCTCCCCCCGAAACTGATTTAACCTGTGACAAAGAGTCGTATTCAGGTTTCCAAACATAACCTCTTTGACGAGCCTCAAAAAAGGTTCACTAATATTTCTGTCTTGTCAGTTGCTGCCACGGTTCATTTATGCCCGTCCTGCCACTGCTGGAGGCGTGTCAGTGTGGCTTTCCATCACCGACACAACTGGACTTCCTAGTGCTATGGCTGGTGGACGCTCGCTGTCCAACAAGTCTGTACTATTTTCTGTGACTCACTGAGAAGTCATGTGGTGGTGTGATCCCCCCCACTCCCCAGCTACCACGCTTAAACTTGTAATTTTCAATGTATTGTGTTAAAACAAACTTCTAATTCTGGCTCCTTTTCTTTTCAGTTGCAGACCTAAACTTGGAAGCTCTATTTTTAAAAAACACTCTCCTAGAAAAAGTCGCTGGCGTTGCTATTCTCTGTCCACCCCCAATATCATAACTGGGCCTGGGGGCGGGGAGAGTCAGGGCTGGCTGTTGTACATGGTGAGAGCAGAATGTGGGAGCCTGCCAGCCAGCAGAGGTGGAATCTGCTCTTTGCTTTCTTGGCAAGTGTGCCTGGCTTTGGGGGCCCTGATTAGGACTTTAGTTCTTGGCCTTTTCTTGCTGCCGTGTGAGATACAGGCCTTTGTCTTCAGTTGTTCTAAAGGATTGGAGGAGCTGGACAGCCCATGTCACTTGTCCTCTTTGACAAGGAATATGCTACAGCCCTCAGAGTTGAAAGCCACCCTGTCAGAAATTAAGCTTCAGTAAATATCCTGGCATAAGATATCTCAGCAACAAACTGGCAGTGTTTAAGCTTTCAACTTTTCTTGAGTCCTTCATTTTAAGGGTTTTTAGCAGTTGAATCCCTGTTAAAAGCAAGCACTATGTAGTATTCAAAAAAGCTGTTAGCTCTGCTCTTGCCTCTCCAAATGCCTCAAATAGGATGCCTTTGTTTACTGAGGTGGAAAAGATGCCATGCAGACTGACTCCCGGATGGTTTTCACCAGAGTACACGAGATTGGTGAACCCCTGGAGCATCCAGAGTGCTACATGGCTATAGCTTGAAGAACCCTTTGGGTTGACTCCTTTGCCAAGAGAGGCAGGCTTGATTTCTATTAATAATGTGAATGTTTTTTCCAAGGGGCTGAGGGGCAGGTCACGTAGAGGCATGACAGAATGACTGCAGCCCTGTTTGAGCTTCGCATTTGGCTTTCACTGTGTGTAAGGTAACAGTTTGCGTATGGAGTAGAGTGACAGAACCGTAGGCTGCTGGCTGGTGAGTCACCTTCGTATCACATTAGCTGAGACACTGATGAGGTAGGAAATAAGCGGAGCAGTGAGACACTGCCTTCTCCTCTCCCAAGGTGCTGGCTTACTGGAGGGGGTCTAGGAGAAATGAGACCTTAGAAACCAGCTCATGAGATGTGAAATTGAGCACTGCGTGCTTAGGGCTCAGCTCCATTTACTGCTGAGTATTTGTTAACCTCATCGAATTAATAATTGTTAGCATTGGCATTAATGGTCATCATTTATTGAGTCCTAGATATATGTGAGAGCCCTAGTGTCACAGTGGTTAAGAGCTCAGCTGCTAACCCAAAGGTCACCAGTTTGAATCCACCAGCTCCTCCTTGGAAACCGTATGGGGAATTTCTTTTCTGCTGTGCCCTGTAGGGTTGTTTTGAATCAAAACTGACTCACCAGCAGCTGGACTCAATGGCCACAGGCTTAGTCTGTTTATTTGTATGGTGACTGTGCTGGGGACAGTGCTGAGCCTGTCGACTACAAATAAATCAACTCATGAGCTAATGCTGTACAGTGCATAGACCTGGGCCTTGTATGCACTAAATGCTCAGTAAGTATCAGTGATTGTTATTCATTCAACAGATCTTTATTAAGCACCTACTGTGTACCACGCAGTGTAGGTGTACAAGATCAAATGAATAAGACAGATAAAAACCCTCTTCTTATGTCACTCATTGTTCTAGTGTCCAAGAAAGAAGTCCACAAGTAAGAATTTCAGAGAGTGTGAAGAAATAAAACTGTTTTTGTGCTAGATAAGGAGAGAGCAGTTGAGATTGGGCAGACAAGGAAAACAGCCCAACACTGACCCAAGACCCATCTGATATGATGGGTCATCACACTGACCCATTGATAGAGGCAGTATTAGTTTCCCAATTTTCAGATGAGAAAACCGAGGATGTGGGGTGATTAATTATGTACTGGAGAGCTGGCCCCATCCTTCTGCATCCAAAGCCTGTCCTGTCTTGGGAGGCTCCCCACTCCTGGTGCAGCTGTAGGAGCTACAGTATTTCTGCAGCTGTTTTCTGAATGAAGGGAAGGGACGTGGTTGCGGTACAGGCAAAACATTGATGCAGCTCACGTAAGGCCAGAAACCAAGTCCATCACTGTAGAGTCGATAGCAACCCTGTAGGACAGAGTAGAACTACTCCATAGAGTTTCCAGGGACTGCCTGGTGGATTAAGTGCTAGCACACGTAGCACTTAACCACTGTGCAACCATGGTTGCTTGTCATTTTGTGCCTACCTGCCATTCCCAAGCAGAGTTTGAGAGAGAGAGCGAACGTGTGTATACACTGTTTATTCCAGGGGCTGTAGCTATGATCAGGTTTATCAAAGGTGTTCATGACCAACAGAACTTATGGTATTGCTGCTTTTAGAGTGTTCTCACATTGGTTTTTCTTAAGGTAAGACTTAGCTGCTTGGACACAGTTTTAATAGCACTGCAAAAGCAGCAGGCCGAAACAGTTTTGGCAGGTCAGTGTGGGTGGGAAGTGGACAGGACCTCAGCAGGAATCATCAGAGGTCTTCCTCTGCAGAACCTCCAGTAGCTTAGCACCTTCCCTCAGGTATAGAGCTCTGCTTTTTATTCAGTTATCTGCACATCTTTACACGTGTTAATGTACCTTGGACTCCATGGCTTGTGAGTGTGCATTTGTGGAATAACTAACTGTTAACAACCCAAACCTTGGGCTCTTGAGTTTTACGGTGCTGGGAATGTATTTCTAATAAAGACACACAAGCACAAGCATTTCCTGTTACTGCCTTTGAAACCTGAACACTTTCTAAATAGAATCTTTAGCACTTAAAACCTAAGAGAAATTGTTTCTGTGATAGTAATTGAAACCAAGAAGACAGTCATGTTCTGGTCAGATCTGGTCTTTTAGTTTCATAGGATGTGGTTAAGATTAAATACCTATTTCAGCTGGAAGATTGATCATGTTTGTACTGCACAGAAAGACTTCTGGGAGCTCAGGTTTACAGAGTGGTGTCTGAATGCTGGGAGGCAGTGCCTCCTTGGGAACAATGAAGATGGCAGAAAATGTGTAGGTGACACACACAAAAAAAAACTGTGAAGTATTCTGTGGTTTATTTACTTGAAGGGGGCCTGAGGTTGTAAAAATTGGCAGTTGGAAAAGTTCTTTTAGCTTTTGAGTTATGTTGTTGTTAGTGACCTTCTGTTAGTTGATTCTGACTCATGGCAGTCAGAAGTGTGCAGAGTAGGCTTTTCAAGGCTATGGTCCGTCCCGTTGCGGTGAACTCATACAGCTTGCATGAGTTTGAGATCATTGCTCCTGTAGTGTAACCATGAGTTCCCTTTACATATTGGGTGTGATTTGTGGCCTAGTGAAAAGTTGTGTGATAGGTACTATGTACAATAGGGCCATAGTGTCGTGAGATACCCTAGTTAATTGGCCAAATAACATGTTTAGTGCTTCTCTCCTAACTCCTAGTTCATTACAAAGTACCTTGGGTCTTAAAAAGCTTGCAAACAGCCATCCAAGGTACAAGACTTGGTCTTAGTAGCCTGGAGCAACAGAAGGAGGAGAGTCAGGAATGGGAAGGGGAAATGATGTGTGCTAATTACCTTCATGAACAATCACTTTCTCTGCCACTGAGGCCAGAACTGGATGGGGCCTCCTTACTTCACTCAACATTTTGATCAGAGATTGTGTAGAAGAATCCTGATCGCAAGGATGAAACACAGAACAGAATTTCAACTTCTCATGGAATCCCGTCTTACTAGAGCCATGGAGGTTGTATACCCTGAAAGCATTCCCCTGAGATAATCTTTAAACCTGAAACTGAAAATATCCCCTGAAGTCATCTTAAAACCAAACAGTAGTTTAAGTAGTAGAGAATGTCTGCCTTGAGCATGTTACTCTTAAGATCTATCTCTGTGAGATCACACTGACAGCAGCAACTCTGGAAGATTAGTTGGAACTGGAGGGGACAATAGAGTTTATGTTAATGGAGAAGGAACAGCTCTGATAAGGAGGGTGAGAATAGTTGCACAACTCAAAAGAATGTCATCAGTCTCAATAGGTTACACATGTAGAGACTGCTGAGTTGGTGGTATGTATACTGTATATATTCTCAACAACAACCCCAAAACATTATTTAAAACAGAAATAAAAAGATTTCCTGTAATCAAGCTCACAATTCTTCTCAGTAAAGCATTTTTTGAAGTCTTAAAAAAAAGAAATTGTGGCCTTGTAAATTGGTCCTGGGCGGTGCATCAGGAGGATATCTAGGTGTTAAATCTTTTCCTTCTTTGTGAGTTGATAGATTTGAGTGACTGAGCCATTGTGTCTTGATGGAGATTCGTTGTGTTATGACAGAAAACCTGACATCTCTCCTTACGCACAAAGGCATTTTATTGGCTCACATAACTGAGGTTGAGGCTTCGATCTCACCTCAGGTACAGTTCGATTCAGGGTGTCATTAATCCTTCAAAACTCAGTTTGTCATCTTTTGGAGCTCCTTCCCACTGGGCGATTTCATTTTGGTTTCCACGTGTTATCTGTTAAGAAGGGGTGATTTAATTCTCACAATGGCACTTTAGTAGACATATTCTTTGCCCCAGTGGTCGTAAATTCTCCTCTTTTTCTGGTAAAATAGTGCCAGCTTCCTTTCAGTGCTAGGATTCACTATTTCTAGCTTACAAGGCACCTGCATTATCCATAATCCATTCACTGATGCCAGAGTCCTGGAGGCTTCGGTGGACCAGAATCACACATTCCATTTTGAACTCCCTCAGCCACGTGGTCATGGGTGAGCAAGAGGGATCTCCTAGTAAAAACTGGGTTATCACCCTGTGATGAGCCTCTAGATACCAAGGAGGCAGACAAATAGCTGTTAGAAAATATTGACACCCTCTGATACAATCTGAAGCTTGAAAGTCCATATAATAAGCCTGTGGGCTAAATCCAGCCCATACACCTTATCCACAGTCCATTTTGATTTAGATTCTTGGGGATGTGAATCAATCAGATTCCAGCTAGTCCATGGGCTAGCACCTTCTTAACCCCTAATGTTCGATCTATGGTAAGCCAGTCTATGGTAAGGGGACTGTTAATCACTAGACCTGAAGATAGACATTATGTTTTTCTTTGGCAGGTGGTAGCATTTTCTTTTGAAAGAATAAATTTGGGAAATTTAGAGTTGAATGATGTCCTTATGGCTAATCTCTTTCCCTGTCTTCCCTCCTTTAACAACACTTTTGTTGGATTTGTTGGATTTGTGCATTGTCGATATTATTCACAGTGAATCAAGCGGTCTCACTTTTTACCTGTCTTCTATCCTTCTTTGATTGTTTGATATATTTCCATAAATGTAGTATCTCGTGTGCTTTTGGTAAGGATTATGGCTTGGTTTTGGTTTTTAAAAAAGATTGACTTCATTGGCAAATGCTACAGTACACTACCAGTCTAAGTTGACAATGCTATTTGAAAGTCAGGTTGGAGATAGATATGTGTCTTCGTATTTTTGCATATTCTTTGAAGCATTTTTGGTTCCACTTCTAGAATTTCTTCTCAGGAAGTGTATTATGATTTTTAGTTGCATGTTCTGTTTATTTTCTTAGTATTATTTATAGTAATGAACTATTGGAAGCAAGCTAAATGTCCAACCATGAGAGATTAAATTGATAAATTATGGCCCCTGTATTAAATGGAGTATTTATCTCGCTGAAATGCAGGGAGTTACAACCTTTTAGTGTCCCTTGGCTTGGCTTGCAATGCAGTGACAAATTTTTACAGATTGGATTGTAGGGTATAAAAAAATCTATGGGCTACGTGAAATAGAGTGATTCTAATAGTATAGTTGAATTGCTGCCCTTCTAAAAACTGTGTGAGGAGGAAACTTTTGTGGAAAAGTTTGCAAAACAGGATGCGCAGTGTGAGCCCAGTTGTGTTTAAAAGGTATGTGTGCACAACACGTACATGCTTGTATTTATGTGTGTAAAAGACAGACAGGATATGTTCTAAAATATTAATGGTAGGTGTTAGAATACTAGAAACCTTTTTCCCAACTTGACAGAATAAGTATGTAATACTTCTAAATTTGGCCCCAGGAAGGAAAGCCCAAGTGACCTCACTTCTCTGACCCATTTGCTGATTGGCTGAAAGCAGATACTCTTACTGTACAGGTCTTTTCTCTGTCCTCTTCCTTTTCCTGTCTGCCCAGCATTAGCAGTCCACCTCCCTCACGGGCCTCTAGGAAAAGACTGAGAAATGTACTCTTAATGGATTTTTTTTTTAAGCATTGGTGAGCATTAGCAGATGAATTAGTTACCATGTGATGAACCTGAGCTCTCCTGAGAGGAAATGGGATTCTAGAAGCCACATCTGTGCATTTGTGGTCATTCAGGTGCCCCTTTATTATCACTTAGTATCTTTCTGTAGGATTCCTTCCTTGTCTTTTGACCCATTTCACAATTTCCCTTCTTGCCATGCCTTTTGCTTAAATGCAGAAACCTAATTTCATCTCTAGGTAATGTTTTTTTCAGTCAGTGGCTGACAACTGAACTGCTGCAAAGATGACTGGAAAGCGAACAGTTGATGTGGTAATTGGGTGTTGGAGTGCTGCTAATCAGCTGCAGTCAGGTGCACCTCCTGGTGGTGGTATCCATATGCTCTTGGGAGAGGGGAATTAGTGCCTCATCAGTGACTTACCCGCAGTAGGGTCTAATGAGGCTGCATCATAAAAGGAAGAAAGCTGCAAGCTAAGACCAGAGATGCAGCATGTAGCAGGCATGCTATTTGTATTCCAGTACCGCAGAACACAGATCCACAGGTAGTGCAGAAACAGAGCAGCCCACCTAGAGGTCTGGCATCACTTAATGATACCCCCTTTGCACATAAGTGTGTGATTAGACCTTCCCAATCAACGCTGATCAAGTCAAAAAAAAAAACAAACCCACTGTCATTGAGCTGATTCCAATTTCAGGGGACTCTATAGGACAGTGTTGAACTGTCCCATAGTATTTCCAAGGCTCATCTTTCCGAAAGCATATGCTACCTCCTTCTCCCACAGAGCAGCTGGTGGGTTCAAACCATGGACCTCTTGGTTCATAGCCAAGTGCTTTAATCACTGCACTACCAGGGATCCTTTCAATAGTGCCAGCAAAAAGAATTCCAAGTGTTGGTCAGTAAAACAACATGACCTTTTTTTGGTGATTTTGAGTCTCATGGGACTTGAACGCAGAGACCACAAGTGCTTCACTATTTGGTGTTTGGAAAATTCATCACATGCCTTGTTGGTGCAGTGCTTAAACGCTTGGCTGCTAACCAAAGGATCAGCAGTTTGAACCCGCCAGCTGCTGTGTGGGGGAAAAGACCTGGCAGACTGTTCCCATAAAAATTACAACCTAGGAAACCCTGTAGGTTAGTTCTTCTCTGTCCTGTAGAGTCACTGTGAGTCGAAATGGACTCACTGGCACTCAACAACATTTGTTCTGTGCATCCCACACTGGTTTCAGGTAAGGAAAAGTGTGTATACTTTAAAAGGAGAAAGAACAGTATTTTGTGCTAAGTGACTAGCCTTAGTCATGTGACCTGATATTATTTTACAGAAATATAACCAGTTGGTTTATTTTCTTTTTAAAAATACTCTCTCTCACCTCCATCACTCTTTTCTTGTCTTTTGCACTTTGGAGATTGGCTGAGGTAGAAAGTCCTATGTTCCTACCCTACCTTCAATGGAACTGCTGTCTTAGCTTGCTGTGGCAGTACGTTTTCAGACAAAAAGTCTTTTAAAAGTGTGAAAATAGAAGCAGACGGGTCTCATTTGCTTTGGCAGAGGAAACAGCTTTCCCTCCCAAGTAGCTCCGGGTAAGACCTAATCTCCGAAGGTGATCTTTGAAGTTCAAGTTCCAAGTGATGGCAGTGACTGCATTTAAAATATCATCTCAGTCTTTCCTCTGCGATTTTTATAAGTTCACTTTCTAGGAAGTGGTTTTTATATGGACGTCACCCATTTTCCATCTTTCGCTTGGGCTGTTCAGAGTCTGTGGCTGCCAGGTGGGATCAGGGTACTCCTGTGATCTTGTTTTGAGGCTTGGGGGGGGGGGCGGCGGGATGGCTTCTGGCAGCTGGAGCAAAGCCATCTGAGGAATTCGTGTACTTGTGTTCTCTGGCCTTTGGGTGTCTGGCATATATAGTACAAAATAAAAACCGGCATCTAGCTAGCTCTACAAATGATTTAAATGAGAGTTGAAAAGATGGGCCTTCTCTTGCTGCTGTCTAGAGACACCAGTATCTTTCAGTGGCTTCTTGCTCATGACTGGGCTTGAAATGGAAACAGGATGGAGAGGTGGGCTGTGTTGGTCCTTTGCCTTAAGGAAGTCTCAGTAGATCTTGAATGCCTCACTGACAATATTTTCTGGTACGAGCATCGGCCTCCTGCTTTTTAGCTCCTCAGTTCACAGGTGTTACTTGGCTGGCAGGCTGCCCATCAGCAACCCTCCCAGCAGTCCTCTGCATGGCTTCCTGACCCAGCCAGCTACAGCAGCGAGCCACCTTGCTGATTCCAACACATGTGGCTTCCGTTCATCAGGGCCCATTGCTGACCCTGCTGAGAGCAAACTAAGGCAATGAGAGAGAGAGAAGGTTGCACATATGGCCTTTTATATCACCCTTGCTGAGACTGGAGTAGCCCTGCTTTCTGTCTCCTTTTGGACATTGTATTCTATTTTTCCTTGGCTCTGATTGGGCCCGCATGAGGAGGTGTATAAGCCATACATTCATTTTACTACAGAGGCAAAGTGCCTGTCCACAGGAGGCTGCGTTAGAACTTGAGCCTCTTTGGGTGCCAAGAAGAGTGAGGTAGCATTAGATGTTAAGCCTTGGAAGAACTAGCCCAGATCCTTCACTTTAGTGTTGGGGTCATAGACACTCAGAGAGGTTAAGTGACTATTCAGGGACACACGCTGATCAAGGAGATCCTGGAACCAGGATGAAAGGTTTCCGTGGAGTTTACTATTCGCATTGAGTCAGTGCCTATGGCCTGCACTTTGGTGTTGATGAGGTCTGTTTTCTTCCTGGGCCATCTTTGCCTCTTTGGGGAAGAGGTCCTTCCTGGCACACAGTCGAAGCAGAGAACGGTAGGGAGGTTGGTGATGTAGAGTGGAAAGTTTAGAATTAGACCACTTGAGTTTGAATGCCCATTTCCTCATATACTGGCTGCATAAGCTTAGGCAGTGTATTCTCTGTTCAGTTTTTCCATCTGTAGAAGGAAGATTTCATTATCTCCTCCCTGGATTGTAGTGGATTAAATTGGACCATCAGGTGAAGTCCTTAGCACAATGCTAGGACAGACCACGTAAGTGCTTAATAAATGTATGTAAAAATACTGCTTTGGTGCGTTTTCTAAAATCACCTCTGGACGTGGAATGAGTACCTTGGCTGTCTTTCCCCTTCCTTCCATTTATGCACCCAGTCGTCTCAGAGTCCAGAGAAGCCCTGCCTCCTCCATGAACACTTCCCACAGTGTGGACTTTGAAATCTGACAGAGCTGGTTTTGTTTCCTAGTCCTGTAGCTTAGTAGTTAAGAAACCTCGGTTTATGAATCTAAAAACTAGAGCATCTCATTTCCTAGGATGGTTGCAAAGCTGGAAGGTAATGCTCATGGAGTGTGTAGTCCCATGTACCCCAAATACTAGTCCTCTGCCTCTGCCTGGCTGCCTTCCTTCTCATAGTGCCCGTTTCCACTTGTCCCTCGTGTCCCGTCTCTAATTGCAATGTATGCTTGAAGCCCTCCATGTAGTGTTCTGTTCCATAAAAGGCAGCTCTGTCTCAGCAGCCTAGAGGACAAGGACTTGTATGGCTATAGTGGCATCAGTAACGGGGTGTGGAACACACCAGGTGACACCATCAGAGTGGGTGACATCACTACACCCCAGTGTGTGACTTTGCATGCCCATACCCACCTCCACTGGTCCTCGAGATCTGTCGGGCCTGGGGGACTGTTTCATTCCCAGCGGGTGGCCCCTCTGCCAACTCTGTGGTACTGCCCCAACTTCATTCCAGTGCTGGCTCACTGTGGAGGCTGAATGGGTGCCAGCCGCAGGTCTGCAGAGCCCTGGAGATTGGACTGGCTGCACAGTCTGTCCCTGAGCAGGGGTATTTGCTGGTGTGGCCTGGCTGCTGGCCTGGGTCCCCAGAGTGGCTTACTTCCAGCCCCTGCAGCAGGATGTGACCATCCCAGTGAGCCAGCTGCCACCTTCTGCAGAGCCGACCGCACTTTAGCCACATGAAACTACTTAGGCTGTGCATATGATACTATAATTTAAAGGTGTAATGTTAATTTCCGTAGTCATTTATGTCACTGCTGTTGCCATTACTTAGCATTGCCGTTACATTCAGTGATAAGTGGGAATTATGATTTTTGAGTAACAGTACAAGAAACATTACTGAGGAGTCTGCATAGTCTGGTTCAAGAAGGTGTCCACTGGAGAGAGGCCGGTGACACCAGCCCTAGTGACATCACTGTGTGGTTGTCATTTAATGGAGCTGCCTGAGAGGTGGTAGCAGCTTTGTGATCCTTTGGGGTATGCAGCCTCTGGGATTGACTCAGGGATGGCCCTCTGGGCCAGCAAGACCTGGTCCAGGCCTAGGGCTGGGCAGGCAGCCAGACCATTCCCAGGACAGCAGCCAGAGCTGGCACAGGGAGGAGGGATCTGGAAGCTGATGTGCAGGGATGGAACCAGGAACTGTGGAAGGACAAGTAGTTGGAGCTGAGACTGAGGGAGAAAAGCTGAACCTGACCTTGGTCCAGTGTGAAGCTGAGCAGGGCCCAGTAGAGTTGCTGTCTTCAGTCTTTGAGGTGCACACCCTGAGCTATAAGTGGGCTTCAAAAATCAGTTTTCCGGGCTAGTGGGTTTGTTTTCGTTTTCTTGACCTGTCTTTTTCTTCTCCTCACTCTTCTTGTTCCTGGCTCCATCACCTCATTTATGCTACTTAGCTGAGGCCGGAGAGGAGAGAGTAATTTATGAGGACAGGAGAGATGCTGCTGGGTATCTGGAGTGCCCGCTCAAAAACACACTGCCTTCAAGTTGATTCTAACTCATAGCGACTCTGTAGGACAGAGTAGAACTGCCTCATAGGGTTCCCAGGGCTGTAAATCTTTACGAAAGCAGACTGTGACATCTTTATCCCGTGGAGCAGCTGTTGGGTTCAGACTTCCGCCTTTTAGTCAGCAGTCAAGTGCTGAACCACTGTGCCACTCAGGATCCTCTAGGGAGTCCTGCACATGTGAACTGCCGTGGAAGGTCTGGACTGGCTGAGGCAGGGAGTCCTCTTCTAGGAGAATGGAGGCTAGATTCTGTCACTGACTTTGCCACAGTGATAACAGCAACTATAATAAAAGCTAACGTTTAGTGAATACATTGATGAGCAGGTATTGGGCAGAGCATTTGACAGAGACGATCTCATAGAAAACCAGCCTTGGTGCCATCTACTTCTGTTCTCAGGGTAGATGAAGCTACAGTTCATGCAGACTGTTAGTCCTGTAAACTAGTTTCTTCTCTGAGGTTGGTGTCTTTCCTCTTTCACTCTGGGTGAAAAGAGATCAATAGTTATGTCTTATTAGATAGCCACTCACAAGGTTTTAGGATTCCAGTTACTACTCAGCAGTGTGGGACATAAACTTTATGAACTGTATGATGCCAGTGACTCAGTTGTCCCATGAGACTGTGGTGCTAAGGCTTCAAACCCAGAAAATCGATCTGGTGATGTGCTTGTTTATGTCTGAGAAGTATCTATAAATATGCCCCCTTTACGCTTTCTCTCATATGTGAATATATGTGCATGGTGCACACATGTATATACAGTACATAGCTACATGCATATATGCACACATATGTATGTGACTGCACTTTTTTTTTATTGTAACAAAATTTTATTATATGGCCTGGCATTTACCAGAAGCATCCTTTGTCGTGCGTACTTCTTAGTGACATCATTTACCTTGGTCAGGCTGTGTTCCCTTCTCCCAAATTCTGTGTAACCTTTCCTGTCACCCAAAATAACAAGAGTCTAACTCGACGGCAGTAAGTTTCGGGTTTAATGTCTAGAGAGTGCATCCCCACCCACTGACCATCTCCCACTCCCAATTCCTGGTAGCCACCAATAAATATTGGTTTCTCTATGTATGCTTATTTAGTTATAAAAGTGAGGTCATAAAGTTTTCATTTTTCTTTTGATTGACTTATTTCACTCAGCCTAATGTCCTCCAGATTCATCCACGTTATAACATGGTTTGAAGACTCATCTTTATCCTTTCTGTGTGTGTAGTATTCCATAGTGTATATGTGCCACGTTTTGTCCATCCACTCCTCCGTTGGTGGACACTTGCGTTGTTTCCATCTTTTTGCTATTATGGATAGTGCTGCAGTGACTATAGGTAGGCGTGGGTCTGTTCATGTGCCTTCTCTTAGGTCTCTAGGGTATATACCTAGACGTAGGATTGCTGGATAATGGGGTAGTTCTGTTTAGAAACAGTTTTTTTTGAGGAAGTGCCGTACCGTTTTCCACAGTAGTGGTACCGTTTTCCAGTCCCCCTGATAGTGGAGCTCCCTGGCCTCAGCTGCATTTGTTGCTTTCTTTTGATCAGTGCCGTTTCAGCAGGGGTGAAGGATGCCTTACTGTAGTTCTGATCTGCATCTCCCTGATGGCTAATGGTGGTGAACATCTTTTCATATATATGTTCACTGCTTGAATGTCCTTTTTGCAAAGTATCTGTTTGTGTCTTTTTCCCATTTTTTTAATTAGGTTGTTTGTCTTTTTGCTGTTGAGTTGTTGAAATTTTCTGTATATTTTAGCAATTAGACCCTTTCAGATACATCATTCTGAAGACTTTTTCCCAGTCTGTAGATTGTCTTTTTATAAAACTGGACTGTTTTCGAGCAGGACCCCAGCTAGGGCTCAAGCGTGGGCCGAGAACCCTTCATCGTTCAGACCGGACAACAGCTGGGCTTTCAGCAGGCTCATCAGATACTCCTCGGTTGCTGCTAATACTAATGGCTGTGATATCCCCAGGGGTTTTCTTCGTGTCAGGCAGTGTGTTGCAGGTCCTCTCACCGAATCCTCACAACAGCTGTGTGAGACAAATGACCATTTTACAGATGGAGAAGGTTCAGGTTTCCAGAGTGGAACAGTAGCCTGTGGTAGTCGGCCTTTGACTTCAGAGCTAGAGCTCTTAACCACTCTGATGGGCTGAATGTCCACAGATTTAGACCATTGGGTTGGGCTGACCCCAAGGGCATGCTACTTGCCTAGATCCCAGTAGGGCAGTGGGGTGGATGTCTTTCTTGAGCACTGGGCACAGACCATGTGTTGCTGTCCTTCCTTCCAGTGGCTGATGGTGACACATGCTGCTCTGGAATTGCTGTGGTGTCACTTGGGAGCTTGAGGTGCAGTCCTTGGTGGCTTTCCCTGAGAGCTCTGCAGTAGGTGAGCTCAGCAGTCTAGCCTAAGGGTAAGAGTCATGATTTCTTGAAACAGATGTACTCAGGTTCTGTTTGTTGTGTGATGCTGGACAGTTTACTCTGAGCCTCAGTTTCCGTCTTTATCTGGGGTTGTGGTAAGACAGTATGTGATAATGTGCATAAATTGCTCAGCGTCATGCCTGGCACCATATCAAGTACTCAATAATTGATAATTGCTAACATTAGCTATTAGCCAGCAGCTCCTGGGTCCAGGGAGACCTTCAATTTCAAATACTTAAAGTGCTGCCAGTCTGGGACACAGGGCCGGGCACTAGGCTGTGGACAGCCCCAGGGCCAAAGGTGTTTTCCAAGAGAAAAGGGTAGACACAAAAGAAGGGAAGACACAGCGGAACTCAACATCAGCTCAGAAATTACTTTCCTGGAGGTTGAGACCATCACTCACCTCAAAGCTCAGCTGGGGTTGGGAGCACTCACAGAGCTGGACAGGATGGGGAAGATGCACCCGACTTTCCTGTGCTTACAAAGTGATCATCTGTCTACATTGATTTTCTTCTCCTGTTTTTCATCTGCTAGGCGCATTAAAAGCCTTCAGGTTCCAGCTGGTTCTGCTGTGTCAGGTCATCAGAGATGCTGGTCTGTGGTGGGCTGGTCGGATAAATGGGATTAGGACCTCTTTGGAAGCCCCATCTGTTCTGTCCCCTACCTGAGGCCTTGGCGCCAGGGTTTGGAAGAAGCTGGCATAACGAAGCATGTGTCTGTTGCGGGCAGGGCTGAGTGGCCTGGGGTAGGTGGGTCAGATGGTGGCTGGAAAATCCTCTTATCTCTCTGGGTTCCCTGGTCTTCCTCCCCACCCTCCCGCCCCCAGCAGCAGAGCTGAGCAGTAAACCCTGGTGAGTCAGCGTGCCTGGGAATCAGAGTTGCCAGTCTGTGAGCATGTGGGTTTGTATAAGTTTAGGCCTTTTGTTTCTTTCAGCACTCTAATCTTTAGAAACACAAATCTGGAAACCAGACCCTCCACATGGTACAGTCCCATTTGTTTTGAGACAGTTCAGCTCAAACAGTTGCTTCCTTTGTGTGATGGTCTTCCAAGAATTAACCCCTTGCCTTTTAAAATTTTACAAATGTGTTTCTTTCTTACTGGTTGTGCTCTTAGAACAAGACTTTAAAAAAGAAATGAAATAACTGATACGGGCCTGTCATCTTCCTCACCAAAACCTCCCAAGGGTTCTGATGAGTTTTGCAGGCCTAGTGAGACTGCACGTGTTTCAAGGGCACGTGTGGACATCACTTTTTGTCATTGAGTCCCTTTAACGCGGTGGACAGTGATAACAGAGATAAACAGTCTCTGAAAACTGCAAGAGTGGTTTTGATGTTCATTTTAAGATGGTTGAACCCTCAGACTGCATTAGAGAAAATTTTGTGTGAAGATTCCCCCAGATTGGTTCAGGCACTATTTGGCAAAAGCTAAGTTCTCCAGCTATAGTTTAAAACTCTTTTGTTGTTGTTGTTAGGTAGAAATGAGTCGATTCTGACTCACGGCAGCGTGAAACGCTTCCCAGTCCTGTGCCACTCTCGTGTGTTTCTGTGCTCGAGCCCGTTGTTACAGCCACTGTGTCAGTCCCTCTCACTGAGGGTCGTCTTCTTTTTCACTGATTGTCTTCTTTACCAACCATGATGTCCTTCTCCAGGGACAGACGATAATACATCCAGAGTACTTAAGGTGACGTCTTGCCTTCTTTGTTTCTAAAGAGCATTCTGACTATACCTCCAACACAGATTTGTTCATTCTTCTGACAGTCCATGGCATATTGAATGTTCTTTGCCAACACCATAACTCAGAGGCATCAATTCTTCGGTGTCCAGCTTTCACATGTATATCAGGTGACTGAAAATACCATGGCTTGGGTCAGGCATACCTTAGTCCCCAAAGTGACGTCTTTGCTTTTTAACACTTTAAAGAGATCTTCTGCAGCAGATTTGTCCAGTGTAGTACACAGTTTGATTTCTTGACTGCTGCTTCCATAGCTCTTCATTGTAGATCCAAGTCAAATGAAATCCTTGGCAGCTTCAGTATTTTCTCCATTTACCATGATGTTGTTTAAGCTCTGACATTTTATAAAAATCACTCTTTTATCCTCCTGTCGGTCTCCGGTGAGCTTTTAAATTTGTATCCTGATCCTTTGTAAAAGCTCCCTAGAGTCAGACAAAGGGACTGATACAGAGTTGGTCTGGGGTTGGCTTTTCCTGCCAGCCATACTATATTCCTGCTGGCTCCTGGTCCAGATTTTGGTTGCACAGTTACTTCAGTGGCTGCAGTTACATCATTGTCATTAACTGCCATTGAATTGGCCCCTAACTCTGGGCAACCCCAGGCACGATGGAACAAAGTGCTTCGTGTATCTGTGCATTCTCCATGAACAGTTGTGCATGAACCTTTGTGAGCCGTAGGGTTTTGACTGCCTTTTTAAATTAGATTGCCAGACCTTTCTTCCTCCTCTTATTCTGGAAGCTTTGCTGAAACCTGTCCAACAGCATAGCAGCACATAAGCCTCCACTGCTGGGCGGGCACAGTGCACTGGCTGGGAATCAACCCAGAATATCCTATATGAAAGGCAAGACTTCTACCACAGAACCGCCAGTGCCCTTACACAGTTATTATTATATCAGCTGGTAAAACTTTATAAGTATGAATTTGTATATGTGTCTCCTAGCAGACTGTTGAGGGGAGAAATATAAGAATCCCAAGTACACCCAACCAGCCCACCCTACTGCCATCGAGCTAATGAGTGACTCAGTGATCCTACAGAACAGAGAAGAACTGCCCCAGAGTTTCCAAGGGGCACCTGGTGGATTTGAACTGCTGACCTTTTGATTAATAGCCATCGCATAGCACTTAACCACTACACTACCAGGATTCTCCTCAAGTAGACACTCATAGGGAAGTCATCTTACTTCCAGCTCAGAAATTTCTAACAGTTCTCAAAAAAAAGCTATTTATTTATACACATAATAAATTAGTAAGGCACCATAAAGAGTTTGTTATGTATCAGCACAGACTGTATCATCTAGCAGTTTTCCTGTTGTTTAGAGATCCTGTGTAGGTTATTCAGCCCCTCTTTTAAAGAGGAGCTGCCCGGCTGGAGGACTGAGCCTGGGGACAGTTCATGGATAGTGTGAGCTTCGGTTCTGTGCTGCGCCTCGTTGAGGACCTGAGGGAGGGAAGGAAAGATGCACAGAGAATGGGATACGTGGCTTGGTGGATGGCATCTGAAAGTGTGTTGGAAGGGCAGGGACGCAGGGAAGGCACTTCCCCAACTGAATGGGATAGCCCCGGAAAGGAATTCAGAGGAATCAGTCACCTTTCTTTGCTCTTTGGCTAGGGCCCTGCTTGTAGTTTCTACCCTGGAAATCTTCTACATCATTTTTAGATCATTATGAAACTATATAGTGGCCTTGGTCATTGGTCACCCCCTTTTCCCTACTCATCCTAATTGAAAAGAAAATCTGGGAATTCTGATGTTGGAGACTGGAAAGCCAAAGCCAAGTGCCGTCGAGTCAGATCCCAGCCCAACCCAGGTTCAAATAGCTTTCTTATGTGATGGAAGGTTGGCATGAAGATTGCCTCTGAAATATTTCCTGGCAAAACTTTAGTCTTTCCTTGATGCATTCTCCACATGAATCAACTTCTTTGTAACATATGTTACCGGAAGAATTTCAGGAATTTCCCTGATTAGTTCTCCATGTGTGCCCTAGCACTGGAGAGCTTGCATTCCCAAGTGAAGGTATAGATCTGGCTTATGAAGGAGGAATGATAAACTAACACTCAGGGCATCTCCTTGGGGGCTTTCTTGACTCATTGAAAAGTCTGGTGTGCCATTGGGCAGTCCTAGAAAGGCGGCATCCGTACCTGTCTCCCTTGTCTGGAGGTGACCATTCTCTGCTTTTCCTCCAGGTCTGCTGGCTCCTCTGGCTGATGGCATGTTGAGGCACATGGGCCAGCGGCAGCAAGGGCATCTGATCCCGAGGGGGCCACTCTAGAGGCCAGGCCACCAGCACCATGGGCCAGTGCGTCACCAAGTGCAAGAATCCCTCATCAACCCTGGGCAGTAAGAATGGAGACCGTGACTCCAGCAGCAAGTCACACAGCAGGCGGGGTGCTGGCCACCGTGAGGAACAGGTGCCAGCCTGTGGCAAGCCAGGTGGGGATATCCTCGTCAATGGGACCAAGAAGGCAGAGACTGCCACCGAAGCCTGCCAGCTGCCAACGTCATCAGGAGATGCTGGGAGGGAGCCCAAATCCAGTGCTGAGGAGTCTTCCTTGCAGAGGTTGGAAGAACTGTTCAGGCGCTACAAGGACGAGCGGGAGGATGCAATCTTGGAGGAAGGCATGGAGCGCTTTTGCAATGACCTGTGTGTTGACCCCACGGAATTTCGAGTGCTGCTCTTGGCTTGGAAGTTCCAGGCTGCTACCATGTGCAAATTCACCAGGTTAGTCACAAATATTTCAGGTCAGCAGGTGCACTAAGGAGGAAGGAGAACACCATGGGTTGGTAGTGCCCAGCTGGGATATCACCAGCTGGAGTTCAGTAGGGGTTGAGCAAGTCTTCATGTTCTGACCAGTTTCTCTAAAGCTTAAAGTTTTGGAGCTGAGTCCTGGTTCTCTTCCCAAGACTGTCTTATGATTTTAAAATCTGTGTACGTGAGTCTACAGCAGACCTCCTACAGAAGATTCTTGGACGCGAAGGCTCGGGCATTTGTGTTTTGACACAGCTTTGTAGCTGATTCTCTGTGTACCCCACATCTCTCATCACAGAATAGGCTTTGCCTGATCTGTAAGTCAGATTTCAGGCGTTTCGCAGCATTACCTGGCAGCCTCTAAGGAAGGCCTGAACCGCTTTTGCTCGAAGTTAAGTGAGGAGTAATCCAGGGTATACCCCGTGCTGGCTGCTGTCCAGCCCCACGGCTATTGTTTCAGGCTTTTCTTAGAACCCTTTACTGGCATCTCCATTCCCTCCCTTGATATTTATTGTTCACCTATCACGTGCCAAGGACTGTGAGTACCACTACAATGAGTGCCTCTGGGGATCCGCTTGTGTCTCCATGAAGCCAGTTGTCCCGTGGTGTTATCTGATTTTTGGCACAGTGCCCTCAGGCAGGCCTGTATGCCAACAGGGATGGTGACTGCGGCTTTCAAACAGTAGTTGTGTGCATCCTGCTGTGTCCCTGTCAAGGTAGTTTGTGGAGTGGGGCAAGGCAGGCCAGGGTCTCTGTGGTACAGAGCACTGGGTTATGAATAAGAACTAACTTTGAGCCCCAGCCTTTGCAGTTTACAGTGTACGTGCCCATGGCAGGTGGGCTACCACTCATCTCGTCAGCTGGTCTAGCACTCCGAGAAGATGGTCGTTCGGAGCCACTGTGTGAGCTGGAAAAGGGTTTCATAGGTTTTAAAAGTACATACAGTTATTTTATTTTATTTTTTAATGTGCAAATATATTTTTGTGTGTATAATTAAGTGAAAGTATACATTTTAAATCTATTTTGTGTGCCCACCTATCTGCTGTTCCCTCTGCTCTCCGCACTCAGTGAAATCATACTCCTCCTTTTTACTCTGTGTACCTCATATCCTCTTAACAAGCATCTGTCCACACCTCTGTGCCCCCTTCTCTCCCATTTAGACAGAGACCAGTAAGACCGCCTCTTATAAATGCATAGAACTATGAAGTATGCACACCATATGGTCACACTGTGTCCCCAAGTCCAGTCCATTTATGTCTGAGGAGTTGACTCATTACTGGTTTCTGGTCAGGGACAGCAGCAGGTCTAGGGGCCATGTTGCCAGGGGACCCGCCAGGCTGTCAGACCATCAAGTCAGGCACACCTCTTTCTCTCAGGTTGCCTCAATTTTTACTTTTTTATAACAGAGTTTTGATGGCAGGTGGTAGAGTCCCCTAGATTCATCTAGAACCTTTGGCTCCAAAGCTCTCCCTTTGCCCTAACAAAAAAATGTACCCCAGACAAACAACCCATTGAAAACCAGAAGGGAAGCAGGAAGACTCCCGTCTGGGGTAGAAAGAGTCTGCAGCTTAATGACTACTGCAGAATGGGGCCAGGGCGTGGAGCAGGAGACTCTTTAGTCCCAGGGCTAGAAGGATGAATGAATAAATGAGTGAACCAGTATCAATCAGCTGCCTGCCATGTGCCAAGCTCTGTTAGAAGCGGTTAGCATATGTTAACTTGTTTAGTCTTTATTAAAATGCTATGAAGTCTTATTCTCACCATTTGACAGATGAGGAAATAGGACTAATTAGTGCTGGAGTTGGAATTCAGATTGAGGCAGTCCTGCCCCTAAACCCATGCTCTTAATGACTGGATTGTTTCCTTTCAGTAAATGATGCTGTTTGCAATAATTATTAATTGTGCCCCCCTGCTTCCTGTGGCAGGAAGGAGTTTTTTGATGGCTGCAGAGCAATAAGTGCCGACAGCATTGATGGGATCTGTGCACGGTTCCCCAGCCTCTTAATAGAAGCCAAACAAGAGGACAAATTCAAGGATCTCTACCGGTTTACATTTCAGTTTGGCCTGGACTCTGAAGAAGGGCAGAGGTCGCTGCATCGAGAAATAGCCATTGCCCTGTGGAAACTAGTCTTTACCCAGAACAACCCTCCAGTATTGGACCAGTGGCTACACTTCCTAACAGAGAACCCCTCGGGGATCAAGGGCATCTCCCGGGACACGTGGAACATGTTCCTTAACTTCACTCAGGTGATTGGCCCCGACCTCAGCAACTACAGCGAAGACGAGGCCTGGCCAAGTCTCTTTGATACCTTTGTGGAGTGGGAAATGGAGAGAAGGAAAAGAGAAGAGGAAGGGAGAGGTGCGTTCAGCTCAGGGCCCGAGGGCATGTGTCCTGAGGAGCAGACTTAGCAGCTCCGAGCCAGGAGCAGCAGCAAGGATCTGCCCTGCAGCCACCCGAGGAATTGGACCTTTCTGGAAATTACTGAAGATCCGGATATTTTCTACTTTACACCTTTCTCTGCCTTGTATCTGAAAGGGCTCTAAAATGCTGTATCATGTTTTAGGCACTTTCTTCATTTTTTTTTTTTTTTTTTTTTTGGTTATTTTGGTTATTTCTTTCATTGGGGGTCCCCCAAAATATTTGAACATGGCTACATGTTGTGTATCTTTTTTTTGAAGCCTTCAGATAGAATAAGCCTACCATTTCTTGCACAAATTAGATTTATTTTGGGGGGTGTGGGGTAGGGGGTAGAGCAGGGTGGGGGGCTGGGACAGTTAGGTTGAATTAACATTACAAAATGATACAGTGCCAGATCTCAGTTTTGTGTATTCTGTTTTTCAGGGCAGGTCTGTACTGTGTGTAGTGCTGTTTACATGGTTGAATTTAGGTTGTAATAATTATTTTTAAAGATTTACGCAGAGTTGAATAGCAGTGTTAACTGTTAACCACGTTGCATTAATTCCCAGACAATTGAAAGCTCTTGGACAGCCAAGGCCCGCTGAGAGCGTTTGTAGTCTGGTGACAGCCCCCTTTTAAGCTAATTTATCCCAAACCCTTAGACCCCTCCCTTCTTGCTCATTCCTTCTTTGACCTGTTGCATTTCATGTTGAGTTTACCCATCACAATGCTGCCCTGCCAGCCAAGTGAGCAGTTAGCTGTTGAGATGCATTGTACTGAGAACATTGTACTGAGAACCACTTACGCATTGGATGCAGAGAAAGCAGCGCTACCTCAGTTTTGCCGGAAGTAGACTTCTCTGATAGTTTTCTTTGTTTGATGAAGTTTCTGTATTTCCATGTTGTAAGTGGAAATACTTTTTTTTTTTTTTTTTATTTGCCTCGGAGCCAAAGTTTCTGTTCCTAGTGGTCGGAAAAGTGTGCCTGCCGGCCAGCTGACTTGAAGGAAAACTGTGGTATGGAGCTCTGCTTGAATTTTTGTTTTTTCCCCTTTGAATATCATCAGCTTACTTGTCTGGCAAGTGCAGAAGCCTGGGGCTGGCCTGAGCTCTGCCAAACCGAGATAGAGGTGTATTTAATAGTTGAGCGTGTGCCCTTTCCCTTCTTGCTGCGCCATGTCGTCACTGAAGCCCCGGGAGTTACTTATGACCTGTTTTGTTAATGTCAGGCTCAGATGGGGTAATGTGATGACTGTTTACACGACCCTCCTCTCCTTCCCCTGCCCCAAATATGTATATATACATATATAAAATATGTATATATTTTACCTATATAAAATATATATATACACATATATGTATCTATATTCCACTGTTTCTTTTGCCTGCTAAAACTGGCCATAAAAGAGGGAACTGCCCTCCATATGTAAAGTATAATGAGAAGAGCACCAGGGAATACCAGAGCGAAGGAGGCTTTCGAATCTGAATTTGGACCATTTTCGCTAAAGAGAAGATGAATTTTCTCAGCCCTTGCCTCACAAGAGAGAGGGCCCAGTACCCTAGAGTCCCTCAAGCACTCACCCCGTAAGGCCAGCTTTGGCCACATTGCCACACAAGGACCTGAGGAGCTGACTCGGGTCCCATAACTGGTTTCATTCATGGGTCCTCTTGGTATTTTTCCATTTTGAAAAAAAAACATCCTCAGAAAACTGTACTGAGTGGCAGGAACTTGTATAGTTCAGCTTCCAAGACGTGGGAACAGAGTGAAAAGGGAATCTTTGAAATAAAATCTTATAAAAATATTTATACTCATAAAGTAATGAGACGTTGTCTATGACACAGTTGGAGTTTTCGTTCCTACCTCCCGTCCTGCCCAGGGGTATGTGTTTTTCCTCAGCAGGAGCTGCTGGTTTCGAGTTCCTTTATCCTTACAACTCTCAGCTGCCATCTTTGCAAAGATGATTCTTAAGAAGTTTCTGCAGTCACTGTTTTTATAAAATTGACATTGACTTACCAAATGTACTTGGGATTCGATTTTTTTTTTTCTTTTTATTCCTACCCCTGACAGTTGTCCCTTCTGGAAGTGTAGATAGGAAACATTTAAAATAAGCCACAAGGTAGGTTAGCAGTAATGCTGGGAAGTCAAAAGGCATCTGAGGCCAGGTGCCTGACTTTGTTCTAACTAAATCAGACGTTAACATGATGTACCCCCATGTGCGAGAGAGTCACCAAGGGCCCTAGCCACCTCTCTGAGCTTCAGTCCAGTCAGAGTCTCGAAGACCTCATCCAGTCAGCCTCCACCCCAGTTCCTCCTGATGCTGGATTGGCCAGAGGTTGAAGGAGGGGAAGGCAGGCTGCTCCTAGCTAGACAAGGTCCTTTCTGTTGCAGATAAGAAGGGCGCCTGGAAAAAAGTGAGCAGGATGAGGAGGGAGCTGAGGACTCAGGAGGAACTGGATTCCTTCCCCAACTGCATAAGAAGTTTCTGTGCGTTAAAAACCATTACTGTTGATTCCAACTCAAAGTGACCCTAAAGGACAGAATAGAACTGCCCTATAGGTTTTCTAAGGCCACACAGCCTTCTCTTGGAGAGCACTGGTGGGTTTGAACCGAAGACCTTTTGTTCAGCAGCTGAGTGCCTAACCACTGCACCACCAAGGATTCTTTATTTCATGCATTAGGTGTATTATATAGTGGGTGGAATTTATTTATTTATTTATTTTTTGAACCATTTGGCTTACATACACAGCCTGCCAGAAAAAGATACCACCAGGTTAGTTCCAGCTCATGGCTATGCCATATGTATCTGTGTAGAACTGTGCTCAGCAGGGTTTGGGTGGCTGTTCTTTGGATGTAGGTTACCAGGCCTTTCTTCCAAGGCACCTGTGGGTAGACTCAAACCTCCAACTTTTCATCTAGCAGCCGAGCACCCTTAGCACCACCCAGGGACTTCCCTCTCAGCCAAGGAGCCATTAAAAAACATTGATTATATTTTTAATGACCTATTTCTTACAAAGATACAGATGAGAAGCCAGAAAAGGGAACAGTCAGACAGAGACTGATTGTTCCTTCCAGCTTTGATTCCTTGGTGCTCAACAAGGAATTGAAGTTTCTGCAGTAGCTCTGGGCCAGTGCTTGACTTTTTCATGACCACAGGAAAAGCAGGAGCTTGTTCACAAAGGGATTCAAGGTGAGGTGTGTGTAGTATTTGCAGTTAGGCATCTGGGAAATAAAATTTCTCTTAAGCTATGGACAGATTTTGTGCAAGAAGCCAAATGCATGCCCCTCAGGTACGGCCTGCACTCATCACTCGGTGACTTCAGGTGCTCTGTAGGGGTAGCATGTGGATGCCAGTTTTCTGAAGTGACCTCAACAAACAGAAGGAATTAATGTGTCTTGGGAAATTTCTTGGGTTTTGGCAAATGGCTCTGTGAGCTTCTGTGGTGTCTCTTCAGCAACTTACAAGGAAGCTGGTATGAGATGAAGCGTTGCTTCACTGAGTTGCTTTCCCTCATCCCTGCCAGATCTGAATGTATCGCTCTCAACCCCTCATGGAATGACACTTGGCTGTGCTTCGTGTGGTTGCCCCAGCATCTCTCCCTCATCACTGCCACATGTGCCCGTAGCGTGGGTGAGGTGCAAGGCCTCATCCTTACCCTTCTGGTAAGGGAAAGAGAAAATTCTAGAACTTGGGTAAAGATCCAAACTTCAGCCACTCTCCAAGCCCAGGAAAATCCAGTTGAGAACCTATAAGGAAACATTTTTATATTACACTCTCCCAAGGCAGGTGTGAACTAGCCTTGAAATGGAAGCAAGGATTCAACAACACAGTATTAATCGCTTTGGACTAATACTGATCTCCCAAGGCCTGGGGCCAAAATTCAGTCCTGAGGGCTGGAGGCCGCGGTGTGTGAGACCCCAAAGTTGATTTGATGGCCTCATGTATGTACTGTGCCAGGTTATAGCAAAACACTGTTGAGAAGTTGCTGGGGAAGGACAAAGTTGACAAGTTTTAAATCCAAAGCGCTTCTTTTGGTTTGCCGTAATTGCGGTTAGGTCTGTAGTATAAGGAAGCCGAGAGGCAGACCCAATTGTAAGGGGAGGGTTGGAAGTAAGCTGCTGCCGCCGCTTTTGTTGGTTTATGTTTTTCATTGCCTGCGTTGCCATTTTTCCCGTGTCTGGTCTCTTGTCTTTGCTTAATGATGACTTGAACATCTTGGTAACTGACAAAGGTCTTCCTTAAGGGAATCCGGCAGTACGCTGCTTCAATGGCTGAAGAGACAAGATGTGTTAACAGTTGAAGTGTATCAACTGGAACTCATCTGAGGACATGCCATCCTGATCCTTTCCTTAACTCCACACCCCACCCCCTGTAGGGTTTATTCCCATGGTGAGCTGTCATTCTAGCATATATCCAGTTTAACCTGGACCGGGCATAAGTTTTGGTGACATTCAGCAGGGTTTTGCTTTCCTTCTTTTATGAAACTAAAAAAAGTGTTTTCTTTGAGCACCAATTGTAGAAGCCGAGAGAGTTCAGATGGGTTCTGCTTCTGACTCAGGTGCTGAGGTATCTCGTCTTCCTCATGTCTCTCTTCTTGGAAACTCAGCCACCCACCTTCCTTCCCCACCACTTTCAACAGAAATCTTAGATATTGCCAAAGGAAGCGATTCATCCGCCGCTGTGGGAGTTTTTGTTTGTTTTCTTTCCAGTCACATAGACTTGCTCTGGAAGAAGCTCCTTGTTCTGACCCTGGTCCCCAGGCCCCTGAATCTGTGATTAATTGTTCTCACCTGTTGCACTAATGAATCTGATTGGAATTGGAAGCAGTAGGCAAATAGGGCTTGAATGAGTTGGTCCTCCAGATCCCCTGCCTTAACCCACCAAGGTGATGAGTCCACACTGCTCACGTGACCCTCTCAGCCTTCATGGATTCCTCTTGGTTTGAGACCAGTGTGTCCGTTGGCTGAGGTTGTGCAGAGTCGTTGACCGAAGTCAGCCCTTGTGTTTGTATTCTCTGCATTGTTGCACTCTCCAAATGGCCCTTTGAATATTTTTATTAACTTGTTACACATACTTTTGTCTTTGATGTTTATATTATTATTTTTTTCCTAATTTGGAAGGTTACCTGCTGTTGGATTTAATAAATTTGTTTACTTGACTATTGACATTTCTGGAAAAAGAAAAAACAAAACTCTTTTTTTTTTAAAAAAAAAAAAAAAAGGCACTGAATTTATTCAGGGGGCAAGATTGACCCACTGGGAGGCTCTTCCAATGGGGTACTGGAAAATAATCCATATAGTAGAGGATTCCCCAATTCCAAACTTGGGTGTTGACCTCCCATTCACCAATCTTTCACAGGGTGGTCTTTAGGGTCCCGATATTTATAGGCAAAGAGAAAACGAATCCACAGGGCAACTGTGTAAACAGGCTTACCAGCTCACGGAGATTCCCATGAGGAATTAAAAGTGAATCTGAGCACTGTGTGAAATGAGTGGCTCCTGGACCTGTTAGGCTGGCAGTGATTAAGGCGAAGAAGACGAGGTGAACTTGGCTTTGAAAGACTGTCAGGTGCCACTGCTGTGTGACCTTCGAGGTTAATAAACCTTAGTTTCCTTTTACTCATCTGTAACACTGAGAACCTTAATTGAATCAAAAAGTGTCAGGACTTACAAGAATTTTGTTATGCTCCTACAACATTTTCAGTACTTTGTTAAGGATGTACAAAAGATGTCAGGTGAGTGCTGCAGGGGGCTCCAGGAAATAGGAGGGGGAGGCTGGCATGGTCACAAGTGACCTTTCACAAGTGGCTTCTCTTCAGGGCCAGATGGGGCAGAGAGAGCCTGGACTACATGAGCCCTGATAAGCCCATCGTTGTACATTCTGGAAATCTGTTGTGGTAAACCACCTATGACCCTTAGACCCCTTCCGTTGTAAGTTTTGTCTGGCAGTGGTTTGTATACGGGAAAGTTGCTGACCAGCCTTGTTATTGGTGCTTTGATGAAGGCCCTAATGCCTCCCAAAGATTCCTGGCCTTCAAAAAACAATGGTATCTCCTGAAAGTATGTACAGAGTTAGGATTAGATTTTATTTTTTAGTTGAAAAGAGCTTGAGAATCAGCTAGGAAGAGATTTTTGAGGTTTTCTCAATGAACTGAAATTTTTGCTTTTCTTTATTGCCAAGTGTGGCGTCAGATGAGGGTAAGAAAGAAACCGAGGGGTGACTTTGTTCTCCCTTACAAGGCTTATCTCCACAATGTGTACTTTTACCCCATTTGGCTGTTGGGTTTTCATCACCCTTCTGAGTCTAGCCTGGGGCCTTTCAAACAGGTTTGTGAGTGACAAAGTGGAGGATACTGGTTTTGGTGCTTGTAGACAGCCTGGGGCAACTCAAAATTGTCGTCACTGCACTGTACTGATTATTTACAGCTCATGTTTTATTAGCTGAGGACAAGCAGCTTCTACGTACACTTAGCAGAGAAGCTGAACCACGCACGGAGCTGACTCCTAGCAGGCAGCAGCTACTGAAGGTATGCTGGGAGTCTCAAGGAGTACACGAGTCACTTCAGCACTGGCCTCTACTGAAAACCCATCTGCCAAGGCATGTGGCTGTGTTGGCTCTCCAAGTTCCCCTTCAGGTCTGGATTCTGACAGGTTCAAGAGTTGGCTAGCCTGGAAACATGGAAATGATGGGGGGGCGGTGCTGACTCACCTCTCCCATTTCCCTTTCTCTGCTTTGACTTCTGAGGATGCTCTCTCTTATGAAAGCCACCAAGCCCCTGCCTGGATTAACATTCTTCTTTATGCGGTGTTGAGAACTTCATTCGGTCTCTTACCTTAGGGATGCTGAGAACATCCCAGTGGAATCTGGCAGGAATGCAGTGCCCAGGAGGATAACTAAGGTGGTTTGTAATTCATGCAGATAGGACTCCCCATGTGCTCATGGGGGCGAGGAGGTTACTATTAATATATTGCAATAGCTATAAAATAGGTGGTACTAATGCATGGTAAGACAGAAAAGAACAGGGCCACAGACTGCTATCTGTATGGGTTTACATGATAAAAGGAGGCTTCCTTGACTGAAGTCAAGATAGATAAGTGGGTCAATCAAGTAAGTATTTGGGGAGAGTACCAAATGGCAAAATAAATTCCAAGGGGACGAAAGGTGTTTGTGGGAAAATTAAATCATTAAAAACACATACACATATCAGAAAACACTCAGTTGCTCTTTCAGTCAGTGAAGACGAGTTGACAAGTGGACACTAATATAAGATGTCCTTAAAGATGCAATATGGAAAGGTGCTTAGCTTCCCAGTAGAAAAATGGGCAAAGGATATGGATAACTCACTCAAGAAAAACAACAGGCCAAAAAGCTTCTGGGAAAAAAAGTTGAATACCAGTATAAAGGGTAATCAAATAAATAGAAGGTAAACCTACAAAGAAAAAATTCAGCCTGTCAAACTGGCAAAGATTTGAAACAAGCTCATCCTATCAAACATGGCAAAAGCCTTTCTGGAGGTTAAGACCCAGTAATTTCACTTGAGGTAATTTTTGTCAAGAAATATCTGCCAAAGATGTATGTGCCAGGGCTATAACTGGCATCATTATTTGGGAATTTTAGTGTCAACAATAGGGGATTGTTTTAGTAATTACAACATATCAACATGTTCACGTATTTATTATGTAGCTATTAAAAACTCTGCTTTTGAATACTGAGAAGTCTAAAACAAGGGCATTTATAGGAAGTGGGATTAGATGTGATTTTAACTTTCCTAGCTTTTTCAAATTTCCATTAATGGGCTTCCTTTGTAATAGAGAAAAGCTGACTTGCGAAAAGGGGGATAAAAAGAAGGGAAGATGAACCCCGTTCAATGCCCCACCATGGGTGGCATTGAAAAAGGGGTGCGTGCCAAGTCTGAACCAAGAATCCTGTAAAAACCCTTGGAGTTGCCCCTTCCCTGCCCCGCCCCCCAGCCACACACCCAGAAGCTGATTCTCGGGCAGCTGCCTTGGCGGCTCCGTGCTGGCTGTCTAAAAGGGTGTGGGAGGAAAAATGCACAAACGCACTTATGGATGGAATGTGTGTGTGTAAGAGGCCAAGTTGGCAACTTGGGCTTCCAAGAGGTGGGAGCATCAGCTGAGAGAACACAGCATACAGACTGAGGTCTCCGAGGCCTTGTGGTCCAGGCCCCAGCCCCAGTGCAGTTCTGGAGAAACTGCCAGCCCCATCCATCCAGGAGAAGGAAACAGCATTGGCTGTTCCTGGGATCACAGGGAACCCACATGTGCTCGGAGAGCCTGCATTTAGTGGGTGATCCTTGGTAACGTGTCCTCCCATCAAGCACTCCATTTGGGCTTTCCGCAATTTAATCCTGGTAAGAGATTTGATACGTACTAATGTCCCCACGGAAACCCTGGTGGCGTTTTTAAGTGCCACATCTGCTAACCAAAAGGTCAGCAGTTCAAATCCACCAGGCACTCCTTGGAAACCTTATGGGCAGTTCTACTGTCCTGTAGGGTTACTGTGCATCAAAACTGACCTCACAGCGGTGGGTTTGTTTTTTTTTATTTAATGTCCCCATGGGGTCCTGGTGGCACAGTGGTTTAAGTGACTGCTGACCAAAAGGTCAGCAGATTGAATCCATGAGCTGCTCCTTGGAAACCCTGTGGAGCAGGTCTCTCCTGTATGGTTGCTATGAGTCAGAATTGACTTGATGGCAGTGGGTTAATGTCTCCATTTTTAAAGGTGAGTAAACAAGCTCAGAGATGGAAAACAATTCATACAGTATACTGTTCTGTCATTTTCCACAAATTGGTTCTTTGCATTCTCCTTAGAAGTAGCCATCTCCTCAGGTGACACAATTGAGGAAGTGGACTCCAGTGGGATTAAGGCAAGCACTTTTGTGCTTCCTGACTGGAGCCCTAGGTGAGCCTAGTTTTCCAGCTCACCTGGGAGGGAACTAATCCAGCAACCCAGGAGAAGTCTGAGAATTGGAAAGATGGGCCTCGGTAGGCCAAGGTTAGTGGAATGTGACTGACAAAGTTCCATGGCACTTAAGGGCTGGTTTTATTCCAGGCCTTGAGGAAAGCTTGGCAGTGCCCCCAAGAAAGTTTTCTCTTGATGGGGGGATTCACTCTGCAGTCCCCCAAATCAAAGTCAGACTCTTCAGTTCCAGACTCTGGCTCCCAGCTTCCACATGAGCCAGGTCTTGTGGAAGCCACCCTTCACAGGACTAAACACCACCTCAATGCTGCATTTTGAGAGTTACTTTTAAGTAGAATTGTTTTCTAATCATGAAATCAATACATGCTGAGTGTTTAAAAATCCAGCACCCACACAGAAATGGATTTGATAAAAATGAAGTTCCTAATCCCACTAGATAGAGATAAATACTGGTAACATTTTGCATTAGAGCCTTGCAGATTTTGTTACAAGCCTGCAAATTAGGTTTGTGTGTATGTTTTTCCATATAAAAATGGGGTCAGATTACCTACACTACTCTGTAACTGTCTCCCCTTCATATATAGTAGTCAAGCAAGATTTAGGGACTATTACATGTACAGTGAGTACACTGTGAACACAGTCTTTGTATTCACAACAGTCCTATCAGCTGTGTACCACTATCCTGAGCAGAGGCATGTTAATTTATTCAAGTTCACACAACTTACTTAGCAGGAAAGCCAGGATTCAAAGCCAGGCTGTCTGCATCCAGAGCCCTAGTGCCTCCTTCTGCAGATCTCTTTCACTGGAGTGGCACAGTGGCTAAGTGCTTCGTTTGCTAACCAGAAGGTCGGCAGTTCAAATCTGCCAAGTGCTCCTGGAAGACTGGGCCATTTCTATGGAAACCCTGTGGCCTAGTAAATGCTGCTGCTGCTAACCAAAAGTTTGGCAATTCTAATCAGCCAGGCACTCCTTGGAAACTCGGGCTATTTCACTATGCGTTAGATTTGACTAGATGGCAGTAGGTTTGGATTTGGTTTTCCACTGGAGAGTCACACACACACATACACACAAACATGAGCTTACACTTTTTTAGAACTATGTGCCTGTGCCCGTGTCCTTTCTAACAAGAGCTAATTAAAAAGCAGAGTATTGGCTTTGAATTTGCAGTGTCCGTTTCAAAGGACAGATCCAGTGTGAGGGAGACACCTACTGGTGAAGGGCAGGAGGTGTTCCTAACAATGGACTCAGGACCATTTCCAGCATTTAAAACGTTCAGGGAGCCTTGTGCCTGCCTGTCTCTGGTAGGACTTGGCTTGGCTAGGCTTACTCGACGGTACTTGGCCTTGGCGGCTTTTTTTTTCTTTTAACTTTGATAACAGCTGTCAGTGAGGAAACAAGTTTGCCTTAGAGAAATCTGCTTCACAGAAGTTAACTTGGACAGTACATGCTGGCTAGGATTTCCCCCGGCTCCCTCCGGATGTACATCGAACAGGAATGCCATGCAGGACAGGCACTTGCTACCACACCTGTGTCCATAAACTCACGGACACAAAGAAACAATCCACTGGTTTCCTCCTCTCACTGTCTCACGAGAAGGAATGCTTGAAATGGAGGCATTTATTGAAAATTCATACATGCCATAATAAGTGAACTAGACACCCCAGCCAGTACACCAAGTGGTTTCTGCAAGAGCTGTTGGCTGGATGAAGAGGCCGGGCAGCCTGGAGAGGCTGCGGCCTGTTCCACAATCTCTGCCGCTGCCTGTGAGGACTAAGAGACAGCGTGTGGGAAGTGGTGGGCAGACTCACAGAGACGTGTCCAGGGTCGTATTTTCCTCTTCATCTTTTATTCCCATCAGTCCAAGGCCAGAGAGTGATCCATGAGTGCTACAGTGACAAAGGAGGAAGGAAGGTAGGTCACTGTCCATAGGGTCGAATGATGGTTATAGACCCCTAGCCAGAGGAGGTAAGTGAATATACTTCCTACCTCACAGGGCTTTTGTTAACGGCTGTGCACAGTGGTGACCAACACACAGAGCAGTACTAGCTGCCAGGCCCTGTTCCGAGTACTTTCTATGCATTGTCTTGTGTAATCGTCAAAAGAGCTCACTGATGTGGGTACCAATTATTAGCTCCATTTTTCAGAGAAAGACACAAGTTCTGAGACATACACCTTGCTAAAGCCATGCAACTGGTAAGGGACAGAAGCCAGATTTCTGTAATGGCAATCTGTCATCAGAGTCTTGGCAGATTGCCACGTTGGAGTTTATTTGTTGTTGCTGTTCATTATATTTCAACACTTTCGTAGCACCTATTAATGTGCCGGGCACTGTATGAAAAACTTCACACAGCACTAACTTTTTAAACAGTGCAAGGAAAACGCATGGCAGAATTTTGGAGGCATCCAATCCATGACTTGCCCACCACCTAACTCACAAGGAAGTTGAGTTCGAGGGTTGAGTTGCAAATCAGATATGAACAAGGACAAACAATCTGTCATCAGCTGCTGGCGGAATGGAAGCTAACAAGCACTGCTAACCTGGAAACAGACTGGACCTCTGAGGGCTGAAAAGCAGTTGTGGACTCAGACCATCAGGGTTTAGATCCTGACTGTGTGCTTACTAGCTGTATGACCATAGACCTTAGAGCTGCTTAATCTGAGCCTTTTTTTCTACTTGTTCAATGGAACAGTCTAAGAACCTCAATCAAAAATGCATGTAAAAGCACTTTCCACAGTACTTGACTTTTATTACAAGTGTGATAACTTCTAGTCAATATTTTCAATAATAATTTAAGGAATGACCAGAGATGTCAGGATTATTGAAGAGCCAAGTCAGGCCTCTGGCATGAAGAAACATCTCTTTGTTCCTCGTTTTTCCTGAGCCACTTGGTTTCCCTAGGGTCCTGGCTAGGTATGAGATAAGAAAAACACGTGTTCCAGTTGCTAGGTTTGATCAAAGGAAGGCTGCAGAAGTCAGGAGTACACCTTGTAAGAGCAAACTATAACATCAGGCTTCCTCACTGCAGGATTGCTGCTTCTGAGGTGTGTGCGTGGGGGATGGTTCTTTCTTCTAACTCGTCCAGCCTGTTTTAGGACCTGTGCGCCTCAGTCTTGATGCTCCCTGACCCAGCACTCTCCAAGCCCTCACCCACTGTTACTGCTGAACTGACCTTGCTTCGGGGTCATTCTTGACTTAGTTTACCTGCAGTAGGGGGCTGCCATCAAGTCCCCTATCCTATCCCTCCCTCCGTACACTGGCCACGAGGAGCTGGGTCAGGGCCTGTCTGCCTCCACAGCGATGCTGCACAACTTGTGGTCGTTGGTGGACTTTGGGCTTGCTGCTAGCCTCTCCTCCAGCCTGCCTAAAGTGCATCAGTCTAAGGTGGGTTTTACTCAATGCAAACACCTGACAATTGCTCCTGCTTCAGAGACAGCAGTTCTCTCCAGCTGCCCAGGAGCAGTCCATCTCCCTAGTGGCCGTGCCATGCGTGTTAGAAGGACTTGATCACAGAAGACAAATTTCTGATCCAGGCTTCAAGGCCTGGATCAAGGTATGCCTGCTCTGCTGTCTGGGACCTTGGGGCTGGGAAAGAATTCTACGAAAGCCAGACTGTCAGGGACTTGTTAGATAGAATACAATCCCAAAGTCTGCAAACCAGGCTCAGTAAAGCCACTTCCCTCCTTTCTCCTGACCCCAACACACATGCTCATGCCCACCTTTATACTTTAGGATTTAACCTCAGTGTTTCTTTAAAGAGTTTTGCAGCTAAAGGGTTTGAAAATACTGATTTAAGTCTCTCATCCAACTGAAGGAAAATTGAGACCCACTTGCCACAGAGTAAACATGTGGCAGAGCTGGGACTGTCCTCAGAGTCTTCCTTCAGGATTCCTCAGGCTAGAAGCAGCCACACTGGCCCTGCCAGCTCTGGAAAGTCAGCAGAAGTGGTCACGGAGGAGGAAGGAACAGAGAAGGCAGAAACATGTTCCCGGTAGCTGGGCAGGTAGGTCACACCTAAGCCTGGGCCTCATCGTGGGACTTCTTGGCCTTTTTAACTCAAGAAAAGTCAGAAAGCTGCTTTCCCCAGAGAAGCTACATAACTAAGACCTCTGGCCTTAAACTGGCAGGAGCTGAAGGGGACCAATAAGGATAGTCATACAGGAGCATGCCCGGAACAAGAGGGTAATACCTATCTCTCAGAGCCACTGTGAAGACTAAGAGATGCCTCATCTCAGTCGGCATTATGTGCCTGGACAGCATCCATGGCCTTTCCGTAAGACCAGCTGGAACCCAGGGACCAGTGCCAAAGGGACAGCCCTTCCCTGTTTTTACCTCTTGGTTCCTGGCAGCAGGATGAGGCAGAGGGTGCCTGGGCACAGGCTGTGGTAGAGTTTTCCAATCTTCCGGCCCCAGCGCCAGGCTGCTATCTTCGGATGATCCACCGTCAAGACCTGGAATCAAAGCCGCGTGTCAGCCCTCAGCCAGAGCGCCCTCTGCTGTTGTTCGGAGGGCTAAACCACTCTTTGCGGACTCCAGGGCCACAAGAGCCCAGCAAAGGCTCTGTCCCGATCTCCTGACCTAAAGTTGGAGCCCACACAGCAGGGTTTCCTGCCCACCGCGGCATCCCCGGGCTTCAGGGTCTGTACTGGGCCTCCTCGGGAGGATGGCTGTGTGTTCTCCACTGAGTCCTGCCAGGCTCTGGGCTAGGCATCAGTGATAAGGACTCTCCTCTGGCCTCTGCCATTAACAATCTCTGTGACTCTCCAGCTCTGGTCTCTATTTCTCATCTGCTAAGTGTGGGAGCTGGGATGAGGGCCGTGACCACAACCAGTCATCCACATCCATGCCGCTCGTGTGTCCCTCTCAGGTCTGTCTGTTTTTAAGTGACTCAATTTCTTGCTTAGCCTTGCCCAAGTACTGTTCTCACTGAAATCACAGGTTCAGTGTGGTGGTTGCACAATTTAATGAGTGTTAGAGGAAAAAAGTTCCTGACCATCCAAGTAGAATAAAAAGAAAAAAAAAAGGGCCATCTGTGGCCACCAGAAATTACCTTTCATGTACACCGCATTGCGGGAAACCCTAGACTAGATCTCTCAAGATTGGTTCAGCTGCTTGACCTCCTGCCTGAGCCCCTGGAAATCCCTTGGAGACCCATTTAGAGAACCCAAACCCTGATTTTGGCAAGCTGGAGGAAGCAAGAATAGGAGACACATGGAAGACAGGTTTGGCCAGGGCTGGAACAATGTGGAAAGTGAAAAAAGACCGGGGCCAGGAAAGAAAAAAGAGACAGAAAGCTGAAGTATCCCTGAGCAGGACTCTCCTGACTGATTTCCAGAAACGACTAAAGGCCCAGGTCTGCAGCCAGCCAACCAGAGGAGTGGCCGGTCCTGTCTGGACACCGGAGTGTGCTCGCTCGCTCCCTCACCTGTAAGGCCTGCTGCTCGGAGGGCGGTGGTAAGACCCGAGTCCCCGGGGGCCTTCTGGAATCCGCAGGCAAGCCCCTGAGCCATGCATGGAGGTGCCTGGGGGTGAGGGCAGGCCTGCCTTTCAGCTTCCAGTCCTTGCTGGTGAGAATTTTGAGGGCCTTCTGGGCAGTGGCAAAATTTCTGAATTCTGAAAGCAAGCATACCCCCCACCTTCTGTTATCAAGAGAAATGGTCACCTTCTGTGATCAAGAGAAATGGTCACCATTCAAGCTAGTGTGTGGCCAGGGCCACGGCAGGAGGACAGAATCAGGAGCTGCTGCTGTGGTCCACCCCAGGAGGACACTTACCCTTCTCTGTCCTCGGGTTTTCTCCACCCCCAACCTTCCCTACAGCTATATCTGGGGGAGCAGACTTACTCAGAAAACAGTATCTTTTCTGCTTTCCACTTTTAAGATGTTTAGGCAAGATGATAGCTTCCAGACCACAGAAGAGGTGGGACTTCTCCAACAGCTGTTCTTTGAAGCTTTCGTTCACACCAGACAGGTAAATAGTACCTTGGTTCTCAGAATCTTGTTCCAGCTCTTTCACAAGGGTGTCACTATCAAGGGTGAGCTCCGTCACAGGTCTCTGCACCTAACACAGGAGCCAAGGAGTTAGTGGTAAAAAGTCATCTGTACAACTCTCAGGCCTCTGCATATAAGCCAAAGTCCCTGGGAAAATAATTTTGTAGTGTCCTCATCTGTGAAACCAGGATGGTGATAACTGCCTCACAGAACTATGGTGGGGCCCAGACAGACAGATAAATGTATTTCTAATTTTCACGTAAATATATTTTCCCTCTTTTTTCCTACCCATTCTCAGAAATCAGTTTTTCTGTTAGAAATCAGTTCTCTGCCTGCTAACCCCAGTGAAATTCTGTTTACTTATGTAAGAAACTTCAAATATTGCCATGTGGTCCCTCTGGAAGTTGAAAGAAAGGGCAACTACAAAGAGCCACTCAGAATAAACCATTTGGACCCTACCCATAAGAACCTACTGCCACTGAGTCAATTCTGACACATAGTGACCCTACAGGATAGATAGAGTGCAACTGTCCACAGGAATTTTAAGGAGCGGCTGGCAAGTTTGAACTGCCAACCTTTTGATTAGCAGCTGAACGCTTAACCACTGCACTACCAGGACTCCTTTGGGACCCTAGGTCATGATAAATAGTAGCAGGAAGGCCCTAATCTAGCCCAGGTGAACTGTGACATGAACAAAAGCTATCATGTCTTAGGAGCCTCCCAGCTAGCCCCAGGCTTGGCTGAAGACTTCCCATAACAGACGTCTTATATGTGGGCCTCTGTAGGGTATTTCCTGTAAGCCTTGGGCACTGTAAATAGAGGACGCCTTGGGCTATGGCTGAGTTTCTGGCCACCCTACCTTGATGGAGATACCTTCTAACAGAACACCATCCAACGTCTCTATGGCCAGCTGGGCAGCTTCCAGGACTTCATACAGGATACAGAGATGAGGCTGCAGAAAGAACAAGAGTTCTTCACCTTTACTTTCCAGGCTCAACCTACATTACGACCGAGGGAACGGACATGACCTATGGCACCCAAAGCCACCAGCATGGAAGCCTTTACTGTGTTGGCCTATATCATGATCGCAGACTGCCTCATGGTGAAGTTCAGCTTCACGTGGACTCACCAAAGTTCAGGACTAGTTCTAAGATAATAGCCTCACTTGTCATTTAAAAACTGAAGCCTTCTCTCCCTGGGTGGCCTGAGGAAAGCACAAATAAATGCTTTACTATCCAACTTGCTTTTCATAATACTTCTTGTGACTCACCAAAGGCTTATGTGATCACTAGCAGCCACAGGTAGAGGTTCTCATTTGTCTTTTTCGTTGTTGTTAATTTTAGACAGGTAGCTTTGCTATAAGCTTGGGGAACTAAGTTCTTCCATTGGCTAGGCCACATCTTCGAATGGATTGCAAATCAGTCCATTTTCCACCAGTGTCTCGATAGCTAACCATTGATGTCTGTGCTCTCTGGACTTGAGTATCCTGTCTGTTCTAAAGTGGTCTCCTTTAAACTTAAAGGTAGAGCTTTTTTCACTCCTCATGTTCTTCTCCTTGATGCCTCAGAGATAATCACTCTTTGCGCATATCTGAGCCCTATCATCACCATGGACAGGAAACCCTTCCCATAATCTTCTTCCTGTATCTTGACCCATTTCTGAGTCTACTAAAGTTAAGGCCTACAGAGACTTCTCAAGATACGGAAACTATTGCTGGTTTTGAAAGAGTACTTTCTCTGTTAAAGCTGAGGTCACAGTGAGAAGGGTATAATCAATTAGTAAACACACTTTCTCTGGCTACATGATGTTTAAGAAAACTGGAGTCAACATATGAAAGAGTGGTAGATCTCTCAGTTCACTTTCAAAATCTACAGATGTGAGTCTACAGTCTGCTGAGTCAACAGCTGCCTCTGTGGGCCAGAGCATGTCCCACACTCCAGTTGGTCAGAGCCAAACTCACTTACCTCATGTTTATCACTGCATAGCACCTGTAGACAGTGGAGTTTCTAGCACTACTTGAGAAGGTCAGAATCGGTGAGTTTTCTGGTCTCCTTACCTGATGAGTTTCAAGAACAAGATTCACTGATCGAAATGGGCCAAAGCTCTTAAACAGCTTCTTCAGAGCCTTGAGGTTGCAATTTTTGTTAAACGGCCCAGCATAGATAGTTGACATCTCTGCCCACTTGACTTTCATCTACAGGAAAAACAGCAGATTAAGTGAGGAAGTAGATGTGAAAAGAGAATTAAATAAAGTCTAAACAAATCAGGAGACAAGTCATGGGATAACTTTACCTCAAGGAATTTTTCAATGCAAACACTTACCAAAGTATAAGTCCATATAAAAGGATGGTCTCTACAATATTACTTGTAATAGCAAAAATTTAGAGTGTTTAAGTGTTGTAAATAATAGGTATAACTGTACAGTGCAATATGATGTAGCCCTTAAAAACAGGAGATAAAAGGTGTACTGACACAGAAAGAGGTATAAAATACACTGTTAATTAAACTATAAAGTTCCAAAAACAGTATGCATAAGTTGATTCCCCTCCTATAAAAATGTATTTTTGCAAACATTAATATAGACAGAACAAATTTGGAAAAATATATGACAAATTTGAGAAAGCATATATTATTTCCTACTATAGAGGGAGGTTATAAAAGCAATTAAATAAATCATCCAGCAGAACCCATCCACCTACCCTTTGGTTCATCTCTTCAGTGAGGCTGGGCGAAAAGGGCTCAAAAGAAAACTGGACAACAGTGAAGGGAAACAGAGGGATTTCCACTCTGGCCTGCTCCAGGACCTGCAGAGAACACAACCCGGATGAGCTGAGACCCTAGGAGTCTACCGTGCCTCCTGGAAGTGAACCACGATAATAGAAATGATTGTGTTGTTGTTGTTGCTATTGTTTTAACTTACAATGAAGAGCAATGTGGGGCTGCCTTCCAGCACTAGAGAAAAATGGTGATACTGCCTGGCCTCCCCAAACCAAAAAGAAAACAAACCCACTCTCACTGAGTTGATTCCGACTCATAGTGACCCTATCGACAGAACTCCCCCGCAGAGTTTCCAAGGAGTGCCCGGCAGATTTGAACTGCTGACCTTCTGGTTATCAACTGTAGCACTTAACCCTACACCACCAGGATTTCGGCACGGCCTCCCCAAAATCATTAAATAGATAAGAATAACAAAACTCACATTTGGCCCATACCTTCAGTATTACTGAGAGAGAGTCACTTCTACAACCAAAAACTAATTAGGGAAATATATTCCAACAGAGCACCCATCATGGCACACTGCTTCAGCCTGCCAGTACAGAGAACAAGGGAAAGGCCTGCAGAGAGTTTGTGAGACAGAATCAAAGGACATGGAAAACTTAGATGAAACACAAACTCACTCCCAGAGACAGTCCAGTCAACTGCCAAAATAAAGAACATGAGCCAAGGCTCTGATAGTTCACAGTACCTAACTTGGCAGCCTCAAAAAGCAGTGTTTCTAGGGACTAATCAAGTATGTAGGGAACAAGTATTGCCCCTGGGAGACACTGCAGTTAACAGAAAGAAGGAAGTAAGGGGGTGGAATTAAGGAACCTACAGAAAAGAAGGAGAAATAATACATCGGCTAACCATTCTCAACAAGAGCCAAGAGTCGAAAATGCCCTCCTTCTCCTCAACGCTAAAACATCCTTCTTAAACAGCATTAAAAAAAGAAAAGGAAACTGTATTGAGGCAGGCAAAACCGACAGAAGAGGGGTTCCTGACTGAACACTCTCTCCACAAAATGAATAAAATCGGAAAACAGCAGACCACATTTATCTAAGTACTGAAAACAAAACAAAAACACAGCAAGTGAGAATCAAAGCCTTTGAGCTGATGAAAATCCTTTCCCCCCGAAAGTCAACCATGGAGCTTAAGGGAACTGTTACTATTACACCCCAAACAGGACTAAAACAGTAGCGGTCAAGCATTTGGGGACACAAAAAAAGAACACCTTACAGAAGAAATTAAAGAAAAAAAACAACAGAAAACCAAGAACAGAAGAAGAAATTACAAGGTGACAAGAAAGAATACAGTCAGGTGAAACTTAATAAAGGACACTGAAAAAAAGCAGGAAAAGAAAAACCAGAGAGTAAAAATAAGATAAAAAGGCTCAAAGAGAAAGGAGCTGAAATGGAAAATAGTCAAATTACATATGTAACAGAAAGCAGGAGGAAGAGAATTACAACACTGGGACCAAACAAATATTTGAAAATATAATCCAAAAACACCTTCTGGAAGTAAAAGAAGACCATAAAGAATTGGGAAAGCTTGGTGGTGTAGTGGTTAAGTGCTACGTCTGCTAACCAAAAAGTCAGCACTTCAAATCTGCCAGGCGCTGTGGGTTTGGTTATTTTGGTTTATTAAGAATTGACACCAACTCTTCCTGAACTTTTTCAAAAGATAGAAGAGGAGGGAACTTCTAACTTGCTAACTCTATGAGGCCAGCATTACCCTGAGACCAAGAAACCTGAAAGCAGGGACTGACATACACCAGTGTTCAGTTTTGCATTCTTCACAGCTGCTAATAAGTGTGAAAACCCATGTGTCCAAAAAACCCAAAACCCAGTGCTGTCGAGTCGGGCCCAACTCATAGTGACCCTAGAGGTCAGATAGATGAATAGATATACAGAATGGGGTATGTCCATACAGGGGAATATTATTGAGACACAAAGAGAAGCAAAGTTCTGATGCATGACACAACACCTGAAAAGTTACACTGACATAAATAAATCAGTTGTGAAAGAGTGCTATGTGACCACACTTAGAGATAAGCAAACAAACCCGATCTCACACCCACTGCTGTCCAGTTGATTCCAGTGCACAGCAACCCTACAGAATGGAGTAGAACTGTCCTATTCGGGTTTCCAAGGCTGTAATCTTTACAGAAGCAGATGGCCACATCTGTGTTGCACTGAATGGCTGGTGGGTTTCGACCACTGAGCACGTAACCACTGCCACCAGGGCTGCTTAAGCAAACATACAGAAACCAGAAATTCTTGGTGGTTAGCAGGGGTGGGAGGGAGGCAGAGAGGGAAAGTTTTTGCCTAGGGGGCACTGACATTAGGTTACTGGTGGTGGAATAATTTGGAAAAAGACAGTGAGAATGGTTGTACAATTGGAAGAATATGACCACTGTCCTCAAATTACAGCTGTAGAAACGGTTGGGAAAAAATTTTTGTCTTTAAGTTCTAATACATTTTGTAATATAGAGGAACCTCACATGAAATACCCAGAACAGGCAGATGCAGAGAAACCAAAGTTTATTAGAGGTCACCTGGAGTGGGGGCGGGGGGCAAAGGGGGAGCTATGGAGAGGGATTCAGGGGTGCTGAATTTCCATTGGGGGGGTTAAAAACTTACGGAAATGGACAGTGGCAGTATTTGCACAACAAGGTGACTAATATCATCAACTGTATACATAAAAAGAGTTGTAATAGCAAGTTATATAGGTCTCACCACAGTAAAAATTTTTTAAAAAGGGGAAATAAGCATATATAATAGAAAGCGAGGTTATTATGAGGTGGGAAGATGGAGGAAAAAGATATGAGAAGGAATGACACTTAAGCTTACTTTTTTATAGTTTTGCCTTTTTAATTTAATGTAAAGGTTCTATATACCCCCCAAAATTAAATCAACAAAGAAGAGAGGAAAAAACAAAAAACAAAAACACAATTCAAAGCCGACTAAAACAAATGAACCCAACTGTATTTTAAATGTATAACATAGCTAGTCTGAAGAGGAAAACAGAATCCAAATAACTTAGAAATAAAACATTCATACGCCCTAGACCCTCAGTCTTAGCATTATGGCAGACGTTTTGAGCTCATTCTGTGGTGATGTGGGTGTAACCAAAAGGGGGATACAACTGTGAAATGAGAGCAGGAAATAAGAACCCTGTTAAATGAGCTTAAATTGGCGGTGCTGTATAGACACAGTTTCTGAAATGCATGTGTATGTGTGTGTGTACACATGTTGGTAGGTGCCTTGGAGTCGGTTCTGACTCACAGTAACCCCATGAACAACGAAATGAAAACAGTGCCTGGTCTTAGGCCGTCCTCACAGTCGTGACTGTGTCTGGGCCCACTGTTGCCGTCACTGTGTCAATCCACCTCAGCGGGAATTTTGCTCTTTTTTGCTGACCCTCCACCTTATCAAACACGATGTCCTCCAGGGACTGGCCCCACCTGATAAGCATGTCTAAAGAATGTGAAATGATGTCTTGCCATCTTCGCTTCCAAGGAGCACTCTGGCTGTATTTCTTCCATGACAGACTTGTTTATTCTGGCAAATCCACGGTATATTCAATATTCCTATAAATGTGTCTGTGTCTGTCTGTGTGTGTGTGTGTGTGTGTGTGTGTGTGTGTGTGTGTGTGTGTGTACACATATGTCTTTATGTATATACTTGTATGTGTAAGACATACACTGGGTGGTACAAACTGCACTTGGCTTCTAACCACAAAGTTGGAGTTTAGCCTCCACTTTGAGGAAAGCCCTGGTGATCTACTTTGGAAAAACCAGCCATTGAAAACTCCAGGGAGCACAGCTGTCCTCTGACACCGTGGTTGCCATGCATAAGACTCAACACGACTGCAAAAGGTCTGGTAGCCCTAGAACTCTGGTTGTGAAACTGTATATACATATGTGTGCATACATGTTGTGTGTGTGTGTGTGTGTCTCCACATGCATACATTCTCCATCTCTGTCTGTTTAAAGGACCCAGAAACAAGGATACCTGAGCAGCAATATGTACACCTAACACCCACCTCTTGGTTTCTAACAACAAGATAAGCCTCAGCATCTTGTTGTGTCAGAAACTAATCAGAAAGAAATACCATGATGCCCCAAATGAGGCACATTCTGTTAAAAAAGGGAGGACATGCATTATTGAAAAATACTAGTATCACAAAAGACAAATGCTGAGCGCTGCTCCAGATGAAAGAAGATGGAAAATCACATTAAAGTATTTGGGGGCAAAGGACCACGATGCATGCAGCTTACTTTCAAAAATGAAATGCTGGACAGAAGAAAATAAAATGAAGTTATCAGCGAAAGAGAGGAGACAAATCAAGAGAGGGAGGAGCAGGCAGGCACAGACACAAATAATAAATTGATAAGGTAATGCTGGGCAGGGTACTAACAACAGGTGAATCTAGACAGATAAAGAGATGTTCTAACATTCATTCAAGTTTTCTGTAAGTCTGCAAGTATTTTTTTAAAAAAGGATCTTCTGAAGACAAGATAATACAATATATGAGTTTAGGCATTGATGCACACAAACACAGCAGTGAGAGACGACAGTGATAGATGAAATATGAAAGAGTAAACCATAAAAATATAACCAGGCTTAAAACCAAGAGGAACATATCCATAAATCAGAAACAGCACAGAAATTTAAAGTGGCATACAGGGTCAGAGCCACGGGCCTGCTGGGCTCCGCAAGCAGACAGTGGCAGCCATCAGTTCTGCTCTGATGGAGTGACTGCAATTACAAGTTCTCCATAGAAAATGGGAGACACAAGCCAGGCTTGCTATCTGCAGCCTGCAACTGAGGAAAAAAAAACTTAAAACTGGCATGTGCTCCAAAGGGCTTTTTTACCCTCTGTTCTGAATGTAACCTGCAAAAGGACAGCAGGTCACTCACTCACCTCTTTATTTGAAAAGCACTTAACACTTTCACAGTTTCTGGAAGAAGAAAGTTCAGTAACATCTTTCTCCCGGGTCAAGAAAAGGAGTTTCTGACCCACTGAGTCCAGGCAGTCTAAAACACTGGAGAGAAGTGGAGAAGATCAAGGTAAGCAGAACAGTAGTTTTCCATAGCCAGGAAAGTTATTTCTCTATTTATTCGTACTGTCCAATATGGGAGCCACTAGCTACATGTGATTATTTAAATTAAAAAAATTAAAAATTCTCTTTCGCAGTCCCACTAATCACATGGCTACTGGCTACTGTGTTGGACAGCTCAGGCAGTGGACATTTCTGTCATCACAGAAAAGTGTACTGGACAGTGATGCTCTACATTTTGGGAGAAGAGGGATTAACAGAAAATATCCTCAAAGTCCCGTCAAAGTTTAGACTAGATTCTAGGGATCTAATACATTTGTCATGGGCTGAAGCCAAATCCCTCTGGAGCCTATTTTTGTTTCTTTTATGTTTTCAGTCTGGCCAATACATCAAGCTTGGTCCTTCTCATCAAATTTCCAACTAGTCTAGCCCCGCCTCCCAACGCTAGTTAATTCAGTGTATCCCAGTATCCTACTTTTTTCGGTAGAGGATGTCGTTTTCCGAGCAGCCCCTAGGCTCAGAAAACTAGAAAAATAGGTAGCTATACCAATTCACTAACTTTTTCTTTAGTGCAGAAAGTGATCTTCTCCCCCATGGTTTTTGTGATGGAAGAATGTTACTCATATTCTTGGTAAACATTTCTCAATACTCCAAAGAGGAAACAAAAAAATCCCAGGTTTTCTTGTTCAATCAAGAAAGCAGACAAGGCATTTGCCTGTGCTCTCATTTAGGACTGACAAATACTACCTTGTGCTTGGCTGCTGAACAGTTTCTGTTCTCTGTCTTGGCTCCTGGCCTGCTGCCTGCAACTCTCGGTAGCTAGCGTACGCCTCCAGATTTAGTTCTGCAATCTGGAAAATCAAGTGGTCAACTTATCTAATTTCTTGTAAAGCATACAAAATAAAACAAGAAAAGCCCTCGAAAGTGCTGTCCTTTGCTCCTTCAGACAGTGACTTTGCCATTGTCGCAAGTCGCAGGCAGGCTTCAGTGGTTGCCAGGTGGTTTCTGGCTTCTTAGCTAAGGATGGCAATCTGGTACCAACTGACAGCATTGTTATAGGAATATGGAAAAGGGCCAGGAAGAGTGAATTGTGGCCTTTCGCTTATTCCATAACCAAAACCAAACTCACCACCACTGAGTTGATTCTGACATGATACAGAGTAGAACTGCCCTGCAGAGTCTCCAAGGAGTGCCTGGCAGATGTGAGCTGACAGCCTTCTGGTTAGCAGCTGTAGCTCTTAATCACTACACCACCAGGCTTTCCACTCATTCCATAGTCATTTAATATTTACTTCTCTGCAGACTTGCAACATTTGGAAATGATAATAAGGAAGGCTCTTGCAGCGACATCAAGGAAAGCCATCTTTTTGGTTTAACTCAAGCAAGGTCATTAATTGTTGAATTTTTTAACATTTTATCTTTTTCTAATAGACATTATGATAAGGATGCAAACCCATGCAGACTATAAAAGCTTATTCTAATTGATGTTTTCTTCTTCTTCCATGAAGTGAACTTAGGAGTTGTGATGCAAAGACTGAGATAACAACTGTTTGAATAAGCTGTTTATTTTCAAATTGTTTTAGATTTACAGAAAAGTTATGAAGATATTACAGAGTTCCACACATTCTACACATCCACTGTCCCCCTATTATTAACAGCTGACATTACTATATTGCTTTGGTAACAATGACCCAGCAATGTAAGTTATCATTAACTAAAGTCCATACTCCATCCAGATATCCATAGGTCTTCCTCAAGTCAGATACAATTTTCCCTAGAAATCAAGTGATAGCATGATATAATGTCGTAGATTTCAAAGTGGTTCCAGGGCCCCTGGGGGTTCCAGAGACCCTTTCTGGAGAGGTTTATGAGATACTCCCTTCTCCAACTATACAACACAATAGTCTGAAAATAGAGACTGATATATAAGAAGCTACCTTTCTTCAACTAAGATAGACATCAGAGATTTGTAGAGTATGTAAAATGATATGCTCCCTGCTAATTAAAAAATGTATAAAGTCATACTGTTTTTATTAATGTGGAATAGATTTGTTGTTGATTTTTTAATCAGTTAATAAATATTTAAAAATTGTATCAGATTCAATTCTAATGCTGTAACTACTGATAGATATGACCCACATAAATAAACGCTCTTTAGGGTCCTCAGTGATTTTTAAGAGCAAAAAGCGTTGTGAAACAAAAACGTTTTTAGAACCTCTGAATAAAGCAGGGGTTGGCACATCAGACTCAATGCCTGTTTTCTATATGTCAAGCTTTCCCGGGACACAGCTGTGCCCATTCACTGACATAGGCTCTATGGCCATTTTCCCACAGCAATTGTTAAGTTGTATAGTTGTGACAAGAGACAGGTGGCCCATAAAATTATTTACTAGCCTGCATTTGTAGAAAATGATCCTGGTGTATAGCACTGGGGAGACAGTCTTGGAATCTGACAGACCCAGGTTTGAATTCTGCTTCCACTCTGACTAGCTGCGACACCCCAGGTACCTGATGATCTCACCTTTCAAAACCTCAGAATTCCCACATATAAAGTTAGGATGATGATAGCTAGCTCACAGGATTGCTGTGAAGATTGGATAAGATAATATACAACAAGCATTTTAGAACAGCACACTTAGCAAGAGCTCAATGAATGGTGACTATTATTTTTTAAGTACCCAACGAGATATTCGGGAACATCTTTCTACAACCACAACACAAAACACCACTCTGGCTGTTGATTGTTCTAAGTTGACTGTAATTTATTTCATAAAGGCATCATCATGGAACATTACTGCACAATGTGATAGTCTGGTACCTTAGAATGCAGTGTAAGAAGGTCTGTCAGAAACTATATGCCTTTTCAGACCTTATTACAACATGCTGTTCTAATCTACACCTACCCACCTGCTGCTGAAACAGTGACGTGGTTCCCTGACTCCAAGACCATAGAAACCTAGGCAGATTTTTGTAACTGTTAACAGTAACTGGCATCAGTTACAATGGTCACGCCACCGGTAGGGGCACTCAACATAGTCAAAGCTCTTTACAAAGAAGATTATACACACTATCTACTTTACCCTCACCAATATCCCCTAAGTGGGTTGTTTCCACTCTATAGACCTAGAAACTGAAGTTTAGAGAAACAGTACCACTAAAACCAAACCCACTGGACTTATAAGTGGTGACCCTATAGAACAGAATAGAACTGCTCTGTAGGGTTTCCAACGAGTGCCTGGAGGATTTGAACTGCCAACCTTTTGGGTAACAGTTGTAGCACTTACCACCAGGGTTTCCAGAAATAGCACAGCCTTTATTAAAAAATAATCAGGTCCAACTCCAAAGACTATATACTTAACTACTACATTAGACTATCACTATGGGCTTTAATTTCAAATACAGTCTAAGCTCTCAAATCATATTCCCATTTTTGCAAAGACACAGAACAAGAGACAGTGGTCTGTGACTATTATGGTTCCATAATTTTAAGAAAGGCAAACACAGTGGTCAAAGATACTAACCTTTCTGGGGCCATATTTAAGGAAATAGCAAGCCAATTCAAGGGACGTCCTGGCATTTTCTATGACATCATGACCAATCCCATCTGGACGCTGCAGGTCCTTCCTGGAAAGTCAAGATAAAACTGACATACCTCGCAGTATTTTTAACAAAAGGCCCTTTCAATTACCCCAGATCTTCTGGGTACACGTAAAATTTCAGACTCATTATCACAAAAATAGAGACTCTTTTGTTCCAGCTAAATGTCAGGCTCTGAAGATAGCTGCTGGGGAGGCAAAATGATCAGGAATGGCTTTGTTCACAAAAGAAAAAACCAAACCCACTGCCATCGAGTCAAATTCCACTCATAGCTGCCCTATAGGGCACAGGAGAACTGTTCCATAGAGTTTTCAAGGAGCGCCCAGCAGATTCAAACTTCCAACCTCTGGTTACTAAACAGTAAGTGGCACTTCACTGCTAAGCCACCAGGGTTTCCTTGTCCACCAACGACCCACTCCTCAGCCAGCCTCTTGCCACATTCCTTAAATGTTACAGCCACTGTTTAAAGTTACCTCCCAGAAATTTGCTATTTGCATGCAAGTGTCTAGATGAACTTAAATTCTTTCTTGGTAGTTCTTTTTTTTTGAAAAAAAAAACAATGTATCACATAACCATGTGTATATTTTTGTATGAGAAACTGACTTGAACTGTCAGTTTTCACTTAAAGCACATTAAAAACACATAAATGAAAGATAACAGCAAAAATAATTGAATATGCATATATCTAAGTTATTTATTGATATATCTAACTCTAATCTGTATCACCTTGCTACCTAGGCATATAGATCTGGCTCTGCATCTCCATTTTTATGGTATTATATTAAAGAGGTTTCCATATTAGCACACGCAGATCCATCATGTTCGTCTGAACAACAACGAAATGTTCAATAATACCTGTTGCTGTCAAGTTGATTCTTACTCCTGGCGGACAGACTCCTAAAGGACAGAGTAGAACTGTTCCATAGGGTTTCCAAGGCTGTAATCTTTATGGAAGTAAGAATGCCACATCCTCCTCTTACATAGCAGCTGGTGGGTTCCAACTGCTGACTTTTGGTTAGCAGCCAAGTGCCCTAATCAGTGCATCACCAGCGTTCCTTATTCAATAGCACAGATAATCACAATTTATTTAAGCAAGACTATAAAATAGTTCCAGTGTTTCTCGGGGGGTGGGGGCTATTTTAAACTATGCTACAATGAACATTTTTGTGTATACATCTTTGCATGTGTTTGTACACAATAGCATCTCTTTGATATAGGCATGTTATGTTTTTAAATGCTTGGTTAACTTTTCTGTCTTTCCTTGTCCAGTTCAATCCAGTAAGCCTTGGCTGTGATACAAATGGCTTCCTCTAGTCCCTCTCTGTTCCCATAACTTCTTCATCCCTGAATCATACTTCTCTCTGAAGTTAGGTTTCCAGAATTCTTAACAAATGAAAGGAATAATGCTTCCAAGCTAAAAAGGCGAAGAAGATTCTGAATTGTGCAATATACATTCAATAAGATCCTCTACACTAACATAGGTGCCATTGGTCAGGACAATATGATATGCAAATAAACCTACCCCAAAATAGCTCTGGCTAAGAACTTGAGCTTGAATCTTCTTCCCTGCTCTCTGACATAGAGCAGCGATGTATCAATAACATACGGATGCATCATCTGAGGAGGAGAGAGAACACAGCAAGTAAACAGTCTCAGCTAAAGGAAAAAGCAAGTGGGCTGGGGAACGGAGCCCAAGGCTTTAGCTTTGAGGTCAAATACTCACTTTCAGCACTCTGAGATCCAAGTCTAAAGAGTGGCCCACTAACACAGCATCAGGAGGAAGCAGTGCTTTTAATTGTCTCTGTACATCTTTAAGTCTGGTCTTCACTGGGCTAAGAATCTGTTCTGTGATTCCAGAGAAACTTTCAATGAAAAAAAGAAAAATGGACAGGACAGGATATTAGCATCTTTTACTCCTTGGAAAGTCATTTCAAATATTAAAATCTTTTAGTAAAATTTCATATATGCTCATTATAGAAAAGGTTAAAATACAAAAATGCAAAAATGAAACTTAAAATTACCCATAATCCCACCAAACAGGGATCATTGCTGCTTATGTTTTAATTCTTGTCCATGTTTTATATATATGTTTTTTAATAAAAATGTAATCATAATGCACATACTGCTTTACAATGTGATTCTGTCATTTGCAATATGTCACGAGCAGGTTTTCACATCAATAAATCTACTTCAGCAGATTGTTTTAAACAGTTACAGAGTGTCCCAATCCCCTTTCAGATATTTCTGTTCACATACTTTTGCATTACTGTGACAAACACGTTTATATATACATCTTTGTCATAGGTGACTGTTCCGTAAGACTGCTAATTATCAAGGCTGTTAATATCACTGCCACACTATGATCACTGTCGTGGTGTCTGTGTTTAAATGAGAGCATGCGGTCACAGATGCAATGTTTCACTGGTTCCCCCCCCCACCCCCCGCCAAAATGAGTTAGTGAAGTCTGCACGTTGTGAAATGACATGCAAATCTTTGGAAAGAAAGACAGACTAAGATTTTGAGCCCCAAATTTCTTTTATGGGAGAATTTAGTTTTGTTTTGTCTTGGGGAGAGTCAAAGGAGATGAACCTGTTGAGGTCTGACTACCAAATGATTTGCAGATTCTCAAATGAAGTTTTCTCAGAAGGCAGAGCTCCAGCTAATGCTAGCTAATGCTAGCTAATAATTACAGTTAGGAGATTCTATGGCAGAAAAGATAATATCCTAGGTTAAGGTCATCAGGTAAAAGAGCAAGAAGGGAGAGAGCATCCAACACTGACATTGTGTGATATCAATATTTCAACTTTCTGCCATGTTGGACCAGCTTTTTTTTTTTTATAACATGTAGGTAGATAATACCCAACTGAATAGAAACTCTGAGCTATTCCTGCCAAGTCTTATTCTGCTCTAATCTGATGGCTCTAGGAAGAGCTGGAGGCGAGGTGAGGCATACCTGGTGAGGTAGTCCACAATTCTGTTGTCAGGTTTAACAAGCTCATCCATGATACAGTAGCCTCCTTCCGCAACCAGTGAGACGCGGGTCAGTTCTCTCCCCTTGGATGTGAGACACTGAAACATCACAATGTGGTCAGGCTGCTGACCAACCCATGGAAGCTCCTGCTTCCCTCTCTTGAGTTCAGACCAGTCAACTGCCATCTGCCCTCAGCTCCTAAGGTTACTGACTGGAGTATCCATGGGGAATGAAATTAAAGCTAACTAGGCTGGTGAAAGTTACATTTAGAGGAATTTCTCTGGGAAGGATATGCTCAGGGAAGATGAATGGATATAACAGCATTTGGAATAGTATCCACCACTTCCTGAGTGTGTACTACACTCCCAGTATTGTGTCGAGTACTACCAATACACAACATTAAGGACAGTCTCTTTTTATTTAATACTTCACGTGTGACACTTCATAATAACTCTAAGAGGTCATCTCTGTTATTACCCCCACTTCACAAAGAGGGAAGCCGAGGAAATCTAAGCAATAAGGTAGGAAATGTGTGCTAGGTTCTATAGCCACGACCAAGCAAAGCCAGGATAAAGTCATTGTCCCCAAACTGACTCTGACTCATAGGACTCTGTAGGGCAGAGAAGAATTGCCCCATTGCGTTACCGAGGCTGTATTCTTTACAGCAGCAGAAATGCCACATTCTTCTTCAGTGGAGTGACTAGTAGTTTCAAACTACCACCTTTTCTGCTAGAGGCAAATGCTTAGCAACTGTACCACCAGGGCTCTTTAAAGTCAGGATACAACCCCTGATATGGCAGACTCCAAAAACCCAAACTCTTAGCTGCCACTCTCCTGAATTGAGAAAGTGTTTCCTGAACACTAATTGAGAGGGGATGAACTATCTTTGACAGAAGACTCATTGGAATTAGATAAAGTAAAATGCAAGAGGGGTATAAGCAGAGAAATTCCACTTCTGATCTTCAATGTATAAAAACATAGCCAAGTCAGTAGTAACTGAGGCAAAATCTCTAAGGCAGTAAACAATGCTAACAACAAATCACTTGTCTAAGAGACAAAAGGAGTCTACTTGTCCAAATCCAAGGAGCGAACTTCCAACAATGCGCAAAGACTTGATTAAACACATAGACTAATTAGACAACTTGTGTATGTGTACCCTTCCATCCTGAAGCATAGATCCAAGTTTTCTAAAATGTGACAGAAAGGGTCGACTTTAGCCATATAAACTGAATACTGGACCTGAACATACTGGTTCACTGGTTCATTTAGACCTGAACATACTGGTTCATTTGACTTAAGAAATCACTTTCCACTTGACCCAGGTGATCTTCTAACCAGAGTTTGCAAAATTCCAGGTGAACCACCAAAAGCGGTAGTTACCATTTCACAGTCAAGGCCAAAGAGACGGCTGCTCTCCGTTATAGAACCATTACACTTGGTGGACACAAAGTTTTCACAGTCAGAAGAACCTAGGAGAAAAAGGTATAACATAAAAGATTTGCCTTTACAACTAGAGTTGGCCCTCATCACTCTTGGATTTACCTAGGCAAAAGTGAAAACACCGCTTTTTCTGGGGAACTTCTCTGTATCTGACACAGATTTCAATTCAAAGATTAAATAAGAGATAATGTCTGCCACCCTCCCCCTGACCAGGTTTCTCCATCCACTCATGTTTAGACTCCCAGAGAAGAATGTAGGCTGCTGTTATGGGGAAATCCTGGAACTTGAACTTCCTGGCAGTTACCAAGTAACAGGAAAGATTGTAACTAAATTTGTGGCTAAATCAAAGTCAATGGAATCTTTCCATGTAGGCGCTAAGGGAAGATAAATAAAGTTAGGCAAATAAGTAAACATGACATCTTTTTTTCTAAATAAAGCAAGGGAAAGCAGGAAGGAGATTTCACCCTAGTGGATATCTAAAAGGGTTTCACTGTAGGCAGGAAGTTTATGTAACATTCACCATGCCCTCTCCCCTATCCACACCCCACATGCTGACTTGCCTCCATTTTCTGGAATTACAGCCTGAAAATTCCCACACAGACTCAGCTATAGGCTTAGGGTAACCCCTCTGTTGTGTACGTTAAGTCACTATCCAGGCACATCCAGCTCAGAGGCCCCAAATCACTCAAAGTACTGAAGATTCCCACATTCAGACAGTCACTAAGCAGCAAAGGTTAACTTTTAACCCAGCAATTCCACCCCCAGGTAGATCTACTCAAGAGAAATATGGCCACACAAAAACGTGTACGTGAACGTTCATAGCAGCATTACCATAACAGCCCCCAAATGGAAACAACCCAAATGTCCATCAGCTGACACATGGATAAACAAAACGCAGTATAGCCAAACATGGAATATCACTTGGCAAGGAAATAAACGAAGTGCAGATATGAGATACAACACAGGTAAACCTAGAAAACAAGCTCAGTGAAAGAAGCCAGTCACAGCAGATCATACAGTACATGATTCGTTTACATGAAATGTCCAGAACAGGTAAATCGGAAGACAGAAAGTAGATCAGTGGTTTCCTGGGGCTCTGGAAGTTGGAGAGAAACGGTGAGTGACTGCTAATGGGTATAGATTTCTTCTGGGGTGACAGAAGGGTTCTAACACTGGTGATGGTGATGCCAGACACCACTCTGGGCATTTGTAAAACTACTGAATTATATCTCATTGCTACCAAGTGGATTCCAACTCATAGCAACCCTAAAGGACAGAGTAGAACTGCCTGCACAAATTTTCCAAAGCTATATAACCTTTACAGAAGCAGACTTCCACATCTTTCTCCTGTATAGCAACTGGTGGGTTCCAATCACCAACCTTTTGGTGAGCAGCTGAGCACTTAACCACTGTGCCACCAGGACTCCCTAGGGTACATTATATGGCATGTCTCAATAAAGCTGTTTAAATAAGAGGAAATTTACTGCCACTACTATAGAAGGAAAACCTGTATTATTAGCTTTTAAAAAAAAAGCCACTGCTATTGAGTCAATTCCAACTCATAGCGACCCTATAGGTCACAGCAGAACCACCCATGGACTTTCCCAGGAGCACCTGGTGGATATGAACTGCCGACCTTTTGGTTAGTAGTTGTAGCACTTAATCAGTATGCCAGTAGGGCTTCCAGCTATAAATAGGAAGCAACAAAAAAAGAAATAAAAACAAAGCATTGCAGAAAGATAAGGAATGGCTTTTTTTAGTGTAAGTGTGTTTCACGTAACATTTGGGATATACTCATGCAAAAACAAAAATTCATTATTTATCCAAAATTCAAAATTAACTGTGTGTCCTGTAGTTTATCAGGCAACCCTACATAGTGGGGACCATGTCCCACACACTGAACAAGGCTCCTTTGCCTCTAATGCCAGCTATGGATCTGAGGCTTCTCAGTACCTAAAAAGGAGAGAAAGAGAGAGAGAGAGAAATCACAGCAATTTTATTAAATCTTGCTATATAACTGATTGGCTGGCATATAACTGATCAAGGCTCAGAATCCAGACCTGCTTTGTTTTTGTTTTTTTTTAAAAAAAAAAGCAGAGTGGTGTGAGAGGAGGGTAAGAAATATTAGAGAGGTGTTAAAATGTTAAAGATATTCTCAGCTATGCTGAGAAAGAAGAAAAGAAAACTGAAAAACAAATATTTCAATCCTTTTTACTGTCAGGTTCACACATTACTTAAAATCATTGCTTTACCAATCACACCATATATCTCACACTTTGGGAAGCACATTATTCTCATAAATAGAAGATGAAATAAATAAGAATACCAATTGGAAAGCAGCCAGAAAAATGAACTTTCACCAGTAAGATTTTTAAATGAATTGCTAAATATTCTTACACTGTTACCAAGATCAGATGACATCTAAACAAACCTGGTAGCGGAAAGTGAAATATTCTCATTTCCTCCTTTGTCAGAAGGCATCTGTTCAAGCCCACTCTCTTAAAGCCAAACTTTTTAATTATGGGGTTATTCTGCAGGTTGATGCTGGCAGAAGCTTCAGGCCCTGAAACAAGGACAGTTACATGGACATCAGAATGCGTGCTCAAGAAGCCTCAAAGGACATGTGTCTTAACATTATATAGACAATCCTTCTCCCAAGAAAAACCAAACCCACTGCTGCTGAGTCAATTCTGACTCACCATGACTGTGAAAGACAGAGAGTAGAACTGCCCTATCATTTCCAAGGAGCACCTGGTGGATTTGAACTACCCACCTTTTGCTTAGCAGCCACATCTCTTAACCACCACACCGCCTGGGCTTCCAAAAGCACAGTTCAAATCCAAAGACATTTAAGACCCAGCCCTATTTCTAAGGAAACTGCAATATACTATGGTTATAAGACCAAAAAGAGAGAATAAGCCTCAAATGGATTGTAGTAAGACAGGCTATAAAAGGGAAAGGAGAAGACCATACCTTCAGCTGAAGTATTCAGAGCTGTTTCAAAAGAGAAGAAGATTAGCTGAGTCTTGAAGACAGAATTCAGACAGTTGGCATATTAGACCTGTCCATTACATACTTGTCAATCCCAGCAGCCCATTATAGCTAAATCTACTGTATCCCGAGCCACCAACTCATGCAGCACCAGCCTGTAAAGCATAGGTGGGGGCCTGGGTCATCTACAGACTGACTACTGACTTGCTATTCCTCGTCAAGATAGGCTCAGAAGGGACAATGGAAACTAGTCAACTAGCCAGACTACCTGCTTCCAGAATTTGAACTACAAAATGAGAGAACTGGCCCTCCTCCACAAAAAAAAGGTTAATGATAATTTGTTAATGGGACACAACCCACAATTTGAAAAATACTGTTATTGTGGCTATTTGCCTTTTAGCTGGCCAGTACCTAACCCATGTGTGTATTCCTATGAGTAGTATTAGTGGGTATCCATTACACTATAAGGTTTTTTTTCTTATTTCCCCACCGTCAAGTCGTAGACACTTAACCTATTCTTCCTGTGAGCTTTAGAACCCTAAACGAAAAGTACAAAGACCGAGAGACAGTTTTTAACTACTTAACTTAACCAGATGGTTTCTGAGGTTTAGACCCTGGCTTGGTTCCTGCTGTCTAACCTCCTTGGGTACCTGCCTATTTTCTCCTTAAAAACGTTTCCTGCTTCAGTTAGAACTGATTTTTGTTCCTTCTGACAATAAACTTGACTGATAAACCTACTTACAAGTGTAGCCATATCGTTTACAGGGGGCAGATCATCTACCAGTAGCAGTCATACCTTCCACTGTCCTGGGAAGACCCCCATTTGTTTGTTTCTTTTGTAGTCCAATGATGTCAGCTAGAAAATCGGATGACGGAGGAGGCAAGCGGAATTTCTGAAAATACACAACAGGCTTTTTGTTTTGTTTTTTTTTACAAAAATGCTTGAAAGCATTAAAACCTTGTAAAAGATTGGAACGTTACTATCAGTTCAGTGCAATGAAAGGCTTGGGCCTTAATTGTTTACTCTGTAAAATGTGGCCTGTTTCATTAACATGGAAAGGCATTTACAGTAACTCCAGAGATGTTCTGTGCTTCTCCAATTACACATTGTAAAAAAGACCAACATTACAGAAACGTGCAACTTAGACAAGGAAAAGTCTCATACATATTTGAAAGTACTTCCACATCTACTGTTTCATTACACCCCACGCAAGCTATTTAGGATAAATGACACAGAAGAGTGGCAATCGAGAGCTCTGGCCCCTGGCTCATCCGGGCTTCAGTTCTACCACTTACTAACTGTAACTGGCAATTTACTCAACTTTCTTCTCTATAATGGGAATTATAAAAGTATCTATCCCTCATAGAACTGTGGAGATTTAGAAATGATGCATGCAGCGTGATTAATTTAAAAAACCAAAACCAAAACCAGTTGCCATCAAGTTGGTTCTGACTCTTAGTGACCCTATAGGACACAGTAGAACTGCTCCCTAGCGTTTCCAAGGAGTACCTGACAGATTCAAACTGCTGCCCTTTTGGTTAGCAGCCACAGTACCTAACCACTAAGCCACCAGTGATTAATATAGCCCAAAGCCAAAACCACTGGTCAATTCCAACTCATAGCAACCCTGTAGGTCAGAGTAGAACTGCCCCATAGAATTTCCAAGGAGTGCCTGGAGGATCTGAACCACTTTACCTTTTGGTTAGTAGACACAGTACTTAACCACCATGCCACCAGGATTTCCATGATTAATATAGTGCCTAGCATATAGGAAGTGCTTAATATGCTCAATATAATAATCCAGATCCTGTATTAAGTGTATATCCGGCCTTGTGATTTTTATTCAAAAGAGGCAGAAAAAATACTAGTTTTACTTAAATTTTACCAGTTTTCAAAATACCACAGCCCCAATTAAATAGGATATCAACTTGGGAAAAAACATTGCAATCTGGCAATAAATGTTTTGTGCAGATTATCAAAGGAATCAGAGACAAAGCTAATCTTCACATGAGACTTCTGAATTTTTGTCCTTTTTGCTTTCTTCAGCACCCACTGCTTGCTGAGCCAGGCTGCCAGGGAACACACAGTCTGAGATATGTGTAGTAGTGTCCAGAGAAGAGAATCAGACTCAGCCCTAACACAAAGTTTTCTCAACTTACATGTCTGAATGCCCTGCGGAGAAATCCAAACTCCAAATAGAACTTGTAAAAGTGCAGCTGACTCATTCCTTGTAGAACAAAAACCACCACATTGCTGAGGTAGTTTTGGTGAAGAAGCTGGCACCAGCTGTTAAAAAAAAAAAAAAAAAAAAAAAAAAAAACAAGCATAACTAAGAGTGACATCCTCAAGTCAGTTACATAAATACAGAAGGGGAGCATGAAAAATAAAGCAATAAGTAACAGCTAACGGCACTTACCATCACTGACTACTACTACTACGCAGAATTAAAATAAAGAGCTCTTGAGCTTAACAGATACTACATTCAAGTCAAGCGAAGTACCAAATGAAATGTCATACTTTCATTATCCTATTAAGGCGTGTTTTAAATGAGAACTAACCCACTTTTACAAAGACGTCCCCTCCTCCCACAAGATCCCAACCTGCTCTGCAGCCTTTCCTAAGCTGGGTAAATCCCCTGACAGGCTTCAAGAAAGTCATTTGTAGATAAATTGACAGACCAATAGCAATATCTGTTGTGCAGAGGAAGGTCTAGTCAATTCATAATAACCTTCTCCACATACAGACATGTGCATTTGGAAATCTTTCTATTGGTAATATATTTTTTAAAAATTTCACAAGACATTTAATAATGACTTGGATAACATGAGAATAGTAAAGTTCTCTCTGTTCTTTGTTTGTAAAAGAAACATATTCATTAAGAGTGTTAACGTATAATCACGTTACTTCAGTTGGGTCTTCACTGGTGGCTTACAAACCAAAATGCCCATGTAGGGCAGAAAAACGCTGTATTTAAGGGAAGTAGGCCAGGTGGGACACTGCATACATGTGCCATCTAAAGCAAGAGGTCACAACTCAGTGTTGACAAATTGTTGCCATGTGGGAACACAGGGACAGTTGCCAGAATGTTTGCAAAGAAGGCAAAAACCTGAATTTTCACATTGTTGGGTCAATTCTGACTCATAGCACCACTACAGGACAGAGCAGAACTGCTCCATAGAGTTTCCAAGGAGTGTCTGGCAGATTCCAGCTGCTGATCTTCTGGTTAGCAGCCATAGCACTTAAACACTATGCCACCAGGGTTTCCAAATTTTTGCATAGGAATTCCCAAATTTAGTTATTGGGAACTATTATAAAATATATATGTATATATTTTTTTAGGGCACGCTGCATGGCAAGCAAAAAGTATCAGTAAACAAATATGACCTTTTAGGTATCAGTTTGAAACCTCTGGCTTATACCTACCATTTAAGTTTATCTCATACCTGGGTTTAGAAAAAGTGGATTTTCCCAGAACTGCATACTTCAGCAACTCACACAGCTGGCTGTGGGTTACTTCACAGTTTTCAGCAAATAAAATGGTAGATAAGCGAGCTCGCTGCAAAGGTAAATCAAGGCATAGCAAAGCACCATTAGTCACAAAGCAAGACAAATTATTAGATTTTCCAGTTTCCCATGATTTTGTCATATACCCCAACATAAGGAAAGTTCTGATTCATTGAAAATGAAGGTCTAAAACAATAACCTGTAATATGACATTATTAATATTAGTGATTAATATTAAAAGACAATATTAATATTAATAAAGATTGCTATAGAACCTGCATCAGCGATACCTACATGCTAGAGATAGTAGGATAAATAAAACATGACTCCTGCATTCAAAGAATCCAGTCTACCAGGGGAAAAAAAGGCAGAAACAGGTCATTTCAATACAGTGTGGTTACACAGGGAGGAGACCAGTGGGGTTAACTGCCCTGGGGATTGCAGTTTTGGAGAAGGCCTCACTGAAATGAAAATACTCATGCTACACCTTGAAAACAATGAGTTTGCATGTTGGAGGGAACATCGTGTTCAATGAAGTAGCTTGATTTAGCTGGAGCTAAGAATTTTTTAAGCTGCAGAGCAGTGGAGATGCAAGAATAGAAGGAGCCAAATCACAGGTTGCTGGAATCTAAGGTAAGGATTCAGATTGTATTCTTGAGCAATGAGGAGAAATGGAAACTACCACTCCTTTTTAGAAGAGTTTTGCACATGTATCTAGCTATTAAGGTAACGTGCAGAATACTGAAGACTCAGACAAAATGAATGGTACATAAAAAATTAACAGAAGTCATCTATAACAGTACAACTCAGAGATAACTACTATTGCATTTTCGTCTGGGAGATACGCAAAGTACGGTGGTTAAGAGCTTGAGTCCTAGAGTAATACTACCTGCGTTCAGATACCAAGCTCTACCATCTTGAACAAATACCTAACCTCTCCAAGAGAAAACATGACAATTTACTGTACATTATTGTAAAGGCCAATGAATAGAGTGCAAGTGCAAGTAATCAAAGATAATAACACCAATAGTGGGACTAATGAAAACCATGCACGGCTTGATAAAAAGAGAAGTCAGTATCAATCCTGTGATATTCCTGTCAAAGACGTGTAACCTGAATCTAATGAAGAAACAGACAAACCTGACTTGAAGGGCATTCTACAAAATCCCTGGGCCATGATTACTTGATTACCCAAGTCACCTTTAAAAGCTGTTAACTGTCTGTACACATGTGTCGGTAATTGGTGATGGGACGCTAAGACTGCAGTTTCTTTAAGGTCATGAAAGAAAAGAATTAGGATGCCACGGAGAAGATCAAGTTCATGATTGATCCAGGGAAAGACTGGAACTACTTGGATTTAAAGAGAAATGACAACTAGATATAACACAAAGTAATTGGATCCTACTGCTGAAAAAAATGTTGCTGGGAACAACTGGAGAAATTAGAATGGGGTCTGAGACTTAGTAGCCAACAGTATATACCAAGGTGAACTCTCTGATGGTGATGGCTGTTAACTGTCATGTGGATGGACATTTTTGTTTGTAGGAAATATACACTGAAATATCCGGAGGAGCATTGTGTCAGCAACTATTTTCAAAGGCTGTGTGTATGCTATTCTTGCAACTTTTCTGTAAGGTTGAGTTTTTAAAATATGAATGATGAGATGATCAATTTCCATGTATGTTAGAAAAAATTCTATTTTAACAACAAATTGTTAGTACTAATCACCTTTTAACATGCTATATAACTCTTACTACTGTTTATTTTCTGAATCTCTCCACTAGATCACAAGCCCTACTAGGTAGTGATTTTCTTTCGTTCACTGATGTACCCAAGTGCCTCACACATTGCCAATCCAAACCCAGTGTTGCTGAGTCGTCTTTGCCAACAGAAAAAATCTGAGGAATGCCTGCAGGAACAATGACATACTTGGTCTCAACAAACGGTGGCTATGACCATCAGTCATGTGCTCCCATTGCAATATAAGCGTCATGAGGGCAAAGATTTGTGGGTGTGTACGTGTATGCATGCGTGCGTGTGTGTGTGCACTGAGAATCGCCAGAAGCTGGAACAATTCTTGGCATACACGAAAACTAAGCTCAAACCCAATGCCGTCGAGTCGATTCCGACTCATAGCGACCCTACAGAACAGAGTAGAACTGTTCCATGGAGTTTCCAAGGAGTGCCTGGCGAGTTCGAACTGCCAACCTTAATGGGTAGCAGTCGTAGCACTTAACTGCTAGGCCACCAAGGTCCACCGCCACGCAAGATCTCAATAACTATCTGTGGGTGAGCTGGGCCTGCCTGACCAGCATCCAGGCAGGTGTGGACCCCAAACTACCTCGAGCAGCCCGCCGAGCGGGGCACTGCTGGGCGTTGCTCACCTTGGCGTCAGGCTGCGACTCCTCTGGATCCTCATGAGCTCCCATGTCCTCAGCCTCCCTGACCAGCCTGCTCGGGGCCTGCCTTCTCTTTTTGCCCTTCCTAGGGGACTTCCCGGTCCTTCTCCCGTCTGGCTCCATGAGGCTGCGGAGAAAGATCAGTTAAGACTGAGAAAATCCGACGCTCAGGTTCCCCAGCCCCTGGCAGTCTCTAAAGGGATGCAATCTGGGGTTCGACAACCTATAACCTCCCTCAGATCAGCATCTCACTCTACAGCTCCAAGTAGGTACTGACGATCCTCGCGGTTTCGCGGACGAGAAAACTGTGCCCGAGTAACGGATTTCACCGTTCGCCTCCAGGATTCGAAACGGTTTTCCAACCGCTCACAGCTCCCTCGACGGGTGATAACGGGAAAGGGGCGTCACCAATCGATTTCCCCGCCCCAAAGCCACGCCCCCCAGTCCCGGAAACGCCTATTAGAAGCTGGGCGGAGAGTGCAGGCGCAGCCTCAGCTGGCTCGACGACGTCTCTGGCTGAGTATCTGCTGCAGCTGTCTCAGCCGAGCGGGGTATTTGAACAAAACGGAAGTGGGCGGCGAGCGACTTCCGGCAGTTGGACGTGGAAGGCTAACGGGCTTTGGGAATGGCAACCAAGAACTTGGCGAGGTACGTGAGGGGCTTCCAGGCAAAGAGCCGCTTCCGGTCGGCCCTAACGTCCGCAGCGGGGCAGGGACTGGGCGTTCTTGGCGGCTTCTATTCCCTGCAGTCCGCGCGTCTCCGTGCCTCCTCTCTAGTCAGGACTGAAAGGTTCCTGCCTGTACCCCCAGTCTCGAGCCTCAGGACCACGGCGCGAGGGTGGTCTGAGGCCGAGACCGCCTGGATTCTCGGCTGTGTGACCTCGAGCCAGTCTCTGCCCCGTTCTAGCCCTCGGGAAGCGCCTGGCGTGACGGCATCTGCCAGTGCACCCACCAGGCTGTTTATCCCACCGCTTCCTTCTTGTCCGGTTAAGTCGTAATGTGGGCTTTTTCCTGATTATTGGACGTGCCCATTTCTGATTATTAGAAGCAATGCAGTGTGAATAGCATGGACTTCAGATTTATCGACTATTATGTATTCACACAGCAGAACTGTCCTTTGACAGATTACTAAACCTCTCAATGTTCTCATCCATTGAAATACAGGTAGCAGAAGTGTCTACCTCATACAGTTGTTGAGGGTTAAATGATACCCGTCTGGATCTACTCTTCGCTGTGAGTCGGAGTGGACTCAACATCACTGGGTCGTGTTTCATTTTTTTACGTAGTAAGCAGGCAATAAATGTTAGGTATTATTCCCTTCGGAAACCCTGGTGGCGTAGTGGGTTAAGTGCAACGTCTGCTAACCAAAAGGTCGACAGTTCAAATCTGCCAAGCGATCTTTGGAAACTCTATAGGGCACTTCTACTCTGACCTCTAGGGTCACTATGAGTCGCATCATACTCGGCGAGAGTGGGTTTGATCTTTGATGGTTTTTATTTTTATTTTATTTTTTATTCTCTTCTGGCATTTCCCATCATACGTCTTAATCCTTTGGTGACTCAGTTATATTCTGCTTTGAATTTTTTGTTGATACTGTGTATTTTGTTGATACTGTGCTGAATCATTGAGTGTATCAGAATTTTTGCTAAGTAACCTGTTGCCATTGAGTTGACTTCAATTCATAGCGACCCCATAGGACAGAGTACCGCTGCCCCATAGATTTTCCGAGGAGCACCTGGTAGATTCAAACTGTCGACCTTTTGGTTAGCTGCCTACCTATTAAACGTTATGCCACCAGGGTCTCCCTTGGCTAGATAGTAGTATGGAATTTTCTTCTTGCCCCATCCCACAAGCCTATCTTAAGTGCTTAATGGTACATATGAAGTACCACTAATCATACCCCACAGTTCCCACTGGGGTTTATTGGTACATACGTGTTAACAGATAAAAATTTTCACAGTATTTTTCCTACTAAAAATTTAGTCACCTCATATAATACCCTGTAAAAACAATAATTTGTGGCACACAAGTATTTCTTTGGCTTCAAACAGTCTTAAGGGCTCCTGCCTTGTGGCAGAGTGCATCATGACTAGTATTACAGCTTCTTAATAAGCCCCAAACCAAATCCGTTGCCTCTGAGTTGACTCTGACTCAGAGAGACTTTATATCACAGAGTAGAACTGCCCCATAGAGTTTCCAAGAGGCACCTGGTGGGTTCAGACTCCTGACCATTTGATTAGCAGCTGTGGCACTTAATCACTGGGCCACTAGAGTTTCCCAGTATAACCCCAGAGGCTGAAAAAGTTCATGGTCACTATGTATTTCTGGACACAAAGGGGTTAACAAACTACTTCCTGAGTCAACCTACCTAGTTAAAGTCTACCTAGTCAAAGTTAGTCCTGTCTTCACTTAAGACCTCAGTAAGTTCTCCTGTGAACCCCTTAACATGTATTGCTTTTAGAGGTCCTTTATCATATACGGAAACCCTGGTGGCATAATGGTTAAGTGCTATGTCTACTGAGCAAAAGGTTGGTGGTTCAGATCCACCAGGCACTCCTTGGAATCTCTACAGGGCAGTTCTGCTCTGACCTATAGGGTCACTATGAGTTGGAATCAACTTGACAGCTGTGGGTTTGGTTTTTGGTGTTTATCATATTCCACCTTGCATTGGTTTTGTGGACGTCTTAACCTCTTCATCCAGATTTTTTAAGCTGCAAGAAGGGGCTACATTATATGTTGCTCTTATCTTCTCAAAACTGCTTTATACATAGCAGCCCTGAAAAAAATGCAAAGGCAAAAATAATAACTCAGCTTTTAATGCATTAGTTAAATTCCTGAAAATTACTGTGAAATAAAAGGAGCAAACAGTCTGAAATTCTGAAGTCTGAAACTCTGAAACTCAGAATTAGCCTGGGTTTTGAATAATGTGCTTTGAAGTCTGTGCAGGTAAAATGACTACAAAAATCAAAAGAGGGTGGCAGAGTGAGGACAAAAATCTGTGATTTTCTTTGCCCTCATAGTCTAGTTCAGTACCCTCTAAATCACAGTACATTATTAACAAGTTTTGCCATACCTAGTACCTTTAGTTTGGTAGCGTATCCAAAAAGTACTGTGAGTTAGTTTATTGATCATACTGGGTTTTCATTTTTAGGCAACTTGGATTAATTAGAAGAAAGTCATTTGCACCAGCAAATGGAAATCTGGGAAGAAGCAAATTGAGTAAGTACTGTGGTATGCTTAGTTTCTTCACACTTTACAGCCTTGTACTTTTATGCTGATAAAGCATCAGAATGTCTTGATCTTTGCAGAACCCGTGTTTGACTACTTAATTGTCATTGATTTTGAGTCGACGTGCTGGAGTGATGGGAAGCCCCACCATACCCAGGAAATAAGTAAGTCTGGTTGGCCAATGACCAGAGCTAGTAGTTGGGCCATTTTACTGTTTAAATAGTCACCTTAATGTTTAAATAGAAACTAGTCCACAGTTTAGGAAAACCGGATGGTCTATGAATTGTAATTTACTGTAAAACTTGACTAAAAACACAAAACTCTTAGTATCTAAATGTGTCTTCGTATAAAGTACAGTAAACCTGCAAAAGCTGGAACCTATGTAAGACAGAGACCTGCCAGCCAAGTGCTGTCGAGTCAGATCTGACTCATGGCAACCCTAGAGGCCAGGGTAGAACTGAGACCTGCCAGAGAGGGAAAATTCAAATATTTCCACTAAATGCAGTGATGGAAAAGTAGTAGATTATACCCTGTCAGAGCTGGAAAATTTGGAAAAATAAGACAGTCCTGTCAAATTCCAGTTCTGACAGTTTTCACAGTAATTATGTCAGGACTGCATATAAAACCTTATTTGTATAGGAACTGAAAAAATACTTTTCCAAAAGACAAAAACATTTCAAGTTCCATTGGCATTTGTATTTAATTGTAGAATTATAATCAGTTTTCTTTTAAATAGATAAATTCATACCAGAGCTTCAACCTTTTGATTTATTCTTCAGCGTAATTTTATCACATCACACTGATCATTTTAATATGTCTTAACTAAAACAATGGTCATTTAATAATGCTATGTGATGGTAATATGTGTTTCATTCAGGGTCATTACAGCAGTAGCAATTACATATTTAAGTGTCCATTGATTCTTTCCTTTAGTTGAATTTCCAGCAGTATTGCTGAACACATCGACTGGAGAGATTGAATCTGAGTTCCATGCTTACGTTCAGCCTCAGGAGCACCCGATTCTTTCTGAATTTTGCATGGAACTAACAGGCATAAAGCAGGTATGTCCTCCACACCTACCCCAAGCCAAGCACTTGTAATACACATTTTGAGATTCAAAAATCAGTTCCAAAAAAAAAAAAGCTGTATCTTATTTTCAGTTAGATTTATTTGATGTTAAGAAGAATAATCTTTTCCAAGAGTCCATTGTGATCTTTAGAAATGAGAAAGAATCATGTTATAAGAATGAAAATCACATATATTTTATGAAAGTCAAGTGACTCAAAATTGTCTTTTATTTCTTTTGTGCAGGTTTCATTATTATCTTTCTGTGATTTTAGATTTATTAAACTAATTTCTTAGAAAGTTCTAATCATTATATTGTCTCCCATGTATTTTAATATCTTCTCACTAGATAAACTCTTCACCAGTAGGACTTCTTCCTTGTCATATTCCCGACAGCATTTAGATATAATAACTCCTCCAAAATTAGAATTTGTCAGACAGTAGGTGAGCGGTAACTCTGGTAAAGGGTAAGACAGTACACAATACCAAGGAAGCCAGCACAAGCTGCCCAAGGTGAGGTCGTGGAAGCTCCACAGACACATCCTGACTTACTGAGGGCCTGGGTTGTTGGGCTGAGGGATCTGGGGACCTTGGCATCACAGAACATCTAGTTCAAGTGCTATAACATAGGTTATAAAGAAAATGTTTCTCCATTTTCCATGAATAGCGTCTGGGTTCTTAAAAGCTTGTGAGCAGCCATCTGAGGTGCTCCACTGGTCTTACCCTATCAGGAACAAGGGAGAATGAAGAGACCCATGCCAAGCCAACCACAGACACAGGAGAAAAATTAGTCCAAAAGGCTAATGGGCCAAAAGTACCACAGCCTCCGCCAGACAGTCTGGCACAACTAGATGGTACCTGGCTACCACCACTGGCTGGCTGCTCTGACAGGGGTCACCATAGAAGGTCCTGGATGGAGCTGGAGAAGAATGTAGAACAGAACTGTAACACAGAAAGACCAGACTTACTGGCCTAACAGAGAGTGGAGAAGCCCCAAGAGTACTGCCTCTGGACACCCTTTCAGCTCAGTGATGAAGTCAGTCCTGAAGTATATCCTTTAGCCAAAGATTAGACAGGGCCACAAAACAAGAATAAAGGGGCCCACCAACTCAGGGACAAGGACTAGAAGGCAACAGGTGACAAAAAAGCTGGTATTAGGAAACATAAGCTTGAGAAGGAGCGAATACTGACATGCCACGGGGTTGGTAACTGATGTCACAAAACAATATGTGTACTAATTGTTTAATGAGAAGCTAGTTCTATAAACCTTGATCTACAGTACAATAAAAAAATGGCATTTGTTTGAGTTCAGATTTTGTAACTTTTTTTAGGTTCAAGTTGATGAAGGAGTCCCTCTGAAGATTTGCTTATCACAGTTCTGTAAATGGATTCAGAAGATTCAGCAACAGAAGAAAATTTCTTTTGCTGCTGGGGTCTTGGACCCTTCTAGTTCTGAAGTAAAATTATGTGCCTTTGTTACTTGGTCAGGTAAAAAAATAAGTTATACCTATTCTTCATACATGAGTAAAAAAAAATCACTATTGAGTCGATTCTGGTTCATAGTGACCCTATAAGACAGAGTAGAACAGCCCCATAGTGTTCTCAAGGAGTGCCTCGTGAGTTTCAAGTGCCAGCCTTTTGATTAGCAGCCATAACTCTTACCCACTACACCACCAGGGTTTCCTCAGAACTGGGTAGCACCTAATTATTTTTAAGAATTATGCTTGTTAACTTCCTGGGCCAGGAAGAGAAATACAAATGCCTCGCAGATGTTAACTAAGAAAAGTAGATTTATTAATATATGTATTTTTAATTACCATTTTAGGATACCCTAAAAACTTAAGCCTTAACTTTAAGAATCATTCGAGATGATTCTCTTTGTTCTTCTGGTTCCAGGCAAATGTCATTAAGTGAAAACCCTTGCTACCATGCTGTTTGTGACAACTTGGTATAAAAAGTGTTCTCATTTAGCTTACATCCTTTGCTTTTATATCTTAGAGCTTAGCAATGTAGGCATAAAAAGAGGGGAAATTTAAAGTAGGCCTTTTGTATGACAGCAGCATAGCGTTTCTGTTAATTGTCATTGATAAGAACGTCATGCCATTGATAGCATAGCACTGATAATCATGTTTGGTTTTAATTTGCTGTGAAATGTTTGGTTCCAAATTATGTAACTGTTTCCCTGGAAAAAACGGATAACCTTCTCCATACAAACCCACTGTTGTCAAGTCAGTTCTGACTCCCAGTGACACTATAGGACAGAGTAGAACAGCCCCAGAGAGTTTCCAAGGCTATAAATCTTTATGGACTCTTTCTGGAAACAGACTGTGACACCTTTCTCCTGCACAGTGGCTGGTGGGTTCACACTGCTGGCCTTCTGATTTAGCAGCCAAATACTTTAACCTGTGCACTACTAGGGCTCCTTCTCTGCATACCCATTGGCACATCACGTTGATTTTGACTCATAGCGACCCTGTAGGAAAGAAGAGAAGTACCCATGAGATTTCCAAGGAGCAGCTGGTGGATAAGAGCTGCTGACCTTTTGGTTAGCAGCTGAACGCTTAACCCCTGTACCACCAGGACTCCATCCTTCTCCATATAACAAAAAAAAAACCAAACCCAGTGCTGTCGATTCGATGCCAACTCATAGCAACCCTGCAGGACAGAGTAGAACTGCCCCATAGAGTTTCCAAGGAGCTCCTGGTGAATTTCAACTGCTGACTTTTTGGTTAAGAGCTGCAGTACTTAACCCCTGTGCCCCCAGGGCTCCATCCTTCTCTGTATCGGCCTTGTAGTTTGAAATGTTCCCCTTCTTCCTGAAATAGTCAGTGTATTTTATTGGAGCACTTATGAAATCATGCTGAAACTTTGTCACCAACCTAATTCCGTAACAGTGAGTTACATAAAGTGAATACTTATTAAATATTAGCAGAACAATTAAATCTTATTCTGTTTTGTATCATCTTCCAACGTTTATAAATTTATAAATGATGATGGCAGTGGGTAAAACGCTCTGGCACCATTGACTTTCTTCCCTTTTAATGTGCTTAATGCAGACTGGGACTTGGGAGTTTGCCTGGAGTATGAGTGTAAAAGGAAACAGCTGTTAAAACCTGTGTTCTTAAATTCTTGGATTGATCTCAGGGCAACTTACAAAGTAAGTGTACAAAGATGAGGGGGCATGCTCACTTTCCATCTATTAAAAAATGATAAAGCTTTCTCCCCACACGTGGTTATGAGTTTCTACAAATAAAATGTTTTCTTTTAAAATATTCACGTAATATACTTAAGTATTTGAAAACAACACTAAAAATAAGAACATTTCAAACACAATAAAACTGAAAATCATGAAAAATGGTAAATACAGATTTTGTCTAACAGTAATTGTTTTTTTGGATATATCTTGTATTTTCTTAGCTTTTCTATAGGAGAAAACCAAAAGGACTCAGTGGTGCCTTGCAGGAAGTGGGAATAGAATTTTCAGGACGAGAACACTCTGGTTAGTGTAAAATGAGAATTATTATGTAAGTCCTAAGAGTATTTTATTTTTATAAAGCATTACATGTGAACCCCTCTTATTTTGTAGTATCATTAGTAAAGAATGTCTTTCAGCCCCCCCAGAAAAACCTAGTTCTTCAATTCAAATTGTAAGACTTTGAAATGACTAGTCATAAACTATTCTAGTTGCCAGAAAGAGTGAAAAGATTTAGCAGAATCAAATGGAATTTAAACAAATAACCAAATAACACAGTAGACTGGTGAAAAAAGTAGCCAAGACTGGTGGATTACCCACAAATTTTGGTCCCTACAGAATGTTAGTCACATTTTGTGGACTGCCTAGCAATTTTTTTATTTTCTCAGTAAATGTGGGAGACGTCACTCTTTGGTGATGATGCTGTCACAGCACCTACTTTTCATGGTTAGAACTGGTAGATCAGAAAATGAATAGTGTGCCCTAATTTCCATCAGCTGCCACTTCTAGTTGCTGTAGAGTCAGTTCTGGCTTATGGCAGCCCTATGTGTTTCAGAGAAGAGCTGTGCTCTGTAGGGTTTCTGCGGCTGATTTTTGGCAAGCAGATCACCAGCCCTCTCATCCAAGGCAGCTCTGAGTGAGCTGCAGCCTCCAACCTGCTGACTAGCAGCTGAACACCTTCACTATCACACCCCACCTAGGTACTCCGATTTCCATGTAAGCGATAGTTTGTGTGCGTGTGTCTTTCCCCATAGTCCTTTACATTAGTATTACCGGGTTCAGTGTTTAAATTTTTATTTCCTCAGGATTGGATGATTCTCGGAATACGGCCCATCTTGCTTGGAAAATGATCAGGGATGGTTGTGCCATGAGAATTACTAGATCCTTGAATAAGGTTAGTAGTGCCTTACCTCTTTATTCTGTGAACTTAAATCCCCTGGGCTCACTGACACGTAGATTCCGTTTGTGTAGTCCTCTGTGCACAGCATGTAACAGCTGAGCACTTGGCTGCCAAACAGAAGGTTGGTAGTTCTAACCCACCCACAGCTCCTAGGAGAAGGACCCGGTGTACTTCATAACGATTACAGCCAAGACAGCTCCGTGGAGCAGTTCTACCCTGTCACATGGAGTTGCTATTAGAATCTACTCAGTGATGCACAAGTCATTTAGAATTCAGTCACTGACATTTTTCTTTTTTTTAATGGTGCTGAAGAAATAGTAAACTCAGTTTCCAAAGCTATTGGATTTATCTGTGGAATCACAGGTCCCCACTATGAGGAATCCCAACATTCTGGCCAGAAATTTGAATACCAATCTGGTTGAAGAATCTTCGGACTGCAGCAGTAGCCTCCAGGTTAAGGAGCCTACGATTACAGCAAATTCCGATGAAAAAGCTCAAGTGAGCTCAGCTCCTGTGGGTTCTTCTGTTAGGATCCAGCAAGATCCGTTACAACTAAAGAGCAATGTGAAAGCAGGTCTTCCCAGTGTCAAAAGCCGTTCCTCAGTTTTCAGTAGTAAGTCCTTTACTTCCCTGGGGCAGCTGCAGTCTCCCGGTTTGAATTCACCTATCACCATGCAGAAGCAAATGAAAAATGGACACCTAGCATTTAATGCCAAATCTAACTCTTCCACAGTTGGTTCAGGGTTGGTACTTGTTTCTACTACCATTTCTTCTGTTAATCATGTTTCTGATACGGAAGTGAGTTCTGCTCTTGACTGTTTACCCCTGTTGGCTGACTGGGAGGATGCAGCTTTGCTGCCAGCATCTCAGCCTGCGCAGAAGGCAGACTGTATACCTCACGCTAGTGACTCAGGCACATCATTGAATTCTGGAGAAGGATTAATGGTTTTCAAAGAACCTGAAATGCTAGGTCTTGAAAACTTTGAAAGTACAGAGGGAATGCCTCAAAAACCTGAGTCCTCTAAGTCTATTCTATACAAGAGCCCCCAAACGACTATTTATAATGTAACGAACATCAAAGACGCAGTTGCAAATGTTTCTGCCTTTAAGTTACCTGAACCCAAATCAAGTGCCTTCAACAGTGTTAATGCCAGTAGGCCTCATTCTTCAGTTTTGGGGAAACACCCTCTTTTTAGCAGTATTAACAGGAGCCCATCCAGTCCCCCAGCTTTCCCACCAGCCAAAAAACAGAGCTGCGCTATTCTTGAAGAAAAGCGTACATCGTCTGACTGCCACCCCGTGAGAGGTTCCTCCCGGAAGAGTCTCCCCACTGTATTAACCTCTACAGTTAACCTCCAAGAGCACTGGAAGAGTGGGAAAATGACACCTCCTTTGTGCAAATGTGGCCGACGGTCTAAGAGACGTGTTGTTTCTAACAATGGACCAAACCATGGAAGAGTCTTCTATTGCTGCCCGAATGGAAAATACCAAGAAAACAGAAAGCAATGTGGGTATTTCACATGGGAACAAACACTTCAGAAGGAGAGAGCCAACAGTACAGTGCTGTCTCTTTCCCCTGGGGGACTCACTTTTAGTTCTCCAGAAACAAGCCATACTTCTGACAGACATGCAAATTTTTCTACTAAAAATACTTTAAAACTGAGACCTTCAATGAGAAGTTGATGAACTGTATCTAAATTAAATTTTTACTTTCATGTGATTTTTTTTAGAAGTGTAAATGTAAAAAAAATGCATAGAGTTGCACGTTATGAGAACATAGAAGACATAGCCGAGCTTTATGACCACACTGGGGTTATTAAAACATGCATGCATATAAACTGAAAATGGAGAAAAATAAATTTCATGGAATTCTGATTTTATTTACGTGTTCATTCTTCCATTTGCCTTGTATTTGTTCATGTATGAATTCTGAATGCTTCTTCAATTCCAAGCATTATGGGTATTCCAATGATGTCTTAAAGGAGACCTGATGGTGCAGTGGTTAAGCGCTGGGCTGTTAACTGAAAGGTCAGCAGTCTGAAGCCACCCACTGCTCTGTGGAAGATGTGGCAGTCAAATTCTGTAAAGATTATAGCCTGGTTCCGTGGGGCAGCTCTGCTCTATGCTGTAGGATCTGTGTGAGTCAAAATTACTCAGTGACAGCAGATTGGCTTTTGGGTTTGATAATAATATCTTACACTGTTTTGAGAGTCCTCGTGGCACAGTGGTTGAGAGTTCCTAATCAAAAGTTAGGCAGTTTGAATCCACCAGCCACTCCTGGGCAACTCTGTAGTGCAGTTCTGCTCTGTCCTGTAGGGTCACTGAGTTTGAGTCAACTTGACAGCAATAGGTTTGTTTTTTAAAAAACACTATTTATTTTGTATGTTAACATTTGAGGAAATTATAATTCCTTGAGAACCACAAGTAAAAATATTATAAACTGTGTTTATTAGGTTAAATATAGTAAGAAACAATAGTATATGATATCCTTTGAAAGTTAAACCTTGAAATAAATTTTGAAGTATTTTTAAGCCATTTGAATAAAAATAACTAATAAAAATCCATACTGTATTTTCAGGTACGTCCTTGTACTTTAAGCATACTGTTAATCTTCCACCTGATCCTTTTTTCTTTTTCTGAAGATGATTATAAATTGTTTAGCTTTACTATAAGGCTTGAAGATTATTTCTGATTTATGAATATAGTATAATTGGAAGAATTGTTCAACTAAGTTGAGTAGTATAGTATAGAGATTTGGTTCAGAAACTCCTTCTATACTATGCATTTTTTACTTCTTCAGCAATTGATAGTATTCTTTTTATGTTACTAGACTATAAGGAAAATGACATTAATACAGAGGCATTTATGAAATATTTCACAATTTGTTCTCTAATGTCATACCAGGTTATAAGCACACTGCTGCTTTTTGATCACCTCTCCATAACTTTGTGGGTTTTACAGTATCTTTGTTTTGTAGATATTGTGATAATTCATAGAGTACATTAGTTTAAATTTTTCCCCATTCTTTTTTCCTCAGTTCATTTCTTTTTATCTTCCCACTCACAGTCTTTGGCAGCTCTTGAATGAATTCTACCTGTTGATAGCAAGGTGAAAAAAATTAACCCAGAATTTATCTTTTGATGAAGTTGAGTTACATAGCAGTTCTGAACTCTGTGGTACTCTGCTGACGCAGTGATTAGGTTTTCAGCTGCTAACCAAAAAAGGTCCGCAGTTCAAATCCACCAGCCACTCTTATAGGGTCCCTGTGAGTTAGAACCAACTCAACAGCAACAAGTTTGTTTTTCGGGTATATGATTTCCGGACAAGAGAATTAGGACCCAGTAGGGTGAATTTTGGGGAATAACCAAAAAAGGAAGCAGGTGTTGAGGAAATTTTTCTTTATTTCTGTCATTTACTACAAGTTCAGTGAACCAGGTGACCCAGCAAATTAGGTTAGGGGTTTCATTTTCATCTCAAAGGTTCTGATTCTTGTCCACCTGTCATTAGTTCACTTTGGAACATTAAGTATACCATTTTTGAGAAATGCTCATTAATATTAGGGAAGAGATCTGCCTCTGTGTTTCCCATCTGGGTTGCCTAAGCAGAGGAGGAGCCAGGAACAAGGCATTCTCTGAAAGGAGGCTGCAAATTGGGTCTCACTCTTTCCCTGTCCTTTCTTTTCATCAGAGATGCCCTCCTCCCCACTCTGGGCACACAGTAACTTTGCCTTTTACTCACAGGTGGACACCTGGCCAACCTTACTTCTATATCTGGGATCTCCCCCAGCTGTGGCATAAGAGGGGTACACATGGAACACCTGCCCTGCACTGGCCACAAGGGATGACGCACTGGTCATGGCAGACCAATACCCACAATTGAAGCTGATCTCTGGCACTTGTGAGTAAAGCGTTATCCCATGTACCAGCAGAGCATGTGGTCTGTGTCTTCTGAGGACAGCCTTAAACACTAGCACAACAATTAAAGAACAGATAGCTGAAATTTTCCCCCTACACGGAACAAATATTTAGCATAATTAGAATACCTACCTTTCTGGGATATTTGTAAGGCGCTGTCATTTTTTTTACATGCTCCTGTATCTCCTTTTTTAATTGTTCTTGGTCACGTGACTTATAATCAGGTTTCAGAACAATAAAAGCCTTTACTACCTAAAATAAATATTTGAAATGCCAGGAAAATAAGTTGTGTATTTTTATGTTTTAATGTGCCTCACTTGCTGTCTCAAGCTGGAAATCTAAGTGCCTGATGGGGTGGGCCAGAAGTTTTAGTGGGATTTAGCCCCAGCTCTGTGATCTTAAGGAAACCCTGGTGATGTAGTGGGTTAAGTGCTGTGTCTGCTAATCAAGAGGTTAGCAGTTCAAAGCCATCAGCCGCTCCTTGGAAACTCTGTGGGACAGTTCTACTCTGACCTCTAGGGTCACTGTGAGTTGGGCCTGACTCAATGGCAGTGCTTTGTTTTTTTTCCTTTGATATCTTACTCAGCCAGTTGACCTTGTGTACCTTCTTATCTGTACCTAGTACAGAAGAGTTTCTGGAACCTTTGGCTTATTTGCAATCTAACTCTTGAACCCTCTCGTCTGACTACATCGTGAGTCTACCTTCTGACCTGCTTATGACTATCTCTGTTCTTGACTTGTTGCCTCGTTTTTATCCCCAGTAAAGTTTCCTCTTGAAAATGTGGCAGTGTGCTAAGCAAGGCCCCTCGGGTAACAACCTAGTCCAATCCAAGCTAGCTTCTAGGTTTGTGTCCTCACTGGCTTGCCACATCCTGAACTATGAGAGAATAAGTATCTGTTCTTTAAAGCCACCCACTTGTACTTCCTTTATGGGAACACTAAGAAACAAAGACAGTACCTTTAAATCCAAGCCTGACCCCTGTCACCCATCCAGGTGTGAGTCTTGGTTGTTGGCATTTATGCCATCTTTGCCCTAGCCTGTGTCATAAAGAATCAAATTCTTTCTGATATAGGTTTTCTAGTATTAATCTTTAGCAGTTCTGACTTGTGTATTTCTATCTGACTTCCATGTTTAGTGACTGAATCACTGGGTGATTTCACTTTAATGAACTGCACTTAAAAAGTGTGTATTAGATTGACAATAAATTACAAAGTCAAGAGGGATCAGTTCTACCTCTCCTCTGATGGGATCTGGACTGCTAACAACAGCTGATTCTGCAACTGCAGGGTGCTCAATCAGGGCACTTTCAACTTCGAATGGTCCAATTCGGTAACTGGGTAATGAAACATACACAGGATGACCAGTAGGCTCAACGCAGAATACTAACTATCCCTTAACAAGGACATATGCAGAAAGGAAAAAGCAGGTTACCCAGAGGATAATATGATGTCATCTGCTCTTGCAACAAACCAGAAATACCCATCTTCATCCACATATCCCCTGTCCCCAGTGATATAGAAATTGCCTCGTAGAGTTGAAGCCGTTTTTACAGGATCATCCTGCAAAACAAACAGCATTTTGTTAATGTTATTATGAATGTGACTCATCTGTTCAGTTGGGTTTTTAAATAATGCAGTTGTGGTAAAACATGTAACGAAGTTTGCCATTTTAACCATGCAGTTCAGTAGTATTAATTACATTCCCCATATTGTGTACATCACTGCTACCTAGTTCCAAAATCATTTAGGAGGTGGGGCCATGATGGCAGAGTAGTCAGATGCTTCTTGTGATCCATCCAGCAACAAAGATCCGAAAGAACAAACAAATTGGTTGTATATGACATCCTAGGAGTCCTGAACATGAAAGGTAAAGTTAAGAAATTGGACCGAACAATGGGGAAGGAAGAGTACATCCAGAAGTACTTAGGTATCGCTAGACCTGACTTGGTGGGAGTTGGCTGCAGTCAGTGTGGTGGATGGATCAGTGGTATTCAGGGGACATACTCCTCAGTGGGAGAGACTGAGCAGTAGAGAGCCTACTAATGCTTCCAGAACTAGTGAAAAACAGTGTTCAAGGCTTGTGTCTAACTTACTACATGAGGATCTAGAACTGTCCCTCAGGATAAACCTCTCTCCCATTTCCCAGTGCTTTTCACTCCCTTCTCTACACTGCACCAGGTTCGGTAGACTGACCCATTCCTGGGCCAGAAGTAGGATCTCTTGTGTGCTTTGAGATAAGGAACAATTTAACAAACAGGGGAAAGAAGAAAATGAATCTGCCAACTACCCTGAGCTGGGAACTCAGGGTAGAAACAGTTCCTTCACCTAGAATCAGACATAAGGAGACATGTCTTTCACCCAGATACTCAGGGACAGCTGTCAAACCCCTGCTTTTCTCAGCGTATGCAGGAGGTACCTATGTCTACACCGTTTACCCCTCCCATCTAGGATTATAGGTGAGAGGCTGCACCACACACTTGGTGACTGACTTCCTAGATAAGTGAGCTAAATCCATATGAGAAAAGTAAATGGACTTCTATGTGCATGTGCCTAATAATACTTCTGACCACTTGGTGATAGGATGTTTGCACTTCAAAGGTACCAGTAAACAAACGAGCAGCTATGATCAGTCTATTTGGACATTTCAAAGCAAAACCAAACAAGATATTGGAACACAGCAATCAGAAATCAATACAACTTACTGATGTGTCAGAGTCAGCACTCAATGTCAAATCACTTAAAGAGGGAGACCACAGTGACTTCAGAAAGTTCCCCAAAGAATCAAGAAATTTTCCAGATGAAGAGAGCTTCCTGGAATTATCAGAGATAGAATGCAAAAGATTACTATTTAGAACTCTTCGAGAGATCAGAAAACAGACAAGGCAAAGTACAGTACGGAAAGTACAGTATGGAAGATTAATAAAATTACAGAAATAGCCAACTCAAAAGTCAAAAGAGCAGAATTGAGGCAATGGAAGGCTGAATTAGTGAGATTGAAGATAAAGCACATGACATGAACATTTGAGGAAAAATCAAAAGAATTTTAAAAAATCCATAAACACTAAGAATTATGTGGAACTTGATATCAAGAGGAATAATCTACAAGTAATTGGAGTACCAGAACAGGGAGGGATAACAGAAAATACAGAGAGAATTGTCTAAGATTTGTTGACAGAAAACTTCCCTGATATGAAAGATATCTAAGATACCCAAGACACTCATTGACCTCCACACATAGGTCCCAAAAGATGGACATCAAGGCATGTTATAATCAATATTGCCAAAACTAAAGATAAGGAGATAATTTTAAAAGTGAGTAGGGATAAGTGAAAAATGATCTGCAAAGCATCATCTAATAAGATTTAATCTGGGACTACTCAGAAGAACCATGCAGGCAAGAACAGAATGGGGTGACATATACAAAGCCTTGAAGGAAAAAAAAAGTGGCTAGCCAAGAATTATGTATTTAGCAAAACTGTGTCTCAAATATGATGATGAAATTAGGACATTTCCAGATAAACAGAAATTTAGGGAATTTGTAAAAACCAGACCAAAATTACAAGAAACACTAAAGGGAGCCCTTTAGTTACACCATCAGTAGCATCAGATAGCAACCCAAAGCTAGAAAATGAAACAGAGCAACCAGGTATCAAGCCATAGAGGGAAATCACAAAAGTAAATCAAAGGGAAAACACTGAAAATAGGAAAACAGATGTCATTATGTAAAAGATGAAAACATTATAACCGAAAAAGGGACTTTAAAAATGTACTCATAGATCTTTTATATGAAGACCAAGTCAAGACTATATTAAGAAATTAAAGACTAGTTTAAATTTGGAAAAGTGGGGGTAGATATTAAGGTAACTGCAAAGGAAATGAACAGTCTACACATCAGAATAAAAAAACAGGAAGAAAATGAAGGCTCAGCAAATACAAAACCAACAACAATGAAAACACAAAAATGATTCAGCACAGAAAATCAAGTGGAAAAATTGTCAATAGTGTACAAACACAGGCATCAAATGACAGCACTAAACTCATACCTATGCAAAATCATTTGGATGTTTTTTAGTCCTTTTCTTCCTGTGGTAAATTATAGAAGACAAATCATTGGCCATTTCAATAATCCTTTAAAGTTCACTTAGATTTTTAAATGCTTAAGGATATGGAGAAATTTGGCTCCTTTGAGAAGTCTCTGGCAACAAAACAGAAGGAAGAGAAGCCAGTATGAAATAGGAATAAAATCCCAGCAGGGACACTAGCCCAGCATAAGGAAGGTAAACTACAATCACAGTAATGAGATGTGTTTTCATCCTGAGAATTTTCTCAGATAGATCAAAAAATAAATGCTGTGGGAGCTCAGAGCCAGAGTAGGAGAAAAAAGTCTCTTGCTAGCCCTGTCAGGAAAAGAGAGAAGTGAATATTCAAATTTCAGAGGAAGCACCAAAACCTAGCAACTTTTGTTTTTGTGTTTTGTTTTACAGAAAAGCAGAGAGTTGGTTTTGTAACTTTCACATAGAAAAAAGTGAAGTATTGTTATATTATGAAAGTTTTTCTTGACAGTGGCAGCCTGAACATTATGTTAAATTGATATAAACTTTGGTCTAATCTGTACCCTTTAATTGAAGATGAAGATGGAGCTCACAAAGTTGAGTCAACACGAGTAAAAAGGGGTGTACCCTGAGATCTCCATTAAAGGGCTGCAACTGATGGTCTGTGGGCCTCCGAGTTCCCTGGGAGCATGGCCCCTGTCCCTGGTGCTGCCCCTGTCCATAAATCATAATGGAGATCAACTCTCAGGAATCGATTGGACTTGGTGACACAGAGTTACCATATCATGAGTGCACTTTGTGGTTCTATGCATCTATATGATGGCGTGCTGCTGATCTCTTACTGGAGGAAGGGGAGTGGGTAGAGAGGAAGGGACAGGAGTTTGTTGGGAGGATAAGACATGGTGTGGAGCAGAGAGGAAGAGTGTGCTGTCACTGAGCAGGGAGAGCAGTGGGAGCTGCATACAGGTGGGCATGCAAATTTATATGGGGATGTACATTTTCATTCCATCATCATCATCATCATCATCATAAAAGATGAAAATATGCTTGCAAACATTAACGAGCCTTGACCTAAAAGAGAAATTTAAAAATTCAAACCTGTTACCATTGAATCCAACTAGTAACAACCCTATAGGACAGAGTAGAACTGTCCCTATAGGGTTTCCAAGGTTGTGATCTTCACAAAAGCAACTGATAGGTTTGAGCAGCCAGTACTTGGGTTAGCAGCCGAGCACTTTAACCACTGAAACACCGGGGCTCCCAGGAACTTTCAAGTCCTCTAATAAAAAGAATGTAATCTGTCTGCCTACTTCCCTATCCTACTGTCACTCCTCCCAAGAAGAGAGATCACTAGTCACATTTCAGGATACTGTTGAGTTATACTTTATAGTGGAGTGGGTCAATGGATGTTAACAGATGCCTCTTTCCAGGAGTTGCTTACTTTTGCCTTCATAGATCTAGAGCAATCAACTAGCTTAGGTGGACCAACTTGCTCTTCTCTAGCAAGCAGTTGGGTACCTCTTCAGTTTCCTATCTTTTATAGCTGCTGGGACATTCTTTCAGGATCAACTATGGGAAAGAGAAAAGGATTCTTAGGCCACATTTTCTTCTCTAGGAGAGTTCTCTGTACTAGGGCTTCAGACAACTATAAAATGCTTCCTTTCCTTATCCATGGACTGTGGTAACCATACCTCCTGGTTTGCTCAGGACCCGGAACTGAAAACCAAACCCACTGCCATTGAGTTGATTCCGACTCATAGTGACCCTTGGTTTATGTCTGTGGTGCCAGTGTAATTATTAATGGCTCACCCTTTCACTGTCAGGTGTCCTGGTTTGAAGGACAAATTATATAATTGCATTATTGTGTAAGTAGCTGTCCCAGGAAGTGATCTAGAATAGAATTTGGATATTTCTAGGTTATCAAGCTTCCAATTTACAGTGTCTGTAGTTTGAGATATTAAAAATATGAAGTGCTCATTGGCATCTGTACAGGATCCCCAGCCTGTGGTATTACTATTCAAGAAATGAATCTATGAAGAAAGTGCCAAGTACCTACCCACAGCATGTCTTGTAGCAAACAAAGACAGTTGTCAAGCACTTCTGAGAAATAAATATAAAACAAGTGATCATTTAATAAGTCTCTTACTACATAACGAGCAAAGAGGCCCAGTGGTCGATTAGGTAGGGCTTGAATTCCAATATTTCCTTCTTGTCCAGGAGGTAGAACATTACCATTTTCGTCTAAAATCTAGGATGAAACAGAAGAGTTTACATAAAATTTTATTTAATGCTACATTTACTTTATTTTTTTCACATTTAAGTATACAAAGAGTGTTCTGCACCCGTATTGGTGAGTGGCACCCGGGGTCTTGAAAGCCAGCAAGCTACCATCTGAAGAACATCAACTGGTCCCAACCCACCTGGAAAAGATGACAACAAAGAACATCAAATACATGAGGGAAAATGAGCCCAGGAGACAGAAGGACCCATGTGATTGAGAGACTACATCATCAAGTGACAGAAGAAGTAGATGGTGCCCAGCTACCACTAAAGGTAGCCCTAACAGGGAACACAGTGTAGAGTCCCTGATGTAGCATGAGAAAAAGGGGTATGCAGATCAAGAACTCTAAAAAGACCAGACTTCATGGTCCAACAACCTGGAGGGTCCCCTGAGAACGTGGCCCCTAGACTTGCTGCTAGCCCAGAGCTGAAACCAGTACTGAAGCCAACACTACTGACAGAGAACGGACTGGACACAGAGTGATGCAGGTGGTGTGTGTACTTTAGGGTTTAATATGTACATGAAGCTGTCCTACTGGTTTCTTTTTTAGAGGGGAGAGGTTTTGGACGAGTGGATACTAGAAGTAAGGAGTGAAAAAGAAGAGTGCTGTCACAGCCGAGGAGAGCAGATAGAGTTGTAGAGAGGCAGTGCTCTGGGTTTTATATGGAAAGTTGACTTGGATTGTAAACTGATACTTAATTACAATAAAAAAATTTAGTATAAATACAATGTAACACATAAATACAACAACAGTATACTCTAACATATTTATATACCAGTTTTTGTGTTGAAAAAAGAATATAGATGTGGAAAAGTTTGTAAGTATAAACTAAAAGAAATGTATTTGTTTAAATCTTGTTGCATAAAATATTATGAAATGCAGGTTATCAAAGTGTGACAGAATAAAAATTAACTTTAATTCTACCATCCAGCAATAAGATTTTAGTGATACCCTTCATGATAAAATAGAATCACTCCATAATGTATTGTTTTCCACCCTGTTTTTTCAGTTAATATCTTGATTGTGTTTCCTTCACCGTTAACAGGTGTTTTTATTACTGCTTTTGAAATTTTGTTTAGCTATGGAACAAAACCATACTTTAGAAGTGCAATTCAAGTAAACAGGAAAAAGGAAATATTCTCTGTTGAGACAATGCTGGGTAAGCCCAAACCTTGTTCTCTTTCCCTCTTCCCAACCTCAGTGAGTCCCAATAGTATGGACTAGTAGCTAGCACTTGTCAGGGACTCACTACATAATCCATGGAAATCCATGGCACAGTGGTTTAGAGCTACAGCTGCTAACCAAAGGTCAGCAGTTTGAACGTACCAAGTCCTCCATGGGAACTCTATGGGGAAGTTCCACTCTGTCCTTTAGGTTTGCTGAGTTGAGAATGGGAGGGTACAGAATCCACTGCCGTTGAGTAGCTTCTAACTCATAGATACCCCATACAACAGAGCAGACCTGCCCCCCTAGAGTTTCCAAGGATGAGATCATAATGGAAGCAGACCACCACATCATTCTCACAAGAAGTGGGTTGGTTGGCCACTGAGCACTCTAACTGCTGCGCCACCAGGGCTCTCTACTTACTACATGCTAAGTAGTAAATGCTAAAGCTCTAAGTACTTTACTTATATTCTCTTTTTTAACCCTTACAGCGTTTCTTATGGTCAGAACTATTATGCCCATTTTACTGATGAAAAACTTAAGCAGAGAGTTTAACTAACATAGTGATTATACTGGAATTCACATCTCAGCTATCACATTCCAGATCTTACACTTTCACCCTTCATAGTCCTCTGTGGAATCCCACCAGGAAGCAATTATTTCCTGATTCAAAGCTTTTGTCCAAGCTTGTCCACCCCCACACCCCTGAGGTGTCAGGTTAAACAGTCCCCAGGAGGCCTTCTCTGGGTCTATAGTGGATCCCCTCTTGTACACTCCCAGCGTCTGTACTATTTCCTTCATAGCATTTGTCACTCTTACCACACTGTGTTTAACTCGTTACTGTCTCTCCCATTGGACCCTAGACTCTACACTGCCTGAAATATGAGAGGCATTTATCCAAATCAGCATTTTCCAGGTTAATTGCTTACTTCTAGACTGGGTTTTGGACCCAAATAACTCAGCTGCTTCTGAATATCAAACTCTGCTCTGCTTTTTGTACATCCAGCAAACCAAAAACCACGCCCACTGCCATCGAGTCGATTGCATCTCATAGTGACCCCATAGGTCAGAGTAGAACTGCCCCCTAGAGTCTCCAAGGAGTGCCTGGCAGATTCGAGCTGCTGACCTTTGGGGTATGGCTTGAATGTAAACAAAAACAGTTGCTACTGTGTCAGCTCTGACTGTGGTGAGCCCAGATGTGCTACAGAGTAGAACTGCACTTCATAAAGTTTCAAGGCCATGGTTTTTAAGAAACAGATCATCAGGCTTTGCTTCCAGGGCATCTCTGGGGGGATTTGAACTGTCAACCTTTTGGTTAGTAGTCAAACATTTAACTGTTTATACTACCCCTACTTGAATATAATACTTGCCTGGCACTTTGAAGCAGAAAAGGGGCTAATGCTCAGAATAAGAAACTTGAAAGGCAAAAGAATTCTAATTACCTCTTGCAAACAAAAAATATAAATCCCCACCCAATCCTTTAAAGAAATGTTTGGCTCCAAGTACCAAGGAATTAGGAGCCCCTGCATGGGGCAAATGATGAAGCACTGGATCAGAAGTAAATCTGATGATCTGCTTCCAAAAGATCACAGGTTTGAAATCCCCATGGAGAAGTTCCTCTCTGCACACATGCAATCTGTCAGTTGGAGTCAGCTCAACTGCAACTAAGAGCAACCACCAAGGAATTACTGATGGAAAGGAGCTCTGTTAAACATTCCAGTCACTTTGTCACTGACTGCTTTTCAAGCAGCGGTCAGGAAATCACATGACACATTGCACTGGGCAAATCTGCTGCAAAAGACCTCTTTGAAGTGCAGGACAGCAAAGATGTCTCCTTAATCACTAAGGTGCACCTAACCCAAGCCGTGATGTTTTCAGTCACCTCATGGGTGAGCCAAAACTGGACAATGAATAAGGAAAAGTAAAGAAGAGTCGATGCATTTGACTTACGGTGTTGGCAAAGAATGTTGTGTATACCATGAACTGTAAGAAGACTGAACAAATCTGTCTTGGAAGAAGACAGCCAGAATGCTGCTTAGAAGCAAGGATGGCAAGACTTCGTCTCACATACTTTTGAAAAGTTATTAGGAGAGACCAGTCCCTTGAGAAGGACATCATGCTTGGCAAAGTAGAGGACCAGCAAAAAAGGAGACGGACTGACTCAGTGGCTGCAACAGTGGGCTCAAACATAGCAAGGATTGTGCGGATGACACAGGACCAGGCAGGGTTTCCTTCTGTTGTACAGAGGATCACTGTGGGTCAGAACCAACTCAATGGCACCTCACAACAACAGCCTGCCAGCCAAGTGCCGTTGAGTCACAACAACAACACTCTTTAATAAATGGGAGAACAGATACAGTCTATCTCTTAGAAGAGTCTTTTCTGCACTTTAGTGTTCATGAGGCCCCTAAAATGTTTAGAGAAGAAAATGAAGAGTTTTGGGCTTTGAAGTTGCAAGAACCTGATATCCAAATGACTGGAGTACATCCGCAGATTACAGAATGTCATTGCTTATGCTTTTAACCAACTATTAAGAGGCCAAGTATTAACAGCCCTTGGGCAAGGTTTAAAAATGAGGCAGCTATACCAATAGAGAATGCGGGCAGAATACTATTTCCCTCACAGCCATGCCATTTTTGTATTCAGACACAGCTACTCCTCAAAACCCCTGGGCTAAATTCGTGGAGAAGTGGTGGGGGTACACTGCAGTTGGGTACACCTTGAATACATGAGAGTTTGATAGCCATGCCTATTGAGACTTGTGATCTGAACCAAAACCTGCTGTCTTCAGGTAAAAAACAGAGTGGAATTGCCCCACAGAGTTTACAAGGCTAGCGCTACCAGGGCTCTTTAGGCATTGTCATAGGAGGAAGACAACTGTGTGAGATGCCAACTTGGTTTCCTGCAACGCAGACGTGATGATGCTTAGTTACCAGTATTTTGTTCTCCAACCTAAGACCTCCTATTAACCAATGAAAGATTTCTAAGCTTGGTTACAGAATGCGACCAGGGTTCCCCTACCATCTCTTTTTAGGAAAGCTTTTCAAAGGGAGGAATGTAAGGAAAGAGTGAATAATTGTAACACTACTTTTAGACCCTTATTATGTACTATCTTAGTTATCTAGTGCCACTGTAAAAAATACCACAAGTGGATGACTTTAACAGAGAGAAATTTATTCTCTCACAATTTAGGAGGCTGGAAGTCCACATTTAGGGTGCCAGCTCTAGAGGAAGCCTTTCTCTGTCATTTCTGGGGGAAGGTCCTTGTCATCTGTCTTCCCCTGCTCTAGGAGATTCTCAGTTCAGGGACTGGGAGTCCAAAGGATGTGCTCTGCTTCTAGCTTGCCTTTCGTGGTGTTAGGAAGTTCCTCTCTGCTCACCTTTATGTTTTAAGGTCTCAAAAGAGATTGACTCAAGATACAATCTAGTATCTTGCAGACTAAGTCATACCTTGTTAAATTAGCTGCCTGTAAACCTGCCTCACTAACATCATAGAGGTAGGATTTACAACACACAGGAAAATCACAGCACTTGAGAAAATGGTGAACTATCACACAACCCTGGTACTCGTGGCCCGGCCAAATTAGTACACATTTTTAGTGGACACACTTCAGTCCGTAACTTGCCCAAACTTCTGCTTGGTGCTTTACAGATATCGTCTCATTTAATCCTCACAAAAACACTATGAAATCAGTTTTCTTGTCATCTGGGTTACCAACCATCCAATTTGTCTGGATCGAGGAGGCTCCCAGGATGTCTGACTCAGTGCTCAAACCAGGTAGGTTGCAGGCAAAGTGGGACAAGTTATTCACACTAGGACCCACTTTACAAATAAGGAAACTAAGGCTTAGACGGTTTTAATAGTTTACTCAAAGGCACTCAGCTAATGAATAGCAGAGCCAGACTTAATGCACTAGGTAACGCTACCCTCGGACAAGGCTTCCACAACAAGGCTTAAGTCAGAAAAAAACCAGCATCTGGTTTGTTCTATGAACAGTGACAACAGCAATGGATCTCCCTTAAACGCTGCCAAATTTCCGGATTATATTACCTGGGGTGCTTGTTAGAAATACAGATTCCTAGGTCCCACTCCAAATCATCTAATCAGACTCTCTAAGGAAGAGACCTGAGAATTAGTATTTTAAGCCAGTGCCTTAGTGATTCTTACGATTAGATAAACTTGGGAATCCTTGTCTAATCTACAACTAACTTACAGTAAAGTTTGGTTCTGAATTCTCTAAACTCACCCATTTTGTCTTTTTGCTTCTGTTGTTTTCTCTTATAAGTTCCTTTGGGTGGCCGTGGCTGAGTTGATCTGAGATTTCTAGCCTCTTCCAAAGTGTGTGGAGGGGGAAGTAGAAGGCCCCTGGAGGTCAGGGGTAGTAATGGCGGTGGGCCGCTCAGATTTCAGGGAGCCTAGGACCAGTCCAGCGGGACTCTGGCAAAGAGGGCAAGTGCTGCAGCCTCGGTAAACTGTAGCCCATTTTGGCCTAGTTGACCCCCTCACAAGGCCTTGACCTCCCTCCCTGGAGGTGTGGTGTTGTGGTTAAGGGGCTCCTAGCTCCTGTAAGTTCCTTGCCTCTTGGTGTTTCATCTGTAAAATGGTCTTATGTTAGTATACCTCTTAGAGGTCCCTTCTGGGAAGTAAATGGGTTAATACCAGTAAAATGCTCAGAACTATACGACACAGTATAGGTATTTGCCGCACTAAAACAATAAAAAATAAAAAGAGACCACAACCTGATGTTTGTAACCCGTGTCCACCTTTGTGTGGCAGCGGAGGTCACGGTAACACAAATCATCACCAAAACAAAGGCAGGGATGTGAAAATGTGCAAACCTGAACGTCAAAAAGAGGAGAAGGCTTTCCCATTGAGCCTGGCTTAATTTTCATTCCTTTAAAATTTCCACAGATTAGCACCTAGTGAGGAAGAAGAAAAAGAAAGATATCATTAAAAGTAAATTTAAACCAGACTCAAAACGGGTCTCTGCTCTCAATGAGTATGGAGATAGACATTCAGCAAATATACATGATAAAGTTATAACACATAATACATTTATAATTAATTATCCAGAGTTAAACCCATCGCTGTCAAGTAAGCCATTGCTCAGGGCGACCCTACAGGACAGAGGAGAGCTGTCCCAGAGGGCTGCAAAGCCTGTCAATCTTGACTGAAGCCGTTACGTGTCTTTGTCCTGTGAAGCAGCTGGTGGGTTTGGTTAGGAGCTGAGCCCCGTAACCACTGTGCAACCAGGACTCCTATCTCTGTAATAACCTCTTATTATTGTCATGGATTTAATTGTGTCCCCCCAAAATGTGTGTAGTAATTTGGCTGGGCCAGGATTCCCTGTATTCTGTGATTGTCCTCCATTCTGTGATTTTCTGATGCTGTAAATCCTAATCTCTCTCTGTGGTTAACAGAGTGGATTATATTGGAGAGGATTAGGGTGACACTGTAAATCCCTTCCTAAGGCCACATCCCTGTTCCACTGTAAAGGGAGTTTCCCTGGAGTGTGGCTTGCACCGTCTTGGGTGCTGCTCTAACAAATACCTACAACATGGAAGTGGTTTTAAAACTGTCAATGGATAGAAGACTCCGAAGGAACTGTGAGGAGAACTGTTACCCTGAAGAAGGTGCAGATGGTGAGAAACAGCCATGAGCCAGCGGCACTGGCAACAGCAACAGCAGACCAGCGTGAGACAGCACCGGGGCTGACCCGCGGAGCGTGAGAGCTGAGTGCCTGTGCACAGAGGTTTCCTGCCAGAGTGGGGTGGCTCCAGGCACTTGAATCGGTGGAGCTAGGCTTGCTGACCCACAGAGCGAGAGAGTTGAGTGCCTGTGTACAAGAGGCTTCCTGACTGAGGTGCCTTCTGCCGCTTAAATCAGTGAAGCTACAGAGCTTTGGAACACTTGCCCCAGCAGGGCAGATGTGGGCCTGAGGCCTTGGCCAATGAGGCCATAGGAAGCAGAAGCTGAAGAGACAAAGAGCATGAGAAGCTGAGTTGCCTCAGTGTCAAAAGGTATGGCCATGACCTCAGAGATTTGAAAGGGTGGATCCCTCCTGTGTTTATAAGGCTGGAATTGACACTCAGTTAGGCTTAGGGTGCACCTAAAGCCAAGAGAGCAGATTCACTGCCCAAGTGGGCCTAGAAGACAGAGTTGTAGCACAGGGCTTGGGCTTCCACTCAGAATCCACCATGGTATTTCTGTTAGAGCAGCACTAGCTGATTAGAACAATTATTTTAATTAACTTCTTCTTATTCTTAATTATTTCTATGAGCTGTTTAAAGAACTGTTATATATATTTGCCGCAGAGTTATCCAAAACCAAACAAAACTAAACCCATTGCAATCAAGTGGATTCTAGTTCACAATGACCTGGACTCTTAATATTTCATGAAACAACTCAAGAGTTTTCCACTTTGAGGCAGCCCTGAGTAAAACTACCACAAGACATAAGGTGACAAAACCTTTTTATAGAGCTAGTATTTTTTCATTTAAAAAATACTGTAATGCCTTCATCCTCATCAGTTATTGTTACTTAAATAACTGTATCTGTTAATCTGTTGTAGAGCTTTCTTGTAACTAGGTTTTCTAAAAAAAAAAACAATTCATTTTTAAATACTCTTCTTCTGATCACACCATTCCTTCCCCCTTCCCCAAACAAGGGTAAGGCTGTACAGACACTTTGATGTTTATTGATCTGCCTGAATCCAGTCTATCCCTGTTTCTTCCAGGGGGTTGACCTACCGTTTCAGTCTGTCCGTAGCCTTCGTAGATTTCCAAGCCAGTCCTGTTTCTCCATTGTTCGGTCACTTCAGGGTTGATTGGCTCTCCAGCACTCACACAGTGTTTTAAGCTCTTGAATTTATAGCTTCTCAGAAAATAGATAACAGAGTGGGGTTAGGTTTAAGAGAAAAAGTGGAAAGAAATGGATATCAGTGTTGTTTTTAATGAACTTTCAGTATGAATTCTGCTTTATTTCCTTCTGGGCCTCCCTCTATCATTTTATGATGTTAGAAAAAGTCTAATATCATACAATGAAACCCAAAATACTAGTTTTTCTTTCTTTCTTTCTTTTTTTTAGGGCAGCTGATTTATTGCAGAAAAAAAAGCCGTGCTGTCTACCACAGGCTTAACTTATGGAACAAAACTAGCATTAAGTAGACGCCGACTCATGGCAACCTTGTGTGTATCAGAGTAGAGCTGTGCTCCACAGAGTCTTCAATAGCTGATTTTTCTGGAAAAGATCACCAGGCCTATTCTACTAAGTTGTCTCTGGGTGGACTTGAACCTCCAGACTTTCAGTTCGTGGTTGAGTGTGTTGCCTGTTTGCACCACCCTTAACATTTTCCTTAGCTTAGAGTCAGTACCACAGAATAACATTTTAAGTCAGTGATTACAAGTTTACCAGTTGTCTAGTTAAGTTGGCTGTGATGTATAAACCCAAACCAAACCTACTGCCTCTGAGTCTATTCTAATCCATAGCAACACTATAGGACAGATTACAGCTGCTCCACAGAGTTTCCACGGAGTGCCTGGTGGATCTGAACTGCCAATCTTTTGTTTAGCAGATGTAGCACTTACACACTATCTCAGCAGAGTTTCCAGGATATGTATATACTGGGAAATACTATATAGTTTTTTTAAAAATGAGGAAGCTCCTTAACAGTGCTATCTAGTAGAACTTTCTGTCCTAATAGAAGAGTTCTCTAATCTGCCCTCTTCACACAGTATTCATGAGCCCTATGTGGCTATTGAGCATTTGAAACATAGCTAGTGCTACTGAAGGACTGAATTTTTAATTTAATTTACATTTAAATATACATGTGGTTAGTGGCTACCATACTGGAGAGGACTGTTCCAGGTTGTATTGTTGGGGATAGGGGAGGGAGAACAGGTACAGAACTGTGCATATTATGCTATGTCTATAAAAGAGAGGAGGAAAAGATATGCATATTGGATTGTGTATGAATAAATTTCAAGACAGATACACAAGAACTGGAAACATCAGTTGCCCCCATGGAGGAGAAGTGAGTGACTGACAGGTATTGGAAGGTGACTTTTTGCTACACGCACTTCTTACACACCTGTTGAATTTTATGTTACGTCAATGTGTTCTCTATTGAAAAATTAAATAAAATTAAGTTTTAAATGTTTATCAATCTGCCCTTCCCAATGGAATCAGTAATAGAGTAGAAGACATTCACCCTCTTCTCTAATGCTGGAGTAGAGTTTCAAATCAGAGTAACTTCACTAGTTTCTCAGCTCAAGTAGCAGCTGTCATCCAGGACTTTAAATAGCTTCTTAGCCATACCGGCTAAATCCTCCCTTTACTCTCCTTGCTTGGGGGAGCCCACACTGGACACGGTAATAATCAATTACAGAATATTAACAAGAAGGAGGAGGAGGAAGAGATACCTATATCTTGAACATACTAGTCAGGAACTATGTTTTTAGGCAGGAAGATCTTTTATTTTATAGCTTTTCCTCCCACATTCCCTTATGAAGTGGCAATTTATCAATATTTCTTACCTAGTCATATCATTCTGTACAAGCATTCGGTATGCAGTTGGAGCTGAACAAAAGACAGTGATGGGAAACTTGGAGAGTGTCTGCAATATAGAAGAAGTAAACTGTTAGCCTTACTGTAGCTACAATAAGTAATTAAATGTCAGTGGTAGGTATAGGTCAAGTTAGAGTGAAAAGGTTGAACAGACCAGGGGCAGGAAAAAACAAAAGCACCAACATTTGTATGACAAAAGGACCTAGAACTACCTAATGGCCAAATGATACTATAATTCAAACCACCAGAAGGGACCAGTGAACAAAAAGGGTATAAAACCCCCAAAGGGAGAAAGGAACCAGGCTCTCAGACCTTCTGTGAGCAACCCAGCTTGATGCTCCTTTGCAGAGTGGACTATCCCCTGTTAAAACTTTCTTTAGCATGCTTGGCTTTTGTGTGAGTGGCACTTTGTTTGAATTCTTTCTTACACTGAAGACAAGAACTGAGTAACCATTTTCTGGTAACAGAGTTACTTGTTTATTTTGTAAATATACTCACAGTTTGTCATGGATTGAATTGTGTCCCTCCCAAAAATGTTGGTTGCCACCATGATTCCTGGTATTCTGGGATGTTCCTATATGTTATAAATCCTGCCTCAGTGATGTTAATGAGGGCGCATGGGTGGCGGTTGTGTTGGTGGGATGAGACTCAATGTCTAAGATTGTATTGGTATTGTGCTTTGAGGTAATCTCTTGGGATATAAAGGAAAAGGAAGGGAGCAGGCAGTTTGAGGACCTCACACCACCAGGAAAGCAGTGCCAAGAGCAGAGCATGTCCTTTGGAAAGAGCCCAGGTCCCTGTACCTCAGAAGCCCCCAGTCCAAAGGAAGATCAACAAGGACCTTCCTCCAGAGCCAACAGAGAAAGCCTTGTCCTGAAGCTGCTGCCCTGAATTTGGACTTGCAGCCTACTTGCCTGTGATAGAATAAAATTTCTCTTTTAAGGCCATCTACTTCCGGTATTTCTGTTTTAGCAGCACTAGATGACTAAGACACACCTTTTCTCTGTATACCTTTGTAGATTTACAGACTTGCAAGGTGTGTAGTATCCTTAAAATCATTTTGTCTGCTCTCACATCTGCAAGTTAACTATATTTGTCAGTTCCATTAGTGTATTTCTAAATGTTAATCTCTCAGGCACCGCCTTACATGCAAGACAGAAGTTGGCTCAAAACGTGGCAAATAGTGCGCAAATACACATGCTCCCTGTATCCACGGAGAAAAGACGCTGCTCCATGCAGACTTGGCCCATCCTGTGTCTGAGGCATTCCACATCACATCAGAGGGTGTCAGATCCAACCAGAACCTGGGAAAACAAAGAATATCTCTGATGTAGACAGGAAAAGAAAAGTTAAAAAAGGCCAGTAAATGGATCATCACCTTTGAGACTTGGACACTTTGAGCTGTGGTGATGTAGAAATACCTTGCATTTGCAGATAATCCTATACCCAAACTGCTGTGGGTGTGTTCAGTCATTTTAGGAGATCCGCTTGTTCCACTGGTAAAGTAAATGGCCATAGTCTCGCTATGCTTTGTCTTCACACAGGTATGGTTGTCACTGGCATCTCTATGAAGGAAAATGACAGTGGCTCTAAATATAAAATTCAGTATTCAAGATTGTTACTTCTCAATGGGAATCAAGAACTGACCTCTTCATCTCATGGATCAGGTCCTAGTTGACTTAGGTTCGGTTTCAACTTAAAAGCCATCTCTTCATTTTTTTAGGTACTTCTTGGTGTTGGTGAATATAAGCATCTCGCGAATGTCACTTAGGTTATTAATCTACATTCCATCCTCTGCCTCAGTTATCACCCTCAGACCAGATTAGCAGGTCTGAGGTCTTGATTAAGACCTCAGAGAGAGATAATGAAAATTTGGGTAATTCACACTGTTTGATATGATGTAATGAAATCTTGTGACTCCCAGCTATTGTTCTGTGACAGACACCAATCCCTTTGAATTCTGGCTACAAAAAAACTGCTGGAAATGTAACCTAAAGGGGACAGTTTTGGGAGAAGTTATTCTCACTGTCTTCCGGCTAGTGTGCTTGTCTGCTAATAAAGCATTGAAACTTTCTCCCTGTCTCTGAATTTTGGCTGTCAGTGACAGGCGGAACAAACTCGCTTTAGTTCAGCAGCATTAGAATCAAACTAAACTTTACCATGAATAGCCTAGAAGTAAATTTCATAGCTTTTTCCTATATGTTCAAGAAGTACTGAGCCATTTAAAACACTTAAGAATTTCTTATAACTGTGGTGATATGAAGAACTAACTACCCCTTCCTTTCCCCTGTATATACTTTAAAATATGTTTTTTTAAAAATGAGTGTACTAATAGAAGTCTTGGTTAATGGTATAAAAAGTGGTGTAGTTCATGGATTAAATCTGGCTTGCCTCTTGTCTTTCTAAATAAGATTTTATTGGAATACAGCCATCCATTCACATATGTGTTGCCTATGGCTGCTTTTGCCTTTCAGTGCAACAGTTGAGTAGTTGCAAAAGAGATTATATAGTTTGCAAAGGCTAAGATATTTACTGTCTGTCCCTTTATGGAAAACTTTTGCACCAGCCCCTGAGAGAACTGTTTCCCACAAGAGTCTACATAGTTCTAAATTAAAGAGAGCAGTAAGTAATTAAAGTAAGCAGTAAGTAAGAAGCAGTAAGACTAAAGAAGTTCTAAACATCCATCCAGGGGAGGAAGTACCAGTTAAACAAAAAGAAATAGTTTAGTTCCAAAGGATAACTGGACTTCTATATAAGTCATAAGTCATACTTCACCCATACTCATTGCCATCAGATTGAATATGACTCATACTGATGGAATAAGGACAACGTAAATGGCCCCTTAAGGTTTCCAGGACTGCAATCTTTATGGACGTAGAATGCTTCAACTTTCTCCCACAAAGCTCCTGGCAGCTTTGAACTGATCAACTTTTGGTTAACAGCTGGGTGCTTAACCACTGCACTACCCGGGTCCCCCAGTCTTGAAAGGAGGTAAGGTCTAAACACGTGTACATCAAGTGTCTGCAGAACATACAGATTTATTTGGGAGTATTGAGGTGATAATGAATGAATCAGAAATCTTCAAGCCATGAGCAATGAGGAAAATCTGCTTTCAAAGACGAACAAAGCTAGAGTAAGTATTTAGCCTAAGACTCCTTAATTACTTTCCTTAAAAGTAGTACTTATAGCTGTGTGGAAACCCTTTTGGCATAGACATTAAGTGCTACATGTGCTAGCCAAAAGGTCAGCAGCTGGATTCTACCACGGTCTCCTTGGAAACTCTATGGAGCAGTTGTACTCTGTGTTATAGGGTCACTATGAGTCAGAATAGACTTGATAGCAATAAGTTTAGGGTATAGCTCTGGGCTTATCTCTTCAGTCATTAGATATATTGCCCTCAAAACTAATACAGGATTACTGTACTGATCTCTTACTATGAAAGACAGTAAATATAGCAGTTAAGAGTGTGGGCTCAGAAGCTACAGTGCCTGGATTTGAAATGCAGCTCTGCCGGATTCTGGCATTTGACCTTATGCAGCCATGTAATTACAGTAGCTGGTAGCTGCTCCCTGGAGTTCTTATTTGGTGGATGTGGTTAACACGCTCAGCCTCTGACCTGAAGGCTGGTGGCTTAACTGCACATTGAGGAGCCACAGAAGAAAGTCCTGGTGACCTACTTCCAAAAAAAAAAATTCAGCCTTTGAAAACCTTATGAAACACAATCTACTCTGACACAAATGGGGTCATCATGAGTCAGAAATTGACTCAGCAACAACCAGTAGTAGTGGTGTGGTTACAACTCCCTAGGTGGTTGTGAGATTTAGCTGAGTTGATGTATCTAAAGGCCTTGGAACAGTGTCTGGCATGTAACAGGTGCCATATAAATATAAGCTATTATTGCAATTATAACATTATTTTTATTAGAAAAGTATTTGGTTGGGGGTAAAACTCAGTAAATGTTAGCTGCTTTACAGCAGGTAAGAACAAGTCTGTAGCTGCAAGCATGCTTCCAAACCTTTGAGTAAAGGTAGGAAGCTCATTCTAAAGACAGAATTGGCTACTAACATAAAACCCATTGCTGCTGAGTTGGTTCTGACTCATAGTGACCCTGAAGGAGAAAGTAGAAGAACCACATAAACCCAAAGAGTTTCCAAGGAATGCCTGGTGGGTTCAAATGCTGTTCTTTTAGTTAGCAGCCATAGCACTTTACACAATGCCACTAAGGTTTGAGTAGCTGTGGAAAGTTCCAAGTGACCTCTGGAGGTACCCATCACAAGACCTGAACATCAGTGTAATTCCGTTTTAAAACTGCATCCATTAACATTATATAACCTGATGAAAGTGTTGCTGTCAGTGAAAATGATATCATCTACACAAAAAGACTGATTACAGTCAGTTTCTGTAGGAGATAACAGCTCTGTACCGGGTGCTGTGATGTACCAGGAGCTGTCTGCGGGAATCAAGAACTCTCCCAGGTACTAGGAGCCTCCTCTGAGAACCACTGTGGCTGAAGAAAGCAGCGTTACCCAAGCTGCCTCTTTTGATGGACACCCCACAACACATTACTGATCAGCATGGGAGCATGAAGGCCTGCACCTCTTGCTTTGGCTAGGATCCGCTTTGAGGGGTTACCAAGATCCAGATGTCCCTATAGGTTGGAGGGGAACTTTGTGGGAAATGCATCCCAGATCAAATTGTTTCTCTGCCTGGTCCCATTTCCTTCCCCGTCTTTCACAGGTGTTGATCCCAAGAGAACTCCTTAATAGACTTTGTACTCAGGGTCTGCTTTCTGGGAACCCCAATCTGTAAAAACCCCCATGCTGCTTCCTGCCTCTGAGATTTGCACTATTGTTATTGTTAGGTTCTGACTTATAGTGACCCCATCTGCAACAGAGCAACACCCTGCTAGGTGCGAAACCATCGTCACATTCATTGCTCTGTCTGAGCCCGTTGTTAGAAGCCACTATTTGTTTCCTTGCTTATTGTTTTAATTTGCATGGTTCTGATCACTACTGGGTTGAGCATCTTTTCACTGTTTTCTTTTGGAAGTTACTCTGCAAACATTATGGCTACTCACTTCGTCATCTCCTTGAGGTGCCCCCACCCCTCTCTGGGGTTTTGAGACACAATAAGCTTGGAGTGCAGATTTTCACATTTAGATGCAATAGCATCAATGGCTGGGGCTAACGCCTCATTGGTAATAATGCACTTGGCTTTGGATGATTGTAACCTGTAGAGGATGTCTTTCTGGGTCAGTTGAGTGGTTCCAGTAATTAAAACTGTCCCTAAGGGAGCAGAAAAGAAAGAATGTTTAGAAAGAAGGATTTCCTGCGTCAGGTTAGTTAGGGTAATATAAATAGTTACATATATATAGTCTGTATTTCTCATAGCAGGTTAATTTATCAGGCAAGGTAACCATTTATCTTCATTATTCAGCTTTTGCCTTTCAAGGGATATCAAAGCCTATGAGACTTTTTATCCTAAAAAAACTCCAGTTGCTGCGAGTTCTGATTCATGGTGAGCCCATGTGTTGCAGGGTAGAAATGTGCTCCCTAGAGTTTTCATGCCTGTGGCTTTTCAGAAGCAGATCACCAGACCTTTCTTCTGAGGTGCTCTTGGATGTTGCTCTTGGATTTGAACTGCCAACCTTTACATTAGTACTGGTTGTAATATCTTAGCATTATATTCGTTCCAATATGAAAGGGTGTTTAATGCTGGATAATTATCTTTTGAAGACTGGAAACTTTCAGTGGTGTAGTGGCTGAGAGCTATGGCTGCTAACCAAAGGTTGGCAGTTTGAATCCACCAGGCATTCCTTGGAAACCCTTTGGGGCAGCTCTATTCTGTCCTGTAGGGTCACTATGAGGTGGGATTGACTCAGGTTCAGTGTGGTTTTGGTATTTGAAGACTGTTCATAAATTGAGCTAGAAAGGAATTTTATTTGAAAAGTGGTTATTACCCAACATATATCGAGTACTTTCAATGTGCCAGGTACTATTATAAGTTTTTTGCATGTTTTAACTCATTTAATACCCACTAAGAAACCACAAAAAACCACAAAACTAGGAATAATTTACCCAAGATCACCAAAGTAGCAAGTGACAGTACAGATGAATCTTTTTTTTCTTTTTCTTTTTTACTGTGATTAAGTGAAAGTATATAATCCAAATCAATTTTGCATGCCCACCTATCTGCAGCTTCTTCTGCTCTCTGTACCCGGGGACAGCACATTCCTCCTTTTCGCTCTATATGTCCACCCTCTTCTCTCCCTTCTAGAAAGAGACCGGTAGGACAGCCTGCTGTGAATACCTAGAACCGTAAAGTACCCGCACGATATGGTCACACTGTGTCCGCAGGTTCAGTCCATTTTTGTCTGAAGAGTTGACCTCAGTAGTGTTTTCCAGTCAGGGGCAGCTGCAGGGCTAGGGACCACGCTCCTAGGGGATCCCCCATGCCATTGGACCGGCAGTTCTGGTCTTTTAGTAGCGTTCTTGAGCTGCACCCCTCTTTTTCTTGTGTTGCCACAGGGACTCAATATTGTGTGCCCCCTCACAGCTGTCTTCGGTGGTGGCCGGGCACCATCTGGTTCTTCCGGTCCCATATTGATACAGTCTCACATTCACATGGGCCCTTCTTTCTCCTCATGTCTCTGTTGATTTTGGTGATCATCTCTTCCAGGTGAGTTGGGACCATTTGGTGTACCTCAGATGGCAGACCCCAGATGCCACTCACTGATGTGGGTTGTAGAATAGGCTAGTTATGGCTAACAAAAGGCTAGGTATGCCAGTTGGTCTCAATGTCCCTTGAGAGCGTGGTCCCCAGACCTGCACCCCTGCTACTCTATCCTTGCAGTATTGGGTTGAGATTAGAAAAGCTTTTAGTTTATAGTGAAGTCTAGTTAAGTGGATCTACTTTCTACTGTGTGCTGTCACTGCTTTCACCTAACCAAACTTCTGTCAACTAATCTGTGACCAACTCCCTCCTTCCCTCCCTCCCTCCCTCCACACTCTTGTAGCCATCAAAGAGTCTTTTTTTCTGTACATAAGTCTATTTTTAAGTCCTCATAGCAGGGGTCTCATACAATATTTATCGTTTTGCTGCTGACTGATTTCACTCAGCATAATGAAACCAGGTTATGAGATGCTTCCTAAAAAACCGTCATTGTTCTTTATCATTGCATAGTGTTCCATTGAGTGTATGTACCATAGTTTGTTTATCAATCCATCTGTTGATGGACATCTAGGGTGACTCCATCTTTTAACTATTGTGGACTGTGCTGCAATAAACATTTGTGTGCATGTATCCGTTTATGTGACAGCCTTTTTTTCTGTAGGATATATTCCAAGCAGTGGGATTACTGGATCAAATGATATATCTATTTCTAGCTTTTTAAGGAAACACCAAGTTGCTTTCCAAAGAGGTTATAGCATTTTACAATCTCACCAGCAGTGTAGGAGAGTTCCAGTCTTTCCACAGCCTCTCAAACATTTGTTGTTTTGTGTTTTGGGGATTATGGCCAACCTTGTTGGGGTGAGATGGCATCTCATTGTAGTTTTTAGTTGGATTTCTCTATAGCTAAAGATTGTGAGCATTTCCTCATATGTCTTTAGGCTTCCTGGATGTCCTCTTTGGTGAAGTATCTGCCATCTCCTTTGCCCATCCCTTAACTGGGTTATTTACCTTTTTCTTATTGATATTTTACAGTACTTTCCAGGTTATGGAGATCAGATGACGATCTGAAATGTAGTTGCCAAATATTTTTTCCCATTCTAGAGGTGGTCTTTTAACTCTTTTGATAAAGTCTTTGGATGAACAAAACTGTTTAATTCTTAGTAGTTCCCATTTATCTATTTTTATTTCTGTTGATCATGCTTTGTTTGTCAGATTTTGAAGTCTGTCTAGCCTGTGTATTAGAACTCCCATTGTTGACCCAGGGGATGAATCTTGCAGCCTAGCTCCAGGGCCACTTGAGAACCAAAAAAATCTGTTGCCATTGAGTTGATTTTCACTCATAGCAATTCTATAGGACAAGAACTTCTCCATAGGGCTTTCAAAGCTGTAATCTTTATGAGAGCAGACTGTCACATTTTTCTGCTATTGATCAATGGCTGGTGTGTTCAAACTGCTGACCTACTGGTTAGCAGCTGAGTGCTTAACCACTGTGCAGCCCTCAAAATGCACATGATTGCTTGCCAGTTCTTTCCAAACAGGATTAAGGCATGCATTTCTTCTATGATTCTGCTCCTACCAGCTGAGTAGCACACTGCTGTAGCTGTCACATACTGTCAGGTTGGTAATGACTCATAGTGACCCAGTGGACAACAGAACAATACACTGTCCAGTCCTGCAGCCATCCTCACAATCATTGCTATGTTTGAGGCCATTGTTGAGCCACTGTGTCAGTCTGTTGTGCTGACAGTCTTCTTCTTTTTTGGTAATCTTCTACTTTAACAAGCTTGATGTCCTTCTCCGAGGACTGGCCCCTGCTGACAACGTGTCCAAACTATGTGAGATGAAGTCTCTCCACTTCCACTTCCAAGGAGCATTCTGGCTATACTTCTTTGAAGACAAATTTGTTTGTTCTTCTGGCGGGTCATGCTATATTCAGTATTCTTTGCCAGCACCATAAATCAAAGGCATCAATTCTTCTTCTGTTTTCCTTATTTATTGTCCAGCTTTTGCATACATATGAGGTGACTGAAAAATATTATGGTTGGTTTGAGTCAGGCAATCTTTAGTCCTCAGGATGACATTTTTGCTTTTTAGTATTTTAAAGAGATTTTTTGCAGCAGATTTTATATATGTATTCCAAACTAGCTGCTAGTGAGTCAACTCTGACTCATGGTGACCCAATCAATGTGTATCAGAGTAGAACTATGTCGCATAGGCTTTTCATTGACTCAATTTTCCAGAAATAGATTGCCAAGCCTTTCTTCCAAAGTACTATTGGGTAGACTTGAATCTCCAGCCTTTCAATTACCAGCTATGTGTGTTAAATATTTATATCACTCAGAGATGCAAGGTGATGATAAATGGGCACTGTTTAAAGCTAGAGAATGATCCTTGGCTGCGAGGGTTAGGGAGCTGCTTAAATAGAATGGCCAGGGATGGCCTCTGTGAGGAGGACTCATATTTATATTTAAGTTTCACATAAGTGTTCAAAACTTCCAGAAATAAAATGTTCATTTTCTCTTCCTAGTTGTTATCTTGCATGAGTGCATGAGGATTGATACATGCTACTGAAACCGGACAGGAGAAAGATCCAAAGAAAGCACTAGAGAGTAGCAGAACGAGCACAGCCCTGGAAATGTGGGCTCCAGGGTTCTCGTTCTGCCTGTTTCTCTAATTAGCATGTGGCCTTGGCCAACTTACCAAATCTTTCTGGATCTCTCTTGCTTCATCTATACATTGAAAAAGTGGTCCTCAAAGAGTGATCCCTGGAACCAGCAGTATCAATATCTGGGATCTTGTTAGAATTATAGAATCTCAGGTCCCACCCAGGCCTCTATGACCAGAATCTGCCTTTTAACAAGATCTCCAAGTGATTCACATGCACATGAAAGTTTAAGAATAATTAAACTGGATTATTTTTTAGATCCATTCCCAATTTGAAATTTTTTGAAAATTCTAGAAACTGCTGATGAGGGCACTGGGCTAAAGAACTAACTTGTTAACATGGACAAGTGACTTGATCTTTCTTGTCCCCCATCTATGAATCCTTAGCTTCCCTATTTATAAAATGAAGCATCCCTTTTCTATTCATACAGCTCTTATGAAGATAAAATGAACAAACATTTATTTTAAATTCTGAGGGACCATGTATACAGGAACATTGAATGATCTATCAACTGAGTTTGGGTGTTGCACCAGCTTTCTGGGTAAATATTACCTAAAGTAAGAGTCTAACTGATTAGAGATTAATATTTTTAAGTTGTATTCTGAGATTTCTGTTTTAGTGGGACTTAGCCTATAATACATAGAAAAGAATTTGAAAATTAAAATTTAATATTAAGAGTTTATTGTTGGTACTGAGTTACAAAGAGGATCTGTTTGAGAACTCAGATATAAGGGAAGTAGACTGGCTTACAAGAGCTAAATGATAAATTCAACATAAAATAGAACCAGCCAAGCCAAGTGCCGTCGAGTCGGAGCCGGAATAGAACAGAGATACATAAAATCCCTATAAAATAGACGTAATGGTTCACAGAGAAGTAAGGCTAAACCACACTGGGATTTTGCTATATTAATGAATGTATCTGTACCAATACCTGTATCTCTTCACTGTGTTTATTCAATCTGTATGCCCATCAAGTAATCTAAGAAACTGAATTATACAAAGAACACAGCATCAGGGTTGGAGGAAGGCTCGTTAACAACCTGCAATATGGAGACAGCACAGTCTTGCTTACTGAAAGCAAAGAAGACTTAAAGCATTTACTGGTGAATGTCAAAGACTACAGCCTTCAGGATGGGTTGTACCTTAGCATAAAACAAAAGTCCTCACAACAGGATGAGCAAGAAGCAACACAATAAATGGAGAAAATATTGAAATGGTCTAAGATTTGATTTTACGTTGATCCACAGTGAATGCCCATGGAAGTGTTGTTGCTGTTGTTGTTGTTAGGTACCATTGAATCAGTTTGAACTCAAAATGACCCTGTAGGTCAGAGTAGAACTGCCCCATAGGGTTTCCAAGGGGCACCTGGTAAATTGGAACTACTGACCTCTTGGTTAGGAGCCATAGCGCTTCACCACTACACTATTACACCACCAGGATTTCCAGGCAGCCCATGAAAGTTATACCCAAGAAATCAAACAACATATTGCACTGAGCAAATCTACTGCAAAAGTCCTCTTGAAAGTCTTAAAAAGCAAAGATAGCACTCGAGAACTAAGTTGGGCCCAACCCAAGCCATGGTATTTTCAATTGCCTCATATGCATGCAGGAGCTGAACAGTGAATAAGGAAAACAAAAGAAGAATTGATGCCTTTGAATTATGGTATTGGCAAAGAATACTAACTGTAGTAGCATGGACTGCCAAAAGACAAATACATCTATCTTGGAAGAAGTTACAGCTAGAGTGCTCCTTGGAAGCAAGGATGGCCGGACTTCGTATCACTTACTTTGGGCATATTATCAAGAGGGTCCAGTGCCTGGAGAAGGACATCTTAGTTGGTAAGATAGAGGGTCAGCAAAAAATAAGATCCTCAATGACATGGATTGACATAGGGGCTACAACAATGGGCAATGATATTGGAGAAGAAAATGGACTTTGGAGATGCTTAAAACAACTAACAATCTTCCTGCCTTCGAGTCCATTCCAACTCTTAGTGACCTTGTAGAACAAAACAGAACTGCTCTATAGGAAACCCTAGTAACATAGTGGACTGTGTACTACATCTGCTAACCAAAAGATCAGCAGTTCAAATCCTCCAGGCACTCCTTGGAGACTGTATGGGGCAATTCTATTCTAACCTCTAGAATCACTATGAGTGAGACCTGACTCAACGACAGTGGATTGAATAGAGTTTCCAAGGCTGTAATCTTTAAGGAAGCAGACTGCCACACCTTTGTCCTGATGAGCAGCTGGTGTGTGCCACCATTAATTTAGCAGTCTGATGCTTAACCAGGGTACCACAGAGCCCCTTCTGGAGACACTTGAGGAATCAAATTAACAAAGACATAGAGACTTACTATGAGGGAGGAGTCACAGATGGCTGGCTTAGAGCAGCAGATGGGTGGTAATTAACCAGGAAAGGAAATACAGGCAGAAGGCAAGAACTAAAGTGGCTGGGAGGCAGATAATAAATTCAGTTGTGGATGCTTTGAATTTCAGATACCTATGAGTCCTGTGGAAACCCTGGTTGCCTAGTGGTTATGTGCTACATCTGCCTACCAAAAGGTCTGCAGTTCAAATCCAGCAGATGTTCCTTGGAAACTCTATGGGGCAGTTCTACTCTGTCTATAGGATCACTGTGAGTCATACTTGACTTGACAGCAGTGGGTGGGTGAGTCCTATAGGAGAGGGAGAGCAGCAGGTATGACAGTATTCAATTGCTGGTTTTTCCTTTTTTTTTTCATTAATTTAACAAACCTTTCAGGAAAAAGAACCAACTCCTTATGTAGGTCATGGCAATCCCATGCATGTGGAGTAGAGCTGTTCATAGAGCTTTCAAGGATGTAACCCCTCAGAAGTAGCCTCCCCAGGCCTGTTTTCTGAGGTGCCTCTGAGAAGGTTTGAACCACCGACCTTTCTACTGGTGGTTGAGCATGTAACCAATTATGCCACCCAGGGATTCCTTCAGACTCCATGCAACTCAAAGACAACTAACAACAATGATTTAGGTCAAAATACATTACATGTTTCCAACACATTTCTAAAGTTTCCAAGGTAAATCCTTTATTGTGCAAAATTCTTCTTCAAATAATATATCCAAATAAATGTCTTGCTGTTCTTTAGATCGTTTGGAAAAATCTTTGACCTGGCTTAGCTTAAATATCATCAGAGTGTATGCTTTACTAACCTGTTCGAAGACAGGCCACATTTGCAAGCCACCACTCTGGGACCCTGGGCAGAATTGTGATGACTCGATCTCCCCTTTGCAGTGCGCAGGCTTCTGTAAGTATATTGGCCAATTTCCTGGATAAAGAGCCCAGCTCCTCAAAACTCCATCTCACCTCTTCTCCATTTCCGTGTACCCACCAGAAGGCTGGATTGGAAGGCCTCTTACCAGCCTAAGGAAAGAGACACCAGTTGTGGATTTTAAAGTGTAGTGTGGTTCAATTCTACTTCAACTGACTGACTAGAATATGTTCTACAAAAACAATTCACAGACGGGTTAGAACATACATGAAATATTTGGAAATACCCTGAGGTCCTTATTTCTAGATGTTGGAAGAGCTGTTATCTCTTCTGATCCGTGTCATTTTTCATTTAGTCTGACTATTTTTCTTTCCAGAAAGTTAAAATTCCGGCATCTATATATGCTTCTTTCCATGCAGTATCTATGCCTCATTTCCTAGCATCTCTGACTCTTAGAATCACATTTCCTCTCCTTTTTTTTTTCTTCTTAATTTAACCTAGAATGATACATTTGTGTAACCCAGGGTTTCACAACCAGGGAATTATTGGCATTTGAACTGAATAGTTCTTTGTTGTTATCCTGGGGTAGTAGAAACAGTTAATGAGCTCATTTGCTAAAGGAGAAGTTAGAGATGCTAGACTACCCAGAGGCACCTTGAAGAAAGGCCTGGCAATCTACTTCTGAAAACTTGGCTCTTGAGAACTCTATAGAGCGCAGTTCTGTTCTGACACCTCTGGGGTTGCCTTGAGTCAGAATCTACCCCATGGTGACTGGTTTGATCTGATTTCTTAATTCTTGGTTGTGAGGGGCTGTGCACTGCAGGCTATTTAGCATTCCTGGCCTCTACTGACTAGATGAGAGTTGTGTCTTTCTCCCCTAATCTTGACAACAAAGATGTCTCCTGATGCTACCAGATGAATTCTGGAGGGACAAAATTGCTCGCAGCTAAGAACCACTGACGCCTCCTGACCAACCAACCCTTGCTCCATACCCTTTCTGTCTTGCTCCATTTATCCAGGACATCTTCAGCAAAGTTGAAATATTCTGGGATCTCCAGTTTGAAGTCCTGTTTCAGGGATTCATAACTAGTGAAATTCTGAGGGGCTACTGTTCCATAATCTTTATATAATGCTTTCACAGAACCAGCAATTGCTGGGTGCTGAAAACACCTGATCCGACATAATATTGCCATGGTGACAGGACGTAGCATCAGTCTTGTTGGCTGTTTTGGCACTCAGGATTTTCACAGTGACCAGTTCATCTGAAAAGACAAGCAAAAAGGACATGTTTGTTCTATGCTGAAAGTAGCCAGTCACAAAAACAGCTAAGCTTTATTATTTAATAATTTGTCCTGAAAATTAAAATTGTTACATATATGTTGGAACCCTGCTGGTGCAATGGTTAAGCGCTTGGCTGCTAACTTAGAAGTCAGCAGTTCAAATCCACCCACTGCTCCTTGGAAACTATGGGACAGTTTTACTGTGTCCAACAGGGTAGCTATGAGTTGGAATCCACTCGGCAGCAATGGGTTTTAACATATGTTACTATAATAAACATGACAACATCATAATAGTACCATTTTCTGAGCACTCACTATGTTCCAAATACTGTGCTCGGTGTTTTACATGTAAATTTCTCATTAACTCCTCATCGTAACCCTGAAGTTGGTGCTATTTCGTCCCTGTTTACAGACAGAGAAAATGAGGCTCGGGGAGATTGAAGATTTCATAATTAGTAACAGGCAGATGCTAGATTTGAACCTGGAACTGTCTAAGTTCTATTTTCCTGACTCCTACATACTCTTGCCCCTACCTGTTTGTCAGTTTGTTATACGGTGGTGGCTTGAGTGTTGCACAAAGCTATGTTAATGGTATCTCAAACACCAGGAGGATCACCCATGGTGGGCAGGTTTCAGGGAAGGTTCCAGACTAAGACATACTAGAAGAAAGGCCTGGCAATCTGAAAATGAGCCAATGAAAACACCATGGATCACAGCCAAATATTATCTGATAAAGTGCTGGAGGATGTGTCCTCTAGGTTTGAAGCTACTCAAAATACACAGTGGCCGCAACAGACTCACAGGGCAGCATTTCCTCCTGGTGTGCATTGTGTTGCCTTGGGTTGGAGCTGCTGAGAGTGACTAACAATGCAACATGTGCATTTCCAAAGGGAGGATCTGAGTCATCCAGGCAGTTACTCTCACTGAAAGCAAAGGGATAAGTCTTTCATCTATGGATTTCAAAAGTAGCTCATAAATATTAGGGAGACTTGCAAAGTGGAAGTCTACCCCACAGATGAAGAAACTGAGAATAGCCCATAATTAGGCATGAAGTTTCCATTAAAGATTTTGAATTTATAGACTGCAATTCCCATGCTTCCAACAGGAGCCCATGCTATCCTACAGATCAGGGAACTGGCTGGAGCAATTGGCCTTAGACTGCATTTACTGGAGATGTAGTAATCAGACTTTAGGTTTTAGGACATTTGTGGGAGAGGCCCCCTGGGCAACTCAGCACTCCCTGCTGCTGTGGGAAATCGTTTGATTACTATGTTAATTGCTTGGCTGAGATCTCATAAATGAGACTGTTAAAAATGAAGGTGTAGGAATTATGAGTATATAAGGGTCTCTTTATACTTGTGGTAAGTTCCAGATCACCTACATGAAACATGTATTACTCTCACACTCATTAAATTTTTTTGGTGAGAGTAATAAACTGGTTTATTTTTAACTGCAGTTCTAGCTGTGTGGCATGTAAGACAGCATGGCTATGTGGCAGCATTACTGTATCGATAAATTGCCAAAATAATCATTAGTGATAGATGTCAGCCTTCAGTTTTGCTCTAAATGGACCAGGTTTTGGGGCATCATGTTGGTGTACCCAATGCATGGGGAGATCTGGGCTCTTCTGATCTTTTCACCTATTTGTTTGAGGACCTGACAAATCAATGAGCTTGAGCCCTTGGAGATCATCTGCTTTGAGCCTCTTCAGTTTTCCCTGTGAAGAACACTGAGCTCCAGAGACGAGAAGCAGCTTGCTTCAATGCATCATGTCAAAGCTAGAACTAGAACTCAAGTGTTTGGATTCCCACTTCAGTGTTCTCTAGAGCAATGTTTTCCAACTCTGGTTGTATATTTGAACACCCAGGAAAGCTTTTTTCAGAATGGCTGGTGCTTGGGTCCTGGGATAATGAAATCAGAGTACCTGGGAGTAGGGGCTGGGCTTCTTCTTTTTTTTTTTTAAGTCCGTCAGAGGACTCCAAGGCTGAAGATCGCTGAGTTGTAGAGGCTGTGATCTGTAAACCTGTAGCATTAGCATCACATCAAAGATTTCTAGAGGTGCCCGTTCTCTGGCTCCACCCCAGGTCATTGCATGAGTAAACCAAAAACACCAAGTCAGTTGTCACTGACTTGATTCCAATTTACAGCAACCTTACAAAGTAGAACTGCCCCATAGAGTTTCCAAGGAGCAGCTGGTGGATTCAAATTGCCAACCTCTTTGTTAGCAGCTAAACAAACCCTTAACCACCATGTCACCAGTACTCTTTTGAATAAGCAAGTTTTAACATTCACACAAGGTCCTCTGATGATTGATGTGCACATTAATGTGCAGGAAACCTTGGTCTATAGGGTGGTTGCCAAAACACATTGGCCCCACCCATGGGATATGATCGAAGTCTTATGATTTGAACTATTAACTGTTTTAAACCTCAGTTTCACACTTTACCGAAGTGGAAAACAGTGGAACCTTCAACAGAGGGCTCCACTGAAGATTAAATGAAATAGTGCATGCAAAGTGCTTATTGTGATGCCTAACATTATCCACTAAGACAGAGACTGGCAAGCTTTTTCTATAAAGGACAAGGTAGTAATATCTAGGCTTTGCATACCTAAGAATATTTATATCATTGCAGAAAACTCTACTGGGCAGCACAGATCTATATTAGTAATAGTTTAGAACAGGATTGATAGGAAACATTAAAACATAGGAAAATTGAGGGGTAAGTTTCCCACAACAGGAATTTCCTAAGGATTCAGCTTTAGCAAAGTGTTGACCATCTCTTTTCTCTTCCCTAAGCTGCTGTGTGAGCACAAGTGTGAATAGGAATCTCTCGAGCATTCTCTGGGTTCTAGGAGAAGAGACTGATGTTAGGACAGAAAAAAAATCGTGGTGAGACCTTGTTTCCCAATAAGTTGAGTCTCCAAGTCCCCAAAGGTCTTTCTGTTTTGGCAGAATGAGAACCAACTCTCTCTGTTGTTTGCTAGGAATAGACAGCACGCCTATGAGGATGAAGTAAACTACATTTGCAGCTTTCTAAGTCTTGCTTTACCTTTACCTGAGGGAGTCCCCTCATAGGCCTCTGAACTTAGTTTCTGAATGAGAGATCTTTCCCTTCTTACAGAGTTAGAAACTGAAGGAAACTGAAGCTAGGTAGTCAACACCTAGTTTTTAGATCTAACTTTTCTCTCCTGGTTTTTAAAACTTATTTTTGGATAATGTCCTTAGAGGGTTCAAAAATATAAAAATCTGTCTCCCATCCCTAGTCTTGTAGCTGCCTTGCCTACGCAGCCCCTGTGTAACCACCAAGTCTCGCTTCAGGATTTCTTTATGGGTATTCAAGCAAATATGACTATAGATTCGTATTTCTCAGGTAGAATATATACTATTCTGTCCTGGAAAAAAAAATCAGCACCGTGTTTTAAGGATCTCTCCATATCAGTACACAAAGATCTTCCTCATTCTGTCTTCCTGCTTGTTTGCTTGCTTGTTTTGACCAGTTGCATGGAATTCCAGTAAAGAGCTGCACCACAGTTTCTTAAACTCATTCCTCATGGACGATCATTTGGCTTGTTTACATTGATCTACAATTTAGATGAAATTTTGAAACTGTGTTTTGATTCTGTCATTACTTGGCTGTAACAACAAAAAGTATTTTAAAAGAGTTATTAAGAAATACTAGGGAGGAAGTGAGCCAATGTGGCACTATAGATAGACAGAAACACCACATCATCCCTCCACAGCAAAGACCCCAAAACTAAGTAAAACAGATACAAATATCAAGCCTAGAACACTAAGCATCAAATGAAAAGATAAAGAACCAAGAACCGAATGGAATAAGAAACTGAAAGAATGAAAGGAAGAGAAAGATATGGAGCAGAGGTCTCTTATGAGCTAAGGCAGCACCAATTCACCATCTTGGACTCCTGTCTGAGATCAGTGGACAGGGAATATGAGAACACAGCTTCATGTAGCTCCCAGGAGGAGGCAGAGCACCTGCTAACTAGTGATATGTGACATGCTTTCCCACCCTCCACCATTCTTTCCTCTGCTTGGCTTCCCCACTTCCCCAAAGCCCTGGTTACTTGGCCAGGAGGTCCTCACCACTTGGATTCACACAGCCTACAATGGGTAACTCCTTCAGTGCTGTTTCTGTGTTGCTGATTTTGCTTTTCTCAGCTTCTTTTGCTTTCTTTTCTGTCTCTTATCTTCCCCTTCCCCTTCAACATTCTTCAACACCTGAGTCTGTATGTCATCTTTGTTTCTTTTTTACAGACTAGGTAAAGAGAGTTTCCCTAGAGTATGGCTTGCACTGCTTTTTATCCTTTCATCCTACAAGAAATGAAAGGGAAGCAAGCAGAGAACTGAGAACCTCACAGCACCAAGAAAGCAGCACTGGGAATGGAGTGTGTCCTTCAGACCTGAGGTTCCTGTGCCAAGACACTCTGTGACCAAAGACTAATTGCAACACAAGGACTTTCCTTCAGAGCTGACAGAGAGAAAGCCTTCGCCTGGAGCAGACATCCTGAATTCAGATTTGTAACCTACTGGACTGTGTGAGAATAAACTTTTCTTTTTCAAAGCCATCCACTCTGTGTTATTTCTGTTAGAGCAGCACTAGTTGACTAAAACAGAAGATAAGGATAAATTTCAAGGTAACCACGAAAAAGTTAATAAACCTGCTCGTTAACATAAAGAAGAAAAGCACAAAATCTCGGTTAAAACAAAATCTACAAAATCAAAAGAAATGAAAACAAATCCATGGAACAAAGAAAACATCAGCACCCTCCAAAAAAAGTACCACAAAATGGCAACAATAAACTCACACCTATCAGTAATTATACTGAACATAAATGGCCTAAATGTACCCATGAAGAGACAGAGAATAAAAGAATGGATTAAAAAATAAAATAAACAGGATCCATCAAAATGCTGTCTACAAGAGATACACACAAAGAAGTAAATTTGTTAAAATTCAAAGAATAGGAGAAAAAAGAGTAACAAGCTGTTTGCTACTACAAAAAGAGCAGGAGTGGCAATACTAATCTCAGATAAAATAAACTTTAAAACAAAATCCACCATAAAAGACAAAGAAGGGCATTATATAATGTTTAAAGAGATGATCCATCATGAAGACATAACCGTAATGAATATCTGTGCATCCAATGACAGGACTCTAAAATACACAAAACAAACTTGAATAGCACTGAAAAGAGAAACTGACAATAATTATCAGAAGACACAGTAATAGTAGGAGACTTCAACACATGACTCTTGGTAAAAGACAATGTATAGAGAGAAACTCAATAAAGATACAGTAGATCTAAAAGTCACAAACAGCCAAGTTGAACTCATAGTCGTATATAAAACATTCCACCCAACAGCTGCAAAGTGCACAGTCTTTTCCAGTGCATATGGAGCATTCTCCAGAATAGACCACATTTTAAGCCACAGAACAACCCTCGATAAGATCCAAAACACTGAGATAATACAAATTATCTTCTCCAATCACGGTGCCATCAAAGTAGAAATCAACAGCAGAAAGAAGCAAGGGGGGAAAAATCAATTACATGGAAACTGAATAACACCCTGCTTAAAAACCACTAGGTAATAGGAAAAAAATCAAAGAGGGGATTAAAAAAAATTCCTATCATCAAACAAGAATGAAAATACATCATAACAAAACTTTTAGGGCAGAGCAAATGCAGTCCTCACAGGTCAGTTCATAACAATAGATGCTCATATCAAAAAAGAAAAAAAGAATAAAATCAAAACATTAGCCAAACAACTCAAAAAAAAAAAAGAATAGTAAAAGAAGCCAATAGCCACAAGAAGTGAGGAAACAATATAGGTCAGGGCAGAAATAAATGAAGTGCCAGCCAAGTGCCGTGGAGTCAGATAGAAAAATGGTGAAAGAATCAACAAAACCAAAAGTTATACAAATAATACACCACAGTCAGGTAGGATTTGCACGAGATATACAAGGATGGTTCAGCATCAGAAATTCAGTCACTATAATCCATCACATAAATAAAGGAATTACATGATCATCTCAATTGATACAGAAAAGGCATTTGACAATACTCATTCCTGATTTTAAAAAAAAAAAAACTCAATAAAATCGGTATAGAAAGGAAATTCTCAACATATTAAAAGACATCTAGTTGTTGGAAATCCTGGTGGCTATGACTGCTAACCAAAAAGGTCAGGAGTTCAAATCCTCCAGGTGTTCTTTGGAAACTCTTTGAGGCACTTCTGGTCTGACCTATAGGGTCACTTATGAGTCAGAGTCAACTCAACGGCAATGGCTGTCTGAATCTTCTAGGGCTGCTGTAACAGAGAGGACACAAGAAAGTGACTTTAACAAAGAAAAATGTATTTTTTCACAGAAAGTAGGCTAAACTTCTAATTCTGGGCATCAGCTCCAGGGGAAGGCTTTTTCTAACAACATTCCCATAAATCTTTGCCCAGATCAGGCAATTCTCCATGCAGGGACCCTGGGCCCAAAAGACTTGTTCTGCTCCTGGCATTTATTTCTTGGTGATATGATATCTCAGCTCTCTATTTGCTTCCTTTTCCTTTTATCTCTTGTAAGATAGAAGGTGGTACAAGCCACACTTCAGGGAAAATCCATTTATATTGGATCAGGAAAGTCATCAACAAGGGTGTTACATTCCACCCTAATCCTCTTCAACATAAAGCAACATGATTTACAATATATAGGGAAATCAATCACAAAATGGCAGGCAACCACACAAAACTAAGAATTATGGCCTAGCCAAATTTTGGGGGAAAGGGGGAGGTCCAGAGTTTAACACATTATATCATCTATGCAAAATCAACAGCCAACATTTTTCTTTACGGGTTTACTTCTCATGTTTTCAGTGTTGGTTTTGTATTTGTTGAGACTCCTGTATTATGCTTCTTGTTTTGATATGTGTTTTAGTCAGCAAGGGCTGCTCTAACAGAAATACCACAGAGTGGATGGCTTTAATAAGGGAAAGTTTATTCTTACATAGTCTGGTAGGCTACAATTCCATATTCAGGGTGTCTGCTCCAGGGGAAGGCTTTCCCCTTGTCGGCTCTGGAGGAAAGTGAGGTTATTGCATCAGTCTTTGTCCAGGGAGCATCTTGGCGCAGTAACCTTTGGTCTGAAGGACACGCTCTTCTCCCGGTGCTGCTTTCTTGATGGTATGAGGTTCCCAATTCTCTGCCCGCTTCTCTGTCCTTTTATCTCTCGTAGGATGAAAGGATTAAGGGTGGGGCAAGCTGTACTCCAGGGAAACTCCCTTTACAGTGGAGCATGGAGGTAATCCTATGAAGGGATTTACAGCCCCAATCCTTTAACATACAGCATGGGAAAACCACAAAATGGAGGACAATCACAAGATACTAGGAATCATGGCCCAGCCACGTGACTACACATATTTCTTGGGGGACACAATTCAATCCATGACAGTATGTCACATTGTTAGTTTGCTTTACAGCTACCCTTTTGATCCCCCTTAATAGTCAAATTTAAACCAATCGTTAACTTTGTTACATCTCCTTAATTTCCTCATCATCTGAAAGGGCTGTAACTACTGTAATATATCCCTCTTTATAGTGTAATGATGTCATAGTTTTCATGTTAAGATCTCTGGTTCCCCAGTTTTTGTATTTTAGCTTTGACTGAGCTTTGTGACTTTCCTAACTGAGTGGGACTTTGGATGCTGTGTCCTGAATTGCTTCCTTTAGTTTACAACTGATGTTATTGTTTTTCTAAACAATGAGCTTCTTTCAATAATTCTTGTAGCTTTGGTTTGGTTTTAGCAAAGTCTTTAAGCTTCTGTTTATCTGAGAATGTCTTAATTTCACCGTCATATTTGAGAGACACCTTTGCAGGATATATAATTCTTGGTTGGAAATTTTTCTTCTCCTTCAAGGCTTTGTATGTGTCATCCCACTGGGTTGTTGCCAACATGGTTTCTGCCGAGAAGTCAGACAAAAGCCTACAGAGCTTCTCTTTGTACATTCGTTTTGCTTTAAGCCTCGCTGCCTTTAAAAGGCTCTATGTTTCATTTTATTAAGCCTATTTGTAGTATGTCTTGGTGACTTTCTTTTGGGGTCTGGTTTTTGTGGTGTTCAATAAGCATCTTGAATACCTATGTTCTCTTCTTTCATGGTGTCGGGGAAGTTTTCTGTCAGCAACTCTTCAACAATTCTCTCCATATTTTCTGCTATCCCTCCCTGTTTAGGAGCTCCAATTATTCATAAATTATTTCTCCTGATAGAGTCCCACATGCTTCTTAATGCTTCTTCATTTTTCCTGTTTCTTTTGTCCAGTTTCTCCTCATAAATGCTGGTGTCAGTTGCCTTATTTTCAAGTTCATTATATCTGTGTTCTAGTTCCTCCAACCTGCTCTTTTGGCTTTGCACTGAGTTGTTTAATTCTGTAATTTTATTACTGATTTGCTGGATTTCAGATTTTTGATGTTATAGCAGTTCATAAACCTTACTTAATTTTTCATGTTATTCTTTTCTGCATCTCTGATAATTTCAGAAAGGTTTCTTCATCTGGGAAGTTTTTCAAATCTTTATTTTGGGAGTTTTCCAGAGGCACGGTGGTCTGCTTCTTTAAGTGGTTAGATATTGATTGTTGTCTTCATGCCATCCAGAAGCTGTTCAGTTTCTCCACTGTTACACCAACCAGAGCTGTGGTGTAGGTCTTACAAGCTGATTTACTGCAGAGAGAGGTATTGACTTGCCATAGCTGATAGCATTTGGGCCCTCAGGAGTGGCAAGCCCCACCCCCATGCTGACAAAGATGGTATCTCATTGGCAGTTGGCAGATGCTATGATGTGACTTAAAGAAGGGAGGGGTTAGGACCCTGCCTCACTAGGCCCCCAGCTGCCACTACTTTCTCTAGGCACAATTGTGTTAAGAGCAGCTTTTCTGCTGTGAGCAGCTGACCAGACAGGTAGTGTTGCTTAGCATGAAAATTAGCCTCAGCTGAGCCTTCAGGCAAGGCAGATTCCACCCCTCAACTGATCAATATGGCATCCTGCCTGAGCTGCCTTTGTTACAGTGTGAGTCAGTAGATTCTATGGTGCAGCTCAGAGAAGACAGAGGTGTCCATACCTGCAGTCCTCCTAGGTGCTGAGTCAGCAGAAGCAGTAGTCACTGTGCCACTTTCTTGCTACTGACGAGGTATTTTCCCACTTTGTGTTGTGCTGTCCAATCTCACAACCCTACACCTGATCTTGGAGCTCCCAGAATGTCTACACTGCTCCTTTCAATTACTGTTCTAGGCCTTAGTTCTCAGAGGGCATCGAAGAGATGTATGTCTAGTCTGCCATCTTGACCCCACCCCCCCTGCTTTAGATTTTTTTAAAACATCATTCAGGCACTACAATCCCAGAAAATCCAGCAATAGAGCTGCTTCTCCTAGAATTGGCAGAAATAAAAGAGGAATATTAAGCTATTGTATGAGAAAATAAAACCGAAAGCTGTTTGCTTGACATGAACCATCTGAAGAGGTTAAGTGTGCTGAGTAGGATTCTACTCAGTTGAAAAGGCAATGTGAAATAGTTTATGACTTTAATAGATTTTATAGTATATAATCTTTTCTAAACAGGTGCTATAAAACTTTTCGTATGTTAAATTCACTTACGACACTGTCAAACACATAATTAAAATCACCAGTAAAAACTCAATATGACTTTCTCTGGAAGAACCTAAACTAAACTAACTCCTGAAAAAACTCTGAATACAGTCATTTAAGTAGTTTTTATTCCTTTAAAAGATGTTTTGTTTGCCACTCTGGTTAGGAATGACGATATTAGTTGCATTTTAACCGAGGAAGCTAAACATGCACTGTTCTAGTTCAGAATATGGGCAGAGGTACAGTTATTCTTTAAAATGAAGATGACAAGTTATTTATATTCCCTGTAGACAGCACAGAGGTTGGTGTGACATGAGTACTTTTACCCAGTCTCCTGTGAACCCTCAATTCTTGTTTGTACAATGCAGAATGAATAACTTCTTTGCTACCACTTTGTCTTATGTAACTGTGTGTTACAGTTTAAATTCTGACACCATGTTTTCCACCTGTGCAGTTGTGTTCTTTCTGGTCATGTTGCTTTGCTTTGCCCTGTGCTTCAGTTGGATCTTAGTTACATATTTGCACACTGGCCTTTCTATGTTAATCACTTTTGATTTACTAACCTGGTTGTAATTTATGTAACTTTAAACACGGTGACACTGTTCCCTTACCTTAATGAAAATTGCTTAGTGAGCACAGGACAGAGGTAATAGGAAATTCTGGGTTTATACCTAAACTAGGATGAGAAGGGGAATGAGCAGTGTATTGTGGGAGATAATAGTTTGTGAGGACAATTATTTAATGATTTTATTCTTCAAAGTATTTTTATAATGTTGAATTCATTTTGTCTTCACTATGGAAGCTCTGGTGGCATAGTGATCAAGCGCTACTGCTGCTAACCAGAAGGTCAGCAGTTCAAGTCCACCAGGCGCTCCTTAGAAACTCTGTGGGACAGTTCTACTCTGTCCTGTAGGTCGCTGTGAGTCGGAATTCACTTGATAGCACTGGATTTGGTTTGATTTGATTTGCATCCCTGTGAAGTAAGTGGCCAAGTATGAGGTGAATATTGGGTGTTGAACTTTTAGGCCAGTGACTGAAACTAATACAGCACATCTGCCGACTGTGGACCCTTGGGTGTTAGCAGTGCACCACTCTGAGTGTCATTTTCCTCGTCTGTGAAATGAGAAGGATATCTGTGCCACCAATCTCACAGGGCTGTTGTGAGGGTCAAGAGAATAGATGTGAGAGATTTGTGAATGGTAAAGCACTAGAAAGTTGTCTGTTAGTCCTCTTTCCTTTCTTTGGAAGGCCCGTTGAAGCCAGAGGCCTGAAAAGCGCAATATGGGGAAACTGAGGCCAGAGGCCTGAGCGGCTTTGTTTCAGAGCCATGACCCCAACCCCTATGGAAAACATAACACATTCCATAGGGCCTTGAAAAACTGGCATAAATTTAGTGACTTCACTGTGGGCTATGAATAATGCCTTCTCTCTCTTGATAATTGGACTCCAAGCTGTTAGCTAACAACATAGGCAAGAAACTAGGGAGGACATGACAAATCACTTGTTTTGAGCATTTTTTTCAGATTGCCAGCCTAGCAGAGCCCAGCACCAACTTATTGCCCTGACGACCGGCAATGACGAGAGGGATAACAGGCCAGGTGGTGGCTGGCATCAGCCTTGTTGCCTAGATGTCCTGGGGAAATCAGAGGACTGAAGAAACTCAGGCCTCCTTTAAGACCTGTCTTCCCCAAGTCTCTCCTACAGCCCAATGAGAACTAGCATGTGGCCTCTCCCTTTAAAAACCTTTCTCCAAAAACACTAGGGGGGCCCAACTTTGGTGGAAATATCCCCTCTCCCACCTTTGTGTAGCTAGCACACAAATAAAATCTTTGATTTAATTCACCCTAACCTCCTGTCTGAGAGATTGGGCAGGTGGTACAAACTCCAGGGTTTTTCCAGTAACACTATGGCCAGATTTTATCCATCAATTATTTTCCTTGTTGATTGACTGACATTATTTTTTTTCCTTTTTGTTATGATCAAGTGAAAATATACAATTCAAGTCAATTTTGCACGCCTGCCTAGCTGCAACGCCAGCTGCTGTCCTGACCCTGTGACAGCACATTCCTCCTTTTCACTCTCTACTTCTAGTATCCTCTTAACAGACAGGTGTCCCTTCTCCTCTCTCATGTGAAAAGAAACCAGTAGAACAGCCTCCTTTAAATGTATAAAATCAAAAAGTACACACACCACATGCTCACACAGTGTCCCCAAGTCCAGTCCGTTCTTGTCTGGAGAGGAAACCTCAGTACCGGTTTCAGGTCGGGGCCAGCAGCAAGTCTAGGGGCCATACTCTCAGGGTACCCTTGAGGCTGTCGGACCATCAGTTCTGGCCTTTAGTAGAGTTGACTGACATTGTTAAGAAGGAGTCCTAGTTCAAGCATTCTATCCCTATTGTTAGAGAACCTCTCTTTATTGTTTTTTGGTCAAACCACAATACAGAAAGCCATGGGAATCCAGCAAAAGCTGGTTTATCAAAAGTCCTAGCATCTGCTGGAAACAGTGACCAAGCCTGTTATAAGGGTATATTAGCAAGAACCCTGGTGACATAGTGGTTAACTGCTAAGTTGACTAGCCAAAAGTTTGGCAGTTTGAGTCCACCAGGTGCTTCTTGGAAACTCTATGGAACTGTTCTACTCTGTCCTAGAGGGTCGCTATGTGTTGGAATTGACTTAATGGCATTGGGTGTTGTTGTTCTTGTTGTTTATTAGCTAGAATGTGGCCCGTGATCCTCAGCCTCTTCTAATCACAAGTTTGTTTTTGGAGGGGGAGGGGGGCAGATAAACATTAACTTGAAGCGATTTATCTTTTACCAATTGGAGTGCCTCCTACATTAACAACAACAGGCTAAGCACTTATTGTTATAAAGATGAATGGCCTGAAATTATAAGACATATCTGTAAGCAATTACAGTATGGGAAAAAACCCCAAAGACTACTGCCATTGAGCTGATCCCAACCAATAGTGACCCCACAGGACAGAATAAAACTGCCCCATGGTGTTTCCAAGGCTGTAAAACTTTATGGAAGTAGACTGCACATCTTTCTTCTGCAACAATGTGGTACAAGATATGCTAAGAATCCTAGTAATAATAGTGATAAACTATGGCACCATGGGAGTTTTGAAAGGAAAGCAAAAAAAGAAAAATTATCATGTTAACATAGGTACATGGTTTTAAAAAGTCAAATACTACCAAATGGCTAAAAATGAAAAATGCAGTTGCTAGGTTTACAGCCTTTGGTACCCGCATACTCCTTGTCAGTTATCAAATGCAAGAGAGAAATTCTACTAGAAACACTTGTCTGCCCAAAACTTGAGCAATTTTTAAAATAACATTTTTTTTTATTTTGTTCCCAAATTTATGTTATTGTCTTTACTCACAAATGCATGTGCCAATCCAGCAAACCTTCCATAAGGGAGAGAAGAAGAGATACTCACTCAAGTAAGATCCCAACAGCTGGAGACAAGGGCGGAGTTGTTTTCTAGAACAGCCCAGACATCTGCTTGCAGCAGCTCTAAGAAGAGAGGGGAATGTGTCAACAAATCTCCAAGAGGAGGATGTACTCAGAGTGCCTTTCCTTGATTGGTGGAGATATTCCGGAGGGAGGATCAGACTGTACACTAGGCTTGTTCAAACTGAAAGTTACATAATCCCTCCCCTTTTATTCTTAGAGTCAATCATTTACATACCCGGAGTTCCTTGAGGGCTGGTAAAGGGATTTATTAACTGGAAGGAAAGGGTACAAGAAACTGCTTTGTTACTGTTCTGTGCCATTGAGTAGACTTTGATTCATAATGACCCCATAAGACTGAGTAGAACTCACTCATAATCTTTTTCCACCTTTTAATATTTTATTGTGCTTTGAGTGAAAGTTTGAAATTCACGTCAGAATCATACAAAAAATTAGACACACATTACTGTGTAACTCTAGCTGCTCTCCCACAGTGTGACAGCACGGTCCTGCTTTCTATCCTGTGTTCCTGATGCCCGTTCAGCTAGCTGCTGTATCTCTTTGCCCTCTCATCTGCTTCTGAGACAGGACCTGCCCACTTAGTCACATGCAGGTATTTCTTAAGCCAAGAATCACACTCTTTGTCAGCATCATTTTATGTCTTATAGACCAGACCAATCTTTGTCTAAAGACCTAGCTTTGGGAATGATTTTCAGCTCTGGACTAACAAAGAGTCTGGGAGCTCTATTTTCAGGGGATCTCCAATCTGTCAGAACATCAAGTCTGGTATTTTTTAATAGATTTCGAGTTCTACACATTCATTTTTCTCCCTCTACACTAGAGACTTTCTTGCATTCTGTCAGGGCAGTCACTGGTGGTGACCAGGCACCATCTAGTTCTTCTGGTCTCATGCCAGTGTGGTCTCTGGATTGTGGGACCCTTTCTGTCTCTTGGCCTCTTATTTTCCTTATGTCTTCAATGACCTTCATTTTCCTTTGCTCCAGGTGGATTGAGAACGATGGATACTACTTAGATGGCTGTTTCCTAGCTTTTAAGACCCCAGACACCATTCACCAGAGTGGGATATAGAACATTTGCTTTAAAAAACTTTGTTATACCTATTGGCCTAGATGTCCCCTGAAACCATGGTCCTCAGAAGCCTGCCCCTGTTACTCTGTTCTTCAGAGTGTTGGGTTATATTTAGGAAACTCCTGAGCTTTTGGCTTAGTCCAGTTGTGCTGACTTCTCCTCTTGCTGTGAGTTGTCCCTCCCTTCACATAATTTAATTCTTATCTACTATAGAACTTATATACATATATATATATGTATAGAACTCTGTTGGTATAGTGGTTAAGTGCTGTGTCTGCTAACCAAAAGGTCAGTAGCTCAAATCCACTAGGCACTCCTTGGAAACTATGGAGCAGTTCTCCTGTGTCCTATAGGCCTACTATTGGTCAGAATCAGCTCAGCAGCAGTGGGTGGGTATATAATTAATGAATACCTCTCTCCCTTCCTCCCCAGCCTTGTAACCATCACAGACTGTTTTCTTGTGTTTAAACCTTTTCTTGAGTCTTTATAATAGTGGTGTCATACAATATTTGCCCTTTTGCAAATGATTAATTTCATTCAGTATAATGTCTTTCAGATTCCTCCATGTTATATTTCCTAAGTTAATTTTTTTCACCAGTGAATAGTATTCCATTGTATGATATATCATAGTTTATTTATCTGTTGATGGGCACTTAGGTTGAGTCCATATTTTTGCTATTGTGAACGTTGCTGCAGTAAACATTGGTGTGCATGTTATCTATTCATGTGGCAGCCCTTATTTCTCTAGGATATATGTCCAAGAGGTGGGATAGCTGGATCATGTGGTATTTCTGTTTCTAGATTTTTAATAAGGCACCCAAGGCTATAATTTTTGTGGCAGCAGAGTGCCACATCTTTCTCTCCTGGAGACAAATCTCTGACTTTTTGGTTAGTAGCTGAGCACATAACCACTGTCACCAGGGATCCTAAAGAATAGCTAATCCAGACCAAACCAGTTGCCGTTGAGTCCATTCAGACTTATAGTGACCCTGTAGAGCAGAATAGAACTGCCCCACAGGGTTCCAAGGCTGTAATCTTTATGGAAGCAGACTGTCTTCTTTTTCTTGGGTGCCTGCAAGGTTCAAACCAGCAGCCTTTTAGTTAGCAGCCAAATACTGAACCACTGAACCACCAAAGCTTCCTCAAGCAATTGCTAGACGGTGTTAATCTTGGGAAGAAAGAGAAGAAAGGATAGATGAATACATGCAAGGATTATAAAAGCGGGAGGAAGAAAGTTGACAGGTGGATGTAGGTTGCCCAAGATCTCGGGAGACCGGGAGCTGTGGTTATCTGTTGGACTGTCATGTCACTTCTCTGTTTGGTCCTTGAGTCATGCTTCCCAGCTCACTCCAAGTAAAAACTGCAAGTGCTTGTATGGACTTGTCCTATAGTGTCACTATGGGTCAGAATCAACTCAGTGGCAGTGGATTTGGGGTTTTGTGGACTACAAAATGCCACCCGATCTGGCTGCCGCTCCTCCCTGACCCATGGCTCTCCTCTGCATACTGATCGCTCTCCTGAGGCCGTTCCAGCCCCTTGGGCGTTCTTTAAATACAGCATGCATGTTCCAGCCTCAGGTGATTCAATTTAGAGTTCTCCCTGCCAGGAACACAAGAACAGTCCTCCATCAGATATCTGCTCGGCCAAATCCTTCGTTTTACTGGGTGTCCTATCAAAGAGGCCTTCCCTTACCATATTTTAAAAAATAAAACCAGTCATTTTTGCATCGATTCTGACTCATGGCCACTCTGTGAGTGTGTGAGCAGAATTGCATTCTATGGGGTTTTTGATGGTTGATTTTTTCAGATGTATATCATCAGAGCTTTCTTCTCAGGAGCCCCTGGCTGGACACAAAGCACCAGCCTTTGGGTTGATTCTATAAACTTGTATTAGCCGTGCTTGTATTTCTTTTTTTTTTTTTCCTCTTTGATATATTTTAATTTTTTACACCTGTTATTGTTACCCCTGAGAGTAAAAACTTTTTTGTTCACTGATGTATCACTGTGGTTGAGGTGAGCTGATCACAAATTTTGGGTATTTAATATAAATTTTGTAGATAAATGAATAAGTGACTTTTTCAATTACTTATGATAGAAGCCCAGCTAAATGCATTTAAAAAAAAAAGAAAAATGTATTGGTCACTTTTTTTAGTTGTAGGAGAGATTTTTTTTTAATCCCTTGGGATTTTCTTAACGTAGATAAAATAACCATTTTATCCACAAATGGGGGCAATTTTACATCCCTTATTCTCCACCTCCTGCTTATAATACATGTTACAACATAATTGTTTTAAATATTTCATCTACATATATTTAGAAGCACCTCAGATATCATTTATGATTTTGCTTCAACCATCAATAATAATATCTGACGGAGGACTGTTCTTGTGTTCCTGGCAAAGAGAACTCTAAATTCAACCACCTTGAGGCTGGAACATGCAAACTGTATTCAAGAGTTGGAGGAAAGTCTATTGTGTTTACCCATAGTTTTGCTTAACATTTTCTTTCTTCCTTCCTGATATTCTGTCCAAATTTCCCTCGTCTATTAGTTTATTTATTGCATTGTACCTAAGATTAAAGTTTATAGAACAAACTAGTTTCTCATTAAACAGTTAGCCAAGCCAAGTGCTGTCGAGTCAGATCCGGCTCATGGCGAAATACATATGTTTTGTGACACTGATTGCGAACCACAAGAGGTGTCAACAGTCTCCCCTTCTGCACCTTGGGTCCCCATTTCTAGCTTTCCTGTCCCCTCTTGCCTTCTTGTCCTTGGCCCTGGGTGGTGCCCCCTTGTATCTCATTTTGTTTAGTGGACTTTTCCAATCTCTGGCTGAAGGGCAAACCTCAGGTGTGACTTCCTTACTGAGCTATAAGGACGTCCTAGGGCCATGCTCTTCAGGTTTCTCCAGTCTCTGTCGGACCAGTAAGTCTGGTTTTATGTTTTTTTTTGTGAGTTAGAATTTTGTTCTAACTTTTTTTCCAGCTCTATCTGAGACCTTCTGTTGTGATCCTTGTCAGAGCAGTTGTTGGTGGTAGCCAAGCACCTTGTAGTCACCTAGTTTCCTTTCTGTTTAGAGAATTTCTTTTAGTGGCTCTTAAGGGTATGTCTGCTGGCAACACGTCTCTTAGCTTTCCCCTTATCTAATAAGATTCTGAGTAGAAAGTTCTTTTCCTTCAGCACTTGAAAACTATTCTGCCACTTCTTTCTGGCCTCTGTGGTTTTCTGAAGGGAAATCCAATATCATTAGAACTGTTCTTACGTGATCTTGTTTGTCAGATTGCTTGAAAAGTTTTTTATATTTTATATTTACTTTAATTTTCATGTGTCATGGTACAAATTTTTGGAGGTTCATCTTCTTTGGGATTCACTTCGCTTGTTGAATACATAGGTTTATGTCTCGTAACAAAACTTTGAGATGTTTCCAGCCAGTATTTATTTGAGCACTTTTCCAGTCCCATTCTCTTCTTCTTCCTTTTCTGGGATTCTGATGACATTAACATCAAGTCTTTTGTGATAGTCCCACAGGCCTAATTTCTCTCCGTTCTTCAAACCGAGTTATCTCTATTCTATCTCCTAGATTATTCATTTTTTTCTTATGATCCCTCCATTCTTTTGTTGAGCCTATCCACTAAACTATTTATTTATTGTACTGTATTTTTCAGTTCTAAATTTTTTATTTGGCTCTTCTTTATATATTCTATTTTTTAAATTATGTTTTAAGTGAAAGTTTATATTTTAAGTCAGTTTGTCATACAAAAACTTACACACACATTGCTATGTGACCCTAGTTATTCCTATACTGTGACAGCCTCCCCTTTTCTCCACCCTGTACTTCCCATGTCCATTCAGTCAGCAGCAGTCCCCCTCTGCCTTCTCATCTCCCCTCGACAGGAGCTGTGCAGTTAATCTCCTGTACCTACTTAAGCCAAGAAACACACACTTCACCAGTATCATTTTATGTCTTCCGACCAGTTCACTCCTCGTCTGAAGAGTTGGCTTCAGGAAAGTTTTCAGTTCTGGGCTAAAAGAGAACCGGGGGGCTATATCTTCCAGGGACTCTCCAGTGTCTCATATCATTAAGTCTGGTCTTTTTACTAGAGTTTGAGTTCTGCATCCCATATACCTCCTGCTCCTTCAGGGACTCTTTGTTGAGTTCCCTGTGAGGGCAGTCTTTGGTGTTAGCCAGGCATCATCTAGTTCTTCTGGTATCATGCTGATGTAGTCTCTGGTTTGTGTGGCCCTTTCTGTCTCCCAGACTCATATTTTCCTTATGTCTTTGATGTTCTTCATCTCATTTCCACGCATATCTCCTATTTTTTGGCTGAAGCTTCCAATTGTTTCATTCATTTCATTCACAACTGCTCATTGAAACTTTTTTTTAATCATAGCTGCTTTAAAAAAAAAAAACAAAACATTGCCATTAAATAATTTATTTATCAAGTTAATTCTAACATGTCACATTGGTGTTGGCATTTATTGGCTGTCTTTTTTTATTAAGATCTACGTTCTTCAAATGACAAGTGTTATTTGACTGAAGCTGGACATTTGTGTTATGTTTTGGGACTCTACATTTCATTTAAATTCTTTGTTTTACCTAGATCTGGGGACACTGTTTTGGCAGGGAAAGAAGGCACCACTTCATTGCTGCCAGGTGAATATAGAAGTCAAGTTTCCCTTTTAGGCCTTTCACGACACTGAAGTGGGTGGCCTTGTTACTGCTGGGTGGAGATGGGAAGGCAGAACCAGCAGCTCCCTACCTGGCCTTCTCTGACATATCCTAGTAGGGGTATTGGGGTGTTTAGAGACTTGTGAGTATAAATGTCTAGGCTTCTCACTTAGAGATGTATATCTGTCAAAACCCAGACTCCAGCAATGTTGGGTTGAAGCAGACTGGCAGAGGCTGGGACTAGAGTTTCAGGGCACCTTCAGGACTGAGTGAAGATGTGGGTAGGAGTACAGAAGCTTGGCCAAATGTAACTTCTCCAGTGGTAGACCCTGGTTCAAAGAAAAGTTCCAACCTGAGTGATCAGGCTGTGGGAGATGTTAGAAGAGGCAGTTCTCCAGCTATAGTTCTTTCCAGTTTCTGGTACCCTCCAGAGCAAACTAATTCCATCCTCCATCCCTACCCCTCAATTCTGATATGCAGCAAGGCTAAAGTAATAAAATTCCATCTGCTACCCCATGTCTAATTACTACCTCCACGGGAGATCAGGCAGGAGCATCTACATTGCACTCCATGCAGCAAGACATGTAGCCCCTGGAGTATAAAACTATATGGAGGAGGGACTTCTTTGTCCGTCACTATCATGAATTGAATTGTGCCCCTCAAAATATCTGTCAACGTGGTTAGGCCATGATTCCTAGTATTGTGTGATTGTCCATCACTTTGTCAATTGATGTGATTTTCCTATATGTTGTAAATACTGTCTGTGTGATGTAAATAGGTGGGATTAGAACCAGTTATGTTAATGAGGCAGGAGTCAATCTACAGGATTAGGTCAGTCTCTTTTGAGACATAAAAAGAGAGAAGTGAGCAGAGACCGAAGAACCCGTATCACCAAGAAACGAGCCAGTAGAATCAATATACTTTGGACCCAGGGTCCCTGCATTGAGAAGCTTCTCAATCTTCCTCCAGAGCCAATACAGAGAGGAAAAAAGAAAGATGATTTTTTTTTTGTTACTCTTAATGAAAATTCTCTTGTACGTATGAGATTTCCAGGCTCTTATTCTGTATCAGCATTCAATTTCATGGAGATCATAAGGATGGGACTCTAAGAGATGCAGGCAAGCTTCACAATAAGTAAGAGGTTCTTTCTTCCTGATTTCTGACTACAGTCCATTCCACTTTTGGGGGGAGGAGGCTACTGGATTAGGTAATCCATCCGAAAGCAATAGAGGATACGCTCGCTCTTTGGCTCCTTATAATTTTCTACAAAAGTCCATTGTTTCTTGCAACAGTGACAGTTCGCCAAAATGACGTCTGTTTCCCTGGTTATGATTTCATCACAGGACAAAAGTGTGTTAAGAAATTGATAAGGATTTTTTTTTTGTTTTAATAGAAATTTATTTTGTAACTTAAAATAAATGTTCCTTTGGGGCACTTTAATATTAAGAAAGTTAAGTTTCCCTGCATTTTAATGTTTCCTTCTGATCATCGGATCAGATTTCACTTCGTGCTAATTTTCACTGCTTCCCTGAGACATTGCAGCGGGGCTACTAGAGGAAAGTCTATTGAAGACACGTTTCAGTAGAAGCAAAAAACAAGCAGAATGCTTTGGAAGGCCCACTGACTTTTAAGAAATGTCAGCTTATAAGGGTAATGTGAGCAGGAACACTAGTCTCATCCCTCACTTTGGACAATGACTGCTACAAAAACCCCAAACAGGAGCTGAGTGCCTCTCAGGGGATATGCCGGCTTTAGGACCTGGGGAAGCCCGGAATGAGGCTGGCAGGCTGTCGCGCAGGCATGACGCAACTAGCCGGCGCCGGCAGACGCGGAAAGCCGGGAAGAACCACGTTTCTCGCTCTCGCTCTCAGCTGGTACGCGCCATGTCGTCCTCAAACCAGCAACCTTCTCAGCCTGCCGACGGGAAGCGCAAAGGCAAGGCTCAGTATGTGCAGGCCAAGCGAGCCCGGCGCTGCGAGGCTGGCGGCCCCCGGCAGCTGGAGCCTGGACTGCAGGGCATACTCATCACTTGCAATATGAACGAGCGCAAGTGCGTGGAGGAGGCCTACAGCCTGCTCAACGAGTATGGCGAGGACTTGTACGGGCCGGAAAAGGTATCAGCCCCGGGGCGGCAGTGCCTGCGGGCCTTGGGGGGAGGAGGGAAGACTACCTGGCCGGCTGCCTTTGTACGCACGCGAGGATTTGTGGCGCTCGCTAGGGCTGGAGAGATTTTCTGTACCTTCGTGTTACTTCGGTTACACGCTCTGCCTTGTCAGGGCCAGGAGTTTGAATCTTTGCTCAGTGCTCGTGACCTCAGGAATTCTTGACTGCTCAAACACCTGCCTGGTCTTGTGCTTCAAATGCTTGCGTCTTGGGTTTTTCTTCCGATGGTTAATCACAATTGTGTTGGTGGTGTGTGCTGTCCAGTCGGGCCCCCCCACAGCGATCTTTTATGAGGGAGCTGCCGCGTGGGGCTCCTAGACTGTAATCTTTATGCATGCTGATCACCAGGTCTTTTCTCCCGCATAGTGGCTCGTGGGCTCAGATAGGTCAATTTGTTTATTGCTCTTGAAAACCAGATGTTGTGCTGCGGCTCTTCAGTAATATAACATTTAACCCGCACAACAATCATGTGAGGTAATGTTCAAGAATACACTGAAACTCAAGGGTGGCTCAAGTTCGCAGGGGCAGGCTTCATTCATTTTCACAGCTTTTGTCATGTCTTAATGTCGGAGGAGTCCCTGGGTGGGACGTTGCATTATTATCAGAAAAGTTGGCAGTTGGAGCCTACCCAGAGGAGCCTTAGAAGACAGGTCTAGTGATCTGCTTCTGAAAGGTCACAGCCTTGAAAATTCTGTGCGCAGTTTTACTCTGCATTGAGAGTCGCCAGGAGTTGGAAGCGTCTTGTGGCATCTGACATAGCCATTACCGTCTGAACACCAAGGCTGTAATTCATTTGTTTGTCCTAAGCAAAACTCAAAACCAAAGCCACTGCTGCCCAGTGGGTTCTGACTCATAGAGACCCCATAGGACAAAGTAGAACTGCTCCATAGGGGTTTCAAAGCTGTTAATCTTTACAGGAGCAGACTGTCGCATCTTTTCTCCCGTGGAGCAATTAGTGGATTTGAATCATTGATGTTTTGGTTAGCGGCCAAGCGCTTCAACACTACCAGGAATACTCCTGGGTCATAGCAGTAAGAGCTCTGATAGAGTGGGTTCAATATGCTAGTTACTCACAAAAACACATGAGAATACTTTTTATTTATTGTGGTTGAGTGAAAGTATACAATCCAGTTTAAATTTGCCTGCCCGCCTGTGTGTAATGCACTTTAAAAAGTAAAAACTTGTACCAAAAACAAGACGAAACAAACTACAGGTACACACTTGTCTTTGTGTCTATTCTGACCCTTGGTGGCCCCATGTGTTCCAGAGTAGAATTGCTCCATAGGGTTTTCAAGGCTCTAATCTTAAAGAGGAAACACCAGTGACATAGTGATGAGGTGCTACAGCTACTAACCAAAAGGTTGGCAGTTCAAATCCACCAGGTGCTTCTTGGAAACTTTGGGACAGTTCTACTCTATCCTATATGGTCGCTATGAGTTGGAATCGACTCAACAGCAGTGGATCTGGTTAGGTTTTGGTTTAACCTTTAAAGATGCAGTTCCCTACACCTTTCTCCCACAGAGCTGCTGGGTGGGTTGGAACCACCAATCTTAATGTAATTGTTCCATCATATTTTGGAAACTGCTTTATGGGTTTCAGATGGCTTAGCACACACCTACACATGTGGGATTAAATGCAGGAGAGTAGCACAGAGATAATTAAAGTTGAGGCTCTGCCATCTACTAACTGAGAATTAACAAGTTATGTAACTGCTGAGCTACAGTTTCTTTTACTGGAAAAAAATAATGGTATTTTATAGGATTGTTTAAAGATAAAAAAGTTGCTGATGTACACAAACTCCTTCCTAGTGTATAATAAAGGCTTATAAATGAGTGCAGTTATCAGTGCCTAATTGGCAAACCTCATTGGCAGGGCAGAGAGCTGGGCAGCAAGTAGAAGGTCCAAGGTCTGATAAGTCCGCAAACTTAATTGTTCTAAGTGCTGTGTACCTCATTGCTGAATATCACTGTGGTCACCTTTAAAGTACTCCCCTTGGGAGGCTAGGCACCGATGCCTGTTCCTAGTCCACCCTCAAAGCAATTTTGGAACTCTGTGAAATGGCCATTGTTCATGGTGGCAAGTTTGCAAACCTAACTGTATAGTTGTTCGTGAGGAAGTTTTTAGCCAGCAAACAAGTGATTGTATTAAGCACCCTCCTTACTTACCTGATCTGACCCCCAGTGACTTTTATTTTTACCTGAAGATAAAGGAAATATTGAAAGGAAGACATTTTGATAACATTCAGGATATCAAGGGTAATAGGACAACAGCTCTGCTGGCTATTCTAGAAAAAGAGTTCTAAAATTGCTTTGGAGGGTGGACTAGGCACTGGCTTTGGTGCAGAGCTTCCCAAGAGGAGTGCTTCGAAGGCGACCCTAGTGATATTCAGCAATGAGTGAGGTAGCACTTTTTCTAGGCTGAGTTCGTGAACTTGTCAGTCCTCATATGTGTCCTGTCTATAATGGTGCCTTGTGCAAGTGCTTAAGCTATTACTGTGCTCCATTTTTCAGAATAAGAGTAAAGGCTTTGAGTTCCTTAAGTATGTGGCCTCATCTCACCAAGGGGAGCATCTCTAGATTTGACAGAGATAGCTAGTGATGGCTTTAAGGTCCACCCATAATGAGCTCTCTGGTGAGCACATGTTCATCTGCCTCACACTCAAGATACTTCTGAAACAGTTCCGTTGGAGTCTGAGGGAAATTTCTTCTTCCTCTTTGTTTTGGAAGTAGTGTCTCAGTCTCTCAACAAAAGCTTTATTGGCAATATTGAGGCATCTGCCCCTTGGGTCTTATGTAAGTAATGGCTGACAGCTTTTGATCATGAATTGTTGTGGCATTTCTGCTCATTAGCTTTATGTGAACAGTTTACAGACAAGAATCCGCAGCCCTCTGGAAACGAGGGAGAAGATGATGACGTGGAGGCTGCCTTGAAGAAGGAAGTTGATGACATTAGGGCGTCTACAGAGCTGAAGCTGAGAAGATTCCAGTCCGTGGAGAGTGGAGCAAATAATGTTGTTTTTATCAGAACCCTTGGGATAGGTGTGTCTTACATTCTCTGAGATTGTTGATCCTATAAAATCTAGACAGTTTTCCCGTCTCACCCAATACGACGTAGAAAACAGCTTTTTCTGGGCATGGTTCATTTGCTTACATCTTGTCTACGTGTATTAGCTCTTGGCCTGTGGAGAAGCGGAGAAGAGTAGTAGACGTGGTATTGGCTTGAGAGCATTAAGTTTGCCTCTTCTTTCTTTCAGCAAAAGGAGAATACATGTCCTGTCTAAAAGGAACAGCTGCTGTTCAGCTTCAGCCAGTTTGGGAGTGGCGTCCTAGTAGGCCAGATCTTCCGATTTTTCAAAAGAAGTTGGAAATCTGGATAGGTTTTTTGATTTTGAAATGTGGTCAGCAAATTTAAAATTACTGAAAACTGAGCAGCCCTAGATAGATTTTAAGTAGATAGGGTGTAGCCTGAGTGCTTCTCCTTGTCCTTACATGCTTTATGGTGCCAGGGGCTCCTGCTCCTCCGAGTCTAAAATCTGGACTTTCTGTGCGAACTTAGCTAATGGATTCATGTCTCTGTTACTCTGACAGTTGCCACTGTTAGTATGAAAACAGAATTGTGTTACAGATAGATAAGTCAGAATTTTACAAAAATGTTAACCCCACTGTCTTCCTGAGCATTTGTTTTTGGTTAAATTAATACTGAAAGTTAAATAATAATAATAATAATAATAATTTATTCAGTATTGTTAATACTGAAGAGTTTAAGCATAAATACAGTAAGCAGTGAAGAAGAAATAACTGGACAACATGACTAGGTAGACTCATTTCAATTTTATTTGAAAATGTTTTCCATCATCAGCTTAGGTCAGTGCCAGTATAAAAAGTTTGAGTCATTTACAAACTGTGTGAAAACTTGTGTCTTAACCTACTTGTTTGCTCTCTGTTGATTTTTTTTTTTCTTTCTGTTGTAGAACCTGAGAAATTGGTGCATCATATTCTCCAAGATATGTATAAAACCAAGAAGAAGAAGACTCGGGTTATTCTACGAATGTTACCTGTTTCTGGCACGTGCAAGGCATTCTTAGAGGATATGAAAAAATATGCAGAGTCATTTTTGGAACCCTGGTTCAAAGCACCAAATAAAGGGACATTTCAGATTGTATACAAATCCCGAAATAACAGTCACATGAATAGAGAAGAGGTTATCAAGGAATTGGCAGGTATGTTTCTCAGTTATTCTCCCTAGGTCCAATATTAAATGTTTGTTCTTGTTTTTAAGATTTTTTAAAAAAGAACTAAGGCTTAGAATTTTAAGTGTGAAACAAGAATACTGAAATATCCTTAAAATAATTTGAAACTGCTTGGAAAGTCAAGTCCCGCTTCTCTGACACCAAAGTACTGTTCTGTCCAAATCACTTTATTTCTGGTTCTGTTTCTGCACCAGCTGCCCATGTAGCATTTCTTCTAACCCTCACTGCCCAGAGCTAAGTCAGACCTCACAAAGGACATAGTCTTCCATGTGGCCAAGTTTGCCCTAGACTTCAGCCACCAGTGACAAGCTGAGGAGTCCCTATGATACCCTGCTTTCTGACTTGATGGGTGCCATTACCTACTTAGATTTGATGGTTAGAACAACTGACAGAACTCAGGAAAGTAGTATACTTAATGATTATAGTTTTTTTAATAGCAAAGAAAAAGATGCCAATGAGGAGATGCATAGGGTGAGGTCAGGGAGGGTTCCCTGGGCCTATCTGCCACATCCCTAAAAGGGCCACACTACCATCATGTGTCTTTTACCAACCAGGAAGCCCATAGAGCTTCTGTCTCCAGAGTCTCAGGCTTCTTGTTTAGGTAAGATTGATTGACTCAGCATCCTTCCCCTGAGGTGGTGGTGAAAAATACCAGGTTGGTCTTTCTAGATTGGCCAGCCCTTCACCCAAGTCATCTCATTAGCATAACTGAAGCCATGGGGAAAGAGTGCTTTAATCACTAAGGAAATGCCACAGTTTTAGAAATACCTATCAGGAACCTAAGAGAAAAACCAAATTCTTTGGGTAGAGTTATCACAAACCCACCTGATTTTGTTATGAGATTTTCTGATGGTTTAGATAAAGTCTTTTCCAAATCAAGATTGAATATTTTTGTTTTTGCTTTTAAAAAGAGAATTTCTCTTTTGCCAGATGTTTCCAGATTTGTATTTATTTACATCAAAAGGTTCAGTAAATTTGAAGTCCGTGTAGAAGAATGGACTAAAACAGCCTGTAGCTGTTTAGGGACCTTATGCTGTAGGACAGAGTGGTACTGTCCCCTGTGGTTCCCAAGAAGTGTCTGGTGGGTTCAAATTGCCAGCCTTTTGGTTAGGAGCCATAGTAGTTAACCAGCATGTCACCAGGGTTTCCGAAGAATGGAGTAGTATATATTATTTTAACAAGTCATCAAGCTTAATGGTGTCCTCCTCTGCGTAAGTGTTTTTTTTGTTCTTTTTGTTGCAGGAATAGTAAGCAGCCTCAATTCAGAAAATAAAGTGGATCTTACCAATCCCCAGTACACGGTGGTGGTAGAAATCATCAAGGCTGTCTGTTGCCTGAGTGTTGTGAAAGATTACATGTTGTTCAGAAAGTACAATCTTCAGGAGGTAGTAAAGAGTGCCAAGGACCTTTCACAGCTTAACCCAAAGCAGGCAGCACATGTAGAAAATAGGAAAGAAGCTAAACTGGAATCTGATGATCGAGCAAATCAAAGTGACCCGACAGAAGGAAAACGTAATCAACCTAAGGTACCAGAGAACAGTGAGGAGGTGGAGCAGCAGAGGGAACCAGTGTGTGAGACACAGGTGGTCAAGGAAGGAGGAACTGTACCTGAACTTGGAAGTCAAGCCCAGGTAGGATCCAAGTCAAGTGAAAATGACCTCACATAGGGGAAAAAACAAATGTTCCATGTTGAAGGTGGGTCTCTAAACTGGGGTTCTGTGAGGTGTTGCTGGAGTTACATAAAAAATAGTGATTGGGAAAAAAATGCTGTTTTTGAACTTCCTGGGCTGTGTGTAGCTAGTACTCACACTAGTGATTAAGCAGCACCATTAACGATTTTTTTTTTTAAATGCTGTGTGTTAGGTGAAAGTTTACATAGCAAATTAAGTTCCCACTTAAAAATTTTTGTACAGCTTTTTCCGTGCATTTGGAATTCATAATGCATCAACATCCTCGTCAATTCCTTTCCTTTTGTGCTGTTTCCGTTAGTCTACCTTCGCTGCCCCTCTGCTTCTCCTCTTTGTTGACCATTTGGTCTTGTACAGTTGATTACTCCATGTTAGACGTCCTTCGGCCCTGCGTGGCAGCTCCCAGTAGGCGCATGTGCATTTGCTTGAGCTGGGAGAAGCTGTTGATAGTTGGTGAACATTGTAGTTCACTGGGAGAGTGGGAGGAGGATGACCTTGACCTCTTCCTTAGGGTTACCTCCCCCATGTCCTCTCGTGCACTACCGGCTGATTTGTGGGAGACAGCGAGCTCAGAGTAATAGAGTGTCAGAGGAAATTTTCATTTTACCAAAACCTTTTTCACATGCTGCATAAACATTGCAAAACTGTGGATTTTGTAGATTAGATGTGAATTGTTATGTGATGTCTTTTTGTGTGTGTGTGGTTTCCTTATTTGTTAAGCCCCTTTTTATACTGACACTTAAGTAAATCTGAAGATCCAGTGCTGCAATCTCTAAGGCCAGGTGTGAGAAGAGGACCTTTCTGAGTGTCAGCCTTCAGCCATTTCTGATAAGGTTAATGATGAAGAATTACAGTCATCCAGCTACTTCAGTGCCCTGGTGCAACAGGGCCACGGGAAAGTGTCCACAGCGCAAGCTGCGTATCAGGGGTTGTCTATGGACTTGCAAACCGAGCCGTCCTACTGCATCGTGCGTTGTGTGTGGTGCACAACTTAGAGATCCAGTAATTACTCCAGCAGTTGACAAGTAAAGGTGCTGATTATTTTCAATGGCTGTTGTAATATTACAATATAATACCGCTTTTATTTTTTTTTTTTTTAAAAAAAGGTGTTAAAAAGTTCAGGAAGCAAGTATTTTAGTAGCAGAACTTATCCTAGGGAAAAAAAATTCACACAGTTGGCGAGAGTTTAATAATGGCAACATTAAACTGCTAGGGCAGGATGCAGTCTGAGAAGTTGAGAAGACTTTACACTCACTTTAATAAAGTTTTATGTAAATAACAACAGCCAAAACCATAACTTCTCTATCCAGGTTAATGAGTAAACAGATTCCACCCATATTTGTCGTGTTACCACATTGGTAACATTTGTAAATGGTGGTCATTTAAGAAAACCTTTTCTGCTGGGTACAGCTGCCCCGAAGAATGGTCAGTATCACCTTAATGCTGTGTCCCCGTATCCAGAAACCACAGTTGGTCACCTCTGTTGCTGGTGCCCCATCATTGTAGTCTCCATGGCAAGTTTGCCTCTTGTTAAAAAAGACAATGCTGACACTGATGTTACAGCTCCCTGCACTCTTCACAGAGAGGTGCTGATACAAAAACTGGGAGACAAAAATAACTTCAGAATGATGCTACCAAAATGATGACTGTTTAGTAAAGACACACGCGGAAATGGGAAAGAAAACCTTGACAAGAAGTACATACATCTCTTAACACACAGTAACCTTCCAGTTCCCAGTAGAAGGGTTCTTAGCAGGGTGTAGGAGCTGAAAGGTGAATCGCCAGAGTACTTAGAAGAAGACAGTAGGCCTCGTTGTCTCTGTGCTCTGAAGATGAATGACTGCAGGAAACTAGCTGATTTAGTGTATGTTTTTCATCACCTGGACAAATGAACAAGTTTCTGCAGGGTCCTGGAGAAGATGCTTTTTCTTAAAGGGACAAGATTCTTAGGTATGAAAGACAACAGAGTCTCTGGAAAAGTTACATTACCGAAGGAACTGTTGAAATGCTTCCACTACTACTGGAGCTTGAGCCTATGAAGGATAGCAACATACCTTATGAAAAATTACCTGGAAAAATTACAAACCAAACAGTACTTTCCCAGCACCGGTAGCCCACTAGGTGGGGAACCCGTCCTTTAAATCTGCTCAGCCTGAGAGTTTGTCTCGAGACAACTCTGTGAGCCCTAGGCTGACAAGTTCTAGATTTCTGTGAATTAAAAGTATTCTTATGATTAGGACTTAAGGTCACACTGACGTAAATCCAACCAAAAGCAAACCCATGACCGTCAAGTGTTTTCAGACTCAGAGCAACCCTGTAGATGGAGGAGAACTGCCCCACAGAGTTTCTGAGGAACACTTGATGGATTTCAACTGCTGAGGTAAATTCAGGGTTTCTCGAATTGGAAAGTTACTTCATGTTTTTTTCCAAGGCAAGAAGATTGAAAAAGGCTGGAAAATACAAGAGGCCAAAGAGGGCTGCAAAACAAAGGCATCCAGATTGAGAATACCATTTGCAAATAGGTTTATTCTTGTTTTAAAAAGTGAGAAAGTATAAAGGTTAAGTTTTCTTGCACAATTGCGTATGTCAGTTTCCTGGGTCAGAATTGGCGATTGATGACAGATTGGTTGACGGATAATGGGCAGGTCCTTGCTAATACATTTAAGGGCTCTAGAGGCTGGAACTTCCTATTGTTAGAAAGTTCTGTTAGTGGTGCTGAAGTCCTCTGGAAAGAGTAAGAGCATATTAATACCATTTGGGGGAACGAGAAGGTAGGATTTTGGTGCCTTCTTCAGTATGCTTGCTCTAAGACAAAGAATATTATTTTGATAGTGTAAGACAGAGGGACTCTGGGTATAAAACTGGTCATATGCCTACAGGGTTCGCAGCTGTGGAACTGAGTTCTTTCCCTTTGTGAAAGCTGCTACTCTGGGGAAGGGTATTGATTTTATAGGTTGTTTTCAGTCCCCTTTTGTATGGTATTTAGTAAAGCTGTGTGTGACAAGTGATTCTTCTTAACTGTGTTCATTTGAAATCTACAATTGTTGAAAGATTGGTTTTCAGATTTATAAACTTTATTTTCACTGACATTTGAGCGTGTAATTTTATAAATGACAAGATTCCAGGGTGGGAACTGAGCATTTTCACTGTATTTTCTTTTTCTTTAAATTTTTTATTTGAAAACATTGTGTCAGTTAAAGAACTGAAGTGTTGTGGTTTTAGTAAACTTGTTTTGCTCTGTAAAGAGTGTTAAACTTGGTGTATTTTAAAACATATTTCTAAGATTAAACATAGTTTACAAATGTTATTTTTACTATATTTTGCCTTTGTTAAGGCCTTATATTCCAGCTTGTTTTTCATAGTTCCTAGTGTTTTCAGAAAAAATAAAATACATTTCTTAAAGCTTGGTGTTCAGTGCGTTTCCTTTCTATCTCAGAAAATCCCTTTATAGTAAACATTCAAACGCTTGTATGTCAAGTTATGTAGCAGATCCACTAAAAAGAATAATATGAACGTGATCCTAAAAAGTAAAGACACAAAAAATTTAATTACTCTCAAGTAATACTAGTAATAATCTAGGTTTTAGATAAAATTCATTTGCTTCAGAATGGGGCACAGCAGTGGAGCACTTGAAATTTTAACAGACTGACTCACTGGCCTTTGAATGAGTTGTATTCCCAATTGTGACATTAATATTTTATCCACCTTAAAGTATTGGGAATATGTAGACATTAAGCAGAAGAAATTCTGTCTTCAGCCATTTCTCTTAGGATAGTTCTTTATTCTAGATTACTCAGGCACAAGATAAGTGAAAAACAGACTCGTTCACTCTTTTTCAGAGTGATCACATGATTCTTGCTATTTTAAATGCTACAAATCAGTGTAACACTTGCCTGCCTCAATGTCAGCTTAGTCATGCAATTGCCTTGCCAAATACTTTTTGGCCCTCCCCCCAACCCCCACACCAGCAAAATACAAAACAGAAAGAGTTGTCTTTTTTATCCAGGAAGAAAGAGTAAGACAAAAGTGAATCCGTTGGGATCTGGTAGATTCAGCCTTATAATTACTTTATAGGACAGAGTAGAACTGCCTCATAGGGTTTCTAAACCTGTAATGTGTATGGAAGCAGACTGCCACATCTTACTCCCAAGGAGCTGCCGGTGGGTTTGAATCGCTGACCTTTTGGTAAGTCGAGTCAAGTATGTTAATCACTGTGCCACCTGGGCTCGTTGTGCGTGATCACTAAATTACAAGGAGGAAAAGACTAAGATAAAGTACCTATGTAAATGCATAATGCGCCAGTTTTCTTATGTTTGTCTCCATTCTTGGTCTCGTAAAACGTTTCTCTTGATTTTGCCAGTGACTGTCTTCGGGAGTTCTTGAACAAATTCCACCTAGTTGACAGAAAGCGTAAGACACTTAGTTCCATTGAAATTCTGATGTTTTAGAGTGTGTGGATTATTTCACTGATTTTTTGAATACCAGAAGCTATTCCATATATATATAGTAAAGATGGCATTTTTAGTGTACTTAGATGCATTGTCAGAAGGAAATTATTCCTTTATCACATTGCTTTCCTCGGTTACAACTAGCCCCAGGCCTCTTACCCCAGGGAAATGGTGTCAATAGCTGCATTATGGAGTTTCTGTAGGAAAATTTCAGGGATGATTTTGTATATGTACGATTTTCTCCTTACACCCTGACTTGAAATCTTAAAATTCTCTGTTCCTCTTCCACAAGATATGACTATTTTTAAATGCCCTCAAAATTTCTGGAAATCAACTGATTGCTGATTTAGTGGAGGAAATCTGACCAGTCTTTAGACTGAAAATGAACTGCATTTTGGCTGAAATGGTGCCAGCTGAGAAGGAGTTTTCCTGTGGAGGGATTAGAGAATATCAAGCCGTGGCTTTCCTGGACTAGACTGAAACTGCAGTGCCATCTGTAGGCCTTTATCTAAAATTATTCTTAAATCGTTTTCTGGAGAAGGCACCTTTGGACATCTTCCTGACCTTTAAGTGTGATCATTTCAACCACATCTGTTAATAGAGGAGTATGATGGCCCAAGAATACTAAGATGAATCAGATGCTATGCCTAGAAACAAGCCCCTTGCCAGTTCTTTGCCATTTTTTTCCCGCTTATGGAGTGGGACTGATAAGCCCTAAAAAGACCTTCAGTATTTGTAGATGATTAAAACTTCTAGTTGATCAAACATTTGTAGAGCCCTAATATAAAATCCTTCAAAGCAAAACAAGCAGTAAAATTCAGAGTGTGGGGATTGTCTGACCTTTTGAACTCCAGAAACGATTCTATAGTAAAGATGACGTATACCTGTGTAGTAAGCTACTGGAAAAACAACTCAAATGTACTCAAGTTTGGTAGCACATGCTTAGCTTTTGTGCAAACTACTTGCCTTTCTTGGATATTTGTAAGGTGCAGTTGATTTTCTCACATGATCCTGAAGCTCACAAGTTAATTTCTCTAGATTGGACGATTTAAAGGGCGCAGATAAGACAACAAAAGCCTTTACCACCTGTGGGAGACAATTCGTATCACTGGGTTTGTTTTTTAGATACGTCAAAGCTGTAGAACCAATGCTGAACCGAAGTACTTAGTATTCGATGGCAGCAGCTTGAGTGATGAGTGCAAACACCAGACATTATCTCTGAACAAAGATAGTATTTTGAGATCTAACTCCACATAGTTTGTAAGTATGAAGAATGTGTGTTTGATAAAGGTAAAGTTTGAGTTTTCCAAACCAAATGAAAGCTGTCGCTGTGGGGTTGATTCTGACTCATAGCGACCCTAAAGGATAGAATGGAACTGCCCCATAGAGTTTCCAAGGAGGGGTTAGTGGATTTGAACTGTTGACCTCTCAGCAGCCAAGCTCTTAACCTGCACCTCCAGGGCTCCTTACTGACATGTTTACATGCAGTTAACATTTCTGTCAGACTGTTCCTGGGGTAGTGGCTGTCGTTTTGCAAATGATCACTTATTCCAGCAAACCTATATTGTTGGAAGCAAGCAGTAGGGGAACAGAAGTTCGGAGTACGGTTAGAAGCAAGGTTAGAAAGGTCTGATGGAGAAAAGGCTGGACTCTCAGACAGGATTGAGCTACCTCTAAAATGTCTTTATTTTTTTGCTTTGTAACACTGTTTGAAAACCCAATCAGATAATTACTGAGATTAGTAAAACCCAGTGCCCTCAAGTCAGTTCTGACTTAGCAACCCTACAGGACAGAGTAGAGTTGCCCCACAGAGTGTCCAATGAGTGCCTGGTTCCAAACTGCAGATCTTTTGGTTAGCAGTCATAGCACTTAACTACTAGGCCACCAGGATTTTTGAAGTATCCTTGAAATGAATGTTCATGCTTGGATTCTGGTTAGTATTGACTTCTGGTCTTCATGTGAAAGCAGTTATATTGACAGAATAACAATGTGGTGTTAGGTGGAAAATATTTGGGGGGCACAGACTGTATTGACAGTGGAGGGGATGCAGGAGGAAGAGTACAGGATTCAGTGTCACTGCAGAGGGCCATTGGTATGTGACAAGGAGTTACAGACAGATGTGGGAGGATGCTGATAGAAACATGGTTGTGAAATTTTGCCACTTGCTGAGTTTATAAAGAAATCTCTTCCTGCCCATACCACATGGCTTCCTTCTCGAACTAAGGCAGTTACCCTTAGTTAAGGAGAAAGTTGTCTCCCAAGTCCTATTTTTTTGAAAACTCTTTGGAGTACAGTTCTGTGACACACATGGGGTCTTCCATGAATCAGAATCAACTCAACCACAACTAGGGAAAGAAAAGAAAAATGACCTTGTGGAGCTTGTGTGGAAACCTGGCCACAATCTCCTATTTGCATTGTTTCTGTGAGAAACTATTCTGAGCCCATGGCAGCTGTGTGTACAGTGCAATGAAATCTGTTGTTTTTGCTGATGCAGTATTTGTCTTTTTGTGTAGCAGTACCCTGATTTTCCTACAGAGGGTTACCCTACCTTCTGTCTGGTGGGGTTGCCACCAAGTCCAAGGACAGGCATGTGATACAATCTGGCGAGTCAGCATCTGTTATTCCACTAACTAAGATAGGCAAATGTGTTGCTTGAACTGTTGGAAATAAAGCCCTGTCCTCCCTCTGGGGCTATTGTGTAAGCCTAGAGTTAGTTGCTGCCAAGTAGGGGGAAATTGCCCAAATAGAGCCAGCATAACAGCACAGCCAAGACATGGAGAGAGATACGAACCCTTGGATGTAACTGTATCTGAAACCTGTGTACCTCAGTACCCCCCGTTAGCTGAGCCAATAAATTCTCTCTTATTTACTTGGGTCAGCTTCAGTTTCTGTCACTATTTGCCACCCAAACCCTAATACACTACCTTTGGGACCCAGCTCATTCATGAATTTGATGGCCTGTTTTGCATTTGTGCCACATCTTTGCCTCATAGTGAGGTGTAGATGACTCCTGTCCACTCAGTCTTTGCAGCGGCCAAGTGCGTGCAAGCTGAAGCTCTGAAACTGCTACTTTAATTAGCAACGTGGATGCTACCTCTCCTCTGACCGGATCTGGACTACTGACAACAGCCGATTCCAGAACTGCTGGGTGCTCAATTAGTGCACTCTCCACTTCAAATGGCCCAATACGGTACCTGGAAGAGGAAAAGACATCCTTGGTTATCACACCACCAGAAGAGGAGTTCCTTTTGGCCAATTGGTACTTCCTAAGTGTGGGAGATCGACAAACCCAGAGGATATGATGACGTCATCAGCTCTGCCGACAAACCAGAAATACCCGTCACTGTCCATCACTCCCCTGTCTCCAGTGACGTAGAAGTCTCCTCTCACTGTGGCAGCCGTTTTCTCTGGATTGTCCTAGCAGTCACAGATAGCATTTGGGGATTAATTTGGTCAGAACTGAGAAGGAGGTATGATACCCACCAGCTGACTAGTACATCACACATCCTATTTTTAAAATAAATTCTTTTTGAAGAGGTAGTTTCTAGTATAAAATACAAAAGGTCCAAAAGAGTTTAGTAAAATGTAAGGCTCTCTTTCATCTCTGGCACCCTAACATGGGCCCTGTACCCGACCCACCCAGCCTACCTAGTTTTCCTTTCTGAAGATAACCACTACAGCTGGTTTCTTATACATGGGATTTAATCTCGATAAAACTCTTAGGGGACAGAGGTATTCTCATTCTACAGTCAAGGAAACAGACTTGGATTTTGTGACTTGCCCAAGCTAACACAGCGAGACATGGTGGCCATGAAATCTGGCATATGATCCTGAGTAGCATCTTTTCTGTTAAAGTGTGGACAGCATCTTCTACATTTTCATACCACATATTCAGAGAAGAAACAGAAGGGCCATGTGGACTTGAGTCTGAGGGCAATTTCCCCTTCTTTGCCAGGTGTTAGGACATTGCCGCTTTCATCTATAATCTGGAATGAAAGAAATGACTTAGGTTCTTAAATTTTTTTTTCATGAAATAAAAACAGGTTATGAATAGCAGAACACTGTAAAGAATTAAATCTTTACTGAGCCAGGCAGATATTTTTCTTAACTCACCTGGACATCGTAGGGCTGTACACCTTTCCCCATCGAGCCTGGTTTAATTTCTTGGCCTTTCTGATTGGCGCAGATGATGCCCTATTGAGATGATGTAACTTATGTAAATACAAAGTCTCACAGTTAAGTTCATGAACTTAATTGTTCTGAAGTGCCATATGCCTTATTGCTGAATATCGCTACAGTTATCTTTGCAGTATTCCTCTCAGGAAGCTATGTGGTGATGCCAGATCCTAGTCTACCCTTCAAAACCATTTTGGAACTCTTTCTGGAATGGCCATTGTGCACAGTGGCACAGTAACAAGTTCATGAACTTAATTGTGTGGTTGTATGTGAGGGAGTTTTTGGCCAGTAAACATACAAGTGTATTGGAACACCCTCTCTACTCACCTTATCTGGCCCCCAGTGACTTTTATCTTTACCTGAAGATAAAGGAAATATTGAAAGGAAGACAGTTTGATAACGTTCAGGACATCAAGGGAAATACCATGATAGCTTTAATGGCTATTCCAGAAAAAGAGTTCCAGAACTGCTTTGAAGGGTACTGGTGTCAACGCGTATCTTCCTAAGGGGAATACTTTGAAGGTGACCATAGTGATATTCCGCAATGAGGTACGTAGCACTTTTTCTAGGATGAGTTCACCAACTTAATTGGCAGGTGTCATATGTGCAAATTTAGCGTGTGTATCTGTATCACGAGAATGAAACTGAAGATTTGGTTTTGGCTGATTTCTCAGTATACAGACTTATCTTCTGGAAGATATTTTAGACTGCCAAGGCAGCCAAGTGCCGTCAAGTCAGATCTGACTCATGGCAAGACTAGTGATTCTCAAACTTGAGCGTGTGGCAGAATCACCTGGAACATGGTTAAAACAAATGGCTGAGCCCCATCCCTGAGTTTTTAATTCAATAGGTCTGAGGTGGAGTCTGAGAATTTGCATGTCTGCCAAGTTCCTGGATGTAGCTGCTGGCTTGGGGACCACACTTTGAAAACTACTGCTTTAGACCAAGGGTACCATTAAGTGCACCTTGAAATAAATTCCCACCTGCGGCTCATCCCAGTTCAGTGGAAAGAGTAGCTGCTGTACTCTATAACTCTCCAACTCTTAACTTCCCTGAGATTGTTCCTGTGCAGAGGATACAGGGAGTCTGTGTGGAATAATCATAATTCCCCTTCAGCCATGCCTAAGTAGACCGTTTACAAGTGTTGGTAACTGCTGGCAAGCTAAGTATTCTAGAAAATTCCATAAAAATTCAGACTGTGATGGGACACTCCAGGGGCTGTGTTAAGAGCTGCAAGGCTGAAATACTCCCACCGTGCTAAACCCAGACTTTGCCCTTTGAACAATATACCACTTCTGTCTGTCCGTAGCCCTCATACAGCTGCAGCCCAGTCTGCGCCTTCCACTGCTCCAGCACCTCTGGGTTGAGCGGCTCTCCTCCCGTCAAACAGTGCTGCAGCTTCTTGAATTTATATCTGCAGAAAAGAGTTACATGGAGTCTTTGGAGGAATAATCCAAGAGGCATTCAGTGTAAGGTAGTTACAGCATTCAGCAACAAGCAAGTGAGCTAGGAGAGGCAGGTCTTTGGAAAGTTCCTTCAACACATGTTTGTTGAGGAGCTACTACATTCCCAGACATTGCTGTAGGCATGTGGGGCACATCTGTGATACAAACAAGATTCGTGGCAGAGCTTACAATCTAAGAGGAGAAGGAGAACTCTATGAGCCCTCTTAGCATCCACACAGCAATCCTATTTACAGATGAGGAAATCAAAGCTCAGAGAGGTCCAAGAATTTGCCAAGGCTGCCCAAATAATAAATGGCTGACTGGGATTCTCGGTACTCTGCATATACCTCTTCAGATAATGTGTGAAGCGTGCCACGTGCATTGAGTTCTCACCACAGCTCTGTGAGGTGGCACTTACCCATTGCTGTCGAGTTGATTGCAACTCATAGCAGCCCTTATAGGATGGAGTAGAACTGCCCCTTAGGCTGGAATCTTGACGGAAGCCCACTGTCACTGCATCTTTTTCCTGAGGAGCGCTGCTGACTTGAACCGCTGGCCTTTCAGCTGGCAGCCAAGCAGTTAACCACTTCACAACCAGGGATCTTTGTGGATAGAGCTAACAGAGGCTTAGCAAGGTCATCCTGCCTGTCCAAGTTCACACTATTAATAAATACCAGGCCCCTGCAAGTTTGGCTTTGAGCTTGAGCTTTTAGACACTGGTCTTAGTACTCAGATGCCCACAAGACTCAGGCTATAAAGCATGAAAGAGCTCACCACTACCGGTTCTTCTGAGCTGTTTGTCTGCAAGTGATACCGAAAGGCAGTCTTTTCGGCATAGGAGTTCTGAGATTATAGGGCTGCAGTTATGCAGGGGGAAAAAAGCCCGGTTGTCCCTAAATGTCCCAAATGTCCCAGCAGGGATATTTGGCAATGTCTAGAGACATTTTGGAAACCCTGGTAGTGTAGGGGTCAAGTGCAACATCTGCTAACCAAAAGATCTGCAGTTTGAATCCACCTTGAAAACTTGATGGAGCAGTTCTCTATCCTACAGGATCACTGCGAGTCAGAATCGACTCACTGGCAGTGGGTTTGTTTTTGGTTTAGAGACATTTTGGAGCCCCAGTGGTATAGTGGTTAAGAGCTCAGCTGTTAAGCAAAAGGTCAGCAGTTTAAATTCACCAGGCTCTCCTTGGAAAACCAATGGCGCAGTTCTACTCTGTTCTGTACAGGGGCTATAAATTGGAATCAAATTGATGGCAATGGGTTTGGTTTGTTTTGGTGGGAGTTATCTTGGGTTGTCACAGTTTGGTTGAGGGTATGGTACTGGTATCTAGTGGGTGGGGTCCAGGGATGCTGCTGACCATCTTACAATGCACAGGAGAGCCCCCACAACACAAAATTATCTGGCCCCAAATGCCTATCGTTCTTTGATTGAGAAACTCTGGGCCATCCTGTGCTGTAAAGAGTTGTTGCGTGATGCTGGATGATAGCTTTTGCTGTGGTTCAAGGGGAGAGTTCTGTCGAAGTACCTCTTGAGGTCTTTTTGCACAAGCATCCGGTATACGGTGGGAGCGCTGCACAGGGTTGTGATTGGGTAAGTGGTCAGTGCCTGGATGAAGGGTGCAAGAAACAGATGTCAGAGTGGTTTGTTACAGAGCAGGAACAGAACTGATACTTAAACCTTTTGTTCTCTTCCACTAACATGTACCCTCTTACTGTCACTACCAGGAATAAAAAAACCTGTTACCGTTGAGTTGATTCCAACTCATGGCAGCCCATATGTTACAGGATAAAATTGCTCCATGGTGTTTCCTTGGCTTTAATGGAAACAGATGACCAGGTCTTTCTTCTGTGATACTCTGGGTGGGTTTGAAATGCCAACCTTTAGGTTAGGTTGCTGCTCGTGTCGCTAGCAGATGTTTATCAGTTGTTGCTAAACCAAAACCTGTTGCTCTTGAGTTAATCTCACCTCATAGCTACCCTGTAGGACAGAGTAGAACTGTCCCATGGGGTTTCCAAGGCTTTAATCTTTGTGGAAGCTGACTGCCACATCTTGTTCCTGCAGTGAGTTCAAACCACTGACTTTCTGGTTAGCAGCCAAGCACTTAACTATCGTGCCACTAGACTCCTTCAATTGTCAATAGGATTATGTGTTTGTTGGTAATTTCCAGTTATTGGAAATCATGGGCATATGTTAGAGTAACAGACATGTGCATCCAATTTGGAGCAACCACAAAACATGACTTGGCTTATTTTGACTCAGGAATGAGGTACAGAACCTTGCACAGTGGGATCTTACAACCCTCCACCCTTCTACTCATGCACGGCACTGACTCTGGGTGTATAAGCTGACCCTCCAGTGTCTTTCCAGTGCTATTCCTATCAGAGACGTCAGTCTTTTTTATTGAATTGATTAAATGCATATGTAAAGGATTTTTCAGGCCTTATGTTGTTTAAGATTTGCTAGGTTCATTATACATCCAGTTCTTTAACATAAAAATAACAACCTAAGTATCTCAAATCTAGAGAAATACTAATGTTTTTAAAAGTCCTCTCTCCGGAGTGAGTTCCACTCTGCCATTTAATGTGTTGATAGTTTATATTCATTTGGAAGAGGGCATGTCTAGGCTATTTGGATTGGTATAGATTAAAAATAGCTTTTATCCCTTTAAAAGTTAAAAGCATATTATTATGCTAAAAAAAGATGAGATGGCTGGGTGGCAGAGAATTAAGTGCTCGACTGCTAGCCAAAAAGCTGGCAGTTCAAACCAACCCAGAGGTGGCTAGGAAGACAAGCCTGGTGATCTGCTTCTGAAAGATCGCAGACTCTTGAAGCAGATAGTTTTCAGTTCATGGCAATCCCATGTGACACAGTAGAACTACCCATAGGGTTTCCTACATGGAAACCCTGGTGACATAGTGGTTAACTGCTACATCTGCTAACTAAAATGTAGGCAGTTCAAATCCTCCAGGTGCTCCTTGGAAACTCCATGAAGCAGTTCTGTTCTGTCCTATAAGGTTGCTATGAGTTGAAATCGAATTAATAGCAGTGTGTTTGGTTTTTTTTCTTTTTAGTAATCTTTACAGGATCAGATCACCAAGTCTTTCTCCCATAGAGCAACTGGATGGATTTGAACTGCCAACCTTTGGGTAGCAGTTGAACAATTAATATTTGCATCACCAGAGCTCCTTTCACAAACAACGATAACCACAACAAAAGATATATATCAAAAAATTTGACATTTTAGCCACTTTTAAATACACAGTCCAGTGACATTATTTCCATTCACCGTATTGTACAATTGTCACCTCTTCTTGGTATTTCAGAATAGCTTTGGATCTATAAATGAGAGTTTCTACTGTCGTTATTTGCTTCCTTCATCTTAATTGTTTTACTATATATAAAATGTATAATTAAGAGTATTGTAAATCCATAAAGATTTTTATAGCATTTGTAGTACACATATTACCTTTGTGAAATAATATTGCTTTTATTTTGCAAATGTAGGTTTTGGAATTGCAATGTCTACTTTACCTACTTCAGGGCACTTTGTAAACCCAATGTACATGCTAGTTCTTCGGTTTCTCTAGATTTCTGTTTAAATCCCTCAAACCATCTCATCAGACCAGTTAGCAGAATAACAGGGTGAACATAGCTTTTGTTTCCACACAGGTGTGCTATTTATTTCGTAATATGTATTTTGTTCAATTTAATTGACTTTTCCTGGTTGAAGAATAGTTGACCTGAATCACAGTTTTCTTAATGCTAAAGAAATTGGAGCTCTCTGTTATCTCTGCCTTGCTGTTCCTGGCTAGCATCTAGGGTGGTACTGGGTGCTGAGAATTAACAAAGTGAGAGGTTTGGCATTGGGGGGAGGATGGAAAGGGCTACTCTGGGATAAAGTTGACCCCCTGCCTTTAATCTCTTCCACACAGGATTCAGATGTACTAGCTATTGTCTGTGTTTCACTGAATCAGAAACCACATATTTGTTTAGACTTAAGGTTCTAATCTGTCATTTAGAACTAGGCTTTTAAACAGCCATAATAGCACTAGCAAATCCTCAACCATTTGAAACAGAAGACTGGGTTACATGCCTGAGTATTATGGGGACTTTTCTTCTTAAAAAGGAATGATTTCTATAAGCCCGAGAAGCCATGTATTCTAAGGAATCATTTCTCAGTGGTTTTGTGTGAGATAAGAGAGAGCTCTTAAGATAAGTGTAGTTGAAGGCCATGACTTACCTCTAGGAAGGTGTCTGTGTCAAACCTGGCCATCTGATGAACAAAAACACAGGCTCCCTGAAGCCAGGCAGCAAACACGCTGGCAATGGCAGCCTTGATCCAGCCCGTGTCAGACATGCCCCATATGATGTCTGAGGGCTTCAAGTCCAGCCAATAGCTAAATGATCGGAAGAAGAAACAAAACAGGTCAGACAGGGAAAAACAAAGAAAGCAAACAAACTAATGTTTTCAAGGAGTCATCTCGCCTCAGAAGGAGCCCTGGTGGTGCACTAGTTAAGTGCTCAGCTGCTAACCGAAAGATTAGTGGCTTGAACCCACCAGATGCTCCTTAGGAAGCAAGACCTGGAGATCTGCTCCTGTAAACATGGTAGACTTAACAGCCTTGGAAGCCCTATGGGAAACTTCTGCTCTGTCCTCTAGTGTCATTATGAGTGGGGATTGACTTGATGGCAATAGGTTCATGGTGTTCTTGCTTTTGAGCCTCCAGGTCAAAAGGTGTCTCTTGGCAGACTGAAGAATTCTACCTCCCACTCCTGTTAGAGGGCCCTTTTAGGTTTCTAGGTGGTCTGAGAGTCTGACATGATTTATTGAGCAACTATTATGTGCCAGATGCTGTTCTACATCAGTGAGCAAGACAGATGAGATCCCTCTGATTTTATTTTACTTCAGGAGAGAGATAGTGAATAAACACATAATGAATGAATGTAATTTCAAATAGTTGTAAGTGCCATGAGGAAAACAAAACAGGGTAGGAAAATTGACCTGGCAGTGAGGAAGAAAAGCCAGACATTCTGCTGTGGGGATTGGATTAAAGTTAATTCCTGTTTTTGGCTCAGCTCGTTGGTTAGATGGTACCATTCAGGGAGGACAGGGACAGCTTTGTTTTGTGCTTGCTATATTTGAGAAATCTGCTCACCATCCAAACAGAGGTGGCAACTAGGTAGTTGGATAGACATGCTGGTAGTTCAGGAGAGAGTTCCCTACCTCCCACAAAGGGTGTACCCAATGCCAAGGCTGCTCTGAGAGTGCTGGGCCATCTTGGGAGAACCTGTGGTCCCACTGGTGAAATAAATAGCCATTGGTTCTTGACTTCCTGTCTCCACACAGCTGTGCTCCTCCGAGGCAGATCTGCAAAACATGGCCCCCAAGACGGTAACTAAAGAAGATAAACCAGTGTAAGTCTGCTATTTCTTTTGCTTTACTGCTTATGCCCTCTTGACACCAGGAAACATTTAATAAAAGTGAACCTCATCTAACTCTAACCCTAATCCAAAGCCTCCTTGATATGAATTCCTGAAATCTTAGATGGATTTTGCAGATCAGTACCAAGGTTAACAGCTCACATTTTTGTAAGCTCCACCTCCCCGTAGGCCAAATAGATAGCCAGTATTCAAGACAAAAAGACACATTTTGGTTTTTTTTTTTTTACATTTTGGTTTTTTAAGCATTTTTTTCCTAAGTGTTTTTTTAATACTGGAATTTAAAAAATCATACTTTAGAAAATTGAATCTTAAAATTGCTATTAACATTTCAAGAGAAAGGAAAATCCTCTGGCACTTGACTCAAACTTTTTAATACAGTAGCCCCACCTTACACTTTCGCCTTCTGTGGTCTTAGCTGACCGTGGTCAGCCGTGGTCTGAGAATGTTCAGTGGGTAGTATGGTGATCTTGCTCTATCCCATTCAGGAACTACTCTCATAACTTTGATTAGAGTACACTTTTATAATTGTTCTGTTTTATCTTAGTTATTATTGTTAATCTCTTCTAAATTAAGCTTTATCTTAGGTATATGTGTATAGAACAAAACAGTGTGTGTATAGTGTTCCGTACTAACCATGGTTTCAGGCATCCACGGTGGTCTCGGAACATATCCCCTGGGGATAAAGAGTGACTACTGTAATTTCCGTTGATTATCTCCACAGCTGGTTGCTTACCAAAAAGTCATTCTCTCTTTCCTTGCACTGTTAAGTCTGATTTTTGTTCACATGTAAGACAATCATATTCTTCAGGGAAGGCTGCTTTTGTTACAACTCCTGGGGGTGAATCTTGACTAGCCTATGACTAGCCTAAGCCAATCGTGGTGATTGCTTCCCTTACCAGTGATTGGTTTAGAAAGGAACACATAAAGTAATTGTGGCCAATGAAATGCAAAGATCTATCCTGAAGTACGACACTGTCAGTGATAGAATAAATCCATATACCAACAAGGAAGATCTGTTAATAGAACCGTTATTCAAGTTTATGGACCAACCACTAATGTTAAAGATGAAGAAATTGAAGATTTTTACCATCTTCTGCAGTCTGAAATTGATCAAACATGCAATCAAGATGCATTTATAATTACTGGTGGTTGGAATGCAAAAGTCGGAAACAAAGAAGGATCAGTAGTTGGAAAATAATGGCCTTGATAGAAACCATGCCAGAGATTGCGCAATAGATCTTGCAAGACCAACAACTTATTTATAGTAAATACCTTTTTCAACAACATAAATCGCAACTGTACTCATGGATCTCACTGATGGAATACACGGGAATAAAATCAACTACATTTGTGAAAAGAGACAGTGGAAAAGCTCAGTGTCATCAGTCAGAACAGGGCTAGGGCTGACTCCAGAATAGACCATCAGTTACTCTTTGCAAATTGAAGTTGAAGCTGAATAAAATTAATATAAGCCTATGAAAGCCAAAGTGCAGTCTTCAGTAAATCCCACCTGAATTCAGAGACCTTCCCAAGAATAGATTTGATACACCAGACATTAATGACCAAAGACCAAATGAGTTGAGGGATGACATCAAGAGTTTCTTATATGAAGGAAGTGAAAGGTCATTAAAAAGACATGGAAGAAAGGAAAGAACAAAAGTTATGGTAGAAGAGACTCTGAAAGCTGCTCTTGAATGTACAGTAGCTAAAGCAAAAGGAAGAAATAATGAAGTAAATGGTGAGCTGAACAGAAGATTTCAAAGGGCAGCTCTAGAAGACAAAGGAAGGAATTATAATGAAATATGTGAAGATCTGGAGTTAGAAAATCCAAAAGGAAGAACATGTTCAGCATTTCTCAAGCTAAAAGAATTGAAGAAAAAAGTAAAGCCGTCAGTTTCAATATTGAAGGATTCTATGGGCAAAATGTTGAATGACACAGGAAGCATCAAAAGAATATGGAAGAAATATGCAGAGTCCCTGTAGCAGAAAGACTTGGCTGATGTCCCACCATTTCAAGAGGCCACATGCAATCAAGGACCAGTGGTATTGAAGGAAGAAGCCTGATTTGCACTGTAGACACTGGCAAAAAACAAGGCTCTGGGAATTCCAGTTGAGATGTTTCAGCAAACTGATATGCTGCTGAAAGCACCCACTTATTTTTGCCAAGATATTAGGAAGATGGCTACCTGGCCAACCCACTGGAGACATCCATAGTTTTGCTCATTCCAAAGAAAGGTGATCCAATTGAATGTTGAAATAATTGAACAGTATCATTAATATCATATAAAAGTACAATTTTACTGAAGATCATTCAAAAACAGTTGCCCCAGTACATTGACAGAAGGCTGCCAGAAATTCAAGCTAGATTCAGAAGAGGATGTGAAAGGAGGGATATCATTGCTGATTCTCTTTGTTGTCTAATGCTGGTATAGCAAAACTGCCACAATTGGATGACTTAAACTAAGAGAAATTTATTCTCTCACAGTCCAGTAGGCTAGAAGTCTGAGTTCAAGGGGCTGGTTCCAGGGAAAGACTTTCTCTCTCTGTTGGCTCTGGAAGAGATTCTTGTGTTGCGTCAGCCCTCCCTTGGTCTGGGAACATCTCAGCGTAGGAACGTCAGGTCGAAAGGATGCACTCTGATCCAGGCAGTACTTTCTTGGTCACATAAGGTCCCCAGCTCTCTGCTTGCTTTCCTTTCCTTTTATCTCTTGCAAGATAGAAAGTGGTACACATCACAACCCAAGGGAACTGCCTTTACATTGGATCAAGGAGGTGACCTCAGTCAGGGTATTCCAGCCCCACCTCAATTCTCTTATCATAAACCAGTCTGGCTGCATTAACCCAGGTAGATATTAGGATCTACAGCATATGTGAAATCACATGAAACGAACTCATGACCCAACTAAGTTGACAGTTAGTTTGGGGAACACAATTCAACCCATGACACTAATGTCAGATGGATCTTAACTCAAAGTGAGATTATCAGAAACATGTTTACCTGTGTTTTATTGACTATGAAAAGGCATTCAGCTATGTGGATCATAACTTTGGCTAACTTTGCAAAGAATGGAATTCCAGAACATATAATTGTGCTTATGAAGACCTGTACATAGTCCAAGAGGCAGTTATTTGAATAGAACAAGGGGACACTTCTTGGTTTAAAGTCAGTAAGGGTGTGCACCAGGGTTGTATCCTTTCACTGTATGTATTCAATCTGTATGCCGAGCAAATAATCTGAGAAGGTGGGCTATATATAAAGAAGAAGATTGCATCAGGATTGGAGAAAGACTCATTAGCAACCTGCGGTATGCAGGTGGTAGTCTTGCTCGCTGAAAGCAAAGAAGACATGAAGTGCTTCTGATGCTCAAAGACCACAGCCTTCTGTATGGGTTACACCACAATGTAAAACAAAATCCTGTCAATGGAACCAATAAACAGCCTCATTGTAAGTGGAGAAAATACTGAAATTGTCAAAGATTTCATTTTACTTGGATCTATAATTGACACTCATGGAAGCAGCAGTCAAGAACCCAAATGATGTATTGCAGTGGGCAGATTTGCTACAAAAGACGTCTTCAAAGTGTTGAAAAAGTATCACTTTGAGAATTAAGGTGCACCTGACCCAAGCTGATATATTTTCAGTCACCTCATATGCATGCAAAAACTGGACAGTTAATGAGGACAGCTGAAGAAGGACCGATGCCTTAAATTATGGTGCTTGCAAAGAATGTTGAATGTACCATGGGCTGCCAGGAGATGAACAAATCTGATTTGAAAGAAGTACTGATTGCTTCTTACAAGTGTGGATGGTGTGATTTCACCTCATGTACTTTGGAAGTGGCGTCAGGAGGGATCAGTCCTTGGAGAAGGACATCATGCTCAGAAAAGTGAACAGTCATTGAAAAAGTGGAGGACCACGAATGACACGGGTTGACACAGTGGCTGCAAGATGGACTCGACGGCAATGATTGTGAGGATGGCACAGGACTGGGCATGGTTTCCTTCTGCTGTACTTGGGGTCACTGTGAGCCGGAGCCAACTACATGGCACCTAACAACAGTTCATCTGAGGTCACATGACTCGTAAAAGACACGTTGGATTCACTGGTGTGGGCTTTGCGAGGGAATTTTAGCATTAGCCAGTGGTATTTGATTTACATTAATTAGTAGGATAGATTTTCATTCCAACAAAGGAAACTGCCTGTAATTCTACAGGGTTTACGTAACTTCTGTTTGTGCTTCTCTGGAGGAATTTTATTATATTAAATATAAGCTATTTAACTCCTGTTTGAAGGATAATATCAACAGTTAACATTTTATTTCCTTTTATTTTTTCCAGTTTATGAGGGACTTTCTCACATATTAGCTTATTTTATCCTTAGGATAACCTTTGAGTAATATGTAAATATGTAAATATGTGCAGTATAATTATTCTCATTTTACAGTTGGGGAAAAGTGTATTCCAAAGAGATTAATTGATCTGCTTTGTTCATTTATTCCTTAAATATTTCTTAATCACCCACTATGTCTTAGAAACTGGCAATGTAATGATTAATTAAACAAATAGATGAAGCTTCTGCCTTCTGGGAGCTTATTATCTAGGGCAGGGGTTGTCAAAATTTATTCTTAAAGGGGCAGATGGTAAATATTTTGAGCTTTGCAGGCCAGACAGTCTCTGCTGTAACTATGCATTCTGCCTTTGCATGAGAGCGCCCCTAAGCCCCGTTCTGACTCGGTACATGCAACAGCCATAGTCTTTGCAGATACAGACTGTTACAGCTTTTTCCCAAAGAGCAGCTGATGGGTTCGAACTGCTAACCTATTGGTTAACAGCTGAGTTCTTAATACTGTACCACCGTGGCTCCTTGAAAGCAGATAAGAAAAAAATGTAAACAAAAGACGTGAGTATGTTCCTATAAAACTTTATTTAGCAAAACAGGTGGTGGGCTGGATTTGGTAGACCTTGAAATCTGTTCTCATAAAGGTTACGGCCAAGAAAACCCTATGGAATAGTTCTTCTTTGAACAAATGAATGACTGGTAATTTCAGGTAATGAAGAGTGCTATGAAGGAAACAATGGCGTGATGTGAGAAAGAGTGGCTTGGAGTTCTTCTCTAGATCGATTAGTCACAGAAAGTCTCACTGAGGATAAAACATTTGAGCTGTAATCTAACTGACAAGCAGTCAGCTGTGAAAAGATCTTGGAAAGAGCATTCCAGATGGAAGAAACAGCAGGTTCAAAGGCCCTGGAATGGGTAGAGGGGGTGTGCCAGGGAAGTAAAAAGTCAGCCAGAGTGAGTCAAGGCAGAGAGCAGAAGGAGATACAGTTCAGGAGGTATGCAAGTGCCAGACCATGCGAGATAATCATGGACCACAGTAGGAAGCTGGGGGCAGAGCTACATCCCTTCCTTCTGTCCTTAGGTCTTTTATTAAGTAATTCTTTTCTGAGAAAGATACCAGATGAACTCAGAATGAGTCTCTGGAGACCAGGAGACTCTGAGGTGTAGCTGTGATTCACGTGGCTCCTGGCATTGCAAAGAGCCTGACAGAATACTCACTGAAACAGCTCCTGGAAGCTGAGCCACCCATCCCGGCTGTGCAGAGACACGAGGAGTTTGGTCTTCAGGTTGGGGCATTCTGATGCAATGGAATCCACTGCTGGGGCTACCTCATCACTGGCCACAATGCACTTGGCCTTGGATACTCGCAGTCGATAAAGAATGTCTTTTGCTGTCAGTTGAGTTGTTCCAGGCATGAAGACAAGTCCTAGAAATGAGAGAGAATCCCAAGCTGAGCAAGACCGTTATCCATTAGAAAACCTGTGTGGATTATGGAAAACGTGGGCTTTGTGCTTGAGTAGGGAGAAGCTGTGGCACTCAGCCTTCCACTGTTTCTGCCTTATCCCACAGAATCCAATTCACGGGGAGATTCTTAGAGCACTGACTTCAGAGTCCAACAGACAGCATCTCTAATCCTGGCCTTACCACTTATAGCTTTGTGACCTTGAGCATGTTACTTGATTTTTCTGTGCCTTCATTTCCTTATGTACAAAATGGAAATAACAATAGTACCTATTTCTTAAGAGTGTCTCTACTTGGAGACAATTTGATCTTACACACAGAAAACCCTGAAGAATTCACAAGAAAACTGCTGGAACTAATAGAAGATTTCAGAGTACTATCAAGATACAAGATAAACATACAACATCTGTTGTTTTCCCCTATACCAACAAAAAGTATGTTGAAGTAGAAATCACCAAATCAATACCACTTACAGTAGCCCCCAAGAAGACAAAATACATAGGATGTAAAAGAGATGTAAAAGACCTAAACAAAGAAAACTACAAGACACTACAGCAAGAAACCAAAAGAGACCTACATAAAGGGAAAAGCACACCTTGCTCATGGAGAGGAAGACTCAACATTATGGAAATATCTGTTCTACCCAAAGCAATCTACACGCAATGCAGTCCCAACCCAAATTCCATTGTCATTTCTTAACTAGATAGTGTTTTCGTCATCTAGTGCTGCTCTAACAGAATTACCACCAAGTAGGTAGCTTTAATAAAAAAGAAAGCTTGTTCTCAGTCTGATAGGCTACAAGTTTGAATTCAGGATGTCCATTCCAGGGGAAGGCTTTCCCTCTGTTGGCTCTGGAGGAAAGTCCTTGTGTTGCATCAGTCTTTGTTCAGGGAGCGTCTTGGCACAGGAACCTCAGGTCTGAAGGACACGCTCTACTCCTGATGCTGCTTTCTTGATGGTGTGAGGTTCCCAGCTGTCTGCTTGCTTCCCTTTCCTTTCATCTCTTGTAGGATAATAATAATAATAATAAAAGGTGGTACAAGCCATACTTGAGAGAAACTCCCTTCACAGTGGAGCAGGGAGGTGATCTTAGGAAGGGATTTACAGTCCCACCATATTCCTTTTTAAAATACAGCATAGGACAGTCATAAAATATTGGGAATCATGGCCCAGCCAAATGGTTACACACATTTTTGGGGGGACACATTTCAGTCCATGACAGATGGAGAAACAAATTATCAACTTCATGTGGAAAGGGAAGAGATCCCAGATAAGTAAAGCATTACTGAAGAACAAAGTAGGTGGCCTCATACTACCTGATTTTAGAACCCATTATACCACCTTAGTAGTTAAAACAGCCTGGTACTGGTACAACAACAGATACATACACTAACAGAACAGAATTGAGAATCCAGAGGTAAGTTCATCTACCTATGAGCTGATATTTAACAAAGGCCAAAGTCCATTAATTGGAGAAAAGACAGTCTTTTTACAAGTGATGCTGGCATAACTGGATATCCATCTGCAAAAAAAATGAAACAAGGCCACTATCTCACACCATTGACAAAAACTAACTCAAAATGGAACAAAGACCTAAATATAATACCTAAAACTATAAAGATCATGGAAGACACAATAGGGGCAATGCTAGAAGCCCTAATACAGAGCATAAACAGAATACAAGACATTATTAACAGTGCATAAACACCAGAAGAGAAACTAGATAACTGGGACCTCTTAAAAATCCAACACTTAGGCTCACTCAAAGACTTCACCAAAACAGCAAAAAGACAACCTATAGACAGTGAAAAAATTGGCTATGACAAATGTGATCAGCATCTGTCACGAATTGAATTGTGTCCCCCTAAAAATGTGTGTGGCAATTTGGGTAGGTCCTGATTCCTGGTGTTGTGTGATAGTCCTTCATGTTATAAACCCTGACTCTGTGATATTAATGAGGGAGGATGGACAACAGTTGTGTTGGCAGGACAGCTCAATATGTAGGATTGTATTGTGCCTCAAGGCAATCTCCTGGGATATAAAAGAAAGGGAAACAAGAGTTGGGAACCTCACACCACCTAAGAAGCCATGCTGGGTGCAGAGCACATCCTTTGGAAAGGACCCAGGGTCCCTGCACCTCAGAAGCTCCCAGCCCAGGGAAGAGTGACAACAGGGACTTTCCTCTAGAGCCAGCAGAGAAAGCCTTCCCCTGGAGCTGATGCCCTGAATTTGGACTTATAGCCTGCTTTTCTGTGAGAAAATAAATTTCTCTTTTTAAAGCCATCCAGTTGTAGTATATCTGTTACGGCAGTACTAGGGCACTAAGATGGCATCTAATCTCTAAAATCGACAAGATACTGCAAAAGTTTAACAACAAAAAAGCAAATAACCCAGTCAACAAATGGGCAAAGAATATGAACAGGCACTTCACCAAAGAAGGCATTCAGGCAGCTAACAGATCCATGAAGAAATGCTCATGATCATTAGCCATTAGAGAAATGCAAATCAAAACTACAATGAGATACCATCATCCCAATAAGGCTAGCAGTAATCCAAAAAAACCAATAAATGTTGGAGAGGTTGGAGAGAGACTGGAACACTTAAATGCACTGCTGGTGGGAATGTGAAATGGTACAACCACTTTTAAAACTGATTTGACTCTTCTTTAAAAAGCTCCTTGTAATATATCCTAGAGAAATAAGAGCCCTCATACTTGTAGATTTATGCACATCTGTGTTCCTTACAGCACTGTTCACAATAGCAGGAAGGTGGAAACAACGTATGTGCCCATCAAGAGAGATGATCCTACTCCTAGTGACCCTGTGGGACAGAGTAGAACTTCCCCATGGTCTTTCCAAGGCTGTGATCTTTACAGAAGCAGACTGCCACAGTTTTCTTCCACGGAGCAGCTAGTGGATTCAAACCACCAACCTCCTGGTTACCAACTGAGTGCATAACCACTGTGCCACCAGGACTTCTTAAGCAACACTGATAGGTGAATGCAGTTGTTGCCATTTGATGGAAGATGAGATTTAGTCATTGCTGATAAGTGGCAGAGCCAGCTTCAAACCTGGGTCTTCCCAGTGGTCTGGCATATCAGAGTTTGCCTGGACCACCTTGGCCATCCTTAGTTTATCCCATTCCCCTCCCTCCATCCTAAGCAGTAGGCTAAGATAGGCCTGATTTCAAAGAACCAGTTCCTCATGACAAGAACACCAATGGGAAAATTGGATGTAAGAGAATAGTTTGCACTTCCTAAAGTGAGTCAGGAAACCCTGGTGGTGCAGTGGTCAGCACTTTGAATCCACCTGACACTCCTTGTACGCCACATGAGGCAGTTCCATTCTGTTCTACAGCATCGCTATGAGTGGGAATCAACTTAATGGCAACAGGTTTGGTTTGGGTTTAAAGTAAATCAGTGGGAAAAAGCGGAGTGTGTAAAGTGTTCAGAATAACAGCTGCCATTTATTAAGCACTTACTGTATGCCTGACATTGCACTTAAACATGAACCCAGTTGATAGATGACAACTTACCCAAGGATTGAAAAGTCAGAAAGTGGCAGAGCCAGGACTCACAAGCCTGTGTGCCAGACTCCCACGACCACAACCTGGGTGGCACACCAGACTACTGATGACTTGGTAAGTGCCCTGGAGTTAGAGGAACTGAATTCCTAGGGAGACTTGACTTCACTGGATATAGTTTAAACACCTTTACATGTCATCTCTTCTTGAGAAAAGGAGTAAAAACGTGATGAATGGAAATTGATTCAGGAAACACCTTGGAGGAGTTCAGAAAGTTCCTTCGGTATAAAAATATAAGGTAATTTCTTTTGCAGACCACTTGTTCTCGAGGGTTCAAAAATAACTAGGTTTCTTAGTGGACTGTCAAATGAATGTGTTCAGTGGGTGAGCCCTTGGTAGTGTGAAGCACAAGTAAACTGTTTTGCTGTGTAGTGTATGGTACAAGCAACCACAGTATTCACACACAAGATTTACCGATTGTGAGTTAGAAGATATAACCTTCGGCTCTTTGCCTGACATGTAATTGGCTGGATATTTTTGACTGGTCAGCCTTATGCTCATTTTTAATTGAAATTTTACATATTGTATAAGCTACATTAAACCCCAAAACAAAACCCATTGCTGTCGAGTCTATTCCAACTCATAGTGACCCTATAGAACAGCACAGAGCTGCCCTGTCGAGTTTCCAAAGAGCACCTGGTGGATGTGAACTGCTGACCTTTTGGTTAGCAGCTGTAGCTCTTAACCACTACACCACCAGGGTTTCCATGAGTTATATTAAATGTTATTAAATACTTTTCTTCGGGTGGCAAGTAAACCACCCTTAATCTCTCTTAATTGCAGTTGGTTTTACATTTGCAAGTTCTTGTTTACGGTGAATGCAAAAAGAATTTTACTGAACTGCTGTTTTTAAATTTAACATTGGCAATAAGAGCATTTTTCAACATCATTATAAAATCTTTATAATTATCATTTTAATGGTGTTCTGTCAAGCTGGTGTTCAGTCAGCAATAAATATAGCTCAATTAAACATTTAGTCTCAGCTAAATTACAGTTTGGTGAAGTGCTACGGCTGCTACCCAAGAGGTCGGCAGTTCAAGTCCACCAGGCACTCCTTGGAAGCTCTGTGGGGCAGTTCTACTCTGACTGATAATAAGGTTGTTATGAGCCAGAACCAACTCGATGGCACCTAACAACAACAAGTTACAGTTTGTTTCCAGTATCTTACTATTATAAATGACATCGCAATAAACATCTTTGTATTTTCTACAGTAGTATACCCTTTGGTGTTCTTATTTATTATTAGTTGGCTTATAAACATTTAGTGACATTCTAGAGCAGGGATTAGCAACATTTTTCTGTAAAGTTCCAGAAAATAAACATTTTTAGGCTTTGCAAGCTGTATGATCTCAGTCTCAATTAACTTCTCTGCCACTGGAGAGCAAAAGCAGCCAGACAGCGTGCACACAAGTGGGCGTGGTTGTGTCCCTTTGAAGCTATATTTTCAAGAACACATGGCTAGCCATGATTTTCCGCCTCCTCTCCTAGACAGGAGGCTTGGTGGTACAGTGGTTAAAGCACCCAGCTGTTAACCGTCGGTCTGGTAAGAACCCACCAACCAGCAGCTCCGTGGGACAAAGATGTGGTTATCTGCTTTTGCAAAGATTTATAGCCTTGGAAACCCTATGGGGCGTTCAGCTCTGTCCTGTCGGGTCTCTGTGTGTCAGAACTGAATTAACAGCAGCAGGTATGTGATGTGTAGCATGTGTGTCTCAGAGAGAAGGAGCCCTGGTGGCGCAGTGGTTAAGGGCTCGGCTGCTAACGCGAAGACTGGCACTTTGAACCCACCAGCTGCTCCACAGGAGAGTGATACGGCAGTCAGCTTCTCTGAAGATGACAGCCTTGGAAGCCCTGTGGGGCTGTTCTGCTTTATTCTATAAGTTGCAGTGAGTCAGCATTGACTCAACAGCAACGGATACAGTTTGGGCCTAGACAGGAAAAGAATCCAATTGGAATTTTTGTTTGGGGTGTGTTATAAACAACTACTTTGGTATAAAATATCCCATTAAATCGCATTAGTCTTTCTATTTGGAAATAGGTGGAGGTTTTCCCACTGGAGTCATCGTATTCTTACGTGTCCTTGCATTCTAAAAGAACTTTTCTTCCTTTTGTGTTTTCCTATCAATGAGAATCTAAATGCATTCAGTAGAAGCAAATTCTGGGTCATCTGGATAAGCATATTAAAATCTAACACTGCAAAGTGGCATCGGTGCTCCCACTTGCTTTTAGAGGGCCTTGGGTTTGAATTCCAATCCCATAGCTTTCTATCTGTGTGACTCTGAGCAAACTGCTTAACTGTTCTGAGCCTCAGTTTCTTCTCCGAAAATAGGTATCCCAATAATACCTGCCTCTTACGGTAGTTACAGCATGATTGCGTTATGACATCATGCTTGCTGTTAATTTCAACTTCTGTTTTTCTGTCCTCTGTAAGCACTGTGTACAATGGTTAAGAGCTACAGTGAGCTGTGGCTACTCACCAAAAGATCAGCAGTTCAAATCCACCAACCACTCTTTTGAAACCCTATGGATCAGTTCTATTCTGTCCCATAGGGTCACTGAGTTGTAATCAATGTGACAGCAATGAGTCTGTAAACATAGCTTTAGTCAGAACTAACAGTTTGGGAAACTCCAAAGTTCAGTCTTTCTGTGTTTCTGCATGATTTAGAGATGTCAACATTGACACTGACCTGTTCGCATACAAGCCACGTTTACAAGCCACCACTCTGGGATCCGGGGCAGAATGACAGCCACTCGATCTCCTCTCTGCAGGCCACAGGGCTTGGTGAGCACATTGGCAGCCTTTCGGGATAGGGAGCTCAGTTTCCCGAAGCTCCATTTCACCTCATCTCCTTCGCCATTCACCCACCACAGGGCTGGTGTGGCAGGTCTCTCTCCTGTCTGGGCAGCGACACATGACAAAGTGAGGAGAGGCTCATAGGCTGGTGAGCAAGTAGTGGAGACATCTGTTTTTACTTCCCAGCCATACCTGTTCCCTTGGATTCTGGTAGGAGCACCCAATCCATCTTTGGGGAGCTTCCTCTCCTATTGAGTGCACCCATCAGAGTGCTCACCCTTGTGGATCGGTGGGTGGGCATCAGACCCAAGTTGGGCTAGTCAGACCTTCTCTCCTTGGATGTTGAGTTTTCAGAGAAGAACCAAAAACTAGAAATGGTTGGAGCAGCAAACTGTCTATTGGACCTTGGTGCTTATAAGCCCCCAGAGAGCTGTCCCAGTTTCTGCCCCTTTCCCAGACTGACTCTTCAGAGTACTACTCAGATTTTCAGCTGTCCTTTGTATCACTCCAGTAAATCCCTTTCCTGCCTAAGTTAGAATCTGTTCCGTCCAAATAACCCTAATGGGTGTACTTGGGTTGACTAGCAACCTGATATCCCTTTGCACTGAAAAGGCTGAGGCGTGGGCTTCATTGGCAGCAAGAATCAGCATGGTGGGCCATGGGGGCCACTCAACTGGACTCATTGATTCTGGAGGAAATGTTTCACCTATAAGTCTACAAGGTGAGCCATACTGCAAAACCTCTTGTCTTTATGTATTACCTTAAAAAATAAAAATAAAAAATCATTCCTTGTCCCTCCTTATTTTGTCTAGAATGCTGGGAAAACGTCCCCAATTGGCAAAAGACTTCAAAGCCTAGTTGACATTTCCCTTCTTCTATAAAGCCTTACTTAACTTCTTCTCCCCACTTGTGTCTCTGAAACTTTGTGTTCACACTCCAGGAAACTATACTACACACAACAGGCATGCCCTTATCCTCCAGGTGTAAGCTTCCATATGATCAGGGCCTTTGTTCAGGTATCTTTAGAGATCTGTGACCTTAGAAAAGTAACTTCAGTGAGCCTCAGTTTCTTGATCTGCAAAATCCAAGGCTGGTTGTGGGGATTTCAGGAAACAATATAGGTCAGTATTTTTCAATCTGTTATTGGAGTATTGCTTTGCTCTTTTTTTGGCGGGGGGGGCGGGATCTGCTTATACCTGTACTGTGACTCTTTACTTTGGATTCTCCTGTGGATTTATTCACTTGTGTAATTTTCCTTAAGAAGTAAAATGCGTTTAATCGCCATCATAATTGAAAAATCAGTACTACTTGCTAAAAATAAAAAACCCACTGCCCTCAATCAAGTCTGACTCATAGCAACCCTAGAAATCAGAGTAGAACTGCCCCCATAGAGTTTCCAAGGAGTGCCTGGTGGATTTGAACTGCCAACCTCTTGGTTAGCAGACGTAGCAATTAACCCAGTAGACCACCAGGGTTTCCTACTTCCTAAAAACAGGTTACTGAAAAATAAATACATTGCTAACAAAACTATGTCCTTCCACTTTAGGGAGCAATGATCGACTTCTACCTACTCTCTTTTTGTTTGAAAGAGAATTTAGCAAGTATTACCAGGTGCCATCAAGTCACTTCTGACTCATGGTCAGAGGTCATAGTAGAATTGTATTCCATAAGGTTTTTCAGTTGCTGATCTTTTTGAAATATATAGTGAGGCCTTTCTTCTGAGGCATCTCTGGGTAGACTGAAACCACCAACCTTTTGGTTGATAGCCAAGCACGTTATCTACTTGCTCCACCCAGGGACTCCTGAGCAAGTATTAGAGAAGTGTTCAAGAGGTCAGAACTTTCAACAAAGACTGTCTCCTCTATTTAATAAGGATTGATTGAGTGTTATTTAATGTCTTGTGTATCTAGTAGCGGAATCTCTGGGTGGCACAAATGGCTAAGCAATCTACTACTAGCTGAATGGTTGATGTTTCAAACCCCCCCAAAGTGCCTCGGACAATAGGTCTGGTGGTCCCCTTCCAAAGCCTTGAAAACCTTACGGAGTAGTTCTGCTCTGCACATATGGGATCACCATGAGTTGGAATTGAGTTGGTGGCAACTAACAACAACAACACGTCTAGAAACTAACATCGTCTGCTGAGCCTGGGTTCTTGCAGTGTTTTTTGATATACACTGATGGATTGAGTGTCAGAAAGCCGAGACTACTATGTGTGCTTGCTTGCTTTATTCTTCTCAGGCTCCCATTCTTTCCTTTTCTAGTTGCCTTAACCGTGACCGGAAACCCTGGTGGTGTAGTGGTTAAGTATTACCGCTGCGAACAGAGATTGGCAGTTTGAATTCACCAGGCACTGCTTGGAAACTCTATGGGGCAATTCTGTATGGTCGTTAAGTCCTGTATGGTCATTAAGAGTCAGAATGAACTTGATGGTGGTGGGTTGGTTTTTAACCATGACTATTCATTGGTCATGCGCTATCCTGAAACCAAAACTTGGATTACTACTCTTTGGATAAGCCTGTGACCAGCCCAAATAATGAAAGAAGAGCAAATAACCTGTTGTTTTGGACTTGAATAAGAAAGAAAACAAACAAACCAAAAAAAAAAAAAAAAAGAGGAATAACTCAGTGTATGTTATAGAGGCTCCAGAGAAAGATAGCCATGTGTAGTTAAGGATCAAAGATCTTCTTTGGGAAGAGATGAAGGCAACTGGAAAACAAACAAAGGAAAACAAGAGGGTAGACATAATTGAATTAAACTTAATGAGTGGACCACAGAACAAGAAAGTGGAAGTTGAGAAATACGTGAGCACCAACAGCCAATGAAAGCTTAGCATCATATACCTTCTCCTTCTGGGACCACTGGTCCAGAACATCCGCAGCAAAGTTAAAGTTCTTAGGCAACGCCTTCTCAAAACGATTTATGGCTTCAAAGTCATCAAGTGTCAGAGGTGTCCAAAGCTGGTAATCTTTGTAGAAGTGTCGGCCAGGTGGCTTGGCAAGCCACAGGGGTCTGAATATCTGGTAGCGAAATAAAATCCTCATGATTCTCCAGGAGTTTTGTCCTCCACTGTGGACATGGAAGTATCACAGGCTGTGGGGAGAAGTGCGAGGAGAATGTCAGTCTCTCCTGACACTCACAGTGAGACTGGGAAGTGGACTCATGGCTGTGTGCCCCTTGGAAGTTGGGGAGCACCTGAAAAATAGCCCATCCTTCTTCAGAGCTGTTGCAGCTAGCCACTGACTTGTTTCCCTGCCACTAAACTCCTCCTCTTCATTCTGTCTAGGACTAAATTAGTCTTAAAAAACACAACTGTAGAATCATCAAGCTTCTGCTCCTGCCCTCTCCCTAAACAAATAACAAACCAGTAGAATACTTACTCCCTGGCTTGGCACTCAAACCTCTTTCAGTCACCCGCTTGCTCTGCTCTGTTGTCAGCTAATTCCTCTGCTGTATCTGCTCTTCCATTAAAAGTAATCTGTGTATTTTCTGTAAGTGTGTATTCCCATCACTAAGATTTGACTTGTCATGCCCCTTGCTTCTGACTACACTACGAACTGTCCCCTTGAGTCCTCCAATATTATTTGGTTTAGAAACTTTCATTTCAGTCCTGGCTTCAGCCACTTTCTGGCTGAAGGACATTGGGCAAATTACTTACCCTTTCCGTGCCTCAATTTTCACATTTGTAGAACATGAAGTGAAATTATCAAGAAATACCTAGCACCCCCTCCAAGGATTATTGTGAGGATTTTTAAGACAATGCATGTGAAATGTGCTTTAACTACTGCTGTTGTTATGATTCTTTTTCATGGTGAGTATCACGTCACAGTTTTGTGACACAGTCTTACACTAGGAAATCAGGAGACCTAGATTTCACTCCCAACTCATTCCAAACTAACTTGGTGACATTGGTGAGTGTTCTTTTTCTTTCTGAACTGCCGTTTGTAATCTAAAACATTTGTTTTGTAACTGTGATTCTTTTTTTCTTTTGAATTCCTATAACATGCGTCTATTCTATTTACATAAAATTTGTCTACTTTGTATTGTTAATTAAAAGATATATATGTGTCCTGTGTCTCTAAACTACCTACACGTTGTGGGCAGAGGCTACATACGTATTGCACCCCTAGCATTGACTATGACTCATAGAGGATCCTTAAGTTAAAACAACAACAACAACAAAAAAGTGTCGTTGAGTTGACTCTGACCCAAGTTTCCAGGTCTGTAGTCTTTACTGAAGCAGACTGCTACATCTTTCTCCTGTGGAATGTCTGGTGGGTTCGAACCATCAAATTTTAGCCTAGTATCCAAGTGGTTAACCACTGTGCCACCAGGGCTCCTTTCAATAATAATAGCTGATATTTATTAACTCTTTGCTGTAAGTGGAAACCCTGGTTGCCTAGTGGTTGGCAGTTCAAATCCACCAGGCACCCCTTGGAAACTCTTTGGGGCAGTTCTGCTATGTCCTATAGGGTTGCTATGAGTTGGATCGACTTGATGACAGTGGATTTGTTTGTTTTGCTATAAGTCAGCCATTTTCAATGGCTGATATTATTCAATATTATTCAGTATTCATGACAAGCTTGTGAACTGGCCATTATTCTGTGCATTATACAGATAGAGAAACAGGCTGATATAGACTGAAGTAGCTTGCCTAGTGTCATCAAGCTCATGGTGATGGAGGCAAAATCTGAACACACATGGTTTGACTTCAGAGCTTACCAAGTCAACCCCTCTGTTTTGTGTTGCTTCTTTCAGTGAACACTTACTGTTGATAGTGAGCACCCTCCCCCTTGTAGCCTCCAGTTCTGTGTAGTTGCTTTGCACGAGAAACATGCAGGTGCAGGGGCGCTGGGTCCGCAGCACAGTGATGATAGAGACACAGTAGAACAAAGGGTAATGTGTGTGCCACTCCCTCACTGTTGTCACCAAGCCTCTGTGCTGCTCAGCGTACTGTCTAGAGAAGTGACCTGATGTACAATACCTCTCAGGAAAAGTGACTTCTGGCACTATCGTTGGTATTAAACTGGTTAAGTCAAGGTAGAAAGAAGAGAGATGGTGTCTTACCTGGAGAATTTTCTGTAAGTAGAATGGAGGCATTAAGAGTGAAAAAGAGGGGAAGAGCAGGGGCAGAGGGGACCCATGCTCATAAATCAATATTCTTCTAAAAGTGAGACTGTTCTTCTCCCAGAGAATATGCACACCACATCACAAGCTACACAGGCTCACATCACACACGTAGTATGCACACTTGTGCCTTTCTGGGTTCTGCTGGCTGAGATACTTAACATCTCCAAGTCTCATTTTCATCATATAATGAAGGTAATGATAATGCCCTCTTCACTGGCTAGTCATGGGCTTGAGCATCTTAGCACAATGTCTAGCATATGTCTAGGGTTCAAAAAATGCTAGATACTAAAAATCAATCTTCAAAGCCATTTATGGTAGAAGCCTTTATCTGCTTGACATACTAAAAAAAAAAAAAAATCTAGGAATCTGTTAGACTGGAGTCACCAACATTTATCTTCTACCTGTCTCATTTTAATGCCCTGTTCCCACTGTGCTGCAAGTTCTAGAGAATGAAATAAGCCCCCATCAGCCTAAAGCAGTCTAGCCTTCACTTTGATCCTCTTGGTGTTCTTTGGTCCCACTTTGGTGATATGGAACGGCTTCCAAGAAGTGGGAAACCTGAAACATTTTTAGTTATTAAGGAGAATCGTACAAAGAATATAGCAGTAGTTTTCTCTGTAGATCTCCTTTCCAATTTGAAAAGATTGTGATTTTTTGAGTTCCTATTTCCCATACTTCTGTGGATAAGTTTTCCGATCTTACTCACTGAACTAACATAACACAAAATTTAAAATAAAGTATCACAAACAGATCTGATCTGAATATGCATTTCAGGATTTTACTGTGTTATGGGCATAAACAGAGTGAAACAGGTCTTAGATACACAAACGTAGTTATTAGTGTCTGGCAGTAAAAACCAAATCAAGATAACTGTTTGAGTTGAGTTCTCATCTGAACCTTAGAAATTTTGCCAGTCACTTTCTTTTCTATCTCTTTGGTCCGTCTTTGATGTTCTGAATATTTTTTTTTTTTGATACAAAGAAAACTTTATGGAGACCATGAAATTTTTAAAAAGGTGCCATTATCCATCAAGCAGAAGCATTTCCTGACCTGGGATTCTGTGGGCAATTCATACAATTCCAGGGTCAAATCTGAGGGTCACTGACTGTTTTAGGTGAAAACATTATTTTTGTAGAAATTTACAGTAAAAATGCTTTGGAAAATATTTCCAAAAGGTATCTGTAAAAGTGAGAGAGTTGAACTAGTTGATTTTTAAAGTATTACTAATTTGAAGAGGATAACAATAAACATGGAACCTTGAACAGTGAAAATATTTACTGAGCACTTCACATGTGCTCATCACTATATGAAGTATTTCCATGCAATATCTTGTTTAATTCTACCATCAGCCTCAGAAAGTACTATTATTATTTTACATATGTGGAAACTGAGGCACAGAGAGGTGCCATAGTTCACTTAAGTCACACATCTAGCAAGAAGCAGGAGTTCCAGCCTGCCTTTTTTCTCTCCAAAGCCAATGCCAGGAAATGTTCTCATAGACTTCGGTACATTTCCATCAACCCTCCCCAAGTAGGTGAGCAGTCTGTTTTTCTGTTGAAGGAAACGTGAACTCAGGGTTGAGTCTGTAGTTATACTGCTAGGCCAAGATGACATGACTGTTCTCTTACTGCTCGACTATAGATTTAAATGCATTCTCACCACTTCTCATCTATCAGATCCACCCCTATTTACCACATGCATTTTTCCTTACCAGAAAATGGTATTACTGGTCCAGAAAGATCTTCGATTCTTTCACAAAGACTCAGCTCTGGATCTGCTAAAAAATTGAGTCCTTTCTTTTATTCTCTTGGCGGCATCTATGTCATCATAGCCCTGAGTCTCTGGTGTACACCTGGGAGGATCATAATCTCCTGAGAGGAGAGTTTCCAGTTCTTTGGACAACCTGTTGTTAAAGGGACACAACTTAAAGGACCCAGCTGGGAGGGGAGAAAGGAAATACAAGAGCCACCTCCTCCCTTGGTTCAGTGCCAAACAATGGCTAAGCCCCAGTACATTAGCAGATTATTCTCATACCTGGAGCTAGTGGTACTCAGATCCCTCACCTGGTGTTAATCTTGTTTAGGAATCATCCTGAGATTATGGTGCTGTGACGGCTTTGAATGTAAATTTTACCAGTCTCTGTCCCTGTGAGTGTCAACTGCTGGCATCAAGGATTAGATTTCATGAAGTCTGTGTCTCCATGTTGCTTGTTGGTAACAGTGAACAGACAGTGGCACTTTTCATCTTGCAAGTTCATTGATACTCAACATGATACACCAAACCATAAAACCCACTGCCATTGAGTTGATTCCAACTCATAGTGCCGCTATAGGACAGTGTAAAACTGCTCCATAGGGCTTCCAAGGAGTGCCTAGTGGATTTGAACGGCTGACCTTTTAGTTAGCAGATGTAGCACTTAACCAACCACTACACCACCACGGTCTCCACTTGATATACAGAGGACAGTATATCTTGTCAAGTGCAACAGCTGTATCTTTTGTACTGAAAAGTATCTGGAGAAGTGTTTTCCCTTGTTGGACTTGGAAAATTTCAAATTTAACACACTTATCATCAACAAACATAATACATAATACACACACACACTTGCACACACACCATGGGCATGTGTCATTCATAAATAGAGTCGATAATCTGTCAACCTTAGTCAAACTCAGGGAGGGAAGATACAGTTTGTACAGTCAGGAAAGACTGTGCTATGATAGAGTAACAAACAATCTCCAAAATCTCAGCAATCTATGTAATTGCAAAAGCTTATTCCTGGCTGTCTTTTCTGGTTCATCCTGGGTCAGCTGGGGTATTTTATGTGATCCTGGCTGATGGAATAACCATTATCTGGAGCATTATCAGTAGTCGTGGAAGAGGAAGCCTGGAAATGACATACGTTATTCCCACTCACAGTTCACTGGTCAGAATTGCTCACGTGGTCCTAGAGCAAATCCTACCATTACCTACTTGATGATGACCACAGTTGTTTTCTGACTAGATTGTCAAATCTATAGGAAGCCTATTGCAATAGAACCAAGGAAGACTTTGCTAGAGGGGCAGAGAACTAGGTCTTACATACAGTACAGTGGCTATGACCACAGACTTTTGGAATCAGAGAGACCTGAGTTAAAATTACTGCTCTGCCACTGAATAACTTTGTGACATCATGCAAGACAGTGTAACCTCTTTAAGACTTAGTACTTTTATCTCTAAAATGGGTCTGTCTCACAAATAGGATGAAACTTGTAAAGTGCTTAGCTCATAATGTCTGGTACGCGTTACAGATCTGTCTTCAAAGACAGAGTCTTAACACTTTATTAGCCATTGCCTCTTGGGCCAAGTTTTCTTGGCAGGCAATTCTTTTACATTCTCAGGAGATGTGGTGATTAAGACTGCTCAAATTTCCCTGTGGCAGAATGTTCTTGAGCAAGCAGTTCTTTTGAAATGAATTTTTAGTTTACAATGCTTAACTTGTGTAGTTCTCTGCATCCACACTTGGTCTTCCACACACATTTTCCTTACCACAGGCTCTTAGGAGGTTTCCATATAAGAGGGTCTCAGCCATGGCTATCCATCAGAAATCCTCAAGGATATATGCTTGCAATGTCAGATGGACCTTGAAAACATGATGCTGAGTGAAGTGAATCAGTCACAGAAGGACTGATAGGGTATGGAACCTGTTATAGGAACTATCTAGACTTAGGCAAATGTGTAGAGACCACTGTTTACCAGTGGTTACTGGAGGAGCGAGTGCAGAAGGGGGACAGGCAGAGTAATTGTATAGGGGGCACTGAGTTTCCATTAATGATAATGGAACAATTTGGAAAAAGGGTAGTGATGATAGTTGTACAACATTGCAAACATAATCAACTCTACTAAGTTGTACCTATAGAAAGTGTTGAACTGGCAAATGTTTCCCATGGAACTTAAAATCACCTGTGCCTGAGCACCAGCCCTACCCACCTGAGTCACTTTCTCTGGGAGTGGGGACCTCGAATCCAGTAATCTTTTTTTTATTGTGATTGAGTGAAAATTTACAATCCGAGTCAATGTGTTGTATGAAACCTCGAGCACCTGCCTCGCTGCAACTCTGTCTGCTCTCCTCACCCTGTGACAGCACAGTTCTCCTTTCCCCTCTGTACTTCAGTATCCACTCAATCAACACTTGTCCCCTCCTCTCCACCCTCCTGTCTACCCTCTAAAGAGGAACTGGTTGGAAAGCTTCAGGTATATGTTAAGCCAAGAAGTACACACAGCATCTGCACCATTCTATGTCCTCTAACCCAGTCCAGGCTTTGAAGAGTTGGCTTCAGTACTGGGTTCCACTGTGGGCTAGCAGCAAGTCCAGGGGGCATGTTCTCAGGGGACCCTCCAGGCTGTCAGACCATCACATCTGGTCTTTTAATAAAGTTCTAGATCTACGCTCCTCTTTTCCTCATGCTTCAGAAACTAGTGCTTTTTAAAAGTTGTCCACAAAACAATAAATGCTGGAGAGGCTGTGGAGAAAGTGGAACTCTTCTACGCTGTTGGTGGGTTGCAAAATGGTCGAGCCTCTTTGGAAAGCAATCTGGTTCTTCCTTAAAAAAATGGGTATAGATATACCATTTGACCCAGTAATTCCACTACTTAGAACATATACTACAGAATCAAGGCCTTTCACACCAATGGACACATACACAAGAATGTTTATTGCAGCACAGTCCACGATACCAAAAAGATGGAATCAACCCAGATGCCCAACAACAAAAGAATGGATAGGTGAACTATGGTATATATACTCAATGGAGCACTACACAATGATAAAGAATAATGGTGATTCCAGGAAACATCTCCTAACCTGGTTTCAACTGGAAGACATTGAGTGAAAATAGTCAGCGACAAAAGGACAAATATTGTATGAGACCTCTACGATAAGATCTCAAAAACAGACTTATGTATATAAGAAAAGACTCTTTGATAGCTGCAAGGGAGGGGAGAGAGAGAGGGTGAGGGGGGAGGGTTAGATTAGGTAGTTGCTAGAAATCTGGTTGGGTGAAATTGGTGATAGCACACATTAGAAACAAGAACAATATTAAGTGGACTTCAGCATAACTTGAATACTCCTTCCATCTTAACCCAATATTGCAAGGACAGAGTAGCTGGGGCAGGGGGCAGGGGATCATGCTCTTAGGTGAAATCAAGGCCAATTGGCACAACTAGCATTTTTCTAAGAGGGCTCTCTGCACCCTACATTGGTGAGTGGGGTCTGAGGTCTTAAAAGCTGCCAAGCAGCCATCTGAGGGCACAGCAAATGGTCCCAACTCAGCAGGAATGGATGCTCATTGAGGACCAGAATGACATGGGGTAAAGACAACCCAGAAGATAGACAGACCCACATGAGTGGGTGCCTACATAGACTGGAAGAACTGGATGGTGCCTGGCCACCACCAGTGATAGCCACGATGGAGCTTACTAAGTTCAGTCTCACTGGGAATACAAGAATAAAAAGGGTTGCACCCTGAGATCTCAACTAAAAGACCACAATTGACAGTCCAGCAGCTTTGGGGTTCCCCTGGGAGCATGGCCCCTGGCCCTGATGCCGCCCTTGCCCATAAATCATAATGAAGGTCCACTCTTCGGACATGAATGGATTGGACTTGGTGATGCAGAGTGACCACAGATTGGATGCACTTTATGGTTCTATGTGTCTATAGGCTATCATCCTGCTGACCTCTGGCTGGAAGAAGGAGTGGGTGGAGAGGAGGGGAAAGAAGACTGTTGGGAGGATGAGACATGTATGGAGCAGAGAGGAATAGTGTGCTGTCACCGGGCAGGGAGAGCAGTGGAAGCTGCATACAGCAGGGCATGTAAATTTATATGGAAATGTACGTTTTCACTCAGTCATAATAAAAATAAATAAAAAATAAAAGTTGTCTCAGTGATTCTAATGAGCAGCAAATCTTGGTGACTGTGTGTTCTGGCTCTAGCCCAGTTTGCCTGCATCATCAGCTACCACCCTTCTCCCCCTTGTTCCAGTCTTCTCTTTGCTCGCTGAATTGTTAGGCTTGCACCAATGTCAAGACTTTTGTACTTGCTGACCTTCAGCTGGAATGTATTATCTGATTTTCATGGAACCCATTCTTGTCCCTCAGGCTCCAATTTCTGCATCACTTTTGAGAAGCTTTTCCTTGATTTTTCTGTTCAAAAGTAACACGTCTCATCTTATTCTTGCCCTTCAGCATTTTTTTTAAAACTTCGTCTTGTTTTATTTCTTTTTTAACATTCACTACTACCTGATGTACTGATGACTTTTCTTGTCTATTGCCTGTCTTATTGTAATGTGAGTGCCATGAAAGTAGACCCCTTGTCTGATTTATTCACTGCTGTACGCCCAGGGCTGAGAATGGTATTTGGCGTGGAGTAGGTACTCGATCTCTGTTGAACAGGTAATTCTTCTCTGTCAGCCAGTGATATAATTACATAAAAGCATTCTATGGTAAGTTCCTAGGATATATTCACCAAAAAAATTTCTTTAGGAGCAAGCCTGGCAATTTCTATTCCATCATGCCCCCCCTTACACAGTTTATTTTGCTAACTATTTGTTATAGTGAGAAAAAAGGAGATGCTGTGGATAAATATCTACTATTATTAATATCATTATATCTCTTGGTCTTTAGCCTATCCAATTTCCCATTCCATTTGCTTGTTTTATCTTGCTGGATACTATTATTCTGGAGATTTCTTGGGTTTAAAAGCATTGAGGCTTCTTTCCCTTAAACTCCTCTCTCTGGTAAGCAATAGGAAGAAGGAATATAGGAGTTAAAGTCAAATGTTTAGGCTTGAATTCTAGTTTGGCAACTTACAAGAGCAAATTATTTAACCTCTCTGACCCTTAGTTTTTCTCATTTATGAGCCAAGCCAAGTGCCATCGAGTCAGATCCTACTCAAGTGACAACAATAATAGTTCCTATCTCAAAAAGTCGTTGTAAGCAGAAGTGAGACAATACAGGTAAAATTACATGGTATTATGTGGGAATTGGGAAACCCTGGTGGTGTAGTGGTTAAGTGCTACGGCTGCCAACCAAAAGGTCGGCAGCTCAAATCTGCCAGGCACTCCCTGGAAACTCTATGAGCCTGTTCTACTCTGCCCTGCAGGGTCGTTGTGAGTTGGAATCAACTCGACATACCTGAGTTTGGCTTTTTTGGTTTACATGGAAATTCAGTGAATGTGTTTAAAAAGAATCTGTCATTCAAAATGCCACCTGGATTTAGCTTTCCTTTCTGTCTTTTGCTGCTGTAGAGGGGTCACGGAAAGTGTCTTCTTCTCAACCTGCTTGCATCCAGCTTTCCCTCTTCTGGGTGGTAAGCATAGTCTAGCCAAGTCAATTTACCACACAAAATCTTAAACACTTGCCTCTTCTGTACCTCCTCTAGCCTCAACTTTCTTATCTTTAAAACAGGGCTAATCACAATGCTTATAATATTTGTAGTTGTGATGCTTAAGGTTATGAGTCAGCCTGGCTGAGCCATGATTCTCAGTGGTTTGGCAGTTATGTAACATCATTACATAATGTTACATAACATGTAATAACTTACATCATTATGTAACTACCAAACTGCATCATTTATGTAACCTGTTTTTCCAGTGGGTATCTGTTGTTCTGCTGAGGTTGCCGTTGAAATTGATCACAAGCCTGATGTCATGAATTCAAATATGTAGCCCCAAAAAGGTGTGTGATACTGTGTGATATTCCTAGATGTTGTAAATCCTGCCTCTATAATTTTAATGAGGAGGATGGGCAGTGGGTTTGTTGGTGAGGTAGGACTCAATCTCTCAGACTACATTGTGCCTTGAGGCAATCTCTTGGGATATAAAGGAAAGGAAATCAAGCAGAGAGTTGGGGACCTCATACCATCAGAAGAGAAGCAGTACTGGAAGCAGAACATACCCTTTGGACCTAAGGTCCCTGTGCCTCAGAAGCTCCCAGTCCAGGGGAAGATTGACAATAAGGACCCTCCTCAAGGGTCAATAGAGAACGACTTCCCTTTTAGCTGATGCCCTGAATTTGGAATTGTAGCCTACTGGACTACAATAGAATAAAATTTCTCTTTGTTAAAGCTATCCACTTGTGGTATTTCTGTTATAGCAGCACTAGATGGCTAAGACAATAAACATACAGAAATCAGTTGGATGGCCTATGAATAAATAAGGAGAAGAATGAAATCAGGAAAACAATTTCATTTATAATAGTCTCTAAAAAAATAAAACACTTAAGGAATAAATCTAACCAAGGATGTAAAAGACCTATATAAGGAAAATTAGAAAATACTGTTTCAAGAAACCAAAAGAGATCTGCACAACTGGAAAAACATGCATGCTCGTGGATAGGTAGACTCAACATTGTGAAAATGACAATTCTACCTGTAGCAATCTACAAATACAATGCAAACCAACAGTGTTCTTTAAAGAAATAGAAAACTAATCATTAAATTTATATGGAAAAGGAAGAGACTTTGGATAAGTAAAGCACAACTGAAGAAGAATGAAGCAGGAAGACCATCACTACCTGAGAATGCACTGTACAGCTATGGCAGCCAGAATAACCTGGTACTGATTCAAAGATGGATGTGGTGACCAGTGGAACATAACTGAGAATCTGGATGTAAATACATCCACCTACGGCCACCTGATCTTCGGCAAAGGCCCAAACCCTTTCAAAATTATGGATAACATTGCATAGGATGGAAATTCCAGAATAATTAATTGTGCTTATGTGGAATCTGTACCTGGATCAAGAGGCAGATGTGCAAACTAAAGAAGGGGACACTCCATGGCTTGAGTCAGGAAAAGTGTGTATTAGGCTTGTTGTATCCTTTCACCACACCTTTTCTATCTGTGTACCGAGGAAGTAATCCAAGAAGCTGAACTATATGCAGAAGAATGGGGCATCAGACATGGAGGAAAACTCATTAACAACCTGCTTTATGTAGATGACACAACCTTGCTAGGTCCAATCAGCATAACGTCATCAACGTAATGGACCTGTGTGACATCTTGTTGAAGGAAAAGGCAATCATTATGGCATACTGTTGGAGAGTTGATATACCCCTGTTAATGCCATATATTAGGTCTTCTATCATTGACCCTATTTTTCCTTCTATGATCTTTACAATTTGGGGTTTTATATTTAGGACTGTGATCCATTTTGAATTAGTTTTTGTGTATGGTATGAAGTACAGGTGCTTTTTCTTGTTTTTTGCAGATGCAAAAGTAGTTAAAGATATAAAACATGCATCAGTAGTTAAAAAAGATTGTCATTTACGTTCCAATCACCAGTAATCATCAGTGCATCCTGATTGCATGTTGGACTGCAGAAGCTGGTAAAAAGCTTCAATTTCTGCATATTTGGCCTTAGTGGTTGATGCATAAATTTGAATAAGTAGGTCTTATTAACTGGCCTTTCTTGTGGGTATATGGATATTACCGTATCACTGACAGCACTGTGCTTCAGCACAGATCTTGAGATGTTCTTTTTGATGATGAACGTGACACCACTCCTCTTCAAGTTTTCATTCCCAGCTACATGATTGTCAGATTCAAAATGGCCAACACTGTCCATTTCAGGTCACTAATGCTTAGGATATCAATGCTTATGCATTCCCTTTTTGACATCTTCAAAGTTTTCTAGATTCATACTTCGTACATTCCGTGTTCCAATTATTAGTGAATTTTTGCAGCTCTTTGTTTTCACTTTGAGTCTTTCCACATCAGCAAATGAAGGTCCTGAAAACTTCATCCATGTCATTAAGATGGACTCTACTTTAAGGAGACAGCTCTTCTCCAGTCATTTTTTGAGTGCCTTCCAACCTGGGGGTCCCAATGTCTTATAAAGGTTAAAATACAAATACTTTATAATACAGCAATTCCACTCCTAAATTATACCAATCATAAATATCAGCATATGTTCACCAAAAGACATGTAAAACAGTACTCACAGTAGATTTATTCATGAAAACTGAAATTGGAAACAACCTCAGTCTCTATTAGAAGGTGAATGGATAAATTCTGAGTATATTCATACAGTGGAATTCTACAGATCAATGACAAAAACAAACTGTTTATTGATACACACAACTTCGATGAATCTCACAGACATATTAGAAGAAATGAGGCACAGACGAATACACTGTATCATTCAAGAATCATAATTTATGAGTTTATACATCAGAATGGTGGTTACTTGCTGAGAGAATGGTTCAAAACAAATTGAAACAACTTAGAGATGAAGGCAAGTACTTCATTCAGAGCTACTGCAGTAAAGAACACTCCAGAGAGAGTGACTTTCTGAGCAAAATAACTTTCTATTGGGTCAAAGATCAGTTATAAAAATAGTGGGAGGACAAGTTCACTGACTCAGAGAGTGGAGTGCTTCTATAACTTGTCATTTTTCAACATTTCTGTTATTTTTGTGACCAGCCATCTCTGAGTCAAGGTGGTTCATTGATTCTGCTTGCAAACCACCTATTCTTGGAATTTACTGCTTCCTGTAATTCATTCTACTTTTTCTCCATTTCTGAAACTGCCTTTGGGGGCAGAGTTCATTTAAATTTACTTCACAGTCACTGAGCTGAAACATGGAAAATCAGAGGTGTAGGTGATGATGCAAAGAAACTGGAATCCTCATACATTGCTGGTGGAAATATACATAAAATGATGTGTCATTGTGGAAAACAGTTTGGTGGTTCTTCAAAAAGTTAAAAACAGAATGACTATGTGACTCAGAATTTCCACTCCTAAGTAGATATCCAAGAAACTTGAAAGTAGTAACTCAGATACCTATGTTCATTGCAGCATTATATACAACATCCAAAAGATGGAAACAACCCAAGTGTCCATCAGTAGATGAATGGATCAATGAAATGTGGTATGTATGTACAATGGAATAGTGTTCAGTCATAAAGAGAAATAAAGGTCTGGTGCAATTACAATGTGGATGAACCCTTAAAATATCATGCTGAGTAAAACAAGTCAGACATAGAAGGATACACATTGTATGACATCACTTTATGAAGCATGTTAAGCAGGCAGATGCACAGACAAAAGTGTGTTAGTGCTTATCAGGGGCTGGAGGGAGGGGGCAATAGGGAGTCATTGCTTAAGGGACAGTGAATTTCTTTTTTGGGTGGTGAAAAACCTTTGGAAATAAGTAGTGGTGATGGTTGCATGACATGGTGAATATAATTTGTCACTGAATTGTACACTTCAAAATGGTTTTAAAAAGTAGTAGATGGTTGTAAGCAGAATCTATGAACCATTTTGACTTAGAGATGGCTGAGGAATGCTGAAAAATGACAAGCTATATCAATACCACACTCTCTGAGTCAGTGAACTTGCCCTCCCACTACTTTCACATTCTGATCTTTGACCCAGTAAATATAAACTTGATGAAAATAAATTTTTTTTAATTAAGAATGTTTCTGTATAAGAAAGACTAGAAGAACATATTCTCAAATATGAGATTTGTAATAATTTTTATTGTTTACCTTTGGCTTGTCTGTGTCTTCCAAAATTTCCATGATGCCCATGTATCTGAGCTGATTGGTCCAGAGCACTGTCCAGATACCCTCAGCTTCCAGACTCAGTAGCAGCTTCCTCATGTATTGATGATCTTGTTGGCTACACCAGTCAGCCAGAGGTGGCTGCCTTCATCCATTATCCCTCTGTGTCCTGGGAGGTAAATGATGTGGACTCTTGCTGAAGCATATTCTTCCCAACTCACCAGACAGAATAACAAATCAAGAAACTTCTATTTGCTTCACTTTCACCATCTTTTAATGGTATGAACTTTGAACTGTGGCTAGTTCCAAAGATAAGCTAAAGAATAAAATTACACAAGATCCCTGCAGTCCAGGACTTTCCCACATAGCAAACTCAAAACACACAGACATCTCTTCGTGGTGACCTTTCTTAACATCATCTTTTTGTTTCTTGGCCGGTAAGAGGGATAGAAATGGCACTTTACCCATAGGTTTGTTCTGAGGCTTAAATGAGACAACACAGGATAACATCCAGGAGAAGGCCAGCTGCGATATGAGTGTAAGTAAGGGAAGTTGGTGTCTTAGGCTGCGTTTTCTAGGGAAGCAAAACCAGTAATACATATAATGTGCACAGGGAAAGAGTTATATAAAAGAAATAGCTCATGCAATTGTAGATGCTGAAATGTCCCAAGCCCTGGAAGCACAAGCCTTGTGCAGCCATGGAAGCTGGTGAGCCCAGGTTGGCAGATCAGATATTAGAGTTTCAGATCACAGGCTGTGTAGGTCAGTGGATCTCAGGATGGCAGGTGAGACAGTGAGGTTTCTGCTAACTCACAGAGCTGCAGGGCCAGGCGAACCCAGGATCGGCAGGCCAGGGAACAGGACTGTCACTTGTGGCTGTAAGCATTGACAAATCCAACAGCTGCTACTTCAAGTCCCAGGAACAAGATGCAAAAAGAGAAGAGAACAGGAGCTGCTGACAATGTGAGCAGATGGAAGTAGGTGGTGGAAGGCAGGGAGATGAAAATTGAGGGTGGGTGGTGAGCCATCACAGGCTTCACCTTTGCCACTGTGTATAACTGCCAAATTGGTCTAGCCAAGTTGACACACAGTCTTAACCATCACAGTTGCTTAACGTTTTTTTGGGCTTATTATCCGCTAAAGGCAATCACTGTCTTTGAATTGTGCCTTTAAATCCTTCCATGACTAACTTTCTACTTCGAGAAGGCAGTTTTAGGTAATGATTCTTATACCAGAAACAATGGGGGTGGTTAACACAGATGCTGCTGAGGCTAGTCTTTACACAAGGCAGCCCCAGAACATTCTGTCTGCCATTGGAATCATGTTACCAATCTGTTCAGATTCTTGTATCTAATGGATAATCTACTTATTTAAGTTCTGATAAATCTTGGTAAAAAATGGTGCTAGCAACTAATTTCCAGCTAGCAGCCATATGAAATATCTGAGTCTCTTCTTTGTAATTTCTGTATCATGGGCAAAAAAGAGATTTTGAAAAAGCTAAGTTGTGTTGTCAATGTTTGGAAATAATCCGTTTATGGAAATTTTGTAATATTAAAATATTTTAAGTATTTACCTCTTTAACTCAGCAGTTCTGCTTTATATATTAATGTATGTAGGTATTGATCCATAGGAAATAACCAAAGAACTATTTAGAGAGTTATATAAAGGGTGTTTCCTGAAGCAGTATTTATAATATAAAATCTGGAAATAATCAAAATATCCAATAATAGTAGATATTTTAAATAAATAGATGACACATCCATTTGATAGGTTGCTGTGAAATTATTAAATATTTTGTCAGGTAAGAGATACACTGATCTATGAAAATTTATAATAAGTAAATAAAAAAGCAGGCTTTGCAACAGCAGGTGAAACATGATCTCCACTTTGTAAAACAATATATATGCACAGAAAAATAACAGAAGGATGCCATAAGTACCAAAATGTTAACAGTGAGTAATTGTGGTGGAGCTGTGAGTGAAAAGGATTTTCTTATTTAGTCTTCTTCTGTAGTTTTCAAAGTGTTCTACATGGAACATGAATCAGTTTTACAACCAGAAAAGGCTGAATAAGTCATACATACCTTAAAAATAATTAAAAGAAAATTCCCTTTGTAGAAAAATTGGACTGCCCTTCATTAGGGAATAATATCCTCTAATTAATGTAGAATGAATGACAACTTGACAATCACAGTCTTGCACCCCTAAGAATCCTCAGTGAATGCTGAAATAACTAGGTCAGAGGTGACTGGAAAATAGCATATTCACATCTCAAAATGTCATCCACACTTATAAATAAAGAGAAAAATATATGTTTATGATGGTGAGAGATGGCATTCACCTCCTTAAGCAAAGGATCAAAATGATAAACATCAGAAGTTGGACAACATAGTGTTTCCCCTAATGTGAGGAAATAACATACACATCGCCTAGGTAATGTTCTTGAAAAATAATGCTTTTCCTGAATCCCATTAAGAGTAAACAATAGAAATATCTACAATGTGGGTCATTTTATAAGATGCTCTGTTTTTCAAAGATGTTCATGTGAGGAAAACAAAAAGGTGGTGTAACTGTTTTATATTAAATAACAAAAGAGACATGAGAACCAAATAAATGCATCACCCTTGATTCAATTCTGTATGAACAAGAGCTATAAAATACACTTTGGGCACAGATGGGAAAATATCATTATGGACTGGATATTAGAGAAGACTACGGAGTTGTTCTTAATTTTCTTAGGTGCGATAATGATATTGCAGTTATTAACAAGACTGAGTCTTATTCTTAGAAGAGGTGCACTGAAGTATTTAAGGGCGAAGCATCGTAAATCTGCAACTTACATAAAAATGTATAAATATAAACTAAATGAAGCAAGATGTTAATACCAAGTGAATACAAGTGACAGCTATACAGCTGTTTACCAAACCCAGCCCAGTGGTTTGGTTGGGTTACGGACTCCATTGCTGTCAAGTGGATTCTGACTCAGCAATCCTGTAAGACAGAGTAAAACTGACCTGTAGAGTTTCCAGTGAGTCACTGGAGGAGTCAAACTGCCAACCTTTTGGTTAGCAGCTGAGCTCTAAACTGCTGCTCCACTCGAGTTCTGGACTCCATCAATACACCTGCTCCCAAAACCAAGTCCATTGCCATCAAGTCACTTACAACTCAGAGTGACCCTCCAGGACAGAATGAAACTGTCCTATAGGGTTTCCCAAGGCTATAATCTTTACAGACACATACTACCATTTCTTTGCCCCAAGAAGTGACTGGTGGGTTCAAACTGCTGACTTTCAGTTAGCAGCTGAGCACTTAACCACCATACCACCAGGGCACTTTGTGTAGCCATTTAGTGTGCTATTATTTCAATGATTTTCTAGATTTGAAAATTTACAAAATTAAGAGTTGGGAGAAGTGCTTGGCAAAAAGCATTTTATAAATATAGTACCATTATTTGTAGTGAAAAACTATTCCCTGAGCATGTGTGGGGAGTAGAGAGGCAGGTTGGTTTCCTTTTATACAAATTGCAATATTTCCTGTTTCCTACAGAGACAGGATATGTAAGTTTTCATCTACAATCTGAAATTAGAAAACCAGGAAAGAGATTTTTTTTATAAAAAATTTGTGTCATTGCTACACAACAAAAATCTAAACTCAAGACTCAGCTACCCAACTCGAGATGCTAGGACACTGCTTAACACAGAGACACTGGTACATCTATGAGACAGCATGGGCCAGTCCAGATTTGAATCTTCACTTTCTTTTCTTTCTTTCTTCCTTCCTTTCTTTTTTCTTTCTTTTCTTCTCTTGCTCTCTTTCCCTCCCTCCCTCCCTCCTTCTCTCTCTCTCTTTTAACTGTAGTTTAGATGAAGGTTTACAAAACAAACTAGTTTCTCATTAAATAGTTAGTATACATGCTGTTTTATGACACTGGGTAACAATCCACAACAGTCTGTCTTCTCAAACTTGGGTTTCCTACTACCAGCTTTCCTGTTCCCTTCTGCCTTCTCGTCCTTGCCCATTTTGTCTTACTTTGTTTTATGGGTCTTTGCAATCTTTAGCTGAAGCACACACCTCGGGAGTGACGTCATTACCGAGCTGGAAAGCGGTCCAGGGCACCACACTCTCAGAGTTTCTTCAGTCTGTGTCAGGTGAGTAAGTCTGGTCTTTCTTTATGAGTTAGAATTTTGCTCTACATTTTTTTTTCCGGCTCTGTTCAGGACCTCGGTTGTCATCGCTGTCAGAGCAGTCAGTGATGGAGCTGGAACCATCTAGTTGTAGTGGATTCAGTGTGCTGGCGGCCACTGTAGATGTGGTCCGTTAGTCCTTCGGACTAATCCTTCCCTTGTTTCTTTAGTTTTCTTCATTCTTCCTTGCTCCCAAGGGATAAGATCAGTGACGTATCCTAGATGGCCACTCGCAGGCTTTAAGACCCCAGATGCTACTCACCAAAGTAGAATGGAAAACATTTTCTTTATAAACTGTGTTACGCCAACTGAGATAGATGTTCCCTTCAACCGTGGTTCCCGCAGTCCTCAGCCCATCAGTTCAGTTCCTCAAGCAATGTGCATGTGTCTATGGAGTCTTCATGACCTTGCCTTGTACAAGTTATGCTGGTTTCCCAGTAGTGTGTACTGTCTTGCCCTTCATCAAAGTTACCACTTAACTATTGTCTGTTTAGGGTTTTTCCACCCTGACACTCTTCCCTGGTAACCATCAAAGATTATTTCTTTTTATGTGTATACCTTTTTATGAGTTTTTAAAGTAGTGGTCTCATACAATTTTTGTCCTTTTATGACTGTTCATAACATAATTTTGCTAGAATTTAATGATAAAGGGCTGACTAATAATTCCCCATATTGGAGTTGGAGATATACCATTTTCAGTGAAACAAAAATCAAAGGAGAAATCTCAAGAAAAAAAAAGAATACATATGAACTCAGTGATAATGATACCATAAATGTGATTTAAAGTACATGTTCTTTGGCCTGGAAATTTCATTTTGGGTTGGAAAGATTCTCAGATTTCAACAAAAGCACTTATTAGCTAAGAAAATATCATGCCTAAAAGAGCTATAAAAATGTCAGTGAAGTATGGTACCCCCCTCTTCATTAGTGTGGGCTCTAACTGATACGCAGAGATGGGAAGAACACCAAGCTGACTCTGACACTTGAACTTGCTGGGATCTCCAGAGAACTCTTGTGCATTTTAAGAAAGGAAGTTCTCTTTTTCATCTTCTTACCTGGGGGACATATAGATAATGCCCAGAGAGCATGGCAGCCCTCATATATTGGGTGGTAGGTGTCAAGCAGGTAGGTAGGGACCAGGGATCCTGGTGACTAGAACAATCCCATAGAGATCTTTCCAGACTTTTCCTGAGCTGAGCTGCCTATATAGATGTTTATCTGCATGATTGAACAGAATCTCAAACTTATTCAGGCCCATGGCAGCCTGAAGATCATTACTTTAACTCAGATTGTAAGAATGAAAAATGAAAGTGGTGATGCTACTACCAACTTTATAGAAATACAAATGGATTATTAGAGAATTCATTGACCCACTGAAAGCCAACCAAATAGATAAGGTCAATCAAATGAGCAAATTCCCAGAAATACACTACATACAAAACAACTCAAAAGAAACAGAAAATCTATATAGACTATGTCAAGTAAAGAGGTTGAATCAATAATCCAGACTCTCCTGACATGAAAATCTGGTAAACAATGGTTTCCTAGTTAATTCTACCAAACTTCTTAAGAATTATCACTAGTTCTTCTCAGATTCTTCAAAAACAAAGGAAAATGATACCAACAAAACAAAAAAAACGGAAGAGTAGGAAATACTTCTTAACTTATTCTATGAGTTTAGGATTACTCTGATACCAAAGCCAGAAATACAAATACTTCATAAGCACAGAAAAATGTAGAACACTAACCCTTAAGAATATACCAAACCAAACCCACTGCCATTGAGTCGATTCCAACTTGTAGCAACACTATAGGACAGAACTGCCCCATAGAGTTTCCAAAGAACACATGGTGGATTTGAACTACTGATCTTTTGATTAGCAGCTGTAGCACTTAACCACTATGCCACCAAGGTTTCCTCCCTTAAGAACATAGATATAAAAATCCTCAATGCAAATCCAGCAGCGCGTGCGAAGGATTGTACACCATGAGCAAGAGGGATTTATCCCAGAAGTGTAAGGGTGATTTAGCATAAAAATCAACCTATGTAGTATACTACACTAATACCCACCCACTGCCGTCGAGTTGGGTCCATACAGTGAAACACAAAAGCCTACACATAATCATATTAACAAAAACAGATAAAGTATTTGAGAATAACCAATACTCCTGCATGAAACAAGAGTTTGGAAAGTCTGAACCAACATGGAACGTTCTTGACGTAATAAAGACCATGCATTTAAAACCCACAGCTTATGTTATACTCAGTGGTGAAGGACTGAACGCTTTTCCCCCAGCATCAGGAACAAGACAAGGTCCTTGTTGTCAATACTTCTATTCAACACATAGCAGAAGTTCTAACTAGGTTAGCCAGGCAAGAAAAAAGAAAGAATTACCCAAACTAGATGGGAAGAAGTCAAACTATTTTTACTCATTGTTTATGTGATGTTGTAAGGATTAAATCCTAAAGAACTAACAAAAAATCAGTGTTAGAGTTAAGAAATTCAGCAAGGTCGCAGGATACAACACCAACACAAAAAATCAGTTGAGTATCTTTACACTAGCACTGAAGAATCGAAGAAGGAAACAGAGAACACAGTTCCACTTACAACAGCATACAAATGAGTACAATACCGAGGGATAAATTTTAACCAATGAGGTGCAAGATCAGTATTTCCGCAGGAATTCAAAAAGACTTAAATAAATGGAAAGATTGTTCCTGTGCTGCTGAATAACAGATTTATTATCATCAAAATGGCAGTTTTCCCTAATGTAAATCCACATATGCAATGCCCTGCCTATTAAAATCCCAATCTTTTTTTGTATGTAAACAGTAAAACCGGTCCTAAAATTGGTAGAAAATTGCAAGGAACCCCAAATGGACAAAGTAATTTTGAAAAAGAAGACCAAGAGGCAGGACTCTCATTTCCCAATTTCAATACTTACTACAAAGCTTCAGTAATCAAAACAGTGTAGTACTGGTATAGTGATACATACATAGATCAGTGGAATAGAACTGAGCATCCGGAATTGAATCCACAGATACATAGCCAATTGCTGCTCAACAAGAGTGCCAGCTCCATTCAGTGGAGAAAGAAGAGTCTTTTCAATGACTGATGCTAGGGGAACTAGATATGACATACAAAATTTGAAGTCAGACTTTTACCTCACCTCATATATAAAAATTAATTGAAAATAATCAATGATCTAAATGTAGGTACTAAAACTATAAAAGTGTTAGAAGAAAGCATAGGTTAGTTTTCATGACCTTAGATATAGCAATGGTTTCTTGGAAATGGCACCTGAAGTACAGGCAACTATCGAAGAAACAGAGAAATTAGATATGGGAATGCACATGTTTGGAAAGAATGTAAAATCCTGCTTGCCCCAACCTGGTCTGTGTTAAAACAGGGACTTGTCTTGAGGACGACAAAAGCCTTGCAAAAGCCCTCGAGACAAGCTTGTCTCACTGTACTGAAAAACAGTACGTGCTGAAAACAGCACTCACTGAGAATAATTTCAGGACTTTTTCATCCCCCTTCCACGGAATGCTGCTGCTTCTTTTGAAGTACATTGATAAGATGCTTTTTCTCACTTTTGCAGCAGAAAACTTGTTTACTTTGCTCAATAAAAGCTGATGGGTTAAACAAACTGGTGTCAGTCTCAACTCGCAGGAGACTGTCCCTTTTTTGCCCACAGCAAATGAAAAGTTTGTTGTCAGTGTGATTTTTTTCAACCATGGCCCCTCACACACATCACACCAGTAAGTGGTGTCCTGTTTCACACCAGCAAGTGATGTCCCATGTGAATCACACCAGCAACTGGTGTCCCATGTGAATCGCGCCAACTGTTAGATTTAATCCAAAGGAAACATTTTTGTGCTTCAAAGGATGCTAATCAGAAAGTAGAAAACAAACCACAGAATTCAGAAAATGCAAATTATATATTTGATAAAGGTTTAGTATGTAGATGTTTTAAAAACCACTAAGAATAAAATCACAAACCATCCAGTGCAAAATTAGGTAAAGTACTTGAACAGATATTTCTCCAAAAACTACAAATGACCAACAAGCGCATGAAAAATATACAATATTATTAGCCACATACCCTATTGCACAAAGTTCTCAGTTTGTGTTATGATCGAATTATGTCCCCTCCCTGCCCCTGTAGTGAGTGTATCAGTTTGGCTAGGCCATGATTCCCAGTGTTGTGTGATTTTCCTATGTGTTGTAAAGTCCATCACTGTATTTGAATAAGATGGATTGTTGTTGTTAGGTGCAACTGAGTTGGTTCTGACTCACAGCTACCCTCTGTACAACAAAAGGAAACCCTGTCTTGTCCTGTGTCGTGTCCACAATCATTTTTATGCTTAAACCCATTATTGCAACCACTGTGTCCATCTTGTTAAGGGTCTTCCTCCTTTTTACTGACCCTCTACCAAGCGTGATGTCTTTCTCCAGAGATTTATCTATGCTGACAACATGTCCAAAGTATGAAGATGTTATCTCACCATTCTTGCTTCTAAGGGGCACTCTAGTTGTACTTCTTTCAGAACACATCTGTTTGTTCTTTTGGCAGTCCATCGTGTGTTCAATATTCTTCTCCAGCACCACAGTTGAAAGGTGTCAGTTCTCCTTCTGTCTTCCTTATTCATTGTTCGGCTTTTGCATGCATATGATGTGATTGAAGATGCCATAGCTAGAGTTAGTCACACTGTAGTCTTCAAGATGACATATTTACTTTTCAACAGTTCCTTTTGGAGTAGATTTTCCCAGTGCGCTGCTTCTTTTGATTTCTTGACTGCTGCTTCCATGGAAATTGATTGTGGAACCAAGTAAAATGAAATCCTTAACAGCCTCAATCTTTGCTCCATTTATCATGATGCTGCTTATTGGTCCAGTTGTGAAGACTTTCTTTTCTTGATGTTGAGTGCAACACATACGGAAGTCTGTGGTCTTTGATCTTCATCAGTAAGAACTTCAAATTCTCTTCACTTTCAGCAAGCAAGGTTGGTGTCATCTGCATAAAACAGGTTGATAATGAGCCTTCCTTCAATCCTGATGTCACTTCTTCGTGTAGGCCAGCTTCTTATATTATATGCTTGAAATATGGACTGAAAAGATATGGTGAAAGGATACAGCCCTGATGCACACCTTTCTTGACTTTAAACCATGCATTGTCCCTTTGTTCCATTCAAACAACTAACACTAGATCCATGTACAGATTCCTAATGAGCATGGTTAGGCATTCTGGATTCCTATTCTCCACAATGTTATCCATAATTTGCTATGATCCACGCAGTCAAATGCCTTTGCATAGTCAATAAAACACAGGTAAACATCTTTCTTGTGCCCTGTGCTTTCTGCCAAGATCCATCTGACATTAGCAATGATATTCCCGGTTCCATATCCTCTTCTAAATCTGGCAGTTTCCTGTCAATATCCTACTGTAGTTCCTTTTGACTGATGTTTAGCAACATGTTACTTGCATGTGCCATTAATGATATTATTCAATAATTTCTGCATTTGGTTGGTTCACCTTTCTTGGGAACAGGCATAAATATGGAACTCTCCCAGTTGGTTGCCCAGGTAGCTATCTTCCAAATTTTTTGGCATAGATGAGTGGGCACTTCCAATACTGCATCCGTTTGTTGAAACATCTCCATTAATATTCCATGAACTGGAGCCTTGCGTTTCACCAGTGCCTTCAATGCAGCTTCAACTTTTTCCCTCAGTACCATCAGTTCCTGAGCGTGTGCTACCTTTTGAAACAGTTGCACATTGACCAGTTACTTTTGGTATAATGACTCTCTGTATTCTTTCCGTTTTCTTTTAATGCTTTCTGCACCGTTTAGTATTTTCCCTGTAGAATCCTTCGTTATTACAACTTGAGGCTTGAATTTTTTCTTCAGTTCCTTCAGCTCGAGAAGTGCAGAGTGTGTTCTTCCCTTTTGGGTTTCCACCTCCAGCTCTTTGCACATGTCATTATAATACTTTGTATTCTCAAGCCACCCTTTGAAATCTTCTGTTCATTTCTTTTCTTCATCATTTCTTCCTTTTACTTTAGCTACTCGACATTCCAGAGCAAGTTTCAGAGTCACTGCTGACATCCAGTTTGATCTTTCTTTCCTGTCTTTTTAACGACCTCTTACCTTCTTCATATATGAAGTCCTTGAAGTCACTCCACAACTTGTCTGGTCTTTGGTCATTAATGCTCACTGCGTCAAACCATCCCTGAAGCTGGAGCCCTGAATTGAGTTGTACAACCTACTGGATTGTGAGCGAACAAATTTCTCTTTGTTGAAGCCATTCATATGTGGTATTTCTGCTATAGTAGCACTAGGTGTCTAAGAAAACCAGTAACCTATGTAAGTACATACTTACTGACCCTTGCATGTTCTCTGACCATTTAAACCTACACAGCCTGAATCCTGTCTCAAAGTGGGCAAGAACCAGAGCACTTCTCTGTGTTTATCATTAGGAGCTCCTACTGCCCCGACCCCTCTGGATAATCTTGGGCATTTCCTGGACGAACTGGGGTTTTGGGGAAAGTGACTGCTGAATAGTTGGGCAAGTGTTCAGTGCTGCTCCTTGCTAACACTCTCAAACCACATCACACACACACACAGGCAGACACACTCACACTGACCACACAACTTCTGACCATGCGAAAATGAATGCAACACACGTATGGATGTTGCAAGTGATTCTGTATCTTCTGGCAACACATCAACACAGAACTCACACATATTCTGACCACAGTTTTATCTGAATTCACACACTGATCACACACTGTCACACCTTAGTCACCTTAAAAACAAAACACCGACAGCCAACATGCACTTATTGCACATCCTCCAGATGGAACATGTCCGTGCACTGGCTCCTATTCACCATAGCAAACATCAGTAAAATACACACACAGACCCTGAAATGTCTATCTGCCTTCTGATCATATGCAAATGTGAAAATGATATGTACATACCCTAACAGCAGACTGAGCCCCAGCACAACGACTATTCACCCTTTGAATATGCACATGGATCACACACACACAGAATCAACAAGGCACCTCGCTGTGCATGGGTGGGCTTTGATTCTGGGGCATCTCCCAGCCCAGCATGTGGGAACCCAGGACTGGAGAGAAGTCATGTGGCACAGGGACAAAGTAAAGGAGACTGTGACATTGGTCCTGCATGAAGCACACCTGAGTCTTCAGAGCTCATTGTCAGAGTAGCCCCTGAAGCAGAGATAGGTGAGCCAAGAACATCAGATGTGATGCAGAAGAGGTTTCTGATAAAATGTCCATTTCCAAATAAAGAATGCAGATATTCCATTCAAGGTCTGAGGAGACTTTGTCAAGGAATGAACGTGTTTTCACTTTATTCTTTTTGATAAAATCCCACATAATTCTTAGTGTTTCTGGAATTTTTTTTCCTTCTTTTGCCTGATTTTTCCTCAGATATGTTGGTGCCACCTGTTTGATCTTCAGTATCACTACTTTGGCCTTTCAGTGCCTCAGTTCTGCTCCTCTGACTTTCTGTTATCCAACTCAGTAATTTTATTGTTAATTTTCTGAACTTCTACTTCCTGTCTCTGTATGCTTTCTTGCAACCAGTTTGTCATCATGCTGTGCTGCATTTTGCCTCATCTTTTTTCTGAACTCCCGAAGAGTTCTAAATCTTAATCTTCTACATTCTACCTCTGATAATTTCAGGAAGTTCTCGTCATTGAAAAATTTCTTGATTATTTGATTAGGAAACTTTCTGAAGCCATCATGTTCTGCCTTTGTAGGTGATTTGGTATTGACTATTGGGGTTAAGTCCCACCACTGCTAACCACAAGGTCGGCAGTTCAAATCCACCAGGTGCTCCTTGTCTGGGGGTCAGTTCTACCCTGGCCCCTAGGGTCGCCATGAGTCGGATCTGACTCGAGGGCACTTGGCTGGCATTGCCTCCAAGCCATCAGTAAGTTGCTGTATTTATTTACTTTATGTTTGCCTACTATGTTCTAGCCTTTTGTTTTGTTTCATTTTGAAATGTCTAAATAAGATGGTTATGTGCAGTAGTTTGGTTGTTGGTGCCTTTGAAATGCTAATGTCCTCTCATCAGATGGTTAGAGCTGTAAGCCCAAGAGCCTGTTTACTTTTTTCATATGGATTCACCTCAGGTGCCTAGGTAGTCAGAAAGTACATGTTGCAGCCTGTCCCCTACAGTCCCAGACAGGCAGGGGTGATTGGTATAGGCATAGCTATCTGGCTGCGTGGGCTGAGGAAGGTGGCAGGGGGGAGGGGTGGAGGTGACAACTGACCCTCTGTATCTGTGAGGAAGGCATTCCCAAGCAACCATGTCCACCCTGACTTTCTAATTGCAGTGAGTCAGCAGATTTTTTTCCCCCTTAACCGTGGTGGCATAGTGGCTAAGAGCTATGTCATCTAACCCAAAGGTTGTCAGTTCATATCCCCCAGGCACTCCTTGGAAGCTCTGTGGAGCAGTTCTACTAGCCCCTGTAGGGTCACTGTGAGTCAGAATTGGGTAGCACTGGGTTTGATTTCTCCCTTTTTGTTAAAGTGTTCCCTCTCTGAGTCTAGAAGAATGGCCCCAGTTGCATGTAATTCCTCCTTCTGGCTCAGTTAATGGTATTAGACTCCTGTGCAGCACACAATGCAGAGAAGCAAGGAAGAAGTGCTGGAAAACAGGGAAGAAGTTTATCCTGAAGGAATGTTTTAGATCTACGCACTGTAGGTTAGACTGAAGCTACTTAGCTTTTGTCAGTGGAACAAGTTTTTTTTAATTTTATTTTTATTGTGATTAAGTGAAAGTTCACAATCCAAGTCAATTTGCCATATAAACCCCCAAGTACCCACCTCTCTGCAGCTCTATCTGTTCATCTCACCCTGTGACAGCACACTCTTCTTTCCTACTCCGTGCTTCCAGCATCCCTTCAGCCAATACTTTTTCCCCTCTTCTCCAGCCTCTCCTCTCTGCTGTAGAAAAGAACCAGTTGGACAGTCTCATATGTACTAAGTCATAAAATACACACACAACCTGCATCACTCTGTGTCCCATAGTCCAGCCCAATCCTTGTCGGAAGTGTGGGCTTCAGTACCGCGTTCAGCTCTGGACTAATAGCAGGTCCAGGGGCCATGTTCCCAGGGGACCCTCCAGGTTGTTGGACAACCAAATCTGATCTTTTAGGAGAGTTCAAGACCTGCACTCTCCTTTTCCGTGTGCTGTGTCAGGGACGCTATATTGTGTTCCCTGTCGGATTACTCTTTGTTGGTCTCATGCTGTTATTGTCTCCCAGTCCTATAGACCCTGCTGTCCCCTGGGCTCATATTTTCCTCTTGTCTTTAATGTTCTTGGTTTTTGTCTGCTTCGCATGGGTCGAGACCGATTAGTGTTCCTCAGATGGCAGCTTGTGGACTTTTAAGACTCAAGACACCACTTGCCAACATAGGATGCAGAACAATTTCTTAGAAAAAACTGGTTACGCCAATTGACCCCAATGTTCTCTGAAACCATGGCCCCCAGACCCCTGTCTCTGCTACTCTGTCCTTTAAAATATTGGGTTGTATCTAGAAAACCTTTTAGCTTATGGTGTAGTCCACTTGTGCTGACCCACCTTCTACTGTGCTGTCACTGCCTTCACCTAACTGAATTCCTATCAACTATGTCATCTGTGAATAACCCTCTCTCTTCCTCCCCACCCTTGTAGCCATTGAAGAATATTTTCTTCTGTGCGTAAGCCTTTTCTTAAGTCTTCATAATAGTGGTCTCATACAATATTTGTCATTTTGCAGTTAACTTGATTTCACTCAGCATAATGTCTTCCAGTAGATTCTAGGTTATGAAATACTTCATAAAAATCATTGTTCTTTATGATTGCATAGTATTCTGTTGTGTAAATGTACCATAGCTTGTTTGTCTATTCATCTTTTGCACCTAGGTTGACTCCATCTTTTTGCTACTGTGGACAAATAAACATTGGTGTGTGTGTATCATCTGTTCGTGTGACAGCCCTTATTTCTCTAGGATGTATTCCAAGCAGTGGGATTGCCAGATCATATGGTATGTCTACTTCTAGCTTTTTAAGAAAGTGCCGAACTGCTATGCAGAGGTTGTACCACTTTACATTCCCACCAGCGGAGTAGAAGAGTTAGAGCAAGCTTTTGTTCCATTTTTCACTGGTTCTAGAAGTGTGAATGGGCTCTACACTTCCGCTTGGGCTCTTCTGCTGAGGCAGACCCCTCTGAATGACTGCTCCCTTCGCCACACGGGCCGCAGCTTGATACGCAGGTGAGGTCTGGCTAGTCGTAGGTACTTCTGGACTTATTCTCCCTTCCCTGTCAGTCAGTCTGATGTCTCAACTCTCCGTTTGATGCTCAGTACTCCTAGAATGTCATCAATAAGAGATTCACTTGTTTCTTGGGTCTTCTTTGTTAGAGGGCTCACAGAAAGTGACTGCTCTGCAATCTTGACCCTGCCTCACGTGTTCATTTTAGCATGATGATGGAGGATTCTTCCCTGAAATGTGTCTGTATTGGTGGTGCAATTTCTATTTAAAGGCTTTTTCTATTTAAAAGTGGAATTAACCTATTTTTGGTTTAAAGTATCACTTAGAATCTAGTACGTCCCTCGAGGGAGGGTGGGAGGGCGGGGGCGTGGCCACCGCCTAACAGCCTGCACGAAGCAACGGTCCCTGCGTGCCAACAGCAAACAGACGGGCACGTCGTCTTTTCCTGCCTGCGACGCCTGCAAAAGCGTTACCAGAGGGTAACAAGGTGGCTGGGCCAAGAAGAAGAAAGAGGAGGCACCCTGTGGCCTTGGGATCCTGAGTCAACAGTGAACACAAAGCTTCCTTTTGAGCCCTGAGGGCCGAGAAGCAGCTTTGCTCTCACTTGTCCAGTCCAGGAGTGATACAGCCCTAGGAGAAACAGAAGATGCGTGTACAAGCTGCTATTAAGGTTTTCACGGTTCTTTTCACTTATAGAGGGAGGGTTGGTGGCGCAGTGGTGAAGTGCTCGGCTACTAACTGAAACGTTGGCCGTTGGAACCTACCAACCACTCAGCTGCAGACAGATGTGGCGGTTGGCTTTCATGAAGACGATCCCAAAAAAACCCAAACCCACTGACCTAGAGTCAATTCAGACTCAGAGATCCTGTAGGGCAGAGTGGAACTGCCCCCATAGGGTTTCTAAGAAGCACCTGGAGAATTCGAACTGCCAACCTTATGGTTAGTGGTCATAGCACTTAACTACTACGTCACCGGGGTTTCTATGAAGTTGACAGCCTTATAGAAACCTTGTTTCTCTTCTTTAGGGATGCTATGAGCTGCAGCGGACTCCACGGCAGCGGATTTTCGTTATTTTTATGTATAACTTTCAAGTAGCTGAAAAATAGTCAAAAATCGAAAAGTCGGTGTGTTTAAATACTCGATATTACATTAAGTTTAATTACTTCTTCTTGTTAAAATATTAGAGATGACTCTAATTTTGCCATTGTAGCTTCTGTGAGCACCTTGTCTTTGTTAACTGCGGTGGAGTGGAGTCCCTCTGACCCAGCGCAACCTCATGAGGTCTGAGTAGAGTTACTCCAGAGGCTTTCGGGGCTGTGACCTCATCAGAAGCCGATTGCCAGGCTGGTCTTACAAGGCGCCTCTGGGGGAGTCCGACCGCCAACCTTTTGACTTGTTGGCCAGCACTTAACCATCGATGCCACCCAGGGAATCCTTGTGGAAGTGTTAGAAACCAACCACAGAACACACACAGGGTGCAGTGGCATCTAACCTGTAGAGACGCTATAGGACAGGGTATAACTGTGCCATAGTGTTTCCAAGGAGTGGCTGCCAGAGTTGAGCTATTTATCTTTTGGTTAGCAGCCTACTCCTTAACCACTGCCCCCACCAGTCTCCAATGGAACCGTTTTAAAAAACAAACAAACGAAACAAAACACTGCTATTGAGTTGTGTCCCACTCATAGCAACCCTAGAGGTCAGAGTAGAACTGCCCCGCAGAGTTTCCAAGGAGCACCCCGCATATTTGAACTGCTGACCTTGGGATTAGCAGGCATAGCACTTAACCCACTATGCCACCAGGGTTTCCCCACGGATCCTAGTCATTTATAATGTTTTTAAAATATAATTCTTAGTGTGTCAGATTTTTAATGGAGGTAATGGAGGTGGTTGATTTTTCAGGACCCGATATGACCTAAAAGAATTTTAATTTTCAGCTTTCTGAACTTTTATAGGTCCTATAGTGACCATTAATTTAAAACAAACAAACAAACAAACCAAAATTATCGTGGTTTGTTCCAAGTTGGGATAATGTTGTACTAAGCACAACTCCTGAATCAGATTTAGATGAACAAAGAATGTTCATAATTTTTTTAGAAACCCAGGTGGTCTAATGGTAAAGGGCTGTGGGTGCTAACCAAGAGGTCAGCAGCTCAAATCTACCAGGTGCTCCTTGGGATCTAGGGGGCAATTTCTACTCTGTCCTATAGGGTTACTATGAATCACAGTCAACTGGATATTTTTAAGTCTAGTTTTGGGGGGGTTACTGATACTTTATACAGCTTAAAACAGTGTCAGATGAAATTTCTACATGCCTTAAATTGCTAGAATATTTGAGAGCCCAGCCAATGGCTATAAATTGGAAGTTTCCATTGAAAATCAATTTATGGTTCTCCTAAAAGTTCAGGATTTGAAAACAGTGAGTTTTTTGTTTTTTTTTTAACTATATCACACTTCAAAGGGGAAATCAAGATGCCAATAGTGTCCTGTTTGAAATCTATTCCCATAATAATTGATACTTGGATCCAGTGAATCATACGTTTCCAATTCATTTTATTTTCAAATTTAAAAATACATGTCTTGTCAAAGTTTTACGACCCTAAAGCATGCTTTCAATGTTACTTTTTCTTGTTTGCTGTCATCTAGGAGCTAGGCACTGTAACGTATGTGGGGTTCTGTAGAGAGTCAGGGAGCCTCATTGCACAACCTGATAGACTTCTTCACTCGATTCCAAATATCATGCCACATTGAGGAGTTGTATGAAAACTTTGATCTCTATTTACACATCCCCCCCGCCCCCCATTATCTTAAAATTGCAGGAGAAAGCTCTTTTGTCCCTAAGATTTGTTTTAAGTGAAGTTTTACAATCCCAGGCAGTGTGGCCTACCAAGACCACCAATATGCAACTCTAGCTGCTCTCCCCGCCCTGTGACAGCATACTCCTTTCCACTCTGTAGTTCCTTTATCCGTTCAGTGAACTCCTGCCTGCTGCTGTCCACCCTCCCAGCTCACCGCTGGACAGGAGCTGCTCAGACAGTCTCATGCATATAGTTAAACCAAGAAGCACATTCTTCTCTGGTGTCACTCTTTGTCCCTTAGGCCAGTTCAATCTTTGTCTGAAGAGCTGGCTTTGGTACTAGTTTGGCTCTAGGCTAATACAGAATCCAGGTGCTGTCCTCAAGGGGCCCTGCAGTCTGTTGGACTATAAAGTCTGATCTTTCAATAGAGTTCTAGTTCTGAACCTCCATTTTTGTCAGGGACTCTATGATGTGATCCCTGTTGGGGCAGTCATTGTTGGTGGCTGGGCAACATCTAGTTCTTCTTCTGGTCTGATCTTGATGTACTGTCCACATCATAAGGCCCTTTTTGTCCCCTGGGCTCGTAATTTCCTCATGCCTGATGTCCTTCATTCTCCTCTACTCCAGATGTACTGTTTCCAGTTGATTCTACTTAGATAGCAGCTTGCTAGCTTTAAAGACCCCAGGTGTCACTCTCCAATGTGGGATGCACAACACTATCTTTTTTTAAAAAAAAAACTTAGTTACACCAGTTGACCTAAATGTCCCCTGAAACCATGGTCCTAAAACTCCTGCCCATGTTACTGTATCCTTCAAAAAATGGATTGTGTTAGGAAATGTCTTAGCGTTTGGTATAGTCCAGCAGTATAATCTCCCTTCCACTGCATACTGTCAATCCCTTCACCCAACACAACTCCTGTCTACTACCTCATCTATGAATACCCCTCTCTCTCCCTTCCCACCCTTGTAACCATCAAATATTATTTTCTTCTGTGCTTAAACCTTTCCTTGAGTCCTTATAATGGTGATGTGATAGAGTATATGTCCTTTTGTGACTAATTTAATTCAGCATAATGTCTTCCGGATAAGTAACTCCACGTTATCAGATATTTCACAAGATCATCGTTGTTCTTTATCATTGCATAGTATTCCACTGTGTGAATATTCCATAGTTTGTTTATTTATTCGTCTGCTGATGGGCACCTAGGTTGGTTCTGTCTTTTTACCATTGTGGACAGTGCTGCAGTAAACACTGGGGTGCATGTATCTGTTGGTGTGGCAGCCCTTATTTCTTTAGGATGTGTTCCAAGCAGTGGGATCACTGGTTCATATGGTTTTCTATCTGTAGCATTTTAAGGAAGTGCCAAGTAGCTTTCCAAAGCGGTTGTACCATTTTACCTTACCATCAGCTGTGTAGAAGAGTTCCAGTCTCTTCACAACCTCTCCAACATTTTCTGTTGTTGTGTTTCATCACTTCTTGCCAGCCTGGACGGGGGTGAGATGATATCTCATTGTAGTTTCCATTTGGATTTCTCTCATGTCTAATGATAGTGAGCACTTCCTCAGGTATCTGTTAACTGCCTGGATGTCTCTTCTTTGGTGAAGTGCTGGTTTGTACCTTTTGCCCATTTTTTAATTGGGTTATTTGTCTTTTTCTTGTCAAGATTTTGTAGTACCTTGCAGATTGTGGAGATTAGATGCAATCAGGTAGGTGGCTGCCAAATATTTTTTTTCCCAATCTGTAGGTAGTCTTTTCACTCTTTTAGTGAAGTCTTTAGATAAGCATAAGTGTTCAATTTTGAAGAGTTCCCTATTGTCTATTTTCTTGTGTTTGTTACTAATGTCGTATATGCCATGTTTTAGGGCTCCCAATGTTGTCCCTAGTTTTTCTTCCATGATCTCTACTGTTTTAGTTCTTATACTTGGGTCTTTGACCCCTTTTGAGTTAGTTTTTGTGCATGGTGTGAGATATAGATCTTGTTTCTTTCTTTTCCTTTTTTTTGCAGGCTAATATCTAATTTTGCCAGTACCGTTTTTTGAAGACACTGCCTTTCCTCTGGCTCACAGACTTTGGACCTGTGTTAATATTAGCGGCTCCTAGGTGGATGATGTTATATCTGGATTCTCAATTCTGTTCCATTGGTCTGTGTGTCTATTTTTGTACCAGTACCAGGCTGTTTTGACTGTTGTGGCAGTGTAATAGGCTTTTAACTCAGGTAATGTGAGGCTTCCCACTTTGTTCTTCTTCTTCAATAATGCTTTCCTTATCTGAGGTTTCTTCCCTTTCCATATGAAGTTGGTGATTTGTTTCTCTATCTCGTTAAGAAATGCCACTGGAATTTGTGTCGGGGTTGTGTTATATGTATAGATTGCTTTGAGTAAAATAGACATTTTCATAATGTTAAGTCTTCCTGTCCATGAGCAAAGTAGGTTTCTCTACTTATGTATGTTTCTTTTGGTATCCTGCAGTAGTCTTGTAACTCTTCTTTGCATAGTCTTTTACATCTCTGGTTATATTTAGTTGTAAGTATTTCATCTCCTTGGGAACTACTATAAATGATACTGATCTGCTGATTTCCTCTTTGATGGTCTCTTTGTTAGCATAGAGGAATCCAACTGATTTATGTATGTTTATCTTATATCCTGATAATTTTCTGAGCTCTTCTATTAGTTCTGATAGTTTTGGGGAGTATTCTTTATCTTTTTTATGTATAAGAGCACATCATCTGCAAATATAGGTCTTTTGACTTCTTCCTTAACAATTTTGATGCCCTTTCTTTATCTCACCTGACTGCTCTGGCTATAGTCTCTAGCACGGTGCTGAATAAGAGTGGTAATAATGACCATCCTTGTCTGGTTACAGTTCTCAAGGACAATGCTTTCAGACTCTGTTTAGGATGATGTTGGCTGTTGATTTTGCATCAAAAACCAAAAAACAGAAGTCAAAAACCAAACCACTGTTGTCAAGTCAGGTCCAATTCATAGTGACCTTAGAGGTCAGAGTACAACTAACCCATACAGTTTCCAAGGAGCACCTGGTGGATTTGAACTGCAGACCTTTTGGTTGGCCGATGTAGCACTTAACCCACTACACCAGCAGGGTGTCCCTGGTTTTACATAAATGCCTCTATTTTGTTGAGAAATTTCCTTTCTATTCCTATTTTGCTGAGAGTTTTTAACATGAATGGGTGTTGAATTTTGTCAAATGCATTCTCTGCTTCAATTGCTAAGATCAAAGGGCTTCTTGTCTTTTATTTATGTGATTGACCATTGATTGTTTTCTCTAATGTCAAACCATCTCTGGATCTCTGATGTGAATCTTACTTGGTCAAGGTGAGTTATTTCTTTAATATGTTGCTTAATTCTATTGGCTATGTATATGTATTTACATTTTACAATTTTGCATCTAAGTTCACGAGAGATGTGATTTTCCTTTTTTTTTTTTTTTTTGCAATGTCTTTAGCTGGTTTTTCAAATCCACCAGGCACTCCTTGGAAACTCTATAGGACAGTTCTTGTCTGGCCTCTGGGGTCACTATGAGTCAGATGTGACTCGATGGCAGGGGGTTGGGTGTTAACTGGTTTTGGCATATCAGCATTATGCTGGCTTCATAAAATAAATTTGGGAGCATTCCATCCTTTTCTGCAGTCTGAAATACCTTTAGTAATGGGGATGTTAAAACTCTTCTTTAAAAGTTTGGTAGAATTCTCCAGTGAATTCATCTGGGCCAGGACTGTTTTTGGTTGGGAGTTTTTAAAATACTTTTTCAATCTCATCTCTTGTGATGAGTTTCTCAAGTTGTTCTACTTTTGTTTGTGCTACTTTTGGTAGGTAGTGTGTTTCTAGAAAATTGTCCATTTCCTCTAGATTTTCAAATTTATTAGAGTACACTTTTTCATAGTATGCTGTTATGATATTTTTAATTTCAGTTGGGTCTTTTGTGACATCGCCCATCTCATTTTTTATTCAAGTCACTTGCTTCCTCTCCTGTTTTTCTTTGATCACTTTGGCCAGTGATTTTGATGATATTAAAAAAACAACAACAACAAAAAAAAACCAGCTTTTGGTCTTGTCAACTCTTTGAATTGTTTTTGTCTTCTCTAATTCATTTAGTTCTGCTCTAAATTTTATTATTTACTGTCTTCTGGTGCCCAATTGGTTCCTTTGCTGCTCTCTTTCTGTTTGTTCAAATTGTAGGGTTAATTCTTTGATTTGGGCCTTTTCTTGCCTTTGGATGTATGCATTTATTGACTTCCGAGCACTGCTTTTTTTGTGTCCCGTAGGTTCTGGAAGGCTGTGTTTTCGTTCTGATTTGACTCTATGAATTCCTTTATTGTGTCTTTGATTTCTTCTGTTACTCAGAAGTTTGAGCAAGGTGTTGTTCAGTTTCTATGTGTTTGGTTTTTCTCCTTTACATTTTCTTCTCTTGGTTTCAACTTTCATGGCTTTGTCTGAAAAGATACTTTGCATTATTTCAGTGCTTTGGATCTTGTTAAGACTTGCTTTATGGAAGAATGAGGAGTCCTTTCCATGTGCATTGGAAGAGAAGGTATAGTTGCTTGCTGTTGAGTGGAGTGTTTGGTATGAGGCAATGAGGTCAAGTTGGCTGACTGTGGCATTTAGATCTTCTGTGTCTTTACTGAGCTTCTTTATGGATGTTTTATCCATCACTTAAAGTGTTGTGTTGAAGTCCCCTACTGCTATTGTAGAGCTGTCTATTTCTCTTTTCAATGCTGTAAGAATCCATTTGATGTAATTAGCAATGCTGTCATTTAGTGCATAAATATTTGATATGATTATGTCTTCCTGATGTATGCAGCTTTTAGTCAGTATTTAGTAACCTTCCTTGCTCACTGTGATGGATTTTACTTTACAGTTTAGGAGGCATGACCATTAAGTCTGTGAACTTAAATGTTCTAAGTGCTACATACCTCATTGCTGAATATCACTATGGTCACCTTTAAAGTACTCCCCTTAGGAAGCTATGCATGAATGCCAGCACCTAGTCTACCCTTCAAAACAATTTTGGAACTCTTTCTGAAATGGCCATTTCACAAATGGCAAGTTTGTGAACTTAACTGTATAGTTGTCTATGAGGGAGTTTTTAGCCAATAAACAAATAACTGTATTGGAATATGCTCCCTATTCATTTGATCTGACCCTGATAACTTTTTTCTTTGCCAAAGATAAAGGAAAACATTTTGATCACATTCAGTACCTTGAGGGTAATATGAAAACAGCTCTGATGGCCATTCCAGAAAAAAAGAGTTCCAAAACTGCTTTGAAGGTGGACTAGGCACCGGTGTTGGTGTTTAGCTTCCCAAGGGAAGTACTTGAATGGTGACCGTGGTGATATTTAGCAACAATGTATGCAGCAGTTTTTCAAAGATGAGTTTGCAAACTTAATTAGCATTCTTCATATGTGTGAAGTCCAATAATTAAGTCCTCGAATGTAATTGTTCCAAGTGCTACAGGCCTCATTAGTGAATATCACTATGGTTACCTTCAAATTGCTCCCCTTGGGAAGCTATGCATTGACACCAACGCCTAGTCCACCCTTCAAAGTAATTTTGGAACTCTTCCTGGAATGGCTATTGTGCACGGTGGCGAGGTGGCCAATTCATAAACTTAATTGTTGATGGTGAGTTTTTAGCAAGTAAACAAATAACTGTATTGCAACACCCTCTGTACTCACCTGACCTGGTCCCCAATGACTTTTTCCTTTACCCAAAGATAAAGGAAATTTTGAAAGGAAGACATTTTGATGACATTCAGAACATCAAGGTAATATGACAACAGCTCTGATGGCCGTTCTAGGGAAAGAGTTCCATAATTGCTTTGAAGGGTGGACTAGGCACTGGCATTGTTGCATAGCTTCCCAAGGGGAGTACTTTAAAGGTGATTCTAGTGATATCCAGCCATGAGGTATGTAGCACTTTTTCTAGGATGAGTCCACAAACTAAATTGTCAGTCCTCGTGTTGCAATACAAAATGCATTTCTTCATATGAGTCACGTTACAGAAAGTTTGGAAGCTATCACTTTGGACTTTTTTTCCAGTTTTCCAGGATTATAAATAGCCTTCCTGTACACATGTCTTTGAACGCTTAGCTATTTCTCTCTTTTGTTGAAGTTGCCAGCAGTGAATTCCTTTTTGGTTTCTGACACAGGCTAGAGGCTGTCATCCAATGGAGTCCTCTCCATCCTCCGCCAGCTGAGCTGCTGTTTCTGGGCTGGAGAAAGTGAGTCCCGGCCTGAGCCCTCCCCACCCTGGAGGACTCCGGGAGCTGAGCACCATAACCCGCCAAAGGAGCAGACTGCCCTCTATCTGCATGCTGACCTTCCTGGGGTACTTGTATGGCGCTGTCACTGCCTTTACGTGCTGCTGCAGCTGCTTGGTGAGCATGTCCTTGTCATGGGACAGGGGCTGTGGGGCCAGAACAATAAAGGCCTTTACCAACAGAAGCATGGGAACCAGGTGATGGTTCCCAACTAATTATGCCCCCACCATGGCCTCAAATTGATTCCCACCCATAGTGACCCTATAGGACAGAGCAGAAGAAAGCCCCAGAGGGTTTCCAAGGCTTTATGGCAGCTGACTGTGACATTGCTGTCTATACAGAATCTGGTGTATATGAACCCCCGAACTTTCAGTTAGCAGCCAAGCATTAAACCACCAGAAGACCAAAAATGTCATGTCTGTTCCATGAGTGGAAAGGCAAGGTGATGCTTGAGCGATGTCCTTGATAACAGCATGGTGACTTTGAGCAAGAAAGGACCAGATTCAAATCCTAGTAATCTCAATTCCATCTGTCTTCGGAAAATTATTTAATTGTCTTAACTTCAGAGGCCTTCTCTATGAAATGGGGACAATAAGATTTCTTCCTTGACTGAGTTTCTGTAAATATTCCAAGTGGTGCTATGAGGTCTGACAATTAACTCTGAAAACTTAGTTGTTCTAAGTGCTGCCGACCTCATTGCTGAGTATCACTGCAGTCACCTCCAAAGTACTCCCCTTGGGAAGCTGTGCACAGATGCTAACACATTGTCCATCCTTCAGAGCAATTTTTGAACTCTTTCTGGAATGGCCATTGCACGCGGCGGCACAGTGGGGAGTTCGCAAACTTAAATGTACAGTGTTTAGCCAGTAAGCAAGTAACTCTAGTGGAACATCCTCTGTACTCACCTGATCTGGCCCCCAGTGACTTATTTCTTTACCTGAAGATAAAGGAAATATTGAAAGGAAAACATTTTGATGACATTCAGGACCTCAAGGGTGATACAAGGACAGCTCTGATGGCCATTTAATGACAGCAGTTGATTGCTGTCATTAAATGACCAAAGCCTGCTGCAAACAAATTCCTCAGTTCTTGTCCTGTCCTATTAAGCCAAGTGAAGTTAAGAGGGATGCTAGTTCCAAGCGAAACAGACAGTGACGTTTTATGTCTGGGCACACAAGTAGCAAGTCCCACTTTACTCAGGACAGAGTTCTAGAAAACTTAACAAATACTGAGCTCAATGCATTTCTACTGGGCATGTAATTTATTACTGTCATCAGTTGCCACAATTTGTCGTTCGCTCAGTTCCATGCAGGGAAATAAGTGTACAAAGACAATGAAAATTAGGATGATGAAACTACCACTAACAGCCACGGTAACAATCACTTTAAAATAGGCAGATGGCAATACTCAGGGCCCTGGAGGAGGAGGTCCTGGGAGCTCTGGGATTGTCTCTGAAGGTCTCAAGTGAGGAGATAGTCATGGCTTTGGAGGGTGCCGCTGGCAAATCTTAGATTGAGGCAGGTGATTGACTGTCATGTGGCTGGTCACCTGTGACAGGTATCTCACAACCAGATGGCAGAGGGGGACCATATGCATACGGGGGGGATTTCACCTGTGTGGAGGAGGAGGACGCCACCATTTGGGGGCAGCCAACTGGCCCCCTACCAGCCAGTTACGTTAGGGGGACCTGCACTGGCCGAGAGAGGAGGATTATAAGTAGGTTGAAGAGGGAGTTGGCTAGGTCGGGGAATAGCCGGTGATCAGTGGGGTGGATGGATGGCCGTCAGGTGAAGGACGGGAACTCTGGCTGGGTGGAGGAGGGGAGTGCTTGCTGGATTAGGGTGAGGGAGGCCAAAGCATGCAGGAGGAACGTGCCAGCAAAGAGGAGGCCAGAAGGGTGGGGAAGGTGACTCCCAGTGACGTAGGGGAGTCTGGAGGGGTAGAGGAAGGGGACTAAAGCCAGGTGGAGGAGGCCGGCAGGGTGGCGGGGGAGGGTCCCCATCAGGTAAGTGAGGCAGAAGCAGTGGAGAAGGGGGACCCAAGCCAGGTGGGGGATGCCAGAGTGGTGGGGGCAGGGACTGCAGGCAGCTGTGGGAGGCCAGAAGGATGGAGGAAGGGGACCCCAGCCAGGTGGGGAACACTGGAAAGGTGGATCCCAGTCAGATAGGGGATGCTTTAAAGGTGGGGTTGCGTGGCCTCAGTCGGGTGCAGGGGGCCAGAGGGATGGGAGGGTGAGCCAAAGTAGGTGGGTGAGTTTGGGAGCATGGAGGATGGGGACCTGAGACAGGTGCAGGAGGCTGGAAAGGCTGGGATGGGGAATCTGAGCTAGGTGAGCCAAATTGTGAGGATGGGGAGATGGTCCCAAGTCAGGTTGGGGCAGATAGGAGGGTCAGGGGGGCACCCCTCCCCAAGTCAGGAGTTCCTTAAGGGTGAGAGTTGGGGTCCCAAGCCAGATGGGGGAAGCCAAGGTGGGGGCAGGTGATGGTAACCAGGCTTGGGAGGCCTGAAGTGTGGAGGAGGGGGATCCGAGGCCCATGAGGGAGGCCAGAAAGGTGAAGGTGGAGGGTCTTCATCAGGTGGGGAACGCCAGAAGTGTAGAGGTGCGGGGTCCCAGTCAGGAGGTGGGACGCTGGAAGGGTGGCGGTGAGGCGTCCTAGTCACATGGAGGATGCCAGACGGGTTGGAGGTGTAGGGTGCCAGTCATGTGGGAAACACCAGAAAATTGGAGGTGAGGGGTTCTTAGTTATGTGGGGGACGCCAGAAGGGTGGGGGGATCACAATCAGGTGGAAGATGCCTGAAAAGTTTGGCTGGGGGTCCCACTCTGGTGAGGGACGCCAAGAGGATGGGGGAGGGAGACAGCCGTCAGGTGGGGAAGGCCAGGAGGGTTGTGGCCAGAAACCTGAGCCAGGTGGTGGGAGCCGGAAAGGTAGCAGAGTGGCATCTGAGCTAGGTGGTCGAAGCTTCAAATGTGGTGGAGGGGGACCGAAGCCGGGTGGGGGAAGACTCAAGGGTGGCAGAGGGGACCTGAGCCAGGTGGTAGAGGAAACCAGGACGGCAGAGGGAGACCCGAGCCAGGTGGTGGGGAACTCAAGGGTGGTGGAGGGGAACCTGAGCCAGGGCAGGTTGGCTGGAATGCTGGTGGAGCTGGACCCGAGGTAGGTACTAGAGGCTTCAAAAGTGATAGAGCAGGGCCTGCGCCAGGTGGTGGAGGCCTCCGGATTGGTGGAGCTGGACCTGAGCTGGGTGCGGGAGGGAAAAAGGATGGCAGACAGAGACCCCAGCCACGTGGGGGAGGACAAAAGGGTGACTGACGGGGATCAGAGGCAGGTGGGAGAAGCCTGAAGGGGGTCGGAGGGATCCAGAGCGAGACAGAGTAGAACTCAGAGATGGTGGAGGGGGACCTGAGCCAGGTGGTGAAGGACACCAAGGTGGCGGAGGGGGACAAGAGGATGGCGGAGGGGGTGGCCTGGCATATTTGTTGATGGAGGCCAAGGTTGGTCTGATGGTCCTGGACGTGGGTACCATCTGCAGTGTTGCCAAGCTGCAGAATAAAAGCAGTTACAGTATTAAAAATACTTCGATAGGACAGTGGAAAGTACTAGCAAATGCAAAAGCTGAAACCTAATGGTGCAGGTGTCAGCACCAGGCACTAGCCCTCCGCCAGGTCTCCAAAGAGCAGCATCAGTGTCCTGACACACTATGCCCGCTGCTGATCCCATTAGAGGTTTAGGGGTTAACGGGTGCAACCAAAAAGCAAAAAGTACAACTAAAATACTATATGGAATGAGTCAAAGTGCAGAGAAACTTGGAGCTCCGAGGTAGGAGTAAGTAGGGAAAAGAAGACGCCAGGCCTCTCTTGGACCTGTCACCCTAAGAGTCCGGCCGAGGTGTCCAAAGGAGGAGGAAAACATCCCAACCCTCAGCATAGAAGAAATAGTGGCGGATGTCAGAAGGGTGGAGGTGGGGTCCCGGTCGGGTAGGAAATGCTGAAAGGGTGGAGGTGTGGGGTCCCAATCAGGTAAGGGATGCCGGAAGTGTGGAGGTGGAGGGGTCCTAGGCAGGTGGTAGAAGTCTGAAGGATAGGGCTGGGGGTCTCACTCTGGTGAGGGACACCAAAATAGTGGGGAAGGGAGGCAGCAGTCAGGTTGGGGAGCCCAGGAGGGTTATGGAGAGAAACCTGAGCCATGTGGTGGAAGCCAGAAGAGTAGGAGAGAGGGGTATCCAAGTGAGGCAGGTGAGGCCTCAAAGGTGGTGGAGGGGGACCTGAGACAGGTGGGGGAGGTCTCAAGGATGGCCAAGGGGAACCTGGGCCAGGTGGGGGAGGCCATGAGAATGGCTGAGGAAGACCCCAACAAGGTGGGGAGCACACGAAGGTGGCAGACAGGGACCAGAGCACGTGGTGGAGGCCTTAAGGGAGTCGAGGGAGACCTGAGCTAGTTGGGGGAGGGCTGAGGGATGATGGAGGGGGACTTGAGTCAGGTGGTGAAGGACACCAAGATGGCAGAGGGGAACCCAAGCCAGGTGGGGTTGGACCCAAGAATGATGGAGGGAGACCTGTCTCAGGTTGTGTAGGCCCCAAGGGTGGTGGCCCGGGTCTGGAGCCAGGTTGGGGACAGCAAGATGGCTGACGGAGACCCAAGGATGGTGGGGTGTGTTGGGGAGGAACCCGAGGCAGATGGAGGAGGTGGCCCAGGACTACTGGGTGATGAAAGGCAAGGCTTGTCTGATGCACTTGGACTTGGGATATCTCCTGCAGTGTTGTGACCCTGCAGTATCAAAGCAGTTACAGTTTTTAAAATACTTCTATAGGACAGAGGAAAACACTAGGAAATATAAAAGCTGAGACCTAGTGGTACAGGTGTAGGCACCTGGCATTTGCCCTCCACTGGGTCTCCAAAGAGCAGCATCAGTGTCCTGACATGCTCTGCCTGCTGCTGGTCCCACTACAGGTTAGGGGCCTTAAAAAGTACAGCAGAAAAACAAAAATACTGTATGAAATGCATCAAAGTGCAGAGAAACTTGGAGCTCCTAGGTAGGAGTAAGCAGAGAAAAGGGGATAGAAGGCCTTTCCTGGGCCTGTTACCTTAGAGTCTGGCCAAGGTGTCCAAAGGAGGAAGAAAGCGTCCCCACCCTCAGCACTGGAGGAAAGACAGGAAATAGCTGTCAAGAAAGTCGATAGAGTCACTTACAACAGCTATTAGCAATCCCTGTTCTCCCTTTCTGTGATGTCTTCAGGAAGCATTTTTTTCAGTCTCTCTCTGTGCAGTCTTCTCTACACAGCCTAGAAATGTCTGGTTTCTGTGTCTCTCCACCCAACGTTCCATGAAGAGCCCTTTCTGGGTTCTGAATTGTCTGTGTGGGGAGCTGCCTGCACTGTAAGGATTCACACCTGTTACATGACCCTCCACTAGACAGGGATCATGCAGCTTGTTGGCATGTTTTCACTGTCATGCATCCTGTGGCATTGAATGTGCTGTCACCAGGTGTGTGGGTGCAGGTGTGGTCTTGTCATTAGTGTGGATGAGTAGAAGTGGGGTTGTGTTGCATACAAAAGGGGCGTGAGCATTTTGAAAGCTGCGGGGACCCAGTGTGACAGTACATTTCAGGGTGTTTGTGACAAGTCACAGTTCACCACACGTGTGTGAAAGGGGCCCTGGAGAGTTCATATTCATTAGCTCTTTACCTGGAAAGATGTGTGAAGTTTTCTCCTTGTGATTATACAGTTGTCTTGTTGACTAATTTTTCACTCCAAAAGATGAGACTGTATTACAAAGTTAGCTTTGATTTTGGGAAGGAACTTATGTTCTCATTAGTAATTGGAAAAGAAACCCGATAATAGGTCCGTGGACACAAGAATTCCAGATTATTGAGGATTGAAAGTGTATCTATAAATGAGGAAATTACAAGTAAATGAATAAGACTGCACGGTTGGGGCAGTGGTTAAAATCTAGGGCTACCAACCAAAAGGTCAGCAGTTTGAATCCAGCAGCTGCTCCTTTGAAACCCTATACGGTAGTTCTACTCTGATTGATTATTCATGATTCAAAGCATATGTATAAGGTGCCTCCAAATACCGAAAGGACTTTGGTCATAAAGACTATTATAAGAGTCACAAAGCCAATCCAAAGAAAAGCCATTACAAAGTTTTCATCTGGCCCGGAAAAATAGCTGTGGCTCTGCGGAAAGACCCAAGTCGCAAGCAGCATCAAAGAAGGGGACACTACAGCAGTCACATCCTGGAAAGAAACCCTAAAGCAGCCTGTGAGAATTAGCCCCCCGCTCCCTCAGATTTCTCCAGAGGACCTCACAGCTTCCAGGAAGATTGGAAGTTGGTCACCTGGTGTCTTTGACTAGGCTGGCAGTGTTGTCAGAGTTGGTGACTGTGCTGTCTCTGACAGGGCTCCATTTCTGGTCCCCAGAGGCTCGTCCTGCCCTTGTGTCTCATGGTGCATCGCAATTTTGTCTTTTCTACATTGATTTTTATCAGCTTAAAGACTGGTGCAAGGCAAAAAGAAAAAAAAAAGAAAAATAAACAAAGCCGAACAAATCAAAACCACTACCGAGATGCCTTTATTGAGAATTAATCATCTTGAAGGTGGACTGAAAGCGACCCGGTGACCAAGACGGTGATACTAACAACGAGAGATTTCTCCAAGGTCACTGATTTTCAATCTATTCCACTGTTGTGCGAATGGGGACATCAGCGATCCCTGTTCTCCCTTTCTGTGGTGTCTTCCGGAAGCATTTTTTTCAGTCGCTCTCTGCACTCTTCTCTACACAGCCTAGAAATGTCTGGTTTCTGTGTCTCTCCACCCAACGTTCCATGAAGAGGGTTCTGAATTGTCTGTCCTCAGGATAAGTTGGGACTGTCCTGATAACTGGTCTGGAGAGATAGCTTTGTATTCTACTGTTTTTGAAAACTCATTAATTAATTCTGAACATTTCCTTTAAGGCAGTGTGTTCACTGTCATTCAAAAGAATACTATTCAGCAATGGAAAAGAATGAATTGCAGATCCAGGCAGCAAGGATTCGTCGTGAAAAATGCAAATATGAGTTGGGACAATCTTGCAAAGGTGCTGCTTTCCGGGTTTCTGTTTGCATGGCCTAATGGGAAAACCAGCCCCAAGTCTCTTCCGAAGGCAAAAGATAAACACAGACTTGTATACAAGATAATGAGGTTTGCTCATTACAGTTGAGGTGGCTCCGGTGTGTGCTTTCAGGAAACACAGTGTCTTTGAGTAGCCCTCGTCTAAATGGGATCAGTGACTCTCAGCAAAATGGTTAAAGAAGCAGATCAAATGCATGAAAAGACCCGGGCTATCCTTTCTGAACTGGGTGGACACCCCAGTTCTGGGTATTCTGCTTCTGTCTGGCTATGACCAGGACGTCAGTGTGAGGAGTGCTCTTCTACTTACGTCAGAGCAGACAGAGGTCACCAAGTGCCACCATTCTGCTAGTCACCCTGCATGGGTGTGCTGAGTCCCCCTCAGTCACCACAGGAAAAGCTGTCATTTCAATCCAGTGTGAAAGAGTCCAGTACAAAATGAGACTCCACCACGCATCCGAGAATGAGTCATAGCTTTGAATGCAGGAGCTGTTGTCCGCAATGACAGGACCCCAGAGTATCATGTAGTGTACCTTCATGTTTGTCCCCTTCAGGAGGCTCAAGTAGCGCAAGAAAGGAGGTGGGGCAGGGCCTGGGGGGGACAGGGGCTGCTAGAGCTCTTGGGAGGGGGAAGCAGGGGAAGGAACAGGGAAAGGGTAGGGATGGTAGGGCTGGGATGGAGGGGTGAGGAGACAATGCAGGAGAGAAGTTGAAGAAGGGTTTAAGGTTGGTTAGTAGGTCAGCAGGTCAGCAGGATGCCGGGAGCAGAAGCATTGGGTTCACAGAATCAGTAGCCTTCTCCTGTGTCTGCTCAATGCCTTGGTAACTGACCTGATTTGTACACTCTCCCTGGTGCAATCCCTGACATTGCCCCCTGATGCATCACAGAGTCGTCTCTGGTACCATCAAGAAATTCAAGGTTTATGGTCCTTCCAAAACCCCTCTTCCCCATCCCACACGTGCTGGGTTGTTCCCTGCTTTCCTGAGCTCCCAGCACTCTCCACTGCAAGTCTTGGCTACAAAATTTATAGAGCAAATGGTGACCAAACTGCTAGAAGACACAAACTGAAGCAGAGCAGCAGAGTTCACATCCCTCTCCTCTTTTTACAACTAACCTCATCCACAGACCTAGCTCAGTGAGGATGTGGAGCATTGGACGAGCACCCCAGTCTATACATATATATGTTTATCCCATTATTTCTAACCGCTGTAGAAGAAAAGTTATTTCCTAGCAGATAGGACATTTGAAAAAATCACCTACATTCTGAACTTGAAGCTAGTTGTCTTGCATTCCCCAAGAATGAAATCACAAAGAGCATCTTCTCTTCTTTTCTGTCCCTAACAGAATTTTGCTAGAAATTAATGAGAAAGTGCTGTCTCAAAATTCCCCATGTTGCAGTTGGTGAGGTATGCTATCCAGTAAGACAGAAATCAAAGGAGGACCCTCAGGGACAAAAGGAATATATAGGAACTCAGTGTCTACAGCATTTAAATGCATATCCTTTTGGCCTGGGAATTTCATTGTGAGTTGGAAAGATTCTCGGACCTCAAAATGTCACACCTGGAAGAGCTGTAGAAATGTCAGTTTAGCTATGGTACCTCACACTTCATTAGTGTGGGCTCTAAATGATGCACAGAAACGGGGAGAACACCAAGCTGACTCTGACACTTGAACTTGCTGGGATCTCCAAAGAACTCTTGTGCATTTTAAGAGATGAACTTCTCAGCTTCTCTTCTGGGCAACTCATGGACAATATCCAGAGATCGTGACAATCACAGGAATAATGGGTAGTGGGTGTGAAGCAGGGAGGCAGGACCCACAGTCCCCATTGACTAGGACATACCAACACAGGTGACCATGTTCCTCAGGCCATGTTTTGAACTGAATTTCTTGAGTAGGTGTTTATCTGCATGATTGAACCCACTGGATTCTGAAACTGATTCAAGCCCATGGCAGCTTCAAGATTATTATTTTAAGTGAAGCTACAAGAATCGACAATGAAAGTGATGATATTACTATCAGCCTTCAGAAATAATAATGGATTCTAAGAGAATACTTGGAATAACTGAAAGCTGACCAAGTTCCCAGAAACATACAAGCTGCAAAACAACTTCCAAGGAGCAGGAAATCTGGGTAGACTTCTAACAAGTAAAGACACTGAAGCAGTAATTAAAACTTTCCCAACATAAAAAACCTGGGAACAGATGTTTTCCTGGCTAAATTCTACTAAACATTTAAAGAAGCATTATCACTAATTTTTCTGAAATTCCTCAAGACAAAACAAGAGAAGAGGGGACACATACTAAGTGGTTCTACAAGGGTGCCATTATTCTGGTACCAAAATGGGACACAGAAAGGGTCCAATGCAGAACACAGTTCCTTAAGAATAATAGATGTGAAAATGCTCAGCCAGCTAAAATCCAACAGCACACTAGAAGGCTTGTAGGCAATGAGCAAGAAGAATTCTCTCCAGAAATGCAAGGGTGAATTAACATAAAAATTGATTGCTATACTACAGTACGTTAGTAGAATGAAACACAAAACCCACACATGATCATGTTTGTTGAAGCAGGTAAAGCTTTTGAGAATTTCCAATAGTGTGTCATCAAAAAAAATGTTTAGAAAGGTTGAACTAAGAGGGAACTTCCTTAGTATCATAAAGGCAATATATGAAAATCCCATAGCTCACAGTCTGCTCCATGGTGAAGGACTACAATCTTTTCCCCTAACCTCAGGAACAGGACAGGGATCTTTGCTATCTGAGCTTCTTTTCAGCATGCATTGGAAGTTCTAGCCAGATTATTAAACAAGAAATAACAAATAGTATATCCAGATTGGATTGGAAGAAGTCCAGCTATCACTCCTCACAGTTGATTGGTCTTGGCAAGATTCAGTCTTAAAGAATTAACCACAAACACAGTCAGAGCTCAGATAGAAATTCAGGAAGTGTGTGGAATAGAAGACCAACACAAAAAAACCGTTGACTGACTCTGTGTTAGTCTTGAGGAATCCAAGAAGGAAACAGAGCAAACAATTCCATTTACAACAACATCCAAATGAATACAATACCTAGGAATAAATTTACCCAAAGAGGTGAAAGATTTGTACCTTGAAAACTACAAAATATTGTGGGAACTTAGAGAAGACCTAAATAAATGGAAAAATCCTGCATTCCTGAGTGGAAAGCTTTCTTATCATCAAAATGTCAATATTTCCTGAGACAGCACAGACAATACCTTGCCCTTCAAAATCTCAACTCCTTCTTTTAGAGAAATGATAAAGCCAGTTCTAAAACAGCACAGAGTTGCAAAGAATCCCAAGTTTGCCAAAGAATCTTAAGGAAGAACCAAGTGGCAGGACTCTCAGTTCCTGATTCCAAAACTTATTAGAAAGCTTCAGTATTGAAAACAGTGTAGTACTGGCCTAGAGATCCACAGATTGATCCATAGAACAGAACTGTGCATCCATAATAGATCCCTCACGTATGTGGCCAATCGCTTTTCAACAACAGTGCTAAGTCCACTCAGTGGAGAAGAGTCTGTTCAACAAATGATGTTGGGGCTTCTGCACGTCACAACAATGAAAGGTGGACCCTTATGTCACCTCACGCACAACGTTAATTTCAGATAATGGATGATCTAAATAGAGGAGAACTTTTTAAGGAATTAACGTGTTTTGTCTGAGTGTTAAAGCATGCTGATAGAGAATTCTTCCTGGATATGACTGAATATTACTGGTGAAATTCCTATTTAAAGTACGTTTCTTTTAAAATATCATTTCCACTTGAGAATGTCCCACTTAACCCAGTGGCATCGTGGTTAAAAGCTATGGCTGCTAACGAAAAGAGCTGGCAGTTTGAATCTAGCAGATGCTCCTTGGAAACTATAGGGCAGTGCTGCTCTGTAGTCTACGGTCACTGTGGGTTGGAAGAGGGTTAAAGGCAGCTTTTTTGTTGTTGTTTGTTTTTGGTAACTGCCCTTGCTAGGGGGTGCTGTCACCGCCGCACAAGTATCTATTTAAATGCTTCTCTACGTAAAAGTGGAATTAACCTCTCTTTGGGTTCAAGTATCTCTTACTAGTGACAGTGCCCCTCCCTCCCACGGTGACTTGGCCACCACCCAGCTGTCGGCCGCAACGGGCCGTCGCAGCGCCGGCAGCCGGCAGAGGGCGCGCGTGGCCTGTCCGGACCTGCGGCGCCCGGAATCGCCGGTGGAGACCGTCCGCAGCCCGGGGGGCGACCTGGCCGGCTGAGCCGGAGGCAGAGCTGCGTGTCCGCAGGAGCCGGCCCCGGGGAGGTGCCCGCGGCTTTGGGAGCCGAGAGTCCACAGTGAGTGCAAAGCTTCCTTTGGGCGCCCTGAGTGCTGAGCCGGAGGGGCTTAGCTGTGGCTCCTGCAGGCCAGGCGTGGTGGGGCCCGAGGAGAAAGGGGCAGAGGGGGGAAACAAACCACAGGCTGCTGTGAAGGTTCGCAGGGCTCTTTTTAAGTCTGGAAAGAGATCTGGTGGCGCAGTGGTGACGCGCTCGGCTGTGGTTGGAACCCACCAGCCGCCTGGTGGAGCACGCTGGGGCGGTCAGCTTCGGTCACAGTTAAAGCCTAGCAAACCCTGTGGGCCGGTTCCACCCTGTAGGATAGGATCGCTGAGTTGGCACAGACCTGATGGCAGCAGGCTTCATTTTTGTTTTAGATTTTACCTGTCACTTGGAGGTAACTGGGAAATAATTAAAAAATTGAAAACTAGAAGTTGAAAACCCATTTTTTTGCAGATGAATATCCATTTCTACCAACACCGTTCGTTGTTTAAGATGTTTTATTGTGCTTCAAGTGGAAAGTTGTGGTCTGTATCAATTTGCCATGTAAAACCTCACCCACTCACCATTGTGAATTGCTTGTTGATCTCTGTCCCCCCAGCAGACTTCTGCCTTCCACCCTGTACTTCCTGTATCCATTCGAGCAACTCCGGTCCCTTCTACCCTCTCATTTTGCCTCTAGACAACAGCTGCTCAGATAGCCTCAGGTATTTGTTAAGCCAAGAAGTACGTTCTTGACTGTGTATCTTACAGTGCTGTCCAATCTGTCTGAAGAGTTGGCTTCAGTATTAGCTTCAGCTCTAGGCCAGCAGAGAGTCCAGGGGCCATGTCCTCAGGGGACCTTCTAGTCTGATGGGCCACCCAGTGTGGTTTTTTAATAGACTTCTTGTTCTTCACACCCACATTTCCCCTGTAACCTGAGGGACATTATGTTGCACTCCCTGTCATTGGTGGTGGTCAGACCCCATCTAGTTCTTCTGGTCTCATGCTGCTGTAGTCTCTGGATCTTAGCAAGTCTGACAGTTAAATCCGTGAAGGTAACTGTTCCAGCTGCTACATACTCGTTGCTGAATGTCACTACGGTCCACTTGGAACTATTCCCATTGGAAAGCTAGACAATGATGTCAGCTCTGAGTCCACTCTTCAAAGCAGTTTTGGAACTCTTTTTCTGGAATGGCCCCAGAGATGTTGTTGTATTACCTTAAATGTCGTGAATGTCAGCCGAGTGTCTTCCTTTAAAATTTCCTTGACATCACTGGTAATGCAACAACAGCTCTGATTGGCATTGCAGAAAAAGAGTTCCAAAGTTGCTTTGAATGGTGGACTAGGTGCTGGTGTCAGTGCCTAGCTTCCCAAGGGGAGGACTTGGAAGGTGACTGTAGTCATGTTCAGCAATGAGGTGGGTGACAGTTTTTGTAGGATGAATTGGCATACCTAATTGTCAGACCTTGTGTGGCACCGTCTGTCTGCTGGGCTCCTATTTTCTCCGTGTCTTTGATGTTCTTCACTCTTCTGTGTTCAGGCCAACACCAGTGGTTGAACTGACTGTCTTTTCTGCTGCTTGTAGACTTTGAGCCTTTGTCAAATATCCGCTGCTCATGGGTGGATGATGTTCTGTCTGGGTTCTCAATTCTTGTCCATTGGTGTGTGTTTGTACCGTTGGTGTGTGTGCTTGCACCACTGCGCAGTTGTTTGAACTGTCGTGACAGTGTAATAGGTTCTTGAGTCAAGTAATGGGAGTCCTCCCTCTTTGTTCTTTTTCTTCAGGAATGCTTTACTTCTCCATGGCTTATTCCCTTTTCATATGGACTTGGAGATTTTTTTTTTTTATTCCATCTCATTAAAAAAGGCCACTGGAATTTGTGTTGACATTACATTGCAACTATAGATCACTTTGGGTAGAAGAGACATTTTCACAAACGTTAAGTCTTCGTATTCATGAGCAAGGTAGATTTAGGTAGGTCTTTTTTGGTTTCTTGCAGTAGAGTCTTGTAATTTTCTTTGTATAGGTCTTTTACATCTCTGGTTTTATTTCTTCCTAAGTATTTTCTCTTTGGGGGGCTGTTGCAGATGATATTGATTCAGTGATTTCCTCTTTGATGATGTCTTTGTTAGTGGAAAGGAATCTAACTAACTTACATTCTGTGTATCTTATATCCTGATAGTTTGCTGAACTCTTCTATTAGTTGCTGTAGTTTTCCTTTTTGCTTGTGGCTTGGCTTGTGAATTCTTTAGGGTTTTCTGTGTTTAAGATCTTGTCTTGTGCAAACAAAGATCCTTTTTCCTCTTCCCTACCTATTTGGATTTTCTTTCTTTGTCTTTTCTGATTGCTCTGGTTAGAGCCGGCAGCACAACGTTGAATAAGAGTGGTGACAATGGGCGTCCTTGTCTGGTTCCTGTTCTCCGGGGGGAATTCTTTCAGACTCTCTCCATTGAGGATGATGTTGGTTGTTGGTTTTGCGTAGATGCCCCTTCTTAGATTGAAGAATTGGCCTTCTGTTCCTCCTTTGCTAGTGTGTTTTTTCATATGAGTGTGTGTTGGATTTTGTCAAATGCCTTTTCTACATGAACTGAGAAAATCAAGTAATTCTTGTCTTTTTTTTTTTAATTTATGTGGTTGACTGTGTTTGCTTTTCTAATGATGAACCATCCTTGCGTCTCCTGCTGGATCATGGTGAATAAATTTTTGATATGTTGTTGAATTCTATTATGTATAATTTGGTTGAGGATTTTTGCATCTAAGTTCCTGAGAGATATTGGTGTCTAATTTTCCTTTTCCGGGATGTCTTTACCTGGTTCTGGTATTGAGTTTATGCTGGCTTCAGAGAATGAATTTGGGAGCCTTCCATCTTTTTCTGGTCTCTGAAGTAGTAGGGGGAGAATGGCCAACAGGTCCATGAGAAGATGTTGCCCATTCTCAGTCACAAACCTCTCCCTGTTGCGCACAGTCCTTAATCCATACACTATGTATGTCTGTGAGCACAGATGCCCAGAGGTTCCCTGACCTCTGAAATCTACCAGACCCAAATTCTTGTGGCCAGCTGGTCTAGAACCAACATCTCTTCTGCCCTCAGCATTGGGAGCTCCCATTGCCCTGGCCCCTCTGTTCTTTTGTCCTTTTCCAGGCCCTTCGGATAAATCTTTGGGCATTTTCTGGACAAGCTGGTGACTGCTGAAGAGTTGGGCAAGTGTTCAGTGCTGCTCCTTGCTGACACTCTCAAACTACATCATATACACACAGACAGTCACTTGCAAGCACATTCACTGACCACACACCTCCAGACCACATGACAGTGAATGCAACACACACATAGATGTTGCAAATGGTTCTGTATCTTCTGACAGTACATCAACCCTGAGAACTCTGACCACATTTTCATCCGAATTCATACAGTGGTCACATGTTGTCACACCTTAGTCTCCTTAAAAACACACGGAACACCACCGGCCAACATTCACTCTTTGCACATGCTCCATGATTGGCCATGTCCACGCACCGGCTCCCATGCACCATGGAAACATCAGTAAGATACAGGCACAGACCCTGAAATCACCATCTGCTTCTGATCATCCCTAAGCCTGCAAGTCCTAGGTATGCACTCTGAGAATGTAATGACCCCCACCACAGTGAATCTCCACTGTCTGAAGACACATAGACGCGGCAGACACACACACGTATATACAGAGAATCAACAAGGCTCCTGGCTGCACATGCATGATATGTGGTCTTCTACCATAGGCACCTACCACCTCAGCATCAATACAGAAACCCAGACGTGGAGGAGAGTCACATAACACAGGGACAAAGTGCAGGAGACTGAGATGCTAGTCCTGCGTGAAGTGCATCTGCAACTTCAGAGCTCGTTGTCTGAGAAGCATGTGAGACAGAGACAGGAGAGTCAAGAGGGTCAGAAATGCTGCCTAGGAGGTTTCTGATAAAATACCCCTGTGCAAGTAAAGAATACTGATATTTTCCTCAAGCTCTGAGGACAATGTGTTGAGGAATTAATGTGGTTTTTAGCATTAATTAAAGCATGGTGATGGAGACTTCTTTCTGGATATGACTGAATACTACTGGTGAAATTCCTATGTAAACTGTACTTTGGTTAAAATATCACCAAGAACTGAGAATAAGTCATAACCTGGTGGCATCGTGGTCAAAAGTTACGGCTACTAACAAACAAGGCTGGCAGTTTGCATCCAGCAGTCGCTCCTTAGAAACTCTAGGGGGCAGTTGCACTTGATCCTATAGGATCCTAAAACCCATTGCCATCGAGTCAACTGCCTTTTTGGTTAGCATGCATAGCATTTAACCACTACACCACTAACATTTCCTATAGGGTCCTAGGAGTCAGAATAGACTTAAGCCAAGAGCCAAGTGCCGTCGAGTCGGATCCGACTCAGGGCCTTGGCTATATATTTATTTAGGTGAAGGTCATTACCGGTGACGGGGCATGACCAGCGCACACAAATATCTATTTACATGCTTGTCTACCTAAAAGCGCTGTTAACCTATGTTTTGTTTTAAAACATCTCTTGCAAGTGAGAATGTCCCCCACGCCCGTGGGGCGCCGTCAGCAGCCAACAGCGTGCGCAGAGCGACTGTCCGTGTGCGCCGACCGCCGGCAGAGGGCGCGCGTCGCCTTGTTTGGCGTGGGGCGTCGGCGGGAGCCGGTGGAGTCGGCTGCAGCCTGCAGGGGGCGCTGTCGCTGGGGCAGGAAGCGGAGCTCCGTCTGCAGAGGACGCAGCGCCTGGGAGGCGGCCCGCGGCTTTGGGGCCCGAGAGTCGGCGGTGAGTACAAAGCTCCCTTTTGGGGCCCTGAGTGCTGAACAGAAGGGGCTCAGACGTGGCTTCTGCAGGCCAGGCGTGCTGAGGGGAAAGGGGAGGCAAGTGTACAGCTGCTGTTACGATTTTCGCGGTTCTTTGTAAGCATCGAAAGGGCCCTGGTGGCGCAGGGGTGAAGCGCGCGGCCGTGGCTGGAGCCCACCTGCCGCGTCGTGGGAGCAAGCTGCGGCAGTCAGCTGCGGTGACGGCTCAAGCCTAGGAAACCCTGTGGGCTAGTTTCGTCCTGCGCTGTGGGATCACTGAGTTGGAATGGAACTGACGGCAGCCGGTTTGGTTTTCGTTGTCGATTTTCCCGGTAATTTTGAAGTAGCTGGGAAGGAATAAAAAATTGAAAGGTAGATGTATGAAATCCCTCAGCATTGTTTTAAGTTTAATTATCTTTCTTTATTAAAATACGAGAAATGTTATTTTATTGTTGTAGGTTTTGTGAGCATGTTGTTGTTAATTGCCGTGCAGTGGATTCGTTCAGACCCAGGGCGACCCCGTGAGTTCAGAGTAGACGTGCTCCAGATGCTCTCAAGGCTGTGACCTTATGAGAAGCAGATTGCCAGGCTTGTCTTACAAGGTGCCTGCGGGCAGGTTCCAACCGCCAACCTTTGGGCTTGTTGGGCAGCGCTTAACCATCTGTGCCACCCAGGGAATCCTCGCCGGAGTGTTAAAAACTAACAGAACACATCCAGGGTGCAGTGGCATCCACGAACTTAATTCTAAGTGCTGCTACAGACCTCATGGCTGAATATCACTACGGTCACTGAAGTGCTCCCCTTGGGAAGCTATGCGCTGACACCAGCGCCTCATCCACCCTTCACAACAGTTTTGGAGCTTTGTCAAATGGCCACTGTGCATGTTGACAAGGTGGCAGTTTTGCAAACTTAATTGTGTAGTTGTCTTTGAGAGAGTTTTTAGCCGGTAAACAAATAACCGGATTGGAACACCCTCCCTACTCACCCAATCTAGCCCCCAATCACTTCTTTCTTTATCTGAAGATGAAGGAAATACCAAAAGGGAGAAATTTTGGTGACATTCAGGACCTCTAGGGCAATACGATGACAACTCTGATGGCCGTTCCAGAAAAAGAGTTCCATAACTGCTTTGAAGGGTGGACTAGGTGCTGGTACCATTGCACGGCTTCCCAAGGGGGGTACTTGGAAGGTGACCGTAGTGATTCTCAGCAATGAGGTATGCAGCACTTTTTCTAGGACGAGTTCGCGAACTTAATTGGCAGTGCTTAATTGTAGGGCAGAGAAGAACTGCACGCTAGTGTTTCCGAGGAGTGGCTGCTGGATTTCAACAGCCAGTCTTTTCCTTAGCAGCCGAGCTCTTAACCACTGTCCCGCGAGGGCTCCCGTGGAAGCACAGTTGTCAATAATATTTATAAAAAATGCATTTCCTGGAAACCCAGTTCATGTAGTGGTTAAGTGCTGTAGTTCCTAACCATAAGGTCAGCAGTTCAAATCTGCCAGGCACTCCGTGGGTACTCATGGGGTGGTTTTACTGTCTATAGGGTCACTGTGAGTCGGAATTGACTCTTAGTTTGTCTAATTTTCAACTGAACTAAAGGAGGTGACTGATTTTCAGGACCTAGTGATGACCTCAAAATTTTTTGAATTTTAGGTTTCTGAATTGTCTTTCATAGGCTCTATTGTGACCATTAATTTTTTATAACCCCCAAATTGCCAAGGCTCATTCCAAGTTGGAATAATGTTGTACTGAGCACAACTCTTGAATCAAATTTAGAGGAACAAAGAATTTTCACTTTTTTTTTTGTAGAAACCTAGGTTACTTAGTGGTTGAGTGCTGTTTCTGCTAACCCAAAGGTTGGCAGTTCTAATCTGCCAGATGCTCCTTGGAAACTCTATGGGGCAGTTCTACTCTGTCCTATAGGATTGCAATGAGTCAGAACTGACTGTATAGAAGCAGGTTTAGGTTTTTTGTTGTTGTTATTGGTATATTACACAGCTTAAAACTCTGCAACATGGAATTTCTACAGGCCTTAAGTTGTCCGAATACTTGAGAGCCAAGTGAGTGGTTTACATTGGATATTTTCACTGAAAATCAATTTGTTGGTCACTTTAAAGTTCAGGATTTGAAAACAGAGAATTTTTGTTTTTAGATCTTTTCTTCAAGGGTGCAATCAGGATGCCGATAACATCCTGATTAAAATCTATCTCTTCTCATAATAATTGATACTTTGATCTGAATCATACACTTCCTATTCATTTTCTTGATTTCCAAATTCAGAAACATACTCATGTGTCTTGACAAAGTTTTACATTCACCAAATAGGCTTTCTAAGTCACGTTTTTTTGTTTGCTGTGATCAAGGAGCTCGGTGCTGTAAAGTGCCTGTGGCTTTGTGGAGAGGCAGGATGCCTCACTGTGCAGTTTGATGGACCTTTTTTACTTGGTTCTGAAGATCACCCTACAATGAGGTGGTGCATAAAAAGCTGTTATGTCTTACAGAACTGTGGTTTTCATTTCAGCATAGGAGCTTTGTCCATTTGGTACTAATCAATATTAATATTGGGTTAATATGTGAATTCACGTGGGCCTTGCCCTGAATCCGTGGTGGTGTAGTGCGCTAAGTGCTACATCTGCTAACCAAAAGGTTGGCAGTTTGAGTCTGCTGGTGCTCCTTGGAAACTCGATGAGGCAGTTCTGTTCTGTCCTGTAGGGTCACTGTGAGTTGGACTCGACTCAACAGCACTGAGTTTGGTTGGTTTGGTTTGCCCTGTTTACCGTACATCTGATCTTGACATCCATGTGGTATCCTCATGTGTTTTTAGGTAGGTTTTAGAATTAAAAAAAACAAACGCATTGCCGTCGAGTCGGGTCTAACTCCTAGCGACCCTAGAGGTCACAGTAGAACTACCCCATAGAGTTTCCAAGGAGCCCCTCGTAGATTTGAACAATCCACCTTAGAATGCACATGAGGATATCCTATCTGCTCATTTAATTAAAAAATAACAAACATGACATTTTCTTTATATTTTAAATGACTGTAGTTTTGGCTGTCTGTCATGGAGTCCACTCCAGCAGATACCAGCTTCATTGAACATAATGACGTCCGTTGCTGTGGCTGTCGTGTCATTTCATCTTCCTCGGGTTTTCCCGCGTTTTTGCTGACTCTTTTTTCCAAACACAACGGCCTCTAGTGACTGGTCTTTCCTGATGACATATCCAAAATAAGTGAGCAAACTAAGTGTGGACCTCTGTGTGTGTGTGTGTGTCCATCGTGTGTCATTCTGTCCTGTGTAGCCATCTCTGCTGACCGTCAGTGTGTGTCTCTGTGTCTGTGTCCATTGGGTGTCATTTGGCACTGGGAGTCATCTTGGGTGACCCTGAGTTTGTGTGTCTGTGTGTGTATCCATTGTTTGTCATTTTGTGCTGGGGGCCCTATTGGGTGCCCTTCTGTGTGTGTGTCTGTGTGTGTGTGTGCGCCCTGTAGTGTCTCTCCCTGGGTCTGCAGTGTGGGTGTGTGTGTTCCCTGCAGTGTCTCTGCCTGGGTCTGCAGTGTGGGTGTGTGTGTTCCCTGCAGTGTCTCTGCCTGGGTCTGCAGTGTGGGTGTGTGTGTTCCCTGCAGTGTCTCTGCCTGGGTCTGCAGTGTGGGGCCATGTGAGCCTCTGCATGAGCCCACGCTTGTGTGCCCAGCTGGGTCTGGGTAGTTCTTACCTGTGTGTCTCTGTGCTTGTTGTGTCTGTACATTCCCACTTATTATGTGTCTGTGCATCTCAGAAATAGACAACCACAGAGGGGACCTCTTGGAGAGGGCCACCGCCTGGTGTGGGTGAGGGGAGACAGCGTGTCCATCTCCCTCCCTCAGGTGTGCTTGGCCCTTCTGCCCCTGCTCTCAGCCTTTGGTGTCCTCCTGGTGGCCCCTCCTCAGTCATCAAGGATGAAAGCTGTGAAGGGTGAGTTTGCTGGTCCCCCAGGCAGGAGGCAGCTTCAGAGGATTATAGTGAGTGCGAGGGAGTCCTAGGTCCCTGTGAGGTATGACTGAGATGTGGGGGTCTGCAGGACTCTGTGTCTCTGGGGTGCAGTGAGTAGCTGGGTGCTGGTGGGAGAGTTGAGGGAGTCCTGGGTCACATAGAGGTGTTGGATGTGGGAGATCTCTAGGAAAATCTGAGAGGGAAGGCTCCTGGGACCCTGGTGAGGGTCCCCAGAGAGCCCTGAGCCCTCACTCACCACTGTGGCCAGGAGCTTGGCATCAGCAGCAGCAGCAGCAGCAGCATTACTGTCAGATACAGAGGTGACAGACCCACTGGGTGGTGGCAGGTGCTGGACCATCTGACCATTGAGTGCAGCTACCATGCAAGGGCCAGGCCTCCAGGACCCCTTCCTCGGGCACCCCAGGGCTCATCCTCCTGTGGCACTCAGGAGGAGCCCAGGAGGCTTGAAGTCTAGGCCAGTGGAGTTTCCTTTTAGGCCCCAGTGTCCTTGGCTGTCACTGTGTGCACAGGACCACCAGGTGATGGTGGATCCAGAGGGAAAATTGGTCGGCCTTGGGATTTCTCAGGCTGGAGTTTGGAGAGAATCACAGAATATGTTCTGAGAAGCTCTTAGCACAGCCCCAGGCTCGGAGTGAAACTGCAAAACAGGGGTGCTGTAGGTGTGATGCTGGCATTTTATTACCCCCGAGCCCCAATGCCAGGGCTCACCTGGCCAGCCTCAGGGGGCAGGGCAGCTGGAGGAGGGGTTTGGCTGAATTTGACTTCAAAGGAGAAAAATGGGGGCATCTAGGCACTCCCAATTCCCTTTGACATTACACACCTCATCCCACCAGACTGGGGAGAGTGAGGCGGCCAGGAGAGTCTCCAAGTTCACTTAATGAACTTGAGCTGACTGTCCGTTACTTCCACCCAAAGTGTTTTTTTTTTTCCGAGGTTCACCCTGTTTGATCTTGCCAGTGATGGTTTTGGGCAGCTCTGAGACAAACTCCACCTGAGGAGGAGAAAGCAAACCCTATTTGACTGAGTCCCAATATCACTTCCTTCCATTTCCCACTCCCTTGTCAGCTGCACAGACCCCGGACAGGCCCTCCTGGCTTCCTGAGGGTGGATATAGCTGCCTGGTTTGCTTTGACCAAAGAACTATAAAGTGTGTCGCCTCCAGGCAGAAGAGTACAGGATCCTTCAGCTGGGAGACTAGCCACCCGCTGTCTTCCCTTCATCGTAGCACCTGGCAGGTGTCTCTCTGGTTGCTGTGCTTTATCCTGGTCCCAGGGTCAGGGGGTGTGGAGCCGAGTTCCCAGAAGACCCATGGTAATAAACTTCATCACTACAGGCCACTAAGACTTTGGGGAGTGTCAGTTACCCACAGAAAAACCTAGCCCACCTAGTGCTGTGCGTTATTGTTTCTGTTCTTTGTGACTCAGCCCACCTTGTGCTGTGGGTCATTGCTGTTGTCTGTAGCCTAGCTTACCTAGCGCTGTGCCTCGTTTCTGTTCCCTGTAATAACCGAGCCCACCTGGTGCTGTGCATCACTGTTTCTGTTCCCTGTAATAACCTAGCCCACCTGGTGCTGTGCATCGCTGTTTCTGTTCCCTGTAATAACCGAGCCCACCTGGTGCTGTGCATCACTGTTCCTGTTCCCTGTAATAACCGAGCCCACCTGGTGCTGTGCATCACTGTTTCTGTTCCCTGTAATAACCTAGTCTGCCTGGTGCTGTGCATCACTGTTTCTGTTCCCTGTAATAACCGAGCCCACCTGGTGCTGTGCATCACTGTTTCTGTTCCCTGTAATAACCGAGCCCACCTGGTGCTGTGCATCACTGTTTCTGTTCCCTGTAATAACCTAGTCTGCCTGGTGCTGTGCATCACTGTTTCTGTTCCCTGTAATAACCGAGCCCACCTGGTGCTGTGCATCACTGTTTCTGTTCCCTGTAATAACCGAGCCCACCTGGTGCTGTGCATCACTGTTTCTGTCCCCTGTAATAACCTAGCCCACCTGGTGCTGTGCATCACTGTTTCTGCCCCCTGTAATAACCGAGCCCACCTGGTGCTGTGCATCACTGTTTCTGTTCCCTGTAATAACCTAGTCTGCCTGGTGCTGTGCATCACTGTTTCTGTCCCCTGTAATAACCGAGCCCACCTGGTGCTGTGCATCACTGTTTCTGTTCCCTGTAATAACCTAGTCTGCCTGGTGCTGTGCATCACTGTTTCTGTCCCCTGTAATAACCGAGCCCACCTGGTGCTGTGCATCACTGTTTCTGTTCCCTGTAATAACCGAGCCCACCTGGTGCTGTGCATCATTGTTTCTATGCTCTAAGTGGCAGCATTGTTGTTGTTATTGTTGTTGGTGGTTGCCATTGAGTTGACTCCAACTCATGATGACCCCAAGGACAACAGGATAAAATGTCACCTGGTCCTGTGCCACCTTCACAGTGGTTGGTGTCCTTAAGCCCATCGCTTCAGCCGCTGTGTGTGTTGGGTACCGTCCAACTTGGGGAGCTCATCTTCTAAAACGGTGTCAGAAAATATCCTGTTGTGATCCATGGGACTTTCATCAGCTAGTTTTTGTGAATTAGACTGCCAGGCCTTTATTCCTGTTCTCCCTTAGTCTGGAAGCTCCACTAACACCTGTCTCCCGTGTGTGCTGCTGCTGAGTCTGCAATGCTGGTCTGCTGGTTTGCTGTACCGTGGGAGCTGGGACGTTGTATGATGTGAAAGCTATGAGGCAGCATAGCCTAAGATGAAAAGCCTGAACTTCTTGTCAGGCATACTTGGGTTTGAGTTCCAGCTCTGCCTTTTATTAGCTGTAATTTCAGGCCATTTGCTTTGCATCTTAGTTTTCTTCATGAGGAATGGGATAGTTATGCCATAGCAGCTTGTGCCAAATGAAATGAGTCAATGAAATATACTGCTTGTAGGGCATGTACTACAAAGCCTGGCAGGTAGACAAGTGATCAATAGATGTTAGCCGTATAGCTACACAATATGTATGGATTGTAGAAATTCAAACAATGCCACAAAATTCTACGAAAGAAACAAGGTTAACTCTTTGGTATTTGTATCCTTTTGAACTTTATTTTTAAGGAAATAGGAATGTACTACATATACTACTCCATATTCTGCTCTTTTGTCTTAATAATGTACTGTGAAGATCTTTTTATGCCAAAAAACAAAATATCTGCATCGTCATTTTTAACTATTAAAAAAAACGAAATTCTTTGCTATCCAGTTGGTTCTGACTTACAGTGACCGTTTAGGACAGAGCAGAACTGCCCTTCAGGGCTTCCAAGGCTGTCGTATTACAGAAGCAGAACATCACATCTTACTCCCAGGCAGTGGCTAGTGGCTTTGAACTCCTGACTTTTTTGTTAGTAGCCAAGCACTTAACTGATGCATCACCAGGAAGAACTGTGCTAATTCCATGAATGACTGAATCATTTCTCTAGCTTGGATATTGAGATCAGTGATTTTCAAACCATTAGTGAGTTGTGAGATGAGTTTTGTAGGTTGCAAGCAGCATTTAAAAACTGAAGTAGCATGGAAAATAGTGAATGCATTACAAGATAAAAGGATAAACCTTTTTATTAACTTTGTTATATCAGTGTATTAAGTGTATTGGGTTTCAATGGAAAATGTATTTCTTCCTATGGATCACGTTACATAAAGTTTGGAAGCTGCTGATTTGGAGTTTCTTTTTTTGAATTTTGCAGGATTGTAAACTAACTTCAGATAAGTAAATAAATAAACTTTGGACACTTGTCTGATCCTTTTCTTTAGGTTAACTTGCCAGCATTTGCATCCTGACACAGGCGGGAGGCTCCCATCCACTTAAGTGGGCTGCACTCATCCTCCAGTTGAATTGCTTCTTCTGCGCTGGAGAAAGCTAGTCCTGGGCTGAGCCCTCCCCACCCTCGAGGCCTCAGGAGAGCCGAGCACGGGAACCGGCCGGAGGAGCAGACCCCCGTCCGTCTGCGCGCTCACCTTCCTGGGGTACTTGTATGGCGCTGTCACTGCCTTCACGTGCTGCTGCAGCTGCTTGGTGAGCTCGTCCTCGTCATGGGACACGAACTCTGGGGCCAGGACCACAAACGCCTTCACCACCTGCAGTCAGTCACAAGGAGTGCCAACAAATATACCCCCATCCGTTGCCACTGAATTGATTTCCACCCATGGTGACCCTATAGAAGAGAGTAAAGCTGCCCCATAGGGTTTCCAAGGCTCTGTGGAAGCAGATGCCACATCCTTTCCTCCCAGAGGGGCTGGGGGTTCAAACCACAGACCTTTTGGTTAGCAGTTGAGTGCTTAGCTACTGTGACACCAAAAATGTAATGCTTCTTGAATGAGTGGAAAAGCAAGGTGATGTTTGAGCCATATACTTGATAAGAGCATGGTGACTTTAGAGAAGGAAAGTATCAGGTTCAAATCTCACTACTTCCATCTATATCCTTAAAAAATCATTTAATTCTCTTAATTTCAGTTTCCTTGTCTATGAAATGGGAACTAATAAAGGTTCATTGCTTACTGGGTGTCTGCAAATGTTCCAAGTGATGAGACATGTGAACCATCTGGCTGGTTTAGATTTATTGTTACTGTTCTTATTAGTAGCAGTATCGTGATGATTATTATTGTTACTGTGTGTTCGGTTGCCTGCATGAACATCCTCGAGTGGTGAGTATTGCCTGTTGATTATGATGATGGTTAATGTTGTCCCCAGTTTAATTGCACGATGTTTGGTACAGAGAGGGTTTTCAGTACTTGTTGAATCAAGGGGTACACGCTGTGGAGCCAGGGTGCTTCGATTCCCCCCTGGCTCCATCATTTATTAGCAGTGTGATTCAGGTGAGTTACTAACTTCTTCATGCTTGTTTCCTCACGTGTAAAAACCAAACCAAACACATTGCCTTCTGATTGATTCTGACTCATGGTCACCCCATGTGTTACAGGATAGCACTGCTCTGTGGGGTCTTGGCTGTAATCCTTGTGGAAGCAAATTGCCAGGCTTTCCTTCTGCAGTGCAGCTGGGTGGGTTCAAACTGCCAGCCTTTAGGTTAATAGCCGACTGCTTGCCCACCAGGGGATTGGTCCTTATCTGGAAACAGTACAGTAGGTGTCCATAACTCACTGGTGCCCTGGTGGCACAGTGGTTGAAAAAGCTTGGCTGGTTGATCCAAAAAATGCAAAACAACAAATGCTGGAGAGGCTGTGGATAAATTGGAACTCTCCAACACTGTTGGTGGGATTGCAAAATGGTGCAACTTCTTTAGAAAGCAATCTGGCACTCCCTTAAAAAACTGGATATAGATGTACCATTTGACTCAGTAATTCCACTGCTTGTATTATATCCTACAGAATCAAGGCCATTCATACCAACTGATACATGCACACGAATGTTCATCACATCACAGTCCACAATAGCAAAAAGATGGAATCAACCCAGATGCCCAACAACAGAGGAATGGGTAGATAAACTATGGTATATATTCTCAGTGGAACAGTATGCAATGATAAAGAACAATGATGATAGCAGGAAACATCTCTTAACCTGGTTTCAACTGGAGGACATTATGTTGAGTGAAAGTAGTCAGCGACAGAAGGACAAATATTGTATGAGACCCCTACAATAAGAACTAAAAAACAGGCTCATGCATACAAGAAAACACTCTTTGATGGCTGCAAGGGTGGGGAGGGAGAGGGGGTGATGGGGGGAGGGTTTAGATTAGATAGCTGATAGAAATTTGGTTGGGTAAAATCAGTGACAGCACACATTAGAAAGAAGATCAATATTAACTGGACTTCAACACAACTTGAGTACTGCTCCCATCTTAACCCAATATTGCAAGGACAGAGTAGCTGGGGCGGGGGGCCAGGGACCATGATCTCAGGCAAAATTGAGGCCAATAGGCACAACTATCATTTTGCTAATGAGGGCTCTCTGCACCCTACATTGGTGAGTGGCGTCTGGGGTCTTAAAAGCTGCCAAGCTATCATCTGAGGGTACAGCAATTTGTCCCAGCTCAGCAGGAAATGATGATCGCTGAGGACCAAAACGACATGGGGGAAAGAGAACCCAGAAGACAGAGAGATCCACGTGAGTGGGTGACTACATTGACTCGTCACCAGAACTGGATGGTGCCCAGCAACCACCAGTGATAGCCATGATGGAGCTCATTGGCAACACAAAAATAAATAGGGGTGCACCCTGAGATCTCCACTAAAAGACTGCAATTGATGGTCCAGGGGCTTCAGGGTTCCCCTGGGAGCATGGCCCTGATGCTGCCCCTGTCCATAAATCATAATGAAGGTCAACTCTTCGGACAGCAATGGATTGGACTTGGTGATGCAGAGTGACTGTATCTTGTGGACACTTTATGGTTCTATGCATCTATAGGATGTGCTCCTGCTGACCTCTTACTGGAGGAAGGGGAGTGGGTGGAGAAGAGGGGATAGGAGACTGTTGGGAAGATAGGACATATATGGAGCAAAGAAGAAGAGTGTGCTGTCGCTGCACAGGGAAAGCAGTGGAAGCTGCATATAAGTGAGCATGAAAATTTATATGGGAATGTACGTTTTCATTCAATCATAAAAAAAAAAAAGCTTGACTGGTAACTAAAAGCTCAGTAGTTTGAATCCACCAACCACTCCTTGGAAAGCCTGTGGGGCAGTTCTACTCTGTCCTGTAGGGTCACTATAAATTGAAATGGACTTGATGTAAGTGAGTTTTTAATTCATTGGGTTGTTGTGAGGGTTAAATGAGTTGGCACGCAGTAAGTACTCAGTAAAATATTAGCTGTTGCCATCATCACTATCATCAGCATTCATAATCATTAGGTACAGTGCCTCAGGTGAGGCCCAGTGCCACCTGCTGAGCACATGGTATAAGCACACACACACGTCAATTACACCCTCTGTGCCAGAGTACCAAGGCTGGCTAGGTAGTGCCTTGAAATTTCTCCTGCTTGTGGCTTCACAGTAACTGCACACAGACACGGTCACGTCCATGCCCTGTACTCACCTCCCCTCGAGCAGGGTCTGGGCTGCTCACCACGGCTGACTCAGCCACTGCCGGGTGCTCCGCCAGGGCGTTCTCCACCTCTGCTGGGCCAACTCGGTGCCTGCAAGATCGGCCATTCCTTTCTTCATGGGTCTGGGAGCAGATGCCGGGATTGGGATAAATAAGGCCCCAGATTGGCTTGGGGGGAGTCCTACCTTCCCTTGGCACAGAGTAACTGGCATTAGGAGCCCAGGACTTGTGACCTGCCTCTATCACAGACCCAGAATGTGAAGACCTCAGTGTTCTATTCTGAGCCACACCAACGCTCGGGTACACCCCAGGGCTTTCATCACCTCAGATGACAGAGGGGGCAGGGCTTGGTCTTCCCAGAGATCTGGGTCCTTGGCTCACACAGCTTCCACCAGTGTGAAATTTCTTGTTGTTATTGTTGTTAGGTGCTGTTGAGTTGCTTCTGACTCACAGCAACCTGATGTACAACACGCCGAAACCCTGCCTGGTCCTGCGCCACACTCACCGTCGTTGTTCTTGAGCCCATTGTTGCAGCCACTGTGTCAGTCCATCTTGTTGAGGGTCTTCTTCTTTTTCTGTAACACTCTACCAAGCATGGTGTCCTTCTCCAGGGATAGATCCCTCCTGACAACATTTCTAAAGTATGTAAGATATAGTTTCATTGTCCTTGTCTCTAAAGAGCACTCTGTACTTCTTTCAACACAGATGTGTTTTTATTCTTTTGACAGTCCATGGTATATTCTATATTTTTCTCCAGGACCACAGATCAAAGGCTTTGTTTATTCTTCTGTCTTCCTTATTCATTGTCCAGCTTTTGCACTCAAATGATGAGACTGGAAATACCATGGCTTGGGTCAAAAGTATCTTAGGCTTCAAGATGACTTCTTGGCTTTTCAATACATTAAGAAGTCTTTTGCAGCAGATTTTCCCAGTGCAGTGCATCTTTTGATTTCTTGACTATTGCTTCCATGGCTGTTGAATGTGGATCCAAGAATAAATGAAATCCTTGATGTACTCAGTCTTTTCTACATTTACCGTGATGTCACTTAGTGGTCCATCTGTGAGGATTTTTGTTTTCTTGATGTTGAGGTGTAATCCATACTGAAGGCTGTGGTCTTTGATCTTCATCAATAAGCGTGTCAAGTCCTCATCACTTTCAGCGACTAAGGTTGTGTCATCTGCATAATGCAGGTTGTTAATGAGTCTTCCTCCAATCCTGATGCCCCGTTCTTCTTCATATAGGCCAGCTTCTCCCATTATTTCCTTGGCATACAGACTGAATAGGTATGGTGAAAGGATACAACCTTGACTCACACTTTTCCTGAAATTTCTTAGAAACCTCAGATTTTGTCTTAATCATTCATGTAAATTTGGCATCTTATTCTATATCTATATGAATGTTTACTTTAGAAATTAAAAAAAAAATACTCCATTTCCTGTAATCTCAGTATGGTTGCTCTAGGGTAATGTCTCTATTTCCTTTTAATTGTGTTTTTTTTTTTTTTTAGTGTAGGTTTTTTTTTGTATAAATAGGTCTTTTTCTTTTATTGTGATTGAGTGAAAGTAGTATACAATCCAAGCTAAATCTGTGTGCCCACCTATCTGCAGTTCCCTCCTTGACCAGTGACAGCACACTGTTCCTTTCCATTCTATACATGTCATATCCTAACAATCTCCTATCCCCTCCTCTCCACCTTCTCCTCTCCATTTCAGTAAGAGGCCAGTAGGACAGCATCCTGTAGATACATAGAACCATAAAGTGGACACAACATATAGTCATCTTATGTCCCTGAGTCCAATCCATTCCTGTCCGAAGAGTTGACCTCAGTGGTGAATAATGATCACGGACAGCAGCAGGCCTAGGGACCATGCTCTCAGGGGAAGTCCCAGGCCATCGGACCATCAGTTGTGGTCTTCCAGTGGAGTTCATGAGGTGCTCCCCACTTTTTTCTGTGTTGCCACTGGGACCCTACATTGTGTGCCTTATCATGACTGTCACTGGTGGTGGCCGGACACCATTTGGTTCTTCTGATCACATGTTGATATAGTCATCCATACATGTGGGTCCTTCTGTCCTCTGAGCTCTTTTTCCTTTATGTCTTCATTGTCCTTGGTGATCATCTGATTCACCTGAGATGGGATCATTTTGTGTACGTCAGATGACAGCTTGCTAGCTTTTAAGATCCCAGATACCCCTCACCAATATGGGGTGCAGAAGACTCTCTTAGCAAGACTAGTTATGCCAGTTGGCCTCAATGTCCCCTAAATACAATGTCCCCAGACTCCCAAACCTGACTACTCTATCCTCTGAACGATTAGGTTGAGTTGAGAAAATCTTTCAATTTATGGTGAAGCCCAGTTAAGTCGATCTAGTCTCTACTGTGCTGTCACTGCTTTCACCTAACCAAATTTCTATCAACTATCTAATCTATGCCCAACCCTGTCCCTCCCCCCTCAACCTTGTAGCCGTTAAAGAATCTTATTTCATGTGTCTATTTTTAAGTCCTTATAGCAGGGGTCTCACACAATACTTGTCCTTTTGCAGCTGCCTGATTTCACTCAGCATAATGTCTTCCGGTTGAAACCAGATTATGAGATGGTTCCTGAAATTGCCACTGTTCTTTATCATTGCATAGTGTTCCATTGAGTGCATGTACCATAGTTTGTTTATCCATTCATCTGTTGATGGACACCTAGGTTGATTCCATCTTTTTGCTATTGTGGACTGTGCTGCAGTGAACATTCGTGTACATGTATCTGTTTGTGTGACAACCTTTATTTCTGTAGAATATATTCTGAGCAGTGGGATTACTGGACCAAATGGTGTTTGTAATTCTAGCTTTTTAAGGAAGTGCCAAATTGCTTTCCAAAGAGATTGCATGCTTTGCAATTCCACCAGCAGAGTAAGAGAGTTCCAATCTCTCCGCAGCCTCTTCAGCATTTGTTGTTTTGTGTTTTTTGGATTATGGCCAACCTTGTTGGGGTGAAATGGTATCTCATTGTAGTTTTGATTTGGATTTCTCTAATAGCTAATGATCATGAGTGTTTCCTCATGTGTCTTTGACTGCCTGGATGTCTTCCTTGGTGAAGTGTGTGCCCATCTCGTTTGCCTTATGCTTAATTGGTTTATTTACCTTTTCCTTGTTGATATTTTTCAGTACCTTGTAGATGATGGAAGTCAGATGTCAGTCCAACATATAGTTGCCAAATATTTTTTCCCATTCTGTAGGTAGTCTTTTAACTCTCTCAGTAAAGACTTTGAATGAGCAGAAGTGTTTGATTCTTAGCAGTTCCCATTTATCTGTTTTCTGTTATTCATGTTTTGTCAGATTTTAAAGTCTGTCTGAGCCATGTATTAGAACTTCCATTGTCGACCCTATTTTTTCTTGCATGATTTTTATCATTTTAGGTTTGATATTTAGATCTCTGGTCCATTTTGAGTTAGTTCTTGTATAAGGCGTGAGATATGGGTCCTGTTTCAGTTTTTTTGCAGATGGATATCCAATTTTACCAATGCCGTTTGTTAAAGAGACTGTTTTTACCCCAGTTTATGACCTTTGAACCTTTGTTGAATATCAACTGTTCATAGGAGGATGGTGATATTTTTGGAGTCTCTATTCTGTTCCATTAGTCTATATGTCTGTTTTTGTACCAGTACCAGGCTTTTCTGACTATCATGGCAGTGTAATAGTTTCTAAGATCAGGTAGTGTGAGGCCTCACTGTGTCCTCTTCTTCAGTACTGCTTTACTTGTCTGTTTTTTTTTTCCCCTTTCCAAACAAAGTTGATGATTTTTCTCCATCTCACTGAAAAATGACACTGGTATTTGTGTTGGGATTGCATTGTGTATGTAGATTGCATTCGGTAAAATAGACATTTTCACAATGTCAAGTCTTCGTATCCATGAGCAGGGTAGGTTTCTCTACTTATGTAAGTCTCTTTTGGTTTCTTGCAGTAAGGTCTATTAATTCACTCTGTATAGGCTTCTTGTTTCTCTGGTTAGATTTATTCCAAGGTATTTCATCTTCCTGGAAGTTATAGTAAATGGTATTGATTTGGTGATTTCCTCTTTGATGTTCTCTTTGCTGGTTTAAAGGAATCCTACCAATTAATTTACTTATATTTATCTTATATCTTGATACTTTGCTGAACTCTTCTATTAGTTCCAGTAGTTTACTTATGGATTCTTTAGGATTCTCTGTGTATACGATCATATCATCTGCAAATAGGGAGATTCTTACTTCATCTTTGCCGATGCAGCTGCATTTTATTTCTTTGTCTTGTCTCATTGCTCTGGTTAGAATTTCTATAACAATGTGAATAGAAGTGGTGACAGTGGGTGTCCTTGTCTAGTTCTCGTTCTCAGAGGGATGTATTTCAGTCTCTGTCTGTTCAGGATGATGTAGGCAGTTGGCTTTGTATAGATGTCCCTGAATGCACTGAGGAATTTACCCTTCATTCCCATTTTGCTGAGAGTTTTTAGCATGGCTGGGTATTGGACTTTGTCAAATGCCTTTCTGTATCAATTGATGAATTAGGTGATTCTCATTCTTTGAGTTAATTCTGTGGTTGATCACATTAATTGTTCTTCTGATATTGAACCAGCCTTGCATACCTGGTATGAATCCAACTTGATCATGATTTATTATTTTTTTTGATGTGTTGTTAAATTTTGTTGGCTAGGATTTTGTTGAAGAGTTTTGCATCTAGGTTCACAAGTGATATCGGTCTATAATTTTCTTTTTTTGTGGGATCGTTCCTAGGCTTTGGTATCAGGGTTATGCTGGCTTCATAGAATGCATTTGAGAGTATTCTATCCTTTTCTATGCTATGAAATAGCCTCAGTAGTGTTGGAATTATCTCTTCTCTGAAAGTTTGGTAGAATTCTCTGGTGAAGCCATCTGGGCCAGGACTTTTTATGGTTGATAGCTTTTTGATGACTTTTCCAATCTCTTGTTTTGTGATGGGTTTATTAAGTTGTTCTGCTTCTCCTTGTGATAAGTTTGGTAGGTGATATGAATCTAGAAATTTGTCCATTTCTTCTAGGTTTTCAAGTCTGTTAGAGTACAGTCTTTTGTAGCATTCTGTTGTGATACTCTTGATTTCAGCTGGGTCTGTTATGGCATCTCCCATCTCATTTCTTATTTGGGTTATTTGTTTCCTCTCTTTTTCTTTTGTAAGTTTAGTCAATGGTTTATCAATTTTATTGATCTTTTCAAATAGCTAGCTTTTGGTTTTTTTAATTCTTTCCATTGTTTCTCTATTCTCTAATTTGTTTAGTTCTGTTCCAATTTTTATTACCTGATTTCTTCTGTTGCCCTAAGGGTTTTTTTGTTGTTCTTTACTTGTTCAAGTTGTAGGTTTAATTCATTGGTTTCAGCCCTTTTTTTCATTCTGGATTTGTACATTTATAGACATAAATTGACCTGTGAGCTCTGCTTTTGCTATATCTCATAGGCTCTGGTAGGATGTGTTTTCATTCTCATTCGATTCCATGAATTTCTTTATTGCATCTTTGATTTCTCCTATAACCCATGAATTTTTGAGCAAGGTGTTATTTGGTTTCTGTGAGTTCAAATTTCTACACATATTTTTTCTGCTGTTGATTTCAACTTTTATGGCTTTATGGCCCAAGAAGATGCTTTGTAATAATTCATTGGTTTGGATTTTGTTGAGTCTTGCTTTATGACCTAATATGTGGTCTGCTTTGGAGAATGTTCCATATGCATTGGAAAAGAAGGTGCATTTACCTGTTCTTGGATAAAAAATTCTGTATATGTTGATGAGGTCTAGTTGGTTGATTGTCACAATAAAATCTTCTGTATCTTTATTGAGCTTTTTCTGGATGATGTATCCATTACTGAAAGTGGAGTGTTGAAGTCTCCTACTATTATTGTGGAGTGATCTGTCTCATTTTTCAGTGTTGTCAGCCTTTCTTTTTTTATGTATTTAAATGCTCTAGTGTTGGGTGCATAAATATTAATATTGTTATATCATGCTTATATGTTGATCTTTTAAGCAATAAATAGTGACCATCCTTGTCTACAATGGTGTATTTTACATTAAAGTCTATTTTATCTGAGAAGTCAGAGGACAGCCCACAGGGCTTCCCTTTTTATATTAGTCTTGCTGTAAGTCTAGCTTCCTATAAGAGCCTCTTTTTATGTTTCATTTTATTAAGCCTGATTACAATATGTCTTGGTGTCTTCCTCTTGGAGTCTACCTTTTGTGGTGTTCAATAAGTATATTGACTATCTATGTTCTCTTCTTTCATGATGTCAGGGAAGTTTTCTGTCAGCAACTCTTCAACAATTCCCTCTGTGTTTGCTGCTATCCCTCGTGTTCAGGAGTTGCAGGTAATCATAGGTTATTCCTCTTGATAGAGTCTTACATGCTACTTAATGCTTCACTTTCCTTGTTTCTTTGATCTGATTTCTCCTCGCAAATACTGATGTCAGTTGTTTTATCCTCAGTCTCGCTAATTCTGCATTCCATTTTCTCAATCCTTCTCTTTTGGCTTTGCATTGACTTGTTCTGACTTTTATTATTGACCTGCTGGATTTCAGATTGTTGATATTCTAGCAGTTCATATAGCTTAATTACTTTTTCCTTTTGTTCTGCTGCACTTTGTTTAATCTCTAGAAGGACTCTATATGTAATTCTTTTGTATTCTACCTCTGATGATTTCAGAAAGGCTTCTTTGTCTGGGAAGGTTTTTGATTATTTTGAGAGTTTTCTGGAGCCATGGTCCACTTCTTGAAATGGTTAGATATTGATTGTTGTCTTCACATCATCAGAAAGCTGTTCAGTTTATCCATTGTTACACCAGTGGGAGCTGTGTTCTGAGAAGAGAGTGCATAAGGGCACTGCTAGTCTTGGACGCCAGCCACCACTGTGTACTCTAGGTACAGTTGTCTTATGTACAGCCTCTCTGGTAATAGGGGTATTGTCAAGCCCAGCTGCTTGGCTTGGCAGCTGGCTCCAGCTGGGTCCTCAAGGATGGCAGGTACTGCCTGCTGGCTGATAAAGATGGCAACCTACTTGTGCTGACTCTCCAGCATCACTCCTGTCAAGACTGTGGCATAGCTCAGGGAAGGGAGGAGAGAAGGATGCCACTACCTTCGCCCTCCAGGGACTACTGCATTCTCTAGATGTGCTTATCTTGAGAAACCTGCTTTTCTGATGAGAGGGATGCTGTCCAGTGGCAGCCAAAAGCAGCCAGGCCCTCAGGGTTTCAGGTCCCACCTACTGGATGGCAAAGATGGTGCCCTACTTATGGAGTCTCTGAGGGGCTTTCAGCAGATCCTGTGGCATGGCTCAGTGAACGGAGGTGGAGACAGCACTGTCACACTTGGCCACCAGTCACCACTGTGTTCTCTAGATGTGCTTATTTTAAAAACTGTTTTTCTGCTGACAGAGTTGTTGACCAATGGTGGCAGATAGCATCCAGGCCCTTTGGGACAGAAAAGCCCACCTCCTGGCTGACAAAGATGGCACCCAACTTATGGAGTCCCTTGGGGACTGTGAGCAGATGCTATAATGTGGCTCAAAGAAGGGAGGAGTTAGGGCACTGCCACACTCAACCACCAGCTGCCACTCCATTCTCTAGGTACAGTTGTCTTAAAAACAGCTTTTCTGTTGTGAGAAGCACTGTCCAGACAGGTACTGTTGCTCAGTGTGTGACTTAGCCCTAGCTGAGCCCACAAGTGTGGCTGACTCCACCTCTCAGAGCTGTTGTATTACTCTTGATGTTCTGAATGTCAACAAAATGTCTTCCTATACATTTAAGTTCAAAAACTTGCCACCTTGCCACTGTGTGCATTGGTCATTCCAGAAAGAGTTCCAAAATTGCTTTGAAGGGTGGACTAGATGCTGGTGTCAATGTATAGCTTCCCAAGGGAAGCACTTTGAAGGTGACTGTAGTGATATTCACCAATGAGGTATGTAGCAGTAGAACAATTAATGTCACAGATTTGTTGGACTGTGTATGAAAAAGAATGGGGGGGGCATCAGGGTTGGAGGAAGACTCATTAACAACCTGCTGTTTGCAGATGATACACCTTGCCTGCTGAAAGTGAAGAGGACTTGAAGCACTTACTGATGAAGATCAAAGACCACAGCCTTCAGTGTGGATTACACCTCAATAGCAAGAAAACAAAAATTGGACCAATAAGCCACATCATGCTGAATAGAAAAAAGATTGAAGTTGTCAAGGGTTTCATTTTATTTAGATCCACAATCAACACTCATGGAAGCAGAAGTCAAGAAATCAAAAGATGCATTTCATCAGGGAAATCTGCTGCAAAAGGCCTCTTTAAAGTATTAATATTACCTTGAAGACTGCATTGTCCCTGACTCAAGCCATTGTGCTTTCAGTTGCCTCACAGGGGGGTGCAAAAGCAGGATGATGAATCAGGAGGGCTGAAGAAGAGTTGGTGCCTTCGCATTGTGGTGTTGGAGAAGAATATCGAATAGACCATGGACTGCCAGAAGAATGAACAAACCTGTTTTGGAAGAAGTGCAACCAGGTGCTCCTTAGAAGCAAGGATGATGATACTACGTCTCACGTACTTTGGACACGTTATCAGAAGGGGTCAGTCCCTGGAGAAGGACATCATGTTTGGTAAAGCAGAGGGTCTGTGAAAAAGAGGAAGATTCTTAACAAGATGGATTGACACAGTGGTTCCAATAGTAGGCACAAGCATAACAACCATTGTGAAGATGGCACAAGTTGCGGCAGTGTTTCCTTCTGTTGTAAAGCAGTCACTGTGAGTCAGAACCGACTCTAAGGCAACTAACAACAGCTTGCATAGATATTTATTGTTAACCCACGTAGGATGAAATCCTTGACAACTTCAATTTCTTTGCCATTGTAGCATGGTGTTGTTTATGGATGCAGTTGTGAGGATGTTTGTTTTCTTCATGTTCAGGAGTGCTCTATACTGAAGGCTATAGTCTTTGATTTTAATAAATAAGCAGTTCACATCATCTTCATTTTCATCAAGCAAGATTGTGTCAATTGATAAGTTTGCTAATGAGTGATACTCCCATCCAGATACTGTCTTCTGCACATAGGCCAGCTCCTAGGATTGTTTGTTTACCGTGCAGGTTGAATAAATATGGTGGAAGAATGCAACCCTACTGCACACCTTCTGCAATTTGTTCTGTTTGAACAGTTGCCTCTTGATCCATGTTAGGCATGAGCATAGTGAGGTGTTCTGGAGTTCCTATTGCTTGTAATGTTACTCGTGTCTGGAACATGATGTCTCTATTAACTGGTCATTTCCTCTGTTGATCCTCTAGGACAGGCCCCCTGCCTTTCCTTACATTTGCACGCACAGGTAGGATTGACCCACAAAATGAATCATTGCAGCATCTGTGAAAATTAACAGCAGTTCCTGGGGGCTCCTTTGACCTCTGTATCCAGCAGGCCCCACTGGGCACCCCCACTCTGAGGGCCTCTAACAGAGCCTGAATCCCAACCTCATGCCCAGAGCCTCTCCCCAGAGTTACCCTGCCCTGTCCCCTTTCTGACACCTCAGATCCCTGGGGACAGCTCTCCAGAGGGCCCAGTATGGATTTGGAGTCAGGACAGCACTCTCTGTTGTGACCTCTTCTGTGGAGCAGGACGTGCCAGGACTGTAACACTGTTTGCCTGCAGTGGCTTCTGTTGGGAGTGCCAGGGCCATCTGTGCCTCAGGTGGAACAGAAGGTGTGCGTATGTGAGTGTGTGTGTGCAGTTATGTAATCTGTGTGGCTGTCTCTGTGTATCTGAGTCTGTGAGTGTATTGACTGCATTGTATTTTCTTGCAGGTCTGTCATGTGTGTCTCTCTGCACTTCTTCATGTGTTTATGTGTCTGCTTCAGTGTAGGAGCATGTGTCATTTGGGCAAATTCAAGTTCTCTTCCCTATATGTGTCTGTATCTAGGCATGTATTTCTGTCTTAGTCGTCTAGTGCTGCTACAATAGAAATACCACCAGTGGATGGTTTCAATAAAGAGAAATTTATTTCTTCACAATCCAGGAAGCTACAAGTCCAAAATCAGGGCAACAGTTCCAGGCAAAGGCTTTCTCCCTCTGCTGGCTCTGGAGGAAGGTCCTTGTAATACGTCAATCTTTCCTTGGTCTGGAAGCATCTCAGTGCAGGGACCTCAGGTCCAAAGTACGTGGACTGCTTTCTTGATGGTATGAGGTTCTGAACTCTCTGCTTGCTTTCCTTTCCTTTTATCTCTTATAGGATGAAAGGATATAAGGTGGTGTAATCCACACTCCAGGGAAACTCCCCTTACATTGGATCATAGAGGTGAGCTTAGTAAGGATGTTACAGTCCTGCCCTAATCCTCTTTAGCATAATCCAGTCTTCCCCTGTTAACCGCAGGCAGAGATGAGGATTTATAACACAGGAAAATCACAAAGTAGAGTATAACCCCACAATAGTGGGAATCAACTCCCAGCCAAATTGCCACACACATTTTTGAGGGGACATAATTCAGACCATGACAGTCTCTCTACTGCAGTATCTGTGTGTGTCTGTGTTTTGCATATGTGTGTTTGTGTGAATTTGCTCCTCTGGGTGTTCCTAAGTGTGGATCTCTGTATGTGTATATGCATCATGTGTCATTCTCCACTGTAGGGCCATCTTTGGTGACTTTGAATGTGTGTCCTTTGGCACTGGAAGGTCATCTCAGGTGACCATAACTCTGTGTCTGCATGTCTTCATCATGCGTCATTTTGTATTGAGGGCTGTTTTGAGTGACTCTGAGTATGTGTCTTTGTCTATGTGTGTCAGTCCTGTGTCTTTTTGTGCTGGGGGGCCATCTTGGGTGACCCTGAGAGTGTGTCTGGTGTATATGTGCTCCCCGCAGTGTCTCTGCCTCCATCTTCAGTGTGGGGCCATCTGAGCCTGTCCATGAACTCACACCTGTGTGCCCAGCTGAGTCTGGGTGTTCTCTGTCTCCATGCGTGTTGTGCCTGTATGTTTCCCAATTATTATTATTATTTTGTATGTGTGTAGGTGTAAACCCTAGGACTACACAGACATAAAGGGTATTTTTGGAGGGCTACCCCCTAGTGTGGGTGAGTTGCATGTCCCTCCACCTCCTTGAGGCATGGTCAGCCCTCTGCTCCTGCTCCCTCAGCCTCTGGTGTCCTCCTAGTGGTCCCTCAGTCCTCGAGGATGGGAGGGAATGAGGGGTGGGTCCATGGGTCCCCCAGTGGGCAGCTGCAGAGGGTTACAGTGAGTAGGAGGGCTACCTGGGGAGGTCCGTGGGCCCCTGGGGAGGGGCTGAGGGGGGCTTGAGTCCCTAGGAGAGGTGATTGAGTGGGTGTCCCTAGGGAGGACTAGGGGTCTGCAGGGCTCTGGGTCCCCTGGTGTGTGGTGAGTAGCTGGAGCTTGGTGGAAGGGTTGAGGGAATCCTGGATCCCTGGGGAGGACTGATGGTTTGATATCTACAGAAATCTGAGGGGGAGGGCTCCTGGGACCCTGGTTTAAGGGTGAGTTGGTAGCATACTTGGCAAGAACTTGGGGAGTCCTTGGAGCTCTTGGATCCCCAGAGACTATGGTCCCTCACTCACCATAGTGGCCAGGACCTGGGGCAGCAGTGGCAGCAGCAGCAGCAGTGTTACTCTCAGGGTGGCAGGTGTTGGCTTATCTGGCCATCAAGTGCAGCCACCAAGCAAAGGCTGAGCACCTAGCTCCTCTCCTGGTCCCAGAGGAGCCCAGCAGGGCTGGAGCCTAGGATCATGTGGCGTTTCCCTCCCAGCCTCAGTGTTCCTAGCCATGGGAATGGGCACACAGGGTTACCATTTAGTTCTGGATCCAGGAGTGAGACTCCATCTAACTTGGGATATCTTGAATTGAGGATTGGGGAGGATTCACAGACAAGGTTCTGAGAAGTACTTATCACAGGCCCAGGCACAGAGCAAGCTAGCAGAACAGGGCACTGTTGACATTGGTGATGAGACTTTAGGAAGGTGGACTACTGTGTCCATGGCAACTGGATGCCAGAGCTTCAATCCTTGTCTCAAAACCTTAAAAACCCCGGAAGCTGAGGGAAAGGGGACTGCAAGCGTTTCCTTTAACAAGTGTTCCTGAGCCAGCAGAGGGCGCTCACAGCCAGGCGTTCTGAGGCTATCTCAGTTACAAGGCTCCACAGCCTTGAGAGCTGGCAGGGGTCTTGGACCTCTGCTTCGGTGGTTAGGAGGTCAGCAGTTTAAATTCACCAGCTGCTCCTAGGAAACCCTATGGGGCAGTATGAGTCGGAATGTATTCGATGGCAAGAGGATTTGCTCAATTTTAATATGCATGCAAATGACTCAAAGGAGCAGTTTCCTGTTAAAAGACAGATTCTGATCCATCAGGTCTGGAGCAGGACCTGATCTTCTGCCCTGCTAACACCTTCTCAGGTGAAACCTTTTACCCATCACACCTTGAGTGAACCATTTGTCCTTGAATATATCTGACTCATAATAATCCTATAGAAGAGAGAAGAACTACCCCACAGCACCTTCTCCAAGGCTGTAACATTACAGAAGCAGACTGCCACATCTTTCTCTCGAAGAGCAGCTGGTGAGATCAAACTGCTAACCTTTCAGTTTAGCTGCTGAGGCCTTACCATTGTGTTACCAAGGCCTCTACACCTTGAAGAGCGATATAAAAGGTATCTTCTGTAATTCTCTCAGGCAAACCTGAGGCCCAGAGAGGACAGGATACATATTCAAGGTCACACAGTAAGTACAGGATGAGACCTGTGTCTCCTGCATCTAATGCTCACTTCGTGATTTCTTCTCTGCTCCTTAGACACTGGAACAGAATAAGGGAGGAGAGTCCCTAAGTGGAGATGAGAAGAAACTCTGTGCCCTGCTTTGGATCAATCTTCTTTGTCTCACATTTTGAGCCAAATCACTTACCTAACAAAGTACTAGTGAGAATTCAAAGATGGATAGAACCAGACTCAGATTCTGTCGAGCCCTGAGAAAGACCAAGCCCTTGGGGAAACCCTGGTGGTTCAGTGGTTAAGCCCTACGTCTACTAACCAAAAGGTCAGCAGCTCAAATCCATCAGTCAGAATCGACTCAGTGGCAGTGGAGCAGTGGGGAGGGCCCTCAAGGAAGGGGGGTGAGGGTAGGACTGGTGGTGCAGTGGTTCAAGCTCTCAGCTACTCACCCAAAGTTGGTGGTTTCAACCCACTAGCTGCTGTATAGGAGAAAGATGTGTCAGTTTGCTTCCCTAACGATTTGCAGCCTTGGAAACCCTATGGGTTCTGTTCTGTCCTGCAGGCTTGCCATGAGTCGATTCTGATGGCACGATGGTTAAATGCTCAGCTGCTAACTGAAAGATTGATGGTTGAACCCACCCAGCAGGAATATGGGTGGAAGACCTGGCAATCTGCTGCCATAAAGATTACAATCCAGAAAAACAGTTCTACTGTCCCATGGGATTGCTGTGAGTCGGAGCTGACTCGAAAGCACCCAACAACCTGCACAGTAGGGAGTCCCTGCGTGGTGCGAAGAGTTAACACACACCTGCTAATGGGAAGATTGGAGGTTTGAGTCCACCCAGAGGCACCTCAGAAGAAAGGCCTGGCAACCTGCTTCTAAAGAGTCAGCCACTGAAAACCCTGCAAGGCACAGTTCTGCTCTGAGACCCACGGGTCGCCATGAGTTGGAAAGCGCTTGACGGCACCTGGATTTCAGGTGTACACCTGAGTCTGCTGACTTATCGGGGGGAACCTGCTGTAACTGTGGATACGACAGGTTAAGAGTGAGCGAGCACCTCATGCCAGGCACTGTGTGTTTGGCCCCCTACTGACTCGTCTGTACCCCCTTGTGTGCCATCTTGGCACTGCACACACCGCTGCCTTCAAGCCAGAAGCAATGTAGATCCGTAGGTGAGAGGTCTGTACATGGTAGGTCCATGGAAGCCATGTAGGTTCATTTCTGCCTTAAAACAAAAACAAAACAAAACAAACAAACAAACAAAAATCCAAACCCACTGCCATCAAGTCAATTCTGACCCGTAATGACTCTGTGGGTCAGAGTGGAACAGCCCCATAGAGTTTCTGAGGAGTGCCTAGTGGATTTGAACTGCTGATCTCTTAGGAGCACTTACCCACTTTGCCTCCAGGGTTTCCATTTCTGCCTGATTGACACAGTAGTAGCTACCTGAGGAAGTAATTCCTTGGTACTTCACATCTTGGCACTTCAGTGGGTACACCTTAAACTCCCCATCTCAGGATCAGAGTTACAATCTCTCAGCAGTTCTCCCCTTTTATTGAACTGGGGTATACTACTGATTTGGAAATGGAGCTGCTTGAAGCTTGAGTCTACTGAGTTTTCAAAAGTCTAAGCTGCTTCCTCTGTTCTTAGATTCCTTGTAGGGTCCGTGATGTGTGCTTGTTGACAGTCTTTGAAGAAGTGTGCCACCCACAGAGACTCTTAGCCAGGGCTCCGTGTTGGAATCTTCTGAGAAATTTAAATAAGCTTAGACTCTGCTCCTTAAAGATTGAAAGTTTAGTACTTGAGGTCAGAGCATGTATATTAAAAAAAAAAAAGTGCCTTGTTAAGAATTCCTGGATTTGTACATAACTTTATTCAATCTGCAGTTGTTTCTGATAGTCTTTATAATGTTAAATTTTTAGGTTTTACCTTCTCAGTGCCTTGGTGTTTAAACAGCACTGCAGCTCTCTGTGTACTGCACACACCCACACGTTATCTCACTTGTGTGTTTCAATGTTAGGGTCTTATCTCATTTTACAGATGTAGAAACAAGCTCAGAAATTGTTTCATCTGCCCAAGGTCACACGGCCATAAAGAAGTAGATCCCAAACCCAAACCAACTCTGATTTTAGAGCCCTGAGCCTTCACAGAACCGCCCCAAGCAGCAAAATGGGGCAAATCCACTCTCAGTCCCCACAACCCCTGTTGTCAAAATGGCCCAGCTGAGTATCAGAACCTCAAAACTCTCTACCCTTTGGCACCTGTATTGGGGTGCTAACTGTCACTGCCTGATTAGATTGCAAATGCTAGTTTGGATAAGCAGCAACTTCTTATGCAAATGTTAATTTGGATAAGGTGCAGCTTCTTAGGATCTGCGCTTTCTTCCCCCACAGTTCCTCTCTGCTAACTAGGCTGCCTCCCCCATATACAGTAGGGTGTGAACCTTCAGAGGTTGAGAATACAACTTTCATCAGCTGCTCATCATACTTGTTCCAGGCTACCATGGCAACAAGTGTTCATCCCGACAGCTGCTCCACAGTCAGTTTTGGCTTTCTTCCCTCAAAGCTCCACCCTGGCATTAGTGGCAAACTCATCCGAGCCAAGTCGTGCTCTAGCTTAGCCTGGAGAGCTAGTGTGCCCTGTTTCTCACTCATGACTACCCTCCAACTTGTGGGTGACTGAGTTACTGTGACGTCTGAAAGAATCTCCTCTGGGGTTCAAGTTGACCACCTGTGAAGTGAGCGTTGCTAGCAGGATGTTTTTCAAAGCATGGGTCGTAACTCCTTAGTGGCTATCTTAGTCATCTAGGGCTGCTATAACAGAAATACTGCAAGCAGACGGCTTTAACACGTTTATTCTCTCACAGTTTAGGGGGCTAGAATTCCAAATTCAGGGTGCCAGCTCCCAGTGAAGACTGTCTGTGTTGTTTTGGGGTCAAGTCTTTGTCTATCTTCCTGGTCTACTAGGAGTTTCTGAGTGCAGGAATTCCGGGTCCAAATGATGTGCCCCATTCCTGGAACTTCTTGAGAGCATGAGGTCTCTATCTTCTCAGCTGGCTTCTCTTATGTCTCAAAAGATACTGACTCAAGATACAACTTAACCCTGTAGATTGAGTCCTGTCTCATTAACATAACTGCCTCTAATGCTGTCTCATTAACATCATAGAGGTTAGCTCGACACAACTTAGGATAATCACATCAGATCATGAGATGGATGGAGGACACCCTTACAATACTGGGAATCCCAGCCTACTCAAGTTGATACATTTTGAGGTGACACAATTCAGTCTTATAGCGGTGGACATACTAGTTTTCTGTTGCTCCTTTAACAAGTTAAAACAAATTTAGTAGCTTAAGTGGAAGAGGGCAGTTAATTTTGCCACCCTCATTAGGTTGGTAGTTGAATTCATTAGTCTGGGATTAGAAATCTCTAATTAGATTGCATTTTGTTATACACTGTACTATCTATGTGGAGTCCTTGGGTAGCATATACAGCTAACTAGCTTGCTTTCTGACCCAAGTTGGAGGTTTGTGTCCGTTCAGAGGTACCTTGGAAGAAAAAGGTGTAGCAGCCCACTTCTGACAAATCAGGCATTGAAAAAAACTACTGAGCTCTGTTCTATTTGGACACAGATGGGACTGCTGTGACTTAGACTTGACTCAACAGCAACTAGTTTGGTTTTGGTTGGTATACTTTGTTGTTTAAGCTTTTACCTCCCAAGGGGAGAGGGATAAAATTTGAAATATGCTTACTACTTTGTTGTAGAAGTCTTCTCACGAACAGGTTAAACAAACTGAAATTTGTAACAGACAACAGTGAAAAAGTAACATTGGGAATTCAACAAGCTATATATAAGTCTGAGAGACAGATAATAAAGTAATAAAATTCAATTAGAAAAGAAATGTGCATTTTTTTATATGTCAAAGGAAGTATAATCAGAATCAAGGAATTATTTTTGCTGTAAGTAAGGCAAAGGTTTTTACCACATTAGCTTTGATCATATTGTTAGAAGGACTCAGTCTCATTTTAGGATAGCAAGTTTGGACCTAGAAAAGTTATTTTCTAATAAGTTTTACTTGTTAAGATCACAAAGCTGGAAATCTTGTCCCAACATTTTATTATGAAAACTACCAAACATGCAAAAAAGTTGAAAACATTATATGAAATACTCATATATCTACCCCCCGGACTCTTTCAATTTACATTTTACTGTTTTTTTATCACATGTCTACAGCTTTCCATTCTTTTATCAATCCATTTTGAAATATATATTTAATACTTTTAGGTTGAAGTTGTTTCCAGGGTTTATGAAGCATTTTTTACATTTTAGAAATGACTAAAACTAGGTAAAAAGAAAGGAAGAAAAACACACACTTCTGAATGACAGATTCTAGACTATATTTTAACATTCTAGTAACTATAGCTTTGTATTAAAATTTTTTATGCAGTATAGGAAGGAAGGAAACCCTGGTGGCGTAGTAGGTTAGTGCTATGTCTGCTCACCAAAAGGTCAGCAGTTCAAATCCACCAGGTGCTCCTGGGAAACTCTATGGGGCAGTTCTACTCTGACCTCTAGGGTTGCTATGAGTTGGACTCAACTCAATGGCAGTGGGTTTGGGTCATAGGAAGGAAAAGTTTCTGCACCTTGGAATATGCATTAAAAAAATTTCAATTCCGGAGAACAAAAGCTCATAGAGGGTAGTGTCATAGATTGACTCATGTTGCCCCCCAAAATGTGTGTGTCATTTGGGTGGTATTGTGTGATGTTCCTCCATTTTGTAAATCCTGCCTCTGATGTTAATGAGGGTGGATGGGCAGCAATCTTGTTGGTGGGGCAGGACTCGATATGTAGGCTTGTTTTGTGCCTTGAGGCAGTCTTTTGAGATATAAGGAAACTAGCAGAGAGATTTGGGGACCTCATACCACCAAGAAAGCAGCATGGAGAGCAGAACACGTCCTTTGGACCTGAGGTCCCGGTGACAAGATGCTGTCATACTGAATTTGGATTCTTAGCCTACCGGATTGTGATCATTTCTCATATTGAGTATTGACTCTTAGCCTACCAGACTGTGACACAATAAAATTTCTCCTTCTAGAGTCATCCACTTGTGGTGTTTGTTAGGCCAGTGCTGTATGAGTAAGACAGGTGGGTAAGGCTGTGCTCCTTCTGGAGACTCCAGGGGAGAACCACCTCCCTTGCATTCTCCATCCGCTAGACACACTGCCTGCATTCCTTGGCTAGTGGCCCTGCGCTTCTCACTCCAATGTCCTGTGTTCTTATAAGGGCCGTTTGGATTAGACTGAGGCACCTGGAAAATCTGAGATCGCCCATTACTGTGGAGTTGATTCAGACTCATTATTGACCCTATAGAACAGGGTAGAAACTGGCCCATAGGTTTTCCAAGGCTGTTAAGTCTATTTCAGAAGCAGACTGCCATGTCTTTTACTTACACAGCAGCTGGTGAGTTGAAACCACTAACCTTTAGTTTAGTAGCCAAGCACTTTAACCACGGCAAGCCCCCTTTAATCCAAGATACTCTTCCCTGTTTTAGAACTGTTAATCATGTTTGCAAAATCTCATCTGCTAACCCTGGTAATACAGGGTTTATGGAGCACTTGGCTGCTAACCACGAGGTTGACAGTTTGAACGCACTAGCCCCTCTGTGGCCAGGGATGTGGCATCCTACGTCCTTAAAGACGTACAGCCTTGGAGATCCTGTGGGGGCACGTCTATTCTGTAGGGTTGCTATGAATCAGAATTGATGTGACAGCTATTGGGGGATATGAAGTAAGACTGAGGTTATATAACATCTTTGGGCACCTGTGATTTAGCCTACTCGTTGCTGTCAGATTGATATTGACTCATAGCAACCCCATTAAGATAAAACTGCCCTACAGGGTGTCTAAGGCTGTGAACCTTCATGGAAGCCAACAGCCATGTCTTTACCCCGGGGAGAAACTGGTAGGTTTGAACCACTGACTTTTTGGTTAGCAGTCAAGTGCTTGCCCACTGGGCCACCAGGGCTCCTCTAGAAGAGGTGAAACCAAACCCAAGCCCATTGCCATCAAGTTGGTTTCAACTCATAGCCATCCTATAGGACAAAGTCTAATTACTCTATAGTGTTTCTAAGGAATGGCTGGTGGATTCAAACTGCCAGCCTTTTGGTAAGCAGCTGTAGCACTTAACCACTATGTCACCAGAGTTTCCAAATCACCTAAATGCACATTCAGAGGGGGGCTGTGGCTGAACTCCCTGTGATTGGCAAAGACAGAGGCTTCTGGTAGGGAGTCAAAAAAAGGTAAGTCTATTACTGTCAAATTGATTCCAACTCATTTAAAAAAAAAAAAACAGGCCAACCCCCTGCCATCAAATCAGTTACTGCCCATAACTCATGGGGTAGGCTTTCTCTATTGGTTCTGAAGGAAGGTCATGCTACATAGTATTTCCTTGGCTGTAATCTTTATGGAAGCTGATTGCCAGGCCTTGCTTGGGTGGGTTCAGACCACCACCTTTTAGTTTAGTCATCACATACGGGTCGGAAGAGGTTGACTGATGGGAACATTTAAGTTATGATAAAGCACAATGAAATACTTAAAAATCAGATGTGTGCCTACCCACAGCTACGTACTACATTCTCTCTAAGAAGAGCTGGGAGAAGAAAATCTTAAACTCCGTCTAATCTTAATACAAGAACACAAGAGGCTCACTTCAACCCCGCTTTTATTTGAAAAATTTGGTTAGAGATTTCTCGTGGTTCTTCTCTTGCATAGGTAAGTGACAAGGCCTAGAGTTGCCACGACTCCTGCCAAGGCAGCCACAGCAGCCACTGTTCTAGAAGTGACATCTTCAGTGATCTGGTCCCCCTTGGAGTCCCCAGGATCTGGAGAGAAAGCAGACATTAAGGTCTTAAAGTCAGTTGAAACCTGACATACTGAGGCTTTCTAGAGAAATGAATGAAACTGGGCTTTCAAAGAACTCAAAGCCGGTGTAGTCTTAGCCCTTGATTTACCTTCTTCCTCACACCACTCTCACTGCTGCTCCCCCTTCCCATTTGTTTTTAACAATCCAGAATCAGATGGGGTTAGGCCAGGAGAGGACCTCAGACTCCCGGCCCATTGTCTGACAGCCTGGTACTGAGTTAACCAACTGTATCTTGAATGCAACATCTCTAACGCAACAGGGATTTTCTTTGCATCCTCACATCTGATTTTTAAGTACTTTATTGTGCTTTCAGTGTGAGTTTACAGTCTAAGTCAGTTTATCGTATAAAACCTTGCATATACTCGGCTGTGTAACTAGCTGCTCTCTGTACCCTGTGGCAGCTCACTCTGCCTTCCCACCCTCTATTTCCTGTGTGCCTTCAACCAGCTCCAGTCCCCTTCCACCTTCTCGTCTCACCTCGGGACAGGAGCTGCCCAGTTAGCCTTATCCATCTATGTAAGCCAAGAAGCACATTCTTCATTACTGTAGTAAAGTCTAAGTCTAATCCAGTCTTTGATGAGTTGGCTTTGGGAATGGTTTCAGCTGTGAGCTATCAGAGTCCAGAGGCCTTATCAGGAATTTAAGACCACCCCATTTTAAGACTATAATTGGAAAGGAAGACTATCTGGGATGAAGGTGGAAGATCATTAAGGGAACATAGTCTATCACTTTGAGGCAAATTGGGAAATAGCCAATTAAAGATGTGGTACATATACCTTCTGACTTGTCAGTCTTCTAGAAGGGCATGCCAGAATTTCTTGCCTAGTAGGCAAAGGCAGGAATTTTAAGAGGATTCCATTATTGCAGATAAGACTGACAATAGCCTACGATGCCCATTAACAGGGACCACGACTAAGGCAGAGTCGTATAGAATCCTATATAGCTGTTGATACGAAGGTGAGTCTTTTCAGGCAGATGTAAATATGATAATCAGGATAAATGGCCAGTTACAGAACAGTAGGGCAAATATGGTTGTTTATCAGTACTCTTCCAGAGAGACTACCTCTGGGAAGAAGCTTTACCTTTGTTTTTCTTCTCGTTTCCATTCACCATGAGCATGTATTATTTATGCATAAGGGGTCAAGAATTTGAGTCCAGGTGTGTCCAGGCTGTAAATCCATACCTCTGAGTGAAGGACTGTCTGCTAACAAGAGGATGGGTCCTGGAAGACTGACTGTTGTTTTCTCATCTTCGGTGGCCCCTGTGGCTGGAGACACAGACAGTTGAATTTGTGTCTGACCCGTGGAAAGTGTGCAGTCAGTGGAACATAAGAGCAGATGCTCCTCTGGGATATGCTGCTCCTTCCTGTAGCTTTGCCTATCTTTGCAAGAGGCCATGAGCCTTACCAGCATGGAATGAATTCTCAGCAAGTGTTGGCAGACAAGGTTAAGGTCCAAGTCCATCTAGACTCAGGATAGTTAGCTTCTCAAAGCCAAGTTTGTGAGAGATCAAGTTATAGCCTGTGGGCAGGGAAAAAGCTTGCCCATAGGACTGATCAAGAACCTGTTCATTGTGGACTGGTGCTACCCCTCTGAGGTCTTTGGCTCTTGGGACTATGTGAATTAAAAAAATTTGCTGCCCAGTTGCTTCTGATTCATGGCCACCTCACATATTAGAGTAAGACTGGAAGCTTCTGTGAAAGCTGATTAGAGTCAAGCCACTAACTTTTTGGTTAGTGCTCACACACCAGTGATTCCTAAGTGAAGAAGACACATCTTTACAGTCTTCAGTTCTGAAAGACTGAAGTTTGCTTCTGTAAAGAAGACTCAGTCACAGGGAATCGAAGTTTACCTCGCCTCCTCCTAGGTGATCCAGGGCAGGTCACAGAACACAGAGGGGAGTCGGGAGAGTGTCTGCTGCAGATTAAGGCACTGCAGTGGAGATAGACCTGGGGATGGCAGAGGAGAGGTAAGTGGGGTCGAGGAGGTCACTTGGCCCATCCCAGGTAACGTGTTCATCACTCACCAGGCTAGAGAGTGTTGGGGAGTCTGAGACAAATGTAAAAGTCTTCACTTCAAACCTCTGATGATGGCCAGGATGGGCCACAGAGGAGTCAACCTGATGAAAAGTGGTTTGGTAGTTGTCCGGGCTATATTCACAGCTAGGAGGTACACACAGAGGAAGGTCATTAGCCACTTTCAACCCAGAGTCTAATTCAATGTCTGCCCCAGATGTAGTGCTCATGGGTAATATCTTCAAGCAATTGCTGTTTCTACCTGTTTGTTCTTTTTATGTAATGTGTATTTTATGCCTTATCCTATGCAACATCCATGAAGTTGTTTTATACTATAGTTGTGTTTTTCTACTGTATTTAAGAACACATAATTTAATGGTTTTGATTTATCAGCTGAACTCAAAAACCTGAAGTTGTGTGCATATCAGTATGCAATTAGCATAGTTCTTTGTACTGTCTGTCAGTCCCAGGCACTATTTCAGGCAGTTAGTTTACATGGGTGACAGAACACACCTGTCACTATACATCTTACATGCTAGGAGAGGAGTAGTGGATGATAAAGCAGTATGTTGGGAGGTCAATATGAAGAAGCTAGACTAGGGCTATTATAATTTTAATGAGAGACACTTGTTAAAGACTTGTGCTAGTTGGAGAAGCAAGTGTGGGAATGTGAGGGCTACATGTGGTTCTAGGGCAGGTGTGCTTGGAGGTTAAGGACTTAGTGACAAACTACGGCAACTTCAGGATAGAACCCTGCAGGCAGAGCCGAGTGCACAGGCACCTCGTTTGTTTCACCACACTAAGCAGTATGTCAGAAGCACAGATAAATAGTTTTATCATTTAGTCATGACTTCTAAGTATTGTAATTCCCAGGCTCTGATGTTATTAAAAGTCAAAGCCCAGCTCTATCACTTACTGAGTACTACTTCTGAGCTACTGGGGCTACATTATCCAAGTGGGATGGTTAGTTCCTCTCTTGGAGTCATGAGGATTCAGTAATACCTTTAAAGTCCATAATGTGGTGCCTGGCTATGTAGCAGGTTTTCCTAAGAAAAACGATTACAGATCTATTGTCTCTCCAGATCGAATAGTGTTAAGGCCAGACTTCCTTGGGAGATCCTCTTCCTTAAGATTCAAGGACAGTGGGCAATAAGGAAGCATGGTCATTAGTTATACCAAGGACTGAATTTTAAGCAGCAAAAACTAAAGTAAGGTCTTGACCTAGAGCTCTTCTGCACCCCAAGAGCGTTTCTTCCTCCAGTGGCATGTTTTGACGAATTAGGCACCCTTGGGTGGGGAGAGGACATACCCATCCATGACAATATTCCATTGTGGGAGAGAGGCTGGGTCCGTGGTGGTGGTTGCCCAACAGTCATCTATGACCAGCTTGATGTTGGGGTCATTCCTGTTTAGGATTCTCACTTCCATGTAAATTGGTTGGCGGAGGTATCTCACCAAAGGATACTCAAGCTCCCCATAAGGATGTTGATAAGAGTCATCTGGAATAGGATGAAGACCTCTTCAATATTTTAGTCGATGGTTGTCAACAGCTCAGCATTGCTATTATTCCAGCATCAGCAAATTTAGAGAAAAAGTTTCCTGAAAGTAAGCCAAGTTGTTAGGTGATGGTGTCTCACCTGGGTAGGTTTGCAGGATCAAAGCAAGTGGCCCTGGCTTCACTGAAGCTACAGGAGGAGGAAGACTTTCAACATCGGTGTTTATTAGCACATTACTGCTGCTGTAATAGCATTTCACTGTCATTCTGTAAGGGACAGAATGGTGGGTGGGGTGAGCAGGGTGCTATAGAGAATTTTGGGTAAGAAACTTGCTTCGATTTAAACTAAAGCTTAGGAGGTCAAGCAGAAATTGTGTCTCTTACCTGAATTCACTATCCCTGGAAATTTTGCCTGGAAGATCTGCCCAGAGAGCATGTATTTCATTTTCATAGATGATTTTGTCTTCCTTAAACTTAAGAGATTAGAGAAGTTGATTAACAACCCATTGCTTCTAAGATAGGTCTTCACCTTGTGCCACCTGCCGGTACTAACCTCATGCCTTGTTCCACATCCATTCAGGGGTATGTGAAACCGCACTAGCCCTTGAGACTCAGCCTTGAGGATTGGCTGGCAGGATGAGTCTCCCACCTTGAGGGTGTCCAGGTCAAGAGCTGGTTTTGTTTGGTGGCTGTAGACCTCGAACTCCATAAACCCATCTGGGGCACACAGCTCATCTGTAACTACAGAGGAGAAGGCTTAGAGGAAAGACATGCCATGTGATGCTATTATCTACCAATCTTAAGATTGTGATAAGATGAAAGTTCTTTTCAGTAGAAGTCAATGTTTAAGTCACATCTTGTTTAGTAAGAGAACTCTGAAAAGCAGTTTGAGTTAGAAGACTAAGGAGCCTAAGCAAAACTTAAGTTGCTCTGGTCAGAAAATGGAATGATGTTTTCACCCAGAGGAAAGATGAAGAGACAGGGAAAAGAAGTGATGGGTGAGAAAAACATCAGAAAGCCAAATGCTGAGCTGCAGAGATTTAAGAATGAAGCTATTCATGGTTTAATATTTAGTATCCATTTGTCACGATGCCCCTCTCTCAAGGCTGTCAAATCTGATGTGGTTTGGGGGAACAGAAAGTGGATCAGAACTAGAATTTCCTATTTAGCTTCACCTGATGCAGCCAACAGAGGCACCGGTGCAGTGGTAGTGGCAAATGAGAGAAGAAAATATCTTCTCAATCCTCCCTTTGACGAACCTGTAGGAGTTTAGGGAGATCTTTTAACAGTTGTTGTAATTAGAAGCTTGAGGCATTCTTACCTAGATAGACTTACACGCTTAACCTCCAATCATATCCAGGTGATTTCAGCATGAAACAATGATGAGATGTACCTGTATTATTTCAGGAGTGTTATCCTACATAGCGGTGATACATGGATGGCATTAACAGTAAAGTATTTGTTAACAGAAAGGTGGTAGGCTGAAACTCGCCTGGAGACTTCTCCAAGGGCCTATTTAAAGCTTCAGAAGGCCTTAAAAACCATGTGGAGCCCAGTTCTACTCTGCATACTTGGAGTTGCCTTGACTCGGCATCAACTGGACCAGCAACTGGGTTGTCTTTTGGTTATCCTGTGTGACCGTGTCGTAACAGTGAATCTGGTGTTTGTTTGACCAAACTAAGCAGTATGTCGAAACTAAGTATATGATAGATATGATCGGTTTACCCACATGCCCAAGAAGAACCAAGGAGCACGAAAAAGATGTAAGAAACTTTTAAAGCATCTTTACCTACAGAAACTGGTGATTCACAGCGACATTCAGGATAAACTACCATGGACACAGTCTCCAGAAGAAACTGAAAGGTCAGCTTGAGTGAAGGTAAATAGAACTGATAGGACAGGCATTTTGCAGAGATCTGCAATGAGAAATGGCAGTGTCAATCAGCAGCTCCAGTGTACTGGGAGCCTAGTGTGGCCGGTGGAGGCAGGAAGAATTAAGGCGAACACCTGCAGGGTACACCCCTGTTTCCCTTAAGCCAGAACAAGGGAGACCCTATCACTTCTTCAGATCATGATTCCCTAGGCAGGATACTGATTGCTTTGAACTCTTGCCCTGAAGTTCTCAGCCCTGCATATTCTTTGTACTGGGCACCAAAGCATAAATTACCAACAGCTTGAATTCCAGAGAGCCAGAGTACCCTGCCAAGCTAAAGCTCAGCAATGTTAATCATGTTATTGGAAAACATACATCAGTTCAGCCCCTGGTGTCCTGACAGTTAACCATAAGCTAAGATAGCCTCCACGGGGACAGTTAGAACGATTTTGCTGGATCTGACTTCCGTATTCTTTTCAACAGAACGCAATAAGGGGTCATTTTCAGAAGCTCAACCTGTTTCTAGTGCTCTTCATGAACTGAGTAAAACTGGAAAGCATTTCCACTGCAGAGGTTGAAGAGGCTTGGTGTTTGAGAGTCAACTTCAGTTTCCTGGAACTTTCACTTAGGCAGAATGATCAAGGCCTTTCAGAGTGTGCATCTACTAACAGTCATCTACGATTTATGAGCAAGTCATTAGCTATGCTAGAATTGACCCACAACTCTCCCGAAGCAGATTCCATCTGAGTTTGGAGGTTAATAATGGGGCATACTTTTGTTTTGAGGAAACTTCTGCTGAAATGCAGTCTTGAGCCATTTGTTGCCTCTTGATCAATTCCATTGTCCTGCAGCTGGCTCACATCAATGTCCCTATCTTCAGTGATCACAGCTTTTAACTTCCCAGGAAACCCTGGTATGGTGACAGTCAAGTGTGTGGCATTGCAAGTCACAGGATCTGGAAGGAGTGACAGAATGCCCATTGTTGACCTCAAGTAAGTCCCCAGAACAATGTATCCCACCACAGAAGTTGTCGCTTCCTGAGACCTTACCTGTCACACAGATCATTCTTGTTGAAAGGGTGATCGTCTGCCCAGGAGATTCATATATAAGCATCAGAGACACCATATGGAGATGGCTGTTATCTTGCTGGGAGGGCAGAAGAGACAACAGTAAGGACTTCATTTACTTGAATCTCTAGCCAATATTTTTTAAAAAAGCGAATAGACGCTCAAGTATTGGGTACTGATTTGACACAAGTAGAGTTCAGGCATTTTGTTCCAGTGATTGTTGGAGGTGGTAAAGGTTTTAAAATCTCGTTCTGTAACTTCTGGAAACTAGTATATCAACCAATACGACCTCTAGTTGATCATTTCTAGGTAGGTGTGAACAAGAGATAGTCTTATTCTATCTCTTAGAGTATCAGCAGTCGAAAGAATGCTTCCAAGATTCAGTGTAAATAGGACTACTGTTAAAACAACGGCCGATGTGCAAGCCCTTACTATGTGCCAGGCCCTGTTATAAGCACTTTAACACATTAATTCATTTAATGTAGTATCTTGACTATTGGTTCAGAAAGCACCAACCCCTTCTGTAAAACATGTTAGTTAAGAGCTGTTGACAGCTTCTTTGAATTAAGGTGTGTTTGGGGAAAGTTAAGACTTCTTACATCATACAGCAGACTTAGGTCTAAGAGAAAGGGGAAGAGCAGATTGAAGTCGAGACATGTCTGATTTGCTGACCATCATCTTTAACCCTCAGCACAGTGCTTGGCACATAGTAGGCATCAAATGTTTGTTGAGTGAGTTGCATCAAGTTATTTGAAGACATGGTTGAAATCTTGATTGACTTTGGAATACTGAGTCTTTGTCTTGGTGATGATACAGTCTTTTCATACCTACCTCATAATGAGTCACTCCAGTGGCATTGAATGACACTTGAAGGATGATCTTGCCACTGTCAATCAGGATAGTATATCCTTGTTTTATGGCCTCCCCAAGGGTCAGACTTTGGGTTGGACCATCCCCAATCTTAAGTATCCATCCCAGCAGAGAATTTTTTCCCTACAATCAAAAGCTTTATTTAGAGATCTAGTGCTCAACAAAAACCATTAAGCTTGACCTTACATGTTTCAATGTTTTATCAGGATTAAAATTAAGAATACCCTTAATGTTGAATTAGGCATTGCTAAGATATAGAACTTAAAATGACTTACATACCGTAATCATTTCATCAAAGCTAGGCAGAACCCTTGGAAAGGAAAACTGGAAGAAAAAAAAGAAAGAAATCATGGTTTTGATTTGGGGGCAGAAAATCTCAGGTCACATCACTTGTCAGTATGTAGAGAACAAAGTAGCTGCTGTGTATTCGTACAGAAAGGCCTGGTGGTAGACACAGCTACAGACCCCAGCCGTGCCCTTATACAAATCATTTCACCTCTGAGCTTCTGAGACCAAAAGGCAATCAAAGGCCTAAGCTCCAAGTTTTAAGTTGAAACACTGGGCTGGGCTGCTGTTACATACCTAGCATTGACTATCCCTAAATGTCAAATGCTATTCAAGCCATACAGTTTTCCATCAATATTAAAAATGTGTATGTGTTACTGTTTGATTATCCATTGTCTGTAGAAGCCACATTAGACTATTGTGTTCCATAGGGGTGTTATTGGGCTGTTTTGTTCTATCCTGTCATCTGACAAAGGAACTCTGGTGGCTATATAGTTAAGTGCTTGGCTGCTAACTGAAAGGTTGGTGGTTCGAATCCACAGAAGGGACTTGGTGACCTGCTCTTGTGAAGATTATAGCCCAGGAAATTGTGAGAGCAGTTCTACTTTGTTAGATGAGTCAGACCAACATGAACAACAGTGACAATAATGCACTTGATGTAGGGCTGGCTTGGTGAGCAGTAGGTATTGGACAAGTCATTGATGTAATTGCAGGTACTAAATTCAACCCTTTGACGGGCCCTGCACTGGGTCGCTATGGGTTGGAATCAACTTGATGGCAGTTTTTTTTTAAAACATACTGAATCAAGTATATACCATCTCAGTCAATTCTGAGCCACTCTGAGTTGAATATTGTCCCTAGACCTGACTTGGAAACAGAAGTTCATTATGATTAAGCAACTAATACAAAAATCACACAGCAAGTGGTAAATACAGGACTGAAAACCTGGCCCCGTTCCCAAGCACATCTCCTATCTGGGACACCACTGCTCTTTACCCACAGCAGTCACATGAGAAGCAGTCAACCTGCTTCACTCACAGACATGAAATCCTTCATGCAGTTTGTGGATCCTACAAGTGATTTTGACAGATGCTCTTCTGGTTCCGTAGCTGGACAGCTAACTTGATATGCGGTGGCCTTATGGCTCATGGCAGCACTGTTCTCCGTGAGTCTGGTGATCATCTGGTACTCACTATGCTGTGTACAGATGGGGTAGTGAGAATACGTCAGTGGGAAGAAGACTCCAGAATGCCAGCTGAATATGAAACCTTTCAAGTTACCAATACCACAAGTTCCAGAGAGTACCTGTATTCCTATACCAGAAGGCTTTGTGACTAGCCCTTTCAGATACCCTAGTAAGGATTCTTAAGTAGTCAGGAAAGAGTTCTCTTGAGAAGCAGGATTGGAGTTCAGTTTTGTTTTTTGGTCTTCTTCCCTTTATCCTGTGTCTGGCTAGTCTGAATAACCCAAGTTATTCAAACACTGAGTACCAGTTAGGCAGAGCCATCTTTGATTTTACCCCTGTTTTCAAAGAGCTCAGTCCAGAAGCAGGGCTTGGCCACTCTTCTTCTGAAGGGTTAGAGTGTAACTACCTTAGGTTTTGTGGACCACATGCGTCTGTAGCCTTTTCTCTTTTCTTTAAGGAATACTTTAATGACCTCTGGCTGGAGAAAGGAGAGTGGGTGGAGAGGAGGGGAAAGGAGGCTGTTGGAAGGATGAGACATGTATGGAGCAGAGAGGAATAGTGTGCTGTCACCGGGCAGGGAGAGCAGCGGAAGCTGCCTATAGGTGGGCATGTAAATTTATATGGGAATGTACATTTTCACTCAGTCATAATAAAAATGTAAAAGGCATTCTTAGTTCGAGGACCATGGCAAACAAGGCCGTGGGCTGGAGTTGACCACTTGTAATTTGCAGAGCCCTGGTCTAAAGTAAAGGAGCCCGGGAGGCACAGTGGTTAAAGGGCTCAGCTGCCAACCGGAAGGTTAGTAATTCGAATCCACCAACCATTTCAAGTGGAGAAAGATGTGGCCATCTGCTCCCATCAAGATTATAGCTTTGGAAATCCTATGGGGCAGTTCTACTTTGTCCTGTAGACTTGCCATGAATCAGAAGTGACTCTTTGACAGTGGGTTTTTTGTTTTCTTTGTCTGAAGGAATGCAACTCTAAACTCCAAGTTAGGAAGGGCTATTTCAAAAGGGCACAGATTAATTATTAAACATTTATACAAAGAGGAACACTTGGTTACTTCACAGGGCAATCGTGGAAGGCCCCAGGGACCACATGACTTAAGGGTCTCAGGCTTATTTATAGACTGGGGTCTAAGACTGTGCAACATTTAGACTACACTAGATTACTTGACTCAGACTCAGGTTTATGAAGTGGCTTATTAAATGTACCAGTTCCTAAGACCCACCCCAAACCTACTACAAGCTGTACCTTAAGTTCCTTCTGAGTGCTTCTTTCTGCACACTAACACTTTGAGATGAGCCTTTGCTTGTCATCTTTCTAGTTAGCCAATGACCATAACTTGGGAATGGAGAAAATCCTTACTGCTCAGCTACTGCTGTTTGTGTTTAAACCCTTGTTTTTACAGGGGGAGATATTATCTAGTCTCCTCATGTGGGGGTTACAGATCCTGTTGGGTAATGAACATTTGTTGTCTCTTGGCGCTGTGATAAGCCCTCTACCTATGTTCTGTCATTAACTCAGTTACCCTTGGAAGAGATAGAATCATTCTTCTTTTCCAGGGGGAACATGAGATAACTTGCTCAAGATTATACCCAGAAAGTGGCAGAGCCAGTGCTTAAGCTCAGTGCCTCTCCAGGTTTTCTTGGCTTAAGCATTTTAACCATTATGGGCCTCTGTCTTGTTATGTGTGGCTGCCCTGTGTGTTATAGGATATTTAGCTACCTTCTTAGCTACCCTATAGCAGTGATCATTTATAGTGTCTCCAGGCAGTGCCAATTTTCCCTTGAGCAGGTAAGAATTTCCCCCAGCTTAGAACCGCTGCTCTATGCCAAACCCCGCAGCCTTAACTGCTAAGATGTATCATTTCCCAGATCAGTCCCTAGAATAATTGCTTACCTGTTTCCTGGTACAGTTTTCATACGGGGCCCACAGGATGAGCTTTTCCGTGTCCAGGATGTAAATGCAGTTTGGTATCTCGAGACCAAAAGAATCTACAGAAGCCAGAACATTTTAGATAGGTGATGGATTGTGGCTGAGAGAAGCTGAAATAAAATTCAGTAACAGAACCAGGCAAGGCTGCAGAGTCTAGAGCACCAACCCATTTCTAAGGGAATTCAATACCTCCTGTTTTCCACTGGCCTACTGGAAGCTGAGGTACAAGCTTTGAGAGATGCTGTAATTTCCTAGCTAAAAGATTCCCAGAGGGCTCTGAGATGACAAGGTCTTCTGCTCTTGGTGGCATCATACAAGCTGTGGAACACCATGGTACCACAGGAATTAGAAGCCATTGTTCCAAAGAAATCGTGTATTTTGCTCACCTGACAGAAGGAGCTGTCCAGGAGCCCAGGGCTTTCTACTAAATGCACCTAAAATGAGAATACAGATCACCTACCCACCACAGATGCATGCCATTTCTTGGTGCCAAAGTCTTTTGGAAACTCCAAGGCCACTCCATCTTCATTGCAAAAGACAGTACCTGGAGAGGGAAGAAAGCATTGGGGCCTTCTTGAGCTACGTAAGATATAATTCCTACCCTAGAATATTGACAGATCCCACTCCTCTCCAACAGGCATTGGGGAAGGACACCAACTGGGAGAGACCAAGCTTGTGATCTACTTTCAAACAACTACAATACAAAACAGACAAAAAGAGACACCAAACCTGTTGGCATTGATTTGATTCTGATTAATAGTGGCCCAGTAGGACAGAGTAGAACTGCTACATGAGTTTTACGAGGAGTGTGTAGTAGATTTGAACTGCCAACCTTTTGGTTAACAGCTCAGCTTTTAACTACTTCATTACCTGGGGATCCCAAAACTGTGAGGAAGATAGCAAGTTAGTATCCAGGATTAAGGAGCTTCAAGGATACACCTGAATTAAGGTGAACAAAACTGCTTGTAGAAGCTTGGCTGAAACCTGGAGGAGGTGGGGATGGGGGTAGGTCTGAAGAACTGGAGGACAGGATTTCTGTAATGACTGTTTTTGAATTCAAGTTTAAGAACCTGGGGTAAACCCAAAGACATTTCTCTAGGCCAGGTTCTGCTCTTTTGATTTGGTATTCTACAACCTTCACAGCTGAAATGTTTGAGAAACTTCTTGTTTCAAGTAGGACAGCTTTGATTTTGTCATTTATTTTGTACTGGGTCAGGGTTGGTGGGAAAGTGGCTTAATGTGGCTTAATGTCCTAAGCTTGAGATAGTAAGGGAACAGAAAGTAGTATAAATTTGTTTCAGAAGCTCTTTCATTTAGCTGGTAGAGCGAACTATGGGTAAGCATCTGAAAGACGTAATGCCTTGGCCAAGGTGAGGAAGAGAGTGAGTGGAGATTGCCTGACTCAGACCTGTGTTTACTGGCCAGCAAGGCACCCTAGGCCCTTTCCATTCTCACAGCTATGAGCACTTCCCTCACCCAAAGTCATACCTGGGAAGACAGGATTCACCAACAGAGGAACAGCTGCTGAGTTCACTGAAGTCACCAGGGCAAAGAAGAGAGAAAGTGACATGTAGGCCCTGGAAGGGGATGGGGCAGAGCATGAAGAAGGCATGAACTCAGGTCGACAAGGCTCCTACTTCCTCTTCTGGCCTCTACTTCCCCTTCCTCCTCACGTAGAATCACTCACCTCAAGGCACTGAAGAACCAGCCTGAGTGATACCTGGAATCTGTTCTCTGCCAGCATGCCATAGCAAAGGGCAACACCTGATCAAGGAGGTAGAGCTGTGTGGGCTGCTCTGTGCTTTTATAGCAGAAAGGATGGACCATAGCCCACTCTTTCCCAGTTGGGTGCACCTGCATCTTCTCCAACCCTCCCAGCTGAGACGGAGGCGTTTGGGCTTTCTAGAAAGCCTGAAAGAAGCCCTTTACTGGATACTTCCTGGTCCTGCCCCTTGGGTGTTCAACCAGCTGCTTTGAGGGCCAGGCCAGAGACCAGAGTTCCATGATGGACTTCAGATGTGTGAGTTTGGGTTTCTTTTCCATAACATCCAGAAAAATTAGGATCTTTTTGGACAAAATATTTATAACTGCAATGTAGAGTGAAAGGAGGTAGTGGATATTATGCAGGAAAGACTATTTTTGTTCAAATCATGATAGCTTTTCTTTTTACTACCTCCTAGTCTCCAAGCTACCATGGAAAGTAGTTACCTTGGCAGTGTGCACCAAGAATTATCTTTTAACAAACAGATGCAGCATTGTGTCCCCCCCAGTTATTACAAGTTTGAGTTGATTGTGGAGTCCCAGAGGGGTATCAATGGCTAACCTGCTCATTTACCAGCCTGAAAGGTGGGTGGTATGAGTCCACCAGAGGCACCAATGAAGAAAGGCCTGGTAATATTTCTGAAAACTTGGCCATTGAAAACCCGACGGAGCACGGCTTCACTCTAACACTCTTGGGGTCACCATAAGTCAAAGTTGATTCAAAGAATACTGGCTAAGCTTATTGTCAGAAAAAAAAAATGCAGGCAATTGCAACAGGATATAGAGAAAAAATAAATGCCATCCATAACCTTACTGGTAATATTCAGATAAATGCTTTATAGATTTTTTTCTGCAGACAATGTACACATGTGCATAAAAACCAAACTGGGATCAAAGATTAAAAACAGTTTTATAACCTGCTTTTACTACTTTACAGTATCATAAGCATTTTCCATGTCAAAAATAAAGATCTTCAGTACCATTTTTAAGGTTGGATAGTAACTGATACCTAGGTAAATAATTGATTTTTTCCTAATGATGGGCACTAAGATTGCTTCTAATTCTTATCACTGTTAACAATAATTTGATGAGCGTTGTTGTCCACTGCCCTAGTTGGTCCCCAAAGTAAGCTCCTAGACATAAAATTTCTAGGTCAAAGGCAGTAAAGATGTAAATAAGGAAGGCATGTTGCGTGGCACTTGGGAACTTACAGATGGGGAAACTGGATGAGTCAGAGTAGTGTGCCCAGGCTCACATAACAAATGAGTGTAGGGCCAGATCAAGAATTTGAGATTGCCTGTGACCTGGTCAGCAGATTTTTTTTCAATATGTGTCCCTGCTCTTGAGATAGCCAGTTGTCTATGGCCATTTATTTTTAACAGGTGAAGATAATACCCGAATCTGTGTCTGTTGTTGGGTATTATTTGCAGCTCTTGCTTCTGTCTTGCCTTTGTGGTGTAACTCAAGGTGTAATCTCCACACCCTGTCACAGGCCTCTGAAATACCACTGAAAGTAAGAGTAGTGTTTCCCGACTTCCTTGATTACAAAGATGACACGGAGCTCTCACTAATAGCACAAATTCCTCGGTCTCTCTCTCTTCCAAATCATCTGCTGAGTCAGACTCTCCTGAGGAAGTGCCTGGAGTGAAGTGTGCTTCACAAGCACTGTAGATGATTCTGATGGTCAGAGAAATTTGCAGAGTACCTTGAAGGAGGGAGGGGGGCCAGACGATGAGAGTTCGTCCTTGGTTAACCTCTTCAGGGAAATGTTTTCATTAGATTGTGTCCTCATGGAACCTCTGACAGAGAGCAAAATAAGGATAGTAGATTTTGGTGGATAGAGAGGAGCCCAGGTGGCACCATGGTAAAGAGCTCACCTGCTCACCAAAGGGTCAGCAGTTCAAATCCACCAGCTGTTTCTTGGAAACCCTGTGAGTCAGTTCTACTCTATCCTTCTCTAGGATCACTATGAGTGGAAATTGCCTTGACAGCAACAGCTTTGGTCTTTTTCTCTGTTGGTAGAGATGGTGAAAAGACTTAAGATTCAGAGCAGGGCTATGGTCCAAACCAAAAGCCCGACCTGTTGCTGTTGAGTTGATTCCCACTCATAGCGACCCATGTAAGAAGGGTAGAACCGTGTATGCTCCATAGGGTTTTCAAAGCTGTGGCCTTGTCAAAGCAGGTCACCAGGTGTGTCTTCCAAGGAGCCTCTGTGTAGGTTTGAAACTTGAATCTTTCAGTGACTGGTCAAGCAGTTAAACCGGTGGCACTGCCAGAGACTCTAGAATGATGTATGGTAGCAGTGATTATTTCTTCTAAACATGCTTTCCAAAACATGACACCTTTACTATAAATAGGAAGGTAATTCGTTAGCAGGACAGTTAAATCTATGGTGAGAAGACATTAGAAGAAGAGCCTAGGGAAAGCAAAACTCAAAAGCCTATTAAGAAGGTAGTCACAGAGGTGGTGATTCCATCTCCAAAAGGCACAGCCCTTGCCACCCGGCAAACCCCCCCACCCCGACTCTACTTTTTCTCTTGGAAGTGGCAGTCCTGGTCGGAGCACTGAGTTGGGGGCTTCTGGAAGCTAAGAGGTAGCAGAAAGGCACTGAACGGAGGACAGGGAGTAAAGCAGGGTCACTCTGGGGATTGGCAGAGGTGACTACTGCCCCGGGGACTGATTTCAGCTCCCTCCTCAGACTCAGGTCAGCACTGTGCTTGAGACAGTCGATGACCGCTGGGCTCCCCGTTCATAAGAATCAATTTCTAGGATTCTGTCCTAGGAAAATCCTTGCCTAAGTGCAGAGGGATATGCGAGCAGTGCTTTTAGTGCGGCCTGCTTTGAAGTAAGGAAGAAATGGTAGCTTCACAAGCAGCATCTCCTATCAGTACTTAGGGAAAACGAAAGTTTGCAAAAAAGATGGTGTTGTTACTAGTTGTGTTGAGTTAGTACTGACTCATGGTGACCACACATACAACAGCGTGAAACATTGCTTCGTCCTATGTTGTCACCACCATGGTTTGATCTGCTGCATTCCATTGTTTCAGCTACTGTATTTTGAGTGCCTTCCAACCAGGGAGATGGGAGGATTCATGATGCCTGCTTCTTTTTTTTTTCTTAATTCATTTCTGTGTGAATGGAGGAATGCTGGTGCTGTCGTGGTTAAGAGCTTGGGTGCTAAACAAAAGGTCAGGAGTTCAAATACACAAGCTGTCCCCTAGAAACCCTATGGGGCAGTTATACTCTGTCCTGTAGTGTTGCTGTGAGTCAAAATGAACTCTACGGTGATGGGTTTGGTTTGGGTTTTTTTCGTTGTTCTATTACATTGTTCCGGTGATAAAATAATCAGCCCAAATCATTTTAAACCAATAATAGCAACAAGAGTAGATCTGATTTCTTTATGATTGAGAAACAGTCTGAAATCTGTTACTGTTGATTCCAACACATAGTAACTGTATAGGACAGAGTTTGTATTGTCCCGTAGAGGTTCCAAGGAGTGCCTGATGAATTTAAATGGCTGGCTTTTTGGTTAGCGTCCATAGCACTTAACCACTACACCACCAGGGTTTCTTGGGTGAACTATAGAAACCATGGAATCCAAGGTTCGTGTGTTTGAATTTCATATCATAAAGGTATGTGGTAGTATCCAAGAATGGATTTAGAACCTGAATCTTTTAAACAAACTCCCAACTCGCCATAATAAATGAAAAAAATTAAGCCACAAGAGATGTTTAGTAGCTTGCCCAAAGTTCTATAGGTAGTTAGTAGCAGAGCTGCAGTGAGCAACCAGGTCTTGTGATGCTTAGGCCAGGGCTTTTTCTAATTCATTATGGTTTTGTCTGTGTGTATATGAAAACAAACCAACCCATCGCCATTGAGTCACTTCCAGCTCATAGTGTTTTTAAGCTCTGTGCTTCTCTTATAGTTTGCTAAACTTCAAAAATATAAGACCTAACCAAACCAAACCCTTTGCCATCAAGTCAACTCTAAAAATACAAGGTGGGAGATTACTTAGAAATCAGCATATTATAAGATAAATAAGAAATGTAGAAGTGTCTCCCAGTTATGCAAATATAGCTTAAAATAGCTTTCAAATGTCAAATAGGAGTTTGATTTGGAAAAATAAGGTAGACTACGTCGGTGAGAATGTTCTGGAACATTCTACGGTAGTTCCTTTATCATGTGACTATACGTTGTTAATTACATTGCCCTCTTGACAGTACCAAATTTAATGAATCTCCTCACAGTAATGAATTCAGAAAGAACTGGGACAAAGGCATAGTAAAATGCTTCACCAACCTGTAAAGACCAGGCAGCTGAGATAAATAGATGACAGAGAAGGCTCAGAAGTCCTAAATAAAAATACACTTACAAATCGTATACTGAAAACTCTATAACTAGTAGCTAGGGCAGTGGTTACCATAGAAAGAGAGAAAAGTTTCCTTAGCAATGCAGCACATTCCTTTTAGTTGATGAACTCAAAAAACCCAGTGATGTTGAGTCAATTCCAACTCATAGTGACCCTATGGGACAGGGTAGAACTGCCCCATAGGGTTTCCAAGGAGCAGCTGGTGGATTTGAACTGCTGACCTTTTGGTTAACAGCCCAGCTCTTAACCATTTGTGCCATCAGGGCTCCTATTCCTACAGAACTACCAATGATCATTTCTGAGAAAATTAATAAATAATTTCATAATATTATCTAGTGTACAGCCTATATTCAAATTTGTCCATTTGTCTTAAGAATGTCATATTTTTATAGCTTTTAGTTTTGAACCAGGAACCAGTGAACTTTCATACACTGAGTATGGTTATGCATCTTTAGACTATTTTAGTATAGAGCAGTACCTCATCTCCTACCCCTGCCTTTCTTTTTTTTTCTTTTTCCAGTCACGACACTGGCTTTTGTCTGGTGCAGGTGGCTCTTTTTCCTTCAGTGACTTCATTTCTTACCAAGACATTTTTACTGAAAATATGTGTTAATGAGCTTTCCAAAGTTGACTGCTGCTGCTGGAAACTAAAGAACTCAAATTGGCAAAGAACATTAGACAAGGCTGGAAGGATGCAGGTGAGCAGGTGGGGTGGTAATTGTGGAACAAGGCCACTGACACTTATTGAGCAGTTACTTGAGCCAGACCTGTACCAGGTGCCTCCCATATGTGCAAGGAAAGACAGGGATGATGTTTGAAACACCTGGTCACTGATGAGGCTGTCTTTATCCCAGGTGTGGCCTTGCTTCTGCTGCATTTGGTTCAAGAACCTAGAGAAGCTGAAGTTTCTAGTAGTGTGCTTTTCCCTCTCCCCCTCACCTGGAGCAGTCTTCATATAAATGGGCAGTATACACTTCTTGTATAGCAAGAAGTGGGTTGCTTTTTTCCCATCGGTGATAGAGCTGTGTTTATTTGGAGAGTGTCTGTGTAAGGGCACACACATCATGGAACTAAGGGGCTGGGATAAGGTTTCATTAAGCCGCAACAGTATCTCATTTTGCTCTGCATAGCCACTTCTATTAAGTTTCTGAGTCCTTGGTGAATTAGAAAATTATTCTGCAAATGTGTGTGGATGTGTGTGTGTCTTCTTTCTGTGAACTAGTGATTTGCCTGTAATTATGGGAGCCTCGGAAACCCTGGTGACATAGTGGTTAAGTGCTACAGCTGCTAACCAAAAGGTCAGCAGTTCAAGTCCACCAAGCACTCCTTGGGGCAGTTTTGCTGTGTCTTATAGGGTGACTGTGAGTCAGAATCAACTCGATGGCACTGTGTCTGGTATTTTGGTTACAGGATTCCCTGGGTGGTACAGATGGTTTATGCACTCCTCTGCTAATGGAGGTTTCAGTTCACTCAGAGGTACCTTGGAAGACAGACCTGGCCATCTACTTTCCAGAAATCTGCATTGAGAACTCTTTGGAACACAGTTCTGTTCTGACTACTCTAGTTCCAGGTGACTAGACAGAAGCTGGCACAATATGCAAACTTCTTTAAGTCTCTCAGTCCTATGAGTAGAGGTGCTAATGATGGTTCCATATTCCAGTGGAAAGGCCTTTGTGATGGTCAGAAGTTGGCCAGTAATGCAGGGCATGGTGAAGAGAGGGTTTTCTGATTGGCAAGGAAAAAATGAAGAAAGGGCTGGTCAGTATATAATTGCCATGAGAGATGTTAAGGGGATACCATCTATCATTGATTGAATTACATCCCCCCCCCCCGAAAATATGTGCAGCAGTTTGTCTGGGCCGTGATTCCCAGTGTTAAATGATTATCTACCATTTTGTCATTTGGTGAGATTTTCCTATGTGTTAATAGATTCTGTCACTATGATTTAATAAGATAGGTTAGCAGCAGTTATATTGATGAGGTCTACAAGACTGGATAGTGTCTTAAGCGAATCTGTTTTGAGATAAAAAAGAGGGAAAAAGGAGAGAAACACAGGGAAAACCTCATACTACCAAGAAAACAATGCTGGGAGCAGGGGGTATCCTTCAGACCTGAGGTTCCTCTGCTGAGGTGCTCCCAGGCCAAGGAAAGACTGATGACAAGGACTCTCTTCCAGAGCTGACAGAGAAAGCCTTCACCTGGAGATGATGAACTGAATTTGAACTTGCAGCCTACTAGAGTGTGACAGGAGAAATTTCTCTTTTTTTTTTTTAAGCCGTCTACTTGTGGTATTTCTGTTATAGCAGGACTAGATGACGAAGACAGGGTCTAATGTCTGACAGTCTCTGACTTTAGAACCCGTGTTCATAACCATTACTTTACCCTAGACTGATTTTAACATGGTGCTTAGTGTTTCATACTGACCTTTCAGCCCAGTTTAAGTATCAGCTTTAAAAGAGCTGAATGCTTTTGATGATATTTGATGGTCTGCTAAAAGGTGTTATAACATACCTTGTATCATGAAAGAAAATGGCAGCTGATAGAGACTTCCCATTGATGTTGCTCTTGTAATTTTTATAAAACTTCCTAAGTTTTGGGTGAAGATTCAGGTCATAGAGTTGTATAATTCTGTTGACTGAAGTCTTCAAACCAGAGAACAAATAATTCACAGGGAGGGAAGAAGACATAAGGGGAAATTTATCCAACTTACAGATCCAGTTGATTCAAATGTTGATTTAAATTCACAGCCTTTGCCTAGACTCTCTAATATTCAAATTTTAAAGAATTTGTTTTTGAAGACCTTTATAAAAACTCTCCACTGTTATAATGTAATGCCATCTGGGATTTAGCATTTATAAAATGCGTGGTAAGGAAATGCCAAGAGATTCCTTATCCAAACCAGATGGTACAATAACAGCTCTGTCTTTATTTTTATTGGCAGAAAAATAGGGCTTTGAATGACTTGAAACTTATGGGAATAAATTAAGCCAAATCAATACTTCAGAGACGTTACAATTTCAACAGTTAACTTACCCACCGAAACATTTTTATAAATGTTTTCCTTTGGAGAACGAAGAAAACAAAAAAGGCAGACAATGGTTCCTTTTGATTGCTTCCCATTTGTATTTTTAAACAATGTTTCTAAGGAAAACAACACCAATGACCTTCAGTGTGGAAAATCTCTCTTTGTTTCAAGAGATGTATTTGTTTAAGAGTCCTGGTGGCAGAGTGCTTAAGAGCTCAGCTGCTGACTAGGAGTTTGGCTGTTCAAATCCACCAGCCTTTCCTTGGAAACTCTATGGGGCAATTCTGCTCTGTCCTGCAATCAACTTGATGGCAACGGGTATATGTGTTTAAATTAGAAGCAAGTAGTTGAAATGTCTTTAGAATAGGAAGAATCCACATCAACTAGATTGAACAGCTTCATTAATGTGCTAAAGAGAGAACCAGCATGCCGAGGTGACATTTTCTGGACAGTCCATTTTAAAATATCTTTAACTCAGCTGTTCAGTTTTTTGTAAACCCAGGTTCAGCACATATAGCAGTTTCAACCATGCCTTATTTTGCCCATGTCTGATTCCTGTGTGTTTTTGTATAATAGGACTTTTGTGATTCCCTTTAATTTTTTTTCACTTTCTGTTACTGCTTTTATCATTAAAATTCATCAGACCCCTTAGATGAAATAATGTTGTGGAAAGCAGATGTTCTGCTTAGACCTCCATTTCTTTCTTCCTTATTACATAAAAAGCATGCTTTCCTATCATACAAGTGAATTTCTTGTATAATTGGATATGAATAGCTTCAGAGAACAAGTACAGTCAGCCTTTGAAAACCAGATCTCGTGGGAGGGGGCGGGGGGCATCCTCATTATTAAAGATAAGTGTTTCTGGCTGCAGAAACTGTTGGGTTTCTTTCCCAATTAGCAGTGAATGGGGTTTGGGAACAATGACGGAGAAATTTGGTTTGCCCTTGGCTGGCATAGATTTTGGGGCGGGCGGTATCAACTACCAGTAACCATTGTTCATCCCTTTCTTCTCCCTGAGCAAAAGGACACACAGGAAAAAACCAAAAAAACAAAAAACCACCAGTTGCTATAGAATTGATTCTGACTCACAGCAACCTCATGTGTGTCGGGGTAGAACTGTGCTCTGCAGGGTTCTCAGTGCTGCTTTTTAAGAAGGCCTTTCTTTTGAAGTACCTGTGGGTGGGCTTCAACTGCCAACCTTTCGATTAGTCAAGCACTTCAAGACTCGTTTATAGAGTTCTAGGAAAGTCTCCATCCAAGTGCTACTTCCCATTAGCCACAGTTGGATTTGGTGATAGATAGGACACCTGTTTAGATCATCCAGCTTTCAGGTCACTGCCACCCAGGTAAGAGCAGTAGCAAAATTATAAACCCAACAGCGGGGTGTTGAAAACACTCTTGCTCTGTGGGGAAGAGCCATGTGGGAGAATCTCTCCAGGTGCTGCCCTTGAGGACCAATTAGCTTTGTTTTCTCTAAGTCATTGGAAAAAAAGAAATAGTGTTTGTCAAAGCAGAAATAAATTTATGGGACAAATAGGCTGCAGGAACCACAGCTGCATCTGCCCTGAGACCACAAGAACTAGGTGGTGCCCAGCTGCCTCTGCTGACCATTGTTATCAGGGCCATAATAGATGGACCCTGACAGAATGGAATAAAAATGTGGAACAGAACATTAAAAAATAAAAATTAAGCAGACCTATTGGAATGGTTGAGACTGGAGGACTCCTTGAGACTGTTGCCCTGAGATACTATTTATTCAAATCTTGAACCAAAACTGAGCCCTGAGATTACCTTGTAGCTAGATTACAAATTGGCTCAAAAAACAATGAATGTCACCTGTAAGTAAAGTTCTGCTTAAAAAAAAATCACCTATATGAGATCAAGCTGTCAGGAATTACTTTAACACAAAGATGAGAATGTAGGGGCTGTGGAAACTAGATCGATGGAGACGAAACAACCAGAATGTCAAGGATTTTATTTTACTTGGTTTCCACAATCAATGTCCATGGCAGCAGCAGTCAAGAAATCAAAAGATGCATTGCACTGGGAAAATGTGCTGCAAAAGACCTTTTGAAGTGCTGAAAAGTTAAGATGTCACCTTGAAGACTAAGATGTGCCTGACCTAAGCCATGGTATTTTCAGTTGCATCATATGCATGCAAAAGCTGGACGGTGAATAAGGAAGGCAGAGAAGAACTGATGTCTTTGAACTGTGGTATTGAAGAAGAATCTCGAATGTACCATGGACCGCCAAAAGCACAAGCAGATCTGGAAGATGTACGGCCAGAGTGCTCCTTAGAAGCAAGGACAGCAAGACTGCGTCTTACACACTTTGGACATGTTGCCAGGAGGGATTGGTCCCTGGAGAAGGACATCATGCTTGGTAAAGTAGAGAGTCAGTGAAAAAGAGGAAGAACAATGTGGAGTGGCACGGTGGCTGCAAGCATAGGCTTAAGCATAAGAACGATTGTGGGCATGGCACAGGACCAGGCATTGTTTCATTCTGTTGTGCTTGGTGTGTCTGAGTCAGAACTGACTTGAGAGCTGCTAACAGTAACAAGTGGAGTGTGAGGTTGTAGGGGTCAGGGTGTGGCTCTAATGGGAACTTGGATGAGAACCTTAGCAGGCTAGGTATTAGAACAACTAAACAGAGTGCCGTTGCTTCTCAAGCATGATCCTCAGAGTCTGTCCTCCAGTGTATACAACAGATAGGTTTCATCTTCCAAGAGCCAGCAACATACTGTTAGAACAGATGCATACATACTCATTTACACAAGACCAACATGAGTCCTAGAAATACACAGTAAAAATCCATGCTTTCTCCACGATTATCCAGACTCATTATAAGGAGTTAGTGTCTACACTGTAGGCAAATCTGTGTTGGTTATTTTCATTAATCTCAGCCTTTACCATCTGTTTTAGTTATCTAGTGCTGCTATAACAGAAATAGCACAGGTGGATGGCTTTAATCAGGAGAAGTTTATTCTCTCACAGTCCAGCAGACTCAAGCCCAGATTCAGGGTGCCGGCTCCAGAAGGAGGCACTCTTCTGTGTCAGCCATGGAGGAAGGTCTTTGTGTGGTCTTCCTTTGGTCTGGGAGCATCTCAGGGCAGGAACCACAGGTCCAAAGGATGAATTCTGCTCCCAGCACTGCTTTCTTGATGGTATGAGGTCCCCAATTCTCTGCTTGGTTCCCTTTCCTTTTATCTCTTGTAGGATAAAAGGTGGTGCAAGCTACCCTCCAGGGAAACTCCCTTAGTAAGGATGTTTCAGTCCCATGCTAATTCTTTGTAACGTAATCCAGTCTTGCCTTGTTAACCACAGGCAGAGATTAGGATTGACTCCATAGGAAAAGCACAAATCGGAGGACAACCCCACAATACTAGGGACCATGGCCCAGTCAAATAGACACACACATTTTTTAGGAGGACCCAATTCAATCCATGAACACCATCTCCCACCAATTTTGCTTCCTTTAGGCTTTTAAGAAAATAGGCCTGTTACTGAGCTGTAGCTTGTTCCCATTCTCAAAACATCCACCGTCATGTTTGCATAGCTCACTCTCTCTGGGTTAAAAAAACATGTTCTTTCTACAGATAAATGAAGATGCCCTCCAGACTGCTCCTACTGCTATTCCATGTTTTTGTTAGGTGCTTTCAGGTTGAATTTCTACTCACAGCAACCCTGTATGACGGTAGAACTGCCCCCATAGAATTTTCTAGGCCGTCATCTTCATGGGAGCAGATCAGCAGGTCTTTCTCCCAAGGAGCTGCTGGGTGGGTTTGAACAGGCAATCTTACAGTTAACAGCCAAGCTCTTGATGGTTATGCTATCATGGCTCCTTATTTTTGTATAATGGATTGTCATTGAGTCAATTCCAACTCATACCCACCCTACGAGACAAGTAAAACTTCCCCAGAGGGTTTCCAAGAAGCGGCCGGTGGATTTGAACTGCCAACCAAAAGCTATTGGCAGCCAGGTCTTAAGTGCTATACCACCAGGGTCCTTATGCTTGCATAGAAACGAGAAGCAGCAGCAAAGAGTGATCCTTGGAGCTAGTTACTGTTGGGAGGAACCTGCAGACAAAGCTTCTGTGCTTTTTCAGAGTGAACAAATAATTCATCCTGGAATAAAGATTTATTGACAGATGAGAAGACCTGGACAAAAAGAGGAATAAACAGTTACGGATGTCTTCACATGTGTTTAGTGTCATATTATCTAAGTATATTAAAGATTTTGCAACAGCATGGAAAATTTCATATGGGGAATTAGAAAGGGAAAAAGACAATACAAAATGCTGTATATTTGATAACAATTACAGAAAAATATGCCGTAAGAGAATGTAAAACAATCGCATCCATTGTGTGTTTTTTAAAATTTTATGGCAGTGTTTTGAAGAATAAGTTCTACGTAAAACTCATTTATTTGGTATTTGTTGTGACCTGCACTGGTTCTATTAAGTAGTCAGTTTTGATGAATATTTTATGTGCCTGCAAAGAACATGTTTTTTTGTGTTGGATTCGGGGTAATACATATGATGATTATATCAAGCTTATTAACTGCAATTTTTTTCTATCTTTAATGTTTTATCTGGTTGATATATAGCATTAAGGGATGCATATATACGGTTATGGATTTGTTCCTTGTCTTTAAATTCTGTTAATCCTGTTTTCTCTTTTGGAGCTATGTTAGTAGGTACAAACAAATCTAGAAGGATCATATTTTCTCATTGAATTGTTCCGTTCATTGTTATATAGTGTCTCTTCTTATTCCTAGTAATTTGTTTTGCTGGATAGTATATTTTATGTGATATAAATATACCACTTTTCTGTTAGTACTTGCTTAACACAGCTTTTCTGTTTTGCTTGTAGTCTGTCTGCAGTTTTAGGTTTCAGATGTGTCTACTGTAAAAATGCAAGGCTTTATTTCCTAACTGGTGAATTTGGCCCATTTACATTTATTATGATCATGGAAATTTGGATTTTTGTTTGTTTTATATTGTGCTCTTCACTTACACTAATTTTTGTATACTTTCCTCCTTTCTTTAAGGTGGAAGCTTGTTTTTCGATTGAGATCCTTCTTGTTTCCTGAAGTGTAAGGACTGTGTAGGGGGAGATATCTGATATCTAACTTCACAAGGGTGAAGAAGTGTCAAGATCAACATCCCAAGGCTGATTCTTATGGGGGATGGTGGGCGGTCAGACACATGTCTTGTCTCCACCATCTTTACGAATTTTGACACCAGCTGTCCCTCCTGGAACACTCTCTACGGGGTTTGATAGTTCATTATACTGGCCACACAGAGCTCACAAACCCTACTCACATTTAAGGTTCTATTAGGAAAGTAACAGTTACTATTCCGACTCAGAACACTCAACATACAGTTCTTCCATTAGAATAACCTCTTCCCAGCTGGGCTCACAAGTATGCCTCTCACTGGCCCTTAGTCTCATTCCAAAGGCACTCAGCTTTCTCTCTTTATGGGCCAGGAAGCCCATTGCACTGTCTTCTATTGCAGGGTCTCTTCTTCCTTGGTGGTGATGGGCTTTATGCTTTCTCACCTCTGTGGTGGCTTACTTCAAGCCCAGCAGAATGGCAAAACCTACCAATGCCCTTTGGTAAGCCACAATTACCTCATTTCACCAAACAAACAAACAAAAAGAACCCACTGCTGTTGAGTTGATTCCGACTCATAGCAATCCTCCCACTTAATCACTTAAGTGGGAGTTACCATACCATGGGCAGAAATGCCATGTTAGTAATCCATTACACCAAAGCCTACCCTTTGGCTTTTCTAGCCTTGGTTCTTTCATATTTGGAGGATGGCTTCCCCCTCCTGATCATTTTACCAGTCCAAAACAGTCATTAAAAATTAGTCCTTCAGTAGGGCAGAGTCCTAAGGGTGAGGTTACCTGGATACCAGCCGTTCAGGTCTGCTGTGGGTTCCCATCTGATCTGGTCAAGTTCTCCAAAAGTCATCATGTCTTCACTCTTTCTGGCCTGATAAAATTTAACTGAGAGACAATTATTCCCTTGTTCTGAGCCTCCTGAGGTATTAGCATAACAAAACCTTTAAGGGACTTTAGGTCTTGCCACTGTACTCCAGTCCAGCAGTGCCTTCTTCTTAAGTCCACTCTTTTGTACTTAAAGCTTCTACTAGTACAGTTTTTACAATCACAATTAACTTTGTTAACAATCAACACTCACAGCTGAATCGTATATTCCTGTCCACATTCTCCCGCACCCTCTCTTCCTCAGACCTGTCAGGAAAAGTAGACTATTCCATGGAGATCCTTCTTGTACCCCTCATTTAATAGAAGCGCATTCATGAAAGCATGTAAACCAGACACTTTAAGCCTTTATTGCCTCATGTTTTAGATAAGCCAGTGTTTAAGCTGCCTGGGTTCGGTCACCAGATCTCTCTTTCCTCGGCGGTGGTGGGCTCTTCTCTTTCCCACCTCTGGGGTGGCTTATTTCAAGGCCTGTGGGGCTGCAAAACTGACCAGTCTTCTTTGGTGGGCCACAATTACCCTATTACACAGTCCCACTCAGTCATCTGGGTGGGAGTTTCAAAATGATCATGAGAAAGATCATATTAATAATCTATTACATGGCATTAATACAGGCACTAAATGCTATGAATTCTCCCTGAAATTCTGCATTTGCTGCATCTCATAAATTTTGATGTGTTGTATTTTCATCTTTATTCAGTTAAAAATACAATTGATAAAGACTTGTATCTGGAATTTATGAAGAACTGTTATGACTCAATAATAAGATAAACAGCTCAATTTTAAAAATAGGCAAAATTTGAATAGAAGATGTAAGAATGGCTAATTAGCATAAGAAAAGGTGATTGACATAATTAGCCCTTATTGTTGTATTCTTTGAGTTGATTCCTGCTCCTAGTGACTCTATAGAACAGAGTAGAACTGTTCCATAGGATTTCCAAAACTAATCTTTACAGATGTAAACTGCAACATTTTTCTACTGCAGAGTAGCTGGTAGGTTCAAACCATTGACTTTTTGGCTACTGTTCAAGCACTTAACCAACTGTACTACCAGGGATCCTCAAGGAAAAAAAAATTAAAAACCACAGTTAGATCCCACTTTGCACCCACTGAGATGGTTATAATAAAGATAACAACAAAGGTTGTCAAGGATATGGAGAAACTGGAACCCTCATACACTGCTGGTGGGAATGTAAAATGGTATAACCGCTTTGGAAAATAGTTTGACAATTTCTTGAAAAGGTTTATATAAATTTTCCATGTAATCCATAACTCCATTTTTTGCTATGTACCCAATAGATGTGAAAATTTATGTGCCTACAAAGACTGGAGGGAATCCCTGCTTCTAACCAAAAGATCAGCAGTGTGAGTCTTCCAGATACTCTTGAAAACCTATGGGGCAGTTTTACCCTATACTAAAGGATTACTATGTGTTGAAATTGACTCAATGGTGGTGGGTTTTTTGGGGGAGAGAGATTTTTTTTACAAAGACTTGTAAATGAATGTTTATGGCAACATTATTCATAATAGCCAAAGAGCAGAAGCAATCTATCACATGTTCAACAGAAAATATGCAGTGTATCAGTACAATGAAGTATTATTGAGCAATAGAAAGGAATGAAGTGCTGTTACATGTCACAACAGTGATGAACCTAAAAATATATTTAAATACCAAGTGAAAAATGTTAGACACAAAGACTATGGCATTATATGATTCCATCTATGCAAAATGCTGAAAAACAAAGTAGAACAAAAATGAATCTATACAGACAGAAAGAAAATTAGTAGTTGCCTGGTATTGGGAATGGAACCCCCAGGGGCATAGTAGTTAAGTGCTGTGTCTGCTAACCAAACATTTGGCAGTTCAAATCCACCAGGCGCTCTTTGGAAACTATAGCACATTTGCTCTCTCCTGTGGGGTCACTATGAGTTGGAATCGACTTGGTGGCAGTGGGTTTTTTTTGGGGGGGGTTGGAAATGGGAATGGGGATTGCCTACTAATGAGTGTGAGGGATGTTTTGGGTGGTGATATAAGTGTCTAAGATTGGATTTTAGTGGTGATGTTTGCATTACTCTAAGTTTATTTATAAGCATCAAATTTTATACTTGGATCCTTGGTGGTAGAGTGGTTATAATTTCTTTTAGAAGAATCAGCACGAAGCTGATTCCTATGGGATGGAGGTTAAAGATGCCCCAAATGTCTAATTTTCCGAGCTGCTGTTCCACTCTGTCACCTCTAACATCATCTACTCCCTCTCACCTCAGCACCCGGCCTCTTGTCTCTGAGTTCCCTAATTCACTGTAACACCTCATACAACCCACAAACTGTATAAAGGAAATGGTCCATACAGTTGGGGCGGTTGACGAGTCACTTCTCTCTGGCCCTCAGTCTCTGTCCAGAGGCACCCAGCTTTCTCACACTGCACCTTCTCCTGCAGGTCCCTCCTTTGGTAGAAGTGGGCTCTCTTCTCTGCTCTGGAATTGACTCTTTTAATGCAAAACTGAACTGTCTTCTTAGTGGGCCACAATTATCTTTTCTGCACAGTCTCATCCAGTTACCTGGCTGGAAATCACAAGATCATGACTTGAAAGGCCACACACAAAAACAACTAATCACACCGCAGCTGTAGTTCAAATCCACCAGGTGCCCCTTGGAAATTTTACAGTTACTATGGATGGATATCACAGTATGTAAATTATACTTCAGTAAAGCTATTACAAAGGAAATAGAGTAGACTAGTGAACTAGACTAGCTGTGGAATTTTGCGGAAGTTATTTTCTGTACCCAGTGCCTATATATGTGTGTGTTTTCAGAATATTATGTTCTAGACTTGCTATTGGGCGTAAAGGAGAAAAAAAGACAAAGTGTATCTTGAAACATTGGACATGAATGCTACAGGTCTTAGTGTTCAAAGGCACAGTTATACCAGAAGGAAAAGGTCCAAATTCAGTGCTCTGCACCTTTCTGGCTGCCTTCCAAGGAGCAAAGTTGGGATGTACTTTGCCCTAGGATGACTCTCTGCCTTGTCACTAATTAACCAGATTGGAGAGAAGGCTGCCCAGCCAATAACCTACTCTGCCTGAGAGGAAGTATTTGAGCTTTGGTGAGCAGAAAGATGTCTACCCGCTACCACCAAGCTGCTGGTGATAGCTACCTGGAACTTTTGAAAGAGGCTACCAAGCGAGATCTGAATCTTTCTGATGAAGATGGTGTGACTCCCACGCTTGTGGCAGCTTACCATGGGAACTTAGAAGCCCTAGAAATAATCTGCAGCAGAGGGTAAGTTCAGCTCGATGCTTTGATTAGAAACAGTGAATATGGTAGGTAGGATTTTATAGATAGCAGGAAGAGGTGGAGAAGTCAGTGCAAATATGTTACAATCTCTCTAGACTTTCCAAATAATTGGTTTTCTAAAGAAAAAGAGAAAGCTATGGCTGGAGATGCTCTCTTTCCCATTGGGAACTGACACCATGGGAGTAGCTCAGCTGTTTTGAGTGACACACAGAAGACAAACCCTAAACTGTAATATACTGTTAAGTGCCTTGGAGAAAAGAAGATTAAATTCTATGTCTTTATTTTGTTTTCTTTTTACTATCAAATTTAAAGGGTTGACTCTTTAAAAGGGGATTGTTGTTCTACATGGTTTTAGGATATCAACTTCCATTTGAACAAACATGTTTTTATTTTTTCATTGCTGCCATTAAAACCCCAGAGCATTTTATTAACTTGAATCATAGTGCACACCCATGATTCTTCCCTGGAGTTACTGGCTTTCCATACTACAAAAAGCACCTTCAGCCTGTCTTAACCTCATTACCTCTGTGGCCAGCAAGCACCTACATACATCTCTCTGCAAATTTAGGAGCTAATTAACTCTTTTTTCTTTGCTTGTTACCAGTTAGACTAAGCAGTATTTTTGACTGTGACCTAAGAGGGTTAAAAAAAAAAGGAAAATATAAATAAAGGAGCCAAGTGAATTCACTTTAATTCAATATATATTTAGTATCTGCTCTGTGCCAGACATTTTACTAGCCACTGGGGACACTGTGACCAACCAAGAGAGTTACTACTCCTGGCCTCATGGTGATCACAGTTGAGAGGGAAAGATGACTCAACAAACACAATGTGTGTTACAAAAGGGGAAATAAAGGGTATTAAATAAATAACACGGGCATCTATCCCAGTCTAGGGGATGAGAGAATGACTGTGTATTTTATATATATGTGTGTAAAATTATGCACAAATGTTAATAGAGTAATATTGTAGGACTTTTTTCTTTGTGTTTTGTGTTTTTGGCTTATTGTGTGTTCAGTCTGTGTTATTTTTATAATTAAATACCATATGACAATTATTGTAGGAAAATATATCCAGTGTACAAAGGAGAGAGAACATATAGAGGTTGTATGAAAACCAAGCCAAACCTCTTGCTGTTGAGTCGGTTCAAACCCTATAGTGATGCTGTAGATCAGAGTAGAGTTGTCTCACAGGGTGTCCAAGGAACAACTGGAGGATTCGAACTGCTGATTTTTTGGCTAGCCGCTGGGCTCTTAACCATTATGTCACTGGCGCTCTGTTGCCATACAAAGTGTATCTCAGATCGAGCAAGGGCTCTCTTCTAGCTGAGAAGAGACCCAGCCCTCTCCTAAACAGACTCGCTTCCTAGTTCTGAAATAAATGACCCTTTGCACTTTGTGTAGAAGTCTGCTTTGGAGTAGAAGAGGGTTTCAGAAGTCTGGACTGGGTGGGGTGGTGGGAGGAGTGGGTTGGTCATATGGTGTTACAATCTGGAAAAGGCAGATCGATGCAGGTACAGTGTTTGGGAAAAGGAAGTAGTTAATCAGACCAAGAAGGACGGAGAAGACCAACTTCACGGCCTCATTGAGTCCCGGTGCGCATGCACACTCTCCATCTTTGATTCTTTTTCTAAATCTTCCTAAAATAGCCCTTACTTTGCTAAAGGTCACCGACCTGCATGGACTGTGAAAGCCGGAACCTGGGCCCTTGACCTCACTCTCTTCCTTTTCTACCCAACCGCATATCCAAACACTGTCAATTCTACACGTGATCTGCCGCTCGATTCCATCCACATCTCTCCATTCCGTAGTCCAGGTGGCTTTCATGTACCATCTGTGCTATGAAAATAGATCCCAGTATGCTCTCTGACCTCAGTAAATTTTGTAAACTACAAGTCTACCTGGTGACTCCCCCATGTAAACTTAGGGCACGGTTCCCATAGTTCTTAGATAAAGGTGGGTTCCACACCAGAGTGTGTCAGGCTCTTAGAGATCTAGCCTCGTCTACAACTTGGTGTCTCTCCACTCAAGCCGTGTTGTAGCCGTGCTCAACTTCTGCTCCTGGAAAGCACCGTGTTCTGTCTTCAGAGAAACACTCCTTCTTCTGTGTTCGGTGGAGAAAGTACACATTCTAAAGATTCTGTTTGTTGCATTTAAGTGCTGATTATCGACGTAGAAATCCCTCTGATGCTACTATTTCCAGTTCTTCTTTCTCAGCTCATATCTTCTCTCTAATTCTGTCACATCCTGGGTTTTGTTTCCTGTCTTCCAGAAGCATTTTAGACCTGCGTTGTTACTTGATCTGGTCTAGGCTGAAAAAAAAAATACTTTTTTTTTGGCTGACATTTTACTAGGTTACCTCTCATTTTGGCCATAGCCAATCTTTGGGTATCTATGTTAGATCAAAATTGTCAGATTGAAGTGGGAAAAAAAATTAAAAATTGAATTTTGAAGCTGATCAAGCACTGAAGTCTGTTCCAGTGTGATTACTTAAGTTACCTTCTAATGACTATCAATATCAAGATCCAGGCTTTATTACAAAGCTAGTTTTGCTTTCTTTATACTACTTGACGGCACTTGGCTGGCTGGCATCTTAATTTAATGATGTCGTTATGTGCCACTGAGTCAATTTCAACTCCAAGCAACCCGCCGTGATAGGGCGGAACGCCCCACAGGATTTCTTAGCCTGTGATCTTTACTGGGACCTGGTAGTGCAGTGGTTAAGAACTATGGCTACTAAGATGAGCAGTTCAAATCCACCAGCTGTTCCGTGGAAACCCTATGTAGCAGTTCTATGCTGTCCCATAGGGTCACTATGAATTGGAATCAACTCAACAGCAATGGATTTGGTTTTTTATTTTTTTTCCTCTTTAGAGGAGCAGATTGCAAGATTTTTCTTCTCCTATGTAGCAACTGGCGGGTTCCAGGCCCTGACCTTTCAGTTAGCAGCCACATGCTTAACCCTTGCACCCCTAGGGCTTCTACAATTAAATGATGGAAATTAATAACTTCATGGGTTGTCTATGACCCTGGAAGGACGACCCCATCTGCAACAAATTTCCATTTGCCTTTAATGTATGCATGATCCTCTCTTTTTTGGTTTTGTTGTACTTTCTAAAATGGAAACGAGGTTTCTTTTTACTGATTCTCAAAGGAATACATATTTACTATAAAAATTCACACGAGATTGGAAAGATACGTATAATGACACAAAACCACCCTAACTCTTGCCCCACCTGCATTTAGTTGTATGTACCTTTGCTACCATGTGGAAACCTCAGATTCTTGCTGGCCGTGACTTTGATTGCCAATAAATGAGATACTGAGGTGGGAGAAGAGCATAGGCACCTTTTCAAGGTTAAGCAGACAAGGTACTCTTAGAGGGCTTACAAGACGAAGGCTCATGCAAGTTACATGAGTAATGTAACTTAATGATACTACAGCAGGTGCAGAGGGGTTTCCATAAAGCCTCCAAGCCGAAGTGGGATTCAGATTCAGTTGGCAGAAGAAGCCTGGTAAAGGAAATAGGAGTTCTAAGGCAACACAATGGGGGCCCTGTCTTACTTTCAACCTTTTCTCTTTGAGCACATGCACACACATGCACATTTCCTCCTCTTAAAAAGGCCATCCTATTATACAGAATGCTGTGAAGTCTGCTTCTAATCATTTAGCCATAGATCACTGCCTATTTTCATTTAAAAGATGTAAGTCACGTCACCCTTTTTAATGACTACATGCCATTCTATTTTCTTGTTTTGTCGTAGTTTATTTAGTCAGTTGCTTACTCGTGACATTTCCTTTGAATCAAGTCTTTTAAATGTTTATAATTAAAGTTGGGACAAACACCCTTAAACAGTCATCTTTGCATTAAGGTCTGAGCCTTTCCTCAGGATAAATTCCTAAAGGCAGAATTGTTGATTCAAAAGGGTGCCATGTTTTCAAAACTTCTGGTGCATAATGTACCTAGAAATTTGAACCACTTTATGCCTTCTCCAGCATTGTTCATTTCTCCACACTCTTGCCAAAATTGAGTTTCATATTCCTTTTAAGTGTTGCCTATCTGATAGGCAAAAAAATGTGGTGGTGTATTAGTTTAATTTGCATTTCTTTGATTAGTAGCAAGGCCAAATATATCCTCTTATGTAGAAAAACATTTGCGAAAGAAAGATTTTGTTCTTTGAAGAGGAACTATACACACAAAAAAAATCCAGTCAACTTCAAAAAGAGAAACTGATGTGAACCAGATGCTCAGAGTAACTTAATACAATCTAACTACTTATTTGGTAACAACAAAGCCAAGCCGGTTTTAAAAACCACACTCCGTGGAGAACAACTGGAAACCCTGGTGGCGTAGCAGGTTAAGTGCTGCATTTGCTAACCAAAAGGTCGACGGTTCAAATCCACCAGCCGCTCCTTGGGAACTACGGGGAAGTTCTACGCTGACCACTAGGGTTGCCGTGAGTCAGATTGACTCAAGCGCAGTGGGGTTTTTTTTTTTTTTTTTTTATGGAGAACAATGTAGAACAAAATTCTAACTCACAGAAAAGGTCTGGTCTGACAGGGACTGGAGAAACCCGTGGCGCATGGCCTCCAGACACCTTTTTAACTCAGTAAAGAAGTCACTCCTAATGTTCACTGTTCAGCCAAGGATTAGACAGGCCCATAAAACAAAAGCAAACTAAATGGGCACATCAGCCTAGGGGCATAGATGAGAAGGCAGAAGGGAACAGGAAAGCTGGTTATGAGGAACCTCGGGTCAAGAATGGGAGAGTGTTCACATGTCACGGGGTTGGCAACCAGTGTCACAAAAGAGTATATTTATTGTTTAATGAGAAACTAATTTTCTCTGTAAACCTTCATCTTACTCTTACCCATTGCTGCCAATTCTGGTCAGACTTATAGTGACCCTAGAGGTCAGAGTAGAACTGCCCTGTAGAGTTTCCAAGGAGCGCCTGGCAGGTTTGAACTACCGAACTTTTGATTAGCAGACACAGCACTTAACCCGCTACGCCACCAGGGTTTCCAGCCTTCATCTTAATACCAATTTAAAAAAAAAGTTAGGGAAAAAAATAAAGTGTACAACTTGATAGAAACCTAGCTTTGACAGTCGTAGCACTGCTGTGGATCTCTTTATGCTTCTGTAAAATAAGAAACCAGATGTAAGAAAAAAGCTATAGCCCAAATGTACCGACCTACCAAAAAGTAAGGGCAAAATATGGATTATTTTAAACTCTCTTTGAACATTTCTCTTTTAGGAAAAAAAAAAAAGAGAGAGAGAGAAACAGAGAACTAAACAATAACCGTTAGATCAAGTTCAGTCCAGGAAATCATATAAGCCTCAATGCTGAACTCAGATGGTCAAACAAAGGGACCTGTTTGGGAACAAATGGCAAGTACATGCAATGGGTCTATGCAAAAATGTGGAAGAGACCAAAGATTGGATAATATATGGTTGTCTGGGATTTGAATTTAGTGGGATCCAATGAGATTGTCAATAGAAAATATCTTTTTTAAAGTCTGTATCAATTTGAAAAGTTGTCTGTAAATAGACTTTTGGCGAGTAGAAATAGCATAAATATCTGAGGAAAGCTCATGAATCATCTTACTGACAGTTTCATCTATAAATTTCGATATATTTGAAATTTTCTTAAAATGAAGTCCACCTTTGGGGTCATCTCAGGTGTCATGTTCCTCTTTCTATCTTGGAAGCATCATTTAAGGCCCACTGAGATGGGAGAATTCCCCCGCCTCCCATTCCATGGCTTTAAGCGTGTAGATTTAACCAGAACTCTTTAATACCTTGTCATAGCCACCCTCCCAACAATTTGTTTATAAAGTCATTGTCACAGTGAAGAACCACATAGGTCTCAATTGAGAACCAAAAACCAAACCTGCTGCCATTGAGTTGACTCATAGCCACTCTATAGACAGAATAGAAGTGTTCCAATGAGTTTCCTAGGAGAACCTGGTGGATTGGAATGGCTCTTTCTCTTTTTTTTTTTGCTTAGCAGCCAGTAGCACTTAGCCACTACCAGGGTCTCCTACTTAGGAATAGAGTCTTTATTCAGTTTCAAAAGATCCATTTGAATAGAGGAAAACAGGAGCTCACATACGTGGAAACAGCACTGTTTTAGGGAAAGAATCTGACAGTTACAGGGCTGAAAAAGGAAATTACAACAAAAATCACTGATTGGTTAAACACTCACTGAGGTCGGAACAGGAAGGCCAAGCAAAGCAGGAAGAGGCTTACATTGGATACATGGGCTTGAGTATGTTTAGATAGGGCACAAAGATTGATTATAATGGTCAATTACAAAGCATATTTATTTGGGCATGGAGGTGTACAACCACAGTCATGACATACACCTTGCAGACATCTCTAGTTTTTATAGAAAACGTATCTTTGGAGTGCCAGATGCTCAAGGCCGGTGATCAAAAAATTTCACCTGGGTGTGCGTACTTTATGGCTTAATGTGTATATGAGGCTGTCCTACTGGTTTCTTTCTAGAGCAGAGAGGAGAGAGTGGAAAGATGAGGACAAGTGTTGCTTGAGTGAGTACTGGAAGTGAAGAGTGAGAAAGAAGCGTGTGGGGAGGAGAGGAGATAGAGTTGCAGAGAGGTGAATACTTGGGATTTTATATGAAAATTTGACTTGGATTGCAAACTTTCACTTACTCACAATTAAAAAAAATCACCTGGCACCTTGCTTGCTCAAGCTAAACCTTTCAGGTTGCCTGGGGAACTTAGTAGTTTGGCACCCAGAGTCTTTTCTGAGATATTGTTTCTGTTTGCCTGTCATGAAAAGAATATTTCTGAAGGCCATTTTACACAAACACAGTTCTGTCCAAACCTTTCTTCTTAGATATATTTCCTTCTACATCGTGACTCCTCTGCAGAGAATGTGCCTCCCTAAATACCCAAAGTTGCTTTGCCAGGTGAAGAGCTTAAAAGCAGACTTTGCTAATTTCTGTTTTAATTCTGTTCAAAGCAGTAGGAACATGAATCTTAGTTGTTTACAATTTACTCTGGTTGAAGATTTCCTGGAATTTCCTCTCATACATGGTCCAACCGAGGCAAATTGAATCAGTATAGCTTTTGTTTGTTTATGGTAACATCTTGAATGTTCTACAATCCCTTGTTGGTGTCGAGGGTACTTAAAGAAAATAAAGAAGTGAAACCACATCTTTAGAAGTGAGGCAGCTTGCCTCCCCCAAGATACACAACTGTGCCAAGGTTGAAGGAGGTTATTTGTGATCCAAAGCAGTGACAGCAGGCTGAAGGACCAGAGTCCTCTTGAGAGTAGCTGCTTTTTCTTGTTGCAGATGAAGCTGGAAGCTCCCCGCACAACTACGTTATTTGCTATTTGCTTTCCTTAGATTCGGTTTCATTTCCTTTGCTTTTCCTTCCCGTTCAGTGCCCTTGCTCTCAACCCCATGTCCTCCGGTCACACTGAAGTTGTCTCCTGACCTTGGCCTGGTCAGATCAACCCCCACCTGTGCATCTCTCTGCCAGCTGCCAGCTGGGGGGCTGGAGGTAACCCCCCCTTGTGCTTTTTTGGACTTCACTGTATTTTTCTCTTACGTTTGAACGAACATTTTCACATCACAAAATTTCAGATGAAAATCTGGCATTTCTGGCTTCATTTGAAAAATGGAAGTTCTCGGGCATACTGCGTCTGCTTGTATTCAAGGTAGTCAGAGCCCAGCAACAGGGTGCACTTGACTGTGACTTCACTGAAAAAAATAAACTTGACTCCAGTCAATTACTAACATTACTTGCTTGGCTTCTTTAGGTTGTGTCCTAGGAGAGAGAGATGATGCAAAGAGAAAAAAGACCTTGCCCTCTGGGCATATTATCTAATTAGGGAGAAAGGCCACAAAAATTTGACACATGAAGACTTTTATTAGCTGCCCTAGAGTAGGTCCTCAACTTAAGACAAACCCAGGCACAACAAAACAGAACACTGCCGAGTCCTGCGCCATGCCTGTGATTGGTGACAGATCAGACCCTTATGATCCACAGGATATTCATTGGCTGATTTTCAGAAGTAGATCACCAGACCTTTCTTCCTAGTCTGTCTTTGTATGGGAGCTCCTAGTACCAAAGCAACATGTGAGCATCCACTGACAGACAAATGGATGCTCTTAGATACATTGGTTAGGAGTGGAACGCAGGTCTCTTTTAGGGGAAACAGGAATTCTACCACTAAACCACCGTTGTCCCCGTTAAGTAAAACTACAAGGTAGGGGAAGGGATCAGAAGGTGAAGTGCAGGGCATGTTTAGGGTGGTGAAACTAATCTGTGTGATACTGTAATAGGAGACACAGGATGTTATGCGTTTGTCATAATCCGTAGGGCTGTACAATACAAAAAGTGAACCCTCATGGCTTGGCATGTAAACTCTGGACTTTAATAATAGTGTGTCAATATCAGTTCCTCAGTTGTAACACACGTGCTGCAGGAATGCAGGATGTTAATAGGAGAAACTGTGTAGGAGGAAGCTGGGGTATGTGAGAAGTCTCTGTACCTTCTGCACAAATTTCCTGTAAAGCTAAAACTTAGCTTGGAAAATAGCTACAAAAGCTATTGCAGTGTGACAGAAATTTACTGGGGGGGGGGGCAGTATGAGAGAAAATAAACATATGAGATTAAGAATATGAGTTTATACACAAAGAAGCTGACAATAGGTGATGTTTGCGGACTACTGGCTATGTGCCAAGCGCTCTGGAATCCCAAGGTGGTGCACATGGTCAGTGCCCTCAGTTGCTAGCTGAAAGGTTGGAAGTTCAAGCCTACCCAGAGATCCTTGGATAAAAGGCCTGACAATCTGCTTCCAAAACATCAGCCATTGAAAATCCTATGGACAGGTGCTAAGATTGCTTATATATACTCAAACACCTCATGGGATTTGATTCCTTCACTTAGAAGTTTAGGATCATGGTTCATGGGACATTCCAGTTAATTGGCCTAATAATGTAGTTAGTGCTTCTGTTTTGCTTTATAGTTTGTTGTACAGTATCTGGGATCTTAAAACCTTGCAAGCAGCCATCCAAGGCACCATAATTGATCTATTTACCTGGAACAACAGAAGAAGAAGGCGAGTCATGAACAATAGGAGGAAATGGAATGTGTGGCTCGTTGCCTCCAGGAACAACTGCCTCCTTTTCCACGAGACTGGAAAAACTGGATGGTGCCGGGCTACTGTTATTGAACATTTTGATCAAAGCTTCTAGAGAAGAACAGATCAAAAGAGGGAAAATGCAGAGCATAATTTCAAATTTTTGTGGAACCCAGAGTTTCTAGAGCCATAGAGGGTGAATGAACCCTGAAACTACTGCCTTGGGATAATCTTTAAACTTTAAACCGAAAATACCACCTGAAGTCTTCTTAAAACCAAGCAATAGTTCAGCTTGATGCTCTTTGAAGAACTGTCTGTATGGGATCAAACTGACAACAGCAACTGGAAAGGTTAGATAAGAACCTTAGGGGGCAGGGAGTTTATATTGATGAAGGAGGAACAACCTGGAAAAGGAGGGTGAGAAGGGTTGCATAACTTGAAGAATGTAGTCAGTGTCACTAAATTGTACATGTGGAAACTGTTGAACTGATGTATGTTTTGCTGTATGTCTTAACAACAAAAAATAAAATTTTAAAAAGAAGCAAAGGATAAACTCAAGCTTTTGAGTTTGTGGACGCCAAATGTGGTAGGGGAATTAACAGAAATGGGAAATCTGAAGTAATAATTTTAGTTTGGGCATGTGGAGTTTGAAGAACACTTGGTGTATTAGGTGGAATTATTTAGAAGATAGCTGAAAACCCCAGAGGTATGATATTGGAATACACACACACACACACACACACACACACACACACACACACACGCACACACACACACACACACACACACAACTGTGGTAAGGAAAGAATATTACTCTAAAAGCCAGGGAAAAGGGAAGAAAAACTCAGAAGCTGAATTAATGAATAAATATTCAAATTACAATTGTGTTATTGTTGTTTAAAACAACGTAAGTGGAATTAGTTTAGAAAGTAAATATTGAAGAAAATCCTGCAGAGCACAGTTCTATTCTGACACACACAGAGTTGCCACATGTCAGCCCTGGCTTTATGACTAGGGACATTTTTTTGGTCAAGTGCTTTTCTAACGTTTTATATGTATGTATATAAACATATATAAACTTTAGAATATTTATATATATAAAACATACTTAATTCACATAATAATCCTGTAAATGGGTAATATTATCTTCAATGTACAGACAAGCAAACTGATTGTAAAAAAGTTGACCTTGAGGCCTTGTAGCTGAAGTAGAAAAGCTAAGATGTGTTTGTGTCAATCGCAATGTGTTGGAGACAGTTAGACTTGGAGACAGTCCTGATCCCAACTGGGCTGCTGGTGTACCCTTGGCCAAATCCATTAAACTCTCCCAGCCTTATTTTTACCCCTCTGATCATTATACTGGCCCAGGGGAGGATTACCCCTTAAACAAGGTAAGCAAGGGCTTCCTCATGCTTACGGACTAATCTGCAGTGAACCATTTCACATGGATTTTATGTCACGTGATGAAACCCACGTGAAATGGTTCACTACAGATTAGTAAGTAAGCACGAGCAAACCCATACTTGCTTATGATTTTTCCCTGTCGGGGATTATAAATTTGAAAAAAGAAATTGATTCTATAGGAAGGTGCTGTGAGGCTGGGAGAGAGACAGATGTCAAAGCATCTGGAAACAGAATATATGATGTTACTCATTAGAGATGATCTGGTAAGCAAGGTAACCACCATGCTTACCTTGTCTATTGGATAATCTGCGCTTGTATTCTTACCTTTATTTTCGCAGAGGGAGATTGTGATAGGGTATTTTGGTGGGGAGGGGGCAAGGGTAGGGTATAAATGTATATATAAGGGGAGATGTGTAAGGACTTCATAGCAGAAAAGCAAGAAGAGGCCCGGGTTCCCACAGAGAAGTTACAAATCTAACTCATCAGATTGTGAGACATGGATTGGGCCACATTAAGTAGCGCAGGGCTTCTCAACATGTAGCATTTGTAGGAATGACCTGGAGATCTTGTTAGGCAAAAGATTCTGATTCAGCAGATCTAGGCTGGAGTCTGAGATTATTCATCTCTTAACAAACCTGCAGGTGATGCCTATGCTGCTGCTGCTGCTGCTGCTCCTCCTCCAGGGACCATACTTTGAGTAGCAAGGAACTAGTAGATGGGTCATGATGCATAACAGGTCAATCACAAGTGCTTGGATCTTCCTTTCTGCTTCTCCCTTCTACTCTGGAGAAATGTTTTAAGAGGACTTCTGAGACTCACCTGTCCTTCCATAAAACCAGCTTGGCTGTCATGGATCAAATTGTGTCCCCCCAAAAATATGTGTAGCCATGTGGCTGGGCCATGATTCCCAGTATCTTGTGCCTGTCCTCCACTTTGTGGTTTTTCTATGCTGTATGTTAAAGGATTATGTTAAATCCCTTTATAAGATCACCTCCCTGCTCCACTGTAAAGGGGAGTTTCCCTGGAGTATGGCTTGCCCCCCCCCCCCCGTTAATCCTTTCAGCCTTTCTGCACCCTTAGTCCTTTAAGCCTGCAAGAGATAAAAGGAAAGAGAAGCAAGCAGAGAACTGGGAACCTTGCACCGTCAAGAAATCTGCACCGGGAGAAGAGCGCGCCCTTCAGACCTGAGGTTCCTGTGCCAAGATGCTCCCTGGACAAAGACTGATGCAATACAGGACTTTCCTCCAGAGCTGACAAGGAGAAAGCCTTCCCCTGGAGCGGACACCCTGAATATGGACTTGTAGCCTTTCAGACTGTGTAAGAATAAACCTTCCTTTGTTAAAGACATCCACTGTGTGATATTTCTGTTAGAGCAGCCTAGCTGAGTCTAGGCTAGAGTCTAGTCTAGCCTAGAGCAGTCTAGGCTAGAGTCTAATAAGATCCTGAGATTTGGGTTAGGCCTTGGCCAGGAGAAGTTGACCTTTAGTTTCTATGTTCTCAGAGTTCTCAGCAATGGGTTGGGGCCAGTGTGAAAGTTAATAAAGTTGTTATTTTACTTTCCAGCTGTACCTGTATATAGTTCAAGGTCTCATGGGAGACTGGTAGTGTGGCCTGGCGTAGGATGCCAGTAGATAATCATTTGTTTCATAAATCTGTATAGAACACCTACCATACTTCTCTTTTTGTACTAGGTTTTGGGTCTCTGGTTTTAATATAATCTAATAGACACCCTGGTGGCGTAGTGGTTACATGCTGTAGCTGCTAACTGAAAGGTCAGGAGTTTGAATCCACCAGATGCTTCTTAGAAATCTCGTGGGGAAGATATACCCTGTCATATAGGGTTGCTATGAATCAGAATTGACTAAATAGCAATTGGTTTGTTTGTTTTTTTTTTTAAATAGTATTCTCTAGGAGATCTAGTAGCACAATGGGTTAGCTACTGGCTTCTCACAGAAAGTTCTGCAGTTTGAACCCACCAACAACTCTACAAGAGAAAGACTTAGAGATACGCTCCCATAAACATTACAGCCTGGGAAATCCTATGGAGCAGTTATACTGCATCGTATATCATCTCTATGAGTTGAAATCAACTCAGTGGTGCACAACAGTAATGCCCCCAATTCCACCTTAACTCCTTGTAGAACTATTCAAATGATACTGTAATTACATGGAAATATAATGAGAAATAAATGGAGATTTCCTACTCTTTGTATGCACGTGACTTTGCAGAAGGCATCTATTACCTGTCAGTTTTAATCAGTAGTGCTGTTCTAACAGAAATACCATCAAGTGGATGGCTTTAACAAAGGAAAGTTTATTCTTACACTGTCCAGTAGGCTACAGGTCCGAATTCAGGGTGTCTGCTCCAGGTGAAGGCTTTCTCTCTGTTGTCTCTGGAGGAAAGTACCTGTGTTATATCAGTCTTTGGTCAGAGAGTATCTTGGTGCGGGAACCTCGGGTCTGAAGGACACCTCTACTCCTGGTGCTGCTTTCTTGATAGTGTGAGGTTCCCTACTCTCTGCTTGCTTCCCTTTCCTTTTATTTCTTGAAGGATAAAGGTGGTGTAAGCCACCCTCCATGGAAACTCCCTTTACAGTGGAGCAGGGAGGTGATCTTATGATGGGATTTACAGTTCTACCCTAGTCTTCTTACATACAGCATAGGAAAATCACAGAATGGAAAACAATCATAAAATATTGGGAATCATGGCTCAGCCACATGGCTACACACATTCTGGGTGGGACACAGTTCAATCCATGAAGCTGCTCAAAGTCATCCTTCCCTCCATTCTTGCTAATAAGGACCCAGTTTGGTTTCAGTTACGTATTCCCTCTCCTAAGACTCAAGGGAACATAGAAGTGATACAGCTGAAACCAATTCTTACCGGCTCATGAGAGGCGATTGCTAGATTTTCAGCAAGTTTGCCAGTCAGATAAACATAGCCATTATTAAAATTATGTTTATATGTAACTATACAAACTTGTAATTTAATAAATTACATAAAGGCCATAAATACTCAAAACTCACCATTTCCTAGTTATTTTCATACATTTAGCCATTACTTAGGCTCCTGAGGTTATGTACATCTATATCTGTGTGCACACATCTTGTCCAGACTCCATGTCCAGGGATATCACGTTAAAACAAAACAAAACAAAAAAACACTGCCGTTAAGTTGATTATGACTCATATCAACCCTATTGGTCAGAATAGAACTGCCCCATAGAGTTTCCAAGGAGCAACTGGCAGAGTCGAACTGCTGGCCTTTTGGTTAGCAGATGTAGCACCTAACCTCTATGCCACCAGGGTTTTGGATATCACATTGGTAGCTTAAAATTGGCCATTCATTTTGCCTAAGCCACAGTTCACATATTGTGTAGTTTTCCTCCACTCTGTGATTTTTCTGATGTTGTAAATCCTATTTTCTGCTTGTGATTAATAGGGCAAGATAGGATTATGTTACGGAAGATTTGGGTGGGACTGTAACTCTCTTAGTTAAGGTCACCTTCCTGATGCAGTGTTCAGGGGGGTTTCCCTGGGTGTGTCTTACCTACCTTTTAGCCTACAAGAGATAAAAGGAAAGGGAAGCAAGCAGAGAGTTGAGGACCTCACACCATCACGAAAGCAGCGCTGGGAGCAGAGTGTGCCTTTGGCCCTGAGGTTCCTGTGCTGAGATACTCCCAAGCCAGAGGAAGACTGATGCCACACAAGGAGCTTCCTCCAGAGCTGACAGACAGAGATAGCCCTTCCCTGAAGCTGGCAACTTGAACTTGGGCTTCTAGCCTTCTGGACGATGACAGAATAAACTTTTCTCGGTCAAAGCTGTTCTCTGATGGTATTTCTGTTGGAGAAGGACTAGATGACTAAGACAGCCATGGAAGGTGTATTTACTCTACAGAAGTTGGTACATACTATGCAAATCAGGATCTTACTGTTTCCCAGGATGGGCTAGTCTAACATTTACTAGCACAGAGTTGGGTAGTGTTATCCACAGTTTTAGGGGGAAATTCTTATTGATCTAAGTCAAACAGAGTAGTTCCATTTGTTTCACTTTGGCATGTGCCCTAATTCTGGTCAATGAGAATTGCTCTGCCCAAGGGTTTCTGAGAAATGCTTTCTAGCTTCTATAAAGGAGTCATAGGGTAGGGATGAGCTCTTTCTGTTTCTGACCGTATTATGTCTAGATATCGACTCGACGGCACTTGGCTGGCATGGCCTATTTGGACTTACAACAGCTACGTTATAAACATGTCAAGGCGGGTATACATGTTTGCATTCTCATGTATTTGGGCTTTGTTTATTTTTGTTTTTAGTTTTTTGGACCTTATGTTCAGAGAAAAAAGTTGACATGTATTTTTTTCATTTTCTAGAGGGGACCCTGATAGATGTGACGTCTGGGGGAACACTCCTCTACATTATGCAGCCTCCAATGGTCATGCCCAGTGCGTCTCATTCCTGGTCAACTTTGGTGCCAACATCTTTGCCCTTGACAATGACCTGCAGACTCCACTGGATGCTGCTGCCAGCAGGGAGCAGAATGAATGTGTTGTTCTCCTAGATAACGCTGCAACTTTTCAGAATAACAGGAACCCCAAGAAGGTCGCCAGGCTGAAGGAGCAGGCTCAGAAGAATGCCAGGAGGCAGATCAAAGAGTGTGAGAGACTCCAGGAGAAGCACCAAAATAAGATGGCCCGCAGGTACAGCAAGGAGGACTCTGGGACTCTATCTTCATCCAAGAGCTCGTTCTCCAAGGGATCCCTTTCAAATGCTTCTGTTTCTGGCACGTTCGGGTCATTGTCAAAGGGCATTAAAGACACCTTCAAGGTAACGTTCAGTAAGAACAGAAATACCGCAAAGCAGGTGGGGAAGGAGGGTAAAAGTGGGCAGAGGAACGTGATGGAAGTGTTCAGAGAGGAGGGGGAATACTCATTCTCCACGGACTTCAAAGATGAGCTCCAGTTCTCAGGAGAAGAGGACAACTGTGAGCAGCGCGAATCCATTCTCAACCGTCCGGGTCTAGGAAGTATTGTTTTTAGAAAGCAGGTTGTGCTTAGCCCTGAAGACTTTTCAGACAGAAAGTGGGAGCTGGGACTTCAAATGTCCAGTGAACTGCTTCAGAGACAAGTTACAGCAGAGGCTGACAAAGCTGAGGATGAAGAAGAAGAGAAAAATGACCAGGATGATGATCTGCCCTGGGATAAGGATGAAGTGGAGTGGGAGGAAGACGCGATTGATGCGACTCCCCTGGAAGTCTTTTTGCACTCCCACAATCTGGAAGCATTCCTCCCTGTTTTCACGAGAGAGCAGATTGATCTAGAAGCTCTATTGCTTTGCTCAGATGAAGACCTTCAGAGTATACAAATGCAGCTGGGTCCAAGGAAGAAAATTCTTAATGCCATAAGCAGGAGAAAGCAGGTGCTACAGCAGCCCGGACAGCTGGTCGACACCAGCCTCTGATGGAGAGGACTGAGTTAACACAGGCAAGCCCCCTGTTGTGTGGCGATGGCGCGATCCACTGGAAGCACTATTTTCTCCCCAGTGTAAGACCCCTGAGAAGAGTTGCTAGGGTTTCAGAGCTGCCAGTTTAAAAAGAGACCAACATCTACTCTTGAACTTGTTGTATGTCCGTCCAAATAACCACCAGTGAGAAACTCAAGGAGTCCTGGAAGCAAGAAGGTGGTGTGCCTGTCTGCAATGGTCTTTTTGTTATTTTTTCAATAAAGAGAAGATTAAGTGGATGACAGTGAACGGAAGGTTTTTTTTTTTGTCCCCAACTCTGGACTCAAAATCAGTTATAATTGTTGTATCTTTTTATCACAATAGCTTGCTGGTTACTTTTGATTGCCAGTCTGAAGATTCTAACCCCATTCTGACCTTTACTCGAAGACCACCTGTGGATGGAGATTAAAGCTCCTCGAGTAGTGGTTAGTGCTGCAGCTGCTAACCGAAAGGCTGGCAGTTCAAATCGCCAGGTGCTCCTTGGAAACTCTATGGGGCAGTTCTTCTCTGTCCTAGTGGGTTGCTGTGAGTCAGCATCAACTCCACAGCACTGGTTTTGTTTGGTTTTTGGTACTGGCCTGAGGCTTGGTGCCCAGGTTAAACGTTTATGTTTACAAATGGCAGAAATGGGTCTATAATTCCCCTACCTGAGAACAGAGACCAAGTGGAAGATGTAGGAAATGTAAGAGGTGAAAGCCTGTTGGCAGAGTGTTTAAGAGTTCAGCTGCTAAGCAAAAGCTTGGCAGTTCAAATCTAATAGCGGCTCTGTGGAAATGCTTTGGATAGTTCTACTGTATCCTATAGGGTTGCTATGAGTCAGAATTGACTTAATGGCAATGAGTTTGTTTTTTTTTTTAGCAGAAGAGAAGAGTGTGGGTTGCACAGCAGTTAAAGCGCTCAGCTGCTAACCAGCCAAAATGTCAGCAGTTTGAACCCACCATCTGCTCTGTGGGAGAAAGATGTGGCAGTCTGCTTCTGTAAAGATTTATGGCCTTTGAAACCCCATGTGGCAGTTCTGCTCTCTCCCAGAGGGTTGCTATGAGTCGGAGGTAACACGACAGAGTGGATTTGGATATGGTGTTGGTTTTAAGCAAGAGAGTGGGACAGAAAAAGGAAAGGAGACAGAAGAAAAAAATTGTGACCCATTTGATGATTTTTCTAGGGGTAAGTGTCTCCTGAAACTTATAAAAGAGAAAAAAAAATTGGTTCTTTGTAGAGAAGATTCCATTGTAGAAGTAAATTTAACATGTTTGTGCTCCTTATGTACATATATCGCCCTTGTCTATCATCACTGGAAACCCCGGTGGTCTAGTGGTTAAGTCCTACAGATGCTAATCCAAAGGGCAGCAGTTCAGATCCACCAGGGGCTCCTTGGAAACTCTAGGGGGCAGCCCTACTCTGTCTGTGGGGTCACCATGAGTCAGAATTGACTTAACAGCAATCGGTTTGGGTTTTTGTATTGTCATCACCACCACAGCTATAAATTGGCAGCATTGCTGATGACAGTTTTTGAAACCCCAGTTCAGCTGAAGCCCTGTTAAATAAGATTCACTGGATTTTTGGAACCAGACTTAGATCAAGTGGGGTTTACCATGGAATATATATATAATGTAGAAGCAGCTGTTTATCTTCAGAAGGTTTTCTGAGTCACATCTGTCTGGGTTACTATAAAAAATAGCATGGAGGATTTAAGCTCAGGGAGAATGCAGATACTCAAATCTGATGTATAATTGGCTCATTTTTCCTCATTAGATGGATTCAGAAGGCTTGTCAGTGATTGAATATGTTGCGTTAGCAGATGATTATGTTTTCAAATATCATATTTTGGTATTCTGGAATAAACTAAAATTCTACCTGCCTTCAATAGTGTGCATGCAAGTGGTTGGTACGTTAGAAGGAACTCAAAAAAGTTTGTAGTGTCTTAACCTAATAAAAGTACTAATAAAACTACTTCATTATTGCAGATGTTGGGGTCCCTTCTTTACATATTCCCAAAAATTGGTCCAATAAGAAACTTATAGCTAGGATTGTTTCTATGAAGTGTAGCCACTTTTTATTGTTATTTAACTGTCTTAGTCATCTAATGCTATAACAGAAATATCCTAAGTGGGTGATTTTAACAAGGAGAAATTTATTTCTTCCCAGTCAAGTAGGCTAAAAGTCCAAATTCAGGGCATCGGCTCCAAGGGAAGCCTTTCTCTGTTGGCTCTGGAGAAAGGTGCTTGCTATCGATCTTCTCTTGGACTGGGAACTTCTGAGGCACAGGGACCCCAGACACAAAGGATGTTCTCTGCTCCCAACACTGCTTTCCTGATGGAATGAGGTCCCCCGCTCTCTGCTTCTCTTTTCTATGCCAAGAGATAGCCTCAAGGCATAATATACTCTTACACATTGAGTCCTGCCTCACCAACACAACCACCACGTATCCTCCCTCATTAATATCATAGTGGCAGGATTCACAACGTACAGGAACATCACACAATACTGAGAATCATGGCCCAGCCAAACAGCTACTCACATTTGGGGGGCGTGGGGCGGGACACAATACAGTCTCTGACAGTTGCTTTCAGATTGACTCTAACTCACGGCAACCCTGTGTGCAACAGACCAAAGCATTGCCTAGTCGTGTGTCATCCCCATGATCATTGGCATGTTTGAGTTCACTGGAGAATATTGTTGTGCTTCATGGGGTTTTCATTGGCTAATTTTCGGAAGTAATTGTCAGACCTTTCTTCCTAGTTTGTCTTAGTCTAGAAATTCCACCAAAACTCATCCGATATAGTCCAATTTGAAATACCAGTGATATAGCTTCCAGCATCATAGAAGTATGCAAGCCCTCACAGTAAGTCAAACTGACAGGTGATGGATAAGCCCTACAGGGGGTGCTACTGCTAAACAGAGAGGACGCTCTCCAGTGGTGTTCTGCACATCATTATCAGAGGCAAAAATGATACAAAATAATGGATTTTAATAAACCAGAGGCTTCATGAGGTGGTATAAAAAACACTGGACTGGCAGTTTTGCTGTTTGAGAAACAATGTATGGTGTTAGGGAACTGTAAGGACACTCGCAGGTGATAAAAACAGATAGGTCAGCAGAAATGTCACCAGAATTCAGTATACTATGAGTTAGTTCTAATTATTTCACAGAAGTTGATACTTTTCTTTTCAGACGAAAGTTTACAGAATAAACTAGCTAGTACACATACTGTTATGACATTGGTTAACAACCCCACAACATGGCAAGACTGTCCCTTTTCAACCGTGGGTTCCCTATTCCTGGCTTTCCTGTCCCCTCCTGCCTTCTAGTTCTCGCTCCTGGGCTGGTGTGCCCCTCTAGTCTTGTTTCATTTTATGGGCCTGGTCAATCTTTGACTGAAGGGTGACTTCATTATTCAGCTAGAGGATATGTGGGCTACACTTCTCAGGGGTTTTCCTGTCTCTGGCCAGCAAGTCTGGTGTTTTGTTTTTTTAGTTTGAATTTTGTTCTACATTTTTCTCCAGCTCTACTGTGATCGCTGTCAGAACAGTCAGTGGTGGTAGCTGGGCACCATCCAGTTGCTTTGGATGCAGTTTGGTGGAGGCTGTTATAGATGTGGTCTGTTAGTCCTCTGGACTCCTCTTTCCATTGTAGGAAGCTGATACTTTCTAGTAAGGAGTTTCCATGCTGTCTGAACTGGAGAGGTGGCAGTTGGCTCAGAAAACATGGAAAGAGGAAGATAGTATGTTTGCCTAGCAGAAATGGAAACTCCCACCACGATTACCCCTTTGGCCTTTGTCTCAATTCTGTGGTGAGATAAATGGATGTGAATTTGAAGAAAATGCGATTTTAAAAACCTCGTATAAAAATTTCCACCAAATCCTGGATTAAAAAGGAGAGAGCAAGCAAAATTCCTTTTATGTAATCAAAGTGAATAATGCAAGCCTCTGTAAGGCCAGACAGAATACTGGGAGATAATTTGCCTTTTCCAGGAGCTGCATTTCATATCAGTTAAGGTAACCTAGCCTGTAGACTCCACAAGACTCAAGTACCGTTCCCCGATCATGTTCAGTTGCTCCATTTAAAGGGTAAACAGCATATCTATAATTATTTCAAAATTTGGCTTAAAACATATGACTAATATAGTCAGAACTACTTGGGCCTGAAATATCAGGGAGCAAAGGAGGTAAATTTCAGAGTTCCCACCATCTCGGTTATCTAGTGCTGCTGTAATGGAAATCCACACGTGGATGGCTTTAACAAAGAGAAATTTATTCTCTCACAGTTTAGTAGGCTAGAAGTCCAAATTTGGGCTGTTAGCTCCAGGGGAAGAGTTTCTCTCCCTGTTGGCTCTGGAGGAAGGTCCTTGTCATCAATCTTCGCCTGGTTGAGGAGCTTCTCAGGTGCAGGGACATGGGTCCAAAGGACACACTCTGCTTCCAGTGCTGCTTTCTTGGTGGTGTGAGGTCCCGAAGTCTTTCTGCTTGCTTCTCTTCTTTTCCCCTCTGAGGAGATTGGCTCAAGACACAAATCAGTTTTACAGACTGAGTCTTGCCTCATTAACATAAATGCTACTCATCCTGTCTCATCAACATTGTACAGACAGGATTTACAATGCATACAAGCTCTGACAAGTTCACGAACTCATCCTAGAAAAAGTGCTACATGCCTCATTGCTGAATAACACTGTAGTCATCTTCCAAGTACTTCCCCTGGGTAGCTATGCACCAACACCAGTGCCTAGTCCACCCTTCAATGCAATTTTGGACCTCTTTTTCTGGAATGACCATCAGATCTGTCATTGTATTACCCTTGATGTCCTGAATGTCATAAAAATGTCTTCCTTTCAATAGTTCCTTTATCTTTGGGTAAAGAAAAAAGTCACTGGGGGCCAGATCAAGTAAGTAGGGAGGGTGTTAGAATACAGTTATTTGTTTACTGGCTAAAAACTCCCTCACAGACAACTACACAATTAGGTTTGCAAATTTGCCACCACAGCACTGTGTGCAATGGCCGTTCCAGAAAGAGTTACAAATTTGCTCTGAAGGGTGGTCTGGGCACTGGCATTAGTGCAGAGCTTCCCAAGGGGAGTACTTTGAAGGTGACTGTAGTAATATTCAGCAATGTGATATGTAGCATTTAGAACAATTAAGTTCACAGACTTACTTGTTGGGCCTTGTAGGAAAAAATCACATTCGATGACAAAACGGTGGACAATCACACAGTGCTAGGAATCATGGCCTAGCCAAACAGATACACATATTTTGGGGGGGATACAGCTCAATCTATGACATCACCCTATAAAGTAGTCTAGTCTTGCCCTACTAAAATGTGTGTTCCTTGGGGACAGGGAGTTTTCTATTTTGGTTTCTGATATATCCCTTTAACCTAGTACTGGTCTGACACATAGCAGGAGTTAGAGGACAGGTATAAATTACTCTGGTCTTTTGAACCCTGGGAACTTGACCAATTTCAGTGGTCTTCATGGCATCTGAGGTGTGCACCATCTCCAGGCACAACTTTGAAAGGCAAAAATCGTTCTCCTCGTTCTACACATTACTCCTTCCTACCCCAACTGCATATTCAGGAGTTATCAGTCAGGTTAGAAGAAATGAGTCTGTTCATGTGACTTCTGCCCCTCTGTGGAAGGTATTTTTCCCTGTGAAGGGGCGGGGGTCTCACTAGGCACTTTTGTGCCATTCTTATGGGCCTGTTAATGATTTATAGAGTCACTGCATGAGGATTCTCCCAAATTTTCAGCATCAAAGATAGAGCATCTCTGCAAGAGTGGGAGGAAAGAGATTGGGATCTACGTTTTACCTGTTCCCTCCTGGCTGGTCTGCAGCTGGCAGTGGCTGCCTTCTTCCATCTAAGGCCACAGCTGCTGCCTGGCAACTTGATGCTACAGCTGTAGTGCTCACTGGATTCCACCAACTGCTCCCGTCTTTTGCCCCTTCAAGCTTAGAAATGGTAGCAGCTTCTTTCTTCTGCTGGTTCTGGGGCACTTTACCATCGCTTCTTCCCTTTCCCACCCCTTTCTAAATACCCATATCCATTACAATCAAGTCCGTTCTGACTCATAGCAACCCTGCAGTACAGAGTAGGACTGTCACTGTAGTTTCCCAAGAGTGCCTGGTGAATTCCAACGGCTGACCTTATGATTAGCAGCCATAGCACTTAGCCACCACACCACGGTGGTTTCCCCTTTCTATATAGTCCTTATTAAATTCTCTTCAGTCACCCCCTTTGACTGTGGCATCTGTTTCCTATCAGAACCATATATTATGTGCTCCTGGAACAACAAAGCACTGTACCATGATTATGTTTTGATGTATCTCTCTTCACTTCTATACTGTGAGTGGCTTGTGAACAAGGACAATTTATCTTCTGCTGAATCTCTGATGCCTAGCACACAGTTATAATAGGGGCTTTTGTGGGGGGAAAAATACATGAATGAATGAAGCCATTTTTAATAATCTCACCATCACATACCCTTCTCTGCCCATTACTCAGGGTTATGACTATTAAGATCCCCAGAAAAACTCAACATTCACTGAGGTGTGCAGAATCAGATCAGATCATATGAGTATTTTGTTCCAATGCAAAGGTTCCTATCCAGACAATCTGGCAAACACGATGTACCATTGGCTAAGCTACCTGGAGCAAGGAGAGGGCCCTACTAGGAGGAGTACAGGTAGAAAAGCAAAGCAAGCTAGCGTGCTTTCTTTGCTGCTGACTTATAACCAGACTGAGGGCCTGAATTTTGGTGGGTTCTTTGTGAGCAAAGGCAAAACTGCTCGTGATTCAGGGGCTCTGGGAAATCCCTTCTATACCACGCTGTCCCCATTACTAAGTTAAAAAGATTGGGCTAGATGATACCTAATGGCCCCTTCAGCGCTGATGCTGTAGTGAACCTCTGTGGATGTTGCTTACCCAGTATCTAGTCCTCTGTCTTTTTGGTAAGAGACCCCTTTCCTTCCATCAGTTCACGAGGTCAGATGAGCTGGTTCTCCCTGTGACTTCAAGGGTGGGCATTTAAGGGAGGCCTGGATGATCAGGGCATCAGACCCTCGAGATAATATGGTGGTAGAGGAGTAGACACAGGGTCCCAGGCTGGCCAGCAGGGGTTTCCATTTCTATTAGCCACGATTTTAGGCTGAGAAATGGGTATATGTTCATAGTCCAGTGAATCTTAGTTTGGGTGTTTTTTTTTTTTTTTTAATCTTAACTGTTAGGGAAAAGAACTTTTATTTCTGCTAGAACTGTACACAAGGACAATACAATTTTTGCCACTTACAGAAGAGTGCTTGCTTGCTAACGGAGCCAACTCTGAAGAGTACAGAGCTGAGGGAGGGAGAGAACAAAACTGGGTCCTAATGACACTTGAGTCCCTGAAGACAGCTACAGCTAAAACCAGAAACCTCTGTGCTGCTTCATCCCAAGAGCCAATGTATTCCATTCTCCAAGTACTCACTCATTCATTGCCCTTAAGGTAGTCTGAGTTATAGTCACCATCACTTTTGACCAAAGAAGTCCTGACCAGTATACTCTATTGTTCCTCTGGAGTACTGGTGGCGCAGTAGTTAAAAGCTTGGCTGGTGACAAAGCAGTTCCAATCTACCAGCATCTCCTTGGAAACTGTACAGGGCAGTTCTGTTTTGTCCTTGAGTTGGAATCAGCTCGTATTGTTCCTTTAGACTTTAATTATAAAGAAACAGTTAAAAGGCCACATACTATATGTGTATAAAATGTGTATGAAATGTCTAGATTCAGCAAATCCATAGAGACAGAAAGGAGATTAGTGATTGCTAGAGGTTGAAGGGCAAGTGGGAATAGAGAGTGATGATTAACAGGCATCAGTTTTCTTTTGGGGGTGGTGACAATATTCTGGAATCAGATCGTACTGATGAGGGCTGCACGACACTGAATGTGTTACACTGAAGCCTGTGAAAGCTGGAAACTGTAAGGTGGAAACCTGTCAGAAAAGGAAATGTAAGTATTTGCCACTAAATGAATGACGGAAAAGTGGTAAGACTGCACCCTGTCAAAGGGAGAAAACTTGGAAGATTCGGAAAAACAAGGCAGTCCTGTCAAGTTCTGGCTTTCACAGGTTTCACTGTAAATGCTACTGAATTATATAGTTAAAAGGGTGAATTTTATGGTACAGGAATATCTCAATTCAGGTAGGAAAAAAATGTTAATTGCAGTCACTCCTCAAGAGTGAATGGTCTCTCACAATGGAGCTCACTAAGTTCAGTCTCACTGGCAACACAAGAATAAAAAGGGGTGCATCCTGAGATCTCCACTAAAAGACCTCAATTGATGGTCCAGTGGTTTCGGGGTTCCCCTGAGAGCATGGCCCCCGGCCCTGATGCTGCCCTTACCCATAAATTATAACGAATGTCCACTCTTTGGACAGGAATGGATTGGACTTGGCAATACAGAGTGGCCATATATTGGATGCACTTTATGGTTCTATACATCTGTAGGATATCAGCCTGCTGACCTCTGGCTGGAGGAAGGAGAGTGGGTGGAGAGGAGGGGAAAGGAGGCTGTTGGGAGGATGAGACATGTATGGAGCAGAGAGGAATAGTGTGCCATCACCAGATGGGGAGAGCAGTGGAAGCTGCATATAGGTGGGTATGTAAATTTATACGGGAATGTACATTTTCACTCAGTCATGTTAAATAAAAAAAAAAAGAGGGAATGGTCTCAACAACAACAAAATAAATAATAAATGAAACAATGTACAGATGAGACAGGAGGTAAGAGGGAATGTTGTATTTTCTGCAGTTTTTCTGTAAACCTAGAACTACCCTAAAAGTCTAAGTTTAAAAAAGAAGTTTAAAAAAGTTTTAAAAAAGTTTTTAAAAAGTTTAAAAAAGAAGAAATAGAGTCAAGAGAAACCATTGGTCTTCCTCACTTCCCTTGCCATGAACAGTAGACATTATTAAAGTAAGTGCTTCACAACTGTAAAATGCTTTATTTCAAGGAAATACAAAAGGTACTGAAATACAAGTGAAAGGAACATGCCATAACCCAGTATAGCAAGGAAGTGGGTACCCAAGTTTGGTTTTCCAACTACAAACAGGATTGGGGATAAGACATAGTAGGCACAAAGCTATAGCTCACTGAGCACTGTGCTCCCTCAGTGGATCTAGAAATTACGAGACGACCAGTGGTGATATCCCTTGAACAAGGCTTCTGGGTTTTATTTACCAGATGACCAGGAATCATAGACTAGTTTGGCTGCGACTGTGTCCTCCACCGCCATTCCTGAAATGAACAGAAATTTGGTTCACTTTTTGTCAGAATTAGGTCTTCCTAAAACAACCCAGCCTCTTTGACTAGCAGTTTCCTGAGATGGTGTCCATGCTCCCATGGAGCAAACTGGCCAAGCCCATCCTTTGTTGGGCTTATGCCTTTGACAACTCAGGTGGGAATGTGGCTTCTCATGGAAACCTTCCTCACGTCAGCAAGTAGGAAATTAGGAAGAGAGGAAACAAAGAGGTCTCAAGCTATACTTTCTGTCTGGGTCTCTTTCAGAAGACCTATTTCCCTTCAGCTCTCTGTCTTTTATAACATTTTTATTCCCTACCTCCACCACTGAAGAATATATTCTTCTGAGTTTCATTTAATCCTAAATCAAAATGATTGACTGCTGACACTTGCTTTGTGCAAATGGTTTACTTGCACACTTCAATCCTCACGACAACTCAAGTAGCCAGCCAAGTGCCGTCGAGTCGGGTCTGACTCAGTCAGGAGGTGGCAAAGAAACCATGACTCAGAGAGGTTAAGTCACTGGCTTAAGGACATCTGCCCAGGGAGTGACAGAGAAGGGCATCCAATTCAAGACAGTCCAATTCCAGAGTTCATGGGCTGAATCAGGACACTAAAACATGTAAATAATTGACCTGAAAGATGGATTTCACAGTGATTCATCTACAGAGTCTGGTGAATCATTCCTCTTCCCATTTCTTGCTAGATTTGTGTTCTGGTTAAATTTGGGTCCCTCTTACCCAAAGACTTGAACACTGTGGTCTTCTCACACTGGGCTGGCTTTACTCCCTTCACCACTTCTCCCAGCTCAGCAAAGATCTCAACCTGTGAAACAAACACACACTGACCTAAGTCATGACACTGAAGTCTGCTGGCATCTGAGGCCAGCCCAGTGCATGCCAGAACTGGATAAGAGATGAACTTGATAAAAGTCCATTTGAGAACCAGATGATGTCCAGAAGAATGCCTTCTTCTGAAATTTATTTTTGGATAGCATCTGCCTTTGTGAGACTGTGAATGCAGAGATCCACATTTGTGGCTAGGAGAATTTCCTGCCAAGTCACTGTGTCGGTGAGGAAATGGGCATGTTCTTATTTAAACATTCACTTTGGCAGCCTCTTTCTTGGTTCTATGCCCTGATTAAAGGGGGGGGGTTGGGGTGCGGAGACTAGACGGTAACCAAGCATGGTGCTGCTTATTGTGCTGGCCACATTGGGAAGGCTTACAGGCTGCAAAAGTCTCTTACATTCCAACCCCACAGCCCTATAGGACAGCCTAGTCCAGTGGAAAAGTCCCTCAACTTCCCTCTTCCAGCAAAGGGGAGAAGAAACCATACGTCATCACCATAATCGTCACATTATTCTGGAAGGTGATTAAAAAGGAGCTAGTTCTCCCACAAGGAGGTGGAGGTGATCAAGATCTGAAACTGGCTAAGCTGAAGAAGAAATGAATGAAACTCTGGGATCCAGGAGGGGCCAGCTGATGCAGCAGCCCACCAGGAGAGGCTGCTCACCCCTGACAAGAGAACATCTCCAGACTCCTTGAGGGCGGCCTCCCTGGAATCCACATACAGCACCGCCTGTTTCATGAGCTCATCATCCAGTTCTCTCCAGTCGGGTCTGCTGGCTCCAATGGCTGCAAGATACAGAAGCAAAACCTAAGCCCAGAAGCAGCCCTAAAGGGATATACTAAGAGGGCCACAGTGTGCAAGAGGGCCAGGGCCAGGAAAAGGAGGTGACAAAGGACAAGAGGAAACATTCACATTTGGAGCACTTCCTTATTTTCTCAAGACAAGCTTCTCCCAATCCACAGGACTGAATGCATCTTAATAATAATCATACCTATCATGCTTTCCTTTCCATTTCCTATGCCACCTCATTCCTACAAGGATTTGAGATGACTTAGCATTCATTTGTTGGGTGCCTTTCCCACATGCTGTCTAATCCTTACATTAGCACACTTCACTGTCTGATTCCCACTTGACAAATGGTAGAAACTGAGGCTAAGAGAAGTGAAAGTGCTTGTTAAGTTTCCGTATCTATTAAGTGACTCCAGGTCTGTCACAGTACCAAGACTTTCTGTCATGTCTCACTTACCAAGAGCAATGATTTTCTTGCAAAAGCCCCCAAACGGAGATAACCTTTGTAGGTAATTTGCATCTCACATTCCTCTACCTGCATGGGGTCTGCTTGCTCTTCAACAATTCCCATTCCTCATCCATAGCCATTTCTCTCTTAAGATAAAAGAGCCCAGTGTCAGGGTTGCAAAGAAGCCCCAACAAGAAAACTCAGTCCATCGTGGCCCCTAGCTTTCCTATCCTCTGCCGAGCCTGAGACGTTGATGATGACTCCGGCGCATCCTGTCTGCTGGTAGCAGGACATAGGATAAAGCAGAAGCGGCACCCACAGGCCTGCAAACATCAGCAGGCAATAGAAATGAGCGAAGTGGGTCAGAGGGCTAGACTGGGAATAGGAGATGAAGGCACACAGAGGAATGCAGGCCCTTTTAGAGGGGACAGTCACTCTTTTGCTCCAGCTAATGGTTGCCATGTGAGTATGCAAATTCGTTACTATTGGATATAACCTTTTTTTTAAAAAAAAAAAAAAAGAGAGAGAGAGAGAGAAGCAGGGAATCTACTTGCATGTGGTATTTTTCAGCTTTAAAAACACACTATGGCCCAAAGAAAACACATTTGCTGGCTGGATCTAGTCCATGGCCAGCTAGCCTTTGGAAACAACAGTAGAGCCTTATACCAATATATGCGGCATTCATACGCCTTTGTTTACTTATTCCCTCTCCCGCTGTTCTCCCTTGCTCTAGTTTTCAAAGAGAAGGTTAACAAATGCCCATCTTGAAGGCTGTCTGTGTAGGGAACTCTATAGAACAAAAGTACTAGCTAATGAAGCTCCTAAATAAATCACAAGCTGGTGGGAAAAGCCCCAGGTTCTCAGACCACTCCGTAGGGCTGCCCTGTTCCCCAGGGACAGCCTCTGCTTTGGAGCTGGCAGCTGTCAAAGGGTTGTGTGAGGCCACTCAGGCAGATGGAGGTGGGCCAGGGGGCACAGGGAGGGACTTGATTGAGACTGGGCTCCCACCTAGATTTACAGTGGGGCTAGAATGCGTCAGTCCCTGGGCAGTGCAGATGGGTAACAAGCTTGGCTGCTAACTGAAAAGCTGCTGGTTCTGGTCCACCTAGAAGCTTATCAGAAGAAAGGCCTGGTGATGTACTTCCAAAAACAAAATCAGCCGTTGAAGACTCTGGTGGATGTCAGATGAGAACATAAGGGAAGCATGGAAGAGGCTAGGATTGGGCCTGCTGCTTAGCCAGGCTGTAAAGTTCATAAAATGCATCAATCATGTTTCTAATTTGTTGACCGCACTTGTGGTATAGTTTTCTTAAGTATATTTGAAGCCTCCGTTAATAAAAAAAACCAATTTTATCCCTAGGTCTGGAAAACAGAAGCGACTCCTTGACTCAAAATCACGTCAGCCCTTCCTGGTGAGAGATGCAAAGTGTGGGATGGATTGGATGTGAGGGAGAGTCTCTCATGCTGGCTTTGAGGATGGAGGGTCCATGTGGCAAGGAGTGTGGGTGGTTTCTAGGAGGTGAGAGCAGCCCCAAGAAAACAGGAACCTCAGTCCTACAACTGTATAGGAACTTAATCCTGCCACAATCATGTGACTTTGGAAGAGGACACTGAACTCTAGATAAAACCAGTCTCTCTGGTGAGATCCTAAGCAGAGGACCTAGCTATTCTGTGCCTGGATTCCTCAACCATAGAAACTGTGAAGTCATGTATGTATGTCATATTAAACTGGGGGAAAAAAAATCAGTTCAACCTTGCTGAAGATTCCATTGGAACTAATTTCACCAAGAAATAGTTTCTCTTGATGTCCCAATGCCTTCCAGATATAGTTGTATGGTCCATAAATCCATGACCCACCAACCAAGTGCATTAACCATTTGTGCCCAAGGATTCCTATGCTTGGCTGAGGTTCATGTCCCCCCAGAGTTCTGTGCAACAAAGGCCTGGTGATCAACTTAACAAAAAACCAACCACTATAAGCCCCTCAGGAGCACAGTTCTATTGCAGCACACACAAGAATTGCCATGAGTTGCAGTTGATGGCCAGTGGCATCTGTGTGCTTAACCATTGCCCCACCAGGTCTCCTTAGGCTTTTCCATACGCCCTTGAAAAGCTTGAGCTTTCTACATCATGAATAAAAGGTCTGTCATACACAGCCCTTGGTCCCAGCGCAGAAACGAGTCTGCCCACTGCCTGCCCCTGGCTTGTGGGAACACTCTACTTACCATTGATATGAGCCCCCGCCTTCACCCATTCACCAAACAAAATGGGCTCTGTTGCCATGGTGACTGTGATGATCACATCTGCCCCCGTCACAGCCTCCTGGACAGACGAACAGACTCGTACCTCACCTTGCACTGTGTTTGCAAACTTCTCCGCATTTTCCCTCGTGCGGTTCCATATCCTCACCTTCAGTGGGGGAGCAAGAGGGACATCGGTGCCATATTTTGGCTGTTTACATAACACCAAGCCCGGGGGTACCAAGAGAAAGCTGAACCCTTGTGAGGAAGAAGCTGTGATTATCTAAATCATACACTATGCAGAATGAGCATCCAATGATGTTCATTCAAGCAGGCATCTGTCTAAACTCAAATGAAATCCACTACTGTCAAGTCCGTTCCAACTCATAGTGACCCTATAGGACACAGTAGAATTGTCCCATAGGATTTCCAAGGCTGCAATCTTTATGGAAGCAGGCTGCCACATCTTTCTCCCATGGAGCAGTGGGTGGGTCCAAACTGGTGACTCTTTCAGTTAACAGTTGAGTACTTGACCTGAGACAGACAGCTCAGTAATTTAATAGGTATTGCCATGCGCTCCTTGGAAACTCTATAGAGCAATTCTACTCTGTCCTTTAGGGTTGCTATGAGTCGGACTCGACTTGGCATTTGGTTTGTTTTTTTGGTTTTAGATAGTTTAATGATTAGCACAGCAATTTTAAATGTAATGAACACAGAAATAAAATTTATATCCAAGTAAGTTCACCAAGGAGCTCTGGTGGCCCAGTGGTTAAAGCACTCGGCTGCTAACAATAGGCTAGCAGTTGGAACTCACCAGCCACTCTGTGTGACAGAGACATGGCAGTCTGTTTCTGTAAAGATGTACAGCCTCAGAAACCCTATAGGACAGCTCCACTCTGTCCTAGAGGGGTGCTATGAGTTAGAATCACCTCTATGGCTGTGGGCTTGGTTTTTAGAAGTTCAACAACCAAGGTACAAGTAATACACCTAGCCGTAAGGGAATGGTTAACAGCGGTACCCTCTTGAAGGGAAATTACACAAATATTATGCATAAATGAGATAATGTGGAAAAGTAATAATGTTAGAATATTCAGTGAAAAGATAGGATATATATTTGAATATATCTAAGATGATTAAAACTATATTTAAAAACAACTAATGATTAAAGTAACTAATATTAGAAAATGTTAGTTGTTTGTCTTTGAAAACAAACAGAAGCATACTTTTATTTCTCTTGTTTTCTTCCTTAGTCTATATTTCCCAAAGTAGATACATTATTTTCATTATGAAAATACTTAAATACTTTCAGTCTTTCCTACCTTTACACATTCATATAAAAAATAAAATAAAAGAAGCATGGCTCATTTTCAGAAGAAAGTAGGAGCCATGACTGGGGCAAAGTAGACCAGTATCTAGACCAACCTGTTGGTGTAGTGGTTAAGAGCTACAGTTGCTAACCAGAAGGTCAGCAGTTCAAATCCAGAGCCAGCAGGGTGGGAATGCTCTGATTCGTGATGACCCTGTGTATCACAGAGTAGAACTGACTCCATGGGTTTTTCCTGCCTGAAATCTTTATGGAAGCAGATTTTCAGGTCTTTCTTCTGTGGCAGCACTGGCTGGGTTCAAACTTTGAGTGCAGACTATTCGTGCTACCTAAGGAACTGGATTCATAGCCCTGAACACCTAAAAACTCACAGAAGTCTCCTAAGAGAAGCACAGAGAGGCACCAAAAAGACAGGGTAAATAATAATAATTTAAAAAAACCAAACCCACTGCTGTTGAGGAGATTGCAACTCATACTAACCCTACAGGGCAGAGGAGAACTGACTCATAGAGCGCCTGGTGGATTTGAACTGCTGACCTTCTGGTTAGCAACTGTAGCTCTTAACCACTACACCAACAGGTTTTCCATTGTATGATGGATATAATATAAGCCTTTAACCAAGCAAATTGGCTGTGTCCTCAAGCACACCCAGTGAACTAAAAAACTGGAAAGGGGTGTTTTAGGCCTTCCCTTCTACTCTCCACCTCCACTGGGACTACTGGTGAAGTCATTAAGGTCGTTAATCGTCTAGACCGGACTCTTTCTGTTTTTTTTTATTGTGATTGAAAGTGTACAATCCAATTTAAATTTGCATGCCCGCCTATCTGCAGCCCCTTCTGCTCTCCTTGCCTGGTGATAGCACACTTCTCCTTTCCATTCTATGCATGTCATATCCTCTTAACCATCTCCTACCCCCTTGTCTCCACCCGCTCCACTCCCTTCTAGTAAGAAGCCAGTAAGACGACATCCTATAGATGCATAAAACCATAAAATACACACATGATATGGTCAGTCTGTGTCCCCGAGTCCAATCCATTCCTGTCCAAAGAGTTGACCTCAGTAATGATTTATGATCAGGGGCAGCAGGAGGTCTAGGGGCCATGCTTCCAGGGGAACTCACAAGCCTTCAGACCATCAATTGCAGTTTTTTAGTGGAGTTCTTAGGGTGCACCCTTTCTTTTCTTGTGTCGCCCTTGGGACTCTACTTTGTCATACTACCCTTGACCTACTATTTCAGAGCAACCCATGATGCATGTGAAGTACAGACAAAAGTCCCTGGCTACCCGCTTCCGTCTTCTTCCTAGCCACCCCTGGACTTACCTCCTTAAAGGAGAATTGCTCCATGAAGATCTCGTAGTGGCTGTAGGCCTGGACTCCAGCCCCAAGGATGCACAAAACTTCACTGCTGGGGTGTTTCAAAAACTAGTTGAGAGTCAAGAGGTAGAAAAGGGCAAAGGAGGCATTAGCCAGCTGCCAGGTGAAAGGTAGAAAACATAGTTTGAATATCAAGAGCCTGTGGATAATCAGGGAGACAGCACTCATGTTTCAGATCCCCTCTGTGGAATGGGGAAGGAAGGAGCCCACACTGAGCACCTAACATATGCCAAGGCTTTACCCTTGTTATCTCATTTAGTCCAGGTGATGACCCCATGTGCTCGACTGTTGTCATTAGCTGCCATGAGTCTTGGCAATGTGATGTACAATGGCAGGAAGCACTGCCCTTTCCTGAACCCTCACCAAAACTGACCACGAGTGGGTTATTATTGTGATTCACGGTGTTTTCCTTGGCTGTTTTTTGGCAAGTAGCTTGCCAGGCCTTTCTTCATAATCTGCTTAAGTCTCGAGCTCCACTGAAACCTATTTAGCATCATAGCAACACACAACCCATCACTTAACAGACAGGTGGCTGTGTTGGAGGTGCACTGGCTGGGAATCAAACTCAGTTCTCCCACGCGGAAGGTAAGAATTCTACCACTGATCCACCACTGCTCTCCCAGAAGAAGATTAGGGACACATTACTATTTTCCCATAAGCATGCACAGAAGTAAAATTTTGCATATGAGTCTGCTAGATTTCTCATTTAAACAAAGAATTTGAAAGTCTGTGTTGTATTTGCAGTCACCAACGTTTTGCATGTACTCTGTGTCTTCCTGCCATACAAGCTTCCTTGCAGTTACTCAAGCACTTGTGACTTCTTCAAGACCTCAGGGCCTTTGCACACATTTTTTCCTCTGCCCGGTAATGCTTTCCCCTCCACCCCTTGCAAGTAGCAATTATTATCCTTAAGACTGAGTTTAAATTTCACTTCCTCAAGAAAAGCCTTCCCCAACCCTGCAGGCTAGATAGAACTTGCCACCAAAAATAATAAATCAATAAAAGGAAAACTCCATACCTGTTGCCATCAAGTCAATTCCAACTCAGAGCCATCGTGTAGGCTAGAGTAGAACTCAAGGAGTCCTTTGATTATTTCAGTCTGCATTGGATTTGGCTATAATTAAAACCCAGTTCCCTAAGCTGTGTACTCTAGTCCATACCACTCGTATTCAGTTACCAGATTAAACCTCTCATTCTTCCCTTCCCACCATGTATTTAGAAAATCATAACACACTCACAGTTTGAACACTTGGTCTTTGCTGCTCCAACCCTATCTGGGATCACCAGACTTTCTTAACGTGTAAGCCCTCATAGTCCTAAAACCTTGTACTTCTCCACTGAATGTACTACGTTCCAGACTCCAATCATTCCCAACAGACACCCAGTTTTAAAGCCTCCAGCCTCCCAAGTTGTCTTGTTTTGTTTTGTTTTTCCCTTGTAAGAAGAATATTTGTGAAGTACCTGGAACACCGCTCAGGAAACTCATGCCTTATTTATCTAGCGCTGCTATAGCAGAAATACCACAAGTGAGTGGCTTTAACAAATTTATTTTCTCACAGTTTAAGAGACTAGAAGTTCAAATTCAGGGCGCTGGCTCTAGGGGACTGTGTTCTTGCTCTACTGGCTCTGGGAAAATGTTCTCGAATCTTCTCAATTATCTGTTGGCCTGGCGTTCCTTGGCTCATTGGTGACCTTTATGTGATACGGCATCTACCTTCCCCAACTGTGGTTCTTTGTTTAATCTCTTTCATATCTCAAGAGACTGACTTAAAACACACCCTACAATAATATTGTCAACATAATAAAGAAAACCCATTCCCCAATGGGGTTATAACAACAGGGGTAAACCAAGTCGATTCGAACTCGTAGCAACTCCGTAAGACTGTAAATCTCTACAGATGCAGACTGTCACATCTTTCTCCCATGGAGCCACTGGCGGTTTGGAGCCACTGACCTTTCTCTTAGCAGTGGATTGCTTTAAGCACTGCGCCAACAGGGCTCCTTAACAACAAGTATAAAACTGTTGCCGTCAACTTGATTCGGACTCATAGCAACTCTACAGGACAGAGTAGAACTATCTTACAGGGTTGCCAAAGAGCAACCAGTAGATTCAAACTGCCGATCTTTAAGTTTGCAGCCAAGCTCTTAACCACTGGGCCACCAGGTCTCCTAACAACAGGTATAGGGGGTTAGGATTGACAACACGTGTTTATGGAGGACACATGTCCCACAATCACACTCACCATCCTCACTGCTGGTTACTCTTTCTACCCCGAGTGCTCTTTTCCACACTTTTGCATGATTCGCTTGGTTACTTTTTTCAGTCTTTACTCAAATGTCATCTTCTCAGGAAGGTCTTTCTTGGGTCATTGAAAAGAATGTGTGCTCCATTCTCTGTTTGAATCACTTTGGTATCTCTAATGTTTAGAACAGCGCTGACGCATGGTAGAAGCCTGGTCAGGACCGACTGAGCGAATACAGGAAGCCGGTCCAGTTCTGCTTGGCTCACCCCCCGCCTCTTGTCCAGCACTAGCTCTGGCCTACAGGCTGACCGTGCTGGTTCACTAGCAGCAGCGTGGTACAGGGACAAGGAATCAGAGGGGTCAGGTCTTATATTCTTGCTCTGCCATTCACTAGCCGTCTGCACCTGAGCGACTCATGAAGCTTCTCTGAGCTGCAATGCCTGCACCCGGCAAATGGAGACAATCCTACCTGCTCTGCAAGGTTGATGTGGGGGCTAGGGATAAATGCATGCAAAGCACCCGGAACCTCGTCGTGTTCAATAAATGGTAGCTGTCAATTTGTCACTTTGTCATACCGTGGTGACTTGCATGTTGCTATGGTGGTACTCTACTGATATTTCAAATACCAGTAGGGTCACCCATGATGGAGGGGTTTCAGTGGATCTCCTAGGCTAGGTAGACAGGGTTGGTGATCTAATTCTGAAAATTAGCCAGTGAAAACCGTATGCCTTATGATAGAATATTTGGCCAATAGTGATAGAAGAAAGCCTGGTGGCACAGTGGGTTAAGTGCTATGTCTGCTAACCAAAAGGTCAGCAGTTCAGATCCGCCAGCCCCTCCTTGGAAACTCCATGGGGAAGTTCTTCTCTGAACTCTAGGGTTGCTGTGAGTTGGACCTGACTCTACAGCAGCGGGTTTGGTTTAGTGTAGTGGTAGAAAGTCAGCTCCCAGGTTAGAAAACCAAAACAAACAAACAAACAAAAAACCCACACAAACCCATTGCTGTTGAGTCAGTTCTGACTGTAGGGCAGAGTAGGAGCAGCTGGTAGATTTGAACCGCCAACCTGTTGGTTAGCAGCCAAGCTTACAACCACTACACCACCAAAGCTCCAAAGCACTCAAAATACACAGTGGCCACAACGGTGGAAGCGAGCATATCAGTGATCGCGAAGGTGGTACCGTATTGCATCACCACGAGTTGGAAAGCAGCTTGATAGCAACAACAACACTTAATTTCATGAATCCCTGTACTTAGCTGACAACCCATATTTGGCATATGGAGTTCCAACTCTATTCAAAATCAGATGACCATAAAGTTTCTGACTTCTCCCTTAGCCAAACTTGGGACACCAAAACCCACCCATCAGCTCACCTTGATAGCACCGCTAGCCACTGACCTTACCTTGGTGGCAATGGCAGACACTGCAGCTGTTCTCTTGGCAGTTATGACATTTCCATCCATGACCTTGTAGAAAAAGGAGACAGTGAGAAAAGGGGACCTCCACGTACTACTGAAGCCCTAAAGAAGCATCTCTAAAAGACTAGCTCTAGAATTTTTAGAGTATCCCACAAAGAGCCTGGTTGGGTGTCAGACCTGGTTCCAATTACTCCAGTTAATGAGATTTGCAACTTTGAACAAACAGCTTAATCTCTAAGCCCCAGTTTCTTCACCCATAAGAATAAAGACAATGCCAGCCATTCAGAGGGTTAATGTGAGGATTAAATGCATTGGTGGATATGAAAACATTTATCACTTGCCAAGCTCCCAAGAACTGCCCATTTTCTTTTTCTTGGCCTGGGAATCTTGAATAACCTAATTAAGGAGAGGCTTCAAGGATAAGATTAAGTCACTTGACATCTATGTAAGGGTTATGAAGCCCTGCTGTTTTGTTGCTGCCTCGAGTCAGTTTCAACTTACCGTGACCCTATAGGACAGAGCAGAACTTCCCCACAGGATTTCCTAGGCTGTAACCCTTTGGGAGCAGATCACCAGGTCTTTTCTCCCCGAAAGTGTCTGATGGGTTTGAAACACTTTTTGATCAGCAGCCAAGCACTTAACTATTGCACCCCACAGCTCTCTGAGACTCCACCTCAGTAGTTCTCCACTTGTACTGCACACCTGGGGAGCTTTCTGAAGATACAGATGTCCAGGCCCAGCTCTTGGGTTAACTGAATCTGAATCTCTAGGGGTAGGACCTAGACATCCTCACTTTTAAAAGGTCCTAGGTCACTCTGATGTACAGTGAGGGTTCAGAATTAAAGTCTAGCTAAGGCCAATACCTGCCTTTTCAGTATTCTCCCCTACCCAGGGAAGTATCATTATTTCCTTTTACAGATAAGAAACTGAGTCACTTCTTTGCTACTGAGAGGATTCAGCAAAGAACTAAAGCTTGACACTTAGTTTCAGTGCCTGGTTGGTCCCGGGCACTGAAGGGTAGTGTGGGTGCCATCTCCAACTGGATAAGGATAAGTGGGGAAGAGCTAGAGACATCTCAGAGGACTAATGGACAGCCAGATTCCTTGAGAAGCTAGAAATTCAGAGGGGGAGGGGGCAGAGTCAAGATGGCAGACTAGAAATTCAGGGGGAGAGAAAAAGGGGACCTGAGGATTCAGTGAAGGATTAGGTAGAATGAAAGGGAGTCTCTCACAGCATCTCAACTGCCTGGTCTCCGAGCCAGCTTGGGGGTCACAGAACACAGAAGGTCAGGGCACAAGTGCCACATTCAGATAGACCTAAGGATTGATGCTGGGTCTTTCACTCACCAGCCATATGACCTCAAGCAAAGTGGGTCCTCCGACTAGAGTCTGGAACCCTGGGGACCGCAACAGAACTGGGAGGTGGGGGTTTGGGGGTGGATGAATAAAAACTTCCAGAGGAATATCATCAAAATTGAATGAGGTCAGTAACTCCTCCCTTGCACCCGATAAACACTCAATAAGTCACAGTTAAAGAGGCAGTAGAACATGTAGAAATTGTTAGAATAAAAAAATAAGAGTTGCCAAAATTAAATTCTCAACCTCTTGAAAAAAATGAATTATAAAAAGACCAAAAGAAAAAAAAAAAGGCAGCATAGTGTTAAAAAGAGTATCTGTCCCAGGGTTAGACTAGCTAGGTTTGAAGTCCAGCCATGCCACTGATCAGCTATGTCCACCAGGGTCAGTTGGGTATAACTTCCCTGTGACTCAGTTTTTTCATCTGTAAGCTGGGGGTAATAGCATCTGCATCATAGAGTTAATACATGTAAGGTGTTTAGAATAGTGCCTCAATAAAAGTCAGCCACTGCTAGTTTTTTAGGACACCATGATTAGATGTTAAAAGGGTCACTGGGAACCCCTGAGAAAAGACTTGGAGTCTGCAGAATAACCCTCTCTCTTCCATGCTAACAGAGATTCACCACTATATAGTGTTTCCCTGGTTACTGAGCTCACTGGAGCTGTAAATATGAGATGACTGGGTATTTGTTGACAGCATTATTTCTTCCACACTGTCCAGCACCTGAAGCAGCAGTAGGCTCTGGGGCTGGGTTTGGCATCCTCTGGTAGTCCTAGTAACAGATGTATGGTCACGCATAACCGCAACTTAAAGTGGCATGTGTGCTCAGTCCTAACGGTTCACAGAGAGCTAACTTCTGAGTCCACCTCTGGGTCCAGGGACCCCTCTCCACCCCAGGACAGGCTGTTGCTCACCGCCAGGAGGGTGCCATTGCTGGGCTCAAAGAGTAGCACAGTGGCCTGGTGGGAGGGAACAGTGCAGCTGCTTCTGTGGCCCTCATAGAAGGTGACCAGCTTGGTGGTCAGGGCGTCCTCGACTGCACTGTAGGCAGGCATGACTCCCAGGAAACTACAAGGAGAAAGGAAGCCACTTCAATCTTTTCCCAGAAATCCTGGAGTCTATCAAACCTCCATACCCTTTCTGTTTTCTTTTTCGAATCATTGCTCTGCTGGCCTTGTCCCTCTCCAACTTCCTGGCCCCTTCCTACATGCATGGGAATAATGTACTCAACAGTCTGGCTCTGGATGAGAAAAATCAGGTTGTTCTCTCAGCTCTGCCGCTTGCTAGCTGTGCAACGTCTAGTAAGTCACTTGACTTCTCTGAGTCTCCGTGACTCCCACCAGTAAAACGGTGGTGTCAGTACCTATGTGGGCCCACCCACTGCCATCCGACTTATGGCGACCCTGGAGGTCAGGGTAGAACTGCCCCATAGTTTCCAAGGAGAGCCTGGCAGACTTGAACTGCCGACCTTTTGGTTAGCAAACGTAGCGCTTAACCCACCGCTTCGCAGGCGCTACCTTTTTTAATTCAACTGCAAAGCGCCCACTTGGCACGGTGGGTACCACTTTATCAGGTGGCAGCCATTTATCTGCAATGTCGAGCAGTCCCTGTTCCCTTCTCCCACTGCTTGCCTTGCACCCGTGCTCTTCCTCCTCCCCAGTTTCTCAGCCCCCTGCGCCTACTCCCTCCTCACTCACCCCTGGTGCTTGGCCACCGGCACCACGGTGCGCACCGGCTGCACCACCCCTCCGTCGGGGCCGCTGGAGAAGTTGGCCAGAGCCGCCTCCAGAGGCGGGATGAGAAGGCTGGAGCTGCAGAGGTGGCTCTGCACCTCGGCGGCGCTCAGGAAGGCTGGCGCCGGGCTCATGCTGCCGTCGGCTTCTAACCTCAGACTGCAGCCACGATCTGCGCTCCTGGGGTGCTAGTAATTCAGGCGCTCGCCGGCAGCGCAGCCAAGGCAACAACCGGGGAGACGGGAAGGAGGAGCCACCCCGTCCCCGCCCCGCCCCGCCCCCGCCCCTCCCACGCCCCCGTCCCCGTCGGGCCTGTCCCACCCTCTCTCCGCCACCTCCAATCCCCAGTGAAGGAGCTGGGTCGCCTCCACCAATTAGTTCCTCACGATTGCAGTTGAGACGGGCGGCCGAAGTTGGTGGCCTTGAGTCCTCTTTCTCTCTCCTGCAACCATCTTTCTTGCAAGAAGTGTTGATTAAGGGTTTGGGGATGCATCTTCCTCTTTTCCCCCTCTGCTATTTGCTGTCTTTGTTGCCCTCCACGGGAAAGGACAGACTGGGGAGATGGCGCGAACGATAGCGGGACATACGTGTCTCTGAAATTATTGTTTGCTGCCGGGAGAATTTAGATGAAGGAAGGGAAAGGACTATCAACAACTATTTTCTTTTTAATTCTGCCCCCGTCTGGAATCTCTTATCTGAATCTCGCCCTGGGTGGTAATTGCTTTAAATGTATATCACCCCCACCTCCCACCCCACACCCGCCACCCCACTGTTCTAACTGCCAATTTTGTGACAAGAGGAGTGTTCCCAGGACAAGGTGTGGGGGAATAAAACAGGATGCACATAAGAAGATAACTAGCAATGCAGGCCAGTGTTAAAATCACATGAAGCTAATCACAGAGACTGATTTGAAGTTCCTTTAATATAAACCTATTGCTGGTGAGTTGATTCTGCATCATACTGACTCTACAGGAGAGAGTAGAAGTGCCTCATAGGGTTTCAAAGGCTACAGTCTTTCTCCAGTAGATTAGCTGGTAGGTTTGAAGTGCAGAACTTTTGGTGGGTGGCCGAGCACTTAACCGCTGTGCCACCAAGGCATCTTTATTTAAGTTACGATTTGCAAGTCGGGCCACCCTTTTGACTAGAGAGTCAAAGTGTTTCCAAGACGAGAGAATCTCCCAAAAGTCTTTTACTCCACATTATGACACTGCTGTGAGAAAGGGCCAGAATACTGTTTGTATAATAACAACTTACACTAAAACACAGCTTTCAGTCTGGCACTAGGGTTTCTGTGTCTTGAAGCTGACTGTTGTTATTGCTGGGTGGTGACAAGTCAGTTCCACCTCAGAGTGACAGAATGACACATTGCTCAGTCTTGTGCCATCTTCACAGTTGTTGTTATGTCTGAATCTGTCACTGCAGCCCTGTGTCAACCCATCTTGTTGAAGGTCTCTCTCTTTGTCATTCACCCTCTACTTCACAAAGTGTGACATCCCTCTCCAGGGACTGGTTCCTCACGATAACATCCCCGGAGTATGTGAGACACACTCTTGCCATCTTCCTTTCTAAGGAGCATCTGACGTTGGTCTATCAACATAGATAATTTTTCAAAAGAGCACAGTACCCAAGGCAAAACTGTCTTCACTAAGCTACTTATGTTTTGTGTGTTTCTATGAACCACCACCAACAAATCTGTCACCATCGAGTTGATTCTGACTCGCAGCAATCCTATAGGACAGATTAGAATTGCTCTGTAATGTTTTCAGGGAGTGGCTGGTGGATTCAAACTTCCGACCTTTAACCACCTAGCCACTGCACTACCAGGGCTCTCTATGTGTTTCTATAGTGCTCTTGGATGCCCTAAAATATGTCACTCTTGTACTTTCAGAGTACATATGTACAAGCACTCGTTACATAAAGTTAAAAACAGAAATATGGGTACCTTTGTAAAGTTCTGTAACATTAACTCTAAGCCATTAGAAACCTGTAAATAATAAGAAAGTTATTTACAACATTTTTGAACTCAGAAACAAATGTGAAATACATAAGGAATGTAAACATTTCAGTAGACTTGACATGCAATGATAAAGAAGATATTACGCAGTTAATAGACGATACTAACCAGTTAATGTTTGTAAGCTAGCGTTGAGACGTAAGTGTAAACCTCTCTAACCTCTACCAAGAGCCCTGTTTGTTCAGTGGTTAAGTGCTCAGCTGCTAACCAGAAGATCAGTGGTTAGAACCCACCAGCCTGTCCTCAGATGAAAGATGTGGCATTCCGCTTCTGTAAGGACTGCAGTGTCGGAAACTCTGTGTGGCAGTTCCTTGTCCTATAGGGTTGCTGTGAGTTGGAACTGACTTGATGGCATCTGGTTTAGTTTTTTAATCTCTAACTTTGAAGAGAAGATGTGTCATTTTTCTCGTCTCTAACCCTGGAGAAAAGAAACAACATACTAGTCTTGGACGTCACGTGGGCCCTTATTGTGTAAGGCTGAGGTGAGAATTTCAGATTTAAACCCTAAATTTCTGCTCACTCACTGAGAGAAACAACCCACCCTACCCCACCCCAAGAACAAACCCATTGCCCTCAAGTCAATTCCAACTCAGTGACCCTACAGGACAGAGTAGAACTGGCCTCATAAAGCTTCCAAGGAGTGCTTGGTAGATTCAAATCACCAAACTTTTGGTTAGTAGCCATAGTACTTAACCACTATGCCACCAGGGTTTCCACACAAAGAGAAGGCGGAGGCAAACACTGAGAGCCTGCTGAGACTCTGCCTGCCACCGCTGACTCTGGACCCTAACTACAAGGGACCAGCGCTAAGTTTAAGCCAAGGTGGTGCCTTCCTTCCCAGGCCACTAGTTAAAGGTGAAAAAGATTTGGACTCTAACGACTAAAAATAACATTGTACTTGTTACTTCTAATTCTCTAGTACTAAATGAATGCTGTGAGATCTTAACTTGTGTGCCTTGCCATAAGTACCTTGCAATAAACTAAACCAGTTTGTGAGTGATAAGCCCCAGGATCTCCCTCTTAGTTTTCTAAGATAAGATTTTGCACCACAATTGGTCGGCTCAGCAGTGGTAATCTCTGAGTCGTTATTGGTTGTGACACTACTTACTAGGCTGTTCTTTGACTTAAAGGTGACTTTAGGAAACCAGTTTTCTCAAAGCTCAAGCTTCAGAGGAAGATCTCAGGGCTTTGGCAGTTCGCCCAAACTCCATGGACCCTGGAAATACAGATTCCAGGAGAATTACAAACTTTTTCATCAGTAAACTCCAACTACCAAATAGAAAAAGTAGGTGTTTCTGATCATTCAAAGAAAGCAGAGAGGTTGTTTGGACCCAGGGTACTTACGTAAGAATTTCTTGACGGAACAGGGAGAATTAAGGCCTAAATTAATAAAGCAACAGGTTACTGCCAGGTACTGCACCAAACGCTTCATAGGCTTTGTATCATGTAATTATGTAACAACTTTCTGAAGAGGTAGGTGTTATCATTAGCCTTGAATTCTATATGAAGCTTCAAGAGATGAAGGTATTTGTGCAATGTGACCTAGCAAGTCAGCAGAGGAGCTAGGATTTGCCCTTGGGTGGTCAGACACTGGCGGGCTGGTCCCTGAAAGTTTGTGAGTTGGAACCCACTCAATGGCTACAAGGAAGAAAAGGCCTGTTGATCTGCTTCCATAAAGAAGGCAGTCAAGAAAACCTTACAGGGTTTAATTCTACTCTGTGACACTTGGAGTCACCAGGAGCTGGAATCAACTTGATGGCGTAACAGCAAGAGTCACAGCTCCAGAGCTATGCTCCTAACCATTAAATTACATGGGTCTAGTCCTTGGGAATAGTGAATTGCCAGATGAGTTGGCCTGGAGCAAGATGCTGTTGCCTAGCAGAGGTACCAGGTAAAGCTGGGAATGCTTCTTGGAGTCAGATAGGGAACAGTGATCCATTGGAAAGAAATTACACGCTCAAAAAGATTAAACTGTTAGAAGGGTAGGTCTTATGCCAATGTGTAGAATGAAACCAATGAGTGAGATTGCAGTCTGGTAAATGGGTTAAAAAAAAAATTGCTGTTGAGTTCATTTTAACTTATGGTGACCCCCACGTGTCGTGGATGGACTATACTCCATAGGGTTTTCCATGGCTGCTTTCCTGGAGGTAGATTTCCAGGCCTTTGAGCTAAGATACTTCTAGGTAGACTTGAACCTCTAATATTTCTGTTATCAGCCAATCATGTTAATTGTTTATACTACCCAGGAACTCTGGAAAATGGGTTAGGAGGCACAGATTCTAGAATTTGCTTTCTGGTATTTGGGTTGGGAGCTACAGAGGGCACGTCTTAGGAAATGGTCACAGCATGCTATAAGACAGTGTATGAGTGAGTGTCAAAATATATACCAACGAAACAAACCATATGGCACAGTGCTTGGTACAGAGCAGCTACATAATAAATGAACCTCTTAAATTGTCAACAGAAAGAGAAGATGCTGTGGTGGCTGGGAAACGCTAATTTCAGTCACACAATTTGATTTCTTCAGTTCACTTCCCCTAGAATTCATGCCCAGGGCTGCGGGAGTGGCAGAAATCTTTATGGCCCATTATTTTTGTTCTTATTATTATGTAGCATTTATCTGGCTTGAAAAATACAGAAGTAAAAAGAATACAAACTGTTCAGTTCATTTTTCTTAAGGAAAAAGAAAATCAAACACCAAGAAAGAGATATAAGACAGAAAAGCCATATACATATACATTTATTTCCGTTGTGAATTACGGAATTTAGCCCTTATTAAACACATATTCCACCATCCGTCGATTTGTCATATTGTAATGATTCCCCTGTTGCTATGACAGTGGAAGCTATGCCTCTGGTATTGCAAATCACCAGTAGGACCACCCATGCGGGACAGGCTTCAGAGGAGCTTAAGACAGAGAAGGAAGAAAGGTTCGACAAGCTACTTCCGAAATTAGCCAATGAAAACCTTACGGAACATGACAATATATTGTCCACCTTACTTGCTTTGGCCACGGCATCAGAAAGGACCTGTTGCTGGAGGAGGACATCATGTTTGGTGAAGTAGAGGGCCAGCAAGGGCGAGGGAGACCCTCAGTGAGAAGGGTTGGCACCATAACCACAACAGTGAACTTGAACATGCCAACAGTTATGAGGATGGCAGGCCTGGGCAATGTTTCATTCTGTTTATGTAAGGTTGTCACGAGTAGGACTTAACAGCATCTCTCTCTTATCTTCCTATACATTGGGAAGGTCATCTATCCAATTCCAGCACACCCTGTAAGAACAGGTCTAACCTGTGGTTAAATTCAAACCATTTTCCTTATAAGGTTTTGGGTAACATCACACCCAGGGACTCATGAAAGAAGTGCTGGGAAAATTGGTTGTGGTTGAATTAATTCTGTTGGAATGAGTGTCGTAACAAACTGGTTCTAAGGCTCCAGAGCCTTTTCAAAATGACCACCATCAACAAAAAAAATCTCATACCTGATGCCATCAAGTTGTTTCTAACTCATAGTGATCTTATAGGACAGAGTAGAGCTGCCCCGTCAAGTTCCCAAGGAGCACCTGGTGGATTTGAACTACCAACTTTTGGTTAGCAGGCACAACATGAAACCACTGGGCCACCAGAGTTTCAAACCCTCTCATCTTTCAGCAAGTAATGTGGTGTCATCTCCTTGATTCTGTTAGTGTTTTCCACTCTCTGTTTCATTCATCTCCGCTTTAATCTTATTGTTTCCTTCTTTCTGCTTGCTTTAGGTTTAGTTTGCTCTTCTTTTCCTAGTTCCTTTATGTGTAAGGTTAGGTTATTAATTTTAAGTCGTCTTCTTTTAATGTAGACGTTGCACCTAGACTGCTTTTGCTGATGTCATGCGCCTTGGTATGTTTTTGTCAGTCACCAAACTCCGAAGCACTGAAACTCTCACGCATTGCTGGTGGCAATATAAAATGGGGCAGCCACAATGGAAAACAGTTCAGCATTTCCTCAAAAACCTAAGCATAGATTTTCCATACTGTTTGTTGTTGTCTGCTGTTGAGTAGGTTCTGATTCATAGCGACGCTGTAGGTAAAACTGTCCCATAGAGTTTCCAGGGAGTAGCTGGTAGATTCGAACTGGCAACGGTTTGGTTAGCAGCTTGAGCTCTTAACCACTTCACTGCGAGGATGCCAGGATAGCCATTCCACTTCCAGTTATGTACCCAAAAGACTGGAAAGCCGGGATTCAAACAGATATTGGTACATCGATGTTCATTACAGCACTATTCACAACAGCCACATGGTGGAAACAAATGTTTATCAGTGGATGAGTGATAAACAAAATGTGGTCCATATATACAGTGGAATATTATTCAGCCCTAAAGAGAGATGAAGTTCTCATATATGTTACAACATGAATGAACCTTGAAGACATTATGTTGAATAAAATATGTCACACACAGAAGGACAAATACGACCCCATTTACATGAAATGTTTTTGATTAAGCAGATGCATAGAGACAAAAGTTCATTAGTGGTTTCTAGAGCCTGGGGTAGGGGAGAAAAGGGAAATTATTGCTTAAGTAGGTATTGAGTTTCTCTTTAGGGTAATGAAAAATATCTGGAAGTGAATAGTAGTGACAGTTGCACAGCGTGGTCAGTATAACTGATGCCATTGAATGGTACACTTAAAAGTAAAAATGGCAAATATTTTGTTTATATGTATATGTACATATATGTATGTGTGTGTTACCACAACATAAGTTTATTTCTTAGATGCTACCATAAATCAAGTGATTTCCCTAATTTTCTTTTCACATTTCTCATGGCTGGCATACAGAAACCTAGCTGATTTTTGTTTGTTGACTTTGTACCCTGTAATGAATTCCCCTATTAGCTCTAGAAGCTTTCTTGCAGAATCTTTAGTATCCAGGTTGTCGTCTGCAAATAGAGGTAATTTTCTTCTTTTGTCATCTGGATATCTTTTATTTCTTTTTCTTATCCCATTTATCTGGCTAGGTCTTGTAACATAATACTGAATAGAAGCGGTCTTTTTCCTGATTTCAAGGGGAAAGCTCACAGTCTTTCTCCTTTAAATATAGTGTTGGAGTATTGGTTTTTTATATATTCCTTGAAACATATTGAGGAATTTCTCTTCTGTTCCAATCTTATTGAGAGTTTTCATCAGGAAAGAGTGTTGGATTTTATCAAATCCTTTTTCTGCTTCCACAGATATGATCATGTAGTTCTTTTCCTCTGTTTTACTGATGTGACATATGACACTGATTGATTTTCCGATGTTGAATCATTTCTGCATTCCTGGAATAAACCCCATTTGGTCATAGTGTCTGACTCTTGTAAACTCTGGTGGCATAGTGGTTAAGAACTGTGGTGCTCCTTGGAAACCCTGTGGAGGCAGTTCTACTCTGTTCTTTAGGGTCACTGTGAGTTAGAATCAACTCAACAGCAACAGGTATGTGTTTTTTTTTAAGCGACTCTTTTCATATGTTATGAGTTTCTGTTCATTATTATTTTGCTGAGAATTTTTGCGTCTATATTCATAAGGGATGCTGGCCTGTGGTCTTCTTTTCTTGTTCTGTATTTGTCTTGCTTTGGTATCAGGGTTGTTTGCTTCACAGAATAAATTAGGGAGTATTCCTTCCTTCTGTATCTTTGGAAAGAGTTTATATAGGATTGGTGTCAATTATTCTGTAAATGTTTGATAAAATTCCCTAGTGAAGCCATCTTATCCAGGACTTTTTGAGGGGTGGAGGGGGGCAGGAGAAGGTCTTTGATCACTGATTTACTCCCTTCACTTTTTACAGTTCTGATGATATTTTCTATTTGCTCTTGAGTTGGTTTGGGTAAGTTGTGTGGTTCTAATTGTTAGCCCATTTCATCTAGGTTATCCAGTTTCTTGCTGTATAGTTGCTCAAAATATTATTTCATAATTTTATTTTTCTCAAAAGAAATTTATCTTTCATTTCTCATTTTGGTTATTTGGATCTTTTCCCTTTTTTGGGCAGTCTAGCTAAATGTTTATCAGTTTCATCGATTGGAGTGTTATTTTTGTTGTACGTTGTGCATACCAAAAAGAATGAAATCTGCTGTCGAATAGTGTCCAACTTATAGTGACCTTAGAGGTCAGAGTAGAACTGCCCCACAGAGTTTCCAAGGAGTGCCTGTCAGATTTGAACTGCCAGGCTTCTGGCTAGCAGACATAGCACTTAGCTCACTATGCCACCAGGGTCTCCCCATGTTGTGTGTAAGTGTTCTTTATCAGACTTAGACAGCTTCCTTCTTTTCCAAGCTTACTAAGACTTTTTTAAGATCATGAATTAGTGTTTAATTTTGTCAAATACCTTTTCTACATCTATCAAGAGAGTCATAAAATTATTTTTTTATATTTTAATAATTAGTGGTTTTTCAAACATCAAACCATCCTTGCACTGATGGAATAAATGCCACTTGGTTGGAACCTATTCAGTGAATTTGATTTGCTTATATTTTGTTAAGAAATTTTGGGTGCATGTTTATGAAATTGGTCTGTTTTGAGGTCTTCCATTATTCCATGAATTTTTGAGAGCATATTGCTTAATTTCCAAGCAACTGGAGTTTTTCTAGTTATATTTTTGTTTATTCTTTTTAGCTTAATTCCATTATGGTCAGAGAACGCAATCTGAATGATTGCAATCATTTGACCAGTATCATTTTGCACCCTGCAAAGCACTTTTTCTCAGATGAGTTTGGGAACTTAATTGTCAGACCTCACATATACAGGTGTAGGTATATATATCCAAAATATTCTTTATTCCCCTTTCTTATATAAAAGCAGGTCATATATACTCTTTTACTTTTATTTTTAATTTAACAGTGTAGAAGAATTGCCAGTTAAGTTCACAAACTCAACCTAGAGAAAACGCTACGTACCTCGTTGCTGACTGTCGCTACAAGTCACCTTCCAAGTACTCCCTTTGGGAAGCTATGCACTAATGCCAGCACCTACGTCACCCTTAGAAGTAATTTTGGAATTCTACTTCTGGAATTACCATCAGAGCTGTCATCATATGAGGTCTGACAAGTTTGGAAACTCATCCTAGAAAAGTGCTACATACCTCATCGCTGAATGTCACTATGGTCACCTTCGAAGTACTCCTCTTAGGAAGCTATACACTGGTGCCAGCGCCTAGTACATCCTGCAAAGCATTTTTTCTAGGATGAATTAGTGAACTTAACTGCCACACCTCGTAACATGTGTGTAGGTATATATATAAAACATACTTTATTCCTCTTTCTTACATAGAAGCATACCATATATACTCTTTTACTTTTATTTTTAATTAACAATGTAGGAGGATTGCCAGTTAAGCTTGCAAATTCATTCTAGGAAAAGCACTATATACCTCATTGCTAAATATCACCACAGTCACCTTCCAAGTACTCCCCTTGGGAAGCTATACACTGATGCCACCACCTAGTCCACACTTTGAAGTAATTTTGGAGTTCTTTTTCTGGAATGACCGTCCAAGTTGTCCTCATACTACTCTTAATATCCTGAATGTCATAAAAATGTCTTTCTTTCAATATTTCCTATATCTAGGGGTAAAGAAAAAAGTCATTACAGGTCAGATCAGGTGAGTGAGAAGGGTGTTCTGATACAGTTATTTGTTTACTGGCTAAAAACTCCCTAACAGACAATTATACAATTAACTTTGCAAACTTGCCACCACACCGCCATGCACAGCGGCCATTCCAGAAAGTGTTGCAAAATTGCCTTGAAGGTTGGACTAAGTGCTGACATTGGTGCATAGCTTCTCAAAGCGAGTACTTTGAAGGTGACCATACTGATATTCAATAACGAGGTGTGTAACACAATAATTTAGTTCTTGGACTTAATTGCCAGATCTCAAATTATAGTTGGATGAAACTCATCCAGTAGATTATTCAGTAAGTGCTTATAAGTCTAGTATATCCTGAATTCTTGTATGTTTAAGATTGCTTTTAAATAGAAAAACTGGACTGGAAATAAAATCCTTGGCTCACATTTTCTTTCTTGAAAATGATGTTGCCCTACGGTTTGCTTTGTGTATGACTGTTGAGAACTCTGACACCAGCTTGGTTTGTTTTGGTTTGTAAGTGACTTAGTCTTTTATTTAGGGAATTTCCTTGGATTACAGTTTAAATGTTATCCCCATTCCATTGGTTTTATTGTTCCTTTGTTTTGTTTGTTTTCTTTTTCAGAGATGCCAGTTTTTTGTATGTTGGGTCTTTTTCTGTGTCAGTCATTTTCTCTAACTTTTTAAAATCTCTATTTTGTTTTCATTTCCTTTGCTATTTTACTTTGTCGCCTCAATTACCGTTTTTATATTTTCCACCAAACAGTATTCTTTTAGGACATCATGGTATTTAGCTTTCATAGCTAGGATGATTTTTGTCATTTTATTAAGTCTCTTTCCTAAAGCCAGTCAGCTTTTGTTTCACTTCTTCCTGTTTTTTGTCTGTATGTATGCTGAGTTTTTGCATTTCTTATTTGAAGTATTTTATCATGTATACAAACACTTATTTAAGGATATTTCATTCAGGTTCAAGCGGGGTATCCATTTTCTTTTGCTCTGTGATCTTCTTTGTTGTTGTTTAAGGGTGCATGGGGATTTTAACATTTTAAGCTCACTTTTTTTGGTATTCTTTTTATACTCGCCTTCTATGGATGTCATTCTCCATTTTTTCCCCCCAGTATTTTTTCTAAACCAGTGATAAAAGTCGTATATAGTCAGGGTTGAAGGTTTTGTTTGGCTTGCTAGATTTATTAACTCTAGAGCACTCTTTCCTGTCTGTATAAACCAAAAAACTAAACCCACTGCCATAGAGTTGAGTCCAACTCACAGTGACCCCATGAGACAGAGTAGAACTGCTGCATAGAGTTTCCAAGGAGTGCATATTGGATTTGACCTGCTGATCTTTTGGTTAGCAGAAGTAGCACTTAACCACTATATCAGCTCAGTTCTTTACTTTTGTGGAGGAAAGTTTGATTTCTGATTTTGTAATTTTCTGTTCTTTCTAGAAAATCCATAATTTCTACCTCTTGCTTCTTCTTTTCCCTTTCTGCCATTAAACCTGCCAAGATGGCTCTTAGGCATCCCTGTCCATCTCCCCCACAAGTCATATTCTCACAACACTGCCATCTCAGATCCCACATACTTTCGAGCCTCTTCCTCTTGATAAGCTCGCGTCTCAGAGATGTTCCTTTGTATTTTCTGTTTGTTGGTAGGACTGTCTCAGTCTGGGAGTCATTTTATCCGGGTTCAATTATCCTTAGATCTCTGCTCCATTCTCATCTCTGGCTCTTCACTGGTGTCATATAATTTCTTGTTCACCTCAATAATAGTTATTTTAACATCTGTGTCTGATGACATTAAAAACTGGTCATGTTCTACTGTCTTTTTCTTTTGATGTCTTATCAAGTAGTTTGTCTCCTAGAATTCCTAGTGATTTTTAATCTAATGCAAAACTTTGTGGATGAAGAGAATCATAGAAACAATTTGAGTCTCTTGTTGACTTTTTTCCCTCCACTGAGAAGATTTACTTCTGCCATCCATGTAGGCTAGGGACATGAGCAAGCCCAGAACACCATCATCTGGTTAGGATTTGGAGTGACTCGAAGCTGATGTGTTTCTCCTGTCTGTACTTCAGAGGTAGCTTTTCAGTGAAATTTGGCATTTTATCACGGCTTCTTGTCCTCAGCATGTTTTAATCCCCAAATTTATTTCCTTAAGTCTCTTCATGCTGGTAAAAGCTCTGCAAAGGTGCACAGCTTTCTGTCTCAATTCAAACACTTTAATAGTCGTAGGAGTTGAACTTCTAAGCAAGGTAGAAATTATGAATCTTTGCTTTGTAATGTTGCCTTTACTGGTTTGGCTTTCAGAAAGAAAAGGCAAGTGATTGGGAGTTGGCAGTGGGGTGGGTGCATCAGTGACTGAGGGGTAATTATAGCATTTAACTATTTTAGCATCCTTTTATTATAAAAATGGCATATGTACACTCTATATGTGTGTTTACATAATGTATGTATACATGTAATTATATATATTTGTGTCTATGTTTTTGTGCGTAACAGTGGTTTCGTCTGGGTAGATGTTTTCCACCCAGAAGACTTTTCAATGTCTAAGGATATGTTGGTTTTGATTGTCATGGCTAGGGAAGGGGTGCTACTGACACCTAGTGGGTAGAGGCCAGGGATGGTACTAGACATCCTACAAAGCATAAGAAAGCTCTATAATACAAATTGTCCAGGCCCAGACATCAACAATGCTGAGACTGAAACATCCTAGTCTATGTCCACATATAAACATCTCTGAGTTCCTATTGTTATATCTAATTCCAGTCCAACACCACAGAGTCATTCCTAGCTTTCCCCCATGCTGGAGGTTTGTCTCTCTTTTCCAACCTAGAGAAACCTGGCTTGCAATATTATCAATATATTCACCTATTTGCTCACTTTTACAGTACACAGAAAGTGAGCTTTCAGTTCTTCTTACATTTAGTCTGAGACCATGTAGTCAAATTATAAAAAACAAAAGAAAACAAAAACAAAACCTACTGCTTTCAAGTGGATAGTGACTCTGTACTTGAGAGTAGAACTGCCCCATAGAGTTTCCAAGGAGTGCCTGGTGGATTTGAACTGCTGATCTTTTGGTTAGCGGACATAGCACTTAACCCACTACACCACCAGGAGTTCCAAATTATAGTGTCCAAAAATCACTTGGATTAATTCTTCTTTTTTACCTTGAATTCTATTTTGTTATTTACTTGAAATATGGGTAGATACACTTGTTTCAGTTTGTAGTCCATTTCGGATTTTTCCGCCGTCATTGTTTAATACAAATTCATGAGTATGTGAGACCTTAATACAGTCTTTTAAAAGTCATGTCTATACAGAAAAGTACACTTAGATAAGTCTCATTTCCTTTTTATTCCATTGCCACTCACCTCTGTGGATAATCAATCTTATTCACTGTTATGTTCCCTATTCTGAAAAAATAAGCAGTTTTGTTATAAAATGTAATTCACTGTATATATTCCTGTCTCAGTCTGGGTCTCTGGAGGAACAAAACCAATGAAGCATATATATGAATATAGAGAGAGATTTAGTTCAAAGAAATGGCTCACACAGTTGTGGAGTCTGGCAAGTCCCCAGTGTGTAGGTCAGGTGTCAGACTGGATGCTTCTCCTGACTCAAATGGCTGCAGGGGCTGCCAAACCCCAAATCAGCAGATCAGGTGGCAGGTTGAGGGAGTTGACAAACTCCAAAATCTGAAGGTTAGTGTCATTAGCCATCAAGGAGATGCATATCAAAACCCCAACCAGACACCACTTCACTCCCACCAGGATGGATAAAACTGAAAAATATACATATTGGCAAGGATTTGTGGAAATTGGAACACTTGTCCATTACTGGTGGGATTGCAAAATGGCATAGCCGTGTGGAAAAGAATGTGGAATTTCCTAAAAAAAACTAAAAATAGAATTACCATATGACCCAGCAATTCTGCTTCTATGTGTATACCCAGAAGACTTGAAAACAGAGGCTTGTACACCAATGCTCACTGCAGCACTATTCACAATAGCTGAAAGGCAGAGGAAACCTAGATGGTGGTGAATGGATGAATGGATAAACAAGATATAGCACACAGATTCCATGGAATACTAGTTAGCTCGTAAGAGAAATGACCTCTTGATACACGTTGCAATGAGCTTGAAGACATTATGATGAGAGAAATAGCCGATCACAAAAGGCCAAATATTATATGACCTTACTTATTTGAAAAGACAATAAATGGCAAATACATAGAGATCAGAGTTTCTTAGTGGCTACCAGGGGTGACCGGGAGAGGAATGGGGAGGGGTGGGTTTATTACTTATGGAGTACTGAGTTTTGGTCTACAGGGATAGAAAAATCACCTTAAGAGTAGGGCTGCACAGCCAATTAACATAATTGCTGTCAATAAGTTGTATACTTGTTAAAAGTAGAATTGGCAAAAGTTGTGCGATAGATGATATTTATAATGACAACAAAAGGGTAGTTGTGGAAGCTGCTTGTCTGCGACCAAACACCTCATGGGATTTGGTTTGGTTAGGAGGTTTAGGGCATAGTTTGATAGGACTTCCAGTTAATTGACCAAACAAAGTGTTTAATGCTTCTGTTCTACCTCCTAGCTCGTTGTATAGTACCTGGGGCCTTAAAAACTTGCAAGTGGCTGTTCAAGATACAACAATTGGTTTCTGTTTGCCTGGAATAACAAGAGGAAGAAAAGCCACAAGTGAGAGGAGGAAATGAAATGTATGGCTAATAGCCTCCTTGAACAACTGCCCCCCTTGGCCATGAGACCAGAAGTACTGATGTTACTTATAAATTATAATTTTCATCTATAACTCTTTCTTTTCCTTTAATTACTACTTCATTCTTAAAAAATTTATTTATATAGGTCAAATACTAATGATCACATATTAAAGTTAAAACACCAGAAAATATGACCATATCAGTGACTATAAAGTGAGTGGTCACAAAAATGACAGCCATACTTGTAGTGTGAGCTTGTAGGGCCTGCAGACAAAACAACAAGATTTAAACCATCATTGTAATTGTGTAGAAAGGACAAATCTGATCTGAGGGCATTAGTTGGATCAAAAAGTAAGTTTGCACAGAGTTCTAGCCTCATTAGTATACTGACACACTTAAGCTGGGCTTACAAAAAATATTCTTGTTATTATAACTAACTACACGATATTTTTATACGAAACAGTAAATTTCTGCTGAAACACTGCACAAAAACTTTATAGACAGTCATTCTGATGTCACCTCTTCTGAACAGTGTCTTCTGGTGCAATTTGCACTTCCCATAACCCTCAGTGATAAAATTCTCAGAATTGCCCTAGATGTCTGGCAAGTGATTGTAGTCACTGCAAAAAATTTTCCCTCAAGGTAGCCACTTTAAAAAGTGAGAGGGAACTCACTTTATGACTCCCTTAGTTAACTTCTGAGCCAAGTGGTGTTAAGACAATCACACTGTCTGTGCTCCCAGCTCTCCATGGAGTGCAATTATTAGAGTCTGGTCTATGATTACAGCCAAGAAAACCCTCTGTCTGCTGTGTCACCCAGGGTCACTATGAATTGGAATTGCCTTGATGGCACCCAACAACAACAGTTTACTTCACTGATGACCCTCTTCGAAATTCTCTTCTTAACTACCAGCAAGGGGGAAAAATCCCGAGTCAGGTCCTCTACTAAGCATTTCACTCACATGACATCATTTAATCCTACCTTCTGGGATACGTAGGTGCTGTATTATCTTTATTGGAGAGCCAGAAGGGTTAAGAAATTGGCCCAAGGTCAGCCAGCCAGTACCCAAATGGGTTTACCAGATAGCATCCCACCGAGGTGGCAGAAACCATGCAGCAATTCCAACAGGGAAAGTTTAAAGAATTATTCACTATAAAGGGATTTTTTTTTTTTTAATAAAGAGGCAACCCGTTGCCGTTGAGTCAATTCCTACTCGTAGTGTCCCCATAGGACAGAGTAGAACTGCCCTATAGGGTTTCCAAGGCACTGTCAGTGGAGTGGAGTTGCCAATCTTTTGGTCAGCAGCCTTGCTCTTAACCACTGTGCCAAGAGAACTCTGAACAATGTCCTTTGGCTCAGGGAAAATACCCATGGAAGAAATAAACTTGGAAAGGACCCCTCTCCACGCCTGGCTGAAAGTGTAACTGTGCTCACTTGGCGGCGGTGAAGTTTATTGATTGTGAACCACAGCTGGCCAGCAAGCAGGGTATAACCTGAGGGTACTGGGCAGCCGAGACTGACAGACAAGACCGGCAGCTGGATCTGGCAGGAAACAGTTCTCAGGGATGTTGGCAGGCAGGCGCTTGGAAACTGACCACTGGGGCACCTTTCTGACTCACTAAGAATCGGCACAATGGGGACTGAGTGTTGCCACCGAATGTCCCCACACCTGTTGCTGGCAGCGGAAGGCGGGACTAAGAAGAATCAAAAACAGCTTTACAAGCCTCTTGTCCTACTGTGTTTCTCCAGCGCCCTCTTCTGACAAAGCTTATTTCCACGTCAACTGCGAAGGAAAACTGTTGCCAGGGTCCAGGTCCACCTGGAATCTGATCAATGAATTTAGGCTCTGCGATTCTAACTGTGAGCCTCCAGTGGAGATGGGTATTGAGATGGAACCTGGGGAGGAGCAAGTGTTGTAGAATTCGGGGAGCAAGAGAAAGGTTTGCAGGTGGGGTCTATCGAATGCCCAGCAGCTCGGGGCAGCGAGTGTAGACGAAGTGTGTTTGTGGGGCGGAAAGAAAGGGTGCAAGAGGGGGTAGGGTGGTTCCTGAAGGGTAAAGCGTCTAAGAGGATAGCACCACATCGCGGAGGACTCACATGCTGGCCAAAGGGACGCGTGGTGGCGCGCGGCGCCCTGGGTCGCATCGGAAAGGCTGCCTTTGGGTGCTCAGTGCTTTGGGTTTGCTGGACTCTGTGCCTGAGCCTTTGAAGTTCCATGATGACCTCCAACAGACTAAGACATCCCGCCGCCAGCGGCTGGGTCCTCTGAGAGTGACCATGTGTCACAAGGGAGAAGAATGGGATTGTGGGGTCTTTCAGGAGGTTGGAGTTGAGAAGCTTGGGAGCACATGAAAACGTTAGGAAGGACGGTCCTTTTCTGGAGCTGAAGTCCTCAGGCAGTGTGCGTGGGATAGTGGGTGGGGGCTCCACCCAGCTGAGGGTCACGGGCTGACAGTCTCGAGCACTTGGCAGGTTGGAGCGACAGGTGTGGTGCCAGGACTGGGCGGGGGGAAGGGGCCGGGCGAGCTGGAGCGCGGGCGCGCGAGGGAACGGACTGAGGCGGCGCGCGCCGGGGCGGTGGGCGGGGCGGGGCGGGGCGTGAGCGTGGTCGGCCGGGGCGGGGGGCGGGGCCGGGGCGGGGCGGAGGGCGGGGCCGGGGTGGAGGGCGGGGCCGGGGTGGAGGGCGGGGCCGGGGTGGAGGGCGGGGCCGGGGCGGAGGGCGGGGCCGGGGCGGAGGGCGGGGCCGGGGCACTTGAGCGTGGGGTGGCGGGCGTGGCGCGGGACCATGGCCTTGGGCCAGGCACACCTGACCGCGGGGGCCGGCGGCGCGGCCGGGCGGTTGACCAGGGCGTTGAGAGGAAGCGCTGCTCCCGGGTCGACGCGCGCCCCTCAGCGGCGGTGGCAGTGGCGGTTGGGAGGCCTGAGCGGTGAGTGTCCGGAACGCCCCCGCCCTTCTTCCTGCCCGAGCTCCCTCTGCTCCCCCCACTTCTTTCTGGACTCCGCCGGAGGGGCTGTCCTGCTGTGTGTACTCTGCACGCAGAGACCGCAGGTGCGCCCCGCAGCACAGGAAATAAATAAAACACAAAAGGTGCCGAATCCTCCACCACGCACAACTAATCAGAACAACTTAGCCAGAAAGACACCACAGCCATGAGTTTTGATGGCACAGAGTAGTCTTGGAAAGCAGGGATGTGAGGCAGATGTCCTGGTTGTAAACCTGACTTTGCTCTTTATTTGCTGTGTGAAGATGCCAAGCTGCTTGGCCTCTCTATGCCTCAGTTTCTTTATAAAAACGATACCAATGGGCACCCTTCTTATAGGACGGTTGTGTTAAAAATAATCAAAATTCAAAGAAGAGGAAATATGCTTTATATTCCGAGCAGTTAATTTATATGCATATAGGGGGACAGTTCTGATTCCAAGTAAGAAAACCAAATGGCTTAAAGTAGGCTGGTTCAAAACCCAAACCGAACCCATTGCTATGGAGTCGATTCCAGCTCATAATTATCCTTTAAGACACAGCAAAATTGCCCCACAGGGCTCCCCAGGAACGGCTAGGGGATTTGGATTTGATCTGTGGACCTTTTGGTTAGCAGCCGAGTTCTTAACCACTGCACCTCCAGGGCTCCAGGCTGGTTACAATGAGGCTTATAAAGAGCGGGGCAGTTCCTTAGTGTTCAGTGTCTCAAATCTACTCTTGAGACGATCTCTACATTCCTGTGGGATATAGTCAAGGTTGTAGTTTGCCTCCTGTAGTCTTATTGTGATTTTCTTCAGTTTTAACTTAGACTTGAGTATTAGCAAATTGATAGTCTATTCTGCAGCTGACCTCTGGTTTTGTTTTGATTGATAGTACTGAGCTTTTCCATCATCTCTTTGTATGGATGCAGCTGCTTTGATTCCTGTGTATTCCATCTAGTGAGGTCTATATGTATAGTCACTGTGTATGTTGTTGAAAAAAGGTATTTGCGATAGTCATTTGTTTTGCAAAATTCTGTCATGCAGTATCCAGCATCATTTCTATCACCAGGGCCGTATTTTCCAGCTACTGATCCTTCTTGTTTGTTTCCAGCTTTTGAATTTCAGTCACCAGTAATTATCAATGTATCCTAATTGCATGTTCAATTTCAGACTGCAGAAGTTGGTAAAAAATCTTCAGTTTCATTGTCTTTGACCTTGGTGGTTGGTGCATAAATTTGAATTATACTGGTATTAACCTGTCTTCCTTTTAGATATATGGATATATATCCCATCACTGACAGCACTTCAGGATAGATCTTGAAATGTTCTTTTTGATGATGAAAGCAAGACCATTACCCCAGCACAGTAGACCGTATGATTGTCTGACACAAAATGGCCAATAGTCTATTTCAGCTCACTAATGCAAAGGATATTGATGTATGTGTGTTGCATTTCATTTCCAATGATTTTCAGTTTTCCTAGATTCATACTTGGTGCATTCAACATTGCAATTATTAATGAATGTTTGCAGCTGTTTCTTTTCATTTTGAGTTATGCTACATCAGTGAATGAAGGTCCTGAAAGCTCGACTCCATCCATGTCACTAAGGTTGACTCTCCTGTGAGGAGGCAGCTGGTCCCTGGTTGCATTTTGAGTGCCTTCCGGCCTGAGGGGCTCATCTTCTGGCACTGTGGCAGACAATGTTCCTCTGTATTTATAAGATTTTTCACTGGCTAATTCGTTTGAGCAGTAGACCACTGGGGTCCTTCTTCTTAGTCCATCTTAGTCTGGAAGCTTAGCTGAAGCCTGACTGTTGTGGGTGACCCTGCTGGTGTCTGAATGGCAGTGACATAGCTTCCAGCATCGTAGCAACATGTGAGCCCCCGCGTTATCACAAACTGACAGGCTCATGGGAGAAAAAGAACCTATTTAAAATAATGATGAGGATGTAAGGGGGCAGGGAAACTCACGGAAATGGAAAAAAAACTAGGGTGAAAGTAATGGAAGCATCCATGCGTTTTGAAGAAAGTAACCTATGTCACTGAACAGCTTGTACAGAAATTGCTGAAGGCTGTGTAAACCTTTGCTGAAAACACAGTGTCTTGTTTTAGTCAGCTAAGGCTGCTCTGACAGAAATACCACAGAGTGGATGGCTTTAACAAAGGAAAATTTATTCTTACACAGTCCGGTAGGCTACAAGTCCAAATTGAGGATGTCCGCTCTAGAGGAAGGCTTTCCCCCTTGGGTCTGGAGGAAAGTCTGGTATGTACCAGTCTTTGTCCAGGGAACATTTTGGCACAGGAACCTCGGGTCTGAAGGATGCGCTTTTCTCCCCATGCTGTTTGCTTCTTGGTTCGGGGTTCCCAGTTCTCAGCTTGTTTTCCTTTCCTTTTATCTCTTGCAGGATGAAAGGATTAAGGGTGAGGCAAGCCATACTCCAGGGAAACTCCCTTTACAGAGGAGCAGGGAGGTGATCTTATAAAGGGATTTACAGTCTCACCCTAGTCCTTTAACATACAGACAGCATCAGAAAACCAAAAAATGGAGAACAGTCACCAGATGCTCAGAATCATGGTCCAGCCACATGGCTACACACGTTTTTGGGGGGACACAACTCAATCCATGACATTGTCTCGGTGCTACTGTAACAAATGCCACAAGTGATGGCTTTAACAAGGAGAAATTTCTTTTCTCACAGAAATGTAGGCTAAAAGTTCAAATTCAGGATATCAGCTCCAGGGGAAGACTTTCTCTGTTAGCTGGGGAAGAAGGTCCTTGTCATCAATCCTCCCATGGATTGGGAGCTTCTGAAGTGCAGGGACCCTGGGTCCAAAAGAGACCTCTGCTTCAGTCTCTACTGATTAGTGGTCTGAGGGCACCAATGTTCTGCTTGTTTCCCTTTTCTTTATATTCCAAGAGTCTGCCTCAAGGCACAGTGCAGTCCTACACAGTGAGTCCGGCGCAGCCAGCACAACCAGCACAACTACAGCCCATCCTCCCTCATTAACATTGTACAGGCAGGATTTACAACACACAGGGAACATCATACAATATTGGGAATCATGGCCTACTCAAATTGCTACACACTTTTTTTTTTGGAGACACAATTCAATCCATGAAGTGAACACAAAATATGAATCTGTCTGTCTGAAAACAAAAAGAAACTAGTATTATTACAACAAAAGTTGTATAGATCCTAGTTCATGAGTTTTACTCTTAATTCCCCATTTACAAAACAAAAAACATTGTTCAAACCAGAAATACAGTGTATTAGTCACTTTAACTATAGCATGATGTGAGACTTAACGTTCTGCATCATCTTGGTTGGGCCATGGTTCCCAGTGGTTTGGCACGTATATTTCGGCAGTCATATGATGGTATGATTACCTCCATGATGAGATTTGATACAAGGTGATCCACCTCCGTGATGGGGTCTGCTGTGGGTGGCCAGTCAGTTGAAAGAGAGTTTCCTTGAGGGTGTGGCTTCAACTGTATATATAAGCAGAGCTTCTGAGAGGATGTGTGGGGTTTTGCTTGCTCTGGATCCTGCAGTTGGCTCCTGTTCATCTGACCTCTGCTTCTTGGGACTTGAGCACACAGCTTGCCTGTTCTCTTGCTTGCCAGCCTTGGGATTCATCAATTTTGACAACATATGAGCAAAAGTCCTGCTGTCTGACCTGCTGATCTTGGGTTAGCTAGTCCCTGTGGCCGTGTGAATCAGGAGAAAGCTCTATTCTGACCCACAAACTTTAGACATTCTAGCATCTACAACCATGTGAGCTGTTTCCTTGATGAAAAACTCTAGATATGTTTATGTGATTCCCTGGTTTTGCTTCTCTAGATCATACAGCCTAAAATACAGAGGTACATGTTTCTGTTTGCTACTAAATATTGTAGGTTTACAATGACCACCAAAAAATTGTTTAGCTCTGCTTTTTACAGCTGACTATGATTTGAAAGCAAACCCTGGTGGCATAGCAATTAAGTGCTGTGACGGCCCACCGAAAGGTCGGCAGTTCAAGTCTGCCAAGTACTCCTTGGAAACTCTGTGGGGCAGTTCTACTCTGTAGGGTCACTATGAGTCAAAATCGACTTGGCGGTAGTGGGCTTGGGTTTTCATAATTTGAAAAGCTGGTAGTAAGCAAGGCTTTTTCTGTTACTGCCCATAAGACAAGCCAAGCCAAGTGCCGAGACAATTTATATATCTTAAGTCTGGACTTCCACATGCAAAATTCCTTTAAAAATCATTGCATTTTTACTTTATTCAGAATTTTCAATCACAAAAATATCTAAGTGCCAAAGATATGAGTTACAAACCCAGAAGAGTACATGTAATCTCATTTTTGGTGCACACCAAAATCTCAGATTTAAGTAGTTTAAAGACTATAATTTGGACATCTGGAAGTCTTTTCTAACACTGATACTGAATATCCTACCCCTTACAACCTGAGATAAACCATCTAAGAAGCTTGCAAACCAGTGAAAGATGTTAATCTGCTGATTTAAGTTTTTAACATTGATGTTCAAGTAACCGATAAAGTTTTAAGTTACACCTTGTCACAATCTTTCCCATCTGGCAGCAAAGCAAAATAATTTTGTCTTCCTGAAGTTTAGTAATTTTTAAAGCCATTTAGAAAGTTCCCAATCACTTCCAAGCAGCAATCTTATTAGCATTACCCACACCTCTGCCTACTGATGCTTTTCCTTCAGAGAATTCCCTTCAACCTGCATTCCTTATTTCTACCCTCTGGGCAACATATTTAAACCTCTGAGCTTTTACCCTAAGCCCCATTACCAGTGCCAAGTTGTACCCTTCCCCTCCTGAAACCCTCGCCTGTAGGCCAAGAGTACTTTGAAATCTAATCAGGTAAAATCCAAATTAAGAAAAAAAATGGAGCAAGGTGATCACAGATCTTGACCTGTACACCCACTGTCCCTTTCTGCTAGTAATCCTCAGTGCAAATCTGAGAACGTATACTAGACCTGGTGTCTGTATCACACAAATTCGGATGCCACTAATTTGTACCCTCCTGCAGACTTGAACACAACACAATGACTGCCCCTCGCCCAGCCCGGCGACCATTTGCCTAAACCTTTTATAACTTGAATGGCTTCACAGATTAAATCACACTGAGAATTCCTTTGACTGGTACATGGGCAGGTAGGTATTGTGAGAGGGTCACTGAGCTTCAACTGCAAGCTCCAGGTACAAAGCATCCCTCTGCGTTGTGGTATAAGTGTTGCACTCTTCTACAGCTTAGGCTGAGACTCTTGTCAAAGGGCTCCATTTCTCTTGGCCATCTGATTGCCCTGATGAACACTGTAGTAACCAGCCACAGTCCATGAGGCATTTTTGTAATTTTCAGCTTGTAGCGTTGCCTACCCATGGCTGCATGATGAGTCCCCAGCCTCTCCACAGGCCAGAAGCTGTTTATTCCAACACTGCAGTCCCAGGGCCTGGAGTGCGGCCTCACCAAGCCACCATGCTCAGAGCATCAGGGAGCAGTGCTTCAAACCTGGAGAAGGAAGTCCAGAGGGGAGTAACGCCACCTAGAAAATAAAGTGGTGGTCAGTTTTGCCCACAGACACAGATATCCTACCTCAGGAGCCTCGGCCTATCAGACAGGTTAGGTGTCTCTCCAGTCACCAGTTAGGATGGCACCTACTTCTGGAATCACTCCTTCAGCCACTCCTCATATCCAACCGGGTCTCTCTGGATGCTTAGACCTGGCCTCTCCTGGCCTGGTCACCAGAGCTGTCAGCCCCACGAAGCTAAGTTCAGTTTCCACAAGACTAGGCCTAATCCCCAGGTAGGTTCACAATGCTTTGTCTGGGCTGCTGGTATCAACAAGTTTAAGGTTTACTCTGCCAGCCAACACGCACCCCACAGTCTTCTTTTCTGGTTGTTTTCAGGTCAACAGCTGCTCAAGTCCACTTCCTCCCTTTCAGGCATAGGGAAACCTTCATGCCTTTTCCACTCTGCTTCTGTTTCTTGTTCCCTTCCCCCCTTCCACACAAACAAGGGCACCTGAGCTCTCTTAGCCTGTGTAAAGGTGGCAGAGACTCAGCAGTACTTTCCAGAAGGCAGCAGAGACAGCTTGGCTTGGAGTGTTGTTCTGCTTCTGGGACCCAGTGGACACTTTTAACACAGCTTTCCTCAGGACAGCCTTCCCCACATGGAAACCCTGGTGGCCTAGTGGTTAATGGTTATGGTCACTAACTAAAAGGTCAGTAGTTCAAATCCACTAGGTTCTCCTTGGAAACTCTATGGGGCAGTTCTACTCTGTTCTGTAGGGTCACTATGAGTCAGAATGGACTGAATCACTTAAATTGTTTTTTCCTAGGTCTCTATTACAACTTTTCTCCTTTTTGCACTTCCATTCCGAAGCAGTTGCCTTCTCATCTGTCTGCTGAGGTCGTAAACTGGCTGCTTCCACCCCTACAGCTAGACCGAGGCCTCCAGCTCTGTCTGCTGCTAACTCCTCTCTTAATTACAGTGTTAATCAGAACTGGAAAAGCTAATGCCTAAGTTAAGGAACACTGGTGGTACAGTGTTTAAAGTACTTGGCTGCTAACCACAGTATCAGGAGTTCAAACTCACCAGCCCCTTGGCAAGAGAAAAGGCCTGATGATCTGCTGCCTTAAAGATCACAGGCTGGGAAACTCTATGAGGCACTTCTACTCCATTCTATAAGGTTTCTCTGAGTTGCAGTTAACTTGAGGGTGCACAACAAGACTGGTGAAATTTACCTGGAAACTTGTAACAGTGAGTTTGCTTTGTTATTGCTTGATGTTTTGTACGTATCAGAAGCTCGAGGGATGCTGAACACGTGAAAGACAAGGAATAATAAACATCTTCTGAAATGTTTTCTGTATTTCAAATACTTATTATTTTTTTCTGTTGTCATCTTTTCAGCTTGATTACAAAATTAAGCAGGAGAATAAAATAATGTTATTGTCCAAAATTTATCTTGTTAGATAACCTTAATTTTCTTTTTCTCTTTTCCTCCTTCTCTCCCTCCCTCCCTCCCTCCATAGAGTTGAACTTCCACTGGTTTTAGAAGAATGGATTTGTCAGGATTAAACTCATTTGCGATTCTTCTGTGGAAGAATTTTACTTTAAAGGTAGGTTGAGCTAGCTTTAGGAAATTGTTGCAGTGGCTGAGAGGCCAGAGGAGAAAACCGGGACAGCTTGATCACTGCGTTTTCATTTACACTGCTGTATTTTTTTCCCAGGGCTTGGGGGGTGGGAAGAGCATCTCTGTCAAATCTAAAGAATACTCACAGAGTGAAGTTGTAGAAGAATGATGAGGAAAGGACAAAAAAGATAGGTTGAGGCACTGTTGTTTCTATAGGGTGAGACTGTAAGGAAGTTGGTGTAAAGGAACTAGCCATTTGCAAAGTTAATGATCTCTAGGGTGATTAGGAAACCGTGGTGGCGTTGTGGTGAAGTGCTATGGCTACTAACCAAAAAAGGTCAGCAGTTCAATTCCACCATGGAAACTTTGTGGGGCAGTTCTACTCAGGCCTGTAGGGTCACTATGAATCGGGATTGACTGTCTGGCAATGGATTTTTAGGGTCATTGACACAATTCTGTTTTTTTCTCTTCCAGAGGCGACGTTTTATCGCTTTAGCTGTGGAAATTATGTTAACACTGCTATTCTCTGGTGTGCTTTTGATGACACGCAACTTGATTGATACAGAAGACTCTGGGCCACTCCGTTACTCCGCGCTGCCTATCAGTGATGTACCTGAATTCCTCAGAAGTCCCAACCTTTTTCACAGTCCATGGGAACTGGCTTATCTGCCTGCCAGAAGCGTTCTGGTAAAGAAAATTATTGAACGTGTGAAATATGATTTAGACATCGATTTTAAAGGTTAGAAATTCAAAATTTTTTTTAAAGAACATAATTATTAGATTGTTTTACAGGGGGAGTATGTAACCTGTGTAACTGGACATTAACCTTCCAGGTACAATCTTGTGAGACATTTTCATTACACGATACTAATCCTGAATATAATATTACGGGCTTTGTTAAATTTGAGAGTTAAATTCATATAAAACACATCCTCATTAAAGACTGTGGCAGTTAATTTTATGTGTTGTTTGGGCTAGGCAGTGGTGCTAGTTTTTTAGTCAAACACAAGTCTAGATGTTGTTAAGAAGTGTTTACATGTAACATGTAAGTGTTTACATGTAAGTCAGTTAGTTATAAATAAAGGATGTTACCCTCTGTAGTGTGGGCAGGCCTCATTCAATTAGTTGAAAGCCTCAAGAGCAAAAATGGAGAATGCACAGGGAGTATTCTGCCTCCAGACTGTGAATAGGTATGTCCTAAATCTCCCTTACTTCCTGAGAGGCATAAGACTGCCTGGATTTCCAACCTCTTACATGACCTACAGATTTGAGACTTGCTGGCCCCCACCATGTGATGGCCAACATTGTGGGAAATGAGAATTCCAGAACACTTAATTATGCTCTTAAGGAATCTATACACGGATCATGAGGCAGTTGTGTGAACAGAATAAGGGGACACGGCATCATTTAAAGCCAGGAAAGCTGTGCCTCAGGGCTGTATCCTTTCACCACACCTCTTCGATCTGTATGATAAGCAAATAATTCGAGAAGCTGGATTATATGAAGAAGAACGAGGCATCAGGATTGGAGGATGGCTCATTAACAACCTGCATTATGCAGATGACACCGCTTGCTGGAAGTGAAGGGAATTTAAAACACTTACTGATGAAGATCAAAGACTATGTCTTGCATCTCAGCATCAAGAAAACAAAAATCCTCACAACTGGACTAGTAAGCAACATCATCATGAATAGAGAAAGGATTGAGGTTGTGAAGGATTTCATTTTACTTGATTCCACAATCAACACCGATGGAAGCAGCAGTCAAGAAATCAAAAGACACAGTGCACTGGGAAAATGTGCTGCAAAGGACAGCCTTAAAGTATTGAAAAGTAAAGATGTTACCTTGAAGAGTAAAGTGTGCCTGATCCAAGCCATGATGTTTTCAGCTGCATCATATGAATGCAAAAGCTAGACAATGAATAAGAAAGAGAGATAACTGATGGCTTCAACTTATGGTGTTGGAGAAGAATATTGAATATACCATGGACTGCCAAATGAACAAACAGATCTGTTCTGGAATAAGTACAACCAGAGTGCTCCTTGGAAGCAAAAATAGCAAGACTGTGTCTTACGTACTTTGCACATACTGTCAGGAGGGCTAAGTCCCTGGAGAAGGACATCATGCTTGGTAGAGTGAAGAGTCAGTTAAAGAAAGGAAGACCCTCAGCGAGATGGATTGACACAGTGGCCGCAACGATGGGCTTAAGCATAAAAACGATTGTCGACATGGTGCAGGACTGGTCAGTATTTCGTTCTGTTGTCCTTAGGGTCACTATGACTCAGAACTGACTCTACAGCACCTAACAAGAACAACAGTCAATGGAACTCGCAGGTCATAAAGGAAAACTGCAAATAATTCAGCTTCACTGGAAACCAATGACCTCTAGTTTTGTTTCCTGTGATTCTTCATTTCCATTCCATTTTCATTTAGCTCTTAATCTTTGATGTTGTATAGTATTTCTCATTTCCAGCACCTTTGAGTTCAGTGTCCGAACACATTCCTGTTTAGCAATGCACTTATTTTTATCACCTGTGGTCATTTGAATTTCCTGAGACCTTTACTTAATCCTGCTGCTGATTACAGCCCTGGAACCCCTGCTTTCAGCTTTTGAGTTAATACCCTACCTGACCCACCCCTTGAGAGAGGGGGTCTAGGTTAGGTGCTGTATACCTGGTGTTTCCTAGCTTTGCCAAAATAATGATCATATCTCCAAATTAACGTCAGCATCACTTTATGATTACCAGCAGTGGTCTAAGGTTTGGATAGCAGTCAACTTCCAGGATACAACAGGAGAATAGACTTTAAATGATCACCAAGTTTATATAACTTAAGAACATCTTTAGGATAGGAAGCATGATGTGTACAGCAACAGCACAGGTGCAGCTCAATGTTCCCCTAATATGTAGAGCATATTCAATTCAAGAGATGTTGATGTAGGTATGGACTCTCTAAGGCCAGTGATACTACTACTTTGGCTTGCCAAAGTTTGTATATAGTTTTAGTGACCTTTTCCTCATTCTAGATGTAGCGTCTAAATCCGAGATGTAACTGCAAGCAACATTGATAACCAGGTTGTGGTATGCTAACATTTTATATTTTTAACTCTGCTAACACCTGGACACAATGTTGGAAGCAGGTAAACTCAGGGATATCTTACGACGCATCCCTGGATTCAGAAAATAGGATTCAGGCTTGCTCTGCACCCTTTTCTCATAAATTTGCAGTTTTACACCGAAATTTGTCATCAGTGACAGCTCCTGAAGTTTCTCCGATATGGCATTTATAGTATAAAATATAACTATTAGCTTTGTAGCTGAGTACATGTTTTCTGTTTTTCAGAACTAATTGAGTTTTTCTTCTTGCTGTCTTCAGCCCCAGGTTAATGTGTCTAGATGTGTGCTAAAATTCTAGATACCTCTCATGACCATGAGTTGCTAATGTTAGCAACAAGCCCAGAGTATACCTGTCCAAATATGTGCCCCATGGTTCCATGAAGTAGGCAGTGGGCTTAAGGAAGAACACTGGCAGCTGAATGTAAACTGGTTCTGTGGAGTCACATGTGAAGCTGAAAGATGGCTAATTTATCTAATAGTCAGGGCTGTTACATACTGCTTGTATCAGTCTTGGGGAATGATTGATTCTATGATCAGCTTTGAGGTTTGGGCATGGAATCCAATGGGGGAAGCAGGCTTCTCTCTTACAGTAACTGCCTCAAGTGTGTATTTTGCAGCTATAGTCATGCACAATCATCTAGGCCAATGATTGGCCTAGGAGGACTAGAATCAGAGTCATTCCTGGGATCCTTGACTTTGTCCTTCCCTTCTGCCTTTGGACCAGGCTGCTTCTTTGTTTTATGGCAGCTGTAGAAATGACTTTTTAAAAAAATGTGATGCAAGTAACCAGCCACTCATTAACCTAAGTGTAGATATTTTAGAGAATATAAGAGGAGGCAAAAGTCTCGCCTAAAATAATGAGTGTTTTATATTACATTTACATGGAAGACAGACTGTGTAGATTGGAGCTAATCCTTTGGAGCTGGGCGTAGTGTTTTTGCTTCTTTTTGTTTTTAGAGATTTGTTTGCAGAAAATAAGTGGAGAGAAGTAGCTGAGGAAACTATTTTACAATACAGTGTTTGTGAGATCAAGAAACAGTTAAACACCTTAAAGCCCAAGCGAATAGTGAAAAGTTGAGGAGAGTGTACGCTGGGAATGATGACTTTGAAAGTAGCAGATAGATAGCACCTTTGGTCAGAATTGGTTTGTCATCACTAACAACAGGGAGGTGTTTTCTGGCAGTTTTGAAAACCACATCATTGGGGATTTGCTGGAGGATGGGGAGTTGTGTCAACCAAGTGATTTTAATCAGTAATAAAAATACATGCAACTTCATATGCAGCCATAGACTCTTGAAGCCCTTGATATGCTGTTTACATCAAAAATATGTTCACTCCCACACAAATGTGTAGTACACATGATGCTTTAGACTACTATTTTGTTTTGCTTTTGTGTGTTGTAAAGTGAGTTGATTCTGACTCATGCTACCCTATAGGTTAGAGTAGAATCACTGTTTAGGGTTTCCTAGGCTGTAATCTTTATGAGAATAGATTGCTATGTCTGTCTTTTCTCCCATAGAGCCACTGGTGGGTTCAAGCGGGTGACCTTTTGGTTAACCTAAAGCCAACCTTCTGCCATTGAGTCGAGTCCATCTCATGGGGACCCCCAAAGGTCAGGGTAGAACTGTCCCATAGAGTGTCCAAGAAGTGCCGGGCAGGTTTGAACTGCAGACCTTTTGGTTAGCAGATGTAGCACTTAACCCACTAGGCCACCAGGGTTTCCTTTTGGCTAACAGATCAGTGCAAAACTATTTGTTACCAGGGCTCCTTTTATTTTACATACGTTATTGCCATCTCCCCCCGCCAAAAAATTTTATTTGTTCTGTTTAAGAATATACACAGCCAAACATATACCAATTAAACAGTGTCTACATGTTCTGTCTAGTGACACTGATGACAATCTTCAAGCTGTGCAACCATTCTCACCCTCTTTCACTGAGTTATTCCTCCCTCATTAATATAAACTCACTGCACCCCTGGGGGTGGTGCTTAAGTGCTACGTCGGCTAACCAAAAGGTCGGCAGTTCAGATTCACCAGGTGCTCCTTGGAAACTTTATGGAGCAGTTCTACTCTGACTTATAGCATTGCTATGAGTCGGAATCAACTCGAAGGCAGTGGGTTTTGGTGGGTACCGCACCCTAAAATTCCTGTCTAATCTTTTGTGTTGCTATTGCCAGTTTGATTCCATATGCATCGTTTTGAAAAGTGTAATCCTCAAGGCCAGCTGTTGTTTTTTTCCTTTATTTTTGTGTTTTAGATGAGGGTTTGCAGAACAAACCACCTTCTCGTTAAATAGTACACATTGTTCTGTGACATTGGTTACCAGCTCCACAATATGTCAGCATTCTTACTTCTTGACCTTAGATTTCCTGTGTCCAGCTTTCCTGTCCCCTCTTGTCTTGTAGTCCTTGCCCCTGGACTTGTAGACTCCTTTAGTCTCATTTTGTTTTATGGGCCTGACTGATCTTTGGCTGAAAGGAGTGCTTTATCGTGGAACTAAAAAGGCAGCTGGGGAGCATACCCTTCAGAGTTTCTCCAGTCTGTCAGGCCAGTAAGTCTGGTCTTTCGTTGTGAGTTAGAATTTTGTTCTACGTTTCTTCCAGCTCTGTCCAGGATATTCTGTTGTGTACTCTGTCCGAGCAGTCAGTGGTGGTAACTGGGTACCATCTAGCTGTACCGGACTCTGTCTGGTAGAGGCCGTGGTGGTTGTGATCTGTTAGTCCTTTGGATGATCTTTCCCTTGTGTGCTTGGTTTTCTTCCTTCTCCCTTGTTCTTGAAGGAGTGAGGCCAGTGGAGTATCTTAGATGGTTGAGAAACTACTCACCAAAGTAGAATATAGAATATTGTCTTTATAAACTGTGTAATGCCAACTAAGCTAGATGTTCCGCAGGACCGTGGTCTCCACAGCCCTCAGCCCAGGAGTTCAGTCCCTCAGGGAGTCTGGAAGTATCCATGGATCTTTCATGACCTTCAAGGCAGACCTTTTTCACTAGTTAAACTAAACTGCTTTTTAGTTTTAAGATAGCTTCAGGGGATAGGGGTCGGATCTGACTCGACGGCACTTGGCTATTGGCTCAGGGGATACTTGTGGTTTAATGTTTAAAGATTATTCCAGGGCAGTAGTTCCCAGGGTGCGTGGGTGCGTTCACCCTTCACGGCTCCACAAAGTCTAGAGAATGTGAAATTCTGTTCTGCATTTTCTCTCTTATGATCAGGGTTCTTATGTGGAATCTTTGGTCAAAATGTTCAGTAATGGTAACTGGGTACCATCCCTGTCTTCTGGTCTCTTGGGGGGTGATCAGCCACGTATTCCATATCCTCTTCCTATTCATGACTCTCCTTATTCCTTTGTTATCTCAAGTCAGTAGAGACCAATTCCTGTGCATTGACTGGCTACTGTGAAAGCTTTTAAGACTCCAGGAGCTGTGAAATGAACTAAGTGGTAGAAGAGAGGCGCTCACCAAGTTATTAGGTTGACTAACCGGGATGTCCCATGAAACTGTGACCCTCAGTTTCCAGGAAATTAAAACTCATGAAGTGTTTGGTTGTATATAACAATACTATCTTTTTAAAATTTCATTTAGATCACATGTAATTTAGATTAAATTTGTTGATGGATCACTTTAAATGTTGAACTTGTAAAGTGGTTTCATTCTCCAACTTCTTAGTGTTTTTCATTCAGACATTCTAGATTCTTGTGTTTAAGACATTGAATAGATCACATTGACTAGTTTTGTTTTTATTTTACTTCAAAATAGAAATCTCAGAAACACTTTGAAGCATCCCTCATATTGTAGTGCACTTTAATGTGTAGTTATTATAACAATGGTTGTTTTAAATTTGTGATAAAAGCTTCTAAAAGTCCTAAAATGGGTATTCTAAATATTTATGAGGTGGTTTGCTCTCCTGATATTTGAGCAGCTTTGTTTTAAAATTCAGGTTATTCCAGTACGGAAGCCAACACGTCAGATAAGGTATGGACTGGACATACAGTGATGTATGTCATATGTGTACTTTACGGTTTTATATGGTTTCTTTCTAGAGAAAAGAGGATGGCGTAGAGAGGAGGGGACAAGTTTTGGTTGAATGGATACTGGAAGTAAAGAGTGAAAAATAAGAGTGTGCTGTCACAGAGTGAGAAGAGCAGACAGATTTGCAGAGAGGCAGATATGGAAAACTGACTTGGATTGTAAACTTTCACTTACAATAAAAAAATTTAAAAATCTAGGTTATTTTGATAGCCTTTCATCCATGTAAAATGTAGACCATCTTTCAGATAGGAGAGCTTGCAGAAGTTTTACTTTTGTGTAGTCAACTCACATATTTTTCTCTGTCTCTATAGTTCAAGGCTTTTCTTCCCAAAGTGATTTTGAGGAGCACCTTAAGTATGAAAATTACTCTAAAAAAGTGCTGGCTGCTGTTGCCTTTGACCATGACTTCAAAGATAGCCATGACCGCTTGCCGCTTCAGGTAAGAAAGTTTTACATAGAAACCTAATAATCATACTTCCAGTTCCTGGAATTTAATGAAGTGGAGATATCATTAGCCTGTTTCATATGTGGGGGAAATTAACATGCCCAAGATCATTCTGCTTGTACATGGCAGAGCAGAACTTAGACTTCAACTTCAATGAACTTCAGCATCTGTGCACTTTAGCCAGTACTAATAGAGAAAGAATTTTATCCACTACCTACCAGGCTTCACATTTATAAGTTGAATCATGAAAAGCAGTGACATCTGGGATATGACTTTTACCACGGTATCTGATATGGCAGCTGCCTCCAGCCCTGCAGATGATGGTGAAGTAATACACCAAGGTCAGAGGATCTGATGTGGTAAAGCAGATGAGTCTTCCCCACCAGGGATCCCAGCACGGAAAATGCGCTCTTTTGAGAAGATCCGGTAATACCTCTTCTCCATCAAAATCTAGCAGATAGCTCTAAGGCTCAGCCAGGTAGAATCAGTGTTATAGAATCTGCAGCCACTGAGGAGGATTCTAATAATCACCCCCAAGGAGAGGAGATGAAGGTAGTGCTTTGAAGTTGTTGTCTCTTTATCAGATCTTACAGACATATTGCCTGGTGTTGAAGGAAATAACCAAAATAGAGTATATATGGAGCCCTGGTCACTCAGCGGTGAAGTACCACAGCTGCTAACCAAAGGGTCAGCAGTTTAAATCTACCAGCTGCTCCTTTGTAAGTGTTGCCGGCAGTTCTGCTCTGTCCTATAGGGTCACGATGAGTCAGAATCCATTCAGTGGCCACAGGTTATAGTATGTGTACGCATGAAGCCAAATTGGGCCCTTAGGATGGAGATGGCTCTCAGTGAAAGGAAAAGATAAAGATTTCAGCGGTAGGGCTGTAGGTACCTTTTCATTCTGTCCAGTACTTCCTCACTGCTCCTATGTGTCAGCTGACTCAGTGTAAGCTGATGCTCATGTGGGCTCAGCCGTGTGCAGAAAGCCTGGCCAAAATGTCCTGAGTGCAGTTCTAAATGTCACTCTCCTCTGCCTTGTCTAGTCTCTTTTTTCCTGCCCTTTTCCCTTGGCTTACGGTTGCTTCTCTGTTAAGAGTCTGCTGCAGGACCTGCCCCTCACAGTCTCCTTTGACCATGCCTGCTCATTTCTTCCATCATGCTGTCACTATACCTTATAAATCTCTTTATCACTGAATTTACTGTATTATGAAAATGTGTGTTTTCCCAGCCACAATTTGATCTTGCAGGACAAGGGCTATGGCGTCATCCTTAACCACACTACGTTGTAACTGCCTACATTATTTTTGTTTTGATATCTGGATATGTGTGTATTCAACTGGACCTTTCCCTCTTGATATTACTGATTTTTCTGTTCTGACCCTTCTGACTTTGGCAACTTTTGGTCAACTATTTGTTGACTTAGGAAGCTACGTAGCTCCAGAATGAGGTACCTTGAAGTTTACTCAGCTTTCTGGAATTATCTTTTCATGTAATAATTAAAATCTGCAGCATTGCCCATTCACATTTTATCATATTCCTCCTCTGTTCTCATGTGGGCTTTTTTATTACTTATAGTTACTTTTAGGAGAGGAAGAGACTGTTGTCCCAGAACACTTGGATGACATCATGGGAAGAGAAATGAAGAAACACTGTTTGGTGTGTTTCATTTCAACACACATGCATGCTGTCTGTTTAGGAAAAAACACGTTCATAGTGATGCGTAAAATACTGCCGTGTTTGCTTACCACGGACCCACAATAAACTTCCAAGTGTTGTTTACACCTAAATAAAAAGTTTATGAACTTGAGGGAGGACAGATTTTAAGGGAGGCTGACTTAGATGACTTGTGAGACTGGTACTGTCACTTCTGATGTCCAGAATCCGGCCTGGCACTTTTTCGATCTCCTCCAAAATCACAAATTCCCATTTGCACATTAACTTCATTTTATTTTGCCTGTCATTTTTTTAAAAAAGAAGTCTATGGCTATTGTTTGTTTCTGTTGTCTCTCTAGGTAAAATATTATCTGCGCTTTAGTTGTTTTCAGAGAAATGATACTTTTCCTGGTCGGTTTTATGTCAAAAGCTGGAGTACAGATTTACTCTTTCCCCCTGATCCATCCTTAGAACCCAGAGCAGCAGAGGACCCCACGGGGGGACAGCCTGGTAAGCCAACACTGAAGCATGCTTAGTTTAATACCCGGTTGTATAGTAGGGGACATCACTTACTTAGATTTCTTCAACCTTGTGATGAAAGCTGTCTGTTTTTAAATAACTACGGAGGTGATTTTTTTTCACTGAAATTTTCAGTGTCCAAAATTTTCACTTCTCATTGCAATTTTCACTTTTCAAAAAATCTTGTATGTTTGAACAAAGGTGTTTATGTTGCCTTTTCCTTACTGAGCATTCATTGTATATTCTTATATTTTAGCAGATTTACTTTTGAAATTTTGACTCTAGTGACCTAATGTACACATTTCTAGGTACCAACACAGCCAGGTTCTTTATAACTATTTGTTATTCTATTTGGTTGATGAACAGCTATTAATATAAGTATAGTAATTTTTAATTTAAAACATATTATGCAATCTGCTATTTAAAAGTCTGTAATGTGGGGCTTTGTTTTTGCTAACAATAATAGAAACCATCTTGAGGAAATTATGCAATGAAAGAAACAGTTCTGCATTATTCTTAAAAATCTGAAACAACCTACATCTTTAAATAAGGTAAACAACTAACAGAATTATGAACTACAACTTGACAGACCATTGTGCAGTCATTAAAAATGATCGTCATGAAATCTTCTGAAAAGCGAAGTCCAGAACTCTATTACAAAATTATGGCTATATAAACTATATATTTATTAGCATAAAACTGGCATAGTGGTCTGAATAGGAAAATAGTTACTATGGTAGATTGGATAGATAGTGTTACGTGTTATATTTTTAACATTGTTTTTCCAGTCATAACATTTAAAAAGGAATCTGGTGTCTTTGTGAATGTATATTGCTGCATTGTGAGCTTAGTCTGGGGTACTGTCTTACAAGTGTCAGTCTGATGAAAAAAATCAGAAGGTTAGATAATGCTAAAATTTACCAAGAATGTGAGGATGTTTTGGAAACCCAAATGCACTGCGAAAGGGAGGATGCATGCACTAGTGTGACCAGTTGGGCAGTTGTCGTCAAATTAAGAATAGTCTCCTAGACAGAGACCCTGAGCAAACTCTGATGGATCTGTAAGAATGTTCATGACAGTGCTGTTGTAATGATCAGGAGCTGGAGACAATCAGGGTAATTGCTTAGAGAGTGGAACTAGAGCATCTTCAAATCACAGAGTAAGGTGAATAAAATATACAACACAATTTCATTTACATTAGTTAAAATACATGGAGACAAAATACGCATTTTAGAAGAATACATGCAAACATATAGATAGTCGTCAAACACATTAGAAGGGTTGCCAATGAGATGGGAAGAGGGACAAGGGTCGATGAACATAAGAGAATAAATACACAAAACAGGTTAAAGCAAAAGAGCCAGTGTGTCATGTGTGAATTAAGGCTCATGGCTGACTCAGCACTATTCATGTATCTATACAAACTGTGTGTGTGTGTCTGTGTCTGTGTGTCTGTGTGTACACATACTTTAATGTATACACGATCTAAAGTAAAATTATGTGAATTAAAACACTTAAGTTCTGTTTTTATTGTTGAATTACCTATTTGTTTCCATAAGCTCTTAACCTTATTTTAACCTTGATTTACACCAAAAAACCAAACCCACTGCTGTAGAGTTGATTCTGACTCATACCAACTGTACAGGACTTTATAAGGTTTCCAAGGCACAGCTGGTGGATTCAAACTGATGACTTTTTGGTTACCAGCCATTGGTCTTAACCATGGTGCCATTGGGGCTCTGCATTGATTTATACAGCAGTCCTAAATAGAAACACTACTATTTAAATAATGCCCCTTTTGCTCCTAAGTTCTTCTCCAATAATAATAACCTGAAATTTTTGAGTGCTTACTTGGCTTTTTTCGGACTTTGATTTCACACTACCATTAGATGTTGTGGTCCAGTGCTACTGCATCGGCTCTGACTCATAGTGACCCTCTACACAGGATGAAGCACTGCCTGGTCCTGATCATCCAGTTATTGTTATAATTGGGCTCACTGTGCATCTCACTGTATAAGTCTACCTTGTTAAGGGTCTTCCTCTTTTTTGCTGACACTGTACATTACCAAGTATCTTGCTGTTCTCCAGGAACTGATCCCTCCTTATTAACACTTCCAAAATATGTGAGACATAATCTCACCATCCTTGCTTTTAAGGACAGATTTGTTTGTTCTTTTGGCGGTCCGTGGTGTATTCAATATTGTTTATCAACACCACAATTCAAAGGAGTTGGTTTCCTTTTCCATCTACCTTATTCATCATCTAGGTTTCACACGCATAGGAGGCCATTGAAAATACCATGGCTTGGGTCAGGTGTGCCTTAGTCTTTAGTCTTCAAGATGACATCTTTGCTTTTAAACACTTTAAAGAGGTCTTTTTGCAGTAGATTTCCCCAGTGCAGCGTTCCCTTGGATTTCTTTGTTGCAGAGAGGGTGGACTGAAACAGTGGCAGGGACACACCAGTCCAAGGGTCCAGTGAAGTTTATTCAAAGAGAAAGACAGTGGGGTCTAAGCCGACAGTGGCTCAGCCAGCCCCTCCCTAGTAGGGCAGGTTTTTTGCAGTTTTGAAGTTTCAACAAGGTAGTGTGGGGTAAGGGGGTTTATGATTTGATAAAGAAAGAGGGGTAGCAGGAAACTGTGGTTAGGGGATTTATCGTCTAAATAAGGAAGAAGTGTTGATTGGAAGGGAAAGGGCTAAAGTTTGTTTATGGTCAAGATTTTGATAAGGAAAGAGCTTTCAATTAGTAGGTTGGGGAAGACATGCATAAAGTTATTTGTGGTTAGGCCAGATAGGGCCTACCAGGCTGTTTTCAGCTGATGGCTGACCTTCTGATGGCAGGTCTGGTCGTTGGATAAGACAGCTGCCCTGAATTTCAGGGACAGAGTCCTCTCAATAACCTCCCTGAATTTCAGGGACAGAGTTCCCTCATTCTTGACTGTTCTTTCAGTGGATGTTGATTATGGATCCCAGTAAAATAAAATCTTTGATAGCTTCAGTCTTTTCTCCACTTGCCATGATATTGCTTGTTGGTCTGGTTGTGAGGATTATTATATTCTTCAAGCTGTAGGGTCAGTTCTTTGATTTGATGTGTACATTTATGGAGATAAACTGACCTCTGAGCACTGCTTTGGCTGTATCCCATAGGTTCTGGTAGGAAGTGTTTTCATTCTCATGGGAATCCATAAATTTCTTTATTTCATCCTTGATTTCTTCTATAATCCATGATTTTTTGAGCAAGGTGTTGTTCAGTTTCCATGAGTTCCGCTTTCTATCTATGTTTTTCCTGCTATTGATTTTGACTTTTATGGCTTTATGATCTGAGAAGATGCTTTGCATTAATTCAGTGGTATGGATTTTGTTGAGAATTGCTTTATGTCCTAACACATGGTCTATTTTGGAGAATGTTCCATGTGCACTGGAGAAGAAGGTGTAGTTGTCTGCTGATGGATAGGAAGTTCTGTATATGTTGATGAGGTCTAGATGGTTAATTGTAGCAATAAGGTCATCTGTATCTTTATTGAGCTTTTTTCTAGACAATCTGTCCAATATTGACAGTGGAGTGTTGAAGTCTTCTACTACTATTGTGGAGTGATTTATCTCCTTTTTGAGTGTAGTCAGTGTTTCTTTGACGTGTTTAGGTGCTCTGATATTAGGTGCATAAATATTTAATATTGTTAAGTCCTGCTTGTGTATTGAACCTTTCAGTAATAGTGTCCATCCTTGTCCACAGTGGTGGATTTTACATTAAAATCGATTTTATCTGAGATTAGAATTGCCACACCTGCTCTTCTTTGTTCCTTGTTAGCTTGATATATATTCTTTCATCCTTTGATTCTCAGTTTGTTCATAGCTTTAGGTCTAAGGTGAGTTTCTTGTAGGCAACATATACATGGGTCATGTCTTTTGATCCAAGATGTCACTCGATGTCTCTTTACTGGAGCATTCAGTCCATTCACATTCAATGTAATTATTGATGGGTATGTGTTCAGTGCTGCCATTGTGATGTGCTTATCTTTGAATTGATGTTTTCTCTGTTGTTCTTATTAATCTGTTCTGTGACCTTCTTTGCGAGTTGATTTTTCACCTTTTTCAGGGTTGGTTTTGTGGTTGTTGAGACTCTTGTATTACATTTCTTGATATGGTATGTTGCTTCTTGATTGTGCTTTACGGCTGCCCCTATAATCCTGCTTAATAAACTATATGTAACCCCAATTTTGATTGCTACCAGTCTTGTCAACTTCCTCTCCATCTGGAGGGACTATAACGACTGTGGCACACCCCTCTTTGTCATATGATGATATCATAGTTTACATGATATGATCACTAGATCGTTTCTTTCACTATTACAGCTTTGATTATGTTTGGAGCCTTCCTTAACTGAGTAGGATTCTGGGTAATGTGTCCATCTAAAATACAAAGCAGTTTTGTTCTTTCCAGCCAAGAGAGTCTTTCAGTATTTCTTGTAGCTTTGGTTTGGTTTTTACAAAATCTCTGAGTTTCTGTTTATTTGTGAATGTCTTAGTTTCATTTTCATATGTAAGATAATTTTGCAGGATATATAATTCTTGGTTGGAAGTTCTCCTTCAAGCCTTTTAATGTGTCATGCATTGTTTCTGCAGAGAAATCTGACGAATGCTTACAGGGTTTCCCTCTGAATGTTAGCTTTGTTTTGAGTCTTGTTGCCTTTAAGAGTTTCTGCTTATGTTTCATTTTGTTGAGCTTGATTATAGTATGTCTTGGAGTCTTTCTATTGAGATCTATATTGAGTGGTGTTTGATATGTATCTTGGATATCTATATTCTCTTCTTTCATAATTTCTGGGAAGTTTTCTGTCAGCAGCTCAGCCACAATACTCTCTGTGTTCTCAGGTGTCTTACCCTGTTCAGGAACTCCAATTAATCATAGATTGTTCTTCTTAATAGAGTCCCACAGGCTTCTTAATGCTTCTTCATTTTTCTTGTTTCTTTTTTCTGATTTCTCCTCATAGATGCTGGAGTCAGTGGCTCTGTCTTCCAAATCAGAAATTCCCTTTTCCATTTGTTCTGTTTTCGTGGCTTTGAATTGAAGTTTCTGTGTCTTTGATTTTGTTCCTGATCTGTTGGATTTCAGAGAACTGATGTTCCATCAGATGGATCAGCTTGCTTAGTTTTTCGTTTTGCTCTGCTGCATTTTGTATAAGGTCTAGTAGGGCTGTCTATATAATCCTTTTGTATTCACCTTCTGATAGTTTCAGAAACGCTTCTTTGTCTGGGAAGTGGATTATTATATTCTTTATGCTAATGTATAATCACTCATCTCTTTGATGATCTTCCACTTTTTCACTGACCCTTTACTTTACCAAGCGTGATGTCCTTCTCCAGGAACTAGCCCATCCTGATAAACCAAAAGCTGAGAGGATCTTAAAAGGAGAAATGACTTTATAGTTCAGTGTCCCTCATGAACAGTATAATGGTTAAGTGCTATGACTGCTAACCAGAAAGTCAGAAGTTGGAATCTGCCAGCCACTCCTTGGAAGCTCTGTGGAGCAGTTCTGTTCTGTCCTAAAGGGTTGCTATGAGGTGGAATTGACTTAACAGCAGTGTTTTTTTTTTTTAATCCCTCATGAATGGAGAAGTATAAATATTTGATAAAATAATAGTAAATTGAACCCAATAATTGATAAAAGGCTAACATGTAATGACCAATAAGCTCTACCTCAAAGTCGGTTTCCGATTTTAAAATGTTATTTACACGTTTGGAAAATAGATGATGTGGTTATCTTAATAGGTACAGAACCAACATTTTTCTTGGTTTTGACAGTAAGCGAGTTGATTCTGACTCATAATGACCCTATAGTCATGATAAAAGCAAAACCCTCCAACTGCTGGTCTCAGCTTGGAGATGTAGAAAGCTGAAAAGTGCAGTCCTGTCACCTGTACCACAAGAAAAGGCAGTGAGACAGACATCAAATTCATGACTGTTTAAAACCCATCAAACCGGCAAGGTCACAGTGCAAAGGACATCTCAACATCTAGAGAGTGATACAGAAAGTATCTTCCCCTACAAGGAGAACGAGGACCCAAGCATTTGCCTAAGTGGAACAGACACTTCTGAAAGCCATATAAACTGGTAAAAGTGTTAAATTGAATATTTTTAACAAGTTACTGAAAACTAGTTATAGACTAACAAGATGGTATAAAACCCATGGGACCTGCCAACATAGTAGGCTTTGTAACCTCTTACAGACTTTTCCCTGAAGAAACCTGCCTGGTCCTCACAGAAAAGATTAGGGAGTATCGTGGAAAAACCTCACAGTGCTAGTGAGAGCAAGGAAAGAACTACTAGTGCTGAAACCGTGCCCAAAGCAATCGACACTATTCTCTCTAGAGAACAAGAACCTTAATCTGCAGGGAGAACAACAATAACAACAAAAATATTGCGTTAGGGCTCTGATGGGAAACCATTGCAGCTGGGGAAAAGAAGCTGGGAGTGTGGAGCAGGATGGGGGTGAGGCGTAGAGGAGGGCCACTGTTCTCTGGGAGAGGGCCGGGAGTATGTGCCAGGCCTGGCTGGAGAAGAGGCAGGAGAACAGGTGAAGGTGATGCCTGTAAAACCTGGCTTCACAATGCCAGCCTGACCCTGAAGCTTAGTGTTTTCAGGAAATGCCCTTTACTCTGCCTACTAGCAAATGCCACACTAACAACTATCAGGCAAAAATAACAGTGGGATGTATCTGGGAGAGCTGCGAGAGACAGATTCTTAGTGCTTGAGATCCCTATCGTCTCTGCTTGCTTCTGTCTTTTATATCTCAGAAGAGATTTACTCAACATAGAACCGAATTCTGTAGATTGTATCCTGCCTTATTAACATCACAGAGGTTAAGATTTACACCACATAGGATAAATACATCAGATCACAACTACACGGTACTGGTGACCATAGCCTAGCAGCCAAGCTGACAGACTTTTGGGGGGGTACACAGTTCAATCCATACTAACATATAAATGACTTGTTTAAATTATGAGCACTGGTGGTGCAGTGGTTAAAGCACTCCTCTCCTAACTAAAATGCCAGAGATTCAAAACTACATCAGCAACGCAGGAGAAAAATGTGGCAATCTGCTTCCATAAAGATTACAGTCTTGGAACCCTGTGGGGCAGTTCCACATCGTCACGTGGGATTGCTGTGAGTCAGAATCTACTCGATGGCAGTGGGTAGATTGTAGACATTAATAGAAAACTTAGTTTCTTGAAGTCTTGATGAGGCAAATTTCTATGAAAGTTTTTAAATGGTTATTCTTCATTTCTGTAATCAACTCACAAACAGATAAGAAACTCTTTATATTCAGGGACCACACTTTGAGTAGAATTGCCTTAGTGGCTATCAGCTCACATTAAGTGTTGATTATTTCTTTATATCACTTTGGCTTACTCTCCATATGAAAGATCTAAGACTATATTTTTTAGTCCATTTTTCCAGTGTATTAGCTTTGATTTATTTTTATGATTTCTCAGTCTAGGTTGATATCTGGCTGCTCTGTACTGTGTTCTAGTCTTGGGTTGAGAGAGTTTTGCAGAAGGTATAATTCTTGACCGGAAATTTTTTTCCTTCAAGGCTTACATATGTCTTCCATTGCCTTCTTGCTTGCATGGTTTCTGCTGAGTAGCCTCAGTTTCTTAGTCTTACTGACTCTCCTTTATAGATGAGAGTCTTTTCATTTATCCCTAGCTGCTCTTAAAATTTCTCTTTATCTTTAGGTTTGCTAAGTTTGATTATAACATGTCTTGGTAACTTTCTTTTGAGCTCTACCTTATATGAGTTTCAGTGAGCATCTGGGTAGATAGCTTTTCATCTTTCGCAACATCGGGGAAGTTTTGTGCCAACAAATCAACAATTCTCTCTGTTTACAGTTATTCTGGTACTCCAGTCACTTGTAGGTTATTCCTTTTGATAGAGTACCATGTAATTCTTAGTGTTTCTTCATTTTAAAAAATTGTATTTTCTGATTTTTTCTTAAATAAGTTGGTGCGGAGTGCTTCATCATTAATCTCACTAGATCTGACTTCCATTGCCTCAGTTCTGCTTCTGTGACTTTCTATTGAGTTGTCTAATTCTGAAATTTTATTGTTAATTGCTTGGATTTCTGTTTGCTGTTTCTCTATGGATTCTTTTAGCCTTTTAATTTGTCATTATACTCTAATCTTCTTAAACTCCTCTATTACTTTGTCAGTGTGTTCCTTGGTTTGTTCTGTATTTTGCCTGATCTCCTTCCTAATCTCTTGAAGAGTTCTGTATATTAATCTTTTGTGTTCTACCTCCACTAATTCCAAGAAGTTCTCTTCCTCCAGAAGGTTTCTTGATTCTTTGTTCTGGGAGCTGGCTAAAGCTATCATGATGTGTTTCTTTATGTAACTTGGTATTGGCTGTTGTGTCTGAGCTATCAGTAAGGTATCTACTTATTTTATGTTTGCTTACTGTATCCTAGCTTCTTGTTTGGTTTGTTTTGATACACCCAAATAGGCTGGTCTTGTAAGCTAGTTTAATTGTTTGTGCCTTTGAAACTTTAACATCCTGTCACTGGGTAGTTAGAGATCTGTTACTAGGTATATGAGCCTAGTAGTCCATTTAGTTTTCTTATATGTATTCAACTCAGGTAGCTAGGTAGTCAGTCACCACATGTGTGGTCCAGGTTGTCCCCTGAAGTAATAGTTGGGTAGGGGTGATTGGAGTAGGCAGAAGGTATCTGGCTGCAGTCAGGATGGGGTCACATGCTGAGCAAGATAGTGGACTGACAGTTCCTCCTGAGCATCTGGGAGGAAAACATGTCCCTATTAACTAAAGGGAGTAGGTAGGTGGATTTTGCAGCCAGACTATGGGTACCCAGTGCTATTGGCAATAAAGACTGGGAGACACTACTTATTCATGGACTCCTATTGCAGGTGGCTAGGTGGTGTGGGTTGAGCCATCAGTCCTCAGGTCCCAAATGTGTGTAGGTGAGGACCCTGCTTAATGGACAGAGCCATGTCAAATGTTACAAATTTGCCACTCCACCATCCAGCTGTTGCAGTTGAAATTAGCCAAGCCAAGTGCCGTCGAGTTGTACTTCAGGTATATACCCTGTGCTAACGGTGGCCTATGCTGTTGAAATGGGCCCACATAGGTCTATGCTAGGGTGAAAGGCATCCAAAGTATGTGGACCCCTTCAGCCTGTGCCTAGACAAAGGAGCCTTGCCTGCCCTAAATTCTCAATTTAAGGCAACTGGCAGATTATTTTTTCCTGTTTGTTAATTTGTTCCCTTTCCAAGTTTGGGAGAATGGTTCAGGGCACATGATGGGTCCTACATCTGGCCCACAGGACATAGCAATCACTGAAGCCAGCCTGGAATTCAGAGCAGAGTAGATAGTATGCAGGTACGTGGGAGAGAGGCTGTTCTCAAAAGGGATTTAAAAAAATTTTTTGTTTTTAAAGTTTACAGTCCAAGTGAATTTGTCATACAAAAGCCAAACACTTGCCTGTATGTTACTCAGTCTGCCCTCCTTGCCTTGTGAGGACAGACACTCATCTTCTCCACTCTTCATTTCTAGTATCCACTCAACAGACACCTGTCCCTCCTCCCCAGTCTCTCCTCTCCCCTTTAAAAGGAGACTGGTTGAATAGCCTCATACGTATGAAACCATAAAGTACACGTACCACTTGCATCACCCTATGTCCTTTAATCCAGTCCAATCTTTGTCTGAAGTGTTGGCTTCAGTGCTGGTTTCAGCTCTGGGCTAACAGCAAGTCCAGGGGCCATGTTCTTAGGGGAGCTTCTAGGCTGTTGGACTATCTAGTCTGGTCTCAAAAGGGATGTTTTTTGATCTGTGCATTAAGTTAGACACATGTATTTGTCTTTTGCTGAATGAGTGTGGATTTTTATAGATTCTGGAGGCTTGAGTAGACTCTCTGCTGCTTATTGTCTCCTAATGTGGAACATGAGTCGGATCCGACTCGACGGCTCTTGCCTTGGCAATGTGGAAAACATGCCTTGAGTATCACTTCTTGCGTCATTGAGCACACCGGCTGATGAGGTCTGCAGGGTGCCTGTTCATGCTGGGTCAAGTCTGACAACTCCTTGCAGCTTCTGAACCATCTCTTCTTTTCCTTACCCCTCAATCCAGTTCCTTAACTTTACTTTTGATGTTCAGGGCTTGCAGATTGTCAATTATTACCGATTCACTTGTTTTTTTCAGGTCTTTGTTGTAAGAGGGACTACAGGAAGTATCTGCCTACTTCACCATCATGACTGCTTTTATGAACTTTATTTCTTTTTCAAAACTCCAGGGTGCAGAAGCACCTTTCCAGTAATTAAGTCATTTGTCACTCATTTGCAGCAAACAGCTCTATGATTTCATGAAATATTTCAATTCTGAGAAATTAGGAATTGGATTCATTTTAGAAAGTGTTCATTACTTATTTGTGTAGTGATTTGTGTAACTGCTCTGTAAGTATTAGACAATGAGAGTAGTCTTGTTACAAAATTGGCTTTGTTGTTGGCCTTTGATATATCTTAATTTTCTTCATCTTTGTTCACTTCAGCTATTTCTTGGTCTATTGTACTTAACAATATTTGTTTCCTTATTTAGGGTACATCCGTGAAGGATTCCTGCTTTTGCAACATGCTGTGGATAAAGCCATCATGCTGTATCATAGCAACCAAGCTGCAGAACAGCTGTTCCGTGCTGTCAGCGTTTTTGTGCAGAGATTTCCATACCGGATATATCATCGTGACTTTTTCTTTAATTTTTTTGGTATTTTCATGCCGTTAATAATCTTGTTTATGTTTTCCATGAATCATTTTACCCTCATTCAATCCATTGTGTGGGAAAAGGAAAACAGATTGAAGGTAACTGTTCTTCTTTGTTAGACAGAACTTCTGTAGAAAATTGGGGTCTGTGGGGCAAATTGACGTGGAGAGTTCAATTAGTTCTATACTTTTAGCTCTCTAAGATGGTTGTGTTTCCTCAGTAGCCACGTAGTGAGCATTTATATCTCTTGGCAGTTTTCTGAAATTTAGTGTTTTCATCAAAATTTTTGGTTTGGTTTTTAGTCTTTTTTTCTAGACGACTACTTCTCGAGAATGTTACAGATTGAACTTAATACCAAATGCCCTAAAACCTCTTTGGAATCTGTTAGGCTACAAAGAGATAACCAAATAAGCTCTTGGAATTTTGCCTTTGCAGTTGAAAAGTTCAGTCATTCTCTTGTCCAGCCAGTGATATGGTCGCTGACTAGTTATTGATTGATTGATTGATGTGCCATTTACTAAGTACCTACTTTGTTTCAGGGACTTTTACAAATTTTAGATTTGAATTGTGGCTCTGTTACTTATTGACTGTATGACAGGTCATATAACTTGGAAACCTTGGTGGCATGGTAGTTAAGAGCTATGGTAGCTAACCAGAATGTCAGCAGTGCAAATTCATAGCACTTAACCACTGTACCACTGGGGTTTCCAATGAAGCAGTAAGTAGCAACACATCGTTATTAACTAGAGTCTACAGTTATACACTAAGGTTTACTGTTCGTGTTGTGTGATTCTGTGGGTTTTGACAAATATACATTGTCTTGTAGCCACCGTTAACTTATCAGAGTGGTTCCATTGCCCTTAAAATGCATAGGTTTCATCTGCTGGTCCTTCAGCTCCCACCAAAGCTGTGGAAGCTACTGCTCTTTCTATAGTCTCTCTCTCTATAGTTTTGCCTTTTCTACCGTGTCCTGTGGTTGGAATCATACAGTATGTAACTTGTTCAGATTGATTTATTTCACTTAGCTAGCTGTATGCTTTTGTTTTTTCAGTATTGTATCGCCTTACTCTAGTCGTGTTGCAGTGAAGTCTTTTCCCTCGGGGATAGGTACTTCTTGCCCTGAGAAAACTCTTAGTGTCACTGTATGAGAGCACACTTAATGTTTGGTGACTACTGATGAAGACATCTGTTATGACTGATATTAAATTCGAGATCTGAAGTGTGGATAACAAATCTTATATCACAAAGTCTTTTTTTTGTTTTAAATAGTATTCTGAAAGGGTACTTTCACATTCTCTGTCTGCTTCAGGAGCCGTGATGACACGGTGGTTAAAAGCTTGGCTGCTAACCAAAAGGTTGGCAGTTCAAATCCACCATCTGCTCCTTGGAAACCCTATAGGATGGTTCTGCTGGGTCCTATGGGGTTCTTATGAGTTGGAACCTACTTGACGGCCCCTAACAACAGCCACAGCATCTTCTTGGTCACCATGTCAGGCACACTCTACCTGTCAAGATTTAAAAGAACCTGGAGGGTCCCTTTAAATTCTTTGTCCGCAGAATATTCTAGTGTCTGCAGAATTATTATTCCTCTTCCATCTTTATGTATCACTCCTATAATAATGTCATTGATATTACCCCAAACATCAGTTGATTTTAAAGGCAGGGACGTTGTTTGCTACCATATTAAGATTTTAATGATTGTAGGATACATGATCAATTTTAATTTAAAAAAAGGTAACACAACATTAAAGCATCATTGGGTTATGTTACACAAACGCATATCATATGCTGAACTTCACTGCTTGCTGTGACGTACTTACTAATACTTCTTTGTTGCTGTCAGGTGCTGCTGGGTTGATTGTGATTCATAGGTAGAACTCTCTCACAGGGTTTCCTTGGCTGTAATCGTCACAGAAGCAGACTGCCAGGTCTTTACCTGACAGAGCTTCTGGGTTCAAACTACCTATGTTTTGCATTAGCAGCTAAGCACTTAATCTTTCATAGTACTTGAAGACCCATTGCTTTTGAGTCTATTCCGACTCATAGCGACTCTGTAGGACAGGGTGGAACTGCCCTGTAGGGTTCCCAAGGATTGGCTGGTGGATTCAAACTTTTAACTGCCAATATTAGCAGTAGAGCTCTTAACTGATGCAGTATCTGAGCTTCAGAGTGCAGTAGTCATACTGAATTGAGAGACAGTGATTGAAGTTCAGAATGGCTGAAATAGTCTTTGGAGAGAAGTCAAAATGTGCGGCAATATTCCAGCCCAGAGTGAGTGAATTCTGCCCCCCCAACTCACCTGTTCTTCTCAAGTGGTGAGCCCTGCTCCTTATCCCTAGGCATCACCATTCTCTTAACCCTTGGGCATGACATCATACCCCCTCTTCTGTGGGTGTGGGCCCATTATCCTGGCCCTTGGGCATACCAGTCCTGAACCCTTGCTATGGGTGTGAAGCCCCATTCTCCTGGCCCACCTGAACAATTGCCCCACTTTCTGGAACTGAGGTGGTGACCTTGGCTCTACCCTTTCAAACCTAGGTGGTCATGGGTTCACACTTTGAAACTGATGCAACCCTGCTTCCTGTCTTCCTTCTAACAGTTGTGCTTATCTATAAACTGCTCTCAGGATGGTCCTTTTCTTTTCTTGGAGGACAACAAATGTTCTCAACCAAGTAGTTCAACTGGCTTGTTTCTCCTGACTGCAGAACTCCAAGAGGCAGATGGCTTTCCTTTGTTTCAACTTCTCTGTCTGTTGAAGTCTAAGCTGATGAGTTTTCTGCTGTAATAATCAATTAGATGCATCAGTTAGGCTTAATCACTGTATCAAGAGATAGTGGATTATGTAGCCACATCTTTGATGACAGTTCTAGCATGTTGTTCTCAGTTTGCACAGCAATTTTCTAAACCTTTACATTGTGACTTCATTTTGCAGAGTTCATTTTTAAGTCCACCTGTTTCCTCTTGCATTCTACTAGAAGAGGCAAGGAGAAACCATATGACCTCTTTAAGATCTTGTGTAGAAATCTCAGCTAAATATCCAAGCTTTCTTTATTTACAAGCTCTATTTTCCTACCAAGCATTCAAACATATCTCAGAAAGTTTAAAAAAATTCCTTTTCCTTATTGTGCCTAAGTGAAACTTCACAATCCAAGTCAATTTGCCGTATAAAACTCCGAGTACCTGCACCTGTGCAACTCTGTCAGCTGTCAGCTCTCCCCATCCTGTGACAGCACACTCTTCTTTCCACTCTTTATTTCCAGTATCTACTCAGTCAACTCTTGTCCCCTCCTCTCCACTTTCTCTTTTCCCCTCTAAAAAGAAACCAGTGGAACAGCCTCGTGTATACGTTAGACCATGGAGTATACATACCACCTGCATTACTCTGTATCCCCAGGTCCAGTCCATTCTTTGTCTAAATTGTTGGCTTCAGTACTGGTTTCAGCTCTGGGCTAGCAGTGAGTCTAGAGGCCATGTTCTTAGGGGACCCTCAAGGTGTCGGACCATCAAGTTCAGACAAGTTTTTTGCCACTGCGTAAAATAAGTCACTTTCCCACCAGAGTCTAATCACATGTTCATCATTTCCTTTTAAAGCTTGACCAGAAGCACATTTAACGTCTGTATTTCTAGCAACATTGTGTTCATGTTGATACATGTATTCTCTAAGATGATAGAACCTTTCTCTATAGCTTTCTTCACTTCTTTCTGAGTCTTCACTAGAATTACCTTTGAAATCCATAATTCTACCAACAGTCTCTTCAGAGCATTCTAGGTCTTTTACTGTTAACCAAAAAAACCCAAATCCATTGATGTTGAGTCAATTCCAACTCATAGTGACTCAGTAGGACAGAGTAGAACTGCCCCATAGGGTTTCTAAAGAGTAGCTGGTGGATTTGAACTGCTGAACTTTTGGCTAGCAGCCGGTATTTTAACCACAGCTCTGGTACCTCTCCTATTAGACACCCTAAAATTTTCCCATCCTTCACCCATTACCTGATCCCCAAACTACTTCTACGTTTTAGGTATTTGTTAGAGCAGCACCCCACTCCAGGAATGACATTCTCTCTTAGTTATCTAGTACTGCTGTGTCAGAAATTCCATGAATGTGCCCTCATAGTATTTATTAATAAACTGAAATTTATGTATTTATTAACAAATTAAAATTCATTTTATTACAGTTTAGAAGCTAGAAGTCCAAATTCAAGGCCTCAGCTCTGAGGGAAGGCTTTTTGTCTTTGTCAGCTCTGGGGGAAGTTCCATCTCTCTTTTCAGGTTTTGTTCCTTGGTTCTTTGGTGGTTTTCATGTGATGTGGCATCTGTCTTCCCTTTCTGTGCTTGTTTCCCTCTTTGCCTAATCTGCTCCTTTATATCTTGAAAGTGATTGGCTTAAAACACAGCCTACACTTTTATTACCTCATTAACATAACAAAGAAATATCATCCCTGATGACCATATACCCAGAGTTTAGAATTTATAACACACATTTTGGGGGGAAACAATTTAATTTATAGCATTGAAATTCTGAGCCTTGATTTCCTCTTCTATAAAATGAAAATGATAATATTTGTTATTGAACACATTTTAGTTTTTGTAGAAATTAAGTCAGATAGCTATTGTGAATACATTTTGAAACCCTATGGTATTATATGCCTATTATTTTAAATGATACTTGATTTGTGTTAACTCTCTCACAGGAGTACCAGCTCATGATAGGACTCAGTAACTGGATGCTCTGGGCTGCCTATTTTATTACATTCATCGTTTTGTATTTAATTGTCATCCTGTTTATGTGCATGACTTTCTTTGCCAAGGCAAGTGTCTATTTGACTGTAGCATGTTGCAGCTAAATTTTGAGAATGAAACAGAAAAATGCTATGGGCTGAATGGGTTCACATTGCCAAGAGAATGAAAACATGGCTTTTGTTGTCTCCACTGAGAATACTCAGAAGCTGCTTGTTCTCAGTCAGTAAAACTTTAGATAGGCAGAGTTCTATAAGAAATGAATTGTTTAACTCTCACTGGGAGATGTCATCAGCTTCAGTAGGACTATTAAAATATAATTAAGGATGTTTCACTTTTCCTTGTGTGTTTTGCTATGACATTGCTTAGAGTATGATGCACTGGCTTCCTGGTTATCTTGCCAGGTTCATCCTGTTCCAATTCTCCAGCACAGTGACCCATCTCTCATCTTCATCTTTTTGCTGTGTTTTGCCATTGCCTCAATATTCTTCAGCTTTATGGTTAGCACCTTCTTCAATAAAGGTGAGTCCAAGACTCCTCCTGTGAGATTCTCAATGACTAAAAAGGTATTGTCTTGAAAGGATTATATTTGGGAACTCCTTCAAAATTTTATTTGCCACCTCACGTACGGCTCTGTTTACATTCTGACTGAAAAGACTGGTGTCATATGCATGGAAAATGACTGGAGAGGAAGTAAAGAGGTCATTGAAAATCAATACAGTGCAAGAAACATATGAAAAGGTATAAAAATGAAACTAGAATCATATTTATAAGCTCTTTCTAACCTTTAGCTACTCCATCATATATAGTAAATATCTACCCATCCACAAAGAAAATTTTTGTATATTCTATATAGAGGGATTACTGTGTTTCAGTATGTGATGACTACATGAGTGTGTGAAGAAGAAAACTATAAAAGCATAGCTAGATTGAAAGAAAGGATCTTTACATTTATTAAATTACCAGATCCTTATTGCATGTCTGCTGTATGTATGTGAAATATAGTGCCTGCCCCCACAGAACTAACAGTGACCTTGGGGACATGAATGTCAGGTGCACGAAAATTGATTTGGGGGGACATGAAGAGAACAATGAAAATTAAGAGAGCACAGCATACACATGAAAACAGGATTAAGATACTCCAGACTGAGGTTGGTCATGCTCCAAAAGAGGTTGTTTTTGAGACTCTTTTGGGTGGGTGAGGGGTGGAGTGGAGTCAAGATGGCAGACTAAGCACATGTCTCCCTAAATCCCTCTGGAAACCAAGACCTAAATTGATGATTAAACGGAGCCTCTGGTTACCTAGCAAGTCCCAGGACATGGCACAGGGCTGTTAATTTGGACTTCATACCACTGAACAAAAAACCTCCTGTCTCACTGACTCCTGCTCTTGACTAGCCCTGGCTCTCACGGACTAAAGCTAACTCACCATTTTGACTTTTTTTTCTCTGTCTTGGCCGGCAGGCAGAGCTGGGTCTTGCCTAGCGGCTAGTCTCAGACCTGCTGTTGGTGGGATAGGCAGGTGAAATGGCCATATTTTGAGAGCCAGGCTTAGGACTCTGTGCATCGCACCACTTTTAGCCTGTCTTTCTGCCTCTGCCACAGTGTAGTTTGCATGGAAGCGGCGGCGCCCTTGTGTGGGACACCAGCTTGGATATGCAGATTTTAGCTGGACGTAATTCTTAGCCTGGGAGCCAGTGCCTGCCCACAGGAGAGTGCATTTCTGACAGAAAAGCGGTCGTTTACACAGTGTCACGTACAGCTGGGGCCCGACGACAGAGGCAGAGGAATCACTGCATCTCAGCACCTTTGGCCCCTTTCTGCCTCTGCCACAGTGTAGTGTGTACAGAAGTGGCGGCAACCTTGCGCAGGGTGCCATCTTAGATATGGTGGCTGCAGCTGGACCTAATTCTTAGCCTGGGAGACAGTGCATACCCACAGGAAAGCACTTTTCTGTCAGAAAAGTAGTCTACACTGTGTTGCCTATGACTGGGGCCTGTCAGCAGAGGCCAGCAGGGCAGTAGCGTTGCTGTATTTTGAATTAGTTCGTATCATCTCGGGTTGGATATAGAGGGACTTGCTTTGCCAGTTGGGAAGAGGGACCTCTATGCCTGAAAACCTGACTGACTTGGGAAGTGGTCAGATACCTTTTATTTTTCATTTTAAGATGACCTAGAGAAACATCTTCAGTCCATCCTCACAGTATCCCTCCCAGCCTTTATCGACTCACGTGAAGCCCAAAAAGCAACAGACTGTTGAGAAAACGGTAAACAAGAAATCACCCGTGGCTTCAGAAGGCCCCCAAATGAAACAACCAAGGAGCTTTCCAGATGAAGAAACTTTTCTGAAATTATCAGAAGGTGAATACAAAAGGATTATATACAGAGCCCTTCTAGACCTTATACAAAATGCAGCAGAGCAAGATGAAAAATTAAGCAAGCTGTTCGATCTGATGGAACACCAGTACTCTGAAATCCAACAGAGACACTTCTAAAAAATTGAAAGATGGAAATAGGGAATCAAGTTGATATATGCAAGTATCCATTCATTTAAGTCTTTGGATCACTCACCTTGTGCCTGGGAAAGTATCTCATATTCAGAGGCTCATGTGAGGGCTTACATGCAAAGAGCAGATGTGACGACATAACTCCAGTTGATAGATGTTTTTCTTTTTTCTCAGTGTGTTGTCACTGATATTTTTAGTTGATGGAGGGTCCTCACAGGCATAAGATTATACATACTACCTGTAAGACAGTGACAACAATAAGGCAAACCTATGAATAAAGAAAAGTCATGTGTCACCATGAAGCAGACTGTGGCATAGTGAAAAGTAAGATACATAGAAAACAAATAGGAATGTTCTCTATTTCTAGTATTATAGCAGACTAGACACTTTGGACAATTTTGTATGTGTCTTCTGGTGTGTACATACAAGCCTCTGAAGGTGGTGCATGTTCTGGAAGCTCTACCCAGAGCAATTAGGCTAGGGGGAAAAAGTATTCAAATCAGGAAGAAAGAGATAAAACAATCCCTTTTTGCAGATGACACGTTCATCTGTGTTGAAGCCCCAAAGAAAGCTACTTAGAGCTAATGAACTCAACAAACGGGCAGGGTACGAGGTCACCACACAAAAATCAGTTGGGTTTCTGTACATCAGCAATGAGCAAACTGAAAAGGAAATTTAGGAAACATCATTTCAGTAAACCATACCATTGCCATCAAAAAGTACCTACGAGTAAATATAACAAGGAAGGTGAAAGACTTTTACATAGAAAATTATAAAACATTGTTGAAAGACATTTAAGAAGACCTAGATGAATTGGAATTGACTTGACAGCAGTAGGTTTTGAAACAAATGGTAGCGTATGCCATGTTCATAGATCAGAAGATGTAATTAAGATGTCAGTACTACTGAAAACAATCTATAGATTCAGTGCAATCTCCATCAGTTTCTAACAGCCTTTTTTGCAGAAATGGAAAAGCCAATCCATAAATTTGTATGGAATGGCAAGGAATTCCCAATATCTAAAGCAGTTTTGAAGAATAAAGAGAACTCATACTTCCTTATTTCAGAACATCCTACAAAGTTACAGTAACTAATGCAAACTAGTACTGTGTGATAGATATCTATTGTTGTTGTGTGCCACTGAATTGGTTCTAACTCATAGCAATCCCATGAAAGAGTAGGACTGCCCCATAGAGTTTCCTAGGGTATCCTGGTGGCACAGTGGTGAAGATCTAAGCTACTTGCCAAAAGCTCTGCAGTTTGAATCCACCAGCCTCTCCTTGGAAACCCTATGGGACAGGAAACCTGGTGGCATAGTGGTTAAGTGCCAAAGCTGCTAACCCAAAGGTAGGCAGTTCAGGTCCACCAGGCACAACTTGGAAACTCTATGGGGCAGTTCTGTCCTCCCCAACAGGGTCACAATGAGTTGGAATCAACTCTGTGTCAATGAGTTTGGTTTGATTTACAGGGTTCCTATGAGTTAGAATTGACTCAATGGCAATGGTTTTTTTTTTCTTTGAATCTTGGTGGGGGCTGATCTCATGTCTTTTCTCCTGTGGGGCTGATGGGTTTGAACCACTGACCTTTCTGTTAGTCGCTGAGTGCTTAACTGTTGCACTGCCAGAATTCCTCAACAGACATATAGGCCAGTGGAATTGAGTAGAAAGAATCTCTTTAGTAAATAGTGTTGGGAAAATTGGATCTCTACATGCAGAAGAATGAAACAGGATTTATGACTTATAGCACACAAAAACCAAGTCAAAGTGGATTAAGAATCTAAATGGGAAAACTGAAACTGGAATTTTTAGAATATTGGCTGTGGGATTTAGTTTTTAACAAGAGATTATCGGATGTAATAACAAAACTTGAGCAGCAAAAGACAAAATAGATGAGACCTTATAAAAATTATATACTTTTTATATGTCAAAGGACTTTATCAACAAAATGAAAAAACTGTGTAGATTAGGAGATAGTTTCAAGAACCATCTATCAGATAAGATAATATCCACCACATTAACATATGTATAAAAAACGATATACATATCTTCTGCAACTTAACAACAAGAGGACGCCAAACAAGAGGACAGACAACTCAATAAAAGGACAAATGACCAGGAGAGCTAGATGATGTCCAGCTACTACCAGTGGTTCTCCTGACAGGAAACACAACAGAGGATCCCTGACAAACCAAGAGAAAAGTGTGGAGCAGAACTCACAGTCACATAAAAAAGACCAGACTTAGTGATCTCACTGAGACTGTAGGAACCCCCAAAGCCATGGCCCCCAGACAGTCACTCGGCTGACCCAGAACTGAAACCATTCACCATGCTATTCAGACAAATAATTGGACTGAACTATAAAGCATAAAATACTTGAGAAGGGTGTGCTGCTTAGTTCAAGTGGCTACAGAAGACCAAATGGTTAGCTTCTGACTGGAGGCAGGATGCAAAGGTAGGAAAGGACAAGAAGAGCTGGTTGGATGGACACCAGGAATTCAGGGAGTGTGCTGTCGCGTTATAAGGACTGCAGCTAGTGTTACTTGACAATATGTCTATACGTTTTTGTATGAGCGATAACCTTGAGTGGGCAACTTTCACCTAAAGTTCAATAAAAAGAAAAAAATGAACAAATGACTTGAACACACAGCACACCAAAAAGAATATTCAAAGGGCCAACAAGCACCTGAAAAGATGCTTAAAATTGTTAGTCATTAAACCAAAATCAAACCCACTGCCATTGAGTCAATTCTGGCAACACTATAGGACAGAGTAGTTCTGCTTCATATAGTTTCCAAGGAGTGTCTGGTGGCTTCGAACTTCCAGCCTTTTGGTTAGCAGACGTAATGCTTAACCACTGCACCACCAGTTTTCCTGTTAGCCGTTAGGGAGATGAAAGTAGAACGTGAGCTATGTAATTAACACACTTGGTAGGGTGTGTACTCACATCCTCTTCCTTTCCATTCTCTATCTAAAGCCAAATTCTAGTTACACATTGGATTCCGTGTACTCTCATACCTATTCAAAGACATGCTTTCTCTAGTTCTCTGTCTTCTGGGGTCTCTTTTGTTGTTGTTGTTCTCCACTGGATCATTTATTTTGTCATACAAATAGGCTGTTATTTCTCCGAAGTTAAGTAACATTGTGTTAACCTTAATTCTGCCTTCAGCAACTGACCCTTGTACATCTTTTCATAGAAGTCCGTAAGAGGACTGTTTGTATTTGTTGGCTCCAGTTTATCCCCTCTCCTTCTCTTTAAGGTTTAAATTGTGAAAAATAAGACACACCGATTAGTGCATAAAACATAAATGGTCTAGTTGGTGGAGGAGCTGTGTGGAATCAGGTGATGAGGGAAAGCAGGAATCACTCCTAACAGTGAGATAGCATCTGTTGTACTTCAGATGTCCGCTTTTTATTGGGATACTGACTTTTAACCCCTGATGTAGACAGCAGGTCTCTTGACAGGAATTTTCTTTTCAGTGTTTCTTTAGAGTCATAATTTTGGAACTCTTAATGCTCTAAACCACATGCCTTGACATTGCTTTGATTTGAAGCTGACTCACTGGCACTTAACAGTGTAATGATTATAACACATTATAGCAATTATAACACTGAACCTCAGTGCCTGGAAACACAACCTGTGTGTTTTCTGGTTATACCAATAGAAGTACCTTGAATTTACAATTTCTTATGCTGAATAGTAACAAGTATGAAAATTTTCCATGAAAACCCAGTGTCGTCGAGTTGGGTCCAACTCATAGCAACCCTACAGATCGGAGTAGAACTGCCCCATAGAGTTTCCAAGGAGTGTGTGGTGGACTTGAAGGGCTGACCTGTTGGTTAGCAGACATAGCACTTAACCCACTACACCACCAGCGTTTCCCATTTTCCATTAAGGGCTATGAGATTCATCGTCATCATCATTGCATAGAGATGGATGCATTCAGGAAAAGTTAGATCCTCAAATGTTTCATTTCAGACTTTAATTCATTCAAAACACTGTTTGAGTACTTAGTGTGCGCCAGGCATTTTGTTATGTGCTGGGGGATGCAATGGTGAAGAGCACAGACATACTCCTCTATGTCATAGGGTTTATTTTCATGTGCTGTTATAACGAAACAAAGACATCTTTATTTTAGGTATTGGCAGATCATTTAAACTGACCTTATCATTTCCTTCTCACGTGCAGCTTTTTATGCTGTTTTTTTTGGAGGATTCCTGTATTTTGTCAGCTACTTTCCATATACCATCATTTCTCGAAGGTACGCAAGGGTGACATTCACCCAGAAGCTAGCTTCCTGTCTCTGCTCCAATACAGCAATGGCACTGGGAACTCAATTCCTAGTAAGGGCAGAAGCAAATCGTGAGTATTACTTTGCCTTGCTCTAGTAGATATATCTTTGCAGTCTTGTAGGATATTCTCCTTTTAATATTGCTTGATATTGCTAAACTGCCTTCCAAAAAATTCAGGTATATCCTCTAGAATGTGGATGGTTCCACATTCCCTCTAAAAACATACTGCAGATCTGTTAAGTTTGTTCCTGCTCAATTTTTGGAATTGCTACCCTCTGTCTAGTGGTAAGGGAAGAGGCCACATGGGTTTGCATTTAGTAATTTCATTCTTCCTTTTTCTAGCCATGCATTATCTATGCACTAATTCTTCTAGACATTTCTTATGTAGTTAGCATCCATCCCTACTTTTCAATGATAATAAATATTTTTCCAAAATTATTTAGTCCCATGCACATCCAGCCAGCTTGAGGAGTGTGGAAAGACAAGGACCAAAAAAACCAAACCTATTGCCATTGAGTCAGTTCTGACTCATAGTGACCCTATAGGACAGAGTAGAACTGCCCCAATAGAGTTTCCAAGGGGTGTCTGGTGAATTTGATCTGCTGACCTTTTGGTCAACAGCTCTAGTACTTAACCACTACGCCACCAGGGTTTCCAGAAAGAGAAAGATCACTTCTAATACGCAGATCTGCTTATTGTTTTTAAAGCTTATTTTCCTCACCTTTTGGTATATTTCATTTTCATTTCAGTCCTTACCAATGATTTTTTGGTTTAGGGTATAGAAGAGAGTGCCTTTCATGTGCAGTTGTCTTCTTAGACAACCTAAATTCTAAGAGTTGTGATGGAGTTGTTATGAGTTGGAATTGACTCAGCAGCAGTGGGTTTGGTTTAAGGAAGTAGTTGTTCACAGTAGGTATCTCTGAGAGTAAAACACATTTTTTCCCTTTATTATTTAATTGTAATAAATATAGATAACTTTTAGTTTCAGTTGGAACTTATGTTAAACTGTCTTCTGTTGTGTTTTAGATATTGGAATTAAATGGAGTAACATTTTGTCATCAACAAAAACAGACAACTTTGTCTTTGCCTACGTCCTGGGAATGCTTTTATTTGATGCTTTTCTGTATGGCCTTGTGACCTGGTATATAGAAGCTGTCTTTCCAGGAGAGTATGGTGTGCCCAAGCCATGGAATTTTTTCTTGCTAGTGAGTTGCAATGCTTCTGTTACGAAAGAAGACTGCAGTCATTAAGAACTTATTTTGTAATAGCTGTGAAAGCCATCTTGAACTAATTTGGAATTAAATTCCTATAACTTAAGCATAGATTAGGTGAAAGAATAATCCTCATCTACACTCCAGCCGTACTAATTCACTAGCCTTTTCATAAGACATCATAAGCCTTCCAGTGTACATGTAAGTGATCTGTCGGTCATAGCCTACAATCTCAAACTTTGCAGATTGTGCCTTTTCTAGCCAAGTGTTTTATGAAAGATTGGACTCTCAGCATAAAGAAATGAAAATTTGGTGGCTTGTTGGATGCCAGTGAGGAGAAGTTTACTTAAGTGTCATATCTGGACACTAACAATCCACTCCATGGCCTCAGTTTAGCCCAGTTAGCATAGTGTGAGAACTATAGTTAATGATGAGCGTCTACAAGTTGCCCGCCCTTCTCAATCTTTTCTCTTCATGCCATTGGCTTAGCTGTGACTGCCAACCAAAAGGTCGGCAGTTTGAATCCCCCAAGTGTTCCTTAGAAACTCTGTGAGGCAGTTCTAGTCTGTCCTGTAGGGTGACTATGAGTCAGAATTGACTGGGTGGCAGTGGGGTTGGTTTGGTTTGTATTTATGGCTCAGAGAAATGATAACAATGTTTTTCACTGTGAGATCACTTAAGGGTTATGGTTTTAATAGAACACTGTTTCTTATGCTTTAAGAGAATCAAATTATAGCCAATTATCTCCAAAATTCAGTCCCAAGAAATCTCCTGCAATTCTTTGTAATACAAAGCCAAACAAGCCAAATATTTTTCAATGCTTCATTTTTCAATGCCATCATGGTGATTACATTCTTACTCTCTTTTTAGCACTCTTATTGGTCTGGCCAGCGAACTGAGAAGAATACAGGCAACATCCCATTTTATGAGTCAGTTCAAAGCCAGTATTTTGAGACCGAGCCTTCTGACTTGGTGCCAGGTATCCAGATCAAACATTTGTGCAAGGTATTGTTTCACAGTTCTCATTTTCTTAATGAGTCTGAAATTTAGCTTGTAGTTTACTATAAATGTTTCCTAGTGAAATACCAAGAAAAATGATCACATCATGTTTTCTGTCTTTCAGAAAAATCCAGATCAATTTATATATTACAAAGAGTCATATCTTCTCTTTCTCAGAATAGAATCAGGTTTTCAATATCTGGAAACACTGGTAGCATAGTGGTTAAGTGCCGTGGCTACTAATTAAAAGGTCGTCAGTCAAATCCACCAGGCACTGCTTGGAAACTCTCTGGGGCCATTGTACTGTGTCTTATGATGAGGTTGCTGTGAGTTGGTATTGACTCAATGGCAGTGAGTTTTTTTATAGTAGTATCTACACATATTCTTGGTTTTAAAAGTAGATCCAGGTGATTAGAGTATGTGAATATTAATTTTTTGCTCACACATTTTGGTGCTTGACGCCACTGTTTTGGCTCAGCGATAGAGAACGAAATTAGGTGTTAGTACTTGGAAGTAAGATGCTGCCACAACAAAAACCTGGAAGTGTGGGAGTAGCCTTGGTGCTGGGCAGTGGGTAGAAGTTGGAGGAACCTTGAGGAAAACCTTAGTAAACAGGCTATAATAGATTGCTGGCAGAGGCCTGATGTCTTGGACGTGGCTACCACTGAGAAGTTAAAGGAAAGGGAGGAAATTGTTATTAAAAACTGGAGGGAAGAAGATCCTTGTTACATAATGGCAGAAAGTTTATCAGTACCGTCACCTGTAGTAATGTGGAAAATAGAAAATGTACCAAAGTGACCTAAGTGATTGTACTAAGGAGTTTTCCAAACAGTTTATTGAAGGAACTTCCTGTCTTCTTCTTGTTGCCTTGTAGTAAACTGTACTGTAGGTGAGAGAACAGAAACTGAAGAAAGAAATGTTATACATGAAGGATCTAGATACCGATTTTCAGAATGCACACCCTCTTCAGATGGGAGATGCTGTTAAAATTAACAAATGTCTTCCAAGCAAAGAGTAAATCTAGGACAGCACAGAAAATATGATCTACAGTTGAAGCCAAACTAGTGTGGACTGTAAAACCTTTTGTTTAAAGACCTCTTAAAGATGTATGTTGGTGCCTTATAGAACTGGTCGGTGGCACAGTAGAGATTCTACTTCTAACGAGCTAAGGGCATTGTTTCTCTGGAGCCTGAGCAGAAATCCATCATAGAAAAGAGATTATCTCCACTATGTTGTGTGTATGGCTCTTGCGGCTAGAATGAACCCACTATCTTGAAGAGAGTTATACTAGAAGACATACTACTGGCTTGGACCTAGAAGAACAGAGATGGTACAAAATTAAAAGAGGCTTTTGAATTACCAAACTTATGTAGGCAGAAATAGGTTGAAAAACTGAGCGGCAAGCATGGGCAGCTTTTCATGACAAAGGGAGGATGATTCAGAGGCCAGAACCAAGAGCCTGGAGGGTGGAGGCAAGATTGAAGGAGAATTATTTTCTGGTCTTGTTTCCTAAACAAGAAGTTGTCCACATGTGCCCTGCTGAGTTTCAGAAACTCTGTGGACCAGTGACTCCTGTGTGTTTCTTGCTTTCCCCTATTTTGAATGGGAGCATGTGTAGTGGTTAGCCTACATTTATTTCACCGTTTTATTTTGGGTCTGTATATGTTGCGGGGTGGGGAGAATGGCTGATTTCTTGAGTTTAGGTTCAGAGTTACTCGAGTCAAGAGGAATTGTACTTGAGAAGGTTTCAAGAAACTATAGCATGGGTGCTTCCTTCACACCTGGACCTGATGTAGGTGACGTGATCCTGAAGTTAAAGCTGATGCTATAAACAGTTGAGATATTTGTGGCACTTGAGAACAGGTAAAAATATTTTACAAGTGGCCCGAGTATGCATGACTCAAGTCAGAGGGGGACTACAGTAGCCAGCCCTCACAGTGACCACCGGGGACTCTGCTGGTATTTATACCCTTATGTAGTCTCTTCCCATGTTGTAAAGGCCTGGCTTATATGGCCCATAGGATACTGTAGAAGCAATGGAACATGACTTTCAAGACTAGGTAATACAAGGCAGTACAGCTTCTACCTTGGTCTCTTGAATTGCTTGCTGTGGGGGAAATGAGCTCTCACGTCATTCAAGCTGTCCTATGGGGTTTCCATGTGCAAAACTACTGCGGCCTCCAAAAAAACAGCTAGTACCAAATTGCCAGTCATGTAAGTGAGCCTACTTTGAAAAAGTGGGCCTGGTCTCCATCAAGCCTTCAGATGATAGCAGCCTAGGTCAGCGCCTTGCGTGCAGCCTCAAAGACCGTGAACTGCTTCCACCCAACTGAACTATTATGTCATGCAGGTAGACCCGGAGGACGTTTGCCAAAGTAGTAAGGAATCTCCTAGTGAGAGGAACCCCAGCATCACTGAGAACTGCCCTCAGCAGGAGATGCTATTATAGAATTGGACTCACTGAGAACAATGGAGATAATAGAATTCCAAAATAATAGAGGCTAGGGAATGACATGGGAATCCTGGTGGTGTAGTGGTTAAGTGCTACTTTGGCTGCTAATCAAAAGGTTGGTGGTGTGAATCCACAAAGCACTCCTTGGAAACTCTATGGGGCAGTTCTATTCTGTCCTATAGGGTCACTGTGATTCAGAATTGACTCAACTGCAGTGTTTTTTTTTTTTTTCTTTTTTTTGAGGGGATGACATAGGCAGAAAAAAAATATTTTAATAAGTGTCCAGTTTATAACAGCAGTCAGAAAGTACCTCATCCACAAATGATAGTTAATGAGACATATTGCAAGGTAGATGGCCAGCCAATGAAGGTATTTGTTCAAACCACATAACCAGAACAAAGGAAAGATTGATCATCAGGAAGCTGAGGACTGGTGCCCAGTACAAATTCATGGCCTTTTATATAGTTTCCAGTTTTCAGAATCTCTATACTCCCTGTATGAAGGAGAGACTGGGTTGCTGGGAGTATGTCCCATGCAACACCACAGCAAAAACACGTAATTACCTAAGTTCTTCTGCAGAGGGACATACTGCCACTAACTCGGGTAACCTTACCTGTCGTGGACTGAATTGTGTTCTGTGCAAAATGTGTGTAGCAGTTTGACAAGGCCATGATGCTGGGTGTTGTGTGATGTTCCTGTAAGTTGTAAATCCTGCCTCTGTGATGTTAAGGAGGGAGGATGGGCAGCAGTTGTGTTGGTGGGGCAGGATTTAGTGTAGTCGGATTGTATTGTGCCTTGAGGCAGTCTCTTGGAGTATGAAAGAAAGGCACTAGCAGAGAGATTTGGGAACCTCTTACCACCAAGAAAGCAGTGCCAGCAGCAGGGCTCACCCTTTAGTAAGGACACAGGGTCCCTGAGCCTGTGATTCTCCACCATGTTGACGTCTAGGGTTTGGGATCAATGCCGTGCTATCTGCAGGTGCAGCAAATAATTTTATCTTTTAAAAGAAGGCTTAGAATGTTTTTGAATCCAGGTAGGGATAAAGAAACTGACCATGGGACAACAGGTAACTCTACATCCTAAACTGCCTGTGATGAGTTGGGTACCATCAGACATACCAGATCAATAAAGACAGGCAAGGCCAGCAGCAGTCCATCCTAAGATGCAAGGGGTACCTTAGGGACTGAACATGAGCAGAATCAGAGGACATGAACAAGTTGATTGAACAAGAACTTAGGATCCCCATGTCATCCATCATTATGCATCAGTGACTCTTTCTCAGCTCACACTTATGGCCATATTGGAGCATCCATGTGACTAACTTGCAGAGGAGGAAAAAGCCTGAGTTTGGCTCACGGACAGCTTTTACACAGATGAAAGCCAAAAAATGATCCACAGCTGCTCCTGAACCCCACAAAGGTATAGCCTTGGAAAGATACAGCGCTGAGGAGATGGCAGTACTTCAGGCCATGTATCTGGTCACCTATTTTGTGCAGATGACGAAGTAGCCCCAGACCGCTGAACTCAATTACAGTGGCATATATTCTGGCCAATTAATTAGTAGCATAGAAGGAGAAAGCTTGGAAGATTGGGGACAAGAAATTATAAGATACAGGCATGCAAATGGACCTAATAGGAATGAGATCAAAGAGTGAAGATCTTTATAAAGCATGTTAATATCCACCAGAGACTAGGTATTACAGAAATAATAATAATCAGCTCCATAACAAGGCAGAATGATTCAGCCTGTCCAGATTAGCTAGTGATACATCAGTGATCACAGTACAGATAGTTGTGGTGACAAGAATGCAAGATAGACTTCATAACATGGGCTGTCATCAAGGCTAGCATAGCTACTGCCAGTGACAAATGTCTAGCATGTCAGCAACAGAGTATAATGCTGAGCACCAATCCTCAAGAAGACCATCCAGCCACTTGGTGCCTAGTTGAGTACACTGACCCGTTCAATTCATCTTGATCAGTCTTCAGTTCTTTCTTATTAAGAACCAAAACTTATGCCAGTATGACCTTGGAACTTGAGCAGAATGTTAAGAATGAGCCCAACATTTGAAAAGCTAGGGACAGAACAAGAGACCCAAAGCTCTAAGGTGGGAAGGGGCTTTTAGATGCTGAGAAACAGAGAGGATACAAAAGATGGACTCTAGGAAGCAAAAAAGTGATAGGAAATAAGTCTGGTGATGTCAACATAATCCAAATCATGGCAGACTTTGTAGGCAGTAGTCAAGTGTGGGTTTCAGTTTTTAAACATTGGGTAATGTCATGGATTGAATTGTGTCCCCACCAAAAATATGTGTAGTAATTTGCCTGGGCCAGGATTCCCTGTATTTTATGACTGTCCTTCATTTTGTGATTTTGCTATGCTGCATGTTAAAGGGTTAGGGTGGGACTGTAAATCCCTTCATAGGATCACCTCCCTGCTCCACTGTAAAGGGAGTTTCCCTAGAGTGGGGCTTGTCCCACCCTTAATCCTTTCATCCTGCAAGACTTAAAAAGGAAAGGGAAGCAAGCAGAGAGTTGGCAGCCTCACATGATCAAGAAAGCACCACCAGGAGAAGGGTGCTTCCTTCAGAACTGAGGATCCTGCACCAAGGTATTTCCTGGACAAAGACTGATGCAATACTGGACTTTTCCTCCAGAGCTGACAAGGAGAAAGTCTTCCCTGGAGTGGACATCCTGAATTTGGACTTGTAGCCTACCAGACTGTCTTAAAGCCATCCACTCTGTGGTATTTGTGTTAGAGCAGCACTAGCTGACTAAAACAGGTAATCATTATAGGAGAGGAACATGATCTGATTTAGTTTTTAAAAAGACCACTTTGGCTTCTGTGAGGAGGATGAGTGGAAAAAGAAGGCAAGTTAAGAGGCTTTTACAGTAGCCTAGGTAACCCTAGTGGCATAGTGGTTAAGTGCTATGGCTGCTGACCAGAAAGTCAGCAGTTCAAATCCGCCAGCTGCTTGTTGGAAGCTCAGTGGGTCAGTTCTGCTCTGTCTGTAGGGTCACCGTAAGTCAGAATCAACGCGACAGCAGTGGGTTTGGTTTTCTGGTTTAGGTAAGAAATGATGGCAATGTGAACTACACTAAGTATAGAGATCCAGAATATATTTTGGTATGAGAACTAAACAGACTTGCTGATAAGCTGGATGTGTGAGTTGGGGGAAAAGGAGAAAACTAATGTGGCTGTTGGTTTGGTGACTTCAGTAACTAGTTAGTGGTGGCATCATTTATGGATGTTGGCAACACTGTGGAAGCGTTTGGGGTTTGTTTGGTTAGTGTGTTTTTTAGCATTAAAAAAAAAATTTTACTGTAAGTATGTACAACCAAAGGCACCATTTCATCGGTTTCTACATATATAATGCAGTAACATTAGTTTCATTGTTTGGTTGCATCATTCAAGTTGTGCTGCCATTCTCGTTATCCTTTGTTTTTAAATAGACGTTACTATTGGGAGCAGTGGTTTACAGAAACGTTGTGCAAATTACAGAAACTTTCTATACAGCCCCTTCCCCTGAGGATTGTTTCCCTTCTGATCATCTTGAATTCCTATGGTACATATGTTAAAATTGATAAACTGATGTATTGATACATTCTTACCTGAAGTCCATACTTCAAGATTCATTCTTTGTGTTGTGTTGTGTTGTATAGTTCTATGCATTTTGATACATGTGTAGTGCCATGTGTAGTATGATTATACCATTATAATATCATAAAGAATAATTTTGCTGTCCTAAAAATACCTGTGCTGTACCTGTTCATTCGTATACCTACCCTCTGACCCCCAGCAACCACTGTTCTTTTTACTGGCTCTATAATTTTGCCTTTTCTACATTATTATGTAGTTGGAGTCCTAGTGTATACCTTTCTCAGACTAGCTTCTTGCACTTAGCAGTATGCATTTAAGTTTATTCTGTATCTGCATGATTTGATAGCTCATGTCTCTTTATTGCTGAGTAATTTTCTGTTGTGTGGACATACTGCAGTTTGTTTTTCCTGTCATGAGTTGAAGGACATCTTGGTTGCTTCCAGTTTGGGCCCTTATGAATAAAGTTGCTTCAATCACTCATGTATTGGTTTTCATGTGGACATAGATATAGATTTTCATCCCACTGGGGTAAATTAGGAACATGATTGCTGAAGCATATGGTAAGTCTGTGTTTAGCTTTGTAAGAAACCCCTAGAGGGTCCTCCAGAGTGGCTGTACCACTTTGCATTTCCACCAGCGATGAGTGAGAACTGTTACTCTGTATCTTCATCAGTACTTGGTTTTTTCAGTGTTCTGAATTTTAGCCTGTCTGATAGATGTTTTGATTTCCAGTTCCCTAAAGACACATGAGGAGCCCTGGTGTAATGGTTTAGAGCTTAGTGGCCATTCAAAAGATCAGCAGTTCAAATCGACTGGCCGCTTGTTGGAAACGCTGTGGGACAGTTCTGTTATGTCCTATAGGGTCGCTATGGGTTGGAATTGATTCTATGGCAATGGGTTTGGGTTTTTTTGATTTAGTGACATGATGCTGAACATCTTTTCATATGCTGATTTTCCATATGTACATTTTCTTTGGTGAAGCTTCTATTCAGATTTTTGGCCATTTTTAAATTTATTTGTTTTCTTATTGTTGAGTTGAAAGAGTTCTTTGTATATTTTAAATACAAGTTCTTTATCAGATGTGTATTTTGGAAATATTTTCCCCCAGTCTGTGACTTGTCTTTTTATTCTTTTAATAGATTTCATAGACCACAGGTTTATCATTTTAAGTGAGTCCAAGTTAACAATATTTTTCCTTTATGGACTGTACTTTTTATATTATATTTAAAAAAATCATCACCAATCCAAGATTGCCTAGATTTTCTGCTATGCTATCTTCTGTAAGTTGTATACTTCTGCATTTAACATTTAGGTCTATAATCCACTCTGAATTAATTCTTGTGAAAGATGTAAGCTCTATATCTAGATTATTTTATTTTTTGGCATGTAGTGACTAGTTGTTCCAGCAACATTAGTTGAAAAGACTGTTATTTCTCCATTGAAATGCCTTTGCTTCTTTGTCAGAGATCAGTTGATGGTGTTTATGAGTCTATTTCTGGGCTCTATTCTGTTTTATTAATGTATTTGTCTGCACCTTTATCAATGCCAAACTCTTGATCATTGTAGCTTTATCATAGGTGTTGAGATTAGATAGTGTCAGCCTTCCAATTATGTTCTTGTTTAGTACTGTGTTTTAAGAATAGTGAATTTTGTGAAGTACTTCTTATGCATCTATTGACAGGATCATATGACTTTCCTTCTTTGGTCTGTTCATATGATGAATTATATTGATTTGTGAATGCTGAACCAGCCTTGCATACTGAAGATAAATTTCACTTGGCCCTGGTATGTAATTCTTCTTATACATTGTTAGATATGATTTGCTAATATATTGAGGATTTTTGCATCAATGTTCATTAGAAATATTGGTCTGTAATTTTTCTCCCTAGTTTTTTGGGGGGAGGTTAGTAATGCCTTTAGGTATGGTATTAGGGTAGCGTTGGCCATGCAGAATAATTTGGAAGTGTTTGTTCCCTGCCTTCTGTTTGTTGGGGGGTGTTTAAGCCTCCAACAGTAATAGTGGATTTGCCCGTTTCTCCCTGGAGTTATGTCAGTTCTTACCTCACATATTTTGATGCTGTATTGTTAGACACACACACATTAAGCGTTGTTATGTCTTTTTAGAGAACTGGTGTTTTTATCATTATATGATGTCCCTCTTTATTTCTATCAAGTTTCCCTGCTCTGAAATCTGATTTGTCTTAAATTAATACAGTTGCTTTAGCTGTATTTGGATTAATGTTAGCATGACATGTCTTTCTTCATTCTTTTACATTTAATCTGTGTCTTAGTACACAAAGTAGCTTTTTTATAGTCAATATATAGCAGACGGCACTTGGCTGGCTTGGCTGTTTTTCTAACCACTCTGATAGTATCTACCTTTTAATTGGTATAGTTTAGGACCATTCACCTTTACAGTGATTATTGATATAATGGAATTGATGTCTATAATGTTTGGGCCAATAAACATCACAATAAATGGAGAAAATATTGACATTGTCGAAGATTTCATTTTACCTAGACCCACAGTCACCTCTTTGGAAGCAGCAGTCAACAAATGTAATGATGTATTGCATTGGGCAAATAGACTGCAAAAAGCCTTTAGAAAGTGTTAAAAGCAAAGATGTCACTTTGAGAATTAAGGTGCACCTGACCCAACCTGTGATATTTTTAATCACGCCATATACATTCAAAAACTAGACAGTGAATAAGGAAGATCAGGGAAGTGACACCATTGAATTGTGGCGCTGACGAAGAATAGAGTAAGCCATCAACTGCTAGGAGAACAAACAAATCTGTCTTGGAAGAAGTACATCCAGAGTGCTCCTCAGAAGCAAGGATGGCAAGACTTAGTCTTAAATACTTTGGACGTGTTATCAGGAATGACCATTCCCTGGAGAATGTCATGCTTGGTAAAGTAAAGAGTCACCTAAAGAGACGAAAACCTTCTCAAGATAGATTGACACAGTGGCTGCAACGATGAGCTCAAGCATGACAATGAATCTGAGGATGGTGCAGCAGCCGATGGATCGTGTTTCATTCTTTTGTGTGTAGGGTTGCTGTGAGTTGGAACTGACTCCACAGTACCTGACACCAACATATTTGTTAACTATTTTCTATTTGTTACCTTTGTCCCTTGTTCCTTTTTTTTTTTAATTCTTCCTTCCATTTGTTGCCTTCTCTGGTTGTATGATTCTATTTTCTCTCCTTAACATGTAAATTACAGTGATTTTAAAGTATTTTTATTGGTTGCTCTAGAATTTACAATATACATTTATAACTAACGTAAACCACTTTTATATAGTGCTACCTCACTTTATAGTTAGCACAGTTACCTTGTAACAGAGTATTCTCTATCCCTTTGTAACATCACTATCCTGTATTTCACTTAACCGTGAGCTGTAATCATCCAGTGTACTATTGCTATTATTTTAAACAATTATTTGTTAGATCAGTAAAGAATAATAACTATAATAGATTTTATTTTACCTTCATTTTATTTTGCTCTTCCTTTCTTTGGAGTGTTGGTAGTGCAGTGGTTAAAGCTCTCTGCTGCTAAACAAAAAAGTCAGTGGTAGATGCTCTATGAAAGATGTGGCAGTCTGCTTTCATACAAATGCAGCCTTAGAAACCCTAAGCAAGCATTCTACTGCAGGATTGCTATGAGTTGGAATTGACTTGATGGCAATGTGTTTGGTTGGTTTTGTCTTCCTCTCTTTATAGACATCAAACTTTCTAAACTTTATTATCCTAAAGAACTTCTTTTAACATGTCTTGCAAGGTAAGTCTAGTGGTGACAAATTCTCTTGACTTTCTTGTCCGAAAAAGTATTTCTCCTTCACTTTGAAAGGATACTTTAGCTAAATACAGGATTCTAGAGTAGTGAGATATTTTTTTTCCTCTCACAGTTTAAATGTTTCACTCCACTTGTGCTGTCTACATGGATTTTGATGTGAAATCTGATGTCATTTTTATTCTTGTTCCTTCATAGATGAGATGTGTTTCCTCTCTGGCTTTTTTCAAGATTTTCTCTTTGTCTTTGATTTTCTGCAGTTTGACTATGATATGCCTGGGTATAGATTTTTAAAAATTTTTCTTAATCCTTTTGGTGTTCTGTGGGCTCCCTGAATCTGTGATTGTATGTCTGTCAACAATTTTGGAAAATTCTCCATAATTTTTACTTCAGATATTTCATCTTTCTTTTCTTTCTGGTATTTCCATTACACATATTACACTTTTTGTAATTGTCTCAGTTTTTGGACAGTCTGTTTTGTTTTTTCCATCTATTTGCTTTTCAGTTTTGAAAGTTTCTATTGACATGTGTTTAAGTCTTCCGGATTCTTTCCTTTACCATATCCAGTCATTCTTCATGTCCTTTACCAGGTTTTTGATTTCTTACATTCCCTTTTGAATATTTCATAGAGTTTCAAACTCTTTGCTAAGATTATCCATATGTTCTTGGATGTTGTCCACTTTTCCCTTTACTGCGCTTGCCAAATCTGTTGCTTTGAGTTGATTCTGACTCATGTTGACTCTATAAAACAGAGTAGAAGTGCCTGGTATTTCCAAGGACTGACTGGTGGATTTAGACCGTAGATTTTTTGGTTAGCAGCCAAGCTCTTAACCACTGCACCACCAGGTTTCCTTTCAAAATCACATAATTATTTTAAATGTATAGTCTGATAATTTTAACATTTTTGCCATATCTGAATCTGCCTCTGATGTTGCCTGGTCTCTTTAGGCTTTTTTTTTTTTTCTTTCTTTTTTTTTTTTTTGCATTCTTTGTAATATTTTGTTGAAAGCTGGACATGATGTATTGGGTAAAAGGACTTGCAGTGCTTTCAGCTGTGAAGTTCTATAATGATAAGGAATGAGTATGTGCAGTCAGCATTCTATAAGCCAGATCTCAGTCTTACAGACAGCCTGTGCCCCTGGACTGTGATGCTCACAAGTAGTTCTCACCTTTTTTTCTCCACCCTTTATGTGAATCCTAGAGGGGTCTGGAGTTGAATGTTTTCTTTCCCATGTGTCTAGTATTAGGGAATACTTACATCTTAAGCAAAAAGCACCGCTAGATTAGCCAAAAGGAACTTGAGATAGCTGGAAAACATCCATATATAGGTTTTCAATTGACAGTTCCAAAAATTAGGGGAAAAATACCTGTTAAAGAAGGCTGTGGCAGCATCAGCTTCAATATGGTAATTGAAACAAAGCAGGAGTGGGTAAGATTTCTCAGGGGACATTTATAGACGTACTGTGAAGTTCTGGAACTGAGAATAGGCCTTCAAATATTATTTCCTTTTTATACTTTCATCCTCCTTCTCTTTGACTTTTTTCCTCATGAAATTGATGATGTGAACTTGTTTGTCCTACGGATAATTGGTAAAAATGCTTGTTCTTCACGAGTGATGGTGATAGATATAAAGTTAGTATTTGTGCTTCCCTCCCAACAGGCATTCCAAGTGCAGAACACTGTCAAAATAGCTGTAAAAAACTTGTCTTTGAATTTATTTGAGGGGGAGATAACTGTTCTTTTAGGACAAAATGGGGCAGGAAAGTCTACTACGCTATCAGTTCTCTCAGGTATGTGTTTGGGTGTGTTCAGAGGATGATCCATGGGTGTCCTCTCATGTGGATGAAGTTATGAACCCTTTGTGTACCCTTTTGATGTTGACAGTTTGGTTATTGAAGTGATACATAAGTTATTTAATAATCCATTTTCTTTTTAAGTTGCAAGTAGTTTCTATAATATAAAAATTTAAAACTATCATTTATATTTTGGGGATAGAAAGACATTACATTATATTATTACATAATGAGAAAATGCTGATGCAACAAGAAGACAGCAGTTCTAAATATGCATGTATTAAACAAAAAAATAAACTTCAAAATACCCAAAACAAAAACATGTATTAATATGTTTTTATTAATATGCAGACCCACAGTTAGTTGGAGGATTCAAGACCACTCTTGTGGTAATATATAGAACTACTAAGCCAAGTACCATCGAGTCGGAATAAGTAAGCATATAGAACTTCATGGGACTATCTACCAACTGTATGTAATGGACAGTAAAGAAAACTCCAAACAATAGCAGAATACTAATTCTTTTTTCAACCACCCGTGGAATGTTTACCAAGATGAAACATATTTTAAACCACTCCCAGGAGTAAGTGAGAAGTTTTTCAGAGAGAAGGGAAATGATGCCAGACAGTGACTCAGCTCAGTAGAAATAAATCGAGTACTAGAAATTATTAAAATATGAATAAATATCAAAAACTTTTCAGACTTTGGTTTATTAAAATTTCTTTAGAAGATTATTAAATGTTTAAGCAAAAATAGTAACAGTTTCACTTTTGGAATGGCAATATGAAGAGATATGCAGACCTACTCCAGTGAAATCAACAAAGATGTCAAAAACTACCTCAAACCTCAAAACATGCAACAATTTTATATCTCTGGAAATTGTACTAAGAGCATAATAGCAAATGAAGAAAAATTAGTTCAAGTAAATCTGTAAAACTCTGTAAGTTGGCAAGAGGTAGTGATATTTAAGTCGTGTCTTAGTCTCCTTCTTCTCAACTCAGTTGATAGGTAGGTGCATACAAGGTGGGGTGTGACCAAGACAGGACTTCCTCTCACCTCAGCTGCCAATCAAGGGGGACCTTATTTCACTGGGAGAGGAAGGCTGCTAGCATTTTGCATCCACCCACTACCAGCTCCAAGGTGAAGAGGCTAAATTCCTGGTGAGGATATTTAACAGATTGGTGGTTCCATTCCTCCACCCAGCACCTATCTGTAATACAGAGGTTCTGCCCTGTGCAGCAGAGTAACAGTACCGGATACCTGATGGCCCTTGCCCCACATTGCTCACAAGACAATGTCTGCAGTGAGAAAGGCAAGCCAAGAAGGCTCGAGGCTACTGCCCTACCCAGTGCCCTGTGCCATTACTGAGAGATTTACCAAGGGAAGGAGGCAGTCCATAAGGAAAGATAGTTCCAAAGACCTCCCCAAAGGAACTGACTGCATTTCAAACAGAGAGTGGTGAAGTTCGAGTGGAAGAGCTAACTTGAAAGAAAAAGCTTCTTTTAATTCAGAACAGTAAGGTAAATCATAGGTGAGCTCGTTCATCAGAGAGAACTAAGTAAAGGAAGGAGAAAATGAAGAAGAGCACACAGACCTCAAAGACTGCCCTTCAGATAGCCCCTGCTGAATTTGATGGGATCAGATGGTGAGGCACTTTGTGTCCTAGGGCATTGTGAAATAGCCATAGAGCAGTCAGTCATTAATAAGTTAAGTCTGCCTATTTTGTATACCACTAAATGAGGCACAGAGATTAAGAGATCAGGAGAACAATCAAAGGCAACCTTGCAAAAACTGCTGTTTCACAAAGTGTGTATGCATAAGGCTGTGCTTTCTGAGCAGTGGCAACAAAGGCTTCACATTGCAGGAGCAATAGAATTCACTAAAGTAGCCTCGCCATGTCACAAAAAATGAATAAATACACAAATGATAATAGAAATAACCCCTAGAGAGAAGAGGAATAAATATCCAGAGCTACTACAAAGTTGCTTAAGTGCATTATAAAACATCTAGTTTATAACCAAAATTATTAGAAATGAAAAGACATTGGGAAGTGTGACACATACACAGGAAAAACAGCATGCAACAGAAACTTCCCACGAAAGGGACCAAGTGTCATGCAACAAAGACATTAAAGTATCCGTTGTAATATGTTCAAAGAACTAAATGAAACAAACTGTGACTAAAGAAGTAAAGGAAGATATAAGGTAGAAATTACGAAAAAGAACCAACTGGAAATTTTGGAGTTGAAAAGTACACTAACAAAAAATGAAAAAAATCAATTGGATTAGCAGTAGATATGTACTGGCAGAAAAAATATCAGTGAGCTTGAAGATAGATTAAGATAGATTAAGATTATTCAATCCAAAGAACAGAGAGGAAATAGAGTGAAGACAATAACAGTGTCTTAGAGAAATGTGATATACCTTTAAGTTCATCAAGATGTGTGTAATGCTAATGCGAGAAAGAGAGGAAGAAGAAAAAGGAGCAGAAAAAAATACAGCCAAGAATCTTATAACCAGTAAAACTATCTTTCAAAAGTGGGGTGGTAAAGGTAGTTCCACATAAATAAATACTGATAAGCATTTCCTGCTAGCATACTTGCCTTACAAGAACGACTAGAGGAATTTCGTCTTGCTGAAAGCATGTAAACCCAGATAGAAACTCAAATGCATGGAGGGGTGGGGGTGGGAGGCAAGAAGGGAAAAACAGCACCAGTGAAGGCAATTATGTATTATAAAAGTGTAAATACCTACTTGTTTTTTCTTCCCTTAACAAATTTAAAAGCAATTGTATGAAATATATGCATACTTTTATTGTTGAGCATGTAATATGTAGAAAAGTAATATATTTGAAAATAATAGCATAAACGAGATAAATATGAGCAAAATTGTATTGGAGTAAGTAAATTACACTAAAAAGTGTAACCCACAAGAACAAATGAAACGAATCAAAAATGCATATATAGCAAACTTTGTAAATATATATACTTGTTCTACTTTATCAGGTTCTTTAGTAGATAGAAAATCTTATAAATAATAACATTTTATTTTTGGGTTGGTAACAGATGTTTTATATATATTTATGTATATAAATACTAGTGTACAAAGGAATAAGAGGCAACAAAGCTATACAGAAGTGAAAATTCTCTGGAATTAAGTTAGTATGTATCTGAAGTATACTCTGATAAGTTGTATGTGATAAGCCCTAGAACAACCGCTGAGAAAATAATTCAGAAATGCATCGTTGTTGTTACGTTAGTTGTTAGTTCTGACTCGTACTGACCCCAGAGTGATACACTGCCCAGTCCTGCGTCATCCTCAGAATCATTGTTATGCTTGAGCCAATTTTTGGAGCCACTGTGTTAACACACATGGTCCAAGGTCTTCCTCTTTTTTATTGACCCTGTACCATACTGAGCATGATGTACTTCTCTAGGGACTAATCCTTCCTGATAACATGGGCAAGGTACAGGCCAGATGAAATCTTACCATGCTTGCTTCTAAGGAGCATTCTGGCTGTGCGTCTTCCAGAATGTGCTGTGCTTCTTCTGGCAGCTCATTATGTATTTCAGTATTCTTCACCAATACCATGATTCAAATGCATCGCTTCTCTACGGTCTTCTCTATTCACTGTCCAGCTTTCGCGTGCATGGGGGATGTTGTTGTTGTCAGGTACCGTGCAGTCACACTACAACAGAACGAAATTCTGCCTGGTCCTGTGCCATGCCCACAATCGTTTTTGTGCTTAAGCCAATTTTGCAGCCACTGTGTCACTCCATCTCCTTGAGGGTCTTCCTCTGTTTTGCTGTCTACTTTTGCCAAGCTTGATGTCCTTCTCCAGGGATTGATCCCTTCTGGTAACATGTTCAAAGAACTTAAGACACAGTCTTGCCATCTTTGCTTCCAAAAAGCACTCTTGTTGTACTTCTTCCAGAACAACAGATCTGTTTGTTCTTTTGGAAGTCCATGGCACATTCAGTATTGTTCTTCACCACCACAATTCAAGCGCTTCAGTTTTTCTTCTCTCTTCCTTATTTATTATACAGCTTTTGCATGCATGTGATGTGATTGAAAATACCATGGCTTGGGTCAGGCACATTAGGCTTCAAGGTGACATCTTCACTTTTCAACACTTTAAAGAGGTGCTTTGTAGCAGATTTTTCCTAATGCAATGTGCCTTTTGATTTCTTGACTGCTGATTCTGTGGGTCTTGATTGTGGAACCAAGTAAAACAAAATCCTTGACAACCTCAATCCTTTCTCCACTTACCATGATGTCAGTTACTGGTCCAGTTGTGAGGGTTTCTGTTTTCTTGATGTTCAGGTGCAACAAGAACTGAAGGCTGTGGTCTTTCATCTTTATCAGCAAGTGTATCAAATTCTCTTCACTTCCTGCAAGCAAGGTTGTGTCATCTGCATGATGCAAGTTGTTACTGAGTCTTCCTCCAATCCTGATGCCTCATTCTTCTTTATATAGTCCAGCTTCTTGGAATATGTGCTTGCCATGTAGATTGTAAAGGTATGGTGTGAGGGTACAGCCTTGATGCACACCTCTCCTGACTAAACCATGCAGTGTCCACTTGTTCCATCCATGCAACCATCTCTTGATCTGTGTACAGATTTCTCATGAGTACAATTAAGTCTTCTGGAATTCCCATTCTCTGCATCGTTGTCCATAATTTGTTATTATCCACACCGTCAAATGCCTTTGCATAGTCAGTGAAACACAGGTAAAAATCTTTCTGGTAATCTCTACTTTCAGCCAAGATCCGTCAAACGTCAACCACTAGTGATATCCCTGGTTCCGTGTCCTTGTCTATATCCAGCTTGAATTTCTGGCAGTTCCCTGTGAATATACCTTTGCAGTCACTTTTGAACGATTTTTAGCAAAATTTTGCTAGCATATGATATTAATGATATTGTTCAGTAATTTTCACATTCAGTTGGATCACCTTTCTTGGGAATAGGCGTGAATATGGATCCTTTCCAGTTGATTGGCCAGGTAGCTGTCCTCCAGATTTCTTGGCGTAGATGAGTGAGCACTTCCAGTGCTGCATCCATTTATTGAAACATCGGGACTGACGCTCCGTCAGTTCCTGGAGCCCTGTTTTTTGGCAGTGTCTTCAATGCAGCTTTGACTTCTTCCTTCAGCAGCATCAGGTCCTGATCATATGCTACCTCTTGAAATAGTTGAACATCAGCCAGTTCCTTCTAACATATGAATCTTTGTATTCCTTCCATCTTCTTCTGATGCTTCCTGAGTTGTTCAGTGTCTGTCCTGTAGAATCCTTTACTATTGCAACTCGAGGCTTGAATGTTTTGTTCTGTTCTTTCAGCTTGAGAAAGGCAGAACATATGCATCCCCTTTGGTTTTCTATTTCCAGATCTTTGCACATGTTATTATAATACTTTGTCTTCTTGAGCTGCCCTTTGAAATTTTCTGTTCAGTTCTTTTAGTTCATTGTTTCTTCCTTTTGCTTTAGCTTTTCAGTGTTCAAGAGCAAGTTTTGGAGTCTCTTCTGACATCCAACTTGGTCTTTTCTTTCTTTCCTGTCCTTTTAATTACCTCTTGCTCTCTTCATTGATGATGCCTTTGATGTCATTCCACAACTGATCTGTTTCAGTCATTGGTGTTCGATGCATCGAGTCTGTTCTTGAGATGGTCTCTAAACTCAGGTGAGACATACTCAGGATTGCACTTTGGCTCTCATGGACCTATTCTAGTTTTCTTCTTTCTCACTTTCATTCTGCATAGAAGCAACAGATGGTCTATGCTGCAGTCAGCACCTGGTCTTGTTCTGACTGCTGATATGGAGCTTTTCCATCATCTCTTTCCACAGATGTAGTTGATTTGATTCCTGTGTATCCCATCTGGTGTGGTCCATGTGTATAGTTACTGTTAATGTTGGTGCAAAAGGTATTTGCAGTACAAAAGTCATTGATTTTGCAAAATTTTATCATGCAATCTCCGGCATCATTTCTACCACTAAGCCTTTATTTTTTCAACTACCAATCCTTTTTCTTTGTTTCCAACTTTTGTATTCCAATCACCATTAATTATCAGTGCATCCTGATTGTGTGTTTCATCAATTTTGGACTGCAGGGGCTGGTAAAGATCTTACATTTCTTCATTTTGGCCTAATGGTTGATGAATAAATTTGAATAATGATTGTATGAACTGGCCTTCCTTATAGACATATGTATATTTATCCTATCACTGATAGCATTGTACTTCAGGACAGATCTTGAAATACTCACTTTGATGATGAATATGACACCATTTCTTCTCAAGTTGTCATTCCTGGCATAGTAGGCCATATGGTTTTCCAATTCAGAGTGGCCAATACCAGTCCATTTCAGCCTAGGATATTGATGTTTGTGTATTCCATTTCATTTTTGATGATTTCCAGTTTTCCTAGATGGATATTTTGTACATTCCACATTCTGATTATTAATGGATGTTTGTAGCTGTTTCTTCTCATGTTGAATCATTACACGTCAGCAGATGAAGGTCTTGAAAGCTTTAGTTCATTTATGTCATTAAGGTCGAATCTACTTTGAGGAGGCAGTTTTCTCCTGGTCATCTTCTGAGTGCCTTCCAACCTGGGAGGCTTATTTTTCAGCACTATATCTGACATTGTTCCACTACCATTCATAAGGTTCTCACTGGCTAACTCTTCTCAGAAGTAGACTGCCAGATCGTTTTTTCCTGGTCTGTCTTAGTCTGGAAGTTCCCTGCTGGTAAGTGAATACTGATGGGTTAGCTTCCAGCATCATAGCAACATGGAAGCCCCCACAGTACAACAAACTGCCAGACAAGTACATGCATTTGAAGGTGCTGAAAATATGGCTTGCTCAGGTGTGCCTTAGCCCTCGGAGTGATATTTTTGCTTTTTATTCTTTTTAAAAAGCAGTCACTCTGAGGACTAAGGTTTTTTCAAGTTTTTGTTTTTTTTTAAAGAAAAAAAACTTTAAGAGGTCTTTTGCAGCAGATTTGCCCTATGCAATACATAATTTGATTTCTTGGTTGCTACTTTCATGGGTGTTGATTATGGATCTGAGTAAAATGAAATCCTTGACAACTTTTTATCATGATATTGCTTATTGATCCAGTTGTGAGGTTTCTTTTTCTTTCTTTCTTTATGTTGAGGTGTAATCCACACTGAAGGCTGTAGTCTTTGATCCTCATCAGCAAGTGCTCCAAGTCCTGTTCACTTTCAGCAAGCCAGGTTGTGTCATCTGCATGTAGCAAGTTGTTTTAATGAGTTTTCCACCAGTACTGGTGCCATGTCCTTCTTCATATAATCCATCTTCTTACATTATTTGCTTAGCATACCAATTGAGTAAATATGGTGAAAGGATACACCCTGATGCACATATTTCCTAATTTAAAACCATGTAGTATCCCCTAGCCCTGTTCAAAAGACAGCCTCTTGGTCTACATACAGGTTCCATGTGAGCGCAATTCAGTGTTCTGGAATTCCTGTTCTTAGAATGTCATTCATAAATCATTATAGTCCATACAGCAAAATGCTTTTGCAGGGCAATAAAACACAGGTAAGCATCTTTCTGGTATTCTCTGCTTTCAGCCATAGTCCATCTAACATTAGCAGTGATATCCCTGGTTCCATAACATGTTCCGAATCTGGTTTGAACTTCTGGCAGTTCTCTGTCTGTGTACTGCTGCAATAGTTTTTTAATTATCATCAGCAAAAATTTTACTTGTATGTGATAGTAGTCACATTGGCAATTTCTGCATTCTGTTGGATCACCTGTCTTTAGAATGGGCACAAATATGGATCTCTCCCATTTGCTTGGCAAGGTAGCTGTTTTCCAAATTTCTTGGCATAGAAAAGAGCACCTCCAGCACTGCATTCATTTTTTGAAACTTCTCAGTTGGTATTCTGTTAATTCTTGGAGCCTTATTTTTTGCCAGTGCTTTCAGTGCAGCTTCGGCTTCTCCCTTCAGTACCGTCAGTTCCTGATCGTGTGGTATCTCCCCAGATGGTTGAATATTAACCAGTTCTTTTTGGTGTAGTGACTTTGTGTAGTTTCTCAATCTTCTTTTGATGTTTCTTGCATTGATCAATATTTTGCCTGTGGAATCCTTTAGAATTGCAATTCGAGGCTTGAATTTTTTCTACAGTTTTTTCAGTTTGAGGAATGAAATGCCAAATATGTTGTTTCCCTTTTGGTTTTCTAACTCCAGGTCTTTGCACATTTCACTAGACTTTGTCTTCCTGAGATGTTCTTTGAAGTCTCCGTTCAGCTCTTTTACATCATCATTTCTCGCATTAATTTTAGTCACTGTGTTCAAGAGCAGGTTTCGGAGTCTCTTATGACATCCATTTTGGTCTTTTTTTTTCTGTCTTTTTAATAACCTCTTGCTTTCTTCATGTGTGATGTTCTTGCTGTCATTTCACAACTCGTCTGGTGTTTGGTCATTAGTGTTCAATGTGTCAAATCTGTTCTTAAGATGGTCTCTAAATTCAGGTAGGATATACTCAGAGTTACACTTTGGCTCTTGTGAACTTGTTTTAAATCTATATATATAAATATATAGATTTGAATTAATGTTACACTAGACAATGTCACTGAATGCAAAAGAAAGCAGTAAAGGAGTAGTAGAAGAACAAAACCATAAAACATAACACAAAAAGTGAAACGGCAGATGTAAACCCAACCGTGACAATAGTGGTATTAAATTGTAAATGGGTTAATCAGTCCAATCAAAAGGCCACTAGATAAAAATAATATCTAACTCTATACTGTTTAAAAGAGATACCATTTAGATTCAGAGATATCTATCAGATGAAAGTAAAAGAAGGGGAAAAGATACATCACACAAACAGTAACCATAAGAAATCTGGAGTGGCTGTGCTAGCATGAGACACAGTATATTTTAAAACAGAAAATGTCACTAGAGAGAAAGAGGAATATTTTACAGTGATTAAAGTGTTAATCCATCAAAGTACTATAACAATTGTCTATATACATATGCTCCTAACAACAAAGTTCCAAAATATATGAAGTCAAAACTGACATAAGTGAAGGGAGAAATAGACAGTGCAACCAGCTATAATTGGAAACTTCAGTACCCTCACTTTCAATAATGAATAGGACAGCTACACAAAACATCAGCAATTGGAAGACTTTAACAAAACTATGCACAAACTAGTTCTAGCAGACATCTATAGAACACTTCATCAAATAACAGCAGAATACATATTCCTCTCGACTGCATGTGGAACAGTCTTTATTATAAACCATACAGTAAGCCATAAAATAAATCTCAATAAATTTAAAATAATTGAGATAGCAAAACAGGTAGTCTTAAGTCATAGTGGATTGATAATTAGAACTTATTAACAGAAAGACCAACTAATACTTTTGTGGAAATTAAACAATATTAAGTAAACAATTATCAAAGAAGAAATCACAAGGAAAATTAAGAAGTAATTTGAGATGAATGAAAATGAAGACACAATATCCCAGAACATGAGATACAGCTGAATCTGTGTTGAGAGGGAAGTTTATACTGTAAATACTTATATTAAACAAAATGAAAGTTCTCAGAGCAACAAACTGACCTTCCCCCTTAAAATACTAGGAAATGGAGAACAAACTAAGTACAAAACAAGCAGAAAGAAATAATATGATTAATGTAGAAGTTAATGAAATGTAAGTATAAAAACAACAGATAAAATTAATGAAGTGAAAAGTTGGTTGTCTGAAAAGTTGAAAACAGATTGACCAAGAAAAATAGAGAAGAATCAAATTACCAAAGTCAGAAATGAAAGGACAGTGACAGATGCTGGAAGTCAAAAGGGGTAATTGGACGAACAGTATGATTTTAAAACAGCTAAAATTAAAGCATTTTCTTAAAAACTCTCAAATCAATGTAGAAGTGGATGAGCTTTATGACAACAGTGAGAAAGTCAGACATATGGTCTTTCTAACTGTAAAAGTCTTCTTTGAACATTTCTCCTCTTGAGAGATGTTTTAAAAGTGGGATTAATTAAAGAGTTTTTAGGATTAGTTAAAGAGTTTTAAGTGCTGTTTCCCTGTTAAACTTGACCAATGACCACAGCTATGCATAAGTGTTATGTAAGTATTTTTAAATTATTTTGTTACTATGTGGTTAACTCCCCTAAGGTGAATTTAAATTCTTGCAAGATAACATTTTTATTGTCTGAATTTTCAAAAAAGTCCACCAAAAGTCTAAGACAGGGCCTAGCTTGTAACAGGCCCCAAATGCTGTCAGATGGCCAATGGCAATGTTGTAACATTCAAATATAGCAAACTTCCATGGTTTTCCTCCCCAAGTGATTTTTACTTGTGCCTACTTGTGGAAAATTTGAACATGTAATTAAATGGAAGAATACAAAAAAAAATTTCTAATTTAATCACTCAGAATACCACCACTGATATTTTACGAAGATTTTTTTCTCTGCTAATTTTTATGAGAAATTCATAAGTAGACTATGAAATTGAAGTGTGAATAAAAAGTGTATTCCATCACAAAAGCTAAACTATTTGTCTTTTGCTTAATTCTAGGTCTCTATCCTCCTACCAGTGGGAAGGCGTACATTAATGGATATGACATCTCAAGGGACATGGTCCATATCAGAAAAAACTTGGGCTTGTGTCCCCAGCAGGACCTGTTGTTTAATTACTTGACAGTATCAGAACACCTTTATTTCTATTGTGTGGTGAGCCAAAGATTTGTTCCTTTTCCCAACTGTGTTCGTGTTCTTTAGCTAGATTACCAATGATTGATATTCTTTTTAGTCCGCCACTTGACTCCCTGCTTTGTGAAAATCTTTAAGTGCCTTTGTGCAGGAGGCTTTCTAGCAAGAGTAAAGCTACTGAGCTTTGTAGTCCTGGGACCCAGGCCATGTGGCCATAGGAAGCAGAAGCTGAAGAGAGCTGATCGGTATTCTTTTTGACATAATGGGAGACAAAAGGAAAAGCCACTATATAAATGATGTAAGAAAAGACAAGCATGAAATGTAAACTCTGGCTCCATTTTCTAGATAAAAGGAATACCCCAGAAGGAACGTCATATGGAAATCTACCACATGCTGTCTGCTTTTAACCTGCTCGAAAAGCGGGATGCATTTTCACAGTCGCTGAGTGGCGGGATGAAGCGCAAACTCTCCATCATTATAGCACTCCTGGGGGGCTCCAAGGTAACAGAAAAAAAATCAGCTGACACAAACCTGGAAGCTGATGTGGATCGAACACTCTAAAAGCAACCTGCCAAGTGACCATTTAGATGAGATACACATTTTTAGTCCAGTTGGTATAATGTGGTCACAAGGGTTGGCGTTATTCCAGTACTCCTAATTCTGTTACATCTAAAGTTACTGTCTTAGATAGACAAGGGGCTGAAAAAGCAAAACCGAGGTAAGCCCTACGACACGTAAGACACTAGTGACCCTAGTGGCATAGTGTTTATATGTATCAGTGATCCTGGAATTGTTCTTCTGGCCTTTAGGTGGTGATACTTGATGAGCCTACCCTGGGCATGGACCCAGTTTCAAGGAGGGCCACCTGGAATCTCCTTCAGCAGTATAAACAGGATCGAACCATCTTACTGACCACCCACTACATGGATGAAGCTGACATCCTGGGTGACCACATTGCCATCATGGTCAGGGGGACCCTGCAGTGTTACGGCACTTCGATCTTCCTGAAACAAATATATGGTCTCTCTCTCTTTTATCATACGTAGGATACTGATGTCGTAACAATATCTTCCTAATCGACAGCACTTGGCTTGGCCAACATGATTTGTAATCCTTTTTGTCTCTCTACACAAAACTCAAATGGCTTCCTTTTAGAGTACACCTGTTCATAATTTTTAGTTTTAATTATTCAAAGCTATTTCTCACGGTTATGTTTATTGTATTGCCTAAAGTTATGTTTATTCCTCCCATCTTTCTTCTACTGTAATGTGTTTGAATGCAGTTGCACTTCCGGTGAAATTGGTTAGCTAGACAGACAGACAGACTGATGGTTTATTCAGGGAATGTAGAGTTTCTGAGTAACACAAGTGGTGAAATACTCAACTACTAGTTGAAAAATCTGTGATTCAGACTTACCCAAAGGTGCCTAAGAAGACAGGCCTGGAAATCTGCATCTGAAAGGTCACAGCCTTGAGACCCCTATGGAGCAACTCTAAAGCAACTCTGCTCTGCACCACGGGGTCTCCACTGAGCTTGGCATTGACTCAACAGCAGCTGTCAGCAACAGGGGGAATGTAGGAAACCAACTCCTGTTTCTTATTGGTCAAACCAGTGTTAAATTCCTACTGTGTGAGAAAACCTTCTCTTCCAGTGTGTCCCAGACAGCTTCTTTACCTCTTAGGTTATAATTTAAAAGTACCTATGGATCAGTCTGCTTTGGCCCTCTGAAGAAAATTTCAGTACCTCATCCCCAATATTTTATATTTCTTTCTGCTCTGTTTTTTCAGCAGTATCTAATACAATATATAATTGTATTCATATATTTGTGATTCATCTCCTGTCTCTAGAATACGTGCTCTTATCAAAAAACAATTTTTAAAATTAGTGTATGAGCTACAGTATAATGAATAGAGCTTGCACGTTCACTTTGATGAGGTTTTGCAGTTCTATGTTTAACTCCAAGCAAAGTAAGATGTGAAATATTTCCTTGGCTGCAGGAATTTCTCTTGAACTTTTTTCCATCTGTCCCTATCGCTACACTACCAGAGACTGACTTTTTTTTTTAAAAAACATGTCTAGTCTTGCCAGTTCTTGAATGTCATATAAATGAACTGTCCACTGTATTTTTTGTTTCTGGTGTATCTTCCTCAGCACAATGTTTTTGAAATGTATCTACATTGTTGCATATATCAGCATTGCTACATTTTTGATGAATAGTATTTTTTTGAAAACCCTGATGGTATAATGGTTAAGTGCTGTGTCTGCCAACTAAAAGGTTGACAGTTCGAATCTGCTAGATACTCCTTGGAAACATTGCAGAGCACTTTTCTGTCCTATAGGGTTGCTATGAGTTGAAATCCACTTGACAGCAGTGGGTTTTTTGGTTTAGTATTTTGTTGTGTGAATATATTGCACTTTCTACTCTTTTTTTAAAAGGCAGTGCCAGTATGATTTTGTTGTAATATGGAATGTAAGCAGATGTTTCAGATAGACAATCTGATCTTATAAAAATGTATGGCATTATTAAATAGTTAATTGAGAAATGCTGCAGTGTGATGCGGTAGTAGGCACCCCTAGCTCTAGTCTGGGCGTTTGAAGTCTCTACAGCTATAGCAAGGCTGTGAGGCCGGGTGAAGGGATTGGCTTACCTGCAAGCCGTGTTGGTGACAAGTCTGAAGTGAAGTCGGCCCTATTTTTAAAAAAAAGAAAACTGTCTGTCTGTCTGCCTGTCTTTCTATCTATCTTCCCTTGCTACGTGTAGGTGAGCACAACAGACTCAAAGCTTTAATACTTGTTCCAGTAGCTCTGTATCTTTGCTTTGGCTCCTCGTATGTTCATTTCCTTTTCAGTTGCATAGGTTATTGGGTATCTAATCTATTTTTTTATGGTGAAACCATTATTTGTAATTAATATAATTGTTTTTTAAGGCAGTATACTTTAACATAATTAGTCTCATCTTCTCTTTGGGTGGTAACCCTTCATTAATTTTCCTCCAAAGAGATTCCATGTTTAAAAACAAAAGAAGGTCAGGAGAGAGGAGAATATGTCTCTATACAGGCATGTGATTTCAGAGGCTCTGGCGGAAGTCAGTGCAGAGCATGGAGTGAGGACTAGCTGGAATGCCAAGTGCATAGAGGGATGTGAATGTGACTTGACTGAGGGGAGGTTAGCTGAGAAACTACATTCAACATGTGAAAGTTATTCTTGGTTCCAAGCCAAAGGCTTTGTGTATTAGTTCTGCTTCTCTTCTGCTTCCCTCACATTGTGTATTAACCACCCTTCTGGGACTTCTTAGACTTCTTAAAATACATTTTAAAGGTCATGATTCATTTAGTGTTTAACTGATTGAGAACAAAGTATTAAGTAACAGCCTAGTGTGTGTTACAGAATGTAATTTTTGTTAAGCTGTCTTAAAAAAAAAAAGCCTAGAGGCAAGTAAGAAGATTTCATCACGGAAGAGCTACTTTATAGCAGTTATATACATATGTATATTTTTATCGAAGCCAAAAGAGATCATGAAAGCTTAAAATTCAGTGTCAGTAGGACCGGAGGACAGATGACAAGCTTTTCATCCTGTGTCTGCTTTATCTGGTTTTACAAACCAGATCCTTGTAAGTCCCTGAGCACATTAAGATAATTATGAAAGGAGTATTTGTTAAACTCGTTAAAGTTATGATGAAACGATTTGTGATATACTACATCTTACAGTTCACCCGAACCAGAAAAGTTAGGCACAGTTTCATAAGGAATGAGAAATGCAAAATTGTTTTAATTTTTCTTTTAAATGAATTTCCATAGGTGTGGGATACCATATAACCATGGTGAAGGAACCTCACTGTCAAGTTGAAGAAATCTCCCAATTGATTTATCATCATATACCAACAGCCACTTTGAAGGACAATGTTGGGAGTGAATTATCATTTATTCTACCCAAAGAATACACACACAGGTATGGCGCCCCACAATGCTCAATGTTTTGATTTTTTTCAGGTATTCGGAAATCTTTTCTTTCTTTCTTTCTTGGTTTCTTCCAACGTAGCAAGTACAGTATATTTAACAAGTCCAAATTCCAGCTGTAGCTGCCACTTGGACTAAAGAGAAGGATTCTGCCCTCTTGAAGTGATAGTTGATGATTAGCTGTGGCTAGAGTACCATTTTTTTGCATGTGAAGGGAAATATTAAGATAGTGACAGAAAAAAAATGGTTTCAAATGGCAGATCTTGGAGTCAGGCTGACAAGAACCCAGAGAAAAACAGTGGTTTGACTTGATCAATTAGCATGTTACTCATCAAAGGGATCCACAAGAAATAATAACTATCTGGGAAAAAAAAGAGAAAGAAAACCAAACTGAAGTCCTGTTGGGTGAATTCTGACTCCTACAAACCCTGGTAGCATAGTGGTTGAGTGCTACATCTGCTAACCAAAAGGTCAGTTCTACAGTGAGTTTGGTTTATTTATTTATCTATTTAGTGGCTCACTGCTGTGGAGTCAATTCTGACTCTTAGCAACGCTATAGGACAGAGTAGAACTGCCCCTTAGAGTTTCCAGGTAGCGCCTGATGCATTTGAACTGCTGACCTTTCAGTTAGTAGCCATAGCACTTAGCCACTGTGCCGCCAGGGTTTCCTTGGGGTAGCCTTCCAGTAACAGAGAAATGGATTTTAAGAGTACTTATTAGCAACTTTGAAAGAGAGTGTGATATTTTTATCTTTTTGCCATATATAAGCAAGTAATTGCTTTGGTCTTCCTTCTGATTCAAGCCAGTTTTCTTGTTTAAGAAGACTATGGAGAACTTTAACTTCTCTTTTTCTAGGAGAGAGAGAATCTAGATAGAAAGAAGGAAATGATGTACAAAGGAAACCAGAGTCCTAAATCAAAGAACTATAAAGAAGAGGAATGTGTTACAAAGGAGAAAGAGAAAGAAGAGGAACGATACCATTTGAACTGTATTTACTCATTAAACCTGAAAGGTTATGAGCGGCAGCAGCAGTATGGGGCAGTGAGATCAGGTGGCTGAGCAGAACCAAGACCCTAGTCCCAAACTGGGGTGGAAAAAGGAAATGCAATAGTGAATTTGAAAGGAAAGAAGCTACCACTGGAGGTAACACAGCAGTTGCAGTTAGCACAGCAGAGGCAGAAGCTAGGTATTGTGTTACTACCATAACATTGTGTGATAGTTGTGATTTCTGTCTTCTTACTACTCGTCTGGACCTGGAAAAGAGAAACAGGAGTAAGCTTCAAAAGGCAAACAACTAATTGTAGATTTCTAGGCCAGAATTCCAGGTATGGAGTGATGGATTCAATGGGTTTAATGTAGAATTATTATTCAATATAGAATAATATGAAAATTTTAAAGTTAGGGAAGAATATATTTGCTCAGAATGAAATCGTCTCTAAAAGAAAAAAAACATTAAACGGAGAAATGGGAAGAAGAAAAATTACAAGAAAATATGTGTGGGTCCAGTAACTGTGGAGGAGGACATCGTGCTTGGTAGAGTGAAGAGTCAGCAAAAAAGAGGAAGACCAGCAGCAATTGACACAGCGGCTGCAAGGATGGGCTTAAGCATAACAATGATTTGTAGGGATGGTGCAGGACCAGGCAGTGTTTCGTTCTGTTGTTCATAGGATTACTGTGAGTTGGAACTGAGTCAATGGCGCTGTCAGGGATTGAACTGTGTCCCCCCCTCCCCCCCCCGACCAAAAATGCATCTAGCCATTTGGCTGGACCACCATTCCCAATATTTCGTGATTTTCCTATGCTGTTTGTTAAAGCATATTAGGGTGGGACTGTAAATCCCTTCCTAAGGTCACTTTCCTGCTCCATTATAAAGGGAGTTTCCCTGGAGTGTGGCTTGCACCACCTTTTATCCTACAACAGGTTAAAAGGAAAGGGAAGCAAGCAGAGCGTTGGGAAGCTCCTACTGTCAAAAAAGCAGCATTGGTAGTAGAGTGCGTCCTTCAGCTGTGAGGTTTCTGGGCCAAGATGCTCCCTGAACAAGGACTGATGCAAAACAAGGACTTTCCTCCAGCACTGACAGAGGGAAAGCCATTCCTCTGGAGCAGACACCTTGAATTTGTACTTATAACCAACCAGACTGTGTAAGAATAAGCTTTCCTTTGTTAAAGCTGTCCATTCTGTGGTATTTCCGTTAGAGGGGTACCAAAGGACTAAGACAGGCACCTACCAATGACAACAAAATGGATTATTTCAGAGCATGATATGAAAAGAATGAAAGGATGGATAAGTTCTTAGTGATTTCCATTTCAGCTAAAATTTTGATCTCAAACAGTAATTGAGCACTTCCTTCCTTCCTTCCAGACATGGTCTAGTATGTACTTATTTGTCTGAAAAAAATAGGGAAGAGATAAAGCAGTACTTTTAATTATGTATACTTAACATTCCAATTCATTGAGTGTATCTCATTAGAAAAGTTACCTTGAAAATTTAAAACCTGTTTGTAAAACAATGTTGAGACTTGTTAAGATGAGACAGAATTTTAGGATATAGCAGTGGAACGATATTCAGCATTCCAAAGGGAAAGACATATAGGAGAGGTATCAGAATAATGCTGCATCTCCAAGAACATGCATCTGTTCAACACTCGTGAGCTAAAGGGTGGAAACATACTGGAAAAACAGTGGATGCTGGTAGAAGGAGAAACAGGTTATGAATCACTGTGTGAAATTTCTGCAGTCTGGCAGGAGGAAATGCATAAAATATATTCCCGATGCAGTGTTTAAGAAGGATAATAAAAGAGACAATTCAAGTGTGGGCTTCTAATACATGTCTTGTTTAGCGGGTTACCTGATAATCCCTTTACTTCTATTGCCCTCAGTTACACCTCCTACGAAAAGGAGGGAAATAGGAAAGAAACTGCTGCTGTAACTCTAATTCTGATAATCAAGAAAACGTCGATTGAAGAAGAAAAGTCAGGTACCTAGGGGCAGTGTACCATATTATGGTAAGACATAATAGCAAATGTCATTGTAGCAAAGGAGGCTGGTTGATTCAGATACATGTCAAAATGAAAAGGCACGTGGAAAAGCAAGTTGCCATGGGATAACTGTGAAAGGGAAGATAACTCAAGAGTCTTTGGAAGCTTTGAAAAGGAGATTCTGCCAATGAGATAACCGAGTACTGCAAAACATAAGCAAGATAAATATGAAGTATAATACAGAATATCATCAGAAACTTTAACACCTCAATTTGTTGTTCAAAGAGAATTTTAAAAGTATTAAATGTCATCATTCAGTTTTCTTAGACTTGAAGTTGGCTTGGTTGACTCCTGAGCAGCTAAGCTGGAAAGATATTTGAGAATTACAAAAACCTGTCAGGTAGAGCTGACGACATAGTGGCTAAGTGCTAAAGCTGCTAAGCAAAAGGTCGGCAGTTCAGATCCACCAGGCACTCCTTGGAAACCCTATGGGGTAGTTTGACTCTATCCTGTAGGGTCACTGTGAGTTGGCATTGACTCAAGAGCACTGAGGGTTTTATTTATTTATTTATTTAGTCAGGTAGAGCAAAAACATAGCCAGTGTTTGAGATCAGCTGTAGCAAGTTTAACCAGGAAGGAAGTGGAAGGGAAGTTAGGGTGTGAACATGACAGACGCAGATACAAGATTATGGAATGAGGGCTCCTGTGGCAGGGTCTCTCTGAAGTAGCCTGATCCCTATCCTCCAGCTTTGCTTCCACTTACCTTAAAGGCATGGGACCTTGAATTTGAAAACAGATAATGTAAAAAAAAAAAAAAAAGAAAAATCTCAAGTTAATTTTGACCAAGCATATTAAGAAGCTTTAGTGCTGTCATCAAGGAAGTAGAACCTTGTAGCTCCTGTTTTTAATTCACCCTTTTTAAGTAAAGAGTTTTTTTTTGTTTTCTTTTTGTTTTTGATAAGAGCAAACAAGAAAAGGAGGAGAAATGTTCCAGGTGTTTTAAATAAGTCAAGGTGTCTAAGTTAGGATGAAGTATGTATGAGCCTCTTGGGTCACCATAACGTGATTGCAGAGGTAATAATGATAAAAGGGAGAGAATATTGTGACATCTGAAGGTAGAAAATAAAGTGTACTTACTTTGCCTTTTTACAAGTGATCGTTCTTACGCTTGAAAAGAGTAAATACTAAGGTGAAATCCATAATAAATCAAACTGAAGGTCACGTTGAATAGTAATAGCGACAGAGGCTGGATTCTGTAGCTGGCCCATTTATTTCCAAAGCCTCTGCGTATCCATCTACATGACATTAGAAGACTGGAGACTTTGAAACTAAGAAGTTCAGCTTCACACATGGACACCAGTGAGGTGAAGGTTGATTCTGAGCAAGAAAATTGGGGTGAGAACTTAGAGGTGGAATCATTGTATCAGGTAGAATCACACCCTAGACTTGGATAGAATTTCGTCCTGAAGCATATGAAAAAGGTAACCCTCTACTTCTACTGTGGAAAGGTAAAAGGACCGTCACTTGTTTTACCACTTGGGATAACGCAGGAATGACTACATAAAAAGGGTTTTATGAGATGGTGAGAAACCTAATATTATAAGTTACATAAAATATATGGGTGGCATTGATCGAGAAGATCAGTATGCTTCGACATATTGTTTTCTGTGAAAATCTTTAATTACCTTTGTGCAGGAGGCTTTCTATCAAGAGCAGAGCTACAGAGCTTTGGAACACTTGCCCGGCAGGCCAGATGTGGGCCTGAGGCCCCACACCATGAGGCCATAGGAAGCAGAAGCTGAAGAGACAAACAGCCTGAGAAGTTGAGCTGCCTTAGTCTCAGAGGGTGTGGCCATGACCTCAGGGGTTTGAAAGAGTGGAGCCAGGGCTTTCTGTGTTTGTAAGGGTGGAATTGCCACTCACTTGGGCTTAGAGTGCACCTAAAGCTGAGGGAGCAGAGTTGCTGCCCACGTGAGCCTTTCTAGGCAGAGTTGTAGCACAGGGCAGGGGTTTCCATGCAGAATCCAGAGAATGTGGCCAATACCTAGAATCTGGAGGGTAGGGCCATTATGTAGAATGTCTCAGAAAACATAAGAGTATTTTCGAATCTTTGAATGTCATGTGATTTTATGGTGATACGTGCCCTGACAAACTGAGGATGCACCCCGGGGATTGTTTCATAAACTACCATGCAAAAAAATATTTACAGAGCATAGTATTTCAAAGATTTTGTTTTCTAAGATGTAGAAGTATATAAAATGTTAAAATATATTATTTGTATCCATTTGTTTGAGTTTAAAATCATTTTAAAGTAGCGGTAAAAAATTTGCCTGATATATGCAAAACCATCTGGAGTTGCTAGTTTGCCTGAGGGAAGAAGTCCTTGAGTGCAAAGTGCTAGAAGCTGGGTATGTTTTCTGTCTTATGTTGATGGGGGTTATCGAAATACGTACATATGTAAAAATGCTCTTACAATTAATATATTTTATATATGTTAAACCTCTATAATAAAAAAGAATCTAGATAAAAAATAGATGATTGAAGGAAGTATATCAAATGAGAACAAGGATGCTCAGGGTGATAATTTTTGTTTTCTTTTACTTTTTATGTATTTTTGTATTTTCCTTCCTCCTCCTGTTAATTATTCACAGCCATTGACTAGATTCCTACTCATGGCAACCACATAGGATGACTGTCCCAAACCGGATTCAGATGATGACACGGAACAAGGAATATCATTGCTGATACCAGATGGATCTTGGCTGAAAGCAGAGAGTACCAGAAAGATGTTTTTATCTATGTTATGTTGAATATGCAAAGATAGTTGTGCAGATCGTAACAAATTATGGATAATATTGCAAAGAATCAGATTTCCATAATACTTGATTGTGCTGATGCAGAATCTGTGCACAGAACAAGAGGCAGTTGTTCAAGAGTATGAGGTGATAGTGCTTGGTCTAAAATCAGGAAAGGTGTGTGTCGAGACTGTATCCTTTCACCATGCTTACTCAAGCTATATGCTGAGCAGATGATACAACATTGCTTACTGAAAGTGAAGAGGACTTGAAGCAAACCTACTGATGAAGATCAGAAACCTCAGCCTTTAGCTGAATTATACCTGAACAGAAAACAAAAGTCCTCACAACTGGACCAATAAGCAACTGCCCCGGCCCGCGGGGCATATCAGCTGGGGTGACCGGGGAGGAACCTGTGAAAAGATAATGGGACAAGGACACGAAGAAATGGAGGCAAGACAAAGTTCTGATCAAGCCTCAAAGGTTTTATTTTTTGCAGCAGATATATATATACACAGCAGGAAGGGGAAGGATTAGGAATCGGGTGATATCTGTGTAAGGCACTTGGAGTTTTATGATTTGTTAGGCAGGATGCCTGAACAGTGACGTGCAGGTGGCTTCCACGCACGCGCGTTCTCAAGGACTTCCACGCATGCGCGTTTTCAAGGACTTTCCAAACTTCCTGTTTTTCGGGGACTGAAGTTTTTCAAGGCTCCCGACAAGCAACACCATAATAAACAGAAGAAAGATTGAAGTTGTCAAACATTTTGTTTTACTTGGTCCCACAATCCATGCCCGTGTAAGCTGTGGTCAAGAAGTTAAATGATGCATTGCAAATCTGCTGCAAAAGACTTCTTTCAAGTATTAAAAAACAAAGAGGTCTCTTTAAAGACTAAGGTGCACCTGACCCAACTCAGGGTATTTTGAATCACTTACTACGCATATGAAAGCTGGACAAGGAAAAAGGGAGACCAAGGAATAGTAGAGGTCTTTGAATTATGGTACTGGCAAAGAATAGTGAATACAGCAAGGCCTGCTAGAACAACGCACACATCCGTCTTGGAAGAAGTACAGCCTGAATACTCCTTAGAAGTAAGGGTGGCAGGACTTTGGATGTGTCATCAGCAGGGGGCAGTCCCTGGGGAAGTATGTCATGCTTGATAAGGTGGAAAGGGTCCATGAAAAAGAGGAAGACCTCAATGAGATGGATTGACCTAGTGGCTCTAACAATATGCTCAAGTGTAACAATTGGGAAGAGGGCTCAGGACCTGGTGGTGTCTCATCCTGTTGTTCATAGGGTCGGTCTGAGTCAGTATCGACTCAGTAGCACCTAACAATAACAACAGCTAGGGTTAGAAATGTATTTAGATTGTATTCTTAGAAGATCAAAATTATGTGTAATCAAGAACAAAGTAATTAGAGTGGGAAGAAGTTTACTCTAGCAGTTTTCTAGTTTCTTTCTCCTCATTTGTCTCACATTTGTGATTTGTGGAAACTAAAACAAGCACTGTGGTAAAAAACAGTCCATATTTTTCCTGCTTGAGGGGAAATTAGTTTGGAATAAAAAAATAAAAGTATGAAAATCTGATTTGTGCTAGCATTTTCTGTTCCTCACCTTCTTCACATAGGTTTGAAGTTCTGTTTACTGATTTGGAAGAGAAACAGAAAGAGCTGGGCATCGCTAGCTTTGGTACCTCCATCACGACCATGGAAGAAGTGTTTCTTAGGTGAGTCATGGTGCACAGGGAGAAGATAAACCCTGGAGGGCAAAGTCGGGGTCCTAGCATCTGTACTAAGCTCACCAAATTTCCAGATTTCACCTCTTAGAAAATTTAAGGGGACATGACTATCACATAAAGTCAAAAACAAACAAACAAAAAAAAAACCCTGTCATATAAAAGAATGGATATTTTAGTTTACCCAAAATAGGAATGAAATGCTAGTCTTTAATTTGAATGAGTTCAACTTAGTGAAACACTCATTACATGGCCCTTTTCTCCATTTCCCTCCAATAGCCAGCAGTCCTCTAGTGTTTGGAAATCACTGTTCTTCTCTAGTGACCGTGTTGCCTCTGTGTAATGCCCCTGCCAGCCAATGAGAAAAATCAGGTAGCCTTCTGCATTGAAGGCTATGACTCATGTTCACCAAACAAACTAGAATGGCATAGTATGGAAATGAAATACTTTGTGCCTTTTTTTTTTTGGACACAGGGTCAGTGATACAGCAGATGCCCAAGATCTACAAGCTATCCAGACTCCCATCCAGATGATGCACAAAATCATAGACAAGAGCCACGATGTGGATTCATCCACGTATTTAGAGTCAGGATGTTATTCCACCGTCAGTGAAAGCTCTGCTGTTGAGTATAATACTGGGGTAAGCACCTTCACTGAGAAAACTGATCTATGTTTAAGGGGTACCTTTTAATACTTCAAGGAGCATGGAGTTCTTGGTGATAGCAAACCCAACCGTAAGTGGAGCAGTGTGCTCTGCACCTGGTTAATTTCTTATTGCAGAAGTGATGGGCTCTAGGTAACGATGTCAGCTGCGACTCAGCCACTGTCATTCCTCACGGTTCTCTTTTTCTGTTCTAGAATTCATTTTTCAGTTGGTAAACCAGAAGGTTGTTAGTTTGTTGAAATTTCAGTAAGGGGACTAAGTAAATCTCGTATATTTAATAATCAAGAATGCCCAGTATTTTAAATACTTAATGTTTTTGCAATGAGAATTTAACAGTTACCCTAGGGATCATTCTCCAGTCAGGACGAAGCTCAGTCTGAGTCTCTTGGAGTAGCCAGGAGTTGCTTTCATTCTGTAAGTTATCTATCCTCCCTGTAAATTATCCCCATTTTCTTGACTGTTGTAGTCTGGAATCTGGGGTATATTTCTTGGGTGTCTCTGTGAATTCTCTGTGAACCAGCTGAGAAGTAGTATAATGTTATCTGAAGATTTGGAGTCAGAAAGAACTGAGGCAGAGTTTTCTTCCTGATATTTGTTTGCTTCAAAGCTTGGGATTTTAGTAACTCTGTAAAAAAAGCCAAAACTCAATTTGTACAGGTATCAGATGGTTAAGAAATGTGATTTTCCCATGCATGTACATTTCTAATTTTTCTATTACTCTTTTGCAAAAGACACAGTTGAAGGAAGATTTGGCAGGCCAGCTTAGAATGATTTCTGATCCCTAAATTAACATATTGGATTTTTGGCAGTTCCCTGTAGATAAACTGCTGCAGCTGATTTTGAAAGACTTCAGCAAAAGTTTGTTTGCATGTGATGTTAATGATATTGTTCATTATCATTAACTGAATCATATTCAGTTAAATCCTCTGCCAGAAATCCAAGCGGGATTCAGAAGAGGATGTGGAACCAGGAATATCATTGCTGATCTCTGACTGATCCTGGCTACAAGTAGAAAATACCAGAAGGAAGTTTACCAGTGTTTTATTGACTATGCAAAGGTATTAGACTGTGTAGATCACAACAAATTGTGGATGACTTTGTGGAAAATGGGAATTCTGGACCACTTAATTATTCTCCTGAGGAATCTGTACATGAATCAAGAAACAGTTGTTCAAGTAGAATAAGGAAACACTGCATGGTTAAACGTTAGGAAAGTTTTGCATCAGGGTTCTGTCCTTTCACCATATGTAAACAATCTGTATAATGAGCAAATAATGCAAGAAGTGGAACTATAAAAGGCCTCAGGATTGGAGAAAGACTTACCAACAACTTGCGTTATGCAGATGACATCACCTTGCTTGTTGAAAGTGAAGAGGACTTGAAGCACATACTTATAAAGATCAAAGACCATACCCTTCAGCTGACTTATACTTCAACAGAAAGAAACAAAAACTTTCACAACTGGACCAGAAAGCAACATCATGATAAATGGAAAAAAGATTGAGGTTGCCAAGGATTTCATCCTGCTAGGATCCACAGTAGATACCCATGGAAGCAGCGATCAAGAAATCAAAAGATGCCTTGCATCAATTGGGCAAATCTGCAGCAAAAGACCTCTTTAAAGGGCTAAAAAACAAAGCTGTCACCTTGAGGTCTAAAATGTGCCTTACCCATACCATGATGTTTTCAGTCACCTTGTATTCATGTGAAAGCTGGACAGTGAATTAGGAAGCCTGAAGAAGAATTGATGCCTTTGAGTTTTGGTGTTGGTCATGAATACTGAATTTACCATGGACTGCCAAAAGAAGAAACAACTCTGTCTTGAAAGAAGTACAACCAGAGTGCTCCTTGGAAGCAAGGAGTGTGAAACTATGTCGCACATACTTTGGACATGTTTTGTCAGTCTGGAGAAGGATATCATGCTTGGTAAAGTGGAAGGTCAGAGAAAAAGAGGAACCAGTTGCATTGACCTAGTGGCTGTAACAATGGGGTCAAGTGTAGCAACAGTTGTGAGGGTGGCGCAGGACCGGGCAGTGTTTCCTTCTGTTGTGCATAGTGTTGCTGTGAGTCGGAACCAACTCAGTAGGACCTAGCAACAGCAACAGCAGCAAATTAGCATATTAAAATATTTAAAGTTATTTTCAGTGGCCCAACCACGTAAATGTTATGAAGAACTCCTTTTCATGTTCTTTGGACAATAGGAGTTGCATAGAAAAATTCCCCCTCTAAATTTATAGAGACTGTTTCTTGTTCCTTGAAAATGTAAGTTTCATTGAGACAGTATTTCTTAATCAGAGTAAGGATATTATCTCATTTTGAACCAGGTACAATGTCTTAAAGCCTGGCAATTGAAATCCATATGTCACGTATGTGTGTTTCACCTGTAAATTTTATGGGAAAATATCCTTTAGGAAATGAGAAAAAATACAAAGGTCACAAGGGAAATGAATGTGATTTTGGTGTTCTGATCACAGACAGTACAATGCTATGAACAAAGAAAACCATCTTGATGATATTTTTAGCATTTTATTTAAAAATCCAGACCTTAAACATTTTAAGTGTGATCAGTGAACCTTCTCTGCGAAGGACAGGTAGTAAATACTTCCGGCCTTGTAAACTCTGTCACTGTCGCTGAGCTCTGCCATTGAGGCTTGTGGCAGCTACGGACAATACAGAAATGAATGGTCACATCTGTGTCCCAACAAGACTGTGTTTATAAAAAAAGACTGTAGTTTTTCAACCCCTCCCGTATAGAAGCCTCAAACTAACCATATTATCGTTTTGATTTATTATGCTTAGGTTCTATTCCAAATATTTAGTTTCTATACATCTTAGATGTCTTCTTTGATATAACTTCAAAGCATTCATGTTTTAATGGGTTTCCATAGGGATGACTGGTCTGGGCCCGTGACTATTTAATGCTGTTTGTCTCTTCTTTCTTCAGTGGCTCCTCTACCTACAGCAGTTCCAAGCCATGTTCGTGAAGAGGGCGTTGTTCAGCTGGCGCAACCGGAAGCCAGTACTGCTGCAGATACTGGGACTTCTGGGTGTCCTTACCTTTCTCTTAAAAGCTCAGAACTTTTTAGATAAGAATGATGAGACTGTCACACCAATGAATTTGCGTCAGTATGGTCAAACTTTTGTGCCTGTATCTATTTCTGGCAATTCTAATCTGACTAGGACTCTCTTAAAACATCTGGAGACTGTGCTGGAGTCTGAAGGTCAAATACTTCAGAAGGTGCAAGGTAAGACTCTAATGAAAAAACAAAAAGACTGCTCTGAGATGAATACCTTCTTAGTTATCTATGATGATGTAACAGGAAGCGGATGGCTTTAACAGAGAGAAATTTATTCTCTCACAGTCTAGGAAGCTAAAAGTCCAAATTCAGGGTACCAGAAAGGGAAGGGCTGTGTGTATTAGCTCTAGGGGAAGGTCCAAGGGATCAGTCTTCCCTGGTGGAGGAGCATCTCAGCACAGGGACCCTGGGTCTAAAGGACCTGCTGGTCTCTTGGATCTTATTTCTTGGTATATGAGGTCCCCTTGTCACTCTGTTCACTTTTCTCTTTTATAGCTCAAAAGAAAAACAAACCTACTGCTGTCGAGTCAATTCTGACTCATAGTGATCCTTTAGAACAGAATAGAACTGCCGCATCGAGTTTCCAAGGAGAGCTGGGTGAATTTAAACTGCCTGCCTTTTGGTTAGCAGAGGTAGTACTTAATCACGAGACTACCAGGGTTCCTAAAGAGGCTTAAAATACCATGTAGTCTTACAGCCAGCCAAGTACCATCGAATAGAGTCTTGCCTTATTGACATAACTTCTGCTAATCCCACTTCATTAATACCATAGAGGCAGGATTTGTAACACAAAAGAAAGTGACATTAATAACAACATAGTGGGCAATCACACAATGCCATGGGGGGTGGATCATGGACTATCAAAGCTGACACGTGTTTAGGGGGAACCCAGTTCAGTGCATGACATTCATCACGGCTGAAAGTAGAATTGTCTTTTTAGATCAGCTTGAGACAGAAGAGGTATTAGCTGAGAGTCTGTATTGTATTGGGCTTCTTTCCTTAGTGCACTAGCAGAAGTTAGGTTTTAGGGTGTAAAGTGAGAGAGTTTGGGAGTTTACTAATGGAATACAGTGCTTGAGAAAAAAGGAAACATCTGAAGCTAACTACTCTTGGAAAATTTAAAGGGATGAAAACCAAGTGAAATGATTTGGTTTCTTTTCCCTAACATATATTTCGAATGATTTGTGTAATACACTGAGCGTTATGGTGTCCTTATCCTAGGTGACCTACTGAATTACTTAATGGAAAATACAGATTGTATTCGCTTATGCATTGTTGCGTTTTCCATTGAGGAGAAGACAGATAAGACAGTCTTGACTGCTCTTTTCAACAATGAAGCATACCATTCACCATCTGCATCCCTGGCAGTGTTAGACAACATTCTCTTCATGTCACTCTCTGGTCCTGATGCTTCCATAACAGTCTTCAATAAACCTCAGCCACATAGTGGTGACTTCATTGGCAAGTATGTGACTCTCTTTGATAGTGTTAATTTTAAACTTTGAGTGTGTTTCTTCTGTCCTGTGTGATGACATCCATGTGATAAAAATAACTATTGATAGAAATTTTTAATTTTTACTATGTTGATTTGATATTTCTGCTTTTTTGTTCCTTCTTCTGTAGGAGTACAAATGGAGACATTGTGGCCTTTTTTGTGCAGTTTGGCATGGCCCTTATGGTTAGCGGTTTTTCTATCCTGACAGTGACTGAGAGAGTCACTGAGGCAAAGCACATCCAGTTTCTGAGTGGGATCTGTGTGTTTATTTACTGGATTTCTGCTCTATTGTGGGATTTCATCGTCTTCTTTGTTTTCTGCTGTTTACTACTGGTGAGTGTTAAAAGTTTTTTGAGGACTCATTTTTGCTCTTTAACCCATGGAAAATTGCTGTGCTTAATAGTGTTGTAAACCTAACTCTGCCAGCAGCTCTTTGCTCATGTTAGAAAACACAGTGCAAAATTTTCATGGTAGAAACTTTCTCTCATATACCTTCTTTAGGAGAAAATAACTTTTTTGTACAAGCAGAAAGACCTCTTAAGGCAAAGATTCATATTTATTTGCTCATCAATTTGTGGTGAGTCCAAAAATTGCTCTAAAGATGAAGAACACTGACGTTTACCTGTCTCATACTACCAAGTCTTCTCCGGTGTTGTAATGGATCTTCTGGCTATACTACGGCCAGCTTTTCTAGTTTCCCTTGCAGTCTATCAATTAAAAAAACAAAACAAAACAATTCCTTACACTTTACTGTCTTCCAGACGCTATCTTGGGATACAGTGCGTGGTTTATGTGTCTGAGTTCTGACTCCTAATCTCCTGTTGGTTCAACCAAAAGAGACATTTGTGAGATCAGTATTTTAAAGCTAAGCTAATATCCATGAATTCCCGATGCTAAACTTAATTGGAGGAAATGAATTTGAAAACACATCCTTGGCTGGAGAGCTATGTGAAATTTATGATTATTACACACTTCCAAATAATACTCATCCAGTTTTCATTAAGAAGGAATTATAACAAAGCATAAACATGAACATATGCATACCATTGCCATTTTCTAGTGATATATGGTCCCATATATATTCCAGAATCTGCCAAGCTACATTAGAATTTTCTTTTCTTTGAGGTGTGTGTATATCTTAGAGCTGGTAGAGGGATGAATATGAAAGGTATGGTGTACATAGAAGTGAAATCGGGGGGGAGAAGGATTTTCGATAATAATAGATACGAGAAATTCAAGTACAAATCAGTATGACTCATCACTTAAAAATTTCAGTGCTTAGTAATGAACACACACCGTGAAAATAAATATAACACAGTATGCCAGTTCTTATTATAAAATTATGAAATACTTTTTCCAATCCAAGCTATAAAATGAACCAGTAGAATTATTTCCTACTTTGTTTGTTCGTCATCTGATTGTTCTTTCTGCCATTACTCTTTTCCTTTTTTTCTTCTCCTTATTCCTTTGTTCTTAAAAGTGTTTGAGAGGATTTACTGAAATTATGTGTACTGCATCATCAGTATAATGTATTTGTCTGTGTGACTGTGTCTGCCTGTTTAATACATGTATGTATGGAGAAAATAGAGCCCTGAGGTTGAGAAACATCAGGAATTTCTCTCTCTGCACATCCTCTATGTTTCCAAACAAAGCACTGTGGCCCAGGAACGTTATTATTAAAGTGGTAGATTGATTGTGGTAGTTCAGAAAGAAACTCTTTGGTACAGAGATTCCCAATTTCAAATGAATAACAAGTGTTCTGTCTTTGCACATCTTCCATCTTGCTACATGTATCACCATGACCAAGAAGTTCCATGTCATCAACTCCTAAATTACCGGGTACCATGATAACAGCAGACCACTGAAACCACTACCCTTTAAAAACCTGTAGCTGTCAAGTCCATTCCAACTTATAACAACCCTATAGGACAAAGCAGATCTGCCTCATAGAGTTTGCAAGGACTGGTTGGTGGATTTGAACTGTCAACCTGTTGGTTAGCAGCTGTAGCTCACTATAGCTCTTAACCACTGCGCCACCAGAGTTCCACTGTCCTTTTAGAGGGCCATTAATTTTATCTGTCACCACAGACACTCGTGAGTAGATTGCCATCACATCTGGCACCGTTATTTTACCTCCTCTGTTCTCCAACTTCTGCAATACAAAAGCACATGGAAATATTGGCATCTATCATATAATTCTTGCATCTTAAAATAACTTGTATTCTTTTAGCTACATTCTACATGTTTGTTTCTGTCATATTTAAAATATTTCCTGATTAAAAATAAATACATGTCAGAAAGCTATTGTTTGATTACTAAGCTATTATAGATGTTCTGGTTATCTTTGTGACTTAATTTTACTGTGATCAGAAGAGATACCATGAATTATTTCAATCACTGATGACTATTTGAAGATCTCAGAATTGGTCAGTTTTGATGAATGCTTTATGTGAAATGAAAAATAATAAATGTTCTGATACAGTTGAGGTTGTCATATGTTAGCTAGATCAAACTGTATGAACATTTCAATAGACGCAGAATGAGCATTGGAGAAAAATTAACATTACTGCTCACCCATGATAAAACATCTCTCAGCAAACCAAGCATAGAAAACATTTCCTCAACCTGGTTAAAATGTATGTATTAAAAACATAATTAACATTATGTACAAGGAATGCTGGGAAAAGTAGAATAAGAAATCCCATTTCTGATGCCAAATATGTGGTGTATAATATACCACTCCGCATGCCAACTGAGTCTGTATGGAAGCATATTGACACATGTTTCTCCTGCGGAGTGACTAACGGGTTCAAACTACCCAGCTTTCAGTTAGCAGCCAAGGTCTTAACCATTACCTTACCAGGCCTCCTGTAATGGAATACTATAAAGCAAGAAAATAGGTGAAGGAACTCATACATGGAAGACTCATACATGGAAGAAGTTGACAGGTTGAGCAAAAGAAGCCACTCAGAAAAAAAGTACATACTGTTTGAGTCCATTAGCTTCCATATACTGTGCAGTGCTGACAACAGCTGCCCATGTAATATGCCCTTTCTCTGCCCCAAGCCACCTGGATATAGGTTAGCCTTCAGAATTCCAAAAAGGTAGATGCCAGTCATAAGTCTGGGGAGTCTACATGTCACCTCAAACTTCTTACCTACTGGCTGCAGATCTGGGGGCTCCCTTAACTCTCAACGGTGCTTGCTGCAAGCTCTAAGTCTTTCCTGGGCTCCCTCACTTTCAGCTACTGACTCCCACTACCCCTTTAGGTTTGATAATTCCCTGGAACAACTTTTATGAATTCATGGAAGGTACTTCAGTTAAGATCAACTGCTTTAATACAGCAAAAAAGAATGCAAATGAAAAGGTACATGGCACAAGGTGTGAGATAGTTCCCAGTGCAGAGTTTCCATGTCCCAAATAGTATGTTACTCTCCCACATCAATGGGTGTCTTTTCCCAATCAGGAAAGTCATGGAGCCTCTATCTTCTGTGCTCGATAGACTAAAATCATGCCTCCTAAGGCTTGTTGACATTGTACTTCCAGGTAGTCCTTCTGATTTGGAAATTTACTCAAGAGAAATGAAAATACATATTTATAACAGCAGTTGTACAAGAAAATTCATAAAAACTATTTCTGATAGCTCAAAATGAAAACAACCCAAGTATCTATCAATCAGAGAATAGATACTTACGGTGTATTTATGCAAAAATGTATAGGCTATAAATCTGTATGGAAGCATATTGCCACATGTTTCTCCTGCAGAGTGACTCCACCAGCCAGCCAAGTGGCAGAGTGACTAATGGGTTCAAACTACCCAGCTTTCAGTTAGCATCCAAGGTCTTAACTATTAACCTACCAGGGCTCTTGTAATGGAATCCTATACATCAATAAAATAGGTGAAGGAATAGGCAACTGATACGTGGACGAAATTGAATGAATGTGACAGACAGGTTGAGCAAAAGAAGCCACTCAGAAAAAGTACGTACTGCTTGAGTCCTCTTATATGAGTTGACGAACAGACAAAATCAACTATAGCTGGTATAAATAAGAATAGTGGTTGCTTCTTGGAGTAGAAATTGAATGGAAAGGAACATGATGGCACTACTTGGATGATAAAAATGTTCTATATCTTGGCTTGGTTATTGGCTGCAAGTATATGTATCTATCAAAGCTCATTGAATTATACATTTCAGATTTGTGAATTTTATCATATATAAGCTATGCCCCAATTTAAAACACTTTTCTGATGTTTGAAAGTTGGTAAGCTGATTCTAAAATTTATACCAGGAGTTAGAAAGACAAGAATATCTGCGTAATCTTGAACACAAAGGCAGGGTGGACGAATCACTTTTCTGGATATTAAGACATCTTTAAAGGTGCAGTAATTAAGAAAATGTATGAGTATAAAAATAGGCTAATTTACCACTGGGGCAGAACAGAAATCCCAGAAATTAAATCTGTGATTAAATACATAGTTACTTTATGACAGAAAGAGCTCTGCAGAGAAGTAGAGAAAGATAGTCTTTCTAAAAAACAAAAAAGATGCCAAGACACATTAACAAAAATAGCAGAGTAAGGAACTCAAAAAGTTTATTCATTCATAAAAGCAGTGAAAAAAGTAACATAAAATATGGTCAATGTATAGAAAGCAAAAAAAAAAAAAAATCAATAGGAGTCCCTGAGGAAGCCCAGACATTGGAATTTGTATACAAAAAACTGTAAATCAGCTATTTTGAATAGGTTGAGAAAGCTAAGTGAAACCTAAAGAGTTAAAAGAAACCATGAAAATGGCATCTCACAAAATAGAGAATATCAATAAAGAGAGAAATTGTAAGCCAGCCAAGTGCCATTGAGTTGGATCTGACTCAAAGAATAAAATAGAAAATCTGCAACTTAAAAGTACAATAAGTGAAATAAAAAACTTGCTGGAAGGTCTTAATAGCAAATATTTGCAAGCAGAAAACAATTCAGTAAACCTGAAGATAAATCAATTGAGATTATCCAGTCTGAGAAATAGAAAAGAATAAGCCAAAGTCAAGCCAAAAGAATAAAGAATGAGGAAAAATTAACAGAGCCTAAGATATCTGTTGGAAACCCTGGAGGCACAGTTGTTAAGAGCAACGTCTGCTAACCAAGAGGTCAGCAGTTCGGATTCCCCAGCTGCTCTGTGGAAACTCTACAAGGCAGTTCTACTCCGTCCTGAAGGATTGGTATGAGTTGGAATTGACTCAATGGCAATGGCGTTTTTTTGTTTGTTTTTGAGAGATCTGTGAGATGTAATCAAGTATGCCAGCATACACATAACAGGAGTCACAAAATGAGAGAACAAGAGAGAATATGGACATGATATTTGAATATATGATAGCCAAAAAACTCTGAAGGTTTAAGGAAAGACAGTCCTGTAGGATCACTGTGAGTTGGAATTGACTCAATGGCAATGGCGTTTTTTTGTTTGTTTTTTGAGAGATCTGTGAGATGTAATCAAGTATGCCAACATACACATAACAGGAGTCACAAAATGAGAGAACAAGAGAGAACATAGAAATGAAATTTGAATAATAGCCAAAAAACTCTGACAACGTAAGGAAATACACAAATGTACATTTAAAGAGTTGAACAAACTGCAAGTAGGATAAACTCAGAGATGCACACCAATATGTATTATAATCAAATCATCAAAAATCAGAGAGAATCTTGAAAGTGGCAAGGGGGAAGTGAATTGTTACAAACTAGGGATCTTCAATAAGTTTAACACTTAATTTTTTCTCTGAAACCATTCAGGCCAAGAGGTAGGCAGATGACATGTTCATAATTCTGAAAGGGAAAACAAAAACAAAACCTGTCAACAGAATTACACATCCAGGAAAACTATAAAAATTAAGGAGAAATTAACACATTACCAGGAAAACCAAAACTCAGAGTTTTAAAGGAAACTCTGAAGGGAGTCCTTTAGTCTGAATTGAAAGGACACTGGACATTTACTTGAATCCACCAGAAAAAGAAAGAATACCAGTAAAGGTAACTAAAAAGTTACCAGATAAAAGAACTGTTCACTACAGTGCTCAGATGGGCAACTCTAAGAAAGTAACTCAAAAGATATATTTTAAAAAGTCAAAGGAATTAAAATGTTACACTAGAAAATAGCTGTTTAACACAAAAGTAAGCAGAATAGTGAACTGAGGGACAAAATAAGATAGGACATTAAAAAATGGCAGAAGTAAGTCTTGTTATAAGTAATTACATTAAACATAAAGGGATTGAACTCTCCACTGGAAAGGTACAGTTTGGCAGAATGGGTTAAAAAAACAATGCAGCTATATGCTGTCTAAAAGAGATTTAACACTGGATTCAAAGACAGTGATAAGTTGAGAATGAAAGTATGGAAAGAGATTTCATGCAAAAAGTAATCAAGAGAGCTGGTGTGACTAGTGATAATCATTGAAAATGCGCTTTAAGATAAAAATCAGATTATAAGAGTCAGAGGGAATGTTAAACAGCAGCAAAGAGTCAGTTTTGTGCTGGAGTCTCTGGGTGATGTAAATCAGTAAGCACTCGACTACTGATCAAAAGGTTGGTGTTTCATATACACTAGTTAAGAACCACCTCAGAAGAAAGGCCAGGAGATTCACTTCCAAAAGACCACAGTCATTTAAAACCCTGCGGAGAATAGCTTACTCTGAAACACGTAGGGTTTCCAAGGAATGGCTGGTGGAATCGAACTGCTGGACTCTTGGTTAGCAGTCCAGTGCTTAACCAGGTCACTGCAGGGTAGGTTATGTCATATTAGAATAACTAGAAAGAAAATCTCTAGATATAATCTCTCTTTAGAGAAATAATCTACTCTCTGTAAAAGATGAGGTTTTTTTTGGAGAAAAGTATATTGACTTTATTAATAAATGTAAAAAATGTAATTGTTCCAAGTTGGGGGAAAAAAATAATCTAGTGGCTTGGCTCACCGTAATGTTCTCTGGTGAAGAAGAGGTGGAAGAAACTTCTTTCATTTTTATATGCTGCTGTCTGTGTTTTTAAAAAGAGGCAAATAGATTTAATAAATGAAGAGTTCTGTGCTGTATAACAACAAAATTTGCTATGTCCTTTTCTGAGTGTTCTGGCTGGAATTATTATCACCCTTGCCTTTATCTTTGTATTTTGTGTTTCAGGGAGTATTTGAATACTGCAAAGTGGATATTCTTGTTATGAATTACCACTTTCTGGACACAGTGATGATCCTAATGCTGTATGGATGGTCTGCCATTCTCCTCATGTACCTGCTGAGTTTTCTGTTTTCTATGAGTGCTACTGCCTATTTCAAGCTTGTCCTGTTTAACTACATTTCAGGCGTTTTCTGTCACTACATAGACTTCACAGTACGGTACAACACAGGTATGTCCTCTTCCCCAGAAGGCAGCAGTAAATATCAAAGAGGAGTGGGCTTGCAAGTATCTAAGAACACTGGTAGACAATGAAGTTCTAGGTCTTGGGGGAAACCTTGTACTTGATGTGAATGAATAAACATATTTTGTGTGCTGGTAACTTTTTAGGCATTATGCCAGGGCTGGAATCCTTGTGCTGAAGACACAGGACTGAATGTGATTTCCAGGTCTTCCCTTGTGATGTCTCCTCCCTAGACCTATCTCCTATAGCTCTACCCCGTGATCTAAATCTGTTTTGTACTTAATTATGGAAATATTAAGAGTATGTATCCCTAAGACTCATTTGCCTGAGGAAGAAGAGACAAAGAACAATATAGCTTTCTTTTTAGAAGGAACAAGCCTTAGAAATACAAAGGAAATATCCCCAATTTTTTAGACTATCATTATCTTTAAAATTGTTGACTGTTTAGGGAGGTGCAAAGGAGGGTGTGGAGAGGAATCTTGAGCTGTTAAGAGTAACAAATAGTTCTGGAAAGGTTTCTTGGGTGACTCCTCACTAATTAATGAAGAAGCACAAGATCCTCAAACTCTTAATAAGATTTTTCAGAAAGAAGAAAAACTGCATATATACCTTACTTACTGTCTCAGTCATCTAGTGCTGCTGTAACAGAATATGGTAGGTGGATGGCTTAACTGAAATCTATTCTCTCGCAGTCCAGGAGGCCAAAAGTCCAAATTTGTGGCACCACCACCAGGGGAAGGTTTCCTTTCTCTTTTAGCTCTGGGAGAAAGTCCTTGTTATTAACCTTCTCTTGGGTCTGAAAGTTTCTCAGCCCAGGGATCATGGTCCAAATGACATGCTCTTCTCCCAGTTCTTCTTTTTTGGTGACAGTAGGGTTCTCTCCTCTTCTCTCTCTTTTTATCACTTACCAAAAAAAAGGTAATGCACATTGCACCCTGGGGAAACTCCCCTTACGTTAGACCAGAGCTCCGACCTGAATAAGGGTGTTGTATCCCACCCTAATCCCCTTTCACATGACCTAATCCTGCCTTATTAACCACACATAGGACAGTTTCGTGAGATCAGAACAATGGTGGGCACCCACACAATACTGGGAATCATAACTGAGCCAAGTTTACACATATTTTGGGGGGGACACAATTCAATCCATGACATATGCGTGCAACTAAACCATCTTCCTTCCTTCCAGACCTGGTTTCTGAAGGATCTGTAAAAATATGTATCTCTGTATTTTCCTCCTCTGATGATGATATTTGGAGATTGAATCATTCTGTTGACCATTATTAAGAAGTGAATTTTGAAAGAGACACTATTGTCATTCCTTTGTTGAACACCCTATATAAACATGCATTTGAACTGTATTAAGTAATTTTTCCCTGCCAGTTGTTACAGAACTCTACCAGCACAGGCGTCCTGCCCTATTCCCTTAGCTCTTCACCTGTCATAAAGTAATTCACAAATTAACTGAGGATGGACTTAATATGCCTCTTTGTACACACTTCTTTAATGAGGCCTGTAACATGCAAGCCAAACTTGAGCTCCTTTACAAAAGGCTAAAATAGTTTTAAGAGCTAAGTCTTAGTGCTCATTCTCACAAAAGAACTCTCTTCCCCACTTATGGAAAGCAAGGTTGTAGATGTTTTTAGCTTACCTCTCAAAGGGAAATACTGTATTATGTAGAGCTACTCATTTGTAGGCATTTAAGTTTGTGAACCCTGACTTAGAATGAAATAACTGGGGAATTATCATTTAAGGGACTGCAGAAAGAAGTTGAGGCAGAATATGAAAGATTTTAGAAGTTTTAAAATATGTATTTCAGGAGGAATGTCTTGCAAACAGTCATATAATGTAAAAATAAAAGAGAAGCTAGTAGATTTGGCAGTTAGAAAGTCAAAAGAGACTTCTGTGTTTCAGCAGTACTGCATACACTGCCAAAAATACTGAACTGGGAAGAAACTATGTTATCACTGTATTCCAGCAATACAGTGCTAACGAGTGTCCTGGGAAGGCTGTCCTACTAGTTTCTTTCTAGAGGGGAAAAGAGAGAGTGAGAGGAGGGGGACAGGTGTTCATTTGAAGGATGCTAGTAATAAAGAGTGAAAGGAGGAGTGTGCTGTCACAGGGTGGAGAGAGCAGATACAGTTGTACAGAGGTGGGTATGCAAAATTTACTTGGATTGTATGCTTTCACTTAATTGTAATTAAAAAAGAAAAGAAAAAAGCAGACAAGGACCTTCCTCCAGAGCCAGGAGGGAGAAAGCCTTCCTCTAGAATTGGAGACCTAAATTTGGACTTCTAGCCTCCTAAACTGTGAAATAAATTATTTGTCAAAGCTAAAAAGAAAAATGTGTCCTGGGAGGTAAACAAGCATTAGAATTAGCTTTTGACCTGACATTACTGATAACATCTGGTGACCTTCATCTCCCATTTCTGTAAGTTGTAAGGAACACAGAGGTCACAATAATAAACACAAAAGTTCAAGGAAGACATATTGTGTGGACAGCTCTCTGTATAAAAAACATCTTCAAACTCTTCAAGTATTTGCAAATGCTGTTCACTGGTTATCAACTGGAACAAACTCATGAGAAGTAGTGTTCTTCAAAGGTAATCATCTGGGTTTTAATTGCCTGAGCTTGGATTGACTGCCTTTCAGGGGTTTGTTGACCTGGTAATGGTGCATTTCCTATAATGAAAGATGGTGGTTTCTTTTCTGTATTGAAACCTAATCTTGTCATCTTTCTAGAAATTGGAAGTTTAATGTCAAGTAACACCAGAAGCCTCATACTTAACACATTATTGCTGTTTCCCAATTACAACCTTGCAAAGTGCTTCAGTGAATATTTTACTTTCTACCAGAAGAAGCAGTTGTGTGACACCGTAAGACAACCTTTGTCCGACTTACACTGTAATAAAGAAGGTAAGTGTTTTGTTGCTCCTGAGTCTTCTGGGAATTTATATTTAAGACTCAAAGCCTTAAATATAGAATAAGAGTGAGCTACCAATCATCTACCAAGTAGCTTAATTTACATTAATTAAAATCTTAACAACAACTCTTCAAGTTATTTGTTGTCATGCTCATTTGGAGGATAAGATTTGCCCTGTACCACACAGCTTACATGGGTCAGAATTGGAATTCAGAATTTACATTCTTTTATTATATAATGTATTCTCACTGTGGGAAGGAACCTGTAGGGGGAGGGCCTATATAGTATTTGTATCTTATATATCTTTTTATTCCCACTGCCATCACTGCACATACACACTCCCTGCCCACAAGGTATAGTCCATTCCCCAGTGCCAGTGTAGTACTTGGCACATGGGAGGCACTCAAATGTTTGCTGAATGAATAGGTAAAGGTAGAAGGTAGTGTAATGGATAAAAGGACTGGAAGTGGAAGTAAGAGAGAAACTTCTAGCCAAGGTGTAGGAGGTAGTAACTGTTAAAAAATACATATATAGTCCAACTATGAAGTAGGTTAAACATATTATGCATTTGAGCAGCTAGTGTTTGCAAGGAAGAAACCATTTGAACATTGATTTGGGGGTAGCATAAATGTGGTACCGTTGATTCTGGAGGGAACAATATTTGCACAGTCTTAGTAATGTGAATGCTGTGTATTTCTTGGTTTTTACCTTTAGGTATCAATTTATAGACAAAGAGAAGAAGATGCTGTCACAAAATGCAACTATTATCAGTCTTAACAAAATAAAAGTCAAAGTACACATAGTAAGAGTTGAGAGTTAAAACGGGCAGGATAAGTAGAATTCAAGTAAGGAAGAAAAATTAAATCATCATCTCAGAATGAGAGGAGTTAAGATATACTCTGTGTGGTTGGTGGAATGATAGAAGTCTAAAATAAATGTAAGGAGAGGAGATAAAAAAGGAATATAACCATATAGAAGAGAAACAAAAGACTAGAAGAAATAAAAAAGAATGGAAGGGTTTATGCCTTTAAATGTCAATGTGGGAAAACCATAGATAATATATTAAACTGATAAATAAAGGAACCAGAAAACCAAATCCACTGCCATCGAGTTGATTTCAACTCGTAGCAACCCCACAGGGTTTCCCTGGCTGTAAACCTCTGGGGAAGCAGACTGCCACCTCTTTCTCCCGCAGTTAGCAGCCCAGCATTTTCACCACTGTGCCGCCAGGGCTCTAAAATGAAGGAATGGTGATATAAAAATATTACAGCAAAAATGTAAACAGAATAGTTATCATCATTTTTACTGATGCCACTAAGATACTTTATACTACATTGAATCTGATTTCTTTGAATATGAATTGTTATGTATTTTAGGCGATTATTCCTAATGTTGTGAAATTTCATATTAACTACTTGGTAGAGCACTAAGGGTAAACCTTGGTGGCATAGGGGGTTAAAGTGCTACATCTGCTAACCTAAAGGTTGGCAGTTCAGATCTGCCAGGTGCTCCTTGGAAACCCTATGGGGCAGCTCTACACTGACCTGTGGAGTTGCTATGAGTCGGACCTGACTTGATGGCACTGGGTTGGTTGGTTAGAGCACTAAGGACTTTGATGTAAAGCCAGATCCTGTTCCTAACTAAGCAGCCACTTTATTTCTTCTGAAATCTTCCAAGAGTTTCTCTTTATCCCTGATGTTATAATATTTTACTGTAAGACATTCATAAATGCGTAACATTTGGCTTCTGTTCACTGTACTTGCTCCATCTGGATGCTCCGCAAATAATCCAAGAAGCTGGGCTATATGAAGAACGCAGCATCAGGATTGGAGGAAGACTCGTTAACAGTCAGCCATAGGCAGATGAGACAAGCTTGCTTGCTGAAAGTGAAGAGGACTTGAAGCACTTACTGCTTAAGACCAAAGAGTACAGCCTTTCGTATGGATTGCACCTCGACATAAGGAAAACAAAAATTCTCACTACAGGACTGATAAGCAACATCATGATAAACAGAGAAAAGTTGGAAATTGTCAAGGATTTCATTTTGCTTGGATCCAAAATCAGCACCCATGGAAGCAGCAGTCAAACTGCAAATGACCTCTTTACTGTGTTGACAAACAAAGGTTTCACCTTGAGAACTAAGGTGTGCCTCACCTAAGCCACTGTATTTTCAATCACCTCATATACATGCAAAAGCTGGACAGCTAATAAGGAAGCCTGAAGAAGAATTGACAACTTTGAATTATGGTGTTGATGAAGAGTATTGGACATACCATGTGCCACCAGGAGAGTGAATAAATATGTCTCGAAGAAATACATCTACAAACTCATTAGAAGCAAGGATAGTGAGACTTTCTGTTGGCTCTGGAGGAAGTTCCTTGTATTGCATCAGTCTGTCTTTGGTCTAAGAGCATCTTGGCACAGGAATCTCTGCTCCAAAAGATATGCTCTGCTCTTGTTGCTGCTTTCTCGATGGTATGAGGTCCCCAATTCTCAGCTTGCTTCCCTTTTTATCTCTTTAAGATAAGAGATAAAAGGTGGTACAAGCCACATTCCAGGGAAACTCCCTTAGTAAGGGGGTTGCAATCCCACCCCAACCCTCTTATAATCCTGTCTGTTATCCACAGGCAGAGATCAGGATTTACAGCATAGGAAAATCACAGAATGGTGGGTAGTCACACAATATTGGGAATCATAGTACAGCCAAATTGTTACATACGTGTTTTGAGGGATATAATTCAATCTATGGCAATAACCTATAAAAAAAACCAAACTGTATAGCTCAATGAATTATCATCCCCTAAACCTCTGAAATCAATACATTAAAATACTATCAGTACTCTAGAAACACCTTTTATGACTTCTTGCAGTCACAAACTCTCCTTTATGGGAAATCTGGTATTTTGATTTCCAATGCCAGAGATTAGTGTGACCTGTTGACATGAGAGCATCCTGTGTAATTTTGCCTGTGTCTGTCCTTTTTTTTTTAACCAGTATGTCTCTGAAATCTGCGCATATCACTGAATATACAGTCATTCCATTCACTTGCATTGGTGTATTCTGTTGTGCACAGGGCCACCATGGGTTGGAACCGACTCAGTGGCACCTAACAAAGGCACTGTTGACTGACATTTGAGTTGTTTTTGTTTGAGGGTTATTTTAAATAATGCTCTTATGAATGGTCTTTCATGCCTTTAGGCATAAGTATTTCAGCTTTTGTAGATACATAAAACTTTTGCAAAGTGGTTGTATCGATTTAGATTTTCCATCAGCAGCGTACAGCATTCCAGTGGTGGTTTAACGGCAGCGTTTTTATGTTTAATCATTTTAGTGGATGTGTATTAGTATCTCATTTTGGTCACAGTTTTCAATTTCCTAATTTCTGATTAGGTTAAACAATTTTCATGGTTATTGATGACTATCTTGTTTTATGAAGTAAATCTTAAGATTTCTCCCATTTCCCTCCTTGGTTATCAATAGATATATATATATATTTTTAGGAGTGTTTATATATTCTGGGCTTATGTCTTTTACAAGTCTGAGGGTTTTGAAAATATCTATCCCACTCTGAGGTTTGCCTTTTTGCCTGCTTAATAGTGTCTTTGGATGAACAGAGATTCTCCATTTTAAGGAAGCCCAGTTTGTCACTCATTTTTTATGATTAGCACTTCCTGTGTCCTGTTTGAAATCTTTGGCTACAGTCCTGAAGATACTCTTCTATCATATAATTTATGAAGTCTCTTGTTTTACTTGGAAACTAGTGGTGTAGTGGTTAAGTGCTATATCTGCTAACCAAAGAGTCAGTGGTTCAAATCCACCAGGCACTCCTTGGAAACTCTATGGAGCAGTTCTACTCTATCCTGTAGAGTTGTTATGAGTCAGAATTGACTCCACAGCCATGGGTAATGGGGCTTGTTTAATTTTGCACACTCAGACTCACAATCCATAGGGGATTGATTTTTATGAGTGGTTTAAAGTAGGTATCAAGATTCATTCATTCTCTATGAATTTACTGTTGACCCAGCACCCTTTTATTTAGAGGATTGTCCTTTTCCCACTGCCAAGCATCTTAACTTAAATGGCATATATGTATGTTTCTTTCTAGACTATATTCCAGGAATTCTCCATCTTTTTTAGTCTTTACACTTTAACAATTATTAGTAACACCCAAAGAGCTTTGGTTTGTGTGGGTTAAATCTATTAATATTTGTCATATTATAAATTAAAATAAAAATTTATAATATCTTAATAATTCATTTGGAATAATGACAGTACACCAATTATGTTAAAAGAATGAGATAGTATATGCTGTTTAACTATTTTTTTCAAAGAAATTTATGAAAATAGTGACGTGGTGTTACATATTCAAATCTCTCATCTGGATTAATAGAAAATAACTGAAATAGCTTCTGCATTCAATCTGTTGTAATATTACATATCATGTGGCTTCTGGAGAATTTCACCAAGAAAATGAAAGTGAAAAAGTCAAATGGTCCACTTGTGTATAAAAAGTAGAGCTACAAAACAGAATTCATCATTTTGAATCTGGAGGTTGAAACAGTGAAGGAGTATGGAATATTTGCAAGTTATTTGTAAACTTCAATTTTGCGCTGCTTCATAGATGGAATTATAACATGCTTAAAACTTACAGAAATGTAGCATGTAATTTTTGCTGTGAGTCAAGTATTTTTAAAATATAACTCTAAGCTATAAGGAATGGAAAAGATGAAGTAATACTTGATATGTTGGTTTATGCAGAAATGGTAAAATCTCCTACCAAATTGTTAGACGTATTCAGAACTTAATGTGGTTACTACATACAAAATAAATACAAACATAAAAGTAAATTGCTTTTCTATACATTAACTAAAAACCCGTATATAATATAATTCTTAAGGGAAGAATTCATTGGCCAAAGCTGAATCACTTGAGCAACAAAATACAGATTCAGGATAAATTCATGCACTTAAAAAAAAAAATTTATTATGATTGTGTGAAAATATGCATTCCCATATAAATTTGCATGCCCACCTATATGCAGCTTCCACTGCTCTTCCTGTCCGGTGACAGCACACTGTTCCTCTCTGCTCCATACATGTCTCATCCTCCCAACAGTCTCCTTTCCCCTTCTCTCCACCCACTCCGCTTCCTGCAGCCAGAGGGCAGCAGGATGATATCCTATAGATGCACAGAACCATAATGTGCACCCAGTATATGGTCACTCTGTGTCTCCAAGTCCAATCTATTCCTGTCCGAAGAGTGGACCTTCATTGTGATTTATGGGCAAGGGCAGCATCAGGGCCAGGGACCATGCTCCCAGGGGAACCCTGAAGCCGCTGGACCATCAATTGCGGTCTTTTAGTGGAGATCTCAGGGTGCACCCCTTTTTAATCTTGTGTTGCCAGTGAGACTCCACTTTGTGAGCTCCATCGCAGCTATCACTGGTGGTGGCCGGGCACCATCCGGTTCTTCCAGTCCCGAGTCGATACAGACACCCACTCATGTGGGTTTCTTCTGTCTTCTGGGTTGTCTTTCCCCGAATTCATGGAAATTTTTATCTTATACTTTGTATTATAACCCAAATTATAGAATAAAAATATCCATGAATCTATTCTGATATAGATAAATGATAGAGTAAATAAAAGACAATCTCCTACAGGATTCTAAATCATTTATGTAGTTACTCTATACTCAAGGAGGCAAAGAGGAACTGTCCCCTCCAAGTGTGTGTTAAGTATTTCCTTCCGAAGAGCACAGTATGGAAAGGAGTAGGAGAAGTAACTTTACAATGCAGAAGGCCAGCACACACTACCTCAATCTGGTGGTCACGCTCAACATCAACAATGATAAGTCGTTGATAGTATGTACCCTTGATACGATGTAATAAAAATTGCGTGTTATCGCTGGTCTTCCTCCTCAAACTCCATAATCCCAGTCTAATCATGAGAAAAACATCAGATAACTCCCAGTTGGGAGAGATTCTACAAAACACCTGAGCAGTACTGTCACGCCTGCCAAGGTCATCAAAAACAAGCCAAGTCTGAGAAACTGTCATGACCAAAAGAACTCTAAGGAGACATGACTACTAAATGTAATGCATATCCTAGATTAGATGATGGAACAGAATAAAGAACATTATATTTAAAGAAAAACAAAACCAAAACCCTAAGTAATTTGATTAGAGACGTTAGTAATAATGTGTCAGGTATTGTTTCATTAATTGTAAATAATTGACCTTACTACTGTGTGTCTCTAATAATCAGAAAAATCAAATGTTGAGTATATGGAACTCTATTATCTTCACAGTTTCCTGAAATCTAAAACAGTTTTTGAAAATACACTTTTTTGTTAAAATGGGGGAGAGTTTAAATTTTTTTTATTATGAGGAATTCTACATCTTTTACACATGAACTTTCTCCTTAAGAAATGCCCAAAAATATTAGCTAATGGTCATTTTCAACTTGTTTAAATGGTAAGTGTGTTCTCTTTATGAAGAATATTTGTACTTTAAAACCTTCCTCTAATGATCAGTTTAAGACTTCACCACTTTGAAAACACTTTTGGAATATACCAAAAACCTGCTGCTATCGAGTCAATTCCAACTCATAACAACCTTATAGGACACAGTAGAACTGCCCAAAAGAGTTTCCATGGACTGCTGGGTGAATTTGAACTGCCAGTCTTTTGGTTAGCAGCCATAGCTCTTAACCACTCTACCACCAGGGTTTCCTTTTGGTATACATTTCTCAATAATGATGAGACATATCAATAAACCCAAAATGTATATTAATATTCACGTGGTTACTTAATTACCATAAATTCTGTTCACGAAGGTCAGCTTGCAGAATTGATTGTTCAAGTGGTATTTTTGTAGTAACATGATCACTTGTCACATTCTAAATACTTGTTACAATTTAGTCTTACATCCCATCTTACCCTGTAACCCTTCCTTTCTGTTGTTTTTGTAGATCTTTTTCATTATGTCAGTGTTCTACAGTAAAATGATCCCTCTTTTTTTTTTTTTTTTTTGCTGTTTGTAGATAATATTTATTCTTTAGGAAAGAATATGATTGGAAACTATCTGACTGCAATGGGCACTTCAGGCTTTGTGTTTCTCTTCTTGATACTTTTTTGGGATGTTAATCTGTGGAAACTAAAAATGTTTCTCCATCGATATATATACTTTGGTGTCTACAGGAAATTCAATAAGGTGAGTAATTAAGCATGAACCTCCAGAACAATTGTAATGGACTTGAACATTAAGCCTGAAAATTATGTGTCTCTATGTAACTATGGAAACCCTGATGACATAGTGGTTAAGAGCTACTGCTGTTAAACCAAAAAGTCAGCAGTTCAAGTCCACTATGCGCTCCTTGGAAACTCTGTGGGGCAATCCTACTCTGTCCTATAGGGTCACTAGGAGACAGAATTGATGGCAGTGGGTTTAGTTTGGGGGTATGTATAACTTTCTGTTACTGGATAAAAGTCTGCTTACTTCTGGTTTACCTTCTTGCTTCCTTTTTTTTTTTAATTTGATATGACTGAGTGAAAGTGTACATTCCCGTATAAATTTACATGCCCACCTATATGCAGCTTCCACTGCTCTTCCTGTCTGGTGACAGCACACTATTCCTCTCTGCTCCATACATGTCTCATCCTCCCAACAGTCTGCTTTTCCCTCCTCTCCACCCACTCTCCTTCCTCCAGCTAGAGGTCAGCAGGCTGATATCCTATAGATGTATAGAACCATAAAGTGCATACAATATATGGTCACTCTGCATTGCCAAGTCCAATCCATTCGTGTCCAAAGCGTGGATCTTTGTTATGATTTATGGGCAAGGGCAGCATCAGGGCCAGGAGCCATGCTCCCAGGGGAACCCCGAAACCACTGGACTGGACCATCAATTGAGGTCTTTTAGTGGGGATCTCAGGATGCACCCCTTTTTATTCTTGTGTTGCCAGTGAGACTCAACTTAGTGAGCTCCATCGTGGCTATCACTGGTGGTGGCCGGGTCTTCTCGCTTCTTAATGCAAATCCTTAAGCTATGGCTTTTAGATGTTTCTTCTTTTCTAATATGAGCTAAACATTTTCTTACAAACAGTGCTCTGTCTGACAAAATTTGATATTTTGCGTCTTCACTGTCATTCAAAATATTTTCTAATTCCTCACACATCTCCTTTGATGCATAGATATAGCAATATGTAGATTAATTTCCAAATATTTTCATGCTTTCTACATATATATTACAGATTCTTAATTGCTTATAGTCAAAGAATTTTGATCCTTTCAAATCTACTGATAGTTGTTGAGTATATGGTCAGCCTTGGCAATATGCTATATGAACTTGAAATAAATGTATATTTTTCATTTATTGGTTATAATGTTCTGCAGATATCAGTTAGGTCATGATGAATGGTAGTGTTGTTAAAATCATCTAGTCCTTACTGATATTTTTGTCTGGTTTATTTGTCAGTTGCTGGAAAAGGGGTATTAAAATTTAAAGTCCTGATTGTAGGTTTATTTCTCTCTTTAATTATGTCAGTTGTTCCTTCATGTATTTTAAATGTCTGTTATTAAACTCAAAAACATTTATTATTATGTCTTCAGGATTAATTTATCCTTTTATCTGGTTTTAATATGATGCTTCCTGTTTCCTTCTGCTTGCTATTTGTACGATATATCTTTTCAAAGCCATTTACTTTCAATCTTCTCTCTCTTTAAAGTAGCAGATAGTTGGGTCTTGCTTTTTATCCATTCTGATGGATATCTTATTGTGTCTGTGTGTGTCTGTGTGTGAGGCCTGACAAGTCTGTGAACTTAATTGTTCCAAGTGCTACATATTTCACTGCTGAGCATCACTACAGTCACCTTTGAAGTACTCCCCTTGGAAAGCTATGTACTGATTCCAGTGCCTAGTCCCTTCAAAGCAATTTTGGAAGTCTTTCTGGAGTGATCATTGTGCATGGTGGCACAGTGGCAAGTTTGCAAATTATATGGTTGTCTGTAAGGGAGATTTTAGCCAGTAAACAAGTAACTGTGTCGAACAACATTCTCCTGCTCACCTGATCTGGCCCCAGTGACTTTTTTTACCTGAAGATAAGGGCAATATTGAAAGGAAGACATTTGGATGACATTCAGGATATCAGGGATAACACGATGACAGCTCTGATGATCATTCCAGAAAAAGAATTCCTAAATTGTTTTGAAAGGTGGACTAGGTGCTGGCATCGGTGCATAGCTCCCCAATGGGAATACTTCAAAGCTTACCATAGTGATATTCAGCAATGAGGTATTGTAGCACTTTTCCTAGGATGAGTTCACAAACTTAATTGTTAGTCCTCATATCTGCCGGAAACAACAAGCACAGTCTTCAATGGTATCATTTTGTATTGTATAGCTGAGTTCAGTCTTTGTCTGAAGAGCTGGCTTCAGGAATGATTTCAGTTCTGGGGTAACAGAGAGCCTGGGGGCCGTGTCTTCTATGGACCCTCCTGCCTGTCTGACCATTGAGTCAGGTCTTTTTAATAGAGCTCAATTTCTGCACAGCCACTGTTTTCCTGCCACACCAGGGTCTCTGTGTTGTGCTCCCTGCGAGGGCAGTCACTGGTGGTGGATGCACTTTACACATAAAATTTAGTGACATTGACTGTGTTTGTGTTGTGTAACTGTTACCATTGTTTTTCTCGAAATTATTATACTACCATTAACAGAAGGTCCATGCCTCCTGGCAATGACTCTGTTCCCCCTCCTTCCCACTCCTGGTTACAGGTAATAAATTTTGGTTTCTATGCATTTGCCTGTTACATGTAAGTGGTGTCATACAGTGTTTATCCTTTTATGACAGACTTACTTCACTCAACATAATGATTTCCAGGTTCATCCATGTTGTGGCATTAACTAGGACTTAATTTCTCTTTATGGCTGAGTAATATTCCATTGTTATGTATATTTCACATTTTGTTCATGTGATCTTCCTAAACATTCGTGTTGTTTATACCTTTTGGTATTGTAAATGGTGCCACAGTGAACACTGGTGTAGAGGTTTCTGTTTTTCTGCTTTCAGTTGTTTTGGAGATATATTTAGGAGTGGAATTGTGAGATCATATGATAATTGTCTGTTTAACTTTGTGAGGAACTGCAAAAATGTTTCACATAGTGGCTGTATGATTTTATAATCACACCAGTGCTGGCTGGATAAGGGTTCCTGTTTCTCCACATCCTTGCCAGTACCTAGTGCTTTTTTATTTTGTGAATCATAGTCATCCTACTGAGTGTGAAGTAGTATTTCATTGTGATTTTGATTTGCATCTCCCTAACTGACCAATGAAAAGCCTGGTAGCATAGTGGTTAAGTGCTATGTCTGCTAAGTGCCAGGTGCTCCTTGGAAACTCTGTGGGGGGGTTCTACTCTTCTGTAGGGTTGCTTTGGTCGGAATTGACTCAACAGCTATGGGCTCTCTGACTGACTGATAGGAATTCCGTGGTACAAACAGATTAATTTGCTTGGCTACTAATTGAAGAAGGCTGAAAGTTTAAGTCCATCTGGACACATCTCAGAAGACAGGCCTGACAATCTACCACTGAAAAATCAGTGATTTAAAACTCTATGTATACTGAGATGCATGGAGTCACCACGAGTTGGAGTTGACATTGTTTTATTGTCTGGTTTTAGTGCCTAATGATTTAGAGTATCTGTGCATGTGCTTGTTGGCCATTTCATATTTTCTTTGGTCAGATGCTACTGAAGTACTTTACTCATTTTTTTTTCTTTTTGGATTGCATTGTTTGCTTTTTTGTTAAGTTCTTGTTGTTATTGTTAGTTGCCATTGAGTCTTCTCAGACTTGTGGTGACCTTTTGTCCAACAGAATGAAACATTTTCCAGTCCTGTGGCATAGCGTCACAGTAGTTGATATATTTGAACCTACTGTTGCAGCTGCTATGTTAGTCCATCTCAGTAAGAATTTCTCTAGTTTTTGTACTCCAGCAACATGATGTCTTTTTGCAGGGACTGATTTTTCCACATGAAATATTCACAAGATAAAGTCTTCTCATTCTTGCTTCTAAGTGGCATTTGCTAGTACTGTACTTCCTTCAAGACTGATCAGTTAATTTTTCTGACAGTCCAGTTACCATTTGTCAATTATGGCAGTGAACATACCCTGCCACTTGTCTTTGCCAAGAAATTTAGAGGACAGCTATTGGCCACGCATCTGGAAGAGATCCACATTTGTGCCTATTCCAAAGGAAGGTGATCCAGTGGAATGCAGAAATTTTTGAAGAGTGTCATTAATAGCACACGTAAGTAGAATTTTGCTGAAGAGCATTCAGAAGCAGCTGTAGCAGCACATCAGCAGGGAACTGCAGGAAATTCAAGCTAGATTCTGAGGAGACAAAGAACAAGGGACATCACTGCTAATGTCAGATAGATCATGGCTGAAAGCAGAGAATACTAGAAAGCTATTTACTTGTGTTTTATTGACTATGCAAAGGCATTCAGCTGTATGGATCATAACAAATTATGGATACCATTGCAAAGAATGAGAATTCCAGAACACTTAATTCTGTTCATGAGGAACCTGTACATACACCAAGAGGCTGTCATTTGAGCAGAACAAGGAGATAAAGTTAGGAAAGGTATGCATCAAGACTATCATTTTACCTTACTTACTCAGTCTGTATGCTGAGCAAATAATCTGAGATTATTGATTCATTTACCATATGTAGATGATACAACTTTGTTTGCTGAAAATGAAGAGGACTTGAAGTACTTACTGATGAATATCAAAGACCACAGCCTACAGTGTTGATTACATCTCAACACAGAGAAAACAGAAATCCTTACATCTGGATCAATAAGCATCATGATAAATAGAAGAAAGACTGAAGTTGTCATCATTTCATTTTACTTGGTTCTACAATCAACGCCCATGAAAGTAGCAGTCAGGAAATCATAGGATGTACTGCACTGGGTAAATCTAGTGCAAAAAGACGTTTTGAAGTGTTAGAAAGCAAAGATGTCACTTTAAGGACCAAGATACGCCTGACTCAAGCCATGGTATTGTCAGTCACCTCATATGCATGTGAAAACAATAATAAAAAAGGAACACCAAAGAAGAATTGATGCCTGTGAATTACAGTGTTGGCAAAGAGTATTGGACATACCACAGACTGACACAAGTCTGTCATGGATGAAGTACAGGCAGAGTGTTCTCTGTAAGTAGGACTGGTGAAACTGTCTCTTGTACTTTGGATATGTTACCAGGAGGGACATCTTGCTGGTAAGATAGAGGATCAGCAAAAAAGGGGAAGACCTTCTACAGGATGAAGTGACCCAGCGGCTGCAACAAGTGGCTTTCACAAACAAAAATTTATTTTCTTGCAGCTCAGGAAGCTAGAAGTTCAAATTCAGGGTACCAACTGTAGGGGAAAGCTTTCCTCTCTGTGTCAGTCCTGGGGGACAGTCCTTGTTTCTTCAGTTTCTATTCCTTCTCTCCTTAGTGATCTCCATGTGGCATGATGTTTATCTTCCCCCATCTCTACTTACTTCTCTGTCCTGACCCGCTCTTTTTATATCTCAAGGGTGATTAGCATAAAACACATCCTGTACTGACAAGGCCTTTTTAATGTAACAAAGTAAACCGACTCCCAAATGGGATTATAACCATGTATTCTGGGGGACACAGTTTAATCCATAATATTATTGTTGTATGACAATCTTCCATTCTGCTCATTATTGTGGGATTCTGTAAATGTGATTCTCCTCTCTTTGTCTTGTTCATTTGCATGGGCCATTGTTCCCATCTTCTTTGTGTGTCATACGATTTTTTTTTTTTTTTTTGGTAGAAGGTGGGACAATAGAATCATACAAAATGTTAGCTTTCTCATTTTCTCCTAGTGGTTGGTGTCTTTGACAGCAGTGCTTTATACAAGAAACTCTCAGGCTTTGCTTGCTAATTCCTCTTCCTCAGTGTGATAGCAACTTCTTTCTATTTTGATTAAGATTCAAAAAAATCTAGACCAAAATTTCCATTGTCTAGTGTCTCCTAATAATCTGTCCACCAGGAGCACAGACCAACAGAAATTTTCATGGCCACATTTTCAGCTGAAAAGCTTACACTACATGAACCACCTATGAGGCTGTCCTTGTTTGGGCCCTCTGCTTTGTGGGGGCTTATGTATGTAGGAGTTGGGGATTGGTGTAGGCTCACGTGAGAGCAGCCACGAGTGGGTCAACTGGGCCTGCAGCAGGCTTTCCGCTGTATCAGGAGAGGGATGGATGAGGACATCTCAATCACCAAGGGATTCTATCTTCTTGATCAGAACCAGAGCTGGAGGCCTTCTCCTTTGCACAGGCAGGCAGTGTGTTGGTTCTGGAGGCAGGCTCTGCTTCAGGCATCATTTTAGTGATTCATAGCAATTCTCAACTCTAGGACAAAGAAGGGCAGGTGCATCTTGAATAGACTCCACGGCGATGTGTCTTAAATGATTTTAGAGCCCAAGCTGGGTGCCTTTCCCTGTTGCGCAAGTAAGCAGCATATTGGCTAGGGCAGCAGACTGTGCTGTAAGCACCATCTCTGTAGCTCACAGCATCCAATAGCCTGCAATTCTGGGAGGGAGAGGGATGGAGACAACAGGAGAAAGGGTGTTCCTACCATATGAGATGCCATTTATCCATGCCCATCTGCAGTTCCTTGTTGCTGCCCTGCTGCCTATTGATTCAGAACCCACAAGGCCAAACACAGATTTTTTGCTGTATTTCTTGGTGGACATGTGGAAAGGGCAGAACCTAGACCTGCCCACATCATTGTCTTCCCGGAATTCCCAATCATTGACTTTTCTATTGGAAAGTTTTGTGTATTATTGATAGGACTGGATTTCTTCAACCAATTCTATTATTTATTTGTCCCTTCCCTTTTTTTGTTTCTGTGTTTCTCCCATCCTGTCTTTCTTTGGATTATTTGGATATTTTTAGAATTACATTTTTAGTGTTGTCAAAGTCATTTATGATTATAAACTCAGGATTGAATTTTAGACAGCTTCCCTATCCTCCTGATATGACTTCCTTCTTAAGGATCCAGATCATGAAAACCAGTTCTCCAAATGCTTTAAATTCTATCTTTCAGTGAGTTAAAGAACATAGCTTAACACATTAAGTCATACTCTATCTTCTATATGAGATGGTCTTTCCCTCTCCTCTGCTTCTCACTCTCATTCAGCTGATAAACTATTCAATCTTCATAATTAAGCCACATTTGGACATGGGAATTGAGGTGATAATGCAAGAAGTCTCTTGGAAATGATTAAAACTGTCTGTTTTGACACCTTTGATATTATACCATAGTTTAGCTTCCCTAAATTCACCCATTCCAGACCAGAGGCCTAAAGATAGCCACTTCTGTGATTCTTGTCTTGAAATACAGGATGTAATTTCCAGTGAACTGTCTGGGAAATGTGAAGATGAAGATGTAGAAAGAGAAAGAAAGAGAGTCCTGGAGCAGCCTCATGATTTCTTGAATACCAGGGTACTTATTAAGGAACTCACAAAGGTAATGTCATTCAATGGCCAATATTATGCTGGCTTTATCCTTAATTAAGAGCATGTCATCAGTTTTAAGGAATCACTGTGGTTTTTTTGGGATCTATGAGTATTCTCCCAGTATAATAGAGGAGCTTTTGAGAAACTGTCCCAGATCATGGTCCATAAAGGGCTGAGGTATTGGTTGTATTTGACCTATAGGTAGTCTTCACTACATTGTGTTTTCTGGATTTCTAGATATATTTTCAGTGTCCATCTGTTCTGGCTGTGAAAAATATCTCCCTTGCAATACAAAAAGGGGAATGCTTTGGATTGCTTGGATTCAATGGAGCAGGAAAAACTAGTACCTTTCAAATGTTGACTGGAGAAAAGACTGCTACTTCTGGGGATATGTTCATTGAAGGCATTAGCATCATCCATAATATCCTAAAGGTAAGACACCATTACTGTCTAAGATGCAAGAAGCACGATGACTTGAGAGTCTAGGTAAAAGATGGGTAACCAGAGATGGCAGATTGGAATCATGGTAGGCATTAGTATTGATACTGTTGACTCAATCAATGGATTATGGCTTGAAAAATAAATGTTTTGAGAAGAGACCATGAGGCAATAAAAGTGTCCTTACTCTGAGAATCTAAGATCAGAGTGTCTTTTGTGTTCTTTCTAATTATTGAAGTAAAAGCTAAATTCTCTTAACAGTGCAGCTAACATATACTAGACAAGGTGCTGTAAGAGTGTGAGGAAGTCAAGATTTGGTGGAAGGAGAAGTTGACCTGCAGTTTAGTTGTAATGGAGGCATTGGCCTTCTTATTGAGAGCTCAGGAGCAGGATGACCCTTTATAGAGTGTTTCCAAATTAAAGCAAGGTAGCCAGGTCTTTATAACTCTGCATTGGACAGTCATTGGTTACACTTGCCACGTCGGAGATGGTGTATAACCTTCAAAGAAGCTAAGTAAGGAGATAATTCCAAAAAGACAACCAGAAGTATCAACTGCCCAGAGATTCCAGGCAAAGTAAAGCCTGAACATTGCCATTGGATTTACTCACTAGTATTTCATCAGATTATTTGGACTAGGGTCAAATGAGTGGTGGTAATGGAAAGCTGAATGGTGCAATACATTCTTTGTTAGTCTGTGTTAGTATTGTTATGTGCTGTGAGTTGATTCTGACTCATACTGGCCCTATAGGAGAGAGTACAGCTGTCTCATAGGGTTTCCAAGAAGCAGCTGGTAGATTTGAACTGCTGACTTTTGGGTTAGCAACTCAGCTCTTAACTGTTACGTCACCAGGGCTGTTAGTGTATAGGACACTGTTATTATGGAATCAAGGCTGGGGGTGGATGTATGCTATAGTATAAGCAGTAGTCTAGTGACCACATGTGAAACTAGGAGTGTGGATTATGCTTTGAAGAAATAAACTGTAAAGCAAAAGGAAGAATTAGAATTCATCTAGAGTTTTGAGGAGACAGGTGTAGATAGATGTTTTATAAGTTGATCAATAAGCACATTTGTAAAAGTGAAAGAATAAACAGAAAGAGATAAGCTGAAGATGTAGAGGAAGAAGGGATATGTGATGAAAGGAGGTGAGTGGGGAGGAAAAATAAATGGGATCTCCCCTAAACATCATCTGTTTTAGTCAGCTAGTGCCGCTCTAACAGAAATACCACAGAGTGGATGGCTTTAACAAAGAAAGATTTATTCTTACACAGTCCGGTAGGTTGTAAGTCCATATTCAGGGTGTCCGCTCCAGGGAAAGGCTTTCCCCTTGTTGGCTCTGGAGGAAAGTCCGGTATTGCATCAGTCTTTGTCCAGGGAGCGTTCTGACGCAAGAACCTCTGGTCTGAAGGACACGCTGTGCTCCCGGTGCTGCTTGCTTGATGGTAGCAAGGTTCTCAAATTGTCCTTTGTTTCTTTTTCCTTTTATTCCTTGCAAGCTAAAAACATTAAGGACGGGGCAAGCCATACTCCAGGGAAACTCCCCCTACAGCAGGAATTTACAGCTCCACCCTAATCCTTTAACATACAGGTTAGAAAAACCACACAATGGAGGACAGTCCCAAGATACTGGGAACCATATCCTAGCCACGTGGCTGCACACATTTTTGGGGGGACACAGTTCCAACCATGACATCCCACCCTTTGACAACCCAAAAATCACATCACAAAAACATTTAACACGTTCATCTCACTATAGCAAAATTATGTCCATCCATATAACAGAAGTCTTAAATCAGTTCCAAGTCCAAAATACAAAAACTCTTCTACATCAGTGAAACTTAGAAGGCATTAACAGGCAACAGGCAAGTCAACAGAACACATTACATTAGCCCTCAAAGCTTTGGAAATACTCTTACATTTTCTGAGACATTCTACACAACAGCAATGCTCTCCAGACTCTAGGTATTGGCCACACTCTCAGATTTCTGAGTGGAGAACTCCAGCCCGTGCTGCAACTCTGCCTTCATGGCCCATTTGGACAGGAACTCTGTCCCATCGGCTTTAGGAGCACCTTAAGCCCAACTGAGTGGCAATTCCACCCTTACGAACACAGGACGCCATGGTTCCACCCTTTCAAACCCCTGAGGTCATGGCTATACCTCTTGAGACTGAGGCAGCTGAGCTTCTCACGCTATTTGTCTCTTCAGCTTCAGCTTCCTGTGGCCGCATGGCCCGGGCCTCAGGCCCACATCTGCCCTGCCGGGCAAGTGTTCCAAAGCTCTGTAGCTCCACTGGTTTAAGTGCCCGGAGGCACCCCACTCTTGCTGGAAAGCGTCCTGCCCAAAGGCACTCAACTCTTTCACTCCGTGGGTCAGCAAGGCCAGCTCCACCAATTCAAGTGCCCAACGGCACCCCGTTCTGCGAGGAAAACTCTGCGTAGGCACTGACCTCTCTCGCTCCACGGGTCAGCTCCAGCGCTGCCTCTGGTTCTGCTGCTGCCGCTGCTGCTGCTGCCGGTCCTCTGTTGTTTCTCACCATCTGTGCCTTCTTCGTTTCTTCTGAATCTTTTATCCATTCGCAGTTTCAAAGTGGCTTCCACATTGCTAGAGCAGCACTCCACTCCCACGGTACCAATTCTGTTTTAGTCAGCTAGTGCCGCTCTAACAGAAATACCACAGAGTGGATGGCTTTAACAAAGAAAGATTTATTCTTACACAGTCCGGTAGGTTGTAAGTCCATATTCAGGGTGTCCGCTCCAGGGAAAGGCTTTCCCCTTGTCGGCTCTGGAGGAAAGTCCGGTATTGCATCAGTCTTTGTCCAGGGAGCGTCCTGATGCAAGAACCTCTGGTCTGAAGGACGCACTGTGCTCCCGGTGCTGCTTGCTTGATGGTAGCGACATCATCCATACCACTTATCACATTCCTTGGGGTTAGGTTGGTGGTGGTAATAGAACCCTGAAAGGTGCAGTTGGTTTCCGCTCAGTTCATGGATTCAGGAATGTAGAATCTGGGGGGTTGCCGCTTCCTAGGAAAAACCCGTGTCGGAGATCAGAGAGTTTACCGACGAACATGGGTGGAGGAGGCTTGACACCAAGCACTTTAGGAAAGAATAGACATGAGACAGTTTGGGAGTCAGGGGGCCAACGGCTATCCCCAGCCGAGAGCCTTGAGCAAAGATTTATTACAGCATTTATACTCTTTTGGTAACTGGGCATACAAGGAACTAAAACATACAGTAACTCAGTTAGTTGGGCACAGTTTCGGTCATACATTGTTCTACATGTTCGGGCCAAGGGCTTGGAAGTATTCCCAGGCTGTCTCTAGGTTACAGTACACAAACGTCATAAGAGGTTACACAGAGTTGAAGTAAAGGTTCAGCATCCAAGATGGCTGAACTTATGTCAAGAGTGTTTAACATGGTTTCCCACAAACTCGTATCCAAGGGAGACAGGGAAGAGAATGAGAAACTCACTCACACATGAAACACTTCACACAAGATAAAGTTGAGGCCAAGTGGGACCAAGGTCTCTAATGGAGAACAATGGCCACCATTCCTCAACAGGAAACTTTATTTATAGGGTTACAATCAGGAAGAGGTTGGCAAGGAAGTCTATTTTGCCAAAAATGGTTACAATGGTATTGGGGCATCTCATGATTCGCTGACCCATGCGTGGAAGTATCATCAGAGCATGAGGTAGGAGAAAGAGGCAAATGTCAGGCCAAGAAAGGCCTAAACATATGTGCGGGAGTATCAGCAAGGTTGGAGATAAAAGGAAGGAGAAAGAGACAAAGGTCAGGCTTTCCCAGAGGCTCTGCCATACCCGAGAAAAGCATAAACTGACATCAGTAAGACAATAGGTGGGACAACACATTCCTAGCAGCCTGCAGCAGGGGGTGGCATGCACGCAATGGAAACCCTGGTACGGTGGCTAAGTGCTATGGCTACTAACCAGAAGCTCAGCAGTTCAAAGTCACTAGGTGCTCTTTGGAAACTCTATGAGGCAGTTTTACTTTGTCCTAGGGGGTCACTGTGAGTTGAAATCAACTGATAGCAATGCGTTATGTAGGCCGTAGTCTATAATTAGTATTCCCATGATGCCTATATTGGTATGCTTCATGTTGTCTTGTAATTCTATTGAAGTGCATTCAACATTTTTGACCCTTCTTCCTTGTTACTCAGCCTCCCTAATTTCACTTACTTTATCTTCTGTTTCACTGATTCTTTCTTCTGCCTGATCAAATCTGTTATTGAATCCTTTCATTGTATTTCTCTGTTCTGTTACTGTCTCTTTCAGTTGCAGTATTTCTTTCTGGTTTCTATTCAGAGTGTCTCTCTCTGTTTCTAATTCTTCATTTTATTCATGCTTTGTTTCCTTGATTTCTGTTTCTGTGCTTCCCTTTAGTTCTTTGACTGTGTTTAATATTGCATTTTATGATTTCATTCTTTGGGCTTCTATAGATGTGATTCTACTCCCTTTGTCTTGTTTATTTGGATGGACCATCATTTCCACATTCTCTGTGTGCCTTGTGATTTTTCTTGTTGTTGTTGCCAGTACGAGATTAGAAATCTACAGATGTTAACTTTCTCAGTTCTCAGTATTTAGTGTTTTTAACAGAAGTACTTCAGAAGAACCTTCAGATCTTGTTTGCCATTTCCTCTTCCTCTCTGGGATAGCTACCTCTCCCTCTATTTTAAATACCAAGCCAAGTGCTGTTGAGTCGGGGTCAGTTCTATTTTAAATAGGATTTGGAAATTTCAGATTGTGGTTTCATTGTATCCCAGACACAACAGAGACCACACACTAATCACCCTGTTGACCAGAGGGCACAGCAAACAGGAGCTAGCACTAATCAGCCTGTCCACCAGGGGAAACAGTCTTCTTTCTTTGGTACTGCTCTCTCCTTCTGTTTTCATGACTATGTTTTCATCTTGGAAGTTCATACCAGACAAACTCCCTGTGGGGCTGAATTTTGTCTTTAGATCTTACCTGTGGCTTCCTGTCTTGCCCTGTTTGGGCTCACTTCTATTTGAGCTCTCAGTTAGGGTAGAAACAGCTGGACTCTCCTCTGCTTTAGGATAGGGAGGGTTGCCAAGCGAAGTACTGTCAAGTGGGATCCATTAGGCACTCACAGAAATGGACCCCCAGGGAGACCTGTCTTGTTGCTTCGAGAACGAGTGCCTTCTTACTTATTTCAGCACCTGAATTCAGAGCCTTTCTGTCTCCATAGGCTGTAAATGTGTGGTCTTCAGGCCTGGGCCCCACTTAAGGTGCCTGTTTTTGTACTTCACAGGCAGGCAAACCCAAATGGACCCCCTAGGGATATATCTCTTATTGATTTCAGAGTTTTATCTAGGGTTCTTTCCTTGTGCACACGGATGCAGTGTCTTCCCTGTGGGAGCAAGTTTTACTGCCGTGGGGCTTTTGTACCTGTAGCAGTTTGCTGCAGTTGACAGTACCAGGAGGTGGAGTAGGCATACCCCTAACAGACCCCCAGAGAGGTCTGCTTTGTTGATTTCAGAAATGAAGCTTGGGGTGTTCTCATTTGTATTGGCTGGGAGAACAAACTCTTTGGTGAAGCTGTTTCTATAGTTTCTAGCAGCACACATGATGGGGTATACTGTGGGAAAAGTGGTGTTCCTCTTGTATTAAGTTCATCATTGACACATCCATTGACTCAGTGACTAGTGTCCATCTGGAGTTCCTCACTGCTGTCCTCTGCTCACCAATTCAGAGTCCCTAAGAGCGAAAGACAGTTTTCTTGTATTTCTCAATATACATGTTAGGGAGAGTTGGAAGCTAGGCCTCTCCTTGTGTTTTTTTTTTTTTTTTACTCCTTGTGTAGCCCTCTCAGTTCAAGTTAGTTTCTCTTACAAAGATTTATACATACATTTTTATGTGACTGTAATTGCTCTCTCTATAATGTGACAGCAGACTCCTCATTTTCTGTGCCCATTCACTCAGCTTCTGCCCCTTTCTGCCTTTTCATCTGGCCTCTGGACAGAAGCTGCTGAGTTAGTTTCATGTGTCTACTTGGGCCGAGAAGCACATGCTTCACCAGCATCGTTTTATGTCTTACACTCCAGTCTAATCTTTGTCCCGAGAGTTGGCTGTAAGAATGGTTTTATAAAGTTTGGGGCTAAGAGAGAGCCTGAAGGCCATGTCTTCTGGGCTTCCTCCAGTCTCAGTCAGATTAAGTCTGGTCTTTTTACTAGACTTTGAGCTCTACAGCCCACTTTTCTCTGTTCTGTCAGGGATGCTCTGCTGTATTCCCTGCCATGGTGGTCATTGGTGGTAGCCGGGTACCATCTCTTTCTTGTGGTCTCAGGCTGATGGAATCGCTGGTTTATGTGGCCCTTTCTGTCTCTTGGGCACATATTTTCCTTGAGTCTTTGATACTCTTTATTCTCCTTTGCTCCAGATGAGTTGGGGCCAATTGATGCATCTTAGACAGCTCCTTGTGCTTTTTGTTCCTTGCCTGATTGCCTTGGTTAGAAACTCTGTTCAGCATTGCATAGAAATAGCAATTGCACAGCCCTCTTCTCAGTCTTAAGGGCGAATTTGTTTCTTATTCAGATTTTATTTTTCTAAAAAGAGCTTTCTTTCATCCTGTCATCTGAAAGATACTTTCATTGTGTTTAGAATTTGAGGATTGCAGTTATTTTTTTCAGCATATTGTTTTGCTGTCATCTAGTTTTCATCACTGCTCTTGAGAAGTCAGCAATTGGTCTGACAGTCATTTATAATCTTTCTTTTCTCTGTGAGTTCTTTTGAAACTTTCACTTTGTTTTCCTAAGCTTCAGTATGGGGTATTTATGTATGGATCTTAAAAACAAAAAAAGTTATCCTGCTTGTAATATGCTGACATTCTTGAATTTAACAGTTGGTATCTGTAATTTGGACCAAGAAAAACCATCTTAATAAATGGTGAAGATGGTGAAGAAATGGTTTTATTCTATGGAAGCAGCAGTCAAGAAATCAAACAACATATTGCACTGGGAAAAACTGCTGCAAAAGACTTTCTTAAAGTGTTAAAAAGCAAAGAGGTTGCTTTGAAGACTATGGTGTGCCTCACTCAAGCCATCTCTTTTAAATTGCCTCATAGGCATGCAGTAGTCAGAAAATGAAAAAAGGAAGACAGAAGAAGAATCGATGAATTCAAATGGTGTTGGCAAAGAATATTCAATATACAGTGAATTGAAAGAAGAATGAATAAATCATTCTTGGAAGAAGTGTAGTTAGAATGCTTTTAGAGGCAAAGGTGGCAAGGCTTCATCTTGCTTACTTTGGACTGTCATCAGGAAAGACTAGTCACTAGAAAAGGACATGTTTAGTAGAGGGTCAGTGAAAAAGAAGGAAACCGTTAATAACATAGATTAACACGATGGCTGCAACAGTGGGCTAAAACATAGCTGTGGTTGTGAGGATGGCATGGGACCAGTCAAGGTTTTGTTATGATATATGCAAGATCACTGTAAGTCAGAGCTGTCTTGATGGCAACTTCCATCGTACTCTCTTCCTTCCTTCCTTTCTTCATGCCTCCAGTTATCCACATGTTATGTTTCTCCATTATCCTTACCTCTGAATATCACTTTTCACAGTTTCTCTCTTTTTTTTTTTTTCTTTGTGCTGAATTCTAGGTACTGTCTTTGGATCCATTCCAGCTTAAATATTATTTCTTTCACTGTGATTAATAAAGTTTTAATAAACCATGTTTTTAAAAATTTTTAAATGCTATGTTTGATTTGAACCCTGTTTACTTAGTAATTAAGTGCTGTGCAGTTCAGATTTGCCAGGCACTCCTTGGAAACTCTATGGGGGCAGTTCTACTCTGTCTGCAGGGTCACTATGAGTCAGAGTCAACTCAACAGCAATGGGTTTGGTTTTATGAGTATATTTGATTCATTTCCAAAACTTCTGGTCTAGGTGACTGTGTGTACTTTCTACCTTCATGAAGATTTTTTTTAAGATTTTACAATTTATTTAAACATAGTAAGCATGTGTTCTGCTAATCTCAAAACTGAAGTAATTACAAATTTGTTTCTGATAAGTATTTTTCCACCAGTGTTATTTATGGTACATGAAACTCATTTTCCTTCAAACATTATATGTGAGAATAATTTGCTATGTAGGATGGGATAGAGGGGTTTTAAGTTATTTCTGTCAAGATTCTAAGGACATGAAAAATTAATTTAATTACATTCATAATTACATTCATTCTCTTACTACTTAAGCTATTGCACTTGAATCCAAACCAAAGAAAGTTTGGGATAATTACCAAAACAATGCTCCATGCAGTTTCTTGGGAGTGGGGACAGGTTCTGCTTCTGGTTCTGTATTACTGTGAAACAAGGCCTAAACAAACCAAAACATTCATGGAGTTCCTGATTAATGAGGTAAGCATCTCATATTAGGGTCCCTGAAATCAAGAGTGCTCTGCGATTTCACTTCTGCCTTATTCATCCCTAAGATCCTTAAAATTGAATTGGAAAAAAAGTTACTGTTTGAATTTTACTACAATAAGCTTCATTGGCTGAAATTTTGTAGCTATTAGGAGAGGAAAAAAAAAAATTGGCGGAACTCTTAGACATGTGACCTGGAGGAATTCGGGTCTTTTTGCTCATCAGTGGGTGCTCAGTGGGATAGGTGACTTGGGTCTTTACTTAAGGCAGTTCTCCTAATCAGGTGAGGTCAAGAATTGGCTATTGTCCTCAGTCTGACACTTTGCTGGAGTACATGACTGGTCGGGAGATATTGACCATGTATGCCAGGATATGGGGAGTCTCTGAGCCCCAGATTCACTTGTATGTGAGCAGCTGGTTGAACTCACTGCATCTGGAGTCCCACGCTGACAAGCTTATCTACACCTACAGGTGAGGCTGTGTGAGGCTGGTCTTTTTGTTGCTGCTGCTGCTGTTGAGGTTCCTCCCTTGTTCCTCACATTGGAAACAAATGCCTACTGTGCTGTCTGAGCCCCTGTGCCACAATTTTCTAATTGTGAAATTCTCTAGTGCCTGTCTAGGTTTCAGATAAGGCAGATCAATCTAGTTTTATGTTTTTCCTTTGCAGAGGCAAAACTCAAACTCCTAGTTCTCTTTGAACTGTAGCCTTTGAACTTCAAAAGGAAGCATCTTCTTCCCAGTTTCCCAAGTAAGAACTGTGAGGCAGGCTCTTTCCACTAAAGAGGTCTTATTTACCTGTGAAATCGATGGTACCCTAGGAAGAAGTAAATAAATGCCACTGGTGACACTGCTGAAATCAGTTACATAAATATAAGTCACTTCTATACATTTTATATGAAAGTGAATTAATATATATCCACCTGTACTTGGGCCTGGCACTTTGCTGAAGTTACATCTAATCAGCATCATGCCAAGCCAAGTGCCGTCGAGTCGAATCAGCATCATAGATGTCCATATTAAGGGTTTTCTGGATCTCTCAGCATTTTAGATGAGCGTGTTAATTCTTTCTTGTAAATAACTAATTTGTCTAGTCTTCTCTTTCCCTTTTTTCCCCTTCCTTGACCATGAAGTGCAGGAAACAGACGTTGCCTGAGTACTGCTATTGCCTTAATGGGAACGTCCTCAGCCATCTTCCTGGATGAGCCATCAGCAGGCATGGATCCGGTAGCTCGGCGCCTGCTCTGGAATCTGATAACACAGATGTGCCAACATGGGAAAGCTGTCATCGTAACTTCTCACAGGTGTGGCTCATTTGGGAGGCCTGGTTGAGGGTTGTTGAGGGGGAGTGTTGAACAGTGAAACTCGCCTGCATATGTGAGTTCCTCATTGATCCTAATGAATGGAACAATTAAATAATTAAGGATGAGAAGGGGGCAGGAAGTTCAGGAAATATTCGTTTTGAGAGTTTAGTCCTCTACTACTTTGCATCTGATAACTTTGCACAGCCCAGCCGTGAGCCTAATGATGGGCCAGTGCAGCTTCCCATTGTGAAGAATCACACAATTCTTACACTGTTTGAAGTCAAGAATGTCCTATCAAGAACAACTTGTAGCTTTACATTGTTCTCGTATCTTGTTTTGGTAGTATGGAAGAATGTGAAGTCCTTTGTACCAGGCTGGCCATTATGGAGAAGGGGAAGTTGATGTGCTTGGGCAGTCCTCAACACCTCAAGAACAAGTTTGGTCATTTGTATATCCTGAAGGTCAAGGTCAAGCCTGATAGAGATAAGGATAAACTAGATGATTTAAAAAATTTCATCTCAACAACCTTCCCAGGTAAATGACGTTGGGCTAATTTTTTAAGAGCTATGTTAAATCATGGTTGTTTTTCTCACAGTCGATGTTTTATATTGTCAGTAACTGTTTCCTGTGAGGATATTGATATTTATAGATCTTCCATACTGAATTCTGTTTGGGATGCTTGTTCCTATGAACTTCTTTAGCCTGGCTATGCTAAGAAGTTTCAGAGGAAACAAAGCATCTTACCAAGTTCTTGCATCAACTAGCAAGGCAGTTGTAGATTTGTGCACTCTACAGGAATTATATACCAAAGGTCTTATTTTTTAGCATTTTTTTCCATTATTTGTACATACATACAATCCATGCAAAGTTTTCAGTTTTTTCTTTCTTTTCTTTTTAATCTTCTCCTTATGCTAAACATGTGTAACTCTGGTCTTGCTGTCTGAATTAGGATATGGTTTTGAAATGCAAACAAGAACCACTAAGTTTCTTCCCCTCCTCTCTAGAATAGTCCTGCTCTTGCATGTTAAATTCAATAAGCACCTCTCAGCCTACATAGTGTACCACAGACAGCAACAATTTCTCTCTGTCCCTTAACTCTCTTTCCTAAAGATAAAACAGGAACATGGCAACACTTTTAATAATTCTGTCTTGTCATCTTAATTTTTACAGTGTTAGGGTGAGTGACATATCAGAGAAATTTCTGGTTGTATGTCAGGCTAAGGAACTGGAACTTCCTAAGGCAGTAGAAACCATCATGATTGATTACACGGTAGGAGTGGAGAGCAGAAAATAGAAAAGAAATAGATGAGAGTGCAGATGTGAGGGAGGCTAATGATTATGATTTGCCTATGAAACCTTCAGATGGATATGTCCATTAAGAATTTAAATTTTAGATCGATCAATGGAACAGAATTGAGACCCCAGAGATGACACCATCTGCCTATGAACAGTTGATATTCGACAAAGGCCCTAAGACATTAAACTGGGGTGAAAACAGTCTCTTCAACAAATGGTGCTGGCAAAATTGGTTATCCATCTGCAGTAAACTGAATCAAGATCCATATCTTACACCTTATACAAAAACCAACTCCAAATGGATAAAAGACCTAAATATCAAACCTAAAATGATAAAGCTCATCCAAGAAAAGGTAGGAACAACAATGAAAGTTTTAATACACAATAAGGACAGACTCCAAAATCTGTCAAAGAAACCTCAATCAACAGAAGAGAACGTAGATAAATGGGAACTATTAAGAATCAAACACTTTTGCTCATCCAAAGACTTTATTAATAGAATTAAAAGAACACCCACAGAGTGGGAAAAAATATTTGGCAACTCTATGTCAGAACAATGCCTGATCTCCATAATCTATAAGATACTACAAAATATCAATAAGAAGAAGATAAACTATCCAATTAAGCGATGGGCAAAGGAGATGGACAGATACTTCACTAAAGAGGAGATCCAGGCAGCCAAAAAACACATGCGGACATGTTCAGGATCTTTAGTTATCAAAGAAATTCAAATCAAGACAACAATGAGATACCGTCTCACCCCAACAAGATTGGCCATGATCCAGAAAACACAAAACAACAAATGCTGGAGAGGCTGTGGAGAAAGTGGAACCCTCCTACACTGTTGGTGGGGTTGCAAAATGGTCCAGCCTCTTTGGAAGGCAATCTGGCGCTTCCTTAAAAAAATGGATATCGATATACCATTTGACCCAGTAATTCCACTACTTGGAATATATCCTACAGATTCAAGGCCTTTCACACCAATGGACACATGCACCAGAATGTTTACCACAGCACAGTCCACGATAGCAAAAAGATGGAATCAACCCAGATGCCCAACAATAGAAGAATGGATAGGGAAACTATGGTACATATACTCAATGGAGCACTACGCAATGATGAAGAATAACGATGATTCCAGGAAACATCTCCTAACCTGGTTTCAACTGGAAGACATTATGTTGAGTGAAAGTAGTCAGCGACAAAGGGACAAATACTGTATGAGACCTCTACAATAAGACCTCAAAACAGACTTGTGTATAGAAGAAAAGACTCTTTGACAGCTGCAAGGGAGGGAAGGGAGAGAGGGTGAGGCGGGGAGGGTTTAGTTTAGATAGTTACTAGAAATCTAGTTGGGAGAAAGCGGTGATAGCACACATTAGAAACAAGAACAACAAACATTAAGTGGACTTCAGCATAACATGAGTACTCCTTCCATTTTGACTCAATACTGCAAGGATAGAGTAGCTGGGGCAGGGGGCGGGGGACCATGCTCTTAGGCGAATTCCAGGCCAGTTGGCACAACTAGCATTTTGCTAAGAGAGCTCTCTGCACCCCACATTGGTGAGTGGCGTCTGGGGTCTTAAAAGCTGCCAAGCTGCCATCCGAGGACACAGCAAATGGTCCCAACTCAGCAGGAACGGATGCTCACTGAGGACCAAAATGACATGAGGTAAAGACAACCGAGAAGACAGAGAGACCCGCAAGAGTGGGTGCCTACATCGACTTGGGACTGGAAGAACTGGATGGTGCCCGGCCACCACCAGTGATAGCCATGATGGAGCTCACAGAGAGGAGTCTCAGTGGCAACACAAGAATAAAAAGGGGTGCATCATGAGATCTCCACTACAAGACCTCAATTGATGGTCCAGCAGTTTTGGGGTTCCTCTGAGAGCATGGCCCCCGGCCCTGATGCTGCCCTTTCCCATAAATTATAACAAAGGTCCAGTCTTTGGACAGGAATGGATTGGACTTGGTAATGCAGAGTGACCACATATTGGAAGCACTTTGTGGTTCTAAACATCTACAGGATATCATCTTGCTGACCTCTGGCTGGAGGAAGGGGAGTGGACGGAAAAGAGGGGAAAGGAGGTTGTTGGGAGGATGAGACATGTATGGAGCAGAGAGGAATAGTGTGCAGTCACCGGACACTGAGAGCAGTGGAAGCTGCATATAGGTGGGCATGTAAATTTATATGTGAATGTACATTTTCACTCAGTTATGTTAAAAAAAAAAAAAGAATTTAAATTTTTACTTGTCTAGTCACCTGGCAAATATTTTCCAGCACTTACTATGTCAGAAATCCATGTGATATAGTTCCACTATAAAGAGAAGCTATGACCAAAACAAAATCTTCATTACTGTGAGCTGTCCTAGAAACTTGCTCTCTTCAAAGGGTGGACTCTAAATACTGACCAGATCCTTGGGAATGTGGACACAACTGCATTAACAGGAATGTGGATTTGATACAACATTCCTAACGGTGGGGGTGTGGGGGCTGGCTCAGTCCTTCTCACATTATTCTGGAACAAATACCTATTCAAATAAGACTTAATTTAAAAGAGACTCACATGGCCCTATACTTATGTAATAACTTTTAAAAAGACAAAATACATATCAGAAATGAAAGATGGTATTGCACTTCAAAAGAAGGCTAAACCACAGAAATTTGAGAATATTTAGGGTAAATAATTCTACACCACTTCAAGGAAATTCAAGTGACTGTACTCTAGGAAAAATACACAAATAGGATGACTTTGTTTTTTCAGAAAGGAAGATTACATATTCTGAAAAACACTCTTGGTGAAATAAAACTAGAATGTGATACATTGCATTGATTAAGGGAAGGGTCAAACAGCCAATTATTGTCGTTACTGTCAGTGAGTTGTACCCATTTAAAATTTGAACTTGTGGAAGTTGTGTGGTAGTTACCTTTACAGCAATGGCCAAAAAATAAAAAATAAAAAGTAGGTGCTGAAGGTGCTTGTGTACAAACCTGGGCATCAAACCAGTATAGTCAAGGCTAATGAAACAAAATTGGAACAGACCCAATTTTTTAAAATTTGACTGAGGCAGAACAATAACAGGAATGAGAAAGGTTGAAGCTCTGGAACAGGAAGTTCAGAAGAGGTGTAGTGAACCTTTTCTGGAGACTGATATGGGAGACTGGATTATTGCAAGGACTATGGAGAGTGACACACATTCAGAACAGCGAGATCAGCTGCCGTCACTGAGCAGGGCACTGCTGTCTCCAATTCTTCCAGTTAAGAGATTTGGTTCCTTTGCAGTATGCACATTGCCCTTGTTTTCTAAGAGGGGGTTAAGTTTCTAGCAGAACTTTGACTTGTAGTTTTTCCTGTTCTTATTACCTTTCCAATTCACCTACCTTTTAAAACTTTTTGTGTATTCAGGTGTCACTTCATTGGCCATGAATGAACTAAGCGGATCTGGTTTGAACCATGTTACAACAAAAACCCTCATGAAATTTCATTCATTGGTTTGAAGAATTAGAGTCATGGTTTCTTGGTGCATTCCAGTTAATTGTCTTAATAACTTGTTTAGTGCTTATGTTCTACCTCTTCATTCATTGCATAGTATCTGGGGTCTTAAAAGCTTGTCAACTGTCATCCAAGGCCTAATAATTGACCTCTATTGGCCTGGAGCAACAGAGGAAGAAGGAGAGGCAGGAATAGGAGGATGATGTACAATGTGTGCCTAATTGCCTCCATGAACAACTGTTTTCTTTGCTATGAGACCACAAGACCTAGATGGTGCCTGGCTACCATTACTGAACATTTTAATCAAAGATTCCTGATCAAAAAGGGAAAAATGCAAAACAGAATTTCAAATTCGCATGAACTCTAGGCTTTCTGGAGTCAAAGGGGCTGGATAAACTACTGAGACTATTGCCCTGAGACAATCTTTAAACTTTAAACCCCACATATCCCCTGAAGTCATCTTAAAACAGACCAGTAGTTCAGCTTAACTAGCAAAAAAAAAGTCTTGAGGATTATGCTCTTTTCAGGACTGTCTAAATGAGATCAGTGACTGCAGCAACTTGAAAGATTAGATAGGAACCTTGGGTTCAGTGAGTTTATGTTAATAAAGGAAGAACAACACAGAAAAGGAGGGTGAGAATCACTGTACAACTTGAAGAATGTCATCGGTGACACTGAATTGAACATGTAGAAACAGTTACCTTGGTGTGTGTTTTGTTGTGTATATTTTCAAAGACAACAAAGTGAAATCTAAAAAATAGTAAATAAAGAAATACTGATAAGCATTCAAGAGAAAGTGAGCAGAAGGAAGGCATTCACAATCCACCACAATAAGAAGATAGTCTTCCAAGAAGGCAACAGAGGGGAATACTGAAAACTATCACTGAAGAAAATTTCTTGCAATAAAAAGAGGACAAACCTAGATATTGAGAGAGCAATCAATACACCTGAAAAATCATCAATGCCAAGGAATATTCTAAAATAATTGTTACATTTTACCAGTTAAGCAGAAGAGCCTTTGGATACAGGTAACAGGCAAGTCATTTACAAGGGAAGAAAACAGAATGACTTCACACTTTGTGACAAGAACATTTTACACTAGGAGAGAATGTACCATGTTTAAGAAACTCAATTAAAATGACCTTTTTAAACTCAATTAAAACTCAGCCAAAGTGACCTTTAAGAACTACAGTCACAAACAGTTATGAATACGTAAGAACTCAGAGAATATTCTTCCTATAAGCTCTTTCTGAAGAATAGATAAAGAAAAAAATTCAAGTCAACTAAGAAATGGTTAGAGAAGCTTCTCTGTAAGAACTGTTGTTGAGCATTGAATATATTTAACCCTAGAAAACCCACTGCTGTTGAGTCGATTTTGACTCATAGTGATCATATAGGACAGAGTAGAACTGCCCCATAGAGTTTCCAAGGAACATCTGGTGGGTTTGAACTGCCAGCCTTTTGGTTAGCAGCCATAGCACTTAACCTCTGCGCCACCATGGTTTCCATATTTAACCCTAGAACTAGGCCTAAATGAAGGGAATTCAGATCATAGCATATCACATAACTGATACGTGTTTTAGAGACATACTTACGGAATGGCTTACTGAATGCCATTTAGTTATTAACATGAAATGAAAGTATTTAACTATAAATTAGATGCTGAGAAAGAAGCTAAAAGATGACTACCATGCTTAATAGAAAACCAAAAGACAGTATCTTAAAAAGAAGGTATACTATATATGAAAATCAACTGAAAATGAATCAATAACCTAAATATAAGCTCTAAAACCATAAAAATATTAGAAGAAAACATGGGAGCAAATCTTCAGAACGTTGTTTTGGGCAATGGATTAATAGATATGACACCCAAAACATGAGCAACAAAAGAAAAAAATAGATACACTGGGTTTCATAAACCATAGTAATTTCTGTGTATCAGAGGACTTTATCAACATAGGGAAGAGGAAACCTGCAGAATGGGTAAAAGTACTTAGAACCGTGTATCTGATCAGGGTTAATATCCAGAATACATAAAGAACTCCTACAGTCCATAACAAAAAGACAACCCAATTTAAAAATGATCAAAGAATCTGAAAAGACAGTTCTCCAAAGAGGCCCTATAAATGGCCAATAAGCACATGAAATGATGCTCAACATCACTATTCACTAGGTAAAAAAGCCAAACCAAAAATCAAACCCAATGCTGTTGAGTTGATTCTAACTCATATTGACCCTATAGGATAGAGTAGAACTGCTGCATAGAGTTTCCAAGGAGCTCCTGGCAGATTGAAAGTGCTAACATTTTGGTTAGATGCTGTAGCACTTAACCACCATGCCACCAGGGTTTCCATGTCATTAGGTAAGTGCAAATAAAAGATACAATAAGATGTTTCTTTACCCTTACTAAACTAGTTGCTGTGCAGTAGACTCTGACTCTTAGCAATTCCATGTGGATCCGAGTAGAAAGACTGATTTTTCAGAAGTGGATCAGCAGGCATTTCTTTAGGTGTCTCTGAGTGGACCTGGGTCTTCAACTTTTCAGTTACCCACTGAGTATGTTAATTGTTTGTACCACCCAGGGGCTTGCTGTCTGTCTGTTAATCTAGCTATATACATACATATATTATAAATTTATATTTGTATTTATATCTATCTATATATATATAATTATAAAACAATATGGAAGAACTACCGTCAAATATATTGGTACTTTTAATAAATGCAAATAGGCTTAATCTCCCTTTAAATGAAGAATAATTCAATTTGGTTAAGAAGCAAAATTTCTCTGCTATATATGAGAAGTACTATTAAAAGAAATTGAATCCATGAAGTTAAAAGAGTAAGCTCCCATGCTTACTTGCACTTGGACTTTCACTATTTGTTAAAATTTTTTAGTGAAATCTTCTTACCAGGTTGTATGGTACCCGCTACCATCTGCCTTGTGCTCCCAGATGCCCTGGTCTTGTTTTTCCCCACAAGCTCCTGTCTCTCCCTAGATTTGGGGCTAATTGTTTCTCCTTTGTTTGTCCCATGTGAGAGCTGATGAGTTCAAGAAAATCATTAGTTTTGTTTGCCCAGCCTTTTTCTATTAGAAGGGGTGGGAGAGATACTCCTTCTAGCTCTTTGATTCTTTAGAGTGAAACCAAAATTGGTACAAGTAATTTTAAAAAGAGATGTGGTCCAACAATTCCACTTGTGATTGAGGAGGTGGGTGAAATAATATTTAAATCAGTGATATTTACAAAAGTCAGAAGACACTAAAGCAACCCACACGTTTCTCAGTAGTTGAGTGGAAAATGCATGATGGAATATTCATATACAAGAGTGCACTGCAGATAGGACAATAATAGCTGTATAATAGCTGAATAATAGCTATATGCAATAACATGCATGAATCTTAAATCATAATATTGAGTAACAGAAGCAGTAAGGAAAGAATGCACACTAGATAACTATTCATATCAGTTCATTCTGTGCCTTTTGTTGAGTTCAAAAGTAGGAAAAACAAGCTATAATTTTCAAAGCTACAAATTTTAAGTGAAAAAGGCAACAAGAAAGGAGATGCTCACAACAACAGTGACGATATTAGTTACTTTTTCTGGGGGACAGACACTGGGAAGTGTAAGATGGGCATGTCTGGGGTGCCACTACTTGACTCAGAAGGGGTGGTTTCATGAGAGTTTACTTTGAAGAATTCATTAAATATGTTTGAGATGTTTTACAACAGAAGAACTCTTAAGTGATCATGGAGACAAGACATGAGTTAAGACTAGTATGAAAAAATAACACATTGCAAACACATTCTTGTTTCTTTTAAACATCTTAATAGTTCCTTCGATTTGTAATAATTGGTCAATATGCCGTGATAAATATATGTACATCTGTTTTGTTCTAAACTAGGAATGGATACCACACTCTTTCCTCTCATACCTTCAGTGGATTCTTGCCCACCTAGAAAAGAACATGCACCCTGACTTTGGTGACTTAAACATCTGATTTCAGCTTTCATATGGCATGGAGATTACATAATCAAGAGAACAGGGGGTGGCCTTGTCCTGTGCTCCTCCCCACCAAATGCACTGTGCATGCTTACACACCCAACCAGGGGGAAAGTGTTCCGAATGCATATTCTGAGCACTGTGTATACGAATGCCATCTTGTAGTCACACTGGAGTTATAGAAGGCTCCGGTTTTCACATTGGACATGTGAGGTGGACACTTCTCCTGTGCATAAAACCCAGTAGCCTTGACAGTTGCTAGACTGTTTCAGCAAGAATAAGCCTGCTGATGTGCTGTCGCCATGCAGGGAGAGCAGTGGAAGCTGCATATAGGTGAGCATGCAGATTTATATGGGAATGTACATTTTCATTCAATCATAATAATAATAAAAGAAAAGAATAAATCTGCTGAGTGAACCATTACCCCACACACATCTATCAGAGATTGTAGGCTTTGGGATTTTGTATCCTTTTGTATTAACCACATCAATTCACCCTTGTATCACATATACTTAAATTGATGTAACAGTACTTCATCAGTTTCAAATGAAATCTGTGAGTTTTTCACCTGTCATTATCTTTCCTTTCTTAGGAAGTGTCATTAAGCAGGAGACTCAGAGGACTGTTAACTACTACATCCCTTGCAAGGACAATAGCTGGGCAAAGGTAACTAGAAATCATGCCCTTCTACATTATGTTAAGAGAGCATTAGTGATGGGAAGTATTTGATATTCAAGCATGTGGACTGAGACCATGGCATTGTGGAAAGAGCAAAGTCTTTAGGGTACTTTTAAAAGGCCCTAGGTGAGTCTAGTTGCTTTAATTTTCTGACCGCAAATTCCATTATTATTCCATGCTCAATAGGAAAATTAGCCACCATGCCACCAGGGCTGGTGGTTGAATGCTATGTTGGCTAACCAAAAGTTGGCTGTTGGAATCTGCCAAGCACTATTTAGAAACTCTGTGGGGCAGTTCTGCTCTGTCCTGTAGGATCTCTATGAGTCAGAGTCGACTTGATGGCAGTGGGTGTCTGTCAAGAAAATGGAAACAGAGAGCTGCTTTCTGTCTGTCTCTCTATGATCTATTCCTGCTTTCTCATCTTCCCTTTCTGTGTCTTCAAGAGTTGGGGGGAATGGGATGGGGGGGAGTGCATCTGGAGATTGTGAAGGGATATCAGTGGTAACTATGTTCATTGTTGTTAAAGGTGTTTGGAATTTTGGAAGGAGCAAAAGAGCAATTTGATTTAGAAGACTATTCCATCAGTCAGGTAACACTGGAACAAGTCTTCCTGACCTTTGCCCACTGAGACCAAAAAAGATGATTATGCAAAAAAGATAACACGAGATTCGTTACAACCAATGTGTCTGTCTTGGACTGCTCTCTACTGTATCTGGATACATAGAGACATTCTTGTGTGTGTATATCTTGGTGTAAATACACTTACATAATAAAAAGTCCAATGAAGGAGAATGTTTGTCTTCTTCTTTGTAAATATAGGTCAGTGGCTTTGTATTCATCATGTGCAAATCTAAGGACATTTGGTGAAATTCCTGTTTTCTCTCTAAGAATAAGGAAAAACAGCATTTATCAGGGTGGGGACAGGAACCTATTCTTTAGCATTTTGAATGTTTGAACAGAAGCCTCCAAAAATGATGGTGCTGTCAGATGGGGCAGCCCAAGGAGCAAGGACTTTGTTTTAACAACTGAGTTATGGAAAACAGGAGCCTAAGACCTATAACAGATCATCTTTTATATGGATGTGCATGCGCACATGTGCACGTGCATGCGACACACACACACACACACACACACTCACATACACACACACATTACACCAAAAAGAGTCTAATTAAAATCAAGGTTTGAGTGGTGAGTAGAGTTACTGTTTTGAAAACTCAAAGTCTAAGATTTTACATTAGTAAGAGGATCTTTGCACCAAGAATATTTGGTCCATTGGGGACACAGAGTGATACATGTGGAATGTGTATTTTGTGGCCTTATATATATATAAGGCTGTCCTACTGGTTTTTTCTAGAGAGGAGAGGAGATGGTAAAGAGGAGGGGACAAGTATTGGTTCACTCAATACTGCAAGAGTGAAGAAGAGGGGTTGGCTGTCACAGGGTGAGAAGAGCAGGTAGAGTTGCAGAGAGGCAGTTGTAGAAAATTGACTAGCATTGTAAACTTTCACTTACAATAAAAAAATTTTAAAAAAGAATATTTAGAGTCTAAGAACAAAAAGCAAAAAAGGAATTTATTTTGAATATAGTGTGTTTTCCCTTCCTCTTTTGCCTCACCTCTAACTTAGAAGGGACCAAGGAGAAGTTATGCAGAAGGGGAGGACAATAAAGAGCTTTTCTTCTGACTCATGCCTGGGCAGATGAAGTCTCTATTTCAGTCAAGTTTATTCTGATTCATAGCAACCCATAGATCAGAGTAGAACTGCCCCATATGGTTTCTAAGGCTGTAATCTTTAGAGAAGCAGACCTTTTGGTTAGCAGTCGAGTGTTTAACCACTTGACCACCAGGCCTCTTTTAGTCTCCCATTTACAAAAAAAAAATATCATTGCCGTTGAGTTGATTCCAACTCATAGTGACCTTGTAAGCAACATGAAAAACCTAAGCACATTTCCAGGATTCAGAGACAAAGAGCAGATAAGTAGAGATGATCCTGGAGGAATGGCAAAGTTGAGCCCATGAAGCTACTCTGTTTTGAGATAGTTTAAGGTTTTTATACCCTTGATTTCATATTGTCAGTTATAAAGTGATATCCAGAAGCTGTTCACTGTTCTGTTGTTTTTAGCTGTAGTATAAGTTTCCTATGGGCTCCATTCCCAGAATTACTCTACATCTCTGGCAAGTAACTTCAGCAATTGCAAAAATTTCCTCCAGGTTAGTCGTCTTTAAGAAGAGAGAGGAACTCACTTTATTAAGCCCTTCCTCTGCTTCTGAGCCAACCTATCTTAAGGCAATCATATTTTTTCCCCTGGCTCTCCAAGGAGTGCATTTATAAAGGTCTAGCTGACAATGAAGTCAAGTTTGTTATCAAAAAGAACATTCCAAGACTAATGCTGAAGTAGAAAAATGTAAGGAATAGAATAATACCCATACACATAACTGGTTAATACTATTATTATTCAGAGTTCCACACCAACCACTAAGGCCAAAGATGAAAACGTTGAAGATTTTTATGAACTTCTACAGTCTGAAATTGATCAAATATGCCATCAGGATGCATCAATAATTACTGGCAATTGGAATGAGAAACCTGGAAATAAAGAAGAAAGATTGATAGCTGGAAAACATGCTCTTTGTGATAGAAATGATGCTGGAGGTCACATGACAGAATTTTGCAAGACTAATGACTTCTTCATTGGAAATACCTTTGTCAACAACATAAATGGCTACTGTATACATGGAACTTAACAGAGAAATACATAGGAATCAAGTCTACTACATTTGTGGAAAGAAACAATGGAAAAGCTCAGTATCATTAGTCAGATAAGGCCAGGAGCTGACTGTAGAACAGACCATCAACTGCTCATAGGCAAGTTCAAGTTGAAGCTAAAGACAATTAGAACAAGTCCACAAGAGCCAAAGTGTGACCTTAAGTATATTTCGACTGAATTTAGAGACCGTCTCAAGAATAGATTTGATGTGTTATACACTAATGACTGAAGACCAGATGAGTTGGGAAATAACATCAAGGATATCACTTATGAAGAGTTCAAGAGATCATTAAAATGACAAGAAAGAAAAAAAAAACAAGATGGATGTCAGAAGAGACTCTGAAACTTGCTCTTGAACATCAAGTAGCTAAAGCAAATGGAAGAAATGATGACGTAAAAGACCTGATCAGAAGATTTCAAAGGGCAGCTTGGGAAGACAGAGTAAAGTATTATAATGAAATGTGCAAAGACCTGGAGTTAGAAAACCAATAGAAAAGAAAACGTTCAGTATTTCTCAAGCTGAAAGAACTAAAGAAAAAAAAAATCCTAGCCTTGAGATATAATGCTGAAGGATTCTTCAGGAAAAATGCTAAACAATGAAGGAAGCATCAGAAGAAGGTGGATGGAATACACAGATTCACTGTACTGAAAAGAATTGGTCAACCTTAACCATTTGAGGAGGTACCATAGGATCAAGAACCAATGGTAATGAAGGAAGAGGTCCAAGTTGCAGTGAAAGCACTGGAGAAAAACAAGGTTCCAGAATTGACAGGGAACCAGTTGAGATGTTTCAACAAATAGATGCAGTGCTGGAAATGCTAACTTGTTTCTATGCAAAGAAAGTGGGAAGGCAGCTACCAAAGAGATCTATATTTGTACCCATTTCAAAGAAAGATGATCCAACAATGTGGAAATGGTCAGTCAATATGATTGATATCACACAAAAATAAAATTTTGCTGAAGATCATTAAAAAATGGTTGCAGTAGTACATCCACAAGGAACTGCCAGTAATTCAGGCTGGATTCAGAAGAGTACATGGAACAAGGCTATGATTGCTGAGGCCAGATGGATCCTGGCTGAAAGCAGAGAATACCAGAAAGATGTTTACCTCTGTTTTATTGACTATGCAAAAGCTTTCAACTATGTGGATCATAACAAATGATGGATAACATCATGAAGAATAAGAATTCCCAAACACTTAATTGTGCTAATGAGGAACCTGTACTTAGACCAAGAGGCAGTCATTCCAGCAGAACGAGGGGATACTGCATGGTTTAAAATCAAGAAAGGTATATGTCAGGTTTGCATCCTTTCACTGTGCTTATCCAATCTGTATACTGAGCGAATAATCCTAAAAACTGAACGATATGAAGAAAACTGTGGCATCAGAACTGGAGGAAGACTCATTAACAACCTGCAGTGGAAACCCTGGTGGCATAGGGGTTAAGTGCTATGTCTGCTAACCAAAAAGACTGTCAGTTTGAATCTCTTGGAGACTATATGGAGCAGTTCTACTTGTTCCCATAAGGTTGCCACTAGTTGGAACTGAATAGGGTTTGATTTTGGTTTGGAATATGTAGATAACAGCCTTGCTTGCTGAAAGTAAAGAGGACTTGAAGCACTTACTGATGAAGATCAAAGACCACAGCTTTCAATATGGATTACACCTCAACATAAACCAAAGTCCACAACTGGACCAATAGACAACATCATGATAAACAGGAAATATTGAAATTGTCAAGGGTTTCATTTTACTTGAACCCACAATAAATGCCCATGAAAGCAAGTCAAGAAATCAAAAGACACATTGCACCAGGCAAATCAGCTGCAGAAGAACTCTCTGAACTATTAAAAAAATAAAGATGCCACTTTAAGGAGTAAGGTGCACCGTAACCAAGCCTTGGTGTTTTTCAGTCACCTGATAATGCATGTGAAAGCTGGACAATGAATAAGGAAGACATAAGAATAACTGATGCTTTTGAATTATGGTGTTGGCAAGGAATATTGAATATACCATGGACTCCCAGAAGAACAAACCAATCTGTCTTGAAAGAAGTGTAGCCAGAATGCTGACTGGAATCAATGACGACAGGATGTTGTCTCCTTTACTCTGGACGTATGATCAGGAGGAACCAGTCCCTGGAGAACGACGTTGTGCATGGTAGAGTTGAGGATCAGAGAAAAAGAGGAAGACCCTCAATGAGATAGATTGACCCAGTGGCTGCAATATTGCCTTCAAGCATAACAGTGCATTGTTTCCCTCTATTATTCAGAGGGTCACTATGAGTTGGACCTGATTGTATGGCACCTAGCACCAATAACTGTTGGCTTTGTTAATGATGCTATTTAAGGTTTCTTTACTCTGGTAGTCTTTGTCTTCCATACTCTCTATTGCCTATGTCATCTGTTCATCTCCCAGTAAGAAAAAAAAAATACCATCCACCTATGGGCAGCGAACCTTCAACAAAGGACCAAAGTCCATTAAACGGAGTAGAGAAAGTCTAACAAATGATGCTGACAAAACTGAATACCCATCTGCAGGAAAAAAAGAAACAGGACCCATACTTCACACCATACACAAAACGTAACTGAAAGTGGATCAAAGACCTAAATGTAAAACCTAAAACTATAAAGATCATGGAAGAAAAAATAAGGACAACTCTAGGGGTCTTAGCATACAGCTTAAATAGAATACCGAACTTAACTAAAAATGCACAAATAGCAGAAAATAAACTAGATAACCAGGATGCCCTAAAAACTAAGCCCTAATGTTCATCAAGAATTTTTCCAAAAGAATAAAAAGAGAACTTGCAGACCGGGAAAGAAGTTGTGGCTACAAACATATCCAACAGGATCTAATCTCTAAATTTATAGAAAACTTCAATTCCTCGACAACAAAAAGACAATCCAGTTAAAAAGCAGGCCAAGAACACGAACCAAAGAAGACATTCAGGTAGCTAACAAACAAATGAAATGATGCTCAAGATCATTAGCCATTAGAGAGATGCAGATGAACACTACAGTGATGTACCATCTCCAGTTAACATTACTGGCACTAGAAACCAAACACAAATAAAACAGAAAATAACAAATGCTGGAGAGGGTGTTGGGAGATTGGAGCTCTTATGCACTGCTGGTGGGAACATGGTACAGCCACTGTGGAAAATGACATGGTGCCTCCTTTAAAGCTAGAAATAGAAATGTCATATGATCCAGCAATACTGCTTCTAGGACTATATCCTAGAAAATAAGAGCTATCATACCAATAGACATATGCGCTCCTACATTCATTACAGCATTATTCACAAGAATGAAAACATGGACCCAACCTAAATGTCCATCAACAGATTAATGGATTAAAAAAAAACTGATACAGACACATAGTGGAATACTGTTGTTGTTAGGTGCCATCAAGTTGGTTCTGACTCATAGCGACCCTATGAACAACAGAACAAAACACTGCCCGGTCTTGTGCCATGTCCACAATCATTTGTAAGTTTAAGCCCATTGTTGTGGCCACTGTGTCAATCCATCTCATCGAGGGTCTTCCTCTTTTTCACTGACCCTCCACTCTACCAACTCATAGAAATCCTAGGGGTCAGAGTAGAACTGCCTCACAGGGTTTCCAAGGAGCACTTGATGGATTCGAACTGCCAACCTTTTGGTTAGCAGCTATAGTGCTTAACTGCTGTGCCACCAGGGTTTCTGCTGCACATATAGTCATACATTAAATGGAGCAGAGTCAGGGAAACCTCTTAGATATAACCAAACACTTCTCAAGACTAAGTTACCGAGCTTGAGGGTTAGGGATCATAAGCTTAGGGCGCCATCTAGGTCAACTGGCACCATATAGCTCATGAAGTCAGTCTTTGCATCCTAGCTGGATGAGTACCATCTGGGGTTTTAAAAGCCTGAGAGAGCCATCTAAGATACAGGTATTAGTCTTTTCCCATAGGAGCAAAGGAAAATGACAAAAGCCAAAGAACTGATGGCTAACATGAACCACTGCCTCCACTGGCCTGAATCCAGAACTAGATGGTTACAGGCTACCACTACCAACTGCTCTGACCATCTTCACAATACAGGGTCCTGGATAGAAGTGGAGAACAATATAGAACAAAATCCAAATTTATAAAATCAAAACAAAGCCAGATTTTCTGGTCTGATAGAGACTGGAAGAGTCTCAACACTAAGGCCCTTAGTTACCCTTTTAACTTAGATCTGAAGCCACTCCAGGTGATCACCTTTCAGTCAAATAATAAAACCCCAAACGAAACCCATCTGCTGCAGGACGGCATAAAACTACCCCTTAGAAGCAGCTGGTTGAATTCAACAGTTGACTTTTTGGTGAGCAGCTGAGCTCTTAACTGCTGCGCGGGACTCCCCAAAGCTGTGTCACAGTTGCTGACCAAGCAGGCGATAACCTAAGGGTACTTAGCAGTTCAGAATGGCTGACGGGGAACTGCAGCTCGGTCTGGCAAGTAAGAAACAATTCTCGGCGGTGTAGGCAGGCAGGCGCTGGCAAATTGACCACTGGGGCACCTTTCTGACTTACTAAGAATTTGCTCAATGGGGGCTGAGTGCCACCGAACGTCCCCACACCGGTTTCTGGCAGCACAAGGCGAGAGCAAGAACAATCCAAGACAAAACACCTTTACAAGTAAGACAAGCCCGTTGTCCTGCAGTGTTCCTCCAGCGCCCTATCCTGAAAAACTTAATTCACATCAACTGCGAAGGACGACTATTAAAAAGATTCAGCGCCAATGCTGGAGAGGCTGTGGAGAAAGTGGAACCCTCCTACACTGTTGGTGGGGTTGCAAAATGGTCCAGCCTCTTTGGAAGGCATTCTGGCGCTTCCTTAAGAAAATGGATATCGATATACCATTTGACCCAGTAATTCCACTACTTGGAATATATCCTACAGAATCAAGGCCTTCCACACCAACGGACACATGCACCAGAATGTTTACCACAGCACAGTCCACGATAGCAAAAAGATGGAATCAACCCAGATGCCCAACAATAGAAGAATGGATAGGTAAACTGTGGTACATATACTCAATGGAGCACTACGCAATGATAAAGAATAACGATGATTCCAGGAAACATCTCCTAACCTGATTTCAACTGGAAGACATTATGTTGAGTGAAAGTAGTCAGCGACAAAGGGACAAATATGTATGAGACCTCTATGATAAGATCTCAAAAACAGACTTGTGTATAGAAGAAAAGACTCTTTGACAGCTGCGAGGGAGGGGGAGGGGGGAGGGTTTAGTTTAGATAGTTAATATAAATCTAGTTTGGAGAAAGCGGTGATAGCACACATTAGAAACAAGAACAACATTAAGTGGACTTCAGCATAACTTGAGTACTCCTTCCATCTTAACTCAATACTGCAAGGATAGAGTAGCTGGGGCGGGGGGTGGGGGACCATGCTCTTAGGCGAATTCCAGGCCAGTTGGCACAACTAGCGTTTTGCTAAGAGAGCTCTCTGCACCCTACATTGGTGAGTGGCGTCTGGGGTCTTAAAACAGATGCTCACCGAGGACCAAAATGATATGCAGTCAAGACAACCGAGAAGACAGAGAGACCCGCAAGAGTGGGTGCCTACATCAACTTGGGACTGGAAGAACCGATGGTGCCCGGCCACCACCAGTGATAGCCATGATGGAGCTCACAGAGAGGAGTCTCAGTGGCAACACAAGAATAAAAAGGGGTGCATCATGAGATCTCCACTACAAGACCTCAATTGATGGTCCAGCGGTTTTGGGGTTCTTCTGAGAGCATGGCCCCCGGCCCTGATGCTGCCCTTTCCCATAAATTATAACAAAGGTCCACTCTTTGGACAGGAATGGATTGGACTTGGCAATGCAGAGTGACCATATATTGGAAGCACTTTATGGTTCTATACGTCTATAGGATATCATCTTGCTGACCTCTGACTGGAGGAAGGGGAGTGGATGGAGAGGAGGGGAAAGGAGGCTGTTGGGAGGATGAGACATGTATGGAGCAGAGAGGAATAGTGTGCAGTCACCGGACAGGGAGAGCAGTGGAAGCTGCATATAGGTGGGCATGTAAATTTATACGTGAATGTACATTTTCACTCAGTCATGTTAAATAAAAATAAAAATAAAAAGATTCAGCGCCACTTGAACTCAGAGGCAAAGAATTCAAGATGCTAACCGTTAGATCCCACTGAAGTAGCTTTTACGATGGGGCTTGTGGGAGGAGCAACTACAAGGAATTCGGGGAGCACGAAACAGGTTTGGGGATGAGGGTCAACGGAATGGCCAGGGCAGAGCAACGGGTGCATAAAAGGGGGGGTGGGCTGGGGGATGGGCTATTAGCCAGAGGAGGCAAGCATTGAATGGTGGAGGCATACACAGGGAAAGATGTCTATTTACTCATCAGTTGGGCAGTTTCACCTGGTTTTCATCAGAGGTTAGTAAATAAATACATTTAAGCAGATGGTACCTTGCTTACTGTAAGCCGAGCATACCGTAGTTACTGGTTAATCACGTCCTGGATGGAAGACTGGGGTAGAGTAGCCGCGCACGCTGGCGTAGGGGACGCGTGGCCAGCGCGCAGTGACCTGGGTTCGCCTCAGCAAGGGGACCTTTGAGAGGCCCGCCCGCGGAGGCTTGCAAGATTCTGTGCCTCCACCTTTGGAATTGTTCGTATAATCTCCAACCGACTCTAGAGACTGCTTTAGACATTTCTGCCTCCCCCAGCTAGGTCCATTGAGGGTGACCAAGAGAAGCGAGAAAGTGGAGCCCCCAAGAGAAGCGGGATAATGGAGTCCTCCAGGCTGGAGCCGAGAACCAGGGGATCATAAGATAAGGGCACGAGGTAGGGTCCTTTTCAAAAACTGGGGGCTCCGGGCAGTGTTCATGGCATGAGGTGAGTGGGGCCCTAGGCGTCAAGTGGTCGCACGCTGAGTTCTAACCTCAGAGCAGGTGCAAAGAGCTACGAGCAGCTCGAGGTCTGCAGGGTGAGGGGCGGCGCGAGCTGAAGCTGGTGGGCGCTTGAGGAGACCCGTTGAGGCTGCGCGCCCTGGGGAGGGTGGGGTGTGGCCGGGTCGCGCGAGGGGAGGGGCCGAGGAGCTGTGGGTTGGGCCAAGGGCGTGGCATGGGCGTGGCCTGGCCTGGCCTGGGCTGGCCTGGGCGTGGCCTGGCCTGGGCTGGCCTGGGCGTGGCCTGGCCTGGGCTGGCCTGGGCGTGGCCTGGCCTGGGCTGGCCTGGGCGTGGCCTGGCCTGGGCACGGCACGTGGTAGACACCAGGGCTGCGCACCAGCACCGGACGTTGCGCGAGGTCACCCTTTTGCGCCAGGCCGGCACTGCTGTCCGCGGGACCCGACTTCGTGGCCAGGCAGTTGACGAGGGCATTGAGAGGAAGCACTGCTTCCGGGTCGACGCGCGCCCCTCAGCGGCAGTGGCGGTGGCGGTTGTGAGGCCTGAGCGGTGAGTTTGCGACTTCCCCGCCCTCCCACCTGCCCCGACCCCCTCTGCCCGGGCCCCATTTTATGGAGCCTGCAGGTAGGCTGTCTTGCTATGCAGCAGAGACCACAGTACAACACCCCCCCCACCACAATAAATAAATAAAACACAAAATGCCTGAGATAGTGAAGGTGCCTAGCCGTCCAGTGTTCACCAGAAACATACAGCTAACGAGAACAAACCAGATAAAAAGACATTAGGGAGTCAGGAATTTTATTCTGGTGGTGCAGAGTACTATTTTAGAGCAGGGGCTTTGAGGCAGATATCCTGGTCCTGACTCTGCCCTGTATTTGCTGTGTGAACTAGGTGAGCTGCTTGATACCACTCAGGAGAGGAAGGATCTCATCACATACGGTGGTTGTGATACTTCAACGTGGTATTATTCGTTGCTGAAACATAGTAAATGTTCAGTAAATGGTGGCGGAAGATGTGGAAGTGCTACGAGAAGCTCAGTTTGTCGTAGTTCTTTCATTTTATGCAAAATTGGTGGGAAATATAGAAGAAACTGTGATTTAGATAAAAAGTTGCTTTTAGCCTTCCTTCCGGTCTATGCGGAAACCCTGGTGGCATAGAGTTAAATGCTACCTCTGCTAACCAAAAGATAGGCGGTTCAAATCCGCCAGGAGCTCCTTGGAAACTCTGTGGGGGCAGTTCTGCTCTGTAGGGTGGCTATGAGTCGGGTCCGACTGGACGGTAGTGGTTCCCATCTATGCACGATTCCCACCACCAGCTTGAGTCGAGTTCACATGTAGAATTTGGTGTTGTCTTTCTCTGGTTCTCTCGTTTTGTGGGTTCTTTCTGTCACTGTGGTCACTGTGTCTCTGTTTAGAAACAAGGCAGATTCTTATTTGAAATTATGAGTCGAAATCGACTCAGTGGCAATGGATTTTGGTTTACACCAGACTACAGCCCGCCCTACTAAGGCTAGAATCACTAAACAAAATCAAGTAATTTATCTAGTGCTTTCAAGTTTTCACACTTCTAAAACCTTCCTGGGTTTTGTTCACTTTCCATAGCCTAAAATTTTTATTATAGCTAGTAGGACTTCCAATACAATGCTGAGTAAGAGTGGTTAGAGAGACCGTCATTATCTTGTTTCTGATCTTGGGGGTGGGTGAATAGAATTTAGTCTGTCACCAGAAACTATGATTTTAGCCATCAGTTTTCACATAATACCCTTTTTATTAGGTTAAGGAAGTTTTCTTCTATTTCTAGTTTTTATCACAAATGGTTGTTGAATTTTGCCAAATGCTTTTTCTGTATCGAGTAATGGGATTAGTGAAATTTTCTCCTATTCTGTTAGTCTTCTTTATTGTGTCACTGGAAAATTACACAGATTGAATTTTGAGTGTTGAACCAGTCTTGCATTCCCGACATAAACCCCATTAGGCTTGTCACAAATGTTGGGAAATTCTCAGCTGTCCTTTCTTCAGATATTTCTACTGCCCTGTTTTTCTGTTTCTTTGCCTTCTGGTATTTAAATTACTTATATGCTTGGCATATATTAGACCATTTGATATTTTCCCAAAGCTCTAGAATAATTTGTGCTGATTTTTTTCCCTCGGCCTCTGCTCTTTTTTTCTCCTTGTGTTTTAATTTGGGTTATTTCTCTTGACTTCTCTCCAGTTTATGGATTCATTTCTCAGCTACATAGTCTACTGACGACCTGTTAAAGGCATCCTTCAACTCTCTTACTGTGGTTTTGATTTCTAGCATGTCTACTTGTTCTTACAGGGTCTATCCCTTTGCCAAAATTACCTATCTGATCCTGTGTTTTGTCTGCTTTTTGCTTTAGATCCTTAAACTCACTAACTATAAAACAAAAACAAAAACAAAAAAAACTCAGTGCTGTTGAATCCATTTGAAGTCACACAGTGACCCTGTAGGACAGAATAGAACTGCCCCACAGAGTTTCCAAGGAGTGCCAGGTGGTTTGAAACTGCTTGCCTTTATGGTTAACAGTCGCAGCTTGTAACCACTACACCACCAGGGTTTCTTTTCAGTTATATTTTAAGTGAAATGATGGTTTGAACATTTGTGTCACATCTGAGTCTGGTTCTCGTGACTGCTTTGTTTCATAAAACTTTTATTTTGCATTTTCATATGTTTCATGATTTTTGTTAAAAGCTGAACGTATTACGGAGCTTTGGTGGTACAGTGGTTAAGAGCTCAATTGCTGACAAAAAGGTCAGCAGTTCGATTCCACAGCTGCCCCTTTGGAAATGCTGTGGCACAGTTTCTACTCTGTCCTATCAGGTTGTTGTGAGACTGGATGGCAACGAGTTTTGGTTTGGTTTTTGATTTGAAGATGTAATATAATATAGTAGATAATAAGTTATTACTTTTTATGCTTGAGATGAACATTCTTTCTGCTAAGTCTTTAGTGTGGGAATCTGTGCTAATCTAGTTAAGAATTGGGCTGAGTCTGAAGTGTGTTATTCCTCTGGTTGCTCTCACTGCACCAGTAAATTTGCCTGGAGATAACTTGATTTCCACCTGCCTGGCTTCTTTATAATTATTAGTGCACTGTTCCTCACAGAGTGCTTGCCTTTTGCAGCTTCATTTCCCTTTTACTTTCACGTGAAATTTGTTAATGTGGTATTGGCCCCTGGGTAATTGTGGCATTCTGCACTGGATTAGCCCTCAGTCTCAGGCAGACACTGTGAATCTGTGTCTCTGGATATGGCCTTCAGGGTTAGGGTTAGGTGCTTCTGTCCCTCCTCCAGGGCTGGACTTTCTTTCCATACCGCTTTCCTTTCCCCAGCTGTAGTGGGGTGCCACTAGAGTCTTCAGAATTTAGTATTGATGTTCTTTCCTTTGCAGATTAACTTTATATTTATTTATTTATTTATTATTGGTTTAGAGGAGACAGGTCTGGGTGGACTTTTGGTGGAGAGCTTCTTGCCAATCTCCACTTGTAGTGGGATTTTACCAGTACAACAGTGACCTTCCTCTACTTTTGTTCATATAGTACATATGTGGAGATGAGTCTGGGTTGATTTTGAGAATTGTTATTCCCCTCCCAGCCAGCACCATCAGAAAGAGGGAGTGCTTTCTCTAAATTACCCCTGTCTTCTCTCTGAGATCTGGTGAAGTTCCCGCAGGAAAAGTCTTCAAGAGGCTGGGAGTACCTTCCTCTGACCAGTCTGAATCCCTAAGAAGAAAGTTCCCATTTATCCCAGCCCAAAGACAGCTTTTAGCAATTTGTTAAACAAAAACAAAACAAAACAAAAAAAACCTTTCATCTTTCTACCAGTTTATGGGAGCCCAGGGTGGCTCAGTTGTTGAGAGCTTGGCTGCTAGCTGAAAGGTCAGCACTTAGAATCCAGCAGTGGCTCCTTAGAAACCCCATGGGGCAGTTCTCCTCTGCATTATAGGGCCTCTGTGAATTGAAGTAGACTCAGTGGCAGCAAGTTTGGTCTTTGTTTAACCAACATGAGACTTTTTCATTGTCTCATTCCAGGTAAGCGAATGTTCAGGTCCTGTTTTCCCTCCCTGGATGTGTCTCTTTTCAGTCTTCAGGTTACCTGTTTGCCCTGAAACCTCATTTCTCTGCTAGGTTCAAGAAAAGTTATTGATTTGCGGTTTGCCTTGCTTCTTTGGTTTAAGAATGAGAGTGATGCTGTCTCCAGCTGTCTGTATCTCTGAGCTAAAACCAGAAGCTGACATATCCATTTTTGAAAAGAAAGAACAAGTATATAATACTTTCAATTCATAGGGTTTTTATGTAACTTATTTAACTTTTTTTGTACTTAGCCTGAAAATCTTGGGTCCTAGCAGTATTAGTATTACTTACTTTATTGTAGTATGTGAAGTATTTTCTAAGTAACAGCAGTATGTTTAATGACAGTAAGAGTACTGCATGAATAGTAACAATTTTGCGTGTCTCTTTGTTCCTAAAATATATTCTGTAGATGTGTAGTCAATTGAAATCCTTCTTTCTAACTATGTAGCTTTGTCATCAACTTGATATGAAATGACATTCTGTAACTTCAATCTGTTTCCAGTTTCTAGGGATTTTCACAAAGTTTAGTTGTACATTTTGAGTATAAAAATTTACATGTCTTGAGTTAAAACTCTACAAGACTTATTGTATGTATCCGTTCCTATCCTTTATACCATATTCCTATAGATAATCCAACTTTATTAGTTTTTAGCATATACTTATCATAGTCTCTTCAATGAGACAATAAATCAATATCAGTAAATTCATGTATTTGTTCACATTCCTCCCTTTTCTCTTTCATATGCTATTAACACTGTTTAGTACCTGTTGTTGTTTTCTTCCCCCCATTTGGCAGTTTATCTTGCAAATGACTCTTCATTTCTTTGTTTTTTAAAATTGTTCTAAAGATTTATAAACATTTGCAAATTCAAGATTTTTCAAATGTACAGTTTAGTGACACTAATTATATTAACTGTTTTGAACAACCGTTACCAACGTCTGTTAGCAAATTTTCCATCACTGTAAACAGGAACTCAGCATTTCCTAAACAGTGCTTTCCCTTGTTTGTCTCCCTCCTGCACTTGGTAACCACTAATAAACTTTGGTCTCTATACATTTGCCTGTTTGGGGCATTTCATCTAAGTAGAAACAAAACAAATCCATTGCCATTGAATTGATTCTGACTCACAGTGACCCTGAAGGACAGAGTACAATAGCCCCATACGGTTTCCAAGGCTGTAACCTTACATATTGCTGCTTGTTTCTCCCATAGCGTGGCTAATGGGTTTGAACCTCTGACCTTTATGTTATTAGCTGAGCTCTTAACCATAGTATCACCAAGACTCGTCTTCACATAAATGACAGGATAACAGGATTTGTGCTTTGGTGATTGACTTACTTTAGCATGGTGTTTTCAAGGTCCATCCATGTTGCAGCATGTGTCATGAATTCCTTTCTCTCTGTGTCTCTGTAATAGTACATTGTATGGATATACCACATTTTGTTTATCCATTCATCTGTTGATGAACATTTAGGTTGTTTCTACCTTTTGGCTGTTATCAGTCGTGCTGCAGTGAGCACTGGTGTACAGGTTTCTGTTTGCATTCCTGTCTTCACTTCTGAGTGTACATATTTAAATGTGGAATTTCATAGGGAAGTGCTATATTTAACTTTGTGGCTGTACCACATTTTGAGTTGCTACCAGCAGTGGATGAAGGTTCCAATTTCTCAACAACTTCCTGAACATTTGTTGTTTTCCTTTAAAAAACAAAACCCTTAGACATCCTAGTGGAAATAAAGTGGTATTATGTTTTTGGTTTTTATTTGCATCTCTCTAGTGGCTAATGGGAAACGCTGGTGGCTAGTGGTCAGGAGCTATGGCTGCTAACCAAAATGTTGACAGTTCAGATCTACCGGGTATCCTTGGAAATGCTGTGGGCAGTTCTACTCTGCTCTTCAGGGTTGCTGTGAGTCAGGATTGAATCAATGGGAGCAGGCTAGGTTTTTTTGTTTTTAATGGCTAATGGGGAGCCCTGGTGGTGCAGTGGTTAGGGACTCAGCTGCTATCCAAAAGATCAGCAACTCAAATCCAGCCGCCACTCCTTGGAAACCCTATAGGTCAGTTCTACTCTGTTCGGTAGAGTTGCTATGAGTCAGAATTGACTCAGTAGCAAAGGGTTTGGTTTGGAGTTTTATACCTGTTATAATCTTGTTTAGGAAGGGGTTTAATTATATTAATGAGGCGGTATTAGCAAGGGGTATATGTTAAGCTCTTTCGAGATATAAAAGAGCAGATTAAGCAAGCAAACACAAAATGGAAAGGAAAATACACTCCACGTGATTGCCAAGGAACCCATGAATAGAACTTGAAAAAAGAAAAGGATCTTCCCCCAGAGTGAACAGAGAGAGAGAGAACCTCCCACTAGAGCCCGTGCCCTGAATTTGGACTTCTTGCCTCCTGAACTGTGAAAAAAGAAATTTCTCTTCAGTGCGGTTAATAAAGACACCCACTTCTGGTATTTCTATTATAGCAACACTGTATAAGTAGAACAAAATACTATGGACTTGCAGGAGAACAAAACATCTTTCATTGAGGAAGTACAGCAAGAATGCTCCCTAGAAGCAATGGTGGTGAGGTTTCCTCTCACTTGCTTTGGACATGTCATCAGAAGGGACTGATTGCTGGAAAAGGACTTAATGCTTGGCAAAGTAGATGGTCTATTTAAAACAGAGATCCCCTAAATGTGATGAATTGACACAGTGGCTTCAACAGTTAGCTCAGACATAGCAATGATTGTAAGAATGGTGTTGGACCAGACATTTTTTTCTGTTACACATAGGGTCACCAAGAATCAGACAACTTCAATAACAAAAAACCTTTTCCTATATCGCCCTCCTTATGTTGTTGCCACAAATTACAGCTTTATGCATTACACACCCCATAACAAAAGTTTATAGTAATCACTCTGCATTTGCCCTTAAATCATGTAGGAACTAAGAGTGCTAAACCAATGATAACATAAAAATGGCTCCTACATTTACACATGAAATGCCTTAATTGAATATCTTTTTTTCTTCATAGAGCTTCAAATTGCTGTGTAGTATCCCTTCGTTTCAACATGAAGAACTCCCTGTAGCATTTCTTGTAGGGCCAGTCTGGTGGTAATAAACTCCCTCAACTTGTGTTTACATGGAAATGTCTTTTAATTCCTCAATTTTGGAGGACAGTGTCCTGGATATAGAATTCTTTTACTTCAACATTTTAAATATGTCATCTCACTGCCTTCTTACCTCCATGGTTTCTGCACAATCTTACTGAAGACTCCTTGTAACTGATTGTTTTCATCTCCTTTGCAGGTTTCCATGTTCTCTCTTTTATCTTTGCTTTTCAACAGCTTGATGATGATGTGTGTCAGTGTGGATTCTTTGATTTTACACTACTTGGAGATTGTTGAGCTTTTTGGATGTGTAGGCTTATGTTTTCTTGTCAGATTTGGGAAGATTTCTGTACTATTCAAATACTTTTGCCCCTTTTTGTCTCTTCTCAGGAGATTCCTGTAATGCATATATTGATTCCCTTGATGTTGTCCCCAGAGTTCTTTGACTCTGATCACTTTTCTTTATTCTGTTATCCTTTTGCTCCTCAGACTTAATTTCCATTGCACTATCTTCAAGTTCACTGATTCTTCTGCCAACTCAAATCTACTACTGATTTGAATTTTTAATTTCAGTTACTGTACTTTTGAGATCCAGTGTTTTTATTTGGTTCTTTTTTATAATTTCTGTCTCTTATTTTACAATCTCATTTTGTTCCTGTAGTATTTTTCTTCTATTGTTCTTTGTCCGTGTTTTATGTTAGCTATTGGAGCATGTTTAAGACAACTGATATAAAATTTTTGTCTGTCAGTCCATTATCTGGGCTTCTCTGGGATAGTTTTAGTTCTTTTGAGTGGTCCATTTATTCCTGTTTCTTTGTATGCGTTGTACTTTTTTTTGCATAAACCATAAAATTTGAACCTTATAGTTTGATATTTCTAGAAATGAGAGTCTTCTGCTTTCCCTAGAGTATTTTTTAGGTTGTTGAAGGATATAATCATCTATTTGTTTAATAACTTCCACTAACTATTTTTGCAGAGACTACTTTCCTGGATGTGTGTGGATGCTGAAGACTCTTGTTTCTTAGCTGAATGTCTAGGATAGAAAATCTCACGCAGTCTTCTCAAATTGACTCTGAGCTGTGGCCGTTCTTCAGCATTTAGCTAGGCTTGCATTAAATGCAGAGATCAGCCCAACATTTAAGCATGGTCTTCTCAGGTAATTTCTGAGCTTAAGTCATATGCTGAGTATGTATGGCTTTCTTGATTCCCCTATAAAAGTCCTTTGAATGTTGTAATTTCTGAAGGAAAGTCTCTCCTTCACCACTTCTTCAAGCTTTAGAGGCCAATTTTATGCCTTAATAGCACTGTTTGACCCCAGGTGGCTGTGGGTGTTCACAGCTCTAGGTCACTGCTCACTGCATGTCAGCCTGGTATATTCTCCAAGATAGGCCAAACCAAGTGATTTCCTTTCATCAGTCCTTCATGTAGTTGTTAGACAGATCAGAACAAACACACAGTGTAATTTGTGAATATAGTCTGCTTTGCTATATCTAGAGCTAAAAAAAAGGATCCCTCTCTTTGGAAATGTGGAGTGTTGCCATTTTAAGGTGACCATGCTGAACCAGGAAGGGGTGGTGTACAGGCGGATGGAAAGCTAAAAGCTTTTCTATGATTTATTCATCACTTTTTTCTTAAGTGAATGTATGCTTAATTTTTGTAATCCTTTGACTAGATTCAAACTGCCAACCTTTTGGTTAGCAGCCATAGCACTTAACCTTATTTCATGAAGGTTTCCCTCTTTGCTTAAAAACCAAAACCAAACCCAGTGCCGTTGAGTTGTTTATGACTCATAGTGACCCTGTAGGACAGAGCAGAACTACCCCATAGAGTTTCAAGGGAGCGCCTGGTGGACTTGAACTGCAGACTTTTTGGTTAACAACTATAGCACTTAACCATTACACCATCAGGGTTTCCCTCTTTGCTTAGCGTGCATCAAAAACTCCAGACTCCTCCCAACAGGAAAACAAGTGCTCAGTATAAACTACCTGATTCATACAAGTCATCTAGGTGCATTAAACCACGTTTTATCCTTTAAGGAGGGGTGGGAACCCTCCTAAAGCCTAAGTTTTCAGATGCTAGCCAAAGTCCAGGTTTTCAAGCAGATTTTTCTAAGGATAGCAGTCTCTGTCTTGGTATGTTAACTTTTTTGCACGATGCCCCTTTCCAGTTGTCTTAGTCGTTTAGTGCTGCCTTAACAGATACTACAGGTGACTGGCTTTGAAAAGAAAAGTTTTACTCAAATAGCCTACAAGTCCAGATTCAGGGCATCAGCTCCAGCAGAAGGCTTTCTCTGTTGGCGGAGGAAGACTATTGTTATCAATCTTCCTCTGGACTGGGAGCTTCTGAGGTGGAGGGACTCTGGGTCCTTTCCAAAGGACATGTTCTGCCCTCAGCACTGCTTCCTGGTGGTATGAGCTCCCCAGATCTCTACTTGCTTCCCTTTTCTTTATATCTCAAGAGATTGTTTCAAGGCACAGTACAGTAACACACATTGAGTCCTGCACCAACCAACATAACTACCACCCATCCTCCCTCATTAACATCATAGAAGCAATGTTTAGAGTATATAGGAACATCACACAATACCAGGAATTGTGGCCTAGCCAAATGGGTACACACGTTTTTGCAAGGATACAGTTCAATCCATGACATTAGTCAATCTTCCTCCTATCCTAGAACCACCTACTGATATGATTTTTATCACTGTAAGTTAGATTATTTTAAATTTCATGTAATGGAATATAATATGTGTTCCTCATGTCTGGCCTAACATAATGTTTCAGAGGTTCATCTCTGTTGTTGCATGTATTAGTAATTCATTCCATTTCATTGCTGAGTAGTATTTTATTTTATGCATATAGTGCATCTTTCTTTCTATGTTTTATTTATTGGGCTGGGCTTTCATGAACATCTGGAATGAGCCAAATTTTTGGCTAATATGAATGTAACTACTAGGTACATTCTTGTGTTGAGCTTTATTTTTTTTGGAAACGTGCTTTCATTCCTTTTAGATGAATTCATAAAAATACATTTACTAGGCCGTAGGATAATCAGGCATATTAGTTTCCTATAGCTAGTGTAACAAAGTACCACAGACTAGGTGCCTTGTAAGAAACGTATTGTCTCCCAGCTCTGGAGGCTGAGAATTTGAGGTCTGCGTCTTGGCTGTGTTGATTCCTTTTGAGGCTTTAAGAGTGAATCTGTACCGTACCCTTCTTCTAGCTTCTGGTAGCTCCAGCTCTTTCTTGACTGGTAGCTGCAGCATTCCGTGGTATCCTTCTTCTATCTTCCTGTTTCCGTGTATCTTCTCTTTTTTTAAAAAAATGTTTTATTTAATATAACTGAGTGAAAATGTACATTCCCGTATAAATTTATATACCCACCTATATGCAGCTTCTACTGCTCTCCCTGCCCGGTGACAGCACATTATTCGTCTCTGCTCCATACATGTCTCATTCTCCCAACAGTCTCTTTTTTCCCTCCTCTCCACCCACTCTCCTTCCTCCAGCCAGAGGTCAGCAGGATAACGTCCTATAGATGTATAGAACCATAAAGTGCATCCAATATGTGGTCACTCCATTGCCAAGTCCAATCCATTCCTGTCCGAAGCATGGACCTTCGTTATGATTTATGGTGATGGGCAGCATCAGGGCGAGGGGCCATGCTCCCAGGGGAACCGAGAAACCACTGGACCATCAACTGAGGTCTTTTAGTGGGGATCTCAGGGTGCACCCCTTTTTATTCTTGTGTTGCCAGTGAGACTCCTCTCTGTGAGCTCCATCGCGGCTATCACTGGTGGTGGCCGGGCACCATCCGGTTCTTTCAGTCCCAAGTCGATGTAGGCACCCACTGATGTGGGTCTCTTTATCTTCTGGATTGTCTTTCCCCCATGTGATTTTGGTCCTTGGTGAGCATCCATTCCTGCTGAGTTGGGACCATTTGCTGTGCCCTTGGATGGCAGCTTGATAGCTTTTAAGACCCCAGACGCCACTCACCAACGTGGGGTGCAGGGAGTCCTCTTAGCAAAACGCTGGTTGTGCCAATTGGCCTTGCTTTCACCTAAGAGCATGGTCCCCCGCCCCCTGCCCCAGCTACTCTATCCTTGCAGTATTGGGTTAAGATGGAAGGAATACTCATGTTATGTTTAAGTCCACTTAATATTGTTCTTGTTTCTAATGTGTGCCATCACCGGTTACACCCAACCAGATACCTAGCAACTATCTAATCTAAACCCTCCCCCCCTCCCACCTTCCCTCCTCTCTCTTGCAGCTGTCAAAGAGTCTTTTCTTTTATACACAAGTCTGTTTTTTAGATCTTATCGTAGAGGTCTCATACAATATTTGTCCTTTTGTCGCTGACTACTTTCACTCAACATAATGTCTTCCAGTTGAAACCAGGTCATGAGATGTTTCCTGAAGTCATCGTTGTTCTTTATCATTGCGTAGTGCTCCATTGAGTATATGTACCATAGTTTACCTATCCATTCTTCTGTTGTTGGGCATCTGGGTTGATTCCATCTTTTTGCTATCGTGGACTGTGCTGTGGTAAACATTCTGGTGCATGTGTCCGTTGGTGTGAAAGGCCTTGATTCTGTAGGATATATTCCAAGTAGTGGAATTACTGGGTCAAATGGTATATCAATATCCATTTTTTTAAGGAAGCGCCAAATTGCTTTCCAAAGAGGCTGGACCATTTTGCAACCCCACCAACAGTGTAGGAGGGTTCCACTTTCTCCACAGCCTCTCCAGCATTTGTTGTTTTGTGTTTTTTGGATCATGGCCAACCTTGTTGGGGTGAGATGGTATCTCATTGTTGTCTTGATTTGAATTTCTTTGATAACTAAAGATCGTGAACATGTCTGCATGTGTTTTTTGGCTGCCTGGATCTCTTCTTTAGTGAAATGTCTGTCCATCTCCTTTGCTCATCGCTTAATTGGATGATTTATCTTCTTCTTGTTGATATTTTGTGGTATCTTATAGATTATGGAAATCAGGCATCGGTCTGACATAGAGGTGCCAAATATTTTTTCCCATTCTGTAGGTGTTCTTTTAGTTCCATTAATAAAGTCTTCAGATGAGCAAAAGTATTTACTTCTGAATAGATCCCATTTATCTATTCTCTCTTCTGATGATTGTGGTTTGTTTGACAGATTTTGGAGTCTGTCCATATTGTGTATTAAAACTTCCATTGTTGTTCCTACCTTTTCTTGGATGAGCTTTATCGTTTTAGGTTTGATATTTAGGTCTTTTATCCAGTTGGAGTTGGTTTTTGTATAAGGTGTAAGATATGGATCTTGTTTCAGTTTCTTGCAGATGGATATCCAATTTTGCCAGCACCATTTGTTGAAGATACTGTTTTCACCCCAGTTTAATGTCTTAGGGCCTTTGTCAAATATCAGTTGTTCATAGGCAGATGGTGTCATCTCTGGGGTCTCAGTTCTGATACCAGTACCAGGCTGTTTTGACCACTGTGGCAGTGTAATATGATCTAAAGTCAGGTAATGAGAGGCCTCCCAGTGTGTTCTTCTTCTTTAGTAGTACCTTGCTTAACCGGGACTTCTTCCCTTTCCAAACAAAATTGGTGATTTGTTTTTCCATCTCATTAAAAAATGTCACTGGAACTTGTATTGGGATTGCATTATATAAATAGATTGCTTTAGGTAAAATAGACATTTTCACAATGTAAAGTCTTCCTATCCATGAGCAGGGTAGGTTTTTCCATTTATCTAAGTCTCAGTTTCTTGCAGTAAGGGCTTCTAGTTCTCTTTGTAAAGGTCTGTTATTTCTCTCGTTAGATTAATTCCCAGGTACTTTATCTTCTTAGGGGCTATCATAAATGGTATTGATTTGATAATTTCTTCCTTAACAGTCTTGTTGTTGGTATAAAGGAATCCTACTGATTTACTTATGTTTATCTTGTATCCTGAGACTGCTGAACTCTTCTATCAGTTTGAGTAGTTTACTTATAGATTCCTTGGGATTCTCTGCATGTACAATCATATCATCTGCAAACAGGGAGATTTTAACTTCCTCTTTGCCAATGCAGATGCCCTTTATTTCTTGGTCTTGTCTAATTGCTCTAGCTAAAACTTCTAGCACAGTGTTGAATAGAAGAGGTGAGAGTGGGCATCCTTGTCTAGTTCCTGATCTCAAGGGAAAATCTTTCAGTCTCTCTCCATTCAGGATGATGTGGGCAATTGGCTTTGTATAAATGGCCCTCATTGTGTTGAGGAATTTGCTGTCTATGCCCATTTTGCTAAGAGTTTTTAGCATGAATGGGTGTTGGACTTTATCAAATGCCTTTTCTGCATCAATGGACAGAATCAGGTGATCCTTGTCTTTTGTGTTATTTATGTGGTTAATCACATTGTTTTCCTGATGTTGAACCAGCCTTGCATCCCTGGTATGAATCCCACTTGGCCATGATGGATTATTTTCTTGATATGTTGTTGTATTCTATTGGCAAGAATTTTGTTGAAGATTTTTGCGTCTAGATTCATGAGTAATATCGCCCTATAGTTCTCTTTCTTTGTGGGATCTTTCCCTGGCTTAGGTATCAGGGTTATGCTGGCTTCATAGAATGAGTTTGGGAGTACTCCACCCCTTTCTATACTGTGAAATAGTTTCAGTAGTATTGAAGATAACTCTTCTCTAAATGCTTGGTAGAATTCTGCAGTGAAGCCATCTGGACCCGGACTTTTTTTGGTTGGCAGTGTTTTGATGACCTTTTCAATCTCTTCCTTTGTGATGGGTTTATTAAGTTGTTCTGCTTCACGTTGTGATAATTTGGGTAGGTGGTATGAGTCAAGGAATTGGTCCATTTCCTCTAGGTTTTCAAATTTGTTAGAGTACAGTCTTGCATAGTATTCTGTTATGATATTTTTGATTTCAGTTGCATCTGTGGTGACAACCCCCCTCTCATTTCTAATTTGGGTTATTTGTTTCCTTTCTTGCTTTTCTTTAGTAAGTTTAGCCAGTGATTTGTCAATTTTGTTGATCTTCTCAAAAAACCAGCTTTTGGTCTTTTCACTTTTTTCAATTGTTTTTCTATTCTCTAATTCATTTAGCTCTGCTCTAATCTTTATGATCTCGTTTCTTCTGGTGCCTGAGGGGTTCCTCTGTTGTTCTCTTTCTGCTTGTTCAAGCTGTAGGGTTAGTTCCTTGATTTGGTTTCTTTCTTCCTTCCAGATGTGTGCATTTATGGAGATAAACAGACCTCTGAGCACTGCTTTGGCTGTATCCCATAGGTTCTGGTAGGAAGTGTTTTCGTTCTCATTGGAATCCATGAATTTCTTTAATTCATCCTTGATTTCCCCTATAACCCATGTTTTTTTCAGCAAGATGTTGTTCAGTTTCCAAGAGTTCCACTTTCTATCTCTGTTTTTTCTGCTATTGATTTCAACTTTGATGGCTTTATGATCAGAGAAGATGCTTTGCAGTAATTCAGTGGTATGGATTTTGTTGAGCATTGCATTATGGCCTATCACATGGTCAATTCTAGAGAATGTTACATGTGCACTGGAAAAGAAGGTGCAGTTGTCAGCTGATGGGTGGAAAGTTCTGTATATATCAATGAGGTTTAGTTGGTTAATTGTGGCAATGAGGTCTTCTGTATCTTTACTGAGTTTTTTTCTAGATGATCTGTCTAGTATTGAGAGTGGAATGTTGAAGTCTCCTACTATTATTGTGGAGTCATCTAACTCTCTTTGGAGCATAGTCAGTGTTTCTTTGATGTATTTAGGTGCTCTGATATTAGGTGTATAAATATTTAATATAGTTAAGTCTTGCTTGTGTGCTGAACCTATCAGCAATAAATAGTGTCCATCTTTGTCCACAATGGTGGATTTGACATTAAAATTGATTTTGTCTGAGACTAGAATTGCCACCCCTGCTCTTCTTTGTTCATTGTTAGCTTGATATATATTCTTCCAACCTTTAATTTTCAGTTTGTTCCTATCTTTAGATCTCAAGTGAGTTTCTTGTAGACAATATATGGATGGGTCATGTCTTTTGATCCAAGATGTCACCCAATGTCTCTTTACTGGAGCATTCAGTCCATTCATATTCAATGTAATTATTGATAGGTATGTATTCACTGCTGCCATTGTGATGTGTTTATTTTTATGTTGATGTTTTCTCTGTTGTTCTTATTAGTCTGTTCTGGGACATTCTTTTTTGTGAGTTGATTTTTCACCTTTTTCAGAGCTGGTTTTGTGGTTGTTGAGACTCCTGTGTTACATTTCTTGAAATGATAGGATACATCTTTGTTGTGCTTTACAGCTGCCCCTATGATCCCCCTTAATAAACTATTTATAAACCCAATTTTAATTACTACCAGTCTTGTCATCTTCCTCTCCATCTGGAAGGACTATAATAACTGTAGTACATCCCTCTTTTTAATATGATGACACCATAGTTTTCATGATGATCACTGGATTGCTTCTTTCCTTATCAAAGCTATGATTAGCTTTGGAGCCTTCCCTAACTGAGTAGACTTTTGAGTAGTAAAGTTGTTCTAAAATATAAAGTTTGTGGTCTTGTTCTTCTAAGCCAGAGCCAAGAACGTCTTTCAATATTTCTTGTAGTTTGAGTTTGGTTTTCACAAAGTCTCTGAGTTTCTGTTTATCTGGGAATGTCTTAATTTCATTTTCATATTTGAAAGATAGTTTTGCAGGATATGTAATTCTTGGTTGGAAGTTCTTCTCCTTCAAGGCTTTGAATGTGTCGTGCCACTATCTCCATACCAGCATGGTTTCTGCTGAGAAATCTGAAGAGAGCCTACAGGGTTTCCCTCTGAATGTTAGCTTTGCTTTGAGTCTTGCTGCCTTTAAGAGTTGCTGCTTAGGTTTCATTTTGTTGAGCTTGATTATAATATGTCTTGGAGTCTTTCTTTTGAGATCTGTATTGGGTGGCGTACGATATGCATCTGAGATGTCTGTATTCTCCTCCTTCATGATTTCTGGGAAGTTTTCTGTCAGCAGCTCAGCAACGATACTCTGTATGTTGTCACATGTCTCACCCTGTTCAGAGACTCCAATTAATCGAAGGTTGTTCCTCTTAATAGAGTCCCACATGCTTCTTAATGTTTCTTCATTTTTCTTGTTTCTTTTTTCTGATTTCTGCTCATAGATGCTGGCTTCAGTAGCTCTGTCTTCCAAGTCAGAAATTCTTTTTTCTATTTGTTCCATTCTGTTTTCTTGGCTTTGCATTGAAGTTTCTATGTCTTTGATTTTCTTCTTGATCTGTTGGATTTCAGAGTACTTGTGTTCCATGAGATCGAACATCTTGCTTAATTTTTCATTTTGTTCTGCTGCATTTTGTATAAGGTGTAGAAGGGCTCTGTATGTAATCATTTTGTATTCACTTTCTCATGCTTTCATAAAAGTTTCTTCATCTGAAAAACTCCTTTGTTGTTTTGTTTGGGAGCCTTCTCAAGCCATGGCTGATTTCTTGTATGCCACAAGTGTCTGTTGCTTTTTGGGACCCATGTGAGTATGTAGAGGCTGGAAGAGGTACTGTGAGGATGGACTGCAGATGTTTCTCTAGGCTGTCTTCAAATGTAAAGCAAATGATATCTGACCACTTCACAAGTCAGTTAGGTTTTTAGGTGTAGAGGTCCCTCTTCTCAGCTGGCAAAGTAAGCGCCACTATATCCAACCCCAGGTGATACAAACTAGTTCAGAATACAGCAGTGCCATTGTCCTGTTGGCTTCTCCTGACAGGGCCTAGCCTTAGACGACACTGCTTTTCTGATAGAAACGTGCTCTCCTGTGGGCAGGCTCTGGCTCCCAAGCTAAGAATTAGGTCCAGCTGCGGCCACCGTATCCAAGATGGCGTCCTCTACACAAGCAGCAGACAGAGGGGCCAAAGGTGCCGAGAGGTAGTGATTCCTCTGATTCTGTTACAGGACCCCCAAAGCAGGTGGCACTAGGTAAATTACTGCTTGTCTGTCGGAGAAGCGCTGTCCTGTTTGCAGGCGCTGGCTCCCAGGCTAAGAACGAGGTCCCGCAACAATCTCCGTATCCAACATGGCGTCCCGCACACTGACTGTGAAACTCCTTACAAACGCCGCTGAGGCAGATATAAAAGGACACGCTCAAAGTGACTAGATTAACAGAGTCCAAGCCTGGCTCTCAGAATACGGGAATTTCGCCTGCCTATGCCCCCAGCAGCATACCTGAGTCCAGTCGCCAGGCAAGACCCAGCTCTGCCTGCCTGCCGAGACAGAGGAAAAAAAAAGTCAAGATGGTGCGTTTACCTTCCGTCCGTGAGAGCCGGGGCTAGCCAGGAGAGGGAGTCAGCGAAAGAGAAGTTTTCCGCTGAGTGGTATGAAGTCCCAATTAACAGCTCTGTGCCGTGTCCTGAGGCTGATTAGGTGATCAGAAGGCTCTGTGTGATTGTCAGTTCAGGTCTTGGTTTCCACAGCCATAGAAGGAGACGTGGGCTTAGTCCGCCATCTTGACTCCGCTTGTATCTCCTCTTTTTAATGACAGCAGTCATATAGGATTAGGACTTACCTTCAGTATGTCCTTATACTGACTTAACTGATAACGTCTTCAGAATTCCTATTTCCAAACAGTCTCACATTCACAGGTACCAGAGTTAGGACTTAAGTATACCTTTCTAGGGGGATACTCTTCAGTTTGCAACACAGCATTCCTCAACCCCGGCACTTTGGACCAGCCAAGCCAAGTGTTGACAAGTCGGATCCGGCACTTTGGACGTTTGAGCCAAATAATTCTTGGTTGGGAGTGGGGAGCTATCCTGTGCACCACAGGTTATGTAACAGCCTGCCTGGTCTCTACCTGCTAGATACCAGGCATTGCTAAATGTTCTCTGGGGGTAAAAATAGCTCCTGGTTGAAAACCTTGGGGATAGATGTGTTTAACTTTCTAAGAGACTTCTAAGGTTTACCTAAGTGTGCCATCTTACACTGCCACCAGCAGTTTTTGAGACACTGGTGTTGTCAGCCTTTTAGCCACTCTAGTGTGTGTCGTTGGATCCGACTCGATGGCACTTGGCTTGGCTAGTATGTGTTGTTATGGCTTTAGTTCATGTTTCACTGATGCTTTACATGTGCTGTTCTGGAATTTTTCCTATGCTTTTTAGTCATGTGTGTATTTTCTTTTACAAAGTACCTGTGTAAGTTTTTTGATCATTTTTAAACTATGGATTATCTTTTTATTGTGTTGTAGCAGTGCTTTATTCTGTCAGATATAGCCATTTGCCATCAAGTTGATAACGACTCAGTGACCACTGGGATTTCAACCTAGGAAGGTTGTCTTCTGTTCCTTGGTTGTTTGTTAACTCTGCCATGCTACCAATATCATAAAGGAACAGTTTTATTTGTTTTGTTTCCCATGGTACTCCTATACCTAATATGGTACGTAGTAAAAGTTCAGAAATTATTCATTAAATGTAAGAAAGAATGAACCTGTCCCACTGACAATGTTATTCATGATAGTTATTTTCAATTTGGCAAATTTCTGAGTGATGTTTTTGGATTATAGTGTGATGTGATTTAGTATACTGTTTTGTTATTTTGTTCATGGTGGTGGCTTATTTGTTCTGTGTTGTTTCTTAATTAGCATTTAAATTTGGACTTGGAAAAGCTAATGGACAGATTTACCTGGAAACTTGCAACAACACTTAGTGGTCTTTGTTATTGCTTTTTGTGTTATGAGTTTAAGAAGCTCAAGAGATGTTGAATAAAGATAGAAGAATAATAAACATCTTAAATATTTTCTTTGTTATAAATGCTTATTTTTCTTGTCATCTTTTAAACTTGATTAGGAAATTAAATAGGGGACCACAATAATCCTGTAGCTTGACCAAAATTTATATTTTGTCAGATAATCTTAATTGTATTTTGTTACTCTTTTTTATGGTACCTTTATTCCCACCATAGAGTTGAACCTCCTCTCTTCTTAGAAGAATGGAACCGTCAGAACTAAACAAGTTTGGGATTCTTCTCTGGAAGAATTTTACTTTAAAGGTAGGTTGACCTAGCGCTAGAAACTTGATACCATGGCTAAGAGGCCATGAGTAAAATTCTGACAATTTCATCACTGCATTTCCATTTATACTGTTTATTTCAGTTAGTTCCAGGGCTGAGAGTTTCCCTACCAAATCTAAAGAATACTCAGAGAATGACATAATAGCAGGATTATATGTTGTTGTCAGGTGCTGTCAAGTCAGTTCCAACTCATAGAGACCCCATGCACAACAGAATGAAACACTCTGTGGTCGTGTGCCATGCCCACAATCATTTCTATGCTTAGGCCCATTATTACAGCCACTGTGTCAGTCCATCTCCTTGAGTCTTCCTCTTTTTCACTGACCCTCTACCAAGCATGATGTCCTTCTCTAAGAATTGATCTGTCCTGAAAACATGTCCAAAGCAGAAAGGGGAGTAAAGAGTGTCCAAGGAACTTGTTATTATAGAGTGAAGCTGTAAGAAACTTAACATAAAATAATTTTTTATTTTCACATTGGGTAATTAACACAATTCTGCTTTTTCCCTCTTCCAGAGGCGGCAATTTATTGCATTAAGTGTGGAAATCACACTGACATTACTATTTGCTGGTACACTTTTGTTCACACGCCAGTTTGTTGCCATAGTGAAGAAAAGATCCGTAACTTATGCTGCTATACCCATCGATGATTTACCGGATTTCTTCCAAGTCCGCGACAGTTTGCTTTTGTCATTGGAATTGGGTTACGTGCCTTCCAAAAGTACTGTGGCAAAGACTATAGTTGAACAAGTGAAAATGGATTTAAATATGGATTTTAAAGGTTAGAAATTAATGTCTTCTTAAAAATGTATTTTTAAAAATTGTTTTAGAAGATACACACATAACCTTTGTAACTGGACATTAACTTTGCAATATTATAGAACATCCTCATAAATCACCCCCCCAGAAATGTTGCTGTTTAGTCAGTTCTGACTCATACTGACCCTATAGGCCAGAGTAGAACTCTGCCCCATTGGGTTTCCAAGGAGTAGTTGGTGGATTTGAACTGCCAACCTTTTGATGAATATCCAAACTCTTAACCACTATGCCAGCAGGGCTCCAAACATCCTCCTCATTAGGTGTTAATCCTAAGTATAATATTATGGATTTTGTTAGATGTGAGTGGTGAATTCATCTAAAATAATGTCATCATTAGTTTTATGTATTACCTTGCCTAGACTGTGGTTCCCAACTGTTTAATCAAACACCAGTCTAGAAATTGTTATGAAGTATACATATGAGACTAAATTAGTTGTTCTTAAAGGAAAGCAGGTTACCCTCTGTTTTAGTCAGCTAGCACTGCTCTAACAGAAATACAACAGAGTAGATAGCTTTACGAAAGGAAAGTCTGTTCCTACTCCAGTAGGCTACAAGTCCAAATTCAGGATGTCCGTTCCAGGGGAAGGCTTTCCCCCTTGTTCGCTCTGGAAGAAGGTCTGGTATTGCATCAGTCTTTGTCCAGGGAGCATTGTGGCGCAGGAATCTCAGATCTGAAGGACGAGCTCTTCTCCCGGTGCTGCTTTCTTGATGATGTGAGGTTTCCAATTCTCTGCTTGCTTCCCTTCCCTTTTCTTTCTTGGAAAGTGAAAGGATTAAGAGTGCAACAAGCCATGCTCCGGGGAAACTCCCTTTACAGTGGAGCACGGAGGCAATCTTGTAAAGGGATCTACAGTCCTAGCCTAACTCGTTAACATACAGCATAGGAAAATCACAAAATGGAGGAGAGTCGTAAAGTACTGGGAATCATGGACCCACATGCCTACACATATTTTTGGTGGAACACAATTCAATCCATGACACCTTCCATGGCGTATGTGAGCCTCATCCAATTAGTTGAAGGCCTGAAGAGCAAAAATGGAGGCTGCCCGCAGGAATAGTCTGCCCTCGGGTTATATATAGGTAACTTGCTAAAATTCCTGACTTCTTTCCCTACTGACTGACCTGTAGATTTTGAAAAACAAGATTGCCCGAATTTCCAGCATCTCACTTGACCTGTGGGTTTTGGGCTTGCCAGCTCCGATGTTCCTGTGAACGAAAACCAAACCAAACCCAGTGATGTCAAGTCGATTCCAACTTGTAGCAACTCTATAGGGCAGAGTAGAACTGCCCCATAGAGTTTTCAAGGAGCGCCTGACAGATTGGAACTGCCGACCTTTTGGTTAGCAGATGTAGCGCTTAACCATTATGCAACCAGGATTTCCATTCCTGTGACTAGTTAGTCAAAAATAAAGCAGTATCTCTCCCTGTTTCTGTTCAGGACCCTAAGGCAGAGTACAGAACAGTAATGTTTAAAGATTAGATAAATGGTTTATGTTGTTTGAAGTCATTATGCTAAGTGTCCAGACATGGATCAGGAGCTTGGAATTTGCCCCCCAAACTGCAGGGTGCTGATAAAGAAAGAGGCAGGCAACTCCTGTGTGGTGGTGAAGGGGTCTTTATTAAGGAGATTTGCATACTGAGACTTGGGGTCCTGGCTGACCGCGGGAACAAAGCGCTTGGTGTTGGGTAGGTTTTATAATGGTCAAGGAAAAACATAGCTCTTGGCATACCCAAGCATTATATAGGACTGGATGGAAAACACTAGTCAGCTAACGGAAACAGCAGTGAACTAACGGAAAGCATGAGAGTGGCCATGGCCTTGCAAAGTTTGTTTTCCCCTTCACTAAATCTTCCTTGGAAACCCTGGGGGCATAGTGGGTTAAGTGCTGCATCTGCTAACCAAAAGGTCTGCAGTTCAAATCTTTCAAGTGCTCCTTAGAAACTCTATGAGGCAGTTCTAACCTGACCTCTAGGGTCGCTATGAGTCTGACCCAACTTGCTGGTGCTGTGGGTTTTCTTTTTTCTAAGTCTTCTTGTGTCTGGTTTTATTTCTCTCTTTCTCTCTCTGTCTTCTTCATTCTCATCATAGTGCACAGTGGAAGTCAGCCAATACTCCACAACCAAAAGAGTCAAAATGATGTTGCTAACCTTTTCTGATCTCAGAGGGATTGTTCATTATGAGTGTGTACCAACTGGACAGTTAACCAAGTTTGCTATTTGGAAGTGCTAAAGAGGCTTATGAAACAGTCAGATGAAAATGACCTAAACTTTTCATCAACAGCTCATGGTTCTTGCATCATGGCAGTGTACCAGCTCACACAGCACCATTTGTGAGGGAGTTTTTAGCTAGTAAAGTAATAACTCTATTGAAACACCTTTCCTATGCACCTGATTTGGCTCCCAATGACTTTTTTCTTTACGGAACATAAAAGAAATATTGAAAGGAGGATGTTTTGTTGACCCTCAGGACATCAAGGATAATATGATGACAGCTCTGATGGCCATTCTGGAAAAAGTGCCAAAATTGCTTTGAAGGGTGCACTGAGCACTGGCATCAGTACATAGCTTCCCAGGGGGAGTATTTCAAAGGTGACCATAGTGATGTTCAGCAGTGAGGTGTGTAGCACTTTTTCTAATACTTGTTCACAGACTAATTGTCATACATAATACATAGGAAAGGGTGGAATATCATGGATTGGATTATGTCCCCTGAAAAATATTTGTAGCAGTTTAGCTGGGCCATAGTTTTTGGTATTGTGTGTTTGCCCTGCATTATGTGGTTTTCTTATGTCATAAATCCTAATCTGCACTTTTGGTTAATAGGGTAAGATTGGATTATGTTAAAGAGGATTAAGGTAGAATTGTAACATCTTTATTAAGATCACCTTCTTGATCCAATGTAAAGGAGTTTCCCTGGGGATGACTTGCACCATCTTTTCCTATACTGAGATGAATGGAAAGGCAAGCAAGCAGAGAGGTAGGAACTTCATGCTACCAAGAAAGCAGCACTGGGTGTAGAGTGCGTCCTTTGGACTTGAGGTTCCTGTGCTGAGATGCTCCCAGACCAAGGGAAAACTGGTGCATCACAAGGGCCTTCCTCCAGAGCTGACAGAGAGAAAGCCTTCTCCTGTAGCTGGTGCTCTGAATTGTGAAAGTATACTACCCTGAAACACATCTTTTCTGACTTTAAACCACGCTGTGTCCCCTTGTTCTGTCAGAACAACTGCCTTTTGATCTATGTACAGATTCCTTATGAGCACAGTTAAGTGTTCTAGAATTCTCCATTCTTCACTGTGTTATCCATAATTTATCATGATCCATGAAGTCAGTAAAACACAAGAAAACATCTTTCTGGTATTCTCTGCTGTGAGCGAAGATCTGTCTGACATCAGCAGTGATATCCCTGATTCTATGTCCTCTTCTGAATTCAGCCTGAATTTATGGCAGTTCCCCGTCAATATACTACTGCAGCCACTTTGAATGATCTTCGGCAAAATTTTACTTGTGTGTGATATTAATGATTTTGTTTGATAATTTCCACATTCACTTGGATCATGTTTCTTGGGATAGTCATAAATATGGATCTCTTCCAGTTGGTTGGCCAAGTATCTGTCTTTCAAATTTCTTGGCATAGATGAAGATCAGTTGTATTCTGTCACTTCCGGGAAGCTTGTTTTTTACCAATGCGTTCAGTGCAGCTTGGGCTTCTTCCTTCATTGGCGTTGGTTCTTGATCATATGTTGCTCCTGAAATGGTTGAACATTGATCAGTTCTTTTTGGTATAATGATTTCCTTAAATCTTCTTTCGATGCTTGCAGCATCATTTAACATCTTCCCTGTGGTATCCTTCACTATTGCAGCTCGAGATTTGAATTTTATCTTCAGTTCTTTAAGCTTGAGAAATGCTGAGTGTGTTCTTTCATTTGGTTTTCTATCTCCAGGTCTTTGCCCATGAAATCACTGCTCATCATTTTAGCCTGCCCTGTCTCATCCTGTGCCCGCTCAGTTTAGGAGATGGCCACTGACTTGAGTAGAATTTGCATGCTGTTTTCCTACCTCACTGCTCTGTTTTCTCTTCTTTAAGCTCTTGCATCTCAGGTCCCAGCTGTTTTTGGCATCCATAAACTCTGAATTCTTTCTCTTCAGTTTAGCAAGTCTGTAATTTTCATAGAAATGCTTTCAGGAAAAAGGGTCAGAGTGAATATGGCACTCCCCTTGTGTACTTTCCATTTCTCAAGGCTCTTAACTCCATAGGTCCTGCTCATGTTAGTTGTTTTATATATTTTGTCCAGCTTTTTTTTGGCAGTGGAAAGGGTAGGATGATATAAGCTGCTACTTTGTAGCTAGAACTGAAAGTCCTTACATGAGAATTTTAGAATTGTCTTTTTGTCATTTCCAATTATATTGCATTATAATCAGAGAAGAGTCTTTTTTAAAGATGTTGGTTCAACAGAATTTATTGAGGTTCTTACATGTATCCTAATACATGATCAAGTTTTGTAAAAATTGTTTATGTGCTATGTAATCACCTATATTCTGAACAACCATGTACTAAACCTACTTAGATATTTCCCAGATTTTCTTGGCCTTACCTACCCATTAGGCATCATCCACATGGTCAGTGGAGAGTCTTTGTCATTCACCTCACAACTCCAGGTCTCTGAGCTTCCCATGGGACAAGAGAAAGTCTTCTGAATTTCTTGCATCCAACTATGGTGGGAACCACTAAAATTCCATTGCCCAAGATTGACTTAGCCTGACATGGGGAAATTTTGGCTTCCCTAGTGGATCCCAGGAGTAGCCAGGGAACACAAGTCAGTATACAGGGAAGTTAATATCCCATAGGGTAAAATCTGACTAGTGAAAGAGTTAGGAAGAAACTAAGAGGTAAATTCCTTGTTCTTTCTTCTCCTACCTACTGTTTCAGGATGCAGTATTTCTAAGTAGTCTCTCAGTGATGTTTTGTTTCTTATTACGTCATGTCTAACCTCATAATGTAGCACTGTATGTTGCTTCCCCTTCTGTGCATCAGTTCTCCAGGATGGGAAGCAGGGTCAGCCAGGTAAATACCTAGGATACACAGTTTAAGGAGGCACTCTCCCACTCATGCACAACCTGATGAGTAAGACTCTTGTTAGGTCTTATATCCTAGGTTATATTTTCATGGAAATTTGCAGAAAGACTTGTTTTACACTTAATAAAGTAAACCACTCAACATATACACACATATGCTCACACAGATGCTTGAGGATGAAATATCTACCTTGAAGGCTAGATCAGTGATCATTACCTTTGCAGTCTATGCTAGTGACAAGGAATCAGTTGCATCAATGTGAGAATTTTGGGTAATATCAAAGCAGAGCTAGAACCCTAGTGTGATGGAGATCCAATAGAAATGAATGAAAATGCACTTGTGAATCCCTCTACGTTCTTTCACAGTTGGGTGGCTATAGACAATAGTGACTATTTCTCACAAGATTCAGTGCTTAAGGCTAAGACTGTGGGAAATTTTCTGTGACAAATGGGATGCATAGGTGAGTGGGTGACAGTCAGTGCTTAGGCACAGATTGAAAAGTAGAGACTCCTCCCAAATATGCCTGATTTCGTGCTTGCACTGCCTTAGAAGACAAGAAGCCTATGCCTAGGTGCTTGCCCCGCCTTTCTGGTAGATACTGTTAGCCGGAGTAGCTGGTGTTCAAACATGAACTGTTGTTGTTGTATGCCATGGAGTCAATTCTAACTCACAGGGATTCTATAGGACAGAGTAAAATAGCCCATAGGATTTACTTGGCTGTAATCTTTACAGAGAAAGGATTGAGGTTTGTCAAGGACTTCACTTTAGTTGGTTCCACAATCAGCACCCATGGAAACAGCAGTCAAGAAATCAAAAGACACATTGCCTTGGAGAAATCTGCTGCAAAGGACCTCTTTAAAATATTGAAAAGTAGAAAAGTCACCTTGAAAACCAAAGTATGCCTGACCCAATCCATGGTATTCTCAATTGCATAATATGTGTGTGAAAGCTGGACAGTAAATAAAGAAGACAGATGAATGGATGCCTTTGAATTGTGGTGTTGGAGAATAATATTGAATGTGCCATGGACTGCCAAAAGAACAAACAGGTCTGTTCTGGAAGAAGTACAACTAGAGTGTTCCTTGGAAGCGAAGACAATGAAACTGCGTTTTACATACTTTGAACATGTCAGGAGGGATCGGTCCTTGGAGAATGACATCATGTTGGTAGAGTATAGGATCAGTGGAACAAAAAAGACCTTCAGTGAGATGGATTGACACCATGGCTGCAATGATAGCCAGCCAAGTGCCATCAAGTCGAAAAATGACTGTGGACATGACACAGGACAAGGCAGTATTTCTTTCTGTTGTGCATAGAGTCACTGTGAGTCGGAACTGACTCAGAGGTACCTAACAACAACAACAGTGGTCTTCATGGGAGAGGGTCACAAGGATCTTTCTCCAGGGTAGTGGCTGGTGAGTTTTGAACCATCAACCTTTTAGTTAGCAGCCAAGGGCTTAACCATTATACTGCCAGGGCTCCTTTCAAAGATGAATAGACAGGGAAAAGCATCGAAATATCTGAGATCAGGACAATGAAATGAAGAACACAAATAGAATCATGTGGAATGACTTGTGTTGTGGAGGAGAGTAGCCACATGTTGCTGCTGTCAGTCTTGGAGGATGGCTGTAGTGGTAACTAGAGGCCACCTTTGAGGCTGGACTTAGAAACTAATCGGGAAACAGTATTCTCTTCTAGCCCCTTCAATAAGTACATGTTTTAAAGACATATCCTGGGGGGGCGGAGTCAAGATGGCCGACTAAGCCCACGTCTCCTTCTATCCCTCTGGAAACCAAGACCTGAACTGACAATCAAACAGAGCCTTCTGATCACCTAATCAGCCTCAGAACACGGCACAGAGCTGTTAATTGGGACTTCATACCACTCAGTGAAAAACCTCCACTCTTTCGCTGACTCCCACTCCTGGCTAGCCCCGGCTCTCACAGTCGAAAGGTAAACACACCATTTTGACTTTTTTTTTCCTCTGTCTCGGCCGGCGGGTGGAGCTGGGTCTTACCTGGCGGCTGGACTCAGACACACCTGGGGGATAGGCAGGCGAAATTCCCATATTCTAAGAGCCAGGCTCGGGACTCTGTTAATCTAGACACTTTGAGCCTTTTGTTTTGTAGCTGCCTCAGCGGGGTTTGTGCGGAGCTTTGCAGTCAGTGTGCGGGACTCCATGTTGGTACCGAGATTTTAGCGGGACCTCATTCTTAGCCTGGGAGCCAGAGCCTGCAAACGGGACAGCGCTTCTCCGACAGAAAAGTAGTGATTTTGCACAGTGCTGCCTACGTTGGGGGCCCTGCAACAGAAGCAGAGGAATCACTACCTCTCGGCACCTTTAGCCCCTCTGTCTGCTGCCTGTGTGGAGAGTGCCATCTTGGATACGGTGGCCTCAGCTGGACCTAATTCTTAGCTTGGGAGCCAGAGCCTGCCCACAGGAGAGCACTTTTCTGTCACAAAACCAGTACTCGACGCATTGTTGGCTAAGGCTAGGCCCTGTCAGCAGAGGCCACCAGGGCAGTAGCATTGCTGTATTCTGAACTAGTTTGTTATCATCTGGGGTTGGATATAGTGGTGCTTACTTTGTCAGATGAGAAGAAGGACCTCTACACCTGAAAACCTAACTGACTTGTGAACTGGTCAGATACTCCTTGCTTTACATTTGAAGACAGCCTAGAGAAACATTTGCAATCCATCCTCACAGTACCTCTTCCAGCCTCTATATACTCACATGGGACCTAAAAAGCAACAGACAATTGTGGCATACAAGAAATCACTCATGGCTTCAGAAGGCTCCCAAACAAAGCAACAAAGGAGTTTTTCAGATGAAGAAACTTTTATGAAAGCATCAGAAAGTGAATACAAATTGATTATATACAGAGGCCTTCTACATCTTATACAAAATGCAGGAGAACAAAATGAAAAATTAAGCAAGTTGTTCGATCTGATGGAACACCAGTACTCTGAAATCCAGCAGATCAAGAAGAAAATCAAAGACATAGAAACTTCCATGCCAAGCCAAGAAAACAGAATGGAACAAATGGAAAAAAGAATTTCTCACTTGGAAGACAGAGCTACTGATGCCAGCGTGTATGAGCAGACATCAGAAAAAAGAAACAAGAAAAATGAAGAAACATTAAGAAGCATGTGGGACTCTATTAAGAGGAACAATCTTTGATTAATTGGAGTCCCTGAACAGGGTGAGACATCTGAGAACACAGAGAGTATTGTTGTTGAGCTGCTGAAAGAAAACTTCCCAGAAATCATGAAGGAAGAGAATATAGACATCTCAGATGCATATCGTACGCCACCCAATACAGATCTCAAAAGAAAGACTCCAAGACATGTTATAATCAAGCTCAACAAAATGAAACCTAAGCAGCAACTCTTAAAGGCAGCAAGACTCAAAGCAAAGCTAACATTCAGAGGGAAACCCTGTAGGCTCTCTTCAGATTTCTCAGCAGAAACCATGCTGGTACGGAGACAGTGGCACGACACATTCAAAGCCTTGAAGGAGAAGAACTTCCAACCAAGAATTATATATCCTGCAAAACTATCTTTCAAATACGAAAATGAAATTAAGACATTCCCAGATAAACAAACTCAGAGCCTTTGTAGAAACCAAACCCAAACTACAAGAAATACTGAAATAAGTTCTTGGCTTTGGCTTAGAAGAACGAAACCACTAACTTTATATTTTAGAACGACACACTACTCAATACTCTACTCATTTAGGGAAGGCTCCAAAGCTAATCACAGCTTTGATAAGGAAAGAAGCAATCCAGTGATCATCATGAAAACTATGGTGTCATCATAATAAAAAGAGGGATGTACTACAGTTATTATAGTCCTTCCAGATGGAGAGGGAGATGACAAGACTGGTAGTAATTAAAATTGGGTTTATAAATAGTTTATTTAAGGGAGTTCATAGGGGCAGCTGTAAAGAACAACAAAGATGTATCATACCATTTCAAGAAATCTAACACACGAGTCTCAACAACTATAAAACCAGCTCTGAAAAAAGGTAAGGACATATCCTGTAAGTTCATAGTCATCTCCTAGGCCAGCTATTGATCCAGGAGCATGGGAATCAGAATCGTTTCTGGAATCCATCACCTCACTCATGCCTTCTTCCTTTGGACCAAGCTGTTTTATGACAACTATGGAAATGACCATTTTTTCTAAAATAAATGTAATGCAAGTGCCAAACCTCTACTTTAACCTAAAGTGTAGATACTTGAGAGAACATAGAGATACAAGTGTCTCCCCTAAGGTGGTGGGTATTTTAAATTACATGTATAGGGAAAAGGGATTGACTATGAGGGGAGATGAAAGCCTGGGTGGCATAGTGGTTAAGTGCTACAGCTGTTAACCAAAAAGTCAGCAGTTCAAATTTGCTGGGTGCTCTTTGGAAACTCTATGGGGACAGTTCTACTCTGCTCTGTAGGGTCTCTTAAGAGTTGGAATCAGCTCGATGGCACTGAGTTTGTTTTTTTTTAGGAGGGGAGTGAATTCTTTGGAGTTGGGTATTGTGTTTTTGCTTTGTTGTGTTTTTAGAGAATTGTCTGCAAAGAACAAATGGAGAGATGCAGCTGAGGGAACTGTTTTATGATAGTCTTAGATTGAGAAGCAGTTACACCTTGGAGCCCAAGTGAAAAGTACAGTGAAGAGTTGAGGAGAGTGTTACCTGGGAATGTGACTTAGAAGCCTTGCATAGCACCTTTGGTGAGGATGTTGGGTTTCTCTAAGATTTACCATCATCAGTGACAACAGTGAGGCCTCTGGCAGCTTTAAAAATTGTATCATTGTGGATTTGCTGGAAGGTGGTGAGTTAGCCACTCAAGTGGTTCTAATCTTAGTGATAAAAATACATGCAAATTCATTTGCACCCACAGGCTGTTGAAGCTTTTGGTAACCTGTGTCCACACACACAAAAATATGTTTACGTACACAGAATTATTTAGTGCACACAGTGCATGTGCCAAAACCAAACCCAGTGCTGTCAAGTTGATTCTGACTATGAAACAGAGTAGAACTGCCCCATCGAGTTTCCAAGGAGCACCTAGTGGGCTTGAACTGCCGACTTTTTCATTAGCAGATGTAGCACGTAACCCAGGACGCTGCCAGGGTTTCCAGTGCATGTGTAGATGCTTTAAATGACCGTTTTGTGTTGTCAAGCCAATTCTTATTCATAGCAATCCTGTAGGACAGAGGTGAACTGCCTCCTCAAGTTTCTAAGGCTGTAATCTTTATGAAAGCAGACTGTGATGTGCTTCTCCTGTGGGGCAGCTGGTGAGTTCTAGCTGTTGTCTTTTTGGTGAGCATCCAAGCACTTAACCATTGTGCCAGCAGGAATCTATTTTGTTTTAGGAGGGTAGAGATGATGTTACTGTCCTTTAAACTTCATTTAGAGTCGTTGTACTGTTTAGCAAAAGTTATACTTTGAACAGTGAAAGCAAACAGTTTTATTGGAGGACTAGAAACAGCTTGAGCTAGGCAACACACTGTATTGTGAGATTATGTACAGTACCAACATTCTGAGGGAGAAATGAGCTTTTTGTACTGACAATTGAGGAAAGGAGTACGTGATTGTAATGAGATTCACAGATAATATGGCTACAAGACAAGCACAAGTTAAAATTTTGCAAGGTTAGCTAATCTAATGCAAACTTCTAGAACTAATCTCGCAAGCGACTTTCTAAAATACTGACCTGTATGTTATTTCTGGGACATGCTGCACGTGCATTCTCCCAAGACCATCTCAATAAATATTTCGTGATCATCATTTCTACACAAACCACATTCTTTCTGTCTTCACTGTTTGCTGAGAGTGGCTCAAGTGTTACAAGATGTTACATGTTACCAGAGTCTAAGTCACAGGCTGTATTTTTAGGAAAGCAGAAACAAGGGCAAGCTAAAATTGAATGCTGATAGGGAGTTTCGATTCAATTTAGGGTCAGTCATCAAACATCTCAGTTTTAGAATATCCTCACATAGATTAAATTTAATCATGTCTAAGTTTGCTAATAGATCACCTTAAATATTGAAACTGCAAGTGGTTTCTTCTCCCAGCTGTCAGTGTTTTTTATTCAGACAGAGGTTCCCATGTTACAGAGCTGTGAGTAGGTTGTGTAGATCAAATTTGTTATTTTCCTTTAAGGTGGACAGTTCAGAAATGATTTGAAGCATCACTTAGCTTACTTCAGTAGGCAGTTATTATAATAGCTGTTATTTTAAATTTTGGATAAAACTTTTGAAACTCCTAGAAATTGTTGCATACTCCACATATCTATTAGATAGTTTGCTATGTCAGTATTTGAACAACCAAACTAAATACAGACCCACTGCCATTGAGTCGATCCTGACTCATAGCAAGCCTATAAACAGAATAGAACTGCCCCAGAAGAGTTTCTAAGGAGCACCTGGTGTATTTGAACTTCTGACCTTCTGGATAGCAGCCACAGCACTTAACCACTACACCACCAGTGTTTCCATTCAAGCAGCAGTGTTTTTAAGTTGATAGTATTTTGATAACCTTTCATTCATGGAAAGTACTATCCCAATCTACAGATAGGAAGGACTTGTAGATGTTTTGCCTTTGTGTGTCCAATTAAATATTGTGTTTTTTTCTCTCTCCAGTTCATGGCTTTTCTTCAGAGAAAGATTTTGAAAATTATATTATGTTTGAGAATAACTCTAGAAAAATGTTTGCTGGTATTGTTTTTGATCATGAATTCAAACATGGCTATGATTCCTTGCCACTTAAGGTAAGTTTTATGTAGAAACTTCATAAGTGTACTGCAAGTTCCTAGAATTTAAAGAAGTAGAGATATCATTAGTCCATTTTACATGTGGGGAAATCAACATGCTCAAGATCATGCTGCTTGTACATGGCAGAGCAGGAATTTGAATTCAACTTGAATTAATTTCAGCATCTGTGCACTTTAGCCAGTGCTAATAAAGAAATAATTTTATCCACTACCTACCAGGCTTTACATTTATAAGTTGAACCGTGAGAAACAGCACCACCTTGGATATGACTTTTACCACAGTATGTGATATGGCAGCTGCGTCCAGCCCTGTGGATGATGGTGAAGTAAATACACATTTCCAAGGTCAGAGGACCTGATGTGGTAAAGCAAATCGGTCTTCACCGCCAGGGATCCCAGCATGGAAAATTTCCTCTGAGGGAATCCTGTAATTTCTCCCATAGGAAATTTAGAAGACAACCCTTTAAGATGAGAATGCTGGACCAGGATTTGTAAATAGGCAGACACTGAGGAGAGAGACAGTGCTTAGAAGTTTTTGTATCTTTATGAGATCCCATAGACGTGTTAACTGGCACTGAGGGAAATAACTAAAGTACGGTAATTAGGCTGTGTATGTATCCAAATATATCTTATATATATATGTATTCCAATTTATCTAAAATATATATATCCTAATATATCTAAATATGTATATATTAGAATATACACACATATGGACAGCTCCAGTGTTGTGTGTGTGTGTTTGTGTGTGTGTGTATGAGGTGTGACAGTTAAGTACGCAAACTTAATTGTACCACATTGCTGAATATCATTAGCAGACATAGCACTTAACCCACTACACCACCAGGGTTTCCCTTCATAGATAGATAGATATACATATACACATACATACGCAGACACACAGACACATACACACAGAGCCAGATTTTGCATCTGGGATATGTATGATTGTGAATGGAAGGGACAAGTAAGGAATCCAGTGGTAGGACTGTAGATATCTTTCCACTTCTGTCCAGTACTGTCTCACTCATTCCTTATGTCCCAAATTCCCTCGGATTACAGACTCAGTGCTGGTGTAGACTAGACAGTGTGCAAAAAGTCTAATCAAAATGTTTCTAGTGTAGTTTCCAATTTCATTCTCTTCTGCCTTGTATAGTCTCCTTTTCTTTTGACTTACCCTTTCTTACTATTTAAGACTCCGCTGCTGTGACTCCCTGTACTGTCTGGCCTGACAACACCCATTCATTTCTTCCCTCATACTTTTGTATTACACTGGACATAGCCGTATCACTAAATTTGCTGTAAACAACAAGAAAACCCACTGCTGTTGAGTCGATACCAACTCATAGCAATGCTGTATTGCAAAATATTTGTTACTTTAGTCAGAATTTGAGCTCGAGTGACAAGCTTTATGCCTTAACCCTTGGGCATGCAGTAAATGCCTGCATTTTTTGTCTTGATAACTAAATATGTGAATGTTTACCTAGACCCTACAGCCTTGGCCTTTTCCTCCTTGTCTTAATGATTTTTGACAACTCTTGGTCCATTATTGTTGACTTACAATGCTCCTTTGGCCCAGAATGATCTATCTTGGCATTGACTCAGCTCTCCAGGATTAGTATTATATTTAATAATTAAAGTATGAAATATTCCACATTTACAGTTTTTCTCATTCCCCCTCATTCTCTCATATAAGATTCTCTCTTAAAATCACTTTTGGGAGAAAATGAGATTTTTGCCCCAGAAATTTGGTTGACATAATAGGAGGAGGAGAAATTAGTAACACCTGCTGGCATACTTCCTTTCAATATATATGCCAGTCTGTCTGTTCAGGAAAAAATACATTCATAGTGGTATGTAAGGTGTCACCATGTGTGCTTACTACAGAACCACAGTGTACATTCAAGTGTTGATGCTTAAATAAAAAATGTCATCAATTTAAGGGAGGACAGACTTAAGGGAAGCCGCCTTAGACAACATGTGTTCCGAGCACATAAGCGTGTGCTGTCACTTCCTGATGTCCAGAATCCACTCTGGTACTCGTTAAACCACCTCCAAAACCACATACTCCTATTTGCAGCATGACTTCATTTTGTCTCCAATTTTTAACTTATAAGAAATTTTGGGGGGAGTTTATAGATATTGTTTGTTTCCTATTGCTCTTTCTAGGTAAAATATTATCTGCGTCCTAGTGGTTTTGGAAGATCAGATTCCATTTCAGGTGTTTATTTAGCCAAAAGCTGGAGAACAGCTTTGCTCTTTCCACCTGATTTTCCTGTAGGACCTAGAAACCCTTACGACGCTACGGGGGGACAGCCTGGTGAGCAAATTCTTAAGCATCCTTACTTTAATATTCCAGTTGTATATAGTAAGAGACATCACATATTTATTGTTATAGTTATATTGCTTCAATTTTGTGATGAGAGCTGTTTCTTTTTAACTTATTATGATAGTGGATTTTTTAATTTAGATTTTCAGCATCCAAAATCCATATAAAAAATTCTATATATTTGAACAATGTATTTATATCATCTTTTATCCTTTCCTGATCATTATCGTTATGTTTTTATGTAGATTTACTTGTGAAATTTTGATTCTGAGGTGCACATATTCAGGCACTGACACAGCCTGGTTAATTATCACTATGTGTGTTATTCTGTTGGGTTTTTAATATAACTGCAGGAAAATTTTAATTGAAATTTACTGCAAAAATACTATTAGAAAGTCTTTAAGGTGGAGCTTTGTTTTTTCTAGCAACATGGAAATTACCTTGAGAATATTACTCAACTCAAACTAATTAGCGTAATTCTTACAAATTTGAAACAACTCACATGTTCAGATAAATTGGATGACTGACAAAAATATGAACTATAACATGACAGACCATTGTGCGTTATGAAATCTGAAAAAGCGAAGTGTAGAACTCTGTTAGGAGATTATAACTATATAAATGGCATATTCATCACCACAAAACTAGAATCAGTGTCCAAATATGAAAACAATTGCCATGTTAGGTTGGCAAGATTGTATTTTGTGTTATATTTTGAAGACTGTTTATACAGTGATAGAATTTCAAAAGGAATATGTTATCTTTTCCAATTTATGTTGCTACGTTGTTGATTTAGTCTCAGGCATCAGTCTGGTGAAAAAAATTCGAAGGTTGGATAATGATAAAACTTACCAGGAATGTGAAGATGTAGAATCCAAATGTACTGCTTAAAGGATGCATACATTGATGTGACCAGTTGGGCAGTAATAGCCAAATTAAGAATGTGTTCTTATGTAAAGACCATAAACAAACTCTTTTATAGATCTATAAAAGTGTTCATTGCAGTGCAGTAATAGCAAGGAGTTGGAGACTATCAGGGCAGCTGATGAGAAAGACTGAACAAGATATGTACGTAGAACATCTTAAAAATATAACTAAGTGAATAAAATCTATTAAACATTTTCATTTACATTGTTTAAAATACATGAAAACAGAACAGCTGTACAGTTTAGAAGAACACATACAAACATAAAGTCATCAAACACATTACAGTGGTTGCCCGCAGGAACGGAGGACAAAGGATATAGGAATATAAGGGGATAAATGAATAAAACAGCTTAAAAGGGCAGTAACCACTGTGTCATGAACTAAGATCTGACTAACTCAACTGTGTTTACCTGAGGCTACAAATATGTGTACCTACATGTATACTTAAATGTGTGTGTGATATCTATTAATTTAGTTATTAAAGCCCTTAAGCTCCATTTTTATGTTGAATTACCTTGTTTCCATAAGATTTATCCTTATAAATAGTAGTGTTAAAGAGACAGACCATTGTTTAAATAATAAAATTTTAGCCCTTTGTTTGAGTAGTTGTGTCAGGATTTGCAAGCAAGCCTCACAGAAATTATCTAAATTGTGCTAAAGGTTCAGTAACTCATAAACATTGGAGTTGGAACTTAAACAAAGACAATCTGTGTCCAACATCAGTTCAGCAGACTTTCCTAATACATTATCAAAAGCAATACAGAACCCATTTGGGTTGTGTAAATGTGATCATCCATACTACCACTGTGAATATTCACTGTGTTGTCCATTCACAGTGGCCTCTTGGGAAATGAGTAATCTTGAACTTAAGATCTTCTATCCATCCTCCAACAGAATACTGTAGCCTACTCTGAGCCTCCACAGATAGCTGCATGAGGAACCTAGACTCATCCCAATGAAATCAGATATTCTTTAGCGCATTGCTTCTCTTGTAAAGATACAGTTTACTTTTGTTTTGAATTTTCAAACCATTGTAGACCAGCACTTTTGTAAAATGGATTGAGAATGAATTATTACGAAATTTTGATTGCCTTAGGATGTAGACAAATGTGAAAGACTTTACATCTGTGGTAGTAATAAGAAAAAGTTTACAAGAAAGCATTAATTAACTGAATTCCAGAGAAGGATGAGCCCTTCACATGTGATCAGAGAGATGCTCCGGCTTCCTCACCTATAACGAATGCCTGGTTATATGTGAGCAGAGCAGACATAGATGGAAACACTTTTTATTATACTTACTTCCTTTTAATAATTTATCATATTTTATCATTGTTGTTGAGACAATACCCAACAAAACAAGCACCAACCCACAAGTTTCTACATGTATAATTCAGTGGCATTTATTACATTCTTCCAAGTTGTGCAGACATTCTCACCCTCCTTTTCTGAGTTATTAATGGAGACACATTTGAGAAACAAGCTGAAAACTGCTATGTGTTTAAAACTAGTGTAGACTGATGGATGGATGAGAATGTGGAGTAGCCCAAAAATAAATGCTGCAGTTTGACGTTTTTTCCGTCTCTCAACCCTTGTGTTTTTGCTCAGTACTGGCAAAGAGGGTGAATTAGAGAGAGTTTGTGTTGTGATGCTGAAGTGTGTGTTTTGTGTAACCTGATGGAGTTGAATCCAAAGGTAAACCCAAAGTCTCTGAAACCTGTTTCAGCCTTGTCCTGGTTGAAAGTGTGACCAAAGATACCTGTCCATTGGAAATGGCACAGGATGCATAGGATTGGCTGAAGGTGACTTGAAAGCAGAAGTAAGTTGAGTTTAATAAAAGTTGAAGTCCAGATTTAGTTCAACTACAGTGTTAGGGAATTTGAATGTTCAGCTCCTTACTTTTAACAGTATGAGAGAAGAAGGGACTAACACTCTTTATGAGGCAAACAAAACAAAATTTATATTGTATTCCACTGTTATTTTCAGTATAAAAAGCAATACAAAAACATTTGAGTTATCTAAACATGGCCTTCCATTCTAAAACTGAAACAAATGGAAATTCTACAATGGAAATATGGTATTTAAAATAAATTCGTAGAATGGAATTAACAACATATTTGGCAAGCAAATAAAGCACCGGTAAAAATGTGGACATAATGTGCATTTTCTGCCCTAAAGCAGAGTGATAAAAAGATTCGCATTGTTCAGTCAAAAAAGATATGAAGTGCTGATGCATGCTACAGTGTGGATTAACCTCAAAAGCATTATGTGTGAGTCCATTTCTATGAAGTATTCTAACTAAATCAATCCACAGACACAGAAAACAGATGACTGGTTGCCAGGGGTGAGAAAAAGACAATAAAGGAATAACTGTTTAATGGGTGTGGAGTTCCCCTTTGGGATGATGAAAATGTTTTGAAACTAGATAAAGGCGATTGTTACACAACATGTGAATTTACTGCTGAATTGCACATTTTAAAAATGGTTTATTATGATATGTGAATTTCATCTCAGTTTAAACAAATGAACATATATTAATGATCTGTGAGACAGTACTGTTACGTATTTATACCTGGATGTGCCATACAAAGAAGAGAGAATGAAGCAGTAAACGTGTTTAAAAGAATGTTGGATCATTTTCATATTTGATTAAAATGATAAATTTGGGGAGCCAAGAAACTCAACACACCAAAATCTTTCTTGAAAAAAGACCCAAAACATACCTACACACTTTATAGTCAAACTGCCGAACATCAAAGGTAAGAGAAAAATCTGAAAAGCAACTTGACAAAAAAGAGATAGATTAAATACATAGAAATATAAGAACAATGGCTGACATCATAGTGAAACAAAGGAAACCGGGTGACAGTGAAGAATATATGGCACTGATAGCCTGGAATTCCATCTCCATTGAAATATCCTTTGGAAATGAAAGTGGAAGATATTTTCAATTAAAATGAGAGCTGTCCTTCTCACCCTCACAGCCAGAGGAAACGCTCAGAGAAGTTCTTCACAGATAAACAATGCTAAGGTAACTCACATCTACAAGAAAAAGTAACCCTGGAAATGGAATATGTTATATGTGAGTAACTACAAAATAACACATTTTTAAATTGTCTTAATTTCTTTAAAAATCTATTGACTCCTTAAAGCACACTTAGTAGCAGTGTTATGGGATTTAAAAATATAAGTTAATAAATGGCAGAAATGAAACTAAAAAAAGGGATGATAAATGGAATTTTTCTATAAAGAAGTATGATGGTTAATATTATGTGCCACCTTGGCCAGGCTGTGATTTTCCATGATCTGCCAGACATTTGATGGCACTTGGCTGACCAGACATTATCCTGATAGCTCTTCCATCACATCACATAATCACCTACATGATGTGATCTGCTGTAATCAGCCAATTAGTTGAAAGGGGTGTTTCCTTGGGGTGTCATCTGCCTCCAGTATATAAACGGGTGCTCTGGAAAGGCATCTTGACCCTGTACTCTTCTTGACACCTGACATCTCGTTCTTAACAGGCCTGCAGAAGTCTTTAACCTGCAACCTGATATACAAAATTTAGATTTGCCAGCCCCTGCAACCCTGGGAGCCAGCAGAGGCATCCAGCCTGCTGCCTGACCTGCACATTTGGGTTCATTAGGCCCTACAACCATATGAGCCAGCAGAAACCTTTAGCCTGCTTCCTGATCCATGGATTTGGGACTTACCAGCCCCTACACCTACATGAGCCATTTCCTTGAAGTAAATCTCTGTGTTTCACTGGTTTTGTTGCTCTAGAGAACCCACACTAAGACAGGAAGTTTTTACATATATGTGAAGTCTGCTATTAATTGAGAGTAAATTGTCTTAAAATGAGAGTACATTTTGTAATCTCTTGGTCAGCCAATAAAAATTAAAACATAAATACAGATCACTAAGAATACAAAAAGTATGTCATGCAGAAGAGGTCAAGAAGTGAGAGAAAAGGAACAAAATCAGATGGGACATAGATAAACAAAAGCAAAACTCAAATGAAGAAGTAGAGAAATCCATAATCATAATGCAGTGACCACACATCTCACAGGGGGAACTTGTGTGTTGCTTTGATGCTGAAATTACAGAACTCCCAAATTAAGATAGATGAGGAAGAAAATCCTGGCTGTCTACTTCCAAAAATCAGTCAGTGAAAACCTGATAGATCACAATGGTCCTATCCCTTTGTTCTTGGGGTCAACTTGATGGCAACAGCAACAACTACAGATTGATACAAATATACCAAAAATTTGTAAATAAATAGAGGGTTTGAAGCACCAAATAAGTAAATAAATAAATAAAACAGAGGAGAAGAATCAAACTTGTTGCCATCACGACTATTTTGACTCAAGGTGACTACATGGGATGCACAATAAGCTGCTCCAGAGGGTTTTCTTGGCTGTCATCACAATGGAAGCTGATCACTAGGCCTTTCTTTTGCAGTGCTGTGAAGTTCAAACCACCAACCTTTAGGTTAGTAGTGGAGTATAAACTACTCATTTGAACTTCATTATAAATCAGATTGACCTGTTGTATGTGTGCATGTACAATATAATCATCTACTACAAAAATAAACATTCTTAAGTGCTTAGCACCTTCGCAAGACCAGATGTGGGGGCCATGAAGTAGTCTGAATAAATTTTTAAAAAATCAAAGCAGTAGAAAATCATAGTGTCTTACTGGACCTGAATGAAATTAGGAGTTAAAGGAAAAGATACAGAAAATTCCAATTATATGGAAATTTAGCAAGACATTTCTAAGTAATCCATATAAGAAAACTTCTAAATAATTTCAAACCATGTGGTCCTAGGTCCCTGTGACATAAAGGTCCTAGTTTTACTTTAAGTAAGATGGCCTTTCCCTTCATCTGTCAGTTTGTTGTCCTGTGGTGGTTTGTGTGTTGCTGTGATGCTCGAAGTGGTAACACTTGCATTTCAAATACCAGCAAATCAGCTAGGGACAGGTTTGAGCTGAGCTTCCAAAATAAGACAGACTGGGAAGAAGGACTTTGTGGTCTACATCTGAAAAGATTAACCACTGAAAACCTTGTGAAGAGCAGCACACACTGTCTGGCATAGTGCCAGACGCTGAGCTTCCAGGTTGTAAGTAGAGTTTTCTCCTCAAAGTAGAGTTAACCTTAATGACATGGAGTCAAGCTTTCAGGACTTTCATTTGCTAATATGGAATGGCTGAAATAAGAAGAAGGAGCTGCAAACATCCATTCATAATAAGAACATGTACTGTATGAAGTGTGAATCTAGGAAAATTGGAAATCATCAAAAATAGAATGCAAAATGATATCCTAGAAATTAACTGAAACGTACTGGTGTTGGCCATTTTGAATCATGTGGTCTGCTGTACTGGAAATGAAAAATTGAAGAGGAATAGCATTGCCTTCATCGTCACAAAGAACATTTCAGGATCTATCCTGGAGCATAACACTAAACAGTGGTAGGATAATATCCATGTATCTACAAGGAAGACCAGTTAATACAAGTATTATTCACATTTACACACCAACCACTAATGTCGAAGATAAGGAAATTGAGGATTTTTACTAACTTCTGCAGTCTGAGATTGATAAAGCATGCAGTCAAGATGTGGTGATAATTACGGTGATTGGAATGAGACAGTTGGAAACCGAAGAAGGAACGGAAAATACGGCTTTGGTGACAGAAACACCAGAGATCACATGACAGACTCTGCAAGGCCAATGACTTCTGCATTTCAAATAACTTTTTTAATAACAAATGGTGGCTATGCACGTGGACTTTGCCAGATGAAATACAGACAAATCTAATTGACTACATCTGTGGAAAGAGACTGAAAAAAGCTCAGTATCCTTCATCAGAACAAAGCCAGGGGCCAGCTGTGGAGCAGACCATCAGCTGCTGAAATGTAAGTTCACACTGAAGCTGACAAATTAGAACAAGTTATTGACAGCCAAAGTATGACCTTGAGTACATTCTACCTGAATTTAGAGACCATCTAAAGAACAAATTTGACTCATTAAACTGTACTTAAGTTGATCATAAATCTAAATGTAAAAGTTAGTCATAGATTCCAGAGCAAAATTTAGAGAATTTTGTGTCTATTAGGACACAAAATCCATTTATTATAAAAGAAAAAAAATCAGTAAATTAGACTACTAAATTGCTTTTGCTCATATGAAACATATTTTTTAGGTAAAAAGATAAGATTTAGAGGGTAGGAAATAAGCACAATATGTACCTCTGATGCAGGATTTGCATCAATAATGTGTAAAAGACTTGTATAAATTACTAGTTTCTAGATGTTATGACAGTGCCAAGTTTCTATAAAAGTTTTTAAATGCTTACTCTTAATTTTCATACTTAAATCACAAACCAATAGGAAGTTGTTTCCATACTGTCCCACATACCACATTTACTGTAGTGCTGACTTAGGGGCCATTAGCTCACCTTACTGTTTATCATTTCTTCTGTGAACTTCATGTCTTTTTCAAATGTCCAGAGTACAGACGCAAATTCTTCACCTGTCCAGTAATTAATTCTCATTCATTACAGTTGGTTTAAATTGTGGAAAGCAGCTGTTATGGATTGAATTGTATTCTCCTGCCTCCCCCACCAAAATGTGTTTCAAGTTTTCCTATACGTTGTTAATCCTACCGCTGTGATGTTAATGAGGTGGGATCGGCTGCAGTTACGTTAACGAATCAGGACTCGATCTACAAGGTTAGGCTGTATTTTAAGCCAATTTCTTTCAAAATATAAAAGAGAGAAGCAAGCAGACAGAACTTCACACCACCAAGAAACCAATTCTGGCAGCAGAGTGTGTCCTTTGGACTCACGATTCCTACACTGAGAAGTACCTAGTCTGGGGAAACATTAATGACAAGGAGGGTCCCCCACGGCTGATGAGAAAGCCTTCCCTTGGAGCTGGCGTCCTGAATTCAGACTTCCAGCCTTCTAGACTGTGTGAGAATAAATTTCTCTTGATTAAAGCCATCCACTTGTGGTATTTTTGTTATAGCAGCACTGTATAACTTAAGACAGCAACTCTATAATTTTGCTCAGTATTTTCCTTCTAGAAAGTATTCATTACTTATTTATATATGTTAAAACGGTGATAGCAGCTTCCTAAAATTTAGACTATGAGAATAGTCTTGTTAAAGCAGTTGACTTTGTTGTTTGTCTTCTATATACTTTCTTTCTTTGTTCAGCTCAGGTATTTCTTGGTCTGTTGTACTTAACAATCTTTTTTCTCACTTAGGGTACATCAATGAAGGGTTCCTCCTTTTGCAACATTCCGTGGATAAGGCTATCATGTCATATCATAACCGTGATGCTGCAGAAAAGCTGTTCAGTACTGTCAGCATTTTTGCTCAGAGATTTCCATACCCGGCATATCATCATGATATGTTCTTTACATTTTCTGGTGTTTTTATTCCTTTAGTAGTCTTGTTTATATTCTCTGTAAATCATTTTACCCTCATTCGATCCATTGTGTGGGAAAAGGAGAACAGATTGAAGGTAACTCTAATTTTCTTGTAGTAAATAGAATTTCTGTAGTGGTTTTGGGATCTGTGGGGCAAATTTCTAGAGAGAATTGGATTACAATATCTGACAGTGAAGTGCGGGAACTTAATTGTTGTGAGTGCTACATACCTCATTGCTCAATATCACTACGGTCACCTTCAGAGTACTCCCCTTGGGAAGCTATGCACCGATGCCAGCACCTAGTCCTTTAAAGCAACTTTGGAACTCATTGTGGAATGGCCATTGCACACGGTGGCATAGTGGCAAGTTCACAAACTTCGTTGTCTAGTTGTCTGTGAGGGAGTTTTTAGCCAGTAAACAAGTAACTATGCTGGAACATTCCCCTTACTCACCTGTTCTGGCCCCCAGTGACTTTTTTCTTTACCTGAAGATAAAGCACATGTTGAAAGGAAGGCATTTGGGTGACATTCAGGACACTGATGGTAATACAGTGCTAGCTCTGGTGGCCATTCCAGAAAAAGAATTCTAAAATTGCTTTGAAGAGTGGACTAGGTTCTGGTGTTGGTGCATAGCTTTCCAAGGGGAGTATTTCTAAGGTGACCATAGTGATAGTCAGCAATGAGGTATGTAGCACTTTTTCTAGGATGAGTTCAGAAACTTAATTGTCAGACCTCATGTAATTAACTTTCTTGTCTTGGCTTTAAACAGTGATGATCAGCTTGTTGATGTTTCTCTTTGATTCTAAACTATAACATGTTTTCTTTTGTGCCTCCAGAGCATAATAGACAAACTTCAGCCATGTGGTTTTTGTTCATTATTTTTATCTTTAAACTTTTTTTATTGAAGTATAGCATACATACATACGTGCACTTAGAAAAATGTACAAATAATAAGTGCATTTCTGAATGAGTGCATCATAAAGGAAGTACGCCCATGTTATCATGATTCTGTTACGAAATGAAACATTGCCAGCACTTTGGAAGCTGCCTTCTGCTCCCACAGTTATACGTTAACCTGATTTGCAATACTGTGGATTAATTTTGTCTGTTTTTGAACTTCATATAAATGGATGTAAAAAGTATGTTCTTTAAGGAGTTCTCGTGGCACAGTTGGTAAGCATTCAGTTGGTAACCTAAAGGTTGGTGTCTGAAATACACCCAGCCACTCCACAGGAGAAAGATCTGCCAGTCTGGTTCTGGACTACAGCAAAGAGAGCCCTGTGGGGCAGTTTTGTTCTGTCACAAGGGGTCGCTGTGAGTCCACATCGACTTGACAACTCTCAACAACAACAACATTAATTATGTTATTTTGGGTTTGTGTGATTCATTCTACAAAGCTATGTAGCAGTATTTCATTCACTGAGTTCTGAGATTCCAATTAAGTATATCACAATTTTTAAATCCATTTTCTCGTTGATGTCACTTGGGTAATTCAAGTTTTCGCTATGATAAATAATGCATCTGTGAACATTTATGCTTGTCTTTTTTGATGACAGGTAGGTTATGTGTATTTGACTTTAGTAGATAATGCCAAAGTTTGCAAAGAAAACTACCAAATTACATTCCCGATGGCAGTGTAGGAGGGTTTAGTTTGCCGCACACCCTCATCAGCATTTGGCATTGTTAGTCTTCTATAAATTTTAGGAAGTCTGATGAGTGTATTGTAGTATCTCACTGTATTGGGTTGTTCTGTTGCTAACCTGGTTATAATGGGGACTGTATGTCCTGGAATGTTCTTTTCTGTATGGTTCCTGATTGGAGTTGACTGAAAGTGAAATGGCACAAGAACTGGGAGGATGAAGTGAAGCAGTAGTCATCACAGTCTAGAGATTATCATTGGTTACAGGTGGAGAACAGATACAGAAATGTAGGTGCATTCTAGTGTCTAACTCTTCTAGACTCTGCTCAGCTCTTCTTTGCAGTGTGCATTTAATTTGCATTTCTCTAATTCTAGTGGTGAAGCTTTTCTTCCTTTTGTGTCCTTACTAGAATTGTCTTTGATGTTCATAATTCCACTAACAATCTCTTTAAGGCAATCTAGGCTTTTAGCACTAGGGTCTTTAAAACTCCTCCAGCCCCTATGCATTACTTAGATCCAAAACTACTTCTACGCTGTAGGTATCTGTTAAAGCAGCACTCTGCTATCTTGATACCAAATCCTGTCTTAGCTACCTAGTGTTGCTGTAACAGAAATACCACAAGTGGATGCCTTTAATGAACAGAAGTTTATTCTCTCACTGTCTAAGAGGCTGGAAGTCTGAAATCAGGCCGCCACCTCCAGGGGAAAGCTTTCTCTGTCAACTCTAGAGGAAGGTCCCTGTTGTCAATCCTACCCTGCTCTAAGAGCTTTCAGTACAAGGACCCTTAGGTCCAAAGGACATGCTCTGATCCTAGAGCTTCTTGTGGTGGTGTGAAGTCCTAATCCTGTCTGCACACTTCTCTCTTTTATAGCTAGCGAGAGGTTGATTCAAGATAAGACCAGATCCTGTAGGTTGAGTCCTGTCTCATTGACGTGACTGCTTTTAATCCTGCTTTGTTAACATCATAAAGGTTAGGATTTACAGCACATGGGATAATCACATCTAATCACAAAATTGTGGACAATACTGGGAATCTTGAGCCAGCAAGTTGACATATATTTTGGGGAGGGCACACCTTAATCCATAACACCTACCATTAATCATCGCAATTTTTCTATCACCGTTGACCCACTTTTCCCTCTCCCTCCCACCCTGCTAAACACTAATAAACTTTAGTCTCTATGCATTTGCCTTTTCTTGTCTTTTTGTATAAGTAAGGTCATACTATATTTGTTCTTTGGTGACTGGCTTATTTTACTCCACATAACGTCGTCTTGCCCCATCCATGCCGTAGCATGCATCAGGACTTCAGTGCTCCCGCTGGTTAAGCATCTGTTTTTAAGAATGCTCTAAAGTAAGATTTCTGAAGGTCTGTATGTTCATTCATTTCATTCAGTAAACATTTTTTGAGCACCTTTTGTGTACCAGGCAGATACAGATAAGAAGACACAGTTTCTGCCCTCATGTAGCTTTAAGACACAGAATTTAATATTGACTATTAGTAAAATTCAATAAAAAAATTTTAAAATAACCTCTGACAGCATATACCACTCATTTAAATCTGTTGGTCTTCTAAATCTCATTGTGAGCTAAACCCTTTTAATGTTCTTCTCTTAAAATTTGAAATACCCTGTCTATAAACAGCTATTTATAAAAAATATTTATAGTTCATAAATTATACTGCTAAAAGTCTGTGAACTTGTAACCCCCTTTTTAAGCTAATTCTAGTGTTTCTTTCTGACCTATAACTAAATTAAGAGATACTTGTAAACCCTGGTGGAGTATTAGTTCAGTGGTACAGCTGCTAACCAGAAGGTCAGCAGTTCACATCTGCCGGGTCCTCCTCAGAAATTCTATGGGGTAGTTCTGTTCTGTCTGTAGAGTCACTATGAGTTGGCATTGCCTTGACAGCAGTGGGTTTGGGTTATATTCCCTTAATACCATTTGGAAGAGGGCATAATAAAAATAAAGCAGTTATTAATGTAAATATCTTATACTTTTACATAAATATTTTTCATATCTGAGTAATATCAGGCACAGTATTAGGGGAGTGATAACTGAGCTCATAGGATCTAAGTTAGAATCAACATTGGCATTCATTAGCTGAATACTTTTCATCAAGTTAGTTGACATTCTGAGCCTTGTTTTCTTTCTCTCTAAAAAATATTATTTAATCTATTTCAGTTGTTATGGAAATAAAATTAGTTAATGATCATAAACACCTTTTGAAAGTCCAATGCACTTTGTAACTATTGTTTTATGTGATAATTGATTGGTGCTAACTGCCCTACAGGAATACCAGCTCATGATAGGACTCAGTAATTGGATGCTCTGGGCTGCCTATTTCATCACGTTCTTAATTTTGAATTCAATTGTCGTCTTTCTTATGTGTCTCGTCTTCTTCATCAAGGCAAGTATCTGTCATATTACAGTGTACCACAGCTCTGTTTTGAGAAGGAAACAGAAACATGCTGTGAACTGAATGGGGCTCAGGTTGCCAGGAGAATGAAAATGTGGACACTCAGAAGCTGCTTATTCTCAGCAGATAATATTTAAATGTATATGGGCAAAGCTCTTTAGGAAACAAATTGTTTATTTAGCTGTCCATCTCACTGGGAAGTGTTATCCACCTCGCTAAGCTTGTAAAAATATATGGAAGGTGGTTTCACTTTGTTTTGCGGTGACTACTTAACAGTCTGAGGACTGCCAGTTAAGTTCAAGAACTCATCCTAGAAAAAGTACCACATACCGCATTACTAGCTATCGCTCCTGTCACCTGCTAGAATGGCCATCAGAGCTGTCCTTGTATTACCCTTGATATTCTGAATGTCATCAAAATGTCTTCCTTTCAAAATTTCCTTTATCTTCAAGTGGAGAAAAGTCACTGGGGGCCAGATCAGGTGACTAGGGAAGGTTTTCCACTACAGTTATTTGCTTACTGACTAAAAATGCCCTCACAGACAACTATACAGTTAAGTTTGTGAACTTGCCACTGTGCCACTGTGTGCAATGGCCATTCCAGAGAGAGTTCCAAAATTGCTTTGGAGAGTGGACTAGGAGCTGGCATTGGTGCAGAGCTTCCCTAGGGGAGTTCTGTGAAGGTGACCATGGTAATATTCAGCTATGAGGTAAGTAGCACTTAGAACAATTAAGTTCACAGGCTTCATTGTCAGACCTCATATAACTTAACTAGCTTCCTGATTGTTTTGCTAGATTGACAGTGTTCCAGTTATCCAGTTCAGTGATCCATCTCTCATCTTTGTCTTTTTCGTGTGTTTTGCCATCGCCTCAATATTCTTCACCTTTATGGTTAGCACCTTCTTCAATAAAGGTGAGTCCAAGACATCTCCTGTGAAAGATTCTCAGTGACTAAAAAAGTATTATCTAAAAAAGGATCATGTTTATGAGCTCCCACTAAACTTCAGTTGTTACCTCAAATGTAGCTCTGCTTACATTCTTACTAAAAAGACTAATATCATATGTATCTGAAATGCTTTGAAAGTAAGTGGTCTGTGAAAATGAATGTAGCACAGGATACATGAGAAAAAATAATAAAAACCAAAATAGAATCATATTTAAGAGCTCTTTCTAACCTTTAGCTCTGCATCATATATGGTACATGTCTACCCATCTACATGGAAGATTTTTTTGTGTATTCTGTGTGGAAGGATTAACGTCTTCTAGTGTATGAAGATTAGACAAGTTTGTGGAGAGAAAGAACATACACACACACAAATAGCTTGACTGAAAGAGTCTTTGCATTTAAATACCAGATCCTTATTTCATGTTGATTATATGTATGAGAAATACAGCACCTCCTCTGTTTAAGCTGACATTGACCTTGGGGAAATGAGTATCGTATGTACAAAAAGTGACTTGAAAAGACCTACAGAAAGCAATGAAAATTAATGGAGAAGAGTGTACATATGAAAAACAAGATAAAAATACTCCACCTTCAGATTGAGGTTAAGATATACCTAAGAAATTTTCCCAAAGAGGTTACTTTTGAAATATTTTGAAAGGATTAAGATGTAAGTCAAGTCAATGAATGCCAAGTATCCATTCATTCATTCGTTTCAATGTCTGCATCACTTACCTTGTTCCTGGGACAGTATCTGATATACAGAGGTTAACATGAGAACTTAAATGTGAAGAGCAAGTGTGACCAAATAATTCCATTTCACAGACATCTTTTTTCTCAGTACAGCGTCATGGATGTTACCAGTTAATGTGGAGGGGAGGTCCTCACAAGGCACACAATCATGTATACAACCTATAAGACAGTAGCAGCAACTAGAAAATTAAAAAAGCAAACCCATAGGTAACGAAAAGTTGTATGTCAACATGAGAAGGAATGTGATATAGTGATAAATATAGCACAGAGCAAATGTTTTCTGTTTCTAGCATTGTGGCAGACTAAACATCCTGGGCATTTTTCTGTGTGTCTTCTGGTGCATACAAACAAGATTTTCATTATGGTGCATACTTAGAAATGGAATTGCTGGGTCGTAGAGTTTATCAGTGTCCAGCATGACTAGGTCATGTCCAGCACTGTCAGAGTGGTTCTGCCAATTTAAAGCCCTCCTGGAAGATGATGAGTATTCTGTTGCTCCATACCTTTTGTAATATTTGTCACTGGAAAAGTTTAATTTGTGCCAGAATAGGGGCATAAAATGTTATAACAATACTTTCAAAATTTTATGGTTGTAAAATAAATAAACATACAATTTGCCATTTTAACTATTTTTAAGTGTACAGTTCAGTGACATTAATGACACTTAGAGTATGCATGACTCTAGTCTTTTTCGTTCTCATCTCTAAAGCCTGTCTCTCTATTCGTGCATTGTATTCTAGTCTTCACTCATCTGTTCAAAGACATACATTTTGCAATTCTCTCTGTTCTGTGGAATATTTTTTTCTCTGCTGGATCACTTATACTACCATACAGATATATTATTATTTGTTCCAACTTAAATAATATTTTATGAACCCCAATTCTACTTTTAGCTGCTGCCAAATTTCCTTGCACTATTTTGTCCCAAAATTTCGTAAAAGAGCTGTCTGTATTTGTTGTCACTAATTTGTCTCCTCTTATTTTCTTAAAAGTTTTAGTTATGAAAAATAACATGCATTGCTCAGTATATAAAGCATAAATTTCCTAGTTGGTGGGTGAGGTGTGTGATGTGAGGTATGAGGGAAAGCAAGAATTGTTCCTATTCGTGGGATAATCTTTGTTGTACTTAATACCCAGTGTTAATTGGCATGCTAAATTTAACTCCTGATAAAGTTGAAATGTTCTTTTCAGTGTTTTATCAGAGTCATAGTTTTGGAAGTCTTAATGCCCTATACCACATCCTTTACATGGACATCAACTTTGTATGTGTCTATTTATTCCGTGATTCCTCACCCCACCCTACCCCTGGCCTGCCAGTGTCGTGACATAGACTGAACTCAGAGTGTCTGAAAACAGTCTAGGTATTTACTAATTATGCCAGTAGTGATAACTTATAATTTCATTTTCAAAGTAGTATTTTATCGTGTTTTCCATAAGTTTTGCACAGCAAATTAGGTCTCTGTTTTTCACAGTGTTTCAACATTCTCATTAATTCATTCCTAGTTGTTCTGTTTCCAGCATTCTAGCTTCCTTGGTCCCTTACTTTCTCATGTTTGTTTTAGAGTAATAGTCGACCATTTGTTCTCATATAGATAATTTTTTAAAGGAGCTCGGTACTTATGGGTGATATTCTTTGTTTTTTTGAGCCAGTCTGTCATAACCTTGGGATAATTTTGTTTCATGATTTATAGAGTATCTCAGGGTGATATTCTCAGGGAGTACTTCAGTCTCAACCAGTCCAGTAATTCTGGATGGACTTTTTAAGAATCTGAGTTATGTTCCCCCTGTTCTCTGATTCTGTCCAGATCCAGGGTTGCCGTGTAGACTATAGATGGATAAATTTCTGAATAGTCCCTCAAATATTTCATTTCAGCTTTTCATTCATTTAGAAAGGTGTTCAAGCACTTACTACATGCCAGACATTTTATCATGTGCTGCAGGACCCAAGGCAACGCTAGTGGCATGGTGTTTGAGAGCTACTGCTGCTAACTAAAAGGTCAGCAGTTTGAATCCACCAGGCACTCCTTGGAAACCCTACAGGGAATTTCTGCTCTGTCTGGTAGGGTTGCTGTGATTTGGAATTGACTCAGCAGTAGCAGTTTTGCTTTGGGTTTGGGAGAGAGCATTGGTGACCAAAAGTCATGCTCATATTTCTCCTAAGTTTCTCTTAGTGTGCTCTTAAAATTAAAAAGGTATTCGTGTTGTAGGGTTTTGAAAGACTGTTTACACTGACCTTGTAATTTATTCTTATATGCAGCTAATTATGCTGTTTCTTTGGGAGGATTCCTCTATTTTGCCACCTACTTTCCATATCACATTGTCTTTGAAAATTATGGAATGATGACACATTTCAAGAAGCTAGCCTGCTGTCTCAGCTCAAATATTGCAATGGCACTGGGAATTCAGTTCTTAGTGAAGGCAGAAACAGACAGTGAGTATTATTTTGCTTTGCTCTAATAGATCTCTATTTTCTAACTCACAGGATATTCACATTTTAATACTGATCGATATTGCTCAACCACCCTGCAAAAAATTCAACAACTTCGTACTATCCTTTGTTGTGTGAGTCTTGCCACATTCTCTCCAAACATTTGCAACAAGTCTGTTAGGGCTTCTTCCTGCCTCTTTTCCGGAATTGCCACCCTGTGTCCAGTAGTAGAGGAAGACACAGTGTGGGTCTGCTTCTAAAAATTTATTTCGTCCTTCTTCCATGTGTACATTATTTACAAGAGTTTCTTCTGGTCTTTTGTTCCGCATATGAGCATCCATGGATATCTCCCAATGACTATAAATATTTTCCAAAATTATTTATTCTAGTGAACATTCATTTGGCATGAGGAGGGGTGGATAGAAAAGAATCATGTCTTAATTTATAGGTCTGCTTGTTCAGAAAGCTTGTTTTCCTGAACTTTTGGTATGTTTTTCATGAAGGCACTTCTTACATACTCAGTTGTTCTCTCAGACAACCTAAATTCTAAGGGTATAAGAAAGTAGTTGTTCATAATAGGTATCTCTAGAGAATAAAAACACATTTTTTTCCCTTCTCTATTTAATTATGGTGAAGATGAATAACTGTTTTTGTCTCAGCTGAAACCTAAATTAAACACCTCCTGTTGTGTTTTAGATGTTGGAATTAAGTGGAGTAACTTTTTGTCAGCACCACAATTTGATAACTTTGCCTTTGCCTATGTACTGGGAATGCTTTTGTTTGATGCTTTCTTGTATGGCCTTGTGACCTGGTATATTGAAGCTGTCTTTCCAGGACAGTATGGTATCCCTAAGCCATGGAACTTCTTCATGATGGTGAGTGATAACGCTTCTTCTATCGAGATTGCAGTCCTTAAGAACCTGTTTTTTAAAAGCTGTGAAAGCTATCGTGAATTAATTTTGTTCTGTCTGTAGTTTAATCAGCAGATCAGGTGAAAGAATGAGTCTCCTCTGCACTCCAGCCATACCAGTTCAGTGGTTTTTCATAATACATTGTAAAAGCCAAACCCATTACTGTCCAGTCAATTCCAACTAATGGCAACCTTATAGGACAGATTAGGGCTTCCCCATAGAGGTTCCAAGGAGTGCCTCATGGATTTGAACTGCCAGCCTTTTGGTTAGCAGCTATAGCACTTAACCACTAAGCTATGGGTTTCGAATACATTGTAAGCACTCCTATGTATATGTATATAAATATAAATATTCTGTCACGGCCTACAACTCCAAACTTTACAAGCTATGCCTTTTCTAGCCAAGTGTTTCATAGAAGTTTGAACTGAGAGCATAAACAAATGGGGCCGTTGGATGCCAATGAGGAGAGGTTTAGTTATGTCTCACATCTGGGCACTAACCATCTGCTTCATTGCCTGAGTTGGCCCAGAAAGCTTAAAGTTAAAACAATAGGTAATGATGGGCATCTACATGTTGCCCACCCTTGTCAATAAAAAACAAAACCCTTTGCTGTCAAGTCTATTCTGTTGCATAGCAACCTATAAAACAGAGTAGAACTGCTCCATAGTGTTTCCAAGGAACGTCTGGTGGTTTGGAACTGCCAACCTGTTTGGTTAGCAGACATAGCACTTAACCACTATGCCACCAGGGTTTCCTTCTCAGTCATTTCCTTTAATATCATTGGCTTATGTGTGGCTCAAAGAAGTGATACACTACTTTTTACTGTGACTTCATCTTAGGGTTATAATTTTAATAGAGTACTCTGTTCTTTGCCTAGATATTCACCTTGTAGCGAACTATCTCTGAAATTTAATCCCAGGAAACTTTTTGCAATTCACTGTAATGCAAAGCAAAACAGGCCAAAGTCTTTCCACATGTTTCATTCTTCAGTGCTGTTGGGGTGATTACAATTTTATTCCCTCTTCTTAGCGCTCTTACTGGTTTGGGGGATCAACTAAGAAGAATAACGAAAGAAGCCCGTTTTACGAGACATTTCAAAGCAAGTACTTTGAGGCTGAGCCTACTGACTTGGTTCCAGGTATCCAGATCAAACATTTGCACAAGGTATTGTTTAAAACAGTTCTCATTTTCTTGATGGGACTGAAGTTGAGTTTACAGTTCTGTATAGATGATCAGATACTAACAGTTCAGTACAGACGATCCAATATTAGTTACAACTCAAAAACCCTGGTGGTGTAGAGGTTAAGTGCTGTATCTGCTGACTGAAAGGTCACCAGTTCAGATCTGCCAGGCACTACTTGGAAACTCTCTGGGGCAGTTCTACCTGACCTATAGGGTCACTGTGGGTTGGAGTCGACTCAACAGCAGTGGCAGTGGAGCTACAGATCATAATCATCATGTTTTCTTTCCTTGAGAAAGTTGCAAATGAAATTTATGCAATGTGTGATAAAAAGCCACATCTTTGTCCTTCCTCTGGAATAGAATGGGGTTTTCTTAAAACTGTGGAAATACCTACAAATGTTTTTGTGTCTGTGAATGTTCTTGTTTTCAAAAGTAGAGCCAAGGTGGAGCCTGATGACTAGAGTATGTGAACATTAATTTTTGTTCATAACTATTTTGTATTCATCTGTAATCTCTTCTGACCTGGTGTTTGGCAAGGAGGGACTCTTGGACCTCTGTTATCTGGGATCAACTCTTGGCATGTAATACTCAGGTAACCCGTATGGGTACTGTCTTTATTCTCAACAGTCTGGTTAAAGTTGATTTGTACTATTAATCCCACGGTTTGTGGAAACTGGTAGTCCTTCTGAAGTTTCTGCTAATTTAGGGGGATCTTTATGTTCTTGGTGTCCTCTCAGCCTTCAGTATGCTGTACAGTATCTTCCCTTTCAGTTACATGTAAAATTCAATATTTTCCATGGTTCTCTCAGGAAGTCTGTTCACATCAAACATGTTTGTGGATGTTGTTGTTAGGTGCCCTCAAGTCAGTTCCGACTCCAGCGACCCTATAGGTCAGAGTAGAACTGCCCCATAGAGTTTTCAAGGAGCACCTGGTGAATTTGAACTGCCGACCTCTTGGTTAGCAGCTGTAACACTTCACCACTATGCCACCAGGGTTTCTCCATGGATGTTAGTAACCTGTAGTATAAATTGGGGCTTGACTGAGTTGATTCAAGAAATACAGACTATCATTGTTTGCTCAGCTCTGCTTACCCCGACTTCTTACAGTTTTTTCTTTAAGCTTTTCCTTTCAGATGAACTCTGATTGCTTTCTGTAATGCACAGATCACTCATCTCTCCTCCTGTTCCTTAGACTTGCATATCCAGGCTCAATGGCATGCTCAGAAGAACCAGAGATCTTTGTCATTCATTTGTTCATTGATTCATTCGTTCTTGGCATTGGAAATACAGCAGTGAAAAAGAAAGATTAAGATTTCTGCCCTTACAAAACTCAGAATCCAGTGTGGCTAGAAGTTAGTCAACATTTAGACAAACAAACGAAATACTTCTGTTGTTGTTTGGTGCCCTGGGGTCTGTTTTCTTTTCTTTTCTATCATGATTGAGTGAAAGTGTAAATTCCAATTTAAATTTGCGTGCCTGCCTATTTGCAGCTCCTTCTGCTCTCCTTGCCTGGTAACAGCACACTCCTCCTTTCCATTCTATACATGTCATATCCTCTTAACAATCTCTTGTCACCTTCTTTCCACCGTCTCCACTCCCCTCTAGTAAGAGGCCAGTAAGACAACATCCTATAGATGCGTAGAACCATAAAGTGCACACATGATATGGTCACTCTGTGTCCCAAAGTCCAGTCCATTCCTGTCCCAGGAATTGATCTCAGTAATGATTTATGATCAGGGGCAGCATCAGATCTAGGGACCATGCTCCCAGGGGAACTTTGAGGCCTTCAGACCATCAATTGTAGTCTTTTAGTGGAGTTCTCAGGGTGTACCCTTTTTTTTTCTCTTGTTGTCCCTGGGACTCAACATTGTGAGCCCCATTACGGCTGTCATTAATGGTGGCTGGGCATCATCTGGTTCTTCTAGTCACATGTTGATGTAGTCACCCATTCACTGTCTGGTGGTGGTGTCTGTCTTCTGGGTTCTCTTTCCCCCATATTGTTGTTGTCCTTGGTGATTATCTGTACCAGCTGAAATAAGACCATTTGGTGTACCTCAGATGGCAGCTTGCTAGCTTTTAAAACCTGGAGTCTATTTTCAATGCATAGGGACCCCATGTGGCAGAGTAAGACTGCCCCTTAGGGTTTTCTTGGCTGTAATCTTTACAGAGACAGATTGCCAGGTGTTTCTTCCACAGAACTGGTGGGTGGGTTCACACCGCCAGCCTTCAGGTTATCCGCTGAGCACTTAACCACTGTGCCACTTCTAGTACACAGAGAATGCCATTTAGAAGAGAAATTGTAACTAAGAGGTGAGATTGTTTCATGGCGATGTACTGTAGAGTTGATTTTCAACTTACAGGAACCCCATGTGTCAAGGTAGAACTGCCCCCACAGGGTTTTCTTGGCTTAATCTTTACAGAAGCAGATTACAGCAGTTCTTTTTCCACAGGACAGGTGGGTTCCAACTGCCAGCCATTTGGTTACAGCCAAATGTTTAACCGTTGCACCACCAGGGCTCTTTGAATGGATAGGATAGGGAGAAGCACTTTAGGGAGGTTATCCAAGGAAAGCCTCTCTGAAAAAGTGGCCTTTGTGGATCTGGTCACCCTCTCTGACAGTAATCTCAGGTGAACAGAGCCACTGCACCCCAAATCAGCTCCCTTTCCCTGGGACACTGTGTATCCAGTAATTGGTCTAGGTAGAGATACTCAGGTCCATCCCTTTGCTTCAGGTCAGGTCAACTCTAAATAGTCATCCTAGCTTCATAGCTCCCTGTCAGACTGACTTTGTTCTTAGTCCACTGTAGCCAAAAACTGTCTTCTCTCACAAGTCTGCATCCTTCCCTTGCCTTCCCCACGCAGACTTGATTCCAAAAGTACTACTGCATAGTTTTCCATCTTATGTAAACCTTATGAATGCTAATTTCTGCCTTAGAGTCCATTTCTCAGGGAATCTAGTTGGTGAATGTTGGCACCAGGAGTAGACTGAGAAAGCAGATGATGTAAGATGTGAGTTAGGCTCTGGTAGACGTTAGCAGTACAGTAGCATGGGTATTTCATAGACGGGGAATTGAGATAGCATACCAGGGGAAAGAAACGCACTAGTTGGTGCATGTGTCAAGCTGCTGGAAAACATGGGGGAGTAGAAGTAATAAGGGCCATGTAGTCAGATGGAGACAGACAACAAAAGACAATGTCCGATTAATCCACAGAGGCGAAATATGAAATCCAGATGACTTCCTAGGAAGCATATAAAGAAAAGTTCATCTCTAGCAGTCAAAGAACAGAAAAAGTTGAAAACTAATCCCCAGATTTAATCATAAGAGGAGCAGAGCTCCAGAGAAGATTAAATTCCCAGTATATGCAGGTTTGGTTGAAACCCTAAGACAGTAAATGGAAAATCTAATCAGACTCTTGAGTTCCATTTTTTTTTTCTCAAATGCTCAGCCAGTAAAAATGGCCCACTGCTGTCTTAAAGACTAGCATTTCTTTGTACCATCCTTGAAAATTGGTTAGTGGCCTTTGCTCCTCCCCAGTAAAAACTAACTCATAACGCCTTCTCAAGGATTTTTCTTGTCTCCACTTCTGGCCACTAAGAAACACTGTGGGCTATGTCACAGAATTTAGTAGCTAGCCTCTGAGATGTCTGCCAGTGATCCATACTTCCTGGTTTTTGTGCTTTTGAATAGGGTTGAACCAGCTGACCAAACAAAAACTACAAAGGTGGCATCAGTCCTTTTGGAGGCCATAAGGAAAGGCTTGTGGCTTCCTCTTTGGTCTCTCAGATCACTTACTCTAGGGAAGTCAACTGCTGGAAGACACTGAAGAAGTCACCTAAATGACTGCAGAGAGTTCCGTGTGATAGGCGTCCTCCCTTCAGCAGCCAGTGTCCACTTACCAGCGATGTGTGTGAACTGCTTTGGAAGCAGAGCCTACAGTTCCAACCAAGCTTTCAGATGACTGGAGCCCCAGGCCACCTTATGAGTGCAAAACCAGGACAAACCCTGAACCATGGCTGCCTACCTGAGCATTCCTGAAGCCAGAGACTATAAGAAACAGAAATGTTTGCTGTTGATGTATGAAGCTGCTAAGTTTTGGTAATCTGTTACTGAAAAATATGTAACCAAAACAGTTAGCAGCACCTGGAAGTGGGATGCTGCCTCATGAAAAAACTAAAAGTGTGAGAGCAGCCTTGCTACTGGGCAGTGGGTAGGAGCTGGAAAAACCTTGAAGAGAATGTTAGTAAAAGCCTTTGTAAAGAGCCTGTAACAGGTTGTTAGCAGAAGCCTGATGTCTGGAGGGCAGCTACCATTGAGAAGTTAAAGGAAAGTGAGGAAATTCTTATTGAAAACTGGAGGAAGGAAGATCCTTGTTAGGCAGTGACGGAAAGTTTATCAATACCATCAACTATAGCAATGTGGAAAATAGAAAATGTGCGTAAGTGACATAAATGATAGCAGTAAGGAGATTTCCTGGCAGATTATTGAAGAAACTGCCTGGCTTCTTGTTGCCTTGCAGTAAACTATTATTATAGGTGAGAGGAGAGAGATAAACTCAAGAAAGAACTGTGAAGTATGAAGGATCCAGACATTGTTTTTCAAAATTCCCAGCCTCTCGAGATGACAGTTGCCATTAAAATTAAGAAATGTCTTCCAAACAAAGATAAAATCTAGGGCAGTGTCAGCAAAACTTCACTAAAGTTGAAGCCAAGCTGATGTTGACTGTAAAACCTTTTGTTTAAAGACCTCAGAAAGATCTGTGTTGGTGCCTCAGAGAAGTAGTCAGTGGCACACTAGAGACTCTAACAAGCTAAAGATGTTCTTTTTCAGGAGCCCGAGCAGAAACTCAAAGTAGAGGAGGGATGACTTCAAACATGTTTGTGGGTGCGTCTTTCATGGCTAGGGTGAATGAAATGTTTGAAAGAGTGTTAGACTAGAAGAAATAGCACCAGCTGGCACCTAAAATGACAGAGACAGTAAAAAAATATAAAGAGGGCTTTGAACCATAAAACATCTGTAGGCAAAATAGGTTGAAACCATAAGCTGCAAACACAGGCTGCTTTTCACTGCAAAGAAAGGATGACTCAGAGGCTAGAAGTAAGGGTTCAGTGGACAAAGCCAAGAACGATGGAGAATTATTCTCTGGTCTTGTGTCCTAATCAGGGAATTGCCAATATGTGCCCTGCAGAGTTTCAGAAATTCTATGGACCAGTGACTCCTGTGTGCTTCCTGTTTTCCCCTTTTTTGAATGGGAATGTATGTAGTGGTTAATCTGTATTTATCCCACCATTTTATATTAGATTTATGTGTGTGAAGAGGAAGGGAGGAGGGCAGACTTCATGTCCATTCAGTTCACAGTGGATGTCTCTTGGTGCTCCCTTACCAGGTTTGGCAGTAAATGGGCAGTTACAGCAGGAATGAACTGAGAAATGCTCTGTAAGCTCAGGGTGGATAAGCTATCTTAACCAGCAGAGGTGCCTAGGATGACAGGCCCTACCCTGGACAGTAAGGGAGGAAGGTAATAGATAACCATTGCAATGTCAGGATAAGCACAGGGAACAGTTCATTCCATCTCTGATCTTCCCCAGTAGAGTCCTGAAGGAAACCCTGGTGGTGTAGTGGTTAAGAGCTATAGCTGCTAACCAAAAGGTTGGCAGTTCAGATTCACTAGGTGCTCCTTGGAAGCTTTATTGGGCAGTTCTGCTCTGTCTGACTCACGATAAGTCAGAATCGACTCAGTAGCAATGAGTTTGGTTTGTTTTTTTAGAGTCCTGGATGAGCCCTGGTGGCACATTGCTTAAGAGCTCAGCTGCTAACCAAGAGGTTGGCGGTTCAAACCTAGTAGCTGCTCCTTGGAAATCCTATTGGCCAGTTCTACTCTGTTCATTAAGTCGCTGAGAGTCAGAATCAACTTGATGGCAATGGGTTTGTTTCGTTTCGTTTTGTTTGTAGAGTCCTGGGAGGAGCCCTGGTGGTGCAGTGGTTAAAGCAATTGACTGCTAATTGAAAGGCTGGCAGTTTGAAGCCACCAGTGGCTCTCTGGGAGAAAGACGTGGCAGTCTGCTTCTGCAAAGATTTACATGGCCTTGGAAATCCCATGGGGTAGTTATGAATCAGAACTGACTCAGTGGCAGTCGGTTTGAGGTTAGAGTCTTGGAGGATCTACTTCCAGAACGTAGATGAAGGAGGAATATCCAAGCAATGCAAGGAATGGATTCTCATCTAACGCCTGGTAGGTGGAAGAGTTAACACCCCCGCTACAGAGAAAGTGTCACTAGTACTTCAGTTGTTAGCCCTCAGATGTCACTTTGTCAGTTGTTTTAGCTGAAGAGACTCACCTCACCAATGCTGCCTTCCTGGGACAACCTAAATCTGGTGCATGGACCATGTGAAGGTTTAAGAGGCCATATCCCCTCAAACTGGGATAACTCTGAAGGGCCATCTTAATCTGAGACTTCCTGATTGGGCCTTCTGAGGCCTTGGAACAGCTTAGCTGCAGCTTACTTTCTCCCTCTGCTCAGTGATCCTTCCGCTCCTTCCCTCCGCAGGTCCTCATCTTGAGAGGACTCCTAAATCAATTTCCTACGTGTTAATCTACAGAGTGTGTTTCCACGCAGCACCTGGTGGATTTGAACTGCTGACCTTTTGGTTAGCAGACATAGAACTTAACCACTGTGCCACCAGGGTTTCTACGTTAATTGTAGCTATTTTAAATTTATAGTCTTTATAAATCCAACATTTCTACCATCTGTAAAGCTGGCTCTGATATGACTGTGATTTTTGCTTTCAGCCTGGCTTGTAATTTTTTGTTGAAGTCCAAATGTAATATATTAGGTAAGAGCAACTGAAGTTTTTTCAGTTGTAAAGCTCTGTTGATGTTAATGTGGTCATAAGGTGTGGGAGGAGGGGAAGCATTGTACAGTGCTGTGATTAGGTCTCAGTCCTTCAGTGAGCCTGTGCCCCTAAGTTTTGACTTTCACAAGTGCTTCTCAGCTTTTTTATTTTTTTCATCCATAGGTGAAACAAGAGAGCTAGAGGTTGCCCAGAGTTGGGTGTTTCCTTTTCCCCAGGTCCAGTTTTAACAGACCCTATTAGGAATTTACCTTTCCCAACTTTGAAGATTGGGAGGGGACTGACGTTGGGCTATGCTCCTCCCACAAGAGGAAAGCTAGGTGGGTATGGAGCTGAGTGAGTCCCCTCCTCCAAGTCAGTTGGGTAACAAAACCCACACTGGCTAGGCTCTGAGAAAGATGTCTTCTTTGAGTGTAGGCTGTTGTCCAGAACAAAGCATTATTTCAAAATAGTTAAGTAGACTCTCATTCTGCTATAAGCATGAAGGGATTTCTCTCTTGAGATTCATGTTGAACATTTTGGGCTTTTGGATATGAAACTGATAAAAGTGTGCCCTACCCCCAGGTTTGTCTCTAGGCATTTTTATCTCTCAAGCTAATTCACAGTCAGCCTTTATCACTTAGTCAGTAAGCTTTTAGTATTCCTACCCAACCCTAAGCAGCCTCTGCTCCCATTAAACAGCGATGACCACAGCAGTCTCTGGATTTGTGTCTCTCTCTCTGTCTCCTGCTTCAGGGTAGTGATTTCTTCTGTGACCCCAGTTCTCTGATGGATCTAAGAATAGTTGTTGATTTTCAGATACTCATTTTTTTTTTCCTTGTTGTGAGGACAAGAGGGATGACTTCCAAATTCCGTACATGCTAGAAATGCCTATTGGTTGGTTTTTAATTGAAGGCTTAAAAAGTTAAGCACTCCATTTTGGACAAGCAAGTAGAGATTTCTAATAAGCAGTTAACATCAGTCTGGTGGTTAGGAAAGATATAGGATGAGGACACGTAAGACAGAAGCCCTTTGGGATTGAAGATTTAAAAAAAAAAACAAAAGGTTTTTGCTCCCATTACACAGATACCTGCTTTTTATTCACCATCAGTGGATGGTGAATATTTTTACTTTCAGTAAAAATATCATGGATTTGAATCCTAATTCTTCCATTTAAGTATTGTGTTTCCTAAACTGTTTTAAACTCCTTTTTTTTTAGAACTCATTTCAAATCATGTTACTGATTTGACCAGTTTCTAGTCCAGGCAAGCAGATGTTCATATACAGTCTCTCCTTTAGGCACTCGTTTTCCTTGAAGTTCAGGTTGGTTGATTTCCATGAAACCTCACCTCTGTGGTGGATTTTAGAAAAGTTAAAATGGTATAGATTATTAAATTCTTTCTTGTTACGTGGGAGTCATGTTATTTTGAACTTTTGTATCTTAATCAGAAGCATTGCTAATCTAGACATAAGGAATTTGAGATACCTGTAAAACATCTTGGTGTAGGTTTTCATTGGCCAGTTCTCCAGATTAGGGGAAAGACACTGACTGATGAAGATTGTTACAGTATTAGTTTCAAGATAAAGCTGGAGTAGGTGAAATTGCTAAAGGAATATTTATATACATACTTTGGAATACAAAAATTGATGTTATGCCTTCACATATTTACTTTTCAGTTTTACTCTGCTTACACTTTGATTTTTTTTTCCCCTCATAAAATTGACAATATGTTATTGCTTTTTCTATGGATAATTGATACCTGTGCTTGTTCTTTACAATTGACAGTGACAGGTATAAAGTTAATATTTGTGGATTTTTTTCCCCACAGACATTCCAGTTGCAGAATTCTACCAAAATAGCTGTAAAAGACTTGTGTCTAAATTTATATGAGGGACAGATAACTGTTCTTCTGGGACATAATGGAGCAGGAAAGTCCACCACTCTGTCTATTCTTTCAGGTATATGTTCAGCTCTATTCAGAGGGGGAACCATGGGTGCCCTTATGCAGAAACGGTGAACAAACTTATGACACTTTTCTGTGCCCCTTGATAATGACAGTAGTCATTTCAGTGATATATAAAGTTTTTCACTAATCTTTCTTTATAAGTTTTAAGAATTTTTGTGATGTATAAATGTTAAAAGAACATTTATTTGGAGATTAAAAAAAAAGAGGACAGTACATAAAGACAAAAAAGGTCAGTCTCCCAAGAAGACATAGCCATTCTAAATGTGTGTGCACCAAACCGCATAGTATTAAAATATTCAAAGCAAAAACTAGTTTGAAAGAAATACACAAATGCACAATTACAGTTGGGGAGTTCAACACCACTCTTGCAGCAAATTGATAAAAATGCTAGATAGAAAATCACCAAACATGTAGAACTTAAAACAACCAACAGGATCTAACTGACATTTATAGAAAACTGCAAACAACAGCAGAATATACATTCTTTCGACCACCCAAGATAGACCATATCCTAGGCACCCCTAGGAAAGAATAGGACTTTTTAAGGCAGAAGGCAATTTTAACTCCAAAGTCAAAATTAGAAAAGGAGTGCAGCAAGGTTGTATCCTTTCACCTTACTTACTCAGTCCGTATTATGTCACAGCAGGTGACACAGTCTCGCTTGCTGAAAATTAAGACTACTTGAACGGTTTCCTGATGAAGATAGAACACTGCAGCCTTCAGTGTCCATTGCACCTGAATAGGAAGAAAACAGAAATCCTAACAAATGGTATAATGAAACATCATGATAAAGATGAAATTAAAATTATCAAAGATTTCATTCTGCTTTGAAGCAGCAGTCAGTAAATCAAATGGCATATTGCACTGGAAAATTTTACTGCAAAAGACCTCTTTACAGTGTTAAAAAGCAGAAATGTCATTGATGACTGAGACACATGTGACCCAAGCCGTGGTATTTTTAATCACCTCATATGCATGTGAAAGCTGAACAGTGAAAAAGGAAGATGGAAGAAGAAATGACACATTTGAATTGTGATGTCAGCAGAGAATACTGAATGTATCACGAACTGCCAGGAAAACAAACAAAGCAGCCTTGGAGAAATCACAGTCAGAATGCTCCTTAGAAGTAAGGATGATGAATTTCATCTCACTGACTTTGGACATGTCAGGAAGGACCAGTTGCTTTAGAAGGCCGTCACTTTTGGTAAAGAGTACAGGGTCAGGTAAAAAGGAGGAGACCCGCAGTGAGATGACCTGGCACAGTGGCTTCAGCAGTGGGCTCTAAGACAGCTGTGATGGTGAGGATGGCACAGGATTGGGTAGTCCTTCATTCTGTGATAAAGAGATCCCCATGAGCCAGGGCTGGCTAACAACCACCGAAGGAGACTGTTGTTGAAAAATGAAACCTCTGAAACAAATGTGAAAACAGGACTGCAGGACAAAGGGTAAATTGTAATGGACACCTTTCAACACAGTTCTCTTTGGAGGGTGTTTTTAAAGTAAGGTTAATGAGTTACAGGTTTTAAAGTGATGTTATTGTTAGGTGCCGTCGAGTGTATTCCAACATATAGACACTCTGTGTACAACAGAATAAAACACCACCTACTCCTGGGCCATCCTCATAATCAGTTTTTGTAGCCACTGTCAGTTCATCCCATCAAAGATCTGCCTTTTCTTGCTGACCTTCTGCTGTACCAAGCATGACGTCTTTCTCCAGGAACTGGTCCCTCCTTATAACATGTCCAAAAAATGTGGGACAAAGTATTCCCATCCTCATTTCTAAAGAGTGTTGTAGATATACTTTTTCCAAGACAGATTTGTTTATACTCTTGGTAGTCCATAATAGGTTCAGTATTGTTCACCAACACCTTAATTCAAAAGCATCAATTCTTCTTCAGTTTTCCTCATTCATTGTCCAATTTATGCATGCATATGAAGTGACTGGGAATATCATGGCTTGGGTCAGGTGCACCGTAGCTCTCAATGTGACGTCTTTGCTTTTTTAAAATGTTAAAGAGGTCTTTTGCTGCAGAATGGCTCAGTGCAATAGATCCTTTGATTTCTTGACTGTTGCTTCCATTAGTGTTGAGTATGGATCCAAGTAAAAGGAAATCCTTGACAGCTTCAGTCTTTTCTTCATGTTGAGGTGTAATCCATACTAAAGACTGTGGTCTTGGATCTTCATCTGTAAGTGCTTCAAGTCCTCTTCACTTTCAGCAAGCAAGATTACATCATCTGCATATCACAGGCTGTTAATGAGTCTTCCTCCAATCCTGATGCCTAGTTCTTTTACAAACAGTCCAGCATCTCAACTTATTTGCTCACCATACAGACTGAATAAGTATGGTGAAAGAATTCAGCTCTGACACACACCTTCCCTGATCTTAACCCACTCAGTGTTCCCTTGTTCTCTTTGGACAACTACCTCTTGGACCATGTACAGGCTCCATATGAGCACATTAAGTGTTCTGGAATTGGTGTTCTTTGCAATGTTATTTATAATGTATTATGATTCACATAATTGAATGTCTTTATATAGCCAATAAAAGTCAGGTAAACATCTTTCAGTATTCTCTGCTTCCAGCCAAGATCCATCTGACATCAGCAGTGATATCCCTCAGTCCACACCCTCTTGTGAATCCAACTTGAATTTCTGGCAGTTCCCTGTTGATACACTGCTACAGCCATTTTTGAATTATATTAGTGAGGTTGTTTATTTCAGCATTGCATTGGATCACCTTTATCTGGAATAGGCGTGTATATGGAGTGCTTGCAGTTGTTTAGCCAGAGAGTTGTCTTTCAAATGTCTTGGCATAGATAAGTGAGCAGAACATCTCAAGTGATGCTCCATCAATTTGCCTAGCTTCATTTTTCACAAACGCCTTCAGTGAAACTTGTACTTCTTCCTTCTGTACCATCAGTTCCCAATCGCATACACGTCTTAAGATGGTGGAATGGCACTTTTTTACTGTAAGTGGAAGTATATAATCCAAATGAATTTTGCATGCCTGCCTGTCTACGGCTCTTCTGTCCTTGCTCTGTGACAGCTCACTCCTCCTTTTCAATTTATACTTGTCATATCCTCTTAACAAGCCCATGCCCACTCCTCTGCACCCCCTTCTCTCCCATCTAGAAAGAGACCAGTGGGACAGCCTCCTATAAATGCATAGAATGATAAAGTACACCCATCATATGGTCACATTGTGTCCCCGAGTCTAGTCCATTTTTGTCCAAAGAGTTGACCTCAGTAGTGTTTTCTAGACAGGGGCAGCAGCAGGTCGAGGGGCCATGCTCTCAGGGGATTCTCCAGGCCATCAGACCATCAGTTGTAGTCTTTTTGTAGAGTTCTTGAGCTGCACCCCTCATTTTCTCATGGTGCCACAGGGACTCAACGTTATGTGCCCCATCACAGCTGTCTTCGGTGGTCGCTGGGCACCATCTGGTTCCTGTGGTCACAAGTCGATAGTCTCCCATTACATGAGTCCTTCAGTCTCCCGGGCTCTTTTTCCCTCGTGTCTTTGGTGTTCTCGGTGATCATCTGTTCCGGCTGAGTTGGGACCATTTGGTGTACCTCAGATGTCAGCTTGCTGGCTTTTGAGACCCTAGACATTCTTCACCAATATGGGGTGCAAAAGAGTCTCCTAGCAATAGAGTAATTATGCCCATTGACCTCAATGTCCCCCAAGGGCATGGCACCCAGACTCCACCGCTGCTACTCTATCCTTGCAATATTGGGTTGAGGTTAGAAGAGCTTTCAGTTTATGGCAAAGTCCAGTTAAGTTCATCTGCTTTCTACTGTGTACTATGACTGCTTTCACCTAACCAAATGTCTGTCAACTAATCTATAGCCAACCCTCTCCCTCCCCACCCTCATAGCTGTCAGAGTCTTTTCTTCTGTTTGTAAGTCTATTTTTAAGTTTGTTAAGTCTCACACAATATTTGTCCTTTTGCCACTGACTGATTTCACTTAGCATAATTTCTTCCAGTTGAAACCAGATTATGAGATGTTTCCTAAAATCGTCATTGTTTCTTATCATTGCATGGTGTTCACTGAGTATATGTGCGATAGTTTGTTTATTTGTTCATCTGTTGATGGGCAGCTAGTCTGATTCCATCTTTTTTGCTGTTGTGGACTGTGCTGCAATAAACATTCATATGCATGTGTCTCTTTGTGTGACAGTCTTTGTTTCTGAAGGATAAATTCCAAGCAGTGGGATTACTGGATCAAACAGTATACCTATTTCCAGCTTTTTTAAGGAAGTGGTGGCTGATTTCTTTTTGGTGCAGTGACTCTGTGTATTCCTTCCGTCTTTTGATGCTTCTTGTGTCATTCAGTTTTCTCTCACAGGATGCTTCAGTACTACAGCTCAGGGCATGAATTTTTTCTTAAGTTTTTTCAGCTTGTACAACACAGAGCACACTTTTCCCGTTTGGTTTTCTAGCACCAGGTACCTGCGCATTTCGTTATTATGGTTTACTTTGTCTTTCTGAGCCACCCTTTAAAATCTTCTGTTCACCTCTATTGCTTCATCATTTCTTCCTTTTGCTTTAGCTACTTGGCATTCAAGAGCAAGCTTCAGAGTCTCTGCTGATACGCATTTTAGTCTTTTCTTTCTTTCTTGTCTTTTTAATGACCTCTTGTTTTTTTCATGTATGATGTCCTTGATGTGTCATCCCGTAACTCTTCTGGCGTTTAGTCATTAGTGTTCAGTGTGTCAAATCTGTACTTGATATAATCTCCAAATTCAGGTGAGATATACTCGAGGTTATACTTTGGTTCTCGTGGACTTATTTTAATTTTCCTCAACTCCAGTTTGAACTTGCAATTCATGATCTGTTCCACAATCAGCTCCTGGCCACATTCTAACACTGATGATACTGAGCTTTTCTGTCATCTCTATTCACAGACATAATCGAGCTGATTCTTCTGTATTCCCACTGCTAAGGTACATTTGTATAGTCATCATTTATGTTGTTGAATAAAGATATTTACAGTGAATAGTTGTTGGTCTTACAAAGTTTTTTCATGCGAATATCTGTGTTGTCTCTGTCACTAAGTCTATGCTTTTCAACTACTGATCCTTTCTCATTTCTCATCTTCACAGTCCAGTTACCCGTAATTATCAGTGCAGCTTGTTTCCATGTTTGATCAACTTCAGACTGCAGAAGTTGATACGGATCTTCAGTTTCTTCTTCCTTGGCCTTAGTGGTTAGCTCCTAAATTTGAATATTACTGTCATTACCTGGTCGTCTTTATGGGCATATGGATATTATTCTGTCACTGAAAGTAATGTTTTTCAGTATAGATCTTGAAATATTCTTTTTGATGATGAGTGCAACACCATCCCTTCTCAATTTCTCATTCCCAGGATGGTAGACCATAGGATTGTCCATCTCACTACCAGCCAATCAGTTTCTCTTAATGCGATGATTTGTGTGTTGCTGTGGTGCTAGAAGTATTTCACATACCACCGGGGTCATTCATGGTGGGCAGGTTTCATTGGTGCTTCCAGACTGTGACAGAATGGAAAGAAGGACCTGGCAAGGTACCTCTGAAAAAATTGGCCATTGAAACTCTTATGGGTAACAGCAGAGTATGGTATAGTGTCAGAAGATGGAGCTCCTAAGGTTGGAAGACACTCAGAATACTACTGAGGAAGGCCTTCTCTTCAAAATATAGTTGATCTTAATGATTTGGATGAAGTAAGGCTTTTAGAACCTTCTTTTGCTCATATGGCATACCTTAGAATGAGATGATACCTCTGTAGACATCCTATTAATAACCAGAACATGAAATACATGAAGTATAAATCAAGGAAAGTTGAAAGTTGTCAGAAATGAAATGGAATGCTAGAAGATTGATATCTTAGGCATTAGTGAGCCATTTTTTAATTTAAAGCAATATTACCTATTAAACTTGGCTAATTATTTTAGCTGTGTATAAGTGTGTATTTTTAAATTATTGTATTGAATATGTGTTATCTATTTCAAATTGAATCTAAAGTGTTCAAAAACAACATTTTTCTTTTTTTTTTTGTCTGCATTGTCAAGTTTTAATTTGCCAAATTCTGGAACAGGGCCCAGCTGATGGTTCATAAATATTAAATGGATGATGGCAGTGTTGCAGTGTTCTAATGTAGAAAACTCTTTAGGGTTTTTATTACCTAAGTTATTTATACTCCTTCATAATGATGAATAATTAGAACATATATTTAAACAAGCAGCAGAATAAAAATGTTTCCAATCTTTTCACTTACAATGATAACCACTGATATTTTCCAAAAATTTCTTGTCTGTGAAATATTGTTAATTCTTGTGAGTAGTTCATGAGTAGACTTAAAAGCTGAGGTGTTGTTGATTGGTGTATTGTCACATTTTTGTCGTGAAAGCTAATCTTCTCCTTGTCTTCTGCTTAATTCTAGGCCTCTATCCTCCTACCACTGGGACGGCCTATATTAATGGATATGACATCTTGAAGGACATGGTCCATATCAGAAAAAACTTGGGCTTGTGTCCCCAGCAGGACTTGTTATTTAATTACTTGACAGTATCAGAACACCTTTATTTCTATTGTGTGGTGAGCCAAAGATTTGTTCCTTTTCCCAGCTGTGTTTGTGTTCTTCAGGTAGACTACCAATGATCAAGATCCTTATTTTTATAAATTCAAAATTTAGCCTTAAGGAATTCTCCTTTACACATAAATGGAGAAAGGGAGAAAAAAAGTATAAAAATAATGTAAGAAAAGGACTGGATTAAAACGTTTCTAAGGTTAAAGTTACAAACGCCTGTATAAACTTTGACTCCTCCTTCTAGATTAAAGGAATACGTGGAAAGCTGCGTGCTATGGAAATTGACCACATGCTGTCTGCTTTTAACCTGCTAGAGAAGCGGAATGCATATTCACAGTCGCTGAGTGGGGGAATGAAGCGCAAACTCTCCATCATTATAGCGCTTATAGGGGGCTCCAAGGTAAAAGAAAAAAATCCGCTGAGAGCTGATATGGATCTAACACTCTAAAAGAAACCTGCCAAATGACAATCAGATAGGATTCACATTTTTCAGTCCAGTTAGTGTAATATGGTCACAAGGTTAGCATTATTTCAGCATTCCTAATTCAGTTTTAGTCTAAATTTATTAACTTACTTAGCTAGACAAGTGACTGAAAAATGCAAACCTAGAGTGAGCCCCATGACTGGTAAAACACTAAGTGGCATGGCATTTATTAACAATGATCATGGAACTGTTCTTTTGGTCTCCAGGTAGTGATACTTGATGAGCCTACCTCTGGCATGGACACAGTTTCAAGGAGGGTCACGTGGGATCTCCTTCAGCAGTATAAACAGGACCGTACGATCTTACTGACCACCCACTACATGGAGGAAGCTGATGCCCTGGGTGACCGCATTGCCATCATGGTCAAAGGAACCCTGAAGTGCTGTGGTTCTTCAGTCTTCCTGAAACAAATATACGGTGTCTCTCTCTTTTCTTATTTGTAGGATAGTGATACTGTAATAATATCCTCCTAACATGATTTTTATTCCTTTTCGTCTCTCTAAAGAACAGTCGCTTCCTCTGTCCTATTAGTTAGGACACGACTATTCAAAGCATTTAATCATTTTAGTTATTCAAAGCTATTTCCAACTGTTTTGTTTATATTACCTAGTGTTACATTGGAGACCCTGGCAATATGGTGGGTTAAGTGCAGTTGTCTCTCCAATGAAATTCGATAGATAGCCAGGCTAACAGATAGACATGGAGATAATGAGTAGATAGACTGGGAAGCTGATAGCTTATAGGGACAATGTACAAGACTAGTTCCTTGTATCTTTTTTGTTAAACTGGTATTGAATAACCTCTATATGTGAAGCTCTGGTGGCGTAGTGGTTAGCTGCTACAGCTGCTAACCAAAAGGTTGGCAGTTCAGACCCACCAGTTGCTCTTTGGAAGCTCTATAGGGCAGTTCTACCCTGTCCTGTAGGGTGGCTATGGGTCAGAATCAACTTGATAGCAGTGGGTTTGGTGTTTGGTTTATATATGAAAAATCTTTTCTTCCAGTCTGGAGAAAAATTTTTCAAAACTTGGAAAATAGCAAGTATGTCTTAATAGCTTTGTTACCTCTTGTAAGGTTGTTGTAGGTTGTTACTCAGAATTACCTATGCACCAATCTTTTTTGTCTCTCTAAATAAAATTTCAATACTTCATCCCCAGTATTTATTTCCATGATCTTTTTAAGTACTAGCACTATCTAATATATTACTCATTCATTGTATTTTTTTTAATTAGTACTCACTCCCTAGAATATACATTCTTATCAAGGGAGAATTTCTTTGAATCAAAGTATAATTTGCATACAGTACAATTAATATATCTCATGTGTTCTGTTTGATGAATTTTTATAATTGTAGATATCATTTGACTCCAAGAAAAATAAGATAAAAATAAAACTTTCATGGCTCCAGATAGTACTCTTCACCCACAGAGGCAACCACTTTCTGAAATATATATTCATATATCAGTTTTGTATGTTCTTGAATGTCATGTGAATGAATTATACAGTTTTTCCCCCTGGTTTATTTTCCTCAGCCCAGTGTTTTGAAGATTCATCTATAATGTTGCTTGTATCAATCATTCATACATTTTTATTGATCATTAGTATTTCATTGTATGAATATACCAAGCTTTTTTTTAAATCCAGTCTACTCTTTTTTTTCCAGTTTATTTTTGTTGTCATCATTCTTGAGAACATATACAGCAAAAACATACAATTCACATTTCTATACATACCATTCAGTAGTACTGATTACATTCTTTGAATTGTGCAGTAATTCTCAGTTTTCTTCTTTGCATTGTGTCTCCTCCACTAACATAAACTCACTGCTTCCTAAAATTTCTTCCTGTCTAATCGTTCCAGTTGGTGTTGTCAGTTTGATCCCACATAGATAAATCTTAAAAGCATAGTGGGCAGGGCTGACATTCGTTACTGGTTAGCTGAAGTATTCTTTAGTTTAAAGAAGACTTCAGGGGATACTTTTGGTTTGAGTTTAAAGATTATCTCAGAACTCAGTTTTGGGAGTTCATCCATCCTCCACAGCTCCAGAATGTCTGGATTCCATGGGGATTTGAAATTATGTGCTGCATTTTGTCCCTTTTGATCAGAATCCTTCTATACAATCTCTGATCAAAACATTGATTCAGAAAACTGGGCACCAGCATATTCTGGTCGTTGCTATATAATTTTCTTTTTAACCATGGTAGCCTTTTATTCAAATAATATTATACAATTTCTTGTATAATGTAAGGCTGTCATAATAGTGTAGCTCTAATTCCCCACATCCCATACTCTGTACTCTTTTGGCCACACAGTTTACTTCTATAGATATATAATTAAAACAAAACAAACAAAAAAAAACCCCAAAAAACTCAAACCCACTGCCATCAAGTCAATTCTGACTCACATTGACTCCACAGGACAGAGAAGAACTGCCCCATAGAGTTTCCAAGGAACCCCTGGCAGATTTGAACTGCCAGTCTTTGGGTTAGCAGACATAGCACTTAACCACTGTGCCACTAGGGTTTTCTTCAGTTTTTATATATCGTTTTATTAAAGTGCAGGCACACTTATTCATTTACATATCATTTATGACTGTTTTTACACTACAGTAGAAGGATTAAGTGGTTGTGACAGGAATTCTCTGACCTGAAAAACCTAAAATATTTAGTATCTGGTCCTTTTTAGAAAAAGATTCTGGTCACTCTATTATAGTAACTGAGGAAATGTGGGTTTAAAAGCATAGACATTTAGTATTTTTGAGAAGGTATCTGATTAGCAAGCTGTTATATTTCTTAGCACCTAGTAATGTATAACTTCTACTTCATTAATAACTAGCAAAATTAGTTAATATGATTTATAATTATCAGTAATTTATTTAACTAAATGCAGAGATATTTGAATCATGTTGTCCATAAGGCAACCACAGCTATTCCTGTGGCAAACACCCATTGTCAGGTGGAGGACCTTGGTGTAGACCCAGGTATCCAACTGCCCTCCCCTAAGCCTTCAAAGGGCAGTTATAGTGTACTTAGTGAAAGACTGATGTGTCTCAGGGACTGTTTTTCCAGCTATTCTGCCCTGCCCTGAGCCTTCAGAAAGCTACTGCAATAGTTTCTTTAGAGTCCTGGAGTGCTTTGGAAGTATTTTTCTCTCAGCTGTGCAACCCCATTTTCTGAAGGACCAATGCAAAGTGCATTTGGTGCAGGTGCAGGGAGTCTTGGAAGAATTCTCAGAGAGCTGGAATTAGGGATTTTTATTTAATTTATGTACGGCATGGCATATAATAGGCCCCCAATAAATATCTGCTTAATGAGTATTAATCTGATCATCTCAAATTTCATTGTCAGTAGGACAGCAGGCCAATCAATAACAGATGCTCTTCATTCTGTCTCTACTTTATAACCCAGATCATTACCAGTCCCTGAGATAACTTAGGAAACTATAAAAGGAGTATTTACTAAGATCCTTGAGTTATAATCAAATGACTTGTGCCATGCTATGTCTCCTAGCTCACACAAACCACAGAAAGTTATATTTGGTCTCACAAAAGTATTGAAAGTACAAAAATGTTTTATATGTTCCTCTAAATGACTTTTCTTAGGTGTGGGATACCACATAATCATGGTGAAGGAACCTCACTGTAACACTGAAAAAATCTCCAAGTTGCTTCGTCAGCATATACCAGAAGCTATACTAGAGAACAATGTTCAGAGTGAATTATCGTATATTCTGCCTAAAGAGTACACACACAGGTATGGATCCAGAGAATGCTAAATAATTGGTCTTTTATATAGCAAGAAATTTTTATTATTATTATTTTTTAATTTTCTTGGTTTCTTCTGGCTTAGTAAGTAGAGGTTATTTAATAAGTTGAAATTCTGGTTATAGCTGCAAATTGCACTGAAGAGAGGTTACCACTTACTTGCTTTATTTTCCCGGTGTTCCAGTAATAACAAATGGTAAGTTTATTTAGAGTACAAATTTGCAGCCTGTGAAGAGAAATATTAGGATAATAAAGAAAAAAAGTGGCTTAAATGGTGGATCTAGGAACTAGAGGTGATCAAGAGCCCAAATGAAACAAGCTGTCTGACTACACCATCTAGCCAAATGACTTGTCAAAGGAAGACACTCTACCTGGAATACCCATCCTAAAAAAAGAACATGCAGACTAAATATTGTTATTAGTGGCTTTCAGAGAGTATGATTTTTTTATGTTGTTGACATATACAAGCAAGTACTTGCTTTGGTATTCTCAGACTCAAGCTGTTTTCATATTTAAGAAGAATACGAAGGACTTTAATGTCTCCTTTTCTAGAATAAATAGGTTCAGAATAGAATAATGGAAATGCTGCTCAAGGGAAGTGAGGAAAGTAAAAGGTCCTATAAATCAAAGTACTATAAAACAAGAATATGTCACAAAAGAGAGAGAAGGGTAACTGGATCTTTGGACATATATTTGCTTCTTAAATTTGAAAGCTGATAAAAAGCAGCATCGCAGGACAGTGTTATCTGACAACTGACTAGAAGCAAGACCCTAGTCATAAGCTGGAACGAAAAAATGGAACATAATGGTGAACTGAAAAGAAAAGAAGCTACCACTGGGAGGCACACATGGCAGTTGACTCAGCTGGCAAAGCTGAAAACCAGGTGTACTGTTGCTGCCTTAGCATAGTGTGGTAGCTGTGGTCCATACTTTTTTACTATAGTGGTTAAGTGCTATGGCTGCTAACCAAAAAGCTGGCAGTTCAGATCTACCAGGTGCTCTATGGGGCAGTTCTACCTGGTCCTGTAGGATAGCTGTAAGTTGGAATCTACTTGACAGGGTTAGGTTTGCTTCTTACTAATTTGGACTTGGAAGAGGAATTGGGAAGATGCTTTGAGAGATGAACAACTAATTACAGATTTCTAGGCCATAATTCCAGATATGGAATGATGGGTTAAGGACAGATTAGGGGAAGAATATATTTGCTGAGAAGGAAATTTTCCCTAACAGTAAATATTTAAACTAAGAAATGAGAAGAAAAAAAATTACCTGTGGATCCAGTACTTGAGAATATAATATGAGAAGACTGACCTGATGGTTTAAATGCTTAGTAATTTCCATTTCAGCCAGAATTGATAATTTACCACTACCATATGCCAGACAGTTTTTATGTTTATTTGCCTGAAAAAATAAGAGAAAAAGACAAATTTTAATTATGTATACTTATATTCCAGTTCACTGAATGTATCTCACAAGGAAAGTTACCCTGAAATTTTTTTAAATAATGTTTTATTTTGTTTTCAGTAAAAATTTACACAGCAAATTATGTTCCTGTTTGACAATTTCGACATAATTTGTTTAGCAACTTTAGTTACATTTTTCACAATGCATCAACGTTCTCTTTAATGGCTGTCTGGTGGTTTCATTTCCAGTATTTTGGTTTTCCTGGCACCTTGTTTTCTCATCTTTGCTTTTGAGTAACTATCTTCTGAGGTCACCCTTAGTGATGAAACCAATGGGTACACAAAGTAAAGACTATCATCTGTGAATATGATGATGTGTCATTAAAAAAACAATTACATGAAGCCAAAAGGTTACCTTGAAATTTACATTTTTATTATGATTAGGTGGAAGTGTACAATCCAAGTCAGTTTTGTGTACCTGCCTCTCTACAACTCTGTCTGCTCTCTCCACCCTGTGACAGCACACTCCTCCTTTTCACTTTTTACTTCTAGTGTGCTCCCAACCAATACCTGTCCCCTCCACTCTCTCTTCTTCCCTTTAGAAAGAAACCAGTAGGACAGCCTTCTATAAATATATAAAGCCATAAAGTATACACACCGCATGCTCAGTCTGTGTCCCCAAGTCTGGTCCATTCTTAGTCTGAAGTGTTGATCTCAGTACTGGTTTCAGGTCTGGGACAGCAGCAAGTCTAGGGACCATGTTCCCAGGGGACCCTCCAGGTTTTCAACTACCTTGAAATTTTTAAACAGTGTTGTATCTGATTGTAAAACAATGTTGAGACTTGTTAGAATGAAACTTAAAATTGAGGGTGTGGCAGTAGAATGGTATTCAGCATTCCAAAGGAATGGGACATCTAGGAGAGGTATCAGAATAATGCTGCATGTCAAGAAATACGTATCTGTTCAGCCTCCATGAACTAGAGGGGTGGAAACATGCTGGAAAACAGTGGATGACAACAGGAGGAGAAACAAGTTATGTATCAATTTTGTGAAAGTCTGGTAACTTGATAAAAGAAAATGCATAATATGTTCCTGATACTATGTTTAAGCAAAGGGAACTCTTCACGGTGTGAGCTTCTAATACATGTTGTTTTTCCCTCAAAGCAGTTTGTCTAACAAGTTCTTTGCTTTTCTTGCCAGTGATTACATCTCCTAAAAGAAGGAGGAAATAAGTAAGAATCTGGAACCATGAATTTTTTTATAATCTTGACAATCAACAAGATGTTGCATACATGATTGATTTAATTGATTTCATTGAATTGTTCAAGTGAAAAATGTAGAACTAGCAAATATTGTATTATCTATACGTTTGCAATTAAAAAAAGAAAATGTTGCCTGAAGAAAAACAATGTCAGATACTTTCAAGGAATTTATAATGCAATTGTAAACTTTATGGCAACAAAGAGGGAAGGAACTTGGTAGATTCAGACATGTGCCTAAATTGGAAGACACGTAGAAAAGCTTCACTCTACAAAAAGTGAGTAGATCACCTGTGCAAGGGCAGGTAACTCACAAGAGTTTGGAAGCTTCAAAAAGGGGATTCTGACCACAGGATCCTAAAGATAAAGACATTAAAGTGATGTTTAACATCAGTAAACAAGATAAATATGAGCAGGTAATACAGAATATCATCAGGAAGTTTAACACCCTAACCTGTGATTCAAAACAAGCACACCAAAAAAGTTCCCTTCCATCTCATAGTGACCCTCCAGGACAAAGCAGAACTACTCCACAGAGTTTCCAAGGAGCACCTGGTGGATCTGAACTGCCAGCATTTGGTTAGCAACAGTAGCACTTAACTACCACACCACCAGGATTTCCAATCTGTTATTTTAAACCCAAACCAAACCTGCTACTGTCAAGTTGATTCCAACTTGTACTGACCATATAGGACAGAGAAGAACTGCTCCACAGAGTTTCCAAGGAGTGCCTGGCAGATTTCAGCTGCCAGCCTTTTGGTTATGTAGACATTGCACTTAACCTCTATGCCACCAGGTTTTCCAGAGGTACTATAAAAATAATAATTTTTGGAGACTACATCAGCGTGAGACCAGAAGAACCAGATTGTGCCTGGCCACCACCAAAGACAGCCTCGATAGGGGACACAGTGTAGAGTCCCTGACATAGCATGAGAAAAAGAGATGGGAAGATCAAGAGCTCTACTAAAGGACCAGAACTGATGGTCTGAGAACCTGGAGGGTCTCCTGGAAACATGGTCCCTAGATTTGATGCTGCCCCAGACCTGAAAACCAGTACTGAGATCAATACTTCAAACAAAGAATGGGCTGGACTTGGGGACATGGAGTGAGCATGTAGTATGTATACTTTATGGTTTTATACGTTTATAGAAGGCTGTCCTACTGGGGGACAGCCTCTCCCCTAAGGGAGAGAGGAAAGAGTGGAGAGGAGGGGACAGGTGTTCGTGAAGAGGACAGTAGGAGTAAAGAGTGGAAAGGAGAAGTGTGCTGTCACAAGATGAGGAGAGCAGATGAACTTGCAGAGAGGTGGGCATGCAAAATTGACTTGGATCGTATACTTTCACTTAATCATAATAAAAAAATAATAATAGTGTCATCATTCATTTTTCTTAGACTTTGAGGCATTCTGGCTCCTGAGCAGCAAAGTTGGGAAGATATTTGAGAATTACAAAAACCTTTTTGGTGGAACAAAAACAAACCTAGTGTTTGAGATCAGGTCTAAGAGGTTAACTGAGAAGAAATGGAAGGGAAATGAGAATGTGAACATGCTAAGAAAACAAACCTATTATGGTCAAGTAGATTCCAACTCATAGTGACCTTTTGGATGGAGTAGAACTGGCCCATAGAGTTTCCACAGAGCATCTGATAGATTTGAACTGCTCACCTTTTGGTTAGCAGCTGTAGCACGTAAGCACTAAGCCACCAGAGTTTCCAACAGATAAAACCTTATAGAATGATTTTTGCTTTAGTAGGGCCTCTCTGAAGTATATTGATAGCTTTCCTCTAGTTTTATCTCTACTTGTCTTAAAGGTGTGAAAGCTTGAATTTGGAAACAGACATTAAAAAAGGAAAAATCTAATATTTTATCTTGACCAAGAGTGTTAGAAGCTTCAGTGATGTCATCAAGGAAGCAGAACTATGTAGCTCTTGTTTTAATTCAACCTTTTGATTAAAGAGAGTGTTTTTTTATTTTAAAATCTAAGAGCAAACAAAAAACAGGGAGAAATTTTAAGGGTGCTTTAAATAAATTCAAATCTCTAGGGTGAAATACATATGAGCATCTCAGTCTGTGAAAACAAAACTGCAGATACAGAGGGACTACTGTAATTAGTTTTATGGAAGTTCAACTCCACCACATTAATGTTCTGAATCTTGCGTTTTTCACTTAACAGCATTTATTGATCAACTTTCTGTATTAGGACTCCTAGGACTTCTCCTTTCTGAAAATGACTGTGGAGAAATTTAGATTTTATTTGGATTTTTTCTGTCATTCTTCCACCCAATAATTTATTCATATATGTATTTTCCCCACTGCTTAGGTTATGTTACATTAATGCATTTTATAGCATGAATTGTGTAAAGTCAAAAAAAAAACAAAATAAATAAATATGTCAAACCAGTGGTGTACTAAAAATAATTATTTACAGAGGATAGTATTATGGTGGCTTTTATAACAAAATAAGTAAATATGTCAAACCACTGGTGTACTAAACATATTTACAGGGGATAGTATTATGGTGGCCTTTATTTTCTTTTTAAATTTATTTTCAGAGTTTTGTACAATGTATACATAGTAATTACTGAGTAAAGTGAAAAAAAGTTAAGCATAGGTCAAAAGTCATACATTAGGAATAAAGGAGCAAAAGGGGAAATGGACTTAAGATATGTGAAGAGTTGTCATTTTAGGGGGATTATATCTGTCCTATATAATCTTAAAGTGTAAGATTAGAATTAATGTGCGGAGCTAGATATATTGGATGGGAAATAAGTTATGCTCAAATATCGAGAAGATTTTGACAGATCTTCCAAAACAGGGAATTTTGAGATCCCCCAACACTGAGAGTATTAAATAATAAGTTTAGTTGCCCCTTGGTGAGAATGTGATAGAGATGGTTTTCAGAACTGGAGGTTTCTGGGAAAGATCATCTTCTGAACGCAATGTACTGTACAGTCTTCCGTGGAACATTTTTCTTTAAAAGACTTGATGTCTTCACATGACATCTGTTGAACTACCATAGATATTCCCTGGCTGTTTAGTTATGTGGCTTTCTCTAAGTCGTCAGCTGTATTAAATCTACTCTATTTTCCATTTTTGACTGTCTTCTTATTAATTTAAAGGTGATTTTTAAAAAATTTATTTACTGAATAATAGGAACCACAGCATGTTGTTGTTATACTGAGGGCTGTTGAGTTGATTCTGTCTCATAGCCACCCTACAGGACAGTATAGAACTGCCCCATAGGGTTTTCAAGGCTATAATCTTTAAGAAAGCAGACTGTCACATCTTTATCAAGCAGAACAGCTGGTGGGTTTGAACAGTGACCCTTTTGGTTGTTGGCAGCTAAGAATTTAACCACTGTAACATCAGGGGTCCTTGAACTATAGCATATATATGTGTAATAAGTTAACTCATATCAAGTAGTTAAGGTTGTTAAAATAGAATCTTTTGCATTTGTAGCAGAAGACCAAAATTATACATATCCAAGAACTAAGTAGAATAGAAAGCAATTTGTTATAGCAATTTGATAGTTTCTTTCTCTTCATTTCTCCCACATTACTGATCTGCCAGCAGCATAGAGACTATAATAGGCATTGTGGTAAAGAATGGTCTGTATTTTTCCCACTGCTCAGTAGATACCAGTTTGGAATTAAAAATATATGTATGTATGACAGTAATGTTTCGGTACGAGCTTTTTCTCTTCTTCCTTATCTAGGTTTGAATTTTTGTTTGCCGAACTGGAAGCGAGACAGAAAGAGCTGGGCATTGCTAGCTTTGGCGCCTCAATCACCACCATGGAAGAAGTCTTTTTTAGGTGAGTACTTGGCTTTGGCAACAATGAGTGAGGAAAACTAGAACGCTGGAGGCAAGGCCAACATTTAATTTCCCTTTGTAAGCTCACAAAAGTTACAGAATTCATCTTACTAGAAAATTTAAGGGGAGCATGGTGCTGTAGACAGAAACACAATGCCACCCCTAGGTAGCAAGGACCCAGAAAACTAAGGGAAACACCTGTAGCCCTCAGTCCTGGAACCCGCAGTATCAAAAGAAGGGATAAAGAACTCAACCGTGCACCGAGTGGAATCTCAAGGATAAAACTAAGAGATTTACAGTAGGGAATCAGAGAGGTCAGTCTGTGAATGACAGCAACATCGTAACAACAAAAGAGGGAATAAATGTTGTTGGTATAAAACTTTCAAATCCAGAGGAAGCCAAGATGATATCAAGTAACAAAAGACTAGTTTAAGTTTAGAAAGACAGAGGTAAATTTCAGAGTAACCAACCACAAAGCAGGTTAATAAACATACTCATGGAAATAAAGAAGAAAAAACTAAAATCTCACTAAAGAAAATCCACAAAAATGAAAGAAAAATAATCCACAAATGAAAGGAATTCAGCACAAAAGAATAAGAGGAACAAAGAAAACACCGTCACCACAAAAAAGCACTACAAAGTGGCAGCAATAAGTTCACATCTTTCAGTAATCACCCTTAATATAAATGGTTCAAATGCGTGCATTCAAGACCTGTCAATATGCTGTCTACAAGACACACTTCAGAAACAGTGACACAAATATACTGAAAATCAAAGGATGAAAAGTGTCATGGATCGAATTGTGTCCCCCCCAAAATATGTGTAGCCATGTGGCTGGGCCATGACTCCCAGAATCTTGTGCTTGTCCTCCAGTTTGTGGTTTTCCTATGCTGTATGTTAAAGGATTAGGGTGGGACTGCAAATCCTTTTATAAGATCACCTCCCTGCTCCACTGTAAAGGGAGTTTCCCTGGAGTATGGCTTGTCCCACCCTTAATCCTTTCATCCTGCAAGAGATAAAAGGAAAGGGAAGAAGGCAGAGATTTGGAAACCTCACACCATCAAGCAAGCAGCACCTGGAGAAGAGCCTGTCCTTCAGACCTGAGGTTTCTGTGCAAAAATGCTCCCTGGACAAAGACTGATGCAATAGTGGACTTTCCTCCAGAACCAACAAAGGGAAAAGCCTTCCTCTGGAGTGGACATTCTGAATTTGGACTTGTAGCGTAGCGGACTGTGTAAGAATAAACTTTCCTTCATTAAAGCCATTTACTCTTGTGGTATTTCTGTTAGAGCAGCACTAGCTGACTAAAACAAAAAGAAATGTATCAAGCTAACAGCAACAACAAAAAAAGAGTGGCAATACCAATCTCAGATAAAATAGACTTTAAAACAAAATCCACCATAAAAGACAAAGAGGGACGTTATACAATGATTAAAGGGACAATCCACCATGAAGACATGACCATAATAAATATCTATACAGTCAACGACAGGGATCAAAAACACATGAAAACAAACTAACAGCACTGAAAAGAGAAATGAGAATTTCACAGTAACAGTAGGGGACTTCAACACGTCACTCTTCATAAGGAGAGAACAACTAGAAAGGAACTCAGTAAAGATACAGAAGGTCTAAAGGCCATGATCATCCAACTGAATATCCTCGTGGACATGTATAGTACACCCCACCCAACAGCAGCAAAACACACATTCTTCTTTTACAACACACATGGAACATTTTCCGGAATGGGTTAGGCCACAGAGCAACTCTAAACAAAATCTAAAACACTGAGATCAGTTTATACCGACGGAAGTACACATCAAAAAGGAAGAAGGGGACAAAACCAAAACTTAGCTGCATAACTCAAATAAGTGGAAAGAAAACAGCAAAAGAAGCTCATGGCCACCAGAAAAAAGGAAATAATAAAGATCAGAGCAGAACTATATGAAATAGAGAACAGCAAAAGTATAGAAAGAATCAACAAAATCAAAAGTTGTTTCTTTGAAAGGATCAGCAAAATTGACAAACCACTGACCAAACTGACAAAAGAAGAAAGGAGACGATGCAAATAACCCAAATAAGAAATGAAATGGGGGATTGTCTTAGGCTGGGTTTTCTAGGGAAACAAAACCAGTAACACGTGTAGGTACAAGGAAAGATTTATAATATATATATATATATATATAGGCAGATAGATAGATACAAATATAGGAAACAGCTCACGTAATCACAGAAGCTGAATGTCCCAAGCTCTGGCACAAGCCTCACGTGTCCACGGAAGCTGAGGAACCCAAGGTAAGCAAGTCAGAGACCAGAGTTGTAGATCACCGGTTGTGTAGATCAGTGGATCCCAAGCTGGTGGCGAGACGAAGCGACAGAGGCTGGAGGTCGGTGGATCCCAAGCTGGTGGTGAGACGAAGTGACAGAGGCTGGCGAACCCAGGATCGGCAGGTCAGGGAGCAGGACTGGGCAGAGGCTGGCGAGCGCAGGATTGGCAGGTCGGGGAGCAGGACTCTCAAGTGCCGACTGTAAGGACTGATGAGCCCAACAGCTGCTAGCTCAAGTCCTGGAACCAGATGCTGGAACAAGAGAGCAGGAGCTCCTGGCCACGTGAGCGATCAGCAGCCGTAGTCCAGTGTCACGAGATGAGAGCCAAGGGGCAGGGAGCCACCACAAACCCCGCCCTGCCACTTAATACAGCAGCCAAATAGGTAGTAGCCTAGTTCACATAATCCTGACCACCACAGGGATATTACAACAGACCTGACTGAAATAAAAAGGATCATAACAGAATACTATGAAAAGCTGTATTCTAAAAAATTTGAAAACCTAGAGGAAATGGACAAATTTCTATAAACATATTATCTATCCAAATTAACACAGCAGAAGTTAAAAATCTGAGCAAACCCATAACAAGAGAAGAAACTGAAAAGGTAATTTTAAAAAATTCCTCCCCAGAGAGCCCTGGCCCAGGTAACTTTAATGGAAAATTCTAACAAACATTCAGAGAAAAGCTTGCATTAGTACCTTTCAAGCTACTTCAGAACATAAAAAACAGAGGGACAGTTCAGACTTCATTTTGAGAAGCCAGCATAACCCTGATACCAAAACCAGGCAAAGATACCACATAAAAAAGAAAATTACAGACCGATAGCTCTCATGAATACACATACAAAAATTCTCAACAAAAACTTAACCAGTAGAATTCTCCATCACATAAAAAAATAATGTACCACAACCAAGTAGGAGTTATACCAGATATAAAGGGATAGTTCAACATTAGAAAATCAATCAATCCACCACATACATAAAAGAATCATATGGTCATCTCTATTGATGCAGAAAAGGAATCTGACAAAGTCCAACACACACATTCCTGATGAAAGCTCTCAATAAAACAGGTATAGAAGGGAAATTCCTCAGCATAATAAAGAACATCTACAAAACCAAAACCAAACACCATTGTTTTAAAAAAAATATTGTGCTTTAAGTGACTGAGTACAATCCAAGTCAATATGTCATACAAAAACTTTTACATACACCTCTTTGTAACTCTAGCTGCTTTCCCCACCCTGTGACAGCACACTCCTCCTTTCCACCTTGTACTTCCCATGTCCATCCATCTGGCTCCTGTCCCTCTCTACCTCTTCATCTCACATATAGACAGGAGCTGTCCAGTAGGCCTCGTATATCTACTTAGATCAAGAAGCACACCCTTTACCAGTATCATTTTATGTCTTACAGTCCATAAAATTTCTGAAAAGTTGGCTTCAGGAATGGTTCTGTTCTCGGCTAACAGAGTCTGGGGGCTGTGTCTTTTAGGGACCTTCCAGTCTGTTGGACTATCAAGTTTGGCCTTTTTAATAGAGTCTGATTTTTACACATGCATTTTTCTCCTACTGCATCAAGGATTTGATGTTGTATTCACTGTCAGGAAAGTCTCTGGTAGTGGCCGGGCACCATCTTTTAAAAACTTTGTTATGTCCCAATTTTTTAAAGAAAACGTTCTGCATACCACTTTGGTGGCTGGCATCTGGGGTCTTAAAGGCTATCAAGCTGCCGTCTAAGTAGCCTCAATTGGTCCCAGTCCTCCTAGAGCAGAGGAGAATGAAGAATGGCAAAGACATGAGGAAAATAAGAGCTCAGCAGACAAAAGGTGCCATATGATGCAGAGAATGCATGAGCATGAGACCAGAAGAACTAGATGGTACCTGGACACCACCAATGACTGTCCTGACAGGGAATACAATGTAAAGTCCCTGATGTAGTGGGAGAAAAATAGGTATGTAGAGCCAGAACTCTATTAAAAGACCATGTTTGATGGTCCATCAGACTAGATGGTCCTCTGAGGATATGGCACTTGGAACTCTCTGTTAGTCCAGAGCTGAAACCAGTACCAAAGCCAACTCTTCAGACGAAGATTGGACTGGATTATAAGACAGTTGTGGAAGAGTGTGTTTCTTGGCCTAAAAACTTACATGAGGCTGGCTGAGCAGCTCCTGTCCAGAGGCGAGATGAGAGAATGGAGGAGGACAGGAGTTGGTTGAATGGGTGTGGGAAGTATAGGGTGGAAAAAGGAGGGGTGTGTAGTCACAAGGGGATGGGCAAGGAGAGCAGTTAGAGCTGCATAGTGGTGTGGGTGTGGGGTTTCTTTCATATGGCAAGTTGATTTGGATTGTAAACTTTCACGTGGAGCTAATATTTTAAACAAAAAGCTTTCTTATGCCATTTGGCTTCAGTGTCCCCTGAAACCATTGTCTCCAGACCCCTGCCCCTGCTATTTTGTCCTTTGAAGTGTTAGGTTATATTTAGGAAACTTCTTGGCTTTTGGTTTAGTCCAGCTGCACTGGCTTCCCCTCTACAGTGCACTGTACTTCCCTTCACCTAACTCATTTCCTGTCTGCTATCTAATCGTGAATATTCCTCTGCCTCCCTACCCTAATCGTGAATACTCCTCTGCCTCCCTACCCTTGTAACCATCAAAGACTGTTTTCTTCTGTGTTTAAAGCTTTTTTTCATTCCTTTATAATAGTGGTCCCATACAATATTTGCCCTTTTGCACCTGACTAATTTCATTCAGCATAATGCCTTCGAGATTCCTCCATGTTATGTTTCCTAAGATCATCATTGTTCTTTTTCATTGTATAGTATTCCATGTATGAATATACCATAGTTTGCATATTTGTTCATCCCTAACATCATTCTTAATGTAGAGAGGCTAAAAACATTTCCGTTGAGAACAGGAGCAAGACGAGGATGCCCCTGTAACTCCTATTTAACATTGTACTGGAGGTCCTAGCTAGAGCAATGAGGCAACAAAAAGCAATAAAGGACATGCAAATTGATAATGAAGAAGTAAAACTGTCTGTATTTTCAGATGATATGATATGATATACAGAAAAGCCAAAAGATTCCATGAGAAGACTAACAGAATGAATGGATTCAGCAGAGTAGCAGAGTACAAGATAAGCATATTAAAATCAGTTGGATTCCTATACACCAATAAACAGAACCATGAAAAGGAGACCAGGAAAGCAATACCATTTTTAATAGCCCCTAAAAAAATAAAACTCTTAGGAAAATCCAATCAGGGATGTAAAAAACCTGTACAAAGAAAACCTCAAAACACTACTGCAAGAGATCTACATGAATGGAAAAACATACCATACTCATTAAAAGTACAGTCAGCATTGTGAAAATGTGAATTCCATTCAGAGCAATCTACAAATACAATGCATTCTGATCCAAATACCAACAGTATTCTTTAACAAGACGGAAAAGCTAATCAGTAACTTTATATGGAAAAGGAAGACACCTCGGGTAAGTAAAACACTGTTAAAAAAGAAGAATAAGGTAGGAGGACATATACTATTAACCTGACGTAAGAACCTACTATACAGCTATGGTGGTCAGAACAGGCTGGTAGTGGTGCAGTGACAGACACATTGACCAGTGGAAAAGAATCAAGCACCCAGATATAAATCTGTTCTTCTGTGGTCACCTGATATTTCACAAAGGCCCAAAATTCATCCACTGGGAAAAAGACAATCTTTTTAACAAATGGTACTGGCAAAACTGGATGTCCATCTGCAAAAAAAGAAACAAGAACTATACCTCATACACAAAAACCAACTCAAAGTGGATCAAAGACCTAAATATAAAACCAAAAGCTATAAAGACCATAGAAGAAAAAACAGAGCCAATCCTAGAATGCCTAATACATGGCATAAACAGGATATAAACCATAATAAACAATACACAAACTTCATCTGTTAAGCTAAATAATTGGGATGGGATCTTTGAAAAACTGAACACTTACGCTCATCAAAAAACTTTACCAAAAGAGTAGAAAGACAACCTATAGAATGCTGGGGGTAGGGACAGGTAGGTAGGCTATTACAAATCCAACAAAAGCCTAATCTCTGAAATCTACAGGAAAATCCAACACCTCTACACCAAAAAGACAAAAAAAATCCAGTTAAAAAAATGGGTAAAAGATATGAAAGGACACTTTACCAAAGAAGATATCCAGGTGGCTAACAGACACATGAGGGAATGCTCATGATCACTAGCCAAAACTACAGTGAGACACTATCTCACCTCGACATAAGTGGCAAAATCAATAAATATAAAAATAACAAACGTTGGAGAGACTTCAGGGAGACTGCTGGTAGAAACATAAAATGGTAAAACCATTTTGGAAAATGATATGGCACTTCTTTAAAAAGCCAGAAATAGAAATACCGTATGATCTAACAATCCCACTCCTAGGAGTATGCTAGGGAAATAAGAGCTGTCACATGAATGGACACATGCCCACCCATGTTCATTGCATATTATTCATAGCAGCAAAAAAGATGGAAACAACCCAAGTACCTATCAACAGATGAATGGGTCAACAAATGATGGCACATAGACATGATGGATATGACACAATGATAAAGAGCAATGATGACTGCAAAATATCTCAGAACATGGATGAATCTGGGGGTATTATGCTGAGTGAAGTAAGTCCCTCACAAAAAAGGACAAATATCACCTGTGACCACTATTATGAAAACTCATGAAAAGTTTCGTACACAAGAAAAAAGAATCTTTGGTGGTTATGAGGGAGGCAAAGGGTGGAGAGGGAAAACCCTAAATAGACAATAGATGAGCAGTAACTCTGGCAAAGGTTGATAGTACACAGTACTGGGGAAGCCAGCACAACTTGACCAAGACAAGGTCATGGGAACTTCATAGGACACATCCAGATGCCCCGAAGGACAGAGTTACTGGGCTGAGGACTGGCAATTTTGATCTTGGGGGATGTCTAGTTTAATTGGCATAATATACTTTATAAAGAAAAGTAGCATTTAGGGTCTCAAAAGTTTGTGAGTGGCCATCTTAGAACACACTGATCTCACTCTGTAGAGCAAGGGAGAATGAAGAAAATTAAAGACACAAAGGAAAGATTAGTCCAAAAAACGAATGGACCGCAACTACCACAGCCTCCACTAGACTGAGTCCAGCACAACTACATGATGCCTGGCTACCACCACCAGTTGACCTGTCAAGGATCACAATAGATGGAGAAGAATGTGGAACAAAATTGTAACTCACAAAAAAGACCCAACTTAGTGATCTGACAGAGACTGGAGAAACCCTGAAGACTATGCCCCCAACACCCTTTAAATTCAGTACCTAAATCACTCCTGAGGTTCAGCCTTCAGCCAAAGATTAGACAGGCCCATAAAACAAAATAAGACTAAATGAGCACAGCAGCCCAGGGACAAGGAGTAAAAGGCAGGAGGGGACAGGAAATTGATAATGAGAAACCCAAGGTTGAGAAGAGACAGTACTGATGCGTCATGGGGTTGGCAACCAGTGTTACAAAGCAGTATATGTACTCATTGTTTAATGAGAAACTACTTTGCTCTTAAACCTTTAAGTACAGTTAAAAAAAATTAAGGGGAAAAAAAAAAGTATCCCTATCACTTCATAAAAGAATGCATACTGTAATTTCTCTCAAATAGGAATTAAAAATTAGTGTCTAATTTGAATGAGGTCAACTTAATGAAAACACTCATGTTGTTGTTTCTCTCACTTTACCTCACACACACAGCAGTCCTCAGGTGTCTGGAAACCAGTGGTCTCCCATGGCTACCATATTACCTCCATACAATGCCCCAGGCAGCCAGTGAAAAAATATCAAGTAGCCTTCTGCATTGAAGACTGTGACTCACATTCTCCAAAGAAAATGAATTCCAACAATTAGCCACACCAACTTAATTGTTTTAAGTACTACATACCTCATTGCTGAATATCACTGCAGTCACCTTCGAAGTACTCCACTTGGGAAACTGGGCACCCATGCTAGCATTTAGTCTACCCCTCAAACCAATTTTGAAACTCTTTCTAGAATGACCACTGTGAGCCGTGGCATAGTGGCAGGTTCACGAGCTTGATAGTATAGTTATCTGTGAGGGAATTTTTAGCTAGTAAACAAATAACTGTACTGCAGCACCCTCCCTACTCACCTGACCTGGCCCCCAGTGACTTTTTTCTTTACCCAAAGAAAAGGAATTATTGAAAGGAGGACATTTTGATGACATTCAGGATATCACGTATAATACAACAACAGCTCTGATGGCCATTCCAGAAAAAAAGAATTTCAGAATTGCTTTAAAGGGTGGACTGGGCACTGGCATCAGTGCAAAGCTTCCCAGGGAGAGTACTTCGAAGGCGACTGTAACAATATTCAGCAGTGAGGTATGGAGCCCTTTTTCTAGGATGAGTTCGCAAACTTGTCAGCCTTCGTATGTTGGAGTAGTGTGGAGATGACATGCTCTGTGTTTTGTTTCTGACACAGGGTCAGTAGTAAGGAAGAGTCACAAGATACCCAGCTTCGCTTCCCAGTGGACACCTTAGCAATGAAAAATCAGAATGTGAATTATTCTGCACATTTTGAGGGAACAGATCCTGCCATCCTTACTGAAAACTCTGCTATTCAGTTCAATACTGGTGTAAGTACCTAGCACCTTCATTAAGATACCTGATACATATTTGGTTGGGACACAACGGGTATATTTTATTGTAATACTTGAAGGAGTGTGGTGTACTTGGTGATAGCAGACCCAAACCGTAGGTGTAGCAGTCTGTTTCACACCTAATTAATTCCTTCATGCAAGAGTGATGAGTTTAGATGAAGAGATTAGCTATTACTCACAACTACTATTTTTCCTCAAGGTTCATTTTTCTGTTTTAGAATTCTTTTTTTTTTTTTAAGTTGGTAACCCAGAGATTTGGTAGTTCACTGAAGCTTGATTAAGGGCACTAGTGAGCCTGAATTTTAATAATCAGGAATGCCCAGTATTTAAATTATTTTACGCTTTTGTAATGGGAATTGTTATACTACCTAAAGTATCATTTTCAAATCAGTATGATCATCACCATAATAAATATATGGATTGACATTCTCCAAGTTAATTATTTCCCCCATAAATCACTCTGGTTTTCTTGGCTGTTGAGAGTCTGAAATATAGGATACATTTCTTGCAAGTGTCCTCACGACTCCTGATATTGAGGGCAGGGTCAACCAGCTGAGAAACAGTATGGTATCACAGGAAGATTTGGATCCAGAGAGAACTGAGTTAGAGTTTTTTCCCAGCTTTTGTTATATATGAAACTTTGGATTTTAGTAAGGCAGGACCTAAAAACATCAATTTTTACAAGTATTACATGATTAACAAATATGATTTTCCATGTGTATTTCTATTTTTCCCCACTTACCTTTTCACAAAAGATGGAAATAGAAGATTTGGCAAGCTACCTACCATAGAAAGATTCCTGAATTAGCATATTTTTATATTTTCCAGTTATTTCCAGTAGCTCATCTTTGTAAAAGCTGTCAGGAACTCTGTTCTGCTTTTTAGACAGTATGAAGCACAGAGAAGAATTCTCCCTTACTCAGAAGACATTTCTGAATCAGAATAAAAGCATTTTCTCACTTTGAACCTAGTGAAATAGCTTGAAATCTGGCAATGAAAACATTACATGCTCTGTGTGTACATCTTTGTTGAGCACGTAGCGTGTATGTGTTTATTGAGCATTTACCTTAGGAAATGGGCAGGGGAGAAATCTCAAGTGAAATGGATGTGGCTTTGTTTTTCTGGCCATACATAACAGAACACTATGAATGAGGACAGTAATCCTGTTAGCCAGCCAAGTGCCGTCGAGACGGATCTGACTCATGGCGACCCTAGGCTTTACATATTTCATGTCAAAATCCAGATCTTAAACGTTTTATTTAATATTTTACAGCAATGGTCTACAAACTTTTTCTGTAAACAGACAAGCAGTAGATAGGTTAGGCTTTGTGGACTATATAGTGTCTCTTACAGTCATTCTTCTCTTCCATTGTACCAGGCAAACAACCACAGACAGTACAGAAATAAATAGGCACATCTATTTTCTAGTAAAACCTTGTGTACCAAAACAGGCCATAGTTTGTCGATCCTTGCCTTACATAAACAAAAGACTGATTATGCCTTCATCAGGTTGGTTCATGATAAAATTTCAAAGCATTGATCTTAATTGACTTTAGTAGGAATGATCTGTTTTGGTCTGTGTCTGTTATAACACTGTTTCTCTTCTTTCTTTAGTGGCCCCTCTACCATCAGCAGTTCTGTGCCATGTTCAAGAAGAGGGCAATGTATAGCTGGCGTGGCTGGAGACTGCTGTTGCTACAGATACTTGGACTTCTAGGTGTCATTACCTTTCTCTTACAAGTTGATGACTTTTCAAAAGACAGTGATGTGATTCCCAGACAGATGAATTTAGCTCAATATGGTCGAACTATTGTGCCTGTATCTATTTCTGGGAATTCTAATTTGACTCAGAATCTCTTTAAACAATTGAGCATTAAGCTAAAATCTGAAAATCAAATACTTCGGAAAGTAGAAGGTAGGGCTCTTTGAAAAAAGATTGTTCTTAGAGACCTGTTTGTGTCATTTGTAAAGAAAGAGCTTAACTACCCGCTCCTTTTTTTTTTTTTTTTCCTACCAGTTAGCAATCTCAGAGGCAGCTGAACTGGAGGCCAGACAGCCATTCTTCTGTCTGTAGATGGGTCACACCCAAAACAGGAGTACTGAAGGCTGAGAGTCTGGCTCTCAGAATGAATTTTGTTATTTTAAGCTAAAAAAAAAACCACAGCTGATAAGTCAGTTCTGACTCAGCAATTGTACAGGACAGACTAGAACTTCCCCGTAGAGTTTCCAAAGAGCACCTGGTGAATTTGAACTGATGACGTTTTGGTGAGCAGCCATAGCACTTAACTACTATGCCACCAGGGTTTCCTGTTTTGAGCAGATAATAATAACAGTTTACAGATACTGAGCATTTACTTTGGCAAAAGCCCTGCTAAGCTAGCATTGCCTGCATGTCATTTAATCAGAATAATTGCTGTATTCAGGAGCTATTTATATTATTTTCAGTTAATCTAGAGCATTGACATTTAAGGGAGTTGAGTAATTTGCTCCAAATCAAGTATCTGGTAAGTACAGGAGCTCCTGTGTGATGCAAACGGTTAATGCCCTTGGTTGCTAACTTAGAGGTTGGAAGTCTGCCCAGAAGAAAGACCTGAAGACCTACTTCTGAAAATTCAGGCACTGAAAACCATAAGGAACACAGTTCTACTCTGATGCACAGGGGACAGCCATGAGTTGGAATCAATTTTGTAACAACAGGTTGAAGAAAATACAGAGACTTATGAATTTCACATCCTCTGGCTGGAGTCTGCAGCACATCACCTCTCTGAACATAAAGTCTGCTGTCGTTCAAGTATAGTCTTTTCTTTCTGTTTCCTATAAGTGCCATCTGACAGTGTTCCTTTGCCCAAAATATTTTTCCCCCTTTCCTCCAGGTTCTGTTGTGAGAGATGAAAATACATGTGGAAATGTCAGTTGATTCATATCATCATTATCCTAGGTCTGCAGCCTACAAATAATAGAATGACTGACTACAGTGAATTGTCCCTCTTCCTTCTCCTCTGCTAGAATAATAGATAAGCATTCATTAACCCAGGTCACACAGTGAAGAGAGTGAGAAAATGAAGTGGTTCAACTCATGAAATGATTCTTTTTCTATTGCAGCATGCTGCTTACATTTAAAATTGTAAAATGCTTACCTGAATATATGTTATTGATAGATTCATACCAAGAATGAAAATAACAGTTGAGCAATGTAATAGTACCATTGGTATTGTTTGTTTTCAATTAGATTTTTCTTCCTGTTTATTAGCAAAAAAAAAATTACCTAGAACTGAAAGATGTTCTTTAGGGGCACCAATCCAATGTTGTTTTAAGAAACCTGTATGTACTTTACAAATTAATTATCTTAGCCACAGAACCTGCTATAAATGCATTTTACTAATTTTATGTGATTTCTCTATTCTTTAAACTGCATGCTTTTTGAACTTTTCTGGAGTAAGAAAAGGACAAGAAATCCTTTAGAGTATGTTATTCCTTTCCCCCATATGCCAAGAAAAGTATTCTTGAATATGGAAACCATTTTTAAGTTATTTTTCATCTCTTTATTCTCAAAGACTGTATGCATTAGCAATGGGAAATCCACTGTTAAGTTTTTAAGTTAAGCCATGAAATGAGTAGATATGAGCACTGAAAAGATATTCTAGCACAATAATGCAATAATAACTGATAAAATGTCACCTACCTTTCCAAACTGGGATAAACAGTTCGTCTTATATGTCCCGAATTTGGATGCATACTTTTCATGTAGAATTTATGTCAGTGAATTACAACCACGCATTCGTCATGTGTTTCTCATACTAGATTCTTACTTCCTTTACATCACTAGCACCTAACCCAGCTGTGAGGCATAAGAAGCACAAAATTAAATACAATCATCAAACTGAATTCAGTGTGGGAAAAAATTGAAAAGGAAGAGTCTAGAGTGATAGTCCAGGCAAGAAAGGAGAAAGGCTTGAGACAAAATAACAGAGCTTAAGGAAAAAGGCAAGATCTTTCCTTAAAAGATCTTACTTATCTAAAGAAGTCGTTTGTTTTCTATTTAGATAGGTAAGAACCAGTACAGTTGAGTTTTTTTAATTAAACTTTTATTTTGAGGGTACTATAGATTAACAGTTGATAAAAATAGTACTGATACATGCTGTGTGCCAGTGTGTGCCAATGGTAGCACCTTGCCAACACTATACAATAGTATCACAAAGGATATTGACATCGAAAAAATGACAACACAGAATACTTCCATCATCATGAATATCCCTCATGTTTTCCTTTTATAATCTATAGCAACCACTGATCTATTTTCCCTTTCTATAGTTATATCATCTCAGGAATGATGTAACAATAAAATCAAACAGTATGTAACTGTTGGAACTGGCTTTTTTCACTCAGCAAAATTCTCTGGAGATTCACCCAAGTTGCGGAATGGATCAGTAGCTTGCCCCTTCTTATTGCTGAGTGCTATTCTGTGCACCATAATTTGTTTACTCTTTCACCCGCTGAAAGACATTTGGGGTTTCCAGTTTTTTGTTATAAAGCTACCGTGAAAATTTGTGTATAAGTTTTTGTATGAACATAAATCAGGCCTCTGGGATATGTTAACAGCAGTGTACTTGCTGGGGCATATGATAACTGCATGCTTATTAGGCAACTATCAAACTGTTTCCAAGAGTGACTGTCCTACCAGGAATATGAGTCATCATTTCTCTGCATCCTCCCCAGCATTTGGTGTTGTCATTATTTTTTATCTTAGTCATTCTGGTATGTGTGTAGTGATACCTCATTGTGGTTTTGCCTTTCTTTGATTTGAATTTCCTTATCTTTTCACATGTCTATTTGTTATCTGTATGTACTAGTCTCCATTGAATTTTTCTTATCTTTTGCCCATTTTCTAATTGAATTGTTTGTTTTTTTAGTGTTGAGTTTGAGAGTTCTTCATATATTCTAGATACTAGTGGTTTGCAGATATTTTCTTCCATGTTATACCTTTGTCTTATCATCATAAAAGAATATTTTTCAGAACCGATGTCTTCAATTTTGATGAAGCCCTGTTTTTTGTTTTCTTTTATAGATTATTCTTTTGGTAACAAGTCTGATAATTCACTACCTTGCTCCAGATTTTGAAGACTTTCTCCTAAAAGTTTCATACTTTTCTAAAATTTTTAGTTTTACATTTTACATTTAACTTCATGATCCATTTTGAACTGATTTTAGTGTAAGATGTAAGAGCTGAGTTAAAATAAATTATTTTGCCTATGGATGGCCAATAGAGCAGCATCATTTGTTGAAATGCTGTTTCTACTGAATCATTTTGCACTTTGGTCAAAAGTCAGTTTTGCATGTGTGGGCTTATTCCTGGGTTTTGTGTCCTGATATACTACTGATCTGTGTAAATTTATGTGTCCTTTGCGAATACCACACAGTTTTGATTACTGTAATGATACAGTATCATGAAATCTGGTAGACCGATTCCTCTCACTTTATTCTAATTTATAAAAATTGTTTTAGTGATTCTAGCTTCTTTGCCTTTCCATATACATTTTAGGGTACACTTCTCTTCATCTACAAAATAATGTGTTGGGATTTGGATCAGAATTACGTTGCATTTGTACATCTGTTTAGAGAGAATTGACATCTGTATTATATTGAGTCTTCCAACCCATGAACTCTATGTCTTTAGACATTTCTTGATTTCTTTCCACAGTCTTGTGTAGTTTTCAGCAAACAATTCCTGTACATGTCTTGCTAAATGTTCAGCTAAGTATTTCATTTTTCTAAATGGTATTGTATTTTTAATTTTTGTGCCGTGTTTATTCTACCACATAAAACACAGACTTTTTAAATCAGGTATCCTGTGGCACAGATGGAATAAACTGTTCTAGAAACTGATTTGTAGATTCCTTGGTATTTTCTACATAGACAGTCATGCCCTCTGCAAATAGGGAAGTTTTGCTTCTTTACGATCTGAATGCCTTGTATTTCTTATGCATACTTGATTGCAGTGTCTCTTCCCACAGAAGCAGTCAGTTTGATTCCTGTGTTTTCTGTCTGGTGAGGTCCATGTTTATAGTATAGATATTTGCAATGAAGAAGTCACTGGTCTTGCAAAATTCCATCTTGCGATTTCCAGCATCGTGTATATCACCAAGGTTGTATTTTCCAACTACTGATCCTTCCTCCTTGTTTCCAACTTTTGCATTCCAATCACCAGTTATTATCAATGCACACTCATTGCATGTTTCATCAGTTTGGGACTGCAGAAGCTGGTAGAAGTCTTCATTTCTTCATCTTTGGCCTAGTGGTTGGTATGTAAATTTGAATAATCATATTAACTGGTCTTTGTGTAGGTGTATGGGTATTATCTTATTACTGACAGCATTGTACTTCAGGACACATCTTGAAATGTTCTTTCTTAATTTCCCAGAAGTTTTCTGTCAGCAGCTCAGCAACAATACTCTGTGTTTTCAGGTGTCTCGCCCTGTTCAGAAACTCCAATTAATCATAGATTGTTCCTATTATTAGAGTCCCACATGCTCCTTAGTTCTGCACTTCTGTTGTTTCTTTTTTCTGATTTCTCCTCATAGATGCTGGAGTCAGTAGCTCTGTCTTCCAAGTCAGAAAGTCTATTTTCCATTTGTTTCATTCTGTTTTCTTGGCTTTGAACTGAAGTTTCTGTCTCTTTGATTTTGTTCTTGATCTGCTGGATTTCAGAGTACTGGTGTTCCATCAGATCAAACAGCTTGCTTAATTTTTCATTTTGCTCTGCTGCATTTTGTATAAGGTCTAGGAGGGCTCTCTATATCATCCTTTTGTATTCACCTTCCGATAGTTTCAGAAAGGTTTCTTTGTCTGGGAAATTCTTTGGTTGTTTCATTTGGGGGCCTCCTGAAGCTGTGGGTGATTTCTTCGTTATGCTTTTATCCAGAGTTTGTTGCTTTTGGGGCTTCATGTGAGTCAGTAAAGGCTGGGAGAGATGCTATGAGGATGAACCACATTTGTTTCTCTAGGCCATCTTAAAATGGAAGGTAAAAGGTATCCGAGAACTTCCAAATTCAGTCAGGTTTTCAGGTATACTGATCCCTCTTCCTAGCTGGCCAAGTAAGCACCTCTACATCCAACCCCAGATGTTATAAACCAGTTCAAAATACAGAAAGGCTATTGCCCTCCTGAGTTCTGTTGCTAGGCCTCAGCCATAGGTGAACTGAATAAAATACTGCTTTTCTGCTGGAAAAGCACTCTCCTCCGGACAGGCGCTGCCTCCCAGCCCAGGAATTCAGTCCAGCTGAGGCCTCTGTATGGGTACGAGATGGTGTCCGCACAGGCTCCCCGGCTGCCTCAGTACAGGCTACTCAATGGCAGAGGTGGAAAGAGAGGCCAAAAGTGCCGAGAGGCCAAAGGTGCCGAGAGGCCAAAGGTGCCGAGATGCACAGAGTCCAAAGCCAGGCTCTCAAAATGTGGCAATTTCGCCCACCAATCTCACCAGCTGTGTGCCTGAGATTACCTGTTAGTCAAGTCCCAGCTCCACCTGCTGGCTAAGATAGAGAAAAAAAGATTAAAATGGCGAGTTACCTTTGATCTGTGAAAGCACTCTCCAAGAGCCAGGGATGGCAAAAGAGAGGAGGTTTTCCGTTCAGTGGCATGACGTCCAAATTAACAGCCCTATGTCATGTCCTAGGCTCACTAGGTGTCCAGAAGTCTCCATTTAATTATCAATTCATGTCTTGGTTTCCAGAGTGATTTAGGGAAACATGTGTTTAATCTGCCATCTTGGCTCTACCCACATTGAAATGTTCTTTCTGATGATTGCAACACCATTCCTCGTCAAGTTTTCATCCCAGCATACTGGATCATTGTCTAATTCAAAATGACCAATACCAGTCTGTTTCAGTTCACTTATGCCTAGGATATTGATAGTTTATGCATTCTGTTGCATTTTTTATGATTTCCAGTTTTCCTAGATTCATACTTTATACATACCATGTTCTGGTTATTAATGAGGCTTTGCAGCTTTTCATCTCATTTTGAGTCATGTCACATCAGCAAATGCCGGTCCCAGAAGCTTGACTCCATCCACATCATTAAGCCAGCTCTGCTTTGCAGAGGCAGCTTTTCCTCAGTTACCTTTTGAGAGCCTTCCGACCTGAGGGGCTTGTTTTCCAGCACTATTTCTGACAACATTCCACTGTTATTTGTAAGGTTTTGCATGGCTAGGCAATGACTATGAGGATGGCTCGAGACTGGGCAGTATTTCATTCTGTATTATGTATGTAGAGTCACTATGAGTCAGAACCTACTCATCAGCACCTGACCACAATGTTTGACTGAGAGGTGGAGTTCAGGAGTGGCTTCAGTTCTTAGCAAAGAGTTTGGTGGCTATAGTCTCAGGGGTTCCTCCAGTCTCTGTCAGACCAGTAAGTCTGGTGTGTGGGTGTGTGTGTGTGGGTGTATGAATTTGAATTTTGTTCTACATTTTTCTTCTGTTCTGCCCAGGGTCCTCTATTGTGACTCTTGTCAGTGGTGGTAGCTGGGCACCATCCATCTAGTTCTGGGCTCAGGATGTTGGAAAAGCTGTTATTCAGGTGGTCTGTTAGTCCTCTAGACTAGTATTTTCCTTGTGTCTTTGGTTTTCTTCATTCTCCTTTGCTTGGGATATGATAGGATATGATAGGATATGTCTTAGGTGGCTACCTGCAAGCTTTGAAGACCTCCAGCTAAGCACCAAACTAGAAAAGCAAGCATTTTCTTTATGAACCATGTTATGCCGGTTAAACTAGATGTACCCTGAGATCATGGTCTTCAGCCTTCAGGCCCAGTAACTTGGTTCCTTAAGGCATTTGGATTTGTCTGGGAAGCTTCTATGATTTTGCCTTGGTGAAGTTGTGCAGACTTCATCTATATTATGTGTTCTTTCCTTCACTGAAGTTAACACTTGGTACTATTTAGTTAGTGCTTTCCCCTTCCCTACCTCTCCACTCTCTCATAACCAACAAAGATTATTTTTTTCTGTATGTAATTTTTTTCTTGGATTTCTATAATAGTGGTCTCATACAATCTTTGTTCTTTCATGATTGACATATTTCACTTAGGATAGTGCCCTCCAGATTCAGCCATGTTGTCAGATGTTTGGGGGTTCATCATACTTTAATGTGAAGAATTCCATTGTGTGCTTACCATGACTTGTATATCCATTTCTTATGGATTAGATTGTGTTCCCCCCAAAATGTAGCCATTTGGCTAGGCTGTGATTCTCATTATTGTGTGGTGTTCCTATATGTTATAAATCCTGCCTATGTGATGTTAATGAGGGAGGATGGGCAGTGGTTGTGTTAGTAAGGCAAAACTCAAGTCTGTAAGAATTTATTGTGCCTTGAGGCAATGTCTTGGGATATAAAGAAAAAGGAAGCAAGCAGAGAGTTGGGGTCCTCATACCATCCAAAAAAAAAAAAAAAAAAACAGTCCAGGGAGTAAAGCATATCCTGTGGACCTGGGTTGCTGCTCCTCAGAACCTCCCAGTCCTGGGGAAGACTGTGACAAAGACCTTCCTCCAGAGCCAACACAGACTTCCAGGGAGCTGATGCCCTAAATTTGGACTTTTATCCTACTTTACTGTGAGGAAATAAATTTATCTTTGTTAAAGCAAGCTACTTCTGGTATTTCTGTTACAGCAGCACTAGATGACTAAGACACCATTCTGCTGTTGATGAGCACTTAGATTATTTCTGTCTTTTTGCTGTAGTGAATAATGCTGTTATGAATGTGGGTTCACGTGTCCATTGAGTGAGGGCCCTTATTTCTCTAGGCTATATTCCTAGGAATAGGGTTGCTGGATCTTATGGTATTTCTAGATATTTAAGGAGGCACCATATCATTTTCCACAGTGGTTATACCACATTCCCATTAGCAATGCATAAGAGGAGTTTCAGTCTTCTAGCAACCTGTCCAACATTTATTATTTTCTGTTTTTTTTCATTAATGTCAGTAATGTTGGAGTGAAATGGTATCTCATTCTGATTACAATTTGCATTTTCCAAATTGAGGGCATAAGTGGACAGTTTCAGTTCAGAGTTTAAAGGGTATCTCACAGTGATAGTCTCAGGAAGTCCTCTAGTCTCAACTAGTAAGTCTGGACTTTTTAAGAATTTGAGTTCTGGTCCTCAATTTTTTCCCCATTCTATCATGGTCTGTCTGTTGTGGCCCTGATCAGAATGGTTGGTAGTAGCCAGTCACTGTGTGGTTCTTTCAGTCTAAGGTCTCATGGAGATTCAGTAACACTCACTCGCAGTGGCTAGGCTTCCCTGTGGTTTTTGAAATCCCGTAGCCAGTCTGCGCCACCTTAAATGGACTACACTTTTCTCAGTTTATCCTCCTTCCTCTACTGTTTCAGGTGTTAACCTGTCCACACCCAAAGTGGCCATAGTGAGTTAGGTGCTCTCGATGCCAGCATCCAGAAACTTCCTGCCTTTCTGCTGGCCCCTCCTTTCCCCTGTTTTGATAGTCACCTCAGCTCTCCAGCACTTCAGCTGATGTTCAGAGCTCTGAGATCTCAGGCTGTATCTATTGTTGTTCATCATTCAGTGAGTTAATTGCATGGGGATAAATGGGAGCAACTGCTTAGCATTTTGCCCATCTCTCTTTTTTTCCCCCCCAGTTCAGATGTCATCATTAGACTCTTTCCATGTACTCCAGTTTTTGTCTATAAAATTTTCCATCTTTAGTTTACCTTTGAATTTGTTTTCTGTACTCTGTGCTTTTTCTCGTCTCTGTTCTTTGGTATGCGTGATGATTTTGTGTTGAACACCAGATATTAGGTATGAAGATGGTAACATTTCTGCATGAAGTTATCTTCTCAAAATTTAATTTAGCTCCTGGCAAGCATTGAGACTAATGGAAGATGTAACTCCAATCAGAGATTGAAGTGATTTGAGGAAGAGTTTAAATTTTTCTAAGACTGGTCTGTTTGTTGCCTACTCTTACACGTCAAGTAGTCCTTTCTAAGTCTCATAGAGTGCCTGGGGACTCAGCAAGTCACCTGAATTATTTATGAATCTATAAATGTCTCAAAGAGAAGAATGTATAAAATATTGGGCTCATGTCAGGGTATTTTCATTCTCTCAGTTTTGGCCCCAAATGTTGATTGCCTTTATGGCTTTCTACTATCTTTAAAAAACTATTTATTTTGCATCCAGCTGTTCTGATTGTGCCGAGAAAGCTCTGTCAGCTGTCAGATAATCCATCATAGCTGTAAGTTGAAGTACTTAGAGATGAGCTTGAGACAGGAAATCTAAGTTGACGGAGTCTATACCATGGTATTTGTGTTTTCTCAGTGAAGTGGTAAGAGTTAGATTCTAGAGTATGAAGTGTGAGAGCTTGGAATTTAGTGATGGGAATAGCGTAGCATGTTTGAGAACAGCGGAAATGTTCTTAATAACCACTGTTGTAAAATTGAAATAAATGAGAACCAAGTCAGATTATTTGGTTCCTCTTCCGTAACAAATAAATGTATTGTTGATAAGCTGATTCATATTGTTTAATTATCCTAGGTGACCTAGTGAAGTACTTGATAGGAAATAAAGACTGTATTCACTTATGCATCGTTGCACTTTCCATTGAGGAGAAGACAGATAGAACAGTCTTGACTGCTTTTTTCAACAATGAAGCATACCATTCACCATCTGCATCCCTGGCACTATTAGACAACATTCTCTTCATGTCGCTCTCTGGCCCTGATGCTTCCATAACAGTCTCCAATAAACCTCAGCCATACAGTGATTCTATGGACGTCTTTAACAAGTATGATACTCTTTTTCATTAGAGTTAGCTTTATACTTTGAATGTATTTCTACTGCCCTATCTGATTACATTCATATGATAAAAATAACTATTGATAGAAACCTTTGACTTTTACTGTGTTAATTTGCTGATACATCTTTTTTATTATTCCTTCTTCTGTAGGAATACACATGGAACCACTGTGGCCTTAAGCGTGCAGTTTGGCATGGCTCTTCTGATTAGTGGTTTTTGTCTCCTGACAGTGACTGAGAGAGTCACTAAGGTGAAGCACATCCAGTTCCTGAGTGGGATGTATCTCTTAACGTACTGGATTTCTGCTCTATTATGGGATTTCATTGTCTTCTTCATTTCCTGCTGCTTACTACTGGTGAGTATTTAGATAAAGTTTCCTGAGGCCTCATTTTTGTTCTTTATCACATGGAACATTCCTCGTCTGTAATAGTGCCATAAACATAACTCTGAAAATAGACTAGACAGAACTGTCATAATGGAAGCTTTCTTTGTGATATTCATTCCTTATTAGGAAGAAAACAAAAGCTTCCCCCTGCCTTTTTCTTCTTTTAGAAACAGAATGACTTCTAATAGAATGGCCTTCCATCTGTTTACACATCAATTTGTGCTGGCCCCAAATAGTTATCTGTAATTGCTTACCTGCTACCCGTCTCATACTAGAGTCTTGTTTGCTGTTGTAATATGTTGGGTTTTCTGGGGCCATGCTATGGCCAGCTCATCTAGTTTCCTTTAGGATTTGTCACTTTATTTAAAAAATTTACTTAACATCTGCTATCATTCAGACACTCTTCTGGGATTCAGTGTGTGTTTTACATGTTTAAATCCTGTCTCCCAGTCCTTCTCCTGGAGTTTACAACCAAAGCAAATTTGTGCAGGATCACTATTTATTGAATTGGAGTGAAAATACTCACAGAAAAACGTGTGCCAATTCAACAGTTTCTGCATGTATAAGTCAGTGACTTTGATTACATCATGCAAGTGATGCAGCTGTTCTCCATATCCTTTTATGAATTACTCCACCACCATTAATATAAACCTAAGCAAAAAGTTATACTTCCCTCCTCCTTACCACTGCTGGTAACCACTAGGAATTTCTAACTGTTACATATTTGCTTATTCTGTATAAGTGCAATTGTAAACATCATTTGCCTTTGCACTCAGCATAATGTTTTCTAGATTCATCTGTGTTGCAGCATGCATCAGAACTTAATTTTCCTTCATGGCTGAGTAATATTCCACCATATGTATACACTGTTTTGTTTATCCAGTCAACTGTTGATTACATTTTGGTTGTTTCCATCTATTGTCTATTGTAAATGTTGCTGCAATGAACTTTGCTGTACATGTGTCTGTTCATATCACTGCTTTCAGGTTTCTGGCGTATACAGAATACTACTGTATTTAAAGCTAAGCCCAAAAAAACCAAACCAAACCTAGCACAGTGGAGTCAATGCCAACTCATAGCAACCTTACAGGACAGAGTAGAACTGTTCTGTAGAATTTACAAGGACCACCTGGCAGATTCAAATTGCTGGCATGTTGACTGGCAACCATAGCACTTACCCACTATGACACCAGGGTAGTGGCCAGGAATCTCCAACACTGAACTTTATAGAAGGAAATAGATTAGAGAATATTTCCTAGGCTGGAGAGCATTGTGAGATTTTTTTTGTTTGTTTTCTCAAAACTGTGTTCATCTAATTTCTGTAAATGAGGAATTCAAAGAAACCTAAACATATATGAGTGTATAACATAATTTTCTTGTGAAACATGGCCTTGTGTATATTTCAGAGTCTTCCCAATTACCTTAAAATTGTTTCCTTTGAAGTGTATAATAATCTGATCCATAGGCAACCCTAATGGCATAATGGTTAAGTGCTATGACTGCTAATCAAAACAGTTTGAATCCACCAGGCACTCGCTGGAAACACTATGAAGAAGTTCTGTTCTGTTCTATAGGGTCGTTATGCATCAGAATCAACTCAATGATGGTAAGTTGGTTTTTATTGCTGTTGAGTTGGTTCCAACTCATAGTGAACCTGGAGGACAGAATAGAACTACCCCGTAGACTTTCCAAGGAGCACCTGGTAGATTCAAACTGCAAACCTTTTAATTAGCAGCCTTAGCACTTAACCACTATACCACCAGGGTTGCCTCTTATTAGAGAGGAAATTTAAATATGAATGAGAATAAGACTCATCTCTTACATAGTTCACTGCTTAATAATGGCCACAAGCTAACAATGAAAATGAAATAATAATATGTTGTTTCTTATCCTCAAGGTGTGAAATGCCATTTCCCAAACCAAACTATACAATAAACCAGTAAAATTCTTTCTGCTTACCACTTTTATCCCTCTTTTGCTTCCTTATCTTTTGCATTTTTTTCATTCCATTCCTTTCATCATTTTCCGCTTCCTCTTATTCTGTTTCTTCCTAAAAATATTTGATAGAATTTCTTTAAATGCTGTGCAATGTACTGTCAAAATTAGGGGTGTGTGTGTGTGTGTGTGTGTGTGAGTGAATGTGTCTGCCTATATGATGTGTGTATGTATTATGGAATGAAGAAAATAGAGATCAAGGTTGGGAGGCATCAGAGTACTCTCTGTCTGCACATCCTACATATTGCCACACACAGTATCAAGGCCAGGAACTGTACAATGGAAGTAGGAGAGGGTAGGCTGTTGGGAGGAGTAAGGAGAGAAAAGCCTTTTATACAAAGATCTCCCTGTCAAAGTTAGAATGAATAACAGAAGTTGTTATCTCTGAGCATTTTCCATCATGCTGCATGCATCACTGTGGCTAAGGAGCTACATGTCGTCTTCTATTTCTAATTGCCAGGCAACATGACAAGAATAGACTACTAAGGCCACTATCCTTTTGAATATTAAGTGTATCTATCTCTACAGGGACTAGTGAAACCAACTGGTAAGACTTCTGGCACCATTATTTTCTCTCCATCATCCCCTATCAATGTTCTGCAATACATATACACACTGAGAATATTGGCATCAATTAGGTAATTCCTGAATCTTGAAATAATTAGCATTGTTTTAGCTGCATTCTACTACTTTGTCATATTCAAAATATTTCCTGCTTTAAAAATAAATAGGTTTTAGAAGGCTATTATTTAATTACTCAGAAGTTAAGGACATCATATTTATCTTTATAGTTAAAACTTAATTGTGGTCAGAAGATATGCCATGAATGATTTCAGTTATTTGAAAGTCATTGATGATTGTTTTAAGATTCAGGAATTGATCAGTTTTGTGTTTTATGAGTAATTAAAAACAGTAGGCATTCTTTTATTGTTGGAGTTGATGTTCTACACATGCCAGTTAGGTCAAACCAAATCATTGTTTCAGCAGATACAGAAAGAGCTTTTAACAAAAGTTGACATTAATGCTTACTAGGGATAAAGCATTTCTGAGCAAACTAGGAATAGAAGAGCTTTTCCTCAACCTGGTAAAGGGCATCATAAAAATAATACTTAATATTATGTGCAAGGAATGTATTCTGTTTAAAACCAGGGCAAGAACATGCATTCTTTCTCACATGTGTAGTCATTGCACTGGAAGTGTAACAAGAGTAATAAGACAAGAAAAAGACACTTTAAAGCATAACCCAGAAGCAGAAGCTCAGAGACACAAGGAACTTCCACCAGAGCTCAAAGAGCCTTTTCCTTGACCTGGCACCTTGAATTTGGACTTCTAGCCTCTTAAACTCTGAGAAAATAAATTTTTGTAAAGCTACCATTTGTGGTATTTCTGTAACAGCGACACTAGGTAACTAAGAAAGATATTGACTATTTTAAGGTATTTTTATAGTTAACAATGTCTTATACGTTCCAGTGTACCGACTTGGCATATTTTTAAGATCATTCCTAAGTGTACTGTTTTTTTGTGCTACTGTAAATGGGATTTTAAAATTTTTAATTTTGTCAAAATTTAAATTTTAAAACTGGTTAAAATTACATTGATTTTAGAAGTTTTTTATAGATTTTGTAGAATATTTTTGATGTATACAGTCATACTTTCTGAAAAGTTTTACATCTTTCTAATATATATAATTTTTTATTGCTGTAAAAATTATGTAACAGCATTTGCCAATTCAACATTTTTCAGGGGTGCAATTTACTATCAATTACATTAAACATCTTGTGCAACCACCATTCATAAAAAAATTTTCCATTACCATAAACAGATACTCAGTGCTTCCTGCATTCCCCCCTCATCTTGCCTCTGGTAACCACAAATAAACTTTGTTATCTATACATTTGCCAATTCTTGTTATTTCATACAAATGAGACCATACAATATTTCCTCTCTTACGATTGACTTATTTCACTGAGCATAAAGTCTTTGAGGTTCATCCATGTTGTAGCTTGGATTTCATTTTCTTTTATGACTCAGAAGTATTACACTATGTATGCACCACATTTTTGCTTATCCATTCACCCATGAATGGATACTTAGATTGTTTCCACCTTTTGGCTACTATGAATAGTGCTGCAATGAACTGATGAGAGCCTAATATCCAATACACACACACACAAACACACAAACACAACTTCTACAACTTAACAACAAAAAGTAAGAACTAAGCAGAAGACTTGAAAGATTTGACTGATGAATAGTTCTATGCTAAATGAAGATAGGATCTCTTATGTTCTTCTGTAAATATTCTGGCTTGACTTATTTTTGCCCTTTATCTTCACCTTACCTTTATCTCTGTATTTCAGGGAGTGTTTAAATACTGCGAGGCCGAAGTGTTTGTCATAGACAACCATGCGCTGGACACAATGTTGATCTTCATGGTGTATGGCTGGTCAGCCATTCCCTTCATGTACCTGATGAGTTTTCTGTTTTCCGAAAGTACTAATGCCTACATCAAGCTCATCCTGTTCAACTACTTCTCAGGCATTTTTAGTCTCCTCATAGAGATGACGTTGCAGTACAACATGGGTAAGGGATGCACAGAATGTCTGCTTCCCCAGAAGGCGCCCTAAATACTAAAGAGAAGTGTGCTTGCAGATATCTAAGGGCACGGGAAGACACTTACGTTCTAGGTTTGGGGGGAAGCCCGTACTTGACATAAATCAACCAGCTTATTTAGTGCACCTGTGACAGTTGAGGAAGCCCTGGTGGTATAGTAGTTAAGAGCTATGGCTGCTAAAGTCAGCAGTTCACATCCAGCAGGTACTCCTTGGAAACTCTATGGGGGCAGTTCTGCCCTGTTCTTTAGGGTTGTTATGAATCAAAATTGACTGAACAGCAACGGGGTTGTTTTGTTTTTTGGTGACAGTTTAGGCACTGTGCCAGGGCTGGGATCTTGTATTTGAAGCATGGGACTGAACCTGACATCTCCTTTGACATGACTTCTCCACCCTCCTCCACCTTCTGAAGTTTTAGCACATGACTTGAAGAAATTATTTTACACTTGATTTTGGAAATTTTAAGACCGTTTGTGTCTGAAACTCATTTGCCTGAGGGAGAATAAAAGGGCAATGTTTTTCTTGAAAGGTACAGGCCTCAGAAAGAAGAAATCATATCCCAAATATATTAGACTGTTGCTGCCCTTTAGAGGAAGGTGAAGAGGGGGAAGAGTGGAGAGGAATACTGAGCTTTGGGGAGTGGCACACAGTTCTGGGAAGGTTTTATGGTGTCAGCAGACACAAGATCCTGAACTTCCTAACAGGATTTTCAGAAAGAAAGAAAACTATATATGCATTTAACATACATATAACTGAACTGGTTTTCATTTCTCTGAGACCTAGTTTCCATAGCTTCTGAGAAATATGTATCTCCTCATTTTCCCACTCTTTTTAAGATACCCTTGAAAAAAGAATCACTTATTTAGGACCAGGCAGTGCTTCTTTATGTTACACATAAGGTGGCTATGTGCTGGAAACGTGAGGGCACCTAACAATCCCAATCAATGGAAACCCTGGTGGTTAAGTGCTTTATCTGCTAACCAGAAGGTCAGCAGTTGAAATCTGCCAGGCACTCCTTGTAAACTCCGTGGGGCTGTCCTGTAGGGTCACTATGAGTTGGAATTGACTTGATGGCACTGGAATTTTTTTTTTCTGATTTAAGTTGACCATTATTATAAAAAGTGTTGATAAAAGGAAGACTGTTGTCAGGGCTTTGCTCAGTCATCCTATAAACACACATTTCAACTGTGTTAAAGCAGTTCTTCCCTGACTGTTGCTGCTGCTGAACTCCATAAGCACAATATGCCAAAAATCAGTAAGATACATTATAAAATTTCTTACCAAACTATGCAAAAAACTTGCCTAGCTTTATAAAAGGACATGCATACGCACAGATCTGTAGCAAGTATTATACAGTGGTGACTCATTGATAATATTCCCTATAAAAAGAGGGAAATAGATGAGGATGAATGATTTCATCACTCCTCATAAACATTATATTAGGTCTTGATAAGATCTGTAATTGAGAAAAGTAAATAAAAATATGTATACAGATTGGAAAGAAAACTACTGTTATTCAAAAACAGTATAAAATCTGAAGAACTGTCACCAGAAGTATGGAAAATAGACAATGAGGCAAGCCAAAAATGCAGATATCAGGCTTAACCTTTTCTAGAATTTTGTAGAAAGAATTGGTATTCCACTAGTATACATAAGTATAGTCACACCAATTATTTATAGTTGGTATCCAGTTGAGTTGATTGGTATTGTATTCTGTATGGTCAGTACCTTGTGCTGACTGGCTAATGTTTTCAATAACACTGTTTTGCCAGATTTATTTTATCCCTTCCCCAAGAAAGCCTTCATCATTTTTGTCTGATATATTTCTCTTCCTCTCCTAGGGCTTTCTCAACTCTTTGGACGTGAGAAAATATGCTTGCTACAGGGACAACCCAAAAGATAGTAGACTATACCTGTGTGGTCCAGTACAGGAGCCACTCACCATATGTGGCTACTGAAATAAAAAAATTCCTTTCCCTAGCCCCATCTCAAGTACTAAGTAGTCACATGTGCCTGCTGGACAACACAGTTGTACAGCATCTCCACAATCATTAACAGGACAATGCTTGTCTGTATAATTAGTCTTCACCATGTTTGGCACAGTGGCCAATATCCAGAATTCTTCGCTGTGGATCAGTTATTGTCTCTACATTAGGATCTACCCAGAACAGAATTGGCATGGTTTTGGCGTTTGAGGTTTTACCTCTTGGCCATCTCTCTTTCCTCAAAGTGGCTTATAAGAACATTTTGCTTAGACTAGTCCTTTATCCTCTTTGTAAAAATCAGAGCTCAATATAAAATTCTCCGATGGTCATTCATAAATGAGTCTCCAGGAATCTAGTCACAAAGTATTATCCATATTCAGTTTATTCTTTAGAGAGGCATTAGTTATCTACCAGCTTGTTTCTTTGAAAAACTTTCTTCTTTTAAAGATAGCAGAATTTTCCCTCTTACCTCCTGTTGAATTCTAGACTCTGATCTGCAACTTCTGCTTTGGCCCTTCACTTGATTAATTAGAAGTAGAAATGAGAAAAATAGCCAGTATGTTTTTCTGCTCATATCAGGTGCACAGAAGACATATCACGAGAGACCCATATTACCAAGAAAACATCAGAACTCTGCAATTCTCTGCAAAACAGTGTCACTGGCTATCAACTGAAACAAACTTACTGGGAAATAATTAGTGTTCTTTAATGATAACTGTCTGGTTTTTAACTTTGTGAGATAGCACACTTACCATCCTGGGGATGGTTAGTTTTTTTATTATGAAACCTGATGGCACATTTCCTATAATGAAACCTAAACTTACTATCTTTTTAGAAGTTGAAAGTAGAATTTCTGAGACCACCAGAACACTCATATTAGATGTATTACTGCTGTTTCCCAATTACAACCTTGCGAAGGCCCTTGAGGATTATTCTGCAGCCTACCGTGACAAGGCATTGTGCTACACCCTGAAATACATTCCACCTGACATAAATTGTAGTGCAGCAAGTAAGTATCTTGTGGGCCCCTAAATCTCTTAAGAATTAGCCTCAAACTTGGACCCTGGATGGTGAGGAGAGGATCAGGATACATGGTAAGTCATTTTACAAGGCTAGGATAAACCTCTGTGAATATAATGAAGCCTCAAAAGCAAATTCAGTGTATAATTAGTCCTCAAATGCAAAATAACAGCTGCTCATAATCATTCACTAAGTAATTTTACTTACATTATTTAAAATCTTTACAAAAACTCTTCAAGTTATATGCTGCCATGCTTGTTTTGAGGATGAGATGTGCCCTGTATGACACAGCTTGTATGGAGTCAGAGCTGGAATTCAAAGCTTACACTTTCATTTGTAACACTTGGTCTCTCTTTGGGAAAGAACCTCTAGGGAAAGGGTCTACACTATAACTGTAATTTATTTACTTTTGTTACTCCCACCACCACCACCCTACTCACCTACATTCACCTGCCCATAAGTTATATTCCATTCCCCAGAGCCAGTAAAGAGCCTGGCACACTGGAGGGGCTCAAAGGCTTGTGGAATAATAGATAAAGGTAGGAAGTCATATATGGGAATGTATATTTTCATTTAATCATAATAAAAAAAAGGGAGTCATGATCTGTGTGGTGAATTAGACGGCAAGAAATGAAAGTAAGAGAAGTCTAGCCAAGGTGGGAGGTAGTTATTGTTAAAAAAAGATATAGTACAATTTGAAAGTAAACTAAATGTATTAGAAATTTGAGTGGTTGGTGAATTATAAGGAAGAAATTGTTTAAATACTGATTTTGGGGTAGCGTAAGTATTGTAACATTGGCTCTGCAAGAAACACTGTTAAACATGTTCATGACAATGTAAATGCTATGTATTGTTTTTGGAGATCAACTTACAGACAAAAAGACTTGCTTTTAGCTACCAAGAAAAGTATAATTATTATAATTCTTGACAACATAAAGTAAAAAATAGAGCTAATAAATGTTAAGAGTTAAAAGAGACATGAAAAGTAGAAAAAACAATCAAACTCTTTGCCACTGAGTCTATTCCAACTCTTAGCAACCCATAGGACAAGGTACAATTGTCCCATAGGGTTTCCAAGGAGTGCCTGGTGGATTTGAACTGCCGACCTTCTGGTTAGCAGCTGTAACTACTACACCACCAGGGTTTACATGGAAAAACAGAAATAAAGAAAAAATTTAAGTCATCATCTTACAGTGAGAGAAGTTAAAAGATACTTGATATAGTTGATGGACTGATAGAGGCTTAAGTATATTACTTAAAGGTAATGGTGAGAAGAGGAAATTTAAAAAAGCAGTATATCTGTAGGAGAAGAACAGAAGTATAAAAGAATTATGCCTTCATTTTATTAATGTTGGAAAACAATAGATAATATATTAAGTTGATAAAACATTTCTACAGTAATCATATTGTTGTCATGTGCCATCGAGTTGTTTCCCAATCATAGGGACCCTCTGTACAACAGAGCAAAACACTCCCTGATCCTGCCCCATCCGCACAGCTGCTGCTGTTTCAGCCCATTGTTGCAGCCTCTGTATCAGTTCATGTTGTTGAAGGTCTCACTGTCTTTCTCTGACCCTCCGCTTTACCAAACATGATGGCCTTCTCCAGAGACTGATCCCTCCAGACAACACGTCCAAAGCATGTGAGATGAAGTCTTCACCATCCTTGCTTCTGAAGAGCTTTCTGACTGTACTTTTTCCAAGACAGATGTGTTCCTTCATCTGGCAGTCCATGGTATATTCAATATTCTTCCTCAACACCAGAATTCAAAGGCATCAATTCTTCTTCAGTCTTCTTTATTCATTGTCCAGCTTTTGAATGCATATGAGGCAACTAAAAACACCATAGCTTAGATCAGGCACAACTTAGAGTGACATCTTGGTTTTTTAAAGTTCGGAAGAGGTCTTTTGTAGTAGATTTGTTCAGTGCAACACCTCTTTTGATTTCTTGGATGCTGCTTCCATGGGCACTGATTGTGGATCCAAGTAAAATGAAATCTGTGACAACTGTAATATTTGTGCTGTTTATCATGAAGATGCTTACTGGACTAGATATGTGGATTTTTCTTTTCTTTATGTTGAGGTGTGCTCTGAACTGAAGGCTGTAGTCTTTGATTGTCACTGATAAATGCTTCAATTCCTCTTCTCTTTCAGCAAACAAGGTTGTATCATCTGCATATTGCAGTTACTGGTCCATAGTATATTCAATATTCTTTGCCAACACCACAACTCAAATGCATTAATTCCTCTTCCCTTCCTTTTTTCATTGTCTAGCTTTTTTTATGCATATGAAACAATTTAAAACACCGTGGCTTGGGTCAGGTGCAAACCTTAGTCATCAAAGTGATATCTTTGCTTTTTAAGATTTTTGAAGTACTCCCCTGCAGCAAATTTTCCCAGTGTAATGTCTCATGATTTCTTGATTGCTGCTTTTGTAGGGTGTTGACTATTTGATCCAAAAATTGTGAAGTCACTGACAACTTCAATTTCTTCATCACTTGTTATCATGTTTTTTATGGGCCTAGTGGTAAGATTTCGTTTTCTTCTTGTGTAGGTGTAATCTACTCAGGTATTGAAGTCTTTTACTCTCATCATGAGTGCTTCCTCAAATTGTCTTCATTTTTGGCAAGCAAGTACAGGTTGTTAAGGAGTCTTCTTCCAATCCTAATGAAGCTTTCTTCTTCATACAGAGCAGCCTCTTGAATAATCTGCCCAGCAAGTAAATTGAATAAATTAAGTTAAAGGATACAACCTTCCTGCACACCTTTTCTAATTTTAAACTATACAGTATCCCCTTGTTCTGTAAGAACAACTGTCTTCGATCTATGCACAGGTTCAGCATGAGCAAAACAAACTGTTCCCGAATTCCCATTCCTCATAACCATAATTTGTTATGATCTACACATTCAAGTGCCTTCTCATAGTCAATAAAACACTGATAAACATCTGCTCTCAGCCAGGGTGCATCTGGCATCAGCAGTGATCTACCTCCTTCCACATCCTCTTCTGGATCTGGCTTGAACTTTTGGAAGTTCCTATCAACGTATTATTGCAGCTGTTTTTGAACTGTATTCAGCAAAAGTTTGCTAGTATGATGTGACATTGATGATATTGTTCAATAATTTTCACATTTCATTTGATCATCTTTCTTTGCACGAAGGAAGGATCCAACATGGATCTCTTTTAGCTGGGTGGCAAAGTAGTTGTCTTCCAAATTTTTTTACATAGATGAGTAATTACTTCCAGTGTTACTTCCATTTGTTGAAGTGTCTCAATCAGTAATCCATCAGCACCTGGAGGCTTGTTTTTTGCTAATCCTTTCAGAGCTACTTGAGCCTCTTTCTTCAGTGTCATGTGCTATCTCCTGAAAATGGTTGATAGTTTCTTTTTTGTACAGTGACTTTGTGCATTCTATCAATCTTCTTTTCATCTGTTCTGCATCATTCAGGTTTTTTGCCCATAAAATCCTTCAGTATTGCAGCTCGAGGCTTGAAGTCTTCTCTTCAGTTCTTTCAGCTTGAGAAAAACCAATCAGTTCTTGCAGCTTGAGAAGGAACACATCTGTCTTGGAAGAAGTACAGTCAGAAAGCTCCTCAGAAGTGAGGACGGTGAAGACCTCATCTCACATGCTTTGGACATGTTATCCAGAGGGACCAGTCTCTGGAGAAGGACATTATGTTTGATAAAGTGGAGAGTCACAGAAAAAGAGTCAGACCTTCAACGACATGGACTGACAGAGGCCGCAACAATGGGCTTTTGGTCTTCTAACTTCATTTCTTTGAACATTTCATTATATTTTACTTTGCTTCCTTGAACTGCCCTTGAAATTCTTCTGTTAAGTTCTTCTATGTGATCATTTCATCTGCTCACTTTAGCTACTTTGTGCTCAAAACTCAAGTTTCAGAGTCTCTTCTAACATCTGTTTTTGTCTTTTCTTTCTCATCCTGTCTTTAATGACCTTTTACTTTCTTCATGTATGATGTTTCTGATGTCATCCTACAGCTTTCTTGATTTGGGGTCATTTATGTTCCATGTGTCAAATCTGTTATTCAGATGATTTCTGAATATAAGAGGGATGTATTCAGGGTCATATCTGACTTTCATACTTAATGATATAATCATAATTAAAAATATGGGCATATAAAAAATTGTAATATTCACTCTGAAATTGGAATGAAACTGGATGCTTGGTACCATTACTTTGATTCAACTTTGAACTGTGTGTGCTTGACTTGGCAGTAAATTTTTTTAAAAACATACACATATTACATATACAGATTAGAAGAGAAGAAAATACATTTCCAGCAGATGTTCTGAATGTAGCCACTGGAAATTTAAAATATGTATGTACACATAAATTATTAAAATTAATAAAATAATTTAGCAAGTTCAGTATACAAAAAAACAGACTCAACTCTAGTTCTGTCAGCAACACACAGTAATAATGACATTCTAAAAGTTATAACATTTATAATAGCATAAAAATGTATTTAGGAATAAAGCTAACACCATATTTACAGTATCTCTAAAGTAATAAATAGTAAACAATATTAAATAAAAATGAAGAAGACCTGAATAAATAAACGGAGGTCTAAAACTAAGTAAGCAAACAGAAGGCTATACCAAAATTACAGTTGCAGTTTTTACCCTTCTGAAAGGAGTTTTGGTATATTCTGCATGGCAGGCAACAATGATTAGATGTATCAATAAATACATCACTATTCATGTTTAATTACCATACACTGTGTTCATGAAGATCAGACTTGTCTCAGTTTAGCATACTATGCTATCCTGTCCAGTATTTCTTGCTTTACATTGTTTTCTTAGATGTTGTTCATGTTGTTGATGTTCTACAGTAAGATGATCTCTTTTTGCCATTCACAGATATTCACAAGAATGTTTATTCTTTGAAAGAGGACATGATTGGAAGTGAATTAATTGTCATGGGAACTCTAGGCTTTGTTATAGTTTTCTTAATTTTCCTTTGTGAGACTACTTTGTGGAAACTAAAAGCATTTGTCAATCGACACATATACTTTGGTCTCTACAAGATATTCAGGAAGGTAAGTAAGCATAAACCTTAAAAGAAACTAAGGGAATTGAACATTAGTCCTGAAAAGTATGTGCCTACATAACTGTCTCTGTTACTGGATGAAAAAAAGAAGACGACATTGGAGTGCATTTTCTTAAATACACTTTATGGAAGTGTAATTCATGTATAAATAAACTGCATTAATTTTGTTGATCATATGAAAGACCCAACCTTTTTCTTTATTGATTTTCTCTATTGTTATTTTCCTTTGACAGATTCCTGGTTTTATTTGTATAATTTTCTGCATTCTACATACTTTTGGTTTGCTTCTTTTTTTTCTTTAAGCCTAGATTCATTTAGTTTTTTGATTTATAGTGATTATTTTGAAGTCTTTACCTTAAATCTGACATCTGGCCATTCTCGCATGCAAGTGGCTTTTTTTTGCTTTTTCCTCTGTATGGGTAACATTTTGTTTCTTTGCATGTCTTAAGATTTTCTGTTTCTGAAACCTGGACATTTTAAAAGTTTAGTAGATTTTCTAAATGGTTTTCTTTTGTCGAATGCCTACAGAACAATTTCCAGAGGCTTTTTTTCTTTCTTTTTTAATAATCTTCATCAGTTTTGCAGGAGCCAAGATCCGTGGATCTCCTCACCATGATATTCTGAAAGTCTCAAAATTTTTCTGTGTAAAGGGTTACTCTTTTATTCTCTCACTCTCTTAAAAGAAAGGGCTAACAGTTCATCTTTTGGTATGTTGAACATACTGTGATTATTAGAAATCATGTCCGATTGTAGTAATCTTCAGTTGTGCCTGTGTAATCCTAATTTCTTAAATGATGGCAAGCAAGGATCAGCGTGTTCTTTCAAAAAGGGTTTTTAAAAGTTACACCAGCGTTCTATTCCAACATCTTTACATCAGTTTCCTGAAGCCATTTTGTCTAATCCACACAACTAAAGGGCATTGGTATCTGTAATACATGTCTTAAAAATATATGCTCCAGGGTCCAGTGAAAGGTTCTGTGAAGCTTTGCTGGTTTTCTTAGCTCCCATTCCTTTGAATCTTGGCAGAAGTCATTCATGATTACAAACTCAGGAATGTATTTTTTTGAGAGCTTCCATGTTCTCTTGAGATGACCTCCTTCTTCAGGATCCAGGTCATGCAAACCATCTCTGAATGCTTTAAATTGTATTTTTCAGTGACTTAAAGTACACATTTTAACATAATAATTCATATTGTTTTTTCTGCACAGGGTATTCTTTCCCTGTCTTCTGCTTCACATCCTTGTTCTGCTAATGAATTATCCATTCTTCAAAATGAGATCAATTTTGTATAGGAGATTTAAAGACATCAAGGCATGAAGATATGCCTACTGGAATGCATTTTCTTAAATATACTTTATGGAAATATAATTCACCTGCAATAAACTGCATTAATTTTGTTGACCATTTGTAAGACTCAATCTTTGTCTTTATTAATCTTCTCTATTATTATTTCCTTTTTGATTGATTTTGATTGAGGTGATAATGCAGGAGGTTTTTTGGAAATAACCAAAACTTTCTATTTTGACTTCTTTGAAATCATCCCATAGTTTAGCTTCCCTGAAATCACCCATTCTAGACCTGGTAAAGGACATCCACCTCTATGATTCTTGTCTCGAAATACAGGATATAGTTTCCAAGGAATTATCTGGGGAATCTCAAGATGAAGATGTAGGAAAGGAAAGGAACAGAATCCTGGAGCTGCCAACAGAGTTGCTGGATACCACAATACTTATTAAAGAACTCATAAAGGTAATGTGATTCAGTGGCCGACGTGATGCTGGCTTCATCCTTACTCAGGAGCCTGTCATTGGCTTCAAGGGCTCAGTGTGGTTTGGGGGAAATCTATGTGTATTCTCCCAATGGAATAGAATAGCTCTTGTGAAATTGTCCTAGATAGTGGTCCAGGAGGTACTGATTGTATTTGACCTATAGGCAGTATTCACTGCATTGTGTTTTCTGTATTTTTAGATATATTTTAAGTGTCCAGTCATTCTGGCTGTGAAAAATATCTCCCTCAGAGTACAAAAAGGGGAATGCTTTGGATTGCTTGGATTCAATGGAGCAGGAAAAACCTCTGTCTTTAAAATACTGACTGGAGAAAGCAGTGCTACTTCTGGGGATGTGCGTATTGAAGGCTATAGCATCACCAGAAATATCCAAGAGGTAAGACGTTATTTATTCCTGTAAGATGCAAAAAGTATGAGGATTTGAGAAATACAGCTAAGAGGCAGGAGGCTAGATATTATAGATGGGAATCACGGTAGACATTAGTATTGATACTGATGACACCATCAGTGGGTTCCAGAGTAAGAGATAAATTTTAGAGTAGAGATGATGAGAGCACCCTTATGCTGAGACCTAAGATGACAGTACCATTTGTGTTCTTTGAAATTTTTGGAGTAAAGACTCAAATTCTCTCAACAGTGCATGTAACATATGCCAGACAGAGTGACGTATGGGTGTGAGGAAGACAAGACTTGATGGAAGGAGAAGCTGGCTAGTTGCAGCTGAGGTCTTGGGCCATCTTGCTGAGAGTTTATGAGTAATATGGCCCTACAGAGTGCTTTTCAAGTTGAATGAAGGTAGCCAGGGCTTTGTATCCCTATGTCAGTAAGTCATTGGCTGCACCTGTCACTTGGAAGGGGTGTGTATTCTTGGGAAGAAACTAAGGGAGGAAATCATTTCAAAAGGGAGATGATCAGATGTATCCAGTGTCAAGAAATCTCAGGCGAGGTAAAGCCTGAATAGTGTCTATTAGATTTACTAACTAGAACTTCATGGATGAGGTTGGCAAGATCAGTTGCACTGAAGTTGTTGGGTGGTGGTAACAAGAGACTAAATGGAGCAATTCATTCCCTCTCAGTTCATAGGATATTGTTATCATGCAATCAAGAGGTACAGGTTTGGGGGTGGCTTACACATAGTAGGAAACAAGAGTCTGGTAATTTTGAACAAAGTTAGCTGTGATGTAAAGGGGAAAAATTAGAATTCACTTAGAGATATGAGGAGACAGGATAAGGTGTTTCATAAGTTGGTCAACATGAATACATTTATAAGAATGAGCAGAAAGGTAGAAGCTGAAGACATGAAGGAGGAAGGGGTATATAATGAAAGTAGATGTGCGGAGAGGAATGGATGGATGCTGTCTTTCCTGAATACCACTATCCAGACCACTTATCAAATCCCCTTGGGGGATATAGTAGTGGCACAAAACAGTCCACTGACAATGAGGAATGGAGAAAAAGGTTAACTGAAGATAGTATCAGGGAGCAAAAGCTGAAGTGGGAACCAAAGAGATAATCCATATGAAGCATCAAGTTTTATTTTATTTTTTTAAAACACAAAATAATAAATGTTGGAAAGGTTTTAGAGAGACTGGAATGCGTGTACACCACTAGTGGGAATATAAAATGGTATAACTACTTTGGAAATTGATTAGGTGCTCTCTAAAAAAGCTAGAAATGGAAGTACCATAATCCTACAATAATCCTACTCCTTGGAGGAAATAGGACCCATCACACACATAGATATATGCACACCCATGTTCATTGCAGCAGTGTTCATAGTAGCAAAAAGATGGAAACAGTCTAGGTTTCCATCAAAAGACAAATGGATAAGCAAATCACAGAACATACACACAATGGAATACTATGCAATGATAAAAGAACAATGATGAATCCATGAAGCATCTTGCAACATGGATGAATCTGGAAGCCATTATGCTGAATGAAGCTAGTCAGTGGCAAAAGGACAAATGTTGTATGAGACCACTGTCATAAGAACTCATGAAAAGGTCTAAATGCTGAAGGAAACATCCTTTGATGGTTACAAGGGTGGAAAGGGAGAATTCACTAGCTAGACAAGAATCATCTTAGGTGAAGGGGAGGACAATGCCCAATGTAGGGTAAGTCAGCACAAATGGACTAAACCAAAGCTAAAGAGCTTCCTGAATACAACCAAACACTTTGACAGGCAGAGTGGCAGGGGCTGAGAGCTAGGGAACATGGTTTCAGGGGGCATATAGGTCAGTTGGCATAACAAAGTTTATTAAGGAAATGTTCTGCATCCCACTTTGGTGAGTGGTGTCTGGGATCTTAAAAGCTTAGGAGAGGCCATCTAAGATGTATCAATTGGTCACAACTCACCTGGAGTAAAGGAGAATGAGAAACACCAAAGACAAGGAAACTATTAGCCTAAGAGGCAAACGGGCTACATAAACCAGACTCCATCAGCCTGCAACCAGAACTAGATGGTGCCCAGCTATCACCAATGACTGCTGTTAGATGGAACACAACAAAGATACCCTGACAGAAGAGGAGAAAAGTGCAATAGGAGGCAAAATGAGAAGGCAGAAAGGAACAGAAGCTGGTCGAGTGGACACAAGAACTCCAGGATACAAAGGGGGAGTCTGCTCTCACATTATAGAAATTGCAACAAGTGTCACATAGCAAAATGTGTATAAATCAACTTGAGCTGTAAACTTTCACCTATAGCATAATAATAATAATAATAAAACACTTTAGGTGTGGTTTCCTGGATTCCCTGTATACATTTGTCCAGTTTCTGTGTCTTGATTTTGGACCAGAGTTGCTCATTTGGTCTCAGATATTTGATTGAACTAAGAAGCATGTTCCTCATGTGTGTTACTGTTCGTTTTACAGGCCTGCATAATCTTTGTCTGAAAAGTGGACTTCAGGAATAGTACATAAGGGTTCTACCAGCAGTTCACATGAATTCCAGTCTCCCCTCAACCTCTCCAACACTTGTTATTTTCTGGGTGTTTTTGTTTTTATTTTCATTTTTGTTGGGTTTAGTGTCAGTATTGTCAGGATGAGATGGTATTTCACTGTAGTTTTGATTTGCTTTTCTGCAATGGCTAATGACTGTGAGCATTTCCTCCTCATGTGTCTGTTGACTGCCAGAATGTCTCAAGTGAAGTGTCTGCTCATATCCTTTGTGCAGCTTTAACAGGATTATTTGGCTTTTGGTTATTGAGGTGTAGAAGTATTTTTCAGATATTTCAGAGAAAGTGTTAAATTTTAAAAACCATCAGGCAGACAGGTAAAATTTGAGCCTTTTCAAAGACTTTTAATCTGAGTTCAGCAAGTCTCAGGGAACTGTTTAGGTCTCTCTTTAGACTTCACCTACCAGTTTGCTCACCTGAAAATACCTTGTCAATAATTTAACTTCTTTGTTTATTTTTAAATGCTATGTTCCAAAACTTGTAGATGACTTTATACTTGTTAATGAAGGTATTTTTAACCCTTTAAAATTTAGTTTAAACATTGTAAGCGTCTGTTCTGCTAACCTGAATACCTGAAGCCATTAGAAGTTTGTTTCTGATGAGTATTGCTTCTGCCAGTTAGTCATGGTATCTTATTTACTTTACATGAAGCTCATTTTCCTTGAAAAATTGTATGTGAGAATAATTTGCTGGCTAGGATAAAGAGTGTATTATGGTTTATTTCTGTTAAGAGTCTAGAGGCATGAACAATTACAGATTACTTTAAATTATATTAAATTCATTGCACTTTCTCTGACTATATAATCTCTGAATACTGAATGCACATCCATAGAAGGGTAGGACTGATTGCCAAAGCAACACTTCTTTTAGTCTGTTGAGAGAGGGCGTTAGGAAAAGGCTTTGGTTCCAGTTTTGTACAACTGTGAAACAAGGGTTACACATAACTATACAGGGTGTGTAGTGCAAAAAATCATGCAGTTCAGGATTAATAAAGGAAAGCTTCTTGTATCAGATTCTTCCAAGTGGTGTGGTCTCTGGGATTTAATTTATACCTTCTTTATCCCTAAGATTATTAAGACTGAATTAGAGGAACTTATTCCAATCTACTTCAGTGAGCTTCATTGCCTGAAATTTTGTAGCCAGTAGGAAAAAAAAAAAAAAAATTCTTGGTAGGACTCTTAGATACTTCAGATCTTCTGTCTCGCCTTTGAATGCTCACTAGATTAAGATGGACTTGGGTCTTTACTGAAAGCAGTTCTTCTAATCAGGTGAGGTCGAGAATTGGCTATTGTCCTCAGTCTGATGCCCTGCTGGATTACATGACTGGTCGGGAAACACTGCTCATGTATGCCAGAATATGGGGAGTCTCTGAGCCCCAGATTGATCTGTATGTGAACAGCTGGCTAAAGTCACTGCATCTGGAGCCCCACGCTGACAAGTATGTCTTCACCTACAGGTGAGGCATTGTGCTGCTGCCCTTTTTGTCACTGTTGCTTTTTAATGTTGAGGTGCCTCCCTACGTTCCTAACGTCTGAAGTAAACAGCTCAAACTCTACCTGACCCCTCAGTATCATGACTGTCTAATTGTGAAATTATCAAATACCTTGGTAGGTATTCGATCCATGTTTTGCAGAGATGAAACTCAATGCCTTAGTTATTTTTTAACTATAGCCTTTGAAACTCAAAAGGGAATATCTTCTTCCTAGCTTCTCCATGGTTGTCTATCTCCCAAGTAAGGAGAACTGTCAGGCTCTTTCACATACAGTGGTTCTTATGTACCTGGAAAACCTGTAATACCTTAAAAACGAGTAAATAAATGCTACTGATAATGCTGCTGAAATCAATTACATCTGTATCTTATATGAAAATGAATTGATATATGTACACCTGTATTGGGGCCTGCTGCCTTGTTAAAGTCACATCTAATCATCATTGTGGATGTCCATGTTAAGTGTTTGCTGGGACTCTCAGCGCTTTAGATAACTATTCTTTCCTATAAATAGCTAATACAAATTAATTAATAGACCTTTTTTTCTCCCACTTTTCCCCTTTCCTTGACCATTCCTTGACCATGAAGTGGAGGAAACAAACGTAAACTGAGTACTGCTATCGCCTTAATGGGAAAGCCCTCAGCCATCTTCCTGGATGAGCCATCAGCAGGCATGGATCCAGTAGCTCGGCACTGGCTCTGGAATCTGATAACACAGATGCGAGAATATGGCAAAGTCATCATCATAACTTCCCACAGGTGTGGCTCATTGGGAGGTGGTTGAGGGTTGGCAGGTGTAGCAGCAAGAAGAGGGAATTATTTTGGACCTGGAAGGAGTATTGGTCAATAAAACTTGCCTGAGATTCTGAGTTCCTGATTAATCTTAATGAATAGAATAGCCAAGAATCCTCTCTGAGCTAAATAATTACAGATAGGGAGAGGGCAGGAAGTTCAGGATATGTCCCTTTTGAAGATTTGGTCCTCTAGTACATTGTGTTCAAAAACTTTCCACACCTCAGCTATGAACTTGATGATTAGAAAATACAAACTTCCCTTTGCATAGCATCATAGAATCCTTGCACTGTCTGGACTATAGAATGTCCTCCAAAAGAAAACTTGTAGCCTTACGCTGTTCTGATATCTTGCTTTGCTAGTATGGAGGAATGTGAAGCCCTGTGTACCCGGCTGGCCATTATGGTGAAGGGGAAGTTCATGTGCTTGGGTAGCCCTCAGCATCTCAAAAGCAAGTTTGGCCATGTTTATATCCTAAAGGGCAAGGTCAAGCCTGATGTAGGTGAAAACAAATTGGAAGATTTTAAAATGTTCATCACAACAACCTTCCCAGGTAAATGAAATTGCACTACATTTGTTTTTCTTACCATCCATAATTTTGTTATCTTTAATAATTGTTTTTAGTAAGTTATTGATATTTATTGATCTTCCATACTAAATTCCTTTTGGGATGCTTGTTCCCATGAATTTCTTGTTCCTGTTTGTGCTAAGTTTCACAAAAAACTAAGGATATTACAAAGCTCTTGTGTTTAGGAAAACAATTGCAGATTTGTGCTGTCCATAGGAATTAAATAGTTAAAGTCATATTATTAGACATAATTCTCAATTATTTGCATATATCATCCAGCAGAGTTTTTAGAGTTTTACACTTAAATCACATGACTCTGGTCTTTTTGCTGACTGAATTGGGATATGTTTTGAAATGTGAGAATCACAAAGCTTCATTCTCCCCTTTCTTGAGTAGTCCTACTTTTGTGTGCTAAATTCAGCAAGCATCTCTCAGCCAGTATAGTGGGGTACCACAGACAGCAACTATTTCTCTCTGTCCCTTACCTTTCTTTCCTAAACATATGGCAGAGGCATGGCAAGACTTGTCAAAATTGTAATTTTGACAGAATATCACAGAAATTTCCTGTTGTGTGTCAGGCTGAAGAGCTGAAACTTTATCTCCTAGGCAGTGGAAAACAGCATGATTGATTACATGGTAGGAACAGAGAGCAGAAAACAGAAAAGCAATGGGTGGGAGGGCAGATGTGGAGGAGCATATATGAGGGAGAGCTAATGACACACGCAGATATCTGTGTCCACTAAGAAGTTGAATTTTTCCTTGTCCAGTCATTCAGCAAATATTTTTGAATGCCTGTTGTATCAGAGTTCTGTTTGATGAAGAGAAGCTGTGACCAAAAAAAATCTCCTTCACTGTGAGCTGTTCCAGAACCTTGCTCTGTTGAATGAATAGACTCTACCCACTGACTATAGGCCTGTCCTCAGGGATGTGGGCACAGCTGCTTCAGTAAGAATGTAGGTTTAAGAGAACATTCCTAACTGTAGGGATTGGTTGCATAGTCTTCCTTCACGTTATTCTTGAACAAATACCTATCCAAATATGACAGAATTAAAAAGAACCTATGTGTAACTCATACGTGAATGTTGATTTTTAAAAAGAAGAAAGAAATGTTAAATGCAGATGGCAGCTGGAATATAGCTCCCAAAGAGAGCTTTTGCCACAGGTATCTGAGAATACTTAGGGTAAATGATTCTACACAATCTCAACTAAATTTAATTAAGCATGTATTCTTTGAAAAAAAATTGCACAGCAGTATAGAAGAGTACATATTCTAAAAAATACTCCTGTTAAAATAAAACTAGAACCTGATAAAATTCAAGTAAAAATATTTTAATGTAATAATTGGCTTAGAAACAAATGAGAAAATTCATTAACAATCAAAAAAGAAAAGAACAAGAGCTGTGAACTGAAACATGAGAGCAAGTAGCAAGAAAATCCAAATCCTAGAAACAAATGCCACTGTCAGCACTGGCATCAGAGATGAAGATTTGGTCCATCTGCAGGGTCAGGAAGCTCATGTTGAGACTTCTGTGTAAAGGCAGGATACTCAGTATAGACAGGAGTGGGTGCCTCGTAGCATCCTCTGACTCTATCCAGAAGCAGAGCTTTTCTGGAGGAAAGTGTCCCTGACTTAGGCTTAGAGTAGACAGAACCACAGAAGGCAGCAGTCACAGAGTACCAGAGGAGGTCTTATATTTACAGCCACCTTATTTAATATATCATAGAAAACTCAAATAAAAGAGCACTGCATATGTGACACTAAGCAAGCTATTGTACAAATCACTTCAAATATAAGAATCAGCACAAAGCCAGTTCCCATGAGGCAGAGCTCAGCTGTGCCCTAGATTTCCACACTGTCCAACCTGCTGTACCACTCTGTCTCTGACCCTGTCACTCTCCTTCCCCCAAGCACTCTTCCCTTCCCCATTTTGCTTCCATAGTTCGCTGCAACATCTTGCAGAACTGACAAGAGCTACTTATATTTAAGTGGTTATTAAGAGATGATACAGTACACGATTAGGATCAATAGGCCACAACTAAGGATCTAGATCAGAAAGCTTATAGGCAGTCTCCCTTCCTGATTATATGACTCTCAGCTCCTCTTGGAGGTATAGGCCTCCTCTAAGCACTCTCAGGGTAGTCTCCTTTTGGCCCTATCATCTGTCACTGCCAATTCTGCTGCTGGGCTCCCTCTGGCCTTCTCACTGTTTTTAGTGTTACAGCCCTTGATTGTGTTACAGCTCTATTAAGAATTTCTTGCCTCTTCTCCCTCTGCTTCTTTCTTTTTTCTTCCTTCTTTCTGTCTCAGGAAATCTTTGTGGAGCTGGCTGTATATATCTATACACACACAACTCATCAATTTCAAGGCATAGCCCCTCCCAGTGGGGGCCACAAACTGATCAGTGCCCTCTCAGTAGGCCACAGGCATTTCCTGTCCCATGGTTAAACATTCAGTCTTCTACTAAGTCCCAGTAACAAGCCAGAAGCTGCTTCTCAAAAGGAAAGTAGTTACCTTCAGAGGATGACAGGGCTTTGTTACAAAATTCTAAGAGTCTGTGCTGGAATTCACCAATAGGGTCCTCCCAAAGACTCCAAACAGCATCTATATCTGCTATGGACATTTATTTCAAGCGCCATTGCATCAGCTGGATCATATGGCCCAAGTGGCAGAGCAGCTTGCACAGCAGCATGAACCTGTCATGGCACCTTCTCTTGTTCTGGACCCCACTCAAAAACTAGCAACTTTTTGTGTCACTTGCTAGATAGGCCAGAGCAGCACATTCAAATGAGGAATATGCTTACTCCAAAATCCAAGAAGGCCCACAAGGTGCTGTTCCTCCTTTTTAATTGTGGGATTAGCCAGATACAATAACTTATCCTTCACTTTAGAAGGAGTATAACAACATGCCCCACACCACTGGACCTTTAGAAATTTCACTGAGATGGAAGGTGCCTAAATTTTTGTGGAATTAATGTCCCACCTGCTGACACAGAAATGCTTTACCAACAAGTCCAGAGTTATCGACACTTCTTCCTTACTAGGTCCAATGTAATGTCATCAATGAAATGGACCAGTGTGACATTTTATGGAAGAGAAAAGTGATTTAAGGTCTCTGTAGACTAAATTATTACAGAAGCCTGGAGAGTTGATGTAGCACGGAGGTAGGCAAGTGCAAGTGTATCGCTAACCTTGCCAGCTGAAGGTAAACTGCTTCTGGTGGCCCTCTGAAATAGGTTTGAGGAAAAAGACATTAGCCAGATCAATAGCTGCATACCAGGCACAAGGAAGTGTATTAATTTGCTCAAGCAAGGAAACTACATCTGGAACAGAATCTGCAATCAGAATTGCCACCTGGTTTTCAATAATCTACTATCATTCTCCAAGATCTGCCTGTTTTTTGCACAGACCAGTAGTCAAGTGGTATTGGCATGCCTAAGACATTTGGTACTGAGAGAGGGGTGCTACTCTAACAGATACCTAAAATGTGGAAGCAGTTTTGAAATTGTGAATGGATAGACAACTCAGCACTGAGGAGAACTGTTAACATCCAAAAAGGCACAGATGGTGAGAAATAGCAGCAAACTGGCAATGCAGAAACAGGTTACCAGTGCCAGGCAGCACTAGAATCAACCTATGGAATGAGAGAGTTGAGCGCCTGTATGCAGGAGGCTTGCTGGCAGAATAGGGTGCCTCCAGGCACTTATTGTTAGAGCTAGGCTTGTCAACCTATGGAACCAGGAAGCTGAGTGCCTGTGTGCAGGAGGCTTCCTGGTGGAGCAGGGTGCCTCTGGGCACTTAAATCAGTGGAACCACAGAGCTTTGGAACACTTACCCCAGCAGTGCTGAGGCCTGGGCCAAGAAACTGTAGAAAGCAGAAGCTGAAGAGGCAAGGAACACAAGAAGCTGGACTACCTCAGGCTCAAAAAGTATGGCCATGGCCTCAGGGTTACAAAAGGTGGAGCCATGGCCTCTGGTGTTTCTGAATGTGGAGTTTCCACACAGATGGACTAGGAAAACAGTGCTCCTAAAGCCAAGGGAACCGAGTTTCTGTCCCAGTGGGTCTGGAAGGTGGAGTTGAAACCCAGGGATGAGGGGCCTCCACTAGGAATTTGGAGAATGTGGCTAATACCTAAAGTCTGGAGGGCAGGGCCATTGTGTAAAATGTCTCAGAATGAAGTATTATTTTTCAAAGCCTTATGGGCTAATATAATGTGTCCTGCTGACTTGCTTGGTGTCTGTTATGCTGCCTTTTCCTCCAGTTACTTGCATTTGTAATGGAAATGTCTGGCCTGTGCCTGCCTGTTCTGCCGTTGTACTTTGGAGGCAGATAACTTGTATTCTAGATTTCACAGATGAAGAGGAATCTTTGGCTTTGGGACTTGGAATTAAGACTTCTGCTATGATGAGATGAATATGTTTTGCATGTTAAAATAATGTGATTTGAGGAAGCCAAAGGAAAGAATATCATGGGTTGGATTATGTCCCCCACAAAAATGTGTGGATCAGTATGACTGGGCCATGATTCCTGGTGTTGTGTGATTTTCTTGTATGTTGTAAATCCTTCCTCTATGATGCTAATGAGGGTGGATGGATAGTAGTTGTGTTGGTGAGGCAGGACTCCATCTGAAAGATTGTATTGTGTCTTGAGGCAATCTCTTAGGAGATGAAAAGGAAGCAAGCAGAGACTTGGGGACCTCATACTACCAAGAAAGCAGTGCCTGAGCAGAGCATGTTCTTTGGACTCAGGATCCCTGTGCCCGTGAAGCTCCCTGTCCAGGGGAAGATTGATGACAATGACTTTCCTTTAGAGCCAACAGAGAAGGCCTTCATGTTGGAGCTGATGCCCTGAACTTGGACGTTTAGCCTCATTTCTGTGAGAAAGTAAATTTCACTTTGTTAAAGTCATTTACTTGTGATACTTCTGTCATAGCAGTAGTATATGAGTAAGACATCATCAGAAATGAAATGGAACTCCTAAATGTTGACACACTAAGCGTTAGTGAGCTGAAATGGACTGGTATTGGTCATTTGGAATCAAGTAGCCATGAGGTATTGTGATGGTTAAGACTGTGTAAACTTGGCTGGACTAATGTTTCGGCAGCTAGATACAGTAGTCAGGTGGGGCCTGTGATGAGTCACTGCCCACCCTCAGTGTTTATCTCCCCATCTTCTATTGCCACCTACTTCCATCCACTCATGTTTCTGGCAGCATCTGCTCTCTAGTCATCTTATGTCTGGTTCTTGGGACTTGAATTAGCAGCATTTGGGATTGATCAACCCTCACAACCTGCAAGTAAATGTCCTGCTCCCTGACTGGCTGATCCTGAGCTCTCCGTCTCCTGTAGCTCCATGAATCAGCAGAAACCTTGCAGTAGCTCCATGAATCAGCAGAAACTTTGCAGTCTCTCCCAGCTTCGGGAGATTCTCCAACCATGGGTTGGCAGTGGAACTCTAATCTCTGACCTGCTGGCCTTAGGTCTGCCAGCTTCCACAGCTGCATGAGGCTTTTACTCCAATCCAGGACTTGGGACATTTCAGCTTCTACAATGGTGTGCGCTGCTTCCTTTATATAAATCTTTTTCTATACATGTTGTATGTGTTACTAGTTTTGCTTCCTTAGAGAATCCAGCCTAAGACAATTTGATACTGAGGGAGGGGGTGCTGCTCTAACAATACGTAAAATGTGGAAGCTTTTTCAAAACTGTGAATGGATAGACTATTCAGAAGTTGCCGAGGGGAACTGTTAATACCAAAGAAGGCACAGTAAGTGAGAAGCAGCAGAGGACCAGCAGCAGAACCAGACCAGCACAAGGTGTCACTGGAGCCAACCCATAGAGCAAGAGAGCTAAGTGACCGTGCACAGAGATTTCCTGGCAGAGTGCCTCTGAGCACTTGAATTGGCGGAGCTAGGCTTGCTGACTTATGGAGGGTGAGAGCTGAATGCCTATGGGCAGGAGGCTACCTAGTGGGGTGGGGTGCCTCCAGGCTCTTGAATCAGTGGAGCTAGGTTTGCTGACCCATGGAGTGAGAGAGCTGAGTGCCTTTGTGCAGGAGGCTGTCTGGTAGAGTGGGGTGCATCCAGGCACTTGAATTGGTGGAGCTACAGAGCTTTGTAACACTTGCCCCAACAGGGCAGATGCAGGCCTGACGCCTAGGCCATGAGGCCACAGGAAGCAAAAGCTAAAGAGACAAAGAGCGTAAAAAGCTGTGCAGCCTCCATATCAAAAGGTATGGCCATAAGCTCAGGGATTTGAAAGGGTGGAGCCATGGCTTCCTGGGTTTCTAAGGGTGGAATTGCCACTCAGTCAGTCTTAGGGTGCCCCTAAAGCTGAGAAAACAAAGTGAGGGCCAGGAGGCTTCCACTCAAAATCTGGAAAGGGTGACCAATACCTAGAGTATGGAGGACAGGGCCATTGTGTAAAATGTCTCAGAGAATGGAAGATTATTTGCACAGCTTTGAGAGCTACTGTAATGTGTTTTGCTAATTGTTGCCTGTTTTGCCTTCTTTCTCCCATTTGTAATGGAAATGTCTAACTTGTGCCTGCCTGTTCTGCCACAGTATTTTAGAAGCAGATACTTGCATTCTGGATTTTACAGCTGAAGAGGTATTTCTGGATTTTGGACTTAGACTTAAGACTTTCACTAAGATGGGGTGAATATGTTTTACATGTTGCAAGGATGTGATTCTTTTAGGGAACAAAGGGTTTAATGTCATGGATCAAATTGTGTTCCCACCAAAAACTGTAGTGGTTTGGTTGTGTCATGTTTCCTTGTATTGTGTGATATCCTTCCTGTCATAAGTCCTTCCTCTATATTAATGAGGATGGCTGGACTGCAGCTGAGTTGGTGGGGCAGAACTTAATGTGTGAGATTGTACTGTGGCTTGGGGTGGCCCTCCTTGGATATAAACGAAAGGAGGACAAGCTGAGATGTAGGGACTTCATACCCCCAAGAAGCAGTGCCAGGAGCTGAGCACATCCTTTGGAAAGGACTGGGGTCCCAGTGCCTCAGAAGCTTCCAGTCCAGAGGAATACTGACAACAAGGACCTTCCTCCAGTGTCAGCAGAGACAGCCTTTTCCTGGAGCTGACACCTTGAAGTTTGAATTTTAGCATACGGGACTGCAACAAATAAGATTTCTCTTTTTAAAGATACCCACTTGTGGTATATCTGTTAAAGCAGCACTGGATAACTAAAAAAGGTGTACTATGCTAGGAATGACAAATTGAAGAAAAATGGCTGAAAGAATCAATAGGGGCATGTATACCAAAGAATGCATAATTTTGTATTCTTTCTCCTTCTGTATTAACCACATTGATTCATTCCTTTATTGTATAGTCTTACACTGATGTAAGATTATTCATTTGTCATATCTTTTCTTTCTTAGGAAGCGTCCTTAAGCATGAGAATAATAGGACTGTCGACTACTACATCCCCAGCAAAGACAATAGCTGGGCAAAGGTGACTATACAAACCATACCTGTCTAACATTACATAATAAGAAAGCACTAATGATAAGTATTTGATATTCAAGCATGTGGAATGGAAGCATGGTATTGTGGGAGGAGTGGAGCCTTTAGGGTGTTCTTTGAAGGCCCTGGATGAATTTAATTGCTTTAACTTTCTGACCATAAATTCCATTGTTACTGCATACCCATCAAGAAAAGGGCAACAGAGAGCTGCCTTCTCTCCTTTTGGCTATTACCTGTTTCTTCTACTTGGTCACCTTCGCTTTCTGTGCCTTTTGTTGTCTAATACAATTTGACAGGGGTTAGGGGGCTGTGATGTGGGGAGGTTGATCTGAGTTGGGGATTGTGGGGGGATTACAATAGTTAACTGCATTTATTATTGTTGTTAAAGGTGTTTGGTGTTTTAGAAGGAGCAAAAGAACAGTTCTATGTAGAAGACTATTCCATCAGTCAGATAACGCTGGAACAAGTCTTCCTAACCTTTGCCCACCCAGATAAAACAGAAGAGGAGTATAAGGCAATGTACCAGGAGATTAATTTATAACCTGTCTTTCTTGGACTGCTGCCTACTGCATCTAGATACGGAGAAAGAAATCTTTGTGTGGGTAATCTTGGTGTAAACATGTTTAATATAATAAAGAGACCTACAGAGGAGAATATTTGACCCCTTCTTTCTAGACTTAGGTTAATAACCTGTACATCTAGCAGGTATAAATATGAGGACATTTAGTGAAATTCCTGTTTTCTCTCCTAGAAATAAGGAAAATCACTATCAGAATATGGACAAGATCCTACTCATAAGTATCCTGAATGTTTGAACAGAAATATCTATATATGATAGTACTGTCAGATATGACAGCCCAAAGAGCCATATTTTAGTCCCAGAATTATGGGTAGGAGCAGCATATGGCCTGGAGAAAATAATCTTTTCCCTAAATACATGCATACACACCTATTATGTATATATATGTATCTATATATATAAAACTAATTAAAATCATTACCAAGATTTGAGTTGACTTACTGTTTCCAAAACTCAAACTAACTTACTTAGTCTTCGTTGTAAGAATTTTTAGTCTTAAGAACAGACAGCAAAAATAAAAACAACAAAAAAATGATCATAAACAGCACTTGCCACACCTCTAATTAAAAAGAGAACAAGAAATTAAGTGAGGGAGGAAAACAAAGAACTTATCTCCTGATCATTTTCTCAAATATTGTTGTTGCTGTTGTGTGCTGTTGAGTCCACTGTAACTCTTAGAGACGCTTTAGGACAGACTAGAACTGCCGACAGAATAGAACTACCGCATAGGATTTCCAAAGCTGTAATCTTTATGGGAGCAGAAAGTCAGTTCCTTCTCCCACAGATCTGCCGGTGGGTTTGAGCTGGTGACCTTTTGGCTAGCAGCCAAGTGCTTAACCATCACACCACTAGGATTCCTGTCTCAAAGACAGAGTCTTCATAAAGAACACGAGAAATACAAGGACTTGTTGAGGATTTTTGGACAGATCTGCAGTCAGTAGAAATGATCCTTGTGGAATCACACAGTGGCGAGAGTCCCTGAAGCTTCCCTGTTTGGGGTTGGCTCATTTAAGGTTTCCATTTCCTCAGCTGAACATTGTCAGTTATAAAATGATATCCAGAAGCTACTGACTATTCTATTGGTTTTTTAAATAAAGAGGATATTTAAATTTGCTTCTGCCAAGAGTCTAGGGGCATCAACAGTTAAGGATCACAGTAAATTAAAATTCACTACCTAAGCTGCACATGCCTAAATGCAAACCCATAGGGCACTCTGCCTAACTGCAATATGAGCATGTGAGTTACTCTGCTTGCTTGAGTTGAGGACTCTTCAGAGAGACTGCTGCTCATGTTCGATTATAATAATAGAGCAATCAAAAATCCTCCTCAGTTTAGTTATAGAATAAAAAGAGGGAGATGGTAGGAAGTTTTGGGAGGTGTGATTCTTGTGAATTTAGGAATCTGGTATTTTGAATCTGAAAAATCTCTCACATAGGACCTTGGTGGTGAGCATTACGGATCCCAGATCTTCCCACTCAAAGTATGGCCATAAATCTTGGTTCTATTTGAACTGTAAAATTTACTTGTGAGAAGAAGATAGCTTCATCCAAATTCCTCTGTATTTTTTTTTTTTTTCCCCTGGTATGGAGGAATGTGAAGCCCTTTGTAACAGGCTGGTCATCATGGTAACAGGGAAGTTCATGTGTTTGGGCAACCCTTAGTACCTCAAGAACAAGCTGGGTTATGCTTACATCCTGAAGGCCAAGATCACGATTGGTAAGGATTTTTATAAACCAAAGGAGTATAAATGACTTATTTTAACAACATGCCCAGAAATTATAGGCTGGGATAGTTTTGTAACAATTGTGTTAAGTTGTATTTATTGTCCTGATCATCATTATGTTGTATAACTCTAATAACTGTTCTGTGTGTGAGTTATTCATAAATATCAAGCTCCCAGACTGAGTCACTGTCAGTATAAATGTTCCTGTGAACTTCTTACCATTGATGGTGCTAAGAAGCTTTCACAGAATAGCTGGTGTTCTTACCAGTCTTTTTTTTTTTTTTTTTGATGATGATGATGGATTATCCAACCCAAAGACACTGTGTTGATCACTGATTTTGGTTTTGGTAGAAATCAATAAGAAAAGATAGTCAACCCAGTAGAAGACAGGTAAATGAATTAAACAAAAGATTTCCAAATGGCCCAAAATTCTCATAAACAAATGCTCAACATTATGAGTAATTTATGAAATGCAACTTAAAAACCACAACAAGATGCCATTATAAAACCAAAAGAAAGGCTAATATTAAAAAGTACCATCAGTTGGCACACATGAGAGAATATGGAACTTTCATTCATTGTGATGGGAGTAAAAATTGGTACATTCACCTGAGGTAACAAAAAATTAGCAGAGGCTACTAAATGTTACAGGTATTCATCTGCTATCATCCATAAATTTCATGTCTAGAAAGTGAAGTCTACATAGAGACCAGGAAACATGTAGAAAATGTTCAAAGCAGCATTATTTATAGTAACTCCAGGCTGGAAATAATGTGTCTATACACAGTAGAGTAGAAATAAATTGAAATATATCCATACCCTATAAGTTTTTACAGCAAGCAAAGAAAATAAATGAACTCCAGCTAAACACACAACATAAATGACTTTTTAAAGTACGTTCAATGAAAGACAACAAACCAATTAAAAACATACCTACATGATTCCATTTATTGTCAATTTACAAATGAGTGAAAATGAACTATGTTATTCAGGGATGCAAACTTAGGTGATACAACTAGAAAGAAATGCTTACCATAAAAGTCAAAATACTGGGAGCTCTAAGAGATAGACAGAGGGTGTTCACTATTATTGTTGATAGGTGCCATCATGTTGGATCCAACTCACAGCAATCCTATGAACAACAGAAGGAAACATTGCCTGGTCTTGCATCATGCTCACAGTCATTTTTGTGTTTAAGCCCATTGTTGTGGCCACTGTGTCAATCCATCTTATTGAGGGTCTTCCTCTTTCTCCTTCTCCACGGACTGATCTCTCCTAACAACATGTCCAAAAGATGCAGTCTTGCCGTCTTTGTTTCCAGGGAACATTCTGGTTGTACTTCTTGCAGAACAAATCTGTTTGTTCTTTTGGCATTCCATGGTACAGTCAGCATTCTTCACCACCACCACAATTCAAAGGCATCAATTCTTCTTCTGTCTTCTTTGTTGATTGTCCACATTTTGCATGTGTATGATGCAACTGAGGAAAGCCTGGCAATGTAGTGGGTTAAGTGTTACATTTGCTAACCAAAAGGTCGGCAGTTGAAATCTGCCAGGCACTCCTTGGAAACCCTATGGGGCAGTTCTACTCTGACCCCTAGGATTGCTATGAGTCAGACCCAACTCAACAGCAGTGGGTTTTGTTTTGTTTTGTTTTGTTTCTTTTAATGATGCAGTTGAAAATACCATGGTGTGGGTCAGGTACACTTTAGCCTTAAAGGTAACATCTTTACTTTTCAATACTTTAAAGAAATTCTTTACAGTTGATTTTCCCAGTGCAATGCATCTTTTGATTTCTTGACTGCTGCTTCCATGGGCATTGATTGTAGACTCAAGTAAAGTGAAATCCTTCACAACCTCAATCCTTTCTCCATTTACAATGATGTTGCTTACTGGTCTGGTTGCAGGGATTTTTGTTTTCTTGAAAGATTATGCTCATACTATAATAATTCACTAAGATGTCCTTTAATATTTCATAAACCTTTTATGTATGTTTCATATATTTCAAAATAAAAACATGAAGAAATTTTTTGCTGTAATCAAGACTACACACACTCATGAAAGAAGATCACACATGCTATCAAAACGTACTTTTTTTGGTCTCTGGGCAAGATTAATAAATACATACATATTTAAATGGAAATTCACATGTGTGGATATACTCCTTCACTACACTTCCAATGATTCACTCTGTGTAAGAAACTATCATCTGTGTAAACGCTTAATATTAACAAGGGCCTTAAGAGATACTGGGATTCTTATTTGTATGATGAAAGAACTAAGGCTTCAGTGAAGTAGAAACACACAGGATGATAGATGCATTCTAGAAAGTGGTACAGTGGTGCCCTGCCAAGATTCCCATTTCCAGCCACACACACACCCTCCAGCTGCTGTCTGTATTGCCACAGTAGTTGTTCTCAGGCAAAAGGGGACAGCCACCTGACCCAGGAATCAATGTGAGACATCTTAATGTTACAGTTTTTGTTCCAGTTTTCCTGCAAGATCAGACAGAGACTAGTATTTAGCTGAGACACTAGATCAGCCTTTTTTGCTGGCCCTGTGCTGGAAACTCCAGTATTGAAGTGGTTAAGTGCTACATCTGTTAACTAAGAAGTTGGCAGTTCACATGTAGCAGGCGCTCCTTGGGAAGTTTGCTGGGCAGTTCTACTCCGACCTATAGGGTCTTTATGAGTCACAATCAACTTGATGGCAGTGGCTTGGTTCTTGGCTATTTTGCTTCCCTCATTCCCACTTCTCCTAATCACTTGAACAAGCCTCATGGAGGTTTGATTAACTTGCAACACCTTTATTATTATGTACTCATTGTACTACTGTTAAATCAGCTCACTTTTAGTAATAATTACCCTTTTCAGCTTCACCCTGAAACAATAACTGAGCAATTATGGGTTTAAATAATTGCTAAACCCCCAAACCAAACTCTTTGCTGTTGAGTCCATTCTGACTCATATAGAAACCCTGTAGGACAGAGTAGAACTGCTTCATAGGGATTCCAGGGCTGCAACATTTATGCAGGTAGAGTGCCTCACCTTTCTCCTACAGAACAATTGGTGGGTTCCAACCCTGGATCTTTTTGTTCACAGCTGAGCACTCAATCACTGCACTGCCAGGGTACCTTAAATAATTTCCAACTACCACAAAAGAAATATATACCTATTGAATTTTTTTTTTAAAAGTTTGGTTATGTACTGTCTCAGCTAGTGCTGCTGTAACAGAAATACCACAAGTAGATGGCTAAAAAGAGAAAAAAAAATTTCACAGTCCAGTAAGCTGAAAGTCCAAATTCAGGTGTCAGCTCCAGGGGAAGACTTTCTCTGCTGGCTCTGGAAGAAGATCCTTGTTAATCTTCCCCTGAACTGGGAGCTTCTGAGGCATAGCCACCCTGGTCATTTCCAAAGGATGCACTCAGCTCCTGTGCTTAGCTCTCGGCAATGCTTCTTTGTGGTATGAGGCCCCCAAGTCTCTCTGCTAGCTTCTCTCCTTTGTATCTCAAGAGATTGCCTCAAGACACAATACAGTCTTACACACGTAAGTCCGCTCCACTAGCAATCATAACTGCCACCCATCCTCCCTTATTAACATCACAGAGGCAGGGTTTCTAGCAAGGAGAAACATGACACAATACTGGGGAATCATGGCCCATCCAAACTCCTACACACATTTAGGGGGACACAATTCAATCTATGGTATATACAATCCATAAATCATGTCTCACATTGTACTTTGGGTAGTATCACCCAGGTCTTCAATAATACAGTTCTGTCAAACATGACGACCAGTTTTAGCTTTTGACTGTACCTGTGTTGTGGAAATCCTGATGGTGTAGTGGTTAAGAGCTATGGCTGCTAGCAAAAGCTTAGCTGTTCAAATTCACCGGGTACTCCTGGAAAATTCTGTGGACAGTTCCATGCTGTCCAACAGCGTTGCCATGAGTTGGGATTGATGACGATCAGTATGGGTACATGTTTTGTAGAGGAGCAGATGGTGGTGGCATAAACATGGGAACTTGCTAAGACCTCTGTGCCCCAAATGCTCCAGGGAGATAAGGGGGTCAGTGAAGTTTTGGCATACCATTTGGCTGGGACCATGGTATGCTGACTACATTCAGCCATAGTCTGGATGCTGGACATCTGGTATTCTGGCTGACCAGCCTCCCTGTAGCCATTGCTACTAATACCACAATGAGGGGTGGAGAAAGGAAGGTGGTTTTATTTCCTCTAGGTCGCTGTGAGTTGGAATGGAATCCACAGCAATGGTTTCGCTTTTTGGATTTTTGTTCTGTCTTACTCCATCATAATCAGAGAGGCTTTGAGTGATGCTGGTGTTCTGTTACATTGACTTCAAGAGGAAAACAAAAATGCCTAGCCAAAAAGAGGAAGACCTTCAGGGAGATGGACTGACACGTGGCTGCCACAATGGGCTTCACTATAACAACGACAGTGGGCATGGGCAGAAGCAGGCAAGGTTTCTTTGTGCTGTGCACAGGGACGCCATGAGTTGGGCCAACTCACTGGCATCTATCAACATGAGCCCACGCCTGCTCCCAGCAACACCAAGGCCTAGCAGAGCCGGCCAGCTCCGGGCTTTCAAGAGCTGCTTTTCAGGTTTTCAGTAATAATAAGAACAAACACGAAATCAGGCAGGTGAAACTACCTGAATCGTTTTCCTGCCTGGCAGGAGTGCTCACCCTGCAGCATGCCTGTCGCTTTGCAAGACTCTCTGCTTGACTTCTGAAAAGTTCCCTGACAGAGCCCAACAGACTCTGCAGAGGGTCTTATAGACTTTCTGCTACCAGCGGCGGGCGTCTGGGGACTGGGCCTGCCGAAGGTGACCGTGAGACGTGAGGGAGAGGGGAACTCGCGACAGGAGAGGGATTGTGGGGTCGTCCAGGAGACTAGAACTGAGAACCTAAAGAGCGTGAGAACTGGCTCGAAGTTCAGTCCTTTTCAGGAACTGGGGGCTTCGGGCTGTGTGCGGGGGGTGAGTTAGGGTGAGGTGAGTGGGAGTCCAGGCGCCGAGGGGTCCTGAACGCTGAACAAGTGAAGGGAACAGGTGGAGTAAACAGGTGGCGGCTTCGGGCCCTCGGCCGAAAGAGGACGACGAGCCGAGGCACGTTGGCGCGCGAGAAGAGGCCGAGGCTCTTCCGGCTGGAGCGGAGGCGTGGCCGGGGCGCGGCGGGGGGCGTGGCCGGGGCGCGGCGCGAGTAGAGGGGCTGAGGCGGCGCGCGCTGGAGAGGGGCCAGGCGGGAGGGAAGTGGGAGCGTGGCTGGGGCGCGTGAGGAGACGAGCTGGAGCGGCGCGCCCTAGGGCCGGGGCGCAGCTCGGGGTGGGCTCGGGAGCACCCGGTCGGCGCTCTGGCACCGGGTTAGCGCGCGTTGCGCGGGGCCACGCCTTTGGGCTAGGTCTGCACACCTGTCCGCGGGGACCGGCGGCGCGGCGGGGCGGTTGAGGAGGGCGTTGAGAGGAGGTGCTGCGCGCAGGTCGACGCGCGCCCCTCGGCGGCGGTGGCATTGGCAGTTGTGAGGCCTGAGCGGTGAGTGTCCGGAACCTCGCAGCCCTCCCTCTTGCCCCAGCTCCCTCTGCTCCGGCCGCTGTTTGGTGGCGTCGGCCGGTAGGCAGCCGCGCTGTGCTAACTCGGCCAGCAGAGACTGCAGTGCACCCCCCGACCCCTCCTGTAAGAAAAAAAGAAAAAACACCACACAAAAGGCGCGAGGAACTTAAGGTCTGAGTCCTCCCCTTCATCTCTCGCCACGCCCCACCCCTGAAAAAAAAAAAAAACTACTTAGAATTTTAATTTGACAAATTTTCGTTGTAGCATATCGATTATAAACGAAGCTTTGGGAGGCTCATTGAACCTTGGTTGTAGTCCTGCCATTTATAAGTTAACCTCATTTGTAATGTGGAAGTGATTACCCATCTCCGAGAAGTTTAGTGCTAAATGAGATTAAACGTGACGTGGTAAATTGTACAAGTCAGCGGCTGCCCCTCCAAAAAGTGTGTCAGGACTGTGAAGAGCCCAAAGTCACAAACTGAAGGAATTAACACTATTTCACTTTGGTTGGAAACCCTGGTGATGTGGTGGGTAACTGCTATGACTGCTGACCAAAGAATCCACCAGGTGCTCCTTGACAACTATCGGGGCGATTCTACTTTGCTCTATGGGGTCGCTACGAATGGCAGTTTTGTTTTTGTTTTGTTTTTTTTCCTAAGATTCGTTTGGGTCAGTTTTTTTGTAAAGCAGGCAAGCACGGCAGAGGAGAAAAACAACTATTTTAGTAGAAAAATAAGAGTTATGGTTTGGTACTTTTCAGTAAAGAGCTGAGGTAAAATTCTAAAGAGTGCAAGCCTCACACTAATCCACATGTTCCAGAAATTAAAATACTTACCTTGTCAGAGACTGCTTGATTTCTGCCTTGAGAACATTCTCAACAGATTGGCTTAGTAATTTCAGTTGCCTCTGAGAAAATAAAAACTAGCGTGGACTGTACAAGTCTGCCCTGCCATACATCAGGCATAAAAGGTACTTAGAGTCAGGTGAAAACAGGAAATGCTGTTGCTTTCCAAAGATGTACTGCTACTGTAAGGAGTCACAACGGCTCCCTTCTTTGAGTGGTTTCTGCTCTTTTACATGCTGGCAAATTTTATTCTTTTAAAATCAGAGTATCAGAAACTTTGTGGTTTCAATTTATGTCAATGAGAATGAAGCATGCCACTTCTGCCTGGAGAAACTGATTCACTTTGACACTTGAAGCAGCTTGGATTTGCAGCCCAGATGCTGAGCTTCAGATAAAAGATTTCAGCACACAGCATTCCACACCTGTTTTAACTTGCTAATTTCTAAGGAAACAAGACCCGATCTTGACCCTTTTACACACAACCCCTCCTTTGCCTGAAGCTTAGCACAACACAGCTTTTTTAAACATTTTCATAAAAACTACCTCTCCCCCATAATGACTCTGAGTTTTGTTTGGTGAAATGCTTCCAATTTCTGTGGTGTTCTCCTTACTGCCGTCGGGCAATAAGCCTGATTTTTGAGGTACTGGCAGACTCCTTCCTGGTGGTTTTAGGCTGAATGGGTAGTTCCTCTCTAGAGGTGAGATGACAGGGTGGAGGGAGACAGGAGTAGGTTGAGTGGATATGGAAAGTGCAGTGTGGAAAGGAGTGTGCTGTCACTAGGGAGTGGCCAGGGAGAGCAATTGGAGTTGCATAGTGGTGTCTGGTGTTTTATGTGGCAGATTGATTTGGATTGTAAACTTATGCTTATATAGCACAATAAAATATTAAAAAATGTTTTTAGGTCTTTATTCTCTTTCTTCTTCAGAACACAAGTAATTTACAAGTGAGGGGTCTGGGGCTCTTATTTAGAAAAATACAGGATATTTTATCTTTTTCAGTACTGTCGGAGAATATGATTTGTCATCTCTGTGAAGCCCGTTCTCTGAAGTGTATGTAAGGCCTAGTAGTTGATCATTGGCTTTAAATGTTCCACATAATTTTGAGAAAATGTGTATATTCTAGTTATTGTTTGTAAGTTCTATGTACATTCTTTAGATCAAGCGTGTTTATCATATTCTGTTCTGTGTAGGCTCCACCTGTACTCAGGAATAATGTATATTCTGCTGTTGGTGGTGGACTGTTCTATATCTGTATGTTGGGTCCATTTGGTTTATAAATGTTATCTACATCTTCTGTATCCTTTCTCATATTTGTCTAGTTGTTGTATCCATAACTGAAAGTTGGATATTATAGTCTATGACTGTGGTATTGCTTATTTGTCCTTTAGTTCCTTTACCTTCTGCTGCATTAATTTGGAGTTCTGTTAAGTGCATGTGTTTATAGTTGTTATGTGCTGCTAACCAAAAGGTTGGCAGTTCAAATCTACTAGGAACTCCTTGGAAACCCTATGGGGCACTTCTTCTCTGTTCTGTAGGATCGCTATGAGTCAGAATTGACTCGGTAGCAACAATTGTTTTATACTCAATAATAGCTTTATCTTAAAGTCTACTTTGTTATTAATGAGGTTATCCTAGCTCTCTGGTTGTTGCTGTTTGTACATGTATCCCTTTCTGTCCTTTACTGTCAGCATAGTTATATGTTGGAAATTGAAGTTTGTCTCCTGTAGACAGCATATAGTTGGATTTTGTATTTTTGCTGTCTGATTATTTTTTCCAGCCTTCTGATTATGTTATGTAAGCTATTCACATTTAATGTTACTATTATATGGTTTGAATTTATGTCTGTTGTGTGTTTTGAGTATATCTCATAAATGCGTCATTCTTCTGTTCTGTCTTACTTAAATTTATCATTACATGCGTAATAACCCTTACCTCAGCATTTGTGTATGTGTACACATGGTACCTTTTAATTACTGTGTTACTGTTCACAGCCTGAATAATCTTTAGTGTTTCTTGTAAGGCAGACCTGCTAGAAATGAACTTTCTGAGTGATTTTTTTTTAAATCTAGGAGTGTGAATATGTTGGCTTTATTTTTTGAAAGATAGCGTGCGGGATATCAGATTTTTGGTTGACATTTTTAAAAAACTTATTTCAGCACTTTGAATGTGTCATCCTAGTACTTTTCCAGTTTTCTTGATTTTTCATGATAAATTAGCTGTGAATCGCGTTGAGGTGCTCTTGTATGAGATGACAGAAATCCTGGTGGCATCGCGATGTAAGTGCTGCTTCTGCTAACTAAAAGTTCTGCAGTTCATATCTGTCAGGTGTTTCTTGGAAACTCTTTGGAGCAGTTCTCCTCTGTCCTGTAGGGTTGCCATGAGTTGGAATAGACTTGATGGCAGTGGGTTTGGGGTTTTTTTGTGTTGTTGTTCATTTGTATATGAAGAGTTGTTTCTCTCTTGCTACTTTCAAGACTTTGTTTTTATTTTTGGCCTTCAGCATACTGACTGTTGTGTGTTTGGTATGAATCTTTATGCATTTAGCCTGCATGAAGTTTATTAATCTTAAATGTGCCAGTGTTTTAACATTGAGTTTGGGGAGTTTTTTTCAAATTCTGTTGTTGCTGGTGATAATATATACAGAATAACATACTCCAGTTCAGCAATTTTCACATGTGCAACCAATGACATGGATCACATTCTTCAAGTTATACAACCATTCTCACCTTCCTTTTCTTACATAAACTCACTGGGCCCTAAGTTTATTCGAATCTTTGAAGTTGCCATTGTCAGTTAGATCCCATGTAGATAGAGCTTGAAAGAGCTCAGTGCTCAAGGCAGACACTCTGTCTTGTTAAGCAAACTATTATGTGGTTTTAAGGAGACTGAGGGGATATTTTTGGTTTAAGGATTATTTTAGAATAATAGTTTCCAGGGTTCATCCAGACTCCATGGCTCCCTAAGTCTGGAGTCATGAGAATTTGAAATCCTATGCTGTGTTTTCCCAGTTTGGGGAGTTTTCAGTTATTTCTTGAAATGATTTTGCTGCCATTTTTTCTCTCTCATTCACTTTGGTATGCTTATTATGTTGGTACACTTAATGATGTCCCCATATTTTCTTAGTGTATATTTTTCATACTCTTTTTTTTCTCTTCCTAGTCTTCACATTGCATAATCTCTGTTGATCTCTTTTCAAAATCACTAATTTTCTTCTGCCAACTCAAATCTACTCAAGCCTCTCTAGTGAAATTTTTGTTTGGTTTTTCTTCATAATTTATGTATCTTTATTAATGTTCATTATTTATTGGGTCACCTTTTACCATGCTGCCCTTCATATGTGCACAGTTTACACTTACCACATGGATCTTTGTATACCTTTATACTTGGTTTCCTGTAGTCCTTTACAGTCTCCTTTAGTTCTAAAATCACCTCTAGTTCTTTTTAATTCCGTATTTTCAACATGTAAACAATGTAATAGTTACTTCAAAGTCATCTGCTAAATTCAGCATCTGGGCCTCATTACAGTTCCTTTTGCCTTTTTTTTTTCCTTTTACATGGGTACAGTTTCCTGGTTTTGCGTGTCTCATAATTTTTTTGTTAGTAATGCCACATTTTAGATGATATGTTGTAATAACTGGATACTTAGGTGAATTGGGCCTTTTTTTTCATTATACAGTTTTATTTATTTTGTGACTGAGAATATACATAGGAGAACATACACCAGTTCAACAATGTGTGTGTATATCATTTGGTGATATTGATTAAGTTCATAGAATTGTGTAACCATTCTTATACTCCTTTTGCGATTTGCTTCTCTCATTAACATAAATTCACTACCCCCTAAGGCTCCTGTGTAGTCTTTCAAATTGCCTTTGTCACTTTAATCCTGTATAAGTGGCTGTTTAAAGAGCATAATGCTCAAGGCAGGTATTTTTTACTAGTTAGGCTAAAGTATTGTTTGGTTTTAAGAAGACTTCAGGAAATGTTTTTAAAATTTCAGGATTATCTCAGGGCAGTAGTTAGGGATTCATCCAGCCTTCATGGCATCAGAACGTCTATAGAGAGTCCATGAGAATTTAAAATTTTGTTCTGTATTTTCTCCCTTTTGATCAGGATTCTGTTGCAGAATCATTCTTCAGAATGTTTTTTAATAGTAGCTGACCACCATCCAGTTCTGATCTCATGGCAAAAGAGGCAGTTGTTCATGGAGGCAGTTAGCCACACACTGTATTTCTTCCTGCTGTTCCTGACTCTTCTTTTTCCTCTGTTTATCCAGGCAAGTAGAGATGAAGAGAGGTGAATAGCGAAGCTTGCAGATGGCTATTCTCTATGTGCCTGGATCAGTGCGAGAAGAAGGAGAGTCAGGAATAGGAGGAGGATGTAAGCATGTTTTATTGGTTTTTGGTTGTTCACTTTTTTATTTTGCTACTTGACTAAGTAATTCTGTACATTTGATTTCCCTGCAGTGTGGAGCCTATGACATCTCTGCTCAAATATTTTATGTTTCCATATTAGATGTGCAATAAGTATTATTGTGCTAGTTAATGAATACATTTGCATTAGCACTGTGAATGAGGTAGTTCCTCTGAATGTGTATGTAAGAAAGCACGAATTGACAATCTTGGTTTACAATGACTTTTTATAATCTGTTGTTAGGATGGTGGTTTATTTATTCTTTTTAACACCGTAGTAAGTATTTTAATGGAAAATGGGATAGGAAAAATTAGAGCCTATTATCTTTATGGCATCTTTACCTGCAAATATGGGACCATGTCTGACTGATATTTGTTTCTCTATTTTCTGGTGTTTTTACGAATACTGGAATTCATTAGCTGTTAAATAAATTAATAGAAAATAAGAACAAGTGGATTCTCAAATGTTTCCTTATTCCAAAAATATGATCTTTCATGCTATCAATTTCTGACATTAACTAAGGAGAAAAGTAGGAGAAAGAATTATTCATTTTTATTAAAGTTCACATTAAGTAACTTCACCTTAAAAAATATTTACTGTCTCCCTAGATTTGACTCTTTATAGAAGAATGGATTTCTTGGCATTCAACCAATTTGCAGTGCTTCTCTGGAAAAATGTTACCTTAAAGGTAGGTGAAAGCATTTATGAGACATGCCCATTCATTGCATTTCAGTTAATCTTCTTTCTATTTACTTGTTTTGAACCTTTGAAAAATCAATATCATAGCTTTCGAGTGACTCACTGGTACAGTATGAGCTATAAGAAAGTGGGGAAGACAGACCAGGAAGGACTGCCTGTGCCAAGGTGAAACTGTTAGAAGCTTAATAAAATAGAATTGTCCAAATGCGTTGAATTTATGCTCCTAAGTTAATTAACACTGTCTTTTTTTTTTTTTTTTTTCTTTCCTTTCTCTCTCTTCTAGAGAAGGCAGTTTGTTAATTTACTATTTGAAATTTCCATAGTGTTGGTGTTTGGATTGTTGTTTTTGATAGCCCGTGCAGTTTTAAAGATAAAGGATTCTGTACCTGGCAATTACAGTTATCATTCCATCAGTACTCTGCCTTCTTTCATGAAAGATCCAGATGACTGGGAATTGGCATTTGTGCCTTATAATATCAATGCAGTAAAAGAGATAAGTCAGAATGTGAAGAGGAATCTAAACAACAACATACAAGGTGAGAAATTACGATTTTCTGTAAAAAAGTTATTGTTTTTAGAGAAACTAAAATAATACTGAAAAAGAAGAATAAAGTTGGCAGAAATCACACTCCTTGACATTAAAGTAAAGCAACTGCAGTAATTAAGAAAGTGTGGTTGCTATTGGCAGGTAGATAAACACATACATCAGTGAGACGTAATGGAGAACTCAGAAATGGACCTATGTAAATATGCTGAAATGTTTTTTGACAGGTGAAGAATAGATTGGAGGAAGTATAATCTTTTCAGCAGATAGGCTGTCATAATTAGACATCAGTAGCTAAGACAATGAAACTCAACTTATTTCCCAAATGTAAAAAAATGAATTTCAAATGACTGATAGATCTAAACATAAAATGACAGAATATTTAGGAAAGAAAATAGGACTTAGAGTTAACTGAAGAACTCTTAGATAAGACACCAAAAGTATGTTCATAAGATTAAAAATGGACTTACGTAGTATTAGTGTTGTGTTATAGTATTTAATATTGCTCTTAGAATTAAAATATGTTTTCCTAACTTTACGTGGTCTGTCTAGAATTGTCTTACAACTTGTGATGTCATAACCTTTCCAGTATATCAGTCCCTTTACATTTTCTTCTTTATTTTACCTTTCATAAACAAGAAATTTCTGTACAAATGAAAAATTTAACCAGCAAATGTAATAATTTCCATATATACTAAGATAATTTAAGAAGAGAAAAATATTTACCAGGCACTTATTGTATATTTAAGATATTAGTCTTGCTGTGTATTGAGATTTTAAATATATTTTCCCAATTCTTACCTATCAACTTTTTCACATTGAACAGAAAGTTTAAGTACTGATGTAGTCAAATTCATTTAGTTTTCTCTTTTTGAGTTTGCTTAATGAATCCTTCACTGTTTCCTAAAAAAACTGTCTCCTTTGTTTTTTAATTTTGTCAGTTGAGAATATATACAGCAAAGCATGCAGCAATTCAGCCATTTCCACATGTACGACTGACATTGATGCCCTTCTTTGAGTTATGTCACCCTACTTGTCTAAGTTTTCCTCCTCTGTTAACATAAACTGGCTGCCCCATAAGGATCTATACTTTATATTACTAGCTCTATAGTTGTATCTTTCACATCTTAGCCTTTAATTTTTACACTTTATTTTTATGGATGATATAGGGAGCCACATCTATTTGACACACTACCATTTTTGTCATGACTCATAACACTGTTTCCCTCGTAACATGGGTCTGATTGTGCCTTCTGTGTGTCCTTTGCATTGTCCTCCAGTATGATCCTATGATTAAATGATATGGCTTTGTGCTACAGTAATAGTCCTGTTATATGATATGAGTGGGACCAATAGTTCACAGGTTGAATTGAAAAAGTCACTTAAAATAAGGAATCATTAAGGAATAATACACAAATACTATTGCAAAAACCTAATTTTTTTTCAGCTGTCTTCGTAATTTTTGTTAAGATAGGTAAACTGATTGGAATTCTACATTCTTTTGGGTAAACATCAGCTATAATACATAATCTAAAATTCTCAGTTTTGACTTACTTAAATGGGAACAAAGCCTTAAAGTCACTTCCAAAACACTCTGATGCAAAATGTTTCTATATTTTTGTAATCATCTATTACTTTTTAATGGCCCATTGTTATCACATTTTTTCTAAACATTTAACCTATGTTGAATTGGAAACAGTGTGTATTTTTCCAATTTATATAAAAGTTCATCCAATTACATAAATACCAGTACAGGCATTCCCCAGGTTATGAACAATATCCATTCGTAAGTTTTTCTTTAAATTGAATTTGTAGGTAAGTCAGAACAGGTACATAAGATTCTTGTTTAGCATCAGTCAAGTGTTTGTCTTAGTGTATAGTATGTATTTTAACCTTTCTATGCATGTAAAACACTTAAGAAACACTTCTAAATACATGAAAACATCTTAAACATAGTAATACTGTAATACTACTAGTAATACCATAGTAAAAATAATTAGAGTACTGTGCTGAAGAGAAAGAATGTGTGTGTAAATATGCAGTGCTGTAAAAAAAACAGTTACTGAAAAGTTTACATAGAAAAAATCATCACTAAAAGTGGACACTCTCATTCCATGATGCCTTGCATGACTGAAAGGGCATTTGAAGAAGGGACATTCATTGGTGAGATATCATTATGGTAACATTAGTCATTGGGTGATGCAGAAGAAGATGACGGAGAGATGGCTACTGTTGTAGATGATGGGCCCAGTGTTAGGGAGAATGGACTTGGTTGTGGAGAGTCAGGATCTGATTCTGCTGCTGGAAAGGAGATGTCTACTACTAGACTCAATTTCTTGAGGTAGACATCAAGGAAGTTGTGTTGGATTGAATTGTTTCCTCCCCAAATATGTGTCAACTTGGTTAGGCCATGATTCCCAGTATTATGTGGTTGTCTTCCACTCTGTGATTTTATGTTAAGGAGGATTAGAGTGTGACTGTAATACCCTTACTAAGGTCGCATCCTTGATCCAGTGTAAAGGAAGTTTCCCTGGAGTGTGGTCTGCACCACCCTTTATTTTACAAGAGATGAGAGGGACATAAGCAGAGAGTGGGGATCTCATGCCACCAAGAAAGCAATGCCAGAAGAGTGCATCCTTTGGACCCAAGGTTCCTGTGCAGAGAAACTCATTGACCATTAGAAGGTTGATGGCAAGGACATCCCTCCACAGCTAAGAGAGAAGAAGCCTTCCACTGGAGATGACACCCTGCATTTGGACTTGGAGCCTCTTAGACTGAGAGGTTAATTTCTCTTTATTAAAGCCATCCACTTGCACACATAGTTGTAGCACACTAGATGGCTAAGACAGGAGGTTTGTACAGAGCTTTTCATTTTTTCATGATAAATGGCCTTGTAGAGCTGAGGCCCTTAACTAAAGTTTTAGTGAACCTCCCTGTGTTAGGATTTTGCTTCTCTAACTTTGCCATCTTGCTTCAATGAAATGAAAGGCTGCAGAGAGCTCTCTTCAAAACCCTTTTTGGCTCTGGAGTTCTAGGTTTGCAAATGCTGTCACCTGATACGCTAGTTCCATAAGGTCTTCCCTGGTTAGTTCTTCGCAATGGGAGTCCAGTGACTCTGACAGTGTTTTTTTTTCTTTTTATTTAACATAACTGAGTGAAAATGTACATTCACGTATAAATTTACCTGCCCACCTATATGCAGCTTCCACTGCTCTCCCTGTCCAGTGACTGCACACTATTCGTCTCTGCTCCATACATGTCTTATCCTCCCAACAGCCTCCTTTCCCCTCCTCTCCGTCCACTCCCCTTCGTCCAGCTAGAAGTCAGCAAGATGATATCCTATAGATGTATAGAACCATAAAGTGCTTCCAATATATGGTCACTCTGCATTGCCAAGTCCAGTCCATTCCTGTCCAAAGACTGGACCTTTGTTATAATTTATGGGAAAGGGCAGCATCAGGGCCGGGGGCCATGCTCTCAGAGGAACCCCAAAACCGCTGGACCATCAATTGAGGTCTTTTAGTGGAGATCTCAGGATGCACCCCTTTTTATTCTTGTGTTGCCAGTGAGACTCCTCTCTCTGACCTCCATTGTGGCTATCACTGGTGGTGGCCGGGCACCATCCAGTTCTCCCGGTCCCAAGTTGATGTAGGCACCCACTCTTGCGGGTCTCTCTGTCTTCTCGGTTGTCTTTACCGCATGTCATTTTGGTCCTCGGTGAGCATCTGTTCCTGCTGAGTTGGGACCATTTGCTGTGTCCTCAGATGGCAGCTTGGCAGCTTTTACGACCCCAGACGCCACTCACCAATGTGGGGTGCAGAGAGCTCTCTTAACAAAACGCTAGTTGTGCCAATTGGCCTGGAATTCGCCTAAGAGCATGGTCCCCCGCCCCCCGCCCCAGCTACTCTATCCTTGCAGTATTGAGTTAAGATGGAAGGAGTACTCAAGTTATGTCAAAGTCTACTTAATGTTATTCTTGTTTCTAATGTGTGCTATCACCACTTTCTCCCAACTGGATTTCTAGTAACTATCTAAACTAAACCCTCCCCCCGTCGCCTTCCCTCCCTCCCCTCCCTCGCAGCTGTCAAAGAGTCTTTTCTTTAATACACAAGTCTGTTTTTGAGATCTTATTGTAGAGGTCTCATACAGTATTTGTCCCTTTGTGACTGACTACTTTCACTCAACATAATGTCTTCCAGTTGAAACCAGGTTAGGAGATGTTTCCTGGAATCATCGTTATTCTTTAACATTGCGTAGTGCTCCATTGAGTATATGTACCATAGTTTACCTATTCATTCTTCTATTGTTGGGCATCTGGGTTGATTCCATCTTTTTGCTATCGTGGACTGTGCTGCGGTAAACATTCTGGTGCATGTGTCCGTTGGTGTGAAAGGCCTTGATTCTGTAGGATATATTCCAAGTAGTGGAATTACTGGGTCAAATGGTATATCGATATCCATTTTTTTAAGGAAGCGCCAGAATGCCTTCCAAAGAGGCTGGACCATTTTGCAACCCCACCAACAGTGTAGGAGGGTTCCACTTTCTCCACAGCCTCTCCAGCATTTGTTGTTTCTGTTTCTGGATCATGGCCAATCTTGTTGGGGTGAGATGGTATCTCATTGTTGTCTTGATTTGAATTTCTTTGATAACTAAAGATCGTGAATATGTCCGCATGTGTTTTTTGGCTGCCTGGATCGCCTCTTTAGTGAAGTGTCTGTCCATCTCCTTTGCCCATCGCTTAATTGGATGATTTATCTTCTTCTTATTGATATTTTGTTGTATCTTATAGATTATGGAGATCAGGCGTCGGTCTGACATAGAGTTGCCAAATATTCTTTCCCATTTTGTGGGTGTTCTTTTAATTCTATTAATAAAGTCTTTGGATGAGCAGATGTGTTTGATTCTTAATATTTCCCATTTATCTATTTTCTCTTCTGTTGATTGAGGTTTCTTTGACAGATTTTGGAGTCTGTCCTCATTGTGTATTGAAACTTCCATTGTTGTTCCTACCTTTTCTTGGATGAGCTTTATCGTTTTAGGTTTGATATTTAGGTCTTTTATCCATTTGGAGTTGGTTTTTGTATAAGGTGTAAGATATGGATCTTGATTCAGTTTATTGCAGATGGATATCCAATTTTGCCAGCACCATTTGTTGAAGAGACTGTTTTTACCCCAGTTTAATGTGTTAGGGCCTTTGTCAAATATCAGCTGTTCATAGGCAGATGGTGTCATCTCTGGGGTCTCAATTCTGTTCCATTGATCCATCTGTCTGTTCTTGTACCAGTACCAGGGTGTTTTGACCACTGTGGCAGTGTAGTATGTTCTAAAGTCAGGTAATGAGAGGCCTCCCAGTGTGTTCTTCTTCTTTAGTAGTACCTTACTTATCCAGGGCTTCTTCCCTTTCCAGACAAAATTGGTGATTTGTTTCTCCGTCTCATTAAAAAATGTCACTGGAACTTGTATTGGGATTGCATTATATAAATAAATTGCTTTGGGTAAAATAGACATTTTCACAATGTTAAGTCTTCCTATCCATGAGCAGGGTAGGTTTTTCCATTTATCTAAGTCTCTCTTAGTTTCTTGCAGTAAGGGCTTGTAGTTCTCTTTGTAAAGGTCTGTTGTTTCTCTGGTTAGATTAATTCCTAGGTACTTTATCTTCTTAGGGGCTATCATAAATGGTATTGATTTGATAATTTCTTCCTTAACAGTCTCGTTGTTGGTATAAAGGAATCCTACTGATTTACTTATGTTTATCTTGTATTCTGAGACTTTGCTGAACTCTTCTATCAGTTTGAGTAGCTTACTTATACATTCCTTGGGGTTCTCTGCATATACAATCATATCATCTGCAAACAGGGAGATTTTAACTTCCTCTTTGCTGATGCAGATGCCCTTTATTTGTTCATCTTGTCTAATTTCTCTGACTGGAACTTCTAACACAATGCTGAATAGGAGAGATGACAGTGGGCATCCTTGTCTAGATCCTGATCTCAAGGGAAAGTCTTTCAGTCTCTCTCCATTCAGGATGATGTGGGCAATTGGCTTTGTATAAATGGCCCTTATTGTGTTGAGGAATTTGCCATCTATGCCCATTTTGCTAAGAGTTTTTAGCATGAATGGGTGTTGGACTTTATCAAATGCCTTTTCTGCATCAATGGACAGAATCAGGTGATCCTTGTCTTTTGTGTTATTTATGTGGTTAATCACATTAATTGTTTTCCTGATGTTGAACCAGCCTTGCATCCCTGGTATGACTCCCACTTGGTCATGATGGATTTTTTTCTTGATATGTTGTTGTATTCTGTTGGCAAGAATTTTGTTGAAGATATTTGCATCTAGGTTCATGAGTGATATCAGTCTGTAGTTCTCTGTCTTTATTGGATCTTTCCCTGGCTTAGGTATCAGGGTTATGCTGGCTCCATAGAATGAGTTTGGGAGTACTCCATCCCTTTCTATACTGTGAAATAGTCTCAGTAGTATTGGGGATAACTCTTCTCTAAGTGCTTGGTAAAATTCTGCAGTGAAGCCATCTGGGCCCGGACTTTTTTTTGATTGGCAGTGTTTTGATGACCTTTTCAATCTCTTCCTTTGTGATGGGTTTATTAAGTTGTTCTGCTTCACGTTGTGATAATTTGGGTAGGTGGCATGAGTCAAGGAATTCGTCCATTTCCCCTAGGTTTTCAAATTTGTTAGAGTACAGTCTTTCTTAGTATTCTGTTATGATATTTTTTTATTTCTGTTGCATTTGTGGTGACAACTCCCCTCTCATTTCTAATTTGGGTTATTTGTTTCCTTTCCTGCTTTTCTTTAGTAAGTTTAGCCAGTGGTTTATCAATTTTGTTGATCTTTTCAAAAAACCAGCTTTTGGTCTTCTCAATTTTTTCAATTGTTTTTCTGTTCTCTAATTCATTTAGCTCTGCTCTAATCTTCATGATCTCATTTCTTCTGGTGCCCGAGGGATTCCTCTGTTGTTCTCTTTCTACTTGTTCAAGCTGTAGAGTTAGTTGATTTGGTTTCTTTCTTCCTTCCCGATGTGTGCATTTATGGAGATAAACAGACCTCTGAGCACTGCTTTGGCTGTATCCCATAGGTTCTGGTAGGAAGTGTTTTCGTTCTCATTGGAATCTATGAATTTCTTTAATTCATCCTTGATTTCCTCTATAACCCATGTTTTTTTGAGCAAGATGTTGTTCAGTTTCTAAGAGTTCCACTTTCTATCTATGTTTTTTCTACTACTGATTTCAACTTTTATGGCTTTATGATCTGAGAAGATGCTTTGCAGTAATTCAGTGGTATGGATTTTGTTGAGCATTGCATTATGGCCTATCACGTGGTCAATTCTGCAGAATGTTCCATGTGCATTGGAGACGAAGGTGTAGTTGTCTACTGGTGGGTGGAAAGTTCTGTATATATCAATGAGATTTAGTTGGTTAATTGTGGCAATGAGATCTTCTGTATCTTTACTGAGCTTTTTTCTAGATGATCTGTCCAGTATTGAGAGTGGAGTGTTGAGGTCTGCCACTGTTATTGTGGAATCATCTAACTCTCTTTTGAGCATAGTCAGTGTTTCTTCGACATATTTAGGTGCTCTGATATTAGGTGCATAAATATTTAATATAGTTAAGTCTTGCTTGTGTGCTGAACCTATCAGCAATAAATAGTGTCCATCTTTGTCCATGATGGTGGATTTGACATTAAAATTGATTTTGTCTGAGATTAGAATTGCCACCCCTGCTCTTCTTTGTTCATTGTTAGCTTGATATATATTCTTCCATCCTTTAATTTTCAGTTTGTTCCTGTCTTTAGGTGTCAAGTGAGTTTCTTGTAGACAACATATGGATGGGTCGTGTCTTTTGATCCAACATGACACTCGATGTCTCTTTGCTGGAGCATTCAGTCCATTCACATTCAATGTAATTATTGATAGGTATGTGTTCAGTGCTGCCATTGTGATATGTTTATTTTTGTGTTGATGTTTTCTCTGTTGTTCTTATTAGTCTGTTCTGGGACACTCTTTTTTGTGAGTTGATTTTTCACCTTTTTCAGAGTTGGTTTTATAGTTGTTGAGACTCGTGTGTTAGATTTCTTGAAATGGTATGATACATCTTTATTGTGCTTTACAGCTGCCCCTATGTACCCCCTTAGTAAACTATTTATAAACCCAATTTCAATTTCTACCAGTCTTGTCATCTTCCTCTCCATCTGGAAGGACTATAACGACTGTAGTACATCCGTCTTTTTATTATGATGACAGCATAGTTTTCATGATGATCACTGGATTGCTTATTTCCATATCAAAGCTGTGATTTACTTTGGAGCCTTCCCTAAATGAGTATTGAGTAGTGTGTCATTCTGAAATATAAAGTTTATGGTTTCGTTCTTCTAAGCCAAAGCCAAGAACTTATTTCAGTATTTCTTGTAGTTTGAGTTTGGTTTTTACGAAGTCTCTGAGTTTCTGTTTATCTGGGAATGTCTTTATTTCATTTTCGTATTTGAAGGATAGTTTTGCAGGATATATAATTCTTGGTTGGAAGTTCTTCTCCTTCAAGACTTTGAATGTGTCGTGCCACTGTCTCCATGCCAGCATGGTTTCTGCTGAGAAATCTGACGAGGGCCTACAGGGTTTCCCTCTGAATGTTAGCTTTGCCTTGAGTCTTGCTGCCTTTAAGAGTTGCTGCTTAGGTTTCATTTTGTTAAGCTTGATTATACCATGTCTTGGAGTCTTTCTTTTGAAATCTATATTGGGTGGCGTACCATATGCATCTGAGATGTCTATATTCTCTTCCTTCATGATTTCTGGGAAGTTTTCTTTCAGCAGCTCAGCAACAATACTCTCTGTGTTCTCAGATGTCTCACCCTGTTCAGGGACTCCAATTAATCGAAGGTTGTTCTTCTTAATAGAGTCCCACATGCTTCTTAATGTTTCTTCATTTTTCTTGTTTCTTTTTTCTCATTTCTGCTCGTAGATGCTGGCATCAGTAGCTCTGTCTTCCAAGTCAGAAATTCTTTTTTCCATTTGTTCCATTCTGTTTTCTTGGCTTTGCATTGAAGTTTCTATGTCTTTGATTTTCTTCTTGATCTGTTGGATTTCAGAATACTGGTGTTCCATCAGATCGAACAACTTGCTTAATTTTTCATTTTGTTCTGCTGCATTTTGTATAAGGTCTAGAAGGGCTCTGTATATAATCAATTTGTATTCACTTCCTGATGCTTTCATAAAAGTTTCTTCATCTGGAAAACTCCTTGGTTGCTTTGTTTGGGAGCCTTCTGAAGCCATGAGTGATTGCTTGTATGCCACAATTGTCTGTTGCTTTTTGGGTCCCATGTGAGTATATAGAGGCTGGAAGAGGTACTGTGAGGATGGATTGCAAATGTTTCTGTAGGCTGTCTTCAAATGTAAAGCAAAATGTATCTGACCAGTTCAGAAGTCAGTTAGGTTTTCAGGTGTAGAGGTCCCTCTTCTCATCTGACAAAGTAAGTGCCACTATATCCAACCCCACATGATAACAAACTAGTTCAGAATACAGCAATGCTACTGCCCTGGTGGCCTCTGCTGACAGGGCCTGGCGTTAGTCAACACTGCATCGAGTACTGGTTTTGTGATAGAAAAGCGCTCTCCTGTGGGCAGGCTCTGGCTCCCAAGCTAAGAATTAGGTCCAGCTGCGGCCACCGTATCCAAGATGGCGTCCTCCACACAGGCAGCAGCCGGGGGCTAACGGTGCCGAGAGGCAGCGATTCCTCTGCTTCTGTTGCAGGGCCCCCAGTGTAGGCAGCACTGTGCAAAATCACTACTTTTCTGTTGGAGAAGCGCTGTCCTGTTTGCAGGCGCTGGTTCCCAGGCTAAGAACGAGGTCCCGCTAAAATCTCGGTGCCAACATGGTGTCCCGCACACTTACCGCGAAGCTCCGCACAAACCCCGCTGAGGCAGCTACAAAACGAAAGGCTGAAAGTGGGTAGATTAACAGAGTCCCGAGCGTGGCTCTCAGAATATGGGAATTTCGCCTGCTTATCCCCCCAGCAGCGCGTTTGAGTCCAGCCACCAGGCAACACCCAGCTCCGCTCGCCGGCCGAGACAGAGGAAAAAAAATGGTGCGTTTACCTTCCGTCCGTGAGAGCCGGGGCTAGCCAGGTGCGGGAGTGTGCGAAAGAGTGGAGGTTTTTCGCTGAGTGGTATGAAATCCCAATTAACAGCTCTGTGCCGTGTCCTGAGGCTGATTAGGTGATCAGAAGGCTCTGATTGTCAGTTCAGGTCTTGGTTTCCAGAGGGATATAAGGAGACGTGGGCTCAGTCCACCATCTTGACCCCGCCCCAACTGACAGTGTTTTAACTCATGTCTAACTACAGTTGCTTACCAATAGCATCCACAGCTTCCCTATCTTCGGAGAGGTCTCGAGCTGTAAACCTCTGAAAAGTGTGCACAAATTGGGGGCACAATTTGTTCCACACTCATTTCATATTTTAGTGCTTCGTTTCATCCCAAGAATCAGCAATATGTTTTATGACATTATAGATGTTATAATTTCCTCAGAATTTCCTTAATCTCCTTACCCTTAACTCCTGACTGCTTACGAAAAGGTCCACAGTAGCAGACCTTAAAGGAAGCTGTGCCTCCCTGACCTATTGTCAGGACCTGTGTGGAATTAGAATGTAAAATACATGACCTTTACATTGGAGTGAAATTCATCTAAAATGCTGTGTGTCCAGGTGTATTGTCAAGCACAAAGAGAATCTTGAGAGGAATTTTCTTGGCCAAGCAGTAATGTCCAACAGCAAGGACACACGGTACAAGAACCAGTCTTAAAAAATGGAAATTGTAACTCAAGCCTGTGCATTTGCCTTCCAAATAACAGGAGGAACTGCCTTAACAGTAGTGTCCTCAGATTTAGGGAGCAGTACATGAGCAAAACCTTGAACTTGAAGTGCCTGGATGTGTTACTCCCAAGCAGTAAAGATAACTGAGTCCTGGTGATGCAGTGGCTAAGAGCTCAGTTGATACCAAAAGGCTGGCAATTCAAATCTACCGGGCATTCCTTAGAAACCCCGTGAGACAGTTCTCCTCTGTCCTATAGGCTTGCCCTGAGCTGCAGTTGCCTCACTAGCAATGGGTTTCTTTTTAATCCTTCAATGCCTTATGTCCTGGTGCACTTTTTCCCTCTTTTGATATGTCGGTTGCTACAGGCATTTTTTCCTAAAATAAGTTAGTATTGTCTACATTAGATATTTGGTCTGGCAAGTAACATTCCTCCTCAATGATTTTTTTTTTAACATTTTTAACATTGTAATATGTACATTGGCACTTGCTGTATCACTTTGCAGTATAGTATTACGTAAAATTGTCCTCACATTGAAATGATTGAAGCACCTTCTGTGTGTAACAAATTCATTACCATTGCCTGCTGCACATGCAGCTTTGAAATCATTTAAAAGGCCTCAAGCCTTGGCTTCCACTGAAATATGGATAATAGGCATCTTACACTGATTTTGTTTGTCTAATCTGAACTCTAGGGTTGCTGTGAGTTGGACCTTACTCAATGACAGCAGGGTTTTTAACCAAATTATTAGCCTTTCCATTTCAATAATTATACCATGGCATTGTTTAATAATAATTGTAGCTTTCATGAGAGCAGAGCCATTCATGTGCTCCATCTGTCATTCTTACTTAACCCTTTAAAACTGTTCTGTTTGTTCACCACCTATAGCCTAATGCTTTTCTAATGACTGATGTCTTTTTGTCTCTTTCCAATCATTTTATTATTTCCACTTTATTTTCAGTCACGATTGCTTTATTTGATGTGTCACTAGCACTTGCGTCAAATTTATGCTTTGGCGGCATGATTACAAAAGTAAATAAGAGGAAAATTTAAGTCAAATACAGACTTACACACTCAACACAGTGTTACCAACAGCTTATTCTGACTTCAAAAGGAGAATGGCGTTCTCCTTCCTGAAAGTGGAAACTGCTGAAGCCATGCAATGTTTTCATTGTGTTTAACTCAAATTTTTAATACACTGGGCTTTATGGCAGTCCGTTCTTAAGAGGTGTCCTTAAGAGGAACGTTCTTAACCCCAGGGACTTACTGTACTACTGCTGTAAACAAATGTGTTCACGTGGTAAGTGACTTTTGGTCAATAAACATGTGCACAGAAATGCACGGCCACACTAATGCACGCATTCTGAGTGCTGTGACGTCCGGTCAATTAGAGAGATCAACCAGTCTGGCATATCAAAAGCCTGCAGCCTTTGCCAGGAAAGGCACCTATATTGGATGCAGTCCATATCCCCAAGGAAACTCCCTTTCAATTGATTCGCTACTCACAGCAAATCTCATCACCCAGATGATCAAGTTATATGAAGTCTCATCATGGACTTGATCACATCATCAAGCAACTGCCAGACTGCTTTACAACTGCCAAACCACTGAGAGTCAAGGCCCATCCAAGTTGACACACAACTGTAATGATCACAAATGTCTATTCTAAAATCCTTTGTCTATTTTTTAATGAATTTAAAAAATCTTTTTGTTGTTAAGTTTTAAGAGTTCTTCATATATTTGGGGTATAAAGTCCTTATATATAAGTTCTGAGTATTTTATCCCATTGTGAAGGTTGTCTTTTCACTTTCTTGATAATGTCTCTTAATGCACAAATGTTCCCTCAGGGTTTGCTGCTAGTTTGTTTTGATTGTTGAAGACTTTTATAGCCTGTTACTTGTTGAAGGAAGCAATTGTCTGCTGATTTAGCAACTTTTCCAAACTGTGCTTGTAAAGACTGCATTTCTTTGTGTGTTCACTGAAGTGTCTGTTCCATTGGCCTGTGTTCAGCTTGTATTCTGACAGGCATTTCCTTGATCTCCAAGAGTTAAAGAGAAAAAAATAAAAATAGGAAAAAAGCTCACCTTTTTCAGTCTTTGCAGATTGGCTCAGTGCTAGGACTCTTCATAAACACTTAACCAGGCTTACATTGAGTGAGCCTAAAGATCAGCCCAAGGTGAAAATTTCAGATTTTCTTGGGCTTTTTGAGTATGTCTTGCCTTACTTAGAATCCTTGTAGCTTTCAAGATTACCTGGTAAACATAGGCACTTCTGAATGCTGTAATTTTCCAAAGAACTTCTTTTTCACTCTCTGTGGCTTTTTCTTTGGCCTTAAAAATTTTATTGTATGTCTCATTTACTCTTTTTTGGCCTCTGGTAGCTACTGACTTCTAAATTGCCGTACAGTGTTTAATGTTATACTTGCTGCTTGTCAGCCCTGTGTGACTATAGACTCAAAGCCTCTCTTCAAATTTACATTCCTTGACAGGAACAGATCACCCAGGAAGCAAAATAAGCACAGGTACAGGGTCCCTGAATCAGAGTAAGCTCAGTGGCAGTGGATTTGATTTTTTGCTACTAGTGATTAGTTATTAACTGGTAGTGCCCAATTTCACATGGATTTCCCCAGTGTTCTGGTGAAATAATACCAACTGCCGTTCAGTCAATTCTGACTCACTGTGACCCTACAGGACAGAGTAGGACCACCCCATAGGGTTTCCAAGGAGCGTCTGGTGGATTTGAACTGCCAGTGTTTTTGTTAGTAGCTGTAGCACTTAACCACTACACCACCAGGGTTTCCTAATGACTTGTGAAATTGGATGCATAGATCTGTAAGTAAGCTCAAGGAAGCACATGCTTACCTTGCTTCCTGGGTAATCTTGCCCTTGATTGTATACCTTTGCCTTTTTTCTAGTGTTCTAACAAGCTTTATTCTTATAGTTTCTGCCTCTTTGTTGATGCTTCTGTGGAGAAATGGAATTGTTGGGCTTCTTACTTCATCTCCTTGGTGACATCACTCCAGCCTCATTTGTCTTTTGGTTATAGCCATCTTAGTGGGTGTGAAATGTGGTGATTATCATTTTAAATTCATAATTAATTTTGACTTGCATTTTGCTGATAACTAATGTCGTATCTTTATGTATAGTTTTTATAATGATTATTACTTAAAATTGTAGGCAAGCTTTGTAATACACCTAGTACTTCAAATATCTAGTAGTGGTAATGCCAATATTTGAGAAACAGTGTTTTGAAATTTACAGTATTTGGCTAGATTTTTGTCTGTCTAAAGTAGTATCTCACTTGTCAAATAGGAAGGATTATCAGATCTTTTATTTCTGTGGACCGTTTTCTGTCTCAACAGTTCGTGGCTTTTCTTCAGAAACTGATTTTGAGAATTATATTAAGTATAGCTACCCATTTCAAAAAGTGCTGGCTGCCATTGTTTTTAAAGACTTCAAGGACAGTAGAGGCTCTCTACCACTTCAGGTAAGAAAATTTTATTGAGAGATCTTATAGTTGTACTTCTAGTTTTTAGAATTTTAATGAATTGCCTATTATAATAATCCTGAAATGCAGTGGTTTTCTCTTGATATATGACATTTCTGGCCTTGGGTTTATAATTTTGCCAGAAATACCTTACTGAGCCACAGCCTTTCCAGTGATTGTTCTGTTTTATGCACATTGCAGGGGTAGGTCAGTTCATGATGCAGATAGGATACATAAAACCACACAATATGGATTACCTTGCAAGGATAGGTTTGTGGACTGGCTGGAGGTCTATGTTTTGAAATTGAATATAAGGGCCCATCTCACAGAGGTTGAAAGGGACCTTACTGCCATCCAGAATAGCCTGGAGTGGAGTGCATGCATCTTTTGGTCTCAGAATCCGTGTACTGAGAAGCTCCTAAACCCAGATGACATAGCTGTAACACTGAAGATAGCACACAATGGCGAGGAGAAGCATTGGCAGGCAGGCACAGCAGAGAAACAGCAGCAGCTATACAGGCAGTGAGAACCACGGGACTGGCAGGTGGCTGTGGTAGGCCTGCCAGCTCACAGAATGGGTCTCTCCCAGTGTTTGGGGGTGGGTGGCTTGCCTGCAGAGCAGGATTTCTCCAGACATTTACTGGCAGAGCTAAAGAGTTGTAACATTTAATCCAAGCAGGCCAGAGGCTGAGAAGGGCCCAGAGACTGTGAGCTAGCATGACTGAAAGAAGGGCTTGCTGGCAGACACGGCCACGAGAAGGGCCTCCTGGTAGACACGGCTGAGGGAGGGGTCTGCCACCAGGCATGGCCGAAAGAAGGACCTTCCTATGGGTACAGCTAAGAAGAAACTGTGAGTCGTCTTCAGTGGAAGCTGTTCTGATTTTAAGACTGTCTCCCATCTCCTGAAGTATCCCATTACTTCCAAACTGATTCTGCTGCTGAGTTGTAGCCTCTTACTTTAGTAATAAACCACATAATGGTAAGATTTGTTAGCTTTGGGTGACCACTGCAATGAATTATCCCACTCAGCAGAGAAGTAGAGAGTGCCATGGGAGGAGTGGCTAGTTTTAGAAAACATAAAGAATTTGGTGAGGGGAGGCATGTCTGACCTCTGCCTCTTAGGAACGAGCTTTGGGCTGATCCTAGTGATTCTTATTCCCACTGAAGTGAGGCAACTTCAGGTGCTAGATTATGACCCTACTTTATAAGTGAAGAAACAAGAATTTTTCCAAACTCATACCAACTAACAGTATAGTATGCTAAGAATGTAAGTCCAGATCTCGGTAACTTTAATACTTTTAACTACTGTATTGTACTAATTAGTATGTAACTGTATCTGCCAAACACAATGCTTTTGTCCTGGAGGATTTTACCTTTAAAATAAGTAAAGAAATGCTTAGGTTTGGCATGCATAAACTTGTCTAGTTTATTGGAAGGTAGTCACGGCAGGGTACACAAGTAAGACCTCAAGACATTCATTTAGCATTAGAGAATCAAAATTAATAAATAACTATGTTGGTTCAGTGATTAGAGTAAATGTTTGGATTTCAGGCTTTACTTTAACTAGAGGTCTCTGGGAAGAATACCCCTTGAATTCAAAGGAGGTGCCTTAGCTAGGGTCTGAGGTTGCTTGTGGCAGGCAGTACCTCAGCAAGCTCTGAGTCTTCAAAAAGAATGAGAGTAAAAACTAAACTTTTTTCACTGTCTCAGAGAGCAAGCAAGCGGAAATCTTGGGTACATACCTTTTCTTGACTTCACCAGATAAAGGTTAGCTGCTGTCGTGTTGAACCAAGATTGGTATTTTTTTGCCAGTTAAGGAATTGTATAACGTATTTATGACCCAAGGTAAGTTTATAGAGATTAAGTAAAATTATGGGAATTGTTCTGTGAAGTATTTGTTTCAGGGTCAAGTTGATTAATTGAAAATTATGGGAATGGTTTAGTGATACATTCATGTTTTGATAATTTATTAGAAATTAAGGGTCTGTTCTATGATACATTTAAGGAGTCCTTTTAGTACTCCACTGCTAACCAAAAGATTAGCAGTTTAAACCCACCTATTACCTCCTTAGGAGAAAGACCTGGCAATCTGCTTCTGTAAAGATTATAACCTAGAAAATCCTATGGGACAGCTCTGCTCTATCACATGCAGTTGCTATAAGTTGAAATTGATAGCCCTTAACAATAGCAACATGACATATGTGTCTCTTTGCCTACAACAGACTTCACTGTGTTCTTCTGTTATCCATCTTCAAGGTAAGAGCAACTTTCTAATGATTTTTATTTGTAGTTTCTGATGACTTACCAAGAGGGGGAAAAAAAGAGCTACCTCATCAAAGTAGAGTCAACCTTAATGATATAGATGGTGTCAAGCCTTTGGGACCGTCATTCGCTATTGTGACATGACTCAAAATAAGAAGAAACAGCTGCAAACATCTATTAATAATCATAGCATGGAATGTGCAGAGTATGAATTGAGAAACACTGGGAATCATCAAAAATGAAATGGAATGAGTAAACTTAGATATCCTAGATATTAGTGAGCTGAAATGCACTGATATTGGCTATTTTTAATCAGACAATAGCATGGCCTACTATGCTGAGAATGACCAGCTTGAAGAGAAATGGTGTTGCATTCATCATCAAAAAGAACATTTCAAGACCTGTCCTGAAATACAGTGTTGTCAGTGTTAGGATAATATCCCCGTGCCTACCAGGAAGACCAGTTACTACGTCTATTGTTCCAACTTATGCATCACCCACTGCTGCCAAAGATGAAGCAACTGAAGATTTTTACCAGCTTCTGTAGTCCAAAATCAATTGAACATGCAATGAGGATGCATTGATAATTACTGGTGATTAAAATGAGGAAGTTGAAAACAAAGAAGAAGGATTGGTAGTTGGAAATATGTGCATTGTGATAGAAACAGTGCTGGAGATTGCATGATAGAATTTGGCAAGACCAATGATTTCTTCTTTGCAATTATCTTTTTTCACTAACATAAATGGCAGCTATATGCATCGACTGTACCAGATGTGATACACAGGAATCAAATTGACTACATCTGTGAAAAGAGATGAATGAAAAAGCTCAGTGTCAACAGCCAAAACAAGGCCATGGCCCAGTGGCAGAACAGCCCATCAATTACTCATATGAAGGTTCAAATTGAAACTGAAGAAAATTAGGAAAAGTCCACAAGAGCCAAAGTACAAGCTTGCCTATATCCCACCGAAGTTTAAGGACCATCTCAAGACTAGATTGGATGTGCTGAACGCTAATGACTGAAGACCAGATGAGTTATGGAATAACATCAAGGATATTACATATGAAGAAAGCAAGAAATAATTAAAGAGATAGGAAGGAAAGAAAAGACCAAAATGGATGTCAGAAGAGACTGTTAAACTTTTTTTGAATGTTGAGTAGGCAAAGCGAAAGGCAGAAACGGTTAAGTAAAATAACTGAATAGATTTCAAAAGGCAGCTTGAAAAGAGGAGCTAGAGATAGAAAACCAAAAGGGAAGAACACAGTTAGCATTTCTCAAGCTGAAAGCACTGAATAAAAATTGAAGCCTTCAGTTGCAATAGTGAAGGATTCTATGGGGAATTTTTATTTTTTTACTTTATTGTGATTGAGTGAAAGTGTACAATCCAGTTTAAATTTGCATGCTTGCCTATGTGTAGCTTCTACTGCTGTCCTTATCTGGTGACGGCACACTCCTTTCTGATCTATACATGTCATATCCTCTTAACAATCTCCTGTCCCCTCTTCTTCACCCTCTCCACTGCACTCTAGTAAGAGGCCGGTAGGATGACATCTGATAGATGCATAGCACCATAAAGTGCACACACGATATGGTCACTCTGTGTCACCAAGTCCATTCCTGTCAGGGAGTTGACCTCAATGATAATTTATGACCAGGGGTAGCATCAAGTCTAGGGGCCATGCTCTCAGGGGAACCCCAAGGCCTTTGGACTACCAGTTGCAGTCTTTTAGTGGAGTTCTCAGGGTACACCCCTTTTTTTCCTAGTGTTGCCACTAGTACTCAACTTTGTGAGCCCCATCACCACTGTCACTGGTCTAGGGGGGAAAATTTCATGATGCAGAAAGCATCAAAAGAAGATGGAAGAAATAAAGAGAGTTATTATACCAAAAAGAATTGGTCAACATTTCAAGAGATAGCATATGATCAGGAACCAATGGTACTGAAGGAAGAAGTCCAAGCTGCACTGAAGGCATTGGCGAACAGCAAGGCTCCAGGAATTGACAAAATATCAGCTGAGATGTTTCAGCAACACATGTAGCGTTGGAACTGCTCACTCATCTTTGCTAATAAAACTTGGAGGACAGCTACCTGGCAAACTGACTGGAAGAGATCCATTATGCCTGTTTTCAAGAAGATGATCCAACCAAATGCAGAAATTGTCAAAAAATATCGTTATTATCACACACAGGTAAATCTTTGCTGAAGATAATTCAAAAGTGGCTGCAGCAGTATATTGACAGGGAACTGACAGAAATTGAGTCCAGATTCAGAAGAGGATGTGGCACCAGGGATATCATTGCTGATGGGAGATGCAAACCCACTGCCTTCAAGTTGGGTCCAAGTTATAGTGACCCGAGATGTCAGATGGATCTTGGCTAAAAGAAGCCAATACAAGAAAGATGTTTACCTGTGTCTTATTGACTATGCCAAGGCATTAGACTGTATGGATCATAACAAATTGTGGAATAGCTTTACCAAGAATGGAAATTCAAGAACACTTAACTGTGCTCCTGAGGAACCTGTGCATGGGTCAAGAGGCTGTTGCGTGCACAGAACAAGATGACACTGCATAGTTTAAAGTCAGAAAAGGTGTGCATCAGAGTTGTATCCTTTCACCATACTTACTCAGTCTCTATGCCAAGCAAATAATATGAGAAGATTGACTGTATGAAAAAGAATGGGGCATCAGGATTGGAGGAAAACTTATTAACAACCTGCATTTTGCAGATAGCTCAACCTTGCTTGCTGAAAGTAAAGAAGACTTGAAACACTTAGAGGTGAAGGTTAAAGACTACAGCCTTTAGCATGGATTACATCTCAACATAAAGAAAACAAAATTTTTACAACTGGTCTAATATGCGGCATCATGGTAAGTGGATAAAAGATTGAGGTTGTTAAGGCTTGAATGCATAATCATTGACCACGGTAACAGCAGTCAAGGAATCTAAAGACAAAGTCTGTGAACTGGAGAAAAACAGTCTATGGTGCTGGGAAAACTGGATATCCATCAGCAAAAAAACTGAAACAAGACCCATGTTTTATACCTTACACAAGAACTAACTTAAAATGGACCAAAGATCTAAATATCAAATCTGAAGCAATGAAGTTATGGAAGAAAAACTAGAGACAACACTGGAATCTCTAATACACAGCTTAAACAGACTACAAAACACAAGTGACAGTGAACAAACAAGCAGAAGATAAAATAGGTAAGTGATAACTACTAAAAATCAAACACCTATGCTTATGCAAAGACTTTATCACAAGAGTGAAAAGACTGTCTGCAGATTGGGAAAGAAATATTTGGCAGCCACATATCTGATAGAAGTCTGATTTCTGTAGCCTATAAGGTACTGCAAAATAACAACAAGAAAAATAAAATAACCCAGTTAAACAATGGACAAAGGATATGAACAGACACTTCTCCAAAGAAGACATCCAGGCAGCCAAAAGACACATGAGGAAATGCTCACAATCATTAGCCATTAGAGAAATCCAAATCAAAACTATAAAGAGATACCATCTCACCCTAACAAGGCTGGTACTAATCCAAGAAACACAAAAGAATAAATGTTGAAGAGTCTGTGGAGACATTGGGATTCTTCTGCATTGCTGGTGGGAGTGTAAAATGGTATAAGCTCTGTAGAGAGCAATGTGATAATCAAAATACCATATGATCCAGTAATCCCCCTGCTTGGAATATATCCTAGTGAAATAAGTGCTGTTATATGAACGGATACATGAGAATTCACATAAATGTTTATTGCAGCACTGTCCACAAAAGCAAAAAGATGGAGTCAGCCTAGGTGCCCGTAAACAGATGAATGAATAAACGAACTATGGTATACTTATGTGATGGAACACTATGTAATGATAAAAAGAAAAGCAACAATGATTTTACAAAACATCTCATAACCTGACATCAACTAGAAGACATGCTGAGTGAAATCAGTCAGCTACAAAAAGACAAATACTGTATGAGACCACTATTATAAGGACTTAAGAAAAGGCTTATGCATGGAAGAAAATACTCTTTGATGGCTACAAGGGTGGGGAGGGAGGGAGAGAGTTATTCATACATTAGATAGTCAATAGGAATTCAGTCAGGCAAAGGGAGTGACAGCACACAGTAGAAGGGAGGTCAACACAACTGGACTACACCATAAGCTAAAAGGTTTTGTACGTACAACCCAACATTTTAAAGGACAGAGCAGCAAGGACAGGGGCCTGGGCGCCACGATTTCAGGGAACATCTAGGTCAGTTAGCGTAACTAGTCTTTTTCTGAGAGATTGTCCTGCATCCCATATTGGGGAGTAGTGTCTTGATTCTTAAAAGCCAGCAAACTGCCGTCTAAGAAACTTGAATTGTTCATAACTCACCTAGAGCAGATGAAAACCAAGACATGAGGAAAATATGAACCCAAGAGACAGAAGGGTCCATATGATTGGGAGACTATGTCAACATAAGCCCAGCAGAACTAGATGGTGCCCGGCCACAGTCAGACAGCCCTGTCAGGGATTTTGATGTAGAGTCCCTGACATAGCACAAGAAAAAGGGGTGTGCAGATCAAGAACTCTATTAAAAGACCAGACTTACTTTGACAACCTGGAGGGTCCCCTAGGAACATGGCCCCTGGAATTGCTGTTAGCCCAGAGCTGAGACCAGTATTGAAGCTAGCATTTCAGACAAAAGTTGAACTGGACTAAGAGATGCAGAGTGATGTAGGTACTGTGTATACTTTATAGTTTAATATATAGATGAGGCTGTCCAACTGGTCTCTTTCTAGAGAGGAGAGGAGAGGAGAGAGTGGAGAGGAGGGGACAAGTATTGGTTGAGTGGATGCTGGAAGTAAAGAGTAGAAAGGAAGAGTGTGCTGTCACAGGGTGAGGAGAGTAGATCGAGTTGCATAGAGGCAAGTGCTTGGGGTTTTTATAATGCAAATTGGCTTGGATTGTAAACTTTCACTTAATTAGAATTAAAAAATTAATGATATCAGGAGATGCATTACATTGGGCACATCTGCTGCAGAAGATCTCTTTTGAGTTTTGAAAAACAAAGACAGTCACCTTGAAGACTAAGGTGTGCCTGGTCTAAGCCGTGATATTTTTCATTTATGTCGTATATGCATGACAGCTGGACAATGAAAAAGAAACACAGAATCGACACCTTTGAATTGTGGTATAGAGAAGAATATTGAATATACTGTGGACTGCCAGAAGAAGAAACAGATATGTCTTTGATGAAGTACAACCACAGTGCTTCTTAGAGACTAGATGATGAGACTGTGTCTTACAGTACTTTGGACATGTCAGGAAGGATCAGTCCCTGGAAAAGGACATCATGCTTCGTAAAAGAGAGGGTTGGCAAAAAGAGAAAGACCCTCAAGGAGGAGATGGATTAACTCAGTGTTCACAACAATGGGCTGAAGCGTAACGAGCTTAAGCATGGCAGAGGACAGGGCACTATTTCATTCTGTTGTACATGGAGACACTATGAGTCAGAACTGACGTCATGACACCTAACAACAAGTACAGAGACAGTTAATGGTTAGAAAGCATCATAGAAGTACATGTATCTAAGTTCAGAAGTTCTAGATGTCTAATTTCACATCGTTAGTGACTTACACATTGTTATTTTTTTTTAGGTACCATTGAGTCATTTGTCATTCATAGCAACGCTGTAGACAGAGTAAAACTGTCCCTTAGGGTTTCCTAGGAGCAGCTGGTGGATTTAAACTACCGAACTTTTGATTAGCAGCTGAGCCAATAACCACGGTGCCGCTAGGGCTCTGACTTACCCACTACCTACTGCCGTTGAGTTGGGTCTGACTCACAGCAACCCTAGAAGTCAGAGTAGAGCTGCCCCATAGAGTTTCCAAGGAACGCCTCGCAGATCTGAACTGCCGACCTTTTGATTAGTAGACATAGCACTTAACCCACTACGCCACCAGGGTTTCTGGGCTCTGACTTAACACATCGGTATTTATATTCGACAGTGTTCTACTGCTATTCATAAGGTTTTCACTGGCTAGTTTTTTTCAGAAGTAAACCACCAGATCCTTCTTTCTAGTCTGTCTTCCTGAGGAGGCCCAGTTGAAACTTGTCTACTGTGGGTTACTCTGTTGGCATTTGAAAACTGGTGGCACAGCTTCCAGCATCATGCATCATGAAAGCCCCCACAGTATGACAGACTGACAGACGTGTTGGCGTAACTTACTGTCAGTATTTATATTTCTCAAAACTCAGCAAATGTTTAGTTGTAATTTGTAGGTTTTCTTGTGTGTAAATTTTACCTAAAAATATCTATAAACAAATACTGAATTCTAGTTAACTGTGAATGAAGTGTTTGGTGTAAATGTACTAATAACTGTAACTTACTTTGGAATGCATCCAAAAATTAAATGTATTAAGGGATAGCATGACAAATAAATGACTTAAAAGTATAAGAAAATGTTTTCTTTTACCAAAATAAACTGGTCTGATAGGTAATTGAAGTATCTCTAGTTTTAATTTCCATTTATTTTATTGTGGGTGAGGTTGAAAACTAGTTCACATATTATTTATCTTGTTTTGTGAATTGTTTAAATTTTGTGTACACCTCAAAAGTAGATATCATTGGAGCATGTCTATTGTGCTTTAAGGTCATAGTTACTACATGGCATTGAGTATCTAACATCAGATGAGTCTCATCCTTCAAATCATGGTTTCTCAACTGCACATTCACTTGCCTTTATTTCTAATATTTGCTTTTCAGTTTGGTTTTAAAAATAGTTTATTTCCCTTTGCTACTTGTAGGTAAGATACAGTCTGCGTTTTAGTGCAGTCCAGAAGACCATCAAGTGGCCAGACAGATTAGGCTGGCAAACAAACTTACTCTTTGCCAATCGTCCCTATTTAGGACACAGGAACCCTGGTCTCTCTGATGGGGGAAGTCCTGGTGAGCATGTCCTTAAGCATACATATTTTATTGTCACAGTTGCCTACCAGCATGTCTGTACACTTAGTTATTGGGTTAGGAAATACGTTTATTCTTGTTATGGAGATTTTTAAACCTGAATTTATGTTGTATCAGAATTACTTTTCAGTCCTATGTATTTGAAAAAGAGTGGCAGTTTGACTTTATCCAGAGGTGCCTTGGAAGAAAGGCCTGGCAATCTAAATCTGAATGATCACAACCATAAAAAATGTTAGGGAGCACAGTTCTACTCTGAAATACATTGGGCCACCATGAATCAGAGTTGGCACAATGGCAAATGGTTTATTGTTTTATTAGCATATACCTTTATATAGTTCTTTGTTCTACTTACTTAATGCAGTACTTTCATTTATTGACAGTAATTACATATTTATAGCTTTGTATGTTATTGATTTGATATAAAACTTCTCAATTGTCATGGTAATTTTATTTTGCATATTGTTGTTGTTGTTGTTGGCTGCCATCAACTTGATGCCAAATCATAGCAGCCTTGTGTTCAGCAATAAAACGTGGCCCAGTTCCACATCATCCTCACGGTCAGCAGCATGTTCAAACCCATCACTGCACCTTTTGTGCCAAACCGTCCCACACACTTATTGGCCTCTCGTTCCCCAAACATGGTGTCCTCCTGTAGCGACCGATCCCTCCTGATGATGTGTCCAGAGCAAGCAAGTTGGACAGTATTCTGCTATGATCCGTAGATTTTCATTGGATGATTTTTTGAAAGTAGATCATCAGTTCTGTCTGCTTCGTGTCTCTTTGTCTAGAAGCTCCACTGAAACCTCTCCACTATGGTTGACCCTGCTTGTATTTAAAATACCAGTGGTATAGCTTCTAGGATCACAGCAACAAGAAAACCACCATGGTACAACAGACTGATAGATGGGTGGTAAATTTTGCAAATTATCGGTTATGAAAATCCCTTCATGTGGAATCTGGGTTCACCAGTTGTCCTTAGATTTTATTTAGCAAATATTCAATAGAAAAGAAAAGCTATGGACTTTTTAGCACTAGCAACAAAACATGAAAGCAGCATAGCCAACAGGAGAATAGTTGAAACTGTTAGACAGTAATTAAAAATAACCTACAAAATCTGCTGAGAAAGAAGTCACTTAAACTGCATGAATTAGCCAAAGAAAATGTGTGGGTGTTATCCCAGGCAATGAGACTAAAGTCATAAGCACACTTAGTGCAGGATATCACGTTCAGTGAACTGCACAGCTTCTCATTTTTGTTGTTCGTTTTATTTTTTACGGTTAGAAGAGAGAGCTCATGTTGGAGACGTTTAGAAATGGGACCAAGTGAAGAATGACATGTCTTTTTGGAAGTTATGAGATACAGAGATGTCGTGGGTTGAATTGTGTTCCCTAAAAAATCTATAGTGGTTTGACTGCCATAATTCCTGGTATGGTGTGGTGTTCTTCCCTGTTGGAATTCCTGCCTCTGTGACGTTAATGAGAGTGGATGGGCAGCAGGTGTGTTGGTAGAGCGAAATTCAACATGTAAGTTTGTTTTATGCCTTGAGATGGTCTCTTGAGATATAAAGGAGAGTTGCTAGCAGAGACTTATGGGGGTGTCATGCCACCAAGAAAGCAGTGTCGGGAGCTGAGTGCATCCTTTGTAGAGGACCAGAGTCCTGTGCTTCTGAAGCTTCCAGTTCAGGGAAAGATTGACAATAAGGAGCTTACTTCAAGTGCCAGCGAAAAAGGCCTTCCCCTGGAGCTGACACCCTGAATTTGGACTTATAGCTTACTGGACGGTAACGAAATAAAATTTCTTTTTAAAGCCATCCTCTTGTGGTATTTCTTTTGGAGCAGCTAACTAAAACAAGAGGCATACCAGTGTTTAGGATAAATAGGGAAGAAAGATAAGATAGTTGATTTGATGATTTCAAAATGATGGCACTAATAATTTGCCTTTAGTTTTTGTTTATATCTAAATAACATTTTTTCCCGGTTTAAACAGTTGCTGAAGAAAGGAAATTGTGATTTACAATGTCTGACAATTAAGTTCACGAATTCATACTAGGAAAGTACTACATACCTCACTGCTGAATATCACTGTGGTCAACTTTGAAGTACTCCTCTTGGGAAGCTAAGCCCTGACACCAGAACCTAGTCAACCCTTCAAAGCAATTTTGGAACTCTTTCTGGAATGGCCGTTGAGCACAGTGACACAGTGGCAAGTTTGCAAACTTCATTGTATAGTTAGTTGTCTGTAAGGGAGTTTTTAGCCAGTAAACAATAACTGTATTGGAACACCCTCCCTACTCACCTGATCTGCCCCCCAGTGACTTTTTTCGTTACCCAAAGATAAAGGAAACATTGGAAGGAAGATGTTTTGATGACATTCAGAACATCAAGGGTGATAATATGACAGTGTCACTAATGGCCATTCCAGAAAGAGTTCCCAAATTGGTTTGGAAGGTGAACTAGGTGTTGGCATGGGTACATAGCTTACCAGCTGGGATACTTCAAAGCTGACCATAGTGATATTCAGCAGTGAGGTATGTAGCATGTTTTCTGGGGTGAGTTTGCAAACTTAATTGGCAGTTCTCATATTTTAATTTTGGGACAGTCTGAATAAAGATTCACGTAAAAGAGTATTTCTTATATTTGTGTCAAAACCATGATACAGTCAATTTAGGTTCTGTATATGACAAACTGTGAACTGCCTTCTTTGTGTGTTTTATTTGTTCCTTGACTTGTTTTACATGTAAATGTTTGTTTTATCATGCAGGGTACATCAGAGAAGGATTCCTTGCTCTTCAACATGCTGTGGATAAAGCCATCATATTGTATCATGAGAACAGTGCTGGACAGGAGCTGTTTAATAGTATCAGTGTTTTTGTACAGAGATTTCCACACCCAGCTTCTTCTTTTGATGGATTACTTTCAATCACCAGTCCTTTCTTACCGTTTGTGTTCATAGTCATGTTCTCTCCAAGTGTACTTTCCGTTCTGAGATTGATAGTCTGGGAGAAGGAAAATGGATTGAAGGTAACCCTTCACACTCATTTTTTTTTAATTGTGGTGAAAATACGTGTAACAAAACATACACCATCTTGACAATTGCTCCATGTATAAATAATTGATGACATTTTTCAAGTTGTGCAGTCATTCTCACTGTCCTTTTCCAAATCATTCCACCACCATTAACACAAACTCCAATGCCCTCTAACCAAAAACTCCACCTTTCCTCCTCCATCCTACACATGGTGATTGCTAGTGATTTTTTATTTCTGTGTATTTGCTTATTTCATATAAATGAGATCTTACAGCATTTGTTCTGTTGTCACTATCATATTTTGCTCAGCGTGGTGTTTTCAGGGTTCATCCATGTAGTGGCATGCATCAGGAACTGATTTCTCTTTATGGCTAAGTATTCCTTTGTGTGTGTATAGCAAACATGTATGTGGGCATCTCTCGATGGACACTTTGGTTCTTTTCACCTTTTGACTATTATGAAAAGTGCTGCCATAATGCAGGTTTTTATTTGCTCTCCTACCTTCACTTCTGAGTGTATGAGGTCTGACAGTTAAGTTCATGAACTCATCCTAGAAAAAGTGCCACATGCCTCACTGCTGAATATCACTATGGTCACCTTCCAAGTACTCTCCTAGGGAAGCTATGCACCGATGCCAGCACCTAGTCTACCCTTCAAAGCAATGTTGGAACTCTTTTTCTGGAATGGCCACCAGAGCTGTTGGCATATTACCCTTGGTGTCTTGAATGTCATCCTTTCAATATTTCCTGTATCTTCGTGTAAAGAAAAAAGTCATCGGGCTGGATCAGGTGAGTAGGGAGGATGTTCCAATACAGTTATTTGTTTACTAGCTAAAAACTCCCTCACAGGCAACTATATAATTAAGTTCACAAACTTACTACCATGCCACCATGTGCAATGGCCTTTCCAGAAAGAATTCCAAAATTGCTCTGAAGGATGGACTAGGTGTTGGCATCAGTACGTAGCTTCCCAAGGGGACTGCTTTGAATGTGACTGTAGTGATATTCAGCAATGAAGTATGTTGCACTTAGAACAATTAAGTTCATGGACTTAATTGTCAGACCTTGTATGCCTAGGATTGGAATTTCTGGGTCATAGGACACAAAATGACAGTTCTGTGTTCAGCTTTTGGAGAATGATCTAAATGGCTTTCCACAGAGTTTGTGTTGTTTTACATTCACATGATCAGTGTAGGAGGGTTCGAGTTTCTTCATAACCTGTCCAACACCTGTTGTTTCCATTTCAAGTTTTTGTTCATTTGCTTGCTTGTTATCATTGCTGTTCTAGTGAGGGGAGGCAGTATCTCATTGTAGTTTTGGTTTGCATCTCCTTTATGGCTAATGATGTTGAACATCTTTTTATGTGATTATTGGCTGTTTGAATATCTCTTTAGTAAAATGTGTGTTCACATCCTCTGATTACTGTTTGATTGAGTTGTTAGTCTTTATTTTTAAGTTGTAGAGGTTTATATATATTTTGCATGTCAGACCCTTATCAGATAAATGACTCCTGGAATTTTTCTCTGAATCTATATGTTGCCTCTTTGCATTGTTAATGAAACTCCCTTAATGAATGTAAGTTTCTGACTTCTAAGAGTTTGTATTTATCTGTTTTATCTTTTGCCACTTGTTCTTTTGTTGTGGTTTGATGATCTGTTGTTAAGAGCTGGATCTCACAGCCTGTAGTTCCTCTACATTTTATTCCGAGAATTTTATGGTTTCAGTTTTCATGTTTGGCTCTTTGACCCATTTTGAATTTTGTGTGTTTGTGTGGTATGAGACGTAGATTCTAGTTCTTACTTCTGCATCTAGAAACCTAGTTTTTCTAGCACCACTTATTGAAGAGACTCTTCATTCCCATGGAATGGACTTAGCATCTTTCTTTGAAAATCAGTTGAACCATAAAAACTATTGCCACTGAGTCAGTTCTGACTCATGGTTGACCATAAATGTAGGAGTTTTTTTTTTTTTGCTTTCTTTGTCACCTATCTGCATGTCTGTTATTGTGCCTGTTCCAGGCTGTTTCAACTATTGTGACTTCATATAGTATGTTTTGAAAAATCAGGAAGTATTCTACTTAGTTTCTCAAATAAGGTTTCTGTAAAAAAGTTTTTCATGCCTACAGAACTCTTTTTATGGGAAATTTGTTTATTTCTACATATTCTACACTGCTGGGTAGTAGCTGTATCCTAGCAGCAGCATATCCAAATACAGAACAGGAAAAGTGATACCACTTACCTCTTTTCCAAAGTGGGAGAGCTTCAAGAGACACAATACCTTTGGAAAGCAGCACAAAGGGAAGGCCAAGAGCTGAGAAGAAAGACAAAAACAAGGTCACTAGAGGAATTTTAAGTCTCTGGTATCCATTAAAAACAAAACAAAACAGTGTCATCGAGTCAATTCTGACTCATAGTGACACTGTATAGACAAAGTAGAGTTGCCCCATAGAGTTTCCAAGGAGCGCCTTGTACATTTGAACTGCCAACCTTTTGGTTAGCAGCTGTAGCACGTAACCACTACGCTACCAGGGTACCCATAACAAGCACAAATTCATTGCTAGTAACCACAAACTGAAAAAATAAATAAAACCAAACTTGTTGCCATCGAGTTGCTCCTGACTGTATGAACGAAGCAACAGCCCAAGTAAATTAGCATGTGTTCCTTCAGTGAATGCGTGTTGACCTCAGTATATACTGCCCTAAACAAGTCTAGTATCAACAGAAATTACAAAACATTCCAAAACTCAAGGGAAAGCATAGTGTGAAAAGAGAAATCAGTAAATAGAACAGGAACCAGATATGACACAGATAGTGGAACTATCTATAAAAATGGTGTGGGTATGGGGTCTGTCCTGCTCCTGCACCACAAGGAGAAAGGAAAACTAGAATCAATAGCCTAGGGCTGATTCCTATGAAGTAGATGTTACCCACACCTCCTCTCGCTGCTCTCTCTACCACCTCTGACACCAAGTGTCCCCACAGGACTCATTACTTAGGGTTTGTAATTCATCGCAATGGCCACACAGAACTCACGGATCACATACACATGGGGTTTGTTAGAGAAGTGACAGTTACAATTCAGGCTCAGGAACACTCACAAAGAGAGAATAAGTTGAATACAGTTCTTCTGTCAGGTTAGCTTCTCCCCAGTTGGCGCTGGCAGGCACACCTTTCCCTGGCCCTGAGTCTCTGCCCAGAGACACTCAGCTTTATCTCTCTGTGGGCTGGGTAGCCCAGCATACTGTCTCCTGCTGCTGGGTGTCTCCTTCCTAGGTGGCAGTGAGCTTCTCCTCTCTGTTCTGGAATTGGCTGTTTTTTAAGGCAAAACTTATAGTGCCCTTAGCCAAGTGCCATCGAGTCGGATCTGACTCACGGTGACACATGACCACCTGGTTGGGAGTTATAAGACCATGGCAACTACAAAGGTCACACACAAAAGTAATCGCACCACACTCTCAGGGAGTTTAAAACAACTGTGATTAGTATGTCAAGACTCTAATGGGATAGGTAGAGATGGCCAGGGTCCAGACCACACCTGCATTCTGAGATTCACTTAAAGCATTCATGGGACTCAGCTTATAGTTTACTCACAGCTAGAATTTACTGTCATTGTGTAAAAAAGATACAGAGTTGGATCATTAGTTGAAGAGACATAGACAGAACCTGTGGAAATCCGTATGCAAGCTTCTTCATCCTCTCTCCCTTCTGTGAGCAGTCACACATAATGTACTTTTGTACCAGCAACTAAAACCAAACAACTTATCTATGGCGGTTCTATCTAGGGAAACCTGGTAGATATTTAGCACCCCAAATTTTGATTGTGCCTAGCATGTACCAAAATTCCAAACTCTTAAGAAAGAAAGAATCCACTTTGTGCTAATAGTTTAGGCACAGGGAGCCACCCTTATTATTTAAGGGAAGTTTTTTTGTTTTTTTTTTTAGTTGTGACTAAGTGAAAGTTTACAATCCAAGTCCATTTGCATACAAAAACCCTGAGCACTCACCTCTGTGCAACTCTGTCTGCTCTCCTAACCCTATGACAGCACACTCATCCCACGAACTCTTTACCTACAGTATCCACTCAACAAACACCTGGTCTCCTCTTTGACCTCTCCTCTTCCTCTAAAAAGAGACAGTTGACAGTGTCATATATCTATTAAACCATAAAGTAAAAACACCACCCGCATCACTCTTGTGTCCAAAATCCAGTCCAATCTTTTTCTGACGTATTGGCTTCAGTACTTGTCTCAGCTGTAGGCTAGTAGCAAGTCCAGAGGCCATATTTTCAGGGGACCTTCCAGGCTGTCAGACCATCAAGAGTAGTCTTTTAGTAAAGTTCTTATCTGAACACCCCTTTTTGTTGTGCCATGTCAGGAACTATGCATTGTGTTCCCTGATAGGGCTGTCTTTGGTGGTGGCCAGGTGCCATCTAATTCTTCTGGTCTCGTGCTTATTTCAGGAAAATTTTATATCATGATTGGGAAGTGTTTATGAGCTAGTTTCCATATGCCACCAAACTCCAACCTTGTAAACATGCTTTTCTAAAACTACAGTCTTAAGCCTGCTGCATTAATTCTTTTTCTGTATAGTAGAGAATATGTAAGACTGGATAGGTAATATTAACAGAGAAGACTGTTAGAAAAGCCAAATAGAATTGCCAGAAAGAAAAAACCACATATGAAAAATTAATACATTTGACAGGCTCATCAGTAGATTTGATCCAGACAAAGAGAGAATCAGTTGAATACAAGGCAGTTGTATTCAAGATACAAACTAAAATGCAAAAAGAAAAAATGTGAAAATCTGGAAAAAAGCATCCAAAAGGTGTAGGAACTATATAGAAACTGGTATAATGTGTGGTGTGTGCATACTTGAAATCCCAAAATGGAGGTAAGAGAACAGAATAAAATAAATATTGAAGAATTAATGGTGGAGAATTTTTCCAAAAGTAGTAACAGACATCAAACCAGAGATTCAGAAAGTTCCAAGAACACACATCCAGTGAAATACAATACACACACACACGCCTATTTCTGTTTAAAATACTGAAAATGAAAGACAGTGAGAAAATATTGAAGGCAGTAAGATGAAAAAAAAAAGACACATTTCCTTTAGAGGAATAGGGTAAGGAGTTCAGCCAACTTCTTGTCAGAAACCAAGTAAGAAGATAGTACAGTCACAGAAAAAAAGAAAGGAAAAAAAGAAACTGTCAATCTTCAATTCTGTATCCAATGAAAAAAGATAGTTAAAATGTGAAGAAATAAAACTGAGGCAATTTATTCCCAGGAGACCTAACTTACAAGAAATGTTAAAGAAAGATCTTCAGGCAAAAGGAATACCAGAATACCATTACTTGGGTCAGGTGCACCTTAGTCTTCAAGATGACATGTTTATTTTTAAACGCTTTAGAGAGGTCCTTTGCAGCAGATTTTCACAAAGCAAGGACTCTTTTGATTTCTTGGCTACAGCTTCCATGGGCATTGATTGTGGACCCAAGTAAAATGAAATCCTTGACAACCTTAGTCCTTTCTCCCTTTATCAGCAGTCTTGGTTACTGGTCCAGTTGTGAGGATTTTTGTTTTCTTGATGTTGAAGTGCAGTCTATACTGATGGCCGTGGTCTTTGATTTTCATCAGTGTTTCAAATCATCTTTACTTCTAGCAAGCATGATTCTGTCCCTCCGCAGAATACAAGTTGTTAATGAAATGAGTCATTCTCCAATTCACATACCTCGTTCTTCTTCCCGTAGTCTGGCTTCTTGCATTATTTACTCGGCATACAGGTTGAAAAGGTATAGTGAAAGATACAACCCTGGCACACACCTTTCCTGACTTGAAAGCATGCAGTGTCCTCTTGTTCTGTTTGCACAACTGCCTTTTGATCTGTCTACAGATTCCTTAAGAGCACAATTAAGTATTCTGGAATTCCCATTCTTCACAATGTTAGCCATAATTGGTTACCATCCACCACATCAAATGCCCCTGGTAGTCAGTTAAACACAGTTAAACATCTTTGTGGTATTCCCTGCTTTCAGCCCAAATCCATCTGACGTTGGCAGTGATATCCATGGTTCCACGTCCTCTTCTGAATCCAAGCTTGCATTTCCAGCAGTTCTCTGTTAATATACTTTTGCAGTCACTTTTGAGTGATCTTAAAGCAAAATTTTACTTTCATGTGACATTAATGATATTGTTTGATAATTTCTGCATTCAGTTGGATCACCTTTCTTAGAAATATGCATAAATATGGATCTCTTCCAGTCAGTTGGCCAGGTAGCTGTCCTGCACATTTCTTGGCATAGACAAATGAGCACTTCCACTACAGCATCCATTTTTTCAAACATTTCAATGTGATACTCCATCAATTCTGGGCACCTTGTTTTTTGCCTGTGCCTTCAGTACAGCTTTGACTTCTTCCTTCAGTACCATCAGTTCCTGATCATATGCTACCTCTTGAAATGTGTGAACATCGACCAGTTCTCTCTGACATAATGAGTCTGTATATTCCTTCCATCATCTTTTCATGCTCCCTGAGTCATTTAATATTTTCCCTGTAGAATCCTTCACTGTTGCATCTCAAGGTTTGAATTTTTTCTTCAGTTCTTTTAGTTTGAGTCTTCTTCAATAATGCTTGTTTATGTGGTGGATTATGTTGACTGATTTTCTAATGTTGATCTACCACTACATAGCTAGTGTGAATCCTACTTGGTCACTGTGTAGTATTTGTTTTTCTTTTTTTCATGTAGTGCTGAATTCTGTTGACTAGAATTTTGCATCTATATTCATGAGAGATAGTTTGTAAATTTTCTTTTTTGTAATGTCTTTGCCTGGTTTGGTATCAGGGTTGTGTTAGCGTCATAGAAAGAATTTGAAGGTATCTTTTCCTCTTTTGCAATTTGAAATAATTTGAGTAGTACTAGTGTAAGCTCTTCTCTGAATGTTTGCTGAAGTCCCCAGTGTAGCCATGTAGGCCAAGACTTTTTTGTTGGGAGTGTGTTGTTACCTTTTCAGTCTCTTCTCTTGTTATGGGTCTGTTTCAATTTTGTACCTCAGTTTGTGCTAGTTAGGTAGGTAGTATTTCTAGAAATTATTCCATTTCCTCTTGGTTCTCAAATTCATCAAAGCACACTTTTTCTTAATACTCTGGTAGGATCCTTTTTATTTCAGTTGAATTTGTTGTAATGTCTCCATTTCATTTCTTAATGGAGTTATTTGCTTCCTTCACCCATTTTTATATTGTCTGTTTGGCCAGTGGTTTCTCAATTTTATTGATTAAGAAAGAATCAACTTTTGGTATTATTGATTCTGTCTGTTGTTTCTCTAATTTATGTCTTCTCTGATCTTTATTATTTCCTTTCTTCTGGTGGCTATGGGCTTTTGTTGTTTCCTTTCTATTCATTTGAGTTTTAAGGCTAATGTTTTGATTTGTCCCTATCTTTTTTGATATGTGTGCCTGTTGCTATATATCGACCTCTGAGCACTGCCTTAGTGGTGTCCCAAAGTTTTAGTATGATGTGTTTTCCTTCTCACATGATTCTAGAATTTTTACTCCTGTTTTGATTTCTTCTATACTCAGTGGTTTTTAAGCAAGATGTTATTCAGTTTCCAACATTTGGTTTTTTTCCCTTTTCTTCCTATTACCAGTTTGTACTTCTATATGTTGTTATCAGAGAAGATGCTTTCTATTATTTCTGTGTTTTAGATTTTGTTGATGGTTGCTTTGTGGCCTGAGATGTGGTTTATTCTGGAGAATGTTCCATGTGTGTTGGAAAATATATATATTGCTGCTGCTGAGTGGAATATTCTGTATGTATCTATGAGGTCAAGATGGTTGATGGTGACTTTTATGTCTTCGTTATCTCTGTTGAGTTTCTTTCTAGATGTCTTGCCGTGGCTGCCCTTTACCAAAAATGGTGTGTTGAAGTCTCCTACTGTTATTGTGGAACTGTCACTTTCTCTTATTAGTGATATTAGAGCTTGTTTTATATATTTTGGAGCCATGTTCTTGAGTGCATAGATATTTATTATGGCTGTGTCATTATGGTGCATTGTTCCTTTAATCACTGAATAATGTCCTTCTTTGTCTTTTATTGTGGATTTTGCCTTAAAGTCTATTTTATCTGAGGTTAGTATTGCTGCTCCTAGTCTTTTTTGGTTGCTGTTTCCTTAGTATATTTTTTCTGTATCTGTATTTTGACTTCTTAATATATCTTTGTCTGTGTGTTTGAGGTGTGTCTCTTGTAGACAGCATATTGATGGTTCATGATTTATTTTAATCCCTTTTGTCACTGTGTGTCTTTGTATGGGTGCTTAAGCCATTTACATTCAGTGTGATTATCAATAGGTATGAGTTTATTGTTGTCATTTGGTAGTGCTTTTTTGTGGTGCTGACTTCTGTTGTTCCTTTTACTTTCCTGCAGTGAGTTCATTTTGTTTGTGAAATTTCTTTAGATAATGTAGATTTTTTACTGAAGCTTTATGTGTTTCTTCTTTATTTTGCTAAGTAGGTTTATTAACTTCCTCTGTGGTCACCTTGAAATTTACCCTCGGATCCGACTCGACGGCACTTGGCTTGGCTTGGCTTCCTAAGTTTGAAACAACCTTTTATTACTTGATAATTTTTGACTTCCTTCCTGTTTGAAAGTTCTGTATCTTCACTCTGTATCCCTTCCCTTTTATTCTGACATTGTCATCATTTACAGATTTACAATGCTAGTTCCCTGTTTTGAATTTTTTAGTTTTGTTTTATCTTTGAGAGTTCATTACTTAGGTGTGTATTTTGCTAATACTGACTTGTGTCCTTGATTCTGGTTGTTATCTGATGTTGGTTCTCTAACTGAAGGTCTCCCTTTAATCTTTTAAGTTTGGTTTGGTTTTTACAAATTTTCTTAATTTCTGCTTATCTATAAACATCTTAATTTCAGTGTCACTTGAGAGAAAGTTTTGCAGACTATGTCTAGTTGACGATTTTTTTCTTTCAAGGTTTACATATGTCCTCTTAATTGCCTTGTTGCCTGAGTAGTTTCTGCTGAGAAATTAAAGTTGAGTGTTACTGTTTCCCCTTTACATATTACGTTTCATTCTTCTTACAGTACTGTTGGTATTCTTTCTTTGTCATTGGTTTTGAACAGAGACACGCAATTATATGTGTCTTAGTGACTTTCTTTTGGAGCCTGTTCTGTGTGAGGTTCATTGAGCTTCTTGGATGTTCAACTTTCCATCTTTTATGATGTTGGGGGAGTAAATCTTCAGTGGTCCTCTCTGAGTTTTCCATTTTCTTCTCTTGTTCCAGAACTCCAATCCCGTGTAAATTTTTGCTCTTGATTGCATCCTACATAGTTCCTGAATTTGTTTGGGTTTTTTTTCCATCTTTATACTTTCTCTGATTTTTCTTCCAAGTGGCACATATGAATTTGTCTTCAGTCTTGCTGATTCTGTCTTCCATTGTTTCAAATTTGCTCTGTAAAACTTTTTATTGCATTGTCTGAAAATCTGTTGTTCACCTTTTAGATGTGTAAGTGCAGTTTTTGTATGATTTCTGATTGTTTTTTATCTTGACATTTTGTTCTTGTGTTAATTTGCCTGAATTATTCTGTTACTTTTTCTGTGTTTACCTTGATTTTGATTATGTTTTTTATTGGTTTTATTTGTGTTTTGTATAATTTTGCCTGTATTTTCTTGGATCTCTTTCCTAATTTCCTGAAGAGCCCTGAGTACTAGACTTTTTAACTACCTACCCTGTAGTTCCAGTGCCTTTTCTCCCGCTGGAAGGTCAGCTGGTCTTTATTCAGGTTGCTTACTAGAGCCATCTTGACCTGTTTTTTAAATATATTTTGAAGTTTCCTGTTGTCTCTTAGACATTCAGGTATTATTTTCATTTTTTATAAGTTTGTTTGTTTCTGCTTTTCTGTTTTGTTTGGCTGTGTCTGAAGAAGTAGACCATCTTTGAGTACAGCTGTCCTCACCATCTTGTCTTGGTGTCCAGGGCCATTCACCCAGCTATGATGCAGCTGGGCAGGTCCAGCAGGAGGGGATGGGGCAGAGATGAGTCATTTATCTGCAGCATGAAACAGGCTGAGGTCTGGAACAGAGCCACTGCAAGCTGTGGGGCAAGGGGGTTGCAGGCCTGTAGGGAAAGGCCCAAGATTTGCATTGGCTTCCCTCAGGGCTGCATCAGGCAGTGGTAAGGGTTTATAGCTGACAGGAAAGGGTCCAGGGTTCAGGATGGGTCCTCTTCAGGATGTGGAAGGTGTCAGGAGGGCTCCGTAACTACTAGTAAGGGGTCTGAGCTTCAGGGTTGGTCCCTTTGGCACCACAGTAGGTGACAGGGATGAGTTCAGAATTAGCAAAAAGGGGCTGTTGGTCTGGACCAGGTCTCCTGGGACCTGCTTCAGGTGGCAGGAGGGGTACAGAGCTGACAAGAGGAGTCTAAAGCTGGTAAGAAGGGGTCTGGGTCCAGGCTGGGTCCCTGGGTGCTACAGTGAGTGGCAGAAAGGGCCCAGAGCTGGAAGTAAAGAACCTAGGGTCTGGGCCAGTGTCACCTGGAGGCTGTAGCAGATGGCAGAATGGGTCAGAGCTAGCAGGAGGGGTCTGGAGCTGGGTCACCTGGGTGCCTTGGTGGACAGTGAGACGAATCCAGTGCTGGCAGGAAGGGGCTACAGTTCATGCTTAGTCCTCTGGATACCATAGGGGGTGCCATAGGAGGTCCAGAGCCAATAGGAAGGGTCCTGGAGTCAGTACTAGATCCCATTGGTGCTGTAGTGGTAGGAATTCAGGTCCTGCAGGAAGGTGCCTAGGGTCCAGGCCAGATCTCCTGGCAACCAGCAGCAGGAGGGGCCTGGAGCAAGAAAGAAGGACCCTGGGGTCTGCCTGGGTCACCATGAGGCTATGGGCAATGGGAGCAGAAGTTTAGAAGTGGTGGAAAGGATCCTAGAGGCCAGACCAGGGGTCCTCGTTGCTGTGGCAGGTGATAGGAGGTCCCATTGCCGCTGGAAAGAGGCCTGGAGTCCAGGCCAGGTTCCTCTGTGGCTGTAGACACTGGCAGGAGGGATTTGGAGCTAGCAGGCACAGACCTGAGGTCTAAGCTGGATTCCTTTGGGGCCATGGCAGTGTGGCAGAAGAGATAAGTAGGAATACAGGTAAAGGCAGGGGCAGAGAGGGCTAGATGGAAGAGGGCAATAGGGTAGATTGATACTCTCGTTCCCTGTAGTTCTGGTTGCTGCAATGGACGGTTATAGTCACTGGTCACCAGAGTGGTAGGGGTTGTAGGGAAGATATTTCTGTGGTTACCAGACGAGGAAATCTGGGCTGCTTCTTGAGTTTCAGCCAGCACATATGGTGTTACTTAGTTCTTGGTGTGTCCACACTGTCCCTCTATCACTTACTGGAAATTCCATGGATGTGCCTTTCTACATGTGAGGACTGTTGACTTTGCTTCAAGATGGCAGTGCTGAATCATGCCGTTTGGTCCAGAACCTCCACTCCATATCTCTGTTCCTTCCTCATTTTCTGTCAGTTTCTTCTGTTTAGTTACTTCCAGTCTTAATACTTTTTCCTTCCATTTAAGGTTCAGGGTTCTAAGATTGATGCTTGTGTCTGTTTTACAGATTTTTGTTTTAGCTGCTTGGCTTAATGTGTCTGACTAGCCCTCCATCTTGCCTGTGTCCCCATGTCTTTTTATTATTATTATTAATTGCTCTGAAAGATAATTTTCTATTTAAAACAATAAAAGTAATGATACACTGAGGGTTATATAGCACATGAAAAAGTAATATGTATGATTGTAGTGACAGTGGCAAGGAAAAACTGGAAATAAATATTTTTACTATATGTGAAGTGATAAAATACTATTTCAAGTTGAATATTTACTTTAAAATTCATATTACAGGCCAATTTCAAAAGAAAATTAAAGACATGTAACAATAGAGATAAATGGAGCAATGAAAATGCTCATTAAAATCAGTGAAAACAAAAATAGAGCAAAAAAAGAATACATATGACAAATAGAAAACAGGTACCAAAAAGGTAGACTTCAATCCAAATACATAAGTGATCGCAAAGTTTATAAACATAGCAGCTGGAAGTCAATAATTATCAGTTTGGATAAAATGAAAAAATCCTACTGTATGCTATATAGAAGAAACCCACTTAGGTTGGAGAAAGATACTACACAAATACTAACCAAAAGAAAAGCCGAAATAGCTATATTATTCAAGTAGATTTCAGAAGAAGGAATAAAGAGGGACATTACACAATGATAACAGGTAACGATTCTACACGTGTACGTCTCACAGCAGCTTAAAAATATATGAGGTAATAAATGATAGATCTGAAATAAGAGATGAACAATCTGACAACTGTCTTTGCAGACTTTGGCATTCTTCTGTCAATATTTGGTAAATAGACAAAAAGTATGGTGTTGTGTACTGGGATAATCTCTCCATGTTTAAGGTTCATAACCTTAGTTACACTGCAGAATCTCTTTTGTTGTGTTACATAATATATCCATGTATTCCACATATTTAGTGTGGATATCCTTAGAGGAACATTGTGCTTACCACAAAACAGTATTTAAAAAAGATACCTCATGCTGGACAAGCACTGTTAAAATTTTGAAATATGTCCCTGCCTTTCTCTCTGCATGCAGATTTGTGTGTGCACACACACACAAGAACATACACACACGCATGTCCCCACACATACGTGCACACAGAGCTTTGGCTGCCCAAAGGAGTTTGTAGTCTAAAACATCTCAAATAGCCAATCTGTAAGTGTTACTCTGACAGGATTTGCAAACCATCGTGTGTTAACTAAATCATATTTAGCTAACAATTCTGTATTGTTGAAACTTAACATATCTGCCTATAGCCAAATGTTTCTGAAAAATACTCATGGTTTCACTGCACTGGGAACTTTATTTTTCTTTCTTTTTAGTGTTTACAATTAGGCTTAAGAAGCATAGACATCTTCTTTTAGTATTTCTACAAATGGAATGTAGTAGATCTTCATCTCAGTACTGTAAGGTTGAGTTTGAAATACTTTCTGTTATGGTTCAATATCAGGTATAGTATTGAAAAAGACCTCTGAATTTGGGAGAAATAACTTTTAATCCCACTCAGTATTGGCGCTTGCTGTATAATTTTGATCAAGCCACTTGACTTTCTAAGTCCTGATTTTCTCATTCATAAGATGATGATATTAACCATTTATATAAGTTATATTGCTGATGTATGTGATATTGGTGTGTGTTGACTTTCCCACAGGAGTACCAGCTCATCACTGGACTCAGAAAGTGGATTATCTGGGCTGCCTATTTCTTCACATTCTTGCTTGTATTCATCATTATTATCGTTTTGATATGCCTGTTACTCTTTACCAAGGCAAGTGTCTAATTAAATACTGTCTGATACAAGTACAATGAGTCATGTATGTAATGCTTTTTTAAAAAAATTTATTATGATTAAGTAAAAGTATACAATCCAAGTCAATTTTGCATACCCACCTCTCTAAAACTCTATCTGCTCTCCCCACCGTGTGACAGCACACTCCTTCTTTTCACTCTTTACTTCTGGTATCCTGCCAGTGAATACTTGTTCCCTCCTCTCCAGCCTCTTCTCTCTAGAAAGAAAGAAACCAGCAGGACAACCTTCTATAAATGTATAAAACCATAAAGTACACACACCACGTGCTGACTCTGTATCCCTGAGTCCAGTCCATTCTTAATCTGAAGTGTTGACCTCAATAGTGGTTTCAGGTCTGGGGCAGCAGCAAGTCTAGGGGCCGTGTTCCCAGGGGACCCTACAGGTTGTCAGACCATCAGTTTTGATCTTTAGTAGAGTTCTTGATCTGCACACGTCTTTTTCTGTGCTACATCAAGGACTCTACATTGTGTCTCCTATCAGGGCTGTTTATGGCAGTGGCGGGGCACCATCTGGTTCTTCTGGTCTCATGCTAATGTAGTCTCCCAATCATATGGGTCCTTCTGTGTCTCCTGGGCCCATTTTTCCTCGTGTCTTTGGTGTTCTTGGTTGTCTTCTGTTCAGGTGGGTTGGGACCAGTTGATGTTCCTCAGATGGCAGCTTGCTGCTTTTAAGACCCGAGATGCCACTCACCAATATGGGGTACAGAAGACTCTCTTAGCAAAAGGCTAGTTATACCAAATGACCTCAATATCCCCTGAAAACGTGGTCCTCAGACTTCTGTCCTTACTATTCTATCCTTTGAAATGTTGGGTTGAATTTAGAAAACCTTTTAATTTATGATGCAGTCCAGTTATGCTGACCTGCCTACTTCTGAGTGCTGTCAACACCCTTTAACTAACCAAATTCTCTGTAGACTATCTAATCTGTGAACAGCCCTCTCCCTCCTCCCCTACCCGTATAGGCATCCAAGAGTCTTTTCTTCTGTACGTAAGTCCTTTTTTTAAGTCCTTATAATAGTCATCTCATATCGTACTTGTCCTTTTGCAGCTGTGAGTCCTGTATGTAATCTTAAGTGCTTAATAGCCACTAGAAATGAAAAGATAAGGAGAAACAAGTGAAATTATTTTGGTAATATATTTAATTTAACCCAGTATATCCAAAATAGTATTATTTCAACATGTAACCGGTTAAAAATTTCATGGGCTTTTTACAGTGTTCTTTTCACAGTGTCTCCAAAATCTGGTTTGTACTTTATATTCACACCACATCTCAATTCAGGTGCCAAATTTTCCTTAGGAATACTTGAACTGAATTTGATACTGCCTCAGTTTTTTAACTGAAATTCAAAATAATTAAAATCCAATTCCTAGCCATGTTTCTAGTGCTTAGTAACTATATATTGTTAGTGTTTGTGTTAGAAAGTGTGCTACTGGTTGGCTACAGCCTGCTGTAGCTATCTTCTGTGAAAAAATAATCACGGGGTAGGCTGATTGGTCTCTGGTTTGCCAAGTGAATGAAATGTGATTTTCGTCATCTCCACTGTGAACATTCAGAAGTTGCTGAGTCTCTCAGCAAGATTTAAACCATTTGGTGAGAAATTATTTAATTAACTTTCTGTCTCACTTAGCCTAGTCATTGAGCGGTATAATCTGTATCGTTAGGGCTGTATCATTTTCTCCCCTTTTCTCTTTTTGTGTCACAGCACTTACTGGTGTAACTGACCTGATTTCGTAATTGTTTTATCACAGGTTGTAGATAAGCCAATCTTCAAGTACAGTGACTATACTTCCGTCTTTATCTTTTTTGCATGCTATGCTATTGCTTCAATATCCTTTGGCTGTATGGTTAGCACATTCTTCAGTAAAGGTGAGTCTAAGACTTCTCTTGGGAAGGAACCTCTTTGAATTGATCAAAATAGAATCATATTTGAGAACAACATCTAGTCCTTTATCTATAGTTTCTGCCCATATTCTGACAGAAAGAATGAGTGGCACTTGAAATGATTGGACAGGAAGTACACAGAGCATTGAAAGTGATATGGCCGTATATAATCCATTGCCGTCGAGTCAATTTTGACTTATAGTGACCCTATAGGACAGAGTAGAACTAACTGCTACTGGAGTTCACAAGGAGTCCCTGATGGGTTCAAACAGCCAACCAAAAGATTGGCTGCTATAGCACTTGACCACTGTGCCAGCAAGGTTTCATGCTATATAAAGAGAATATAAAATAACTGTGACCAGCTGGATTTAAACTAAACAATGCTTCCTAGAAATTGCTTTTAAATTACTTCTGAAATCAAGTCAAGAGGTAGAAATATTGTAGTTCATTCTCTCATTCAGCAAGTCGTTTGTGCACTCACCATGTGTGAGGACCCTAAATCTCATACTTAAAGGTGAAACAAAAATTGGTTCCTGCCCATAGGAGCAAGGTATGTGTGATCACATAACTCTAGATTGACCTTATAAGAAATTTTGTGGAAATAATTCTCTGCTGGTTACTTTTTAAATAATTCCCTGAAAGATTAAGTAATATTTCTTTTTTAGGTCATAAGTGTTTCTTACATATTTTGTCTGTATTGAACCATCAGAGTATCACTCTTAGAAATCCATTTTAGAGTACAAGTATAGTTTTACAGCTAAGACTTCTAAATATGACAGATAATTTTAATTGTTTAATATATTATTGCCAATATTATTTACAATTATGCAGGAAGAATTAACAGCAGGTCTAAGACTTCTGTCCATAGAAAGGCCTACTTGGAAGATTGGCCCTTGGCAGGTCCTAAGAACTTCAATTTGGGGAGGGTTCCCACCACTGCTTAAACAGTAAGACTGGTTCACTTTACCTAAGTTCTTTGTGGAAAAAATATGGTTTCTGCTGAGCTCCTGCTTTCTTCTGGGATTGTTGCATTTTGGTATGTGTGAGGCAGAGGATGCACGTGCAACAGAGGCTCACATGTGTTGTCTCTCTTTATTGCTTGGAAGAATGAACCCCAGCCTGTGTGTTTCCACTGGGAAAAAACTCTGGGAAGCTTGCACCTGGTTTCCTCCACTCTTTGACCCCTATGTCACTGTGTTGATATTACTTTGTCCACTTTCACTGCATTAAATCTTAGCCATGTTTATGACAGTGCACTGAGTCTTGTGAGTCTCTTAGTGAGTCATCAAAACTTAACCGTGATCTTGATCTTGAGGAGCTTTGACACTCATGCCTAGATTCAGTCACACTTATTTCTGATGTATCATTATTTCTGTACACCAGTGGGCTTACTTTATTACTCTTTTGTTGAGGAGTTTTGTGTTGAAGTTCATGAGGATTTTGATCTGTACAGCCTGTCCTTTCTGTGATTTTCTTTTTGTACTATACTTAAATCATTTGATATCAGGGAATACTTGATTCATAGTATGTCTTGGGCAGTATTGTATCCTCTTCTGTATCATGGAAGAGATGGTATAAAATTGTTAATTATTCTTTAGATGTTCGTCTGTGTGTTTTCAGTTTCAGCTCTGTGAGTCTTGTTAATTTTCTTTGTGACTTCCTCTTTGACTCCTAGGTATTACAGCAGTGTGTTGTTTCCCTCCCCACCCCACCCCGCAACACACTTGTTTAGAGATTTTCCTGTTATCTTTTGTTGTTAATTTATAATTTGATTAAGGTAAGAGAATGGTTTATGTTACTTTTCAGTTTGTTGAGGGAACTGTACAGCCACGGACTGAAAGGTTAAATAAGATCCAGAGACTTACAGTATCCACTCTGTTCAAGATACAGTTGAAAATCACTTATCAACTGAGAACTAGAAAACACGTTATCACTTCGAAATAAGAGCTGAGAAACCAGTACTAAAGCCAACTGTCCAGGCAAAGATTGAACTGGACTATAAGACGTAGAACAATGCTGGTAAAGTGTGAGCTTCTTGGCATAAACATATACACGAGGCTGTTGAAACAGCTCCTGTCTAGAGGCAAGATGGGAGGAAGGAGAGGAGGAGATAGGGATTGGTTGAATGAATACAGAAAGTACAGGATGGAAAGGAGGAGTGTTCTGTCACAGGGTGGAGAAAGAAGCTTGAGTTTCATAGAAGTGTGAGGGGTGGTTTTATATGGCAAATTGACTTGGATTGTAAACTTTCACTTAAGGCACAATATATAAAAAATAAGAATAAAAATAAAAAAATAACAGCTGATACCACCACTACTATGAAGCAGATACTATAATTACCTAACAAGGAATTTAAATATCCATCCAGCAAACAATTAGGAATTCTCTTGAAATGAATAGAAAAATGGAATATCTCAAAAAAGAAATAACAGAAAAAAAATGCAAGGAGATTTTAGATGGCAGAGGATAATCAGTAAATTCAGAAGATGGACTAAGAATTTTCACTATACAATGTAGTGTTCAATATGTGTAGAAAAAGTACTTGAGAGATTTAGAGTTTAAAAGTGAGTACGTAGACTTACAGTTTTATTGTGACATGTAAAGCACTGGGCCATCGTCATTCCCATCTGTACAATAAGACAAAAGCTAAGAACCAACAACTCTAATTATATTAATCAGAGAAGTGAGGTCACAGGGAAAACCACTAACATGAATTCTGAAGCTACAGGAAAATACAAAGAGTTACAGCTTACCTAATTTCTTTGATCTGAAGAGACAAAGCAAGCATCAGACAAGACTCAGATATAGCAGACATCTTGGAATTATCAGACAGGAATTTAAGATTACTACAATTAAAGATCAAATGTAATAGAAAAAGTAGATAGTACTGGTAAGTAATGTAAGCAGAGAGATGGAAACTCTAAGAAATAATCAAATACAAAAGCTGGAAATCAATGACATGATTTTCAAAGAGAAAGCAATAAAAAAGCATGGAACAGAATAGCCAAGAAATGTGGTACAACTTCAAGAGTTGTAATGTGTATTATGGGAGTGGCAGAAGGAGAAAAGAGAGGATTGAGCAGAGGAAATATTTGACATAGCAGTGGCCAAGAATTTTCCAAAACTAAATACATTCACCAAAAATAGACCCAAGGAAGCTTAGAGAACACTATGCAAAATATCTGAAAATCCATACTTCGGCATGTCATTTTCAAATGTCAGAAAATCAAAGACAAAGATGAAATCTTGAAAGAAGCTAGAGAGGGAGAACATCTTGCCTATAGAGGAATAGGGTTAAGAGTTTCATTGGACTTCTCTTCAGAAACCGTGTAAGCAAAAAGAGAGTGGAGTACAATTTTTAAAGTGTTAAAAGAAAAAAAGCAACCAACCTAGAGCTGTGTAACCGGAGTAATTATCCTTCAAAAGTGAGGGAGAAATAGACTTTCTCAAAAGAACAAAAATTGAGGGAATTTTTCTCCAATTTTTCTTGCAATAAATGATAAAACTTTTTCAGAGAAAAGGAAAAGTATTGAGGTGCCAAACTTGGATCTACATAAAGAAAGGAAGAGTGCTAGTCAAGGAATAAATGAGGGTCAAACGAATTTTTTAATTTTTCTTATTCTTTGTTGATCTAACAGGTAAGTTGCTAAGAATAGTAATAACAACAGTGTATTGCATGGTTATAGTTTATGGATAAGTGAGATAAAGGATAGTAATGTTATGAGATGGGAGGGAAGAATTGGAATACATGGTTATAAGGTGCCTGCACTACCTGTGAAGCTGCATAGTGTTCCTTGAAATTGCACCAAGAGTAGTTATAAACATACATTGAAAACTCCAGGGAAGCTATTAGCCAGTTTTTAGAAAGATGTAATTAATATACTAAAGGAGGGGAGAAAACTGAGTCGTATAAAATGCTCAGCTAAAACCTGAGAAGGCAGAAAAAGGAGAAAGACAATGTACAAAGACTCTGTATCCCTCCCTCCTTCTCCTCACCCAACCCTAAGACTGAATAATTTCTATTAGTGTCTTCAAGTTTACTGACTTCTCTGTAACTTTCAGTCTTTTCTTAAGCTTGTGTGATAAATTTTTCATTGTAGTGATTGTACTTTACAGTTACATTTCATTCTTTTTTAATTTTTTCATCTGAGATTTCCATCTGTTTATTCATTAAGGTATCTTTCCTATAATCTTGGAATATTCATGATATCTGCTCTAAATTCTTTCTTTGCTGACACTAATCTCTCTGCCATTGACTACTTTTTAAAAAAATTATTTCCCACATTTGCTGGTGTCTTTATATTTCAAGTCATTTTATTGTATGCTGGGCATTGTTGATGTTATACTGTAAAAGCCCTAAAGAGTATTGATTTTTATTCTAGTGGATAATCACCTAGGATGTGTGAAGGTGAAGGCTTGACTGGACGTTTTCTGTGGAAATCCTGAAGTGCTTCCCAAACCCTTTTAACTTCTGGATCTCAACACAAAGTACTCATATCCAAAATATATAAGTAAAATAAGACTATGAGTCTGGGGTACTCAAACTACAGACCCCCTTTTTTTGTAAATAAATTTTTATTGGACTGTTAGCGACATCTAGCACTTTGTTGTCGTCTATCGAGTTATTTGTAATTCAGCATTTTTCATATTGCTTTAAACCGTTGTTATAATTTCTTTCTTATTTGCAGCTGATTCAGCTCTCTCTCTTGGAAGTTTCCTGTTTTTTGCCACTTTCATTCCTTTTAACATCGTGATTCAACGCTATGGAGAAATGAGTCTTGCCAGGAAGCTAGCTTCCTGTATTAGCCTAAATGTTGCCTTTGCACTGGGGATTAATCTTCTGCTTAAGTTGGAAATGAAAGGTGAGTGATAGCCTTAGAAATTTTGTTTTTGATGATTCAGTTCCAGAAAAGTCACAGTGAAGTATTGTGGGTGAGAGTGGTTGAGCAGGTAAGAGAGTATTAATCAGATGTATTTATCCCTGGATTTATTTATGATAAAGATGATATAGGTAGACAAATTAAAGTATGTAAAGTTAAAATTTCCTCATCTCTCGAGAGTAAACCGCAGTTAACACTTCCAAAGGAACAAAATATTTGTAGTTACTATTCTATAGTAGGAAACCCTGGTGGCTTGGAGGTTAAATGCTACAGCTGCTAACCAGAAGATCGGCAGTTCAAATCCGCCAGGGAGTCCTGTGGGGCAATTCTACTGTCTCCTATAGGGTTGCTATGAGTCAGAATCAACTCAATGGCAGTGGGTTTGGTTTCTTTGGGGGAGTTATTCTACAGTGTGCTTTATGGACTTAATAATATATCTTAGACCTCTTCCCATGTAGAGGTAAACTTTTTTTACAGAGTTGTTTTATATTGTGCTATAAAGAGGTATCCTAATTAACTAGTTCTCAAGCCATGTACATTTAAGTGGTTTCCTTTCTCACATAAGGCATATTTATCTGAAAAATGAATCCATGGCCATAAAGATGCTGTCTCAGAAAACATTTGTAACATGTATTTTTATTGATAATACAGTAGTGTTTAAAAAGAATATAGCAGTTTATTGTCCCAGCAATGGTAGATTAAAGTTTTTCCAGTAATACGTTATGTTACTGTTCATGTAAAAAGCCAGTATAGCCTATTTACTTCCTGTGCTTAGTTTTCCTCCAGGCTCTATCCTACTGGGTTGTAGGGTTGAGGAAACTAAACGTGGTATAAGTCTGATCCAAGACTTTATTCAGAGTCTTATTCATGAGTCACTCTTTCAGATTTGTTTTTTTCTTGTATTCATTGAGATGATATATGTAGGGGACAGAAATTTATTAACCCTTTTATAGTGCAGGGAAATGAGGTTCTGTAGTTTATATGTAGTCCTCTGGATCTTTTGCCTCTGTGGCTGAGTGCCTAACCTGAGCTGTATACAAACCCTTACAAACTAAAGTATGATTGCTTATATGTGGCCCATATAGTGTATTGGTATGCCCTCTATTGGAGAGCATGACTGGGGCTATTTGACCTATTCGTAAAGTCCTGAATCAATTCTCTGCCATCCACTGGGCTCTCTCTGAGCCTCTTTGGTGTTCACAAACTGTTGTATATTTTGGAATTTTTGAATAACATACTCAAGGTACAGGGAGAAGGAGCATGGTGTTGTGTCCGTTTATCCAGCCATCTCATATTGCCAGCACCATACAGTGTTTAATAGTTCTGCATAATTCCACCTCCACCTTCCCCAGGGTTCCCTGTAACAGGAAAGCCCAGAGCCATGTACCTGTTTATCCCACCTTCCTTTCTCTTGTTCTTACTTTGAATGTAGGAGCTGGTTGTCTTCCTTGTCTTCCTGTATAGAATGAACTTACTTCCCAAAATGACATTGATGCTGCTGGCTTCCAGGGGCACATAATGCCAGATAAGAAGAAATGGACATACTGGTCCAGACCCATAAATTGAGAGATACTTAGAATGTTTATATCGTTTATAACACTATGGAACTATTTCACCTTCTCCTTTTTGCTAAGGAAAAAATGACATCTCAGTGTGCTTCAATTTGTGCAGGGTCAATAGGATTCTTTCTTGTTACATAAAAGGATCTGAATCCTCTCTGTGCTGTAAGTTATGCAAATACCCTTAGTCTGTGTCTTATTTAAATTTAAATAGTGCCTCTTCTTTCCAAAAGTTTTCAAGTTAATGTGATTAGATTTACCAGCTTTCCTTTAGTTTGTATACTTGAGTCTTGCTCAAGAAGTCCTTCCCATACTGGGTATCATAGAAATAATCTATATTTTTCTCTAAAATTAAGAAGAAAAATAGATTTTTACATTCAACTGTTTGTTAGGATAGTAACCTAATTAAAAAAATCTTTATGAAAATTCAGTTATTACAATTATTTGTCAGATAGTTTGTTGTTCTCTACTGGTTTTTAATTCTATCTCTGTGTTACATGAAATTTCCGTATATGCAGGGACCTTTTTTGGATGATCTTTTCTATTCCATTAGCCTGTTCTTGTATCAGTACTGTTACTGACCAGCAAGTGCCAACACTGGGTATTCTACACAAAGAAACTAGAAAGTTTAAAGCTCTGCCAAAGTATTCATTAAAGAAGAGCTTTTGCAAAAGGAAGGCACACAGACCAGAGGCAGTCAATGAGAGCCCTTCAAAGGGATGAGGGGGTGGTTAGGTTTTTTATGAGGCTGTTTCAACATGGCAGGGCCAGGCAGGAGACAGTGACATGCTTTGGTGGTTTATTGATAAATCACAATATCCTGACTTGTGCACTCCTGCAACTAGTGAGGAAGGACTGACACGCTGTTTTGTACATTCCTGCAGGGTGTGTGGGCATACTAAGTCCAACGGGAAATCCTAGTTTCCAAGATGCATTATGTTGCAAGGGGCTCTAGTCAGGTGGTCGGCACCTGTTACGGCTATCGTGCACGTGCCTTCTTATCTCCTAGGCCCACCATGTTGATGCTTTGGGATTGTTTAAGAGGGCAAGCTCATCAGCTGTGCGCATGCATCAAGGTTTAGTTCTAACCACTTTACTTCCCTTGGTTACCTTATCCCTGCGAAACACTTTATGACGTCTTGGTCTTGACTGGTATCAGTGCATGTCACCATATATTTTCCACAAGGTTTAGCTACTTACAATTAAAGAGCAAATCGAGATCAAAGGAAATCTTTCATCTCTGTTTTCTCTGTTGCCAGCTGTTTTTCCTGGCCTGTCCCATCACAGCCCCATTTCCTGTGTATCTCAAACACCATATTGATTTTATTTGTAATAGCTTTATAACAAGCCTTCATAGCTGTTAACTTGACTCCCTGCCTTGATGTTCTTTAGTTATTCTTGTCACTTTGCTCTTCCACATGAGTTTTGTAACCACTTTGTTAAAAGTCGGTGAAAAATCCTGTTGGGATTTAGTGAGAATCTTAGTGTGTTTATTGATTAATGGGAAAGATTGAGGCTACTTCATTTTTTCTTTCACGAACTAAAGGCTGCTCTCAATAAACAGCGAATAAGAATATGGAAACCAATTAGAAATTCACTGGGACTTACCTTGATGTGGGCTTTTCTTTTTATTATTACTGTTTTTTTTATTGTGATTAAGTGAAAGTACACAACCCAAATCAGTTTTGCATACCCGCCTATCTACAACTCTTCTGCTCTCCTTGCCCCATGACAGCACATTCCTCCTTTTCATTTTATATTTGTCGTATCCTCTTAACAAGCTCCTGCCCCCTCCTCTCCATCCTCTTATCTCCCATCTAGAAAGAGACCACTAGGACAGCCTCCTATAATGCATAGACCCATAAGGTACATCCACCATGTGGTCACATTGTGTTCCTGAGTCCACTCCATTTTTGTCCAAAGAATTGACCTCAGTAATGTTTTCTAGACAAGGGCAGCAGGAGGTCTAGGGACCATGCTTCCAGGGGATCCTCTGGGCTGTTGGACCATCAGTTGTGGTCTTTGAGTAGAATTCTTGAGGTTCACCCACCTTTTTCTCATGTTGCCACAGGGACTCAACATTGTGTGCACCATCCTGGCTGTCTTTGGTGGTGGCCGGGCGCCATCTGGTTATTCTGGTCACATGTTGATACAGTCTCCCGTTACATGGGTCCTTCTGTCTCCTGGGCTCTTTTGTCCTGGTGTCTTTTGTGTTCTCAGTGATCATCTTTTCCCAGCTGAGTTAGGAATATTTGGTGTTCCTAGGATAGCAGCTTGCTAGCTTTTAAGACCCTAGATATCACTCACCAGTAGTGGGTACAGAAGACTCTCTTAGCAATAGGCTAATTATGCCAGTTGATTTTGATGTCCCCTGAAAGCATAGCCCCTATACCCTGCCCCTGTTACACTATCCTTGCAATATTGGGTTGAGGTTAGGAGAGCTTTCAATTTATGGCAAAGTCCAATTAAGTTAATCTGCTTTTTACTGTGTGCTGTCACTGCTTTCACCTTACCAAATTTCTATCAACTATCTAATTTATGATCAACCCTCGCTCCTCTTTATTGCCCTTGTAGTTGTTAAGGAGTCTTCTGTATATAAGACTGTTTTTAAGTCCTCATAGCAGGGCTCTCATACAATATTTGTCCTTTTGCCACTGACTGATTTCACTCAGCATAATGTCTTCCAGTTGAAACCAGATTATGAGATGTTTCCTAAAATCGTCATTTTTTTTTTACCATTGCATCGTGTTCCACTGAGTATATGTACCATAGTTTGTTTATCCATTCATCTGTTAATGGGCATCTAGGTTGATTCCATCTTTTTGCTATTGTGAACTGTGCAGCAATAAACCTTCATGTGAATATGTCTGTTTGTGTGACAGCCTTTGTTTCTGTAGGATAACTTCCAGGCAATGCGATTACTGGACCATATGGTATTTCCAGCTTTTTAAGGAAGTGCTGATTGCTTTCCAAAGAGGTTGTACCACCAGCAGTGTAGTAGAGTTCCAATCTCTCCACAGCAATGTGGACTTTTTGTTGACTTAATTCCAAACAAGGCATACACTCCCAGTTTTCTGATTATTTTCATCACATTACTTTATTTAGTTTCACTATTTAGTTCTTGTTTCTCTTCTGTCTGATATGTTTTCCCTTACAAGAACTTCTACTGTGTTTAGGTTGGGAGAATGTGTCAAGTTATGAAAGCCTTCATGAATTCATGTTTATATTTCACCACCTCTTTTTTCCTTTGATTTGTAATTGTTGTTCACTGCTTATGAAAATAACCTTCAATGTAATACATCATCCTTAATTTTACTCAATATTTTTCTCTAAGATTATCACCTTTTCTGACAGAGTAGCTGGGTCAGGGGGCTGGGGACTGTACTCTCAGGGGAAATTGAGGCCAACTGGCACAACTAGCATTTTGCTAGTGGAGGACTGTCTGCACCCCACATTGGTGAGTGACGTCTGGGGTCTCACGAGCTGCCAACCTGCCATCTGAGGGTACAGCAAATGGTCCCAACTTAGCAGAAATGGATGACCACCAAGGTCCGTAACAACACGGGGGAAAGAGAATCCAGAAGACAGAGAGACCCATGTGAGTGGATGTCTATATCGACTTGTGACTGGAAGAACCAGATGGTGCCCGGCCACCACCAATGATAGCCATGTTGGAGCTCACAAAATTGAGTTTAACTGGCAACACAAGTATAAATAGGGGTGCACCCTGAGATCTCCACTAAAGATCACAATTGATGGTCCAGAGACTTTGGGGTTCCCCTGGGAGCATGGCCCCTGGCCCTGATGCTGCCCCTGTCCATAAATCATAATGAAGGTTAACTTTTCAGACAGCAATGGATTGGACTTGGTGGCACAGAGTGACCATATTGTGTGGGCACTTTATGGTTGTAGGGATCTATAGGAAGTCGTCCTGTTAACCTCATACTGGAGGAAGGGGAATGGGTGGAGAGGAGAAGATAGGAGACTGTTGGGAAGATAAGACATGTATGGAGCAGAGAGAAAGAGTGTGCTATCACCATGCAGGGAGAGCAGTGGAAGCTGCATGTAGGTCAGCATGCAAATTTATATGGGAATGTGCATTTTCAATCATAATAAAAAAAAAAGATTATCATGGATAATCTTACAGATTTTTCTTATGGATTTCTCAAAAACACAATGCTCATGAGTATTCATCTAATGGTATTATTCTAGCAACAAATGAGAGCAGAAGTTTAAGGGCAGACAAGTTGGCATAGGCCATTGTCATCTCCATGTCTTCCTTCTTTGATTTAGTGGTTCACTGAAAACCCTAATCCTTTTCTGGCTGTGCTACCCTATATACAGTGAAAGAGGAAGTAAAAATGGAAAGAATTACTTATCTGACTTTGGTGACTCACTTTGTCCCTTTTTATCAGTGCTGCATCTAAGCAAAACATCATCTACCTTACACTTTGTGTTCAGCATTTATCAAGAGTGCTGGTGAAGGTTTTCCCAAAGTTGTATAACTTGATGGTTATTTCAGTGGAAATAAGAGTATGAGAGGGAGAATAGAGGGATAGGTTCCAATAAGTCTGCTTTTTTACTGACTTTTTTGTCATTTATTTTGGAGTTCATTTTTTTATTTTGTTTTTTTCACTCATTTTTGTTACCATTTAATGTCATTTAATGTCATTTTGGGTGACCCACATATAAAGGATATCAAACAGATAACTCAGAATTGCAAAATATGAAGTATCAATCTTAAAAAATTAGAGTTCTTAACTACAGTAAGTGTCTTCTGTTTTGTTTCAGAGGTTGGTGTTACATGGAATAATCTTTGGACACAAGCTGTACTTGATGATAACCTCGTCTTTGGCTATATGTTGGCAATGCTGTTATTTGATGCTTTCTTGTATGGCCTTGTGACCTGGTATATAGAAACTGTCTTTCCAGGGCCATATGGTGTGCCCCAGCCGTGGTACTTTTTCCTTATGGTGAGTTCTAATGCTGCAGTTGTAAATAGCATAGTCATTTATGAACGTACACTAAATTATTTATGATCAAATCAAAAGTTCATTTACAGGCTAGTCTTCTTGAAGTGCTGACCATTTCTTGATATACATCGAAGTCTTTCACATATGCAAGTGTACATCTATAGAAAACACATTGAAACCTCAAGCTTTACAAGTTGTAATATCTTCCTTCAAAACTAAGTGGTACATAATACATTAGACTAAAAGATAGAGAAACCTAAAATTTTCTCCAAAAGGAATTCAGTAGATAAGCTACTATGTGATGATTTCTTGGTACAAATAAAGATGTTCCAACTCAACTGATGGAAACCCTGGTGGCTTAGTAGTTAAGTGCTACAGCTGCTAATCAAAAGGTCAGCAGTTCAAGTCTACCAGGCACTCTTTGGAAGCTCTGTGGAGCAGTTCTACACTGTCCTGTAGGGTCTCTATGAGTTGGAATCCATGTGACAGCAGTCAGGTTTTTTGTTTGGTTGATTTTGGTGTTTTTTTTTCTTTTGACTCATTGTATTAAGGGCATTGGCTGTAACATTTGATCGTTTTCATACTTTGTCTGCTGTGAACTGTGCTGCTATGAACATTCATGTACAAATACTTGTTTGAGTGTCTTTAATTTTCACTATATATCAGGGGCTGGAATTTCTGAGTCATGTGGTAATTCTGTGATTAACTTCTTAAAGAAGTGCCACTCTGATTTCAATGGTTGCTGCACCATGTCACAGCTCCACAAGAACGTGCAAGGGCTCCCGGTTCTCTGTACGCTCTCCAGTAGCTGTTACTGTTCTTTTTCTTAGTTGTAGCCATCCTAGTGGGTGTGAGGAAACCCTGGTGATGTCATGGTTAAGGCCTACAGCTGCTAACTTAAATGTTAGTGGTTTGAATCCACCAGGCACTGCTTTGAAACTCTGTGGGGCAGTTCTACTCTGTCCTGTAGCGCTGCTGTGAGTTGGACTCAACTCGGTGGCAGTGGGTTTGTTTTGTTTTTTTAGTGGACATGAAGTGGTATCTCATTGTGGTTTGACTGGCATTTCTCTAATTATGTTGAATGTTTTGTATGTGCTCGTTGGACATTTTTATATCTTCTGTAGAAATATCTTTTCAAGTACTTTGTTTTTTAATTGAGTTGTCATTTTGTTGTTGAGTTGTAAGATTTTTTTAAAATATATTCTGGATACTAGAATCTTACCAGATATATGATTTATAATTTTTTCCTCAATCTGTGGATTGTTTTATACACTCTTGATAGGTGTCCTGTTGTGAAAAAAAGTTTTTGATGAAGTCCTGTTCACTTGTTTTGTCTTGTTATTCACGCTGTTGATGTCATATCTGAAAATCTGTTACTACATCCAAAATCATGAGACTTTTCTGGACACCCTTATAGCTCAGTAACGAATTACTTCTTAGGTTCACCCTTTAGCCAAACGTTAGACAGGCTTGTAAAATGAAATGAGGCTAAATGGGCAGCCACCTGAGGGGCAAGGACAAGCAGGCAGGAAGGGATAGGAAAGCTGGTACTGGGGAACACAAGGTCAAGAAGGGCAGACTGTTAATGTGTTAGAGTTGGGCAACCAGTGTCGCAAAACAATATGCATATTAATTGTTTGAGAAACTAGTGTACTGTGTAAACCTTCATCTAAAGTACAATAAAAAAAAATTAAGGAAAAAAAAGTTTACGGCCTTGAAGATCCTATAGGGCAGTTCTGCCCAATACTCTGGGGACACTATGGGTCAGAATCAACTTGATGGCAATAGGTTTAAAAAATTTTCTACACTATTTCAGCACCAGATTTGGGAAGTAGTTTCTTTGATGTTTTAAAGCCTTTATATTCTTTGTCTTTATTGTTGCTGCATATTAACAGATATATACATACGTAATTTTGACACATCAGATCACTCTGATTAAGTACACAGGTTCTGAGCACCAAATGACTTGAGTGCAAATCTAGTCTCTAATACTTAGACGATATGAGATTTGAGGCAAGTTAATCTTTCTGCTCCTTGGTTTCACCATCTGTAAAATGGAGACCATAAAAAATTCGACACCATTGATTGATTCCAACTCATGACAACCCTATGGGATGAAGTAGAACTGCCCTTTGTGGTTACCAGGGAGTGGCAGGTGGATTCTGGTGCTGACTCTTTGGTTAGCAGTTAAGTGCTTGACAACTGTGCAACAAAGACTCCTCAGGCACCTACTTTATAGAGTTGATAATAAGCGTAAACATGTTAACATATATAGAATGCCTGACACATGCTACCAGTATTTGCTGTTACTATTTGGAGAAGTATTAAGTGGTCTTCTTGTAGGTGTATGGATAGTATCCTGTCACTGAAAGCATTGTCATTCAGGAAAGATCTCAAAATATTCTTTTTGGCAATGAATACACCACCAACTCTTCAAGTTGTCATTCCAAGCACAGTAGGCCATATGATTGTCCAATTCAAAATGGCCAGTACCAGTCCATTTCAGCTCACTAATGCCAAGGATATCCATGTTTATGCATTCCTTTTCATTTTTTATGATTTCCAGTTTTGCTATAGTTTGTACTTATACATTCCACATTCTGATCATTAGTGGGTGTTTGCAGCTGTTTCTTCTCATTTTGAGTCATGTTGCATCAGCAAATGAAGGTCCTGAAAGCTTGACTCCCCATCTACAACACTAAGGTCAACTATAGTTTGAGGAGGCAGCTCTTACCCAGTCTTCTTTTGAGTGCCTTCAGACCTGGGCAGGGGAGGCTCATCTTTCTGGCACTATATAAGACAGTGTTCTGCTGCAGACATTGACTGCCAGGTCCTTCTTCATAGTCTGTCTTAGTATGGAAGCTCAGCTGAAACCTGTCTGCCATGGGCGACCCTCCTGGTATCTGAATACTGGTAGCATAGCTTCTAGCATCACAATAACACGCAAGCCCCCACGGTACAACAAAGTGACAGACCTGTGGTTTAAAGTCAGAAGACGTGTGCATCAGGATTGTATCCCTTCACCATATCTATTCAGTCTGTATGCTGAGTAAATAATCCAAGAAGCTGGACTATGAAGAAGAATGAAACATCAGGATTGGAGGAAGACTTAATAATAACCTGCCTTACACAGACCACACAAACTTGTTTACTGAAAGTAAGTAGAACTTGAAACACCTTCTGATGAAGATCAGAGACCACAGGCTTTAGTATGGATTGTACCCCAACATCAAGAAGACAAAAATCCTTACAACTGGACCAGAAAAGCAACATCATGACAAATGGAGAAAAGATTGAAGTTGTCAGAGATTTCATTTTATTTAGATCTGTAGTCAAGACCCTTGAAAGTAACAGTGAGGAAATCAAAAGACACATCGCATTGGGAAAATATGCTGCAGAATACATCTTTAAAGTGTTGAAAAGCAGAGATGTGACCTTTAAGACTAAGATGTGCCTGATCCAAGCCATGATATTTTCAGCTGCATCATACGTATGTGAAAGCTGGAAAATATACAAGAAAGACAGAAGAAGAATTGATGCCTTTGAGTTGTGTTATTGGAGAAGAATAGTGAATATACCATGCACTGCCAGAAGAATGAACAGATGTGTCTTAGTGAAAGCACAAGCAGAGTGCTCCTTAGAAGCAAAGATGATGTGACTGCATCATGTAAGATGTAGTCTTTGGATATGTTCTCCTTCTCCGTCCCTGCAGGAGGACATCGTGCTTGATAGAGTAGAGGATAAGTGAAAAATAGGAAGAGCCTCAACAAGATGGATTGACACAGTGGCTGTCAGAATTGGCTCAAGCCTGACAACAATTGTAGGCATGGCCCAAGACCAGACAGTGTTTCATTCTGTTGTCCATAATGTTACTGTGAGTCAGAACCAATTCAGCGGCACCTAACAACAACAACAACATTGAGAGAAGGCCTACCTCGTTCCAAAATTCCAAAAGGTTATCATTGATTCCAACTTTTATTTAACGTTTTGAGCCTTGTTTTCTAGTTGTAATAATTTAGGGAGTTAATAAAATAGAATAAGTGCCTATTATACAGACTATGTTAGAATCAGTCATTTGACCACCCTCCATGCCAAATATGACTTTTAAAATTGTATTTTCAAAAATCCTTTTCAGAGGGGATTAGAAGTCACACTTACATGGAAAAAAATGATGAGACTTTACCCCCATATTTTCTCCTGTGAGTTTTTGGACTTTTGATTCTCAAATTTAGATTTTTAATCTATTTTGTGTATGGTGTGAGGCAGGCATCCCACTTCATTCTTTTGCCTGTAGAGACGCAGTGTCTCATCACCAGTTGTTGAAGAGACTGTTTTTGTTCCATATTGCATGATCTTAGCAGTACTTGTCAGAAATAAGTTGACCGTAGATATATGGGTGTATATATGGGCTCTGCATTATATTGTATTTGTCTGTATTTATCTGCCTCTTTATTGTAATTGTCTATATTGTGTTTGTCTGTATCTTTAATTTATGATGGTACCACACACTGTTGTGATTACTTTAGCTTTGTAGTAAGTTTTGAAATCAGAAAGCGGCAGTCTTCCAATTTTACCTTTTTTAAAGTGGTTTTGGCATAGAATAAAAAGAAATACTCCCTAGTTCATTGTACAAAGCCAGCATTACTCTGATACCCAAGCCAAATAAAGAAATTGTAAGACTACAGACCAATATCCTTCATGAGTATAGATACAAAAATTCTCAACAAAATTGTGGTGAACAAAATCCAACAGCATATTAAGAAAATTATGCACTATGACCAAGTGAGATTTATTCCAAGAATGGAAAGATAGTTCAACTTTAGAAAGCCAATCAATGTAATATACCACATTAAGAAAACAAAGGAACAGATCTACATGACCATTTCAATAGACTCAGAAAAGGCATTTGATAAAAGCTAACACCCTTATCTAATGAAATTTTCTCACAAGCTAGGAATAGAAGGGAAATTTCTTAATATGATTAAAGACATCTGTGAAAAATACATGTGAAAGCTAGATAATGAATAAGAAAGACCAAAGAATCAATACCTTTGAATTACAGTGTTGTTATAGAATGTTGAACATACCATGGACTTAAGAAGAACAAACAAATCTGTCCTAAAAGAAACAGCTGAACTGCTCCTTTGGAGCAAGGCTGGTGAAATTTCATCTTTTGTATTTCGACATATTAGGGAGATCAATACCTGGAGAAGGACATCATGCTTGGTAAAGTAGATCAGGAAAAAGGCAGAAGATCCTACGTGAGATGAATTGACACAGTGGCTGCAACAGTGGGTGAAGCGTAACAAGAATTGTGAAGATGACTCAGAATCAGCAGTGTTTCATTCTGTTGTACCTGGGATCACTGTCATGGATTTAATTGTGTTCCCTCGAAAATGTGCATAATAATTTAGCTAGGCCATAATTACCAGTACTGTGTGATGTTCCTGTATGTTTTGAGTCCTACCTCTGTGATGTCAATGAAGGAAGATGGATGGTTGTTACGTTGGTGAGGTGGGACTCAGTATGTAAGATTGTATTGTGCCTTGAGGTAATCTCTTATCATATAAAGGGAAAGGAAGCAAGCAGAGAGTTGGGGACTTCATACCACCAAGAAAGCAGTGCCAGAAGCAGAGCGCATCCTTTGGACCTGGGATCTCTACACCGAAGAAGCTCCAAGTCCAGCGTAAGATTAAGGACAAGGACCTTCCCCTAGAGCTGATTGAGGGAAAGTGCATTCCCCTGAAGTCTGCACCCTGAATTGGGGCTTTTAGCCTACTTTTCTGTGACAAAAATAAATTTCTCTTCGTTAAAGCCATTCACTTGTGGCATTTCTGTTACAGCAGCACCAGGTGACTAAGACAGTCACCGTGAGTTGAAACCAACTGAACCACACCTAACAACAACATGAAAAACCAACTTCCAACATTATAGTCAGTAGAGAACGACGGAAAGCCTTCTCTTTGAGAAGAGGAATGAGACAAGGATGCCAGCTATTACCACTTATGTTCAGTATTGTACTGAGAGTTCTGCCCAAAGCAATAGGTAGAAAAACAGAGTATCCAGATTGGAAAGGAAGAAGTCTCTATTTGAAGAGACAGGATCTTAGAAAATCCCAGAGAATGCACAAGAAAGCTGCTAGAACTAACAAAAAAGAATTCAGCAAAGTTGCAGAATACGGTATCAACACACAGAAATGAGATAGGCTTCTATACACCATCAAGGAGAAATCCATAAAGGAAATAAGAAAATAGTACAATTTGCAATACCCATTGTCATCATATTGATTCTAGCTCATAGCAACCCTATAAGACAGAGTAGAACTGCCCCATAGGATTTCCAAGGCAGTGATCTTTATGGAAGTAGACTGCCAAATCTTTCTCCTGCAGAGTTGCAGGCAAGTTCAAACTGTCGACTTTTTTATTAGCAGCCGAATGCTTTAACTGTTGTGCTTCTGGGGATCCATCCATTTGCAGTAGCAGCTAATGAAAGAAAATACCTAGGAATAAACATAACCAGGGATTTAAAGGACTTATTTACAATGAAATTATAAAACACTACTGCAGGAAACTAAAATAGATCTAAATGAGTGAGACGATGTTTCATGCTCATAGATTGGAAGATATAATGTTGTGAAAATGTCAATACTACCCAGATTTATCTATAGATTCAATGCAATCCTGATCAAAATTCCAATTGCATTCTTTAAAGAAATGGAAAAACTAATCCTCAACTTTATATAGAAAGGAAAGAGGCCCTGAATAGCCATATGAGTTTTGAAGGAAAGTAACAAAGTAGGAGGTCTCAGTCTTCCCAGTTTTAAAATGTACTACAGAGCTACAGTAATCAAAATAGTTGCTCAATGGTAGACGCATAGACCAGAGTAACAAATGGAGAAGGAGCCCAGGTGGCTCACTGGTCAAGCTTCAGGCTGTTAACTATAAAGTCAGCAGTTCATACCCACCAACTGCTCCATGGGGGAAAAATGTGGCAGTCTGCCTTTGTAAAGATTACTAGAACTAAATCCATACATCTGTGGACAACTAATTTCTGATGAAGGTGCTAAGCTTATTCAATCAGGAAGGAAGAGTCTCTTCAACAAATGATGCTGGCAAAATTGGATTTCCACACACAGAAAAAATGAAGCATGACTGACACCTCTCACCATACACAAAAACTAATTCAAAGTGAATCAAGGACCTAAATGTCAAAGCTAAATCTGTAAAATTCTTGGAAGAAAACATAGGGGTGAAACTATAGGACATAGTTTTTTTAATGAAAGGCTATCAAATACATCTATAATTGCATGAGTAGCAGAAGACAGATCTCATAAACATGACTGTTCATCAAAAGAGTAAAAAAGATTCTTTGAGGACAAGATACGTGATAAGAGTCTACCGTTCAAAATATGTATAAAACTTCTCCAGCTTGACAATAAAAAGATAAATAGTCCAATCAAATGTGGGCAAAGGATATGAACAGACATTTCACCTAAGAGAATAGTGAAATGACCAACATAAAAATACTTACTATTATTAGCCAATAAATCCCAAAACTCATTGCTGTTGAGTCAGTTCCAACTCCTGACCCTGTAGGACAAAGCAGAATTGCTCCAATAGGAGCACCCCCCCCAAGAAGCACCTGGGGGGATTAAACTGCTAGCCTTTTGGTAATCCACCAGACTGGTAACTGCTGAGTCACCAGGGCTCCAGTTAGAGAGATGCAATCAAGAGTACAGTGAGGTACCACCTCACCTCTGCTAGAATAGCAGTGATCAAAAATATAGAAAACAGAAAAGGTCAGTGAGAATGTGGAGAGATTGAAACTCTTATCCACTGTTGGGAATGTAAAATGATATAGCCATTATGAAAAACAGTATAATTCCTACCCTATGAACCAGCAATTCCACATCTAGATATATCCTGTGACCCACTGACCTGCTGCCATTGGGTCACTTCCGACTCATAGAGACCCTATAGACAGAGTAGAACTGCCCCATACAGTTTCTAGGGAGCCACTGGTGGATTTGAACTGTTGATCTTTGGGTTAGCAGACATAGCATTTAACCATTACACCAGCAGGATTTTCAGTTATAAATGCTGGAAATTACTTACTCAAACAGATGCAAGTACACTGATACTCAAGTACACTGATACTCACTGAGGTATTGTTCACAATAGCAAAAGGTGGAAACAACCCAAGTCTCCATCAACACATGAATGGATAAACACATTCTGGTACGTGCATAAAATGTAATACTGCTCACCTTAAATAAAAAAGTTCTTATGCATGCTACAGTACCAATGAACCTTGAAGAAAAAATAAAATTTCTTGATACATGCTGAGTGAAATACATCAATCACAAAAGGACAAATACTGTATGGTCTGACTTGTGAAAGGACAAGAATAGGTAATTATATGGAGACCAGTGGTTAGTATGCATGCAAAAGCTGGACAGTGAACAAGGAAGACAGAAGACTCGATGCCTTTGAATTGTGGTGTTAGACAAGAGTACTGAATGTACCATGGACCACCAAAAGAACAAACAGATCTGTTCTGGAAGAAGTAGAACCAGAGTGCTCTTTGGAAGCAAAGAGGGCGAGACTGCATCTTACATACTTTGGACCTGTTGTCAGGAGGAATCAGTTCCTAGAGAAGGACATCATGAGTGGTAGAGTGGAGGGTCAGCAAAAAAGAAGACGACCCTTGACAAGATGGATTGACATAGTGGCTGCAACAATGTGTTTAAGCATAAAAATGATTGTGGGCATGGCTCAGGACTGGACAGTGTTTCATTCTGCTGTGCACAGGGTCACTATGAGGGGAACCCACTTGACAGGACCTGACAACAACAATGGTCAGTAGTGGTTACCAGAGCAGAATCAGAAATTTAGAAGGAAAATCAGTTCCTGGGAAGTAGTGAACTTTTGTTTGTGGTCATGGGAAAATTTGGTGTCAATGAAGGTTAATGGTTATACAACTTGACTGATGTAGCTGTTACCATTAATCTGTACGTTAGGAAAAAAATAAGTGTTTTACATAATTTTAAGCAACAACAACAACAAAAGACTGCACTTTATGATACTGCTTATGGCCAGCTAAACGTCTCATGTGAGCTAGTCTTCTTGGTTCGAAGATTTAGGGTCATGGCTTCATGAGTCTCTAATCAATTGGCCTAACTTTGTTTTTAGAGCTTCTATTCTACCTTCTAGTTTAGTAAGTAGCCCCCAGAGTCTTACAAGCTTGTGACTGGCCACCCACCATGCTATTTTCCTAGAGCAGCAGAGAAAGGAGACCCAGGAAACATCAAAGGAAATGGACTGCAGCTCTGATTTCCTCTATGAACCACTGCCTCCTTCACCATGAAATCAGAAAAAATGGACAGTGCCCAGCAATGGTTACTGAACATTTTGATCAAGGACCTAAGAGATGGATCCTGGTCAAAAGGGGGAAAACCATGGAACAGAACTACAAATTCATATGAAAACCAGACTTAAACTGGATTTGTGGGGACTGGGAGAACCTGTGAAACTAAAACTCAGAAAGAATAATTATGCTCTAAGCCAAAATTATCCCAGAAAGCCGTTGTTAAACTAAGCAGCAGTTTGATTTAGTCAATAAAGAATATTTGCCTTGAACATCAATTCTTATAAAGAATTATTGTATGAGTTCAGACTGACCAGGGTCCAGATTAATGGTAGTGAAAGCAGTATGAATAGAAAAAGTGAGAATAGTAACACAGTATGGAGTACTTAATCACTGTCATTGCACTGTACATGTATAAATTTGTAAATGAATGTATGTTTGTATATGTTGCCACCAAACCAAACCCACTGCTGTCCAGTTGATTCCAACTCATAGTGACCCTGTAGACGGTAGAACCACCCCATAGAGTTTTCAAGGAGCACTTGGCAGATTTGATCTACCAACCTGCTGATTAGCAGCTGTAGCACTTAACCACTTTGCCACCAAGGTTTCCATATTGCCACCATAAATAAATATAGATTGTTTTGAGTATTGAGGGTCTCTTACAGTACCGTATGAATTTGAGAAAAGAGGCCATGAGAATTTTGATAGGGGCTGCATTGAGTATATAGATTGCTTTGGGTAGTTTTGCCATCTTAATAATAGTAAGCCTTTCAGTCCGTGAACACATGACATTTTTCCATTTATTTTGGTCTTCAGCAATATCTTATTTTTAACTATTTGGTGTACATTCTTCACCTCCTTGGTTAAATTTATCCCTAGTTATTTTAGATGCTACTGTAAATGTACTTATTCCCTTGATTCCACTTTTGGGTTGTTCAGTGCTAGTGTTTACAAACACATCTGACTGTGCATTGAGTGTTTATTCTACAACTCTGCTAAATTTATATATTCTAATTTTTTTGGTATATTCTTTGGGATTTTGTATACATACATAGGATCATATCTTTTCTGAATAAAGATAATCTTAAGTCTTCATTTCTAATTGGATACCTTTTATTTCTTTTTCTTGCCTAGTATGTCTGGCTAGAACTTCCATTATGATGTTGAATAAAATTTGTGTGGTGGGTATCTTGTTAGTAATCTTAGGGAAACAACTTTCAGTCTTGCATCACTGAGTATAATGTTGGGTGTGGGTTTTTTCTTGTATGTTCCTTCTCATTTTGAAAAATACCCCTTCTCTTCATAGTTTGTTGCATATTTACATGAAAGGGTGTTGGATTTTGTCAAATGGTTTTTCAGCATCAATTGATGTGATCATGTATTTGTTTTCGTTTCCTTCTGTTGGTGTGGTATATTGTGTTGATTGATTTTCATCTCTTGAACTACCGTCGCACTCCTGGGATAAATCCCATTTGGCTGTGGTGTATCATTGCTTTAATATGCTGTTGAATTCAGTTTGCTAATCTTTTGTTAAGGATACTTACATTTATATGCGTAAGAGATAATTGGCTTATAGCTTTTTGTGTGTGTGATGTCTTTATCTGGCTTAGATATAAGGATAATAATGATGGTCTCGTAGAATGAGTTACAACATATTCCTTCTTCTTCGGTTTTTTGGAGGAGTTATAGAAGGACTGCTGTGAGTTCTTTAAGTGTTTGGTAGAATTTACCAGTGAAGTCATCTGGTCCTTGGCACTAATTTATGGAGAGAATTTCGTTTGCTGATTCAGTCACTTGTTACAGCTCTGTTCAGATAGAGTGGATCATTACTTTCTTTTTAAAAATATTTCATTGTGCTTTAAGTGAAAGTTCACAAAAATTTGTTGCATGAAAGCTTACACACACAGTGCTGCGCTCCCCACAACTCCTGTCCCCTTCTGCCCTCTCTTCTAGCTTCTGGACAGGAGCTTCCTGGTTAGCCTCATGTATCTATGTAAGTTAAGAAGCATAGTTTTCACCAGTTATCATTTTATGTCTTATTCTATGCATCTGTTATTTCTCCCACTGTGCCAGGGAACTCTTTGTTATGCTCCTTGTGAGAGCAGTCATTGGTGGTTGCTGGTCACCGTCTAGTTCTGGTCTCGTGCTGATGTAGTCTCTGGATTATGTGGCCCTTTCTGTCTCTTGGGCTCATATTTTCATTTTGTCTTTGATGTCCTTCATTCTTCTCTGCTCCATGTGGATTGGGACCAACCAGTGCTACTTAGATAGCCACTTCCTAGCTTTTAAGATACCAGATGCCATATAGTACCTTATTTCTTAATGCTTATTTTGATAACTACATTCTGGTTTTCTTTGTAGCGCTCTTACTGGTTTGGGAGTCAAGTAAGTGAAGAAGAAGAAAAAACAATATATGAGACAACTGAAAACAATTATTTTGAGGCTGAACCTTCTGATCTGGTGGCAAGTATCCAAATGAAACATTTATACAAGGTAATGTTACAGATGTCTTTTTTTTTTTTCAAGGTCTGAAAACCACATACTTTACATTGAAATTGTTTGTAACTGACTATTTCAAGAAAACAAATAAGATGCTTAATACAGGGTCGTAATCAGTACAGGTCTATTTTAATGGTAGAGCCCCACTAGAGCTGTGATGAATAGAATACAGAAATACACATTTCTCTTTTCAGACACTGTCTTATTTGTTCCATAAATTATGGATTCCCTTGAATCTCCTTTTACGGGCCTGGCAAACAGTGATTTGAATCTTGTAGTAAATGCTATGAAGAGGATAAATCAAGTGATAAACTTAACATTTGGGGAGTGGGGTAGGGCAAATAAGACTTAGTTAAAGGAAAGCCTCTCTGAAGAGATGATATGAAGTGAGACCTAAAGAATGAGAAGAGTCAATCATCTGAAAGACCAAAGACAAAACACAGCAAGTAGGCAGCACAGCAAATTCAAAGACCCAAACGTAAGAAAACTCTCTGTATGTTTGAGATACACAGCAGTATATGTGACAAATATATCTGGACTTCAACTGATGTAGAAGGTTGTCAAAGAAGAGGAAGACCCTCAACGAGATTGATTGACACAGAGGCTGCAGCAGTGAGATCCAGCATGGCAACTGTTTTGAGGATGGCACAGGACCAGGCAATGTTTAGTTCTGTCTACAGAGGGTCTCTACAAGTTGGAACCAACTAGATGGCACCGAACACACACACACAATCACAGTGATCTTTTCAAAACATGGATCCTGTTACTCCAGGACTTTAAGCCTATCATAGTAAAGCCATTTGTTGTTATTCTTTCTCGTTGATCTTCTTGCTGTAAATATATTTCAAGACTAATTGCAGTTGTGTCAAATCTCATTCACAGCAACCCTATAGTCAAAATCCACTCAACAGCAATGGGTTTGAGGATATATTGATAGCAAGAAGATGAAGGAGAAGGAATGACAACAAACGGCTTCATTGTGAAGTCACTAATGGGTTTAAAGCCCTGGAAGAACATAATCCATTTTTCAAAACATCAGTGTGACCATGTATGTCTTGCATGTGTGTCAGGTGCCATCTAGTTGGTTCCAACTCACAGTGACCCTGTGTACAGCAGAATGAAACACTATCCAGTCCTGTACCATCCTCACAATAGTTATTAAAGCTTGATCCCATTGTTGAAGCCATTGTCAGTCCATCTTATTGAAAATGTTCCTCTTTTTCACCGACACATGTCCATAGTATGTGAGACACAGTCTCACTATCTCTGCTTCCAAGGAGGACTCTGCTTGTACTTCTTCCAGAAAAGATATGTTTGTCTTTTGTCAGTGCATGGTACATTGACTATTCTTCTCCAACACCACAATTCAGAATTGTCAGGTCACCTGTCTTCTTTATTCAGGCAGCTCTTCCACACTTACCTTTTGAGTACCTTCCAACCTGGGGGTGCTCATTTTCCAGCACTATAGCTGATGGTGGTCCACTGCTATTCATGAGGTTTGCCTGGTTAATTCTTTTTAGAAAGACTGCCAGGTCCTACTCCCTAATCTGCCACTCTGGAAGCTCAGCTGAAACCTGTTCACCGTGGATGACCCACTGGTATCTGAATACCTATAACATAGCTTCTAGCATGCACAGCAACACGCAAGCCTTCACAGTATGACAAACTGACAAGTGGGAGGATTTGATTTTGTTACTAAGTACTTCTAAGGTTTCTCCTGCTTTTCTAAAAATGACCAAAGGTAGGTAAGTAAATAATAACAGTGCACCTCTGCACTTACTGTAACTGGTGCACAACTTAATGTGCTTCCACACATTGTTCCTTTTCATATACAAGCCTTTTTTAAAGCGTGAGTTTGATGATATAGTGCTGTTTCTTCTAAGAATGCGAGTAAATAATAGTGAAAGCTATAAAATTATTCTTTCTTGTGTCTCACAGGAATACCCAGACCAAATAGCCCTAAACAACTTATCTTGGAATTTATATCAGGGACAAATCACTGTTCTTCTAGGCCATAATGGGGCGGGAAAGACCACAACTTTGTCCATTCTCACAGGTGTGTATTCATCTCTGTGCTCAGCAGTGGTCAAGTTCCTTCTAAAAAACCATAAACACCAATCAGTGGGTTTTGGTATTGAGTGTATGTCATTTCAGTGATACCTAAACTTGTGTTTTACTTATTTGCAACCCAGATGTTGCAGGTGATACAGTAACTCCATTCATTTATTCAATCAAAATATTCATATGATAGGTATTTTTATAGGAACTAGCGATACACTGCTGATGCAAGATTGTTTCTCTCAGTTTTATACTCCAGTAGGGATACAAACTTGGAACTTGTAATACAGTGTAAGTAAGAATGGCGATGTTGTGATTAAGGTGTCGTGCACCCAGTAGAATGATGCCTAACCCTATCTTGGGAGTGAGGAAGAGGTAAGTTACAGCTAACCTGAGTAGAGTAGGCAGTATGAAGAAGGGAATGAGGGAAGAAAATTATTTTAATAAGCAAAGACCAGGAGGCTTGAAAGCAGGAAATACCTGTATGAGTACAGCAGAAGAGGAGAAAAAATAATGGCAAAAGATGAGGCTAGAGGAATAATCAGAAATTCCAGTCATAAAAGGCTTTGGAGAAGTCATGCTATGAAGTTTATAATTCCTTGAGGGCTGTGGGAAGCCATGAAACAATTTTACATGCAAGTTTATATTGTAGAAACATTGCTTTCACCAGAAACACAAAATGGGTAAGAAATAAGAGGTCACCATAAGAGTAGAGAGTCCAGTGTCAGATACATAGTTTGTACAAGTCTCGGAGACTGGGGCAAGGCTGAGCTGTGAGTGAGGTGAGGTAGCTTCTGCTTTAAGGCAGTGAGTAAGACCTGAACAAAGTCAAAAGGGGCAGACAAAACATCCCACGGTCTCTGCTCTTTTATGTCTTTCACTTCCTCTAAACCTCAGTTAAAGCTCTTCTTACAAGAATACTTCCTTACTAACTTCACAGGGTTATCATTTGAATTATCATTGCCTTCATAATGATAATATGCATAGTATATGTAGTTGATGAGCTTTTCATGCGTTTTTATTTTGGAACACTGCACACTTGACATGTTATCTCAAAACACTCATTATTTGCTTCCCGCTCTGCCTGGGCTCCTGCCCTTTGTTTCAATGGGAATGGCTGCGTCACCTCTCTACCTGTGTAACCCTTTCGTGGCCCAATTATTGTTTCCTTCCAGTTTTTTGTTGTTAATGTGGATTAATGAAGAGTTGCAAGTCATTGAGTATTTCTGAATGTTTGGTGGGCAATATCATTTTTGTTTTATGCCTCATTCTGCAAATCATACACTCATAGTCCAGAGGTATGTGTGTGTACCTGCTGAGGAATCCTTCCTTTTTTAATGCAGTTATCATCACTGTAAATTTTGTTCTTAGTACTGCTTTCTGTACCCCCCACAACTTTGCCTATGTTTTGCTTTCTTTACATTTATCTCAAAGTGTTTTCTTCTTTCACTCCTTGGTTATTTAAGAGTGTATTGTGTAATTCCCACTCATCTGTGAGTTTTCCTTCTTTTATTGATGTCTCATGTGCTTTCATTGTTTGGAGAAGTTATGCTGTGTGATTTCAATCTCCTTAAACTTACCGAGACTTATTTTGTGGCCTAATCTATGGTCTGTCCTGGAGAATGTCCATGCACACTAGAGATGCTGGTGTGTTCTGCTGTTTGGAGATGGCATGTTCTTTTCACATCTGTTGTATCTGGTTGGTTCATAGTATTGTCAACTCCTCCATTTCCTATTGATATTCTATTAAATGGATGATTTATAAGTATCAGCACAAAACTGGTTCCCCTGAGGCAGAGGCTAAAGATCCCTCAAATGGCTAAAGATACCCCAAATGTCTAACTTTTCCCAGCTGCTCTACAACTCCATCATCTCTAGCACCAACTACTCCCTTTCCCCTCAATACTGTCCCTGCTGTCTGTGGGTTTGCTGGTTCACTGCAGTGTCTCACAGAACTCAGGAACTGTACAAAGTAAGTAGATTACATAGTTGTAGAGGCTAGCCAGTTCCCAGTTTGTGGATCAGACATAGGTTGCTCTCTGACTCTCAGTCTCTGCCGATAGTCACTCAACTTTCTCACTCCATGGGCTGGGAAGCCCACTGCACCATCTCCTGCAGGTCAGTCCTACCAGTCTCTCCTTGGTGGTAGTAGGCTCTGATTTCTAACCTGGAATTGTCTCCCTTTTAAGGCAAAACTGACCAATCCCTTTGGTGAGCAACAATTACCATATTTTCACAGCCTCACACAATCACATGGGTGGGAGTTACAAGACCATGACCAGAAAGACCATAGCAAGTAATTGATCACACCACATCTGTCAATATTATAATGTATATTATGCACGGAGCTATACATTAGTGAAAGTAAGTTATTGAAGTCTCCATTTTTGCTTAATATATAATTATTACACATAATTTACAAGCAAAATTGTTAAAACTTCTTAATAGATTTGACTCTTATCACTATACAGTGTTTTCCTTTGTAACAGTTTTTGACTTAAAATTTTTGACTGAAAGTCTATTTTGCCTTATATTAGTATAGCTACTGCAGCTCATTTTTGGTTATTGTTTGCATGGAATATCTTTTTCCATTTGTTTCTCTTTCTATTTAATTGTATCTTTGGATCTAAGTTGAGTTTCTTGTCTGACAGTGTATAGCTGATTCATTTTTTAAATCCATTTTCCAGTCTCTCTTTTCATAGGATAATTATAGTATGTGAACATTTAAAGTAATTATTGATAATGGAGCATTTCTGCATTTTTGCTCTTCATTTTCGATGTAACACATCCTTTTTGTTCCTCGGTCCATTACTGCTTTTTTTTTTTTTTTTTGCATTTAATTTTTCCTTATGTTTCTGGGATTTGTTAATTCCCTTCTTGTTTATTTTTCTAAGTCTTTAAAGTTATTTTCTTAGTGATTACCTTGGGGACTACAATCTGCATTTTCAGATTATAACACTATGCTTTGAATTCAAAACAACTTAGTTTCATTTACATATAAAACTGTATATATAGCTTTTTTCCTCCCTTGTTATGTTATTGTCACAAATTCCATATTTATACATTGTAAGTCTATAAATAGAGATGACCATTTTATGTATTTGTCTTGTAAATTAGATAGGTAAAGAGAGAACTTACAAACCAATAATATAAAAACATTATATTACATGACATAATAATATAAAAGCTTTTTTTATATGCTTACTAAGGTAACATTCTCGTTACATTCATAGTATATTTTATTTTTTCATTTGGCTTTGAGTTACTATTGAGTTTCTTGCCATTTCAGACATAAAGACTCTGTTATTTCTTGTAGGGCAAGCCTAGTACTGGCAAACTCCTTCACCTTTTGTTTGTCTAGGAATGTCTTAACGTCTCATTCATTTTTTTAAATATGGCTTTGCTAAATGCAGAACTTTTTATTGACTTTTTTTTCTTTCCATATTTTAGATGAGCTGTCGTGCTGCTCCTTACCTCCTTGGTTTTCTATGAGAAATCAGCTATTAGTCTTACTAAGAACCCCTTTTACATGGCAAGTTTCTTCTTTTTGGCTTTTTTTCAAGAGTCTCTGTTTTTAGCTTTTAGCCACTTTATTATAATGAGTCTAAATGTAGCTGTTTTTGAGTTTTTCCTCATTCAGATTTGTTCAGCTTCTCACATGTATAGGTTCATATGTTCTATTAACCTTGGGATGTTTTAGACTATTGTTTCTTCCATTGTTCTCTCTGCCCCTTTCTCCTTTCCTTCTGGAATTCCCATAATGTGTCCACTAGTACACTTCATGATATTCCACAGACTTTTAGGCACTGTTCATCTTTGTTTATTATTTCTTCTTTCTCCAGCAGGGATAATATCTATTAACCTGTTTTCAAAGTCATTGAACCCTTCTTCTGCATGCTGAGATCTACTATTGAGCCTCTCCAGTGCATTTTCGTTTTAGTTATTGTATAATTTTAACTCCAAAATGCCTTTTGATCCTTGTTTGTAATTTGTTGTTGTCAGTTAGTTGTTGTCAAGTTAGTTGCAATGCATAATGACCTACAACCTCAGGCCAAAACACTGCCCAGCCCTCCAGCATCTCTCAGAGTCATTGCTGTGTGAGTCCATTGTTGCAGCCACTGTGTAGATCAATCTCATTGAGGGTTTTCTTTTACACTGGCCCTCTACTGTACCAGGTATAATGTTCTTCACCGGGGACTGATCCCTGCTTATAAGATGTCCAAAGTATGTAAGGTGAAGTCTTACCATCCTCCCCTCTAAGGAGCATCTGACTGTACTTCTTCTGAGTCAGATTTGTTTATTCTTCGGTTAGTCCATTGTGTATTTATAATTCAGTACTCTTAACAGTAACATTTTTTGTCTGCTCATTCCAGTGTCTGGATTTCCTGAGGGATCATTTTTGTCTCTTTATTTTGTTCGAGTAAGCTGTCCTTTGCTGTTTGTTTACATATCTTGTGATTTTTTAAATATCATAATATTAATATTATAATATGAATATTATAATCTGCTAACTTTAGAGTCAGATTCTCTCCTTTCATAAGCTTTGTTTTTTTAAATTGATTGATGAAGGCTATAGTAGTCCATTTGATTAGTGGCATTCTCTAAGTATTTTTTCAAAGACTTTCTACCTTCTTGGATGTAGACATTGACACCTCCTTACTTTGTGTGTAGCTAATGTTTTGACAGAAATTTCCTTGAATATGGGGGGTGACAATAGTATGGAAAACAGAAAATTTAAAAAAAAGGAAAAATGTTCCTCACTTTTGTGGCTTGACTCTGTGTCACAGTAATCCTTTAACAGTTACAAAGTTTGCACTCTGCTTAAGAATAAGCCCACAGTGAAAGTGTGGTGTTTTGCACTGGTCGTCTATGCAGCTTTCTCAATACCATCATACAGGCAGGGGCTTTTGGATGTCCTGGTTTTCCAGAGAAACTCTCCCAGTTTTTGTTCTCAGGCCTGAGGCCATCTAGTATATGTTTTAACTGTTAGTGTTTACCCCAGACAACTGCAGGTATTGATTCAGCTTGCAGTTCTCCCAAGCAATGCCCTGCTTTTTACAGCCTAAGTTCTGAGTCAGGTGAAACAGAGACAAGCTCCTTGTGTCAGTCAGTTCTTCAAGAAGGTCACAGAAAGGTTAAACAGATGTGCACAATAACTTTTGAATAAGTTCTGCATTGCTCCTTGTGGAGTGGGGTATGAAGATCTTTTTCGGGGAATCTTGCTTTGAAGCTTTAAGGCTGTCGCTAAGCCAGAGAGGCGGTGGGGCATGGGCAACAAGAAAATGCCATGAAGGTTTCGGACTGTTTTGAATTCACCTTTTTGTTAATTCAGTATTTGCTTGTCTACTGTAAAACTTATACTGGTTTCCAGAGTTCTAACAACATTGGTTTCCAAATTTATGCTTGGTTAGTGTTTCTGTGGCAGGACAAGAGTGTGGAGCTGCTTACTGTGTGATCTTACTCGCCATATGTTATTTTTAATAGTCATATGTAACTACTCTTAATAGCCATTTAATAATGTAGTAATAGGCTGTAGTTAACTTAGTTTTTGATCGATATTTAATACTTTCTTCTATAAAGTGAAATAACCTTTATTATGGACATTTTTTAATATAGTTGTCCACTTTAGAGTATATTGTTGAACATATTTTTCAAAAGTACATTGTAATATATATTTTTTCAGTAGGATAAATGAGTCATAAGGTTTTAGTGGTATTATAAATACTTCTTTGCATATCACTAAATACTTTACCATAAAATCTGGGCCATATATAACTGTAGTTCATAAATATATAAGTATTACTAAGTATTTCTTGAGAAAAGGGTTCTATCATCTGGATTTTTTTTGTACTAATCTACATACAGTTCATTAATGTGGTAACTGGCTGATTGCAGGGGTGAAATATTGGAATACAGCAAATTGCTTTAATATCTTATTATCTGTGTAATTCATAAGCATTGTGTAAAATGAGATTATATAAAAGCAAAGAAAAAGAAAGGAAATAAAGGTGACTAATCCCGTCACCCAGAAACAACTACTGATACTGTCTGAAACGATTTCTTTGTAATAAATAGTGGTGACTCTTTTGAGTAATCCATAAGTAGATACAAATATGAGGTGTGGATTTACAGTGTTACGTTCCCTCACCAAAGCTAAGCTTCTGACATGTCTTCCACTTAATTCCAGGTCTTTATCCTCCTACCAGAGGAAATGCTTATATTAATGGATATGACATCTCAAGGAACATAGCTCAGATTCGAAAAAATTTGGGTTTCTGCCCACAGAATGACTTATTGTTTGATGACTTGACACTGTCAGAACACCTTTTTTTCTACTGTGTGGTGAGTTAGAGACATGTTTGTTTTTCTTTAATTTCTTTAAAGTTATCATACAGTAAACTTTTTTATATACAAATCTATAAATTTTAGTACACATATAGATTAGTGTAATCAACACCACTGTCAGGATACGGAAGCAGTTCTGTCATCCCCCAAAGCTGTCTCATGCTATTATTCCTTTATAGTCATACCTCTCCCTACCTATAATTCCTTGTAACAACTGATCTCGCCTCCATCCTCATAGTTTGTCTTTTTCAGAATGCATACAAATGGAATGTAACCTTTTGAGCTTGGATTCTTTCGTGCAGTGTCACCCCTTTGAGATTTGTCCAGGCTGTTTCATGTATCGGTAGTTTGTTCTGTTTAATCATTGAGTAGTAACCCTGGGGGCAAAGTGGTTAAGTACTACCTGCTAACCAAAAGGTCAGCGGTTCTGGTCTGCGAAGCACGCCTTGGAAACTGTCCAGCAGGGTTGCCATGAGTTGGGATCAACTCAATGGCAGTGGGTTTGGTTTTTGGGGTTAATCCATGTTTGGATGTATCACAGTGTACTGATCAAAGAACATTTGGATTGTTTACAGTATTGCTGATTATGAATAAAGCTGCTGTGAATGTGCATGTACATGTTTTGTGTTAACATAAGTTTTCATCCCTCTAGGAGTAGAAGAGGCACTGGTGGCAGAGTGATTAAGAGCTCAGCTGCTGACCAAAAGATTGAGAGCTAAAATCCACCAGCTGCTCCTTAGAAACCCTATGGGGCTGTTCTACTCTGTTCTGTAGGGTCTCTAAAAGTCAAAATCAAGTCAATAGAAATGGGTTAGGTTTTTTTTTGGTTTTAGGAGTAGAATTACTGGGTCTTATGGTAAATGTATGTTTTCAGAAACCATCAAACTGTTTCCCAGAATAACTGTAGCATTTTTGTGCCTAGCAGCAATAGATGAGAGTATTATCAGTAATTTTTTTTTTAATTTTAGCCATCTTAATTGATTATAGGGCATCGAAACATGTTTTTAATTTGGATTTCACAAATGAATAATAATGCTGAACATCTTTTCATATGCTTATTTCCCATTCTTATATCCTCTTTAAGGAGATGTTAGTACAAGGTCTTTGCTCATTTTTCATTTGAGTTGTTTGCTTTCTTGTTGTTAAATTTTTGAGCATTCTTTCTATATTCAGAATATATATCATTTGTTTGATATGGGGTTTTGAAATATATTTTCCCCAAATTAAAGTGTTTTTTTCATTCTCTTGACAGTATCTTTGCCAGAGCAAAAGTTTTTAAGTAACTCAGTCAAAAAGTTAATAGTTTATTGTGCTTACTTATGTATTTATCATTCGTGTTACTCTTTTGATGTTCGTGATGTTCCATGTTTTCTTGTAGTATCATTTCCCTTGTGTTTGAAGAACATCCTTTATCAGTTCTTTTAAATCAGTAGTTTTGTTGGAAAATATCCTTAGTTATTGTGTTTATTTTATCATGATTCTCTATGGATATTTTCCCTATAGAGTTTTGGCTTAACAGTTTTTTGTTTGGGGGGTTTGGTTTGGTTTTGAGGCCATTTTTTGTTTTTGATTTTTTGTATGTTGTTTGTTTAAATGTTTCCCTTTAGCTCTTTAAAAATATTGCCCCACTTATTTCTGGCCTTCATGGTTTTTCTTATGAAAATTACCTAGTCATCTAAATCACATAGGTAATATATCACTGTGCTCTCAAGATATTTTTCTTTAGTTTGCAGCAGTTTGATTATGATTTGTCTGAGTGTGGATTTCTTTGAGTTTGTCCTGCTTGGGAATAGGTCTGTCTCTTGACTGTATAGGTTTGTACCTTTTGCCATACCTGGGGAATTTTCTGTCATTAGATATTCTAGTATTTTATTCATACACTTTTCTTCTTTACTTCTGGACATGAATGTTAGACCCTTTGTCCTTGTCTCAAAAGTGTCTTGGACACTTTTGTTCAGATTGGATAATTTCTGTTGATTATATTTATCCATCTTTAACTCTGTTGATACTTTCCACTGTCACTTCTGCTTTACTATGAGTATAACCCTAGTGGCATAGTGGTTAAGTGCTATGACTGCTAACCAAAACGTCAGCATTTCACATCCACCAGGTGCTCCTTGGAAACTCGATAGGGCAATTCTGCACTGTCCTGTAGAGTCACTATGAGTCAGAATTGACTTGATGGCAGAAAGTTTTTTGGGTTTTTTTTTGGTATATTAAATGAGCTTAATTTTTCAGTCCTAATATTTCTGCTTGTTTCTCATTTGTATCTCCTATATTTTACTGATACTTGTATGTAAAATATTTATTATAGTTACTCATTCAAGTGTTTTTATAATAACTACATTAAAGTCCTTGACAGCTAATGCCTTCTGTGTTATCTTGTCATTGATGTTTATCAGTTGACTTCTCCTATGTGAGTTGAAATTTTTGTGATTCTTTGTGTGCCAAATAATTTGTTTTGTGTCCTGGATATTTTGAAAAATGCGCCATGAGTTTCTACATCTCATTTATGTCCTGTTTGTGGGCCGTGACTCCAGCGTCAATTTTGACAGTCTTTGCACTGTTGTTTCAGTCTCTCCTGCATCCATGTTTTCCATTGGTCAGGCTGACACTCGTACTCATTAGCTCCATTTTTGATATTTGATTTGCTAATTAGAATTAATTCCATGTATGCAAATATCAGGTTGAGCCCGTGAGCTCATATAGTTTATGGCATCACTTTACTGCTCCTCTTCTCTTCCCAGTACTTTCTGGCTGCCTAGGGTTCCTTTGTCAGTCTTCCACTGAGAAATCACCAAGTTTTATGATTGTGCCACAACCAGAGCAACATGGAGAGAATCGTAAAAAGCAAGGAGGTTTGACACTGTCAGGGGAGCTGCAGATCCCCTAAAATCAAAAGCAGATTCTCCTTTTTCAGATTTTTGGCTCTCTTATGTTTCTCACTCTCGTCTGCTTTTGTTATCATCTGTCATGGATTGAATCGGGTCCTCCTAAAAATGTGTGTATCGGTTCGGCTGGGCCATGATTACTGGTGTTGTATGATTTTCTTACATGCTGTGTATCTGGCTGCTAGGGTATCAGTGAGGGAGAATGGGCTGCACTTGTGTTAGTGAAGCAGGACTCAGACTAAAAGCTTGGATTGTGTCTTGAGACAACCTCACAGGAAAGAAAAGGAAAAAGAAGCAAGCAGAGAGGGACCTCATACTGTCAGGAGTAGAGCACCTCCTTCAGACTCAGGGTCCCTGTGCCTGAGAAGCACCCAGTCCAGGGGAAGATTGACAATAAGGACCTTCTTCCAGAGTCTACAGAGAGAGACTTCCCCTGGAGGTGATGCCCTGAATTTGGACATTTAGCACACTTTTCTGTGAGAAAATAAATTTCTGTTTGTTAAAGCCGTCCACTTGTGATATTTCTATTATAGCAGCACTTGATGACTAAGACACCATCCCTGCCACAAGAATTCCTAGGGATGTGGACCCGAGAGAATGGAGGATGTTACTGAGATTGTCCCTATTCTGTCTGAGCTGTTGTTTTTGTAGTTGTTAGGTGCTGCCATTTGGCAAAGCAAAACTGCCTTCATGTTTTCTAGGCTGCAATCTTTGCAGACACAAATAATCAAGGCTTTGTCCCACAGAGCTGCTGGGTGTGTTTGAACTGCCAACCTTTCGATTAGTAGCCAAGTATTTAACTGTTATGCCACCAATGCTCCTTCCTTGAGCTGTAGAATTCCCCTTGTCCACTCACTGAGACAGAGCTTACAGTGTCCCCTGGTTCTCATTCTGTCTTCATTACAGAGCTCACTTCCAGGCTTTGAGATTTGAGTTCAGACCAGAGGATACAAAAGGAGAAATATGGTAAACTCACTACCGGCTCAGTGATGCTTCAAATTTTGGTGTTCTTTCTGACACACCTGCTAATAATTTACTTTTCACAGTTCTCCAGGTTTAATAGTTGAGTTTAGTGAGTGATAAAGGAGCGTGTGTGTGTGTGTATGTGTGTTTATGTCATCCTACCTGGAAGCTAGTGATTTTTATTTTTTACTTTCTATGTGTTCATATATGTTGTATGTTTTTATAAATTCTGAAAATTCTTTTTGATGAACTCTCCTTTAGACACAAAAGAAATCAAGGAGTAGAAGATACTACATAGTTGATTTAAGAAGAGAATTGGTATAAAGTGTTTCTAAGGACAGAGTTACAAGAAATTTACATCTAGATAACTGTAAGAGGAGTTCATAAGTGAGAATTGTCTAAGGATAGAGTTAGAAGCACTGTTTAAGTTCTGGCTTCTCTTTCTAGGTAAAAGGAGTACCTCGAAATCTGTATCCTATGGAAATTGACTATATGCTGTCTGCTTTTAACCTGGTAGAAGAGTGTGATGAATTTTCAAAGTCACTGAGTGAAGGGATGAAGCGCAAACTGTCCATCATTATAGCACTTATAGGAGGCTCCAAGGTACTGAAGGTGAAACGAATGGAGGGAGGGAGAAAGAGAGGCAGAGACTGATTAAACATACACAGATGCTCAAACTCGGTCCCTGCAAGCAGGTCTAGAAAACTCAGCAGACACAAACCTGAGAGCCGATATGAATCTAGCATTCTAAAAGAGTTCTTGCCAGTGATAAGCAGAGAAGATTCACATTATTGACTCAGCTAACATAACATGGTCACAGGTTTTGGAATAAGTAATTTTTCATAGAGTTTTTACCTCTATTTCAGTCTGGATTATATTAGCTTCAATGTCTTTCCCTCATAAATAGCAAGTTATCTCACTTAGTAGTATAACATTAGTCATCAATGGTGATGAAATTGTTCTCATGGCTTTTAGGTAGTGATACTTGATGAACCATCATCTGGCATGGATCCAGTCTCAAGGAGGACAACCTGGGATATCCTTCAGAAGTATAAACAGAGTCGTACCATCTTACTGTCCACTCACTATACAGATGAAGCTGACATCCTGGGTGACCGCGTTGCCATCATGGTCAAGGGGACCCTGCAGTGCTGTGGCTCTTCAGTTTTCCTGAAACAAAGATATGGTCTCTCTCCCTTTGATCAGTCTTAAGATGCTGATACTTAATAAGTACTCTTCTAATGTGATTTACACTATTTTTTGTCTATTAACCTGTCTTAGTTAACTAGTTCTACTGTAATAGAAATACCACAAGTGAGTAAGTAACCTTAAAGAACAGAAACTTGCTTTCTTGGAATTCTAGAGGATAAAAATCCAAATCAGTGTCTTGGCCATGTTGATTCTTTCTGTGAACCTTTCTCCAGGTTTCTGGTGTCTTTTGGCAGTCTTTGGTGTTCCTTGGCATCTGTCTTGCCCCTCTGTGTGTGTTTGGGTCTGTCCTTGTCTTTTTACAACTTATAAGTGATTAGATTTAGGATCCATCCTATACTGGTATGACCTCATTTATGTAACAAAAGAAATCCATATTTCAAAGCAGAATCACATCCATAGGTACAAGTTCCAGGAATTCAACACATACTTCAGAAGAGGACACAGTTCAGTCCACTAAACTAACCAAAATTTCAAAGGCTTTCCAGTCTGTCTTATTAATTAGGCCTCAGCTAGTAGAATTGTTTTTTAAGGCCCTTTGCAATCTAGATAGTCTCTGTTTATGCTTATCACCCACCGTGCGTCTGTCAGTTTGTCATACTGTAATGGCTTGTGTGTTACTGGATGCTGGTATTTCACTTACCGGCAGGGTCACCCAAGGTAGAAGGTTTTAGCTGAACTTCCAGACTAAGACAGTCTAGGAAGAAAGTTTGTTTCTGAAAACATTGGCCAGTGAACACCTTATGAATAACAGCAGAACACTGTCTGATATAATGACAGATTGAGCCGTTCAGGTTGGAAGGCCCTCAGAATACAACTAGGGAAGAGCTGTCTCCTCAAAGTAGAGTCAGCCTTAATGAGATGGATGGAGTAAAGCTTTCAGGACCTTCTTTTGCTCATGTGGCAAGAATCAAAATGAGAAGAAACAACTCCAGATATCTGTCAATAATCAGAATGTAGAATGTACAGGGTATGAATCTGGAAAAATCAGAAGTCTTCAAAAATGAAATGGAACATGTAAGATCAATATCCTAGGCATCAGTGAACTGAGATGGACTGATACTGGCTATTTTGAATCAGGTAGCCATGTGGTCTGCTATACTAGGAATGACAAATTAATGAAGAATGGCATCACCCTCATTTTCAAAAAGAACATTTCAAGGTCTATCCTAAAACACAGTACTGTCAGTGATCATAAAATACCCCATGCATACAAGGAAGACTGATACTACAACTATTACTTAAATTTACACGTCATCTATGCCAAAAATGAAGAAATTGCAGACTTTTTCACACTTTTGTGGTCTGAAATTGATCAAACATGTACTCAAGATGCAGTCGTAATTACTGATGATTGAAGTGTGAAAGTTGGAAGCAGAAGGATTGGTAGTTGGAAAATATGATTTGGGATAAAAGTGATGCTGGAGAAGGCATTAATAGAATTTTGCAAGGCCAGGAACTTCTTTGCAAATACATTTTTTCAACAACTTAAATGGCAACTATATATTTGAACCTTCCCAGATGGAACAGACAGGAATCAAATTGACTATCTATGGAGAGAAGACAGTAGGAGATGCTCAGTATAATCAGTCAGGTGCAGAAGGCACAACCTGGCTTGCTGTAAGTTAAGAGTGCTTCAAGCACTTACTAATCAAGATCAAAGACCACAGGCTTCAGTATGGATTACACATCTAAATAAAGAAAACAAAAATTCTCACAACTGGACAAATAAGCAACCTCGTGATAAACAGAAATCATTGAAGTCACAAAGATTTCATTTTACTTGGATCCACAATCAACACCCGTGAAAGCAGCAGTCAGGAAGTCAAATGACATGTTGTGTTGGGCATATCTGCTGCAAAAGACCTTTTTAGAGTATTGAAAAGCAAAGATGTCTCTTTGAGGACACAGGCGCTTGGGCCAAGCTGTGGTATTTTCACCTCATATGCCCATGCAGGCTGGACATTGAATAAGTAAGACTAAAAAAGAATTGACACTTTTCAATTGTGATGTTGGCAAAGAATATTGAATATGTGATGGACTGCCAGAAGAACAAACAAATCTGTCTTGGAAGAAGTATAGCCAGAATGCTCATTAGAAGCAAAGACGATCAGACTTCATGTCACGTATTTTCAACATGTTATCAGGAGGGACCAGTATCTGGAGAGGGACATCATACTTGGTAAAGTGGAGGCTCAGCAAAAAAAGACAAAGACCCTGAGCAAGATGGATTGACACAGTGGCTGCAACAGTGGGCTGAAACATAGCAAACAGTTATGAATATGGTGCAGGACCAGCCGGTGTTTTGTTCTTACGTGCATAGGGTTGCTAAGAGTCAGAACCTGCTGAACACAGCAATAATTATTGAGAAAATAGTATATAATATGTAACTAGATAAAAAAAAGTATAAAACTTTAGGACATTCAGATCTCTTCTTACAGACGGTAACTTTAAGTCTAAAACTGTATTTTTATGCTTTGGTGGAAACCCTTGAATTTGTGGTTGCTTCTTTGATGACATAGAAAATTCAGGTTTTATCAGTATTCACCTCTCATTAACTAGCCTTCATGCAAAATTAAAAACTGTCTTTCTGCAAAATGAGAAATTGTCTGTCGATCAAAATCTTGAGAGGACTAGATAATTAAAAAGCATGTTGTGTCATGATTCCAGAACAAAGAAAAACAATTTACACACCTTTTAGGTGTTATGGGTTCAATTGTATCACCAAAACTGTGTTTTGGAATCCTGACCCTTATACTTGTAAATGGAATCCTTTTTGGCAATAGGATTTTCAGTGAGTCAATAACAGTGTAAGGTGTGTCCTAAAGCTAATCACTTCTGAGTTATCAAAAGACACATACACGTACTTGGGAAGACAGATGCCACATGAGGATCACCAAGGAACATTTGAAGCTACCTGAAAGGATGTAATAAAGGTGACCAAAACCCTGACTTGGACTTCTAGCCTCCCAAACTGTGGGAAAGTTAATTTCTGTTCTTTAAAAGTCACCTATTTGTAAGAGAGACTGAATACATTCCTCTTGAGAACAAGAATAAGACAAGGATGCCCTTTACCACCACTCCTGTTTAACACTGTGTGGAAAGTCCTAGCTAGAGCAATAAGGCAAGAAAAAGACATCAAGAGCCTCTAAATTGGTAAGGAGGATGTAAAACTGTCCCTATTTGCAAATGATACGATGCTGTACATAGAAAACTCAAAAGATTCCATGAGAAGACTACTGGAACTAATACAAAAATTCAACAGAGTATCAAGAGACAGGATGAATATTTTAAAAATCAATTGGATTTCTATTCATCAATAAAGAGAATGATGAAAAGGAAATTAGGAAAACAATAACATTTGTAATGACCCCTAAAAAAAATAAACTCTTAGGAATAAATCTAACCAGAGATGTGAAAGACCTATAGAAAGAAAACTACAATATAGTAGTGTAAGAAACCAAAAGACACCTACTTAAATAGAAAAACATACCATACTCATGAATAGGTAGACTTAACATTGTGAAAAAGATCAGTTCTACTCAAAGCAATTTACAAATACAATGGTGTCCGTATCAAATGCTAATAGCATTCTTTTAAAAGATTTAAAAAATTAATCATTAACTTTATATGGTAAGTGAAGAAGCCCCAAATAAGTAAAGCACTACTGAAGAGGAAGAATAAAGCTAAAGGACTTGTACTACCTGACCTCAGAATGTACTGTATAGCTGCAGTGATCAGAACAGCTTGGTGCTGATATAACAACAGAAATATTGACCAATGGAACATTATTGGCAACCTAGATATGAATCCAGTCCATCTACCTGTGGTCATCTGATCTTTGACAAAGGCCTGAAGTCTATTAAACAAGGAAAAGACAGAGTTTTAATACCAGCAAAATCAGATGTCCATCTACAAAAAAGAGAAAGAGAGAGAGAGAGAAAGAAACAGGACCTATACTTCACACAGACACAAAAACTAACTCCAAATGGATCAAACACCTAAATACAAAACCAAATACAATAAAGATCATAGAAGAAAAAACTAAAGTCAACACTAGTGGCCCTAATATATGGCATTAATAAGATAAAAACTGTAACTAACGATACACAATACACAAATACCAGAAGACAAGGTAGATAACTGGGATCTTCTGAAAATTAAACACTTAGGTTCATGAACAGGCTTCACTAAAAGAGTAAAAAAACAGCCTACAGACCCACTACAAATCTAATAAAGGTCTAATCTCTAAAATTTACAGGAAAACTTAATAGCTCTACAACAATTAATTGAGTTTAAAAATGGGCAGAGAACTTACTGGTCTGACAGAGACTCGAGATACCCCAAGAGTATGGCCCCTAGACATCCTCATACCTCAGCAATGAGCTCACTCCAGAGGTTCACCCTTCAACCGAAGATTAGATAAGCCTGTAAATCAAAATGAGACTAAATGGGCATAGCACCCCAGGGTCAAAGACAAGAAGGTTGGAGAGGGCAGGAAAGCTGGTAATATGGAACCCAGGGTCCCGAAGGGGAGAGTGTTGACTTGTGAAGTTGGCACCCAATGTCATGAAACAGTATGTGTGTTAATTATTTAATAAGAAACTAGCTTTCTTTGTAAACCTTCATCTACAGTACAATTAAAAGTAATAAAGTCATGTATTTATGGTATTTGTAGTATTTGTATTATAGCAGCAGTAAGAAACTAGGGCAGTAAGTAAACTAAAATTAGTTGTTGTCCCTATAGTTAGTAGACAAGTAGTTTCATCCTCTGAATGCTAGTTGCTTCTTTTATGACATGGAATAATGATGTCTTACCTACTATAAGGCAGGTAAATTAACCAAAATTAATAAAGTGCTCCATGCTTAAAACCCATTATCAACTTTTTAAATCTCATTAAGAAAGATAAATACAAATACAATTTGGAATGTGTAGATTTGAAAGCATTGATGTTATTCTCTAATTCCAGAGAAAAGCATTAATCATTCTTTCACTTCTTTAACATCTTTTTGTCAGGAATCGTCATCTCAGGTTTCCCATTGAGCCTCCAAAATTTAAGTTTTTTCTACCCTTTTTATAGCTCATTTGTCTGTTTTTGTAATACACTGTTTCACTTATTCTTCCTGGTTTTTACCTATTTTCTCTCACTAACAGGTAAACTCCAGGAGAGCAAGAATTTTTGTCTCTTTTGTTTCCTGATACATGCCTAGAGCCTAGATCAGTGCCTGACAAACAGTGATCAACTGATAATAATTATTAAATGAATACTTATCAAGGTTGCAGCCTTAAAAATGATAATTAGCCAGATAACAAAGACCTGTCTTAGTATTTCTGCTGTATCGAGTTACATGCACTAGATCATTGACATTCACTAGGAAGCTATTAAAATTGAACAGGAAGTCATTATATATTAATGCTTGGTTCTTTGAGCATCATTTGTAACCTTTATATGAACCTTTTTAGGGTCATAACCAAATGTCTTGTGATACACGATGCCTTCTTCCTGTAGACTTGAACAGTAGAGAACCACGTTGATCTTACAAGATGATTAAAAAGTACAGAATTGCTTCATCTGGTCTTTTAATGGCTTCTCTCAGGTGCTGGATGCCACATAGTCATAGAGAAGAACCCTCATTGTGATGTTGAAGGAGTCACTGCACTGATTGATTCTCATGTTCCAGATGCCAGTTTGAGTAACAGTACTGTAGCTACGTTATCATATTTTCTACCCAAAGAACATACACAAAGGTGTGAATCCAGAGAGTTCTATATGAGTGGTTTGGGATGACCAGAAATCATGTTTAATTTTCAAAGTTTAACAGGTTTTGTGAGGTGTGTTATTCTAACAAGCCAGAGCTCAAGTTATACCTGTCATTTGCCAACTATTATTGGATAGTTCACGGTTGAATATTTTTCTTCTCTTAACAGAGGATTGTGACTTTAGTTCATGTTTATTCAGGGGTCATTTGACATTTTTATTTGTGCCTTTTTGGGGAGGTTTGTTACTTAGTGGCTGGAGTTTCATGGTGTTAATAAGTGGTAACCAGTGGGTAGCATGTTGATAGTGTGCAAATGTCATCACTGTGTGAGTGGGATCCGGGAAAGTCTCTATAGAATTAAAAAGTAGCTCAAGCAGCACCTCTTGGAGTAAGGGTAACAAGAACACAGAAAACACGGGGAATTCAACCACAACTGTTAGCCAATTATCTATCCCAGATAGTGCTACCTGGGATTCCCGTGCCAGGTAAGAGAAACGGAGACTAAGGTACTCATCAGTGACTTCCAGGGGCTATTGTGTTTTCATCTTCTTGCCAGAGGTAATCTACCTAGATATCCCATAAAAGCAGAATGGTTGCCATACTCAAGAACAGATGAATGTCTTGAACAACCTTGCCCTTCGTTTCTATCTGATAAAGAGTTCCTATACAGAATGAAAGCAATAACCTACAAGAAGCCAGGCAATCCAAGATTCTAATAAGTGAAGGCATCTGAAAATAAAACTGTCCAAGAGGAGGAATAAAAAGAGGAAATTCTCTATGGAAGCTGTATTCATTCAGAGAATACATCTAAACTTTGTTGGGAAACAAAATCAGAGGAAAGCATCATAGAACAGTAATGAGGCAGCGTGAAACAACATAATACTGAGGAGTAAAGTAAGTGAAAGAAACTACAAGTAGACCTTCATTCATTATATGAAGACTCACTTAGCAAATGGAGAAGACAACTGCTTTATCTAGTGCTCTGGCGCAGTATAGTCATCTGTAAATGCAGTGTTCCTGAAAGAAACATGTTGGCTGAAGAACCACATCTGCCTATCCTATAAGTATACAAATGGCATTGTTAGAAGAAACTAAGAATAATACCGGTGTCATTAACATTCAGTCTCAAATGAGAAATAGAAGGTGGAAGCAGGTGATGTTTTCATCATGTCTTCCTAGTAAAGTGTTGAACATGAAAGCAATAAGGAGGAAGAAGCTGAGAGATAAGTAACCAGTCACACAGATTAATATCAACTGATTGTGTATGGATTTCTGGGCCATGGGCTATAGATACAGAACAGTCTAAAATGTAGATCGTGAAGCTGAAGATGAATGTGTTTGTTTACAATGAAGTTTTCTTTTAACAGGATCATTTTAAACTGACCTTTTAAAAGGGAGAAAGAAAACCAGAATAAATTGCCAGTAATCCATCAAATTCATAGAGCAGTTTAGTGTAGTACAAAAAGAATAAAATGATAAGAAGTTCTTGGTTATTTCCAAGAATTTGTTAGCTAACATTAATTGCTCATTTGCTTTGTGCTAGGTATGGTTCTAAATGCTTTACATGTATGTATTTACCTGAGAAAACAATGAAAAGACTTGGAAACAATACATATGATTTCATATACCTATTTTCCATTTGATAGAATGTGGCTAACAAAAGTGAACTTGAGAGTTTTATACAAGGTTGTGGCTAGTTCTTTCAAAAGACCAATGAATTCTGTAAAACTCAGACAGATCAGGAAAAAAGAGAAGACACAAAATTCCCTATATTTGAAGTGAGGTGATACTGCTACATGCATTACAAATATATTAAAAGGATATTAGAGGACTAGCATAAATAGCCCTATGCCAGCAGCCACCATGTGTCTGTCACTTTGTTGTACTGTGTTGACTTGTATGCTGTGATGCTGAAAGCTATGCCACCAGTATTTAAAAAATGAGCAGGGTTCCGCATGGTAGAAAGGTTTCAGTGGAGCTAACAGATGAAGACAGACTGCAAAGAAGACTGCTCTACTTCTGAAAAAAATGACCAGTGAAGACCTCATGAGTAGCAGTGGAACATTTAATATACTGCCAGAAGTTCGGTGCCCAGGTTGGAAGGCACTCAGAATACAACTAGGAAGAGCTGCCTCCTCAAAAGAGAGTTCACCTTAGTGACATGGATGGAGTAAAGCTTTCAGGACTCTGATTTGCTCAAGTGGCGTAACTCCAAATACGAAGCAACAGCTGCAAAAATTCTTTAATAATCAAAATGTGAAACATACTAAGTATGAATTTAGGGAAACTGAAGTAATCAAATATGAGATGGAATACGTAAAGATTGATATCCTAGGCATTAGTGACCTGAAATAGACTGATACTGGACATTTTGAATAAGACAGTCATATGGTCAGCTTTGCCCAGAATGTCACATTGAAGTAGAATGGCATTACGTCCATTGTCAACAAGAACATTTCAAAATCTAGAGTACAGTGCTGTCAGAAAAGAGGATATGCACATGCTTATAAGGAAGGCCAGTTAATATTATTACTCATATTCACACACCAACCACTAATGCCAAAGATGAGAAAATGGAAGATTTTTACCAACTTTTGCAGTCTAAAATTGATCAAACTTGAAATCCAGATACATTGATAACTACTGGTGATTAGAATGTGAAAGTTGGAAACAAAAAAGAAGAAACAGTCTGGAAAATATGAGCTTGGTGGTAGAAACAATACCAGTGACTACATAATGGAATTTTGCAAAACCAATGATTTATTCATTGCAAATACCTTTTTTCAACAACATAAATGATGACTATACATGTAGACCTCACTAGGTGGAAAACACAAGAATCAAATCAACTACCTCTGTGGAGAGAATCAATGGAAAAGCTCAAGAGCATTAGAACAAGGCCAGGAGTGACTGCAGAACAGATCATCAATTGCTCTTATGCAGGTTCAACTTGAAGCTGAAGAAAATTAGAACAAGTCCACGAGAACCAAAGTACAACCTTAAGTATTCTTAGCTGAATTTGGAGACCATCTCAAGAACTGAAACATTGAACACTAATGACCAAAGATCAGACAAGCTGTGGGATGACATCAAGGACATCATACATGCAGGAATCAAGGGGTCATTAAAAAGACAGGAGAGAAAGAAAAGGCCAAAATGGATGTCAGAAGAGACTCTGAAACTTGGTCTTGAATGTAGAGTAACTTAAGTCAGTGGAAGAAATGATTAAGTGAAAGAACTAATTAAAAAATTTCAGAGGGCAGCTCAAGAAGTCAAAGTATTATGATATGCACAAAAACCTAGAACTGGAAAGCCAAAAGGAAAAAATTAAAAAGCTGAAGTAAAAATTGAAGCCTCAAGTTGCAATTTTGAACAATTCTAAAGACAAAACACTGAACAACACAGAAAGTACCAAAAGGGTACAGGGGAAACACATTGCTTTTGAGTGATTCTGACTCAAAGTGATCCTATAGAACAGCGTAGAATTGCCCCATAGAGTTTCCAAGGAGTGCCTAGAGGATTCGAACTGCCAACCATTTGGTTAGCAGACATAGACCTTAACTACTGCACCACCAGGATCTCCATCACCTACTATAGTATTTTAACATACACAGATAACAGTGGTAGTAGAGCAACAAAAGAATTTCTATCAGGGGTCAGGTTACACTGGGGAGAAATTTGCTAAGATAAATATCTGCATTTGTCCACAATAAGAATTGCAGTGATAACCCATTTACTAAACATTTTTCCCACTACTAACAGACAATATTTTAGCAAAAGAATACTGAAAATTTATCTGTGCTACTGCTAGTTCTCCTTTTCTTCCTCTTCCTTTCCTTCTAGATTTGGAGCTCTGTTTAATGATCTGGACGGAAGAAAGGAAGAACTAGGCATTGCCAGATACAGTGTTTCAGTCACAGCCATGGAAGAAGTCTTCCTGAAGTGAGTAATGATGACCAGGGGGAAAAATTCTTCTGTCTCTGAAATCCTACGTCATTTGAGGAGCAAAACCCACTCTGTGATTGGAGTTACCGCAGTGTAGCTCAATAATTAGTTAATATTTTATGCTGTTGTATCTCCATATGTTCAGCATAGATGTCTAACAATTTTGAGGTTAGGCTTGATGCATGTGTCTTTTGTGGTAGAGAGTTTAGAGTTAACCAAGACTAAAGAAAATTAACATCTCTGTCATCACAGGAAATGTTCTAGTTCTAACTTGGAATCCATACTAAGAATGACTTTAAAATCTTGACTTACCAAATTGCTGTAGTCTGTGTAATCAGTTACAGTGGTTACAACAATAGCATCTATTGTGGGCATGGTACAGAACTGGGCACATTTCTGTTGTACATAGGGTCACTCTGCTCCATAGTACGTAACAAACAACAACAATGTACATGGATTGTATTCTGCATGTAAAAGTTCAGAATGAAGGTGTCCAGAATATTCAGGTTGACAGTAGGTAAAACCAGCTGGTAAGCTGTCAGAAGTATTCCAAAATGTCCAATGTCCTTTTTTGGTAAGGTTATGATGGACTTGCATCAAGACTTCATTATCTCAGGGCAGAGATTTAATATTGTCAGTCTCATGGAAAACCTGGGGTAACTGCATCACGCAAATAAAATTCATGGAAGACTGATGTGTATAAGTAAGAAGGCCAGTTAACTTACGATAAGAAAAGAATGGCTAGAAAGCCATTCAGTTACTTGTTCTGTTGTCTGTCGTCATGCAAGCCACACAGAGGTTAAATTATCGTAAGACGGTAACTTAGCACAGCTAGAGCAAGCTCCACAGTGGCCAGGATTATGTCTGTCTTGTTCAGTGCTTATACTCAGGGCCTCAAACAGCCTAACATAATAAAACCAAAAACCTGTTGTGGTCAAGTTGATGCTGATGCACAGCAACCCTGTAGGAAAGAGTGGAACTGCCCCGTAGATTTTCCAGGGAGTGCCTGGTGGATTCGAACTACTGACCTTTTGGTTAGCAGACGTTGTACTTAATCACTACACTTCAGGGTTTCCTTGTGCCATAATAAAACCAAAAAACCAAACCCATGGCTGTCCAGTCAATTCCTACTCATAGCAACCCTACAGGTCAGAGTAGAACTGTCCCATAGGGTTTCTAAAGAGTGCCTGGCTGATTTGAACTGCTGGTCGTTTGGTTATCAGCCATAGCACTTAATCAGTACCCTCCAGGGTTTCTGTGTCATCTAATAGACACTCAAATACAGATAATGGCTGATATTTAAAGCCATTATCTTTACAACAGAAGTTCTACCTGTAACAGTTCAGGTAAAAACCATAAGCATCAAGAACATTTGGAAACTGCTGCAAAAGGCATAAATAAGTAAATGAAACATGATAAAAATGTTTAATGTAAAATGTAATTGGAATACATGAAAGGAAAGAAATCAAGGGAGGATAAATATTTGAAGACATAGTAGTTTGAACTTTTACAAAATTGACAAAAGACATCACCTTCAAGAATCTCAACAAACTCCAAGCAAAGTAAGTACTAACGAAGGCACATCTAGCCAGACCTCAAGCAGAAAAATTAAAAGAAAGCCAAACCAAGCAATACTTTATTTAAATTGTTGAAAATAAAAACTAAAAAAAATAATCATAAAAGCTTCCATAGAAAAGTAGGCATTTTCTTCCAAGAACCCATAGTAATACAGACAGCTCACTTTTCAGCAGAAATGCTGGAAGCTATAAAAAGTGGATTACATTTCAAAAGTGCTGAAAGAAAATAACTTGTAAGTTCAATCTATATGAGTTTCCCATTTCTCTAGGTCAAAGCCAGTTAAATAGCAACAGTTTCATATGATTCAACCTAATAGAATTTTGTGTGCAGTGAAAATATCCTTCAAAAATTAAAATGTATTTCAATAAAAACAAAACTGAGACTTCATTGGAAGACTCACACTGAAAAAAATACTAAAAGGATGCTTTTCATGCAGATGGAAGATTATCTCCCCCCCAACAGTATGACTATTAGCCAAGCCATTAGAAAGGGCAATTATATAGATAAATACTAGTGAAAATTTACTGTACAAAGCAATAATTATGTTTTGCATTTTAAAATTTATATAGTATTAAAATCTAGTCAACAAGGCAAAAGGTAAGCAGGAGAAAGTACATGAATTTATTGCATCTTGAGGTCTTTGTATTGGAAGTGGTCAAACAGTATGTTAATTAGCTTAACATTCTAACTTACTGTGTTAGTGATAAGTCATGGATGTATGTTTTAATCTCTAGAATAACCATTTGAATCTATACTAAGCTAATAAGAGGAGAAAATTTGAATAATAAAAATACTTGGTTAAGGTAAAAGTATTTTACCAAAAGAAGGTAAAAGGGAGCTGTGGTGGCCCAAAGGTTGAGTGCTCAGCTGCTAGTTGGAAGGTGGGTGGTTTGAATCTACCATCTGTTCTGTAGGGGAAAGATGTGATCGTCTGCTTCCATAAAGATTTACAGCCTTGGAAGCTCTAGGCAGTAGTTCTACTATAGTCTCTGTGAGTCAGAATCAACTTGATGGTAACAAGTTTGGGGTTGGTTTATGTCCATACATACACATATCATATAAAAAACAAAAAAGCCATTGCTGTTGAGTTGATTTTGGCTTTTTAGCCTTCATGTTTTCTTCACAGGTAATAAATATTCACCACAACCATTATAAAATATAAATAAGTGAAAAACAAAAATACTATTACCCAGTGTATGTAGAAGTAAGTAAAAAGGAAAAGTAACTCTTATCTTGTATATGTGTGGAAACCCTGATGGGGTAGTGATTAAGTACTGTGGCTGCTAATCAAAAAGTTGACAGTTCAAATCCACCAGGTGCTCCTTAGAAACTTGATGGGCAGTTCTCCTTTGTCTTGTAGGGTTGCTATGAGTCAGAATTGGCTCAGTGGCAAGGGGTTAGTGTATGTATGGAAAACCCTGGTGGAGCAGTGGTTAAGTGCTATGGCTGTCAACCAGAAGGTCAGCACTTCAAATCTACCAGGTGCTCCTTGGAGCCCTGTGGAGCAGTGGTAGTTCTACCCTGACCTATAGGGTCGACATGAGTCAGAATTGACTTGATAGCAACAAGTTGGGTTTGGTTTAGTGTGTGTATATATGGAACCCTGATGATGTAAGTGGTTGAGCTTGGCTCCTGATCAGAGGTCAGCAGTTCAAGTCCACCAGTCACTCCTATGAGTTGGACTCCATTCAGTAGTTATGGTGTGTGTGTGTGTATTGACACACATATCTGATGTATGTATGTATATATGTATGTATGTATGTATACATTATGATATGATACTTGATATGATGTGTGTATATATATGTATATCATGACATCATATATATACACACACACACATACACTGTGCAGCCAGGGTTCCATATACACTAGGTCATAGTATTTTTCATTTTTACTTGTATATGCATACACTAGGTTAAGGTATTTTTCCTTTTAACTTATGTTTTATGATGCTTTCTGTGACATTACCAGTGAGTAAATACGAAGAATACAAGCTTAAAAAAGGTGATAGAGAAGGATAGTCAAGGATTATATTTTAAAAATCACAATAGTCCCTAACCTTTTAGTATCAGACAGCAAACAGGCTGCAGGAACCTTAGAAAACACACTTTTAAATCAATATTTAATACCTTGTTTAAAAAGCACGGAAGTCATTGATCCACTCATTACCTATGAATATCATAGTTCAGAGGTCATTTATTTTATATTACATACACATGCTGATAAGAAGGTATTGAAAAGATTTTGATACCTCCGTGGTTTAGAAAAAAGTACACCTTTTCATATCATGTATGTTCCACCAAGTATTTTTCCATTTTGGTTAGTGGAATTAGTCTCCTGTTTCTTGGTGTACCATTATTTCTTTATTCTTCTCTTATTCTACTGCATTTTCCCCTTAGTTTATAATTATTTGTTGGTGTCTTTATTCTTTGGATACCTCTTTATTTTCTAGATATCCGTACCCAAAGATCCAGCTTCAGTCATCTGTAGTAGTAAGAAAAATGAGAGCATTAAAAAAGTAAAAACAAACTAGTATCCAGTGTCCCCATCATTTCATAAATTAAAGAACATTTTAACTTCCAAAGTAGAGACATCATTTTGAATTAAAATTGAGTCCATTCACTTGAATTAGTTCAGCTTAATGAACTGCACAATATTACTGGTTTTCTTATGTTGCCATATAATCATAGAAACCTTGTCAGTTGAGTGCCAGGTAACCACTACTACTATGCTTCCTTATGCTTATCAATGAGAAAGGCCAAAGAGCCTTCCCAGTTTGGGACTTTGAACATTTCCCAAATGAAATAAATTGAAGTTAGGGATAAAATGAAATATTTTGTTCTGTTTTTTTTTTTTTGTGTGTGTGTGTGTGTGTTTATGTGTATAGGGTCAATAAGTTGGCAGAGTCACAAATAGCTAGTCAGGCTGTCCAGGTCCCTTCCTGGAAGGACCAAAACAAAAGACAAGATAACAACGAGGATCTGCGTGTACCCAGAAATTACAAGAGATCAACTTCAGACGCTTGGAATGAGCTTGTTGCCACTGAATTCAATACTGGGGTGAGTAAACTTAATAATAATGTAAACCTAGTATGTTTGGTTTGGGTATAAGGTATGCATTTTGTTTAACATCTGAACTTGAAAGATGTTTTGAGCTTAGCCAGTTTAGCTGGAACTAGCCATATTTCCAGCCATATTTGGAACAGTCTGCACTACAGCCTCATTAATTTCCTGATGTAGGAGAGACGGGTTCTAGATAAAATTACAGTTACTACTGTCAACGTTGTTATTTCTCAGGGTCACTTTGAAAAAGTCTCATTGTAAATTTTTTCTTTGTTCTGTGACAACACCTAAAAGTTATGACTGCTGTTTTTAGAAGATACTGGTTGATCAGATTTTGGACAGTTTCTCAGTATGAACCCAGAACATGTGTATTAAACATTCAAAGGAGATACTGAAACATCAGTCTAGACCTTGGGACCCTTCTGAGAGAGAAGATATTATAGTGTGAATAAGGATAAATACAGTGTGAAGGTTCTTCCCGTCTAAGGATTTCATGCACGTGATAGTATAGTCAAAAACACCAAATACGGGAGAAAATTGACAAAGCTAACATCTTGTAAATCTCCAGTGTCTTGTTTTCAACAAAAAATTATAAGACACGCACAGTGGAAACAGTGGTTTATCCAAATGGATAATATGAGGGAGAGAAAGCATACCCATGGAAATTTGAAGCCTGAATAATGTACATGGAAGCCTGAATAATGTACAATTTGAAAGAACGTAGTACACCAGTATTCAGCAAGGTCAAATAATAAAGAAAACCATACACAACAGCTAAAGGAAACTGGGAAAAGGATGCATAAATAAAATGAGAATTTAAATAAAGAAGTAAGTACTATAAAAATAAAACAAATAACTGAAACTCAGAGAAAAATGAGAAACTCACTGGAAGGATTGAACAACAGATTTGATCAGGCAAAAGAAACGCTCATTAGATAATTCATATAATGGAAGCTGAAGAGCAACAAGAGATGGTTTGAGACTGCTGAGCACAATTTAATGGAAATATAGGACAATATCAGGCAAACCAACATAAATATCATGGTAATCTCAGAAAGTGAAGACAGAGAGAAAGGGGCAGAAAGAATATTTGAAAAAATAATGGCATAAAACTTTCTAAATTTAATGAATGGTATACACCTAAAAATCATGATGCTCAATGAACTCCAAGTAGGATAAACCCCAATGGATCCACACTAAGAAACATACAATTGAGATCTGAAAAACTAAGAGATAGTCCTAAAAGCAGCAAGGCAGAAATTAACTGTCACCTACAAAATACCCCACGAAGATTGAATGCCAATTTCTCTTAAAAAATATTGGAGGCCAGAAGACTGTGGAATGGCATGTTTAAAGTGCTGAAAAAGAGAAGAATGTTTCTGGTAAAATCGTCCTTCAAAAATAAGGGCAAAATTAAGATGTTCACAGATCAACAAAAGCTCAGATTATTTATATCCACCAGAGCAGCCAACAAGAAATGCTAGAGAGTTTTTCAAAAGAGAAAAAAGGACACTAAAAAGTAACTCAAAGTGTTATACAGAGTTTCCATTAAAGGTTAATTGCATGATTAAGTATAAAGGAAAGTTTTAAGGTATTCTTACTTGATAATTCTGACTGGTACGCCCTTCATGCTTTATAATGACATTCATTATAAATTCATAATACAGGGCACATGATATACTAAGATGTAACAGCTACATAAATGGAAAGGAAGGAACTATAGCACTGTAGAGTTTGTATGTTGTTGTTGTTAGGTGCCACCGAGTCAATGAAATACCTGTGCCATCCTCACAATCATTGTTATGCCTGAGCACACTGTTGCAGCCACTGTAAATTAGTCTTGTCTCGCTGAGGGTTTTCCTCTCCTTTGCTGACTCTCTACTTTACCAAACATGATGTCCTTCTCCACGGTCTGGTCCTGCCTGATAGCATGTCCAAAGTATATGAGATGTAGTCTCATCATCCTTGCTTCTAAGGAGCATTCTGATTATACTTCTTCCAGGACAGACTTGTCCATTCTTTTGGCAGTCCATGGTACAAGGTCTGACAATTAAGCTCACAAATTTGTTGTAGAAAAAGTGCTACATACCTCATTGCTGAATATCACTATGGTCACCTTCCAAGTATTCTCCTTGGGAAGCCATGCATTGATGCCAGTGCGTAGTCCACCCTTCAAAGCAATTTTGGGACTCTTTTTCTGGAATGGCCATCAGAGCTGTTATGTTACCCTTGATGTCCTAAATGGCATCAAAGTGTCTTCCTCTCAGTATTTCCTGTATCTTTGGGTAAAGAAAAAACTCACTGGGAGTCGGATCAGGTGAGGAGGGAGGGTGTTCCAATACAGTTATGTGTTTACTGGGTAAGAACTTCCTCACAGACAATAATACAATTAAGTTCACGAACTTTGCCACTGTGCACAATAGCCATTCCAGAAGGGTGGATTAAGCACTGGCATCTGTGCATAGCTTCCCAAGGGGAGTACTTCAAAGGTGACCATAGTGATATTCAGCAATGAGGTATGTAGCTCCTAGAGCAACTAAGTTCATAGACTTAACTGTTGGGCCTTGTATACTCAGTATTCTTGACTAACACCACACTTCAAAGGCATGAGTTCTTCAGTCTTCCATATTCATCATCCAGGTGTCACATGCAACAAAAGACAAAACTTGTAAATGGACCTGATCAAATTTTATACTTTAGTTCATCAAAGGGCTTAACAACAAAACTGAACAGACAATCTAAAGATTTGGAGAAATTTGGGGAGTGGGGAACCATTTATCTGACAATGATTTCATATCCAGAATATATAAAGAAGTTCTACAACTTAACAATAAAAAGACAAATGACCTTATCAAAACTTGAAAGTATTTGAATAGACACTTCACCAAAGAAATACAGATGACCAATAAGCCATGAAAATATACTCAACATCATTTAGTCATTCAAACCCCTGTTGTCCAGTTGATTCTGACTCATAGCATCCCTATAGCACAGAGTAGGACTGCTCCATAGAGTGTCCAACGAGTACCTAGTGCATTTGAACTGCCCACCTTTTGTTTAGCAGCCGTAGCTCCTAACCATTATGCCACCAGGATTCCATTAGTTGTTAGAGAAATGCAAATCAAAACTACAATGAGATGTCACTTTGTGTGAATTAAGATGGCTATGATTTTAAAAAGAATAAAACCAGAAAACAATAGGTACTAAACAAAAATGTGGAGAAATGAGAACCCTCTTCCATTGTGGCTGGCTTCCATTGTGGTGGGATGTAAAATGATACAGCCAATGTGGAAATCAGTCCTACAGTTCCTCAGAAAAAAAAACAATTACCATAAAATCCAAGGATTTCTCTTCTAAGAATGTACCCCAACAGTTTGTAAGCAGAACCACAAATGTTCATTGCAGCCAAACAGTGGAAACAAAATGACTACCAACAGATGAATGGATAACACAATGTGATACATATATACAATGCAGTATTACTGAAGTGTAAAAATGAATGAAATATTTATACACACTACAAGAGGGATGATTTTTTAAAATATACTGACTGAAATAATTCAGCCACAACCAGAAAAATGTGTAATTACACTTATATGAAATATCTAGAATGAGCAAGTATATACAAATCAAAGTTAGTCATTAGGGGACACTGAGCTTTCCATGGGGGGTTGAAAATTTTGGAGGTAGATAATGGTGATGGTTGCACAATGTGGTGAATACAGTTAATGTCACTGATTTATAAATGTGAGGATGGCACGTGTTATGTTACATATATAAATTTGCATGCCACAATAAAACAAAAAAAATGGGGAAAAAATCTTCAAAGGAAAATGGTTATTTACCAGTTTTATAGGTTTGTTTCCCTGTAAAATGGAGGGAAATTGAAATGTTATGATTTAATGTTAAACAAAAGTAGATATAATTCTGTTGGTCAGAATACTGAAAGTGATTGATGAAGAAGCACTTTTTAAGATTTTTTAGTGTAGTTGGATCAGAAGCCAGACCTTAATTCTTTCACCTTATATCTTGCACAATAAAATTTTCTGTCCAGTCTTGTTGTTTACCCAGTCTGGTGCTGGGTTATATTTAAGGATTGCATTTGTATTATATGTGTGTATCTTCCACCATAAAACTCTGATGCATTTATCTTAAAGAGTTTTAACATGAATATGCTACTTGGTTCACTAACCATTTTAATGCTGTGTTTCTCTCCTCTATTTAGTTTCCACTTTATTGCCAGCAATTTTTTTCCATGTATGTAAAGAGGGCACTATTCGTATGGCGCCGCTGGAGGTTGATGTTGATAAACGTACTGGTAGTTTTGTTTGTCACGGCCTATCTCTTACTAAATTTGGGCTCAAAGGACAAGAATCTGTCTACCAGAGAAATGGATTTGAGTCATTATGGCCGAACCATTGTGCCTTACTCAGTTTCAGGGAATTCTCCTTTGGCTCTGAATGTCATAAAGAACCTTGAGATTTTTCTGAAGTCTAAAAATCAAGAACTTCGGGAAGTTCAAGGTAAGACCTGTATTTCCTTAAAAAAAATAGAAAGACTGCTTTTATACGAAGACCTACTTACTAGTTATAAAGAAAGAACTTAGCTATAGTAAGTCTGCTTCTTTTCCTATTTGTCACTGGTATCATAAACCAAATCCATTGCTATCAGGTGGATTCTGACTCACAGAAACTCTATACGACACAATAGAACTACCTCATACGGTTTCCAAGGCTGGAAATCTTTAAGGAAGCAGACTGCCACATCTTTCTCCTATAGAACAGCTAGTGGGTTCAAACCATGAACCTGTTGGTTAGCAGCAGAGCACTTAATCACTGCGCCATTAGGGCTCCTGTATCAAGAAGCAGCTAAATCAGACACAAAAATGTACCCTTCAAACAAGACTACTCACCAAAGTTATTAATTAATGGAGTCATGTTGGTTGTAGGTGCTCTTTCAGCTAATTACATCATCTTTCAGTAAATGAGAAAAAGAGCCAAAAGATTATATTGTTTAGAAGTTCAGCATAGGATTTTTGTTCTCACCACAATACAAATATATCTCTCTAAGCTTTCACAGTGCCACATGTTGGTGCCAAGACCTGAAAGCTGTCTTTCAGCGATACTGATTAAACACTGAGCTGACTGCTCAGAATGTACTTATTTTGTAGTTGTCTTAGGGTTCTAAATAAACAGAATCGGTAATAGATAAATAGATAGGTATGTAAGTAGACTGATTTTGAGGAATTGGCTCACATGACTGGGGAGGCTGTCAAGGCCAAAATATGTACATCAGGTAACAGACTGAAAATTTCAGCAGCCTTTTCTGTTTAGTCTTGCTGGAGAATCCTTCCCTTCTCAGGAATCTTGTTTTTGCTGTTACTGTTTCAAATGACTGAATGAGGACTACCCACGTTGTGAAGGGTAGTCTGCTTAGGCCGAAGTATTGATTTAAGTGTTAATCACTTTTAACTCTTTTCAACTCAATTACTTTTTCCTTTTAATTTTTTGTTGATATTATGTGTTTTAGGAAACCCTGGAAGCATAGTGGTTAAGAGTTACATCTGCTAACCGAAAGGTTGGCAGTTCAAATCTACCAGATACCCCTTGGAAACTCTATAGGACAGTTCTCCTCTGTACTGTAGGGTTGCTATGAGTTAGAATTAACTCGACTGCAATGGTTTTTTTATTTAATGTGTTTCAAGTAATGGAAGGCATGCTGAATCATTGAGTGTCTTCACATTTATGGCAAGTAATATGTTTTTTGCTTTAAGCCTCGTTCCACAGATCATACCAGTGGAGTCCAGAGGTACATATGTGTACCAAATAAAAATGTTCAAAGTTCATACTTTTCCTATGAAAAATTTAGTGATTCCACACCATCTCATACAATACCCTGTAAAAATAGTAATTTGTAGCACATCTCTATTTTTTTTTTTATTTCAAACCATTACATAAGGACAATAGGGTCTGTAGCATATTAACTTAGGGATAGTCCTCCCCTCTTCCTAGCTCATTAGTGCAGCAACCATGAAAAACTGGTAGCCTCACAGTTAGGCAACAAACTAGTACTTTTGGAGGTAAGTCAAACACCCTGGCACACTATCGCTATCACTATTTTGTCAGAATTGGTAGCTGCCTGAAAACTCGCCATAACCAAGGTTTTGTTGCTACAGTATTTTAATTAGGACTCAGTTCTTCAGGGGGCGGGGGCAGACTTGCAAGGGGGTATAATCCCTAGATCGTTACTAATCTGCTGGTCATATCATCACAGGTGGCTAAGGCTGGCTATGATTACAGCAGGAGCGTGGCACAAAGAAATGTAAAAAGAATACATGGAAAATTAGGCAACCACAGTGAATTTTGAAAAGTTCAGAGATCTAGAAGGTTGTGCACATTCAAGGTTGTGCACAGCACATTCAGGGCAGTGTTCATGGATAGGAAGAGCCTAGGAGAAAAGAAGACTCTAGTCAGCCATCTTTGGTTGCTCTCGAGACCCTGCACAATCAGGAAGTGAAAGTTGAGGCAGACTAGCTGATGGCTGATAATATGCCTTAGTGGATTAAGACACTTCAAAAAAGCTTTTCACTGACCACAAAATTAGGTTGACCCAGAGGTAAACCCTAGAGACAAAGCTTAAAAGTAAAAAACATAATGTTTTTAACCCATCAGAGAAATCAGTGGTTCCACACTATAGAGGACATAGAACCTACAGAGTTAGTCTGCATAAGTTACTAAACAAACGAGCAGCAGTAATTACAAAAAAAAAAAATTAACAAGCCTGGGAAGAAACTGATGCCAGAGTTGTTATAATACATTGCCTTGAATTTCCAGTTTTTTACAACAACAAAAAGAGACATCCAGAGAAACATAGAAGTGAGATTCACGCACAAGAAAAAAACAACCAGCAGAGATGTTCTTAAGGAAGACCATTTGTTGTACTTGATAAACAGACACTGTAACTATGATATATATATTCAAAGAACTATGTTTAAATAATTGAAGTGTGGCAACTGTATCTAACCAAATAAAAGTTGTCAATAATAGAGTCCCAAATGGAAATTCTAAAATTGAAAAGTTATAGTAACTGAAATTAAAAGCTCACTAAAGGAGCTTAACCACAAATTTCAATTGTAAGAATAATCTAACAATTTGAAGGCGTTATCAGTAGAGATTAACCCATAGAATATAAAAATAAAATACTTTAAAAAAAAAAGAAGAGCTTCTGAGACAAGTGGGACAACATCAGGCATACCAAACCCCAAACCAAACTAACTGCCATCAAATCAGTTCCAACTCATAGCAACCCTATATGACAGAGCAGAACTGCCCTATAGAGTTCCCAAGGAGTACTTGGTGAATTCAAACCACCAACCTTTTGTTCAGCAGCCATAGCAGTTAACTACTATGCTATGAGGATTTCCTCAAGCATACCAGCATATGCATAATGGAAGTCCCAAAAGAGAGAAAAGGTCCAAAAAAAATTAGAAGAAATATGGCCAAAAACTTAACCAAATTTGATGAAAAAATGTTGTTACACATCCAAAAGTGTAATGAACTCCAAGTAAGAAAAACTCACATATCTCCACAAATATGATGTGATGAAATAGTCAAAGACAAAGAGAAATCTTGAAAGCAGAAAGAGAAAAACAATTTATCGTATACAAATTATATGTAATACTTTCTCAACTGACTTTTTCCAGAAACCCATGGAGGCTACACACAGACAGAGATGATACATTATAAAGTACTAAAAGAAAAATTTGTCAGTCGAGAGTCCTAATCAAGCAAATCTTTTTTTAAGAAAATTTTGTTGTGCTTTAAGTGGAAGTTTACAATCCAGATGAGTTTGTCATACAATAACTTGCACACACACACTGCTGTGTAACTCTAGCTGCTTGCCCCACCATGTCACAGCACACTTCTCCTTTCTACCTTGTATTTCTCTTTCCATTCAACTGTCTCCTGTCTCCCTCTGCACTTGCATGTCACTAGCATGCCAGCTACCCAGCTGGCTTCATTTGTGTACTTAAGTGAAGAAGCACACTCTTCACCTGTATCACTTTATGTGTTAAAGTCTAGTCCAATCTTTATCTGAAAAGTTGGCTTCAGGGGTGGCTTCAGCCCTTGGCTAACAGGGAGTTTGGGGGCCATATCTTCCGAGGATCTTCCAATCTGTCAGATCATTAAGTCTGATCTTTTAATAGAGTTATAGTTGTCCACACCCGTTTTCCTCCTGCTACGCCAGGGACTCTATGTTGCATTCCCTGTCAGGACAGTCATTGGTGGTGGCTGGACACCATCTGGTTCCTGTTTCATGTCTGTGTATTCCCTGGGTTGTATTGGCCCTTGTGTCTCTTAGGCTTATGTTTTCCTTATGTCTTTGATTTCTTTCATTCTCCTCTATCAAGCAAATCTTTCTTTCAAAAATGAAGAACAAATAAAGACATTTGGAGATAAGTGAGAACTGAGAAACTTATTGCCAGCAGATGAGCCATTTAAGAAATAGTAAAGAGAAAAACTACTGGATGTGGGAGGCTAAGATGGCAGACTAACCATGCAGTTCCTCTGATCCCTGTAATGACTAAGGCCTTGAAAAACTACTGAACAGAACAGAAAGGACACTCTAAGAGCCCCAAGATTGGGCACAAAGTAGTGAGATCAGACTGGGTGACAGGAAGGGGAACAACTACGTTTGTCAGAACCAAATCAGCAGCACAAAGGGTCCTGCTTCTGCTGGAGCACTAACAGAGAGGTTTAGCACAGTTGCAGAAGGCATCTTTGTCAGCTTGGAGGCTAGGACTGGGACTGCTATGCCTGAGAGAATGACTTGGGCTGGCTGCCATGGTGAGCAGAGGCACCTGACTAGAGAATGTCTGTCTCAACCAAGAAGCAGAGCATAGCACAACCGTATCTAGAGAACACGGCAGCAGCTGGCAGGCAAGTGCAGCAGCGCCCTTCCCCATCTTCTCTGAGCTACACCAGTGGCTAAATTCTGGTGCACAACTTGGGCCAGAAGTAGGATTTCACCTGCGTGCCCTGAACCTTCCTCTTGTGCTCAGAAAGGGAAACAAAAAATGGTTGAAGAAAATTTCCGCTGACTCTCCTGAGCTGTAGTGCAGAGCCGCTGGCAAATTCTACCCAGTTAATCGTCTAAAGCTAAGTGCTCATGATTCCTCAAGGCTTAATCCTTTCCTACATGCTGACACCTTTTTTTGTTAACTGGGAGGTGGGGGATGGGAATCATCCAGCAAATATGCTGAACTGCAGTGCCAAAGTAAACTGTATAGCACAGTAGAGAGACGGTACATGAGATAGCCACATTTTGAGATCCCAGCTGCTGACTAAGGGCACCACTGTCCCTCCACCGTCTCTTTTCTGAGCTGTGCCATAGATTCTGCAGTTTTGCAGTGGGAAGGGCAGCTTGGCCTGGATGCCATCTTGGTCAGCTGGGAGGCAGAGTCACTGAGCTGGAGGCCTCAGCAGGAGCTAATTCCCAAGCTGAGAAACAGTATCAGTGTGGAAAGTGCTTCTCCAGCAGAAAGGCTGTGTTTAGCACAGTGTAACCTTATGGGTGGGGGCCGGCTGAGGATGGCAACAAGGCCATAACCCCTCCCTACTTTGAACTACATCATAGCATCTGAGAATGAACAAAGAGGTGCTTCTGTTGTCAGCCAGAAGGTGGGACCTGCCACACCTGCCACCCTGTATGATTTTGGTAGCTGTTGAACAGCTTCGAGCTATTTAAAATAAGACTACCTGGAGAAATAACAGCTGAGCAGCCCAGTGACATCTCTTCCAACCTTTACTGACCCACATCATAGGGTTAGTTGTTAACCCCCCCGTGACTCCATAAGTAGGGCACCATCTTTGCCAGCCAGGAGGTGGAGCCTGCCACCTCAGAGAGTCCACTGGGTCCAGTCACTAGAGTACACAGAGGCAGCTGGTGACCAACTCCCTTCTCAGAACTACACCTCAGCTCCTGTGGAGGTAACACCAGAGAAACTGAAGAACCTCTAGATGGCCCAAAGGCAACAAACCATTCCTAACCATTTAAAGAAACAGTCCACCATGGCTCCAGAAAAATCTCAAAATAATCAAAAAACTTTCCAGATGAAGAAGCCTTTCTGAAACTATCAGAGGTTGAGTACAAAAGAATTACATAGAGAACCCTCCTAGAGGTTAAACAAAATGTGGCAGAGCAAAATGAAAAGCAAGCTATTTGAACTGATGGAACATCAACGACCTGAAATCCAGAAGATCAATAACAAAATTACAGAATTAGACAATTCAAAGCCAAAAGAGCAGAATTGAGAAAATGAAAGTCAGACTTAGTGGACTTACTAACCTTGAGGATAGAGCAACTGATACCAGCATTTATGAGGAGAAATCAGAGAAAAAAGAAAAATGAAGAAGCATTAAGAAACATGTGAGACTCTATCAAAAGGAATAATCTATGGTTAATTGGAGTTTCTGAACAGGGAGGGATAGCTGAAAACACAGACAGTATTATTGTTGACTTGCTGGCAGAAAACTTCTCTGAAATTATGAAAGAAGAGAACATAGATATCCAAGATGTGTATCAAACACCACAAAAAACTAGACCCCAAAAGAAAGACACCAAGATGTAATCAAGCTTAATAAAATGAAACACAAGCAGATGCTCTTAAAGGCAAAAAGGCTCAAAGGAAAGCTAGCATTCAGAGGGAAGACTTTAGGCTTTCATCTGACTTCTTGGCAGAACCTGCCTTGGCAAGGAGACAATGGGGTGACACATTTAAAGACTTGAAGGAGAAAAAATTCTGACCAAGAATTCTATATCCTGAAAAATTGTCTCTCAAGTGTGGAGATCAAATTAAGACATTTTGCAGATAAACAGAAGCTTAGAGACTTTGTAAAAACTAATAAAAACCACAAGAAATACTGAAAGAGGTTGTTTGCTGAGAAAAACAAAGCCATTAAGTGTATATTTAAGGAGGCAATGGAGGTCACAGCACCCAGAGTCCTATTCAGTTAGGCAAGTCACAAAACTCAAAGCTACAATACTAAAAGAAAGGAACAGTGATCATATCATGAAAACTATAGTAGTTATAATGCTTTCAGATGGAAAGGAAGAGAAAAAGATAAGCAGAAGTTAAAATCGGGTTTAAACTTAGCATATCAAGGAAGATTATAGGGGTAGCTGCAAAGCCCAATAAGAGTGCAACACATCAAAACAAGAAATGTAATATAGGAGTCTGAACAAACAAAACCAACACTGAAAAAGATGAAAAGTCAACTCAAAGAAGAATGACTCAGAACAGACTATTAAGAGCAACATAGAAAACACCAACACAAAAATAAGTACATCAAAATGGCAATACTGAACACATACCTATCAATAATTACACTGAATGTAAACAGACTTAACACCAGTTAAGAGACAGTGAGTGACATTCTGGATCAAAAGACACAACCTGTCTGTATGTTGCTTATAAGAAACATGCCTTAGGCTCAAAGACATGAGCAAACTGAAAATTAAAAGGTGGAGTAAGATATGCCAAGCTAACAACATACAAAGAAGAGGTGTGGCAATGCTGATCTCAGATAAAATAGATTTTAATGTTAAACCCACCAGTGTGCACAAGTATGGTCACTGTTTATTGCTGAAACGTTCAATACACAAGCAGGACTTACCCGTATTAAATATTTATGCACCCAATACCAAGGCATCTAAATACATCGAACAAACACTGACTACACTGAAAAATGAGATCGATCACTCCACAATAATAGTTGGAGACTTCAGTACTCCACTTTCAGTTATGGACAGATCATCCAGAAAAAAAGCTCAGTAAAGACACAGATCGTATTGCAACAATTAACCAACTAGATCTCCTTGACATATACAGAACATTTTATCCACCAACAGATAAGTACACGTTCTTTCCAGAATAGACCATGGGTTAGGACATAAAGCAAGTCTCAACAAAAGCCAAACCGTCTGATTATTACAAAGCATCTTCTGTGACCATAAAACCATAAAAATCAAAACCAATAGCAGAAATAACACAAATTTGAACTCATGGAAACTGAACAACACCTTGCTCAAAAAGCCATGGGTCATAGAAGAAATCAAGGATGGAATAAAGTTATGGAATCAAATGAGAATGAAAACATCCTACGAGAACATGCGGGATACAGCAAAAGCAGTGTTCAGAGGTCGGTTTATAAAACACATCAGAAAGGAAGGACCCAAACCAGGAATTAACCCTACAGCTTTGACAAGTGTTGATGTTTTCTATGTTTCTGGTTCTCTCAGACACCGGAAGAAAACAGATAATAAAGATTAGAGCACAGCGAATTAGAGAAGAGAACAATTGAAAAAATTAACAAAACCCAAAGCTGTTTTTTTTGAAAAGATCAACAAAATTGGTAAACCACTGGCTAAACTTGAAAAATAGGAGAGGAAACAAATAACCCAAGTAAGAAATGAGATGGGAGATGTCACAACAGACTTACCTGAAATCAAAAGTATTATAACAGAATACTGTAAAAGACTAACAGATTTGAAAACCTAGAGGAAAGGGACAAATTTCTAGATTTATATCCCTTACCAAAATTATCACAAGGAGAAGTAGAACAACTTAATAAATTCATCACAAAGGAATAGATTGAAAAAGTCATTAAAAAAATTACCAACCAAAAAAAGTCTTGGCTCAGGTTGCTTCACCAGAGAATTCTACCAAACTTTTATAGAAGAGTTAAATCTAATACTACTGAGACTATTTCACAGCTTAGAAAGGGATAGAATACTTCCAAATTCATTCTATGAAGCCATCATAACCATGATATCAGAGCCAGGGAAAGATCCCACAAAAAAAAGATAATTACAAGTCAATATCACTCATGAACCTAGATGCAAAAATTTTCAACAAAATCCTTGCCAATAGAACTCATATCAAGATATCAAAAAAATAATTCATCATGACCAAGTTGGGTTCATACCAGGGATGCAAGTCTGGTTAAACATCAGAAAAACAATTAATGTGATCAACCACTAAATAACACAAAAGGATCATCTGATGTTGTTAATTGACGAAGAAAAGGCATTTGACAAAGTCCAACACCCATTCATGCTTAAAAGCTCGCAGCAAAATAGGAAAAGAAGGGAAACTCTTCAATGCAATAAGGGACATCTACGCAAAGCCAGCCACCTACATCATCCTGAATGGAGAGAGACTGAAAGAATTTCCCTTGAGAATGGGATCTAGACAAGGATGCCCATTCTCACCATTTCTATTCAACATTGTAGTAAAAGTTTTACCCAGAGCAATTAGATAAGACAAAGGGCATCTGCATTGGCAAATAAGTAAAAATCTCCCTATCTGCAGGTGATAAGATTCTATATGCAGAGAATCCTAAAAAATCCATAAGTAAACTACTCAAACTAAGAGTTCAACAAAGTATTAGGATATACAATAAACAAGTGAATCAGTAGAATTCCTGTGTACTAACAAAGATACCATCAAAGAAGAAATCACCAAATCGATGTCATTTACTATAGCCCCCAAGAAGATAAAATACTGAGGAATAAATCTAACTACAGAAACAAGAGACCTATACAAAGAGAACTACAAGACCTTACTGCAAGAAACCAAAAGAGACTTACATAAATGGAGAAACCTACCCTGCTCATGAATAGAAATACGTAACATTGTGAAAATGTCTATTTTACCCAAAGCAATCTACATATACAGTGCAATCCCAATACAAATTCCAGTGACATTTTTTAATGAGATGGAGAAACAAATCACCAACTTTGTTTGGAAAGGGAAGAAACCCCAGATAAGCAAAGCACTATGTAAGAAGAACACAGTGGGAGGCCTCACACTACCCAACCTTAGAAACTACTGCACTGCCACAGTAGTCAAAACATCCTGGTACTGGTACAAAAAGAGGAATATAGACCAATACAACACAGTTGAGACCCTAGAGATGCCACAGTCCTCCTGTGAACAGTATTTAACAAAGACACTAAGATTGTAAACTGGGGTAAAAACAGTCTCTAACCAATGGAGCTGGCAAAATTGTATATTCATCTTTGAAAAACTGAAATAGAAGCCATATCTTGCACCTTACACAAAAACTAACTCAAACTGGATCAAAGAGCTAAATACCAAACTTAAAACAATAAAGATCATGCAAGAAAAAATAGGGTCAACAGTAGGAGTTTTAATACACAGCTTAGACTTCAAAACCTGACAAAGCACAATCAACAGAGGAGAAAATAGATAGATGGGAACCGCTGAGAATCAAATACTTTTGCTCATCCAAAGACTTTATCAAAAGAATTAAAAGACCACCTACAGAACAGGAAAAAATATTTGGCAACTACATGTCAGACTTAAGTCTGATCTCCATAATCTATAAGGTACTGCAAAATATCAATAAGAAAAAGGTAAATAACCCAGTTAAGTGATGAGCAAAGGAGATGGACAGAAACCTCACCAAAGGGGATATCCACGCAGCCAAAAGACACATGAAGAAAGGCTTATGATCATTAGCTATTAGAGAAATCCAAATCAAAACTACAAGGAGATACCATCTCAACCCGACGAGGTTGATCCAAAACACACAAAACAAATGTTGGAGACGGTGTGGAGAGATTGGAACTTTGCTTCATTGCTGGTGGGAATGTAAAATGGTACAGCCTCTTTGAAAAGCAATTTGGAGATTTCTTAAAAAGCTAGAAATAAAAATACCATATAATCCAGCAATATTTGTAATATTGCTGTTTGTAATGTTTCCTACAGAAATAAGGGTTATCACATGGATAGATGCTGTTTGTAATATTTCCTACGGAAATAAGGGTCATCACATGAATAGATAACATGCACATGAATGTTTATTGCAGCACTGTCCACAATAGGGAAACCCTGTTGGCATAGCGGTTAAGTGCTATGTCTGCTAATGAAAAGGTCAGCAGTTCAAATTCACCAGGCATTCCTTGGAAACTCTATGGGGCAGTCTACTTTGTCTACAGAGTTGCTGTGAGCTGGAATAGACTCAATGGCAGTGAGTTTGGTTTTGGAGTTTTGGGGGGTGTTTTGGTCCACAGTAGCAAAAAGATGAATTAACCTAGGTACCTGTCAACAAATGAATGGATAAACAAACTTTGGTATATTTATACAAGGGAACACTATGCAATGATTTAAAAAAAAAAAAAAAGATTTTATGAAACATGTCATAACCTGGATTCAAATGGAAGACATTATGCTGAAAAAAATCAGTCAGTTGCAGAAGGACAAATATTGTATGAGACTACTATTATAAGGACTTACGGCCTGTGCACAGAAGAAAATACTCTGATGGTTACAAGGGTGAAGAGGGATGAAGGGAGGGGGTATTTATAGATTAGATAGTCAGTAGGAATTTGGCTGGACGAAAGAAGTGGCAGCATGCAGTAGAAGGCAGGTCAGCACAACTGGACTACACTGTAAGCTAAAAGGTTTTCTAAATATAGCCCTATGGTTTAAAGGACAGTAGCAGGGACAGGGGCCTCAGGACCATGGTTTTAGGGGACACCGAGGTCAATTGGCCTTACTAGTCTTCTTCTCAAAGATTGTTCTGCATCCCATATTGGTGAGTGGCACCAGGGGCCTTAAAAGCCAACAAGCTGCCGTGTAAGAAACATTAATTGGTCCCAAGCTACTTGGAGCACATGAAAACCAGGAACGTCAAGGACATGAGGAAAATGTTAAGTCCAGGAGACGGAAATAGCAATATGGTTGGGAGGCTACTAGCAGGAGACCAGAAGAACTGAACGGCACCTGGCCACCACCAAAGACAGCCCTGACAGGGAACACAGTGTAGAGCCCCTGACATAGCATGAGAAAAAGGGGCGTGCAGATTTAGAACAAAGACCAGACCCTGGAGGGTCCCCTGAGAACATGGCCCCTGGACTTGCTGCTATCCCAGATCTGAAACCAACACTTCAGACAAAGATTGGACTGAACTATGGGACACACAGTGATGCAGGTGGTATATGTACTCTATGGTTTAATATGTATGTGAGGCTGTCCAACTGGTTTCTTTTTAGAGGGGAGAGGAGAGAGTGGAGGGGAGGGAGCAAGTGTTGTTAGAGTGCTGGCAGAGTGAAAAAGACGAATGTGTTGTCACAGGGTGAAGAGAGCAGATACAATTGTATAGAGGTGGGTGCTCAGGGTATTATAAGGCAAATTGACTTGGATTGTAAACTTTCACTTAATCACAATTTTTAAAAAAATAGTACAGGGAACTCCTTGGGCTGAAATGAAAGACAGTTGATAGTAACTCATGTCTATATGAATAAATAAGAGGACTGACCAAGATAATTATAGATAAATGCAATATAAACATATTTTAACTATTTTCTTCTCTTAACTAAGACACTTGAAAAACAATAACTGCACATTTGTGTTAATGGACTTATATAAAGTGTAATTTGTACTACAGTAGTATCACAAAGGAGGAGGGAGGAAGGGAGCTATGTTAGAGCAGAATTTCTGTCTACTATTGGAACGAGGTATGTTGGTAGTCATCAGAAGTAGATTTTTTTAAGGTAAGCTGCATATTGTAATCCCCAGTGAAACTGCTGAGAAAATAAGTAAAATAAATATAAGGGGAAAAGAAACTTAAATAGTACACTGTAAAATAAATGCCTAATCTGCTATACAGACATGGTAATCAAAACAACCCGGTACTGGTATGGTGGCAAACATGTGTACCAGTGGAACAGATTCAAGAACCCAGACATAAATCCATCCACCTATCGTCAACTGATCTTTGACAAAAGGCCAAAGTACATTAAGTGGCGAAAAGAGAATTTTTAACAAATGTGTGCTGACAAAACTGGGCATCCATTTGTAAAGCAAATGAAACAGGACCCATACCTGACGCCATACGCAGAAATACAGCAAAATGGATCAAAGACCTAAATATAAAACATAAAGTGATGAGGATTATAGAAGAAAAAAGAGGGACAGTATTACGGGCTGCTTATTGTAATCTGAGGAACATAAACCAAGTGACTAGGAACTCCTAAAAATGAAACACTCTCATCAAAAGACCTTGCCAGCCAGCCAAGTGCCGTCGAGTCGGATCCGAAAAGACCTTACCAAAAGAATAAAAAGAGAACCTACAGACTGGGGAAGAATTTGGGCTACAACTTGTCTGACAAGAATCTCTGAAATGTGTAGAATACTTCAGCACTTCCACCACAACAGGACACAGTATCCAATTTAAAGAAACGGCAAAGGATACGAACAGACACTTCACCAAAGAAGAGATCCAGGTGACTGACAGATGTATGAGGAAATGTGCATGGTCATTAGTCACTAGTGAAATGCAAGTCAAAACTTCAGTGAGAGATCATCTCACCCTGACATTACTGGCACTAATAAAAAAATAGAAAAAAACAAATGTTGATGAGGTTGAGGGGAGATTGGAACTCTTATGCACTGCTGATGCAAATGTAAAATGGTGCAACCACTATGGAAGACAATATGGCTCCTCTTTTAAAAGCTAGAAATAGAAATAGCATACTACCCAGGAGTCCCATTCCTGGCAACATGTCATAGAGAAATAAGAGCTGTTATACAAATAAAGCATGTGTAGCTATGTTCATTGCAGCTTATTTACAAGAGGAAGAATATGGAAACAACCTAAATGCCGTTTAACAGATAAATGGATAAATAAATTGTGGTATGGACACACAGTACGTATGCAATGATAAAGTACAATGATGAATCCTTAAAACACATCATGAAAGAGGAATCTGGAGGGCATTATGCAAGAGAAATAAGTCTATCACAAAAAGATAAATCTATGAAAACACTATTATAAAAACCTCGAAAAAGATTATAAATGGAAAACAATCTTTGATAGTTACAAAGGAGGGGAAGAATGGGAGAGAAATCATTAAGATAGCAGACAAGTATTAACTCTGATGAAAGGAAAGGCAACACACAATACGGGAAAGTCATAGAAGCTTGCTAGACACATGCAAACACCCTGAGGGACCGAGTTACTGACACTCAGGGCTGGGGACCATGGTCATTTGGTACAACATGGTTGATAAAGAAAATGGCTCACATTCTACCGTGTTTTCAGTAGTGTCTGAGGTCAGAAAACCTTGCAGGCCACCATCCAAGATACATCTATTGGTCCCATCCTGCCTGGAGCAAAGAAGAATGAAGAAAACCAAAGCCAAGCCAAGCACCAAAACCAAAGACATAAGGAAAACATTAGTCCAGAGAATAAACGAATCACATGAACAAGAGTCTCTACCAGACTAAGCCCAGAAAAACTAGATGGTGCCTACCTATCACCACCGACTGCTGTGTCCAGAGTCATGATAGAAAGTCCCACCCAGAGAGAGCTGGAGAAAAACAGAACAGAATACAAGCTCTCCAAAAAAAGACCAGCCATACTGGTCTGAGAGAGACTGGAGGAAGTCCTGAGACTATAGCCCCTGGACATTCTGATAACTCAGAACCACAGCCATTCGCAAAGTCCACTGTTCAGGCAAAGATTAAAAAACAAAACTGCATTGCCATCAAGTTGATTCCAACTCATAGTGACCCTATAGACAGAGTAGAACTGCCCCCATAGAACTTCCCAAGGAGCACCTGGTAGATTTGAATTGCCGACCTTCTGGTTGGCAGCTGTAGCATTTACTATGCCAACAGGGTTTAGACAGGTGAAAAACAATAACACATGTGAGGAACATGGTTTTAAGTTTGAGTATATGAGACCAAATGAGTAACAGCTGCCTAAAAGTGAAGACAGGAGGCAGAAAGGGACAGACAAAAGACTTGGGAAACGCAAGATGAAAAGGGAAAGGGTGAGAGTGCTGACACAATACAGGGGTCACAACCAATGTCATAAAACAACTTGTTTGTAAATTTTTGAATGAGAAACTAATTTGTGCTGTAAACTTGCACTGAAAGCACAATAAAATTCTAATAAAAGAATGCCAGCAAATTAAACCCGAAAATGATAAACAATTTAAAATATTAATACAAATGTGTAATAAGGAAATTCAAAAAATTGAAAAGTTCATTGTCTGAAAGTTCAAGAATTTATAAACCACAAGCCACACTGATTAAGAAAAATACAAGACACATATAGATTACCAGTATCAGAAATGAACAAGGAGATACAATACAATCATTATAGATATTCAAATAGTTGTCAAGAGGAAATAATCAAAAACTTTATGCCAGTAGTTCTTGAAATTTGAGTGAAATGGACAAATTATGACAAAAATACAATCTACCAAAAATACAAGAAAAATAACTATAGAAATTTTAACTAATTAAAAACTTTCCACAAAGAAATGTTCAGGCTCAGATGGCCTCATAAATTGTTTCAACCCCTACTAAGTTATTGAGACTTGTTTTACAGCTCAGTATATGGCCTGTCTTAGTAACTGTTTGATGTGATTTTGAAAAGAATGTGTATATTTTCTGTTGTTGGACAGTATTCAATAAATGTCAGTTAGGTCAAAAAAATGCTTTAATGCAGAAAGGTAATAAACAGAACAGTAAGGATATAATACAGAAAATAAATAGCGAAGTGATGGGCATAAATCCTAGCATATGAATTAATTACATTGCATGTAAATGGATTAAATGGTAATCAAAAGACAAAGGTTGTTAGAGTGTTTTTTTTTTTTTTTTTTTTAAGAATCCAAATTAGATGAAATGGACAAATTCCTAGGAAACAAAAGTTACCAAAACTTACAATGGCACTGAAAAGAATAAAATACTTCAGAATTGATTTAACAAAATCCCTTTCAAGATTCTAGTAAGTTACTAGTAATTTCTATTTTTTGAATCAAAATTAGCAAGATTTGTAATTTGTACTTTCACATACATTTCAGGATCAGTGTCAATTTCAAAAAAAAAATGCTAGAATTTTGACAGGAATTATATTGAATCTGTAGATCAATTTGGATAGAAATGACCTCATAACAGTGTTAGGTCTTCTAACACATAGCGTAAAATGCCTCTTCATGTGTTTGCTAGAAAGCCAAAGCCACCGCCATGGAGTCAGTTCGAACTCATAGCAACACTATAGGTCAGAGTAGAACTGCCACAATAGTTTCCGAGGAGTGCGTGGCAGATTTGAATTACAACAAACTACTACAGACTTGAACTACTAACAAACATTGCACTTAAGCATTATAACACCAGGTTTTCCATTAGAACCTCTTGCAATTCTAAGTATGAGATCCAACAATTAAGTCCATGAACTGAATTGTTCTAAGTTGTGACATACCCCACCGCTGAATATCACCATGCCAAGCCAAGTGCCGTCGAGTCAGATCTGACTCATAGCAAACAACCCTTAGTCACCTTCAAAGTACTCCACTTGGGAAGCTATGCACCAATGGCAGCTCCTTGTCCACCCTTCAAAGCAGTTTTGGGACTCTTTCAAGTTGGCAACTAAATCGTACAGTTGTCTAGCAGGGAGTTTTTAACCAGTTAACTAACTGTAGTGGAACACCCTCCCTACTCACCTGATCTGGCCCCCAGTGACTTTTTTCTGTACCCAAGATAAAGGGAATATTAAAAGTAAGACATTTTGATGGCATTCAGGACATTCAGGGTAATACAACAACAGGTCTGATCGCCGTTCCAGAAAAAGAGTTCCAAAATTGCTTTGAAAAGTGAACTAGGCCATGGTGTCAGTGCATAGCTTCCCAAGGGGAGTGCTTCGAAGGGGACCGTAGTGACATTCAGCAGTAAAGTATGTAGTGCTTTTTCTAGGATGAGTTCACGAACTAAATTGGCAGACCTCATATTTTATTCTTTTTGATGCTATTATAGGGGTTAGTGATGGGATAGAATTCTTGAGGAATAAGCTTAAGGTTTGAAATATCCAGTGTCAGAAGTTGGAAAAGGAAGCTAAAAAAAAAAAATTCTTTGTGTTTCAGCATTCATAGTAAGTGAAGTATTACATGTTAACTCACTAACCTGATTCCTTTCTTTATTATAGGCAATGTTATAGATTATATATTGAAAAGTAAAGAGTGCCGTAACTTCTGCATCATTGCATTTTCCATTGAGATTAAGCAAAACAAAACAGTTTTTACTCTTTTGTTCAATAATGAGGCATACCATTCATCTTCAACATCCCTGGCGGTATTAGACAACATCCTTTTCATGTCACTGTCTGGTCCCAGTGCTTCCATTACAATTGCCAACACGCCTCAACCTTTCCCTCTTTATGATGCTGAAGTAGGGTATGTATGATTTTTCCTTTCACTGGGATTGTAATTTATTATATTCCCTTGCCACTTGAGCAAATAACATTGAAAATAACTACTGAAATCAGCTTTTTCTACTTTCCTTTAATCTTCTGTAGGCCTACAAGTGGACTGGAAATAGCAACAAAATTGGTTTTTGGCATGGCTATTATGGCCAGTAGCTTTTGTCTTCAGACAGTGACTGAGAGAGTCACTCAGGCAAAACACATCCAGTTTGTGAGTGGAGTCTATGTTATTATTTACTGGCTGGCTGCTTTGTTGTGGGATCTCACCTGGTACTTTTTTAACTGCTGCTTATTACTGGTAAGTATTAACTAGCATTAAGGCTCATTTTCCTTATGCCCCACTGTAAATTCCTGTTCAGCTAATTGTATCTCAGGATAAAGTTTGCCAAGAAATTTGAATCTACTTTGGCTTATTCTCTAGAGAACACATGAGCATCTAGTTGTGGGAGTAGTCTTCCTCATATTCTTTGAATTGGACAAAATTTTTTTCTTATATTTTTTTGTGTATTTGTTCATTAGTATGCCCAGTCCCCAAAAACTGCTCTATGTAAAAAGGCTATTGCTTGTCAGGTGTTCAGATCCATGAGTTACTCCTTTGAAACACTATGTAGACAGCTCTACTGTGTCCTGTAGGATCTCCATGAGTTGGAATTGACTCAACAGCAACAGGCTTATTTGTTTGTTTTGGTTGTTCCTCACTACTGAGAGTAGCTAAACCATTGTTCACTGATGCAGTGATGAGCTCTCTGGTGAAAGTGGATGGAAGCACACAGCTTAAACTCAAGACATATGTGAGACTTCATGCTAAAATTCAGCCCTCATTTTCACACCCAACATCCACATCAAGGAGGACTGTAAAGCAGAACTAGTTTTGACTCAGCCACTCAATTCTAGACACTGAGGAAGTGGTAGAGAGAATGAGCATGTAAGGATGTACAGCACCTTTTTTTTCACTGAGGTTAAGTGAAAGTATACAGTCCAAATCAGTTTTGCATGTCCATCTATCTGCAGCTTCCTCTGCTCTCCTGACTCAGTGGCAGAACACTCCTCCTTTTCACTCTATATAGCTAGCATCCTCTTAACAAGCAAGGATGTACAGCACCTTTTAATATGATGATTTTGCACATTAGTGAACTATGGCAACTTCTTATATCTTGTATGCATATTATGTTGTGGGTGAGAAAGCTATGAAAACTATATAGTGAAGAACTATATAGGTAGAGAGGCCAAATTCCTTGCTCCATAATAGGTATGGGAGACACAAATATGAATAAGACAGCATGTCAGCCTTCAAATAGTTGATAGTTGGCATGGGATCATCATGCAGCCAGCTCAACAGCAGCTGTCAACAACATGGGCATGGAAATAGATCTTTATAAAATACCATGTTAATTTCTGTGAAGAGTGAACTATTGATTCCTCATTAAACTAAGACAAAGGAATATGGAATGGGTGGTGAAAGAAGGTAGTTCTAAATACCAGTTAAAAATCAAATGATGAGTTGCAGAATGAGAACTGTAATTGTAATGAGTATTTCTTGCTGGTATGTTTACTTTGAATATTTTTACTTTCTTACAAAATATGTAAACGCATCTAGTGTGTTTTCAGCTTTACACATGTTAGTTTTATTGTATTAGCTGCAAATATGACTTTGTAATTATCTTCAGAAATGATGTGCATAGATGTCAAGTTGGCAAGGGATAGACTTATGTGATTGTTGAGGTTGTATGCCAAGTTAGCCAGGCCATGATTCTCAGTAGTTTGGCAGTTATGATGTATTTCCGCAGTCATAATGATGTGATCAAGTTTATGATGAGATCTGATACAATGTGATCACATCCATGATGGGATCTGCTGTAAGTAGCCAATTTTCTGTGAAAGGGAGTTTACTTAGGGCGTGGCCTGCATCCAATATAGGTGTACTTTCTAGTAAGCCTGTCTAACTTTTGCTTGCTGTAGATCCTGGAAGTAGTTCCTGTTCATCCAACTGCTCGTTCTTGGACCTTGAGCTAGCTGCTCTGTCCTAATCTTGAGCCACATCAGCCTCCACAGTCTAGTAGCCGGAGGCCTGTTATTTGACCTGCCAGTCTTGAGTTCATCAACACCTGTAGCTACATGAATTAGGAGAAGCCTCCAGCCTGACCGTAGACTTGGGACTTCCCAGAATGTACAACCGTGTAACCCATTTCCTTAATATAAATCAATCTCTCTCTCTCTCTCTGTGTGTGTGTGTGTGTGTATGTATATACATGTACATGCTTGACTGGTTTGCTTCTATAGAGAACTCAGACTAAAATGGAAGGCAAGTTTACATTGTCTTGCCGAAGAGACAGGGTTCCTGTTTCACCCTTTTTTTCTGCCTGTCAGACTAGCAAGCCATTAGTTTTACCCACTGTTCATACATCAGAACTAGGATCAAGCTAACTATGTCACTGTTTCCAAACTCTTCCAAAGAACTACCTTTCACACTACTGTTGTAACTGCAACCATGAGAGGTTAGATCTTTCCCTTTTCCTATATGTAAATCCATGCATGAAAACTGTGGAAAGCTGAACAAGTAACTTCTCTCTTAAGCTGTGGGTAACATATGATCAGGAACCAATAATACTGGAGGAAGAAGTTAAAACTGCATTGAAGGCATTGATGGAAACAAGGCTTCAGGAATTGGTGGAATCTCAGCTGAGATGTTTCAACAAACAGATGCAGCAGTAGAAGTACTCACTTATCTTTACTAGGAAATTTGGAGGACAGCTACCTGACCAACCAACTGGAAGAGATCCTTATTTATACCTATTCCTAAAAGGAGATCCATATCTATGCCTATTCTCAACCAAATGCAGAAATTATTGAACAACATCATTGATATAACACACAAATAAAATTTTACTGAAGACTGTTTAAAAGTGACTGCAGCAGTATGTTGACAGAGAACAGCCAGAAATTCAAGCCAGCTTCATAAGAGGATGTGGAGTCAGGGATATTATTGCTGATTTCAGATGGAGCTTGACTGAAAACAGAGAATACCAGAAAGATGTTTACTTATATTTTATGACTATGCAAAGGCATTCGACTGTGTGGATTATAACCAATTATGGTTAACATTGTGGAGAATGAGAATTCCAGAACACTTAATTATGCTCATGAGGAATCTGTATATGGATCAAGAGGCATTCATCCAAATAGAACAAAGGGACACTGTGTGGTTTAAAGTCAGGAAAGATGTGTGTCAGTGTTGTATCCTTTCACTATAATATTCCAAGAAGCTAGACTATATGAAGAAGAATGAGGCATCAGGACTCAGGACTGGAGGAAGACTCATTAACAATCTACATTATGCAGATGACACAGCCTTGTTTGCTGAAAATAAAGAGGATTTGAAACTGATGAAGATCGAAGTCCACAGCCTTCAGTGTGGATTGCACATCAAGATCAAGAAAATATAAATCCTCACAACTGGACTAGTAAGCAACATCATCACAAATGGAGAAAGGATTGAGGTTGTCCAGGATTTCATTTTACTTGATTCCACAGTTAATGCCCATGGAAACGCAGTCAAGAAATCAATAGATGCGCTGCATTGGGAAAATCTGCTGCAAAGAGCCTCTATAAAATGATGAAAAATGAAGACGTCACCTTGAAGATTAAAATGCACCTGATCCGAGCCATGATATTTTCAGCTGCTTTGTTGTTGTCATTAGGTGCTGCTGAATTTGTTCCAACTCATAGTGACCCAGCAGAATCAAACACTGCCTGGTCTTGCACCATGCCCACAATCATTTCTGTGTTTAAGCCCATTGTTGCAGCTACTGTGTCAGTCCATTTCATTGAGGGTCTTCCTCTTTTTCACTGACCCTCCACACTACCAAACATGATGTCCTTCTCCAAGGACTCATCCCTCCAGCTTGCCCAAAGTATGTGAGACACAGTCTCGCTATCTTTACTTTCAAGGAGCACTCTGGTTGTTGTTCTTAGGGAACAGATCTCTTTGTTCTTTTGGCAGGCCACGGTGCATTCAATATTTTTTTCCAACTCCACAATTCAAAGGTGTCAATTCTTCTTCTGTCTTCCATATTCATTGTCTGGCTTTCACATGTGTATGATATGATTGAAAATACCTTGGGTTGGATCAGGTGCAACTTAATCTTCAAGGTGACATCTTTTCAATACTTGAAAGAGATCCTTTGCAGCAGATTTTCCCAGTGCAAGGTGTCTTTTGATTTCTTGACTACTACTTCCATGGACATTGCAGAACCAAGTAAAATGAAATCCTTGACAACCTCAGTCCTTTCTCCTTTATCACTATGTTGCTTACTGGTCCAGTTGTGAAGATTTGGTTTTCTTGATGTTGAGGTGCAATCCATATGGAAGGCCGTGGTCTTTGATCTTCATCAGTGTTTCAAATCCTCTTCACTTCCAGCAAGCACAGTTGTGTCATCTACATAACGCAGGTTGTTAATGAGTCTTCGTTTGATCCTGATACCTCATAACTCTTCATATAGTCCAGCTTCTCCAGTACAGACTAAAAAGGTGTGGTGAAAGGATACAACCCTGACACACACCTTTCTTGACTTTGAGCCATTCAGTGTTCCCTTTTACTATTCCCATGACTGCCCCTTGATCCATGTATAGATTCCGTAAGAGCACAATTAAGTGTTCTAGAGTGCCCATTCTCAGCAGTGTTATCCATAATTTGCTATCACCCACACAATTAAATGCCTTTGCATAGTGAAACACAGTTCACAGCTTTCTGGTACTCCATTGCATTATATGCATTCAAAGACTGAGCAATGAATAAGGAAGACAGAGAATTGATGCCTTTGAATTGTGGTGTTAGAGAAGAATATTAAGTGTACCATGGCTGCCAAAAGAACAAACAGATCATCCTGGAAGAAGTACAAACAGAGTGCTTCTTGGACATGCCGTCAGAGGGATCAGTCCCTGGAGAAGGACATCATGCTTGGTAGAGAAAGAGGAGGACCCTCAACCAGATGGATTGACCCAGTGGCTACAACAATGGGCTTGAGCATAAAAACAGTCCTGGGTGTGGTCCAGGACTGGGCAGTGTTTCGCTCTGTTGTACATAACGTCACTCTGCATCAGAACTGACTCTGCAGCACCTACCTACAACAACCCCTCACTCAGCCTGTAGGCCTGTCTTCATGAATCCTAAATGATACACCGTTCTATAGAATACACTTAAAGCTCTACATTGCAGAATATGTAGAATTAATAATTAATTATAATGAGTTTAAAATTACTGACTTCACCAAGGAGTTGGACAGCTAAGTCACTGTTTCCTTGGCAGCATACCTCCTGGCTCAGCATTGTGAAGTTCATTTCTAGAAAGTCTTCAGAGTGCTGCTTCTCTTCAGACCTTGTATTGTCAGATATAGCGTACTTTACCAGCTTCATCTTATGTTATTTCTCCCTCATTTATAAACTAATTTTTAGGTAAGGAGTCAGCTCAAGTTTCCTTTTTTTTCCTCCCATAAGCAGCTAACTCATTATTCTAACAACTTTTTTTTAATAGCCAATCTTTTCCACTGATTTGAAATGCTGCCTTTGTTTTACATTAACTAACAATATTTTTTATTCTATTCTGTTAATATTTCCTAATATGCAACTACCAGTCTGTATTAATTATGGTAGTTTTATAATATATCTAATTTCACATTATGAATTGGACTGCATTACTTCCTCCATTAATCTACAGAATTTCCTGGCTACTGTGATATAGTGTATTTACTTGTTTACCTATAAACTTTGCAATGAGTACTAAAATGTTGCTATTTTTATCTGTATTATTGTGAGAGAAATTTGCAGTTTTATCATGTTAGGTCATACCCTACCTAATAACAGTGTATGGGCTTTCCTTTATCCAAGTAGAGATTTAATTTTTTTAAAAAAAAGTTCTAATTTGGGTTATCTCTAAGCATTATAAGCTTGGGGAAAAAAAGGAGCTCTTGATTATCTACAATTTCTTTATTATTGTATTTATTTATTCAGGATTTTAGCCTCCTTACCAAGAGGGGGAAACCAATTATAGTTCTGCCTGTTAGGCTCTTTAACTTAAAATTGCCTGTTATCTTCATACACTTCCTTTAAACACTATTATTTGAATAGAAACTATTTTCAAGAACCTCTTAGAGTTTTAACAGGGACTCTTCTTATTTTAACCCTGCTTCCCATTTATTAGTGGTCCTGTTAAAAACTACTTGTTTTTCAAAAGTGGAAATTTTGCTATCTTTGGACAAACTGATTTCTGGAAAATTATTTTTATTAATACTCCCTTCCTCCTAATCTAGCCCTTCCAAATTTATGCCTACCTGTCATATTCTGGGAGTCCCTAGATGGTACAAAGAATTAAGACACTTGGCTTCTAACTAACAGCAAAAGATTGGAAGTTTGAGTCCACTCATGGGTGCTTCAGAAGGAAGGCCTGGAGATCTACTTCTCAAAATTAAATGTTGAAAGCCCTGTGGAGCTGAGTTCTACTCTGACACACATGGATTCATGATGAGTTGGAGTCAACTTGAGGGCAATTAGGTTGCCTGATTCTGAAAAGGACTTCTTTAAAATTGAAAGCAAAGAAGTCTCGGAGTTGCTAGAATGGATATGGAGGTGGCAGAGTCACAAATTAGAGCCAGATGGCAGAGTATAAAAGAGGGGTGTGATGCTGTAGCAGCCAGAGGGAAATCTTGAGAGAAAGAGTCCACCTTCTAGGTAATTTTAGTTTGGGGAAAATTAAGAGTTGGGCTTAATGCAAATATAATTGCTTCAACTTTTGTCATGAGGAGGGGAGAAAAAAAAAAAAGTACCAAATAGTAAAAACAGAAAAAGACAGAATAGTTATGTTTATTAGAATGGCATGTTTTCAAGAAGCAGTAATTCACTAGGCTCATTAAAAAAAAAAAAAAAAAAAAAAAAAAAACCATTGCCATTGAATCAGTTCTGACTCATGGGGCCCTGTGTGACAGGGTGGAACTGTCCCATAGTTTCCAAGGAGCATCTGGCAGATTCGAACTGCCAGCCCTCCGGTTAGCCACTGTAGCAGTTAACCACTCTGCCACCAAAATAAGGCAGTTTTTTTAATGGATAAAATTATTTAAGTAATGAATAGCTCTGTGGCCTAATAAAGGCAGTACTGGTTTTCTAAGTGTTCTGACTTGATTTCTTGTGGCACAGTGACCTTCCCTTTTAACATTGTACTCTGTCTCAGGTATTGTTCAAATTCCTTGGACTGGATACATTCGTCATGGATTACCACTTTGTGGACACGATGATGATATTTATGATATACGGCTGGTCTGTTGTTCCTTTCATGTACATTGGGAGCTTACTGTTTTCTAGTAGTGCCGTTGCCTACGTCAAGCTCACCATTTTTAACTTGGTTACAACTCTCAGTGGTATCACCATTTACACCACAGTACAATTCTATGGTAAGGGCTTCACACAATTTTTCCTTTCCCAAGGATAAACAATAAATAAATGAGAATGAAAGGGCTTGAAATTAAGAGTATTAATTGCCAAGTAGTTATTTTCAGGAATCCCTGGAAAATTGTGATTTTTGAAAATATGTTTATTGAGTGGGTATGTGAGAGAGGGAAGCCAATTGAGGGGGGGAAAGGGAAGGGAGAAAATGGGTAGAGGAGAGGAAAAGAGAAAGAAGCTGAACCATCTGAAGGATCAGATTCCGTGTCAGTCCAGCCTCATGAAAGGAAGATATAAACAGGGTAAGAGGCTGTAGCACAAATGCAGAAGACATTTCTTTCCTTTGAAAGTTTTTTTTCCTTCCCTTGAGGCTTGGCCTAAGAATGAAAAACAAACCAAACCCACCACCGCCAAGTCAATTCTGACTCTTAGTGACACGACAGGACAGAGTAGAACTGCTCCATAAAGTTTCTGAGGAGTGCTGGGCAGTGACCTAAGAAGAGGTCCTTAAATTTTAACATCTTAACAGAAGTTTGTGTTGCTACCAGAAGTTTGAAATGAGGCAAGCAGACTGGAAAGTGACAAGTCCATTAATGTGACTCCTTTCTAATTTAATGAAGAAGCACATACTATTGAACTTCCTAATGATATTTTTCAGAAGGAAACAACTAACTAAACAACCCTGCCTTTCAGGCCTAGTTCTCAGCAGGATGCCTAGATTAGGTTCTCTCATCTTCCTTCTCTGATTATGAAATTTAAAGGAAGGCTGACTCCATTGATGATTGTCTGATTAACACAAACAGAATTTGTTTTCTTGTTTCTTCCTAGAACATTACTTCATTGAATACCTCTGTAGTTGTGAGTTTGAACTCGGCTAAGTAACCCAGCCTACCTAAAACAGCAAAAATAGGCTTCTAGCTGCATTCCCTGACCTCCCACAAAACTAAACACAGTGTAGGAACTAAACACAGTTTTTATGTTCTTTTGCACCCCTCTCCAACCTGCAGCATTACATGGTGTAAAGAAAGGCTTGAGCCCCTGCATAACAAGCTAAATGAAAAGTAGGGGTTATGGTGTTGGTGCTCAGGCGCTCATTTCATGAGTTAAAGGTATCATTGTCAATCTCCTTTATACCATCTATAAATTTCATCAGTGGCCTGCCCCTCAAATTGATTGTGTTATCTGTTCTGTCTCATATGTTATTTCCTAAAAATTTCCTCTGTTAGAGACTTAGACCTTTGGATTCTTTGGCACTGATACCTGCTTCTTTCCCTTTGCCCCAGGTAGAATTGAAGGTCATTTCTCATAGCAAGTTCACTGTGTCCTTCCTCCCCGTAAGCAACAGGTCTACAAAGTCTTTCAGTTCTCCTACCAGGAAGTACATGTAGACTAGGAGTTTTAACCTTGATTATGGTGTTTATTTTGGGGACATTTTATTGTCTGACCATGGTATGTTATCTTAGTCTAGAGCAATGAGATCTGCCTGGAGTATGCTAAAGTAGCAATCTTGGTTCTATTTTATGTTAAACCCAGATACAGTGAGTTTTCTGAGTGCTGAATTCCCATCATGAAGACTCCTATCCTGGAGTGTAATTTTAGGGTCTTCTAAATCTGTTACTTTTCCTGTTGCATTATGGTATCATTTGTCTGCAGGAGATACCAGTTTCTTCCTTGTGACTGAAAGCAATCTGATTACCAGTCTGTCCATGTTGCTGATTATGGAAATAGTTCCTATTTTATGTCTAATTGTTAAGTTCTGCTATCAGGCTCCTACTCTCTGGGATTCCAGTATTCCCGTTGATTTCAGGGAACCAAATTGCACCACAGCATCCCCTATAATCATTTTCATCCTGCAGAAGACAATCAACACAGAGCTGTTCAAAACAGTTTTTGGTCTTTTAACTTTTTATTGAAGCATAATGGACACAGAGAAAAGTGAAGAGGCCGTAAATGTACAGCTTAATATTTACAAACTGAAAATACTAGTGTAATCTTCCTCTCTCCATTCAGGGCACCCATTGCTCTAGCCAGAGTAGAAACCAGAGAGTAAAGAAATCCCCTGACAGGGAAAACAGTCCCTTAACTTAGTCAGAGTGGAAGGTGGACCTGAAAGGGAAGAACATAGAAAAACTATGGCACAGAAGCGATTAACCTTGACACTTAGAAATTCTCTAGAGAGTTCCATGTCCATGAATTTCTCAAATGTAGTCCTGGAAGAAGGGAGAAAAATACCATCCTCTGAAAATTTGGAAATCACCAAATCAATACCATTTACAGTAGACCTCAAGAAGATAAAATACTTAGGGATAAATCTAACAGAGACATAAAATACCTGTACAAAGAAAACTGGATGACGCTACTATGAAAAGAGACCTGCATAAGTGGGAAAACATACCTTCCTTGAGGTTAAGAGGACTCAACATTATGAGTATGTCTATGCTACCGAAAGCAATCTATAGATAAAATGCAATACCAATCCCAGTGGCATTTTTTTAATAAGATGGAGAAACAAATCGCCAACTTCATGTGGAAACAGAAGAAGCCCCAGAGTAGTAAAACATTACTGAAGAAGAAGACTAAAGTAGGAGGCCTCACTCATGCTACTGGATTTTGGAAACCCTGGTGGTCTAGTGGCTAAGTATTATACTTGCTAAGCAAAGGGTTGACAGTTTGAATCTGCCACGTGCTTCTTGGAAACTCTATGGAGCATTTCTGTTCTGTCCAAGAAGGTCACTATGAGTTGGAATCAACTCAGTGGCAGTGGGTTTGGTTTCTGGTTTCATCGTACCACCATGATAGTCAGAATTTCCTTGAACTGGTAAAACAGCAGATACATAGACCAGTGGTACAGAATTGAATGTCCAGACATAAAATCATCCACCTAAGAGCAGCTAATATTTGACAAAAGCCCCAAATCTGCTAGTTGGGGAAAAGACCCTTTTTAATGAATGGTGCTGGCATAACGGATATCCATTTGCAGAAAAATGAAACAAGACTGATGGTTCACACCATGTACAAAAACTAACTCAGAATGCATCAGACCTAAGTATAAAAGTTAAGATTAGAAGACCTTAGTCTACACCCTATAAAGTCCTTGTCACTTTTTGTCTTTTTTTACATAGCCAACCAATTTCTAAAGTCCTTCCTTCCAGCTACTAGCTTTTAAGATACTCTCTACTCAGGGTCAGCATTAGTGTGGCTTTAGCACTGGAATCATCTCTTGGAAACTCCTTTTATCCAATGCTCTCCTTAGATGGCCACCTCTGTTAGCTGAAAGTGTCTGACAAAAACTTTTCTTGGCTTGAACCTAGCCTTGTTTTGGACTCCCAGTAATTTTGGTATAGAGTTGCATTGCAAACTATCATTTTTAGAGAAACTTCAGTTACTGTGCTACTCTGAAGATGGTTTCCTTTAAAAGCAGATAGAATTTTCTATATTCTATCTCACTGTTCAATCCTAGGCCACATGGCCAATCATAATTTTACTCTCGTACAAGCAAGATTAGAAATGTGAAAAATGTTTGATACTGGTTTCTGGTCTGTACCATGAAGACAAGATGCTACGGAGACACTGTTACCAAAGTCTTTCAACTCTCTGGTTGACAAATCCATGCTACAAGCTATCAAGGGTGAGCAATTTCATGACTAATTACTAGTATTTTTTCAAGGATCATTGCTGGATTGTAATACTTTCTGAGTAGTTTCATCATCTTGGGAGGTTTGTTGTTCTAGGGAGGGTTCACTGTTTTCTTATAACGGAAACTAATTTACTGTCTTTTTAATCACAGTACGTGACTTTCCTGTTGTCACCAAAACCACCATATTTAATTCATTAATGGTGTTTCCTAGCTATGACTTTGTAATGTGTATCAGCAAATTTTTCGATTACTATGACGTGAAAAAACGATGTTCCAAGAAATTCCGAGTTACCTTGCTAGACTGCGAACTAGTACGTGAGTATCTGGGGCTCCCCAAGTTTCTAGAAACAATCTGTTCCTTTACAGTTGTACATTTAAGCTCACATCTTGGAAGATAAAGGAATGTCTCTTTTCTATACTAGAGTCAGTTAGGTTAGGTTTGCTGTTTTGACTTTTTCAGCACCAGCCTTACTTTGGCACACTGGGGGAGAAGTAGGGAAGCCTGGTGATACAGTGGTTAGTCATCTGCTAAGTTTATTGGTGTTAACCTACTAGCCATTCTGTGGGAGGAGGATGTGGCAATCTGCTTCCATAAAACTTATAGCCTTGGAAACCCTATGAGGCAGTTTTCTGTGGTAGAAGATGAATCAGAATCAACTTGACTGAAATGGATTTCATTCCCCACCCCAAAGGGGGCCAGTTAGGGGGAAAAAAATGAAGCCTCAAAATAAGTTACTGCTTATCAGCCATCTGTTACATACAGACGCTTTACAGACATTGTTTTGAATCCCTTCAATACCTCCACAAGTAAGATATTATCTACACTTTATAAATGAGGAAACTGAGCTCCTTACAGCCAACTGAAGATGAACTAAATTCTCAGGGTGCACTGAACTTGTAAGTGTCCCACAGATAAGATCCTATTAAAGATAAAATCACAGCCAGATCACAGTCAGAGTTTAAGATTAACATTCTGTTAAATGTTCTGTTTTAGACTGATTCCTTACTTAAGATTGATTCTCGAAGTTTAGAAATAACAAATGTATTTACTGTGTCTAGGTATGTGTGTCTGTGATTCTTTGTGGGACCAAATAGCTGTGGTGAACCCACAGAAAAATAAATGTACTTTTATTGAGTACATCAGTGTAGGTTAAAATATAATTACCAGTGTCAAATAGATTGTACTATCTTACAAAACATGAATGACAAAAAATTACATCACATTTTAGTTTGCATTACATTCCAATCATAAATTTCTGTTTTTTAAAAAACTATTGAGTTGTCATTCACATGCCATTAAAGTCATCAGTTTTTACTTATTTTACTTATCATTTTTAGCAAATTTATTAAGTTGTGTAATCATTATCATGAGCTAATATTGGAATGTTTCCATCGGCTGAAGAAGATTTCTCATGTCTGTTAGCAGTTCATTCCTGTTGCCACACCCAGCCCCAGACAAACACTGATACACCTTTGCCTCTACAGATGTGATATTTCTGTATATTTCCTATAAATGGAATCATGCAGTATGTGATCTTTTATATCTTCTATATTTAGCTTCTTTCATTTACAGTAATATTTTTTTAGGTTCACCTATTGTCTTAGTCATCTAGTGCTGCTATAACAGAAATACCACAAGAGGATGGCTTTAACAAACAGAAATTTGTTTCTAAACAGTAAAGTGGCTAAAAGTCCAAATTCAGGCTGTCAGTTCCAGGATGGCATTCTCTCTCTGTCGGCCTTCTCTTACAGGGCTTCCCAATGCAGGGACCCTGGGTCCAAAGGACACACTCTGCTCCGTGCACTGCTTTCCTGGTGGTATAAGGGTCCCCATCCCTGCTTACTTCCTTTTCCTTTTTGTCTCTTGAGAGGTAAAAGGTGGTGCCTTTGGATCAGATCAAGGATGTGACCTAGATAAGGATGCTACCATCCCACCCTAGTCCTCTTTAACACAAAATTACAATTACAAAAGAGTCCTGCCACACAATACTGGGAATCAGGGCCTAGCCAAGTTGGTACCTATTTTGGGGGGAGTGGGACACAGTTAAATCCATGACATCTGTGTTGTAGCATCTCTCAGATTCAGTATTTTTTTTTCCTGCTTGGCTTGGCAACTAGTATCCTGTTGTATAGATATACCACATTTTGTTTGTTTATTCATAGCTTGATGGACATTTTCACTCGTTGGCTCTGATTAACAGTGCTGATGTGAACATTTGCATACAAGTCTTTGTAAGGACATATATTTTCATTTCTCTTAAGTACGTATATACCTAGGATTTCCTGTGTCATACAGACTGTATGGGACAATTCTACTCTGACCTCTAGGGTCAGTGTGAGTCAGGTACGACTCGATGGCAGTCGGCTATAGTAATTCTATGTTTAGCTTGTTAAGGAGCTAACAGACTGTTCTCCACAGTGGCTGCACAGTTTTACATTTCTACCAGCAGCGTATATATGAATGGCTAATACGCCTATGAAACAGTACTGTTAACATTGTATTAGTCACTGGGGAAATGCAAATTAAAACTGCAGATGAGATAGCACTTCACGTCTATTGTAATCCTCCTACATTGCTGGTGAGAATGTATTAAAACTTAGTATTTTCTACCTTTTCAGCTGTATCCATTAGCATTGGTGTGATGGCCCTGTTAGCCATATATGGTCTTGTAACTATACCAAACATAATTGAGGGGGACTGTGCAGATATGGTTCTTGTCGCCTACCAAGGAGATTGGACAGTTTTTGCCAATGCACATAAGATACATGGGATCCTTATAGACGTGAGACTATGCGGATAAAGTGGCTGTGGCCCACTAAGAGGATTGGTGGTGGTTGTTAGGTGCTGTTGAGTCGGTTCTGACTCGTAGCGACCCTGTGAACAACAAAACAAAACAATGCCTGGTCTTGCGCCACGTCCACAATCGTTGTTATGCTTAAGCCCATTGTTGCAGTCACTGTGTCAGTCCACCTCATCAAGTATCTTCCTCTTTTTCACTGACCCTCCACTCTACCAAACATGATGTCCTTCTCCGGGGACTGGATCCTTCCTGACAACATGTCCAAAGTATGTAAGATGCAGTCTCGCCATCTTTGCTTCCAAGGATCACTCAGGCTGTTCTTCTTCCAGAACATATCTGTTTGTTCTTTTGGCGGTCCATGGTGCTTTCAGCATTCTTCCCCAACACCACAATTCAAAGGCATCAATTCTTCTTCTGTTGTCTTTGTTCATTGTCCAGCTTTTGATGCAATTGAAATTACCATGGCTTGAGTCAGGTGCACTTTAGTCTTCAAGGTGACATCCTTACTTTTGAATACTTGAAAGAGGCCCTTTGCATCAGATTTTCCCAATGCATTGTGTCTTTTATTTTTGTGACTGCTGCTTCCATGGTCATTGATTGTGGACCCAGGTAAAACAAAGGATTTGACGACTTGCTAATAATGCACATAAAGTTCATGGAGCCCTTGTAGGGGTGGAGCCATGCAAATAAGTTATATGGATCTCTTGCAGGGACTTGCTCAGTTTTGCTATCTCACCAGCTTTTAAAAAAAAAGCCAAAAAGCCAATCGCAGAGAGCAAGAGGGGAACCTCACCACCATAAAGAAGAAGAGCCCAGAGTGGAATGTTGTTGTTAGAGCCAGGATCCCTGTGCTGAGAACCTCTTAGACCCAGTAGAAAAGACAGAACTCTAACACCAGAAGTAGCATGGAACAGCAAGAAGTGGCAACATGAATGGAAGAATAATGTCAGCAGAAGAACCTGGAGACCAACATGAGATGGCAAGGGAGTCTTTCTGGCTCACAGAGCAGTGTTTACAGTAGATGTGCCAGCGTATAGTGTGAGGAAGCTGACTACCTTCAGGCAGGAGGCTAGCCATTGGAGTAGGGTGTCTCCAAGCACTTGTTGGCAGAGCTGAACAGCTTTAAACACTTGCCCAGGCAAGCAGGGCAGAGACCGGACGCAGAGTTGAGGGCCCAGCAGCAGCAGCCAAGAAGAAGCTGTCCTGATGGAAGAACCATGTCCTGATCCTGAGCTGTAATCTATTACTTCCCTAGTAAATGCTATAACTGTGAGTGTGGTCTGTGAGTTCTGTGTTACCTTTGCAGTGAATTATTGAACCCAGCAGAGGAGTAGTGAGCGCCATAGGAGTGACCATAGGAATCAGCTTTGAGCTGATGCTGATCTTGATTCTCCTCTTCCCTAATGAAGTTAAAGGATCTTAGACACCAAGACATTTTTACAGTAAGTGTGAGGAGCTATCTCTTTTGCAGTTTTAATTTGCATTTGTCTAATGACTCACGCAATGATACTGTTTTGTGTGTATTAGCCATTCATCTGTCTTTGATTAAATGTGTACCAGCTATCTCTTTTACAGTTTTAATTTGCATTTACCTAATGACTCACACGATGGTATTGTTTTGTAGGTATTAGCCATTCATCTGTCTTTGATTAAATGTGTATCCCAATGTTTTGCTTATGTAGTAAGTGGGTTGGTTCTTCTAGTTTTGTTTTAAACACTCTTTATGTATTCTGGATACAAGTTCTTTAACAGAGGTGTGACTTGCAGATATTTTCTCCCAAGCCATGGCCTGTCTTTTCATCTTAATGGTGCCTTGAAACACCAAGGTTTAGAAATTTTTTCTTACATAGTACTTTTTATAATATATGTAGAAACTTTGCCTAACCCAAGATCATCAAGTTTTTTTTGTGTGTTTTCTTCTGGAAGTTTTATAATTTTACTTTACATTTAGGCTTATGAACCATTTTGTGGTAGTTATAGGTATAAAGGATCCAACTTCATCTTTTTGCCTGTGATGACCTAGTTGTCTCAGACCACTTATTGAAAAGGACATCCTCTCCCGCATTCAATTGTCTTAGCACTTTCATTAAAAAGGAATTAGCCATAAATGTAAGGGTTTATTTTGGGAGGGCAGATTCTGTCCCACTGATTATTAATTTCTAATTTCTACCAATACCTCACTGCATTGATTACTTTAGCTTGTAGTAAGTTTTGGAATCAGGAAATTTACTGTCATTTCAAAGAGATTTTAGAAAATAGAGGATGTAAATGTGCACATTCAACTGACTTTTTTTTTCTCTTTTTTTAAATTACGATTGGATGAAAATGTGCATTCTCATATAAATTAGCATGCTCACCTATATGCAGCTTCCACTGCTCTCCCTGCCTGGTGACAGCACACCCTCTCTGCTCCATATATGTCCTATCGTCCCAACAGTCTCCTATCCCCTGCTCTCCACCCACTCCTCTTCCTCCAGTAAGAGGTCAGCAGGATGACATCCTGTAGATGCATAGAACCATAAAGTTCTTACAAGATACGGTCACTCTGCATCGCCAAGTCCAGTCCATTGTCGTCCGAAAAGTTGATCTTCACTATGAACTTATGGACAGCAGCAGCATCAGGGCTAGGGGCCATGCTCCCAGAGGAACCCAAAGCCCCTGGACCATCAAATTGCGGTCTTTTAGTGGAGATCTCAGGGTGCACCCCTATTTATTCTTGTTCAACTGACTCTTTGAAATTGGGAATCCTCTGGAATAGTTCAGATGACATAAAAATTATTTTATCTTTTGACAGGCAGATCTTAGCTTGTTAAGTCATCTAAGCTTGTGTTTTTAATCAGCTAGCTTGCTGCAACTACTTAATTATTAATCTGTTCTTTACTTGGGTCAGCCTACAGAATAAGTATTGTAGTTTATAAAATGATTTGTTCTGATTCCTGAACATAGTCATAAAGTGTAACCTAATTATTTTATTCTTTTCTACAACAATAAACTCTTTTCTCATTGCTAATACAATATATTTTGTGGGATTTTCCCCATTCTTTTTGTAATTGTTGTTGTGAATTGCCATCGAGTCAACTGCAACTACAACCATATATGTTATACATGGTGACTTTATGTATAGTGGAGTGAAAAACTGCACCATCCTTAAACAGTCTATTTTCTGTTTGAACCTACTGTTAGAACTCCCATATCAGTCTGTCTCATGAAGGATTTTCCTCATTTTCACTATTTCTCTACCAAAAATGATATTCTTTTTAATCACTTGATCACTGCTAATGATCTGTCCAAAGTAAGCAAGATGAAGGCTGGCTGTATTTCCAAGGCAGATTGATCCTTTCAATTCAAATACCTTGGCCCTCCTTAGATCTTCCTTTCTCTTTGTCCAGGTTTCACATATATATGAGGTAATTGAAAAGATCATGGCTTGGGTCAGATGCACCTTAGTCATCAAAGTGACATCTTTGCTTTTTAACACTTGAAAGAGAGGTCTTTTGGAGCAGATTTCTCCAGTGCAGTACGTCTTTTGATTTCCCACCTGCTGCTTACATGGGTATTAAATTATTGATCCAAGTAGAAGATTATCTTTGACAACTTTTATTTCTTTGTCATTTAGCATGATATTGTTTATTGGTTTGATCATGAAGATTGTTTTTGTCTGTAGATTCAGGGCAATCCATACTGAAAGCTGTAGCCTTTAAATGTCATCAGTAAATTCTTCAAGTATTTGGCAAGCAAGGTTGTATTATACGCGTATCACAGCTGTTAATGAAACTTTCTCCAATCCTGGCAGTACACGCTTCTTCATATAGTTCATCTTCTTAGATTATTTATTCAACATACAGATTAAATAAGTCTGGTGAAAGGATACAGCTTTGCCACATACCTTTTCCTGTTTGGGACCAAGCAGTACCGTTTCATTCTGTTTGAACATCTGGCTCTTGATTAATGTATGAGTACCACATGAGCACAATAAAGTGTTCTAGGATTCCCATTCTTCATAGTGTTACATGTAATTTTTTATGATTTAGACAGGAGTCGAATGCCTTTGTGCAGTTGACAAGATAGACACCTTTCTGCTGTTCTTTGTGTTATGATGCATTTGACATCAGCAGTGTCACCCTCATGCCATATCCTTTTCAAAATCTGGCTTCAACTTCTGGCAGAAAGAACCCTGTCAAGATACAGCTAAAGCCGTTTTTATATAATCTTATGCACACTTTTGGTATTACTTAATAATTCCCTCAATCCACTTGATCACCTTTATTGCCTTCCAGGGATGAATCTGAAAATAAGCTATTTTGAAATATCAGCCTTGGGTTTTATTCTTCTTATTTGCTCTTTTTAAACTTCATTTTGTTAGTTTTAGCTTTTTTACCTTTCTTGTAGCTTTTCTAGTTTTTTAAAACTAATATGCCATCTTTTTTCTTTTCAAGTAACATCCTCTGAAGGTATATATTTTCCTCCAGCATAGGTTTAGCAATACATTAGTTCATTTGTCATTTCTTAGTTTAAATTTTCTGTTTGTTTTTTTTTTTTACTTTCGAGTAGTCTTTGTTTAACTCCTACTTTTGGTTATTTAGTCTCAATGCATTCTGATCACAGTATTGGCAGCTAAAAACCAATCTTTGGAGATATTTATTGAAGTTTCTTTTTTTCTATGAACATGATCATCTCTTGCTATTTTAATAATTTTTAAAGAAGGCTGTATAGCATGTGACCTGAGTTTAGGCCCTCATTCTGAAGCTTATTAGCTCTACGGTTTGGTAGTTTCATGATTAAGTGCGATTCTTATTGTATTTTTAGTAGGTTCCTTTTATTAGAACAAGGGTTGTTCTGCATGAATGGTTTATTTTTAACAAACACTTTTTATGAATCAAATGAGATTACAATGTGGAATTTTGCAAAAATGTATCAGTGTAGTAAAGTTACATTAGTATATTTTTTAAAGATTATGCCATCCTTTCACTCCTATAATGAACCCAGTAGTCCATATCTGTATCTCTGTATTCCAGTTGTTAACATTTTATATGAAATTTTTAACATCCATGTGTATCAGTAGATGTTTGGTTTATATATGAAGTTTATACCGGCAACAGAAAATGAATTGTGAAGAGTTCCCTGTTTTTGTTCAATGAAAAAGTTTATGTAGTATATCTCTTTTCTAAATATTTAGTAGAACTTGTCTTTAAATGTAACAATATGAATAAACCTTAGAGATAATGAAAAGTGAAAAAGCATAACCCTGAAAGAGCATGAATGTGTTTTGATGAAGCTCAAAAATAAACTTGAAAATAACAAAGTATTCACATAACGTCATGTCTGTAGTCAAATTGCATTTTAAAAAATAAAAAGAAATAACACTATTATCTGTGACTTCATTCAAAAGTGACTGCAGCAGTGTATTGTCAAGGAACTGCCAGAAATTCAAGCCAGATTCAGAAGAGGATGTGCAACTGTGGATATCACTGCTGATGTCAGATGGATCTTGGCTGAAATACCAGAAAGATGTTTACATGTGTTTCATTGATGCAAAGGCATTCAACTGTGTGAATCATAACACATTATGGCTAACATTGTGCAAAATGGGAATTTCAGAACACTTAATTGTGCTTTTAAGGAATCCATACATGGATCAAGAGGTAGCTGTATGAATAGAACAAATGGACACGACATGGTTTAAAGTCAGGAAAGGTGTGTGTCAGTGCTGTGTCCTTTCACCATACCTTTTCAATCTGTATGCCGAACAAATAATCTGAGAAGCTGGGTTATATGAAGAAGAAAGAGGCATCATTAACAACCTCTGTTATGCAGATGACACCACCTTACTTGCTAGAAGTGCAGAGGATTTGAAACATTCACAGATGAAGACCAAAGACCACAGCCATCAGTATGGAATGCACATCAACATCAAGAAAACAAAAGTGCTTAAAGCTGGACCAGCAGGCAACATCGTGATAAATGGAGAAAGGATTGAGGTTGTCAGGGATTTCATTTTACTTGGTTCCACAATTAATGCCCATGGAAATAGCAGTCAATAAATCAAAAGATGCATTGCACTGGGAAAATCTGCTGCTAAGGACCTCTTTTAAGTATTCAGAAGTAAAAATGTCGCCTTGAAAACTAATGTGCGCCTGACCAAAACCATGATATTTTCAGTCACATTATATGCTTGTAAAACCTGGACAATGAACAAGGAAGACAGAAGAAGAATTGATGCCTTTGAGTTGTGGTGTTAGAGAAGAATATTGAAAAGTACCATGGGCTGCCAAAAGAACAAACAGATCTGTAGGAAGTACTACTGGGGTGTTCTTTGGAAGCAAAGATGGCAAGCCTGTATCTTACATACTTTGCACATGTTGTCAGGAGGGATCAGTCCCTAGAGAAGGAAGGGCATCATGATTGGTAGAGTGGAGGATCAGTGAAAAAAGACCCTTGATGAAGTGGATTGACACAGTGGCTCCAACGATGGGCTTAAGCATAAAAACAATGGTGGACATGGCAGAATACAGGGCAATGTCTTGTTTTGTTGTACATGGGTCGCTATCAGTCAGAACTGACTCGATGGCACCTGACAACAACATTATCTCTGGCTGGAAATAAACCAAAATCAAACCAGTTGCCATTAAACTGGTTATGACTCATAGCCACTCTGTAGGACAGAGTAGAACTGCCCCATAGGGTTTCCAAGGAGCAGCTTGTAGAATCAAACTGCTTACCTTTAGCTGGCTGCCATCACTCTTAACCGCTGTACCACTAAGGCTCACAGTAGGGATAAAATGAAAGAGCATATATAGCAGAGCTATTGACAAATGTTTGGTTATTGTAGGTTGTATGTTCATTTATGTTTCATATGTTCTTTGTGTGTAGCAGATATTAAGTAATTTTAAAGTAAGATTTGGGAAGGATGAAACAGTATTTGAAATTATTTATGCAGCATTACTGTCATTGATTGATTATGTCCTCCCAAAAATATGCATATCGGTTTGGCCAAGACATGATTTCCAGTATTGTATGGTTGTCCCCTGTTTTGTGATTGTAACTTTATGTTAAAGAGAATTAGGGTGTGACTGCTAACACCTTTACCCGGGTCACATACCTGATCCAGTGTAAATGGAGTTTCCCTGAGGCGTGGCCTGCACCACCTTTTATCTCTCAAGGGATGAAATGAAATCAAGCAGAGGGTTAGGGACGTGACGCCATCAAGAAAGGTAGTGCCAGAAACAGGGCATGCCCTTTAGACTTGAGGTACAGGGAGCACTGAGGTACTTCCAGACCAGAGGAAGACTGAATGCAAGCAACTTCCTCCAGAGCCAACACAGAAAGCATTCTTCTGGAACCAGTGCTCTGAATTTGGACTGCTAGCCTACTGTACTATGAGAAAGTAAACTTCTCTTTGTTAAAGCCGTCAGTGTGTGGTATTTGTGTTATAGTGGGACTAGATGACTAAAACAATTATCTAGAAATAAAATAATTACAGATAAGTTTCTGAAATTAGAGAGCTTAGAAAGATTGATTAATGAAAATTAAGAAACCAATATGTAAATTGTAGCAACAACGAAAAAAAAAAGAGTAGGGAATTCTAAGATTTGCTCATCTACTGAAGCAAGGAATAAGTTGGAGAATACTGCCAGAATCAACTATTTTACTCAACTCTTACTATTTTTCTAACAAACAAAAGCTTACAGCAATTGGTAGGGTGTTTAATGGAGACAGAAGCTGCTGAATTTTGGAAAGAAAGCATTCAAAATGATTTAAATAATACAAGGTATGCTTCCAACAACAATGGAAATACCCATGGTGAAAAGAGAGAGCCAGAGAGAGAGAAGGAAAACAAAAAGCTCTCCTGGTATTTTGAGATTAGCTCCATGTTGGAGCCAGACCATTTACCACTCTGCTTTGCCTTCCTGATTGTGCGGTACCTGAAGGTGAGCTTGAAGTGAAGTCTTAGGAGTTTTTCCGGTCGTTTCTGATCGTTCACCTAGTCCTGGGTATGTAGGTGACCTTCTGGATTCCCCCATAGGTGTGAAAGCTTTTCAGATTGCTTATCCCTCATACGTCTCTTTTATGAAATCCTCCCCCTTCCTAAGCATTTCAACATCTCTGCTGTTCGCCCTGTCAGTCCCTCCCAGGAAGGTACGAAGGCACTAATCTGCCTTCTAATTGCTAGAATTTGCCTATTCTGGATGTTTCAAAAATGGAACCATATACAGTTAACTCTGGCATCTTTCCCTTAGTATGTTTTCAAGGTTCATACATATTGTAGTATGTATCAGTACTTCCTTTTTGTGGATGGATAGTATTCTGTTGTATAGATTATACCATATGTTATCCCTTTAAGAACTGTTGGACAATGTAAGTGAATGAAGTGTGTTTACAAAAGTTACAATAGAAGGAAAACTGCAGAAGTCACATGGGTGGTAATTAAAAAGCAAAACTCTAAATCAACCAGTGGGTCAAAAAGGAAATCACAAAGGAAATTAGACAAGATTTCATGACAAATGAAAATGAAACAGAATATACCAAAATGTAGCAGTGCTCAGAGACAAATTTATACGTACAAATGACTACATTGAAAAAGAAGAAAAATATTTAATTAATAACCTGAATTTTATACCTTAACAAGCTAAAAAAATGAAGCACAAACTGACAGAAGAAAGGCAATAATAAATGTTAGACCTGAGATAAATGATAAAACAGCTCTAGAAGAATCATTTTTTCTATCCTCAAATAGAGAATAGGAAAATAGTGCAGAGAATTAACAAAATTAAAAGTTGGTTATTTAAGAAGATTAACCAAATAGACAAACTTTTAGCTGGACTGACCAAGAAAACAGAGACAATGCAAATTACTAAAATCAGAAATGAAGTGCAAATATCAATACTGAACTTAAAGAAATAAAATCTTAGCATTCTAGCAATGATTGTACAGCAATAAATTAGATAACCTAGATGAAATGAAAAAAAATCCTCTAGAAGCAGGCTACTGAAGCTGACTGAAGAAGAAATAAAAATTTTTAATAGATCTGTAACAAATAAAAAGATTGCATCAATGATAAAAACCTTCCACAAAGAAAAACCCAGGGATAGCTTCACTGGTAAACTCTGCCAAATACCGAAAAAAGAAACAATGCCAATCCTTTTATCATTTCCAAAGAAACTGAGAAGGGAACACTTTCTAACTCTTCTTGTAAGGCCAAAATTATCTGATACCAAAGTCAGAGCAAAATATCACAATAAAGCTTTAGACCAATATTCCTTATGAGTGCAGATAAAGAAATCTTCCATAGCGTGTTGGCAAATCAAATCTGCCAGCATAGTAGAAGAGTTAAACCATGTAGGATTTACCCCAAGAACGTAAGGGTCGTCCAACATTAGGAAATCAGTCATTGTAGTAAACTGCAGTATTAGAGTGAAAGTAAAAAGTGATAATCTCTACTACTTTTGCAGAAAAATTCTTTGCAAGATCCATCAACATTCATGATTAAGACACCCCCACCCCCAAAAAACAAGAGTAGAAGGGAAATTCCTTAATAGGATAAATGGTATTTTTGAAAAACCCATGGTTCACGTCATACTCAGTAGGGCAAGAAATCTTCTGAAATGAGGCACAAGACAAGAATGTCCATTTCACCACTGCTGTTCAACATTATGCTAGAAGATCCAACCAGAGAAATTTAAGTGAGTGAAAGAAAAGATACCTGACTTGGAAAGGAAGAAGTAAAGCTATATTTACAGATAACATGTGAAAAATTCACAAAAAACAAATAGTGATAAGTGGACTCAGAAAAGTCTCAGAATACAAGATTAACATGTAAAAATCAGTTGTGTTTCTCTGTGTTTTCAATGAACAATCTTAAAAGAAAATTAAGGGAAAATTCCATTTTCAAAAGCCTGAAAAAGAATAACATATTTACAAATAAATTAACCAAGGAAGTGCAAGTTTTGTACACTGCAGAGTGGCAAAATATTGCTGCAGTCTATTAAAGAATACCCAAATAAATGGAAAGACATCCCATGTTCATAAATTGGGAGATTTAATATTGTTAACAGGGCAGTACTCCCCACAGCACTCTACAGATGTAGTGTAATCCATATGAGACTCCTAATGACAGTTATAAAGAAATAGCAAAGCTCATCCTAAAATTCACAAATATTTACAGGGGCCCTCTAATAGTGAAAACAATCTTGCAAAAGAACAAAGTTGGAGGACTGAAACTTCCCACTTAAAAACTTTCAGCGATGCTACATTATAATCCAGACAGTATGTTACTGACTTAAGTGTAAAATAGAGACCAGTAATATAGAATTGAGGGTTCAGAAAAAAAAGCCTTTATCTAAGTTTAGTCAACCAGAGTGCCAAGAGCGCTGGGGGGAAGCTGTAGTCTCCTCAGCAGATGATGGGAGGACAACGGGATAGCCACAAGCAAAAGGATGCAGTTGGATCCTTACTTCACACTATACAGAAAACTTAAGTCAAAATTTTCAAAGATGTAAATACAAGCAGTAAAATTCGAGAACTTTTAGAAGAAAGCATAGTTATGGGTAAATCTTTCATGGCCTTGAATTTGTCAGTGATTTCCTAGATACACCAAAAGTGTAAGCAATGAGAAAAAATAGAGATACATGGAACTTTATCAAAATGAAAATCTTTAGGTGTCAAATAACACCAATGAGAGTGAATAGACAACCCACAGAATGGAAGAAAATATTTACAAATTATGTATCTGGTAAGGTCTTGGATTCTAGAATATATAAAGAACTCTTACAAGTCAACAATAAAAAGGCAAAAAAACAAAACCATCTAAAAGATGAGCAAAAAACTAAAATAGACATTTCTCAAAAAATGATATAAAAATGGCCGACATGCACGTGAAAAAATGCTAAACAATTTTAGTCATTAGGGAAATGAAAACTAAAACCACAATATCCCTCCACACTCACTAGGGTGGTTAGAAAGAAAGCAAGTTTTGGGAGGATTTGGTTGAAGTAGAACATTCATACATTCATACTGAGAGTGCTAAATAATGCAACCACCATGGAAAACAGTTAGACTCTTCCTTAATAAGTTAAATATAGAATTACCATACAACCCAGCAATTCCACTCCCAAATGTACACCCAGAAAACATAGAAAATATGTTAAAAAAAAACCTTGTACAGGAATGTTCATAGCACTGCTTACAGTAGTCAACATGTAGAAATAAATATCCATCAGTTGATGAAGGAATAAAAAGTGGTATAATCTATACAACAGACTTATCCATCCATAAAAAGGAAGTACTGATAAATACTACAACAGGTCTGAACTTTGGAAACATGCTAAGGGAAAGATGCCAGAGATAATTGTATAAAGTTCCATTTTAGAAACATCCAGAATGGGTGAATTCATAGCAATTAGAAGGCAGATTAGTACCTTCTTGGTAGGGAAGAAGCAAGGAAGTGATTGCTAACTGGCTACGGGTTTTCTTTTGGGGATAATGAAAATGGATCCAGGTGGTGGTGATAGTTGCATAACATCAAGAGTGTACTAAAGACATTGAACTGTGCAGTTTAAAATGGTTTAAACGATAAATTTCATGTTACATATATTTTACAACAATAAACCAAATGAATGAGTTGCATTTTTATACATTGGAACAAATCATTCAGAAAACATATTTATTAGGATTTTTGTATCAGTCTCACATCTCAGAGACACTTCCTATTCTCACATTAGGAATTCAGCTGTTTATACTGGCTAAATTTCTCTGCAGTAAGGTCAAAAACTGTCATCTAGTGCCTGCTTGTACATTAGACATGTTACTGTCTTCTTATGAGTAGTCATGTTAGAATATGTTCCTAAATGTAGAACAAAAGGTTTTCTCTCTCTGGGACTGTAAAGATATGTTTCAGTCCTACGGGAATGGCTAGATATACCATAAATGCTTTTTATTTTCTAGGCTTTATTTGATTGCCGCACATTCTATTCTGAAAGTCTCAGCCTTTGAAATTCATCGAATATATGAGAAGGTTGTCTTCTCAATAACTGGCAAAAACTAGAGGGAAAAACCAATGACGAAAAGAAACTTTAGAATAACTTACAAACATCAAGGAAGGCCAAATAAGAGAAAAAATAAGATGCCAACATAATTATTAATTTTCATATTCTGCAATTGTCTCAATTTTATCTAAAGTTCATTTTGAATCCTAGTTCTTAATATTTAGTGTTATATTGGACATTGCATCAGTTTTTAAGGCTGTTTCTTTTATTCTCCTTAGTTCATAGGACAAGTGTCTACAGTTTTGAAGAACATGGGATTGCAAAATTTTTGATTGCATTGGCTGCCATGGGCTTATTTTATCTACTCTTCATTCTTTTTATGGATTCATCATTCATCAGCCTGAAAGCCCTTGTCTATAGTAAAATTATGCCTCGTATCTATAAGATATTTGTGAAATCCCACAAGGTAAGTTTTAGGTGCAACTCAAAAAACGCTCAATATTAGGACAAAAAAATATGAATTTACATATACCAATCTCTATTATATATCTCAGACAGTGGAGGAGTTGGATGCCCCTGTAGTGTACATAGCCCTCTTCAATGAAGGACTTGTCCTCAGCTTTTGGGAGTGTTTCTTCAGGAAACCTTTAGCTTTCATTCTTTTTGTGGATTGCTTCACCTGCAGAGAACCTTCTCTTGCAAGGTCACGTGCTTTAACAGGACAGCCCACATCTAATGACTGATTTATGCAGAAGTAAAAGGTTTAGTCATCTCAGTCCAACTCAAACAATCACAGAGCTTTCCAAGGAGTCGGTTGGGGCTGTCATTTGACCCACATAGCAGCTTGACTTCTTGGTCTGCCTGTTAAACTGCTTGCTTACTCTCCTTCCCACAAGTGTTGTCCCCAAGACCATCACACCTTATACTCTAAATTGTATCCCTGAATCTACACCTCAGGGAAGTGTACCTGAAAATGTTGGTATTAAGAGAAGCCTAAGAGAGCAGGCAAAAAGAGTTTGAAAACTAGACCATTTACTGCCCAACTGGCTTATTATCATTATTGCTGGTAAGGGGAGCAAGATACCCTCTGACACAAGGTGGTGACCCAGTAGTTAAAGTTTTCACCAGTGGTGAATTAGGATATATTCTGGTGGGAGAGAATGTACTGATACAATGTACGAGGTCTGACAGTTAGGTTCACAAACTCATCATAGAAGAAGCGCTACATACCTCATCATTGAATATCACTACCGTCACCTCCGAAGTACTCCCCTTGGGAAGCTATGCACTGGCGCCAGCGCCTAGTCCACCCTTCAAAGCAGTTTGAGAACTCTTTTTATTGTGATAATGGTGATGCTTATGATTAAGTGAAAGTATGCAATCTGAGTTAATTTTGCATGCCCCCCTCTGTACAACTCTATCTGCTCTCCTCACCCTGTGACAGCATGCTGCTCCTTTTCACTCTTTACTCCTAGTATCCTCTTAACGAACACCTGTCCCCTTTTCCCCACCCTCTCTTCTCCCTTCATTAAAGAAACCAGTAGGACAGCCTTCTGTGAGTGTATAAAACCATAAAGTACACCACACGCTCACTCTTTGTCCTTGAGTTTGGAACTCTTTTTATGGAATGGTCATCAGAGCTGTTGTATTACCTTGATATCCTGAATGTCATCAAAATGCCTTCCTTTCAGTGTTTCCTTTATCTTCCAGTAAAGAAAAAAGTCACTGGGGGCCAGATCAGGTGAATAAGAAAGGTATTCTGTTACGGTTATTTGCTGACTGGCTAAAATCTCCCTCACAGACAGCTATGCAGTTAAGTTTTGCGAACTTGCCACTGTGAGCAATGGCCATTCAAGAAAGAGTTCCAAAATTGCTTTGAAGGGTGGACTAGGTGCTGGCATCAGTGCGTAGCTTCCCAAGGGGAGTACTTCCGAGGTGACCATAGTCATGTTCAGCAATTAGGTATGTACCACTTAGAACAATTAAGTTTGTAGACTTGTCAGACCCTGTATATTTAGGACATGTGGAAGAAATTACAGCTAACCATAAAGCCTGCTGCTATAAAGTTATGGGCTAATGCTAAGTTTTGTAAAATGATAATAAAAAAGCTGAGAGTGACTTGGAGATTAAAAGTCAAGAGTGAAAATGAAAAGTCCTCTTTGGTAACATTCAATGAGTATCCTCATTTCCTACAGGAGAGTCGGGGGGAGGAGCCAGAAAAAAATTGAAGACCAGGATTGGAGTCTAATTTTCAGATTGGAGGAGCTCCAAAAAGGTCACACTCACCCAAGGCAGCTCTGTTACGGTATCCTGACACACATGAGAGCTGACGTTTAAGTCTGCGAACTTAGTTGTTGTAAGTGCTGCATACCTCACTGTAGTCACCTTGGAAGTCCTCCCCTTGGGAATCTATGCACTGATGCCAGCACCTAGTCCACCCTCCAAAGTAATTTTGGAACTCTTTCTGGAATGGCTGTTGTACACTGTGGCAAATTCATGAACTTAATTGCATAGTTGTCTATGAGGGAGTTTTTAGCCAGTCAGCAAGTAACTGTATTGGAATAGCCTTCCTACTTACCTGATCTGGCTCCCAGTGACATTTTTCTTTAGCTGAAGATAAAGGCAATATTGGAAGGAAGACATTTTGATGACATTCAGGACATCAAGTGTAATACAATGACAGCTCTGATGGCCATTCCAGAAAAACCATTCCAGAATTGCTGTGAAGGGTGGACTAGGCACTGGCATCACTGCATAGCTTCCACAGGGAAGTACTTCAAAGGTGACCATAGTGATATTCAGCAATCAGATATGTAGCACTTGTTCTAGGGTGAATTTAAGAACTTAATTGTCAGTCCTTATAGGTTGAGGACATACGAGTTGAGGACCCAGGATTGTGTGTGTGTGTGTGTGTGTGTGTGTGTGTGTGTGCGCGCGCGCGCGCGCGCGGGGGGGGGGAGTGATTAAGTGAAAGTATACAATCCAAATCAGTTTTGCATGCCCACCTACCTGCAGCTTCTTCTGATCTCCTTGCCTGGTGACAGCACATCCCTCCTTTTCCTTCTATACTTGTGGTATCCTCTTAACAAGCTTCTGTCCACTCTTCTCCACTCTGTTCTCTCCCATCTAGAAAGAAACCAGTATGACAGCATCCTGTAGATGCATAGAACCCTAAAGTCCACATGCCACATGGTCACCTTGTGTCTCTGAGTCAAGTCCATTGTTGTCCAAAGAGTTGACCTGAGTAGTGTTTTCTAGTTAAGGGCAGCAGCAGGTCTAGGGGCCATGCTCCCAGGGGATCCCCCAGGCCATCAGACCATCAGCTGTGGGAGGACCCAGAATTTTAACTGCCCAAATTCTTCTAAACCTCAAAGCCTATGGAAATAGCCAACTCCTTTCTATTAAGAGCAGTTCTCCTCAGATGAAGAAAATATAGAAGCATCCCTCCAAAACAGCATGTACCCATCCACAGTTACAGAAGAGAATTGAAATAATACAGTATTTTTTTTACTATTATGGAATTAAATTTGAAAAATAAAGGTAACAGGAATTACAAGGGAAATTAGAAAATATCTTGAACTGAATAAAAACTAAAGCAGAGCATATTCATATTCATGTACCTAAATCAGTGCTTTGAGAGGAAGTTAAAGCATTAAAAAGTTATCATAGAAATAGGCCTCAAGTCAATAATTGAAGTTTCCCCTTCAATGAAAGCAAAAGGTACTGTGAGGAAGCAAAAATAAATGAAATTTCAAACAGAATAGTAAGTGGAGAAAAATCAGTGATTGCAGCTAGCTGTAGTTACAACCATCTTTTTTTTGCATCATATCATTAGTAATACATGCTAGTTACATACAGTTTTCCAGCATATACTTTGCTGATGTTGTTCTCAGATGTTCATTCAGATGTTCATTGTTATGATTTGTAAAAGGATACTGATAGTAAAAGGCAATAATAATAAAAACAAGAAAAAAGGATACCAGGCAAGGAGAGCAGAGGGAGTTGCAGACAGGCAGGCATGCACATTGGAATTGCATTGTAAATTTTCACACAATCACCAAAAAAAAAAAAAAGAAAGAAAAAATGAGTTATTCGACTTACATCAGAACCAACATGGGAACAGAACCCCACTGTAAGTTGAGGGTTACCTATATTCTTTGAAAGATGATTAGCCAGAGTGACCAGGAGATAAAGATGACACAAATTACCAATGAAGATTAAGAAAAAAAGGAAAGGGGGATTTTACTACAGATCCACAAACAGTAGAGTCTACTGTGTTGCCATAAATTGATACCTTGGATGAAATAAAAAAATTGAGATACAAGCTACCAAAACTCAAGAAGAAAATAAAGGATGCCATATTGTTTTATTCCTCTATATCACTGAGCTCCCACTGCTGACAGACTTTTCTCCATCTCTTCCCTACCTTCATTCTCTCAGTAAATCCTTGCTTGTTCTTCAAAACTAAATTCTGATTTCACCCAGGAAGAGGCCCTTATTCAAAAAAGAGTGTCTTCTGCTCTTACCTTGAATCTTATGATTTCTTGATCTTATGATTTCACACAAAACTGTAGTAGTATCATGTACCTTTTTCCCATGAAGTATCCATTTTAGTGGCAGGAATATTTTGCTTACTCATAACTGAAAAAGTTTGTTTTGTAACTAGTCAAGAATAAGTTTATATAACAGTGTAATATTACAAGATTGTAATCTCTAGGTAGTGTACTTGGAATTTAACGATTAGCCTAAATGAATAGGAGGAAAAAAAGATGCATTTGTGCACAAGTGTTGAGCAAGTCTCTTAGTTAAGCAGGTCTCTTAGGTGTTACTCAAAATTTTTCTTACATCTTTGAGACTACCCCTTCACATTGGTCTTCTATAAGTCACTCAGTTTAAGTCAGATAACTAATGTCTTTAACGAGTTCCCACATTTGTGACCCTTGTCTTAAAAATACAGGCTTTAGTGTTCCACCAGAGAATTGTGAAATCTGAGGATGAAGATGTAAGAAGTGAACGTTTGAGAGTTCTGACACTCTCTCAAGATCAGCTGCAGAATACTCCGTTGTCTATTAAAAAACTTAGAAAGGTAAAATTATTTAATGACCACATTGCCCTGTCAGTAACTTACTGGTGATCTTACTGACTCATTGTACTTCTGTGGGAGATAATATACACACATGTATATATTTTTTCCCAGTGAAATGGAGACCTGAAGGGGGAAGCCCTCTTATGAAACTCCCCAAGCAGTGGTCCATAAGGGTCTGAGATTATGTTTGTGGTTGATCCATAACCAGTGCTTCAATACATTTTGGGTTATTTTTTTCTCAGATTTATTTTAAGTGTCCACTTGTAAAGGCTGTGAGAAATATTTCCTTTGGAGTCAAAAAGTGCGAATGCTTTGGGTTACTTGGATTAAATGGAGCTGGAAAAACTACTGTCTTAAAACTGTTGACTGGAGAGGAACCCATCACCTCTGGAGTTGTATTAATTGATGGTTTTAACACTGCTGAAAATACTGGACAGGTATTTCTGATCCTCATTATGGACTTGGTACCCTGAGGGATGCAGTTAGCCAGGGAAGTGGGCGGAGATAGCGAAATGAAGTCTATAGCAATGATGTTGAGGGTAGTGCAGGACCAGGTAGCTTTTCATTCTTCTATATACAGTGTCTCTATGAATCGACAGTGGTAGCCCTGATAACATACTAAGTTTGGAAAAGGCAAATTTTTATTTTTATTTTTATTTTTTTTGCTGAAGCAAAGTATGAATATATGTAAAGGGGTCAAACTGAAAACGAGAGCAGTTACTTTGTTTAACCTGTTGTCATCAAGTCAGTTTGGACCCATAGTGAACCCTATAGGACAGAGCAGAGCTGTGCAACTGGGTTTCCAAGGAGTGGCTGGTAAATTTGAACTGCCAGCCTTTTGTTAGCTACTGAACTCTTAACTATTGTGTCACCAGAGAAATGACATAAAGGGATGGAAATAAATCAATGATAGGAGAAACAGCTATGAAAGATAATAAAATAGTACAGTTGACAAAAAATGGTGCTGTACTTGAATGTGGCTTATAACAGATAAAAATCAGCCTAAGGTATCTTCCATAAGGAAATCATGTTTGGTAAAGTAGAGGCTCAATGACAGCTGGGGAAACCCTCAATTCAGTGAATTGATACAATAGCCACAACAGTGGACTCAAACATACCAGTGACCATGAAGATGGTACAGGACTGGGCAACATGGTTCTGTTACACATAAAGTTCCATGAGTCAGAGCTGACTCAGTGACAAGAAGTTACCACCCAGATTTCTATCTGGAGCTAGTCAGTGCATGAAAGTTCCATTCACCAACACAGCGAATACACGAGGATGAGTATTTGGAGGACACTAATAACCAATGATTTGTGGAATAACATTGACATGGATTGAATTGTGTTCCTCAGAAGACTATGTAGAAATTTGGCTGGGCCATGCTTCCTAGTATTGTATATACTGTTCACTCTGCCCCTATGAGGGTAATGAGGAAGGATAGGTGGCAGTTGAGTTGGTAGGGCAGGACTCATTATGTAAGACTGTTTTTTGTGTTGAGGCAATCTCTTGAGATATAAATGAAAGAAGGTAGCAGAGAGATCTGGGGCCCTCATACCACCAAGAAGTGGTGCCAGGAGTTGGGTGTGTTCTTTGGAGAGAAATGGTGTCCCTGAACCTCAGAAGCTTCCAGTCAACAGAAAGACTGATAACAAGGACCTTCCTCCCGAGTCAGCAGAGAAAGCCATCCTCTGGAGCTGACACCCTAAATTTGAACTTTCAGCCTACTGGGTAATAACAAAATCAAATTTCTCTGTTTAAGGCCTTTCACCTGTGGTATTTCTGTTAAAGCAGCACTAGAGGACTAAAACAGACATCAAAGACATTATACATGAAGAAAGCAACAGGTCATTTCAAAAACAGAGAAGAAAGAAAAGACAAGATTGAATGTCAGAAGACACTGAAATTTGCACTTGAACATTGAGTAGCTAAAGCAAAGGAAAAAATTATGAAGAACTAAACAAAAGATTTCAAAGGGCAGTTCAAAAAGACAAAGTAAAGCATTATAATGACATGGGCAAAGAGTTGCAGGTAGAAAACCAGAAGAGAAGAACATGTTCTGCATTTCTCAAACTGAAAGAACTGAGGAAAAAATTAAAGCCTCGAGTTTAATAGTGAAGGATTCTGCAGGGAAAATATTAAATGACTTAGGAATCATCAAAAGAAAATAGAAGGATTACATGACTTAGGACTCATCAAAGAAAGGTGGCAGGAATACACAAATGTCATACCAAGAAGAATTAGTTGATGTTTAACCATTTCAAGAGGTAGAGTATGATCAGGACCTGATGGTACTGAAGGAAGAAGTTGAAGCTGTATTGAAGGCATTAGTGAAAAACAAGGCTCTGGGATTTGGTGAAATATCAACTGAGATGTTTCAACAAATGGACACAGCACTAGAAATGCTCGTTCATTTATGCCAAGATACTTGAAAGACAGCTACCTGGCCAACAGACAGGAAGAGAGCCATATTTATACCTATGCCCAAGAAGATAATCCAATTATCGGGCAATATTATACAGAAGCAAAATTTTGCTAAAAATCATTCAAAAGTGTCTGTACCAGTATTGACAAGAAACTGCCAGAAATCCAGATCAGATTCAGAAGAGGACATGGAACCAGGAATATCATTGCTGATGCCAAATGGATCTTAGATGAAAGCAGAGAATAGCAGAAAGATGTTTACCTATGTTTTGACTACGCAAAGGCATTCAACTGTGTGAATCATAACAAATTATAGATAACATTGTGGAGAACGGGAATTTCTGAACACTTAATTGTGCACATGAACAATCTGTATATGGATCAAGAGGCAGTTGTGCGAACAGAACACGGGGACACTGCATGGTTTAAAGTGTCAGGAAAGGTGTACATCAGGGTTGTATCCTTTCACCATACTTTTTCAATCTGTGCCAGGCAAACAATCTGAGAAGCTGGACTGTATAAAGAAGAACAAGGCATGAGGATTGGAGGAAGACTCATTAACAACCTGTGTTATGTGGATGACATGACTTTGCTTGCGGAAAGTGAAGGGGATTTGAAACACTGATGAAGATCAAAGACCACCACCTTCAGTATGAACTGCACCTCAACATCAGGAAAACAAAAATCCTCACAATTAGACCAGTACACAACATCATGATAAATGGAGAAAAGACTGAGGCTATCAAAGATTTCATTTTACTTGGTTCCACAATCATTGCCTATGGAAGCAGCAGTCAAGGAGTCAAAAGGCATACTGCATTGGGAAAGTCTGCTGCAAAAGACCTCTTTAAAGTATTTGAAAGTAAAGATGTCATTTTGGAGACTACATTGAGGCTGATCCAAGCCATGGAATTTTCGGCTGGACTGTATGCATGCGAAAGCTGGACAATGAACAAGGAAGACAAAGAAGAACTGATGCCTTTAAATTGTGGTTTGGGGGAAGAATATTGAATGTGTCATGCCAAAAGAACAAACAGATCTGTCCTGGAAGAAAAACAGCCAGAATGCTCCTTGGAAGCAAGCATGTCAAGACAGCACTTTACATACTTTGGACATGTTGTTTGGTGGGAACAATCCTTGGAAAAGGCCATCATGCTTGGTGAAATAGAGAGTCAGTGCAAAAGAGGAAGACTTGCAACCAAATGCCTGACAGTGACTGCAGCAAGGGGCTTATACATTAAAAACAATTGTGGGCATGGCACAGGCCTGGCAGTGTTTTGTTCTGTTGTACATAAGGTTGCTATGAGTCAGAACTGACTTGATGGCACCTAACAGCAACAACAACAACATACTGAGCTTATGGTGTCTGTGACATATCCAGATGGGAAAACAGCCAATAGACAGGTGTCATGTATGATAAACAATTAATTGAAATAAATTTGGAACTCATCAGAGCACAGATGAAATTGAAACTGTAGAAGAAGATGAGATATCCTATCAACAGTTCATGTATAGTAAGAGAAGAGAGATATAAACTAAATCCTAAGGATATCCACATTTCTTACATATGGAGAAGAAGAATAACTGGAGAAAAATGGGAAGGATGAGTAAAAGAGGAAGAAAACCTGAATACAGTTGTATCATGCTAATGAGGAATGGAATGAGTTGAGAATATTTCAAGAAGGAAATTAAGAAGAGTTACCAGGTGCTGTGGGCTGGAGCAGAAACTGTAGTGATGTAGTGGTTAAGTGCTACAGCTGCTAACCAGAGGGTTGGCAGTTCAAATTCGCCAGGTACTCCTTCAGAACTCTATGGTGTGGTTCTGCTCTGTTCTGTAGGGTCTGTATGAGTTGCAGTCAACTCGATGGCAGTGGGTTTCGTTTGATTTTGGTATTGGCTTGAGCTGTATTCACAGAACGTACTGAGGCCTTTATACAGAGGATGGGAAACAATGAGTTTGGAACAAACTTGGAAGAAATGTAGTTGTGAATCAAAGGGGGTGGATTGTGCTCTGAATTTGAGGAGATGACAATGAGAGTTGTAATTTTTATAAACTTGATCATACTTATGTAAGTCTAAAGAGGCAGTAAAAGAAGCTTTAACTAGATAGAACACAAGCAGAGGAATGGGGGAATACGTTCACATGGATCATAAGTCAGTGATCACTGTAGGGAAACAGGTCTCATCCTGTCTTCTATCCACCTTTGTTTCATCCTTTCCCAGCCCCCAAGCACAGAGATGACTGCTTTGAGCAGTCTACATTTTCAGTGTATATACAGTCAAATAGAAACTTTTTTTTCTGTTTTATTACTCAAAAGGAGGCATACTATACACCATCTCCTGGACCTTGCAAAACTGGTTTCCATATATAATTTTATAAACTTGCACCGCATTAGCAATGTATAAGATTTCCTGCTTCCCTATACTGATCATGACAAAAACGTGTGATCAATCTCTTGGATTTCTGCCAGTCTGGTAGATTTTTAAAATGATCTATCAATACTTGGCTGGCTGGCTATCAATATAGTCTTAATTGTTCTTCTATCATGAGTGATATTTCATAACTTTACATGTTCAAGAGTCACTTATAATTCCTTTCGCATGAGTAGTCTATTCGTATCTTTTACATGATTTTTTAATTTTTGATGCTTTATTTTTAGGGAGTCTTTCATATATTATTAAATTCTGTGATGTAGTTGCAAGTATTCTGTATGTTTGTGTCTTGGCATTGCTCATACTATTTTTACCCTGAAGAAACTTACATAAGTCAATATAACCATCTTGTCTCTTATGGCTACTAGATTCTAAGTTACTTTGAGATCCACTAGACAGTTACCATTAAAAACACACCTCTGGTCAAACAGACTTACATTTATTTAGCTTGCTGCAGCATAGGAGAATGCACACCAGAGGAACAACTTAGCATCCAGGTAAAAGAAACTTGAGAGGAGTTTATTACAGTATTTGAACTAGTGCTTAGGATTAGAAAAAAGTAGATCCCCATTCTGGACTGAAGGCTATTTTAGGAAGTAGAAGAAATTTGGTGATTCTTGGAATTTTAACGGATGAGGGTAGATTGTAGCAAAGTTAGAGGTGCCTTTGGAAATATAAAATCAGTAGTCATGACATTAATCAAAGAGAAAGTTGTTTAGTTATTATTGTAATTGCAGAATATCTTTGTCTTGTTTTAGACAATCGTGGAGTGATCCCTTCCACAGTCAACGAGTTGTGTTGTCTAATCATGGTGTTATAGTCTATGAGAATTTTTTTTCAATCTAGGACATTGTACGTGTCCAAGATAAATTTTTTGTTGGATCAATCTTGTTAAGAAATTAGCCATGAATTTTCATTTTTGCATGTTTTTAAGAACAGATACTAAATTTTATCAAATGCTTTTCATATTCTGAAGAGGTCATATAATATTTTCTCCTTAGATCTCTTAATTCACATAAATGTTCTAATGTTAATCCATCCTTGTATCCTGGAGTAAATTTCACTTGTTATAAAATATTATTTTCTTACTAGAATGTTAGATTTCTGTGCATTTTTTAAGATTTTTACATCAGTATGGAGAACATTGGTATTTATTGTTTGCTGTTCAGTTTTCTTAAATTTTCTATGAAAAGTTTCTTTAATTTTTCTGTAATCTGACATTTAAATGCCATTGTAATCTGCTATTTAAAAAGTCAATAGAATGCCCCCTATAAAACCATCTGGGATTGCTTTGTTTAATTTTATTATTTTATTTTGGGTTAAATCTTTGTTTCTGTATTTATTTATTTATTTTGTGGAAATTGTGACTAGTTTTCTGTTTCTTCTGAGATCATTTTTAGTAGTTGGTATGTAAATAGAAATAATCATTTCAAATTGGAGCATTAGGCTATTGGTTTGGGATCTTCTTTTTTCAATACAGATGTTTACTGTTAAAAGTTTCCTTTGCTGCATTCTGTAGTTTTGGAATGCTGTGTTCTCGTTCTTGTTCAACTCTAAGTTTTCTTTTTTCTTTTTTTAAATTTCTCTCTTAATTCTTCTTTGACTCAGTTGTTTAATCATGTGTTGTTTAATTCCCATGTATTTGTGTGTCTCCAGTTTCCTTCTGTTGTTAATTTCTAGTATCATCTCTTTGTGGTTGGAGAAGAGGGTATAATTTCAGTATTTTTAAATTTATTGAGATTTGTTACTTAACAGATGGTCTATCCTGGAGAATGACCTGTGGGTACTGGAAAAGAATGTGTGTTTTTCTGTTGTTGGATGGAGTTCTTTTTATGTATGTATCTTAGATCTAATTAGCATATAGCATTGTTCACATCTTCTATTTCTTTACTAATCTTCTTTCAACTATTCTGTCTAATAATAAAACTGGTTATTGAAGTTCCAGACTATTACTGTGAGCTGGCTGCTACTCCCTTTAGTTCTGACAGTACTTTCTTCATAAATTTTGATGTTAAATAAAAACACACTGCTGTCAAGTCAATTCCAACTCATAGCAAAGGTATAGAACAAAGTAGAACTTCTCCCATAGTGTTTCCATGCCTGTAAATCTGCACAGAAGCAGACTGACACATCTTTCTTCTACAGAGTGCAAATTTTGTAGTTTGTAGCCAAGAACTTGAATCACTGTAACAACAGGGCTCCTTGACCCGGTATTACCCACTGCACTGAGTCAGTTCTTACTCATAGCCACCCTACAGGCCGAGTAGAACTGTCCTGTAGAGTTTCCAAAGAGCATCTGGTGGATTTGAACTGCCAGCCTTCTGGTTAACAGCCATAGCACTTAACCTGAGTTGATATTAGGTGCATATATATTAATAATGTTTGTATCTTCTTGTCAAATTGACTTTTTTATCATTATATAATGTCTTTCTTCAGCTCTTATAAGATCTGACTTAAAATCTGTTTTGTCTAATATCAGTATGATCACACTTGTTCTTTTTTTGTTAATATTTGTATAGATTATTCTTTTCTGTCCTTTCACTTTCAGCCTACTTGTGTCCTTGGGCCTAAGATACATCTCTTGTAGACAGTATATGGATAGATTGTAGATTATTTTTATCCATCATGTCACTCTCTGCCTTTTTCTTAGAGCATTTACTCCATCTACGTTTAAGGTAATTATCGTTAAGGAACGATTTACACTGTATTTTGCTAAAACTTTTTTGGATGTGTGCATCTACACTTTTTTCTCCCTCATTTCCTACAATTCTGTCATTGTGTTTTGTTGCTTTTCTGTTGAATGCTTTTGATTTCCTTCTTCTGTGTACATTTTTTAGATATTTGCTCTGTAGTTACCCTAAAGGTTACATTTAACACCTTAATGACAGCATAGTTTAACTTGATACCAATAAGTAACATACCAACAGCAAGTAACATAAAACGAAAACATACAAAAAAAATTTTTATTATTTTTATTTTCCTATTTTGCTACTCCCCCATCTCTGTTGTAGTTACCAGTTACATCTTTATGTATCATATACCCATTAAGATAATTGATACTATTTCTTATGTTTTTGTCCATTATAAAGCTTGTAGAACATAACTACTAAACTTGTCAACCAAAAATATCGTAAAATGGGCCATTTTGTTTGCCCACACTTTTACTTGAGATTTCTTCTCCCACTCATGTCCAGCTTTTCTCTCCATTTGAAGAACTCTTAAGCATTTCTTTCAAGACAAGTCTGTTGTCGTTAGGTGCCATTAAGTTGGTTCCAATTCATGGTGACTCCATTCATGAATATCAAAGCAAAAGATAAGTTTAGTAATAAATTTTCTTAGCTTTTGTAAGTCAGGAAATGTCTTGAGTTTTGGAAACCCTGATAGCGTGGTAGCTAAGTGCTGTATCTGCAGTTCAAATCCACCAGGCGCTCCTTGGAAACACTATGGAGCAGTTCTACTCTGTCCTATAGGGTCACTATGATTTGAAATTGACTCAATGGCAGTGTTGTTTCGTTTGTTTGGGCCTTGATTTTACTCTAGTTTTTGAAGGACAATTCTACCAGATAGAGAGTTCTTGGTTGACAGTTCTTTTTTTCAACACTTCATATATATAATTTCATTGCCTTTTAACTTCCACAGTTACTGATGAGAAATTGGCACTGAAACTTATTGAAGATCCTTCTGTGTTACACTGAGTTTATCTCCTAGCTGTTTTCAGGATTCTTTCCTTAACCTGGTTTTTAGTTTTGATTACAGTGTTTATTTGTGTTGGTCTCTGTGCATTTATTCTACTTGGAGTGTGTTGAGCATCCTGGATTTGCAAATTCAAATCTTTAACCAAGTCTTGAAAGTTTTCTGCCCTTATTTCTTCAAATACTCTTTTAGTCCTGTTCTGTTTCTCTTTTCCATCCTGGAATCTTAGGGTATGTGTGTGGGCTCACTTGAAGGTATCCCATATTCTCATTTGGCATTACTGTTTTTTCTTTTATTCCTCTTTCTCTGGAGACTCAATAATTTCAACTGTCTAATCTCCTAGTTCATGTGTTCTTTCTTCAGCAAGCCCAGATCTATTGTTGAATCACTCCATTGTATTTTTCTTTTCAGTTATTTTGTTCAGCACCAATGTTTTTTATTCTTTTTAAATATTTTTGGTCTTTTTATTGAGATTCTCGTTTCCTGATGTCCTTTAATTTGTCGTCTCTGTATGTTCTCTAAATTCTTTGAGCATATTTAATATTTCTTTTTGAAAGGCCTGTATTTTGCCCATCATCCAGGCTTTAGTAGAGCTGATTTCTGTCTCTTTGTGTTCTTCTTTCACTTGGGCCATCATTTCGTGCTTCTTTGTAAGCCATGTAATATTTTGTTGGACCTGGAACATTTGAATATTATACTGTGGTAACTCTGGAATTCAGTATCTTCTCCTTTCCCAAGGATTGTAAGTTTTTGTGTATTTTTTTTTCCTCCCTAATTTTTTAAAGACTGTAGTAGCCCACCTGCTCAGTAACTTCTCATTTTTCTTGAAAGGACTGCTTTACCAGATATGTGTCAATATCAGGGACTCAGATTGAAAGTTCTTATCATCCTGGTGTTTCACCTATACTTCAGGGAGGTGAAAAAAAAACAAAAAAACAGCAGTCTACAGAAATTGTCTGATCTTTCCACTCCTCAGGGATTATTGTTATTACCTGATACAGACTGTAGTCAACTGTATGTTTAGTACCATTTTCAGAGTACTCTTTGCATAGTGTGAATTTCATTTCTGTTATCTTTGACCAGTAAGTATTTGAATTATTCCACTAGAGGCTTTCAGCCCTCTGAGTCACCCAGGAGTGGCACAGTACTTGGAAAAACCCAAAATGTCCAGTCTTACCTGAACCTTTCAGAGTGCTTCTGAACCGAGACTTCTATCCACACTGAGAAACCCCCAAACCTTTGAGAAGAGGGTCACTATTTCCTATCCTGGTACCAGGGAGCTGTTCTGGGAGCACAGGCCACTGTCCCCACTTACATGGCAGGGATGAGGAATGGGAGATATTAGCCAGTTAGTACACAAGGTTCATCTAGGAAAGGTCAGCAGCCAATCCCTTCCTTAAGCAATTCCTTGATTAGCTTAAATGTCTAAATTGCTTTCCTGTTCCCATCAAGTCAGTTCTTACTCATAGCAGCCCTATAGACAGAGTAGACCCACCCCACAGAGCTTCCAAGGAGTACCTGGTGGATCTCACCTGCTGACCTGTTGGTTATTAGCTGTAGCATTTAACCACCATACCACCAGGGTTTCCAATCTGCTTTCAGACCTTCAAAATAGTTCTCAGAGCTCTTTTACAGGAAGTGGATGATTTGGTGGAGAAGTGGTTCCTTACAAATTTTGAATGTATCTTTTTGATTTTTAAGTTTTAACTGCTGCATTAAACTCTCTCCTCCCAGTACAGGCATTTTTCAGATTTCACCCTTGGAAGCCTACTATTTGCATCTGCTAAGGTAAATTGTTTCCAGTTGATTCATGATGCCCAGGGGAATTATATGCTTGTTGGTTTCTTTGAAAGCTCAGGTCTGGCCTCCCTGTGAGTATCCTAGTTTCTTCAGTTTTTCTGGTTGATCCCAGACAGATTTGAAGAATTTGACACAACAGCAAAAGCTAAGTCTGTTCCCCACACTCCAGGTCAAACAAGAGTTCAATTCTCAGTCCGCAGGTCACAGCTTACAACCAAGTGAATCTGGAGTCTCCACTGCTGCATCTGGGTTTAAACTGTAGAGAGAAAAGGTTTCCTACCGTGTCAGCTTTTTGTTTGTTCAGTTTTTGGTCAAATTCTCTAACTCTTCACTGGATTACCAGAGTTCTGAGTCCATAATTTCCACCAAATGGCATATTTTATTGTCCATAATTATCGTGGGAGTGTGGAAGCATTCACCAGTGTATGCCACTATCTTACCGCCATCTGGTTCCATAGTTTTTTCATTATTATTTTATAGAAATTTGTGTGATTCTCTGTTGAAACCAAAGTTAGCTAAAATGAATTTTTGTTTCAAAATGAAAGGGCCTTTTAATAATCTGATATTGTGACCAACTTCTTTTGTTTGACTCCACTTAGAAAATTCATATGTATTTATTTCCTATTGTTGTTATTAGGTGCCACTGAGCTGGTTCTGACTCAGTCACCTTGTGCTCAACAGAACAAAACATTGCCCAACCCTGGCGCCATCCTCAGAATCGTTTTTATGCTTGAGCCCATTGTTGCAGCTGCTGTGGCAGTCCATCAGCTGAAGGTCTTCTCTTTTTTGCTGTCTGCTTTACAAAGCATGATGTCTTTCTCCAGGACCGATCCCTCCTAGTAACATGTCCAAAGTATGTGAGATGTGGTCTTCCCATCCTTGCCTCTAAGGAATGTTCAAACAGATTTGTTCGTCCTTATGGCATCCATGGTATATTCAGTATTCTCTGCCAGGATCACAATTCAAAGGCATCAATTCTTCTTTGGTCTTCTTTATTCATGGTCTGGCTTTCTCATGCATTATCAGGTGATTGAAACCACTGTGGCTTGGGTCAGGTGCACCTTAGTCTTTACAGTGACATCTTTGTTTTGTAACACTTTAAAGAGATTTTTTCCAACAAATTTGCCAGATGCAATGCATTGTTTGATTTCTTGATTCCATGTAGATTGTGGATCCAAGTGAAATGAAATCCTTGCTAACCTCAATCTTTTTTTCCATTTATCATGCTGTTACTTACTGGTGTAGTTGTGAGAACATTTATTTTCTTTATATTGAGGTGTAATCCAGACTGAAGGCTGTAGTCTTTGGTCTTCATCGATAAGTACTTAAACTTCTCTTCATTTGTACCAAGCAAGACTGTGTCATTTGTGTAACGCAGGTTGTTAATGAGTTTTCCTCCAATTCCGATGTCCCGTTTTTCTTCATATAGTCCAACTTTTCAAATTATTTGCCCAGCATGCAAAGTGATTACATAATGGTGAAGGGATACAAGCCTGACACACACTTTTCCTGACTTTAAGCCACACGGTATCCCCCGTGGTCTGTTCGAACAACTGAGTATTAATCCATGTACAACTTCCTCATGAGCATAAAACCCAACCCACTGCCGTTTAGTCAATTCCAACTTAGTGACCCTATAGCACAATTAAGGGAGTATTATTTTAATACTTTGAAAATATTGGGGTTTTAATGTATGACATTTTAAAATAAATGGTTATTTTTGTGAATGCATTCTTTCAGAGGGATGCAGAATTTGATAGATATCATATTTACTATATTAACTATATTGTTTGTTTCCAGTGTCCTTATTTATTTTCTATTGACTTGATTTGCCTTAAACTAAAGAAGATAATTGAACTTTTTATCTATTATTTGTTTTTATCCCATCTCTCTTATAATTTCTGCTGTAGCAAAGTTTCTTCTGTTTTGTTTGGTGAAAAATATTAATAAATTTTCTATCTTCATCATAAATGTTAGTTTTTAATATCACTGTCCTGTATGTCACTTTCAGTTCTTTGAAAGTCACGTTTTACCATGTGTTATATTTAGGCTGAAGCCCCTGTTTTCTTTTTCTTTGCATTTATTTTCATTATTTCTGAGCCATTGTATTTAATGGTTGTTATGGATTTGAGTTTTACTTGAGATTGCAGTGTGAAAACCTTTTTGTAATATGTTATTTAAGCCTATTCATATTTATTGATGTAAATATTGATACAAAAACTTCAAACCAGGTATCATTCAGCTCTTTTACTTAATTCTTTCTTCTTTTTGCTTTGGCTCCTCTGCCTTCAAGAACAAGCTTCAGAGTCTCTTCCATCACCCATTTTAGTCTTATTTTCCCCTGTCTTTTTAATGATCTCTTGCTTTCTTCATGTATGAAGTCTTTGATGTCATTCTAGAACTCATCTGGTCTTTGGTCATTTGGTGTTCAATGTGTCAAATCTGTTCTTGAGATGATCTCTAAATTCAGGTGGATATACTCAAGGCCATACTTTGGCTCTCAGACTTGTCCTAATTTTCTTCAATTTGAGCTTGAACTTGCATATGAGCAATTGATGATCTGTTCTACAGCCGACATCTGGCCATGTTCTGGCTGATGATATTGAGCTGTCTCAGCATCTCTTTCCACATGTGCAGGCGATTTGATTCATGTGTATTCCATCTGGCGAGGTCTATAGGTATAGTCACCATTTAGATGGTTGATAGTACAGATTAGAACATTTTAACTTCATTTCTTACCCTTCTTACATGTATGTGTTAACATTTACCTATATGTTAACCACTTATTTTTTCCTTTTATTTCCTTTTTACATTCCAAACTGTCATAGGTCAAATCATGTTCCCTAAAAATGTGTGTGACAATTTGGCTGGGTCATGATTCCCACTGTTGTGTGATTGTCCACTATTTTGTCATCCAATATGATTTTCCTATGTGTTGTAAATCTTGCTTCTATGTTGTTAATGGGGTGGTGGCCGGTGGGAGGGAGGTGGGGAGTGTGGATATGCCACAGCTGTGTTGATGAGGCAAGTATCCACCTATGGGACTGGGATGTGTCTTGAGCCAGAGTCTTTTGGGATGTAAAAGAGAGAAATGATTACAGACAAGAGTACCTCATACCACCAAGAAAGCAGTGCTAGGAGCAGAGTGTATCTTTTGGACCTCAGGTTCGTGTGTGGAGGAGTTCCTAGTCCAGGGGAAAATTGATGAGAAGGACCTTCATCCAGGACAACACAGAGAGAAAGCCTTACCGTGGAGCTGACACCCTGAATTTGGACTTTTAGCCTACTTTACTGTGAGGAAACAGATTTATCTTTGTTGAAGTCATCCACTTGTAGTATTTCTGTTACAGCAGCATTAGAAAACTAAGACTCAAGATTTTTGTCTTGAATCGATTTTCTTATTCTTGAAGTGCATACCCTACAGGATTTCCTTCAATAAGGGTGTTGCTGGTATTAATGATTCACAGATTTTGTTTTCTGAAAAAGCCTAATTTCACCTCCATTTTTTGGTTAGCAGCTTTGTTAAGGTATAACTGACACACAGTGGAGTGTACATTTTTAAATTGTATAACTTTTCACATAAGGGTGTGTATACATACACAGCTCTAAAGCATCATCACAATCAAGACAGTGATCATATCCAACACTCCTAACAGTTTCTGTGTGTCCCTTTGTAATCCCTACTTCTTGCTGTTCCTCCTCAGGCTACCATCATTGTGCTTTCTGCCACTATAGATTAATTGGCATTTTATACAGTTTCATGTATCTACATTCTACTCTTTATCTGACTCCTTTTAGCAAGCACAGAGATCCATCAATGTTGTTGTATGTATCAATAGTTAACTCCTTTGTATTGCTAAGTTGTATTCCATTGTGTGGATATACCACAATTGTTTGTCCATTCACCTGTTAGTGGCTATTTGAGTTGTTTCCCAGTCAGGGCAATTAGAGTGAAAGTGCATTGACTCTTAATAGGTATTTTTGCTGGATATAAAATTCTATACTTGAAGAATGTTACACTGTCTTCTGGTCTGCGTAGTTTCTAAGTCAGCAGACGTACGATTTTTATCACCTGTATATGTGTTATTTCTGTCTAGATACAGTTAAGATCTTTTTCTTTGGTTCTCAGTAGTTTGACTGGTGTTTTCAAGCATGATTTTCTTTGTGGCTATCCGTCCTGGAATTCAGTGAGCTTTGTAATTCTATAAATTTAAGTTTTTCACCAAATGTAGTAAAGTTTTGGAAAATTTTTATATTCTTCATTTCTGTTCTACACTACTTCCAAGAGTTCATTTCTGTATAATTTAAACATTTTGATCTTGCATTACATGTAGATCCCTTTGGCTCTGTTCATTTTCTTTCTATATTTTAGATTAAATCATTTTTATTCTACAAGTTGACTAGATCTTTCTTCTCTCGTCTCCAATCTGCTATTAAGCCCAGTCAGTTCTAAAATTTTCATTTGATTCTTTTTATATTTCTCTTCTGATATTTCCTATACTTTTTATTGCAAAAGTATTTCTCTTGAGCATAGTTATAAGCTTCTTTAAAATTAATTTCTGTTTGTTCTAATAACGGGCATTTTTAGAATCAGTTGTCATTGTCTTTTCTGTATAACAGGTAATGTTTCCATATTTCTTAAATTGTCAGTTATATATTTTATACTGGATGTTGTAAATAAAATAGTCAGTTTGGATTCTGTTAAATTCCTTGGAAGATTTTTAAATGCTTTTAACAGCCATTTAAGATAACTAGACAGATACTATAAACTACTCTATGAAGTATCAGTTTAGTTCTTGCAGTCTTTATTATCTAAAGTTTATACAGTGAGAGAAAGAGAGAGAGAAACATGGAATTATAATTGTTATTTACAGGAGGGTTAATGGTCCAACAGAAGCTATTCAGCTGCTAGACTTGTAATCTTGTATATTATTTTAATTGATTCTATAGATTTACTCTTTCCTAATGTTTTTTGAATAGGCCACTTTAACAAAAAAGCAGTATATCTTGGGGATACAGTAGTTCATAATGAATATGTGTCATAAAGTCTGGTTAAGGGTATTATTATTCCATTTTACTACAGTGGGTTCTACCTGCAAAGATTCTGTAGATAGGAAGAGAAGAAGGTCTTTGTGGGAACTTTATGGATATCAGACATTCTTAGTGGCATGTGCTGGAGAACTGTCTCATCCATGCACACTTCATGCTCAGTGAAGTAGTTGACTTGGATCTGTTGCTTATGATTACCCTTTTAATTCAGATTAGGTCAAGAATTAGTTATTGTCCTCAATCTGACGCCACACTGAGCTATATGACGGGTCGGGAATTGCTAAAAATGTACGCCAGGCTGCGGGGGATCCCTGAGCAAAATATTTATGAATATGTGGATGGCTTTTTGCGTTTACTGCACTTGGAAACCCATGCTGACAAGTGTGTCTATACATACAGGTGAGATATTATGCTGCTGTAATCATTAAGCTACCTACTGTGTTTCTGCTATTTAGAATGAATGCCTGCATATTCGTTCTGAGCCTCTCTGTCACACAGAAATAACCTAATATCCTGCAAGGGTTTATGTGTCAGGAATAAGGCAGATTATGGTGGAATGACTCAGTTTTTTAGAGATATGAGCTATAGCCTTTGCATTAAAAAAAAAAAAAAAAAAAAACTTCATCTCTGTCTCCATATGGTCCTTTATTTCTGAGAAACAGAAACATGTCCAAACGGTAATACTGAAATGAATTGCAAAAAGGTAATCTCCTTGAAAATTAATTCATACACACACACAGGCACCAGGAATTGAATGTGGCAGTTTATTACTCACCTGAAATCAACATTCTGGATGTCTGAAGTAATTCTTACTTATTAACTAATGACACGTGATTCTGTCCTTCCTCTCCCACTTTGTTTCTCTCTTTTTCTTTCTTTGGTCATGAAGTGGAGGATATAAACGTAAACTGAACATTGCTGTTGCCCTATTGGGAAAGCCCTCAGTTATCATCCTGGATGAACCATCTACCGGCATGGACCCAGCAGCCCAGTACTTTATTAGAGACACAGTTACACAGATCTGTAAAACTGGCAAAGCTGTCATATTAAGTTCCCACAGGTATGACCCATTGAGAGGCTTGGCTGGGAGTTACAAAGGGTTGGAATGGGTAGAAGAAGGAGTCAATAGAGCTAGGAATATGATTCAGTGAGCTTGCCTAAGTGTATAAACCACTCAGGAGGTACTCTAGATAGAGATTGATTCTACTCAAGGGATCTCTTGATTCTGTCAAGGAGTTCTAAGAGAAAATAGGAAGTTAGGGAGCTGTTTCTACTGTGAATTTAAGTATCAGCTGCTTTGAATTTTAAAATCTCCTCTTTCTGATATGACCTCATGGAGTTCATGTACATTACTGGGCCTTCTCATTGCAAAGGTTACCTTATAATCCTGGTTTTACTTGAACTGTAGAATTTTCCCTCTAAAAAAAAGCCTCTGCAGCCATAACTTCTCTGTCTCCCTAGCATGGAAGAATGCGAGGCCCTCTGTACCAGGCTGGCCATCATGGTAAAAGGGAGGTTCTCGTGTCTAGGCAGCCCTCAGCACCTCAGGAACAGGTTCTGTAATGTATACGTCCTAAAAGCCAAGGTTAATATGGACGTGGAAAAAAATAAACTAAAGGAGTTCAAAGAATTTATTGCAAGTACTTTCCCAGGTAATATAAGTAGAGCTGACTGGTGAAAATTGTGTTAAATCATTGTTGTTGTTCTCCTGCATGTTCTCAGTAATGAACGTTGTCCTCTCAGTTACTGATGTTTGTTGAGATTTTTATATTGAATTTCTTTTGAAATAATTTTTTCTATGAACATCTTATCCCTGAATATTCTAAGAAACTTTCATAAAATATCAGTCTCTGCTAGTTTCTTGTAGGAGTCAACCGGTAAGATAAAACTGTTTATGTGTATTCATCTAAAGTTAAATTATTGAGTATAAGTATCTACTATTTATCCTACAATTTGTTTCAGGTTTCCCATCTTTTGAACACATATCCTCTGCCTTTTGATGATACCTCATCCAGGCAGTGCTTATAAAATGCAAATAAGAACAGTAAGCTTCCTGGGCTACTTTTAAGGAGATAATTTGGAGATGTAACAAGTAGAAATCAGTTATTATGCTTCTGTGTATTAACTTCAGTCAGCCACTGTCTGTGTACATGGCACAATAACACAGCCATTGACAGCCAAGTTCTGTTTTTTAATGTACCCACTCCTTTATCTTAACCATTAAACAGAAATATCATATCTTTTAATAATTTTGGCCTGCTTAGTCTCTGTCTTGAACTCCCTTAACTGTATACAGGCCATATTTTCAGGGTACAAAATTGAATGGAACCTGTAACAGTGAAACAGGAAATGATGCTGACCTGTACTAAAGAAATGACAGTAGGAATGGAGAAGAGGAGATAATAGTGAGTCAGTATTTATCTGGGTGGTAAATTCATGAGAAGGAACCTTTATATGGAAAAGATAATTAATTCAGTACTACTCATACTAATTTTGAAGTATCCATGAGATATATGGAGCCCCAATGACACAGTCATTAAGTGCTCAGCTGCTAACCAAAAGACTGGTAGTTTGAATCCACCAGCCATTTCTTTGAAATGCTGTGAGGCAGTTCTACTCTGTCCTACAGGTTGCTATGAGTAGGAATCAACTTTAAAGGAACAGATTTTTTTTTTTTTATAAACAGAGGATATGTCCACTAAGCAGTTGAATATTTATTTAGTCATTCACACATTTAATAGTATTTATGCAGTACTTAATGTATGCAGTGTTGAAGATCCTGAATTAACCTGAAGGGGAGAGAGAACACAAAAAAACTAAGAACAGACTTTTCATGATGGAGGTGAACACAGTTGTCTGCTTGTGAACTGTGCTCTGATGCAATATATCTAAATGTAAGGTTGACCATTTACCAGTCCTTCCCCACACTTTCCTTGAGCTATTTCAAATACAACTTACCCAATTAAAGATAGCAGAACTTAAAAAAAACAAAAACAAAAAAACTGGCATTGGATCTATGTACAAGGTCCAACAATAAGTCCACAAACTTAATTGTTCCAAGTGCTACATACCTCATTACTGAATATTGTTCAATTGGTATATGTTTTGCTGTGTGTATTTTCACCAAAAAAAAAAAAAAAAAAAATTAACAGCAGAAATACACAGTCACTGTACCAGAAAGAATTGGTTGATATCCAGTTATTTTGGGAAGGATCATATGATCAAGAACTACTGGTACTGAAGAAAGAACCTCAAGCTGCCCTTTAGGCACAGCAAAAGTCAAATCTCCAGGGCTTCGTGGACTACTTACTGAGGTATTTCAGCAAACCAGTGGAACACCAGAAGCACTTACTCATCTGTGTTGAGAAATAAGGAAGCTGACCATCCTCCCAGTGGCTTGAAAGAGATCTATATTCATACCCATTCCAAAGAAAGGTGATCAAACAGAGCAGTCTTTACAGTAGCTTCACATGCATGCAAAAGCTGGAAAATGAAAAAAAAATAAAGAGGATTTGCTAATGAAAAATATTGAATACTCAGTCCCAACTCAGCAGGAACAGATGATCACCAAGGACCAAAATGACATGGGGGAAAGAGAACCCAGAAAACAGAGAGACCCACGTGAGTGGGTGACTACATCGACTTGTGACCAGAAGAACCGGATGGTGCCCAACCACCACCAGTGATAACCGTGATGGAGCTCACAAAGTTGAGTCTCACTGGCAACACAAGGATAAAAAGGGGTGTACCTTGAGATCTCCACTAAAAGACCACAATTGATGGTTCAGGGGCCTTAGAGTTCCCCTGGGAGCACCGCCTCTGGCCTTGATGCTGCCCCAGCCCATAAATCATAATGGAGGTCAACTCTTTGGATAGGAATGAATTGGACTTGGGGACACAGAGTGACTGTATGTTGGGTGCATTTTATGGTTCAATGCATCTATAGGATGTCGTCCTGCTGACCTCTTACTGGAGGCAGGGGAGTGGGTAGAGAGGAAGGGACAGGAGATTGTTGGGAGGATAAGACATGTATGGAACAGAGAGGAAGAGTGTGCTGTCACTAGGCAGGGAGAGCAGTGGGAGGTGCATCTAAGAGGGCATGCAGATATGTATGGGAATGTACATTTTCATTCAATCATAATAAAAAAATTGAATATGGATGTTGACAAGAACAAACAACTCAGTCTTTGATTAGCTGAAATTAAAAAGATTGATCATACCAAGAACTGGTATAATTGGTTGCTGTTAATTCCAACTCATAGCAACATTATAGACAGAGTAGAACACAGTAATTATTAATCACTATTAGTAACATCACATGCTAGTAAATTTTTGCCCAAAACATTCTAGAATGACTCCAGTCATAAATTGGTAGGAAACTGCTAGAAGTTTAAGATGCATTCAGAATTAGATATGCAATGAGATATGATGTCAGATAGGGCTTGCTCAAAAGCAGAGAATACCAGAAAGACGTTTACTTGTGTTTTATCACCTATGTGAAAGCATTTGACTGTTTGGATAATAAACAAATTACAGATAACATTACCTAGAATGAGAATTTCAGAACACTTAACTGTGCTTGGATAGAACCTGTGCACAGACCAAGAGGTAGTCATTTGAACAGAATAAGGGGATACTGTGTGGTTCCAAATTGGAAAGAGTCTGGGTTGTATCCTTTCACCTTATCTGTATGCTCAACAAATAATTCACAAAGCTGCATTTATGAAGAACATGTCATCAGGATAGGAGGAAGACTCATTAACAACCTGCCATATGTACATAACATAACCTTCTTGCCAGAAATGAAGATGATTTGATGTAGTTACTGATGAAGGTCAAAGACTACAACCTTCAGTATAGATTATGCCTGCAAATGAAGAAAACCAAAGTTCTCATAACTGAACGAATAGACAACATCATGGTAAGTGAAGAACAAATTGAAGTTGTCAGTGATTTCATTCTACCTGGATCAACAATCAGTGTCCACAGCAGTCAAAAAATCAAACTGCATTACACTGAGCAAGTCTGTTACTAAAGATTTTTTTTTTTAAGTTTTAAAAATCTAAGATGTCAATTTGATTAATAAAAAGCCTGCCTGACCTAAGCCATGGTCTTTTTAGTAGTTTCGTATGCGTGCAAAAACTGGACAATGAAAAAGAAGCAGATAGGATTTGTTGATGAAGAATATTGAATATTCTATGACTTCACAAGAACCAGTCAGTCTTTGGTTAGCTGAAATTAAAAAGACTGGTCATATCAAGAATTGGTGTAACCCGTTACTGTTAATTCCAGCTCATAGCGACACTATAGACAGAGAAGACTGACCCCACAGCATTGTCAAGAAGAAACTGGTGGATTCAAACTGCCCATGTTTTGGTTAGCTGCCTAGCTCTCAACCACTGCAGCACCAGGGCTCCAAAAGAATTGGTATGGATGTGGATAAACACCTCCTCTCATACATGTCTGGTAGGAATGTAACATACTTGAAATTTTCTGGTGGTATCTGCTGTTGTTAAACATGCTGAAATAACCGCTCTAGTATTTTCACTCCTAGGAAAATGATTACACAGAAGCACCAGGAGGTAGGTAGAGAGTGTTTGGAACAACTTAATATGTAAGGGTCTCCAGGTGGAAAGTTATTGTTTGCTGCATAATAAACTATGGAAAAACCTAGTGACTTAAAACAGCAAACACTTTCTCAAAGTTCCTATGCACTAGAGATTTAGGAGCAGCTCAGCTGAATATTCTCAATCAGGGTCCCTTAAGAGGTTGATTAGAGATTTAGGAGCAGCTTAGCTGGATGGTTCTGGATCAGGGTCTCTCATGAGGTGGCAGTAAAGCTTTTGGCTGGGTATGCAGTCATCTGGAGGGTCAGCTTCCAAGACAGCTCTCACATTAGTAAGGAACTGTAAGAAGTTTTCTCTTTCAATGAGGGTTACAGTGGCTTATTCTTGAGAGTAGTAGACTGCTGTTCCTTACACACACATATACACACTTGCACACACACACACTGTAACTGTAAAATGAAACCACACCCAAATATTATGGACATAGGGTCAAGACAAAGTTTAGGAATAGAATCCTATTAGAATATTAGTTTCCATGTAAGTCTTAGGTTTTACAAAGTGAACTATGAATTTTTTCCATGCCTAAACATGCATAATCTACACTTTGTAATTTTTACAAACTGCAGGCTTTAAGACTGTATTTCAATACATAGTAAATCTGTTGAAATAATAAGGGTATGCATGCCAAAGAGAATGGACTTTTGGGTTATCTTTTGAATAGGCTATATTTATTCCCTCTTTCATCAATGTAGATAATAGGAATTTCTTGGGTATTTTTAAAAACTCTGTCAAATAATGTGTCCCTCTCTGGTACTCATCTGTCATATTTTTTCCTTTCTTAGGTAACATCATAAATCAAGAATATCAAGGGATTATTCACTACTACATTCCCAAAGAGGACATTAACTGGGAAAAGGTGATTATGGACTTGACTCCTTCTAACATACCACATTAACAGAGGATGGATAGAAAGTACTGGGATTCAAGCATATGGAATGGGAACCTAATACTAAAGAGAACAGAAGCTTTAGGTTGCTTTTCCAAGGCCCCTGCAGTTTAGCTGATTGAGACTTCTGCCCCTGAACTATACTAATACCCCATGCTCATCAAGAGAATGAGGGCTGGAAAACTACATTCTCTGTGGTTTTCATTCCTCTTTTCCTTCTACTTTCTCACTGTTGGCTTTTGTATCTTTTTTTCCCTGAGCATAAACCTAAAAGAAGTTGAGGGGTGGTAGGTTGGGAAAAGGTTCATTTGTTGGGGGATTGCAGTGGTAATTCCACCATTTTTTCCTGTTAAAGGTATTTAGTACTTTGGAGGACGCTAAATTGCTATTCAATTTAGAAGACTATTCAGTCAGTCAGATAACACTGGAACAAATCTTCCTCACCTTTGCTAACATCATAAAGTGAGAACAGACCAGAAAATAAAGCTGACATGAGATTAATTTCCAACCAGTGACCCTTAACGTCTTCCTTGGACTGCTGCTCACACCTGGAAACACTGAAGGACATTTCTCTCTGTGTGTATCTCTCTGTGTGTGTATTTGACTCTCATATTTGTGGTAGTTATGTTCTGTAAAAGCAAAAAATCAAACTTGTTATCACTGAGTTGGTTACTCCTCTTGATGACCCCGTGTGTTACAGAATAGAACCACCCACTCGGGTTTTCTTTACGGAAGCACACAGCCAGGCCTTCCTGCCTGGTGTCTCTGGGTGGGTTCATACCACCAGTCTTTAGGTCAGTAGTTGAGCAGAAACTATTTGTGCCATGTGGGGACTTTGTAAAGTCCCCATTCCCCCTCAAACATCAAATTAGTGAGTCTCGTTGAAACGCAGACCTCAGAAGGAAAATTTTTCCACTCTGTACATGTGCCTGTCTGCAAATGATGGTACAAGTGCCACAAATGCTTTTAGGGAATAGGCAAATTTGTGAATATGAAATCTGCAAATATATTCCCCCAAAAAAGAAAGTTTGTCATCTTATTTGGAAATTAAAGTGAGCAGGCTATTACTAAGAACTGTAAAGTGTCGGAGATTTTACCCTACTTACAAATAATGAGCTAGCCAGCCACAGTTTCACGGATGCTGGCAGAAGACGTGTGAATCACAGGTCAAAGACAGAGGGACGTCATTACTCACAGCAACAGCACTGGTCAGATTGTAATCATTTGTACAAACTACCTGAGCTGTCATTTTCACAGAGCAACACAAGAAGGGTCAGGTGATAACAGATCCCTTCAGTGCACTGTATTACAGGAGAGGAACTCTGAGTTCATAGAACTCAACTCTTTCTTAATGGGCAGTAAACAAATCTGACCTTTGGGTGGAAATATTATCCAATTATACTTCCCTCTGCTCCAAGGGTGATGCTGTCTCTCTTCAAAGGCTGTTTCCTCTAGTCATCCTTGCAAAAATAGTCTGAAATAAAAAGGCAGTTAGTACTACTACTTGCAAGTCATGCCAAAATTCAAGGAATCGAGGAAGAATTGTCTCGTAATAATTTCCACCTTGATTTGTACGTTGTCTTGGCCCCTGATGAATTCCCGTGTGAGCATGCCACTTCATTGGCCACTTTGCTTAATCCGACTGACAGAAAAAAAAACTGATAGCAACCCTATAGTCTGACAGAGACTGGGACTAAATTAATTTTTCTTGTACAGTATTTAAGCCTGCTGTCAATGGAGGGGAATGCTGGTGGCACAGTGGTTAAAAATCCTGATGGCTAACCAAAAGGCTGGTAGTTCAAATCCACCAGGTGTTCCTTGGAAACCCTGTGGGGCAGTTCTACTCTGTCCTGTAGGGTCACTAGGAGTTTGGAATCAACTTTACAGCAATTTGTTTTTTGGGGGTTTTTGATTTGCTTTTGGTTTTATTGTTAGAACTCCAACCAGCAGGATGAAATATTTGACCTCAACCATACCCCCTAATGCCCAGGTCTCAGATCCAACCAACTGAAAAAAAAATCCCATACACCACTTAGGTCTACCTTGAAAATGCAAATAGCTTTCTCTTTGTGTGTCTGTATTGACTCTTCCACTTTACCAAAGGCTTTACTCTAGGGACAGCAAGATATATTAATAATTCCTTTTCCTACAAAGAGGAAATCTATGAAAATCCTATCTTCCTAAAAATATTCTGATCCAAATGCCTTTCTGAATGCTTTCCAGAGTCTAGGTGATACTTCCTTAAATGTGTGGAGGTCTCTTAACAACACCTATAAGGTGCAAATCAGTGTGTTTTGAAGGGAGCTAAATTAATGCCTTGATTTCATACAAGAATACAATCCTGAGGGCTCACCTGATGCCACCAGAGGCAGTATTAATGGTTGTTGGTGCTTCCTATATGGAACCCACTTCATTCAGAGGACATAACAGTGACTCAAATATGTCCTCTTGGCTCATTGGTAGACCCTATGATTCTTGTATGAACCTCATCCTAGAAAATGTGCTACATACCTCATTACTGAATATCAATATTGTCACCTTTGAAGTACTCCCCTTGGGAAGCTATTCACTGATGTCAGTGCCTAGTCCACCCTTAAAAACAATTTTGGAATGGCCATCAGAGCTGCCATCATATTACCCTTGATGTCCTGAATGTCATCCAGATGTCTTCCTTTCAATATTGCCTTTATCTCTGGGTAGAGGAAAAAGTCACTGGGGGCCAGCTCACGTCAGTAGGAGGGCATTCCTATGCAGTTATTTGTTTCCTGGCTAAAAACTCCCACACAGACAACTATACAATTAAATTGGCATACTTGCCACTGTGCCAGCATGTACAATGGCCATTCCAGAAAGAGTTCCAAAGTTGCTTTGAAGGGTGGACTAGGCACTGGCATTAGTGCATAACTTCCCAAGGGATGTACTTTAGTAGTAACCGTACTGATACTCAGCAGTGGGGTACATAACACTTAGAACAATTAAGTTCGTGAACTTAATTGTTAGACCTCATATTTATTTTTATCCAAGCCTATAATAGTGAGTCTCTTACTATTTTCTTTCTTTCTTTTTTTTAATTATGATTGAGTGAAAATGTACATTCCCATATAAATTTGCAGCCCACCCACATGCAGCTTCCACCGCTCTCCCTGCCCAGTGACAGCACAGTGTTCCTCTCTGCTCCATACATGTCTCATCCTCCCAACAGTCTCCTTTCCCCTCCCCCAACCCACTCCCCTTCCTCCAGCCAAAGGTCAGCAGGATGATATCCTATAGATGCATAGAACCATAAAGTACACCCAATATATGGTCACTCTGTGTCCCCAAGTCCAATCCATTCCTGTCCAAAGAGTGGACCTTCATTATGACTTATGGGGCAAGGGCAGCATCAGGGCCAGAGGCCATGCTCCCAGGGGAACCCCGAAGCCACTGTACCATCAATTGTGATCTTTTAGTGGAGATCTCATGGTGCACCCGTTTTTAATCGTGCATTGCCAGTGAGACTCCACTTTGTGAGCTTCATCACGGCTATCACTCAGGGTGGCCAGGAACCATTTGGTTCTTCTGATCCCGAGTGGATGTAGTCACCCATTTATGTGGGTCTCTCTGTCTTCTGGGTTGTCTTCCCTCCATGTCGTTTTGGTCCTCAGTGAACATCCTTTGGTCCTCAGTGATCACCCTTTACTATTTTCAGTACAAGGATGGATAAGTAGCAGTGGCGGAAATCTGGATGGTACAGTTTTAATTAGTAGCTTGATTTCCATCTGTCTCATCAGAGAATGGGCTCTTATTGTGGTTATCTATATGAATAACCAAGATGGCTCAGTCAGCAATCATCTCAAAGACAGGTGTATTTCATTTCCCAGTCTGTAGTTTTCCAAATGGTAAACCAATTAGGCATCAGTAAAAATATAACAAGATTCAGCAAGGGGAGTATTGGCCAGAACTGTATATATAATGGCCTTGAGTCCTGCCAAGTGAGTCAAATGACCATGTTCATTTCCACATAGCTGGGACTGAGGCTGAACAGCCCAGTGGATACCACTGAGTTTCAGTTCAGTGAGCCAGGTCTAGACACATAGGTAATTTCTAACAATCAAGTGTCCCATAGAGTCAGAAGCTTGCTTCAGGTGACATAGCAGAGGGATAAAACTTTCCTCTAAAGAGATACATAGCTGACACTATTTCATGAAAAGTCAGGATGTCAGTGAGTTAGGACAGCTATGTTCTTGAGTACACTGGTGGTTCAGTTTTGATAAGAACTCTGTAATAAGCTAATAGCTGAGCCATATCAGGAGTCAGTGAATCCAGATCCTCAAGGAGTGCCCTCCAGTAGAGTGGTCCTCTCTTAGCCAGAGAATTCAATCAGAAAAAAAATCATCAGTCACAGAGACTTTTAGTTCAAAGGAGCCATTAGACCTGCTGGGCTCCAAAGACACCAGAAATTCTCTACATGTGGCTCTCCACAATTGGGAACATACCTTCTGACATGTAAGGGATGGGAAATACAGGCAGGCAACATTTACAGTGGCCCAAAAGGCTTCACCCACAAGTTCATGTCAATTTTCCTTCCATGCTGTGAACACTGCCCAAACTCCATCACTTGAATTCAGGTACTCCCTCCCTGTACAAAACAAGTTAGCCATAAAATATTCAGTCACTCCTCCTACCCCAAAAGTTCTCTAGCACTTTCAGATGAGTATATATGGACTCCGGTCAGCATTAAGAAAAGAGAAAAGTTGGCTTCATTCCAATTGTCTCTTAAAGAAGCTTGAAAAAATAGTCTGAAACAAATGGGCAGGGTCTCTGCTCACAAGACCTATAGAAGTGTTAGATACCCATGGAGAATGGTCTTCTAATACCAGTTTATGCCAAAATATGCAAAGCCAAAGACTTAAGGTGAAATTTCTATATATTCTATAAATAAAAACATTTAGACTGTGGAAGACAAAGAACACTATCCATTCAAAAGAAACATCCAAATTTAATGGTACTCTCAGATAAGACCATGTGGTATATACGTACAGTGGAATAGTATGTAGCCATGAAGAGAAATGAAGTTGTGACACATACTATGACATAGGTGAACCTTGAAAACATTATGCAAGGTGAAATGTCACAACAGCCCAAATGTTGTATAATGCCATTTATGTGAAATATCTAGAATAAGCAAATTCATAGACATTAAAGTTTATTAGTGGTTACTAAGATCTGAAGGGAAGAGGATATAAGGAGCTATCGCTTAAGGAATACTGAGTCTCTGTTTCAGGTGATGAAAACCCTTTTGAAATAGATAGTGGTAATGTTTGCACAGCATGGTAAATACAACTAATGTCACTAAATTGTACACTTTAAAATGGCATATGATTTGCTGTATATATTTTACCACAATAAACTTTTTAAAATAATGAAAATAAAAGGCACAGACTGGGAGGAGATATTTGCAATTCATCTACTTGATAGGTACTTGAACCTAGAATACATAAAGAACTCTCAAAGCAACAAAGATAATCAAGAAACCAAATAAAAAATGAGCAAAAGATTTTAACAGATATTTCACCAAAACAGATACACAGGTGACACACACCTTCCCTAACTTGAAACCACACAGTATTCCCTTGTTCAGTTTGAGTGGCTGACTGCCTCTTGATCTATGAGAAGGTTGCACATGAGCAAAATGAACTGTTCTGGAATTCCCGTTCTCTGCAGTGTTAATCCATAATGTATTAAGATCTACATGGTTGAATGCCTTTGTGTAGTCAATAAAACATCTTTCTGATAGTCTCTGATTTCAGCCAAGATCCATCTGACATCAGCAGTGATGTCCTTTGTTCCATATCCTCTTCTGAATCTGTCTTGAATTTCTGGCAACTCCCTGTTTGTATGTTGCTGCAGCTGTTTTTAAATGATCTTCAGTAAAATTTTACTTGCAGGTGATGGTACTTCCTCCAGTACCATCTGTTCTTGAAACAGTTGAACATCAACAAATTCTTTTTGGCATAATGACTCTGTGTATTCCTTTCATCTTCTTTCAGTGCTTCCTGCTCACTTAATACTTTCCCCATATTGCAACTTGAGTGTTGCAGCTCAAGGCTTGAATTTTTTCTTCAGTTATTTCATTCTGACAAATGCTGAAAGCGTTCTTGCCCTTTGGTTTGCTAACTCAGTTTTTTGTGTATGTTCTTATAATACTTTGTCTTCTGGCACTGCACTTTGAGATTTTCTGTTCTTCCTTTAGCTACTTGATGCTTAAGAGCACATTTTATAGTCTCTTCTGACATCACTTTGGTCTTTTTCTTGTCTTTTTAACAACCTTTCTCTTAACATATGATGTTCTTCATGTCATTTCATAACACTGTCATTAATGGTCAATGTATCATATCTCTTCTTGAGATGGTCTCTAAGTTCATGTGGAATATGCTCAAGGTCTTACTTTGGTTTTCATGGAATTATTTTAATTTTCTTCAGCTTTAACTTGAACTTCCATATGAGCAGTTGATGGTATAACCCACAGTTACCCCCTAGCCTTATTCTAACTGATGATGTTGAGCTTTTCCATCATCTCTTTCCACAGATGTAGTCGATTTGATTCCTGTGTATTCCATCTGGTGAGACCTGTGTGTCTAGTTACCATTTATGTGTTGAAAAAGGGTATTTGCAATGAAGAAGTCATTGGCCTTACAAAATTCTATCATGTGATCTCCAGCATTGTTTCTATCACCAAGGCCATATTTTCCAACCATCTGTCCTCCATTTTTTTCACTAACTTTCACAGTCCAATCACCATTGCATCTTGACTGTATGTTTGATCAATTATGTATGATTAATATGTTAATCATACATATTAAGATATGATTAATATATTGTTAGATAATTTCTGTATCCAATTGGGTCACCTCTCTGTGGAATGGGCACAAGTATAGATATCTTCCAGTTTCCTGGCCAGGCTGCCATCTTTCAAATTTCTTGGCATAGACAAGGGAACACTTCCAGTACTGCCTCTGTTGAAAATCTCAGTTGGTATTCTGTCAGTCCTTGGAGCCTCATTTTACTGCGAGCGATTTCAGGATAGCTTGGACTTCTTCCTTAAGTACCATTGGTTCTTGATCATGTGGTACCTCCTGAAGTAGTTTAACATTGACCAGTTCTTTCTGGTATAGTGACTCTGTATTCCTTCTATCTTCTTTTAATGCTTCCTGCATCGTTCACTATTTCAAAACTGGAACTCAAGACTTGGACTTGAATTAGTTTTTCAGATCTTTTAGCTTGAGGAATGCCAACTGTGTTACTCTCTTTTGGTTTTCTAACTCTAGGTCTTTGCAGATTTCATTATATACTTTGCTTTGTCTTCTCGAGCCACCCTTTGAAATCTTCTGTTCAGCACTTTTACGTCATCATTTTTGCTTTTGCTTTAGCAACTCTACATTCAAGAGCAAGACAGTGATCATTGTGCAATGTGTCAAAACTCAAAGAACTGTACACCCAAAAAGGTCAAAGTCTGTAAGTTATAGCCACAATTTTTAAAAATTCTAACAAAAACTGATTATGTATACAAATTATAAATAAAACAGGAACAGGCCCAAGGGAAAATGGATGATTTGAACTAATGAGTAACTGTTTCTAAAATGTGGAAATGTTTATCAGATCTCATTCCCTTTTTCCATCCCCTCTTCCTGAAAACAAAAAAAAAAAACTCAGATCCAGATGAGTTGTTCTCACTTTCAAGGAATTCCTAAATTTTACAAATTCTCAAATATATAACTTGGCAATATTTCCTCCTGTAGGTGGTCTTTTCACTGTCTAGATAGTGCTCTTTGATGTAGAAAAGTTTTTAATTTTTATAAAGTTTATCTTTTTCCTGCTTTTACCTATCCTTTGGAGTCTCATCACTGTGACACCAAGGTCTTGTAGCTCTCCTCCTATGTTTTCTTTTAGGATCTTTATAGTTTTGTTCCTAGACATAGGACTTTGACCCATTTGAGGTTGAATTTTGTATACCATATAATGGAAGGGTCGAATTTTATTCTTTTGCATATGGATGTCCAGGTTTCCTAACACCATTTGTTGAAAAGTCTGTCAGTTTCCCCACTGAATAGTCTGGGCACCCTTGTCAAAAAACAGTTGACCATATATGTGAGAATTTATTTCTAAGCTTTTTATTCTATTCCATTGATGTGTATGTCTGTCTTTATGTCACTACCACACACTTTTTATTACTGTAACTTTGTAGTAAATTTTGAAATCGGGAAGTATGACTCCTACCTTGTTCTTCTTTTTCAAAATTGTTTTGGCTATTCTGGTTCTTTGAAATTCCACTGGATTTTAGAGTGGATTTTTCTCAAAGAAACACTGTTGGAATTTTGACAGGAATTGCACTGAATCTGTGTATAGTTTTTTCAGTTTAACAATATTAAGACTTCTGTAGGAGTATAGGAAGTCTTTCCATGTATTTGGAAACCCTGATGACATAGTGGGTTAATTGCTATGTCTGCTCACCAAAAAGGCAGCAGTTCAAATCTGCCAGGCGCTCCTTGGAAACATTATGGGGCAGTTCTACCCTGACCTCTAGGGTTCCTATGAGTCGAACCCAACTCGACGGCATGGTTTTTAGCTTTTCCATTTATTTAGGTCTTTTTAAATTTCTTTCAGCAATGTTTTGTACATTTCAATGTACAGTCTTTCACCTCATTGGTTAAATTTATTCTTAGGCATTTTATTCTTATAGATGCTATTACTAATTTGTTCTGTTAACTTCCTTTTAGATTTTTTTGTTGGTGGCGTACAGAAATAAAACTAACTTTTGTGTGTTGACTTTGTATCCTACAGCTTTCCTTAATTCATTTATTAGCTCTAGCAATTATTATGTGTGTGTATGAGTCGGATCCGACTCGACGGCACATGGCATGGCAGATCGTTTAGGGGCTTCTCTATATATCAGGTTGTTATCTGCAAAGAGATAATTTTACTGCTGCATAGAGTTTCCAAGGAGCAGGTGGCAGATATGAACTGCTGGCCTTTTGGTTAGCTGTCACAGCAGTTAACTACTAAGGCAACAGAGTTTAAATGCCTCTAAACCCTGGTGGTATAGTGAGTTAAGCGCTACTACTGCTAACCACAAGGTCGGCAGTTCAAATCCACCAGGTGCTCCTTGAATACTCTAGAGGGCAGTTCTACTCTGGCCTCTAGGGTTGCCATGAGTCGGATCTGACTCAGTGGCACTTGGCTTGGCTGGCTCTAATTGCTCTGGCTAGTACTTCCAGTACTGTGTTGAATAACAGCAGTGAAAGTGGGTATCCTAACCTTGTTCTTGGTCTTAGGGGAAAAGCTTTCAGTCTTGCAACACTGAGTAGTGTTAGCTGTGAGATTTCCATATATGACTTTTCTAATGTTGAGGAGGTTCTTTTTCTTCCTAGTTTGTGTTTTAATTATGAAAAAGTGTTGGATTTGTCAAACACTTATTCTGCAACAATTGAGATGACTTTTTTTCCCTTCATCTTATTAATCTGGTGTATTACATTGATTGATTTTTGTATGTTTGCATCCCTAGACTATATTCCACTTAGTCACAGTGTATCATCTTTTTAATATGCTGCTGAATTTGGTTTTATTTTGCTGAGGATTTTTGCCTGTATATTCCTAACATATACTGGCTTTTAGTTTTCCTGTCATGTGCTTGTCCAGCTTTGGCACTGAGGTAATGTTTCCCTTGTTAGTTTGTCTGTGTTTTTTTTTCTTTTTTTCTTTTCTGGAAGGGTTTGAGGACTGGTGTTAATTCCTCTGTAAATATTTGGGAGAATTAGCATCTAATAGTTTTATGCATTGCTGTCTCTTCTAATGCCTGAACAGTGTACACCTACAGCTAGCAACAGTCCTCCCCAGCCAGTTCATTAAATTCTTTTTCCATGTCTGTAAATATGCGGCTGCCTGAAAACTGACCCAGGGACTGACTGGCAAAGTTTGTCTACACGTTTTAAAATATCTCTAGTTTTAGATATCCAAATACATGCCAACCCCAAGCTCTAGGCCTGCCTCCAGGATTTCACTAAGAAATCCCTTCCTGCCGGCAAGGTAGGGAGCCATTTTTATGTCAACACACTTTTCCCTGCTTTCCAACAACCCACAAATGTGTTGACATGTTTCAGATTGCTCATCCACAGATGACCCTCACCTTTTTTTTACTTGATCGACGTTTCCCATCCTTTCCATTTAGTGAAGGGACACGATCACATTGAGCTCTCGAATTCAAAGGCGAAAGACTTAAGCGAAGGAAAACACAAAAACAATCTTAAAAGTAGGGTGGACAAAATTAACGTAACAGAAATTAACATAGCAAAAAGTAATACAAGACGGGTGGGATGGTTTAACTGGCACCGATGGGCGAAGAAGACTTCGCAGTGACTGCAGAGTTGCTAAGGTGTCAAGCATGTCCCAGCCGGAGAATGGCTGAGACGACGGGGAGCGCACGCACAGAACATCAAGCGCAAACGCGACGCCAGCGCTGAGGCGGGAGGCGCACGCGCCCAGCTCAGGGCGGAAGCGGGCGCCGCGGAGGCGCCGAGGACCGCCTTGCGAGAAGGAAAGAGACCCGGGCGGGTAGCGCCGTTGGTCGGAGGCGCTGCGTCCCGGCGTGTCGCGTGTCGCGTGCCGCGCAGCCCCGTAGCCCTGGCGGTGGCGGTTGTGGGTCCGAGGGCAAAGGGAACGGCCTCGCCAAATTGGCTGGACGGATGAGGCGGCCTTCGCCGCAGAGGCTTGGAGCAGCCAGGTGAGTGTCCCCGCGATCCTTGCCCGCAGCTGCGTCCCACGCATCCGTCCGCTTCTCCGCCCGTCGGTGCGCGCAGGGCCTTAGCCCCACCTGGCGGAAGGCTTCACCTGTGAAGCGTGGTGCGAAAGTTTTACCATCTAGCATTCTGAAAATCTGGAAAATTTACGTGATTTCTGAAATGCTGGGGAGAAGAACCCCTTTCCTCTCACGCGGTAGTGACCGAAAGTGTTTTTGTGTGCGAATACAGTAAATTTGGTTGCTGCGTAAGCTTATCTTTGTTGTGTTATTTCAAAATTAAAATACAACTTGAGTTTGCAGAAACAAGTCGTTTTTATTTGAAGTATCTTAACTTTCTTAAAATTAATTTTGAGGTACTTTAAGGACACTCTGGTGGCATAGTGGTTAAGTAGTTACAGCTGCTAACTAAAAGGTCAGCAGTTCAAATCCACCAGACGCTCCTTGGAAACTCTAAGGGGCAGTTCTGCACTGTTCTGTAGGGTCGCTATAAGTCGGAATCGACTCGATGGCAACAGTTTTGGTGTTCTTTTTTGTATGTTTTGTTTTTCCTGTTACTGAAGCAGATGGGTTTGTTTTGTTTTGTTTTTGTTTACTTTCCAGTTTATTAGACCCCTTTAAGAAAAGCAGCATAATAAATCAAGCAAATTTTTATTAGTTTCTGAGCACTTACTATGCTGTCAACTATGCAGTAAAATATTTACTGAAGAGACCTTATTGTCTTTGTGGAGATGTTAGTGGCATAGCTAGTGATTAAGAACTACAGGTGCTGACCAAACAGTTGACAATTCGAATCTATCAGGCACTCTTTGGAAACTCTGTCCTATAATAGCTGTGAATCGGAATTGACTCAGTGACAACTGTTTTTTTTTTAATTGTCTTTGTACCCACAAGACCTCCCTCCTCTCCCTCCCGTATAACAAATCAAACCCGTTGCCGTCGAGTTGATTCCAACTCATAGTGACCCCATAGGACAGAGTAGAACTGCCCCCTAGAGTTTCCAGGGAGCATCTGGTGGATTTGAACTGCTGACTCTTTGGATAGCAGCCCCAGTGCTTAACCACTGTGTCACCAAGGTGGATCACGGCTTGGTATCCATTGGTTGTCCTGCTTGCTTAGGCCTTCCCCTCAAGTAATTACCAAGTATATAGGTAGTTTCTAACTGATTGACTGCTGTTATATGCAAATTGACTTGGCCATGTCCGTCAGATCCCCCACTGTAATCCTGAGGCCAGGTGAAGCTGTGTAAAACTTTGCACCATTTAGAGAGAATGCTTAAGTTATAGTTGTGTCACAACATTGGATAGCTGTTTTGTTTTTGAGGTTAACTTTTGAAGCTTTCCCTTTATTTTGCTAGATGCTCATTTAAGTACCAAGCAACTCTTGAAAACAAGTTTGGAAGCATTAAGTCATTCATAAATTAGTTCAATCAAGGATTGTTCTCCCAACACTTGCCTGAGATCACCTCTCTTGTTAGGATGGAAATTTACTAGGATCTTATATTTGTGTTTTGGTTTTGTGTGCTTTTTCTAAATAGGTAATAGTGGAACATTAAAAAGTGGTGGCATGCCTGATTTAAAAAACGAAGAAGGGATGTGATTTTATACAGCCTGCGGGTGCTAAGAGCCTTTCACTAAAAATTTAGAGAAAGATACACAGTAGTGGCAGATGCTATCAAAAAGAACACATGCATCAAAACCAGTTCCAGAGGCAGATGATGACATCATCAAGAATAAAATATATTTTGGAAAATACACAGTAAAACTTGTGAAAACTAGAACCTGTGTAAGACAGAAACTGTCAAAGAAGGAAAACTCAAATATTGTCCATCAACAGAGAACAACAGAAAAGTGATAACAACAGTACCTTGTCAAAGACAGAAAACTTGCGAGACCTGGAAAAACAAGACAGTCCCATCATGTTCTTGTTCTCGCAGATTTGACTGTTATCTGGTGGCAAGAGTCTTCAAATGTGTCATAACAACAACAAAAAAAAAAACGAAATCCATTGCCATTGAGTCCATTCTAACTCAGTGACTCCGTAAGAACAGGTAGAACTGCTTCATAGGGTTTACAAGGCTGTAGTCTTTACAGAAGCAGACTGCCACATCTTTCTTCAAGGAGTGGCTGGTAGGTTCAAATCATAACCTCTCAGTTAGCAACATTTGTACCACCAAGGCTCCTGAGTGTGTTATAAGCAGTAGAAAATGAGAGGTTACATAGCCTGTTATGTAATTGATTCATAATTGCAAGTGTAAGATTTTCTGGGTATTATTAACATTATTGACATGTGGAAGAGCAGGAATGGAGGAGACAGCTTACATATAGGAGACTTTTTGAAAGGAAAATGTAGCAAAACTTGGGGGCTGTAAGGTCAGACCTCTTGTCATTGAGTCCATTCCACCTCATAGCAACCCTAGAGGACGAAGTAGAACTGTCCCATAAGGTTCCCAAGGAATGGCTGGTAGATTCAAACAGCCAATCTTTTGGTGAACAGCTATGGCTCGCCGTAACCCTTTGTCACTGCATGACTAGGGCTCTAAGACTTGGTGGCAGTGAGTGGAAAATGAGTAATCAGAAACACAGCTACATGGTTCTGCACACAGGAAACTGAGCCATTAACATAATTGAAGAAGTTGGGAAAGGGAATTTGGAAAGAGGAGACGACATTTGTCTCAACTAGCTTAGTGCAATAACAGCTTCTTTGTAGCCCACGGTCTTGACAGTGGTGTTGCTGGCAGCTGACAGGTCAGCCCCTGACTTGTTAAATACCATTAAGTTAGTTCTGACTCATAGTAACGTACAACAGAATGAAACACTTTCTGGTCATGTGTCATCCCCAAAATCATTGGTATGTTTAATTGCAACATTGTAGCAACTGCATCAGTTATTTTCACTGGGGGTAATCCTTTTTGTTTGCTCACCTTCTGCTTTACTAAATATCATGTTCTTCTCCAGGGACTGGTCCCCGTTCGGGACTAACTACTTGAGATGAAGTCTCTCCATTCTCACTTTTAAGGAACATCTAGGGTGTATTTCTTCCAACACTGATTATTTTGTTCTTCTGGCAATCAGTGATGTATTCGGTATTCACCAGCACAATGATTCAGAAGCATCAATTCCTCAGTCTTCTTTACCCATTGTCTAGCTTTTGCATGTATATTAGACAACTGAAAATACCAGGGCTTGGATCAAATGCACCTTAAAAACCAAAAACCTAAACCTATTGCCATCAAGTTGACTTGCAACTCATGGCAGCACCTTGTTGTTGTTGTTAGATGCCATCAAGAAGGTTCTGACTCATAGCAGCTCCATGCACAATAGAAGGAAACGCTGCCCAGTCTTGCACTGTGCCCACAATTGTTTTTATGCTCAAGCCTATCATTGCAGCCACTGTGTCAGTCCATCTCATTGGAGGTCTTCCTCTTTTTTGCTGACCCTCCGCTCTAACAAGCATGATGTCCTTCTCCAGGGATTGATCCCTCGTAACAACATGTCCAAAGTACGTGACATTCAGTCTTGCTATCTTTGCTTCCAAGGAGCACTATGGTTGTACTTCTTCTGGAGCAGATCTGTTTGTTCTTTTGGCAGTCCATAGTATGTTCAGTATTCTCCAGCACCACAATTCAGGGCATCAGTTCTTCTTCTGTCTTACTTATTAATTATCCAGCCTTCACATGCATATTATATGATTGAAAATGTCATGGCTTGAGTCAGATGTACCTTAGTCTTCAAGACAATACCTATACTTTTCAGTACTTTGAAAAGGTCTTTTGCAGTAGATTTTCCCAGTGCAGTTAGTCTTTTGATTTCTTGACTGCTGCTTCTATGCGTGTTGATTGTGGAACCAAGTAAAATGAAATTATTGACAACCTCAGTAGTTTCACCATTTATTGTGGTGTTGCTTACTGGTCCAGTTGTGCAGGTTTACGTTTTCTTGATGTTGAGGTGCAATCCGTACTGAAGGCTGTGGTCTTTTTCTCTTCATCTGTGTTTCAAATCCTCCTCACTTCCAGCAAGCAACATTGAGTCATCTGCATAATGCAGATTGTTAATGAGTCTTCCTCCAAATAATCCTTCTTGGATTATTTGCTTTGTTTACAGATTGAAAAGGTATGGTGAAAGGATACAACTCCAATACACACCTTTCCTGACTTTAAACCATGTAGCTTCGCCTGTTCTGTTCACATAACTGCCTCTTGATCCATATACAGATTCCTCACAAGCACAATTAAGTGTTCTAGAATTTCCACTCTCCACAATGTTAGCCATAATTTGTTAGGATCCACACAGTTGAATGCCTTTACATAGTCAGTGAAACACAGGTAAACATCTTTCTGGTATTTTCTGCTTTCAGCCAAGATCCATCTGACGTCAGCAGTGATATCTCTGGTTCCATGTCCTTCTCTTAATCCGACTTGAATTTCTGGCAGTTTCCTGTTAGTATACTGTTACAGGCACTTTTGAATGATCTTGAGCAAAATTTTACTTGCATGTGATAGTAATGATATTGTTTGATAATTTCTGCATTTGGTTGGATCACCTTTCTTTGGAGTGTCATAAATATGGGTCTCTTCCAGTCAGTTGGCCAGATAGCTGTCCACCAAATTTCTTGGCATAGACAAGTGAGCACTTCCAGTGTTGCATCCTTTTGTTGAAACCTCTCAATTGATACTCTGTCAATTCTCGGAGCCTTGTTTTTTGCCTGTGTATTCAGTGCTGCTTCGACTTCTTCCTTCATTGCTATCAGTTCCTGATTGTATGAAATGGTTGAATGTTGACCAGTTCTTTCTGATATAATGACTCTGTGTATTCCTTCCATCTTGTTTCGATGATTCCTGAGTCATTTATTATTTTCCCTGTAGAATTCTTCACTACTACAGCCTGAGCCTTGAATTTTTCTTCAGTTCTTTCAGCTTGAGAAATACAGAGAGTGTTCTTTTCTTTTCTGTTTTGTTTCCAGCACTTTGCACATATCACTGTAATACTTAGTCTTCTTAAGCCACTGTCAGAATCTTTTGTTCAGTTCTTTTACTTTGTTATTCCCTCTTTTTGCTTTAGATAGGGGATATTCAAGAACAAGTTTCAGAATTAGTGATAGGATACTATCCATACAGGGAAGACCAGTTAATATGACTGTTATTTAAATTCACACACCAACCACTAAGGCCATAGATGAAGGAATTGAAGATTTTTACCAGCTTTTGCAGTCCAAAACCAATCAAATGTGCAATCAGGATACACTGATAATTACTGGTGATTGCAATCCAAAAGTTGGAGACAAAGAAGGATTGGTCACTGGACAATATGGCCTTGGTGACAGAAATGATGCCAAAGATTGAATGATAGAATTTTGCAATTCTAACGACTTCTTCATTGCGAATACCATTTTTCACCAATATAAAAAGCTGTATACACTTGGATCTCACCAGACGGAATACACAGGAATCAAATTGACTGTTTTTGTAGAAAGACACAATGGAAAAACTCAATACTACCAGTCAGAACAAAACCAGGTGCTGACTGCAGTATAGATCATGAGTTGCTCATATGCAAGATCAAATTGAAACTGAATAAAGTTAAACAAGTCCATAAGAGCCAAAGTATGACCTTAAGTGTATCCCACCTGAGTTTAGAGACTGTCTGTAGAACAGATTCCATGCACTGAACACTAATGACCAAGGACCAGACAAGTTATGGAATGACATCAAAGACATCACTCATGAAGAAAGCAGTACCTTAGTCCTCTGTAAATAGTGTGACTGCATAACTGTCAGACTGTCTTTGTTAAATGTCAGGACCAGAGCTACAGACCAGGGCTATCTTGGGAAATCAAGGGTACAATGGTTACTTTATCTAGAAAAAGCTTTACACTACCACCACCACCACCATCACCACCAGATTGAATGGTAGGTATGTGTTTTCAAGCCTTTGCTTCAGGAAATTCAACAAAAATTTTGAGTATACACTCTTCTTCAGATACTCTTTGATGCTTGAGGTACAAAGATAAAGAGTTTAAAAGGCATTTCCCTGTGTAAGAGTTCACAGTGTACTACCTATGCTGAAGAAAAAGCACATATAGATACACAGTAAGCCCTGTTTTAGTACTTTTTTTCTCTTAAGCAATTTCTAACAAAACAAAGGGCCTGAAAACATGCTTGGAAAATTTCCATTGTAATGTACAATGTGATTATAAGGTTGTACAATACCAATTCAGATGGCTAAAGTTGCACACTCCATAGCATAAAAATGGTGTGAGAATGCACTTACTCATTCTTTAAAAGGTGCTAGGCACTGCTGAACACTATAAATAGAATGAAGAACTCGACAAAAGAGGTCCCAGCCCTAATGGGTTGCATTTTAGTAGTGAAGACTAGAAGCAGGACACCTAGAATGATAAGTATTAAAAAGGAAAAAAATACCACGATAAGAGAGCATAACTAAGAGTGGTAACTCTTGGAAACCCAAAGCAAATCTGAGTCTGGGGTGGTCCTACTTCAGGCAGTGCAAATGTACCCTCCCTCAGAATATTTCTGGCTATTGTTTTAGGAGTAAATGTTCCCTGGCCGCTAGTTTGAGCCAGGATTATAATTCAAGCCCATGCCATGTGAAATCGCTGGAAATTTTCAAATTTATCTTTAACTTACACCCAATGACTTCCCTTCATCATTTGGGAAGATGACACTTCAGATGTTCCTTTCATGAGAATAGCTTGTTATACAGGCTGTGTGTTATGAGAAGGATACCAGAAGTATGAATACTCATGGTTTGTAGATGAATAGATAAACTATGGCATATGTACACTCTGCAATGATAGAGAGTAATTCTGATTTTATGAAACATCTCATAACCTGGAATCAACTGGAAGACATGCTGAGTGAAACCAGTCAGCTGCAAAAGGGCGAATATTGTATGAAACCACTATTATAATGACTTAAGAAAGGTCTTATGCACAAAAGAAAATACTGTTTGATGGCCACAAGGTTGGGGAGCAAGGGGAGGGTTATTCATAGATTAGATAGTTGACAGGAATTCAGTTAGATGAAGGGAGTGACAGCATGTTGTAGAAGGTAAGTCAGCATAATTGGACTGCACCACAAGCTAAATGGTTTCCTGAATTCAACTCAACATTTCAAAGGACAGAGTAACAGGGACAGGGGTCTGGGGACCATGTTTTCAGGGGACATTGAGATTAATTGGCATAGCTAGCCTTTTTCCAAGAGAGTCTTCTGCACCCCGTATTGGTGAATGGCATCTGGGGGTCTTTCAAGCTGGCAAGCTGCCATCTGAGGAATATCCATTGGTCCCAACCCGTCTGAAATGGATGATGACGCAGAACATCAAAAATACGAGGCAAAATGAGCACAGGATTCAGAAGGACCCATATGATTGGAAGACTATATCAGCATGAGACGAGAACTAGATGGTACCCAGCCACCATGAAAGACATCCCTGATAAAGGATACAGTGTAGGGTTCCTGATGCAGCATGAGGAAAAGGAGTGTGCAGTTCTAGAACTCTTTTAAAAGACCAGACTTGATGGTCCAACGACCTGAAGCATCCCCTGAAGACATGGCCCCTGCACTTGCTGCTAGTCCAGAGCTGAAATCAATACTGAAGTCAACATTTCAGATGAAGAATGGACTGGCCCTGAGGACACAGGGTGATGCACGTGGTGTGTATACTTTAGAGTTTATATACATATGAGGCTTTCCTACTGGTTTCTTTTTAGAGGGGAAAGGAGAGGTTGGAGAGGAAGGGGCAAGTGTTGGTTGAGTGGATACTGGGAATGAAGAATGAAAAAGAAGAGTATGCTGTCACAGGGTAAGAAAAACAGATAGGATTATTGAGAGGCTGGTACTTGGGGTTTTATACTGAAAATTGCATTGTAAACTTAAGCAATTAATCACAGAATTTTTTTTAAAAAAAAACTTAAGGTTTGTTTTTGAAGGAGCCTTGGCACAGTGTTTAAGCACTGAGCGTCTGACCCAAAGGTTAATGGTTCAAATCTGCTAGCAGCTCCATGGAAGAAAGATGTAAAGAAATGCTATTGGGCAGTTCTGCTCTGTCCTATAGGGTCACTGTGAATCAGAATCAGCTGGACAGCAAAGGGTTTGGTTTGGCTGGTTGGTTTTTACTTTGATAGATACAGTTAGAAGGATTATTTGTTCAGTAAACTGTGTGCCAAATACTTTTATGCTCTTCAAGATGCAGAGTGAGTGCAATAGATTGTACAGCTTTTTAAAAATACGCATATTTCTAGTGAATCACTGTGTGTGTAGGACCACATATGCAGAAAAATAAGTATAAAAGTAGGATTTTGTGATACTTGACCATAGCTAATATTTTGTTAGGTGTCCTGTATTTCTACTCTTTAGTCTTGACCAGTGATGAATTTCCTCTTCAAATAGAAGAATGGCATTGGAGTTCAGACAGTTTGCACTTCTTCTTTGGAAGAATTTTGTTTTAAAAGTAAGTATACACATCTGAAAAAATATGGGAAGAACTAATAACCCTAGGAGTAAACACATTGTAGCAACAGATATTCCTCACTCCGGGTCCTAAGAATCAGGGTGAAAATGGGCATCTGGTCATCACAAATCATTTGCACACTACAGCTGAGGAGCCATTAGTATGCCTCTTAAGTGAGCAGGGGATTGAGATACATTAGCTGAAAATCTAGGAACCCACACTGATTAAAGGTCAGAAAAGAAAAGAGAACAAACTATGACTAAGATGAAGAATTTAAGACAAACACTTGGTGAAAATGTTGCTGGCATATTGGCTTCAAGAGGCATCTTACTCATCTAGTGCTGCTGTAACAGAAATACCACAAATAGATAGCATTAACAGAAATTTATTCTGTCCCAATCTAGGAGGCTAGAAGTCTTAATTCAAGGTGCTAGCTCTAAGGGGAGGCTTTCTGTCTCTGCCAGTTCTGAGGGGAAGATCCTTGTCTTTAATCTGCCCGTGGCCTAGGAGCTTCTCCATGTGGGGCCCCCTGGGTCTAAAAGACACCTTCCACTCCTAGCTCTTCCTGCTTGGTGGTAGTGAGGTCCTTCTCCTGTCTGCTTATTTCTTTTATCACGGAAGATACTGAGTCAAGATTGGTCTAATCCTGTAGGTTGAGACCTGCCTTGTTAACAGAACTGCCTCTAACCCTGTCTCATTGATGTCATTTAGATTAAGATGTACAACACTTAGGATAAGCATATCAGATCACAAAACAAAACGGTGAACAACCACACTATGGGGAATCATAGCCTAACCAAATTGATACTCATTTTAGGGAGACACAATTCAGTTCATAAGGAGAAGACACAAAATACTAAATGAAAATGCAAGCAAAGTAGTCTATAACCAGCTTCCACAAAATTTGCCTAGGCCAAATGGGCTGATGAGACCTAGCAACATCAGAAGACTTGATAAATGCTGTCTCCTGCTAGAGCCCAGGAGTTTTCAAACATCACTTCTTTGGGCAAAAGAAAACATCTAAGTAGGAACAACTGGTTGGAGTGGGAAGTGGGTGAAAAAGAAGGGAGACAGTTTTACAAGAGGATACTGCCACTGTTTTAGTCCAGGAAGGTAGGACTTGTAGAGAAGAGAGCAGAAAAAAATAAAACCTTGATAATGAGATTAGAGACTATGTACATTGTGTGTCTTTTGTTTTGTTCCAGAAGCGACGGTGGATTGTTCTGATTATGGAATTTATACTGGAACTGCTATTTATTGTTGTTCTCTTGATAATTCGTAATTCTGGTTCTGTAAAGCATGTAAATGCTCTCACATTTGCCAGTCAGCCTGTCCAGAGTCTGCCTTCTTACTTCCTTGATGCCAGTGTACGAAGAGACTGGGAACTGGCTTATGTCCCTTCTAACAGTGACATAGTGAAAAATCTTATTGAAATCATGAAACAGACTTTATTAAATAATTTTACAAGTAAGGAATTATGAACAGAAGTTTCTATATGCCTGTTAAGTTGTTATAAAAATTGTAAATATTGCAATTTATATTTGGTCCTTGTAATTTTAGGTATCCCAGCAGAGAATTGATTTCTTAATGAATGTGTAGTCATAAGTTAGGGTATAGAATGAGGAATTTTGACTATTTGTAGGAATCCTTCTACTTCTTTGTATCTTATGTCTTCTTGTCTGGGGTAGTGGGACCAAAAAAGGGGTGGTGCTAATCTCAAGACTAGAATTTAAACTCTCCAAGTGAGAGTTGGGTTTGCAAAGAAGGAATTTTATAGAGCTTCAGAAAACTGTCAAGTTTTGGCAAGCCCTGATGGACTTAAAAAACTTCTGTATCTGTGAAGTTACCTGATAGTTTCTCATTCCCTCAGACAGAGCATTAGATACTACTGTGTTTATGCTGACAGCTTACTGCTTGGATTTTCTCTTCATACAGCTCGTGGCTTTACTTCTGAGGAAGCTTTTGAAGAATACATTAAACATAATCGTAACTCTGATCGAGTAATAGCTGCTGTTGTTTTTAACCATGACTTTGTAAGCAGCAGGGACTTGCCACTTCAGGTGAGGAAGCCTCAATTTAGAAAGGTTACCAGGGTTGTAATAAAGGTTTGGTGATCAGACCTGACTGCTGTTGCTGGAATTCGTCTCTGCCAAGACTAGAACTGCGAAGTCTGGTTTGATCTGGTTAAGGATCAGTGGTTCTGGGTGGTTTAGTTTGATGCTCCAGTATTTTTTCTAATGAGAAACTACTTTGGATTTGCTCAAGCTTTTGGTGATTATTGGGATGAGTGAGAAAGTGGATGTGGCAGCTGGGGACAGCTGTGAGTTTAATGAAGCTTTAAGACCAATGGTCCTGGTTGGAGGATATAACGGTAACTGCCTTCTAGGTAAGCAACTGAAATTGTCAGTACTCCTGAGCAGTTGCTGCCAACCTATTGAGGACATGTTTTGGGAAATTAACAGAAATAGCTACCTTCTCAAGACCCTGATCCAAAAGACATGATTCTTATTGGTAATCAGTCCCTCTCGAACTCTTTGCTTCTCTCTCCTTTTATCTGTTGTAAGATAAAAGGTGTTGCAGGCCACACCCCACGGAAACATCCTCTTACATCAGATCAGGACTGACTATGACCAGAGTGAGGATGTTACTTCCTACCCTGATCCTCTTTAATATAACCTAATCTTACACAGGCAGAGATTAGAATTTACAGCAGATAGGATCCTCACTTTAGATGACAAATTGGTGGCCAGCCATACAGTGCTGAGAACCATGGCCTCATTAAGTTGACCCACACTTTGGGAGAATAAAGTTCATAACACATTGCTATAGATTTGTCCTTTGAGGTTGTCATATAAATGGATTCACTTTGAGATGCATCCAGTTAGAGCTATGATATATTTTGAATTAACTTTTCCTTCTTTTTTGTTGTTGCAAAAAGTATATTTGCCAGTTCCACATTTTCACTTGTACAGGTCAGTGAAACCAATTATATTGACCATACTGTGCAACCATCACCAAAATCCTTTACTGTGTCTTTCATCCCCATAAACAGAAACTCTAGCTAAACAACAATCTCTATTGCCTTCCCTTCTGCCCCTAGCAACTACCGTTACGCTCTGATCTCTATGTATATGTCTATTCTAAGTGTTTCATATCAGTAATCTATACTATTTTTGGCCTTTTTGTGACTGACTTATTTCACCCAGCATGTTTTCAAGGTTCATCCATGCTGTGGCATGTATCAGGGCTTTGTTTCTCTTTATGGCACAGTAATATTCCATTTTATGTATTTATCTGTTCATGAACATTTGGGTTGTTTTCACCTTTGGGCTATTGTGAACAGTGACACAGTAAACTTTGGTATACATATGTCAGCTACTATCACTGGTTTCATATAAGGTAGGAAGTATAGGTAGAAGTTTATTTTTCTGCAAGTAAATATTCAGGTGTTTCAGCACCATTTATTGTGGGGAAAAATGTCTTTTGTCCGTTGAATTGTTTCTGCACCTTTCTCAAAAATCACTTGGTTATATCTGGGTGGGGCTACTTCTAAACTCTCTTTTCTAGTCTTTTGATGTTTATCTCTGTCTCTTCGTATGTCTTAAAAATAGGTAGTATATACTGTGTGAGGAAAGCATCTGAGGGAATTTGTTTGGAATAACTGAAAGAAAGTCACTATTTAACTATGTTATCACTCCTAAAGAATTTGCAGTTTCCTTGTCATTCAAGTGAATCTGGCAAATGTTGATCTGCTTCTGTGTTTGCCTTTGCTTGATGTCTCTTATGAATGGATTCCCATGCATGTTCTTTTGTGTTTGGCTTCTCGAACTTCACATGTTTCCAAAGGTCAGCCATGTCAGCAGAGGAAGCTTTTGAAGTATAGATTAAGCATAGCCATGACTCCAATCAGCTTGTAGCAATACTTCATTCTTTTTGATAATTAATATCCTATTATATAAATATGCCACATTTTATGTATCCATAAATTTATGGAACATTTAGGGTGTTTATACTTTTTGGCTGTTGTGAATAGTGCTGCTGTGAATATTTGTACATGTTTTTGTGTGAACATGCGTCTTCGGTTCCCTTGAATCTGTATCTAACAAACGTCAAACTTTTGCTGAGATACACTTTTGAATGACCATTTTAAATGACTCAGTGCAGTTTGAGCTAACTACAAGTGGTATTTTGCCTTGTTTCATTTTAATTAGTATATATGCCCACCCAAAATAATGCTTTTTGTTTGTTTTTGAACTCTGTGAAATACCATGCTTTTTATAGCCACTTTTATACTCAGCATTAGGTTTCTAAGATTCATCCACATTGTTGCACAAAGCTAAAATTGGTTTTTTAGGGCTGTTGTGATTTGTTTTTTTGAATACATCACAGATGATCCATTCTACTGTTGGTGGCTATTGAAGCTTTTTCCTGTTTGAGGCTGTTACAAACAATGTGTTTTAAATATTCTTCATACTGTTTCCTCCTGCACAAGTATACATGTGCTAGAGTTTATTTGGGGTATATACCCCAAAATGAAGAATATAGGTCACAGGATATGCTGATAATCAACTTTACAAGGTAATGCTAAGTCACTTTCGATAGATACTCTAGGGATTCACATTAGCTCTTGCCACCTCTCAAAGATCTTGATTCACGTCCTCTCCAAGTCTTGTTACTGCCAAATGTACTCAGACAGGTGTAAAATGAAACTCATTTTGATCTTAATTTGCTTTTCCCTAGTTAGTTGTGAGGTTGAGCATCTTTCATACATGGTTTTCCATATGTGTCTGATGCAATATGTTTGCATTTCTTTAAATTGCCTTTTTTAAAGTCCTTTGCTTTGGACATTTAAAGCCCTACTTAATAAGAAATTAATCTTTTTTCATTACCCATATTTTACCATTTCTGGTGCTCTATATATTTCACTTCCATTTGAGTTTCCATGTAGTATTATTTTCCTTTCACCTGAAGACAGCTTTTAATATTTTTTTAAATTGTGCTTTAAGTGAAAGTTGACAGTTACTTTCTCATACAAAAGCTTAGGCATATATTGTTATGTGACCCCTAGTCGCTCTCTCTGTCATGCAGCAGCGCGTGTCTCAGGTTTTAAGACTGATTCTAGGAAATGTCACAGAAGGTTACTATGAGACAAAGAACTTGCTCATATTCCTAGACTGGAGATAACCACAATGATCTACCTCAGGCTACATCTAGGTCCATCTGACCCAAATGTATGGAAGAAAAGAGAGAGTACAGTGGCTGGAGCTTCTCTAATAGTCCACACCTGACAACTCCAGACTCTAAGGATAAAAAAAAACCCAATGGGAGAGAGAATAGCATGTAGTGCTACAGGGAATCCCAAGTGCTGGCCACATAAATAGAAGAGAATGAGGAGATGCTACATCTTCAGAAGACACGAAGGAGAAAAGAATCATCTTTGCAGACACTTTTTAACTTAACCTGGTGACTGTGCCCACTAGTATAAAAACCAACCAAACCTACTGCCACTGAGTCGATTCTGACTCTTAGCAACTCTATAGATAGAGTAAAACTGCCCCAGGGAGTTTCCAAGGAACACCTGGAGGATTTGAACTGCTGACCGTTGGGTTAGCAGCCATAGCACTTACCCACTACATCACCAGGGTTTCACACTAGTATGTAAATATCTGAAACCTGACCAGTCTTTACAAATAGTCGTCTTTATTGATAGTGGAGCCTTTTGTCCTTGAGCATCACTCCTCATTGGGGAAGGAGAGTGGCAGAGAGACTTGTGCACCTCCTGGAGGCCAAGGAAGTATCTTGTACTTAATCAAGCATATTTTTATGAAAAAATTATATAAATAAACAATTAGACATAAAAGTATTGTGGAATGTTATATAACTAGCCACTTAGAACAGATCAGCTTTAAGAACAGGACACCAACAAGGTATCAAGTGTTGTAGTCAGCTGGTGCTGCTCTTAACAAAAATACCACGAGTGGTTGGCTTTAGCAAAGAAAAGTTTTTTGTACAGTCCAGTAGGCTGTAACTCCCAATTCAGCGTGTCTGCTCCAGGGTAAACTTTTCCCGCTATCAGCTCTGGAGGAAAGTGCTTGTGTTGCATAAGCCTTTGGTCAGGGAGCATTTTGGCTCAGGAACCTCAGGTTTGAAGGATGTGCCGTACTCATGTTGCTGCTTTCTTGATGATGTGAGGTTCCTGACTCTCTGCTCGCTACCCCAATAGGATAAAAGGATAAAGGGTGATGCAAGCTGTGCTCCAGGGAAACTCTCTTAGCAAGGATGTGGCAGTCTCACCCTAATCCTCTTTTACTGTATTCATCCTATCTGTTAGCCACAGGCAGAGATTAAGATTCACAGCATCAGAAAATCACAGAATGGAAGGCCATCACAGAATACAGGAAATCCTGGCCCAGCCAAATTGCTACACGTATTTTGGGGTAGACACAGTTCGATCCATGGCACCAAGTGTTTTAAGTTTATCTCTACTGTGGATGTATGTGACAAGTCTTAATGTTATTTTCTGGCATTGAAAAATCTTTACCAACTTAGGGAAAAAAAATTGTGTGTGTGGTAAAATACCTATACCAAAATATTTGCCATTTCAACCAGTGGTGTGAATTGCATTCGCCATGTTTGATAACGGTCACCACTAAGGACTTTTGATTGTAGAATGTAAATCGTTTCAGAGTCATCTAGCATTTTCTTCCAAACTGAAACGATTTTGCTCTTCAATTTTGGTATTTTACAGAAGTTTTCTTCTGATTTTCTTACAGGTTAGCTACAACCTGCGTTTCAGCTATACTTTAAGAAACACTTTTCCAACTGCAAGGATTTTGGTGATTCCACGGGAGGATTCTGGCTGGAACACAGGTCACATCTTTCCGATTTACCCATCATCAGGACCCAGGAACCCTCTGGAGGATGATGGTGGAGCTCCCGGTAAGGAAGACTTGAAAGTGTTGGTTAATTTACAACAACCACTTATATGGTAACATTTTTTTTTTTAATCTATGAAGAAATCTCTGAATAATTTTGGAAGTATTGAATGGCTTATTGATGATAATTTAGGTTGGGTAATGCAGATATGGAGCCCTAGTTGCACAGTGGTTAAGAACTTGGTCACTAATCAAAAGGCCGGCCATTCATTACTAACTAGATGGTAGACAAGGATTAACTTAGCTGAAGCGAAAGACAACATGCAGTATGGGAGAATTCAACAACAGCTGGATAAAAGCAAAAGATAAGTTGTTTCCTAGACACATCCGAACACTTTGAGGGACAGAGTAGCTGGACCTGGGGCCTGGAAACCATACTTTCAGGTGACGATCTAGATCAGTTGGCATTAGCAAAGTTTGTTAAGTAAAAATTTTGTATCCCACTTGGGTGAGTGTAATCTGGGATATTAAAACCTTGCAAATAGGTATCTAAGATGCACCGGTTTGTCCCATCTCACCTGGAGCAAAGCCAGCCAGTGCCAAGTGCCGTCAAGTCAGATCTGACTCATGGCGACCCTAGGAGCAAAGGAGAATGAAAAAATCAAAGACTCAAGGAAAAGTTTAGCCCAAGAAACTAAAGGTCCATATAAACCAGAGACTCCACTCCACCAGCCTGAGACCAGAAGAACTAGATGTTGCCTGGCCACAATCACCAGTGACCACCGTGACAGGGAACGCAACAGAGTCCTAGACAGAGAGGGAGATAAGTCTAGAGCAGAGCTCACATTCTAGTGAAAAGAACAGACTTAATGGTCTGACAGAGACCAAAGGAAACCACAAAAACCATGGCCCCCAGATGCTGTGGTACCAGAACTCAAACCGTTCCTGAAATCCACTCTTCAGACAAAGATTAGGCAGACTATAAAAAAAATAATATACGTGAGGAGTGTGCTGCTCAGTTCAGTCAGCCATACGAGACCAAATGGAGGCACCTGTCTGGAGGCAGGATGAGAAGGCAGAAGGAGACAGGTGACCAGATGAATGGAAACCTGGGTGGAAAGTGGGAAAGGAGGTGTTTTGTCACACTGTGGAAATTGCAGTTAATGTCACAAAACAATGCGTGTATGAATGTTTGTATCAGAATTTTTTTTTTTTAAATTGATCTTTCATATCCAGAAGCTACTTCTTGGAAACTCTATGGAGGCAGTGCTACTGTGTCCTGAAGGGTCCACTGTGAGTTGGAAATGACTCAGTGGCAACTGGCAACAGCAGCAGCAGTGTACATGGTTAAGCACTGGGATACTAACAAAGAGGCTCAGACTTTGAGCTACCCCAACAGCACCCCCAAGGAAAGCCCTGGCAGGTCTGTTTCTGAAAAGTCACAGCTGTGGAAACGCTGCAGAACAGAGTTCTACTCTGACACACACAGCCTTGCCATGAGTTGGAATTGATGTGATGGCAACTGCTTTGGTTTGAATTTTTGCATATAACTAAAAATTTGAGTCAGGACCCAAGAACAAAATTGTTCTCTTCAAGAAAGGAGGCAAGTTTGAGAATCAAGAAAGTAGCCTGGATGAATTCAGAACATTCTGACTTTCAGTGATTTGGTGGGTACAGGTAATGGCACAGGGCTGAAGTGAGAGGTCCTGATTTCCAGGCTGGATTCTGTTACTTCCTTTATGTAAAACCTGCTGTGTTAAGTCATGTCACTTACTGCTTCTGATGAGAAGCAGTGCATGTTGTTGTTGGGTGCCACGTTGTCTGTCCAGTGTGTCCAGTAACCACATGTGGCTACTGAACTTCGAAACGTAGCTGGTCTGAATTCAGGTGTGCTGTTGGTGTAGAGAAAACCCTGGTAGTGGAGTGGTTAAGAACTACAGCTACTAACCAAAGGTCAGCAGTTCAAATCTGCCAGGTACCCCGTGGAAATCCTATGGGACAGTTCTCTAACCTGTAGGTTCACTGTGAATAAGGATCAACTGGAAAGCAGTTGGTTCAGTTTTTTGGTTATGTACCTTACTAGAATTAATTTATCCTATACCTTAAGTAGGTTCTAGTAAGTTAAGGTGTATGTTGTAATCCCTAGAGAAGCCACTAAGAAAGTAATTCAACATAAGAATAATAAGAATCCGAGATGTAGGAAGATGAAAAGATGAGAGAAATGAAGAACGCATGCTAGAGAGAAACTTTATCCCTATTTCGGAGTTTTTTCTGGGCCTCGAAGAGAAAGAGGAAAGAATATTTTTTCTTCTTATACCTCATTGCCACCTGTTACCAGCACACAGAGGAACTCAAACTAAAATGATTAGTACCAGAATTTCAGCTATAGTTATAGAGATAGGCTTTAGGACTTGTTTGAGAATGTGATCTCCATTTAAGCCTGCTTTCTTTGTGAAAATTCATTATAAAAGTCTTGCAGTGAACATTTTAAACCCAACATATTCTGAACCCTGGTACTCATGTTATTTCTTCAGTTTTAAAAGAAATAAGCATTTAGTACTTGCAGGTTTTATTACAGGAATGTTGTTGTATGCCACTGAGTCAGTTCAGACTCATTGCGACACTCAGTGACAGACTAGAGCTGCCCCGTAGGATTTTCTAGATTGTACAGTATACAGGCACAGAGCCCCAGATCATCGAAGGAATAATTGACTTGTGATTGAGTGTTCATAAGCGTTCACCGGTGGATCAGTGTTGCCAGTTGATGTGCACCTGTGGAATATTGCTTGCTTGACAGATTTGCTTGATACTTTTTGCTTTCTCATTCAGGATATATCAGAGAAGGATTCTTGGCTGTGCAAAATGCTGTGGACAAAGCCATCATGTACTACCATGCAAGAGACAGTGCACAAAAACTTTTTGATAACATCGATGTTTATGCAAAAAGATTTCCGTTTCCAGCCTGCCTTATTGACAACTTCCTCACGTTCTTTGGTCAGATATGGCCCCCAGTGATCTTACTCATGTTCTCTTTAACTGTCTTCACAATACTGCATACCATTGTACAGGAAAAGGAAACGAAATTGAAGGTAACTTTTTTTTTTTCTTTTTATAAAACAGTTAAAACTTCTTCAGGTGTTAAGGTACCTGGCAGTATCTTGGGCCCCAAGTAGAAATCTCTATTTTGTTGCTGGCTAAGCTTTACCTGTTGGTGGATATTAGGTAGTAAAGCAACTAGGGCAGTTAAAACATAGTTGTAGAAGCCATGGGTTCATGTGTTTCATCCTTTTCATAGTTCTCCCTTTATGATCTTAACTCTTCTCTTGGAAAGCTTATTATTTGAAATTATGTCATACTGCCCTTTTAATGCTATGTAGATTATTCTTCCAAGATTGAATTTTTCCTTACTGTATTTTAAATCTGCTTAATAGTCCTCTGGGCCATTTAAAATGACAGTTAACACTACCAATTAGTTAATGAAGCCTTAAATAGTTACTTAAAATATGGAAGTTCATGTACTCTGTTATTTTTTTTAATAAGATTTTATTGTGTTTTTGGTGAAAGTGTACACAAGTTAGGTTCCCTTTTGAAAATTTCCACACAAACTGTTTAGTTGCATTAGTTGTGTTTAGCACAGTGTGTCAACATTCTCTTTAATTTTGTTTTTTTTCCCCCCCCCATTTTGAGTAGTATCCCTCCTGGAAACCCTGGTGGCATAGTGGTTGTGTGCTATGGCTACTAACCAAAAGGTTGGCAATTCGGATCCACCAGACACTCCTTGGAAACTCTGTCCTGTAGGGTTGCTGTGGGTTGGAACTGACTTGATAGCAGTGGGCTTGGGTTTTTGTACCCTTCCTCATGTCATCCGTCATTTTGAGTAATTGTTGACCTTATGATGACTTGTAAATACAGCACCAGTCTTATGGGTAACACCCTGTATTGTGTGCACCACTCTGCTATTTCAGAAGAAGGTGATCTTGGGATATACTCAGTTCTAGGTTTAAAGAGTGTCTCATCAGCATGAGACCAGAAGAAATAGAAGGCATCCAGCCACCACCAAAGACAGTCCTGACAGGGCACACAGTGTAGAGACCCTGACACAGCATGAGAGAAAGGGGTATGTGAATCTAGAACTCTATATGAAGACCAGACTTGATGGTCCGACAACCTCAGTGGTCCCCTAAGCACATGGCCCCTGGGCTTGCTGTTAGCTGCACAACAACATAAGGGATAACCAGCTGACAAAACAACCCATTGCTGTCAGATTGATTCTGACCCTAGTGACCATTTAGCCACCGTATAAGACAGAGTAGAACTGCCTCATACAGTTTCCAAGGAGTGCCTGGTGGATTTGAACTGCCACAACCATTTAATTAGCAGCTCTACCTCTTAACCACTACACCACCTGGGTTTCCTCATAAGGGATATTGGTCTGTAAGTTTCTTTTTTTATGGTGGCTTTGGTTTGGGTGTCAGGGTTATGCTGGCTTCACAGAAGAAGTTCAGTCCCTTCTTACGTTTTTGAAAAGATTGAGTAGGATTCATGTCAGTTCTTCTCTGAATGTTTGGTAGAATTCTCCGGTGTCGCAATGTGGTCCTGGGGCTTTTTGTTGTTGTTGGCAGTTTTTTTGATGACCTCCTCAATCTCTTCTGTATGAATCTTTTTAAATTTTCATCACTGTTTGTGTTAGTTTGGGTAAGAAATATGTTTCAGAGAATTTGTCCATTTCATCTGATTATTTCTTGGAAAATTTTTTCTATGTCTTATTGGTCATGGTGCTCTGGGATTCCAGTAATTCTAGTATTTGATTTCGTAATTGAATGCCATATTTGCATTTGGTTTGTTCTTTTCTCTTGTTTGTCTTGAGACTTGATGAGTTCAGTTATTTTGTCTTGTAGTTCATTTATTCTGTCGTCTGTCTGTCTGACAGTATTGTTGTTTCCTTAGGTTTTGTGAATTCAGTTGCTTTATTCTTCAGTTCCAGTAGTTCTTTTGTGTGTATATGTGTTTCCAGATTCCTTGTTGAATCTCTCATTTTGTGCCTTCATTTTCTGACCTCTTCTGGCTTTTCTGTATGCTTTAGGCCTTCTTTAAAATATATTTGGCACTACAATCTGAAAATTATAACTTCTTACTGTTAGTTTGGCCTCCTCAGAAGTTTTCTTCATGTTTTGATTTTGATTAGTCCTTTTTCTCTTGTCTCTTGTCATTATTTGTGTTTTTACTGTTTTTTGTTGAAATTGGGCCATTTTGTTTGTTCGATTTTTTTACTGTAAATCTGTGTTTTTGTGCGAATTTTTTTTCATTGGATGCCCTAGTGGTGCAGTGGCCAGACACACAGCTGCCATCCAAAAGGCCAGGGCTTGTACCCACCAACTGCTTCATGAGAGAAAGACAGGGCAGCCTGCCTCCACTAAGATTCACAGCATTGGAAACCACACAGGGCAGCTCCTCTGCACCCTACAGATCTGTGTGAGTCAAAATTGACCCAGGGGCACTGGGCCTGGTATCTTCTCCTGAGAACCACTGGAGGGTACTCTTGTCCTTAGGTTTTGTAAATTTTTTAACCAGGGCTGATTCAGAAGGTCTGGATACTTGATCTCCTGGAATTCAAGACTCATGTTCAGGGACACATTTAATGGTCAAGCTGGTCACAGACACTGATGTAAGTGGTGGAGTTTGACTTTCCTGTGTCAGAGATGGAAAGCGTTCTATGTCTTTGACTCACAGTTACCCCTGCATAAGCTGTCCCGCTGTGTTCTGCTGTGTGCAGGGAGCTAATTGTTTCCCTCTGTTGCCCTGTCTGTCCAAAGTATTGCCCTCATCCTACTGATCCTGAAATTCCTCCTCTCCGTAGTGCCCGTCAATCTCAGACTTCAGAGAGATTCAGCAGCACTCTTAACAGTCCGTAGTCTACCATGAGCCCCTCCTAATTGCACAGACCAGGGACTCCCACAACCATTCTGTGCTGCCTTAAAAAATCGGTGTATAGCTTCCTTGAGTGAGCTCCTTTTCTGTATTCCCTGTTCGAGGTGCTGCCTGGCCTCATTCAGAAGTGGCTGCAATGAGCACACACTCCAGATGTTAGTAGGTAGGTTCTCTCAGCTGCCTTGCCATCCCAGCTCTTCCGCCCTACTGCTTCTAGACCCATCCTGACTCTCCAGCACTGATCCAGAGTCCTGAGATTTCAGTCTGTGTTTATTTTTATTCATTTTACAGTGGGTTAGTTGCTGGCGAAATAAGTGAGAGCATCCACCCACTTCACATCTTTCTCTACCCTCTCCACTCATGTATTCTTTTAACAACTTGCTCAAGGATGGATTTGGGGCTTCTGCGCAAGAACATGTTTTAATAGAGGTAGAATCAAGTGAAGTAGATACTGAGTTTGAATCCAGGCCATGCCGCTTGGCTAGCCATGCGACTCTCCAGAAAGTTATTCCATCTGAGCATCAGTTAATGTATTAGTAAAGTAGCCACAGTGGTAAGTCTTATCTTACAGATATTTTTGAATTACATGGGATTTGTTACCTATTTTCTCCCCAGGTCCAAAATTGTAACCTTTATATAGATAGACCTGAACTTGTAGGATAAACTAGTGTTGATTTAAATGAGCAGAATCTCTAGCTTTTTTTTTCCCTTGGTTAAAGAATTCAGCAAGCTATGGAATTTACCCTGGTGGCATAGTAGTTAAGAGCTGTGGCATGCTACAGTTGCTAGCCAACAGGTAAGCAGTTCAGATCCACCAGACACTCATTGGAAATGCTATGGCGCAGTTCTGCTGTGTCTTGTAGTGTCTCTGTAAGTCAGAATCTACTTGACAACAGTGGGTTTGGTTTTGGTTTTATACACAGACGGAGAAGGGGGATATTACAAAGCTCTTCTTTAGCAGAGGGTTGCAGTTCAAAGGTCCTAAGAATTGAAGAAACATGGGGCATTCAGAGATTTGAAAGAAGGCCATCTGACTAAAGCACAGAAAATGAGAAAGGAATTTTGCAAGATTACAAGGAGATGTGAGCATAGTGTTATTGGCAGGTTAAGGATGTTGGAATTTCTCTTAAGAGCAATGGGATAGCATTAAAAGTTTTTAAGTACTCATCCAAAGACTTTATCAAAAGAATTGAAAGACTCCTACAGAATAGGAAAAAATATTTGGCAACTATATGTCAGACCAGCGTCTGATCTCCATAATCTGTAAAGTACTACAAAATATCAGTAAGAAAAAGATAAATAATCCAATTAAGTGATGGGTGAAGGAGATGGACACACAATTCTCTAAAGAGGGTATCCAGGCAAGCAAAAAACACACACGCGGAAATGCTCACGATCACTAGCTAGTAAAGAAATTCAAATCAAAACTACAATGAGATACCGTCTCATCCCAGCAAAGTTGGTCATGATCCAGAAAATGCAAAACAACAAATGCTGGTGAGGCTGTGGAGAAATCAGAACTCTTTGACACTGTTGGTGGGATTGCAAAGTGGTGCAGCCTCTCTGGAAAGCAATCTGGTGCTTCCTTAAAAAGCTGGATACCATTTGACCCAGTAATTCCACTGCTTGGAATATATCCTGCAGAATCAAGGGCATTCACACCAACAGATAAATGCACATGAATGTTTATTGCAGCGCAGTCCACAATAGCAAAAAGATGGAATCAATCCAGATGCCGAACAAGAGAGGAATGGATAGGTAAACTATGGTATGTATATTCAGTGCATATACACTATGCATATACACTGTGCAATGATAAAGAACAGTGATGATTTCATAACCTGGTTTCAACGGTATGTTGAGTGAAAGTAGTCAGCAGCAAAAGGACAAATATTGTGCGAGACCACCACAGTAAGAACTTAAAAACAGACTCATACTTAGAAGAAAAGACTCTTTGATGGCTGCAAGGGTGGTGGAGGAGGGAGTAGATTAAATAGTTGATAGAAATTTGGTTGGGTGAAACCAGTGACAGCACACATTAAAAAGAAGATCAATTTTAACTGGACTTCAGCATAACATGATTACTTCTCCCATCTTAAACTAATATTGAAAGGACAGAGTAGTTGGGGCAGGGGTCCAGGCACCATGCTCTCAGGGGGCATCAACGCCAATTGGCATAACTAGTGTTTTGCTAAGAGAGTCTTCTGTACCCCATATTTTATTTATTTTATTTAATATGACTGAGTGAAAATGTACATTCCTGAATAAATTTACATGCCCACCTGTATGCAGCTTCCACTGCTCTCCCTGTCCGGTGACAGCACATTATTCCTCTCTGCTCCATACAGGTCTCATCCTCCCAACAGCTTCCTTTCCCCTTCTCTCGACCCACTCGCTTTCCTCCAGCCAGAGGTCAGCGGGATGATATCCTATAGATGTATAGAACCATAAAGTGCATCCAGTATATGGTGACTCTGCATTGCCAAGTCCAATCCATTCTTGTCCAAAGAGTGGACCTTCATTATGATTTATGGGTAAGGGCAGCATCAGGGCTGGGGGCCATGCTTTCAGGGGAACCCCGAAACCACTGGACCATCAATTGAGGTCTTTTAGTGGAGATCTCAGGATGCACCCCTTTTTATTCTTGTGTTGCCAGTGAGACTCATCACTGTGAGCTCCATCGTGGCTATCACTCGTGGTGGCCGGGCACCATCCGGTTCTTCTGGCCCCAAGTCGATGTAGGCACCCACTGATGTGGGTCTCTCTATCTTCTAGGTTGTCTTTACCCCATGTCATTTTGCTCCTCGGTGAGCATCCGTTCCTGCTGAGTTGGGACCATTTGCTGTGTCCTCGGATGGCGGCTTGGCAGACACCACTCACCAATGTAGGGTGCAGAGAGCCCTCTTAGCAAAACACTAGTTGTGCCATTTGGCCTCGATTTCGCCCAAGAGCATGGTCCCCTGCCCCCTGCCCCAGCTACTCTGTTGTTACAATATTGGATTAAGATGGAAGGAGTACTCAAGTTATGCTGAAGTCCACTTAATGTTGTTCTTGTTTCTAATGTGTGCTATCACTGCTTTCTCCCAACCAGATTTCTAGCAACTATCTGATCTAAACCCTACCCTCCTTGCCCTCCCTCCCTCCCCTCCCTTGCAGCTGTCAAAGAGTCTTTTCTTCTACACACAAGTCTGTTTTTGAGATCTTATCGTAGAGGTCTCATACAGTATTTGTCCTTTTGTCGCTGACTACTCTCACTCAACATAACGTCTTCCAGTTGAAACCAGGTTAGGAGATGTTTCCTGGAATCATTGTTATTCTTTATCATTGCGTAGTGCTCCATTGAGTATATGTACCATAGTTTACCTATCCATTCTTCTGTCGTTGGGCATCTGGGTTGATGTTTCCTGGAATCATCGTTATTCTTTATCATTGCGTAGTGCTCCATTGAGTATATGTACCATAGTTTACCTATCCATTCTTCTGTTGTTGGGCATCTGGGTTGATTCCATCTTTTTGCTATCGTGGACTGTGCTGCGATAAACATTCTTGTGCATGTGTCTGTTGGTCTGAAAGGCCTTGATTGTGCAGGATATATTCCAAGTAGTGGAATTACTGGGTCAAATGTTATATCAATATCCATTTTTTTAAGGAAGCGCCAGATTGCTTTCCAAAGAGCCTGGACCATTTTGCAACCCCACCAACAGTGCAGAAGAGTTCCACTTTCTCCACAGCCTCTCCAGCATTTGTTGTTTTGTGTTTTTTGGATCATGGCCAGTCTTGTTGGAGTGAGATGGTATCTCATTGTCATCTTGTTTTGAATTTCTTTAATAACTAAAGATTGTGAACATGTCCACATGTGTTTTTTGGCTGCCTGGATCTCCTCTTTAGTGAAATGTCTGTCCGTCTCCTTTGCCTGTCGCTTAATTGGATGATTTATCTTCTTCTTATTGATATTTTGTAGTATCTTATAGATTATGGAGATCAAGCATCAGTCTGACATAGAGTTGCCAAATATTTTTTCCCATTCTGTGTGTGTTCTTTTAATTCTATTAATAAAGTCTTTGGATGAGCAAAAGTGTTTGATTCTTAATAGTTCCCATTTATCTATTTTCTATTGATTGTGGTTTATTTGACAGATTTTGGAGTCTGTCCATATTGTGTATTAAAACTTCCATTGTTGTTCTTACCTTTCCTTGGATCTGTACCCAATATTGATGAGTGGCCTCTGGGGTCTTAAAAGCTGCCAGGCTGCCATCTGAGGTATACCAAATGGTCCCAACTCAGCAGGAACAGATGATCACCAAGAACCAAAACAACATGATGGAAAGAGAACCCATAAAGCAGAGAGACCCACGTGAGTGGGTGACTACATCGACATGTCACCAGAAGAACTGGATGGTGCCTGGCCACCACCAGTGATAGCCATGATGGGGCTCACTAGGTTGAGTCTCACTGGCAACATGAGAATAAAAAGGGGTACACCCTGAGATCTCCACTAAAAGACCGCAGTAGATGGTCCAGGGGCCTTGGAGTTCCCCTGGGAGCACGACCCCTGGCCCTGATGCTGTCCTTGTCCATAAATCATAATGGAGATCAACTCTTCAGACAGAAATGGATTGGTCTTGGCAACACAGAGTGACCATATCATGTGTGCACTTTATGATTCCATGCATCTACACAATGTCGTCCTACTGATCTCTTAGTAGAGGTGAGGAAGAGGGTGGAGAGGAGGGGGTAGGAGCTTGTTAGAAGGATATGACATGTATAGAACAGAGACGAGGACTGTGCTGTCACTGGGCAGAAAGAGCAGGGGGAGCTGCACATAGGCGGGCATGCAAATTTATGTGGGATTATACATTTTCGATCAATCATAATTTAAAAAAAAAGTTTTTAAGTAGAAAAATGCCATGATTAAAGTTTCCTTTCAAAAGATCACTATGGCTGCATATAATAAACAGGAGAAGGGCAAAATGAGGATAGGGAGCTATTGCTGTCCTCCAGGTGAGACGATGATGAGTTTGGACTCAAGTGGTAACAGATATGGAGATAATTAAGATTTGAAACATACCTACAGAAGCAAGAAGACTTTGTGATTGGTTGCAAAGGGACAGAAAGGCTTTTCAGAATAACTCACAGCTTAGACCACTGATTAAAAGGTATATTTCTAGAATTTAGTCATGAGTCCACATTTATCTTACTTGTTTCACTTGCCTTGTGAAGTTCAGTAATAATCTCACCTTATCCCCAGATGAATATATCAAAACTTTCAGCCTTTCATGCCAATTTCCCTAATTTGTGACTGCCACATTTTTAGATCCACTTTATCTGTACAGCAAACCCTGGTGACATAGTGATTAAGTGCTACAGCTGCTAACCAAAAAGTTGGCAGTTTGAATCCACCAGGCACTCCTTGGAAACTCTATGGGGCAATTCTCCTCTGTCCTGTAGAGTCACTATGAGTTGGAATCGACTCGTTGGCAACAGGTCAGTGAGTGGATCTGTCCAAACATACAGACACCCAAAATGCATACAGTGTTACAGGTTTTATAAAAAAATACAATAATTGTTTTAGGTTAATTTCCATATGTTTTCCAAGAGGATACACATTTTTTATTAGAGCATTTATTTATTTATTTGGACATTTTTCATTAGAGCATGTATATATTTGTTTGGTTATGTATTTATTTGGGCATTTTGTATTAAAGCCTATCTCACAGTACAATGTAATAGTGACTCTACTGACCCTTTTCCAAGCCACTTTTACTCTTTTTTTCACTTTATTCTTGATATTTTGGGGCTTTTAAATTTTAAAAAAAAGTATATGTGTGAATGTGTACTTTATAAAATAATGATAATAATAATGAATTACCTGTGCTTTTGAAAATTCATACTCTCCCTCAAAGAGATAACAGCTTTGATGAATTTTGTTCAGTTGTTTGGCTACTTTTATTTGTAATTTCACCACAAATGTATGTATCTCTAAATAATATTTTATTCCATTGATCTTCACTTTTACATAAGTGTCATACTGTATATGTCATTTTGCTACTTGTTCTTTTCGTTTAATGTATTTTTGAGATTAATACATATGGGTGTGTTCCTTAATTTTTTTGCTACTGTATAATATTCCACTGTATGAAAATACCACAAACTATCCATTCTACCGCTAGTGAACATTTTGAGTTTTTCCCAGGTTTCCACTGTTACATATTACACTCTTTTATTTGTTCCTTCACTGACCGTGAATTCCGTTCCTTACCACCACAAGGAAAGTATGTGAAGATACTCATGTTGCATTCCCAAATGTTGGTGATACACATTTACAATATGGCAATTCAACTATAATTTGTAGTGTATTTGTGATTCCAGAGAAGGCACTGTTAATTTTATCTAAGCATCAGCTCTGCTAATTCTCACAGTAGGTCCCTCAGGCTGCGCTGGATCCTGCTCGGATAAGCAGAAACCTGCAGATGTACCTGTTTCCAAAGAAACAGGAAAAGTCACTATTATAACTTCCATTTATTCCCCTTTATTAATACATGCCTGGTTTAAACCTTTTTTTAACTAGAATTACAGAGCTCCTTAGCCGTGTGTTATGGTGGAGAGCCGTTGTGTTTCTTCATCCTTCAACGTTTCATTTACTTGAAAGAGAGATGGCAGCGGCAGGAACCGCTTGGGTCGTGTGCTGTGGTTTTGTTATTGCCTCTCCATTTTCGTTCCCCACAGGAGTACCTTCTAATGATGGGACTAAGAAGCTGGCAGCTCTGGAGTGCCACTTTTGTTACTTACTGCTTGACTCTTTTGGTTACCATCAGTTTGATGACTATGTCCCTGTTCCTGAAGGCAAGTATGGTCACTGAGGCAAATTTACTCTTGTTAAATCTCTCATATTGGGAGAGACACTTGGTATGGGGTGAGTAATAGTAGTGAGGCTGCTGAGTGAATAAGGTCGTTAATTAGAGCACAGAAGCATACTGTGTTTAGCACAGGGGTTACGATCCCAGAAGTGGTGTGCTCTCTGAATCATTGCTATGCTAATTCAGTTTAGCCTTTACCTGTGATGCTGCATTCACGGTACTATACACAGTCAGGCTGGCTTTTTCACTTTAAATTCTCTGAAGTCCTGCTATGCCTGTAACCGTGATTCCCTCTGGCTACTATACAGATCGTACAAATGTAGTGAAAAGTAAAAACGCATGTAGGGAAGACTGTTGTCTTAGTCATATAGTGCTGCTGTAATAGAAATACCACAAATAGATGGTTTTAAGAAAGAGAAATTTGTTTTCTCACACTCTGGTGGGCTACTACTACTACTACTACCAGTACTCATTGCCATAGAGTCAATTCCAACTCACAGCAACCCTGTAGGACAGAGTAGAACTGCCCCCATAGAGTTTCCAAGGAGTTGCTGGTGGATTCAGACTGCTGATCTTTAGGTTAGCAGTGATAGCACTTAACTGCTGCGCCACCAGTGTTTCCATGTAGTAGGCTGACGATCCAAATTGACAGCATTAGCTCCAGGGAGTGGCCTTCTCTCTCTGTTGGCTCTCAAGAAAGATCCTTGTATCAGTCTTGCCCTAGACTAAGAGCTCCTCCGCACACAAATTCAGATCACATTATGTTCCTGGTGCTTCTTTGTTGGCAGTATGAGGGCCCCTTGTCTCTGTTCACCTCTCTATTTTATATCTCAAAAGTGATTACCTTAAGACATGGTATAATCGTGTAGATCTCATCAACATAACTGCTTTTGATTCATCTCATTAACGTCATAGTGGTAGGATTTACAACGCACAGGAAAATCACATCAGATGACAAAATGGTGGGCAGTCACACAATGCTGGAAATTATGGCCTAGCCAGATTGATACACATTTTTGAGGGACACAATTCAATCCATGGCAACCCTCTGCGAGATGGAATGACACAGTCGCTGCAGTGGTAGGCTCAAGCAGGTGGTGAGGAAGGTGGAGAACTGGCAGTATTTTGTTCAGTTGCAGATAGAGTCACTGTGAGTTGGACGTGACTCAGACAGCACCTGACAGCAACAACTCTGTATGTTAATTGTTGATGATATCATCCCCAGCTGCACTGATGTTTAGAATACCCCTTGTAACATCAAAGAACTTTCCATTTCTTAACTGACTACTGATCTATTTTTTTTTAATAATTAAACATTCCTAATATTCAAAAATAATAGATGCCTTTGTGTTTAACTACACAGATTCAGAAGGGAACATCTTACCCTATTTGGTTCAGAGTTCTTTATAAACAAATAAAACTTTGGTTATAAGTAAAGCTGCACTTCACTGCCCCCTTCCCTTCCTGTGCTTCTCTCCTTTCAGAGAGATGACCACTTCATTCAAGGCATGTATATCACTCCCATGTTTTGTTGACTGTTCACTGCATTTATATAATTCTATAATCAACATAAAATAGCTTTTTATGTAAATGTGACTGTATGCTAAACAATAGCTTTTTTCATTCAACATTATGTTTTTGAGATTTCCCATGTTGATCTGTTTGGCGTTGTTCATACATGTTAACTACTGCAGTGTATTCCTGTGTATAAATAAATCCACAATTGTTTAATCATTGCCAGTCCCTTACTCCCAGGATAGATACCCAGGAGTGGATTTGCCTTATCAGAGAAGATACACGTCTTCATCTCTCGTGGCTATTATCAACTTATTCTTTAGATGATTGTACAGATTTACATTCCCACCATTAGCAGACAGGATTGTCTGTTTCTCACATTTTCAGCAGTGTTCGTTCTCTTAGGAGCTTTTTGTTACTTTTTCTGCCTTAATACAAGGTGACCAAATAAAAATAGGGAGATACAACACCACTTCTGTGCTGTTTGTTGGCTCTAGAGTTGTGGTCTACCAGTAGTCACTATTTGTTAATTTTCCATGAGTATTGGAAAGGAGTCTGTATTCTCTGGTGGGTAAGTGAAAGGTGGTACATATATGTGATGCTACTTCAACCTTTTTAATTTTCTTAATCCAGTCTTTGTTAATTTTATCTGATCTGTCTTGTGCAGTGGTTAAAGTGATCAGCTGCTAAGCAAAGGGTCAGCAGTTCAAAATGACCAGGAGAAAACTGTGGTGGTCTGCTTCTGTAGAGTTGTGCAGCTCTGGAAACCATACAGGGTCACTTAGAATTGAAGTCAACTTGATGACAGTGGCTAGAAGTTGTTAAGATGATGTTGTTGTTGTTGTCATCATTGTTGTTACGGGCTGTTGAGTCAGTTTTGACTGATAGTGACACAGTGCACAACAGAACAAAACACAGCCAGTCTTGCCCCATGTCCACAATTGCTTTTATGCTTAAGCCTCTTTTTGCAGCCACTATGTCAGTCTATCTCACTGGTGGACTGACCCTCCACTCTACCAAGCATGATGTCCTTCTCACAGGGACTGATCCCTCCTGACAACATGTCCGAAGTATGTGAGACGCAGGCTTGCCATCTTTGCTTCTGAGGGGCACTGGTTCTACTTCTCCCTGAACAGATCTTTTTGTTCTTCTGGCTGTCCATGGTACATTCAACATGCTTCTCCAGCACCACAATTCAGAGGCGTCAGTTCTTCTGTCTTCTTTGTTCATTGTCCAGCTTTCACATGCATATGATGTGACTGAAAAGACCATGGCTTGGGTCAGGTACAACTTAGTCTTCAAGGTGACAGCTTTACTTTTTAACGCTTTAAAGGGTCCTTTCCCCATGAAGTGTGTCTTTTGATTTCTTGACTGCTGCTTCCATGGATGTTGATTGTGGAACCAAGTAAAATGAAATCATTGACAGCCTCGATCCTTTCTGCATTTATCGTGATGTTGGTTACTGGTCTAGTTGTGAGGATTTTTTTTTCTTGATGTTGAGATGTAATCCATATTGAAGGCTGTGGTCTTTTCTCTTCACCAGTGTTTCAAGTCCCCTAGACTTCCAGCAAGCAGTGTTGTGTCATGTGCACAGCGCAGGTTGTTAATGAGTCTTCCTCTGTCCTATGCCTGTTTCTTCGTCATATAGTTCAGCTTCTTGGATTATTTGCTCTGCATACAGATTGAAAAGGTATGGTGAAAAGACACAACCCTGATGCCCACCTTTCCTGACTTTAAATTATGCAGTGTCCCCTTGCTGTGTTCACACGACTGCCTCTTGATCCATATACAGGTTCTTAATGAGCACAACCAAGTATTCTGGAATTCCCATTCTCAGCAAGATTACCCGTAATTTGCTGTAATCCACACAGTCAAATGCCTTTGCACAGTCAGTGAAACACAGGTAAACATCTTTCTGGTATTCTCTGCTTTCAGCCAAGATCCATATGACTTCAGCAATGGTATCCCATATTCCATGTCCTCTTCTGAATGAAAAAATTAAAGATTTTTACTAGGTTCTGCAGTCCGAAATTGATCAAGCATGCAGTCAGGATGCATTGGTCATTACTAGTGACTGGAATGCAAAAGTTGGAAACAAAGAAGGATCAATAGTTGGAAAGTTGGCCTTGGTGACAGAAATGATGCCAGAAATCACATGATAGAATTTTGCATGACCAACAACTTCTTCATTGTAAATACCCTTTTTCACCAACACAGATGGCAATTACACAGAATTTACACGGAAATTAAATTACACAGAAATTAAATCAACTACATATGTGGAAAAAGGTGTTGGAAAAGCTCAATATCAGCAGTCAAAACAAGACTAGGTTATGACTGTAGCACAGGCCATCACCTGCTGTTATGCAAGTTGAAACTGAAACTGAAGAAAATTAAAACAAGTCTAAGAGAGCAAACATTTCCCACCTGAGTTTACAGACCATCTCAAGAACAGATCTGATGTGTTGACCACTAATAATCCAAGACCAGACAAATTGTGGAATGACATCAAAGACATCAACCATGAAGAAAGCAGTCCAGCCGCAAGAGGTCATTAAAATGCCAGGAAAAAAAGAAAAGACCAAAGTGGATGTCAGAAGAAACTTTGAAACTTGCTCTCAAATATTGAGCAGCTAAAGCAAAAGGAAGGAATGACAAAAGAACTAAACAGAAGATCTCCCAGGGCAGCTCGAGAAAGCAAAGCCTTATAATGACATGTGCAGAGAGCTGGAAATAGAAAACCAAAAGGAAGAATACACTCTGCATCTCTCAAGCTGAAAGAACTGAAGGAAAATTCAAGCCTTGGGTTGCAATAGTAAAGGATTCTACAGGGAAGATATTAAACGACTCAGGAAGCATCAAAAGAAAATGGAAGGAAAACACAGAGTCAGTATACCAGAAAGAATTGGTCGATGTTCATCCATGTCAGGAGGTAGCATATGATTGGGTACCAGTGGTACTGAAGGAAGAAGTCGGAGCTGCATTGAAGGCAGTGGCAAAAAACAAGGCTCCAGAAGTTGATGGAATATCAATTGAAATATTTCAACAAATGGATGCAGCACTAGAAGTGCTCACTCATCACCAAGAAATTTGGCAGACAGCTGCTTGGCCCACCAACTGTATGCCCATTCCAAAGAAAGTGATCCAACTGAATGTGGAAATTAGCAAACAAAATTGTTAAGATAGGTTCATTGAAATCCATCACTGTGATTGTGATGGCTTAGTTTTTTGAGAATCCAGGTTCTTCATAGAAGTCTCATTTCTAGTTTCATACCTCTTCCAGAGCTAGGAAATTTTGTGAGTAATAAAACCTAAGCTGTAGTCCCTTGTAGGGCTGATAACCACTCCTAGAGCTACTTTAGCTTAAGGCACTTGCTTTTGGCTCTGTTTTTCAGTTTCTTCTCCATTTTTGACTCCTGAGGGATTACCCTGTCTTGCATCTGTGTTCAGCTATATGTATTTACAAAAATTAAAAAATTATATCCAATGATAGTAGAAAGCCTCTATTTAGCCTAGTCTGCCCTTTTCTAGAACCAGAATCTTGACTGCCTGCTGATCCTTGGTCATCAGAGTCCTTGAAAATGGTCACCCTAAGAGGCCAAAATGCTTTCGTTTTAACAAGCACTATATTCTTCTGTATTGTTTTTGCAGCACAGTCCTTTCTGCAGTCCCCCAACCAGTGTGGGTCAAAAGTAACAGCAGGAAGAATGACTCCCATGGAGAGCAACTGAGGGAAAAAAAGCATCAGAGTGTGTCATGTGGCACTGGCATCACTGGTTGGGAGAAAATTATGTGTTAATTCTGTAGGACAGCTCTCTAATCATTGGATCTACACTGTAGTTTTTATAGGATAATAACTCAGACAATTGGTGCTGTAATATATTGGTGGTAGTCTCATTAAATTAGACCTGGTGGCTGAAATTCAGAGACGAGTCAGAAAAACTAGAGAGATCGGAGTTCTTATCTGTCTTCATGAATTATTGATTTTATTTTGCATATCAGTGAATTTCAAGCTAGTGAATCTCATAACTTGTGAAAGTAGGATAAAAGTATTTTATATTCCTCCCCATTCCCTTCTTTTTACCTTGAATTGGCTTACTGAATAATATTTTTTATGGTAGATTGTCCAACAGCCGATCCTCCGCTACAGTAGCCCAGCGCTGGTGTTTTCCTTTCTGTTGCTGTACGGCGTCGCTACCGTCCTCTTTGCCTTCATGCTTACCACATTCTTCAATAAAGGTGAGTCCAGAGATCTCTTGCTGCCGTCTTCAGTCATTTTATGGACCCAGTAGAAGCATAGTAGATATACTGTGAAAAACTGGAACAGGCAGGAAAGGGTTAATGTCTGCAAACTCTCCCCTTGGGTTTTCATAAGCTGACAACTACCCTTTTCTCTGCTTTTTCAGTCACCACTGTTTCTAGTTTTTTCCTGAGTCTGTTTAGCCACCATGGGTAATACTGACCCTGCCTAAATTATCTCAAACTTGACCACAGACTCCGTGATCGAAAATGGCTTCCATAGTCTAAATTCAAACCCCTGAAGTTTTCAGGTTGGCCAGCATGGGTTTTTTCATAAAGGCCGGTGGTTCTCAGCCAGGAGGAATTTTGCCTCTCGGTGGGATAATTGACAATGTCTGGAGACGCTTTTGGCTGTGACAACTTGGAGGGTCCTGGTTGTGTCTGGAGAGCAGATGCCAGGAATGCTGCAGTTTCTCACAGCCTGCGACGGCACTTGGCTTGGCTTGGCTTGGCTTGGCTGGCCGTTGCTTTGCACCACTGCACTCGCAGAGTAACCTGCCTGGTTCCGGAAAGAGTCTGAGTTGACAGGCTCAGCATCCTGTTCATTTCACATCTCCAAACCACAGATAACTCGGAGATTTAAAGATAGGTAATTTTAGTAAGAAACCAAAATAATAAAATCAGACAACAAAGTACAAGAGCTTGATGTAAGATAGCTAGAGTTACGAAGCACAAACTACGAAGAAAAGATTTCTGAACTGAATTGATGCAAAACAAACCCTGTCAGAACCTGAGGTAGGTCTGGACTGACTGTTTTTCCAGAGGTCTGTGGGTAGCCCACAGAGTTTTGCCTTCTCTGCTAACCTAAAGGTTGGCAATTCAGACCCAGCCAGGAGTACGGTGAAAGAAGGCCAGGCCATCTGCTGGCATGAAAATGACTCCCAAGAAAACTGTATAGAACAGTTCTGCTTGGTAACACATGGGGACACCGTAAGTTGAGTTCAACTCCTTGGCAACAGGCTGGTTTTTTTGTTTGCTTTCCAAGAGTGGTATATTTCTCAATTCTTTATCAGTGTTACTTTTGGATGTAAACCTCCAGTTTTCTCTCCTGTTTTTGTTTCTCATCTGATCTTCCTACCTCTCCAACTTCTGCAGGGTATGCCCCTAACTATTAGGCATCCAGAAGCTGCCTCCTGTTAATTTTGTGAGGGTTTGTATGGGCCAGACACTAGCAAATTCTTCCCTCATGGCTAATGCATTTGTTATGATTGTATCCAGCTTAACTGAAGCACATTTACGTTCAACAGAATTAGGCTTCTTTTCCTCTTAGACATACCATCAAGTCCTGAATTTCCTGGTCAGTTCAGTTTCAGAGACAGTGTCCTTAGTATTCCTGCATTTGACGATTGTGAATTCACCTGTTTAGCTAAAACTTAGTTGTAACCTTGAAGTCTCTCGTTGTCCAACTTGTGCAGAGTGGTAATAAGTTTGTCCCTTGAGGCTCACAGTCCTTGCCAACGACAACCAAGATGATGCTCAGTCTTGTTTCAGTGCTAATACTGTAAACAGGTGTCCTTTTTCAGAGTCTATCTAATGTCATTTTTTTTGCATTTTTGTATTTGTTGGTGATTTTGCTGTTCAAAAATTACCCCCAAGGTTGGGGAACCATGTCTTCAGGGGGCATCAAGATCAACTGGCATAACTGGTCTTTTGCTAAGAGTGTCTTTTGCACCTCATATTGGTGAATGGCATCTGGGATCTTAAAAGCTAGCACCCTGTCATCTGAGGAACCCCAGATGGTCCTAACCAAGGTGGGACAGATGATGGCCAAGAGCATCAGAGACATGAGGGAAAAGGAGACCAAGAGGCAGAAGGACCCATATGAATGGGAGACTACATCAGCACGAGACCAGAATAACCAGACGGTGCCAGCCACCACCAAAAGCAGCTGTGGCAGGGGACACAACATAGAGTCCCTGAGGCAACACAAGAAAAAGAAGGCTACAGTTCAAGAACTCTACTACAAGACCACAATTGATGGTCTGACAGCCTGGAGGGTCCTCTGGGAACATGACCCCAAACTTGCTACTGGCCCCGACCTGAAACCAGTACGAAGATCAACTCTTCAGACAAGAATGGACAGGACTCAGGGACACAGTGTGAGCATGTGGTGTGTGTACTTTATGGTTTTATACTTGTATAGGAGGCTATTCTACCTTTTCTTTTTCCCTAGATGAGAGAGGAGAGGGTGGAGAGGAGAAAACACGTGTTTGTTAAGAGGATACTGGGAGTAAAGAGTGAAAAGGAGGAGTGTACTGTCACAGGGTGAGGAGAGCAGATGAAGTTGCAAATAAGTGGGCATGCAAAATTGATTTGGATTGTACTCTTCCACTTAATCATCATAATAAAAATTCTCTAAAAAAGAAAAATAAAATTGTCCCCAAGGATAGTATGTAAATACTGCCTAGTGTCCTTGAGCACAGGAAGTTTGTGATGCATCTTGGAGGTGAACTTCAGGCATCAGCTATAGTATTGCTGACTGTGAGTTCTGTGTTAATGAATCAGGAACATATATTAAATAAAGTATCTTTAAATAGAAACACACATAAAACGATTATTCTCTTCTGATACATGGAGTCCTATCAGGTAGTCAACACTATCCAGAAAGGGAGCTGAGTGTGGTGAGATACTGAAAAGAGATGCACAGAATGCCAAAGCCTACAGTATGGAAGTGAAATCAAGTAGAGGTGGTAATGCTGGATCAGATAGCCAGGGGCACATGAAGTCCAAGAAAAAGTGAGCTCAAAACACCAAGCCCAAATGGTAATGTCAAAAATGGGATTGATTGGGTTAGGCTTTTGAGAGAACACTAAAAAAAAACCTTAGTTCTCTTTGAATGCCAAGCCAAGTGCCGTCCCCCAGTAACTCTGCTTTCTGTAGGGGGCAATGTGCAGCCACTACTGTGAACCTGTGCAGGTATCTTTGAAGATCTTCTGTCTTAATTTTGATGGAATAGTAATGTTCAAGGTCCCAGCCTCTCACTTGCCCAAATTCTTACTGATGATCATCATCCATATATTCTTGTTCAAGTATGAATGTTTTAGTCTTATAGGGCTGCTATAACAGTAATGTCACAAGTTGATGGCTTTAACAAAGGGAAGCTTCTATGCAGTAAGTTAGGCTAAAAGTCAAAATTCATGGTGCCAGCTCTCTCTCTTGCCCTTCTCATCAATCTTCCTTTAAACTAGTAACTTCTCTGCACAGGGACCCCGGATCCAAAGGACGCACTCTGCTGCTAGCACTGCTGTCCTGGTGATGTGAGGCTCCTTTCGCTCCCTGCTGGCTTATTTCACTTATATCTCAGGAGATTGTCTTGAGACCCAATGCAGTCTCATAGATGGGGTCCTGCCTCACACAACTGCTGTACATCCTCTGTCATTGACATCATAGAGGCAGAATTTACACCACAGAGGAAAGTACACACAGCACCAGGATCACAGTCCAGCCAAACTGATAACACGTATCTTGGGGGGAAACAGTTCAATCCATGCCAGTGAAGAAAAATTACATTTTTATAGTGTATCATGTTTTAAACAGAGTACATACATATTACTGCATTAGCAAAAGTAATTCATGTTCTTCACAGTCCATTCATAAGAAGTGATTCAGACATCATATTTTTTTCAGATACATAAAACTGTATCAGCTACATCAGAACGTAGAGATATAGCAGAATTAGAAACTCTATGGTCATAGGTTTTCCTTTTATTGGAGAAAAATTGTTATCCTTCACTATTTCTGAAATTTTGTGATTTTACTAACAGGTATATAATAACTCTTAACCTGTGTGGCCACCTTCAAAATCAATTTCACACTATTACAGACTTCTTAAATAGCATAGTCTGTTGTTTTCCTCCAGTGATTACTCCATTTAGACAAGTCCCAGGAGGAGCAGTTCTCCATTTATTAGTGTGTCTGTTACTTGTGTCAGTCTGCCAGAAGTAGCCTGCCTTCTGTTCACTTTTACATGTTCATTTATGTAGCCAATGCATAAACTATTAAAATGAGTCACCCGTGTCACATCTGTGTCATCCTGGAGGATTACGTGTCTACAACAAAGGCTCAACAGCTATTGTAAAAGCATAGATGAGAAGGTTGGAAGACGAGGAGATTAAACAAATGGAAGTGGAACAACTAGAACAGAAATAATGAAAATGTCAACAGAGCGTGAAGATGTAACCAGTGCTGCTGATCAGTATGTCTAGACACTGTGGAACAGGAGTGGGTTTTGCTATATATACTTTCTCCCAAAAATAAAATTAAGTTTAAAAACAAAATGACACAGCAAATAGTGAGTGAGACTGGACATTAAGAATCCACCGAGAGATGAGTTATCATTATTTACTCAGTCTGTGCTCACCTTTTTTTTTGGAACACAAAGGAAAGTTATTTCAAGCAAGAAAAAAGTAGGTGATGATAAAAGCAAAACTATACCCACTTCTTAATAATTGTAAATTTAGATTGAAAAACAAACTAAGAACACTGTAAACCCTGTCCACACCAAAATAGCATTTAAAACCTACTCTTTTTAAGCATCAAACGTGTATCGTGGTGACTTCCTAAATAAGATACTTTTGTCCATCAATTTACTCTTACTGCTGTATTCTTAGTGTCGATCTTTTTTTAAAGAAAGTAAATATCTAAAATTTTAGACTCAGAAATGGTAATAATTTGAAATCTTATCTGGACATTTCTCTATTGCATATACCTATGGGATTTTACTTATATGTTCTGTTCGAACTTAAACTCAGTCCTCTCAATAAATAAATAATTATACATATTTTAATAGCTACTTTACAGCCTTTTATAGTACTGTCGATTTCATCAGTCTCATATCAATACTATTTGAAAAAAATTGAAATTAATATCATTTTGCGAAGATATTTTCAAACTTGTGAAATTATTTCCTTTAAGTAAATTCTTAGGAATGTGGAGAGACTCTATTTAAATGGCTAAATGTTTATAATTTTTCTAGAAGTGTAGTTTTTAGAAGTAACTCTCAGTACTGCAAATGATAGATTTGGTAAATGAACAGATGCTTTCATATAAAACTCAGTGTGCCACTGCATGAAAAAAGAAGTCTCATTTTTAAGTATGTTCTTGTGATTTCCATTGTATTCCATCAAATGTACAGCAAACACAGCTATTGCCGTTGGAAGTTGTATCTACTTTGCATCCTATCTGCCATATTTTGTCATCAGTCCTATCTATGTTTGGATACCTCTTCATGGGAAGCTATTTTCCTGTCTCTTATCAAATGTTGCCATGATATTTGGGATCAATCTTCTCATAAAACTTGAAAGCTTAGGTGAGTATTTTCCTTCTGTAGGTTTTGGTTCTGCTTAGTTAATGGGCAGTACCACTGTTTACAAGAGCATTTGATACCGTGTTGGCAAGAATTGTGAGGATGGTACAGGACCAGGCAGTGTTTCATCCCATTGTACACAGGGTCACTATAGTTGGAACTAACTCAGTGACCTAAGAGTGACAACAACAAAGAGTGAAGGCTTGTGCTGAAGATTATCCATTTTGGTTAACAAATCAGCTTTTTTATAGGCTCACCTAGTGAACTTCCACTTGTAACTTGTAGACCAAAACTATCGCTAGTGACTAACATTAAACCCAGTGCTATCGAGTCAATTCCAACTCACAGTGACCCTATAGGACAGAATAGAACTGCCCCATAGAGTTTCCAAGGAACGCTTGGTGGATTTGAACTGCTAACTTCTTGGTTAGCAGATGTGGCATTTAACCACTATGCCAAGTGACTACTATTAGTTACAAGAAAATTCAAGATTTTTAACTGGACACATTGATACTTCGAACAAAATTGAGGTTCTGCTAGCATAGAAGAAAGGCAGAATGAATATGGGATAGGCAGTTGGCTGTTTGCCAAATTGAGGTGTTGCAGTAATCTAAGGGCTGATGTATCAGGGTGTGCTGATTAAGTTCAACGGTGAATAATTTGGCTGCTAACCTGAAGGTTGGCAGTTCAGACCCACCCACACTGTCACAGGAGGAAGGACCTGGCTGGCTGTTTCCATAAGGATTACAGCCTAGAAAAGTATGTGGCAGTTCTACTTCACATGGGGCTGCTGGAATCGGAGCTGACTTGATAACCCCTAAAACAATAATAACAGTGTATGCTATCAGACAAATTCTGGCTAAAGAAGACAACAACCTAAATGAACTATTTACATATCAAGTATGAATTAATAATATTTGTGTCATTGAAGATGTCCCCTTAAGTCAGAGGCAAAAATGAGCAGATGTAATAAATAGTATAATGATAATGTTAGAATGCTCGTTATTCTGGACCGGCCCCGTGTGCCCTTTGAGTCCTGCTCTGGAGACAGAATGGGAGAAAAGGTGAAGAATAGAGGTGCTCAGACCGCGGAAACCTGTGCTGGAAGGCAGACCGAAATCACTGGCTCCTGCTTGAGTGTTAGAGCTGCAGGAGCGTTTTTGCAGGGTGATGGTCTTCATGAGTGTTTGTTATGATGACATAACAAGCCTTAAAAAGGCTCCCCCTTGTGGCTTTAAAATGTGTTTCGTCACTAGTAACCGGAAACTGAACACCTTGCTGTGTCCAGCTGTTTATTTCCTCATAATTGTGTCCTCTTCTACAGCACTCCGGGTGGAGACAGTGGCTGCAGCAGTGGGCTCCAAGAGCCTTGTGGTGCCGAGCCAGGAAGTGCGCGGTTCTGTTGTACATAGGGTTGCTGTGAGTTGGAACCTGCTTGGTGACACCTAGCAGCACACACCGCATGCCCTTAGGTTACATGAATAGAAGTGGGGTCAGTGAGTCTGCAGTATTGCTTTTCTAAAATGGCTGGTGCTGAATTAAAAGGTAACCGGAAGTAATTTGCTCAGTAAAAGAAAACCACAGTATTGAACATGCTAGAACGTTTATTTTTAAAACATTACCATATACTGTTAACTTGGTCCCATTAAGAGGAGATGTTGCCGTTGTGATTGATGTGACAAATTTGAAGTTGAAGAAGTTGAAGTTGAAGAAACTGACTTTTGAGAATTAGCTTGCCATCAATTAATTCTTCAAGATTTCTAGTAGGAGCTAGGGACTCAATGGAAATAAGTGAAACTACAAGAAAGATTGCAGCTGTCTATACATATTTTTCACAAATGTTAAATTCATCTGTTAAAATTTTGTGTCTCTGTTAGGGCCATAAAAAGTATCCCAAAGTAAAATCCAACCTGAAATGTAAATAAAAACAAAAAACCCATTGCCGTCGAGCCAATTCCAGCTGATACCATGTTATAATGTTATTTAATTATTAATATCTATGAGTAATATATTCATTATCAATGAAAACTCTTGAGTATGATTCATTAGTTGATAGGTTGAAATTCCTGAATGATTAAAACACTTGTGCAGTGCTAAATGTAACGCTGACAGGCCATTTTACCGGAAGGGAAGGTAGATCATAAACTCTATAGGGAATAGTATATGTGCTTGTCTGGAGGGCAGCAGAAACTCAAGGTTGTAGAGCTGTGGTGTCATTCTTGTTGATGTGTAATGTCTGGTGATCGTACTCTAGCTGGAACATGAGTCAGCTGGCGGAGCAGGCAGGAAGGAGTTGGGAACTAGTCCTGAACAGTCTCCTTTTGGTAAAGCCACACAGAGAGAGTTCTCCTTCCCTTCTTTGAGTACTCTAGAAATAGTGATTTCTGAAGCCAAAGCAGCCCCAAAGATACTTCTTTTAAAAAAATAATCCAGGACTTTTTAGATAAAATTTTTTGTGTCTGATTTCTTCAGTAATACTCCTACTATGTTATGGTAAAATAGCAATTACCAAGCAAAGGTTCTTTCCATAAAAGGAGTTACAGTACTTGGTAACTAAAGATCAGAGATCTTGTACCGTGAAGTCAAACACAAGTTTGTTTAGTCATGGGTTTGATGCTTCTAGGTACAGTTCCTTTTAACATAAGCTGCTAAGTCAAAAAAGATAAACATTCTCTTAAAAATAGCAAGAGTTCAAAAATAACACAGAAATAGCACATTGACATTTTTTTTGTATTCTGGTTGCATCCTCTGTCTTCAGGGACGGTTCTGATCAAGTCTGACATAAAATAGCTGTCTTTTAACATTTCAGAAGTTGGAGTTCAGTGGCGAAACCTTGGAAAGCCAGTCAGCCTGACAGATAACTTGACTTTGGGCCATGTGATGATGATGCTGTTGGTTGATGCCTGTTTATACGCTGTCATAATCTGGTACATGGAAGCTGTTTTTCCAGGAGACTATGGTGTGCCTCACTCTTGGTACTTTTTCAGCAAGGTACGTCATAGACCTTATAGGAAAAAAATATCTTTCTGGGCTTGAAGATACAATGATTTATTCTTAATTGGATCAAATGGCCAGTTAGCAACACTGAAGTTGTGAACTTGATAGATTGGCGTCCACACAAGACTCAGATCACGTCACATCCCTTTTGAAGGATGTTAAGTGACACAGATTGGACCTAGATAGATCTAGATCTAGAAGGTCTAAATTATCATTTTCTTTAAAAATAATAGTTTTTAAATTTTTGTGTTGAGAATATACACAGAACATACAGCAACTGAACAATTTCTATACAGTTCAGTGACATCGATGACATTCTTCAAGTTGTATAACCGTCCTCATCCATGTCTGCCTTGAGCCTTGTGCTCTTTTCAGAACTGTCTTTATGAGATCAAATTGACATCAGGAACTCAAAAGAGCAGCTAGGGAACTTGAGGAGCAGTGGGTATGTTAATGGGAGAGGAACAATTTGGAAAATCATACTGTATTTATCTCTTAAAGTAATTTGGTACTGTAAAGATACAATGTAGTAATCTAAATTTTCTATTTTGTTTAGTCTTCGTACTGGAGTCAGCATACAGAATCTATTTTGTTGAGGAGAAAGAAGCATTTAAGAGATGTTAAAAACCAAGATGGTGAATTCTTTGAACCTGAACCTGGAAACGTAGTAGCTAGTATCCAAATCAAAAATCTGTCCAAGGTATTGTTTGCTGGGTCATATTTCCCAGTGAGACTTAAAGTACATGATTTAATGGTTTTGTTTTTGGTTTTTTTCTAAATATAAATATATGTTCGTTGTTGAAATTGAGAAAATATTTTTTAAAATAATGATTAAATCATAGTATATAATTTTGTATTCTGCTTTTCTTACAACATTGTGTCAGCATTTTTCAGTATACCTTTTGGAAAGTATATTTTAATAACTGCTGTGGTTTTGATAAGCTATACATATGCTAGGCTATGTACAAACCTTTGCTGTTGAAAATGTTGCAGTTAATATCTTATGCATAGTTCTTTGCCCACCATTCAGGGTATCTAGATTGCCAGGAAAATTAATTAACATTAGAAGGGAAATTGTTTTATCAAAGATGGAAGATTTTGTAACATAACTAGCAACTACAAACTTAAGTGGAGTTCATGCCACTTGACAGTTCTTGAGATGGGTGAGGTGAGTGGCAAGGCCTCCGAAGCCTGTCTTCCTGAACAGAGGACTCTGAGAAGTATTATGCGATGCCGGAAAAGGGGACCTGTACATATTTATTACATTTCTAGGAAATAGCTGCATGTTCAAAAGGAGACAGGCTAAGACTTGGCACAGAAGCAGAGGTTGGACTCCTCACTCTTGAAATGGGTCTGGCCATGGCCTGGTGCCATTTGTCTGGTGTTTTCTGTTCCTTGACACTTTTCTTAATTCCTAGGCAGGGCTTGTTATGAGGTAGAGTCATTTGGCAATCACACACATCTCTTGTTGGCATAGTTTTGACCAGCCAACTTGGAAAGTAATTATAAGCAAGGAGATAAGAGGAAGTGGGATAAGTGCTTCATCTTTCTTAGTTATTCAAATAAAAGGATGTTATCAGTGGTTTTTCACATTCCTAGGAAGAACACTGATTAATTTTAAGCTTCTTGCTGAAGCTTAATGAAGCAAGGGAACACATAAAATTATTACAATATGGAGGGAGCCAGCCAAGCCAATATGGAGGGAAGTGTTTAGTTTTTCCATATCTGCCATCAATATAAATAATTTTCCAAAAGAATTGTACTAGTTTACATTTCTTCTTACAATGACTATGGCATCACACCCTAAGCGTCATTGGTTATTACGATTTTTATAGCTTGGCTCATTTGATGGATAAAAAAATATGTATTTTTTGCCTTGAATTTCATTTTTCAGTACTGCTTATTACAGTGAATGTTTATTATATGCTTACGTTGTGTGTAATATACATTATCTTATTTAATATTCACCTCTTAAGTATCCTTTACTGTAGAAAAATGTACATGACATAAAATTACAATTTTAGCCATTTTTAATTGTATCATGCAGTAGAATTAAGTACATTTACAGTGTTATGTGACCACACACCAAAACCAAACTAAATCCAATACCACTGAGAGGATCCCAAGTCACAGTGACCCAATGGCATAGAGTAGAACTGTCCTGTAGGGTTTGCAAGGAGCCCCTTGTAGATTCAAACAGCTGACCTTTTGGTTAGCAGGCAAGCTTTTAACCACGGTGCCACCAGGGGTCCTCTGTGACCATAAGCACTATCAATTTCTAGAACCCTTCTATCATCCCAAACCAACTCTGTGTTAATTAGATAATCACTTCCCATTCTCCTCTACCCTCTGCCCCTGATAATCATTGTTCTATCTTCTATCTCTACGAATTTACCTATTGTACGTATCTTATATATTGTTCTTTTGTGTCATTTCATTGAGCATAATGTCTTCAGGGTTCATTCATCTCATAGCATGTAGCAGAACTTCATTCCTTTTTATGGCTGAATAATTTTCCATTAGGTGTGTGTAACGCATTTTGTGTATCAGTTTATCTGTGATGAACAGAAAGATTGTGTCTACCTGTTGGCAGCTGTGAATAGTGCTGCATTGAACATTGATAGACAGGTATCTCTTTCAGTACCAGTGAATGGAACTGCTAGATGCTGTGGCAGTTCTGTGCTCCGTTTTCTGAGGCACCATCCAGCTTTTTTCCACAGAAGCTACACTTTTATATTGTTGCTAGCAATGGGCTAAAGTTCCAGTTTCTCTGCATCTTCACCAGAATTTATTTTCTATGGGTTTTTGTTTGTTTGTTTGTTTTTTGTAAAAGCCATCCTGGTTGTCGTGAAATGTGGCTTTAATTTGCATTTCCCTATGATTCAGAGTTGACCTGATAGTAATGGATTTGGATTTTTTGGAAAGACTAATTACAGGAGCCCCAGTGGCTCAGTGGTTAAATGCTTGGCTGCTAACTGAAAAATCGTGAGAGAAAGGCCTGACGGTCTTCTCTTAAAAAGATTACAGCCTAGAAAACCTTACAGGACAGTTCTACTCTGACATGGGGTCACTATGAGTCAAAGTCAACTTGGCATCTAACACCAGCAGTGACTAATGACAACAAGCATCTTTTCATGTGCTGTATTGGCCACTTGTATGTTTTCTTTGGAGATGTCTGGTTAAGTCCTTTGGCCGTTATATGTGGGTCTGTTTATATTTTGTTGTTGAGTTGCAGGATTTCTTTGTATAGTCTTGATATTAACTTCTTGTCAGATGTGTGATATATTCTCTCATTGAGTGGGAGTTCTACTCACTCTCTTGATGGTGACCTTTGATACATAAAAGCTTTTAATTTTGTTGATGTCTGACTTATTTTCTTTTATTACATGTGCTTTTGAAACTCTTAAATCACTGTCTAATCATAGTTCCAATTTCTGTGCATTCTCACCCAAACCAATTATCCATCTTTTTTAATTATACCTATTCTAGCAAGTGTGAGCTGATAACTCATTGTGGTTTTGATTTGCATTTCCCTGATGGCTAGTGATGCTGAGCATCTTTTCATGTGCTTATTGACCGTTTGTGTATCTTCTTTCGGGGTGACTGTTGTAGATTGTAAAAGCTAGAAGTATACAGCTCCCAGAAGAAAACGTAAGGGTAAATCTTTATAACCTTGGGTTAGGCAGTGGCTTTTTTAGATTCAAAACTAAAAGCGTAAGCAACAAAAGAAAAAAACAGATAAATTAGGCATCATCAAAATTAAACTAACATACTTCAAAGAACACCATAGAGGAAGTAAAGACAACCTACATATTGGGAGAAAATATTGGCAAATGAGCTTTGTAATAAGGGACTTGAATCTAGAATGTATAAAGAAGTTTTATAACTTCCTTATAAAGATAACCCAGTTACAAAGTAGCCAAAGGATCTAAATAGATATACAGATATCTGTTATACAGGTGGAGCCTTAGTAGTGTAGTGTTAAGCACCCAAAGGTCCACTGTACAAATAAACTAGCCATTCCTTGGAAACCCTGTGGGACAGTTCTGCTGTGTCCTAAAGGCTCACTATGAGCTGGAAGTGATTTGTCAGCACCTAAGAACAATTATACAAAAGTTACCCCAAAAGAAGATACACAAATGGCCAATAAGCACATGAAAAGATGCTCAGCATCACTAGCCATCAGGGAAATGGCAGATCAAAACCACAATGAGTTATCAGTTCACACCTGCTAGAATAAGTGTAATTAAAAAGACGGATAATTGGCTTTGGTGAGAATGCAGAGAAATTGGAACCCACATTGTTGGTGGGAACACATAATGGTATATGGAAAGCAGTAGGACAGTTCTTTAAAACACAGAATTCCGATATGAGCCAGCAGTTCCACTCCTAAGCATACATCCATGAGAAATGAAAATGTCCACACAAAAACTTGGATATGGATGTTCAGAGCAGCATTATTCGTAATAGCCTAAAGGCAAAACAACTGATGGTCATCAGCTGATGAATAAACAAACAGAATGTAGTGTATCCTTACAGTGGAATGTTACTCGGCCAAAAAGGTGGGGAGGGGATAAAACCCTAACACATGCTTCAATGCAAGTCAGCCTTGAAAACGTGTTAAGTGAAAGAGTCCAACATGATGATTTTTCTGTAAAATGTTCTGCACAGAGACAGAAAGTAGATTAGTGGTTGCTTGAGGCTGGGGAGATTGGGTAGGAAAATGGGAATTGGGAGGAATTTCTTAGTGGTTAACACCTGCGACTGCTACCCCGAAAGTCAACAGTTCAAATTCACCAGGCTCTCTTTGGAAACTCTATGGGGCAGTTTTAACCTGTCCTACAGGGTCACTATGAGTCATACCTCACTCGATGGCAGTGTGATAGAGTTGCTATGAGTCAACTTGATGGCCACTGGTATGGAGTTTCTTTTTGGTATGTTGAAAATGTTCAAAATCAGATTGCAATGACGGTTGCCTAACTCTGACTATACTGCAAATCACTAAACTGTGCGGTTTAAATGAGCACATTTTATGTTATGAGAAATATATCTTAATAAAGTAAAACTCTAATGAGAAATATCTTCTAGTTTGTCGCCTGCCTTTTAACTTTTTAAAACTCTTGTTTGTAATGCTTTTTACAGAGAATTTTTTTTAATTGTATCTTAGATGAAGGTTTACAAAGCAGTTTCTCGTTAAACAGCTAATACACATAATGTTTTGTGACATTGGCTACCAACCCCACAACATGTTGACAACTCTCCCCTTCTTGACTTCAAGTTTCCATTTACCGGCTTTCCTGTCCCTTCCTGTCTTATCTGTGCTCCTGGGCCAATGTGCCCCTTTAGTCTCATTTTGTTTTATGGAATCGTCTAACCTTGGGCTGAAGGGTGAACCTCAGGAGTGACTTTGCTGCTGAGCTTTAAGAGTGTCTGGGGGCCATTAGACGGATCCGACTTGACGGCACTTGGCTGGCTGGCTTGCGGGCCGTTATCTCAGGGTTTCTCCAGTCTCTGTCAGACCAGGAAGTCGGATGTCTCTCTCTCTTGATTTCATTTTTTTGAGTTAGAATTTTCTTCTACATTTTTCTCCACTTCTGCCCAGGACCTTCTGTTGTGATCCCTGCCAGAGTCATCAGTGACGATAGCGAGGCACCGTCTAGGTGTGCTGGATTCCGTCTGGTGGAGGCTTTGGTAGTTGTGCTCCATTTGTCCTTCACACTAATCTTTTCCTTGTGTCTTTGGTGTTCTTTATTCTCCTTATTCTAAACTGGTGAAACTAGTGGAGTATTTTAGATGGCTGCTGACAAGCTTTTAAGACCCCAGACACTACTCAGCAAAGTAGGATGCAGTACATTTCCTTTATAAACTATGTTATGCCAATTGAGCTAGATGTTCCCCACCAAGACCGTGGTTCCCATAGCCTTCAGCCCAGTAATTCAGTCCCTCAGGAAGTCTGAGTATGTCTGTGGAGCTTCCACAGTGTCATCTTGGACCGGTTGTGCTGCCTTCCCCAGAGTTGTGTACTGTCGTAACCTTCACCAAAGTATAGTGTGTCATGGTCCTGTTCATTTAATTGGGTCTGTTGTAATGTCCCTCATTTCATTTCTCGACTTGGATTATTTGAATCTTTCCCTGTTTTTCTTTTATCAGTTTGGCCAGTGGTTTATTGGTTTTGTTGATTTTCACAGAACGAAGTTTTGATTTTGTTGGCTCTTTCTGTTGTTTTTCTATTCTTTGTTGTTTATTTCTGCTCTAAACTTTATTATCTCCATTGAGTTTTATATTTTGCTAAAGGAAAAAAATCAACCTTTCTCTTTGTAACTTGTGCTTTTTGTGGCCTATCTTTAAACCAGGGTTATTAGTATATTATCCTGTAAGCTTTAAAATATGTGTTTTACATACTGTTCATTATTTACTTAAAATGTGCTCATTAAGTAATTGTTTGCTCTTTGATTTGTAATGCCGTTTCAAACCATGTGATTCCTCATTCATATTTCTCATTTCTTGTTAGAACTCTGTATTATGAGCTAATAGGGACTATAAGTAGTAGTGTTTTTCTATAAGAAAATTCTGAGATCTTTTCAAACACACACTTAAATTGTGTAACTTGATTCAGTATTGTAACATGAAGTAGAAGTATTTATTTATATTCTAGTAATAACATCTAAAAATCTAAACTATCGTATTCTATTATAAAATTTTTCTCATGTGACATTAAAGGTTATTCTTTTTGCCTTTCCCACAGATGTTTAGGGTGGGGAATACTTTAAAAGCAGCAGTGACAGACCTGACTCTGAACTTGTATGAGGGACAAATCACTGCTCTACTAGGACATAATGGATCAGGGAAGACCACTGTCTTGTCTCTGCTCTCAGGTATGTCCTTTTATTCCCATAGGTTTGCTCTGCATATCTGCTGTGCTTCTGAGACATGGAAGTGTTATTGATTCACATCACATTATCAAGACTTCGCTGATCTCCTTGGTGTTGAGTTGGTTAATGTTTCATTGTTACCTATGAAAACAGTCATTGGTCAGTCTTCATTGTTTTAGGAAAGGTATATTTCACTTTAAGAAACAATGTCTCTTTGGAGGTGCCAGCACAATGGTCTCCAAGCCAAATATAAACATTATATAGGTCAACAGTAGAATTAATCTCATGTACAGTCAGCCATCATGTAACAGCCTATTAAGGCAGCATCTGACCACGTGTACATCTGTGTTTCCATAAGTTCATGTAAGAGGTCCTTGAATTTCAAACATCCAGCTTAGTGTAACTTATAGTTAACAAACCAACCTCCTTAAAGCCTATTATTAAAAATTGGAGGTACGTACTATGGTTGGTAATAATAAATAGCTACTATTTTATAAAGAAAACATTTTTATTCCTGTCAACAGATGAATATACACAATATGGTACATACACACAACAGAATACTAGTTAGCCAGCAGGTGAAATGAAGTCTTGATACTTACTACAGTATGGATGGATCTTGAAGACATTATGCTGAGTGAAATAAGCAAATCATAAAAGGACAAATATTGTATGACCTTACTTATGTAAAAAGAAAAGAGAGCAAGGTTTATAGTGATTACCAGGGATGGAAAGGGAGTAGGGGAAAGGAATCTAGCAGTCATGGAAAAATTGCGTTGATTAAGAGTTGGGCTGCACAACTGGTTGTTGTAATCATTATCAAGAAGTTGTATATCTCTACAAAGTTGAGTGGTATATTTGCAAGAATGACAAAACAAAGTAGCTGTTGAGGCTCCTTAGGTACAGCTAAATACCACGTAGAATTAGGTTCCTTAATCTGAAGGCTTAGGACTATGTTTTCATAGAACATCCCAGTTAATTGGCTGAATAAGATGTTTAGTGCTGCTATTCTATCTCCCAGTTTGTTGCATAGTGCCTGACACCTTAAAAACTTGAATGCAGACGTCTAAGGCACAACTATTGGTCCCTGTTCACCTGGAGCAAAAGGGGAAGGGGAGCCAGGAGTAGGAGGATGTGGAGTGTGTGGTGGCTGACTCTCTGATCTCCTTTCACATTTAGCTTAAACTCTTATCAGGAAGCATACTTTGAGAAAAATAACCCATGGCAGACTCTGGAATTGTTTCACTCAGCACCCATAGTAACTCCCTTTTCTCTTGTCTTCTCTGCTAAAGAAAATGTAAAGTGAAATTGAATGGGCTGCTGCATGTGTACTGTAATTTACTTAAAGGTAAAATGTTCAGTAGATACTCTCTGTACTTGAATATAGGGGCAAACTGGCTATTGTGTGTGTTTTCAGAGTAAGCAAATGATGCTAAGGTTTGACTGAGAATCGGCCAGTGGTTTCTCTAGTGACCTGTAGACATAGATACTTGTTTCTTTAGTCTTTGAAGGAACATGTAATTGTATACACAGAGGTTTTGAAGAGCAAGTGTTTGAGTGTCAGGGAATAAGCTGTAGTCATATGAGGGAGGAGGGCAAAGGAACAAAGCTATGGCCATACCTGCATGAGAGGCTTATACACCATGCCTAGTATTCACCATCAAAATGCTGCAGCATCGATGTACATGTGACATAGTAGGAAGCAGGAACAGCTTCCAAACAGCCACAGGAGCTCAGTGTTTTATGCAGTCCATGCTGTCAACCAGCTGGTATTCATCACTATGTAATTGTCTGAAAACACAATTTGGGAAAGGTAAATAACATGGAGGACCTTCATGTAAAATTCTTAAAACATGGCTATGATGGTTAAGGTTATAGGTCAGTATGGGTAGGCCATGATTCTCAGTGGCTTGACAGATATTATGTGACCATCCTCTGTTTTGCAATCTGAGGTAAGCAGCCAGTTGAAAACAGAGTGTCTTTGGGGGTGTGGCCTACAGCCAGCATTTTTTTTTATTGTGATTGAGTGAAACTCTACAATCCAATCTAAATTTGCATGCCGACCTATCTGCAGTTCCTTCTGCTTTCCTCACCCAGTGACAGCACACTCCTCCTTTCTGTTCTACACATATCACACCCTCTTAACAATCTCCTGTTCCGTCCTCTCCACTCTCTCCACTCCCTTCTAGTAAGAGGCCAATAGGACAGCATCCTATAGATACATATAACCTTATAATGCACACACAATATGGTCACTCTGTATCCCTGAGTCCAATCCATTCGTGTTCAAAGAGTTGACCTCAGTGAAGATTTATGATCAGGGGCAGCCCCAGGTCTGGGGGCCATGCTCACAGAGAAACCCCCAGGCCTTTGGACCATCAGTTGTGGTCTTTTAGTAGAGTTCTTAGGGTGCACTCCTTTTTTTCTTGTGTTGCCACTGGGACTCAACACTGTGAGCCCCATCATGGCTGTCATTGGTGGTGACCAGACACCATCTGGTTCTTCTGGTCACATGTTGACATGGTCACCCATTCACATGGGTCTTTCAGTCTTCTGTGTTCTTTTTACCTGATGTCATTATTATCCTTGGTGATCATCTGTTCCAGCTGAGTTGGGTCCATTTGGTGTACCTCAGATGGCAGCTGGCTAAAAGCTCAGCATTTTTAAAGGTAGAAAAAAATTGGAAAGAAATAGAACTGTTCTTAGTTACAATTCATGAGATTTTCTACATAGAAAGTCCAAATGATTTTTTACATCTGTTTAACTCAGAGTGAAACAATGATAGCTAACAGTAGAATAGACGTGGGAAGCAGAGAGGACCATTGCACTTAAAACTTCTTGGCTAAGGCTTTGTAATTCTGTAAGATGGGGAATACAAGTTTCAGTCCTAATTTCATTCTCTCCTTCTGAGGGAGAAGATTCCAGCTGGTGAGGACATTTTGTTATTAGGTGCCGTTGAGTTAGTTCCAATTCATAGCCACCCTGTGTGTTGAAATGAGACATAAGTGACTCCTTTGTTGAAATGAGACATAAGTGACTCCTTTTGAGAAAGGATTCAGTGAAAATTCAGGCCCGCAGGAAACAACTTAGATGACAGAAAATACCACAGAATAATCTCACCCTTGTCTTGCAGAAACAGAGCCTGGAGACAACTGTGGAAATCCCCTTAACCACAATAATAGCCACATTTTTACAACTAAAATTCCAGGTGGCCTCAACCAATCAATACAAAGGCCAGTTCCCCATCCCTGCTTTATGGTTTCACTGCTTAAAAACTGCGCATTAGAGAAGCTTGGGGTCGCCTCCTGCTCTGCGTAGTTTGGAGTGCGTCCCTGGTGCACCAGCCCCTTTTTCCTATTGGGCATATTTTTAATAAAACTTGACTTATTAAAGAGAATCTGCGCCGCATCTTGAAATGAGGACCCTAACGTGTACAACAGAGCGAAACACTGCCCAGTGCTGCGCCGTGCCCAGTCATCATTATGCCTAAGCCTGTTGTTGCAGCCACTATGTCAGCCTGTTTTGTTGAGGGGCTCCTCTTCTTCACTGACCCTCTACTCTACCAAGCATGATGTCCTCCAGGGATTGATCCCTCCTGACAACGTGTCCAAAGTATGTAAGATGTAGTCTTGCCATCCTAGCTTCCAAGGAGCACTCTGGTTGTACTTCTTCCAGGACGGAGCTGTTCATGTTTTGGCCATCCATGGTAAAATCAGTACTCTTTTCCAACACTACAATTCAAAGGTATCAGTTCTGCTGTCTTCCTTATGCATTGTCCAGCTGTTGCATGGATATGATGCGATTGAAAATACCATGGCTTAGGTCAAGCACACCTTAGTCTTCAAGGTGACATCTTTACTTTTCAACTTGAAAGAGGTCTTTTGAAGGCAGTTTTCCTGATGCAATATGTCTTGATTTCTTGACTGCTGTTTCAATGAGCACTGATGGTAGATCTGAGTAAAATGAAATTCTTGACAACCTCAATCTTCTCTCCATTTGTTATAATATTGCATACTTGTCTAGTTGTAAGGATTTTTGTTTTCTTGATGTTGAGGTGAGGTGCAATCCCTACTGAAGGCTGTGGTCTTTTATCTTCATCAGTAAGTGTTTTGAGTCCTCTTCGCTTTCAGCAAACAAGGTTGTGTCATCTGCATAACATATTGCATAATGTGTTGTTGTTACTGAGTCTTTCTCCAATGCTGATGCCCCATTCTTCTTCATATAGTCCAGCTTTTTGAATTCTTTGCTTGGCATACAGATTGAACACGTATGGTGAAAGAAAATAGCCAGAAGAAGCCATCTTTCCTGGCTTTAAGCCACTCAGTGTCCCCTTGTTCAGTTTAAATAACTGTCTCTTGATCCATTTCCTGATTTCTCAGCTACGTATCGGTTAAGGGAAAGGTGAAATATGAGGCAAGCAAAATGTGAATGGCTCTATTTAATAAAGGACTTCCTTTAAAAGATGAGAAAATGACAGTTAACAAATAGCTGAAATTACATAATCTTGGAGAACAGAAACAGGTTTGACTACAGGACTCCACTATTTGAAATAGTTCTTCCTAGAACAGTTGAAGTCAACCTTAGGAATCTGACTTCATCAACTATGTTGTATTAGTCTGGATACAAACTTTACCAAGGAGACCAGAAGAAACTTTTGTTTACCTACTTATGATACACTCTCCCTTCTTCCTTACTAACACCAGCCAAGAGAGTCACAGAGATCTTGGCCCCAGTACCCTTGAGCTTATGCACCAGCCCAGCTGCCTACGTTAGGACTAATTGTCACCTGAGAGAAAAACTATTGTCTGATGTAAGCCATTATGATTTTGGTTTTCTGTTACACAAAGTCAGACTCGATCCCTAGGTGACAGGGAACTACAGCAAACAGTTGAACGTGACATGACCGGTGCCACTGCAGAAGTGGAATCTTGTGAGTATTTATTGATGGATAACGGAGCACTCAAGAGGTGGCTAGAGAGTGACCTTCTTCATAGACACACAGAAAAATAGTCCAAGTGGAGAGTAGTAGTCACTAAAAGAAAATAAGATAGCCCTTTGCCTGCAGTAAAGTTTCCAAGAACATGCTCTACTGCTTTTAAAGTATTCAGCTAAAGATCTACCGGTAACTTGCCAAGTAGCCTCAGAATCACAGAATGACAGGAAATTACCAATCAGATTATTCACATCTTCATGTATTATTAGCAAGATAAAAAACAAAATATCTGGAATGTACCAACTGAAGAGAGAAGCTGTTAATTTCATATTCCTATTACTGACATTTTTATCATTAAGTTTCTTGTAAAATACGTTCCTGGTTGAAGCATGCAGGGGAAAATTCCATCTAGTTTGTTGAAAGTAATATTCCTAAGTAAACGAGCATTAAAAAATAATGAATATTCTGTAAAATCTTAATCTAGACCATAGTTCTAAACTCTGGGCACACATCAGTATCACCTCTGAAATTTTTTTAACACTAAGAGCCAAACCCGGGAACCCTGGTGGCATAGTGGTTAAGTGCTACATCTGCTAACCAAAAGGTCGGCAATACGAATCCGCTCGGCACTCTTGGAAAACTCCTGGAGCAGTTCTTCTCTGTTCTGTAGGGTCACTAAAAGTCAGAATCAAGTTGATGGCACTGGGTTTGGTTTTTTGGTTATGACCCAAATCCAGCCTCTAGAAATTCTTATTTGTTTAGTCTGGGGGAAAAAAACTCAAGCATATAAACTTTGCAGAGGTTCTTGGGTAATTTTATTGTGCGCCCAAGGTGGGTTACCACTGATGTGGGCCCTGACTAGTAGGCTTTTAAATATTATTATATTTAAATTATTTCATTTGGCTCTTAAATTATTTCAGGTTACTGCTTTTGCCTCTTCAGTTAAATTTCAGATTTCTCCTATCCATCCAGGAGAGATTTTCGTAGCGCTCTGAGAACTGTAATCATGTCCACTTTTTATTTATCATGCTTCCCAACAACTAGAGTTATGTTTTGTATTTGTTCCACTTGCTATAAATGTAGATTTGAGTGCCATTAGAGTGGGAGTATTGAGGTGAAGTGAATAAACCTACCTTCAAATCAGATATTAATATAAAAGGATACATGCTTAACTTTAAGACCCTGCTGTGTCTTCTGCTTGTCGTAGGTCTGTTTCCCCCAACAAATGGAAAAGCATATGTATGTGGATTTGATATCTCAGAAGACATGCTTCATATCCGGAAGAGCCTGAGTTTGTGTCCCCAAAATGATCTTTTATTTGATTATTTAACAGTATCTGAGCACCTTTACTTCTTTGCTAGGGTAAGCCGAAGAGAGATTTTGTTTTTTCTGTATAAACTTAACCTTAGAAGGCTTGAGAAGTTCATTTAGAGACAAAATAGAAGACTTCTTTTGGTTACCTAGTGTTAGTGTAACAGAAGTGCCACAGGTAGGTGTCTTTAAAGAGCAGAAATTTGTTCTCTCATGATTCCAGAGACTAGAAGTCCGAATTTGGTGAGTGATTCTAGAGAGAAGTTCCTTCTTGTCTTCTAGTGAGTGCTTTTGGTAATGGCACAATTCTGGGCTTTAATGGGCTTGTGGATCCATCTGTCTCTCATTGTCTTTCTGCCTGTTCCCTGTGTGTGTCTGTGCTTCTGTTACTCTTTGTATGGCTCAGAAGTGATTAGCATTATTAGTGGCCCTGCTCTGGTATGACCTCATTAATGTAATGAAAAAAACCCTATTTCTAAACAGGGTCATATTTACACGTACAGGGTTAGGATTTCAGCACATATTTTGGGGGCTAGAGAAAGGGACATACAGTGAGTTCATAACAGGAACCAAGAAGGGAATTCCTCCAAACTTGCTTTGTAAAAAGTACTCTAGAATAAAATCTTTCTGATGTGGAGATGGTCGCTAGATTGTCAGAACCCAACCTGAGTTCGTTCTTCTCTTTTTTTTTTTTTTTTTTTTTTTTTGATTTTTAGCTGAAAGGATTGCCTCAGGATTTGTGTCAAAGTGAAACTGATAATATCTTGAATGTATTTAAATTGCAAGATAAACGACATTCATTTTGTGACTCACTGAGCAGAGGGATGAAGCGCAAGCTTTCTGTTGGTATTGCCCTTGTGGGGAATTCCAAGGTATGAATAGCTGTATGAGTGAGTCCCCACTGCACTCTAAAAAGTCAGAAAAGCAGCTTATTATAAATCTAAGAGAACAGATAAACTTCTAAAAGATGAACTCCATGAGGAAGCATGCTGAGCATCTCTTTGGTATGCCCTCTAAATGAAGGTCTGCAAACAACAGCATATGGGCCAGATCTTTCTGTTTTTGTAAATAAGTTTTATGGGAACATAACCATCCCCATTCTTTGTATGGCTGCTTTAGAGCCACAGCAAGAAAGGAGGGTAGTTGTGATGGAATTGCCCTTCAAAGACTAAAGTGTTTACTATCTGGCCCTCACAGGAGAGGGTTGCTGACCCCTGCTCTGGATCATATGCTTTCAAAGCGTGGTCCACAAAGCCAGCAGCAGTATTACCTGACAACTTGTTAGAAATGAAATCCTTAGGCCCTACTCAAGTCTATGGTATGAGGAACTCTGGGAGTCGGGCCCAGTAACAGAATTTTAACAAGTTGTTCGAGTGATCACAGTACACACGAAAGAGCCATTGTTTTAGATTAGCCTGACTTACTATGTGTACTTTGGCCAGTAATGCTGCTCAGCTAGAAAGGAAAACATAGACAAAGCCTAAGATTTCCCATACTTAAGAAGTTTCTCCACAGATGGGGTGGCACCACTAACTGGGACTGTGTTGCGATCGGTAGGTGGTGATGCTAGATGATCCTACCTGTGGCATGGACCTTACCTCAAAGAGAGCCACCTGGGAGCTCCTCCAGCGGCAGAAACATGGCCGCACCATTGTCCTCACCACTCACTGTATGGACGAAGCAGATCTTCTGGGTGATCGCATCGCCATCATGGCCAAGGGCAACTTGCAGTGCTGTGGCTCTTCACAGTTCCTCAAACAAAAATACGGTTTTTTAAATCTCCATTATTCTTCCCATTTGTGAGCTTTATGTTATTTCCACTTCCTGAGTCATCCTTTTTCAGCACCACTGGAATTTAAAATTTGTTGGGACAAGATCCCTCAGTTTCTTACTTTATGAAGCCTAAACCTTTCCGTTTGACTTTTTGGGTCTTCTAATCTGGCCTCCTCCTAAAACTAAAAACCAAATCCATTGCCATTGAATGAATTCCATCTCCTAGGACAGAGTAGAACTACTCCATAGATTTCTTACCTAGTTTTTTAATAAATTGGGTGTCTCACTTTGTGTCGTAACAAACTAGATCTCACCTGCCTTTTCTTGAATTCATACACAGTGAACCCTGTTCCCTAAGGAAGCAACAAAGCAGAGTGGACAAGGTGCCACACAAGGAGAACAGCTTGAGTTCCAATGTCCTTAGCATCACATGATCTGTTCCTGCATTAAAATCTATTAATTATCCCTGTTAGAATCAGATGTAGAAACCCAGAAATTAAAATCACGTTACGATGGGTTGTATTTCCTTATGACTTCCTACTGGCTTTTGTTAATATAACCAAGAGAATATTGTTTTCCCACAATTCACCATTTCTTCTACTCCTGGTATCTCTTTATGAACTTCAACTTTGTGTAGGTTTAAGCATAGACTTACAGAGATTTATGGTGTAATTTAAAACAACTAGCAAAGCAGAGGGACAGGAACTGGCACAAACAGATTGAAAAGAAGTCAGGTAGTGTAGAAAGGAAGGAGGTACCCAACCATGTGGAATGCAACAAGAGTTAAAGGACGGTAAGAACGAGTAAGTCAAGAAGGACCCATTAATATGCATCTTTCATAGCTGGAACAAGTGAGAAGCCAACTCTCAAAGACTTCCCAAATCATGGATCTTATCAATCCCTGAAGAAAAATGGCAGAATTAAAAAATATATATATGTATTTCTCTGACACCAAAAAAGACTTGCCTTTGTTTAGTACTAAAGCATCCAGCAGCCCTAGAGGACCACACCTGTGTTGTCAGGCTAACCCTCCCTCCAGGTAGGGCCTCTCACACTCCATCTTCAGCAGAGGGAATAAGAAAGAACGCTCTTAGAGCAGCAATTAGAAGGATACTGTTAGAAGAACGTAGGTGCCAGGAAGTCATTTCTTTTTTTCTGAAACATTTGGGCTGACCCAATCACAGAAATTTACACAGACACACAGGAGAAGCTGGAAATGGAAAATGATACCACTTTTTCTTCTCAATTATTTCTTACAGGTGCAGGATACCAAATGGTCATGGTGAAAGAACCTCATTGTAAAGCAACAGAAGTTGCCGGTCTTATATGTAATTATGTACCAAACGCTGTTTTGGAGAGCAGTGTTGGAGCTGAGTTATCGTTTAGCCTACCAAAAGAGTCTGCAAATAGGTATGCACCCAGAGACAACTAAACTGGTGTTCTTCCATTATTGCAACTTCAAATTTTTGTTAAGTATCTAGAAACAATCATGACCTTAAGCATTTATTAATTTTTTGAAATTTTTCAGTCATTATCTAAGTAATAACATAATTTTATATAATTGTAACTAGTGGATACATACAAGTTGAGCTCTTTTTAAATATAATTTCTAACATGTGTTTCTATGTATTAATATGATCTGCATACATATACTATATATTATTTCACTGTATTGAATTATTTTGACTTGTTTAAACACACCTGTGGTAATGGAGTTTGGGTATTAGTTTCTTCTTTTAAATGTTTGCTTGTGAATAGTAATCTCCTAGACACCATTTGAAGGCCCACTGGCACAGTGGCTAAGGTCTCAGCTGTTACCTCAGGAGACTTGCAGCTCACATCCACCAGCCACTGCTTGAAAAGTCTATGGGGCAGTTCTTGCTCTGTCCTGTGGCATTACGATGAGTCAGAATCAACTCGATGGCAGCAGGTTTTGTATACAAGTTTTGTTCTTTTTTTGGAATAGATTCCCTAAAGTAGAATTCGACATAGTACCAAGTCTTACTTTTATTTTTTGTGATGACCACTAATTCACAAATGTGAAAGACATTTTTTGGCTCTTGTATCTTTGTATACCAGCCAGCTCTGGCGGTTTCTACTGTGTCAAATTGATGTAGCTGAGTACCATTTTCCAAAATTTCCCTCCCTGTATGGCTCTGGATTAGAAATGGCCATCAAAGGAACTTGGATGAAATTTAAAAGGCTAGGGCCATTATTCTCTGAAGGTTGTTGTAGTCAGATGCGGTAGTAAATGCCTAGGGAGGCCTGACTTGTCCTCATTCTCCACTCCTCTGTGTTCAGCTGGTCTTCCCAGTGACTGATTCTGATCAGGAGTGGCGTGGCCCACGAGCAAACATGGGCTGCTGCCCTACAGGCAGCATCTTTCCATGAACCCATGAGAGTTCCCCTTTACAGCCCACTTCAGCATTTTGCCTGGTTAGTAACTTTTCCTCTCATCCTGACACTGCCCTTCATTTCCCCATATTTTTCCACAACTGTGTAAGCTCTAATTCCTATGATAAGTCTCTTTTTCCTTAGTGCTCGTAGTGATTCTGTTCCTTGACTCAACCATGATACAGTTGATCTGAACTGTAGCAAGTTATTGGTACCAGAAGTGGAGATCAGACTTACACTGGTATTGAGAGAATACTGTGGTGGTTTTGTTATTATAATGGCCCCCAGTGAATCGTGCTACATGGAGTTACTTTCCTTCACAGTGAGACATTTCTGTTTCTCCCCTCAAGAGTGGAGACTTTTCCTCCACTCCCTTGAATCTTGTGACTTCTTTTGAACAGAAAAATACGGTGGAGGGAACACTGCATGAGCTCGAAGCCTAGCCTTCAGAGTACCTTGCAGGATCTGTCTTTCCCATCGTGAGTCTCAGTAGCCACATAAAAATGCTGCAGCTATTCTACTGAATGGTGAAGGGCCACATAGAGAGTGAGGTTCCTGTCCTTTCCAGCCATCCCTGCCATGGCCCTAGAAATGTAGGTGGTACAGTCTTAAACCATTGAGCTCTTACTAACCCACCAAATGAATGCAGCCTAGGCAAGACCAGCAGGATCAACTAGCCGATCCACTGAATCATGAGAAATCATAAATTGTTATTGTAAGCTTATGAGTTCTGAAGTAGTTTGTTATGGAAGACTAGTTAGCTAATAAACAGGCATATAATGGTAAGAGTTTGCCAAAGAAATTCTAGAAATAGCAGACTAAATGAGACAGACAACTCCTCACCTCAGATAACTAAAAAATCTACGTGAATTTTTTTTAATCTTCCTGAAACCATCAAAACCTAGTAGGGTAGTTAGGAATTACCTCACCAAGACCAAGGCGAGGATTAGAGCTGGTAGCAGCAGCTGCTGTAGCCTGTGTCTCAAAGGCTTTTGGTGAATGAGAGGGCACAACTAAGAAAGGAGGCTGTGCTTTCAGCAGCGAGTAACTGGTGGAAATGAAGGGCAGAGGTCAGAAATGAGGGGCAGGGCCCTTCTGTGAGAGAGCCCCTAAGGCGCCGCATCCCTCCACGCCCCCACACATTTGTCCTTCATTTGTCCTTCATCTCTGCCTCAGACTAATAGTGTCCTCAGGCCTGGTAGAAGCACAGAATATAAGTGAGAAGAAGGTAAATTAAGGGCAAGTATTCTAAGTTCTTGCATTGTCCTGGACAAGGGTGAAAGTAAATATTACCATTAAACTTATTTATGGTATAATGTGCAAAAATAACCACTAGCAGAATACAAAAGGAGTGTATAACTTCCAAATGCAACAAATCTTATAAAAAGGTCAGACAAGAATATAAAATAATGCAGAAAGGCACCACCAAGAATATGGTACATAGTGACGTTAAAAAACAAACCAAAAATGGTGGAACAGGTAGCTATAACAAGTGATCCATCCACTGAGTCAGGCAATAACCTATCAAAAAATGTACAAACAGCTTTTTTGGAACTCTGAATTCTAACCAAGTACAGCAACCAGGGGAGTAATTAATGAAGAAAGTACAAAAATCTGATAACAGAGCGTTGAGACGCTTTCACTCATCCACTGTTCCTCTGCCATTTTCTAGTGTACCAGCTGCAGGGACAGCAGTCTGTGTTCCTGGTGCAGCTTGCTGGGGCTGGGGAATGGGGCAAAACACAAGCCTTGTTCTAAAAAATTGTGGAGGAATGTTTTCATCTGCCTGGCAGCACCTTTGAAGGACAGCACAGCCTGTGACCACCCAGGACAAGGAATAGTAGAAGGGGCAAGCAGCAAATGGACCCCAAAGTCTGGAGAGCAGGAGTCTGAGAAGGAGGAAGTTGAGGGGAATAAAAGATTCCAAAGGCTACCCAATGTAACATACATACATGCCCAGCCCCTGATGAGTACTCAAAAATGACCCAGGAGAGGCTTCACACTTCCTTACCTTAGACCTGTTAACACTGCCGTGGTAGTAAAAACAGCCTGATACTGGTACAAAAAGAAACATATAGACCAAGGGAACAGAACAGAGACCCCAGAAATATCACCATCCTCTTAGGGACAGCTGATACTCAACAAAGGCCCAAAGGTTGTGAACTGGGGTGAAACCAGTCTCTTTAACAATATGGTATTGTCAAAATTGGATATCCATCTGCAAAAAACTGAAACAAGACCCACATCTCACACCGTACACAAAAACTAACTCAAAATGGATCAAAGACCTAAATATCAAACCTAAAATGATAAAGATCATGCAAGAAAAAAATAGGGACAACAATGGAAGTCCTAATACATGGCTTAGGCATACTACAAAATCTGACAGTGCACTGACAATAAAAGAGAAAATAGATAAATGGGAACTACTAAAAGTCAAACACTTATGCTCACCCAAAGACTTTTATCAAGAGAGTTAAAAGACTGCCTACAGAATGGGAAAAAATACTTGGCAACTGCATGTCAGATCAACATCTGATTTCCATAATCTACAAGGTACTACAAAATATCAACAAGAAAAATGTAAATAACCCAGTTGAGCAATGAGCAAAGGGGATAGACAGACAATTCACCAAAGAAGACATCCAGGCAGCCAGGAGACACAGGTGGAAATGCTCACAATCATTAATTATTAGAGAAATCTAAATCAAAACTACAACAAGATGACATCTCACCCCAGCAAGGTTGACAATAATCCAAAAAACACAAAACAACAGATGCTGGAGAGGCTGCAGAGAGATTGGAACTTTCCTACACCACTGGAGGGAATGCAAAACGGCACAACCTCTTTGGAAAGCAATTTGGTGCTTAAAAAGCTAGAAATAGAAATACCATATGATCCATTAATCCCACTGCTCACAATAAATTCTGCAGAGATAAGGGCGATCAAATGAAGGATACATGCACATCAATGTTTATTGCAGCACAGTCCACAATAGCAAAAACCTAGGTGCCCATCAACAGACGAATGGATAAACAAACTATGATACATATACACAATGGAACACTATGCAGTGATAAAGAACAATGAGGTTTTGGGAAGCATCTCAACCTGGTTTCAACTAGAAGACATGCTGAGTGAGATCAGTCAGCTCCAAAAGGATTTATTGTATAAGTCTCCTGCTGTAAAGATTTAAAAAGGGACTTAAGTAACAGAAGAAAAGACTGACAGCTACAAGGGTGAGGTGGAACGAAGGAGACTATTCATAGATTAGATAGTTGATACAGCAGATCAGCGTAACTCCACTACACCATAGACCGAAAGCTTTCCTTAACCCAACCCAATATTTCAAAGGATAGAGGAGCAGGGACAGGGGTCTAAGGTACATGTTTTCAGGGAAATTGAGGTCAATTGGCAAAGCTAGTGTTTAGCTAAGAGAGTCTTTAGTATCCCACATTGGTGAGTGGTGCCTGGGATATTAAAAGCTTACAAGATACCATCTGAGGTACACCAAATTGTCCCCATCCATCTGAAATAGATGATGACTCAAAACATCGAAGACGTGAGGAAAGATGAGACCAGAAGGCAGTAGGACCCATAAGAATGGGAGACGGTTTCAGCATGAGACCAGAAGAACCAGATGGTGCCCTACCACCACCAAAGGCAGCCATGATGGGGGACATAATATAAAGTCCCTGAGGCAACATGAGAAAAAGAGATGTGCAGTTCAAGAACTCCTCTAAAAGGTCACAATTGGTGGTCTGACAGCTGGGAGGGTCCCCTGGGAACATAGTCCCTAGACTTGCTGCTGGCCCTGAACTGAAGACAGCATGGAGGTCGACTCTTCAGAAAAGAATGGACTGGACTCAGGGACACAGTGTGCACATATGGTGTGTGTAAGTTATGAGTTTATACATTTATAGAATACTGTCCTACTGGTTTCTTTCTAGATAGGAGAGAAGAGGGTAGAAAAGAGGGGGCAGGTGCTCATTAAGTGGATACTAGAAGTATAGCATGAAAAGGAGGAGTGTGCTGTCACAGTGTGAGGAGAACAGATGTAGCTGCAGATAGGTGGGCATGTGGAATTGATATGGATTGTATACTTTCACTTAATCATAATAAAAAAAGAAAAAGGACCCAAGAGACCCCTAGACTCACTTATACCATTAACTGATCTGTGCAAGTAGGAGTTGAAAACAAAAGTGGAGTTTTAGGTAGCCCGGTTAAGGGCTGAAAGAGTGTTGCAGCTCAAAGCCAACCTATAAAGACTAGGAAAAGTGTTTCGTTTCTTGTCAGTAGGCATTTAAGAAAATACATGTCAAGCCATTGGCTGACTGCAGAGATTTCGGTGGCCACACAAAAGAAGGAAAACAGTCTACAAAAATAGTTGGAAAAGTCGGTAAACAAACAACTCTCAACAGGCAACATCAGGAGACCCTGAGAATGGGGAGAATCTAATTTCCAGAGTTACCACAGTCTAATATGCAAAAATGGCATTCTGCTGTTCTGGGGCTCTGCTATTAGGTTCTTACTTATTTATAGTTGTGTCGCTTTTTGATTAAGTGATCCTTTTATAGTTATGTAGTGTTCTTTGTGTTTTACTTGAAGTCTGTTAGTATAACTACTCAATGGAAAATTATTTCTAGAAAATAGAAGATGTCAAAATTTAAAAGATCATGAACAACAACTACAAAAAATAGATAATTTAGACTTTCTAGTTTCTAGTTCCTCAAGGTGTAAAGTTAGGTTATTAATTTGGGCTTTTTTTTTTAATATAGGCTTTTACAACTATATATTTTTCTCTGAGTACTGCTTTTGCTGCATCCCTTAGGCTTTCTATGTTTCGCTTCATTTTCATTCACCTTTAAGTGTTTTCTGATTTCTCTTGTGATTACATATTTCAGCATTGGTTGTTCAGTATTGTGTTTAATTTCCACATTGTTTTGAGATTTCCAGTTTTTCTCCTATCACTGATTTCCAGTTTCATTTCACTGTGGTTAGAGAAGAAACTTTGTATGATTTCAGTCTTTTAAAATTTTTTGTGAATTGTTGTGTGACGTCACCTATGCTGTGCCCTAGAAAATGATCCATGTGTCCTGGAGAGGAATGTATACCCTGCTGTAGCTGGGTGAACCAAACCAAATCAAGCCCACCGCTGTTGGGTCAGTTCTGACTCATAACGACCGTATAGGACAGAGTAGAACTGCTCCACAGAGTTTCCAAGGAGCCCCTGGTGGATTTGAACTGCTGACATTTTGGCTAGCAGACATAGCATTTAACCACTATACCACCAGGTTGAACTGTTCTATAAATGTTCTATAATTGGTTTATAGTGTCATTCAAATCCTGTTTTCTTGGTGATCTTCTGCCTGGGTATTCTACCTGTTATTAAAAGCAATGTGTTGAAGTTTTCAACAATTAGTGTAGAACTGCCTGTCTTCGGTTCTGTCAGTGTTTGCTTCACATATTTTGGGACTGTCCTTGTATATTTATAACTGTATCACTTCTTAATTAACGGTTGCTTTTATAGTTGTATAGTATTCTTTGTGTTTTACTTGAAATCTATTAGTATAACTGCTAAATGGAAAAATGATTTCTATTTGCCTGGAGTACTTTTTTCCAGTCTCTTACTTTCAGCCTATTTGTGCCTTTTGATTTAAAGTCAGTCTCTTGCAGACAACATATAGTGGTTTTTAAGCAATCTCTGATTTTTAGCACTACTTTTCTTTGATTCTAGTGACCTCACCAGTCAGACTTCCATCAATCAAGGCTTCAAATCCAGCTGAACTGTGAGAAATAAGGAAGTTCATATATTAAATATTCTGTAAACATTATGCTCATGTATCATCTCGAATATTGGAGGAAGATAGCTTTCTTTAATAGAAAATACAATGAAGTACTAGAAAAAGTACTAGCTGGGTTTGGATCCTGGTTGTATTAGTATTCCATCTGCTAATATTATAAATTTGATATGTCACATAACTTCACTGAGCTTTAGTTTCCATGCCTGTAAATATAGAGCCAGTAGTCCGTGCTTCATGAAATTACTGTATTACTCAAATCATTTAGTGAAAATGGCCTCTGAATATGCTATTCCAGTGTAAGATATTATTAGGTCCTCTGCTTCTCTTGTTCTGTGGACCAGAAATTAAGACTTACATAAGCTGAGCAGCCTTTAATAATAAACTGTAGATGTTACTATAAAATAAGTGTCACATATTATTACAGGGAGTATTTCTTTTTTCCTGCTCTACTTTTCTGAGTAGCTGTGCTAGTCCAGAGCCAACTGACAAATATTTTTCTCTACCTTATAGAGTAAAATATTCTAGTAACAGAAAAATAAAATCTCTTCCTTTTACTCCACCTAGGTTTGAAGATTTATTTAGAGAACTGGAAAATCGTCGAGTGAGCCTGGGCATTGTCAGCTGTAGTGCCTCTGTCACCACCATGGAAGAAGTCTTCTTTAGGTTAGTAATGAGCACTTTTGAAATAAACTTAACAGATGCCAGAGAGACCAAAATGCTACTGGGATTTTAAATATGTTAAGTCCTAAACATATGAATGTGGTAGTAAAGGGGAGAAAAAGTCTGAGATACTGTGTAAAAACGTGATGTAATCATAAAAATTGAAATTAAAACATGATGATTTTTAGAAAAAAACATAGGGGCAAGACTGTGGGAACTAGTGCTTAACAATCAGTTGTTAAAAGTGATGACAAAAGCTCAATCAGTAAGAGACAAAATAGATAGAACTTCGTAAAAATCTAAGACTTTCATACATTGAAGGACTTTATAAACAAAATGAAGAGATAACCCATGGATTGGGAGAAAATTTCTAGGAACCGTATTAAAAAAAACCAAATTCGTTGTCATCAAGTCAATTGCAACTTATAATGACACTATGGGACAGACTGGTACTGCCCTGTAGAGTTTCCAAGGAGCTGCTGGTGAACTCCAACTGCCAACCCACTGGTTAGCAGCGAAGCTTTTCACTCCTGTGCCACCAGGATTCCATGTATCACGTAAGGGTCTAGTATCCCAAATGTATGTAAATGAGTACAACTTAACCACAAAAAGACAAACAGCCAAGTCCAAAAATGGGCAGAGGATATTCAAAGGGCCAACGAGCATGTGAAAAGATGCTCAACGTTACCAGCCATTGTTGTGTTGGTAGTGCGCTGCCAGGTCTGTTCTGACTCATGTTGTTGTTGTTGTTGTTAGGTGCCATCAAGTTGGTTCTGACTCATAGTGATAGTATGTACTACAGAGCAAACACTGCCCTGTCCTGCTTTGACACAGTTGTTATGGTTGAGTTTATTGTTGCAGCCACTGTGTGGTTCTCTCTCATTGAGGGTCTTCCTCTTTTCCACTGTTACTGTACTTTGCCGAGCATGGTGTCCTTCTCCAGAACTAGTCCTTCCTGACAGCGTGTCCAAACAGTATATAAGACATAGTCTCACCATCCTTGCTTCCAAAGAGCATTCTGTTTTTTTTTCTCCCAAGACTGATTTGCTTGTTGTTTTGATAACCCATGCTATATTCTTACAGTGCAGCTTGGACTTCTTCCTTCAGTACCATTGGTTCCTAATCACATGCAACCTCTTGAGATGGTTAAACATCGACAGATTCTTTCTAGTGTAGTGGCTCTGTATTCCTTATATCTTCTTTTGACACTTCTTACATCGTTTAATATTTTCTCTGTATAATCTCTAACTCTTTGCTTGTATCATTATAATATTTTGTCTTCTGAAGTCACCCTTTGAAATCTTCTGTTCATTTCTTTTATTTCATCAGTTCTTCCTGTAGCTGTAGCTGCTCAGTGTTCAAGAGCAAGTTTCAGAGTTTCCTGCGACTTCCATTTTAGTTTTTTTCTTTCTGTTTTCATCATGTATGATGTCCTTCTATAATTCATCTGGTCTTTGATAATTAGTGTTCAGCATGTCAAATCTGTTCTTGAGATGGTCTCTAAATTCAGGTTGCAGAAATAGACTCAAGGTTGTAAGATTGTTCTTTGGCTCTCATGGACTTAGTCTAATTTTCTTCTGTTTCAGTTTGAACTTGGCATGTGAGCAGTTGATGGTCTGTTCCACAATCAGCCCCTGGTCTCGTTCTAACTGATGATGTTAAGCTTCTCCATCATTTCTTTCCACAGATGTCATTGATCTGATTCCTGTGTATTCTACCTGGTAAGTTTCATGTGTGTAATTACCATTTATGTAGGTAAAAAGAGGTATTAATAATGAAGAAGTCATTGGTCTTGCAGAATCTGTCATGCAATCTCCAGGATGATTTCTATTACCAAGGCCATATATTCCAGCTATCAATCCTTCTTCTTTTATTTCAGCTTTCATATTCCGATCACCAGTAATTATCGGTGCATCTTGATTGCATGTTTAATCAATTTCAGATGCAGAAGTTGGTAAAAATCTTCAGTTTCTTCACCTTTGGCCTTAGTGGTTAGTATGTAAATTTGAGTAACAGTCATATTAACTGGTCTTCTTTGTAGACATATGGATATTATCCTCTCACTGACAGTGTTGTACTTCAGAATAGATCTTGAAATCTTCTTTTTGGTAATGAGTGCAATGCCATTCCTCTTCAAGCTGTCATTCCTGACATAGTAGACAGTATGACTGTCTGATTCAGAATGGCCAGTACCAGTCTATTTCAGCTCAGTAATGCCTGGAATATCAATGTTGATGCATTGCAGTACATTTTCAATGACTTACAATTTTCCTAGATTCATACCTTGTGCATTCCACATTCTAATTATCAGTGGATGTTTGCAGCCTGTTTTCCTCATTTTGAGTTGTGCCTCATCATGAAGGTCCCAAAAGTTTGACTACATCTACATTATTAAGATCAACTCTACTTTGAGGAGGCAGCTCTTCCCCAGTCACATTTTAAGTGCCTACAAACCGGGGGGCTCATCTTCCAGCAGTGTATCAGACAGTGCTCTGCTCTTCTTCCTGAGGTTTTCACTAGCTGATTCTTTCCAGAAGTAGATCACTGAGTCCTTCTTCCTAGTCTGTCATATTGTGGAAGCCCAGTTGAAACCTGTCTACCATGGGTCACCCTGCTTCCATCTGAATTCCAGTGTGTAACTTCCAGCATGAACGCACAATGAAAGCCTCCTCAGTATGACAAACTGACAGACATGTTGAGGATCCTGATACATAGCAGCTCTTTGTGACAGTAGAACTGTAAGGTCTCCTAGTCTGTAATCTTCACGAGAGCAGATCATCAGGGCTCTTCTCCTGCAGAGTGGCTGGGAGATTTGGTCTACCAACCTTTTGGTTAGCAGCCAAGCACTCAACCATTGTATCACCAGGGCCCCTTCATGAGCCACTAGAGAGATGCAAAGTAAATCAGAATGAGATATTACTGTACCCCCATTGGAGTGGAGATTATCAAAAAAAAAACAGAAAACAGCAGGTGTTGACCAGGCCAGATTGTAGAGATACTGAAACCCTCACCCATTGCTGGTGGTACTATAAAATGACACAGCCAGTGACATGGAGCTTGCTGATTTCCTTAAAAAAACCTGAAGGTAGAACTGCTGTATGTTGTTGTTGATCCCTCAGAGCCAACAGAGAAAGCCTCCCCTTGGAGCTAGCACCCTGAATTTGGCTTTCTAGCCTCCTGAACTGTGAGAGAATGAATTTTTCTTTGTTAAAGCCACACACTTGTAGTACTTCTGTTACAGCGGCGCTAAATGACTGAGACTGGCTACCTCCCAAGGTGAACCTCCTGTAGCTCAGCTTTTTAATACATATAAGCTCGTAATCGGTCTCACAGAGCCCCATAAATTTCTCTTTTTATTTATTAATTTTTTTCTTTAAAAAAAAAAAAGGCAAAGAAGAACTGTGATTTCTGGGTCCATTTTCTACCCAAATATGCAGAACTTTTCTGTGATTCACTTGGAACCAGCAAACATTGTCATTCTCAGTGATCTGAATTGTGAATTAGGACTTTGAATTTAGTGAAAAACGGAATGATAAAAAATCTAATCGTAAGTGGAACTGGCTGATGGCTCCAACTGTTTGTTACCAAGCTGAATACAGAAACTTTGATGACTGTCATCCTTATTAGTGATATGACACTATTGTTGTTATCATTGTTATTACTAATTTAAAATGATTTTATTTTCATTTTGTTTAAGTATCTTTTTTTTGTATTTAAAATTTCAAAAATATTTAATTGATCTAAAATTGGTATTCACATGTACACCAAAAACTCTTTAAATAACCTATAGGTACCAAATATTTGAGAATTCTGCTAAAGACTATTGGAAAGAAAGAACTTAGGATAGAACCCTGTGAAACACCAGCTTTTAAGAGAGTGTTGTGGTCTGAAATATGTCCCCTAAAAACTGTGTGTAACAATTTTGCTATGATTCCCAGTATGATGTGGTGGGTCTCCCTTTTGTGATTTTCCTATGTTGTAAATCATAATCTCTGCCTGTGGTTAATAGGAAAAGATTGTATTATATTAAAGAGGATTAGGGTGGGACTGTAACACCCTTACTGTGGTCACCTCCCTGATCCAGTATAAAAGGAGTTTCCCTGGGGTGTGGCTTGGTACCAACTTGTATCTACAAGAGATGAAAGAGAATCAATTACAGTGTCAGGTAATCATACCAGCATGAAAGCAGTGCTGGGAGCAGAGTCCGTACTTCAAAACTGCACTGGAGGGTCCTGTGCTTAGGTGCTCCTGGACCAAAGAAAGACTGACACAACATGAGGACCTTCCTCCAGAGCCAATGGAGAGAGAGTATATTTCCCTGGAACCAGTATCGTGGACTGTGAGAGAATAAACTTCTCTTTGTTCAAGTCATCCACTTGTGGTATCTCTGTTAGAGCAGCACTGGGGGACTAAGACAAGGAAGGAAAGAGACAGGAAATTATAAAAACAGTGAGACTGAAAAATCCAAACGAAAAATAGGGGTTTACTGTCATGGAAGTCAAAGGAGGGGAATGCTTCAAGAAAGACAAGATGATCAGCAATGTTGGATGCTACTAAAGGTTTAACAAGGTAAACACATTCTTTGAATTTAGCAAAATGTGGGATTCTGACAGTGATGGGAGAGGAGACTTGAGGTCTAGGGAGGTGTATTAAAGATACTAAGGTGCTGATGAAGAAGAGCTGTTAGAGAGCAAGTCTTCAAAGATGGAGTGGTGGTGAGGTTCCCATTGATGAAGAGAATGGGGAGAGGCCAGAGCAGAGGTGGATGGATTAGCCGTACACAGGGAGGCGGACACTGTTGTGTTAACAGTGGGAGGGAGCTGTCCCTCTGGGTCTTCCAGGATGCTCCTTTCCCTCCTTCCCCCTCTTACATAATCCAGGCACACTCACTTCATTCAGTAGAATCCCTTCTCTCTCAGTTCTTTTATCCTCTCTTCCCTTTGTCGGGAATACTCTTTCTGCCATCGTCAGCTACTTAGTTCTTACTCATTCTTTGATTCTCAGATTAAAGATCACTTAATCCAGGAAGACATCACTCAGCCCAGCAAGGCTGTATTAGTTACTACTACCAGAAGTTCTCATCTTCCCTGTTCTAACATTTAATTCACTGATGAGTTTTATATTTCTCCCTGTTGAATTCTCAGTTGGATGAGGGCCTACTTATCTTCTCTGGGATCTTCCCCACAGAGCATAGTTAAAACATTGTTATTTTGATGCAGGGTCAACAAAGCGATGGATTCCACCATGGATCCCCAGGGCATTCAGATCCCTTCCAAGCATGAGCCTGAAGAAATACGGCTGTGCCTCACCACTCTGGAGGATAAAGCAAAGCGTGACTTCTTGATACCAGAGGATCTATCTAACATACAGTTTAATATGGGGGTGATTATTTCTTGGAATTATATTATTGGAAGGTTTGGTTAACAATGGAGATTATAGTAAAGTTAGTATGTGATCTGGTGGTATTAAGTGGAGCAACCCCAGAAATACCCCAGTCTTTCCCGGGACCACAGTCACTTCACACCACCAAGTTCCTAAGGCCGACACCAGGATCCTAGAAGTTAGCTTCTTCTGCATCCCCTGAGAAAATCAGCCGGAGTCCTGAGAATTTTTCTGTAAATATTCCTCTAATCTTGCCTTTCTTCATTTTTACCCACATTTTCTAGTTCCAGCCCTGGTCACCTAACATATTTGTTGTTGTTACAAGCTATCAAGTTGGTTCCAGTTCACAGCGACCCCATGTTTATGAGAACCACCCGTTAAGTTCACAAACTCACCCTCGGTGAAAGTGCTACATACCTCACTGCTGAACTTCATTATGGTCACCTTCGAGGTACTCCCATTAGGAAGCTATGCACCGATGCTAGAACCTAGTCCACCCTTCAAGGCACATTTGGAACTCTTTTTCTGGAATGACCATCAGAGCTGTCGTCATATTAGCCTTAATGTCCTGAATGTCATGAAAATGTCTTCCTTTCAGTATTTCTTTTGTCTTCAGGCAAAGAGAAACATCACTAGGGGCCAAAGCAGGTGAGTAGGGAGGGTGTTCTAATAGTTATTTGTTTTGGGCTAAAAAGTCCTTCACAGACAGCTCAGAAATTAAGTTCACAAACTTGCCGCCTTGCCACCATGCAAAATGGGCATTCCAGAAAGAGTTCTAAAATTGCTTTGAGGGGTGGACTGGGTGCTGGCATTGGTGCATAGCTTCCCAAGGGGAGTACTTTGAAGGTAAATGGAGTGATATTCAGCAATGAGGTCTGTAGCGCTTAGAACAATGAAGTTTGCAGACTTAATTGTCAGACCTTGTAACTGGAGGAAATGTTGCCTGGTCCTCATGAAAGCTGTTATCCTTGAGCCCATTGTTGCAGCTATTGTGTCAGTCCATCTCATTGAGTGTCTTCCTCTTTTTCACTAACCCTCTATTTTGCCAAGCATGATGTCCTTTTTCAGGGACTGGCCCCTCCTCACATAATTTAGTCTTATATGTCTGTCACAGTGTTGTGTATGTACCTTTAATCCATCCTCTAAACTACACCTAAGTGACCTATTTTCTGTGCTTAAAATCAAGGAGAAAAATAACGGTGATCTACTTCCATAAAGGTCTCCACGGAGACCTTGTGGGGTTAGTTCTGCTCTGTCCTGTGCAGTCACTATAACCCAGAATCAACTTGATGGCAGTGGGTTTTGAATACTTAAAACCCTTCACTGACTCCCTGTTACCCACGGAAGTAAATCCAAGCTCATTAGCAGAGCATATGTTGCCCTCCAAAAATTGCCCTCCCCTGTTTCTCTAACCTCCCTTCTGGAACCCCTCACTTTGACCATTAAGCTCTTGAAACACTAGATTTGTAGAGCCACCAAGCTTTGTCATCTTTAGTTAACTCATATTTTAAAATTCATCTCAAGCCTCGTCTTATCCAGGAACCCTCCTCTGAACCTTCAAGTTTGTCTGAGTGATGCTCTTCACTGCTCCCCTAGCACCTGAAGCATGCTGTGTTATATTAAAATGCATTGTTGTCTGTCCATCCCCCAGTCAACGTAAGTGTTGTTAGGAAAATCTTGTCCCATTGTTCTGCTTTCTGCTGGAAACTTTTGTTTGTTTGTTTGTTTTTAGAAATATTATTATGTATGTCATATATAACTCATAGCTGTCAAGTTGATTCTGACTGACAGTGACCCCATAGGTCAGCGTGGAATGCCCCATGGGACTTCCATGGAGCAGCTAGAAGATTTGAACAGCCAACCTTTTGGTTAGCAACCAAGCTTTTAACCACTATCATTAAACTGTAGTCTGTGAGCACCATAAAGAAACTTGAGTTGCCTTTCTTTTTCCAGTTCAAGTCAACCAGCATTAGTTGAGTTCTCCCTCTATTAATTGAGTTATCATTCTGTGCTATATGTTGGTGACAGAACAGTGCAGAAGACAGAAGTGGTGTCTGTCCTGGTGGAGTTTGCAGTCTAGCAAGGAAGACATGATTGAACACGCAGTTACAGCATAAAGTACTGAGCGTTGTGATTAAGGGAAAGAATGCAGAGTGCTGTGTGATCCCACAAGAGGGGCAACTAGCCCAGGCCTAGAAGATCAAGTAATTGCCCCCTGTGCTCTGACCTGAGGTGACCAGAGGTCTACTTTCTGTCTCTTTCCACTTTATAGATTATCCTTTGCATCCAGCAGTTCTATGCTTTGCTGACCAAAAGGGCTTTATATACTTTTCGTCACTGGAAGATAATGTTACTGCAGATTTTGATACTCCTCTCTTTCACTGCGTGCCTCCTGAAAGCCATCTGGTACTACTCGGATGTAGAGGACGCCCCCGTCCTGGGGCTGAGTTTCTACAAGTATGGTCAGTCTATTGTGCCTTACACCGTATCTGGGCAAACTCATTTGGCTCTTCAGTTTAGAGACCACATCAAACTTATACTAGCAAATAAGAAACAGTGGCCTCAGCCAGTGAAAGGTAAGGACTTGGCAGAGAACGACTTCTAGCCTATGAAGACCTCCATTATCACTTGAGTGTTCCTGTTCTTCACAGATTACAACCAGTTGCTTTTCCTTTGCTACTTATTATAAATCTCAGGGAAAATACAGTATGAAACATGTCCTTTCTTATCCCTGGTCTCACCAGCCTTTACCTAGAAATCTTGAACTACCTAAAAAAGCATTCTCAGTAGCATAAGGAAGTGACCAAGGTCTTCAGGAGGCCTACCTGGCCAGACATACCTGACTAAAAGTGATAATGGGATTCTAAGTGGCTTTTTTGATTTCTTTAGAATGGAAATCTTTGATAATATGTACCTTTTGGGTGGCTGGAATAATACATAATAAACTGACAGACAAAGGAACCAGAACAAAATGAATTTGGTTTAATTGAACAGCCACTTATAATTTGCCCTAAAGTTATTAGATGCTGAGAGAGAAAATAATGAACAAACCTGTGCTTTCACAAAGTTTGCACATGAGTCAACCTCATATTTACATAGCACGTTTTAGCCCGTTGAGTTCTTCAGCATGGAGAATTCCATTTAATTTTCAAAACAACAGTGAGACTCACAGAAATGAGGTGAGTAACCCAGGGTCAGTGAATAACTGGTGGAGCCATCACTCAACACTTGAGTGTTCCGATGCCCCAGACAAGGCAGAGCTGCCCTGTTTTTAAATTAAATCTTTTGATCAATGTTCACTTCATCTGTGTTAGCCGTTCCATGATACCATTACATAATACACTGTCATTTGATGGTGCATTTGTTTCATCTTCTAGATGGCAACAGAGATTCTATGGGTTTTGTTTCCTTTCCTGACTGCAAAATACACAGTAGCTGTTCTTCCAGATTATAAACTCCCCAACCTCTTCTGTATCCCAGTGCCTAGCACATTGTCTGACATTAAGTGAATCAACATTGGTTGAATGGAATCAAACCATTATGCGTGCTGCCCCATGAGTGTTGTTTTCCTCGTGTATTCTAGGTGATTTAGAAGAGTTTCTGTTGAAAAGTAGAAGCTGTCTGGAGCGATGCCTTGTCGCTGTTTCCCTTGATGTCCACAACAGCAGAATCATCATCACTGCTCTGTTTAACAACCAGGCTTACCATGCTGCTCCGGTAGCCCTAAGTTTGGTCAACAACGCTCTGTTCAAGTTACTGTCTGGTCCTGGCGCTTCTATCTCTGTCGCTAACAAGCCTCAGCCTCGAACTGCCGAACAAGAAATAAAGCAACAGTTTCATGAGTATGTGAGATTCCAGCTCCTCTGGAGTTTCAGTTTTTCTGGCACTTACATGTTATAAATATTTATTACATTTCTATCTTGTGTTCTGAGACAAGGTTTCTCAGAAGGTGGCCCAAGTTCTGCTGAGGGTGTCACAGACCATTTCAGGAGAACTGCAAAGTCAAAACAATTTACATAGTAATATTTTCCAAATGACCAGTTCATAATGTTAGACAGTCATGCATGAGTAATAGAGCCATTGAAAATGCAAGATAAACCAATGGATTCATGTTTTCCACAGTACAGAAAGTTCACTGATACAGTTTTCAGATTCCAAAATTGTATCTAGGGTGGCTGACTGTCCTAGGTTGCCCAGGATTTAGGGGTTTCCTAGGACACAGGACTTTGAGTGCAAAAGCCAGGAAAATCGCAGGCAAACCAGGACAAGTTGTTCACCCTAACTGTAACTAATCTTTAAGAAACTATCACTTGTCAAGGTTTTAGGTAGATCTAAGAGGAATGTCCACTGATGCTTCTGTTTTCAACTATTTTCAACTATTTATATATCCAGTGAGGCTAGTTGGTTCATATACTTCAGCCAAAACAAAGTATTACCTAAGATTCAGTACACGATTAGATATAAGAAGCAACTGTTTTCTGCTAAGTCAGTGATTTTTGCAAATAAGAGGCATGTTACTTACGTTAACACGCAATTGGTGTATTATTATTTTAATGAATTGATAAGCAGCTTTTCTGTTTTGTGTTAATTTTTCACATAGTAAATATCAATTACTATAATCCACAGAAACCTAAGTTCTGTGGGGTTTTCAGTAATTTGAACAGTCAAAAGGGATTCCAAAGCAGAGAAAGTCTAGTAGTCTATGGTAACATTTCACTAGTGGAAGTGAAACCAGAAACCAAACCAAACTGAAAAAAAGTATGTATGTATATGTTAATCTAAGGTAGCCAACTCTCTTTTCTTAGGAAAACTGTCCTTTTTTTTAGACTATTTCCTTCCTACATATTTGGAGTGAAAGCATCCTTGTTGATGATTGTAGCTTTTATATAGTGTCCTTATGTATCAACAAACAATTTGGCAATTGTATATTGTGTCTCAAAAGTAATTTTTAAAAACTTACTGGTCAACAAGATCCAAAATTCTGCAAAGCCCTGGTCAAGGAAATAGTTGTTTGTACAAGTTGTGTTCCTACTGCCCCTCCTGTTTTTCCCACATTCCATCTTCCACAGGGGCGCCAAAGGACATGACATTGCCTTCAGCTTGTTCTTTGGCACCGCCATCATGGCCAGTAGTTTTTCCCTCCTGACGGTGAGCGAGAGAGTCTGTAAGGCGAAGCACATCCAGTTTGTGAGCGGAGCACGTGTTGGTATTTTCTGGATTTCTGCTTTGTTTTGGGATATCATAATCGTCTTCGTTTCTTCCTGCCTGCTGCTGGTAAGTGTTTAGTGTGTTTCTGGACGCGTTCTCAGTCAGCTCTGGTCACTCACCTGAAGCATGAAAGCCTTTGTGTGCAGTGCTGCCTCCCCATGTTCTCAACCAGCGTCTCTGGAAACATGCCCCTGAACACGTCAGCAGATACTGCAGCTCTGTAAGCCTGAGTCTGTTGTTTGCTCACTTAACATAAAAAATTTTGCTCTAGGATCTTAGAACAGTGTTTTACCAGGAATAGCTACAACAGCTATGCCATCTTCCCTGTAAGTTCCTTAACTGAACAAAAAAAAAAGGAAGAAAGAAATCTACTCCAATAAAAATGAGAGAGAGGAGAGAGAAGGAAAGAGATGGTCAGAGCCTCGGGTTTTCTTTGTAGTTACTTCAGTATGAATAGGCAGATGTTTCTCATCCTGAGGCTTGTGAGTCAGAGTCTTAAAAGGCAGAACTAGCTATTTGCATCTCACTGGCGGAGCCCTGGTAGCACAGTGGTCAAGAGCTTGGCTCCTAACCAAAAGGTCGACACTTTCAGTCCACCGGTCGCTCCTTGAACTCATAGGGCAGTTCTGTTCTGTCCTGTAGGGTCTGTACAAGTCGGAATCAACTCCATGGCAATGAGTTTGGTTTGCTTTGGGTTTGATGATCTAGGAGCACAGGTGACACAGTGGTTAAGTGCTGGAACGCCAATCTAGAGGTTGGTAGTTTGAATCCACCAGCTGCTCCTTGGAAACACATCAATGACAACAGGTTTTCAAGTGTTCTGAGGAGTCCTGGTGGTACAGTGGTTAGGCACTCAGATGGAAGCCAAAAGGCCTGCAGTTCTAACCCACCAGCCACTCCATGAGGGAAAGATGTGGCAAGCCTGCTTCTGTAAAGATGTACAGCTTTGTAAACACTATGGGCAGTTCTCCTCTGTCCTGTAGGGCCACTGTGAGTGGGACTTAGAGTCCACGACAGTAGGTTTGGCATTTTGCTTTGGTGTTCCAGGCTGATGTCTTAGTTGGTGCACTCTCCCTTCCTACCCTTCCCCCCACCTCTTCCTGCAGTCAGCAAATTCCTTACTTCTGTCTTTGGTCTTCATGCTCTTAGGCAGTCTTCTACATCTGTGATGTGCAGGCGTTCGTGGAAAACGACCGCTTTGCAGATGCCTTGCTGATATTAATGCTCTTCGGCTGGTCCACCGCTCCCTTCATGTACCTGGTGGGCTTCTTGTTTTCCAGTAGTGCTGCTGCCTGCACCAGACTGCTTGCTTTCCACCTCCTGACAGGCATCTCCAGTTTTGTGTTGGGGTACATGATTGACACTAAAAGTAAGTGGAAGCCTTAGGGCTCTTCTTCTTTATGAAGTTAACTCTTGTCCTGGGAGTATTAGTGAGCAAGTAAGCCAGTGGGGAGCCAGCTGGGCCAGTGACTAAAGAACTGGCAGGCAAGTTCTGTAGACTCACTGCGTGTAATAATGTAGACACTCAGTGCATCATAAGGGTGTCTTTGACTCATGTTTTTCATTTATGTAACATTCACTGAGTCCCAACTTTGTGTCAGACACCGACAATATACCTTTAAACAAGACAGATGCTATCTATGTAAACCCTTGTGGTGTAGTGGTTAAGTGCTATGTCTGCTATCCAAAACTTTGGCAGTTCAAATCTCCCAAGTACTCTCTGGAAACTCTGTGGGGCAGTTCTACTCTGTCTATAGGTTCACTATGTGTCAGAACCAACTCAGCAGCACTGAGTTTGGGTTTTTTGGTTTTGTCTATGTGTACTCTATTTTCCTGGAGTACACATAATATATTGGGGGAAAACAGACTAATACAAGGTAGTAATAAGTACCTACTGCTACTGAGGCAATTGCAATTCATAGTGACTGTGTAGATAGGGTAGAACTTCCCCCGTAGAGTTTCCAAGGAGCACCTGATGGGTTTGAACTGTTGGCCTTTTGGTTGGCAGCTGTAGCACTTAACCACTGCACCACCAGGGTTCCCTAGTAATAAATGCTATAATAAAAGTATTAATAATCACTGTGATAAAAATAAAAAAGGTTTACCCAGTAGAGAGTGACCAAGGACTATTTAGGAGCCCTGGTGGCCCAGTGGTTAAGAGCTGAGGTGAAGTATGGCTGCCAGCCACTCCTTGGAAATTCTGTGGGGCAGTTCAGCTCTGTCCTATAGCATCATTATGAGTCGGAACCAACTCAGTGGCAACGGGTTTGGGTTTTTTTGAGGACTATTTTAGTCTAGATGGCCTCTGTGATGTGCTGCAAGTCATATGAACGTTAGCTAGTGAAAGAACTTCATGCAGGAATGCACTTTGCATGGTCTGAGGGACAGAAGAAGATGCACTATGCCTGAAGCGTTCTGTGAAAGAAAGAAATCTGGAAGGATGGACAGGGCCAGACCTTGAAGGGCCTTGTGGGCCAGGATAAGGAGTTTGGATTGTATTGTAAAAGTGGTTTCCTGGGATTAGAGTTCTGGGAAAACTCTTTGAGACTCCAGGTTTCCTTACTGTTAACTTCATCTGGACGCCCAGGAAGCCTACATAACTTAATTTCCTTCTTCCTCATACACAACTGAAAAATATATAAAAGCAAAAAGTAGGAGGAAAAGCTTCCTGTTAATCCTACTTATCAGAGACAGCTGTTTGAAAGAGTTTAATGTATTTTTCCACATTTACCTAATCATTATATTGATGAAATCACTAGATACACAACTTCCTGTTTCCATTTGTGTATTAGCTTTCTATTGCTATGTAGCAAATTACTACAAACTTACAAGTTTAAAAATAACACATTTATTAACTCACAATTTCCATGGGCCGAAAATCTGGGCACTAGTTGCCTGGGTCCTCATCTCAGGGCAAAATTGATGGGTTGCTCAAGGCTGCAGTTTTGTCTGAAAGTAGGGCACAGCTTCCGAGCCCACTGGTTGTTGGCAGAATTCAGGTCCTTGCAGCTTGATACTGAGGGCTCCACTTTCTTGCTGGCTGTCAGAAAAGGTAACTCTCAGCTCCAGAAGGCTGCCCACTGTTCCCTGCCACAAGGCCCTCTTTCCAACATGGCAGTTTGCTTCTTTAAGGCCAGCACAAGAATCCCTCTTACTTCAAATCTTTCTGACTTCAGGAAGGGTCTAGTTCTTAGGGGCCCGTCCTGGACAAGCTTCCTGTGGATTAACTCAGAGTCAGCCAACTGGGGACTTTAATGACATCTGCAAAATCTCTGGCCCTTTGCCACATGACATAACCTAACTATGGGAATGAAAGTCATCACATTCACTGTGCCACCCACTATTGTACATAGGGTTACCGTGAGTTGGAACCAACTCTGTGGCACCTAACAACAACAACAACCCATATTTAAAGGGAGGGGATATACAGGGTACAGATGTCACAGTGCCAAAATATTGTGGGCCATCATAGTGTTCCACCTACCACACTTTGTAGGATGTGTATTCTCGTGTGCTATTATAAACTCTTAATAAAAATTTTATAGCCGTATAATGTTGATTGAATAGATATGCAATAATTTAGCTAGCGTTCATCTGGAAACCCTGGAGGTGTAGTAGGTAAATGCTGTGGCTGCTAGTCAGAGGTCAGCAGTTCAAACCCAACAGGTGCACTTTGGAAACTATGGGGAAGTTCTACTCTGTCCCGTAGGGTCGCTGTGAGTCAGAGTTGACACAGTGGCAGTGGGTTTGGTTTTTTGGTATTATTGTTTATCTAGATTGTTTACGGTATCTTACCAATAAAGAAACATGTAGCAAATAAACGTCTCTACATATAAAGCTTTTCTGTATTTTAGGTAGTTTACCTAGGATAAATTTCCAATAGTGGAACAATGGCCCATTTATTGACAATCCTAGAAAATAATAGACCCTGAACTCTTAACTCCTGTCCACCTTTACATCCCAGCCATAGTTTTTGGAATAGCACACAAGACTGAAGCACTGAACTTCAGCAATATCCTATATCACATCTACTACATCAAGCCTTCCTACATGGGCTACCTCACTTGACTCCTAAGTAGACACAGGTTTCCTCTGGACTCAGGACTACAGATTTCAATACAATTCCTCTTCATCCATCTCCAAACATACTGGACCAGAGGATTTCCTAAAACTGTGAACTTCATGACAGGGGAAAGTTTATTGGTACATAATTGGAGATTTTCAAAAACCAGCTAGAGCTTCGTGATGTACTAATTCATGTGCATTTTCAGAAATGGAAGTTAATTCATAAATTTTCTATCCTAGTGATGGATATGGGCAAATTTAATCAAGTATTGGTCAGTGTATTCTTTCTATTTCCTGCTCACAACCTGGGAAAGGCCATCAGTGCATTTTATGACAACTTCCGAACCCAGAGATACTGCAGTGGAGATTGCAATGTGAATGGTGAGTACCGTGGACCCACCCCTTGTGCCTCGTAACAACTAGTCCCTTCTTCCTCTAGCTTTCCACAGTGAAGTACCAAAAGGAAACCCAGTGGCTGTCAAGTTGATTCTAACTCAAGAGACCTTTTTTAAAAAAATATATAGAATATCTACAGATGTTATTTTTAGTACAAAAATCATTGCCCCACTTGGAGAAATCTCTATAAACCACTTTTACAACATAATAGATTAAAAGGGGCAAATGTGTGTTCATTTGCCTCCTGTAGTGTTACTCAGAGGTGATCCTGAGGATGTTTACTTAGAGGTCAACACTTCGGAGGTGTGGTAGCCTTAGGATTTGACCACTACCAATAGCTAACATTCATTGACCACTCTCTGTGAGTCATGCCATATTCTGAAGACTTTATCCATGTTAACTCTCACATCTACCTCATGATGTACTCATTATCCTTAACTTTTCTAGCTATCCTACAAATGTGGAAACTGGGGCAGAGAGACTAAGAAGACTTTCCCAGGATCTCACAGTCGGTAGAGGTGATAGAGTTGGGACTTGGACCTAAGAAGCATGGCCCCAGGGTCCTACTCCTCAAAGTTCTACTGCTTGTCTGATGGCTCACAGGAAACTGGATGTGCATGATAGAGCACTGCTGTGATATATTCGTCTGTCTTCCGGTCTTGAGGCTGCAACTGTCTCTCATGTTTTTGCAATCTTAATAAGAGGGGAAGGAAACAGCAATCATATCATGGACTGTTAATGTTGCTCATTACATTCATTCATATAACATTCACTCTGTATAGTCCCACAAGGCTAATAAACAAAGACTTGGAACTGGTTCCGAAGGTTCAGTGATCACCGATGTAGACAAGGGCAGTGTAAGTGTTGTGTATTGACCAGATCTGTGGCCCAGAGGATTTGGACCCAAGTAGGAAGGAGCAGCAGTGCCAAGCTCAAAGACAGCAGCTGACTGCCCCTCTCTGAATGTGCATTGCTGCCCACAGACCTGCCAGCCATCTCCCGCGTCGGCTCCTGAAACGGAATTCACAGAGCAGATTGGATTGTCGGTGGGACTGCTGGTAGCAACACATATTCAAAGTCAGCCTCGATCTCTGAGCAGGACACCACTGCTTGCTTCCTGTTTTGTTGTTCTGTGCCCTCCAGTAACCTCCAATTCATAGCAACCCTGTGTACAACGATAAAACACTGTCTGGTCCTGCACCGTCCTCGTGACCATTGTTCTGCTTCAGACCATTGTTGAAGCTGCTGTGTCAATCCATCCCATTGAGGGTCATCGTCTTTTTTGCTGACCCTCTAGTTTACCAAGTATGATGTCCTTCTCCAGTGACTGATCCATCCTGATAATAGGTTAAAAAGTGTGAAGGGAAGTCTCACCATCCTCGATTCTCAGGAGCATTCTGTCTGTACTTGTTCCAGGACAGACTTGATCATTCTTTCAGCAGTCCATAGTATATTCAGCATTATTCCCCAACACCGTAATTCAAAGGTATCAGTTTTTTGTCTTCCTTATTCGTTGCCCTGCTTTTATGTGCATATGAGGCAATTGAAAACACCATGGCTTAGGTCAGGCTCATCTTAGTCCTTAAAGAGACATCTTTGCGTTTTAAAACATAAAGAGGCTTTTTGCAGTGGACTTGCCCAGTGTGAGGCATCATTTAATTTCTTACCTGCTTCTTCCAAGGGTGTTGATTGTGAATACGAAAAAAATGAAATCTTTGACAACCTCAGTCTTTTCCTCCTTTATCGTGATGTTGCTTGTTATTTCAGTTGCAAGAATTTTTGTTTTCTTGATGTTGCAGTGTCATCCATGCTAAAGGCCACAGTCTTTGATCCTCATCAGTAAGTACTTTCAGTCCTCTTTACTTTCAGCAAGCAAGGTCGTGTCATGTACGTAACACAGGTTGCCAGTGAGTCTTCCTCCAACATTGATGCCCCGTTATTCATCATGCAGTCTGTCGTCTCGAATTATTTGCTTAGCATACAGATTAAATAGGTAAAGTAAAAGGATACGACCTGACACACACCTTTCCTGACTTTAAACTATGCCATGTCCCCTTGTTCTGTTCCAACAGTGCTTCTTGATCTGTGTACAGGTTCCTCATGAGCGTAATCAAGTGTTTTGGAATTCCTGTGCTTTGCCATATTATCCGTAATTTGTCACAGTCTACACAGTCACGTACCTCTGCATAGTCAACAAAACACAGATGAGCATGTTTTTGGTATTCTCTGCTTCTAGCCAGTTTCTCACTGGCATCAGCCATGATGCTCCCTTGTTCCACATCGTCTTCTGAAGCTGGCTTGCTTTTCTGGCAATTCCTGTTGGTGCACTGCTGCTTCTACTTTTGAGTGATCTGCATCAAAATCTTACTTGCATGTGATATTAATGATGTAGTTTGATAATTTCCACATTTGTTTGGATCACCTTTTTGGAATAGACATATGAATTTCTTCCAGTCAGTTGGCCAGGTAGTTGTCTTTCAAATTTCTTGGCATAGACGAGTGAACATTTCCAGTGCTGCATCCATTTGTTGAAACTGAGTTGGTATTCCATCAGTTTCTGGAGCCTTGTTTTTCACCAGTGTCTTCAGTGTAGCTTCAGACCCAGTGGTTCCTGATTATACGCTGCTTCTGAAGTGGTTTAACATTGACCAGCTGTTTTTTTGGTGTAGTATTCTTTCCATTTGCTTTTTTTAAATTATTTTTATTTTTATTATGATTGAATGAAAATGTACATTCCCATATAAATTTGAATGCTGACCTACATGCAGCTTCCACTACTCTCCCTGCACGGTGACAGTACACTCTTCCTCTCTGCTCCATACATGTCTTATCTTCCCAACAGTCTCCTGCCTTCTCCTCTCCACCCATTCCCCTTCCTCCAGTATGAGGTCAACAGGACGACCTCTTATAGATGTCCAGAACCATAAAGTGTCCACACAATATGGTCACTCTGGGTCACCAAGTCCAATCCATTGCTGTCAGAAAAGTTGACCTTCGTTATGATTTATGGACAGGGTCCAAGCTTCCAGGAGAACCCCGAGGCCCCTGGACCATCACTTGTGGTCTTTTAGTGGAGATCTCAGGGTACACCCCTATTTATACTTGTTTTGACAGTGAGACTCAACTTTGTGAGCTCCATTGTGGCTACCACTGGTGGTAGCCAGGCACCATCTGGTTCTTCCAGTCACAAGTCGATGTAGGCCTCCACTCACGTGGGGCTCTCTGTCTTCTGGATTCTCTTTCCCCCATGTTGTTATGGACTTTGGTGATCATCCATTCCTGCTCAGTTGGGACCATTTGCTGTACTCTCAGATGGCAGCTTGGCAGTTTTTAAGACCCCAGACGCCACTCATCCAATGTAGGGTGCGGAGAGACCTCATTAGCAAAACACTAGTTGTGCCAATTGGCCTTGATTTCCCCTGAGAGCATGGTTCCTGGCCCCCCACCCCCGCTACTCTGTCCTTGCAATATTGGGTTAAGATGGGAGGAGTACACAAGTTGTGTTGAAGTCCCGTTAATATGGATTTTCTACTAATGTGTTCTGTCACCAGTTTCACCCAACCAAATTTCTAATAACTATCTAATCCCTCCCTCCTCACCCTCCTATCCTCCCACCCTACCCCCATCCCCACCTTTGCAGCTGTCAAAGAGTCTTTTCTGTTATGCATGAGTCTGCTTTTAAGTTCTTATCGTAGGGGTCTCATACAATATTTGTCCTTCTGTCGCTGACTACTTTCACTCAACATAATGTCCTCCAGTTGAAACCAGATTAAGAGATGTTTCCTGCTATCGTAGTTGTTCTTTATTATTGCATAGTGTTCCATTGAATATGCATACCATAGTTTACCTATCCATCCATCTGCTTTTGATGCTTCCTGTGTCATTCAGTATTTTGCCCAGCCCATAGAATTCTTCAGTATTTGAATTCCAGGCTTGAGTTTTCGCTTCAGTTTCCTCCACTTGAGAAATGCTGAGTGTGTTCTTCCCTTTGGTTTTCTAACTCCAGGTCTTGCACATGTCATTATAATACTTTACTTTGTCCTCTTGAGCCACTTTTTGAAATCTTCTGTTCAGCTTTTCACTTTATCATTTCTTCTGTTCCCTTTAGCTACTTGACATTCAAGAGGAAGTTTCAGAGCCTCTTCTGACATCCCTTTGGGTCTTCTTTTTCTTTCCTGTCTGTTTAGTGACCTTTTGCTTTCTTTCATGTATGAGGTTCTTCATGTCATTCCACAACTCATCTGGCCTTTCGTCATTAATATGTAGTGTGTCGAATCTGTTCTTGAGATGGTCTCTTAATTCAGGTGGGATAGACTCAGGGTTATTCTTTGGCTCTCATGGATTTATTCTAATTTTCTCCAGTTTTACGTTGAATTTGCTTGTGAGCAATTGATGGTCTGTTCCACACAAGCATCCCTTAGCCTTGTTCTGGGTTTTTCCATTATCTCTTTCCACAGATATAGTCTGTTTGATTCCTGCACATTCCATCTGGTGAGGTCCATGTGTATAGTTGCCATTTATGTTGCTGAAAAAGGTGTTTGCAATGAAGAAGCCTTTGATCTTGCAAAATTCTGTCATGTAATTTCTGACATTGTTTCTATGACCAAGGCCATGTTTCCAACTGACAATCCTTCTTCTTTGTTTCCAGCTTTCACATTCCGGTCACCAATAGTTATCAGTGCATCCTGATTACATGTTTCATCAGTTTCAGACTATGGAAGTTGGTAAAAAATGTTCAGTTTGTTCATCTTTGACCTTAGTGGTTGTTGCATAAATTTGAATAGTAGTCATATTAACTGGGCTTCTTTGTAGGCATATGGATACTATCCTATCACTTAACAGCAAAGTACTTCAAGATCCCCACCCCCACTGCCATCAAGTCAGATCTGATTCATGGCAACCCTAGAGGTCAGAGTATAACTGTCTCACAGTTTCCAAGGAGCACCTGGCAGATGGCAACTGCCAACCTTTTGGTTAGCAGACATAGCACTTAACCCGCTATGCCACCAGGGTGTCAGTACTTCAAGATAGATCCCAAAATGTTCTTTTTGACAGTAAACACAATACTGTTCCTCTTCAGTTTGTCATTTGAGCATAGTAGACCATTTGAAATAACCAAAACAAGTCCATTTCAGTTCAGTAGTACCTAGGATATCCATCCATGTTTATGGATACATCTTTATGCGTTCCATTTCATTTTTGATGATTTTTAATTTTCATACTTCACACATTCTGCATTCCAATTATTAAAGAATGTTTGCAGCTATCTGTTCTCATTTTGAGTCATGCCACAACAGCAAATGAAAGTCATGAAAGCTTGACTCCATCCACATCATTAAGGTTGACTCTACTTTGAGGCAGCAGCTCTTCACCTAGTCCTGTTTTGAGTGCCTTTCCAACCTGAGAGTCTCACCTTCCCACACCATATGAGACAGTGTTCCACTGCTGTTATTACGATCTTCACTCGCTAATTGTTTTTGGAACTAGACTACCAGGTCTCCTTTTTTTCTAGTCTGTTTATCTGGGAACTTGACTGTAACCTGTGCACCATGAGTGACCGACCCTTCCAGTCTTTGAATACCAGTGGCAGAACTTCCAGCACCCCAGCAACATGTAAGCCCCCACAGAACAGCAGACTGACAGACGCACAGGGGGTCTGTTTCCTACTCAAGTGAAAATCTGAGGAGCCACAGATTTGGGTGCTGTGCGGCACTTACACTGCCCTTCGACTGGCAGTGACTGAACTGTTCCAGAAGGTTCTGGATCAATTCAAAGCCTGATACAAACTCTACTTTTCTAGACTCCCTAAGTCCAGTTTCCTTCTCTTTGTTTTTCTTTTTCATTTTTTAATTTTTATAGGTACTGCTATTAGCACATAGCCCTTGGCTCTCAGTTTACCTGCTAGTGAAATAAGCTATTCATTTATTGAATATCCCGAAAAGACAGAGCTGATGACATTTTGGCAGAAATGGAAATAATAACATAAGATAGCGAAATAAAGCAAAAAATCTTGGTCACCAAGTTAACTTACCTGGTTCATGAAGTGTAGTACTTATCTCTCAAATGTTTACTCCTCCGTATTGTGGTCATACGGTATTTCTAAAGCCTGAATAGTGCTGCTGCCCCCAAAACTGGAGAGACATGATAATGTACAGCATCACTGCTTACCAGAGCAGAAATTACAGTAGTGATAAATTAGTTCAGTTATATAGGATGATCATTCTCTGAAGACCTGGTGTAAACCCTAGTGGTGCAGTGGTTACATATTACATCTGCTAACCACCAGGTCAGCACTTTGAGTCACCAGGTGCTACTTGGAAACTCTATGGGACAGTTCTACTATCTCCTATAGGGTCACTATGAGTCAGAATCAACTTAACAGCAGTGAGTTTGGTTTTGGTAGACCTGATACGTACCTGCTTGACACCTTAATCCCCAAATAAACTCAAGTCATTTTGAGTGAATATAGAAAAGTAATGAGAAACTCATCTCTAAATGTCATGTACCACCACAGATCTGTTTAACCCAAAACCCTGGTGGCACACTGGGTTAAGTGCTATAGGTACTAACCAAGAAGTGAGCAGTTCAAATCTGCTGGGCGCTCCTTGGAAACTCTATGGGGCACTTCTACTGTGACCTGTAGGGTTGCTATGAGTTGGAATGGATGCAATGGCAGTGGATTTGGTTTTGGTTTTCATCAGGAAGATGTGGCCCTGTGGCCAAAATGGAGCCTCCTTGCCGTTTGCTGTGGCTTCATGCTGCTTCTGCAATACCGGAGGTACCAGCAGATGGGTTAGGAGCATCGGCTACTCTTGAATTCAGAGGAAGCTGACATATCAAAAACTTGAAGTATCCAGGATCTTTCCTTTCTTATTGTAAGCTCCAAATAGCTTCTAAAAGGTTCTGTTACTAGTCTAGTATACACCATCATGAATAGGCTTTAGTGCCCTTCCGTCTGTGTTTGCGTGTTAAACATTGTCTGTGTGAAAATGTGAAAAAGCCGAGTGTTTTTAACTATTAAAATAATACCAGGCACAAGAGGAAAGTTTTAATGGCATTTGGGAGAGAAAGAAAGGTCTCAGTACTGTTAAAGGAAAGTCTGAGCTCATGGGTAACTTCACATTTGACATTTTTGCTAAGCCTCACCTTTATTGCCTCAAATAACATAGCCTTTATGTACTCACACCTTTAAAAAAAATTAAAAGAAAAACTGATTTTATAAAAACTAAACTCTCCAAACCCAACAATTAATGTGAGCACAATGAGTACTCCCCATGTGTTAAAATGAGCACGTTTCTTTTTATCTTTTCCCAGACATTAAATATGAAGAGAACTATTACGAATTTGAAGGTCATGGGATTGGGAAATACGTGACCGCCATGATTGTCACAGGCTTCCTTTTTCTCATTCTGCTTTTCATCATTGAGAGCAAGCTCCTGACATTTAGATCTCTCTATTCTAATTTGTTGTATTGTTACTTCCTGAGAAAACAAAAGATGGTGAGTAGATGAGCATCTAACGTATAGATGCTGATTAAAGATTCCCACACAGCTTCAACCACCCCCACAGCCAGGAAATGGCTCTGATAATGTATTTTGTCTTGTTCCTGAATTGATAACTCATATTTGAGCACCTCACACCAAGGAAATTGAGGCCCAGTATCTCAGTGACAGATAGGTTAAAAGCAAGATTTTCTGTTTTGGCAACTCTTCTGTAAATTAGAAATGTACCCTTGATTTGGTTTTATGGCTGGCAGCAGTTTCTTGTCTCCTGTTCCTAAAAATAAAACCCATAGATGACCAGAATGAAAAACCCCTTACTTGGTTGTATTTGTATGATCAGCATTAAGTATATTATCTTTGTATCCGTGTTAAATATCTGTGCATTTATGATTTAAATATTGTTTTTTTAAATGGCAGACTTTTTGACAGTGCCTTGGTCCAGAAAATTTAGGTCCTGAAGCTCATTTTCTCTTTGTTTACTGACTCCACATCCTGGGGAACCCCCCAACATGCCTGACGAAGTGGAAAGATCAACCACCCTGAATGACTGCATGCCGTCTGTGATGTCAGCCAATAATAACATGACAGTTTCCCAATAGAGTGATTGTACATCTTATAAGTGTTCTTAGCTATAGATCCAACTGTCTCTAAAACCAGGTCTTCTAGACAACATTTTTGTAAATATCTTCATACTCTAAGTCAACACTGAAACCTCAGATGCTTTTTTTTCTGATCATACATAAAACATTTCATTCTGCCTCTAGTTTTGTGTTAGATCTCTCGTCCTAGAAAAAACAAGTAACTCTGACCGTATCTGTATGTCCTAAATTTCCAAGACTTCCTACAGATGGTTATGCCAAAGTAAATTCCATGTGGATTGGTGATTTAAACATAAAAAGTGAAACTGTGAAACTATTAAAAAAATACATTGAGAAAACCCTAGATAGAAATCATAATGAAAAAGCTAGATTAGTTTGATTACCTATAATTTTAAAATGTTCTGTAGTGACAGCAAACCTATGAAAGATAAGCTTATGGGAGAGCCAAGAGGATGAGGAGGAAGCCCACCCTGAGGCCTTCGGTAGAAGGACCTGGTCTTACAGCCTCAGCAGATGTCCTTCTCTGAAGTGCCTGTACTTTTCTGGGTCCAGCACAAGCTGAGCTAGGTGCCCAGAGGCAGGACTACAGTATTAATGACTTTCGTGGTTCCTCTGATATTTTTACCTTTGTGGGCCTCTTCTTCTATTTATTTATATACATGTATGTGTGTGTGTGCATATATATACATATTTATGTATGTATGTATACATATATATGTATATGTGTGCAGAGAGAGAGAAAGAGAGAGGAAACTCTGGTGACATAGTGGGTTAAGTGCTATGGCTGGTAACCAAAAAGGTCAGCAGCTTGCATCTGCCAGGTGCTCCTTGGAAACTCTGTAGAGCAGTTCTGCTTTGTCTATCAGGTCTCTCTGAGTTGGAATCAACTGGGACGGCAGTGGGTTTTGGGGTTTTGTGTGTATGTGTGTGTGTATGTGTGTGTGTGTGTGTAAATATATATGTATATAGGTATGTATATCTATATATATTTACATATACACACAAATATATACAGATGTGACTGCATATATATATGTATATACATACATGTGATCTCAGCCAGTAACATGAGAGTTTTCCAGTTGAGTGATTGTACATCTTATAAGTGTTGTTAGCTATAGATACAAATATCTCTAAAAACCAAGTCTTCTAAATGACAATTTTTGAAATATCTTCACGATCTAGGTCAATACTCTGTGTATATAGAGTTCCTATGAATTGGAATCAACAGCAGTGGGCTTATATGTAAATAGAAACCCTAGTGGTATAGTGGTTAAGTGCTACGGCTGCTAACCAAAAGGCTGGCAGTTTGAATCTACCAGGTGCTCTGTGGAAACCATGTGGGGCAGTTCTACTCTGTCCAACAGAGTTACTATAAGTTGGAGTCCACTAACCAGCAGTGAGTTTGGTTTGGCTTTTGAGTATATATATACACACACAAACACACATATATACATTTGACCATGTTAGTAAAAAGTCAAATACAGTTTAAGCTCAATTGTACTCCTTTTTCTGACTAAATAAAATTTTGTGTACTCCTAAAACTGTTGTGGATCCTAGGCACTGTGCTTCCTAGGGTCCAGTGGTTGTGTCTGCTCTGCCTAGATTGCATTCACAATTGTGATTCTTGTCTTGAAAATGTAGGTAAAGGTTAGTGATGGGTCATCATTAATGGCTGATAGCTATGATGTGATGGATGAACAAGGCAAAGTCCTGGAGTGTCCCCCAGGGAACTTGTCATCCTTGAACAGTCCTCTGATCCTGAAAGAACTCTCGAAGGTACAGTTCATTGGTGATAGTATAGTTCTGATGTTTCTCTCAGAAGCTAATTGGAGATGTCACTGATTCAGTTAGAGCTGATCTTTTATTCTGTTTTATTTTTTGGTGGGGTGGGATGAGGAGGCACCAGGGCTTAGAGGCTGGCTGTCCCAGAATCTAGGAATGAGTTCCATGGCTACTATTCTAGACTTAAAAATTTGTGTGTACTGTATGTCTCCCTAGATATATTTTCAGTGGGTACCTGTAGTGGCGGTTGAAAAGCTCACCTTAGCAGTTCAGAAAGGAGAGTGCTTTGGGCTGCTAGGCTTCAGTGGAGCTGGGAAAAGCAGCATCTTCAAAATGTTGACTGGAGATGAGACCATCACTTCTGGGGAGGTCATATTTGATGATAAAAATATCGGCAAAAACATAGAAAAGGTAAGATGCTATCCATTCACTAGAATTCAAAAGTAAGTGCCTCAACTCTTTTCAGCTAGGATTCTAGGAGAATTATCCTAATATCCTTAGGCATCCATGGCACATAAAAAATTATCTTCTCTGTTTTGCATCTACAGTGGTACCGGATATATAGTCTCCTTACGAGAACTGAGAAAATAATCCTTCAGATCATTTTGTGTAGTGTTTCATTCATTCCCAGAATCCCCAGGGGGAAGGCTGGATGGAAAATTCATGATGAAGGAAAAACATCCTTTCCCACTGGATTATAAGCTTCTTGAGGGGAGGTCTGCATCTTTTGTAATTATGGTAGAAGGCACAGAAGCTCATCACAGTACAGGACATATAAAGAGCATAAAACAAGAAATGAACCTGAATGGTGGAGCTATAATAAATTCCAACTCAGATTCTTACTAGTGTAAGACCTAGGGAAGCGTATGCTATTGTCCCCTCTGAAAATCAGGGTAGAGTACCTCATCGAGTTATTATAAAGGTATATGATATTCATTTTTTTAAAATTGGTAGAAATCCTGTAACTTCTGTTATTTTGTCCTATGAGTAAAAGAAAATACAATGGCTGTTTAAATATAGCCAGGCATAGCCAAATTCAACTGAATTGTGTATACAAAATTAAAGTGAATCTAGATTTAAAACTTTTGTGACAAAATCCAAATTTTCTGAAAAGCATGTTTTGTGTGTAACAAAAAATTTGATATTTAAATGAATTTTAAATGTATGATTCAGTGACATTAATCGATTTAACAGTGATTATCACATTATGTAACTGTCACCACTATCTATTTACAAAAGTTTTTTATCACCCCAAACAAAATCTTGGTAGTACCCTTTTAACAATAATTCATCATTCTTCTCTCTCCCAATTTCATGCCTGAAGACAACTATAAACTTTTGTCTATGCACTTGCCTATTCTAGATATTTCATATCATTGGAAACGTACAATATTTGTCATTGTTACTAACTTATTTCACTTTTTGTGTCTGAGTTATTTCACTAAACATTGTATTTTCAAGGTTCAAATACATCTTGCAGGTACCAGAACTTCATTTCTTTTTTTTAACTGAGTAACATTCTATTGTGTGTAGATAACCACATTTTCATAATTTATTCATTAAGTGATGGACACTTGAATTGTTTCTACCATTTGGTTATTGTGAATAATGCTGCAGTGAATACTGGCATACAGTTTTCTGTTTGAGTGGAATCGCAAGGTCTGATAGAATTTCTGTTTTTAACTTTTTGAGAAACTAGTAGACTGTTTTCCAGAGTAGCTGCACCACTTTGCACGCCCACTAGCAGTATATGAGGGTTCTAGTTTCTCCACATCGTCCCCAACACTTACTTTCCATGGTTCTGATAACAGCCATTCCAATGGTGTGAAATGATATCTCGTTGTGTTTTTTTTTTTTGCATTTCTCTAATGACTAATGACGTTGAACATCTTTTCCCATGACTGTTGTCCCTTTTTATATGTTACTATTGGCCATTTTTATACCTTCTTTGAAAAAAAGTTTTTTCAAATCCTTTGCTCATTTTTAAGTAGAGTTTTCTGTCTTTTTTGTTGTTAAACTGTAGGAGTTTTTTATATATCCTGGATATTAAACACTTACTAGGTATATGATGTCAGCGATTGAATTGTGACACCCCACCCCCCCCCGCCAAACATATGTGTCAACTTGGTTAGGCTGTGATGCCCAGTATTGTGTGGGTGTCTTCCATTTTGTGTAATTTTTGTCTGTGTTGTAAATCTTAATTTCTGCCTGTTGTTAACGAGTGAAGATTAGACTGTATTAAAGAGGATTGGGGTGGAATGTAAAACCTTGCTCAGGTTGCACCCCTGATCGTAGCAATTACACTCCTAGCTATATACCCAAAAAGACTTGAAAGAAAAGACTCAAACAGAACACTATACACCAGTGTTGACTGCAGCATTATTCACAGTAGCCCAATGGCAGTCATTGTAAAAGTGCTTCACAATACTCCCCTTGGTCAGCTACATACTGATGCCAGCACGTAGTCCACCCTTCAAAGCAATTTTGGAACTCTTCCTGGAATGGCCATTGCACACAGTGGCATGGTGGCAAGTTTATGAATTTAATTGTATGGTTGTCTCTGAAGGAGTTTTTAGCCAGTGAATAAGTAAGTGTATTGGAACACCCTCCTTACTCACCTGAGTTGGTCCCCAGTGACATTGTCCTTTACCCAAAGATAAAGAAAATATTGAAAGGAAGACATTTGATGACATTCAAGACATTAAGAGTGATGGGGAAGGGAGAAGTCAAACATTCCTGGAGAAAAGGAAAATATGCAAAGGAAAAGAAGTGTGCAAACTTACATGTTCAAAGCAATTCAGGCAGTTTGGTGTAATAGAACCAAAGATGTATTCTGAGGTAGAAGTGTTCCATGTGATAAGAAGAAGAGAAAGTTAATGTACAGAGTATATTAAGATTATTAGAGCTGAGAAGATCAGCAGACTTCGGTGGCTAGGGTAAGAAGGAGTTGATCCAGATTGGCTTAGAAACCGGTGAAAGATGGACATATTTGGAAGAAAGAGGAAAACTGAGGCATTTTGTTGAATGTGAGGCCAATACATGAAAATTAAAGGATAAAGTAATAAAAAATACCCTCAAAGAAGAAAAGTTTTGTTTTAGCCTCATAAGAAGTTAAGAGAGCAATAAGAAGAAGCCTAAAACTTATCTTAAGAGCTTTTTGTAGAATGTAATTCCTTTTCCACCCCTGTTCTCCAGTGTTTTTTTTATTTCTGGAATGTAGTCTGACTTAGGGGCCAAAGGGATGGTTTATCTCTCTAAGCAAATACATTCCTCTCTCCGTAAGCCTGACTCAGGTTCCTCTGAGTCAGCGTAATCAGTGTAGAGTGCACAAGGGATGTTCTTACCCACAGTCAGAATAGGAGATTTTTTACATGGTTACAAAGGAAAAAGATTTATTGTTGTAACTAATCTGCTTTTATTTGTACTTGTCACAAGGACTTACATATTTATTGGGTATTTCTAGATGTAATCGTTTCCCATAGGTTTTGTTTTTTGTTTGCTCCTTCCTAGTTGCTGATTCTAACAGTAGTTTGTCTTCAAAAGGTTCTGTAGGACTAGTTACCCCTACTGGTTATGGTTATTACCGTAATAAATGTCAAGTTTAGAAAGGATTTAAAAGTTAGGAAGTCAAATCTCAAGACATGCAGCCAGAGTTTCAATCTTCACCAAGAATCTGTTTAACAGAGAGGTCACAAGCTAGAGAAATTTCTCCCAGGTAGGGTTATAGAGTTGGTTGGTATTATTTTTAAATCAACCTATTACACATAAAGGATTTCTAGCTTCTCTTAGAAGAATAAGACTTGACGGTACTAGGTGTGAATTCCTGCATGGCGACAGTTAACGAGGCCTGACTGGTAACTGCCCCACCTTAAGGGGTGTTCAGTATTTATCTCACAGTACACGCCACCATTCATTGTATATCTGGCCACTCCACCCCTTTACTTTACCTGCCTACATCCGTAGGTTTTTCAGCTTTGCTGTCCTGAAGTCTTACCTCTACTGCAACAGGAAGTAAGATACTTTTAGGAAAGCAGGACACTTCCATTCCGAATGGCTGTATTACAGAGTTCTTTTCAAGTACTCATTTTAAACTCGTCTCCCTCGAAGCTGTAAGTAAGCCATCATAAGTAATTCCTCCTCAGCATGAAAAGCCTTCATCATAAAGGGTCTTCCCATAAGGTGTCCTATCTTTGAAGTTGGATAAAACAAGTTGTGTAAATTATACAGTTTTAATTGTTTTATTAGTTTGAAGTACATTTGATGGCATTATGTGTGGAAAAGAACTTTGGGTAAATAGCTGCCGTGGCACCTTCCAAATGAGGCCCCAAATCATCAGTTACCACAGCCCAATATCTTCTACCATCAGCTGTCACAGCCTCTCTCCATCCATCGTGGCAAAAATAAGGGCCAAAATCTACACCAGATGGTCATTTGCAGGGGATGAAGTGGATGTTCTTGAATCTCCATTGGATTCTCATTGCTCCAAGTGGAGCAGTTTTGTTTGTAAACAAAACCATGCATCCCAAAATGAGCCTTGTCACTGAAGATGATATTTTGGCCAAAAACAAGGTAAGCTTCCAAATGCTACAGAGCCCAGTCAACAAATGTGTGGTACAGTCTATGGTCGTTGGACTTCAGTTCTTGAGTTAAGACAGTTTTGTAAAGATAAAACTTCAAGTCTAGATGTAAAATCTGCCAAAATGTGGTCAAGAAAAGGCCAAGTTCTTGGGCCTTTTGTGAGAAATTGACTGGGATGGGTGATCGTGCACACTGCAACAAACAGTGGCAGTGTTTTCAGTGGAACATGCGATTCGTTGACAGAGATTGTCTGATTGGCAGCAGACCCAGGCGTCTCAAGATTTTTTTTTTTTTAACATAACTGAGTGAAAATGTACATTCACGTATAAATTTACATGCCCACCTATATGCAGCTTCCACTGCTCTCCCTGTCCAGTGACTGCACACTATTCCTCTCTGCTCCATACATGTCTCATCCTCCCAACAGCCTCCTTTCCCCTCCTCTCCGTCCACTCCCCTTCCTCCAGCCAGAGGTCAGTAAGATGATATCCTATAGATGTATAGAACCATAAAGTGCTTCCAATATATGGTCACTCTGCATTGCCAAGTCCAATCCATTCCTGTCCAAAGAGTGGACCTTTGTTATAATTTATGGGAAAGGGCAGCATCAGGGCCGGGGGCCACACTCTCAGAGGAACCCCAAAACCACTGGACCATCAATTGAGGTCTGTTAATGGAGATCTCAGGATGCACCCCTTTTTATTCTTGTGTTGCCAGTGAGACTTCTCTCTGTGAGCTCCATCGTGGCTATCACTGGTGGTGGCCGGGCACCATCCAGTTCTTCCGCTCCCAAGTCGATGTAGGCACCCACTCTTGTGGGTCTCTCTGTCTTCTCGGTTGTCTTTACCGCATGTCATTTTGGCCCTCGGTGAGCATCCGTTCCTGCTGAGTTGGGACCATTTGCTGTGTCCTCGAATGGCAGCTTGGCAGCTTTTAAGACCCCAGACACCACTCACCAATGTGGGGTGCAGAGAGCTCTCTTAGCAAAACGCTAGTTGTGCCAATTGGCCTGGAATTCGCCTAACAGCATGGTCCCCCGCCCCCTGCCCCAGCTACTCTATCCTTGCAGTATTGAGTCAAAATGGAAGGAGTACTCAAGTTATGCTGAAGTCCACTTAATGTTGTTCTTGTTTCTAATGTGTGCTATCACTGCTTTCTCCCAACTAGATTTCTAGTAACTATCTAAACTAAGCCCTCCCCCCACACCCTCCCTTCCTCCCTCCCTCCCTCCCCTCCCTTGCAGCTGTCAAAGAGTCTTTTCTTCTATACACAAGTCTGTTTTTGAGGTCTTATCGTAGAGGTCTCGTACAGTATTTGTCCCTTTGTCGCTGACTACTTTCACTCAACATAATGTCTTCCAGTTGAAACCAGGTTAGGAGATGTTTCCTGGAATCATCGTTATTCTTTATCATTGCATAGTGCTCCATTGAGTATATGTACCATAGTTTACCTATCCATTCTTCTATTGTTGGGCATCTGGGTTGATTCCATCTTTTTGCTATCGTGGACTGTGCTGCGGTAAACATTCTGGTGCATGTGTCCGTTGGTGTGAAAGGCCTTAAATCTGTAGGATATATTCCAAGTAGTGGAATTACTGGGTCAAATGGTATATCGATATCCATTTTTTTAAGGAAGTGCCAGATTGCCTTCCAAAGAGGCTGGACCATTTTGCAACCCCACCAACAATGTAGGAGGGTTCCACTTTCTCCGCAGCCTCTCCAGCATTTTTGTTTTGTGTTTTTTGGATCATGGCCAATCTTGTTGGGGTGAGATGGTATCTCACTGTTGTCTTGATTTGAATTTCTTTAATAACTAAAGATCATGAATATGTCCGCATGTGTTTTTTGGCTGCCTGGATCTCCTCTTTAGTGAAGTGTCTGTCCATCTACTTTGCCCATCGCTTAATTGGATGGTTTATCTTCTTCTTCTTGATATTTTGTAGTATCTTATAGATTATAGAGATCAGGCGTCGGTCTGACATAGAGTTGCCAAATATTTTTTCCCATTCTGTGGGTGTTCTTGTCTCAAGATTTTTGACTAAACTTTGAACTGTTCTCTGGGTGAGACAGTTATGCACATCATACATTTCATGTAATGCACATAATGTTTGGGAAACAGAACACCAGTTTTGATGATAAACTGTCATGGCTGTTTGTCAAGACCAGTTTAAAAAAACATGATACTAAAAGACCACAACTGATGGTCCAGGGGCCTCAGGGTTCCCCTGGGAGCATGGTCCCGGCCCTGATGCTGCCTCTGTCCATAAATCATAATGGAGGTCAATTCTTCGGACAGAAATGGATTGGACTTGGTGACACAGAGCAACCATATCATGTGTGCACTTTATGGTTTCATGCATCTATAAGATGTCATCCTGCTGACCTCTTACTGGAGGCAGAGGAGAGGGTGGAGAGGAGGGGATAGGAGATTGTTAGGAGGATATGACATGTTTACAATGGAGAGGAGGAGTATGCTCTTACTAGGCAGGGAGTGCAGTGGGAGCTGCACATAGGTGGGCATGCAAATTTATACAGGATTGTACGTTTTCACTCAATCATTATAAAAAAAAAATTAAATGGAAATAAATGCCCGAACTGGACCCCACTAGAGGTCTGACTTCCCCCTGGCAAAAAAAAAAAAAAAAAAAAAACATGATAAATGTGGGTGCTATCTGCTATAGCTTCACAAGTATCACTGCCATGAGCTGTCAAAAATAGAACATCCTTATTGGAAGACCCTTTAGCATGAGTCGGATCTGACTCGACGGCACTTGGCTGGCAGGCTTTAGCTTGATATATTTGAAAATGACGCTCATGTCACCAATGTTTTCTCGTCCATCAAACTTACTGATTAAACTCATTTGGAGGCACTTTGGCATGTACTAACTATCTCAGCTTAGTGTGTGTGTGTGTGTGTGTGTGCATGTGTGTGCTCAGTAAATGGTTGTGTATTGGAATTGAACTGATTTTTAATTAGAGATGACTGTAGCATTCCCCGCTAATTGGCAGCAGCTGCAGAAGATCCATAGTGGCAAAAGGAAGTGATTGGAGGGAGCAAATCTTGGTAAAATAAAGAAGGACTCCATATAAGTTCTCTGTCTCTCCAGTGTCCTTCAGTGCACTTTCAGTTCAGCTTCCTGTCTTGGGTCTATTACTCCCAAATTTTTTCTTGTTCTAGATTTATCAGCGAATCAGCTGCTGCCCCCATTATGACCCTTTGCTGGAATACTTGACAGGGTATGAGATGCTGGCCTTGCATGCCCGTCTGTGGGGAGTTCCTGAAGACTGTCTTCCTGCATATGTTAACAGTATACTAAGTGCACTCAGCCTGGGTGCCCTTGCAGACACACTCATCAAGAACTTCAGGTAAGACAGCACCTTGCCAGCATAGCTTCTCTTCACACATTCAGATTTAAGGAAGAAGGGCTTGCTGTAGGCAAGGATGAGGTCTCAGTGAAAGAGGCTTTGATACTCAGACCAGATTCCCATCTGAGAGACTTGCTCGTACCCTATCAATCCGTTCTGTGTCCTTCGCCATTTTTTAGAACGTATTTCCCTGTGGTTCTGGGATCCTCTGAAAACCCACCACTGAGTGGTTTTAGCTTCAGCATTCAACTCACAAGACCATTGCAGGCCATACTGGGCAGCATTCTACTTAGAAGGATACAGGACAGGAGATGCAGCAGGGCAGCATCAGGTGTGCTCTTCTGTGGGAATTCGTGCAGCAGAGTTCAGATGTAAGATGACGAAACCCACCTTGGATAGTTGTGGGCGCCTCCCTGGCATAGAAGCCTCATGCTCCATCAGAGGCTATATCGCTTATAACACAATTCCTTAGGTATAGCTTCCAGAAGGAATGAGCCTAACAAAGGGTAAAGGTCACTGCAGTCAAGGAAGCCTAAAGAATGACTTGTCAGGGGCCACCTACAATAATTTATATTTATTGGTAAGGTAATATTCAGAACAAAGGAGAATGAAGAAAACCAAAGATACCAGGAGAATACTAGTCCCAGGACTAATGGACCTTATGAACCACAGCTTCTATCAGCCTGAGCCCAGAGCAGCTAGGTGGTACCCAGCTACCACCACCAACCACTCTGACAGGGATCATAAAAAAAGGGTCTTGGACAAAGTGAGAGAAAAATCTGGAATAAAATTCAAATTCATCAAAAAAGACCAGACTTGCTGGTCTGACAAAGGCTGGAGGGACACTTGAGACCGCAGCCCCTGGGCACTACACTAACTCGGAACTAAAGCCACTTCCAAAGTCCACCTTTCAGCCAAAGATTGGCTGGGCCTAAAAAACAAACAGTAACACATGCGAAGAGCATGCTTCTTAATTCAATCATGCAGCTAGACCAAATGCGCAACAGTTGCTCACAAGCAAAGATGATAAGGCGGCAGAAAGGGACAGGCAACTAGATGAATGGACACTGAGACCCCAGGGTGGAAAGGGAAAGGGAGAGAATGCTGACACATTGTGGGGATTGCAGCCAGTGTCACAACAAAAATAGGGTATAACTTTTTGAAGGAGGAACTAAAAAAAAAGTCCGGGTATTAGCCAAGGTTGTGGAGGGCATAAAGGGAAGAATAGCTGCCGTAAAGTGAAAGAAGGACTCTAAGGAGAATTTGAAGTTGTTATTGTTAGGTTTCTTTGAATCATTTCCAACTGACAGCACAATAAAACAAAACACCACCCAGTCTGCCATCCTCGTGAACATTGTCATGCTTGAGCTAATCGTTGCAGTCACTGTGGCAGTCCATCTCATTAAGGATCTGGCTTTCTGTCACTGTCCCACTACTTTACTAAGCATGATGTCCTTCTCCAGGGACTGGTCCTTCCTGATAACATGTTCTGAGTATGTGTCAGACAAAGTCTTGCATCCTTGCTTCTAAGGAGCATTCCAGCTGTACCTCTTCCAAGACAGATGTCTTCATTCTTTTGTCGGTCTGAGGCCATAAGTCAAAAGTATCAATCTTCTTCAGTCTTCCTTATTCAGCATCTAGCTTTTACATGCATATCATGCAATTGAAAACATTATGGCTTGGGCAGGGTGCACATGAGTCCTTAAAGGAGTGTCTTTGCTTTTTAACACTTTAAAGAAGCCTTCTGCAGCAGATTTACCTGATATAGTTCATCCTTTGATTTCTTGTCTGCTGCTTCCATGGATGTTGATTGTGGATTCAAATAAAGTGAAATCCATGACAACTTCAGTCCTTTGTCCATTTATCATGATGTTGCTTATTGGTCTAGTTGTAAGGATTTTTGTTTTCCTAATGTTGAGGTGTAATCCATACTGAAAGCTATGATCTTTGCATTACATCTGTAAGTACTTACAAGTCTTCTTCATTGTCAGCAGACAAGGTTGTGTCATCTGCATAAATCAGGTTTTTAATAAACCTTCCTACAAGATGAGGTTGTGTCTTAAACCAGTCTCTTTTGAGATATAAAACAGAGACATGAGTAGAGACATGGGGAGCTCCCACTACCAAGAAACAAGAACCAGGAGAATAGTGGATCCTTTGTACCCAGGAGCCTTGTACAGAGAAGCTCCTTGACCAGGGAAGGTTGACGACAAGGACCTTCCCCCAGAGCTGACAAGAGAAAGGCTTCCTCCAGCTCTGGCACCCTCAATTTGGATATCTAGCCTCCTAGACCATGGGAGAATAGACTTCTCTTTGTTAAAGCCATCCACTTTTGGTATTTCCAGTATAACAACATTAGGTGACTAAGACAGCTACCTCCTGAAATAATAAAATTTTGACAAGTTCTTTTTGGTACAGTGACTCCATGTCTTCCTTCCGTCTTCTTTTGATGATTCCGATGTAATTCAGTATTTTGCCTGTAGAATTTTTCACTAATGAAGCTCAAAGGTTGAATTTTTACTTCAGTTCTTTGAGCTTTAGAAATGCCAAGCATGTTCTTCCCGTTTGGTTTTCTGACTGCAGATCTTTGCTTATGTCATTATAATACTTTACTTTGCTATCAGTTGTCCCTGGTCAAGAATCTTCTCTGCACAGGGATTCTGGGTCCAAAGGATGCACTATTCTCCTGGCTCTTGTTTCTTGGTAGTGTGAAGTCACCATGTCTTAGTGTTCACTTCTCTCTTTTCTATCCTAAAAGAGATTGGTTTAAGACATAACCTCAGTACTAGTATTTTCAGGCTGCCCTTTGTGATCCTCTGTCCAGCACTTCATCAGTTCGTCCTTTCACTTTAGCTACTCAACATCTGGGAGCAAGTTTCAGAGTCTCCTCTGACATACATTTTGATCTTTTCTTTCTCTCCTGTTTTTTACTGACCTCTTGGCTTCTTCACATATGATGTCTTTGATGTCATTCCACAACTCATCTGGTTTTCCGTCATTAGTATTCAGTGCGTCGAGTCTGTTCTTGAGATCATCTCTGAATTCATTGGAATATACTCAGGGTCATACTTTGGCTCTCAAGGACTTTTTTTAATATTCTTCAGGTTCAGTTGGAACTTTGGTATGAACAGTTGGTGGTCTGTTCCATAGTTGTCCCCTGGCCTTTCTATAACTGATGACAGTGAGCTTTTCTGTTGTTACTTCTCACGGATGTAGCTGATTTGATTCCTGTGTGTTCCGTATGGTGGGGTCCACATGTATAGTCACTGCTCATGTTGCTGAAAAGGGTATTTGCAATGAAGTCATCGGTCTTGCAAAATTCTGTCATGTTATCTGATGTCGTTGCTATCACCAAGGCCATATTTTTCAGCCACCAATCCTTCATTTGAAGTTGGCACTCAATAAATAATAAAATTGGGGCGGGGGATGGAAGGCTTCTTTAAAGTGTTAAAATCCAAAGATATCACATGGAGGACTAAGATGTGCCTGGCCCAAGCCATGGTGCTTTCATTTACCTCACACATGTTCCAAAGCTGGACAATGAAAAAGAAAGACCAAAGAAGAAGGGCGCACTTGAATTACGGTGTTAACCCACCCACTACCCACTGCCATCGAGTCGGATGGTTTTGGTGAAGAATTTGACTATACCGTGGACTGCCAAAAGAAGGAACAAATCTGTCAGGAAAGAAGGATGGCCAGAGTGTACCATAGAAGTGAGGATGGTAAGATGTTATCTCATGTACTTTGGGCATGTGATTAGGAGCGCCAGTCCCTAGAAGAGGGAGGGCATCATGCTAGATGAGCAGAGGGTTGACTAAAAACAGGTAGATTCTCAGAGAGATGGATTGAGACAATGGCTGGAGAAGTGGGCTAAAACACAGCAATTGTGCAGATGATACTGAACCTGGCTAACATTTCATTCTGATGCATGTAGGATCACTATTAGTTGGAACAGATTCAGTGGCACCTCACAACAACAACAAAAAAATATGAAGAGCAAAAGAGCCACCTTGCACAGCCCACTAAACTAAATCTTATCATGTAAAATTATGAGAAATGTAAAAATACTATTTTTAAAAATGGCTTGTCAGGTGTTTCTTGTTCTCCCATTCTTGGTGTACTTTATCAATTCATTTACCCTAAGCAATGTTGCCTGGTATTATGGTTAACACTCTGTGGTTATTGCAAGAAACATACCTAGAGAATTAGACAAAGTCGAATTCTCATGCACAATGGATGAAAAGTATAATGCACTAAGATGTTTTCAGGACTCATTTGCCAACAATAGACACGAGGTTGTCTGTATAAAATATGTCTGTTAAATATATACAGATACACATGTATGTGCATGTATATGTGTACATGTGTGCTGTCAAGTCGATTCTGACTGTTAGTGACACTATATGAAAGAATGTATAAGAAAAACAGGTAAAATGCTGCTAAGAACAAGTACAGGACAATTCCATGATATTTACTAAGCTCAGCATTAAATATAATTTATATGTAGGAGTGAGTACAATGCATAATTTCCACTCTTTCTTGCCATTTCGTCTTTAAACCTTCCCCCATGTAGTAATGGCAGCAGACGTAAGCTAAGTGCAGGTATCGCCCTGCTGGGAAGGCCTGACATCATCTTCATGGAGAAACCATCCTCCAGCATGGATCCTATGGCCCGACGCCTGCTCTGGGACATGATCTCACAGATCCGTGAGTCCGGCAAGGCCATTGTCATCATCTCCCATAGGTGTGACTTGTATCTTCATTGAGGGGTGGCAGAGAAGGGATTTGTACTTGGTACCATGAGGATGTGGTTGAGGCTAACTTTGCTGGGATCTGTTACTCTCACTGAGGAAGCAATGTCTATGATTTCTGCCAGAAGAAATAACCTAGCGTCCTTAAATGAGATCTCTGGAAACTTCTCTTCCAAAGTAGGGAAGTAGAACTAAATTGGGGCTACCTTTTACTGCAGATTTACTGCATGTGCCACTTGGTTTCTGTTTTTGTTTTGACTACAAGAGAGTATCTCTGTTCCTGAGACCTCGTGTGGATCCTAACTAATGGTCATAGCAGGTCTTTTCCGATTCAGAGCATCACAGGCTTTCTCATCATGGTGGCCCTCTTCAGCACTTCCACTGTCTTGTCCTTATTTTCCAGTATGGAAGAATGTGAGGCTTTGTGTACAAGACTGGCCATTATGGAAAATGGAAAATTTCAGTGCCTGGGCAGTCCACAGTATCTCAAGAACAAGTTTGGAAGTGGATATACCCTAAAGGCCAGAATCAAGAAGAGTAAGTCGCTGGTAGAACAGCAGGCGCTAAAGACGTTCATCAAAACAACATTTCCAGGTACTAAAGCTTAGGTAGGAAACCCTGGTGGCATAGTAGGTTAAGTGCTATGTCTGCTAACCAAAAAGTCAGCAGTTAAAATCTACCAGACACTCCTTGGAAACTCTCTGGGGCAGTTCTACTCTGCTCTTTAGGGCCACCATGAATCAGAATTGACTTGACGGCACTGGCTTTTTTTAAGTTTAGGTATGACCTTCCTAGTCAAGTTTCTCATGAGACCTAGTGTTCCGAAGCTTTCCCAGATTATGTGAGATAAGAGAAAAGGAGGCCCTAGAACACTGCTCTGTCATGAACCGACTACAGTGCTTTATTGTCCGTGTGACTCTGACTAGGACTACATACTACATGATTCTTCCTAACTACAGAATAATTCTTAGTTACCCATGCACTGATCATTCATCCCAGTTTTTATGATTTCTGCCTGTTCCCTTAGCCAAGATGTGCTCAAGGAATGCTAACTAACATTGACAGCCCTCTTCTCATCTTTCAGGCAGAATTTTTTTTGTATGACACATCCACCTACACATACAACCAACAAATAAGTGTCTATATAGTGCAGATGTCCTCCCTACAGTCCATGTGCCCGCACAAGTCTGTTTTCTCTCTGGGCATGTGGTAAAGTGCTTCAACTTTCTGGATTTGGTAGGCTTTGCTTGTCAGATTAAGTTGCAGTGGAAAAGCTCCTGAGAGTCCCGCAAGGTGAAAGGGAGAGTCCCTGACTGAGCACTGGCACTCTTTGTGGTCAACCATCTAAGCTACATGGGTCATTCTCAGCAGGGGACAAAACATCCAAAAATTATCAATCCACATGCTGTGAATGCCTGAGCTTAGGAAGACTATCACTTATCTCTCTGATTAATACTGCAACAGCCTTCAAACTCTCTCCCAGGATTTAGTCTTGAGCTCCACTCTTGAATCCATTCTACACACTCAGATCTGAGTGGACAGATAGAAGAGGGTCACACCATGAAGGCCTTTGGTACCATGTTAAGGAGTTTAGATCTAATCCAAAAAGCAATGAGCAGCTTTTTCTCCATTCTTGTCCCCCACAGTTCCCGTTACACACTCTCACACAGCTAACACCTACCCAGTAAATGTCACATCTCGGCTTGGAGGTTGTTATATTTTATGGAAATCTCTGATCTGTGCTTCTTCGATACTCCAGCTGTCTTATATGTTTACATAGCATTCTCTGTGATATTCATTGCACGTATAATTACATGTTTCATTTTTGCCACCTTTGGTTAGTCATTGGTTAGCATAGTGCCTGGCAGTAGGTATGTAGTAAGTTTTTGCTTGAAACAAGATATGATTTCGGCAGGTCATTCTGACTTCAGAGTATAGACTAGTGATAAGCCTTTGCTGTCTGTTTCCACGCTTGCCTTTTCATACTTAATTCAGATGTTAGTCTAATCGGCTGTATTTCTCACTTGTAAGTTCCATTAAGCTAAGGACTGTGCTTAGGAATGGCAATAAAATTGGAGCCCAGCTGAGTATGGAAACTGTCGTGTACTTTTATTCGTATCACTTAGGGTTTTGTCAGTCAAATCAGGCCACAGAAAGGATGAGGAAATATTTGGCCTCCTTGTGATGAAATTCAAAGATTACAAAATCATTAAAAAGTCTTCCTAATTTTAGTCATGATGTACTTACCAGGTTCCTAGAGCAGTATCTTCTTCCTTGCTGAAAGGATTACTTTTTCTCACAAAAAGACTAAAAGGACTGGAGTTTAGCCTAGCTGCAGATGTTCTGCAGAGATGCAGAACAGCTGGGTGTTGTGAGCTGACAAAAATAAAAAGCCTTGATCTACAACTTTTTTTTTTTAATTCCTGTTACGCACAATGCAAACCGTGGTGGCATAATAGTTAAGTGCTGCATCTGTTAACCAGAAGGTCAGCAGTTCAAATCCTCTAGGCATTCCTTGGAAACTCTGTGGGGCGATTCTGCTCTGTAGGAATAACATGAATTGGAATCGACTTGACAGCACTGGGTTTGGGTTTGGTATTGTGCCTCAACTTTTCTTACTAAAGCCTCTTCCACTTGTCTGTCATGCTTCCTCCAAGTCCAGGTCTAGTCCTGGTTTTCCTTTTCTGTCTACAGTGTCCCTCTGGATGGAGCCCGTTTGCCCAGTAAAGATCTCTTCTAGCTTAGTTACTTCTTAGCAGAACCAGATGGCTATATCTTGCCTTCACTGTCTGCCAACCTAAGGCTTGAACATACTATTTTTCCCCAGTTATTTTTTCCTTTAAAAACAAGATAGATTAAAATTATACTATTTAATGTTTTAAAGTTGTCTCCATTAGAATATTTAGGTATTGTTGGTTGCCACTGAGTTGATTATAAGTCATCGCAACCAACTGTGCACAGAGTGGAGCTGCTGTATGGGATTTACAAGGCTTTGACCTCTTGGACGTGTATCACCGGGCCTTAACTTCCTAAGTGTCTCTGGGTGGGTTTGAACTGCCAACCTTTTGTTTAGTCGAGTGGTTAACCATCTGTGCCATCTAGCAACTCCTGTGTTTGGGTAGTACTGTTGTTGCTGGGTGCCATCAAGCCCGTTGTTGACTCACTGTGACCCTACATGTCAGGGTAGAACTGCTGCCTAGTGTTTTCCAGGCTGTAATCTTCACAGAAGCAGATCGCCGTGTCTTTATTCCCAGAGGCACGAGGTAGTCTCAGAGCATCAGCTGTCTGGTTAGCAGCTGAGCACCTAACTGCTGCACTGCCAGCACCACTTACATTTAGGTCTCTGGTTGTCAGAGGACGTAAAGTCAAGGCCAGCCCTGGTACAATAGAACAAAACGTTGCCCATTCCTGGGTGATCCTCACAGTTGCTGCTGTGTTTGAGTCCATTGTAACCACTGTGTGAATCCATCTCATTAAAGGTCTTCCTCTTTTTTGCTGATACTCAGTTTTACTTAGCATGATGTCCTTCTCCAGGGACTAGCCCCTCTGATCACTTGTCCAAAGTACATGCGAAAAAATCTCACCATCCTCCTTTCTATGAAGCATTCTGGCTGTACTTCTTCCAAGACAGATTTGTTCCTTCTTTTGGCAGTCCATCGTATATTCAGTATTCTCCAACACTGTAATTCAAAGGCAGCAATTCTTCAGTCTTCCTTATTTTATCGTGTGGCTTTGGCATGTATATGAGGTGACTGCAAGTACCATGGCTTGGATCAGGCATACCTTAATCAAAGTGACATCTTTGCTTTCTAATGCTGTAAAGAAGTTTTTTGCAGCAAGTTTGTTCATTGCTACAAATTGTTTGATTTGTTGGTTGTTGCTTCCATCGGTGCTGATTGTGGATCCAAGTAAAATGAAATCTTCAGCTTCAGTGTTTCCTCCACTCAATACAATTTGATTCAAATAATAACTTAGTACCCTCAGAGAAAAGGAGCCAAGGTGGCGTAATAGCTAAGTGTATTTAGATAAAATATATATATATATATATATCTAGGTATAGGATACTGCATATGCTGTTCAGGTACAGTGCTAATTGTGGGGCACAGATAAAAGTGGTAGAGAAATTCAGAAGAGCGAGAGAGAAATAGAGGCTGGAGTTGTCATGGAAGGCTTCACCGAGGTAATGGGACTTCATCTGGGGATTTAGAATGAGTGCCTTTTCCAGGAGACCAATTTGTCAGTAACAGACATTATTTTCAGCCATTAGTATTTGCCAGCCACAGTGTTTGGTGCTAAGTCTGTAAATAAAAGATTAAACAAAAAGTGATCCCTGACTTCATGGAGTTTATAGCGTAACAGGTAAGGCAGACCCATCAAGAGAAAAAAAAATTACAACACTAATTCCCAATAGTTAACATTGACTGAGTAATTTTAAAAGAGCACATATATTGCTTTCAGTTGTAATCTAAACTCACCATGGCCAGTTTGGAGTCACTGTCAACGGACTTTTATTGTTCTTGATAATTCTTGCTCTGTCTCAGAATAAGCAAATCATCTGCCTTTTGTCTAGCTCTGCAGTATCAGGCAGATAAGGAGACCTGCATCTGTGTCTCTGCCACTTCACATTGGAGTCAGTGGCTTTTCAAAGTGCTTTCTCCTGCCTTCAGTCATTTCATTCTGATGCCTGAATATTCCATCCATGTCCTCATTTTTTTCTTCTGAGGGGAAGATTCCCCTTTTGCCATTTCAGTCCCTTGTTTTCTTCTGCTCGTGGCTGAAACAGAAAGACTAGGCCTCTGCGTTCTCCTCTCTCTTCCCCTCCATCTATTTTCCCATTCTTTGAGTTGTTGTTGGATGTACTTGAATCAGTTTTGACTCATCATAACCCCATGCAACAGAGTAGAACTGCCCTGTAGTCTTGACAAATGTAGATCACCAGGTATGTGTCCCCAGAGTGGCTAGGTGAGTTTGAACTTTTTTTTTGATGTCACAATGTTATTTTGTGCCCCTGGTAATGCAGTGGTTAAGGGCATGGCTACTAAGCAGAAGGTCAGCAGTTCAAATCCACCAATTGGGACCAACTTAATGGTACCTAACAACAACATAGGACAACGTAGAGCAACATAGGTCCTATAGAGATCCTGTAGGACGGAGTAGAACAACACAGGTCCTATAGCGACCCTACAGGACAGAGTAGGACTGTTGCATGGGGTTTGCAAGGAGCAGATGATAGATTTGAACTCCTGTCCTTTTGGTTAGCAGCTGAGCTCTTAACCACTCTAGGTTCTCTTGAGACAGAATCAACTTGGTGACAGCAGGTTTTATGTTGGTATTTGAATCAAATAATAACACTGGCCACTCGGGCTTTCTGTTCTTCTATTTAAAGAAATCAAATATTTTTGTGTAAATGTTTTTAAAATACTGAGAAAGTAACATACAACTGGGTGCCATTAAAAATGAGCTGCTTTCAAGTAGACTCCAACTCATGGTGACCTCATGTTTGTCAGAGTAGAACTGTGTGCCACAGGATTGGCAGTGACTGATGTTTGGAAGTAGGTCACTGGGCGCTTTGGGTGGACTTGAACCTCCAACACTGTAGTTTGCAACTGAGCATGTTAACTCTCTGCACCACCCAGGGGCTCATGATGCCATTGGAACCCCTGGAACTGTCATCCTGGTGAGTCAGAGCTATGACTCACATGCGTGTTTTCACGTAACTACAATTTAAGTCACTACTTTGGCTTAAATTAGTTTCCTATTGCTGCTTGAGCAAATTACCGAAAACTTAGTGGCTGATAGAAATGAATTCCTGATTTTTTCAAGGATTGCTCCTTCCAAAATGCATGAAACCCAGTCATTTTAAAGAATGTTCCCAAAGTAGAATATTACCTACTAGTTTTACTGTAAAAGGGAGAAAGATTTTTCCTTCAAGTACAATTAAAGGAGGTCAGAATATCAATTGCAGGGAAGAAACTATAGCCGGGAAGAAAGTGAGAGAAGTATCTTTTTCCATTGGTACTTTTCCCTGTTGCAAATACAGGGGCACAAAATAGATGTGTGCCTCCTCCCAACAGTCTTTCTCTTGCATTTTCAGGGTGCATAGAAAATAGAAATATATTGAGCAAAAGTCAAACGTGACTAGAAAGAAATTCTGCAAACAACATTTTTTTTTATTAGAAACTTGACTTATCTCCTTTTATGAATTGACTCCACCCACTGCTTTGGTTTGGAAAACACGTGTACCAAGAATCACCCCTCTTCTAATGTTCTGCTAAACACCACTGCCATTCAAGTTATTTCCAACTCACAGTGACACTATAGGACAGGGTAGAACAGCCCAGTAGGGTTTTCTAGGCTGTAAATCTTTACAAAGAAGCAGATGGCCACATCTTTCTCCTGTGGAGCAGCTTTCAAACCATCAACCTGTGGGTTAGCAGTCTAGCACTTAACAACCCTGCCACCAGACTACTTTGTTCCATCCTATCTCTCACAAAACACATCTCTTGCCCTTTCTCAGACAGCTCTCTAAAACATGAGTACCAAAGGATGATCCATTACCACATACCCAGCAAGGACCTTACCTGGAGACAGGTGAGTGTACTGTCAACCTCTCCTAAAACTATAGGTATTTGATTTTAGGGTTGGTGGATGATACAGAGTATTCATACATACTGAGCATGTAGGGTTTCACTGAAGCTTGGCTGCATCACTGTGTCTGAAATCTGGTCTTTTACAGTGTGTATAGTTTCTTCCAAGCTCTCACCGTGGTGATTTTATCAAACATACCTTAGCCATCAATTATTTTGGCCTATTAGTAATTATTTGTACTTGAAAGGCATAGATAGATGAATTCTGTTTCTGCAGGTGTGAGATTTGTAGATTCACAGTGTATTTGGAAATTGATATTGACAGAGGGGTAGAGGGGCAAAGCTTTTCTGCTCTAACATCCTTGCTAAATTAGCTTCATAGGGAGTCTCCAAGGTCATACAAGGGACAGGTAAATAGAGCCTTCTCCACAAACCTAGTATTTTTTCCCCACCCTTCCCTCTGAGGGGCCTTGGTAACTGGTCCTTCTGCTGCCCTGTAGGTATTTGGTATATTGGAGTCAATCAAAGATGAATATGGAATAGAAGATTATTCTGTTAGTCATAACACACTGGAGCAAGTCTTCCACAGCTTTGCCGAAACACAGATTCAAAAAGAACAAAATTATAAAGGTGATTAAGAGTGGTTCCAACACCATTTCTTACCTCCTTACCGTCCTGCCTGTAAATGATACAGTAGCAATATTTCTAGGTGTGTGTTTGTGTATATATATATGTATAAAACATTCCCTGGGAATAAAATAATTTTAAAAGAAATTTCCTAGTGACTTTGTCTTCTATTTTTTGGACTAAAGCACATGTTGAAAGTTTTTTCAGATGTATAAAAGATGTAAAAGGAGAAACAAGTGTTCCAAGTGGAGATCTCTCAGCAAAATTTGTATACTTTTTATCCCAGAGCTAGCTCAGATGAAAAGAAAAACTAGCATTTATCAGGTGGAAAACAAAACAAAGCTTTAAAAACTACATCTTGCAATCAAAGTATCTGTCATGTGGACACTGTGGGAGTTTACTGTAAGAGCAAAAACAGGGACACTGCTTGCTGCATAAAGCAGAGTTTCTCAACTCATTCAGATACTGAACAGACAGATTCCACTCCCAGCGCTTCTGCATCAGTAGAACTGCAGTGGGGTCCAGATATCTGCATTTTTCATAACCTCCAGGGTGATTGCGATGTAGGTGATACAGCTCACATGTCGAGACACATCCCAGTGGTATTTACCAGGATATACCTTGGGAACTGGAAACCCTGATGGCTTAGTGAGTTAAGTGCTACTCTGCTAACCAAAAAGTCGGCAGTTCAAATCTGCCAGGCACTCCTTGGAAATGCTATGAGGCAGTTCTCCTCTGACCTGTGCATCACTATGAGTCATCTCAATGGCACTGGGCTCGGACCTAGGGAACTTGCTAAAGATGGTTATCTCAAACACGATAAACAAGAATTTAGAGTAGGGCTGAGTCATGTGGGTTAACAAGCTTCCTGGAAGAAGGTGATGGACATAATGGGTCTTGGAGTCAGGATAACTATATGCCCACTTTTTAACAGCATTATTGAGGTGTAATATTCGTATCATTCACTCATTTTAAGTACACAATTCAGTGATTTTCAGTAAGTTTGCTGAAGTTGTGAACCAGCACCACAATCCAGTTTTAGAACATTTTATCACTCATACCTGTTCAGAGCTAGTCCCTCTTCCCACCCCTAGCTCCAGGAAACTACTAGTCTTTTTCTCTCTTTAGATTTGCCTTTTTGGACATTTCATATAAGTGGAATCACACAGAGTTGTGTTCCTTCTGGAAGCTCTAGGGGAGAATCCAGCCCTTGCCTTTCCCACCTTCTAGAGGCTACCCTGATTCCTTGGCTTGTAGCCACATCACGTCAGCCTCTGCTTCCATTATCCCGTCTCCTGTTCTGACTCATCCTTTTGCCACCCTCTTATAAGAACCTGTATGATTACATTGGGCCCACCCAGATAATCCAAGATGATTGCCCCTTAATCACATCTACAAAGCTCTTTTTGCAATGCAGGGTCACACACTCACAGAGCCTGAGGATTAAAATGTTAATAATATCTTTAAGGGTCCCTTATTATGCAGAAAGTCTGCCATGTTGTATCATGTTTCAGCATTTGTTCCTTTTTATTGCTGACTGACACTCCCTTACGTGGATATACCACAGTTTGTTTCTCCATTCACCAGTTGATTGATAACTTGGTTTTTTCACACTTTCTGGCCATTATGAATAATGCTGCTATGTACAAGTCTTTGTAGACATGTTTTAATTTCTCCAGTACATGTGGCTGCACTGAGAATGTAGCTCAGGTATGAACCTTGCCTGGGCATCGAGTTGGATCTGAGTGTGAGTTGAATCCCTTTCTGGGGAGTCCTGACCCAAAACACATCCCACAACAGATGGCAGCATATCCTCACATCTCTTCCTTCTAGCTTTGAGCACATGTCAACATTCCCAGAGAACTGCTTAGCTAAATGGGTGTGTTATTATAGAGCATCTGGCCAATCCCACAGTTACATCTGTCCCCAGAGAGAATGGAATGGGGTCTGTCTTTGTCATGTAGTGCTGCTGTAACAAATACTATAAGTGGGTGACTTTAACAAAAAGAAACTTGCTCTTCACAGGCTGGAAGGCTGAAAGTCCTAAATCAGGGTGCCAGCTCTAAAAGAAGGCTTTCTCTTTCTGTCAGCTTTGGGGAAAAATCCTTGTCGATCTTTCCCAGTCAAGGAGCTTCCCGGGTGAGGATCCCAGGTCAAAAGAAAGTGCTGTTCACTAATCTCTCTTTTCTTGGTGGTATAAAGAGACCCTGTCTGTGCTCAGTTGCTCTCTTTTATATTTCAAGAGATTAACTTTAGACACAACCTAATCTTGTAGATTGAGTCCCACCTCGTTAACATAACTACCACCCATCCCACCTCATCAAAGAGGTAGGATTTACAATATGTAGGAAAATCACATCAGATGACAACATGGTGAACAGGCACACAGATATTGTGACTCATGGCTTTGTCACATTGGCAAACATTTTGGAGGATGCAATTCAGTCCATAAGAGAGTCCTTCTGTTGCACAAGAAGGGTGTATGCAGACCATCTCCCTACACTGGCTGTGGAGTGAGACCCACTGATCACGGGGGACCAAAACCTACTATTGAAGCTGACCTTGCTCGGTCTCTTCTCTGTGTCAGTACAGCATTGTTCCATCCACTGCCTGTGTGACAGTTGTACTTCAGTTGACGGCTCCAGCACTTGGCCAACTATGGAGTGTGTTACCATCCTCCATGTGATGGGGTCCTTCCCTGGAAGTGGTAACAGCTGTCACTTGCTCAGCAGTATGTAAGAGTGTATTCCCGGTCATGTGGTTCCCAGTTCATTTTATCCTGACTTAACTAACAGTGTAACCAGACCCTACAAATGCCAGTAAATTTCCATTAGTCAGACAAGATTGTCTTAAAACTAGCCCAGCCAGATGTGGCCCATCACACATGCACAGAAGGACCAGCTGTGACCATTAGTTGACCTCAGCAGAGGACCCAGCAAAAGTGGGGCAAATCAGAAGGAAAATCACCACCCAGACCCCATTCTGAAGTGAGATGTCTGACAAGAACCATGTCACCTCCTGTTTCCTGGCTGCTGTAAGTCCTGCAATGCCTTCCTTATGTATTCCTTCTAGAATTTTCCCTCCCCAGTATGCCTGTGTGGCCACTATATTGTTTTCCCAATCACATACAAGTCCTGCTTCCCAGTAGCTCCAGAGTCAGATCTGAGGAACTTCCTCCCAGCTCCTTGCTCTGTGTATTGCTAAAGTTACTTTCTCTTTCTCAGGGGCTGGTGTCCAGACTCTTGGCAGTTCTGGGTGCTCCAGACAGCACCCACCTTCTAGTATTCGACAGCAATGCCCTCTTAACTCTGAAAATCGTCTTTGTTTGGATAATCAACTATATGGCCACACTAATTACAATGCTTTACGCCAGTAGAGGGCGTATCAGCCCATGTTGTCCCACCTCCTCTCACCAAAATGATTCATACAGGCAGAATGTGTCAAAAATAGTACTAATTAGACAAGACTGTAATACAAAACGAGACTAAATGGGCACACCAGCCCAGGGGCAGGAGGAGACAAGCAAGCTGGTAATGGGGAACCCAAGAGTGAGAAGGAGAGAGTGTTGACATGTCGTGGGTTGGCAGCTAGTGTCACAAAACAATATGTGCATTAATTGTTTAACTGGAAACTTGTTTGCTCTGTAAACCATCTATAAAGTACAATAAAAACATAGTGATACTAATTACAGGCTTGATAGTGAAGCATGGTGAGTAGCTCCAGTTCTCAGCTGCTTTTCAGATGCAGAGATTATTTTAAAAACTAAATAAATGGAAATCAAACAAAACCATGAAGATTTTAAGGGACAGAGGGTAGGATAGGAAAGCAGCTAGGAGTCTAAATTTGGTGTTTGAGTATTTTTATCTCAGACATCTGTAAAACCTGCCATCAAAAGGCTAGGAGCACTGCAACAGTCAAGAGCAAGTAGGTAAGCAAAATCCAAACTCCAGGAAGAATTCAGTAGAGGTAGCTGATAGGGTTGTAAGTTCTGAATGGAAAACCAGCTGCAGTTCTTCTGTCTTGTTATACTTCCTCCTGTGCGTGCGCAGGCAAGTCTTAAAAGACATCAACTGCTGGGAAGTTGATTGCTCTAAGGGCACAGGCCACCTGAAGAACCTTTATTTAACATGCACAGTCCTGGATTCCAAGCCCTGGAGATTCAGAGTCAGCAGGTGTGGTGTGGAACCTAGGAATCTTCATTTTGACACATAGCCCATGTTATTTGTGATTCAGAAATCTGACATGAGCTGGTAAGACAACCTGGAGAAGCTTCAAGGCTTTCTGTTGCCTACACCCTTGTTTATCTACTAAACTAAGCCATGGGTATTATAAACAAGAGAGATTTTTAAACTGAATTTAAATTAACACCAATAACAAAATAAAAGAAGTTTGGGGGCTCTCTTCTCTCTCTTTTGTCACTTTTATTTTTCACCCTTTTGTATTCTCCACACTCAACTCTTACTGCTTCCCTCCACCGTGGGGGCTTATTACTGCAAACATTAACGTGTGGGTGGGTGGGTGTGCGTGCGCACGTATGTGTGTGTTATCTCCCGTGTGTGTGTCCCACCTAACCTGATCCGTTGGGTGATGACATTTCAATGACTGGACCAAAGGGTGCACTTAATTAGGAGGTAACTATTAAGAAGTAATGGAGACAGAACTTTGCATTCTATTTTAATGAACATGAATTTGAATGGAACAAAGATGAGGAATCAATGAAGGAATTTAAGCAGGTGGGTGACTTGATCATTGTTTCTCAAACCACTCATGGGTATAGCCCCTTCAAAATTTTTACCGTATCTCCATTTCACCTATAGTTAAATGTTGCTTAAATGAATTTTTCTTTGCAACACATATATTTCAAGAGGAAACTCATTACCAGCATCATTTGTCACAATCAAATGAGACAAGTATTAAAATGAATCAGTGTTCATCCATGTACCAACTTGAAATCATCTCATGCACCACTGGTGGTGAGTCGGCTACATTTGGGGCAACTATGGCAAGATGTGGATTGGGTTGACAGTGCCCTTTTGAAGGTAGACAAAACAGTGAGGAAGCTAGTGGACAGTAATAATAACTGAACTGTGGTTTTGCTAGTGGGAATGAGGAAGGGATAGACAGCATTCACAACCTCTGCGAAGAAAAACAGAGTTGGCACCAGGTTATGATTGGCTCTTAGAAGTCACCTGGGGTCATGTTACAGAGCCAGAGAGACAGTCGTGGATGTGAAGGAATTGAGCCACAAACCAAAGGGGACTTTAATTTGCCTATGTGTTGCAACGTCTACAACACCAGTGCTTCTCAACCTTGAATTTAAGATTCACGTCAAATAAATAACCCATTGCTGTCCAGTCGACGACGACTCACAACGACCGTATAATAGGGCAGAGTAGAAGTGCCCCATGGGCTTTCCTTGATTGGATCCCATTAAAATGCAGATTCTGATCCAGTAAAAGACCTGCAGAGTCTGCTTTTCTAACAAATCCCCAGCTGATGCTGGTGGTTCCTGAATCATGAAAAGTAGCCAAGAATTAGAAGCTACGCCCCTAAAGGGCAAGCACCACGCCTTAAATCTTCAGCTAGTATTCGGCGACTTGAACTCTGTTCTCTCATTGTCTCTTCTCAATATGCGGATTTGAGCTAACAGAGCCCTTCCATGCAGAACACTATTATCCTCATATGAAAACTACAGTTTACTTTTTTATTTTCTAAATCACCCCCGCCTAGAATGTAAGTTCCATGACAGGAGAAACTTTATGAGGACTCCCCAGGTTGCTAACTTACTTTATCTGCGTCCCTGGCTCGTTTTAGAGTATACAGCTACAAGTTCGTCCGACAGGACCTCTGCTCTAATGGAACTAACGATCTAGTGAGGAATTCACGAAGAAAGCGAAACTCAAGGGTGGCTGCAATGTCCAAGACCCCAAAGCCCTATAAACAACTGAATAAACTGAAACCTGAACATTGCTGTTTCCAGGCCTCCGGAAAGAAGATCCGGGGAAGGCGTCAGCCCACAGACAGCCAGTGGAATCCTGGGAAGGAGGCTGTTTCATGGGACAATACAGGTCGGAAGAATCCAAAGTGGCGTAGGGGAGAATTATAAAGAGCTGTCTTAGACGTAGTCCTAGAGAATTACCTAGTGGATACTCAGACCACGAACAGAATCAAAGAAGCTTTAAGCTAGACTCTTTGCTGTATATTTGCTTTTAAACTTTTGTGTATTCCTAGCCTACGTTTTGGAGAGATTGGACTGGTCCAACCAACCCCTGGGAGCAGTAGAGCGCAATCTGGCTAGAGAGGACCCCGCGGAAATGGGGCGTGGGAAAGAGTGTTCGCGGGGAAAGCTGGGAAACTGCGTCTTCCGCCGCCATATTGCTTTTCTGTCACCGGCCGTTGACCGTGGGTCAGAGCAATCTTGAGCCATGAAGCTGCTAAGCAGAGCCGGGACACTCGCGGTGAGCGCAGGTCCCGGGCTTGGGGGAAAAGCTGAGAAGCCGTTTGTCAGCCAGGTTGTACAAGTCGAAGGTGCTTGGTTTGGGGTCTCAGGGCCCTGGGCCTCTTTGTGTGCCCTTCAGCTGAACCCTGCGAGCGAAGTGGGCTGCAGGGCGGCTCGGGCATTGGAAGTCCAACGCGCCCTATTGTGCAGAAACTTCGGAAACCTGAACAGAGGGAGAGGGCTTGAGAGCGGTGGCGAAGCGACTCGGTGGAGAGACCTTTGAAGGTCACTCTGCACTTGCAGCCCCAGGGGAAACCACTAGATTAGCGGAGCAGGAAGCCGGTACAAACCTAACTCTCTACCCTTTGCCCTGTCAGCTGCAGCTTCTGCTTCTGGATTTATCACGGAACATCAGTTAAATGGGTTTATGAGTCAGCATATAAGGAAGAAATGAGCTAATACAGGTATAGAGCTTATTACAGTGCCAGGAACTTCACTGCTAGCTATTAACGGTGTCCTGACAATGTAGCGTGTGCTTTTCTTGATGTCTTGTAAGAAGATTCCTCTAGGAGAAGCTCTTGGTCTCTTCCACAGCTGCTTTAGGCTCCTGCTTAAATGAAACATAGCTGTCACCTGGGGAGACTCCAGCATCAGTGTCTGTAGCTGTTGGGCAGTGGTTATCAAAGAATGCAGGAGCGCTGTTTTACACATTTCACTTAGGGGTGAATGTGTCTGCCAGAGTACAGTTGGCGGTGTCTGGAGACAGTTGTGGTTATCATAACTTGGTGAGAGGCTGCTAGTGGCATCTAGGGGCCAGGGATGCTGTTTAACACCCTGCAGTGCATGAGACTACTCCTCCACAAAGAATCATCATCTGGTCGGAAGGGGTTGAGAAGCCCCACTAGAGGGACATGCAAAACACCAGGGCAGGGAATGACATTCCGTGGTTTATTGTTAATATTGCTGTACTTTGGGTTATACAAGTGGCCATAGTTGTTTGACCCTTCTGGCATACCTAGACAAACCAGTGATTCAGAAACTTTTAAGAGCAGACCAGTCAGACCCCAAAACTCCCTGACCCCTCCCCAATTTCCATCCATCCTCAAGGTGCAGCAGAAGAAAGAACTTGGAGAGGACCAAGTAAACAAATTGCAGAACACTTGAAAATAACATTTATGTTTCTAAGTATAGCACTTATTTTTACATGGGAGTGAATTTGTACATTCTGTTATTGAAACAGTCCAGTAGCTTTATCACAGTTACTGGGATAGTTGTTTGCAACTTGTGTAAGTACAACAGTATCAGCCACCTGTTGAAGCACCTTTGAAGGAAAGATACCTAAATTTCACTTGGCAGTGGAGCTATGGATTACTTGTGTTGCAGCTGGTGTGCCCATATGTCTTTAACGTGGGAAAGCCAAAAGCCAAAATGACAAGTCAGTAACTGTGCCACCCCCAGCAAACTTAACTGATGATGTAAGGCTCAACTAATTGTAGTTTATAATTAAAAAGCAGTACTAACAACAAGTAAAAGCAAACAGCCAGCTTAATTTGGCCCTGAGCCCTTCTGAATATGTGTAGAGTAGGGACACTGCAGCCTTTAATGGGAGTACTTCATTTGGACTTGGGAGTACCAGATGCTATCAAGTCTTAACATCTTCACCAATAACGCTTGGTCCCAAGCAGAGTGGATTTTGTGACACTGTGTATCGTTTGCCCATAACCAAAAACTAAACCCATTGCTATCAAGTTGATTCTGACTCATAACAACACCATAAGACAGACAGTAACTACCCTGTAGATTTCCAAGGCTTTAGTCTGGCTGGAAGCAGACTGCCACCATTTTTCTCCCATGGAGTGCCTGGTCAGTTCAGACTAGTGACTTTTCAGTTACTAGCTAAGCACTTGACCAGTGCACCACTAAGTCTCCTTCAGTTGCCCATAGAAACTGCAGAAAGTTAATGCATTTTAAATTCATTGTATGTCATTTAAGTTGACCATTTTAGCCCACTAGTGGCTGTATATTTGAAGAGTCTACTGTAAGTGAAGCTGGTATTATTAGTAATCATAGTATGATTGAAATAGGGATTTAGTCAGTGAAGGTAAGACGCATGGTTGTGTGGCCTTAGTGTAGTACTCATTGGAGTGACTGCTGGAAAAAAAAAAAACCCAAGGCTGTCGAGTCACTTCTGACTCATAGCAACCCTATAGGACAGAGTGGAACTGCCCCATAGAGTTTCTAAGGAGCACCTGGTGGATTCGAACTGCCAACCTGTTGGTTAGCAGCCACACTACTATACTTCTGCAGTTTCCCAAGAGAGTAAAGTACTGTGGAAAATACTGGGGCTTGGGGAAAACTTTCCTTTGTATGGTCTTTTTTTAAAGGTAGTTAAAGTGATCAAGGAGATAAAGTCATTTCAACTGAAAAATAGAATAAAAAGATGAGACTCTTTGGGAAGATAAGGAAGGTCGCCAAGCCAAGTGCCATAAGGAAGGTAGTGGTGCTAAAATCTGTGAAAAGGAATGGAAATCAGGACAGACAGAGCTGTGGCAGTCCCACTTTTTCAAAAAATGCCTAAGTATTAGAAGTAGAAATAACTACTTGATACTTTAATAATAATAGAACGCCTCAGTGCTGTTGAGTTGATTCTGACTCATAGCAGCCCTTTAGGACAGCAATGTAAGGTTTCCTAGGCTATAAGCTTTACTGAAATAGGCTACCACATCTTTCTCCCTTGGACTACTGATGGGTTCGAGCCACTGACCTTTCAGTTAGCAGCCAAGCACTTAACCACTTCACAACCAGGGCTCCTTTGACACTTTAATAAGGTTAAGAAGTAAAAGAAAATACAGTAATTCTTTGTATAGTGAAAAATGCACATATACTATTCCTAGAGGTTCTACATATCACAACTAATACAGGTTTGAGAATGGCTTGGGCGAACTGCTGGGTTAATAAACCTTTGACAAGTTACTCAGTTCAGTCCTCGAGGGGTGCAGGTGTGGTTATCATTACTGTACCCCTGAGTACCCCTTGTTGCTTGGATATACTGGATCCAATGCTTTTATATAAAATCTGGTTCTTATGAGAAAAGCATGTAACTTGTGTTTTATATTTAGAGATCTTACTCCCTCAAAGTTGCTCCCAAAGTCGCAGCCCCAGCCGCTGCTGCAGGACCACCTCCACAGCCCCAGGACCTCGAGGTGAGTCCGGGGTATCATGTACTGCAACCTGGACATGACTCTTATTACTCTTTGGTGATACAAAGATATTAATCACATCTCTTCTGAATTTTAAATACAGTTTACCAGGTTACCAAACGGTTTGGTGATTGCTTCGCTGGAAGACTATGCTCCGTCATCAAGAATTGGTTTGTTCATTAAAGCAGGCAGTAGATACGAGGACTCCAACAATTTGGGAACCTGTCATTTGCTGCGTCTTGCGTCCAGTTTGGTAAGCATCTCTGCTTTCTCCCTGTGTTTGGAAATGCTGTGAAATTTTGTTCCAAAGGAAAAGAAAAACTTAAAAGCAGTGTCCTCCCAGTTAAAGATAATTTGGAGAGGGCGGTCATAACACAAGAACTCACGATGTGACTTACTAGGGAGAAGCAGTAAATTAGGTCCATGTGAATGTTGGTGTTGGGTCATAACAAATCAGTGCAAAAGGAAGGAAGAAAGTACTGAAAGTTGACAGAAAATGACTCTTCTTTCCACTGTGTAAGTGTGTTTCAGAATATACTCAACTCAGTAAGCTTAAACATTTGATAGTTGAATTTCTACCCAAGTGTGCTTTATAAAAATATATATATACTTGTACTTTTCAGTGAGTCTTGTACAGTTCTTAAGCTAAGAAAGGATCCACTATTTACGTGAAGTTCCCTTTGAATCTGTTAATAACAGTTAGACATTGGATTTTGATAGAGCATAATGTTGACTAAACTCAGCATTGAAGAACTACTAAAAGAATCATTCTTTCTTTTTAAGACTACAAAAGGAGCTTCTTCTTTCAAGATAACCCGGGGAATTGAAGCAGTTGGTGGTAAATTAAGGTTTGTTAATTAATAAAAAATAAATAGTAAAAACACCAGGAAATAGCTTCTAAGTGAAATTTCCTTTGTTATCAAGGTTCTTAACTGGGGCACAGAAAGGAAAAAAATTAATAAATTTTTTTCCATTTTGTTTATTTATATTTTATTGTGCTTTAAGTGAAAATTCACAGTTCAAGTCAGTGTATCTTAGACACACATTAGGTGACCCTAGCTGCTCTCCATACGCTGGGACAGCACATCCCTCCTTTCCACCCTGTATTTCCTGTGTCCATTCAGCCAGCTCCTGCTCCTCTCTGCCTTCTGATCTCACCTCCGGACAGGAGCTGCCCAGTCAGTCTCAGGTATCCTGCAGCCTAGAAGCACACTGTTTGTCAGTGTCACTTTGTGAATTAGACTTCATCAAAATTTGAAGCATCTTGATGCTTTACAGTAAAAACTTCAGTAACTAAATGGAGGTAGGTATTTGCAACATATATAACATGCAGAGATGACTGTTTGAAAAAATAAAGAACTACTGATAAGGGTAAAGGTTAGGAATGGGCTCTTTCCAGAAGAGGAAGCCAGAAACACTGACCTTCACGTGTAATCCGCAGTGAGGTAGCATCTCAGACTCAGCACGTCTCTGGTAACAGTGATGAGGGAGATGGGAAGTCTTTCCTATGGCTAGTGGGAGTGCAGATTGATATAACCACTTAGAAAAGAGTCAGGGAATAGCAAGTGAAATTGAAAATGGACATGCCTGACACCAGGAAAAATTGGATGGGTTTTGAATCCATGTGCATGAAGATATTTTTTATCTTTGTAAAGACTAGAAACAGTCTTAAATGTCCATCGTTTGGGAAATGGATCAAGTATCACACAGTTGTAGGATGGGAATACTATATGGCACTTAAGGAATGAACTAGATCTCTACACCAGCATGGCATACAGTTTGTGAGAAAACAATGTACTTGCTTGTAAAAAAAAAAAAAAGTCAGGACAGTTACGGTATGATGCTTTTATAATTTTTTTTAAGCAAAGTTTTAGCATGTAAGGCACATGACTGTAGTTGCCTCTAGAGTAGGAGAGAATGAGGAATTGGCCTAGAAAGGGTACAGAGAAGTTCTCCACTTCATTTTTGATGTTTGGTTTAAAAAATGTATATACATACTCATTTATTGACTGTCTTGTTATCTGCCATTTTGCATTTATGACAGTAGTTAAAAATCTGTATAGCTGTTTTGTACATTAACGAGGTACATCTGTCAGAGACAAACACTGAGAAGCAAGGCAAAGTAATGCTGGCTATGACAGTCGTGTGTCCTCCTGCCGGGGCTGTGATTCTCAGGGGTTTGTAAGTTGGCAGTAATGATGTTGTCATCCTCCATTCTCACGTAATGCTGTTTTTTGCATAGTGACCTGTCTTGGGAATCTAAACCATGTCAGTAAGTGAGGAGTGGGTCTATTAGGACATTTGCACGACCTGAACATAGTCATGGTCACTGAATTCTACATGTAAAAATTGTTGCATTGGCAGACATTGCATATTTTTTAAGTTCAACTGATGAGTATGTAGAGTTTTATTATACTACTATTTGTACTTTTTTATCCTTGAAAAAACCATTTTTCCCAAAGTAATTAGTGGTTTTAACAAAGAAGACATGAGGAAAAGCTTACTTGGTTTGTTTTGGTTTGGTTTACTTCAGGATTCCAATAATTCACTGTATTTTATTTCCAACTCAGTGTGACTACGACAAGGGAACACATGGCTTACACCGTGGAGTGCCTGCGGGATGATGTGTAAGTATCTGCATGTCTTGGGACGGTTACTGTTAAATACTGAGGTGCTTGGTGCTGGTGTTGCTGGAATGAGGGGTTAAAACCTCTGACTTGAGTTTTCGATTCTTACCCACAAACGGTGCTCGTAATGCTGCACTTCCCGCCAGGCCTCAGGTTTGATACTGAGAGCATTACAGTAATGGAGACTCTTGGACATTGATTTTAAAATGTGAACTTGTAGTTCGTACCTTGCTGCCTTCTATAGTGATGTTCTGATGGAGTTCCTGCTCAATGTCGCCACGTCACCAGAATTTCGTCGTTGGGAAGTAGCTGCTGTTCAGCCTCAACTGAGAGTTGACAAAGCTGTGGCTTTCCAGAATCCACAGGCTCGTAAGTGCATTTTCAGGCTACATTTACTTGCTTCTAAACACTGGCTTTTTAAACAGCCTTTGATAGTTACAAGGGTGGGGAAGGAGAGAGAGGAATATCTGCTAAGTAGATAAAAAACCAAAGCCATTGCCGTTCAGTCATTTCTGATTCACATCAACCCTGTGTGACAGACTGGAACCTTCCCTCGAGAGTTTCCAAGGTGCGTCTGGTGGACTTGAACTGCCAACGTCTTGGTTAGCAGCCATAGTGTTTAACTGCTACACTACCAGGGTTTTCAATTAGACAATAGACAAGGATTATTTTAGGGGAAAGAAGGGACAACACACAGTAGAGGAAAAGTCAGCAGAAATGGACTAAACCAAAAGCTAAGAAATTTCCTAAATAAAACCAAACTCTTCAACAGACGAGTAGCAAGGGCAGGGATTTGGGGGGATCATGGTTTCTGGGGACATCTAGGTAAATTGGCATAACAAAGTTCATTAAAAAAATGTCCTACATCTCACTTTGGAGAGTGGTGTCTGGGGTCTTCAAAGCCAGCAGGTGGCCGTCTGAGAGCCTCAGAGCACAAGAGAGTGAAGGACACCGAGGAGGTAAAGGACACACGAGCCCAGGAGACAGAAGGGGGCACGTAAACCACAGACAGTGTCAGCATGAGTCTGAAAGAACCAGATGGTGCCCACCTACCACCAATGACTGCTCTTACAGGGAACGCGACCAGGAGTCCCTGATGGAGTGGGAGAAATATGGGGTGCAGGACTCGAACGCAAGTGAAAAGATGGGACTTGATGGTCCAACTGTCTGGAGGGTCCCGGAAGACATGGCCCCTGAACTCTGTGTTAGCCCAGAACTGAAACCATTCCTGAAGCCAGTTCCTCAGACAAAGGTTGAACTGGACTGTAAGAAAGAAAAGGATACTGGTGAGGAGGGTGCTTCTTGGCTTAAGTAGATACACGAGACTAGCTGGGCGGCTCCTGTTCAGAGGCAGCATGGGAAGGCAGAATGGGCCAGGAGCTGGTTGAAGGGACATGGGAAGTACGTGGTAGAGACGGGGAGTGTACTGTCCCGGTGTGGGGAGGGCAGCTAGGGGCACGTGACAGGCTGTGTGGACGTTTTTGTGTGACAAATGGACTCTGTAATTGTAAATTTGCACTTACAGCAAAAATTCTGGCTTTTTGAGAGTACTGAGTTACAGAGGAAAAGCATTCCTATTGAAATGTTTTTCAATTTGGGTTTGTAAAGTCCCTTTTCCAGAAATTTTGTCGTTTTTTTTTTAATGTATCTTTAGTTTCTAAATAGTTTGTACATAGTTATATTTGTTGTTGTTTATTTTTTATCAGCTTTGATAGCATATCAGTTGATTATGGAAACCTATCCTACATTTTTTTCCCCTATTTTTCCCTGTTTCTTTTTTAGGAGTTGTTTTGCTCACATCAGTTCCAGCAGTTTATTGCTACTGCTGCTGCTGCTGCCAATATTGCTGTCCAGTCAGCTCACCTGTATCAGGTGTTTCCAAAGCAAGCAGCATAATTTCTGAAAAAGAAGAACTTTTTAAAAATTGTCTTTAGTATTCATGTTTCATCCATTTATGTAGCATTTAGTTTAACGAAATAATTTCAAGCAGTACAGCTGGCAAAACAAACCTGTAAACATCAACTGACTGGAAACTGTACAGCTTCTAGTGGGAGCACAAGCCTGCGGGCGTACCAGAAATCGACCAGCAGCTGATGAGGGGGGCTTTGTGTACCATGGCTGTACCCAGAATGCACAGCTGTAAGGCAGGGTCTGCTCTCAAGTTTCTGGGACATAGTCTTATTTCATAGCAATAATTTGTGTCACAGAGGAGTGCGATCATTGTTTCTGTGGAGGTTTACTAACAAAATAGACTGATAGAATTGTAGGAAAGATGAATTACATGTCCAAGGTGGCTTCTTCCCACCTGGCACCTCTTAGCCCCTGACCCTTAGCCTTTCTGCCTGAACAAGTACAGTAGTCTCCTGGCTGACTCAAAAATTGGGTGCAGTCTTTTAAAAGCTTCTTTTCAGCTATGGGGTACAGTCCATTTTATTCCATACTGTGGAAGAAAGGGAAATCGCAGCCGTTTGAATCCATCAGGCACTCCCTGGAAACTGTGGCGCAGTTCTGCTCTGTTCTGTAGGGTCACTGTGAGTTGGAATCAGTCAGCGGGCAGTGGATTTTGGTTTTTTGGGTTTAATGGGATAAAAGAGTCCATAGTCTTTAGTTTAGCCTATTTGACCTCTGCCCTCTCTTACTGCTTTTTCCACCTTCTTTCTCTCCCACCTGTATTTCCCCTTTGAGTCAAACTAGTGTTACTGTGAGTCAGAATTGACTCAAAGGCGTTGCATTTGGTTTTAGGGGTTTAATGTCGTATTTTGTGACTTTGCTTTGCCTGTGTCCTCTTGCCTGAAAGGCTGTTCCTTACTCATCCTCACCTGGGAAACCTACTGGTCCTGTAAGACTGCATCTCAGATTTCACGTGTTCTGTCCCTCCTTTCCAGTTCCTGCTGTCCTTCCCTTGTGGCCCTGCTGCACTTCTGACATACTGCTGGCAGTGCACCCGTAATACTTCATTTCACAGCTTTGCCCCTGTCCCGAGTCAAGGTCAGGGATTGCATCCTTCTCTGTTCATCTCTAGCACCTAGCACAGTACCTAGCATAGGGAGGTTGTCTGAATAATGAAAGGGAACGTTCCCGCAAGCAGAGGCACTGAGGCCAAAAAGCAGGCACAGTGCGAGGGCACCAGGGATGAGGAATCCACATTAACAGTGGCATCTGACCATTGGGAGTTAATAATGGGAGCCAAGACTGACAGGTTCGTAACTCCTTACACGGCTCCTTGTTACCTGGAGGGGGAACCTGGAAGTAAGATTCAGCCGAAATGACTTGTCCAGGGTCACATGGCAAGTGGGTGATAGACTTTCCAAAACCTAGGCCATGGTATTGTTCCAGTGCTCTGTGCTCTCAGTCTGGCCCCTGTTGGATGATGGAGACTATGCAGGAGATGACAGCTAGAGAAGAGTTTGGGGTAGGGTGGGGCTTGGAGAAGCTCCAGCCATGTTTCATTGTTTCTCTTAGCACAGTCAGCTAGAGGGTGAACACTAACACATTTCAAACCCTCTGAATGCTTGAGTGGAGGCTCTGGTAGTGCCAGCAGTTTAAAGCGCTCTGCTACTTAGTGACAGGTTGCGGGTTCCCATCCACCCAGGGTTACTTCAGAGGAAGGCCTGGTGGTCTCCTGCCAAGAGATCAGCCATGAGAAAACCTGTGGAGTGCATTTCTGCTGTGCCACACAGGAGGTCACCATGAGTGAGAACTGACTGTATGGCAGCTGGTTTGACTTAATTTTGAATTAATATTTGAATGCTATAAGGTGACCAGGGTTTTGTAGTCTAGTCACTTTCTCTGTGTCTTAGTTTCTTAGTGCTGCCATAGTAGGAGTTCCACAAGTGGATGGCTTTAACAAACAGGCATTTGTTTTCCCATAGTTCAGGAGGCTAGAAGTCCAAATTCAGGGTGACAGCTCTAGGGAAAGGCTTTCTGTCTGTCTGCTCCTGGGGGAAGCTTCTTAACTCTTCTGAGCTTCTACCTCTCAGTTCCTTGGTGACCTTCATTTGGCGAGTATCTTCTCTTAAGACAGACCTTGTACTCACACGGCCTCATTAACATAACGAAGAATACCCTGTCCACAAATGAAACTGTGGACAGAGATTAGGATTTATAACACATATTTTGGGGGATACAATTCAGTCATTATCGCTAGATTTTAAAATGTTATCTTTACTTAAATTACATTCCAGTAACAACTACTTATCTTACAGGTGTTATTGAGAATTTGCACGCTGCAGCTTACCGGAATACCTTGGCTAATTCTTTATATTGTCCTGATTATAGGATTGGAAAAGTGACATCTGAGGAGGTACTGATAAACAAACACATTACAGTTTAAAATGTACTTGTTTTAATATTAAATTGAATGTTCATCTGCCATTTCAGGCTTGCCAAGTAATGTTTTTTCCTAATAGAACATCAGCTTGCTTGCGCACTTTTAATTAGAATTCTATCTGAACAATTTTTGTTTATATTTTTAACTAAACAAACATTATAAAAGGGATATACACATTACATAAAAGTCAGAAAATGCAGACAAGTAACATGAAGGAAAAGAAAAAAATCATACCTCACAGCACTGAATGTTAAGACCTTAATACAGGTTTTTCTGGACTTTTTTTGTATATCTTTTTAAACAAAATTTACCTGTTTAATATCATAATAAATCCTTTAACTAAAAATCTTCCTGTTTTAGTCCCTTTCAGTACTTAGAACAGGAATAAATGCTACTTCATGGCCCCCATTCCATTGGCCCACTGGCTAGTTTCTTCACTTTCTCCAGCACACTGGATATAAATTTTTTGTTTACTGGCAACAGACATGTCACATGTCACAGATACATGTATGTCATAGAACTGTTCCAAAACATGAAACATTCAAAATTTGAATCCTAACCCTAAACTAAACCCATTGCCATTGAGTCAATTCAGACTTAAAGCAACCATATAGGACAGTACAGTTGCCCCCTGGAGTTCCTAAGACTGCCTAGTGGATTCGGACTACATCCTTTTACTTAGTAGCTGTACCTCTTGACCACTATGCCACCAGCATCTCCGGTCCTGCCCCTGTCACCCCCCCAAGTGAAATTTACTGGAAGAAAAATTTGGAATTATCAGTGGTGCCTAAGTATATCTCACTTGGAAATTAAGGTTTTTGCTCTCTTACCAGTTCCAATTAATGTTTACAGAAAACTGAATTGTATATCCTTCCTCTTTGGGCTTACCTTCTGACTTAAAAAATAACTTACTCACCAGTCAGTGATTTAGTGTCCACCTTCATGTGGCTCTTTTAAAAAATCATAACTAATGTTATTTAACTTATAAGCAGCCAACATTTTTTATAAGACTGACTTCTAATGAGTTTTGAAAATTTGCAGAAATCAAACTCAGCCTTGTGAACATGTACCAAGGCAGCTAAAAGAATGCATGTAACAAAACATTTTTCTACAGGCATGTCTGTGGTAGCATTCTTTGTTACAATTGTGAAAAATTAGAAATGAACTAAACAGCCAATATTAAGATACTAGGTAAATAACTGACTAAATATATATAAATGGCAACCTTTTTTTTTAATGGAACCACTCAAAAACATTAATTGATGTGGAAAAGTTCATAGCATATTGTCAAATGAAAAAAAAGCAGTTTATGAATTAGCATGTTCTATAAAGACTTGTTTAAAGGATAAAAAGGTATATGCATAGCATAGACCAATACCATGATCATCTCTGAGTTCGTATTTTTGTTAATATTAGCTTGTACGTGGTTCCCCTAGGCTAACAGAAATTCTAAATAAAGGGACACTAGAATACTTTGAGCAGTGGCAGTGGCAGTACAACAATTTACAATGTAACTTTCCGGGGGAATGGCTTAGAGGTAGACACCATTCATTTTTAGGGTATAAATTGTGATAAGATGGTTACAAGTTCAGTCTATAATTTACTTTAGCCCACTGTGTCCCAGACCTTTCTTTCATTGTTGCCCCTTCCTTAAGGAGCTTTTTGAACTATTTTTTCAAACCACCTCCCCCCAGAAATCTTAATACTACTAATAGACTCTGTATCTGTTTATGTACTGTTTTGCTTTATACATGAAAGAACTGAATTACCTTTCTTACCCCTAAGAATCAGTTTTCACTTATTGAGAACATATGTTTTGACCCTACTTTTGTGTATGAAGTCTAAATAGCCTAAACCAACGATCCATAAATCTCACTGATTCTTAGATCCCCTGATTGAATGAGTGGGATTTCAAGATTCCACATTGGATCTACTAAGTCATTCTGTAGAGTGGAGCACAAGAATTGAGGGAAAGTAGGATTAACTGAGACTGCTTTTGTTACTTAGACTGCCGGATAATTCTGTCATTATTCAAGTTGGGATCCTGGCTGTCTATAGTGACCTTATGGCAAGATGAGCTTTATAGAAATTAGCTTTAAGAGAGGGAGTGGTTATATAACTATTAGTTCTACTACAGAATGTTGATGGAAACCATGGTGGCTTAGTGGGTAAGCAGTATGGCTGCTAACTAAAAAGTCAGCAGTTCGAATCCACCACAAGCTCCTTGGAAACTCCATGGGCAGTTCTGCTGTGTCCTATAGGGTCGCTATGAGTTGGAATTGACTCAGTGGCAAGGGGTAGAGAATGTTAACTGTGCTTTATTACTCCTTAGGTAAAGCCAGACAGACCAAACGCACTGCTAAAGTCGTATGGTGATAAGTCAGAACCTCAGACCCTGTAGAACCCGTTTTTTCTCAAGTTGAAGCCCATGCATGATCTAATTCTTGTTTTCCACTTCCTTTTTTAAAGAATAACAGCCTTATTGAAATATAAGTCCCATACCCCATGCAGTTCACTTAATTAAAATGTACAATTCAGTAACTTTTATATTAACGTTTGTGAAACTATGATGACAATCAAGAACTAGTCTTTAAAGCAAGCTACAGTAAAATTCCAGTAAAGCATATTGTCACTCAGTACTTGCTGTCATTCCAGCAAGCTCCAGTACAATTTGGGACTTGGTAGTCCCATGTGATGAGTTGTTATAACAGCTTTAACCCTTAATATCTATTTTCAACCTAACTATTACGGTTTTTACAATCTCTTTTTTTTAATATCAAAATGACCTAATTAGTGTTTTTCATTTCCTCAGTTACATTACTATGTTCAGAACCATTTTACAAGTGCAAGAATGGCTTTGGTTGGACTTGGTAAGTTGTAAATTGCCTGTTAGTAGCTGTCCCTTAAACTGTAATTATGTAAACAGAATTAAACAAAATTGAGAACTCAGTCCTGTATTCATGTCAAACAGGCAGTGTGCGGTAGGATTCTGTTTAACTGCTAATCACTTTTTTTGGAAAGCAGAACCCAACATACTTGCTTTTGTAAACTACTTGCTTTAAATTCTGTACAGTATTTGCAAAACCCGTGACAAAGAGCTTTTACCAGTAGTATTTTTAAAAGTACAGCTCTGTTAAACTAGGCATAGAAACAGAAAATTTGTGCATATATGTATATCTATTTACTGTCCACTTGTATGTCTTCTTTGGAGAAGTGACGTCTGTTTAAGTCTTTTGTCCCTTTCAATTTCACCGTTTGTCTTTTTGTTGTTAAGTTCTAAGAGTTATTTACGTATTTTGGACACAACACCCTTACCCATGTTTACAGATAATTTTCTCCCATTCTGTGAATTATTTTTTCCACTCTTAGTAGTGTCTTTTGATGTATGATAATGATACTGTTTTAATAGCAAATTATTGGAAACAGGTAAATGTCCATCAAGAAGGAATTGATGAAATAGATGATGGTACACGAATATAATGGAATTCTGTAGTCCATTAAATGTCTGATGTAGACCACTCAGAAAGATGTAAGTTATAAAAGACAAGTTAAAAACTGTTGGCAGTGACACATTTTAAATGTAAAGAAGGTAGTAACTAATATGTACAAAGAAGAAAATTCTAGATGAATATAATAAAGAGTTATTCTGGGAGAATAGCATTGTGGGAGGACTCCTGTTTATTGTTTTGTTTCTGTAATGTTTGAACTTTATAATGTATTTTTAAAACAAGGAAAAACAGTAGATATATAATTTGGAAGCTTGCTTCTAGCTTATGTGTGTTTCTGTTGAAACAGGTGTGAGTCATCCTGTTCTAAAACAAGTTGCTGAGCAGTTTCTCAACTTGAGGGGTGGGCTCGGTTTAGCCGGTGCAAAGAGCGTATACCGTGGAGGTAAGCATTTTCTTCTGTTAGGGATAATTTTTCTTAGGGACGTTTCTACCTTAGAATACCAAAAGCAGACCAGACCTATTGCCATCAGGTTGATTCCAACTTACAGTGACCCCATAGAACAGAGGATTGACCCATAGGGTTTCCAAGGAGCGGCCAGTAGATTTGAATTGCTTGCCTTTTGGTTAGCAGCTGAGCTCTGTTTAACCACTGTGCCACCAGGGCTCTGCAACAACAAGACCTGGTTATTCACTGTGAAAAAAATCTCAGTATGGACCAGAACTGGATGTTTCCCAGCCAACCACTAATGACTGCCTCGATAGGGAACACAACTGAGAATCCCTGGCAAAGCAGGAGAAAAGTGGGGTGCAGAACTCAAATTGACATAGAAAGACCAGACTTAATGGTCTAGCTAAGACTAGAGGATGCCCAGAAGTCATGGCGCCCAAATTCTGTTAATTCAAAACCAAAACCATTCCCGAAAACAGCGCTTCAGATAAAGGTTTGACTGGCCTATAAAACCACAGTAATACCATGAAGAGTGTGCTGCTTAGTTGAAGTAGATGCACAAGACGAAATGGGCAGCTGTTGTGCAGAGGTGGGATGAGAAAGTGGAAAGGACAGGAGCTGTGTGAATGGACACGGGAAACCTGGGATGGAAAGGAGAGCGCCATCACATTGTAAGGGTTGCAGCTGGGGACACGTGACAGTATGTTTTTATGTGGGAAATTAACTTGAGCAATAAACTTTCACCTAAAGCACAGTTTGGAAAAAAACATGCACAACATTAATAAAAATAATTGCAGCGTGGAAGGAAAAGAATAAGATTGCTTGGATGTTGAATATGTTAAACATATATCTGTGTTAAGGGTTGGTTAGAATGGCATGGGGAGAACAGGGTGTGTGTTAATGACTCTCATGGGGAATGCTGAAGAGTAAAACCAGTGGTGACTGCTGTTTTCTTCTTCGCTGTCTCCCGCACGTGGCCCCAGGTGAAATTCGAGAACAGAGTGGAGACAGTCTGGTCCACGCTGCTCTTGTAACTCAGAGTGCTGCCGCAGGAAGTGCAGAAGCCAATGCCTTTAGTGTTCTGCAGCATGTGCTCGGAGCCGGGCCACACGTCAAGAGGGGCAGCAACGTCACCAGCTCCCTGTATCAGGCTGTTGCCAAGGGAGTTCACCAGCCGTTTGATGTGAGTCTGAGCAGCTGCCAGCTCCCCCTTTGGTTTTCAAAGGCTCAGCATTGAAGATGCAGGCTCAGTGATCTGCTGTTAATTTTTGTGTGCTCTTAAAATTGAAGATGATCACAAACTCAGCGTAAAACTGAAGAGAAGTCAGATTTGATTTCAGTACCTTAATGGCTCACATATTTTTCTTGGTTATTTTGATCTGAAAGGATAACTCACATGCCTGAAATAAATCAATCAGAAATTGACACTTCTGTTTCCTTTGGGGTCACCTGTGAGATACTAAACAGTGTCACAGATTCTAACTCGTCTTTTTTTTGCTGCATTTTCTTCTCACCCTTTCTGCTGCTGTGTCTGCTTCCTCAGTCAATCCCATTGTTCTTCCTGTTTTCTAACCAAGTGGACAAGATAATGCACCAAGAAGCTGCTTCACTCACCTGCCCCTCCAGCTTGAGATTAAATTTACAAAAAGGAAAGATGACATTGAACCTAACAAAACTTTGTGATATTTTAGAAGACACTTTATGATAGTGAAAACAAAGTGTTAAAGCTTTAAAAATAATGACATTCAAATCAGAAGAATATAAGGTGCTAACAAACAAAGTATCATTTTATGCGTGACCATTGTTTACCTAATAAACTTCATGACTTTTCAGCAGTATGCCTTTAAAAAACCACACATGTGCTGAATTTTAAGACAATGCACTGTTTGTAGGACATGTAGGTTTATGGTTCCATAGGGCTTTGACCATTTGACACTTCATAGTAGAAATTAAAATTGTTTTTCTTCAATTTTTATTCTTGTTTAATACTCAAGTTACAGCTTTATTTTATTTTTTTTTTAAACCAGAGGACATTTTCGTCCCCATGCAATTTCCAAACTGCAGTGCACAAAAGTTTTAGTTTCTAAAATGTTTTAAGGGTCACGTAACTGTGAAACCCCTTCAGTCTTCCTCATGGAGTCTTAGAGTTCCCTAGAGCACAATTTGAAAACGATTATCGTAAACCAAACCCATTGCCTTTCAGTTATTTCTGACTCAGTGACCCAGCAGAACGGGGCAGAACTGTGCCACAGGGTTTCCAGAACTACAGTCTTGATGGAAGCTAACTGCCACATCTTTTTCCTGTGCAGCAGCTGGAGGGTACAAACCACTGAGCTCTCAGCAGCCAGGCACTTAACCACTGTACAACGAGAGCTCCTTGTCTTAAATTACTCCTCCCTTGACTTTAGCTGCTGCATTTTCAGTTTCCTTTGGATTTTATTTCATAGTTTACTGTTCATAGTTTACTGTTTTCTTTGTGCTTTGTTCTGCAGCAGTGACTTAAATTGCCTTCTTGTGATTGGAGTTTAATTGTAATTCTGTGGCATAACTGAGCAGGAATTGCTAATTCTGAATTTGGCCATAAATTTGGAGCTTGCTTGGGAGACCCTTGGAATATAACTGAACTTCAAGTAACTGACATGTGTTTTTTTCTTTTGTTTTACATGGGCTCTCAAAACTCAAATGTGCATAAGAATCACCTGGTCACTTATGAAAAATGTGGGCTCCCTGGCTGCATCCCTAGGAATCTGAGTCAGTAAGTCTGGTACAGGAAGCTAAAGTCAGTATTTTTAATAACAACCCAGGGGTTGTTATACAAGTGGTCAACATAGATTACTGAAACATGGCCTGGGAAGTCAAGTTCACCTTCAGAAACTAGAAACTGCTTACATTACAGATAGCAATGTCCCTGTTATCCAGAGGTTAAGCTTCTTGCTACTTGGAACATCTGGTTGATGGCCACTTAACAAACATTTCTCCATTCCTTTGACCAGTCTATAGGAGAAGTGAAGGAGACTTGCTGAAAAAGTTAACCACAAAAGCCAAGGGAGCAAACCAGGTCTGCTGACTGCCAGAGCCCAGGCTCTGTACCACTTGGCCATACTGACTCAGTATTAATGTTTGCAGTGCAGTGACCTCTACTCACTGAAAGCAGAAATACCCAGCAAAAAGGAAAGTGAGCATCCAATTTAGAAATATTTAAAAGAAAACAAAACAGTGAGTTCTAAAATAGGTGACCTGTATACAGAACAGTCCCTTGATAGAACTGGTTCAATGAAATATTAATTCATCTAATCTTGGTCATCCTTTGAGGGTCCAAGAGTTTGTCTAGATGACTGTAGGGAAATTAACTGTTTATTTCCCAGGTGGAACAGCATGCAGTTAAGTTTCATTATATTTCAGGTTGCTGCTTTTAATGCCAACTACTCAGATTCCGGACTGTTTGGGATTTACACCATCTCACAGGCTGCAGCTGCTGGAGATGTAAGTTGCAAACTCTCCAACTCTCTTTAACAGGTTTTTTCTTTTCCATCAAAATGTTTTCAGTTAAAATATGCAATGTTTGAATGCTGGGGTTTATCAGAGCTGTGTGTAGTGTACTTGCTGCAAGAGAGAGTTAAAATATATGCTGTTGCTTCTGGAAAAGATGAGGAGATGCCTCCTTGGTATTTTGGTTCCATTTCAACTAGTGACTTTGAGTTGGCTCCGGAACATCTAAATTGAGAACTCAGGAGAGGCTGTGACCAAGATGTGTATTTAGCAGTTATCAGTCTAGAGGTTTTGTTGAAACATAAATTATGAATGAACGATTGTAGGGGAGGGGTGGAGTCAAGATGGCAGACTAAGCACATGTCTCCCTAAATCCCTGTGGAAACTAAGACCTGAACTGATAATTAAATGGAGCCTTCTGGTCACCTAGTGAGCCCTAGGACACGGCATAGGGCTGATAATTTGGACTTTATACCACTGAACAGAAAAACTCCTCTCTTTAGCTGACTCCTGCTCCTGGCCAGTCCCAGCTTTCACAGACTGAAGGTAACTCACTATTTTGACTTCTTTTTTCCTCTGTCTTGGCTGGCCAGTGGAGCTGGGTCTTGACTAGCAGCTGGTCTCAGATGTACTGCTGGTGGGATCAGCAGGTGAAATTGCCATATTCTGAGAGCCCAGCTTAGGACTCTGTATATCTTACCACCTTTGGCCTCTCTTTCTGCCTCTGCCATAGTGTAGTTTGTACGGAAGCGCCAGATGGTGAGCTTGTGTGGGATGCTATCTTGGATACACAGGCCTCAGCTGGACCTAATTCTTAGCCTGGGAGGCAGTAGAAGAGTGCTGTTCCAACAGAAGAGCAGTAGTTTACACAGATCACCCATGGCTGGGGCCCAGCAACAGAGACTGTGGACTGTGTGCATCTCGGCACCTTTGGCCTCTCTTTCTACCTCTGCCATAGTGTAGTTGTATGGAGGGGCCCCGCAGCAAGCTTGTGCAGGATGCCATCTTGGATACAAAGGCTTCAGCAAGACCTAATTCCTAGGCTCAGAGGCAGCCCTTGCCCACAGGAGAGTGCTTTCCTGGCAGAAGCACAGTATTTTACACAGTGTCGCCTACGGCTGTGGCCTATCAGTAGAGGCCAATAGGTCAGTAGCCTTGCTGCATCTTGAACTAGTTTATAACATCTAGGGTTGGATATAGAGCTGCTTACTTAGCCAGTTGGGGAGAGGGGCCTGTACACCTGAAAACTCGACTGACCTGGAAAGTGGTCAGATACCTTTTACCTTTTATTTTAAGACAACTTAGAGAAACAACTGCAGTCCATCCTTACAGCATCTCTCCCAGCCTTTATTGACACACATGAAGCCCCAAAATCAACAGACTCTGGAGAAGGCCATAACCAGAAAATCACCCATGGCTTCAGAAGGCCTCCAAATGAAACAACCAAAGAGCTTTCTGGATGAAGAAACTTTTCTGAAATTATTGGAAGGGGATTATACATGGAGCCCTTCTAGACCTTATACAAAATGCAGCAGAACAAAATGAAAAGTTAGGCAAGCTGTTCAATCTGATGGAACACCAGTACTCTGAAGTCCAACAGATCAAGAACAAAATCAAAGACAGAAACTTCAATTCAAAGTCAAGAAAACAGAATAGAACAAATAGAAAAGAGACTTTCTGACTTGGAAGACAGAACTACTGACTCCAGCATCTATGAGGAAAAATCAGAAAAAAGAAACAAGAAAAATGAAGAAGCATGTGGAACTCTATTTCGAGGAACAACCGACAATTAATTGGAGTCCCTGAACAGGACAAGACACCTGAGAACACAAAGAGTATTGTTGCTTAGTTGCTGACAGAAAACTTCCCAGAAATGAAGGAAGAGAATATAGACATGCAAGATGTATATCGAATGCCACTCAATATAGATCTCGAAAGAAAGACTCCTAGACATATTATAATCAAGCTTAACAAAATGAAACATAAGCAGAAACTCTTAAAGGCAGCAAGACTCAAAGCAAAGCTAACATTCAGAGGGAAGCCCTGTAGGCTTTTGTTGGATTTCTCTGCAGAAACAATGCTGGCATGGAGACAGTGGCATGACATATTCAAAGCCTTGAAGGAGAATAACTTCCAACCAAGAAAGATGATAGGGGACGAAACAGAAGCCAGACTTCCAGGAGATGCCACCATTTAAGAAGTGACTTAAGAAAGGGCCAGGAGAAAATAGAGAAGCCAAGAGAGAATGAGTAATACCATTTTGATCCACTAGGGATTAACATTGCTTTACTTAGCACAAACCAAACCCTCTGCTGTTGAGTTGATTCTGACTCATTATTACCCTATAGGACAGGGTAGAACTGCCCCATAGAGTTTCCAAGGAGTGGGTGGTGGATTTAGCTGGTATGGTTAGCAGCCATAGCACTTAGTCACTACGCTAGGAATTCAGTGATAATCTTAGCAGTTTTCACCAGAGTAGTGAAAGTAAGCAAAAATTTACAGTATTTAAGGAATCAATAAGAAGTAAGGAATGGGAGGTTTTTTTTAGAGCTTAGGTTTGCCTAGAGGAAGAATGGTAGTTTTAGGAGTTGACATGAGAGCTTAAGTTAGAAATGACATTCATACTGAAATGGAAAAATAAAGACTAGAACAGATATTAACTCACTGCTGTGGAGTCGATCCCAATTCATAGTAGCAACCCTGTGTAAGAGGTGGAAATTTATAATTAGATCAAGTCTGTAAAAGCAGGAACAAGTGGAAGGCAGAGTAACCGTGGACATGTTAGCCTTGTGTTGGAAGAGGAGGATGTGGCTTGAGAATTCTTGGGGACTTGAGAATTCCAGACATGGTGCTGTTTCTGTGACACTGACCTTCCCTCTCATGTTTCTGTCTCAGCAGAGGTACATTTCACTGCTGGTGGAGACTGGCACCGGCCAAAGCTGACCAGTCTTTACTTATCTACCCTAGGTTATCAAGGCAGCCTATAACCAAGTGAAAACAATTGCCGAGGGAAACCTTTCCAGTACCGACGTCGAAGCTGCCAAGTAAGTTTCAGTATTAACTGTGTTGTATGAAGGTTTTAGTTATTTAGAAGTTGTGATTTTTTTTCACAATGCTGTAATATATACACTGAATCAGAATCAACGGCGGTGTTTTGTTTAAGAATTCAGTAGTATAGCAAAATGTTAAAAAAAGGAAACACGTAATTCTGTAGTTAGCTAGACATCAAACTTAACATTTTTGCTTGATTTCTTGGCCATTTTTAAACATGATTAATATATATACTTCTATCTCATATGTCACAGCATTTATGTAGCAATTCAAAAATTACAAAGACAGAAATGATCTTTGATTCCCCACCAGGGACTTGTCTTTATCACTACACATTTATACAGATGAGTAAAAATTTGTCATTAACAGTGTTAATGGGTATATCTTAATATACTTGGACATTTTCTGCCGTTGGAAATTACAGAGGATAGCTTTGGGCTTAAAACATTTTCTCTATTTCATATTATTCCCTTGGTATAGATTCCCGGTGAGATCAAGAGTTAGAAACATCATAAAGACAGATTCCATGTTAAAATATAAGTGCATGTACATGTTGGTATGATGTTTTTATATTTCCAAATCACAGTGTGAAAAGGTTATGCCGTTACATAATCACACCACCAGTGTATGAGTGCCTGATGTGCTGGAACCACTGGAGTTTGTGCCCTCCCCCTTTACCAATTTAACACACACAAAAAAAAATCTTATTTTATATTTCTTCATAAAAAAGATTCAGATGCTTGTCTTCTGCTTGGTGATTTTTAAAATCCCACTGTCCAGATTGGAAATGCTAATACCACCACTTGTAACTCATTAATAATTCAATTATTTCTGTAACTAAAATGTCTGATAGGACTAGTCCTCTGGAAACCCTGGTGGTGTAGTGGCTAAGAGCTATGGCTGCTAACCAAAAGGTCAGCAGCTTCAGTCTACCAGGCACTCCTTGGGAACTGTATAGAGGCAGTTCTGCTCTGTCCTGTAGAGTTGTAAGTTAGAATCAACTTGACAGCAATAAGTTTTTTTGTTTTTTTTTTACCAGCCCTTTGGACCAAATTCGAAATCAAGCTGCATTTTCATACTGCAGTTTAAGACATTTATTTGGCTTCATCCATTTAGGACAACCCAGAATAATGCAGAATAATGGTCTTTGTGTCCCACTGTCCAGAAACACATGAATCCTTTTAAAACAGTTTACTTAAATACCCTGATTATGTAAATGTGTGTATTAAAAAAAAAAAAAACCCAAACCTGTTGCCATAAAGTCAGTTCCAACTCAGAATGACCTTGTAAGACAAAGTAGAACTGCCCCATAGGGTTTCCATGGAGCAGCTGATGGATTCAAACTGTGAACCTTTTAGTTAGCAGCCCTAGCCCTAAAAAGGGAATTATACAAGGTGAATTACCATCTAGAATAGAACACCTTGTAGTGATTTCTGTTCCAGTTTGTATTGTTACTTTTGTTATACTGAACACACTACAAAATTACATCTCTTGAATAGGTATGTCACCATTGATTCATATTGTACATATGGAACCAAGGATTGATAGGCTGCAGTTCTACATGAAAATAAATTGAAACACTTGACTTAGGAAAAATCTGTATTTTATGTTTAATTTGAAAAGTTTCTTAAGTGAATGTATGGCAACATGTAAAACATGGAAGTTCAGTGATTAATGTCATGATCTGTTGTTCGTCTGACATTTAGATAGTGTTGATACTTTTTCTTATAAGATTTCTTAGTCTTCCTGTAGCAAAAGAGAAAAATGAGGTGTTACTGCTGAAGGGACAAACTAATAACCTCTTGATAAAGTCAATTGCAGGTAAAATCCTTTTTTAATTAAGCTAACAGTGTGCTAGAATTGCTGCATTAAATTTTAATTATGTTCTAATGGAAGTGCTAAAGGCTGATAATTTATTTGAGGCTTAAATAACTCAGAAGCCTTACTGAACATCATGCTTACAAGGAATAACTGTTTCTTCCTGGGAGAATTGTGAATTTTGCTTCATTTCAAATTGATGGGTAAGGTGATAGCATTCTGTTAAAACAGCTGCTTATGTACCTATGTTTAACCTGTCTGAACAACAACAACAAAAAAACCATTGCCATCGAGTCAATTCCAACTCAGTGACACTACAGGGCAGCCTGGCACTGCCTCACAGTGTTCCTAAGGCTGTAACATCTTTCTCCCATGGAGTGGCCTAGGGGATTTGAACCACCAGACCTTTTGGTTAGCAGCCGAGTGCTGACCTGCAATCCTCCCCTTATCCTTACTTGCCTTCCTCATGCGCCACCCCACTGAGACAAATCCCAGCACAGAACTAGATGTAGAACTGCTAAGTGGACACTGGCTGCCTTCAGAACCCACAGAAGTATTTTTCTTTAATGGAAAACAATGAAACAATCACCAAAAAAAGTACTAGGAAGCAGGTATTATATCACTAACCAAAACCTCACATTAAAATAGTTTTAATTACATTTAAGTTCTAGTCCAAAGTCAAAGAGCAATCTATTAGGTTTTCAGTATATTTGAGAATGCCAGTAAATGAGGTATTTGACGAACTGAAGAAACAGGAGGAGGCCATGAGCTTCGTAAGATGCACGTTGAGGACTTGGGGAACGTACTTTACAGCCGCCTGACTTACCCACCCTTTCTTGGACAGAAACAAGCTGAAAGCGGGCTACCTAATGTCCGTCGAGTCCTCGGAGGGTTTCCTAGATGAAGTCGGGTTCCAGGCTCTGGTCGCTGGTTCCTATGTGCCACCGAGTGCAGTCCTGGAGCAGATTGACTCAGTGGCTGCCACCGATGTCAAAAACGTAAGCCACTGAAAACTTCCCTCACGTGGTGGGATTGGGACTGCTCGACCTGATAAATTATATGATTTGATGTCACACAACCTGAATGATACAGTTTCCGAACAAATACCTAAGCCCCCAGATCTGTTACATCCCTGTTACTCTCACGCTCTCTGATGCCTGTGCACTCAGTGTGAGGCAGGGTGGCTCATTACCATCAGAGCCGTCGGGACCTCTTGTCAGCTCACTCAGCTAAATGCCATTTGGTTAAACCATTTGAAACCCCTTTTCTTATGGGTCAGAAAGAGCCCCATAGTGGCAGTTTCATCTGATTCAATCTAATGGTCCAGCTGGGGCATCTTTCTTCCTAACTCCCAAGAAAGAACGCTTTGTATCCTACGATCTTTCTCTGTCAGAATTCTCTTCAGTCTTCGCAGGCCACATGTCCCAGCTCTTGATAGATGTCTGTTCGCATATATTATGGTTCTCTACAAGATGAAGTTTTTTGAAGGGCAAGAGCCATATGCTGTATCTCTCTACATGAACAAACACAAAGTCCATGAACTACAGAGAAATCGAGAGTGATTTTTCTTAGTCCTTTCCATACTGAAAATGCCAACTCCTCTTCCACTGTAGTGGCCTCAGCCATCTTCTCACCAGCAGGTTACCTTGGATGGGGACAGTGGGGATTAAAAAATTGACACTATTTTAAGATCGCAGTCTTAATTTGATTTCACTTGGCCCCTAAACTCCTCACTATGTTACTCTTTGAAAAAGTAGTCCCCATTTTATGTACCATGATTTAAGTCACAGCCCAGCTATCTGCACCAGAAAATCTGGCCTGAGGTAAAGGGGGCAGGGCAGTATGTTTAACCAATTTTTATATTTCAGTTAGTGGCATAATGAATATGAGGATATGAACCTTAACTTTGAAATTAACCATCAGTGTAACTTAATTGGCCCAGACAAAACCAGAAACACACAGCTGAGGCTGACCACCGGAGCAGTGTCAGTGAGGTTTGCCTTGTTCAGCAGCGTCCTACCAGTCGAGAGCACCACGCTCTGCCCAGTTATGTGAGGGACAGAACAGTCAAAGCTGAGCTTTCCTCCTGCGGTGTCACACAGTGGAGCACCAACCATCTCCTGTAGTTCATTTTCAGAAGACGCTGGTATAGAATTGCTGCCTTAGAATGCCCTGTTCACAGGCTCCTGGAGTAACAGAATGCATAAGTATATACTCAATAATACATTTTCTTATTTCTGTTAACTTTTTGTCTTTGTATTTAAAGGCTGCGGTAAAATTTGTTGCTGGCAAGAAGTCAATGGCAGCGAGTGGAAATTTGGGGCATACACCTTTTGTTGACGAGCTGTAATACTGAAGGACGGGACACACGAGAGAGCTGAACATTTTCTCAACCCAGAGTACTAAACGATGCAAGTCCTTAGTCTCATATTAGAACACTTACTTTTTTTTTTTTCCAGTGAAGTGAAATATCTTAAAAAGCATAAATGGAGGGAATGACTCCCCACTGACCTAAAGTAAATAAAGCATTCTATTTAAGTGTTTTTTGTAATCAGTTAATCAACAGGTATTTATATGCTGAAGTCTTTGTCTTTAGATTCTAAATTTTTAAAGGTGACAGAATATACCAGACTGAATTCAGAAGACTCAGGAATTACTAGAATAAAGGATAAATACCTCCCGATTATTATTGGTGGCTTTTTAAGATAAAAGCAGGGTACCCAAAATACTTGTTGCCATCCAGTGAATTCTGACTGACAGGGACCCTGTGAACAGTAGAACTGCCCCGTAGGGTTTCCAGGGCTGTCAGTCGTGACTGAAGCAGATGCGCAGCTCTCCTGTGGAGCAGTGTGGGTTCAAAGTGCTGACCTTCTGTTAGCAGCCAAGCACTTAATCACTGTGCCCCACTACGGTTCCTTAATTTGGTGGAGCAAGGAGGGTGGCTAAGGACAGAGGAAGATTCTGGGCCTTACCCCCTTTTTTGCAACAGAACCATTTTTAAAAAAAATTGTTTTAATTCTCTGTCAATCATATCCTATATTTCCAGAGCTTCCCTTTATGTCTGCATTCCCTTCACTGTGGCAGTTTTACTCCTCTCTTACGTGCTCTTCATACCTAAACTCACTGCCGTCAAGTCAGGTCCAACTGACAGTGACCCTATAGGACACAGCAGAACTGCCCCAGCGAGTTTTCAGGGAGTGCCTGGCAGATTTGAATCGCTGACCCTCTGGCTAGCAGATGCAGCACTTAACTGCTTTGCCACCAGGGCTTCTATCCAGGGTCTTCTAAGTAATTATCATTCCAAGTTTAAAAGTGAAAGGAAACAAAAGGTCCAACGTAAACAACTAGCTGAAAAAGTCATTTATGTAAGGCGCTCAAATCTTGCAAAAAAGAACTAAGTAAAATGTGCTTACTAATTTAAAGAATGAGGTTCTGTACTGTGTTCAGACCTTTTGATTTGGGGTTCCTCTGCTACATCTTCTAGAAGATCAGGAGACATTCTTCCCAGAACTGAGGGTCTTAACAGTCTGAGTGATATTGCTGTTTTGCGTCAAATGGTGTCTCTGAAGGCTTTCCTGTGCAGTCACAGAACTGCTAAACCTGCCTGTATCCCTGTGGGTATAACACCCTGTAGATGGTGATACACAGAAACTGGGTGCTTCAGGAAGAAATGCTCCTGTGGTCATAGATTGCCAGCCACTGCTTAACGCAATTGGCTCTTGCCCTCTTTAGCCTGGGCACATTCTTCCAGCCAAAATGCATCCGAGGCTGAAGAGGCCAAGGACAAGGAGGATCTTGTGTTGTCTTCCTTCGTCATTGTCCAGCATGGAGAAGGGGCTCTCATGTTCTTGGCATCACTGTGAGTCGTCACAGCAGAGTTAATGTCATTTCCTACACTAATAGTGTGGTTCTTTTTTTTATATCTGTGCCATTCTCTGGAGATGGACATTGGTCTGCTTGCTCTGATCTCTGTTGACTGTATATCTATGATACTTAAGCCTGTTATCTAAAACGACATCTTCATTGTCATCACTGCTTGTGAAAGCTTCATCTTTTGTTTGCTGCATTTTTGTTAATGTGCTAACACAGAACAGTGAATGACAGATTGTTACTGTAGGAACATTGAACAAGATGCCTTATACCCTAGTTTTACTTACAAAACAATGTAATTTAGCCTTAATACAACCTGTTTTTCTCTTTTTAAAAATTCATTTATTTTTTTTTTCTTTGCTAACCATAAAACTCTTTAAAATGCTTTTCAGATGTTTAAGCGAGGATACTGACCGGGATATTAAACAGCCAAAACACCATTGCTGTCAAAGTCAATTCCAAATCATAGCAACCCTAGAGGACAGGAGAACTGCCCCCTAGGATTTCCAAGGCTGAAATCTTTACAGAAGCAGACTACTATATCCTCTGAAGAGCAGCTGGTGGGTTCAGGCCTCTGACCTTGAGAGTCACAGCCAAGTGCTTAACCACTGCACCACCAGGGCTCCTTTCACAGGGATAAGATGTTACCAGGCTCTTGAGGGTGGGTTAACTTCATGGCACTTAGAATGACCGCCTCCTCCTTAGACCTTTTCTCATGGTTCATGTGGGGTTAGCAATCAGAGAACATTACTGATCTCCAGAGAAAGGAAATAGAGCAAGCCTGGAACATAGACTTCAGTCTGCCACCTTTTAGGTGCAGAGATGTAGATTTGTAGGGCACTCTTCTACCCAGATCTCCTGACATTTGCTTTTGTATGTCTGTTGCCTACCTAAAGCTTACCATGTTTTTTGGAACTTGCCCTGTTGGCTTTCATGACTTGACACTCAGGTGGTGCTTGTATACAAGCAATTCAAGTCCCCTGCACTTTTCTAACGCCCGCAGTGTCAGTACCTGTTACTCCTTTTCCTGATGAGTGCTGTCACTTGCTTCCCCTCACCCTGGTACTGTTTCCAAGCCGATCCAAAACTTGGTCTTTGTGGTTATGAACATGGTACATTCAGTCCTGCTAAAAGGAACGGGAATAGCTTTCTTCCAGTCTGACCTGTCAGACTTAACTAGCATTATCACCAGAAATCCTTGGAGATCTGCCTATTTCCAAGAATTTTAACAGCTTTTCCTAAAGTTTCTCTCTTCTGATAACATACCTTTGGTATTGTCACTTACTGAGGACCAGTAGGAGTTTTTTGTTTTTTATTGTGAATTAAGAACAGTTTTACAATCTATATCATGTTGCCATGTAACACCCAAAACTTTCACCTCTGTGCTATTCTAGCTGCCCCGCCCCCATGTGACAGCACTCTTCCCCTGTTGTTCAGAACTTCCCATGACCTTTTGATCAAGGTCTGGCCCTCCTCACCCAAGCCACTCAGCTCCAGCAAAGTGTCCCTCAGACAACCACATGTATGTTTTTAAAGGTTTGTTCACCTTCAGTATTACTCTGTGTTTTATATGGTCCAGATCAGTCTTTTGTCGGGGGAGCTGGCCCTGGTGCTGGATACAGTTTGGGTTTAGAGAGTCTGGGGGCCACGCTCCCAGGGTGCCCTCCATTCAGAAGGACCATCAAGTGTGGTCTTGTGGTAGAGTTCTAATTCTGCCCTCTACTCCATCAGCTGCTGTGTGCGGAGCACCATTCCACTCCGAGAACCACTATCTTAAATCTTGTGATTTCCTTTATCTTTGATTGAATGCCTTGCAAGGAGATTGGGAAGATCTAAATAAACTATCTTCAGACACATCCAGGCCCTCCTGAACACCATGTGACTACAAGCAGCATCCTGTGTAACTGTGTTGGCTATCACGGACTTGACTTTTGACCCAGCGACCCCATGTGACAGTAGAACTACCCCATAGAGTTTTAATCTTTATGTGGGAGCCACCTTTCAGTTAGCAGCCAAGTGCTTCACCATTTTACCCCCGGGACTCTTCTTAACTCTACACTAGGTAACTGCAACAGCAGATGAGACAGCCAGGCCATTATTTTTTTTTCTTTTCTTTTCTTTTTTTTTTTTATTTAACATAACTGAGTGAAAATATACATTCACATGAAAATTTACATGCCCCCCTATATGCAGGTTCCACTGCTCTCCCTGTCCGGTGACTGCACACTATTCCTCTCTGCTCCATACATGTCTCATCCTCCCAACAGTCTCCTTTCCCCTCCTCTCCATCCACTCCCCTTCCTCCAGCCAGAGGTCAGCAAGATGATATCCTATAGATGTATAGAACCATAAAGTGCTTCCAACATATGGTTACTCTGCATTGCCAAGTCCATTCCATTCCTGTCCAAAGAGTGGACCTTTGTTATAATTTATGGGAACGGTCAGCATCAGGGCCGGGGGCCATGCTCTCAGAGGAACCCCAAAACCGCTGGACCATCAATTGAGGTCTTTTAGTGGAGATCTCATGATGCACCTCTTTTTATTCTTGTGTTGCCAGTGAGGCTCCTCTCTGTGAGCTCCGTCATGGCTATCACTGGTGGTGGCCGGGCACCATCCGGTTCTTCCGGTCCCAGGTCGATATAGGCACCCACTCTTGTGGGTCTCTCTGTCTTCTCGGTTGTCTTTACCGCATGCCATTTTGGCCCTCGGTGAGCATCTGTTCCTGCTGAGTTGGGACCATTTGCTGTGTCCTCGGATGGCAGCTTGGCAGCTTTTAAGACCCCAGACGCCACTCACCAATGTGGGGTGCAGAGAGCTCTCTTAGCAAAACGCTAGTTGTGCCACTTGGGACAGCCAGGCCATTATTAAACTAGTCAAACCAAAAAACCAGACAAATGGGTGTCAAGTCAGTTCCAATTCCTAGTGACCCTACAGAACAGAGAACTGCCCCACAGGGTTTCTAAGGACCGTCTGATGGATTCAAACTGCTGACCGTTTTGTTAGCAGCCGAGCTCATAACCACCTTGCGACCAGGGCCCCTGTGAAGCTAGCACTAGATAATGAAGGCACAGACTCCTTGCAATAGGTTGGCACTAACCAGAAACAGTTTTTACTCTCTTCCACTTGTCCACAGCATATATGGAACATTTCTTCCCGTGGACACAGTACCACTAGCAGTTGAAAGAAAACACCAGCCTTGTGAAAGAAGCCTCTTTCCTTTCCTGTCTGCCCCTTTCCTGCCCTCTTCCACATCCATTTCTAAAATGCCCTAGATATAGTATTGCTTTGCTTAATTAAGGGATTCAGAAAGTGCCTGGTTAGTTTTCCTTAATCTTGTGGGTTTTAGCCCCATACTTAAGTTGTGCTGTTCTCTGTAACTCTTCTTTCCTTTTGAAAGTTCAGTCTTCTGTTCCTAGATTTTAATATTCTGAATTGCTAACTCTGCTGGTTTGTGTAATTAAAAAGTTTAAAATGTGGTTGTTCTACAAGGAAATGGGTAAGAGCCCCAACTCCAGAGCTGTACTTTCCATTACAGGGGCCACCAGCCCCATAGGGCTGTTTAACTGTAAACTAACTAAAATTAAACATTCAGTTCCTCAGCCATTATCCCCACACTTCAAGTGCTTCCTAGCCTCAGGGAGCCCAGATGGTACCATGGTTAAAGCATTGGTCTGCTAACTGAAAGGGCAGCTGTTTACATCTCACAGTCTCTCCTGGTGAACCCTACAGGATCACTGTCAGTCAGCTCAGTGGAACACGAGGGAAAGAATTACTGATTTTAATCAAAATTGGGATTGGTTGATTCCTAGAGAAAATAATGTTCCCCAGCCCTCCCTCTAATGTGAAGTGCCACCATGCCAAGCTGTTAAAATGCAGTGTTGGCGTGTGGAGGTCTGGTCTAGGCCTGTAATGGGAATGAGCACGCGCCTGATGTGAAGGGAGCAGCTACCACCACCAGCTCCAGCCCAGTGTCACCAAGTGAGAATGCAGGCCCATCTTCTGACTCTCCACAAAAAACTAGAGATTTGAGCTCTTTGCATGAAATCTGAGATTTTGGAATTTGACAAGACAATTCCAACTCACAGTGATCCTATATGACAGAGTAGAACTGCCCCCCTAAGGTTTCCAAGGAGTGGCTGGTAGATTCAAATTGCTGACCTTTTGGTTAGCAGTTGAATGCTTAACCACTGAGCAACCAGGGCTCCTTGAAATGTATAAAGAAGTGAACAGAACACACGGTTTGTTGGAAAAAATATTTTCAAAAAATTCTAAACACACGCCTTCACAGCCCTCCCCTGGGTCAAGAAAGAGAGTATCCCTGGCCCCTGGAGAATCCCCTCATGTGCCTTCCCTTCACTCTAGGGGTGGTCATTCCTCTAACGGTGCAGCAGTGAGGGGGCCAAGCAAAGCAGGTGTGTGGGCTGCATTAATCCCCTGGGTCACAAGTTGGAAACTGCAAAGTAGCATCTATTTTATATGGATGATTTTCAGTTGTTAGTAACTTTCAGTTCGTAATGGGCCTGCTCCAGTACAGTGAGTACAGGAGCACAGCTGCAGTAACTAGTGCTGTAGTGTGCTGACGGCTCCTGAGGACCCCTCTGGCAGCAGCACTGACTGTGTCACCAGAAGAAAAGGATCACGTGTTCACAGGGTGTCTATTAACACTTCCTCACCCATCTGGTCCTCAGGAGGAACCTGTTAATCCTGTGCTCCAGATAAAGACACAGTTCTCAGATTATCTAAGTAATCTGCCATCAACTCAAAGCTGGACTTAACCAGTTTCTCCTCACTCCATCACATGAGTCCTCCACTGCATGGAAGCCCTGGGATGAGTTCAGCAGAATAAGACAGACTCCACCCTTGGCTTCATGTCCTTGACACTCCATCAGGAAACACAATCGACGAGTCACTGCACAGATTATTTTGTTAAAATTGGGATAAATGCCATGAAGGATATCCATAGGGTACTCTGAGAACACATGATGAATGGACTTGACAGTGTTTTAACATGCCCTTTAGGAGAGCCCCTTGGACAGAGTTTGCCCTGTGAGCCATCAAAGGCCAGTAAGGATGCACATGGGACAGGAAGAGCAGCGTCCAAAGCGTGTTCCAGATGGAGAAGAGCGAACACCAAGTCCCCAAGGCTGAGACAAGCACAACAAGGCAGCAGAGTCAAAACGCAAAGAGGGGAACAAGGTGGGAGTGGGACTAAAAAGCATGAGATGAGCCCGGGGTGGCACCCAGCCAATCCAAGGAAAGCTTTATAGCCCAACATAAGGATATTGGAAATGGTGGCTTTGACTGGGGAGATGGTAGTGGTCAAGGAGAGAAGTGGACAGATTTATGAGAGATTTGGAAGGTGAAATAAGAACTCTTAGCAATTGTTAAGGAAGGCTGGGGGTCAAAGGAGACAGAATTCACGCACAGCTCCTGTATTTCTGTCTTGTTTGCCAAGGAGACAACTGAGTAAGACAGCGGCCACAAGAAAAACACTGGTAAGCTGTCTTTTGGTTTTGGACACAATGAGTTTGAGAAGTTTATGAGAAAGATACCAGATGGGTGTTGAAGTACACTTTTGGAGATGCACAATTTTAGAGGCATCAGTGCATGGACAGTAACAGAAATCACAGCATTCTATGAGATGGCCTTGGAGAGTGAGAGGAAAGCCAAGGACTAACTATTGAGGACTCCAAAGTTGGGTACGAGGAGGCCAAGAGGAAGTGACCCAGGTAGGAAAATCAGGAAAAGTGTGGTATCACAGAAACCCGGGAGGCCAATATTTTGGTGGGGGGGTCGGGGGGGGGGGAGGTTAACTAAAGAGTCTAATGCTACTCTGAAGGCCAAGCCTGAGAAATGTCCACTGGAATCAGCAGTGTGCAAGTTGTGGATGACCTTGGGAAGAGGCCTTTCAGTCAAGTAGTGAAGCCAGAGCCCAGTCCCTTGAGAAGGACGTCATGCTTGGTAGAGGGCAGGTGAAAAAGAGGAAGACTCTAAGGAGATGGGGTAACACAGTAGCAGCAACAAGGAGCCCAGACAGAGCAACAGTTGTGAGAGTGGCACACGACAGGGTGATGTTTCATGCTTCTGTACGCAGGCTCACTGCGAGTCACAGTCCACTCGATGAGACCTCCCCACAACAGTTACTCTGGGCGTGTCACCAGGTCCTCCCACCTTCCATGTGAGAACTCGCACACTAATCCTGGATGCCCGTGTGAGGCTCGGTAGTGTAAGAAAGATTTCCTAAACTGAAAAAAAAAGACAGCATTAACTACTTACCGTGTTACTGGGAATTTGGTCTCAGGGATTAAATCATGTATTTCTTGCCATTCTTGCAGTATGTCAATAAAATCTTGATAAACCTTGATCTGTAGCACTGATCTGATGGTGGTATGTTGCAGAAGCTTTAAAAATTCTCGAAGAGTATATCCTAACACATTGGCATGGCCAACACTAATCAGAACATCACCTGAAGGAAAGAAAATTCTCAGAGTGAAGACAATGGTTTCAAGGCAATCATGTCAATTTCTGGCTAAAAGCAAGATGTTTCATTTTATGGGTTCATACCGTTGGCCCATTTTGAACCAAGACCAGGTGTCAGCCTTATATAATAAAAGTGTTCATTTCAGTGGCATGACTGTCCTTTGCATAATGATGAACACATGTGAGAAGCTTCTTAGTCATAGTATAATGATACATATATTTAGTGACACTTCTGAAGTCCTTGATGAGACCCAGGCTAAAAGCCATTTATAATGGGAACTATCTTTTAGGATTCTAAAAATGTATTTATTTCAAATAAAACGAATGGCTACTGCTAGCACAGAGAAAAACCACTTACACTAAATGATGAATAAATGACCTACTTTCTGTTATACTTGCCTGGCAATTTCCAGTACCCTCCACAGTAAATAGAGCATATTAAACATCAAACCTTTCATTATAATGTTCTGCCCTTGTACAGTATTATTGAGCAAATAATTCTGTATGAAATACTGCCCAATACACATGCTTTAATTAAGGTTTAAGATGTGTATTCAGAGAGTACACTGGTTCCAAGGGATTTGGCAGCTAAGGCCCTGATTCAGGGCAGTGCTGGACAGGGAGGGGAAGCAGGAGGGTCAGCCATGGAGCTTCTGTGCTCCCAGCAGATGGCAAGATGGCATCCTGGCTACAAGCCCTCCCACCCTCCAACTGGAAGCTAAAAACACCAACTATTCACTTGTCCCCCTGCCCCTGCCTCCTTGCCCCCTAACAGCTAGGACCTGAACATGAAAACTGTGTCCAGCCATAGGATACACCCGCCTGAGTCACCGAGACCACGAGACAAGGCAGGAACACTGGGTTTCCAAGGGCAGTTGTGCACAGCTCTTTGTTCTTGCCCTTTTTTCTAAGCCTGGAGAACCAGGCTTTATGGCAACTCTCAGACTTTGTATTGTAAACTCAGTGCCTTAAGAGAATCACATGACGCTGCTTACAATAAAGAACAATGATTGCCACACAGGCATTTAGAAAGAAAGGAAGCACTAATATAAAAGAATTGCTTGGGAAAGACAGGCGCACACTGGGTGAAATCTAAGTCTTCAGATCTCACTACAACTAACATCCCACCATATGGCAATAGGGACTTCATAGCTGACGAGGGATGAAATGATTGCAGTAAAGTCCTGAGGGATATGTCTGTCTCCACGCTCGAAGTTAGAAACCTCTTCATCACCCTTGTTCAAGACAGCTGAGACTAACCACTGAGGAGACGAGGTGAGACGAAGTACTACCTTCTCTTTGATACCACCTCTCTAAACCAAGCCAACCCCACTGCCGTCGACTCAATTCCAACTCATAGCGACCCTATATAGGTCAGAGGAGAACTGTCCCATAGTTTCCAAGGAAAGCCACGCTGATTTGAATTGCCGACTTTTGGTTAGCAGCCGTGGCACTTACCACTATACCACCAGGGTGGCCACCACCCCTCTACTGAGCTTAAATCAGAATTTATACTGATCCCAAAGGATGTCTCCAAGGAATACAATGATAAACTTCCATAGTGCTGGATCCTACCAAAAACAGAAATTCCCGGGATTCAAGGGAATGAGTTCTAGAAGGATAGGTAACAGCTGCTACTTTGGTCTTCAAAGCAGCTCAGGAGTAAAACTAACCAAGTATCTGAAACCAATTCCAAATCAAAGGAACCTTCTCCCAGCTACCTAGACTGTGGGGTATGATGCACAGCTTGTCCTATGAAGGTTAATTACAACGGCAAGGGGCTCCCTAGATGAGATCACATGCTTCATGTTAAAAGGAGTGTTTACAGCCCAAAGCAATAGCTTGGCCTCCTGCTTGATTAGGTTGTAAAAGGGTGACTTTTATCAGGAAGGCAGAAAATAAACAGCTAATTCCCTGACCGCACTGGCTACACACCAAATTTGTCACTGTAGGAATGTGATTACTCTGGCAGCAAATAGTAAAACTACCTTTCATAAAGAAACACCGATTTCGTATTTAGGAACACCGACTTCATCATGTATTTTTTTTTTTCTGTTGTAATGGGCTATAAGAATCACTCTACAGAAGCCACGTCTTGATTATCTATGTTAAATCAACTTTGCAGCAGCCAAGCATCTACTTAAAAATAGATTTTATATGTTTCTTGCCATCTCTTCCAACGAGGCTGTAAGTTCCCTAAAAGCCATGTGACTAGGGACCACATCTGTTTGGCCAACCATACCCCCTAGGGCCCTAGCACAGTGCCTGAATACAGCAGTTGTTCACATAGGTGCATCTGGAATGAAAATGGCCTGCTAAGGGTGGTGGTTGGTACGAGACTTTTGTTTACCTTCAAAGCTATGTTAATCTCTTAAGCTTTGGTATCACAGTCTGTTTCTAATCAGTATCTAAAGCCACACTGGCCAAAAGGAATTCAAAGTTTAGCCAGAATAAACTAACACTCAACTAAATTAGGAAATTAAGATCAACCTCTAGAGACCCTATTGTGAAACACGAATGGAGAGAAATTGAAAACATGTGAAAGAGAAATAAGTGCCTAGGGCTTAGAGACAATGTAGATTTTTAAAAAATAGGCCTCACTAGAAGAACCGGATGGTGCCCAGCCACCACCAGTGATAGCCATGATGGGGCTCACAAAGTTGAGTCTCACTGACAACAGAGAATAAAAAAGGGTGCTCCTTGAGATATCCACTAAAAGACTACAACTGATGGTCCAGGGACCTCGGGGTTCCCCTGGGAGCGTGGTCCCTGGCCCTGATGCTGCCCCTGTCCATAAATCATAATGGTGGTCAACTCTTCGGACAGGAATGGATTGGACTTGGTGACACAGAGTGACCATTATCTTGTATGCACTTTATGGTTTCATGCATCTACAGGATGTCATCCTGCTGACTTCTTACTGGAGGCAGGAGAGAGGGTAGAGAGGAAGGGATAGATTATTAGGAGGATATGACATGTACAGAATGGAGAAGAGGAGTGTGCTGTCACCAGGCAGGGAGAGCAGTGGGAGCTGCACATAGATGGGCATGCAAATTTATATGGTGTTTAGGTCAGCTAGTGCTGCTCTAACAGAAATACCACAGAGTGGACGGCTTTAACAAAGGAAAGTTTATTCTTACACAGCCTGGTAGGCTACAAGTCCAAATTCAAGATGTCTGCTCCAGGGGAAGGCTTTCCCCCTTGCTGGCTCTGGAGGAAAGTCCAGTACTGCATCAGTCAAGAGAGCATCCTGGCACAGGAACCTCAGGTCTGAAGGACATGCTCTTTTCTTGGTGTTGTTTGCTTGATGGTGTGAGGGTCCCCATTTTTTGCTTGCTTCCCTTTTCTTTTCTCTCTTGTAGGACGAAAGTATTAAGGATGGGGCAAGCCATACTCCAGGGACACAGGGAGGTAATCCTATGAAGGCATTTACAGTCCCACCCTAATCCTTTGACATACAGCACAGGAGAATCACAGAATGTAGAACAGTAACAAAGTATGGGGAATCATGGCCCAGACACATGGCTACACATATTTGGGGGGGGGACCCAATTCAAGGCATGACATATGGGATTGTAAATTGTCACTCAATCCTAATAAAAAAAATAAAATTAAAAAAAAAAAAGGTCTAACAAAATCATCTCCCAAATCTCAGAATCACTGGTTAAAGAAAGGAATTACAAGACATTGACACCTAGATGGTAGAAAGAATACGGCGGACCTGTCACGAAGACATGCGCTCGAGGCTTGTCTTTGTCATGAAATTTCATTTCTAGCCATCAGGCAAATAACTACAAGGATGTGAGCTTTTCTGGCAGACTTGGGTTCAAATCCCAGAACCGACCACTGACTTAGCTGCTACTTCACTGGAAAGGTCAGTTCACCTCTCTACCTCAGAAAAGCATGGCAGACATTTTCATTCAATCATAATAATAAAAAAATAAAAAAAGCATTGCAAAGATTAAAAAGCCAAGCCAAGTGCCATAGCTAGATAATATACATGGAATTTCTTTGCACAGTGCTTGGACATGGGCTTGTTTACTGTTCATTTATGAAGCACATACATAACAGATGGGTCTGTACTGTAAACCTTGGATTTAAAAGATGAGTTCAACACTGCCCCACCTCAAGGAACCCACTGACTGTAGCCTGCACATCAGATTCTATTTCATGGGCACAAACATGAACCCCTGTCCCACTCTTAACAAGTGTGCACCTTCATTATCAACTGGCATCTGCCACCTGACTGTGGAGAAGCCAAGGAGAATAAGCAGAAAAGCTCATGGGGCCTGTCCCGGAGTTCTTTAGTTCTGCAAAGTCCAGGCTCTCCTGGTAGTTTCTTCCTCAGCATCAAGTGGTGACATGCGGAAAATGCTCTGGGTTTTAAATTGCACCCAAGTTTTGTAACAGCATCATGTATCACTTTTTTCTTTAGTCCACTCCTTCTAACCCTAGCGGCCAATTGGAATCACCTGAGCTGACCTCAGAAGGCCTGCTGGTACAGTGGTGAAGAGCCTGGCTGCTAACCAAATGGTCAGTAGTTCAAATGCACCAGTCACTTCTTGGAAACCCTATGAGGCAGTTCTGTTCTGTCCTATGATAACATCGCTAGGAACTGGAATCAACTCACTGGGTTTAGTTCCGGTTCTCTGGAGGGGCTTTCAAAACCTCAGCTGCCCAGGTCTCACCTCAGGTTAACTAAATGAGAACCCCTGGAGAGATGGAGTCCATGCATCTTGGTTTTAACCTCCCCAGGTGATTCTAACAGGTAGCCAGGGTTGCAAATCAATGGTTTAAACCATGGGGCTTCCGTATCACGGTAATTTTACCGTGGGGGGAGAAAAAAAAGACACAGCTCTACAGAAAAATGATTGCCAACACTTTGGTAGCACTTCAGTTTTCAAAGCCGTGTCCATAAAAGTTTTCTCACCAAATCCTAGCAATCTCTGACAAGGGCATGTTGTTGTTGTGAGGTGCTGCCCAGTTCATCCTGAGGCATGACAACCTCATGGGACACAGTAGAACTGCCGCATTGGGTTTCTCAGGCTGTGATCTTTAACGAAGCAGATCACCAGGTCTTTCTCCTGTGCAGCCACAGGGTAGGTCCGAAATGCTGCCAACTTTTTAGTTAGCACCCGAGAGCTTAACCACTGTATCTACCACCAGGGCTCCATGACAAAGGTATATTACCCTGATATAGGGACAAGGACACTGAGGCCTAGATGGTTAAGTGACTTTGTCTAGAGTCACAGAACTAGAAAGTGCCAGGCTCAAGCCACACTGCAGCCCAGTTAACACTGCTCACCACTTTGCCATCTATTCAGCACCAAGCCCGGGGAAAATACATGTTGACTTAAATGGAAAATTCCCTCACCCAAAGATAATAGAATCCATTAAAACCCACTGCCAACGAGTCAGTTCCAACTCACAGCGACCCTAAAAGACAGAGCAGAATGGCCCCAAGGCTATCTATACATCTCTGTGGAAGCAGGTGGCCACATACTCCTCCCTCAGAGCAGCCAGTGGATTTGAACTCCCAACCTTGTGGTTAGCAGCTGAGCTCTTAACCACTATACCACCAAGGCTCCCAAAGACAAGAGAAGCAGGGCAGTATCAGCAAAGCACTTGTGTTCTGAAGTCTGACCAAGAGGATTCAAATCCTTGCTTCACTGTGACCTTCGAAATATCTGATTCCTCATCTGGAAGGTGGAAACCTTGGTGGTGTAGTGGTTAAGCGCTACGTCTGCTAACCATAAAGGTTGGCATTTCAAATCTGCCAGGCACTCCTTGGGAACTCTATGGAACAGTTCTACTCTGTCCCACAGGGTCGCTATGAGGCGAACTTAACTTGACTTGGTACTGGGTTTGGCTCTTTTTTTGGTACCTAGAAGGTGGTTTAATGCAGAATCAACCTCAGGGGTTTTCAGGAGGACATGCCAAGAGAATGCACCAAAATGTTAGCAATGATTAACTCTGCCTACAAGAGAAGAAAGCCTTACCCACAGAGAGGCTTAGGCTCCAGAACAGCACTGCCTGCATCTGTATCCCACTTACTAGATGGGGGGTAACCCTGGCAAGAAACTTGATCTCCTCAAGCCTCAGTTTCCTGACCTAAAACCCAATGCTGTCGAGTTGATTCCGACTCACAATGACTTGTAGGACAGAGCAGAACTGTCCGTAGGATTTCCAAGGCTGTCCTCTTTATCAAGCAGATTGCCACGCCTTTCTATCAGAGTGGCAGGTGAGTTTGAAATGCCAACTTTTGATTAACATTCAAGCACTTAACCAATGTGCCGCCAGTTCTCCAAACCCCACTGCCATCAAGTCAATTCCCACTCAGTGACCCTATGGGACACAGTAAGTAGAACTGCCTCATAGGGTTTCCAAGGAGCAACTGGTGGGTTTGAACTGCTGACCTTTCAGTCAGTTGCTGAGCTCTTAACTACTGGGTCACCAAGGTCCTCACGCATAAAAGGCAGATAATAACAATAGTTTCTACCAAGAGGGTTACTGTAAGAATTAAACGGATGCACCTAACAGTGGGCGATTTGTAAGTGAGAGCAACAGGCTGGCCCATAGAAGGCTCGCAACCCTGTCGTCACCATGGTTACCCTGAAGTGTTAACTGACCAAGCCTCCAGAGGTTGATAGAAGGGAGGGACAGAAAAGCACGGTCACCTGGCTGGAGTTTCCCATCCTGGGCTTGATGAGGTGGATGATTTGGAGATAGGGACCAAGCTGGATGATGATCAGGCCTAATCCCAGGCTGCCCACAGTGAGTTTGGTCTTCTGCGTTTTGCTCATGGTATGTGCAGATGCCTTGACTTTACCGTTGACTTGTCCTTCCAACAGAAAGAGGAGAACTTGTTTCAGTCTTTCACCTAGAAGGCTGCATGGGGTGCTAAACCAGACCCCTGGGGCAGTTACTAAACCTCTCTGTTCCTCAGTTTACTTATCTGTAACATGGAATGGTATCAGCGACTAGTTCAGAGGCTTGTATTAAGAATTAAACGAGACAGTTAAACTATTTTTGAACAGAGCTTGGCACACCGATGGTGCTCAGTCAATGTTAGTACATACTCACTCAACCCTGGTAGCATAATGGTAAGTGCTGTGGCTGCTAACCAAACAGATTAGCACTTCAAATCCACCAGGCGCCCCTTCGAAACCCTGTGGGGCAGTCCCATAGGGTCCCTATGAATCACACCTTGATGACAATGGGTTTAGTTTGGATTTTTTCAACAAATATTTATTGCTATAGGCAGCATCTGCTATGGTAAGGATGACAAATGTGTTTTTTACCCTCATGGATCTTACAGTTTAGAGGAGGAAACAGATACCAATCAATCAGTCCCATAAATACATGCTGAGTAACACTATGACATGTGTTCTGAGAGCGAATGACAGGGGGCCTGGTCTGTGGAAGACACAGCAGGCTTCCCCAAGGAGGTGACATTAGAATTGCAGCAAAAGGACCTATAAGAAATATTTAGGCAAAGGGGGAATGGGAGGGAGCTTTGTGAAACAAGGTTCTGAGACTGCATCATACATTAAATTGTGTCCCCCCCAAAAAACGTATGTAGCAATTTGGCCAGGCCATGATTCCTAGTGTTGTATGATGTCCTTATAAATCCTGCATTTGTGATGTTAACCAGGGAGGATATGTGGTGGCTGTGTTAGTGAGGCAAAATTCAATGTGTAAAACTGTATTTTTGCCATGAGGCTACCTCTTGGGATATAAAGGAAAAAGAAGCAAGCAGAGAGTTGGGGACCTCATACAATCAAGAAAGAAGCAGTGCCAGGAGCACAGCATGTCCCTAGGACCCAGGGTCCCTGGGCCTCCAAAGTTCTTCATCCAGTAGAAGATGGACAACAAAGACACTTCTCCAGAGCCAACAAAGAAAGATCCCCTGGAGCTGAGGCCCTGAAAGTGGACTTTTAGCCTACCGTTCTGTGAGAAAATAAATTTCTCTCTGTTAAAGCCATCCACTTGTGGTACTTTTGTTACAGCAGCACGAGATGACTGAGACAGACTGGAAGAGACAAGGTCAGCCAGAGGAACATGAAGAAGACCGGCAGGAGGAGCAAAGGGCATGAAGACGGGGCCCGGCTCTCGGGGTTACCTCAGTGAAAAAGCTTAGGAGAGCCTTCATCAGGCATGATCAGATTTTTTTTTTTTCCAAATAAACTCTGGCTGCTGTGTGAGACATGGAAAGGATCTGGGGAATAAAAAAGGATTACCACAGTCACTCAGGCAGGTGACGGTGGTGATGGTGGAAATGGACAGTAGATAGATTCAAAAACCCTTTGGGAGAGAAATCCTCAGGCCTTGGGGACAATGGGTGAGTAAGGTCATCTAATACTGCTAACAGAAAAACCACAAGTGGTTGACTTTAACAGAAAAGTTTGCTCTCACACAGTCCGGTCGGCTCAAAGTCTGAATTCAGGGTGCTGGCTTGAGGGGAATGCACTCTGTCAGCTCTGAAGGAGGGTCCTTGTGTTGCAGCAAGCTTTCTTTGGTCTGAGAGCATTGTGCAACAGGAACCTCAGGGCCGAAGGATGTGCTCTGCTTCTGGCGCTGCTTTCTTGACAGTATGAGGTCCCCAACTCTCTGCTTGCTTCCCTTTCCTTTTAGCTCTTGTAGATAAAAGGTGGTGCAAACCACACTCAGGGAAACTCCCTTGGTAAGGGAGTTAGAGTCCCACTCTCTGTTTTTAACATAATCTACTCTTGCCCTATTAGCCACAAGCAGAGATTAGGATTTACAGCACAGGAAAATCACAAAGTGGAGGACAGTCACTCGGCACTGGGAATCATGGCCCAGCCCAACTGCTACACACATTTTGGGGAGGACACAATTCAACCTCTGACAGAGGGGTAGGTGGAAATATGTCTTCTGCAGAACCCAGTCTCACAAGAAAAATTTGCAGGATTTAGGAGTAATTTAAAACAACAACAAAAAGTTATTTTTGTGAGGAGACTGTTCTCAGCATACCTCCCCAGGATTTCCACACACCACTTTTCTCAAGGACAAGTGACAAACTGCTACTTGCCAAGCCTTGGCCAAGCCCCTTTAACCATCATGTTTTGGGGACCTATGAGGGTCCCCAGAAACCCTGGTGACATAGCAGTTAAGTGCTATACCTGCTAACCAAAAGGTCAGCAGTTCAAATCTGCCAGCACTTCTTGGAAACTCTATGGAGCAGTTCTACCCTGCCCTATAGGGTCACTAGGATTCGGAATCAACTCGATGGCACTGCAGTTTTTATGAGGGTCCCCACTGCTGAAGAAAGAGCTCCCCCTTGCCCCAGCTCTGGAGCCGGCAAGCTTCATGGCCTTTTACTCAAAGCAGCTATCCTCGCCTATCACCAACCACTGTTCACTTTCCCTGAAACCGCAGATGCTCTGGGAGAGCCACTGGGGCCACTCTTCCTCTGCTGAATGGTGACTCTCCTGAAACTCACTTTCTTGTTTCCAGGAGGTCACCAGTTAGGGCACCCCCTCCTACTTTAAGCCTGTTCAAAAAATGGAAATCAGAAACCCTGACCTACAATCTGTTCCCTCGTCTCAAATTTATGTAGTCTCTCTAAAACAAAATCGTACAGCACAGGGATCCTGTCTTCAGAGATTTTCCAGGATTACAGGCACATCTTGGGACTGATTATACCCTGCAGCCTCTGATCCCATAGAGTCGTATCTTAGGTAAAGCCTAGGTTCCAACCTCAGCTTCTGAGGTGGATTAATTACTTTTGTGTGTGGCCTTTCTAGCCACAGGCTTGTCACTCCCACCCAGATGACTGTGTGATAGGATAACTGTGGCCTACCAGGCAAATTGGTCAGTTGTGCCTTACAAGAGAGCTAATTTCAGTACAGAGAAGAGAAGCCTACTGCCACCAAGGAAAGACTGACCAGCTGGAAACACCTGATAGCAGGAGACAGCGTGGTGGGATTCCCAGCGCATTATGAGGGGAAGGTGGGTGTCTCTGGGCAAAGGGAGGGCCAGGGACATACACATGTGAGGGCACAGCTGCAGAGTGGCCGGCCTCATGAAAGAACCATATCTTGAGTATTCTGAGCCTGAAATGTAATGTTACTTGCTTTATAATAAACCCTATAATCCTGAGTATGGTCCTCAAGTTCTACATGGCCATTGCAATGAATTACTGAACCCAGCAAGGAAGTTGAGCTTGCTGTTGGTGTCAGAATTAGTAAGGATGCCGGAGACAGGAGGCGCATCTGACCTCCACCTCATAGGAATCAGCCTTGGGCTGCTGATCTTGATTCTCTTTCCCCCTTTTGGGGATAGAGGAGGTCAAATACCTCCCGCCAGGCCATTTTTACAGCTTGCAAATTAAATGTGCTTACAAAGTGAATCTACTGTGAAATGCAGTCTCAAAATACAGCAGGGCTAAAAGAAAGAAGCCAGACTCAAAAAGCTCCATGTTATATATGCCACGTTCATGGCAGTCTCCAGGAAAAGGGCAAAAGTAAAGAAAGCAGATGGGGGTGTCAGGGGTAGGGTGGGCAAAGGGATTGTGGCAAAGAGGCAGAAGGTAATTCTGGAAGTGGCCAAACTGTTCCATATTTTGACTGTGGTTGTGGTTAAATGTCTGCCTACGACGTTAATGACAACTCAGAAGCATACACTGAAAAGGTATTCCTCAGTAAATAAATGACAGAGAAAGATTATCTTCCAGCCCATTCTATGGAAGGGGAGAAGTGAGGAAGCCTTGGTTCCCAGAGCATCTCCTCCTCCCTCCCTACTCCCGTTACCTTTGTTCCTTTTGCGGGCGGACTTCTCCACGGCCGCGGGAAGGCAGGTGGCTCAGGAGGGCCTCCCTGGAGCGGAGGCTGAGTCGGTCCAACTTCCTACAGTTTCGAACCGCGCGGTCGGGGCACACTGAGAGCGGACAAGGGGCAGCTAGGACACCACGGGGAGGAAGACTTCCTGCACAACCCCCCGCGCAGGACGCCAGGGGGCGCTGGTGCGACGCTAGACGGAAGCGGGGCGGCAGGGAAGGCGCCAGGTCTTGTAAATCCCAGCAAACGTGGCAGGATTCTGAGCTCCCAAGGACCGTCTGTGTGAAGGCGTCGGTGGAAGAGCACAAACCGTCTCCTGGGATTAACAGGGTGCCTGGGCCACAGTGCGGTCTTTGTTACTGTGCTCTCGGTGAAAGCTTACACAGCAAATTAGGTTCCCATTTGTCAATCTCTATACAATTAGTTGCATCTTTCACGTGTTAACCGTCTCTTTATGTTCTGGTTGGTCCATCTCCAGTGCTCCGGTTTCTCTACCCCCTTATCTCATTTTGGCTTTAGAGTAACTGAGGATCTCTTCAACCCATTCTGTGAGTCGAAATTGACTCCATGGCAGCGGGTTGGGTTGGGTTTGGGTTTTGATCCCATTCTTGGTGAACCACCTAAGTAGTGAAGGCAGAGGAAGCAGAGAGGAGCGAGTCTTAAAGACCAGAGATGCTTTACACAGGAAGATCACAGATCACAGAGCACAGCGTACCTGCTGTGCTAATAATGGTGTTTTAAGATACTGTTACACCTACAGCTCCAGCTGCCTCCCAGCTGTACTATTTTCATGGGTATGCTGAAGGAGAGAAGGCCAAGGGTGGCCTGAAAAAAGGAGTTACGTTGGGAGAGAACTCAATTCTTCATTCTCTCTGCCAAATTAACCCTTCCCCCCAACACGGCGACATCTATTTACTGGAAGCCTGCTCTGCGGTTTGTGTAGCCAGAGACTGTCCTCAGAGCTTATACACAGAAAAGGGGTGAAATGGACAATTCTGAGATAACGTAAATTATAAAACATAAATTCTAGAAATTGAAAACAATGTGATGAGGCAGGGTCCTAAAATTATCACAAACAGGAGCATCCATTTCTCCAACAAAGAGTTATCTAGCAAGCACTTACCAGCTGTCAGGCTCTGCGCAGGGGTTTCCCCGTCACTCTGGACATGTCCCAGCTTGTTCTGCTGTTTCTGTGGCTCTGCCTAGACAATACGGAAACCTTGGTGGTGCAGTGGTTAACAGTTTGCTGTTTGAATCCACCAAGCACTCCTTAGAAATGGAGGCAGTTGTACTCTGTCCTACAGGGTTGCTGTGAGTCAGAATCAACTCAACAGCAACAGGTTTGGTTTCCTTTTGGTTACCTAGACAAATAAGTCAGGGCAGATGCCTCATTGGACAAACGCTGTATCACAGAGCCTGATACAACAGGAAAGGAATGGAGTCCTGTAACCTGGCTGCTCTCAACAGCAGAGTCTCCTGCCAGAGGTTTCTCCTAACAGTTACCTGTTTTTTCCTCCCCACAGTCTGGGCAGCGTCTACCCAGATAACAAATCAGTTCTATCATAAAACATATCCTTCCAGGCAGCACTTTTCACAATAGCTAAAATGTAGACATGACTGAAATGCCGCCAACAGATGAACAGATAAACAAAATGTGGTGTACGCACACGATGGAGTACCACTCAGTCATGAAGAAACAGGAGACACCCATGCATGCCACAACATGGATGAGCACTGAAAACATGTCTGCGGGAAGAAAACAACCAGAATGGAAATAATGAAAAAGTTAACACACTGTGAAGAATGTAACCAATGCCACTGTGCTCAGGAAATTGTGTAGAAATTATTAAATGGGAATCTGATTTGCTGTGTAAACTTTCACCAAAAGCACAATAGTTTGATTCCAAAAAAATTATACTGAGGGAAATGAGTCAGCCACAAAAGGACAAACGCTGTATGATCTCACTTACATGACACAGGCAATTACACAGAAACCAAACTGCCGAGTGGTCAAGAGGAAGGAACTGTTGCTTAGGGGCCAGCGGTTTATGCTAATCGTGGTGCAATAATTTGGGAAAAGAAATTGAGGATAGCTGCAGAACATGAAGAATGTAGTCAGTCACAGAGTTATACATGTAGAAATTGTTGAATTCACAAATGTTTTGTTGTGTATGTTTTCTCTACAATTATATGTATACACATACATATAAGTACACACACACACATACATGTTGCCACTGAGTTGATTCCAACTCATAGTGACCCTACGAGACTGAGTAAAACCACCCCATAGGGTTTCTATGGCTGTAAATCTTTACAGAGGCAGATCGTCACCTTTCTCACATATATGTATATACACATGTGTCTCATATATATGTGTATACAGTGCATATATATGAGATAGATGTGGCATCAGTATGCATGTATATATCAAACTGGCCACCTTTTGTTTAGTAGCTGAACTCTTTAACCACTATGCATACACATATATATGAGATAAATGTAGTATATGTGTGTGTGTGTGTGTGTGTGTGTGTATACATGTATATGAAGAAAGGGATGCACTATACACTACAACCTTTTCCTCCATCTTTCTATAAATAGGGGAATGGTGAGAGTTTGTGGCAATAAACCACATTGGCATCTGAGATTCTGTGAAGGGAGTCTGCCATGGCTTGGCATACAGAGGGTCTATCACCTTTCCTTCATCCCAGGCTGAAGCATCTCCGCAGATGCCAAGATGACACTGATCAATGGAATTGCTAGAGAGTAAATGTCATAGATGCTATGCTGTCCAGATCCTTCAGCACTGAAGGACTGAAGCCCCCAACTGCCGGTGGCTGAAGACAGCCCCTTGCCCCAAATCATATCTTCCCAGGCAGCTAGCATCCAATGATTGGTCAACCAACACAAAATCAATGAACTCAAGAGTCTGGCCTCCTGACCCCAACTCAAAACAACCCTGGAGAGCTATTCCAGGCTCAGAGCCCACCTAGGGGTCACTGAAGCCTGTCCTGACTGAACTGCCCAACCTCTCCCTCTGCCCAGTCCTGCTTCCTCCTTTCCCCGACAGATGTGTGGACCCCAAAAGCATTCCCCAGGAAACACCCTGCTTCTCCTGGTCTGCTTCCTAGAGAACCTAAGCCACAATAGCTAATGCCAGGGATGGTCTGAAAAAGTAAATGACAAGATGGGACTTTGGGGCTGGATCGCCACTGCCCAGGTACTCTTGAGGATATGGTCCCTGGTGGAGCTCTGGTAGTCTGGCACAGGAAGGCTACAATTGTTAACATTTTCACTGGTATTAAAACGGGATGGCTCCAAGGGGGCGAAAATGTACTAACAGACATTCCTTCTTCTGAGGCCTGTGGGCAGCAAGAGTAAATTGCCAGGAAGGAGGGCTGAGCTGCTGCTCCGCAGAACAGGAGGGAATGTTTGGCACCCACATGACCCCTTGGTTGTCTCTTGGTACACCCTTGTGCTATTTTGACAACAGATGGACAAGTGCAGCAGCCAGGGCTCCAAATCCCTCACAGACAGGGGTGTGGGCCACTGTCAGGTGAGCCCCCCAGATCATTTGACGTGCTAGCTGAGGATGACAGGAATCTAGAATGGCTAGGAGGGAAGGGCAGGGATGACTCTGTCAGTCATCCCTCAAGACGCAGTGGTGGGAGCTGTAGTTTGCCCCATTAACCCTCCTCTCAAACGCTTCCCCCAGGAGAAGACGTCCACCAGGGTCTTGAAGGTGCTGCACTGAGAACTTACACTAAGTGAGTGATCCAAACAGCACCATGGCCAGACTGTAACAAAAGTCTCTCTTCTGTCTAGGTCCCCTTCAGGACTACCAGAGAGATTACAGGTTGACAGTTGCCAGCCATCAGCCCTCTATGTGTATTATCCTTGGCTCAACAGAGCTTTTCATCCAAGGTCAGACCCTATTCCTGGGCCAGTCGATGTTCAGTGACAAGTCCATGCAGGGATATGAAGGTCTGGTCCCTTTGCTGCAACTCTGAAAGGCTGTCCCAACTTCAGAGCTTCCTATGGGGGTCTGCCAAAGCTTCCTATGACTGTACCCCATCCAACTTCTCTCTGTCCAGTACTACTTCCTTCTCTTCCCCTACAGGAGTCGATCCTCAGAGCACTGACTAATAAACTTCCTGCACACTCATCTCTCAAGTCTGCTCTAGGGAAACCCAACCTATGAGACAAACTGAGATTTGAGCCCTGGGCACCAGCTGTTAATGTAACCGTGCACTTAGCTTTTGCCTTCTTTAAACCCAGAAACCTCAAGTGCATACATATGTGTACATATACCACACTTTTGGCCTGTTTGGCTAAAGTCAAAGAACCCCAGAGAGTCAGTGTTCTTTATTCTGTCAGGCTGAAGACAGTCCTTAAAGAGGAGTGATAATACAGTCCTCTCCATGGCTTTCCCCAAGGTCCCATCTGGATTCAGCCTCTTCTGGGCCAAGGGCGACCATCCATCATGATGAAGCATGTCACCCTCACAGCCTTTTAACGGCCACAGAATGGCTATTTACGACTCTGGGCTGCCTTCTGTGTTCTTCTGGGTCCTCAAGGGCTTTCTGCCATAAGGGTCCTCACGGCTTGTCTCTTCTCTGAAAAGTTCCAGCTGCTTTGCTTAGGGGTGGATGAGAGGATGCGATGATTCCATCACTGAGGCAGAGTGCTTGCTCTGGGAGTCTGCCAGGTCAGATAAGGAAAGAGATCCAGAGAGGTGCTGTGACCTTCCCAAGGTCATGCCTTATGCCAGCAGCAGGGATGGGACTAGAATACAGTAGTGTATTCTTTTTCCTTCATCAAACTGCCTGTCCCTAATCCACAGAGTTTGCCTCTGAGAAAATCTAAACCAAGGTACAAAGAAAGGAACTGACTTGTCCTGTAGAGCCCAGAGAGGGTTTGGGAACTGGTATGCTGGAAGGTAAGAATATGATGGGAGTTAAGAACAGAGATCAATGGGAAGTCTGCATACAAGGTATTTGGCCCCTGCTTACCACACACTATCCTCTACTTCTGGGTTTTAGGAAGGGATATGATCACTGTCTGCAGTGATATGATGTCATTCACTCGATTTAAAATGTTAAAAAAAATTAACTCAAAACTGGTTATTTTTGTGTTTTAATCTTAGATTCAAGGCTCCTGGGTGGCAGACAGTTCGTGCTTGACTGCTAACCTGAGCAGTGCCACTGCGAAAAGAATTGGTAATCTGCTTCTTCTAGGATTACAGCCAAGAAAACCCTACAGAACAGTTTTACCTTGTAATACATGAGGTCACCATGAGTTGGAACTGACTGATAACCACTAACAACAATCTTAGATCCAGAACCTACTACAGAGAGACAGAGGCAGGAAGGGCTGGGAAATGCACCCCCTCCCCAAGCCCCCAGGACGGAGACAGGAATTGATACTTGGATTTTTTTAAAAAAACTAAAACTCAAGTCATCATCATTCTGCTTGGAGTTAGAACAGGCAAACTGTCCTAACATCTTACTTTAGGATTCTCATCAATTGGCCAGTAGACAGTATCAGTGGATATTCATTTGGGACCAGGAAGAATTTAGTCCCGCATAGTGAGGGCTTCTTCTATTACTGGGAAATACAAAAACCAGATAAAAGCTAAGAATACAACTCCATCAAATTTCTCCAATAGTTTAGAAAAACAAAAAGGAAAGCAAAGACCTTCTGCAATCATGTGATAAACATTATATCTGGGTCCCTGGAACATTTCAATTCTGTCCTGCCAATTTCTGAGGCACAGGAAAATTAAATTGTATAATAATAAAATTTTACCCCAAGAGACCAATGTTTGCACAGGAACATCTAAGGACTAGCAATCAAATCCCTCTTTACTCAATCTATGAGGTGCATTCTTAGCTCACTGCACATTTTCTGCAAGGCTGTTGGATTTGGTGGAATTTGAAACTTGCTGAATTCTATGGATACGTGTAGGCATTCCCAAAACAGAGACAGATGTTATTCTTCTAGCTCTTTCTAGAGGTGACCTAGGAAGCATTTAAGGGGGGGGGGGAGAATCTAACCTCCTAATTGCTGCATGGAGGACCCTCAGTGAAAGAGCTGGATCCAGAGTCAGGGTTAATAGTGATTTGGCCCATGAACCATGCAAGAAAAGGAAGCCTCCATTAGATATCAAAATTACAGATGGATAGATCATCTGTACTGCTAACAAGTCATGCAAATATCTCAATTTGTTTCCATTTATCCATTCAACCCAAGTGTCTTGCCCCTACCCCTCCTATTTACCTCAGTAAACAGTATCACCACACACTGTTGTTTAGGCCCCAAACTTACAGGAGTTATTCCTGAGTCCTCTCCTGCTGTCACAGTCTCCTAGCAAGTCCATCTATCAACAAGTCCCACAATCTACCTCCCAAACATCCAAAGCCGTATCTTACAGTCTTCACTACTCTTACCCTAGCCGAAGCCACCATTCTCTCTCCTGGATCATTTCATTCGCCCCTTAATTGGTATCCCTGCTTTCACTCTTGCCCCTGACCCCTACCAATTATTCTTCCCCACAGTACTCTTTACAACTAGATCAGATGTCAGTCTCTTGCTGAAAACCCTCCAAAGCCTTCCAGCTGCACTTACGACAAAATCCAAACTCTATCACGGCCCCCAAAGCCCTACATCCGGCCTGGACCCACCCCTCCAGTATCTTCTCATAGCGCTCTCTCCAGGCACCGCAACCCCCTTGCGGGGCACTGAGCAGCTAGTCTCTTCCCTGCCCACTCCCTTGTGCTCTGTGCACATACTGTTTGCTCTGTCTGGAAGTCTTGCCCAGATCTTCACTGGCAAGGCCTTGTATGATCTCAGTGCAAATGTAACCTTCCCTGACCATCATAGGTATCACTCCGACCCGCGTTTATGGATCCCCAACATCTGACATTATCTTTATTTTAAAATAACCACTTTTCCAATGTTTCTGTCTCTTCCCTACCGGAAGGTAAATTTCAGGAGAGCTGGAAGCTTGTTAATCTCTTATCCACGACCGCCAGCACTTACAGCAGTGCCTGACGCACAGCAGGTTAAATAAATAAATGAAATCCTTTGCTGTCGAGTCGATTCCGCCCCACAGCGACTCTACAGGACAGAGTAGAACAGCCCCATCACGTTTTAAAGGAGCCCCTGGTGGATTTGAACTACGACCGTTTGGTTAGCAGTCGTCGCACTTAACCACTACATCACAGCTATTGCTAAAACGGTCGGTTTTCGGAGCTGACACCCAACAAGCAAGGATGACACAAGGTGACAGCGCTGTGCGGGCTCGCCCTACCTCCCAGTCATTCGGTGGCAGTCTGGGCCCGCCTCCAGCTAGACAACTGGCATCTCCCTGCCATCCCTGTTTCTCTTTGGAAGGGTTAAGGACTGGGGGTATTCTGTGCCTAAACGATAATCAACAACATTATTATTATTATCAGCAAGAAAGCCCAGGGGCAAAGCAGCTGTTAGGAACAGAACCGGAGCAGGGGAAGGGCCTGAGCCGGACCGGTCGCGTCCAGGGCTCGCGTAGCCAAGGGGACAACCGAGGGAGGGCCGCAAGGGCGCCGAACGGGCCTAGAGCGGTCACGAGAGTTGGTCCCCATGCCCTGAAAGGCCGCGGCGAAGCACACGGCAAAGCCGAAGAACCGAGGGTGGTCAGCAGAGTGCCGGCTGAGGCCGGCGCCCCGGCTTCGCTTCCGGGTGAGGGGCGGGCGGGTGAAGCAGTTCCGGGGCGGGCGGCGGTTCCGCTGTGAGGGCCGCGCCGCGGCTGCTGGTCCGGGGCGCGCTCAGGGCGCTAGCAGCGCGCGGGGGCCGAAGGGGCGAGAGGCGGCGGCGGCGGTGCGGGGACTCCGGGCCCCGGCGGCAGCCCATGGGGCGCGAGGCGTGAGGCCGCGGCCTGCCCGGGGCTCGGGGGGTGGGGGGAGTGGGGCGGGGAGATGGATAAACTGACCATCATCTCAGGATGTCTCTTTCTGGCCGCCGATATCTTCGCCATCGCCAGCATCGCCAACCCGGACTGGATCAACACCGGGGAGTCCGCAGGTGAGCGGCGGGCGCGCGGGGACTGGCTGAGGGCAAAGCGAGGGGACAGGAGACCCACAGTGACGAAAAAGGGGGCTTGAGGGTCCGAGTCAGCGGCCGGCTGGAGGAGACAGGGGGGCGGAGAGGAGACCCAGGCTGCGGAGAAAGGGCTGCCGGGGCTCTGCGAAAACGGGGGTGGAGAAGAGAAGTCGGCTGGTCGGCAGCGGGACCCCCAGGCTGAGTGAAAAGTGGCCGAGGGGCGAAGAGATCCGTGCTGGCCTGGCACGTTGCAGACCGGAGAAGGTGGGGGTGACAGCCTCCAGACTTGAGGGGCCGAGAAGAAACGAGCTTCGTTTTGAGTTTTTTAAAAAAAAAAAAAAAAATGTAAAGGTAGGAGACGTGAGGAACCGGTTTAGAGGAAACTGAGGCGCCAGCCAGAGAATTGGAAACCAGGCAGAGAGAGGCAGGTTCTGGGAGCGAGGCAGCCTTTGGAAAGGGGGAGACGCGCTAGAGAGCCAGTGGGCGAGCGGAGTCAGGTCTCACCCCGAACCCCCAGTCAGCCAACCCAACCCCGAGGATTCTGCGACCCGATGCGAGGTGCCCTGGTGCTGACCGGGAGAGGTGGGGTTAATGGTCGGTGCCGGGGGACCGAGTGGTGTTGACCCGGGAACCCTCTCCTACGATCCCCTCTCTGCCCCTCCTTCTCCCTACCCCCTGCCCGCTTGGCAGTATTTGAGACCCATGTGGTTTCGGATTTTCCCTTTGAAATGTATGTGGTTGTAATTTCGCTGTATTTAAGGCCCTGGAGCTATAATAATATTAATAATAAACTTCATTATATGGAGCATGTTTCATTCCAGTACATCACAGAATGCTTTTGAGATCTTAATACAAAACCCCACAGCCTTGGAGTGGGTTCCGACGGATTTGAACCCCTGACCTTTCGGTTAGTAGCCAATCTCTTAACCACTGTGCCACGAGGCACAGATGTGGTCTTAATAGTAGTTAAAAAAGTGAATAACACATTAGAATTGCAGTCAGCCCGACAGCAGCAGTAGCAGTGTCTGCTGAAACACCACTGAGCTCTAGGCAGGTGAGACAAGCCGTGGCTGTGAAGGGTATCCCAGGTGACTGAGGTGCATTCTTTTTCTCAGCTTGGGCTGCTTTTCTCTGTCTCTGTGTCTCACTCCCGCTCACACATTCACACACTCTTAGACACTCCTACTTACCCAGACCTGTGGGATATAACCTTTCACTTATAAAACAGAAGTCAGGAGAGCTGATTGGAATTAAGGTGAATTTTTTTTTAGCTGACTGTTAAGTGCAGGTGAAGGGAATCGTTTTTTTTTCCGCGGGGTAGGGGGGGTGTGGTGGGGAGTGGGGATGGGGAACATGTCAAGCTCTATGAATCATTTATTATAAAAATGTATCCCTAGCTATCAGTTACTTCTTAAGTAACACTTATTGTTCTTTCTTTATCCTGCAGTATTTTTAGCTCTTAAAAAAAAACTGTAGCTGGGACACTTGTTGCTTCCTCTTCCCTCCCTTCTCGCCCCCATCCAGACCTAGTAACACAAAATCACACTCTCAGATTTACTGGTTATTAAAATAACACTCAGAAGAATTCTGCTGCTCTTCTTGGCTGTAAAGTTTTAGTAGAGTTCTTAATTGGAAAGCATTTAAGAAAAAAGTTATCAGAATGATTTAGAATTTGGTAATACTGTGGGCTGAAAATGTGGGGATGCCACATGTTACTATTAATTTGGACAGTTATATCTGAAACAACTAGTCTGTGATCTATTGTTTTTATCCTAATTTTATGTGTAGTGACTCCTTTTATAAGACTTACATTGGGATTTTTCATACTTGGGGCAAGAGTTTCACTTTTCAAGCAGAAAGGTCCTTTTACACAAAGAAGTTTTTTGGTGGAATCTCCATAAATAAAATACATTAAATGCTCCCAGGAAAGATACACTTGAGAGAGGGAAATGTGACTTATATAGAAGAGGCAAGAGATAATTAATAGCATAAATGAGAACATGGAAATGAACTGCATTCAAGCACAGAAAGGGGAATACCCCTCTACTGTGTTGGTAAGCAAGTAAGGGTAGGATGAGTACAGCTCCTTGAAAGTAGAGAAGGTTGTCAGCTATGAATTGCCGTACAGATGGGAGGGACAGAAATCCAAGGTTAGAAGGAAACAGAAAATGTTTGGAATAAGTAGTAGTTGTGGAGAAAGCATACCACCCAGATACACAGCAGGATTATCTTGCAGTGTTGAAGTTGGTGGTCATAGTGTGATAATCTCCCCCCACCCGCCCTGTTATTTGACGTAGTTGCCACAAGGCCAACTCAACTTGAAAGCAGCTGTTGATATGAGTGCTCTGCTATTATGGTACCAGGGTGGCATAAACCAGTAGAAGGTTTCCTTCAGGGCTGGGGTTTGTCACATACACTCAACAGAATGATGGAGGGACAAAGATATTTAAGGTATTGGCCAAAGTAACATTGTAAAGATGGATCATGTAATCTTAGCTGGATCAGGAGTAAAAGGGAATAAAGGAAAGAACTGCCGGGTTGGTCAGTGGACTAGCAGATGCTGTGTGGTCGATGGAATAATGGCCCCAATAAAATTGAACACCTTTCAGAGTGGGTGACTAGTGTTGCAAAGGAAAATGGCAGGGGACTGTGGACACAGAACCATTTAGATTAATGTTTTAGGAGGTAGAGCGTTTTCTTCTGATGACACTGTTCATACTGTAATAGTGGGGATGTGTGGCTGAGATGGAGTGGAAGGGATGATTATTTTCTAAGAGCCTCCCTTATCATCTCAGGGTATCCTTCAGATAAACATCCTGTGGCCAGAGAAACAAATAATGGGATAGTAGAAAATCTTTCAAAATCGTATCAATAGCGATGTCTTTCATTTTATAGTGTTCTGTGTTTTTTAAAATTATACTTGGCAACAAATAAAACATTCCATAAATCTTGACATGTGCACACTAGTGATATTGTTTACATTCAAGTTGTGCTTTCTTTTTTCCGAGACTATCACATACTTATACAGTGTGCTCCAAGCAAAAAAAAAGGAAACCCTCTTTACCTTTCCCTTGTGCCCCAAACCGGAAGAACAACAACCAAAAAAAAACAAACAAAACAGACCGCCGTGGAGTTGATTCCAACTCATCGTGACCCTGTAGAACAGAAAAGAACTGCTCCCTAGAGTTTTCAAGGAGCACCTGAACAGACTTGAACTGCCAACCTTTTGGTTAGCAGATGTAGCACTAAACCACTATACCACCAGGGTGTCCACCCCTTCTGTCTAGGTAATCACTAATTAGTTTAGGTTTCTATATATTTACCCTGTTTTACGGAAGTGATATCATACAGTACTGGTCATTTTGTGTCTGACTTCTCTCAGCACAGTGTCCTTAAGATTCATCCATGTTTTGACATGTATCAGGACTTCATTTCTCTTTCTGAGTGAGTAATATTCCACTGTATGTGTCTTCTGCATTTGCTTATCCATTCATCTATTGGTGGATATGTGGATTGTCTCCCTGTTTTGGCTGTTGTGACATAGAACTGTTCACTGCTTGAGTATATACTTTGCAGTGGAATGCTGGGTCACTGTGCATTATATAGTTTTTGAAGCTGTTTAACATCCATTGTTTGATTTGCTTCTTTTGGCGTTTTATATAGGTCAATGCGTTGGATCCGACTCGACGGCATTTGGCTGGAAATGTAAATTAATCATTTCTGCATTTTCTCCCACATGTCAGTGCTTGGGTTTCAACTGTACAATCTTTTGTCTTCATGAAGTGTTACTTATATCTTATCTATGTATACTTTTTATGTTCATTAAGGGAGATTGAAATTTTTCAGTAGCTGCAGTTTTTGCCAGATTACAGAAGAGGGAAAGGGATTTGGTTTTTTCAGACTTACTGATATCCTTTGCTTTGTACAAGCACCTTTACCTCACTGTCTTGACTTTCTCATCCCTAAGGAGGCAAATGGGGGGGGGGATATTTTAGTGAGTTTATTAGTAAGGTCAGCGTTCATGCAAAGCTACATCTGATCAATCTAAATGATCTACAGATTGCTTTATTAAAAAACGATACCTTTACTGCAGGAATTCCAGTGACTAAATCATCCTAGATGAATTTGCCTGGTGTTCTTCATGAAGATTTCAAAATGTTTCCCAGAAGTCTCTTCAGGTGCATAAAGGACTTCTCCCTTTTGTCTAATCAGAATTTCCCTAGAATTGGTTATCATATTCACATTATGGTTTTTCATAGCTAAATTAAGGTTAGTGTATTTGTTCCTAAAAATACTTGTTATGTTTCTTTTTAATTATTTAGATTAGGTAATAGAGTGTTTAAGGAGGCTCAAAGATACCTTTTTATCTTTATTACTGATAAAGGTGATATGGGAGAATATGGTTTCTGTCTGTAGGCAAGCAGGCTGCCTTTTACTTGACTTTGCAATTGGATAGATGCTTAGTTATCCAATCCCAGGTAGGACTTGCGAACTTATGCCTATAAAACTTCCTGTATGAAAGAACAGAAGTGAACGCCTGCTCTATGTGGGCAACTTATTCCCAGGGGCAAAAGGTTGGCCCAGGTTTTTCTCCTAAACTCAGGAGTCAAATTAAATTCCTTCTGACCAGCAAGGGAGTAAGCGAGAAGCAGAAAAGTAGGAATATTATGCTGTTAGGTTCCTTCTCTCTCTCCCAGCCTTCTCTCCTCTGTCCACCTCATCTTCCAATCTCTGTCCCTAATGGTTAGAAAAATCAGGAATGGATAAAAGACATTACCTATTTAAAATGCTGGAGATATCCAGTGTTTTGTGAGGAGAAGTTACTTTTCCTTTTTCTCACATCTAAAGATTGGCATGTGCTTGGGAAAGTGAAGGAGTCCTGATGGCTCAGTGGTTAAGCCCTAAGGCTTCTAACCAAAAGGTCAGCAATTCAAACCCACCAGCTGCTCTTTGGAAACCCTGTGGGGCAATTCTCTTCTGGACTGTGGGGCCACTACGAGTCAGAATCAAATTTGTGGCGTTGGGGTTAGTTTGGTTTGGGGGAAGTGAAAGACTTGGGATAGGGGAGGTTGTCATTTCCCTCTCTGCTACCTTCTCCACAGGAAGTTCTGGTAAGCCTCAGATAAGGGACTGTGGTCTTGGGGTTCAGGATTTATTGCAAGCAGATCTGGCCTATAGGTTGAAGATCCTTGGTTTAAAATGATAATACTACAAGCTACCAGTGCAAACCCATTTATTGAATGCTAGGAAATTATTAAATAATAAACTCTTCAACCCAGAACTGTGACAAGTTCTGTAATCACAAAGGTGTTTTTCTGTGAAGGAGCTCTGTAGCATTAGTTGTTAAATGAACAGATGTATCTAGAACTTTGTTTTGTCAATCACTTTCAACGTGACTTGCAGAGAAGGACACAGTTTGGTTACTTAAAGGTAAGAATCTTGATGTTATGATCTTTCATTTAAAAGGATTAACTAAATACATCTGTTGGCCTTTTAAGTCTTTTATATTCCCCAGAAAAATTTCGTTTTTTAAAAAAAACAGATTTGTTGAGATATAATCCACGTAAACATAAAATTAACCCATTTCATGTGTACACTTTTGTGGCTTTCAGTATCTTCAAAGTTGTGCATCCATCACCGTAATCAGTTTTAGAATTTTTCCATCACCTCAAGAAGAAACTCTTCACCCCTTTACTAGCACCCCAAGGCTCCAACTCCCCCTGACTCCCAACCCTAGGCAAACACTAATCCATTTTCTGTTTTTAGAGATTTACCTGTTCTGAAAGTTTCATGTAAACAAAATCGGACAGTATATGGTACTTTGTGGCATGCTTCTTTCATTTAGCATGTTTTCAAGGTTCATCCCTATTATCATGTGAATCAGTATTTTTTAATTGCTGTATAGTATTTTGTATTATGATAACACATTTTGTTTCTTTTTTCATCATTTGATGTACATGTGAGTCAGTAAAGCCTTTTTACTTCTGAGAATAACACTTCTGCAGAATGGTAAAGTGATACAAAGATTTTTGTATGATTTTTTAAGGGACATTACCAGTATTACTTATGTCATTATATTAAGTAGTAAGAACTTTGAAGAAAAACCCAAAGAACAGTCTTTTTGCAGTGTTCACAGAACAGGCTTTAAGCTTGAAATCATTTACGATATATTGACCAGACCAGATTTTCCAATATGAAATTAAATTTCCTCAGTAAAGTTATTTTCTTTACAACCTTAGTTCCAAAAGTCGTCCCTTTTTGCTGTTACTAGCAGAAATGTAGCCATTTCAGTACAGAGAGTATAAGCTAGTAGGCCTGTAAGTTTTGGAGGAGAAGAATTTGGGACCCAGACATGGCTTGAATAAATGGAAATCGCTAAAAGGAAGGAAATGCAAGAAAAGAAATTTCAGAGTGGGGACTGCTGATGCAGTCATTAAACTGGCCATACTTGTTAGAGCTTCATCACTTGGCTGCAGGAGCCCCTTTCAGAGCAAGTAGAAATAGTCATATATGCCGGATCTTTACTATCCAGCCTACTGTATTCCAAAACAGTGTTGTAGTTGTTTAACCCTTTTCCTGGTAAATACTTGGTTTGAATTAGAGTTGCAGTGTAATAAAGTAGTTAGAGAAGATTTAGAACCAGACATTTCTAGCTTTTATTCTTGGGTTCCCTTTATTAGTTTTGTAGTTTGGTACATGGGATTTGACTTCCCAGCTGTAAAATGAGAATGATAAGATTATCTCAAGTGGTAATGTGAGGAAATAAAATACAGCCTATAAACACTTGGCACATGGCTTGACACACAGTAAATGCCTAAATGTTATAATTATTTGTTGTGTAAAAGATCAAAACATATGACATTTTTAGTATTTTTCTTTTTTGTTGTCCAGTTGTCTATCTTATTTCTTATACTTGCTGGTTCCAAAAAGACATTTAAGGAAACATGATGTGTCTGTGTTTGAATGGGCCTGAAACTCAACTCATCTGCTTCCATTCTGGGAAGAGAGACTATATAAAAATCAAAAACCAAACCTACTGCCACTGAGTAAATTCTGACTCATAGTGACCCTGTAGGATAGAATAGAACTGCCCTGTAGAGTTTCCAAGGAGCACCTGGTGGATTTGAACTATTCACCTCTTAGTGAGCAGACATAGCACTCAATCAGTATGCCTTCAGGGTTTCCAGAGACTGGATAGTCAGTATCAACACCAAAAAATGCACTGGATTTATTGTATATACTTCTGAAACTGATTAAAGAGGTTTTCTAAGTGAAAGGAAGCCTAGAACAGTAGAAAGGACACACAAATTTTGGAGTCAAACCAACTTGTGTCAGATCCCACTCCCACTGTTTGCCAGCTATGTAATTAATGTTAGGCAAGTTGTAGCAGAGAGTTTTTATTATTAATACAAATTAATTACTCAGACCAGTTAATATGTCTTTTAGCACTTCTGGTTGTTCACGCAGGCTGAGACCCCAACAATCTGTTCTCCTGTAGGTTAAAGTATTAACCACAGTGTGCTGTGAAAATTGTTTAACTCAGAAGAATTTTTAAAGGAATATATCCAAGAACTGATAGTCTATGAGCTTTACAGTTGAAATATCAAGAGTCAGTGTGTCTCAAAGTCTGAAAATCAGTTTGAAATATATGAGATAGCTGTGTCTTTATAGAAACCTGGCAGGCAGTATAGCTGAACATGTAGTTGTAGTTTGTTGAATAAAGTTTTTTTTTTCTGGTTTTTGTTAGCTTCTGTAATGCAACTGATTTTTTTTTTTACATGAGCTATTTCACTGCATAAGCATGGACCATATTGCTTAATCTTACGTGGGAAATTTAGACAGTAAAGTGTTCCTATTTATGAAATTGTTATTGTTGAATTATAAATAAGAGTTTAATCATGCAGCTTGAATGAATAATTATTTACATGGTGACCTTGTATTATTTCCTCCCTCTGCATAAACCAAAAGATTAGATTATACCAGTGACAGCAGTGACAATATATAGATATAAATTTCATACTTACGTGTTTGCCTGTTTGTGATGATTTATGTAAACATGACATTTATTTCTTTTTGGTTGTCAGAATGTTTTATTTTTAAGCTCTCAAGCTACATGTTTATTTTCCAGTACCGTCAAGAAGTCTTCATCTAACAGCTAGCTGCTAAAAAGTTTAATGTTTACAACACGTAGTCCAATTGATACTACAACAGATTGGGAATAATGACAGCATTATTCATCTTTATCCAATACATAATGATGAGAAAGCAGTATTTAACAAGCCTAACGTGGAACTACTAGAGAGATTAGGTAAGAGCCATGAGACACCCTAAAGATCTTTGAATAGAAAGGTACCTGAAAATAAGCACCTAGATCAGAATCGCTTTTTAGTAGTAAACCTTTGTGTAAACTTTTCTGTGTCTTTTCTCATTAGCTGTAAATTATAGGGAAGAGAATCCTTACTAGATAATAAATTCCCTTGGAATTTATTGCTTTCGAGTTGACAAAATAATGAGCATATGAATTTGAGTCTCCTGTCAGTGATATGTAACTGTATGGGATAGTTCTACTCGGTCCTATAGTCAGAATCAACTTGACAGCAGTAGATTAGGGTTTGTTTGGGTTTTTTTTTTTCATAAGTGCTATTTACATATAGTTGTACATACCAATAAACATGTTTATAGTTTGCTTACATGAAACTTTCACAGTATATGGCTCCAATTCAGTTTTGAAGCAAAGTGACATTTCCTTGAATCACTGCTTTTTTTTTTTTAATTAGGAAAGGCTGTCCTTTTTTAATACTAGCTTTGCTATAAATAAAAGGTCACATTTGGCATTTTGACACTTTCTGGTGTGTATATTGACCAAAAAGGCAGCTGCTGACTTTTAATATAGATCTGTTCAGCTAGGGATCATATACTGCTATCATTAGAGATTAAACATGAATGAAAAAATGTAGTTAATTGGGTCAAGTAAGAAAATGTGAGAGCAGAATTGCATCTCCCTATTTGCAATATATTCTTAGTAAGTTGTTCACCTGGAATATTGCTAGTTATGCTGTCAGCTATGATACTAGATAGACCAGATCAATTCTGGTCTCATTTTCAAAGGCAGGGATCTCTAAGGTCTTTTGGACTGTCAAAGATAGGACCATTTCATTTATAAAAACGAAAACCAGCCCCACTGCCATCGAGTCAATTCTGGCTCGTAGCAACCCTCACTATAGGAAAGAGTAGAATTGCCCCATAGAGTTTCCAAGGAGCACCTTGTGGATTCGAACTGCTGGCTTTTGGTTAGTAGCTATAGCATTTAACTGCAACACCACCAGGGTTTCCATTTCGTTTATAAACACCTATGAAAATCTTTAAGTTACTGTGAGTATTCCTTAAGTCTTTCCATAGGTATTTCTTCATACCACTGATTTTATGCCATTTTCCCCACAAATACTTACTGATGTATCTGTGATCTCTAAGAGAACTGTACTGAATAATCAGAGGGAGTCTATTTAATCAAAAGAACAGATGTTTCATTTTCAGATTTGTGCTCTGAGAAGATACAGTGCTGTATATGTGTGTATATACACATACATGTATATATGTGCATATATATATGAAATACCCAAACCTTGTATGCATGCAAAGCTGGACAGTGAATAACCAAGACTGAAGAACTGATGCATCTGAATTACGGTGTTGGTGAAGAATGTTGAATATACCATGAACTACCAGAAGGATGGAAACCCTGGTGGTGTAATGGTTAAGTGCTATAGCTGCTAACCAAAAGGTCAGCGGTTCCGATCCACCAAGGCACTCCTTGGAAACTCCATGGAGCAATTCTACCCTGACCTTTGGGTTGCTATGAGTCACAATTGTCTTCAGTCTTCCTTAACAGATGATGCATTGGATAATGAGGATTTAAATAATTAGACTTCGACTGTGTTTGTCCTTCAAGGTAGAGTGGCATAAGTAAATGTAGAAGGCAGAGAAATTTCCATTCCAGTCCATTTCCATACATTACTGCTAAATTTTCCTTTCTAAAGGACAAATACAGTAAAACTAGCAAATACATAACATCTACTGTGTGACATACTTTTCTAGGAATGCTGTTAATCCTTACAATATCCCTATGTAAGGTAAGTGCTCTTATCCCCACAGAGACGAAAAGAGGTTAAGTAACTTACCCAAGGTCACGTAGCTGGTAAGTACAAGACCCACAATTTGAACCCAGGAAGTCTGGCTCTGAAGTTTTTTTTCTTAACCACTGCACATGGTTACACCAAAAACCTTCAGTGAGTCTTTGTTTTCCACAGAACAAAAGACACTCCGGACCTTTCACAGTATGGATCTGACTTATCTATCCAACCGTGCCAAGCCAAGTGCCGTCGAGTCAGATCCTACTTTTTTCCTGTATGGACTACATGATAGCCTGTGTACATTACTGTCTGTTTAATGAATAAAATCTCTGTTCTTTAAGCCTTTGCTTACATTGTTGATTGTCAGCCTGAAATGCCCTCTCGTTCTTCCTGGCCCTGTCTTTATCAGTGTCCTACCTATCTTCCAAACATGTTTCAACTTCCATCTTCGTAAAAATCATTTTTGATCTCTCTAACCTAAGGTAATCCCCACCCTCTGTGGTTACTACCACTGTTTACAGTTTTCATTGTAGCATATCTGTATTTAGGTTATTTGAGTGTATGTGCCCTGTTTTCTAGTGTAGCCTTTAAGTTCTTTGAGAGTTGTTAGGTGCCGTTGAGTTGGTTCAGACTCACAGCGACCCTGTGCACAGCAGAGCAGAACACTGCCCAGTCCTGCACCGTGCCCACAGTCATGTTTATGCTGAAGCCCACTGTTGCAGCTGCTGCATCAGTCCATCTTGTTGAGGGTCTTCCCCTTTTTCACCGAACCTCTCCTTTACCAAGCACCTTCTGCAGGGATTGATTGCTCATAACAGCAAGATGCAATCCCTCCACGTTTGCTGCCAGCAAGCACTCTGGTTGAACTTCTTCCAGGACAGATCTGTTTGTTCTTTTGGCAGTCTATGCCAAAAGTATATTCAGTATTCTTCTCCAACACAACAATTCAGAGGTGTCAATTCTTCTTCTGTCTTCCTTATTCACTGCCCAGTTTTTGCATGCATATTATGCGATTGAAAATACCATGGCTTAGGTGAGGCGCACCTTAGTCCTCAAGATGACATCTTTACTTTCCAACTTTTTAAAGAGGTCTTTGGCAGCAGATTTTCCTAGTGCAATGAGTCTTTTGAGTTCCTGACTGCTGTTTCCATTGGGTGTTGATTGTGGAACCAAGTAAAATGAAATCCTGAACAACCTCAATCCTGTCTCCACTTGTCGTGATGTTGCCTACTAGTCAAGTTTTCTTGATGTTGAGGTGCAATCCGTACTGAAGGCTGTGATCTTTGATCTTCATCAGTAAGTGTTCAGATCCTTTTCACTTTCAACAAACATTTTGAGAGTAGCAGGTATAATTTATTGATTTCTGTACCTTAGGTAGCACTCAGTCCAAGTTTGCACATTGACGGAAAGAGAAAATATCATGGTTGACACTAAGATTCTAAACCCGAGTAAGGGAATAGAATAGGAAAGTTTTGAGTGTGAATACTTGTAGTTAAAAATAATGAGTTTGGTTTAGATATATTCCACTTTAAATGAGACTAGAATACCCAAGTAGAAAGAGGCTAGAGTTCAGGAGAAAGGTAATGTTTGGCATTCCCAGTTTTATCTCATTTTCATAAATATGATACTTGAATTGTTACATACATCAAATTACTGTTCAATGGCTGTATATGCACACAATTCAGTCTTAGGTTTTTGAGATTTTATGAGTGGTTTCTGTTTGAAAAATAAGGTCAAATCTCCGTATACCTGTACCATACCCATTGCTGTCAAGTCAATTATGACTCATAGCGACGCTGTAGAACAGAGTGGAACTGTCTCATAGAATTTCCAAGGTGCACCTGGAAGACTCCAGCTGCCGACCTTTTGGTTAGCAACCATAGCGTTCACCACTGTGCCACCAGGGTAGCCTCCATGTAGTCATTCCCAACTCCCTATAGCACAGAATAGAACTGTCCTGTACAGTTTCCTAGGAGCGGCTAGTAGATTCATACTACTGACTTTTTTGTTTTGGTTAGCAGCCGAGCTCTTAGCTTCTGTGCCACCAGGATTCCAACATATTATAATATGAAAGTTAATTTTTAAGTTAATTGGTTGATTCTCTGGATCAATACAGGAGTTAGATTCCTGGGTTAGCCCATGAGATCATGTTGTAGCTGAAATATTCTGCAACAAAGAGTAGAAAGCAGTACAGTATATTGAAATGGTACTGATAAACAGAATTTAAAAAAGAAAGGTAAAAAGGAACAATAAAGTGTAAACTTTTTATTTGTTAGTTTGACTTCAAAGCTTATGGCGTTCCTTCTGTGTGATATAACCCCCAAACCAAACCCTGTGCTGTTGAGTCAATTCTGGCTTATCATGGTGACACCATGATAAGGACAGAGTAGAACTGCACCATAGAGTTTCCAAAGAGTGCCTGGCAGATTCAAACTGCTGAGTTTTTGGTTAGCAGATGTAGATATAGAACTTAAACCACTATGCTACCAGGGTTTCCTCTGTGTGATAATAGGTGCCTACGCATCACCCTAATAGCGGAAGAAATGAGAGGGTTTACATGGGGTCTTAGTCACCTGGTACTGTTCCAACAGAAAATACCGTGGGCAGAAGGCTTCATGAAGAGAAACTTTTATTGCCACAGTCCAGTAAGCCACAAATCCATTTACAAGTTGCAAGCCATTCAGTATGAGAAATCATCACAGTCTGGTAAGCCAAGAATCCAAATTCAACAAGGGCATCTTAGCACAGGAACGTCAGGTCCAAAGGATGTGCTCTGCGCTCAGTGCTGCTGTCTTAGTGGTGTGAGGTTCCCAGTTTCCTGTGCTCACTTCTCTGTCTTATATCCCACAAACTTGTAGTTTGAGTCCTGCCTCACGAACACAACTGCTGCCCATTTTCCCTCATCAGCATCACTAGGCAGGATTTGCAACACATGGAAGGTATCACACTATATTGGGCCTCATAGCTGAGTCAAATTGATACACAAATTTTTGGGGGGGAGGACACAGTTCAGTCCATGACACATGGAATAACCTGAGATAGCATTACCTCAGTGGAGACGAGGAAGGAATGTGCGAGAGCGTGGTGTACATGTATGTGTGGTGTGTTATTGTGGGGTTGGCATGGGGCGATGAGGGAATTGTAATGGGTAAACCTGCTTTTCTTTGGGGATGCCAAGTGATAAAATAGAGGTAGCTATTTAATTTGATGGTCTTGATAGGAACCTGTGAGAGGGGCCTTTGATCTGAGTTGGTATGTTACCATTTGTTGAGGGCCCCTCTAAGAGCTGGTTGCCGTAAAGTGCAAAAAAGTGTCTTATATGCCTGCTAGAGTATGAAATTGTACAAATTGAGAATTTTTAACTTGAATAAGTACCTGTATTGAAAACTGGATTCTAATTCTGGCTTGGCCATAAATGTTTTGTTTGTACTTGATAAAATGCCTAATTGTTTATTCTTTATTTTCCCCAACTGAAAAGTAATTCTGTGTCTCTACTTCATCCCCATTAATTCCATCTCTTAATTTGAAGTAAAAGTGTATAGACTGTAGGGTCACTGAATTGGAAGTGACTTGTTGGCAACAGGTTTTTACCGGTATTTAGTGATAGTGAAAGGAGTATGGAGGTTGAAGTCAGAACTCCCTTCAAATTCCTGCTCAGTTCACGTTTACCGGCTGATTATGTGGCATTAGTGAATTGAATTCTTCCCCCCCCAAAGTATGTATTAGTTTGGCTAGGCCATGATTCCAAGTATTGTGTGATTGTGTTTTTTTTGTTATTGGAGGTGATTTTCTTATGTGTTGTAAGTCTTACCTCTGTAATGTTAACGAGATGGGCTTAGCAGTGGTTATATTAATGAGATAAGACTCAGTCTGAAAGATTAAATTGTGTTTTAAGTCAGTCTCTTTTGAGATATAAAAGAGAGAAGTGAACAGAGAGACATTAGGACCTCCAACCACCAATAAACAAGAGCCAAAAGAATACATGTCCTTTGAACCCAGGTGCCTGCACCAAGAAACTCCTCTGTATGGGAAGGTTAGAGACAGGGATCTCACCCCAGAGATGACAGAGAATGAAAGCCTTCCTCTGGAGCTGGCACTCTAAATTAGGAATTTTAGTCTCCTAGATTGTGAGAGAATAAATCTTTGTTAAAGCCATCAACTTGTGGCATTTCTGTTACAGAAGCCCTAGATAAGTAAGGCACTTGGCCTCTTTGAGTATCAGCTCCATCATGTTTAAGTGGGATAACACCTCTTACCTTGCAGGGTGGTTGTCGCAATTAAAGTTGTACATCGGAAACACCAACCACACAGTAGGTGCTTGCGGTAGTTGTTGTTCTGGTTAAGCAGCTAAATGGATGAATTTCTTAACATATTTCATACCTGAAATGCAATATTGCGATTGATTATTTACCCACTATGTAGTATGAAAAGAGGTCTTCAGACATCTTTCAGACACATGGTTGCCCACTTCCTTTTAACATATATGCTAATGGTGCCCCTGACATTTGCTTGGAATTTTGCCTTCTTCCATCAGAGTGCACTAAGGAAAGAAAGTACCAGGTAACCTACTCAAATGTTTATATACAAGTGCTGCTCTTTTCATCAAAGGTAGCAGGTATTTGGGAATTCTCCAGTATTGATGATAGCTCATGCTAAATAATAAACATTCTGTTATTCTTACTCTAGCTGATACGTACGAAGTGGCCTATGGTTGTAGTCTGTGACCCTACAGTAGATTTCCATCCAACTGGCTAGTAAGTAAAAGATAGCCCTGACCTCATGAGTTGAGATCAGCAGCCATGTGATAGATATAGGGTTCTAACAGTGAGGGGTGCTTGATAATCACAGGTAGCTTATAACATGATTTATTTGAACAATCTTCTTCATTTTCTTATTATGAAACATAAAATGTGAAACTTTATGTTTTGTTATACTGTTGATAAAATAATTACTTTGAGAGTTTAAATTACAAAATTGTTAATGTAGTCACCTAAGAAACAGAGACCAGGGACACAGTAGAAGGTCCTGCATAGAACAGGGGAAAAAAAGGTCAAACAAAATACAGATTCCTAAAAGAGTCCTAAAAAAACAGACCACACTTACTAGACCAATAGAGGCTAGAGAGATGCCTGTGATTATCACCCTAAAATAAAATCCTTTTGACTTAGAACTGAAAACTGACCCCCCCAAAAAAACCTACTGCCACTGAGTTGATTCCAACTCATAGCAACCCTGTAAGACAGATTAGAACTGACCCCTAGAGTTTCCAAGGAGCATCTGGTGGATTTGACTTGCTGACCTTTGGGTTAGCATCTATAGCACTAACCACCACACTACTAGGGTTTGCTGTTATCTTGTAAAATTTTTTTAGTGAGAGGAAATCTATGAGACAGTAGTTTTCCTAAAAGATCACACATCTCTTTGGTGAATAAGCCAGAAAATGCTTAAATTCTGTGGCCTTAGTTTATGATGGGACACATATTTGAACAGTTAACATCCAGGAGATACTATAGCTGAGTAGCTAAGAGCGCAAAGTTTGTGTGCAAATTCTGTCCATGCCCTGTACTAGCCGTGTGATCCGGGGCAACATACCTCAGAGGGCTATTTTATGATTAAAGCATTAATGTCTATAAAACATTTAAAGTGACTGGCAAATAATGCTGTTTAAGTGACAGCTATAATTAATGGAACTAACATTTGGAGATTCTCTTCAGTAGCCACAGGCAGCAGCTCTCTTAAAATTTGTCATAAATACTATATAGTCTTTAAGTCATAGATGTCTGTTATCGCTATTGGAATATACATTCTGGTTCATGGACAGCTGATCAAAATTTTGTTTCAAGTGGAAAGAGAAGTCAGGGCTTTGCTTGAACCATTTATATGATTTACATATTGAAAAAAATTAAATTTAAATTAATAGAAAATAGCAAATCCAAATATTGAATAAAACTAAAACTGGTGAACCTAAACTGTATATCAGATTGATAACGTAACTACTTAGGAAAAAAGAATTCAGGTAAATTTGAAGTTAGTACTCTGAAAGTGCTCTCTTAGTAAGATACAGACGGTAGAACTGCAAATGAGGACTGAACTTGACTTAGTAGGCAGCAACCCCCTACAGCAGCTCCACAGAGGAATTGCTACTCCCGTTTTGTTGGTGAAGAAGCATATTCACAGAGGGGAAGTGATTTACCTGACATCGTTTAATTAGAAGGTGGCAGAGCTGTGTTCAACAGCCCATGCTCTGTTCATTATACTACACTGTTTTTTGTTTGTTTTTTTGAGTACTGTGCTGTTTCAGGTGAGTCCTTGTGCTGCCATCCTGGTTTGTCTAGTATCTTCCTTTTGTTTATTGGCATCATCTGTACTTATTCTTAAGAACTGCATTTTGAAGAGCTTTGTAACTTCTTCAATCTCCTTTCCTTCAATAATTTCATTCCATGTGGTCATGCTTAGAACCTTTTTTAAAAATCTGCCTTCCTAAAATAAAGGGTATTTGACTCTTCCTTCCCTTTCCTTTACAAATTCTAAGTTGATCTCAAAGCTTTTTCTCTGGGTTCTCATTCTTTCTACTTCACCAATAACTAGTTTGGTGAATTTTAGCTAGTGTTAAAGTGTGATTACTTAATGGATATCATCTGTGTTGCTAACTAAGCCCGGACCTTTTACATGAGAGAGCTGTATTCATCAAGACATTCATCCTTGTGTAATTTAGGATGTTTTACAGGGATTTGGTGATGTGCGTGAAAAGAGTGATCAAGAATGCAGTTGTTGGAGTTGCGTTTTTTACATGAGAGATAGTGGAACCAAGTATTACTTTATAAAATGATTTTGAAATGACTCTCTTGTTAAAGAAAGCAAATAAAAGTAGTAGTGAAACAAGGACATAATAACTGGTTGTTGTATGAACTCTGTGTCCTTTGCCAAGGGGATGATTAAGGGAGAAAATATGTAAATAATGGATACGCAAGCTGCTGTTTGAGATCTCCATGAGTTGGATCCAACTCGACGGCACTTGGCTGGCTTGGCTGATTAAGAGGGATGGAAGGAATTAAACTGAACAGGAATTGAGTTGCGTCTTGTTTAAAGTAGGTACTTTGTTTAGTAAATCTCGAATGCATTTTTTTAATTAATTAGAGCAGTTAAGGAAATTTGCATTAACAGAATCAAAATGGAATTGCATTTTTTAAAAATCAACTGAACTGTCCTTACAGTGGATGGCTTTTTGAAAGTGTAATTTTGTGTAACGTGTAAGGGAAATTGTCAAGAAGATCTAGACCCTGAATATTCAATATAATTACAAAAGAAGTTAAGGTTGGCAGTCAGATTAATTTGAAAAATTACATTTTCTCACAGTTAAGAATATAAAATAGTATCATGGTCTTTTATTAGATTAACTGAGTTTCTAAACACCTGGAGAAAATTAGTATTTTTTTCATCCAAAATAACTGTTGGCAGAGAACATGCCACTTGTCTATGAAAGTCATTGTTTATGATCCACCTTTGTTGATGTATCTAAGCTTTTAACTCTTTGGACAAGCATTCAAGAGAAATTAAACTGTTTTCTAAAGTATTCCAAAATAATAAACTCTGAGCACAACTTTGAAATCAGACCTAGTTCATATCCAGATTCCAATTTTTTCTGGTTCTTGCCTTAGAATTGTTTTCAGAATAGATGAGCATATGTGTATGTAAAGCACTTAATACTATGCCTGACATGACATAAACTCTCAAAAATAATGATTATTAGTCCAAAAAAGGAATGTATTCCTGATTCGTGCTGTGACATGGGTGAACTTTGAAAAGATTATGTTAAGTGAAATAAGCCAGACACAAAAGAACAAATATTGTGTGGTTCACTTATATGAAGTATTTGGAATAGGCAAATTTATAGAAACAGCAAGTAGATTCCCTAGAGGGAAGGTGTAAGAGGGAGCTACTGCCTAGGGGGTACAGAATTTCTACTGGGAGTAACAGAAACGTTTTGGAGGTAGATGGTGGTAAAGGTTACACAGCATAATGAATCTCATCAATGCCACTGAATTACACCTTTTTAAATGGTTAAAATGCAAAATGTTATGAGACGTGTGTGTGTGAAGAATAGTGGAATAGTGATAGCAGTTTTCATTTATCCTCTATATCTTTTACATATGATGGGGAGAGAAGATTTCTTTTGAGAGTGCCCTTATTTTAATGTCAAGGTTCTGAGGTAGAATTGAGGACAAAGGTACCTTTTTCTGAAGCAGAGTGCTTGAGATTCTGTTTCAGAAGTGAGGAAGAAAGCTGCCAAACGCCTACTGTACTCATGCAGTGGCCAGAGCACTAGATTTTGAGTGGTTTTCCTTAGCCAAGCCCTTGCCTTTAGTTCTTCTGCCTCAGTAAGAAAATTTCTATACTCATTTTGGTTTTCTTGCCTGACTGAAATAGTGGATAACAGTCTCTGAGAAAACATCTGGATGTAGTTTCAGTTCTTAAAAATCTGTAATTTTCAAGGTTATTAGATTTTTATAATTCTTAATTATTGGTTTCAGTACTTTTATGAGGTTATGCCCATCCTTTTGAGTTGTGTGTCTTTCATCATGAAAATACAAAGTATATAGTTGACATTCGGTAAAAATCATCCTATCACCAACTACTGAAGTTTTCCTTCGAATTTTCAGAATATCAACACATTGTGGAAAAGACAGAATATTCCCTAAGTTTCTTAAATATAACTGAATAATTATTGTACTACTGTTGAGAAGGCGTAACATTGATTCTTATTATTTTAGTGAATTGAAAACTATAAAGCTTAAGAATTATGAAGCAATTAATATAATCATATATGTTTTGTGTGTATGTGTATATATAACTTTATTGGTAAGCATGTATGTATGTATATGGTATACAGAAATGTATACCATATATATGCATACATTTGTTAGATTATCATTTCAGTAATATATGAGATAAGCTCTCGGACCCTGAAATTCAAAGGAGGATCTTGACATCTGAAGCACGTAATTAATACCCAGTATCTGAAGGATGTGTTAAACAAATATTTCCTTTTTTAACTGACCTTATACAGTAAACCCTGCAAAAGCTGGAACCTGTGTAAGGCAGAAACCTGTCAGAGGAAGAAAACTCACATATTGTCCAGTGATAGACAACAATAAAAAAGTGGTAAGACTGCACCCTGCCAAAGGCAGAAAACATGGGAGACCCAGAAACACAAGGGAGTCCTGTCGAGTTCTGGCTCTGACTGTACTTAACCTCTTTCTTTTGGGAATTGTTATATAAAATCTACTCAGTCATGTTTCCTTTAACTTGTCTCTTTCTAAAACCTTACTTTTCCAAAGGTGATGTAAATTATGTTATTTCATTTTCACATGTATTTACATTCCACTTAGCCTTCTTCCAGCCCTGTGTGCTTAAATGAATGAGTGCATATGATGAGAGCATTATTTGCATTACCCTTTCTGCAGTGTTCATGATTGTTAAAAAATCACAAAAGGCAGATTGTTTAATGTACATTCCTGGCATTTTAGATGTCTCCAATTTTGAAAGCACTCTTTCACTGGGCTCTTAGCTACATGTATGATTCATAAAATGAAGCAAAATTGCTTGTAGTTCTTTCTTAGTTACCATTTATAGTCTCCTGGCCTTATCATCTGTCTGTGGAAAATATCTAGCATGGCTCCATGTCATATATATTATCCTAAATTACAGTTTAAGAAAATTCTCTTTCCTTCACTCTTCTTTCCTGTTTTAAAGCTTTTACATCTTTAATTTGGTCATCAAAATGTGTTGTAGCAGTCATTTCACCTAGCATTTTAGACATTTGAGTCTGGACAAAAAAATGCTGTTGTATCCTTAAATAAAGACTTTTGACCAGTTATTTGGACCACTGGTGGACATTTCTAAATAATCAGAGTGTGAAACAACTTCTTATAAAAATTAAAGATTCTAAAAATACTCTTTTCCTCAGATTCCCTTTGCCCCAGCACCTCAAAAAACAAACAACTCTGGAGATTTCCTAATTGCTTATAAAATCCAGTCTTAAGTTTGAAGAACATCTGTGCACAGGATGTCACCGTTCTGTTTCGGAGTCCACACGGAAGCTGTGCTACTATCTGTTCTACCTTTACTCCGTTGTAGAAGTGATAGAAATGCACTGATCATTAGTACTCTTGGGTCAGTGACCTTACAGATGTGCCAGCAGGTTCACTGGGGTTCAGAACATAGCAAGTGTCACTGTGAAAAAAGATTGAAATGCAGATAAAGTATTTGAAAATCAAAAATATATTTTCCAAAGAGGTTAAACATAGGTATGTCTGTGCAAAATTTAGGTCATTGTTTTGCCCATTTGAAAACTTGGTTAGAGTGTCTGAATATTAAGTGCTTCACATGTATTTCTTGGCAAGGATGTCATTCCTGCTTTTCTCTTTAAAATTTAATGTTTCCATTTAGGGCTTTGTGAAGAAGTAGTCTCTTGAGCTGACAAATAATCACAAAAATGATTCAGACTTAGTTATTTTTAACCTAGTCTTTGAAAAGTATTTACTAATTACCTACTCTCAGCCAGGATGCAATAAATCAGCCCCAGTTTTAGTGAGAGATACAGACAATTAAACAGTTAATTAGAAGTCAGTAGAAGAGTGCTAAAATAGAAGTAAGTGCATATTGATGTGGGAGCGCAGTGGAGGTGCCTGTCACTCAGTCCTGGAAGATTAGAAATGGCTGCCATGGGGGAATAATACTTAAGTTGAGGCTGAAAGAACAAGTAGGAACTGGCCAGAAGAAAAGAGGGGAAGAAAGTAGGAAGGAAGGCTTATTGGCCATTTGTTTATCTTCTTTGAAGAAGTAAATGTTTATTCAGATCCTTTGCCATTTTTTGTTTGGTTATTTGTCTTTTTATTATTGAACTGGCAGTGGTTCATCATATAATCACAGTACAAGTTCTTTATCAAATATATAATGTATAATATTTTCTTTCATTCTGTAGATGGTTTTTTTCACTTTCTTGATAGTCCTTTGAAGCATGAAGTTGATAATTCCGATGAGCTAATTTATCTCCTTTGTGTGTGTGCGTGCCTTTGCTTTGGTGTCATCTGTAAAAAAATAAGTACATTAAACGATGCCTAACCCAGCATCACTAAGATTTACTTTTGAGTTTTCTTCTAGGAGTCTTAACTCTTAAATTTAGGTTTCTAAATGACATGGGGGAAAGACAACCCAGAAGACAAAGAGACCCACACCAGTGGGTGCCTACATCGACTTGGGACCAGAAGAACCGGATGGTGCCCAGCCACCACCACTGATAGCCGCGATGGAGCTCACTAAGTTGAGTCTCACTGGCAACACAAGAATAAAAAGGGGTGCACCCTGAGATCCCCACTAAAAGACCTCAATTGATGGTCCAGTGGTTTCGGGGTTCCCCTGGGAGCATGGCCCCTCGCCCTGATGCTGCCCTTGACCATAAATCATAACGAAGGTCCACGCTTCGGACAGGAATGGATTGGACTTGGCGATGCAGTGACCATATATTGGATGCACTTTATGGTTCTATACGTCTATAGGATGTCATCGTGCTGACCTCTGGCTGGAGGAAGGAGAGTGGGTGGAGAGGAGGGAAAAAAGAGACTGTTGGGAGAACGAGACATGTGTGGAGCAGAGAGGAATAGTGTGCTTTCACCAGGCAGGGAGAGCAGTGGAAGCTGCATATAGGTGGGTATGTAAATTTATATGGGAATGTACATTTTCACTCAGTTGTATTAAATAAAAAATTTTAAAAAAATTTAGATTTCTGATTCACATTGAGTTAGCTTTTGTGTATGGTGTGAGGTAGGAGTCTAAATTCATTCTTTTGCCTGTGAATAGCCAATTTTCCCAGGACCACTTGTTGAAAAGGCTATTATTTACCCATTGAGTGGTCTTGGCACCCTTGTTGAAAATTATTTGGCCATAAATATGAGGGTTTAATTTACATCTGGACCCTTGCTTTTATTCCAGTGATTTATATATCTGTGTTTATTCCAGCACTGCATTATCTTGATTACAGTAGCTTTGTGGTAGGTTTTGAAATTGAGCCATATTAGTTCTCCAACTGTTCCTTTATCAGGTTGTTTTGGCTGTTTTGAGTCCTTTGCATTTTCATATGAATTTTAAGATCATCTCAGTTTCTACAAAAAAAAAAAGACATTTCCATAGAGTGTCTTCAATCCATAGATTAATTTGCAGACTGTTGTCTTAGTCTTCTAATCCATAAATATGAGACATTTATTTAAACTTCACATTTTAGCAGTATTTTGTAGTGTTTAGTATACCTGTCTGTTGCTTCCTTTTGTTAAATTTATTCCAGGATATTTTGTGCTTTTTATTCTAATTGTTTTTAGTAGCATTTGTATATACAAGATCTTGTCATCTGCAAATATAGTTTTACTTCCTCCTTTCCAATCATGTTGTCTTTTATTTCTTTATCTTCCTAATTGCCTGTGCTAGAATCTGCAGCACAGTGTTGACTAGAAGTGGCTGGAGCAAGCATCCTTGGCTTGTTCTTGATTGTAGAGGGAAGGCATTCTGTCTTTCTTTAGTAAGTATGATGTTAGCTGTGGGTTTTTCATTGATATCCTTTCTCTGTTTAAGGAAATTACCTTCTATTCCTAGCCTCTGTAGTAATATTTTTACAGAACTATAGTATAGTATCACAGCCAGGATATTGACATTGATGCGATCCATAGATCTTACTCCTGTTTTCTCAGTTTCACTTGTACTCATCTGTATGTATGTTTGTGTATTAAGTCTGTAGTGTTTCATCACCTGTGTCTCAATAGGCCATTTGTTTTTGTTGCTGAATAGTGTTCTGTAGTCTGAATGTACCACAGTTTAACTGTGCATCTGTTGAGAGGCATCTGGAATGATGTCCAGGTTTTTACTGTTACAAAGAAAGCTACTGTGAATATTTACATCCAGGTTTTATGTGAAACTTAAGTTTTTATTTCTCTGGGGTAAGTGCCCAGGGGTACAATTGCTGGGTCAGATATTAGTTGCATATTTGGTTTTTTAAAGAAACTGCCAAACTGTTACCTGAAGAACCTTTTAAGTTACGTTAAGATTTTGGACTTTTATCATGAGTGCAGTAGGAGATCATTTTAATATGAATCCCAGTTTTACTATTTTGAATTTGAGAGCTTTCAAGCCAAAGAATATTCTAGCAGTCAGGTGACTTTATGCACTTTTGAATTATTCCGGATAATTTCTCTATAATCTTATGATTTCTTCCTACTCATACGGTGTCATCATATCATGGAGATACACCATAAAGAGTACCTGCATATGATTTATTTTAGAAATCACGAATAGGATAGTATTTGCCAGAGAATACAAACTGAAGGAAAGAAAGAGACCAAAACAGAACCTTGACAAATACCAACATGCTTTCTTTTTAAGTATATTATTGTACTTTAAGTAACAGTTTACAATCCAAGTCAGTTTGCCGTGTGACAGCACACTCCTACTTTCCATTCTGTACTTCCCATAACCATTCAGCCAACTCCTGTTCCCCTTCACTCTCTCGTCTCGCCTCTGAACAAGAGCTGCTCAGACAGCCTCATGTAAGCATTTAAGCTAAAAAGTGCATTCTTCACCAGCATCAATCTGTGTCCTCCTATAGTCCAGTGCAGTCTTTGTCTGAGGAGTTGGCTTTGGTACTGTTTTAAACTATGGGCTAACAGAGAGTTGGAGGCCGTGTCCTCAGAGGACGCTGACCCTTCAGTCTGACGGACCATCAAGTGTGGTCTACATTAATAGAGTTCTAGCTCTGCACACACATTTTTCTCCCACTGTGTCAGGGACTTTACACTGTTGAACACCAGATTTTAAGGAGACTGAGAAAAAGCCATACGTAAGAGGAAAACCAAAAGAAGTTTTGATGCCTGTGGAAGCTAAGGGGAGAGTGTTTTCAGCAAGAAAGAAGTGGTCAGTATTATCTGACTGTTACCAGAAAGAAAAGTGAAATGAAATTGGAACATACCTTGGCTTTAAGAAGACTGTCGCTGACCTTGGTGAGAGAAGTCTCAGTGAGGTTGTACGGTAGGAACTTCTTAACAGTGGGTTGAGAAGTGGCTAAATAAAAGGAGACAACAGTGAAGATGGAATTTCACCTGTGGGAAACAGGGAAGTTAGTTAACTAAGGAAGAATTTGGTGTCCAGGATGTGATCATTTTTAAGATTGAAAAGACTTGGACTCATCTAAATGGTAACGAGAAGGGACCAATAGAAGAAGTGAGGGGCTACTGATTGAGCAAGGATCTTGAAGATTCATGCCACACAGGGTACTAGAGCATAGCAAAGGGATAGACTTTAGGAGATACACATTTTCTTTTGTGACAAGAGGAAAAGAAGTAATACATGCAGGTGATTCGTTTATGACGTGGTTATAGATACAGAAAGTTAAGGGTATCTATTTCTCATGGCATGTATTTTCTCTGAGTTAGCAGCTGGGAGTAAAAGCGATAATGAGGTGTGAAGCTTGAGAGTGGTGTAAAGGCTGAGATAGCTGCTGGAGAGCAAGGAAGCGAGAGCTGGCTAGAAAAACAGATTCCTGGGTTGTGTTGGAAGCCTCCTTGGACCTGAAGAACATGGTGTTTTTTGTTTTTTTTTTTAATACCAGCCTTGTGGTTATGTGTGTGTGTTTTCGGCAGAGTTCAGCAGCCTCGGTGGAAATACTGAAAAGGAGAACATTGAATTGATCGAGAGTTGGTGTTGTTCCCAGATAATGTACAAGAAGGAGCAGTGTATGAACTAAGCATAGTGGTCTGTGATAGACTTGGAAGTTAGAGTAGTCTAAACTTTAATCTTGTCTTGGCCATTTAGTAACTGTATGACTTTACTTTCTCTAAGCTTTAGTTTCCTTGTTATAATCATATCTGATATCAGTGATGAGGATTGGATGAGACAAACAAGTAAAGGATTGGATGAAGCACATAGTTGGGCACATAACAAATGCTAATAAATAGCAGTCTTTATTATTATTTGTGACACTAGTGCTATTGCTTTTTAGTTGCTGATTTTTTTTATTGGTTTTTAACTGTAAAAAGGATAGAACAATACCTGTTGGGAGTATTCAGTCAGCCATCTTCTGGAGAAAAAACAAGTAGTATGTCTAAAACATCCTTTTAGCTGCTTAGTAAATGTTGAAGTATAGTTTTGCAGGAATTTTAGGAAGTTTTTTTTTAAAAACAATTAGTAATTATTGTTAGGTGCCATCAAGTCACTTGTGACTCATAGCTACCCTGTGCACAACAGAAGGAAACACTGCCCAGTCTTGGCGCCGTGTCCACAATCACTATTATACATAACCCCATCGTTGCAGCTGCTGTGTCAGTCCATCTTGTCAAGGGTCTTTCTGTTTTTCACTGACCCTCCTCTCTACCAAGCATGATGTTCTTCTCCAGGGACTGATCCTCATGACAACATGTCCAAGGTATGTAAGATGCAGTCTCACTATATTTGCTTCCAGGGACCATTTAGAAGTTTATGATCAGAGAGATAACTTATAAAATGATGGTTTTAACAGTATTATTTTAGCAGTAGTACAATAAGATTTAGAAGCCCTGGTGGCACAGTAGTTAAGAGCTTAGCTGTTAACCAGAAGGTTGGCAGTTTGAATACACCAGCTGGTCACTTGGGTTTCGGTTTATGGTAGGATTTAAATTTTAACTCCGGTATCAGTTCTTCAGAGAAGCCTTCCATAACCACCCTGGGAATCTAGTGATTATACCTTATCCTGTTTATCCTTTTCCTCATGACATTTATAACTATCTGGAGTTACTTTATTCATTAATGTATGTACTCTTTTTCCTGTGTCCCTCCGCTAAAATGCATGCTGTATCAGAAAATGCCTGTTGTCTGTCTCAGTGCTGTGTACCACCATCTAGAGCAAAATATAGCACAGGAAAGGAAGGCCCCATGTACGTGTTGAAGGGGTAAACTATAATGAGGAATAACTGGAAGTTGAGAGACTAGTTAAGAAATTGTTACAACTTTCAATAGCTTTCAATAGACATGTGGAACCCTAGTTGCATAGTGGTTAAGAGCTAGGGTGCTAATCAAAAGACCAGCAATTCAAATCCACCACCCGCTCCTTGGCAACCCTGAGGCAGTTCTTCTGTGTCTTACAGGGTTGCTGGGAGTCAGTCTGTTAGACAGCAACAAGGTTTTAATTTCAACATTGGATATGAAAATTTGGACAAGGGATGATAGCAGTGGAACTAGAAGGAACAAATAATAAATGGATTGAAGACCTAAATGTACACACTAAAACCATAAAATTCTAAATGTACACACTAAAACCATAAAATTCTTAGAAGAAAATGCAAGGCATTATATAATGTAACAACAAAAGCACAGACAGCAAAGAAGACTAAATACATGGGACCTGATAAAAATTAAAAACTTTTGTTTATCAAAAGACTACCAAAAAAAAGTGAAAAGTCAAGCTACCAACTTGATTTTCTGAGAATGTCTTTGGAAACCATACACCTGGTAAGAGCATAATAACCAAAATGTGTCAAAGAGGACATTGTATGGCCACCAAACACAGGAAAAGATGGTCAGTGTCATTAGTGATCAGAGAGATGGAAATCAAAAGCACAATAAAATGCTAGTTCACTCTCACTGGAGTGGCTACCACTGAAAAAAGAAAGGAAACAACAAATGCTGACAGGGGTGTAGGGCAGTGGGACCCCGTATCCATCACTGGTGGGAATGGAAAATGGTAGAACCATTGTGGAATACAGTGTGGAAGTTCCTAAAAAACTGAAAACAGAACTTCCATGTGGCCCAGCAGTTCCACTGTCAGGTGTATACCTGAAAGACTTGAAAGCAGAGACCTGGACACCAGCATTCACTGCAGCATTATCTACAATAGCCAGACAGGGAAAGCAACCCAAGTGCCCATTGGAAGGTGAGTGGGTGAACACAGTGTGGACCTTACATAATGAGGGAACACTAGACTCAGCCTGGAAGAGAAATGAGGTCTCGACCCATGCTACAGTGTGGGCGGAGCTTGAAGACATGCACAAGTCAATGACAAAAGGATGAAAGCTGTGTTACTTCACTCTTCTAAATTAAAAAAAAAAAACAGACATGGGAGGGAGGGAAGGAGGAGGGTTATTGCTTATGGAGTACTGACTTCAGTTTATGGTGACAGAAAAACTACACTGGTGAAGGGTCAGGTTGCACAACCAATTAATGTAATTGCTGTCAGTAAGTCGTATACCTGCATAAAGTTGAATTGGCAAAAGTTGTGTCATAGATTTATTTACAGTCCTTAAAGAAACACCAAAAACACCAACAGAATAGCTGCTGAGGCTGCTTATGTGTAACCAGACACCTCATGGGATTTGGTACATTGGTTTGGTGGGTTAGAGCCATGGTTTCATAGGACATCCCAGTTAATTGGCCTGTCTTAGGCATCTAGTGCTGGTATGAGAAATATGACAAATGGATCGCTTTAACAAGAGAAATTTATTCTCTTACAGTCCAGTGGGCTGAAAGTCCAAACTCAGGGCACTGGCTCTAAGGGAAGGCTCTCTGTCTCTGTTGGCTCTGGAGGAAGGTCGTTACAATGCATTAGGATGCATTCTGCCTTGGGCACTGCTTTCTTGGTGGTATAAGGTTCCCACTACCTGCTTGCTTCCCTCTGCTTTTATCTCTTCTAAGATAAAATGTAATACAGGGCACACTCTAGGGAAACTCCCTTTGGATCAGGGATGTGACCTTAGTAAGTGTTCTTGTCCCCCTAATGCCCTTTAACATATTCCAGCCTTGCCCCATTAACCATAGGCAGAGATTAGGATTTACTACACATATTAAATGAAAATTACAAAATAGAGGACAACCACACAATACTAGGAATCATGGCCCAGCCAAAATGCTACACGTACATTTTTTTGTGGACATAATTCAGTCTGTGACATGGCCTAGTATGTTTAGAGCATTAAATTTCTGTTCTGCCTCCTAGTTTGTTGTAAGGTGCCTGAGGTCTTAAAAGCTTGCAAGCAGCCACTCACGGTGTAGCATTTGGCCTGTATTCACCTGAAGCAGCAGAGGAAGGAGAGTCAGAAATAGGAAGAAGTGGAATGTGCAGCTGATTGCTTCTGTGCACAGCCGCCTGTCTTGCCATGAGAACAGCACTGTGTGGTGTCTAACTACCACCACTGAACATTTGGTTGGAAGATTCTATAGAAGAACAAATAAGCCAGTTAAAATGGGCAAAGGGTATAAACAGGCACTTCATCGAAGAAGACATTCAGGTGGCTAACAGATAAATGTCACCAAAGTAGAAATTCAGGTAGCTAATAGATACATGAGGAAATGCTCATGATCAATAGCCATTTAAAAAAAAAAAAAAAACATTGCTGTCAATGCTGTTAGTCAGTTCTGACTCATAGTGACCCTATAAGCCAGAGTACAACTGCTCCATGGAGTTTCCAAGGAGCACCTGATAGACTTGTACTGCCGGCCGTTTGGCTAGTATTTGTAGCATTTAGCCACTGTGTCATTAGAGTTTCCCATTAGCCATTAGAGAAATGCAAATCAGTACTACAGTGAGATACCATCTTCACCCAGCCAGGCTAGCATTAATCCAAAAAACACAAAAAAATGTTGGAGTGGTTGTGAAGAAACGAACATTTATGTACTGCTAAGTGGGAATGTAAAGTGATATAACCACTTTAAAAATCGATTTGGTGCTTCCTTAAAATGTTTGAAATGTAAGTACCATATGATCAAGCAATCTCACTTCTTGGAATATATCGTGGAGAAAGAAGAGAGGCCACACAAATAGATATGTGCACACCCGTGTTCATTACAACACTAATCACAATAGCGAAAAGATGGAAACAGTATAAGTCCTCACTAATAGAAGAGTGTATAAACAAACTATGGTTTAGTCATAGTGAAATACTATTCAAAGATAAAGAACAATGATGAATGTGCAAAATATCTCGCAAGACGGATGAATCTGAAAGGCATTATACTAAGTGATATCAGTCAGCTGCAAAAGGACAAATAGTGTGTAAGACCATTGTTAAAAGAACTCAAGAAAAGATTTTAACACAGAAGAAGACATTCTTCCCTGGTTACAATAAGGAGAGAGGGAAAGGGTAATTTGTTAACTGCCTAATAGACAAGAATTATCTTAGGTGAAGGGAAGGATGACACAGAATACAAGGGAAGTCAGCACCACTGGGCTAAACCAAGAGCTAAGTTTCCTGAACACAGTCAGACACTTCAAGGGACAGAGTAATAGCAGGGTTGTGAGTCTGGGGGCTCCTGTTTCAGGAGACATCTAGATCAATTGGCATAACAAAGTTTATTAAGAAATTGTTCTGCATCCCACTTTAGTGAGTAGCATCTGAGGTCTTAAAAGTTTGCAAATGGCGTGTAAGATGCATCAATTGGCCCCGGCCCACTTGGAGCAAAGGAGAATGACGAGAATCAAAAATAGAAGGCAAGTGTTAGCCCAAGACGAAAGAGCCACAACAACTAGACACGTTTATCAGCCTGTTTGAGGACCAGAAGAGGTAGATGGTAGCCAACTACCACCTGTGACTGCCCTGACAGGGAACACAACACAGAGTCCCTGACAGAGAAGGAGAAAATTAGAGTGCAGAACTCAAATTCATGTAAAAAGAGTGGACTTAATAGTCTGAGACTAAAGGAACTCTAGAAGACGTGGCCGCCAGATTTCTGTTAACCCAGAACTGAAAGCATTCCCAAAGCAACTCTTCAGACCAAGATTAGACTGGATTGTAAAACAGGAACTAATCCTCGGGAAGAGTATCCCCACCCCCTGAGAAGATTCTGGTATAGGTAAAACACTAAGGCCAGACTTTGACTAACACTTGATGTCAGGAGAGAGATGTGGGAAGGAAATTAAGTTAGAAAAGCCAAAGTGTAAGGGTTACGCTGTAGGAAAAAGTTGGTCTGCCTTTAAAACAAACAGGAAGAGATGGTACAGAGAAATTACTGATGGGGACCTGAGCTTCAGAGAGATTTTCTAGTGGAGAGGAAGGGCGAAAGAGTTTGTTTCATCTGCATGGTGGGGGTCATGAGTTCCCTTTAAGTGGGGAAAAGATTTGTCTAGCCTGGGCAGGCATGAGAGAATTTGAGGAGTGTGGAAAAGATTTGAAGACAGCTGCTTTGGAAGAGTCAACAAGGGAGCAACAAAAAACAACACAGCAGCGTTGGGATTCTGTTAAGTTAGGTGGAAGGACTTTAGGGTTAGAGCTAAGGGGACCTACCTGCTTTGGTTTCTAAACAGTATGGATAGCTAAGAGTCATTTAGAACTCAGGGTTTCAAACTGGTTCTTTCCATTTCAAATCCCTGCTGCGAAGTTGCATTTCCGCTCCAAATATACTGAATGAGAATGCACATTTTAACAAAATCCCCAGGTAATTCTTCTGTATAATAAATATTGAGACCCACTGTCCTGCTAGTGGTTGTCAGATATGGTCTGTAACCAGTATTAGCATTGCCTAGGAACTTGTTAGAAATGCAAGTTCATAGCAAGGGTTCGAAGCTCTGGTTAGAACTAATTGAAGAGCAGCACCTAGGCACTGTGATTTGTGTCTTATACTTACTTTTCTCAGCAGCCCAGTAAGATGGGGAATAGAGTGTCTCCATCTACAAATGAGGACACTGAGGCTCAAATGCCTAGATTGCAGTCTGATGATGTTATTTGCCAGAGTGGATTGTAACTCAGGGTGACTCCCAAGTGTGCAGAGTAGAACTGCCCTGTGCATCTTCAAGGCTGTGACCTTTCAGAAGCAGGTTGTCAGGCCTGTCTCCCAAGCACCTGTGAGTGGATTTGAACCACCAACCTTTCATCCAGTAGTCAAGCACTTACTGATTTGTATTGCCTAGGAACTCTGTATTCTGATGGTAGCTGGCATTTTAATCATTTAGCCACAGGAACGCGTTTGCATGCCTGGCCTAACTGTGTTCGGTTATACCTGGGGTGTTTTTTCCCTTAAATCTATCTTTACATTGCTCACACGGATGCTTACCTATTCATAGGCTATTCACATACTCTTGCGTCATCTCCCTGTATCTTACTAGTGAATATTTATGGCATACTTAAGACATTATGCTAGGGGTCCCAGTGGTTAGCTAGGAAAGCCTAATGTTTTCTGAAAATTAGAATTCATTAGTTAAAAATTCTAACATATTCATAATCATAACTGTGAAGTTTGGGTACGTTAGAAAAACATGACATTTTTGGTTGCCACTTGACACAGGAAGGGGAAAGGTCTAAGAAGAGCAGGATTTGTTCAAGATCTTAGTCTTTATAAACAGAATGCAGTGAGCTCTCTCATGTTGGCTGTGTACTTGGGTGGGTAGTAAAATATCTGAAAACCACATAAATTAGCTGTCAGAGCCTAAAAATAAGCATTTGTCTGCTCTGAGTTTCTTAAAAAGATTTGCTATACTGAATGAATAGCAGTAAATTTAGACTTTAGTGTTTAATTTTTTTAACAAAAGATATATTTATAATGTTCAGTGACTGCCTGTTGCTGTTGAGTCGACTGTGACTTGTAGTGACTGTAAGATACAGTAGGACTGCTCCACAGAGCTGCTAGCCGATTTGGCGTGCTGACCTTGTGGTTAGCAGCCATAGCACTAAACAACTATGCCATCAGGACTCTACATGATGCTCAAAATAAAAACCAACCTATTGTTGTCGAGTCAATCCTGACTCATGGCAACCCTGTGGGACAGAGTAAAACTATTCCCCTAAGATTTCCAAGGAGCAGCTGGTGCTTCAGACTGCCAGTCTTTTTGGTTAGCAGCTGAGCTCTTAACCACTGTACCACCAGGTCTGCAGTATATACATACATACGTGTATGTGTGTATACACACACACACAAAGATGTATGTGTGGTCCTCCCTGGGTAATGCAGACAGTTAGGTACCCAACCACTGGCCCCAAAAGGTTGGCAGTTTGAACCCATACAGAGGTGCTGGGGTGACAGGCCTGGTGGTCTGCTTCTGAAACATCACAGCCTTGAAAACCCTGTGGAGCAGGTCTTCTCTGCACACCTGGGAGCACCATGAGTCAGAACCGACTTGAGAGCAACCAGTAATGTAAGTAATGAGATGTACATACTTGCATATAATATATAGAATACTTACATAGTTTAGTTTTTTCTCGTGTCTTAGAGATATTTCCACATCAGAATTATCTCATTCTTTCTAATACAGCATATGTGCTCTATACTGGTAGCTCTTTAGTTTTTTTTTTCACTATTATGTGACAGTGAACATCTTTATACCTGCTGCTTTATCTGTATGAGCAGATACTTCTCTGAGTTATGTACATACAAATGAAATGGCCAGGCAGAAAGGTATATGCAGTTATATATTTTGCTAGAAAGGCAGTTTTGTTTCTTGGTCCTCTGGGAAGCTTACACTGAGATGATGTTAAAATTGTAAGCAGTTTATTGTGAATGACAAAAGGGGGCAGAAGCAGGACAGGGAAGGTAGTCAGACCATAATAGAGATTTAATAGTCTCCCTGACTCCAGAGAGCACTCCGGAGCAGCAATTGTGCATTAGAGTAGTGGCATGTTGGGAGAGAATGGCCAGACCCTGGAAAGAAAGTGACTTTAGCTTGAAAAACAGCTTTGAAGCAATTCATTCTGCTTAGAATACCTGCTGGGAATTTCCACTGCACCCCAGATAGACTGAATCAGAATCTACATCTTAACAAGATCTGTATGTGCTGTTAGTGTGATACCTTTTTAGAAGCACTGCCTTAGAGTCTCTCTGAGTGGCATCAAAATGGTCCCTAACCAGCAGCATTAGCTTCCCAGGGGAATTTGTTAGAAATGCAGTTTCTCAGCTCAAACTGAAGCTGTGTTGAAAAAATCAGTCTGAAGGCACCAACACCTGAAGTCTAACTGCCTTCTTTGGAGCTAAACTGTTCTGGCCATATAGTACAGCGAATTACAGGAAAGCTCAAATTCTGGAGCCGGACTCCCCGGGTTCAACATCTTTGTATAAGATATTACTCAGCATCTGTGTGCCTTCATTTCTTCACCATAAACTGGAGAAATGATAATACCTACTCATAGGATTGTAATGAGATAAAATGAGCCAGCATACAAAGCACTTACAATAGTACCCGGACCAGAAGAACCGGATGGTGCCCAGCCACCACCAGTGATAGCCACGATGGAGCTCATAGAGAGGAGTCTCACTGGCAACACAAGAATAAAAAGGGGTGCATCCTGAGATCTCCACTAAAAGACCTCAATTGATGGTCCAGCGGTTTCGGGGTTCCCCTGAGAGCATGGCCCCCGGCCCTGATGCTGCCCTTACCCATAAGTTGTAACGAAGGTCCACTCTTTGGACAGGAATGGATTGGACTTGGCAATGCAGGGTGACCATATATTGGATGCACTTTATGGTTCTATACATCTATAGGATATGATCCTGCTGACCTCTGGCTGGAGAAAGGAGAGTGGGTGGAGAGGAGGGGAAAGGAGACTGTTGGGAGGATGAGACATGTATGGAGCAGAGAGGAATAGTGTGCTGTTGCTGGACATGGAGAGCAGTGGAAGCTGCATATAGGTGGATATGTAAATTTATATGGGAATGTACATTTTCACTCAGTCATGTTAAATAAAAAAAAAAAAAAAGAATAGTACCCGGGGCACATGAACACTGTATCGGTGTTGGTTGCTGTTGCTATTATTGCTATTGCTATTATTATTATTATTCTACCAAATTCCTCAGCCAAAAGGCTATGCCTCTTTTTCTTCCCACCATCCCAACAGTGTGTAAAAGAGTATCTTTTCCAGTATCTCCCTGTCTTTTCCAGTATTGGATAGGTATAAAAGAGTATATGTATAAAATAGTATCTTTTCTCCAGTATCTCCGTATCTTTTCCAGTATTGGATAGGTATAAATGTTCTTAGTTTTGCAGTTTGATGTCCCCCAAAACTTATATTTCATCTTAATTTGCATTTCTTTAATTATTATCAAGTTGATCATCTTTTCATATTGTTGCCCACGTATATTTCATTGTTTGCATATTTGAGGCTTTTAACTGTGCTGTATTGATTTTTTAGTACTTATATATTCCATACAATTGAGCTGTTATATAGGTGTACATTTTTTTTCCAGTCTCACAATGCCTTCCAAATTTGTCTTTCACTCTTACGTTTTGTTTTATCATATCAGAGTTTAAAATTTTGTGGATCATTTTCTGTATGGATTTCGTGGTTTTTGTGTCTTTTAAAAGATTTTCCTACCCCTTATACTACAGTTCTCTTTTTTATATTTCACTTTGTAAAGCATCTTGGATTAACTTTTGTCTATAGTGTGAGATAGGTGTCTAACTTAATGTTGCCCAGTATTTTAGCCGTTTGTCCCAATGCTGCTTGTTGACTAGTCCATTTTTTTCCTGATGGCTTGAGATGCTGGTTTTACCATATTCTAAATTTGTATACATACACATTGGAAGAGATGAAGATTTTTACGGACTTTAACATGGACTGCCAAATTGCCCTAAGGAAGTCATATAGAAATATGCAGTCCCCAACCTGAACTTTTTTTTTAGTTTTTGTCAGGTTGGTAGTCAAAAAAAAATGGAAATACCGTTTTGATCTACATTTCTTTGATTACTAGAATAAATTTTGAAAAATACGTGTTTTTGATGTTTCATGTGTCATCTTCTGTGAATTACTTATTTGTGTCTTTGTTTATTTTTCAGTTTGGGAGCTTGATTTCATACTGATTTGAAAGAACTCGTATATAAAGAATATTGCCCCTACCTGTGTGTTGCACAGTTGTTTATTTTTTAAATAAACACTTATGGTCTCTTTAAACATAAAGAAGTCTTTGAAATTTGTGATCCAAGCTGTCCGTCTTTTCTTTGAAGAGTATGTAAATATACCCGCGTTCCTAAGAGCACACAGTCAACTGAGATATTTTCCTTTCTTCTTATTTTATGATTTAAATTTTTGCTTTAACTCACCTGCCATCTTATATTGGCATGTGATAGTTAGTAGGACTTTATTCTTTCCTAAATGGGAAGCCAATTATGCAAAACAATTAACTGAATAATCCATTCTCCCTGTAGAGATACACAAGAAACAGCTAACAATGGTTGTTTCTTCAAGAGAAAGGAACTGAATCAGTGGAGATTAGTTGCTGAAGGAAATATACGTACTGCTGTACACTATGCTTTTTGTAGTCTTTGATGTTTGTGGCAATGTGTACAGTACATATTCAGAATTTAGTTTTAAAAATATGTACATAGAAAGGAAAATCATTTGTCATTTGTAAGAGATAACTGGAGAAATTCCAGTATTATTTATAATCTTGGCAGTTGCAGGTTCTGCCAAACTATATATGAAATGAAAAAAAAAAGATGCATTTCTGTCAGTTAAATACTTCAGCTCTCACGCCAGCTTTTCCTTCAAGGTTAGATTCTGTGGATGTCACATAAAAAGTCTGCACTTCGTTCACTAAAGAAGAGATCCAGGCAGCCAAAAAACATACGGACATGTTAACGATCTTTAGTTATTAAAGAAATTCAAATCAAGACGACAATGAGATACCATCTCACCCCAACAAGGTTGACCATGATCCAAAAAACACAAAACAACAAATGCTGGAGAGGCTGTGGAGAAAGTGGAACCCTCCTACACTGTTGGTGGGGTTGCAAAATGGTCCAGCCTCTTTGGAAAGCAATCTGGAGCTTCCTTAAAAAGATGGATATTGATACACCATTTGACCCAGTAATTCCACTACTTGGAATATATCCTACAGAATCAAGGCCTTTCAAGCCAACGGACACATGCACCAGAATGTTTATCGCAGCACAGTCCACAATAGCAAAAAGTTGGAATCAACCCAGATGACCAACAACCGAAGAATGGATAGGTAAACTATGGTATATATACTCAATGGAGCACTACGCAATGATACAGAACAACGATGACTTCAGGAAACATCTCATGACCTGGTTTCAACTGGAAGACATTATGTTGAGTAAAAGTAGTCATCGACAAAAGGACAAATATTGTATGAGACCTCTACGATAAGATCTCAAAAACAGGCTTGTGTATAGAAGAAAAGACTCTTTGACAGCTGCAAGGGAGGGGAGGGAGGGAGGGAGGGGGGGTTTAGATTATATAGTTGCTAGGTATCTGGTTGGGTGAAATCGGTGATAGCACACATTAGAAACAGAACAGTATTAAGTGGACTTAAATATAACATGAGTACTCCTTCCATCTTAACCCAATAGTGCAAGGATAGAGTAGCTGGGCCGGGGGGCGGGGGACCATGCTCTTAGGCGAAAGTGAGGCCAATTGGCACAACTAGCATTTTGCTAAGAGGGCTCTCTGCACCCCACGTTGGTGAGTGGCATCTGGGGTCTTAAAAGCTGCCAAGCTGCCATCCGAGGGCACAGCAAATGGTCCCAACTCAGCAGGAATGGATGCTCACTGAAGACCAAAATGACACGGGGGAAAGACAACCCAGAAAACAAAGAGACCCACATCAGTGGGTGCTTACATCGACTTGGGACTGGAAGAACTGGGTGGTGCCCGGTCACCACCAGTGATAGCCGCGATGGAGCTCACTAAGTTGAGTCTCATTGGCAACACAAGAATAAAAAGGGGTGCACCCTGAGATCCCCACTAAAAGACCTCAACTGATGGTCCAGTGGTCTCGGGTTCCCCTGGGAGCATGGCCCCTCACCCTGATGCTGCCCTTGACCATAAATCCTAACGAAGGTCCACGCTTCAGATAGGAATAGATTGGACTTGGCAAGGCAGAGTGACCATATATTGGAAGCACTTTATGGTTCTATACATCTATAGGATATCATCTTGCTGACCTCTGGCTGGAGGAAGGAGAGTGGGTGGAGAGGAGGGAAAAAAGAGACCGTTGGGAGAATGAGACATGTATGGAGCAGAGAGGAATAGTGTGCTGTCACCGGGCAGGGAGAGCAGTGGAAGCTGCATATAGGTGGGTATGTAAGTTTATATGGGAATGTACATTTTCACTCAGTTATATTAAATAAAAAATTAAAAAAAAAAAAGTCTGCACTTCAGACCCAAAGTCAACCACGTCTCCAACAAACCAAAGGAGGACTCTGTAACCAGTGATTGAGACATGTTTACTTATGGGGACATTTACATACAGGGTATTGGGCTGCTTTCTGGACCCAGGTTGTGCTCCATTGCCCCTTAATAAGCAGTGTAAGCTGAAGCTATGTTACTTTTCTCTCAAGCCCCTTGGTGCCAGTGTTCCCAGAATCTGTTTGCCCAAGTGTTTCTTGTTGACAGTGCATTCCTCTGCCTCCCAGCCTAGTATTTTAGCCCAGTTCATCCCACGTTTGTTCCTGGTGTGCTTTGGAGAACAACAACACTGACTGCATTAGGAGGGGGGTGCATGAATAGCTCTACGCTACAGTGTAGTATATTTGTCTCTGGTCAGTGGTGTTCCACTCTTAACCCTTATCCAGAACCTCATCAACCTGTCTTCGCTGTATGTTGCTTAGTGAAGCAATCTATGACGTTTTGCTTAAGTGTTTTTAATGTCTTTCTGAGGAAAAAAAAATTTTGTTAATTTCTTCCATATTTCAACTCAGTAAATAGATGCTATGTGAATACATATATCATCAAAACATATATATAGATACAAACAGATGTATGTCACCAAAACATCTATTCGAGCCCTCTCTGTGGTAAGGAGTCCCTGGGTTGTACAGATTTTGCCAAACTATACATAAAGTGGAAAAAAAGGCAGGGCGGAGTCAAGATGGCAGACTAAACACCTGTCTCCCTAAATCTCTCTGGAGACCAAGACCTGAAATGATAATTAAATGGAGCCTTCTGGTCACCTAGTGAGCCCTGGGATGCGGCATAGGGCTGTTAATTTGAACTTCATACCACTGAACGCAAAACCTCATCTCTTTCACTGACCTCACTCTTGGCGAGCACGGGCTTGCACAAACCGAAGGTAACTCACCATTTTGATTTTTTTTCCTGTGTGTTGGCTGGTGGGCAGAGCTGGTCTTGGACACACTGCTGCTGGGACCGGCAAGCATAATTGCCATGTTCTGAGACCCTGGCTTTGGATTCTGTACATCTCGGCTCCTCTGGCCTATCTTTCTGCTTCTGCTATGTGGTAACCGCACAGATGCACTTGTGCGGGATGCCATTGTGATCCACTGGGAAACGGAGAAGCCCAGGTGGAGGCCCTAGCTGGACTTGATTCCTAGCTGGGAGGTGGCACCGGCCAGGGGGAGAGTGCTTTTCCGGCAGTGAGGAGGTGTTTTGCACAGTGTTGGCAAAGGGTGTGGACTCTGGGCATTTTGGCACTCTTGGCCTCTCTTTCCTCTGGGAGCCTGGTCCTGGCCAGCTGTCGAGCTTATGCTGGACGCCATCTTGTTTCACTGGGAGGCAGAGTTATCCATACGGAAGCCTCAGCTGGACCTAATTCCTGGGCTGGGAGGCAATGTCTACCCAGAAGAGACCACTTTTCCAGCAGTAAAGCAGAATTCTACACAGTATCGCCTACAGCTGGGGCCTGACAGCAGAGGCCAGCAGGCCAGTAGCCTTTCTGTATTTTGAGCTAGTTTATAACATCTGGGGTTCAATATAGAGGTGCTTACTTTGCCATCTGGAAAGAGGGACGTATACACCTGATAACCTGACTGACTTTGGAAGGTGCCAAATACTTTTTATTTCTCATTTTAAGATGGCCTAGAGAAACAACTGTGGTCCATGTTCACAGCATCTCTCCTAGCCTCTACTGACCCACATGAAGCCCAAAAAGCAATGAACTTTGGAGAAAGCAGTAACCCAGAAATCACCCATGGCATCAGAAGGCCCCCAAAAGAAACCATCTCAGAACTTCCCAGACAGAAGCTTTTCTGAAACTATCAGAAGGTGAATACAAAAGGATTATATAGAGAGCCTCATAGACCGTATACAAAATGCAGCAGAGCAAAATGAAAAATTAAGCAAGCTGTTCAATCTGATGGAACATCAGTACTCTGAAATCCAACAGATCATGAACAAAATCAAGAAACTCCAATTCAAAGCCAAGAAAATAGAATGGAACAGATGGAAAAGAGACTTTCTGATTTGGAAGACAGAGATACTGACTCCAGCGTATATGAGGAGAAATCAGAAACAAGAAACACGAAAAATGAAGAAGCATTAAGAAGCATGTGGGACTCTGTTAAGAAGAACAATCTACGATTAATTAGAGTTCCTGAACAGGGCAAGACACCTGAGAACACAGAGAGTGTTGTTGCTGAGCTGCTGACAGAAAACTTCGTAGAAATTATGAAAGAAGCGAATATAGATATCCAAGATATAATTGAACAGCACTCGATATAGATCTCAATAGAAAGACTCCAAGACATATTATAATCAGGCTCAACAGAATGAAACATAAGCAGAAACTCCTAAAGGCAGCCGGACTCAAAGCAAAGATAACATTCAGAGAGAAACTCTGTAGGCTTTGGTCAGATTTCTCAGCAGAAACAATGCTGCTACAGAGACAGTGGCATGACACATTCAAAGCCTTGAAGGAGAAGAACTTCCAACCAAGAATTATATATCCTACGAAACTATCTTTCAAACATGAAAATGAAATTAAGGGAAAAAAGACACATTTGTGTCAATTAAATACTTCAGCTTTCATGCCAGCTTTTCCTTCAAGGTTAGATTCCATGGATGTTACTTAAAAACTATGCACTTCAGCTACTAACTAAAAGGTTGGTGGTTGGAGTCCACCCAGAGCTGCCTTGGAAGAAAGGCCTGGCAATACAACCATTGAAAACCCTGTGGAGCACACATGGAATCATCTGAAGCTGGAATCGGTTCAACAGTAGCTAGTATGCTTTGTTTGCCCTCTTTTTCCCCCACTTTTGGTCTGTAATGGGAAGTAGGAGTCAGCCTTTGTACACTACCGTGCATGTTTAGAAAGGGAATTTGTTTTCTGCTAGTTGAGCACCTTTTTTTTAACCAGGACTGTTCACGTACATTTTTTTCCACTTTTTAAAAAATAATTTTAGTCTTCTTATTTAATTAAAATTACGAAACATGTCAAAGACATGTCAGAGACATTGGTCTTCATTAAATGTGAAATCCAATCTCTTTCATAAATACAGTTTTCTCCCTTAGAGCCATTATTGCTAGAGTAAGTGATAAAAACTATAAATTTAACCTGTGCTTAGCTGACTGTCATTCTTTTACTAAAGCAAGACTCCAGCCTCCTGCAAAGTCTTGCCTTCTCCCCCATTGTTTTTGAGAGAGAACAAGTCTGAGAGGTCTCTTGTGCAGCATCCAGTGAAGCACCAGTGTGTACTGTGAAGCATTGGTGCTGCTTCCACTGGGTAGCAGGGCATCCGCTGGTAGTCACCTTAGTCAGCATTGCTGCTTCCACTGGGTAGCAGGGCATCCACTGATACTCACCTTAGCATTACTGCTTCTCCTGGGTGCTGCAGTATCCACCAGCCACCACTGTTCCTTCTAGACCAAAACCCAGTGCCGTCAAGTCGATTCTGCTTGGTACACTGGTGTCTTCCAAATGGAAGGGTATTAAAGTTGGCTACATTATGTTCTAATGAAATGGGAAAACTTTCTCTTAAGTTGTGTACCCCTCTGACTACAGCAGTACCAAGACAGTATCACCACTCCCTCAAGTGTCTTACAGACATAGTGAAACTGGCTCTTTATTTTTCCACTCAACTTTTGCATCCCCCTTGGGCTGAGTTTACCAAATAATCCAGATCTGCTGATGGCAAATAGAAGTGATACTGTGCAGTACTCAGAATCACCACTCCTTTGTGATGGATGGTAAGGACTTTATTGCTAGGTTAAGTTTGTGTCCTAGACTTTTTCTTCCATTAAATTATTTCCCAGGATAATCCTTTGTCTTTAATGCAAATAAACTTCTTTCTGAAGGGTGACCATTGGAGCTTAAATTTCAAAAATTCTACCCTATCAGATCTTAAGTGGAAAGTGGGTCAGATTGATGCTGCTAATAGAAGTTGGAAATTGTAGTTACTGTAGCTTCCCAACAAGGAGTCAGGTTGACTTCTTGAGTTGGAACATTATAGGGCATGGATTTGAACCATGCCAAAATCCTGAAGCTGTTTGCTGACATTCTCCACTGTGGTCCCCAAAAGAGCACTAAACCTAAAGAAATTAACGTTGGTTCTTTTGGAGGTTAGAATGCTATGATAGGGACAGCAAAGGGAAGCCATACTCTCTGTGCTAGGCTTTGTAGCTTTGCTTGAGAGCCCTCGCCTCTCAAGAAGTAGACTTGTCTATTCCCATTTCTAAAGCCTCTGGTTCCAGAAATATACCTGGCTTTCTGGAACATATCTACATTAGCACTTGCCACTGAGACCTAAGGTCAGACATCAATTGCCAATTCTGTAATCTTTTTTTTTTTTTCTTTTCAGTTATCACTGCTTTCTTACCTCTCTCCCTTCAAATTAGTTTGACAAACAGAAGAAATTCTGAGTGTCCCTCTGGTCTCTCTGTATTTGCAATTCACTTTAAATGTCCCAAGAACCAGTCTGGCCCATTACCCACTGCCATCAATTCCAACTCATAGAGACCCTATAGGATGAGTAGAACTGCCCCATAAAGTTTCTAAGGAGCACCTAGTAGATTTGAACTTTCAGCCTTTTGGTTAGCAGACGTAACATTTAACCCACTGTGCCACTGGGGTTTCCTCTGGCCCATTAGGAACCATTATATTCCGTAGGGCACATCTCAGCTCCTGGTTTCCATTTCTGATTGTATTGTGGAGATACCTTTAGTCCATGAAGTAAGTCAAGATACTGTTAGGATTTATAAGTATTATCTGAATGTATCACTAAAATGTAACATGTTTTGCTCACTTACTGAAAGGAATACTCATTTCTGGTTTTTAATTTTCTTTGTTTACTTGTAAAGAGATAAGTAACTGAATAGTATCAGTGGTCTAGGAAAGCTGCTGTTTTAATGGTCCTCTCTAAAACAAAAACTTGTAGACAGACTGCCCCCTGATTGTGTTTTTATTTTTTAGGGAGAGAGAAAAATGTGATAAAATGTGGGGTCTTCAATAATAGACATAAAAACTATGTACAACAGAGTGCCCGTTTAATTAATGTTTATTGGGAACATGCTAAGTATTGGTCACTGTGCTGGGCACTGGAGCCCTGGTGACACAGTAGTTCAGAGCTCAGCTGCTGAGCAATATGTTGGCAGTTCAAATGCACGGGCTACTCCATGGAACCTTGTGGGGCAGTTCTGCCCTGTCCTGCAGGGTCACGATGAGTAACAGTCAACTTGATAGCAGTGGAGTTTTTTTGGTGCTAAGCACTGGATATATTTTGGTAAATAGTTGCTGACCACATGCTGTGCTTGTAGTCTAATAGGTAAAATTGATGATAAGCAAACAAAATATATATATGAAATAAATACAGTTGATAAAGGTGAACTGTAGTTTAATGGGAACCTATAACAGTAAAAAGATACTAAGGAAGGCTTCTCTAAGAAAATGACACCTAAACTAAGAATGAAAGGAAGTTCAGGTGTGAGAACGAAGCTGAGCAGGTCCTGGGGTTAGAGACAGAAGGAATAACACGTGCAAAAACCTTATGTGGGGAAGGCTTCCCATGCATTTAGGAAATAAAGGAAAAACGGAGTGGGCTAACTTGTGTGTTGTTAGGTGCCATTGAGCCAGTTCCAACTTATAGTCACCCATGTGACACAGTAGAACTGTCCGCAGAGGGTTCTATAGGCTGTAATTTTTGTGGGAGTGGATTGCTAGGTCTTCCCTACCCAGCTGCTGGGTAAGTTGGAACCACCAACTTTTCAGTTAACAGCCAAGTGCTTAGCTGTTGTGCCTCCAAGGCCCCCTCTAAGTTGTATAGAGTAGCAGGAAAAAGGACACAGCTGAATAAACAGGCGTAATCCGGATCATACAGAGCCTGATAGGAGGTTTGGTCTTTATCTTAAGAGGGATAGGGGTTACAGCAGTTTGACAAAAATCAGCTTTACATTTTAAAAACAATTACTCCACAGTTAGAAGAACAACTAAAAGGGCTAAAATTGAGTCTGAGCCTTGGGGACACATGGTCATGGATTCAGCTGCTAACTAAAGGCTGGCTGTTCAGATCTCCCCCGTGGTTCTTCAGGAGAAGGACCCGGAGACCTGCTCCTGTGAAGGTTAAACCCATGGCCATCAAGTAGGTTCCAGCTTGTCACAACCCTGTAGGAAAACCACTGTTTTCAAGTCAATGCTAACTCCTATTGACCCTATAGGACCAAGTAGAACTGCTTCATGTGGTTTCCCAGGAATACTTGGTGAATTCAGACTGTTCATCTTTTGGTTAGCAGCTGTAGGTTCTAACCACCAAGCCACCAGGGTTTCCAGCAACTGCATAGGACAGAGTGGAACACCTGCTGCCACCAGTAGACTGTAGTCTTTTATAGAAACAGACTGCCACCATCTTTCACCCATAGAGTGGCTGGTGGGTTGAAACAGCTCACTTTTCAGTTAGGAGCAGAGTATAAAACCAGTGTGCCACCAGAGCTCTTTCTATAAAGATGACGGGTTAGAAAACCTTACAGGGCAGTTTTGCTCTGTCATATGGGATCACTGAATCAAAATTGACTCATTGTCACCTAACGACAATAGAATGGAGTGTTGAGAAATGGTCATGATTTAGGATGTAGAATATGGAGATAGAAGAGGATATATAGATATTTTTCCCCCATATTTAGAAGGTAAATTCTACACAGTTATTTTCGGATGGTGAGCTGTAGGGATTAGAAAGAGGGAGGAGTTAAGAATGACTCATTTGAGCAGTTGAGTGAACAGTGGTGTCACTGAGGACACTGGAAAGAACCAAGTTTGGACAGGAGGATGAGTTTGTTTTTACATTTATTGAGCTTCAGATGCCTATGAGGCATTTAAGTGGAAAATATTCTGAATCTTAAGAGATATCTAAGCTAAAGATGAATTTGTGAGTCACTGGCTTGTAGGTGATAACTAAACTTGTGAACCTAACTGAGATTGCCTAGAAAGAGTATAGAGTGAGAGGAGAAGAAGAATTCAAGAGTAATTTTTTTTATTTTTCAAATGCATTGGTTAAAAAAAAAAAAGCTTTAATTTCGTAAGAATTAATGCTAACCTTCGTTGTTCCAATTTAAAGTTTCTGTTAGAATGCGGTGACTATTTTGTTAGAGATACTTGCCATCTCTTTATTATTTTTCTGTGTATTTCTGTTATTCAGACAATGAATAGACTTTTCAATAAATCTTCTAAATAAGAACCCACTGCCATCCAGTTGATTCCAACTCATAGAAACACTAAAGGACAGAGTGGAATTGTCCCATAGAGTTTCCAAGGTGTGCCTGGCAGATTTGAACTGTCAAGCTTCTGGTTAGCAGCCATAGCACTTAACCACTAACCAGCAGAGATTCTAGTCTTCTGAAGGTAATACAATTAATGTATTCTACATATCTGGGTTAGGCAGTGAGGTTAGTCTAGATAAGGATTGAAGACCTATCCTGTAAATGACTGAGATGATGTGATCTTTAGCTGTCAGTCCAGATACAATACAGAAGGTTGTGAATACTCCTCGACAGTCATTTTTCCATCAGCCATTGAGGATCTCCTTATAAACAGCTTCAGAAATAATAAAAGTTGGTTACTGTGGTTTATCCTATCTAATACAGTCTCTGATTGTCTGAGTCTTGGTGTGTGATTAGGATAGTGAAATTTACACCCTTTAACACTCGGTAGCCACAGAGGACAGGATAAGAAATTGGTAAATTGGACTCTGTCAAAACGGCCCTGAAAAGGCATTGTTAAGGAGGCAGAACAAGATAGAGGCATAAACAGCTTCAAACTCCTGCCCCCTCCCCCACAGAAAACTAGAAGAAAAACAAATAAAAATTGGTGAAATCAGTGGTCTCAGAACCCTGTAAACTACTCAGAGTTGCAGCGGCTGAGTGAATTCTGATCAGGAAAAGAAAGACAACATAGGAACAGCAGGAAGACCTTGATTTCCTACCTGTCTGCATCTCACTGCCACAGACTGGCACAACCATATTGGGGTGAGTGTACGGCTGGAGCTTCCAGGGAAGAAACCTGGTATTGAAGCAACAACGACTGACACAGAGATGCGGGGGTTTATACACTGAGAATTGTGAAACACTGCTGAAAGAGGTTAAAGAAGACCTAAAATAAAGAAGACCTAAATAAACGGAAAGACATCCAGTGTTCATAGATTAGAAGATTTAATATTGTTGAGATGTCAGTACTACCCAAAGCAGTCTACACATTCAGCATAGTTCCTATCAAAATTGCAACAGCCTTTTTTGTAGGAATGGAAACCTGTTTACCCCACTGCCGTTGAGTTAATTTCAACTCATAGCAACCTTAAAGGTGTTTCACATTCATAATGGAGTGGCTAAAAACCAAAACTAAATTCATTGCTGTCAACTGTGACTCCTAGCAACTCTATAGGACAAAGCAGAACTGCCCCGTAAGGTTTTCAGGGAGCAACTGGTAGATTTCAACTGCCAGGCTTTTTGTTAACAGCCATAGCGCTTTACCACTGTACCACCAGGGTTTGGAATGGCTGGGGCCTCCCAAGAGTCCAAACAATCTTGAAAAAGAAGAGCAAAAACAGGAGAATTCACACTTCTGATATCAGAATGCTACAATAATCAAAACATTCTGGCACTGGTATAAGGATAGACATAGGCCAATGGAATAGAATTGAGAGTCCAGAAATAAACTCGTATATCTATGTCTCGTTGATTTTTCAACAAGGTTACCAAGTCCATTCATTGGGGAAAGAGAAGTCTCTTAGCTCAGAATGGATCAAATAACCTAAATATAAGAACTGGGACCATAAAATTCATAAAAGAAAACATAGGGGTAAACCTCAAGATGTTTTTGATTGTAGATTCTTAGAAATGACACCCAGAGCATAAGTTACAAAAGAAAAAATAGATAAATTGGATTTCAACAAAATTTAAAAGTATGTGTGCTGATCTAACAGTTGGCAGTTCAAATCTGCCAGGAGCTCCTTGGAAACTATGGAGCATTTCTGCTCTGGCCTGTAATGTCGCTGTGAGCCAGAATCGACTTGACCGCAGTGGGTTTAGGTTTTGGTTTTTTGTGCCTCAAGAGATTTTATCAAGAAAGGGAAAAAGACAACCAGTAGAATGGGAGAAAACATTTGGGAGCCATATTCTTATCCATTATACCACCAGGGTTTCCCCTGACCAATAAGCATATGAAACAATGCTAAAAATTGTTAGTCTTCTGGGAAATGGAAGTGAAAACCACAAGGAAATACTGCCGGCACCCACTGTTGTTGGTGCCTTGGAGTCAGTTTTCAACTTACAGTGATCCCTTGTGACAGAACTGTCCAATAGTGGTTTTGAGTCTATCGCCTGGTCTTTTTCCTGCACAGCTACTGAGTGGATTTGACCCACCAACCTTTCAGTTAGCAGTTAAGCACTTAACCTTTAAGTCAGCAGGACTCCTTTATAGAAAAAGACAGCTTAGAGATCTTTCATGTGTGAGGTAAATGTACTAACCACTGCACTGTAGAAACATCCACTAAAATGACTATTACCAGAAAAACAGAAAATAACAGTGTTGACAAGGATGTGGAGAAGTTGGAACTATTATGCCTTGCTGTTGGGAACGTAAAATATGCTGCACCTATGGAAAGCAGTTTGGTGACTTCTGAAAAACTTAAACAGAATTACCATGTGACTCAATAATTCCATTCATAAGTATTCTCTCAAAGTACTTGAATGCAGAGAATCAAACTGGTATGTGTAGACCAGTGTTTATTATAGCATTATTTGCAGTAGCCAAAATGTGAGACAACCCAGGTTCCCATCAGCAGATGAATGGATGAACAAAATGTATGAAATATTAGTCATAAAGAAAAATGAAATTTGGATGCATGCTATGAGATGGATGACCCTTGAAAATATTATGCTGAGCAAAATACGCCAGATGCAAAAGGGCGAATAAATGATCACACATGCATGAAATATCTAGGATAGGTAGCTGCATAGAGACGGAAGCTTACTAGTGGTTTCCAAGTGCTGAAGCGGGGTGGGCAGGAGAAGGAGGGAATGGAAGTTACTGCTGAAAAGGTACAAAATTTCTGTTTGGGGTAATGGAAATAGGTAGGGGTAATGGTAGCGCAACATAGTGAATGTAATTAATGCAAACAATTTGTACACTTAAAAATGGCAAATTTGTAATACCTGTTTTACCACACCAGTGGTCATAAAGATGGCAGAGGGACAGGTAACATTTGGTTCTGTTATACATTTTGATGCTGTGAGCTGGAGCCAACCTGACAGCAATTAACAACAAGCACAATGGAATTTTAAAACATTAAGAAACAGACACTGTTTAAAAAAAAAATGTAAAGATAAGACCATGTGGTGGATTGCATTGTGACCCTCAAAAAATGTATGTATTAGTAGGACTTGGCTATGAGTCCCAGTATGATGCAATTCCTCCTGTGTGTTGTGAATCCTGCCTCTGTGATGCTGGTGAGGGAAAATGAACAACAGTTATGTTGGAGAGGCAGGACCCAAGTTTCCAGTTGTGGGGTATAAGAGGAAAGTAAGCAGAGTAAGTTAGGAGCCTCATACCACCAAGAAAGCAACACTGAGAGCAGAGCACATCCTTTGGCCCTGAGGTTCCTGTGGTGAGATGTTCTTGTTGAATTTGGACACTTGGCCTCCCGGACTGTGATGATTTCTCATATTGAATGGATTTATAACTTGTAAGTGATTTGTAGCTTTCTGGAGTATGTCAATAAAATTTCTCTTCATGAAGCCTTCCTTTCGTGGTCTTTTCTGTTAGAGCAGTACTAGGTGGTGAATAAAACAGACTGGGAGGGAAATATTTGCAAAATATATAGTGGGAAATGGACTTACATGCAGAATATATAAACAGCTCTTAGAATTCAATAATAAGATATCTAACTTGATTTTAAAATGGGGAGAGCGAAGATTTGAACAAATACTTGCCCACAGAAGACACACAAATAGCAAATAAACACATAAGAAGATGCTGTACTTTCGGGAACCACAAATTAAAGCCATAAGCCATGGTGAAGAGTTCTCTATGTTTTATAATGGCCCAAACTAAAAAGATTTATAATGCCAAGTACTGGTGAGCATGAGAGCAGCTGGAATTTTCATGGATTGCTACTAGGAATGCAAAATTACGCAGCACTTTGGAAAACAGCTTGGTTGGTAGTTTCTCATAAATTTAAACATACACTTTCCATATGACCTAGCATTTAACTCTTATTAACACTGGAAAAACCAAAACATGTTTACACAAATACCTGTACATGAATGTTTATAGCAGCCTTGTTCATAAGAGCAGAATATTACATATTACTGCGTCAATATGTAGAAGAAGCAAAACTGGAGTGATAGAAAGCAGATCTATTTTATAGGGGTTTGTTGGGGCAGTACAAGGAACTTTTTGTCACAGTGCACATACTGTCTACCCTGATTGTCATGGCCGTATACATTTGTTAAAACTTACTAGTTTGTATCCTTAAAAAATGGTGAATTTTATTGCTTTTAAATTATACTTCAGTTAAACTAACTTCAGTAATTGTGAACCCTTTAGAAAACATTGTGTTCGTGAAGCAGGGCAGTAGACCTAGGGAAGTGAAGTTTCTTGTTCAAAATTACGTAAATAGTATGTGAATAGAGTGCAGGAAACTCTGCTAGCACCGTAGTTAAGAATTATGACTGCTGACCAGAAACATCAGTAATTTGAATCCGTGGGAGCATCTTGAAAACTGTATGAGACAGTTCACCTCCATCCTGTAGAGTTGCTATGAGTCAAAATCAACTCAAAGGCATCAGAGTTTGGGTAGAGTGCTTTGTCTCCAGATCTCTGTGGTCACTGAGCTATGCAGGTCTCTCAGCATTGGATCACATCCTTACAGTATTGTAAGGTGCGTCTTGGCTCTCCATACATCTTAGAAGCTCTGGAAACACAGAGATCGTATCTGTGTTCTTCATGCTTCCCACAGTGCATTATACAGAGCGCATGTTCAGTGAATATTTGGTGAACGAATAAAAGCTTGGCTAGCATGTCATGCCAGACCTGGACAAGGAAGCCAGGTATAGACCACAGCATGGTCCAGGTTTCCCAGATTCAACACAAACCTTCTCTGGTGTACAGTTTTCCTAGACCACCATCTCTTTGCTTAGGAGAACATGGCCACAAATGAAAGCTAATTTATGGAAGACTGACTTTATATGTTTCTCTGAAAGCTTAGGAAGTAGTTTCTGATGCTGAAAATTGAGGAGAGAGATCGCCTTACATTTTCAATCTGAAGCCAAATATAACTGCGATAAGAATACAAGTTCCTCTTAAAGATTAGATGTAAGAACAGCTGTCAGCATCAGATTCGGATTTTCTCCAAAGTTCTTCACTCTGTAACTGTGGGACCAGACTAATGGTATAGAATAAACAGTTGTCTCAGTGTTCACTTTCTCTGTATTTGCAAGATTCCAACATTTTACAACTGTGACTCATTTATTAAATAATTCAGTAGATCTAGAGAGATCAAACACAAAACTGCCAATTTTTTTCCCATCTAAGGCTAAAAAAGCAAGAAACTGAAAAGTGTAATGAAGGATCAATAGACTTAAGAGGAAGGTGACATCTCACAAATTGTGTTTCTTAAAGTAAAAGTACATATTTCTAGTGGCATAGTAGTAGATCACTAGTATCTTGAACATTTATCCAGTTCTGTACCAGGCATTTGTTCTAAGTGCCTTACATATAATATTTTTCACCCCTCACAGCGCTGTGGGATTGTTCTGTTTTTACCCTATTTACAGTTGAGGAAATGGAGGCATGCAGAGATTAAATAACTTGTCCAAAATCTCACTGCCAGTAAATGGTGGAATTTGAGTCCAGAGCCTGAGCTCTAACCATTGTGATGCCAGATCTGCCAAATCATGAACTTAACTGTTTTAAGTGCTTCGTGCCTCATTGTTGAATATCACTGTGGTCACTCCTGAAGTCCTCCCCTTGGGAAGCTATGCACCAATGCCAGCACCTAGTCCACCTTTCAGAGCAATTTTGGAACTCTTTTTGGAATGGCCATTGCAGTCGATGGCAAGGTAGCAAGTTGGTGAACTTCATTGTAGTTGTCTGTGAGGGAGGGAATTTTTAGCCAGTAAACAAATAATTGTAATTAGAATACCCTCCCTACTCACCTGATCTGGCCACCAATGACTTTTTTCTTTACCCAAAGATAAAGAAAATACTGAAAGGAAGACATTTGGATGACATTTAGGACATTAAGGGAAATGTGACGACAGCTCTGATGGCCGTTCCAGAAAAAGAGTCCCAAAATTGCTCTGAAGGATAGACTAGGCACTGGTTTCAGTGCATAGGTTGCCAAGGGGATTACTTCAAAGGTGACTGTAATGATATTTAGCACTGAGGTATGTAGCACTTTGTCTAGGATGAGTTTGTGAACTTAATTGGCAGTACTCATATGCTGTCTTCCATTTGGAACTGTAGGTAAGCGACTAAAGAGTTGAGAATTTGAGTACTGTACTTATGTAAATCATTAAAGGGATACAGTTTATTAAAGAAATGATTTAGAATTGTGTAATATTGGAGTATCAACTAGGAAAAAGAACAGTTATTTTGGCAGGCCTAGAGGTCACGTGGAAACGCTAGTGGTGTAGCAGTTAAGTGCGACAGCTGTGGACCAGAAGGTCGGCAGTCCGTGTACGCCAGGCTCTCATTAGAAACTCGGTGGGTAGTTCTGCTGTGTCTGTGGGGTCGCTGTGAGTCAGAATTGACTCGATGCCATAGAGTTTTAGTCTTGGAGAGGTCATACAATGAAATCTTTGCTGTTGTCTCAGGATAGCTATTGTTTACCCCTGAGATTCCTTTCTGAGAAGGTAGTGGTCAGCGCTTTCTGGACTATGCCAGTAACACAAGTATGAGTGCACATTGTGATGCCGAGACAATAGTAGATACCCGGACTTTCTTGAAGACAGGGTAGAAGCTTAACATGGATGCAGAGAATCTTTTTGTTCTTGATTTTTTAAAAAATGAGATGCTTCTTTAAGAAGAAAGAGCTGGGAATAGGGTATTCCTTATTTATAAGAAAAAGTGGCTTGTGTGGGAGGCAGCTACATTGTAGAGTGAATGGAACACAGGGAAGTCGCTCCTATGAACTGACAAAAAGAGGAGCCCAAAAATACAGTCTCCCTCTGTATATTTTTGAACCCCCCATGAAAGTTCCCATTAGAGTCACTGTCATTTTGCTTACAAAGATGTAACTGTATTTCCTCAGGGATCAATCTGAATGTTCCTGGAAGTATTTTTAGGAATAGTAGTCATTTTCTTTAGTCAGTGAATTGTGTTCGGGAAGTAGTCATCATCAGCAAGTGGCAGGAATGGTTTTGAAGTGGAAAATTGAAAACCTGGGTTTGGGTTCCAACACTGCTAGTTATAGTTATCTGTGGACTTCTCACTTAACCTCTCTGGCCCCAGTGTTCTCTGAACCCTAAAAATCAGGGAAATTAGGACAGATGATTGCTGAGATCCCTCCAGTTCTAAATTTCCTAATTTACCCCGAGACACCCTTTCAGCTCAGTAATGAAGTCACTCCTGAGGATCACCCTTCAGCCAAAGATTGGACAGGTCCATAAAACAAAGCCAGAGTTAGGGGACACGCCAGCCCGGGAACAAGGACTAGATGCCAGAAGAGGCAAGAAAGCTGGCAGTGGGGAACCCAACACCAAGAAGGGAGAATGTTGACCTATTGCGGGGCTGTTAACCAATGTCACTAATGAGAAACTAGTTTGGTGTGTAAACTTCATCTAAAGTACAATAAAAATTAATTAATTCCCTAATTTTATGGTTGCTTGTTTACTTTTAGTCATTGTCTATAGGTGAACCTTTTCTATAGTTGAAGACTGTAGGGTCGTGAATGTTCAGGCTTTTCTTTGAAATACTTCTGCAGATAATTCTGCATTACTTTTGTGCCCACAAAAACAGTATGACCTACCAAATTTGTTTGCCTTCTTCTCTTTACCAGTATTACCCATCTTAAACCAGCTTGGCTCTACATACAAAACATGGAGATTATTCATTTAGGTGTAACAAATGTTAAAACTTGTTTTGGGTTTTTTTTTTTAAATCAGTCAGACAAGAAACAGTAAGTATCTAGTATGATCCATTCAATTCCTCTACCAGCATTCCTTATGTACCATAATTGAAGTGGAATAGAAAATGTAGACACAGTACTTTAAATTCCATTTTAGCTCTCTGTCTGATTTATTTGACTTATTCTAATGTCTTTGGTGTGCTCATCTCTTTTTGAGCCACAGCATGTGCTTAAATTCATGCCTAATTGAAAGCTTTCACAGAGTGTAATATAAATGTACAGAGTATAATATAAATGCAATTGATATTTTATTTAAATTGACATAATGCTCTGTAAACATTTCAAAATATAGAGTAAATCCTTTTAAGAAAAAGTACAGAATTATATTAATTTTTATGTATACCCAGAAAAAGTACGAGGCTTCTAAACCGCTAATCCTACCCAACCGGAGTATCCCACTCTTAACATTGTGACAAATAGCCTTCCACATATTTTCTACAAATTACACGGACAGTTTAAATGTTGAATAATCTTTTCTCTAATGAGCTTGTCTTAACATTATATGCTAAGAGCTTCAGTGGTGGGAGACTCACAGTGAGGACAGGTTCTGATTCCATGTTATACTTGTCAGTACATCAGGTTTTACAATAAAGATTCACTGCTAGGTTTATGTTTGTCTTTGTGGATTAGACCCAAGGCCAAAGTTTATGAGGCAAGAGCTGACAGATTAAGCAATAATGAAAGGGCAGTGCTGAGTATGACTTGGTCAACTGTAAAATGACATGTGACCTCTGAACTATGGCCCTGCTTATAAACAGCTGGTGATAGTTGTCTTTTAAATAAAAAAGGAGCAGCCAGTAGGGCTTAAAGGAAAAGAAGATCAAACTAAAAAAAAAGACTAAGGATAATTTTTCTGCTTATCTGCCGTATAACAGAACATTTTGTGATTTCATTATGTTCACATTTTCAATCCCACTGTTTTTAATAAAAACTGCCCCCAGAGCTTTTATTTCAGCAAGCCTGAAGTTGCCTGTGCTTAATCTCAATCTTCAGGCTGAATGATGCACTAAAACAGTTGGACAAGGGAGTAATGTCCTGAATATTTTTTATGACTAGCAGCCTTAGCAACTGTCAAATGCCACCCTTTTCGTTTTGGAATGTGAGTTTCCCACGTGAACTACTGTATTAAATTATTATGCCTGCCACTGTCTGTGTGTGTGTGTGTGTGTGTGTTTAACTAAAATGAACATACCTAATTTTCTCTCTGAATACATGTAGCAGTGGCATGTTTACAGTTCTAGTTGCTTTATATGTATTATCTTGTTACCTTATTTGTCATATAAACCTAAAAGGTAGCTTATATTATTTTTCCACTGAAACAGATTTAGAGAGATTAAATGACTTGGACAGTGAGTGGCAGAGCTGAGACTCAAAACTGTAACCTGTCAGAATTAATTTCCAGAATAGTGGAATGAAGACCTGAAAAGCTACACCTCTCTAAAAGCAAAGAGGACACTGACAAAAATTATCAGAACTCTGGAAATTGAAGGCTTGCAACAATTTAAGGAGCATTGCTGGATTTCAATAAGAACAGTGATATTTGTGGCAGTGTAACTTGTGCTAATCCCACGTCCCTCTCCCCAGTTTAGCAGTAGCCTTGAAAACCAACAACCTCTCAATAACGGTAGCTGTGAAAACCAGCAGTCTGGCAACTATTTGAGGGGCAAATAGTTTGGAAGTCCCTGATGTGTCACCTGCAGAGAATTGTCACTATTAGATCTGTCTGGTAGTTTTCTGAAAACTGTCATTTTCCAGACTTATTTTTATTTGACCTAACTCAGTGCTTGCTCTACACTATCCCCAAGGCATCTCTCAGAAACAGGCAGCAGTTATTTAGCATAGCGGCTGCCTAAAGCAGTGTCACCAGTTGAGGATAACAGGCCTTCCCCTGCTTACAAAAAAAAAAACATAAAAGGCAAAACCAGGGGATGGGATGTCCATAAGGGTCTTTGAAAATCTTTAACACATTCCTAGGGATATTTGAGATCTCTCACTAGCGTGTTGAAGTGTCCATCATAATGGACAAGATGTGGTGTGTGTATGTGTGTGTGTTGACTATATGTATATATTTATAAATAAAATATGTGTACACATATACACACATATATGTATGTACACATACACACAAGGGAATATTACTCAGCTATAAAGAGAAGTGAAGTTCTGATACCTGCTACGATGTGGATAAACCCTGAAAACTTTGTTAAGTGAAATAAGTCAGATTCAAAAGTACAAATATTTTATGACCCCACGTATCTGAAAGATTTAGAGTAGGTAATTATATAGCCAAATGTATAGAGGCAAAAGTTTAGTAGTAATTACTAGGACTTGGGAGGAGTGGGAAGTCATTGCTTCGAAGGATACTGAGTTTCTGTTTGGAGTGATGAAAAAGTCTTGGACGTAAAGGTAGTGAAGTACACAAGACACCCTCACTTTTTACCTCAGTTACAGGTTCAGGGGTCCCCAACATTGGATGATTCACTAGAAGAACTCACAGAAATCCCTAAAAGGCATTACACTCATGGTTATGGCTTATTACAATGAAAGGATACAGTATAACCTCAGGTAGGACACTAGGTAGGTGAGTCCAGGAAAGGTCTATGAGTAGTGCTTCCAGTTGCCCTTGGCAGGACTTGAAAATATTCAAACTTTTCTTGAGATCCAGAAGTGGATAGATAACAAAAGAAAAAATAGTAACTTGGACAATGTCGCAGAGAAAGTGGGAGGTGTTAGGATCCAAATCACAGGGACAAGGATCAGTGTAATGAAAGAATATGTGCAGGTAAATTTGTAAGTTTGATGGTGGGGTGTCGACACACCTCTTTTTTTTTCCCAGAGAAGTGGAGATAGTTTCCTAGTAACTGCCTAGTGGGAGTGGTGGCGAGTTCTGATGTTTAAGGAGACTGCCGCAGACTCAGAATAGCCAAGGCAGAGGATGAAGCACTGAATTAGAAGAACCTGATTGATTTCTGGACATTGGTGGTGACTTTGAGACTGAAACTTAGGAATTTACTTAAAGTACCTCTCTGCCCTGGTGGGTGATTTTCGCTGTCACTGCTCAGCAGCCTGTTGATAAGTGCAAGAACGGAGAACTTGATGCTGAATCAAGTTATGGCTTTTGCCAGGTAGGTGGGAGTGAAAGGACATTAGGGCAAGAATTTAGGTGGCAGTGATAGGGTGGACCAGAGACGCTAGACTGGACAGAAAAAAAAGTGACGGGTCGGAAGAAAGCACAGGGGCCAATGCCTGAAAGTGCCAGGAGGGACACTGGTGCATGCTGGGGTAGCTTAGGGATGTCAGGGCTTGCCCTAAACCTGTTGTGTTACTCAGGTTTCACACACTGCCCATTTGTATGTAAGATTCCTCATTTTACTTGTTCATTCTATTAGCCAGTGTACTATTTATAAGCACCCCTATCTTCACGTGAAACCAGAAACCATAGCAGACAAAAATCATTACCACAGCAGTGTTTCTGGAGAAAAAAATAAGAATGCAAAGTCTTTAAGTTACCTATAGGCTTTTCTCTTCAGTGCTTGTGCTGCCCCTTATTTAATTTGTGAGCTGCCAGGTATGATTTATACAGGAAGGTGTACATTACTGCCTACAATGGGGCCCTCTCCCTTCTTGGTCCCCTCCTATCCTCACCTGCCCCCTAAATGTCTTCTGCCAGCCTCCCGCTAAGATGTGAAATACATGATTTCAGTCAGGTTGTAATACTGTCCCTTGCTTCAATACAAATATCTTGGGAAGGACAGTATGTTAAGCTTTTGTCAATCATTAAGAGAGCTGATTTGTTACCAGTGGGATAGCTTGCCCAAAACAGATTTTTTATCCCCAGGAGGAAAGTACAGCAAGAGGTCCAGATCAGTGGTAGGGACTGGGCTGGTCAAGTCACAATACCTAGAGCTGAAAGGGAGAGCACCTTGTGAGGAAGGAAACATTATGAGCAGGAGGGAAACCGAAAGGGGAGGTGGGAGAAGGCATTAGCAAATTTTAGCTTCCCCGTTTTTCTCAGATCCAACCCTGTGTGGCAGAACGTTGTGTATTGCCAGATTGGTAGGCATTTGACACGTGATTGGCTCTGCCAGACTACATCTTGGCTTCACAATGCCATGTTACAGACTTTCTGAGATGCAGCCTTTCCATGTACCAATGATGTGCTTTATAACCATTCTCACTGTGGCAACAGGCGTGCTGAGACTGGCTGTGCTAAATGATTTCTGCAGCATCTCTGGAGCTACAGATGATCTGTGTCAAAAGCTTCTTTAGTTAAGATATTCCTCACTTTAGTGTGGGTAAGACTCATTATGATTTTTCCTTTGTGTATCATGATACACAGGTGAGATGCTGAGAGGAATGTGGGATGCTATAGATCCTAGTCTGGGACCTTTTATGCTACAGTGTGCAAGTCTTATTTGACTGGATTGGTTACCTAGGAAACAGCAGCAGAGTGAAGATGGATTGGTTGTTTGGGGACTGAATTATAGGCCACCTCAAGAGGCCAAAGACCTGTTGGATAAAACACAAATTAGTGAATGGCTCAGCTTGTGCCTAATTAGTGTGCTTCAGGAAGCCACAGTGAGTAAGAGAGTTCTACAGGAGAACTTTATTTAATGCAGTGTGATTTAAATTTGGATTGTTTTTAGTTCATTTATCAAATGCTTATTAATTCATGCTTTGTACCCACTGCTGCCGGCCATTCTAGGAGGTTTTCACTAAAGTAGACAGTGTAGTTCCCTCCTCTGAAAAACTCATGTTCTGTTTGGAGTGAAAAGAAGCTACCTTAAAACCTAATGTGTTGTTGTGTAGCATGAACTAGATGTGTTAAAAGAATTTAGAGGAAGGAAAAGATCTTGGCTAGTCTTCATGATCAGTGAATTTGAATCTACAGGCAGAAGATAGTTCTTTGAAGTAGAAGATGAAATTGAAAGACTCTGGTGAACATTTCAAAAACCTGGAGATGAAGTAGTTAGAGTGCTTCGCTGCCAACTAGCGGATAAGCATTTCGAACCTACCGGCCACTCTGCAGGAGAAAAATGTGACACTCTGCTCCTGTAGAAATTACATCCTTGGAAACCCTATAGTGCAACTCTACTCTGTCCTATAGAGTCGCTCTGAGTCAGAATTGACTTGACAGCAGTCAGTTGTGGGGCTGAGTGACAGTTTAGGTGCTAACAGTACCTGAATTTACAGCATTTAAGTAGTAGTAGCAAAATTCCCTTGCAGATCACCCCAGATGGCATATGGGAAATTTATGTAACTACAGTATAAATCTTGTTGACCCTGACTCATACTAAAGAAAATGAATTTTAACAGTAATGTCAACAGATCCATTTGCACTAGTCCTTGTATGATTTTTCTTTTATGATTGCATGAAAATGTACATTCCCGTATAAATTTCATGCCCACCTATATGCAACTCCCACTGCTCTCCCTGCCTGGTGACAACACACTCTTCCTCTCCATACATGTCTTATCCTCCTAACAATCTCCTATCCCCTTCTCTCCACCCACTCCGCTTCCTCCAGTGGGAGGTCAGCAGGACAACATCCTATAGATGCGTAGAACCATAAAGTACACACATGATTTTTTTTAAAGGAAAGCCTATTTTCGCTGAAATTGGGATCGAGTATTAGTTTTGTAGTCTCTGGCTCCTATAACAGTGCCAAACACGAGAGACAGTAAAATATTTGTGAACTGATTTTCCTATATACAGTATACCTTCTGGTTACCAGTTAGCATTAGCTTTCTTTTCATCCAGAATATAACTGCTGAATATTTGGTCTTGATTTGTGATGAAGAGGAATCCTACTAGTATAGGAGCGCAGCTCTTCTTTCGAAGCTGTCAGGTCATTTCCAGTTGGTTTGTGAAAGGTACAGCTATCATTTTCTTACTAGTTCTGTGTGCCTTCACTTGGTATGATGGTATGCCAGTCAAAAAGAAGAAGAGTGCTGCTCAGAAAGCTTAACAATTCATAGTCACGGAAGATGAAGTTAAATTTGAGCCCTGTGCTTTAAAGAATAAGAAGGGTAACAAAAGGGTATTGAGAACTATTTTGAAGGAGTGATATTTTAGTTATGATTTACAAAACTTGTAATTTTAAATATATGCCAGCAAAAAATAAAAAATTCTCAAATGTAACTAACTCTACATCTACTGGTTACTTAGAAAGTTAACAATGAAAATTTCTTCATATGCTCAATAAAGCTGTGGGAAAAATTGCTGCTATAGTCAGAATCCACAGTGTTAGATTTTGTCCGAGGGCCTTCTGTTACCTGTTGTCTGTTCTTACAGTATTTACAGCTTTTGTGAGTGAAACAGTGACTCTGAAGAGTAATTGAGGAGTCTTTTGCTGAATGATCAGGAGTAGTTTGGTGTTATGTTTTCTTAGGTACTACTATGAATGCCTTCTTAACTTCCAAAATCATATCATTATGATAAAATCCTTTATCATAATAAGACACATATGAGGACTGATAATTAAGTTCATGAACTCATCCTAGAAAAGTGCCACATACCTCATTGCTGAGTATCACTATGGTCACCTTTGAAGTACTCCCCCTGGGAAGCTGTGCACTGATGCTGGCACCTAGTCCACCCTTCATAGCAATTTTGGAACTCTTTCTGGAATGGCCATCAGAGCTATTGTATTTCTCTCGATGTCGTAAATGTCACCAAGATGTCTTCCTTTCAGTATTTTCTTTATCTTTGGGTTACAAGATTGCTTTGAAGTGTGGACTAGGTGTTGGCATCGGTGCATAGCTTCCCAAGGGAAGTACTTCGAAGGTGACTGTAGTGATATTCAGCATAAAGGTATGTAGCACTCAGAATAGTTAACTTAACAGAGTTGTCAGACCTTGTACACGTTTTCTTTTCAAGGAAACTTTTTAGTATTTCATTTTAAGGACAGTCGTAATTTTCTGGCTACTGTTTACTATAGAGCCCTGGTGACACAGTGGTAACCACCGTGTTAGCTTGGCTGCTAAAAAGAAGGTGAGCAGTGTTCACATCTACCAGCCACTCCTTGGGAACCCTGTAGGGCAGTTCTCCTCTGTCCTGTAGGTTACCGTGAGTTGGAATCAACTTTATGGCAATGGGTTTTTGGTTTATTTACCTCTACCTATCCCCCTTTCCTGGGAGCAATTACTATAGACTTTTCAAGATTAGCAAGAGTATGAAAAATCTGAAGTGATATACTTCTCCTTGGCCTGTGCACAGTCCTGGTGGCATAGTGGTTAAGAGACCATGAAGTCACTCGGCTCCAAGCAGCAGCTAGTGGGAGGCTTAGTGTGGGATGTTATTGTGAAAGTTCACCCACTCTCCATCCACTGTCTGCCTGTGACAACCCCATAACGGCCATGCTGTTATGACCACCATATGGACCTAATTATTAGATGATTTTGGAGAAGTACAACTCGTTTATATATTACCATATACCTAAAAGACTTATGGTAAGACAGTATTAGCATCAGGGGGAGAAAAACATAACTACAACTCAATTTTGAGAGCAAACCTTTCGTCACTTCATTTTTCCAACTCGCTGCTTTGTGTCTAAAAATGTATCAGTCGGTAAAGCACAAGTGTAGAGAGCACGCTCCTCCAGCAGTCCCACACCTACGTATGTGCCCAGACACCCGGCCATGAGCGCTTCCCTCCCACCAGGGCAGCTTCCCAAAACACTCTTTGCTGGCTCTTCAGAGAAGGCAGCTGTTCGTGACAAGTGCTGTGATTGTGAGGTTAATGTCTTTTTCTCTTTAAATTTATTTTCATACTGAGGAAATAATAGGACAGAAAGATGCAGAAATCTGCTGTGCTTTCATCTGGCTCCAGAAATGTCTTTTCTTACAGTTGGGCATTGTGTTCCCCATTGGCCGTTGGTCTTGAAAGGGAAAACTTCTTATTCAGACTGAAACAAAAAACCAAGCCCACTGCTGTCCAGTTGATTCAGACTCGAAACAACCCTATAGGACAAGGCAGAACTGTTCCATAGGGTTTCCAAGGCTGTAAGTCTTTACGGAAGCAGACCGCATATCTCTCTTCCACTAAGCGGCTGTGGGGTTCAAACTGCAGACCCTTCTGTTAGCAGCCAAGTGCTTAACCACTGTGCTACCACTTTAATCATTCTTGTTAGTGGGGAAGAGAAGAAGATAATTACTTTTAACCTTCCTAATCTGAGTTTCTATAGATTAATTAACTCTAAAATTGATAGTGTCCTTGGGCATGATGAGAACATGCTTATGGAAAAATACTACCTGATGTTTAACGAAAATCATTTTCATTTTATTTAAATGGGGGACATGTTAAAAATCACTATTAATGCCTTCCTGCTTTTGTACTGAATGTGCCGGTAATGGTTTGGCAATATACATACTGCTCTAATATTTAATTCATTATATGATTTTATTTACATAGTATAATTAGGCATGTTTCAAGTTTGTCTTCAGTTGTGACTTTTCCTGAAAAGCGGTTTTCTCAGGTTTAAAAACATAAGAAAACATTTAATGGTTGCAAGTATAGGAAAGGAGGGAGAGGGGTATTTACTAACTAGATGGTAGACAAGAAATGTCTCAGGTAAAGGGAAGGATAGCACTCAGTACAGGGGAAGTCAACACCACTGGACTAAACCAAAAGCTAAGAAGTTTCCTGAATACAACCAAACACTCAAAGGAACAGAGTAGCAGGGATGGGGACCTGAGAACTGTGGTTTCAGGGGACAGCAAGTTCAGTTGATATAACAAAAGCTTATTAAGAAAATGTTCTGCATCCCACTTTGGTAAGTGGCATCTGGGGTCTTAGAAACTAGGAAGCAGCCGTCTAAGAGGCATCAGTTTTTCCCAACCCACATAAAGGAATATGAGCCCAAGAGACAAATAGGGCCACATAAACTGGAGATTCCATCAGGCTAAGACCAGAAGAACTAGATGGTGCCCAGCTACCACCAGTGACTACCTGGACAGGGAACACAGCGGAGAGTCCCTGATGAGCAGAAAAAAAGTTGGGTGCAGAATTCAAATTCTAGTGGAAGACTAGACTTAATGGTCTAACTGAGACTGGGAGGACCCTAGAACACAGTGGCCCCCAGAGTCTCTGTTAGCCCCAAACTAAAACCATAATGGAAGCCAACTCTTCAGACAAAGATCAGAGTGCACTGTAAGACATAAGATGATACTGGTGAAGAGTGTGCATCTTGGCTTAAGTAGACACATGAGAGTAAGTGGGCAGCTCCTGTCTAGAGGTGAGATAAGACAGAAGGGGACAGGAGGTGATTGAATGGACATGGGAAGGACAAGGTGGAAAGGAGTGTGATGTCACATTATGGGGAGAGCAATGAGAGTCACACAACAATGTGACTCTTAAATCACACTCACACACACAAACAAAAAAGATTTTCTCCACAGCCCAACTAGTGCCATATTAATAAGTTGTGAATACGATAATAGAGGGCTTCCAGCTTTTTCTGCTAGCATACAAGCTCAGTGAAGGCAGGAACCTCATCCATCTTGTTCAGGTGTTCCCAGGAGCCAAGAATAGTGTGTTACACAAGCACACCACAGAGCATTTCTTTAGTGAATGCCTGAATTGTCTTCTCTTGTGGCTTAGTAAGGTTTTTGTTCTCATTCAATAATGATTTTATTCTTGTTGCTAGTGTTATTGAAAATATATACAACAGGACATGTACCAGTTCAACAGTTTCTACATGTACAATCACTGACCTTGATTACATTTTTCAAGTTGTGTAGCTGTTCTTACCCTCCTTTTCTAGGTTGTGCCTCCCACATTAATTTAATCTCACTGCCCCCCTAAGTTTCCTGTTTGCCTATTTGATGCTATATGGATAGATTTTAAAAGAGCATAATGTTCAAGGCAGATATTCTTTTCTAGGTAAACCAAACTGTTGTTTGATTTTAAGATTTCAAAAAATATTTTTGATTTGAGATTTTAAGATTATCTCGGGACAGTAGTTTGGGAGTTCATCCACTTCATGGCTCCCGAAAGCCTGGAGTCAGTGGACATTTGAAAATCCTGTTCTGCATTCTTCTTCTCTTTTGATCAGGATTTTTCTGTAGAATCTTGAATCAAATGTTCAGTGATGGTAGCTGGACAACCATCCATTTCTTCTGACTTCATGGCACAAGAGGCAGTTGGTGGAGGCAGAGTTTTTTATTTGTTTAAAGAGTTCCATTTGTATGATACATAAAGTATTACTGCATTGCGAACCACAGCAGAATGCTATGAGTAGGACTCAGCGGAATTAGGTGCTTGAATGACCCATTCAGCAAGAAATAGTAGTAGGGAATACTTCCTGAGTGTGCCAAACCTGTTGAAACATTCCCTTCTTCTACATCTTCCCAGGAGCACTCACTGTGGGCCTCGTGCGACAGTGTCAGACAATCCACGGACGGGACCGGACATGTATCCCTCCCCGGCTCCCCCCGGAGTGGGTCACCACGTTGTTTTTTATCATCATGGGAATCATTTCATTGACTGTCACATGTGGTCTGCTGGTGGCTTCCCACTGGCGAAGAGAAGCTACAAAATATGCTCGATGGATAGCATTCACTGGAAGTAAGTAACCTGTGCTTACCAAATTTGTTTACGAGGCACGTACACTGGTAATATAATGAAGATAATCAAGAACCAGTAATAAGGACTCCATAATCGTCAAAGAGCACAAGTTGTGTCAGCGCTTGAGATAAACTCTGTGCTGTCCTACCAGTTCTTCAGAACTCTCACTGTGAGACCAGAACACCCAAAACCTTAAACTTTGTATGAAATGCTGTTGTCTTGAATTTTATCTTTGTTCACATTGTCACGTAGTGTTCCAGGTTTGTGACTCAGAGCTACCAGTGGCCTGAGTCTTTCCTTCTTCTTGTAGGTGTTGATGTTTTCCATCCAATAAAGATATATCTAGAAGAAAAGATAAGAAAAATATAAATTAGATGAAAGTGATGATTTGCTTTTTAATATCACTGATTTTGTGTTTCAACCTTGAGCTGTTACGTGGCCATGAAAAACCAGCACATTTGGTTATTTAATAATTGTTCATCGATATTTCTTACTTCATTATGCTATGCCCAAGAGTGTGATGTATTTCTGTATCATACATGCTCTTGTGCTCTGCAGAATCGGTTTAATTTTAAAACATACCACAGGCTTATCCCAGATTAAACAAAAGAAATAAAATACACAAGAAAAGATTTCTATAGTTCTACCTTCCTCCTCCTTTTGCCTCCTCATGGGGCGTGTGGCAGTGTCCAGAGACAGTTTTGATTATCCTACAGTGCATAGGACAGGCCTCCCCAGCAATGAATTATCTAACTCCGGAGTGCCAAGAACAGCAGCAGTGCCTCTGTTGAGAAACTGTGCTCTGGTGAAACAGGATAGCAGTTAACTATATAAGTACATTCAGTGCCTTAAGTCATCTCAGGTTGGCATTAAGTTTTTTAACAATGAATATTATAACACTTACTTACACTTGATGTTTTCACTTGAAACTAGTGATAATCTCATGTATCCATATCAGTGTTAAAATTCAGGTTATCCTTAAAGGCCCTAAGGTCTCTGTTTCTCCGTATCTTTTTCTAAAACACTTCCTCATTAGTGTGTGTTTCTTGCTTGGTTTTTATGTTTTTGCCCCTATCTATCCCTTAATTTTGAAATGTAGAAGAAGTTGCTTTGACATAAAAAATCATCTGCATTCCTGTTAAGTGATGGGAAACAAGTTGGTGGTCTTTCCCCTGTCAGACCAACCTGTGAGACGGTTCTTTTCTAGAGAATACGGTCCAGAGGTGACAGGCAGTCATAGGAAGAATGCTGCTAAATTAAAGACAGTGACAAAGAGTTTGAAGAGAATTTACTCTTCCTCAAAGAAGAAATTATTTTATGCAGATAGAAGTCATTCTTTAAGGAGGACAGTATCTTCAGTGAAGAAGGATTTAGTTGAAATTTGGGTATGCATATGCTTTGAACATCAAAAACAGAAAGTAGGATTTAGCAAAGTAGTATGAGCAAAAGAAAGTATTAAGATGCCCACATGAGCTGTTGGTTCTTGAGACCCAATAAAGGGGAAGAACTAGAATTGTCTTTTTTTTCCATTTCCCTTCAAATTCTCTTAGTTTGTCTAGTTATGTTCAGATGCAAGGTGCTTTTCCTTTGTTTTATATTTCAGCTTTTCACTTATATATTTTATAAACTTTAACAGGACTTCAGACCTTTTGGTTAGCAGACCTAGCACTTAATATGTGTGGCATGTAATTCAAAACTTATAAGAGGGTAACCAAGGGAAAAAGTAAGTCTCCCTCACAGCTCTGTCACCTAGCCATCTAATAACCCTTTACTTGAGGCAACCACTGTTGACCGAGCTCTGGGGTATCCTGCCGGAGGTGTTCTGTGCCTAGAAACGTATAATTACATATATGTCTGCTCTACAAATGTATTTCACTGTTCTGTCCCTTGGTGTTTTCATTTAGTATTATATCTTGAAGTTAATTTCACATTAAGTAGTCCAGAGCGGCCTTGCTGTTCTGGCCTTAAGTATTGTTACCAGAGCCCATCCCCTGGGGTGGCAGTCCTGAGAGGGACTGGGCTTATGCTAGGGTTTCCATTCAGCCCTTTAAAATGCACTTTTTTGCACATATATTCCTATTCCAGTTAAACTGTAATTTTCTCATGAATGTGACGTATTCTTGTGGTGTGCACAGTGGGGAAATACCTCTCAGAGGAGAGCTACACATGATAGGGCTTACCTTTGGGGACAAAAAAAAAAAAAGAGATGCCCTCTTCTTCAGGTCTCACCTTTGTGCTTTCCTTTGCCACCCTGATTTATGTCCTCACCTACCAATACATCTGATTTCAGACTCTGACCACCAAGAAATCCATCCCATAAAGGAATGAAGTTGGGCCCAGAATTGAATCTTCAAAAGATGATAAATGTTATCTGTATTATTAATATTGTAAGATTTAAAACAACTTCACAGTTCTTTGTAGCCTAAAAGAAAAAAATTTATCCACGTACCTTAAATCTGCTCCCTCAGAAGTATAGAGAAACAAGTTCTTTTGGATTCAAAACCAAGATTAGATTAAACATGAGGTCACTGCTTCCTTAAGACACCATTAACCTTTTCCTAACTAAATGGAAAATATTTAACTCATGTTCAGTATTAAATTCTACTTTAAATATAGTCACTAAATGGTTATTCTATTATAAGAAGTAGATTTTAGTGTTTAGTAGAAAATAGGGAAGCATATGAATAATACTGGTATGTCAGTTGGCAAAATGAACAACTCCAATATGTGCGTATCTGCAGAGCACTTTTAAAGTATTTTAATGTTACTTAACATTAGATTAGTAAACTAAGGAAAAAAAATTCTGTTTTGAAGCAATAACCTTATTTCATTCTTTTTTATTAGTTTGTCTTCCTTTTACTTATCAAACCATAGTAAGCCATAAGAACCATTAGAAGTTGGTGACAGACGCCACTGATACGTGGGTGTCAACAGCTCTCATAATGATATGTATTGTTGACTATACAGCAAAATGGCCAAACACTGTAAGACTTAATACCTGAAATTTTCATTTGTTCTGTAGTAGGTGGCTGAAAGAATCTGAGTTTACTTATGAAATACTATTTTGTGTGGTGATTTGGCCAAAATGAAATAGTGTCAGTGCCTCTTTAATATAAAATAATCTAAATGGTGCAAAGCAAACAGGATTACCAATGTTTTTCTTAAGCTACTGTATTACTTTTTCTTAAATATGTTACTTTTTAATACATTGTTGGCAGTTCTTCTAGAATAGGATTCCTAATTGGCTTTTTTAAAACCAACCAAACCCAGAGCCATCGAGTCAGTTCTGACTCACAGCAACGCTATAGGACAGAATAGAGCTGCCCCGTAGAGTTTCCAAGGAGTGCCTGACAGATTTGAACTGCCAACCTACTGGTCAGCAGCTGGAGCACTTAACCACTGTACCACCAGGGTTTTCACGTGACCTCTAGGTCTGTCAAAGTAACTGTTCTTTTTCCTAATTGATATCCCAATACTAAACAACTCTAAATCATTTTTCATATTAAATTTTGTTGGTTAACACAAGGGAAAAATGTCAGCTGGCATATTTATCCAAGACTTTGTCAATATTTCTGGGGATGGTTTGGGAAAAGTTTTCTCATTCGGGTAATAATGGAAAGTTTAACTTTTTCATAAACAGTGACTAATAGTTTATGTCTTACTTCGTATCACACATTAAAGAAATGTTTCTACCTCCAAAGAAATTTGACAGACTGAGAATATTGGATCAGTATGCTTTCAAAAAGCATAAAGTATTTTCTTGGAAAACCAGCCTATCTCTAGGTGATGTTTGTTTACTAAGTACGAGGGTATGCAGTTTGCTAAAATGGTGGACGGGAGAATTATTTCTACCCTGACCCAGGGTTTTCTGACCTCTTTCTAGAAGCGTTTAGTGAATATTATATGTCACTGTGTATGCATACAAAACTCAAAGAAAGGTTTTCCTCCTTTCCCCGTACTTTAACCTCTGTGTTTTCAGAAACTTGGCCGAGATTCGTTGTCCTTAGTAAGAGAACTGCTCTGACAATTTGCTAATCATCCCAGATGTCTGAGGCTTTTTGCACCGACTGACTTTAAAATCAATGTAAGATAAATAGCACTGACATGTATGGCTTCTTCAGTTTCTCCTGAGAAAGGAAAATTGGCAAAATAATGACTACGATGATAATAATAGGAAACATTTATATTGTTGACCTGGCACTGTGCCACAGACTTCTCATTAATTTGTTTATCTTTCTAGTATTTTTCCCATTTTCAGAAGGAAGCCCAAGGCCTAGTGAGCTAGTGGATAGTAGAGCCAGAACTTAGCCCCTGACTCAAGCCCCTCTTCCCAGGTGGTCAGGGGTCAGAGGAGGAGACATGAGTGAGTACTGAGAATGTTTGCTGAAGCCCTGTCTTAATGCTGGTGTTGGAAAGGGTTCTGACACTTACACAGAAGACCAACCTAGCTTTTACTGTGTTTCATTGCCAGGCCTCTGGGGATAGAATGGGACCTACAGTATATGTAAATCCTGTGACCAGTGGTCCATGTTTTAACACATGTGACCCTGCTATCAATCCACAGCCTGCCTTATAAACTTCCTTTGTGCCAAATTTTCATTGTTTTCTTAATCACCAAACCATGTTACTAATGTTGTGTTTTGGTTTGTTTTACAGTGATCCTTTTCTGTATGGCTGCCCTAATATTTCCAATAGGATTTTACATCAATGAAGTCGGAGGTCAACCTTATAAATTACCCAACAACACAGTAGTTGGGTCATCATATGTACTTTTTGTCTTATCGATTTTCTTTACAATAGTAGGACTTCTATTTGCTGGCAAAGTTTGTTTACCAGGCTGATGAATGTCTAAATTGCTTGACTCTCTTTCGATTTGTTATTTTATTTTTTTATTTTTGAAGGGTTGGGTGAACAAAGGCAAGGCTTCTGAGCAGTCCTCTCATAGGAAGATGCTCAGATCCAGCTGATGTTGAAAGAAAAATGCTTTGGTCTGTTCTCACTATGCACTTTGAATTAAAAAAAAAAAAAAAATTAAGGAGAGCCTTTTCCATAACCAAATACAGACAACATTGACTAAATCTCCTGAGCGTATTCAGGCAGTCAGGTCTGCACTGTGATAGCAACCTAGTGAAGGAGAATGCTTTATTCTGAAAAGCATGTGGCCCTTTGTGACTCTGTTATTCTGTTTTTTTTTTTTTTTTATCGTCTAATGATTCGTTTGAGGAAGAAAAAAGTCTAAGTATGAATGAATCTTGGTGGAACAGAGAGATCCATGAGAAGTCCAAGTGGGGCTGGCCTCACCTGCAAAGAAAGTAGTGTTCACAGCTTCCTGTGATGTAGGAGCCCTTGGCACCAGAGCGGCATGCCATTGCATTGTTAACTACACCAAGACGCCAACAGATCAAAACGTGTGTGCTAAAATGTATGTAAAAATTCTGAAGTTCCCTGTTCTCCACATACAAAATCAGAAAAAGAAATCAAACACTACGAAATACGTTGTTTGGGGTGGGTGGGTAGGTGGGTGGGGGAAATCTTCCTTATATTTATATAAATATATATATAATATATATATTTTGCTGATGCAGTATACAGTGTATATATATGTGTGTGTGGGTATGGGTGTGTAATTTTATATACACACACATGCAAACAGTTCCTGGAAGAGAACTCTGAATGCTTTGCTAGCAAAACACTGTGGTGTGCAAACCTAGAACTCACTAGAAAAAAAGCCATTTATCTGAAGGCTGCATAGTGGAGGGAGTCTTCAGTTTACCTCATTCTTTATAGCAGCCCTTGATTTTGACAGGTTTTTGTAATAGGTACCAATAATCCCATACCTTTCTAGGTGCAGTTTTAAGTTAAGCTACAAATCCTTTGTAGGATTAATTTATTTGTAAATGACCATAGAAGGTAAGATCATGCCATACTTTGAAGTTCAAACTTTGTAATTTGGGGAATCTGACACTACTTAAATTATTAGCTACTGTTGTGTATTGTACAGAGGGTCTCTTTTCTACTGGCTTGGTCTGCTACATTAATAATGCATTTTACATGTTCAAGCATATAGCTTTACATAAATTCAGAGTTCACTAGGAAATACCGGTTCACAATATTTTGGCTGTTTACAACACTAACTTCATCCTGCCATAAAAATTCAGTTACTTTCTTTTCATCTGTAAGCATTTTTAATGTATCCCCTTTACCAAAAACCTGAGCAATACAATGTTTTCTTTACATGCTATATGCCTTGTTTGCTGAAAGCTAACATTTTTGCATTTACTTTAAAGGGCTGTACTAAACCCACAGCTTTAAGTTTTTCCTGAAAGGAGCATCGCCGCTAACCTTGAACCCACAAGTAGTTTTAACCTACAGTATTTCTCTTCTCCACGTTTCCATGCCTTCGTGTCGGCGCTTAGTTGTTTTTCCAGGTGAACGCTAGAAATGATCGCCTGTTTGAAATGTGGGGCGGGAGGATCTTACATGACAGTGAAGCTAAGCTTTTCTTCTTTATAGTAAAATGGCAACTCAAATGTTCCTTTCCGAAGAGTCAGAGTCCTGTGCAGTCAGTGCTTCGCACAAACGGAAATGAGTGCACTGGTTTCCGAGAAGCTCGATTAGAAAATGTAGATCAGTTACTTCAGAGATGGGACTACCTCCTCAAATATTCAGAATATGAAACGGGGGAGCCTGATGTGTTTCACACTGGCCTGTTTGACTTGTATATTATCTTACTGTTAATTCAGCAGTATTTCATTGTAAGAGCAAATCCCAGTGTTTCACCTCACTTCGGGAGTGGGAGTGCAAGGTCGGCCATGACCATGGTGCATTACTTAAGTGTTCTGGGGAATGTCACACTTTTCCATCCGAGAGGAAAAGAAACCTTTGAGAGGTGTCTGAGGGAAACTTTTCCCCCCAGTATTATAATGTCTGGTTAGTTTAAAGAATACCACTGGACTTGTTTTGTGGACATTTGGGATTGCAGTTCCCATTGTGATTTGACTGATCCTCAATTCAATGGATCACTTTGAAGGAAAGCTTCGGTTGTCACCTTTATACCACTGAGATAAAATGTTAGCAAAGGAGGGTTCAGATTAATTTATGATACGATCAAGAGCTTTTCTCTTCCAAAAGATAGATTTTATTGTAAATAGTTCTCAAAATATTTTTAACTGGATCATGAGCATGGGGAGAGAGAGTTTCTCAGCTGCTAAGAATTTCCCCACTGTTTACTTCTTTCACTTACAGTGGTATTGCATCATAAGGTTACAGAATTTAAGATTTTGTTTGTATCTGTTAACCCAAACTGTTGCGTTGTCTTTAATTTCATTATCGTCTTAAGGTCTCGTGCATCAGCGGCTGATAGGGTAATACTCTGTGGAGTCAGTCAGTGCTGTAACCCAGGCCTAAAACCACCCCATGAAGTAGTAGGTGAAGTCCAATCTTTGTACTCTCCCAGACCAAACATTGAAATGGACTCATTCGTTCAAGGTTCTAGGAATCCTGTAAGTGAAAAGATAGACAACTGTCAGCAGTTGCTTTTACAAAGGTCACTATGTTAAGTACTATATAGTACAATATTAATTTATAGCAGGAAGTCATATCTTGTAAACTGTATATAAAACACTTTTATGGTGCAATCATTTGTCAAACTCCCGTCTGTTACATTGTTTTTAGTGTGTACATTCTTCTCATACCTAAGAATATCACTGTAAAATCTGCTGAAAACTATTTAAAGGTTTTATTTGCACAAGATTTAATTCATTTGACATTTTTGGAAGCTCCTAATGAACATGCCTAAACATCTGTAACCGTAAGAATTCTTCAACTCATTAAAAGCAAATACTTCAGTATGATTATTTCCAAAGGTAATCCATGTTCTATGTTAATGTGTGTATGTAATTTTTCTGACTCTTCCATCTCTTATAAACGTGTTCTTTTGTTGTATTTGTTCTTGAAGGATGGTTCTTTTTTCTTTTCTTTTTAACGTTTTAGATGACCAAAACACCTAATCGGTTTTACCCTATTGCTTAAAGCTTTGGTATCCCCATTTGATGTTCTGTGAATTTACTGTTTAATCTCTTAAGTTAAATAATAATAAATAGTCCTGGTGACAAACAATCTATTGATTTAGAGGAAATACCCTGAAGGAACTAACTTTGATTTTACTCTTAGCTATTATTTTGCATTGTGGGCTTCAAGGGAAGAACATGTTGCATTTATTTTGTCTTTATTAAAAGACTACTAGCCACAAGTTACTCTGCTTGTAGTAACTGTCTTATCAACCCACTTTGATCTCCTTTAAAAAATTAAATTTATATTCATAGTTCAAAACAGTAAGCTGCTTTAGAGAATTTTTGAAGGATAAGAATATATGAAGGAAAATGGTCTGTGTAGGTAGGATTCCCTACACAGGACTTATTAGTTGTGTCACCTCGAGAGATTTTACAGTTTGTGATCAAGGTCTGTATATTATCCCAAACTTTATTAAGAGTTGTTTTCTAATTGGTTATAACATTTTTCAATTAATAGTTTCAAAACAAATTGTTAATACAAGCTGTATAAAATGAACATAATTTTCTTCACTTGTATTTTTGTTATTGAGCAAGTTTATCAAAATAAATTGTCTACTAAAGAAACTAAAAAGGCTTCTTTTACTTTGAAATAAGCTTTGGTTTTAAAAATTGGTTTCTTATAGATTGCACATACTCACACAAGGATACCTCCATGCCTCTTAAGTTGGTTTCATTGTTAGCACTGTGTAGGGTTTGCTTCCCTCTCTACTTCCACCCCTAGGGAAGAGTTGTCATTAGATTCGAGGACGTGCATTTGGCCATGTTTACCAGTAAGAGGAGTCACTCGGCAATAAGAGACTGCATGTATGTGGTTCCTCTTCTGCATCATGTTTCCGTGGCCTAGGAAAAAGAGACTGAACCAGGGCACCCAAGGTCAGCTGTCGTTCTCTTCCTTTCAAATATACCAAAGCCTATTGGTCTCTGCTTCAGCTGTCTGTTGCATACTTTACTGCAGACCACCCACCCACTGCTGTCAAGTTGGGTCCGACCTCATAACGACCCTAGAGGTCAGAGTAGAACTTCCTCGTAGAGTTTCCAAGGAGCGCCTGGCAGATTTGAACTGCTGACATTTTGGTTAGCAGATGTAGCACTTAACCCGCTATGCCTCCCAGGTTTCCTTACTGAAGGCCAGAGGTTCTTAAATCCTCAGGTTTTAATTTGGGTTTAGAAGAGCAGTGTATGAGAGGCCCTTGGTCTTGGGACAGTGCGTGTAATCCATCACAGCTTTACCATAGCTCCCTATGGAGTTATCAGGCCTAGCCCAGCCTAACGATAATGACACTGGGTTTACCGTTTGCTGCTGTTTCTTTATATGGCTTCTATTCAAGAGCCTTATGAGAAACTGGGGAACTAAGACAAAGTAGGATTTGGATATTCTTGGTTTCTTGGTCTTAACAACATCTCCGTAGGGTGACTAAACATCCTGGTTTGCCTAAAATTGTGATTTCCTGGAATGTTGAGACTTTCAGTTCTAAAACTAAGAGAATTCCAGGCAAACCCCCATGAATTAATCACCCTGTCTTTATGCCATCCAATGTTATCCTAATCTGTAACATAGGATAAAGCTGTTTGATTCTTGTCTATAAATACTAATGAATAGCGTGTTGAAAGTTGTAATGGTAGACTTATATTGAATTTCTAATAAGGGGAAACTTTTTTTTCTTTCTTCTTGATAATACCTTAACAAAAGGCAACCGAGTGGCTTTCAGAACAAATAATGTGGATTCAAAAATATCTCTTTTTTGACTTGAGTCTTCCATCAATTCTAGTCTAGCCACTGTATCAGATTATAGGAAAAATGTGAAGACCGGAACTCTGGGTTCCTTTTATGCCAAGTCAACTTTTCTGAGTCAAAGTTACCCAGCAACAAAGTAAAGGTAGTTATTTATAAATGGTATTAAAGACAGAAAGCATAATGCTGTATTACTTCTTAGAGTTTTGGTCACTTCCCAGTAGGAGAAAACTGCTGGGATGATATTTTCAGGCCTGGCGATCTGCTTCCATAAAGATTACAGCCAAGAAAACTCAGAGTTTTACTCTACAACAATTGGGTCACCATGAGTTGGAATTGACGTGGCAGCAAGGGGTTGAGTTGGAATTGACTTGGCAGCAAGAGGTTTGATATTTGGTTTTATGGCTGAAAAATACTCCATTTTGTGTATAGATGACATTTTGTTTATCCGTTTATTCACAGACATGGATTGTTCCACATTTTGGCTATTGCGAATAATACTGCAGTGAATGTTGGTAGACAACGTGTGTTTGAGTCCTTGTTTCAAGTCTTTTGGGTGTATACTTAGCAGTGGAATTGCTAGGTTGTATGTAATTCTGTGTTTAACTGTGAGGAATTGCTAAATTATTTTCCATAATAACTGTGCCATTTTACATCTCCACCAGGAATGCATGAGGGTCCAGTTTCTCCACATCCTTGTCAACACTTCTTGTTTTCTGTTTTTCTGATAATAGCCATCTTAGTAGCTATCAGATGGTATCTTACTGAAGTTTTGAATTGGATTTCCCTGATGAGGATGTTGAGCATCTTTTCATGTGCTTATTGGCCATCTGTATATCTCCTTTGGAGAAATACCTGTTCAAGTTAAAAAAAAAAAAAAAACTCGTGACCACTTTGTCCACGACATGTTCTACTAATGTAATTAAAGAGTGGGAAAATGGACTTAGTCGATGCAATCGTATCTGCGTTGCTCACCTCCACTTTGTTTTTGCTTTCAGGGTCATCAGTAGCTTTTTCTTGTCCTAAGTGCTACTAGTAAGAAGGAGATTACTGTGATCCTAAACTAGGACTAAAAGATATTTTATACACTAAGATATACCTGCAGCAAAAATGTCTTTTAAAAAATCAACAGGAGTACAGAAAATTAAAGTCCTGTTCCCTACAGTGTATCATCTTGAGGTAACCGCTGTTAACAGTCTGGTAGGTGTTCTAAACATTTTAGGGTCATTATCCTCTGTGTGTGTATCCTATTGTTTAAACAGAGCAAAGTCATATACTTGCCACTGCTTCTTTTTGTAGTAGTAATTTATGATGGATAGTTCTCTGTCAGTAAATAATAGATCTTTCTGATTTTTAATGGCTGCCTAGTATTCCATTTGGTGTCTGTATTTACCTCTCCCTCTGTGAATGTTCATGTAGGTCGTTTCCAGGTTCTTGCTGTTACAAATAGTGCTGCTGTGAACTGAGGCTTTAGTCACAGAAACTTCCCAAATACCATACTTAACCCGCTTCCTGTGAGGTAGGAGCTGATATGTTATGACTAGGAAACTCAGGATCAGAAGATGAACAACTTACCCAAGTTTCCCTAGCTGGGAACTGGTGATTCTGACTTTCAAACTGACTTCAGTCTAGGGCTCCTCCTGCTGTCCCACAGTGCCAATTTGACTAAGCTAAAACAGAATAGCTTGTCCCAGTTGCATGATTCCTTGGCTCAGACATGAGCAGCTCAGTTTGTGGTATGCTTCTTGATGTGGAATTCAAATAACCATAAAAGGTAGTCCCTGTTTAGAATAACGTGTGCATTATTATGATTGTAGCACTTAAAAGTAAGACACGCGTATTAGTTTGTGTTGAGTTGTCCATCATTCCCCTCTCACTGTCAAGCTTTTCTCTGTACCTGTTGTTAAGTAGTACTTTACAGTGCCAGCTACCTTGATCAGTGAAACGAGATGACGTTACCCATTAACTTTATTGGGGTGCTTTAGGGATTTGAGCACCCAGGGAAACTTACGCAAATACACTCCTCTTCCCACCCCAGCCCCAGTAGACTTTTAGAAAAAAAAGAACTCAGATCCCTATCTAAGTCCCCTTCTACCATGCTGGTAGAAAATCTATTGGTTGTTGGGAAACGAAAACCCTGTAGTGGTTGTGCAGTGGTGGTTTTCTTGCTGTCCGTGTGGAAGGGCTGAGTTCAAGTCCCAGTCAGTGCACCACAAGCCCAGATACCTGTGATGCTGAATAGGATTAAGTGGAATTTACAGACTAAAAGTAGGAAGAAAGACCCGGCAGTCTGCTTCTGAGAAATTAGCTGACGAAAACTCTATGAATTACAGTGCTCCAATCCTATTGTGCATAGTGTAGCCAGGAGTTTGGAGGGTTGACTAGGTGACAACCGACAATGACAACAACAACAAGGATGATGCAGAGGACCCTGCTTCAAACATCAGGAAGGTACCTGCAGTCAACTGTCACCTATCTGTACTTACTGCAGCTGTGACATGGGTAGCTCCACTGTGTCTGTCTCACACCTAGTGAATGGTAAACCGTGCTGAGCTGTAGGCCTTTCCTGAGTGCACCAAAGACCTGTTTCACCTTAGCTCTTCCCACCTCACCAAACGCTGAGTGGGTCCTTGCTCTCTGGCTCTCAGATCTCTGATTTCTTATTCCTCTTTGCCTGAGGGAATAGCCTCTCCCCTTTAGTTTCCCTTCGAGGCATGTTTGCCTTGCCTTACACTCATTTCCCCGTTTTTGATTTTTTAAAAAACAAAATCAGCTTTCCTTTGGAAAGCTGCCACTTTCCTATCCTCAAGCCATGTGGTTTTACCCTCTGACTCCAGAACTGGACACATAAGCCAGGCCTGGCCATAAGAGTTACAGCGGTGAGGTCAGGAATGAACATGTGACCAAGCCAGGCCTGGAACTCCACTGGGCCTCCTGAGAAACAGGTGTTTTCCTTCCCTGAGTATTGCTTTGTCCCATGTGCTTTGGACATGTTACCAGGAGGGACCAGTTTCTGGAGAGGAACATCATGCTTGGTGTGGAGTAGAGCATCAGTGAAAAAGAAGATGACCCTCAGTGAGATGGATTGACACAGCGGCAGCAACCAAGGGCCCAAGCCTAATGATCGTCGGCGTGACACGGGACCAGACAGTGTTTCATCCTGTTGTACATAGGATCACTATTGGAACCTACTCCACAGCACGTAACAACAGTAGTGTTAGTCAACTGTGTGGCAAAGGGAAAGGGCAGAGCTTGGTATTGCTATCTAGATCTGCCAGTGAGGCAGGAGAAGCCTGCCTAAGAATGAAGCCATCACAGAAGAAGGGAAGCTGAGAAATGGAAACAGTTTTTTTAGCCTTTGGATTAAGCTGTGCCTAAGCCTGAGCAAATAAATTGCCTTTTTTTCCTTAAACCAGGTCTAGTTGGGTTTCTGTGTCTTTTGACTGAATCTTTTTGTATGTATGATTTTACTAATTTAGTTTTTATTGTTAAGAATATACACAGCAGAGCATACACCAGTTCAGCAGTTTCTATATATACCACTTGGTGGCTGACTACATTCTTGGAGTTGTGTAACCGTCCTAACCCTCCTTTTCTGAGTTGTTCTTCCCTGATTAACATAAATACATAAATTAAATGCCCACTGAGGTTCCTGTCTGATCTTTTGAGGTTCTGTTGTCAATTTGATCCCGTATAGCTAGTTATTAAAAGAGCATCACGCTCAAGGCAGATGTCAATTGCTAGTTAAACTATTGTTTGGTTTTACAAAGACTTCAGAGGACATTTTTGGTTTAAAGTTTAAAGATTATCTCAGGCTAATAGTTTCAGGGCTTCATCCAACGTTCTCTAGGAAGCTTGGAGTTCATGAGAAAATGAAATTCTGTTCTGCGTTTTCCCCTTTTGATCAGAATTCTTGTATGGAATCTTGGATCAAAATACTGTTGACTGAAAGAATCTTGATACACACCCACTGAGCCCTTGATCTTAAATAACATCCCTCACCTCCCCTGTTTTAACATCTCATTTTGTTTTTCAGTTAGTCTAAACTTTTACAAAAGAACAAAGGAAAAAGAAAAAAGCCTGTTGACTTTAGATTGCTTCTCAACCCAACAAAGAGCACCTGCTATTGATTTCATAAATTGGTATCTAAAAAATATATCCCACCATACTCATGGGTAATGGGCCAGGTTAGAGCTACAAAATAAAAACCAGAAGTGAACTGACCCTAATCAGGCTCTAAGAAGATAAAGAAATTCCTCTGCTTTGGCCATCTGGCAGCAGTCCTTCAAGATTGGGTGTGTTATGCTCTCAGGGGACACCCAGATTAATTGGTGCACCCAAGGTTTTTCTGTCTCCCTCTCTCAAGGTACCGTTCCACATACCACCTGGGTGAGTGGCAAATGGGGTCTTAAAAGCTAGCAAGCTGCTATCTAAATAGCACGACATGGTCCCAGTCCACATGGACCTGGGACAAATGGAGGACATCAAGGACAGGAGAAAAATATGAGCACGCCAGATGGATGGGGCCTTATGAGCCGTAGGCTACTTCAGCATGGGACCAGGAAAACTAGATGGTGCCCGGCCACCACAAGTGGTAGCTGGGATTGGGTACATGGAATGGAGCTCTGGACATAGCAGGTAATGGAGTAGAGGGCAGAGCTAGAACTCTACAAAAGGACCACACTTGATGGTCTTTCTGAACAGAGGGCCCCCTGGGAGAGAGGCCCCTGGGCACTCTAACGCCAAAATGCATCCTTCACCAGGGCCAACTCCCCAAAGACTGACCTGGACCATACAGAACAGAGTGTAATACCGGAGGCAAAGAAACCTTTTAAAACATATATGAGGTTATCTGAAGGGCACTTTCTTGAGCCCAGTTGAGTGGTTGAGGAGGACCAGACCTTGGTCATGGGAAGTTCTTAACAAAAGGGGAAGCATGCTGTCACGTGGGGGGCGGGGCAGCTAGAGTACAATAGAGGTGAAAGTTGTGGGTGTTATATGGCAACATGATATGGACTGTAGGACTTCTTAATTCACACACACTAGGCAGGGAGAGCAGTGGGAGCTGCATATAGGTGAGCATATGAATTTATATGGGAATGTACATTTTCATTCAATCATAATAAAAAAGTAAAAATAAGTCACACCAAAAAAGAATGGGTGTGTTATATAAGCTTAAGGAGAAGAAAGCAGTAACAAAAACTTCATTCTTGGCTTTTACTTAATGTAAATTTTTAAAAACCCATGTATCCAAGTAACAAAGGAAATGGTGAGAATGGTAGACTACCTGGGGGTTTCCATGTCTCCAAACACAGTGGCTCGCAGTTGGCCTGTCTCTTCCAGCCAGTATTTCCAGCACGGTGCCTTTGGATTAAGCCGTACCTAAGCCTTAGCAAGGTCCCAAGGTGTCCCACCTCTTTAGCAGCGTAGCCATTGGTTGCTCTCAGCTTTTTGTCACCTCCTTCTCGGGTCCCTTCTCGCCTACCTTGTTGGCACTGACCAAACATCAAGTGCCCTGGATTCGTCCCTGCTGCTCTCAACCTGTGATTATTCTGCCCAGAGTGACTAGTGGTTGGTTGGTAAGTGGTTTCTATGTTGAAGGGTTTTGTTGTTTCTTATTCATTTTCTAGAAGCCACTGCTGAGGCCAGCAGGTGAAGGAGTTCTCTACCATATTGTGGCCACCACAGTAGCACAGGTTCTAAATTACATAGAGGTTCAGAAAGCAAAGACTGATTCCAGAAATGACCTAGATGAGAAAAATTTCAGTGCCAGGTTGGTTGACACTGGATGTGTCACTTTCATGATTTCTGCAAAAAGAAGTAGTTTGAGAGGTCCCCAACTGTGGGTCAGGTTCCGGTTGCATCATAATCACCTAGAGCCACTGTTAGAAACTCGTGTTCCTGCACTTGACCACAGTTCCGATTCAGAATCTCCAGGGGAAGAATAGGTTTCCTTAGCAACCCAAATGATTCTGCTGGGTACCTGGGTTTGGACCCCACGGCATTCAGTGGTCTCTGTGATGGTAAGAGGTCACTGAGTCAGCTGCCATATTATACAGGTGTGAGTGGGGCTAGAGGGCTGTGGACTGCCCTACTTCTCCCAGGAAGTATTTGGGGGAACCCAGGCAATCTGAGGAGGTTACCACCCTTCATGCACGTCATCGCAGCCTCTCTGGTAACTTTCCACAGTTCCAATCACAGTGCCTTGATAGGGCTCTGTGGGTCTAAACCATAGCCCTGTGCTGACCCAGAAGCTTTAAAAATAGAAAAGAGGTCCAAATCCCGCTTCCAGACTTTTGTGAAGATGGAGACCAGCAGAATACCCCAGGAGAGGTGGTGGTTAACAACAAAGTGGTGACTTCCCTGAGGTGAGGAAGAATTTTTTTTCCCTGCCTAAACTGCGGTGGTGCAGTCTGTTACCTTGGAGACCAGCTAACACTTCTCTGCAGGGCAGGCTTCACTGTGGCAAGCTTCACTGTTCAGTTGCATGGAGGAAACCTGGAGAGGAAGGACCACCACAGGGTGGTTTCCATCTCCCAAAGATGGAGAAATAAAGGGAAAATACAGGTGAGGGTGAGTGTCTCAAGGGCTCTCAGGAGTGCTGAAAGGAAGAGTGGGGGAACCCAGACCCTAAGCTCTGGACTGAGTAAGATTTAGGGAGACTGGGGTCTTAAGGGAAACCTTGGTGACGTGGGGATAAACTGCTGTAGCTATGAACCCAAAAGTCTGCAGTTCGAATCCACCAGATGCTCCTTGGAAAATACATGGGGCAGTACTACTCTGTCCTGTAGGGTCGCTGTGAGTCAGAATTGATGGCAGTGAGTTTGTTTGGCGGTGGGGGAGGAGATGGGGGAGCATTCTTCTGCGTCTCTTCCCCGTATACCAGGCTTTGAACTAATTGCAAGGTGTAGGACAGTAGATAAGATTGTACCAGAGCTGGTGAGGGAAACAATCCTTGACAATTCAGGTGTGAAACATCATGGGACCAGCCAGCGGGAGTCCCATGACAGGAAACCATTTCCACTTTGAGTATAGGGAGCAGTGAGTGGTTCAGAAAAGACTTCTGTAGTGTGTTTCTTGTCAGACTGAAGGGGCCTAGGGCATTCCTAGAAGTAGGAACCTGAGCAAAGGCATGGAGGTATGACATAGCAAGACAAGAGTCACTGAGGGTTGCCAGGGGTAGAAGAACAATGAGTGGTGAGGTGGAGGGGCATGCAAGGGTCCTGAAGGAGTAAGTCCTCCTGAGAATCTGGGTTATCCTACAGTGCTGAAGAGCAGAGGTGGAGTTCTAGACAGGTAACAATACCAACAGCTCTGCATAAGAGAAAAATCAGCCTAATGGAGAAAGGATTGGGTGGAGCAAGGCTGGAGGATATTTTGCAATTAAAAATGCAAACTCTGGAAATGGCTCTATCCTGGATAATTAGGAGAATCCTAGATCCTGCTGTTAGGAAGCCATGCAGTCTGTAGAAAGTCTGCTTTTATCCAATGATCAGAGCTCCCTCTCCCTTGGAACAAGATGTCAACTCCTACCAGCCAGTCTGTGCCTTCTCTTCCCTTCCATCCCTCCCCCAGTGTCTCCATGCTCACCTTCCCTAAACTCTGGGCTTGCCTGGAGGGCATTTATCCAACAAATATTTTGAGCAGCTACTGTGTTTTGTTGTTAAGTATTGTCAGAAGGACTTTTGACTCATCCCATGGGACAGTAGGACTGCCACCATGGGGTTTCATAGGCTGTAGTCTTTACAGAAACAGATCACCAGGCCTTTCTCCCAAGAAGCCGCTGCTGGGTGGGTTTGAAATGTTGGCCTTTCTGTTGGCAGCTGAGCACTTGCTTAACTGTGAACCACCAGGATTCCTTTTCCACGTTCAAGGCACTGCCTTTTGCAAACAGACTGTAGCAATGAATGTAACTAAGTCCTGGCCCTCATGGATTTTAATTGTAATGTATTTATGCAAAAGGACAGAGACAATAAGTAAGTAAAAATATATATTATCAGTTTTTCAAACAATTTGAAGAGAAGTAAAGCAGTGTGTAGGGAATACTATTTGAGATACGATACCCGTAGTAGACCTCTGTAAATAAGGTTTCATTTGAGTTTGAGATTAAGACTGCATCCTGTTCATCACCACCTACCCAGTTCCAGCTCTCTCTGGCATCTAAGATCCGTTACTGTCCAGTAGATTCTGATTCACAGTGACCCTACAGGACAGAGTAGAGCAGCACCTTGGAGTGTGTAAGGTTATAATCCTCATGGTAGCATACTGCCAAGTCTTTTTCCCAAGGAGATGCTGGTGGATTTGAACCTCCAATCTTTTGAATAGCACCTGAGTCCTTAAACCACTGAGCCACTAGGGCACCTCTGGCGTCTAATAGGTGCTCTATAAACAGTCGTGGAACAAATGCTTGGTTCATGTTACATGCTGAAGTGCTTGAAGATGCAGCACATTTTTACAGTATTTTGCTTATCTGTAGTACTTCGTGTTCTACAAAGCACTTTTACGTTCAGTTTCATTTGATCTTAACAGTGGAGTTGAAGCAAGCAGGGCAGTTACTGTTTCTCCCGATCCGTTCTGCAAATGAGGAATCCAAAGGGTCTGCTCTTCCCAGTACCACTTGTTGTTTTGTTAGTTTTGAGCAACCCAGCCCCTCCTCCATCAGTCAGCACAAGGCATCCCGGAATCTAGCTATGCGGCCCCAGAATTCATTAAGTGCTGTCCATCACTCAGTGTAAGGATGGGAGACATGGTAGGGTTCCTAACAGCATTTCTGTTTCATCAGTTCCTGCCGTGGGTGTTCTGCAGCAAAGCTGACGAAAGTAAAGCCTGTGTTTTTGAGACCTTGCCATATTTGGTACTTCCCAGAAAACAAAGCATCCTCTGAATATAAGGCAAAAGACTCAAAAGAGAAAAGCAGGCTGCTGCACCATCGTTCAGATATTTAATGATTTCACAAGAACACTCTAAATCTTCAAGCTTAACTTCATTCAGAATATTTTTCACTTACTGTGTATTAGTCGCCAGTTGTTTTTTTTTTCTTTTTGCAAGAGGACGGTTTGCAGGTGATGAAAACCTAGATGTGTGTAAGCACAAAGGTGGGGATTCGAAGGAACGGGGTATCTCAGTGAACCCCAAAGCAGAAAGTGCAGTCAGTTCTTGAATAGAAATTCAAGAACAAAGGCAGTTTCTCAATCTTCTTCTCTCCTTTTGCCTCCCTCCTCAGAATATTTGAGTGTCTACCAGCCCCTGCCCTCAGGTAGGTTATAATCGAATGAAAGAGACACATCAGTGTTTTTTTTGTTTGTTTGTTTGTTTTAATCATGCTAATGAATGTAGCATTCCAATGAAAAAGGGGGAACAATATCATGAAAGTTTATACAACACAGAAGAACCTGAAACAAGAGTCGGATGGAAATAGAGTCCGATGCCAGGAGAAAAGTTCCCAGAGAAATTAACATTTGAACTGAAATGCCACAGATGAGTGTATGGGGAAAGGGGAAGAAAGGAAAAGAAAATTCCAGAGCAGGGACAGCAGCACAGGAAATGGCCTTGTGTAGAATTCATAGAGTCCTTGGGTGACACCAACTGACGGGTGGTTGGTTTGAATCCACCAGAGATGCTCTGAAAGAAAAGCTTGGTGAGTGAGATAGGCAGGTATGCAAAGTTCATTTGCATTGTATACTTAATGTCACTTCATCACAATAAAAGATAGAAAGAAAGGTCTAATGATCTCCTTCCAAAGGATCACAGCCAGCAGAGTGCAGTTCTACTCAGAAACACGTAGGGTTGCCAAGAGAGAGAGTTGACTTGATGGCCGCTGGTTTGGCTTGTTTCGGTGTAGAAACTGTATAGCATTCCAGGAACTGGGAAGGGGTGGTAAAGTAGGAAAGCTAAAGGGGTGGGAAGCATCAGGGGCCTCAAATGCCATCTTAAGAATCTCAGTCTCCACCCTGGAAATAAAAGGGAGCCTTTGAAAAGTTTTAAGCCAGAGGGACATGGAGGAGGCATGGTATTGATTTATGTTTTTGAAAGCTCACCCAGGCTTCCAGGAGGAGAATAGATTGGATGGGAGGAGTATGAGGAGGCAGGAAGGCCAGGTAGGTGTTACTGCAGCTGTCTGTGCTTCTGTGAGGACGGTGGTCTGACCCAGAGGACTGTCTGTGGAGACAGAGACATGCAGAAGTTTAAGGGAGGTGAATTAACTCATAAAAGTAGGTAGATAGTGGTTCTTTTCTGTAAGCTAGAGAACAATGAAAAAGGGATAGGGTTATAGGAAATATCTCTGTGTGTGTGTGTGTGTGTGTGTGTGTGTGTGTGTGTGTGTGTGTGTGATTAAGTGAAAGTATACAATCCAAATTAATTTTGTATGCCCGTCTGTCTGCAGCTTCTTCTGTCCTCACCTGGTGACGGCACGCTCCTCCTTTTTGTTCTACATTTGTATCCTCTTAACAAATCTCCCATCCTCTCCTCTCCACCCTCTTGTCTCCCATCTGGAAACAGACCAGCAGCACAGCCTCCTGTAAACGCAGAGAACCATGAAGTACACACACCTATGGTCACACTGTGTGCCCAAGTCTGGTCCATTTTTGTCTGAAGAGTTGACCTCAGTAGTGTTTTCTGGTCAGGGGCGGCAGCAGGTCTCGAGACCATGCTCCCAGAAGATCCCCCAGGCTGTCGGACCATCAGTTGTGATCTTTTGGTAGAGTTCTTGAGTTTCACTCCTCTTTTTCTCATGTTGCCACAGGGGCTCAACATTGTGTGCCTGTAGGGAATGTCTTGAGTTCAGCTTGGGGCATGCTGCGTTGAGGTGCTCCAAGTGGGTAGGTGAGCACTCAGATCTACAGTCAGAGGCAGAAGTCTAGGATTTGGATATATCATTAGGAGTTACTGATAGATCGCTGAAGCCATGGACATGCATGAGATGGCCCAGAAAGAGTAGGAAGTGAGAAGAGTGTGTGTGACTTAGCCTCTAGAAACACCAGCTTATAATACTTGTGTAGAGGAGAACAAGCCGTGGAGACTGAGAAGGAACAGGCAGGCAGGGAAGAGAGAGCCAGGAGAGAGTTGACTTCATGGAAACTGGGGCAATGAATCACTACTCAGTCCACTTTTCTCAGTCTTTTCCTGCTTCTGAATACACATAGTGATCTCACAGCTTTTTTTAATTTCAAATCCCCAGAGAGAGAATCTGATAGCGCCATCTTGGATACAAGTCTACCACTAACTCACTAAGTAGTGGCCAGTAGGCTGTGGGGATTCATCCTTTTGATGAGAGAAAACAACTCAGCTTCATCTCATTTTTTCCTTCCCGCAAGCCTGCTTGGTATTGAAGTCCCCGTGATATGGCCAAAGAATGTCCTGTGAGGTATTTGGATAAGTTGACTTCTTTACCACCTCAGGATCTTAACACAGTCCTCTCAGCCTAGTCCAGCCCTCACCATACTCTCAACATGCTCTGTACTTCTCATCCTTCAAGAAGGTCAAACCTCAGAAGCCACCCTTCCTGCCTACCTTCTACTTGCACCAAGTAGATGATGACTTCCTCCAATTACTTTCTACCACATCATCTTTATTTCTTTCATAGCCCTTTACCACAGCTTGTAGTTTATCTAATTCTTTAACAGCAGTCCCCCTCACCCTACCCCACACTGACCCAGAATATAAACTCTGTGGAGACAGACACTGGTCTATCCTAGTGGTGCTCAATTGGGAACATTTTTCTCTTCAGAGAGAGCTGGATATCTGGAAAATTTTTTTTCTTTTAACTTTTATTGTCATTTAGATAAAGACTTACAGAAGAAACCAATTTCTCACCAAATAGTTCATGTATTGTTTTATGACAGTGGTTAACAACCTCCACAGCAGGTCAACGTTCTGTCTTCTGAACCATGGGTTCCCTGTTACCAGCTTTCCTGTCCCTTCCTCCTTCTAGTCCTTGTCCCTGGGCTAGCATGCCCATTTAGCAGAGACATTTGTGGTTCCCACAATGGAGAGGGGTCACTATTGGCATCTTGTGGACAGAGGCCAGGGATGGCATGAAATACAGTACACAGATCAGCCCCTACAACAAACAGCTATGTGCTCCCCAATGACAACTGTGACTACCAAGGTTGATCACCGCTGTTAGCTTGCTCACCGTTGTATGCTCAGCACCTGGCATAGAGCCTGATACCTCGTGGGTGTTCAGTAAGTATTTACTGAATGAATTATTTAAAGAAGAGTTGAGCTGAACATAGATAACCCCAAAGCTATTGTTGGCATGCTGCATTTATCCTTCTCTTTTTCTGGTATTCTTTCCTCCCTAGGAAACTAAGCTTTGAGTTTTTTTAATAATGTCTACCCAAACAAGACAAGATTTCCACAGTCAAGATAATAAGTTTCTGGAAAGTCATTGGTAAGCATTTTCTTTGAGTTTATAAGTGAAAAACAAACAATAGTTGGGTCATGTAAATTGGGAGAAATTTTTATGTTGACATGCAAACAAATGAATCAACAGTCATTGCATCATTGTATCTACCTGAGGGCTTTTGTTATCTGCCTAGCAGAACAATATTATAATATGTCTTATGAACCAGGACAGCATGTGTTATCAGGATTCCACAAGAATCCCTGCCAGTTACTGCACCAAAATACAAAATGCTTCTGGAATTCCTTCAGGATCTGAAGGAAAGAGAGAAAGCCGTCCCAGGGTGGGGTCGAAGTTTAGTGCTGGGGCATTGATGAAATCACTTCATGTCTTCTAGCCCGAGGAGAGGTGCTGGCAGAGATCCAAAGCAGCAGTTAAGCCAGAAGGAGATCAGTGGACTTGGCCCAAGTGCAGACAATGGATTACTGGTTACACATATAAACCAGACACAGGACTTACTGGTAAAGACCACAGTGCTTTAACTAAGAAGCATGCTTACTATCATAGTCAGTAACACAGAATGTATTGCCTTCTGAGTCCTTCTTTATTCGTACAGGATCCCAGGACTGAAAAACATTAGTTAAGCATTCATTTCTAGTCCTCCTCCTTCGAAATGAAGGAAGATTGCCTATACAGATTATAGAACTTTACAGCCTTCTTGGGCACACTGTTAAATATTCAAGAGCCTGTGAAACTTCTGCCCGTGTTAGCAAAGCCTGAGGCCTGAAGAATTTAATTCTACAATCCCCTGTTTCTGAGATGTGTTTTTCTCTTACAATTCACTAAAATCTAGACCCAGAAACCAGTTTCAGGGAGTCCTATAGGTTGTGGCAGAAGACTCAACCCCTAGAAGAAGCAGAACTGTGGTTTTAGGCTGACTCTGTGTGTAAAATTTGGTGGCACAGTGGTTAAGTGCTATGGCTGCTAAGCAAGAAGTTAGAGATTTAAATCTACTAGGCACTCCATGGAAACTCCATGGGGCAGTTTTCCTTTGCCCTCCAAGTCGCTATGAGTTGGAATTGACTTGACAGCGGTGAATTTGTTTTTTCATTTATGTGTAAAAAGCTGTCTTCCCAAAACAGCGAGTGGATTGTTTGGAACTCAGAATTAATTATGCCATGGAAACAGTTGCCATCAATTGTTGTCAGGTTCGAGGCTAGGTCATAACCACTCTCCCCGGTCTACACTGGAATGGAAATATGATACCCCTAAAATGATAATCAGTCAAAAACGATATGCTGCCAACTAAATGTAAGAAAGTTATATTTTACTCAATTTGGCCCTTAATTAAGGGGGGAAAAAAAAACCCACCGCTACTGAGTCAATACCAGCTCATAGCAACTTTGTAAGACAGAGTAGAACTCCCCCATAGAGTTTCCAGGGAGTACCTGGTGGATTTAAACTGCTAACCTTTTGGCTAGCAGCCATAGCTCTTAACTACTACACCACCAGGGTTTCCTTAGTTAAAGGAAACCCACCGCTGTCAAGTGCATTCTGACTCATAGCAACTTTCTGGGACAGAGTAGAACTACCCCATAAAGTTTCCAAGCAGCGCCTGGTGGGGTTCAAACTGTCAACCTTTTGCTTAGCAGCTGTAGCTCTTAACCACCAAGGTTTCCTAGTTAAGGGAGCCAGCCAAAGCCAGGCCGTGAGGAAAGGTCAATGAAGTCTTGAGATTCTAAAGGAATCTCTCAAAGACTTCAGACACTGGAACCACGGGTCAGTTCCCCTAATTTCATACAAAAATGCATAACTTCCCAGATGTCTTTGGGTCTTCCTTTGCCTTACAGGTGAGCAGCAATGGGACAGAGGTAAAGGCGTGCCCCGACACAGATCTTACAGAGCCATCCACTATATGAGATGCGTTGTTGGTCACTGTCCCTTGGCTCCCAGTCATAGTGACCTTATGTGTCATAGAACAAATGTTGCTCCATCCCATACCATCTGCATGGCAGTTGTTTCAGCCATTGTGTCACTATATCTCACTGAGGGTTTTCCTGGCCTCCTCTGGCCCCCCCACTCTACCAAACGTGATATCCTTCTCCAGGGATGAGTCCTCTTGATGGTGTGTCCAAAGTGAGCAAGTTGAAATCTTGGACAATGTGCTATGGCTAATTCCTTTGGCTAATTTTTAGAAGCAGATTGCCAGGCTTTTCTTCCTAGTCTTAGTCTAAAAGCTCCATTGAAACTTATCCACCATGGGTAATCCTGCTGGTATGGTAAATACCAGTAGCGTATCTTCCAGCATCACAGGACAGCACGCTGCCAGACCAGCTATCTGTCTTGTTTTGTATGAGGAACATACTTTAGTATGTTTGGTATGTCCTACAGTCAAAATATGTAATGTGTTTAATGGCAGATCTTCGAATATTAATAACACAAAATCCACATCTTAAAATATCATAGGTAATTTTACATACAGAAGAAATGGAAGAAAAGGCGAATTAAAAGCCTACCATGCTCAGTGTTAACCGGCCAGGGAGATGGTTTAGTTCTGAAAGGTGAAAGAGTGCCATCTAGTGTTCACATGGTACAGAGCAGTGTTTCCTAAACGTGGGACGGGTACTAAGGTTTTAAAGAGCGCTGCTCAGAATCACAGGAGAATGCTGTTGTCTTCTCAATTTGTTCACTCTCAGTCCTTCCAGGAGAAAGTCACTGTTTGGTGCTAGTTTAGAGAGGCAATAGTATAAGGTTTAGAGCATGACTTGAGTGGTGTGGCCTGGAATCCGCTTCACCACTTACCAGCTGTGAGACCTGGGGCAAGTTACTTCAATTCTCTGTACCTCAGGTTCCCTGTTGGTAAAAAGATTAGTGGTAGAGCCTAATGTATAAAATTAAATGAGTGAATATACAAGAAGTGCTTGACATATAATAAGTGCTATTTAAGCCCTTTAATTCTTTGCTGTAATTATTAGAGTGTTTTCACACTTCCTCAACACTTCCCAATTTTGTTTTCAAACTGAGAATAGAGCAGGCCTCAAGCACAGAACGTAAGGCGTTCACTATGCTATCTAGCAGGAATGTCACAGCAGCAAAGTTTTCCTTGTCTTTGTTTTATGATTAGAAACCCTGGTAGCTTAGTGGTTAAGAGCCACAGCTGCTCACTCAAAGGTCAGCGATTGGAATCCACCAGGTGCTCCTTGGAAGCTGTATGGAGCAGCTCTATGAGGTCTGATGATGAAGTCTGCAAGCTTAATTGTGCTACATACCTCATTGCTCAATATCACTACAGTTACCTTCAAAGTCCTCCCCTTGGGAAGCCATGCACCAACGCCAGTGCCTAGTCTTCTTCAAAGCGATTTGGAACTCTTTCTGGAATGGCTATTTCACATGATGGCATGGTGGTGGCAAGTTCGTGAACTTAATTGTATCGTTGTCTGTGAAAAGGAAATATTGAAAGGAAGACATTTTGATGACATTCAGGGCATCAAGGGTAATATGATAACAGCTCTGACGGTCATACCAGAAAAAAGAGTTCCAGAATTACTCTGAAGGGTGGACTAGGTGCTGGTGTCGGTGCATAACTTCCCAAGGGGAGGACTTCAAAGGTGACCATAGTGATATTCAGCGGTGAGGTATGTAGCACTTTTTCTAGGATGAGTTTGCGAACTTAATTGGCAATCCTCACACCTGTCCTGCAGGGTCACTATGTGTTGGAATTGACTTGAGGTCGATAGGTTTGGTTTCGTTTTGGGCGTGGGGGGACCTTTGTTTTGGTTTTATTGCCTCCTGCTTATCATCAAACCTGAGGGAGGAATGAATCACTGATAAGAATTGCTTACGTGACAGCAGGGATAGGTTCTACTGTATCATAGCTTTATATCACCCATTTTATAGGCAAAGAAAATGACTTTTCTGGTGTCATAAAGCTGGTAACTGAAGGCCCCCAGTGCACCCACTCCTTTCTTCATCTCTTCTGCACTTTCCTTCCTTTACGGAACCCTCAGCTACAGCAAAAGTTTTCCAGCACCATTTCTCTTGTCCAGCGCCTAAGGGGCCCTGCTGCTGCAGTGGTTTAACAGCTCAGCTGCTAATCAAAGAGCCAGCAGTTCAAACCTGCCAGCCGCTGTGCAGGAGAACGATGTGTCAGTCTGCTTCCATACAGATTACAGCTGAGGACATTCTATGGGGCAGTTCTACCCTGTCCCCCGGGCTGTCCGTGTTAGAATTGACTGGACACTAATGGGTTTGGTCCACCACCTCGCCCTCTATGGTGAAAGTGCTAATACAAGGCCAAGAAAAACTCACTCAGGGCTTGAGCACAGGCCTCAGACTGAAGCCTTCTTTGAATCTGAATTGGAGTCCAAAGGAGTGAAACAGTGCTTGAGCCCATAGCACAGCCCTCAGGGGCTGTAGGGTGGTGTGTCTGACAGTGGACTGAACTAGCTTCCCCTGATGATGCCATTCTCTACCACAAGGGAGTTGTCACCAACCCAGGCAACATTTCAGGCTCATCTCTACCACCCAAACTGAGCAGTGGTCGTGCTGGGAGTTCTTGGAGAATCCCTCCCTGACATGGGCCACACCCCCTGTCCAGCCTGGTCTCCTGTCGTGCTGTCTTTCATTCGCCGCACTCCCACCACAGTGGCCACCCTTCTGTTCTTCAGACACCCCAGCCCCTCCCCCCTCTGCCTGGGCTGTGCTTTTCCTAGCAGTGCCCTGCGCTGGATCTGTCTCTACCTTGAGCTCTCAGTTCAGAGGGGCTGTCTCCAACCCCAACCCCAGCCCACTGTGGCCTCCCCGTTGCCACCCCCACCATTTTCTGTCACAGATCCCTGCTTTATTTGCTTGCCAGAGGTGCTCCTTTCTCTAATTGTTACAGACATTGCTTTAGTTTCTACTTGACTGTCTACTTGCCCATATTGGACTATAAAATCCAAGAGTGTGTCTATCTCCTTCACAAGGTAGCACTAGCACCACGGACAGTGCCTGACTCACAGGGAGCTCTCAGACTCGCCCACTTGAGAAAAGGAGGAGGAATCAACAGCCTCCAGAAAAAATGAACCAAGCAAAGCAGACTCAGGGCCTCAGATCAGGACTCTCCACCTTCTGGCTTTTCCAGAAGGCATAACCAATAGCAAATGCTTCTAATGAACTACTTCAGCTCCACTACCAAGCCGGCACCCATATCGTGAGCGTAGCACTGTGTAAGTGACAGTCCAATCACTAGGTACAAGCAAGAGAGTGTTGTCTGTCCCACAACCAGGCTTCTCTGATGGCTGGGGAGTTTTTCCTCTAAAACGATCACCCACTGTCCCTACAACTCTCACCTACTGCTCTTCATTCTAGCCTTTGGGATGGACAGAATAAGCCCATTTCATCTTCCACCAGTGAGTAGGCAAATGTTTGTTGAGGATCTCTCAGCCTGGCAGGGGAGCAGAACTCACACACCTGAAAAGATAGAGAACACAAGTGTGAGACTAACCAAGACCACTAAACTGAGAACAAACTCAGAGGGAGTTGGCCACCATCACACACATCTGGCAGAGGCTTCGAGGTGGACAGGGGAGTGGGCAAGTTTGGTAGTGAACAAAAGGGTTGAACTTCCGGTATGTTATGGAAATCCTGATGGCATAGCAGTTAAGAGCTATGGCCACTAACCAAAAGGTCATCAGTTTGAATCTACCAGGCACTACTTGAAACCCTCTCGGCCAGTTCTACTCTGTCCTGTAGGTTGTTGTGAATTGGAATCAACTTGACAGCAATGGGTTTAGACATGTTCTGGTTATTGTTGGGGGAAGCAGGAGGTAGGCTAACTAGAAGTATAGCGTCTTATGTGGTTGGTTTTAGGGATCTTATTTCTCTTTCTCTGGTTGATGCCGAGTTGGAAGAGAAGGAAAAAACTAGGGAAGCTGGCAGTCATTGACCAAATCCTAGCTGTTCAAGGACAGTGGTCATTGGGCTTCGTGGACTGGTTGCTGCAGAGGTTATAGGACACAGTCTTGTCATCATGTATGTTTTGTCACTATTTGTATATTCAATTTCCCACGAAGCAGCAGATGGTAAGCGACCCCTCAATTGTCCAGCTGTATATTGTACCTTCAGGTAGGGACAAGATGTGTCAGGGGGAGAGTGGGTATTTCTAGGACAAGTGGCCCAGAATATGGGCCTCCACATCTATCTGTTCCCTGAGCAAGATGAGTTCTTAAAACAGGTAAGCTCCTTCAGCATCAGCAACCCTTGGGCATTAGTGTGGAGGGAACCTAGGGCACCCCCTCCTTGCCCTCTCTTTCCGCAGTTTTCTGTTTGACTCTGGCTGCTATCTTGCAGAAGCTGCAGCGGAAGGAGACCCAGCCTTCAGCTTGGGAGGACTGTGAAGATTGGCTCTCAACTCACAGTTTACAGTTTGAGAAGCTCACCTTGCCTGACCTCATAAGTCAGGGCACGCCTGTCCTGTGAGCATAAAGCCTCCCCTCACCACCACCTCCCTGAACCCCCGAGCCTGCATGACACAAGCAGCCCTCTGGGCCCACAACACTCCTTCATAACACTTTGCTTCTTCAGGGAGGAGGGCAGCAATGTCAGACAGAGAGTGCATTTCTCCACCCAGATTATCCAACACTTTGAATCAAAGCTGTCTGAGTAAGTATGTTTCTATGTCCTCCCAACAACTCCAGCGCACAAGAATTATCTCATTTTAGCAACTGTACATAATACTGTTCAAACGGCTGTCTCTGTAGAACCTTGGGCAGACTTCTTCCCTCTTTAGGCCCCGTTTCCTCTCTTCTGAACAGCCCCGGTGGTGCAGTGGTTAAGTGCTTGGCTGCTAAGCAAAAGGAGCCACCAGCGGTTCCATGGGAAAAAGATGGGACAGTCAGCTTCCATAAAGGTTTACAGCCTTGGAAACCCTACAGGGCAGAGAGTCAGAATGGACTCAATGGCAGCAAATTTTTTTCTCAGATGACAAAGTCAGACCAGATCGATGTTTTATAGCCTTTGAGAATCCATAGTCTTCTTGGATCAACATAAAATCTCATAGCCTTGTTTGATATTTAATGGTTAAGAGTGATGACACTTTGAATGCCAGCTTGGTTGGGCTCATACCTTTGCAAATGCAAATGTCAAAAACATGCATGCACCCCACTCCCAAACCTGACTTTGATGGCACATGTACACATGAAAATACACACACACCTGCATACAAACACATCAGCGCACCTCTTGATGACCAGTAAACAGCACCAAACCAAAAAATCCATTGTCGTCAAGTCTCTTCAGACTCATAGCGACCATATGGGCAGAGTGGAACTGCCCCATAAAGTCTCTAAGGAGCACCTGGTGGATTCAAACTGTCAACCTTTTGGTTATCAGGAGTAGCAATTAAGCACTATTCCACCAGCATTTCTGTAAACAGTATAGTTCATTGGACTGGTTTATTAACTATTATTATAACCTTTTAAGAACCCTCAGACACACAGAAATTGTGGAATCATGGATTACTAGAGCTTGAATGCAATCATGCTGCAATTTCTGTTTGCTTGAAGGTTCTTAAAAAGCTTATGATAATAGTTAATAAACCAGTAAACTAGTTGCTGTCAAGTTACCTCTGGCTCACAGCAACCTCATACGTTTCATAGTAGAGCTGTGCTCTGTAGGGCTTTCAGTGGTTGATTTTTCAGAAACACATCACCGGGACTTTCTTCCAAGTCACCTCTGGATAGACTTGAACTTCCAACCTTTCAGTTAACAGCCAAGCATGTTAACCATTTGCACCACCCAGAGACTCCGTAGCTAATGTTTATTACTGTCAGAAATTCTGCTAAAGGCTGTATGCATTTCCTTTTTAAATACAACTTGAAGGATAGTATTCTTTACAAGTCAGTTCAACAAAAGTCAATCTCTAAATAGCCATTCACTGAATGACCAACTTGCCAAATTGATTAAAACATTTTAACAATAAGTTTTACAGCAAGTTTTATTGGATTGGACAGTTTAACCAGTTTTAAAGATTTCTGCAAAGTTTGGTTGATTGAGTGTTCATTTTGATTCAAGTCTGTTCTGTTAGTTGGTCATTTGGAAAGTTGCTTTTCAGAGGAGGGGCTTTCAGTGAATTGATTTAGAGTCCTATTATTATCTTCATGTTGGAGATGATGAAAATGGGACTCAGAGAGCTTACCACATTTGTTCAAGGTCACACAGCTGATAAGTGTCAGAGCCAGATTTCAGACACAAGCGTATCTCATCATAAAGCTCATATTCTTAACTGTACTCATCTACCTATATCCCTGATAACTCCACTTGCCACCTACTACCATGATTTCATATGCAAAGGTCTTCCTTGTTCCTCTCTAGGTCCCCAAATTCCACCTGGCCCCAGTGAGAGGGATTCAATTAAATTCAAATAACCAAGTCCTGACCTGGAGCATCTGTTATGTGCTAGTCTCCTACTAGCCATTGGAGTGGTTTGCAGTAAAGAAAATTATCCCCTGACATCTTCCAACCAAATGAGAGTTTAGCTTAACTACGAAAGAATGTCTGCCTTGAACATTTTACTGTTTTAAGAGCTATCTATATGGGTTCAAACTGACAACAGCAGCAGTGAAGATTAGATAAGAGCCATAGAGGACAGTGTGTTCATGTTAAGGAGAAAAGAACAACTCAGAGAAGGAGGATGAGAATGGTTACGCAATTCAAAGAATGTAATCAGAGTTATTTAATTGTATATGTAGAAGGCGTTGAATTGGTGTATGCGTTACAGTGTATATTCTTGACAACAACAAAATATATATTTTTTAGGTTTCCCTGGATACTTTTCAGAAACTAAGTTTTATTATTATTATTACTCATTCCATCACTGAAATGCCTCACTTACAGCTTTAAGACCAGTTTCCAAGAGACTGGAAATAGGTCATCTGAGAAGTCACAGATGCAAGTGCAAGAATATTCTCCTACTTCCTACACAAGAAAGCACTCCCATACCCTCCACAGACCTACCCTCACTCAGCAGCCCACCCTTCCACCAAACCATAGTCATTCCTAGGGAACAGTGATTACATCGCCAGAACGGCACCATCTATGCACTTAATCCGTTCACAGTCACGTTGGTCTTTTACCTGTTTGCCCTGGCAAGCTAATACTCCATTATCTTTGCTAGACGATATTATATTCTCTCCAGTGCTTTAAACTTGTTTAAAAATAAGTGCCATCCGCACCTTCCTGCCATGTATGGTAAGTGGCTGTTGCTCACTGATGAAGCCGGCCTTGGATAACAAGTGTCTCTGATGTTTTGGCAGAGCTATCGAACTATATCAACAGAGAATTCAGTGGCTCACTGAAGGCAGCAAGAAGGTAACAAACATGGATTTTGTTCTTTGCCCCCTTGCCACTCACTCCGTCTGTATTATTTAGCACTCTTTCCATTGCGGCTGACAGAGCCCAACTTAAAACTGCTTTATCCTAAAAAAGGAAATTCTGACCCTTATGAATGAAAAACCCAGGAACAGCTGTATCCTGATGCTCAAGTGACAGCATCATTTCTCCTGGTCTCCTGGTTCTCTTTGCCCTGGCTGCATTTTATTCTCAGGAAGTCTGCCCTCAGGCTTGGGAAGATGGTTGCCAGCAGTTCTAAACTTACTTGTTATGGGTTAGATAACTACAGTGGAATTGAACTTGACTTCCTGGTCCCAGAACATCCATCTAAGTCTTGAGAATGGCTCTTATTGGCCAATTTACACCAATCACCACAGCAAAGGGGAGGCGATACACAAGCTGGCCTAGGAAACTCTGGTGGCACAGTGGCTAACAGCCGTGACTGTTAAGCAAAAGGTTGGCAGTTCACGTCTGTTCAGACATGCCTCAGAAACCCTATGCGGTAGTTCTGCTCTGTCTTATAGGGTCACCATGAGTCTTACTCAGCAGCAGTGGGTTTTCAGGGCTGGAACTAGCACTCACCCTGGGAAAGGCCAGGATGGGAGAAGTAGGCGGAGACTGGGGAAGGTCCACCTGAACCACATGGACCAGGAAAGGGAAACAGAGGGTTACACATGGAAACCAGAGTGTTGCTACCAAAAAGGAGAAATGAGTCCTAGACAGGTGAAAATAGCCAGTGTCTGCTAGACTGTTTAATTGTAGAACCATAATCAGATTCGTGAGACTGAGGTTCACCTTCTGAATTTTTGCTGAGAGTTTGATTAAGCGTTTTCTCAGACCCTAAGAGCAAAACAGTGATTTTGGGAAATCAGTCTTTGAGAAGCTGAAATTCATCATCCCCTGCTCCTATACAAGACCAGTAGGTGACATCATAGTACTGAGGCCACCTGTGGGCCTGCAGACATGTCTGCAACTGTGGCACACCCCCCTTGGTTTCGCGTGGTAATATAGGCAGAGAGAAGGCCACCCATTCACCCACGGCCGTCAGTCCATTCTGACTCATGGTGACCTTGCAGGACGGAATAGAACTACAGGGTTTCCTGGGCTATAATTTTTATTGGAGCAGACTGTCATATCTCTCTCTCTCAAAGCAGCTTGTGGCTTCCGACTGTCAGCCTTTTGGTTAGCAGCCAAGCACTTAAGCACTGCGTGCTACCTGCACTCGTTAGAAGAACCCAGAAGAATGACATCCTCAGATACTCTGAAAACATCCATCCGGAGAATGTTGTTTTACCTGCCTGTCCCCATTGCACTGTGGGCAGGGAATGATAGGAGTTGCCTCCTCCTTCCTCCCACCTTTTCTGATGAGGATACAGATGAACCATGAAACAAGCCCAGATTAGATCTTAGGGAAGAGATCGCCCATAATTAAATCGTCAGACCTCTGCTGAGGCAGCCTGAGTGATTGACAGGCTGACTGCGCCGCCAGGAAAGCCGTGGGCAGGAGGTCTCACTTCTCTAGAGTTCTGTTTCTATGTCTGATTTATAAGATTAAGGCTGATCATCTGGACATAACTTTCCTTGAAAGTTTGATTAATCGTTTTCCTCATGCTCTAAGGGTGGCCTTGCAGAACAAATGCAGACCAGTGATGGCAGGGGTTACAAACTAGTGTCAGCGGGCCAGTTCTGGTCACAGCCATATTTTTCTTTAAAAATGAGTTGCCAACATTTAAAAATTCTGGTGTGTCACCTTTATGTCTGTTTTCAGGCTTCTCTGGCATCACTGAGATCCAATTCCCTCAAATGTACTTGTTCGGTTATTTCTACGGGATGAATGTCTAAAATTTCAATGATAGTGGTTAAGGCCCATGACTACTAACCTTTTGGTTAGCAGTTCAAATTCACCAGCTACTCCTTAGAAACCCTATGGGGCAGGTCCATCCTGTCCCATAAGTTTTCTATGAGCTGGAATCAACTCAACAGCACCTAATAACATGTTTTCAGTTACAAAAACTCTACTGTCTTTTTATTATTATTATTATTTAAAAGGAATTGAACTTGTCCTAACTTTGAACAACTCCTGGCCCCTGAGCATGGTCAGTATTCTAGAAAACATCATGCTTCACTTGGGTCATTAATTCAACAAATATTTCTTGGGTGATTACTGTGTATCAGGCACTGTTCTAGGGTTGGGGATACAACTACGAGCAATACCAAGGTTCTGCCTTTGTGGAACTGTACAGTTCAGTGGGGAAGGACAGACAATGAACAAGTTAACAACGAACATGCAAGGTCAGTTAGTGATCGTGCTATAGAGAAAAGCAGCTTAGGGGAGTAGAGAGTAGGATAGAAATGGGGTGACTCAGATAAAAGGACCCAGGAAACTTAGTCTGAGGAGGAGACATTTGAACAGAGGCCTAAAGGAAGTGAGAGAATAAGCTACATGGAGATCTAGTCTAGAATGTTCCAGGTGGAATAAACAGCAAATGCAAAGACCCTGAGGTAAGAGCAAGCTTGACATCTTCCAGAAGCAGCCACAGTCCAGGCCATCGAGCACAGAGTGAGCACTGTGGGGAGTGCAGGGATGAGGTTAGAGAGCTGTGGGGGCAGGATTCTGATCAAGGAGCGCTGGGCAGGGTTTAGATTTGATTCCAAAGATAAGGGTTCTAGGCAGAGGAGTGATGTGTTCCAACTTATGTTTCAAAAAGATCGCTCTGGCTGTTGTGTTACCTGACCGTAGAGGACAAAGGTGGAAACAGGAAGACCAGGCAAAGTGAGAATGATTATGGTTTAGACTCAAGTGGTCAGGTAATGGGTTGAGAAACACTGGGATTCAGGTTTGGATGTGTTGGATAGATATTTGGATAGTATCAAGTAGGTATTTGGGTAAATGCTTAATGCTACAAGTTGAGAAAGACTAAGGGAGGAACAGGCTTGGGGATGAAAATCAAGAGGGCTTGTTTTGAACATTCAATATCTGACACCCAAACAGTATTAGACACCCAAACAGAAATGCTGATGAGGTAATTGGATGTATACATCTGAGCCTCAGAGAAAGCTGAAACTCAGGCAATCATCAGCATGCTGATGGTGTTTAAAGCCACGATTGCATGAGATCATTTAGAGAGTGAGTGCAGAACAGTGGTTCTCAACCAGGGATGACTTTGTCCACCAAAAAACAGGTGACAGTCTAGCAGAGGCATTTTTTATTGCCAAAACTGGAGATGGGGGTGCTACTGACCTGCAACTGGGAGAGGTCAAAGGTGCCGCTAAACATCACACCAGGCAATGGAGAGCCCCCTACAACAAAGAAATACCCAATTCACCATGTCAGTAGTGCTGAAGCTGACAAGCTCTGGTGTAGGAAAAGAAGAGAGTGAAAGATAGAGCCCTGGCTCAGTGCTTCTCAGACTGTAGCATGCAGCCAAATCACCTGGTGGTCTTGTTAAAAATACACAGTCTACTAGGGAAGTTAGTCCAGTGTAGAACCCAAGATTATGCAAGTCCCTCAGTGATGCTGGTGCTGTTGGTCCATGGACCACACCTGCAGCAGCAAAGTCCTAGGACACACCAGTATTTAGAGTTTGGGATGAGAAGGAGGGCCTGCCTAGCACAGGAGATTAAGAAGGACTGGCCAGAGACATGGAAGTAAAAGCAGAAGAATGTGGTATTCTGAAAGCCAAGTGCACTAAAGGGTTCAAGTCCTCAAATTCTTTTTTTTTCCTTTTTTATTATGAATGAGTGAAAATGTACGTTCCCATATAAATTTACATGCCCACCTATATGCAGCTTCCACTGCTCTCCCTGCCCGGTGACAGCACACTATTCCTCAAATTCTTGACACAGTCAAACTGTGTCATATGCTGTTGAAAGTTCAAGGAAGCTGAGAATTTAGGTAAGAGAAACTGCTGGTCATTTGTCACCTTAACAAGTGAGATTTCAGATGAGTGGTGACGTGAAAGCCTAATTTGAGTGAACCACCATGAAAGGAGGGAAGAAAGTATTGCTGTAATAGAAAGCAAAGAGATGAGGTGGTAGAGAAAAGAGAGGTGTGGTCTTGAAAGGTTTGTTTGTTTCTGAAGATGAGTGATGTTATAGACTAATTGGATAAGGAGAAACTGATGATCCAGGAGAATGGCTGACGACAGGATCAGAGTTCCTGATAGAGCAGGTGAGATAAGATCTAGCATACAAGTCAGTGAGTTGTCTTTAGGTAATTGGTCCTGTGTAACCAGAAAGTCAGTATGTGGGAGCAAGGACTTGGAGGTTGCTAGATTCTGTGTTGACAAGATAAAATTGTTGTGGTTTTTTTTTTCTTCTGGTTTGCTCAATGAGATTGGAGGCAAAAAATATTTGCAGAGAGTGCAGAAAAGGAGCATTGGAGGTATGAGAGATGAGAAGATGTAAAATAGTTCATCTCTGAGACTGGTTGCCACAGGATGAAAGAAGTCGGAGCAGTAAAGTGCCCGGTATGATGTCTGGCGTGGAGAAAAACTGAAGCTATTCAATCAAGAGTGAATTGAACAGGAAAACGAGGTCACCATTAAAGTAAAATATAAGACAAAACATATCACGTGGAAACTACTGCCCCAAGAGAGCTGTCTTTCACATGAATGAAGGTTCCAACTCGTGAGGCAGCTGTAACAGGAGGAACTCATCCACTTGGAATCTAACAGCATTGGCACATAGCAAGCAACAGCTGGTAGAAATGAAATTAGACACAGAAATACCGTCACTGCCAGTGGCCTTAACACATCTGCCTTAGATTGGTAAAGTAGGCAGCCAATAAGAATATAGAGGAGTTAAATGAGATACGTTGACCTGATCAGATGTCAAATTTTATACCCTACAAACAAAGAATGCTTGTCTATAGTTTCCAACTTTTCAATAATGAGCGGGTGTTAACTTTTGTACGAGTTAGGTGGAAAATACTAGGGGAGGAAAAGACTTAAATAGTAGCCTGGCCCAGAGCTGAAGTCAAGATATCGGGTTTTGCTTTTTCCATAATGAGGGTCCCATCTGCTGCTTCTTGTGGAGGTGAGAATGTTCGCCCCTCTATCCCTGGGGGCTGCTTAGTGAACAGTTGAAGAGAAGCACGATATTGTTTGTGCTTGCTCTTTCGGAATGCTCTTTTTGGTTTTAGGCATTTGGGCTCATCAGAGGAGCCAGAGTCGGCCTCCTCATTGATTCGTCAGCCGTCAGCAGCGGTCCTCAGCAAGAGGAGTTCCTAACTGACCTCGTGGTGAGTCTCCAGTACAGAAAGTAGACATACCTAGAGCCGCTCGCCCCCTCCCCTTGCTAAAGGGTCTGGGTTCTATTGTTAAAGGCACATGCACAGTGTGTCTTATAAAAAAAAAAATAGCTCACACTTCATTAGCACGTACAGTTAATGTGCTGAATTGTGAGAGACTCAACTGGAGAATCCTTTTCAGTTGCAGTGTGAACTTCCAGTATTCTCACCCCAGCAGTACCCACAGCTAAAACGTACCTCAAGAACCCACAGCTGCCTGAAAAGAGAATGTGAAGACAGGAATCAAAGGGAGATTGACAACAGCTCCCATAGAATGGGGTTTCCCAGCCCTTTCTAGAGGAAGGAGCTGTTCTAGGCTCTTTGGCACGTCCCTGGAGGAGACATGTGCTGTCAGTCCAGGTGGATAACAGAGGCGTGAAAAATTCTAGAGTCAGATGCTGCAGTCAGATCCCAGCCACCTCCACCCCTTTGAGGCTGTTCCACCGTGTTACCTAATCTCTCTGTGCCTTAGCTGCCTCCTCTGTAACATAGGAATGTCACCTCATAGGGTTGTCACAGGATGACAGAAGTTGGAGCAGTAGAGTGACCAGAACAAAGCCTGGCACATAGAAAGCCTCTGTTGTCCCTGAAGTAACACGGAAGGGCTCTCCAGCAGTAGCTGGTGAGGAGCCAACAGTCAAGAGAACTCCTCCCTCTTCTTCCTGGAAACCCTGGTAGTGTAGTGGTTAAGTACCAAAGCTGCTAACTGTAAGGTTGGCAGTTCAAATCCACCAGATGTTCCTTGGAAACTCTATGGGGCAGTTCTGCCCTGTCCTTTAGGGTCGCTGTGACTAGGAATCAACTCAGTAGCAGTGGATTTCCTTATGGGAACCCCTAGAGCTTTGCATGGGGACTATAGTAGCAACAACCTGTTGAAAGACCCTTTATGCAGCTCAACATGAATCGCTCACCCAGACTGTCCGCTGTCCCTGTTCTCAGCATGTGTCAGGGAACGGGACTTTGTTGGTTCAGGTTCCCCTTCATGACGAGGCCACAGAGCTGAGTTTCCAAAAGTCCACTCATGGGTCTAGTATCAGCCAGAGCAAGACTCTTGCTGGTGGCATGCAGATGAAATTTCTAGCTGACCAGGAAGACAACTGGAAAGCCAAATCCTTTGCCACTGAGTTGATTCCTACTCGCAGCAACACTATAGGACAGAGGAAAACTACCCCATAGAGTTTCCAAGGAGCATCTGGTGGATTTCAACTGCCAACCTTATGGTTAGCAGCTGTGATACTTAACCACTACACTACCAGGGTTTTCAGGAAGAAGAGGGAGGAGTTCTCCTGACTGTTGGGTACTCACTGGTTACTGCTGGCGAGTGTCAGACTGCTGCCATGCCTATCACTCCCAGTATTCCATCCCAGATCACTTGACTAGGACAGAAACCGTGCTCCTGGGGTCTGACCTTGCTCCCTGGGTGCCACAGTTAAATTGCAAGGGTGCAGCCATGGCACTTGCTGAGACAGCTAAGACTCCTGGCGCCCATGTCCTAGGATCCAGGGTAAGGCAGCCCTAAGGTGCTGCTTTGAGAGAACTTCAGTTATCAGTCAATGGGAATGAATGAGGGTACTGTCAGGCTGGTTGGAAGACCCACACCCCACTCCCACTGGACACACAGTCCTGGAACTAGCTGGAATGAGCAGCTAGCATCCCTAGCTAGGACACACAATGGCAGGGGTTGAGAGGGGAAGTAGATGTTGTCTTTGGGCTGCTAAACCTAGCTTCAGTTGACCCTGTTAAACCCCAACTCATACGCAAGCCCTCGGGGACCAGCCAAGGCAAGACAGGGGAAGCCAAGCTCCTCTTTGTCCCCTGGGTCTGTGAGCAGTGCTGTCCTTTTGTCCAGCAGAGCCTCACGGAAGAACAGCTGAGCCACAAGGAGAAGCTGTACGTCCTCTCCTTCAGCACCACCACCAGGGCCCTCTGGCCAGACCCTGTGGAAGTCAGTGCCTCCACGTGAGTGGCTGCCCCACCCACCTGTCTCAGCTAGGCTGTTTATTTGTTCATTTTCTTCCCTCGGTGTCAGTGTTCTTGTTGTATGGATAAAACAGAAACCCAAGATCCCAGTAGACAAGTGAGTACAAGGAGACATTTCGCAAAAGGGTAAACACAGGGAGCAAATCACTTTTGGAGAAATGTTCACTCTTGAACGACCCACAAAATGAAAGACATAACAACCCCAAGACACCATTTCTAGTCAATAAATTAGCAGTTAGTATGAAAATAATAATTTTTTTATCAAAGCAATATGAAAGGATAAATAATGGCCAGTGAGTTTCTCTCTGACCCTAGACTCCCAGTCTTGCCCTCAGAGGTGACAGACAGTAACAGTATCTTAGATCCACTTCCAGCCGGTCTATGCCCACAGCTGTGGGCTTACTGTCTTTCATTTAAATATAAAGAGGAGCACGTAGAACTGTTTTGTACCTTGGCTTTCACACCTAACAATAGATCTTCATTATCATTCTCTGTCACTATCCACATAGCCACCTCCTTATTATGCAGGCAGTGGCCATGTGACGGGAGAATTTTCCCTTTCCGTGGGGGGAGACCCAGGTTGAATTCGCAGCCATTGCACCTCACGCACGGCCACCACCCGTCATCTGTCACTGGAGGCTCACGTGTTGCTGTGATGCTGAACAGGTTCAATGAAGCTTCCAGACTAAGACGGACTAGGAAGAAAGGACTGAGGATCTGCTCCAAAAAATCTAACGAAAGCCCAGTGGATCACAATGGTGCTGTCCACAAGTGATCACGGGAATGGTGCAGAATCAGGAGAATTGTGCTCTCTTGAGCAGAGGTTACCATAAGTTGGGAACTGAGTCAACAGCAGCTAACAATAACTGCATTATTTTTAATGGCTGCATGGTATTCCACTGCGTGGATATACTCTACGTGTTTAACTGGTACTTTATTTGCGGACTCATTTTTAGGGGGGAAGTTCAAGAGGTTTCTAACTCTTACTGTTAAGTAGAAATTTCTTTCCTGTGAAGGGAGAACATTCTTGATCACTGTTAAGTACTACACTTTTCTCTTTTTAAAAGGCTTAATAGTTATAATAAAGAAAGGACTTACTAGCTCCAAATTGAGAAGTCCTTTTTTGTCACACTGAAAGAGAAATGAAGAGCGAGACTATCTCACTATCACGATGCGATGACCTGAGCAACAAAAACACCATGTCAAGTCATTTTCCCTCTCACCAGTGGAACCCTCATAGGGTTGGGGGATTGAGTCCATGCTCTAAGAGGTGGTCTAGCTTTAAGAGAACTGTGTGTCCAGACAAGAAAGAGAGCATTCAGCCCTAGACCCTCGAATAGCACTGTGGCTAGAAACTTAGATTCTAGAGTGTCAGACCTGGGTTGAAATCTCACTTTTACCACTTATCTACAGTATGACCTTGAGTAAGTCACATAACTCTGAACCTCAGTCTCTTCATCTCAGTTGTCATTTGCTACCATGGTCGTTAATTACAGTTGGCCCCAATTCCCAGAATCCCGGGTACAGCAGAGCAAAACATTGCCAATCCTGTGTCATCTTTACGGTCACACGTTTGTGTCCATCCTCACCCAGGGTCTCCCTCGCCCTCGCTGACCCACTACTTCACCAAGCATGATGCTCTCCTCTACCAACTAAGGATGCATGCATACAGTTGTAACCCAGGAGGTTTCCGTTGGCTGATTTACAAAAGTAGATCACCAAGTCTTTCTTCCTAATCTGTCTTAGTCTCTGCTGAAGCCTGCCTACCGTGGGTGACCCTGCTGGTATTTGAAATACTGGTACCATAGCTTTCAGTGTCACAGCAACACGTAAGCCACTTGGTTTGACAAACTCACAGACAGGTAGTGGCCTTCTTCGCAAGAGTAGAATAGTGGTACCCTTCTCCAAGAGTGACTGTTAGGCTTAAATGAATTGAGCCTGGCACCTAGAAAGAGGACTGTAGGTCAGGTTGCTACTGTTGCCTCCATTATTATCTTCCCAGCCTCCAGGAGCTCAAAGACTGGGTGATGAAACTGCAGCCAGAAAGAGGCACCAACGTGCTACAAGCCTTGAAGAAAATCTTCCCTGTAAGAGGCCTGAATTCTCTGGTGATCATAATGCGAAACTGGTAGGTCTCCTTTCCTAAGCAGCAATAGATGCTAGGAGAGATCAAAGAACTGAACCACTGTTTGAGAAAAGACTCTCTTTCACACATGCTTGAGAGGAGCGTCACCTTCGTGGGCCACCCATCCCCAGATGTCGGGCAGGAAGCAGCACCTGGGGGCAGGGAAGCCAGGGCAGGTTAGGTCCAGCTAGCCTGACAGGGTGGCCTGGGACACAGGTGGTTGGTGAGATTTGACAGCTGCTCCCTGAGAATTACCATTTTGCTCTGGAATGTTCTCAAAGTGATTTGTTCCCCTGGGGTCCCTCTTTTTGTCTTCTTCTCCCCAGCCCAGATCAGTCCTCTGAAATCCTGTCCAACTACATCCAGCAGTGCACCTTGGGAAGGAGCATCATCGTCCATACCACCACTTACAAGTGCAACAGTGAGCTACCCCTCGTGAGTACCCCACGTTTTCCAAGCTTTCCCCTGGATTTGGTCCTTGCGAGCTGGACCAGCCTTTGAAACTCCACCCCAGAACAGGGCTCCAGGCTGTGGACCAGAACACACATCTACCTTCTCTCCTCTGCTCCGCCTCTCCTGTGCTTAGCTTTTTCCCTGTGGTCAGATGGGAAGCCTTGGAGAGTTGGGAAGTTGAGTCAAGAGGAACGTTTGTTATTGTCCTGGTAAAGGTTGTCCCTGTCACCATCTCTGCAGGCTGTCCTCAAGAACCTGGCAGAAGCTGTCGGGGGTTACCACCACTGCTACAGTGAGGGGACAGAGGTAAGCCCTTCCACACGTTGTCTGTCTCCTTTCCTCCCTGCCTGCCTCCAAGTTGTGCCCAGAAGAGTCTAAGCTGGGACACATCAGCTGCGTATCTGCTTCTCCTCTCCCCCGCATACTCAGTGGGGTTTGTCAGGTAAATTCAGGTTAAAATGAATATGTAAGTTGTTCAGGGGTATGGACTTTCTGTTAAAGGTGGTAGAATAATCCAGAAACATCACTGTGATGGTTGCACAAGGTGGTGAAGGTAATCAGCATCTCTGAATTGTACATGTAAACATCGTTGAATTGGCAAAATGTTTTATTCTATATATATCTACTGCATAGATAAAATAGTAAAAATAAGAATACATAGAAAGAACAGGGATAGTACACAAGTCACAAGAAATCCTTTGTGGAGGTGCATGATGACTGGATTGCACGCAGATGAGTCCAGATGCCTTTTAAACCCTAGCCAACAGGATCCCGAAGCATTATCCAGTGGCCACACCTCCGCCGCCTCCAAAGCACTGAGTTGAAACGATTGCTTGTGTTCTGCCTGCTAGACAGACCCCTGCTACTACAGGGAATCTGTAGTAGAGCTGACTGAATAACCAACCTGGTGCTAATGCATCTGTCAGTGTTCTTGTCCTGATCAATAGCTAGGTACCGTCCAGCCCATGTCCACGTGGAGGTAATGATTAGCCAGTGTGTGTGGTTCCACCTGGCTGATTAGGGATCCAGTCATCTATACCTGTGTTCACTGAAGCATTATTCACGATAGCCAAATGGTAGAAACCACCCAGTGCTTATCACCAGATGAATGGTTAAACTAAATGTGGTTGTCTTAGTCGTCGAGTGCTGCGGTAGCAGAAATACCACAAGTGGATGACTTTGTCAAAGAGAAATTTATTTTCTCACAGAAATGTAGGATAAAGCCCAAATTCAAGGCATCAGCTCCAGAGAATGTCTTTCTCCGTTGGCTCTGGAGGGAACTCCTTGTCATCAATCTTGCCCTGGACTGGGTGTGTCTGAGGCACGGGGACCCCAGATTCAAAGGACACCCTTGTCACCCCGCACTGCTTTTTGATGATTTGAGGTCTCGAACTCTCTGCTTTATTACCTTGCTTTTGTATCCCAAAAGACTGGCTTAAAGTACAACACAATCTTATGGATTGATCTTGTAGACTGACACCTGCCTCCTCAACACAGCCACTGCCTGTGTTCCCCTGTTAACATCATAGAAGCAGGACTTATAACATATAAGCCTATCACGCCAGACCAGGAATCATGGCCTAGCCAAATTGCCACACACATCTTTTGGAGGACACAATTCAATCCATGTCAGTGGCATATCCTTACAATGAAGTATTATTCAACCATAAATAGAAATGAAATTATAACACATGTTCTTTATGTTTAATGTCATTATATTATATTCTTCCATTTTTTTCATTATTCTAGATGCACTTTCACTCCTTCTGTCACGTGTATTTGGATGGACCATTATTTCTCTCTTCTTTGTGAGTCTTGTGATTTTTTGTTGGGGCATTGATATTTTTGAGAGTGTCCACTTTCTTTTTTCCCAGTATTTGCCATTTTTGCTTTCATTACTTTCTACACAAAACTCTTAGGTAGGCAGAGCTTTTGGCCTTTGCTTACCATTTCATCTCTCTCTCCCTTTCTGTGATAGCTCCTTCTCCCTCCCTGGTTTAACTAGGATTCAAAAGTTCCAGATCTCACTTTTCAAATTTTAGTCTCTCCCAAACACACTGGAGAACACACTGTGGCCAGTCTGTCCACCACTGGGTATTGTTACTCAGGTGAGATGTTGTGTACTGTTCAATCTCATTACCAAGCAGTACAGTTCCTCTCTGTAGTTATTTACTCTTCCTCTCTCTGTTTCTGCAATCATGTTTTCAGTCTGAAAACCCACACCCAGTGAGCTCCCTGTGGAGCTGGGTGTTGCCTGCCAGTTTGGGCTGAGGTTTCTTTCCCTGTTCTGTGGGGACTGATTATAGCTGAGCTGGAATTCAAGAAAATCACAGGCAGATTTTCCTCTCTTTGAGGAGGACGAATAGCTGGCACTCCCCAGAAGGTCCTCCAAGAGATCTGTCTGGTTGGTTTCAGAGCCCCAGGGTCCTGTGGTGGTTGGGGTAGCGGCCTTCACTTAGGTAACCCACCTCCTGACTTCACTGTATGGCACCATCTGCAGGAGCTGGTATCAGTCCAGCAGTCAACAGTCACCAACAGAGGGAGAGGTAGTCACACACCGAATGGACCCCAGGGAGATCTGCTGTGGTGCTGCCCACTCTGTACTATGTTGGCTGTGAGTGTAGCCTCCAGTCAAGATGCATGCTTCCTAGCACACAGCAGCCTCGGTCAGCAGTCTTCAGTGCTGACTGTAATGGGGAGCAAACAGATCCAAACTGATCCCCAGGAGGTTTGTCCCGTTGGTTTCACTTGCCTGAGCCATGGAATGCACGGGGAAGCCAGTATTGACTTCTAGAGCAGACTTCCCTGCAGAACCCTTCTCTAGCAATTTGCAGTAGGTTTGTAGTCTACAGACACTTGGTGGGGGGCGGGGAGGGTTGACACACTCCAAAGAGACCTGCAGGGAGAACTGCCTTGTTGATTTTAGGGCAAAAGCTTAGGGTACTGTCCCTCTGTACAGTCAAGGGCTCTGATGGTTAGGGAAGGGGCTGTTACCTTAGTTCACAGCAGCCAGTGGCCCATGTAGCTGGAGGAGGAGCAAGGACAGCAGGGGAAGCAATTTTCCCTCTGTATGTGATTTGTTGTTGGTTTGTTGATTCCTGCCTGTCTGTGCAGTTCCACACTGCATTCCTCTGCTCCCTGATTCAGAGTCCCTCGAAACCAAGTACCATTTCCTTGTCGTAGCTGTGGGAGAAGGTCAGAACAATTATTAATTTACACCATCATCTTTCCCAAATTTCTGCTATTGGAAGACTGGCATGTGACTGGGTGGCATTTCATTCTGTTACACATGGGGTCACTATCAAAAATTGTTTTATTATCTGAAACAAAATCCATATCTTACACCTTATACAAAAACCAACTCCAACTGGATAAAAGACCTAAATATCAAACCTAAAACGATAAAGCTCATCCAAGAAAAGGTAGGAACAACAATGGAAGTTTTAATACACAACATGGACAGACTCCAAAATCTGTCAAACAAACCACAATCATCAGAAGAGAAAATAGATAAATGGAAACTATTAAGAATTAAACACTTCTGCTCATCTGAAGACTTTATTAATAGAATTAAAAGAACACCTACAGAATGGGAAAAAATATTTGGCAACTCTATATCAGACCGACACCTGATTTCCATAATCTGTAAGATACTACAAAATATCAACAAGAAGAAGATAAACCATCCAATTAAGCAATGGGCAAAGGAGATGGACAGACATTTCACTAAAGAAGAGATCCAGGCAGCCAAAAACACATGTGGACATGTTCACGATCTTTAGTTATTAAAGAAATTCGAATCAAGACGACAATGAAATACCATCTCACCCCAACAAGGTTGGTCATGATCCAAAAAACACAAAACAACAAATTCTGGAGAGGCTGTGGAGAAAGTGGAACCCTCCTACATTGTTGGTGGGGTTGCAAAATGGTCCAGCCTCTTTGGAAAGCAATCTGGCACTTCCTTAAAAAAATGGATATTGATAAACCATTTGACCTAGTAATTCCACTACTTGGAATATATCCTACAGAATCAAGGCCTTTCACACCAATGGACACATGCACCAGAATGTTTATCGCAGCACAGTCCACAATAGCAAAAAGATGGAATCAACCCAGATGCCCAACAACAGAAGAATGGATAGGTAAACTATGATATATATACTCAATGGAGCACTACGCAATGATAAAGAACAACGATGACTTCAGGAAACATCTCATGACCTGGTTTCAACTGGAAGACATTATGTTGAGTGAAAGTAGTCAGTGACAAAAGGACAAATATTGTATGAGACCTCTACGATAAGATCTCAAAAACAGACTTGTGTATAGAAGAAAAGACTCTTTGATAGCTGCAAGGGAGGAGAGGGAGGAAGGGAGGGGGGCGTATTTAGATTAGATAGTTGCTAGGTATCTGGTTGGGTGAAATCGGTGATAGCACACATTAGAAACAAGAACAATATTAAGTGGACTTATACATAACATGAGTACTCCTTCCATCTTAACCCAATATTGCAAGGACAGAGTAGCTGGGGCAGGGGGCGGGGGACCATGCTCTTAGGCGAAAATGAGGCCAATTGGCACAACTAGCGTTTTGCTAAGAGGGCTCTCTGTACCCCACGTTGGTGAGTGGCGTCTGGGGTCTTAAAAGCTGCCAAGCTGCCATCCGAGGGCACAGCAAATGGTCCCAACTCAGCAGGAACGGATGCTCACCAAGGACCAAAATGACATGAGGGAAAGACAACCCAGAAGACAAAGAGACCCACATCAGTGGGTGCCTACATTGACTTGGGACCAGAAGAACCGAATGGAGCTCACTAAGTTGAGTCTCACTGGCAACACAAGAATAAAAAGGGGTGCACCCTGAGATCCCCACTAAAAGACCTCAATTGATGGTCCAGTGGTTTCGGGGTTCCCCTGGGAGCATGGCCCCTCGCCCTGATGCTGCCCTTGACCATAAATCATAACAAAGGTCCACTCTTCGGACACGAATGGATTGGACTTGGTGATGCTGAGTGACCATATATTGGATGCACTTTATGGTTCTATACATCTATAGGATATCATCTTGCTGACCTCTGGCTGGAGGAAGGGGAGTGGACGGAGAGGAGGGGAAAGGAGACTGTTGGGAGGATGAGACATGTATGGAGCAGAGAGGAATAGTGTGCTGTCACCGGGCAGGGAGAGCAGTGGAAGCTGCATATAGGTGGGTATGTAAATTTATACGGGAATGTACATTTTCACTCAGTTATATTAAATAAAAAAATTTTTTAAAAATTGTTTTATTGTGGTAAATATGTATGTTTATATATAAAAAAGCATTTGCCAACTCAACACTTATACATACAATTCAGTGACTTTGATAATGCTTATCAGGTTCTGAAATCATCATCACTGTCCATTTCCACTTTATGCCACTACCATTAACAAAAACTCAGGTTCTCTCTCCCTTTTGCTCCCACCTTTGGTGACCACTAGTGAACTTTGGTTTTGTGCTACTGCACAAAAGTCCTTTTGTGACTGACTTATTTCATTCACCATGTTTTCAAGATTCATCCATGTCGTAGCATCAGGACTTGTTGTCTCTTTATGGCTGAGTAATATTTCACTGTATGTATATGTGTTTCAAAACCACCTTTGGTTTACCCACCTTCCTGCTGGTGAATGTTTAAGTTGCTCCCTCTTTATGTTTTTAATGTTAGAAATCTTTCCATTTTGAAAATACTGCAGGCTAATATGGTACAAAGGGAACAAGCACATTTTTAGGCCCTTTCTGGCACACGGACCTCATTTTATGTGGCTCAGTGGGCCACACAGCTTTGAGAATTGACTCTGCTGCCTGTCTTTTCTTACCTTGGCCACTACTGGCATCCACTGCATTGCTGCTTGTTGTGACTCCCCAGATCTGTACCAGCCCGGACGTGGAGGAGCTCCTGGCAGAAATCCAGAAAGCCCAGAGCCTACTTCAACACCTTCAAGCTCTGTGTCTCAGTGGTCCCAGTGCGGAGCTTACCAGCATGATGAAGGAGGTAGGTCGTATAAGCATCAATTCTGGGACCTTCCCAAAGGCCCTCAGCATACCTGGTAAGGGACACCCTCAGTCCATCATCCTTTTCAACCTGTCTTAGAGGGTACAGCTGTAGAGGCCCCTCACTTCCTGAAAGCGAAACAAGCTAACCCCCTCTCAGCTGTACCCCATAGCTCTAAGTTGGATGGGGCTAGGTGGGCCTTCTGTGGTACCAGGAGATTTCTGGTGGATTTTCCAACTGAAAAATTCACTTCAGAGAAAGACCCGCAGGCTCTGGTTACCCCCTCTGCCCCGTTACTCTCTTCCTCTTTCTTCCAGTTAGGAGACCAATAAGAATCTTAACCACATGGAGCAGGCGGTCCCAAAGATCGTCTTTTTCTACCCCGGCACTATGTTTGTTGCAAACATCTTTGCTTGGTGACTTGATTAATTTAACATTGGCAATATAACTCAGCCAGCTTATGGACATAAGCACCTTAAAAGCTATATGGTATTTAGACTGTGCAGAAAACTTGGCTACGGACAGAAGGGAACCAAGACCAGACTTATAGGTCCACTGAATGAAGCATGGATGTGAAGGACCAGGCATTATTATTATTTTAATTTTTTTTTCCAACATCCCTGGGTGAATTCAAAGGAGTGAGGCGTTTTGATTTGTCCAGATTTGGTGAAATAAATCCAGAACTCAGAGATACCAATCTTAAATTCGTTTTAGTTCCAGCTTGTCTGCTGACTATCTATAAATAACAATACATATTAGCATTATAACAGTTCTCATTTACCAAGTGCTCATTACAAGATAAAGAACCCTAGTAGGATGGTGGTGAAGCACTCAGCTCCTAACAGAAAGGTCAGTGGTTTGAACCCACGAGCCACTCCAGAGGAGAAGACTGCAACCTTGGAAACTCTATGGGGCAGTTCTGGTCTGTCCTAGATGACTGCTACAAGTCAGAATCAACTCGATGGCAATGGATTTTTCATAAGAAGATGGGCAAAATGCCTAACCCTTCAGATGTTTTTATCTGCACAACAACAGGCTAAAATAAGTTTTTTATTATTTCCATTTTACAGTGAGGAAATTAAGAGGCAGATAGTGATAGAGAAGGATTAGTTGGGGTTGAACCCAGATCTGACTGACTCCAAAGCCTTGCGAAGAGTTTCCCAAAGTGAAGGGCATCTATTATTTGTGGTATGCAAGATGATTTTAGGTTGGATTAATATATTAGTGTACATGGCTTACTGTATTTTTCAAAAGTTATGTGCTTATTACAATACAAGACTAGCTCATTACAGTAGCAAGGTATGTTTTACAAAATTCTTTAAGAACAAAAAGAGAGTTTTAAAAATCAAGTAGAAGTGATTTTAAAAACTTTAATGTTACATGCTTCACTGTTTTTTAATGATGTAAACAGTAGTACGATGGCACTTATGTACAGCAAAATTCATGAAGTTTGGAAATCGCTGCCCTTTGCCTTACCGATATTTGACTTTATACACTAGTTACGTGATTTAACCTCCCAGAGGCTTGCTTCTTTGTTGTTATTGTTTTTCGTTTTTCCATTTTTAAAGAGGGAAAAAAGAAAACAAACCCACTGCCACTGAGTCAATTCCAATTCATAGCAACCATATATGACAGAGTAGAACTGCCTCATAGGGTTTCCAAGGAGTATCTGGTGGATTCAAACTGACAACCTGTCGGTTAGCAGCTGTAACTCTTAATCACTGTGTCATCAGTGTGTCCAAAAGGGGAAAGGGTCTTGGGCAAATCAAGGCTATCTCAATGATTTGACCTACAAACTACTTTTTAATTCTCTGAAGCCTGTTGTTTTGAACTCATCATCTGGGAGGGTCTATATATCATCTTGGAGTCTGTGGCACTGATCTCAGTGGGAAGGTACTAAAAACCAAAACCAAACCCATTACCACTGAGTCAATCTGGACTCATAGCAACAGTATAAGACAGAGTAGAACTGCCCCATAGAGTTTCCAAGAAGTGCCTGGTGAGTTTCTACCACCTTTGGTTAGCAGATGTAGCTCTTAACCACTATGCCACCAGTGGGAGAGTAGGGTAGGGGAAAGGAGGAAGGTAAATGAAGGCAGAAGGAAGTAGCTGAGTATACCTCTGTCTCCTCCAAACTCAAAAATCTCAGAAAAGAGGACGGGGATAGTGGGAGGGGAAGGTAAGAACCATCTTTAATTCACCAGGTAATGTTTAAGATGCTTCACTTAGGAAGAATGGGGGGGGCGGTGTTTGCAGGATAGGGTGAGAGGAAGTAGAGAACTTTCCAGCTTTAAAATACATTTATGCAATGAGACTTTTTACTTCATTTAGATTTCTACAGAGATTGCAAAAGGGCCACTCACAGGTCTCTTGCCTAAACCCCCAAAGCATGAGGGCCCCCTTACAATCGAGTTCCCAGACTTGGATAAGACTTCTGCAGAATGGCTAAAGATCAATGGCCTCAAAGGTAAGTCACCCCCACTCCCACAAGATAACAGAACGCAGGACACAGATAGCTAAGTAGAAGATGTGGACCCTGTGTGGGGCTTCATGAAGACCGCCTCAAACCCCGTTATTTTTACAGCCAAGAAGCTGAGCTTTTATCAGGTTCTGGCACCCAACGCATTCTCTCCCGTGGAGGAATTTGTGCCTATTCTCCAGAAAACGGTATCATCAACCATTTATGAGGTAATTTGAAAAGGACAGAGAGTTCTCTCCAGCCCTCTGCTTGGGAGTGCTTTTGTGGAATTTCCTGTCTTCTTTCATGTTCAGACAATAAGAATCAGGAAGTGGAGACCAAGGAGCATGGGACCGAGTGGTCTGAAGTGGTCTGAAATCTCTTTTGTCAGTCAGAACCCTAAAACTCTCAACAAAACTACTATAACTACTGTTCTTCAAAGATCTGAAAATATAGCTTGGGAGACAGGGCAAGAGAGAATGTTTTTGGTGCTGTGGTCAACTCCTCGATGAAGGTTTTCCTGCACCCCACTCAGGACAGGCTCGTTGTCCCTTGTGTCCTCACCGTACCTTGTAGAACTCTTATAATACGTTAATATGCTCATATTTTTACATGTCTATATCTCCACCAGACCAGATAAGCTCTTTTGGAGAATCTCTTCCCCAACTGTATGTCTGCAACCACTGATGATAGTTAACTGACAACCAAGAAGTCAATGCATGTTTACTAGGTGGATGAGTAGGCAGAGTAGACAGAAAAAAGTCTGGAAAGAAGAAGGAAAAGAAGGGTAGATGGTTGAATGGCAAAGTTGATGAATGAATGGAAAACAGGCAAGTGGGTGGACAGAGGTATAAAAATATGAACAGATGGGAGTGTTGAAGGAGAAATGAAAATAGGTAACAGGAATGGAATAAAGGATAGATGATGAAAGTAAAAATTAAAGTAAGAGTGGAAGGATGGAGAAACGGAAGGAAGGAATCAGAGATGGATGGAAAGAACCGTGGGAAGGAGGGAGAATGAAAGGAAAGGGATGGAGTGAGGGATGTACAGGTCTTGCAAAGGAGGGATGAATGAATGGATGGAGTGGTGAAGATACGAATGTGATGGCTTGGTGAAAGATGGAAGAGCAGGATGATCAAGCTGTGTTCTCAGTGTGTCCGTGAAAGCCTAGCTTGGTTCCCGAACCTCAGAATCCACGACTAGTATGTTTTCAGATCTCTGGCACTGCTGTCTGGTACCCAAACTCTTCCAACCTGTAATTTCTAAGTAGGACTCAGATACTCCAATGAGCTTCCCGAGGAGGAAGGCTGTCAGCATGGTTCATTCAGAAGACTGCTCTTCTGGAGGCCCTCCACTGCTAGGGGACGATCTGGTTCCAGATGTGCTTAGAGCCTATTTCCCTCTTGTGCATCTGATCAGGGAGCCAGTGCCCAAGTGAAACTTACAGTTTCTTCTCCACATCCGCTTCTGTTTGTCTTCACTTTCCTTTTAACCACGCTGGAGTGAAGAAGGCAATGGTACAATTTGAGTGGCATGACGGGACAGTGAAGAACATCCATGTGGACCCACCCTTCCTCTACGAGTACCAGGTCTGTGATGGCCTAGTCAGTCAGGATAAGGTTGTCGGGGAGAAAGGAAGGAGAAAGGCACCATGGGGTGTGGAGTCACCAAGTTATTGGCTGAAATCCCTCCTGTAAACAGAGCCTGTGTACTCTCCCCATAGGGAACTCTGAATACACCCTTATCCCTGGGCAGGGACCTGGACACCTCAAATATCTCTGCTGTTTAGGGTCAAGATCTCCCTGCTCCCTCATTTGAGGCCAAGGGATATTTTGAGTCTTCTGTTCCTGGTCTGTGGCGGATTCCCATAGTTTAGTAGAATGTTTATATTGTTTGGGTACCCATGGCCCTGGCACACCATGCCCATAAGCCAGTTGGGCTCTCCCACAGACCCCTAATTACCCATCTTTGAGCTAATAATAACACTCAGCATGTATGGCTCATGAATTTGCAGAAAGAGCTCAACAGAGCTATGAGGATGTACGAGAGGAGAATCGAGTGGCTCTCCCTGGCCAGCAGAAGAATCTGGGGCACCGTCTGTGAGAAAAGGTACCTCCCCCAAAGCAGTGTCCTTCCCTCCCTGGGCCTGGTGTATGAAACAGCCCTTATCCACCCATGAAGTCCCTGTCAATAGCATCAGGAGCTGTCCCTTAGATTGTTATCATTGTTGTCAGCTGTTGCTGACTTAGCGCCAGACTCGAGTGACCCTACATGCAGTGGAGTGAAACTCTGCCCTGTCCTGTACCATCCTCTTGGTTGCAACATGACTGTTGCAATCCATAGTGTCTTCACTGGTTGGTTTTCAGAAGTAGAGATTGCCAGGCCTTTCTTCCTAGTCCATCTCAGTCTGGAAGCTCCACTGAGACCTGTGCCATTGGTGGTTCAGGGGTAGAATTCTCAGGTTCCAAGTGGGAGACCTGGTTTGGAATCCCGACTGATGCACTTCATGCAGAGTGACCACCACCCCTCTGACAACAAAGATTTGCATGTTGCTATGGTGCCGAACTAGCAGTTAGATTAGGGATCAGTAACCATTAGCAGACCCTCCTGGAGGAAAAGAAGTCGCCACTGTTACCATCAATATTAATAATATCATCAATGTGTGATTCAGGATTCTTCCAATTAAAAAGTGACAGAGACTAAATGGATATTGGCTTGAGCAAAACAGGGACTTCAGGTTTAGGTAACTGAAAATTCTAGGACAGATTGACAGCTGTCTTCAGGCATGGCTGGATCCAGGAGTTCCTTTACATCAGGAGTCTATCTCCATCTTTCAGCTCTGGTTTCTTGTTTGTTACTCTTATTTTCAGGCAAGCTTTGAGTATTATTATACATAGCTTGTAATTAATAAACCAAGAATGAGAGAGACTTACTGACTTGCCTAAGGCTGCGCTGCTGGGAGAAAGTGGTATTTGAACCAAGGTCTTCTCACTCCAGATTCAGTGGATTTTCTTTTGCTATGGGTACCATAGTGGTCAAGTGTTGTGGCAGCTAACCCAAAGCTTGGCAGTTTAATTCAGCCAGGTGCTGCTTGGAAACTGCATGGGGCAACTCTGTCCTATAGGGTTGCTATGAGTCAGATTTGAATGGGCAGCCGTAGGTTTGGTTTATTCATTGCTGTCTCGAATTAGGAATTGACAGGGGCTGGGACTTACATAAAATTCAAAATAGTAAAAGAAAGGAAAGGCAAAATGGGGCTGTAAATCTTAAGACAGGACAAAAAGGAAACAAAAAGATAAAACAGTTTCCCAAGAGGCCTAGATGCACCTTACACCCTTATTACTTGCCTACCTCTTTTTTCCCCACAAAGCCCTCTACCTATAATAATGAGTGCTAGGACTGTGAGACATGAAAACCATCCCTCACAACTTAAATCATGCTCAGCACCCGAGACTGTCCATTACAGAACCTCCTGAAAGACAAGGTTCCCCAAGCCCCCTAAGTCTACCATTGTAAACCCCTCTGCTGACCTCAAACCATGGAGAAGATTTTTGGCCATCTGTAAATCTGGAATGCCAAAACTCCCCTGGAAAAAACTTTAAATAGTAAAATGGAACAAAATAAACGTTATCTGAGAGATTCGGTTCTCCCTGCAAAGCTTGTGTTTCTTTTTAGGGTGGTTATACTGCTGGATATCTCTGCAACCAATTCCATGTACATTATTCATATCCAACACTCCCTGAGACTGCTGCTGGAAGAGCAGTTGTCCAACAAGGACTGCTTCAACATTGTCGCGTGAGTGGTCCCAGTGGGGCAGAGTGACAGTGGGATGCCACCGAGTCTGGGCGGTTGCTGGGAGGCAGAGGCTGGGGCTACCCAGCATCCAGTGATGGCTACCGGTTTATCTGATTTGGATGATCTTGTTAGGGGCATTGAATAATTAAATGGTTGTAGGAGGTTCCACTGGGGTGAAGGTGAGAAGTGGCCCCAAAACACACTGCTTGATCAGCCAGGATAAAGTAACTCAGCCCATTGCTCCCATTTGGCTTCCAAGCTGGTAAATACGAAAGAGAAAAAGAGGGATTCCCAGGTGTGCCCTAGCCTCTGTCCCAGGTTCAGTTCTAGCAAGCCTCAAGATTTCAAACTTACAGAATTCCAAATCTAAAATTAATTTATGTGTGTGTGCGTGTATGTGTATATAATTAAGGTCATGAGCTCATCCTAGAAAAAGTGCTACATACCTCACTGCTGAATCTCACTATGGTCACCTTCGAAAGACTGCCCTTGGGAAGTTAGGTACCAGCACCAGTACCTAATCCACCCTTTAAAGCAATTTGGGGATTCTTTTTCTGGAATGGCCATTGCACACAGTGGCACAGTGGCAAGTTGGTGAACTTAACTGTATATTTTCTGTGAGGGAGTTTTTAGGCAGTAGACAGATAGCTGTATTGGAACACCCTCCCCACTCACTTGATCTGGCCCCCAGTGACTTTTGTCTTCACCCAAAGATAAAGGAAACATTGAAAGGCAGGCATTTTGATGGTATTCAGGACATCAAGGATAATATGCCAACAGCTCTGATGGTCATTCCAGAAAAAGAGTTCCAAAATTGCTTTGTAGGGTGGACTAGGCACTGGCTTTGGTGCATAGCTTCCCAATGGGAGTACTTCGAAGGCAACCATAGTGATGCTCTGCAATGAGATATGTAGCACTTTTTCTAGGATGAGTTCGTGAACTTCACTGTCGGATCTCCCATGTAAGAAAACATGTGATGTTTCAACAGTCTTCACATGTATAGTTCAGTGGCGTTAACTATGTTTGTCGTGTTGTTCAACCACGACCCTCATCCACTCCCAGATGATACTACCACCCATAACAGGAGCTCAGTGTCCTCTAACCAATGACTTTCCTTTTCCTCTTCCCTCCTGCCTACCCCTGGTAACCTCTAATAAACTTTAGGCAAGTCTCTACATGCTTGCCTGTTCTAGATATTTCGTGTAAGTGGGATCCTATGATATTTTTCCCCAAACACACTTTAATATACATGCATTTTATACCATTTTGATGAATTAGAGGAGACAGAGAGAAATGGAACCCACTTTAAGGTGGGTGCCCATTAAATAAGGCATGTTTGAAATCTATTAAGTCAGCAGTTAGACATTATTCTATACCAGAGCCTAAACTTTGCCTCATAAATTCCACAGAGAAAAAGTGCTTAGAGAAAAGTTTTAGAAAATGTATCTACTCATTATTCATTCCACAAGCTTTTGTCAAAAGCATGCCATATGCCAGTCACTGTGCTTGATATTGAGGACACGGAAGTGAATACGTGCCACACCTGTCCTCAGGGAATTTACAGCCTGGTAGTGGGAGACACGCATGTTAAGAAATAAATATCCTTAAGTGTTTTCCATAGAAATAGGAAGAAGGCTGGCTCTGGAACAGTGAGGGATCCAAGGCAGAATCAAGCCATTCAACCTGGGTTGAGTGAAGTCCGGGAAGCTTCACAGAGGAAGTGATCTCTTAACTGAATCTTGACAAATGGATAGGCATTTGCCTAGCACATGAGAGTGATGAGGGTAATGGAAAGAAAGGCTGTTCTAAGGAAGGAGAACAACATGAGCAAAGGTAGAGAGGCATGAGGTGCTATGGAAGCTTTCAGGACAAGCAAGCAGTTCAGTATGGCTACGGGGCTGAGGACAGGGATGGGGAGGAGAGAATGTGCATGACTAAAACAAAAATGGTGGAGAACTGACATCTACCATACTCAGGGGTTGAAGGGTTTTAGGAAAGTTGATAATTTGATCACGTTTGCATCTTCAAATACTCAAGCAACTATGTGAGAGATGAATTGAAGAAGGCCAGGAGACTTTTAGGGCCTGTTGCAATAGTCTACCCTTGTGCTGGTGGCATGTGAACCAAGGCAATGCAGATGGAAAGAAAGAGGTGTCTGTGAGAGGTATTAGAGAGTGAGAATTGACAGAATATAGTCACTATTTCACTGTAAAGGATGAAGAAATAAAGAGAAGATGTCTGAGGTGGAGCAGATCTTTGGAGGGGGAGATCATTCTAAACACGTAGAGTTTTGGATTCCTAGGATATTCACAAGATGAGTGTCCTGCTGGGAGGTCCAGTGATGGATTCTAGACAGGAAATATGGGTTTCAAAACCATCAACATTTTGGTTAGACGGCTGAAAACATAGGCGTGAATGAGTTCCACCTGTGGAAAGGTTGAAGCAAGACCGAAGACGACTTGAGAGGCACCAGCATTTGGAGGGCAATCAGAAGACAGGAACCACCAAAGAAACACAGGAAAGGAAGACCCAGAGGGGAGGAAGGAAACCCATGAGAGAACGATGTTAGGACGTCAGGGAGAGGAAGGTTTTAGAAAGACCCAGAGACAGATCCCGTAGAAGCAAAGCAAGAAAGGGGAGCAGGAAAGGAATCCATTGAATGTGGCGACAGAGGTCACTGACAGGAAAACAACTAGATGTGATTCTTTGCAATTCAGACTGCCAAACATCGGCCCAGTACTGGTGATAATGTGACCCGGTGAAGTAGTGGGTTAAGTGCTACATCTGCTAACCCAAACATCGGCAGTTCAAATCCACCAGGTGCTCCTTGGAAACTCTGTAGGGCAGTTCTACTCTGACCTCTAGGGTCGCTATGAGTCGGACCCAGCTCAGCACCAGGGGTTGGTTGGTGATAATGTGAAGAAAAGGGTTTGCTCAGAAACCGCTGGTGGGAACACAGTTTGGTCTTGCTCTCTCTATGAAATTTCTTAAGTGTCTAGTCTTCCTCTAATTAAAGTTTTAGCTTATCCCAAGGAAATACTAACATACATGGGCAAAGGTAAATGCACAGTGATAGTCAATGCCAACTAATAATACAAATTTGGAAATAAGTTGAATGAGCATAAAGAGGAAATTAGTGAAATAATCCTCTCAGCGCAACACTCTGCCACCTTTCAAAACAGTGAAAGAGATTAATGTAAATGGACATATAGAGATGTCCTCGTAAGTCCAAATGAATGGGAACAAACAGGTTACAGATGGTACATATTATATCATTCTGTTTTTGTTGACATGTATTTACATAGTCATTTTAAAACTCAGAGAATGTAAGAGCAAATAGTTAAAAGAAATTGGGTGGATAAATTAGAGGAATTTTCTCTTTCTGTATATTGTTGGAATTTTTAGAAATAATAAAAAAAGAATTTATTATTCAACAGTAAGAGAGGCTTTCCATTGCAAAAGGAGTAAAAAAAAAAGTCATTATTAATATGTATGAGAGAACTTCCCAAGTTCAAAGCTTGGCTGCAATGGTTAGGGAGGGAGTGGAAAACAAAGAGTGGTAGGAGACTGTTTTCTCAGGGAGCTTGACCAAAAAGAAAAGGGAGAGCTGGAGATGAAGTGAAAAAGGGAAAGGAAGAGAGAGAAAGAACTCTGAGCGAAGGAGGAAGTTTATTGTATGCTTTTTTTATTGTGATTGTGTGAAAGTGTACAATCCAAGTTAAATTTGCATGCCCACCTATCTGCAGCTCCTCTGCTCTCCTTGCCCAGTGACAGCACACTCATCCTTTCCGTTCTATACACGTCATATCCTGTTAACAATCTCCTGTCCCCTCCTCTCCACAAAATGTTTGCCATTTCAAAATTTTTACCTGTACAGTGCAGTGACATTGATGGCATTGATCATACTGTACAGCTGTCACCATGTGCCATTTCCAGATCTTTCCATCACTTTTAGTAGAAACTCTGGATCCCTCACACACGAACTCCCCCATTTCTCCTCCCTTCAGCCCTGGTCACCACTGATAAGTTTTGGTCTCTATACTTTTTTGTCTGTTCTAGACATTTCCTTTGAATGGGATCATACAACATGTTTGTTCTCTGTGACTGACTTATGTCAGTTAGTGTAATGTTTTCAAGGTTTGCTTGTATAGTAGCATGTATCAGGACTTCCTCTTTCTGGCTGGGTAGTACAACTTTTCTTGCTCTCTGAAAGTAAAGCGTTCCTGTGAAATCTTTTATTAGCCAAAATGACTTAAAGTGAAGAGGCCACTACCACTAGTTTCTGTGGGAAAATTGTTTTAGCATTCCTGGATTCAAAAAATAACCTATCAAATAACACTCAAAATGTGAAATGCCACTGTCAAAGCTGTAGCGGCTTGATGCTGAGGTGCTGAGTGTAGTTCGCAGGGGAGGAGCTGGGTGACGCCACTCTCACTGTTTGCAGTACACAACTAAAACCAAACCCACTGCCGTCCAGTTGATTCTGACTCATTGTGACCCCGTAGACAGAGTAAAACTGCCCCCTAGAGTTTCCAAGGAGTGCCTGGTAGATTTAAGCTGCTGACCTTCTGGTTAGCAGCTGTAGCTCTTAACCACTATGCCACCAGGGTTTCCTGGGGGGTGCAAACTGCCTCTTTAACAACACGCTGCAAGACACTGAACACTATTTCTGTTTTCCTCTTTTTTCATAAAAGGGAAAATTCTCTATTTCTTTTGGTTAGTGAAAAGAAATACTAATACAGGTCTTTTGTAAAAGCTAAAGTGGTGTCAAGTTTTGAAAAGTGGGGTGTACTTGTATACCATTTTGTATGTATACTACAGTTTAGCCATTCAGATTTTAATGGATGTTTAGTTTGTTTCCACTTTGGCTACAAGGAACATTGGTGTACAAGTATCTGTTTGCATTCCTGCTTTTAATTTTCTTTGGTGTACCCATGTCTAGGAGTGGAATTGCTGGTTCATATGGTAATTCTATGTTTGACTATTAAAGGATGGAGGAAATTACTTTTTTATACTTTATTTTAATTTTTGTGGGAGGAAGTCATCTTTTAGTATGAAGAGGCTTAAGCATGTACAAAAGCAATGGAGCAGAGGGACGCAGAGACAAGCGGGAATGTGTGTGCGTGTGCATGTACGTGTGTGTGTACATGTGTGTGTACATGTGTGTGTACGTGTGTATATGTATACCTAGCTACATGTGGCTCTGGACAAGGTCTGAGAAGAGATTGCCAATGATGTGATCAAGAGCCCAGATGGAGGAATTAGTCTTAGATCAAAGAGGAGACACCTGATAAAAGAGATAAATCCTCTTTTCAGGTATCCTATAGCAAAAAGGAGATATGCATTTTTTTTAATAACTGTAGGACAAATGGAAAACCTGGTGGTGTCATGGTTAAGTGCTGTGGCTGCCAACCAAAAGGCTAGCAGTTCAAATCTGCCAGGCACTCTTTCGAAGCTCTATGGGGCAGTTCTGCTCTGTCTACAGGGCCACTATAAGTTGGAATCAACTCAGCGGCAGTGGGGTTGGTTTCGGTTATAGTACAAACAGAAAGCATGTATTGGGCAGAACCGGTACTAGGAGAGGTTAAAAAGGGTGGAATCGTTGATTCCTTGTGGAATGGGGACATACCCCTGGAGAAGGGAGAGGGTATATGTTATAGCCAGCAAGGCAGGTAGAAAGCTTGGTGAAGCTGGTCATCACTTGTCCTGATTCTAAGCCCAGCTCTGTTCACACCTCAGGTATGCTGGGATAGGCAAGACAATTCCATGACCAGCCCAAGTCAGTGAGATTCTCCCATTTTGGAGGCATAAGCAGAACTGTGCTCCCCTAGAAGCCTGGGGAGCCCAAAGTGCTGGACCACGTGACTCTTGCCTAAGAACGAGCCCCCTTTTCTTCTTTCAAAGGTTTGGAAGCACAGTTGAAAGCTGGAGGCCTGAGATGGTTCCCGTGAGCCACGACAATTTGCAGAGTGCCTGGCGGTAGGTAACTGCATGATGCTGTGCCCAAGGGCAGCCCTGGCCGTGGTATGTCCTCGGTCTCCCTCTCGGCCAGGATGTGGCTCCCTGGAGTCCCTGACCTCTAGCCGACATGGGCAGAAGTCAGAAGACAACTGCTTTCCACTCCCGGCTCTCTCCCTGACACCACGTGAGCCCTCTTTTCCTGTATGGCCTCGTAGGTGGCCTTCTTTCTCAACACCCTCCTCCTCTGCCTACCCAGGTGGGCCCTGAGCCTCCGATGCAAGGGCAGCAGGAATGTCCTCAGCGCCCTGCGGAAGGTGGTGGAAGTGGACTTCAAGGACAAAGACAAATATCAATCCCAAAGCATCTATCTCTTCACTGGGGGCATCCCTGACCAGGACATGGTGGGTAGGCAGGGTCCCGGGCCCCGTGATCCTTAGTGAACCCCAAACTCCTCCAGGTGGAACCTAGCTACTGTTTTCTCCAGCGTAACTTTCTAAACCAGCACATCACAAACGTGAACAACTCATGTGGAGATCTTAACAAGCTGCAGGTCCTGAGTTAGTCAGTCCTGGGCCAAACCCGAGAGTCTGCATTTCTGACAGAGATATCACTATTGCTGGTCAACAGACTACGCTTACATAACAGCCAGCATCTCTAGGCACCTCTCCAGACCACACCTACTAGGTTGTTGAAACTGTAACCCACGCTCATTCATTTCTGTCCTCAGTGCTGGGTACACAGTAGGCCCTCAAGAAAAATTATTAGGCTGAATTGACCTGAGGCCACCATGGTGGGTGTCTTCTGCTCTCTCTCCCCGCAACAGCCCGTGCTGAGTGCTTACATGGCTGAGGCCTGTGGGGGCTGTGACCTCCAGCTGAATGTGTGTCTCTTCTACGTGGGTGAGCCACAGGTGGACAGCATGCCCCTTGCCTGCTATGCCAGCTGCTCCGACACAGCCAACGCCTACAGGGAGGCCGCCCGGGCTGCTGGCGGCCGCTTCCACTGGTTTGGAGACACAGGTGCATGAGCGTGGGCTGACCCTCCCACCTCTCTTTCTGGTCAGCTGTTTTAGTTTCAATGTAGCTCCCTTCTGCAGTAGATGCATTCCAGAAAACCCGTATGCGAAAACGACCTTTAGACATGTTGGTATTGGCTGTGAGTCAGCTACGGGTTCATGGTGACTCCGTGCTAAACAGAAGGAAATGCTGCCAGGTGCAACACTGTCCTCATGGGTTACAGAATCTATAGCTGTGATCCCTAGGGTTTTCAGTGACTGATTTTCAGAAGTAGACCACCAGGCCTTTCTTCCTAGTCTGCCTCAGTCTGGAAGCTCAGTCTGGAACCTGTTCAGCATCATAGCAACAGAGATCACTTTAGAGTATCCTAGAATGCTAGAGATGATAGGAACCTTAAAGAACCCCAAGTTTAGTGTTTCCCAAAGGGTGGTAGGTTCAGAACAGGGGGCTTGCAAGATAGTTGTAGGTGGTACATGGAGAAACAATTTTTATTATAATAGGTAAACACATGTTTTGACACTTACAAAAAGGCTAGCTTGCCACTGTAAGCAGTGGCCTAAATTTTCTTTCTAAGATATACTTCCAAGTAAACAGAAAGTCTATTGATGAAGCACATGCATTGATCATGAGTTAGGTGTTAATGGAGATAAAGCAAAAATTGTGACAGTGATGTAGGAGTGGCCGAGGCTTGGGACACACCTGGTGCATGCCAGCCTCCCAGATTTACAGGTAAAGAAACGACTCCCAGGTCATGATGTGGCTGTGGTCACACAGTTGGTGGCATGGCCCAGCTCTCATTCCTGGACCCTGCTTCCCAGCTCTCTCTTTCCATGAGAAGTGTGGGCATGCACATTTAAATTATTATTATTATTGGTTATTACTAGTAGTAGCACTTATGTGACAGCTTCACCACCTGTCTGTCAGTCTGTCATCCTGCGGTGGCCATGCTGCTGGGAGCACTGCCACTAGTATTTCAAATACGAGCAAGGTCACCCATGGTAGACAGGTTTCAGCTGAGTTTCTAGACTAGACTAGAAAGAAAGACCTAGCAATCTACTTCTAAAAATTAGCCAATGAAAACCTTTTGGAAGGCGAGGGCCCTGGGTTGGAAGGCCATCAGAACACACAGAGTCTGCAACAGTGGACTGAGGCATGCCACTATTTACGACGATGATGCGGGACCAGGCAGCATTTCCTTCAGTTACACATAGAGTCACCGTGGGTTAGAGCTGACGTGATGGCAAGTGACTCCAACCTGCAACAGCTGTTACATGCCAGACACTGTAGTAAGCATTTCGCACGTGCTGTTCAGTGTTATTCGTGTGTGATTCATTCCTCACAATAACCCTCTGATATAGGTATTATTGCTGTCTTAGTTTTACGACGGGAAGCTGCGATAGAGACCTTAGTGTCTTACTTATCCTGGAGCACACAGGTAGTAAGTGGCAGAACTAGGCATCTAAACCAGTCAGGCCGGCTTCGGTTTCTGTTCTTAGCCTCTGAAACCAGGCCCTCTCAAATGAGTCACCAATATTCTCTATGGATACTTACCTGGTGCTGTTACCCTCCTTCCTATAGATACTAGTTATTGTAAATAATTCCAGGGTGAGTGTTTTTATTCGAGGGGCAGCAAGCCCTTTGCTCCTAACCCTACTCTTGTTAGGGATGAGAGTTCTTGGGTGGGTGCCAGGGCACTGGGTCCCCAGGCCAGCTCCATTCCTGGTAGCTTAGTGAGGTGCCTGTCTGTGCCCTTCACACGGCATGGTGCATGGGGTGGTCATGGCCCACCCTCAGCCCAGAAAGGCCCTACCCTGGCTCTCAGGCCGGAGTCACCTCCCTATGGCCACATGCCTCCAAATGTGAATATTGCTGGGATTGCATTCCTTCCTCACACTGACTCTGGGCTTTTTGTCCAGGAATTTATGAAAGCGACGACATTAATGCCATTGTGTCTGAGATGGAAAAGGCTCTCAGCTACTCCCAAAAGGTGAGCTCAGCGACCTGACTGGTGGACAGGCAGACCTGAGATGAAACCCTGGTGTTTCCCAGAAGGAATTGGGTTTGGGTCTGTGTGCTGTGGCTACCCTAACCGCCTTTGAGTTCCTGAACACAGCAAGCTTGTTTCTCAGCTTCCTAATCCAAGGGTTTTTGCACCTACTGTCTCCTCAACCTGCAATTCCCATCCCAGGTCAGAACAAGGATCTGGGCTGGGGAATAGGATTTGGGCCATTTGGGGTCCTGGGGGTAGACAGAGGATGTATGGATTGCTGTGGTCAAGGCAATGGGAAGAAGACACATCCTGTCTTACTTTTTTTTAGTGTTACAAGGTTCTTTTTTGTTGTTACCATGGTAAAATAGAAGGAGCTCTTGTGGCGCAGTGGTTAAGTGCTCAGCTGCTTGCTGAAAGGCTGGAGGTCTGAACCCACCAGCCACTGTGAAGGAGAAAGATGTGACATTCGGCTTGCATAAAGATGGCAGCCTTGGAAACCCGGTGGGGCAGTTCTACTCCGTCCTGTAGGATCTCTGTAACTCAGAATGGACTCAAAGGCAGCAGGTGTGGTTAAATACCCTGAACATTAAAGGTGCCATTTTTTACTATGAAGTATGCAACTCAACAACATCAAGTATATGTTCTGCAACCACCGCCTCTGTCTCTTGCCTCCTATTTTAAACACATCCCTTTTCAGGGAGGACCCATGGTCCTCACTAGACTGTGAACTCAGCTTCTTGGGGCAAGGGAGCATATCTGCGTGTTCTTTCCCTCTCCTGCAATCCCTCGGACTTGCCTCAGCCCTGTTCTCCCTGAGAGAGCTCCTCTTCCGGGCCTTGTCACCCTGTCGTCGGTCCCATCTCTCATCTGAGAAAGTCATTCACAAGATGTTAGCAGCTAAGAATGGCTTCAGCTACCCTTCAGAGAACACTTGAATTTTAATGGTGTCTTCTAGTGCTTTGAGAGTAACTGGTTCTTGCTGTTCATTGCCATCAAGTCCGTTTCAGTGCCCGCTCATAGGGACCCCATGTGTGCAGAAGAGAACTGCTTCATAGAGTTGTCAAGGCTGTGGCCTTTTTTGGAAACCCTGGTGGCTAGTGGGTAAGTGCTATGGCTGCTAACAAGGTCAGCAGTTCAGATTTACCAAGTGCTCCTTGGAAACTCCATGGGGCGGTTCAACTCTGACCTATGGGGTTGCTGTGAGTCAGAACTGACTCCATGGCAGTGGATTTGGCTTTAGGGTTTGGCCTTTCGGCAGCAGATAACCAAGCCTGTCCTCCTAGATGCCTCTGGGGAGGTTTGAATGGCCAGTCCTTCACAGTGAGTAGTCCAGTGGGTAACCATTGGTGCTACCCAGGGACTGAGAAGGATTCCTGGGGAACATTTTTGGTAACTGGGATATTTGGAGGCAAAGGGAACCAAGCGTTGTTTCACTGGCTGGCTGGCATCGGGGGTCAGCCCGGGCACATGAAGAGCTGGGAGGCCTTGGTAGCTGCTGGGCTCACAGTGTCTGACAGCAAGAGCTCTGTTTTGAAGGCAGGTCCCACCCTCTCAATGGTACCAATGGCAGCAGCTCTGGGTACTGAACAGCAGGGGCTTGGGCAAGTCACTTCTGCCTGTGAAGCTTTGGCTTCCTTGTCTTTAAAATGGGGAGAAAGCACACACACACGCACACACACACACACACGCGCACACACACACACACACACTTTTTTACCTCAAAACCCAAAGTCCTCTCAGAATGTTCAGTAGGAGACGAGTCATATATGTCCTGAGGCATCTCCTTGGGTCTGTCCTGAGCCCCTTTCTGCAGAGGTTCCTAACTGACACATTGAGGCTACTGGCCACCACAGAGGCCAGGCCACTGATGGGAAAGACTGCCTGCAGCCCGTGCCTCCCCGTACAGCGAGCGTGCCTCGTTGGCAGAGGTTTGGGCGCACCAGGTGTGTGTTAGCCCGCTACCCTCCCTATGTGGCCGTTACCGTTACCGACAGGCTGTGTCTGCGGCGCCCTCGTTCTCAGGCCGGTCTCTAGAGACAGAAAGGAATCCGGGGGGTACCAGGGCCCCAGGCTCCCGAGCCTCCCTGCTGTGTGTGTATGTTCGTCAGTGTGTGTGTGTGCATGTGTGTGAGTGTGTATGTGGAGTGAATGTACGTGTATATCAGTGTGCATATACATATATGTACGTCAGTATGTATGTGTGTACATGTGTGTCTTGTGTCTGTATGTGTATGTCAGTATGTATCATGTGAGTGTGTGTACATGTGTGTTGTGCCTATATGTGTGTGTTGAGTAAGTGCATATGTGTATCTCTGTTGTGTGTGTGAATGTGAATGCTTGTGTATGAGTCTATTACATGTACACATGTGTGTGAGTGTATGTGTGTGAGTGTGTGAGGGAGTATGTTTGTCTGCCTGTCTGTCTGTCCACTGCCTGGAAGCACACAGCCGTTGGGGTGCTGCTAACACCCACCCCCATTGCAGTGTGCCTTACTCGTGGCCTCTCTGAAGAACCAGTCGGGGAAAGAACAGGACAGCACTGCTCTCCCTAAAGAAAAGCCAAAGATGCCGAAGCCAAGGAGCCAGCGCAGGAGCCCACATCCTCCCAGGCCCACAGCCCCCTCTGTGGGCAGAATGGTTTGACTCCCCTTGCGGGGAACACATAGATGACTTGGTTTACATCTTGTCTCCTGTTCTTTCCTAGGTCTTAACAAGACTGGGGCCAAAGTCCCCGGGGCCCAGGGCCAGTGTGAGTGGGGGCAGGGTCTTCAGTGACAAGTGTCCCAGGGTGCCCCCAACCCTGACTTCCAGAGGAAGCAACTCCCCTGTGGGATCTCCTGCTCAGCTCTGGGGGCGCCTCAGGCCTCCTCTCCGCCAGCCACACTTGGCTCTATCTGGCTATCTCAGCCTGGTTTCCAAGCTCCATGCTGAGGACTCCATGGCATGAGCACCCTCCACTGCATCTGTGGCTCGGGGGCAGGAGGCTGATCTGAAGGGCCTCCAGGGGTGTCTAAGGGGCTCTTGGTGCCACCGCTGCCCATGACTTAGCACGGCAGATGGGCACAAAAGCCTGGGGGAGGGCCTATGCCTGTGAGGGGCTGGTCTCCACTCACAACCTGTCAGATCTGTCCTGTGTAAAATACTGTCAGCAGTCAGGAGTCTAGGGGGATAACCATTGGAAGACCCTAGAATGAACAGTGCTTATGAGCAAACGGGGCACTGAGATGTACGAGTTCTTCAGGCTTCACTGGCCACAGGCTCCCTGAGCACACAGCAGGTTTTCTGAATGTGGAAACCTTCCAGGAGATTCTGTCCACACAGGCATTGCCAGTGTTCAAAGAACTCCACCAGGTTTGGGGAGCTAACCCAGAAACATTGCCCTCTCCCGCTTTTGCTGTGGTGGTGTCGGGTGAAATCCTGGGATCTCAGGACCTACTCTTGGGACTCCGGTGGTTGCTGAGCTGGTTTTGTATAAGGAGGTTAGGCCACCCCAAGGCCTTTGATGGGAACCCTGAGAACATGGCCAGAGGCTTCCAGACCTTTCTCATGGTGCCTGGTCCAGAGGTCCCCTCTGCCAGCATGGGGCCCTGGTGATGTGGGGCACAGAAATGACCTGAATGGTTGCTTGTCGTGCCGGAGGGCCAGAAATCCCCATGGGGCAGGAAATGGGGCAGGTAACTTGTGGACGTAGTTCTGGCAAGTCCTCTGCTGTCCTAGTACTCTCTAGCATGTTCTCTCTTTCTGTCTTTGTCTTTCTGTCTCTCGCTCTCTCTCACACACACATGTGTACTTTTTGACCTCAAAACCCAAAGTCCTCTCAAAATCTTCTGTAGAAGATGTGTCAGACATATCCCAAGGCCTCCCCTTGGGCCTCCCCGGAGCCCCTTCCTGCCACCCCTTGGGCCTCCCCAGAGCCCCTTCCTGCCACCCCTTGGGCCTCCCCGGAGCCCTTTTCTGACAGATTGGGATGACCGGGGTACTGCCCACCGTGGAGACCAGGCTCCCGATGAGAAAGACTGCCTGTTTTCTAGACCACTAAAGATGACTCTGGCAGAGAGAGGAGTCCCCTCTTGAAAGCTCTGAACTGGCGTCCACTCAGTGGCAAAGCAATCATCCCACCAGGTAAAGCACAGCCGTGGTCAGCCTGGGTAGGCAGGCTGGAGGGACCTTCCCCAGGCACGGCTGAGGCGAGCCCCTGTGCCATGAGGAATCCTGTATCCAGAATGAGAGTCACTAAGACAATCAGTGATCATGAGTCTTGGTCATGTCCCAGCCATTCTACTAAAATTGTCCAATGTAAAGCCTCCGAGAATTCAATGTAGCAGGTATTCAATCAGTTGCTCATTTTACAGGTAAAGAAATTCAGGCCCAGGACAGCACGCAGTTGGCTGTGACACAGCGCCAGTGTTTTTATGAACACCTTCACCTCATAGGACCTAAGTCCATGATTCTAACTTCTGGTGTCAGTGGCATAGCACAGTGATTCAGAGCATGCTGTGGAGTCAGCAAGACTCAAGCTGGAATCTTGGCTCTGCTTCTTGTTAACTGAGTCTCACATGTCTCATCTGTACATTGGGTTGGCAGGGTGGGGGATGTTCAAACAAGCCTATGGATGGAAAGCACTGGCTACCAGGCCCAGTAAAACTCCTCACCCCAATTGCAGTTGGGTGGACTCCAGCTCTTAGCAACTCTATGGGTATCAGAGCAGAGCTGTGCTCCCCAGGGTGCTCAATGGATGATTTTTAGAAGTAGATCACCAGGCTTCTCTTACAAGGTGCCTCCTGGTAGGTTCCAACCTCCAGCCTTCTGGCTAGCGGCTAAGCATAGTCATCATCGGTACCTCCCGGTATCAGGACTTGGTATCTGGCAGCTCTAGCTATTGCTGATCCAGGCAAGGCTAAGGGGCACCAGGGCACCTCAGGGCCACCGTAGAGTGCCATCTTCCAGAATATACTGCATAGGTGAAGCTGAGAAAGATCCCAAGCCAGGTGAGGCAGCTCACACAAACCCACAAGGCTGATCCAGCCAACAGGCCAAATGTCCCCTAGCTCCAGCTCAGTCTGTGAAAGAATGGACCACAGGGCAGAAGAGGAAGAAGACAAAGTCACAGGAAGCAGAGGCATCTTTCTCACTGTTTTATATGGATGCAGGGAACAATGTGGGTAAGTTGAGGACAGGAACCGTGTCTAATATCTGGGCCACCCCTCACCCTGTGGGAGGCGTAAGCGCAGCAGGCTGCCTGGGAAGGAGGTCCATCTGAAGCAGGCCTGTTCTCAAACAACTCAAACCTCCTAGACAGGGAGACAGACTTACAGAGTCTTGACACCAGCAAGAGAATGGGAAAGTTAATACTGAATATGAGATCCCCCTTATATGAGTATGAGGCACTCAGCTTCCACCAGCTGGAGCAGGAGGCAGTGCCCTTGGCACTAAGGCTGACTTGGAGGGGATGAAGATGATTCCTGTCAGCAAACCTCATCAGATCCTGTGATATGGTACCCATCCCCATAACACATCACTGATGTGATGGAAAATGAGGTTCCCTTAGCAACCTTCCACCTAATAGCCTCCCCTTCTACGTCTCAGCAAACTGCACAGAACAAATGTACAACTGACTTGATTGATACGGAAAAGGGAAAAGTGGGAGGAGAACTGGGCCTTGAGGCACATGATAACCTCACTGTGTTTTTTCTAGGCTCAGTGTACGAGAAGTACCCTCAGAGAAAGGGTATAAGGAGGATCAGATCTGCTACTGAGTTGCCCAGGAAAGACAAAATCTGTTCAAGCCAAGAGGTATTGTCTCCACCAACACCTGCCCGTGAGGCAATAGTTCCATCCACAAACCGTTATTTGTACGAAGGTGGGCCTCCTCAGACACAGAGACAAATCTGCTTAGAATGACTGCTTAATGTGGTGATGAGGAAAGGGTTAAGTAGACCTAGGATCAATACCTGGGTCTGCCACTTCCTCACTGGGCGACCACGGCAAATCACTTAGCTACTTCTAGTCTCAGTGTCTTTATTTGTAAAACAAAACAATTGTACTTATCTAATAGGACTGGGGAAACCCTGGTGGCCTAGTGATTAAGAGTTACAGCTGCTAGGGGGCAGGGGACAATGATCTTAGGCAAAATCGAAGCCAACTGGCACAACTAGCATTTTGCTAAGAGGGCTCTCTGAATTCCACATTGGTGAGTGGGATCTGGGGTCTTAAAAGCTGCCAAGCTGCCATCCGAGGGCACGGCAAATGGTCCCAACTCACAGGAACGGATGCTCACCGAGGACCAAAATGACATGGGGTAAAGACAACCCAGAAGATAGACAGACCCACATAAGTGGGTGCCTACATAGACTTGAGACCAGAAGAACTGGATGGTGCCTGGCCACCACCAGTGATAGCCATGATGGAGCTCACTAAGTTGAGTCTCACTGGTAACAGAAGAATAAAAAGAGATACACCCTGAGATCTCCACTAAAAGACTGTAACTGATGGTCCAGTGATTTCAAGGTTCCCCTGGGAGCCTGGCCTCTGGCCCTGATGCTGCCCTTGCCCATAAATCATAATGAAGGTCCACTCTTCAAACACAAATGGATTGGACTTGGTGATGCAGAGTGACCATATATTGGATGCACTTTATGGTTCTGTGCATCTATAAGATATCATCCTGCTGACCTCTGGCTGGAGGAAGGCAAGTGGGTGGAGAGGAGGGGAAAGGAGACTGTTGGGAGGATGAGACACATATGGAGCAGAGAGGAATAGTGTACTGTCACAGGGCAGGGAGAGCAGTGGAAGCTGCATATAGGTGGGCATGTAAATTTATACAGGAATGTACATTTTCACTCAGTTATAATAAAAAAAAGTTACAGCTGCTAACCAAAAGGTCAGCAGTTTGAATCCACCAGCTGCTCCTTGGGAAACCCTAGGGGTAGTTCTACTCTGTCCCATGGTGTTGCTAGGAGTCAAAATAGACTCGATGGCAGTGAGTTTGTTTTTTGGTTTAATAAGACTGATGTGAGGGCTACATGAAGTGTGTTTTGTACAAAGTACACTAAATGGTATCCGGTGCTTTATTTGCAAGTCACAGAAATACCACTCCTTGTTTATATGAGGACTGCCAATTGAGTTCATAAACTCATCCTAGAAAACATGCTACATACCTCACTGCTGAATATCACTATGGTCACCTTCCAAGTACTCCTCTTGGGAAGCTATGCACTGACACTTGTGCCCAATCCACCCTTCAAAGCAATTTTGGAGCCCTTTTTCTGGAATGGCTGTCAGAGGCTGTCATCGTATGACCACTCATGTCCTGTATGTCATCCAAATGTCTTCCTTTCAATATTTCCTTTATCTTTGGGTAAAGATAAAAGTCACTGGAGGCCAGATCAGGTGAGTAGGGAGGGTGTTTCAATACAGTTATTTATGTACTGGCTAAAAACTCCCTCACAGACAGCTCTAGAATTAAGTTTGCAAACTTGCCACCATGCCCCCGAGCTCAATCGCCGTCCCAGAAAGAGTTCCAAAGTTGCTTTGAAGGGTGGACTAGTCGCTGGCATCAGTGTATAGCTTCCCAAGGGGAGTACTTCAAAGGTGACTGTAGAGAATTCAACAATGAGGTGTGTAGCACTTAGAACAACTAAGTTCGCAGACTTGATTCTCAGACCTCATAGGCATAACCTCATAGGCATAAACTAGGTACAATGTCTTTCTTCCCATAAGCATCCCATAAGAGTGTGAGCAGGGCTCTGGATGGGCCAGTCCTGAATGCCGTTCTTTGAGTGGTTTGGGCATGCGCATTCTTGTCCCCATCTTTGAGCCAAGGAGACTAGGATTATCCTGATAGGTTCAGAGTCTGAACTTCAGACCAATCAGGGCTCTTCATCTAAAGCGTGTAGGGGAGGGTAGAAATGGATGTTGTGGAAGCTCTGCAAGTCCGCCAACCCAGGCAGTATAGGTGCTCAGTGAATTTTGTCCCCGTGCCTATATTTTTGTGTATCTCCACCTGTAGCCAGGGAAGGAGTCTGCGTGGAACAGATGCTCAAGGAGGGCCTAGGAACGCCCCAGGTCAACCATCTGAGGTCAATTTTAAAAATGAGTTTTACAGAGGGGAGTCACAGAGTCATTCACTTAAAGCTGAACTGTCTGAGATAACGGAAACGCTGGTGGTGTAGTGGTTCAGTACTACGTCTGCTAAACAAAAGATTGGCAGTTCAAATCCACCAGGCACTCCTTGGAAACTCGATGGGGCAGTTCTACTCTGTCCTATAAGGGTTGCCATGAATTGGAATCAACTTGAAGGCAGAGTGTTTGTTTTGGGTTTGGTACCTGAGATAATGGTTCTTGGTGTTGTTTGTTCTCCTTTATTTTAAAGTGGGTAGCCAATTATGGGCTGAAAAAACTGAAGATGGAGATCTCCAGACACATCGGTCCCAGTTGCACTCATCAAAAGGCGGGACAGGGGTCGGCATCGGCCAAACACTGCAGCGTCCTCCCCAGCGTGGAAATCAATGTAAGTCATAATTGTTGGTTTTCCCCAAGTCCTGCTTTTTCTCTTCTGCAAATTGCTCAGAGCAGTGTGATGGTGGAAAACACCATGTGAATGCACAATACCTTGGCTTCTGTGCCTACTGTTAAGATGCTCCCGTGCCCTCAGGAAGCAGGAGATACAGAATCTTGTTGGAAGAAAAGCCAACCCCCATAGTATTTTGGAGAGCATCCTGGGTTAGGGGGAGTGAGGGCGTAGGGCAGTGGTTGAAGTCGTCACCAGTAAGGAGTTATGGCCCCGGCATTGCCGTAGTTCTGTTGGGATGGTGAGATGACTGGGGTGGGAGGAGGGGAAATGAGAGGGAGGGGAAGGGCATGAGTAGAGGGATCTCTTCTTTACTTTCTTTTGCGGGGGGGAAGGAGTAATTTTTATATTGCTTTGGCTATGGACCAAGTACATCTACAGCAAAACGAAGCTAAGCATGCTTTTTTATAAGACCCCATTTACAACCTTGTCCTTTTAGACTGCACTGTCAACAACAGGAGAAACTGCAAAGCTCAAAATAGCCACCAAAGTTAAATTATCTACCAGAAGAACTTCATGGTTGTTTCATAAACCTACCCTCTCTCCATCCCAAAGCAATCTTTTAGTTTGAAATTTGTGGACATCACACCCACCAGGGGATTTGCCATTAAGAGTTTTCAGTTTTAAATTTGGAGATAATGTGATTTTTATTACTACAGTGACCACTTTGTCCAAAGCCATCATCCCAAATTCCCTACTCCTTCCTAAAACCATAAATCCTGGTAGCTTAATAGAAACAAAAACTTTTCTAGATTAAAAAAATATATATGTATGTTTAACAGATGTTTTGGGAATTAATCAAGCTCAAGTAGAATAGGCTGTTCTGGTTGTCGATGGGGAAATGGAGAATTTCACCGAGGGGTGAGGTGGCGAGGATTTGGCTCCCATGCCTTGATGCAGGGACTGGTAAGACACCTTCGGTGGACGCTCTGCGAAATCGAAATGTACATCACACGCCTGGAGAAGGTGATGAAGCGCTATGTCCAGAGGCTGCAGTGGCTGCTGTCTGGTGAGTCTTCCAGTTGTCATTGAAGGCAGAAGGGCATGAGGGACCCCTGGTCAGTCCTTCCCAGGCCAGGGCCTCAGGAGCTGTCAGGACAGGATGACAATCTGGGTATAACATGGCTTCTGGGTGCAGAAGTCTGGCAAGGTGCTGTTTGTCGATGGTCAGGTGACAGGGAGATGGTACACAGGCCAAAGACCACCACAGAGGACCCATATGTCAAAGGTACTCCTCAAGACCACCCCACAACGCCACCCTCCATGCCTTTCCTGCCCGGATATGACCGAAGCATTCACCTTCTAGAGCCTTCCATGAAGTCAGAGATGGTGAGGGGATCCTTACAAAGGTGAAGAAGCCTTCCCTTCTTTATAAACAGCACCAAGACCCCATCAGGAGGGGGATGAATGGCCAAGCTGAGGAGAGTCAAGCTCACACTCAGAGGAAGATAGGCTGGGAATCGAGAAATGGTCTGAAGCACCCAGTCCAAGAACCAGATGAGAGAACATTTATTTAGGCTTTGGGGTCTTGGAGGGTTGCTGGGGCAATAGGAGGAAGGAGACAGCCTTGTGTAGTAATCCTGCAGGTGGAAACGCTGATGGCATGATGGTTAAGTGCTACGTCTGCTAACCAAAAGGTTGACAGTTTGAATCCCCCAGGTGCTCCTTGGAAACCCTATGGGGCAGTTCTACTCTGATCTATAGGGCTGCCATGAGTCAGAATTGACTGGAAGGCAGTGGGTTTGGTTTCTTGGGGTTTTGCAGGTGGCCCTTTGCATGGCCATTAGTCCAGTCCTCTGGAGTAGAAGCTGATATAAACAGTCCTTGGGCAGTGGAGTAGAGCAACGACTGCTGCTTTCTAAAGCCCCTGGAGGGGCTGCAGGCCCAGGTGTAGCCATCAGATCAGATCCCGAGATGGGATACAGAGCTTGCATGCCCCTCCCCACTTCCAGTTCTTATTTACCACCAGGAAGAGTATGAAGAGCAGAGATTCTCCCAGTGTTTCGTAGCACAAGGCTCCCACCTCACCTACCCAAACATATTCTTCAACTCCTCAAAACTTTCCCAGGGCATGCTTTATTGATTCAGTATTCAAACAGGTGTTGCTCTCCTGCCAGGTGCTGGGGAGACAGCGGGAGGCAAAACCCACCCTGGTCCCTGAGCTCATGGAGCAGTTGCTCTAGGAAGGAACAGACATTAACCCAAGAGTCTCACAGTTCTCTACAAGTCTAAAATTGGAACTGTGACATGTGTCAGGAGGTAAGGGATATGGTACAGTAGGCCTGTAGCAGGGACAGCTGGCCTGGAAGGTCAAAGAAGGCTTCCTACGGAGGTGATACCTGAGCTGAGATCTGAAGACTGCGTTGATACTAAGTGGGCAGAGGCCCTGACTCAGACTGCGTAGGAAGGCCTGAAAGGGAGCCAGCGCGGCTGAGAGTGAGGGCTAGTGTCGCGAAGGCCAGCCTACAGAGATCAGGCCACGGTGCAAACTCTTCTGTATCTTAAGAGCAATGGGAAGCCATTACCATGAAAAGACTTTAAATAAAGAGAAAGTGGTTTGTATGATCAAGTTAGCACTTGCCCTAATCCCTCTGGTTGCTGTGTGGAAAATAAATTGTTGAAGTGGAATCACGGTGACCTCGTAGTGGCCTTGGTGAAAGATAAGGACAGATGACCAACAGTGGCATTGGTGGAGACGGATGAAATGCATGGAGTTAGAGGGGCTTCAGGGGTGACAGTGACAAGCCTTAGAGGCTTGTAGTATTTCCACTGTCTGGTTCCTAAAATGGATGAGTAGGCCATCTGTGGCTGGCTGGCTGGCTGGCTGCCTATTCTCGTGGAACTTCGCCTATGCCTCAGAGGCAAGCATGTTGCCATTTCACGCCTGTCCTTATTTTGACTTGACCTTATCCAGATGAGTCCTGGGAGGCTCCTAGCAGCAAGTCCAGCCAGCTCAGCCCCCAGGTTTCCCAGGAAGCAGGTCCTTTGGCAGCAGCTTCTCCGTTTTGCCTCCTACCTTCAGTAAGACCCCGGTGGTGTCCGTGGAGAACAGGCCGTGCTCCAGACACAGCATCTTCTGCTGTTTGGCTGTCCTGTGCGGTATCTCCACTTAGCCGGTGGAGCCAGACTATGATTAGAGGTTGCCTGACTACAGGCTGGATCAGAGCATGGGTTTGAATCCAGCCTCCACCGTGGCCAGTCTGTGCGAACCTGAGCGAGTACCAGCCCTCTTGGTTTCCCAAGGGATAAATTCCAAATCCTTTTATAGCCTCTGTAGCTTCCCAGCTTTATCTTGTTTCCGTCTCTCCGGGGATCTTTCCACCCAACCTTTGTGTCGTTCTCTGCATTGGCTTTATGCACCTCCTCAAGCATGCCATGCTCTGCCCTCCCTCCTCAGAGCCTTCCGCAGGTTCTTCTCTCTATCCACCAACAGCTGCGCCCCCACCTCTTTCCCGGGCTCTTCTCTCTGTCTGCCAGGGACTGTATACCCTCACCTCATCTGCAGCTTCAAAGCTAGCTTCTTTGCTCCTTATCCTGCACCCAGCTGGTTTAGTTTTCCCCATTAAATGGTCCCGTAGCACCATCCACTTGTACATAACCCTCAGCAAATTTTGTTTCACTTTAACCAATAGGTCACTGTGATTTGGGTGGCATTTCACATAGTGCATTAGGTTCCCGAGAATTTGTACACATATTGTCCCACAATGTTAGTCACATCTTTCACAGTGTGTCTGCATTCTCTTTAATTGTCTTCTGGTTGTCCTCTTAACAGTAGTCTAGGTTCCCTGCCCCCTTATCTTCTCATCTTTGCCTCAGAATAATTGTTGACCTTTTAGTCCCATATAGTTGTTTAATACCACTGTACTCACAGGTAATATCTTTTATTTTGTGTGCTCATCTGTTATTTTGCTAAAAGGTGACCTCAGCAGATAGTTTCAGCTTATCTATTTCAGGGCAGTCATCTCAGGGAGTCCTCTAGTCTTAACTGGTCCAGTATATCTGGACTTTTTAAAAATTGAGTTGTCTTCTGTGTTTTTCTCCCATTCTACCAGGGTCCAAATATTGGGACTCTGATCAGAATAGTCCGTAGTGGTAGCTGGGCACCATCTAGTTCTTCTGGTCTCAGGGTAGATGAAGCTTCCACAGAGTTTGTCTGTCTTCCTTGCCCAGCTGTAAGCTCTGTGAGGGCAGGAACACTTTCTTATTCACTACTGTACCTTGTCAGCCACATAATAGATGCTCACAGCCCGAAACAATACTATGACACTATTAATCTGACCACTTAATTTTAGAGATGGAGAAACTCAAGCTCAGGGAGATTGCAAACTACTTCAGTGAGTCAGCACAGGCAGAAATGGTGTTGAAATCCCTGTCTCTCAAAAGCTACACTCTCTGACTCACTCTGCCCTTAGGCCATTGCCCCCTTCAAAAAAACTACAGGGACCATCTCCCAGTGAATTAACCCATTGCTGTGGAGCAGACTCATGGCAACCCCATGTGTATTAGAGTGGAACTGTGCATCACAGACTTTTCGATGGCTGATTATTCAGAAGTAGATCACCAGGTCTTTCTTCCAAAGTGCCTCTGGGTGGACTCAAACTTCCAGCCTTTCAGTTAGCAGTTGAATGCTCATTGCTTGCAACACCCATACCCCTCCCAATGGTTTAACATCTGATGACTTATCAGTCAGGCAACAGGTGTTGCAAAACTGGGGATCTGATAGATACAGTGAAGAAAACCACCCAGAAGGAGAGACCTCTCAATCCCTCCCTGCCTGTGTCATTGCCCACCTCGGAGCAGGAAGCCGCCGACTGTTTGGTGTCATTTTGGAGAGCAAAGTGTGCATCCTGCTGGACACATCAGGGTCCATGGGCCCCTACCTGCAGCAGATGAAGACAGAGCTGATTCTGCTGATTTGGGAACAGCTGAGGAAGCACTGCCAGAGGTAGGAGGCAGGGGGTGGGAGCTCAGAGAGGTCAGAAGGCTGGTTCCCAGCCTCCCTGTTCCAAGCCTTTCCCTCCTCACAGTTCCAGTGGGCCTGGGGATGCGCTTCTGAGTAACTGATTTGAGCCAGAAGGAACACTGTATTCTACTGCAGAAGAAAAACAGGTCCTAGAAATGCACGCAGAGCAATTGTAGCCTTGAAATGTGCGTTTCAGTTGAACTTAATTTTTTTTAAAAAAGGGGAGTGTATTTGTTTTCTCTACCCAAAAAGATCCACCGTAAGGGGACAGCAGGAGACTCTGACCCTAGGCCAGGACACATTCTTGCATTAATAACAGTAAATATTCTTTAAGGACTGGTGACACAAATGGAAAAAAACTTGGCAAACCCACTTCTGCGTGGATTACATCTACGAAAACCCCACGGGACTAGTTCTATTCTGTCACGTGGGATCGCTATGAATTGGAGTAAACTCAATGGCACCCAATGACGGCAACAAGCTTTTATGGAGTTCTTTCTGTGTGCTAACTGCTTTCACCCGTGGTTTGATTCAGTCCTCACAATGGCCCTATGAGGTATTGCTGTTATATCCCCATTTTCCAGACAAAGAGGCTAGGATTTAGAGAAATTACCGCTTAAGCTAGAATTTAAAGGAGGTTAGTGATTTGCCCAACATCATACAACCAGTAAGTGGCTCAGGTGGAATTCCGGTCTATTTCTATTTGCATCTAGAATCTTTGGTGGGTACCTTCTGTTTCTGAGAGGGCCCGCCGCCCTTTCCCTACGTTCTCTGTAAGGATCTTCACTGAGACGAAGTGAATAGTCCTCACTAAGATTAAACCAAAAAACCAAACCCATTGCTGTCAAGTCAATTCTGACTCACAGCAGCCCTTTAGGAGAGAGCACAACTGCCTCACAGGGTTTCCGAGAAGTGGCTAGTGGCTTTGAACTGCTGACCTTTTGATTAGCAGCTGAGCTCTTAACCACTGAGCCACAAGGGCTACTGACTAAGATTACTTTCCTGCAATTCAGTGTACACTAGTCTGTTCTAACCAGTTTCTTTTTCTCCTTCTCTCCTCTCTTCCTTCCCCAGTTTTAGCCTGATCAGCTTTGCAGAGGGCCTACAACCATGGCAGGAAACCCTGGTGGCAACCACAGATGAAGCATGTCACGAGGCTATGCAATGGGTGACCCACTTGGAAGCTCAGGGGAACACCTCAGTCTTGCAAGCATTACTGGCAAGTTCCATCACCGAGCCTGGTCCCCATACCATCTGGTATCAGGAGGGTCACCTTCCCTTTGCATGATGCTTTAGCAGTTACAGAGCACGTCAGCATTTGCAAAGTGCTTTTCACACTAATTTCATCTTCCTCAAAACCCAGTGAGAGAGATTCTCATGGTTCCCACATTGTAGACAGAGGCACAAAGATTCAGCGAGGTCAAGTGGCTTGTTAGGGGTTAGCCAGCTGGGAAATTGGCCATGGTTTTTGCCCTTTCTGATTAGCCCCATGAGTCTCTGAGTGGAGCAAATAGGCAGTGTGCTGGGCTGCTAAACAAAACACTGGAGGTTCAAGTCCACTCAGAGACACTTGGGCAGAAAGGCCATTGAACTTCATATGGAGCAGTCCTATGCTGACACACTCGGGTCGCCATGAGCTAGAGTTGACTCACCAACAGCTGGTTGTGGGTCAGCCCCTGCCCTTGAACCAGGTGACCTTGCCATACCCTTTTAGAAAGCTTTCAGCTTCCCCGATGTGGAAGGACTGTACCTGCTGACCGATGGGAAGCCAGATACAAGCTGCAGCCTTATTCTAACTGAGGTCCAAAAACTCAAGGAGAAAAAAGACTTGAAAGTGCACACCGTTTCCTTCAACTGCTCAGACAGGTGAGCACGGAGGAGTCAGCTGAGCTTTGTTTTGTTTTGTTTTATTGTGATTAAGCAAAAGTATACACTCCAAATTGAATTTCCATGCCCACCTATCTGCAGCTCCTTCTGCCCTCCTTGCCCAGTGACAGCACACTTCTCCTTTTCATTCTACATGTCATATCCTCTTAACAATCTCCTGTCCCCTCCTTTCCACCCTCTTCTCTCCCTTCTAATAAGAGGCCAGTAGGACAGCATCCTATAGATGCATAGAACCATGAAGTACACACACCATATGTTCACATTGTGTCCCCGAGTCCAGACCATTCCTCTCTGAAGAGGTGACCTCAGTAATGCTTCCTAGTCAGGGGCAGCAGCAGGTCCTGGGGCCATGCTCCCAGGGAAACCCCCAGGCCACTGGACCATCAATTGCAGTTTTTTAGTGGAATTTTTGCAGTGCACCCCTCTTTCTCTTGTGTTGCCACTGGGACTCAACATTGTGTGCCCCATCACTGCTGTCTTTGGTGGTGGCCGAGCACTATCTGGTTCTTCTGGTCACATGTTGATGCAGTTACCCATTCACATGGATCCTTCTGTCTCCTGGGCTCTTTTTCCCTCTCGTCTCTGCTGTTCTTGGTAATTGTCTATTCCAGATGAGTTGGGACCATTTGGTGTACCTCAGATGGCAGCTTGCTATCAGCTGTGTTTTTTGCCTGTCACCTGGCCACATGTCTGAGAGAAAGATCTGAGCTGCCTCACCTAATCCAGGGACTCTCATCAGGCACTGCCCTCTCCCGGGCCCAGAGTCTGTGACTTAAACATTAGGAGATGTGTTGTTTTCCTAGAGGGCCTATCCCTGTTCAGGTGTTACACCCCAGAGGGGAAGCGGCCTCTCTCTACCCCCAACCTACCTATGAATAGGGCACACTCTGATGAAGGAACTGATTTGCACCCATTCTCCCAGTCATGTTGTCTTTGTCACATGGTGCTGCTATAACAGAAATACCACAAGTGGACGGCTTTAAAAAGATAAATTTTATTCTGTCACTGTCCAGTAGGCTACAAGTGCAAATTCAGGGTGTCAGCTCCAGGTGACAACTTTGTCTCTTGGCTCTGGAGGAAGTCCCTTGTTGTCAGTCTTCCCCAAGGCTGGAACCTTCTGAGGCAGAAGGCCCCTGGGGCCCTTCCAGGGGACATGCTTTGCTCCCAGCACTGTTTCTTGGTGGTATGAGGTCCCCAAATCTCTCTGCAGCTTCTTTCTTTTATATCCCAAGAGATTGCCTCAAGGTACAATACACTATATAGGGTCCTGCCTCATAACACAACCACTGCCCATCCTCATTAATGTCAGAGGCAGGATTCATAGCGTATATGAATATCACACAATCCTGGGAATCATGTCCTAGCCAAATTGCTATACACATTTGTGGGGACACAGTTCAATCCATGACACATGTTTTATTCTCCTTTATGATCTTTCCTTGGGAGCACATTATAAATATTTACAGAAAAGCTAGAAGCAAAAATATAACAGATTAATGTAGTTACAGTTATGTCTGTAAAAGATCACTACATAAGAACTTTTGTTAGATAAGAGATTCTGCACCTTCAGAAAAATGTTAGTATTATTATTAAGTAATAATAATAAATTATTTTTAAATTATTAAATAATATTACTTAAAGCTGGGGTTACTATGGTAGCTTGGGGACATAATAGATCTGTCTGTATAAACTATAAGATCTGACAATTAAGTCTGTGAACTCATCCTAGCAAAAGTGAGACAAACCTTGTTGCTGAATATCACTATGGTCAACTTCCAGGTACTCCCCTTGGGAAGCAACGCACTGATGTCAGCACCTAGCCCACCCTTCAAAGCAATTTTAGAACTCTTTTTCCAGCATGGCCATTAGAGCTGTTATCATACTACCCTTGCTGTCCTGAATGTAATCTAAATGTCTGCCTTTCAATATTTCCTTTATCTTTGGGTAAAGAAAAAAGTCATTGAGGGCTAGATCAGGAGAGGAGGGAGGGTGTTCCAATACAGTTATTCGTTTACTGGCTAAAAACTCCCTCACAGACAACTATATAATTAAGTTTGCAAACTTGCCACCTTGCCACTGTGCACAATAGCCATTCCAGAAAGAGTTCCAAAATTGCTTTGAAGGGTGGACTAGATGCTGGCATCGGTGCAGACCTTCCCAAGGGGAGGACTTCGAAGGTAACAGTAGTGACATTCAGCAATGAGATCTGTAGCATTTACAACCATTAAATTCACGGACTTAATTGTCAGACCCTGTACAAGCTCCATAAAGATTAGACCATGACCTTTACTGGTCCAACACATAATAGGCAATGGATAATTGTCCAGTAAATGAATGGGGGCTGGAATGTGCTGGTCATGTTCTTCGAGGGAATCCAGGCTAAATTGGACACTAGCATGGTGGACCCCGTTCACTTAGCTTCAGCTGGCTGGTAAACCAGGCTAGAGGATCCCAACAATGGTCCATGGCACAGAGCTTTGGGATCTGAGTTCCATTACCATGTGGGTTTCTCTTCAATCAGACATACTTAAGTTCTCCCTGGATCCAGGGCTCAGGTGAACTGACCTGCGGATCTGGTTGCCTCAGCCAGCCCTCTGTTTCTCCCCACTAGGGCAGCAGTTGCATTCCTGAGAAAGCTGGCCTCCCTCACTGGTGGACGCTATCACTGTCCTGTTGGGGAGGACACGCTCTTGCGAATTCATGGCCTGCTGACCAAAGGCTTCATTGATGAAGGGGTAGGTTGCAGTCTGTTGAAATGGCTCAACAACATGTCAGTAAGTGCTTGTTCCCTTCAAACTAAGAAGGTCTGTTTTAGTCAGCTAGGGCTGCTCTAACAGAAATACCACAGAGTGGATGGCTTTAACAAAGGAAGGTTTATTCTTACACAGTCCGGTAGGCTACAAGTCCATATTCAGGGTGTCCCCTCCAGGGGAAGGCTTTCCCCCTTGTCGACTCTGGAGGAAAGTCCAGTATTGCATCAGTCTTTGTCCAGAGAGCGTCTTGGCACAGGAACCACAGGTCTGAAGGACGCGCTTTTCTCCCGGTGCTGCTTGCTTGATGGTGTGAGGTTCCCAATTCTCTGCCTGCTTCTTTCCTTTTATCTCTTGCAGGATGAAAAGATCAAGGGTGGGGCAAGCCATACTCCAGGGAAACTGTTTACAGTGGAGCTGGGAGGTGATCTTATAAAGGGATTTACAGTCCCACCCTAATCCTTTAACATACAGCATAGGAAAACCACAAAATGGAGCACAGTCACAAGATACTGGGAGTCATGGCCCAGCCACGTGGCTACACCTACTTTTGGGGGGACACAATCCAATCTATGACAAGGTCCTTGCTTCTCTTTCAAAACGAAGGTTTCCTGCACTGAGTGGAAGGCTGTCCTTAATTAGCTCTAGGACTCTCCTCCCTAGATGTTGGATTTCTGGGTCCCATCCAGTCATTTAATGGATCCAACTTCACACTCACTTCCCTTTCTCAAGGATCCTGTCTTGCCAGTTTTTGAAGGAGATGATTTAAAGAGACTGGCCCGGGAGATCACTAAGGCCGGGAGCTTCTTCTGGCAGGCCCAGTCCTTCAGGTATCACCTTCAAACAGCCCCTCCCGCCTACCACATGGCTCCAGCCCATCAAGACAGTCTGCCCCAGTCATGGCACCCTTGTTTCCCAAACTCTTGCCTGCTTCTCCCTTCTGGGCCCAGAAATCTGGGCATCAAAAAGGGACCATCTTCCTTCATCTCCTGTCCACCAGATCCCAGTTCCAGAAGAGAAGCACTGTGAAACCAAAGGTTGCTCCTGTATAAAGAAGCATCCTCAGGTAAGGGAAGGAGGAGACTGACCACGTGCTGAGTGCCTACTAAGCCAGTCAACATGCTGGGGAGGGATTCTGCCAAACAGATGGGCCATTCTAAAAAGAACCACCCCCTGGGTGCATCTCGGCCATGAGGACAAGATGACCTAGAAAGTTGCAACCTCCAGGTCATCCATAGGAAGTTCAATTCCAGGCACCAGGACCCCGTGGACATTAAGGAAGGAAAAAGACTCAGTTCTTTGTGTATTGGGCCATCTTGGGGCATCCCTGGGCCAACCCTAACTCTCTTGCCCTGTGCCCCAACACACCATACATCCAGCCACAAGATTGGTACTCACTAGGATGCCTTGCACTGAGCCCCCTGTCACCTTCTACCCAGTGACATTTCTGCTTATCCTTCCAGGCATGGCTCAAATGTTATCAGCTCTACTGCAAAGATGTTTCAAGGACCCATCAAGAGCTAGGGCCTCCAGGTGGAGCTGGGAGCATCCAGCCACCCTCTCATAGCATCCTGACCAACCTCTCTCTTCACGTACTTAATACTCCATGTCCTGATTCCTTGCTCACTTGTCCAGCGCTTCTCCTTAACCAAGAGCTCCCTCGGCATGAAGCTGGTGTCCTAACTGTCTCTGGGTCTCCAGAAACTGCCACATGGAAGAGAATCAGTAAACATCAAGCAACTGGCTTAGTTGTAGGAGCCCAGCTCTGGGAACCAACCTGATGGAGTTGTTTCTGTCCTAGTCCCCTCTTTCTGGGGTTCCCATTATCCTGGGCTGTAGAGGCCTCTGCAGATTCACCATCAACCCACTGTGGAGGAAGAAGAAACCAGTGAGCCCTCGCTGCCACCTCTCAGCCCTGCTGCACAGTCTGGAGCAAACACTCTGCTGGAGTAGGTGGAATCAGGTGGGGTCTCAGTGCCTAGCACCACTGTGTACCTACAATGTGAATGTGCCCTGTATTATGTTATGTGGGGGTCATTTTCTAAAACAAAAAGTATGTATTTTATTTCATTAATAGCATTAATATGACTTTAAAGAAAAACTGTTTGAAGTCATCACTGGTACATATGTGTGTATGTAGACTTTATGTATATCCAGAAGATATAAAGAGCTCCTTCAAATCAATAAGTAGAAGACAGGCATCCTAATACTTTAAAATGGAACAAAGACACAATTAAACACTCCGCAAATGGACAATAGGTATATGAAATTGTGTTTAACAGCCTCATGTATCAGGGAAAGGCAAATTAAAAACAGTACACATCCACAGGAATGGCTAAAAATAAAATAAATTGAAAAACTATCCCCAAAGCAAAGATATGAAGACAAGAGGGGACAGGAAAACTAGATGAATGGACACAAAGATCCCAGGGTGGAAAGGGAAAGAGAATGAGTGCTGACTCATTGCAAGGATTGCAACCAATGTCACAAGACAGTTTTGTGTATACATTTTTGAATGAAAGGCTAATTTGTGTGGTAAGCTTTCACCTGAAACAGTATAAATTTAAAATAAATAAAGAAACTAACAAGATTAAGATATGGAACAATTGGAACTCTCATATATTGCTAGAGGGAAAAAATAAATTTGTCCAACCTCTTTAGAAAACTTGTTGGCAATTTCTACTAAAATAAAATAGACATCTAGTCTTAAAAAGCAACATCATTACCATTGAGTCAATTCTGACTTATGACGACCCCATGTGTAAGAGTAGAACTGTACTCCATCAGATTTTCAAGGCTGTGACCTTTCACAAGTAGATATCCAGGCCTATCACCTGAGTTGCCTCCGAGTAGGTCTGAACCACTGACCTTCCAGCTAGTACCTGAGTGCTTAGCTATTGATGCCACTCAAGAACTCCTGCATGAGTAAAAGTTACTCAAGCTGTTAAAAAACAAACTCAATTTACTAAGATTTGGTGGATCACATAGGGGTGGGATGAAAGAAAGCTCCCCACATTTGATAAGTGCTACCTGACACTTGTTTTTACTGCTGGCCTCTAAGGAGGCATGGCCCCGGCCATGGTAGATCTCAGATTGGTCATCAGGCAAGTGTGGACAAGACTGTGATCGGAGCAGCTCAGAGGGCTATAGAGCACATAGCCCAGCCTGTGTGTCTTCAGCGGTGGTGTCAGTGACTAGCATCACAGAAAGGTCTTGGATAGTTATATCTTCTGGGTCACCTCTGTAAGCACAGATAAAATAGACTGTGGTTGTGTTGTAAGCCATGCTTTTAGGAAAACAACACTGATGAACGTCCTGGGGAATATGAGTTCTCTGGGCCTGGTTGCGGGACAGGAAGAGACTGGTCTGTGTGAGTCCATGAATGGAAGGATGGACCAGAGGTGATTCAAGGCATGGGAGCTAGGTTTGAATCCCAATCTTTTATACCATGATGATAACTCCTACCATTTTTTGAGTGCCAGCTGAGCAGTCATGGTGCTAAGCATTTTGCATTTATAGTGTCAGCTGTAAGCCACATGACCTGACAGCTATAAAGTATACCCCATTTCCAGTCGACTGATGAAGAAACTGAGCTTCATGGTCGCCTACAGATGTACAGCAAGACAGCAGCAGAGCCAGGATTTGAATCCGGGTCTGGCCCATCCTCTGAGCCTCCTTTTTGTTTCTCTGAAACTATTTCCTTGTCCTCTTAAATTGAGAAAAAGCTTACCAAGTTGTGAGGATTAAACAAGATATTTACCATCTGGCACATAGCATGTGCTGGCTACTATTTTGTTTTTTCTCTTCCCCACACCCACCTCTGTCCACAGACGATATTCACATAAGCAAAACCTTTCCAGATGCTACCTTCAGACCAAAGTGGCCGGCGCTGGGAGCTCAGCTCCCGGAAGCATTGGTCTAGAGCTGTGTTTTGCCTATGAGCCTGCTGCTGTGCCATAGCCACTTGAGTATGAGTGGTCAGAGGCAGGGATGGTGTGACAAGGGACAGCGCTGAGGAAGCACTTAGTGGTCGTGGAATGATGGCATTTGGGACAGATGGATACAGAGGCGGATGGAAGAATACAAGGAGGGTAGACAGAAGGGTGAAGGAAGGAAAGAAAGACCAGGAATGAAATGAGTAAATGGAAGGTTGGGTAGATAAGAGAAAAGATGGATGGAAAGATAGGTAGACGAATGGACAGATGGATAGATAAATAAAATGGCAAAGCAGGTTAGTGAAAAAGGATAGAAGGATGAATTACAAAGAGGTGGACACAATAGGTGGGATGATGGATAGATGGGTGACAGACAAGAGAGGGAAAAGGGCAGGCAGGGGGAAGGAAAGCTGACGAACGGACAGGAGGGTGTGGAAGAATGGGTGGAAGTGCAGGTGGACAGAGCGAGAAACAAGTGTTTCTTGGAGTCCTGACTCAGACAACTGCGCAGGCAGGACAGAGCCCATCACACAAGGGTTTTGCATCCTGTCATCCGGCTGCTGCGCCCTCCGCCGAAGGGTCCTGCCTTGGAGAACTCGAGGTTTCGGGGAGGGAGGGCAGCGGCAGGAGACGCAAGCGGCGCGGGGGCGAGGCGTCCTCTGCACCCCTCCCGGCCCCGCCCCGCGGAGGCAGTGGCCCCGGAATGCCCGGCTCCCGCCGAGGAGACGCAGCGCCGGCAGCGCACGCAGCATCTCGGGAGCCCGGGCCAGGTGAGTGCAGCCGCCGGCGCTGGCTGCGGACGCGGGGTGGGGGAACGGGGGACAGCGGACAGGGCCCGGGTGGGGAGGACCAGTCCCAGGAGCTGACAGGCCTCGCTGCTCTCGGCCCCCAGGGTTAGGGTGGAGGGCAGGACGCACTCTTCTTCCCACCACCCCGCGATGAATCTCTTGACTCCCCGCCCTGTCACCCGTCCCTCTCCCCAGGCCCCGTTCTAGAGGCCCCATCGACCTGGATCCATTCATTCGGGTACTGGCCCGGCCTTTTAGTATGACTCTATCACGATTACCAAATGTTCTCTGAGCCTCAGTTTCCGCCTTTGGATGCTCGGGACATTAGTCCCAACCTCACTGCACCGCCAGGAAAACTAAACGTGGCAGTGTTCCCTGTTAGCCCTGCTTTGGCACGTAACACCCCCGGGTCTTAGAACAGCCCTGAGTGGTTTCATTCCTTCGGCAGATGCTTACTTTGGACCAGGTGCTGTTCTAGGTGCTGGCCAGCCTACATTGAAAGACTCCTCATGCTGCTTGCATTCTAGTGGTTTGCAGAAGGTGTTGGCATCTGTTTTCCCGTGACAGTCCTATGGGTAGACAGAGCAGCTAGAGTTACTTGGGACCGTTTTACAGCTGAAGATACAGAGATGCAGTGAGGTTTTGAGGTTTATGCCCAAGGGCACATCCTACCAAAAGGATACCTGGGGCCTTAGTTACAGAAAGCATCCCCTTAGAGTAGAAAGACAGATCTACCTGTCAGACACTTCTCAGAACAGAGTTCTTTGGGTCTGGGGAGATTTTATGCTGACAGTTTGCTTGAGCACCTACTATGTACGACACAGGGCAAAGATGGACCTATCTCTGTATCCATAGGGCCTGGTGCACAGTAGGCCCTCAGCACATGACTGCTGCTGTTATGAGTGGTGACGATGATGTTGGCTTGGCTCCTGTTCCAGCCTCATCCTCAGGCAAGGACAGGAGTTGGGGCAGATGGTGGTGATGGTGGCTGACATCCTGACTAACTTTTAATTGTAGAGTGAGGAGGGCTGGGTCCTCTGTGGGCTGGGCCCCATGTAGACCTCATCCGGGCCACCTGCAGTGCTGAGCACAGGCAACTTTTGGTGTCACACATGAGTCCCACAGTGCAGTCTTTTTGGATCCCGCCATCCTCCTCCTCCTCCTCCTTCTTCACCAGGAAGTCCCCTCCACCTCCCCTAGTCAGAAAGCAGTCACCTCTCAGTCTGTTGAGGTTCCTTTAGCAATGTTTCATCTCTCTTTTTCTGGTCCCTCTGGGAAACTGGGATTTGAAGGAAATGATAGGAAAGTGGAGCCCCCATGGTGCTGTGGTTAAGAGCTTGGCTGTTAACCCAAAGGTCAGCCGTTGAAACCTAACTGCTGCTCCTTGGAAACCCTATGGGATGGTTCAACTGTGTCCTGTAGTGTTGCTAAACCAAAAGCCAAACCTGTTGCCATCAAGTCGATTCTGACTCATAGCGACCCTACAGGACAGAGTAGAACTGTCCTGTAGGATCTCCAAGGAGCATCTGGTGGATGTGAACTGCCGACCTTTTGACTAGCAGATGCAGCACTGAACCACTACACCACCAGGGTTTCTGTAGGGTTGCTATGCGTTGGAATTGATGGCAAGGGGTCTGGTTTTGGTTTGGTAGAAAAGTTAGGAATTCTTGCTGAGTGTCTAGCATGCAGTGTGACTTTGGGCCTCAGTTTCCCCGGCTGTAAAATCAAGGGCTTTGTTCTCTTTTCTCTGACTCTGATTCCCTCAGGGAAACCAGTCAGCCTAGAACTAAAGCATCCACCTCAGAAGTTTTCAGGATTCTGAAAGGGACCAACTCACTGAGAACTTAGAGGGTCTCTAATTTCTACCTGGATTTTCCCTCGGCCCCTGCAAATCTGATAATCCAAGTGACCTGAGACTTCTCTGGAATGTTCTTTCTTCTGTTTTCCCTCACAGGTGGACAGATCCAGGCAGGAGTATAAGATGAAGTCCAACCTCACTGGCTCCTCTCCAGAGGCCTGCAAAGCCACCAACCGAGGCGATAAGGCCTGTCCTGTCTGCCAGGCCTGGGGAGGGGTCTCAGGCCTGGGGTCTGACTTAGGGTCTAGGTCAGGACCTGGCACAGCTCCACAACAGGGAGTAGGGCCTAGTTTGGTGCCAGAGTCTGGACCAGGGCCTGCTGTTGTTCTGGGATCTAGGCCAGGACCACAGTTAGTATCAGGGCCTAGGCGAGGGTCCAGTGCTATTCCAAGGCCTGGGCCTGGGTCTGCCGTAGTCCCAGAGATTGCACCAGGGCCTGGAGCTGTTGCAGAGCCTGGGCCTGGATCTAGTAGTGTCCCAGGGCCTGGCACTGTTGTAGAGCAGACATCAGGGCCTAGTGCTGTTCCAGGGTCTGGGTCAGGTCCTAGGGTAGTACTGGGTCCTGGGCCACGGTCTGGCACTGTTGCAGAGCCTAGGTTGAGACCTGTTCTTGTCCCAGGGCCTTCATCAGGGCCTGATACTGTCCCAAGGCCTGGTACTGTGCCAGGATCTGGTTCAGGGCCTGGTGCTCTCAAAGGGTGTGGGCTGGGACCTGGTATTATTCCAGTACTTGACCCAGGAACTGGTATGGTTCCCCAGCTCGTGCTGGGTCTGGGATCTGGACTAGGCACCAGCTCTGGTAGTGGGTCAGGAATGGCACCATTACCGGGCTCAGGGTCAGAGACCAGATCCAGACAAGAATCAAAGGCGGGGCCCAAACAGGAGTCTGGGGCTGGCCCCGAACCCAGTGAGCCAATTGGAGTCCCAACACCGGCACCACAACAGAAGACTCAGGCCAAACCCACGCACGCTCCCAGGCAGAAGGTCCTTGTGACAGGAGGCGGAGGCTACCTGGGCTTTAGCCTGGGTTCCACCCTGGCCAAGAGCGGCGCCTCCGTCACCCTACTCGACCTCTGCAGACCCCAGTGGGAGCTGGCTCCAGGGACCAAGTTTATACAGGTGCAGGGACAAGGGATTTGGGGACTGATCAGGGTGCCCAAGCTGGTCAGGGTGGAAGACAGTGTCTGAGGTCAAGCCAGTAGTGTGGGTTTAGAGCACAGGCTCTGGAGTAGAGACTGCTGGACTGAGTCCAGCTCCCAGCATTCTAGCTGTGCAGCCATGGCCACAGACACCACATCTTAGAGAGCCAGTGATCTCACCCATAGAAAGGGGACAACAATACCAATAAACAGGACAGTAACGAGAACGTCCACTCCACAAGGGCCTCATGGGGAGTCGATGAGATAGGACACATAAAACATCAAGCACAGCCCAGTGGCAGAGAACTCGATAAAGGGCAGTTAGTTCTGAGGATGACATCATATGTATTCCTATAGTAATTCCCACCCACCAGCTTTTTTTGACCCTGTGTTGCTTAGCTAGGGAGCATGCAGAGTTAGTATCTCTGTTGACTGTGAAACTGAACCTTCTACCCCATCCCTTCCTTGTGTGTCACAGGCTGACATCCGAAATGAAGAAGCCCTCTACCGTGCGTTCGAAGGGGTGGACTGTGTCTTCCACATTGCCTCCTATGGAATGTCCGGTGCTGACAAGGTAAGCAGCTTGTATCCAATACCTGGAGCCAGAGAAGGTGCCCCCCACATCTTCTCACACTCTTTTATTGTTACTCTTCATCTACTCAGAAAGAATGTTGGCTACTCCCGGCCTGCATTTCGTGTCCATGAGACCTGCCATCTCTTCTGCCAGTTTGCTAACATTTGACCTAGGGCCAGTTAAGGTGACTCTCTGACCCTCAGTTTCCTCATGTGTAAAGTGAGGACACTGTTAATACTTGTCTTACAACCTTTTGAAAGGATAGTGTAATTATCTTTCAAAGATTTAAACATAGTTGTACCCTTTGACCAGAAATTGCATTTGATTTTGTATTTTCAGCATTGTTTTATTGTTTTGTTTTTTTTTACAGAAAGAAAAAGGTTTTATTTCACTTTCACTTATTCCTTCTTCAGTGCACCTTCTTTATTTATGTAAATCTACTTCTCTTCTTTGCTCTATACCACTGTCTTTCTCTCCAGAGACCTGTTTTTAACATGTTTTTCTTTTAAAAATAATAATAATAATAACAATAAAAACATTTGTGTTTGGGGTGAAGGTTTACACAGCAGTTTATGTTCCTACCCAACAATTTCTAAACAGACAGTTCAATGGCACTAGTTACATTTGTCACAGTGCAGAACATTCTCATTGTTTCCATCTGATTATCCCTGCAACATTATTTTTTCAGTAGCAAAATGCAGGAAATCAGTTAAATACCCATCAGGTGAAGATTTAAATGAACTGTCTTATCCACACAATGAAATCCAATGCAGTCATTCGGAAGAACAGCGTAACTCAATATGAGCTGATACAGAGCAATTTCCAAAGTACAAAACAGTATTTGATGTCCTCCTGTTTATTTAAAAAAGAGCTCCGGTGAGTGTTTATTGATGTACTGACACATGCTTATGTGCTGATGCTAATAAGCCACAATTATCCTGCCAAAGAAACGTTCCCTGGCCGCCTGGGGAGGGACGAGGAGGACTTGGAACCAGGACTAGGAAGGAATCTTGTCTACACTGTTTACAGTCTGAATTATTGTTAACCTAGTAATTATATTATCTATTAAACAAAAACAGCTGCACCAAGAATACATTTTAAGATAAATATACCTTGTAGAAAGCTGTTGTGAGCATTAAATGAGATGAGACGTCAAAGCTCGGCCCAGCCCCTGGCATGCAGGAAGTGCTCGCCAAAGACCAGCTGTGTTTGGGTTTCACACCCCAACCCCCTCACTAAGGGCTGGACAGTATTACTATACCCACCTTACAGAATAGGAGACTGGGACTTGGAGTGTGGGTTAAGCATGGTTCCAGGGCCTCCCTGGCTATCTTATTTAATCCTACTTACCATGGAGGGTTTGCCCCACTTTCCAGGTGAGGAAGCTGAGGGCCCAACAGGGACAGTAATGTCCCCTGGTCATCCAGGGAGAGAGTGGCAGAGCTAGATGCTGGAGCCTCAGGCTCCTGCGGTGCACCATGGGCCTCTGAGCTAGATTATTCTGCACCTGCCGTCTTGCCCGGCCACTAAACCCAGCCTCATGGCCTCAGCAACGAGGCGTGAGGCTCCACCATGACTTTCCCACTTCCATCTTGTCTTTTAGCTGCAAAAAGAGCAGACTGAGTCTATAAATGTTGGAGGCACCAAACTAGTGATTGACGGTAGGTGCTCAGAGCTGAGGTGTGCCTTGGTGTGTGTTTCTGCCTTCTCTCTCCTCTCCTGCCACAGGCCCAGCTCCAGGGGGCAGAGTTGGGGCTAGAGGAGAGACCTCCTCCTCTGTGCCTGCCACCCCAGAGGAGGGTCTGTGAGCCAGCACATCCTTCCTGAACCTGCCCAGGACCCTGCAGAGGGCTGGCCAGCATAGCCATGGCTTGGCTACTGACATGGGGAGTGGAGTTTGCACTCACAGTTACGGGTTGGGGAATAATAACAGTTGCTGAAGGCCAGAAAGAAGGCCGTGTCTAAGTTTTCTGGGCTCGTCCTGCTTTCTCCTGTATTCTCTTTTTCTCTCTGATTCTAGACTGTCCTCCTTCCCTGTCCCCACAGAGTGAGACTTTCTTCTGACCTGTTCTTGGCAAGATAGCTCAGGGGCCACAGCCGTACTTAAAAGGAAGAGTAAGCAGGCCTGGCCCCCAGCAACCCAAGAAATAGGGACCTAACCCAAATCCCAAGGGAGGAGGTCCTTCCCTCCTGAGCAGCTCTGGATTCTAGGGGGTCCCAAGGACTGGTATTATGTTGGAGACTGGATGGAGATGGGTGGATTCGCCCAGGGGAGGCCCTGTGGGCACCACCTCTGCTGACTGCCTGCCTACTCACTCTGGGTTCTGTGTGTGTTTGCATGCCTACATGGTGCTGTGTGCACCCGTCGCTGCAGTCTGCATCCGCCGATCTGTTCCAAGGCTCATCTACACCAGCACTGTCCACGTGGCGTTCGGCGGGAAGCCCATAGAGCAGGGAGATGAGGACTCAGTGCCGTATTTCCCGTTGGAGAAGGTACTAGCTTCCAGGAGAGGTGGGCGAGGCCAACACAAAGCCAAAAGTGTTGGGATGGATGGACCCAGGGGAGGCAGAGTCAGCCTTGCAACTTAGGGTGAATTCTAGGGGAAGGGTACCCCAATAGTGGACAGTACGAGCCCCCTCTTATCTTAGCTAGTGTGCCAACAGTGATTTTGCAATCAAATGGACCTGGCCTTGACCCTTAGCCTGGTCACTTTCTGACTGTGACCCTGAGCAAATCACTTCACTGCTCTTAACCTGTTTCTTCATCTGGGCAGGAAAACAGTGTCTTCCTGGGGTCACGGGGTGTAGGAAACCAGATAATATATGTGAAACTCCTCAGTGAACCTTAAGAAGTGTACATCAATAATTTATTCAGCACATATCCAGCATTACCACTGCTGGGCAGGCATTTGGGGCCAGCAGGAGCCCCCTGAAGTCAAGGAGTCTCTGGTCATTTGTCACTGCTCTGACACCAGTGCATGGCTCTGAAGGAAACACACCATCTTCCTATCCAGGGAGAGAGGAGGGCTCTAGGGCTCCGGGCTTGGCTCTATCCTAGTGGAAGTCCCCAGAATCCAACCCTGGTGTGGTCTGAAGCAAAGCTGCAGCCTGGGACCCAGCCAGACTGGGCAGTGACCCCTCTGCAGTGGCTCTGTTCCCCTGTCCACCTGACAGCACATGGACCACTATTCCCGAACCAAAGCCATTGCTGACCAGTTGATCCTGATGGCCAACGGGACACCTCTTCCAGGTTAGTGTTAATGGGGCCCTATTCCTGCCAAATCCCCATGTTGTTATAAGTGCCGTCAACTTGCTGCCTACTCACAGCGACCGTTTGCACAACAGAACGAAACACTACCCGGTCCTGTGCCATGCCCACAGTCGTTGTTATGCCTAAGCCCATTGTTGCAGCCACTGCATCATTCCGTCTTGTTGAGGACCTTTCTCTTTTTTCGCTGACCCTGCACTCTACAGAGCATAATAACCTTCTCCAGGGACTGATCCCTCCTGAGAACATGTCCAGAGTATGTATGGTGCAGTTCTCCATCTTTGCTTCCAGGGAGCACTCTGACTATACTCCTTCCAGAACAGATCTGTTTGTTCTTTTGGAAGTCCATGTTACATTCAATATTCTTCTCCAGCACCACAATTCAAAGGCATCAGTTCTTCTGTCTTTCTTATTCATTGTCCAGCTTTCACATGCATATGATGCAGTTGACCCATGGCTTGGGTCAAGTGCAGCTTGGTCTTCAAGGTGACATCATTACTTTTCAACACTTTAAAGAGTCTTTTGCAGCAGATTTTCCCAATGTAGCTGATTGCTTAACTGCTGTTTCCATGACGGTCGATTGTGGAACCAGGTGAAATGAAATCCCTGACAACCTCAGTCCTTTCTCTGTTTGTGACAATGTTGCTTACTGGCCTACTTGTGAGGATTTTTGTTTTCTTAATGTTGAAGTGCAATCCATACTGAAGGCTCTGTTCTGTGATCTTCATCAGCAAGTATTTCAAATCCTCTTCACTTCCAGGAAGTGGGATTGTGTCATCCGTGTAACGCAGGTTGTCAGTGAGACTTCCTGCAATCCTGATGCCTTATTCTTTTTTTTGTAAGCCAGCTGCTTGGACTATTTGCTCGGCATACAGATTGAGACGGTATGTTGAAAGGATGCAGCCCTAACACATATCTTTCCTGACTTTAAACCATGATGGTGTCCCCTTGCTCTGTTCACACGACCGCCCCTTGATTCATACAGATTCCTCATGAGCATGATTAGGTGCTCTGAAATTCCCATTCTCCACAATGTTATCCATAATTTGTTATCATCTACACAGTCATATGCCTTTGCATGGTCAGTGAAACACAAGTAGACATCTTTCTGCTATTCTCTGCTTTCAGCCAAGATTCATCTGACATTAACAGTGGTATCCCTGGTTCCACGTCCTCTTCTGAATCTGGCTTGAGTTTCTGGCAGTTTCCCATCAGTATACTGTTGCAGTCGCTTTTGAATGATCTTGAGCAAAATTTTACTTGTATGTAATATTAATGATCTTGTTATATAATTTCTGCATGCAGTTGGATCACCTTTCTTGGGAATGGGTATAAATATGGATCTCTTCCAGTCAGTTGGCCAGGTAGCTGTCCACCAAATTTCTTGGCATAGACAAGTGAGCACTTTTAGTGCTGCATCCTTTTCTTGAAACATCTCAGTTGACAGTCCATCAATTCCTGGAGCCCTGTTTCTCACCAGTGTCTTCAGTGCACCTTCACCTTCTTCCTTCCGTACCATCAGTTCCTGATCATAGGCTATCTCTTAACACCTTTGAATTGTGGTGGTGGATAAGAATATTGAATGTAACATGGACTTCCAAAAGAACCCCTGTGCCCTCAACCAGTTCTTTCTGGTATAATGACTCTGTGTGTTCTTTCCACCTTTTTTTGATGTTTCCTGATTCATTTAATATTTTCCCTGTAGAATCCTTCACTATTGCAACTTGAACCTTGAATTTTTTCTCCAGTTCTATCAGCTTGAGAAACGCAGGATGACGTGTTCTTCCCTTTGGGTTTTCCATTTCCAGCTCTTTGCACGTGTCATTAGAATACTTGATCTTCTCTAGCTGCCCTTTGAAATCACCTGTTCATTTCTTCATCATTCCTTTCTCTGGCTTTAGCTTCTTGACATTCAAGAACAAGTTTCAGAGTCTCTTCTGACAGACAGATTAAGGGAACATAGGTGACTTGAGAAGGCAAGCTGAGGCCTGAAGAATGGAAAGTTACTGTCCATTCTAGGTGAAGGAAAAGAGGAGGGGAAAGCATTCATGCCAGCTGGTAGTGTGTGTGCAAAGGCCCTGAGGCATCAGGGTAAGTATTGAAGAAGGAAGAAGCACAAAGGAGCCTGAGGCCAGGTCATAAAGAGCCTTGTGAACCAAGGCAAGGGGTTTTGGCTTTATCAGGAGCCATTAAAGGTTGACTTTAAACAGGAGAATGACTTGGGGAGATGTGTGTTTCGGAAAGATCCCTCTGGTCACCATACAGGGGCTGGATGGAAGGCCAGGGGACCATTGAGGAAGCTATTGCCAGTATCCAGAAGGGATGCTGCTGGACTTGGTGGCAGCAGGGACAGAAGGAAAGGATGGATTTAAGAGCCATTTTGGAGGCACAGTTAACCTGAGTTTGGTAGCAAGACTAGCAGGGACCTGTCTCAGCAGCACTTATGTGTGAGGATGACGGTGTAGGCATTGCCAGCAGTCATCGACCCTGTCTGGGGTGGCACAGAAGGCATTGGTGGGAGGAGGAGTTCTCTCCCTCCAGTTCTCTCCCCACCCCAAACTCCTCAGCTCTCCTCCCAGCCCCATGGGAGGCAGGAGGGAAAGCAGGCACTCTGATGCCCACCCTGCAGGTGAGAAGACTGAGGCTCAGAGGGTAACCCAAGTTGAGCTCTCGTCTGCCACACAAGAGTGAATTCAATTTTAGGGGCCCTCTTTATATACAAATCCATGAGTTATCAATGTGGAATAAGGAATAAAGTGTTGTGCTTTGGAAGGGCCGTGCAAGTGAGGAGCTTCCCCTCCATCAACCTCCCAGGACGCTCAGCTGGACTGCTTTACTGCACCACCCCTGCCAGGTGCAGACAGCCAGTACACCTGTGAGAGGTGGAAGTGACGTCACAGCCTTCTTTTTCCAAGCCTTTTTAAGTTCTTTTCACAGGGTGCAGCCTTACCACTTTTCTGTCCCTCCTTTTCCTAGAAAATGTTTGCGTTTTCCTTCTCTGACAGGTTTCTGCCTTACGTAGGTTGCAGCTGTCATAGGTTTTTGTGTACTGGAACAGAAGCTGTCACCATTTATTGAGTGCTCACTACATGCTGGGCCCTAAGTTTACATGTGCAAAGTCTCAGTAACTCCTCACAACATCCCCGTGAGGTAGGACCCTTAGATGTTCCTCGCTTTCCAAACTCAGGAACTGAACAGATTCTGAAAAATTCTTTGCTATCCAAATCATCACTGCGCACTTTGCAAGATTCAGAAACAGAAAAGAATCAGATAACTTGATTTCGCTCACTCTGTAAACTCAGGCATGATTTAGAGAGCAAGGAATACTGGAAATTATAACTCCTGATGCACAGGTGAGAAACTGACGCCCAGAATGGTTAACTGATTGACCTCAAGGTTACACAGCTACTACGTGGTTGAGGTGGGATTTAAGCCACAGAGGGCTGAACACCAGGGGTGAGGTTTAAGCACTGTACTACACTGCAGCCACAGCTGAGCTGACTCAGAGCATGGGCTCTGTTACCTGAAATCCTCCCTCCATCACCCTGGACTACCCCCTCAACCCCGTGGGAAGATCTGGCTGGATTTTCCCAGGAGTTTGACCTTGTGCACTTGGATATGACCTTGTATACGTGAATCCTCTTCTCATCTCAGGCCTTCCCAGGCCACACGGGCAGTCTCCATGCTGGACACCCAATCCCCTCGCTGAGAATTATTTATACAAGCGTGCCCAGCTTTCCATGGTCAAGCGTCACGGATACCCTGAGCCTGGCCTCTCTGTGACATGGCTGCCCAGTGTCCCACTGGCCAGCTGCAACCCGACCCACCCCGCAGCAGGAGACCCAGAGTTTAAAATTAGCTGTAGGCTGTTTACAGAAGCGCTCACCTGATACCTGCCTGCCCAGGAGTCCAGCCCCGGTCATGCTAGCTGCTTTTCGTTCTCTGCTACCTAAGCCAATCGTTGAGGGTCACCCTCTGACTCTGCAGCGAAGTCCTGAGAGGTGCAGATCACAGCTCACTGTGAATGTGCAGTGTCACTGCTGTCACTGTGTGAATTAGCTTCCCTGCAGTCTCTGTAACAAATGACCATGATCCAGCTGACTTAAAGCAACAGAAATCTATTCTCTCACAGTTTTGAAGGCCACGTGTCAGAAATCAAGGTATGAGCAGGCTCTAGGGGAGAACCCTCTCTTGCCCCTGCCAGCTTTGGGTGGCCCCAGGCCTTTCCTTGGCTTGTGGCTGCATCGCTCCAGCCTCTGCCTGTGGCCCTCTTCTCTTCTCCACTGGTCTATCCTCTATGTGTCTCTTGTAAGGACACTTGTCATTAGATTTAGGACTCACTGGGATAACTGAAAACCTGGTGGCATAGAGGTTAAGAGCTACAGCTGCTAACAAATGACTGCCAATTCAAATCCACCAGGTGCTCCTTGGAAATTCTCTGCCCTATAGGGTTGCTGTGAGTTGGAATCAATTTGACTGCAATGGATTTTGTGTTTTGGTTTATGGGATAATCCCAAATGATCTCATATCAAGATCCCTAACTTCATTTTGTCTGCAAAGACCCTTTTGTCTAAATAAGGTCACATTCTCAGGTTCCAGGGGATGGGCATATCTTTTTGGGACCACCATTCACCCCACTGTCCTAGGCCTCACTATAAAGTGAGGGTGTTGGAAGATGTAGCAGCCAGAGTGTTTGGTTATGACCAGGAGACACTGGCCCTGGATAATTTAAGTGGGAAAGAGAGCTTATGTTGGAAGAATGCAAGATAGTTGCCAGAGAAATGACCACCAAGGCTTGGAAAGGACAGAGTGTGAGGCAGCTCCAGGAACATAAGGGCAAGAGCTGACAGTTAGCTGACAGTCAGGGTGAACTTGTTTCTAGGATTTTAGGTACTGGTGCCAATCGTACCAAGAGTCCCATTCCTGGGTGAGGACATCTCTTTGGTCCATCTTGGGCCTGATGGCCACCACTTACCCCAACGCCTTGTACAGATGGAGAGGATTTCCCTGAAAGAGAGTGGGCTGCTGGTCCCAGAAAATGGTCTACAGTGAGCTTCCCTAATCCGGGTACAGCCCTTTGGGGGGAATTTGAGTCTTGAGAGAGTAGAACATTTTCCTGGGGCTCCATTTCATTTGAGAAGTTGAGGGGTTGGGGGGAAGAAATTTACTAAATAAGCAGTATAATATAAACACAAGTGGGTTCTGTGGTTGTTAGGTGCCACTGAGCCGGTTCCAACTCATAGCAACCCTATGCACAACAGAACAAAACACTGTCCAGTCAGTTGGCCAGGTAGCTGTCCTCCAAATTTCTTGGCATAGATGAGTAAGCACTTCCAGTGCTGCATCTGTTTGTTAAACTATCTCAGCTGATATTCCATCAATTCCTGGAGCCCTGTTTTTTGCCGATCAGCTTTCACTTCTTTTAGTACCATCAGTTCCTGATCATATGCTACCTCTTCAGATGGCTGAACATCAACCAGTTCCTTCTGATATAATGACTCTGTGTATTCCTTCTATCTTCTTTTGATGCTGCCTGAGTCGTTTTTTAACATTTTCCCTGTAGAATTCTCTGCTATTGCAACTCAAGGCTTGAATTTCTTTTTCAGTTCTTTCAGCTTGAGAAATGCAAAGCATGTTCTTATGAATAGCAGCAGAACACTGTGGGGTATATAGGAAAACCAAAAATTGTGTAGGTATTCTTAAGAAAATATGTAAAATTCTGTACCCTGAGGCTTTCCCAGGGGAGGCCATTTCTACCACTGGAGGCCCCTTGGTGATGAGTTTGGGAAACTCACTGGACTACAGCAGTGAGAGTTTGGGGAACAAATCCTCTAGCTCTTGTGCTGCTGGTTATCAGCCTTTTCCTTTTGCCGTTGATTGTCTGGTAAGTGTAGCCAGTACCGCCACTTAACAAAGCACCCATTTTACAGGTGAGGAAACCAAAGCTGAGTCGGCTGAGAGACAGGGCCTACTTGTTCATAGTATACTCAGTGAGAAGCAAGAGTGTTCACAGAAAGGGCGTGGGCTTGGATTTCCCATCTGAGCTCCAGCATACTCAACTGTGGGACCTTAGGCTAGTCGTGTGCCTTCTTGCCTTGCCTTACTTCTTACATCCGTAAAACAAGGACAGTAGCAGCTCCCCGCTCATAGGGTGTCCTAGTCACTGGGTACTGCTCTAACAGAAAATACCACAAGTGGAAGGTTTCATGAGAGAAGCTTTTATTGTCTCAGTCCAGTAAGCCAGAAATCCATTTACAAATTGTGAGTCCATTCAGTAGGAGAATTTGTCACAGTCCGGTAGGCTAAGTCCACATCCAGTGAGAGCATCTCGGCACAGGAACCTCGGGTCCGAAGGACGTGCTCTGCTCTCAGTGCTTCTCTCTCGGTGGTATGAGGTTCCCAACTTCCTCTGCTCACCTGTCTCCCTCGTATTCCACAAGCTTGGGTTCTGCCTCACTAACACAACTGCAAACCATTCTTCATCATCAGTATCACAGAGGCAGGATTCACAACACATGGGAGGAAGGGCACCATGTTGGAATGCCAAACCAATTCAAATCAACACATGCATTTTTGGGGGGACACAGTTCAATCCATGACATCGGGCTACCTTGGCAAAAGCATCCCAAACTTATCACAACCTACTAGGACCTCTGTGAGAGTGGTCATTGTCACTTTCTAATGGATGACCACAAACTGAAAGAAATAGAGCTGTTGGCCTGAAGGAGTCTGGGCCTGTAAAATGGCAGGAGACCTGGAGGAGGTCACTTTTATCAAGTGCTAAGTAAATCTGTGGGCTGTGCAGGTGCTTGCATCTAAGTCTTACCTTAGCCACTGGCCTGTGATCATTGTGAGGACAGGGACCATTTCGTGGCTGTCTTTGGATTCTTCACACCATCCATCCCAGGGCTTAGGGGCCAGGAACTTGAATCATGTTTGTTGAGTGACTAACAGATTGACTGAGGGTGTAACAAATTGAATGAGGAAACACCAACAGCGTATTTTCTTCTCTAAACCATCCAGGTGAGAACAGGATAACCTTTTCTCCTCCTTGCCTGGCAGATTTGAACTGCAGGCTTTTGGTTAGCAGCCGTAGCACTGGTCTGTCCCTGCCTGGACACCTGACCACCCTCCTCTATGTCCTAGGAGGAGGCACCCTGCAGACGTGTGTGCTCCGGCCCCCCGGCATCTATGGCCCTGAAGAGCAGAGGCACCTGCCCCGTGTGGTGGTATGTCACCCAGTCTACCTGGACCCTGGGGCAGAGGAGAAACCAGACTGGTGTGTGTATGCTGACGGTGTTCCCACAGCCCGTGGACCACTGTCGCAGCTCCTGGGACCCTCCCCCGAACCAGAATATTCCCTAGGCCAAACCTGAGACTTGCCCTGGGAGGCCAGAGCTCTCAGGGTGTGCCAGCCAGGCTAGGCCCAGGGAGGGATACAGGGAACTGTGATCCCCAAAGGGACAGAGGGGCCTTTTTTTCTGCCCCACTCAAGTGTGGACTGAGGGATGATGATCCATCCCATGCTGCTAGCACAAGGGTCTGCATCTGAACACCTGTGTAGAGAAAGGTGGATGTCAGGAATGTAACTAGGAGGTCTTCAGATTTCTCACAGCCAAGTAGGGGACAGACACTGTCATCACTGACTCAGTGCAGCGAGGGCTGTGTAGATGGAAGCATGAGAGGATGGGAGAACAGCAGAGATGGCTTGGCAGGGGAAGTCCAGGAAGGCTTCTTCAAGGAGGTGATGCCTGTGTTGAAAGAGAAGGAATTAACCATGTGAATCAGTTGGGGTGTGAGGGTAATCCAGAGAGGAGACAGCTTAGGCAAAAACCTAGAAATGAGAAGGACCTGACTGGTTTAGTAAGCAGCAAGTTCCTGTGGCTTGATCTAGGAGTGCAGAGTTATAGGCAGATGCAGATTACCCAATAAGCCAGGGAAGCGTGGGCTTACTTGTGCTTACTAACTTACCTGTAGTCAACAATTTCCTGTTTTTCAGATGTGATGAAAAACATGTGAAATCCTTGACCACAGATGAGCAAATAAATACAAGGAAGCCTGTGCTTACTTCGCTGCCTGAATAATCCACCCTGTCAGGGACTGTAAATTTGGAAAGAGGCTTTGATTCTGTAGGAAAGTGCTGTAGGGTTGGCAGAGAGACAGATGGGAGCCATAATAGGAGCAGAATTTTTTATGTGAAATTGTTCACTACACAGATGATCTGGTAAGCAAGGTAAACACTGTGCTTCCTTTGCCTCTTGGATAATCAGCCCTTGGTTGTAGGGCGGGGGAGCAGGCGATGTAGCAGTGGGGAGACATGGGAAGTTACTAGGGGAGTGACACTCCAGTCATCAGTTTCCAAACATTCCTCTGCTGGGGCTTTATGTCCTCATTTTCTTCTTCTGTTTTAATTAACTGGATACTCAGGGGATGTGAGGTGAACCCCCGGAGACGCCCATACTCATTTGTTTATACCAAAAAATACATTGCCTTCCAGTCAATTTGGGTTCATAGTGACACTATGAAAACTCTGGTGGCACAGTGGTCCTATGTCTGCCACCCAAAAGGTCAGCAATTCACGTGTGTCAGGCGCTCCCTGGAAATTCTATGGGGGAGCTCTACTTCGTCTTATAGGATCGCTTGCTAGGAGTCGGCATCGACTCAATGGCAGCGAGTTTGGTAGAGACCCTATAGGACAGAGGAGAACTGCTCCATAGGGTTTCCAAGGCTGTAATTTCCACGGGAGCAGACTGTCACATCTCTCTCCCATTGACACATTGGTGGGTTTGAACCACCAACCTTTGGTTAGCAGCCAAGTCCTTAACCACTGCACCAGTAGGGCTTCTTTGTTCATACGTTCAGTAAGTATTTACCGAGTTCCTACTGTGGGCCCAGGTATAGATTTGAGGATAGATCTGTGAGCAAAACAGATGACAACTCCTGCCTGTGTGGAGCTTAGGTTCTCACATGGGAGATGAAGAGAAACACAATAGATAGGAAGGTTTGTTTCAGGGTGCCACGTGCTATGCAGAAAATAAAAAGCAGAGCAGAGTGAGGGAATTGGAATGCCAAAACCCTGTTGGCTTAGTGGGTTGGCAGTTGGAATCCACCAGGCTGTCTTTGGAAACTCATGGGGCAGTTATACTCTGACCTACAGGGTCACTAGGAGTTGGAATTGACCCCACGGCTATGGGTTTGGGTGCAGGGGGATACAGGCTCATACTCTAAGGAAGGAAGTCAGGGAGCCCCACTGAGAAGGAGATTTGAACATCAACCTGCCAGAGATGATGGCCTTTGAATGACACAGGTAGTTGCAGGAAGAAGAGAGAGGAGCAAGGCAGAGGGAAGAGCTAGGCCGAAGCCCTGAGGTGACAATGTGTGGGCATGTTCTGGAAACAGCAGGGAGGCCACGTCCCTGCGGGGACGGGGGGAGGGGCTTAGTAGTTGATGACACCAGAGGTGACTGGGGCCAGACCAGGAAGAGCCTCCTCCATCCTTGTCAGGACTCCGGCTCTCAGTCCGCAAGAATAGGAGCCCCTGGAAGGTGCTGAGTGGGGAGAGGCATGACCTGATCTAGAACTCAAAAGGGCCCCTCTTGCTGTGCCTGGAGCAGACAGCAGGAGGTGAGGGTGACCAAAGGGAACAGTTGGGAGGCTTTGTAGCCAGGGTCTGGCACTTAAGATAGAATTTTGGAAGCTGTCCGCTTGTGGATGGAATTTAAGTCACTCCAGGTTTGAGCTTGCGTTTAATAGACACCCCCTCCTCCAGAACCAAATCAAGAAGAGGCTGTTCGTGGTCCGATTTGGGGACCGCAGGGCTCAGATGAACTGGGTGCACGTGCGTAACCTGGTGCAGGCGCACGTGCTGGCGGCAGAGGCCCTCACCGCAGCCAAGGGCTTCGTGGCGGTGAGTTTCCTGCAGCGCTGCCCCCAACCTGGGGCTGCTCCCTGAGGGCCCCCATCCCATCCGGTCCCCCCGGGGATCCTGGCTCAGGTACAAAATTTCCCCCCAAGTTCTGTGCTGAAGAAGGCCATCAGGACTGTTGGTCAGGGAAGGCAGGGTCAGGGTGGAGAAGCCCCCGCTGGGCATCGTTAGGTTATCATCACCTTGAGGTAGGCAGTGTTGATCCCTAATAATGCTCAGCAAACACCAAGCATTGTACATACATGATCTCATTTAATCTTCACAACAGCCAGAGGGAGACACCTCATTATTATCCTCCCATTTGTCAGATGAAGAAACCAAGTTAGGTCACAAGATTGAGGTAATGTAGCACTAGAATTAAAAAGCAAGTGCCCAGATCCATCCAGCTATGGAATCCAAACCAGGCCCATCTGCCCTCCTCCATGGCTGCTCTGAAGAGCTGGGGTGGGAGCTGCTGTGGGACCATGTGAAAGGGTGGGGGCCACGCTGGTGAGTGGATGCCTGACTGTCCCCCGCATGTTCCCCTCAGAGCGGACAGGCATACTACATCAACGATGGGGAGAGTGTCAACCTCTTCGAGTGGATTGCCCCACTGGTAGGTGTCCGGGTTCCTGCCCTCACCTAGTGAAAACCCAGGGATCCTCAGGTCTCTCCCTGCCACTCTTTCCTTCTTTCAAAAATGCGGCAGACTTCGTTAGGAATGTTTGAGTGTGTGGCTTCTCTCCAAAGGCCAGCTCTGGCTGTGGGTGCCATTGGAACTAGCTGGTGCTGGGTGGCAGCTGTCCCTTTGGGGAATCATGTACCCCCCATTTGCTGCAGTTCCCACTCTGCCTGATACCCCAATTTATGTTGACTTCTAGCAGCTACTGTCGAGTTGACTCCAACTTATGGAGACTCCATGTGTGTCCGCAGAAGTGTGCTCCCCAGAGTTTTTAACAGCTGATGTTTTAGAAGGAGATTGCCAGGCCTTTCTTCCAGTGTGCCTCCAGGTGGACTCAAATCTTTAGCCTTTCAATTAGCAACTGAGCACATTAAACATTTGCACTTCCAGGGATGCCGTGCTGGCTGGTGGTGGTGTTTGTTAGCAAGTCAATTCTGAGTTGTAGTGACTCTATAGGACAGAACAGAACTGCCTCACAGGTTTCCTAGGCTGTAATCTTGTCTAAATTTTACTGATTTTGTTGTTGAGAATATACAAAGCAAAACATACATCAATTTCAACACTGTCTACATATACAATTTAGTGAAATTAATTACATTCTTCCGGTTATACAACCATCCACACCCTCCTTTCCTGAGCTATTGCTCCCTGGTTAACATAAACTCACTGTCTCTAAAGATATCTAATCTTTCAAGCTGTAGTTATCAATTTGATCTCATAGAAAATGTTATTGAAATAGCAGAATGGTCAAGGCAGACCTTTGTTACCAGTTAAACTATTTTTGCAGTTTTAAGAACACATAAGGGGATATTTTTGGTTTAAGGTTTAAAGATTATCTCAAGGCAATAGTTTTAGGGGTTCATCCATCCTCCATGGCTCCAGAAAGTCAGAAGCCCATGAAACTTTGAAATTGTGTTCTATGTTTCCCCCTTTTGATCTATGGAATCTTGGGTCAAAATGTTCAGTAATGGTAGCTGGGCACCATCCAGTTCTTCTGGTCTCATGGCAAAGAAGGCAGTTGTTCATGGAGATAATCAGACATACATTCCCTATCCTCTTCCTATTCCTGACTCTCCTCCTTCCTCTGTTGGTCCAGGTGAATAGAGAGCAATTGTTGTGCCTTGGATGGCTGTTTGCAAGCTTTTAAGACCCCAGGTACTACTCACTAAGCTGTAACATTCACAGGAGCAGATCACTAGATCTTTCCTCCCAGGCAGCTGCTGGTGGGTTAGCAACTTTCAGTTAGTAGCTGAATGCTAAAACACTGCACCACCAAGGCTCCTTGTTGACTTATAATGCTGTGACATTTCTGTTTATGACACACCATACTATGTGTGGAGGCTCTGAAAGAGGAGTGTAGAAGTTAAACCACAGCACAAAGGGAGAGGTCTGTTCCCGGGGCACCCTACACTCACCTCTTTCCAGAACTCTGGCTACTTCTCCCGATGACTCACCAACTCCTTCTCCAGACCAGAACTACCTGAATGATGTCAACTAGAACCATAGGCTGAAGGATACATCTTTATGCCATTCAAGCCCCGTACATCAATACCTTGGAGCTGCCCTTTAAGCCATGGATCGCAAGAAGCCAAGCCCACAGAGCAGTTGCCTTTTTGTCCCAGCTCTTACAGCCCCAGAAAGTTTTTGTTTTATTTTTTTTAATAACAGCTTTGTTGAGATATAATTCACAAACCATGCCTTTCAGTGGTTTTCAGTATATTCAGCATTTGTATAAGCATCACCAGTTTTAGGACATTAGCATCAGTCTTTAAAAAGAAAAACATCTTTTTCCCAGCAATTTCCTTCCTTCTACCCTTTTCCCTAGCCCTAGGCAACCACAATTACCTCTCTCTATAGGTCTGCCTCTTCTGAACGTTTCATATAAATGGAATCTTATGTTGTTGTTATTGTTGCTGTTAGGTGCTGTCAAGTCAGTTCTAACTCATCGCGATCCTGTGCACAACAGAATGAAACACTGCCAGGTTTTGTACCATGTCCACAACCCACAATCATTTTTATTTCAGCCACTGTGTCAGTCCAGCTCGTTGAGGGCCTTCCTCTTTTATGCTGACCTTTCACTCCATGTGGAGTCGTATGTCGCTTTTTGTGTCTAGCTTTTTAGCATCATGTTTTAAAGATTCACCAATGTGTTAAAGATTTGTCTGTATTTTAGCTTATGTCAGGACTTAGTTCCTTTTTATCACTACAAAATATTCCATGCTGTGGCCATACCATATTTTGTTTATCCATTCATGAGTTCATAGACATTTGGGTTTTTCCACCTTTTTGCTATTGTGACTAAGGCTGCTGTGAACATTTTGTGTACAAGTTTTTGTGCGGACATATGTTTTCCTTTCTCTTGGGGATGTCCTTAGCAGTAGAATTTTTGAATCATATGGTAATTAGAATTATTTAACTCTTTGGGAAACTGCCAAACCATTCCCAAAGCAGCTGCACCATCTTTCATTCCCACCAGAAGTATATAGGGATTCCAGCTTGTCCACATCCTGTCAACACTTACTATTTTCTCTTTTTGACCCAGAGAGTTTGTATGCAAGTGTATTAGTTTCCTGTGGCTGCTGTAACAAATGACCAGAAACTTGGTGGTTTAGAACAACAGTTATGGAGCTCAGAAGTCAGAAATGAAGGTGTTAGCAGGGCCATACTCCCTCTCAAGGCTCCAGTGGACCGTCTGTTCCCTGTCTCTGTCAGTTTCTGGTGGCTTTAGGTGTTTCTTGGCTTGGGGGTACATCACTAAGGCCTCTGTCTCCACCTTCACATGACCTTCTCCTCTCTCTTCTCTGTGTCTCTCTCATAAGGCCACTTGTCACTGAATTTAGGGCCTACTGAGATAATGCTGGAGCCCTGGTGGCACAGCAGTAAGAGCACTCTGCTGCCAGTTAAAAGGTAAGTGGTTCGAACCCAGCAGCTGCTCCACGGGAGAAAGATGTTGCAGTCTGCTTCCACAAAGATTACAGCCTTGGAAACCCCATGAGACAGCTCTACTCTATGCTATAGGATCACTGTCAGTCAGAATCTACTCTAGGGCAGTAGGCTTGGTTTGGATGGTTTGGGATAATCTAGGGTGATCTTATCTCAAGATCCTTAATGACTTCTGCAAAACCTTTTTCCAAATCAGCCCACAGTCACAGGTTCAGGAGTTAGGTTGAACACAGACCTAGCTTTTGGGAGGCCACCATTCAACCCACTGCAAGTGAAGACCTCACTTGTCAATCCATGTCTTCCTGCATCCATCTTCCGCCACCCTCCACACATGGGCTTTTTTTTTTCCCCTTTAATGGCAAAAAAAAGTCCATTCTAAAAAAAAGATTCTGTATAAGCAACTTGGAGTGGTTTGGGATACATTTAAGAAAGAAATCATTCCTGTAGAGTCAGTTCTGACTCATAGTGACCCTACAGAACAGCATGGAACTGCTTTGTGGGGTTTCCAGGGCTGTAAATCTTGACTGAAGCAGACTGCATATCTTTCTCCCCTAAAGCAGCCGGTTAAGTTCAAACTGCCAACTTTTCGGTTAGCAGCCGAGCACTTAACCACTGTGCCACCAGGGCTCTTTTGGATAGTAAAAAAGAAAACCTTTGTCATTGCATCAGTTCTGACTCATAGTGATCCTATAGGACAGACTAGAACTGCCCCATAGCGTTTCTAAGGGGCAGCTGGTAGATTTGAACTGCCAACCTTTTGGTTAGCAGCCATAGCTCACCATCGCTTGTAGGTGTAAATAATAAATAGTGTGAATAATTCCAAACTAAAAACTCACCCCATGCATTCATTTGCCACGTGAGTTTTCCAAGTCAAAGTATAGATTTCATTTCAAGCCCGGCTTACAGCTGTTAGGTGGCTGTGGGGAAGGCCACCAAGGGTGGGTGAGCCACTAGTCAGGAAATGCCTCTGCTGTCAGGGGATGACAGGCGTCACCTTTTCACAGCAGACTCTAAAGGACCCAGTCTCATCTCAGGCTATGTTTCCTTGCAGTTTGAGAAGCTGGGGTACAGCCAGCCGTGGATCCAGATGCCTACTTCCTGGGTTTACCTGACAGGTAAGGGAAGGAGTCTGTGTGTTAAAAGCCCTTCAGAGGCCAGGTGTACAGGCATGGCCTAATTTTCCACCCAGGACCAGGACTAAGGTGAGACACATGAGTTGTGAAATTTGAGTGCTTAAGCCCAACCCTGTGTTGCACAGCCTGGAAGCAAGGACCTCCTCAAAAGTTGTGCCCTAGATGCCTCCCTCACCTCACCCTAGTGCTGGCCTATTTAAACCCTTCTCCCACTTGCCAGGTAAGTATGATCAGGCCCACTGTAAACATGAGGTGTCTGCAGCTTAGAGAGCTTAGTTATGGGTCCATGGTGTCACAGTGAGAAATCACATGTGGACATGGCCAACTTAAACTGACTCCCACACCCAGCCTGTGGCCTGTGCTGGAAAACATACCAGTCAAGAGGAGGGAAGCCTGGAGCTAGCATCCCCCAAGGGCCCTCTGAATAAAGGCTGCTTTTGGACATGTGGGGTTTCATCCTCATCCTAGAGTCTACTCCTCTGCCTGAAGACCAGTTCCTGCTCCCATCCCCACCCCTGACAGTGTGTCTTGGCAGCTTTCTTCCCTACTAACTACTCCCACTGCATCCCTCTGCTGACCTCCTTCCAGCTGGAATGCAGAGCAGGCAGCAGGCATGGAGTCATCAGCCAGAAGGGACAGGCAGCCCTCATGGGCACACAGCTGTTTGTGGAAAACCTCGCCTGTATCAGTTTGTATTTGAAATGTATTGAGATGCTTTCCATTTAAAGCAGTGGTGTGCAAACGTTTGACCCCCAGGGCACATAGAGAAATGACTTCCCATCCAGCCTTGTCATGGGATTAACACTCCTGGCTCCCAGGTGAGAAAAGATCAGCTGCGACTTATGACAGTTTTAGAGGACTGAGTATAAATTCCTAGGCCCCAGCAGGCTCGTGATAATTCCATAGTTCTCAACCCTGGCTGCACATTAGAATCACCTGGGGAAACTGAAAAAATCTATGAATGCAGTTATAACAAAGGTCCACTCTTTGGACAGGAATGGATTGGACTTGGCAATGCAGAGTAACCATATATTGGAAGCACTTTATGGTTCTGTACATCTATAGGATATCATCTTGCTGACCTCTGGCTGGAGGAAGGGGAGTGGACGGAGAGGAGGGGAAAGGAGACTGTTGGGAGGATAAGACATGTATGGAGCAGAGAGGAATAGTGTGCAGTCACCGGACAGGGAGAGCAGTGGAAGCTGCATATAGGGGGGCATGTAAATTTATATGTCAATGTACATTTTCACTCAGTTACGTTAAATAAAAATTAAAATTAAAAAAAAATCTATGAGTGCCACAAGAATAGATAGACATACAGAAACTGCTGTTCACTAGTGGCTACCAGGGACAGGTGGGAATAGGAGAGAGGGATTCACTCTCTAGATAGTAGACACTTCTTATTTTTGGTGATGGATGATGTGGACATAGGCTGACCCAAAAAACAATGTCACTAAGATGTATTTAAGGAAAAAAGACCTTTGGTGACCGCTATGGCATAAATAATTTGGCAACAACCAAAAATTATAAGTACAGGTATATACATATGTAGGCATATATGTGTACAGGTATGTACATGTGGGTATATATCTGTGTGTGTGTGAGTGTATGCATTTATGTATACATGTGCATACATATAATAATACATGGGGGCATATACATAACAAATATAGACATATAACAAAATACATAGGGGGCACAATTGTAGATACTCAAGAGACTGATTTTCTGGGTTTGAAGGCTAGGACCATCATTATCGTGGGGCAGTTGGCATAATATAGTTCACAAAGTTTATATTCTCCATCCTAGTTTGGTGAGTAGTGTCTGGGGGGTTAAAAGCTTGCAAGTAGCCCTCTAAGATACAACCACCGGTCTCCACTCATCCAAAACAAAAAGAAAGAAAGCCAGACTCAAAGAAGAAACTAGTCTATAGGACTAATAGTCTACACAAACAACAGCCTCATCTACCCTGAGATCAGAAGAACTAGATGGTGCCCAGCTGTACTCTGATCATTTGATCGAGGTCACCATAGATGGATCCTGAAAGAATGAGAGAAAAATGTGAACTAGAACCTCAAATACTTAAAAATCCATACTTACTGGACCAGCTGACACAGGCATCTCTTGAAACTGTTGCCCTGAGATATGGAACCAAAACAATCACCTGAAGTCGCCACTGAGCTGAAGAACAGATGGGCTCACAGAATAAAGACTATCATCCATGACTACTGTGCTGCTTTAAAACTATCATCTACTTGAGACCAAATGGTCAATATTTACTTTAAAACACAAATGAGGAGACAGGGAAACAAGATTAATGGAAACAAACAACCAGAATGGAAATCATGAGAAAGTTCACACACTGTGAAGAATGTAACCAGTATCCCTGAACAATTTGTATAGACACTGTTGGATGGGAAACTAAACTACCGTGTAAACCTTCACCCAAAATGAAATGAAATTTCATTATGTATATACATAGAGAGAGAGAGCTGCCCTGGCCACAGCCCAGCCCAGTTACATCCAGAGCTGTAGGTGGGTAGGGCATGGTGAGTCTCTGTTACACAGTGGTCCAGGACACCGCACAGGTCAAGAACCACGGCTCCAAACTTTACTCCAGAGAGTGTATCAGGAATGATTGAATCTGCTCAGATTTAACAACTTCAGCCTTTAATATTAAACAGCAGTGACACATTTCACAGCCAACAAGGCCACTAGTGTGTGCTGAGGACTGATTTAAAGGAACCCAATGACAACATGTTTTTGCTAAGTGAAGACACCCTTAGCACACTGAGTGATGTGGCTAACTGATTTAACTCTAGTACAAACGACCATGTGGTCATTGGCTCCTCTGTCCCCACACAGCCACAGTGATGGAGTATCTGCACATGGCCCTCCGGCCCATCTGCAGCATCCCACCTCTGCTCACCCGGAGTGAGGTAAGTGAGCTGGCTGCTCAGGGAGCCCCTGCACCCTGGACCCCTCACTTCTGTTCCTTCTCTTTCCCAACAACGACCCCCACCACTGCCTCCCCTCATCCCTTCAACACCGTGGCTCACTGCTTGTTCAGAACGTTCTGCATAGGCCCAAACCGGTGCTAGCTCCTTGGGGATTGTTTCGGCCTTTTGATTTTGCTTATGCTGCGTTCTGTCTCTGCAGTGTCACCACCCCAAGCCCATCCCTCCTCGCTGTTACCTGAGTCATAAGCCAGTTCCTTCATGTCATTCATTCCCAGCCAGACCGGACGCACCCGCAGGCACATTCCATGATGTTCACCTTTCTGACACTATCACTCATCACCAACCTCGCCAACTCTTGACACCTACACCCACAGCCTGGTGGCTCCAGGCTCACATTACTCACTTACGATTTGTATGACTTGTTAATAAGAAGTATAAAGTACCTATTTGTGCAGAATACTATTCTCCAGTGATAACGATGCTGTTTTATATTTGCTTAGGACACACAGTGTAGAACAAAAGATGTTTCAGTGCAGCTTATAAACAGTGAAGCAACAGGAGTGTTGGCAGTGGTATCTGCCAACAGTTCCGGTCCACTCTTACTGAACTCTGACTCATGGCGACCCCATGTGTGTCCGAGTGGAACTGTGCTCCCCAGGGTTTCCAGGGGCTGTTGTTTCAGAAATAGACTGTCAGACCTTCTGAGGTACCTCTGGATGGACTCAAACCTTTCAGTTAGCAGCTAGTCACCTTAACAAGTACCACCCAGAGACTGCACCCCAAGTTAAGAAGGGCACAAAGATTACGAGCTTCTTGTTATGAGGATAAACTGAACACTAGAGAGGTCAGTGACTTGTCCAAGGACACATCACACTGGATGGAATCCACTTCAGACTCCCAGTCCAGTGCTCAGGAATGGGGAGCAGTGGTGGGATGGTGAAGTGGGCCCCGAGAAAGAAGCAATTACCTAGTGTTTCTCCTTGGGGCCACCCAGAGCAGTAGAGGAGGGAGAATAGCAACAGTGACCATTTACTGAGTAGTGACTATACGCCAGGCACTGTGCTTTCTCTCTTTTAACCTTCACTACTACTCTTTAGAAGCAGTGGTCACACAGCTGCTAACCCAAAGGTTGGCAGTTCGAATCTACCAGTCGCTCCTTGGACACCCTTATGGGGCAGTTCTACTCTGTCCTATAGGGTTGCTATGGGTCAGAATCAACTCGATAGCAACAGGTTTTACAACTCTTTAAGTTGTAGGTTCTAGTCTCATCTCCCTTAAAAACAAACGAAAAGAACATTGCTGTTGAGTCAATTCTGACTCATAGCAACCCTATAAGACAGAGTAAGAACTGCCCCATAGAGTTTCCAAAAAGCACCTAGTGGATTCCAACTACCAACCTCTTTGTTAGCAGCTGTAGCTCTTAACCACTACGCCTCCAGGAGAACCTCACCTCCCTTTAACTGAGGAGGAAATGAGACTCCAACCCCCCAAAAACAAACCCACTGCCATTAAGTCAATTCCAACTCATAGTGACCCTACAGGACAGGGTCATTAGAGTAGAACTGCCCCATAGAGTTTCCGAGGAGCACCTGGCAGATGTGTACCGTCAACCTTTGGGTTAACACTAGGCCACCAGGGAGATGACCTGCCCGTGATCACTCACTTGACAAGTGGCAAAGCTGGGACTGAAACCCAACCAGAAGGGATGTTAAACTCAGCTGTCTTAACCACTAGCTTGCAAACTAACTCAGGAATCACACCTATGGAATAAAATAGCTGCCGAGGCCTAACTGTGGTCAGCAGGGAATCTGCCCTCTTCCTTTTCTCTAACTTGTGGGTTTCCTTCTTCAGCTCAGGGGCAGAGGAGCTTAGTTAGCTGGGAAGCTTGTGCGCTGTGGCTTGGGTGCTCTCTGCTGGTTTCTCCCAGACATACCAACCAACTTTTCATTCATTTACCATTTCTTAGAGCTCACTGAATCTTCACTAGTTAGGAAAAACTGGTGGCATACTGGCTAGATGCTATGTCTGCTAGCCAAAAGGTCCACAGTTCAAATCCCCAGGCACTCCTTGGATACTCTATGAGCAGTTCTACTCTGTCCTATAAAATTGCTATGAGTGGGAATTGACTCAATGGCAATGAGTTTTTTGGTTTATCACTCTTTAGGAGTAAACCCTGGTGGCTTAGTAGTAAGTGGTACAGATGCCAACCCAAAGGGTGGCAGTTCAAGTCCACCAGGCCCTCCTTGAAAATTCCATGAGGCAGTTCTAAAAGAGCTGGCATCAACTTGATGGTGGTGAGTTTGTTTTGAGGTTTTTTTTTTAGTTACTCTTTAGGAGCAGTGGTTTAAGTGATACCAACCAAAAGGTCAGGAGTTTGAATCTATCAGCCACTCCTTGAAAACCATTATGGGGCAGTTCTCTGTCCTATAATGTTGCTATGAGTCAGAATCATCAAGGGCAGTGGGGTTTTTTGTTTTTCAGAGCACCTACTATGTGCCAGGCACTGTGCTGAGCAAAGGAGGTAACAAGTCCTGGTCCTTATCTCAGGGAGCTCACAGTCCAAAGGAGTGGACATCGCAGTCACGTGGCAATTTAATACATTATAAAAAGAGCAGTTACAGGGGAAATCACGGGGACCTCCACATCATGCAAGGAGCCGTGGTGGCGCAGTGGTTAAGTGCTTAGTTGGTAACCAAAAGGTTGGTGGTTCCAACTTACCAGCCACTGTGCAGGAGGAAGATGTGGGCTGCCTGCCTCCACAAGATGACAGCCTCAGAAACTCTGCAGGGCAGTTCTGCTCTCTCCTAGAGGGTTGTCACGAGTCAATGACAACAGTTGTTTGTTTTCACATCACACAAGCAAACCAGCTCTGAAAGAAATCAGGGGGGCTTCCCAAAGGAGGTGACATGTAATTCAAAGATGTATCCCTCCCTACACAACAGGTGCTCAGTAGATATATTTAGAATATACAGTTGCACCCCCTCCCAAGCCCTGATACTAGCTGGGGCTCACAGGGACAAGATATGGCCTCCTCCGTCACCGCCTCCCCCGCCCCCCATGCACAGAGATACATACATACAACCATCCAAGACCAGGAGCTTAACCCCCACGGTCTGTTTCAGTGACTAAAGAGAATCAAGCAGCAGGTGGGCCCCTCCCCAAGGTGCAGCTGAGGAACAGTGGAGGGAGGTGGGAGGGTATCTCGGTCAGGACCACAGCATAGAAGAACATGAGCTAGAATCTGGCTCCTCTGTGTGACTCTCGACAAGTCACTTAAAAAAACCAAAAACCAAACCCACTACTGTCATTTCAGATCACAGCCACCTTAGAGGACAGGGTAAAAATACCCCATAGAGCTTCTCAGAAGGACCTTGTAGATTTGAACCGCAACAGCTGTAGCACTTTACCACTAACCACCAGGTTAAGTCACTTCTAGGAATCTTCATTTCCGGATATGCAAAGATAAGATAGTACTTCCACATCGGAGGATTAAATCAAACTGGGATAGGAATTGGCCCAGGTCAGGGTCCGAGTGCTCAGTAATTGACATTACCTTGGATGCTGATGGGCCATATGCGATGAAGAAAACGGAACCCAGGCCCTGGAGAGTAATCACGTCTACATTAATTGTACTCCATTTTCTAAGGTCGCTAAGTCTAAACCAACTTCACAGCAACGTGGTTTTCTGGGGTTTTTTGTTTGTTTGTGTGCTTTGTTTTGTTTTTCCAGTTCTTAGGGAAAAGCAATGAATCAGAGGAGGCCACAGGCAAAGCTTCAGCTTCTGCTAAGGGACTCGCAAGAGTGTGTGCTAAGGGCCTTTGGAGTCCCAGCAGCACCGAGCCAGGCAGGGGAGGAAGAGCGAAGAAGTGGGCCCGTGTTCTAGCGGACTGAGGTGGGGGACTCATTGAGGTGCGAGTCCAGCGGGGTTCGTGGGGGAGGTGCAGAGGAGGCATCTCGGAGAAGGTACCGTCCAGGAAAATGGAGATTGAAGCCCAGGGCACACAGTACAGAGGTCCTTTTAAGTCACTGGAGGATGCTCCCTCCCCACCTCCACTCCACCAATCCCAGCCCCGCTGCCCCTCCCCTCTCCGCAGGTGCTCAGCATAGCCGTGACGCACACCTTTCAGATCTCCAAGGCCCGCACTCAGCTCGGCTACGCGCCGGACAAGTTCAGCTTCGCCGAAGCCGTGGACCTCTACGTGCAGTCCACGTCCGGACGCCCCCGCGGCTCCACGGCGCGGACCCTCCTGCGGCGGGTGCTCTACCTGCTGCTGCTGCTCGGCCTGCTCGCCCTGGCCCTGAACTTCCTGGAGCTGCAGCCTCTGGAGGCAGCCGTACAGCGTCCGTGACCGTGGACCACCTTCAGCTCAGGCTCTCTGAGCATGCGCCTAGCCCTGGCTCCGCCTCCTTCGCGCCCGCTGTACATATAGCCGCCCCGCCTCTGGGTCTGGCTCCGCCTCCGGTCCGTCCCCTTTGTACTTATATTGCCCCACGCCCCCAGCCGGCCTGACCCGGGCTCCGCCTCCATGACGCCCTCTGGACAGGTACCCTCCCCTTTTCCGGGCTCTTGGCCCCGCCCACGCAGGGCCTTTTCCGCCTCTGCCCAGTTCGGGCCTTGCCCCAAATTCTCCCCTGACTTGATTCTGTTCCGTTTTGGACCATACCTACATGCCACCCCTGATTTCTCCTTCGGGGAGCTGGACTTTAGGAACTCCTTGCTCCTCCTTCTGGATCCGGTCTAGTACCTCCTGGAATTCGGACCTGACCCCCCCTTTGACCACGCCCCTCTCCAGCCACGCCTACTGTCTGGGCTTTGATTGGCCACTGTTGTATTTGCCTGCAGGTGCCGGCTGTGATTTTACTGTCTGCTCCATTTGCTGTAGCCTTCAGGATGCTGAGTCCTGCTCGTTGCCCTGGTTCTCAGGGCTTGCCCTGAGATCATCTTAGGGTCTTGGGTGAGACCCACTGTAATAATGTCTCACTTGATCAACAGGAAACTCTGGTGGCATAGTGGTTAAGTGCTACAGCTGTTAACCGAAAGGTCAGCAGGTCAGATCTGCCGGGCGCCCCTTGGAAACTCTGGCTATAGGGTCTCTATGAGACTGAATCGACTCGATGGCAGTGGATTTTTGGTTTTGATATACCGGACCCTCCTGTGTTCGGGTTCATTCATTCAGGTCTCTGTTGTACGCCAGAGCTGGAGGGGTACCCCTGCCCCACAAGTTTCTGCAGCAGCCTAACCTAACCCTTGTGGGTATCTGGTTTATGAGTCCGCATGTCTCAGAATAACCTGCTGCTGAAGTCGATTCCGACTTATAGTGACTCAGCATAGTAGGTGCTCGCGTGCACACATGCACACACACAAAACACCAAACCAGTCCTGGAGTCATTCTAGCTCATGGCGACCTCCTGTGACAAAAAAAAAGAAAAAGAAAAGAATTGCTCCCTGAGGTTTTTCCAGCTGTAATATGAAGTAGCCAGGCCTTTCTTCTGGGTGTGTTTGAATAGACAACTTTCTAGCTGTTGCTGTTGTTAGATGCCGTGGAGTCCGTTCCGACTCATAGCGACCCTATGAACAACAGAACAAAACACTGCCCAGTCTTGCGCCGTGTCTACAATCTTTTTTATGCTTAAGCCCATTCTTGCCGCCACTGTGTCAGTCCATCTCGTGGAGGGTCTTCCTCTTTTTCGCGGACCCTCCACTCTACCAAGCATGATGTCCTTCTCCAGGGACTGATCTTTCCTGACAACATGTCCAAAAACTTTTGAGTAGTCAAGCACGAATCATTTGTGCCACTCAGAAGGACATCCAAAAAATAAAAACGTAGCAAAACATTTTTAAAGAATTGGACTTTAAAGTATATATTTTTTTACAATGGGAAGAAAGTGAACTTCATTTGGTCATGTTTTACGGTTTCCTATAGCTTATATTTTTAAATGAAGGAAACCTGATGTCATCTTTTCAGTGCTGCAAAACTGAGTCTAACCCTGCTGTCCACAGCAACAGCGTCTACCAGTCATCTTGGGACTACTGGTGGCGGGTACCAAGGTATCAGTGTATATAATATGCACATGTGGGGCTGGCCGTTGTTAAGTGTTATGGTTGCTAACCAAAAGGTTGATAGTTTCAATCCAGCAGGACGTGGTCCTTGGAAACTCTCTGGGGCAGTTCTGCTCTGTCCTATTGGGTTGCTATGACTTGGAATTGAATCGACAACAACTAGTTGTTTTACTGTCACTTGCTGGCTTACTTGGACAAGCTTAGTAGCCTGCAGCCCCTAACACTCATCGTGGCTGTTAATTAATGATATCATAACGTCTGTAAGCTCTGTGAGCACAAAGACATGCCGCCTTGCTTATTGCTGTAGCACGTGTACCCGTTGTTGTGGAGTCGCTTCCGACTCATACCAAATCCTAGGGGACAAACTAGAACTGCCTGATAGAGTTCCACCGAGTGGCTAGTGGTTTGGAACAGCCGACCTTTTGATAAGCAGCAGAGCTCTTAACCACTGCGCAACCAGGGCCATTAATAATTAGTTATTGAATGAATAATAAGGGCTTTTTAACCCAATAAAGTCGAGGCATGAAGTGTGACCCTCTGTCGTAGGGCCAGATCCCCTCCACAGGGTCACCTGACACCCTCTCCACTAACAGAGGTTCACACACACACAGACACACACAGACACAGACACAGACACACACAGACAGACACAGACAGACACAGACACACACACACAGACACACACAGAGAGACACACAGACACACACAGAGACACAGACACACACACAGAGACACACACAGACAGACACACACACAGAGACACACACAGACACACAGACACAGACATACACACAGAGACACAGACACACACAGAGACACACAGACACACAGAGACACACAGACACACAGACACACACACACTCACACTGACACTCACACTCACACACACACTCACACTGCTGTCAGAATCTTCCAAAGGATACAGAGCAGGCCAGAAAGGATTCCTCCCAAACTCAGATCACGATTAACACCGTTCCCAGATTGACCTTTGTTGTTGGAAAGTAAGGAGGCCTGCTCCTCGTAACCTCAAGCCTCCAAGAGTTAAAGGTACAGGCAGCTGCTAGGGATTCTGCAATGTATCCGACAGGTTACAGAAATTTGGTAGCCCGATTGAGGATCTGGGCTGCATTTCTTCCCATCTTCTCCACTGGTGAAACAGTACATCAAAACGGTGAGGGAGGGAAAGCGTTAGAAACGACTACACAAACGAGTTGAAAGGCAGCCTTCACATGTCGGAAAAGGTATGGCATAAAGAGTGTGGCAGCGGTGGGATTCGAACCCACGCCATCGAAATGACTGGAGCCTAAATCCAGCGCCTTAGACCACTCGGCCACGCTACCTCCCTCTCGTAGGTTCTTTCTCTGAGGCTATATCAGTGTGATGACGCAGTCTCTCTAGGCTCAGTAAGTCCCGCCCTCATATATTTGCGCATGCCCAATATTAGTCCGACCCTTCACTTGCCTATTACCGCACGTAACGCCGGTCGCGGTAACTATAGTCGGGACGCAGCATTAAAACAGGAAAATTCCCAAATGTTAAGAATTAATATTCCATCCACACTTTGGATTTGAATTTGAATTTTTCATGGGCGTGGTACCCACTATGGCCACTTGGGGGCGGTGCCATGCTGCCGTTTTTCTCTGGCCAGGCTGGAGGTCGGGTGGGGGAACCACAGTGTGCACTCAGCAGGTTCCTGTCCCCATCCTGCAGACCCTCCATCCCTGTCCCAAGTCGCTTCAGTAGGCTTAGGGGCCTCCATTGCCTGGTCTCGGCTCCAACAATGCCAGAACCGCAGATCCAGGGAAGAAATCTTTGAACACTGTTACAGGTTAGTAGCATACGCGGCTTCCCTCATCGTAACTATTATCCCCACTTTACAAAGGGGGAAACGAGCTCAAAGAGGCTAAATAATTTGTCTCAGATGTTCCTCCCCAAACCAGCATTTCCTGATTCCAGAGATTCAGTGGTCTCCTCGGTGGCCTATTTCAGTGCCTTTTAGAAAAATGCAAAGATTGCATACAGCATTACACAATATACTTTCTTTCAGTATCTTTTGGCTTCTAGCCCAGAGTTTGGAGGTTTGAGCTCATCCAGAAACACTTTGAAAGATAGGCCTCGCAGTCCTCTCCCAGAATGTCACAACCCTGGAAGTATGGAGCAGTCCCATTCTGTACACTTGCGTCTCCACAAGTCAGAATTGACTCCACGGCAACTTAACAAGAACCCTTCCAGTTCCTTAAAACATTCTCCAGCTGTGGAAGCATCTGCTGGCAGCTGCTTGACTCATTCTGTCTCTGTCCCTCTCGTTGATCGTTTAATCTGGCGACCATTTATCAGGCCTCTAAAACCAAAACCAACTGCTGTCGAGTCGATTCCAACTCAGCGGCCCAACAGACGGGGTACCCAATAAGCAACTAGTAGATTCAAACAAGCAGCCTTGTGATCAGCAGCCAAACTCGTAACTATTGTATCTCCAGGGCTCGGTCAAGAAACTTGAAGGCCTGAACAGGAGCCTTGGTGGACAAGTGGTTAAGCCTCAGTGGCAAACACAAAAGTGGCGGTTCGAATCCACCCGCTGTTCTGTGACAGAAAGATGTGGCAGTCTGCTTCAGTCAAGATTATGGTCTTGGAAACTGTGGGACAGTGCTACTCTGTTGTGTACAGTCACTCTGAGTTGGAATGTCTTAAGGCCAATGATTTGGTTGTTCTGAGGTGGGCTGATCAGGCAACAAGCATGCCTTCAGGAAGGGAGAGCTGTTCATGCAGCTTCATGGGACCCTAGTGCCAGAGTGCATTCTCCAGGAGAACACAAATGAAGCGGAGGCAGGGACATTCGCTCGTCTGCTCTACTGAGCATTTCTCTCTGCTGGCGGTCCTGGCAGAGTCGTTGCTGAGTAGGCTTCCAGGTGATTTATGTCTACAAGTGTGAGCTCCAAGGGCCACTCCTATGCAAAGCCCAGCCACAGCCTGGCAGGGGTGGGGAGGCCACAGAAACCAGAACAACCAGGCTTTGTCTTAGGTTTGTTTGTTTGTGTTTCCTCTTAGCGACCTTGAAAAATAACTTTTGCAGAAGAAATACACGTTCCATGTTGAAATTCAAGCAAATAAAGAAAAGCACACATAAGAAAGTAAACTCATCTTTAATTACTCCACCAAGTTAAACTCTGTCAACGTTCTCATAAATTAAGATGTTTTCATTTTTATCAGTAGAACTTTGCAGTGTAGTGTAATGCATGCTCTTTGTCAACTGGAAAAGAAACCAAATCATATGGATCAAGTTCAAATAGAAATTTGCTTCATCACCATCCTTTACAATGAAATCCCACAGCTCTGAAGCAGGCACTGCAAAGAGCCTGTATTTTTCCAGATCTTTTCCTATGCAGATGTATACGCAAATGAAACTGGAGGCCTGAACCTGCACAGGCTGGGTGTTCTTTGCCCAGGGCTGGGAAGTAACAGCAGTATCTACAGGATAGGAAAAAACAAAGAAAAGAAAAACAGTTGCTAGCAAGTTGTTTCTGTTGACTCTGACCGCGTGGTGTGTGTCAGAGGAGAACTGTGCTCTGAAGGATTTTCAGTGGCAAATTTTCCAGAAATATCTCTCCAGGTTGCCTCTAGGTGGACTTGAACCTCCACCTTTCAAGTCTGGCCCAGTGCCTTAGCAGATTGCACCAAAAGACAGAAGACTCATCCATTCAGAGCTTTCTGTAGCTGCAGGCAGATCACCCAGGTAGCTTTGCGATGGGCCTCATCTCTCATGGCCTGTAGGGCCAGGACCTATTAAAAGACTAAGGACGTCAAAGCGCTATCATGCTGTTGCTGAAAAACATATACCCTTTGACCACTGTAGACAGGGAACCCAAGTAGGTAACACTCAGGGACGGAAGCTTCCTGCCGTAGACCAGCTAGCCTGTGGGAGGATTCCCTCAGCCTCCCTGAAGTTGGCAACAGACAGGCAACCACTAGCGGGCAAAAGTATTATTTCAGAACTGGAGCACTATTCTCCACTGTATCTTTTCTGAGCACCGTGGAGAGACTGAAGCCACACAGAGAGTTGGTTCACTGAACGGAGGACACTCATCTTGCAGCTGACCTGCCACCAGTCAGAAGTGAATCTTGGTGACGAGGAGCCATTGAAATGCCGGCCATGGTCATTTTGACAGCTGAGGGTGATCTATGCTTCCTGATAAAGCTTCTTTAAGATGAATTTGTGCTGTGCAGGTGCTGAGAATTGCGATTTTCCTGGTGTGTGTGTGTGTGTGTGTGTGTGTGTGTGTGTGTTTACACATGGGACACCAGGAAAAACCAGAGGCTCTGCCTTCCTCCTGGAGAAATCTTAGAGAAGCCTCAGAAAGCACCAGAACTTGTCAGGCCCAGATTTGCCCTGAAACTCATTCCCACTTCACCCCAGCCATAGTTTCTTTTTACTGTGCATTAGGTGAAAGTTTAGAGAGAAAAATAGTTTCCCTTTTAGTAGTTTGCATGTAAAGCATTCCATGACTTTGGTTTCATTCCCCCTTGTTCCCTTCCTGGGGTCTGTTTGCCTTCTCATCTTTGCCCTGGGCAAATGATACCCTTTTGATCTTGTATAACTGCTTGTTCTAAGAAGCAGTTTCCTCTCAGGTGTTATTGTTTATCGTATGAGGTTGTCTATGGTTTGGCTGGTGGGGTGGTCTCCCGCAACGATCTCAGTTCTAGTTCAGAAGGGTGTCTTAGGGCCATAGTCTTGGAGGTTCCTCTAGTCTCAGGCCAGCAAGTCTCGTCTTCCTTGTGAATTTGACCGTTCTTCAGTGTTTCTCCGGCTCTGTCCTGCTCCCTCTTCTGTGATCTGGGTTAAGCAGCCATAGTGGTAGCTGGGCACCATCTAGTTCTTCTGGTCTCGGAGTCGTATAGGCTATGGCTCATGTGGCTTCCTGTCCCTGGACTAATTGCTCCCTTGGGAGCGATGGTTTCATTTGAGTCAGAAAAACTCAGGCTTTGAGAAATGTGCTCCTATAGGTGAATTTTTTTGAACAGTTTAAATTGTAATACAACTCACATACCACATAGTTCATCCACTTAAAATGTATAATTCCATGGTTTTTGGTATATTCACAGAGTTGTGCAGTGGTCACCACAATCAATCCCAGCACATTTCATCACCCCCTAAAAGAAACCTGTATCCATTGGCTGTCCACTCCTCATTACCCCCAGTCTCCCTTCCTCAGCCCTATGCAACCACTGATCTACTTTGTCACTACAGACTAGCCTGCTCTGTATGTCTTCTGTAAATGAAATGATGCATATTTGTGCCTGGTTTATGTCACTTAGCATGATAGTTTCAAGGCTTATCCATGTTTTAGCTTTGTCAGAATTTCATTCTTTTTTATTTGTGTAATATTTTATTGTGTTTTAGGACATTTACAGAACATGTTAGTTTCTCACCTGAAAAATTTATGCACCATTTTTTTGTGGTGTTGGTTGCAGGCAACTTCATTCTTTTTATAGTGAGCCAATATTTCATTATACAGATACAGCACAATATCCATCAGTTTATGGATATTTAAGTTCCCTTTTTCTTTTTTTGCCGTCATAAATAATGCCACTATAAACGTTTATGAACAAAGTTTTTGTGTGGCTATATGTTTCCATTTTTCTTGGGTATTTCCCAAACCAAATCCACTGCTGTCGAGTCGATTCTGGCTCAATAATGCCACTATAGGACAGGGTAGAACTGTCCCATGGTGTTTGCAAGGAATGCCTGATGGATTTGAACTGCCAAATTTTTAGTTAGCAGCCGTAGCTCTTAACCACTACACCACTAGGGTTTCCCTTGGGTATATGCCAAGGAGTAAAACTGTTGGGTCATGTGATAATTTCACTTTCAACATTTTAAGAAACTTGCAGAAGCGATTTCCACGGCAGCCACACCATCTTACATTTCCCATAGCTGTGTGTGTGGATTCGGATTTCTTTATGTCTTCACTAACACTTGTTCTTACCTATTCGCTTCCATTGTTACTAACCAAAATCCACTGCCATCAAGCCGATTCCAACTCACAGCTACCCTACAGGACAGAGTAGAACGGCTCCCTAGAGCTTCCAAGGAGCACCTGGTGGATTTGAAACACCAATCTTTTGATTATGGCCGTCCTAAAAAATTCCAGAAAACTGAATCCATCTTCACTGAGTCTCATTTACAAATGACCCTATAGGGCAAAGTAGGAATGCTGCCCGCACCCTCCCCCTCCCCGCCCCTCAGGTTTTCCAAGCAGTGGCTGATGGGATTCCAACTACCTACCCTCACTGAAGACACTCTTTACTACACCACTGGGGCTCCACAGCCACCCTGATTATGAAATGTTATCTCATTGTGGTTTTGATTTGCATTTCTTTGATGTCTAATGATAGCATCTTGTCACGTGCCTATTGGCTATTTGCATACTTTATCTTCTTTGGACAGATCCTTTGATCATTTTTCTGTTGGGTTATTTATCTTTTTAGTATTGATTTGTAAGAATTCTTTATATGTTTTAGATACAGTCTCCTTCCCTAACACGTGCTATGCAAATATTTTCTCTCATTCTCTGGCCTATCTTTCACTTCCCCGATGTCATCCTTTGCAGTCTTTGGGTTATTGAGTCCCACCAATTACCCTGTTACAGAGAAGGAAGAAAAAAAAAAAAAAGTCCTATGCACGGGAATAGAGATTTTTCTAACAGAAGTGTGGATTTTGCCCTTCAAAGTTTGCGAGAGATCTCTCTCCATTTGAAAGAGAGGTTGGACAAGGGGTTAAGGCTTCAAAATGCAAGCTATCTGTGAAGAGCCTTCCCTGAAAGGTTTAACTATTTTTCTTGTTTAGAAATAGTAGTACTGAGGTCCACTTGAATTTTTTCCCCTTCTGTGTTGAATTCCTCTCTCTGGCCCGAACTCTTCAATAAGTCTGAACATTTTGCGCTACCGTGAGAGAGATGGCTAAGGACCCACCTATAATGAAGTATGGCCTGCCCCCATCTCGCTGCTAAGACGGCTGAGGACACCTGCTTCCGTGAAGTCACTAGCAGTGACACCCACTCCTCTTAAAAGAGCTTAGTGCAACGTCACTTCCTCAGAGTAGCCTTCCTGGACCCTGGAGTCACCTGAGTTTTTATAATCTGTCACTCTTAGCTTGTCTCGCAGTTTATAGCAGTCTGGAGTAATGATTAGCGGAGCTGGGCACTCCTTGAATTGCCCACTTGAAGGGTGGCCCCTCGCCGCTGGACCCAGCCACGGACGCAGCCTCTAGCATTACTGCCCCGGAGCCTCAGAGGAGCGCGGAAGCGAGAGGACCGCGTAAGGGAGAGGACAGCGTGGCGGCTGCAGGGACGGCCACCGGGGGGCGGCCACGTGCGCGCCGCCGGCCACAGCCCCGCCCCACCGCCGGCCACAGCCCCGCCCCGCCGCCCGCTCCAGCCCCAGCTCGGCTCGGCTCCCGCCCAGATCCACGCCCGCGCACGGGTCGCTGCCCCTGCTCCCAGCCGCAATCGCAGTCGCCTGCTCTTGAGCTCTTGGCCCGCGCCACCAGTATCCTTACAGCGTCCGGCGCGCCCCCCCGCGCCCCCTGCGCCCGGAGATACTTGCAGCAACGCCCCCGCCCCGGAGTCCCAGCAGCCGCCCCGCGCGGTCCCCGCTGCCTCCCGGAGCGCCGGCCTGCGCTCGCCGCTCGCCGCTCCCCAGAACGCTTGGGGGTCCCGTCCGTCCTGCACCCTGGAGCGCCAAGCCGCGAGCCTCTGCCAACTCCTCTGGCTCCTCGCGGCCGTGTGCAGCGGCTGCATCCCCTTTCCACCCAAGGGAGGTAGGTGCGGACTGCAACGGCCAGGTGAGCCGGACGTGCAGCCTGCGCTCCTGAGCGTTGTGGGGCTGGAGCTAGGAAGCAGACCTGGGGCGGCGCGGGAGGCGGGTATGGGGCCGTTTCTCCTCCGGTTGTTCAGCTCTCTGGGCTCAGCGTGTGCATCCGTAAAATGGGGAAGTCAGGCAGATGAACGGCAGTCTCCTGACTGGGAAGGCTCTTGGCCCTGGGGGCGGTGTTTGGCTGCAGAAGGCACCTCAGGGGGACGCCGCCTGCGCGGCCTTGCTTACTCCTGCTGGGCCTGGAGCTAGAGGCACGACTGAGTCCCGAACCAGAGGCGTGGATCGGCCCGAATTCCCCGAGTCTCCAGGGTAGTGTAGACGTGCCTTGCTGCATTGTCGGCTGTGGGTGTTTGGGTGTTGGCAGGGGCGCCTGAGAAGTGCGCCAAGGCGCTGGGCATTGGTAGGCGAGGCGCTGGGGCGGGGACCTCCCGGGTAAGCCCTGGCCTAGGCCGGTCAGCGCCGACGCGGGAGATGGCGGGGAACCAGCCCAGCTGCGCCCCGAGTGGGACTGAAGAGCTGCAGTGAGGGGCATGGGGTGGCTAGATAGGTCGTGGGGGCCGCTCTTCGGGAGCCTGGCCCCTGAGCCCTCGACGCTTCCTGCTTTGAGTCCACCTAACCAGGAAACAGGTCGGAAATACCCGAGGGCCGGAAATAGCTGGAGTTTGGGGTTTCCATTCTGCCTTATCCATTGTGTGACCCTGGATAAGTGGCTTTAACCCCTCTGGCTGTTGATTTCTTCATCTGTAAAATGGGTACAACATTAGCACCTGTTTCTTCCTGTCGTGGAAGTGAGTTAATCTATTTAGGCACTTAGAATAGTGGTTGGCACAGTGAGTGTGAAGGCTGTGGTGTCTGGGAGGCATCTAATGTGGGTACTGCTGGACAGGCTATAGTGCAATAGGGAACTCAGTGACAGTCCAACTCAGATTTTACAGAGCAGGAAATTGAGGCCCAGAGTGCTCCAGAAATCTCCACTAACTCCCTCTAACAGAGAGCAGTGTAAACAGTGACTCTAACAGGCAAGGTAGACTAAATACTGGAATACTGAGCAAGCATTTAGGAGCTGGGAGCTGATAATTTGGGATGGGTGTGTGTGTGTGTGTGTGTAGCATCAGGGAAGACTTCTTGGAGGAGGTGATCCTTGAGATGAGTTAGAAAGTAGGGTTTGGAGAAGTAGGTATGCTGGTGTCTTCCTTTTCTGTGGCTTCCATTAAAACAAACAAAAAGTGTTGCATTTGAATGGTTCCTATTTATAGTAATCCTATAGGACAGAGTAAAACTGCCCCACAGGGTTTCCAGGAAGAGGCTAGTGGCTTTAAACTGCCAACCTTTTGGTTAGCAGCTGAGCTCTTAACCACTGTGCCATCAGGGCTCCATGGCACCTGTTGTTTCTTTATTTCTTCAATTATTAGTTCAGTAAATGCGATGAGGCTTCTTTAGTATGTGAATGGCAACCCTGGGGGTGTAGTGGTTAAGTGCTATGGCTGCTAGCCGAAAGGTTGGTAATTCAAATCCACCAGGGCTCCTTGGCAACTCTATAGGGCAATTTTACTCTGTCCTATGGGTTTTTTATAGGATCACTGTGAATCAGAATTGACTCGACAGCAGTGAGTTTGATTTTTTTTGGTTAGTACATGGATTTAAGGAATCTCCTTTATTAGGTTGAAGCCAGTAAAATTTGTTACAGCAGTTGTTACAGTAGCTAGTTGGTGCAGTGGTCAGGCACTTGGCTGCTAATCGTAAAGCTTGGTGGTTGGAACCCACCAGCCTTCACAGGAAAAAAATGTCATTATAGTCTTGGAAGCCCTGTGGGGACAAGTTCTACTCTGTCCCGGAGGGTTGCTATGAGTCAAAATCGACTTGATGGCAAAGGGTTATTATTTATTTTTAAACAAACTTTCTATAGCATGTAACCATAGATGGATAGATCAACTTGCAAATAGAGTATTCTTGTCAAGAAAAGGGGAAAAATGATACGTAATGAATTACTTCAAGAACAGAAAATAGCAAACTCCCCTGGCCAGAGGTCTCCACATTAGTAGAGATTACCCTAAGGGAGTGGGAGTAATGAATGCCTGTGTAGTTTCTGAAACCTTTGCAACAAACTGGTTCTTTCCTTCTGGAAGCTTCTAGGACCTTCTCCATATCCCCCTGTTGTGAAATTTCAGGGGCATGATTCTCAATATGGACCTGTCTCCCGGTGTTGTGAGGGGAATTTAGGCTCTTTCTGACTAGAAAAGTTTGTCCTTCAGATCTGAGCAATGTTCTAGATTTTTTAAAGAAAAATTTCCTCTATTCTCTGCTGATATTCAGATGTCATACTCGTAGGTCCTATAGTGTTCATATCTTTTATCTCCTATTTTTTATCTTCTTTTTCTTTTCTTGTATTCAGTCCACTTTCTAGGAGATTCCTTAGCTTTATACTCCATACAGCTTTCATTTCTTTGAAAGACATAGTTAATTTCTAAGTGCTCTTTTGTGTTGGTTGAAAAAACGGCATCTTGTTACTTCATGGATATCTTCTCCCTCTAAGGAAACTGATGTGCTTTTTGTTTTTCTTCTTGAATATTCTCAGCTTCTTCCAAGTTGCTTTCTTCTGTTGGGTTGTTTTGGTGTGGCTTTCATGAGAGGTATTTTCTCAAAGGTATGGTGATTCTTGGCTGTCTTTGAGAAGGTCTTTGAGTGAGCTCTTTAGAAGGGCTCTGGGTGTGGCCTTTCCCTTGGGTGATCTGGCTGGGCTGTTTCAGTCTGGAAGGGTTCCTTTGAACCTTTGTGTTGCCTGGGTCACATTCCCCAAACCGTCCAGGCTTCTGTTGGCAGGGTTGGCTTCTGGTTGTCAGGACACTGGGTGCCGTGGAATAGAAAGCTGAGACTCAATAGCAGAAGCTTGGACTTACCTCTTTACCAATTATCTTAGTTCTATCAAGTGTCGCTGTAAAGAAATACTAGTGGATGGTTTTAACAAAGAGCGATTTATTCTCTCACAATCAAAGTGGCTAGAAGTCCAGATTCGGGGTGCCCGCTTCGGGGAAAGGAAGCTTTCTGTCTCTGCTAGTTCTGGAGGAAGGTCCTTGTCATCAATCATCCCCTGGTCTTGGAGCTTCTCAGTATGTGGACCTAGGATCCAAAAGGGGACATACTCTGTCTTAGTTGGTCATTTTTGGTGGCCTCAGGTGGTTGTATCTCTCTGCTCACTTCTGTCTTTTACATCTCAAAAGAGATTGACTCCAGACAGAACCTAATCTTGTAAATGGGGTCCTGCCTCACTAACATGACTGCCACTCATTCCATGTGATTAACATCACAGAGGCAGAAAAATCACACCAGATGACAAGAACAGTGGACAGTCACATAATACTGGGAATTGTGGCCTAACCAAGTTGATACAGATTTTGGGGGGACACAATTCAGTACGTAATTGTTCAAACTCATTCTCTAGGATTCAGTGTTTCTGGTCCAGTTCTTAAAGTTGGAGCAGAAAAATTTGGGGACCAAGTCAACACTGAAGTCTGTATTCAGAGTAATAATAGCCAGTGTTCTTTTAAAAAGGTTTTGTGCAGAGGGAGATTAGGTTAACGCTGCTGACAAAGAGGCGGCAGACTGGTACTCACATGAACTGAAAACATCACACTGTGTTGGTGGTCATGGCCACATCTGAGGTGACAGCAGCTTAAGAGTTCCTGGGTCAGCTGGTAGCCAGGACTGATGGCACAAGACAGCTGCCAGAAAAGGTAGGAATGAGTCAACTAACACCCTGACACTGAGGCAGAAGGTGACAGTCCTAGGCCTCCTCCAGAAGTCCCAGGGCTATGGAAACTTCCAGAGAACCAGTTCAAGTGGCTAGAAAGTCAGAGAGTGGACAGTGTTCAGTTCTTTAACTGTGAAGTTTCTAGAGCTGGCAAAGACTCCACAGGGTGTAGCGAAAAGCTGGTGACCAAACTTCAAAAAATTCTTGTGGCCGGTGATTCTCACATGTAAATGTATATCAGAATCCCTAGAGGGCTTATTTAAATGCAGACTGCTTAGCCCACCCCCAGACTTTCTCATTCAGGAGGTCTGAATTTGTATTCCTTGCAGGTTCCCGGATAATGCTGCTGCTGCTGCTGGCTGCACTTGGAGAACCACTGATTTAGGATTTAGGGACAGAGGATAAGTCCTAGATTCAGCCAGCACTGGCTTCAAACTCAGCACTCCACATTTTCGCTGTGTGATTTTGGGAAAGTCCTTTAACCTCTCTGTTCTTTAGTTTCTTTTCAGTGGTACTGTAGATGAAGCTTTGGAAAGTCTGGTAGAGTAGTGGTTAAGTGCTACTAACTATTAAAGGTCAGCAGTTCAGATCCACCAGGGACTTCTTGGAAATTCTATGGGGTATTTCTGCTATGTCCTGTAGGGTTGCTATGAGTTGGAATTGACTCAATGGCAATGCGTTTGATTTGGGTTTTAGATGAAGATTTACGGAAGAAATTAGTTTCTCATTAAACACTACACAGCTTGTTTTATGATATTAGTTAATAACTCCACAACAGGTCAACGCTCTGTCTTCTCTACCTGGGTACCAGCTTTCCTGTCCGTTCCTGCATTCAAGTCTTTGCCCCCGGGCTGGCATGCCTTGTAAGTCTGGTTTTGTTTTATGGGCCTGTCCCATGTTTGGCTGAAGGGTGAGGCTGCAGAGTGACTTCATTACTAGCCGAGAGGGCGTCCAGGGGCCATAACTCTTAGGATTTCTTCCATTTCTACCATATCAGCAGTTCTGGTTTTTCCTTTTAGAGTTAAGAGTTTTGTTCTACGTTTTCCACCAGCTCTATCTGGGACCGTCGGTTGTGATCTTTGTCAGAGCAGTCATTGGTGGCAGCCGGGTGCCGTCTAGTTGTGCCGCGTTCAGTCTGGGGAAGGCTGTTGTAGACATGGTCCGTTGGCCCCTTGGATGCTACCCACCAAAATAGAACATTTTCTTTATAAATGATGTTATACCAGTTGAACTAGATGTCCCTTGAGACCAGGGTCCCCACAGTCCTCAGCCGAGCAATTCAGCCCCTCGGGGAGTTTGGGTGTCTATGTGGAGCTTCCATGACTTTGCCTGGTAGAAACTTCTGGCTTCCCTCTTTTTGTATATTGTGTTAGCCTTCCCCAATGTAGCCACTTATCTATTGTCTAGTTATTGTTTTTCTACCCCTACCCCTTCCCTCCCTTCTAACCAAAGATTGCTTTGTTTTATATGCAAATCTTTTCATGAGTTTTGAAAGTGTTGGACTCAGACAGTAGTTGTCCTTTTGTGATGGACTTATTCCACTCAGCATCATGCCCTCTATAGGGCATGTTTTGAGGTGCTTCGAGGGTTGATTACTGTTCTGTATGGTTGCATAATACTCCCCTGTGTGCACATATCACAGTTTGTTTAATCCATTCATTGGTTGATGGACATCTTGGTTGTTTAAAACTTTTTGCGATCGTGAACAATGCTTACCGAACATGGGTGCACATGTGTCTATTTGTACAGTGACTCTGTGTCGCTAGGATGTGTTACCAGGAGTGGGATTGTTGGATCATATATTTCTATTTCTAGCTTTCTGGGGAAGTGCCATGTTGTTTTCCAGAGTGGTTGTATCATTTTTCATTCCCACTAGCAATAAATAAGAGTTCTGATCTCCCCATAGTCTCTCTTCAGTTTCTTCCTCTGTAGAACAAAGCTGATGCTACCTATCTCCTAGAGCCCTGGAGGTGGGAGGGCTTCCTGGAGAAGGTGACACCTAAACTGAAATCCACAAGATAAGCAGAGGATTTGGCCAGGGGAGGGTGTTAGGGATTGAACTGTTTCCCTTAAAAATCTGTGTTGTAAATCCTATTGTATATGGCTGGGGTTATGATCCTATTTGGAAAAATGTTGTTTTTGTTCTGTTAATGAGGCAGGATTAGTGTAGGGTGTGTCTTGAGTCATCTCTTTTGAAATATAAAGAGAGTAGACTAGCAAATGAGAGAAGCAGAGATAGGGAAAGAGAGATGGCCAGAATACATGAAGATCACCCAGGAACACAAGATCAAAGAGACAAGGACCTTCCTCTAGAGCCAACAAAGAGAGAGCTTGCATCCTCAATTCTAGCCTTCTAAATGGTGAGAAAATGAAATTCTATTTATTAAAGCCATCCATTTGTGGGGCTTCTGTTTTAACAGCGTTAGATAACTAAGGCAGGGAGGTAAGGAGAGCAGGCTGGGTGTGCCAGAGGGAGAGTACATTGTGTCCAGAAGCCCAGAGAGGTGAAGCCCGCCCCACTTCCTCTGGGGAGGGGTAAAGAGTTATGTAGCAAGTGCTTTGTAACACTGAAGAGAAGCAAACAAATCAAAAAAACCCAAACTGGCTGCTGTTAATGGAAACCCATTTGTTGCAGAATAAGATTGTCTACCATAGGGTTTTCAAGGCTGTAACCTCTCAGAAACAGATCACCAGGCCTTTTGGTGGTCAACTGTAGTTCTTAACCACTGCACCACCGGGGTTTCCCAGGACTGACTACAAAAAAACAAAATAAAACCAAGCCCATTGCCATGGAGTCAGTTCTGACTCATGGCAACCCTAAAAGTCTGGCTAGGTGGCAGAAAACGGACTCTGATGATGGATCTAGAAGTGGCACAGGTTACTTCTGCCGCTTTCCGCCCCCAACTCAAATGCAATCACATGGCCCCATCCAGGTGCAGTGGGTGCTGGGAAATGTAGTTCCTGGCCGAGCAGGGAGCATCAATGCTGAGCGGAGAGCTGACCATCAGCCACACTAGCTTTTTCTGGCCCTCGGCCACCTGTCTTGCTCTTTTTCACCTTGCTCACTCTTCTGTACTCTTGTTGGATGAGTGAATATTACAGCAGAGGACCCTGAAGTTTATAGAGAGGTTCAGTAAATTGTCCAAGATGAGTCAGCTAACCGTGTCAGAGCTGAGACTTGCATCCACTTCCATTCATCTCCAAAGTCTCATTTGTCAGATCCTGGTTGATCTTTGCAGTTTTTAGACATTCCATGATCCAGACCTGGTGACGTAGTGGTTAAGTGTTACGTCTGCTAATTAAAAGATCAGCAGTTCAAATCTACCAGGTGCTCCTTGGAAACTCTATGGAGCAGTTTTCTACTCTGTCCTGTAGGGTCGCTATGAGTTGGATTCTACTCAGTGGCAACGGGTTTTTTTGGCTTGTGGTCCAGAGTTTCCCACTCAAGGTCGCAGCCATGTGGTCAGACTACCTTCCAGCTGCCTTGTCGTTGTAACCTAATAGTCTCTTCCTGTCCCCCTTGCCAAGAATGTCCCTCATTCAGCAAAATGGCCAGCGTTTCTCCGATTATTTGTGCATTCATGGAACACACATGTATGGCGACCCTGGCATGTGCCAGGCATCGTGCTCTGGGCTGGGATTCAGAGAGGAATAAGACAGGGCCCCTTTTGTTGGGAAGTTCACATGATCTGGCCGCAGAGAGAACTGTGTCAATAGAGTTCCTAGTGAGAAAGGAGATGTGCTGTGTCCCTGGCCTGACACGCCAGGAGTACCAGCTATACTAGGTACGTGAAAAGGGTATCCAGCAGATAATTAAACTTTATTCCAGCCCTCTTGTTCTTCTTAGTCATCAAAGCTACCGTCATAATATAATACATCATGCTTTATGTTCTAAAACTTTTTTTTTTGGAATCTCAAAAACAATAGAAGAGCTCTTCCACAATGACAGCTTTATATAAACAGGGCGCCGTGTACTGTCTTGGTATTTTCACAAGCCTTTATCAAAGCAAATGTTGACTTATCTTCTTGAGTTTGGGAGGGGGTTGCTTTACACATCAGTAAGCAACCTAATTTCCCTGTATCTCTGTGGTATGCATGGAGATTTGTTTTTAAAAAGAAGAGGGGGACCAGAGGGTTGGGGAGGGCTCCTTGGAATTCCATCAGAATCAGCCTAGGGCAGGGTGTCTCAGTTTCAGTTCTTGGTGATTTGGTCAGATAGTTCGTTGTTGTGGAGGCCTGTCTGGCACATTGTGAATGTTAGGTGGCATCCCTGGCCTCTATTTACTGCTACCTCTCCACATGTGACAATAAAAATATATCCAGACATTGCCCAGTGTCCCCTAGGGGTGCAAAACTGCCTTATAAAACAGTTGCCATTCTTCTTAACTGTATGAGTTTCTTGTTGCTGCTGTAACAAATGACCAACCACAAATTTAGTGGTTTGGGGAGGCTTCCTGGAGAAGGTGATACCTGGAAGTCATAAATCTTAAAACAAGGATGTCAGCAGGGCCATGTTCCTTCTGGACACTCTAGGGGGAGAATATGCTTCCTGCTTTTTCCAGGTTCTAGAGGCCACCTGCATTCCTTGGCCAGTGGCCTCTTCCTCCATCCTCAAAGTCAGCAGCACAGCAGATTCAGATCTCTTTCTGATTGTGACTCCTGCTTCTGTCTCCACTTCTGTCTCTCTCTGACCCCCCTGCTGCCCTCTTCTAAGGACCCTTGTGATTATATAGGGTCTCTCTGGAAACCCTGGTGGCACACTGGTTAAGTGCTATGCCTGCTAACCAAAAGCTCAGCAGTTCAAATCTGCCAGGCTCTTCTTGGAAACTATAGGGCAATTTTACTGTGTTCTGTAGGGTCGCTGTGAGTTGGAATTGACTCAGTGGCACTGGGTTTGGTTTTGATTTGGTATCAGGATAATCTCCCCATCTGAAAATACTGAATTTAATCTCATCGGTAAGGCCTGTTTAGCCATGTGAGGTACTTGTTCACAAGCTCTGGAGGTTAGAACATGGGCATCTTAGAGGAGGCCATTATTCTGCCCACCACTTAGATTGTTTGGCTTCTAGGTATAATGGCCATGTGGATGGAGGCCCTGGGAGGAAGTAAATGAGTTAGGGGTGAGTAGGGGATGATTAGAGCATATTAAGGGCCAGTTTTTGCTGGGCACTGTGTGCCCAATCTCACTGAATCCTCCAGACAACATTGGGGTAGGTACTGTGTACTGTTCCCATTTACAGAGAGGAAACTACCCCAGAAGGGCTTTCTGGAAGAGGTAGAAATTTGAACTGGATCTTGAAGGGAGCAAAGGGATTTTCCAGTGAGTGGGAAAGGCATCCCAGGCAGAAAGACCTGTGGGTACAAGGACTAGATGGTGAGAGGAGCTTGGTCATGAGTGGTAACTGGCTCTTGGGCCTGGACAGTAGGAGACATGAAATGGGGGGGAGGGCAGTTGACATGGACATCTGTAAATCAGTCCTTATGTTTTAGTATTCTGTGTTTTAGTCCTTATGTTTTAGTATGTTATTATTTCTCGCAGTAAAACAGACAAAACAACTGACTCAAAGCACCCTAAAGGACAGAGTAGAACTGCCCCATGGGGTTTTGTGGATTTGAACTGCTGACCTTTTGGTTAACAGCCATGGCTCTTAACCACTGCATCACCAGGATTTCTCTCAGTAAACTAAATGTTTATTGAGCACCTACTACATGCTGTCAATACAGACATTAATAAGACCCTGACAAGAGTGCACTCTTAACTCCATGCTTGACTTAATCCATATCCATTGTTTTCTAATTACCTATGACTCAGAGCGACCCTATAGGACAGAGTAGAAGTCCTCTAGGATGTCCAAGGATGCAATCTTTATAGGAGTAGACTGCCGACATCTTTCTCCCGGGAAGCAGCTGGTGGGTTCTAACTGCAGACTTTTTGGCTGGCAGCTGAGTACTTAACCACTGAACCACCAGGGCTGTGACTGCTAAGCCTACACAGCTGTTAAACCATCTCCTCCAGGAAATAAATAGAACACAGACTAGAAAAGTATTTGATTGTAGCACTTATTGAGCACTTGCTGTATGCAAGGCATTGTAGGAGATTAGACTTGAGGGCTCACAGCCTGGTCCCATGGAGTCAGAGGCTGAGGACAGGGTCCAGGCCCCTCATGGTGCAGCCTTGCCCTGCAAGACACAAGCTCTAGGCCACTAGGTTGGGCTTAGGTTGTGTGTTGGTTTCCTAGGGCTGCTGAAACCAAATACCACAAGCTGGATGAGTGATGAGAACAGAAATCTGTTTTTCTCTTGTGCCTTACAGGAAGGCTTACAGAACAAATTAGTTTCTTATTAAACAGTTAGTACACATATAGTTTTGTGATATTGGTTGCTCACCCTATGATGTGTCAACCCTGTCCCCTTCTTGCCTTGGATGTGCCATTATCAGCTTTCTTGTCCCCTCTTGTCTTCTCATTCCTGTCCCTGGGCTGGTGTGCCCATTTAACCTTGTTTTGTTTTATGGGCCTGTCTAATCTTTGGCTGAAGAGGGAACCTGAGTGAAATTGGGGTCCAGGAGCCATACGCTCGGGGTTTCCCCGGTCTCTGTCAGACCAGCAAGTCTAGTCCTTTTATGTGAGTTAGAATTTTAGTCTACATTTTTGAGAACAGAAATTTACGTCTGGTTCTACAGGCTGGAAATCTGCTTCCACAGGCCTTAACAATAGGTCAGGCCAGGCACCTAGTTATGAGACAGGAAGGCTCTGGGGGCTTCTGGTAGCCCCAGGCATTCCTTGGCTTGAGGCTTTTTACATCCCCTGTCTTTCTGTGTCTCTTCTCTTCCTTTTTAGGACACCACTTCTATTAGATTAGGACTGATGCTATACTATTGTGACCTTGGGTTAACTGAGAACACCTTCAAAGATCCTGATTCCGAACAACATCACGTTCACAGGTGCAGTGTTAGGGCTTCAGCATAGCTTTTTTGGGACACAATTTAATCCATAAGAGGTTTTCATACCTTATTTGAAAGAAACAGGGGACTCAAGCAAGGGCTGAAGATAGCCCTGGAACAAGCCAAGTGCAGCCCAGAATAGTCTGACGCTGCTCAGTCTCCCTCCCGAAGGGGTCCCGTTGGGCTGGGTGGTCCTTTATCCTGGGCCTGGCACCTCTTGCCATGGTCCAGTGAGGGTCCGTGTCAAGGGCGTAGCATGGTCCCTGCTGCACAGGGACCTTCTACCTGTCTTACTTGTCTATTTGAGCAAAAATTGTGCCTTTTTGAGCCTAGTAGGAGCTGAGTGCAGGAGTCCTGGTGGTATAGTGGTTAAGTGCTCGACTGCTGACCAGAAGATTAGCAGTTCAAACTCACCAGCTGCTCCTTGGGAGAAAAATGTAGCAGTCTGCCTCCTTAAAGATTTACAGCCTGGGGACACTAATGTAGAGTTTCTGACATAGCATGAGAAAAAGCTGTGCAGATCAAGAACTCTATTAAAAGACCAGAATTGATGGTCTGACAACCTGAGGGTCCCCTGAGAACATGGCCCATAGACTTGGCTGCTAGCTCAGAGCTGAAACCAGTACTGAAGCCAACACTTCAAAGAATGGACTGGACTTGGGGACACAGAGTGATGCGGGTGGTGTGTGTGCTCTGTGGCTTTGTGGCTATATATATATAGGAGGCTGCCCCATTGGTTTCTTTTTAGAGGGGAGAGGAGAAGGTGGAGAGGAGGGGATGGGTGTTGGCTGAGTGGAAACTGGAAGTAAAAAGTTAGATGAGTGTGCTCTCACATGGTGAGGACAGCGAGCAGACAGAGGTGCAGAGAGACAGGTGCTCAGGGTTTTATATGGGAAATTGAGTTAGACTGTAATCTTCCCCTTAATTACAATTGAAAAAAAAGGATTATAGCCTGAGAAACCCTATGGGGCAGTTCTACTCTGTCCTATAAGGTTGGCTGTATGGCAGTGCGTTTTTAGGAGCAAAGGTCTCTTCTGCCTGCTTGTTACTTACTCCCAGCTTCCCTTCTCTGCCTGCATGAGATGAACTCACTGTGAGAAACCCCGCTGCTTCTATTAGTGTAATAAGACAGCGCGTTCTTGTGATGATATCAGAAGGAACCAGAAGACCTGTTCATCTGAGGGCGGGTGAGGAAGGGAAATGTTGAAGGGAAGCCAGGCTAAAAGCTTCATTTATCATACCAGGAAATTAGCAGATAAGGAGCAAAATCAATAAATTAAGAAGTAGCTGGAAAAGCATATTATTCAGAGAGACAGCGCTATCTACCAGGAGTACCATGTAGCCTAGCTGGAAGTAGTTGTCTCTTGAGGCTCAGGAAGCAGGGCTGTTCACATACAGTTGTAAAGCTTGTTTATCTGAGTTGAGCTGTACGCAACCTATGTGGTTACACATAGTGGCCTTAGTACAGAAGGATATTATTTTTAGCCATGTGCTTTAATAAAGGCATAGGAAGCTGTGGTGGTGCCGTGGTTAAGTGCTACAGCAGCTAACCAGAAGATCAGCAGTTCAGTTCTACCAGGTGCTCCTTGGAAACTGTTAGGCAGTTCTGCTCTGTCCCATAGGGTCACTGTGTTGCAATTGACTTGATGGCAGTGGGTTTGGCTTTTTGTCTTTAATAAAAGTGTTTTTTAAATTATATATAAATACTGTATAGTGGCCCTGGAGGCAGTGGTGGTTCAGTGGTAGAATTCTTGCTTTCCATGCGGGAGACCTGGGTTCGAGCCCCAGCCAGTGTACATCAAGCACAGCTACCACCTGTATGTCAGTGGGGGCCTGTGTGGTGCTGGGATGCTGAACAGGCTTCACTGGAGATTCTAGACTAAGATAGACTAGGAAGAAAGACCTGGCAATCTACTTTAAAAACATCAGTCGGTGAAAACTCTTTGGAGCCCAACAGTTTGATCCCATTTCATGCGGCTTCATCGTGGGTTGGTGGCTGACTTGATGGCAGCTGACAACAATACAGCGACCCAAAGTCCTGGCTGGGTTTGGGATTTTTCCGATTGGAAGTGACAGAAAGCGTATCTGTAACCAGCAAAACTACCCCACCCACCCAGAAGGAGAGAGCTCGGTTTGTTCGTTTTAAAGTATATCATACAATTCGGAAGTCCACTGTGGAGCTTCAGGCACTTGGATTCAGGGTTTCAGGTGATGGCATTATTATTCATCTTTCTCTATATCTCTTATTCTGCTTTCTGCCTCGTGCCTGCTTTATTCTCCGGTGACCTCAACTCCAGCCTCAACCGACTTGGATTTACAAAACCACTTGGCATCATCGAGGTGACCCTGATTCACAGTGACCCCATGTGTGTATAGTAGAACGGTGCTCCATAGGGTTTTCAAGGCTGTCTGACCTTTTGGAAACAGGTCAGCGAGCATTTCTTCCAAGAGGCCTCTGGGTGGGTTCGAGCTGCCAATCTTGCGGTTAATAATTGAGCGCTTAACTGATTGAGCCACCCTGGCAGGAAAGATTGCCCATCACTTCCCAAGCGCCAGGCTTACCAGGCACTGGAGATTGGTTTGACGTGGTCACGTGCCTTCCTCTGATCCAATCACTGGGTCCTGGTGCCTGAGTGCTGTGATTGGTGTAGATCCTGGTCATGTGACACAACCCTGGCACCTGTGGCTCGATTCTCGCATCAGCTACTTGCCTTGCAAGTGTGGGAGTGGCAGATCCTCAAACAGACGGAGGAGTGTGAGACCAAGTGGCTGATAAAAGTGTCTGTGTCCAGTGTGGTCACAGTGAGAACTGGGTAGGTTCTGCCACGCTGCGCATGTAATTAGAGTGGGCACTAACCAGCCCTGTAGACTCCGAGATGCTGGCTCCTGAGAGTGGGGCAGGAGGGCGGCTGCAGGGTTGAGGCCAAGGGCTGAAGTAGAGGCGCCCGCCACTGTGACTTGGCCCACAGGCCCAGACTGGGCATCGCAAGCATAGTTTCCCGCTGCGGCCGCTGGCAGATGAGCCTTTTATAGTAAGACCCAGGGACAGCAGTGGGTCTTGTGGCCAGAGCCTAAAATAATCCCTTCCCTGAGGACCCCTGAAGAAGCTTGGCTTTGCTCCTAACCAGACATCCAGGTCATCAGTCTGGCTGGGACCCGAGGCTCAGTCCCCTTAATCTGTGATAAGAAGAATTAATGGAAATAATACTAGCTACTATTTCTAGGTGCTTACTCTGTGTCAGCATTGTCGCCTGAATGGGGTGGGCACAGCTGTGTGGCCTGGTTTGTCATGAGGAAAGAGAGGCGCAAGAGGTTAAGTCGCAGCCAGTAAGAGGCGGAGCTGGGACGTGAACTGCAGTTGGCCTGACTCAGCTGCGTCTCAGAAGTAATTCCCCAGGGTGTGTCAGTCCCACGAGGAGAAGGTGTGGACGGTGGCCTGAGTGAGGACAGAGAGGCACTTCCAGGGAAGCCTGATGTCTTGGGAGCTGGGGTCCTGCTCCTGATCTCAGGCTCTCCTGCGCACAGAAACAAACCCTTCTGTGGGCCGAGGAAAGCGCAGGTTATTACATGGAAATTCCTAGGATCTGGGGCCTGGGTTGCCGTTGAATAGGCACTGTGGAACTAGTTAAGGCTTGATGAGGGTTCCTAGTGTGTTTAGAGGCATCCAACCTCCTCCAAGTATCTTGTCTCAGTGGCTGAGTTTTGGCCAAGTTTGGACTCTGGGTTGAGGGCACAGTTTTCTCAGGCTGACCAGCCTGGGTATCAACTTGTTATAAGAGGTGTAACTTGTGATACGGGAGAGAAACAGCTGCTGGACCAAGTAAAATTAACAGGTAATAAGGGGAAAAAACAAACCCACAGTAGATTGAATATGTTTAGAATTGAAGCCTAAAGATTGCAGTTCAGCACTGTTATGGTACCCCATGATGTAAGAAACCTGTGAACTGTCTGTGGCTCTGTTGCCCTTAGCACCTGGCTGCTACCTCATGGACTGTTATAGCTGCCTGGGCTCCAGTCATCACACCTGCATTCCAGCCAGCAGGACAGATGAGGAGCAGAAGAATGCATACCCTTCCATAAATTTGCTCATACCACTTTTGGTTATATCTCTTGCTCATGTGGACACGCTTAGCTGCAAAACAGTCTGGGAAATATAGACTTTAGTCTGTGTGGTCATGTGTTTAGCCCCAAACCAACGGTTCTGTTATTAAGGGAGGAAGAGAACAGTTGTTGGGGAACAGTTAATAAGCACTGCTACAATTTCTTTAAGAACAAATTTATGATAGTTCAGAAGTCATAAAACAGGTACACTGAGTTCTGGAATTTGTGTCAGCTGTGTGTAAAGTTCTGTGTCAGGCAGAGTTACAGCTGCTTATCTGCAGCTCCTTTCCCGGATCTGGGAAGAATGTGAGGTCTGTGATGTGTGACATGGCCTACGGTTTGGGTTCTGGTCAGCGTTCCCCTGTGATCTGACTGTGGAACCTGCACTGTAAATTGAGGGAGTTGGTGAGATAATTACCATGGTCAAGGTTACTAACAGCAGAGCCAGAATTTGCACTCCAGCACTGCAGCTTTGGAGGCCAGGCTGTTAACCATTGGGATGCACAGCCTGGAGACTCAAGCTGTAGTTCTGGTCCTTGTCTTGGCCTCCTCCCAGTCCCCAGAGGCTGCTGACTTGGCTGGGGCTGCTGGCTGCTCCAGGCACTGCGGTGCCTTGGTCATCAGGGATTCTGGCCAAAGACTGACCAGGACGGAGTAGCTGGGGCTAGAAGCAAATGAGAGTGGGGAGAAGCTGGCCCAGGGCCAGGGGAAGATTTTGGTGACAAAGATCAGGTGTCCAGAGTGCCAGATTGAAGCCCTTGTCCCAGAGAGTAAAACAAATTTGTTAGTTGGCACCTAGAGCAGCGATTTGCAAGCTGTTAAGTCGAGAAATGGATATGCAGGTGATACATGAAGAAAAGCAGAAAGAAGGGAAATAAGTAACATAGACAATAACAGAGTGCACTGTGCCAAGTAAGGCTAAGAATGAGTTCCTGAAATTTTAATTCTTAAAGTATAGGTGTGCTGCGTTAGGATGTAAAATATATTTCTTTTTACCTAGAAGGCTGCTTCCAGAGACGAAGAGCTATTAAGAATCATTGAAATAATTTCCTTGACCTAAAAATACTGTTTTTAAAAGTTTTCATTTATTTGTTTATTATATGATGTGGAAAGCAACCAGCTTTATAAAAAAATTAAAACAGTATAGAAGTATGCATATAAACTTTGAAAAGTTTCCTGTGTTCCCAGCTGCCAGGCCCACCGCCCAGTCCCAATGCGGGTCCAGTTCCCGAGGGATCCTTCAAGAAAGTTTTAAGGCATACAGAAATGTCTTTTTTCCTTTCTTTTTTCTTGTAACATAAGCAGAGTCATCATAGTAGACCTGTTCTGCTATAACTCGCTTTTTAAATGTAACAGTTTTTCCTGATGATCTTATTTTTTACAGTTTTATTGAGGTATCTTTCACACACCATATAGTCTGTCCACTTAACGGTCCCAACTCAGTGGTTTTTAGTCTTTTCACAGAATTGTGCAGACATTACCATAATCAAATTTTGAATGGTGTCATCTCCCTAAAGGAAATCCTGGTGGTGTAGCGGTTGAGTGCTGTGGCTGTTAAAAAAAAAAGTCGGCGGTTCGAAACCGCCAGGCACTTCTTGGAAACTGTATGGGGCAGTTCTGCTCCGTCCTATAGGGTTGCTATGAGTCAGAATCAACTCAACGACAGTGGGGTTCCAGAAAACCCTGTATCCCTTAGCAGTCACTTCCATGTCTTCAAAACCCACCCAGCCCTGTTGTCTTGATGTCGAGTTGACCCTGATTCATGATGACCCTGTGTGTTACAGAGCGGAACTGCTCCACGAGGTTTTCCTGGCTGTCATCTTTATGGAAGGGAGCCCCCGTGGCACAGCAATTAAATTACTCGGGTGGTAATGGAAAGATCAGTAGTTCGAACCCACCAGCTCCTCCTCAGGAGAAAGACATGGCAGTCAGATTCTGAAAAGATTGCAGGCTTGGGATCCCTAGGGGACTGTTCTGCTCTGAGTCGGAATCACATCCACTGGGTGGATTTTGGTTTTTGGTTAAATCTTTATGGAAGCAGATCACCAGGCCTTTTCCTCAGGGACCACTGGATGGGTCACCCAGTTGTTCTTTTGTTAGGTGCCTTCAAGGTGGTTCTAACTCATAGCAGAAACCCCACCTGGTACTGCACCGTCCTGCCTTTGCCATGAGAGCCCACTTTTGCAGCCACTGTGTCCATCTGTCTCATTGAGGGTCTTCTGCTCTTTCTCTTTCACTGACCCTCTGCGTTACCAAGCATGATGTCCTTCTCCAGGGACTGGTCCCTCCTGATAACGTGTCCAAAGTATGTGAGACAAGTCTTGCCATCCTGGCTTCCAAGGAGCGCTCTGTCTATACTTCTCCCAGGACAGACTTGTTTGTTCTTCTGGCAGTCTGTGGTATATTGAGTATTTTTTTTGCCAGCTCCATGATTCAAAGGCATCAGTTCTCCTTTGGTTCACCCAGCCCTAGACCGTTACTAATCGACTTTGTATAGATTTGTCTTCTCTGGATATTTGATGTAAATGGGATCATGCAATATATATATTGGTTACTGGTTCCATCAAGATTAATGGTTTTCGAGGTTTTTCCGTGTTCTGCCATGTATCAGTACTTGATTCCTTTTTATGGAGGGCAAATAATCCATCATATGATTATAACACATTTTGCTTATTCATTCATCAGTTGATGGACATTTCTCCTTTTTGACTTTTATGAATAATGCTGTTATGAACATCCACATACAAATTTTTGCATGGGCATATGTTTGATTTCTCTTGGGCATATGCCTAAGAGAAGGATTGCTGAGTCATATGGTAACTCTGTGATAAACTTTTTGAGGAATTGCAAACTGCTTTCTAAAGTGACTGTGCCATTTTTCATCCCTACCAGTGATGTATGAAATTTCCAGTTTCTCCATATCTTCATGGACATTTGTTCTATATCTTTTCAATGATAGTTATTTGAGCAAATGTGCTTTTGATTTGTGTTTCCTAATGATTAATGGTGTTGAGCACATTCTTATGTGCTTATTGGACATTTGTATAGTTTCTTTGAAGAAATATCTGTTTAAATCCTTTTTCCCCCCAAAGGCACTCATTTGTTGTCAGTTTTTGCCTTACCATAGTTGCTAGCAAATATTATTTATGAAGGTACCTACCTACTCCTAGAGTGGCTTTGGTGGTGCAGCGGTTAAGTGTTTGGCTGTCACACAGGTCACTGAGAGTCAAAATTAATTTGATGACACATAACAACAACAGCCTATTTCCAGAAAGAATCCGACACCAGAGGATTCATTTCAAAGAGGCAGAGTTGTATATGAATATATAGCTCTTTGCCTGTTTTCAAATTATGTTATTTGGCTTGCTTTTTATTGTTGAGTTGTTAGAGTTCTTTACGTAGTCCTTTATCAGCTACACAGTCTGTAAAATTTTTCTCCTATTCTGTAGGTTGTCTCCTCACTCTCTTAATGGTGTCCTTTGAAACACAGAAGATTTTAATTTTGATAACATGCAGTTTATCTTTTCTGTTGTCACTTGTGCTTTTGATGTCGTATCTAAAAAGGATTGCCTGACTCAAGGTCAAAGAGCCTTGGTGGCACAGCAGTTAAATTGATTGTTAACAAAATGGTCAGCAGTTTGAAATCACCAGTGACCCTGCGGGAAAAAGATGTGTCCATTTGCTTCCATAGAGATTTACAATCTTGGAAACCCTATGAGATTGCTGTGAGTCAGAATTGACTTGATGGCAGTGGGCTTGAGGTGGGAACCCAAGGTCATGAAGATTTTCTCCTAAGTGTTTTGGAGTTTGGTGTTTTCTATTTAGTTCTGTAGTCCATTTTGAGTTATTTTTTTGTGAATGGTGTGAGGTAGGGATCCAACTTTGTTCTTTTGCAAGTGTTTGTCCAATTGTCCCAGCACCATTGGTTGTAAACAGTATTCTTTCTCCATTAAATTGTCTTTGTACCTTTGTCAAAAATCCCTTCATCAGAGATGTATGAGTTTATTTCTATACTCTTAATTGTGTTCTGTCTATATATATAGCCTTATGCCATTAGCACACACTCTTGATTATTGTAGCTTTGTGGTAAGTTTTGAGAATAGGAAGTACTAGCCCATCAATTTTATTTTCTGTTTTCGAGCTTATTTCGGTTATTTAGGGTCCCATTATACCCTGGTAGCATCGTGGTTAAATGCTGCATCTATGAATCAGAAGGTCAGCAGTTCAAATTTGCTGGGTACTCACTGAAACTCGATGGAGCAGTTCTGCTCTGCCCTGTAGGGTTGCTATAAGTTAGAATTGACTCAGCGGCACTGGGTTTGGTTTTTGTTTGGTTACATGAATTTTAGGTTCAGTTTTTCCATTTCTGTAAAAAAAGGTACGTGGGAATTTAAAGTGCTTATGTTGCATCTGTAAATCATGTGAAGTAATACTGCTGTTTTAACAATACCAAGTCTCTAGGTCCGTGATAATGGGATGTCTTATTTATTTAGGTCTTTTTTTTTTTTTTTGGCACCCTTGTGTCACAGGGGTTAAGAAGTCAGCTGCTAACCCACAGGTCGGCAGTTCAAATTTACCATCCACCCCTTGGGAACCCTGTGGGGCATTTCTTTCCCCTGTAATGTCTCTGTGAGTCAGAAGTGACCTAATGGCACCAGCTTAATTTCTTTGAACAGTATTTCGTTTTTCAGTTTATAAGTCATGCACTGATTTTGGCTAAATTTATTCCTTCTAAGTATTTTATTGTTGATGAAATTGTAAATGGAATTGTTTAATTTCCTTTTTTCAATTCTTCATTGCTAGAGTGTAGCAATACAACTGAATTTTGTATGTTGAGCTCTTATAATCTTGCTGAAGCCTTTCTTGACTACCTTTGCACGTCCATGGATATCTAGACCTTCCTTTAATTAGTATGGAAACACTGCAATTTGTATAACAAGCCTCCTTGAGGGGCATCTTGGGCTGTCAGCATTTTTTTGCTTTCAGTGATGGTGCTACAGAGAACATTCTGAATGTCAGTGATTTGTCCTGGGCAAGAGTATTGAGTGCTCCGAGTGCCCTGTGTCATATTAGGTACTCTGAGGCACTGAGGATATGGACAATTAAGAAAATAATAATGACAAAGAAGGTGATTACAGATGGGGCAAATCACCAAGAGAAAACAAAAGAGGAGAATGTACCAAAGAGTGATTGGGTGTGTTTGGACTGGGGCTTTAGAAATGCTCTGTGGAGAAGTGGCTTTTGAGCTGGCGTCCCAATGATGGGAATGAACACACTGAAGGAAGATTGGGAAGGTGGATGCAGGCGAAGGAACAGGCTCTGAGGTAGAAGGAGCTTGACTTACTCACAGTTTGCCTGGACAGCTCCCAGGGCCACAGAGCAGGTGAGCAGGCCCAGAGGAAGCAGGGCCACTAGGGCTTGTTTGGATTGTATTCCAAATGAAGGGAGGCTGCTGGAGGCTGTTAAGCAGGAGAGTGACTTGATCTAATTTCGGAAGTTCTTAAAAGATCACTCTGGGTGCTTAGGAAGCATTTCTTTTCCCTGTCTTGCTCCAATGTTTCCAAGTGCTGAGTTCTTAGAAGTGGAATGACTGGGTCAACAAGTTTGTAGATGCAAAATGTTCTGAGGTGCTGCCAGCTGCCTACCCAAAAGATAACTCTCTTTTTTTTTTACTCTGAGGGTGCCAACTGTTGCTGTTGCCAGCAGCATGTGGGGTAAGGTGCCCAGCAAGCTGTCTTGGCCACTGCACCCACTGTTACCTTTGCTTTCCTTACAGGACCCCTGCCGCTGCGTTTGCCCAGTAACTCTGGCTTTGCCTCCTACCCGTTGGGTAAAACGGGCACCCCGGGAACATGGCAGACGAAGACCTCATCTTCCGCCTGGAAGGCGTTGATGGCAGCCAGCCCTCCCAGGCTGGTCACGATGGCAGTTCAGACACAGACAGTGATGATGACGATGGTTACTTCATCTGCCCCATCACTGATGACCCCGGATCTAATCAGAATACCAATTCCAAGGTTAATAATTACTACAGCAACCTAATCAAAAATGAGCAGTATGGCTCCAGCGGGTCGCCTGCAAGTTCCTTCCACTTTAAGGTAAGTGTGTGGGAACCTGACTCCTCCCACCCAGCCCTGGCTTGCCTCACTTATGGGATGGTGATTGCCTTTTGCTGGTTGCTAAGTTGGGACCCAGCTTGTGTCAAACTCTGGTCAGTGTTATAAATGCTGAATCGGAAGATGTACTTACTAAGTTGGGAAAATTTTTGTTGGTTTAAAACCTGTTGTGTTGCTTTTGGGCAGTGTTTTTCAAATGGCTGCTTGGGACCTATTATTCGGCTGGGAAAACCTTTTAGTGTGTTTGTTCCAGCACTTTTTTTTAAAGAAATGCAGCAGAATAGAATCAGAAAATAACAGAGCATTGCAAGTGATAAAGATCTTATTTCTTGAATACGTACATGGTCTGACAATTAAGTCTGTGAACTTAATTGTTCTGAGTGCCACATACCTCACTGCTGAATATGACTACAGTCACCTTCAAAGTCAAAGCCAGCGCCTAGTGCGCCCTTCAGAGCAATTTTGGAACTCTTTCTGGAATGGCCATTGTACATAGTGGCACGGTGGCAATTTCATGAACTTAATTGTCTAGTTGTCTGTGAGTGAGTTTTTAGCCAGTAAATGCATAACTGTGTTGGGACACCCTCACTACTCATCTGATCTGGTCCTCAGTAGCTTTTTTCTTTTCTTGAAGATGAAGGAAATGTTGAAAGGAAGACATTTTGATAACATTCAGGACATCAAGGGTAATACGACGACAGCTCTGGTGGCCACTCCAGAAAAAGAGTTCCAAAATTGCTTTGAAGGTCAGACTAGGCACTGGGGTCGGTGCATAGCTTCTCAAGGGGAGTACTTCGAAGGTGACCGTAGTGATATTTAGCAATGAAGTATGCAGCACTTTTTCTAGGATGATTTCGTGAATTTACGTGGCCGCCCTCATGTACATCCTCACGTGCTCATCACGGCACCTATCATTTGCTTATTGCCAGCATCCCAGCATCTTTTTTTAAACAAACAGAACAGAGTAGAAACTGATGGCATGCTTTCGGATTGTTGCTGTGAGTTGCCGTTGAGTTGGCTGTGACCGGAGGCTGCCTTACGTGTAACAGGGAAACGTTTCCCAGCCCTGTGCCATCTCCACGGTCACTGTTACACTTGAGTCCTCTGTCGGCAGCTACTGTTTTCCCTCTTTTCGCTGACTCTCCACTTTACCAAACCTGAAGTCCCCTAGCAGTTGGTCTTCCCTAAGGATGTGCCCAAAGTCAACCCGTCCAAGTCTTCCCTTACTTGATTCTAGGGAGTGTTCTGGTTGTAGGTAGTGAAGTTTTAATTTCTTGAAACCTAAGTGCACATGTGCACTGACAGACACTTGTGGGTGATGACTCTTCCGTTGCTGATGTCTCATGATGTCTGGTTGTTAAAAAGGTTTTGGTCTTTTCCCTGTGTATGTGTATTTGCAGGCACAGGGACATGAATTAAAATGTAGTTCTTCACGTTGGTCATGGTCGAAAAAGCCAAGTTAGAGTTGGATATCCTTCTGGGTTGACAAGAAAAGGTACTTATTTCCTTATAGATTTCTGTCTACACCATCGGCATATAAGACTGCTGACCAAAACATTGGCAGTTCAAATTCACCAGCTTTTCTTTGGAAACCGTGGGGGACAGTTCTGCTCTGTCCTGTGGCGTGACTGTAAGTCAGAATCAACTCTGTGGCTATGGTTTTTAATAGACGTTTAGGTATCTTTTCCTTTCCAGGGCCAGAGTTCTAGTTTAAATCACTGGGGCAGGCAGCTCCAGAAGCAGCCTGTGAGTGCCCTGAGATTGAGGCCCCTGCGGGGTCAAGTTGAAGAGTATCACACTTAGCCTTCCTAAGGAAGCTTCTAAAATGCACACCCACTGTTGTCTGTTTACTTGAGGATGTAAAGGTTGCAAGGAAAAGCTGATCCCTGCAACCATGATGTCATGTGTGAGGGAATCCATGTGCCATCATGGGGAGTAGGTGGGAGTTACGGCTCAGGAAACAGAAACCAGTTCATGCCAGCTCAAGGGAAACTGGGGATTTATTATTCTGACAACCCAAGGGTGTTTCTGGGAAGCCAGTCTCTGACCTCTTGAAAGGCAGATCCAAGAACCTGGAAACAGCCAGACTCTATCTCTCTTTCTGTCTCTCCATCGTTTGTCAGTCTCTCTGTTGCTGTTGTTAGCTGCTGTTGAGTCATCGGCTGATTCACGGTGGCCTCGTGCACAACTGAATAAACTGTTGCCTGGTCCTCTGCCATTCCCCATGATGGGCTGTAGAGCGAACCATTGGGATCCCTAGGGTTTTCATTGCCTGATCTTCAGAAGTAGATCACCAGGCCTTTCTTCCTAGCTCATCTTAGTCTGGAGGCTCTGCTGAAACCTGTTCATCACCATGGCAACAGACAAGCTTCCACTGACAGATGGGTGACAGGTATACGTGAATTGCATTGAGCACCATGGCAACAGACAAGCCTCCACTGACAGATAGGTGGTAGGTATGCGTGAGATGCATTGACTGCGAGCAGAACCTGAGTCTCCCATTTGGAGGGGGAGAGTTCTACCATGAAACCGCCACTGCCCCCCATCAGTTTTCCTGCCTGTCCTTTATTCTTCTCTGCCCCTCGGTGTATGCAGTGGGAAAACTGACCTCCTCAGCCTCTCCTTGGGGCCATAGGCAAAGACAGATGTGGCCCCTTCCATCTCAGTTCCAGGGGAAGAAAATCTGAACGGCCCAGCCAGGGTCTGGGATCCTCTCTGGCCCAGTCAGCTCCAGCCAGGCCTGGGACCTCAGGGGTGGGGACTGCTTCCTGGACAGAAGGATCCTGGTGGCTTGTAGGTGACAGACCATTCATTGCTTGCGAGCTTAGCTGGGGCCTTTTGGCAAACACTGCCTGAGCTCAAGAGGTGAACAGGACTCAGGCCTAGACTGGACGTGTCTCTGATGGTCAAGACTTCTGGATCAGGACAGAGAATGACTCACATTCTCAGAGAGTTATGAAATAGGGTATAGGAAGGCCTTTCAGAGGGGCACAGACCAAACCATGCAGCCAAAAGAGGTTTGTCTGTAGAGCAAAGACCCTGTGGACTGCTTATCACTGCCTTCTCTGAACTGTGCTGGGCACATAGTAGGAACTTCATTTGGAATCAGTGAGAGGATGGGTGAATATTGAACTCCTTACTTCACTGTGGGTGGTGTGTCTCTAAAAACAAACAAACAAAAAAACTTGTTACTGTCAAGTTGATTTGTATTCATAGCAACCTTGTAAGACTGAACAGAACTGTCCCATGCAGTTTCCAAGGAGTGGCTGGTGGATTTGAACGGCTGACATTTTGGTTAGCAGCCAAGTGCCTACCACTGTGTCACCATGGCTCCAAGTCTCTAAAGGACAAATTTATTTATGTCGTGCCCTGCTTTTAAAACCCTGTGAGCCATTTGACAAGAGCTACAAAAATAAAACTATTTATACCCTCAGACAGCAGTTCTATTTCCAGGGATCATCTTTAGTTGAAGTGTTCCCAGTGGAGGCGGGTCGGGGTGATGCACATTTGGGGAGAAACAGTTCCTTAATGGGTGAGGCTGTCCCTTCTGCTGTAGGATTGTTCACCAGGCTCGGCCCCTGCTCACCAAATGCTGAGTTGCCCCCTGTTCATTGCAACAATCCAAAATGCTCCCCTTATATATTTGCAAAGTCCCCTGGTTGGGTTGGCATGTGGATACAGTCTTGTGTTGAGAGCAGAATGTTTGCACAAGTGCTCATAGTTATATACTCAGAGATTCTCTCCGGTGAAGTTTTTAATAAAGAAAAAAATAGAAATGGCTCAGGGGTTTATTAAGAAAAGCCTGTTTACATTACGGACTATAATCCTATTTAAATGCTGTGTTTACGTTAAAATGAAAATGATGTTTCTATATGATTTGACTTGAAACAGGACAGATGTGTGTGTGTGTACCCACTGCTATTGAGTCTGTTCTAACTCACAGTGACCCCACAGGTTTTCCAAGACTCCAAATCTCTATGGAAGCAGACTGCCACATCTCCCTTGGAGCTTCCTTGGAGTGTGCCTGTTTGCAGCAGCTGAACTTTTTGGTTAGCAGTCAGTTGCTTTAGACACTGCTTGACTAGCTCTTCGTATACATGTATACACACACACACATATATATCCATAAGCATATACATCTATATGCACTTCATATGTGTACATATATACACATACATACATATATATGTGTGTGTACACACACACACAGACAGAAACCCTGGTAGCAAGCAGTTAAGTGCTGAAGTTGCTAACCAAGAGGTCAGCAGTTTGAATCCATCAGGTGCTCTTTGGAAACTGTGGGGCGGTTCTACTCTGTTGTGTCAGGTTGCTATGAGTTGGAATTAAGTTAACATCAATGTGTTTGGGGGGTGTGTGTGTGTGTGTGTGTGTGTGTGTGTGTGTGTGTGTGAGAGACAGAAACCCTGATGGCATAGTGGCTACCACTGTGACTGCTAACCAAAAAGTTGGCAGCTTGAATCCACCAGGCGCTCCTTGGAAACTCTATTGGGGCAGTTCTACTCTGTCCTGTAGGGTCACTATGGGTTGGAGTCCATTCAACAGCAGCGGGTTTGGTTTTTGGTTTATACACACACACACTGGCCCAGAGTTATGAACATCTGACTTACGAACCACCTGTACTCACTCTGTAACGTTATGCAGATTTGTAAATTTGCCCCCTCACTTTGAAATGATTGAACTCATCCCGAATCCCAACAAATTCACTTGTTGCATGTACAACTTGTAGAATATTGAAAAGGTTTTAAGCTTTTTCTTGCACTAAAGTGGTGCTGAATATTAACCATGTTCACCTACTCCAACTTATCTCTAAATTTGTCTTAAAGACACAGTTAGGACTGGATCTTATTCCAAACCCAAGGACTGCGTGTACGTCTGTGTGTGGGTGGGTGTGGGTAGGTGAGTATGCATTCATTTAGATATATACACACACAGGTATTACTTGTGTTGAGAAATACATATTTTTTAAGAGAAGAAAAATGAAGCAAAGTAACAAATAATCTACCCTCTACCAAACAAACCAACCAAACCTATTACCATCAAGTCGGTTCTGACTCCTAGTGGCCCTGCAGGATAGAGTAGAACTGCCCCATAGGGTTTCCAAGGAGCAGTTGGTAGATTCAAACTGTTAAACTTTTGGTTAGCAGCTGAGCTCTTAGCCACTGCACCACCAGGGCTCCTGTATGCACATACATGTACAGACATATTTACATATACACATGTGTGTGTGTGTGTGTGTGTGTGTGTGTGTGTGTGTGTGTGTGTCAAAATCCATGCAAATCCCTGGCACAGTTCTGGCCCATAATAAGCATGAAAAATATTAAGTAAAAAAGTGAGTTGGAATATAATACAAGCCCATATTTACTGAAAAATGTATATATACATGTATTAGTGTTTGCATAGCAAAAATGGCTTAAGAGTTTACTGCCAACTGTTAAAGGCAGTTTTCTCTGGAGGACTTTGATTATCTACATTATATAAATTTTAAACCTTTGAGACTTTTAAAACTATGGTATGTATTACCTGCATGGAGACATAATGTTTTTAAAAGAAGAAAAATAAAGCAAAAAGCTCAGTAACCTTCCCTCCACCTAACAAATTAATAAATAACCCTTCCTTAAAACTTGTTCCAAAGTGTAAAATCTATAATGCAGTGTTTGAAATGCCCCAGGGGGTGAGTGCCTTCTCCATCCCCAGAGGACCCTTCTCTACGCCTTTTACCCCCCATGTGTCTCTGCTCCGGGAATAAACCAATGAAACAGTGACTCACAGCAGCCACACAGGTATCGGAGTAGGAGTGTATCCCGCAGGGTATCCAGTGGCTGAGTTTTGAGATGCAGACATCACCTGGCCTCCAGGTTCTCGCACAATGGCAGCTTTTTGGTGAGCAGCCAAGCACACTGACCAGTTGCACCACCCGGGGACTTTGCTCCCGGAGCATTGTTGTTAGTTCCTGGCAAGTTGGCACTCAGCATGACCTCCTGTATGACAGAACAAAGCGGTGCCCAGGCCTATGCCAGTTCCATGACCTTTGATATATTTCAGACCTGACTCGACAGCACTGGGTTTGATATGTTTGGGTCTGTCGGGTCTGTTGTTTTGGCTGTTGTGTGAGTCCATCTCATTGAGGGGTTCCCTTGTTTAGTCCTTTTCTAGGGGCTGGTCTTTCCTTTCAGTGTATGCGAAGTAAATCTGCCCAAGTCTCTTCTTCTCAGTTCTGAGGAGCATTCTGGTTTTATTTTCTTAAAGTCAGATTTATTCTTCTGGTGGCCCCTGGTGTGTTCAGTATTTTCACCAACACCACAATTTGAATGCATCAATTTTTCTCTGTCTTTTTTCACTGTTTAGCTTTGGTGTGCACATGAGACAATGGAAAAGACTGTGGCTCAAGGTGAGCATACCTTAGTCAGCAAAGTGACATTTTGTTTTTGAAGAGGTCTTTTGTAGCACACTTGCACAATACAATATCTTTGATTTAAATTGCTTCTCTGGCTGTGGTTGTTGATCCACCTAGAGTGAAATCCTTGACAACCTTAGTATCTTCTTCATTTATCATGATGTTGCTTATTGGTCCAGTTAAGATTTTTTTTTTTCCTGTGTAGAGGTGTAATCCATACTGAAGACTGTGGTCTGTGATCTTTAAAAGTAAGTGCTTCAGGCTCTCTTCACTTTCAGCAAACAAGGGTTTGTCATCTGCATACCATAGGTTGTTAATGAATCTGCCTCAGATCCTGATGCCAGGTTCTGGCTTCTTGGATTACCTGTTCAGCATTCGGTGAAACCTGAAATCGAAGAATAATCTGTAGCTGGAAAATAGGACCTTGGTGACAGAAATGACGTTAGAGATCACATGATGGAATTCTGCAAGATTGATGACTTACCATTGGAAATAATTTTTTTCAGCAACACCATCAGTGACTATATATATACATGGACCTCACTGGATGATAGGCCCCTACGGTCACCATGAGTCAGCTCCGACTCGATGACACTGGGCTGGGCACTGGATGATTCCACAGGAATGAAGTTGACTGTATTTGTGGAAAGAGACCATAGAGAAGCTCAATACTGTCAATAAGAAAAGGCCAGGGACCAACTACAAAACAGACTATCCAATATTGCTTGTGTACAAGTTCAAACTGAAGCTGAAGTAAATTAAAGTCAATCTGTAAGAGTCAAAGTATGATCTTCATACATCCTGCTGGCATTTGGAGACCCTCTCAGGAATAGATCTGATGCCCTGAACACTAATGGCCAAAGACCAGAAGAGCTGTGGAGTGACATTGAGAACATCATACATGAAGAAAAGGAAAAAGCCGTTAAAAAGAAAGATAGAAAATACCACAGTGGATATCTGAAGAGACTCTGAAACTTGCTTGTAAGGACAGAGTAGCTAAAGTGAATAGAAGAAAGGATGAAGTAAGAATGCTGAAAAGAAGATTTAAAAGGCAGCTGAAGAAGACAAAGTATTGCAGTGAAGTGTTCAAAAACTTGGAGTTAGAAAACCAGAAGGAAAGAACTTTTCAGCATTTCTCAAACTGAAAAGCTAAAAAGAAAATTCAGGCCTCTACCTGCGATAAGGAAGACTGAGGTAGAACTGATACCTTTAAACTGTGGTGTTGCTGAAGAGTGTTGAATATGCCATGGACTTCCAGAAGAAGGAACAAGTCTGTCTTGGAAGAAGTACAGCCGCAGTGTTCCTTAGAAGCAAGAATGGTGAGACATCATCTTACATACTTTGGACATGTTATCAGGAGGGAATAGTTCCTGAAGTAGGACATCATGCTTGGTAAAGTACAGTGTCAGTAGAGTAGGGAGGGCCCTCAACAAGGTGGGCCGACATAGTGGCTACAGCAGTGGGCTCGTGCACAGCAAGTTGTGAGGATGTGTATGACTGGACAGTATTTCATTCTTTTGTATATTGGGTCACTGTGAGTCGAAACCTACTCAACAGCTCTTAACAACAGCAATACTGAAGGATTCTGGGGGCAAAAAGTTGAATGACACAGGAGACATCAAAAAGAAGATGGGAGGAATACAGTGTCACTGTACAAAAAGAATTATTTGACATTCCAGGAACCAATGGCACTAAAGGAAAAAGTTAAAACTGCGCTGAAGGTATTGGCGGATAGCAGAGCTCTAGGAATTGATGGAGTTGCGACATTTCAACAAACAGATGTGATGCTGGAAGCACTCGCTCATCTACGTCAAGAAATTCAGAAGATAGTTACCTGGCCTTCCTGCTGGAAGAAGAGATCCATGTTCATGCCCATTTCAAAGAAAGGTAATCCAACAGAATCTGGAAGTCATCGAACAATATCATTAGTGTCACATGATAGCTAAAATTTGCTAAAGATAATTAAAACACAACTGCAGTCATACATCCAGAAGCTACCAGAAATTCAATATGATATAGAACAAGGGATGTTATGACTGATGTCAGATGGAACTTGGCTGAAAGCAGAGAATGCCAGGGGGATCTCTACTTGTATTTTAACTGACTACAAAAAGGCATTTGACTTTGTGGATCTTAACAAGTTATGGACAACATTGCAAAGGATGGAGTTTTGTAACACTTCATTATGCTGTGATGTGAAGCTACTTGTGGAATATCCTGCTGCCGTTGAGTCAACTTGAACTCACAGTGACTCTGCAGGACAGAGTAGAACTGCCTCATAGAGCTTCCAAGGAGCGCCTGGTGGGTTTAAACTGCCAGCCGCTGGCTTTGCACACCTCACCTTGAAATCACTTTCAACTGATGTCTCTGTCTATTAAAATGACAGTTCTGGCCCCTTCAGGACCCTGTTTATCAGTCCCTCCTCTCCTGCATTTCGTGGGGCTCAGTGCAGAGCTTCATCAGTGCATCTGTTATTCTCTCCTGTTCTTTGTTTTGGACTCAGCCCTCCCGGCTGCCAAGTTAAAGGCTGTGTCCAATTCCACTTCCGCTTTCCCTTCCCTTTGCCAGCTCATAAAGTCGGCGCTTGGTAAAACATCTGGCCATTTATGGACAAGTTGTAGCTCTTCATGACCGCTGTTCTGGGTATTCCAGAGCTGGATTTGTTGTTGAACAGGTTGCCAGTGGTGACTTCAGCAGCCCAAGAGATTTTTCCACACCTCCCTTGCGTTGGCGCTCAATAAGCCTGATGTGTGTTTTATTGACTGTAGGCACAGCAACATGGAGTGTTGAACCAAAATGGCCATCTGGCCTTCCTTCGAGGAGGCAGTGTCCCAGCAGGTGCCAGGTGTGTTGCAAAAGATTAGGCTTCTGTTGTTGTCAAGACTCTGGCCTGTGTCAGCTTTCCCTGGCTGGATGCTGCTTGTCCAGGTTCCCCTGGGGGTGGTGGCAGCATCGTTCAGGGGCCCCTCTCAGTAGAATAGTAGGCAGCCAACAAAGGATATTTATAGAGCTTATTAGAACATGGAAAAATGCTTCTGCTCTGGAGTTCTATTTAAAAAGCAAAATATAGAGAATAATTCTAGCTATATAAAAACAGACACATGGAACAGCCTGGAGATGCAGCAACATGCCCACAGGATTCTCTTCATCTGGGATGAAGAAGATGTCTTCATTTTCAACTTCTCTTGTCATCCCTGTGTTTTCAAGAGTGAGTATAGAGATGAGTATACTTAATTCTTAACAAAAGGGGAAATTTTATTTATTTTTAATTCCATTTTTTTCGTGTGAACACTTGGACAACAAAACACACACCATCTCAACGATGTCTATGGGGGCAATTTTGTGACGTTGGTTACATTCTTCGGGTTGTGCCTCTTTTCTTGACAGCTTTTTCCAGACTGTGTCACCATCATTAGTACAAACTCACTGTCTAACCCAAGCCTCTCCTCTGTCCTTTGAAGTTATTGTTGTCAGTCTGATCACAGGCAGATTACTGTTTGAGAGGATAATGCTTAACGCAGACAGTCTTCTATTAGGCTAAACTGTTATTTGGTTCATTGATGACTTCAAGGGATAGTTTTGGCTTAAGCTTTCAAGATTACCTCTGAGTAATCATTTTGGGGGATCATTGGACCTGAGGTGCATCAGGCATTTTCAGTCACCTCATGTGCATGTGACAGCTAGACAGTGAATAAAGAAGACCAAAGAAGTGACACCCTCGAATTGCGTTGTTGGCAAAGAATACTGAATAGACCATGGGCTGCCAGAAAAAAATGAACAAATCTGTCTTGGAAGAAGTATAGCCAGAATGCTCCTTAGAAGCAAGCATGATGAGACATCATCTTACATACTTTGGATGTGTTACTGGGAGGGACCAATCACTGGAGAGGGAAATCATGCTTAATAAAGCTGAGGGTCAGCAAAGAAGAGGAAGGCCCTCGATGAGATGGGTTGACCTAGTGGCTGCTGCAGCCATGGGCTCGCGCATAGCAACAGTTGTGAGGATGGTGCCGGGCTTGGCAGTGTTTTGTTCTGTTGTGCGTAAGATTGCTGTGAGTCAGAACTGACTCGATGGCACCTAACAACAAACAGTGTTAAGGTATTACCGTGTATTTCAGACCTTCTGATATTTTCTTATAATTAACAGGTACAAATAAATAACAACTTTTTCTCACACTAGTAGGATCATGCTGTGTATTCCTCTGGGCAACAGGATTCCCTTGGCCAAACAGTGTGTCGTGCAAACCTTTCCTCACGGATCGAGGCCATCATTTCTAATGGCTCCAGGGAAGCCGCTGTGTAGACAGACCAGCACTGCTTTAAATGCTTCTTCCTGCAAGATGTTGAGACAATTCCTTTCTTTTGCTACTCTTCACTACTCATTCTTAGTGATAAAATTACTGTTGGCACTTTGACATCCAGGATTTTGGCTACACATTCCACTTTTCCCTTCTTTTATTTGGTTTGGTTTAAGCCCTTGGTGATTGTCCAGCAGGAGAAGAATTGGGCTGACTTGGAGCTGTATTTCATGAAGTCCACAGAAGTGATGTTGACAGCAAACATATTTAATAACGGCCAAGTGGACTTGGACTTGGACTTAATGGAGGTTTTTCGCAAAAGGAACCTCAGTGAGCCATTGGATGCTTTCTCATGGACCATCTAGAGTCCACGAGTGCTGTGATAGTGGTCATAATAATAAACAACAGAAAAACAAACCCACTGCTGTTAAGTTGATTCGGATTCATAGTGACTCTATGGACCGAGTAGAACTGCCCCGTAGAGTTTCCATGGAGTACCTGGTGGATTCGAACTGCCAACCTTTTGGTTAGCAGCTGTAGCACATGACCCACTGTGCCACCAAGGTTTCCAGTAACAACAATAGTAATGCAATAATGACAACAACAATGTCTTATGTGCCAAAGAAATTGGCAACATATTACCCGCACATCCGACTGCACTACTGACACGTTCCAGGAAATTTATTACAATTATTGCTATTGCTATTCATTCATTCATTTATTTGCTTTTATTTTGTACTGTTAGGCTTTAGAGAACCAGCCTTTCAATTCTGTGGCCAGGGTTCTATCTTCTTTTTGTGAAATACCCCAAACCTGTCCTGTTGAAGGCTAGTGAACCCACTTAGCAACTGAGCTTTAGAGTCTTTGGAATTAGAGACTGTTGAAGCTTGCAGGGCCCAAAGAGGTATCTAAATCTTAAGAAGCTTAGGGGGCAGTGGGTTTATGTCAATAAGGGAGGAACAACTCAGAAAAGGTGGGTGAGAATGGTCACACAATGCAAGAATGTAATCAGTGTCACTGAATTGTATAGGTAGATATGGTTAAATTGGTGTATGTTGTTCTTTGTGTATTCTCCACAATAAAATAAATAAAATTTTCAAAAAGGGAATAATGAGAGAAAACAGAAAAAAAGAATTATCTAAATCTGTGATTTCTTTTTTCTTTTAAATTACGCATTCAACACCTGAATCTGCTCACATTTTTTAAAAAAGACACTAACATTGTAGACAAAGCTGCAGTCCCCTTGATCACCCCTTTCTCTTCTTCCATTTGCAGAGATGACTGGTAAATCAGTTTGGTGTAAATCACTGTTCGGACCTCTTTCTATCTGTTTACATACAAATGGACTTATGCATTGACATACAAATATCTATAGCCTTAGAAAATTCATCAGGTTGAGCTGTGGGTTTCCTCCACCAGTAAATGTTGTCTTGCTGTTTGTATTATTCTGCAACTTGCTTTCTCTTTTTTCCCTTAAGGATATCTTAGTCATCTAGTGCTTCTGTAATAAAAATACCACGAGTGGATGGCTTTAACAGAGAGAAGTTTATTTTCTCACAGAAATTAGGCTAAAAGTTGAAATTCAGGGCATCAGCTCCAGGGGAAGTCATTCTCTGCCAACTCTGGAAGAAGGTCTTTGTCACCAATATTCCCCTGGACTGGGAGCTTCAGCAGAGTAGGGACCCCCGGTTCAGAGGACATGCTGTGCTCCTGGCACTGCCGCTTTCCTGGTGGTATGAGGTCCCCAACTCTGCTTGCTTCCGTTTCCTTAATATCCCAAGAGATTGCCTCAAGGTAGAAGACAATCTTAGGGGTTGAGTCCTGCCTCACCACCCATCCTCCCTCAGTGACATCATAGAAACAGGATATACAGCACACAGGAAAATCACACAATACCGAAAGTCGTGGTCCAGCCAAACAGCTACGCACATGCTTTGAGGAACACAATTCAATCCATGACAAGTGATGTCTTAGAGACTGCTCATGTCACCAGCTTATTCTTAATGGCTGCATATGAGGTACCAAAGATATATAATTAATCCCCCTGTGGAGGGACAGACTGTTGGCAGTGCTTGACCTTATAAAATCAAGCACCATCAATATCTGTTCTAACTCATGGTGGCTCAGTGTCAGAGGTGTATGCCAGAGTGGAACTGTGTTCCATAGGATTTTCAGTGGTTGGCTTTAGCTGTTTTGTTTAAATTTGGGTGAAAATATACAGTAATATACCATTTCAACATTTTCTGCAGGTACTATTCTTTGACACTGATTAGTTTCTTCCAAACATTGTCACCATCCTTCTCCAAATTGTTTGTCACTATTGACTTAGGCGCACTGCCCTCTAAAGCTTCTCATCTAAACTTTCAAGTTCCCGTTGTCATCACTGGGTAGTTTTTCAGTAGATTACCAGGCCTTTCTGCTGAGGAAACTCTGAGTGGGCTCGAACCTCCAACCTTCTGGTTGGCAGTCATGCGTGTTAACTTTTGTACCACCCACTGGCCATTCTTGGAACAGCTCACCTGGACACACAGGTATGGTTTCTCTACACAGGTTGGAATGGCAGTACAGGAGAAGGTTCCTAGTCACTGCCAGATTGCTCTCAGAGGTGGTGGTACCTGCTTCCACTCCCCTGATGGAGTGTCCACTTCCCAGGCCTTCATCAACACCTGTTTTTCTCAACCTCATGGGCGAAACATTAAACCAGTGATTTTCAACTCTGGCAGGAATCACCCTAGTGAGAACTGCTATTTCAATGAGCCACTGTTTCTGGTTGGGAGGGTTTCTACCACTGGCACCGACTGTCCAGACATTCTTCTCCGTCCTTGTTGGTAAGCAAGGAAACAGAGGTTCTCACAGCTAGTGAATTAGGGCACAGAATCCTAAGACAGGATTTTTTATATTGTGCTTTACAGAAAAGTTGATTATACTGTATCCATCTATTGAAAATAAGGTGTGGCCTGATTCTTTTCTGAGTTTGAAAAAAATTATTTTGACCCTATGGGATACCATGCCCTGTGTTGCTAAAATACCTTTTTTCTTGGCAGTTTTTTGGATTGATGTCATGGCATTTAACCAGGAGGTAGTTTCTGTAGATGATCCTCATCAAATGGGGACATTGATGACATTGGTGGCTTGGGGGCAGCTGAGTCACCAGTTGCAGGAGACCCAGTCAGACAGACATGTGCCTCAGGCAGAGAACAGCAACAAAAGCCAGTTGCCAGCTGATTTATGGTGCGCCTCTGGGTGACAGCAGAACTGTGCTCCATAGGGTTTTCAATAGCTGGTTTTTGGAGGTAGATCACCAGACGTTTCTGAGGTGCCTGTTTCAGTGATCAGCTGAACACTTTAGCCATTTGCTCCATCCAGGAACTCAGAGAAAAATAAAAAATAAATTCTGCCAAGTTGATTCTGACTCATAGAAACCGTACAGGAGAAGTTAAAATGACCCCATACAGTTGTTTCCAAGGCTTCCATAAAGATTATGGACTGCCACACCTGTCTCCTGTAAAGCAGCTGGGTTTGAACCTTTTGGTTAGCGGCTGAGTGCTTAACCACTAAGCCACCAGGATTCCTAGGCAGAGAACCAAAGGAACTGAACTCAATCCCATTTCTGTTAGGTTGATCGTGACTCACAGTGACAGTATCAGGCAGAACTGATCCATAGAGCTTACAAGGAGCACCTGGTGGATTTGAACTGCCAGCCTTTTGATCAGCAGCCAAACTCCACACCACCAGGGTTGCCAGGCAGAGAACAGGGCCTCCTAATGAATGTATTTGGAAGGACAGCCTGCTGACCTCTCAAGGCTCTGCTGGTTTCCCCAAGGTGTGGTCAGCAGGAGATCCCTGCCATCTACAGCAGCTGGAATGTGAAAGGGACATTTGCAGAATTTTTTAAGTACAGGAAAAGAAATTCAGAAAGTATTTCAGATACAGTGATGTCTGCTGCGGGATTATTTATAACAGCGACATACCGATGACAAGCTCAAAGTCTAAGGGGCAAACAACAGCTAACTAAAGTCAGTAATGATACATTCTGGGTGAATTGTTATGCAGCTCTCAAAAAAGGTTACAACTAACTTGCCCACACGTGATGTGACATTTCCATTAAAATTTTATGTGACTTGTTCACTGCTTCTTGGAGTCTAAATTGGAAGAACTTTTGTGGGGGAGAACTCAGCTATTTCCAGATTGTAAACGTGATCCAGCGATTTCACTTCCAAGAAATATGTAACACGAGTGCACAGAGGTCTAAATATGAGGATGTTGGCTTCAGCACTGTTTGCACGAGGAAATATTGGAGGGAATCCAAATATCCATCAACTGAAGGCCGGAGAATAAGATACATTTATGCAGTTATATATAATACAACCATGGGAAAGAAATCAGGTCAACCCTGTGGTCTGCATGTAGGTTGTAGGAAAACACCCAAGATCCTGTGTGACATGGGCAGAAATAAGCAGAACAGAACATGTGGTAAAGCTTGTTGCTCTTGAGCATGTACGTGCCTTAAATGCATAGACAAGAACATTGCATCATAGCTGCCTCGGCTGCTATCTGTAGCTTTTTGGATCAAGTGAATTAGAGAAGACTCTCACTTCCTAATTCAGAATTCTGTAGTGCTTGCAGTTTTTACAATAAGCAGATCTTGAAACTAGAAAGGAAAAATAAAGTTCAGAGTCCCATTGACATACTCTCCTGAAAGGATATAAAATGGTATTTACAACGTGGTCTCAATCTTATTTTTTAAAATGCATGTAAAAGATCTGGAAAAGAAGTAAACCAAAGTTCTGATCCACAACCAGTCTCTCAGCTGGTCGTACTGTGGTGGTTTTTCCTGTGGCCATGAGGCTGGAAACAATGGGTATTTCGGATACCAGCAGGGTCACCCCTGGTGAACTGGTCTCAGCAGAACTTCCAGACTAAGATAGACAGGAAGAAGCCCTGGCCATCTACTTCTGAAAATTAGCCAGTGAAAACCCTATGGATTCCAACAGAATATTGTCTGATATAATTGTGCTTGTGAGACAAGCCCCGTGGGTAGGAAGGCGCCATGGTAACCACAGCAGGCTCAAACACACCAACAATGAAGAAGATAGCGTGGGACTGAGTGGTTTCGTTCTGTTGTGTGTTGTGCGTGAGGTTGCCAGGAGCTGACGACTTGATGGCAACTACTAACAACAGAGTGTGGATGTCGTGCTCCGGGTGCACAATGTATGGCAGACTCAAATTTGGTTTGTCTGCTGTATTTTTTCAGTAAACAAAAATTAGCTCCTACATTTGGAGAAAAAAAATAATGCTTCCTTTTTTCTTTGAGCTTTCCAGGAATTAGAAAGCTCCAGTGAGGGAGCCCTGGGCCTTGTGTAGGTATCTCTGAAGCTTTTCTCCTCTTTCTAAGCCTTCATTGTCTTGGTAACAGGGAAGGGGGTTGTTGATCTGATAATGTGGCTCAAGCTGGGGGCCTGGATACAGTGCAGCCCTGTTTGGATCTGAGGTTCCTGCTGGAACTTGCCCCATACGTATCTTTATTTGTATACTTTTTTGTTATAGTAAGCTGTTATCGCAGGTATGGGTGTTTCCTGTGACCCTGTTGTGTGGGTCATTCTAGAGAAGCATAGGACCCAAGCGAGTAGTATGGGCCAGCTGGTCAGAAGTGGAAGGAGTCATACCGACTTCCAAACTTGCCAGTGGCTGGTACCTGTTGACCCAGCTCTGGGTGGCTACGGATAAGAGCCAAGGGCTACGTGGACAGCTGGGCTCTGATCTGAACAGGGAAGGAAGGCTGAGAATTCCATATGACACAGCTGGCATGTGAAGTGAGCGTGGTTACCCACCACACAATTTGGTATCAGAAATGGATGACTGTAATGTCCTCAGATTGGTTTGCACAATTGGCATAGTTAGCAGGATTTGCTAGAGCAACCCTGACTTCACAAAATGCAGCATTCCTGTGCATGGTTTTAATATACATTAAGTTTAAGAGGGGAAACCCTGGTGGTGGAGTGGTTAAGTACTCCATCTGCTAACCAAAAGGTCAGCAATTCATATCCACCAGATGCTCCTTGGAAACTCTATGGGGCAGTTCTGCTCTGACCAGTAGGGTCGCTATGAGTCAGAATGGACTCGATGGCATTGGGTTTCAATTTTAAAAAGGTTTTAAAAACCCACTGCCCGGTCCAACTTATAGTAACCCTATAGAACAGAGTAGAACTGTCCTCTAGATTTCCAAGGCTGTAATTTTTCCTAAAGCAAACTGCTATATTTTTCTCCTGTGGAGCAGCTAGTGGTTTCAACTGCCAACCTGCTAGTTTAACGATGAGGAGGGAAAAGGAGGAGCGGAGCATGGTGTCTTGTTTGCATTCTGACTTTGTGTATGACAGATGAAGTTGCATGTGTTTTCTTCTGCATATTCTTTGGTTACATAGTTCAGATGTATCAGTGGGCTATGCCCACTGGGAGAGCAAATCAGCTATTTGGGAAGTGTTCTTAATAAAAATCCTTCACTATCAAGACTCACAGCAACTCTTATAGCAGAAAGCTTGAACACTGCATCACATGGGCTCCTGCAATGGTTAGGCTATCTGTAGATTTCATTTAGGGCAGTAAAATGAGGTGTTACGTAATGTTTATTATAAAAAGGGAACATTGGATCTGATAGGGTCAAGAATTTGAGAATAAGTGCTCAGCATTTTAGATGGACATAATCAAAATGTATTTTATGGTTGCTATGAGCTGGAAGGAAACCCTGGTTGTGTGCTGGTTAAGTGCTACGGCTGCTAGCCAGAAGATAATCCACCAGGCACTCCTTGGAAACTGTTGGGCAGTTCTACTCTGTCTGTAGGGTCGCTATGAGTCAGAATCACCTTGATGGGAGTGGATGAGTTGAAATGGAGTTGAGGGCAGTGGCTTTTTTTTTTTTTTTAAAGCAGTCCTCATAGATGGACATTTGGGGTGAATTGTACCATCACAAACAATAATGCTTCTTGTACTTATTTGCACACTTGGATTTCTCTTTCTATAAAATCGAATCCCAGGTGTGGAATTACTGGATTAAAATAAAGGAATGCTTTTTTTTTCTTTCACATTTTAGAACATAATCAGGCTTTTAAAAAAGGTTTTCTGTTTTTTATAAAAAGCTTATACTCCCCCCCTAACTGTAATGTGTGCACACACCCTTTGCCCCAGCACTTGCTATTAAAACCAAACCATACTCACTGCCAGTGAGTTGATTCTAACTTATAGTCACTCTACAGGACAGAGTAGAACTGCCCTGTAGAGTTTGCAAGGAGGGCCTAGTGGATTTGAACAACTGACGTTTTGGTTAGCAGACGTAGGACTTAACCACTACACCACCAGAATTTCCCACATGCTATTAGCAGTCATTAAAACTAGTTTAATGATGGGGAGGGAAAAGGAGGAGCGGAGCATGGTGTCTTGTTTGCATTCTGACTTTGTGTATGACAGATGAAGTTGCATGTGTTTTCTTCTGCATATTCTTTGGTTACATAGTTCAGATGTATCAGTGGGCTATGCCCACTGGGAGAGCAAATCAGCTATTTGGGAAGTGTTCTTAATAAAAACCCTTTGCTATCAAGACTCACAGCAACTCTTATAGGACCGAACAGAGTTGCCCTGGGGCTTCCAAGGCTGTAAGTTTTCTTGGAAGCATCTTCCTCCCATAGAGCAGGTGGTAGGTTTGAACCAGTGACCTTACAGTTAGCAGCTGAGCACTTAACCAGTGTGCCGCTTGAGCTCCTTGAAAGGATAAGAGATGGGAGTATTTCTCTTGCACTGATGTTGTCTCAAGGAAACCTGGTGGCACAGTGGTTAAAATGAGTAGCTGCTAACGGAAAGATCAGCTGTTTGAACATACCAGCTGTTCAGCAGGAGAACAGTGTGGCAGTCTTTGTCTGTAAAAATTTACAGGCTTGGAAAACGTATGGGGCAGTTGTACTCTGACCTATAGGGTCCCTCTGAGTTGGAATTGACTCAGTGGCAGTAGGTTTGATTTTTGGTTTTGGGTGCTGTTTGCCTCCCCAGAGAATGGGAGACGCCAGAGAAATACCAGGGTGGAGGAGAGTGGGCTAGACTATCCTAGGGGTCCTGGTCTGGGCCTAACACTCACCTTTGCCTCCCTCAGGAAGCCTGGAAGCATGCGATCGAGAAGGCCAAGCACATGCCTGACCCCTGGGCTGAGTTCCACCTTGAGGACATTGCTACAGAATGTGCCATACGTCACAGGTCAGCAGCTGGTCTGGGAGTGTTGTATGCGACTGGGCTCTAAAACATCTGTAGGGACATGGCTTCTGCTTCTGCTCAACTTCTCTGCCCTGTGTTCTCGACCTAGTAGCTGCTAGCTAATCTGTCAGGCCTAGGTCACTCTGGGGATAGGAGAAGGAAATAATAAAAACGATGGTAGCAGCTAATATTTGTGTTTGCATGCCTAAGGCACAGTGTAGTCCAGATGGCAGAGGGAGGGAAGAGTTTTTTCAGGGAGTATCAGGAAGAAAATGAAAAACATCAACAAAACCACCATGAAGTACTACCGTTAACATAAGAGTGATATTGATGATAGTCCTTATTTACTGATTGGCCAATAACCGAAAGGTTAGAGGCTCAAGTCCATCCAGAGGCAGCTTGGAAGAAGGACCCTCCGAAAAATTGGCCCTTGGAAACCCTGTGGAGCACGACTCTTCTCTGACACACATAGGGTGCTATGAGTCAGAGGCAGCTTGGCAACACCTGGTTAAGCACTGTGCCTTAAATAATCTCAGTTGATCTTTGTACAGGCCCTATAAGGTATGTATTAGCCAGGCTAGGCCAGGACGTGCTGCAGTAACAGCTACTCCAAGGGCTTCATGCAACAAAGGTGTATTTTTCACTCATGTGAGACTGAGAGTTGGGCAGGCCTTCAGGGCAGCTCAGCGAAAGAGAGAGCGTGGAGGTAGCACACCAGCTTTTTGATGCCTTAGCCCAGAAAAATGACATCACTTTTGCACACATTTCATTGGCTACATCTAGTCACATGGACCCACCTAATTACAGGCAGGCGAGAGGTGTTCCTTTTCCATGTGTATAAGGAAGAGAAGTAGATACAGGTGAGGAAACAGGCCCAGAGAGGTTCAGTAACTTGATTAAGGACACAGGGGTTGGTAGAGCCTAGGTTCATATCCAAGAGGGCTGACCCTAGGGACCAGGCCTTTAACTCCTGCCGTCTGAGCGGCTGCAGGCCTCTGCAGGTCAACCTTGTCCATAGCATAGCTCTTGGTCTTTGGGACATAATGTGTCCCAGAGTAAATACTACTCAGCAGTGAAGTGACAGGGTATATTGAAGTTTTGTTCTGAGCTGAGCATGACAGGAAACCCAGAGAAGAAGCTACATGGTTCCCTTCCTTTAACCTTGACTCAAGGTCATGGAGCAGCTTAAAAAAAAATATGTCTCTTAGACTGTCTTTTAGGCTCATGCTGACACCATAGAACTGCTCCATAGGGTTTTCCATGGAAAATTTTTTAAAGTGGAGTGCCAGGCCTGTGAAATGCAGGTGCTTCTGGATAGACTTGAATTTCCAGCATTTTAGGTAGCAGCCAGGCACATTAACTGTTTACACACCTCGGGGACTCCCACCGGCAGCTGGAACAGGGTTAAAACTGGTTGACAGTTTCACTCACAGACAGTGACTGCCCCACATGGGATCGAGGGGCAGGCTATGTGATGTACGTATGGTCTTTGTCACCCGTCTGCTGCTGGATTACCCACTAAGCAAAGTATGCATAAGACCAATTGTGCCGTCCCACCCATTGGCAATGCCCAGTTTCACCTGTCCCCCACTGTACCAAAGAGATGATGAAACCCGCGTGAAATTGCTTACCCTGGATCAGCAAGCAAATACAACGAAGCCCGTGCTTACCTTGCACCATGCAAGCCCATACATACCGTACTTACTGGCTAATCCGTTCAGTTACCATCCCTCCAGCCATGAGGAGGAAACATTGGCTGGGTGTGTTTGTGGGAACCCTGCAGAGCTACTGGGAATCTGGCGAGTGATGGGGTGGCGTGGAGGAGGGCGAGTCCTGGGAAGACTCACACATGGAACACAGGTTGGAGGCACTGGATTTCCTACTTGTTATGGCAATGGGAGGGAAGAGTTTGCTCCGAATTTCAGGAAGGAAAAACAACCACAAAACCCTGCTACTGATGTGATAGTGATGATGGTGATGCTGATAACAGTAAACTTGTTGCTATTGAGTTGATTTTGACTCATAGCCTCATAGTGACCCAATGGGACAGGGTGGAACTACTCTATGGGGTTTCCAAGGCTGCAGTCATTACAGGAGGGTGGTGCAGTGGCTAAGCACTCAGCTGCTAGATGAGAAGTGGGTGCTTTGAGCTTACTGGCTGCTGCTTGGAAGAAAGACGAGACAGTCTGCTTCTGTAGAGATGACCTGTTGCCATTGAGTCCGTTCAACTTACAGTACCCCTATCTCAGCAGTTCAAAACTGCCAGGCACTCCTTGGAAACTGTAGGGGGCAGTTCTGTTCTGACCTATAGGGTCGGACATAATGGTTAGGTGCTGTGGCTGCTCACCGAAAGGTCATCAATTTGAACCTCCCAGGTGATCCTTGGGCACTCTGTGGGGCAGTTCTACTCAGTCCTATAAAGTCATTATGAGTCAGAATTGATGTAACAGGGTTTTTTTTAATAGGAGAGGGTAGAACTGTGACCTCTCAAGTTTTCTGAGGTTATAAATCTTTACAGAAGCAGATGCTGTATCTTCCTCCTGCTGTGGTGATTACAGCCGGGGAAACCCCTGGGGGCAGCTTTGCTGCGTCCTGGGATTAGGAAGAGTTAAAATCAGCTCAACAGCGATGGATTTGGTTTTTATCTTTACAGGAAGTACTTGGATTTTCTAGGCTAGGCACTTAAAATTTGCCATGGAAAACCGTACAGAGCACAGTTCTAACACACATGATGTCACCCTGAGTCTAAATTGACTCAAGGGCTGCTGGTTAATTTTTTTTAGCTGCTTGGTGACCTTCAGCCAAGGTTAACAGGAAGGGAACCATATCCCCTACTTCTCTACGGTTCCCTATTATGCTTAGCTCAGAACAAAACTTCAACATACCATGTGACTTGGCTGTCAAGTGTTTGGGACCCTTCAGAACCCAACCTACCTACTCTGGGACACATCATGTCCCAAAGACCAAGAGCCATGCTGTAGACAGGTTGACCTGCAGAGGGCCACAGCTGCCCAGAGGGCCATGGGTAAAGGTCCAGCCCTTGGAGGCAGTCTTTCCAGGCGTGAACTCAGGAGGGCCACATCTTTTTCCCGCAGAGTGGCTGATAGGTTCATACTACTGATCTTTTGGTTAGCAGCTGAGTGCTTTAATCACTGCACCACTAGGACTCCTTAATGATGATGAGAAACCAAAAAACACCAGACTCGTTGCTAACAATTCAGTTTTGACTCATAGTGACCTGTTAGGACAGAGTAGAACTGCCCCATAGCGTTTCCAAGGCTGTAAACCTTCACAGAGGCAGACTGCCACATCTTTCTCCGACAGAGCAACTGATGCGTTTAAACCACTGCCCTTTCAGTAATCAGTCACTTTAACTACTTGGTCACAAGTCCTGTGAGGATGCTGATAGTCCTCATCGATTCAATCTTCCTTTTGCTGGGCACTGTTGCAAGCATCTATATGTACTTATACATTTTTAAAAGTAGACTATGTCAAGTGTTTGGGACCCTTCAGAATCTGATGAAGCCATCTTCTCAGAAAATTGCATACGTATGTCTAATATTGCCCATAACTGTAGATGATTCATGGTCCCTGCCCCCGAGCCTGCTCCCCGCTCTGTGACCACTGTCGCTCCTCCAGCCAACCGTCTCAGGCCACCTAGTACCTGCCGTAAACGAAAGACACTAGCCTAACATCACGCAGTTAGTTAATTGCCTAATGTCTCAACTGTCAGTCCAGTGCTCTCAAACTAGCCAGGACTCTGTTTCAGACTGAGAAAGATTTTCAGTGAGATAGAGTGACACAGTGGCTGCAACCATGGGCTCAAACACAGCAGTGACTATGAGGATGGCACGGGGCCATGCAGGGTTCCGTTCTGTTGTACACAGGGTCTGACTGCTGTTTCAGCTGCAAAGGACAGAAACACAGCTCACAGTGGCATAGGGATAGAGAGAAATGTGTGGCTCATGTATCTGGGCTTCAGGCATGGCTGGCTCCAGGTGCTATGCAGATGCTTTCAGCTTTGATTTCAGACTCTTACATCAGTGGTACAGATGTTCCTGGCAGCCCCACATTACACCTCACCCAACACACCTGTTTTTTTTGAACAGAAGTGTCTTTTTTGAATCTCATTGACTTGGCTTTAGTTATATGCTCAGCTCTGCACCAATCATGTGGCCAAAGAGATTTGCTATGATTCAGCAGGTCTAAGTCACATATTGCATGCCACTCTCTGATACCAGGAATCCTGCAGGATTTGCCTCACCCAGTCCACATGTTCTGAGAATGGAAGGTGGGGCCTCCAAAGGAAAATTGGTACCTAAGGAAGGAGAAACAGATTCCAGACAGGCAGAAACAGTGGCATCCTCTCTACTTTTGGCATTGTGTTCTTATTTCCACTTGTAAAGAGATGACTTTAGAGCCGAGGTGAACCAACTTCCATCTGGGAGAACAATCCCAACAGCAGGATCAGCTGAGGCCAGCACTGTAGAGGCTGAGCACAGTAGGGTATCTGTTCTCTTTCCTGCCTGCAAGTACAGTGTGGGGGCTGGCTGGTGGCGTGTGCTGCCGGGCTGAGGATTGTAGACCCCACAGGCGGGCCTCTGGAATCAGCAGCTGGGAAAACAGGACCTTCACGCTGGGCCGGCTGTGGATATCCAGGAACTCAGTAGGAACTGGGACCAGGCCAAACGCCGTCTGTTTCCTAACCTAAGTGGCTGATACCACCATCCCTGCCAACCAGTGATGGGGGTCCAGGCACTGATGTCTAGAATCTCCTGAGGCTTCTAAATTGGGGACCTTGTCCCTCCGTAGCAGGATTTTGAAGAGCTCTAGTGCATGTTAGTGCTTTATTAGGGTCAAATTCCCCGTTCACTTGGGTTGTACCTGGGCTAGTTAAAGATACGGTTCTGGTTTAACTGACCTGGTCTTGAATGCTAGCTATGGGCAGATTGCTTCACTTCACCTCAGTTTTCTTGTCTTTAAAGTGGGCACAGTAATTACCAGTCTCATTGGGTTGCTGTGAGGCAATCCCTGTAAGCACCCAGCATATTGTGAGCTTCTGATGTTGCATATCTGTCATCATGCCAACTTCGGGGCACCCCTTGTTTTGCTTTCTCTTTCAGAGGTGAGGGCTATTTCTTTTCACAGTAGTAAAGCGCTTTGCTGCTAACCCAAAGGTTAGCAGTTTGAACCCCAGCTACTCCAAAGGACACTACCATAGAAGTCTCCCATAAAGAGAGCAACCTTGGTATGCAGTCTTAAAAGCTAGCAGGTGGCCATCTAAGGAGTGTCAATTGGTCCCAGTCCCCTGGAGTAGAGGAGAACAAAGGACACCAAAGACAGGAGAAAAATACGAGCTCAGGAGACAGAGAGGCCATAAGACTCAGAGACTAAATCAACAAGACCAGAAAAACTAGATGGTGCCCAGCCACCGCCGAGGTCTGTCTTGATAGGGAACACGGTGAAGACTCCCCTCCAGGGCTGCGGGTCTAGAGCTTCATTAAAAGAACAGACCAATGGTCCAGCATCTTGAAGGGTCCCCCAAGAACATGGCCCCTAGACTTGCTGCTAGCCCAGAGCTGAAACCGGTACTGAAGACAGTTCTTCAGACAAAAATTGCACTGGACTATTAGACACAAGGCTGTCAGAGCAGTTCCTCTATAGGAACGTGACAGGAGGGTGGAGAGGAGGGGACAGGAGTTGGTTAAAGGAATGCAAGCAGCTCAGGATGGAAAGCAGGAGAAGCAAGAGGGTGCCTTCACAGGCTTGGGAGAGCAGCTAGAGTTGCATAGGGGTGTGTGTGTGGGATTTTGTATGGCTGATTGACTTGGATTGTAAAATTTCACTTAATCACAATAAAATATTTTTAAAAAAAGATGACAGCCGTGGAAATCCTGTGGGACAGTTCTACTCCATCTTCTGAGGTTGCTGTGGGCCAGAATCGACTCTAAAGCCATGGGATTTAGTCTCTGTGGAGCAATAACCGTCATCACTGCTGTTAGTTGTGAGTGTAGTACTTGCTGTGGGCTGTTTGTGGGCAGGCTTTCAGCTCTGACAAACTCTCCTCCTTGTGCCTGGGGGCTGTTTCCTGTCAGGCCCCTGCTTGTAGAGGTCTCAGGCTCTGAGAAACCTGTTCTCAACAGGGCTCAGAACGTTCTGGAGCCTGCCTCCTGCTGAGGGGTGTGCCAGGGGCGGTTTCTGATCCCGAGTGAGAACACCTCAGCCTCCAGGGAGGTTTTAGAGCTAATGAGCCTGCCACTAGGTGGGCATGTTTGAGGAGGCCCAGGGGTGGATTTGCTGTGAGAGAGAAGAGGTGGAAAGTTCTAGAACCTTCTCAGTCTTTACCGGCCTTAGTATGCACACAGTAGCCCTTCTCCTGGCCGGGCTCAGAGGTGGAACCCTCCTCTATTCCTGTCTGCACTGGGGCAGTCCTTAAACATTTAGCTACCTGGGCTGAGCCTTAAACAGGCACCTTGTGCAATGAAGGCCACTTCCGTCTCCCTCTCAGGGACCTGTCAGTCACTATGCAGGCCTGTCATAAGAAGGATATTTATGTGTTCCGTCATTCATCAACACGTGTTTATTAAGCCTCTGCCCAGACCAGGCAGGCCCTGCGGTGAATGAAAGAGACAGGGGCCTGCTGGGGACAGTTACGGGCTGGCTGTGAGCTGGGCGAGGGATGAGTCGGCCCCGCTGAAGGGACGGTAAAACAGGGCATCTTGGTTTCTTAGTGCTGCTGTGACAGAAATACTGCAAGTGATGGCTTTAATAAACAGGAAGGTATTTTCTTACAGTTTAGGAGGCTAGAAGCCTGAATTTAATGGGGTGGTTTTAGAGGAAGGCTTTCTCTGTCAGCTCTGGAGGAAGGTCCTTATCTCTTCTGCGCTTCTGCTCCTGGGTACATTTCACGTGGCTTGACATCTCTTTCCCCATCTCTGCTTCTTGCTTACTTGTTTAATCCCTTTTTGTATCTCTCGAAAGAGATTGACTTAAGATATGCGCTGTGTTGCTGTGTCTTTAACATGACTAAGAAAACACTCAGAGAGCTTTATAACCACAGGTATAGGGATGGGGATTTACAACACAGTTTTTGGGAGGACACAAGCAGTCTGTAACAGGGAGACCCAGTGAAGAGGAAACAGATCCAGAGGTAGCTGCACTTGAGCAAAGGGACAGAGGCCAGCTGGTGGGGCCTGAGAGGAGGGGGGTTGTCCACACACACACTGAGGTGGTTGACTGGGCCTCGTGGGCTGAGGTAGAACCATATCCTGAGGACACTGAGGGGCCAGATGCATCTTTGGCCTTTAGTCGGGGAGTGATGGGATCATGTCATGGGTAATAAAACCGTCGATGGCTCTGTTCTCTGTAGGTACAATGCTGTCACAGGGGAGTGGATACAAGATGAAGTTCTGATCAAGATGGCATCTCAGGTGAGCCTCAGGGGACAGGGCTGAGTCAGGGGCCCAGTGGGACGGGGCTGAGTGGGGGACTGTGTTGAGCAGGTTTCAGTCCATGACCCTCCCTGACACCCCCTTTATTTATTTTTTTAATGTTGGGAATCCTTTATATATCACTTATGAAATTGCAGGTCACTATCTATCACTGTTCTGTGAAACAAATTCAGTGCATCGTAACCAACCTTCTGAAAACAGTAATAAAATAGACTAGAAAATAGAATATTTTTGCCATACTAAAGGTTAAGATGGAAACCCTGGTAGCATAGTGGGTTAAGTGCTACTGCTGCTAACCAAAAGGTCAGCAGTTCAAATCCACCCGGCACTCCTTGGAAACTATGGAGCAGTTCTACTCTGTCCTGTAGGGTCACTATGAGTCAAAATTGACTTGACAGCAGTGGGCTTTTTTTTTAATTTTTTTTTAAGGGTTAAGATGATTTTTATTCTTAAAATACATTTTGAGAAAATTTCATCGTAGTACAATAGATATAACAAAAAGTTGGCCACTTTAATCACTTTTAAACCCGCAATATTAGTTACTTACCATATTGTGCAATTACTGTCCATTTCTAGAAGGTCTGTCACCCCAAACAAAAATTCATTTCCCAATCAGTGGTAACTCCCATTTCCTCCTCCCTCCGGACCCTGGTTACCACCAATAAACTTTGGTCTTTATGTATTTGCCTCTTCTAAATATTTCCTAAAAGTGGTATCATACAATATTTGTCTTTTTTGTAACTGACTTATCTCACCCAGTATAGTGTTTTCAAGGTTCATCCATATCACAGCGTGTATCAGAACTTTATTTTCCTTTATGTCTGAGTAACATTCCATTGTATGGTTAGACTGCATTTTGTTTAGTATTTTTTCTTTTTGTTTTTAAAGAATATTGTGTTGTGTTTTCACTGAGGGTTGGCGTAGCATTTTAGGTCCCCATCCCCCAGTCTCTACATGAGTTCTTCACTGACAGGGTTACACTCTTCATAACGGGTCGCATTCTCATGATTTCTGTTCTGGTTGTTCTGTTACCATTCACATAGCTTCCCTGTTCTGTTACACTGTCATCTTTGTTTGACAGTCACTGTTGACCATTTGGTCTCACATAGGTGATTTTTCTGAAGGAGCACAGTTTTTATGGGTGACATTCATTAATTTTGGAGCCAGTTTGTTATTTAGCTACAAGGTGACCTCAGGGGTTAGTTTCGGTTCAAGGCGTGCAGAGTATTTCAAGGCACCCCTAGTATTGCCTTCCTGTGCAGTGGGACAGGGGAGTGCCTGCTGTAGTTTTCTTTCTTCCCTTCCTCTTAATCACAACCATGGATTGAACTTGGGGAGTTCCTGAATGATGCAGACGGTGTACATGCTCACTGCTAACCAAAAGGCTATAGCTTTGAGTTCCAGATGTTCCATGGAAGAAAGGTCTGCTTGATCTACTTCTGAAAAATGGAGGAGTGCAGTAGTCTCAGGGAGTCCCCCAATTTCATGTTTAGTGTGTTTTTTATTCGACTGTTACATGCATACAGAAAAGTGTATCTATCATTAAGTATAAGCTCAGAAAGCTTTCCCGAAGTGAACCTATCCATGTAACCAGCACCCAGGTCAATAAACAGAATATAACCAGCCCCTGCCCACTGAAGCGCGTCTCAGCCCCAGTCACCCCGACTCCCAAGAGTAAGCATGATGCTCACTTTTATCTCCCTAGGTGAGTTTCGGAAACCCTAGTAGCATAGTGGCTAAGTGCTGTGGCTGCTAACCAAGAGGTCAGAAGTTTGAACCTGTCCGGCACTCCTCAGAAACTATGGGGCAGGTCTGCTCTGTCCTGCAGGGTCACAGAATCAACTCAGTGGCCATGGGTTTAGATTAATTTTGTCTCGTTTTATACTTCATGTAAATGGAGCCATACAGTATGTATCCTTTGGGGTATGACTTCTTTGGCTTCACATTGTCTCTGTGAGATCCTTCAGTGTTTTTACTGTGGCTGTAATTTGTTCATTCTCATTGCTGGATGGTGTTCCATCGAATGATAAGAAACCATAACCAAGTCTGTTGCCATCAAGTCGGTCCTGACTCATACCAGCCCTATAGAACAGAGCAGAAATACCCCATAGAGTTTCTAAGAAACGCCTGGTAGATTTGAACTGCTGACCTTGTGGTTAGCAGCTATAGCACTTAACCACTGTGCCACCAGGGTTTCCAGGCCAGAAGGTCTTTCGGGCTTTGGTGTTGGGTTGGGGTTGGCGGGAGGGAGGGCCTGGGAATTTTTGGACTGAGATGAGGATTCAGGTCACCCATCAGATAGGTGGTGTCCAAGAGGAAAATCTCCTGGCTCAGGGTTCTGGGTGAGGGGGTATGTGTGGGAACTGACCACCCTCTGTGATGTCTTTCAGCCCTTTGGCCGTGGAGCGATGAGAGAATGCTTTAGGACGTAAGTGACTCCACCTGGTTCTTGGGGCCCTGCCCAGACTCCCCAAAGCTGGGGCATTGAGATGTTTTTGGCCAAGGGAACAGAGACGGGCCTCTACCTTCTTGTAGCCCAGACTTTTCTCCATCTGGTTTCTCTTGGGCCGCATGTTGGGCATGGCTGCAGGGGGGGACTTGAGAAGAACAAAGAACTGTCCTGCTTATCTCTAGTGTTTGGAAGCCAAGGGAAATAGGATGCACCGCCTTGACCCCTCTTTCCATTTCTTTGAAGAATCCAGTGGCAGGGAGGGGAAGGCCCTCTCATGTCCCTTGGGGTACTCCTTATGTCACTGGCTCTATCCAGCCACGTATGATAACCAGTCCAGGACTCAGGCAGTGCTTTTCCTCAGAGCTGTGTCCCAGTGAACCCAGAGTCCTCAGACAGTCCCCTGCCGCTTCTCCTCACAGGAAAAAGCTCTCCAACTTTCTGCACACCCAGCAGTGGAAGGGGGCGTCCAACTACGTGGCAAAGCGCTATATCGAGCCTGTGGGCAGGGACGTGTACTTTGAGGACGTGCGTCTACAGATGGAGGCCAAGCTCTGGGGGGAGGAGTACAACCGGCACAAGCCCCCCAAGCAGGTGTGTGGCACTGCTGGCATTGCCTTCCTGTGCAGTGGGACAGGGGGGTGCCTGCTATAGTTTCCTGTCTTCCCTTCCTCTTAATCACAACCATGTATTGAACTTGGGGAGTCCTTGAATGATGCAGACGGTGTACATGCTCGCTCCCAGATGTTCTGTGGAAGAAAAGTCTGGTTGATCTACTTCTAAAAAATGGAAAACCCTCTGAAGCATGACTCGCATGGGGTTGCTATGAGTCACTTGACTCCGCGGCAGCACTCTTCCTGGGGATTGAGCACTTTTGAGCCAAGTTCTTAATCTGCAGAGATTCTTTTATTCCTTAAAATACAGCTCTGAGGTTGGAATGTGTTTTATCCGCCTTATACAGATAGGCTCTATTGGTGAGGATTCTTTTATCTACAGATGACAGATGTCCATTCAGTCTGGCTTAATTAAACGAGGAAATTGATTACCACATCTAACTGAAAAATAGCCCTGGCCGCAGACATGGTTGGCTTCAGGGCCAAACTGAGGTCGTCAAGAATCTTCCTTTAGTTCTAGCATCGATTTTCTTCTGTCAGGCAGCCTGTGGACTTACAGTGACATGTCAGCCACCAGAAGCTTCAGGCCAGTCTGTGCCCTCTCTTGTTGGAATGATAATATCTGTTTTCCCACAAGTTCCAGTGAAAATCTCAGAACTGGGTTTTTATTGGTTCTGATTAGGCTAGATGCGTATAGCTGAACCAATCACCATGGCTGGGGGAGGGAATATGCAGATTGGGCAAGCTGAGCGCAGCCTTACAGCCAGGAATATAGGTCCTTCCACCCAGGTGGCCCCAAGAAAAAAATGTAAGTAGGAAATAGGTAGTCACCAGGTAGAAATAATAAGTGCCTGCCCCCTGAGGGGACCCAGTGCTCAGGGAGGTTAAGCACCTTGGCAACCAGGTAGGGCTGGAGCTGGGGCTCAACTCCAGACTTTCTAACCACTGGCAAAATTGGCCCCTTCATTTGAGGCCCTGGGGTGATGAGTGACCCAAGCAGGCAGAATTTCCTGTTGCCTGTGAGCATTTTAGAAAAAAAAACACATTGTCATTCTGGATCTCTAGAGACCCTGTCTGAATTAACAGTTTAGCTCTTCCACTGTTTGATCACCTACTAGGTACAAAGCACTGTCCCTTGTGTGCTTTAGGGGAAACACACTTGCATGAAACAACGGCATTTATTGAGTACCTGCTGTTTGCAGGGCCTTGATTAAGCACACTTGGGCTGGTTAAGGTCACAAAAGCCACAGTTTCCCACCCCTGGAGGCTGTGACCTCCTTAGTAATTCACTTCACTCCAGCCTGGCCTCGTTTCTTTTCTTCCTAAGCTTATTGCTGCCCAGGGCCTTTGCACCATCTGTGCTCTGTGCCTGTGTCCCCGATTATGAAATGGCTAGCTCCATTTGTAGTCCAGGCCTGTTACCTCCTCAGAGAGGCCAGCCCACACAGCCCTAAAGGAAGTAGCCCCTTCCACCCCATCACCCTCTGTCACGTCATTCTGGTTTGTTCTCTTTTACTTTCTTCAAAACAGTGAGCATTACCTAGAAGAGACCTGATTCCTTCTGTCTTGTTGCTCTGCTGTTGCCCAGGGGTTATCCTGCACCATGTGGTCAGTTCTGGCTGTTTGACAGATGTCCACCTAATAGCCTCAGAGAGGGGCAAGAGAAGAAGGCCACCTTAAGTTGCAACATTGCTGCTGCTCATTTCCCATTGGCCAGACATCATCACATGACTACACCTAGCTGCAAGGGAAGCTGAACAGTATCACCCTAGCTGGATGGCCTTGCCTCTTTTAAAACTCAGGGATAAGAGTTTTCAAGAGGAAAAGGGGAAATTGGATTCTGGGGGACAATTAATAGTTTCTGGCATACAGAGCTAGTTAGTAGTGGAGATAGGAGCTGAGCCCAGGCACATTTGCTCATGTCAACCTATGATCAGGAGAAGCTGTTGTCTGGGCTCTGCCTCCCACTTGACCTCCACTTCTCCCCCCACCAGGTGGACATCATGCAGATGTGCATCATCGAGCTGAAGGACAGACCAGGCGAGCCCCTTTTCCACCTGGAACACTACATTGAGGGCAAATACATCAAGTACAACTCCAACTCGGGCTTTGTCCGTGATGACAGCATCCGCCTGACACCACAGGTGAGGTCCTGGGCCTCCCTCTGCACACCTCTACCCCTTAGGGATAGGCCATCCTCAGCCACAAGGGAGAAGGGTTCTTTGAGGCACAAAGTGGTGTCCCTTCCTCACAGTCAGCCTTAGAGGTCCCTCAAGCTCCTTAGATCATTTCAAAGGAGGTTCTGTAATGAGACACCAATCACCGAAGGTCAACTTGTGTCTGCAGACCTAAGATGGCCACAGAAACAAGTTCCCTTCTAAATTAAACAGAGTTGTTTTTTGTGTCTTTCCTCTGTAAAAGTCCTTGCAGAGGAAGCCCCTATAACATGGACAGAGCTGGGGTGTCATAACCCTTCAGAGCAGTGGCTAGCCAGGGTCCACACAGCCCATAGCCTGGTCTCTTACGGTCACATTTTCGTTCCTGATACCTCACAGGCCTTCAGCCACTTCACGTTTGAACGTTCTGGCCATCAGCTAATCGTGGTAGACATCCAGGGTGTGGGCGACCTCTACACCGACCCACAGATCCACACCGAGACAGGCACTGACTTTGGAGATGGCAACCTAGGTAGGTGGTGAGGCCTGCTTGTTTCCATGGAGATCATTTTTGTTGTTAGTTGCTTTCAGTCGATTTTGACACATGGTGACACCGTGTGTGCAGAGTAGAACTGCTCCATAGGGTTGTCAAGGCTCTGACTTTTTGGAAGCAGATTGCCAGGCCTGTCTTCTGAGTTCCCTCTGGGTGAGTTCGAACCTTTTGGCTAGAAGTCAAGCAGTCCATGGACTACATGGAGACTGTAAAACCAAAAACCAAACCCACTTCCATTCAATTGATTCCAGCTCATAGCAACCCTATACAGAGAGTAGAACTGCCCCATGGAGTTTCCAAGGAGTGCTTGGCGGATTTGAACTGCTGACCTTCTGGTTAGCAGCCATAGCACTTAACCACTATGCCACCAGGGTCTCCATGGAAACTATACTATCTCTTAAAATCTCAGCACATGATGTGCACCCAGGGAAACAGGCTGAGCCTGCATATTGGCCCTCCCATGATCATTAAGATGGGAGTCTGGGGGCTTTGACCCCTGCCTGTTCAGCCTTTGTTAGGCCTACCCCTGCCTGTTTTATCATGTCAAGCCCTGCCCTCTCCCCTCTGATAAAACAAAGAGACACTCTGGACCCCACCCGCTCTGCCTGCAGGTGTGCGGGGGATGGCTCTTTTCTTCCACTCACACGCCTGCAACCGGATCTGCAAAAGCATGGGACTCACACCCTTCGACCTGTCGCCCCAGGAGAGGGACACTGTGAATCAGAACACCAAGCTGCTGGTAGGTGTCTCACAGGAACCTGCACAGACCACTTTTTCTCAGCTGGATTTGTGGGCCCCCCTGCTGCCAACGCCAGAGTGTCTGGTGTACCTGTATGATGACAGGCCGTGCCCTGCTTGATGGAGAACGTCAGGACTGGAAGGGTCTCATCTCCGTCTGTGCTCTTCCTCTCCTTCCACCTTAGTTACAAAGCCATTCTGAGTGTCTCCGCTGACAGAGTAACTGGTTTCTGCTTGAGGTGGGCCAGTTTTTGACCAGGGTGAGAGGAACAGGCACCTAGAAATGAAGAGAGAAGGTGTGTGGTGTATGTGTTTGTGTGGTGTACTGACAAGTGATTGGACAAGACACAGCTCTCTGGGCACCTTGATGTATCCAGGATACACGTATCCCACCCCAGCCTCATCCCACCCCACCTGTACTTCATTCCTACCCCACCTTCCTACATGGATTCAGTATAAGAGAATGTTGGGTAAGTTCTAGTTTGGGACTCTGGATGTGTAGTGGGAATCTGGGATAGTCAGGGCGGTAGAGTGTGGGTGGGTAGGACTTTAGGGACTGCTTGCTGGCAGGACCTTTGAGCTCTGTTGTTCCAGGTGCTTCTTCTTGGAGACCTTAGGGTTCATTCCCACTATTTGTAGATTATATGTGAGTCCCTAAATGGGCATCTGCAGGCTCTGTGGCTTAAAGTGTCTCAGGGATGCAGGGAACAACAGGGAAAGCCTTTTACCCCCAGACGGTGCGTTCGTGACATGAGTGCCCTTGTTAATGTCCTCAGCAATCAGCCAAGACCATCTTGAGGGGGACAGAGGAAAAATGTGGAAGCCCCCGAGTGAGGACCCTCTCTGGGAGCCGGCCCCCACTGCTCCTCCGCCTTTCAGAGAACTCTGGAGATGAGAACATGAGTGATGTGACCTTTGACTCTCTGCCTTCCTCACCGTCTTCAGCCACACCACACAGCCAGAAACTAGACAACCTCCGTGAGTGATGGTTTGGTCCCTTGTCATTACGACTGGAGCGGGGTGGGCACCAGATATAAAGCAGAGCTAAACTAGCTTTCATATACGTTAGAAAATTAGGCAAGCTAACCAAAAAGATTCATGCCCCAGATGGTTTCATGGGTGAGATTTTCAAATAAACTATCAAAAAATAGGTCATCCAAATGCCACAAAATAATTCTTATTGTAGAAAAACAAAGTAATGTATTTTAGTACATTTAGTATTTAGGATATTTCTGGAAGTGGCAAATTTGATGCTAAATTTGACAAAACACCAAGAAAGAAAGTACCTCAAATCTCACTTCAAATTTTCAACCTTCATCGATACCCATTTTGGAGTAAGTTCTTGTTTTTATTTTATTGTGTTTTAGGTGAAAATTTACTCAGCAAGCGAGGATCCTGTTCAAAAATTTTTACAGTTCTATGACATTGGTTACAGTTGTCACCGTGTGTCACCTTTCTAATTATTTGCATTTGATTTGTTCTGTTTCCATTAAACTAGCTTCCTTACTTCTCCTTGCCTTTTCTTTCTTTGGGTAAATACTGACCACTTAGTCTCATACAGTTTATTGTTTACAGGAGTGTATTACTCGTGAGTAATGCTGTTTATTTCCTGAACCAATCTATTATTTGGCTGAAAATTCACCTCCAGAAATAGTTTCAGTTCCTTACTGAAAGGGTATCTTAGAGTGATAGTCTTGAGAGTTTCTATAGTCTCCACTGATCTAGTAGGTCTGGCCATTTTTTTTTTTAGGAATTTGAATTTTTTTCTGCATTTTTCTCCCATTCTATCCAGGACCTTCTATTATATCCCTGATCAGAACATTCAATAGTGGTAGCTGGGCACCATCTAGTTCTTCTGGGCTCAGGTAGAGGAGGCCATGGTTCGTGTGGGCCATTAGTCCTGTGGACTGGTTTCTTCTTTGACTCTCTGGTTTCCTTCATTCTGTTTTGCTCCATTCAAGTAGACACCAATAACTATATTGGAATAAGTTCTTGAAGAAGACCTGTAGGCCCTCCAACAAGAAATAAAAAAAGATTCGGTGATCAACAGATGAATAGATAAATAAAATGTAGTAGGTCTATCTGCACAATGGACTGTAACTCACAAGACATAAAGACAAAGAAGTCCTGATAGATGCTGAAACATGAGTGAACCTTGAAAACATGATGCTGAGTAAAATAAGTCTGTCACAGAAGGACAAATATTGTATGACCTCACGGAGATGAAATACCTTGACTAGGCAAATGTATAAAGACCAAAGTTTATTAGGGGATACTAGGGACAGGTAGGAGGGAGGGGGAGAAGGAAAACTACTGCTTGGGGGAAGCTCAGCTTTTTTTTAAAGGTGAAGGAAAAAATTGGAAATGGGTAACGGTAATGGTTGAGCAATATAATGGATGTGATTAATGTCATTGAATTGTACATGTAAAGAATGTTTACATGGCAAATGTATTGACATATACGTATTTACCACAATTAAAAATGAATGAATGAATGAATGCTTGGAGGCAGTTACAGCCCACCCTAGGATGGGCTTGTGAAGGACTCTGGTGGTGCCACCAGCCCAACATCTCCGTTTGCTCCCTGCCCAGACTGGCCGGTGTTCAGCGACCTTGATAACATGACACACAGAGACCACGACCATCTGGACAACCACCGGGTGAGTGGAGAGCGGGGCCAGGCTGCAGGCTGTAGCTCCAGCAGGGGTGGGTGGCGCATACCCAGGGCGAAGGGACAGGGAGTCTTCAGATTCAGAGGTGGGCACACGGTTCTGCTCCAGGCAGTGCCAGCAGGGTCCAGGGTAGGGATGCAGATGAATCTCAGCCTCCTGCCCAAGGCAGAGGCTTCTTTAGGGTGGAGAAAGGATGGCCAGATGGAAAGCACAGGGTCCATTCCAGTTCCCAGAGGTGGTTAGATAAGACAGAAGCCAAACCAGCAGCAATGTGACCTTCTGGTAAATGTCAGCTCAGCCGCACATGGTGGATGGTTGTCTCTTGGGCCCCCGTGCTGGTCTTGGCTGTGTAACATATAACTCACAAGTGTCACAGCTAACCACGCTAAAAACACGTCTCCTGCAGCTTCCAGCTAATTCAGTGGTACTGTGTCTGCATTCAGACAAACGTATGTCATGGTGTCAAGTTAAACATGCACAACCAATCCCTGTGTAGTACAAATGGTTAAGTGCTCAGCTACTAACTGAAAAGGAGCCCTGGTTGCACAATGACTAAGCACTCAGCTGCTAACTGAAAGGTCAGCAGTTCAAACTCCCCATTCGTTCCTTGGGAGAAAGATGCAGCAGTCTACTTCAGTGACGATTACAGCCTTGGGAGCCCTACGGGGCAGCTCCACTCTGTCCTGTAGGGTTGTGATGAGTCCTGGTTGACAGCAGTGGGTTTACTAAATGAAACGTTGGCAGTTTGAGTCCCTAAAAGGCACCTCAGAGGACCTCTCTGGTGCTCTGCTTCCAATAAGGTCACACCCTTAAAAACACAGTAGAGCAGTTCTACTCTCACGTAGGGGTCACCGTTAGTCAGAATCAAATCTACTCTACCACAGCTAACAGCAACAGAAGAGTGTCATCGGCTAGACGTGCCCACAGCTAAAGGTGTGCGAGAATTTTTCAGGTAAACAGAGACTTTGCCAAATTTTCACCATTATATATACCACGAGCTTTCTCTGACCTGCACCCTTGGGTGCTTATACCCAGAGGTGCAAATTTACTCTTGAGTATTTTTTGGAGTTCTTGAGTAGAAGAAGAAAATTGTAATAACTGACGTGTGCAGTCAGCAGTATGACCAGACACTGTTTTTTAAGTGCTTAGTAAATTGTTTCATTTAGTGCAACAACCCAAGAGTTAGATGTTATTTCTTTATAGAGTAGGGAGTGCTTTCTCATGGTTTGAAATGAACAGGTAGGAAAAATTATATGGTGAAAGTCTCCCTCCCACCCCTGTCCTTCAGCCTCCTGCTTTTTATCCCCAGTGTTAACAGTTGCAAAGCTCTGGTGGCGCAGAGGTTGAGAGCTACGGCTGCTCACCTAAAGGTTGGCGGTTCTAATTCCCCAGCCACTCCTTGGAAACCCTGTGGGCCAGTTCTACTCTGTTTTATAGGGTTGCTGTGAGTTGAAATCCAGTTGACACCCATGTGTTTGTTTTTCTTGGTTTATTAGCAGTTTTATGGTCTGTACTGTCATTATCCCTGACATAGAGATGAGGAGACTGAGGCACAGAAACTTCAGACCACTTGCTAACAGTGACTTAGCCATGAGCCCAAGTTCAAGCTCAGGTCCTCTGACCCTGTGGCTGCCCTTCTTTGCAACTGCACCACATTCCGCTGCTGCCTTCTCTCTCCCAGATCGGGATGGAAATTCGCCCCATTTCTCGGATGAGGACAGTGAGGTTTATAGATGTTGACTGCCTCATCTGGGATCGGGAAGTGGAAGTGCAGAGTTGGGGTTTGAGTGAGGCTGTCTGTTGGTCACTGTAGGCTCGGAGCCCTTCACTGGGAGTGAGAGGAGTCTCCCAAGGAGCTGTTGTTGGCAGGGTGTCAGGAGAGGGACTTCTGGAGCATCTGGGCCTGGCCTGCCATTCACTTTCAAAAATGGCCTTTTACTTGTCAGATTCAACACTTAGGTCTGCATCTTGTATGTATACTACTCCTCAGTTGTAGAAGTTGAAAGCAACAACTTTCTAGCTCACATGGAGAGGCCTTGTGGGGAGGGCAATGGGTAAACTTCTAGAGTTTTCTAGAGGCAAGGACACAGGCTTTTGGGGGAGTGGAGTGGGCCCCTGCACAGAGCAGAGGCTGTGGGCTTCATGCTCTCTGAGGACTGCCAGTTAAGAAGTGTTACATATGTCGTTGCTGAATATCATTACGGTCACCTTTGAAGTACTGCTCCGGGGAAGCTATGCACTGACGCCAGCAGCTAGTCCACCCTTCAAAACAGTTTTGGAACTCTTATTCTAGAATGGTCATCAGAACTGTCATCATATTACCCTTGATGTCCTGAATGTCATCAAAATATCTTCCTTTCAATATTTTATGTATCTTTGGGTTAAAAAAAGGAGTCATTGGGGGCCAGATCCGGTGAGCCCTGAGGGTGCTCCGATACAGTTACTTGTTTACTGGCCAAAAACTCCCTAACAGGCAACTATACAATTAACTTCATGAACTTGCCACCACGTGCAATGGCCATTCCAGAAAGAGTTCCAAAATTGCTGTGAAGAATGGAGTAGATGCTGACATTGATGTATAGCTTCCCAAGGGGAGTTCTTCAGAAGTGTCCAGAAGGATATTCAGCAAGGAGGTGTGTGGCGCTTCAACTAATTAAGTTTGCGGACTTAATTGTCAGACCCCATATGTATGAATGGGTTTATCCCATCTGTGGGAGGGATACTTAGCTTCTTTTAAAAAAAGAAAAATTTTAAGAACAATAATAAGTGACAAGTATGCGTTCATGAAAGGATTCCTGGTAGTGCATTGGTTAGAGCACTTGCCAGCTAATTGAAAGGTTGGAGGTTCAGAGCCACCAGCTGCGTGGTGGTTGTTCTGAGTTGGAATCTGCTGAACAGCAACAGGTTTTATAAATTCATAAAAGTGTTTTTATCTGGAGGAGGAGGAGACTAGAATGGTAGGGACACACAAAGTGGCCTACATTTTAACACTAACGTTTTAATTACTTTTCAAAATAAAAAAACTAAAGTAACTAAGGCATGTGTTAAGAGTTGATGACATTGGGTAGTGGATATGCAGCAGTTATTTTAGTATTCCATATTCTTATTTATGGAAACCCTGTTAGTGTAGTGGTTAAGTAGTATAGCTGCTAACTGAAAGGTTGGCGGATCGAATCCACCAGGTGCTCCTTGGGAACTGTAGGGGGCGGTTCTACTCTGTCTCATAGAGTTGCTGTGAGTTGGAATTGACTTGACAAAACTGGATCTGGTTTTGATTTATTCTTATTTATATGTTTCAAACTTCTTAGTAGAATGAAGAAGGAAAAAAATAAGTTTTCAGTTAGTAATTATGCAGATGCTATGCAGATATGGGAAAAAGCCAGCCTTAATAGGCCAAGGATGAAAGTTTTAGACAGTCCAAATCATACCATATTCCAGGCAGCGTGGGTGGTGCAAACAGTTAAGTGCTTGACTACCAGCCACTAGGCTGGTGGTTTGAACCCACCCAGCGACACCTTGGAAGACAGGTCTGGTGACCTACTTCTGAAAGGCCACGGCCTCGACAACCCTGTGGAGCAGTTCTGTTCTGCAGTCATGGGATTGCCATAAATAGGAATCAACCTAGTGGCAGCCACCAACAACGAAGTCCTTAAATATGATATAAATAAATATAATGCAAGATTCCCTTTCAGAGCAGAACTCAGATCTAGAAAAATAAAAAAATATGCCCAGGTGGCCTGTGCACTTTAGGGATATTGATTTACGACAAATATTGGTTCCAATGCTATGTTGTGGTCCATGGATCATGTTCCTAAAACCAGCCTTTGTTTTTCCATCTGTGAAATAGCTGAGCCACTCTTTTTTTTTTTTTTTTAATTTTACTGTGAGAATTTACACAACAAAATAGTTTCCCATGTAACAATGTCTACACAAATTATTTGGTGATATTGACTTATATTTTTCACAATGTGTCAACATTCTTATGCTGTTCTGTATATTACATGAGTTTTGTTTTACCTTCTAAATTTTGTTTATTTTGTTGTGATTAAGAACGCCAGTTCAACATTTCTACAGGTACACTTTAGTGACATTGTTATATTCAAGTTGTACAACCCTTCTCACCCTCTTTTTGAGCTGTTCCTCTTCCATTAACATAAACTCGTTGTCCCCTAAGGTGCGTACCTAATCTTTCAAGTTGCTGTCATCAGTTTGATCTTGTATAAATAGTTTGTAAAAGAGCATAGTGCTCACGGCCGACCTCCGCCAGCCACTCTCGGTGGCACCTGCTGTGATCTGTGTTCTCACACTTGAACACTTTATTTCATCTTCTCAGCCCTTTGATGTGGTGCCATCCATTAATCCTGGTTTCGTAGCTAAGGAAACTGCAGCTCAAAGAGATTATGCAGTTCCTCGGCTCACAGCTGGCAAGCACCAGGGCCAGAATCTGAGCCTGGTCAGCCTGGCTCCAGAGCCCGCGCTCTTAGCCAGTCTTTGAGAGTACTGCCTGCCTCCCAGTCACCTAGCCAGGTCACCTAGCCAGGAAGGAGCTCGAGAAAGAGAATGTGAAGGATGTGAAGTGGTAAAGGAGAGAAAGCAAATGGTTGGGAATGCCCAGATGTCACCACCCCCACCAAGTATTCAGAGGACCACTGGGACCCTAATCTCTTCACAGGACTCCGAGAACAGTGGGGATAGCGGATACCCCAGTGAGAAGCGGGGTGAGCTGGATGACCCAGAGCCCCAAGAACACGTAAGGACCCCCCCTGTGTGTCCCCCTCCTCCCATCCCAGGAAACAAGACCAGGGTTGCTTGATTGTCCAGTGACGGTGATGATTCCAGAAGGGTAAAGAGCCAAAAGGGAGTCTGAGTGAGCCCTCGGGGAGCCTAACAAGTACATTAATAAATAACACCATTCCATGTAAAGATAAATGCAGTGAGACAGTAAGACAGGGTAATGTGGAGAGGTAAGGGAAGAAGCACAATGGTTTGAAAGTGGTGAACAGACCTTATAGTGAAGCTGGAACCTGTGGTTGCTCAGCTGAGGATGCTGGGCAATAGGCCAAAATGGTGCTGGTCTGGGTGGGAGAGCCCAGCTCGAAGGCCCAGGCGTCTGGCAGACTCTGGGAAGGGCCCCAGAGGTTCCTTTCCTCAGGCACACTCCCACAGTACTGTAGTGAGGGTGGCCTCTCAGGCAACATCTGGCGTTCAGAGATTTTGCCATGTGTCAAAACTGAACCTGTACATAAGGGCTGGACTTGCCGAGAGACCTCTCATCTCAGTGTTGTGACTGTGAATAAAAAATTCATGCTTTGACTAGAGGAAGGACTTGACCCCATTGCCTGGTAGCTTCTGTGGACCTTCCCAGAAGGGCCTGCCGGGATAATGGGCCTGTGAATGCAGTTCCATCCATTGACAGGGAGAGGGATGGTAAAAGCCTGTGGCTGCACTGGCGCCATTGTTTGTGTCTGTTACCCAGCATCCTCTCTGCTTAGCAGGCAAGACTTCTAGTTCTCAGGAGGAGGGTCCCTGAGGAGAGTTGCTTGAGGAGGGCTGAGTCAGTTTCTCTGGAAGAAAGCCTTTTTAAATCAATGTAATCTCTGTCTGTCTTTAGGGCCATTCAAACGGTCATCGGAGGTATGAGTCAGATGAAGACAGCCTGGGCAGCTCTGGACGGGTAAGAGGCTCTGAGGAATCCTGTGGCCACCTGCTTGCCTCTCCCAGCTCTGTTTCTGTTTCTCTTCCCTTGTGCCCATGGCTGACTGCCAGATGCCTCACATATTTCCTAAAGGAAGATTTTGTAAAGGAGCAAATCTTTTTTTAAAAATATATTGTTGAGTTTTTGGTAAAAGTTTACATAGTAAGTTAGACTCCCATTTAATAATTTCTTTGCGTATTGTTCAGAAACCCTGGTTGCATAGTGGTTAAGTGCTATGACCTCTAACCAAAAGACCAGCAGTTTGAATCCAACAGGTGCTCCTTGAAAACTCTGTGGAGCCTTTCTGCTGTTTCCTATAGGGTCTTTATAAGTCGGAATTGACCTGACCGCAGTGGGTGTTTGGGTCATGCATAGTGTTCAGTGATACTGGTTACGTTTTCTGCATTGTGTTAACATTTTCATTATTTCACTTCTGATTTCTGTTTCCAGTATTATTGCTACTCTTCCCGCTTCACCCCAACCTTCTCTGTTTGCTTTCGAGTAAATGTTGACCATGTGTTCTCATATGGGTGATTTTTTTTTTTTTAATTAAAAAAGAGTTCAGTGCTCATGGGTGACATTGTCTGTTTTATGAGCTAATCTGTTATTTAGCTAAAAGGTAACCTCTAGGAGAAGTTCAAAATTTAAAGAGCATCTCAGGGCAATAGTTTCAGATGTTCCTCTAGTCTCTGCTGATATAGTAAGTATGGCCTTTTTTAATTTTAGTTTTTAAAGAATTTGAGTTTTGTTCTACAGTTTTCTCCCATTCTGTCAAGGACCATCTGTTGTGGCCCCTGTCAGAATGGTTGGTAGTGATGGCTAGGCACTGTCTAGTTCTTCTGGTCTCTGTATAGATAAGGCGGTGGTTTGTTTAGGCAGTTGGTCTTAGGGACCAGTTTCTTCTTTGAGCCTTTGGTTTCTTCCTTTGTGTTTAGGATCATATCTCCTTAGCCAACATGTTTTGAGCCCCTGTCCTGAGCAGAATGTTATATAAAGCACTGTGGGGGTTTGGGGGACATTAGAGAAAACCAGCCCCCATCCTTGAGGGGAAAGGACAACACCAGCCACAGCTCATATGTTAAAATACTTACCATGTGGGTGCTTTACAAATAAATTCATTAACTTCTTGCACCCACCCAATGAGGTGGGCGCTGTCATTATTCAGCCCCATTTTTTTCTCATTGTGACTGAGCGAGAGTATACAATCCAAATTAAATTGGCATGCCTGTGTATCTATAGCTCCTTCTTCGTTCCTTGCCCAGTGACAGCACACTCCTCCTTTCCGTTCTATAGATGTCATACCCTCTTAATAGTCTCCTGTCCCCTCCTCTTCACCCTCTCCTCTCCCTTCCAGTAAGAGGCCAGTAGGACAACATCCTGTAGATTCATAGAACCATAAAGTACACACACCATATGGTGACATCGTGTCCCCGAGTCCAGTCCATTCCAGTCAAAAGAGTTGACTTCAGTAATGTTTTCTGGTGAGGGGCAGCAGCAGGTCTAGGGGCCATGCCCCCAGGCCTTTGGACTGTCAACTGTGGTCTTTTAGTGGAATTCTTGAGGTGCACCCCTCTTTTTCTCATGTTGCCAGTGGGACTCAATGTTGTGTTACCCGTCATGTCAGCCCCACTTTATGTATGAGAACTAGAGTGTTAGGCAACTGTCCGCAACTTCCTCTGTTTGGAAGTGGAAGAGATAGGATTTGAGCCTTTGTAATCAGACTCCAAGGCTGGTTTCCTTACAGGTCCCATAACCCACAGTGGTCCAGCCCCAAATGGCCATAGGGCCGCTGTAGGTAAATTCTGCTCCACATCATCCTGAGAAGACTTTACCCAACTGAGAAGTACCACGTAGTCAAGCCATGCTGGGGTGTTGGGGACAGCTCCAAGAGAAGGTGGCATGGGACAGCTGGGATTTGAGGAGATAGGACCAGAGCAGAAGACACGAGGTACCTTCTAGGTGGAAGACAGCCTGGCCCAGCAAAGGCTTGCCACTGAGGAGGTTCAGAGTGTATCTGGGAGTCAGCTAGAGAAGAGAGTGTGGGGTGTAGTGGTCCTGACTGCCTAATAGTAACAACTACCTGAAAGGCTTGTTAAAAATACAGATTCCCAAGTCCTACCCTGTAGGTGTTGAATCAGCAGGACTTGGGAACACCTGATAGAGTCCCTGGGTGGTGTGAATAGTTAACAGGCTTGGCCGTAACTGAAAGGTTGGAAGTTCAAGTCCACCCAGAAGTGCTGCAGAAGAAAGGCCTGGCAGTTGGCCTCTTAAAAAATCAGCTACTGGCTGAGGAGAGCAGATAGAGTGACAGAGAGGAGGTTTTATATGGAAAGTCGACTTGGATTTTAAACTTGCACTTCATCACAGTAAAAAAATTAAAATGATAAAATAATTATGTAAAAAACCAATCAGCCACTGACAGCCCCATGCAGCACAGTTCTACTCTGACATCCATGGGATCGTTGTGAGTTGGAAGTGATTGGAGGGCAACTGGTGAGATTGCCCCTGAGGGGTCAGGGGTGCATATGGGGACGTGAGGGATACATGAGCCTGGAGTATGGTTCTGGAAGGTTTCTTTAAGTTTTTGGTGAATCTGACCTCTCAGGCTTGCCCTGCCTAGCTTTGTCCTGAGGGGAGCTTTGGAGCAGTGTTTGCCCAAAGACACTTGAAACCTCAAGGGTTCTCTGCTCTTTCTTCTGCCGCAGGCTCCTGTAGGGGCTGCTGACACCCCGTGTTGGCAGCAAGCGTCCATTGCCCAGCGTGCTGGCTTCTCTGGTCTGTGAACTCCACCTTGTCCATTCCCTCCCTTCAGGTGTGTGTGGAGCACTGGAATCTCCTCAACTCCTCCCGCCTCCACCTGCCGAGACCTTCCACCGTGGCCCTGGAAGTACAAAGGCTTAATGCTCTGGACCTTGAAAAGAAAATCGGAAAGTCCATTTTGGGGAAGGTACCAGTGATGTCCGCCTGGGAGCCCTCTTTGTACTGCCCCGTAGCCCCACGCTCACACGCCTCTGTGCTAACTGCTTCCCCCCGCGGGCGGGCTGGGCGGCCCTCGGGCCTGGCTTCGGCCTCCCAGCCCGCTGGCTGACGCTCAAGTCTGTGTGGCAGGTCCATCTGGCCATGGTGCGGTACCACGAGGGCGGGCGCTTCTGTGAGAAGGACGAGGAGTGGGACCGTGAGTCGGCGCTCTTCCACCTGGAGCACGCGGCTGACCTGGGCGAGCTGGAGGCCATTGTGGGCCTGGGGCTCATGTACTCACAGCTACCCCACCACATCCTGGCCGAGGTCTCTCTGAAGGTGAGGAAGTGCTGAGGACCCAGCCAGAGCGGGCTGGATCAACACCATTCGGCTGCCTCTCCGTCTGACGGGGGTTTAGGGCCAGGCAATGTCCCGATGGTAGTTGAAATGAGTGGAGTTAGTTTCTGTCCTTGGGCAAGGGGAAGGTGACAGACACATCATCAGGCGATGGCACGATGGGAGAAACAGAGAATACTGATAGAAACAAATTAGGAAGGGCTTCTCACTGGGGCTTTGAGGAGTCAGCACGGACTTCCTGTTGATTGTCACTTCTGGGTGTATCTCCACTGCCTAGAACACAGCCTGATACACAATTGCTCAGTATGTATTTGTTGAGTGAATGGATGGATGGGTGGATGGGTGGTGGGTGGATGGGTGGTGGGTGGATGGGTGGTGGGTGGATGAATGGATGGATAGTAGATGAGTGGGTGGATGGTGGCTGAGTGGATGGATGGATGGATGGATGGTGGATGGACAGACCGGTGGTGGGTGTATGGATGGATAGTAGATGAATGGATGGATGGTGACTAGATGGATGGTGGGTGGACAGACAGTGGATGGATGGATGCTGCGTGGGTGGGTGGGTGGATGGGTGGGTATCTAAGTTAGACCTAAAATCTGGGTGGGAGTTATCCAAGCAAAGTATGAGAGATGACTGGTTTAGGGCAAGGGAACAGTATGTGTCCAAGGCCAGGGGTGAGAGACAAGATGTCAGATCAGAGAACTGGAAACAAATCAGCACTAGAGCATGGGGCAGGAGGAGATGGTACAGGACTGGGGCCTGGGCCAGTCTGAAGCAGCAGGAGGTAGCTGCGTTGGGAAATCCACGTGGAGACTGCTCCTTCCCCCTTGCCCTGGTTTGTGTGGACAAGGAGGTCACAAGGGCTAGCTTGGTGGTGAACGGGACCTGCAAGGTCTAGGAAGTGTGAGCCCTTCTTGGGCAGAGTTCAGAGACTCTTTGCAGGTGTGTGGCCCCAGTGAATCTTTGCCCATTCTCCCTGTCACATGGGCCAGGGTTGTGAATGGACGGGATGGCTGGGCCAGGCTTTGCCTTGGATACAGGGCACCAACTCTCCTCAGTGGGCCTGGCCATGGCCTCTTTGGGAGGGGGTTCCACCCTACTGGAAGATGGTAGATACTCTGTAGCCTTTTATTTATTTAACTTTTTTAATGGGTAATACATTCATATGATGTATTAAAAAATTAATGTGAAAAGATTTACAGTCAAGTTCCTTTCCCACCTCTTCCCCATCCTCCCAGTCTCTCTCCAGCAGTTTCCTGTGGGGGGGGGCTGTGTATATAGGTACGTATGTATGTATGTGAAGGTTGATTGGTGAGGTCCTGGTGCTTTTTCTGGTTCAGCTTTCATTTGCTTCCTTTCCCCTGTTTTTGGTTTAACCTGCAGGAGACAGAGGAGAATAAAACAAAAGGATTTGATTACTTACTGAAGGCAGCTGAAGCTGGTGACAGACAGTCTATGATCCTGATGGCGCGAGCCTTTGACACTGGCCAGAACCTCAGCCCTGACAGGTACTGCGTGCTGTCACTCAGGTGGAGCTGGTAGGAGTCTGGGCTGCAGGTGGGAGCCTGGGCTGCAGGTGGGAGTCTGGGCAGCAGATGGGAGTCTGGGCAGCAGGTGGGAGCCTGGGCTGCAGGTGGGAGTCTGGGCAGCAGGTGGGAGTCTGGGCAGCAGGTGGGAGCCTGGGCTGCAGGTGGGAGCCTGGGCAGCAGGTGGGAGCTTCCACTTCACCGTCAGCATGAACCTAAAAGCTCCATTGTTGTCTCCCCTCTTACCAGTCCAGCAACTGTGGGCTAGGTATTTTACCCCCGTAGCCTCAGTTTCTTCATTTGTGAAATGGGCATAATTATGGAACGTGCTTCCTAGGATTGTTGCGTGAGGATTAAATGAGCTAATGGTTGCACTTCTCACAGTGCAGGACACAGCAAACTCTGATAAATGGCAGTCATTTTACCATCACATGTAAATATTTATCTGAGGAAATGTCTGAAATTTTAGATTCAGAGTGATTGTCCCTAGGTACTAAGGTGGTGGGTGATTTTAATTCTCACCTTCCAAGGGGGAGACCTGGGTTTGATTCCTGATCAATGCACCTGATACGTGGCCACCACCCATCTGTCACTGAAGGCTTGTGTGTCGCTGTAATGGTGAACAGCTTTCAGCAGAGCCTCCAGGCAAAGATAGACTAGGAAGAAAGGCCTGGTGATCTATTTTCCAAAAACCCTGTGATGGGCATCTCTGGGTGGCACCAACAGTGACGTGCTCAACTGCGAACCCAAAGGTTGATGGTTCGAACTTGCCCAGCGGTACCTTGGCAGATGTGCCTGACAGTCGGCTTCTGAAAGATCAAAAACCAAAAAAAAAAAAAAAACAACCCACTGCCATCCAGTCGGTTCCAATGACCACTGAAAATCCTGTGGAGCAGTTCTCCGCAACACGTGAGATCGCCATGAGCTGAGAGCAACCCAGCAGCAACCAGCGACTCTAGGCAGCACCGGTGCAGTCACGGGGTGCTTTGTTACTTCTCTGTCAAGTGAGGCTTCTTGGGTTTGTGTGAGAGTTACAGGAGAGGACATGTATGTGACCTGATTAATCAAAGAAAAAGGAAACCCTGTGGATCACGGTGGATCTATCCAACACTGCTGCCGGGATGGCCCAGGACTGGGCAGCCTTTTGTTCCGTTCTGTGTAGGGTGGCCATGAGTCAGGCTTGCTCAATGACAGCGGAAAACAACGTTTATGTTTATTTGTGAAGGGGAGGAAGAAAGCTTGAGAGATGGGGTCAGACTGGTGGAGTTTTCCAGAAGGGCTCTGAGACTCATGAATGCATCATCTCTGGTTAGCAGCTGCAGTGCCTAACCAGTACGCCACCGTGGTTTCCTTTTCTAGTCTAGTGACTTCTAATCCTGTGTTAAAACCTTGTTTTTTGAGTGTGTCTATAATTTTCAAACTATTTTCCTAGCTTTGTGAAATAATACGGGGTCAAGGTTATCTCCTGAACACCCTTACAACCAGTTTTAATAATTGTTTACAGTTATTCATTCAACAAACATTTATTGAGCTGGGCTGTTTGCCAGGCTCTGCGATAGGCTTTGGGAATACAACAGTGACCAAGCGCACGAGGATCTTGCCTCCTTGGATGTCATGGTCTAGTCAGGGGAGCCCCGGAGGAGACCGATTAGCAACAAGTGGTGAAGCACAGGAGAATTACAGGTGAAGGTCACTGGTGTGAGGAAAACAGGGGGTTTGGGGACAGGGTCTTTGAAGAGACAACGTGCAAGCTTAGGGATGAGGAGCAAGCTGGGGGAAGAAATCCCCATCAGAAGGAACGGCAGATACAAAGGCCGTGGTGAGCCTGGCATATCTGAGGAAGAAAGCCCCCCAGTGAGGCTAGCCCAGAGAGAGATTCCTAGCTGCTGAGATTGGAGGGCAGGTGGAGGGGCGGTGCGTGACAAGGAGGGGAGGACAGGGAGTCATCACAGATGTTGCTGGTGCAAGGCTTTGTGAGGCCGACAGATGGACCTGTGTGCCTTTCGCTGCACCTTTTCCCAGTGTACAAGAGTTACCATGGGCTTAGTAATATCTGATTAGTTGACCAGAAAAAAGACGAAAAAGACTGTTGTGGGTCCTGCATTTCTAACCAGTAGTCAGGGAGTTATATGTAAGAATCACCTGGGGATCTTGTTACAGTGTACACTGTAGCTGGGGTGGAAAGCAAGTTCTCAGCAAGGAGTACAACCACAACCAGTTCGAAGCCCTGGTTGGCTGTTCAAACCAGTCACTCCATGGGAGAAAGATGTGGCAGTTGGTTTCTGTCTTAGTCCTGTAGTGTTGCTGTAACAGAAAATACCACAAGTGGATGGCTGTGAAAAGGGAAATTTTATTCTGTTGCAATCTGCTAGGCTGTAAGTCCAGATTCAGGGTGTCAGCTCCAGGGGAAGGCTTTCTCTCTTGTCTCTGGAGGAGGGTTCTTGTGTCAGTCTTCCTCTGGACTGGGAGCTTCTGAGGCATAGTGACACTGAATCCTTTCCAAAGGAAGCTTTCTACTTCCAGCACTGCTTTCTTGGAGGTGGGAGGGCCCTAACTGTGCTTGCTTCCCTTTCCATCCCAAGAGATTGCCTAAAGGCACATTGTAATCTTTTGGATTGAGTCCTGCCTCACCAAGGCAACTACTGCCCTCCTCCCTCCTAAATATCACAGAGGCAGGTAGTCAAAATGCTACACGAAGTTTTGGGGGACACGATTCAATCCCTGACAGCTTCTGTAAAGATGACAGCTTTGGAAACCCTATGGGGCACCTCTCCTGGGCCCTGTAGAGTCACAATGAGTCAGGAACAAACTTGACAGCACGTGACAGCAGCAGAGGAATAGGCTAGAAGGAGAAACTCAGCTGTTCCCAGTAAGCCCTGATGGTGCGAGAAAAGAGTAAGAGCAGCTGCCAATGGCAGAATAAAAGAGGGGCCCCAGTGACTGCTGTAAGTCACATGGTTCTGGAGACCTCAGCAAAGGCTGCACCCACCTCTTGTCCTACCGGAGTCATACAGCAAATGAGCCAGGACACCCTGTGAGCCTATAGGTGACTTTGTACAAGCTAGAAAAGCGGTCCCCCTTCTTCAAACTCTTCTGCTTCCTCCTACTGGAAATTTCTTAGAGTGGTTTTGTGAGGGAAAGCTAGCCATCTTGATAAATATATAAATCGGCACTGAATGGCACCCCTTGGAGGGGGTGACACTGGGTACTCTGGTTGCAAATGATAGACTTGGCCGTGCTGGGATCCCTGAGCTGCCCCTGCTGCTGGATGGCCCTCCTCCTCCCTCCCATCTTGTTGCCATGGTAACTTCTCTCTTTTTCCTCTGTGTCTCTTGGCAAGGTCCCGAGACTGGTCAGAGGCTCTGCACTGGTACAGCACTGCCCTCCAGACCACGGACTGTGATGAGGGTGGAGAATATGACGGGATGCAAGATGAGCCCCGGTATGTGCTGCTGGCCAGGGAGGCCGAGATGCTGTTCACCGGTGGCTACGGGCTGGAGAAGGACCCTCAGAGATCAGGTAGGGCCTAGCGACCTGCCCGTGGGGTGGGACAGGGCTAAACAGGGGCAGAGGTATAATCCCAGTTCTGCTGAAAATCATGTCAAGATGCAAGGCTGATGTTCTTAGTTCAGGGCCTTGGAAGCTTGGGTGAAAGAGAAAGAAGGAAAGATCTGCCAGAAACCCAAGGCAAACTCATTGCTGTCAGAGTCAATTCCAACTCATAGAGACCCTATAGGACAGAGTAGAGCTGCCCTGTAGAGTTTCTAAGGCTGTAAATCTTTACAAAAACCAGTTGTCACATCTTTCTCCCATCAAGCAGCTAGTGGGTTTAAATTGCCAGCTTTTCAGTTAACAGTTGAGTTTTTTAACATTGTGCCACCGGGACTCTTGAAAGATCCACGCCGACCCCATGTTTAGCAAGGTTGGGTACCTGTATGGTGCTAGCACAGAAAGGAGCTTAATGGAGTTCATGTGCAGATGAACATTTGTATGGTAATGATTAGTGATTACCAGTAATAAAAAAAAAGATGGCATGGAGTCATTTCTGACTCGATTCTGACTCAGTTCTAACTCATGGCAGCCCTAAGTGTGTGTTGTGAGAGTAGAACTGCTCTATAGAGTTTCACTGCCTGAATTTTTAGAAATAGATCACCAGGCCATGCTTTTGAGGTACCCCTGGGCTGAATCAAACTGCTAGCCATTCATTAGCAGCCAAACATAGGCCCCTTCTGCCCCATCCAGCGATGCTGATTAGGTATCAGTTGTACATGTCTTTGTGATTGTTTTAAATGGAGATAAAATTCACTATTTCGAAGTGTACAGTTGAGTGGCTTTTAGTATATTCACAGTGTTGGCCAGCACCACCACTAATTCCAGACCATTCCCCCCAAGAAACCCTGTGCCTACTAGCAGTCAGTGTCTGTCTCCCTCTTCTCATCCCTTGGTGTCTTAGTCAGTTAGTGCTGCTTTAACAGAAATGCCACAAATGGATGGCGTTATAAAGGGAAATTTTATTTGTCACAGTCCAATAAGCTAGAAGTCCAAATTCAGGGTGTCAGCTCCAGGGGAATGCTCTCTCTGCTGGCTCTGGGGGAAGGTCCTTGTGGTCAGTCTTCCCCTGGACTGGAAATTTCCGTGGTTCAGGGACCCTGGTCCATTCTAAAGGATATGCTCAGCTCCTAGGCACTGCTCTCTTTCTTGCTGGTATGAGGTCCCCAAATCTCAGCTTGCCTCCCTTTCTTTTATACCCCAAGAGGCTGCCCCAAGCCATAGTGCAACAGCATGCATGCAGTCCTGCCCCACCAGCTCAGCTGCAGCCCATCCTCCCTCATTAACATCACAGAGGCAGGATTTGCAGCGTATACCATACCTGGAATCATGGCCCAGCCCAATTTCTGTACATCGTTTTGGGGAACACAATTTAATCCATGACGCTTCCTTCTATGTGGCTCTGCCTCATCGGAACATCACTCATCTGTGGAATCACACACTCTGTGGCCTTCTGTGACTGGCTTCTTTGATTCAACATAATGTTATGTATCAGTGCATTGTTTATTTATTTATTTATTAAATGATACGGTATTTTCAGTGAAGGTTTAGACAGCAATTTATCATCCCATCCAACAATTTCTACACATGTTGTTTGATGACAGTTACATTTTTCATGATTGTTGAGCTTTCTCATAATTTCCATCCTGGTTGTTCTGTTTCCATTAATCTAGTTTCCCTGTCCCCTTACATTCTCATCTTTAAAGTAATTGTTGACCATTTGGTCTCATTTAGGGGATTTTTTTGTTTGTTTTGAAGGAGCACAGTACTTAGGGTGACCGTCCTTATTTTGTCAGCCAGTCTGTTCTTTAGCTATAAGGTAACCTGAGGGAATTCTTTCAGTTCAAGGTCTGAAGAGTCTCTCGGTAGTCTTGGGGAGTCCTCTAGTCTCAGACAGTCCAGTTTTCTATCTGTTGTGACCCTGATAAGAACTGCTGGTAGCTGAGGACCATCTAGTTGTTCTGGGCTCAGCTCTGAGGAGGCCATGGTTTGTGTAAACTGTCCTATAGACTGGTTTCTTCTTTGAGTCTTTGGTTTCCATCTTTTTCTTTTGCTCTGGACAACTAGAGACCAATAGTTGTGTCTTAGATACAAACATACTTGCCATCTCTTAAGGCTCCAGATACTACTTCATTCTTTTTATTGCCAAATAATACTCTATAGTGGGCAGGTTCTTATTCTGTTACATCATACATATACAGAACTCTTGATTTCTCAGGTATAAAATGAAGATAAGTTTAAAAAAATTTTTTAAGGTTGTATAAAAAAATTAAGCAAATAATGCAGATCCATAATCCCTTATTTGGAATGTCTGAATTCAGAAAGCCCTGAAAACCAGAAGTGTTTTTGTAAGTTTTGCATAAACTCATTTGGTGAAAAAACTTATCTTGAACTGACACGAGGCTGTTTATACTCTCTTTTCTTCTATTTAGGGAAAATGTTGCTATGTTTCACTGCAAAACAATGAATGTTTGATCACGGGGCCTAACCCGTGCGCCAGAGCTCAGGGGTATTGCCTATTTGTGGCCTATGGCTGAACCACCTTTCTAAATTCCAAAAAGGTATGAATTTTGAACACATACTGGCCCCAAGGGTTTATGGACCCATTGATGAAGATGCAGCAAAAATTGTGAAGGAAAACATGAATCAGCGAAGTTCAAAAAATGCTGTACTGTTGGTGTTAGGTGCCACTCAGCCAGCTGTGACTCCTGGTGACCCTGTACACAGCACAGTGAAACCCTGCCCACCCCTGCACTGTCCTCGTGATCCGTGCTCTGTGCGAGCCCGCCATTGCCGCCACTGAATCCGTCCGTCTTGTGGAGAGTCGTCCTCTTTCTTGCTGACCGTCCACTTTACCAAGTGTGATGGCCTCTCCAGACTCATCCCTCCTAATGACATGTCCAAAATTTGTGAGACAAAGTCTCACTGTCCTTCTTTCTAAGGAGCCTTGTGACTAGATCTCTTCCAAGACAGCCTTGATTTGTTCTTTTGGCAGACTGGTATATTCAGTATTTTTTGCCAATACTATAATTCAGAGACATGGGTTTTTCTTCGGTCTTCCTTATTCACTGCCCAGTTTTTGCATACATACAAGGCAAATGAAAGCACCATGGGCTGGGTAAAGTGCACTTTAGTTTTCAGGGTGGCATTTTGCTTTTTAACACTTTAAAGAGGTCTTTTGTGGTTTAAACACAGAAGAAAAGTCTTTGGTGGTTACAATTATAGAGAAGGAGGGAGAAGGGTATTCATTAATTAGATACCAAAACAACAACAACAACAAAAAAACCACTGCTGATGAGTCGATTCTGACTCATAGTGACCCTATAGGTCAGAGTAGAACTGCCCCATAGGTTCCCAAGGAGTGCCTGGCAGAGTTCAACTGCTGATCTTTTGGTTGGCAGATGTAGCACTTAACCGCTATACCACTAGGGTTTCCCTCAATTAGATAGTAGATCAGAATTGGGTCAGGTGAAGGGAGGAGAAGTCAAACACAACTGGACTAAACTGAAAGCTAAGAGGTTTCCTAAAAATAACCTAATACTTCAAAGGACAGAGTAGCAGGAACAGAGGTCTGGGGACCGTGGTTTTGGGGAACATCTAGGTCAACTGGCATTACAAAGTTTTTCAAGGAAATATTTTGCATTCCGCTTTGGCAAGTTGCATCTGAGGTCTTCAGAGCTAACAAGTGGACATCTAAGTACCATCAGTTGGTCCCAACCCACCTAGAGGTGAGGAGTGTAAAAGACATCAAAACTGTAAGGAAAACATAAGCCCAAGAGACAGAAAGGGCCACATAATCTAGAAACTACATCAGCCTGGGACCAGAAGAAGTAGGTGGTGCCCAAGCAGCACCAGTGACTTCCCTGACAGGGTATACGACTTAGAGTCCCTGACACAGTGGGGGAAGAATGGGAGTGTAGACCTCAAACTCTATTAAAGAGAGCGGACTTGATGGTCTGACAGACTGGAGGGTTCCTGGGCCATGGATTCTCTGTTAGCCCAGAGCTGAAACCATTCTCAAAGCCAACTCTTCAGACAAAGATTGGACTGGCCTGTAAGACATAAAATGATGCTGGCAAAGAGTATGTTTTTTTGACTCAAGTAGGTACATGAGGCTAATTGGGTAGTTCCTGTCCAGAGGCGAGATGAGACGGCAGAGGGTGACAGGAGCTGGTTGAATGGACGCGGGAAATACAGGGTGGAAAGGAGGGTGCTGTCACAGTATAGGGTGAGTAGCTCAAGTTACATTGCAATGTGTGTATAAGTTTTTTTATGTCAAATTGACTGGGATTGTCAACTTTCACTTAAACCACAATGTATATTTTTTTAAAGAGATCTTTTCAGCAGATATGCCCAATGCAATGTGTTGTTTCATTTCTTGACTTCTATTTTTATGGGTACAGTTACCATAGTAGGTGATTAGAAAACAGTATCCCAGCATGTATTATCTGTCATTTATTAATTTGTAAAAATTAGACTAGTAATCCAGAGTGGACCTTTTTTTTCTTTTCTTTCCTTTTTTATTTTTTTAAATCTTGTTCAGTACTCAGCAAAAGTGCAAGGTTTTGAGCAGTGTCTGATATAGTGAGAGGAGACAACAGGCTTGGTAGATGGCAGTGAGCTGCTCTTTGGAAATCCCAAAGACCAGTGTTCAAGTCCTGGCTCTGCTTTTTGCTGACTGTGCAGCATCTCGGAGCCTCAGTGTCTCAGTCCACACAACTGTGGGGTGGGGGAACTGAAACCCAGGCCCTCAACCTCATACTCGAGAGTATTTCTACAACACTTGGGTCTTTTCATGCCCACACAGGGCAGGAAAGTCTATGAATAGTACCAGTCTAAACTCATGAACTTCATGAACTCATCCTAGAAAAAGTGCTACATACCTCATTGATGAATATGGTCACTTTCGAAGTGTACCCCTTGGAAAGCTATACGGTGACACCGTTGCGTGGTCCACCCTTCAAAGCAATTTTGGAACTCTTTCTCGAGTGACCATCAGAACTGTTATCCTATTACCCTTAATGTGTTGAATATTGTCAAAATGTCATCTTTTCAATATTTCCTGTATCTTCAGGTAAAGAAAAAAGTCACTGGGGGGCCAGATCAGGTGAGTAGGGAGGGTGTTCCAGTACAGTTATTTGTTCACTGGCTAAAAACTAAAACTTCCCTCACAGACAACTGTATACAGTTAAGTTCACAAACTTGGCACCGTGCCACGAAGCGCAGCGGCAGTACCAGAAAGATTCCAAAATTGCTTTGCAGTGTGGACTACGTGTTGGAGTCAGTGCATAGCTTCCCACGGGGAGTACTCTGAAGGTGACCACAGTGGTATTCAGCAGTCAGGGATGTAGCACTTAAAACAGTTAAGTTCATGGACTTCCTTGTAGGACCTTGAAATAACAGTATCTCATATCAGTTCTTAAACTCTGTGAAGTAGGTGAAATTTTTCCCATCTTACAGATGAGAAAACTGAAGCAGCTCAGCTCCTCTATGAGAAAGGAGATAGCTCAAGGTTACACAACTCATAGAGGATGCGGATCTGAGTCATTCAAAGCCTGGTCACTTCAGCCCTGGGAAATAAGGCCCAGTCCCCAACTTCCCCAAAAGTGTCTATAAGTTTTAAAAGTCTTGTATTGTTGTTAGATAATAAGTCAAGGAAAACTTCCTGCAGCAGGTAACATATGGTAAGTGGATGGGGTGGCTGTCAAAACAGAGAGATTTCATGGGTAGGCCATGAGGCTCCTTGTGTTACTGAACAGCCATTGATTAGGGACAGAGCAGGAAATGGAAAAAGCTCATCCCTGAGGGACATTTTCGTTGCACACCAAAGCTGGAAGAGGTTTGCTCACTCTACTCTCTAGGTTCCTAGCATGCCCCTGGATGTCCCTTCATCCCTAACCACCCTGGCTGAATTAGATTCAAGAAGCAGTGATGGGTAAATTAAGACTCTTTGGATTATAAATGACTGAAATAAATTGACCCATGCAAAGATAAGCTCACTGAACTGGAAGTTTCAAGGCTGTACTGGCTTCAGGCATGGCTAGGTCCTGGGGCTCAAACCATAAGATTAGGACTGTTTCTTAGCTTGACTTCGGTCCTCTGGATTGGTTTCATATCTGCCCTTTGTGATATCCTGTGATGTTCTCTGATGTTATTAACCCTCTAAGTGGATTACTTATCTAAGTGGAGAGAGAAGCAGTAAACCTAGTGGTTAAAAGACCACCCAGGATTCAATCTCAGCATTGCCTCTTCTAGTTTGTGACCTGGGATAGGTTATTTAACTTCTTAGTTCTTCAGTTTGTCGAAATAAATTGGTAGTATTCGTTATCTGGAAACCTTGGTGGCATAGTGGTTAAGTGCTATGACTGCTAACCAAAAGGTCAGCAGTTCAAATCCACAGGGTGCTCCTTGGGAACTGTATGGGGCAGTTCTGTTCTGTCTGTAGGGTCACTGTGAGTTGGAATTGACTCAGTGGCACAGGGTTTGGTTTTTTTTTATTTTATTCATTATTGAGTAATCATCGTTACCACATTTCCATTCAAATCATCACTACCACTTTCATTATCATCCACAATCAAACCAAGCCTGTTGCCGTAGAGTACCGAGACCAGATAGGACAGAGTAGAACTGTTCCATAGGGTTTCCAAAGAGCCACTGCTGAATTCATACTGCTGACCTTTGGGTTAACCATTGAACTGCTAGGCCACCAAACCTTCCATCCACAATTAGTCCTGCAAATGTCCTCAGCCTGGTCATCATTGATTCTTATAGAATTACATGCCGAGTCCTAAACCAGTTGCAGTGGCCATTGAGATAGGTAACACTGTTTGGTCATGCCTATTTCTGGGCCAGTCCCTGTTGCTTGGTAAGGAATGGGAGGTGGGCTTAGTGCTGCGACTGGCCAGGCTCAAATCACATGCCCTGGTCTGTAGCACCCCCTAACCCTAGATCACGTGAAGGGAGAGAGGATGGGTGTTTTGGGTAGGAGATGAAAACCTAGCAACTCTTCCCAGGAAGGAGGTAAACAACTAGGCTGGCAAAAACAGCAAATAGGTTCACCTCCCACTTTTGCTGTGTTTCAGGTGACTTGTACACAGAGGCAGCCGAAGCAGCCATGGAAGCCATGAAGGGCCGGCTAGCCAACCAGTACTATGAGAAGGCAGAGGAGGCCTGGGCCCAGATGGAGGAATGACTCGCCAGGAAGAGCACTGCTGGCTGTCCCAAGCAAAGGGGCTAAAAAGAATTAAAAAAAAAAAAAAAAAAAGACTGAGTTTGGGGAAGGGAGGGATATTTTTAGCTTGTTGTAAATCAACTTTTGTATTTCATATTTTGACTCTTGAAAATGCCTTTGCCACTAGCAAAGACTGCTGCTGTCTTTAGGGCAGCATTTTGGGGGAGTGGGGAATGAAAAAGCAGCATAATGAAACAACATAGGATTTTGCATTTTGTTTTGCTTTGTTTTTTGGGATGGGGGTTCAGGAGATGTAAGAAAGTGTACTTCTGCCTTCGATGGATATTAGGACTTTGCTCACCAGCCTGTTTTGGGCTAGACCAAAATCTCAGGCTCAGAGACTCTTGGTTTCCTAAGTCAAAATGAGGATCTCTAACTTTTGGAAGCCACGTGACATTCTCCCATGGACTTGAGATCGTTTGCTTCCCAGCTCCCCAGCTGCCTTGGGGAGGGACCTTTATACTGATTGCTTTCTAGCCTTTCCATTTAGTTTCCTACCCGCAATGCCAAAGGCTGTGCTGGGATACAGCCAGATTCTGTTTTTTCAAGCATGCTTCCTGCCATGTGCTTTACTAAAAAGATTGGCTTTTTATATGCACACATCTACTACCTCTGATCCCTGCATCAGTTAGTGTGGAAGTGGGCACGCGCCTCAGAGCTTACACGTGGAAGGACAGAGACCTGGAATGTTGAAGCCCTTCCTCCCAGCAGATGCCTCCTCTACATCACAGTGGCCACATGTTCAATGTGGCCGAAGTGTCCTTTGTACAGTACTCCTCAGTGACGTCTTAGCATCTGACATCCTGTAGTATCTAAAATGTTCCCCAGCCCTCATCCTTGGCCTTTCTGGGTTGAAGCTAGGCTGATTTTTCTTGTCCTCTGCAGCCAGATGCTTTGAGCAGCAGCCCTTGGAGATTTCTCTAAGATGTTTGACAGTGAGAGGGCAAGAACTGTAAACACTCATTAATTCTAGTAGTTTCCCCCAGGGCCAGGCTGTAGTTACCTTTATTTAACGAGCCTTCGCTTTAAAAGTTCAGATCTAACATTAGCATGCTTCCAGTGGAGTGTTTCAAACAGCCAAGAAAACAGACTGCACTGAGCAGCCCCAAGTGGTAAAGAAGACTCTATTTAAAAGTGAAAACATAAAAATAACAGTGTAACATACAAATTGTTCTTAATCTGCTCCTTTAAAGAGGTTCTGCAGTTGCTTTAGTGTTAAGTGCTTTGGAGACAGAAACCTGTGCCAGTATTAATTTCCAAAGCCCAGTGTGCTCCTAAGAAAATCATCAAGCAGGAGTCTGGGTTACTCTTGAAAAATCCCATCCCGCCATCAAGTACAGTATTCTTGGTTCTTGCATATCGGCTTGTCACAGGCAGCTTTCCTCTGACCCTGTATTCCCCTGCACCAGATCAAGCCGCTGGCTTGTGTTCATTTTTTTGGTTTCGTGCATTTTTTAAACCACTACACATAGAAAACGCTGGTGACATAGTGCTACATCTGCTAACCAAAAGGCCAGCAGTTTGAGTCTGCCAGGCACTACTTGGAAACTCTCTGGAGTGGTTTCACTCTGCCCTATAAGGGTCGATATGAGCTGGAATCAACTCGATGGCAGTGGGTATGGGTATGTAGTTAAACTGCAAATGTCAAATGCATATGAACAACTTTATTGTGATATGTCTCTTCAGAGTGATTTAGCCTCATGTTGGCCCATGCTTTTTTTGTTGTTGGTTCTAAGCTGCCTCTCACTCTGAGACTTTATCATGTGAATTGTTGGTGTTTCCTAGTCACCTGTCTCATTTCTTAGTTATATATCAACTCTTTTTTTTAACCTGGGGGAAGTCAGCAAACTTTTTTTTTTTTTTTTTTGGTAAAGAGCCAGAGACTTTGCTGGCTATGAGGTCTCTGTCAACTACTCAACTCTTTGTCGTGCAAAAACAACCATTGACAATGTGTAAATCAGTGTGGCTCTTTTCTTATAAAACTTTCTAAAAAACAAGTGGGCCACCTGGACTGTAGTTCCCCATCCCCTGCACCAGGTGCTCTTTGGAAACCACGAGGCAGTTCTACTCTGTCTATAGTGTTGCTATGAGTCAGAGTTGACTTTGATGGCAAATGGGGATGGGGCTCTGAGCCTTACTGAAGGTTGACGGAGAGCTACCGTGCTAAAGCTCAGAGTGCAGAGTCTGTCAACTTTTGTGGCCCCCAGGGCTCAAAGCCACAGCAACTTGGGCATTGAGTCATTCAAAGCTCTAGACGGAGTCAGCCCTAATCACAGCACTGTCTTTGAGGCTGTAGTTCCTCTTACCAATTCAATTAGTGATTCATTCTGGGGACTGGCTTGAATCATGAACCCTGACTACAATCCTAACCTCACCCACCCATGTGTTCTATAATGCTAGTAAGCTGCTCTGTTCTCCAGGAGACTGGAAATGTTCTGAATGTCAGACTAAGCAGTTGCTTCTCTAAGAACCATTGAGATTGAAAAAAATGCATCTAAAAGATGTTGAGATCCTTCTGAGCCAGCAGAATTTACTCCATCTTCAAAACCTAACTTTGTGCTTTCTAAAGGTGATGAGGGAGCCCTGGGGGCACAGTGGTTAAGACCTCAGCTGTTACCTTCAAGGTCAGCAGTTCAAATCTACTAGCCACTCCTTGGAAACTCTGTGGGGCAGTTTTGTCCTACACCCTGAGTTTGCTATGGGTTGGAATAGACTCAATGGCCAAGAGTTTGGTTTGGGGGGGAAAGCTGGTTAGAACATCTTTTTCCAAATGTGGGTATGCCAAAAAATACCCCAAGACAGTCAGCCCAACTGGAAACACATCTGAGACTATCTTCAAGTGTGAAAAGCTGGTGGAAGACCAAGACACTAGCAGAGATGGGGCTATAATGTAGGAGCACCTTCAGTCACAGACAGAAATGGAGTTTCTGAAGAGTAGCTTGACTTTCACAGTGGCACTGCTATTTGGCAGCTAAAATGGAATGCAGATTTAAGAGGTGCTGTTTAGAGGCAAACCCTAGGGGCATAGTGGTTAAGTGCTATGGCTGCTAACCAAAAGTTCAGCAGTTCAGATCCACTAGGTGCTTCTTGGAAATTATGGGGCAGTTAGTTCTACTCTGTCCAGGGTCACTATGAGTTGGAATCAACTCTGTGGCAATAGGTTTGGTTGTGCTTTATTTGTCTTGGTTTGGGTTATTTAGAGAATCCTGGAAATAGAATTTAAGGTTAAAGTGAAGTTTAATGGCCCCTTTCAGTCTTGCTGCAGACAAAAGAACAAAAGCAGGCTATACAGATCAAAGAATGAAAAAAAGAAACCCAAACCTCAGTGCTTCTGAATTTCCCTGTTCTCCCTTTTTCTGAGGCACTGTGGGAATTGACCACTAAATGTAACCTTGACGCATCAAGCCAGGACTGCCCTTGAAAACAGCAATTTTTGTGACTTCATTTCCTTTGATCTGAGCACATTTGTCTGCAGTATCAAATATGTTTTACAAATCAGTGAATGTTTACACAATTCTCTGTAGCTCGTGTGGGAGAAAGGGGACAAAATATGCCCACTTCCTAGGAAGACTTGGGCCTGGTACTGTGTGTCTCCTGTCGGCGGTTAACTGGCCCACCTGGTCCTGGTGGAGGCTGGATGGTACCCCAGGGAAATGGTTTGCCTTATAGATTTAGTTTTGCATGTGTATTCAGTTCCATTGGTTTCTTTCTTGTCTTGAATTCAGATGCCAGTGGTAATGAGTCAAGTAGCTGGGAGGAGGCAGAGGTGAACAGGAAAGTTTATAGGACATCTGAAATGGGTCTTTGCTACTCAGCTTCATAAAATCGTCGCCACAGGAGATATGGGCCCAGTATTGCCCTATTTTTCTTTTTTTCCAAGGGCTGCTGAAAACTGGATTTTTCTATGCAAATCTCTTGATTTTTAACATTTGTAATAAATTATAATAATAATAAAAGTGTCCAGATTTGGGCTATATGCTGTCAATTTTCTTTGAGAAAATGTGAAAACCTGTCGTCGTAATTTTCTTGCCTATAAAACAGACAGAATATTCTCTGCCGTTATGGGGCTGTCAGTATTTTGTGATCCAAAGCTTGAGAAAATGTTGGTTTGAAGCTAGTATGTGTGAGGTCTAACAATTCAGTTTGTGAGCTCGTCCTGGAAAAAGTGCTACATACCTCACTGCTGAAGATCACTATGGTCACCTTCAAAGTACTGTCTTTGGGAAGCTGTGCACTGGTGCCAGCCCCTAGTTCACCCTTCAAAGCAATTTTGGAACCCTTTTTCTGGAATGCCTGTCAGAGCTGTCGTCAGACAGTTGCATCTGCCAATTAGGTTTGCGAACTCATTCTAAAAAAAGTGCTTTGAAGGGTGGAGTAGCTGCTGAGGGTGCATAGCTTCCTAAAGGAGTACTTTGAAGGTGATCATAGTGATATTCAGCAATGAGGTATGTAGCACTTTTTCTAGAATGAGTTTGTAAACTTAGTTGCCAGACCTTGTCCCACAGCAGCTCTGATAGACATTCTAGAAAAAGTTACAAAACTGCTTTGAAGGTGGACTAGGTAGGTAGCACTTTTTCTAGGATGAGTTTGGAAACGTAATTGTCAGACCTTGACAATAGCTCTGATAGACATTTTAGAAAAAGAGTTATAAAATTGCTTTGAAAGGTGGACTAGGCGCTGGCCACCGTGCACAGCTTCCCAAGGTGAGTACTTCAAAGGTGACCATAGTGACATTTCAGCAGTGAGATATACAGCATTTTTTCTAGAATGAGTTTGTGAACTTAATTGTTGGACTCATGTTTAAATTTTAGAAATGCAAGCAGAGCAGTAGATTACACCCATTTAGATTCACTCTTATACAATCCTACAAGAAAATAATGTTTTGAAGTGGTATAAATCCAGGAGAATTAAGCAAAAGAAGAGTCAGCCCCAATAAACTTCTGACTGTTGGAGGGCATATGAATTTAACTGAGTTGGCAGACCCAAGAAGGCTGGATCCTAAGTCAGCAATAGGGAAAACTGAAAAGCAACCAAATGTTCATCACCAAAGACCCCCCAAAGGCTGAGGAATTGGTGGCAGTGGGAACCTACAGAATAGGGAAATGAAAGAGGGCTAAAAACCGGAATTCAGTGATAGATTGTTAAAGCTTCATGTTGCTAAATGTGTTCCTCTACTCAGTTTAGCCAGCCAGCTGCCTCTTCATCACCCCACAGAAGCCTAGGACACCAGCCACAGTCAAGAGTAAGAGCATCATGTAAGGATTAAGTGGAATTTTCTGTATCGAATGGAGAGATTCCTTTAGCTTGCTTTTCCCCTCTGTGAGCTCAGGCACTGACAAGCCTGTTTTTGACCCTGTTGGAAAAAGATAACAGGATTGTCTGATCCACCCAAGAGAAAATACTTGAAAGAGTACTTCTTCTTAACAAAACCAGCTGGCTGAAGTACCCCACAGGAAAGGACACAGTCAACAAGCCCACTCACACCCACGGAATTTCCCAAATGATTTATTAGAGTTCCATTCTCAGATTTGAGCAGGCAGCTAAAGATCACCATCAGGAAAACCCTTACTATGAAAGACAATCCAAAGTCAATAGAAGAAAGTATCTTGTAGGGAACAGAATATGCCAGAAAAAAAGTAACAAAACAATTATGATTAATGCCCTTTAATAAAATACTGTGCCCATGAAGAGATAATAAAGTTCTAAAACTTCACACAACAGAAGAATTCTCATAAGTTGAACATACTCTTATAGAAATTAATAACAATAGAAAAATTGGGAGATAAAGACAAATTGTCCACGAAGTACAACAAGAACAAAAGATCAGAAATAAAATTCTAGAAGCCTAATTTAAGAGTTGAACAAAAAGGGGACAGAATCTTCAAAAATTCAAGAACATTTCTAAGACCTGAAGAATATGTTTCCAGAACAGAAGAGTCCATCAAGTATGTAGCACAATGGATAGAATTAGACCTACATCAAGATACATTTTCATGAATTTCAAAGCATCGAGGGCAAGCAAGAGGTCGTAGAAGTTTCCAGAGCAAGCAGACTGGTTTCATCCAAAGAGTTAAGAATCAGCATGGCATCAGACATCTCAACAGTAACATTCAAAGTATGAAGACAATGCCAACTGAATTCTGAGGCAAAATGCCTTTTAACCAAGAATCCTATATCCAGGCAAACCATCAGGTATTAAAGTATAACAAGGATGTTTTTAGATACACAAATTCTCAAAAAATGTCATCTCCCATGTACCCTCTCTGGAAACCCCGGTGGTGTGGTGGTTATGTGCTACAGCTGCTAACCAAAAAGCTGGCAGTTCAGATCCACTAGGTGCTCCTTGAAAATTCTATGGGGCAGTTCTACTCTGCCTACGGGGTCACTATGAGTCAGCATCGGTTCGATGGCACTGGGATTTTTTGTTTATTTTATGTACCCTCTCTGTAGAGACATTTTATAGGGAAAGAGAATGAGTAGGTAGTCACTGGAAACCCTGGTGGTTAAGTGCTACACCTGCTAACCAAAAGGTCAGCATTTTGAATCTGCCAGGGGCTCCTCAGAAACTATGGGGTGGTTCTACTTTGTCCTATGGGGTCACTATGAGTCAGAATCAACTCGATGGCAGTGGGTTTGGGGATTTTTGGGTAGGTAGTCACTGCTAGACAAGATACAAAAGGATGTTGGTAAAAGGTCGTTAGTCTCTTGACTGACAGATGATAGTGACCTGGACTGGGTAGAAAATGATTGTCTTAGCACGTGTGCCAATACCATTAAATTTATAAGAAACTTGCATAAGTATCAAGAATGCTAATTTCTTTCCAGAAGATACTTCATGTGGAGAGATTGGTTTCAGAGCATGTTTAGGATGATTTTCCTTTTAAAGGAGCAAGGGAGTTGGTATAATTACAGGGGCAAGGAACTCAGTTGCTCACCAAAAGGTCAGCAGTTCAAATCCACAGCCACTCTTTAGAAACTCTCTGGGACAATTCTACACTGTCTTACAGGGTTCCTGTAAGTCGGAACCTACTTGCTGGCAACAGTTTTGGTTCAGTGGGTTTGAAGATTGAATGGTGGAGGGGATCCAGGACTGAGCCTTCATGCCTGTCCCCCAGGGTTAGGGTTTCAGATATGGAAACAGATACCTTTCACCTGATGGCCCTTAGACTGGGGATGGGAGAAGTGGACAGTGTTTGATCTATGGTGCTTGACCCTAACCCCTACTCCCATTAAATGGGAAGAAATATGTGTCTTAGAATCAGTGGTATACAGCACATTAGACATTGAACTGAGCATATGTATCTCTAACCCTTAAGGGAGCATGTTACTCTGACCATTTTACAGACAAGAAAATGGGGGTTTAGAGGGGTCCCACAGCAAAAGCATTTGCCAAGAATGTTTTCATTCATCAGAAATTAAAGCTGGAGGTTGTAGAAGACCAGATGTTGTCACAGTTCCAGCATGGGCAAGGCCAGCTAGCAGTGCTGTGGTGTTATCCCCATGGTCCATGAGCACCAGGAAACCAGGAATAACTGTTGCACAGTGGAACTTGAAGGAATTGATGGAACTATACCAGGAGTGGAGCCTAGCAATTTGACCCAACACGGGAAACCAATTGGCCAGACTTGATAAGAACACAAATAACATTAGTCAGAAGTGGAGAAATGGGCACCCCAAAGGACAGTTACGGTTTCGGTTCTTCTCCCATCCTACATACAGCCACTCAGACACTGAGTCCAGGGTTCTGACTCTGCCTCTCCTACTTACTAATTTCACATCTGAGTTTTCACAACACAAGGGTGCCCAGGGAGGCTACCAGGCTGCAAGAAACTCCCAGAAGAGGGCTCAGACTGTGCCTTCTGTGATCAGCCGGCATCTCTGCAAGCTCCCCACTCAGTATGTGTTAAGGATGGACCTGAGAATTACTCCAGCATATTCTGGCAGAGATATCTTGAGCTTCATTTGAGCTCTTAACAAATGCTAAAGTTTTGGCCTCATACAAGGAGGATCCTTTTATTACAATTGGTGGATACCAGGAAAGGGGAGGAGGGATGAAGAGGGATGTCTGCAAGGTGGGAATCCCACTGGATTTTGGGAAGAATCTTGAGCTGGAACCCGGACGCCGTGAGGATTTCTCTGTGAATCTTTTGCTCTTCTCGCTTTATCATTTTCACCTTGTAAATGCACTGTTTTGTTTTTTTCTATATTTCTCCAATCTGTGTCATAAAGTATAAAAAAATCCCACAAAAACCAAAGCTGTTCCTGTCAAGTCAATTCCAACTTATAGCAATCCTATAGGACAGAGCAGAATTGCCCCATAGGGTTTCCAAGAGCGGCTGGTGGATTTGAACTGCCAACCTTTTGGTTAGCCGCTGAACTCTCAACCACAGTATCACCAGGGTTCTATCACACAAAATGTGGCCATGCTAAATCTCCCCTTCTTCCTAGTAGCAACTTGTTTCAGAGACAGACTCCAACACTTAATACAGTGAAATTAATAAATCAACAACTCACAATGTCTTAGTATAGATTCTCAAAAGAAAAAGTGGTTTGAACTGAGTCCTAATGTCCACCATACAACCCTCTTACCACAGCTGTGGAATAAACATGCTCAGCACCTCTCTGGGATGGAAGGGCAGTTCCTCCAGAAGTCAGTGTGGGCAGATTTTAGCAATTATCCTCCACTGGGAGAATCTAGTTCTAAAATACCATAACTAGTTTAATGCTTCTATTGACCTCAAGGACTATTCCTTATTTGGCTTTGTACCGCTCCCAATGCCTTGCCTGTGTCTTCAAGAGATGACTGCTTCTGAACTTTTTTTTTTCTGTTTTAATTCCTTCAAAAGCATCAGCTTCTCCCAGCACATTGAATAGTTTGCATGCCAAGCACAGTGAAATGTTTACATGCCATTTCTTAAAGATAGATACTGAAATAAAAACCAAGTTAAGGAAGAGACTGGAAAAGGAGAGACAAAGAGTATCCAAGTGTTACAGGTGCTTGTGACAATCTCCTTTTGAAATAATCAGATGCTTAAAACCCTGTGGAGCACACTTAGACCAATGCTCACAGGGTCCATGATTTCAACTGCTGGGGATGGCAGTCACCAAATGGATCACAGCCCTGAAAAGTCGAATACAGTCAACACAAAAGCAGAATTCTATTTACAAAAGGGTGATTTATAAGACTTTTTAGGAATGTGTCTAAGGCATCACCAGCCTTGGCCCGCTTGGGATTGCTGCCTGATTTCAACTGGTGAGTCCTCGGCTAGGCATTGACTTGGCACCTTATGTTGAGTCAGGGGGCCGTGGTGGTTTGGGGTCTCCTGCCTTCTCACTAATTTAACTAATTAATTGCTGTCAAATCAATTGCAGCTGATGGTGACTCCATAAATGGCAGGCAGACATGTGCTCAATTTCAACGCTTGATTTTTTCACAAGCAGGTGGCCAGCCCTCTCTTTCAAGTTGCTTCTGGCTGGACATTGTAAAAGGTCCTTCTTTGCCTGTAGTAACAGTTTTGTATTGGACTCTGGCCTGATATAAGTATGGTCACTATAGCTCTTTTGGTTATGGCTTGATTGATACATCTTTCTCTGTCCTTTCAACCTGAATCTCAAATGTATGTCTCTTACAGGCAGCATAGCATGGGATCTTGTTTGTTTTTAATCCATTTTGCCAATTTTGCCTTTGGATTGGAATATTTAATCCACTGACATTTCATTCATTGACATGCCTCTTAGAGTAAAGAATTTGCTTTCATCTTTCCCTTTATCACTGAAACCCTGGTGGCATAGTGGTTAAGGCCTACAGCTGCTCACTAGAAACTTAACAGTTCAACTCTGCCAGGTGCTCTTTGGAAACTCTGTGAGACAGTTCTGCTCTGTCCTATAGGGTAGCTTTGAGTTGGAGTCGATTGGATGATGGCGGGTTTTTTTTTTTTGGTTCTTCCTTTTGTCTAGAAGATTTCACTCTTTCCTACACTGGCATCTTCTCATAATTCAGGACTCTTGTTGACTGCCACCTTCTCAGAGAGACCTTCCACAACTACCCCTTCAAAAACAGTTCCCACCCCAATGACTCCATCTTCATACTTTTTTCCTTCACAGCATTCATCATGGTTTGATTTGTTTATTTTTAGTGTATTGGAGAGTTGTCAGTTTCTCCACTAGAATGTAATCTTCATGAGACATGGGCTTTATTTGTTTTCTTCTATATCCCTAGAGCCCAGAACACATTTTAAATACAGTTAAAAAGAAACCCAAAGCCAGTGGGGTCCAGTTAACTTGTGACTCTGTTATAGACAGATTCATGGTGACTCTTCTATAGACAGAGTAGAAGTGCCCCATGGTGTCCAAAGAACACCTGGTGGATTTGAACTGCTGATCTTCTGGTTAGTAAGCATAGCACTTAACCACTACACCATAAGGGCTCCCCAGGTATAGTGGGATTCAATAAATACAGGATGACTGAATGAACAAACTAGTTAAAAAAGATACAAGTAAGCTGAAGAGCCAGCACTCACATCTAGGCAGTCCTATCCAAGCTCTCCTGCTTTTAACCACGTTGAGCAAAACCTGGTTCTCTTGTCAACGGCAGCACCATCGTTAATTGCTTGTTTGCTAGCAGACAGGTGGGCGATTGGAACCCCCAGCCCTGTTTCGCAGCAGAAAAGCCCTACGGACCTCGTGCTCTCCTGTAAAGATTACACCATTGGAAACCCTATAGGGTTTTACTGTGTCCCAAGGGGTCACTAAGGGTTAGAATCCATAGCAACGGTTTTTATTAGGTCTGTCAATGGCAGGATTCATATATCAGCATTGCAATAGGTGGATATAAGGCATACATCGTCACTTGCACCATCAGAAATGCATTCTGATGCCTATGGACCCAGGAGCAAGTTCTGCAAAATGTATAAGACTTTGAAGTCTCATCGATTTCAGACTGAATCAAGGTTGGGGCAGACAAGAGAGGCCAAACTAAAAAATCTCTATTATCATTGCCATAACTGTGCTGTCAGCCCAGTTTTCCAGCCACCCCATGCATCCGCCACCAAGGGGGGAGAAGGGAGCAAGCGGAGCTAACTAACCGGGAAAGGAAGAGCTGCCAATCGCAGAGGGAATGCTAAATATACGGAATGATAACACGGACAAAACTCATATATGCGAGAAATTTCAGATTTTTGTACACCAATAAATGTGAAAAATCAAGTGAAATTCCTTGTTTTCCAAGAAATCTACCCCCCAAAATGACTCAAGATAAAGTAGAAAACCTGGGTAGAAGTTGAAAAAAATCATCAGAGTCATATATTTGACAATATCTGATAAATAGAAATTCTCGTATGATCAAGCAATTTCATTTTTGATACTATATGTACTCTGGATAAATACCCAGCCACATTCATAAGAAACTATATACAAGAAAATTTACTGCTGTATTGCATTCAAGGCAAAAATTCAGCCACAGTTTAAAGGGAATTCATAGCTTGGAATGAATTAGATCTACACAGATCATAACAGATCTCAAAAACATAACGGTGGAATAAGAAAAGCAAGTTGCAGAATGATACTGATAACAGTGCAGGACCATTTATGAAAACATACGCAGAACCACATTACCTATTGTCCACGGAAAACAACACTATGTATTGTCCACTGAGTTTACATATATATGATTGTACATATATGTAAAAGCATAAGATGGGACCGAAAGGATATAATCAAATTCATGACAACAGACAGCTATGGACAGGAGAGAGAAAGTTTGGGATGAAGTGGAGGTCAAAGGGGGCTTGAGACTTATTTGTATCGCATTAATATATTTTTGGATGAATTTTCAAGAGACAACATATTCATATTACCTATGTAACATTTAATTCAAAGCATAGAGGTAGAAGAAGATTTGGAAATAAAAATACCACAGTATTAACATTAATTAATTTAATTTCAAGTGGTAGGAATACGGGTGATTATTTTTTCATTTATTCTGTATACTTTTAAATATCTATGTGCATCAGCATTGGATAGGTATTTAAAAATACATAGTCGGGTTTAAGAAAAAAAGCCACTTGCGCATCATAATAAATAGTATATTATTTATGTAAAATCTCATACACAATAAAAACAAAATAATTTTATATAAACACCTAAGTATGTATACCTGTGGGAAATGGTTTTGCTTTTATTGTGTATGAAATTTTATATTTATATAAATCTCTGTATGAATGTGTCCATATAAATTAACAAAAAATGATATGAAAAGATGTATATCAAGCTAATAATAATTATCTCAGCAGAGGAGATCAAGATGGGGTCAAAAGTCAAAGGATATTTAAACCTTGTGTGCAAAGTTTTAATACTTTGCGATAATTCATGTGCTACTTGTGTAATTAAAATGTAACATACAAAATTTTTCAGAGAATTGCCCAGTCCAGGTCCCGTTTAGATCCTCTAGTGCTGATTACTGCCAAGAGTGACGTTTTCTTTCAGAGACACGGGACCCCGAGACACGGAACCCGGGTTTTGTGGGTTACGCCCAGGTTCTTGTCTAACCGACCGTGTAGATTTTTGCACACTTGTTTTCTTTCTGCCTTAAAACCTATTTGAAACGAGTTAGGGGGGTGGGTCTAAATATTAGAGCAAGTAATTTTTTCAAAGATACAGTATGTTCTAAATTATTCTATTTGGTTCAGAGAAAACACACATTAGACAAAAATATACACTGATAAAGACGGAAAACAATTTTAGGAACACTAAACGCGCAAGAACATAGTAAGTAGCGATCTGAAACACCGAATCACCATAGAGGTAGCGTGGCCGAGCGGTCTAAGGCGCTGGATTAAGGCTCCAGTCTCTTCGGGGGCGTGGGTTCGAATCCCACCGCTGCCAGGATGACGTTTTTGGCTGCTGAGTTTCCACCCGGCTTCGTTTTGCGCACGCGTCAGCGCCATCTTCCGAATGAATGGAGCCGTGGCGGGGGCGGGCCTGCCCTGGTTTGGGCGGGGCATTGTGGGTAAGAGGAAGCACGGAATCCGCCCAGCTCCCCCCACGTGTCCGCCGGAGTTTCTCCACCAGCAACATGGCCGCTGCCAGATAGAGAGCCCGGCCGCCGCCACTTCTGCAGCCCGTGCTTACCTGGGCCGTTGCCGCCGCTCGCGTGCGGCCACCGCGGAGAGGTGAGTCCCGAGTTTGCTGTGTCCAGACCTAGCTTTCCATTGGCTGCACTTAAGAGGTAGGCCTGGCCTCCCAAGTAGGCCAAGGAGGCCCGGGCCGTGCCATGCCGTGCCCGGGGGCTGGGGTCCTCTCGCGACCCAGGCGAGAAGGTCCGGCAGCCCACTGCAAAGGCCAAGGCTGGCCACGGACTCCGACCCTTCGGCCTGTCTTGGGAGTAGGAGAGGCCAAGACAGTCGGCAGTGACTCAGGGTCTATCTGCCTTACCCCGCCCGGGTCGGCCGGTTTCCTCCAGGGTCCCCCGTCCGCAGGCAGCTGGTGTCTGGCCGGCTAGCGGCGATAGCTCCTTGGGGGGCGTGAGGAGAGGGCCTGAGCACCCGCGAAGGAGGCGGTACCCATTGGACAATGTGGCTCGGGCCCAGGTGGCCCGCCCTAATGGATGCGGGAGAGGGTACCCCGAGACAGCCCGGGCTCCCTGCTTGCACCTGAACCAAATTAATCGCAGCCGTATCAGGCCCGAAATTTTTCATTGATTTGTTCAGACTTATTTATTGAGAGTCAACTATGTGCAGCGGATACCACCCTGACCATTTGATGACAGTGGGTGACGGCAAGCCTAAGTAAACAAATAAATAAACAAAGTCGTTGTGATCTGTTAAGTTTTAGAATTGATTTGGGGGCAGGAAGAAGAGATATTAGAAACTGCTACAGTTTTTTAATCCGTAAAATAGGCATAATAGAAATTCCTACCTTTTAGGGTTGTGAGGGCTAAATGGAGTAAGAAAGGCGAGCCCTCTGTCCGTAGCACTTGATCTGTGGGCAAGTCTCAGACCCTCAGACATTGGGAGAAAACAACTTACCGAATGAACGTGTCCATCCATAGGTTACATTTCCTCACAGCAGCTCTTCTGCGGGAAGGTGTTTTCACTCTGCCCATTTTAATGTGAAAAACACTGAAAGAGAGCATCACATACCAACGTGCAGAGTGGCAGTGATTGGCAATCAGCAGAGGTGGGGTTTGAACTCGTGGCGTTTAGCTTGACAGTCCAGGCTTTTACCCACCACGCTATACTGCCTTTTCTTGGAATAACGTGGTAGTGTAGTGGTTAAGAATAAAGAGCTTTGACATCAGCTTATCCTCAGGTTCTCATCTTGGCTTCGCTGGTCCCCACAACTGTGACCTTCTTAAGGCTTGACCCATGGGTTTGTTGGGAAGATAATACGAGAATGTTTATGTAAAGTCCTTAAAGAAGGGCCTGGCAAGCTGGGTTAATTACTCCTTCCACCTAAGTCAGGCCAACTGGTCTGCCCGAGGGGGAAAACTAGGTGACTCAGAGAGGAGAGATGTTTTGTCAAAGGACATACAGCCAATTACAAGCTGGCAAGAAGCCAGGCATTGTGACTACTTGCCCTGGGCCCTTTCCCCTTAATCCTGTTGTGCCCAGCCCTACATCAAGTGACCGTGATCATTTTTAGCCTCTGGGGTTTATTGGGAAGCTACTGTATTACTGATAGTGTGTGATGTCACAAGGTGGGGGTCTTTAGGAATTTTTTAAATCAAATAAATGAGTGTGTGCCACAAATTACTTTTTTTTTTTTTTTTTTTTTTAAACGGGGTATTGTATATAGTGTCTCAATTTCGGGTAGGGGGAATAGAAATTTTGAACAATTTTATTTGTTATGCGTATGTACCAGTAGGCCCTAGCGGGGGTCCTGGGGTATAGCTAATGAGTATACTTCATGTGTATCATCAAACACTTACTAAAGCAGGCTGGTAGAAGGGACAAGAAAAATAAATCCATACTACCTACCAAAATTCAGACAAACTCAGGTGATACAGCATGCTTCCGTTAGTGAAAACGTATGCTATTAACAAACAATTCAAAGCAGATAGTATCTGAGTCACTGAAGGGTTAACTCCATTATATTTTCTCACTGCACCCCACTGTACTCCCTCTGTCCATCAGCTAGGGACCACCTCTTTTCTGGTTGATTGACAGGTTAGATTCGTGGGTGCAGTGTGAATGTACCCAGCTAGGCCTTCAAGTACCTCCTCTGCTCTGGACCCCTCCTTAGTTTCCTCTGGTTGTTCTTGTCCCCTTTCCGTTTATTGAGTAGCTCCCTGGTGGGGACAGAGGCCATTCTAGTTTTCTGGGCCCAAATCCGTGGAGCCACTGCTGGAAAGTGCCCCTATGGCCACAAAACACCGTGTTGAGCCCCAAGGTGGTCACAGGTTTACTGCTTTGAGAGCTTGGCTTGTGGTGACTAGAAATCTTGCTGCCTTCCTACTGCTAGTAAGCATCAGAGGTGGGATTTGAACCCCTGTGTCTTGGCTCTTGTACAGTTCGATTTGCTCATGAGGCCCGTACTGTGAGGCTGCTGAGGCTGGATGGGGCCTAGTTAGGCTCACTAGGTTGAGGGTCTGTGGCTGCCTGCTTTAACACACTAAGTTCACTCAGTTGTTCTTTCTGCTATATTGAATGTCGGCTCTGTGCAAGGCTCTGATCTCAGGACTAGGAGGATAGCAGTGAATTGGAGGCAGAAAAAAAAAGGCAACAACAAACGAACAAAGCCACGACTGACCGGTTGCCCAGGTGCCACCTGTGCCATACCCAGTCCCCTGGAGCTGCCGCGCCAGCCCCTGAGCCATGGGGGACCTGCCAGGCCTGGTGCCCCCTCCATCACACTGTGTGTCCAGCCCAGTGACCAGCTGGTCTTTTTCAAGGTGGGCTGGCAGCACTTGGGCCCAGATGGAACTGTCAGGCTGTCCACCAGCTCCTCCTGCAAGGTGGAGGTAAAGATCAAGCCCCCCAACAGTACAAGTCCAGAGCATTTCCACTGGTGCCAGGCTCATCCTCCTGGAACTGAAGTCTGAAGAACCTGATGGAGACAGCATTGGCTATATGGGCATACGTGACACAGGAAGTGTCAACCGAGAGGAGAGAACGGCAGCGCATCCTGATCACCATGTGGTTCAGGAAGACAAGGACCTTTGAGACGATGTGGCAGGTCAAGTTCTACAGCAATCACAAGGGAGATCACTGCCAGTGGGGAAGCCCCTTCTCTCTGAGTACAAATGCGAGCTCAATGAGACGCAGTCCCTCACGGGTGAACAGGGAGTCCCTCCCAAGACAAAGTCTCTTTCTGATGTTACTGGACCATCTCTTCAGAAATCTGCTTTCAGGTAAACCAGCCCAAGCCTTATCGAAAGCACACCACGTCGTGGCTGTATTGATGACCTACTAGCCCCAATTATTCTGCAGGTATAATTCCCCTCTGATGCAGTATCCCTGTTGTAAGAGATCCTGGCGCGCCATCCCTGGAAGGATGCCTCTCTGTCTCTTGTGCTGGTGATCCTGCATCCACTTGTTTACGGTCCTGCTACTGATCAGGTGACTGGAGCTCAGTGGAAGCGCCACTCTGTCCTGTGCTTGATGGATCCACGGAATGACTGTGATAGTTTGTTTCCAGGTTGAGTGATTTCCCCCTTTTCTGTAATGTTAAATAGAATTGTAATAAGCTTAACATGTGTGGTTCTCCCATGTGTAACATATGCACTGCCGTCGAGTCGGGTCCAACTCATAGCAACCCTGGCGGTCAGAGTAGAATTGCCTCACAGAGTTTCCAAGGAGAAATGGCGGATTTGAACTGCTGACCTTTAGGTTAGCAGATGTAGCACTTAACCCACTGTGCCCACCAGGGTTTCCATGTGTAATATGGTAACATGTAATTTGCAACGTTTTCCAGGACCAACTTTGTGAAAATGTAAACAGCAGTGAACAATGCTCAAGTGTTGGCTTCCTGTAAATGGCTCTGCTTATTCAGGGAGGGATGGTGACAAACAGGAGAATGAGTGTTTGATAAATATAACTTATTGACACTCTTTGAGGTAACTTCAGATATTCCACGTATGTCTTAGTAGAAATGGGAAAAGTCATGATTGTGAATTACTGTTAAATAGGTTTCCTCTGGCAAAGCTACCATCGTGTTGACGTGTGCATATTACGGCCTCTCACACAGTCCCCTTCCCAGAACTTTGTAAAACTGTATGGAGCTGTAGTCAACTTTTGATATTTCTTAATAATGGCATCGAAAAACATAAACAAAAACAAAATCCACAACAACTCAATGTAGTTGTGCCCGAGGAGACTGAAGATCTGAGAGGCCCTTGTATGGAACTTATATTCTCATGCAGAAGGCATGTTTCTGTTGTTGAGTGCCGTGGAGTTGGTTCCAACTCATAGCCACCATGTGCACAACAGACGAAACACTGTGTGGTCTTGTACCGTGCCCACAATCATTTTTATGCTTACACCCGTCGTTTTGGCCACTGCATCAATCTGTCTCGTCGAGGGTCTTCCTCTTTTTCACTGACCCTCTGCTGTACCAACATGATGTCCTTCTCCAGGGCCTGAACTTGCCTGACATGTGCAAAGTATGTAACATACAGTCTTGTCATCTTTGCTTCCAAGGAGCACTCTGGTTGTATTTCTTCTAAAACAGAAGGCAGACATCCCATAAACGAACAGACCAACCCCAAACCAAACCCACTGCTGCTGAGTCAATTCTGAGTCGTAGCAACCCTATAGGACAGGGTAGAACTGCTCTGTAGTTTCCATGGAGCACCTGGTGATTGCTGACCTTTGGTTAGCAGTCATAGTGCTTAACCACTGCCCCAGTAGGGTTTCCAGCTGGTAGACCAGGTGATCACATATTTTGACAAGACCCTGAGGCAAATAAAACAAAGATGTAGTGACTGGGGCGAGGAGTCTCTCAGATAGGACCGTCAGGGAACCTGTCTCTTCCTGGCATGGGCTGGTGGTAATACTCCGTGAAAAGGAGCCAGCTTTACAGAGTCCTGGAGGAACCAGTGTAGCTGGCCAGCAGAGGGCCTGAGGCAGGCTGGGGCCTGGTCTGCCCCGGTGCATGGTAAGAGGACGGGAGGCACAAGACCATGCAGGGCCCTTGAGTCAGAGGCTTTTGAGTAGGGAGATGAGGCAATTTACTTTTTAACAAGGACAGCTCTGGCTCTCCCTGGGAGATTGGGACGTAGGGAAGGGGGAATTCAGGGAAGCTCACTGGATCAGTGTTTCTGAGATTGTGTGTCAGGATTTGTTAGTGAGATGGGAAATCGTTTTAGGGAGCCAACGTTTTTGTTTTTTAGCGAGCATCTGAGTGATGGCGGATGGGGACTGGTTTGTGCTGGCAATGATGGAGTTGTTCAGCAGCTTGGAGAAGTTGGAAATCGGGGACTTTCTTGAACCTCTGCCTCCTAAGAGCCAGCTTTGTGCTGATTTTCTTAATTCAGTAAATCCTTCGGTTAGCTGGTTATGGTTAGAAAGGCATGTGGGCACCCGCAGACATCGGCAGATCCCAAACCTCTGTCTGTTGGGTGTCTGCTCAGTGTCTGGGCCCAGGCCAGCAGGCAGAATAGTGCTTCCCAGAAAAGAAGGGGATTTTGGGAGGCTTCCACTGGTACCCTTTTAGTACATGTGATCTATTCCCTGGCTTGCCTGAAAATTCCCAGTCTCTGTGCAGTCCACAAGAGGTTGCAGAGAAGGAAGGTGCTTGCCATAACGTGCCTGCGGCACTTGGGCCCTGTGCAGACAGAGGAGGCTCATGTGCCCTCCTTCCAGCCTCTGCCTGGCCACCACAGGTACTTAGAACTCTGTCAGTTTGAGGCTTCTGATTTTCGTCTAGGCCACCACCTTCCCGTCTGGAATCTAGTCTGTCTTTTCCACCCTTGCCAAGCCTTCCCCTACTCAGAATCTTTTCGTAGCTCCTGTTAAATAGCCTTCCTGCAATTCATTTATTCAGACGACAAATAAGTATTGAGTGCCTGCTGAGTGCCAGGCACTGTGCTAGGCTGTGGGGACACCCCAAACCACAAACCAGAATCACTGCTGTTGAGTTGCTTGCTACTCATGGTGACTCCTATAGGACAGAACTGCCCCATAGGGTTTCCAAGGCCCTAAACCTACAGAAACAGACGACCGCATCTTTCTCTTGTGGAACAGCTGATACTTCTGAGCTGCAGACGTTTCATTTAGCGGTTGAATGTTTTCATACTGCACTGCAGGAGCCTCTGGGGGCACAGCGAGGGACAGAATAGACTAAAATCCCTGCCTTCCTGTAGTTCACAGGGCTGGGCCTGAGGCAGATAAAACACTGCTGTACTCCGTGGCAGGGTGATACTGCTCTGGAGAGAACCAGGGCAGGGATGCGAGTTGGGGGTTGCAGTTCTGAAGAGAGTGGCTCGAGAAGGTCTTAGTGAGAAGAAGCCATGGGAGTGGGAACCTGCGGAAGGGGAAGGAAGGAGTGCCCTGGTTTTTGGGGGGTAGAGCAGTTGTATAGGCCTAAGAAGGGAAGTCAGGTCAAGTGAGATCTGATCAGATCAGAGAGAAGGGCCATGGTACAGGGGCAGGTTTGTGTGGGGTGTGGAGACTTTGGCTGTTGCTCTCGGGGAGCTGTGAAGCCTTTGAAGGTTTTAGCAGGTTGGCATGACCTCATGCTCCTGCTAGGCTTTCACAAGAATTACTGGCTGTGGGGTTGAATGAAGGTGGCAAGGGTGGAGCCAGGGAGACCAGATAGGAGACTGTTACCCTCATCCAGGCATGAGGTGGAGCTGGCTGGCCTGGAGAGGTGGCAGTGGGCAAGGGTGTGGAGTGACAGAGAGGGATCAGGGATGATGCCAGGGGTTTTGGCCTGAAGAAGCTCAAAGAATGTGTGTCTGTGATAAGTGCAATGGTTTTTGGTCGTGACTTTGTGGCCTCAGGTGACATTGAGCTCCTGGTGAGATGCCAAGCCTTTTTACATTCATTTTTGGTCCTGCTGAGTCTGCCAAGGACAGATTCAGTGTGGTGCTGGTGAGTCTGTAACTTTTCTAACCCCTGGGCTCTCCTGTGGGAACCCTGGTTGTGTAGTGGTTGAATGCTATGTCTGCTGACCAAAAGGTAGGCAGTTCAAATCCACCAGACACTCCTTGGAAACTCTGTGGGGCTATTCTGCTCTGTCCTATAGGGTTGCTATGAGTTGGGATCAACTTGATGACAGGGGGGTTTGTTTTTTTCCTGTGGGCTTTTATTGATGGTGGCATTATATGTAACTGAACAGCTTTGTTCTCTCCCCTTTTTAAATAAGTTGTGGTTACGTGAGCAGTAACAAAAACATCTTCATTTTAACTGTTTTTAAGTGACACTGGCTACATTCTTCAAGTTGCTGCACCCATGCTAACCCTCCTTTTCTGAGTTGTTCCTTCCTCATTAACAGTGACTCACTGCCCCCTAAAGGCCCTGTGTAGTCACTCGAGTTGCTTTTGTCACTTGGATCTCATAAAGATCATAATGTTAAAAGAGCATAATGTTCAAGGTAGACTTTTTTTTTTTTTTAAACTAGTTAAGCTAAACTGTTGCTTGATTTTCAGAAGACTTGGGTTATTTTTGGTTTAGGTTTAAAGTTTATCTGTGGGCAGTGGTTTCAGAGGTTCATCAAGCTCTCATGTTCTGCATGTTTCTACTTGTGCAGCGCGGTGACATGGATTATATCCTGTGAGTTGTGCACACATTCTTGGCCTCATTTTTCTGAGCTGTTTTTCCCCCAGTCACACAAGCACACTGCTCCCTAAGGTTTGCTTAAACCTTTTGAGTTGATGTTGTCATTTTGATCCCATATTGGAAACCCTGGTGGCATAGTGCTTAAGTGCTATGGCGTCTACCCAAAGACTGGCAGTTAAAATCCACCAAGGGCTCCTTGGAAACTATGGGGGAGTTCTACTGTGTCTATAGGATTGCTATGGGTCGGAATGGACTCAAGAGCAATACCCTCATTGGTATTATTATTATTATTACTTGGTATCACTTTGCCTTTGACTCGATTTGAAAGTTCTATACCTATACTGGCTGTTCCCTCTTTTATTGTTCTTATGTTATTGTCATTTACAGATGAACTTTTTGGTTGCCTATTGTAATCCTTTTGGTTTTTGGATAGTCCATGAGAGTTCAGTTCCTAAGATGGAATCTTGCTGGTAAAGTCTTGTGTCTGAGGTTCAGGCTATGGTCTCATGTTGTTTGTTCTCACCCCAAAGGATTCTTTTTAATTTTGTAAGTTTGGTTTGACTTTCACATATCCTTTTAATTTGTCTTTGTCTGGAAATGTCCTAATTTCATCATTGTATTTGAATGAGAGTTCTGCTAGATATGGTATTGTTGCTTGACAATTTTTAATTTCTTTCAAGGTTTTATATAGGTCATCCCATTGTCTTCTTGCATGCATGGTTTCTACTGAATAATCAGAGCTTAGTCTTAATGCTTCTCCTCTGTATGAGGCCTTTTGTTTTTCTCAAGCTGATCTCAGAATTTTTTCTTTGTCTTTGGTGTTAGCAAGTGTAGTTATGAGATGTCTTGGTGATTTTGTTCTAGGGTGTATCGTATGCAGGGTTTGTTGAGCTTCTTGGATGGTCATCTTTTCATCTTTCATGATATTAAGAAAATTTTCTGTTAGCAGTTCTTCAGTATCCTCTCTGTGTTTTTCTGTTTTCTCACAAACTTTTGCTTTTGATTGTGTTCCATATAATTCTAGGAATTTCTTCTTCCTTTTTTTTTATGTTTTTTTGCTCTTTTTTTCTGATTTTTCCTCAGAGATATATGCAAGTGATTGTCATCAGTTTCACTGACCCTGTGTTCCGTCATTTCACACCAGCTCCTCAGTCCTTTTATGATGCTGTCTGTTTCTGAAATCTTGTTTGTCTTTTGGATTTCTAATTGTTGTTTTTGTATGACTTCTAGTTGTGAATTTATTCTGGCATTTTATACCTATATTATTTTTCCTAATTTTTCCATGATTTTGTCTGCCTTTTCCATGAATTTGTCTATTTTTTTCCTCATTTTTGTTTGCTTTTTTGCTTTAACTCTTGGATAGATCTGAATATTAGAGATTTGAGTTCGCTGTCAGTAATTCTTGTGCCTTCTACTGGAAGATCATCTGGTGTTTTATTTTGGATGCCTACTGGAACCATCCTGTCCTGTTTTTTTAAAATATGTTTTGATTTTGCCTGCTGTCTTTGGAACATCAGTGGTTATTTTCTTAGTTTATTGACTGTAGATATGTTAGTTTTGTACTGCCTTTTGGTTATGTCAGAATGGGGTGTGTATGTTCTTTTTTGTTTGCTCATCTGTGGTTGCAAAACCTTTCACCTCATTGTCCAGTGGGCAGGGCCAGTTTCTCAGCTATAGTGCAGCAGGGCAGGTCCAGTGAAGAGGAGGGGCTGAAGTGGGCTGTTGTGGCATGTATGAGGGCCAACAAGACAGGCTGAGAATCAGTGCTGGGCAAGTTCCGGTAGGCTGAGCCCATGCTGCTTGTGGATGTGATGTTCAACACATGGTGCAGGTAGACAGGAAGGATGGGGAGGTTGTGATGTGTGGAGCTAGAATGGGTATGAAAAAGAGAAGAGGGAGTGAAACAGGAACTCAAAACAAGCAAAGATGAATGCTAAGGGAGTTTGCCATTGGAAGGGAGGAATAAGAAACTGAGAAATGGAGAAAAAGAGGAAGGGAAAAAACTGAATAAGCATGTGAAAGGAAAAAGGTACCAGGGGTCTCACCAGTGCTGCGGCAGCAAAGAATGAGCAAGGGTCTCCCAGGCAACGTGATACAGTCTAGCTAAAAGGGAAAAAGATGTCATGTGGTGTCAGGTACTCAGGAGACAGGAAAAGGAGGTAAAGAGAGCGGTGATAACTGAGAATTGAAGAAAAACCTATTTAAAAAAAGCCAGCCTATTGCTATCGAGTTAATTCTGACTAATAGTGACCCCACAGGACACGTAGAACTGTCCCATGCGTTTCCAAGGAGCACCTGGTGGATTCAAAGTGCTGACGTTTTGGTTAGCAGCCATAGCAGTTAACCACAATGCCATGAGGGTTTTCTGAAGAAAGACAGGAAGGAAAAAAGAAAAAAAAGAAATACCCCCAGGGATCCCACTGACCCAGATACACAGACTGGGGAGGCTATGCAGTACAGCCCAGCTGGAAGAGACTCCCAAGCTGCAAAAAGAAAAAGAGCAAACAGACAAAACACAACAAAGCAAAATATAAAACAAAGCAACGGCAGCAACAAAAGCCCTGAGGATCCATCACTGTGGTATCACAGCTCAGAGGAGTTGTCCCCCAGTTGAATGGCATTTCATAGCCTTTCAAGAAGAGGCCAAGATGGCACACAGAGCTCGGTGTTGGAGAGACAGGAGGGGAGGCACGGGACACCAACTACAGACACAGGGCACTCAGGGAACCAGCCATTGTGGGTGGGGTGAATTCAAGCAGTCTGGCCTGAAGAAGTTTCCTCCTGGCCAAGAGACTACAGCTGGGAAAGCTTGGGTGGCTGGGGGTTGGGAAGAGCGGGGTTAAAAAAAAAATCACTGCTGTCAGGTGAGTTCTGGCTCATGTGTGTAACTAGTTACCTGGTAACCTTTGTCCTGCTGGTAGCTCCTGACACTGCTTCCATGTGCTCCCTGTCTGGTGATCTCTGGGATATGGGGCAAATCCAGGCGGCGCAGAGGCTGCCCTCCCCAGCCAGTGGAGTGTGCTACTGCAGCTAGCCAGGAGGCTTTGGAGGTAGAGTAGCAGAGAGAAGATGAGGGGCAGGAAAATGTCTATCACTGGATATCAGGGGCTTTGCTTCTTGCTGTGATTCTGCCAAGCTGCTCCTCTGCGTTCCCTGTGTTGGAGTCTTCTGACAGGACTCCAAGGTGGTGAATTAGTGCTGGGTTAGCTATAGGGGACTTCTGCTCATATTTCTTGCTGTTTTCTATCAGTTTGTTATTCCACTTAGTGTTTGACTGAGGTCTTTTTGTTTGTTTCTTTAATTTTATTTTTACTGTGATGAAGTGAAAGTTGACAGTCCAAGTCAGTTTGCCATATAAAACCCCAAACACACACCTCTAAGAAACTCTGTGTGCTCTCTTCACTTGTGACAGCACACTCCTCCTTTCTACCATGTACTTCCGGTATCCACTCAGACAACACTTGTCTCCTCCTCTCCACTCTCCCCTCTAGAGAGGAACTGATTGGACGGCCTCATATGTATATTGAGCCAAGAAGATCTGCATTGTCTGCATCACTCTATGTCCCATGTTGTTAGGTGCTATCAAGTCTCCGACTCCTAGCAACCCTGTGCACAACAAAGTGAAGCTCTGCCCAGTCTTACGCCATGTCCACAATCGTCTTTGTACTTAAGCCCATGGTTACGGCCACTGTGTCAATCCATTCCGTTGAGAGTCTAACTCTTTTTTGCTGACTCTCTGTTCTACCAAACATGATTTCCTTCTCCAGGGACTGATCCTTCCTGACAAATGTCCAAAGTGTGTAAGATGCAGTCTTGCCATCTTTGCTTTCAAGGAGCACTCTGGTTGTATTTCTTCCAGAACAGATCTGTTTGTTCTTTTGGCCGTCCATGGTACATTCAGCATTCTTCTCCAACACCACAATTCAAAGGCGTCACTTCTGTCTTCTTTGTTCTTTGTCTGACTTTTGCATACAGATGATTCGATTGAAAATACCGTGGCTTGGGTCAGGTGCACTTTTGGGTCAGGTGACATCTTTACTTTGTATTACTTTAAAGAGAGCCTTTGCAGCACATTTTCCCAGTGCAATGCACCTTTTGATTTCTTGACTGATGCTTCCATGGGTGTTGATTGTGGACCCAAGTAAAATGAAATCTTTGACAACCTGAATCCTTTCTCCATTTATAATGATGTTGCTTACTGGTCCAGTTGTGAGAATTTTTGTTTTTTGATGTTGAGTTGCAATCCATACTGAAGGCTGTGGTCCTTGATCTTCATCAGTAAGTGTTTCAAATTTTCTTCACTTCGGGCAAGTAAGGTGTCATCTGCATAATGCAGTTGTTAATAAGCTGGCCTCCAATCCTGATGCCTTGTTCTTCTTCATATAATCCGTTTTTTTGGATTGTTTGCTGGGCACACAGATTGAAAGGGTATGGTGAAAGGATACAACCTTGACTCACCCCTTTCCTGACCTTAAAACATGCAGTATCCCCTTGTTCTATTTGCATGACTGCCTCCTGATCCATGTACAGATTCCTTAAGAGGAGAGTTAAGTGTTCTGGAATTCCCAGTCTCTACAATATTAGCCATAATTTATTATGATCCACACAGTCAAATGCCTTTGCCTAGTCAAAGGCAGGTAAACATCTTTCTGGTATTCTCTGCTTTTAGCCAAGATCCATGTGACATCAGCAATGGTATCACATCCAGGTTCCATGTCCTTGTCTGAAGCCAGCTTGAATTTCTGGCAGTTCCTTGTCAGTATGCTGTCACTTGTCAATATACTGTCACTTTTGAGTGATCTTGAGCAATATTTTACTTGTGTGTGATGTTAACAGTATTGTTTGACAATTTCTGCATTCATTTGGATCACCTGTCTTTGAAGTGGGCATAAACATGTATCTCTTCCAGTCAGTTGGCCAGGTGGGTGCCCTCCAGATTGCTTGGCACTGTGTCCCACCGTCCAGTTCAGTCTTCATCTGAAGAGTTGGCTTCAGTACAACTTGCAGTTCTTGACAGAGATCTTTATTTCTTCATTTGACACTTCAGGTTTGGAGATTGGTGTCTGTCTCTATTTTATTTGTTTTTTTGGGTCTTTGCTGTGACGGAATGACAGTGAGCATGATTCTTGTGTAGAATCTTTGATCAAATGTTCAGTAATGGCAGCTGGGCACACTCAGTTCCTCTAGTCTCATGATAAAGGAGGGAGCTGCTCATGGAGGCAATTCAAGACTGTAATCTTTACAGAAGCGCATCACCAGGCCTTTTTTCCCACAAAGCAGCTGATAGGTTTGAACTGTTGACCTTAGGTTAGTAGCTAAGCACTTAACCATTGGGCCACCATGGCTCCTTTACCCCCTGGTAACCACTAATAAACTTTGGTTTCTATGCATTTTCCTATTCTAGATGCTTCATATAAAGTGGCTATACAATATTTGTCTTTTTGTGTCTCACTTCACTCAGTGTAATATTGTAAAGGATCATGTCTATGCATGTATCAGAACTAGTTTCGTCTTTATGACTACCTATCCGCTTTATGGATGTATATCACGTTTTGTTATCCTCGCATCAGCTGATGGACAGTTGGTCTCTGCCTACCCTCCGGCCACAGTCCGTGGTGCTGCAGTGAACTACAGCGTTGTTTTGTATTCATCGTATTTGTTTTTCTGGTATCCTGTGTATGGCAACAGACAGTGGCTCTAATTTATAAAGTAAGGATTTCTTTTTAAAGAAGTTTATGTAAATTAAAGAAAGTCAGTTTATGTAAAGAAAATCAGATGTTAAGTAGGTAAGACATAAACTGGGATGGTGTTACTCAGCAGACAGGAGGTTTAGGATCTGCTGAGATCTGTGGATTCTCATGTGCCTTTCTAACCATTACCAGCTAAATAAGTAATTTACTTAATGAAAGTCAGCACAAAGCTGGTCCCTGTGAGGCGGAGGTTAAAGGTGTCCAGATATCCGTCTTCCTGAAGCTGCTGAACCGCTCCATTGTCTCTGTTCCCTCCCCTCAGTTCTCTTCTTTCCCCCTGCTGAGTTGAGTAATTTGCTGCAGTGTGCACAGAACCCATAAACTGTACTTACAGTTAAGTGGTTTATCAAGAGGTCACTGGGTCAACTCGGGAGTAGCTGGATACATCTCAGGAGACAGGATGTAGTTTGTCGGTCAGGACAGCGGTCAACCAGGACAACCCTGTCAGCTCCTCTCATGCTTGAGGCCCTTCTCTAAGCTGAGCACAGCTCTCTGCCACTGACTGCCAGCGTGCTGTCTGGCGTCCACATAGCTCTTGATGCTTTTGCTCTGCCCCTGGACCTCCCTGGGCCTCTGCCCTGCTTGGGCAAGTGGTACCACCCTTTTGACTCCGCCAGGTGCCCAGAGGCAGCCTGCTTGGTCAGCAAGCCTTCTGCCTGAACATGGGCTGACAGGCATCCCCGCAACCATGTGGTGGCCCTCCGGGTCCCATCTCCCGTGTCACAGCCGTTGACTTGTATTGCAGTTCTTTTAGGAGGCTCTCTTCTTCTCTCTCATTTTCTCTCTATCCGTCTCTAAAGACTTCATGTCCAGTTGGCTGCTTATTAGCAAGCTGCTTATTAATTTCAAGGCATGGCCCTCCCAGCCGGGCCATGAACTGACTAATCTTAACAAGTTCACATAATTCTACTGGGTGGTTCTATACACTCTGTTTGCCTAGTAATCCACTAATCCTTGCAAGATTGTGCCCAGCCAGTCATTTTGGAAGAACAGTAAACTCAAATCTGGAAAAGTTACATATGAGAAAAACCCATTTGACTGCACTAGCCCTGCGCCCTGCTGAGTTACTCCCCTCCTCTGTGGAAACCTGCAGCTTTCCTTCCACTGGTGCTCGCTGAAGTGTCTCCTGTCACCTGTAATTCCTTCCCCACTGAGGTCCAAAGTCTCCTGTCCTTCAGGGCCCAGGCCAGATGCCCCTGCCTGTTCTCACAACCCTACTCCAAGTAAGAAAGCTTTTCCCTTCTCTTCTCTGAACTCCAGTGCCCCTAGAGTTAACCTGGAATTTGAAGGCCTGGATTTGAAATGTGGTTGGTTCTCTTGCTGTGTGGCTGGGCAACACACACACATAAGATGTCTCCAAGCTAAAAAAAAAAAAAGTCCCCAGGCTCCAGTTTCCTCATCATAAAATGGAACTACCAAGCCTCCTCATGGAGTTGTTACATTGACTGTCGAGAGAAAAATGAAGAGGATCAGTTTTAGATACAAGAGCATCACAGAAAAGAGATGGATAGTATTCCATTCTGTGGATATCCTACATTTTAGTTTTTTCATCCACTTGGGTGGAGTTCTAACATCAACATGAAAAGCAGATCTCAGTCACCCTGTCATCCTTTAAATGGCCTGTTCTGAGTCTTTGAAACTTCTTGGTGGCTTGTAATTAGTTCTTGAGTGTTCTAATCACGGCTGTGGGCCAGCCAGTGTCTACCCACCTGCCTGGTGGTGAGTTCTTCTTGAGTAGTCAAGAAGCCCATAAAACTAGTCCTCTGTTCTTCCTTACAGGACAGCTTTGTGTTGACTTGTGTCTACATGTTTGTAGCCATTGTTTGGTCATTTCTCACTCTTTTGGTTGATGGGGTAATTTAGTCGAGTGCCTACTGTTGGCTGCACAACAGATATAGAAAGGGCCATTTCTGTTGGTCTTGAGCTCTTCACTCCCAGTGCAGGCCAGCTGCGGAGCAGGCACTGCAGAAATGCTGGTTAAATGACTAACTGATGGTCCTAGCCATTCCTTCTCCTTTCCAGATCGAGTCCAAGGACCGCACGGCTGGCTCACGCCTAGTATGGCCAATGAAGAAGATGACCCAGTTGTACAGGAGGTAACTACTGGTCTCCACCTTGTGCCCAGGGTGGCAGGGAGGAGGGCTTGGACCCAGGGCTGCAGGCAGTGGGGCCGGATCCCGTCTGGCACTTCTCAGGCCATTCTGGGATCTGTTGGCCTCCAAGGGGCCCTCAACCCTTGCAGTTCCCTCTGCTAGAACTTTCCACCCCCAGATATCGGCATGGCTGACCCCTCACTTCCTTCAGGTGTCTGATCAAGCAGTACCTTATGGGTGAGGCCTGCCCTGACCGCCCTATCCCAGGTGGCATTCTCCTCCTGTACCCGCCCCCCCATTACTCCCTCATCCCCTTACTTTGGTCATAGTACCTGTCATCCCCTAGACATAAGTTTATTTGCTCATAGCCTATCTTCTTCTACTAGAATATAAGCTGGCCCAAGGCACATTTTGTTGTGTTCGCCATGGTATCCATAGAGCCAAGAACAGTGCCTGGTATGTAATTGGTCTGCAGTGATTATTTGTTGATGAATGAATGGGCCTGACAACTCCCTGTTGGAGTCTGGGCTTACGCTGTAGTTACTCGCAGAACCCCACTTATGTGCCAGGGACTGTGACACAACCCTGGGAAGCTCGTGATCTGTAGGGCAAGACTGACAATGGATGTACCTCAAGATGCAGGCAGTTAGGGAGGTAGGTTTCAGAGTCAGCAGAAATAGGAAAAAATTAAATCCTTCCGACTCAGGACCTATACCTTTGAAACTCAGAAGGCAAGAAGTACTTGCCTCTGGCTCTGACTTCCTTATGTGTGGAAGCCAAAGTCCAGCTGGAAGAGAGAGTCCGAAGAGGCCTCAGGAGGTCGGTGAAGGTCATTCATTTTTGTTTTCCTTTTCTAGAGGTGCTGATTACGTTTCCAAATCAGAGTTGTTTAAATACCTTTAAACATAACTCCACTGCAGTAACAGGAATTACCATGAGGGGATTGGTGGTAGGGTAGAGGAAAGCCGGAGGGCTTCTTGAGACAGGTGGATACAACCTGGGAGCCCTGAAATTATTCTTGAATGTAGTGGTGATTCGGCTGAGCCTTTAAGCATGAGTAAGGCATGCATTTGGGAAGGGCAGTCTAGGTGGAGGGAAGAGCATGTGCAGAGACCCTGAGGTGGGACGGTGTGGTTCCCATGAGGAGCTAGGAAGCAGAAAGGTGGGCAGAGCCAGGCTGGCCAGGAAGGGCCTTGTGGACCACATTAGGACAGGGTAACAGGCCAATCCATGTGCCCTGTCTTCCAAACAAACCATCTTGTCTGGTTCTAGCAAGCATCCTGAGCTAGGTAGCTATTTGGGGTGTGTGCGTGTGTACATTTTTGGGGGGGTATAATGAATCTGGGCTGGGAGACCAGGCTCACACTTGTCCTGGTCCACTGGGAGCTGTAGGAACGGAGTCCCGGGCTGTTGGCTGCAAACAGCAAAGTTAGAGACTAGATTCCTTCTGTTTATAGACTGAGCTAAGGTATTTCCTCTCCCCTGGACTGCTTCTCGGAGCCACTGTGCCTTACCGGAAATTTGGGTGCATGTTTGGGGCAGGTCAGGTTGCTGTGTTCTGTTTCCTGGTTAAGTGTTCTTCCTTTGCTTCCCAGATTGACGTATACTTGGCCAAAAGTCTGGCAGAAAAGCTCTACCTGTTTCAGGTAATTCTAAGACATGAAGTTAGAGGGCAAAAAAAGCAAGTGTTGGGAGGGATGGTGGGGACGTGGTAAGTCATGGGCGGGGAATGATGGGAAAAGTAAGCCTTCCTTAAAACTTGGGTGCAAAATGTGCAATAAGATAGTTCTGTGCTTTGGTAAAGGGTAAGACAGCACACAAGATTTTAAAAAAATTGATAAAGAGTTGCAAAAAAGTTCCCTGTGCTTTTATGGGTAGGCTAGTAAGAATCTGTCATTTCAAAACTGGGAAAACCAAGGCAACAAGAGGTGGAATGGTGTAGTAGTTCAGAGCTTGGCTCTGGGGTCAGACTGCTGGCATCCAGGCCCGGCGTGGCTGTGAACCAAAAAGTTGGCCGCTGGAATCCACCAGGCACTCCTTGGAAACCCCATGGGGCATTTCTGCTCTGTTGTGTAGGGTTACTGTGAGTTGGAATCTACTCGACGGCAACAGGTTTGTGTGAGGTTTATTTTTTTGTTACTGTTCTTCGTAACTTGGTTTTGAGACCTAGGCGAGTTTCTTAACTTCCCTGTACTTTAGTTTCCTAGTTTGTAAAATGGTTAGAGTAATAAAGGGATCCCATCGGGTCTCTGGGAGGATCCGAGGGCTCTGTGTTAAAGTGCTTAGAACCTTGCCTGGCATAGCGGACACTAGTAAGGATAGCTACGTCATTCAAAGTTTAGAGGAGGCACTTGTTGGAGGGTGACCAGCAGGCCCTGGGCAGAGTTGGTGAGCCCTCAGTCCTGGGACCATGAATCTCTCTGAGTTGTTCCTGCTCCCTTGCCTCCCTGCCAGGCCAATAGCTTGGAATGGTGGCTGACATGTGTTAAGCACTGACTGTGTGCAGGCACTGTTTATAGTATTTACATGCATTAATTCACTGAGTCATCACATAAATCTCCAGTTACTATTATTGTAAACAACTTTGTCGAAGTATAATTCATATCCATACAACTCATCCATTTAAGTATACCAAAACCGAAAAACTCACTGCCATGGAGTCAGTTCCAACTCATAGTGACTCTGTAGAACAGATTAGAACTGCTCCCTCAAGTTTCCAAGGAGTGCCTGGTGGATTCGAACTGTTGACCTTTTGGTTAGCAGACGTAGCATTTAACCACTGTGTAATCAGGGTTTCCATTTAAGTATATACAATTCCCTGTATTTTAGTGCTTTCGCAGGGTTGCACAGTCGTTGCCACAGTGTAATTTTAGGACATTGTGTTACCCCCAGAGAGAACCATCCCTGTTAGCAGTCACACCCGCCTCCCCTTCCTCCTCCTTTCTTTAGCCCCAGGCTAATCTGCTTACTCATCTCATCTCTGGGTTTGCCCGTTCTGAACATGTCATATAACGGATCCTACAGTAGGGGCCTTTGTGTCTAGCTTCTTTGACTTACCATGATGAGTATCCATATTGTGGCACGAAACAGGACTTCATTCCTTTTTACAGCTGAGCAGTCTCCATTGTGCGGGTGAACCTCATTTTGTTTGTCCGCCTGCAGTTGACGGACAGTTGGGTTGTCTCCACGTCTTGGCTGTCATAAATAATGCTGTAGTGAACTTTTATGTACAAGTTCTGTGGAGACCAGACCCGTGGCTGTGGAGGGGATTCGAACCCCTAGCGATCCTAGGGGACAGAGCAGAGCTGCCCCGTAGGGTGTCCAAGCAGTCGACCTCTGCAGAAGCAGACAGCCACATCTGTCATCTGGGGAGTGGCTGGTGGGTTTGAATCATCAGCCTTTTGGTTAGCAGCCAAGTGCCAAACCACTGTACACCAGGCCTCCTTTCTCATGGATGTATGCTTTCATTCCTCTTGGGTTTACACCTAGAAGTTGGATTGCTGGGCCATACAGTAATTCTGTGTTTAACATTTTGAAGAACTGCCAGACTGTTTGGCACCATTTTATATTCTCACCAATAAAGTTACTATGTATTTTTGTCCCAATTTTGCACATGAGAAAAGAAGGCATAAGTTGGCTGATACCTTGTACAAGGAGCGTGAAGTTGCTCTGGTATTCTGGGAAGAGCCCTGGACTTGGAAGAAGGAGGCATGGTGACAGTTCCCCCTCTGTGCCTCTACTAGCTTTGTGCTCTGGGCCTGTCACTGAGAAGTCTCCACCTGCAAAATGATAGAAGGTGGTGGTGGTGAGCTTGTATGTCACTGGGCCTGTTCGGGTTCCTAGTGCTTGCGTATGTCCCCATCTCCTTGGAAGACAGAGGCAGAGGCTCTGTGCCAATGTCAGCTCTGTTTGCTTTGTTCCATGCTCACAGCAGCCTTGTGAGGTAAGGAAATTGGTGCTCCAGGAGGCCAGGAGCTTGCCAGAGCTCTTGCAAATACCATGTGGCAGAGTTGGGACTGGGGCACAGGCCTGTCTGATTCTAGAGCGTATTTCTGTCACTGCCACCCTGCCCAGCTTGAGGTCAAAGGGTCTCAGCTGCCCAGGGCCTCCTGGATGGTTGAGGTGACCTGACCTAGCCCTGCCTTTGAGGGCTTCGCTCAGACCAGCTGTGCTCCAGGCTGTACTGTTCCTTGCACCACAGGGGCCTCTGCCCTTCCTGGGTGCTCCAAGCTCCAGCCTGGGAAGCAGGCAGGGGTCGCTGTTGGTTCTTAAGTGAGCTTGTGGGGAGTAACTCTTTCCTTGGCCTGGAATAAAGCTGATCTGAATTGGCCCCTAAAAGTGGAGTTGATTTGACACATGCTCCTGATCTCTACCAGGCTCTTCCAGAGGCCATGGCAGTGCAAGGCCTGGATGACCAGAGCTTTTTGAGGACCAGTATCCACTGGGGCTCAGCCCCCGCATAGAACACTGTGCAGGAGAGGCTGGGTGTACACCAGCACCCAACCTTGTGGTAGAGCAGTGTGCAGGAGAGGCTGGGTACACATCAGGGGTTATCTTCCTGGTAGAACAGTGTGCAGAAGAGCCTGGGTGCACAGCAGGGCTATCCTCCTGGTAGTGTGCAGGAGAATGAAAAGAAAAGCCTGACATGGAAAGGAGTCCCTGGCATGTTAGGTGCAAAAACAAAAATGGGTTTCAGTGCAGTATTTTAAATTGTGAACCCATTTATATAAAAAGACTTTTATCCCTGAGGAAGTTAAGGCCCAGAGAGTGTTTTCTGAGTGGGTGGGTGGCAGCCCAGCTCCCATCTCTTGAAAATGTTCACACATAAGCAGAAGTAGAGAGGATGACAAAGCAAGTGCCCATCTAGCTGTCCATCGGCCAGCTGCAGTGCTCAGCAGCCTGTTGTCAGTCTTGTTCCTTCTTGTCGCTAATGTCTAACTTGTCCTTCTGTCCCCATGTGACCTAAGAAGAGGTACGTAGACCTAGGGCCCTTGCTCTTGGCTTCCATGCCAGCACTGTCTGTGTTACTGTACCCTTCTGGGCAATGCACACTGTGTCCATCTGGATTCCTGATGCTTGAACCTGTCCCTTTGTCCATGGATGTCAGAGACACTCTAAAAGGCCCTTTAAAAGTAGGCTCCATGAGACTAATGCGAAATGGGTCTACAAGCAAGACCAGGGACATAGCCTTGTGACCAGACCAGTGGGGGCCCTGGGGTCGTTGAATCTCTACTTGAAGTGGTACGGGTGTGGTTGTTGTTCCTTGGCCAGAGGCCCCAGGAGCTCAGTACTGAGTACTGAGCAGGCTGGACTGACAGGCCCTTTTCCTTTGCCAGTACCCCGTGCGCCCAGCCTCAATGACCTACGATGACATTCCACACCTCTCAGCCAAGATCAAGCCTAAGCAACAGAAGGTGGGCCTGACCTCTTGAATGGGAGTCGGAAGGCTAAGGGACGGGCCTTTTGAGAACCAGAAGCCCACAGAAGGGGCGCTTGAAGCATTAAGAGAACCAGCAGCTTACTAGATAATGAAACTTGAGCAAGGAGAGGTTCAGAAAAGATGGGGTGACAACTCCAGCATGGCCAGGGAGTATGAGGCTCACAGTGGGTTAGTAAGTGGGGTGACAGGAAGAGGTGGGTCTAAGATGTGGAACACAGGCCGGATACGGCTAGTGCCTTAAAGGGGATGGGAGAAGTGGAGGCACTGCCCGGTCAGTGGGCAGGCTGCAGCTCCAGCCCAGAGATGCCACCTGGAACACTTCTTCCAATGCTACCAGCTCTGCTGAGTTCTCAAGAGCAGTTGGTCATAAGGATTTTTGTGAGAAAGCTGTCGGTTTTAAATGTTGGCCCCTAATTGAGATCTTTGGGAGCGGGGCAGTGGAATAAACAAAGTTGTGAGCCCCAAATAGAAGCCCTTTGGCATTTCTGTTGGTATTTGGGTTTGTGGCCTTTGGTGTAGACTTCAGCCTAGGGGCCCACAGGGGAGGACCAGTGTCGGAGGTGACCATGGCAGGGTTGAGGCTGTGCCTTGGGGTCCTCATAGCAGGTGGGGGTGCTTGGTGCCTCCAGGTAGAGCTTGAGATGGCCATCGACACCCTGAATCCCAACTATTGCCGCAGCAAAGGGGAGCAGATCGCACTGAATGTGGACGGCGCCTGCACTGACGAGACCAGCACGTACTCCTCGTGAGTTCCCCGGCCTCTGAGCCCTCCGAGCTTTGTGGTGTTCACCTACAGGGGTTTGGGAGGCCCCAAAGAAAGCCTATGTAGTCTTTTCCAACCTATTGCTGACTCTGCCCAGTACCCTGGCAGGGGAGCGCGCGTGCATGTGTCTGTCACGTATGTTTTCTAGGTTAGGTTGGGAGCTCCTCTCCTGAGGTTGCTTCCCTGACCAAATGACCTCTTTGTGTGACCCTGTGGAATGTGGCTCTGCAGCATCCACCACTGCTTTCTCTTGGTCCAGACAACCTGGCGAGGCCTGGGGTTTCTCATCCTCAGCTCCCTCCCAGGACGAACTTAGCCTACCCTCAGCCTTGGTCTCTGGCTGTTGAATTTCAGAAAGTGTTGGGTGGAGTGGACTGTGCTTCCTGGCCCTAGCCCTGGAACTTCCTCGCCCTTGACCTGGTTCTCCCTGTGCTTCCAGGAAGCTGATGGACAAGCAGATGTTCTGCTCTTCCCAGAGCACCAGTAACACCTCCCGTTACGCAGCTGCGCTCTACAGGAAAGGTAGGGGTGCTGGGCATCCTTGGGCCGCATTGGCTTGTGGAGCTTGATGGGCAGTGCTTGGGTGGGGCAGGAAACAGGAAGAGGAGTGGGCAGAGAGAGGCAGTACCTTGCCTGGTGTCCTGCTGTACCTCCTCATCTTTACAGCACACCCACACGGGGCCAGGAAGGCTGTGGAAGTTGTCGGGGGGCGCGTTGCAGGCATTGGGGATGGGAGCTGTGAGGCAGGGCCAGATACAAGACAGGTACAAGGAGGGGAGCAGCCAGCTGTGAGGGGCAGGGGGTGGCTGTGCAGCCGTCATCGGTGCTGTGTGTAAGAATACAGACCCTGGAGCATCAGACCATCGGGCATGGTGAGAGCCCGGAATTCTGGCCTTTCAGGTGAAAACTGAGCTTTTAAAACTGGTCACTGATTTAAGTGGGGGGAAAAAAGTACAGGGTCAAACAGATTATCAGGGTCCTGAAATTGGCCCCCTTTGAGGACTTGTGGCAAGACACTGCTCGGTCTAGTACCCGGTGAAGGTGAGGCTCCAGGGTCCATGTCCTCCTGGGACACACATGCACGTGCACCCTGCAGCACTCAGTATTTTTCCCATCAGTTGTTGTACTTTGGGGGCTTATGTGAAGCTGTGCTGCTAGTATTCGAATACCAGTAGGGTCACTCCTGGTGGACACATTGCAGGTTGTACTCCAGACCAGGAAGAAGGACCTGGAATCTATTTGTGAGAAGAATCAGCCAGTGAAAACCTCCTGAATGACAGTGGAGCATTTTCTGATACAGCACCCAAACATAAGCCCCTCTGGTTGGAAGGTACTCAAAGGTGGCTGGGGAGGGGCGTTCTCCTCAAAGTCGAGTCAACCTTAATGACATGGGTGGACCGAAGCTTTCAGGACTGTCATCTGCTAGTGTGGCACAACTCAACATGAGAAGAAACAGCTCCAAATACCTGTTACTAATCGGAATGTGGAATGTACAAAGTCTGAATCTAGGAAGATTGGAAGTCAAATGGATCACACGCTATCAGTATATCCTAGACATTAGTGACCTGAAATGGGCTGGTATTTGCCATTTTGAAACAGTCAGTCAGATGGTTGGCTGTGTCAGGAATGACAGATTGAAGAGGAGTGGTATGCATTCACGGTCAGAAAGGACAGTTCAAGGTGTATCCTGAAATACAGTGGGATCAGTGATAGGATAGTGTTGATACACCTACAGGCAAGACCAGTTGATACTGCTGTCGTTGAAGCCTATGTACCAAACACCAATGCCAAAGATGAGGAAATTAAGAATTTTTACCAACTTCTGTAGTCTGAAATTGATAAAACATGCGATCATGATGCACTGATAATTAGCAGTGATTGAAATGGGAAAGCTGTATACAGGAGGTATTGGTAGTTAGAAAACATGACCTAGATAATAGAAACAGTGCTGGAGATCATGTTAGACTTCTAAGACCAATAACTGCTTTGGCATGAACACCTTTCTCAACAGCATGAATGGTGACTGTGCACACGGACCTCACCGGACAGAATACACAGGAATCAAGCTGACTACCTCTGTAGAAGTAGATGGTGGAGAAGCTCGGTATCATCAGTGAGAACAAGGCTGGGGACTGACTGAAGTGGACTGTCACTTGCTCATATGCAAGTATAAGTTGAAGCTCAAGAAAATTACGAGTCCAAGAGAGCCAAAGTAGGACCTTGAATTTAAAAATCATCAGAAGAACAGAGGTGATACATTGAACACTAATGAGTGAAGACCAGATGAGTTTTAGAAGGGCGTCAGTTGCATCATACAGGAAGAACGCAAGAGGCCATTAAAAAAGACAGGAAAGAAAGAAAAAACCAAAATGAATGTCAGAAGAGATTCAGAAACTTGCCCTTCTACGTAGAATAGCTAAAGTAAAGGGAAGAAATGATAAGTGAAAGAACTGAGGAAAGAAAAGGGCGGCTTGAGAAGACAAAGTATGACTGTGACACATGCAAAGACCCGGAGTTAAAAAACCAACTGACTCCATTTCTCAAGCTGAAAGACTTGAAAAAAAAACTCAGTCTTCAAGTAGCAACAGTGAAGAAAGTCTGTGGGTAAACTGTATGCTTTGTGAACTATATCTCAATAAAGGTGCTAAATATGAGTGGTACTTTATTGAGTGTTTAGAGTTTACGAAGCAATAAATGAAGCTAATTTAAACACTTAGGAAACAACAGATTAAGATCAAAACTAGTAGCAGGTAACTACCATGTACACTTCTGTTGTGGACCAGTGTCTCAAGGGTGTAATCCTTCAAAGCCACATTCTTGGGCTCTGGGGTTGTTCCCTTGTTTCCTACCGCCTCAAGCATTCTGCCCCCTCTGGACTCCAGAGAACAGCTTTCACGGCCCAGTACCTCTTAGCCCTCTGGTTTCTTCTCTCTTGAGTCTCCATTGATTGGAATTGGTTGTCTTCGCTGTATGTGTACCCTGAGTCGTAAGGAAGAGTCAGTTTTGGCAGAGGCCGCCAAGAAGTTCCTCATACAGCTCCATCGGGACCCCTTCTCTAGCCGTGTATACAGTAGTCAGCTTCTTAAAGGGACTGGTGCACCTTTGATAGGAAGAGATGTGGGGACGAAGAGGAAGTCTGAAAGTATGTAGACAGTAGGGCAGGTAGTCTGTTAAAGGCCTGGAAGGAAGAGGGAGCAAGGTGTGTTCGGTGCAGACCCTTGGCCCAGGGTAACCGCAGAATAGTAGGGACCGGAGCTGGAACGGCCTTGAAAGCTTGTCAAAGGGTTTGAATGTAGGCCTTAAGGAAGTGGATTTGGTCGTGTTCTGGCCCAGATTATATACTTGCCCTGTATTTAGAACCAAGGTTGGGCCAAGAAAGGCCCCCAGTCTGGTAGCCCCAAGGCTGTAGGCTCCATGTGGACAGGAGAGAGGGTGAGAGGTGAGCGCTCATCAGCCTGCACCTTCAGGAATGTCCTGGGTGCTGGGTGAAGCTCCCTGGGGCAGGCTGGGCGGGTTGGCTCCAGTCCTAAAGTCGAGTTGCCCTTCTTCCTGTGCTAGGTGAGCTCCACCTGACCCCTTTACATGGCATCCTGCAGCTGCGACCCAGCTTCTCCTACCTGGATAAGGCTGATGCCAAGCACCGCGAGAGGGAGGCAGCCAATGAGGGTGAGCTGCAGACCCCCAGCCCTGCCACTGCCTGTCCGTATTGTGGCGGGGTGGGTTAGTCAAGGGCAAAAGCACTGAAGGGCTCAGATTGTGTGGTCAGTCCTGAACACAGTAGGATGTTTAGTGGTGTCTCTGACCACCACTCAGCAGATGCCAAGAGCATTTTCTTTCCCGGTTGTAACTACCAAAATGTCTCCAGACATTGCCGTATATCCCTCAAGTGGATGTAAGTCACATCCATTTGAAAACCCTGACTTACTCTACTACCTTCTGTCTTAAAGGGATACCTACAGATACCCCTTGCTGAGGCCCCCCTGGCAAGTAGGGTGGAGAGTGGGGAGCTTAGGGCTTTGCCAGTGACTGCCAGTGGGACTTGTTTCTCTTGTAGCAGGAGACTCTTCACAGGATGAGGCTGAAGAAGACGTTAAGCAGATCACGGTGAGCTCTGGCCCGCAAACCAGGGCAGTCTGGGAGGAGCAGGGCTGGCTCTAGAGCTCAACTTCCTGGAGATGGCCAGGGTAGAGTGGTCTCAGTCGGAAGTGGGCTCTGGGGCGAGGGGCTATTGAATGTCCGCCCTCCTGGGAGCCTCCTACCTGGGCACGTGGAGGGCCTGGCCTCCCCCTGCCCAGCCTGGTTTGTTACTGCTGTAGGCATGGTAACGGGCCCTGGTTGGAAACGGGATCCTGGGGCTGGGCTGGAATTGCCTGGCCAGGGGAAGCCAGGGCACAAGGGACCAGCTGAACTCCCAGGCGTAGATTTACCAGAGCCAGAGTCCCTGTGAAATGAATGTGGAAGTCTGTCTTTTCCACAGTACACAGACGGAGAGTTTGTTGTTTACTATGTACCTGCTGCCATCAAGTTGATTCCAACTCATAGTGACTCTATAGGACAGAAGAAAACTGCCACATGAAGTTTCCAAGGTTGCCATGTTTCTTGAAGCAGACCACCACATCTTGAGTGTAATAGTCTCTCCTTTGTTACAAAGATTCTTAGAAAGATACTGAACTTCCTGTCACAGTTTATGGGCCCCGGGTGGCACACAGGATCTGTGCTCATTGCTAACCTAAAGTTCGACTGTTCAGACTCACCCAGCAGCCTTGCAGAAGAAAGGCGTGGCGATCTGCTTCCATACAGATCACAGCCGAGAAAACGATGGAGCAGTTGTGCTCTGTAACATGTGGGGTCGCCATGAGTCAGAGTCGACTTGACCACAGTAGGTTCGGCTTTTGGTATAGTGAAGCATACTGAGGTTAAAGTGAACCTATTTAAAGAAAAAGGAAACCTTGGTGGTGTAGTGGGTTAAGTGCTACCACGGCTAAACAAAAGGTCGGCAGTTCAAATCCACCAGGTGCTCCTTGAATACTCTAGGGGGCAGTTCTACTCTGGCCTCTAGGGTCACCATGGGTCAGACTCGACTCGACGGCACTGGATATTTAAAGAAAAATGCTGCGCAAACTGATGCTGATGGTACACAGTGTTGTTCAAGTTGTGAAGAACGTTCAAGATGAGCCAGAGGTGGCCTAACTGACGTGGTGCCTTGGTCAAGCCCCTGACCTGGTCCTCAGTCACTTGTTGGATGACCTCAGATAATACCCTTGTCTCGGGAACTGACTGGCTGTCACTGAACGAGACATCCTTAGACCAGTATGCTTTAAAGACGCTTCTGGCTTTGCTCTCTCAGGATTTGATAATCTGACCAAAGCACCCGCATAGGTCCGTTTCACAGGACAGGTGAGCTAGAGCTTGGGCCTTTCAGGACTCTGTAACCAACAGAAACCCAGTTCAAAGTGGCTTGAGCTAAAAATAGAATGCATTGATCCATGGTAGTGAAAAGTTCAGGGGTTGTTTCAGGTACGGCTAGCTTCCTGGGTTGGCCTCCTTCTCAGGCAATGTGTCTGCCCCAGTGGTAGAGAGAAAGTTGTCCCTAAATCTAGCTTCCAAGACTTCTGGGGAAAAGAAACTTCTTTCTCACTGCTTCTGGTTCAAGTCTGAGGTCTAAGGAACTCATTGGCCTGGCCCATCCTGAGTCAGTCCCAGTGGCCAAGAGCTCCTGAGGCTCTGATTGGCCAGGGTGAGTCACGTGCCCATCACTGTACCTGGGAATGTATGTGTGTCTTGGGCGGCACCAGGTTGAGGGTCAGGCATTAGCTTCCCCGGAACTGAGGGAGAACTGGGAATTTCCCAAAGGAAAGTTGGGGGTGCTGTTGGCAGTGGGAGGGCACATGTAGATTAGATGGTATGCAGGCAAGAGCAAGAGAAGCCTGCTCCCTGAGTGAATCTGCAAGGCCTCACGTCCTGTGAGGAAGCGCGGAGGGAGTAGAGAGGGGGCAGCTGGCCCCAGATGTAGGGGTCTCTGGTCTCATAGCACCTGGTAAAGGTTACAGCCCTGGGGGTGTTCACCTTCCCCTGTGCACTTAGGTGCGGTTCTCCCGGCCGGAGTCCGAGCAGGCCCGCCAGCGCCGAGTGCAGTCCTACGAATTCCTGCAGAAGAAGCACGCCGAAGAACCCTGGGTGCACCTGCATTACCATGGCCTCAGGGTGAGCCCCGACGTGCCCCTCAGGGTGGGCTCCTCGGAGGAAAGCCCCAGTGCCCAGGGAGCGTCCCAGGGGGCCTCATCAGCTCACCTGTAACTTGTTGTAAATTCACCTTTGCTTGTAATATCACTGAGAGAATTTAAATACTGTGGGCGATTAGCTCGCCTTTCCAGCAATTCCACTTAGTGTGTGCCTCAGAGGGAGCAGATGACACGCGTGGCTGGGGCGCTTCTGGTCCCCTCCACTGAGCGGGAGCAGCTGGGCTGGGCTAGGAGCAGGCCTAGTGTTTGGTTCTGTGTCACGCGTCGTGGGCCCTGAAGCCGGTGCCACCGCTGGTGCTTTGCCGGAGAGCGGGCCATCCGCCATGTGCCGTGGCGTGCTCAGCGTGCCTTCCGGGGATAGTTTTTGCCGTATACTCAGTTTCATTTCAGAACCTAATCCTTGAAATTGCACATCAAGTGAGGGAAGCAATGGAGTGTTAGTTGTGGAAGGCTCCGTGACGTTTGTCTGAGGGTGAGCGTCTCCTGGTTGCTTTGGAGCTTTTCTTGGAAGAGGTGTGTGTTGTCAGCCTTAGACTTGAGGTCAGACTGCCAGAGAGCTCTGCTGTTTCATAGTGTGTGACCCCAGGCAAGTTCCCTAACACCTGTGTGCCTTCGTTTCCTCATCTGTAAAATGGGAATGATTACCTACCTCATCTGGTTACTTTGAGGATGAGATGAGTCTGGAGCAGAGCCTGGAATCTGATAGGTGCCCCCCAAATGTTAGTTACCTATGTTGTCCCTGTTGAAAACCCTGGTGGCATAGTGGTTAAGTGCTATGGCTGCTCAGCAAAAGGTTGGTAGTTCAGGTCCACCAGCTACTCTGGAAACTGCGTGGCAGTTGTTCTCCGTCCTGTAGGGTTGCTGTGAGTTGGAATGGACTTGTCAACAGTGGCTTTTTGGAAACCCTGGTGGCATTGTGGTTAAGTACTACAGCTGCTAACCAAGTGGTTGGCAGTTCGAATCCACCAAGTGCTCTTTTGGCACTCAGTGGGGCAATTCTACTCTGTAGGGTTGCTGTGAGTCAGAATCGACTTGACGGCAGTGGCTTGGCTTGGGTTTCATAACCTTGTTACTATGGTTCTTGCTTTGCTGACAGGACACTGAGTCCTGGGGTGCTAGGTTACATGGGCCATAAAGCCAGAAAGGGAGTTAGCTGAAGCCACATCCAGTGTCTGATGTGATGCTGTGGTGTTCGAGCAGGACAGAGGAGGGTGACTGGGTGGAAGACCATGCAGGGGTGAGTACTGGGTGGCAGAGGGGCCTTGGGTGTGGCCTGGGCCATGAGTTGAGGCTCAGCACTGCTCCTCTGTCACCTCCCCGACCAGGACAGCCGTTCTGAGTACGAGCGCCAGTACCTGCTGTGCCAGGGGTCCTCCGGGGCTGAGAACACGGAGCTCGTCAAGTCACCCAGGTGGGATCCGCCGGGCCAGGGTGGGAGACAGAGGCCGGGTCCGGGGCCCAGTGCCTGGCCCTGACATTCAGCTCCTGGGAGGGTCTGTGGTGTGAGGACTCCTCCCTGACCAGTCCTCCCTTGGGTCTGTGCCCCCTCCTTGGGTGTGAGGAGGGGTATGTAGGAGGGGAGTGTCCTCTGTCCTTTCAAGAGGGCCAGAGGTAGGCACAGAAGGAGTGATCCTTGGCTTTCTGTGGGAGCTGTGCATCTTGGGAGTTTGATGTTTGTTTCCTGCCCCCTAGCCCTTCCCTGGGTTCTGGTAAGGAGGCCGTCATCTGCACTCACGAGTGTGTGGGCTGTGTTCACGGGCATATGGCCTGTGTTCATGGGTGTGTGGCGTGTACTCACGGGCAAGGTTGGAGCAGGGTGAGAGCCGTTGGAGCCCCTGACCCCTGCTCTCCCCTCCGCAGTGAGTACCTCGTGATGCTGATGCCGCCCAGCCAGGAGGAGGAGAAGTGAGTAGGCGCGGGCTGGACGCCCCCCGCTCCTCTGGCCCAGCCTGCTCTGACCCATCACCTTTGTCTCAACAGAGACAAGCCTGTGGCCCCCAGCAATGTCCTGTCCATGGCCCAGCTACGTACCCTGCCCCTGGCCGATCAGATCAAGATCCTGATGAAGAATGGTGGGTAGCTGCCCTCTGCCCTCCTGGGCACCCAGGCCTGCCTGACCCTGCTTTATAGTTCTGTCCTGGTCTGTAGTACCACAGGCATGAGTCTCCATGTCATGTTGGCTGCTAAGCTCTGTGTACTTGGGCGAGTCCTGACACTCTGTATACCCTTGTTTGTGTTACCTGTAAAGGGATCTCAAGATTCAGAGACAGGAGCTTACTAAAAGGCTTTGTACAGAGCCTGACACGTGAACAGGAGCTGTGGTCACTGAGTGACAAAGCATTCTCATGTTCACTGTTTCATGGTGCCATCACCTGGCCGCATAGCAGGGATTGGTCACCCCTTCAGGGGGCACACTCTCTGCCTGTTGCTGCTGGGTTTCATAGCCTCTGGCCTTCCTGCATAGTCCTTGGGGCTGTACTGTCACCCTCCTGTCCTGCACAGTGTTCACTTGGACTGGGGACTTGGGAGATTGGGAGGCAGCAGAACACAGTGACAAGTGTGTCCTGGGCTCAAATCCTGGCTGTCTGCTCTCCGCTTATTAACTGGTTGTCTTGGGTGAGTTTTGAACCCTTTTGGACCTCAGTTTGGTCCTCTGTAAAATGGGAGTAATCATAAGCTTGTCCCTATAAAGTAACTGAGGATTCAGTGAGATGCAGTGCCTGGCATACAGTCAGCCACCAGTGAATGTCACCCATTGGTATTACTGGTATTGTCGCCCAGGACTGTGATATGGGTGTGCAGCTATGCAGATTCCTGGTTGGGAGAGGGAGGAGCCAGACCGCCGTTGCCTTGTGTGATGTCCCCTGTGTTCTTCTCAGTGAAGGTCATGCCTTTTGCCAACTTGATGAGCCTGCTGGGCCCCTCTGTGGAGTCTGTGGCTGTTCTGCGTGGCATCCAGAAGGTGGCGATGTTAGTTCAAGGAAACTGGGTCGTGAAGAGGTAAGTTCACTCTGTAGCCTTTTAATGGGAGCAGTTATGCATTGAAATTTAATGTAATTACTGGTGTTTTGGGGTCCAGGTGACACAGTAGTTAGGGCTCGCCGGCTAAGCAAAAAGTCTGCAGCTCCAGTCCACCAGCTGCTTCTTGGAAACCTTATGGGGCAGTTTTTCTCTGTAAGGTTGCTGTGCGTCACAATCAGGGCTTGGTGTTTTGGGGGCTGATGTCATGAGTTTAAATCTCTGGTGCTGTTTTCTGTTTGTTCTGCCTACAATGCGTTTTATAGTCGTTGTTGCCCTTCTACTGAATTGACTTTTCTTTATTCCATTTTTCCACTCTATGTTGTAAGTTATTCTCTTTAAACTCAGCTAGTGGTTATCCTGCAGATTTCAGCAGGTACTCAGGACTTGTCACAGTTAATTGCCGGTTTTGCCTGTTTCCAAGCGGATTCAGAGACCGTAGAACGTTTTGTACTTCCACTCCACTCACAGGCGTTTGTGTTTGTGTTCTTTAGTTCTCTGTTTTACCTCCTGCAAGGCTGCCGTCTGGTCATTATTCTTTGCCTTATTCATCTGCTCGCCTCTCAACTTTAATCATCATGCTTTTCTACATTTTTGAGTTTCTGTCCGGAGTGATCTGCCTGAAAAAAAGCTTTGGTGCAGGTCTGCCAGTGATGAGTTTCTTTGGCTTTTTGGTTATCTGGAAGTGTCTATTTTAATCTTTATTCTTTCAGAGTGTTTTTACTGGGGATAGAATTCTACATTGATAATTATTTTCTTTCAGCACATTGACATAACGTCACCGTAAGGTAGTTCCCAACTTATGACAGGATTCTGTTCCAATGACTCCCTTGTAAATAGGGTCTGATGTAAGTCAAGTTCCTCCTTTTTTTTGGTTTTCATTTTATTATTATGAATATCTTTGTAAACTTTGCATTGTTTTGAACAGCAAATCATACAACTAAGCATCTGTAGGGAACACCTGAGAATGGTAATATCCCACCCTGCAACAAAGTGCTAGTGATGAGATGTACCACCCCCCAAGAAGCCACCCAAACGGGTGGTCGTAAGTGCAGTCTGTTGTAAGTCGGGGCCTGCCTGGGTTCTGATTTGCGTTGTTTTTGCGGCCAAGTCAACTGCCCATCTTATTGTTCCTTTGAAGTTAGTCTGTCCTTTTTTTCCTTTTAGTTGATTTTAAGATTTCCCCCTTATTTCAGTTTTCCAGAGTTTCATTAAGATATGTTTAGGAGTGAATGTCTTCTTCTTGTACCCTTTTAGAGTTCTTTGGCCGTGAACTTGTGGCTGTTTTTTTTTCAGTGTTTTCTTCTCTCCTGGTGTTCATTCCCTAGACTCCGTTTCAGGGGGTCAGAGCTGAGCTGTCCGTTTTAGCTCCTCCCTGTGTTCCTGGTGCCCAGGAAAGTTCCTGGTGAGATGGAAGAAGCAAAACGCCACGCCTGCTGCTGTGTCAGTTCCGATTCACAGTGACGCTTCCGGGCAGAAGTGCCCTGTGGGGTTTTGAAGCAGGAGCTAGTGGATTCAAGCTGTTGAGCTTTTGGTTGGCAGCTGAGCTTTTCAACAGTCTAACACCAGCCCAACTGGTATTAAGTGGTGTAATATAGAATACATTAATGAAGGCTTGCTTTTGAGATGTATTTTAGTTAGTATAAGGTGAGCAGTCTCACGGAACTTAGATTGTACCAAACATAAAATCTTACAGGATGTAAATTGTATGAAAATTTTTAAAAAGGAGTTCATTATAAAAATTTCATCATTTCTGGGGCACATGATGTTGAGTCCTGTGGCAACACGAGTGAAAGAGGGGTACTGCTCAAGAACTCTTCTGAAAGACCACAGTTGATGGTCCGATGGCCCAGGGGATCCCCTGGGAACGTGGACCCTAGACCTGCTGCTTCCCCTGTATGGAAAACATCAAGGTTAACTCTTCGGACAAAAGTGGACTAGACTTAGGGACACAGTGTGACCATGTGGTGCGTGTACTTTATGGTCCTGCACATTTATAGAAGGCTGTGCTACTGGTCTCTTTCTAGAGGGGAGAGAAGAGTGTGGAGAGGAGGAGGCCGGAGCTTGTTACGCGATACAAGCAGAGAATGAAAAGGAGGAGTGTGCTGTCACGGGGCAGGGAGAGCAGAGGGAGCTGTAGGTAGATGGCATGCAAAATTGATTTGGGCTATATACTTGCAGTTAATCACAATAAAAAAGAAAAAAAAATTTCCAAAATTAAAAAAGGTCTATCATTTCGAAATTGGGTGGCCAAGTGGATTGTACGGTGTATTTATGTTGTTGCCACCTGGTGGCGCCATTTCTCTGATTAACAAGTGCCCGACACACTTGTCAGCACCTTGTCGCTGTTACCTTGAGTTACACTGGCTTTTAACTGTGAAAGACTTTTGAGGTGATCCCTCACTTATTACTTGTGACCACTCAGTGTAGATGTGTCCCATGAATGAGTGAAAGCTAGCAGGGTCTGTCTCGCTCTACACCTGGGGACACTGGCTCAGAGCTAAAGGAACCTACCGAATGTCTCTCAGGCTAGCCCCAGGGCTGGGGTAACATTCTGGAATTTGTGCCCCAACGCTGGACTCTGCATATGTCCCTTGTGGTGCCACCCAGTGGTGGGTGTGTGGTCTGTTACTAGGACTCCCTGCTTAGTGTCTGTCGACCACACCAGAGGCTTGTGGGCAGTGTCTTTTGTGTCCTGTGAGGAGACATCACAAAGTTCCACTTGGTCAATTTGGCCACTATTTCTCAACTGTTTGTTCTGTGCCAGGCACTATACTCTCGTTCAGACACCACCCTTGTCCCCCAGAAGTGTGTAGGGCCAGAGTGGGCACCATGGCCGTTCAGCACCTTGAATGCACAGACCACATCCATGCCTTCAACCCACACCTAATGATACCTTCGCAGAGTGCGGCCGCCAGGTGTCAAGAACACAGTGTTAACATAGGCAAAGTCCCTGTCCCCACAGAACTTCTTGCACAGTGTCATTGATCAGGGTTGGAGGAGGACTGGACAGGGAGCTCGGCCTTGACCGGTGAACAGTAGCTGATTGCCAGACAACAGTGAAGAGAGGAGCACAGAGGACCTTCTAGCAGAAGAATAAAGGACCTCCTGGGGTGACTTGTGTTGTTCCTCTGTGAGGTCTGTGACTGGGGTCAGGGGTCAGGGTCATGTTGGGAGCATGTGTATGCTCCAGTGTCCCTCTTATGTACCTCAGAGCCTTTCCCCGCTGAAGTCCTCTGAGCTTGGGGTGCTGGTGTCTTCTCTGGAAACGCTCGTGCTCCACCCGTACGTGCCTCGGGGCCTGTGCAGAGCCCGGCCCAGCGCCAGTCCTTCTTGCTTCAGTTCTCACAGCTCACACTGTCCACGTGTTCATTTCACCAAGTGCTTGTGTCACCAAGTGCTGAAGGCCTTGATATGTTGTCATCACCAGTTTCTCTTGTCACCACACATACTTTCCATGGGGGCCAAAGTGTCCTGGGCTGTGTCCTCCGTACCTTGACCACGAGCCCTGCTTCCTCTCTGGGCGTGCACTGGTTCTCCCGGCGAGGCCAGGGAGAGAGGGGAAGGTAGGAAGGAGGAAGAACTCTCACTGTGCCTGTCCACAGCGCCAGCCTCCTGAGAGAGCCGTGGGGCTGTGGCCTGAAATAGCCAGTGCTGGACACAGGCTGGAGACAGCGGCGAACCTGGTGGGGGCAGAGCAGAGGGCAGGACTGACCCACCACCCCTCACTCTTGTTGGCAGTGACATCCTGTACCCCAGAGACTCCTCAAGCCCACATAGTGGTGTGCCTGCCGAGGTGCTCTGCCGGGGCCGAGACTTTGTGGTAAGTACCAGGCTCTCTGGCCCTGGCACGCAGCTGGCACTGGGACAGAGGCAGGCCTGTGCGGGTGGACGCTGGACTTGGCACCCTTCTCCTCCTTTCTTGGAGTCCTGGATGGCGGGCATCACAAGGTCCTTTGAGTTCCTCTAGTTCAGAGGCTGTAGATTGCCAGCAGGTGCTGGATTTTTTTTTGAGTAGCATTTGAAAGCGTTGCGTTGGTTGTTGAGTCTTACAAGTCACAGTCACAACACAAAGCCGAGTTCCAGCTTGGCTCGGTAACTGGACACTCGGGCATTGCTGGACCCACTTTTCCGCATTGCTCTGGCCTTCTTGGTTCACCCAGCCGTGACGTGTTCTGCTTCGCTCCTGCTTCCTCCCTTCCTGGGTGCTGTGGGCATCTGAGTCTGTCACCCCTGGGCTCCTTACAGGTAGTCCTGGGAGGTGTTGGATGAATAAGAGAAGGCGTCTCCTGCCCTGGGGAGCTTTTGTGGTTGAGCTGGGGTGAGGGTAAGGGGGAGGAGGGTGGGGTGGGTGGCTATCCCCTGAAAGAGATGACCTGGAGCTCCATTTCTCAGAGGATAAAATAGAGGCTGAGGTGAAGTGACTACCCAAAGCCACAGAGTGAGAGTAGGCCCCAGCCATGGTCCTCCTGATCCCCAGGCCCAGGCGCTGACCACCAGTATGCGCCCTCATTCCAGCTCCCAGGACAGCCCCTGAGGTTGGGGCAGTCTCATCTCTGTCCCCTGCAAGTGTGCTGGCTTTTCTCTCCTAGATGTGGAAGTTCACGCAGAGCCGCTGGGTGGTGAGGAAAGAGGTGGCGGCCGTGACTAAAGTGAGTGCCACTTCTGACATGTGGCCGCCTGTGTTGGGGGAGCCAGACTCTGCCTCTGGGGCTGGAGTGGATGCCTCAGGCTGGCTGGGCCTCACGTTGGCTCTCACCCTGCCCCCAGCTCTGCACAGAGGATGTGAAGGACTTCCTGGAGCACATGGCCGTGGTGAGGGTCAACAAGGGCTGGGAGTTCATCCTGCCGTACGACGGAGAGTTCATCAAGAAGCACCCGGACGTGGTCCAGCGGCAGCACATGCTCTGGGCTGGCATCCAGGCCAAGTAGGAGCAGGCCGGGGGGACTGGAATATCTGGGCTGGCGGGGGTACCAGGAGGAGGGCAGGCTGGCTGGAGCCGGGGTGCCCTGTGTCCCCTTCCTCCACCCCTGCTGCTGTTCCCTGGTGGTCCGAGCTGACACAGGAGCTGGGGTGTGGGGCAGGACGTGAAGGAGAGGGAAGAAGGACATTTAGGGACGGAGCCCAAGCTTCTGCGGCGAAGGCAGGCGGGAGAGGGAGGGGTTGAGGGCAGGTGAGACAGCTGGCTCCCCTGGGCACTGGGCTTCCATGTCAGAGTGGGCCCTGGGAAGAGAGGTCCGCACTGCGGGCTAAAGAGGGACCAGCAGACGTCTTTAGTGACTGGGATGTCCTAGGGCTTGGGGAAAATGTTTCTGTTGTCACTGACAGGATGGTGAACATGTGGCTTAAAATCAAACAGTTTTACCTTCCTTTTTTAGATTAGAAAAAGTCTACAATCTTGTGAAGGAAACCATACCAAAGAAGCCAGATGGACAATCAGGTTTGTGAGGGCTTTAGGGGCCGGGCAAGGCCTCTAACCCAGACCGTGGCTCTGCATGGGCATACGAGGCCTTGGGCCTGGAGTGGGGGGGGTATAGTGTCACTCTTTTCCACCCTGTCTGCACCTCCTGTCACCCATGGACCTCAGCTGAAGGCATCTCCAGCAGCAAAGCTTCAGCCTCGGGGCTCAGCTTCTCCAGGCCGTGTCTGGACACCTGCTCACCTGCTTGTGTCGGCAGGAGGGGTTGGCACGGGAGGAGGTGCTAGCGAGACCTCAGCAGCATGCCCCGCTTGCTTGGATGTGGGCATTTATTTTTTCCATCTCTTTTTCTTCTCTTAACTATTGAGGTGGCTCGTCTCCCTGAGTAAGGTGGGGCAAGAGGCAGGCTGAAGCACTTGGTTCAGCCCCAGCGGGCCCGTGTTGTCCCTGCCTGGGAGACAAGGGAGGGTCCTCGGCAGCCAGGGGTCTCTGGACAGCACGATCTCTCTCCCCACAGTGCCTGCTGGGCTGATCTCTGGGGATCAGCGGGTCCAGGTGGCCAAAGCCAAGGCCCAGCAGAACCACGCGGGGCTGGAACAGGAGCTGCAGCGTAGGAGGGAGCAGATGCAGGCGCCCGCCGTGCTGCCCGCCGTGCGGATCAAGGAGGAGCCCATGAGTGAGGAGGGGGAGGAGGACGAGGAGCCCATGGACACTTCCCTCGGCGCTGGCCTCCACAGCAGGCTGGCCAATGGACTGCCTGCTGGGCGGGCAGCGGGTGGGGACAGCTTCAATGGGCACCAGCCCCCAAGCGGTGCCACCACCCCGGTGGCTCGAGAACTGAGAGCCTTCGTGGAGGCCACCTTCCAGAGACAGTTTGTGCTCACGCTGAGCGAACTCAAGCGCCTCTTTAACCTGCACCTGGCCAGCCTGCCCCCGGGCCACACGCTGTTCGGTGGCATCTCTGACCGCATGCTGCAGGACACGGTGCTGGCTGCGGGCTGTAAGCAGATACTGGTGCCTGTAAGTAGAGCTGGCACCTGCTGGGCCACCAGCTGTGCCTCGGGAGGGCCGCTGGCACGGGGCACCTTTCCCGGGGGGAGGTGTGAGCCGCTAGGGTGACCTGGGCCCTGGCTGATTTGGGGAAAGCCACTGTATGGAGGCTGTAGGGGTGTGTGGACATCAGAGGGTCATCGACCTTGGTTTGAATCTTGGCTCTTTTACATGGTGGCTGTGTGGGACCGTAGGTGTGTCATCCTCTTTGGGCCTCTGTGTCCTCACCGGGAGTGGGGAGTGTTAGTTTTTGCATCATGGGACTTTTGGGAGGGCTGAATGAGGTGTTCCCATGGCCCTCGTGGGTTGCTCGGCCTAGAGCCCCCAGGAGACCCGGCCCCCGTTCCTGGTTTCCTACTCATCTGTCCCCGATGGCACCTTACCCGCTCCCATCAGCTGTGCTGTTTTTCGCAGTGATTTCACTTCTGGTATCATTTGATCCCCTGCAGCCTGCAGATGAGGAAATAGGTTCTGCGAGGTGAAGTGAAGTGGTTTCAGAAGTCACAGAGTCAGGAAGTGACAGAGCTGGAACGTGAGCTTCCTTCAGTACAGTCAGCCCAAGTCTTGGACCCTGTCTGCTGTGACTGACACGAGCTGAACCTTTGACCAGTGCCTACGTCAAAAGCCCCAGCATGTGCCTGGTCTTGGCAGACCTCCCTGTCCTTAGAGCTAGTGACCTCTCAGCGTTTCCAGCACCAGGCCTTACAGGTGGCAGGGTGTGCCCTCTGCACCACAGGCTTCTTTCCCTTTCATTGGAAGGAGGACGTGTGGGACCAGTGCACGTGCGGAGGTGAAGCACGCTGAGCTGTGGCCTCAAGGAGGCTGTTCTGGTCGTTCTCTCCTCACGGCTCGGCCCTGACCTGGCAGCATGTGGGGACACTGGGGCTGCGGCTGTCTCTTAACAAGGGATGCTGTTGTTTCCGGTGTGAAGGCTAGGAGCACCTGCAGCCTTGAGTGATGCCCTGAGGCCAAGGCCCAGCCCTGTGTACGTGAGAATAGAAACTAGGCCAAGAGGCCTTGGGCCTTAGGCTAGCTGTCTCAGGGGACAAGGCCCTCTTGGCAGGCCCTTGGAGATGCTGTCTTCAGCCCCGGCCTCCTGGCAGGGAGCCTCCTGGGTCAGGTCCCCTACAAAGGGGGTAAGGCCTGGGGCTCGTTGTCTAGTTGGTGCTGCCCTCGCCCACTCAACAAGTGGGCCTGTTGATCTTTAGGGTGGCCAAGGAAGAGAGAGGCGGTTGTCCTGGCCCACAAGAATAGACAGAAGAGCAGGGGAGATAAAGTGGCCGCTCTCAGGGTTCCCTGGGGCCTGCTCTTGCTGTGCTGTTTGCTCTTGATAGGGCAAGAGCCTGAGGGAGATCCCACGGCCCTCAGCAGCCCTCACTGACCTCATTCCCCGTGACCTTGCCATGGGGGCAGTGCCCCTGCTGGGGAGAGTCAGTCTCTCTAGCCCGCTTGTGGTTTTACACACAGGGCTCAGGGAGAAAGAGGAGACTGGCAGAGACCTGAGTTTAGCCCTTGGCTCTGCTCATTTGTAGCTGTGTGACTGTGGACAGAAAGTAAACCTTTGGGAACCTTGTTTTTCTCGTAGAGAATGGGCATAGCACATCATCTACCCCCAGCTTCTAATGATCCCATGAGACTGTAGCTCTAAAGCCCGCCGTGGTGGTGGCAGTTACTGTGTTCCTTGTCTCGTGGAGCCACAGTTGGAACCCCCTGGACCAGGCTCCCCTTCGTCAGATACCCAGAGCCCATGCGTCCCTTACCCACCTACAGACCAAGTGGTGTGGTTTGCTGTGAAGTCAGGCAGGGCCTTTGACCTACAGGGACACGGGCCAAAGAGTTATGAGGGATGGGGAATGTCTCAGGGAATGTGTCCTCTAGGGGAGGAGGACCTTGGGTGTTAAGGCGGAGAACTGAGCTAACGGCAGGCTGATAGGAAAACGCGGCTTTCCCTGGCCTTCCTAGCACGGCTGTAGGCTTCTAGCTCAGTGTTGTCTTGCCCCATTGCTCCTTGAAGCCCTATAAAGCCCTGGAGGGGTGGCTGGTCTTATCCTGCGGGAAGTGCGAGGAAACACACTTGAGTGTTATGGCTCCCAAGATCCCCCAGAGAGCAAATGACAAGAGCTGGGACTGGAATCCACATTCCCAGGGTTGGGCTGGTGCCGACTGGAAGGGTGGGGAGGGCGACCAGGACAGGGTGGGCGAATCCTGGGGGTGAAGCCAAAGGACCTGCTGACCCCTGGGCCTCGGTTAGTTTCCCCCACAGACTGCTGCTTCCCCGGACGAGCAGAAGGTCTTTGCCCTGTGGGAGTCTGGAGACATGGGTGACCAGGTGAGGCGACCTTTGCGGTCATCTGCCCTGAGCTGGGAGGTTTACCTGGAGTAGTGGGAGGTCTGTGGAGGGACACCACCCCGAGTGCAGTCGTACACATGGCAGCTCTTCTAGCCTTTGCCAATTTGAGATATCCTGGCTTGGGGTCTGTCAGAGCTGGCTGACATGGTAAGCCTCCCGTAGTTCCTGAAGGCTGGTCTGAAGTGGCTACATCAGAATCACCTCGTTGTTTTGAGAGAGAGTTTAGATTTCTATTGAAACATTACAAAAGAAGTTTAGTCACAAAGACTGAGCCCATGTCATCTTTGGGTTCCTCAGGTTTGCTCTGTGCTCCCTCTGTCTTCTCCGCGGGGCCTGCTGTGGTGGAGGGGCAGGCCCGCTGGCCCCACACTGCCGCTGAGGCTCCCGATGGTGACGCTGGCCAGGGCCTTTGCCGACCAGCCAGGCCGGAAGGGTTCAGCGTACACACAAGCCGCGTCACCGAGGGCAGTGATCTCATCCCTCGTGGTGTAGGGTGAGGGCTGCGGAGGTGTGCAGCTCGGAGGCCCTGACGTGGGCGAGCGCAGCTGGCAGCTGCTGGGCACGGTGCTGAGGGCCTAACCCCACTGTGGCTTTGCCTCCTGGGAAGAACCTTAATGGCAGCTGAGAAAAGGGGGCAGAATCACCTTTTTAATACAGATTCCAAGGACCAAGAGCAAAAATCCAAACCCACTGCTGTGGAGTTGATTCTACAGCAGCCTGTAGGATGGAGTGGAAGTGCCTCGCAGGGCTTCCAGGGCTATAATCAACCCCTAGAGAAGCGGGCTGCCGTGTCTCTCGCCTGCTGGGTTCTAACCACCAGTCTGTCAGCTAACAGCCGAGCACTTAACCACGGTGCCCCCCGGGCTCTGCTGCCCGAGGACTGACTCCAGAAATTCAGTTCACTTCTGTCGGTGTGGGGTGGTGTACCAGATACTAAAGTCTGTGACACACTCTCTGGGTAATTCTGGTGCCCAGCTGGCTAAGGGCCAGGGGTGAACCTCATTGTGTAGGTGGCCTTTCATGAAGGAATCAAAAGAGTTCCTCATCGGATTTCAGGCCCTGACGTTTGAGAAATCAGTCACGTTGCCTCTTGTCACACCCTGGCAGGAATGAGTCACAGGTGTCTGGTCAATAAGAATATGAATTAAACTAGCAGCTGCTTGGACTTGTCAGAGACCATGAGGTCTAGAAGTTTGTCTGAAAGCCTGAACTTGCCTAAACTTTAAAAATTAGAATTTGATTGCTAAAATTCTAGTCAGTCTGTTGTCCAGGTCCTAAGGTAGTGAGAGAAAAGGGGGTGGGCAGAAGACCTTGCTAGATCGTTCCTCCCCTTTTACCTCCTGGGAGGGAGCTGCGTGGTTGAGGAACAGAGTGGGGGGCTTTGCCTCGGGCCCCGCCCTGTGATGTGCTGAGGAGAAGGGGGACTGTGCTCCCCGGCCCTGCTCTGTGATGTCCTGAGGAGAAGGGGGACTGTGCTCCCCGGCCCCTGCTCTGTGATGTCCTGAGGAGAAGGGGGACTGTGCTCCCCGGCCCCTGCTCTGTGATGTGCTGAGGAGAAGGGGGACTGTGCTCCCCGGCCCTGCTCTGTGATGTCCTGAGGAGAAGGGGGGACTGTGCTCCCCGGCCCCTGCTCTGTGATGTCCTGAGGAGAAGGGGGACTGTGCTCCCCGGCCCCTGCTCTGTGATGTCCTGAGGAGAAGTGGGAACTGTGCTCCCCGGCCCCTGCTCTGTGATGTCCTGAGGAGAAGGGGGACTGTGCCCCCCGGCCCCTGCTCTGTGATGTCCTGAGGAGAAGGGGGACTGTGCCCCCCGGCCCCTGCTCTGTGATGTCCTGAGGAGAAGGGGGACTGTGCCCCCCGGCCCCTGCTCTGTGATGTCCTAAGGAGAAGGGGGACTGTGCTCCCCGACCCTGCCTGGTGATGTCCTGAGAAGGGGGACTGTGCTCCCCGGCCCCTGCTCTGTGATGTCCTGAGGAGAAGGGGGACTGTGCTCCCCAGCCCTGCCTGTGGTGTCCTGAGGAACCAGAACAGCTTTGAACTGGTCTTCTCTAGCCTGCCTCTCTGCTTTGGGCCACATAGGTGATGTCTGAGTTATTGCTCCTGAAGTACTCTGATGACATTAAAAAAAAAAAAAGGTAATAAATGCACCTTTAAAAACAAAAATCAAGGAGGACCAAAAGCTTAATGGGAAACATTCATCTCTCCTGCCTGATCACAGATTCCTACTCCTTAGAGGAAGTTTTTGTTTTTTTTTAATCGGAAATGTATTTATACTGCTATTCGATGTATCAATTGGATATTACCCATGGGCTTCCTGTGGTGGTGGGAGAGGGTACCACCAAGCCATGGTTAAGAGCTTTGGCTGCTAATGACCCACAGGCTGGGGGTTTGAATCCCCTGGGCACTCCTTGGGAAGAAACTCTGTGGGGCAGTTCTACTCTGTCCTGTACAGTCCCTGTGAGTTGGAATCAACTTGATGGGAAAGGGTTTCTGTGCTGGGAGAAAGAGGCCTGGTGGCCAGGGGGATAAGGCAGTCAGCTGTAACCCAAAGGTCAGCAGTTTGAACCCACCACCCACTGTGCCTCAGGGAAAGATAGGGCAAGTCTGCTTCCACAGCTTTGGCAATCTGATGGGGCAGTACCGCCCTGCTCTGTGCGGTCACTGTGAGTTGGAACTGACTCAGTGACAGTGGGTTTGGTTTTGTTGTTTAACCTTGAGAGAACTAGAGAGGGGTATTGGATAGGTTATTGGTACTTTTAGTTACACCAGTTACTAGTTTTTAGTATCATGACTGGAAATCTGTTCACTGTAGACCCAGATGTTAGTAGCATGTATTGTAATTACATTTATGTTTTATACTGTTTATTTCACTTTTTAAAATATTTTCTGAGTACACACACGTACCACCAGCGACACATTTCCCGAGGCTGAGGCCCTGGAGCCCTGCCCACTGCCTCCTGCTGCTTTATCTTGTCAGGGGCCAGAGGAGTGGTCTGCATTCTTGCATGTCTTTAAATGTCTTTCTTCTTTCCCTGTGGTGTTACTTTTGGGGACTAGAATTTTATGGGGCAATTCATTTTCCCTCTGAATTGAAGCTATCTCTCTGTTGGATTCATGCTTTCGGAGTTGCTGAAATTCAGAGACATTTTGCTTCTTGGTATTTTAAGACTGACTCACAGCCTTTATCACCAGTGAGCCCCCGCCTCCCTTATACTCTACATTAGGACAATTTCAGGTGTGGCCTGATGTTGGTCATTATTGTAAACAGTTGAGTGATTCTCCTTAGAAAATTCTGCTCTGGATTTGATTATTTTTCTTTTTACCTTTTTTTCTCCTGCTCTTTTGGAATCCTTCTGTCACATGCTAGACATAGAAACGAACATCTTCTCTCTCCTTTCGCACCTTTTCTACCTCTGGGGAGATTTCAGCTGTCTTCCATCCTTTCTCTCATTGTTATTTAGAGGAATAATGCTTTTCATAGCATCCCGTTTCGTGGATGCAGTGTCACATCTGTGTGTCATGACTTGAAACCAGTTGTGACCGCTGCTTATTTTTCATGCCTTTCCCCATCTTCATGCACTTTGTTATTATTGTTGTGAAAACTGGGACATTGCAGTTCAGCACTTCCCATGCACTTCTGACTGTGTCTTCCCCTGACTAAGTCAGTTATCACATCGGCTTTTTATCTGCAAAAATGTCTAAGCAGCTCATCCCCTGACACCCTTTCACCTGTTTCTTTGTTCTTGTGGGCATGTGCTTTGTGGGGGGGTGGGGAGGTGGGTCTAGAGAGAGATGGCAAACTGGCCAAACTTGTTCCTCTGTCACCAGAAGTCCTAGGTGAGAAATTGTGTTGTGGACTGTATTATGGAGTTAGGGCCAAGTTCTGGATTTCTTGTTTGGGGATATGTCTGTTTTAGGTGACTCTTCCCAGTAATAACTTGTCTTTGGTACTAAAGCACCGACAGGTTTTGCTTGAAATTTTTTCCAAAAATTACCGGGTGCGCCGGAACATGATCCAGTCGCGCTTGACTCAAGAATGTGGAGAAGATCTGAGTAAACAGGAAGTGGATAAAGTGTTAAAGGTACAATCTGTTTTGTGCATAATAATATCCAAAGGCTCTGGGTTTCTGCTGTGACCATTAAGAACAAGTGTGTTGGGAGGACCGTAGACTCGTGCTTCCTGCAGCCAGCCAGTCGTGTCTTCAGTAACTGACACTCATTAGCACTGGTGTGATGTAGGGCCCCGTCTTCAAACAGTACGTAGTCTGCTCGGTCATCGTCCTTATCCTTGAAAGAACTGACGGGGCCTACGTCAGGATCCAGACTGCCCTCCCTGGAATTTTGTACATCTTCCTGATTTTTGCCAGAGCCACACACTAACACTTACACTGTTTACTTTCAATAGAATCAAATTTTAAACTCAAATTTAGTTTTAAAAAGGAGTAACATTTGTCTGGTATATGAAAGTACATAGTAAGTGGACTGTCTGTAATGCTTTTTTGGACTGATGAAAATACTGTATTTTCAGAAACATTGGAACAGAGAAAGTTTTGGACGAATATTCTTAAGTTTTGACCTATCTATGTTAAAACATCCAAGGTGATACATAACATCTGCCAGTTCCGCATTTTTTGTGCACTTCTGATTGCACTTTGTTCTGGGCAACTTTTAACAGTTTTTGTATCTAGTGTTTATGAAGCACATTGATTTATAGCCCCTCACTCTTAAAATATCCTTGGTTCCAAAACTGGAAGTGACTAGATAACCACAACACTATGCTCAGGCCTTGATACCCTTTTGTATTCTGTCCATGACTCCAGCTGTTCATCCTAATTCAAGTTGTGATACTGTGGGCAGAATGTAGTGACTACATTTCCTGCTAAAACCTGTTTCTTTCTCTTCATAGGACTGCTGTGTAAGCTATGGTGGCATGTGGTACCTTAAAGGAACAGTACAGTCTTGACAATAATAGTAACCCACTAACCGCAATGAATCAAAGCCTGAGGAGGGACAGCAGAGCCGGCAGAAGTAGAAGTGGAGTGTCGACTTGCTTCAGGAAACACTGACCAAGAAGAACTGACCATCGTGTGGCCTGGGGCTTGGCACTGTCCAGTGGACAGAAGTGATCATTCTTAACGGGTTGCAGGGTCCGCTGAAGTTTGATCACTCCCAGAGACCAGCCGGGACCTTCTTTGCAGTACAGTTCGAAATTCCTGATGCATTTTGCTTATTATTTGGTTCCATTCTCATAATAAAGAGAGTGTATATTGAAACAGGCAGGATGGTGAAAATCATGGTTTAATATTTTACTTTTTAAACTTAATGCCAACGAGGTCTAAGTTATGTTTACAAGATGAAGAAAACCTCAAGGTTTTTAATATTTAAAATACCTAGAAGCCAATATTTAATCTTGGATTATCTATCTGCTGAGACTTCTGCCAATTTCATTAAACAAACCACATTAAATTATTTTACTGTTGGGTTTCTGCGGCCACTTTTACCTTCTAAAACAACCCGTGTTACATGGCGGTCTCAACTGTTTACATGCACTGCAGCAAAGAAGTGAGACTCAAATCCATTTATTCTTGATGTTTGCATAAGGTCGCAAACAAAACGAGGTAAGTATGGGACAATGTATAAGCGAGGTTATCACACTTTGATGTAAAAATTTCTATTTTGTGTATTTTTAAAATAAATGCTAACACTAAACCGGCACAGTGGTGCTGCTGTCTCCACGTGGTCTTGAGATGCTTATTTGTCCAGCCTCGTAAAGCCGTAAGAGGGAGGGGAACTGATACCGCAGTGGCACAACAATTGCCAAGAAAAATACTATGCATGTCACATACGTAATTTAAAAATTTGTAGTAGCCACATTAAGAAATACGCATCTGTAAAACCTTGGTGGCATTAGTGATTAAGTGCTATCTCTGCTAACCAAAAGGCCAGCAGTTCAGATCCACCAGGCGCTCCTTGGAAAACCTATGGGGCAGTTCTGCTCTGTCCTGTAGGGTTGCTATGAGTCAGAATCTACTCAGTGGCAGTGGGTTTGGTTTTAGTTTTATACATAAAACCAGATAAATTTTAATATATTTTATTTAACACAGTACACCCAAAATATCATTTGAACATGTAATCAAAACACTTTTTTTGTATCAAGCCTTTAAAATCTGGTTTATATTTTTACACTTAAAACATTCAGTTCGGAGAAGTCACAGTTAAGTGCTTGGCTGTCACATGTGGCTAATGATGGCACAGCCCTAGAGGATGGTAAGCCGGATTGGGTGAGATGTGAGTTCGGCAGTATGGGCAGTCCCTGGGTTCCAGCTCAACCCTTAATTAAGAACTGACCCGTGAAAGCCTATTAAAAATCCGAGGTACAGTAATGGCTCATGTCAACAAGTGGGCACTACTTTGTGATGTACATCAAAGCCTTGTTGTTACTGTATTGTTAAAATGTTAACAGGTATCTGAAAGTTTAATATTTTTTATGCATTGAAAGGTACATTTTATACTATATACAAAGACAAATGTTTGACTGACATTAGACGTGATCTGTACCTAATTGTTTTAGCTTATGTACAGATTCAACGTAAAGACTGATTTCAGCATGGAACTTGTTCATAATCTGGGGACTACCAGTAAAAGACTTATGTCATAATTTCTTTTGTGCAGTACAGCTACTGCTATCTGAAAGTTTACATGGTGGTCGACCCTGTCTCTGTGCCCCAAAAGAAAAGCACTTACTACTTGAGCCATCCATCAGTAAAACACTGATCAGGGATGTACTTTGCCAAATAAGTATTTGGTGACAGTTTCAAGGTTCACGGCATATTATGCTCTTAGTTCTAACTGTTGACTTACATGAGCCTGGAAAGTTAAAAATTACCAAAACTGGTCTGGCATATGTCCCTGCTATTGCATACTAATGTTTTTCCTTTGAAAGGAGAAATTCTTTGTGTGGTATAGCATTAGAGACTATCAGTCAGCACCACTGTGGAGCAGAACTCACAGAGTAGTCAAACAAAAGGAGACTAAAAGGACACACCAGGCCAGGGGCACTGACAAGAAGGCAGGGAGAAAAGAGGAAAGCTGGTAATAAGTGAACCCAAGGTTGAGAAGGGAGAGTACTGACTGGAGTTGTCAACCAATGGGTACTGTTTAATGAGAAACTTGTTTTAAAACTTCTGTCAATCTTTCATCTAAAATACAGTTTTTGAAAAAGAGGAAAAGGGTATAGTTATGGCAGTGTAAGTGGGGAAACTAGCCTTAGATACGTTAATAAACAAGAAACATTGAACTCAGCTAGAAAAATAAACAAACTTAAGGAACCTAGGAGGAAGTAATTAAAGAACAAGCAGGAATTTACTAGGTGAAAACTGAAATGAAGCGGAACAAAAATAAAATAAGGAAACAGCTGACCAGGTAAGGGGGAATGAAAGCCTGAATAGACTCAATGAGACAGGAGAAGCTGCAGAGGAATTAGGTGATTTACAAGGCAACTATGAATTACGATATTTGGCACACCAATGAGGATAAACTCAAAAGGGACTCACACTGAGACATTAGTCGCATTGCCAAGACCCAGAGTTTTGCAAGCAGTAGGAAAAAAGCAGCTCTTCACACGCAAGGTCATCTTCAGTGAAGGCCAGAAGGCAATGAGGTGACACTACTTAAATCCTGAAGGGAAAAAAATAACAGTCAACAAAGTGTTTTTGGCAGAACTAAATCTATCCACAAATAAAGGAGAAATCTGAGACATTTCCAGACAAAAGCAGGAGTTCATTACCAGTAGACCTGTCCTACAAGAAATGAAATGTTACATGGAGTTTTTTAGGCTGAAATGAAAGGGTACTAGAGAGCAACTCAAAACCATAAAAAAGCAACACCAGTAAAGGTAACTTCGTAATACAAAAGCCAGTATTACTGCGCTTTCAGTTTGGTTTGTAACATCTTCTCTTAGATGACTTAAAAAGGCAAATGCATAAAATGGCAATTATAAGTCTATGTCAGTGGGCATATAATGTGTAAAGATGTAATGTGTGACAGAGATGGGTAGGAGCAGAGAGTTTATATCCTACCAAAATGAAATTGATACTATAGATTGTTAATAAGTTTTAGTTGTTACTTGTAATTTCCAAGTAACCACCAAGAAAATAACTTAAAAAATTACATAGAAAAGTACTCAAAAGACTATACTACAAAAAAATTAAGTACAATAAAAAACAATAGTGGGAAAGACCATGAGGCATGTAAATCATACAGAAAATGGCTAAATGGCAGAAGTAAGCCTCGTCAGTAATCTCGTTAAATGTGAACAGATGAAACTTTCCTAATTTAAAGGCTGACATTGGCAGATTGGATATTGAAACACAAAGAAAGAAAGAGCTACCTACAGGTAATAACCTCAGCTTACTCAGACTGCCAGTGAAGTTCACAAACTCCTCCTAGAAGTGCCATGTACCATACTGCTGAGTATCAGTCACTACAGTCACCTTCAGGGTACTCCCCTTAAACTATGCACTGATGCCAATGCCCAGTGTACTCTTTAAAGCAATTTTCAAACTTTTTCTAGAATGGCCATCAGAGCTGTCGTCATATTACCTTTGATGTCCTGAATGTCATCCAAATGTCTTTCAATATTTCCTTTATGTTTGGGTTAAGGAAACAGTCACTGGGGGCCAGATCAGGTGAGTAGGGAGGGTGTTCCAACACAGTTATTTGCTTACTAGCTAAAAACTCCCTCACAGACAACTCTACAATTAAGTCTGCAAACTTGCCACCTTGCCACCGTGCACAATGGCCATTCCACAGAGTTCCAAAACTGTTTTGAAGGGTGGACTAGGCGCTGGCATCAGTGCACAGCTTCCCAAGGGGAGGACTTCAAAGGTGAGCACAGTGACTGATACTCAGCAACAAGGGATGTAGCATTTAGAACCCATACCACACATTTGGGGCACAACAAACTGCACGTGTGGCCATCTTTTTTATACATCTTACTGTTAGGTACTACATATAATGTTGTAGCACATTCTCAGCCATTCAAAGATTGGACTTATAAAGACACTGTACATACTTGTAATAGGGAACCCAAGGTTGAAAACTAAAGGCAATAATGAAAACTAAAAAAAAGAACGTTCCATCAGAATGAAACCTCCTTGTAAGCTGGGGACTACCTGATATGCTTTCTACAAGAGATACACTTCAGATACAAGTACACCACAATTGAACGTGAGAGGATGGAAAAGATACTCCATGCAAATAGCAACCAAGAGAGCACAGGCGGCTATGTTCTCAAACAATGTAGACTAAATGAAAGAAGTTGTAAGAGACAAAGAAGGACACTATATATTGATACAAGGTTCAATACAGAAAGAAGATGCAACAATTATAAACATGTGCAACAGGGCCACACGATATATGAAGCAAACGTGAACAGAACTGAAGGGAGAAATAACGTAGCTCTTCAGTAATAATTGGAGACTTCAGTATCCCACTTTCAATAATGGGTAGAACATCTAGGCAACAGAAATCAGTAAAAAAAAATTGACATGAACAACACTGTAAGCCATCTAGACCTAGCAAACATGTACAAACACTCCACCTAAAGAAAGCAGAGTATATATTTTTCTCCAGTGCACACAGATTAGTCCCAGGGTGGAATACATGCAAGAGACCAGGTCACAAATGCCTCAATAAATTTAAAAAAGACTAAAATTGTACAAGGTATCCAACTGAAATGAAATGAAACTAGAAATCAGTAACAAGGAAAACTGGAAATTTAACAAATGCAGATTAAACACCACCACCCCAAATTTGGGAGTCTAAGGGGCTCTGTGGTTAAGCGCTCAGCTGCCAACCAAAAGGTTAGCAGTGTGAATCCACTGACTGATCCATGAGAACATGGGGTATTTCTACTCGGTCCTATTGCTATGAGTTACGATTGACATCAGCGATTTTTTGGGGTACCTCAATTGGAATACAAGAAGTAAAGCTGTTTGCAGATGACAAAGGTAGGAAACTAAAGAATCTACAAGAAATTGTTAGCAGTATTATATTCAACAACATTGCAGGTTACAAAGTCAACATAAAAATCACTTGTATTCCTGTAGGCTAACACTGGACAAGCTGAAAAGGAAATTAAGAATCTAATTCCACTTACAGTAGCATCAAAAAGAATGAAATACTTAGGAATACATTTAACCACGGAGGTGAATAGACCTATACACTGAAAACAAAACGCTATTGAAAGAAAGACCTAAATAAAAGATATTTCCCCGACTTATGATGTATTCAGGTTATGATACACTGCAATTTTGACTGTTAGTGTCATCTGGAACATTGCATTTTCTAGGAGGAAGCTTACAGGAAAATGCTTTCATGGAATACGGAAGAAAATTGTTGAGTTAGGTAAACACTCTTCAAGCATTACATCAGGATAATATGATGGAAAAGATTGGTGGTAAAACCATCGATTTGACAGGAATGCTAAGTTTAGACCTTGATATTGCCAATGTGGAACAGCTAACATCATGATGAAGGGGACTTGGCAGATCAGGACTTAATCGATTTTGAAGAGGACAGAAATGCTGAAGAAGAAAATGAGGAAAGAGAGAAGTTGTCAAAAATTTTTCAAGTGAAAAGATTAGCTGAAGTTTTCTAGTAAAGTTAATCAAGTTTTTCCAAAACTAACTCAGGAGCTTTGGTTGCCTGAAACTATGGACCCAGACACTGATTCCTTTGCTAAAGTCAATATGCAGGTCTGGGCAGCAGTGTGATGTAATCATGAAATACATGAGGAGAAAAAGAAGAATCATACAGGCAACTCTTAATTTTCTTATTAGAAATGCCATTCCCATTCCCAGGGATAATGCAGGTGACCCAGAACCTTCCACAAGTGAAGTTATTACTGCAAATGCCAAAATGCCAACCTTGTCCAACTCTTTAATCACTGGAATAAATCTTTCTGATTTGTGTATTTTTAAGTGTATGTATATATGAATGTATCGGATCATAAAGCAACAAAATTGAAGTTGTCAAAGATTTCCTTTTGCTCGGCTCCACAATGCCCATGGAAGCAGCAGTCAAGAAATTAGGTGACATACTGCATTGGGCGAATCGTCAAAAGACTTTTTTAAAATGTTGAAAAACAGGGATGTTACTTTGAGGAGTAAGGTGCGCCTGACCCAAGCATGGTATTTTCTTCACCTCATTTGCATGCAAAAGCTGAACAATAAATAAGGAAGACCAAGGAAGAAATGATGCTTTTGAGTTACGGTGTTGGTCAAGAATGTTGAATATACCATGGAGTGCAAGAAGAATGAACAAATCTGTCTTGGAAAAGGTACAGCCAGAATGGTCCTTTGAAGCAACCATGACAAGACTTTGTCTCATGTACTCTGGACATGTTATCAGGAAGGGACCCTGGAGAAGGACATTTTCTTAGTTATCTAGTGCTGCTACCATAGCAATACCCCAAATGGATGGCTTTAACAAAGAGAATTTTTTTGTCTCACTGTCTAAGAGGCTGGAAGTCCAAATTTAAGGTGCCAGCTCCAGGGCATGTTTTTCTCTCTCTTGGCCCTGGAGTGAGGCCCTCTTGGGTCTTCATTCTTGGTGGCACGAGGTCCCACTCCTGTCTGCTGGATTCTCTTTTATATCTCAGAAGAGATTGACTCAACATATGACCAAATACTGTAGACTGAACATTGCCTCATGAACATAACTGCCTTTAATCCTGCCTCAATATCATACAGCAAGATTTACAACACATATGGAAATCACATCAGATCACAAAATTTTTTGGACAACCACTCAATACCATGAATTATAGCCTAGCCAAGCTGATGTGCATTTTTGGTAGATACAGTTCGATCTATAACAGACATCATGCTTGCGAAAGTGGAAGGTCAGTGAAAAAGATGACCTTCTGAGATGGACTGACACCGTGGCTGCAAAAATGGACTCCAGCACAGCAAAGACTGTAGCGATGGGGCAGGACTGGCCAGGGGTTTGGTCTGTCAGGCAATGGGTCGTTACGAGTCAGAACCAATTCAACAGCACCTAGCAAGTTTATATGTAATGTTTCCAAGCCCTTCAGATTTATAAAGATAATGATACTAAAAGACAGCAGTAATGAAAACAAACAAAAATCTAGGTATCCAACTTATATCACAAGTGACTTGCAACAGAGCCGTTGGAATGGAATCCATTTGTTATAAGCCTGGGACTACTTGTAAATGGAAAAATACCCTGTGTGCAAGATTGGAAGACAATATGGTTAAGATGCCAAGACTTCCAAAATGATAGATTCAATGCACTATCAAAATACCAATGACATGTTTTTGCAGAAACACAAAAACCCCTTCTAAAATCGTAAAGGAATTTTAAGGGACTCTGAATTTCCATAATAATACCGAATAAGGGCAACCAAGTTAGAAGACTCACAATTCCCAGTTTCAAAACTTACTATGAAACTATAGTATTCAAAACAGTGCAGTACCAGACTGTGTCTGTAACATAAAGTTATACAGACATACAGAAATAGAGTAGAAATCCCAGAAATAAACCTTCATATATGGTCAATTGGTTTTATTTTTTAATTCTGGTGAAAATAGGCACACCAAAACGTTTGCCAGCACAACACTGGTCAATTGACTTTTTACAAGGCTATGCAAGACTATTCAGTTGGGAAAGGATGGCCTTTTCAACCAATAATCCTGGTAACTGGATCTCCACATACAAAACAATGAAGTTGCACCCCTACTTTACACCATATATAAAACTTAATTCAAAATGGATAAACGTAGGACCATGGTCTTGAGGGACATGCTACTCATTTGGCATAAAGTTTATTTGGCATAAAGTTCCACTTGCTAGTTTGGTGAATATGCTAGTTTGGTGTATACTGCCTCAGGGATCATTCAAGCTTGTGAGTGGCCATCTAAGATACACCTGCTGGCCTCTACATTCTTGAACAAAAAAGAAGGAAACCAAAGACCACAGAAGAAACTGGTCCACAGGACAGTCTGCATGAACCATAGCCTCATCTACTGAGACCAGAAGAACTAGGTACCTGGTATCAGACTACCACTATCAACTCTTCTGATCAGGGCCACAGAAGACGGACCTTGATAGAACAGAAGAAAAATAGTGAAAAGAATTTCAAATTCTTACAAACAAAACAGACTTATTAGACTGATAAAAACTGGTGGTCTCACCAAGCCTGTTGCCCTGAGATACTCATTATTCACAACAGCCAAAAGGTGGAAACAAATGTTCATCAACAGATGAATGGATAAACAAAAGGTGGCATACATACACACCAATGAAACATTAGCCATAAAAACGAGTGAAATTTTGATACATACGAACATACACAGATGAACCTTGAAAACATTATGCTAAGGGAAATAAGCCAGATACAAAAGCACAAATAGTGTATGATTCCATTTATATGAAATGTTTAGAAAACCTGAATTCAGAGACAGAAAGTAGAATAGCGGCTATTGGGGGTTGTGTGGGGAAAGGGGAGAAAAGAGAGTGGGGATTTATTGCTTAATGAGTTATAGAGTTTCTGTTAGGGATGATATAATTCTGAAAATTGATAGCGGCCATGGTCACACAACATCGTAAATGTACCAAACGGTGCTGAATTGTACACTTTATACTTCATTAGAATGGTAAATCTTGTTATGTATGTTTTACCACAATAAAAGAAAAATTGGGGGAAAAAACTGGCTGGTGAGAAAATTTCAATACATAATTATCAGTGTACGCCACGATACTGCTCACTGCTGTCGAGTTGTCCTCTGGCTCATGTGACCCCATGCACAAAAGAATGAGATGCTGCCCAGTCCTGTGCCATCCCCATGACTGGGTGCAGACTGGACTACTGTGATCCGTAAGGTTTTCACTGGCTGATCACTGGAAGTAGATCACCAGGTCTTTCTTCCTAATCTTAGTCCAGAAGTAGTGCTGAATGCTCTTCAGCATCACACGAGCAAGCAATCCACTACCGACAGATGGGAGATGGCTGCACATGAGGTGTACTGCGAGAAACTGAACCCTGTACAGAGGGCAAGAATTCTACCACTGACTCACTAGTGCCCCCTAAGATTTTATCAGTTGAATTGTATCAAGTCTTTAAGACACAATGAACACTAAACTTCAGCATGTGAAGGACAGTCTCCAAATTCTTGTGGAGCACTGATCAAACCTGACAAGGACTGTATGATATGAATAAAAACCCTACACAATGGATTTCAGCAGCATATGAAAGAAATAGTTCTACTCTAATAGGTACAGACCAAGGATGATGCTATTAAGAATACCCACCATAATAAATGAGAGGGTAATATGAGGGCATCTGTTTATACAGCTCACCCTATGACTAGGTAAAATGAGAAAAATCATTACCATAGAGATCTACATGGACAATTCATTGATATAAATTCTTAAAAATAGGACTAGATACTTTTTTCCTCTCTAAATTTTATTTTGTTGGGAATACACATACACCAACTGTTCCTACAGGTACCATTTAGTGACACTGATTACAATCTTTGAATTATGCAATCGCTGTCATGCTCTTTCTCTGAGTTGTTCCTCTCCTATTAACATAAACTTACTGCCCCAAGATGTCCATCTAGTCTTTTAAGTTGCTGTTGTCAGTTCGATCCCATGTAGATAGTTCTAAAAAGAGCATAATGCTCGAGACCTTTTTTTTAAAAAAACTAGCTAAAGCTAAACTGTTGCTTGGTTTAAAGAAGACTTTTGGGAGTATTTTTGGTTTAATGTTTAAAAATTATCTCGGGGCAAGTTTCAGAGGTTCATCTATCCTGATGAGTTCTTGATTAATGATTAATATCATGCTAAATCAAACACTGCTTAGGATTGACACAAACATGTTTATTCTAAACCTGATTATTTCATACTCTAGATACACTAGTTGGAGCAGTCACACAATAAGAAAAAAGATAAAAATGAATAAAAATTAACAATTTATTCTTTTAAGGTATATCAAGAGAATGAACTAAAAGGTATTCTCAGTAAGAATTCAAAAGTAAATGGACTCCTGGGCTCACATGTCCAGTAACAGCTCTAATCACCTGGTGACAAGACTATGGAACTTCAAAGCTACCAATGGCCAAACTGGCACATATGAACAACCTATCTGAACATTTCAAAACAAGAAGCTAGAACACAGTAAGCAAACAAAATAAATTCAACAACTTACTGATGGCTCCAGGATAACAGTCCATATCAAATCACTTCAACAGGCAGACCACGATGGATTCAGAAATCTCCCCAAACAAGAAATTTTCCAGAATAGAATGTTCTGAAATTATCTGAAGTAGAATACAAAAGTCATGTATTTGGAACTCTTCAAGAGATCAGGAAGATGAGGCAAAATGCAGCACAGCATGAAGACAAATTGAACAGGCTGCAAGAAAGTATATAGCGGCAAGAATTAAAGATGCAGAAAACTAATAAAGCATTTTCCAATAAGGGTGTCTTGTCTTTGAACTTGAATAAAACAAGTTGTGTAAAGGATACAGTTTTGTTTTCTTATTTTGAAATACATTTAATGGCATTGTGTATGGGAAAGAATTTCAGCTACATGGCCACCGCAGCATCTTCCAAATGGGGCCAAAAATAATCAGTTATCACAACCTGATCTCTTTCACCATTGACAGTCACAGCCTCTTCTCATTTATCGTGGAAAGAATAAGGGCCAGTGATTCTGCTGAACCAAAATCCATACCAGATGGTAACATTTTGGGGATGAAGTGGACGTTCTTGAATCTCCATTGAATTCTTATAGCTCCAAATGTTACAGTTTTGTTAATAAAACTATTCAACAATGGGCCTCGTTGCTGAAGATGATTTTTTGGCCAAAAGCTGGATCAACTTCCAATTGCTCCAGAGCTCAGTCAGCAAATGTACAGCCCAACCTATGGTCACTGAACTTCAGTTCTTGAGTTAAAATAGTTTTGTAAGGGTAAAGCTTCAAATCCAGGTGCAGAATCGCCAAATTATGGTCGACAAAAGGCCCAATTCTGGTGCTCAGCAAGAAATTGATCGGAATGGATGGATTCACACATACGCTCTGACGAATGATGGCAATGTTTTCATTGGAATGAGCAGTTTGCTGACGCATAGACATTGTCCGATTGGCAAAAGACCTGGTTGTCTCAAATGTTTTAACTTTGAATTGTTCTCTTGGTGAGTGGAATGATTACGTGCATTGTAAGTTTCACGTAATGTATGCAATGTCTGGTGAATGGAACACCCATTTTGATAATAAACTTTAAGAATTTCTATGTGTTGTAGAATCATATAACTTCTCATGGCTACTCATCAAGACAAATAAAAATACATGGTAAGTATGGTTGCTATAGCTTTACAAATTTCATCACCATAAGCTGTCAAAAACATTACATCCTTTTTGGAAGACCCTTTGATAACTTATAGAATTAGACAACAGAAAGTCAAAGGGGCAGAATTGAGGCACTGGAAGGTCAAATTAGTAAGACTGAAGATAAAGTGCATGACACTAACATACTTGATGAAAATCAGAGAAAACATTAAAATCAAGAAACACTAAGAATTATGTGGAACTATATCAAGAAACCCTGGTGGTATATTCGTTAAGTGCTATGGCTGCTAACCACAAAGGCTGGCAGTTTGAATCCACCAGGCATTCCTTGGGAACTCTATGGGGCACTTCTACTCTGTCCTATAGGGTTGTCATGAGTCAGAATCGACTCATTGGCAGTGGTTTGGTTTGGTTTTGGTATCAAGAGGAATAATCTACAAGCGATTGGAGTACCAGAAAGGGGATGAAGGGATGAGGAATAACAGAAAATACAGACAGAAATTTTGAGGGAAAGCTTTCCTGATATCACGTAAGATGAGAAGATATATATCCAAGACACTCATCAAACTCCACATGAGGTAGATCCCAGAAGAAAGACATGAAAGCATAATGTAATCAAACTTGAGAAAACTAATAAGGAGACAGTTTCAAAAGTGGCTAGGGCTAAATGAAAAACAACCTATGAAGGAGAATCAGCAAGACCAAGCTTGGAAATGCTATGGAGCAGTTCTACTCTGTCGTACAGGCTCACTATAAGTTGGAATCAACTGAAAACAGTGAGTTTGGTTTTTTTGATTTTGGTTTTGGACTACTCAGCAGAAACCACGAGGGTAAGACGGCAATGAGATGACATACACAGAACCTTAAAGGAAAACAACTGCCAACCAAGAATTACATATCCAGCAAAATTTTCTCTCAAATATGATAGTGAAATTAGGATATTTCTAGATAAACAGAAATGTAAGGAATTCGCAAAAACCAAACCAAAATTACAAGAAAATACTAAAGGGAGTCTTTTGTTTAGAAAATTAACATCAGGTAACAACCCAAGACTAGAACATAGAACAGAGCAACTGGATATTAACCCAAATACAGAAACCACAAAAAAATTAAAGGTAAAACACTGAAAATAGAGAAACAAGATGTCATTATATAAACATTATATAACACAAAAGAGGGGCTTAAAAGAAAATGCAGTCACAGATTTTCTACATGGAGAGAAAAGGAAGGTGATACAAAGACAGACTGGTTCTAATTTAGAAAAATAGTTGTAAATATTAAGGTAACCACCAAGGAAACCATCAATCCTATACATTAAAATAAAAAACAAGAAACACATGAAGTCTCAGCCACAGAAAATTAAATAGAACAAGGTCTATCAACACACACACAAAAATGCATAACCTATCAGTAATCATGCTGAATGTGAATGGATTGAATGCACCAATAAAGAAATGGAGAGTGGCAGACTGGATTAAAAAAACATGACTATCTATACAGTAGATACACCTTAGACTTAAAGAAGCAAACAACTAAAACTCAAAGGATGGAAAAATATATCAAGCTAACATTCAAAAAACAGCTGGAGTGGCAGTCTTACTCTGATAAAATAGATTTTAATATCCTCCACATTGGAGAAGGAAAGACACTATATAATGCTTAAAGGGTCAGTACTCCAGGAGGACATAATCATATTAAATACCTACATAACCAACAACAGGGCCTCAAAATACATAAACTCTAAATGCACTGAAAACATAAGTAGACAGGTCCACAGTAATAGTAGCAGATTTCAGCCCTTTTTGGTGAAGGACAGAATATCCAGAAAAAAAAAAAAGTTCAATACACACATGGAAGATCTAAATGCCACAATTAACCAACTTGACCTCACAGATACATACAGAACACTCTAGCCAACCACAGCCAAATATACTTTGTTTTCCAATGCACATGGAACATTCCCTAGAATTGACCACATATCAGGCCATAAAGCAATCCTTAACAAAATTCAAAGCAATGAAATACTACAAAGCATTTTTTTCAGAGCACAAGGCCATAGAAGCAGAAATCAATAACAGAAAAAGGAAAAAATATTAAACATATGGAAACTGAACAACACTTGACTCAAAAACTACTGGATTATAGAAGAAATTAAGGGTGGAGTAAAGAAATTCACAGAATTGAGTAAGAATGAAAACATATCCTACCAGTATCTTTGAGACATAGCAAAAGCAGTGCTCAGAGGTCACACATCCAAAAAGAAGAGACCAAAATAAAAGAATTAATGCTACAACTTGAACAGAGAAAGAGCAGTGAGAAACCCGTCCCAAAGCCAACTCTTCAAAGATTGGCCTAGTCTGTAAGACATAAAATGATACTGGCAAAAAGTGTGCTTCTTGGCTTAAATATATATATGAGGCTAAACTGAGGCAGCTCCTGTCCAGAGGTGAGATGAGAGGGTGGAGGAGGACATAACCTGGTTGAATGGCCACGGGAAATACAGAATGGAAAGAAGTGTGCTGTCACAGAACGGGGAGAGCAGCCACAGCTGCATATGGAGTATGTGGGGGGGGGCTGTTGTATGACAAATTGACTTGGATTGTAAACTTTCACTTAAAACACAATAAAACACATTTTAAAAAGAGAGAGAGAGAGAGAGAGAGAGAGAACAGCAAAAGAACCCTCAGGCACCAGAGGAAAGCAAATGAGTTAAAACAAACCAAAAGTTGATTCTTTGAAAAGATCAACAAAATCCAGAAACCACTAGTCAAAATGATGAAAGACCGGAGGGGAAGCAAACAACTCAAATAAGAAATGAGATAAGAAATATCACAACAGATCCAACTAAAATTTAAAGACTTATAAGGGAATACTATGAAAAACTGCATTCTAATAAATTTGAAAACCTAGAGAGATTTTTAGAAACATACTAACTTACATAAGCTAACAGAGGTAGACCTAAATAAACCCATCACACACACACAAACACACACACAGATTGAAAAGATAATAAAAAGTCTCCCAACCCAAAAAAAGCACTAGTCCTGATGGCTTCATTAGAGAATTCTACTGAACTTGTACAGTTAACACCATTATTACTAAAAGTACTTCAGAGCATAGAAAAGGATGGGATACTCCCAAATTCATTGTCTGAAGCCAGCATAACCCAAATACCAAAACCAGGTAAAGACACCACAGAAAAAGGAAAATTACAAACGAATATCTCTCGTGAACTTAGATGTAAAAATCCTCAAGAAAATTCTAACCAGCAGCATATCAAAAAACAATTCAGCAGGAATAAGTGGATCCATCCCATGGATACAGATGGGTTCAACATTAGAAAAACACTCAGTGTTAATCAACCACATAAATAAAAGACAAGAACCACTTAATTTTATCAATTGATGAGGAAGGCATTTGACCAAGTTCAACACCCATTTGTGTTAAATAGGCACCGAAGGGAAATTCCTCAGCATAATAAAGGGCATTTATACAAAGCCAAGAGCCAACATCATCCCAAGTGGAGAGTCTGAAAGCATTCCCCTTGAAAACAGGGACCAGATAAGGATGCCCTTTGTCACCACTTTCATTCAACATTGTGCTGGAAGTTCTAGCCAGAGCACTGAGGCAAGATAAAGAAGAAATAAAGAGCACCCAGATTGGCAAGGAAGAACTCAGATCTGCATCTTTGCGCAGATGATCTTATACACAGAAAACTACTGGAACTAACAGAAAAGTTCAGCAAAGCATCGGGATATAAGATACACATACAATAATCAGTTGGATTCCTTCACACCAGCACAGAGATCGCAGAAGAAATTGCTCAATCAATACTACTTATAATAGCCCTCAAGAAGATAAAATACTTAGGAATAACTAACTGGAGACATAACAGACCTACACAAAGAAAATCACAAGACCTGCTGTCTTTGTCACCTAGTGCTGATGTTAACAGAAATACAAGTGGATGGCTTTAAAAAGAGATTATTTTGTCACAGTCTAGTAGGCTAGAAGTCCAAATTTAGGGTGTCAGCTCCAGGGGAAGGCTTCTTCTGCTGGCACTAGAGAAAGGTCCTTGTCATCAATTTCCCCCCGGACTGGGAGCTTCTGAGGCACACAGACTCTGGTTCTTTTGAAAGGACATGCTCAGCTCCTGACATTGCTTTTTGGTAGTATGAGGTCCCAACATCTCTCTGCTTGCCTCCAAGGCACAGGACAGTTGTACACACTTGAGTCCTACCCACTACCACAACTGATGCCCATCTTCCCTCATCTGTTCCACATTTTTCTCCTGTTGTCACAGCCCCTCTATTGTAATCCTCGTCAGCAGTTGTGGTGGCAATCTCCAGACACCATCTAGTTCTTCTGGCCTCAGTGTCACGTGGGCAGTGGTTCACATGTTCATTCCTCCTCTGGACTAACTGCTCCCTCAGGTCATTAGTTTGTTCTGGACTTGAAGGGTTAACTTAGGTAGCTGCTCAGAAGCTTTTAAGACCCCACAGATGTTGCTACTCATTAGAAGTAGGATGCTGAACGTTGTCTAATCATAAAGTACTTTTAATTCAGACTAGTATTTATGGATGTCTTAATGAAGGTTAATTTTAGCATTATTTTGTATATGTAAGTATACGTGAACTTGAGCAGTTTGTGCTGAGTTAGTTATACAATCCAAAGGATCTGTTTAAAAGAAAAATAGAAAATAAAAAAACACCAAACCTTCCCAAAGCTATTTGTTAGAAGATGAAGACAGATTTGTTGGAAGAAAAAAAAAAGTAGTTATGATAAGTGAAATGGCTTACACTTCAAATAAGCAACAGATCCATCTGTTTCTTTCCATAGGTAGCTTTATTTGGTTTTTAGAAAAATATATACAATTCAAACCTCAGTTCTCTTAAATAGTTTTAAATTAAAAAGCACGCACATGAGAGAATGAATATATCTTTACAATCAGAACATACAATACTGTTTAATAAAGGAGCAGAAAGGCATTTCTGCAGCCAGTCAAAAACACTGACGAGAATGACAGGGACTGAGCACCAGCAGCTTGTGGCCGGCCAGTTCACCAGCTCACGACAACGCAGTACAGCAGTTTGGTCTTTCCTCTTGAGTTTAAATTTGGGATAGGAATGAAAGATTTATACATCCTAAATGTCAGATAAACACTGAGTCAATAAATGCCTTACGGAAAACCTTTTGAATCCCTGGGGGGAGGCCTTCTCAGGTGAAGGCTAAAGCTTGCCCTTTCAGCCTGGTATTCAGTTCAGTTTAGATGTGTTGCGGATTACTGGGCAGTCACAGCTCAACTGGTAAAAGGTTTAACAGAACCCAACGGCTGGGTGTATTTGTTAATGCCATTTATTTCGGATTAGACCCCTGCTTTCTCCTCAACAGTCTTCTTAATGAATTCACAGTATCCAACAGGGTCTGCAGGAGATTCCGGTCTGGCAGCCGCCTCCCGGGCTTCTGCTAACTGCTAAGAAGTGAAGCCGAGGGGCAGGAGGGGTCGCAGGAGGGGTGGCCTTAGCGTTCTTCAGCTCTGCCCCTGCCACCACACTGCAGCTACCAAAAACCCTTGGTGGCACAACAGCTGAGTGTCAGGCAGCTAGTTCACGCGTTGGCGGTTCACACCCACCAGTGGCTCTGAGGGAGGAGAGACCCTGCCATCTGTGCCCATCAAGATTTCAGCCGAGGAGACCTCCCGGGGCAGTTCTAGGCTGTCATATGGGGTCACTGCGAGTCAGAGATCGACCAAAACAGCACACAGAAAGAATAGAGCTACTATACACCTACTTCCCCAGAACATACATCTTCCCTCACTGGTTCTGGGCCTTTTCCAGGAGTCAAAGCCTAATCAGGGCCAGCCAGCCAGAGGCCAGCTTGTCATGGGATTTCCTGGAGCCCTTAAAGGGAACTGGAGTGTAGAACTGACACCAGCAGCCACCTCTTTCCCCTCGCTGTGCACATTTGCTACATGAGCAATGCAAGAAAGCAGACAGCAAGAGCGACATCAGGGTGTGACACTACAAACACTTGTGGGAGAGAGAGGTGACAGGAAACAGGCCAATTAGCGCAAGAGCTGTTGGTTCGGTTACGAGTGAGAGGAGAGAGCCCGGTATTTTGTTCTCTGTTCGTCTATTTCCTGCTTGGTTTTCTTGATGCAACTAAAGATCTCCTTAAAAAGCACTTTGTATTCTGGGGGCGTGGTGGCAGTGGGGGAGTCAGTGGGCTCTGGTGTCACAGAGGCTGGCTCCCGGCTTCCAGCGCTGACCTCAGGCTGGGCCTTCCCTCCAGGCAGGTCCTTGCCTGGAGCCCGGGAAGTCTGCACCGCCTTGTGTGACAGCGAGTCCTGCTCCCGCTGGCACCGCCTCAGCAGCTCGTCATACTTCACCTTCAGGGCGCTGTACTGCGTGTCCACCTCGTGCAGAAGGGAGACGCCCCTCTGCTTCACTGCCCGGGCCCTCCGGATGCAGGTCTCCTCGTGGCCCTTCACAAGGTCACCCCCCAGCAGGCTGCTCAGGACTGTCTCACTGCTGCTGCGCTGGAGAGGCTTTCGGGGCGCTTCTGGCACCGTCAGGAACATCTCCTCCAGCAGGCTCTGGCCAGGCTCTCGGCAGGGGACGAAGAGCGAGTCAGGCATGAGCTTCTCGACCCCGTTCACGAACGGCTGCTCCGCCCGCAGCATCTGCCGCACCTCGGCCACCTCGGCCTCCAGCTGCAGCGCCCGCGCCCGCACAGCGTCCATGGCCCCCAGCTGCTGCTCCAGCTCGCCGTTCTCGCGCAGCACGAGCCCGTACTCCTCCTCCACGGTCACCCGCCGCCGCTGCTCCAGGCTCAGCTGGGCCTGCAGCGTGGCCACGGTTTTTTTCAAGTGCTCATTTTCTTCTTCATCAGGGCTTTGCTGACTTTGTAAGGACGTTATCTTCTCAGCAAACACATGATCGTACACAAAGTGTCTACAGGGAAAAATGTGAAAAGAATATATTACACCGGTCAAGCTAGAACGAAAAGACAGACCTGTCATGATTTCAGTGAAATCCCTGAAAGGTGTGACAGCGGCTGGTTTTGCCCGGACTAGGGCAGCGGCTAGTCATGTGCGAGGCTAGTATATAAAATCATCTTTGTGACTAACTAAAAAATACATACATTAAAAGTAACAGAAACCCATTCCCAAAGACTAGTAGTAAGACAGCCAGGAATTAGAACGGCCCAGTGTGTCGGCCTCAGTGGCGTGTCAGAATCACTGTGTGGTCCTCACGACACTGCTGCCGGGGCCCCACCTCACGTCCTGCCAGGTGAACTGTGGCCTGGACACTGAGGTGATTAATCACCCTGCAGGCTGTGAACCACCACCACAGCGCTTTTTAACCCGACTCTCCTGGGAAGCTTTCCACCCATACCTGGAGATTCTGATTTAGGCCAAGAGGCTTGCTCGTATTCACCATCTGAGAAATTCCCAAGGATGACGTGATCCACACTGCCAAGGCTGAGAACCACCCTCTCCCACTCAGCATCTGAGCATCTGTGACAACATGCGCATCTGTCTCTCCACTGGAATGAAAGCTCCACGAGGGCGGGAACCATGACTGTTCTGCTTGCCACAAGTTCCTCATGTCTGATACAGCACCTGACACGTAGCAGGTACCCAACACAGTTTCCCACACAAGGAAACTCATCACTCTAAAGGCATTTATATATGGGGGAAAAAACAACTTCTGTTTACCTAGATTTTTGTTTTATTCAAATTTCAATTTTTCCTTCACTCTAACTGTGAGCTCTAACCTGAAAACCAGTCAAGTACGTCAGAAGTCTTTCAACTTAAAATCAGATCTCGTTTATCCAAAGCACTGAAATAAATGCTCTCAAACCTCTCTTTAAAAAATGAGTTTTACAGAATTACTAATATCAAAGGACTCCATAATTTGTATGTGTCAGTTAAATGCCTTTGTTCAAATCACTAACGGTTTGAAAGGCCAGCTGGGTTTCTTAAAAGGGTCCTTGCACTCCACCAGATGCAGACTGTGTCAAGGACATGAGCAGCTCTGTCTGTCTAGGCTACGGAAAGGCAGGCCTTACTGGCGGAGGTCATACAGCTCTTTGAGACATGAGAAGCTGGGTGCCACTTTCTCCTGGTCACGTGTCCCCTGCTGCCTTCTCCCTTGGCCAGGTGACTTCAGCTCCTCCACTTGGCTCTGAAGATGATCAATGTTGGTTTGCAGGCATTCAATTGTTTCAGTCAGACTGCAAGGAACAGACAGAAGCCAACTGCTGCTCATCACCTTCGATTAAGGGGATAAGCAGTGACAGGAGATTAGATGAGACCCATTCGAACTGCCTTTTCTTAATTGGAAAGCACTTCTATTTAATCTCCATTCTCTGCAGAGAACTAAACCAACTCTTCCTCCACTCTGACCCAGACCTGCTATACCATGCTCCCTTCTAGTGTGTGCTAAACAACCGCCCCTACGGTCTCCTTCAGAGTCCTAGTAGTCTGGTGGTTAAATATCCGGCTGCTAACCAAAAGGTCAGCAGTTTGAATCCACCCGCAGCTCCTTGGAAACGCTGTAGGATAGTTCTACTCTGTCCTACAGGGCTGCTATGAGTTGGAAATGACACGGTGGCAATGTTTGTTTGTTTGTTTTTAAATTACAGATTCCTTTATGGATTCGAGAGAATTTACCTCAGAATCTTTTGCTGTGAGGCCTTGCTGTCAGCAACCAGTTTTTGATTTGTTTCTTCTAGTTCCCTAGCTGTGACATCTAACTGCTCGTAAACCTTTGCATGTTGTTCATTCATCTGTCGTAGAAGCTCCACCTGTTTGGTCAGATACTGTAAGAGAGGACGATTGGGGCCAGGTTACATTTTCACCAGACAAGGTATCACAGGTTTATTTTCTGAAAACAATTTCACATCTCAATTAAGCTACCTGTCTTAACAGAAAGCTAGTACAACCAACAAAAACCCAACAAAACCTGTTGCCATCAAGCCAGTTCTGACTCATAGTGACCCTACAGGACAAAGCAGAACTGTCCTACAGGGTTTCCAAGAAGGGCCTGGTGGATGGGAACTGCAGCAGTTCGGATTCACCAGACACCCTTCAGCAGCTCCACGGGGCAGTTCTAGTGTGTCCTGTAGGGTTGCTGTCAGTTGGAATCAACTGGATGGCAACAGGTTTGGTTTGGTTGAATGTTACTCGTGGTAGTGCAGTGGTTTAAGTGCTATGGCTGCTAACCAAAAAGTCGACAGTTCAAATCTCCAGGCACTCCTTGGAAACTCTATGGGGCAACTGTACCCTGTCCTATACGGTTGCTATGAGTAAGAACTGACTCAATGGCAATGGTTTTTTTTTTTTTTGGTTTTTAATGCTTACCAATACTTATCTGTATGGTGAGTACACAGTATATATAACTGATATTCAGCAGGGAAATCAAAAGTGAGACCTGATGATTTGACAACAGAAAAAAACACGGAACAAGTGATCAGTGCTTAACCAAAGCTATCATGTCTACCAACAACAACAAAAAGCCAAAAACTGGAGAATTTGAGATGATTTTCACTTGCGGAAAAAAAAATGAGGTGTTTTTCTGAGTGAAGCATTCTGGACAAAAGAAAACACTGGGTTTATTATAAAATCTTAATCCTTTTCAAAGACCCTTGTTATTTTTAATTCTATAAGAATGTTATCACCACAATCCTCTTTATTTATAACAAATCCACCAGGTTATTTTGGTACTGCTAAAATTCCTTCCCAAATGGCCAAGGATAAAGGACAATAACCACAGTCTCTATGCTTAGTGTTAATTCACCTTAATACTCTCTCCTGGCCAACTCTACCTTAAGACACCGGAACACAGTATATGTTCTACACAGGACAGTTCTAATATTTCTCTGGGGTACAACTAGAAAAAAGAAAGTAGGTGTGAGGCATTACCAATGATCACAAGGACTGAATCAAGGGCGTGACATTAAAAACACTCCTCTTGAGGCATTTTACAACTGTACAAGCATTTGCAAGGCCAGCAAATTTCTTTCAAAGAACAGGTGAAAAGATACTTAATGGGATTTTTCATGGCAGTGTGGTAGAGCTGAATAAGGCATATGTGGCTTTTCTTTTCAAATGAGACAGCAGTCACTAGCCATGTGTTGAGCAAACAAACACAACCTCTCTTTAACTTTGGCTTCTTCACTTGAAACTCTTGGGGCCAGAAGTGTTTTAGAAAACTCTGAATTTTAAAAAAGACAACATGGGTGCAGGTACCTCATACTTTATAACAACCCAGTGAGGTCTGCGCAACCCTGGTGAGGTGGTGGTTAAATGTTACAGCTGCTAACCCTAAAGGTCAGCTGTTCAAATGCAACAGGCACTCATTGAAAACTATTGGGGCAGTTTTACTCTGACCTACAGGGTTGCTATGAGTAGAATGGGCTTGAAAGTGGGGATCTAGGCAGCATCCTCAGTTCAAGTCAAGGGTCTGGTTTGCCACCAAATCAGTTTGCTGCAACTTGAGGACAAAAAACTTCAAAGTGTGACAAAGCTTTCTGGGCTGAGTTAAATATAGGGCTGTGAACCTATCAGTACTGCAGTGTTGAAAGGAAACACAGCATGTGTTTACTCTTCACTCTCCTAAACGCTCTAGTTTTTCTGGGTCCCGTGAAATCAACCACTAATTCTCATGGGGGAAGCTTTTCGAGAACTGTGGGAGGACACTGTTAATCCCACCTCCAGCAATGAAAATGTGTTACATCTTCAGGAACAATCTAGGGACGAGGGCTGAAAACCGCAGGAATCCATGTAATAGCTGCAGAAATTTTACAAGCTCTTTTATACCAAACAAATGCTTGTTTAAACTGGTATACCAACTGTGTGTAGACACGTTAGTTCTCAAGTATTCCTTGGGACTGATTTACAACAATTTAAGGGGGAAAAAAAAAAGGCTATGTTTCGACTAGACCAAATCTGTCGCTGTGAAGTCGATTCTGACTCACTGCAGTGCTACAGGACAGAGTAGGACTGCCCCCTAAGGTCTCCAGGGAGCGGCTGGAGGACGCAAACTGCTGATCTTGTGGTTAGCAGCTGAGCTTTTTGTGTACACGCTAGCTATTTTCCTAGCAGTTACTATGAATATTACATTTAAGAGCTTATATTTATAAAATCCTAGGGTAAATTGGTACCAGCTTCACTAACATACAAGAACGTCTACACCATTTCTTTCCCTTCCTCCCATTCTGTTATCTGTGATGGATAAGGCTGGATGTCAACTAGGCTGGACCACGATGCTCAGTAGTTTAGCAGTTATGATGTATTTTGGTAGCTATGTGACAATGTAATCACTTCCATGACATGTTTCGGGCAGCCAATCAACTGAAGGTGAGTCTCCTTGGGGCTATGGATGCATCCAATATAGATGGATTTTTGGGCAAAGTTCTTGGGCTTTTGTTTGCTCTGGATCCTGCAGCTGGCTCTTGTTCATCTGGCCTCTGGTTCTTGGGACATGAACTAGCAGCTTACCTGCCAGTCTTACGATTTGTGAGCCTTCACAACCTGTAAGCAAGAGGCCTGCTGTCTGACCTGCTGATCTTGGGTTCTATCAGCCCCTGCAGCTCTGTGAGTCAGGAGATGCCTCCAGTCAGACTCCAGGAGCAGGAGCCCTGGGGCCACAAAGGTTAAGCACTCGGCTGCTAACCTGAAGGTCAGTGGTTCAAATCCCCCAGGGGCTCTGCAGAAGGAAAGATGTGGTTATTTACAACCAGAGAATACAGCCTAGGAAACCAGTGAGGCAGTTCTGCTCTGCCCTATAAGGCTGCTGTAAGTTGGAATCGACTTGACAGCACACAACCAGCAGATGTGTGGCAGATGACCAGGCATTTCTCCTGCACTGCCACTGGATGGGTGTGGCCCACTAACCTTCAGTTACCTGCTCTTCAGACACAACTTTTAAATCAGAGCAGTGGTCAACAGAAAGGAAACCAGCCAATACGCAAATAGCTACAAAGAAGCCATTAGAAAAACTACAGAAAGTTCTTATCTGACATAAAAAAGCCCTGTGATAAAAACACAATGAAACCATTTAGAAAGAACTTGTGATATGTTGGTTTTAGAGGACTTAGTTTTAAGTACCTTCTAAACAATGACAAGAGCTTATTCTGTAGGAGAGTAATCTTATTATATTAAAGCGAATTAGAAAAGCCCTTCACTTCTCCAAGAATCTGTGGTAGGTCACCTACAAAGAAGTCTGACTACAATATCAACTTTAAGGCCAGAGAATCCTAACTCTGTGTAGTCAAACACCATGTTTCAAGGCATAGTCCTGAAACTTCAAATCACTGTTTTTTAGACCTTGGTTCTGAATCTAGAAGGAAATGGGTTAGCTATTTTTCCAGCAATCATTTAAAAGTAGAAATGCACTTCCCAGAACCTTTGATCCATGCCTCAAATGAATCTGACCAGGTTAAAACTCAAGTGCCAAAAAGAGCTTGAGCATAGCAGCACCTGTCACTTTGTCTTTCTGTACCTGCCCGGCAAGGCCAAGGCAGCCTCCTTCTCCTGCGGACGCAGCCTCACTCCTTCTCACGGGGATGGTACCCATCAGATACCAAATTCAGCACAGACGCTCATTCTCAGCGGTGGGGGGTGGGGGCTTCAATGGTAGCTGCCACATTTTGTTTCTTTTAAAATGAAGTAAATTTGACACAATGTCTGGGTTCCATGGAGGTAATGGATGTCTGTTATTACTTGAACTTTTCTATGTTTAAATTTTCAAATTAAAAAAACAAAAAGGCTTTACTGAGGATTTTGATTAGCAACCAAAGAGTAAGTCACTAACAACCAATTTAAACAGGGAAAAGCAAAAGCACGGGTAACATGGTGAGAGAGCAGAACGGACAAGGCAAAGTGAGCAAACAGTCAACCTACAATCAGATACGGTATCAGTATCTTGCGTGTCTCAGAGTTTGCACATAATGTCACCTCAACTACAAATACAACGTTCAGGCCATGAGGCCACCACTACCAATTATGGATACCTTTGGAAATTAGAGGCCAGCTGGATTATATTAACCCCCATCTGTAATTATAGAGAAAACCCTGGCGGCATAGTGGTTAAGAACCCTCACCTGGAATGTAAGATAGACAACCCAAAATAAAAATGCAGAAGAAATGAAATGGAAATTTGGCTTTTAAACAGTGTGGGGATTATCTTTAAGGGTGATAGCCCAACCCTCTGAACTGAGTATCAAAATGACCTTCCATGATAGTGAAGAAGTGCTTCCTTTCTACCACCTTTGAGAAACCTCTTTCCTCTTATTAAAGTAATATATTTTTGTCTGTAGGAAATTTAGAAATTACATATACAGACACACAGACACAAACACACAAAAGCAGGAGTATGAATATAAAAATCACCTATAATCACACTATTAAAAGCTTGGCTTGCTTTTAAAAATCTATTTTCCAGTAATTCAAAAGGATTCATATTTTCATATTTTCAGAATTAAGATTCTTCCATTACTGTAATTCTCAAATCGTGGATAAGTAAAATGTACCATGCAACATTTATGTTGTCTAAAACACAGACTTCCATGATCTCACCCCTTGGAGCAATCCTGTATCAATGTAGTGTAAGCATTCTTACCACTGTTTCACAGCTGAGGAAACAGGATCTTAGAGGTAAGTCTCATGCCCAAGTTCTCCTGTTCTGGGCTACAGAACATGAACATGGATTTCCTACCCCGGAGCTCTGAGTTCCTTATCAAGCCCAACCCAACCCAACCCAATGTGCTCCTGTCCAGCTGTGACTCATGGTGACCCTGTGTGTTCCACAGGGAAACTGTTCCACAGGGAAACTGTTCCACAGGGTTTTCTTGGCTGTAAACTTTACAGAGAAGGAGCCCTGGTTGCACAATGGTTAAGCACTTGGCTGCTAACAGAAAGGTCAGTGGTTTGAACCCACCAGCCACTCAGTTGAAGAAAAGACCTGGCTAATTGTTCCTGTAAAGATTAGAGCCCAATGAGGCAATTCTACTCTGCCCTACAGGGTTCCTATACCACAGAATCAATTTGACAGCCCCAACAACAATCTTCGTGGAAACAGAATGTCAGGTATTTCTTCCACAGTGCCACGGGGTGTGTTTGAAAAAAAAATCTTTAAGTTAGGAGTTGAGCACAAACCACTGCACCACTAACGGACCTCCAAACTAAAAAACCAAACCCACTGCCGTTCAGTCGATTCCAACTCAAAGCAACTCTATAGACAGAGCAGAACCGCCCCGTGGAATTCCCAAGGAGCGCCTGGCAGATTTAAACTGCTGACGTCCTGGTTAGCAGCTGTAGCACCTAACTGTTAGGCCACCAGGGTTTCCTTGTTAACCACAGGGATCTTTAAGCCTGGTTTAAAAATCTTCAGAGGTGTAAGCCTAGATTAGGAATTACTGGCAGTACATTTGTAAACTATCTGTCCTGTGTTAGTACACTGACTTCAAGATAGAATATCTAGATAGAACATCAACAAGGAAACAGGGCCCTAAATGACACTATAAACCAGCAAGACTTAACAGGCATGTACAGAACACTCCACCTACAAAACAGCACAATATACATTCTACTCCAGCACACATGGGTTGTTCTTTAGAAGTGACCACATGTTAGATCACAAAGTGTGGCTTAAGAAATTTAAAAAGTCTGAAATCAAAGTATTTTTCATGCCACAACTGAGTGAAGCTAGAAGTCAATAAAACACACACACATACAATGGAAATAAACATATGGAAACTAAACAACACACTACTAAGCTACCAACGGATCAAAGAAGAAATCACAGATTTCCTACAGCCAAACAAATGAAAGCGCAATGTACAAAACTTTCAGATGCAGCCACAGCAGACTCGACGGAAACTTCAGAGCAATAAATGCCTACAGGAGAAAAGCAAACGCTGTCATGCACAGCTGTCATGGGCTGAATTACGTCCCCTCTCAAAATGTGTGTAGCAATTTGGCTAGAGCATGATTCCTGGCACTGTGATATTTCTGTATACTGTAATCCTGCCTCGATGATGTTAATGAGGGAGGCTAGGCAGCAGTTGTGTTGGTGAGGCAAGACTCAGTGGGTAAGATAGTTCTGCGCCTTGAGGCAATCTCTTGGAATATAAAAGAAAGGAAAGCATGCAGAGACTGAAGACAGACCTCATACCACCAAGGAGCAGTGCCAGGAGCTGAGCCTGTCCCTGTGCCTCAGAAGCTCCCAGTACCAGGGGAAAGTGACAACAAAGACCTTCCTCCAAAGCAGCCCTGAAAACCTTCCTCCGGGGCTGACACCCTGAATTTGGACTTGTAGCCTACTGGACTGTAACAAAATAAAATTTGTCTTTTTAAAGCCACTCATTTGTGGTATCTTTGTTACGGCAGCGCTGGATACATAAGACAACACTCTAACTCTATGACTTTAGGAACTAGAAAGAGAAGAGCGAACTAGGCCTAAACCTACTATCAAAACAACCCATGTCCACCGCCATCAAGTCGAGTCCAACTCAAAACAACCCTAGAGGTCAGAGGAGAACTGCCCCACAGAGTTTCCAAGGAGAGCCTGGTGGATTCCAACTTCTGACCTTTTGATTAGCAGACACAGTACTTAACTACTATGCCACCAAGGTTTCCCTAAATCTACTAGAAGAAAAGAAATCACAAAGACCAGTGTCTGAATAAATACAATTGAAAACAGAAAAATAGAATCAATAAAAGCAAAAGCTGGATATCTGAAATCACTAAAACAGACATAACTAGCTAGACTGACAAAGAAGACATGTAAATAACCAAAATTAAACAAAAATGTCTGTGACCAGACGGCTTCACTGGGGAATTCCATACGACATTTAGAGAACTGGCATCAATACTGTTTAAACTCTTCCAAAAGATACAGAAGGAAGGAATACTCCCTAATTTAGTCTATGAAGCAAACATAACTCTGACAACAAAACCCAATAAAGACACCACCGGAAAAGGAACTACAGACCAACATCTCTCATATTTGCAGATGCAAAATTCCCCAGCAAAATACTAGTGAACAGAACCCAGCAGCATATTAAAACAGTCATGCACCATGAACAAGTGGGATTTATTCCAGGAATGCAGAAATGGTTCAACAATAGAAGATCAATTAACATCATACACCACATCACAACAAAACAAAGGAAAAGAACCATATGATCACATATCTCTATGGATACAGAAAAGGCATTTGATAAAATACAACACCATTTCTCAGGGAAAACCATAAAAAACATTGGACTAAAAGAGAAATCCTTGAATATGACTTAGGGCATATCTGAAAATCCAACAGCCAACATTATACTGAATGGACAAAGACTGAAAGCTTTCCCCTTAAAATCAGGAATAAGACAAGGCTGCCTGCTCTGACCACTTCTGGTCAATACTGTATTAGAAGTCCCAGCCACAGCAGCTAGAAATAAAAGGTAACCAGACTGGAAGAGGTAAAATTATCTCATTTGTGGATACGACCCTATATATAGGAAATCCCAAACAGTTCACAAAAGAATCTTTTAGAGTTAAAAGAAAAATTTAGCAAAGTTGCAGAGTACAAAGTAAACAAACAAAAATCAGCTGGGTTGCTATACACCAGCCATGAAAAATCTGAAACAGAAATGAGGGATATAATTCCATTTACAAGAACATCAAAGAGGATAAAATATCCACCAATAAGCCCGACCAAGAAAATGGAGGACTTACAGAATGAAAACTATAAACATTGCTGAAATAAACAAATGAAAAGATGTTATGTTCTTGGGTTGAACACTTAATACTGTTAAAATGTCAGTACTGTTCAAAGTGATCTGCAGAGTCAACACAATCCCAACGAAAATTTCAACATTTACAGAAATGGAAAACCAGTTATGTGGAATGAAGAGGCTCTGTATAGCTAAGAGAAGACGAGAGACAAGAACAAAGCAGGACGCACACTTAACAAAACATTATTATATTATTTTTATTATAATAAAGCACTATTATACAGCTAGAGTCAACAAGACTGCCTTTGTTACAACAACAGAAGGAGAGACCAATGGGATAGAAGCTGAGAGTCCAAAAAACTCACTTTTAAAAGAGAAAAAATGGATAGCTTTGAATTAAGGAACAGGTCCTAATAAAGTTTAGAGGGGGGCTTCTGAAGGTTGTCATGATAGGGACACACAGTGCAAAAGCTGTCTTCTGGAAGGCAATGAGGTTCTTTGGCTGCCTCATTACTTTTAGAAGAATATCAGACATTCTTTGTTTTAGACTACTGAAGAGAGACGTCAGAAGAAGAGAGACGTCCACGCTACGAGTGAGCAGGCACTGGGGCCAGCTGCTAGGAGTCCCCTCGCTGGTAAGCGGGCTCAGCTCACCCAGCGGTGTTGTCTCATCTCCCCATTTCATCCCATTCTTACTCTCTTGAAGTGATTTAAAAAAAAAAAAAAAAGCCTCCTACTTCTTTATGAAAGTGATCCTACAGAGAAAGGCAACTGCAATGGCAGGTAAAAAAAACTTAACAGCGATTGTTCTTAGCCAAAAAAGTTTTTAATAAGGAATAAAACACACCGAATTTGCAATGTTTGGATTTCTGAAGCAGTGGACTACACGTCCTATTACAGAAACAAGAGAATCATGAAAACGTTTCCAGAAGTACACCAAGTTAAATTTACTTTGAATAGCTTCAAACATATATTTAATTTTATATTTATTTAGTTGTTAGGGTCTACACTGGACACTTAATTTCTTTCATTATGCTTTGCAACATGAGAATCTGAAAAATGTCTGGGTTCTTCTACAATGTCAACAATCAATCTCAATTGTCTAATCACGCTCAGTACTACAGGTCAAGAAACAAAATTATAGAGCAAGCAACTTAAGTCATAAAGAAATTGTAAGCTCCTAAACTAACCAGTAAGCATCATTCTTCCCAAATATAAAAATATTTAGACTTTTTCCATCTATATTCAGAAGATATGCTAAAATATTTACTTTTGATAGTGTTCAGTTACACTGATCCATAGACGTTTTCAAAAGAATAATCCATACAATGTGTTAAGGCTATGTTTTTCTCTAGACTAAACAAATGCACTTCATAGTATAAGACAGTGTTCACATATAAACCCTAGGCCTGCTCTATGACAGCTCAGTGAGTTGAAAAACAAAGTCTGAGACAAAGAGGAAAGAGTTCCTTCACTGTATCTGACATTTAATAGTTTATAAATGCCTGGCTTTTCTGCATTGTAAGGTTTTGGGCCAACTCTAAAATTCACTCAATTCAATTTAGGGTTTAGCATGTTCTATGCTTTTTTGATGCAGAACATGCTCAAAAATGATGCACTTTCTTAGAATTATCAGAGCTTCTTTCAGTTGCATCATTGGCCCTAGTCATAAATCCTACTGAGCAGTGTCAACTGTTTATACCTTCATTACAGCTACTATACAAAATTAACGGGTACCGAGGCCATACAGGTGTCTTAGTCTTGAGGACAGGTTTATATTCAAGAGCTGAAATTTGTGTAATTTGATTGCTTTGAAGGCAAGAACTCAACTTTTTTGAATTCTTAGCCCTTGGTTCAGTGTATAATCAGAGCTCATTAAGTACTGATCAGGACAATGTGCTTCATTGTTCTACCTTTTTCTGAATGTAGATGTAAGAGTCCTGGTTCTATTACACCAATTGGAGGGGGGAGGAACTGTAATTTAAGTGTGAAGTTTCCTTTTTCTGGGTGTGGGGAGGCTTTGGTATGGCAAGAGGTGTTCTGATGGGACAGCTAATGTCTTCCTCATTCACAATTACCAGTACAGTCACGTGGTCTTCACACAACTGGGCTACAGGAATGGACTCACAAGATAGTGTCTTCCAATTTAAAGCCTTAATCTAACATTTTTCATTTTAGTCTATTAAATTGGGCCTAAAGTGTTATTTTAATTTAAAAACTCCATCAAAATGTAAATAAATAAATCCCACAGAGGAAGAAAGACACACTGATTTTAGGAACCATTGTTTGAATGACATGGAGGATTTAAATACCTTATGAAATCAAGAACTATGACTTTTCTATTTTTTGTCTAAACACAAATTTAGGCAAAGTTGGCATCTGGTAGGTGGGGAGTGAGACGTAATCAAGGAGGTGTATGCAGGGAACTTCACGAGTTTAGGTAGTTCTGTTCCTTTAGCTAGGTGATGGGCACCTCAGTGCTCACTGTATTAGTCTTTCACATCTTTTCGTATCTCTTAAATATTGTATAATACTGTTAAAAAATAAAAAAAATGAAAAATGGAGTAATACCCACAGCTTCATTTTGCTTCACACACTGGCAAATGCTGGAATGTTACTTACCTCTAGGGCACTTGACCAAGGATACAGACAGAACCCTTTTCACAACGGCCAACTTCGGTGTTGGGAAGGGCTAGAGAAAACAGAAACCAACATCCCCGTCCTTCCCAGTGGCTCTTATGCTCAAAAAAGTTGGGTTAGCAATTAAATGTTGCTTTGGTGGCATAGTGGTTAAGTGCTATGGCTGCTAACCGTTATAAGTCTGGCAGTTTAAATCCACCAGGTGCTCTTTGGAAACTCTATGGTGCAGGTCTACTCTGTTTTGCAGCGGTGCTATAATTTGGAGTTGACTCAACGGCAATGGGTTATGGGTTTAATTGCAACCCAGCCAAACTCAACCCACTGCCACTGATTGCAACACATAGTGACTCTATAGGACAGAGCTGAACTGCCCCACTGAGCTTCCAAGGAATGGTTGGTGGATTTGCGACCTTTTGGTTAGCAGCCAAATGCTTAACTACTGGGCAACCAGGGCTCCTTTTTAATTGCAAATGCTCTTTTTAGCAACACATGACTGCACAAACAACAAAAGCAACATGCCACACCTCAAAGCATAACTCCTGCGCTAAGCAAATTACCTCAATTTCTTGTAACTGCTCCTGATTGGTGGTGTACATCTGCTGAAGAGAATCCTCCAACTCTGTGTTCCGATCCAGTAACGTCTTCCCAAGCTCAGCAGCAAGCTGGAGATCTGGTACAATAACGGAATCTTAGAACAACCTCATTTCAACATTTCATATTATCCATTCCTTAAAATCAGAATAAACCAAGACCCAACAAGTAAGGTTTAACTTAGGTTACAGGGGACATAGGACAGCACAGAAGAAAACCAGAGCTCTGCTTAAAATTCAGTTGAACTGGGGCTTCCACCAGGCAAACTATTCTCTTATGTGCCCTTACTTGGAGGGTGAGAGGAACAGTCACCTGTTTTATGGAGCCGTGTTCATCAGTCCTGAATACTTCTAAGATCATAAACTAGCTGCCATGGAGATGACTCCAATTCATAGCAACCCCCTGTGTGTCATGGTGACCCCATGTTTGTCAGAGAACTGTGCTTCACAGTTGTTTCAGTGGCTGACTTTTCAGAAGCAGCACCCCAAACCTTTCTTCTAAGGTGCCTCTGGGTAGACTTGAACCACTAACCTTCAAGTTAGCAGCTGAGTACCTACGTGCATCACCCAGGGACTCCCCTAAGATCACGATTATCTGTTAATGGAATGGACTTATTCATATGCTGACAGTACACTTTTTTTACATGTCTAAATAAGCCAAATGAATCAGGACAGTAAAGGGCCCCTTCCTACCCCCAAATGGTTTCTCTTTTGGTTGGACCATTACGCCAAAGCCCAAGTGACCTTTTAATAGACTCAACAGCAAAGTGGTTTGCTGGTGAAGTTCCCATGAAACTAGCTGCTGTGAAAGCCACTGTCAAAGCAAAGTGTGTTGTTACAGATCCTGCCTCCTGAGGAAATAGAAACTGTCACGTTACGAAAAAAGAAAAACACATCAATAAGAAGAACACTGCCAAGTCTCTCTCACGCTTCCTACTTCGTGTTCTTCTCTAAGATGAACAAACCGGATAAGCAATGCAGCAATACCATTTTCTGAGGTACTTACATGTCCGTAACTCACACTTCCCTTAGTACAAAACCATTATTTTTATTTTAAACTTTATATTCTTTCTATTTTGAGGCATCTAAGCACAAAAGATAGGACCTGTTTCTATTATACATAATTCCAGAAGCAAGGGTTAATCAACAATACAAAAAAGTTCAGTAGTTCTCTCACTGTTGTTTTGGGCTGCTGTCAATCAGCTCTGACTCACAGTGCCTCTGTGTACAACAAAATGAAGACACTGTCCAGATCTGTGGCATCTTCATGAGTTGCTGGTATTCTCCAACCCACTACTGCGACGCAACCACTGTGTATTCTGTGTGCCTTCCAGCCTACAGGGCATTCATCTCCCAACACTGCATCAGTCAATATTCTGTTGTAAAATGTGTGGTTTTCATTGGCTAATTTTCAGAAGTAACCACCAGGCCTTTCTTCCTGGTCTCTCTTAGTCTGGAAGTTCTGCTGAAACCTGTCCACCATGGCTGACCCTGCTAGTATTTGAAATATGGGTAGCATAGCTTCCAACATCAGAGCAACATGCAAGCCATCAGTGTATGACAGACAGGTGGAATTCTAACACAGGTAACCAAAATAGTAATTTGCATAGAAAATTTCACGGGGAGGTGCTCTGACAAGCAGAGCAACATACTGAATAAGAAGGCCTGAGGTCCAGTTCCAACCAACATTTACCAGGTTGACACTTTCTAAATAGTGATTTTAAAGGTCCCTACCCTTAGTATGGAGCCCTGGTGGCACAGTGATTAAGGGCACAGAAGTTAACCAACAAGTCAGTGGTTCAGATCCACCATCTGCTCCCTGGAAACTGTACGAGGCAGTTCTCCTCTGTTCTGTAGGGTCGCTATGAGGTGGAACCAATTTGGTAGCACCTAACAACAACCCTTAGTTATTCTCGTCTTGAGAGACAATGATTATGACAATCATATAGGAATCATATGTAATGATATACAAGTACTTTATAAATTAAGCTGTGATACAAAGTATTATTAATATTCACAGATTTACAAATAAATGATTTGTTGCTGGGACTATGGCAAGCTTCAACCATACAATGATGAGCAAGATGGATGCGACTCCCGACAATTCCAGAGTAACGGAGAAGCCAGACAACAAATAAATAAAGAAACTTACAGACTGTGATAAACACTCTTCATTCGTACACCCATGCACACGTCTGACAACATGAGGCACTGTTCTAGGCACCTGGGATATAATGAACAATAGATATTTATAAAAACAAAACTCTGTCCTAATGGAGCTTACATTCCAGTAGAGGAAATAGCACCATAGATTAAAAATGTAGTATCTTAGTGATAAGTGCTAAGAAGAAATAAAACAAGGAAGGGGAACAGGAAGAGTGTGGCTAGGGCAGGTTGAAATTTAAGAATGTGTGACAAGGGTTTTAGAAAACAACAACTGGAATTAGTGACCCAAAGTAGACGGATCTGGAGAACAGCATTCCAAGCAGAGGCCAACAACTGCAAAGACCCTGGGGAGGACACATGACAGGAACCAAGGATCCTGTCCCGTGTGGCCGAGGGTGGGGGTGGGGGAGGTGGCAGGGGGTGGGGAGAGGAAGCAGCAGACAAGCAGGAGAAGCTCCCAGGAGTCAGGATTTTGGCTTTTAATCTGAGTGTGACAGGATCCAATGCAGGCTGGTGACGTGATCCAGGACTACCGTGCAAACGGACGGAAATGGGCAAAGGCGTAATAGCCACAGGGTGACTGGTCAGAGAGACGATGGTGGCTGGGACGAGGGAGGAAGAGACAGAGACGGCAAAAAGGAGGGAGGTTCTGTTTTGAAAGCAGAGCTAAAAGGATCGGTGGGCTAACTGGATGTGGAGTGTCAAGGAGAAAAGGAAACAAAAACAAACCTGGATTTGACAAAGATGAACAGGGACTTTAGAAAGGGAGGTCAAGGAAGGCCTGACTGAGGCGGCTTTCAGGCAACGCCGCGGAAAAGGCGGGCACAGGCTCTGCAACCGAGGAGGACCCCGGCGACCCACGGGTTCAGTGCTACAGCTGCCAACCAAAAGGCTGCCAGTGTGAATCCACCAGGTCCCACTTGGGAACCTTACAGGGCAGTTCTGCTCTATCCCTTAAGGCCACTACAAGTCAGAACTGACTCAACTAGACAGCAGTGAGTTTGGTTTTTTATGACCTGACAAAAAGCTGGTGTGACAGAAGCATGACAGGGAGAACACCACGAGATGAAGTCAGAGAAGCAGGCAGGTATCAGGGCACACAAGATTTTATAGGTGATGGTAAAGAAGGTTTGGATTTTATTCTAGGTACAGTGGAAAGTCACCTCAGTTAACATTATAAGAACATTTATTGTGAATACAGTGAACAACTTGACTTACTACATATGATTTTAAAACTTAGTTTTTAGAAGTTGACCAAAACTAAAAAATAAACCCACTGCCATTGATTCTGATTCATAGAGGTTGACCAACAAGGTTTAATGTCTATCTGTTCTTGCTAATATTAAAACTTAACCTAGAATAAGGCTAAGAGAAAACCAACAACTTCTGTTACCTGGTAGTGCCTATTCAAGTGCATAATTAGTACTCTTAACTTGGTTAGTCTTCCCTCATTAAGAAAAATACAAACAACCCAGTCACTCCTACGGCTCCTTTGAAAACATTCACACTCATTTAAGATAAAACAGTACACTGCCAGTAAAGTGGGTGTTAAAATACATTCTCTTCTGATTTAAATATCAACAATGTCTATTATTGTCATACATTAAGATTTTAGATAACAATTCTGAAATAATATCCTGTATTCTCATGATGTAATTAGCTCAAAGCATTTATGAGACAGCAATCTTTATATGAAAAAGCCCCGGTGGAACAGTGGTTAGGTGTTTGGCTGTGAACCAAAAGGTGGGTGGTTCAAACCCACCAGTGGCTCCACAGGAGACAGATATGGAAATCTGCTTCCATAAAGATTAAAAAAACAAACCCACTGCCATTGTGTTGATAGTGACTCATACTGACCCTATAGGACAGAGCAGAACTACCACACAGAGTTTCCAAGAAGCACCTGGTGGATTTGAACTGCTGGTCTTTTGGTCAGCAGCTGTAGCACTTAACCACTATGCCACCTGGATTTCCAGCCTTGGAAATCCTACAGAGCAATTCTATTCTGTTCTACAGGAGTCAGAACTGACGCGACAGTCACAGGTTTATTCTCTACATTTTTTCCAAGTGTTTAGGCCAGTTTTCCAGATGAAGACAACCGGAAGCCCAAAGATGTTATAGAAACTCTCCAATCATCAGGGTCTAACTTTTAGGGTCCTCATGATTTTCTGTGTAATCATTCACCTCTACAAAGCTTGAAGTCCACCCAAAGGGATGTCCTCTTTGTTTAACGTCAAAAGTACAAAGTTCCATAGCTGAGGTACTTAATCTGTTCCACTTGGTTTCAGGGATGGTGTTAAGAAACCAGAGTTGAGATACCTGGATTTTTATTGCCAGCTCTGGCAGTGAAAGTACATACAACCCCGGGTGAAGCTGTTTTCACAAGTAATAAAAGTATGACTGAAGATGTTCCAGAAATACTGATTCTGTACTCCTGGAGCATGCATGTGTATACACAGACTCAGAGAAGCCACTACACTGTATTGAAGGCAAAGCATAAACACTGCCTAGGTGTTATTTAAGTCTCTCCTCCGGCTTGTGCCGTGGGAATATCACACTGGGACGGACCAGAAACTCACCCAAGATGTTCTTAACTTGTAATCAAAACCTGAGCCGAAACCACTTGCAGAATTAACACTAACTTGAGACCATCAACCACTTCTATCCAGGGAGCAACTACCTGTGTGACTTAATACGCAGCCAGGAGCATCTTTGCTGTGCCCACAGAAAGAAATGCCAAGGACAGCACCCATCCAGCAAATAGCAAACAAAAAAGAATTTGAGACTTGTCCTTATCTTAGTCCTTATTTCCAGTTAAACAAAGCCCCAGCCTGGTTCTGTAACTTGAAGTCTCATAGTCTCTTAAATATTTTATAAGATGTTTGGGATAGAATTTTAGCAAGAGAAGTTTCAACTACAAGAAAGCACCTGTGAAGTCACACTGTATAATAGGATATTACTTCATGTGTTAGTTTAAAGACTACAGTCTTTTTTAGGGCTTTAAAAAAAAGTTCTTTTCCTGTTGTGTAGCATCTGGCTTTCATAACCAAAAGGAGCCCCAAACTGGCAGTAAGCCCAAGGAGGTTTTCTAAATAATTAGTACAGGGAATGGGAGAATATTAAATGTTCTTTTATTTATATTTTTAATTAAGGCAACAAGAGAGGAAACAGTATAGTTGTCAAGGCTTGCACACCTGTTCATCTATATTTTACAAGATGGATTTTTATTAAAAGGCTGTCTTTTCTAAATTCTGCTGAGCTAGCCCTAGGTAGCCACTGAGAAATACCCCCAGATGGATTGCAGGTTTGGGAAGTGGAATCTACCAATACCTTCAGATGTTGGGTGAATGTTAACATTCAAAAAGATCCCTTTTCACTTACCAGTCTTTGCAATGGGTAATATTCTACTTTAAAGGTTTAAGACTGTTAGCTTTAAACAAGATGTTCGACTCAGCCCTATGCCTTAGGCAAGAAATAAGCACTAGCAGCAGAAGGAATTTTTTTAAAGGACATTCTTTCCAGAACCCTGAAAACTTTAAGGCCCATTACAGTTGTATTTTTCTTATTTTACTTCAGTCTCTTCAAAACATAAGAGAACAAAAGATTTTCACATCAGCTGAAGTCTGTGGCAGTAACTCAGTAACATTATGGTGAAAGCTTTTCCTATTACAAAGTCCACTGCCTCATTTGGTGCAGCTTCTGTGTAACTCCTGTTGCCAATGTTACTATAATTGGAAAAGAAAAAAAAAACTGCACATAAACATCAAGACAAATGATCCTGTCCATTTTAAGGAGCCACCAAACAATGATTCAGCAAAGAAACTGCACACAAGGAGGATGCACTCATCTTAAAAAGAAACAGAAAATCTTAGGATTCCTTTAAGCTAAGATTTCATTGGCCGGTCCATCCAGTGGAAATGAGAATTCCGATACTCTACGCTTCCACATCTCACCAACCGACAATTATAATAGGAACTGGTCTAAATGAAAATTCATCCTCTAAAGTCTTTTCAGCTGGGTCTCAGGAGCACATTTCAAAGCAAGCACCATCATTACCTGCAGAGAAAGCGCCTGCTGCCCCAGAAAGGCTCTTACAGAGATTATTGTCAGCGTTCTTACCTCGCCAACTCAGCCCTCTGACAAAAGACAGTCTCTTCATCAAAGTGTTTTACAAAAGCAAAGGCTTTCCGCCTGCTGCCTGCACACAGCCTTACATGTTTCTAACAAGATATGAAGAGCAGACCAGGGTCCACTAGGTTAGAAATTTTAATTGAAAAAAGACTGCCCCAGCAAACTTTGATACCAAGGTTCTCCCAACTTAAATAATGACTTACCTTGTTAAAGAAAAAAAACTATGCCCTCATTCTGACTTTGAGATAGGATCCTGAAAAGTTGTTTTAAGCAACTCCCTCCAAATTCCAAGCAAGCTTTACTTAGAAAAGGTGAGAGTGAGGAGGTTAAAAAGTGATCAGACACCTGCACACGATGAAATCCCACCAAAATCAAACTGAACCTGTTGCCTTGAGTCATTTCCGACTCACAGTCACCCTACAACTGTCCCCTAAGGTTTCCAAAGCTGTCATCTGTAAGGAAGCAGACTGCTGCATCTTACTCCCACAAACAGCTGGTGCATCTGAACTGCTCACCTTGCGGTTAGTACCTGAGCGCTTTAACCACCGCATCAGCAGGGCTCCTAGAATCGCAGCAGACTTATTGAATCAGTCTGTTTAACAGGACTGACCTGCTTACAAACCTCATTCAGCAGCAAGTTATCTATTGAAGACCCAGTACCAGACCTCTGGGGAGCAGTGATTAAGAGCTCCGGCTGCTAACCAAAAGGTTGGCAGTTTGAATCCACCAGCCGCTCCTGGAAACTCCATGAAGCAGTTCTCCTCTGTCCTATAGGGTCGCTATGAGTCAGATTCAACAGCAACAGGTTTTTTTTGGGGGGGGGTGGTTATGTGCTAACCACTGTAGTGGGCACATGCCAAGCCAGCACTTCCAAACGTCTCCAGTGACCCTGTGAGAGCAGGAATCCCGCCTGTCCTATCCTGTCCACAGCCGTGGCCCCAGGGCTAGATAAGCACCTGGCACAAGGTAGATAATGATTTCTTGTGACCTGAACAAATTTTCAAATCCTTACAAGTCCTGTAACATACAATTTAGCACAACTGGGACAAAGATATCCTTTTATTCATACAGTAGCCTTCATTCATCCTTTTACTGGCCACGTTCACAAGTCACAATTGTTGGAATTTCACATCTTCTGTTCTCCACATGGATATTTTGGTGGCACAGTGGTTAACTGCTATGGCTGCTGACCACAAGGTTGGCAGTTGAGATCCACCAGATACTCCTTGGAAACTCTATGGGGCAGTTCTACCCTATCCTATGGGGTCACTATGAGTTGGAATCAACTCGAAGGCAGGGGTTTGGTTTTGGTTACTCCCCACAAATTTCAGAGGGCTATGTCAAAGCACACCATGAGAGGGATTGTAAAAGCTCTTAGAAAACCAAAGAACAAATTCCAAATGCAAATTGGTATTAAGGAAGTTTTGTCTGTGTCCTTTAAGGTTTCCTTGAAGATCTGTTGATCTCATTTTGATTAAAGAGGTTTTAAAGAGAGTTCCACATATAACCCCAATAGACTACATTCGCCTCTTGGTAGATCTGAAATATTACAACCAGCTATTCCAAAATTTACCACAATGAGGGATGTATAGTGGGGTATAAGCACATGACAGAAGAGAACCATGAGAACACTCACTATGTGAGTGCTTTACTTCAACAAAAACTAACGGACCTTCCATTATGTGCCAGGTATTATGCTAGATGTTGGGGATTTAAAAAATGAGCAGATCGGGTTCTTGCCCTCTTTGCCTTACAAATTTATGTTTCTGAAATACAGGAAAGAAAAAAGATTTATCTCTGACTATACAAACTGTTAATTTATTACAGGGGAATGCTGCCATTCCACAGTGGCTGTCTCATTAATCCTGGACAAAGTATCAAACTAGGCCATCAATCCTTATGAGGAAACTGAGAAACAGGTTTATTACAATGTATGATGAATCCGTCTTGTGGACACAGAGAACATCTTGGCAACTACTGCAGAGCTAAATCGCTTGGACTGTACCATGTAAAGGGTGCCCTGGGGGTGCACTGGTTAGGTGCTTCACTGCTAACCTAAAGGACGGCAGTTCAACGCCACCAGCTGCTCCTTGGGAGAAAGAGATGGCTGTTTGCTTCCCTAAAGATTACAGTCTTTGGAAACTCCAGGGAGCAGTTCTACTCTGTCCTATAGGGTCACTATGAGTTAGAACTGACTCAACAGCAACAGGTTTGATTATATAGTATAAAAATATTGTCGAACTACTTTGGCTTAAGCGACTGTTCACAGCGTATTGAAATTACAATCTCAAGGAAGAGATGCTTTATTTTCTTAAGTGTGAGTCCCTCAAATCTCCAGTCCTTTTTTTCCTCCCCTCAAGTTCAACAGTTACCATGAAAAAGCATCATGATCATTTAATATTAACTAAATGAGATGTTGACTTTCACTGTAAGTTAAGAGCTGAAAAAATGGGTTTACACTGAACTGTAGAAGCAGAAGATGTCTGAAAAAAATTCAGGAGGATTACTCAATCCTCAGTCTAGACAAAAAGCTGTCATCAAGCTGTCATTCCAACTCACAGCAAACCTACAGGTTCAGGGTAGAATTGCCGCATCAGGTTTCTTGCCAGAGCTGTAAATCTTTACAGAAGCTGACTGCACATCTTTCTTCTGTGCAATAGCTGGTAGGTCCTAACCTTTGCTGTTCAGTTAGCGGCCCAGGGTGCTTAACCACCGCACCACTCAATACACTGGGAAAGAATGCTTGCTATGGAGTTTGAATTGAATTCCTAGTTTCCCAGGTAACAACCTCTACTTCTACCTCCATAGCTTTGTTGGGAGGATTAAGCACGTGTGTTAAGGATCTCTCAGTGACCTGTGCACGTGAAATGTTCCCCCAACTGACAGCTCCTTAGTAATTTGCCAAAAAGGGGCCACTGGCTCCAAACTGAGAGCTGCTCTAAGGTTGCTCTCTGGAGACACCATCAGCAAGAATTTTAAGGCAGGTCAAACAGGAATGTGACTTTAACTTAAAGCCGAAAAGCAAATTATAAAAGTAGGTGAAGTAAAAACAAAATTAGTGCCTGCCATTTTACTCATCCGTCCCTTCATTTGGTATCTGGTGAGCTATGCAAAAACATCATTGGGGGGGAAAAAAAAAGGTGAACATCAAACGGAAAAAAAACGTAAAATGGAAGTTAGAGCAGAGACGGGTTCAGGCAACGACTACCACTTGCCGTCTGAGTGCGTGGGTTCAAAACTACTGCACTTGCTTTAGGCAAGGCACTTAACTGTTTCAGCCTCTGTTCTCCTCATCCAGAAAATGGGAGTAACACACATTACTCTCTCGCAGAGTTATAGCGTGAATTAAACAACATGCAAACCTGGCACGTTTCTGCCACACCGTAGTCCAACCACTAACTGCGGCTGCGGGAACTCGGCACTGGCCCCTGGACGCCTGTTTATTACCAATAGACCGGGAGAGCAGGAAGTACGGAGCCTGGAAAAGGCATGCGACATGTCTTTTTTACAGCTTTCTTCCTCAGAGGATTGTTGTGAGGATTAAACGAGTTAATCCACGGAGAGCGCTTGAAAGCTGCACGGGACCTAACAGCGCACTTTGCACGCATTAGTGATGATGATGATTATTATTACTGCGCAAAAAAGCCGGGCCGTGGGCCCTACGCACAGGCGTTGTACCGCGCAGGAGGGACAGAAACCTCCGGTCCCCATGCAAGGTGAGCGTGAATCGCCCTGCACCTGAACAACCTGGTCACCAATTTCGCAGCTGCAAGAAACTGCGAGCCTCCTAGACCCTCGGCGCTCCGGCACGAAAGTCCCCGGCCAGACCACCGCCCGCCGCCCACCCGCAGCGACCTCACCCTCACCTTGCTGGAGGTCCCGGTGGTCGTACCACGGCTCATCCTCCTTCAGCTCGAACTCCTCCACCAGGTTCTCTGCCAGCATTTCGGCAGAGTCCTCGGGGGGCAGCGGTCCCCGCCCCCGTCCCGCTTCAGCCGCTGCCGCGGGCCCTCCGCCCTCAGCCAGAGCCGCCCTCGAGCAGGCGGGACGCGCCACCGCCCCGGCCCGGCCGAGCCGCCTGAGGAGAGCCACGCGCCAGCCTGCAGCGTACGCCGCGGGTGGACTTCTCGGCTCGCCGACACCGCTTAACGCCCCCAACGGCCGTGCCCCGGCGCGAGCGGCGGCCCCAGCCGGCGCACGGAGCCGGCTTCCAGAGCCGCAGCCGAGCCCAACGTGGCACTTTGGCAGAACCCTCCCCGACCGGGACTGCGATTCAAACCCCCGGCGGCGCCTCTGCCAATCATAAGCTGGCTTTCGGCCGAGCGGCGGTGAATTTGTCCAATCGCGTCTCACAGACTGCCCGCGGCTAGACCGGTCTCATGGGCAAGTAGCCAATGGGGCCTTCGGAAGAAACAAAGAAGGCGGGAAAAAAGCGAAGGGGTGCGGTCCAGAAGCCCCGGCCCCTACAGTGCGTTGTGGCGCTTCTGGGAGTCGTTCTGCCCCTCGAGTTGCCCCGGCGGCTGCGCGCACGTGTGCGTGTGTGCGTGTGTGTGTGTGTCCGGCCGGCCAGTCAGTGGACTCTGCTTCCGAAGGGCGCTTGCCGAAGGCTGTGTTGGCGTGAGGGCGGAGAGTTTGGTCACTGAGCAGCGGGCAGTTGTCTGGGGCGCCAGTCGTGCAGACAGGGGGCGGGAGGCGGGAAGGAGGTCGGCAGCCCGGGGTCTCTTCCTGGCCAGCTCCTTCTTGTCTTTTGTCTCCTAGATTTCTCCTCTCTGATGCAGGGAAATGAAGACTCGGTCTGGAGTTTGAGGCCGAGGATGACACCCTCTGAGTGTTAGCTGTTTTCGCTTTGATGTCTTCTCACACTTCTGGGAATTTTACTTGGTCCGTGTAAAGCAGCAGGTCCCCGACACGCTTGCAAGTCTACTGGAGAAAGAGGCGCCGTTGCAGTTATCTCCTTAGGGAAAAATTACAAGCGATTTGGCATATAACTATAAAAGGTTAGGAGACCGCTAGTGAAGCATCTGAGGTCATGACCTTGCACCCGGAGGCGAGAAAATGCAACCCTAGAACTGGACAGTTGGCCGGGCGTGGACGCTGTTCACACAGACGAGCTGTAACAAGCCAATGCTGCAACTGGGTTTTCAGCTTTTAGGTACTAGAGAAAGAACAGAAGCCCTTTTATGTATAGGGTGACAGGCCAGAAGGTGTTTATCCACCTTGATGTAAAACGTACAGTTGATATAAGAAACACAGCAATAATAATATCTTTATGTGACATAGTGCAAGTCAACATGCTGTCTAATGTTTATGGAACAAAAATAGAGGTTTAGGTGTTTTAAAGATTGTCCAGAAGAACTTACCCCCCTCGAAAGAAATACATTGCCGTAGAGTTGGTTCTGACTCATGGCAATCCCGTGTGTGACAGAGAGAACTTCGTAGGGTTTTCTTGGGGGCATTAGGGATGTGGTAATTAACACTTTGGCTGCTAACTGAGAGGTGGGCAGTTTGAATCCACTGCTTGGAAGCCCTGTGGGGCAGTTTTAATCTGTGCTGTAGGGTCACTGTGAGTTGAAATCAATCTGACAGTGGTGGGTTTGGGTTTTGGTTTTTTGGATCTTTATTGAAGCAAGCTGCTAGGCCTTTCCACCATGTCTGGGTGGACTTGAACTGCCCACCTTTAGATTAATCGCCAAGAGTAAACTGTTCAAGAAATTAGGCGAAAGAGAAGAGATAGTGTTAGTGAGTTAAATCCTCGTTTATTATAGTGTGACTCAATAATCTCTTCAACTGATAATTCAATAAATAGTTTTTAATATGGATATGGGGATAACTTATGTTGTCAGTTGCTATTGAGGCAATTTCGACTCGTAGCGACCCAATATGACAGAGTAGAACTGCCTCATAGGGTTTCCTAGGTTATAATCTTCTTTCTCTTTATTGTAAATTAAGAACACTTTTACAGTCTATATATATCATGTTGCCTTATAACACCCAGAACTTTCACCTCTATTCTGTTCTAGCTGCCTGCCCCCCTCCCCCGTATGACAGCATGCTTCCCCTTTTGTTCGAAACTTCCTGTGACCTTTTGATAAAGGTCTGGCCCTCCTTACCCGATCAATTCTACTCCAGCAAAGTGTCCCTCAGACAACCCCATGTACATTTTTAAGGTTTGTTCGCCTCCAGTATCACTCTGTTTTATATGGTCCAGATCAATCATTGTCTGGGGAGCTAGTCCTGGTGCTGGATGTAGTTTGGGGTTAGAGAGTCTGGAGGCCACACTCCCAGGGGGCCCTCCATTCAAAAGGACTCTCAAGTGTGGTCTTTTGGTAGAGTTCTAGTCCTGCCGTCTACTCCATCACCTGCTATGTGTGGAGCTCCATTCCACGTACCCCATCCAGGCTGTCATTGGTGGTGGCCAGGCACCATCCAGTTCTTCTGGTCCCATGCTGAAGCGGGCTGTGGCTTATATGGCCCCTTCCATCTGGTGGGCTCATATTTTTCTCCTGTTCTCAATGCTCTCCATTTGCCCCTGGTCTGGGTGGATTGGGACCATTTGGTGCTATTTAGAGGGCAGCTTGGTGGCTTTTAAGACCCCAGTCTAGGCTGTAATCTTTCTGGGAGCAGATTGCCAGTTCTTATTTCTTCACTGGAGCAGCTGGGTGGTTTCAAACTGCTGACCTTTCTGTTAGAAGCTGTGTGCTTAACCATTGCACCACCAGGGCTCCTTGTGGAGGTAACTACCAGAACAGAGGAGACCGCGGTGGTGTAGTGGTTAAGTGCTACATCTGCTAACCAAAAGATTGGCAGTTCAAATCCGCCAGGCACTCCTGGAGCAGTTCTATGGAGCAGTTCTACTCTGTCCTATAGGGTCACTATGTGTTGGAATCGACTTGATGGCAGTGGGTTAGTGGTTTTACCAGAACAGAAATAGGAAACAGTGAAAAACTTGTCTGAGAACAGACTTACTGGTCTGACAGAAACTCTGACTGCCAGACACTCTGCTAACTCAGAACTGAAACCATGCCTGAAACCCACATTTCAGACAGACTGGACAGGCCCGTAAAACAAAAAATGACACTGTGCGAAACAGTCTTCTTAGTCTGATCAAATATGAGACTGAACAGGCAGGAAGGGACAGAAACCACATGAATACACACACTAGGAACCCTGAGGTGGAAAGGGGAGCATATTGTCGTAGGGCGAAGATTGCAACTGATGTCACAAAATAATGTGTATAAGTTTTTCAATGAAAAATTAACTCAGCTGAAAGCTTTCACCCAAAGCACAATAAAATTTAAAAACTTTTTTTTTTTTTTTTGCCTGAAGGGCGGTAGAGGTAGACCTGGGGATTTTTGCTTGTTATTGTGACCCCTTTAAGATATATATACACACACACATAAGAGTTTACGAACTCTTCCTAGAAAAAGTGCTACATACGTCATTGCTGACTATCACTACGGTCACCTTTGAAATACTCCCCCTGGGAAGCTACGCACCGACGCCAGCCCCTAGTCCACCCTTCAGAGCAGTTTTGGAACTCTTTTTGTGGAAAGGCTGTCAGAACAGTCTTCGTATTACCTTTAATGTCCTGAATGTCATCAAAATGTTTTCCTTTCATTATTTCCTTTATCTTCTGGTAAAGAAAGAAGTTGTTTGGGGCCAGATTAGGTGAATACGGAGGGTGTCTGAATGCAATTATTTGTTTACTGGCTAAAAACTCCCTCACAGACAACTATACGGTTAAGTTTGTGAACTTGCCACCATACCGTCATGCACAATGGCCATTCCAGACAGAGTTCCAAAATTGCTTTGAAGGCTAGGCTAGGCACTGGTGCAGGTGCATAGCTTCTGAAGGAGAGTATCTCAAAGGTGACCATAGTGATATTCAGCAATGAGATATGTAGCACTTAGAACAATTAAGTTCGTGGACTTAATTGTCAGGTCTTATATTTGTATATAAAAACTGTGCACACTTTATTGTGGTTAAAAGCAAGAGAAATTATATGGAAGGAGTTAAAGATTCTCAAACTATGTTGCTGTTTTCTTATATAAGTGAATAATGACAAGTAATTTGGAGGAGGATAAAAACCCATCTAAATATTCTTGTGGACATTAAAATTGAATCACTGTAATCTCATGCTGAGGCCATGCATGTCTAAGAGCTTGATGCCAGGGCTAGCTAGTGTGAGGCTGTGATCTACTACCCTCAGGAGAAGTCTTGCCAGAGATAAGAAAATCTCCCCATCATGGTTTTTTTTTAACCCTTCTGTCATTCAGGAAGACTGCGTTAGTAATGGAAGTTACAATGGTGCTATTCTCAGAAGATGTGGAGTTTTAGCCACAGTTGTTCCAATAGAGAAGCCTTTAGCTTCTTTAGGTTTGCTAAAGGGATGACCTCTTTGCCTTGCTCACAGTTATGAGAATCAGACAAACTGTGAAAAAGTTATTTTATGCCCTTTTAAATGTAAGATGGTGTCATTGTTACCGATACTGTTAAAGTACAGGTACCCTTGGGACAGTTGTCACTGTTGTTAGGTGCTGTTGACTCATAACATTCTGACTCATGACAACCCTGTGTACGACAGGAGGGAACACTTCCGGGTCCTGTACCAGTTGTTGCAGCCACTGTGTCACGTCAGCTCCTTGAGGGTCTTTCTTTTTTTTTGATGACCCTGTGCTTTACCAAGCATGATATCCTTCTTCAGGGAATGGTCCCTTCTGCTAACATGTCCAAAGTACGTGAGACAAAGTCTTACCATCCTCACTTCTAAGTAGTGTTCTAGCTGCACTTCTTTCAAAACAAATGAATTCTTTCTTCTGGCAGTCTGCAGCATGTTCAGTATTTTTGCCAACACTGTAGTTCGCATGCATCAGTTCTTCTTTGGTCTTTCTTATTCACTATCCAGCTTTCACTTGCGTATCAGGCAATAGAAGATACTAGGGCCTTGGGTCAGGCACTCCTTCATCCTCAAAGTGATATGTTTGCTTTTTAACACTTTAAAATGGTCTTTTGTGGTACATTTGCTTTAGAGGACAATTATAAGCATCAACATAAATATTAGTAATGGATAATAACACACTGAATAAATCAATTTATGAGCCATACTGATGCTAATAAATAAATTAGGGGGGTGGGGAGGGAAGGGAAAACTCTTTCTTGTAATGGCATTACCAAACTCATGCAATCAAGTCGATTCCTGCTCATAATCACCCTATAAGACAGAGTAGAATTGCCCCATAGGGGTTCCAAGGAGTGGATGGTGGATTCAGACTGCCGGCCTCTTGGTTAGCAACCTGAGCTTTTAACCACTGTACCATAAGGGCTTCTTATAATGATATTAGAAAGTAATAATAATAATAATAAAACCCAACTACTGCCTTCAAGTTGGGTCTAACTCATAGCGACCCTAGAGGTCAGGGTAGAACTGCCCCATAGAATTTCCAAAGAGAACCTGGCGGATTTGAACTGCTGACCTCTCGATTAGCAGATGTAACACTTAACCCACTACAACACCCCCTAAAAAGTAGCCCACTGCCATTGAGTCTGCTCTGGCTCATAGCGAGCCTAGAGGTCGGAGTAGAACTGCTCCACAGAGTTTCCAAGGAGTGCCTGGCGGATTTGAACTGGTGACCTTTTGATTAGCAGACATAGAACTTAACCCACTATGCCACCAGGGTTTCCCTAATAATAGCAACAGTAATAGAAGAAGAGTGGTAAGCTCCCAAATCCCTTCCTTCTGAATCTGAGTATACTAAAAGGCAAAAGGCTACTCATCCACTATTTACTGCTAGGTTAGAGAGGAAAGCTGGTCCCTTGTAAAGCCTGTCCCCTAGTTGTCAATATTCAGGTAGAGATTACAGTCTAGAGCCAAAAGAACATAATTTAAAACCAATTAGCCTAATTTAAACCTGTTGCCATTGAGTCAGTTCTGACTCATAGCAACCCTATAGGACAGGGTAGAACTGTCCCATAGGGTTTCCAAGAAGCCTCTGGTGAATTTGAACTGCTGATCTTTTGCTTACCAGCTGAGCTTTGAAGCCAGTGTGCCACCAGAGCTCAAATGATTTGAAGGCAATGGGTTTTGGTTTGTCCTAATTTCAAAATAACTCACGACAGACAGAACCCTTTGGAAAGAGAAATGATTGGATTTAGGATTTACTATTGGTGATTTGTGGAGGTGGAAGGGCAAGAATCATGCATCTGACCTTCAAGACGCTAGTCTCCAGAGTCAGTGATCTGTAAGACTGAAAGTGCTAGCTGTTTTCTTGACGGCAAATGGAAGCTCATTTTGACCTCCAAATGGGAAAAGTATATTGAAACATTCTTTAACAATTCACCTTCCAGAAAAGGAAAGAGGGGAGGCTAGAGAAGTAAAGTTATTGATCAGTTGAAAATGACAAAACAGAAAAAAAGACAGGCTTTATGACTTTTAGTGTTAGTATTCTTTTTAGGGACACTATTTGGAGAAATTATTATTATTGCTATTTTCCCTAGAAAGACTTCGATAGAAATTGTGTTGAAGAAGAGATGTTAGCACTGAAATGGACTATACAAAACATGGAGTGAGACTGGGGAGGAGCAAACCTTCGGACTTAAATACTAGACAGAGCTGTCCTGGACTCATCATAGGCTGAGATGACAGGGTGAGAGAGGTCAGATATAGGTCAAACGGTCATGGGAAGTTCCACATGAAAGAGGGAAGTGTGCTGTTATGGGAGGGGGTAGGAAGAAGGGACACTGTTAGAACAGAGTAACAGTGAAAGTTTATTTTAAAAGAGAGAGAGAGAGAGAGAGAGAGAGAGCATTTGGTTGCTAAAAGCCCTGTTTTCGAAGGATCTCCATTATTCTTTAGACTCAACTTAGTCAAAGCTTAACTCACTGCCATCAAGTAAATTCTGACTCATAGCAACTCTATAGAACAGAGTAAAACTGCCCCATAGAGTTTCCAAGTAGCACTTGACAAATTTGAAGTGCCAAGCTTTTGGTTTGTAGATGTAGCACTTAGCCACTAAGCTACCAGGATTTCTCAGTTGGGAACATTCATGAAGCAGCTTCTTCAAGGACAATACAACAATATTGGCTTAGCAGTGGGTTAGTGAATAATCAAGTTGTCTTATAGGGTGTCCATCTAATAATTTTTCTGTATTTAGCACAGCTGCCCAGCCCAACCACACCATTTTTCTGCTTTGAAACTCTTGTGTATAAAGTATTTTGGGGTAAAGAAAAACCAGCCTCAGAAGTCCTTTGCCCTTTGGTCGTAAAGACATGCACTTGTTTTTTGGTGTTTTCTTGCTATAGTAAAATCATCCAGAAAAGCTTTTAGATAGTAGTAGCAGCTTTTAAAAAAATTCTAAGAGATGGTTTTCAGTTTGCTACTTCGTGAAATAAGTATTCACTATGATGAAAGTAATTTAAACAAAATATTGCTACTTTCTTTTGTAGGTGGAAATAAAGAAGATTTTACTTCCGTCTGTCCTGATAGGTATAAGTCAAGGGAAGCTCAGGCTATAGTGTTTTTTGCAATGCTATTAATAGTTTATACTTGCATGTTTTAGAAAGCTTGTAACTGCTAACTTCTGAGTTTATAGATACTATCTTGAGTCATCTAGTGCTGCTATAACAGGAAAACCACAAATGAGTAGCTTGAAAAAAACGGAAATTTATTTTCTCACAGGAGGCTAGAAGTCTAAATGCAGGGCACTGTATCTAGGGGAAGGCTTTCCCTCTCTGTCTAGAAAGTTCCTTGTCACTTTGGCTTCTATCCCTTGGCTACTTGGTGATCTTCATGTGGCTAGGCATCTGTCTTCTCCCATCTCTGCTTCTTTTTCTTCCTTTCTTAATCTGTTCCCTTTATATCTCAAAAGAGACTGACTCAAGACACACCCCACACTAGTACTGTCTCATTAAAGTAAGAAAGAAAACTCATATGGGATTATAACCACAGGTATAACCCCAAAAAACCCTTGCCTTAGAGTTGATTCAATTAGCTTCCAACTCAATAGGACAGAGTAGAACTGCACCATAGTTTCCAAGGAGCACCTCGTGGATTCAAACTGCTGTAGCTCTTAACCACTATGCCTCCAGGGTTTCTGCAAGTGTACCAAACTGACTGTTGTCAAGTCGATTCCAACTCATAGCGACCCAATAGGACAGAGTGGAACTGCTCCATGGAGTTCCCAAGGAGTACCTGGAGGATTCGAACTGCCAACATTTTGGTGAGCAGACATAGCACTTAACCACTACACCGCTAGGGTTTCCTCCACAGGCATAGGGTTAGCATCTATAACACACTTTGAGAGGACGTAACTGAATCCGTAACAAATTCTCTTACCTGCCTTCTGACTTAATGACAGGCTGCTTCAGGAAGGTGTGGCATGCTTCTTGTTTTAGCATGTGTGCAATAAAACTAGGAAAAAGAAGAGGGCCTAGATTTTACTAGGCTAAATTTGCACCTGGGCTTTTGGTTATGTTGACTCTTCTGCTTCTTAGCTCTTGCAGCAACCCAGGGAGCTCTAGCTTCAGTCTTCCTTCTCATTTGTGCTAAAAGTGTTTCCCTAGAATGAGGGCTTTGCCAGTTGTTCAAGCTTTTTCGAACCTGAGAATTACCTTGTAAAGCCAAAATGTTGGTTGGCCTCCACATAATGGTACTTGCATTTATCAGGTGTCCATCTGAGAACTGCATAATGAATAGAAAAAAATCCTGGCATTTATCATTACAGAGAATCTACAAACATTTTAAGAATGCTGGCACTCACATGGGAAACCCTGATGGCTTAGTGGTTAAGTGCTACAGCCGCTAACCAAAATGTCAGCAGTTGGAGTCTGCCAGGTGCTCTTTGGAAACCCTGTGGGGCAGTTCTGTCCTGCCCTATAGGGTCACTATGAGTCAGAATTAACTTTATGGCAGTGGTGTTTATTTGTTTGTTTGTTTTAGTACATATGCAGATCCCTGGTGGCACAGTGGTTAAGAGTTCAGCTGTTAATCAAGAGGTTGGCATTTCAAATCCACCAGCTACTCTCTGGACATCTTATAGGGCATTTCTATAGGATCACTATGAGTTGGAATTGACTTGACAGCAGTGGAGTTTTTTGGTTTTTCATATATATGTGAGCAAGATATTCTTTATTAAGTCTATAGATAATGTTTGGTCTATATGTGGGTTTAATAATCCCTTTTGATAATTCTAGGGCCCTACTAGAATTATAATCATTAGAATCAGTTATGGTTCTGCCCAATACAAAGTGAAGTTCATGGATGTTAAGGGTCTTGATGATTTAGCCGAGTGCTGGCATGTCGTTTCTTTCCCTAAGTAATTGGGCAAATAGACTGAAGGGTTTAGTTAATTTGTTCCTGGGTCTCCAGCATTAAAGCCCAGGCCTAAAGTTTATTCAACCAAGTGAAATCCTTTGAGTTATCTGAATATTTGTCTGTTTTCTGATTCAGTGACGTTGTGGAGATCTAGTCAGATGCTGCGGTAAGCCAAAGGGAAAACAGAAAAATCATGGTGTTCTCTTAAGGCTATCATCAAGATTAAAATGAAAACCAATCTATGCCCACCTTTGCTTGGTTAGCTTTATCTTGTCTCCACTTGGAAGAGTAAGACACTGGGCCAGATTAAAGAGAGACATCTGCTTCAGAACATGGATCAGAATGCATTATTTCTCTAACCAGTCTTAGATTTATTCTTTTGGTCAAAATTTCACAGTCTGTCAGGAGATCAAGAATAAAACTTTCCAATGCAAGTCAATACTACTGAATGGACAACTTTATACTAAGATGACAGGCTTATTCCTATTCCTTCTCTCTGACTTTAGCTAACGGATGTCACTTCATTGTTCTTTTCTTGTACCAACTTCCAAGTAGGGAGGCCAGTAATGCCACAAACATATCTCCCTGGCCACTAGTTAAACACGTTCAAATTCCTGGATAAACTCACACTCTTGGACAAATTTTACTTGTGTAAGTTAGAAAAGATATTTGAATATATTGAAGTAGAGTCACCCTTTCTGCAAGTTAGGGTTTCTGGCAACATCTCAGCGTTAAGTGAGTGGATAAATAGTGTTAAAACTGGTGACATATTCATAGATAGTGGTTTGGGATTCATCAGGTGGAATTTTAAATGCCTCTAGCCTTCCTACTTTGGGGAGTTTAATTTAGAATAAGTATAATTTTATATAACCAAAATTAATTCGTGCTAGTAGAATTTTGCCACTCTTTAGTTATTGTACGTAAAGATCTAAACAGAACAAAAGCCACTGTTGTCATGTGGATTCCAACTCACATAGCTCACAACAGGACTGCCTCATAGGGCTTCTGAGGCTGTGACTCTTTATGGAAGCATCTTTCTCTTGGGAGCAGCTAGTGTATTAGAACCACCTGATCTTTTGGTTAATAACTGTGTGGTTAACCACTGTGCCACTAGAGCGCCTCGTTGTATGTAAATGGTGAACATCAACCTTTTTTAAAAAAAAACAAATGGAAGAAGGATTCTGCTACATGGAAAATAAAATTTAACCATCCGACTCATTGCTTGGACTTGTGATAACATTAGTAACTGAAATGCTAAATTTGATCTTCACATTTTATTATATGAGGCTTTTTATTCCTGTGTACAAGAGTTTAGCAGTGGCCTTTTGCCAAGCCCAGGTGACATGTAACCATTACTGTACTTTCACCTGGGACAGAGTTTCTCCTTCCTTATCAAAACTGGTTGCTGGAAAAATACTGACTCCAACTCGTAGTGACCCGATAGGACAGAGCTGAAATGTCCCATTGAGTTTCCAAGGGGCAGCTGGTAGATTCTAACTGCCGGCCCTAATGCTCTACCATAAGCTAAGGCTTTACCACAGTTCTGCCAGGGCTCCATTCTCCTTCTTGACCCATGAAACCCACTGTCATTGAGTTGGTTCTGACTCAGAGCAAACCGATGTGACAGAATAGGACTTCCCCATAGTGTTTTCTCGTTCCTTAGTTGTGTATTGTTGGGATTTGCCAAAGAGTCGGTTGTTCACATGCCCAAAAGAATATCAAGAAATATCTCTGTCCAAAGTCCTCTTTGAGGCAAAGGAGACTTTTCAGAGATTGCTACTTAAAGATACAAAAACTTTAGAGTTGAAAAGGTTGAAGCTTTGGTCATTCAGAAAACTAAGTTCTTGTTGTTTTAGGTGCTGCTGAGTCAGGTCTGACTCTCGGCGACCCTACGCACAACAGAACGAAATACTGCCTGGCCTGGTATCACGCGCACAGTCATTTGTGTGCTGAAGCCCGTTGTTGGAGCCAGAGTGTCAGTCCGTCTTGTTGAGGGTCTTCCTCTCTTTTGCTGACATCCCGCTTTACCAAGCATGGTGTCCTCCAGGGACTGATTCCTCCTGACGACATGTTCAAAGTATGCAAGACACAGCCCTGCCATTCTTCCGGAATGGATTAGTTTGTTCACTTGGCCGTCCATAATACATCCAGTATTATTCTCCAGCACTACAATTCAAAAGTATCAACACTTATTCTGTCCTCCTTATTTATTGTCCAGCTTTCACACGCATATGATGCACCTGAGAAATACCATGGCCCGGGTCAGGTGTACTTTAGTTTTCAAGGTGACATCTTTACTTTCAAACCCTCTAAAGAGATCCTTTGTGGCAGATTTTCCCAATGTGATGCACCTTCTGATTTCTTGACTGCTGCTTCCAGGGGCATCGAAGGAAAATTTACTTACTGGAATAAAAAACTGGTATTACTGTTATGATATTTTTTAGATGGTCAGAGTGGAGAAAGCTCATGATTTATAAATATATATTTTACAAAGTTACTTGTGTATTACCTGTAGCAGTATACTTATTAGATCCAACTGGAGATGACACACACTGATATTTTAACCTTTCCTAACGAGACAATGTAAAACCACACCCTGGTATAGATGTACCGTGACTCTTTGTGGGAGTGTGGCTCTGCCTGCTGTCTTGACATAACAGCTGCAAGCACCGACTCCAGGGTCACCTACTTAGGTTCTGACGCTGGCACCATCATTTATTTATTAGCCAGACAAGTTGGTTAACTTCTCTGGCCTTCAGCTTCCTCAGTTGTAACATGGAATTATAATAGTTCCTGCCTCATAGAGTTAAAACACTGCAGGGAAGCACTCATGCAATTTCTAGACACAAAATGAGCAAACCCTGGCTTTTTGGGTAGCGTTAGCTATTAGTATTAATATTTCAGTATTTTTTGCCCCTTGTTTGTTCTGAAAACAATGATTTTTTTTTTTCTTCTCCTCACTGATCAGCTTTGGTTACTTGACATAAGTAAACCTTCAGGAATCATTTTCTTTTTTTCTTTCTAATATTTTATTGTGCTTTATATGAATGTTTACAATTCAAGTCAGTTTGTCATACAAAAACTTACACATTGCTATGTGACTCTAGCTGTTCTCCCCACACTGTGACAGCGTACTCCCCTTTCCACTCTGTATTTCCTGTGTCCATTCAGCCAGCTCCTGTCCCCTCTATCCTCGCATCTCACCCCTGAACAGGAGCTGCCCAGGTAGTCTCATGTATCTACTTGAGCTAAAAAGTGCACTCTTTGATAGCATCATTCTGTGTCTTAGAGTCCAATCCAATCTTTGTCTGAAGATTGGCTTTGGAACTAGCTTCACTCTAGGTTGACAAGGACGCTGGGGGCCACATCTTCCAGGGATCCTCCAGTCTACCAAGACAATCAAGTCTGATCTGTTTAATAGAGTTCAAGTTCTGCACCCCATTTTTCTCCTGCTGTATCAGGGACTCTGTTATGTTCCCTGTCTGAGTAGTCATTGGTGGTGACTGGGTATCATTCAGTTCTTCTGTCCTCAAGCTGATACAGTACCTGGATTATATGGCCCCCTCTGTCTCTTGTGCTCATATTTTAGTCTTGTCTTGGACGTCCTTCCTTCTCCTCTACTCCAGCTGGGCTGGGACCCAATTGAAGCTACTTAGATGGCTGCTTGCTAGCTTTTGAGACCCCAAACACCACTCACCAGAGTGTGATGCAGCATGTTTTCTCAAAAAACTTTTTTGTGCCTATTGTCCTAGATGTCCCCAGAAACCATGGCCCTCAGACCTCAGAAGTCATTTTCATCAGTAGAACCAGTTGCCATGGAGTCAACTCTGACTTGTAGTGATTCTCTGTGTGTCAGAACTGCGTTCCACAGGGTTTTCTGTGTATGATATAAACCAACCAGACCAACTCCATTGCCTATGAGTTGATTTTGACTCAGAGTAGAACTGTTCTGTAGGGTCTTCAAGAAGCAAATAGTGAGTTCAAACTGGTGATCATCTGTATATTGGCAACCAGACTCTTAGCCACTGCATCACCAGGGATCCCATGTATAGCATACCCAGCAACCTTTTGGCATCCGGTAGATTCTGACTCACAGTGAGTTATCCCAAGTGGGTTGGCTTTAACAAAGAGAAATTCATTTCCTCACAGTAAAGTAGGTTAAAAGTCCAAATTAAGGGCATGAGCTTCAGGCAAAGGTTTTCTGTCGATGTTGGCTCTGGAAGAAGGTCCTTCTTATCAGCCTTCTCCTAAACTATGACCTTTTCCATGCAGGCACCCAGGGTCCAAAGGACACATTCTGTTCCCAGCACTTTCTTGGTGGTATGAGGTCCTCCTGTTTTTCTGCTCACTTCTCTCTTATATCCCAAAATAAATTGGCTCAACACAACAGTCCAGTCCCATAAATTGAGTCCTGCCTTAACACAACTGCTGCCCACCAACCCCTCCATTAACGTCATAGAGGCAGGATTTGCAACACTTGGGAAAATCATAGCAGATGACAAAATAGTGGATAATCACATAATACCAAGAATCATGGCCCAGCTAAATTGATATACACATTTTGGGGGGCACAATTCAATTCATGACGTAAGTCTATAAAACAGACTAGAACTGCCTCATAGGGTTTCCAAGGACCAGCTGGCAGATTTGAACTGCTGACCTTCTGCTTAGCAACTATTTTTTACCTTAGCTCTTACCTACTGCACCATGTCCTGTGGTTTAAAAAAAAAAAAAACCTGTTGCTGCAGAATCAATTCCAAGTCAGCAACCTTGTATAGGACTGTATTAAATCTTGTCTGTGTATTTTTTTTCTTCTCTGTCTAGGTAATTTGAATGATCTAGAATGTTCTAAATGACTTGACTGGGTATTTTTACAGTAACTCCAAGGCCAAATATTGTTCAAGTAGTGGTATTTCTGTTTTGTATATGCTCCTTTATGAGTGGTAGCCTTCCTGCTTCCTGGTTGCCTTGGAATATACCATCATGAAGATGGCTGGCTTAGTGGACTTCACCTTATGCTGTCACGTAATTTTGATGGCATGCTTACCTTTGTTCAGCAAGCCCATTGTGCACCGTTTGCAGTTTTCACTAGATGTGAAGGTTGGCTTCAGCTTATTAAAATGAATCAAGCGACATCACTAGTAGTATCCATCTGTGTCCTTTTCTGTGGCCTCATCTCTGACAATGTGGAAATTTGGCCCAATTTTCAGGCTGTTGCTGCTTTTATTGTCACTCTTGCTGCTGCTACCAGTCTTTGTGCTGGTGTGTACAGCATGAGATGCCTTGAACCTAAGGAAGCCTAGAGGAGAACCAACACTCAGAGAAGGGAACAGAATGTTTCCTGGACTTCCATTATCTCATTCAGATGCCTCTTGAACCAGAAACACTTCTGATTTTTTCTGATAATGAGTTTCTTCTAATCTTCCTTTTAAGCTTCCTCAACAACTTCATGGTGATCTTTGCAGATCATCTCATTCCCGGAGATGTTCTTTTGGCTTCCACAAGGAGCATCGTGTACTGGGTCAACTTGATTTGCCCCAAAAACCACACGTGATGGTTCTTTGTGTATTTTCCTGCAGGAATTGAAGATCTCATTCTCAGCTGACTGAGGAAGTGAAAGAATCAATTATATCCATAATTTGAAAAGAAGAGACACATTTAGTAAGACATTGTCTTAGGCTGGATTCTCTAAACAAGCAAAACCAGTAAAATGTATGAATATATGTAGAGAGAGATTTGTGTGAAGGAAATGGCTCACACAGTTGTAGAGACTGGAACGTCCAGGTCTGTGGATCATTATAGGGGCTTCTCCTGATTCACGTAGCAGTAGGGGCTGTCAAACCCAAAATCAGCAGGTCAGAGAGCAGGGTTCTTCCTCACAGGCTGCAAAGATCAACAAATCTCAAGACTGGAAGGTAAGACTGCAGGTATACTTCTAGCTCAAGTCTGGAGAATTGGAGATCAGAGAAATAGGAGCCAGTGGCAAGATCCAGAGTGAGCAAAAGCCTACGGGTCCTGCCAAAATATCCACTTATGTTTGATATAGGCTACACGCCCAAGTAAACACCCTTTCAGATGGTTATCTGCTGACAGAAGATACCACCATAGAGGTGATCTCATTATATCACATCTTGTCATGGAAGTGATCACAACATCAAACTACTGAGAATCATGGCCTAACCAAGTGACACGCAATCTTAACCATTGCAGAGACTCAAAGATTTAGAACCCCAGAGGTCATAAAAGATTCAGTGGAAATATGGGAAAAAAAGAGAGAAAACTCCATGAGTGCTCATCAATAGCATACTTTAAACCTTTAAGTTTTTAAATTTTGTTCACGTGGGCTTTCTCATTTAAGCTTCAGCTGACCTGCAGAAGAAAATAAACAACTTCCTGGGAGCGTGCAGTTTTGTTTTATTGGGGCGGTTAAAATTCCTGTGACCATTCTGTGTAAGAAGAGTTACTTGACCAAGAATTCTTGGAGCCAGGTTTCAAAAGTGCTTGGCTAAAAGCCTGAGTTCTGGAATTCCAGAGTGTTATTGAAATTCCATGGTCATGACTGTTACAGTAAAGGGCATATTCTCCTTCAAAAATGAGCATACCAGTCTGCTGTTTGTTCCACTGTTTCCAAATGAGTCAGTTTGCTCCCCTTAACATAACTAGAGGAGTCCATGCAGACAGTTAAGTGCTCCACTACTAGCTGAAAGGATGGTGGTTTGAACCTAAGCAGAGAGGTCTTGGGAGACAAGGCCTGGCAACCTGCTTCCAAGAGGTCACAGAACAGTTCTACTCTGCACACGTGGGGTCACTGTGAGTTGGAATCGACTCACCACCAACTAACAACAGCATCAGTGTATCCTTCAAAAAATATGGCTTAACCTAGCCTGTAGTATGATTTTCCTTAAGTTAAATGATAAATGTTTTATTTATACTGTGCAAGGAACAAATTATTCTAGATAGTTCTTACTGTTTACCAACTTTCAAAAATATTGAAGCTATTTGGCATACAAATATTTCTACAATGTTTTAAGTATTGCCAGACTTTTTAAAGCAAAGTAGACAGGAGAGAATTTGTCTTTTTGCTTGAGGTCTTTATTTATCATGGTTTGGCTGCTGTACCTGCCATAGTTTATTGAGAGCTTTCTAGTTGCCATGGACCATGCCAAGCACACTGCCCACACTATGTAATCCTCACAGCCACCTGCCAGGGAGAGGTTCTTCTTATCCCCAGAGATTTTCCTCAGAGGCAGTCTGCTTCTAAGATTTTGTGTCTAAAATATGTTGTATTTAGATAAGTTTTTAAAGCAAAGTATGCCAAATACAATATCCTTTTTGTTGATCACTATAGCCCCAGACACTGTGTATGCATAATAAAATGATGGTCTCTCTTCAGAGTAGCTGAAGATTTATCAATGACCCGAAGTGGAAACTTTTTAAGTTCCTGTCTCTGCTTATTATTTGCGATCAGATTCTAGGCTATGTGTACCTTCCCACTTTTATTCATGTATCTGCCTATAACGACTCTTTTTCACTGGGTTAAAAAAGTAATTTGTTAAACCCTATGAAAAAAGCAAAATAAAAGATAGGCAGATTTTTAGTGAAGACCCAAAGGGATGTAAAAATGGTGTGGCATCGGAGATCCTCTAAGTTCACAAGCTGGGATGAGACTCAACATTAGTGTTAGCCCAAAGCCAACTCTTACGAGGTGGAGATCAGACATACTTCCTTTCTCAAGCCTCTTATACCAGTTCTGACACCAGCTGTCCCTCCCACGCACTGTCTGCTTCTGTGCTGAGTTCCATAACTCGCTGCAGTGTCTACACAGAACCCACAGACAGTACTGAGAGCGATAGGGTTTATTAAGGAAGTAATAGATTACAACTCAAGATTGGCATCAACGAGCTACGACTGGCGAACAGGATCAGGAAACGTGTAGGTGTGTCAGCTGTCTCACCTGGTCATGTAGAACTCCCCTGACTCCCCTGAAAGCAGGTTTCTCTTGGCCGCCTCAGGACAGACCTCCTCTCTTGGCCCCCGGTATCTGTTCCAGCCTGGCCTCGAGCCTACTTTGGCAAGTGTTACAAAGCTCTTTGGTGTCACCAAGAAGTGCCTGGAAGCACCCCACCCCAGCAGGAAGCCTCCTGCTCGACTAAGGCGCTCAGCTCTTGTTCTTTGAGTTGACATGCTTGCTGTAGCTGCATAGCTCCATGTGCTAGTCTTCTGGTTGTGCTGGTGCTGTTTGTCTGCCACTGGACTCTGCCATGCTTGCTGCCACTTTTTGCTGCTGCTGCTGTGCCATCTTTTTCTATCTTCAGTGTTAACAGCTCTGTCTATTTCTTAGGTTTAGGTTCTCAGCGCAGGGACCCTGGGTCCAAGGATGTGCTTTGCATCTGACTCTTCTTGATGATAGTGATGTCCCCTTCCCCACCTCTGGAATTGGATCATTTTATGCCTAGCATCATGGCAAAACTAACCAATCCCCTTCAAAGGTCACCCGCACTTTATTTGCGTAGTACCAGTCCCAAGGCTTCCATGCACCCTGTTTGAGTTATTAGCAGGCTGCCCAATCTCCTTGGTGGGCCATGAGAACCCTATTTGCATATTCACACCCAGTCATTTTATGGGAGTCACAGACCATAGCTAGAAGGGCCATATACCCTACAGGGCTCTTATGAATGAAGTATATAAGTCTTTTCCACTGCATGAATTTAGTGAGTGTATTTTGATTGTCTCCATAGATCTTTCTTACTTCTAAGTTCTTAGCTGTGTTCTGGGTTGAATTCTGATTGAGTGAGGGCCTGCCATGCTTCTGAAAGAATCACAACTTTTTTTTTTTTTTTAATTACAAAAATAATACTTGTGTGATGGTTAAGATTGTTAAGTCAAGTTGGCTGGGCCATGATTCTCAGTGTTTTGGCAGCCGTATAATGTGATCACTTCACTTTTGAGATTTGATATGTGATCATGATGGGACCTGCTGTGAGTAGTCAGTCAGTTACAGGGGAGTTTACTTGGACATGTGACCTGCATTGAATATTGAATATAAGCAGACATTCTTGCAAGCCTTGGGAGCTTTTGGCTATACAGGGTCCCACAGCTGGCTCTTGTTCATCTGACCTCCCGTTCTTGGGACTTGAGCTAGCATCTCACCTATGGTCTTGCTCGCTGATCTTGGGATTCATGGATCTTTGTAGCCTGTGAGCAAGAGCCCTGCTCTATATGCTACCAATCTTGGGTTCCCCGGCCCCTATGGCTACTAGAATCAGAAGAAGCCCCTAGCCTGATCCACAGACTTGGAACATTTAAGCTTTACAGTCAGGTGAGCCATTTTCTTGATGTAAATCTCTTTTGATCTACATATTTATACACTTTACTGATTTTGCTTCTCTAGAGAACTCAGCCTAACATAAGTTGTTTATTGTAAAAATGTAAATAGCAAATTACTGACAATAAAAACAGCTACTCCCTAAAAACAGGCTTTTCTTTCAAGGCACATCTGAGTGGACTGAACTGTCAATTTTTCAGTTAGTGGCTAAGCATTTCATTATTTATACCCTAGGGGCTCCTACTTCTCTCCAGATTTCACTAAATACATATGAACTTTTTAAATTAAATTGAGATTACCCATACATCTTCTGTATCCTGATTTTTAAATATAATACGTCATGGAAATCTTCACGTAACATGTAAATCTACTTTATAGCTGTGTTGTGTTATATGCCACCAAAGCCAAGTGCCATGTTATATGGGTATTCCTTAATTTAACTTATTCTCTGTTGGTAGATTATAGGCTATTTCCAGTAGCCTGTTATTACAAACTATGAATATCTGCTCTTTAATATTTCCTAAAGCACCTGTTCTTGGTTTTGTTTTCATTTTTTTAATTTAGGTTTTCATGCTTCATTAAATATTAGGAAGAATGTAACAGTTTAGTGAGGTATGATTGATCTGCAGCCCACTGAACACATTTAAACAGTATAGCTTGGTATATTTTGACTTGTTTGCACCATGAAACCACTACCACAATCAAGACCATTAACATATCTATCACCCTTCAAAGTTACCTTGTGCACAGTTTTTTTTTTTTTTTTTTATTGTGATTAGGTGAAAATATACAAAGCAAATTAAATTTACACCCCTGCCTATCTGCAGCTCCTGCTGCTCTCCTTGGCCAGTGACAGCACACTCCTCCTTTTCATTCTATGTATGTTGTATCCCTTAGCAATCTTCTGTCCCATCCTCTCCACCCTTTCCTCTCCCTTCTAGTAAGAGGCCAGTAGGACAGCATCCTATAGATGCATAGAACCATAAAGTATACCTGCTATATGGTCACACTGTATCTCCAAGTCCAGTCCATTCCTGTCCATAGAATTGACCTCAGTACTGTTTCCTGATCAGGGGCAGCAGCTGGTCTAGGGGCCACGCTCCCTGGGGAATCCTCAGGCTGCTGGACCATCAGTTGCGGTCTTTTAGTGTAGTCCTCTAAGTTCATCCCTCTTTTTCTCATGTCGCCCCTGGGACTCAACATTACGTGTGTCATCATGGCTGTCTGTGGTGGTGGCCATGCACCCTTTGGTTCTTCTAGTCACATGTTGATACAGTCATCCATTCACATGGATCTTTCTGTCTCCTGGGCTCTTTTTCCCTCTTTGTTATTCTTGGTGATCATCTGTTCCAGGTGAGTTGGGACTGTTTGGTTGACCTCAGAAGGCAGCTTGCTAGCTGTTAAGATCCCAGACACCACTCACCAATATGGAGTGCAGAAGACTCCCTTAGCAATAGGCTAGTTATGCCAATTGGCTTTGATGTTCCCTGAGAGCATGGTCCCCAGACCTGTGTCCCTGCCACTCTATCCTGGCAATATTGGGTTAAGAGTAGAAGAATTTTCAGTTTATGTTGAAGTCCAGTTAAGTTGATCTTTCTACTGTGTTCCTTGTGCACAGTTTATTGAGCCAATGATGGGATATACTAATAGAATATGATGATGAAACACAATAATGGTGACTAGTCACTACTGAGTACCTCATTTGTTAAATAGGAGTCCTGGTGGCACAGTGGTGAAGTGCTCAGTTAGAACTCAAGGGAGAGGTGTGGCAGTGTCTCCATAAAGATTATAGCCTAGAAGACTCTACAGGGTGGTTCTACTATGTCCTATAGGTTTGCTATGAGTCTGAGTCAATTCCATGGCAATGGGTATTTTTGCTTGTCTGTTTTGTTTCATTCATTGCATACTGTGAAAGAGAAGGAGAAAGAGCCAGTGGGTGAAGGAATTCTTACAGTAACTTGTGTAAGAACACATAGTTGGTAAAAGTAGCCAGCCAACCTGGAATTCAAAGTTTGGGGCATCAGATTTCAAAATCTTGTGCTTTCCACTCTGCCACATGCCTGTGATACTATTAATTTCTTGTACAAATGTAGTAAGAAACTACATTTCAATATGTAAAATATGTAATTTTATATGTTTTTCTGTGTATAGAATCCCTGGGTGGCTCAAACAGTTAAATGCTCTGCTACTAGCTGCAAGGTTGGTAGCTTAAATCCCTGCAGAGGTGTCTGGGAAGACAGACTTGCTTCTGAAACCCTATGGAGCAATTCTACTTTGCACACAGGGAGTTGCCATGAGTTGGAATTGACTTGACAGCAACCCGCAACAACAATGACCGTTGTCATAGCTAAGAATGTGTCTGGACTTTGTGGGGAATATACTGTCTTGCAGAACTCTAAGAGATACCTTGGCTCGTATCAGATAACTGAGCGATTATTTTCAGCATCCAAAAAATGAGCTCTTGTTCCTTGAATGTAAAGCAAGAGGCCATTAAATAACCTTTTTGTATTCTAATTACATTGTTCAAATGCTGTGGTATTATATAGATAACGTACATACACCTGGTTAGTGAAAGCGTTCGAAGGCTAAACAATGTACTTTTTATTGAAAACAAAGGGTACATTCTGATCTTTGTTGGGGCTCCTATGTGCAGTTAAGCACTAACTTTCCCATCTAGAACAATGAACTTTTTCACTGGTGTCAAGAAATGCAGGGAGAAAAAACTGTAAGGTTAAACTCTCAACATGAATCTATTAGACTTACAAAAGGATGTAAAGCTAGGCACAAAACACAGCCAGAAGAAGTGTAGTCAGAATCATAAATTGCAGCTTAGCTGTTTGATGATTTCCACCTTATAGAAAGAACACTATCAAGAATTTAACTCATTTATTTATTCACAAAGTAATTGCTTCACCTACTGTGTGCCAGGTGAATTCTAGGCTTTGACCCTAAATTTTAAAATTTGGATTTATTTTAGTCTTCAGATGGACCTTTCATGTCACTATAAAGTGATGCTTATTTGTTTCTAAGTGATGACTTCTTTCATTCGGCCAGTTTTAGTAAAATCTCTTCACGTTAGTGTGAAAGCAAAGATAATATAGGAAGCCATTCCTGGTTCATTTATTTTATTAGTAATAATACCTGTTTCCTTGTTATTTGTTAAATATTCCTATCGATGGTCATATTTTTGACAGATATGCATGGAAAATAGCATTTCTAGTCAAGACAGATGGTATTAGTTGTGTTTTTCAAAGGACATTGTAATTAAGAAGCAAATTTATTTCCAACTGCAAATGTTTATTTTGTCATCAGCAAGAGTAAACATAATGCATGGGACACTATTTTAACACAATGTCAATCTGTTTCCGTTTCAGCACCTTCTGTTTAACAGCCAATCTTGGCTGAAAAGTTCGGTGACTGTATGATTGTCTTGATTTCTTTCTACCTAAAAAGAACAGTTGCTATTGTCATGTTACTTCTTGGATAGCAATACTACTACCTTTTGGCTTTTTAGTTTGCTATTATGATGTAGGGAAACCTTGGTGGCATAGTGGTTAAGTGCTACGGTTGCTACCCAAAAGGTCAGCAGTTCAAATCTGCTGAGTGTCCCTTGGAAACTCTATGAGGCAGTTCTTCTCTGTCTATAGGGTCACTGTGAGTTGGAATGGACTCAACAGCAGTGTTGTTTTTTTTCTTTTTTTTTTTATTGTGATGTAAGTAAGCACCACTTCCAATCCCCAAAGTACTCTAGGTCTTGGCATTCACGCCTTCAGGCAGCAAGGCATCTCATTGCAGCTTTCTGCCAAATTGCCAGAAATATTAACGGCTTGTTGTCTGATAGAATTTTGTGGCAAAGTTCAATTCCTTTTTCTAACCAATTAAAGTATATCAGTTAGTAAATGCTGCTGCCAGGCATGTTTTTTCTCAGTTCTTTATCATGAATATTATCTCTTTCAACTCTTGATTTTATGTCTACACCCTCCTTTTTTTCCCCAGGCACCCACTCCTTCCCTTAAAACCAAACCGAACCCGCTTACATCAAGTTGATTATGACTCATAGTGGCCCCATAGGACAAAGTAGAACTGCCCCACATAGTTTCCAAGGAGTGCCTGGTGGATTTGAACTGCCGCCCTTTTGATTAGCAGCTGTAGCACTTAACCACTATGCCACCAGGTTTTTCCTCCTTCCCTTACCACCTGTAAAAATCCATTGCCCTTGAGTCAGTTTCAGCTCAGTAAAACTGCCCCATAGGATTTCCAAGACTGCAATCTTTACAGAAGCAGATTGCCACATCTCTCTCCTGTGGACAGATTTGTGGGTTAGAACTGCCATCCTTTTGGTTAGCAGGTGAGCACTTAACACCCAACCAACCAACCAACCAACCCACTGCTGTTGAGCTGATTCTGACTCATAACTAACCTATAGACAGAGTGGAACTGCTCCATAGAGTTTCCAAGGAGCACCTGGCAGATTTGAACTGCTGACCTTTTGGTTAGCAGATGTAGCACTTAACCGCTACACCGCCAGGGTTTCTGCACTTAACACAGGCATCTTAAATTCATCAGGTTCAAGTTGAGAGTCTTGCCTCTTAAACCTACTCTTTTGCCTTTGTTTGACATCTTGGAAAATGGCTCTCCCACTTATCTAGTTGCACAACTCAGAGTCTGAAACATTATCTTTGCCTTCTCTCATTTCTTTGTCTCCAATATAATACTAATTATTATCTGTTTTATCACCCTGTAGTGTGTCCTTGTAAACCCCTGTGGTGTAGTGGGTTAAGTGCTATGTCTACTAACCAAAAGGTCAGCAGTTCAAATCTGCCAGATGCTCCCTGGAAACTCTACGGGGCAGTTCTACCCTGTCCTATAGGGTTGCTATAAGTTGGACCCTACTCGATGACAATGGGTTAGTGTGTCCTCAGTTCAGTCCTTCTTTGTTCCTATGGCCATCACATTAGCTCAGGTTCTCACTGAGTTTTGCCTGGAATACTATAATAACCTTCTATATGGCCTTCTTACTCCACCGCTGGTCTTCTTCAGAGCTCATTCTAGAATAACACATCATGCCCTTGTTTAACATTCTTAAATAGCTTCATTGCTTCCAAGATGAGAGCCCGATGATGACCTGTGAGATCCTTTGTTATCTAGGCTTTGTTGGCCTCTTCACTTCCACTTCCTGTTACTACTATGGTTACGTTTTACTCTCCAGTCAGACAAAAACACTGAACACTCTGCATTTCCTGGTACAGGCAGCTTAGTGTCTATCAGATACACTTTCCTCGGCCTGGAAAGCTCTTTCTCCATTTCTTGCCAGGCTCACCCCTAATGATTTTAAAGTCTCACTTTAGGTAAGTGCTTCTTAAGGAAGGCTTTCTTGATTTCTTATCTGTATTGTGTGTCCCTCCTGCGTGGTCCCAATGCCCTGAGCTTGTCTCAGCTGTAGCCCTTCTCCTCCCATCTGTGACAGTCAGTGACACCCATGGATTGAGCTTATTGGGAAGAGGGTCTCTCACCACTGTGACCCGTTGTCTACTGCAGTTGCTGGAAATAGTTAGACTTTGGAAAATGTGTTTTGAATGAATGAATGAATCAATTCTACCCCAAGTCCCTGCTAGAAAGAATTTCTGGGAAGCGTTAAGACTTTAGAATTGCATATGGGTGATTATCCTTATAAGGCTGTAATATTGACCCTGGGTATGTGGTATTTAAAATGATATTTTTGTGGTGATTTTTAGAAAAAAATAGGATTTTTTTGCCTGTAAAAACTTATTCTCTCTCCATTTGTATTCTCTTATCATAGTTTAAATTTTATAAACTCTTTTACAGTCTTATCTTGCCTATTCTTGATACTGAGAGAAAGATGTCTGATGAATTTCCCTGGCATGTTCTGTTCTTTAGAACCCTTCCTTAATTTAAGTAGGTTAAACAAGCTGAGAGTCCTTTGGGAATGAGAAAGATGCATACAAACTTAAAGGTTTTAGTCCCAAGTTGAAGTAATTATTTCATTTTTTAGAGAACTATGTATTCTATAGGGTTGCTATGAGTCAAAATCAACTTGATGGCAACAGATTTGGATTTTTTTCCTTTTTATATATTCATAGACAATATAATATTTTAGGGGTCAGAAATTTACCTTTGCTTTTATTTCACCTTTCCCTCTTGACAGCCAGATGTCAATTTCAGTTTTTTTTTTTAAAGAACAAAATCTATGCCTCCTGGTTGTAAAATTTTTTTGTAAGTGTTTTAGTTTTTTTTCCCCCTGTAGGGTGATTTTGCAAACTTCCTTTTGCTGCTTTAATCTGCCTGGCTGGCATTGTTGGTGCAGATTTACTGACATTTAGTTGGCAGTGACTATATTTATCCAAATATTACCTGCAAGAACATCACATGTAGGCAGGACCTGTCAGCATCTCCAAAACTCAGTTGCCTGGCCACTAAAAGTTACACGTCTGAAAGACAATCCTAAGAGGCATCAGAAGGAATTAGGGAACAAAATACAATAAAATACTCATATTCGTTTGCCCTGGGCAACTTGGCCCCTTTTCTGAAGGGATGTTCTCATTTTTTCCCCCTTCAAGTTCAGACAGCTACTGCTACAAAAATGGATACATCTCTGAAAGTCAAGTACAATGTCAGTTAGCTTTACACTTTGTATTTTCATGACAAGACCAGCAGATGAGGCAAAAAAACCTTTGCTCTGTGATGTGGGGTGAATTTAAATTTACAGTCAAAGTCCATATTGTTTCCTTTCTACTGGAAAAAGTTGGAACTGATAATGGAGAGTTTGTTTTTAGTGTGGTTATAAGCTTTGTAGATTAGCTGTAATGTTCACTTGACTGGCTCATTTTTTTTCCTGATTTGCGCCTTATTTTACCGATCAGAGAGGGATGGATTATTTTAAGACAGAGGCCCATCCTTCGTGAGTTCTACAGAAATGTTTACACTGCACAGCCCTTTTATTTATTTATTTTTAATGTATTTTAAATTGAGGAAAGCTCTGCCAATCCAGCTGTTGATTTCTTCTTTATACGATGCCTTTCCTGTTTTAGAATTTTGTTGCTATGTTATATTCAGAGTGATGAGCAGGATGATGAGCCCCTTATTGTTGAGACCGTATCATCGCTTTTGTGTTCCAGCTGTTGAATCAATTCCGACACATGGCAACCCTATAAAATAGAGTAGAATTACCCTATGGAGTTTCCAAGGAGCACCTAGTGGATTCAAACTGCTGAGCTTTTGGTTAGTAACTGCAGGCCTTAACCTATTGCAGCACCAGAGTTCCCTTTGTCCCTAAACCAAAGATCAAACCCACTGCTGTCAAGTTGATTCCAGCTCGTAGTAACCCTACAGGACAGAGTAGAACTGTGCCATTGAGTTCCCAAGGAGCACCTTCCGGATTCAAACTGCTGCCCTTTTGGTTGGTAGATGTAACATTTAGCTATAGCACCGGGGTTCTCTTTGTCTCCCTAGTGCCTAGGAAAGTCACTGACTTAAAAAAGTATTTTGAATGACTGCATTAATAAGCAGTAAATTCTGGAAATAGCTTCTTATTATTGTTAGGTGCCATGGAGTCAGTGCCGACTCGTAAAGACTTAGATGTAAGAGAACAGAATGTCGCCCAGTCCTTCACCATCTGCACAACTGTTGCTGTGTTTGAGCTCGTTCTTCCAGCCACTGTGTCAGTCTGTCCGCTTGATGGCTTTCCTCTTTTTCTCTGATTCTCTACTGTTAAATATCTTACACTTATTAAATTCTTTTTGAATAAGATGAGGTGCAAATAAATAAAATATCTTCAAGTAGTTGGAAAGGGATTCAGCGTTTACTGAATGGCAATGTGTGCAAGCACAATGTGGCCTTTTTCTCATTCAAGTCTCCCACTAGCCCTGTGGGGTAGATATTATTTACTCAGAAGATGTTGATTGATTTCCTCCTATGTGTCAGGCACTGTGATAAGTCCTGGGGATGCAACACAGTAGAAGGTCTATAATGTACTTGGACTCTCTAGGTGATCTAAGGCTTTGTTTTTTCTAACACCTGCTTGCCAGTGGTGTCAATAGGGTTAGCGTCACCCAGTGTGTTAACTCATGGTGTCACCTCTCCCCGCAAAAGCTTCCTTTCTACCAGACTATACAGAAGCCTTAGTAATGTTTCTGTACCAATGTTAATCATGAATCATAATTCCTGAACATAACTCCTTCTTTTCCTTTAATTACCACTTCATTCTCAAAAAAGTTGTTGCTCAAGGTTCTCAAACACTAATTATCACAATATTAAAGCTACAGCACCAGAAAATTTGACAAAATCAGCATCTAGAAAAACACCGGCAGCAACAAAAACAGCGGCACTTGCTTGCAGTGCACGCAGATAAAGCTATGTAACTTAAAGCGTCCTTGTAATTGGACAGTAGTGACACCTCTGACCTGAGTCCGTTAAAAGGGTCAAAAAGTAAGTTAGCATAGAGTTTTAGCCTTTAGTTATATTGACAGGTGTAAGCTGGGCTTAGGAAAAGTGTTTTTGTTACTATAACTATCTACAAGAGTATTTTTGTAAAAAGTGATAAATTTCTGCTGAAACACTGCACAAAAATTTTATGGACAGTTGTTTTGGTGTCATTCCCTCTGGCAGAATCACCTGGTGTGGTCCATGTCCCCTGTGCCCCTCTAGTGACTCCCCTTAACTGAAAAAACACACACACTGCCGTCACACTGATCCTGACTCAGGACTCTGTTAAGAGAGCGTAAAAGAGCCCCAGAGGATTTCCAAGTCTGTAAATCTTTACAGAAGCAGACTACCACACCTTCCTTCCATGGAGTGCCTGGTGGATTCGAACCACTCACCTTTTGTTTAGCAGTTGAGTGTTTGAATCACGGCACCATCAAGGCTCTTTAGTGGTAGCACTGGTACTTACTTATTCCCATGGGTCCTGAATGCTTGTAGCCAAGTGGCTTCTCCCAAGGATACTTGTGTTTTTTTGTCTCATAATTCAGTTGTATCCTTACCAAGAGTGTTTTTTGTTTCAAATCTCTTTCTGTTGGATGTCTTTGTTCTATAATTACAAAATGTAATTGTACTTCTGTTTTATAAACTGAGCAAACCAAAGTGTGAAATCCAAGTTATTTTTTTGTGAAAACTAAGTTGAATGATTTTAGAAAGACTGGATAAAGATAAGTTGTAAAACATTACAATAAACTTTAAGTGTTTGGTAAGCAGTTATAAAGATCTAAAGGTAGTCTATACACAGATTGCTTTGTAAAGGACTTTAGGTTCTGTGGGTAACTGACAGTAGAAATTCTAAGTCATATAGTATGGATGCTGTTTGAGCAAGAAAGATAGTGTTGCACTTTCAAAAGAAAAAATTGATAAATGAATATAGTAACTTCAAATAGAATGTATCTTGTTTAGAAAAAAATAATTTTTTGCTTTAGCTAACTATCCTGATCTTGGCAGATTAGACTTTTCTACTGTGGTAAGCCAAAACAGATGTGGCTCCTGCCCTCATGGAGCTTAGAATCCATTGGGGGAGATAGACAGCAATTATATTGTCATATAACTGTAATTATCTTTATTGTCAGGAAATGGGGCTCTTCAGGGATTAACTATTCCAAGATAATATGACCAGCAAAATGAAGAACTGGAAGGAAACCCAAGCCTCTCATCATCAAATTAAATTGTCTCTAATTCCCTAGTCTCGTCTTTCTTTTCTTTTTTTCCCTGTCTTTTTTATTCTCTTCCTTCTCTTTTTCTTCTCTTGGTTTGCAAGTGTTTAATTTCCATCATTAGTTGAAATATGACAAAGCTTAAGTGTATTAAGTCAATGCCCTTGATTATTTCCAATGATAAAACTGAATCAACAAAAACCTTTATGGCAGAATTCTTAATAGGAGTACATTAAAATAATTCTTAATGAAATGTAGGCAGAAAGACTTAAATAAAAGACTTAAATGTGACCCTAGTTCTGCCACTTACTAGCTGTGGGCACATTAGATCTGTTCTCCCATCTCTAAAACAGGAGTGATAAAATCTTCCTCATCAGACTGTGGTGGGGCATAAATGAAATGATATGTTTAGGGGACTTCACACTGTGCTGGGCAAGTAGAGCTATTGCTTAAAAAAACCAAGACCAAATTCATGACTACCAAGTCAGTTCTGATGCACAGCGACACTGTTCGACAGAGTGGACTCGCCCTATAAGTTTTCCAAGGCTGTCAATCTTTATGGAAGTAGATTGCCATGTTTTTTTCCTGTGGAGCTGCTAGTGGGTTTGAACCGCTGAACTTTCAGTTAGAAGCTGAGCACTTAACCACTGTGCTACCAGTTTTCAGTTATTGAGTGTTTTAAGATACTAACTGTATCTTCTCTTTTGATTTTGGTTTCTCCATTTCAGAGTTGGGTTCCAGTTCTATAAACTAGTGACTCCATGCCTCAAGGGTTAATATTATGATTACTAATTCTATCATTGTTAAGGAAGACTTTATAGAGGAAGGGGGGTGTGTGTGTGTGTATCATACAGATAGCTGTTGTTATTAGGTGCCATCAAGTTAGTTCTAACTTATAAGCAACTCTGTTAATAACAGAAGACAACACTGCCCAGTCCTGGGTCATCCTCGCAGCTGGAGCCCACTGTTGCAGCCACTGTGTCAGTCCGTCTTATTGAAGGCCTTCCTCTTTTTTGCTGACTCTCTAGCAAGTGTGATGTCCTTTTTTAAGGGATTGATCCTTTCTGCTAACAAGTCCGAAGTATGTAGTATGTAGTTTTCTAAGGAGCATTCTGTTTGTACTTCTGCTGAGACAGGATTTGTTCATTCTTTTAGCATTCCATCATATATTCAATATTCTTTGCCAACACCTCAGTTTAAAGGCTCAGTTCTTCTTCAGTCTTCCTTATTCATTGTCCAGCTTTTACATGCAGATGAGGCAGTTGAAAACACCATGACTTGGGTCAAGAGCACCTTAGTCTTCAAGGTGATATCTTTGTTTTGTCACACTTCAAAGAGGTCTTTTACAGTCTGTTTGCCCAGTGCACTGTGTCTTTTGATTTCTTGACTGCTGCTTTCATGGGTGTTGGGTATGGATCCAAGTGAAATGAAATCTTTGACAGCCTCAATCCTTTCTCCATTTATCATGATGTTGCGTGTCGGCTATCGGTCCAGTTGTGAGGATTTTTGTTTTCTTTCTGTTGAGATGTAATCCGTACTGAAGGCTATGGTCTTTGATCTTCATCAGTAAGTGCTTCAAGTCCTCTTTACTTTCAGCAAGCCAGGCTGTATCATATAACACAGGTGGTTAATGAGTCTGCCTCCAATACCGGTACTTTGTTCTTCATAAAGTCCAGCTTCTTGAGTTATTTGCTCAGCCTACAGATTGAATAAGTGTGGCAAAGGGATACTACCCTGATGCACACTTCTCCTGACTTTAAACCATGCAGTATGCCCTTGTTCTATTTGAATGACTATTTCTTTATGTAATTTTAGGTTGCTCTTGAGCATGATTTAGTGTTCTAGAGTTTCCATTCTTCATAATACTGTGTATAATTTGTTATGGCCCACATAGTCTCATGCCTTTGCCTAGTCAATAAAACACAGGTAAACATATTTCTTGTCATCTCTGCTTTCAGATGGGATCCATCTGACACCAGCAATAATATCACTGGTTCTACATCCTCTTCTGAATCCAGCTTGAATTCCTGTTGATACAGTGCTGTAGCTGCTTTTGAATGATCTTCAGTAAAATTTTATTTTCTTGTGATATCAATGACATTGTTTGATAATTTCTGCATTTGCTTGTATCATCATCTTTCTCTGGAATGGGCGTCAATATGGCTCTCTCCCAGCTGGTTGACCAGGTGGCTGTTTTCCATATATCCTGGCAGAGACAGATGAGCACTTCCAGCACTGTGTTTGTTATTAATGTCAGCTGCCATCAAATCAGCTTCTGACTCATGGTGGCCCCATGCATGACAGAACAAGATGTTGCTTGGCCTTGCGCCGTCCCACAACTGGTTGTTCATGGGACTATTGTGATCCACAGGGTTTTATAGACACACATATGCTCCCATGCATACATATAAACACAAACATAACTTGTGTTGGATATCAAACCCATTGCAGCAGAGTTAATTCTAACTCAGGAGTCCCTATAGGACAGAGTAGAACTGCCCCATAGGGCTTCCAAGGAGCAGCTGATAGATTCAAACTTCTTAGCTTTTGGCTAGCAGCCAAGCTCTTCACCATTTGTCTGTGCTAGGCCACCTCTTTCTTCAATGGTTTGGGCATCAATGCTTTGTTTATGAAATCTGTTCAGTCTTTGACTCCCATTATGATAATCTCTAAGCTAGCCCAATGTGGTTATGGAAACACAGACAATAGGTAAACAAAAACCCTCTTTGACATAATGTAAAAAATATAAGAAAGCAAACTCAGCTTTTTACACTAGTTACTAGGCAATTATTTTGGACTTTGGATATTAGTAGTCATTAACTTACATATCTTAGGTAAACTGTAATGAAAAGAATTAATGTTAAAGAGACTTCTGTAAGAGTATCTTTAAGTTCTCTATACTATAAATGTCCATGTAATTCACAGTAAGCTACATACTGATTGCTGTATCTAAGTCATTCATGCATTCATTTATTATTTTATTCCACACATGTTTTTAAGGATCTGCTATTACGTGCGAGCTTCGTAAGTGCTAGGGATACAAGATGAATAAGGAGATCCTAAAGAGCCTCACAAATGATAAAACACTGCAATAAAAGACCCATCAGAAGCATAATTAGGCACTGTGATAATACAGAGAAGACATTCCCACTTCTGTCTACTTAGGGTCTGAGAGCACCTTGCAGAAGAAGAGATCCTTAAGCTGAGTTTTAGAGACTGAATTGGGTTTATTCTCCTCCAGATGGAAGGATGTGATTCTAGGCAGAGAAAATACGATGACAGATATCTGGAATCATGAAAGAATTCTCAATGAGTTATTCATTTATTCGCTCAGCAAATATTATTGACAGCCTACCACATCCTGTTGTTTTTGTGTGCTGTTAAGTCAGTTCTGACTCATATGTAACAGTTGTATAGAGCAGAGTAGAACCTCCCTATAGGGCTTCCTAGGCTGAACCCCTGACAGGAGCAGACTACCTGGTCTTGTCTCCCGAGGAGCCACTGGTGGGTTTGAACTACTGCCCTTTTGATTAGCAGCTGGGCACATTCACCATTGTATCCCTATGCCTGGGCTCTACAATGTGTAGCAGTGAATTACAGCAGTGAATAAAACAACAGAAATCTTCCCCTCACAGAACTTGCCTTCTGGTGGGAGAGAGGCAGATGAGAAGTCAAACAAGTAAAATACATAGCATGTATTTCTATGGTGAAAAAGACACAGCAAGATGAAGAATAGGACATCTCTGGAGCAACTGAGATTTTAAATAGGTTAAATGGGAAAGACCTCACTGAGGTGACATTTGACTCAAGACTTGAAGGAAGATGGGAGACGACAGTGGAGTCTACACGGAGAGATACATTCTTGGCAGGAAGCACATAAGTGCAAAAGCATTGAGGGGAAGCATTCCCAGCTTTCCAAGGTCTGGCGAGGAGGCCTGCGAGGCTGGAGCAGCATATCATCAGCAAGAGGAAAGGTAGTGATGAAGAAGGAAGTCAGAATATCCAGCTCCTCCCATCCTTACCTTGTTACTTTGGTTTTGCTCTTAGCGAGATAGTGAGGCCATGAGGGATTTATCTTTTTAAAGTTTTTCTTATAACTCTTCCCTTCCCCAATATTTTATTATGCTTATTTTCAAATATGCAAAAATGTTGAGAAAATGTACAGAGAAGACCTGCATACTTGCCATCTAGATCCAGCTGTTTACATCTTACTATACTGGTTTGGGAAACCCTGGTGGCATAGTGGATAAGTGCTACAGCAGTTGACCAAAAGGTCATCTGTTCAAATCCACCAGGTGCTCCTTAGAAAATCTATGTAGCAGTTCTACTCTGTCCTATTTAGGGTCCCTATGAGTTGGAATCAACTGGAAGGTGGTGGGTTCTGGGCAGTGGCAGAATTGTCTCCTTCCATGTGGAAGGCCTAGGTTTGATTCCAGCCATTGTGCCTGTACAGACACCATCTGTCTGTCAGTGGAGGCTTGTGTGTTGCTGAGATGCTGAACAGGTTTCTGTGGAGCTTCCAGGCTAAGATGTGCTAGCCAGAAAGACTTGGCCATCTGCCTCTGAAAACCAGCCAATGAAAACCCAATGGAATGCAATGGTCCTATTCACTACGGTTAGGGATGGTGCAGGACTGGGTAATGTCTCCTTCAGTAGTGGGTGAGGTCATCACGAGTGGGAGCTGACTCAATGGGCTGCTAAGAGCAATGACAACGTGTTGGCTTTATCACATAGTTATCACAGTGTATCTGTCCCTCTACCCATCAAGCCATCTTGCTTTTCATCGCAATTTTTTTCTGATGAAAAATTCCAAATGTACAAGAAGGTTGAAAGAAGAGCAAATCCACACACCCACCACCTAGTTTCAGCAGTGGTTAACCTTTTTGTCATATTTGTTTTATTTGTGCCTGTGAATCTTGATGGTGAAGCAGTTAAGAGCTACAGCTGCTAACCCAAAAGTTGGCGGTTCAAATCCACTAGCTGCTCCTTGGAAACCTGGTGGGGCAATTCTATTCTGTCCTCTAGGGTCACTGAGTTGGAGTTGACTTGACAGCAACAGGTATGGGCATGTAGCTTGTTTTCTGGACTGTTTTAGGGTAAGTTGTAGATAGGGGAGTTCTCCTAGAAATAAGGGCATTCTGGTGGAAGAGTTTTGAGTAGAGTGATGACCCAACCTGACTCACATTTCATCAGCATCACTCTGGCTGCTGTGCTGAGAATGGACTGAAGCGATAAGGGTGGGTAAGGCACACAGAGGCTGTAGTTGAATAGCATGGGGTACATCCTACTTGATGGCAGCTGCACGGACGTGAGGCTGGACACAAGGGCAGATGTGAAGGACTCTTCATTGGATTTAGAACATTTCATTAATCCTATACAGCAGGGTTTCCCAAGTATCACAATTTTTCAATTTTGTTATATGAGTACTCAGTACTATTCTTAATATTTTTCTTTAAATTGATTTTAAATCACTAGCTTAAAAAAATTAACTAGTACAAGCAAAAATATCCATAAAATTATTCTTCGGGTGTGCTTCACTTTGTCTAACACAATTAAAACACAAAGAACATTCAATTGTCTATCATCTGAAAATCATCCTATGTATTACCAGGAGTATGTGTGTTGTACTTTGGAAAAGACTATTGGAGTTTGTCTTAGTCACCTAGTGCTGCTGTAACATAAGTGCCACAATTGGATGTCTTTAACAAACAAACTTCTTTTCTCACAGTTTAGTAGGCTAGCCAAGCCAAGTGCCGTCGAGTTGGATCGGTCACCATGAGTCATGAGTTTGGTAAGCTAGAAGTCCAAATTCTGGGCACTGGATCTAGGGAAAAGCTTTTTCCCTGTTAGCTCTAGAGAAAGGTCCTCATCTCTTTTGAGCTTCTTCTGATGTAGCTTGGTGTCTCTTTTCCCCATATCTCTGCTTCTCTTGATTGTTTGTTTACTCTCTTTTATATCACCCAAGAGATTGACTCAAGACACACCCTACACTAATCCTGCCTCATGTTAATAGAGACATCGCATTCCCAAACGGGATTATAACCAAGAGGTTAGGATTTCTAACATATGTTTTAGGGGGACACAGGTCAATCCATAACAGAGGTAAAGGAAAGTCAATGAAAATTTTTGAGCAGAGTATCTGATTTTTGTTTTAGAACATTCTGGCAGTGGTGTAACAAAAGGATTCCAAAAAACCTAAACCTATTGCCATTGACGTGATTCTGACTCATGATGACCTTTTGGACAGAGTAGAGCTATCCTGTATGGTTTCCAAAAAGCAGTTGTGGATTTGAACTGCTGACTTTTTGGTTAGCAGCTATGGCTCTTAATCACTATGCCACCAGGGTTTCTAGAAAAGGATTGGAGGAGGAAAAGTGAAGACTTAGTTACTAATTGCATACTATGTACTAAGCACTCAAATTTTAGAGGTGAATAAAACAAGGTTGCTGGTACTAAGGAGACTGCAGTCTGGTGAGAGAGACAGACGTGACAAACCAATGCAGCAGAGTAGTAGGTGCTGTGATTAAAAGACACAGGATGTGATAGAGACTAAAAGAAGGGCACAATGAACACTGTCTCGAATATCAAGTCAGAGAAGTCCTCACAGAGAAAATAATGCTTCAGTCAGGATTCAACAGAGGCATTAATAGAAGTTAATTTTTTGTGTTCATTCTAAGCCCCTTATAAAGAGTGGGTGCTATTGCTTCTTGCCAGAGACACTGCTATGGTGGTACAGAGATGTCAGAGAACTTGTTGGAGGTCTCACAGCCAGTAAGTGGCATGACTGGCACTCAGATCCAAGGCTTCATGACCCCAAAACGCACACCTGTCTGCGATGATACCTTTATAAAATTGCAGGGAACCAGGAGACTTGAGTTTGAGAAGAGGAATGACTACCAACTTGCTGTGTAACTTTGGTGAGTTACTTTGACTCTGGGCCCCAACTTCTCTGGCAAAATAAGGAGGTTAGATGAGACCTCTCTAGGTCCCTTCTAGCTCTCTGAGTTTAAGAATACCACTACTTTGGAAGGTATCAGTCAAAGGCAGTTGAGAGTCCTGGTGGCCAGGAATCCAGGGCCCCTTCCTCTGCTTGGATGGTCTGCTTTGAGGTGGGATGAGGCTCTTGGCTATTCAGTGCTCTGAGGCCCTTTCTTTCCCTTTCAACGAGAGGCCTTAGAGCACATGCCAGGCATGAGGCACAAGTAGGCAGCCATTCTATTGCACAGTCTGGAGAGTAGTTTAACTCCCACAGCAATTCCAGAATTCCCTGGGCAAACTCAGTCGAACCTTTGTATCAAGTCCTGACCAAAGGTCAAAGCTCAAAGGGATCTCAGAGATCATCTTGTCCAGCTCCTTCACTTTATAGATGAGGAAACTGAGGCCTAGAGGGACACCACTAGAGGTCAAGTACAAAACCAAAAAAGCCAAACCTGCTGCACATCGAGTCTATGCCAACTCCCAGTGACCCTACAGCGCAGAGTAGAACTGCTCCATAGAGTTTCCAAGGAGTGCTTGGTGGATTTGAACTGCTGAACTTTTGGTTAGCAGATGTAACACTTAACCACTACACCACCAGGGTTTCCAGAGGTCAAATACAGATTCTATTTATTCATTCTTTCTCTCAATACCAGAGATAGAAGGTAGACTCCCTTTCCTGATGGACTTGAAAATTGACCATCACAAGTGGAAAGTTTTATGTAGTGTTCTGTTGATTTCCAAACCAGTGTTTTTCCATTGATCTTGGGGTACCCAGGGAAGAGGAGCAGCATGTACAAAGCACGGCGATATTGAAATGATGAAGCTCATTCAACACTGTCTACTGAACAGAACTAGATGCCAAGTCCTGGGCTAAACCCAATGCTAAAGGGATAAAGGATGTAGCACCTACTCTCGGTAAGCTTAACAGTCAATCGTTGCGAAAATCTTAATGCTGTGTGTTAGATTCCCTTGAGAGAAGTAAGTGTGGGGTGCCATGGGAGTGCCCATTGGTTGAGCATCCTTAGAGGGAATGCTCTGTCAGATGAGTTTTAAAAATGTGATAGTCTGTACAGGCTCACAGAGGCCTGAGATGGCATGATTTGCTTGAAGGGACCACCAAAGTTTAGTAGAGTTTGAGAGCTGCAGACATGATGCTCAAAGAAACAGATTATTAGTATTAAACCTAGAAGTAACAACACCAGATCTGCCTTCTAAAAGATCTCCCTGCATGGTTGGAAGGTTTGAAAGGAGGCTAGCTGAGTTGCAGAGAGAGAAGAACAGACTGAAGGCTAATGGAGTGATTTGATAGAAGTCCTGGTGTGTGCCTGAGCGAGGGCAATTGTAATGGGAAAGGCACAGAGGAGGCTGACGGGAACAATATTGAGGAGTTAGAATTAACAGGACATGGTGACACTTGGATAAGTAGGCGTGACTCACAACTGGGTGACTGTAAAGAAATGACAATAGCTAAGAAAAGAATGTGGACTGTTCTGGATGGCATTTCTTTTGCAGAATTTGGAGAAACTGTTTCTCAGTCTCAGTGTTTTTGTCTGCTAGGTGACTGTTATCCATCAGCACCGTAGACGTTTGATGGGAGTTCAGCAGCAGTAAAAGCTTCAGGCAGTCGTGTAGTAGGAAACCGTGGTGACTGCAGGAGGAACCGAATCTGGGGTAGAAAAGACTCAAAGCTCCATATCTCTGTGGTAGATTATCTGCTGATAGTGGTAGGGAAAGTAACTAGGGAAGACAGGATGTACCTCTCTGAATTGTCTTTAATAATGGTGTTAGGGAACACAGCAGAGAGCCCCTGATGGTGCAGGTGAAAAGTGGGGTGCAGAACTCAAATTCTAGTAAAGAAGACCAGATTTAATGGTCTGAGACTGGAGAGACCCCAGGAAGATGTAGCCCCTAGACTCTTTGTTAGGCCCAAACTGGAAGTATTCCTAAAGCCAACTCTTCAGACAAAGATTAGTCTGGACTGTAAGCTATAAGATAATACTGACGAAGACTGTGCTTTTCACAGTAGAGAGCAGATCTGCATAACTGGACTACACAATAAACTGAAAGGTTTTCTAAATTCAAGTCAATATTTCAAAGGATAGAGTAGCAGAGACAGGGGCCTGGGGACCGTGTTTTCATGGGACATAAAGGTAAATGGGCATAAATAGTCTTTAGCTAAGGAAGTCTTCTGCACTGCATTTGGTGGGTGGTGCCTGCAGTCTTAAGAACTAGTAAGCTGTCATCAGAGGAATACCAAGTGGTCCCAACCCCTCTGGAACAGATGACGACCGAGAACATCAAAGACCCAAAGAAAAATGAGCCCAGGACACAGAAGGACCCATATGAATGGGAGACTGTATCAGCACAAGACCAGAAGAACAAGATGGTGCTTGGCCACCACCAAAGGCAGCCTTGATGGGGTACACAATGTACAGTCCCTGGGGCAACATGAGAAAAAGAGGCGTGCAGTTCAAGAACTGCCTGGAGGGTCCCCTGGGAACACGGCCCCTAGACATGCTGCTGGCCCTGACCTGAAACCAGTACTGAGGTCAACTCTTCCAACAAGACTGGACAGGACTCAGGGCACAGTGTGAGCATGCGATATGTGTACTTTATGGGTTTACACATTTATAGGAGGCTGTCTTACTGGTTTCTTACTAGACAGGAGAGAGTGGAAAGGAGGGAACAAGTGCTTGTTAAGAGGATAGTAGAAGCATAGGGTGAAAGGGAGGAATGTGCTGTCACAAGGTGAGGAAAGCAAATGGAGTTGTGGATAGACAGGCACGCAAAATTGATTTGGATTGTATGCTTTCACTTAGTCATAATTAGAAAAAAAAGTGAAAACAAGAAAGAGTGTGCTTCTCTTCTCAAGTGGACACATGAGACTCAACAGGCAGCCCCTGTTTGGGGAGGTGAGATGAGAAAGCAGAAGGGGACAGGAGCTGGTTGAAGGGACATGGAGAATCGGGGTGGAAAGGAGGAGCGCGCTGTCACATTACAGGGAGAGCAACTAAGGTCACATAACAATGTGCGTACATATTTTTGTATGAGAAACTAACTTTAGAACTGTAGACTTTCAGTTAAAGCACAACAAAAAAGAAAAAGTAATGTTAGCTGTTGTCACGGTGACTTCAGCTCCTGGAGACTGTATGTGCAGAAATATTGCTGGTCCTGTGTCATCCTTATAATAACCAGCATACCTGAGTCCTTTGTTTCAGGTATTGTGCCTACCCATCTCACTGAGCATCTCACATACCCTCGTTGGCCTGCTGTGTCACCAAACATAATGTCCTCCTCTAGTGATTCATCCCTCCTATTAACATGTCCAAAAGAAGGAAGGCAGACACTGTTGTTTTGTGACCTACAGCATTTTTATTGGTTAATTTTTCAGAAATAGATCCCTAGGCACTTATTCCTACTTGTTTTAGTCTGGAAGCTCTGTAGAAACCCATTCATTGTGGGCAGCCCTATTGGTATTTGAGATCACGGTGGCATGGCTTCCAGCATCGTAGCAACACGCAAGTCACCGGTCTTAGACAAACCGACAGATGGACCTTCAGCTACACTCCACATTAAAATCACTTGGCACTTGAAAAACACCCTGATGCTGGGCCGTACCCTGGTTAAATCAGAACCTCCAGGGATGAGATCTGAGTGTCAGTATTTTTTGAAACACTCAGCTTATCCCATTGTGTGGCCAGTGTCAGGAACCTAGAGGTTTACTTCCTTGAAACAGAGGTTCTGGAGTTTAATTGTTGTTGACTGAGGCAGAGGCATGTTGGCAATCAGATATGCTGTCAAACCAGTTTCATAGTACTATATACATTTTTAGAGGCGTGTTATCTCATTCAGGCCGCTCAAGTGTCCTTTATCTTGGAGTGATAATTTAATATTTGGTGTTTGGTGGCCTTGTACAGTTAATGCTACCCTGAAAGGGTCTGAAGTCCAGAGGCTAACCATACAGTTGGCAGGACATGGTTTGATGATCAGAGAATGCTTTGAGGTTCAAAAGAGCAAAACCTTTACTAAAACGTGTCTATCTGAAATACCTTTCATTCTGACAAATGAGTTTCTAATAACTGATGACTGTTCTAGTACTGTTACAACACACAGAATTACATGTTCTACCCTCTCTGCCGTTTTTAAAATGGTTTGTGATTACCTGATACCAAGAAGAAAACAAAAACTAGTTGCTGTGGAGTCGATTCCAACTCACAGCAACCCCCTCGGGTTTTTGATGACCGATTTTTTGGAATTAGATGGCCAGGCCTTTCTTCTGTGCTGCCTGTGTGTGGACTCATACCAGTAACCATCCAGTTAACAGCTGAGTGCTTAGCCATTTACACCACCCGGAAACGCTATGATTCCGTGATAAAGTTGCAAACATTCATGGAGTACCTACTTGGTGTCAGAAACCCTCGTGGTATAGTGATTAAGTGCTATAGCTGCTGAGCCAAAAGGTCAGCTGTTTGAATCTGCCAGGTGCTTCCTGGAAAATCCATGGGGCACTTCTGTCCCGTACAGTCACCGTCAGTCGGAATGAACTGGACAGCATTGGGTTTACTTAGAGTCAGCACTGAGCTGGGAGCTGAGATACAAAGAGTCGTAATGGATTGCTTCTGGCCCTTGACGGAGCTCACACAGCGCTAGTGGATGAGGCAAGTGGGCAAGTCCAACCAGTGAGCTAAGTCTAGACGTTCCAATAAGCATAAATTGCAAAAGGAATATAAATATGGCACACGGCAGCTTGTTCCCAGATGCAGTGCACAGACTCCATCAGGCAGTGATTGTTAGAAAACCCCTGCGATGCAAAGTAGAACTGCCTCATGGGATTTCCCGGTCTTCACGGGAGCGGATTGCCACACCTCTCCCGCAGAGTGATTGGTGGGTTCCAACTGCTGACCTTTTGGTTAGCAGCCTTCAGTGTTGTATGAAACCATAAAAACCAAACCCAGTGCCATCGAGTCGATTCTGACTCACTGAAGCAGAGTAGAACTGCCCCGTAGAGTTTCTCCAGAGTGCCTGGTGGATTAGAACTGCTAACCTTCTGGTTAGCAGACATAGCACTTAACCACTATGCTTCCAGGGTTTCCGGTGTTAATATAGTCCTGGCCAAATCTGTGCTGCTTGATTGAAGATTCTGGAATCAAAAGATACATTTTCACCATGGTCGAAATCTGCCCATTTATTTGTTGAATTACAGTGCCACCTGTGGATACTTTACAGGAAACCTAAACAGAATTCGTTACTTAAGAAGTCTTCTGTGATCAATCTAATGTATGCATAGCCATGTTTTTAAAGGTCACATATGTAGCATTTCTTTTGCCTGAAAGCCTTACAGTAGATTATTTCAGCATTATATTTGCAATAAAAGCTTAGAAAGTGACATAGCAAACAATATTATCTCAAACACCAGCAAAGACAACAACAACAAAAAAACCCGTTGCCGTGGAGTCGTTTCCAACTCATAACGACCGTATAGAAGCAGCTCCAAAATGAATGGCTTCCCGGAGATGAATCCCCAAATTAGCACAGACAAAAATCCTCACGGCTTTGTCTTTTAAGTTGTGAAAATGTTCTTGGTGCTTAATTTTATGTAGCCAATCATTAAAATAAATTTTAAGACTTCTTTTGAAAACAAGTGCTTTCCATAGACATTTACTACAGCAGAGCTTGTAAGTTTTCGTGGCCATATGTCTCTCTGCTGTTTATTTGATGGTATCTGTGTTCAAGATTAGGCTACTTAGGGAAGACATGAGCTAATCTTATGTATCACTCTTGGTGCTGGTGAGTTTTGTCCTTCCTGATTCAACCCTGGATCATACAGTGGAATCACAGTATAGTCAGAAAGGGTTATTGTAAATTTGTTAATTTTTTTCTATGTTCTTGATCTATGAGGTCACTGAAGTATAGAAGCTTGAAGAGGAAAGCAAAGAAACCAAAGCAACAACAACAAAAACAAAACACTGTGTGAAGAATTTATATGACTATTATAAGATCATTAAAAAGAATAAATAACCAAACCCACTGCTGTCAATTCCAGCTCATAGCAACCCTACAGAACAGAGCAGAACTGCCTCATAGAGTTTCCAAGGAGCCCCTAGTGGATTTGAACAGCTGACCTTCTGGCTAGCAGCCACAGCACTAAACCACTGCACCATCAGGATGCCCATCATTAGCAGACTAGAAACAGCCAGTAGCTGGAATACTCAATATATGCATAACCTGAAATTTTGTACTTTGACACAAATTCCTCTTCCGCTAAATTTCCCTTTCCTAGGAGAAACAAAGCACTACTTGGGAAGAGAGGATTAAAAACATGCACAAAGTATTACACTTGCAAAAAACTGTGCACATATAAGCATATACATTTGTTGGGGTTGCTAGAATGAACAGTGGGATAATCAAAGTTTAGTCTTTGACAATGTTCTTGTAATAACTCCAGGCATTAACTATAATGAACACCAAAATTTGTGGGCATTCGAAATTACTAAGAACACTTGACCCGAAGGAGTATGACTGAGGCTAAATAAGTTTACTAGTAGTATATCATAAATGGAGAATGATGAGAAATTTTGTGGAGGGGTTTTATGCAGAAGTTCGTATCAAACCAAAACTGAACCTATTGCCACCAAGATTCCAACTCACCTCAACCTGATAGGACAGAGTAGAACTGCCCTATGTGTTTTCCAAGGCTATAATGTTTATGGGAGCAGGTCACCGGGTCTTGACTTCCTCAGAGCCGCTAGTGGGTTTGAACTTCCAAACTTCCTGTTAGCAGCTGAGTGCCACCATGGCTCATTCCAGAAATTCATAGAACTATAGTCATATATATCCTGAGTGCTTTTTAATCACAGAATTATCCAGGATGTTATTGGTTTTTTTTCCTGATAGCTCACTCCTTCTCTCCTCTAAGTAGAGTCAGATGTTTCATTGCAAAAGGACTTATCAGGGGTGAAAAAAAAAAGGGACCCACCTGAGTCCAAGGCTTTGTCCAAAGGAGGAGATAAGCAATCTCTGCTTTTGAGAAATATCCTTATTGTTACTTTTTGATAGGTAAAAGCATTAACAGTAGATCACAATCTCTGACAAAGAAAAACAGGTATACAGTTAACTGCTGAACTGTCATATTGGCAATATGTGCTTTTATCAGCTGCTCTTGATATTAGAGTGGAGATTGACTTAATTCATTTCCACAGAGAACATATAACCTTCTTGAAAAGTAAGTTTGTTCCTTCTGATAAATTTATACTAGAAATATATGTATTTTTTCTTAGGAGGATCTTTTTGGCTCAGATGTAGGTAAAAAATCTCAGATATAGGTAAAAAATCTAAATCTACTAGCTGTGTACCTTTGGGCATTTTAATCAACCTGGGTAAGTCTCAGTGTCTTCTTCAGGGTTGTCATGAAAACAAAAAGAAAGGGAGCAAAGTGTTAAACAGAGCCAGGCACGTAGCAAACCTTCAATAAATGTCACATCATCCGTCTTAGCTTCCTGGTGAAACTGTAACAGAAATAGCACAAGTAGGGTCGCCACAGTCGGATCCAACTTGACGGCATTTGGCTGGCTAGGTGACTTTAACCAACATAAATTTATTTTTTCACAGTTCAGATGGCAGAGTCTGAATTCAGGGTACCAACTTTTCTCCCTGCTGGTTCTGGACTAAGATCCTTGTCTCTTTCAGCTTCTGTAGCCCCAGCTGTGCTCGGTTCCTTGGTTATCTACACAGGGCATCTCTCTTCCCCAGTTGATGTTCACTTGTCTCTGTGTCTATGCAACTCCTTATTAGCTCAGAAGTGTTAAGGTTCAGGACAGGCCCTACACTGACCTGGTCTCATTAACGTAACAAAGAAAACCCTATTCCCAAATGGGATTACATCTACAATCATAAAAGTTAAGATTCCAACACATACTTTGGGAAGAGGAGATCAATTTAATCCATAACACCATCATCATTCTTGAAAGAAACTTTTAGGCTAACGTTAGAAAGGAGAGTACCCTTTCACCATATTTATTCAGTCTGTATGCTAAGCAAATAATCCACAAAGCTGTACTGTATGAAGAACCCAGCACTAAAGATTGGAGGAAGACTTATTAACAGTCTGCATTATGCAGATGATAAAACTTACTTGTCAAAAGAAGACTTGAAGCACTTACTGATGAAGCCCAAAGATCACAGCCTTCTGTATGAATCATACCTCAACATGAAGAAAGCAAAAATCCTCACAACTGGACCCATAAAGAGCATCATGGTAAACAGAGAAGAGATTGAAGTTGTCAAGGATTTCATCTTACTTAGATCCACAATTGTCGCTTATGGAAGCAGTTGCCAAAAAAATCAAAAGGTGCATTACATTGACTACATCTGCTGCAAAAGACCTCTTTAAAATGTTCAAAAGCAAAAGTGTCACCTTGAAGACTAAGGCACATCTGATGCAAACCATGGTGTTTTCATTCGCTTCATATGCGTTCAAAAGCTGGATGATGAATAGAGAAGACTAAAGAATTGAAACCCTGGTGGCTAGTGGGTTAAGTGCTGTATCTGCTAACCAAAAGGTTGGCAGTTCAAATCCGTCAGGTACTCCTTGGAAACTCTATGGGGCATTTCTGCTCTGACTTACAGGATCACTAAGAGTTAGACCTGACTCGATGGCAGTGGGTTTTGGGGTTTTTTGAACTATAGTATTGACAAAGAATATTAGACATGCTGTGGACTGCCAAAAGAACAAACAAATCTGTTGTAGAAGAAATACAACCGGAACGCTTCCTAGAGGCAGGGATGGTTGAGACCGCATTTCCCGCACTTTGGATGTGTCATCTGGAGAGGCCACTCCCTGGGGAGGGGCATCATGCTTGGTAAGGTAGAAGGTTAGGGAAAAAGGAAAGATCGTAAGGAGATGGAGGGACACAGTGACAGCAACAGTGGACTCCAGAATGACAGTGATGGTGAGGATAACGCAGGACCAGGCAGTGTTTCCGTCTGTCACACATAAGGTCGCTGTAAGCCAGAAGCTGCCTGATGGCACCTAACAACAAAGAGAAAGGAGAGAAAACTTTCTGTTTTTGCAGTGGCAACAGTTTATGTGGACTCGAGTTTTCTGGACCTGATTAAAAAGAAGGAGCCCTGATGGCGCAGTGATTAAGTGCTCCGCCGCTAACAGAAAGGCGGATAGTTTAAACCCATCAGCCACTCTGAGGAAGAAAGATGTGGCAGGCTGCTTCTTTAAAGAGTACAGCCTAGGAAACCCCATGGGGCAGTTCCGCTCTGTTCTATAGGGTCTTTATGAGTCAGAACGGACTCAGTGGCACATAGTAATCACAAAAATTCAAAAGAGATTATACTGCTATGTAAGTCTTGGTTAGGTGTCTTGGGCTACAGAAAGGAACTAATTTCAATACACAAGGTCATAGCCCAGAGCAGTTAAATCAGAACTTCTGGGGGTTAGACCAAGGCAGCGGTATTAAATTAAGCACATTTATTAAATTTATTTTAATTAATTTTTTAATTGCAATTTAGGTGGAAGTTCACAATTCGTGTCAGTTTCTCATACAAAAAACTTACACACGCTTTGTTAGGTGACTCTAGCTACTCTGTCCACACTGTGACAGCACACTCTTCCTCTCTACCCTGTATTTCCCATGTCCATTCAACCAGTCCTGTCACCTTCTGCTCTCTTGTCTTACTTCTAGACAGGAGCTTCCCAGTGAGCCTCATTTATCTACTGAAGACAGTTTTCATCAATATCATTTTTATATTTTAGAGACCAGTTCAGCCTCGATCTGAGGACTTGACTTCAGGAATGGTCTGGTTCTGGACTAACAGAGTCCAGGGTTGTGTCCTCCAGGAACCCTCCAGTCTGTCAGACCATCGAGTCTGGTCTTTTTAATATAGTTTGAGCTCTGTACTCCACATTTTTTCTGCTCCATCAGAGGCTGTGTTTACTTTCCTGTAGTCAGTTGTTACGTTAACCAGGCACCGTCTAGTTCTTCCAGTCTCACATTGATTAGTCTCTGGTCTTTGTTGCCCTTTCTGTCTCTTGGGCTCATATTTTCCTTATGTCTCTGATGTTCTTCATTCTCTTTTATTCCAGATGGGTTGAGACCAATTGATACTACTTAGATGGCCACTTACTATCTTTTAAGATCTCAGACACCAGTCACCAAAGTGGGATGCAGGACATTTTCTAATAAGCTTTGTTGTATCAGTTGATCTAGATGTCCCCTGAAACCATGGTCCCTAGACCCTGCCCCTGTTACTCTGATCTTCAAGTGTTTGGTTACATTTAGAGAACTTCTTAGCTTTTGGTTTAGTCTAGTTATGCTGACTTGTACTCTACCGTGTGCTATCCCTCTTGTCACCTAAAATAATTATTGTCTATTATCAAATTAGTGAATACCCCTTTCTCTCCCTCCTCACTCCTGTAACAATCAAGGACTGTTTTCTTCTGTATTTAAGCTTTTTCTTGAGTCCTTAGAATAGCGGTCTCAGTACAATGTTCGTTTTTTTGTGACTGACTAATTTCACTCAGCATAATGTCTTGCTGATTTCTCCATGTTGTGTGATATTTCCCAAGTTCATCATTGTTCTTTATTATCATGTGATAGTCTGTTGTGAGAATATACCGTAGTTTGTTTATCCACTCATCTGTTGTTGGGCACTGAGGTTGATTCCGTCTTTTTGTTCTACTGGACAGGGCTGCGATGAACATTGGTGGGAGTGTGTCTACTTGTGTGGCAGCTCTCACTCACCCAGGATGTATTCCAGGAAGTGGGATTACTGGATTGTATGATATTTCTATTTCTAGCTTTTAAAGAAAGTGCCAAATTGATTTCTAAAGTGGTTCTACTATTTTACATTCCCAACAGTAGTGTGTAGGTATTCCACAGTGTCTCCAACATATATTAAATTTATGTCTATTTATTCTTTACCATGTGTAGACTGTCAGTTTCTTGAGGGCAAGGATCCTTGTTAATTTGTTTACTCTGTATCTCAACTCGACTGCTCTGGGTTTGGGTATCTCAACAGCTAATACAGTTGTTGCTCAACAAATACTTGTTGAATGAATGAAGTTCTAAACAGGACTTATCCATTAAAAAGCTTGTTGCTGCCAAGTTGATTTTGACTCATAGCAACTGTATAGGTCAGAGTAGAACTGCCCCACAGAGTTTCCAAAGAGGACCTGGTAGACTCGAACCACAGACCTTTTGGTTAACAGCCAGAGCCCTTAAGCACTACACTACCAGGGTTTCCTAAACAGGGATTAGGCATTATTTTTCCATCCAAAGTTCATTAAAAATGTTGATCTCAAGGTTGAAACTGAGAGGTGATGAGATTTCGAAACACAAAAGCCTCAGTAGGTTCATTCATGTCCTGGTGGAGTGAATGTAATATGAGCTGGGACAGAAATTCTCTAAAGGCTTGGTTGTCTCTCCTAGCTTAGAATAACATTTTATGAAATGAGGGACATTTTCCAGAAGGAAATCTTTGAGCAGCATCAAATGATTCAAAGAAGTAGCAGAGACAACGTCTGCACTTTGGAGAGTATCAAAACGATTAGCAACTTCAGTAATAACAACATAAGCCTGTTGAGTGTTGGGTCTTAGACCACAACATGATCATTATCAAATTGCTGTATTCATCCTAATAGTCATTGCCCTGCCTGCCCTTGAACTTTCAGCCTAAAGATTTCTTTCTGCAACATGCACAAATGAGACTTCACCTCTGCAGATTTTCACAGGTGTTCACTATGCCTCCTTCACCTGGGGGATTAAAAAAAAGAAACAGATAATTCATTTCTTGGAGATTGAAAATCGCCCAAAGAGAACTCCTGGCAGCTGGAATCCAATTTCCTGATATTTCTGAAACTAGACTTGTGCTATAACCAGAGAATGCTGAAAGATAATGGGCTCCTGCTGCTAGCCAGAAGCTCAGAGGTAAGTGCAGGGAGGAGTGTCTCACCCAAGCAGAAACCAGGCTTTGACGAGATGCTGGGCTTCTGAGCTTGTATTGTAGTAATTCTGTGATGAGCAGCTCATGGCCATGGCTCTGTGGGTTTTTACCCCTTTAAAGGTCTGAACAGGCCATTTCCTTTCTTCTTTGTGTCTGAGATGTGTGCTTTATGCAGCTTCAAAGCAGAGCTAGGGTTTCCATTACCTTTTGGCTTCTTGCACCCAGTCAGTGTCAGTCCAGTTCTCAGGTCTGGTCCGTCCTGTGGTTCCAATCAGAGAACAAAGGTGGCAAGGAAGCCTGGTGCTCGTGTGCACCTGCAACATCAAGTTCAAAAGCACAGTCAAGCCCTTGTCTTCTTGTTCTTCCAATCTGTGCCCAGCTGTTTAAAGCTTGCTATGTCCTTATTGGTAGTGGTGACTTAGAAACCACTGAATCCTTTCTTTATAATGGTCAGAAGCACTCGATTTATGGTAATTTGGATGCGGGTGCCGACTGGAAACATATGCTATTGAGGTCATTTTGGGCTGCAAGCCGGGAGGGCTTACCCAATGAACAAGCAGGCGTTAGTTTACTTGTTCTTACTTCCTTATCTGCAGTGCAGTTTCAACTGTTTTTTTTTTATCACATCAAAGAGGTGGTGAAGTTGTGCACTGCAGATTAGTAAGAGAACATGGTTAAATCCGTGCATACCTTGCACCTTGTAAACCTGCATGTGCCTTGCTTACTGGTTCATCTGTCCCTGGCAGCAAGTGACAGAAATTCAGGGCTGGTTCTTACGGTGAAAAGTCAGCACTACAGCGAGGGCAGGAACTTATTTCTTTCCTTCTGTATTTGACTGTCAGCTTTTACCACAGGGCAGCAAAAGACCTCTAGGTTGCCCTGGGCCTAACAGCCCAAGACCCAGAGGAAACATGTACGTTTGTTCCAGTAGCACAGCAGAAGTACCCAGGTGGGTGCTAAAGGCACTGTGTGAGCCACATGCCCTTCCCAGAAGCAGTAATTATAGCCTGAGGTATGGAGTCTTGTGACCAGATCTGGGCCTGGGCCTGACCTTGGAGTTGGGAGGTCGGTCAGTCAGCCATAATGACAGAGGCAGTCTTGCTATGGAAGCAGGACAGGTATTTTTTCATAAAAGACAGGACGTTGGGAAGCCAGCACTTCATGCACCCCTAGAAATGGAGTTTTGCTTAGGTAACATGAGTGCAGCAGAAGTGTAACCACATGCTGACACTACTCTAAGGGCCCCTGCTGCTTCTAGCGGCTTCAGTCAGTAAGCGTTGGCTGGTTCAGCCTATGTCCCTAGCCTCCGTCGTTGCTTCAGAGTCAGGAAAGTAGCAGCAGAAGAGTGCTGACTGGGTAGGTAATAGTCAGTTATTGGACCAAGCAAGACTCAAGGTGGCCTTGAGGTGCAGCAGTTGGGAGTGGTGGCTATCCCTAACCATTGGTACTCACTGCCTGCAGCACCGACAGCATCAAGGACATGGCCAGCCATGGCTTTTAGAGGAGGAGGTCGGGACGGTTGGTAGTTTGCTCCTGATTTCAGGCAGGCGCAATGGCTCCCTCTCCTTCTCCTTAACTCCTATCCATCCTTCTGAACTCCTTTCAAACACCTCTCCCTCCAAGAAGACTTCCTTGGACTCTGCCTGTCAGTAGGAGGTCAGATTGTCTGCTTCTGAGCACTCATCTAACACATTGAGCTTGTCCAGCACAGCGCTTTTCATCATTTGAAATCATGGGTAAAGTGAACTTATTTATGATTATTTGATGAAGATCTCTCTCCTGCACTAGAAGGTAAGTTCCATGACGGTAGGAACCTCCCATTGAATATCCAATACTCAGCCCAGTTTCCGTTGTTCTGGTGGTATGCCATCAAATCGATTCCAACTCGTAGCAACCCTGTAGGACAGGATGGAACTGCTTCATAGGGTTCGCTAGGCTGTGGACTTTATAGAAGCAGACTGCCAGGTCTTTCTCTGGGGGTGAGGGATTCCAATCCATGGACTTTTAGGGTGGAAGCTCAGCTTGTAACCATTGTACCACCAGGGATCTTTGCCCAGTTTTTAGACCATTAAAAATTTCTTGGTACAAGTCTGAATTACTGGAGTGAGTGCTGTGGGGACCATGGTCTCGGGAAACATCTAGCTCAATTAGCATAACATAGTTTATAAAGAAAACATTCTATATGCTACTTTGGTGAATACTGTCTGGGGTTTTAAAAGCCTGTGATCACTTATCTAGGATACTCCACTGGTCTCACCCCTTTGGGAGCAAGGAATGATGAAGAAAACTAAAGAAACAAGGGAAAGATTAGCCTGAAGGACTAACGGATGGCAACTGCACAGCTTCTGCTAGAAACTGAGTCCAGTACATCTAGACGGTACCCGGCTACCAACTCCGACTGCTCTGAGATGGATCACTATAGAGGGGTCCTAACACAGAGCTGGAGATAAATGTAGGACAAAATTTTAAATGCACAAAAAAAGTCTAGATGTACTGGTCTCACAGAGACTGGAGAAATGCTGAGAATGTGGCCCGCCAGACAGCCTGTTAGCTCAGCAGTGAAGTCACTTTTGAGGTTCACCCTTCAGCCAAAGATTAAAAAATAGCTTTGGCACTTAACCACTGTGCCACCAAGGTTTCCAGCCAAAGATTAGACAGGCCCATAAAACAAAATGAGACCAAAAGGGTGCACCAGCCCAGGGTCATGGACTAGATGGCAGAAGGGGACAAGAAAGCTGGCAATGAAGGACCCAAAGCTGAGGAGAGTGTTGACATGTTGTGACTTGGGAACCAATGTCATAAAATCATATGTGTACAAAGTGTTTAATTAGAAGCTAATTTTGTTGTATAAATCTTTATCTGAAGTGTAACAAAAAAGTTATTCAGTACATTTTCTTTCCTAAAAGAGTGATGTAGGTTCTGGTGATAGCAATTGGTTTTACTCTGAAAGTGTAACAAATAAGCTGCCTTCTCTTCTTGTATCATGCAGTTTAACCTTTTCACATATTTCTTCAACTGGCTGAATTAATGAAGAGCTATTTTAGGTAGCCCAAAATGAAGCTGGAAACTGAGTAATCAGTCTCTGAATAATCAGGAACTTTCCTGGCATACAGTATATGATTTAAATGAGAAGACATGGTCTAGCTGGAATGTAGTCGATAACCACAGAAATCTCTGGGTTTAGTGGAAGTTCTTGGCAGAAACCAGGCCACATCGCTTTTCAATATTGTCATTAATACTGGTTTCCTCTTGTAACGTCTATGTGTATTAAACAGAACAGAAATACGTTGAAGTGATTAAAAGGAACAGCCAAATCCCACCACTCTATTTTAAACCTGTTGAATGGTAATTTCAAGACGCAAGTGTTACAGCTGTGTATAGTTATACCTGTAAGTGGAGCCCTGTCTTCCGCCCTTGAACTCTATGCTGTGTGTAGTCTTGTGCTGTGATTGTAGCACTTTTCGCAGGCATTGTGATTATGGGTTTATAAGTCAGCCTCCTCTGGTGTATGAGTGACCTGAAGGCTGGGATTATTCATGCATTTGAAAAAATAACAATTACCTGATCATATTTCTTTACATTTTTAAAATAGGTTGAATAGATAGCAAAAGCTTGCTCAAACCTTCATTCAATTGCTTTGTATATATATATATATATATAAAAACCCTGGAGAAACTTTGTCTTAAATCCTTTTGCCCACTAGTAAAATTTTAGATCTTGATGATGCTGTGTGTAATTCGATTTGCCTGGCCCCACTGGGCATTGCAAGAATTCAGCTTCTGGTTGGGATTTCATTCTCAATTGGGTGTAAGACAAACTACACAGGAGCTCTTTAAGGCCAGCACTGGTTGCCACAGGATTCAAACTAAGCTTCAGGCTTTTATCTGTTCTCAGAGACTTGATATTATATTACACTCAAAGGCAAAACTGTTCGTCTTCATCTCTAATTTACTTAGAAAATAAAACAAACACAACCAAAAAATCCAACAAGCCTTAAGGCTCTTTGCCTGTGTAATTAGAAAGGTAAGTATGAGTTAAGGTCTTTTCTGCAGGCTGTTTAAGCTTCCCAGATAATAATCTTCACCCTTGAACTGTTGTGTGGGTTGGGTTTCCTGAAGCCCACCTGCTTACCATGCGTGTCACTCCTTCTGCTACTTAAATCTCTTGTTGCTTGTCTGATCGATTCTGCACTGAGACCTTTTTTATATTATTAAAACATACTGCATCACCTTCCGCTGTAGATTTCTCTGTGATCAATCATGGAGGAGTGCTCCAACCAACCCACTGCCATCGAGTCGGGTCCAACTCGAAGCAACCCTGGAGGTCAGAGTAGAACTCCCCATACAGTTTCTAAGAAGCACCTGGTGGATTTGAACTGCCGACTTGTTGGTCAGCAGCCATAGCACTTAACCCACTGCACCACCAGGATTTCCTGGAGGAGTGCAGAGTTAGGAAATTCAGCGAGCAGGGTAAGGGAATTTGTACAATTTTTGTGGCTGGGTGTCTTAGGCACTTCCCACTTCTCAGGGCATAGAGGGGGAGCTTCTGAGGTGCAGGGACCCTGGATCTTTTCCAAAGGATGCATTCTGCTCCAGGTACTGCTTCTTGATGTCCCCAACTTTCTGCATGCTTCTCTGTTCTTTATGGCCTGAGAGATTGCTTAAAGGTACAATGCAATCTTAACACACTTAGTTCTGCCCCACCAACACAACTGATGCCCATTCTCTATCATTAACATCATAGAGGCAGAATTTACAACATATAGAAACATCACACAATACTAGGAATCATGCCCTAGACAACTAGGAATCATGCCCTAGACAAATTGCTACACATATTTTTGGGGGGACACAATTCAATCCACGACATTGGTTCTTTGAAAAGATCAATAAAATGGACAAATCTTTAAGGAGACTGACAAAGCAAAAAAGAGAGAAAATGTAGATATCCAAAATTGTAAATGAAAATGGGACATTGCAATGAACCCTACAAAAATGAAAAGAATTGTAAAAGAATACCGTGAACAATTTTGTGCCAAAAAATTAGATAACTTAGAGGAAATGGACAGATTCCTAGAAACAAACTTTCTACAGTGACTGAAGAAAAAATAGAAGATCTAAACAAATGTGTAACAAGCTAAGAGACTGTTTTAGTAAGCTAGTGCTGCTCTAACAGAAATACCACGAGTAGATGGCTTTGAAAGAGAAATGTTTATTCTTACACAGTCCAGTAGGCTACAAGTCCAAATTTAGAGTATCCACTTCAGGGGAAGGCTTTCCTCCTTGTTAGCTCTGGAGGAAAGTCCTTATGTGGCATCAGTCTTCGTTCAGTGAGCGTCTTGACACAAGAACCTCAGGTCTGAAGGATGCGCTTGTCTCACTGTGCTGCTTTCTTGATGGTGTGAAGTTCCCAACTCTCTGCTTGCTTCCTTTTCCTTTTATCTTTTGTAAGATGAAAGCATAAAGCAAACTCCCTTTATAGCGGGGCATGGAGTTGATCTGACGAAGGGATTTACAGTTCCACCTCAATCCTTTAACATATAGCATAGGAAAATCACAAAATGGAGAACAATCATAAAATATTAGGAATCATGGCCCAGCCACATGGCTGCACATATTTTTGCAGAGACACAATTCAATCCACAACAGAGACTGAATTAGTGATCAAAAACCTGCCAAAATAGCAAAGTTCTGGCTCAGACGCCTTCTCTGAGAATTCTACCAAACGTTTCTAAAAGACATGACTCAATCCTCCCTAAATTTTTTTTAAAAAATAGAAGAGGAGAGAGTACTTCCCAAGGCATCTTAGCATTACACTGATACTGAAGTCAAAGACACCACAAGTGAAAAAACCACAGATTAGTATCTGTTATGAATATGGATGCAAAAATCCTCAACATAATGCTAGCAAACTGCATTCAAAAGTGTATTAATAGGATTATATGCATGATAAGAGGATTTATTCCAAAAATCTTCAACATTAGAAAATCAACCAGTGAAATATACCAGAGTATTAGAACAAAGGACAAGCACAACACGTTCATCTCAATACGGTAAAGGCATTTCACAAAATCCAAGACTATTTCTTTATCAAAACACTCAACAAGTTAGGCATAAATGGGACATTTCTCAATATCACAAAGAGCATTTGTGAAAAAAAAACTAGAGTTAACATCATACTTGATGGAGAAAGACTGAAAGCTTTTTTCTTAAGGTCAGTAACAGGATGAGGATGCCCACTCTTATCATTGCTATTCAACATTGTACTGGAAGTCCCAGCCAGAGCAATTAGGCAAGAAAAAGCAATCAAAGATATCCAAATTGGGAAAGAAAAACTATCCTTTTTTGCAAGTAACATGATCCAATACACAGCAGACCCCAAAGATTAAAAAAATTAGCTAGAGGTAATAAGTGAATTTAGTGAAGTCATAGGGTATAGGGTCAATGCAGAAAAATTAGTTGGAATTTTAAGCACCAACAAAATGATTTCCAGATTCAAGCTACCGATACCTGCCCATTTCAGCTCACGCTTTCTAGGCTATGGATCTTCATGCATTCCCTCTCGTTTTCTGACAATTTCCAATTTTCCTAGATTCATACTGTGTACATTGCATGTTCCTATTATTAATGGATGTTTGTAGCTGTTTCTTCTTACTTTGAATCATGCTGCATCAGCAAATGAAGGTCTTGAAGGCTTTATTCTATTGCATGTCATTACGATTGACAATTACTTTGAGGAGATAGCCCTCCCCAAGTCCTATTTTGAGGGCCCTCCGTCTTGAGGGCTCACCTCCTGGCACTAGGTCAGATAATGTTCTGCTGCTATTCATAAGATTTTCGTTGGCTAATTTTTTCTGAAGAAATTGCCAGGACTTTCTTCCTAGTCTGTCTTAGCCTGGAAGCTCTGCTGAAAGCTGTCTACCATGGATGAACCTGCTGTTATTTGAAATAGTGGTGGCACAGTTCCCAGCATCACAGCAATGCCTAAGCCACCACAATATGACAAACTGACAGGTGAATGTGGCTTGCTGCTGTTAGCTGCCATAAAGCTGGCTCCAGACTCATGGTGACCCATCTGTTACAGAGTGGAGATGTCTCACAGGGTTTTCTTGGCTTGTAATCTTTACAAAAGTTAGCCAGGCCCTTTCATCCATACAGTCCCTGCGTGGGCTGGAACACTAACCTTATGCCACCCAGACTTAACAGGGTGGCACTACCCTGCAACAAAAAGAATCAGTTTGCTGAGATGCACAATATGGATGGATGTACTGACTGAAAGAAGCCAGACTCAAAAGGCTGTTACTATGTATTTCCATTTATTTGTGATATACTAACTGAAAGAAGCCAGACTCAAAAGGTTGTTACTGTGTTACTATTTATTTGACATTCTGGAAAAGGCAGAACTACAGAGGCAGTGTATGTATCAGTTTTTGCCTGGAGTTAGGATGGAGAGAGGAATTGACTACCAGAGCACAAGGGAATCTTTTGAAGCAATAGGTACATTCCATAGCTGAATTATGGTGGACTGTGCCTAGTTGTGTGTGTCTATCAAAATTCAGAATCTCATTGAAAAGGATGAATTGTCTGACTTAAAAAATTTGCAGGTAGTTTTGTCTTTGGATTATTGTCCTAAAATGATTATACAAGTGTCATTTGGGTTACTATTTGGAAGAGTCATTTTCTTCTTTGAGATTATTTCAGCAGCTCCTTTAAAAAGAATCACCTCAAGGAAACTCCGATGGTATAGTGGTTAGGAGCTATGGCTGCTAACAGAAAGTTCAGCTATTTGAAGCTAGGAGCTGCTCCTTGAAAAGTCTATGGGGCAGTTCTGCTGTGACCTGCAAGATTGTTGTGAGTTGGAATGAATTCAAGGTAAGGAGTTTACCTCATTAAAAAAAAAGCAGACCTTTAAAGCTGGAGTGTGCTGTCACAGGGTGAGGAGAGCGGCTAGAGTTGCATAGCTCTGTGTGTGTGTGTGTGTGTGTGTGTGTGTGTGTGATTTTGTATGACAAACTTACTTGGATTGCAAAGTTTCATTTAAAGCACAAGAAAATATATTAAAAAAATAGATGTTTAGGTACTTTTGATTAACATATATACTGCTTCTACTGAGCTCCTCTTCATTTCCTTCCTCTGAAGCTGTAGGGTCGTTATTCGGAATAGGGTTGACGGCAGTGGGTTTGGTTTTGGTTTTTGAGCCATATTGAAAACTCCCCTATTTAGTGCAAGATTCCAAAGTGTACCTGGGGTGGCCCAGGAAACTGCTCCGGGGGTAGCCACCCCAGAGGCTGGTGAGCTGAGGACCGTGAAGAAACGCTAGGAGGCGGTAGAGCATCGCGGTGAAGACGCGGGTCCTGCCATCCGGCTGCCGAGTTGAAAATCCTGCCTCAGCCGCTGATTCCCTGCACAAGGGAAACTTCCCGTGCCTCGGAGTCTTCTTCTGCAAAAAGGGATAATAATAGCATCACACTCGTCACGTTGCGGGGATTAACTGAGATCAGACAGGAAAGACACTTAGCGCTACGTCTGGCACCTAGTAGTTTGCTGCCATTACCGCTGAGTATGTGTGCGTATTTAACTGCTGCCAGCTGGAACCAGAGGACCTTGCAGACTCAGAATTTCATGGCCAAGACCTAGCATCCTTTTGCACGGTTAGTTCTAGGGTTCTGTTTCATCCAGGTGCTTCACAGGGGGCTGCATAAGCCTCACACTATGAAACAGCGCGTGGGAAGGTGAGGATGAGGGCAGTGAGAGAAGCAAGGGTTTTGGTTTCAAGCCATGAGAAGCCGATCATTTGTCAGGCAATCAACTCTCAAAACAGAAGACTGTCTCCACTTGGGAACTTTGTCTCAGGTAGGTACTGTCTGTTGTAAATGATCTCCTGTGTTTTTGGAGTGTGACAAAACTACTGAATAGGTGAGATTAGTTTTCAAAGTGTGGAAAACATAGAAAATTATACTTCTTCTCTTGTGTTCTATGCAAGAACAGATATGTTTCTATTAGCATTTGGAAGAAAAGATTCACAAAATTCCTCATTCACTAAAGAAAGCAAGCAGGTGAAGGAGCAGATCCTACGACTGCAAAGACTGAAGAACCTTTGAGCCAGGGCCATGCCCGCAGGCACAGGTGCTCTTTGTTGATTCCATCTTTGCAGAAAAGATAATTGAGTTATGCAATTTTTCAAGATCACAGGGAAAGTGTTGGAGAAGTGATTAGAATGTGGGGTCTTGCCTCCTGGCAAATGCTCACCCTGTTTTTGATTATGAGATGAGAGCTGGCCTACTGATGTAGGGGGTGGTGGGCAAAACAGACCTGACAGAGAGCCAATGGCATACTGGAAGAATTTGGGAAAGCTCTCATTTCTATCCATTTTTTCCTCACTTTTTAGCAAGGAAGGCCGAATTCTTCTTGGGAGAAGGAAGGCTGACTGGCCACCTTCGCAGGTCCCCTAGGAACCTAGTATAGGTAAATCAATCATTGTTGGAAGATTTTCAAGTCCAGAAATCTGATATGTTGGCACATTGAGAACGGATTCATCTCTCACAGGCAGATTAGCATGGATCAAGCTCACAACCAGTGTTAAAATGTTAAAAAACCCTACTTAGAAATTTACCCTGAGAGACTGTAACTACTGATTAGACAAACACTTTTGTTCTTCCATCAGTACATTCCTAAGCTCTATAAACCAAACCAAACCTGTTGCTGTTGAGTTGATTCTGACTCGCAGAGACCCAATGGGACAGAGTAGAACTGCCCGTATAGGGTTTCCAAGGAGCAACTGGTGGATTTGAACTCTTAGCTGGTATGGCACCAGGGCACCACCTACTTTATATAAAGGATACCATAAAAATGGGATGGAAACCCTGGTGGAATAGTGGTTAAGTGCTGCTAACCAAAAGGTAGGCAGTTTGGATCCACCAGGCACTCCCTGGAAACTCTATAGAGCAGTTGTACCCTGTCTTATCGGGCTGCTGTAAGTCACAGTCGACTTGACGGCAGTGGGTAGTGGTGGGTAAGCATGGAATGAGGGATGTGGCAATTTTGGATGGTGTCATGGAGCCTATATGTAATAGACATATTCACCTCCAATCACGTGGAGACAGACCTGCTATACTGGTCTGACAGTCACATCTGCGGACCTGGGGACTGTTTCCTGGGCTGCTGGCAGAGATCACTACCCAAACTGGCTTCTGCGTGTCCATTGCCCATGTGTTCATGGCTGATCCAATGCTTCCTTGCCCTCCACCCCAACAATCTATAATTTCGATAAGTATGTTATTACTTTCAGCCAAGTCTTGACCTTGGCTTGCCTTTTTTTTTAAGTATAATTTTTTATTTTCTTCACTGTGTTTTAAATGGAAGTTTACACTTCAAGTCAGTTTCTCATACAAAAACTTATGCACACTTTGTCATGTGACCCCTACCTACTGTCCCCACACTGAGACAGCCCACTTCTCTCTACCACTCTGTATTTTCTGTGCCCATTTCACTAGCTCATGTGCCCTCTATCGTCTCCTCTCACTTCTAAGTAGAAGCCGCCCCACTAGCCTCCTGTATCTACTTAAGCCAAGAAGCACGCTCTTCATCATTTTACATCTTATCTACCAGTTTATTCTTTGTCTGAGGAGTTGGCTTCCAGAATGGTTTCAGCTCTGGACTAACAGAGTCCAGGGACCATGTCTCTTGGGAACTTTCCAGTCTGTCAGACCATCAAGTCTAGTCTTTTTCCTAGAGTTTGCGTTCTGCACCCCACTTCACCTGCTGCATCAGGGACTCTTTGTTGAGTTCCCCGTCAGGGCAGTCTTCGGTGGTGCCTGGGTATCATCTAGTTCTTCTGGTCTCATGTTGATACAGTATCTGGTATATGTGGTGCGGCCTCTCTTTTTTTAAAGGCAACTTTGCATCTCCTTATTCTGATCCATTATTTGTATGCTTTAAAAAATTGTGATTTTTTTCAGACTGAAATCCCATTTTCCTATTTCCAGGGCTTTCTCTGGGCACTTTTTTTTTTTTTAATCATGACTGAAGGAAAATGTACATTCCCATATAAATTTACATGCCCACCTATATGCAGCTTCCACTGCTCTCCCTGCCCGGTGACAGCACACTATTCCTCTCTGCTCCATAAATGTCTCATCCTCCCAGCAGTCTCCTTTCCCCTCCTCTCCACCCACTCTGCTTCTTGCAGCCAGAGGTCAGCAGGATGATATCCTATAGATGCACAGAACATACCTCATACCATGTAGAAAAGACCCGACTTAATTTTTGTTTTCTTGACACAATCTTAAACAAATACATTAAAAAGTAACGTATTCCTGATACTTAATATCTGGGCAGATGTAAATCTTAAATAGATTAAAAAAGAATGCCTGGTGGATTCCAACAGTGGACTTTTTTGTTAGCAGCTGAACTCTTGACCCTGTGATGCTAGGGCACCCAACAAATGGTAAACCGAACCTAATCCATTGCCATTGAGTCAATGCTGACTTCTAGTGACCCTACAGAGCAGAGTAAGACTGCGTCATAGAGTTTCCAAAGAGTACCTGGAGGATTTGAGCTGCCAACCTTTTGGTTAGCAGCTGTAGCACTTAACCACTACACCACTAGGATTTCCTTACAAATGGTAGGTGTGCTCAAATAGGATGTGATTTACCACCTGTCAAGATGAAAATATGTTCATGCTTCTGCTTCTGTTTAAAATATATCAACGGGGCATTTCTAGCACACAAATCAAAGAGGGAGTTGGAGATTCTTAACTGAATCCACTGTACTATCAAACTCTGATAGGATACCTTAGGTTTGTTTTTCACCGTAAAGACTTCTTCCATCGAGTAATCTTGGTGATCACTGTAGAGGTGGTAAAAGTTATTCATAAATATGTGTCCTTATGAAGGCAAAAAGGAGTCCTGGAGGCACAACTGTGAAGTGTTCAACTGCTGATGGAAAGGTCAGTGGTTTGAACCCACTAACAGCTCCTCAGGAGAAAAGACCTGGTGATTTGCTCCTGTGAAGACTAAAAAAGAAAAAAACCCACTGCCATTGAGTCAATTCCGACTCACAGTGACCCTACAGGACAGAGTAGAAGTGCTCTATAGAGTTTCCGAGGAGTGCCTGGCAGGTGTGAACTGCCAACCTTTTGGTTAGCAGCTGTAGCACTTAACCACTACCCACTAGGGTTTCCCCTGTAAAGATTACAGCCCCCTGGAAAACCCCAAGGGACAGATCTACTCTGTACTGGGGGGTTCACTGTAAGTCCCCAAAGACCTGACAATGTACAATAACAACATGAGAGAAAAACACTGCATATGACTCACCAAAAGCAATTTGTTTCAGTTGTTTAAGATGTCTGTTGTAAAAGTGGTCAGTTTGGTCCCAGTGTCCTTTATAGTTTGGGGTTTTAAAATAGATTTTGCCTGGAAGGTAAACAGACCATTCTATACACAGAAAGAAACAGACTACACTTTAGTGAGGTTTCTGGGCAAAGTCAGCTTTCTTTTTTTCCCTTGCCGTTTTGGACTTGAACTGCTGACCTTTTGGTTCGCGGGTATAACACTTAAGCACTGTGCCATCAGGGTTTCCAACTTGAATATGTCTAGAAAGATAATAAACTTAGAAACAAAGTTACTGTTGTAGAATAAATTAGTAGAATCCTTGTTTTCCATATTGACTTTGTTAATTTTAGGCAACTGTATGAAACAAAGAATGAATACCTGGTTAGGGGATACTGTCACAGGAGAAGGGCAATCAAAGAAGTCCCAGCTGCTGAGGTTTGGGTTATCTAATAGCTGAATAATGCCTTTTTTTCTGATGTGGCGATTTGTGCACACAATACCTTTAAGGAAAATCTTAGGCTGGCTTGTAAAACAAGCTCAGGTTAGCTGTAGCTGTTAAAAAAACAATCAGTTTTCACCAGAGAAAGCAGATTTTCAGTCCTGATTTTCAGGCTGGTTGATTGCTCAAGTGTCCTCTTTCATAAGTGCATCCTTCCTCATTTTTAGACCAGTTTGTGCTTGTGTGAAGATAAAATAGTGGCCAGGTTTCAAGGAGCCCTGGTGACAAAAGGTAGGTGTGTTGAACCCATCAGCTGTTGGAATGGACTCAGTGGCAATGGGTTTGGGGACTTTTTTCATGCCAGCAGAGAATTTTCTGTGACATGTTACATACATTTATTAAGGTCATGTACGTTTATGTCTACTATACATATTTTGTCTACTATAAATATTTAGATTTTAAGTTTTAAAAGCCTTCATATTGTAAAGTGCAATTTTTCCTGGTATTTTTTGTAAGCTATATCCTTGAACATTTTGTAATCACAGAATAGGGAGGCTTTATAGTTTCAAAGTAAGTGTATCAAAACACAGTGGGTGAAATTATGTGGAGAGCTGGATGAGAAGAAGCAACCATTCACAAGACTAAACACAAACACACAGGAGACTGCAATTAAGAGGCCAAAGAGAGGGATGTTTTGAAATAGTACTTAAAAACAAAAAGATCTTAAGACCTTTGAAATGTCCCAGAAACTGAGAAAACAACAGCCGTCCTTCTTTTCTTATCAGTACTCTGACTCACATATACCTGCTATTAGAAGGATCTTGCTTGGCTGATATTTATGTATATATATTAGACAGCTGCTCACTGGAAACCCTATAGAGCAGTTCTACTCTGTCCTATAGTGTTGCTGTGAGTTGGAACAGCAATGGTTTATTAATAGATATATTTACATATAAAACCAAACTCCTTGCCATTGAGTTGATTCTGACACATAACAACCCTATAGGACAGAGAGAACTGTCTCATAGGGCTTCCAAGGATCTCCTGGTGATCTGAACTGCTGCTGACCTTTTGGCTAGCAGCCATGTCACTTAACCACTTAACTATTGTGTCACCAGGGTTTCCATATACACATACATATTTGTGTATATATATCTCTACATATGTATATAAATATGTACCTTTAAGTAATCTAAACTATCATATATGCAGATTTCTTTCAGGCTCCCAGAAGCAATCCTCTATGTGTTCAACATAAGTATATAGATGGCAGGTTTTATAGGTAGAGAAGCTGAGTTACAGGGAGATTCTGAAATAGTAACTTTCCTTAAGATAAAGCATAACAAATGACTGGCTTGTACCGCTGTCAATTAGATTTAATCCAGTTATGATCCTTCATGGTCAAACCCTTAATATCATGAAAGCATCTTGTCTTAAAAAAAGGACAAGCGTACATAGACAGGCATGCAAAATTGATTTGGGTTGTATACTTGCAGTTAATCACAATAAAAAAATGGAAAAAAAGAACAAGCTAGGTGGCATACAAAATGTACATATATATAAATGGCTAAATCACACAATTCTGTTTGGGAAATGGATTTGATCGGTGGAAGCTAGACTTCGATTAAGTATTAGGTTAAAGAATTCTCCTTGATGGAATTTGTCCTGAATGAAACTAAGATTAAAGGAGATAGCTGCTCACCTCTGGGACTTCTCAAGCAGACTGACAGTTATGTCTGTGAACTTAATTGTTTTCTATGCTACACACCTTATTGCTGAATATCACTATGGTCACCTTCCAAGCACTCCCTTTGGGAAGCTATGCACCAATGCCAACACCTAATCTTCCATTTAAAGCAATTTTGGAACTCTTTCTGGAATGGCCATTGCTCACAGTGGCACAGTGGCAGGTTCACGAAATTCCTTGGATAGCTGCCTGTGAGGGAGTTTTTAGCCAGTAAACAAATAAGTGTATTGGAACACCCTCCCTGCTCACCTGATCTGACCCCTAATGACTGTTTTCTTTGCCCAAAGATCAAAAAAATATTGAAAGGAAGACATTTTAATGACATTCAGGACACCAAGGGTAATATGACGACAGCTCTGATGGCCATTCCAGAAAGAGTTCCAAAATTGCTTTGAAGGGTGGACTACGCCCTGGCATTGGTGCATCGCTTCCCAAGGGAATACTTCAAAGGTGACCATAGTGATATTCAGCAATGAGGTATGTAGCAGTTTTTCTGGGATAAGTTTATGAACCTAATTGTTAGACCTGGTATGTAGCTTGTCTAAAGACAGCAAGATTGCATTCTGCCTTTTAGTTCAATGAACTTACCTCATTTTGTCTTTTCTGAAACTCCGGGAGTGCATATGAGACACACCAGGATTCTGCACATCCCAGAAGGCTTTGAGCAACACCCTATTACTACTGTTACAATTATAGGGTACACCTACAGTCCTGGAGGAACTTGTGCAACTCGGAAGTGCTCCAGCTTAGCAATGAGATGTTAAAATGAGGTCTGCAAAGCCACATTTCCTCAGGGCAGTTTTCCCTGAACAACCTACCCACACCCCAAACTAAGTTCCTCTGTTGCAAGTTCTCCTAACACATCTACCCTGCCTTCCCAGCACTCAGCAACATGTAATTATGTATTCATTATGTGATTACTTGATCAGATAAGTCTTTCCACTAGACAGTAAGGTGTGGTGTTTGTTTTGCTTTCTACTCTCTTAAGTCCAGTATCTACTGTATTGCGTTCAAAGACTTATTGAATAAATGGAAATGGTATTTCTTTGTCTTTCTAATTAATTCTTGACATAAACGGAAACAGGTATGAGATTGCCATGGGAGAGACAACATGGGGGTTCAGAAGGTTCTGTAAGTGGGACACAGGCCGTGGTTGGCATGCAGGCAGACAGATGAGCAAGCTGGGAAGGGTTTGATGTATCAGAGGGGAAAAGGCTTTCCTACCAAAAAATGCTTTATTTATAACTTTGTGTTTTATATTCCTGATGTCCACTTTCAGACCCACTTCCCTTAGTTTGAAATCTCCAGGCAGGGGCCTGGGGATGAACACGTGATAGGGAGAAGCTACTATCATGGGCTTTGAGGACATTTTAGGGAGGATAAATTTGCCCAAGGCTACAGTCACATTAGGACTGAATATCCTTGTTATGACATTCTTTGGTTAGCTGTTTTACAGTTTATGAAGTTTTTAGGTCATCAGATTCACACAGACAGACAAGGCCTATCCGTTAAGTTCATGAACTCATCCTAGAGGAAGTGCTACCTACCTCAACACTGAATATCACTATGGTCACCTTTGAAGTCCTCCCCTTGGGGAGCTATGCATCACGCCAGTACCTAGTCCACCCTTCAAAGCAATTTTGGAACGCTTTTTCTGGAATGGCCATCAGAACTGTCACCGTGTTACCCTTTATGTCCTGAATGTCATCAAAATGTCTTCCTTTCAATATTTTCTGTATCTTTGGGTGAAAAAAAGAGTCATTGGGGACTAGGTCAGGTAAGTGGGGAGGGTGTTCCAATATACTTATTTATTTACTGGCTAAAAACTTGCTCACAGACAACTATACAACCAAATTTGTGAAATTGCCACCGTGCTACTATGAGCAATGGCTATTCCAGAAAGTTCCAACATTGCTTTGAGGGGTAGATTAGGTGCTGGCATCAGTGCATAGCTTCCCAAGGGGAATACTTTGAAGGTGACCTTAATGATACTCAGCAATGAGGTATGTAGCATTCACAATGATTATGTTCATGGATTTAACTGTCAGACCTTGTATTGTGAAGTAAGCAGCTGAGAATCACAGCCCTCATTTTACAGATGAGGAAACAGGTTTACAAGAGGTTGATTTATCCAAGTTAAAGGGAAATCAGGAACCAATTAATGTGCTTTCCAGTGTTTATTGTGTGTTGGGAAACTCTGGTGACATAGTGGTTAAGGGTTACAGCTGTTAACCTAAAGGTCAACAGTTCAAAGCCACCAGGTGCTCCTTGGAAACCCTATGAGAGACTTCTACTTGAAACTAGAGGATAAAAAGCAGGCAGGTGGAGGGGTGCACCTAAGACTGAGGGCCTGAGAGCCATTGTTTTCAGACCCACCACCCGCAACCCGCAGGGACAACATGACTTCTACATTTCTCAAGTCCCAGGTAGTGATGCTGGGGTGGGGCTCTCAGAGGCACCCCGGTAGATTTAATAAACTATAGGCTATGAATAAGTCCTCTTGCCTTGATGATTGGGCTCTAAGCAATGATAAAAGAATGAAGCAAGAGGCTGGGGAGGACAGGAAAATACCTTTTTCTCTGAGCATTCTTCTTTTAGATTGCTGGCCAAATGGCATCTACTACCCCTTTATTTTCGTTGATGGCTGGTGATGGCCTTTGAGACTGCAAAGCAGGTAGTATCCTTATTGCCTGGATGACCTAGAGAGATCAAAGGGTTCAAGGAACCCAGCGCCTTCCTCAAGCCCCGTTTGGACCCCTACAGATGCAGGTAGCCTCTCCCTTTAAAAACTCTGACCTTGCCTGACAAAGGCAGATAGGCTCTGAGGACGAGAACTTCCATGTCTCTTTGCATGCCAGCTTGCAAATAAAACTTTTGATTATTTTACTCCAGAGACTGGCTTTGTAGCAGGTGGCATGAACCGAGTTTTGTCCGGTAACATACTATGCCTTACAGAGTCACTTTAAGTTGAAATTGACTCAATGGCAATGAGTTGGTTGGCTTTGGTTTATGGTGTATTGAGGCACTAAGCCCTTTATATGAAAAATATATCATTTAAACATCATGACATCTCTGTGAGATAGGTAACCATTATTATTATCCCCATTTTACAGATGAGAAAACTAAGACCTGGAGAGATTAATTTGATTCAGACTAGATAACCAATAAGTGTAGCACCAGGCTTCAGAACTAGGTGGTCTGAAAGATTAGACAGGCCCATGAAACATAATGAAATTAAAGGGGCACACCAGCCCAGAAACATGGGCAAGAAGGCAAGATGGGGCAGGAAAGCTGGTAATAGGGAACCCATGGTAGAGAGGGTGACTGTTGACATGTTTTAGGGTTGTTAACCAATGTCATAAAACAGTATGTGTACTGTTTAATGAGAAGCTAGTTAAATAAATAAAGAAGCCAACAAAAAAGCTGGGTGGCCTGTCTCAAGAACACAGGATAAACCACTACACCAGTGAGGCGCGCTGGGAGCTCTCCAGTGGAGCAAGCTGTGTTATTTGTATTTATTCTATAAAAACCCAAAGAAGCTTGTTGCCGTCAAGTTGACTCACAGTGACTCTACGGGTCAGAGTAGAAATGCCCCATAATGTTCCCAAGGAGCAGCTCCTGGTTCACTTCTGCCTACTTCTTGCTACTACTTTTCAACCCTTCATAGTTTCATCTTGACATAGAAGTTTTCACAGCCACAGTGATCTGACTTGCATACGATTAAAATTACATTAACTAAATTCAGATAAAAATCTCAGTGCCGTTGTGTGCCGTTGAGCCTGGTCCAACTCATAGCAACCACATATGACAGAGTGGAACTGCCCAGTGGGGTCTTCTTGGGTGAGATATTTATGGAAGATTGCCAGGTGTTTCTAAGAGCGTGGTGTGTTTGAACTACCAACCTTTCACGTAGTAGCTGAAAGCTTATCTGCTGTGCTATTAGGACTCCTTAAAAATTCTCTCAGAAAAAAAAATATCATCAAGCTGATTTTGATTCATAGAGACCCCATAGGACAGAGTGGAACTGCCCCATGGAGTTTCCACGGAGCACCTGGAGGATCTGAACTGCCAATATGTTTGGGTTAGCAGTTAAGCACTTAACCATTTAAGCACTATGCCACCAGAGTTCCCCCAAATCTCCTACATTTAAGCAATCTTATGTTTTAGAGGTGTTTATAGCACAATAAGCACCAGTACTGAATGTACTAGGGGAAACTTGAACCCTTCTCTGACACTTGACAAAACACATTAAGAAGCATTAAAAAAAAAATCTGGTGCTTTGTTGGGGAGGCTAGTGTCTTCCTCTTTGAGAAACAGAAGTTGTGTTGGGAAGCCTCCCCAACCTTTCCCTTTGTGTCTCTTTGTTTCCTTTTCACTGTAACAAAATGTGATCACACTTCTGGGCAGTGGCTCCATGCTGTGGATGATGGGTGGAGGCCCCTCTGTGGCCTGTGTATCAGCCTCACCTTCCACACTCACTATGTCTTAGTCATCTAGTGCTGCTATTAACAGAAATACGAGTGGATGGCTTTAAAAACAGAAAATTTATTGTGTCACAGTCCAGTAGGCTGAAAGTTCAGACTCAGGGTGTCAGCACTAGGAGAAGGTTTTCTCTGCTGCCTCTGGAGGAAGGTCCTTGTCGTCTGTCTTCCGGTGGACTCGCAGCTTCTGATGTGCAGGGTTGCCAGGTCCTTTCCAAAGGACACAGTCTGCTTCAGGCACTGCTTTTTGGAGGTATGAGGTCCCCAACTCTCTCCACTAACTTCTTTCTGTTAAATCTCAAAGAGACTGCTTCAGGGCACAAAATAAATCTTATACATTGAGTCCTGCCCCAAGGAGACAATTGCCTCCCTTTCTTCTTTATTAACATCAGAGAGGCAGGGCTTGTAACAGAAAAGCAACATCACACAATACCAGGAATCATGGCCTCATCAAATGGCTACACGTTTTTAAGGGGACATGATGGGAGGGCAGCTCTTCTCAGCTTTGGGTGGCCTCACTCTCCCGGTACACCTGAGTGGTGATGCCACTACTTTGATTCCAAGTGGCTTGGTTCTTCTGACCCACTGACATGGCAGGCCTGCAACTTTAGCTTTGGTAAGTGGCCCAATTAGCTGAGGTCAGAACAGAATGGGTATTGAACTGATTTGGATCAATCAACCATACACACACACAAATGCGTGTGAGCATGCAGACACACAGTGAAATCTAAGCCCACGAACACACGATAGTTATGAGTTCTTTTCAGACTGTTATTACCCTCAGGGAGATAGTAAGACCAACAGCGACCATCAGGTTTGGTACACTGTACAGATCCAGAACTGCTCATCCTTTGGTTTCTTTTAACATCATACATTTTGTAGTTGAAAAGAAAACATGAAAAAGACTTAACTTGTAGTTTAAGAGAGAAAGAGAAAAAAAAAACCTCTAGAATTCTAGACAGGAAAGTGATCCACCAGTTAAAATTTCAGGCCTGGTACAGTGCTGTGACCCAAAGTTTTCACCAGGTAGATACTGAGCTGGACACTTGAGCTCTTGGTCAGGAGGACAGTAAGCAGAGGCTAGTGAAGAGGGTGTCAGCTGTGTGTCTTTTGAATATCACTAACTGAATTTCAAAGCCTAAGTAGAAAGGATACTGGTTCATCTTTGACTTTTTGTGTCATCTGTATATCCTCTTCTCTCCATTATGGATAATTGAAGTTTTAATATACAGTAGTGACATTCTAGGAGGTGAAGGAAGGGGGCAGTCCCTAAGGGCCATCTGAACTTCTGCTTAGTATATTTACTCTTGCTGTTTTCCTTTTTCCTCATTTGTCATTCAGGAGGCTCTCTGAAAAGACAGAGACAGCGAGGCTTCTTAGATGGATCCAAGGACCAAGAGCTGGGATACCAAATTCTATGATAAGGTCTGCTATTGAATCTGCTCTGCTACCTTTAGGCAAACCATTTGATCACCCTATGCTTTGGTTCCTTCCTGTGCTTGCTAAGTGTAAATAACTTGCATCTGACTATTCTGTGATTATTAGAGATTATTTAAAATGTGTGGGTGGTCTATTCTAGGCTGGCTGCTTAGGTACACAGCAAAAATCTGTTCCTTTCAGATAGATGCTTTGCTTTTTGGAGTCAAACAGCAGCATCTTGTTCATTGAATACATTTTGCAATCTTTTTTTATTTTATTTTTATTTAACATAACTACATTTTGCAATCTTTTTGAGATGGAGTGCAGCAGACTTACTCTTAGTTGGGGAACATAAGTTTTTTTTTTTTCCCCCTTCCTTTGTCTTCAGAAATGAAATTTGCCATTATGACACACTACTGCTACTTCCAACTCCTCCTTCTCCTCTTTGAAAAGGTGAAGGCTTTCTTTTGGCACTGATCCCAAGAGACAGGAAAGACAGGTGACACGGTAAACAAACTGAGTTATCTGGACTTGCTACTAGAGTTCCTTCTTGATGATTCGAGCAAGATCACCAGAGGTTTCAACTAGATTTAGTAAGGTGCAGGCTCTTGGGGGTTTGGACAGGAAGCACAGCGTATACAGACCTGGAAAGGCAGAACAAAGTACCTCTCCACCCCACCCTTTTTTTTGTTAAAGTCTATGTCACATTAGGTAACAATGTCCACGTTAGTGAAATGTGCGAAACTGAGATTTTTAGAAGTTAATAAAAAGTATTCGCGAGTAAAAAACGGGTTTGTTTCTTACCAGTGAATCACCCCACCACTGTTACAGAAGTGAAAAGCTCTGAAGCGCCATATAGGATTAACCGAAAGGTTTATTTCTGTTGTTTTGCACTAAAGTAAAGTGTACTTACATTAGTTCTGGTTCCGTTAAATTGAAAGCATTTTCTAAATAAAACAACCTAAGAAGGGGGTTATTAAAGTTGAGAGAACTCAAGAAAGCTGTTACTCTTCATTTGCAGTCTGGGTAAGAGAGGGGAGAACATAGGACACAGGAACACTGGAATCCGTTTGAGAGGTTGCTAAGTCTCGTATCAGCGATCAAAGAAACATCCGAATAAACTGTGCTCCCAGACCCTAGCTCCAACTTCGGTCTGTGCGTTTAAGGCAAGGGCAGCCAGACACCAAATCTGGGGTCTTCATTCTTGGGCGGAGTCCGTACATGAAAACATTACCTGCAGGCGCTCCAGCTGCAGCTGCTTTCAACAAAGACAGAGCTTTCCCCAAAGCCTCTTAGAAACTGTAAGTGGCCAGGCCTGGGGGAACCTAAGGTTGGTGGTCTTCTTCTTTTCCTCTAGATTCCTGTCTGCTTGCACGTAATTCCTGCGAAGCAAAGTGAAGGCGTCCGGGTTAGGGTTCTGGTTTGTCAGCTCCTAGCCGTGCTGGTAACAGTTAAGAAATGGTATCGTTTGTCCGGGGAAGGACTTGGGTCTGAACGTTTGGAGGCGAAAGCGATGACATCCACCCCTGCGGTTAATCCGCTCAACAAAGTGCAAGTCTTTCCTGGGGACAGAATGAGGAGCCCATAGGCAACGACCACGTTGGAGGGAGGAGAGGCTTCAGTTGTCACCTTCGGAAGTGAGCTCCCCTTCCCTAAAAAATTTAAATCATCTGTGCCCTTACGCGGAGCTGCCGAGGTGGCGGAAAGGCGGGAGCGCGCGCCAGGCAAATGCGCGTTCCTTTTGTCTCTTTTCCCAGCCTCCCTCCTGATTGGACTGAGGCAGCGCGTCCCCGGAGAGCGCGCCCCCGCAGCTCGTACGTGCTCCGGGTGGAAACTGGCGCCGCGAGAAGCGGCGTTCCGCGGCGGCAAGGAAGGAGGCGGTGGGAAGGCTGCGCGGCCGCCGCTCCTCCCCGCCCCCCCTGCCTTGGCCCTGAAGGGGCTGGATGGGCAAGTTGAGCGCGATGGCTCGAGTCTGGGCGGTGGCGGTGGTGGCCGGAGGCGGCGGCGCCGCCTCCTCCTCCTCGCCCCGGCGCCGGCGGTGATCGGAGTGAGCGGCCGCGGCCCCCAATGAGACAGTTGGCGGGCTGGCTGTGCCTGAGCCTGGCGTACGTGTGGCTGGCGCGGAGGATGTGGACGCTGCGGAGTCCGCTCACCCGCTCCCTATACGTGAACATGACGAGCGGCCCAGGCGGGCCGGCGGCGGCCGCAGGCGGCAGGAAGGAAAACCACCAGGTACGTGCGGGGCCCGGCCCGGGGAGCGGAGGCTCGGCCTTCCCGAGCTCGGCCTGGCTATTGTGCCCGGCGGCGCGGCGAGAGGGCGGCCGTTGCCTCGCCCCGCCACCGGGCGGACCCTCGGAAAGTTTTCCCGGCCACTTCCGGCCCCGAGACGCCCGGGCGTCGGGCTGTGGCCCCCGCGGCGCCTTTTGTTTTCCCTGGCGGGCGGAGAACAGTCTCCCCTTCCCCCTCCCCAGGCCCGAGCGTGGGCGCTGGGGAGCCCCGTATTGTTCCCGGGTCCCCGGCGGTGACTGCCGAGGGGGCTCGGCCCCTCCGCGTCCGCTCCTGGCGGCCGGTCGCGGGGCACTTCGGGGCCGGTGGGTGGCGAGAGGCACCCTTCTGACACCGAGGCCTGAGCTTGAAGAGACCAAGCCCGGGAGCCTGGACCGTCGTCCCAGCCTGCGAAGAACAACGAAAAGCCGTTGCTTCTTTTTGTCTAACTGAGTCTGAACATACAAAGGGCTCATAAGAAATTTAAACGTGGCTTCGTGAACCATTTAGCTCTCCGGGCTTATTCCGAGTGACATTTAAGAATATGTTGGAAAGGTTCTGACGCCCATCCGTACTGACTCTGTCGTACCTAAGAGAGAGCTCCTTTAAACTTCAATTTCAGTATCTGACTGGAAAGATGTCTAAGGAGGAAAAGGATGACAAGCTATTACAGGAGGGGCTTTTAAAACAGAACCCGACAGGACTGTATTTTTTTTCAGAGTTTTAGTTGTGGATCGTGAGCGAAGCAATCTGATCGGTGACCATCTTATTATTAATTCTAGTTTTGTGCCATTTAAAAGAAGTATGCGCAGGTCAGCGCTAGAATTAAAGTGAAATATTTTGTATTTGATCCTACTGTAAGTTTTGCGATTATCATTACATTCGTTTAAAAGAGGCTTTTGTATTCTGCCAGAAAGTTGGCTCATAATAGCTTGTATGTCTCGTACAGTTTTACCTTTTCGAGTGTAGTAGCCGGTTACTCTTAGTATCATCTTGTCTGTTCATCATTTTCATAGATTGCTTTTTTTGTGCATGATGTCCAGGTTGATTTCACACTTAAAAAAAAATTGCAGTTGCTATTTTTGTTGTACTTTAGATGAAGATTTACAGAATATTAGCTTATTAAACAGTAGACATATTGTTCAGTGACATTGTTGAACAACTCGAGGGACATGTCAGTACTCTGCCTTCACTATCTCAGGTTCCCTGTTGCCAGCTTTCGTGTCCCTTTCCTGCTTGTCTTTGCCCCTGGGCTGATAGGCCCCTTTAGTCTCGTTTTCTTTCACGGGCTTGTCAGATCTTTGGCTGAAGGGTGAACTTCAGAAGTGACTTCATTACTGAGCTAAAAGGGTGATGGGGGCCATACTCTGGGGGTTTCGTCAGGCCTGTAAGCCTGGACTTTTTTTGCATGTGTGAGAATTTTGTTCTACATTTTTCTCCAGCTCTGTCTGGTACTTTCTCTTGTGATCTTTGTCAGTGCAATTGGTAGCAGTAGCTGGGCACCATCTAGTTATACTGGACTCAGGCTGGTGGAGGCTTTGATAATTGTTCTTTGGACTAATCTTTCCCTTGTGGTTTTAGTTTTCTTCATTCTCCCTTGCTTCTGAAGGGGTGAGACCATCTTAGATGGTCACTGACAGACTTTTAAGACCCCAGGTACTACTCACCAAGGTATGATGTAGAACCTTTTTTTGTAGACTTATGCCGGTTGAGCACTTGGATTTGGCTTTGCCGGTTGAGTTAGATGTTTCCCGAGACCATGGTCCCACAGCCTTCAGTGATGTCATGTATTTTGATGAAAATAAAGAATTATCTTGGAAGGATATAAAGCAGTTAATTCAAAAGAATAATGTAGTTTTGATTAAGCAAATGTGGGTACTTTGTCTCTTTTAAGGGACATTTGTAAATATTTGAAAATTTTTTGCAAACCCCTGGGTATCAGAATTTGATAGGTTATCAACTCCTGTGATAGCTTTAGGTGTGTACATAAAGTTAGTAGGCAATCTTACGTTGTAAAACCACATTAATTGCTGAAGATTTAGTATCTTGCTGGTGTTTTTTCTTTCTAAATTTTGTTTTGTTATTGTTGAGTATATGTACGTATATATACAGCAAAACATACCGTACAATTTAGTGATGTTATTACATTCTTTCAAGTTGTGTAGCCGTTCTTACCTCATTAACGTAATCTCCTGATGTTACTGTCTGATCTTTGTAATTGCTGTTGTCAGTTTAATCCCATATAGGTAGATCGTAAAAAGCACAGTGCTCAACGCAGACTTTCTTTTTCACTAGTTTATCTAAACTTGATTGAGTTTAAGGTGACTTTGGGGAATGTTTAGGGTTTAAAGATGATTTCAGGGCAGTAGTTACAGAGGCTCCAGAAATTCTGGAGTCCATGACAGTTTGAAATTCTGTTTTACATTTTCTCTCTTTTGTTAAGAATTCTTCTGTGGAATCTTAGATCAAAATGTTAAGTGTGGACAGCCAGGCACCATCTAGTTCTTCTGGTCTCCTGGCAGAGGCAGCAGTTGTTCATGGAGGCAATCTACCACATCTTTCATTTCCTCTAGCTGTTTATGCTGCCTCTGGTTCTTCCTCTGTTGCTGAAGGTGAATAGAGGTCAGTTGTGCCTTGGGTGGTCACTTGCAAGCTTTTAAGACCCTGGGCACTACTTAAACTAGGAGGTAGCAGAGAAGCACTAAACACATTATTAGACCAGTTAAGTGGCATGTCCATGAAACTATGATCGTAAATGTTCAAACCAAAGAACTTAAATCTCATGAGGTTCTTGGTTGAACATAAACAGCTTTAGCAGCCACTCTTTTTGTTGTTGTCCATTGTTGTAAATACATCACACAACTTTTGCCAATTCAACTTTTTACAGTTGTGTAACTTACAGCATTTATGATAATCAGCTGTGCAATTCTACCCTTAATGTGATTTTTCCATCACCATTCCCCATTTCCCACATCCTCCAGTAACCACTGATAAAATTTGGTCTCTATATATTTGCTTTTTGTTGTTTGTTTTCTTTTTTAATGTAAGGTAAGCTCATACAATATTTGTCCTTTAGTGATTGGCTTATTTTGCTGAGCTTAATGTCTTCAGACTCCATCCATATTGTAACATATATTAAGATTGCATATCTCCTGCTGGCTGAGTAGTATTCCATTGTATTATGTACCATATTTTGTTTATCCATTTATCTGCTGATGGACATTTAAATTGTTTTCATTTTTCAGCTGCTATGAATAGTGCTGCTGTAAACATTGGTGTAAAAGTCTCTTCTTTCAGGTCTTTTGTGTGTGCACCCAGGAGTGTAGTTGCTCAGTCACAGTGTGGTTCCGTTTGTAGTTTTTTAAGGAACTGCCATGTTGTATTCTGTAACAACTGTACCATTTATATTCCCACTAGCAAAGGATAAGGGTTCCAATTTACCCACAGTCTCACCAACATTTGTTATTTTCTGTTACCTATTTATTCATAACCTTGCCTGTCTTGTTGTTGTTAGGTGCCAGTGAATTGGTTCCCAAACCCAGTGGCCCAGTAGGACAGAACAGAGTTGCCCCAAAGGGTTTCCAGCAAGCAGCTTGTGGATTTGAACTTCTGTTAGCAGCTGAACTCTTACCTACTGTGTCTGTCACCAGAACCTTTTACCTATCCTAATGGGAGTGAAAGGGTATCTTATTGTGGTTTTTATTTGCATCTCTTGATGGTGAATGACTGAGCATTTTTTCTGGTGTCTTTTGGTGAAGTGTCTATTCAAATCCTGTGTGCCATTTTTATGATTTGGTTAATAGCCTTTTTGTTAAGTTGTTGAAGTTTTATGTATGTCTTGGTTATTAGATTCTTGGTTTCTGAAGATATTGTCCCAGTTGGTAGCTTGTCTTTTCACTTTTTTGGTAAAGTCTTTTGATGAATGAAAGTTTTTAATTTTAAAGGAGCCCACTTGTTTATTTTGTCTTTTGCTGTTTGTACTTTTGTCATTACATTAGATAATCCATTATTAAGAACTAGGCCTGACAGCATTGCTCCTGCTTTTTCTTCTAAGAATGTTATGGTTTTAGTTTGCAGATTTGGGTCCCTAAATCTGTTTTGAATTTGTTTTTGTGCATGGTATGAAGCATGGATCCTGTTTCATTTTCTGTATGTGGAAATACAGTTTTCCTCGTATTGTCTATTGAGGAGACTTTTCCCAGACTTACTACCATTGTCAAAAATCAGGTGACCATAGAAGGATGGGTTTATTTTTGAGCTCAGTACTGTTCCATTGGTCTCGGTGTCAGCTGTCACACCAGTCCCAGGCTGTTTTTTATTACTGTAGCCGCATAGTGTGTTTTAAAATAAATGTGATTGGACTTGGTGACAGAGAACAACCATATCATGTGTGCACTTTATGGTTCTAAGCATCTATAGGATGTCGTCCGGCTGACCTCTTACTGGACTTGGGGGAAAGGATGGAGAGGAGGGGATAGGAGATTATTAGGAGGATATGACATGTACAGAACGGAGAGGAGGAGTGTGCTGTCACCGAGTAGGGAGAGCAGTGGGAGCCACTCATTGCTGGATGTGCAAATTTATGTAGGATTGTATATTTTCATTCAGTCATAATAAAAAAAAAGTCAGTGAAAAAAAATAATGCGAGTCCTCCTACTTGGTTGTTCTCTTTCAGCAGTGTCTTAGCTCTTCAGGGCGTCTTGTCCTTCTATGTAAAGTTGATGGGTTTTTCTATTTCTATAAAGAAGGCTTTTAGAATTTTGATTGGGATGTCATTGAAACTATAGGTCACTTTGGGTAGTATTGACATCTTAACAACATTAACTCTTCCAATCCATGAACATGGAGCATCTTTCCATTTGTTTAAGGCTTTTAAAAATCTCTTTTAGCAGTGTTTATAAATGCCTGTGTTAGCAGTAGGAGTTTATTTGTGAACTCTTTGGGTACTCTTGTTTCTTCTTATCGGAAACAATGAAATTACTGTACTGATAACTGTGCCTTCAAAATGTTACACATCCATAAGGAATATGGATAATGTTGTAGAATAATGAATTAGAAATGCCAGTTTTAACAAATCCTTAATAGAAGTAAGGTCCCAGGTAGGGAAAAACAAAGGATTGCTGCTCTTGGAATTATGGTTAAGTCTCTTAGTTGATAGTGCTTGCCTTGCTGTGATTACCTCTAGTGATAAATACGTTAAGCACTCAAAATCGTTGGAGTTATTTTAACATCTGAAACATTGCTTAAGGAATTTGGCTGTTACAGAGTGTAGGTAGAATTATAGCTGTAGCCTCAGAGTAATACCTCCTCACAGGATGCTTTCTCATTGTGTACATTTTTAGAGTTGTCAGGATTCTCTGGAAAACAACTACTGGTTTGGATACTTGTGTGTGTGTGTGTGTGTGTGTGTGTGTGTGCGCGTGTGTGTGTGTTTCAACCAGTTGTGTCAACATTTTTCCAGATGTCTCTAGGATGAGAATTAATATGGTGCTTTCTGAATTTTGGGGGAGAATTACCTCTTTTACGTAGGATAATGAATCCAGACATTATTTTGAGATCCGTACGTTCACATTATGAAAATTGTCTGTGAATAAAGATTAAAAGGAGCAGGAGAAAAGTGTGAATGGGAAGGACAGCTAGACAAAGTAGAAGGCTGCCTTCTCTGAGTAGAATTTGTTACTTGCTTTATAGGCCAGGATCCTGGTCTACCTTGTAACTTGGTTACTTGTGAAGTAACTTTACCCCACAATTTTCCTCCCTTCAAATTAATAGTTTTACAGAAGGCTTTCTGGTGTTCCTTTGAGTATGTGGATTCCGTAGCCAGCCACATCTGGTTCTTTTGGAGTTGCATGAAAGTAGGGTTAGGGATTTGATTGAACCTTAAACTTAGTCCAAGTTTTCCTTCTGGTTATTTTATTAGGGGATTAGGTTGGAGGGTTCTGTTAAAAAGAGAAATTTTGGGCAATGTTTATTCATTGAAAATGGTTATTTAGTACAGCCTGGAGAAGCAAGGCCTCTTTGAGCTGACCCATACCCGTTGCTGTTGGGTCAGTTCCACTGCACCACTCCTCTTTGGAGCAGAGGAGAACTGCCCTGTAGGGTTTCCAAGGCTGTAAATCTTCACAGATGCACTGCACCACATCTTTCTCTTGCCGAGCAGCTGGTGGGTTCGAACTGCCAAACTTTCACTTAGAAACCAGACCACCACTGCACCAAGGCTCTTTTCCATTGGGCAGTAGCAGCTCTACAGCTGTAGTCACAGCACCATTTTGATAAATTATCTCTTATTTGGGGCAGTTGAGAAGCAGGGGGCTGGCTTCTCTTGGAGCAGGACTGTGGTCTGTGGGCCAGATTGTGCTTGCTGGCTTTTGTATAGCCTGTGAACTAAGAATGGTTTTATATTTTAAGTGATTGTAAAGAGAAAATCAAAACAGTATTTTATAGCATTTACAAATGCCATATCTGAAATTTCAGTTTCTAGGTCCACAGGTAAAGTTTTATTGGGACGCAGTCATGTGCATTCATTTATGTTGTCACCAGTGGCTGCTTTCGAGCTCCAGTGGCAAAGCTGAGTAGTTGTGACAGGAGACTACAAGGCTCTTTACAGAAAAAGATTGCCAAACCTGCCTTAGAAGTTTTCCAGGAGGAAATTCCCCGCTTCTTTAATCAGCAGCGTAGTCTTAATCGTGTGGTTCCTTGGGAGGAACTCAAGCAAGGCAGTGCAAAATTAGTAGATGTTATTTTTGAGTATGAACACTAACGGTGAACTTGAAAAACAGCAAAAAACTTTGAATCAGGTCTCTCTAATGCATTGCCTGTCTACTTAAAGTTAATGCATCTATTAGGGAGCTTTGGAAGCTTGCAAGGATTCTTAGGTCCAGCTAACTAGATTCTTGGTAATAAATAACAAGTCATTGAATGAACAGCTTCTTAGTTGATAGAATGAGAAAAAAAGCTACAGAACTTAGTGGTTCCTAACTATGACAATTTCTAGGTAGCATACTGCATGAGTTTTTCAAAGCACGGCCAGCATTTAGTACCAGTCCCAAACCAGACCTGTTGGCCTCCAGTTGGTTCTGACTCGGTGTAACCCTGTAGGACAGAGCAAAACTTAAAGCTGCCACATAGGATTTCCAGGGAGTGGCTGCTGGATTCAAACTGCTGACTTCTGGTTAGTGGCCAAGCCCTTAACCACTGCTTCACAAGGGCTTAAGTGTTTGATAATACTTTAAATTATTAAAGTGTAAGGTAAAATTACAAGTGTATATACATGAGTGACTTACTTTGGTATCTCACCGTCTTGTATAGACTCAGAACCGTGCTGTGTCACAGGACTCAAGATAGAATTGAAAGGTTTGAGACCCACCTTCCCAATGAAAAACTACTTGGACATTACTGCCAGAGGTCAAAGGTCATGCTTTGTGGGGGCTGCTGAAGTCAGGCCTGAGTTAATAACTCTCTAGGGCAGTCAGCCAGTTAGGCCGACGACATTGATGGATTCGAATCCTCCCATGAGCTGACTTGGGGAGGCTAGAGGCCTTTGCAGCAGAATACCAAAGAGACATGGGAAAGGACTTCTCTCCTTCTTTATAATAATTTGTGTTGAAGCCTTAAACAAGCATGTACTTCAGTTTTACACAACGCTAGGATCTCTCCTGCTGGATATACCCAGGGCCCTTATGCTCCCTTTTGAAGATGCCCTCGGAGACTCTGGCAACTTCCAGTAAAGGGCTCTATTGTTTAGGCCCTCCGAGGCTCTCTTAAAATCTTGGGATCATAAAATACCAGTAGTGTTTTTCATGTGCTGAAATGAGGATTGCCAGTGGGTGTTTATTAATTAAATCAGACTGAAGCAACTCATCTGTATAAATCATTTCCCTCTGTGAATGAGAGGGTGCCTTGATGCTCTGTACATTGAGTTCTCACATAGAGGTTCGCTGTTAGGTTGGGTGCATATCGTCATCTGTAGAAAAACAATAAATGGTTGAATTACTTACTTCCATCCTGTGCTTGGGGAGTCCCTGGGTAGTGTAGACAGTAAACACATTTGGCTACTAACTGAATGGTTGACAGTGCAAGAAGTGTCTGGAAAGAAAGCCTTGGTGATCTGTTTTGGAAAAATCAGCTGTTGAAAACCCTCTGGAGCATGCTTCTGCTCTAACACCCATGGGGTCTCCGTGAGTCTAAACAACGGGTCACCATAAATGACTTGATGACGGCTGGCCTGCTATGTTTGGGTGCTAGAAAGTAGATTAACTTGATTGCATTGCAGAATCACAGAATGTGATTTTTGAATCCTTAGCCATCAAGGGGAAACTGGTGGTGTGGTGGTTAAGTGCTACATCTGCTAACCAAAAGGTCAGTGGTTTGAATCCACCAGGTGCTGCTTTGAAACTCTGTGGGCCAGTTCTACTCTGTACTATAAGGTCACTGTGAGTCGGAATTGACTCAGTGGCAGTGAGTTTGGTTTAGGCTTGGCAGCTGTCTAGGTCAGTGTTGGTGGGCTAGACCTGACCATCCCCTGTACTGTAGTAAAAGAGATTTTGTGTTTGTGTACCTCCACAGTGCAGCCTCTCTGTGTATCATGGTGCTCACTGTTTCAAGTCTTTTGTTACCCATGTCCCTTGAGAATAGCTGGGTGCCCAGATACTTGTTAGTTGGCATTCCGTCGTCTCTAGCTCATGGCGACCTTGTGGATAACAGAATGAAACGCTGCCTGGTGCGGTGTGGTTTTCAGCATCCCCCTGGCTGGGCAGTTCTGCTCAGACTGGTCTTTGTGGACCTGGGGCAGTAAAGGGACGAAAATGAACAACTACTGGGTTCCTGTTCATGTCAGACTCTTGACATATATCATAAGGTTTAAAGGGGGTGATAAATGTCAAGTACGTGACACACAGTAGAAATCCAGTAATTGTTCCTTTTCATCCCCTTCCAACCGCACCGCACCAGGCAGTGTTTTATTCTGTAATCCACAAGGTCGCCGTGAGCTGGAGACGACTGAATGCCAACTAAGAAATTTTGGTTTTGGTTTAAACATTATGGCAACTCTCTGAGTAGGTGGTGGTGGTGGTGGTTTGCTGTCGAGTCGATTCCAGCTGTAGTGACCCCACGTGACAGAGTAGAATGGCCCATAGAGTTTCCTAGGTTATTGCTTAATGGGAGCAGATGGGCAGGTCTCGGAGCCACTGCTGGGTGTCAATGACTGACCTTTTGGTTGGTAGCTGTGTGCTTAACGTTGCAGCACCGGGGCTCCTTGAATTAGGTGGTACCAGCCCGTTTTACTGAGGGATGCAGACCTAGGGTAGAGTCGGCACATAGTATTTCCAGTGTGAACATTTGAAAAGCATTGTTGGAGCCCTAGTGACCCAGAGGTTCAGCTTTCAACTGCTAGCCAAAAGGTGGGCCGTTTCTGTCTACCAGGCTCTCCTTGGAAATGCTATGGGGGTGTTCCCACTGTGTCCTGCAGGGTGGCTGTGAGTTTGAATTGACTTAATGCCAGTGAGCTTTCTTACTTTTTCTTGCCTGTGAACCTTTGTAGTCTTTGGGGCACACACACTCCAAGAACTCACCTGCTTGGAAAGGCACACGCACAGATAAAAAGGTCACCCAGTGTTGTGAGCTCATTACTGCTTTTCCTTTCAGCTGGATTGTCTGGAGAGGTAACTACAGGATTGGCAAATGGCTGCAAGGGTTTAGGCACTGATTCTCTTCTAGTCAGTGTATCTTCTTAATTAAGGGTGGAGTTGTTTACAGAGCTGAAAGTCCTGGCCAGCGCCTTAATCCCCTGACTACTTGTTTCTCCTGCTTTCTGACCGTCCTCCCTCTAATGTAAATTCCTCAAGGCCAGTGAATTTGTCTTTTCTTTTTGTCATCTGAAGTCCTTGTTTGTTGTATCCTGTCAAGCCAGTTTGACCTTATAGGACAGAGTAGAGCTGCCTCATAGGGTTTCTTAGGCTGGAATCTTTATGGGAGTAGATCACTAGATCCTTTCTCCTGAGTGTCTGGTGGGTTCAGACTGCTGATCTTTCGATTAGCAGCTGAGCGCTTTAGCCATTGTGCTACCAAGGTCCCTTCTGCCACTATCCGTACCTGATTTCAACTCCTGGGGACCCTGTAGGAGAGAGTGGACCTACTCTGTAGGATTCCAAGGTGCAGCTAGTGCATTTCAATTGCTGACTTTTTGGTTAACAGCTGAGCTCTTAAACACTGTGTCAAATCTTTTTTTTTTTTTTTTTTAATTTTTATTTGACATGACTGAGTGAAAATGTACATTCATGTATAAATTTACATGCCCACCTATATGCAGCTTCCATTGCTCTCCCTGTCCGGTGACTGCACACTATTCATCTCTGCTCCATACATGTCTCATCCTCCCAACAGCCTCCTTTCCCCTCCTCTCCATCTACTCCCCTTCCTCCAGCCAGAGGTCAGCAAGATGATATCCTATAGATGTATAGAACCATAAAGTGCTTCCAGTATATAGTCACTCTGCATTGCCAAGTCCAGTCCATTCTTGTCCGAAGAGTGGACCTTTGTTATAATTTATGGGAAAGGGCAGCATCAGGGCTGGGGGCCATGCTCTCAGAGGAACCCAAAAACCGCTGGACCATCAATTGAGGTCTTTTAGTGGAGATCTCATGATGCACCCCTTTTTATTCTTGTGTTGCCAGTGAGACTCCTCTCTGTGAGCTCAATCGTGGCTATCACTGGTGGTGGCCGGGCACCATCCGGTTCTTCCGGTCCCAGGTCGATGTAGGCACCCATTCTTGTGGGTCTCTCTGTCTTCTCGGTTGTCTTTACCGCATGTCATTTTGGTCCTTGGTGAACATCCATTCCTGCTGAGTTGGGACCATTTGCTGTGTCCTTGGGTGGCAGCTTGGCAGCTTTTAAGACCCCAGACGCCACTCACCAATGTGGGGTGCAGAGAGCTCTCTTAGCAAAATGCTAGTTGTGCCAATTGGCCTGGAATTCACCTAAGAGCATGGTCCCCCGCCCCCCGTCCCAGCTACTCTATCCTTGCAGTATTGAGTTAAGGTGGAAGGAGTACTCAAGTTATGCTGAAGTCCACTTAATGTTGTTCTTGTTCCTAATGTGTGCTATCACCGCTTTCTCCCAACTAGATTTCTAGTAACTATCTAAACTAAACCCTCCCCCCCTCGCCCTCCCTCCCTCCCTCCCCTCCCTTGCAGCTGTCAAAGTCTTTCCTTCTATACACAAGTCTGTTTTTGAGATCTTATCGTAGAGGTCTCATACAGTATTTGTCCTTTTGTTGTTGACTACTCTCACTCAGCATAATGTCTTCCAGTTGAAACCAGGTTAGGAGATGTTTCCTGGAATCATCGTTATTCTTTATCATTGCGTAGTGCTCCATTGAGTATATGTACGATAGTTTACCTATCCATTCTTCTATTGTTGGGCATCTGGGTTAATTCCATCTTTTTGCTGTTGTGGACTGTGCTGTGGTAAACATTCTGGTGCATGTGTCCGTTGGTGTGAAAGGCCTTGATTGTGTAGGATATATTCCAAGTAGTGGAATTACTGGGTCAAATGGTATATCAATATCCATTTTTTTAAGGAAGCGCCAGATTGACTTCCAAAGAGGCTGGACCATTTTGCAACCCCACCAACAGTGTAGGAGAGTTCCACTTTCTCCACAGCCTCTCCAGCATTTGTTGTTTTGTGTTTTCTGGATCATGGCCAATCTTGTTGGGGTGAGATGGTATCTCATTGTTGTCTTGATTTGAATTTCTTTAATAACTAAAGATCGTGAACATGTCTGCATGTGTTTTTTGGCTGCCTGGATCTCCTTTTTAGTGAAGTGTCTGTCCATCTCCTTGGCCCATTGCTTAATTGGATGGTTTATCTTCTTCTTATTGATATTTTGTAGTATCTTATAGATTATGGAGATCAGGCATCGGTCTGACATAGAGTTGCCAAATATTTTTTCCCATTCTGTGGGTGTTCTTTTAATTCTATTAATAAAGTCTTTGGATGAGCAAAAGTGTTTGATTCTTAATAGTTCCCATTTATCTATTTTCTCTTCTGTTGATTGAGGTTTCTTTGACACATTTTGGAGTCTGTCCTCATTGTGTATTAAAACTTCCATTGTTGTTCCTACCTTTTCTTGGATGAGCTTTATCATTTTAGGTTTGATATTTAGGTCTTTTATCCAGTTGGAGTTGGTTTTTGTATAAGGTATAAGATATGGATCTTGATTCAGTTTATTGCAGATGGATAACCAATTTTGCCAGCACCATTTGTTGAAGATACTGTTTTTACCCCAGTTTAATGTCTTAGGGCCTTTGTCGAGTATCAGCTGTTCATAGGCAGATGGTGTCATCTCTGGGGTCTCATTTCTGTTCCATTGATCCATCTGTCTGTTCTTGTACCAGTACCAGGCTGTTTTGACCACTGTGGCAGTGTAGTGTGTTCTAAGGTCGGGTAATGAGAGGCCTCCCAGTGTGTTCTTTTTCTTTAGTAGTACCTTGCTTATCCGGGGCTTCTTCCCTTTCCAAACAAAATTGGTGATTTGTTTCTCCATCTCACTAAAAAATGATGCTGGAACTTGTATTGGGATTGCATTATATAAATAAATTGCTTTGGGTAAAATACACATTTTCACAATGTTAAGTCTTCCTATCCATGAGCAGAGTAGGTTTTTCCATTTATCTAAGTTTCTTTTAGTTTCTTGTAGTAAGGGCTTGTAGTTCTCTTTGTAAAGGTCTGTTGTTTCTCTGGTTAGATTAATTCCTAGGTACTTTATCTTCTTAGGGGCTACCGTAAATGGTATTGATTTGATAATTTTCTCCTTAACAGTCTCGTTGTTGGTATAAAGGAATCCTACTGATTTACTTATGTTTATCTTGTGTCCTGAGACCTTGCTGAACTCTTCTATCAGTTTGAGTAGCTTACTTATAGATTCCTTGGGGTTCTTTGCATATACAACCATATCATCTGCCAACAGGGAGATTTTAACTTCCTCTTTGCCGATGCAGATGCCCTTTATTTCTTGGTCTTGTCTAATTGCTCTGGCTAGAACTTCTAGTACAGTGTTGAATAGGAAAGATGACAGTGGGCATCCTTGTCTAGTTCCTGATCTCAAGGGAAAGTCTTTCAGTCTCTCTCCATTCAGGATGATGTGGGCAATTGGCTTTGTATAAATGGCCCTTATTGTGTTGAGGAATTTGCCGTCTGTGCCCATTTTGCTAAGAGTTTTTAGCATGAATGGGTGTTGGACTTTATCAAATACCTTTTCGGCATCAATGGACAAAATCAGGTGATCCTTGTCTTTTGTGTTATTTATGTGGTTAATCACATTAATTGTTTTCCTGATGTTGAACCAGCCTTGCATCCCTGGTATGAATCCCACTTGGTCATGATGGATTATTTGTGTCAAATCTTTAGCACCTTTTTTTTCCTTTTAAATAAATAAAGCAGAAAACAAATAGTTACTGCTGAGTCATTTCCAGTTCCTGACAGCTCTGTGTGTGTCCGGGTAGAGCTGTGCACCTGTAGAGTTTTCAGTGGCTGATTTTTTTTTGGAAATAGATTGCCAGGCCTTTTTTTCTGAGGTACCTCTGGGTAATCTTGAACCTCTGACCTTTCTGTTAGCAGCAGAGTATTAACCATTTGCATCACCCAGAGACAAGCAGGCCCCTAGCATGCCACTGTTAAACCGGGACACTCAGAGAGGGAATGGAGAGGCAGAGGAGTGAAATGTTGAGGCAGGCGCATACGGTAGCTCACAAGTTGAGGCAGTTGTGCTCACAGGTATTTGGCAATGTCTTGAGACATTTTTGGCTGTGACAACTTGGGGAAGGAGTGCTGTTGGCATCTGGTGAGTAGAGTCTAGGCACACTGTTCAACATCCTGTGATGCACAGAACAGCCTGAAATGGGGGCTCAAAGGATTATCTGGCTCCAGAGGTCATTAGTGACACTGCTGAGAAACTGTGGCCTATGATAATTCAGTTCCTATCTAGAGCACATTTTTTTTTTTTTCTGAACACACCCCGTACAGTTTAGTTGGAAGAACTGTCTTGCTGTCTTTTCTAAAAAGGAATCATATTCTTTCTGAAGCAGGTACACTGGATAGAGTTAAGTGAAAAAGAAGCTATTTGGAGAAAACCCAGGTATGACAATGTGTCACTGCAGTGGGGGCCTGAGCCAGTTGGAGCTGCCCAGGGACCCCAGGCTGCCAATTTGTTCAGAATTTACAAAGTGGCAAATGAAATACCAGGTGTAAAGCTCTTGGCCAGTACCTGGCATGCGGTAGGCATTCAGTAAATGGCTCCCTCATTGCTTGTTTGCTTGTGGTGACACAATTTTGTGGTAGGTGGGTAGCTTTAACCACTGTTTGCAGAATTGGGTTTAAGCAAGGCCTTGCGAAAAAGCCTTGCGATTTTAGAAATTGACAGAACCTAGTGGTTGTTGTCTCTGTGGTTGTTCGTAGGTTCCTGCCAGGGTTTTGCTGCAAACTCCAGATTCTGTTTTTCAGACTGACTGCCTGTGATACACTTGAGCATTTGTTGAGGGTCTAATTTGCGGGGCTGTGGACTGCGTGTTGGTGGACACTGGTAGATAAGTGGCTAATTGGAGCCTGGACCTTTGTGATGTTTTCAGTCTTCCCAGGCAGATGATACTGGGATCCTGTATATACACTTACTCTGTTCACAGGCTGTACATATTATCCAGGAGACTTATATATTGGATGTACACCACTGCTAGCTGCCACTTACTCTGACCCATGGTGATCTGATGTGTGGCAGAGTAGAACTGCGCTCCATAGGGTTTTGGGACCTTCTGGAAGCATGTTGCCAGGACTTTCTTCTGGGTGGCTTTGAACTGCCAGTCTCTTGTTAGTAGCCAAGTGCTTAACTTCATGTGCTACCCAGAGACTCCATGGGGTGTATGAGAGAGTATTAAAAAAGGGGCCTAACGTAGTCCGGAAACCCTGGTGGTATAGTGATTATGTCCTGTGGCTGCTAGCCAAGAGGTTTGCTGTTCATATCTGTCAGACACATCTTGAAGACTTTATGGGACAATTGCACTGTGCTCTGTAGGGCCACTGAGAGTTGGAGTTGACTCGATGGCAGTGAGTTAGGCTAGGTCAACCTAGTCTGGAAGTTCAGGGCCAGTTTAACTCGGGAAATAACGTAGGCTGAGGTCAAGTGAATCAGGTTAACTTGGAGTGAGCTTGGGAGATGGGGAATGTAAGGCCAAAGCAAAAACCCCGGGAGGCAGCTGTGAGGAAAGGCAGAGTACTGTGACGGAGTGCATGACCAGGTGTGGAGTGGTAAGGAGCATAATAGTGAGGCTGCAGGTGCAGAATGGAGAAACCTTGTAGGGCCTTGTAAACAATACTGAGAGTTACTGATACTATTCCAAGACTCCTGTCACATCATCAAATTTATGTTTAAAAAGTGACATTTTTCCCCAGGGCATAACAGTTGGTCTCTATTTGTCTGGAGGAACAGAGAAAAGAGTAAGAGTCAGAGAAAGAAATGGAATGTGTGGCTGATTGCCTCCTTGAGCAACTGCCTCCTTGACCAGGAGACTGGAAGAACTGGGTGGTACCTGGCTGGCGTTACTAACCATTTTGGTTAAAAAAACTGTATGGAAGAATTCTTAGCAAAAGGGGGAAAGTGCAGAACAGAATCTGAAATTCTCATGGACTTCACACTTTCTGGATATATAGAGACTAGATCAACTTCTAAAACTGTTGCCCTAAGACAGCCTTTAAACCAAACTTTTAAACTGAAAATAATCCACTGACATGTCCTTAAAAGCACACAACTGTGTAGCTTAAGTAGCACATGATGTCTGCCTGGAACGTTACGAGCTTTTTAAGATCTGCCTGTATGGGATCAAATAGACAACAACAGCTGGAAAGTTCAGACAAGGGATGTTAATGGGAGAGGAGCATTTCAGGAAAGGAAGGCAGAATTGGTCGCATAGGGAGCAACGTAATCCATGTCACTGAATTAAACGTGTGGGAACTTGAACTGCTGCATGTTTTTGCTGTGTATCTTTTCTGTAACAACAAGAAGTAAATAAACAATAAATAAAAAGTTAAGGGTCTAAAAGCAAAATACCTGGCATACAAATTTTATTTTTAGAATTGTTCGTGGAGTGAGTGACCTTTAAATAATTATTTTAATCTCGGTAAGCACCAGTTTTCCTATCAGTAAAAAAGAATTGATAACAGATGATCCGTGGATAATTCTGTGTATGGTGCATGACCTACAGTGCTGAGTTACTGTTAACCTTTGATATACATGTTTAGTTGTGCTTAACAGCAACAAAAAAGTATATCCTATACTTTTTCATTTTTTATAAGTAATTTTTTTGTACTCTAAGGAATAAAATAAACGGTACTTAAAAAAATTTAAATACATTTTTGAGATGGTTGCCAGGTCACTTGCATTTTCAGAGTTCTTTTAATTTCTGAAAAATCAAACCTATACATTTAGATTTTTCTTCGTGTATGTTTTAATAACAACTTTATGGAGATATAAGCCACATGCCATGAACTTCACTTTTTTTTTGAAGTGCAAAGTTCAGTTGTTTTTAGTATTTTCACCAAGTTGTACCACTGTCACCACTGTCTAATTTTAGAACACTTCATCACCCCCAAAAGTAACCTCATTACCACTTGCAGTTGCTCCCCATTCTCTCATCCCCCAGGCCCTGGCAACCACTAATCTGCATTCAGTCTCTGGATTTGTCTCTTCTGGACATGCCATATAAATGGAACCATCCAGTATATGGTCTGTTGTGACTGGCTTGGCATAGTGTTTTCTGGGTTCCTCCGTATTAGACCACGTTATCTGCACTTTTCCTGTTGATGACTGAGTAATATTCTGTTGTGTGCGTGTAGCACATCTTGTTTAGTCATTGGTCACTTGCTGGACACTTGGGTTGTTTCCACTTTGGGTGATTTCTGAATAATGCTGCTGTGCAGCTGATGTTGTATCATGCAGATGGTCAGGAACGCTGTGGGTTTCAACCTTTATCTTTCAGGAAGATGGCTTTGCTCTGTTTTCTGTAGCACGCTCTGTTAAGTAAGGAGTTTGTTTTCTGAAAGACTTGTGTGGCGGTAAAGGTTCAATCACGTGTGTTAACATTGCTGAATTGAGAGAAATGACATTAAAAATGTGTGTCTGCCTCTTTGTCAGTTGAGGGGAATGTTTACAGTTCATGGTGCCAGTTCTTGCTTAGTTGTGCCAGTCAGAGTCCTTTGCTGTTCCTGCTGCCCGTTTGCAAGCAGGTATGTTGGAGTCTTCCCTCCTTTTTTCACTTGTCCACATTAATAGAATGTACCTGGCTGCCTAGTGCTGAGGTGGTGGCACTCATCTTGAGTGGTCATATCAGAGAACAAAAATGAGTGAAACTCAGAGTGGCCTCAGGTTTGCAGTTCAGAATGTAGACTGGTAAGTCTCAAGTCTGATGAGAACTGGTGTAGGACCTGTACTGGAGTGTAACTGCAGGCACAGTAAATATTAACAGTTGGTCAATGATTAAGCAAGAGTGTTTTCAGGGTGTAGGCAGATCACTAGGAAACTTCATACTTTGTCACATAAAGTGTGAAAAATAAAAGGTGTTTTATGTAAGGTGCACACAGTTTGGTAATGATGTTTAAATGGTAAATTAGCACAAATCAGTCAACAGCTGGCAAGGTTTGGCCTATCAAGTTTAGGGTACAGGATCTGTGAAACAAGTACATAATCTGAATTTTTGCTGTGCTTGTTTGTATTGGTTTGTCGCTGGTTCCTGTTAATGTTCATGTCAGTAGTGTTACCCAAGATTTCATTGAACAAGTTTAGCAAGTTCAGAGTGACTGGAAAATGGGTCCGTCAGTTGTGAAAGCAGTTACGGGACTTGACTGCTGATAAATGGTCATGTTTGTCAGGGGAAGCAAGTTAGTTATTTTTGGCCAGTAAATTCCTTATTGGGAAAAATTAGCTGTTTCTTAGAAGATAATGGATCTGTGCTAATCTCTAATTAGTCTACAGTTTCATCACTTAATAGATTTATTCTGTTATTTATTCAGGCGATGCTAGACGAATCTCATTGCAATTATATTATAAAATAACCATAACATTCTGTGTGCCTATTACCATGTTAAGGACTTACACATGTTATCTTGTTTATCCTCAAAGTACCCTACCAAAGTAGATAGACCCTGGGGACATATCTAATCGATAGATGGGTGACAAGACCCTCACATTAACTGACTTGCTCGAGGTCACACCGGAATAGCAGAACTAAACTTGGTCCTGGGAGTGGCTTATGCGTCATTGCAATCTCTTCCTCCTATGGTATGCTGGCTCTAAATGAAAATGGAAAACACATTATGGAAGATTAAATTTCATCTGCAGTTAAAATTCTTTAATTTTGTTATAAAAACTGTGTTCTGGTTAGAGCCTGTTGCTGGTTCTTACCATCTTGTTACTTTTCATTGCCTTGTGTGTGACTTAAGAAACTTCTTACTCTGTTTTAAGCACGTTTCCCCCATCTGTAGCAATGTCATAAGGAGGCCTGGTTGCTCAGTGGTTAAGCTCTTGGCTGCTTACTTTAACAAATGTTAACAGTTTGAAATCATCAGCCACTGTATCAGAGAAAGATGTGGCAGACTGCTTTCATAAAAATTTATGGTCTTTGTAAACGCCCTGGAGCAGTTCTACTCTGTTCAGTAATGTCACTGTGAGTCAAAATTGACTGGTGGCAGTGGATTTGGTAACAGTGTCATACAGTCTGTTGATGAAGCTGACCTCCAGGTTTCTGGAGGTCTTTATATGATCTGCACAAAGAAAGGAAGCTTAATCTGTCAGTGGAGATAAATTTTTGCTGCTTACCCTGCCATTGTGTGATGGTTTTGAGTTAAATAATCGGATTATGTATGTGGCTGTTGTCTTATTGAAAAACAAGGCTGTTAATACTGGCTATTTGCTTTTGGATATGGGATGTCAGAAGCCAGTAGAATTTGTCTGGATCTTGGGGTGGGGTGGGTGTGACTGAAGTATTGGCCCTGGAGCCAGAGCACGTGGGTTAATGGCGTGGCACTGCTAAGCCTCCTGACGCTGTGGTCCGTTTCCCTCCCCTTCCCAATGATGCGTGACTCACCATGGAGAGTTTTTGAGAGAATTAGATGAAAAATCATGTAGGAAGATGTGTAAGGGATGATTATACCCAGAACGAAGTGCCATGTGATGATTATACTTGGAAATCTTAGACTTGATTCAGTTTTCTCTTTGTTTTTTTGCTTTCTTGGATGACACATTAGCTGTATGTTTTCATTTTTCTTCTTTTTGTTTTTTCAGTGGTATGTGTGCAACAGAGAGAAATTATGCGAATCGCTCCAGGCTGTCTTTGTTCAGAGTTACCTCGACCATGGAACACAGATCTTCCTAAACAACAGCATTGAGAAATCAGGCTGGCTCTTTATCCAGTTATACCATTCCTTTGTGTCATCTGTTTTCAGCCTGTTTATGTCTAGAACATCTATCAATGGGTAAGTGAATCTTGGATATTGTTTTTTCTTTAACCTTACATTAAGAAAAAATAATAGAAAAGTTATGTTGTTCAAGATGTTGACTCGCTCACCTGCAACAGAATCCAAGGTTGTAGGTAGCAGTCAGCAAGCCAGCCTCTGCGTGTAGACTTTTTAAATCACAAGATGTTGAAAAACAGCCTCATTAGTCTGCACTTCCGTGACAGCAGTTATTTAGGGCAGTGCTTCCGAGACTTTGGTGTGCAGGGCAGTCACCTGGGGATGTTGTTAAAGTGCAGGTCCTGATTCAGTGAGGTGGGGTGGCAGGTGACTCAGAGTCTGTTTCCAGCACACCCCTTAGTAGTGCTAGAGCTTGGTGCCGGACCGTGGAGGAGCATAGTGTTTGGAACGAGGCTCCCAGTGTAGGCAGGCTGAAGACTGAGGTCTCCTTTGCATTAAGCACATTTCCCAGGAGCAAGGTTTTTTGGGGGGGGTGGGGTGGGGTGGGTAGAATTTAATTCATTGGTGCAGCAGTGAGTGAGGGCGTGTTTGGAGGGAAGGGTCCTGCATCCATTCTTACATAATATCTAGACTCACCAGAGTTGTATAAATTCATTGTGGAATTCTCCATCCCTAGAGTGGTTCCTACACATGAATTGTTTGGAGAAGCTTTAGGAGTGTTTTCTGCCCTTTCTTGGCCAAATTTTCAAACACCCCCAAGGCTCTAGAATCCAGATAACCAAATAAAAAAGTAATAATACCCATTGCTTTAAACCCCTGTGTTAGACCACTGAAAGCCACTGGTTGGACCCATTTTTCTACTGTCTTTTTTTCCCCTTGGGGCTTAGAGCCGGCTTCTGTTGAATGTCTGGATTCCAAGTGTATCATCTGGTCTTTAAGTATGTTTTTAGGCACCATGAGCGATTCCTCAAGATTTCTTACTTGCTTTTCTTCATTGTTTATGTGAAATTGCTGTAAGTTCACTTCATCAAACAGTTGTTGTTTTTATCTTGATAACGTCTTGGTCTGACATTTTGTTCCTGAAATGGGCTGCACTGAATTTCTGTTCTTTACTATTTAGGCTTTCTTTGGAAAGGAGATGAGAGTCACCATGGCTATTATTCTTAACCTTTTTGAGATCTTATACCTGTTTGAGGAGCCCTAGGTAGGGCAGATGGTTAACATGCTGGGCCACTCCCCAGAAGGTTGGGAGTTGGATCACCTGGAGGTGTCCTGGAAGAAGGACTCGGTGGTTTAAAAAAAATGCGCTGTGAAAAGCCATAAGGAGCTCAGTTGTCCTGTCACCTGTGGGATCGCTAGGAGTTGGAATTGACTCACTGGCAGCGGGTCCCGGCACCTATTCAAAAGTGATGAAAGATAGGAATCCTCTTCAAAAAGTACTTACATTCACTATTTTGCATGTGATTTGGGGGCTTTCCAGCTCTGACCTGCTTTCCCCACCTCTGTCCTGTTGGACCTGGTTAAGATTTCTTGCTCTGGAATTTCATAGTTCAGAGAGACAATGCAGTTGCCTTTTGACTTCTCTTATTTACAGTCCTTTTTTTTTTTTTTAAATCTTCCATAAGCATCCTAAACAAACAAACAAAACAAACCCATTGCTGTTGAATTGTAGACCCCTCCCCCAAAACCCGCCTCTTGCCATGCGCCCTGTTCTCGACTGAAAGCTTAGTTTTGAGTTCTTAACTGTCCATAGCAGTGGTGCATTACTACCAGGCAGGAGTGTTTCTCTCTTACAGGAATAATTACTGTGGAACCTTTTTGAATTAAAATGCTTATCTTACTTCCTTTGTGTTTGAAAGGGGAAGGCCGAGTAAGGAGAGACTTGATAGCTGTTTTCAGAGTTTATTTTAAAAGGAAGTGAATGTCCCTTCTATAGTCTGGCCCTATAGACTCTACATCTGAAGAGAATGTAGACTGTGGCCAGAGAACCTAGGTAGTTGGTCAAAACTGAAAAAAAAAAGGACGACAGTAACTTTGAGGGCTAAAGAAAAGCATGAGAGCCATACCTCTGGTATTGTATGTGCTTACCCAGAACCTTGTGTTGGTTTTGGGTCAACTCCCCATTGTGTGTGCTTACCCAACTAAATTAGTGTCTTGGTATGTTGGGTGGGGCAACTCTTGATTATGTGGGACTGCCCCACACACTGCCGGAAGTTTGATTTTTTGGCCTTGTTAACTGGGTACTGGAAACTCCGGTGGCCTTAGTGATTAGGAGTTATGGCTGCTGTCCAAAAGGTCAGCAGTTGGAATCCACCAGGTGCTGCGGGAAACCCTCCGGGGAAGTTCTGCTGTGTCCTGTCAAGTTGCTATGAGTTGGAATTGACTTGACAGTATTGGTTTTGATTTTGATTTTTAGCTAGATGCCAGTAGCAGCTCCCTAGTCATTGTGGCTATCCAGAACTCTTCTATCCATTCCCCAAACTGGACCTGACTGAGAAACAGTGGGCTGGGTGAATTTTGATTTGTTTTTTTGGCAATTTTAATCTTTCTGTGGGGCCTGCATTGCTTGTCATCCTTGGATATGTATGGGACATTGCTTCTCTCTGCTGCCTTTAAATGCAGACCAGTCAGGTGACTTCATGGGCTCTGGCCTTAGATCACCTCTAAGCTGTAGAATCCTCTGATTAGTAGTCAAGGTTCCTCACACCCCAGAGATGGCTGGGAAGTATGTTACTTCATAGCTGAGGAAGTGTAAGCAGAATAACAGCTTTGTAGTGTATCCTTGGTCCTGTGGTGAACAGGCATTCGTGTCTGAAACAGGCATCCAGGCATCCACAGCCATGCTGGCCGCTAACCTCTCCTACTCTTAACTCCTGTGCAGCTATTTCAGTAAGTTGTTCGTTTTTCTCAGATATACTTTCTTTGGATTGTTTTTCCTGTAGATATATGAACAGTTGGAGATTAAAAACAGCTTTTCTTTTGTGAGCTGTGATTTTCTCTGGTAAACAGTGTGGAGAGGAGCATCATGTTTATTAGTCTCTGGATCCTTCTCCCCTACTAACTTCCCCTGCAGCTTTCAGCATTTCTGGAAATGGAAGATTGACTATAAATATATTATTAGACTTGATTCAGCTCTCGTATGACCTTTGGGGGCAGAGGGTTGAAGGGGGTTGGGGAGAGTTTGTTACAAGAATGGGAGTGACCTTCCTTGTCTACCCTGGTCTGGTTTTACCAGGTGTACCGTGTTGCAGGCATCGTCCCAGTTACTCTGTAACAGACTGTACTTTAAAACAGCAGTAGAGCACATATTTCCCTCCTTCTTGCAAGAGAGTAGTTTGCAAACTGTCTTCCAGCTTTTAAGGAGGCAGTGCCTTTAGGAGCTGTTTCCACTGCAGAGGAAGGCCTAAGCCTGGGCTGCAGAGGCTCCAGAGGCCTCAGCCTGATCCCCACAGACCAGTTCCGCTTTTATAACTGCATTTAAAGAAGGGCCCTGCTGCTTAAAGGAGGATGAGGATCCCTGCCCTAGGATTTGTGAGCTAGAAAGCAGGTCCTAAATGTGAGATGTGTTTTGTTTCCCTAGGTGGTGCTTCCTTGAAACCTGGTTTGAGTGATAGGAGCTTTGCAGAGGGTTCTTTTTGATTTCATTTGAATTTTCCTCCATCTCTTTTTTCAAACAGTGGTTTTTAATACTTTTTTAGAATTGTTAGAACTAATGGGGCTCAGCCAATTGTGTAACATACAGATTATACAAGTATCAGTTGTGAAGTATGAGCCTGCTTCTTTAATGTGTATCGGCTGATAACTACAGGGACCTCTTTTTTGCCTCTTTAGTTTCTCTTAAAAACCTAATACACTAAAACAGTTTTTATTACCGATTGTTTAGTTTTAAATTCCAAATGGAATTTTTTTTTTCCTGGTGTCTTTCTGCCCAGTGGTGTGGTCCGCTTCTGTAAGTTAGTCCCTCGTGTTTTTTAATTGATACAGGAAACCATGGTGGCTTAATGGTTAACTGCTATGGCTGCTAACCAAAAACTCAGCCGTTCACATCTTCCAGGTACTCCCTGGGAACTCTGTGGGGCAGTTCTCTGTCCTGTACGGTTTCTCGGAGTCGGAATGATTCGATGACATTGGGTTTGGTTTTTGGTTTTTCTGATTTGCTGTTGCTCCTCGCACCTTTCCTTTCTGTTGTGACCTTCACGTTTGTCCTCCTTTCCCTTCCCTTCTCTCATCCTTTTCCCCTTTCTTTTATTCCCTTCCTTCTGCCACCCTTTTTGGTTTGTTCTTGACAACCTCCAAGGCAGTAATACTCTGAAAGCATTGTGAATTTTGCTTTTTTATCATCAATAAAACTGTTATCAGTTCAAAAGGCTGCTGGTGCTGAGTCACTACACACTTTGTGTTTGTGTATGTCTGTACACAGGTTGACTTATATAGATGCTTCCATTTTTGTCTTTCCCCAGGTTGCTAGGAAGAGGATCAATGTTTGTGTTTTCACCAGATCAATTTCAGAGACTGCTTAAAATTAATCCAGACTGGAAAACCCAGAGACTCCTTGATTTAGGTGCTGGAGATGGAGAAGTCACAAAAATCATGAGCCCTCATTTTGAAGAAATTTATGCCACTGAGCTATCTGAAACTATGATCTGGCAGCTTCAGAAAAAAAAATACAGGTACACTTTGTAGACAGGTTTGGGGTGCATTTCTTGCCTTTAGATGTGTTTCTTCTTGAAATTGTATTTAAAGTATGTGAGTCACTTCCATAACTAGGAATTAATAGAAACCGTTCCGTATCACATTTAAGTGGAATTTGAGAGAGAACGAATCTTTCCTTGGCAGTGTTTGTCTGGACTAGGACTAGCTTGGAAAAGGGAGGTCAGGTGTAGACTTGGTCCCCCGTCATCATCTGGCATTGAGACCCAGTAGTAGTTGAGAGAGTCAGGAAAAAGGCTCTTCTTGATTCAGTGTGGCTTCGGTTGAATGGGAGACGGTGCTGAGTGTAGAATGGGCAGTGGGGCTAGAGTCGGCCTGCCTTCTGCAGTATGGAAGCCCAGCCTAGCCTTGGAGAGAAAAGAGAGTTACGCAGGCACTCATTCTTCTGTGCACAGACATTGCCTCTTCTACAGACTAACCCTTTGGAGCAGAGTTGGATTAAGTGATGACAAAACATGGACCTTGTTGTCAGTCTGGAGAAGGGAAGGCCAAGTAGGGAGGTGGGTGGAAGGGAGGATTTCTGTAACCAGATATTTGATGGGATTTTATATGGAAGGAACAGGTAGATGTAGTGTCTGGTATAACCAGGCACAGGGGGATCTCTGAAGCTGAGTTACAGGTAAAGGGAACATGACCTTCCTAACAGCTTGAGCCATCCTGCTCCTTCTCACTGTCAGTGTTTAAATAGCTGGTAGGGTTTTGTACAGCAGAAGTCTTATATTGTGTGAGATTGACTTGTATGATTCGTAATGTCCCATTAAGCACCTGTATTCTGTCTCAGGTTAGAGCCTGGTGACTCTGTTGTGATAGTTGATGTATATTCATTTGATTAGAAATTAATTCACCATTTCAAAACTTGAGATGCTTTGACCTTTGTTATAATTGTATCCTTAAATGGTGCCATTCTGAACTCTCTTTGAAATGGACCTGGGGAGGAAGGTGTTGGAGACCTGTCTTCAGGTAGTTGCTTCTATACCCCTTCCTTTCATTGTTTGCTGGTAGAGATGCCTGTCTAAAGAGAATTGTCAGTGACACTTCAGATGTTTGTATTTGTAATTTAAATGTATCTCAAGTTTTCAGGATATGTAACCTAGTCAATTTATGCACCATATAAAAATGTTTAGCTTTATTTTTTTCTAATGTGCAGTGCATATGGGGTATATGCCAAAGTTCTTTTGTGATTGACTTAGATGGGAAGTGTATATTGCTGGCACTTCTTCAATTAGTATGAAGTAAAAACTTATGGAAGTGGCCGATTTTGTACCCTTGGCATGGTTTGTGATTTTAATGAGGAAGCGTCTTACTAGCAACCTGGTCGTTCAGCAGTTAAGCACTCAGCTGTTAACCCTGCAGCTCGCAGTTTGACCCACCAGTGGTCTGTGGAGGAAAGACCCAGTGGTACACTCCTGTAATAATTACAGCCTAGAAAACCCGAAGGGCAGTTCTGTGCCACCTGTGACCACTGAGAGTTAAAAGTGACTCAGCAGCGTGCAGCAACAGTGTTATCTTGATTGCTGACATGTAGGGTTGGCAGTGTGGAAGACTCTTCAGCTTAATTCTACCCTTTTTTTTCACTTCTTTTTAGAGGTAGCTGTTTCTTGTTTCTTCTTAATATCTAAGTCCATGAGAAACTGACTTTTTAATAAAGGCTCTGGATGGCATAAGTTGATTAAACGGAAAATGACCATATTTTTCCTTACTGTTGCAAGAGGTCATTGAAGCCAGAAATCCCCGTTGAAAAATTTAAGTATATGGCTTTGATTTTTAAAACAGTAACTTTTCTTTATAGTGTTGGCACTTTGGTTTTTATTCAGGATCTAGGAAAATAATGACTGCTTTGTCCTTTCATTAAGGAAAAAATATTTTAAATTCTACTGGGAAGAAAACTGTTACTTTGTTTTTTGAATGCCCTGCTTTTAGGATTAGAAGTGCTGTTTTGGAGAAGTCATAGACACAGGAGGGGTTATACAATTAATTCTTGATTGTTGCACTAATGAGCATTCCTACAGTTCAAATGCCAATAAAGTCTTTTGGGCAGAAGATAATTTGGTAGCCTATTGACCTTCCTTGGAACCCTGAGTGGTTCAGTGGTTAGGAGCTCAACTGCTAACCAGAAGATTGGCAGCACAGATCCCCCAGCCACGCTCTGGAAACCCTTTGGAGCAGTTCTGCCCTGTCTCATTGGGTTACTGTCAGTTGAATTGACACGATGGCAATGGGTTGGGCTTTTTTTTTACCTTCCTTAGTTTGCTTAATGTTAAAAAGTTAAAGTTAGTAATGGTGGAGGAAACAAGTGTGCTGGCAAGATGCTGAGTGGAAGTAAATCCACACGGGCAGACTACATACAGGTAATCAAAAATGAATTGTGTGTGTGTGTGTATGAAAATACAAATCTTTACTGTGTTTTTTTAAAAGAACTTTATCTGTTAACCTATATAGATTTCAGATTTTTCTTAAAATATTATAGTTAAGAATTCTGTTTCTCATGTTAATATCCTCTATATTTTCTTTTTTAAAACAATTCATTTTATTCTTTGCTGTTGAAAATACACACAGCAGAGCATATGCTAATCCATTGGTTTTTACTTGTACAGTTCATGATATTCTATTTTTCAAGGTGTAAAACCGTCTCACTCTCCGTTGCTGAAATGTCCCTCTTTCACATAAACTCACTGCCCCTTAAGTTTCCTGTCCGATCTCTGAAGTTGCAGTTGTCATTTGGAGTCCACATACACAGTTCTTACAAAGAACACAGTGCTCAAGGCAGACATTCCTTGGTAGTTAAAGGGATATTTTTGGTTTAAGGTTTAAAGATTATCTCAGAGCAGTAGTTGAAACTGTTTATCCTCCATGACTTCAGAGTATCTGGATTCCTTGAGAATTTAAAATTCTGTCTTACATTTCCCTCCTTTTGATCATAATTCTTTGTATAATCTTTGATCAAATTGTTCAGTAATGGTAGTCAGACAGCGTCCAGTCGTGTTTTCATTTTTTTAATGAAAAGATTTTAGAAACTGAAGTGCAGATTGCCCTTCACTTTTTAAAAAATTGTACTTTAGATGAAGGTTTACGGACCAAACTAGTTTCGTATTAAACAGTTGATGCATGTATTGTTTTATGATGTTGGTTGCCAACCCCACTGCAGGTCAGCGCTCTACCTTCTCAACGTTTGGTTGCTTGTCACTAGCTTTCCTGTCCCTTCCTGCCCTCTAGTCTTTGCCCTGAGCTGGCATGACCCTTTAGTCTCATTTTGTTTTATGGGCCTGTGGAGTCCTTGGCTGAACCCCAGGACTAAATTCCTTACTGAGCTGAAAGGATGTCTGGGGCCATACTCTGAGGGTTTCTTCAGTCTGCCAGGCCAGCAAGTCTGGTCTTTCTTCTTGAGTTAGAATTTTCTTTTACATTTTCCCCCAGCTCTATCCAGGACCATCCTTGGTGATCTCTGACAGAGGAGCCAGCGGTGGCAGCGGGGCACTACCATCTAGTTGTTCTGGATTCAGTCTGTTGGAGGCCCTTTGTAGATGTTCTCTGTTAGTCCTTTGGACTCATCTTTCTCTTGTATCTTTAGGTTTTTTCATTCTTCCTTGCTCCCAAAGGGGTATGACCATTGTACTATCCTAGATTGCTGCTCAGGGGCTTTTGAGGTCCCAGACTCTACTCACCAAAGTAGAATGTAGAACATTTTGTTTAGAACCTCTGTTATGCCAGTTGAGCTAGATGTTTCCCAAAGACCTTGGTCCTCACAGCCTGGAACCTAGCCATTGGGTCTCTCAGGGAGTTTGGATGTGTTGCTGTGAGTTGACTCTGTGGCAACATGTTATGGAGCTTCTATGGACTTTGCCTTGTACACATTGTGCTGGCTTACCAAGTATTGTGTATTATCTTAACCTTCATCACAGTTACCACTCAGTTATTGTCTAAATCCCCAACTCTCCCCTCCCTACTAACCATCAAAGATAGTTTCTTTTTATGTATGAACTGTTTCAATGAGTTTTTACAGTAGTGGTGTCATAAATATTTGTCCTTTTGTGATTGACTTATTTATTGCATTTCATTCAGTATACCTCTATGGTCTGAGATGCTTCACAGATTCATATAATTGCTTTGTTCCTCTTATTCTCATGTGCTGAATTCTTTTGGTTTCTGGATTTCTTTAGTTTTTGTTGGGACTTTGCTTTCCTTCTTTATTTTGATAAGTAGGTTTGCTTACTTTCTTAATGGTTACCTGCGTTTGAACCATCCTGTTATTACTTGGTATTACCTTGTCTTCTTTTCCATTAGAAAGGTCTGTACCTGCACTGTTGCTTCCTCCTCTGTTTTTTGTTCTGACATTGTCATTTACAGATTAACCTCTTTGGTTCCTTGTTTTAATTCTTTTTATTTTGAGTAGTCCTCAAGAGATCATTTCCTAGGCTGGTGTTTGGCTGGTCCAATGTCGTGTCCTAGATTCAGGCTGTGGTCTAATGATGTTTGTTCTCAGACTGAAGGAATCTGTTTAATAATTCTTGCAAAGTTGGTTTGGTTTTTACTTACTCCCGTAATTTTGGCTTATCTGGAAATGTCCTAATTTCGCCATCACATTGGAATGAGAGTTTTACAAGCTGTATTATTTTTGGTTCATAATTTTTTTTTAAAGTTGTCTTGTATATGTTAATCCATTGCCGCCTTGTCTGTGTGGTTTCTGCTGAATAATCAGAGCTCGGTCTTAATGCTTCTCTACATGTGACTTTCTGTTTTTGTTGAGCTGCTATCATAATTTTTTCTTTGTTTTTAGTTTTAGCAAGTGTGATTATCATTATGCCTTGGTTTTTTTTCTTTGGGAGTCTATCCTGTGTGGGATTTGTTGACTTTCCTGGATGGGCAGCTTTTCATTCTATGTGATATTACGGAAGTTTTCTGTTAGCAGTTCTTCAGTGATCCTCTGTTTGTCTTCTATTTTATCTTCCTCTTCTGGAACTCCAATCACTGGTAAATTTTTAGTTTTGATTGTATCCCACATAATTCTTGTGGCTTCTTTAGTTTTCTTTGTTCTTTTTTTCTGATTTTTTCCTCAGAGTTATACTGTGTTTGCCTTTAATTTTCTCAATCCTGTTTTCTGTCATTTCATACCTGCTCCTCAGCCCTTCTGTGACACCATCCATTATGAAGTCTCGTCATTTATCTTTTGGATTTGTAATTGTTGTTTTTGTATAATTGCAAGTTGTGAATTTATTTTGGCATTTTGTAACTGTGTTGTTTTCACGAATTCTTCCATGAATGTGTTTTTTCGTCATTTTTGTCTGCTTTTTGCTTCATGCATTGTATAGCCCTCAATATTAGAGATTTGAATGCCCTGTCAGATCATTCTAGTACCTTTTCTTCTACTGGAAAGTCATCTGGTGCTTTGTTTTGAATGCCTATTGGAACCATCCTGTTCCATTTTTTTCTTTTCTTTTACATGTTTTGATACTACCTACTGTCTTTGGGACATTCAATGGTTATTTTTGTGTATTTATTGTAGATCTGTTTGTTTCATCTTGCTTTTTTGTTTTATCTGGCTGTGTCATAGCAGATGGGTGGTGTATTCTTTGTTGTTTGCTTGTCTGTGGCCACAGTGTTTTTTCATGTCCTTGTCCTAGTAGGTGGGGCTGGTTGCTCAGCTGCGGTGCAGCAGGGCAGGTCCAGCTGAAGGAGAGGGACTGGGATAGGTTGTTTGTGGCATGTACTGGGGCCAACAGGATAGGCCAAGAGCCAGTGCTGGGCAGGTTACAGTAAGTTCTGCCTGTGCTGCTCAGGGTGTGATGCTCAGCACATGGCCAGGTAGGTGGGAAGGAGCATGGAGTTGTGAGTGGAGGTAAAATGGGTATGAGAAAGAGGGGAGGGAGGGAGAGAAACAGGAGCCCAAACCAGCCGACCCAAGAGTGCTAGGGGAGCTTTTGGTTGGCACAAAGAATGGACACCTAGAAGTGGAAAAAAACAAAAAGGAAAAGAAAAAAAAAGTATTTAAAAATTTAGAAAAGAAAAAATATGAAAAGATAAGGTTCCTCAGGGGTCCCACCAGTGCTGATGCAAAGACTGGGAAAGTGTCTCCGAGGCTGTGTGATATAACCTGACTAGAAGGGGTGTAGGTGTCATACTGTGTCAGATGTTCAGGAGACAGTAGAGTAGAGAGATGAGAACTGGCAAATAAAGAAAGACAGGATGCAGAAAAAATAAAAAAATTTCCTAAGGATTCCCTGATGGGGGTGTGCAGACTGGGGACATGGGTCCTAAGCTGTGCAGTACAGCCCAGCTAAAAGGGACTCCCAAGCTATGCTAAGAAAAAACAGACAAGACAAAACACAACAAAGCAAAATAAACAAAAACAAAGCAAAGGAAAAAAATAAGCTCCAAGGAATCCAGCAGTGTGGCATCATGGACTGGGGAAGTGGTTCTGTAGTTGGGTGGCAGCCCACAGCCTTCCAAGAAGAGGCGATGTTGGCACAGGGAGCCTGGTGTTCGAGAGAACAGAGGGGGAGGTGGTGGGGAGCATGGAGAACCCAGAAGAAAGGGAAAAAAGCAACACCAGCTACTGACACATGGCACGCAGGGAGCCAGCCAGTGGAAGGTAGAGGTGAATCCAAGAGGCCAGGGCTAACTGGGGCTGGCAGGAAGCAGAGGAAAGGGGGGAATGGGGACAGGTATATGGTGATGTGAGTCCTGCCGGGAGCACCTGAAGGTCATTTTGCTGCTCTGTCTGCCAGTCTCTGATGTAGATGGGGCAGGTCCAGGTGACACAGATGCTGCCCTTCCACCGCCTGAGCCATTGCAGCTAGCTGGTAGGTATCAGAGGTGGAGCAGCAGGGAGAAGCTGGGAAGTGGGAAAGCATGTGTCTCTGGTTGCTAGGTGCATTGTCTTTGACTGGAGTTTCTGGGAATCTGCTTTTCCAGGCTCCCTGTCTGCCCATCTCTGAGTCCAAAATGGTGAATCCACACTGGGTTCACAGATGGGGACTTCCTCTCGTATTTCTTGTGCCGTCTGTGGTCTGTCAGTGTCTTAGTCTGTTCTGTGTTTGGCTGAGATCTTCATCTCTTGACTTGACACTCTGGGTTCCAGGGTTGACATTTGTCTCTGTCTTACTTAGTTTTTTTTGGGTCTTGGCTTTGGAGAGATGGATGACAGCTTGGTGCTGTCTGTCTTTGATGACAGATGTTGGCCAGAAGTCCTCCCTTCACCCTTAAGCCACTGTACTGGAACCTTTATTTCAAAGACTGATCGTTTTGTTCATTCTCATCTTCTGTGGAGACATTAACCTGAACAGCATAGTTGGAGACTTTCCAAGTTAAGTTGTAATTTTTACTCTGTCAGTGATTTGCAGTATGACCTTGGACAAGTTGCCTCTTTCATTTTTCTAACAAGAAAAGGAAAATTCTGATAACTTGTTAGAACTCCGAGATTAATACACAGTGTAAGTGGGGCTAAAAATTTTGTCTTCTTCAGTGGAACTGCATTTATACATAAAAATCACAGAACAGAGGAAAAGATGAAGTTCGGGTTCTGGAGGTATAGGGTTAACTGTCAGCGCTGTAGCCATAATTTTCGAATATGAACATATAATTTTACCATTCAGAATTAGCAGCATGGACACTGTCTGTCTCCAGCTAATTCTGAGGTAGATTTTCTGAGATGATTCTGCATTAAACCAGGTGCTGACATGTTTGGCTGCTGCTTCATTGCAGAAAGACCTATGGTGGTTTGCTGTACTTTCCAGCCAAGTTCGTGATTTTCTCCCTGTTTTACTGTTTTAAATTGGCCGTGTAAGGAGCCCTGGTGTTGCAGTGCTTGGCTTGCTAAACCAAAGGTTGGCAGTTTGAACTCACCAGCTACTCCAGTGCTTTGTGGGAGAAAAAACCAACCAAGCCCACTGCCGTTGAGTTGGGTCCAACTTATAGCATCCCTGTAGGTCAGAGTAGAACTGCCCCATAGGGTTTCCAAGGAGTGCCTGGTGGATTTGACCTGCCGACGTTTTGGTTAGCAGACACAGCACTTAACCCACTGTACCCTCAGCGCTACCTGTGGGAGAAGAGACCTGGTGATTTGCTCACATAAAGATTGAAGTCTTGAAAGGCTGTGGGGCAGTTCTGTGTCCGGTAGCTATGAGTCACAGTTGACCAAAAAGGACGGCGGCAACAATGCCTGACTTATTTCAAACAATATTCAGTGCTATAAAATGTCTGTACAGCAAAGACATCTGGTGAGTCCCCTGAAGTTTACTACAGTGATGTTCTGTAGGAGGTTTATTTTAGTTAAAATCTAGATTAGAGTGCTTTGTTTTGCTTTTTTTCATCTAGTGTTCAAAGAAACTATAAAATATCATTATGCTAATGAATTTTCAAAACAGCCATTATTTTATTTGAGAATTTTTCAAGATCCTTCCATGCGGTCTGCTCAGCATTATCAAAGACTTGTTTACCAGAGATCCTTTTTTGTGTTTCTTTTTTCACCTTTATCTGTTGTAACATGTCTCCCTACCACATACCGATCCATAACCAAGCAGAAGTAAGTCATTTAAGGAATTGCTTTGGTGCTTTAGGTAACAAAGACTCTGTTACAAGAATGCCCCCTTTCTGTGGAAAATCATTGTGAGCACTAGCAATGTTCTTGGTTTTTTTTCCCCTCTTATGTGCTTGCGAGCTGAGGGTGGTGTTTTAACCATGCCCTTCATCTGTAAGTTAATTGGATATCTTAAGCTTTATCTTTTCCTATGTAGTTCTCAGATGTGGAGCCTGCAGAGTATGAGGTGGTATCTCTCTAGGGGAAAGAAATATATTCAAAAGGCCCTAGGTTGTAAAGGGAAGTTATCTTACATCACCCCAAGCCATTCTTTAGACTGGGAAGGGCCAAGGACTAGAAAAGGAGCCCCGGTTGCTGAGTGGTTAAAGTGCTAGGTCTCTAATCGAAAGGTTGGAGGTCCAAACCCACCTCCCACTCTGTGGGAGAAAAGACACTTGATTTGGTCTCATCAAGATTTCTGGCTGGGAGAAACTGTGGGTGTTCTCCTCTGTCTTGTAGAGTCTCTGTGAGTCTGAATCGATTCGATGGCACAGAACAACAGGACTGGAAAACATGAATCTATGATGTATTCACTGGATTAAGAAATTCCAGTGAATGTTAAAAAGCAGAACTCTCTGGTGTTCATTACTTTACATTCAGGAATTTGATGCTCAGGTTTCATAACCAGCTTTATCACCTTATATCTTCATATTTCCTAAAACAAGAATGACAGTTTTTAGAAAGGAAATTTTATATGCTTTTAACTTTGGAAATAGGGGATTGATTATACTAGATGTAAGAAAATAGGGTTGTTATATGGTGATTAATATGGTCTCTTGGCTGACTGTTTAATTACTACAAACATAAATAATAAATGAAGATTTGAATTTTCTTTGCTTTAGGAGGCAAAATTAGAATCTTAAGTGGCATCTCAATTCTTTTAAAAGGTTATCTTTAAGGGGGCTTGTATTAATCCAGTTCTTTCTGATTTTTCCAGAGTGCTTGGCATAAATGAATGGCAGAATACAGGATTCCAGTATGATGTCATCAGCTGCTTGAATTTGCTGGACCGCTGCGATCAGCCCTTGACTTTGTTAAAAGATATCAGAAGTGTCTTGGAGCCAACTAGAGGCAGGGTCATCCTTGCCCTGGTCCTGCCCTTTCATCCCTATGTGGAGAACGGTAAGTGTGATCTGAAGACGGTCACCCTTGGATAGATGTTTATTGATATTTATGAGTTTATGCTGTGCATAATCAAACCTTTTCTGGTATTTTTTAGAAGAGCCTGGAATTAAAAATACAGTTAGCTCCTGTAAAATGGCACCTAGGTTAAATGCATTTTAATGTGAATTTTATGGAATCTAAGTTATTCTGGCAGTAGTAAAAAATTAATACTCGGCTGAGTCTTCCTGCTTGTGATTGAAAGCCTAAAATGAGTCCGTATTTCCTGGTTTTAATAGAGGTTGAACCATTTATTTGTTAGCTTGGAAGCTAAGTCAGGCAATAAATGATGCCTTTTAATCTACTCATATACTTGCCGAATGTCATAGCAGTTTTCTGTTGCATTTTACATCTTCCACATTCTAAAAGTGATAAATGCTGTTCCCTGTTTTTTCACCTCTTGAAGGCCATTTGCATTCCAACGTGCACCATTTCTTTGTGTCACATTGGAGTTTGTGATTGCTTAGGCTTGCTCTTTGGCAGTACTGAGTGAAGATGATATTGGAAGAAATGGTTTGATTTCGTATCACTTCATGTTTACTCTGACTTCTGGCTGAAGTCACCTTAATTCATCGTTTAACTCACTCCTGTGGTTTGCATTTCAGGTTGTGTTCAAAGTTACGATCCTCAGCCTTGGCTTTGGGTTTTCTTAAGTTAATGCACATTATTTGTTATGAAAGTAATGCATGTTCATATTGTAAAATCTTTTTCTACTTTACTGCCTGGTTCAGCCTTGGGTTCAAAACCCCCAAGAGCTTGCAGACATTTTAAAGAAATCCAGTAATATTTCGCAGGTGTCACAGTTATCAGCTGCCTGTGGAGCTCTGTGTTTTGAGGACTGATGCTTGCCTCTGACCATAGAGTTTTAGATGGGTTTGTGCTGTCACTCACTTGCTACTCATTTTCTCTTGTTGTTCCTTTTTTTTCCTTCATGGGTTGAGTGTTTGTCTTAACATGCACCAAATGGTTTTAGATTTGTGTTGATTAATAGTGAGGAAAATGGGGAAATCTTTGGACACGGCTTGGTAGAGAGGAGGAAAACAGAACAGATATCCCTCCCTTTTCCTATTTCTTTCCCCAGTTTTGCTTGCCTGCTGTTGAAGTACTTGCCACGGTAAAGGCATGTTGTGATATTGTGCTGCACAGTGGAAAACCTAGTAAATAAACATCTTCCTTGATAATTCAGAGCCCCAACCTTACTTCAGGCTGTTCCCAGTTTGATCAAGCCTGGCTCACATCGCTCCCCATTTGCAATCACTAGTCCTCAGGTTGTAGGGTTTTGTGGCTGGTTGGGGCACCCATGGTGGGACTTTAATGCTACTCCCTGGCCTAGCAGGAGGTGGAGGAAGAGGGCCAAGAAATACCCTCTGAGTATGACTTCTGCTTCCTTGTGTTCCTGGCTCTAAAAATGGAGAGGAAGTCAAATTGGACAAGAGGGCAGTTTCCACTAAGGATTCAAAACAAACTCCTTGATTGTGGATTGGACAGCATGTTGCTTATTGAATTGAAGGAATCTCACATTGCAAACCTGAGACTAGCAGCCTTGTTGCCGTGGTTGACGACCTGTGACCTGTCAGTTTTGCAGACTGCTCTGTGGAGCTGTTATTGGTCCCTTTCTCGGAGTCACTAATTAGATCCTGATGATTTTCCATGTGGAACTGGGGAAGGACTGTGACGTCCAGAGCAATCTGGCTGTGTGCGTTCACAAGCACAGGGCTGTGGGGAGGATATCTGCATACTTGGCTCCATTTACTCTTTAACAAAAAGCAGGTGTAGGTGAGTTGATTGCCTGTGCAATTTTTTGGGTCTGTCTTGAAGTTGGACCATAGCAGTTTTGTTACTTAGATTAATATGCAGGGGGAAAAGCAAAAGGCCTGATTCTGATTCCATTTTGTTTAGTTAACTGACACAGTTTTGGTTAAGTGTTGTTAAATATGGGGAGAGTTGTTTCAAGCTCTAAAAAAGAGAGAAAGTATCCAGTCAAGGAAAGAATTACACAGTGAAACCTGTGAGAACCAGAAATCAAAGGGGCTGCCTTGTTTTTCTAGGTCTTCCAGGTTTTCCACCTTGACAGAGTTACAGTCTTACCACTTTGCTATAGCTCATTTTAGTAGGAAAAATTTGGGTCTTCCTTCTCTGAAGTACTTAGGTTCCACCCGTCACAGATTTTATTGTATTGTAGAAATGGAAGTTAAATGGTATGTTTAAGTTTCAAAATTACAATTTTCAGCAAAAATCAGTGTAGGGCAAAAAGTTAAAGCAGCTTGCAACAGGGAATGTAGCAATGAAAATTTCTTATCTACCCCGGTCCCCTAGGTTTCTGGAATATTCTTCCAAAAGTAGCCTAAGTGGATGGAAGCATGTGTGTATATATAAGATCTTAGAAATGGTTTCTATGAAGCGGAAGCCTGTTACAAAAACCTGTGTTGCCTGTTTGCGTTTAAATACATCTAGGAAATTGTCCTTATCAGCACTTGTGCATGGGTGTCATTGTGTGGATATAAGCTGGAGCTCCGGTGGTGCAGTGGTTCAGAGCTGCCACTGCTAACCAAAAGATGGGCGGTTTGAATCCTTGAGAGCTCCATGGGGCAGTTCTGCTCTGTCCTTTAGGGTCCTTAGGAGTCAGAATCACCTTGACAAGAGATTAGGTTTTGGGTATTTATTTATGCTGTGCTGGAGCCGGATTGTACAGCTCTTGAGCTGACTATTAAATTCATAGGAGTTGAGTGAAATGGTTTGTAAACATAGTTAACATTAAAATTGGCCATGGTGGGGATGGGGTACTTACATCATGGAAGCTGATGGACACTGCACATAACTTCCCCTTTCCCCAGTGGGTTGTTAAACATTTACCCAGAGAGCACTAGATATTTGGAAATTTCATCTGATGAGGCCCCTACTGTTGTATGTTATATCAGCAATTACAGATATAGAACAATCTCATGCAAGTTTATGTATGTATCAAGACACTTTCTGTTTGAAGAAACAAAAAGAGCAACTAAAAGTAGCTTATAAAAATTAAGGACTTATTTATTTGTATACAGAAAAATGGTTCCAAGATTAATCAGTGATACCGCTTGTTCCAGTGAAGTCTGGAGCTTGCTTGCTTCCATCTTCAGCGTGTTGACATTTCTGCTCGTAATTATGTGACTGATGTAGCGCCCAGGCTTTGCATGTACACGTGACAATGTCTTGAAGAGAAAAGGAGTGTTTTCTCCCATGTGTCCTTTTTCTATTAGTGAGGGAAACCTTTCCTTGAAAGCTCCCCAGCACCTGGCACCGGGGTCCCACTGGTGAGGATGGGGCACAGGCCCCTGCCCAGCTCACCCTGGCCAGGGGAGTAGATCATCAAGGGACACTCTCTGGGGAAAGGAGTTGTGTGTCCTGGGTGTCTTCATGCTGTGGGGCTCTTAGCCCATAAGGAAAGTGGCAGGGATGTGGCTGTTGGATCTTCTGCCACAGAATATCTTCATTCATTTAAAAACTGGAGATACAGTTAGCCAAAAAACAGACCCCTGCTTCTCCCCGGCAAAAGACCTTGTCTTCATGGAGCGCACATTCTAGTGAGGAAGACAGACAGGAAACAAATGGCATATTGATGGCAGTAAGTGTGACAGAGAAAAATAAACAGCAGAAGCAAGAAAGGAGCTTCTGATCTTGAGGGCTGAGTTAGGACACTAATTTTGAAGAGGGTGCTTAGGAAGGGCCTCATTGAGATGATGTCGAGAGAAGGCTTGGAAGTGAGGCTTAAAGGAGACTGATATTGGTACACTTCTAAAGGTGAAACAAACACTTGGTTGGAGAGGAAGTTCTCCAAGTAACTAGCCTGTTTTCCTAATACCATTTATTGAGTGATCTGTGATTCCCCCTGTTATTTTGAAATGCCATCCTTATCGTAGACAAAAGTTTTATACATGTTTGGTTCTATTAATCTTTCTATGTATGTGCCACTACCAAGCTGTTTGAACTACTGTAGTTTTATCATAGATTTTTAATATTACGGCACTTGTTTGTTGTCACTGAGTGGATTCTGACTCACAGGGACTCTGTGTACAGAGTAATTGCTGATTGTAGGGTTTTCAGGGCTGTGCCTCGTCCCCCTTAATCACTGTAGGATATTCCTGGCTTCTTGACTTGCTTAATGGATCAACGTCATCACCAGCTTTCTAGTCCCCCTTCTCCCCCATTATGCGTTTTAGGGAATATTAGACAATTATAGCATGTGTCTTCCCATTTTAAAATTTCTTAAATTCTTCAATAGTATAACATTTTCTTCATAAAGATTTTAAAATGTTCTTGTTAGATATATTATGATTTTTTTTTTTTGCGTGTGGGTGTATGAGAGAGAAATGAGAAATATTGTGAATAAGAATTTTTCTTCCATCATATTTTTGAATGACTATTATGGATACATACAAAAGGAATAGATTTTGGTGGGGGGTGTAGACTGATGTTGTAAGCATTTACTTCACTGAATTATTTTAGTGTGTCCAGTGATTTCCTTATGGGTTGTCTTACGTTTTCTGGATACACGGTTATATCTCTGCAGATAGTTTTGATACTTCCTTTCCATTTTTAGACCTTTTTTTTGGGGGGGGTCCAAGTGCATTTGTAGTTATTTCTAGAAAATGTTAAGAAATAGCAAACATTTTGTGTCTTGGTTCTGATTTTAATGAAAATGTTTTTCCTTTAAGTTAACCATGATGTCTTTTGGCTTGAGGAAAATTTTATTTTGTTGTTTTTTTTTTTTTTTTAGTCCTGTTTTATTAAGAACTTAAAAAAAATCAGTAATCAAATTGTGTTTTGTGACCTGCGTTTTCCAGCGTTTTTGGAAATGATCATTCACGTTGTTTTGCTTTCTGACTTATGAAATTAATAGTAGTTTTCTAATTAATTACATTTCTGGACTTTAGACAGCATAGTCTTTAATGCAGTGCCAGAGTCTGTTACTAAAGTCTTAGATAAAATTGTTAGCATAAAGATTATTGTTAAAAGTAATTGGTCTGTACCTGATCTTTACTATGCTTTGGTATCAATGTTCTGCTGGTTTTATAAAAAATAATTTGGATTTCCCCCCATCTTTGGCCTGGAACAGTTTAAGTAGCTTTGGGGTTATCTGTTCTTTGACCTTGGTCGAGTTCTGTGAAACCATCCAGGCCTGGGCATTTTGGAAGGTAGCTCTTGATAACGTTCCTACTTCTGGGGTCGTTTGTCTGGTGGATTAGACGTGCTTATCCTAAAGCTCCCACCATTCTAAATGGAAAGAAGCAGGACTGCATAGTGGAAGAAGCTTGGGCTTTGAGATCTGACCTGTTTGAAATACGAGTCAGGATTCATGGTCTGTGTTTTCTGGGTCTTTCATTAATCTTAATGTTTTAATCTGTAAAAACGGGGCTAATGCTGGTCTTGGTGTTTGTTGAGAGGATTAAATAATCTCATGTCTAGGATAGTTCCTAACAGATGTCTATCTTAGTACTGGTATTCGATAAATGTTAGCTTTGTTTCTTTCTTCCTTGTTCTGTTACTTCGTCTTTATTTGTAGCTTTGTTGATAATACTTTTTCCTAGTTCTTCTGATCCAAGTGTTTGTCACTGTCTTCTAGTTCTTCCTGCAACTCATTACAACAGTCTGGATTGGAGGCCTTCACCTGTGTTTTAACTTTATGTCAAAATCTGTGCCTTTGCCATCAGCTTCCTTGACTTCCCGCTACAGAAGTGCCACCATGTACCTCTTAGCTGAGGTGTTCAGCTTCTCTCACATCTTACGTAGTAGTGAAAAGAGAAATTACTTACCCTGACAATCCCATGGATGTCTTTTGGTATGTGGTTTTAGTGCCTTTGCCTGGAGGGTAACGTAGGTACCTGCTAGCACCATGTCTCTGTCCCTTGCCCTGTCGTTCCCTTTTTATTGTCATGGAAAACCTAAATCTGAACAAAAAGGAATAGTTGAATCTTTACTGGTAAACATTTGTCTGGGTGCTCAGAAAGCAGGAAAATTAAGGGACTCAGCAAACAGACTTTACGGAGCAGGGTGAAGGTGGATGATTCACCTCATTACAAGACGTGTGGGGAGTGATGCCTGTCAGAGGGAATGCTGAACAGTGGTTTTCTGTAGAAATGTTGTTCATTTGAGCTGGGTTGGTAGTCTGACGTGGTTTTTACCAGGTGGAGTGGAAGAACGTGTGCAGAAGCACAAAGGTGTGAACAAGCTGGGGTCAGGATAGGGCGGGTTCAGCAGGGCCCAGGAATGGGGTACAGAGGAGGTGCTGAATTGTGGATTAGTATTGCATTCAATAGTGGTGGGCTAGGTGGATGGACAAAGAATTTTCTGTTGGTTGCTCTTATGAATGATCTTAGGGGGAGCAAAACTTTCTTTGAGAAATTGTATTCCAAATTTCAGTTTATAAGCCAACCTTTGAACACAGTTCTTGCCTACATTGGGAAAAGCGTATTCGGAGTCCGATAGTAGTTTATCTTAGGGAATTTGTCTCCTGGTTAGTTATGCAGAGAACTGTGTTTTCAGCTCTGGAGTTGAGTACCAAGGTGTAATGACTTCAGAAATGTGAAGTAAATGTTCTAGGTAAACATATCTTGCCACCAAGATGGAGTTAGTGCCCCTTCCTTTCTTCTTGCATCTAGTTTAGAAGTTCATTTATGTCCCCCAAGCCTGTGTTCCCCACAGTTGGGCAGGGGATGTGCACTGTAGAGAGTACACAGTTTATTTTACCGTGTTGGAAGAAAGGATTAACATTTCTACTTATGTTGCTTTTTATGCCATTGTTTAATTTCTGTTTTTGTGTTTAAGATACACCTACATATACATGTGTGTACATGAAAATGCATTTAGACACTTATGCACACACAAAATGAGGTTACATGCTTCCTTTTTTCCCACTTTTTACTGGCCTGTGTGTTCAGAGAAATTGGAGATGGCTGAGTTAAGTCATCAGTGCAAAAAACTCTCCAAGGGAATAGAGAGCCTTGAAGAATTCTGTCTGATTTAATAACAGTTTGGAAGAAACACTGTAATAAAATAGACACTGTAGGTTGTAGTTCTTGTTTAATAGTGAGCGTACACCGTGGACACTGTAGATTTTTTTTCACCCTGAATCCAGCTTTCAGAGAGCAACCTGTATCATGTTTTCTTGGTGAAATGCTAATGAGTTTCATATGTATCCTGGCTCTGCCCTCCACTTCTTGGCTGCCTTCACCCTAAATTGGCCAGAAATCAGTACGGCAGAAGTGCTGGTACACTACTGTGAGTTTCCCACGCGCCTGGCTGGGGCTGTGCGTTGGCACAACACTGACATCTAGAGTCAGCAGTCAAGGCCTGCGTTGGGTTTTCTGTGTTTCTCACTGTTGGGCTCTCACTCTGCCATCTCTTCTGCTAGAGTCTCGTGCAGTCTTCGTGGGTAGCTATGATGGGAGCTGTTTTGCATACCTTGGCAGGAAACCGTGCGCAGTACTGTTGCGTCGTTGTGGTATCAGAGGAATTGCCCTTATATCGGTCCTTGCTCTGCCTCTCCCTTCCGCTTCCCTTCCCCTTTCCTTCCATCTAAACAATCCCGTTGTCACTCTGCATCCACAGCCCCAAAAGACAGTTCTTCCACTCACAATTGAGGCACGTGTTGTGACTTTTGAGTCTTCTTCAGGGTGATGGTCATCACATGCCGTATGTGTTGCTTGAAACATAGGACGTGTGTTATAAAAATTGAAGTTCTTGAAGATGTTAGGCTGCTTAGGCTTTTTAATAAATTACAAAAGTATTTTCCAGTAGTATTTTAATGTTTTATAAGTTTTCTCATAGCCGGATGTCCTTTTTCACAGCCCATTATCCAGAAGCCCTGGTGAGTGTATGTCCATTACCACTGCCTCAGCTTCTGGAGTTGGATTTTTAGTGGCTTAATTGAAAATTAAGGCATTTCCTTGATCTTTCCTAGTTGTACAGTGCTTGTCTGTTGTCGTAAGTACTGCTGTCTTTTTCCTGCAAGGGTAAATACAGGTCACATTTAAGGTGGTGTAACCGTATGACACCATGTTCTAGGTAGCATCTGCACAACTGTGTTGTCTTGCATTCTGAATCCTCATTACCCTTCCAGTAGTCTTAATGACCAAGTTGTTGCTTTCCTTGTATGAGTAGAGAATATAAAAACTGAAAAAATAATGTTCTTGTCCCAGTGTTATTGTCAAAGCCCCGGCTTAGAAATTTACAGTTTGACTTTTAGACCTGTCTTTAGGCCACTTAACTTTACCTGCTTACTGAAAAAGATTCCCCAACCTCAGTAAGCAAATAGTATGAACCAGCGTTATAACCACACAGGAAGGCATCTCAGTAGTCAGACCATTTTCTTTGCATTTGGATTTGTGTTAGAGGATAAATTGACTGCTAGGAAAATACTTCCTCTCGATTGAAATTATTTTTTTTAAAGTTGAGTTAAAAAAAATCCCATATAAGAATTCTGTGTCCTAGGCCCTTCTTGGCTACTTTTAAGAGGAGAATATATTCACTAGCCTCTAAGTTCATTATTTTGTATATATTTGAATTTAAATCTGAGAAGTTTGATCATGCATAATGGGAACAGACTTTCTATTACCTTTAAAACACTATCTGGTGTGAAAGACCTGTTTATATGGCACTTGAAAGGAACACTGTCAAAGTGTATTGTAGATTATCCAAATATTACTGAATATTTTATAAAATTTTCATGCTAAAAACAGGTGTAAATACCCTTTATCCCTTCAATCCTAGACACTGAAGAAATACTCATTTCCTGTTTTTATTAACTTAGCTTTTTCTAATGTGAATTATTTTTCCCTTGTCAGAAACAAGCCCTTTTTCCACAAAATTTGATCTGTAGATGTTTGTGACATTCACTGAATGGTTACTAGTGCATGAAGAACACTTGACAGAGTAGCTTTTAAGCCACAAAAGTGTCCCCATCTGCACTGAAGACATCACCTCTGTCCAGTGTGTTTCTGAGAGGTTTGTGTCACTCTGTTTTTTCAGTCACACATCCTTTAACCTGCAGTGCATCGTTCTGATGTGTTACACTTACAGGCTCTTGGCTCATTTCCCACGTATCTCTTATGGTATAGTTCTTGAGCGATGTCCTGAAAAATCCTCCGGGCACTCTTCTTCTGTAAATGAAAATGACAGAAGTTTCTCGTTTAGTACTAGAAGCGATGATCATTCCCCATGATCGAAGCATGTTCTTTCCTTACTGTCATCAGCCTCAGAAACTAACCTCTTCACCTCCACTGATGCCACCTCACCTGCAGTTAACGTTTATCTTTTTTGAGTACATCAGTAGAATTTGTGGTTAAGAACTGTCAAATTTAAATCAGTTTATCTTTTGAAATTTGCATTGAGTTTTTCAGTAATAGGAAACATTACTGTCTATAGTTACCATGATGTTCTTGGTATGTTTCTTAAAAAGTTTCTCCTTTGAAATTATTGTAACCAGCCATAATCCTAGAAGTATTTTATAGGCGTTGGTCCATACCTTTTGTGAGTCTTCTTCTGTTTCTTTGTTTCTTAAGAAGTTAGATTTTGACTGCTAAGAAAAGAAAGTTTTGTAACATTTTATGCACTAAGAACAATTGTGGCAGATCTCTCATACCATAATAAAAGTAAACTAAATTCTTAAATGAGAGTTAATTTTCATATCATTTCTGAGATGCCTTTATTCCATTAATAAAATAGTTTAACAACCAGGCTGATGTTGGTTCTAAGATTTGTAGTAATCCTAACACACGCATGTCCTCCTTTAAAGAATAGGCATAGCCAAGATGATTCTTTCTGAATGCTTTTAGGTCTTTTTGAATATTTGAAGGCTGTTTCTAAGTCTTTTCATCAAATCCGTTTTTGCTATCAAAGACTATTCACAGGATTCTCATATAGTAACACATACTCCCTCCCAGCCTCTAGCAGAAAGATGGTATGTGATACAATTACTGTTTTTTAAAAAGTATCTCTTACATTATTGGCATGGCATTGCAGAGAAAACACTGTGGATCATGCATTCTGCTTATTAATTACTTTGTGATAAAGAGTATGCTTTTTTCTGTAGCCCTCTTCTGCAGGTAGTACTCCCTTAGAAGGGCAGGAAGATGCAAACTAGGTGAGCTCTTTTATGAGGCTCACAATAGGTGGAGAGAGAATTATTTCCTTAGGATACTATTCCAGGCTCTAGGCCATTCAGAACAAGGGGATTCGACTTACTTTGGAGAGGACTATGAAGATGACACTCACACCAATGATATAGATGCAAAGCAGTGACAAGACCACTATCAGGCTGTTCCATACTGCCGTGCTGAGAAGTTTCGTTTCTTTGTTAAAGAACAGAAATAGCCATAGTCAGTTATTGAAACACGTTCTTAGAAATGTAAAGTACAGTTGCAGCTACTTGTTAGAGGGGAACTCACTTGCTTGGCTATTCATGCAGCCACAATCTTTTTTCCCCCCCAAAACGTACTTATTTAATATACTCATAAAGGGCTCCAATGGAGACATAATTTAAAAAACAAACAAAACAAAAGTGACGCCACAGCTTCAGATACAGAGTCCTGTACAGAAACCAAAGAAAGGACAGACCAGCTAAGGGAAGAAACAAAGACAATCCAAGGAAGCGGCTAGACAGGCTGGGTCTAGGTTCCTGGCTGGCAGCTTGCTTTGAGTAGGTTTCCTGCAGGTACTTCTTAGGCTGTGGGGTTTTTCCAGAGCTTGGCGGCATGTGTGTTCAAAAGGCTAGCAATGTTAGGTTCTCCCAGCAGGTTCTGGATAGAGAGGAGGATGGTCCTGACACCATAGAGGACAGACCACTTTTCCTTCAGGATGTCTAGGCAGATAGTACCCTGAGTGTCCACGTTGGGGTGGTAGCAGAGTGTGAGGAACTTCACCGTGGGTGCGTTGTAAAGGTAGCCACTAGGGAACTCCAGAGAGAGCTGGTATCTCAGGTCCTCATATACCGTGCCAGCTGCTCCATGGATGGTTCCCACCCACTTGAAAAGATTGTCTGATTCAGGGAAGGCGGAAATTCCTTTGTCACCGGACATCATGAGGGTCATCAGCTGCTGTTGTAGCCTCTTGTCCACGGAGCCCCGGGTGGCGCCCCTACTGGACTCAGCTCCTTTCTGGCTGACGACAACACCGGCTGTGGCTGGGTCGCGATTCTGGGAAGCCATCCGAGCAGCGTTGGAAGGGAGACAAGGACGCGGAAGACAGGACTACAACTGCTGGGCCGCAGGCCCGTCAGCCCGTGTTTCTGCAGTCTTGACTCAGAAGATGCCTGAGCATATCACCGTTAAAACCATTTCATCAGCTCTTAATATTTATTATACAGAGTGTGACTCATTTTTAAAAGTTAAATTAACTTCATGTCATAATGCTAAGAATCACTTTTTTTATGGAGAGCATTACGTAAGGTTAGGGAGGCATTTTAAGACTGTGTTCGAGGGCATCTAACGTTTCTGAGTAGAAATGGTGTGTGAGTGTCAGCAGGAGACTGTTTCTGGAGTTAAGATTGTTGTGCATGTGTTTGTTAACAGGATACTGACGCTCACACCCATGGAACTGCGTAGAACACGCAGTCAGTTGGCCAGGGTCTTGGTGCTTGTGGCATGTGTAAAAGGCAAGGTACTGTTAGAACCACATGTTCTTCTTTACAGTCAGTTTCTGGAAACAGGATGTTCAAATCACCTGAATTCCTCCCTCTTGCAGGGAGTGCCCTGTGATCCGGGTTGCCATGCCAGGCCTTCTAGTGCCTGATTATTTGAAGTATAAAACACAGCTAGATTTATGATTGTTGTTTGAATAATCTGTCCATTTCAACAAAATATCCCAGAGATACGTATCCTGTGAACCCAATTTTATGTTGTAAAATGGACAGATAAGCTGTATCTAGAAAACTTGAAGTGTTCCTAGCACTAAATTAGGAGCTCCGTAGAAAAGCGGCAGATTGCCGTGCCTTTCTTAGCAATACTTTAAGTTCTGCTCCTGAGGAGGAATCCCTCTTTTAAATAAGTTTGCAGTTTGGTGATATCCATCTCTTTAAATGTCATTTTTTCTTCTCACTAAATTTTTTTGTAATAGAAGACTAACACAGTGAAGTATACACATTTGCAAAGTTGTGTGTTATAGTGCAAGTAGTCTTAACCAGTTGCTGTTAAGTTGACCTTGACTCATGCTGACCCTGTGTGTCAGAATAGTTTTCAGTAGTTGTGACCTTTCCGAGGTGAACCACCAGGCCTTTCTTCTGAGGCTCCTCTGGGCAGATTCAGGTGTCTCTCCTCTCGGTTAGTTGCCGAACAGTTAAGTGTCTGAGCCACCCAGGGACTCCAGGCACTCTTAGAAAAATGCTTTATGTTTATTAACTACTTTATAATTTATCTTATAGGTTAGAGGAAACTAAGACAGATAAATGACTTTCAGGTATCAAAAATCCACCGTAATAATTAAAAGCAGGGATTACAATACAAGGTGATTTTTGTTTTTGTATCTCTAAAGTCCGGTTTTAAAACTGAATGGCTGGTTTGGTTTTGAGTTTCTGCTGTGATGATCTAGTGCTCAGAGTTACCAGAGTCCTGTTGAAGGAAAGAGATCCACGTCAAGCCGGGGCCTCTTGTCTTCCCTTCTGTCCTCAGAGTCACGTGAAGTTCTTCCTGTAAAATATTCTTGTCTCAGACTGTACAAGGGGATGTCTTGGGACGTGACTGACTGGTAGGGCTTAGCTAGAGTCTTCCCTCCAACAATCTTTCATGTCCTCACTTGAGAGAGGACAGTTTTGGGTTTCAGAGCCATGTCGACTGTTTTTTGTTCCTGACATCCAGACGGAATGGCAAAGGTCAGGGATCGTCAGTGACCTCTCCCCAAGAATGTGTTTATACTGCGTAATGCACCCCCTTTCTGGGTCCAGTTCATTGGCTACTTTCTGGTTTGGCATTCTAGGGAATGCAGTGCCCCCAGCTCCTGAGAAAGTGGGTAATTAATCATTTTGTTTTCCCTGTAGACTTGGTAAATTCATTATACCAAATCACTGCTATATAGGGAAGGGAAGATCATTGCCTTCACTAGTAAAATTTGGAAGTCGTGAGAGAATGTAGCACTCAGCCTAACACTGACTTTGTGTCCGAGGAGGGAGAACGTGGCAGTGGATGGGGAAATAGAGCCAGAGTAGGAGCAGTTCCTTAATCGAGACCTCAAGGTCTCACCCTTCACTGACTAGGGTGTGAAGTCAGTGAATTTACCCCATAATTTCTGCATGTAAGTGATGGAATGAATTGAAAGGTCTGAGCAAAGCAGGACATACTGTCAAGTATAGCTTGAACCAACTGACCTCTCACCACCAACGTGGTACCTCCTCCGGTTTGCTTAGCTTTCGCGTCCTCTGAATTCAGAAATGCTATTCCACAGATGTAAATTGCACTGTCATTTAAAGCCAACCTGTTTATAGTGAGGGAAACTCGGTTCTGTGCCAGGGTCTCTCTGACTGTGAACTTGTCGGCTTCGCTCTGGCATCCACTTGTGCACAGGCTCTCCGGCTGGTGAGCGTCATAGCGGAACCACAGGCTGGTTGGCACCTGTGGGGGGCACCCACTGGGGGAGAAGGTGCACTCGATGGTAATGGCCTCGTGAGCGTAGTCCACTTCCAGGAGAGATGGTTGTGTGACAGAGACTGTACAGGCACTGACGGCACCTGTGGGAGGAAACAGATGAGCGCTGTTTAAGTGGTCTCCTGCCTTACTTTGTCTGTTGGGGGCAAGGGTCTCAGCTGTCCCCTTCTTCTTTTCTTAGCTTACTTGTAACATTAAGAAGGATGTTAAAACTAGATACTGGTGGTCCTTGTGTTTCCAGATCTGAACCTGCTGGTTTGCAGTGCTGTCTGGTGACCCAGGTCCAGTGGAGGCAGATCTAGAGTTGGCAGGTTGGGGTCTTTGGTGTAGTCTTGCTACACAGAAGCCTTGCTTTGGATCTTGTGCAAGTCTCTTAGTCTCACTCTCAGAGCCAGTGTCCTCACCTTTCCCCCTGCCTCACTGGAGCGTTATATCCAGTGTAATAGTGTATATCACAGCTCCTGCCACAAATGGTGCTGCCTTGATAGACATGTAAGTCCTGTGGGAGTTGGGATCACTAGGAAGTCACGGCAGTTAACAGTTGGTCTTGTGTGAGCCTAATGTTTCTGGGAAAGCTGAGGCCAGACTTGCATCTGTGGACATGCAGTCTGGTGTCACTTGGCATGCCTTTGGTCACTGAGCAGAGACGAAGGCACTGGCCACGCCATGCTAAGCAAATTTTATTTCTACTTGGCTCTTGTATTGCTTTGCATTCCCTGTAGTTTTTATCGTATCTTATTTGATTAACCATATTGCGTTGAAGATCACAGACTGGTATTTAAATCCTGTTAGGCATGCCAGTTTCCTCATTAGCAAAAGGCAGATAACAAAATGCCATCACAGTTCCTGGGTGACAGAACCTGTTTGTACTCAGCTGCTTATCTAAAGGTTGGTGGTTCAAACCCTCCCAGTGGTGCTGAGGAAGAAAGTCCTGGTGATCTGTTTGCAAAAAGATTATAGCCATGAAAACCCCACAGAACAGTTTTCCTCTGTAACACATGGGGCTGTGAGCCAGAATTGAATGAACAGCAACAGGTTTGGTTTTTGGTTAAGCCCTAGTAAGGCTGCCCGCTGTTATTGAATATTTAAATCAAAGTTCTATAGAAGAATCCTGATCAGAGTGGGGAAATGCAGAACAGAATTTCAAGTTCTCATGGACTTCAGACCTTCTGGAGCCATAGAGGGAGGATGAACGCTTGAGATATTGCCCCAAGATCATCCTTAAACCTTACGCCAAAAAGGTTCCCTGAAGTCGTCTTAAAACCAATCGGTAGTTTAGCTTAACTAGTAAAAAAGATCTGTCTTGAGCATTATGTGCTTTTAAGAACTGTCTATGTGGGATCAAATTGACAACAGCAACTGGAAAGATTAGACAGGAACCTTGGGGCAGGGGAGCAGTGAGCTTATGTCCATTGGAGAGGGACAACTCAGAAAACGAAGGTGTGAATGGTTGCATATAGCTCGAAGAATGTAATCAGTGCCACTAAATTGTACGTGTAGAAATGGTTGTGTTGGTATGTATCTTCCTGTGTGTATTCTCAACGACAAAATAAAATTTAAAGAAAAGCAGAGATGCTGCCCCTCCTTCTGTTCCCGGTGGCATACGCTCACGTTAGAGGCAAGTGCTGGCCTTCCTCCCCAAGGTGGGATGGGAGCAGAGCTGGGGCCAGACACTTAGTCTTGCACCCTGCCATGTGACTTCCCAAGTTCTGGAGCTTGAGTTCACCACCTTGGCCTTCTGATCCCAGGCCAATGAAGCCGGAATGCCAGTCAGGTGTGTATGAACAGGGAGCCAGTCCTCTTTCATGGCACGGTGATGACCTTCATCTGTGGGAACATTTGAAATGGAATGGGTTCTGCCAAGAGGTAACAGAATTAACGCGCAGGGTCTCTATCTTGAGTCCCTTTTCAGGTCAAGATTTTAAAAGGGAAGCTGACTTTTAACGTTTGCTTTTGAGAAGAGCATAGGGTTAAAAGCAGTACTTTCAACCTTGGAGTTTCATATCTCCACTTATTTGCCACTTCCTGCTCCCGAGCTGCCTGAGTGGGAGAAGCCCATCTGGAGGGTTTCCTAGGAGACTGCCTGTCCTCTGCCTCACTGGTTAAGCAACACGGTAGCAAAATAGAGAAGTTTGGATAATGTGTTACACCACAGCCTTCTCTTGCAAAGAATTTCTCTGAAGAGGTCTCATGGGATTTTATTTTTGTAAAACACTGTGTTCTCTGAAATGAAGTTAAAAGCTTCATTTTTGTGATGGAAGGGGAAAATAATGTATCAATTTGCTGTTTGTAAAAAACAAGTTAAAAGTAAGTAGAGAACTGCTTTTTGATACTTAAAAAAAAGAAAAAAAAACAACTGTATGAAGGACCAAGAATAATCCAGCAAAGCCCCTGCTGTCGCTGGGCTTCCGCTCAGTCTTGGGTCGCCTCTCCCTTGTGAATGGCACCTCCCGTTACTTCAGGGCAAAGCTCAGACAGATACCTTGTCACCATGAGTCGGATCCAACTCGATGGCACTTGGCGTGGCTGCACATATTCAGAAAATATCTCTTTAAGATAAGGGCACTTCTTTCATATAGCACCAGTTAAAATAGTTTATTTTCAAAAAGGTAATGCATGCTTATTAGAAAAATAAACAGAACAGAAAGTAGAAGCAAGAAGTCACCTAAAATTCTGCTCTCCAAAATGATCATTGTTAACATTTTGGTGTATCTCTTTGTAGATGAGAGAAAATGAATATATGCCTCTTTCTCTGTTCTGTGACCTAAACCATCTGAGCAAGTCTGATATTGTTGGACTGTCACATAGGAGGTGCTCTCTGTTCCACAGAGAAAAAAAGGGATTTACGTGGAATATTTTTACATAGATCATGAGATGGTTATTTTCTATAGAAGGAGCCATGGTAAGGTTTTTCTTCCTTTTTTTTTTAAAGGCCTGGCAATCAGTCACTTTTTATTTGTAGAAATTTACATTTTCAGAAACATTCTTTGAAAGCATCCAGTAAATATTATTTAGTGCCTACTGTGTGCATAGTGAATTTGCTTGTCCGGGAGCGTCATTTGTTGATGACTCAGGTACATGTGATTTTAAAGAGTAGTTCACCCCTTTGATGTGGTGCTCTTCCATAAAACAGCATAATGAGCAGCAAAGGAAATTTGCAAAGTTAGGATCAAAGGTTTTGTCACCCATTCTCTTAAAACCTTACTCTCTAGAGAAAAAAGAAATACTACCTTAGACAATTTCTGTTACATTATCCATTTGAAAGTTCACCTGTGGGAGCTTAACATAAAATGGCATTAGGAGGAAAAAAGACACCACAATTGATTTAAATAATATGGAGTGGGAGAAGGAGCCTTACCGACATAAAACAGAATCAGACGGCTTGCCAGACGAGGAGCGGTCCTGCCTCTGCGGGCTGTCTCCATCAGTGGGTGTGCGCGGGAGCCTGCATCTGAATGAGAGGTGGCTTTGGTGTGTGTGTGCTTTGTTTTTTAATAGAGAGGACGGAAGAACTGAAGAGAGGAACTCTTGCTAAGGAACCATAATCAGGAACTTTTCGAAATTGTGTAAGGCATATCTGTAGCCCGATTTCAACATTTCATGTTGAGAGTCTAACCAGGAACACATTTCAGATGTTCACAGGATTTTTCTTTTTTTCTGATTTGACAAATCGTCATCAATAGTATTAGATGTTTTGAGTGAGATTTTGCTTTATGTGAAGTGCACTTTGCCAACGAGGAGTATTATTTGACAGACAGCTGGCACTTTAAATTCCCAGAGCAGTTCAGCTGTCATTAGCGGGGGCACCTACTGTGTGCCAAGTGTGGGTGGGCCACTAACCTACAGAATTTATGCAGAAGCAGCAGAAAGTGTTGTCATGTGGAGACCAGCGGAAACTGATTAAACAAGACATCGTGGTACAATGAAAACAGAAGTTGTGTATTGTGAACTAGTTGTGCCCTAGTTTTGAGATCGAGAATCTCTTTTTAATGTTGGTTTGTATCTAGCTTGAAGAACATAATCAGTGCCGCTAAATTGTACCTGTAGAAATGGTTGAATTGGTATGTATCTTCCTGTGTGTATTCTCAACGACAAAATAAAATTTAAAGAAAAGCAGAGGTGCTGCCCCTCCTTCTGTTCCCAGTGGCATATGCTCACGTTAGAGGCAAGTGCTGGCCTTCCTCCCCAAGGTGGGATGGGAGCAGAGCTGGGGCCAGACACTTAGTCTTGCACCCTGCCATGTGACTTCCCAAGTTCTGGAGCTTGAGTTCACCACCTTGGCCTTCTGATCCCAGGCTGATGAAGCTGGAATGCTAGTCAGGTGTTTATGAACAGGGAGCCAGTCCTCTTTCATGGCACGGTGATGACCATCATTGGTTCTGCCCCACCCCCACACCTGCTAAGAGGCTTCGTCAGTGAGGTAGTTTTTCGCAAGCAGCAGGAACTGACTCAGGATGACTTGAGCAAGAGGGAACAAACATTGAAAGGCGATCAAGCAGCTCAGAGTCACTGGGAGAGTTGTGTCTGGTGTGTAGAACCAGAAAGGAATGGCCCAAGTAACAGCTGTAACACTCTTCTGAAGAGCAAGCTCACTGTAGCCACTAAGCACCGAATGCCAAACAGTGTCACAGACCAAGTGCCACTGTCAGCATCACTTAGCTGTGTCCTACCAGCTTGGTCTCCCTACTGCTGCCTTGACCCTCCAGAGAGTAACCCTGATGGCCACTTCTCTGACTCATCAGCTCCTCATCCTAGATCCAGGGCCTAGGCCATGTGCCATGCGGCCTTAGCTGCAAGGAGGCTGGCAGAGCTTTGTCCACAGGCTTTTCTCTCTCATCCAGACTCCAGGCGGGAAATTCCCACACCCTGGAGGAGGGTTCAGATGCTGGGTCACCAAAAATGAGGAACTGTCTTTCCACTAGAGTGGTGTTTTGTGCTTTGTCAGCTGCTGAGTATCTGTCTTCTCACAAACAAACTTATTCTTCGACTAGATTTTGTAGCAGTTACATGTATTTGTGTTTGTTTGTTTTTAACCCCGTAGTATGTAAGAGTAAGGGAGGTTATGCCTGAGACTGTCAGAGAGGGTCAGTGTGGGTTTCAGATCCGTGTTAGCCTGGCTTTACATTTCTGCTCTGATGCTCATGAATCTTGGATTTGGGGCAAGTTTGAGTCCTTCTCGGTCTACATTTATCTTTCTGCCTACCCACCCTGTGGGCTACCTATGAAGTAAAATAGTGACAGCTCATAAAAGCGCCCACTGCGTCTCCCTGTTCAAGCAACTGATTTGTTCAAGAATTTAACTTAATGTTTTTATTTGTTTTAGTAGGTGGCAAATGGGAGAAACCATCAGAAATTCTGGAAATCAAGGGACAGAATTGGGAAGAGCAAGTCAACAGTCTGCCAGAAGTTTTCAGAAAAGCTGGCTTTGTGATCGAAGCTTTCACCAGACTGCCGTACCTGTGTGAAGGTGACATGTACAATGACTACTACGTTCTGGACGACGCTGTCTTTGTTCTCAAACCAGTATAAACCCATGGAGTCTGAAGTCTCTGGAGTGCGCCCTGGGAACGCGCCCCCCCCAGAGGAGGGTCTGTGTTTGCGATCATATTGGGGGGAGGGCCTTCGGGGACTGCCGTTCTAAGTATCATGTAGGAATTTAAAAAGCCAAAATACTAATTATTTCTTTGTAGTGTGTAAAAGGAATGTTTTTAAAAGAACAAAAACCCAACTCTTGGAGGATTTTTATCAGCTCTTTACTCAATAATGCAGGTCACACTCCAATTATGATGGAAGGTATTTTTTATACTTCATTGCAGTAGGGACTCACCTCCAGACAAAGCAATAGTCATGACTTCTCATGGAACCAGTACCTGGATTGTTGTTAATAAAATGAAGACTGGCAATAATGCTGTCCATTCACTTCCAAATAATTGGCTATGAGATATTGCCATGATATTCTTACATGTTTAGAAATTCTTCCTGTCTTTTATTCAAGGAAATGTTTTTAGTCATGCTAATAAACTTTTGTTGAGATGACTTTGGCATCATGTTTGAGTTAATAAAAGGCTCCTCTAGTGTCTTGAGTTGTTTTGACATCAGGGGTGTCAAAATAGTAGCAGATGACTTCAGTGCTGGGGTCAGGCAGCCACTTCCTGCAGGCCCCTGATAGATCCGTGGAGAGTCCCTTTCAAGGCACTGCACACAGTGCTCACTGCCCAGTGAAGCTTCGAGAAGCCTTCAGGTGGAGAATTCTCACAAAACGGGAACACAGAAGGCAGTAGTAGGGTCACTGCTGGAAAGAACAGCCCTATTCATGTCTAATATTTCAGGTTCCATGCCTCCCCCCAATTCATGTTGCTTTGAGAAATGGAGACCACTGGGGTCTGACTTCGTGATGGATAGCTGATATCCTACACACTCAGAACATTCTTTTTCTGGACAACCTCAGGTTCTCAGAATTGAAACATTCAGTTGTGTCTAACAACAAAATGCAACCTAAAAATGTTTTAATTCAACACTTGTATACCTCTTTCTTAGAACTTGGTATCTCCCAAAATCTTAGCTAAGTTTACCATTTTCCAAGAACATGGTCTGATGAAGACCATGTCGGACTCATGCACTGTAGCGTCCGTGAGTGCCTCCAACCAGTGTACCCAGAAATGCTGCTGTGAGGGGCTCGTTAGCAAGATCACTCACCATCATGGATGTTCCAAAGAGCAGAGCACTTATCCCAGAATCAGAAATCTCGGTAACAACAGAGATGCCGATTTGAGATCGTGGTTATTAACAATATGTTGTTCTCACAACTTTATTGCTTTTTTTAAAAAAAAGAAATCCAGGTGTTTCATTAAAGTGTTCTCATTTTTATGCTCATGGAAGTCATCGGCACGCTGACTGTAACACCTGGGTATAAAGGAAGATTAAAGCCGTGAGAAGAATGACTTTATTCGCTAAGGACGGCATTTTCATGTCCTCACACCAGTATCTTCCTCTGTTGTGTAGTCATAGAGTTGGGTTAATGTGATTTATGCAAAATTGTTAATGGTGTGTTCTAATGCTTTTTTTCAGGAATTCAAATAAGTGCAAATACTTAGCACCCTAGGTTGTAAAAATAGAAAGAGGAAATGAGTAAATTTAACGTAGTTCTTGTACAGTTGAGTTTGACTTCTTTATCAAGCTGTCTGTTGTAATCAGGGGTTGCGTTTAGACTGTCGAACAAGAGTGATGGAGGTTTAAAGAGGCTGGTTGCCCCATAAGTGTCTCATAACTTTCAAGTCAGAGTGAATTCGATGGTCAATTTAAGAAAAAAACACTCTGTACCCCAAAAAGCGGAGAAAGCACATCTATGAATTTCAGAGTTAAAAATGGCTTCTCAAGAAGACTGGAGGTCCTCTGGAGGCCAGCGTTTTGAAAATACCATTTTATGGTGAAAAGGAAGAGCAAATCCACTCCCGTTTCCTGTCTTGAAAAGCTTGATGGTGTGTTACTGTTCCACTAGGTGGCAGTGTTGCTTACTGAGTGTCAATGGCTTTTCTTTCCCCAACCCCCCACTGGAATCTTGTTTATTTTTTCCAAAGTGCAATAAAGCTGCCTTCTTGTCTGCACCATTCCTCGTGTAAGTGCTTCGTATCAAGACTGTCCTAGAAAAGAGCTCTGTCTGTCGTTCAAGCAAGCGAACCAGTTGACCTCAAAAGTCGAGGAGACAGGAGATGTAGGCTGCATCGGTGACTCAGAGCTCCCTGCAGCCGTCAGCCCCTTGAGTGCCTGTAACACTTACTTCAGAAGAAGAAAGATGATCTAGTACCCTCAGTCATGTGTCCCTTTTGGAGAGTAGTTGAAATCAATACTGTATTTTCTACCATTGTATGTGACATGGTAGGAGCCTTGGTAGCACAGTGGTTAAGAGCTTAGCTGCTAACTGAAAGATCTGGCAGTTTGAACCCCACCAGCTACTATGCCAAAGAAGTCTGCTTCCACAAAGGCAAACACAAAACCAAATAGACCTGTTGCTATCTAGTCGATTCCGACTCATCTGGGACAGAGTAGAACTGCCCCATAGTATTTCCAAGCTAACTGCTGTGCCTCTCAGAGTAGCTGGTGGTCTTGAACCTCCAGCCTTTCAGTTAGCAGTGAAGTGCTTTAACCACTGTATCACCGGAGCCTTAGAAACCCCTGTAGGGTTGCTGTGAATCAGAATTGGCTCCACAACAATGGGTTTGGGTTTTTCGGTGTTTTGGTGAAGCAAGGTGCAAGAATCAGTACCACTTGGTTACCTATTGAGATCTGCTGCCATTCTTTTTCTCTGAACTGTCATCCTTTTTCTCTATTTGGGCTTCCAGCAGCTAAAGTGACTCGCCAGGTTTGGAGATGTGCATGTATCCAACGGAGCCCTGGTGGCACAGGGATTTCAGAGCTCAGCTCCTAACCAAAAGGTTGGCATGTCAAATCTGCCAACTGCTCCTTGGAAACCCTATGGGACAGTTTTGTTCTGTCCCAAAAGGTCACTGTGAGTTGGAATCTATGGCAATGTATAAGTACCCACAGGACTCCCTGGATGACGGTTTGAACCCATTTAGAGGTGCTCAGAAGAACAGGCCTGGCAGTCTGCTTCAGAAAGTCCCAACCTTGGAATCCCTGGGGAGCATAGTTCCACTCTGCACACAGGGAACAGAGCAGGAGCTAGAATTGCCTTGCAGATGACTAATAGTAAGGCAGGGACCGCTGTCAGGCTGATCCCAACTCATAGTGACCATGTAGGACAAAGTAGAACTGCCCTGCAGAGTTTACAAGGAGCACATAGTGGGTTTGTACTGCTGACCTTCTAGAACTTAATCTCTAGGCAATCAGGAAACTAATACCAAGAAGTATCCAAAAGTGATGTTATAGTCAATGATCCCCTATTACAGCTGGAAAACAGCATTCAATTAGGGCAGTGCTCACTAAGTTGTGTGGTGTAGGAATTCCTGGAATACAAGATTTGGCCCAGCGTTGACGAGACAATCAGACTGTTCACACACTTAACAAACACTTCTCAAAGACAGGAAATCATGCATTGGTAGAAGGCAGTTCACACTGTACCCACACTAAGAAACAATTGTAATCTAAATGAAAAAGCACCTGATTCATTAAGGAAATACGGCTGCAATATAGAATTCAACAGCCAGTGATGTGCCAGTCGACGGCTGGTAACAATGAATAGTACAATAAATATACAAAACAGAAAACCAAACCTGTTGACATTGAGTTGATTCTGACTCACAGTGACTTGATTAAGACATTAGAATTGCTCCACATGCTTTCCAAGGAGCGCGTGGTGCATTTAAACTGCCAACCTTTTGGTTAGCAGCTGTAGCTCTTAACCACTATGTGAGCAGCCAGGGGTTTCCACAGTCAGGACAGAAGAAGGGATTTCACATACATGGTAGCTCTCTGGACTGACAGTCATTTCATGCTTGGCTACTTTTATCTGATTTTCTAATTGTGTTCTCTGCCTTCTATGTAGGAATTGATTCTGACTTAATACTTGCTTTTTAAAAACTTACTTTGGAATAATTTTAGATTGGTAAGAATCTTGCCACGATAGTACAGAAGACTCCCTGATACCCTTTACCTGCTACGCATTGCTGTCAGGTTGATTTTGACTTAACAACGATGCTGTAGGTTGGAATAGAGTTGCCCCATGGAGTTTACAAGGAGTGGCTGGTGGATTTGAACTGCTGGCTTTTTGGTCAGTGGCCTGAGCACCAGGGCTCCATCCCTTACCTTGTCACTGATAATGTAGCATCTTACAATGGCGTGTTTGTCCAAACTAAATTAACATTGATAACATTACTATTAACCAAACTGTAGACTTCATTGGAATTTTGCCAGTTTTTCCACTAAGGATCATGTTTTCTGTTCCACAGTCCAATTTCAGGACACTGCAGCACATTTAGTTGCTTGCATTTTAAATTACTAATGCTCGCTAAAATACAGTACCATCATTTGTTTTTATGTACAACTTGCATGGGATTGGGCTCCATTTGCTAGTAAATTGTGCTTTGTAGTTTGCTGTGCTTATTGGTATCGCTGAAATGGAATCAGGTTTCACTGATACCAGAACAGTTCTTTGTAGCTATGAAATCATGTCCTTATTACATAGTACTTACGATTTCTCTCGGGATTTTAGAGTCAGGATGCTGTGTTTATGTGAATTAATAGCAAGTTTTCCTTGCAAAAGCACTTTAAAATTGCTTGCAATACATATGAAAAATAAAGATCCTACCCTCCTCCCCAAAATATGTAAAATTGGGATGCCTTATACATCTTTGGAAAGGAATTACGAACAAAGTGTTGTTAGGTGCCATCCAGTCGGTTCTCACTCATAAACCCCAAACTCACTGCCACTGGGTTGATTCCAACTCATAGCAACCCTATAGGACAGAAGAGAACTGTCCTATAGAGTTTCCAAGGAGTGCCTGGTGGATTCAAACTGCTGACTTTTTTGGTTAGCAGCCATAGCACTTAACCATTACACCACCAGAATTTCCTTCTGATGCATAGCGACACTGTATATGATGGAACAAAACAGTGAAAATTGCCTAGTCGTGTGCCATCCTCAGACCCATGGCTAATTTTGAGCCCGTCATTGCAGCCACGTGCCCGTCCACCTTGTTGAAGGTCTTTTTAAGCTGAGCCTCTGCCTTAACAAGCATGATGTCTTCGAGGGACTGGTCCCTCCTAATAATACGTCCAAACTACATTTCACCACCCTCCTTTTTACGCCCAAACATTTTCTTAGACCCAGTTTAGGAGTCAACACAGGATACAGATTTTGAAGCATTTAAATCCTTAACACTTCTTCAGATGGAGGGCTGAGGTGGTTGAGAATACACTGGCAATCTTCTCTATACTCAGCAAAGACAAAAGGGCTTTTCTTCTACTTGATTTTGCTACCTTGATTTTATTCTTTGTTACTTACAGGGTGGCTGTGGCTGTGATCATAAACTGATCTTTTTATTACAAGTGACATCGTTCATTGTATAAAAAGGAGAAAATACAGACAGGTGAAAGGCAGAAGGGGAAAATAACCTTTACTCACCCCAGAATTCCAAGAGCACTGCTGGTACTGACTAAAAATGGTACATCTTTTAAAAAGATCTTTGCTATGGAAAATTTCAAGCACATAAAAAAAGAAGGAAGGTAATAATAGACCCTCTTCTTCTGGCTTCAGCAATCATCAACACAGCCAATCTTGTCTCATTCACACTCCCACCTCTTATTGTTTGTCAGGTGCCGAGGTGGTTCAGACTCCGTGACCCCACGACAACAGAACGAAACACTGCCCAGTCTTGCACCATGCCCACAATCATTTTTATACTTTAGCCCATCGTTGCAGCCACTGTGTCAACGCATCTCGTCGAGGGTCTTCCTCTTTTTTGCTGACTCTCCATTCTACCAAGCATGACATTCTTCTCCAGGGCTTGATCCCTCCTGAAAATACATCCAAACTGTGTGAGATGCAGTCTCTCGTTTGCTTACAAGGAGCACTCTGGTTGTTCCAGAATAGATCTGTTTGTCCTTTTGGCGGTCCATGGTACATTTGGTATTCTTCTCCAACACCCCAATTCAAAGGCACCAATTCTTCTGCCTTATTCATGTCCGGCTCTCACTCACATGCATATATTGTGATTAAAAATCCCATGGTTTGGGTCAGATGCAAGTTAGTCTTCAAGGTGGCAGTCTTTACTTTTCAACCACTCCTTGGTCCCCACTACTTGTAAGCAAATCCCGGGTGTCATTTCATTTTTATAAACATATATCCATAAAAGTAGTCACGTTACAAGCACTGCACCATTAAATATACAATGACCACATTTCTCCAGCTGTCCTATAACCAAAACCAAACGTGCTACTCTGACCTCAGAGCAACTCTATAGGACATAGTGGAATGGCCCCACAGTTTCCAGAAGGGCCTGGTGGATTCCAACTGCCAATTCCTTGGTTGGTAGCCACAGCACTTGACCATTGTCCCACTAGGTTTTACTTATAATTTTAAAAAATGGTACATACATGCATACACAAACCAAACCCACAGCCGTGGAGTCGATTCTGACTCATAGTGACCCTATAGGGCAGAGTGGAACTGCTCCGTAATTTCTGAGGAGTGCTTGGCAAATTTGAACTGCTGACCTCTTGGTTATGTATCACTTAACCACTACACCACTAGGCTTTCCAAAACACAGACACAGACACAGACACAGACATAGACACAGACACACACAGACACACGCGTATGTACATACCCTAATGGCAGTGCTTACCAGGTAGCGTTGCTAATTAAAGGGTCAGTAGTTGGAATCCACCAGCTGCTTTAAAGGGTTAACCCTTCAAATCTACCAGCAGCTTCTTGGAAACCCAGTGGAGCATTTCTACCCCATTTCTACCCTGTGCTATAGGGCTACTCTGAGTTGAAATCCATTAAATGGTTAAAGGAGTATATATATTTATAAAACAAAACATTTTCCACTTCTGCATATTTTTACATGTGCAATTCAGTGACATTAACTAAGTTTATCTTGTTCAACCAGCGCCAGTGTCCGTTTCCAAATTTCCCGCTACCTTGAACAGAAAGAAGCTCCGTGCCGCCTGAAAGATCGCCTCCCTCCTTCCCCTTCCCTCCCGCCCCCTGTAACACTAATCAACTTTGGTCTCTATTTGCATATTCTAGATCTTTCCTATAAGTGGAATCATGCAGTATTCGTCGTTTTGTAACTGACTTACTTCATTCAGACTGATTCTTTCATCTTTTGAACCAGATCCAAACAAGTCCCTACACGGCAGTTGTTGCAGTGTCTTTGGCGCTCCGAATTCCCACTGTCTCGGGGCTACATTCCAGAGGCAGGAAGGCTTGCTTGTTTTTGTCAGGGTGTCCCAACCCCAGTGGAGAAGTCCCAGGCGGGACGGTGACCTCCGCCGCTCCCCGTGCCTCGCGGTGCTCGGAGGCCGCAGCAGGGAGGGCGAGATCGCAGAGCTGGCGGCAGGCGTTGGCGCCGGAGCCAGCGGGGTCGCGCCAGGGTTGTGCTGCGGCCACCCCGCCCCGGGCCCGGCGCCTCGCTCAGAGCGGCGGACCCGGCCAGCAGGTGAGGCGCGCGCGGCGGCAGGGCGCAGGGGGCGAGGGAGGGCGCAGCGCAGTGCGCCGGGGCGCGGGCTCGGGGCTCGCCGCCGGGCCTCCTCCGCAGGGAAGCGAGGCTCCCAAGCTGTGTGTGAAGACGGAGGGGAGAGAGAGAGAGTGAGCTAAAGGTGGGTCCCTGTCGGGGTGCTCCTGGGATGGGGGGCGTCCTGGTGCGCGGGATAGAGGAGGACTTGATGAACTGTGATAAAGGAGCCAGACCTACTTAGTAACAACCATGATGACAACTTTGTGATAATAATAACAAAACCCACTGCTGCTGAGTTGGTTCTGACTCACGGTGACCCTACAGGACAGAGTAGAACTGCCCCATAGAGTTTTCAAGGAGCGCCTCGTGGATTCGAACTGCTGACCTTTTGATTATCAGCAGTATCACTTAACCACTACACCACCAGGATTTCCAATAATAATAATAGCAGCAGCAAAAATATAGCATCAGTGATAATATAAACAATAGCTACTATTCTTTGAATTCTAATGTGTGCCAGCGCTGGGCACAGTTCTTTGCATGTTTTCCATATAGGTAATGTAGTTTCTACCTCATAACTGTTGTGAAGAAGAAATGGGAAAACGCAAGTAAAGCAAAGCAGCACTGAGGAAGTGCTGGATAGATTTATCATCTGAAAATCTTTTCTTTTCTTTTTTTTGAGGAAGGTGCTACTGCTGTCTCCATTGAAGGGGAGGACAGGCACACCCAGAAATGTTAAGGAATTTGCTCAGCAGCACACAGCTAGTAATGGTGGACTAAGCTAGGGCTTCTGGGGGTGGCGGGGCAGGTGTCACACCAATACTTGCTAGAAGGTGCTGAACAGAGGTGCTAGAGACCAAAGCCGGTAGGTGCTTGAAGTCATTTAGCTCTGGAATTGCCATCTGGCTCAGCCACTTATTAGCTGTGTGACCTTGGGCAGGTCACTTGACCTCTTAGAAGCCACTTCCTCATCTGTGAAACAGGGACAATGGTAGCATCTGTCCCCAAGCTTCTTCAAAAAGGCAGTGAGACAAAGCCTGCGAAGTTGCGTAGTCTGACAATTACGTTTGCGAACTCATCCTAGAAAAAATACTACATACCTCATTGCTGAGTATCACTACTGTCACCTTCAAAGTCCTCCCCTTGGGAAGCTATGCACCGATGCCAGCACCTAGTTCACCCTTCAAAGCAATTCTGGAACTCATTGTGGAATGGCCATTGCACACAGTGGCACAGTGGCAGGTTCATGAACTTTATCATACAGTTGTCTGTGAGGGCGTTTTTAGCCAGTAAACAAATACATGTGCTGGAACACCCTCCCTACTCACCTGATCTGGCCCCCAGTGACTTTTTTCTTGACTTGAAGATAAAGGAAATATTAGAAGGAAGACATTTTGATGATATTCAGAACATCAAGGGTAATATGACAGCCACCCTGATGGCCATTCCAGAAAAAGAGTTCCAAAAGTGCTTTGAAGAGTGGACTGGGTGCTGGCATTGGTGTCTAGCTTCCCAAGGGGAGTACTTCGAAGGTGACCATGTGATATTCAGCAATGATGCATGTGGCAGTTTTTCTAGGATGAGTTCGTACTGCATTGTCAGACGTCTGTACGCTAATAACGAAAAGCCATTTGCTGTGGAGTTGGTCTTGGCTCTTGGCGATCAGGTGTGTGTCAGAGTAGAATTGCTCTCCATAGGGTTTTGGTGGCTGTTTTTTTTTCAGAAGTAGACCACCAGCCTTTTTTTTCTGAGGCCCCTCTGGGTGGACTCAAACCTCCCATTTTTGGGTTAGCAGCTGAATGTGTTAACCATTGCATCACCCAGAGACTCCAGCATGTATGTGCTTCTCATTAAGTAGTAGCTGTATTTATGACTACTAGGGAGTCAGGCAGCCTGCTTTAGAGCCTCCTCTCTGCTGCTGGCTTGCCGTGTCTGCTGTGCTCATCTGCGACATGATGGAAAGTCAACCTTCAAGACTGATAGGAAGGGGAAGTGGAAGGGAGGGCCTGGCGTGGTGCCAGACACAACAAAGAGGCTCAGTGAGACAAACCACTTTCTTCCTCTCTCTCCTTCCTCTCATCCTTGAATAAAAAACCATCCATTTTGCTAATAGGAAGCCTGGACCCCAGAGACAGGGAAGGAGACTCATGGGGACAGAGCTCAGGCTTCCAGACCTCTCAGCCAGAAAGTGCCTCTCCCTTGGCTTCTGTAGCCCTTGGGAGCAGGACCATTCCACCATCAGTTGTTAAACATAAAATCGAAGTCCACTTAAATCAGCCCGCTATTCTGCAAGCCAGACAAGTTAGCCTATTTTGCATTAACAGTAAGGGAAATGGCATCTTTTGCTTTCTGGTGGAAAATCTCCAGGTAGTTATCTGCATGCCCTTATGTACATGACTATGATGTTGTTGCTGTGAGGTGCGGTCAAGTTGGTCCTGACTTACAGTGATCTTATGCACAACAGAATGAGATGCTGCTCAGCCCTGTACCAGCCTCACTGTCTTGCTGTGTTTGAGCTCGTCGTTGTAGTTGCTGTGTCTTTCTGTCTCATCGAGGGTCTTCTTTTTCGCTGACTGTCTTCCTTACCAAGCATAATGTCCTTCTCCGGGGACTGGTCACCTCTGACAACGTGTCTAAAGTAACTGAGACAGAATCTCACCATTCTTGCTTCTGTGATACAGACTTTAAATGGAGTTGCTTTGCAAATAAAACTTGAAGAGACTGTGAATTGTTGGGATGTTTATAAGATGGGATGCACCACCACTGAGAGAGCGTCCCAACATCGCAGCAAGTTTTATAGAAGACGAAATGTTTCTCATCCGCAGAGCCGTCACCTCATCCAGATCTATCTGGGACTTCCCGTGTTTCAGAACTGGACATTCTGTGTCCCTCAGTCCCAGGCAGCCAGTACAGCTTAGTCACAGGACTCACTCAAACTCCTATGGTTTCTTAGGAAACCATGCTCACTTCAGGCTTTCACTATTGATTCTTGCCCTCCGGCTTTATACTGGTGTCTCCTAGGGGCTTCGAAGATACCAGTGCCTGTGTCCTACCCCAGCTCAATCAGTTGGGTATGCCTGAGTATTTTAAAGGCCTCTTGTGATTGGCTACTGACCTAAAGGTTGGTGGTTCAAATCCACCCAGTGGCTTTGTGGAACAAGAGCCTGGTAATCCACTTCTGTAAGGATTAAACCCATTGCTGTCGAGTCAATTCTGACCCATGGTGACAACATGGAGTAGATTAGAACTGCCCACATGGTTTTCAAGGCCGTCATCTTTAAGAAAGCAGACCGCCACATCTCCCGCCCTCAGGTGGGTTCAAACCGCCCACCTCTTGGTTAGCAGCTGAACTGTTGCTGGTGCCACTAGGGTGCCTTTTGTGAAGATCACAGCCCAGAGAACGCTATGGAGAGAGCTACTCTGTAATACATGGGGTGGCAGAGTCAACACAGCTTGATGGCAGTGAGTTGGGTGTTTGGGCCTTTAGGTGCTTCTGGAGTCCCTGGGTAGAAACCCTGGTGGTGCAGTGGTTAAATGCCACAGTGGTTCATATCCTCCAGGTGCTCCTTGGAAACTCTGTTGGGCAGTCCTATTCTGTCTTAGAGGGTCACTGTGAGTCGTAATGGAGTCGATGGCAAAGGGTTTGGTTTGGGAGTGCATGGGTGGTGTAAAGTATTAATGTAACCAAAATGTTAGTAGTTTCGTGTCCACCCAGAGGTGCCTCAGAAAAAAGGCCATTGAAAAACTTCCCAAAAAACCGAAAACAAAAACCAAAAAACCAGCCATTAAAAACCCGATGAAGTATAGCTCTATTCTGACACAGGTGGACTCCTCATGAGTCAGAACGGACTCAAGGGAAAGTGATTCTCTGGCGCTTCAGCGGTGCACCTGGGGCTGAGAACCTCAGAGCTGTGTGAGCTGAGCGGCTTCCCTTAGCGTTGCCTTGAACTGGTTCATTCTGGTTAGAACCTCTGCTGAGAATTTGAATTCCCACCCCCAGATGCCAAACAAACAAACAAACAAACCCGAACCCACCGCCGTTGAGTTGATTCCAACTCACAGCGACCCTATAGAACAGAGTAGAACTGCTCCATAGAGTTTCCAAGGAGCGCCTGGTACCTTTGAACTGCCAGCCTTTTGGGTAGCAGCCATAGCACATAACCACTACACCACCCCCTGGAATGCTGAATTGTCATCCACATTTCAGCGAGATTCCGCAGGTGGTTCTTAAGTATGATACGTTTTCAGAAGCACTGTCACAGAAAACCCTGGTGGCCTAGTGGTAAAGTGCTGCATCTGCTAACCATAAAGGTCGATACTTTGAATCCTCCAGGCGCTGCCTGGAAAAGGTATGCAATAGTTTTACTCTGTTCTGTAGGGTTGCTATGAGTCAGGATCCCCTCAGTGGTGGTGGATTTGGTGTTTTGGCTGTAGGGTCACCACAAATAGGAATGGAATCAGTGCCTAGCCAGCAGCATTGTTCGAAATGCAAATTCTCAGCAGGGGTTCCAGGGGAAAGGAGCTGGTGGGACACCCTATCCTTCACCAACAAGACAGCCTGCACCGTGAGGGCACGAAAAGACCCCTGGACTGAGGTTCAAAATGTAGACAGACCCTTTGTGTTGGCTGTTGTGGTTTTCATTTAGGCCCCACCTAAAGAGTCCTTGCCTGCTCCATTTCTGCCAGTGTGAGAGGGTGACCCTTTCGGAAGGGAAGAAGAGGGGCCCGTGGAGAAAGCTATTGACCCTCAAATCACCAGCACCTCGCACAGTCCTTCCAGCCCCCTTGGCCAGTCTCCTGAAAGTGAGTGACCCAAGGGACTTAATGAAAAGCTGCTCCCGCGCGGGCGATGGCTGGGGTTTCACTGGAACGTAGGCATTGTGAACAGCAGAAAGCCAGGCATTTGTTTCAGTAATCGTAAACCTCTCCATAGATAGAGTTAACCGAGACTGAGCAGCAGGCACAAGAAGGCACATTGTCTAGGAAACTGGAGAATTATGAACAAACCCAGTGCCCCAGGGCACCTGACCAAAGGGAAAGGAGGGAAAAGGGCCAAAGTTTCCCCAAAGCCAAAGATCCAAACCCTGCAACAGTCCAGCTTGGGGTGGGGTTGGAGGGGGTGCCCAAGGCATCTACAGAGACTTCAGGGATCCGAGTTTGCTCAAAACCTGTTAGAATGCACGACTCTTTGTGCTGAAAGCTTCAAACACACACTTTGTTTTGCCCTGGGCGGTAAAATGAGCAAAACTGTGTCCAGAGCTGATTGTGAGAGTCCCCGTGGGGGACAAAGGATCCATTTGCATAAGGAGTGAGACAACACCAGGGAGATCTGTGTTCAAGATTGCTGGGTCTCCCAGAAAATAATTTCTAGAAACTAGACATGTGCATTATGGAATTCTCTTTGAGTTTCCATCAATAGAGAAAGAGAGTGGTATCCAGTGAGGGGAGTGTTCTGCTGGGAGTCTGGGGAAGCTCGGAGTAATTGGCACTCATCTGGCTTGACCCACCAGCACTTTCCACCTGGCTGGTGGCTTCCTGCTCCCTTGTCTTCACTCAACCCACCCAAGCCCCACACTCGTTGCTGTCAGGTTTATTCTAACTCGTGGTGACTCCATGTGTTACAGACTAGAATTGTTCCACAGGGTTTTCTTGGCTTAATCTTTACAGAAGGAGCCCTGGTGGCCCAGTAGTTAAGTGCTTGACTGCTAACTGAAAGATCTGCACTTTGAACCCACCAGTCACTGCAAAAGAGAAAGACGTGGCAGTCAGCTACCATAGAGATTACAGCCCTGAGCACTCTGAGGGAAGTTCTACTCTGTCTTATAGGGTTGTTATAAGCCAGAGTCAACTGTATGGTAATATATTTTTAATTTTTACTGAAGCAGATTGCTAGGCCTTTCTTCTGTGTTGCCATTGGATGGGTTCAATGCCAACTTTTAGGTCAGTGGACGAATGCAAACTGTGCCACCAGGGACCTTTAAGGACACCACGGGCATCTGGTTTTCTTCCTAGCCCACTGGCCACTCCTCCTAATTTCTTTGCCCAATGCCTCCTCAGTACCAGGCCTCTATTATTAAAAACACAGTCTCTTTTATGTTACTGTATCTTAAAAAAAACAAAAAACATCTGTTTTGGACAATTTCAGACACACTCTAAGGAAGACATAAAAGTATAACAAACCCCCACATACCCAACACCCAGCTTCAGTAAATTGTCAACTCATAGCCAATCATATTTCATTTATCCCCCATCCATTTATATAAGGCTCAGCAATTAAGTCCACAAACTTAATTGTTCTAAGTGCTGCATACCTTGTTAGTGAACGTCACCATGGTCACCTTCAAAGATCACCATGGTCACCTTCAAAGAACTGCCCTTGAGAAGCTATGCACCGATGCTGGTACCTAGTCTACCCTTCAAAGCAATTTTGAAACTCTTTGTGGAATGGCCACTGCGTATGGTGGCACCATGGCAAGTTTACAGACTTACTTGTACAAATGGAGTCACACAAGATATACTTTCTTTGTCACTGGCCCATCTGGCTCGGCATAATGCTTTTGAAGTTCATCCATGTCATGTTATTTCTTTTACTGTGCACATAGTATTTTTTTTTCTTTGAATGCTTTGAATTTCTTTTTTTTTCCAATCTGGAAGTAATTATAGATTCACAGAAAGTTACCAAAAAATGTACAGGGTGGTCCTGTGTACCCTTCACTGAGTTTCCCTAGTGGTTGCATGTTGTATAATTGTAGTGCAAAATCAACACTAGGACCCTTATATCAGAACAATCCACGGTGTGAATATGCATATATAGTGTTTAAAAAAGTTGTGGCACCTATAGATTTGTGTAATCACTACCTTGGTCAAGATACAGAACTATTCCATGACCACAAGGCTTTTTATTATTATTATTATGATTGAATGAAAATGTGCATTCCTATATAAATTCGCATGCTCACCTATATGCAGCTCCCACTGCTCTCCCTGCCCGGTGACAGCACACCCCTCCTCTCTGTTCCATACATGCCCTATCCTCCCAACTGTCTCCTATTCCTTCCTCTCCACCCACTCCCCTTCCTCCAGCAAGAGGTCAGCAGGATGACATCCCCTAGATGCATAGAACCATAAAATTCCCACAAGATATGGTCACTGTGCGTTGCCAAGTCCGAAAAGTTGACCTTCATTATGATTTATGGACAGGGGCAGCATCAGGCCAGGGGACATGTTCCCAGGGGAACCCCGAAGCCCCCGGACCATCAATTGTGGTCTTTTCGTGAAGATCTCAGGGTACACCCCTATTTATTCTCTTGTTGCCAGTGAGACTCAACTTTGTGAGCTCCATCGTGGCTATCACTGGTGGTGGTGGCCAGGCACCATCTGGTTCTTCTGGTCACGAGTTGATGTAGTCACCCACTCACGTGGGTCTCTCTGTCTTCTGGGTTCTCTTTTCCCCATGTCGTTCTCGTCCTCGGTGATCATCTCTTCCTGTTGAGTTGGGACCATCTGCTGTACTTTCAGATGGCAGCTTGGCAGCTTTTAAGACCACAGACGCCACTCTCCGATTTGGGGTGGAGAGAATCCTCATTAGCAAAACGCTGGCTGTGCCAATTGGCCTCGATTTTGTCTGAGACCTTGGTCCCCAATCCTCCACCCCAGCTACTCTGTCCTTTCAATATTGGGTAGGATGGGAGGAGTACTCAAATTGTGTTGAAGTCCAGTTATTAATTGATCTTCTCTCTAATGTGTGCTGTCACTGATTTTACCCACCCAAATTTCTACTGTCTGATCTAAACCCTTTCCCCCTCACCCTCCCTCCTTCTCCACCCTTGCCGTCAGAGTCTTTTCTTCTATGCATGAGTCTGTTTTCAAGTTCTTATCACAGGGGTCTCATACAATATTTGTCCTTTTGTCGCTGACTACTTTCACTCAGCATAATGTCCTGCAGTTGAAACCAGGTTAAGAGATGTTTCCTGCAATCATCGTTGTTCTTTATCATTGCATAGTGTTCCACTGAGTATATATACCATAGTTTACCTATCCACTCCTCTGTTGTTGGGCATCTGGGTTGATTCCATCTTTTTGCTATTGTGGACTGTGTTGCGATGAACATTTGTGTGCATGTATCAGTTGGTGTGAATGGTTTTGATTCTGCAGGATATATTTCAAGTAGTGGAATTACTGGGTCAAACGGTATATCTATATCCATTATTTTAAGGTAGCACCAGATTGCTTTCCAAAGAGGTTACACCATTTTGCAATCCCACCAACAGTGTAGGAGAGTTCCAGTCTCTCCACAGCCTCTCCAGCATTTGTTGTTTTGCATTTTTTGGATTATGACCAACTTTGTTGGGGTGAGATGGCGTCTCATTCTCATTTTGATTTGAATTTCTTTAATAGCTAATGATCGTGAGCATGTCCACATGTATTTTTTGGCTGCCTGGATCTCATCTTTAGAAAAGTGTCTGTCCGTCTACTTTGCCCATGGCTTAACTGGATGATTTATCTTTTTCTTATTGGTATTTTGTAGTACCTTATAGATTGTGGAGATCAGGCATCAGTCTGACATAGAGTTGCCATGTATTTTTTTTCCATTCTGTAGGTGGCCTTTTAATTCTATTAATAAAGTCTTTGGATGAACAAAAGTGATTGATTCTTAGCAGTTCCCATTTGTCTATTTTCTCTTCTGATGATTTTGGTTTGTTCGACAGATTTTGAAGTCTGTCTACATTGTGTATTAAACCTTCCATTGTTGTTCCTACCTTTTCTTGGAAGAGCTTTATTGTTTTAGATTTGATATTTAGGTCTTTTATCCAGTTTGAGTTGGTTTTTGTATGAGGTGTAAGATATGGGTCTTGTTTTAATTTAGTGCAGATGGATATCTAATTTTGCCAGCACCATTTGTTGAAGAGACTGTTTTTACCCCAGCTTAATGTCTTAGGGCCTTTGTCGAATATCAACTGTTCATAGGCAGATGATGTCATCTCTGGGGTCTCTATTCTGTTCCATTGATCTATCTGTCTGTTTTTGTACCAGTACTAGGCTGTTTTGACTACTGTGGCAGTATAATAGGTTTTAAGGTCGGCTAATGAGAGACCTCTCAGTGTGTTCTTCTTCTTTAGTAATGCTTTACTTATCCAGGGCTTCTTCCCTTTCCAGACAAAGTTGGTAATTTGTTTTTCCATCTCATTGAAAAATGTCACTGGAACTTGTATTGGGATTGCATTATATATATAGGTTGCTTTGGGTAAAATAGACATTTTCACAATGTTAAGTCTTCCTATCCATGAGCAGGGTAGGTTTCTCCATTTGTGTAAGTCTCTCTTAGTTTCTTGTAGTAAGGACTTGTAGTTCTATTTGTAAAGGTCTATTATTTCTTGGTTAAATTTATTCCTAACTACTTTATCCTCTTAGGGATGGTAGTAAATGGTATTGACTTGGTGATTTCTTCCTTAATAATCTGATTGTTGGTATAAAGGAATCCTACTGATTTACTTATGTTTATCTTGTATCCTGAGACTTTGCTGAACTCCTCTATCAGTTTGAATAGTTTCCTTATGGATTCTTTGGGATTCTCTGCATATACAATCATATCATCTGCAAATAGGGAGATTTTTAGTTCTTCTTTGCCAATGCCAATGCTGTTTAAGACTTCTTTATTCTACCCCTTAATACTCACACCTCCTTCTTTCCTTGGAACAACTAATCCTTTCTCTATCTGTGTAATTTTGTTATTTCAAGAATTTTATGTAAGCGAAATCTACATTAACCCTTTGTGATTGGCTTTTTTTACTCAACATAATTACCTTGAGGTCCGTCCAAGTTGTTTCATGTGTCAGTAATCTCTTTCTTTCTATCGCTAAGTAGCATTCCATAGTATGGATATACCACATTCTGAACAACAAAATTGTTTAACTATTTACTCGTTGAAAGACAATTGAGACTGTATTCAGTTTTTGGCTATCATTGAATAAAACTACTATGAATGTTTGTGTATAGTTGTTTATGTTTGTGTTTCTCTGGGTTAAATATCCAAGAGTGAAATTGCAACTAGTTTATGAGAAATCACTAAACTGTTTTATCAGAGTGGCCGTATCATTTATCTTTCCAGTAGCAATGAATAAATGATCTGGTTTGGATTGGATCTGCTTCAATAGTTGGCATTAGCACTATTTTTATTGCAGCCATCCTGATAGATCTGTGACAATATTGTAATTTTTAATTTTCCTAATGGCTAATGGAGACTCTATGGATTATAATGGCACAGTCCTCAGTCTTTACTAGGGATGGCACAGGGCTGGGTAGTTCTTCATTCCATTCTGCACAATGTCACTATGAAGAGGAGGCTGACTTGATGGCATCTAGCAATGACAACAGCAAAGGATGCTAAATATCTTTTCATCCAGTTCTTTTCAATCTGTATGTTCATTGTGATGAAATGTCTGTTGATATCTTTTGCTCATTTTCTGATTGGATTGTTTCAGTGTTATTACTGTTCAGCTTTGAGAGTTTTTTTTTTAAGTATATTGTAGATACATGTGCTTTGTTAAGATTGTTTTGTCATTGATTTTCAGCAATTTGACTGTAACGTGTCTTGGCCTAGTTTCATTCACGTTTATTGAGATTCTTGTATTTGTTGGTTGATAGTTTTATCAAACTTAAAAAAAAAACTTGATTATTATTTCTTCAGAATTTTTTCTGACACTCTATTTCTTGGGACTGCAATTATGCCTATGTTAGACAGCTTATTATTCTAGAGCTGTCTTCACTTTTTTTTGGTCTTTTTCTTCTGTGTTTTATTTTGGACAGTTTCTATTGCTATGGCTTCAAGTTCCTTATTTTAGATACATATTTTTCATCTCTAGAAGTTCCATTTGGGTATCTTTTGGATCCTTCACGTGTTTTGTTAACATATTCATGTTTTTCTCTACCTTAAACTTAGGATATGTTTATAACAAAGCTGCTCTTATCTGCTAATTCAGCCACTGGTGTCATTTCTGGGTCTGTTTCTATTGATGGTTTTGTCTCATGGTAATGAGTCATACTTCCATGCTTCTTTGTATGCCTGATAATTTTTGACTGGATGCTAGACATTTTGGATTTTGTGTTCTGGTTCCTGGGTTATATATTTCTTAAATATTGTTAGGGTTTGTTCTAGGATGTAATTAAACTACTTGAATAAGTTCAATCCTTTCAAAGCTTACTTTTAGGCTTTGTTAGGGAAAGCCCAGAGCAGAGTGTAGTGTAGGGCTGATTTATTACTGAGGCAGTATTTTTACGAGGACTCACCATCATGGGAAGAGTTTTCAGCGCTGGGTGAGCTCAAAGAATTGTTCTGCCTACTGGTGGTTTTTTTCTCTAGTTTCCAGAGGCTTCTTATACACATGGGCATATCAGTAGTCTGCCAAGGACTTAAAGGTCCCCTTCTGCCAGACCCCAGACCTCCCTCTCTTTGCAGCTCCCTCCTCTCCAAATTTTCTTCCCTGTGTGACTCCTGCCTCTGTCTGTTCAACTCATTAAGACCTCCAAGCTCTCTTTGGTTTCCATCATTGTGCTGTGGCTTGGAAACTCTAGGCAGTCAACTGGAAAAACTGTAGGGCTCAGTTTATTTGATTCTTTTTTCTCAGAGATCTCAGTTTTGTGCTGCCTGTTGTCCAGTGTCCCAAACTTTTGTTTGATATATTTTTGAGGGTTTTCTAATAAGGCAAGTTTTACCCATGGCTCATTACTACATCATGGTTTTTTTTGGATGAAGTTGCAATTTGTGTCTTTTTTTCCATTGGCTTATTTGTCTTGTTTTTATTGAATTCTAAGACTTTGTCTTACTTTTGGAATACAAGTCCTTTGTCAGATATAACAGAGTCCATGTTTTTAACCACTTCCCTTTGCTGGATTGAGAAAAATAGGGAGGGAAACGGAATGTGCACAGGCCATTGCAGTCACCCAGGAGAGACATGATTATGCATTAGCTAGGAGAGGGGTTTAGATGGAATAAAATGGACTTAAAAATACCAAAAAAGAAAAAAAAAAAGGAAAAAGGGGGAAAACAAACAAACCCAGAAACAAATAAATGAAGAATGTTAAATATTTGTCTTTTCCTTTTGTGTTCTGAATGTTCTTGCCAAGTGCCATTGAGTCGGATCTTAAATAGTTAAAAAAAAAAAAACAAACCTGAATTACTTCTCTGTTTGTGTTAACCACAGGAGAATGTCTCAGCAACCTAGAACATACTCTTTTTTCCTGTTCCTTTTTCTGAGTCATGCAGTGGCGTGTCAGAGAGCTCCAAATTCCAGGCAGGGTAAGTCCTGAGGAAGTAATCACCCTACATGGTTTTTATACATTTTAGGAAAAGAAATGTGTTTGTTATAAATCAACTTAAGTATGTGATACTATAGAGTATTTGGGGGTGTATGCATGAAGGCTTTTTCAGGATTATTTCAAAAGAGTTTTTGAAACCAAGGTTTTCTTATACAAAGGATATATAGACACAGGTATGGTTAAAATTCTACTAAAAGTTTCCATCATGAGTGACTTTTTTGGGCTCTTTTCCTAACCCATATTTGTATTTTTGAAGGTTATATACTTTAATTCTAGTTACATATTCAATGGCTTTCTTACAGATATGCATCCATTGTTGCAAAAAATGGCAGTAAGTATTCCATTTTCTTTTAATCAAATTCCCCTCCACTGGAACACGGCAAATTTTGGATGTTATAGTTGATGTTATCCCTTTGCCTTTTAGGAAGAAATAATAGAGGGAAGCTATCTGAATGGTAATGAACCTACTCTATCTCGACTTGCTTCTTCCAAGAATTTCAAACAGAATGTGGTTGTAGTCCTTCTAGAATGATCCCTTTTTGTCTTTTCATTTTCTTCCCATTGTAGCTTTTCTGGATCTCATACAGTTTCAAAGGTAACCCATCTTACAAAGGAGGGGAGGAGAGGTGATGGGATAGATTTTTCATAAAAATTACTAATGGAAGTTTCTCAATTGTACACAGTAGTGCATGTTCATTACAAAAGTGTCAATCGATGCACACATGTTTTCGGGTAGACAGAAGAACTAACATTTGTCCAGGACTTACTATGACAGGCATGTCTTTTCTAAGTGCTTTATCCATATAAACTCATTTAATCCTCACAAATACCCCTTGAGGTAGCTCCTGTTGTTATTGCATTGCATAGGGTAATGAAATAGAGGCACAGGGAAGTGAATCATTTGCTCAAGTTCACATAGCTAAGAGATGGTAGGTCTGGGGTGTACACAGAGCAGCCTGGCTGCAGGGTCCGCTTCCTTTGTGGTCATCCTGTGTACTGCCCGCTGCATATTGCCTGTGTTAGGCCCTGGGGACATGGGCAGGGAGATGGAGAGTGCTATGTGAAGACAAATATTGGCAAGTAGTTCTAATATGATGAGTTCTATGAAGGAGAAGAAATGGAGGATATGGGGCCCCATGACAGGGGTACCCCATTATGTTAAGGTAAAAGATTGCCATCAATATTCTTATTCCCCTAAATAGCCCCAATTGATAGTTTTGGGTCTATCCTTTCATGCTAAAATGTTTATGTAATTTATGTGCTCATTCATTTATTCATTTACTTATATAAAACAGAAAAAGGATTATAAAAGGTAATTAAACAAAAAATCTAAACCCACTGCTGTCAAGTCAACTCTGACTCACAGAAACCCTATAGGACAGATTAGAACTACCCCATAGGACTTCTAAGGAGCAGTTGGTGGGTTTGAACTACCGACCTTTTGGTTAGCTGCCAAGCTTTTAACCTCTGCCACCAGAGCTCTGAAAGGCAATTAGTGAGCATTTATTTACTGTGTCAGACAGTACTGTAAGCACTTTGCATGTGTGTGAACTCTGGTGGCATAGTTGTTATGTGCTATGTCTGCTAACCAAAAGGTTGGCAGATTCTGCCAGGCTTTCTCTGGAAACTCTGGAGCAGTTCTACTCTGCCCTATAAGGTCTCTATGAGTTGGAATCGACTCAATAGCACTGGGTTTGGTTTGGAACTAATTTAATTTTCACAGTTATTATCCATATTACTTAGAAAAGAAACTGAAACACAGAGAAATTAAGCAAATCTGCCTAAGATCACACAACTAATTCGTACATCCCGGTTTTGGGTCCACACTCCTCACTGTGTGTATACCAATCTCTGGTGGTATACATAGCTTCTGACTCTTAAACTTAGTATAATACAGACATCTTTCCAAACCAGTATGTTTGGATTTGAGTGGATTGTTTGGGGAATTAAAATATTGCAGACAGTTCAGAAATCGATGACCATCTTTGAGAGAATGGGATCCAGGCAGAGTCCTAGGATTAGAAACTTCCTATCATGGGGCTAGACTGACACATGTCCCGCTTCAAAGCACAAAGCTCCTAGTATCCCTGTCCCATTCCTTCCTCTCTGGACTTCCCTGGGCACTCAGATAGTGCAGGATTGCTGGTAAGGGAACTTGTCATTACGACCTTCTCCTGTTTGTCTTTGGCTGAAGCTCTCACGTGTGGACAGCAGACCTGTCCCACAGAGTCCTGGCCTATCTGAATTCAAGGAATGTTGCCTTCACCATCACCAGCCTGCAGGTGAGTCCTGGAGTCCCACCGGTATGTTCCCCTGTCAGTGCTCAGGGATTGCAAACTGAGGGGCCAGGTAAGTTGGGAGAAATGGGCTGGGTGTAGAAATATACTTCACACTCAAGTTTACAGTGGTTCAGCTTTACTTTCAGTGATGTCACGTTGGTAACTTGAAATCAATCAAGGTGGAAGTATTTACACCATGGAAATTGGAAAATGCTACAGCTCAGGACCGGGGAGTGTTTCATTCTGTCGTACATAGGGTCTCTGTGAGTTGGAACTGACACAATAACCCTTAATAACAACAGATTGGGGTTTGATTGATAGCTTTGTTGATTGTCTAGATTTAAGAAAGTGGTGTAGACAGTGTTATTGATGCAGATTAAACCTAGAAGTGTACTTTGTCTGTAGCCATTATGTTGCGAGTAGCACGGAAAATTGAGACACTGTTCTTTCAGCATTCACAACCTATTATCTGAGTGGGACACTGTTAGTCAATGTCACTGAACTGTAACTGTGGAAGACAAGTTGGCAAATGCTGGTGCATATTTTCACCACACACACACACAAAAAGACTGTTATCTGATTCAGCCAGGAAGTCACTCGTGTCACTGATGAGGAAGTGAAGATCAGGTGTATGTTTTTGTTGCTTCAGTTTTTTCTTGTTCTTTAATGTAAACAAAAATATGAGCCAACATTCATGTCAGAGCTACAGCCAGAGGGCTGGTTGTTAGCCGTTCACCAGGGCACCATTAGTTGGAGGTGACTGATGGCCTCATAGCATCTGTGTTCTTTCTCCAGCACATCAGTCTGTGGAAACCCAAAGAAATAAAATCTCTCCACTTTCCTCTTTAGTGATAACATTTCTGATGAGATATACCTACTTTAATCTGAGTTACACTATCTCTCTTTATATATATATTGATACACACGCACACATATATATAAATGCTTGGCAAGTCCATACGTGTCAGAGTAGAACTGTATTCCATAGAGTTTTCAATGACTGTGGCCCTTAGCAACTGCATTACCAAGGCTTTCTTCTGAGGTACCTCTGGGTGGTCCTGAACAGGCAGCCTTTTTAGTTAGCAACCAAGCATGTAACCATTTGCATCACCCAGGGACTACATACACATACACACACACGCACACGCACATGCATTTTTCATCCAATGGCTATTGATTTAGTACCCACTTTTGGAACCCTGGTGGCACTGTGGTTAAGAGCTATGTCTACTAACCAAAAAGTCACCAGTTTGAATCCACCAGCTGCTCTTTGGAAACCCTATGGGGCAGTTCTATTCTGTCCTGTAGGGTCATTGTGAGTTGGAATGGACTCTATGGCATTTTATTTATTTATTTATTTATTTTTGGTGTCAGAAACAGTCCTAGACCCTGGCGACTCAGTGGAGGACAAGGCAGTCAAGCTTACTACCCACACAAACTGGATTGATTCTAGTGGAGAGATGTTAAGTAAATAACCACTCAACTCGTTTGTGATTGAGAATAATGGCTGATACTTACTGAGCACTTCCTGTGGGCCAGGCTCTATTATAAACACTCCACACACTCATTGAATCCTCCTGACAGTCCTATATGGAAAGTGCTGTTATTGTCTGTGATTTTCAGTTGAGAAAAACAAGCCCAGAGGTAGTGTTGTAGATTTGATGAAGAAAAATATAGGACATTCAGTTAAATTTGAATTGTAGATAAACAAAGGACAGAGGGTTTTTTTTTTTTTTAAATGTAAGTATATCCCTTGTCATATTTTAGACATGCTTATATTAAGAAAAAATTATTTGTTGTTTATCTGAAATTCAGATTTAACTGAGCATCCTGTATTTTATCTAGCAACCCTAGTTAAGTAAGTTACTCAGGGACACACAGCTAGTAAGTGGCAAGGCAGGCGCTACTTACACATGGTAGCCTGGTTCTGGGAGAAATACCTGGTATTGTATTTACAAAAAAATCTGCCAGTGAAAGCTCTATGGATCACAACGGTCTGATCCCATTGTGCACAGGGTTGCCATGAGTCAGGGACCAACCTGGTGGCAGCCAACAAGTCTGGTTCCAGAGCTCACATCCTGCTCATGACACCACTCGGTGCTGCCTTCCTAAAGAACCTTATTTAAGGGAGACTTAGAAAAGAATACCCCAGACACTGCAGATCTCTTTCAGGAGAGGCTGATGGTTTCTGCCTCTCACTCTGGAGGGGGCACCACAGGAGGTGTGTTTGTGTGTTCTACCTAAACTTTGCTCCTGTGCTGGTAGACTGGAGCATAGGAAGAGTATGAGCTGCACCAATTTGGGGTGCTGAGCTTTCTGGGAGGATGCCAGCTGCTCTGGACTTGAAAACTCAATAACCTACAGGAACCAAGCAGGCCCTGTAATGTGAAAATCAGCCTGGCTGGCCTGTGGTAAGCTGGGGAGTCATTCTGTGATTAACTAGCCCTTGGCCCCCTACCAGGTTGGGGGTGCACACCCAGAGTTGCCGTTATCTTTGCATTTTCTAAGAAAAGCCGGAGATCCAGACTTTCATGAGGAATCCCCTGACTTTTAAATTTTGGCAGCCAATGAAACATTTTGCAACTAGCCAGATGGAACATACTTGTAGGATGTCTAGTCTCTGCTGTAAAGTAGGTGTCAAGGCTGGGCTGCTGGCCATGGTGCTGAGAATGAGTTCCTATCCTGTCCTGATGGACTCTCCTGACTGCACATCCAGGCAGCCATGGAGAATCACCTGGAGCAGCGTCTGTACCAGCCCCAGAAGCTGCTGGAGGACCTGAGGGAGACCGATGCTCAGCAGTTCCGCACAGCCATGAAATGTCTCTTAGAAGACAAGAAGGACCGCTTGGTGAGACGTTCTAAGTATCCTGGGAGGAGGGTGGTCTGGTGCTAGTGGTTGCTTGTTGAATTGAATGAGTCCGACTCAGACCTTGGTGTTTCTGTAAGTCTCCATTACAAGCCCCGCTGGGGGCTTCTGATGCTTAGTTCTCACTTACAACAAAGCTCAAATGAAGAGTCTTATAGTTCATGTTTTTATGGGTACTAAGAAGTGAGGGTGAGCGGAGCACCTTCTGGTAATGTGGTTCAGTAAACATCCATGAATAATAACTTGCCACCAGTGGGGGCTGGGTTTGGAGATTAAAGACTCCTTCCCTCAAGGATCTTGCAGTCTGGAGGAGAGACCAAAAACAGAAGCACATCAGTTTTACAAAATGAAGGTAGTGACATAAGGGCGTTATAAAGCAAAGCCCCTGGACCTGAAAGGTCTTTGGGATCCAGAAAGTTGAAGTTTAGTGTTTTCTTTGTTGGAGACAGTTTAGTGTGGAGCAGTGTTTCCAAAAAAAGTTGAAACATAAACATTTTGATGATTATGTACTTGTTTTAATGTCAGTTATTAAAATATATTGAGCACTTCAAATCTGTGAGTTTGGCAGGGATGTGATATTTTCTTCTGAAGTGAAAATAAGTTAAAAAAGAGTTGGTAAAGAAAAATAGGATGTAAATAATAGTGAAGGCAGTGGTAAGTGACAGCAGAAATGGTCACGGTGGCCCGTGGGAATGAGACTGACTACGGTGTATTTAGAGTTTAATGCATGTCAGGTATTTTCTGCAGATGACTAAAACGATTGCTATCAAATTGATTCTGTTTCATAGTGACATTCTAGGAGAGAGTAGAACTGCCCCACAGGCTCTCCAGTGCTGTAATCTTTACTGGGGAGCCCTGCTGGTTCAGTGATTAAGAACTTGTCTGCCAACCAAAAGGTCAGCAGTTTGGATCCACCAGCAGCTCCTTAGAAACCCTGGGGGGCAGCTCTGCTTTGTCCTATAGATTCACCGTAATCCAGAATTAGCTTGACAGTGATGGGCAATTTTTACTGAAGAAGATTGCTGCATCTATCTCCGTCTTGCAGAGCAGCTGTTGCATTCAAGCCACTAATGTTTTGTTTAGCAGCTGAGTGCTTGACTAGTGTGACACCTAGACTCTTTGTGAAGGGCTTGTTCTAGTGTTGTTAGGTGCTTTTGGGTCGACTCCTAACTCACAGTGACCCTATGCATAACAGAATGAAACAGTGCCGTGTCCTGTGCCATTGTCCAGGTTGTTTTTATGCTTCAGCCCATTGTTGCAACCACGGTGTGAGTGCGTCTTCTTGAGGATGTTCCCCTTTTCCACTAGATAAAAAATATTTGGAGCTTTATGGACCACACCATCTCTGTCGCAGTCACTCATTTCTGACATTGTAGATCTAAAGCAGCTCTATGTGACAGGTAAACAAATAGGCATAACCATGTTCCAGTGTTTTAATTACTTAGTGCTGTTATAACAGAAATACAAGTGGATCCTTTAACATACATATATTTATTCTCCCATAGCTTAGGAGGTCAGACGTCTGAAGCTTAGCGGAAGGCTTTTTCTCTATGTCAGCTCTGGTGGAAGGTCTTTGTTTCCTTCCAGTATCTATGGGCCTGATGTTCCTTGGAGATCTTCATGTGTCTTGGCAGCAGTCTTCTCCTGGGTCTAGGAGGTACTCAGTGCAAGGAACCTGGGTCCAGAATACCTGCTTTGCTCCTGGCTCTTGGTGATAAAAGATCCCTTGATCGTTGCTTGCTCATTTAATCTCTTTTATATCTCAAAATAGATTGACTCAAGATTCAACATAATCTTGTAGATTGTATCCTGAATTATTAACATAACTGGCTCTAATTCTGCCTCATTAACATCAAGGAGGTTAGGATTTACAACACATAGGACAGTTACATCAGATCACAGAACCAGAGGTCGGATGAGAAGACTGCAGGGTCAAGAGAAGGAGAGTGGTATTTGCCAGAAGATTTCATTTACGTATTGGATGAAGACCACACCCCCAAGGAAACTTCTTTTCCAGTGGATTGGCTGCTCACATCAGATCACAAAATGAAAGAGGATTCCATAGTGTTTGCCAAACCACTGAGAACCACAGCTTAGCCAAGATGACACACAACATTAACCATCATGTCTGTGTTATTGAAATACAATAGTGCATAGCATTTGCTGAGTGTTTACTGGGTGCCAGGCACTTGATATTTATTATCTCATTGAATTCTTAACCGTATCAAAGAAGTAGGCACTAGTTTTATCTCCACTTTGTAGAGAAGGAAACTGAGACTTTAAAAGGATAAAAAATGTTTGCAAGCACACGCAGATAGTAAGTGGAGTGCCTGGGGTTTGAACCTAAGAATGTCTGACGTTGCACCATCGGGGTTAACCTATAGGACAGCAATGAGAATTAAATAAGATGACGCCTGTTTGCTCCATGCTTGGCATAGTAAAGAGGTCGCTTAGTTATTGTGACGGGGTGTGCTGGGCAAGGTCAGAGGGATCAGTCAGATCGGAACTTGACCTTGTCAGCATCCTGGTTTCTGTGGTTCAAACAAATCATTCTTTCATGTTAACAGGCTATTTTTTCAGTGTCCTCTGGGTGCTATGTATTCCATAGACACAAGGCTTGGGTCTCAAGGACCTTACTGCTTAATTCTGGCTGCATATTAGAATCAACTGCTTGTCTAGATTCCATCCTAGACCTATTAAATCAGAATCCGACTGGGTGGTGGTGGTGCTGCTGCTGCTGCTGGGAATCAGTATTTTTCAAAAGCTTCCCGGGTGATTCTTTTCTTTTTTAAAAAGAAACTATGCTTCTGTGTAGGCACTTGATGGTTCTGTGCCTCTATAGGATGTCATCCTACTGGCCTCTTACTAGATCTTACTAGAGGTGAGTGTAGAGGGTGGAGTGGAGGGGACAGGAGATTGTTAAGAGGATATGACATGGAACCAAAAGGAGGAGTGTGCTTTCACTGGACAAGGGAGAACAGAGGAAGCTGCAGGTAGGCGGTCATGCAAATTTGAATTGTGTTGTAAACTTGCACTCAATCACAAGAAAAAAAATTATGCTTTCAGTAAAAGTTTGTAGCTCAACTTAATTTCTCATTCAAAAATTTATACATACATTATTTTATGACATTGGTTGTGTCTTAGTCATCTAGTGTTGCTGTAACAGAAACTGCACAAGCAGATGGCTTAAGCAAAGAGAAGTCTTGTTCTGTCACAGTCCAGTAGTCTACAAGTGCAAATTCAGGCGATCAGATCCAGGTGAAGTCTTTCTCTGTTGGGTCTGCAGAAGGGTCCTTGGCAATGTTCCCTTGGACTGGGAGGTACGGGGACCCCAGGTCCTTTCTAAAGAGTGTGCTGTGGTCCTGGCACTACTTCTTTCCAGATGGTATGAGATTGCCAACTTTCTGCTTTCTTCCCTTTCCTTTATATTCCAAGAGATTGTCTCAAGGCACAGTACAGCCTTACACACTGAGTCCTGCCTCACCAACACGACTGCCGCTCCTCCTCTCTCGCTAACATCACAGAGGCAGGGTTTACAACATTTAGGAACATCATACAACACTGGGAATCATGGACTAGCCAAATTAATGCATACATTTTTGGGTGACACAATTCAATCTGTGACAGGTTGCAGTACCCACAAGGTGACAGCACGGTCCCCTTTTCCCTCCCTGATTTCCTGTGTCCATTCATCCAGTTCCTGTCTTTTCTTGCCTTTTCATCTTGCTTTTGGACAGTACTTGTCCGTTTGGTCTCATATATTTGATTGAACTAAGAAGCATGTTCCTCAAATGTGTTATTTTTTGTTTTACAGTCCTGTTTAATTGTTGTCTGAAAAGTGGGCTGTGGGAATGGTTTCAGTTCCAGGGTGGCAGAGTGTTTGAGGGCCATAGTTTGGGGGGTTCCTTCTTGATCTCTGTCAAATCAAGTAAGTCTGGTCTTTTCTTTGTAAAATTGAACTTTGTTTTGCACTTTTCTCCCACTCTGTCTGGGACTTTCAGCTGTAATCCTTGTCAGAATGATCTTTTAAGGTAGCTGGGCACCATCTAGTTCTTCTGGTCTCAGGGTAGTGGAGTCTTTGATTCATCTGGTCCTGTAGTCTTTTCGATCCCCAGGTTAAGATTGATGTGTAACTAGGATTGAGGACCACTGTTCTGAAGGCAAGACAGGCCCATAAGCATCTTGCAATGTAGAGCTTCCCTCACATGCCCCAAGAGCACATGGCACAGGGAGATTTGACTGAGGCTGGAGGGAATCAGAGAAGATTTCAGCGAGAGGTAATGATAGAGTTTGGCCATAAACAATGAGCTATATTTCTTTAAGGAGTTCCAGTGGCATGAACAGTTAATTGCTCAACTACTAACTGAAAGATTGGTGGCTCAAACCCATGCAGAGGTGAAGAGGAAGAAAGGCCTGGTGATCTTCTGAAGGATCAGTCGTTAAAAACGTATGGGATGCAGTTCCACCCTAACACATATGGAGTTGTTATGAGTCAGAATTGACTTGAAAGCACCTGGTTTGGGATTTTCTGGTTTTGGATTTCTCTAGAAGGAGATGGGAAATGCATTCTAGCTAGAGCAAGGCTTGAAATGCAACAGTCATAGTCTGTGATAGTGTATGTGGGCAGTGAGAAGTCACCTAGTGTGAATGGAGCAGGTGAAGACTTTGACTGTGTTTTATAGGTGATAGAGAGCTCTACCAGGTTTGAAATTACAGCATGATGTTGGCTAGTGGTTCTAGAATTCTCTGCTGCTGCAAAGTGTGCTCTCTCCAAGGGCTTCCCAGTTGACAGGCAGCTCTCAAGACAACTCTGGCGTCTCTCATTCCTTCAGGAACTGGAGGACATTGTCATTGACTTGGGAGAGATTCAGGGACGAGCCTTGCAGAGCCCTGGCGTGAACCGCAGCTTGCTTATCGTCACACTGGAGAGGTGTTTTGAGGTGCTGAATGCCCTGGAGTGTGTGGAGATCCTGGGCAGGGTGCTGAGGGGGTCCTCGGGCAGCTTTCTCCAGCCAGACATCACACAGAGGCTCCCCCAGGACCTTCGTGAGGATGCCTTTAAGAACCTGTGAGTACTTCTTTCCAACCTTCTTAGCAGCTCACCCCACTCTTCAGCAGCTATTGTGAGAACTCAAAGAGGCAAATACATGGCAGAGGGGAGAAGGCAGATGAGGAGAGGTTCGAATGGGAAGTCTGGAGCAGAAGCTTCAAATTTGTATTTTGACATGGTTCGATTCGAAGTCTCTTCCAAGTTACAATCCTTCTTGTACCAACCTCATAGTTTTAGCCAGATTTGAACCCTGGTGTCACAGTGGTTAACTCTTTGACTGCTAACCGAAAGGTCAGGCCATTTAAACCCACCAGTGGCTTTGTGGGGAGAAAAGACTTGGCAATCTGCTTCCATAAACACTTCACCCTAGGAAACCGTATGGGGCAGTTTGAATCTGTCTTATAGGGTTTTTACAAGTCAACAGCATATACCTCCTGCACTAGTGCTGTTAGTCTTTATACTGACTCACTCTTCATACTTAAAATATTTGTAAAAGGTAAAGTTGATGTCATTCTTGTAAATGGGAAGCCAGTACCATTTGTGGCCAGGAAAGCAAGCACAGTGAAAACAAATATGTCACTAAATCCTAACTAGATGTGTTGTCTGCCTGAGGCTCTGAGCCTGGTTCCCATGGGGCGGTACTGCTCTATTCTCTCCTATAGGGTCATTTTGAGTTGGAATGGACTCAATAGCAATGAGTTTGTGGGGGTTTTTTTTGTTGTTGACCTACTCTTGCTCTTACCAAAGAGACAAAAATAGAGAAGAAAGTTTGTTTATTCTCAAGTGAGATAGCTAAGTGTGTGGTATGGATAAAGTTTCAGTTTAGAAAAGGTTGGTGAATGGGTCAGGTGGTGAATTGTTTCCAGTGGTCATTAGAGTGTGGGTGAGGAAAGGTTTCTAGGAAGAAGAAACTCAAATTGAGTTTTTTTTTTTTTAAATTATGATTGAGTGAAAATGTACATTCCCATATAAATGTACATGTCCACCTATATGCAGCTCCTACTGTCTCCCTCCCCGGTGACAGCACACTGTTCTTCTCCACTCCATACGTGTCTTATCCTACCAACAATCTCCTATCCCCTCCTCTCCACCCACTCCGCTTCTTCCAGTAAGAGGTCGGCAGGATGACATCCTATAGATGCATAGAACCATAAAGTGCACACATGATATGGTCACTCTGTGTTGCCAAGTCCAATCCATTCCTGTCTGAAGAGTTGACTTCTGTTATGATTTATGGACAGGGGCAGCATCACGGTCAGGGGCCATGCTCCCAGGTGAACTCTGAGGCCCCTGGACCATCAATTGCAGTCTTTTAGTGGAGATCCCAGGGTGCACCCTTTTTCATCGTTGTGTTGCCAGTGAGACTCGACTTAGTGAGCTCCATCGTGGCTATCACTGGTGGTGGCCGGGCACCATCTGGTTCTTCTGGTCACAAGTTGGTGCAGTCACCCACTCGCGTGGGTCTCTCTGTCTTCTGGGTTCTCTTTCCCCCGTGTTGTTTTGGTCCTTGGTGATCATCCGTTCCTCCTGACTTGGGACCATTTGCTGTACCCTCAGATGGCAGCTTGGCAGCTTTTAAGACTCCAGACGCCACTCACCAATGTGGGGTGCAGAAGGCTCTCTTAGCAAAATGCTAGTTGTGCCAATTGGCAAATTGAGTTTTGAATTGTGAGCCAGAGGGTGGTCATAGCCAGATGATGCTGGACAGTGAAGTCATCTTTGGACCAAATGGGACCTCTGGATACAACACCAAGGAGCTCATTGGTGAAGGCCACTGGAGAAGTATGGTAATGGGGAAAGCAGATTGCAGTGACTTAAAAGGAGGTGAGGAAGTGGACAGTCTGGACCCCACTGTGGAAGGCTTTTGGCTGTGAAGAGGAAGGGAGAAAAATGGCAACGTAGTTCCAGATAGCAGTGGAGTGGGGGTACACTGGCTGTATTGACCCCTGCTGCTTTAAGCAGGGTCCGCCTGTTTGTTCCTTAATTGCCACCTGTGGTTTTGTGTCCTTTAGATCTGCAGTGTTCAAAGATCTCTACGACCAAACCTCAGCTCATGCTCAGCGAGCCCTCTTCTCCTGGATGACTGGGATTTTGCAGATATCCTCTAATGCCACTGGTGAGCACCGGCTTTTAAGATCGGGTTAGTCTTTGGGGAAGTCCATCCTCAGAAGCGGTGCTTTGTCTGTGAAAATAGATTTGATCTCTTTGCCCCTTAGGATTTTTAGCCCCTATTTCCATAACAGGGTCCAGCTGCCTGGTGGCATATACACATTGCCCACTTTTTCAACATGTTTTTCACATGCTGATGTCTCTGAAACAAGGATGCATCTGTATCTTATGGTCAGTGGTGTGCCCTAGTTTCTTATTAGAACACAGTGATGATGGTGTTCTAGATTTGATGAGAATCTTTAGAATAGGGTTACAAATTCAACATCTGTATAAATTAAGACAGAATAAGATAATTTTACTAGAAAATTTGGACAATAAAGCATAAAATTTAGCTGTGAGCTTTGTGATATCCAAAGCAGAATTAGGTGAAGATGAATCCACGTTGCAGACATTTATTAAAAGCCTGTTAGGTGCCAGCTACTGGAGAGATGCTGACAGAGTAATGGTTAAGTGTTTGGCTGCTAACTAAGGTCAGAAGTTCAAATCCACCAGATGCTCTGTGGGAGACAGATGCAGGCAGTCTTCTTGCTTGAAGATTGTAGGCTTGAAACCTTTACGAGCAGTTCTGCCCTGTCCTAAAGGGTTAATTTGAATTAGAATGGACAATATGGCTTTTCTTTTTTTTTTTAAACAGGGCGGGGGATACAGAAACCCTGGTGGTGTAGTAGTTAAATGCAACCACTGCTCAGCAAAAGGTTGGCAGTTCTAATCCAACAGGTGCTCCTTGGAAATTTTATGGGGTAGTTCTCCTCTGTCCTATAGGGTCACTATGAGTCAGAATTGACTCTACAGTGATGAGTCTGGTTTTTGGCTTGAGGATACAGAAAATGAGACAAAACACTGTTGTTTTGTTATGCAAGGGTAGGTGGAGAAAGATTTGAAACGAGTAACACACACACAAAAGAGATAAATTAGACACTTGGGTGGTGCTCATGGTTAATGTACTCAGCTGCTGATGGAAAAGTTGGAGGTTCGAGTCCACCCAGAGGGACCTTGGAAGAAAGGCCTGACAACCTACTTCTGAAAAACCAGCCACTGAAAACCCCACAGAGCACAGTTCTGCTCTGACACCAATGGGGTCACCAGGAGTCAGAAACAACTTGGTGACAACTGAGGAAGCTTTTAATACTTGAAGAAAAAGATAAAATGGAACAAATGCAATGAAAAGGGTTATCACTTTAGGCTAGGAAAGGGCTTTTCTGTAAAAGACCAGGGTAAATATTTAAGCCTTATGGGTGGTGAAGTAATTAAGAGCTTGGCTGCTAACCAAAAGGTCGGCAGTTCAAATCCACCATACACCTTGGAAACACTATAGGGCAGTTCTTCTAGGTCCTGTAGGGTCTCTGTGTCTTGAAATCGACTTGACTCAACAGATAGGTGTTTTTTGTTTTGTTTTGTTTTATGGCCACACAGTTTCCATTGGAACTATTCAACTCTGCCACTGTAGTGTGAGAATAATCATAGACAGTAGATGAATGGGTGTGATTGTATTCCTGTAAAACTTTATTTATGAACACTGAAATTTAGATTTGATGCAATAATTTTTATGCCACAAAATATTGTTCTTTTGACTTTCCCTTCAACCATTTAAAGATGTACTATGAATTGTGTCTCCTAAAAACGTGTGCTGTAAATCCTAACTATGGAAACCGTGGTTCCTGACCCGGATCTACAGCTGCTAACCAGAAGGTTGGCTGTTAGAATCTACCAGGTGCTCCTCAGAAGCCCTACGGGGCAGCTCTGCGCATCCTGGGTGGGACGGAGCAGGAAGGTGCAAGATTCTTCATGCAGCTCAGAATGGCGTGCAATTTAAAACTTATGAATTACTTATTTATGGAGTTTTTCCATTTAATAGATCATTTAACATTTTCAGACCATGGGGACTGAAACCACAGAAAGCGGAACCACAGATAAGGGGGTGACTACTGTATAAGAGGAGTCCTGGTTGCACAGTGGTTAAGGCCTTGGCTGCTAATCAAAAGGTTGGTAGTTTGAATACACCCACTGTTGTTGTTGTTAGGTGCTGTCAAGTCGGTTCCAGCTCACAGCAACCCTGGGCACAGCAGAGTGAAACAGTGCTTGGTCCTGCGCCATGCCCACTCCCACAATAGTTTTTATGCTTAAGCCCATTGTTGCAGCCTCTGTGTCAATCCACGCCATTGAGGGTCTTCCTCTTTTTCTCTGACTCTCTACTTTACCAAGCATTATGTCCTTCTCCGGGGGCTGATCCCTCCTGACAGCATATCCAAAGTATGTAAGACACAGTCTCACTATCCTTGCTTCCAAGGCGAATGCTGGTTGTACTTCTCCCAGGATGAAAAACTTGGTGGCATAGTGGTTAAGTGCTACAGGTGCTAACCTAAAGGTGAGCAGTTCAAATCCAGCAAGTGCTCCTTGTGAACTCTGTAGGGCAGTTCTGTTCTGTCCTATAGGGTTGCCATCAGGTGGAATCTACCCAGCCGCAGGGGTATACACCAGCTATTGCTTGTAAATTCTACGGGGCATTTCTACTCTGTCCTCTATGGGTCACTGTGAGTTGAAAGTGACCCAATACCAGTGGGATGCTGTATAAAAGAACAGATTAAGCAAGCAGGCAAGAAAGCACAGTAGGAAGGGAAAATCCATGTCATGTGATCACCAAAGTGCCTAGGGACAGAAGCTGCAAAGGGACAAGGGCCTGCCCCAGAGCTGACACAGAGAGGTGACAGCCTTCTCCTAGAGCCGGTGACCTAAATTCAGACTTCAACCTTCTAAAATGTAAGAAAAAAAATTGTTTGTTAAAGCCACCTCCTTGTGGTATTTCTGTTATGGTAGCATTAGATAACTAAGACAAAATGTGAAAACCATTCTTATCTTGCAGGCTGTACAGAAATACCTGGTGGGCGAGGTTTGGCCAATGGGCTGTAGTTTGCTGAGCCCTGGACTAAGGAATCAAGGAAGACCTCCCTGAGGAGGTGTCATGGATTGCATTGTGTCCCCCTCAAAATGTGTGTAGCAGTTTGGCTAGGCCGTGATTCATGATTCTGCATAATGTTTCTCCCTGTTGGAAATCCTGCGTCTACGATGTTAATGAGAGAGCATGTGCAGTGGTTGTGTTAGTGAGGTGGAGTCAATGTGTAAGACTGTATCATGCCTTGAGACAGTGTCTTGAGGTATAAAGGAAAGGGAAGTAACGGGAGAGTTGGGGACCTCATGCCATCTGGAAAGAAGAAGTGCCAGGAGCAGAGCTCATAAGGAGCCACATCTCAGAAACTTCCAGTCCAGGGGAAAATTAACCTTCCTCCAGAGCCAACACAGAGAGCCTTCTCCTGGAGCTGGTTCCCTGAAAGTGCATTGGTACCCTCCTAGACTGTGACAGAATAAAATTTCTCTTTTGAAAACCATCTACATGTGGTATGTCTGTCAAATCAATACCAGATGACTAAGACAGGAGGTAATGTTGGAGGAGAGGCCGAAACTCAGCCTGCCTATGGGGTCACTGAGTCAGAAATGACTCGATGGCAGTGGGTTTTTGGTTATGAGGCTCTGGGGAAACCCTGGTGGTATAGTGGTTATAAAATCTATAACTGCTAACCTAAAAGATTGGCAGCTTGAATCCAGCACGTGCTCCTTAGAAACCCTGTGGGGCAGTTCTACTCTGTCCTATAGGGTCTCTGTGTCAGTATCAACTCGATGCCAACTACTCTCAGGCTCTGGAGGAAAGACTTGGCAGGCAGAGGAACCAGCAAGTGCAAAGACCCTGAGGTAAGGATGAAGCAGGAATGTGTTGGGGGAACACAAAGGAACCCAGACGGGTTGGAGTGTAAGAAGTGCCCATCGGTCCTTTTCCTAGAATTAAGCTCTGAGATTTGTACATCAGGAATGTTGAACAATGTAATGATCACTGTCTGAAACATGTAGCAGAACTCTGTCTCTTTGGTGCATAATGATAGCCCCAGGAATCTACCCAAGTTTCACACTATGTCACTCTGAGATGGTCTCTTAACCTTTCTATGCTTCCCTGAGTCTGTATTGCCAGCGTTTAACTCTAGGGGCCTTTCCTTCTCAGATTCCTATGTGGTATGTTTCATCCTTAGACTATGGTTAATTCTAGATGAAAGTTTATAGAATAAACTAGCTTCTCATGAAACAGTACAAGTATTGTTTTGTGACATTGGTTGCTGTTTTAGTCAGCTAGGCTGCTCTAACAGAAATACCACAGAGTGGATGGCTTTAACAAAGAAAGATTTATTCTTACACAGTCCGGTAGGTTGCAGGTCCATATTCAGGGTGTCCGCTCCAGGGAAAGACTTTCCCCTTGTCGGCTCTGGAGGCAAGTCCGGTATTGTATCAGTCTTTGTCCAGGGAGCGTCCTCACGCAAGAACCTCTGGTCTGAAGGACGCGCTCTGCTCCCGGTGCTGCTTACTTGATGGTAGCGAGGTTCTCAAATTGTCCTTTGTTTCCTTTTCCTTTTATTCCTTGCAAGCTAAAAGCATTAAGGGTGGGGCAAGCCATACTCAGGGGAAACTTCCCCCACAGCAGGAATTCACAGCCCCACCCTAATCCTTTAACATACAGGTTAGCAAAACCACACAATGGAGGACAGTCCCAAGATACTGGGAACCATATCCCAGCCACGTGGCTGCACACATTTTTGCGGGGGCACAATTCCAACCATGACAGTTGCCAACCTATGACATGTCAACAGTCTCCCCATTTTGATCTTGGGTTCCCTATTACCAGCTCTCCTTACTCTTCCTGCCTTCTAGTCCTTGCCTCTGGGCCAGTGTGCCCTTTTGGTCTCATTTTTATGGGGCTATCTATTTGTTTGCTGAAGGGCGAACCTTAGGAGTGACTTTGTTTCTGAGCTAAGAGGGTGTCCAGAAGTTAAAAAAAATTTCTCAAGGTAGCTTGAGACACTTTGGATGTTGACCATATATCCTGCATTAGGGGTTATTGGTCTGGAGAAATACAGTTCATGTTTAGTATTTAATCGAAAATGAGCAACTGTTTTAGTCAGCTAGGGCTGCTCTAACAGAAATACCACAGAGTGGATGGCTTTAACAAAGGAAAGTTTATTCTTACACAGTCCAGTAGGTTGCAAGTCCCTATTCAAGGTGTCCGCTCCAGGGGAAGGCTTTCCCCTTGTCGGCCCTGGAGGAGAGTCCGGTATTGCATCAGTCTTTGTCCAGGGAGCGTCTTGGTGCAGGAACCTCAGGTCTGAAGGACGCGCTCTTCTCCCAGTGCTGCTTGCTTGATGGTAACGAGGTTCCCAATTCTCCCTGTTTTCCCCTCCCTTTATCTCTTGCATGCTGAAAGGATTAAGAATGGGGCAAGCCACACTCCAGGGAAACTCCCTTTACAGCAGAGCAGGGAAGTAATCCTATGCAGGAATTTACGGCCCCACCCTAATCCTTTAACATACAGTTTAGCAAAACCACACATTTTGGGGGGGACACAGTTCAACCCATGACAGCAACTCATTTCGGTTCTTGGTGAATTTAGCTGTGCTGGTGACTGAATAATCCAAAGGTCTGCTTTTGGAGCCCACCCCACCTGTGCTATTTGTTTTCTGTAGAAGCTGCTGCAACAAATTTCCACAAACTTGGTGGCTTAAAACCTCAAAAGTGTATCCTCTCACAATTCTGGAGGCTGCCATACTATTGAACAAAAAGCTTCAGGTGGTGGTTGTCTATGATTATCTACGATAATCTATGATTATCTACCTGCAGGACATGGTGTCTTGCAGGTAGGAGGCTGCCGAATGAATTCAGTTTTCTTTTTAACTGTCTGAATAGAATTAACTGCAGTCTAAGAATGAAATAGATCACATAAGAGCCTAGGAAATCTGAAATAAATATCTAGCCAAAAAAACCCAAACTTGCTGCCATTGATTCCCACTTGCAGTGACCCTATAGGACAGAGTAGAACTGCCCCCTAGAGTTTTCAATGAGCACCTAGTGGGTTTGAACTGTTGTCCTTTTGGTTAGCAGCCCTGGCACTGAACCACTACACCACCAGGGTATCCAAAATAAGTATCACTGGGCTGAAATTAAGGTGTTGGTTAGGTTGTGCTCCTTCTGAAGGCTCTAGGGAAAGATCTGGTCTTTGTCTCTCTTCCAGCTTGGGCGGTTGCCAGCATTTCTTGGCTTATGACTGCATCACTCCTGCTCTCCGCAGCCTCTGTGGCTACATTGCTTCTCTTCTTCATCTGTAGCCAAATCTCCCTCTGTGTCCCCCTAGTGAGAATTTGGAGAAGAGAATGCTTGGGACACATATGGAAAATGATGAGTGGTTCTGTTTGGCTCAACCCCCAACCCCCTAGAAAACCCAAACTCACTGCTGTTGAGTCTATTCTGATTTATAAAGACTCTATAGGACAGAGTAGAATCCCCCCATAGGGTTTCCGAGAAGCAACTGGTGTATTCATACCACTGACCTTTGGGCTGGCAGATGTAATACGGAACCACTGCACCACTAGAGTTTCTCAAATCAGATGGCAATAACTGACAAGGATGACACAGATTATTACTGACAGTAATAAAAGAGAGTCAAACATATTTTGAGTTACCAGGTTTTTATTTAAGAATGAACTGAACTAAAAAAAAGAGAACTCTTTTTTTTGTAGTCCCAAGTAGTAAAAACAAATCTGCATTTCTAAACAGGTTCCTAAGTGATGCTGATGTTTCTCATAGGGACCACACTAGTTAGTGACAAACTTCAGGTGGCAGGTGGCTGTGATTGCCTGTGGATAGCACAGTGTCTCACAGATGGGAGGCTCTCAATAAATGATCATTGAAAGAATGAATCCAAGAAGGAGATCCTGACATAAACAATGCTTTTTGGCTATCATGTGCCAGTGTAAAGGCTTCTAAACTTTGACTGTCTTTTTGTAGGTGACTCTGTTTCATGGGTCAGTGCAGAAAACTTATGGATTTTGGGCAGATACATGGTTCACCTGTCATTTGAAGAAATTAGGACAATCAATCCTGTAGAAGTAAGTTGGAGAAGTACATTAATATATCCCAGTTACTAATAGGGTAACCTCGAATGTTCAGCCACCCAGTCAAGGTGCCCTGGAAATTGTACACCTGCTTTAGCCTAATGTATCTTGAGCTTCTAAAGAAAATTCTTGGAACAGAGCCCCAAGTAATCAGTTACAGGATTGTGTACTGGTATAAAAGAGCTAAGAAGGAAAAAGGAGTTGTGGACAAATAAGATAGCTCTGATGTGAACCAATGTGACATAAAGGGAATGTTGGCTAGGCATCAGAAGTCATTTAGGGGTATTTTTGTATACAAGAAAGGCCAAGGATGATAGCTAGAGTTTCCGGTCCTTGGAAGCCAGAACACAAAGCAAAAGCAACACAGATTAATAGCTGCTTCTATTAATAGCTACTACAACACAAACAAGGACTGGGTTTTAACTCTAGAGTTTGCAGTGGAGAAATACAAACCCATATTCTAAGGTGACTTTGCTTGTGGGTCAGCCTGTTTCTCCCCTCCTGACTTTGACTGAGTGTCCCTAAAATCCCTTGGGCATCATGATTCTGGAATGCAGCCTCCAAAACAGTGCTACTAGTAGGGAGGCGTACATGAAGAGTTCGGGTCTTGCCTGTAAGTTTTTATCATGTATGCCCTGGCTTTCTCCTGGCCTCTGGGAGAGGGTTCACATCACAGGATTGACTTGTTCAAGCAAAGGCCACTGGATACCACAGTGTCTGGGTGCCATGAAGCCAGAGGCTGAACTAGCTTTCTCTCTTCCCTAGGAGGCTGAGATCATGGCACACATCTTCCAAATTTTAAAACCCCTCAATTCTAGAACTAATCTCTCACTGGGCACTCTTAATGTTGAATGATTTTCAGCAGTAGACAGAGATATATTCTTGGGAAGCGAAGTGGAAGTTCTCAGATCAGGAAGCGACTTGCAGCTTTCCCTCCTCATCTAAAAACGTTGCATGGTCAGAGTGCCAACTCTGAGAGTAGAGTCTATCTACAGATACAACATAACGAGCCCCGTGAAGCACAGAATTACAGGGCATCAAAATCTAGAATGCAAAATCTGTTAGAGGTACAAGGAAAAATGGACATGAACTCAACACAGTGGCCCAGAACTTCAACTTCAATACAGAGAATCAGAAGAATATACTAAAGTCGATTGTATACGTGTACAGAGATGAAGCTTGGTATCTTACAAAGAGAACACGTTCTTTGCCATCACCTGAGGGCCATTTATAAACTCACTCAGTATTACAGAAAATGTGATTCCCCAAAGCAGAAATTTTGCAGACCACAGTCTCTGACCACAATATGACACCTTCAGAAATGCGTGTGCAAATATTAGCATAAAAATGTTCAACAGATTAGATATTAAAAGCAAAGCAAATCTTGCCTGGTAACAGTGAGGTTGAATGGGAAACCATAACAGCAGTTATAGACCATTAGCCAATCAAGAATCAGGAGGACCAGGGTGACCTGAGTACCTGGGATGGGGTGCTGCAGTGAGCACCAGGGTAGGACCTCACAGGGCCATGCCAACCCTCCTCATTGCTTTTCTCATCCTTGTCCACCAGATTGGGCTGTTTATTAGCTACGACAACGCCACCAAGCAGCTGGACACTGTTTATGACATCACCCCTGAGGTGGCCCAGGCGTTTCTGGAGAGGATCAGCTCCTCCAGTTTTGACATGAGGAATACCTCCACCATCCACAGGCAAGGGGCATGAGCTCTGGGTTCTCCGAGCTGCTTTCCAGGATGAGATGGAAGCATCAGCTTCCTTTGAGCAGCAGAAGACCTGCAGAGGGAGGGAATGGCTGGTCCATCTCGTTGGACATGCCTGCATCTCTGAGTGCAGGTGATGGGAGGTGTCTCCACAAGGCGGTATCACCCTTGACAGGGATTTCGAAGGCGGGAAGGGAATCAAGACCTTCCAAGCATCTCCTGTATGCCAGGCAACACGTACAACTGAACTAAGTGACCCCAACATGGCACTAGAACATTTGAAATACCTGGCACTTGCACCATTCTAGGGTGCAATTTTTTTAATTTTGTGTTTTGGTGGGTGCGTGTGTTTTATTTAGTTTTTTTCTATTTTCTTTTTTCCATTGTGTTTTAAGGAAAAAATTACAACTACAGTTTCTCATACAAAAACTTACATACACTTTGCCATGTGACCCTAGCTGCTCTCCCGACACTGTGACAGCACACTCCTCCCCTCCGACCCTATCTCCCATGTCCATTTGACCAGTTATTTAGTTTTTAGAAATAATTTGTTGTATTTATTTTTGTCATTGAAAATATACCCAACAGAACATACGCTAATTCAACAATTTCTCTGTGTACAATTACATTCTTCAAGTTGTGCAGTCCTTCTCGCTCTCCTTTCCTGAGTCATTCCTCTCCCATTAACATGAACTCAGTGTCCAGGGAAAATGGGTTTTTTTATTAGGTTGAGGCAAGTTTCTGTAATTGTACCAACAGTCCCTTCAAGACAATCCAAGTTCTAACTATCAAAAGCATCAAAATTCCTCTAGCCTTTACCTATTACCCAATTCCAAAACCACTTCCACATTTTAGGTATTTGTTAGAGTTGCATCCCTGCTGTCTGATACAAAATAGGTTACAGTCCCCAGATTTGTGAACTCAGGGAATTCCTCAGACAGGGTCAGCCCTCAGATGGGGAGCCTGTAGATGAGGTTAACTCTAGAATTTAGAGATTGTAACATGATTCTTGGGAGATGCTGGTAGCATATAGTGGTTAAGTGCTGTGGCTGCTAACCAAAAGGTTGGCAGTTCAAATCCACCAGGTGCTCATTGGAAACTTTATGGGGCCGTTCTACTCTGTCTTATATTGTTGCCATGAGTCAGAATCAACTAGATGGCAGTGGGATTTTTTTTAACACGATCCTAGGGAGCCATTTCTAGCAGGGAAGGGTCACGAGCTGTGCACCTGGTGACCCCGGAAAAAGGCTGTCTCTGTGGACGTTACCTATTGCTTTTGATTGGATTCTGAGTCACAGCGACCCTATAGGACAGAGTAAAACTGCTCTACAGGGTTTCGAAGGAGCCACTGGTAAATTTGAACTGCTGACCTGTTGGTTAGCAGCCGTGTTCTCTCCATCTGTCATGTCAGCCTGCTGTCACGGTGATTTCTCTGACATCACCATGTTACTTTAAGTTTCTCCAGTGGGCCACTTTTAGAGAATGCACTGACATGAAACATTCACATTTTCCTTCTCCCTTCCCTGTAACTCATCCATTAACACGGCCCCATTCTTCTGTTGTTACAAAAAACCCCCAACACAGCCAAGTAATTAGGAACACAGGCTTGGAGTCAGCCTTCCTGGATTTAATCCTGGTTCTGCTGCTTTAAGTCGTGCGACCTTGTACCTCCATTTCTCCATCTGTAAAGTGGGAGAGAATAATCTGCCTGTCTCATTAAGGTCCAACGGATAGTAGGTGCTCAAGAAATAGTAGTTATTCTCATTGTAATTCTTGGAAACCCTGGTGGCATTGTGGTTAAGTGCTACACCTGCTAACCAAGAAGCTGGCGGTTGAATCTACCCGGTGCTCCTTGGAAACGCTATAAGGCAGTTCTACTCTGTCCTAGAGGGTTGCTGTGAGTTGCAATCAATTAGACAGCAAAGGGTTTGGATTTTTTCTTTTTGATATTGTAGTTATTCAGCCTTTACTTCCCATGAGTCTCCTCAGGGTTAGACATAGTCTCTTTTCTTATCAGACACACTTTTGGATCCTTTCCCTGAGTTTGGTGCTGTCCTGTGGACTTGCCTGAGTCTGTCTTGCTTAGAAGGTGCAGACAGGTCGGAACGTGACCAATCAGGTGGTCCGGCAATGCTGGATCAAGTTCACATTCACCGAAAGAGCCTCTGTTAATGAATGAGCACCTAGTGTCCATATCAGGTGTTACGCTGATCAACTGGTATGCCTCTTCCCAAGGGAATCCTCATTCCTCCATTCACCACGTGTATCATGGTACACTAGGATAAACAGAGCAAATCTCCCTTTTATGAGAGGCTTAGAGAGGCAGGGCTTCTCTGTACAGCAGTACAGGTTGTACACTGCACAACTGAGCATGACAGCCTTGCAGGGAAGTTAAGTGAGCTGCTGGAGGTCAGGCATCTTGCAGAACTGGGCTTCAAGCTCCAAGCAGTCTAAACCTATGCTCTTAAACACTAAGTACCTTGCTTCCAGCCAGACCAAGGTTCAAATCCCATCTCTGCCCCTGCAGTGTTCTGTCTCCCATCTTTTATTTTATTTTTACTTCCTTCTGAAGTCTTTGCATTATCTGACAGGGTAGGTGGTAAAGGCATCCTGGAAATAAATCGCTGTTTCAGAGACTTCCTCAGGGAAGAAAACCTCATTGTCTGTAGGGTGAAAATGGGGTATTTTCTGTGGCTAACTCAGCACCCTTCTTTCCTTCTGCCTTTTACTGTCCCAGGAGGACAGACAGATAACTGGATGGATCTAGATTTAAAGCCCAGATGCGTGACTTCCCTTGGGATAACTCACTTGATCTCTCTGAGTCTTAGTTTGCCCTTCTGTGAAATGGGACTAAGAAGAGCCCCTACCTGGTAGTGTTACTTTGATGAAATAACCTAGATGAAAATGGTAGTAGCCACAGTGGCCATGACCCTCATTGGCTCTGACCTGGGGGGTAGTGTGGTTGTGGCCCCCAACTCTGAACTCTCTGCCGGCCCTCCTTGTCTTGTTACACAGGTTGGGGCTGCTGGTTTGTTTCTACAATGACCTGGACTTCCTGGACACTGTGGTGGCCCAAGTCCTCCTTCACCAGATGATCAAGTGCGGCCATGTGAGGGGCTTCCAGGCTGACATTCAGAAGGTGCAGATGGACTGCGTGGCCCTGGGGCCTCTGCTTCGGTTCTGCTAGTCAGAGAAATGGGGCCACAGCCTTTTCTGGTCCACAAGGGAAAGTGCACAGGGTTAATCAGGTCTAGGTTTGTCTGCAGCAGGTGGCATATCAAATACTGAAAAGAGCTTAAAATGTGAGAAAAATGACCCAAAATAAAAATAAATAAATAAAACAGTAAGTAAGCAAATAAATAAGCTTGGGGGACACAAACTGGCGTAGAAAAAAAATTCAGCCCGAACAGCTGTCTCAATGGTCATCTGCATCAGAATCCCCTGGAATCTTAAGAGCAGATGCCGGTCAGCAGCGCTGCACATCCCACAGGCTTCCAGGCGCTGGGGAAAGTGCTGGGCCAGCAGTCATACTTTGGGTGACAAGGAGATAGCCATTATTCTCAACCTTGGATACACAGTGGAACGAACCTATGAGAGAGGAACTTGAAGGGACTGCCTTGTTTGTGCAATCACCACTCTTCTTTGGCTCTCTATTTAGAAGGAAATACAAGGTCTGACAATTAAGTTTACAAACTCATCCTAGAAAAAGTGCTACATACCTCATTGCTGAATGTCACCATGGTCACCTTCGAAGCACTCCCCTGGGGAAGCTATGCACCAATGCCGGCATCTAATCCACCCTTCAAAGCAATTTTGGAACTCTTCTTCTGGAACGGCCATCAGAGCTGTCACCATATTACCCTTGATGTCCTGAATGTCATAAAAATGTCCTGCTTGAAATCTCTCCTTTATCTTTGGGTAAAGATAAAAGTCACTGGAGGCCAGATCAGGTGATGGAGGGTGTTCCAATACAGTTATTTGTTGACTGGTTGAAAACTCCCTCACAGATTAAGTTGGTAAACTTGCCACCATGCCACCGTGAACAATGGCCATTCCAGAAAGAGTTCCAAAACTGGTTTGAAGGGCAGACTAGGTGCTGGTGTCAGTGCCTAGCTTCCCAGTAGCAGTACTTCGAACGTGACTGTAGTGATATTCAGCAATGTGGTATGTAGGTAGCACTTATAACAATTAAATTCATGGACTTAATTGTCAGACCCCATATTTAGGTTTTCCTTCTCTGGCTGGTTTCTCTGGTTTCTGCCTTACTGGCTTTCACAGGTTTCACTGGACAGACTTTGTGCCCAGGCCTAGGCTGTACCCTCAGAACCTGATGTTGCTGGTGTGGGATGTGACCTGGGTGTGGACTCCCTGGGTGGGGAGAAAGCATAACATGCTGGGCTGTTAATGGGAAAGTTGGTGGTTCAAATCCATCCAGACACACATTGGAAGAAGGGCCTGGTGACCTCCTTCTGAAAAATCAGCCATTGAAAATGCTGTGGAGCACAGCGCTATTCAGACACAGGGGGTCGTCATGCATCAGAACAAACTCCAGGGAAACCTGTTTTGGGGGACCCGGGTGTGGTATGTTTTTAAAGCTCCGCAGGTGATTCAGTTACAGTCGAGGTTGAGAACACTGGCTTACAAACAAAAAAAGCCTCCGCTGTCAAGTCAATTCTGACTCACAGCAACTCTGTAGGATAGAGTAGAGTTTCCTATAGAGTTTCCAAGGAGCACCTGGTGGATTCAGACTGCCAACCTTTTGATTAGTTACCATATTACTTAGCTAGTATGCCACCAAGGTTTCTAACCACTGGATTAGAGGATATTTTTTGAGTTCCTAAGGCAGGATTCTGGACAAACCACAAAATGCAGACTCTCTCATTTACTTCCTCCCATCCATTTCTCAGTTGCCTTCCTTCAAAGCCTTAATTCTGTCCCCTGCTGCTTCCTTTTGGCACCTTCTCAGTTCTTTTCTATTGCAGGTGACATGAGGGCAATATTAAAGAAAACATGATGAAGCCATCAATAACTCTAGAGCAGTTTTCGTACATAACCGTCAAGTTTCCCATCACACTTGACATCCGATATAGAGCCATCTATCTTGGCCAGTGTGCATTTTTGTTTTCAAGGAAAAGAACCCTCTCTAACAAGCAGAAGCAAAAATAAGAAAATAAATATATTGTCAGGCTACAGAGTAGCCTTGACCAAGAAGAGACAATTAAATATGAGAGAACCCTGTGGGGTAATTTAATCCAGTGGTTCTCAAACTTGAGTGTGCACCATAATCATTTGATGTGTTGCTGGCTGGTTCTGACTCATAGCAACCTTACGTTTAACAGAATGAAATAAGGCTGTTCCTTGTCTGTGGGGTGGCTTGTGTGTTGCTGTGATGTTAGGAGCTATGCCACTGGTGTTTCAAACACCTGCATTGCCACCTCGGTGGACAGGTTTCAGCAGAGTTTCCAGACTAAGACTAGAGAGAAAGGCCTGGTGATCCAGTTCCCAAAATTTAGCCAACGAAAACCTTATGGATCACTTGCAGGACTTGTTAAAACCCAGGTTTCTGGGCCCCATCTGCCTGTCTGGAGTGGGGTCTGAGAATCTGCATTTCTAACAAGATCTCAGATGCTGCTGAAGCACTGGTCTGAGGATCACACCTTGAGAACCTCTGCTCTAGTCGCCCCCTTGGTTTTGCAGACGTGAGCATTGAGATCTAGCGATGGAGCATCGGGTTCACAGGCCACACTTGTTTCTGCTCTTTGCTCTCTGCTGCCGCCCTGTGGCCATTCTAATATTTCCTGGAATGGTTGTGTGGCCCGTCTGACCACACAGTGTGTAATTCATGTAAATTCAGGTATTGGAACACGTCCCATTCTTGCCTTTCTGTGCTGAAGTCATGTTATAATAGACAAGTTCATCATCTCCTCTGCTGGAAGCAGTTGGAAACGCACTTAACTAGCAGGTGTGTTATAAACCCAGAAAAATCCAGTGCCGTCGAGTCGGATCTGACTCATGGCGAACCTAGGGGCCAGAGTCGAACTGTCCCCTCGGATATTCAAGGATAAAATAATTATTAAGATGGTCGTAGAAACACGCAAATATGCACACCAAACCAAATAAGGTGGTTGTAGAAACATGAAAACATGTACACCAAACCAAAATCGTATTGCCGCTGAGTCAGTTTTGACTCAGAGAAGCCCCATAGGACAGAGCAGAACTCCCTCACAGGATTTCCAAGGAGCAACTGGTGGATTTGAACTGCTGACCTTTTTGTTAGCAGACTAGTTCTCAACCACTGTGCCACCAAGGCTGTGAAACACATACAAGATGTAATCTTAAGGGAAAAAAATACAGAACAGAAAATTGCACTTCTGTTCATTTTACCGCTATGTGAAAAATGTATGTGCTGTCTAATTACATAGGCATAAAAATTCTTGCTAATCATAGTTATGAGGTAGGATTTTCAGGAGACTTACTTTCTTGTACTGTTGAGAAGGATTTTTACGCAGATTATATATTATCATGAAGAAAATATCTCCGAGTATTTCCTGAAAGAGAAACAACCACATATATGCATATGAAAGTCAAGGTCACAAAAGGAACATGGAGTGTGGTGGAGTTCTGAGGGAAGTGAACAAAATTTCCTTCTGCTATGGTTTAAAGTCGATTTAATAACAAGTTAACGTTTAAATGAAACACAGAGTGAATTTGCAGCACATGAAAGCCAAGGCTATGGAAGCTGTTTGCAGGGGGCAACTCAGGGTCTGCACAGATGTGTTAAGAATCCATCTTCCTGCTTGTCTCTGGGCCCAGAGCCTTGGAATCGGCTGGTTTGGGGGAGGGTGTTCCAGAGCCCTTACACCCTGGCATGGAGTTGGGGAGCAGCTGCCCCAGTTTCTGTCAACCCTCACTCTCAGTTTACTTGCCTCCCAGCTCAAAGCCGACCTCTTGGACATTGCCACTGAGAACCAGACTCTCAATGAGACGCTGGGATCTTTGTCAGATGCGGTCGTGGGGCTGACCTACAGTCAACTGGAATCTCTCTCTCCCGAGGCTGTGCACAGCGCCATCTCCACCCTCAACCAGGTCTCAGGCTGGGCCAGAAGCCAGGCCATCATCTTGTCTGCCAAATATTTGGCCCATGAGAAGGTCAGTTGGAGCTACGAACTCTTCTTTTTCAAAGAACTAAATAAATAAATTTGTTGTAGGCAATCTTTCCGTTAGATTGGAAACCATGGTAGCATAGTGGTTAAGCGCTATGTCTGCTAACTGAGAGGTCTGCAGTTCAAATCCACCAGGTGCTCCTTGGAAACTCTATGGGGCAGTTCTACTCTGTCCTGTGGTGTTGCTATGAGTTGGAATTGACTTGACGGCAGTGGATTTGGTTTGGTTTAGTTCCATGGAAAACCTCTGGTTTTCCAAATAGGACCCAGCAAAACCAAAACAAGCCCATCAAGGCTCCCTGGCTATCACACAATTCTACCCCCCCAGCCAAAAAACCAAATACAGTGCCATTGAGTTGATTCCAACTCATTACGACCCTATAGGACATTTCCATGGAGTGCCTGGTGGAGTCAAACTGCTAGTGTTTTTTTGGTTAGCAGCCGTATCACTTAACCACTGTGCCACCAGGGTTTCCTAGCTATCGCACAGGAAAGTCGTCATTATGCCTGCAAGTCTTCTCTCACAGAAATAAAGAGGAAAAAAGACAAACATTCACAAAACTAACACATTCCGGAAGCATCACCTAATAGAACGCTCAACCTTCACAGCAGGGAGGCTGTATTTCCAGACTGCTGAACTTTACGAATCTGTGGACTCTTTAGCGTCCTGAGACCCAGGGCCTAGCAGTCTATGGGAGGGTCCTGATGAGGACTACTTGGGTTTGAATCCTCACCTTGCCATTGATAGCTGTGTGTCAGTGGGAAATTTGCTTACCTTCACTTCACCTCCCTTTTCTTGCCTGTAAAATAGGGTAGCAGTAGAATTTCCCCTATGGGGCTGCTCTAAGGATTAGGTGCATTAGTACATCTAAGAGGTTGGGGCCAGCATAGTTGTAGGGACTGAGCTCAGTAGGTGTTAGCTGTCACTGAGTTGTTGATGAATACGTGGGGTCCATCCTAGAATTTTCTTGCTTCTCCAGGCTGTGAACACACATCTCTTATGCTGAGATCAGAGTCTTGGCAAGGACCTATTACCACATAAGGTCTTGTTTGGAGGGAGTAGGAGCCTTAATCCATGTGTTAGCTACTCCTCTGAGTAGGAAACCAGAAGCAGTTAGTGTCCCTTAGCCACCCTTGGAAACTTTGGCAGCATAGTGGTTAAGTGCTGTGGCTGCTAACCAAAAGGTCAGCAGTTCAAATCCACCATGTGCTCCTTGGAAACTCTATGGGGCAGTTCTGCTCTGTCCTAGAGGGTTGTGAGGAGCTGGAATCGATTCCACAGCAGTGGGTTTACTTTTTTGGTTCTTTGGAGCCACACTCAGTTGAAAGGGCCCCAGGCCCCCGAAAAACATGAACTCTGAACCTCTTTGTGTCGCACCATTTCAGTTCATGCTCATAGCTGCATCTCAGACGAGAACTGGCTTCTGAGGATTGGATTGAGACTACATCCAGGGTGACACTAACGTTGTTGTTGGGTGCTATCAGGTAGCTTTCAACTCATGGCAACTCTATGTGACAGAGTGGAACTGTCCCACTGGATGTTCCTGGGTATAGTCTTTTTTTTTTAACCAAGAAGAGGAGAAAATCAGATTTAATTCAAAGAAAATAGACATCTGAAACTATCTGCAAAAAGAGTTTTGCATTTCCAGGGTTCCATTTATTTGAACGGTTGTCAAAAAATAGAAATGCTGTTTAGCTTAAGAACTTGTGAGTTATCTGCAACTCATCTCTGGGGTGGAAAAATCCTTGGTCATTTGTGAATGTCACAATTTTACACGGGTTTCTCTTGAGTAGAGTCTACATGAAGGAGAAAGTGGTACAAAGTCTTCTCTTTTGCACACAGTATAGATTCTTTGTTTCTGCCACCCTTCTTGGAGGAATAACCAGCTCACCACCATCTCCCTGGACGGAAACATTGGAATATTTATTTTGTTTCATTTTATATATCTCTTCATATGTTTCTTCTTCAGTTGCTGTAGTAGGGACAGTTTCATCCACACCTCCCAATACTTGATTTAAAAGTAGATCTTGAGTGTGTAATCTTCCTTGAAGTTCTCCGTCATTTCCCATTTCCAAGTAAACGTACTCGTCCAGGCTGAGCCTGAGGAGACCGAAAGGATCCCCTCCTGAGTGGGTAATCTGTGGCTGGTCTGCATCATCTGCATTGTTTCATAAACCTCTTGGCCATCGTCTTTGTGGAAGAAGATCTCCAGGTCTTTCTCCCGTGAAGCTGCTGGGTAGGTTCAAAGTGTCATCCTTTTAGTTAGCAGCCCAGTGCTTAGCCCCTACTGTGCATCAGGGTTTGTTCTCTGAAATTCCACCACTCATTATTCACAACAAACCTGTGAGATCAGTGCTGTAATCATTTTCATTGACCCAGTTGTTCATATGAGGCCCAGAGCGTGTAAGGGAATTGTCAAGGCCACATCAAGGGTTGCAGGTGGTATTGAATTCTGGCTGTTTGACTTCAGAACCTCTTACTTCATTTCTTCTCCATCAGAACCACAGTCCACCTTCAGGGTCAAGGCTAGCCCACTGAGCTTGTCTTTTTTAGCCTCATATAAACCAACCAAACCAAACTAGCTGCCCTCCAGCCAGTTCCAACTCATAGCAACCCTGTAGGACAGAGTAGAATTACCCTATAGGGTCTGAAGGAATTGCAGGTGGATTCGAACTGCTGACCTTTTGGTTATCAACTCTGGCTCTTACACTGCACCCTAGAGCTCTTCTAGCCTCATGATGACTTTATTTTGAGGGTGTTGTGGCCCTTCACTGTTTTTGGATTTTGATTGGGGCTACCTGACAAATCTCTGTGAATGTCATTCTGGGGAGCTAGAGAGAATGATTCCTTCCTTCCCAGAAGACCTTGGACAAAGTGGTTTGTCCCTTCTCAAGTAGCCAGAGGAGGCAACTTTTACTAAGAAGCCAATGACCTGGAAGGTCTTGTCTTCTTTGGGGACAGTAAGAGACTATGACATCCTACAGGGAATAACTGAAAGAAACCACTCAGATGCCTTTTGCAGAACCAAGGCATGGCCCTCACTTTATGGAAAGCCATCAATCATCTTCCTTTACAGAAGGAAAAACAATCAAATGTAACCCCTGAAAGGGGCTCCCAGCTACAATCATATTTGTCATGGAAAATCAAGACTTGTATCCTGAAGCATGTCAACTCAAAGCTTCTGCGTGGAGACAGATGGGGGTGGAGACCCTGCCATGTCATTTGCTTGTCAGGTGACGTAAATGAGCACAAGTGGGCTATCTCCAGGTCCCAGAGAAGGGTAGGGACTGGGTCAACTGAGAACCCGTGGTCCATCTAACAGAGTGGATTCTTCTCGAAACAGCTGAAAACCAAGCCAGTTTCCACCTAGTCACTTCTGACTCATGGTGACCCCACGTTGTCAGAGCACAGCTGCACTCATAGGGGTTTCAACTGCTGTGACCTTTTGAAGGAGAGCACCAAGCCTTTCCTCTAAGGCACCTTCGCGTGGATTCAGTCTGCTGATCTTGTAGTTAGCAGCTAAGCACCTAAGCACTATTTAGGTACTCCTTAAAAAACAAAACCCAAACCTACTGTTGTCAAGTTGATTCTGACTTACAGCGCCCCTAAAGGACACAGTAGAATTGCCCATGGGTTTCCAAGGCTGTAGTTTTTACAGAAGCAGACTGTCACATTTGAGTGGCTCATGGGTTTGAACTGCTGACCTTCTGGTTAGAAGCTGAGTGCCTAACTACTGCACCACAGGACTCCTTAGGGACTCCTTGTTCTTCTCTTATTAGGTACTGTCTAGTCAGTTTCGCAACTTGTAGTAGCCCTGTGTACAACAGAACAAAACACTGCCAGGTCCTACGTCATCCTTGCAATCATTATGCTTAAGCCCATGGTTGCAGCGACTGCATCAGTCTGTCTGGTTGAGAGTCTTCCTCTTTTCACTGACCTTCTACCTTACCAAGTGTGATGTCTTTCTCTAGGAGCTTGTCCCTTCTGATAATACGTCCAAAGCAGGTGAGGTGAAGTCTTGTCATCCTTTCTAAGGAGCATTCTGGCTGTGTTTCCTCCAAGGCTGATTTGTTATTCTTCTGGTGGTCCGTGGTACAGTCAACATTCACCAACACCATCATTTAAAGGCATTGATTCTTCTTCAGCCTTCCTTATTTATTCAGTGTCTAGTTTTCACATGCATATGAGTTGATGGAAAATATCATGACTTGATTAAGGCATACCTTAGACCTCAAGGTGACACCTTTGCTTTTCAACACCTTGAAGAGGTCTATTGCACCAGATTTGCCCAATGCAATACATTCTTTGATTATTTGACTGCTGTTTCCACAGATGTTGATTGTGGACACAAGTACAATAACATTCTTGACAATTTCAGTGTTTTCTCCATTTACCATGACATTGTTATTGGCCCGGCTGTGAGGATTTTTGTTTTCTTTATGTAGAGGCGTAACCCATACTGAAGGCTGTAGGCTTTGATCTTTATCAGTAGGTGCTCCTTAAACAAGCAAGCAAGCAAGCAAACAAAAAAAACAAACACCTTAGCTATTACCAGTTAAATGGCAGGTGACAGTGGGCATCCAGTTTTGCCTATCTTCAGAGTTTTAAAAAACGGAATCTTAAATACGGATTTTTATGAGAAATGTTCTATTTTTTTTTATTGTGGTAAAAAATACATACATAACAAAACACTCTCCAATTCAATATTTTTGTGCATGTATAACTCAGGGACACAGGCTATGTTCTTTGTACTGAACAACCATCACCACTGTACACTTCCAATTCTCCCACCACTATCAACAGAAACTCAGTGCCCCTCAAGCAGTGGTTCACCCTTTAAAACCAAAAAACCAAACCCATTGCCACTGAGTTGATTCCAACTCATAATGACTCTATAGGACAGAGTAGAACTGCTCCATAGAGTTTCCAAGGAGCACCTGGTAGATTCAAAGTGCTGATGTTTTAGTTAGCAGACATAACAATTAACCACTATACCACCAGGGTATCTCCTCCCACCTTTGGTAACCCCTGATAAGCTTTGCTCTCCACATACTTGCATGTTTCACATACTTAGGATTCTATAATAGTTGTCCTTTTGTGATGGGCTTATTTTACTTAGGATCATGTTTTCAAGGTTCATGCATGTCATAGGATATAAATATCATAACTTCATTTCTCCTTATTCTGTTGTATGCATATGCCATCTTTTGGTTGTCCATTTATCTGTAAATAGCATTTAGAAGGTTTCTGTGAAATCCTCTGATTTTTGAATATTGCCAGTTAGTTCAAAGCATAAACCGCCCCCCCATCTCCTGGTAAGGTGTGTCACTGCCTTTTATTTTCTCTATTGTGGTGAAAATATACACAATGAACAGTTGCCTGTTCAGCACTTTCTACACATAAAATTCAGTGAAATTGCATTCTTTATGTCGTACCACTATTATCTCTCTTCTTTTCCAAGTGATCCCACAAACTCCATGCCTTCCAGACAAAATCTCTTGCTGTCCACCTCCTTCCCAGACCCTGTAACCACTAACAATCTTTGGTTTCTATTTGTTATTTCATGTGATTGAGATCATACAGTATTTGCCTTTCTGTGGCTGACTTGTTTTGCTCAGCATGATGTCTTCAAGATCTGTCTGTGTGACATGTATCAAGACTTGATTTCTCATTCTGTCTGAGTCGTATTTCATTCTGTATATCTACCACCTTTTGCTTATCCATTCATCTGCTGACAGATACTTTGGTTGTTTCTATGTTTTGGCTCTTGTGAAAACTGCTACAGTGGACACTGGTGTACAGCTTTCTGCTGGTGTTCCTGCCTTCACTTCTCCTGGGTTTGTAACCAGGATTGGGATTGCTGGGTCATATGGCAGTTCTGTGCTCAACTTTTTAGGAATTGCCAAACTGGTGTCACCACTTTTGGGTATCAGTGCTGTAGCCTGGGATGCCTTGTCAATCCCCAGCCCAGCGTTTTTTCCACTTCTCATTGTTTGATATTTAGCTCTCTTTCCTGGTGGAAGGAAGGAGGTCTGTGAGGGCAACATCTGTCCTGCTCACCATGGTGCCTCTGGTGCCCAGTCTGCTTGATCCCTGGCAGACATCTGACTTGACAAAGGTCTGAGAGGGGAAAAGGCCAGAGCAGTGCCTCACCCTTGTGTTGGTCCTCTCCCAGGTGCCATCCTTCCACAACATCAGCCAGATGGGTGTGTTGCTGGCTGGGGTTGGCACCCAGGTCTTGTACTGCATGGACCACAAGGACCTCGTGCAGGTCCTGAGAAGCACCATGTCCCAGCATTTGTCTCACTTGTCACCTGCCCAGCAGCAGGGAGTCCTCAGCAAGGTGAGTCAAAGATGTTAGGTCTTCAGGTACATGGCTCTTGAGAATGTGGTTTTTGGGATTTTGTGAATGGGTTGTGACTTTGGGGGTTATTGCAGTTTCCAGCATCTAGGGTTGTTCTGAACCAGTAGATCATTGTCTGCTAATGGTCCCCTTCTCACTTTTCCAGAAAAGGTCCCTCTGGACACACTGAATTTCTGCCAGACTCCATGCCATTTCTGAGCCAGACTAATCTGGAAGCCTTGTAAAAATCAGATTTCTTGATTGAATAATACTTAAAAGAATTCGTGTTCCCATCTGAAAATGAAGCTGGAAGTTCTCAGAGTACTTCTGAAAGCCCCTTCCAGGGTGTGAAGTCCCCAAATTCCCTCTTTCTCACTTGGCAATGGGTCTTTGAGCCATCTGCTCTCTCAAACCTATTATATTCAACTGCAGAATCCCTTAAGAAGACAAACCAAAGTGTCTGACTGAAATGACCAACAGCTTGCAGATAGCGGTAGCGTGTACCATTATGATAAAGAGTTTGGGTGTGGGAATCAGACAGGCTTGGGCTTGAATCTTATTGGCTTTCAACCAATTTCTCTTTAAGCCTCAGTTTTCTTATCCTTAAAATGGAAACAGCTATCCCCCTACCATGATAGGGTTGTTGTGTGGATCTGATGCCCATTTCATTGCCTGCAAAGTGCTAGACACAGTACGTGGCTCTTACCCAAAACCTGACACACCTTTTATGTGGTATTTCTTCTCATTTTTGATAGGTAACTGGAGCAGGAGAGACTGTCTCAGCCCTTGTAGATATACAAGGGAGTTTCTTTAAGGAAGTGTCTCTCTTTGATTTGTGGAGGGGACCTGGATTCAACTCTACAGTCCTAAAGGAGAAAGAGCTACGGAGAAGTCAGGTATGTATGACCTTGATTCTCACAGATTGCTCCTGTATGTCTCACTTCGTGTCTTCTTGGGCAAGCCCTTGCAGGTGGGAGGTGCAAATCTGTTGATGTTCTCAGTTGCTGAATGAAAGGTTGGTGGTTTGAATCTACCCAGAGTTGCTTTGGAAGAAAGTCCCGGTGATCTACTCCACTGAAAACCTTATGGAGTTCAGGCTGTACTTTGAAACTATATATAGGGTTGCCTTGAGTCAGAATTGACTCCATGACAACTGTTTTTTTTACCCCCTTGTCTTCTTAAGATGGCCAATTTGGTAAAAGAGATTTACTTCTGTGTAATTAAATCCAGAAGGGAGATTAGCCTAGGGTTGAAAAGATGAAAGGAGAGCATGAAGGCTGGCTCTGCCGTTTATTTGTTTTGGGGGACCCACTTTCCCTGCACTCTAGTCACTGAGGTATCACAAAGACCTGCTGAGGTTCAAGCAGAAGAAACACAGTCTATACTTCTTGATGGGGGCGGTGGCGAGGAGCTGGAAGAGAACATTGGAGAGTATTGTTGCTACCATGTTGCAAACGACTTCTGCCACAGAGGACTTTACGATGTGTGTTGTTCCCTGTAATTGGGTTGATGGAGTTGCCATTCCCTGAAACGAGGAAGACTTTGGGAGGGCCACAGAGCTGGACCCTGTGCCTGAGGAAGTCTCTGGGGCCACACACAGAACATCCAGAATTCAGCATCTTTGCCAGTTCTTTCGCCTGGTCTTTATGATGCTGAAGGACCTCAGCTGCCTTGTCACAGATGCCTCTGCCTAACTCTGTCTCACAATTTATTCCGCTGGGAGAATTACGTTCCAAGTTTCAGAGTCTATAAAATAGACGGATATTGTACTTGATGGCATCTGCAAGTTAGGTATTCTGTAAAATTACATTCCTTAAAACAGATGACTCCCCTGACTGCTATGTATTGTTGTCCTAGAGTGCTCATCTGGGAGGACTTGAAGGGAGCTCGTGCTGCGAGCAGGAGTTACTTTATTGATGGTATTTTCTAGTACGTCTTGGTCTAGTCATCCATCTCCTCTGCTTTTGCTTTCCGGGATGCTGTGTATTGAGGAACTAGTGGGTGGAGATCTAAACAGAGGCCATGGAGAGTCCTTGCCTGGTCAACAGTTTCATAAAGCCCGGGAGGCAAACCTTCACCTTTGCTGCCCAGTACCTTTACTCTTCATTCATCTCTCAGAGCGTAGGAGTCACCAGGTGTGGAACTGCACGATTACCAGTTCACAGCTCAGCTCTGCCACTTAGCAGTTGTGTGGTCCTGGATAAGTAGCAAGCAGCTCCGGTGGTGCAGTAGTTAACCACTCAGCTGCTAACCAAAAGGTCAGCAGTTCAAGCCCAGCAGCCGGTCTGAGGGAGAAAGACGTGGCAGCCTGCTTCTGTCAAGATCACAGCCTAGGAAGCTCTATGGGGCAGTTCCACTCTGTTCTATAGGGTCACGACTATGACTCAGAATCAACTCAACGCAACAGCGCTGGGTTTGGTTTTCGGTTTGGGGTAAGTAACACAATATGTTAAGCCTCCGTTTTTCTATCTGTAAAATGGGATCATAGCATCCTTTCTTCACAGGCCCTCAAGGTGTTGGACCTACAGTGAGTGCTCCATCCATTCAGGCAGCTGTTCTCTTCCTTTAGGCCTTGTTCCTGTACGAGCTTCTGTCCAAGACCACCAGAAGGCCCCACGAACTCCTGAGGTAGGAAGATGTAACTTGACTAGGGGCTGAAAAGCTCTTTGGAGCCTGATGCCAGAGGAGCCGCATTTCACAGGAGGGAGAGCAGGATTGTCACGTTTGTAGCCTGTGTCACAGCAGATCTGCCTTTTCTTGTTCCTTTTCTGTCTTCCCCACTCCTTCTTCGCTTGCATCTGTTGTGTTGTTTTCTAGCACAGGGCAGCTGATCAAAGGTGTGCCGTGCTCGCACATCGATGCCATGGGCTCGGAGTCCTTCCTGGCCCATTTTCAGTATTTTGAGAACAACTTCCCTCTGCTATCGCCGTATCAGGTACTGTCAGACATTGTCCTGCTTCCGATTTCTCTGTCTGCCTGGGTTGCTGGGCTGGGTTGATTGTGGTGTCTAAAGATGCTTGTGCCAGAATTTTCTTGATGCAAGTGGTGATTTGGGGCTACATGTTGAGCCAGGTCTTTTCCAGTTGATTTTTTAAAAGGTCCAGATACCCATATTCTTGCAGTCACTGATTCCACAGATTGATCACTCTACACTCAAATTTGGACCTTCAAATATATTTGTTGAGCATGCCATTTTGCATGTTTATAATTATGTTTTCCAAGGATGGAATGTAATTCCTCATCTAACATTCCTATCCTTCCTAGAAGTAACCCTAAATGTGAGCAATACTTGAAGAGAATTTTCTTTCTCATTTAAAACTTCATTTCCAAACTTTTAGAGAGACTCTTTAATCTTTAGGGAGACCAGAGGCAGTAACTGACTCTTCATAGTATCCAAGCAAGTAACAAGATCCATGGTGGTGCACGTTGTATTTCATTACCAACCAAAAGGCTGGCAGTTCAAATCCACCAGCAGTGCTGCAGAAAAAGGCCTGGCAATCTGCTTCCTTGAAGATTACAGTTCCATTGTTGTCTGACTCCAAGTGACCCTATAGGACAGAATAGAACACCTGAGAGGGCTTATCTTCACAAGAAGGCTGTAATCTTTAAAGAGGCAGACAGATTGTGGCATCTTTTTCCTGGGGAACAGCTGGGGGGTTCAAACTAACAACCTTTCAGTTTGCAACTGGGTGCTTAACTGCTTAGCACCCAGGCCTCCTTTTGTTAGACGACAGCTGAGAAAACCTTGTGGAACAGTTCTACTCTGTGACATACAGGGTCACCATGAGTCAGAATCCACCTGATGACAACGAGCTAAGGAAAGAGAGTTTGGGCTTTGGGTGTGAACTGCTGGCTAGACAGGATCCTGAGAGAGAGAGAGCAAGTGAATGGACCAAGTGTCTTCCCTACTCTGGCCGAGATCAGAACAACTTTTCCACTAGAGACTTCTCTCCCCAGGGACAAGAGGTGTAAAGCTCCATGTATTATTATCCTTTGGGCTTTTCAAAGGACTGTGGGGTTTTAATGCAGCTCTACTATCCTCTGCATTGTCTATTTTATCAGTGATTCTCAAACAGGAATTTTCATCGGCATCATAACAAAGCCTTGTTAAAACACAGATGCAGGGTGTCACCTCAGACTTTCTGTATGGTAGGTCTGGGGTGAAGTATGAGAATTTGTGTTTCAGTTCCAGGTGAGAACCAAAACCAGAAGAACTAACCCTACCGCCATCGAGTCGGGTCCGACTCACAGCGACACTAGAGGTCATAGTAGAACTGCCCCATAGAGTTTCCAAGGAGCATCTGGCAGATTTGAGCTGCAGCCACCAGGGTCTCCAGTGCCCACTAATAAAAGCCCTGGCCAGACAGGGAAGTTGACGCCGGATCAGATGGATGGAGGTCAGACCTGAAGGATGAGGCAGTCTGCTTTAGTAAACATTACAACCTTGGAAACCCTATGGGGCAGTTCTACTCTGTCTTATAGGGTTGCTATGAATCAGAGTCAACTCAGTGTTGACTTTTGTTTAGCTTTTTCTTTTAATATATATATATAATAGCATGTTATATTAAATAAATAACATATATAAAGTACTTAGAATAGTGCCTGGCATAGAGAAAACACTATTTGTGATTATTTGAGACCTAATATTGATCTAGGTTTATAACAATAATAATGTATCATAAAAATCAGAACCCTGATGGTCAGTGGTTAAATGCTCATCCGCCTACTGAAAGGCTGGCAGTTCAAATCCACCAGCTGCAACTTGGGAGAAAGACATGGCAGTCTGCTTCCATAAAGATTTATAACCTTGTAACCCTATGGTGCAGTTCTGCTTTGTCCTATAGGGTTGCTAGGAGTGAGAATTGACTAGATGACAATGGGTTTTGGATATTACTAATAATTATTTATAACAATAACTATTATTGAACTATATTCCTAGAACTGCTTTGTTCCTCCAGGTTAATTTAACTATTATTGAACTATATTCCTAGAACTGCTTTGTTCCTCCAGGTTAATTGCTTGGCGTGGAGATACTGGAAAGCTGCTAGGTCCTCTATGCCGCCCTTCCTTTTGGCTGCCCTCCCGTAAGTGACCATTGGTCCCACTTTCTGGCTCAGCCGTAAGATGGGTGAGAATCATTCAAGCCAAAGCGATTCTCTCCTTCGGGTTTTCGTGAGGAATCAGAGGTCAAGCAGAGGCTGTTTTAAGACAGTTAAGTTCTTGAAGACCAGGATTTGGGCTCTGATTCCTACATGGGCACTTTAGAAAATGCTCTCACCTTTTTTTTTACCTGGAACATAAAAACCCAAACAAAAGCAACATAATCCTGAAAGGGTGTCAGTGAAGCAAGTCCCGTCTGGGCTGGCCTCAGCAGTGCTCATGACTGAAGGGAGCCAGAGGGCTGGAGGTAGTGGTGAGGTGATTTCTCCTAGATGCTCAGGCTTGAGGTCTAGGGGGAAGAGCTGCTTTTCAAACACTGTCTAGACATTGTTTCTCTCCTGTTCTCCTTCTTCATTTCTTTCTCTTGTCTCTGCCTGTTCTTGTCTTTGTTCATTCAAAAACATGAGCTGTTACTCTATGCTAATTCTTAGAGACAGCATTTTCTCCCCTTACACGCACTTACAATATCATGGCGGGGTGGGGAATAAACAAACAGGAAGGCAATTATAATATCCAGTTGATACTTGGTTGAAAGTGACAGAATCTTAACTCAAACTGCCTTAAACGATAGGAGAGAATCTTTGGTTCAAATAACTGGAAAGTTCAGGGGTGGACTTCAGGCATAGCTGGATCCAGGAGCTCAAATGATGTCATTTGCGTCCCTGTCTCTTGCCCTAGTTTTCCAGTTGACTGTACTCTTAGCCATCCAGCCAAGTGCTGTCGAGTCGGATCTGACTCATGGTGACCCTAGGGGCCGGGGTAGAACTGACTCCCAGAGTATTACTCTTAGGCAAGTTCTTTTTCTTTGGTGGCCAAGGTTGCATCTTCTCAGCTTCATATTCAAGGAAAGGACAAAACTCTTCTTCTCATCATTCTCAAGGAAAGTGATGAATCTGTTATTTCTTGGCCTACTTTGTGCCAGTTTACTGTCCTTGAACCAATCACTTTAGTTGCGAGGTTGGGTAGCCCTGACTGGCTTAGGTCTGTATTGCAGCCCTGGAGCTGGGCGTGGAATGGCTCCCCATCACATCTTGAAGGGGATGGTCCTCCATGAAAACCAGGGGCAATGGACATTGGTCACAGTGGAGTATCTATCTCCTTCAGACTGGACAGTCGGGGAGGATTGCACAGAATCTCAAGAGAGTTTAAGGTGGGTACTCCATGCAGCTGCACAAGAGACAGCCTGTTCAGTGGGGAATGGGGAGAGCAAAGCCCTTGGGAACACACAGTATGTGCACGCAGTATAGTTGGGGGAGGGACGGACAGAAAATGAAGGGCAGTTGGGTGATGAAGGGCCTTGTGTGATGCTCTGAGCTGTTTCACTTGTTTTTGGGTGTAGCCACCGGATGTAGATTTCAGGAAACCTTTGGCCCTGTCTGGCTGCGCAAGGGGATGCAGGGAGCCTGGCTGGAAGCAGGAGACTGTGGAAGCTTGTTTCAATGACCCAGACATTGGCATGGCTAGGTCTTTCCACTCACCCACATCTCAGCTGCCTTAAAAGGGGCTCCCCGATATCCCCATCATTGTTTTCTATCATAGAATCATTTTATGTCCTTCCTTACATTCATCATTCACTGAAATGTTTCATTCAGTGGTTCATGTGTTTCTTCTCCCTCTCCCAGAATGTAAGCACCATGAAGGCAGGGGCTACTCATGCCTTGTTGATTGCTGTGCCTGGTTCCTAGCCCTAGCATAGTGCTTGGCGTGCAGTAGTTAAGGAACCACGGTGGAGCAGTGGTTAAAGCAACTGATTGCTAAACAAAAGGTCAGCAGTTGAAAACCACCAATGGCTCTGCAGAAGAAAGACACGGCAATCTGCTTCCGGAGAGATTTACAATTTATAGCTTCGGAAACCCGTATGAGTTGTAGTTATTTGTTGAATGAATGAATGAATAAGACAGTGGTACTGGGAATGGAGAGACTTGAGTAATATTAAGGAGATAGCAATGATGGATTTAGGGATAAGAGGGAAAATCTAGGCTAGCACAGAGAAGAAGTCCCCAGCTGGTGAAAACCGTTGATGTGCTTAGCTGCTAACCAAAAGACTGGCAGTTCAAAAAGTTGCCTTGGAAAAGAGGCCTGGGCGTCTATTTCAGAAAAACCAGCCATTCTAAACTCTGGAGTTCTGTTCCCCTGTAACACACACAAGGTCACTAGGAGCTGGAATCGACTCAACAACAATTGGTGGTGGTGAGAGGGAGGAGAACGTGTCCACGTTTGAGGGAAAGTATTGAGTTTAGCTTTGGAATATTCAAATGGGGACGATGAGAAGGCTCATTGTTCTACCCAGTGTTGCCCAACTATTGTTTTAAACAGCTTTATTGAGAGATAATTTACGTAGATAAAAACCATCCAGTTACAGTGTGCAATTCAGTGGTCTTTAATATATTCAAGAATCTATGCAACTATAGCTACTGTTGATTTTAGAGCGTTTTTGTCATTGCAGCTGGAAATCCCATATTCTCTAGTGATTGATCCCCTGACACCCCCACCTCCTGCCCTAGCAACCACTGATCAACTTTCTGATGTATAGATTTGGCAATTCTAGACATTTCATACAAGTGAAATCACATAATGAGTGGTCTCTTGTGCTTGGCTTCTTTCTCTTAGTGTGATGTTTTTAAGGTTCATCTGTGTGGTAGCATGGTTTTGAATTGCATGCCTTTTTATGGAAGAAATAATATCCCGTTATATGGATATAGCAATAGAACACATTTTGTTTATCCACCTGTGTCAGGTTCTTGTTTATTATAATCACCCCCTAAGGAGAAAGATTTAATTACTCCCATTTGAACTGTAAGCTAAAGAGTAAAAGTCTGTCCAGTAGAGTTGAGCTTTAACCCTCCACCCCTCCAAAAGTAAACACATTACCACTGAGTCCATTCTGACTTATAGCGACCCTATAGGACAGAGTAGAAATGCCCCATAGAGTTTCCAAGTAGTACCTGGTGGATTTGAACTGCTAACCTCTTGGTTAGCAACTGTGGCACTTAACCGCTATGCCACTAGGGTTTCTAATTGAGCCTAGGAAGGTCAGAAACCATTTTAATATCTAAGTTTTGTTTGTTTGTTTGTTTGTTTTAACTCCCCCAGAACCAGTTTTCTGCCTATGAGAAGTGGTATGGCTTCTGTTGAGAGTACATGGTCAGGAGCTGAGGGTAGCGTTCTAGGCTGGAGATGAAGGAATTGAGAGTCTTTTTTTCTTGTTTCTCTCCACTGTCCCTTCATCTTTCTTTTTTTTAATTTTTATTTAACATAACTGAGTGAAAATGTACATTCATGTATGAATTTACATGCCCACCTATATGCAGCTTCCACTGCTCTCCCTGTCCGATGACTGCACACTATTCATCTCTGCTCCATACATGTCTCATCCTCCCAACAGTCTCCTTTCCCCTCCTCTCCATCCACTCCCCTTCCTCCAGCCAGAGGTCAGCAAGATGATATCCTATAGATGTATAGAACCATAAAGTGCTTCCAATATATGGTCAGTCTGCATTGCCAAATCCAATCCATTCCTGTCCAAAGAGTGGACCTTTGTTATAATTTATGGGAAAGGGCAGCATCAGGGCCGGGGGCCATGCTCTCAGAGGAACCCAAAAACTGCTGGACCATCAATTGAGGTCTTTTAGTGGAGATCTCATGATGCACCCCTTTTTATTCTTATGTTGCCAGTGAGACTCCTCTCTGTGAGCTCCATCGTGGCTATCACTGGTGGTGGCCGGGCACCATCCGGTTCTTCCGGTCCCAAGTCAATGTAGGCACCCACTCTTGTGGGTCTCTTCGTCTTCTCTGTTGTCTTTACCGCATGTCATTTTGGTCCTCAGTGAGCATCCGTTCCTGCTGAGTTGGGACCATTTGCTGTGTCCTTGGATGGCAGCTTGGCAGCTTTTAAGACCCCAGACGCCACTCACCAATGTGGGGTGCAGAGAGCTCTCTTAGCAAAACGCTAGTTATGCCAATTGGCCTGGAATTCACCTAAGAGCATGGTCCCCTGCCCCCCACCCCAGCTACTCTATCCTTGCAGTATTGAGTTAAGATGGAAGGAGTACTCAAGTTATGCTGAAGTCCACTTAATGTTGTTCTTGTTTGTAATGTGTGCTATCACCGCTTTCTCCCAACTAGATTTCTAGTAACTATCTAAACTAAACCCTCCCCCCTCACCCTCCCTCCCTTCATCTTTCTTAATTTCTCTTTGAGTCTCTCTCCTCTTTATCTCTTTCTTTTCTGTTTCTTTTTTTCCTTTCCTTTCTCCTCATCTTCCCTTAACCAGTCCACCAGTCCACAAGGGTTTATGGAGAACCCAGTCTCTGATCATTGCTGCTGGGACATAGAGAAAGGAACCTGATGGGAAATTTGTTTCGTGCTGTTGAAAAGGAAGTGGGTGGGAGGCTTGCTACCCAACAAAGAGGCCACAGAAGTCACTGGGGGAAGTTGATGCTAATGGGGGAGGAGGAACAACTTGGAAACAGAGGGTGAGAATGGTTATACACCTCAAAGAATGTAAGGTGTAGGGACTGTTAAATAGATGTGGGTTTTGCTGTATTCTCAACAACAACAAATACATATGAGTATAGATAGATAGATACACATACCTGTTATATATAGATATATACGTGCCTGTCTATCTGTAAACCACTGGGGAGAAAAGCTTATCACCCTTGTGATAAGCTCTGGGCATATGGGCCCTGAGTTCAGCAGCAAATGCAAAGCAGCCAGCTTTTTCCTCCTCCTGTCCCCCTTGTCCTCCCTCCAGGGCCCACTACTTGGCTTCAGTTCCTGTTTCCCAGTGTGCACCCTTTCTCATCAGTCTGGGCAAGAGTCAGTTGCACTCCTTGGTCTTAGATTCTCACAAAAAGGATTTGGTCCTCAGGAAAGTGCAGCAATGCCTGGTAAGGACACTTAGCCTGGGTGAAGTTTTCTCTGTGTCCCTTCCCTCTGGGGTCTGTGGACGGACATCTTGGGGAACCTTCAAGGGGATCTGGCAGGGGTCTGGCCTGCTGTGATGGCTAGAGGGATGACCTGGGGATTTCAGAATTGGCTCTGAAGCTGCCAGTTGGGACAGTTTGGGCCTTGGTTGTGGAGACTCCCAGTCCCAGATCCTAATGAGAAGAGGATTGGAAATAGCACTGTACAGAGAGTCTGGATTCTAGAACGCCTCTGCCAGTGATTAGTTACATGGTTTGGGGCAAGTCTTCTCTCCTCCTTGAGCCTCAGTCTCCTCATCAATAAGATGGGCATAATAGCACTTACCTTGTGGAGTTACTGAGGGGATGGAATAGGTAATGCATTGCTTAATGCAAAGTCCCAGTACATAGACTCGGGAGCCAACTATCTGGATGTGAATCCCAGCATTGTCACTAGCTGGCAGTTTGTCTTTAAAAGCCAGATATTAGTATCTACCTCTTCCGGTTCCTTTGAGGTTGAATGGGTGAAGACCTGGAAACACTTAGAACCCTACCTGGCACATAGTCAACCTTTGTTTTGAGAAAGGGCCTTGAGGGCTGTCAAGCACTCTGCAAAGGTTGAGGTGCTGTTTTTATTACTGCTGTAGAATTATTATAATGGCTGTTGGAATCTGAAATGTCCCCAGAGTGATGACAGCAGTGCTGACGACAGCAGCCCACATTTACTGAGTGTTCATGACGTACCAGGACTTGCCCATAACTGCTCCGCAGTGGGGTTTTCCAGACTTCTGAGGCTTGTATCCAGGGGTCAAATCAGGCCTGGACGGTCTAGTACCAGCCCACGGCAGGGCAGCCAACTCCGATCCCGGAATCTTGACAAGGTTTGCAGGTTGGGAAGTGTTTTCGAAGGGATCATGACCTTGAACCCTGCTGCATCTTCTCATCAGCTTTACTTGTGGGTTTCAGAATGAGTGCAATGCAGATGAGTACGCCGTGGACATGATGGGGAACCTGCTGTGCCATTTGCCAGCGACGGTTTTGGAGCGCAGGATCACCGCCGGAGCCTGGGCCACTGCCCTGCATGGCCTCAGGGATTGTGCAGACCTCAGCCCGGAGCAGAAGGCTGCGGTGCGACACAGGCTCTTGGAGCAGCATGGGTGAGGGCAGGGCGTGGCTTCAGGGTGCAGGGCGTGGCTTCAGGGTGCAGGGCGTGGCTTCAGGGTGCAGGGTGTGGCTTCAGGGTGCAGGTGTGGTGGTGGGGGGTGAAAGGGCACCAACCAGGGGCTCACCTTCCTGAAGACCAAGGTTGGATTCCTAGGTAATTCTTCTTTGAGCTTCAGATTTCCTGAATGTGAGAGCAGTCATAGATATTCTGCAGGCTTCACGCAAGCCGCCAAGACAGTTGGCATAACGGATGGAGAAGAGTTTTGGAAAGATGGCACTGTCAGCCCTGGGTGAGAGAGAGCTTCCTGGCAGAAGACAGGACAGTGCTGCAGAGTTTTTTGGAGCTTAGGTCAGATGTTTGAGTATCCTCCTCACTGCTCCCAATACAAGACAAAAAACCCCATTGCTGTTCACTGAGTGGATTCGAACACACAGCAGCCCTATAGGACAGAGCAGAGCTACCCCATGCAGTTTCCAAGGAATGCCCGGTGGATTCAAACTGCCAATCTTTTTTGGTTTGCAGGCAGCACTTGGTCACTAGGCCACCATGGTTTCCGAAATGTAGGGAAAAGTTTTAATCCATCAATGGTTAGACAACAAATGTTTGAATGTATAAGCATGTCCCAGGCACCTGTAACCACACCGGGCGCCGTTGCCTCTGTTATGACTCCTGGCGTCCCCAGGAGAGAGTAGAAATTCCGTGCAGGGTTTCCAAGGCTGTAATCTGTATCGAAGCAGATGCTGCATTTTTCTTCTGCAGAGTAGCTGCAGGGTTTGAACTGCCAACCTTTCAGCTAGCAGTCAAGTCCGTAACCACTGTGCCATCAGGGAGTCTGTGTCCAGGCCACTGACCTGCTAGAGTTTAAGAGCGTGAACTCCAGAGCAGGACTTCTTAAATGAAAACTTTATTTCTGTTTCTTATTGGATCTGAAAACTATAAATTTTTTGTTTGCACTTTAATTTTTACATCGGTAGAATGGGTTGTTGTAACAATTAAATGACTTAATACACATAAGGGACTTAGAACAGTGCCTGGCACATGTGTGTGAGAATGTGGTAACTATTGTTGTCATTACTAGTGTAGAAGAGACAGTAGTCATTAAGATAGTGTGGGCTCTGTTTTCATGGCGCTTACAATTCAGTGGGCTAATACTTTTAATCAACAAGATGGGTTGGGGGTATCTCTTTGGCCGAGATTAGTTTGCCTCTGTCCTAGAGAGGGTGTGCAACAGTGCCAGCTGGGCAGATCTCCTTTAGAGATGTCACCAGATATACTGTGATGCACTTCGCTTTAGACTTTTGGGGCCTGTATATAGTTTAAAAAAAAATAGGAGATATTGGGTCAATGTTGTTATTTTCCTGTCAAGTTCAAGAGGAAATAGTGACTCACTTTAAGAAAAGACTGTTTTGCTAATTTAAAGGACACACATCTGTACCATTCTATTGAGGAAGGGGAGGAAGAAAATATTATGACGTAAATGACAGAAATGCAGTTCAAACTAGGAAAAGTGGGGGATTTACTGAGTTCAGAAATGGAATGCAATGAAAAACTGCAGGGGTGAACATCAGAAATGGCTGGATCTAGGGGCTCAAGTGGTATCAGTAGGAATACGCTCCATTCCTCAGCTCTGTGTTCCTTGATGTGGACTTTATTTTATCCGCTCAATAACAGGAATTACCACCCCCATTCTCCCTACTGCTGGAAATCCCAAAAGAAAGAGAGCTTCTCTGGTAACATTATCAAGATTTCCAGAGATGATTCTGATTGGCCAGCTTGCATCATATGCCCATTCGCTTGGCCAGGAAAATGGGGCACTGTAACAGAAATAAATATCATCTGTTCCTGACAGACAGAGTTGCTAGTAGAAGAAGGCAGCAGATACTTACTAAAGCTTCGTGTTTGCCTTACTGTTTATTATCTCTTGTTAGACTCCCTCAGAACTGGACAGCTGAGACCACAAAGGATGTGGGACCTTTTCTGGTACTTTTCTCAGGAGATGAATTGAGCTCTATCACCACAAAGGTACCTCTTAAGAAGGCAGAGGGAACTTGAAAGGGACAGGAAGTAGTCTCCTTCCATGGGTGGAGACTAGGGAAGTAGTCAATATTTGCCAAACAATAATCTGATCTACCACAAAGCACATCTACACACTTGCATACTTGTGCTTGTGCATACCCGACACTTCTAGCTCCCTAGTCTCCCTCCTCAGAGACAATAGTTGTTCCCACTTTCTTCTGTGTACTTTCAGAAAAACCGTATCCAGTGTCCACACACACTCTTCCTTTTAAGAATGCAACATGGATAATACCATTCACTGTGCTACGTGCATTGCTTTTAAAACTTAAGCCCTTAGAGCAGTTACTTTCGACCTTGCTTTAGGGACAATTTGTTCCTTTTCAGTAAGGATCATCTCAATATGGCAAGGCGAGCTCATGTACCGGTTAATTTGACCATGAGCTCTGTAAGTGCGGGGAGCATCTTGGGGGCTTTGTTCACCTGGATGTTCTCAATGACCAGAGAATCCACATCTAAACTGTACGCACAAGATGCATGCTCTCATATACATTTAGCAAGACCTTAACATATGGTCTTGCTAACACACTGCCTATACACACTCTATGCCCAGTCATAATTAAATCATTTTCTGGGCATTCAAACATAGAATCATAAACCCTGGATGCATAAATCTTACATATTGATGTAATCTTACTGAATAAAATTTGTAAATTGAAAAGCCATCCATCAACATGGTTAAGCCTCAAAAAGGGCAGAAAAAACAAAAAGCAAGTTGCAAGAGAATATGTACAGTAAGGCACTAGTTAAAATTGAAACACATGCTAAACAATTCTGTTTTGTTCATAATTTCATACCTAAATAAGAAAACTTGAGTGACACACATAAGAATGGTTAATGCGGAATTCAAGATGACGGTTACTTCTGGGGAGGGAGAGGGGCAGAAGATGAGGGAAGAACTGTAGAATCTTCAGTTATATTTGTGATGTTTTATTTCTTAAGCTGGATGGTGGGCATATGGATGCTTTGTTGTATTATTCTCTCTGCCTTTTTACGCCTGAAATGTTTGATGAAACAAGCAAAAGCAATGCATGGTTGTAGTTAAAACAAATCCCAGCTCTCCCAAAGGACGTACGATGAAAAGCGAGTCTGTCTTCCACCCGACACTTCTAGCTCCCTAGTCTCCCTCCTCAGAGACAATAGTTGTTCCCACTTTCTTCTGTGTTCTTTCAGAAAAACCGTATCCAGTGTCCACACACACTCTTCCTTTTAAGAATGCAACATGGATAATACCATTCACTGTGCTACGTGCATTGCTTTTAAAACTTAAGCCCTTAGAGCAGTTACTTTCGACCTCAGCTGCACATTAAAGACAATTCCCAAAGGACAGCTATTGTAGGATGTTACTAATAGGAAATACTAGTATAGCTATAAAGAGGTCAGAGTTGAAAGTGTTTGTCCAGGGGTGTGAGTGATGGGGAAAGGGAGGAGTCATCATTTGGGTAGTGCTGAGTTTTTGTTTATGCAGCCCCGCTTTTTTTTTGCCCAGGGGATTTGCATTTTCCCTCAGAAAAACTGACAGTGGATATTGGTAGTGGTTGCACAACCTGATTGATGTCATTGGACTCACTGAAACTGTACATGTGGAAAATGCTGGAATGGTCAATGTCATACCTGTAGTTTTACAATAACAACAACAAAATCAACTGGGGAGATATAAAATAGGCTGATACAGAACAAGCCAGGATCTCTGGAGGTGGGACCTGGGTGACTGTAGAATCTCTACGTGATTCTCACCTACAGCCAGGGTCGAGAACTGTTGTTTTCGACTGTGACTCTGATTCTGAAGATTAGTTGTAGAATAGAAAGAGGAACTATAATTTCACTGGTGCTTTGATTTTGAGGGAGATGGGTCACAGTTGCCTGTACTTGTAGAGAGAGGCATGAGAGGATTTGCTTAATTATTTGAGTTGATGGGCCGGTCTTCCAGTAATACCCTCAGTCTTGACAGAGTATATTAGTTATAGATGAGAAATGGTACCTTCTCCAAAGCAACCAGTTCATTGTTGGTCTCCACTCAGAATCTGAAGAGCCTCCTTTTCTTTTTTTTTTCTTCTTTTCTTTTATTTGTATTTTATGTTAAGTTGAATTTACTCCCGAGTCATAAGTTTTTGTTTCTTCAGCTTTTTCTGCAATATCTTTTTCTTCTGTGCAACCTCCTCTTCTGGTTTAGGGACAATTTGTTCCTTTTCAGTAAGGATCATCTCAATATGGCAAGGCGAGCTCATGTACCGGTTAATTCGACCGTGAGCTCTGTAAGTGCGGGGAGCATCTTGGGGCTTTGTTCACCTGGATGTGCTCAATGACCAGAGAATCCACATCTAAACCCTTCAGCCCAGCATTACTCTCTGCATTTTTAAGCATGTGGAGCAAAAATTCAGCACTCTTTTTGGGCCACTGACCCTGTGTCCAACCCCACTGTTTGGCCTGGGCACACCTACCAACTCTGCCATTGTAACGTCGGAACGGCACACACTGCTTCTGCAAAGTGACATCTTTCAGATACTTGGTAGCTTTTCGGATATGCATACCCTTGATGGCCTGGGCCGTTTCACGGGTATTCTTAAAATGAACCCGAAGATTTGAACCTCTTGATTTGCATGATTTTGTGGGGTTCAAGTGAGTAGCGCACCCTTTTGCCCGATCACCTCAGGCCGCTTACGGGAAAAGCTTCCTTCTCTTTTAAGTGATAAATATAAAATTTAAAAACACTACCAAACCAAAAAGAGGTAGGCCCACCTACACTTTTGCTAGATATTACCAGATTGTCTTAGTAATGATACATCACCCTATAAACAGTCCCACAGAAAAGTGTATGTGATCATTTCCCACATCTTGCACTGGATATTACCATTTAGTTTTATTTTTGACAATGTGATGGATCTTCATGTTATTTAGCGTTTATTGGATTACTCTTGCGAGTTATAGGATTCTGTAAAGACCAAGTTAGTTGGGCTAGGGATAAAACTTATATGAGAAACATTTGTAAGGAAAACAAACAAAGCGGTAAGTAGAGTTATGGTTTAAATACTGAACTCTGATTAAACTAGTGTGGCCATATACTTTAATTATTATTTATTCTTCCTCTTTCATCTCCTCTCTCCCATGCAGTTCCCTGATATCTTTGAACAAACAGTTTCCAAGATGACTGGGACCCTGCCACCCCAAGAATTCCTCTGGGCTGTCTTTGAATCTGTTCGAAATAGCAGTGATGAGAGTCCCAGCTCTGACCCCAGTCCTGGTGAGGGTTTCTGGGGTCGGCATCCCTGGGTGTGTTTGACCAAAGAAATGTCACGTTCGTGGTGGGTTCACTCACCTTGGGTGATCATGTCTCTGAGCAGTGTCAGCCTCATCTCTAGCCTCTAGGTGGGTACCGTGGTTTATCCCATTTTCTCCATGAAGGAAACTAAAGTCACAGGGCTGGTGAGTGGCAGATACTGGATATGCACCAAAAGCTGGTCGCTGGGGTACTGCACCAGCTCATGCTGCCCTTGAATGCCTAGCATTTGTACTCACAGTGACCCTGTAGGACAGACTAGAACTGCCCCATACAGTTTCCAAGGAGCTCCTGGTGGATTTGAACTGCCAACCTTTTGGTTAGCAGCTATAGCTCTTAACCACTACACCACCAGGGTTTCCTTCAGCTTTGGATTTAAATCTAAGTTCAGGACTGTTGAATATCTCTTTCTACTTCCCTCAAAGGGGTCCAATTATAATGTTGCAGAGCTTCTACTGTGTGCACGTGGATATGCAAAAAGTTAGAATTTCCACTATTTTGTTACCAGACAATTAGCAAGAAATAGCAGATGTGGGATTCAGACTGGCTCCTGCGTCTGCTATACTGCTTCTCCTGAATAAATACAACTGGGGAGGAATATGGTCTGTCCCTGGAGCAACAGAGGAAGACAGACAGGAACAGGAAGAGGATGCAGAATGTATGGCTAATTACCTTCATGAACAACTGTGCTTCCTTTGCCATGAGACAAGATGGTACCTGGTTGCCATTCCCAAAACATTTTGATAAAGGATTCTATACAAGAAACCCGAAAGGGGGGGGAAATGCAGAATGGGGTTTAAAATTCGCCTGGGCTCCAGACTTCCTGGAGCCACTGAGGCTGGATGAACCCTTCAAACTATTGCTCTGAGATAATCTTTAAACCTTAAACCAAAACTATCTCCTGAGAGAGGGAGAGAGCACAAGAGATCTGTGGCTGTTGAGTAGATTCTGACTCATAGCAGCCCTATAGGACAGAGGAGAGCTGTTCCATAGGGTTTCCAAGGAACAGCTGATGGATTCAAACTGCTGACCTGTTTGTTAGCAGCCTGAGCTCTGAAACACTGCTCCACAGGGTCCTCTGCTTCTCCAAAACAAACTCTAGTTTAGCTTAACTACTGAAGAATATCTGACCTGAGCATTGTGCTCTCCCAAGATCTTTCTATATGAGATCAAATTGACCACAGCAACTAGAAAGGTTAGATAAGCACCTTATTGGGCAGCGAGTTCTTTTTCTTGAGGGAGGAACAACTCAGAAAATGAGGGTGAGAATGGTTGCACAACTGGAAAAATGTAATCAGTGTCATGGAATTATACACGTAGAGACTGTCTAATGGGTGTATGTTTTTCTCTGTGTATTTTCAACAACCACTAACAAAATTAAAAAAAAGGAACAGACTGAAATTCCTCAAAGTTCTCTTTCCTCTGTTCTTAACCTGCTTCTCCCACTTCTTCAGGTTGCCATGGTGTTGCAACTCCCTCTTCCGATGACATCCTCAAATTGGCCGAAGCCAATGCCTGCTGGACCCCAGATGCCTTGCTCTGTATGGCAGAAGACACATTTATCAGGAACGTGGAATTGCTGGGCAAGGTCCGGGGTTTCAGCTGGCCTCAGCTGACAGCACTGAAGGAGAAGGCCATACAGGTAGAGCTCACATGGGGGGCGGGGGCATGAAGCAGAGGGAAAAACCAACAACTGCAGCCTTGCTGTGCATAGAGTGAGTCCTCCTTCAAGGGGTGTTCACCTGTGTTAAAATTGTACCATGTTAGCTTAGTGCTGAACTTGGAATTTTCTTGTCTGGAAAACAGGAAAGTTTCTACCTCTACTACCTTCTTAGCAGTGTAGCAGGAAACATTGGATCTTGGCACACAGTGGATGCTCAGGAAATTGGATTTTGTGTGTGTTCTGATGCCTCTGATTGTGATAGTTCCAGGGATTATGCCTTTTTGTCCTTCAGTTGGTGGAGAAGCCCAGCTGATGCTTGTAGCAGGCATTCTCAGAATCTGCTGCAGATTCCTCTGGAAACATAGCAAAAGGGACCAAAAAGAGAACTGGAAGTAGTTTGCCATCTTTAAATAGGTCTGCCTTAGTCGCCTGTTTTGGATCCTAGCTGTTAAGATAGTTGTGGAATATCTAGTTACTTTACAGGGTTAAAAAAAATTAAATTCCTTAAAATTATATTTGTAACTGTGTTTAAAAATATATATAAGTAGTCAAGATTTATTGGAGACAAGTCAGAAAATAATTAAAAAAATCAGTCATAATCTTTTATTCATAGATAAGCACTTAATATTTTGGTATATAGCTTCCCAGACTTCTGTTTATATATGTAAAATATATTCATATATATGTTAAAATGTAAATAAATAAATAAATGCAGCATATAAATACAAATATATACATATAGATATATACAGATTATATATAAATATATATGTTACATATATAAACAGAAGTCTGGGAAGCTATATAGCAAAATATTAAGTACTTATCTATGGATAAAAGATCATGATTGATTTTTTATATTTTATATTTATATATTTCACATTTTGTATATAAAATACATTTATATATTTTACATATAATCATATATATACATGTGTATACACACACATATATGTACATAAAACAAAATATGGTATCATATTCACCTACTATTCTGTATTCTATAACCTGCTTTTCATAGCCAGTGGCATAGAGTACATAATTTTCTATATAAGAAAAATAAATATTGCTTTTAAATAGCCATATTTCATTGTATGGCTGAATCTCATTTATTTAGCCAATTGTTATATTTTTCTGTACCATGAAGAACACATATCCACATGTATCTTTGAGTGCTTGTCTCACTATCTCACTGTTTTCTTTGTCCCAATTCCTAGAAGTGGAATTTCTGGGTCAAAGAGCATAACCAGTCTAAAAGCTTTTAATACACACAGTCAAATTGTCGTCTTAGATGTGTGTGACAATTTGCGTTCTTGATAGCATCAAATGCAGGTATTCTTTACGTAGTTTTTCCAACACTGTAAACAATCATTCTTTTTACTCCTTGCCAATATGGTATGTTTTTTGTTAATTATTTCAGTTTTTGTGAGCTTCCTGTTCCTGTCTTTGTCTATTTTTCTACAAAAACAGTCACCCTTTTCTTAGTGATATGTAAAAGAAGTTTATATATTGAGGCGGTTTACTCTATGTTCATTTTAAAAGTTGTCACTGATGCTCAGTCTGAGCTGGCTTTGTTTTTCTCACCTGAAGGCTTGGGACCTGCCTTTTTACTGGAGAGAACACCATATCGTCTCCCTGGGACGCATTGCCCTGGCTCTGAATGAGAGTGAGTTGGAGCAGTTGGACCTCAGCTCCATCGATGTGGTGGCTTCGCTCAGCCAGCAGGCAGAATGGACCCCAGGACAGGTAGGCAGATGTTGCTAGATCTTTATTCTATTTCTTTTCATTAGAGGTGTCTTCTTTCTCCTCTTTAAATATATTAATAATATTTATAACAGTTGCTTTAAAGTCCTTACTGATAACTCCATCGTCTTTGTCATCACTGAAGGTTTCTACTGACTTTACTCCTAGTTACAGGTCACATCTTTCTGCTAATTTGAAAGCTTGATAGTTTTTGATTGAATGTTGGACATTGTGTATTTTGTGTTGTTGATTGCTGGGTTTCATTGTATTTCTGTAAAGAATATTAGGCTTTGTTCTGGCATACATTTAAATTACCTTCAGTTCAGTTTGAGCCTTTTGAAGCTTTCTTTTAAGCTTAATTAAGGCAAGTTCAGAGTAGGCTGTGGTCAATTCTCCCCATTACTAAGATATGATTTTTTCTGAGGACTCTACTTAATGCTCCATGTGTTGTAAGGGCTCTCCACTCTGGCTGGTGAGATTATGACTTAATCCCAGCTCCATGTGAGCTCTGGGAATTGTCAGCCTACTGCTTTTTGATGACTTTTTTTTCCTATTATGTATGGAGTTTCAACCCCTGAGTGCAGATCAGCACTCAGGCAAAGACTTGAGAAGACCTTTCTGGACATAACCAGAGCTCTCTTTTCCTGCAGTTTTCTTCTCCCTAGTACTTTCTTTCACAAATTCTAGGTGCCCAGTCTCTTTGAACTTGGATCTCTGTATCCGCAACTCAGCTGGACCATTGGGGTTGTTGGTGTTCCCTTGCCTGTCCTGTGACATGAAAAGTGTCTTCACACAGTAAGCTAGGGCAACCCTTAGCACCTATCTAGTTCATTTTCCTTCTTTCAAAGTACAGTTCCTGTTGTCCAGTGTTTGAATATAGTTGTTTCGTGTCTTCAGCTTTCTAGTTGTTCACAGTGGGAGGAAAATTCCTGTGACACTGTCATCCTTCATGCTAAGGCAGGAGTTCTCCCCAGAATTTTAATTGCTCCAAATGGGAGAGAAGATTGAGGTGTTTAATCTGCTGTGTTGCTGTCACCTTCATTTTAAGGTAGCTTTGCCTCAATCATCGTTTGCAGAACTAGGCTTATATACTATTGGGTTAGTATCCCCATTAAAAAAGCAACAACAGTGTGTGTCTTTTTATCATCAATGTTTGAAGAAGTCCAGCGCTGACTGCAGTCATGTCCTCGGCCACCCCTGAGCAATCACTTCGACCAGGGCAGATGTGTTGGTAGGCCAAGCATGGGTCAGGAGTGGTCTGTCTGAGCACAAACACATGAAATGAGAGTGGAGAACTGTTGTTTTGTAGTCTGAATAAAGGGGCTTTAGGGGTACAGTGGAAACCCTGGTGGCATAATGGTTATGAGTGCTATGTCTGCTAACCAAAATGTTGGCAGTTCAAATCCACCAGACACTCCTCAGAAAATCTATGGAACAGTTCTACTTTATCCTATAGAATTGCTATGAATCAGAACCAACTTGATGCCAGTGAGCTTTTGGGGTCATACAATGGTTAGGTGCTTGTCTGCTAATCAACAGTTCAGTGGGTTGAGCCTACCAGCAGCTGTACAGGAAAAAAAGTTCTAGTAATCTGCTCCTGTAAAACCTAGCCTAGAAAACCTTATGTGGTACTTCTACTCCAATAAATAGGGTGGCTCTGAGTTGAAATTGACTCAAGAGCACACAACAGTTGTAGCCATCTGAGTAACGGCACCCCAGAGATCAGAGATGTCCATGATCTAGTCTTCAAAAGCTGGGAGTATGTTACCTTATATGGTAAGAGGGAATTTGCAGATGTAATTAATTGATGGATGTTGAATGTGGAGATTATCCTGGATTATTGGATTATATGATAAATCCAATGTAATCACAAAGGTCTTTATAGGAGGGCACTTGGCTTGGCTATAGGAGGGCCACAGATACAGATGATGATGCAACTGAGTAAGGAGAAAGAGAGAGCGAGAGAAGGAGATTTGAAGATTTTATGCTGCTAGATTTAAAGGTGGAGGCTGTAGCCACGAGCCAAGGAATACAGGCGGCTTCTGGAAGCTAGAAAAGGAAGGCAAGGAGACAGATTTTCCCCTAGGACATCTAGAATGAATGTAGCCCTGCTGACCAATTTTAAGACTTCTGACCTTCAGAACAATAATAAATTTGTGCCGCTAGCCATGGCAATTTGTTACAGCAGCAATCAAAGAAAATACAGAATGGTCCCACAAAGGGAAAACACGGCATTGTTGTGAAGCAAAAGAAGAATGGATGCTGGGTAGGCAAAACAAATAAAGACATGTCCCTCACTCCAGTGAGATCTTTTGTCATCGGGGCTGCCATATCCCATAACTCTGAAAGCTACCATTTAAGTAGTAGACAGTGTGAATGGGGTCCTTAGAGGTGGACACTATGGTCCTGGTCATGAGGGGTGTCTTAGTTTCTCAGTGCTGCAATAACAAAAATACCACAGGTGGCTGGCTTTAAAGAACAGAAATTTCTTTTGCTCAGAGCTCTGGGAGAGAAAAGTCCAAATCACGGTCTTGGCTGTGTCGGTTCCTTCATTGTAGGTGGTCCCACTTATTCCACAGCTCCTTATTTTATAGACAGTCCTCACAAGGTGTCTCTTTCCAGCCCCTGCTCCAGTATGAGTGTCTCTGTCTAATCTACTCTTTTTATAACTCAGAAGTGATTAGACTTACAACCCATTCTGTTATAGGGTTGCTGTGAGTCAGAACTGACTTGACTGCCACAGTTTTGGTTTTTCTACTTGGGAATGATCTAATTAACACAATAAAGAAAACTTTGTTTCCAACCAGGATTCTATCTAGGTGTATTAAAAAAAAAAAAAAAAAAACCAAACCAAATCCACTGCCATCGACTTAAGTCTGACTCATACTGACTCATAGTGTCCCTAGAGGCCAGAGTAGAAATGCCCCATAAAGAGTTTCTAAGGAGCACCTGGTGGATTTGAACTGCCAACCTTTTGGTCAGCAGATTTAGCACTTAACCCACTATGCCACCAGGATTTCCATCCAGAGATCCAGGGATTAAGATTCTAACACATATTTTGAGGGGTGGTGTGAGCAGGGGCACCATATAATCCGTATTAAGGAGTAAATGAGCTAATACACATAAAACATTTTGAACAATGTCTTGTCCTTAATACTTAATAAAAGTCAGTGATTTTCACTGCTGTCACCCTTGTCCTTGTCATCATCACCAGCATCTCTATCCCCACAGTACACCCCTCTCTGGGATAGTTCCCTCATTCACACAACAAGAGGGTTAAATTCAGCAGTCTGAGGTTGCTTCCACCCTAACATTTTCCAATCTTGTGGCTCCATGACTCTAAAACTGGCTTTGACTGGTTTGAGAAGTTCCACATCACACTTCTGATATTAAAATCATCCTATTTGCAGTCTGGGAGAAAACAGAAAAACACATCCAACTCAGAAACTGCGGTATCTTTCTCCCTTTGCACCAATTTTAATTTCCATGGTTGGCACTGAGATTTATCAATATGTTTGAAGAGGATATGAAAACCTAACATTTGCATATATCATTTGCAGTCAGTTCCTCAACTTTAGCTCCCAATCAAACCCTTAAATGTAGCCTCCTAGATTAATAGTCACACCCAGAAGAACTACATTAATAGTTCAGCTTAAAAAACCAATATATGTGGGGAAAAAAATAAAATCATTATAGAAGCCAGCGGAATGAACAGAAAGACGCAAGTCTTACAGTTATTCATTTCTCAGTGGTTAATATTGCCTAAAAGTGTTAGTATTAATTGTCTTGGCTTCATTACCTAGATGCTAGTTCACTTATTCAAGGGACTAAAATTTGACTTACCACCTTGCAAGCTGAGCTTGCATGTAGCAGCTTTCAGTAGCAAGGACAATTTAATTCCACATTTTCAAAGTAATTTTATTTGAATAGTTTTGCACTTACATTTTCAAATGAGCGTGCCTGATAGCTGGGAAGTACAAATTGCTAAAAGCCAACTAGTGATACCTCATTGTGAACATTTAATAAGAGAAATACAAAAGCTAACTTGAGTCTCCATTTTTTTCTTCATACTTGAACTTCTTCCCTGGAGGAAGACAGCCTAAATTTTAATCCAGGACCATTATTCATTAGCTGTGTGATACTAGCCTAGCCTCTTAACCTCTCTGCTTTAGTTTCCTCATTTGTGAAATAACAGTAATGATTAATACCAAATGCATAGAGTTTGTTGTGAGGATTAAATGAGGCAGTAGATGTAAAGTGCTTAGAACAGTTCTGCTACACACTAAGTTTTCAGTAAATCTTATGAGGTCTGACAATTAAGTTTGGGAAATAATCTTGGAAAAAGTGCTACATACTTCATTGCTGAATGTTACTATGGTCAACTTCCAAGTACTCCCTTTGGGTAGCTATGCACCGATGCCAGCACTTAGTCCACCCTTCAAAGCAGTTCTGGAACTCTTTTTTGTGGAATGGCCATAAAAGCTGTCATCATATCTGGTGTCCAGAATGTCATCAGAATGTCTTCCTTTCAATATTTCCTTTATCTTCAGGTACAGAAAAAACTCACTGAGGGCCAGATAAGGTGAGCAGGGAGGGTGTTCCAATACAGTTGTTTGTTTACTGGCTAAAAACTCCCTCACAGACAACTAGACAATTAAGTTTGTGAATTTAACCCCATACCACTGTGCATAATAGCCATTCCAGAAAGAGTTCCAAAATTGCTTTGAAGGATGGACTAGGCACTGGCGTCAGTGTATAGGTTTCCAAGGGGAGTACTTCAAAGGTGACTGTGGTGGTGTTTAGCAATGAGGTATGCAACACTTACAGCAATTAAGTTCATGGACTTAATTGTTGGACCTCATAGCTGTTATAATTTTTGGAGTCCCTGGGTGGCGTAAATAGTTAATGTGCTTGGCTGCTAACCAAAAGGTTGGCAGTTCAAGTCCATCCAGAAGATACTTGAAAGAAAAGTCCTGGTGATCTAATTCTGGAAAATCAGCCTTTAAAAACACTATGGAGTATGGCCTTACTCTGACATACACAGGGTTGCCATGAGTTGGAATCTACTTTATGGCAACTGGAAAATTTTTATACTGGATGCACATTCTTGTTGGGTCAAAGACAGGTAAGTCAAAATGTGGTGCTCCTGAAACTCCTGGCACTAGTTGTGTGTTTGGTAATCATTCAGGGCAACTTAATGAAGACATTGACTGATCTAATTGACAGAAAGACAGGCTGTCTCCTTGAAGCCAATCCATCACATGAGGGGAGTGATACGATACCATTTCAAATGAGTGTGTGTTGCCTAAGACTTCTTTTGATCATTCAGTCACTTATTAGTAAGTCCTCACTGGGCAACTGCTGTCTGCCGGGAGTGGTACTAGGTCCTGGAAAAACGATGGCTGACTAGCTGAATATCGTCCTTGTTTTTGTGGAGTCTACTTGAGAGACCCCCCTCTCCCACCCAACAAGTCAGTGATCAAAGTTAAAAATGAAAAAACAATGTAGTGAGTGATAAGCAGAAAATGGACAAGATTCTCTTGGCTTCTTGAGATGGGAGAAACTGGGCATCTTCTTTGATGTTGTCTTTGTTGTTACTGTTAGGTGCCATTGAGTTGGTGCCATTGACTTGTAGTGACCCTGTGCACAACAGAACAAAACACTGCCTGGTCCTGTGCCATGTCCACAAACGTTTTTATACTTAAGCCCATTGTTGCAGCCACTGTGTCAATCTATCTTGTTAAGGGTCTTCCTCTTTATCCCTGACCCTCCACTTTACCAAGCCTTCTTCTAGACTAGGACAGACTAAGAAGATGGACCCAGCAATCTACTTCCGAAAATAATTAGCCAGTGAAAATCTCATGAATACCCATGGAACTGCTCTCATGAGATGGACTTTAAACATACCCAAGAGACAGTAAACCAACAGCCACATGTAAAGTGGAATCCCACTATAACATTTCACAATCTTTCCCAATTTTATCCTTCCCTTGACAGTGTAGTGATCCATATTGTGTTTTAAGGATGGGCAAAGATTAATGGGAGTTGACAACAGTCACTGTATCTCTGTGGCGGTCATTCCCATTCAGAAGACGTTGGTCCTTGGGCCACTTCTGTTCGTCTTTGCCTTGTGAGCCTTGACTCTGTGTTCACTGAAGGATCAGACATTGTTGGTGTAGTTGGTTGTGATTGAGTTGTCTCCAAGTTGTGGTAATCTTACTGTATAACAGAGCATGTTGGCCAGTCCTGCACTATCTCCATAAACTTCGAACCCATTGTTGAGGCTGTCGTGTCCATCTGTCTCATTGAGGGTCTTCCTTGGTTTCAATGACCCTCTGCTTTATGATCCGTAATGAAATGTTGTATAAATCAGATTGGTCAATATCTTTATTAAGCTGCCCTTACTGATTATCAAACTCACAACTATTGTGTGGAGTTTCCCACACTTTGACTTAAATGTCTTTGATCAAACAGGAATGTGAATCCAAAATTATAGTATTGACTATATGACTCGAAGGCACTTGGCTTGGCTCGTGCATCCTTAAGCAGTTCACTTGGATTCTGCATTAGGTCAAACATAGGTAGGTCAGATGAATCTTTCTTTTAAATAATAATATTTTACTGTGTTTGTGGTGAAAGTTTATACAGTAGTTTAGGTTTCCATTCAACAATTTCTACAAATTGTTCATTAACATTAGTTACATTTCTCACAGTATGTGAACCTCATTATTTCCATTCTGACTGTTCTGTTCCCACTACTCTAGTTTTCCTGCCCCCTTACATTCTCATCTTTGTTTTAAAGTTATTGTTGACCATTTGAATTTTTAAAGGAGCATAGTACTTATGGGTGATATACATTATTTTTTGAGCCAATTTGTTATGTAGCTATGAGGTGACCTAAGGTTAGTTTCAGTTCAAAGTTTGAAGTGTTTCTCAGGGCAGTAATCTTGGGGAATCCTCTACTAGGTCTGAATTTGTTATCGTTATTTTTATTTTTTTAGGAATTTGAGGTTCATTTTCTTCTCATTCTAGTGGAGTCCATCCATCTATTGTGGTTCTGATTAGAATGGTTGGTAGTGGAGTCTGGGCACCATCTACTTCTTCTGGTCTCAGGATAGATGAAGCCATGGTTCATGTAGACTATTTGTCCAGAAGACTAGTTTATTCTTTGAGTTGTTGGCTTCCTACTTTCTCTTCTGCTGCAGATTATTGGAGAACAATCATTGTATCTTACATGGTTTCTTACAAACTTTTAAGACTGTAAATACTACTCACCAAACTAGGATGTAGAACGTAATTTATAAACTGTATTAGGCCAATTGACCCAAATGTCCCATGAGACTATGGTCCTAATCCTTGAAACCCAGAAATCCAATTTTGTGAGATGTCTGGTTAGAATTATCTGTAAACTGTGTGCCCTATGTGGTTTATTATATATATGAATATATGAGCATATACAGTCACCTAGATGCATACACATATGGATGCACCAATGTACATACACACATGCACATATCTGTGCTACATATACATACACTTACAAATCTATCTGACACACATGTATTTGATTGTTTTTGCTCTTGTTTCAAAATTATGTATGCCATAACAATTAGCAACAGGTCCTTTTTTCTTGTGTATGTTTTAGTAACATTGTTGACCTTTGTCAAGCTGTGTACACTCCACCCTTATTTGGTGTTAACCCTTCTTGTTACCAAAAGTGTCTGCTATCTGGAGAGCAGTTCTCCCACCACTTTTATTCCCTATAACCACAAATGAACATTAGTTTCTTTATATTTACTTGTTCATATCATTCGGTCAGATGAATCTTAAAGGTATTAATCAAGGCTCATTTAGGTACAAGTGGGAGAAAACTGAATCTGGTGTGAACAAGGAAAAGAATTATGTGTGTGTGTGTGTGTGTGTGTGTATACACTCCCATAGCTTAGAAGTTTAGGGCAGAATTTAGGTATGACTGAGTCCAAGAACTTCAACAATACTATCGAGAATCTGCTTTAACCAAATTTTGATTCTGCTTTTCTTTGTGCTGCTTTCTCTCAGAGGCAGGCTCTGCCTACATGGTGGCTTCCAGCAGATTCAAGTATCTATTGTCCCAAGTTCAAGTCCAGAGTCAAGAAATATCTTCTCTTTTAATCATTCCAGTCAAATTCCTGGTTGGCTCTTATTGGGTCATATGCCTCACTCAGAACTAATCACTGCAGGTAGACTAAATGATGACCTGATTGGCCAGTGTGGGGTCGTATGATCACCCCTGGATATCAGGATGCAGTTAATTAGTGCCAACTGACGCATACTAAGTAAGAGTGCGGGAGAGGTGGTTCCCCTGGGAAAGTCATGAAGGACGAATGGTTACCATTCCAGAACTACAGGGTTTCTACGTGACAACTCTCCTGACTCCAAGTTCACTCAAGAGATCCCAGTATGGTTGTTAACACTAAAACATTTAGGTACTACTCTCTGGAATTGAAGAGTGACGGGCAACCGTATTTTCTGTAGAAACCTAGAGGAAGAAAAATGAATTTCAGCCAAGATGTCAGAGAAGATTTCATAAAGAAAGTGACGTTTCAACTGAGTCAAAAATAAAATAAAAAGATGGTTGGATTTTAGTAGTTGAGAAAGCAGGAAGGGCATTTTGGGGAGAGGGCTCATTTAATGAAAGGCATGAAATGGGATATGACAAGATTTTTCTGGAAAGTAGTAGAACAGATGCTGGGAATGTTTGGACCCTGATGCAGAAGAACCTGAATGCCCAAACTCTGTGCAGGTAATAAGACTGACTAAAGGAAATAAACCAGGATACACTGACACGAGTTTCTTTAGTATTGGTGAAGGATACAACGGCTTCACTGCATAAAGACACCTCCAGAGGGGAGGGAACACGGTTGAAGCTGCACCTTGAGCATATTAACCTGGGTGCAAGGGCTGAAATGTTTGGAGTAGGGAGAATGTCCCTAGGGGTTAGATTGGGAGGCCAGCCAGGAGGGTGTTATCCTCTTAGGACTTGGAGTCTTGCTCATTCTAGGATAGCTCATTTTGTATCTTTTCTCATGTTCATAGATGAAATCCATTCTGCAAGGGTTCCTGGAGGATTCAGGCTATACTGTCCAGGATCTGAAGAGCTTTCACTTAGTAGGACTTGGTGCAACCCTGTGTGCCATGAATATCACTGAAATCCCACTTATAAAGACCTCAGAATTCAGGTAACCAAAGCACTAGTGTGCAAAATAGAAAATGATCGCTCTTCACTTTGCAATGTTTGGTCACCTTTCTGGGATAGATTAGGGAGTGGGTTTAGCTGTATCCTTTGCTGAGGCTGAGCCCGACTTCTGGGCCCACCTTCTTTGGCTGGCGAGTTCCCCAGGCTCACAGTGTATCTCTCCCTCTTAACCAGAGTGGTGGTAGCCAGGATTGGGACCCTGCTCTGCAGCACCCAAGTTTTGGCTGAATTTAAGAGGAAGGCAGCAGCAGTGTTTGGAGATCCCACTAAGTGGACCAGCTCCATCTTGCAGGAGCTCGGCACCATTGCAGGTAGGAGGCATTCTGGGCATGCTTCTCTCCCATTTCCAACCTTAAATCTGGGGGCAGACAGTAAAATAATTCTTGGCTGTATATAGCGAATGTCCACAGAGTTAGAGTAGAACCTCAATTTCATAACTTGAAGTTGCTGAGGGCAAGCCCTCCGTGTTGATTCTTGTGGTACCCTAATATTCAAAAAAACACTGGCTAAGATGTGATTTAGTTGGCCTTGTGCACCATCTGAAATTGGATAAAATGAAGCTCCTTTTGGGCATCCACTTCATTGTAGGAGGCCAATCAGGGCTAATGTGACCCACATTTGATTAAGGAGCCTGCTTTCCCAGTGTGATTTTCAGGGTCTTTCTAAGAAAGACTTGCCTTGAAATCACAGGTCTGTACATTATGCAGCACTGTTAATAAAACAAGAGGTGTTCTGATGGCTTGTACTAAACTCTTGTGGTTCCTTTCTCCCCCCAGCTGGATTAACTAAGGAAGAACTCCAAAGTCTCGACAAAGCCTTGATGCCGCATTTCCAGCCATCAGCAGTAAAATGCCTTCCTGATGAGATATTCAAAGTAGGTTCTCAGTTCTTCAAGAAGAAATGGGAGCTCGACCCCATTTAGAATCACAAAGGGATGCAGATGATAGGCGGCTCATTTTGGGAACTTGCAACCAGGGCTGGGCTTCTGCTGACAGGACCAGAGGAGATCTGACTGCTAGCAGCCGGCCCAGTCACAAGATAATTTTAGGTGGTTTATGGGTGAATTTTTCTTGTTAAATTTTTAATTGTATTTATTTTTATGGTTGCTTTCTCCCTATAGCAAGTGGTTCTCCTTTTCTATTTATGGCTGTGTGACAGGCTCAGAATTCTTATCAGATCTGTTTCAGGACTCAGAATTGCTCACATTTTAGACAAATCGCTCTGTGTACATATGGTAGGTAGTGGTAACACCCCCAGGAGTGTCTGAGGAAGCACCTTGTAGGCAAACATATTAATATTTCTGCAGAGAAATCTATGACAAGTCACACTAATTGGAATAAATAGAGGCTATAAATAGCCTCTCATCAATTCAGGTCAGGTTTTAATGGCCAATCAGTGTGCCTTAAACTTGGGAAGAACTTTCAGTTTGCAGACTTTGGATTTCAGCATTGCTGAGGACAGTTTGTGGACCTGTATAACATTTCCTTCTGAAAGAATCTGTGTTTTTAGTTGGTTTAAAGAAGAATATTAAGAAAACTACATTAGGACATGAGATAAGCCAATACGATAAAAATAGAGACCGTGAATTGGGGAAAATGAGTGCAAAGTACTGGAGAACTCAGTTATTTTCTCAACTTAGCGGTAAACCTAAATTTTTTTTTTATTTTAAATAAAGTCAATTAAAAAAAAAAGAGGCTGTGAAAGCGGATCAAGCAAAGTGTGGGAAGCAGGGTGGCTAATGAGAGGTCCTCACTGCCTGTACCCAGATGAGGACCAGTAGAGTGTTCGGTGGGAAGGAAGTGATCCAGGTATCCTTGCTTACTAGGTAACTTGGAAACACATTCTTTCTGCCACAACTAGATAAGGCTAGCAAACTCCCATGATGCTAGACCTTAAACATCTTCAGCTGATCTGGGAAAATCCTATGACTGAAAAAACCATTCATTCTGTCTCATACTGACCCTATAGGACAGAGCAGAACTGCCTCATAGGCTTTCCAAGGACCCTATGCCAACCCAGTGCTGTTGAGTTGATGCTGACTCATAGTGACCCTATAGACAGTGACTCTAGGATAGAGAAAACCTTGGTTGCATAAGGATTAAGTGCTAAGCTACCAAAAGATTGGCAGTGTGAATGCAGCAGATGCTCTTTGGGAGCTCTCTGGGGTAGTTCTACTCTGTCCTACAGAGTTGTTGCAAGTTGAACTTGCATGGGTTTGGTTTTGGTTACAGGGGAGAGCTGGAAACCCTGGTAGTGTGGTAATTACGTGCTATAGCTACTAACTAAAAGGTCAACAGTTTGAATCTACTAGCTGCTTCTTGGAAACTCTGGGACAGTTCTGTTCCGTCCTGTTAGGTCACTTTGAGTTGAAATCAATACAGTGGCCATGGGTTTGGGTTTTGTTTCTTTTAAGGACAGAGTAGAACTGCCCCCTAAACAGGATTTCAAGGCTGTCAGCCTCTACTGAAGAGGATTACCACATCTTCCTCTTGCAGAATGTCTGGTGGGTTCAAACTATGGACCTTTCGGTTAGCAGCCATGTGGTTGAACCGCTGTGTCACCCGGGCTCCTCATCCAGCACAAAGCAAGGGAAAGAAATAGTAGCCTTCAAAGTCATTGAAAGGAGCCCTGATGCTATAATGATTGAGTGTCTGACTGCTAACTGAAAAGTCAGTACTTCAAACCCACCAGCAGCTCTGCAAGAGTGAAGACCTGGCAATGTGTGCCTAGAAACCCTGTGTGGCAGTTCTGCTCTGTCCTGTAGGGTCACTATGAGTCGGTCTCAGCTGGATGGCACCACCAGCAGTAATAGCCGCAGCCACAAGGCCACTGAGTAAATGCTGCCTCTCTTTGGGAAGCCATCTCTCTGCATAGGACAGGCATCTTCAGGCTGGATGCTGGCACTTTCTCTTGGGCTTGTCTGCAGACAGCCTCCTTCCTTGTTCAGCTATTTACTTATCTATTACAGAAATTCTCTTGATCACCACACTGTGGCTGACTCCAGGTGAGGTGCTGGAGATACACTGGTAGAAGGGGCCTGGAAGGTGACATAGAGAAGTGGGCTGGCTAGGTCCTGAGATGAATGGGAGAGCCCTGTGTGAATACGATGGCTGCTTCTCACTTTCAGTGTGTTAGTCCTGTGTGATGCGGTGGGCCCAGTGCTGCTGGATCTTCCATTTCTTAGAGAAGCCACCACTGTGACTCACATGGGACATCTCCTGATAATTGAATGTTGGCCAGACTAATTTGAATTTATTATTATTATTTTTAAAAACAGTGCAGACCAAACATAGTAAGGCTATAGATTCAATCTGGCCTGAGGGTCTGAAAAATAGAGCGTTTTTATAATATAGACTCCATGTTAATGGTAGACATAAGCCAGAGGGACACCAATGTCACACACGTGTGCTTGCATGTGTCTGTCTGTCTGTGTGTGTGTGTATATGTGTGTTCATGTGTTTGTGTGTTCAGAGGGAAGGAGGTACTGTTGAATCTTGAGGGATAGGTTAGCAAGGTAGGAAGGGAATAGTATTTTCCATCGCACTGAAAAAAACATCAAGCCCACTACTGTCGAGTCAATTCCAACTCATAGCGACTCTGCACACAGAGTAGAACTGCCCCTTAGAATTTCCAAGGAGCATCTGGCAGATTTGAACTGCGAATTCTGTCGTTAGCAGCGGCAGCACTTAACCACTACACCACCCGCGTTTCCTTTATTGTATTAAAAGACATTAAATCACAGTGAGAAAAGGATAACTCCCTTTTTTAGCTCACCTTGAAAATGTCTGGAGCTCAGGGCACAGTGCTTAAGCATTCAGCTTAGCAGTTCAAATCCACCAGCTGCTCCTTAGAAACGCTATGGGGGGGTTCTGCTCTGTCCTAAGTGGACAGCAACATGTTTGGGTTTTGAGTTAATACTTCCAGATCCTTCAAGGAGGAAGTCTTCACTTTGGAGCTAAAATCACTCTAACACCCCCATCATGGTTTTTACATCCCCCCCCCTTTTTTTAATCAGAGAGGTGTGACTTTCAGTTCAGACTATTGTTGGCCAACAGTCTAGCTAGAATTTCAGTGTTGTTTTAGTTTGTCTTATTTTTAATGAATCGTGATGATTTTCTATGTTTTGAAATGTCCATGAACATTTTTTCCAATTTAAAAGAAGTTCGATTGTGAAATCAATGGGCTAATCTTAAAGAAAAATACTGGATCAGCACACAGAGTGTGCGGTGTGGCAATGCTATGCGGGCCCTAGGAGGGTGGCTGAGCTCTGCGAACCCCCCAGCGGGGCTCTTCTGAGGGCACTGTCCCCCTTCTCTGTTGCAGGAACTGTCGCCAGAGCAGATTGCCTTCTTGGGCCCCGAGAATGCGGCGGCGGTGACCGACGCCCAGCGCCGGCGGCTCAGCGCGCTGCAGCTGCAGAGCCTCCAGCGGGCGATAGATGGCGCCAAGCCCCGCTCCTGGCTGGACTCATCCGTGGGCGCCAATCCCACTGGGACCACCGCCTCCTCGCGTTCTTCCCTAGGTGAGCCCAGCCATTCCCTGCCTGTTCCCATCCTGGCTCCTCTTCCCTGTCCCTGGGTCCACCTTACAGCTCTTGGGGCGGGAAGACTACTAGGGTTCAGGTCCAGGTCTTTGAATTGGGGATTCTTCGCTGGAAAAAAAAATCCAAAATTCCCACCAAACTTCACATAAATGATTTTCCACTCTGGCTGTGCTTTGCAGTCACATGGGGAAGCTTTTTTTAAAAAAAAAAAAAAAAACAAACAAAAACTACCAATTCCCTGGACTCCTTCTAGGATATTTACTTATCCCAGAATCTCTGGGTAACAAATTCATTTCATCCTTGGTGCCTAGAGACAGCTACGCTACCAGCTTCTTGTGTGTTTGTTCAAAGATATCCCATGCATATAAAAGCCAATTGAATATAGATCACCTCCTTGCTTTTACAAGAATCTTGCTCGGCGTCTTTCCATTTTCACCTAACACCATAACCTGGCAACAGTACCATAGCTGTATGGAACCAAAACCAAATGCACTGCCGTCAAGGGGATTCTAACTCATAGCGACCCTATAGGACAGAATAGAACAGCCCCATAGCGTTTCCAAGGAGCGCGTGGTGAATTTGAACTGCCACCCTTTTGGTTAGCAGCCACAGCACCTGACAACTATACCACTAGGGTTTCCATCTGTCTGTAAGAACTGTATAATTGCTGGTTTTGTAGCTACACCTTAACTATTTAACCAGATCTCTGCAGGTGGACATTTCCGTTTCTGGGTCTTTGCTGTTGCAGAGCAATCCTGTAGTGAGTGACCATTATAATTTATATCATCAGGGTATGTCTGTAGGACAAACTCTTTAAAGAGGGACCACTGACCAGGACGGACTGTACTTCTGTGATTTTGATGGATATTGCCAAGTCCCTTCCATGGAGCCTGTATCAGCTTTCCCTTCAACAAGCAGGGTTAGAAAATGTTGAAGACCCTTTATAAAGGTCTTCTCTGCAAGTCCTCAGCCAGCCAAAATCCTAGATGCCCCCTCCTTCCGTGTACCCCACAGGCCTCAGTGGGGCTGCAGTTGGGCCAACCCTTTCTATGGGCTAGGCCATTCATCTCCTGTTTCCTAACCTTCCCTAGTTATCTGAATCATCTGGGCAGTACTTAAAATTCAGAGTCCTGGGCCCTGTCCCAGACTTGCTGAATCAGAAACTCTAGGGGAGGGACCTGGGATTTGCACATCTTTGACCAGCGCCCTGGGTGATTTACGACTAAGGTGTTTCTGGTACTCATAATTCACACCCAAAACCCATCGTTATCCGGTTGCTTCTGAGTCATAGCGAACCTATAGGATAGAGTAGAACTGCCACATAGGGTTTTCAAGGAGTGGCTGGTAGATTTGAACTGCTGACCTTTTGGTTAGCAGCTGTAGCTCTGAATCACTGCACCGTCAAGATTCCTGATTCACACCATCTCGTTTAATTCTCGCAGTCCTGCTGATTGCGGTCCTTATTCTCACTTAAGTGACAAGGAACCCAAGATTCAGGGACACTGAGTGGTCTCAGAGAAACTCAAGGAGTGGGATGTGATACGTTTACCCAATGCAGGCTGCTAAGACCTTTCAGACACTCTTGCCTTGTGTTTTGTTTCAGGAGTGCCCATCTGCTGGGGTCTTTGGCTTGGCTGCCCTCTGCTGGTTCTAATGTCCAAGCCCATGTGGTGAGCAGGGCAAACACGTCACCTTTCTGGCATCCTGTGCAGCTGGTCAAGATATGTCAACACAGAAGGCCCATCAGACTGTGGGAGACCTCCTTGACCCTGAACCTCAAATATGGCAGGGGGGTCCCTGGGGCCCTGATATTTAAAAGGCACCCCAAGGAAAAAATAATTATTAAAAATGATCTGGCAAGTTTTGAAGCTGGCCTGTCTTCTTGAGCAGGGAGCTAGTCTCTGCCCTCGCATAGCCTTCTGGCCTCTCCTGCTTGGAGACAGAAACTGTGGGGCGGGAAATAGGATACTGGTTTTCTGCCAGTAAAGACCTTACACACCACTTACTGCCAGAGACAGGGAGTGCAGGAAAGAGGCACCGTTACAGCCAGGGCTGGGTCTGGCTCCCACTCAACTTCCCTGGAGCTGCAGGCTGCATTGGATTTCTCCTGCTTAGATATTTAGCAGAGCTGAAATAAATGAATCCCTCAACTGCCGCCGATATCCCTGTCTGATTGCTGGGACTAATTGATGTTTTGGTGGGCATTGCATTGCTGTGAAATTAAAACATTTAACATGGCTCAATGTTAAATCAATTTTTAAATGCATTTTCCAGATGCTTTCCATTTCCTGTGAAGTTATCAGTTAAGCTTTCAAAGTGTTTTCTTTTTTTAATGGAGGTGGTTGCTCTCTCTCTCTTTCATTTTTTAAGTTGCTCTGAGCTTTGTGAGATTTAAAATAATAATTAGAAAGATACAGTGTAGGATGTCATCCTACTGGCCTCTTACTAGAGGGGAGGGGAGAGAGTGGAGAGGAGGGGACAGGAGAGTGTTAAGAGGATACGACATGAATAGGGTGGAAAGGAGGAGTGTACTGTCACCGCACAAGGAAAGCAGAAGGAGCTGCAGATAGGCAGGCATGTGAATTTAAACTGGATTGTACACTTTGACTCAATCACAGTAAAAAAAAAAAATACATTGTATGAGTCAGCCACCCATCAGATTACCCAGCGCAGAGCCAACTTCAACCCACTGACCCCATCCTTTTACCAGTTTCCATGATGCCTTCAGCTTTAGGCTCAGAGGGTCAGGGCTCAGGCAAGGGGACAGCAGTGACTCTCTGCTGTTACCCCTGTCCCCCCGAGGTGCCCAGCATTCTCCACAGCAGCCATAAAGCCGCTTGGCATGGAAGTCCTCAGGTGACTCATGAGATATCCTGAGTACTTCGTTTTCTGCCACCAATGAGTCCTGAGTTCTCTTCTGAGTCCCGCATCCGCAGCTGATGTCTCATCTGGAGATGAGAAGAAAAGCCTGCTGGAGTTTCTAAAACCATGTGGTATTCTGTTAAGAGCTGGGTGGACTTTAAACAGCAGTGGCATTCCGTAGGTGTTGTAGAGATCGATGTGTTTTCGGATGACCCATGTGTTCATTACAGAAAGTTAAGAGTATGCAAGGCATGGTCTCTAAGTTCTTTCAGGGCCCGATTTGGCTCTTTTTCAGTCCTGGCAGGGAAATGGTGGCTAGTGCTGCTTCAGGTTGTTCATCTTGTTACAAAGAACGCTACCTGGCCTCCGCACCCCCGGGCCCCCGACTCAGGTGGGCCAGGCCACCTGCTTGGAGGGATGCTGGATGAAAAAAATGCCTACAGATTCCAATCAGAATGGCTTTGTGTCTCATACAGCATCCCTGCTTTCTAGCAGCTTTGGGTTATTCTGGACAACTGTCTCAGAGTCATCTAGTGCTGCTGTAACAGAAATACCAGAAGTGGATGGATTTAACAAATAAATTTATTCTGTCACAGTCCGGTATGCTACAAGTCCTAATTCAGGGCATTAGCTCCAGGGTAAGGCTTTCTGTCCTGGCTCCAGAAGAAGGTCCTTGTCGTCAGTCTTTCCCTGGACTGGGAGCTTCTGAGGTGTAGAGACCCCAGGTCTTTTCCGAAGACACAGTCTGCTCCCAGCCCTTCTTTCTTAGTGGTGTGAGATCCTCAACTCTCTCTGCTAGACTCTTTCTTTTAATTCTCGAGAGACTGCCTCAAAGGCACAATACAATCTTACCCAGAGTCCTGCCCCTCCAACAAAACTGTTGCCCATCCGTCCTCATTAACATCACAGAGGCAGGGTACGCAGCCTGGAGGAGCAGCACACAGTACCAGGAATCATGCCTGGTCAAATGGCTACACACATTTTTGTGGTGGGGGCAAGGGGGCGAAGGACTCAGTTCAACCTAGGACAGCAACTAAGGGAAAATCAGAGAAATAGCTTTCTCTGGGGTCGGGCTTCAAACTGCCACCTTCATGTTGCTTCTGCATCTCATCTTCCCTGACCTGTTTCTGCTGTAATTACTGGTTCATTGTGCCCCCTTGGATAATAAGGGCTCCTGCTATGGAGGACTATCTCTGCATCTGCCCTAAAGACTTTATTTGTATTGTTAGCTCATTTTATCACCAAGGTGACCCTTTTGGTAGGTGCGACTGTGATTTTCATTGTCCAGATGAGGGGACTTAGCCCCAGATGCTTGTCTAAGTCTTCATGCATAGTAATGATTTAAATCTTGCCTTTTTATGTCATGGTCCCTGGATGGTGCAGTTTGTCCTCAGCTAACCTAGAGGTTGATGGTTCAATCCTACTTAGCGGTACCTTGTAAGAAAGCCCTGGTGTTCTGTTTCTGTAAAAGAGCCAAGAAAACCCCATAGAGCAGTTCTACTCTTCAATACATAGAGTCGCCATGAGCTGGAATTGATTCAATGACAAGGATTTGGGTTTGCGTTTCCTTTGTCTCTACACAGTGCTACTTTCTGGTTGGGTGTCCTTCAGCTTCTTTAATAACTTTGATCAGAGAGAGATTCTATAAATCCTTTCTGCTCCCCCTCTGGCAGGAGGCCAGCTTGCCTCACAGCACATATAATTGGTGATCGCCTCAGGCAGAAAGACAAATTGAGCCTGTGCCCTGCAGGACCCCCAAGGTCTCAGGTTGAAATGCACAGCCTTTGCATAAAGGAAAGCAGCAGGTCACACTGGCAGGTGCAACCCCAGTTCACCGCCCAAGGTCAGCCCCGCCGTGGGATTTCACAGCCTTCATCAGCCGGATGGAAGGATCAGGGTGCCTTTCACACAGGTTACAACTTCTGGTCACAGTTCTGATTGGTGGGTGTCTCTTCACATTGACCAGGGTACCTGTGCCGTTGCGGTTAGTAAATATTTTGAGTATCACCCCAGCTCAATTCTTGCGATAGAACCTCCACCTTCAGGCCCACTGGGGGCCTCTGGCTTAATGGGAGCTGGAAGGCTTCCTGTAACTTCAGTCTGGCATCCAGTGGTAATTAGAGTTACCTTATTCTCTCTACTCCTGGTACCTGGGGATTCAGCCGCAGATGCTGCAGATGGGCTGTACTGCCTGGGCAAGTTTTCTGTGTCTTCAGAGATGCGGTATGTGTGTTTTTACACAGCTTTCCTGAAGAAGTGCTGTCATAGAAGAGAGGTACAACACAGTAAACAATTTAGTGTTAACTGTCAGGCATTCTTTGTCCTTAAAAGTTCTTTGCCTGCCATTGAGTTGATTCCGACTCATAGCGACTCTGTAGGACAGAGCAGAAGTGCCCCGTAGAGTTTCCAAGGAGAGCCTGGCAGATTCAAGTGGCTGACCTTTTGGTTAAGAGACGTAGCACTTAACCACTATGGCACCAGGGTTTCCAGATAGACACATACGTAGATAGACAAACGGACGTAAACGTTGAAAAAGCAAGCGCTGTGGAATTTGCAGGCCACACAGTGTCTAGTGCAGCACTTCTACAAAGCAGATATGGTGAAGTGGTCTTGACATGGGTACCCGCTCCAAAAGCCCATCAAAGGCAGCCTGCAATTCCTGGGTTCTTCGGTTCCTAATGACAACCTGTGTTATCCTTTTCTGCCGTCTTTGCAGTGGGTCTGCCCCACTTGCTGATTACTTATTTCAGAAAGTGTCACGGGTGTGTCTGATCCTTGGCGGCATCTACAATTGGCCAATAGGTGGAGACATCAGTGACTTTCACCTTCATCCTGGCCTTTTATGAGCCAGACTGGACATAGGTAACATATGCAAATGAAATCTGGAGGGAAGAAGGGGCGGTAGGGTCTGCCTTTGTCCGGAGGACTCTGGCTCAGTGTCTCAGACTTCCTGGTACAGCTCCACATGGGGCAGCCTGGATGATGGCATCCGGCTATTTTTCTTATTTATTTAATTAGGATTATACATGCAAACCTTTTCCTATAGTGTAAGCCCATTCCACACTCCAGTAACTTGGGCTTGGCCCATGGAAATGTGAGCAGACTTGACCTTGGTAGCTTTAAACATTCTCCTGTGATGTGGCATGCTCTCTGGGTTCCTGTACCCAGTTATTAGAAGGGCATGTCAGGTGTCATGGATTGTGTTCCCAAAGAAGTATGTGTAGAAATTTGGCTTGGCCGGGATTCCTGGTATTGTGAGATGTCTCTGGATGTTGGAAATCCTGCCTGTACGATGTTGATAAGGGTGGATGACTGTCAGTTGGGTTGTGGGGGTGGGACTCAATGTATGATTGTTTTGTGCCGTGAGGCAGTCTCTTGAGATATAAAGTAAAGAAGCTAGCAGAGAGGTTTGGGGACCTCATACCACCAAGAAGCTGTGTTGGAAGCTGAGTGCATCCTTCAGAAAGGACTGGGGTGCCTGTACGTCAGAAGCTTCCAGTCCAGGGAAAGACTGATGATAAGGACCTTCTTCCAGATTCGCAAAGAAAACCTTAGCCTGAAACTGACACCCTGTAACAAAATAAATTTTCTCTTTTTAAAGCCACCCAATTCTAGCATTTCTGTTAAAGCAGCACTAGATGACTAAGACACCAGGGAACCACGTGAAGAGACATGTGGAGTAGACCTGAATCCAGCCCGTAGCTCGGAGCCAAGCTGAGCCATACAGAACACAGCTGAACTCACCCAAGCCCAGGAGAGCTGAGAAAACCTGAAGACTCAGCAACACGAGTTACACAATGCTACGAATTTCCTTTGGGGAGCCTCTCCTGGGGAGTCACTTGGGCAGTTTAGGTACGACCAGTCTCACCTTCAGCTCCAGCAGTGGTCTTCAATTCACTTAAGCCAAGCAGCGTTCCTCAAGCCACAGTGATTGACTCAGGGGTGGGCCAGCGAGAGTCCTAGAGAGAGAAAACTTTTATTTTCTTCTGGACATGGACTCACCGGCTACCTTCCAACTTTGAAAGGAGGAACTGTGTGAAGGAATGGAATTAAGACATGACTTGAGAAGAATGAAGTTAAACTACGGAGTACTAAAAATAGGGTCCTGGTGTTGTAACGGTTAAGTGCTACAGCTGCTAATTAGAAGGTCGACAGTTCAAATCTGCCAAGTGCTCCTTGGGAACTCTACGGGGCAGTTCTACTTTGTCTATAGGGTCGCTATAAGTCGGAATTGACTGACGGCAGTGGGTTTGGGTTTGTTAGGTAAAAGTTTTGGAGCTGGGGCCCTGGATTAAACTATACTTGCAGATCCATCTCTGGATGATTTCAGTTCATGAATGAATTTGGGTTGGATTTTCTGATGAAACTGATTGGATTGGCTTTGCTCCTTAATGTTTGAATGCATACAAAGTGATTTTTATTGTGGCAAAACAAAAACAAACAGACAGAAACAACAAAAAATCCCGAAAGCCAAACCCATAACCATACAGTTGATTCTGACTCATAATGACCCTAGAGGATAGAGCCAAACTGAAGGAGAAGCCAGACTGAACACCACCTCTGCTCTGTGCGCTCCTGCCTCATTCCGGGAAATTCGCCCCTTGCTGCCCCCAGCACCAAATACACCCTGCCCCTTGCTACACTTACCACCAAGCTCCTTCCCCTTGCTGCACTCAGCACTCAGCCCCCTTGCTGCACTCAGCACCAACTATACCCTGCTGCACCCGACCCAGAAGACCCCAACCCATAAAAACCTGCTTGACTTCCCCTTCGGGGCCAGTTGTTGGAGGTCTGTGAGCCCCCGCTGGTCCGCTGGCGTTACTATAATAAATAGCTGCTGCTTCTCTTCTTGGGTGTCGGTTGATTTCCTATAACAGAACTGTCCCATAGAGTTCCCAAGGAGTGGCTGGTGGATTTCCACTGCCAATCTTTGCTGATCACAAAGGTTTCATTTCTTCTGTCACCAGAACAAACACGGTGTGGGCATCTTTGCTTTGCAAGGCCCATGCCAACCCTAACTGAGTCCCTCAGTCTGGCCCATATGTGCTGGAATCTGTCATGTGAGTGTTAACAAAAATCCAGTTTCTGAAAACTTTCTTTACACAGATGACAAAACCGCAAACTAGTGTGCAGGCTTCACCTCAAGTCCTGGGCTTTGGGGCTCCTTGCTGGGAATTTGGCCTCAGGGGACTGAGTCATACCTGACTAACTCCGGTTCCCAAGTGTGAACTCAGGTCTGTGGGTCCGAAGAAGCTGCTGGTTCCTCTCTCCCGAGGGCAGCCAATATCATCTCCTGTTTTCCTTCCTCTCCACTTAGTATCACTAAGAATTCTGGGATGTGGGGGGAGGGCTTTTTAGTTTCCTTGTGTCATCTGAGTTTAATCTGCACAACATCCTGATGTCTCCTAGTCTGATTTTCTGCGTGGCGTCCAGCAGTACCTTGTCAGGTGTAGGAAAGGCTAGAAAGGCCTCTGCACATAACGTAGGGATCTTTTCTGCTTGCTGACCTATCGCTGGAGCCCTGGTGGTATAGTGATTGTGAGGCCAGCTGCTAACCAAAAAGCTGGCAGTACAAACCTGCCAGACACTCCTTGAAACCATATGGGGCAGTTCTACTCCCTCCTATTAGGGTCTCTGGGAGTCAGAATTGACTTAACGGCAGTGTTTTTTTTTTTTTTTTTTTGGTGTATAGTCAGGAGTATAACATCTGTGACTGTCCATATCAGTTGCTAGTGGGATAGTGACATCCTTTTAGTCTTGTTATGTATTTAGTTACAAAACTGGAAGGCCCAAGCTTGTAGAAAATTTGTGATGATGTTGTTACTTTTAAGCTCCAATCTTTGGTTTGTAGCTGAGGGCAAAGCATTTGTGTCACTAGGAAACGTAAGGTACTACCAGGGACCACTTTTTCCCTTCCAGAGAAGACTTCCATTTTAAAAGCTGTTGTGCATCTCTCCATGCTGGTTCCAATATCAGCTTCCTAGAGGCTATGTGTCTGCTCAGTCCCAGGAGAATCTTTATAACTTCTGCACATCTTAAGGCTGTCTGGCTTTTTGTTGGTGTTTTGGATATTTTCTGTTCACATCTCCAGAACTACTCTCTTCTGAACTCTGCTGTGCTCCTCAAAGCCTGCTGGGAAGTCCTGCCTTGAGCTTCCAGTTGTGACTGGCCAACAAGTGCCCAGCAGGAGACTGGAGGGTAGGTGGGAGAGAGAGGTCAGGGTATTTAACCCCTGGCTCCCTCCCTGCTAGGCTGAGTGTGGCCGTGGCTGTTTTCCTCCTTGAAGGCCACAGCTTCAGGTGGACAGGTCATTCTTATAGTCACAACTGTCTCTGGGTTCCAGAAGCTGCTCTCCTCCTCTCCTTTGGTCCTGGATGATGAGGGCTCCTGCTGTTGATAATTTCAGGACACTTCATGTTGCTTGTTTTTTTCTTGACCCTGCTCTGTAAATAGTCTCTTCATTCAGCTCTTCTCAATGACCCCAATTGGCCCTGTCTTCTGTTCCCTGCCAGGACCCAGCTGATTGATTTCAAATATTCAGTATGGAAGGCTGTGCATCCCTCCCTACCATAGCAAATCCCGTGGAAGTTTCTTCAATGCTCCTCTTATTTGAGGTGGTGGTCTCCCTCCAACCTGAATCAGGTCAATTAATGCTTCCCTATTTTATCTAGGTAGGAACTCTGGTGTCACAGTGGTTAAGTGCTCGGTGGTTAACTGAAAGGCTAACAGTTCCAATCCACCAGCAGGCCCATAGGAGAAAAGATCTGGGAATCTTGTCCTGTAACGATCACAGCCTAGGAAACCCACGGGCAGTTCTACTCTGTCCTACGGGTTGCTATGAGACCAGCAGTCTGCCACTGTCTTGAATGAGCCAAGACCTGTGCCTGCCATCTTCTGTGATATAGAAGCTAGTTCCTTGTCTTTCTGCTGTCTCCCTCATTTGCTTACACTGTCTGTTTCTGGCCAAATTGAGGAAAACAAGAGATTGGGGTAGTGAGACCAGCTGAGACTGGTAAGAAGGACATCTGGCCTGCCTGGCATGGGCAGAGCCGTTGACCTTGGACCCTGTCCTCTGCATGACCCTAGAACTGTTCTTTCTCCCGCTGGATGGAACCAGACTTTAGTGGCCCAAGATTGGGGGAAGGCTTTCAGAAGCAAGGGGTCCAAGTCTAAGATCTGTTTTGAGAGACCCCCTTTTAAAGACTGAGCAAGTGCAGAAAGACCAGATTGCCCTGGCAACGCTTTTTGGGGCCAGATCCAATCAGCAAGCCAGCGCCTGTTTCCACATGGGATTATACCCACAGGTATAACAGGTTAGGATTTACAACACATATTTTGGGGGGACCCAATTCACTCTGTAGCACTTAACTATTTATGTACCTGATTGCTCTGGATATGAATCTCCTCAAAAAATCCATTTACATGAAAGCACTAGTGGGCCATTATTATGGACAACTTCTAAAGCGTCATCCAAAGATCTTGCCTACCAGTACACCTGCCTTTGTGTAATCCCCTTCCACAAAGTTATGGGCTTGCATCGGCGCTGAATGTAGTGACATGCCTTTAATGAATAGAACACAGCAAAAGTGATGTGATATTGTCTATAAGATTAGGTTACAAAAGATCGAGAACTTTGTCTTGGCATACACTCCTGTATCTTGCTTTCTTATTCTGATGAATCAAGCTATTATGTTGTAAGACATTCCGTGGAGGGCCCCACGTGCAAGGAACTGAGCGTGGCCTCTGGTAACAGCTTGTGAAGAGCTGAATCCTCTCGACAATGATGTAAATAACCTTAGAAGCAGAACTTCCCCAGTTGAGTCTTTAGATGAAACCTGGCTGACACCTTGACTGTAGCCTGGGAGAGATCCCGGAAACAGGGAGTCCAACTCATCTGGTCTCAAACTCCTGACTCACAGAAGCTGAGATACTACAAGTATGTGTGTGTGGTAAATATATAAAGCAAAACACTTACCGTTTCTGTATTGTCTTATATGTACAATTCAGTAATCTTAATTCTCTTCATCATGTTTTGCAACTATAACCATTATCCATTCCCAGTTTTTTCCATTTCCCCTAACAGAACCTAGTGGCCCCTAAGCAGTGGACCCTCCTTCTCCTACTTGCTTCTGGCCTCTGGTAACTGCTATTAAACTTTGGATGCTACACACTTGCCTCCTGTAGCTATTTCGCATAAGTGGGCTTGTTTGACTCCGCGTAACATTTCGTAACATTTCCAAGGTTCATCCATATTGCAGCATCTGTCAGGATTTCACTTCTCTTTGTGATTGACTAATATCCCATTGTGTGTGTGTAGCCCATTTTGTTAATCCATTCATCTGTTGATGGGCATTTCGTTTGTTTCTGGCTTTTCATTTGTGAATAGTGCTATGGTGTCCATTTGTGTACATGTGTCTGCTTGAGTTTCTGCTTTCAGTGCTTTTGGAATGAATAGATTATATGGTGGTTTTATGTTTAACTTTTTAAGAGAACACCAAACTATTTCCCATGAGCATCTGTACCATTTTGTGTTCCCAGCAGCCATAGGTGAGTGTTAATGTGAATTATTTTAGGCGCTTAAATCCTGGGGTAACATGTTATGCAGCAATAGCTAGCTAATACAGAAATGTAGATTTTACAGTGGAAACCAGAGTGGGATTTAAGGTGCACAGCTAAGAGTAACCAGCTAACACATTCATCAGGCGTTTCTGTTCCCCTTTATCTCTTTCAAACGCTGAGGGCTCTTCTCTTGTGCTCTCTTCATATCACTTTTCAATTTTGTGATGTCCAGGGCTATTAGCTATTTTCTTCTCCTGGGTTTTCACTTCTTTTGACCTCTTTTTTTGCAGAGAATTTTAGTTCTTTCTGACCTCTCCTCCCGAAGTCCTTCACAAATGCCTCGAGGTATTCAGCAGAACAAAGCCTTCTCTGTCAACACAGCCCACCTTCCTTAGGGAGCAGTGAGGGTTACAGATACATAAAATACCTGTTACATAAGCCTCTTGGTTTCTTCTGGCAATATTGCCACTCAACAGCTTCGAGCTATTGAAAAATGCATACAAACAACGTTTTAATCTAACAAAGAAAATGCCCATATAACATTTTTTCAAATCAAGTTATTATGTCATATGTGAAGGAGAAATATATTCCACTAGAGAGAAGCTTTTAAATCCTATGCTTTTTAACATTTCAATGAGTCTTTTAGATAAGAAGGTTGCTACAAAAATATAGTGAGCCACATTGTTGGAAAAAATATGAGATAGGAGAGAATTCAAGAACACATATCCATTGAAACTGATGAAATAATTGTAGAGGCTGAGGCCTTGAAGTCTCAGCAGTAATACTGTAGAGATACCACCGAGCTTCCATTCTGCGTATTTTGGTTTGGCTGATTCTTGCAGGAAAGTCCTGGGAGAGCTAAGACTTTGGTAAACACCTGCTATCTACCCAGCAAGAAAGATAAATAGAGGTGTATGATCAGTTTTTTAAATACATGATCCAATAAGCAGCAAAAATGTTAGTGAAATGCTTGTTGCTCTTCATTGCCATCCAATAAGCTTTGGCTCATGGCAAGGCCATGCATGACCGAATAGAGGGATGCCAGGTTCTGTGCCATCTTCACAGCCTTTGGTATACTCAAGTTCATTTACATGTCCAGTGTGTATTTTGTATATCTTTCAACCTAGACGGCTCATCTTTCAGCGCGGTGGTGGTCAAAATCGTGTCAACTTGGCAACTCCATGTTTAGCTGCTGTATCAAGTGGCAGGGGTGGGGCCTGTGGTGGCTTCCCTCCCTTAGCTCTCATCGCTCCACCTTCCACCACCTACTTCCTGTCTGCTCCCGTAGCCAGCAGCTCCTGCTCTATTTTGCTCCTGGTCCTGAGTTAATAACTGTTGGACACTTCAACACTTAGAGCCAGCCAATGAAAGTCCTGTTCCCTGACCTGCTGATCCTGGGTTCACCAGCCCCCTGAAGCTCCGTGATTCAGCAGAGACCTCACAGTCTTGCCACCAGCTTGAGATCCACCTACCTACACAGCCGGTGATCTAGAACTCAGGACTCTGACCTGTTGACCTCGGGTTCACCAGCTCCTGTGGCCACGAAAGGCTTGTGCCAGGACTTGGATCATTCAGCTTCTACAGTTTTCTGAGCTGTTTCCTTTATATATAAGTCTTTCCTTGTATATGTATGTGTTACTGGTTTTGCTTCCTTAGAAAACCCAGCCTAAGACAAGTATTATATTGGTTAATGTTCTGTTGTGACCCAAAGGTTTTCATTGACTAATTTTCAAAAGTAGATCACCAGGCCTGTCTTCCTAGTCTCTCTAGGTCTGGCAGCTGAAACCTGTCTACCATGGATGGCCCTGATGGTGTTTGAAATGCTGATGACATAGCTTCTGGCATCACAGCAACATGCAAGCCACCATAGTATGACCAACTGGTGGACAAGGGGCGAAAAGTAATTGTGGTAAGGGCTTAAGAAAAACAGTAGGAAAAACTTCAAAAAGTAAGGAGTTCTATAAAGTAAACAATCTTGCCTGCTTCTGATGACTCCATCCCTGTGTGAGTCATTGTTGTCTGGATTTCTCCAGTAACTTCCCAGCTGTCCTTCCTGTCTCAGACTTTCAGACTTTGCTCCCTCAGGGTCTATTTTCAATGCATCAACCAAAAAAAAAAAAAAAAAAAAAAAAAAGTGTCAGATTATGACACACCTCTGCTCAAAAAACTTGCAGTGGTTTTCCATGCTACTCAGAGTCAACGCTCAAGTTCTCAAAATCACCTACGAGCTCTGATGCTCTCTGCTCCTACCCCTGACGCCTCCGAGCTCACCTCCTACATCCAGCCTGACCTCCTCGCTGTCTCTGTTGCACCCCACGCATGCTCTGGCCTGAGGTTCTGTGACTGCTTCTCTGTCTTTCTGGGAGGTGCTTCCGCTAGATTCTCTTGTGATTTACTCACATCTTTTAAAGTCTTTGCCCGAATATCCCTTCATGATCACCTTCCTGACTACCCCACACAAAAGCTCATTCCTGTTTTTGTTCCCTGCTTTAGGGCTCCCTGAGTGGTGGAAGTAGTTAACACACTTGGCTGCTAACAAAAAGCTTGGAAGTTTGAGTCCAGAGGTGCCTTGGAAGAAAGACTGGGTGATCTGTTTCCTAAAAAGTCAGCTATTAAAAACTCTGTGGAGCACAGTTCTACTCTGACCCATGTGAGGTGGCCGTGAGTTGGAGTCCATTAGAAGGCATCTAGTGGTAGCGGTGGCTCTCTGCTTTATTTTTTTCTGCAGTACATCTGAAATACTACTCAGTTTACTTAGTTTTTGGTTCACTGCCAGATTGCAAGTGCTAAGAGGCTGGGACTTTGGTCTCTTTTGTTCATTGCTCTGTTTTCAGTACCTGGGACAGTGTCTATTACCTTGTAGATGCTCAATAAATATGTGTTAAGTGAATGAATGAAAAGCTACCATGTGTTCAAGAAGATATTGTATATTGCACAGGGAAAACCGAGTTAAGGAGATACCTGTATTCTACCAACTGTGTAGGAAAATGTTACTCCATTTACCAAATTCATTTAAGGGTGCTTTATAAATTGTGGGGCCCTGATGATGCAGTAGTTAAACATTTAGCTGCTAACCAAAAGCTCAGCAGTCTGAATCCATCAGCTGCTCCTTGGAACTCTATAGAGCAGTTCTACTCTGTCCTTTAGGGTTGCTATGAGTTGGAATCAACTCTATGGTAATGGATTTCTTTTGTTTTTTAAACTGCAGACTTTGAAAAACTATGACAGTTATAAACTTATCTATGCAATTTTCCCTCTTATTTTTCACCTTACATTGAGATAATTTCCTAGGGAATTACAAAGCACTTAATAAGTGAATTTTTGCTGCTCATCTTCCTGGAATAGCATATACAGAGTTGCCTACCTGAGACGCAACTGACCCCTAAATAGACAGCTGAAGTTAGGAGCAGTTTGTCCCCTGACCTTCCATTTGGTCCACCAGAAACTGCTACTTGTCTCTGTCCAGTGTCTTGATATCTATGGCATGTGTTTCCTGATCGCATGGGTCTCTCATAGAACATAACAGTTTATTTCTTTGAAATTCTCCTGGGTGCCCCTAAGGTGAGTTTCCCATACACCACACAGACTATATTTTGTCAAACCATCATAGACATACCTTCCAATCTTGGGGAAAACCTGTCCAGCCAGTTCATAAACTTACAGGACACTGAGGTTCTTGGGGTTTTTCCAGGCATCAGATTACTTTGTGCTTTCAGTTGTAATGTACCATTTTCTTCATCTCTGAAATTGTGTAATGTGCCATGCAAAGCAATCTGTATATGTCAAAGGTTAACTATTTGAGGAACCATCTGTCCTTTGATTTCCAGGTATAATATGGAACTGGAAGTCCAGAGTTTAAAATAAAGGGTAAAAACCTGAGAGATGATCACAGGGGAAGGGGGAATCCAGGGGTGGCTCTGGAGAAAAGCCCATTTATACCTACAAGTGGCATGTGAACTACTTAGTGCAGAGGATAACAGGTGGGTGATGGCCTGGCTATAGCTGGCACCTATGGTTCACTGAGGTTGATTACAAAGAGATGTGTCTCTGGTCAGCTAAAGTTTTAAAAAATTCCCTGTTTGGGTGGGGTGGATGAAATACAAAAAGGCACTTCTTGAGAGGTAGTGGTGGTTCAGTAGCTGAATACTCACCTTACATGTGGGAGGCCCAGGTTCGACACCTGGCCTATGTACCTCAAGCCCAGCCACATTCTGTCTGTCATCGAAGGCTTGCATGTTGCTAAGGTGCTGGAGAGGTTTCAGCAGAGCTTCTAGACTAAGACAAGGAACAAAGGACTGGCAACCTCCTTCTAAACATTAGCCAGTGAAACTCGATGTGTCACTGTAGTCTAATCAGCACCCGATCATGGGGACAGCACAGGATGGAGGAACATTTTGTCCCATGATGCATGGCGATCACCATGAGTCAGAAGCCAACTTGATGGTGGCTAACAACAACAAAACTCTGTGCTCTAGGCTGGAGCCCTTTGGGACAGAGCAGGTGGCTTAACCAGTGATCAGAGTGTGGACTGGATTTCTCTCTGCACTTAACCTCCTTTGCTAGGGGTCTTTGTGCAGTGTGCAAACAGTTCAACAGTACTTGGAGGCCCTGGAGGTACCCACCATTCATCTTCATTACAACACTGAGCAGTTCAGACAGCTGTGAGACGTGTTTCAAAATTTAAATGAAGTGGAGGCAGATTTGTATAGAATGTGGAAAGAATGTCATCCTTGATGAAAGAGGTTGTATGAAACTGGTAATACCTAACTGCATCTGAGTCCAGGAGCTTGACTTAGCTGAGAATCTCTTCCCTTCGTTAGAGAAATAATTAAATTTTTTGTTAATTGGTTGAACGGGGGGCTTGAGTGACATTTCAGGAGAACTTGAATTTGTATGCATATATCCTAATGCCCATTTGGAAATAGATACTCAAATATGTATAAAAGGGGCCAACTTGGTTTGAAATCTTCTCTTTTATTCTTTTGGTGTATTGGTAACTACGAGTTGATTTATCCCTAAATAGTTCAAAGCCTTTTTTGTGTTTGAGCTACAGGAATCACGTTTTCCCTCTTTTCAAAGATGTAACATTTCTGCTAATGGTACAGAAAGATAACAAACATAAAAACCTGCAAAGCTCTTTGAAGACAACATGTTACTCTGAATTGGACACTCGTTCGAGTGAGGGGATGGATCTCTAAATTTGTTGTGATTTTAGGTTGTTTGCTTAAATGCATTTCTTCAGGTGGGTGAATGAAAATGTTGAAGAGCAGAGGTGAGTGAATGCTGTTTCAGAAGCATTTAAAATTTTATTTCAGGTTTGGTTAAGCTTGTTTTTCATATTCTTACTTGAGGACAGGAATCCTTTTCACTTACAAATTCTTTGACCTCAGAGAAGGAGGGGCTGAGGATTTTCTGAGGGATTGGCAACAAACTTCAAAGCTGGGAGAGACTCTACTTACCCTGGGAAGGAGGAAACCATATGAGGGATTGCTGGTTTAGGATTACTGGCTTATGAGTGGATTATTTTATCTACCTCTTAGTCTTTTGAGAATTTGGTAAGATAGTGGATACAAAGGGCTTAGGAGTGTTCAATCAATAACAGCTATTGTTGTTATGCTTAGCATTGCATCTGGGCTTACTGGGCTTTTTTAGGACATTCAGGCAAAGTATTATTGTTGTTTGCTGCAGTGCTGGTGACCCTTTGACTCATGGCAACTCTAAGCACAGTGAAACAAAATGCTGTCCTGTCCTGTACTGTCCCCACAATCGGTGGCAGATTGGACTGTTGTGATTCAGAGGTTTTCATTGGTTGGGTTTTGGAGGTAGATCACCAGGCCTTTCTTCCTAGTCTGGAAGCTTCATTGAAAACTGTTCAGCCTCATAGCAACACAGTGATGTTCAGTGATAGGATAGTGTGGACATGCAGGAGGGCCGTGGGCTGGGACTAAATCCTGTCTCCTGCATGAAAGGTGAGAGGTCTACCACTGAAACTTCAATGTCCCCTTGCCAAAGGTTGAAAAAACAAACAAGAAGACTAAACTCATTTCCATGAAGTCAATTCCAACTCACAGTGACCCTATGAGTACAGGACAGAGTAGAATCGTCCCATGGGGTCTCTAAGGAGCAGCTGGTGGGTTTGAACTGCTGACCTCTTGGTTATCAGTCAAATGCTTAATGATTACGCCACCAGGACTCTCTGCTGAGAGTTAAAAAATACCAAAACCAAACCCACTGCCCTTGAGTTGATTCAGACTCTTGGTGACCCTATAGGACAGAGCAGAGCTGCCCTGTAGGGCTTCTACAGCTGTCATCTTTATAGAAGCAAACGGTCACAGCTTTCTCCATCATAGCAGCTGGTAGGTTTGAACTACCATCCTTTTGGTTGGTAGCTGAGTTCTTAACTACAGTACCAACAGGGCTTCTTGCCAAGGTTTAGGAAATAATAAAAGCATGGTCAGCTAATTGGCCCAGTGAACTTTTCAAGATGCAGGATGAGGTAAGTGAGAGGGTGCTGGGATTGGCTGGGTTGGTGGGAGACTTGGGCTATGTTCCTGAGAGCCCCAAGATGGAAACGACATTTTTCATAGAACTGGAAGTTATTGCTACTGCTGACCCTCTGGGACAATAGGCTTGGAATACAGACTGCTCTGTCAATGGAGATGTTTTTAGAGTGCTGTGTCTACCTGACTTTTCATACGGCATGCATTCTGCTTTTGCAGCCATGCTGTTCCTCCTGAAAGCATGGACAAGTCCAGCTACAGAGTGCTTCAATGGTACCATCACCTTAATTAACTTTTTAAGCTGCTATTTCATTTTCAGATTATAATTTTTTATTTCAAAGACAGTTTGACTCTTAAGAAGCTGAAAACATAGTACAGAGAGTTCTTGTACAGCTTTCATCCAACTTCTTCGTTGGTATCTTATGAAACTATATTATGCTGTCAATACCAGGACATCCAGTAACCAGCCCAATGCTATTGAGTCAATTCTGAGTCCGAGTGATCGTATAGGACAGAGTAGAACTGCCCCATCTCTGTGTCTATTCTGGCCTTTGTATAACTCAGAATGATTAGATTTGGGACCCACTCTACACTAGTATGACCTCAAATATGTTTACATTGTATCTGATTATATCATGGAAGATGATTACATTGTGGAAGGAGATTACACTAAATTACTTTGCATTAGAGGAGGAGATCTGCTCTTTCTAAGGCCGGCTAATTTAATTACATGTAATTACTCTCTGTTTGTCCAAACCACTGGGAGCCATAGCCTAGTCAAGTGGGCACAGAAAGTTAACCACTATTTCTGTCATCACCCTAGTCCTGGCCACTAACACGTCTCAATTGTACATGGCAATAGTCTCTTGACTGATTCTCCCCTTCCTCTTTTTCTGTCTGCCTCTTCTGTTTTTCCAACAAAATTCAGAGAAACCTGAATATATCCAATATCCAATATCCAATATATCCATATCCAATAAAGCTACTGCCCTCATTAATGCTTTCAAAGGCTCTATTACAGTTAGCATAAAATCCAAAACTCTTACCATTGCTTGCAAGGCCCTGCATGAGCTGGTCTCTGCAAGCCTTTCCGGTCTCACTTTACTCATCCTGAGTCCTTGTACCCCAGCCATGCTGACTTTCTCTCGTCTCCTTGACTGCGTTCTCGCTTTCCTTTCCCATGATCTTCACTCATGCCATTCCCTCAACTTAAAATACTTTTCCTGTCATGTTGCACTAGGTTTCACCTTAAATGTCACATCTCTAACCCTCTAAGTTAAAGTAGGCCTTCTACATTCATTTAGAGCAGCATCTTTTTAATTCAGAACATTTTTCACAATATCTAATCACATATTTGTTTGTGTAATTATTTGTTTAACAACTTCATCCTCCCACTAGACTGTAAGCTCCAGGTGACTGGAGACTGTGTTTTTATGGCTCACTGTTGCATTTCTCTTAGTGGTTAAGTGCTATGGCTGCTAACCAAAAAGTTGGCAGTTTGAATCTACCTGACTCTTCTTGGAAACTCTCTGAGGGAAGCTTTACTCTGTCCTACAGGATTGCTCTAGGTTGGAATCTACCTGACTGTAATGGGTTTGATTTTTTGTTTTACTGCATTTCTAGGAGTCCCAGGATGGCATGGAGCTACTGATTGAAAAGTTAGTGGTTCAACCGTATTCATCGGTAGCTCAGAAGAAAGGCCTGGCAATCTGCTTTCAAAAGGTCACAGCCTTGAAAACCTTACAGAATGTAGGTCTATTCTGCAGCACATGGAGTCACCATGAATCAGAATCAACCTAACAGCAACTTTAAATTCTATTTCCAGGGACGCACGCAATGCCTGGCGTATAAATAGACACTCAATAAATATTCGCTGAGGGAATGAATACATTATCCACAGGATTGCTGGCACCTCTGCCTTTTGGCAGCATAGTGTTAATTTTTATTTACTTTTTTTTTTTAATAACCAAAACCCAAACTAAACCCATTGCTGTTAAGTCAGTTCTGACTCACAGGAATTCTATAGAGTAGAGCTGAACTTCCCCATTGGGTTTCTAAGGGCTGTACATCTTTACAGAAGCAGACTGCCACGCCTTTCTCCCATGGAGCAGCTTGTGGGTTCTGATTGCTGACCCTTTCAGTTAGCAGTGGAGGGCTTTTTGTTATTATTATTTTTGTTGTGCTTTAGATGAGGGTTTACAGAAAAAAAACTAGTTTCTCATTAACCAGTTAGGACACATACTAACTGGTTTTATCACATTGGTTAGCAACCCCACAATAGGGTAACACTACTCCTTCTCCACTTTGGGTTCCCTATTACCAGCTTTCTTGTCCCCTCCTGCCTTCTAGTGCTTGCCCCTGGGCTGATGTACCCATTTAGTCTCATTTTGCTTTATAGCCCTGTTCGTTCTTCGGGTGAAGGGTGAAACTCAGGAGTGACTTCATTACTGAGCTAAAAATGTGTCCAGTGGCCAAACTCTTAGGATTTCTTCAGTCTCTGTCAGGCCAGCAAGTCTGTTTTCTTTTTGAGTTAGATTTTTGTTCTACATTTTTTCTCCAGCTCTGTCCAGGACTCTATATTGTGATCCCCATCAGAACAGCTAGTCGTGGTAGTCGGGCACCATCTAGTTGTACCAGATTCAGTCTGTTGGGGGCTGGGGCTTCTATTTTTAAAAACACAAACATAAGTAGACAAAAATTTTGAAGGAAATATAGTAGGGTGGGAATGTGATGTCATTTTTAAAATTTTATTTCTTTTGCTGTTACTCTTGAGAATATGCATAGCAAAATATACATGAATTCCAAAATTTCTTCATGTACAGTTCAGTGATACTGATTGCATTCTTTGAGTTGTGTAACCAGTCTCATCCTTGTTTTCTGAATTGTCCCTCCCCCATTAACACAAACTCTGCCACCTAAGGTTCCTACTTAATCTTTTGAGTTGTTATTGTCACTTTGATCTATGCAGGCAGTTCTTAAAAAAGCATAGTGCTCAAAGTAGATTTTTTTTTTTATTAGTTCAGCTAAACTATTGTTCTGTTTCAAAAAGACTTCTGGGGATATTTTCTTTTAAGGTTTAAAGATTGCTATTTACTTTCTTAAAGAGCTACAATTTTAGGATTAGAGTTTGAAGCACAGACAGGTGACAGCTGCCATGTAATCAATGGATGTCCAGACAACTCAAAGTTCCTGAGTTATGATATAGCATTGCCCCTGAATTTGCCAGTGAACTTGACCACAAAGATGCTGAATGCCTTGCGAGCACAGCTAGCAATTCAGTAGCAGGCAGCCACGTCAATCTACTAAGCATAGGATATTCTTAGATGCTTATTTTTATAATCGGTTTTATTGTAGAGTTGCTAAAATGGGCCTAAACCGTATGTCTCTTGATGGAGAAGTCTGAACACTGAGCACATGAAACAAAACTCTGGCAGAGATATTGAAAAAGCACCTGGGTGACTTTGGAGGTAAAGCATTAGTATTTCTTTCTCTCTTTTTTTTTTTACAATTCAAAAGAGAAGTCTTGGCTTGGAGCAATGCAGTGAGAACCACAATCAAGCAAACAGATAAAAAATTGTTTGTCTCTTCATTCAAGGTCAGTTTTAGAATCACTGGGAAAGGTCTACATAATAATAGAAAACCGGAGGAGCCTGGAGCTGTCAAAATGGTTGAAATTATTGTGGGTCAAAAAGAGGTAGGTAAGTTGAATGAGGTGCCCTTATGGGGTGACACCATCAAATGGGTTCAAAAGACGTACTTGAACAATTGGTGGATAGACACAGGGTCAAACAATCTTGTAGGTTTTAATGAAAGGAGAAACATCAGTGACTTGGCCACATTGCTGTCTTTAAAATAATATAGTCTGTGAAGGCTTGTTAATTTGCAAAGTGCTTAATGGCATAATGGCTGGTGAAGGAATTTTCAGTAAGGTCTAATTTCTCCCCTTTTCTAGCTGCTATCATAGTTGATAGTTGCCATTTGGTTCCAGACATTCATTGTGTCTGTGTTCCATAAGTATTCTGACCCTGAGACAGAGACTTGAACATGAAAAATGATTCCGTGACCCTTGACAGAGGCCACTGTTTTAGCAATTGGAAGATCGATGCAACAGTGTCACACTAATAATTGTGCAGGGAATTTTTTTTTTTTCTGGTGGCAAGTAATTTATTCATTGATCGAGGCAATTAAATCACATCTAAAGTTTTATTGTTCAGGAGGGTGTGGTTACAGGCCCAGAGTGTTGATGGATCCGTAATAGAATCCTCACCTTTCGTGCAGGAGACCTGGGTTTGATTCCCGACCAAGGCACCTTACACAGCCCCGACACCCATCAGTCAGCGGAGACCTGTGTGTAGCTGTGACGCTGGGCAGGTTTCAGGAAAGCATTCAGATTAAGTCAGACCTGAAAGAAAAGCCTAATGATCTACTTGTGAAAATCAGCCTGTGAAAACCCTACGAATCACTCTGATTAGATCCTTAACCAACCATGGGGATGGCGCAAGATCAGGCGGCCTTTTATTCCGTCGTGCATGGCGTTGCCATGAGTCATGGGACATCTTGACACAGCTTGCAACAATGATTGCGTGCAGGTAGTAAAAACGTAAGCTTACAACAACAACTACGTTGCAGATAGTTAAAAAAGGGTGGTCAGTGAAAATGAGGTTTGTTTTTCATAGTGACCTTCTGCCTCTTAGTTCTCCTTCCCAAAGGTGAGGATAGCACCACTTTGTGCTATTCCAGGGAAACTCCCTTTTCAGTGGAGCAGGGAGATGACCTTCGGAGGGAGTTTACAGTCCCACCCTAATCCTCTTTGACATACAGCATAGGAAAATCACTCTACACATTTTTGGGGAGGACACAGTTCAATGGTATGGATTTTGTCTGTCTACCATTTTAGAGATAGTCCATGCCTATCCACATACATATACCAATAAATTTATTTTCTTTCTTTCTTAACACAAATATGTAGTTACTGCCATTGTTACCTGCTCTTCAGTCTACCCTAAGATACTAGTCAGCAAGAGTGCTTCCAGTCCTAGATCCCCAGCAGTCTAGATCCCTGTGCACAGTCCCAGTTGAGAGAAATATTAATCCTTTGGCACCAGCTTAGCAAAGACTGGACTTTGGAATCACATGGGTTTGGATGGGAATCCCAGCTTGCCTGCAGCAAACTCAGTGGAGTCTGGCAAGTTACTTCAGCTCTCCAGTCTTAGTTTGCTGTTGTTGGCTGCCACTGAGCTGGACCCCAAACGGTGGTGAGCCCACGCACAGTGGTACGTAAGGGTCACACAAACCTGTACCATCCCTGTGATGAGTTGAGAGTAGGTCCTTTGGGATGAATAAGGATTTCATTAAATGGTTTTTCAGAAGTAGATCACCAGTCCTTTTTTTCCTAGTCCATTTCTTCTTACTCTGGGACCTGTTCAACATCATACCAACAAGCAAACTTCTACAGACAGAGGGATGGCAGCTGTGCAGGAGATGCATTGGCTGGGAATTGAACCCAGGTCTCCTGCGCTAAACAAGCAAAACCAAAAAACGAACCCTGCTGCTTTGGGGTCGGTTCCAATTGTTTTGGTCATCTGGTACTTCTCTAACAGAAACACTGCAAAGTGGATGAATTTAATGAAGCAAAGTTTATTCTTACAGTCTGGTAGGCTACGAGTCCAAATTCAGGGTGGGGGTCTGCTTCAGGGGAAAGGTTTCCCTCTGTTGGCTCTGGCGAAAGGTCTTTGTATTCCATCAGTCTATGGTCAGGGAGCATCTTGGCATAGGAAGCCCAGGTCTGAAGGACGTGTTCTAATCCTGATGCTGCTTTCTTGATGGTATGAGGTTTTCAACTCTCCGCTTGCTACACTTTCCTTTTATCTCCTTTAGGATAAAAGGATAAAAGGTGGTGCAAGACATATTCCAGGGAAACTCCCTTTACAGTGGAGCAGGGAGATGACCTTCGGAGGGAGTTTACAGTCCCACCCTAATCCTCTTTGACATACAGCATAGGAAAATCACTCTACACATTTTTGGGGAGGACACAGTTCAATTCATGACATCAACTTATAGTGACCCTATAGGACAGAGGAGAACTACCTCATAGAGTTTCTAAGGAGCTCCTGGTGGATTCCAACAGCTGACCTTTTGTTAGCAGCTGTAGCACTTAACCACTACTCCACCATGGGTGGAGAGTGTGCGTTCTACCGCTGAGCCAGTGGTAGCACATTGTATTCTCTTTTCCTCTTTATTTTTTTCACTCAACAGTTTATCCTGTGGATTGGGTTCCATATTAGTAGTACATTTAGATTCATCACTGTCTTCTCTTTCTATTGGTGCCCCTGCCAGACATGGAGATAAGCTGCTCAGGTCCCCTTTACGAAAGGATTCACTTTGCAGCCACCAGGAGTAGGTTGCTGACTGCCTTCAGCTGGTAGCTCCTTCAGGGTCCACCTCTGCTGTCCAGTGGCAGTCACCTTCTTTTGGGGGCAACATTGAAAAGTCAGCCATGATTGAGCAACAAGGTGGCCGTACAAGGTCCCAGATATTGCTGTCATTGGCAATCTTTGCTCTGAAGCGTCTCTCTGGCCTGGTGAGACTTTGACAGCTCCTCCCAACTCCCTTTCCCAATCCTACTTCCCATCTTTTTCCTTCTTAGATGTTAACTTAACAGACCTACTGTATTTACTCTGTCTGCTTCTCAGAGGACCCAACTAACACATAAATAACTTGGTTGCCAGGGAGTCAATTCTGACTCCTGGTGACTGCATAGGTGTCAAGGTAGAACTGTGTGCCACAGGGTTTTCAAAAGCTAATTTGTTGGAAGTAGACCACCAGGCCTTTCTTCCAAGGCCTCAGTGGGGGAACTTGAACCTTCAACTTTCAGTTAGCAATCAAGCATCACTCAGGAACTTGCAACAAACATGTGGCAGACTGCATTTATTCAGCCTCCTGTTGACTGACACTGAGGTTGCTTCCAGGCTTTGGCTATTACAGACAGACCTAATGCAAATTCTTACACACATGTCTTTGAACACATGTGCGGGTATTACCTGGAGGATAAATCCCAAAAGGCTGAATTCTGGGTTAATTTAAATGCTGCATTTTAAGTTTTAATAAACTGTGTCTAGCCACTTCCTCCCTTCAAGGAATTGCACTAGCTTCCTGTCCCACCAGCTGGAGGTAAGAGAATTATTCTCCCACCCTTCAGTCAACAGATTATCCAATCAAATTTTAAAATGCTCTCAATTTTATAGGGCAAAAACATGATGTTGTAGTAGTTCTAGTGGGCTTTTCTTTCATCACGAGTGAAACTGAGCACATTTTCAACTGCTTAAAAATGCTGGCAAGCAAATAGAAGCATTATTTTGTACTAAAACAAATATAGAGTGTAAACAATTTGCTCTGGGAATTTTAAAGATGAAATGTAAGACTTTAAAGAAATTCTGTGCTTGCAAGTGCAACAGAATGAAACCTTGGGAGGGCTGCTCTAGTTGCATAGTCTTTCACATGTTTGATTGGATCCATTGTTGAAATTACTGTGTCAAGCCATCTCACTAAGGGTTTTCCTTTTTTTCATTGCTAGTTTGGGCTTAAATCGCAGATATTTTGGGGTCCAGTTCTCTTTCCTGCCAAATCCTGCAAAGTGATGCAAAGGACATTTTCTTAAAGTTCAGGGGAGCAGATGCTCACTCGCTCCAGGAATTTCCTGCACACTGAATCGGCTCAGGCTAGATATTAAATATATTTGATTAAAAAATATATATACTGAGTTAGGAATGATTTCTTTTGTGTGAGTTATTATGCCTTGGCTTGTGACACTAATTTTGTGTGTGTATGTTGGATGTGTTTGGTGAAGGTTTACACAGCAATTTAGATTCCCATTCAACAACTTCTACACAAATGGTCAGTGACACTGTTGCTTTTTTCACAGTGTGGAACATTCTCATCTTTTCTCTTCTGGTTGTTCCATTTCTGTTAATCTAGTTTATCTGGCCCCTTACATTTTCATCTTTGCTTCAAAGTAATTATTGACTATGTGGTCTCATATATAGTTGATTTTTTAAAGGAGCACAGTACTCATAGGTGATATTCATCTTTTATTGAGTCAAATTGCTATGTAGCTACAAGGCGACCTCAGGGGTTTCACTTTAAGGTTTGTAGGACATCTCAAGGCAATAGTCATGGGGAGCCCTCCAGTCTCAACCGGTCCAGCAGATCTGGGTTTTTTGTTTTTTTCTCAAATTTGAGGCTCTGTTCCACAATTGTCTTCCATTCTGTCAGGTCCCTCTAGATTAGCACCACCGGTAGGAGTAGCCAGGAACCATTTAGGCTCATGACATTCTAATAAATGTTTTAAATCTAGGATTAGTTAAACTCTGTCCAACTCAGCAAGATGATGAGTTGTGTAAGAAATGATATGTTCCCTATTTTCTCGAGTGGGTCTTTGGAGGAATGTAACAGCTGTGAGAGAAAAGGACCAATGGGGGATTTGTCCTGTCTGAAACAAGGTTGCGGGGGGAGACTGGGAGGACACAGGGTGGCAGCACTGTAGGATTCCGAGCTCGGTCACATACTGGGCTGGTAGGGTCAACGTTCTCTACTTACCCTGTTCAGATGGTGTTCTGAGACACTTTGCTATTTCTGTGATTCCCCCAGGGATAGAAGACTTTCTGAGCTATATTGATTAGGGTATAGGCTAAGCTGTTATAACAGCCAACTAGCTGCCATTGACTCAGTTCCGACTCACGGTGATCGCACTTGGGTCAGAGTGTGACTGTGTTCCATGGGGTTTTCAGTGGTTGATTTTGCAGAAGTAGATCACCGGGCTTTTTTTTACCCAAGACACCTTTGTGTATACTTGAACTTCCAAACTTTCGGCTCGTAGCCAAATACATTAACTGTTTGCACCACCCAGAGACTCAACTGTAGCAAAGAATAGGAGTTAGTTTTTCAGCCAAACACAATGGCTGAAAAACATGGTTAAAGCTTCATCCTTTCTCACGTTGTAGTTTAGGTTGGTCCAGGGTGTAGTAGACAGCTTGGTCCCGTGAGCTCATCTGGAGACTTGGTTCCCTTTTATCTTACTTCTTGGTCATCCTCTGGGCTTTTGGTCCCTTTCTCTCTGTTTTAATTGTGTTTTAAAGGAAAGCTTACAATTCAAGACAGTTTCTCGTACAAAAACTTATACCCCCATCATTATAAGACTCTGCTTGCTCTCCCTACAGTGTGACAGCAGTCTCCTCCTCACCACCATGTATTTCCATGTCTGTTCAACAAGCATCTGTCCCTTTCTGCCCTCTCATCTCACCTCTGGACAGGAGCTGCTCAGTTAACCTCTTGTATGTACTTGACAGAAGCAGCACAGTCTGACAGTTCAATCTAACTTTTGTCTGAAGAGGTGACTTTGGGAATGATTTTGGCTCTGGGGATCATGTCATCTGAGGTCCTTCTAGTCTTGGTCAGAAGTTTCACTGTGTTTTGTGTAATTAAAGCTGACTCACTAGCACCACATCCATGTTTCTGCTCATAGGATGGGCAAAAGAGAAAAAACTGAGGACCAGCAATTTTCTTTTAAGGAAATGGAAAGAGAGGTCAGTACATCACTCCTGCTCATGTTTCCATTGGTGAGAATTTAGTTACAGGACCACACCTAGTTGCAAGCTAACTTGGGAAGTGAGACTGCATGTCCCTCTAAAACCCTTCTGTTTGCTGCAGTTGAGTTGATCCCTACCTCGCAGCAACTCTGTGTACCACAGCAAAAGACCATTGTGATCCACAGGGTTTTCATTGGTTGATTCTTTTGGAAGTAGAACATAGGCCTTGTTTCCTAATCTGTTTTAGTCTGGAAGTTCTTCCAGAACCTCTTTAGCATCATAGCAACGTGTAAGCATTCATGGAAACATGGGTGGTATTTATGCTTGAAGTGTTTTGACCAGGACTTGAACCCAGGTCTCATGCATAAAAAGTGAGAATTCTACCACTGAACCACCACTGCTCCACTTGCTAGAAACCCTGTGGCATCTGTTTCTCTTCCGACTCAACAACATTCTCCTCCAGAATAGATGTTGATGGCGGAAGCAGATGTGGATGGCGGGAATAGATGTGGATGGTGGGAATAGATACTGATGGGATAGATGTTGATGGCAGGAATAGATGTTAATGTCAGGAACAGATGTTAATGGTGGGACTAGATGCTGATGGTGGGAATGGATGCTGATGGTGGGAATGGATGCTGATGGTGGGAATGGATGCTGATGGTGGGAATGGATGCTGATGGTGGGAATGGATGCTGATGGTGGAAATGGATGCTGATGGTGGGAATAGATGCTGGTGGTGGGAATGGATGTTAGTGGTGGGAATGGATGTTCATGGTGAGAATAGTTTATGTCTTAACTCCTATTTGGATTGAATTGTGGTCCCTCCAAATATGTGCTGGAATCCTAACCCTGTACCTGTGAATGTGATCCTGTTTGGAAATAGGATTTTCTTTGTTATGTGAGTCGGATCCGACCTGACGGCACTTGGCGTGGCTGGCTTGTTACGTTAGGAGATCATATCAGGGGAGGCTGTGTCCTAACCCTAATCACTTCTGACTTACAATACGAGCAGGTGAAACACAGACCCATGTCGACAATGGGGAAGACAGATGCCATGTGAGAGTTGGCCTGCAAGCCAAGAAACCAAGAAGAGCCTAGAGCTACCAATAATGAGGAAATCCACCTGATTTGGAATTTTACCCTCCAAAATTGTGAGAAAATAAATTCCTATTCTTTAATGCCACCCACTTGTGGTGTTTCTGTTACAGCAGCATTCAGAAGCTAGGTTGCCTTTTCATCATGGTTGGGAGCTCTTTGGGTACAAGGTGTGTGATGTCGTTTCCCAGAACTGGACATGATGTCCACCTCCCAAATCAACCCCTTTGGCTGGAAGGAGAACAGAAAGCATCCTGTTTTCTCCACCTCTAGGTTTTCCAGGGAGGTGCTGTTGAGGGGTTTCTGCACAGACAGCTTAGCTTGTTTGCAGTTGCAGAGCTAATACCCCCACCACAAGCTGAGCTGCGAAGAATCCCAGACATGCCTAAATTATAATTTGTTTGTTGGGCCTTGAGGGGATCTGGAAAGCCTGTTCCAACTTCTCTCTTTCACACACACACACACACACACACACACATACACACATACTCCCTCACAGCATAATTTGCCCAAAACTGGCATTTCTTTTCTGAGAGTCTTTTATGGCAGTATTTTGCCAAGTGTAATGTGGTGGTTTTGTTAAGCTATTGTCTCTCAGAGAACTCGGCCTTCTGTACTCTGCTTTGTGACTCTGGGCTGTTTTATTCTGTCAATAGGTAACTGGAAAGAAGCGGGAGGAAGAAATCATCTTCCTTATTTGCCTATTCTTCCAGTGAGCATCCCTCCAGCAATGATTCTTCACCTTGCCCCAAACAAAACCCCAAACCCAGTGCCGTAGAGTCAGGTCCCACTCATAACAACCTTATAGGTCAGAGTAGAACTGCCCCATAGAGTTTTCAAGGAGCAGCTGGTGGATTTGAACCACTGACCCTTTGGATAGCAGATGTAGCACTTAACCCACTGTGCCACCAGGGTTTCCTTACCTTGGCAGAGGCAGTTAATTATGGCAGCAGTTGTTCCCCTGTCTAGTTTTTTCTCCTACAATCCCAGAACTAGCCTCCTGAGCTCTTTGGAGAGATCAGCGCTGTCAGGGCTTTGCCCCTTCTCACAGGGCTGAGTCTAAGCTCGGAAGGGTTCTTCCTCCAACCTTCTAGATTCTAGGCTCTTTCTTCTCTTCCTCCAGGGTTATCTGTAACTGCTTCATACAGTTACTTTTTCCAGTTTAAGTGTTCCTTTTTTTTTCTCTTTCCTTCTGTTGTTCCCATACTGTTTTAAAAATTCTGATAAAATAAACGTGAGGTTTCTGTTGTTTGACTGTCCTCTGTGTGGTCTCTCATTCTCCACTAGGCTAGCACAGGGTTGCTTACATGGTACTTTGACAGTTACATATGGTATAAAAGGTAGGCTTGAGTGGTACCAAGTTAAACCCTTTTTTAAAAATTTGAATGATTATTTATTCAGTATGTTGTATAATAGGAAGAAAATATATAACTAACAAATCAGACTCAGTATTTACTGGGTATTGTTGGTTAAGATTTTTTTGTGCACTGAATTATTTAATACGGCCCTTGTAGCCATAGTTTTTGTAGCTCCTACCAAATGACTGGGTGGGACCATGCAAATGAGGTGCTATGTCCCACCAAGAGGATTGGGTAGCTTGCTAATATGTAAATAAAGTACATGGCACTCTCGTGCACATGAGACCATGCAAATCCTCTAATGAGGTGATTGGTTAGTTTTGCTATCCTGTTAGGCTTAGAATAAGCCATCTCAGAAGTGGGAGGGGAGGCTGTCAACATCACCAAGAAAGAAAAGCCAAGAGTAGAGTATGTCCTTTGGACCTGGGTTTCCTGCACTGAGACGCTCCTGGAACCAGGAGACCGAGAGAGAGAGAGAGCTGTGCCACCAAAGACAGAAAGAAGTGACGGCAGAGAATTGGCAGCAGGAGAGGCAGGAGACTGGCAGGAGACCAGCAGAAGATGGCATAGTGGGTTTTGAGGCCCAAAGAGTGAGGAGGCTGAAAGCCTTTGGGCAGAAGACTTGCTGCCAGAGTAGGGTGCCTCTGGACACTTGGTAGGGGTATATTTGCTGACCCATGGAGCTAAAGCTGAACACCCCAGGCTGAGGCTTACTGGCAGAGTGGGGTGCCTCTGGGCACTTATTGGCAGAGCTGAAAGAGCTTTGTAATACTTGCTATAGCAGGACAGAAGGCAGGCTGCATGGTCAAGGGCAACTGAGAGCTCTGTCTGCAGGCATGGCTGAAGGGGCTGTCCTGATGGAAGAATGCCGTACCCGAGCATTCCCGAATCTGAATTGTCACATGTTGCCTCCTTAATAAATCCCACAATTGTGAGTACTGTGTGACCACTGCAACACTTTACTGAACCCGGGAGAGAAGTAAAGAGTGACGTGGGCGAGATGGGACAGTGCTAATCAGAACTGACAAAGAGGTATGACCCCTGTTTCATAGGAATCAGCCTTCGACTGTTGATCTTGAGTCTCTGTTCCCTTTGTGAAGTTAGAGGAAGTTGGTTGCTGCCCCTACCAGGCCACTTTTACAGAAAAAGTAAAGAAAGAAAGAATGAGCTGATTTGGAAAAATTTGGAAATGGGAAGTGGGGGTGATGGTTGGACAATGTCATGAATAAAAAATGCCACAGATGCTTTGCTTTATGTGTACATATTTACCACTCAGACACACGGACACAGACACACACACACACACAGAGACACACACACAGAGACACACACACACACACACACACGGACCCAGAAAATAATGGAAGAAATGGCACATAGCCCAAATGGTGAAGGCGGTATGAAATGAAAATCTGAAAATACTGAATCAAGGCATGTCCACCTAGCCCATTACCCTAATAAAGAGTGTCATATTAGCAGGGAAAAAAAATCTGCTTGGTTCCAAGGAGAATCAAGATGAGAAGTCTAGAAAAGCCATCAAGCCCTATTTTCTGTGCCTCTCCATTCTCCCAGGTCCATGTGTGACGTCAAGTAGGATTCCAAAGGTAGCCTTTGGTACTTTACGAAGCGTCTGAGGTCCAGCTTACACCTGACTATCTTTTGGATTTGGAGAAGAATGAGCTTTACATGTTCAGATCAACTAACAGCTGAGAAGATTGATCCCATTTTGAAAGACATTCCCTTAGTTCTGTAGATGCAGAGCTGCTCAAAAGAAACCAGTGAGGTCACTAAAGTTGGGGCACAGGTTCTCATAGTCTCTCATCATTCAAATGTTGGCCTCTGAGCCCTTTTCCTGGCAGAAATCTGGAAGTTGAATGTTATACCTGGGAAGATTGTGGGCAAGATCAGCACAGAGAGGACTTGGGGACTTGGGGAAGCTTGAAGAGCCATTCAACTATCTTACCTGTAGCTGACAGGGAAAAAGCTATTGTGACATCCTTTTTCTGAGAAGTCTAATACTATCTCCTCCTGCTGTAGTGACCAACAGTGGAGACAATTAGTTTTGTTCTGAGAAACCCCAGCTGAGAAGGAAGTCAACTTACAGAGTGCGGAAGAGGGACTCATTCTTCAAATAAGAAACTTCTTAAGTAGGCATGGCAGCAGCCAGACCTAGTGAGGTTATCCCCGTGAAAACCAGACACCAGAAACGTGACTTTTGTCCTATGTGAAAAGGAGGAGAAAAGAGGTACAGCCCACTACGTCCGGACTTGGTGTGGGACGGGTGTTGCTACAAACACTTCAGCAAAGGCAAACTTGGGGACACGTCCCTCCGTGACTGACACTCAGTATCATGGCTTTAATTTTATTTCACTTTTGAGAGAAGAGTTGACATAGACGAGCTATAGACAGAAAAGAAGTGGATATGAAGAACGATTTCACTTACACCTGAATGTGCCAGAAAAACTTTTCAATTTAGACATTCAGTTCCTCACAGAGACTTCTTAATCTTTAGAAAGATTCTGCTGTGTTGAAATTTTCTGGTTGAATGTTTTCCTTTAGGAAACAATCCTTTAGCAACAGAGGTCCAGAGTGAGAGGCAAAAGCAATTCAGCACCACAATTTTTCTGAGATAGCTAGCAGTTCCACTTGAAATGATCAATATGATACAGAAAAAATGGCTCCTTGGTTTCTACACTGATTTTAATCTTTTTGGAATTACATCTACATGGCGTCTTAAAAAGGACCAAGTTTGATATTTATTGATAGGCCTTCCTGAATGTCTTACCACTCAAACTTTTAAATATATTTTTAATTGTTGTTTCCTCAGCCACAAAAGTTTGCTAAGTACAAGAATGAAGTACATCAGGGGAAACCCATCATTCCTGATTGCTGAATTATTTTTGATTTGTCCCTTTTTTCCCTGCTCTATATCAGTTAATCAGTCCCCAAGCCCCCTTGCACTATGGTCACGTATTCGTTCAACACATATTGATGGAGTATCTAATATGTGTAACCTTCTCCCTCAACCTGGAGATCCGGAGATACAGTGTCTTTTATTTATTTATTTACACATCTATCTATCTATCTGTATGTATGTCTATTTATCTGAGGTACGGCGTCTTAATGGAGGTGAGCATGGCATCAAGTTTATGGTATCCATGGTGAGGCGCTGTTCTTTCCTTCCAGGTTTAGCAATAGACCAGATTCATCTGTTAAATGGAGATGTAGTGGTAATAATCTCCTTTTTCTGTAATGGGCTTTAACCCATAAAGGTCCTGTTTTAATTTATGTTATAGGACTTGTCATGGACTGAATCGTGTCCCCCTCAAAATATATGTAGCCGTGTGGCTGAGCCATGATTCCCAATATTTTATGATTGTTCTTCATTTTGTGATTTTCCTATGCTGTATGTTAAAGGATTAAGGTGGGACTGTAAATCCCTTCATAGGATCACCTCCCTGATCCACTGTAAAGGGAGTTTCCCTGGAGTATGTCTTGCACCACTCTTTATCCTTTCATCCTACAAGAGATAAAAGGAAAGGGAAGCAAGCAGAGAATCAGGAACCTCTCATCATCGAGAAAGCAGCACTGGGAGAAGAGCATGTCCTTGAGACCTCAGGTTCCTGCGTCAAGACGCTCCCTGACCAAAGACTGATCCAACACAAGGATTTTCCTCAGGGACTGACAAGTGGGAAAGCCTTCCCCTGGAGTGGATATCCTGAATTTAGACTTGTAGCCTATTGAACTGTGTAAGAATAAACCTTCCTTTATTAAAGCCATCCACTCACGGTATTTCTGTTAGAGCAGCACTGTTGACTAAAACAAGACTTTATTAAATATTTTAATTAGGAGCATGCAGATCCATGGGGTCCCATTTTGTCAAGCCAATTTTCAAGCCATTTTGTAAAGACTGAATTTAATTTTAGTTTATTACGTGTTTGATCACAGCATCCACACTCATCCTGGGGTATCTTGGGGTGAAAGGAGCTGATTGTGGTGAATTAAACAAGGTAATATTTTTGATAGGTGTGGTTCTGTGGATTGAATGTTTCCATGTGATATGTTGAAGGTATGTTGGAATCCTAATTCTTGTGCTGGTAACTGTGGCCTTGTTTGAGAGTAGAGTCTTTCTGATCAGTTCATTTAATGAGATAATCAGCAGGATGGGTTCTCATTTCCTGAGGAATACCTTCTAAATGGGGAGAAGAGACACAAAAGCGCTACTTAGATGTGGATCTAAAATCCTGGAATGCCAAGAAACACCTGGGGCTACCAGAGCTGCAAAAGACAGGAAGGAGGTTCTCCCAGGGCAGACGGAGAACACGTGGCTCTGATGATGTCCTAAATTCAGACTCCTAGGCTCCAGAGCTGTCAGACAGTGAGTTTCTGCTCTTCAAAGCCAACTAGCTTACGGTCTTTTATTTTGGCAACCTTAGAAAATGAAGAAGGGCATATCTACTTGTCTGCTATTTTATTTTCAGTCACTCCCCTAGGATTATAGTGAGTACCTCATCCTCAGAAAATACCCCAAGGTAATTTGGGTCTCTGTGTTGAAAGTCTGCCAACTGGCGCATTTCTGTATGCCGTAAAGACACAAAAGCCAATCAGCTTCTTTTTCTTTTTTAAAAAAATCTTTTTATAGAGTAAATTCTTTTATTAAATTTTTGATTTCCACTTGGGCCAGTTTGTGGACTTCCATTACGGGTAGGAGGAAGCTTGTTTCCTTCTGCGTCTAGGAGTAATCTGTGTTGAGGTGTTATGAGTGTGTGCGTGTGTGATAACTGGATATACTTTGGGGCAGAAGGCTCTCCTTCCCCTTGCTCATATTTATAAGTTTCTTCCTCTAGGCAACCTCAAGTCAGTGTCATCAGGATTAGGCACCTATCCCGTGGAATGGTGGCTTTATTGGATTCAAATACCCAGAGCTTAGGTTGTGTTCCAACTAACTAACCCCTTGGCTGTGCTATGGGGGTGCCGTGTGTACTTTTCCCCATCATGCTGAGGTTCAAGATTTTTGTTGCACAGAACATAGTGTAAAGACATCTTTTAGAGTCCTAGTGAGCCTTTTCTTTTAGGAATATGCCCTCCACGTGCTCTTGCACTTGAATGGCCTTCTGATGGGCACCATATCTTGCATCTGCTATCAGTATTTCTCTTGAGTGCTCTATACAGTGGGATCGAAGCCTAGCTGAGACATACAACAAATGGCCATGTGGTGGCCTAGCATGCTAGGCTATCAGGATAGACGATCCAATCTGAGACATACAGGTTCAGGCCAAGACACACAACCCAGGACTACCTTAAGCAGGGTCTCTACTCTACATTCCCCTTTGTAAATGACAATCATCAATACTTTTGACTTAGGTCAGCTAAATCTATGAAACTTGAAAGAACCCTGCAAATGCAGCACAGCTCAAAGAGCATGTGAGCCAGCAGGCAGATCTCAAAATTTGTGTTATCAGTTTAGCAGAGCGAGTCATGGTGGTGGTCACTGCTCAGACACCCTTCTCACTGCATCGATTGTTGCAGTTACTCTGCAGAAGCAGGCTGGACTCCACCACCTGGAATTTTGTTCACATGTCAAGAGGGTATAAAAAGGCTTATTACTCACATAATGAGGCATTTGAGGACAGACCAGGGCAGCCTTCCCAAACAGGTCCAAATGGATTGTGAGAACAAAGAAAGAGGACTTAACTTGGCTTTTATGGTGGTTAATTGGAAACCCTGGTGGTATAGTGGTTAAGTGCTATGTCTGCCAGCTAAAAGGTCGGCAGTTCAGATCTGCTAGGTGCTCCTTGGAAACTCTATGGAGCAGTTCTACTCTGCCCTATAAGGTCACTATGAGTTGGAATCTACTCTAAGGCAGTAGGGCTTTTTTGTGTGTGTGTGTTTTAAATGGGTAGAGTTGGGGTGAGGGTCCTTGTTCACAAGCCAGGGACTGCACAGTTTGACTTCCTACTGCCATCAAAGAAGGGAGCATTAGGCTGTCTTTAGTGTTTTCCAGATGTGGGGCAGAAATGCGGAGAGGAAGGCATGGGACTTGAAATCTGTCGGCAGTCAAACATCAAAAATGTAGTCAGCTTATTTATTACAGATGCATTATTTCATTTAGTTCCCATTTTGCCGATTAGGGAGACAGAAAGGTTAAAGAACCTGGCCATGTAACTATTAAAGAAATAAATAGTGGAGGTGGGATTCAAACCCAGGACCATCTGACTTACAAGCCTGTTCACTTGACCACTAGGCTACATTTTCTCTCAGGGGAAAGGCAAGGGGTCCAAGCTCTAACAATCTGGTTTCTTTAAATATTAGTAAGGGAATATTAGTTATTACTGGAGGGCCCTACTCATAAATAGGAAATTGGATAATGCTGTTGTCGTTAAGTGCTGTCTAGTCATTTCCAACTCATAGTGACCCCATGCGCAACAGAACGAAACTCTGCCTGGTCTTGTGCCATGTCTACAATCGTTTTTATGCTTACGCCCATTTTTACATCCACTGTGTTAAACCATCTGCTTGAGGGTCTTCCTCTTTTTCAACGACCCTCCACTCTATCAAGCATGATGTCCTTGTCCAGGGACTGAATTCCCCTAGCAATATGCCCAAAGTATTTAAGACACAGTATTGCCATCTTTACTCAAGGTACACTCTTGTGGAACTTCTTCCGGAACAGATCTGTTTGTTCTTTTAGTAGTCCATGTCACAGTCAACATTCTTCTCCAACACCACAATTCAAGGGCATCAACTTCTCTGTCTTCCTTGTTCACTGTCCAGCTTTTGCGTGCATTCACTATGATTGAAAACACCACAACTTGGGTCAGGCGCACCTTAGTCTTCAGGGTGACATCTTTACTTTTCAATACTTTAAAGAGGTCCTTTGCAGCAGATTTTGAATACTAGGGTATAAATACAGAGGAGAAGGAAGAGAAATATGGGTCACTTTTGACTGTACCTATAAGTGGATTGTAGATCTGTGTTAAAAAATATTTTACGATGTTTTAGGTGAAAATTTACAGAATGAATTAGCTTCTCATTTAACAAATCGTACACAAACTGTTCACTGACATTGCTTGCAATCCCTACACTGTATCAACACTGTCTCTGTTTCCACCCTGTGTTTCCTGCTCCCTTTTGTCCGGTTTTCCTATGGTTTCCTGCATTCTTATCTTCACTTTTGTGCAAATGTTGCCCTTTTGGTTTTATATACTTGTTTGTTTTACAGAACACATTTCTGCTGGATCTTGTCATTTGTTTCATAGGCCTGTCTATGGCTTGGCTAGAATGTGGTTTCCAGGATAGTTGCAGTTCCAAGTCAGAGGAGTGTCTTACAGCCATAGACTCAGCAGTTCCTCTGAACTCAGTCTCGTCTCTCTCTCTCTCTTTTTTTTATAGTAAATTTGATTTTTTTTTTCTACACTTTTCTCCTGTTCTGGGAACCTCTATTGTGATTCTGGTCAGAGCTGTCAATAGTGGTAGCTGGGCACCATGTAGTTCTTCTAGTCTTGGGGTCATGTAGTTTGTTGTGCATGTGGGTCATTAGTCCTTTGGACTAATTGCTACCTTGAGTCTTTCTTTGGTTTTCTTTATTCTCTTTTACTCCAGATAGGAAGAGACCACTAGTTTTATCTTGGTTGCCTACAAGCTTTTAAGCTCCCAGATGTTTGTCTGGGTTCTCAATTCTATTTGTTGGTCTATGTATCTGTTGTACCAGTACAAGGCTGTTTTGACTGCCATGCTGTGTGGTAGATTCTGAGATCTGGAAATGTGTGATCTACTTGTTCCTCTTCTTCAATAACGCTTTATTTATCGATGGCCTTTTTCCTTTCTATATGTAGCTTTGCTGAATTCTTCTGTTAGTTCAGCAGTTTTCTTATGGGTGCTTTAGGGTTTTCTATGTATAGGATCATATCATTTGTGAATAGGGATAATTTTACATTTTCCTTGGCAATTTGAATGCTCTTTATTTTCTTATCTAATTGCTCTAGCTAGGATTTCCAGTGCAATATTGAATAGGAATAGAGATAAAGGGGAATGTTTTCAATCTCTTTCTGTTGAGAATAATGTTGGCTTTGGTTTTGCGTAAATGCCCTTCATTATACTGAGGAATTTCCCTTTTATTCCCCCCTTTTTGAGAGTTTTTATCAGGAACTGGTGTTGAACTTTATCAAATGCTTTTTGCACCTTGATTGAAATGATCATGAGGTTCTTTTGTTTTATTTACATGGTGTATAATATTGATTAATTTTTTAATGTTGAACCATTGTTGTGTACCTGGTATGAATCCCAGTTGGCAGTGAAGTATTGTTATTTTTTAATATATTGTTGAATTCTATTGGCTGGCCATTGACTAGAACTTCGTTGAGAATTTTTGTGGCTACATTCATGAGGAGTATTGGTCTGTAACTTCTAAAAATTTTTTGGTGGTGTTTTGTCTGGCTTTGGTATCAAGGTTACTCCAGCTTTGTAGAATGAGTTCAGGACAATTTCGTCTTTTCTAGGCTCTAATTAGTAGTATTGGTGTGAACTCTTCTCTGAATATTTGGTAGACTTCTCCAGGGCATTTTGTAGTTGTGAGTTTTGTAAAATAAAAAAAATTTTATTACCTTGTTAGTTTCTTCTTTTGTTTTGGATCTGTGAAGACTTTCTACTTCACTTTGTGTTAGTTTTGGTAGGTGGCATGTTTCCAAAATTTGTCCATTTCAACTAGGTTTTCTAATTTGTTGGAGGTAGTATTTCCTAGTATTATGTTATGATCCTTTTTATTTCAATGGTTTTGTTGTAATGTCACTTATCTCATTTCTTATTTGAGTAATTTGTCTTTTCTGTTTTTTTCTATTTTCAGTTCGACCAGTGGTTTGTCAGTCTTATTGATCCTTTCAAAGAAACAGTTTCTACTCTACTCAATTCTTTCTATTGTTATTCTGCTTTGTTTCATTTATTTCTGCTCTAGTCTTTGTTATTTTCTTTCTTTTGGTAACTGTGCACTTCTTTTGTTACTCTCTTTGTATTTGAATTATAGGGTAATGCCTTGATTTTGGTCCTTTCTTCTTTTTTGATGTGTGTGTTTATAGCTTTAAGTTACCCTCAGAGTACTGCTTTTGCTGTATTCCAAAGGTTTTGGTGTGCAGTGACTTCATTCCTGTTTGATTCTAAGAATTTTCAAAAATTTCATTAATTACCCAGTGTTTTTTAAGCAACACATTTTGCAGTTTCCATATGTTTGATTTTTTTTCCCACTACTCTTCTGTTATTGATTTCCAGTTTTATAGTGTCATGGTCACAGAAAATGCTTTGTGTTATTGTAATTTTTTGAAATCATTGAGGCTTGCTTTGTGGCCTAAACTATGGTCTATTCTGGAGAAAATTCCAGATGCATGGGAAAAGAACATGTGCTTTGCTGCTAACAGGTTGAGATCTCTATCTCTTGATCAGGTTGCCCAAATAGTTCACTACAATTGCGTGTGATTACCCTCACTTTAAATCCTTATTCCAATACACTTTATAAGCATTGGTGCACTAGAGTCCACATTTAATAGCAGAATTTCTAACATAGGGTAGGGAAGGGATGAAGAGATAGAGATGGGAACCTACAAATGAATTAGACACATACACTTACATACATACTTTTCTGCCAATTACTTTGACAGGTCATCTCCATGAAAATATGTTAGGGTCAAATTATATGATTAAGGCATTGTTTCATTTCAAACAATTGTGCTGTGAAATACGATGTTTGTTCAGTGAGACAATATATAGAGTTTATGAACTTTATATGTCAGTATCTAATTTCTCAGTGATAGAAATTAAAGAAGATATTCCTTACCACTATGCTTGAGGAAATCTGTCCTTGTTTACATGAAGTTTAGTTCAGTTGGAAAGCATCAAGAAAATAATGATTAGCAACTCATGTATCCTTTGGTTTCATTTTCATCACTTACTTAAATGGGACCTTAGAGGTACAATAGGAGTCTCTGAGTGGCACAGATGACACTAGACTGCTAGCCAAGAGGTTTGTGGTTTGAACTCACCTAGAGGGACCTCTGAAGACAGACCTGGAGATATGCTTCAGAAGATTTCAGCCTTGAAAACTTTACAGCACACAGCTCTAATCTGCATGTGTGGGGTCACCATGAGTCTGAAACAACTCCATAGCAACTAACAACAGAGACACAATGGTTCTTGGAATGCGGACCACATGTCAATGGATGCATACAACCAACAAAGCTGAAGAAGCACCTTCTGTCTCAGAATCCCAATATATCATCCTGCAGTGTGAGTATGCTTCCTGGAAAGAAGGTTCTATTTAGAAAGGATGGAACCTCGTTTGATTTGGCTTTTGCCCTAATGCCAAAGCCATATGTTAAAAGATTCTACAACTTGCCTCTCACATTGCCCCAAAATGGTAGTATCTATACAATGGGGGTGAAGGGTGGTGATGGGGGGAGAGGTGGGAACCCTGGTAGCATTGTGGTTAAGAGCTACAGCTGCAAACCGTAAGGTTGGCAGTTCAGATCCACCTTGGAAACCCTATGGGGCAGTTCTACTTTGTCCTATAGGATCACTATAAGTCAGAATTGACTCGACAGCAGTGGGTTTGGTTTTTGGTTTCTAGCAACTAACCTGACCTACTCTGAAACACAAACACTTCTTCATAATATTGTGAAGCAGGAATTGCAGCTATTCCTCTTGCTTTCATCTTGCAACCGCACAAAACTCCTGACTCCTTTCACTGTGGAGTTATTACTCTTCATTCAAATGTGTACTCTGACACCATCAGAAGAAACATTTTCATTTGGTGGGTACTTTGGGGACCACAGTAGCTGAAAAAGTTCTGTTTCTCAGCCACAACTTGACGTGGAGAAAATACATATCCAGGCATGGAAGGGAGCAGCTGGCACTCCCGACAACACATATGGTCTCCTTGCTTTGGCGGAGGCTGCATGCTTCATTACTCTCTACGTTGGCATCCTAGACTCAGCCAAAATCTTGGAAGAAGTCCTGTGTAGTGCCATGAAAGCTGGCCTTCTCAGGAGTTTTTGTCACAAAATGGAACAGAATATTATGTTCTTTTTGTTTACATACAAACATGCTGCCTTTTTGGGAAACAAATCCCCCAGCTCTTGATAGAACACCAAGCAGATAGAACTTTTTGAGGTAATGAAAATCTCCCTTGCAGAACAATTTAGCAGGGAACTCTTACTGCCAGACTTACTTGGACGACGTTATAGGCCATCTGAATAAAGCCAATGTTTTTATTCAAGGTCCTTCAGATACCGTTATGAACATTGCAGAAAATCCATTAGCTCTTCACCAAGCAGTCACTGAAGGTGGACAGCTCTCAAACTTGAGAAGGCTGAGAGAAGGGTTTCTGAAGACTGGAAGTGAGAATGACAAAGGCTCGCTAATTTCTTAGTGTGCCAAAATCTGAAGACACCTAGACCTTAAAAGCTGGCAAGCAGCCACCTAAAAGGCATCAATTGATTTCAACCCACCTAGGACTAAATAGAACGAAGAACATCTAAGACATAAGGAAAATATGAGATCAAGAGAGCGAAGGGGGCACATAAGCCAGAGACTACATCAACATGAGACCTGAAGAGCTAGATGGTGCCCAGCTACCACCATTGATTGCCCTTACAAGGAACTCAACAAAGAGTCCCAGATGGAGCAGGAGAAATGTGGGGTGCAGAACTCAAACTCTAAGACAAAGACAAGACTTGATGGTCTGACACGCTAGAAGGTTCCTGGAAGACACCAGACCATCTGTTAGCCCAGAAATGAAATCACTCTAGAAGCCAGCTCCTCAGATAAAGATTGAACTGGTCTATAGGACATAAAATGGTATTGGTGGATAGTGTACTTCTTGGCTTAAGTAAGTATGGGAGACTAACTGGGCAGCTCCTGTCTGGATGTGAAATGAGAAGACAGAAGGGGACAGAAGCTGGTTGAATGGACTTGGGAACTGTTGTGTGGAGTGGAGGAGTGTGTGTCACAGTGTGGAGAGAGCAGCTAGGGTCATGTAACAAAGTGTGTGTAAGATTTTGTATAAGAAACAGATTTGAATTGTAAACTTTCACTTAAAATACACATACATAGAAATACGTGAGTATTGGACAAATCCTTGTAATTCACTAAGAATGAACAATGGAAATGTTAATTCTGTCTTTTGCTATGCTTTTTGGGGTGTCTTTTTTTTCACCATTGGTGCCACTTAATGGGCATTTGAAGTTGAATCAATACTGATAACCAAACACCACTGTATAATTCCTCTTATTTAAGCCAGGCAATCACATCATTGACTTTTGGCTAATTTTGTTTTAAGATGATTGAACAAAAATGTACATTCCCATATAAATTGAGTGCTTACCTATACACAGCTCCCACTGCTCTTCCTGCCCGGTGACAGCACACTCTTCCTCTCTACTCCATACATGGCTTATCCTCCCAACAATCTCCTATCCTATCCTCTCTACCCACTCCCCTTCCTCCAGTAAGAGGTCAGCAGGACGACATCCTGCAGATACACAGAACCATAAAGTACACACGCGAGGTGGTCGTTCTGTGTTGCCAAGTCCAATTCATTCCTGTCTGAGAGTTGACCTCCATTATGATTTATGGACAGGGGCAGCATCAGGGCCAGGGGCCATGCTCCCAGGGGAATCCCAAGGCCCGTGGACCATCAATTGCAGTCTTTTAATGGAACACTCAGGGTGCACTCCTTTTTATTCTTGTGTTGCCAGTGAGACTCAACTTTGTGAGCTCCATCGTCGCTATCACTGGTGGTGGCCAGGCACCATCCAGTTCCTTCAGTCACAAGTCCATGTAGTCACCTACTCATGTGAGTCTCTCCGTCTTCTGGGTTTTCTTTCCTCCAAGTTCTTTTGGTCCTTGGTGATCATTCCTTTGGGCTAAGTTGGGACGATTTGCTGTACCCTCAGATGGCAGCTTGGCAGCTTTTAAGACCCCAGATGCCACTCACCAATGTGAGGTACAGAGGGCTGTCTTAGCAAAATGCTAGTTGTGCCAACTGGCCTCAGTTTCCCCTGAAAGCGTAGTCCCCAGCCCCCCCGGACCAGCTACTCTGTCCTTGTAATATTTTTTGCTAATTTTATTTGCAATTTGAGATCGACTTCCTCTACCACTCAAATATACCTGGAATCTTAAAATAAGCTATAAAGAAATGAGACCAAGATTTTTTTATTTAAAAAAATATTGTGCAGGAAACACATTTGCAATGTAGAAAATTTTAAATACAAAAGTTGTGGTGCTGTATTTCTGTGTATTTTTTTCTGAGAAGGAAAGACATTGCTTTCTCCATATTTTCAAGAAGGTTATGATGTATGTAAAGGAAAGAACTTTAGCATGATACAGCCAGGTTGGCCAGGCTGACCTCTGTTCCAGCTGGTTCCAATTTCTCCCAATCATTGGTTTAGACTGTTGAATTCTCAGTAGGCCCTTGCACCCTAGCCAGCTACCCTTTAAAACAAAAAACAAACCAAAAAAGCCTCAAGAAGGTTAATCAGCCTGGTCCACGGTCCTTAAATCAATCGGTATAGCAGTGGAAGTTATGCAAGAATTTCCCAAAGGTAAACAGATTTCTATTTAAATGTTACTGCTCTTATTAGCATCAGCTGCTTTCATGATAAATGTGCTGAGAAGTTCTTTTCTAATCTAGTTTATAAATTATACTTAGAACTTTCAGAGATTGAAAAGAAAGCTTTTATTTTTGTTTATTTTTTGTTCCCAGTGTCCTTTTTTCCTCAGGCTTCTGTTTATTCTGTTCCTTTTGTGGTGAGCCATGATTGGATGACAGCTTTCACTGGCTTTCTTGATGGTCATACTTTTGCATGTGTCCTCCAACACCCTGCTGTTACAAATTCTGATTCTCCTATCGCCCTGAGGGTTTCTTCTTTGATTCACTTACTGGATATTATGGATTGAATTGTGTCCCCCCAAATATATGTGGTAAATCATAAGCCCTAGACAAAAGGGCACTTGGGGCTCAGTAGTTAGGAGCTTGGCTGCTAATACAAGTCTTGGCAGCTTGAACCCCACAGCTTCTCTGCAAAAGAACAACGCGGCAGTCCGATTCTGGAAAAATTAGTCTTGGAAAACCTATGGAGCAATTCTACTCTGTCCTAAAATGTCCACTGTGAGTTGGAATCAATTCAAAGCAATGGTTGGGTATGTTGTGAATGAATCTCCTTTGGGACTAGGGCTCTCTGCAATGCTAATGGAGTCATTTCAGGGTAGGGTGTGTTTTCAACCAATCACTTCTGAAGTGTAAAAAGAGCACATTAGGCAAAGAAGCAAGCATGAGTGGTGGGGAGGGGGAAACAGCTGCCACATGAAGATGTCTAAAGAACACTAAGAAGAATGCTGGAGAAACTGAGAAAAGGATTTCCCCCAGAGTGGACAGAAAAAGACTTCTCCTAGACTCTGCGCTAAATTAGGACATCTAGCCTCCTAAACAATGAGAAAATCAATTTGTGGAACTCATCTATATGTGATGGTTCTGCTGTGCCAGCACTAGATAAGAAACCCTGGTGGTGTAGTGGTTAAGTCTATGGCTGCTAACCAAAAGGTCGGTAGTTGAATCTACCAGGCACTCCTTGGAAACCCTGTGGGACAGTTCCATTCTGCCCTACAGGGTCTCTATTAATCAGAATACACTGCATAGCATCCAGTACAGGTTAGCACCAGATAACTAAGACACTGGGCTGTTATTTCTCTTTCCACACTAATTCATATGTATCTCTGAAGATCCAGCACAGAATTTTTTATTTTCTCTCTCTACAGGTTTCTGCAGAGAAGCCTACTCCCCAGTTTCTACCATCTACTGACCATATACTCTCCTAGCGCACTGCTTTCTCTTCTACCTTCTGGTTTCCCGAGATGTGGCAGATAGTGTTAGACGGTAGATAGTTTATTTTTGAATAATTACATGTTTATTCTGTTGTTATCTCCCATCTAAGGCAAGGAATACTGGGAATTTCAATCATATCAGTGTTGGAAAATTTTGTAATTGAGAACAGCAACTTGAAAAGTTAGATAGGAAACTTATGGGCCAGTGAGTTTATGTTAACAGACAGCTCAGAACAGGAGGATGAGAATGGTTTGCACAGTTCAAGGAATGCAACCAACATCCCTGAACTGTACATATAGAAAGCTGAATTGGTATATGGTTTGCTGTGTATATTCTCAACAACAAAAACAGGCACTGTATGTCTTGAATATGAATGCACATAATGAATGAGGGTCCTTAAGAGGAAGAAAAAGAAAAGCCTAAGCCAACCAAAAAAATGTCCATTAACTGATGAATAAAGAAAGATATTTTCTTGCATTAAAATAAAGCAGGTAAGTTAAAAAGCCAGTTGATTTAAAGTAGCCTACGTGAACAAACTTTTCAGTAAAAAGTCTGCCCAGAAGACTCACCTTTACATTATTATACATTTCACAATGTTGGCCCATTGCCCACTTTACAGATGAGGAAACTGAGGCTCTGAGAGGTTCAAGACTTGCTGAGGGTCACATAAATGGTAAGTGGAGGCGGTAGGAGCTGAACCAGCAGCCTCACTCCAAGATTCACATGCTTACATAGTGCTATCCCTTTTCTCTATTTTTACCTAAACTCAGGAATTGATTTGTCCCCATAAGACAATTTAGTGCATTGGAAACCAGCCCAGTCTTTGGAGAGTCGTACAGCCTACACACATGCCCTTGACATCTTCCTTCTCACAATTCCCTGGCAACAGTGATTCAAGCAGTATAGACAGGAAAACCTGCTCTCTTCACCTGCACCACGGGCCAGACTGAAGGTTCACTGAGCATCTGAATCTTCAGGTTTCTGTGAACATGGCCGGTAACTATTATGGATTGAATTGTGTCTCCTCAGAAAATGTTATTGTCATAACCCCTGTGGCTGTGAATGAGATTTTGTTTTGGAGAACAAGGTCTTTCTTTGAAGCAATTATCAGTCAGGTCATCCCAGAGTAGGGCAGCTCCTCGTCCTAATCCCTTCTCAATATAAAAAAACCAAACCTAGTGCTGTTGAGTTGGTTCTGACTCATGGCGACACTGTGGGACAGAGCAGGACTGCCCAATAGAGTTTCCAAGGATGCCTGGTGGATTCAAACTGCTGACCTTTTGGTTAGTAGTCACAGCACTTAACCACTACGCTGTCCCTATAGAAAAGGAGAGGGGGCTTAGAGCCTCCTACTGGGATCAAGTCCCACGTGAGGGTCTATCTAGAAGCCAAGGAATACCAAGAAACACCTGGGCCAAGAAGGTGCTGAAAGAGACAAGGAAGGATTGTTTCCTCTAGCTGAGAGCACAGGCTGTAGGCCTGAACTTGGAATTTTAGCCTCCCAAACTAAATGTCTGCATCCGACAGCCACATACTTTGTGGCATTTTGTTGTGGCAACCCCAGGAAACCAGGACAGCCCCCCATCTGCCCAAACAGCAAAGAGCTGAGACACATTTGCCTGCTGACAGGACAGTACATTCCCAATACTGACTGATAAAAGTGATAATAGTATACCTTGGTGTGGGTCTCTGTAGGTCAGACACTCTTCTAGGCCCTCTGCAGGGCTTAACACGTGGACTTCTTGTAACAACCCGCTGAGGTGGGTCCTTTTATTAGGATGTAAAGCACTGAAAGTGTTCTTGGGTGTTCCAAACAGAAAAGTTGGAGGTTTGAGCTCTCTCAGAGGCCTCTCAGAAGAAAGGTCTGGTGATTTACCGTCGGAAAATAAGCCATTGAAAGTGCTACAGAGCAGAGTTGTACTCTGACACACGCGAGGCTGACATGAGTTGGGACTAACTTGATAGTAACCGGTTTTTAAGACCCTGAGAGGTTCAGAATCTATCAAAGGCTAAACACCATCTAAAACAAAACCAAAAAACCAACCCAAATCCATTGCATCTGAGTCAGTTCTGACTCACAGTGATCCTGTAGACTCATAGTGACTTTATAGGACTGAAAAGAACTGCTCCATAGGTTTTCCAAGGCTGTAAACCTTTACGGAAGCAAACTGCCCCATCTTTCTTCTGTGGGATGACTAACTGGTTCGAACAGTCTGTCTTTGAGTTAGCAATAGAGCACTTTAACCACTGGGCTACCAGGGCTCCCATCCCAGGTTACACAGCATTACTAGTAGAGCTGGGACTCGAACTCAAGTATTCTGGAAGTCATGCTCTTCTCTCTTGTGTTAATGACTACTTTGCCTGAAAAGTTGCCTGGCCCACCACATAGCGCCCTACTGCAACACCCTGCCTTGGCAAACATGCATTAAATTAACTGCATGTAAATGTCTCATCCTGTACCCGTGTCAGAGTCATGTGCAAAGCTTCTTGTCGATCTTGAGCAGAGAATTGGGCTCTTCGTCCAGCTGAGCGGGCGTATGGCTGACTCCTGCTGTCTTCTTGGTGTCACAGAACTGGTGTTCCGTGTTCACTTCAGTAGTGAACAGTGTTAAAGGATCCTGGAGAAGCAACGGAGACACAAGCATGGTGGAAGAAACAAAGCAATCTTAATGTATGAGTCTGAGATCTGGGGAAGATAAAGGATGTGACAACCAAGTATTAAAACAGAAGAGAACAGGCAGTGTCCCCAGACCATCTGTCACAGCTCACATCTGGGGCTAAGGGTAGACTGATGAAGTCCTGGCATTATCTCCGCGGTTTATTTACATCTCCAATCAAGTTTCACTGACAGGAGTAAAAGGAATTCCCAGGAAGAAATGTAACTGAGTGATATATTTCCTACAGAAAGTGTAGGCACAATACAGATGATCTGGCTGAATCTATCACCCCAGAAATGGTCCACCTGCCAAATGCTTAAGTCTGCACTTGATACACCTTCGGAGACCACCTGCCTCTCCTGTTCTGTACCTGCCTGATGGATCTCTGTCAGCCTCTCCTTACTCCCTCATCCCTTACATAGGAGTGTTTCCCAAAGGTCTGTTTTCCACCTTCTTTCCTTCTCTCTCCACACTGGAGTGGACAACTTCATTTATTTCATGGCTTGAACTAATGTCTGGCTATGTGATTTCCAAGTTATACTATTGTAGGCTCCAGTTAATCAGTTTTCCCTTTACAGTTATTTAAAATCTTTTTCGAATGGCCACTGCATTTTCACAGTTAAAAATCTAGGCAGTATAAAGGTGGTTGTTGTTAGCTTCCATCTGGTTGATTCTGACTCCTGATGATCCTCTAGGACAGAGTAGAACTGCTGTACGGGGTTTCCAATGCTGTGAAGTTTTACAGAAGCAATGGCCACATCTTTCTCCCGTGGAGTGGCCAGTGGCTTCCGGCCTTTTGGTTAGCGGCTGAGTGCTTTAATCACTGTGCCACCAGGGCTCCTTACACTATGTACAATGGAATGAAACATCACCTGGTCCTGTTCCATCCTCCCAATTGTTGCTGTGTTTGAGCCCAGTGTTGCAGCCTCTGTGTCAACCCATTTCATTGAGGGTCTTCCTCTGTCTTTTGCTGACCCACTACTTGACTGAGCATGATGTTCTTCTCCGGGGATTGGTCCTTCCTGATATAAAGTCAGTACAATTTCTCACTTCCTTGTCTTGTTCCTATCTTCATGTCAGACTCTTGTTTTTAGTTTCTGATGAATCCTTTCAGAGATTCTTTACCTATTTCCAGGAAAACCCAAATATGAATGATAATTTTTCCTCATTTTTTCTTGAATACATCATCTGTGGTTGTTGATAGCTGGTGATGAGTCAATTCTGACCTACAGTGATACCACGTATTTCAGAGCAGAACTGTTCCATGGGGTATCAGAAGCAGATTGCCAGGCCTGTCTTCTGAGGCGCTTCTGGGTGTTGAACTGCCAAGATTATAGCTCCTAGTTAAATGCTTAACTGTTTTCACTGCCCAGGGACTCCCATATTACACTTACATCCTGCACTTTACTTCTTTCACTTTAGATATTTCTGTAACAGTATATAACTTCTTCATTCTAAAAAAAAAACCACAATTGCACACAGTGTTTCATTGTATGGACGTCTCATAATTTATTAACACAGGTCCCCGTTGATGGACATTCCAATTGTTTCCAGCCTTTTTATATTTCAAAACAATGTTGTAATGAGTATAATTTTATATATTTAACATAATTTTACACATGTTCATGTATAATTTCATATACCCTTAGGCTAAATTTCCCAAAGTGAAATTTTGGGGACAAAAGGTATAGGCATCTGTAATTTTCCTAAAACAAAACAAAAAAACAAACCCACTGCCGTTGAGCTGGGTCTGACTCATAGCAACCCTAGAGGTCAGAGTAGAACTGCCCTGTAGAATTTCCAAGGAGCACCTGGCTGATTTGAACTGCTGGCCTTTTGGTTAGCAGATGTAGCACTTAACCCACTATACCACCAGGATAATTTTGCTAGAGAGTGCCAAATTGTGCTCCCTACTGATGATATAAAATTATATCCTTGCAGGTTATGTAGAAGAGTACCTGCTCTCCTACAGCCTTATCAACAAGATACACTATCAAGCTTTCAGACTTTTCCCACTCTGGCGAGCAACAGTATTCAGAACAGTTAATTGGCATTTTTTCATATGATGAGTGGGATTGAATATCTATATATTGAAAAGTTGTTATTTATCCTTTCCTGTGAGCTCACCCATCACATATTTTTCCCCTTGTTCAATCTGGGTTATTTCTAGGATGGAGCTTCAGATCTTAATGTCCAGCACCCTACTGGGACACCTTAGATGCATCTCAAACTTACCACAGCCCTAAAGAGAACTTATCATTGCCTCCTCCTCTTTCCTAACCAGGATCTCCTTTGTATTTCCTTGTCCTGGGTGATGAGACCCAACCAAGAAATTTCAAAGTCATTCTAGATTTTTCTCTCTTCCTCAGTTGGCTGAGCCCACCCAGAAATAACTGATCACTGTTGAGCTGATTCTACTCATAACGACTGTATAGGACAGAGCACAACTGTTCCATAGAGTTTGCAAGGAGTGCCTGGTGAACTTGGACTGCTGCCCTTTTGGCTAGCAGATGTAACACTTGACCACTATGTCAACACAATTGTCCACTAGCCAAACAGCACTCTAAAAATACCTGCACTAAATCCTTAACCAAGGGAGGTGAGCTTGGAGATAAGTCTCCTCGGCAGCCACAGATCAAAGGCAACAGTGAAAGGGAAAGGGTATGGTGAGCCACAGAGAAGTGAGTCCATGCAACCTGAGAATTACTGCTCCAAAGGGATGAGTCACCTAAAGAAGGAGATGGAAGGAATGCTGAAGAATACTCCTTATATCCACAAGATGAACCCCAAACAGGCTGAGCTAGCCCAGATGCTGAAATCTAACTAATTCAGGAAGAAGAAGAGGGAAGGGAGGAAAAGGTAAGGAAGAGAGGCAGAAGGGAAGAGGAGGAGAGAGACATCAGGCTGTAGCTATCCATGGTTCCAGGTCCCTCTCTCCTGTCTGGGCTCCTTTAGCAACTGGATAGCTGAACAGAGAAAATGTGCCTTGATATTGAAGTTCTGCCTCGGAGCCAGGGAGAAGAATCAGTTGGAGCCCAGGCAGGTGAAAAGAAAGGAATAATTCCCCTTCCCATTGAACATTTATAAATGACAGTGAGCCTGAGTCAATTCCTACTTTATTTCTCCTGTGTTAAGACCTAGCTCCTCAGTGTCATGTTTAAAAGAAATAGAAATCAACTCCAAAAGCCACTAAAGGCAACGTGGTACTTTACTGAATTTTTGAAGAGGTACAGAGGTAGAAAGCTTTGGAAAAATCTCTTTGTCTCTCTCTCTTTCCCTCCAAAGTCCTCTACCCTGTAGTGCCTGCCCCCCAATCTCCCTTCCCCTTGTCTCAAGCTCATCCTATTCTTTCTCCTTCCTGTCACCTTCTGGATCTATTCTTCTAAGTGTACCAGACTTTCTTTTTCTATAAATCAACTTATACATTCTGCAACTTCTTCTATTTTCTTTTGTCTTAGTCATTTTCCCAATTGAAGAAAGAGCCCTGGGAGAAATCCCCAAACAGAATCCTCCTTAGAAGACTACAAAGTGAAACAGGCCAGAATGCCTTACAGTTTAATGCTTTTTGTCCCTGTCATAATAGGAACTGTGGGTTGTTTGATGAATTGGTAGAACTTGCCTATAAATCTACCTCCCCTCTTGCCCGTCCTGATGTCCTCGTTCAGGAAACAGTCTTTGTGAAAATTTTCTTTTCCATAATCTGCTCAGGTCTTCTGTTTCTTTGCTGTGATTTTAAAATTTCTTTGACTATTAAGCATTATGTCATAATATTCAAAAATTTCAAGAAATAAGTTACATATAGTATTCTCTAAAAATTTAATCAAAATCTATTTTGTATCTTTCTCATTTTTAAAAACATATGCATGTTTTACTTGCTATATAAGACTGTGCAGACTTGAAAAAAAGCATCTTATTTTTCAAGTTCATGATTCTCTACTTTTACTTTTATTAATTCTTATTTCTTGCTTTAGCTTGTTCCTTTAATGGGCTTCTGAATTAAATGCTGGGTTCATTTACTTTTAATTTTTCTCATTTATTAAAAAAACACAAAACTCACTAACGTTCTAAAATTTTCTCTGGATATGCCTTTGCCTACATTTAAATGTTTATATATGTACAATTTTTGTTTCTGTCATTTTAAAGATAGCCTAAAATTTTGAGGTTATTTTTTTCCTTTTACTCAAGATTATATTTAAAAAACTACAGTGTCTAAATTTGATTGCATTAGTGGTGGTAGATGGCTCTCCTTTTATGAATTTCTAGTTTATTCTGGCCAGACACCATGGCTTACGTGATCATTTAGATTCAAGATGTTTTATTGCACTCTAGAGCTTCTTGTATACCTTAGTTGTCTAACGTTGCTATAGCAAAAATACACAAGTGGATGGCTTTAACAAACAGAGTTTATTCTCTCACAGCCTGATAGGCTAGAAGTCCAAATTCAGGGTGCCAACTCCAGGGCAAGAACTTCTCTCTGTGTTGGCTCTGGAGAAAAGTCCTTTGTCATATATCTTCCCTTGGTCTAGGAGCTTCTCCATGCAGGAACCCTGGGTCCAAAGGCTACACTCTGCTCCCAGCACTACTATCTTGATACTATGAAGTCTCCATGTCTCTCGGCTTGATTCTCTCTTTTATATATCAAAAGAGATTTTACTTAAGACACAACCTAATCTTGTAGATTGACTCCTACCTCATTAACACAACCACCTCCAATCCTGCCTCATTAACATCATAGAGGTAAGATATACAAGTTATTCTTTGTGAAGTCTCCCCTCCAACTCTATCTCAGTTAATTCTGCCTCCCATCCCTCTAGGTAGTAGTTTATTACACACCAATATATACATAGACACTTTCAGAGTTTATTTATAAAAATAAAAAAAAAATTATTTTTAGTCTTATACAAAAAATAGCATACTATAGATATTCTTCTTTATCTCACTTTTTGTTTTCATTTGACAGTGTATTTTGGCAGTGTTCCCATACCTGGAGATCTTCTCACATATGTACACAGAATGTACACATTATTTTTTGTCCTTAACAATGTATTTGTTTTGTATTCTATTTCTTTAAGTTGGCGTGCCACAGTTTCAGTTAGTCCCTTATAGAAGATTACATTAAAAAATTTTTTGCTACTGCAAATAAGATATGCACATTTTGCAATTCAATAAATACTGTCATATTGCCCTTAAAAGGGGCTGTGCAGTTTTCATGCCCACCTGGGTGCATTTTAAAAGAGCCAAAGCAGAGAAGACCCTTGCTTGTACTTTATGCTCCAGCAGGGACAGCCTGAGGTTCCCAGAATGCAACGTGCTCTGTTGTGTATCCTTCCTGTGCCCTTCATCAAAGCCTCCTTTTCTACAACTTGTCTATCTAGCTCTAACATCTTCCTCCAAGTTTTGTCCTGAGAATCGTGAAGCTGTCTCTGATCCTTCTGGGTTGAGCGGCCTCTTCATCTTCTGTACTATCCCAGAAGCTTGCCCACATCTCCATTATTGCACCTGTGAAATCATTCCTCAAGTATTTTTTACACTAATTCATTATGGACTTCTTGAAGGAAAAGACCGTATCTTCCTAATTGGTTGAGTAGTATCTGTGGTCTTAAAAGAGTGAAAGTGGCCATCCAAGATACAGTAATTGGTCTCTACTTGCTCAGAGTAGCAGAGAAAGCAGGAAACACAGAAACTGGAGGAAAAACTCAACTGCAAATCTAACTGCCTCCATGAACTACTACTTACTTAGGCATGGGTCCAGAAGAGTTGGATGGTGACCGGTTGTCATTACTGAAGACTCTGCTTAAGGCATCAAATGGAAAAACACAAAGAATAACTTAAAATTCTTATGGAATTCAGACTTACTGGATCTATTGAGGCTGAAGGAACCCCCAAATCTACTGCTCTGAGGAAATCTTGAGACTATGACAGAAAACTATCCCCTGGATTCATCTTTAAATTAAACAATCATTTAGTTAAATGACTAATGAATGCTCACTGTGAGAATTGCACTCTTAAAGAACTTTCCATATGAATCAAATTGTCAACAGTAACTTTAAGCCTCGGTGGGAAGTTTGGGGGATAGTGAGTCTAAGTCAGTGGTGGTGAAGCAATAGGGGCAGAGAGACAGAGAAGGATGACACAATGTGAAGAATGTAACCAGTACACATGCGGAAATTTATGAATGGGCATATATTCTGCTGTGTATATTTTCACCCAAATTTAAAAAAAAGACACCGCATCTTTATTTGTCTTTGTATTTCTAAAGCTGAGACAGTGACTTGTCTGAATAGCTGCTCAACAAACATTGGTTAAATGAATTCATTGGTAAATAAATGATCACACAAAGCAAAACAAAAACTTAGATGAACTGACCAAATTGAAGTTAGACAATGAAGCTATGGGTCTGTTTATCCACTACTGGTCTGCCAATCATGCAGATGAGCTTATCTGCTCCTGCTGATGGAATTTCTATGTAATTTGCATGCAAGAGGGGGAGGCTGCCAATTCACAGAGGATTCTTCTAGGCATTTGTCTTTCATTATAGAACATAAGCTTGCGTTGGAGTTTATGCAGTACAGCATTAGCCAATTAGATGAGATTGTAGTTTGGGAACCAAACATCTGCTTGATGCTGGGTAAATAATATTTAGAATCTGGTGTTTTATGCCTGCCTATGTGATTAATCTGAATTCCACATAATTTAGTATTTGACTATGTGGGACTCACACAAATCATTCCAATAACCCAAGTTATAGCTGCCAAAATCACAGCTGGCATTTTCTATCACTGGCCTCAGGTACCAAGAGTTGCCTTCTGGTTGCAGTGACACGTATCTTCAAATCCTATCCTGGATAACCCTTTTGTAGAAAATGTCCTTATTTGGGCTTCACTAGTTGGTTCTACTCTTTCTGGGAGAAGGAAGTGGAAAGAAAGGGAGCAAATGTGCCCTGAGTCTCATTGTGACTACTAGCTGAAGGTGGGTGGTTCACAGACACCCAAAGGCATCTTAGAAGACAGGTATGGTGATCTGCTTCTGAAAGGTCACAGCCTTGAAAACCTTAAGGAGCAGCTAAGTTATTCTTCTGCGCGTCTGGGGTCACCATGAGTGAGGGGATGACTTGAGAGTCGATAACAACAGTAATAATTTTACAAATAAATCAATTGGGTTAGAGAGAAGTCCAGATGGCATAACGGTTAAGCACTCAGCTGCTAACCAAAAGGTTGATAATTAGACCCACCAGTCTCTCTGTGGGAGAAAGATACGGCAGTCTGATTCTGTAAAGATTTATAGCCTTTGAAATCATACAAGGCAATTCTACTCTGTCCTATGCAGTCAAAAGGAGTTGGAATTGACTCTGGGGCAATGGGTTTGGGTTGGGAAGACTAGTCCTAGCCTTCCAGCTAGTAGGTAGCAGCACTGGGAGTTAAAGTTGACTATGTTGAAGCCTGTGTTCTTCCCAGTCTGTCACCCTGGCTTCCCAGAGAATGTGGCCAATGGAAATTGACAGAGCCATTAGCTGTGACATAGCTCTGATTCTCTGCAGACAGTGCTAGGTGGAATGACCATGAACTCTGCATCCCTTGCTTCCAAAAGAAATAAACGAATGCATAGGCATTCTTGCCCAAGGGATTTTTAAGAACTTCATCCAAATGCTTTGTATGGAAAGATAAAGGGGCTGGTGAAAAGCCTGCTGCTGGCAGGCTTGGGCATGTAAACACGACAGATGAGTGTCCAAAAATGAGCAATAGCTGCTAAGCTCATTATATTACTTCGCTTCATCAGAATTAGAATAAAATTTTATTAGAACAACAACAAGACAGACACATAACAGACAAACAGAACAGAAGGGTCACTGGGTTTCAACAGCATCTTCTACAGAGCTTGAAATAAACATGTGTATCTAGGCCCTATTCACCTGCACATAGTCTGATTCCATAGGTATTACTGTTTTAACTTGAAGTGAAAGTTGCATAGCATAAAAAAAAATTTAAAGTGAACGATTCAGTGGCATCTAGTACATTCATGATGTTGTGAAACCGTTACCTCTATCTAGTTTCCAGATATTTTCAAATCGGCCCCCAAAGAAAACTCCATTCCCAATAAGCAGTTACTCCCAATTTCCATCCTCCCCTGCCCCCACAGCCCATGTTACCTTCAATCTGTATTCTGGACATGTTATATAAATGGAATTACACAATATGTGACCTTTTCCGTCAAGCTTCTTTCCCTTAAAAAAAAAAACAAACAGAAAAAAACAAACAAAAAAAAAATGTCATCCAGTTGATTCCAAATCATAGCAATCCTATAGGACAGGGTAGAACTCCCCCATAAAGTTTCCAAGATTACCTGGCAGATTTGAGCTGCTGACCTTTCGGTTACTAGTGACAGCACTTAGCTGCTATGTCACCAGGGTTTCCTCTTTTGCTTACCATAACACCTTTTAGGTTCATCCACATCATAGCATCACTACTTCATGCCTTTTTAGGGCTGAATACTATTCCATTGTAGGTGGAAACTATAATTTGTTTATCTGTTCATCCCAGCTGCTGTGGAAACATTTTAGCAATACCTCAAGAAATTAAATGTGTAATTACCGTGTGTCGTGGATTGAATTGTGGGCCCCCAAAATATGTGTAACCATGGGGCTGGGCCATGATTCCCAAAGGGATTTTCCTATACTGTATGTTAGAGGATTAAGGCGGGACTGTAAATCCCTTCATAAGATCACCTCCCTGCGCCGTCTGAAAGGGAGTTTCCCTGGAACATGGCTTGCCCTACCCTTTATCCTTTCATGCTACAAGAGCTAAAAGGAAAGGGAAGAAAACAGACAGTTGGGAACCTCACACCATCAAGAAAGCAGCATCAGGAGAACAGTGTATCCTTCAGACCTGAGGTTCCTGTGCCAAGATGCTTCCTGAGCAAGGACCGATGCAATGAAAGAACTTTCCTCCAGAGCCGACAAGGGGGAAAGCCTTCCCCTGGAGAGGACATACTGAATTTGGACTTGCAGGCTACTGGACTGTGTAAGAATAAACCTTCCTTTGTTAAAGCCATCCACTCTATGATATTTCTGTTAGAGCAGCACTAGCTGACTAAAAGACCACGTGACTCAGCAATTTCATCTCTTGGTATAAACCCCAAAGAATTGAAAACAGGTACTCAAGTGAATACATGTACACACATATTCATAGAAGCAATATTCTTTATAGCCAAAAGGTGGAAACATGTTGCTATGGATTGAGCTGTGACCCCCAAAATATATGCTGAAATCCTAACTCCTTGACCTTCAATTGTGACCTTTTTGGAAATATGGATTTTCTTCTGTTATGTTAATGAGGACATATCACAGTAGAGTGATTCCTAAACCCAGTCGTTTCTGAGTGGTGCCTTACAAAAAGGCCAGAACAGACACAGTGACACACATGTAGGCGGAAGGCCAACACCGAGTGAAGCTCCCTCTACAAGCCAAGAAATGCCAAGGAGTTCCCAGGGCTGTTGAGTAGAAAGGACCCACCCTTAGAGTCAATGCCCTGATGGGACTTCCACCTTCAAAACTGGGAGAGGACACATTCATGTTCTTTAAAGCCACTCAGTTGTTTTATTGTTTGTTATGACAGCAATAGGTAAGTAAAACACAGCTCCTAGGTATTTTTAAGCAAGGTTCTTATGCTAATCTGATGCATAGGTAGATTTTTATATTTATGGATCATTTGAGTCATCAAAACTTGAGTAAGGATTCCTTCCTTTGGGACACTTTTTTTTTTTTTAAATCACATCAAATTTTTCTTTCTTTCTTTCCCTCTCATTTATTTTTCTCTAGCAGTAAAAAATTCTTAAAAGCTTTTTCCCACTAAACCATCTGCTGGAGTAATCTCCTGCTAAGTTTCAAATGCCAAACCTTTTCCCAGTAGCAATTTTTGGGGGGGGGGGTTGGGGAGAGTAGGGAGAATGAATTACATTTCTTGCTTAAGAAAGAAAATACGTTAAAACTAATGTTCACCATGGACCAGTTGCTGCTGCTTATATATTGTTTTAAAGTGATAGACACACCTTCTGTGTGTTTGTAGAAGACCTCCCTCACAAGGTGAGTTCTGGTCTAGAGGACAAGGAATGTGGATTGGTTACAAGTACCAGGATGCTCTGGAGGGCAGTGGTAAAAGCATTGGTTTGAAGCACTGTAGGATGCTTTATTGACTTCTCTATGCCCACAGAGTTTATGGAAGCAAGCCATACAGTGTTTCAAGCCTTGCCTGAAGATTTATATGGCTTGTACCCTTGTTACATGTCCCCTCCCAGTTCAAAACCTTCCCGCATTACTGTAAAGTACCACATCCTGTGACAGGAAGCAGGAGTGTTATCAAGAGACATGGGAAGAACAAACTTGAAAATGCTTCCTTGGCCTCCATTTAGAGATGATTTTCCTTAAAAGCCTCATTAATGATGTTCTAATCTAAGCCTTGGAAATTCATTGGCTATGGCAGATGGGTAGCTGTCCACCAAAACCTCATGCTCCTCTCTGCCATGTGGAGTTGCTGCTGGGAGGCAGCTTCCCAGCCAGGGGTCATATCACTCAGTTTCCCTTGCATCAGTCCATGGTCATGTGATTAGTCCTTGCCAATGGGGCATGAACAAAGGGATGCTTATCCCTTCTGGGTCAGGGCAAGTGCTGTCTGCATTCCTCTTTCCTTCTCTGCCAACTGAGGACAGATGCTTCCACAACCTTAGTGGGGAGTGAAACCACCTAATAGAAATAGTCTGGACCCTTTGATCACTGCATGGGTGAAAGTCCCCAGAAACATCCTCATGGTGCTTTTACGTAAGTGAGAAATACACTCTCGTGTTAAACTACCAGAATTTGGGGATTCTTGTTATGGGACTGGTGTAGTGCAATGGATTGCTTTTATACAGGCTGTCTCATCATGGTCTTGTAACTCTCACCCAGGTGATTGGGTGGGACTATGCAAATAAGGTGATTGTGGCCCACTGAGAGAATTAGTTTTGCCAGTCTGCGAGGCTTAAAATGAGCCATCTGAGAGGTGGAAAGAGAGTACAAGGTCCGACAACTAAGTCCACAAACTTAATTGTCCTAAGTTCTACATACCTCACTGCTGAATATCACTATGGTGGTCACCTTCAAAGTATACCCCTTAGGAAGCTATGCACTGGTGCCAAAGCCTAGTCCATCTTTCAAAGCGGTTTTGGAACTCTTTCTGAGATGGTCTTGTGCACGGTGGCAAGTTGGCAAACTTAACTGCATAGTTGTCTGTGAGGGAGTTTTTAGCTAGGAAAGAAATAACTGTATCAGAACACCTTCCCTGCTCACCTGATCTGGCCTCCAGTGACTTTTCTCTTGACCTGAAGATAAAGGAAATATTAAAAGGAAGACATTTGATGACATTTAGGACATCAAGGGTAATATGACGATGACAGGGTTGATGGCTATTCCAGGAAAAAGAGTTCCAAAATTGCTTTGAAGAGTAGACTAGGCACTGGTGTCAGTGCATAGCTTCCCAAGAGGAGTATTTTGAAGGTGACTGTAGTGATATTCATCCATAAGGTACGTAGCATTTTTTCTAGGATGTGTTCACAAACTTAACTGTCAGGTCTCATATCTAATCACCACCAAGTAAAGAAGAGCCACATGTGAACCTGAGATCTTTGTGCCGAGAAGTTCCTGGCATGAGGATGCTCAAAGAGACAGAGTAAAAGACAGAGAAAGAACTGTAACATCAAAGATGAGGAGATGAGTTGGCAGAGAAACAGCGGCAGCAAAGGCAGAAGATGGCATGGTGGGTTTCCTGCACACCTGGGGAAAGTCGAGTGCCTCATGGCCGGAGGATTACTGGCAGAGTAAGGCACCTCTGGGCCCTTGGTGGAGCTAGGTTTGTAGACCTACAGAATTAGAGCCGAGGGCCTTTCAGCTGAGGCTTACTGTCAGAGTGGGATGCCTCTGGGCACTTTTGGCCAAGCTGAAAAAGCTTTGTGGCACTTGTCAGAGCCAGGGGGGCCAGGCTTAGGGGTCAAGATCAAGAAAGAGACCTGCCTGCAAGCACAGCTGCGAAGAGGCTGTCCTGATGGAAAAATGCTCTACTTGAGCATTCCTGAACCTGGACTGTAACCTCTTCCTTCTCTAAAAAAACCCACAATCATGAGTATTGCATGTGAGCTCTGTATGACCACTGCAGCGAATTAGCAAACTCAGCGGAGAAATGGAAAGTGCCATGGTAGGGGTAGATGATGTCAGAATTGGTAAAAAAGGGCTGGTGAGAGGAGACATGTCTGACCTCTGTCTCATAGGAATCAGTCTTGGGCTGCTGATCTTGATTCTTCTTCCTCCTTGTGAAGATAAAGGAGGTCACACGGCACTCTGTGACATTTTTACGCTTGGATTACCCTCATGAACCATATATTGGCCAGTCAACAGGATACTGAAGATGTCCATCTGGAGTAAGGCACTATAGGTCTGGACACAGGGTTGCTAATAAGAGCAGTAGCTCCTTCTCATGTCCAGCATGAAGCGTATGGGGCAGGTAAAACATTTGTGTCCTTTGACATACATTGTGGGAGAAAAGAGAATAATAGGGTAGATTTTTTTCTTTTAAGAATCAAAGAGACCTGTGAAAAAGCATCTGGTTGCTAACCAAAAGATTGCCCGTTCAAACCCACCAGCCACCTTTTGGAAACCCTATGGAGACGTGCTACTCTCTCCTCTAATGTTGCTATGAGTCAGAACTAATTCAACGGCAATGGGTGTCGGTATTCTTCTTTAAGCTGGGGGAGTATTCCATACTCTAGTCTTGTGTGAATATTCCCCTTTCAAGCCCCGCTGTAACAGGCTTTGCATCCTACACAGCTCTAGCCAAACAGAGATAACTCTGTCAGTAATGAAGAAAGAGGATCACTGTGCAAATAACACATTTCAGTATCAATAGCAATAAATATCCTTGAAAGTCTACCACGGACTATGCAGTAGGCTGGGTACAGTAAGGGCAAAGAAAACCTGCCAAATTATATGTCTTCAGAGTGCTTACAAAGCAGTTAGGATGACAGAACATAATAATAGGAAATATTAAAGAACAGAGGCCAAGTATAAAATGAGTAGTGAGGAGGAAACTGATAGGCTTTTTGGAAGGCACAGCGACACTCAGCCATGTGACACAGTGTCCCAGGCAGAGAGAATCCCTGTTCGGCAGCTGACATCTGGGTGAATTGCAAATCAGAATAAACAAGGTCCTCGCAGCACTGCTGGCTTCACATGTTTTTTAAAATCATTCTTAAGATCTGGGTGAACATAGGCAAGTGGATCTTGTACTGTATGTAAATGTTGAAAGACTGAGTAGTGATTGCAAATGCACATTTTAAAATTCTTCTGGAAGTACTGCCATTATGTAATTCTGAAGAGAGCTAAGATCATGCTTAAAAAATGAATATAAATTTTTTGAGGATAAAATTAGACATGTAAAAAGTTAACAGTTAGAGTGGACACTGACCTTAGAGGTAAAGCAGGGGACTTGGAAGCTCCCGGCTAGAGTTGGTGTTTACCCTCTACTTGCTAGATCATGGGGAGACTGGGGAGACTTCTTGGGTGGAGGTTCATAGGACAAAGACTTTCTCAATTGATACAGAAGTATTTCATTATTTTAACAACTCATACAGCTGAACCTGTGCATAATGGCTAAACACTGACCCAGCATAGAATCACTATAAAAGCAGAAAATACTACTGAGAAATACTACTACTAATATCACCTCTCAGAGATAACTACTACTAACACTTTGGGGCATGCCCTTCCAGACCTTAAGGCATTTTCTGTGCAAACATGAACAAGGTCTTGCTATGCATTCTGCATTGCATGCTGTCCTTTCTCCCTTCTCAATTAACAGTGTATTGTGAACATTATGCTTTGTGAGCACATGAAGAATTACCTTATGCTCTCATTTTTTTCCCCCTTTATCTTCTAATTAGAAGGTTTGGACCTAGATCAATACCATTATTGGAGTGTTTTTATGCACCACCAAGCTGCATCGTTTTACTCTAGCAGCATTTTAAGTGTACGCTGTTCTATGGGTTGCTGAGCCCTCTCCTGCAGCTACTGTTCCTTCTAGTATCCCCCTTAGCTATTTTTTTTAGCCCCTCTCACTCCCTTTCCTGCAGGGCTCACTTTGGTCTTGACTTTCTGAGTGAGCTCCAGCCTTAGGAAGGGTCCATTGTGCATCATTAAATTCTCAATACGTTCAGCGGTACTTCTCTGTATTCCTGCTCTCCTGGGCTTAGTGTTCTTTCTCCAACACTCTGTTAACCAAAACCCAATCCTGTTATTATCAAGTTGATGCTGACTCATAGCAACCCTATAGGGCACAGTAGAACTGCCCGATGGAGTTTCCAAGGAGCACCTAGTAGATTTGATCTGCTGACCATTTTGGTTAGCAGCTTTAGCATTTAATCACCATGCCACCAGGATTTCCAGCACCCTGTCAGATACTGAAAGTATCTTCAGTGGTCTCCTGCCCCTGGAAGACTTCAAAATCCAGATTGCATTGTTTGAGTTTCAAGCTGTAGGTAAGGGGAACAGATGAATGTTAGGCACAAAACAGTGTACGAGGAGGTCACTGGGGCAGTGAGAGGCGGGATAGAAGGCAAGATGCACAGCAGAATGACTTAAGCCTCGATATGTGGGCACGGTAGCTAGAGAGCTGTCCATGGTGCTACTCTGAGTGCTGAAGTATCACTGGGTGAAACTCCATTGACAGAGTCAGTTCTGATTCATAGGCATTCTTCAGGACATAGTAGAACTGCCTCATAGCAGCTGGTAGATTCAAACTACTATCTTTTCATTTAGCAGCTGGAGCTTGGAAGCTGTGTAAGGCAGAAACTTGCCAGAGAAAGAAAACAAAAATATTTTCCACCAAAATGAGTGATAGAAAGATAGTCAGACTGCACCCTGTCAAAGGTGAAAAACATGTGAGACTCAGAAAAGCAAAGTGGTCCTATCAAGTTCCAGCTCTCACAGGTTTCACCGTAGTTGGATGTTTTTGTCAGCGACAGCAGCAGCATCAACTACATAGAATCCACAGGATGGAAGGTGTTCTTTTCTGTCTGTGTGATTTTTATGTAAGAAGAGTCAGAACAAATAACTGACTATCACAGGATGCTGTTGAATATTATGTCTAGATGCATCCTCTTGAACATCTTACAGTTATTTCATTCAGCATGTTGAAATGAATTCACCTCCCTTACTCATCAAATCTGCTCTGCTTCCACATTTCCCTGTCTCCATGAATGACACCATTGTCCTTAAAAGTGGAAATCAGCCTAGATTCTACCTTCTCTCTCACCTGCCTTATGTGATTTTCCACTAAGTTATGTTGCATTTGTAAAAAACTTATCTAGACACCATCCTTTTTGCTTTCCACTGCCAATTTTGTGGCCTGAGCACCATTCTCTCTTACCTGGACCATGGCAATGGAATATAGCTATCTTCTTTTTGTCTTGCTTCTTTCTATGTACCCTCCCATAGCCATCAGAGTTTAAAACAGACACATACACGTAAATATAGTCAGGTCACTCTTTTGTTTAAATCCTTTAATGACTTTCTGTTACCTTCAGAGTAAAAGAATGAACAATCCCCTTAAGGTGATCTATCAGGCCCTTATAACATAGCATCTGCCTGCAATCCTTTACTAGAAACCAGCCCCTTCACAGTGTATTGTAACTCAGAACCTTCAACCATGCTATTCCCTCTGCCTGCAATCATTGCCTCCACTTAGCTAACACCTGCTTTAGTTCTTATCTCAAACGTCACCTAGTCTAAGAAGTCTTACAGGAGGCCCCACACTAGTTTGTTGTTGTTGTTGTTAGGCACTGTCAAATCAGTTCTGACTCGTAGTGGTGTGGTGTATGACAGAACAAGACACTGCCTGGTCCTGTGCTATCCCTACAACCATCACTATACTTGAGTCCATCATTGCAGCCACCGTGTCAGTCCATCTCATTGAGGGTCTTTCTCTATTTTACTGACGCACTAGTTTAGATCTACCTATTATGTGTTCCCAAAATAGTTTACACCGTCGCAATATTCAGTGAGCTTGTTGAACGTCTGTTTTCCTATCTAGGTTTTGTTTCATGGGGGGGAGGGGAGAACCCACATCTTCCTTGTAGACATTTGTATTCACCAAGCCTGCCAGAGAGCATGTGTTCAACAAACAATTGAATAAATAACACTTGGATCCAGGAGTCCAAGGATTCAGACCAAAAGCAGACTGAGTTGAGTATGTCAAGGACCAGGTTCCTGATTGTTCACAAGGCTGAAGTGACCTGAGAAGCATGGGTTACAAGTATACAACAGCTTCCTATTGCAGAGAAAAGGCCAACAGATATTCGGACTGCCTCTAGATCTTCCTGGCAGGCTGCTGGATTGTGTCAAATGGGGCTGCCAGCCAGGACGTGCCATGTCAGGAGACCTCAGGGGAAGGAGCAGATCTCAAGTTGCAGCAGATGGTGAGTACTGTCTTTAGTCTTTAACATTTAAGGAAAAGAACTGGGAATAGACACTCAGTTCAGTGACGGTTACAATGCATTTAAATAAACCTTGCAAATCACTTACAGAAGTGCATACGCCCCCAAAATTCTTCATAGTCCATTTCTCTCCTCAATGTCTAGTGCAGAGTGTGATGTGGAGAACCCTCAGTGCAGGTGGGCTGCCTGCTGAAGAAACGTACTTCCAGAGACATATTGGCACTGAGCTGGCTGTAGGTAATTGATTATCTTCCCAGTGAGAGTTCATTTCACCTAAATGCACAGACTGGCTTACGCCTGTCTGTACCCCTCATCTTGACTTAGTTTCTTTTTCTACCCAAGCTAATACTGAGGCAGGAGGTCAGACACCACCTGGACCATTATACTTTCCCAGAGAACCAAAGTTTCTGAAAAAGGCAGTAGGGCTGGTGTATTTCAGTTGACTTCCATCTGAAAATAGAAACAAGAATGGCTGCCTGATAGGATTGTGTCTTAGGTTATCTAGTGTTACCCAGTCTAAGACAGGTTGTCGTAAACCGGAAATGAAATTATATGTGTAAAGTGACCCAGCCCATGTGTGACATACATAGAGAGTATTCAGAAAATTATAATTTCAAAGGCAGTATGTCATGGTGGTATGGTCATGGTGTTGTCGTCATAGCTATGGTTTATAGTGCAGAGAATAAATCCTGGCTCTGCCACTGTCTGGCTCTGTGAACTTGGACAACTTATTTTATTTTACTGAGCTTCTGTGTCATCATAAGAAGAATAGGCTAAATAACAGCGTTTAGCTCACAGAGTTCATGTAGGAATAAATGTTATAATGCATATAAATTGCCTGACCATAGTAAGTACTCAGTAAAAAGATAGCACCTGCTAGCATCACCATCATCATCTTTGTTGGATAAAAAACAAAAAACCAAACCCACTGTCACTGAGTCAATTCCAACTCACAGCGACCTTGCAGGACACAGTAGAACTGCACCACTGTTTCCAAGGACCAACTGGTGGATTTGAACTGCTGACCTTTTAGTAAGCAGCTGCAGCTCACTTAGCTCTCAACCACAGTACCACTAGGGCTCCTTTTATTAGATAAACAAACAACAACAAAAAAAACCCACAAAAGACCCCCCCAAGCCCCCAAGTCCATTGTTATCAAATGGAGTCTAACTCACAGCAATCATATAGGACAGAGTAAAACTGCCCCATAGGATTTCCAAGCAGCTGCTAGTTAATTTGAACTGCCATTCTTTCGGTTAGCAGCTGAGCTCCTAACCACTATGCCACCAGGGCTCCCTTTTATTGGATAGGGGTGACAGACGGAGTTTGCTGACCATCTGAAAACCATCTGGGAAAATTTGGTCTTCGTTGTATATTTGTACATACTTCTATATATATTCCAGTTGCTCAGTCTGAAAAGCTTGGAGTCATCTTTGAATTTTGTTTTTTCTCACATCACATATTCAGTCCATCAGGTACTACTGTTATCTCTCTCTCTCTCTCTCTCTTTTTTTTCAAATCACTTCCTCTGCTAATGTTCTTGTCTGTGCCACTGTTATTTCTCTCCTGGATACTGTTATAGCCTCAGCTGGTCTCTCTGCTTACATCTTTGCCCTCTACTGCCTGGTGCAACACAGCCACCAGAGAGATCTTGGTAAAAACCCAAGTCTGTTCAAATCTTTTCTGTGCTCCAGACTCTCCAGTGGTTCTCCCTCTCCCTAGTGCTCTAGAATAAAAACTGGTCATTCAAATGACCTATGAGAGCCCATGTGGTCTGTCCACACTCCCCTTTCCCCCTGAATCCTTTCCCTCTGTATCTCCCACCTCTGTCCTCCCCATTCATTCCATTCCAGCCACACTGGTTTCCTTGCTATTTCTTGAACACTCCAGGCACATTCTTACTTTGAGAAATGTCCATTGTCTGTTCCATCTTTACAGAAGGCTTTTCCCCTAGATCTCTGCATGGCTTCATTCTTCCCATCCTTAAAGTCTCTGCTCAAATGTTATCTGCTCTAGGAGACCTTCCTTGACCACCCTGTTCAAATACCAACAGGCAAGTCTTCCCAGTTTCTGATTCTCCTTCCTTTCTGTGCTTTCTCTGTCTTTTCTTTGCATTTCGTTCATTTAACATGCCATGTACTGTACTGATTTATTATGTTTATTGATTATTGTTAATTTTCCTCTGCTAGCATATCAGCTTTGTAAGGACAGAGATCTTCATTTTGTTTGTTATTCTACCTCCAGTGCCAACAGCAGTGCCCAGCATACAGTGGGAATTCATTAAGCATTTGTTAAAGAAAAGGAAGACAATAAAGGGAAGGAACAATCTCAAAGATCTAGGCAACTTACAAATGAAAAATCACAAGGCCTACAAAACACTGAAACACTCAAAATACAACAAAATAGTGGGAACAGAATTCAAAAGCATATTAAAAGACTCATACACTGTGAACAAGTGGGATTTATTCCAGGAATGCAGGGATGGTTCAACATTAGAAAATCAGTCAGTGTAATGCATCACATCAAACAAAGGAAAACCACCACATGATCATTTCTATGGATGCAGAAAAAGCCTTTGATAAAACCCAACTCCCTTTCTTAATGAAAATTTGCAAGAAGATTGGAAGACAAAGGAAGTTCCTCGATGTGATACAGCCCAGCCCAGCCCATTGCCACTGAGTCAATTCCAACTCTTAACGACCCTATAGGATAGAGAAGAACTGCCCCATAGAGTTTCCAAGGAGTGTCTGCTGGATTTGAGTTGTTGACCATCTGGTTAGCAGCCATAGCTCTTAAGCATGCCACCTAGGTTTTCCTGTGATACAGAGTGTATATGAAAAGCCAACAACCAACACTGTACTTAACAGAGAAATATTGAGAGCTTTCCTTTTAAAATCAGGACCAAGACAAAGATGCCTGCTTTCACCACTTCTACTGTATGCTGTATTAGAAGTCCTAGCCAGAACAATGAACAAATAAAAAAATAAAATAATATAGATTGGAAAAGAAGAAGTAAACTTATCTCTCTTATTGGATGATATGACCGTGTATATAGAAAATCCCAAGGAGTATGCAAAAAATCTTCTAGAGCTAATAGAGAAATTCGGCAAAGTTGCAGGGTACAGGATCAACAAGCAAAATAAGTTGGGTTTCTATACACCAGCAATGAGAAATCTGAAAAGGAAATTAGGGAAACTATTTCATTTGCAACAGGACCTAAGAGAATAAAATACCTACATAGAAATTTAACCAGGCATATGAAAGACTTACACCAGGAGAATTTATAAGACACTGCTGAAAGAGATTAAAGAAGACTTAAGTAAATGGAGAGATGTTTCATGTTCATGGATTGGAAAATGATATTTTTAAGATGTCAATACTACTCAGAATGACCTATAAATTCAATGCAATCTCAATCAAAATTCCAACAGCCTTCTTTACAGAAATGGAAAAATCAATCCTCATTTTATAAGAAATAACAAGAGGTCCCAGACAGACAAAGCACTGTTGAAAGCGAAGAACAAGGTAGAAACACTCACAGTTTCTGATTTGAAACCATATCATACAGTTACTGTAATCAAAACAAAAAATTTGGGAGATAGCTACCTGGCCAATTGACTAGAAAAAACCTATATACTGTACTTATTCCAAAGAAAGGTGATCTAGTAGAATGTGGAAATTATCTAATAATATCATTAATATCACATGCAAGTAAAATTATGCTGAAGCTAATTAAAAAATGGTTGCAGGAGCACCTTGACAAAAGTGGCCAGAAATTCAAGCCAGATACGAAGAGCGTGTGGAATGAAGTATATCATTGCTGATGTCAGATGGATCTTGGCTAAAAACAGAAAATACCAGAAAGACATTTACCTATGTTTTATTGACTATGCAAAGGCATTTGACTATGCCAGCACAACAAATTATGGATAACTTCTCAAAAAACCGGAATTTAAGAACAACTAGTTGCACTCAGGAGGAACCTGTATGTAGAGAATAGCTTGAACAGATCAAGGAAATACTGTGTGGTTTAAAATTAGGAAAGGTGTGTTTCAGGATTATATCCTTTTCTGTACTTATTCAACCTGTATACTGAGCAAATGCTCTGAGAGGCTGGATTATAAGAAGACAAATATGTCATCAGGAATGGTAGAAGGTGCGTTAACAATTTGTGATATGCAAATGACACAATCTTGTTTGCTGAAAGTGAAGAGGACTTAGGGCACTTACTGATGAAGATGAGTGACCACATCCTAAGAAAAATGAGCCCAGGAGACAGAAGGACCCATATGATAGGGAGACTATATCAGCATGAGACCAGAGAACCAGATGGTGCCCAGTCACTGCCAAAGACAGCCTTGACAGGGGAAACAATGTAGAGTCCCTGATGTCACACAAGAAAAGGAGGTGTGCAGATCAAGAACTCTACTAAAAGACAAGAAATGGTGGTCTGACAACCTGGAGTGTCCCCTGCAAACATGGCCCCTATACTTGCTGCTGTCCCAGACCTGAAACCAGTACCAAGGTCAGCACTTCAGACGAAGAATGGACTGGAGTCCATTGGGAACACAGAGTGAGAAAGTGGTGTGTGTACTTTATGGCTTTACACTTATAGAAGGCTGTGCTACTGGTTTCTTTCAAGACGGGAGAGGAGAGAGGAGATAAGAAAGAGAAGATAGGAGAGAGGAGATAGGAGAGAGAAGAGGATGGAGAGGAGGGGACAGCTGTTTGTTGTGAGAATACTAGAAGTAAAGAGTGAAAAGGAGCAGTGTGCTGCCACAGGATGGGGACAGCAGATAGAGTTGTAGAGAGGCAGGTATGCAAAATCGACCTGGATTGTATACTTCCACGTAATCATTAAAAAAAATTAAGACCACAGCCTTTAGCATGGGTTACACCTCCATTGTTAAGAAAATAAAGCTCTTTACACCTGGACTAATAAGCATATCATGATAAATGGAGAAAATATTGAGTATGCTGAGGATTTCACTTTACTTGGATCTATAATCAACAACCATGGGAGCACTAGCCAAGAACTCAAACACTGCCATTGCATTGGGCAAATCCTCTGCAAAAGACCTCCTTTAAGGTGTTGAAAAGTGAAGATATCACCTAGATGGAAATCCTGGTGGTGTCGTAGTTAAGAGCTATGGCTGCCAACCAAAAGGTCAGTAGTTCGAACCCATCAGGTGCTCCTTGAAAACCATATGGAGGTAGTTGTACTCTGCCTCATAGGGTCACTATGAGTCAGAATCAATTCCACAGCAGTGAGTTCATTTTAGTTTTTTTTTGTATCACCTAGATGACTGAGGTGTGCCTGACCTAAGCCATGGTATTGTCATCTGCCTTACATACGTGCTAAGGCTGGACAATCAATACAGAAGACTAAAGAAGAACTGATGCATTTGAATTACTGTGTTGGGGAAGAATACTGAATATACTATGGACCGACAGACAAACAAACAAACCTGTCTTAGAAGAAGTACAGCCAGATTACTCCTCAGAAACAAGGATGGTGAGACTTTGTCTCAGGTACTATGGACAAGTTATCAGGAGGACCCAGTCCCTGGAGAAAAGACATCATGCTTAGTAGAGGATCAGCAAAAAAAAAAAAAAAAAAAGGAAGACCCTCAACAAGATTAAGACACAATGGCTGCAACAATGGGCAGAGAATGCTGTGGGATCAGGCAGTGTTTCATTCTCTTGTATGCAGTGTTGCTATGAGTCAGAAAAGGGTCGATGGCACCTAACAACAGGTATAACAATTGATAGAGACAAGTGGAATACAGTTGAGAGTCCAGAAATAAACCCACACATCTATGGTCAGTTGAGTTTTGACAAGGGTGCTAAGTTCACTTGATGGGAAAAGAAGAGTCTCTTCAATAAATGGGGTTGGGAAAATTGGATTTTCATATGTAGAAAAGCGAAACACACCTCACACCACACAAAAAAACAAATTCAAGATGGATTAAAGACTTAAACATGATAATTACTACTGTAAAATTCTTAGAAGAAATGTAGGGGTGACACTGTCAGGCCTGGTCTTTAACAAAGGATTAAAAAAAATTGCCATCTAGCTGATTCCCATTCATGGTAACCCATAAGGATGGAGTAGGACTGCCTCATTGAGGGCTTCAGAGGAAAAGTTGTTGTCAGGTGCCATCAAGTCAGTTGTGACTCATAGCGACCCTATAGGTCCAAGTAAAACTGCCCCGTCGAATTTCCAAGAAGCGCCTGGTGGACTTGAATTGCTGACCTCTAGGTTCACAGATGTAGCACTTCACCATCATGCCACAGTTTTCCAAGAAGCTGTTAGTGGATTTGAATTGATCTTTTGGTTAGTAGCCAAGCTTTTAAACACTGTGTAATCTGGGCTCCAACAACAGATTGTCTAACATAATAAGAAAAGCACAAACAGCAAAAGACAAAATAAATAAAAATTAAAAACTTTTGTTCATCGAAAGACTTCACCAAAAAAAAAGTTGAAAGACAAACTACTGACTGCGAGAATATCTCCAGAAAGCGTATATCTGATAAGAATCTGATATCCTGTATATAAAACTTCAACAATTTAATAACAAAAACCAAATAACCCAGTGAAAAAATGGGCAAAGACTTGAAAAGGCATTTCACTGAAGAGGACATTCAAATAGCTAGCAAACACATGAAAAGATAGTGTCATTAGCCATCAGAGAGAAGCAGATCCAAGCCTCAATGAGTTACCATTTCACTTCCACCAGGATGGCTAAGATGAAAAAAAAGAAAAGAAAAAGTCAGAAAATAATGCATTTTCTCCAGAATGTGGAGAAATCGGAACCTTTATTCATTGCTAGGATACTGTAAAATGGCACAGCTGTTGTGGAAAACAGTGTGGCAATTCCTCAAAAAACTAAAAATAGACCTACCCTACGACCCAGAAATTCCACTCTTAAGTATGCGCCCAAAAGATCTGAAAGCAGATACTGGTACAAACACAACTTTCATTGTGGCACTATTCACAATTCACTATTCACAATAGCAGCCCCAAAGTGGAAATACTGTAAGTGCCCATCATCAGATCAACGGTTAAACAAAATGTGGTATATATACATATGAAGGAACACTACTCAGCCAGTAGGAGAAATGAAGCCTTATTATGTGTTATGGTATTGGTGGAGCTTGAAGACACAATGCTGAGTGAAGTAAGTCAATCGAAAAAGAACAAGTATTGTATGATTTCACGTATATAAAAAGACCAGAAAAGGCAAGTCTATATAGACCAAAGCTTTTCAGCCAGAGGCAGGAGAAGTGAAAAAAGGGGTTTATAGCTTATGCAGCACTGAGTTTCAGTTTATAGTGATGGCAAAGTCACACTGATAGGGTTGTACAGATGATTCATGTAATTTCTGTCAAGAAGTTGTACACTTATAAAAAGTTGAATCGCAAAAGTTGTGTGATAGATATATTTACAACAGTGACCAGAAAAAAAAATGTAGCTGGTAAGGCTGTTTATGTGCAACCAAACACCTTATGGGATTTGGCTTCTTGGTTTGGAGGTTTAGGGTCCTAATTTCTTGGAGGGTTCCAGTTAACTGGCTGAACAGTGGCTTAGTGCTTCCCTTCTACCTCCTTGTCCTTTGCATTTTCAAAGCTTGTGAGTGGTCATTCTAGGAAATACAGTTGATCTTCAGCTGGGACAAGAGTGGAAGAAGTAGCATCAGGAACAGGAAGATGAAATGGAATGTGTGACTAGTTGCCTCTATGAACAAATCCCTCTATTGCCACAAGATCAGGAGAACTGGATGGTACCTAGATGTCATTGCTAAACATCTGATCAAAGATTCTGTAGAAGAATTCTTATTTAAAGGGAGAAAATGCAGAACAGACTTTAACATCTTCATGGACTCCAGACTTTCTGAAGCTGTGGAGGGTAGATGAACCCCTGAAAAAATTGCCCTGAGATAATCTTTAAAACTTAAAGCAAAAATATTTCTTGAAGTCTTAAAACCAAACACGAGTTTAGCTGAACTCATAGACTAGGGTCTTTATGAGTCTGAATTGACTTGAAGTGGAAACTGTATGTTCTGCTGTGTGTATTCTCAACAATAAACAAAATAAATTATATTAAAAAAAGACATTTAAAATAATTTGATACCAAGAGTCTGATTTTATTTTTCAGATTACAACCGAATTTTAAAATTCTATTGAAGAATAGGAAATCCTGGTGGTGTAGTGGTTAAGTACTACATCTGCTAACTGAAAGTTTGGCAGTGCATAATCCACCAGACGCTCCTTGGAAACTCTATGAAGCAGTTCTACTCTGTCCTATAGGGTTGCTATGAGTTGGAATTGACTCGAAGGCACTGGGTTTGGGTTTATGGAAGAATCAAATGATCTGGCACTGGACCTGCACTCTGTCATGGAAATCATGGGCAGGGTGAGGACAAGCGTGTCCTTTCTCGACTAGGCAGGCTCTATCCAGTGTGTCGAAGTGCCAGTTTGTTCCATTTGCTTCACTTACAATGCCTTTCTGGCCCCTGTAGGAGGCCATTGCTCTGGGTATAAGCAATGGTTCGCACGTGGCTACTAATCGAGAGGTTGGAGGGTCAAACCCACACAGCAGTGCCATGCAAGAAAGGCCTGGCAATTCACTTCCATAAAGATTAAAGGCAAGAAAACTCCAAGGAGCAGTTCCACTCTGCAATATGAGGGGTCTCCATGAGTTAGAATCAACTTCACAGCACCGGAGTTTTGGTTTCGGCCCCCTTAGACACCTGGATTTGCTTCCTTTAATAAACTCTGCCGGCAGCTGCAGGGTCTGTCATCCCTAGGCTCTTGGGGACTGGTTCACTTCCTCTGCCTGGGGTTGTTATTCATGTTTTAAGTGATTGGATGCTGGGAATGATGGATGGTGGGAGATCAGTCTCCAGCCACCTTTGAACACATAAAAACATTCGTGAATACATGAAATAATAATGTTGCTGTGCTGGGAACATCGATCAGAAGGGTGAAGTTTAAGTAGCATTGTTAATTGGATTTCTGCAGTGAGGCATGCACTTGGTTGGGGTTTATCTGATGAAATGTAGGTGGTGACAACAGCTTCCAGCAATGACTCAGGGTGACTTCGTGGTCTGCGCACTGAGCAGCTTTTGGTGGTAGGCTGGGGAGAGGAGTGGAGAGCTGGAGAGGTCATTAGGAGCCCTTGTGGACCAAACTTCTTATCAGTAAGCTGTATGGAGTACATCGTTTCTCAGATGTGCCCACAATTTTAATGAATGTCATAATGACCAGTATCGGGACTTGCACAAAGCTCTGTAAATACTTGGATAGATTGTGTTTTATCTCAAGTGCTGCAGCGTGTGGCGTTCCACGTTACCATCAACATCATCTATTGAGAACTCTTTTCCAGGTTCTTTATTAAGGTTTAATTAAATTTTATGTGCTATCAATTAGGATTAATCTACATTTACTCTGAATTAGAAGGTGCCAGTTATAAACACCACTTCTCATTTATTCCTGAATACAGAATGAAGGATTCTAAGCCATCCTTTGGGAAAAAAAGAAAAACAAAAACCCAGCCTCACCCACCAAATGCACACCTTAAAGAGTTTTGTGCCCAGGAAGCTGAAAGCTCCATTTGAAAAAAAAAAAAAGCAAAGAGATGAGAATTCCTCCAGAAAGACAGAAAGATGTGATATATAGAAAATGGGTAATAATGGAAAGAAGAGGTAGCCCAAGCTGTGAAAACACCAGAGACTTGGGAGATGTTTCAAGAAATTTGCGTTTTCTATTTCTATACTTGTAGAAAATATGTGGACATGTAGCAGCAGATGGAACCCTGGTGGTGCAGTGGTTAAGAGTTTAGGTTGCTAACAAGAAGATCAGCAGTTTGAACCCATGAGCTGCTTCTTGGAAGCCCTATGCGGCAGTTCTGCTCTGTCCTGTAGGGTCACTGTGAGTTGGAACTGATTTGATGCTGACGGTGTGTTGGAATCAGAGAGTTCTCCAATGAACACGGGCAGAGGAGAAGCCATGCCGAGGTTGAGGAAAAGGCAGACAGACAACAGTTTGGGATCAGGGGGCTAACGGTCATCCCAGCCGAGAGCTCAGAGTCAAGTTTTATTATTTATACCATCCACCAATAACATTAGTATCCTAGAAACCAAGGAGTTGGGGACATCCAGTTGCCTGGCTGATTGCTGGGGAGGAACAGTTTTCCGCTACTCGTTGTGTTGTCACAGTTTTCCGCGTTCCCACATGCCCTATTTCATTAACTGGATGTGTTCCCATATAACTCCTTTGTTACTGGACACAGTGGTAAAGTCAAAGTAATTGATCATCATGCTCTTAGTACAAAAGGTTATATGACGTTGAAGTAACGGTACAGCAGCCAAGATGGCTGCAGTCATGTCAAGAGAGTTAATATATTGTCCCACAGCAGTGGGTTTCAGGTTTTTCAATAGCCACCTATGAAGGTCCCAGTGGGGTGCAAATGGCTTGTGATCAACTATTAACCTAAAAGTTGGTGGTTCAAATCCACCCACCAGCACCACAGAAGAAAGGCTAGGTGATCTGCTTCTGTAAAAATTAGGAGAAGCTCTACATCATAACACACGATGAAGCACTTTCGCTCTGTAACACAGGGGGTCACCATGCATCAGAATTGACTGGATGACAGCAGGTTTGTTTGTTTGGTAGCTACAGGAATATGGCAAGGATTCCATGAGGAAACATTTTGTTACAAATAGACATTTTCAAAAGCATGCTTTTTTATTGTGGTAAAAATGCACACAGCAAAACATTTACCTGTAAAAAAATGTATATATACACATACATTATTGTGGCTGAGTGGAAGTGTACAATCCAGTTTAAATTTGCGTACTCACCTATCTGCAGCTCCTTCTGTTCTCCTTGCTTGGTGACAGCACACTCCTCCTTTCTGGTCCATACATGTCATATCCTCTTCACAATCTCCTGTCCCCATCTCCCCACCCTCTCTGCTCCCTTCTAGTAAGAAGGCAGTAGGACAACATCCTATAGATGAATAGAACCATAAAGTGCAGACGCAATATGGTTGCTCTGTGTCCCTGAGTTCAATCCATTCCTGTTCAGAGCTGACCTTACATTTTATTGTGTTTTCAGTGAAGGTTTACACAGCAGTTTAGGTTCCCACTCAACAATTCTACAGAAGCCATTTAGTGACATTGGTTACATTTTTCACAATGTGTCAACATTGTCATTGTTTCTGTCCTGCTTGTTCCATTTCTATTAATCTAGTTTCTCTGGCCTCTTACAATCTCCTTTTTGTTTTAAAGTAATCGTTGACCATTTGGTTTCATATAGGTGATTTGTTCAAACAAAATAATACTTAACGAAAGATATTCCTTTGACCCAGTTTGTTAGTTAGCCACAAGGTGATCCCAAGGGATGGTTTGGGTTCAAGGTTAGAAGGGTATCTCAGGGCAGTCGCCTCAGGGAGTCCTCCAGCCTTGGCTAGCCATTCGAACATTTTTTACATGTAAATTCAGTGGCATTAATGAAGTTCATCATGATTCCCAACTATTGCTACTATCTGTTCCCAAGTTTTTCTTTCACCCTTAAGAGAAACTCAGACTCTCTTAAGCGATAAGTGGTAATACCTCTTTTTCCCTCCTTCCCGCCCATCCCTGATAATCACTAACAACCTTTGGCTGTACATTTGCCTAATCTAGGAATTTCCTATACATGGGATCATACAAATATTTGTTCTTTTGTGACTGAGTTCTTTTACTCAGTATAATGGTCTCAAGGTTCACCCATGCTAAAGCCTCTTTGCTTCCATTACTCACAGCCTGACTGTATCTCTGCTGTTATTGCTGTTCTCATACCTAATAAATTTTCATAAATCTATATGCAGGGGAAATGTCAGAAAGGAAATGTCCGTATGTGTGCACCCACCAAGTGTCGTTATTCTGCCTGGGCAGGCCCTTGGCACCTCTGTAAGGAGGGGTTTTGCCAAATTTCTCAATTTGAGGTGGGGAGTAGATTATTTTTAGGCTGAGTACTGTCTGAAAGACCCCTGCAGCTGCAGCAAAATGTCTATTTGTGTTGTTTCCACTTATTTTGAGACTATGAATAGTGCTACAATAAACACTGGTGTACCGCTATCTGTTTACATTCCTGCTTTTGAATTCTTTGGGGGCTATATGTCCAAAGATGAGATTGCAAGAGGCCAGAGAAACTACCTGAATAGAAATGGAACAACCAGAATGGAGACAATGAGGATGATGACGCATTGTAAAGAACATGGCCAATGTCACTGAAGGGCTTGCATAGAAGTATCACACTCACTTTATCTGGTGGCAAAGATGGTGCCAGTCCTTACGTTTACATCACCGCAGTTTCAGAAAAAGTCCTGAGGGATGTTCTAGGGTTAATCTCTCTAACCTACAAAGAACTTCTACAAACTGAAGAGCTAAAGAAAGAAAAGAATAACAAAGAATAGGAGTTGGCAATTCTTAGAAGAGGAAGGACCAAGGGCCAGTAAGCAAATTAAATTCTGCTAATTTTAATGGGGCCACGGAGATGAAAGAAACATGACAGTAAGATCACTTTTGAAATTCATCAGGTTGGCTGACAAGGAAATGATTCACAGTCCATGGCTCATGAGCAAATAAGGACTCATACACTTTGCCAGTGTAAGAACTGAAACAAACCTGGCAGTGACAACTGAGCTTCCAAATACACATAAACTTTGACCCAGCCATCTCACTTCTGGCAGACAGAAATAAGAGCAGCAGTTCAGTAGAGAAATGTTTACACGACCTTTCTGATAGCTGTAAAAATCTGGATACAATGTGAATATTCCCATTTTAGGAATTATTGAATACACTATTTTATTCATATTTTGGAGTTGTATGAAGCTATCGAAAAAAGCAAGTATATGATGGCCACCCAAGATCTCTTAAATGAAAAAAGGAAATTTATATAGCCTGATTCCACTTTTGAAAAACAAAGAGAAGAAAGTCTATCGATGTGACTTTTTGGGGTATGGCTATTTACATGAGCCCAGGTGAAGCTTGGCAGGTGAAGCTTGGGAAGTTGCATGCCTAATATCAATCAAACAAAAACTCAAACCTGTTGCTGTTGAGTCTACTGCTACTCAAAGTGACCCAAGAGGACAGAGCAGAATTGCCCCATAGAGTTCCCGAGGCTGTAATCTACAGAAGCAGACTGTCACATCTTTCTCCCATGGAGTAGCTAATAGGTTTGAGCCACTGACTTTTTGGTTTGCAGCTGAGCAGTTGAACCAATGCACCACGAGGGCTCCTAGTTGACATTAATTACTTTGAAGGGAAGGGGGCATGTGAGCATATACTGCTATTATACTTTGAAAGAAAAATCCATCAAAGTACACATAAAAACCAAATTGTCCCTGTTTCCCTGAATCAAATGACAACAAAGAACAAGTATGATGTGACATTCTAACTCCTGGGGCAAACATATGAAGACCTGCATGTCTTGTCAAAATGTATGACAGAGTGGCATGTCTGTTTCATGGAAAGTTGGCAAACTCCTCTACGGCCAGTCCTGAATACTGAATGACTCAGGGGCCGGACACTAATGATAGTAATTATAACCACTGTGTATGAACTCATCATTTGTTCATTCATGTGTATCTGGAGCACCTACTGTGGGCCAAGCACTGTCCTAGGCTCTGAGTGTATTTTGGAGAGGAACAACAATTTGGGCCTCACAGCCAGCTTCCAAAGTGGGAGACAGATGTCAAGGTGAAAAAAGCAAACAGATAAATATCTGATAACAACCACTGATAAGGACTCTGATGGAAAAGAACAGGGCATGGTGTTCATTTATTGTCAGTGATGGTCAAGATGTCTCCGGCTCACGGCCACCCTACGTAGAACAGAATGAAACGACACCCAGTCCCGCTAGCATGTTTGAGTACAGTTGGACTATGTTCTGTCCTGCTTCATGTGGTTTTCATTGGCTCATTCTTGGAAGCAGATTGCCAGGCCTTTCTTCCTAGTCTATTTTGGCCTGGTACAGTGATATAAGAGTGATTAAATAGGGTGACTTGCTTAGAGTTTGTTGTTTTGAGCAAGCATTCCTGAGAAGGTGACGTTTCAGCTGAGACTTGACAGACGAGAGGGAGCTGCTAAGTGCTATGTGATACACACCGTGCCAGGCACTTTATATGAGTTGCCTTGTTTAATCTTTCTAACAAATAGATTTACTGTTCCCATTTAAGAGATGAAAAACCTGAGGCCAAGAAACTAAAAACATTGCTCAGGGAAACAGAGTCTGATTTCAAATACTTCTGATCAAAACCACATTGGATTGCTAAATTATTAAGAGAAGAGTCCCATTTCCAGCTGCCATCATGTAATTGTAGGCTGGAGGAGTGGCCTTATATCAAATTAAGGTGCCTGTAGGCTGTTTGTGCGTGTTCTTCCACTCCAGCGCTGAAAGCCTGGCTCAACCTTCCAGGTGTTATTATGAAGACTGGCATTTCTTGACATCTCTTGATGTGGTTGAAGGGAGTCAGCGAGGACAGACTAAACACTCTGACAGTGGTCTCTCCCTCTCTAGTGGAATGTTTTGGTAAAATTCAGAGTCTCTAAATCTGAGCAAGCTAACTTAGCAACTTCTTACTGACATATTGTTCAGAAACAGAGAACGGAACCTCCCTTTTCTCATAGATGCTTTTTCTGAAAGTAACTGTGTGTTCATTTCTTGTTATTCTCACCTGACGGTAGACAAAGAACAGGCTCTTGACTAGGAAGAACTGTGAAGACCTTACCTGCCCGGCAGGTGGATGGAGGCCAGGTCTGACCTGGTGTACCACGCAAGATAAGAAATTACATAACTCACATCCCAATTGTAGAGATAAAAACTGGGGAAACAATTTTAATTACTTTTCAATGTATATATTATTGCTGAGGAAAACCAGTATTTTGTTCATATAAACACTGAATTCTGAATGTTGAAGTTGAGTTGAAAATAATAAATTCTGGATATGAAGTAAAATTCCCGTAGTTGGTTCCAGTGACCCCATGTACAATGGAATGAAACACCGGCCAGATGCGCACCATCCTTCCGTAGCTGCTACATTTGAGCTACTGCGGCAGCTGCTGTGACTGTCCATCCCACTGAGGGTCTTCCTCTTTTTCACCGACTCTTTACCAAGCGTGATGTCCTTCTCCAGGGACTGGTCCCTCCCGATAACATTGCCCAAAGTACACGAGATGAAGTCTTGTTACCCTTTTTTCTAAGGAGCATTCTGGCCGATTTCTTCCAAGACAGATGTGTTCATTCTTCTGGTAGTCCATTCAATATTTTTTGTCAACACCCTAATTCAAGGGCATCAGTTCTTCTTTGGTCTTCCTGATTCATCACCCAGCTTTTGCATGCATATGAAGTGAGTGAAAATACTATGGCTTATGATCCTGACTCGACACCACTTGGCTGGCTATGTCAGGCACACCTTAGCCCTCAAAGTGACATCTTCACTTTTTAATACTTTAGAAAGCATTTTTTTTTTTTTGCAGAAGATTTGAATCAATTCTATTGCCTCAAAAATACACAAAATGATATAGCTAAAAATATACAGTGCTATTAGCAAGTACCAACTGGCATGGCCACAACAATGGTGAATTTAATTAAAGTAGTCGAGGAAAAGCCTGAATTTTACATTTGTCAGTTGTGTGAGGTCTGTGGTGGTTTTTCTTCAGAAAACAAACGATTGCAGGGAAATTAGTCTCCTGATTGTGATGTTGGCTCTGCCACAAGGGGGCGCTCTCATCAGGGCGCTCTCATCGGGGCTGTTTGGGTTCATCTACTAACCAAAGGGTTGGAGGTTGAAACTCATTCAGTGGCACGGCGGAAGGAAGGCCTGGCAATCTGCTGCCATAAAGATCACAGCCAAGAAAACCCTAAAAGCAATTCCACTCTGTAGCACGTGGGGATGCCATGAATTAGAATCCTAAAGCAACTTCTTTTCTTTTTTAAATAGGTACTGTGGAAACCCTGGTGGTACAGTGATTAAAAGCTACAGCTACTGACCAAAAGGTCGGCAGTTCGAATCCGCCAGGCGCTCCTTGGAAACTCCATGGGGCAGTTGTACTCTGACCTATAGGACTGCTATGAGTCGGAATCAACTTGATGGCAGTGGGTTTGGTTTTGGTTTGAATGCTGATGTCTAATATTTAAACTGTGAAATAGTCTAAGGAGCAGATGACTTTCAACTCTGCTTCTTTTCACTTTTATTGTCATTATTATTTTGATTTCTGAGACATAAGTTGGAAGTTGAGATTGTTCTTCAGGATCAGTCAGTTTATTCATCTAGCAAACATTTATTGATACTAGGCACTGTGCTGGAGTCCCTGGGTGGTGCATTTAACACTCAGCTGCTAACCCAAAAGCTGGAGGTTTGAGTCCATTCAGGTACCTTGAAAGAAAGACCTGGCAATCTACTTCCCCAAAAGCATCTGTTGAAAACCTCATGGAGCATAGCTCTACTCTGATACAAATGGGGTCGCCCTGAGTGAGAACTAACTCGATGGGAAGACTTGGGGGGCACTGTGTGGGCCACATCATTGTTCTTGCCTTCATCATCTGTGTTTTTTCCATTAATCCTGAACACCTATTACTATATGGAAATGGGGAAAAAGACACAATCGCCCAAGCAATTATTGAGTCAGAGGTGAAATACAAAATACAATCAAGGACCATTTACAGGGTAATGAGAATGTGAATAATACCTATGACAACATAGCATACAGCCAAAGTCCTTAAATTGCTTTTTATTGTTGAAAATAAAAATAAAGGCAGTTAGCTTTAAAATCAAGAAGTGTGAAAATTAACAACAACAACAACAAAATTCTCAAGGCAATCAAGAGACATAAATCTTTAAAACAACAAAGCAGAAATTCGTAGATCAGAAAAGAGAAAAGCTCAAAAAGTGATAAATGCATCTAAGAAGTGGCTCGTGGGAGAAAACCAATAATATAGACAAACCTCTGGCAAAACGATTGACGAGAGAGGGAGAAAAAAGCAAAACATAAAATTACAAGTGATCGTGGCTCTAAAAAACATCTGAGGGATTAACACGCGCACACGCACACACACACACACACACAATTTTACCATGTACGACTCTTCGTAAAGACATGGAAAAATCTTAACAACGCTAATGAGTTTTTTTTGGTGAATGACCAAAATTAACTCAGGCAAAAGTAATGTCAAAGCATTTATACCAAAAGATTTTTAAAAAAGAAACTTAAAGTTTTACTAAATGATAGCCTTTAAAATAGCCTTCTCAAATAGAGATTTTTCTAACGCGTTTTTCAACCTTTCTCGTAACAGATTATTCCTGTACTCTACTAACGGTTCCAGATTGCAGAAAAGCATGGAAAACGTCATTATATGGGGATAGAAGAACCCTGAAATCCAATCTTGAAGAAGATAGTGAAAGAAAGAGAGCAGAAAACCAAGGCGCTTGATGAAAAACTATAAATAAAATAATAGCAGACAATTCAATAATACATTAATAGAATCATTCACCATGACCAAGTAGGATTTACCCCAGGAATACAAGGGCTTTCTTACCCCTTTGGATCCTTTTACTTAAAAAGAAATCAAATAAAACCTTACAAATTAATTGAGGCATTCTTTTGGTGCATACCCCTCCTGAATTTTGGTGTCCCCTCCATTCACCCCCACCCTTTGCAAAAACCAGGGATAACAACTATTTGGAAGTTGGTGTTAATCCTTCCAATCTGTTTCGCATCTTTACAACTTTAATAAGTGCCCATAAATATTTAGCTACATACTGTACACCCTTAAAATTTCATGACTGGCTTTATTCTAAAAGAATCCCTCTGGAGTGTGCTTTTATTCTTCCAGCATTATGTTTTTGTGATTTCTCCATGTTGATATAAGTATAGATAGCTCACTTGTACCAAAGCACTATTCTATATTTATTATTTCTAGACGTGGATATTTGAATTGTTTCCTTTTGATTTTTGTAATCCTTTTGATCAGTTTGTTCTCTGGGTAGTATAGTTAACATGCTCACTGCAAAACCAAAGAGTTTAAGAGCTGCCTACCCATAACCCATTGCTGTAAAGTCAATTCCTACTCATAGTGACCCTATAGGACACAGCAGAACTGCCCCAGAGAATTTCCAAGTTGTACCTGGTGGATTTGAACTGTCGACCTTTTGTTTACTAGCTGCTATCACTATTCCACCAGGAGAGCTGCACAGGAAGGAAAAACCTTGATTGGCAGCCATTGTAAACAATGCTAAAACACAAGTTATATGCATTTCTCCACTTGTGTTTGTGAAAGAGATTGTTGCAATTTACTCTCCCATCAGCAGATGGTGAGATCTCTCAGGTTCCCACATCTTTACTACTACCTTTTATGTGGAATGGGATTTTATTCTTGTTTAAAATTTAAATTTTAATGATTAGTAGTGACGTAGAGGAGCCCAGGTGATGCAGTGGTTAAGAATTGGGCTGCTAATAGAAAGGTAAGCAGTTTGAATCCACCAGCCGCTTGCTGGAGACTCAGTGGGGGTAGTTCTACTCTGTCCTACAGGGTTGCTAAGTGTCAGAATCAACTAGATGGCAACAGGTTTTTTGTGTTTTTTTTTTTTTTTTTTTTTTTTTTCAGTGAGGTAGAGATTTTTTCAATGTTAACTGGCCAGAAGTGTTTCCTTATCTCTGAACTGTCTGTTTATATCCTTTACCTCTTTACAATGGATTAAAAAAAATCCTTTTCCTATTGACTTGTAGGATATCTTTTTATATTCTGAAAGCAAATCCAGTTCTGTTTAATAACAGGAAATCTGTTCATAGATTGTGTTACAGAAGTAGGCAAAAAATTGTTCCTTATGGTTATGTCAATAGATACCACACAGACATTCAATAGAATCTGTAATTCATTGTTGATAAAAAGCTCTTTGAAAATTATTGTTACAAATAATCAAAAATCACAAGGTTTATTCTGAGCAGTGATTCTATAAGCAAACAGCAAGCCACAACCAAACCCACTTCCATCGAGTTTACTTCGACTCATAGTGACCTCATAGGACACAGTAGAACTGCCCCAAAGGCAATAAATCCTTACGGACCCTGACTGCCACATCTGTCTCTCGAGGAACAGCTGGTGGGTTCAAACCACCAACATTTTGGTTAGCAGCCAAGCTCTTTAACCTCTGTGCAACCAGGTCTCATATATGCATACTGGGGAGATCGTTTTGATTCCAGAAAGAGCAAATGACTCCAAGAAGCTAGGTACAATGGGGTTTATAAAGAAGAAGGAGAAATACAGAAGACCAACCATTGGGTAATCTTAATGTGATTGACTGAGCCCTGCCCACTCCTTAACTGAGATCAACTGAGGTCAGGCTACTTCTGGCTAGGCTGCTGGAAATCTTACCCCCCACCCACCTACAGCCATGAGACTTAGTGACTTTTAAATTAGGAGATAATAGTTTGATGACTATCCTTTTCCACCAGCATAAAATTGAAGAATAATCAATGCTTTTGATTTATGGTGTTGGTGAAGAATATTGAACATACACCATGAACACAGCCAGAATGCTCCTTAGAAGCAAAGATGGCAAGATCGTCTCATGTACTTTGGATACGTTATTAGGAGAAATCAGTCCTTGGAGAGAACCACCAGGCTTGGTAAAGTGGAAGGTCAGCAAAGAAGAAGGTCCTCAGTGAGATGGGCTCAGACAGAGGCTGCTACAGTTGGCTCAGAGTCAGCAATGATTGTGACGATAGTGTGGCACGGCAAGTGTCTCATTCTGTTGCATGTAGGGTCACTATGTGATGGACCTGATTTAAAGGCACAACAGCTACAACAACACAGAAGAGCTTCTGGCAGGTCTTTGCAGTTTGAGTCAGGCTAGGCATGGTTAGTGTTTGGTTTTGTGGAAAAGAAAAATCTTAAAAATCTAAGTAAGACACCTGTTACTATCTTTCCTCTTCAACATTAGGACCAAAAGGATGACAACAGTGTCTATTTCAAACCAAAGATGCACGTCAGACTCATTGAGGAAGCATCAGATGTGTTCTCAGAAGAGACAGGAGTGTTCACTACATTCATTTCACAGAGCTGCTGTGTCAACTTACCACAAGCCTAGTATCTTAAAACTACAACAGTGTGCTTCCCTGTTCTAGAGGCTGCGTAGGTACATACCCACTGCCATCGAGTCTATCCAGACTCATAGTGACTCTATAGGACAGAGTAGACCTGCCCCATAGCGTTTCCAAGACTTTCGTCTTCATGGAAGCAGAATGCCACATCTTTCTCCCATCTTTCTTCGATGGTGGATTCAAAGTGCTGACCTTTTGGTTAGCAACCAAGCTCTTAACCACTGTGCCACGAGGGGTCCTTGTTCTGGAGGCCAGAAGTCCAAAGTCAGTGTGTTGTTGACAGGACCGTATTCTTTCCGCAGGCTCTAAGAGACAGCCTTCTTTGCCTTTTCCAGCTTCTGGCAGTCCAAGGTATTCTTGGTATGCGGCACCATGATTTCAGTCTCTGCTTCATCTCCGCTGGTCCTCCCCTGGGTTTCTGCATGGCTTCTCCCCTTCCTTCTCCTAACAAGGCCTGTCATTGGATTTAGGGCTTACCCTAATCCAGTACTGGTGTAGTGGTTGAGTGCTACATCTGCCAACCCAAAGGTCAGCAGTTCAGATCTGCCAGGTGTTCCTTGGAAACTCTATGGAGCAGTTCTACTCTGTCCTACAGGGTTGGTAGGAACCAGAATTGACTCAACAGCAGTGGGTTTGGTTTAGGATTCTAATCTGGTATAATTCCATCTTCAAACCCTTAATTATACCTGCAATTACACCTCTTTTCAAAGAAGGTTACATTCTGAGGTGCTCAGTAGGTATGAATGTGGAAGAGGGAGAAACTTGACACTTCAACACACTGTTTTTACCATCGCCAGTATTATAAAAATTTGTGAAATTTTGGACTAGTGATCACATAGCATAAAACAGAAACAAAAGCTGTAACTGTGAGAAAGAAAAAGACCAACAGGGTTTCCAGGGTTGATTAGTAGATTTGGTAGCTTAGTAGATTTGAACTACTGGCATCTTGGTTAGCAATCGATCTCTTAACCACTATGCCATCAGAGCTCCAACTGTGTGATAAGAGCTCTAACAACTTCTGAAGGCCGGGTCAAGAAAACTGCTGTGTATGAAATGGACATCTAAAAATCAATAACCAATAAGAAAATGTTATTAGAAGTCTCATTTGCAATAGCAACACCCAATAAAGCAACCAGACTCTTTGTAATAAGAAAAGTATATGAAGAAAATGATCAAAATTTACCAAGCGATGGAGGGTTTGAATAAATAAAGAGATACATCAGCTGCCTGAATGGGAACCTAAAGAGTTTAGAGCCTTAAACACTTCCAGAATTAGCTGACAGGCTGCACATGTGGAATTTACGTTTTATTTTATTTTTGTAACTTAATAATTCTACAGTTCATTTGGAAACTCCAGTGGTACAGTGGTTAAGCGCTACATCAGCTAACCAAAAGGTCGGCAGTTCAAATCCACCAGGAGCTCCTTGGAAACTCTACAGAGCAGTTCTACTCTGTTCTGTAGGGTCACTATGAGCTGGAATCGACTCAATGGTAGTGGGTTTGGTTTTTTTTTTTTTTTTTGGTTGACATGGCTTAAGAATTCAGAAGCAGGTAAATGGAACAGATACATAGCCATACACTATTTTAACAATCAGCAAAGATAATAAGTGGAAATTGAATATGGAAAGGTAATATTTTAGAAATCAGAGAGGAAGAGGAAGTGGGAACAAAAGAAGAACGCAGAACAAGAAAGACTAGAAGAGATGGCCAACCAGTTAAAGGAATCTACAGTACCTAGATGACCCTGTTTCCTCTTTGCATCCGTTCCCATTGGCTTTGGGGTGGGGCTGTAAGACCATTAGAACCCTCTGGCCTTCCCCATCCTTACCTTTCCTCCTGCTGGTTATGTCGTTTCCATGAGTGCCCCCAGTGGAAGAAAGGCTGTATGAAACACAAACCATGCTTGGGATTTTCACAGGACTTAGACACGTCAAGACTTCATGGCTAGTTAGGCAAGTGAAACGGCACAGATGTTTAAAGCATTCAGCTGCTAACCCAAAGGCTGGAAGTTTGAGTCCACCCAGAGGTGCTTTGGAAGAAAAGCCTGGTGGTCTACTTCCAAAAAAAAACCAGCCTTTGAAAACTCTGTAGAGCACAGTTGGATTCTGGCACACAGCAGCTAGTAAACTGGTTTCTGTAAACAGTGTTCATACTTTTCCAGCAACTGTCTTTAGGGTGTGTAGTTCTCTGAGTGAGTCCTCTGGCTCATTCTTCCAGGTAGTAGAACTGGTCTTGGAGGCACCAGGCCTGCAGGGGTCCTGTTTACTGTCTTCTAGTCCTAATCTCACCCCTCCTCTCAACCACAGAGCAGGTCAAGAGGAAGGTTGGCAGGGGTCTTGCTTGGCTGTCTACAGGCTTGGGAGGCATTTGGGAAATGGAACGGTCCTGTCTGAGCAGGATTTTGCCTTGCCAGTGGGCTGGTTGGTGTGCAAGTGGCAGAAAGAACAGGAGAATGAGTTATTGGAAAATACTTCGCCCATGTAATGTATGGGTTAGAATAGGAATTGGTAAACTTTGTCTGTAAAGGGTCAGATAGTACGTATTTTAGGCCTTGTGGGTAATATGGCTCTTGTTGTAACTACTTAACTCTGCCCTTGCATGGGAAGCAGCCAATGGTGACAGATAAACAAGTGATCCTGGGTACATTCCAATAACACTTTATTTACAAAATCAAGTGGCAGGTGAGATGTGGTCCACAAGTCATACTTTGCAGATCTTTGGCTTAGTAGTTAGATGAGTCCCTCGATGGTAGAAATAATTAAGCACTCGGCTATTAATGAAAAGTTGGCAGTTCGAATCTACCCAAAGGTGTGTTGGAAGAAAGACCTGGCGTACCTGTGGTTGTTGTGAGTCAGAACTGACTTGATGGCACCTGGCTTATTTTTTCGTTTTGTAGTTGGACAGCCTTGTCTCCCCACTTCCTTATGTGACTGGCGAATCGCTTCTTGAGATTCGGTATCCTCGTGTTTAAAACGAGGGTAGCCGTGAGTCTACCTCACGGGATCACTGTACACAGTACAGGCTCAGGAAATGTTAGTGGGTGTGGTTGCTTAGTCATTAGTCCATTACTGTCCTTATTGCTTCTTGTGAGGGTCAGAAAGAACATAAGAAGTTCACTTCAGGACAAACACAGTCCCCTCTTCCCCGGGTTAAAAATTAACACGAGAACACAGCTTCTACTTAACACTTCTGTCACAAGTCAGGAATCTTCAGCATTGCCAAAACTCTTGTAACATCTGTTGGCAGGCCTTTGAATAAACTTCGCATTAAATCTCAGTTCCTGAAGGCTCCATGCTCATGTCTGTATCTTCAGATTGAAGACTGAACTGGAGATTTTCATGGAGCTGAGAAGCATCTGGAGAACAATTTGTGGCCCCTGTAAACCACATTCTGTCTTGTCAAGTGTCCACAGCGTGGCTGGGCCATTTTTCTGCACTTTGGCTAAATTTCTTTCTCGACAGCCTGCCATTTGTTGCTAGACATTCACTAAGGGACATCTTTCCTTCTGCACCTCTCTACTCCGTCACAGCATCCTCAAGTACCTCCTCTGGGGACGACCTCTGTGGTCACATAAAACTGTTTGTCGCTTTCAGGAGCCAACATGCAGAATATGGTTTCTGAAAGCTGACTTTTATTTTATGAAAGGGCTCCTGGCATTAAGAGATCCAAACTTTTTATTTTTCTTCAGAGCCAGTGAATCAGGGTCTGACACACACCTGGCAGCCACTGACTTCTCTGCATCCCCACCCTACCGACTGAGACCATCATCCCCTTACTCTGGATTTTCTGTAACTGCTCCTTCACCAACTGCTCCTTCACCACCCGTTTCTCCACACAGCAGCCAGAGTGACCCTGGAAGATGAGGTCATATTGTTGCTGTTGGTGCTGTCAAGTTGGCCCCTGACTCTTGGAGACTTCACGCACAATGGGATTGGATTGCAGAGTGGTACAGGATTTTCACTAGCTGACTTTAAGAAGTAGATTGCCAGACCTTTCTTCCTAGTCTCGGACTGGAAGCTCTACTGAAACCTGTTTAGCATCATAGGAACACACAGCCTCTGCTTACAGATGACAACTGTACTTGAGGTGCCTGGACTGGGAATCAAGCCCCAGGTCTCCTACATGAAAGGTGAAAATCCTACCACTGCACCATCAGTGCCTTCTAGATTAGATGAGAATTTTTTGATGGCTTCCCCTCCAACTTCGACTAAAACCCAGATTCTTACTGTGGTCCATGAGGCCTCATGCCGTTGGGCCCCTGCCCATATCTCCCACCTTGTTGTCAGGCCTGGCCCAGTAGAACCACACTGGTCATCTTCATATGTGTTAGCCAAGAGCTCTCCTCCCTCAGGGCTTTACAAGTGCTGCTTCCTCTGTGACCATGCACGTGTTAGTTTCTCATTGCTGCTATAACAAGTTATCCCAAGTTTTGTGGTTTAAAGCAACACAAATTTATTCTCTCACAGTTCTGGAGGTCAGAAGTCCAAAATATGTCTCATAAGGGTAAAATCTGGAGGCTCTAGGTAAGAACCCATTTCTAGAAGTTGGGGCTGCATGCATTTCTTGGCTTGTGGCCCTGTCTTGCTCTGGCCTCTGTTTCTGTCTTTACATCTCCTTCTCTGATTCTCCTGCCCACCTCTTTCCTTATAAACAACCCTGTGCACTGAGCCCATCTAGATAATCCAGAGTATTCTCTCTGCCTTAAAAGATCTTTGCTGTAATGTCTCTTGTCTGCAAAATCCCTCCTGCTATGGAAGGTAACGTCTTCATGGGGTCTAGGATGAGAGTGTGCATGTCTTTTGGAGGGGTGTGGAGAGGGCAATGTTGTGCTTTGCTCACTGCTCTCCTGATGTGACTGATTCCCTTCCGTCTTCTGGTCTTGTTCAGCCAACCAGGTCTACATAGACTTTCCCTATTATTCTCTTCCATAATTCCCTGTTCCTTTTCTCTATAGCAAATGCCTCCATAAATATAACCTTATTATTTAAATCTCCTTTCCATTGGAGATTCTGTTCTCTAAAGCTGAAGATACTCTTACTGCCACAAACCTTAGCAGACTGGGCCCTAGACCCTCAGAGTCCTCTATCCAGAGGAGCTTCTTCCTCCCATCCATGGCCCAATCCTGCCCTGCTCTGGCCTCAGCTGAAATCCTGGAGAAGGGGCAGGTGGCGATAACCCTGGCTTACCCCACCACTAGTCACATCACCAGGTGCCTGTGTCCTGCTTGGATGAGATGCCAGGAGCACAGGCCCCTGACCTTTCTCTAGAGGGGCACTCAACTGTGGAGTCAAGTCTCCCCGCACCTCTTACAGAGGTGAGCCTTCCCACTACGTTTAGAACTGGACCTCATCCTTGTAGGACACAGCACATGATCCATTTGGCTGAAGCACTCTGATGCACTAAAGGCTACCTCATTAACCACAGCTCCACAAGAATCTTTCCTAGCAGAAGGCTTTCTGTTTTAGGTTGGGCTCCCCGAGAAGGAGACCCTGAGATAATGGTTTGTGTAAAGGTGATTTAGTAGGAAGTGTTACCAGCACACATTCAGGAGAGTGGGGAAGTGGGAGCAGGAAGGCAAGAGGCCAGGCAAACATGTGGTACCAAGCTCTGTCCCACAACAGATATATGTGACTCAGTCCTTTAGGGGAACTCTGGAGATAGTATCATGTCCTCGTCTGCTACAACCCCAAACACGGTTGCAATTCCTGATTCTTGTGGGCGTTTAACAGCTTCACATCCGTCTTCCCTGCTGGACTGCAAACTCCATGAGAGTTGGGACCATGTCTCTGTCACCTGGCACCCCCAAGCCTGACACAGAGTTAAAGGTGGCTGACACGGGTGTAGGTTCCACCTCACATGGACCCAATTCAGGCCAGGAAGCTGGTGGGCCTGTTAAAACCCTTTGAGTAGATTCTGATTTACGGTGACCCCATGGGTATTGGAACAGAATGGTGCTCCATAGGGTTTTCTTATTCTTTTCTTTTTTTCCTGTTGTGATTGAGCGAAAGTGTACAATTCAGTTTAAATTTGCAAGCCTGCCTATCTGCAGCTCCCTCTGCTCTCCTTGCCTGGTGACAGCACACTCCTCCTTTCCATTCTATACATGTCATATCCTCTTAACAATCTCCGGTCCCCTCCTCTCCACTCCCCTCTAGTAAGAGGCCAACAGGACAGCATCCTATAGATGTGCAGAACCACAAAGTGCACGCAAGATATGGTCACTCTGTGTCCTTGAGTCCAATCTATTCCTATCCAAAGAGTTCACCTCAGTAATGATCTATGATCTGGGGCAGCATCAGGTCTAGGGGCCATGCTCCCAGGGGAATCTCCACAGGGTTTTCAATGGATGACTTTTTTTTAAAGAAATGGATAGCCAGTACTTTCTTTCAAACTGCCTCTGGGAGGACTTGAATCTATAGCCTTTGGGTCAGCAGCTTTGAAGGTTAACAGTTCGTACCCTACAGGAACTTACAGGCCATGTTGTTGTTAGCTGCTCTCTAGTCAGCTTGTGTCTCATGGTGACCCGAAGCACAATGGGATCAGATTATTCTGATCCATAGGGTTTCACTGGCTGCTCTTTGGAAGAAGATAGCCAGTCTTTCTTCCTTGTCCTATCTCAGTCTTGAGCTCTGCTGAAATCTGTTCAGCAATATAGCAACATGCAAGGCTCCAATGCAGATGACCGGTGGCTGACCATGACATGCATTGGTTAAGGATCTCACCTAACTCATCACTAGTTGGTTAAAGGCTGCTCCCTCTCCTGTGCAAACCTCTTACCAAAACACACCCCTTGCCATGGAATTGATTCTGACGCACAGGGACCCTAAAGGACAGAGTACAACTGCCCCGTGTGATTTCTAAGGAGCGCCTGGTAGATCTGAAATGCTGATCTTTCAGTTTGCAGCCTATCTCTTAACCACTGCACCACCAGAGACTGTAAATTCCAGGTGCTTCAGTCTCTGCCAGCAGCCAGGGAACAGTCCTCGGACGAAGAGAGGCAGGTGCTGGCTTTGGCAGTTAACACACGCCTGAAGGCTGTGTGCACAAAAATAGCGCAATGTGAGGGCCTGTGGGTGAGAAATCTGCTGCCGCCTCTGACCGCCAGTGGATCCAGTACTGAGCTCAACTCCTCTTTACCCATCTATAACTCTGTGCCACCTCGGGGGACACCAGGTGACAAAGACATGGTCCCAGACATCATGGAGTGTACAGTTGAGTAGGGCAGACAGCCATTAAGTTAAAAACAAAAAACACAGAAGTGAGGGATTGCAACTGTGCTTAGTGCAGCAGTTGGGGACATAGATGAGGACATGACAGTGTCCAAATAGAACAGACCTGGTCTGGAGAGTGGGTGAGTGTAGTTAACACTCAACTAGCAATTGAAAGGTTGGCAGTTGAGACACACCCAGAAGTGCCTCGGAAGAAAAGCCTGGCTATTGGCTGCTGAGAGGACACAGCCGTGAGAACTCCATGGTGCACAGGTTTCTCTGATGTACACAGAGTGGCGATGAGTTGGAACCGACTCAGTGGTAATGGATTTGCTTTTGGGGGTGTGGTGGGTGGGGAGCATGAGAAGCCTTGGTGGTACGGTGGTTAAGCACTTGGTGGTAATTGAAAGGTTGGTGTTTGAAGCCACCAGCTGCAGTGTGGAAGAAAGATATGGCAGGCAGCTTCCACAAAGCTTACAGCCTTGGAAACCCTAAGATGCACTTTTACTCCAACCTACAGAGTCTCCGGGAGTCAGAATTGACATGACAGAAATGGATTTGGTTTTGGGGGGGTTATGGGGGTTGGGTGAGCACGAAGGCTTCCCTGAACAAATGATGCTGAGCCAAGAGCTGAAGAATTAGTAAGACTGAACCAGGGGAAAAGGGAAGAAAGAACGTTATAAACAAAGGGAGCATGTGCAAAGGCACTGAGGCAGGAATGAATGGGAGGAAATGAAAGCAGATCCAGCAACTGGAGTTCCCAGAGGAAGAGGGATAGAGGCGAGAGATAAACCAATAGCTTGTGAGAGATGTGTCTTTCCTGCTTGCTACTTGGTATCTTTTTGATCCTGCCCAACTTCTTTCAGACCCAGATCTGTGGAGCATTGTACAGTGTATTCCCTGGAAGCAGAGGGGAAATGGGGACATAGAGAAGATGTTAGATGGGAGAGTCTATTTCCAACTGTTCGTCTTCTCCCCACTGAAGCTTATAGCTGAAATTAATACATAAATTTACAGCCGCAAGTCAGTTGTGATAAATAATCCCAGAAGTGTTCTGATTATTTACATTTTTATGGAATCTTGCCTGAGCAAACCCAGAGAGCTCACCAGGCACTTGAAGAATTATGTCTTGTTCAAAACCAATTTAATAGCAATGGAAAATAAAGCCATCTGTGGGAACTTGTAGAGCAGAGTAGTAATTCTCTGCCAGATGAGCAGTAGACAAAAAGCACCATATCAGCCAGAGCCCACGGAGCAGTACTCACTCAGTTCAAGGAACGGTAACCTCTGCAGCTTAAATGAACCATCTGAGGACAACTTACCGGCCTCTGAGAATTCTGGTCATGTAGGACAGCGAGAAGGGTCCCTAACGATCACTGCATACACAGCTGAGCTGACTGCTTGTGTTAAAGGGAAGATCACCTAGTGTGGGGGTGGAGTGGAGTGGGTCAAGGGCATGGGTTTGGGGTCAAAGAATTGGGGCTTGCATCTGTGATTTGTCACTCACTCGCTGTGTGACCTTGGAAAAGTAGCCAACCTCATGATGCTTCTCATTTCCTAAGGTGGAAAATGTGGTAACACATATCTGTGCCCTTTTTCCCCTTGTCTCTCACTCCAGAATCTTTTTTCCTCACCTACTGGCATCCTAGTTTTCTTTCTTTTTTCTGTATTCATTACACCTTTTTAAAACAGTTTGATTGAGATATAACTTACATACATTGAAACTTTACTGTTTTAAATGTAAAGTTTGAATTTTAGCATATTTACTTAATTGTGCAATTATTTCCTTAATCCAAGGTTTAGAGAACTTCTAAACTCTGGTGGCATGGTGGTTAAGTACCACATTTGCTAACCAAAATGTTGGCAGTTAGAATCAGCCAGGCAGTCCTTGGAAACTCTATGGGGCAGTTCCACTCTGACCTATAGAGTTGTTATGAGTCAGACCCGACTCATTGACAGTGGGTTTGGTTTTGGTCTTTATCAAGGCTCTCAGAGCCCTAGTGGCACAGCGATTAAGAGCCTAGCTGCTGACGAAGATGTTAACTGTTCAAATCCAGCAGCCATTCCTTGGAACTCCTATGGAGCAGTTCTACTTTGTCCTATAGGGTCACTAGGAGTTGGAATCAACTCAACAGCAATGGGTTGGGTATCTAGGCTCTATCTGCCACAGACTATCAATGACAATAATATCTAACACTTATGTAACACTTACTAAGTGCCCAGCACTATGCTTAACACTTTAATTATATGTATTAACTTAATATTTAACATTTAATACTTACAACTAAGCTATCATAAGCTACCAGACATACACTGCTGTCATCCCCATTTTACAGATGGAAAAACCAAGTCACATTAACACTGAAAACTTGCCTAACCAGAAACCAGAAAGTAGCAGGGCTGGCATGTGAACCTAGGTGGTCCATGGCCAGAGCCCACGGATTTAAGCATCCGGCTATGCTCTCTCGGTTGCGCTTCCTCCTCAGTCTCTGGAGGAGACTTGATCCTTCCTTGCAGGGTCTGGTCCCCATTTTCCTGCAGAAAATTCCCTGAGGCTTAAGTTATCCAAAGTTAGTTTCTATTTCCCACAACCAAAATCCTGTATATGATAAACCCAGTTCATGAGATCGTTGTGAGAATTTAAGGGAGATGATCCGTGTAAAGCACTAAGCATGGCACCTGGCACACAAACAGATGTTAGGGATGATGATGACAAAGATGACGATGACAATATAAAACTTTCTGATTTGTCAAGCTCCAAACCTACAGATTCAAACTCAGGGGAGAAAAGAAGAGAGGTGTCATGTTACTTGCACTTGCCCCCGTTGGATGGTCCTTTGCCAGTTATATTAGTGATCTGCTACTGTCTAACGAGTTATTCCAAAACTTAGCAGCTTAACATAATAAACATGTACTACTTAACAGTGCTTATGGATCTTGCATACACCTTAGTTGGGAGCCTCTGACTCAGCGTCTCTCATGAAGCCACAGTCAAGCTGTTGCTGGAGCTGTGGTCACATCCGAAGGCTAGACGGGTAGGCGTGTGTGTGGATCCACTTCCAAACTCACGTACGTGAATGTTGACAGGTCTCAGTGCCTTGAGACATGGGTTTCTCCACAGGACTGTTGCATGACATGACAGATGACTTTCCCATGGGTAACTGACCCCAGAGAGAGCAAAAGAGAGTACTGAAGGCAGAAGCCACATTCTTTCTATAACCACATCTCAGAAGTGATGCCTCATAACATCTGTCATTCCGTTCATTAGAATTAAGTCAGTAAGTCCAGTGCACACTCAAGGGGGAAGGATCCTATAAGGACATGAACGCTGGAAAGTGGGCTGGGGTCACTAGGGTTCCTCTTAGAAGCTGTTCACCACGGTGACAGTCATGTGGGTGACAATCAGAGTTAGATGATGACGTCTGATCCAAGGCAGCCAGGAGAAGAAAGAACTTCCGTAAAAGTTCTTAGAGAGATGCTTACTGTAGTCAAACTTCAAACATTTCTTAAATCTTCTCTGAGAAGTTAACAAATAACAAATTAAGACAGATTTCAGGGTTTTCCAGGAGAGGGAGAACAAGCTAATCCAGATTCAGGTGCTCTTTCATTTGCTTCTTCATTTTATGTCTACTGAGCACCTGCTACTCTCTAGAGATCCCAGAGTAAATAAGACACACCTTCTGGCCTAATAAGCTGGAAAGACACGAGATCAAATAATTGCAATATTGCATGGCACAGAACTATGTGCACAGAGAATGGAATAACCAAAATCTGCCTGGAAAGTTCAACAAATGCTTCAGGGGACAGCGAGGCTTGGGTTTTGCAGGATGCACAGGAGCTCACTAGGGATGTGGAATTGAGTAAAGACACGAGAGGAGGAGGGCATGAGAGGAAAAACAGCATGTGCAAAGGCCTGGTATGTTTAGGGAAGTGTGAAGAGCTTGTACAGTGGAACTGAGGGTCTCAGTGGATGGGGTCATTGAAAATAAACTTGAAGAGGTATTTTGAAGGACCTTATATATCTTGCAAGTAAGAGAGTTGCTGAGGGTATGTGTCCTACGGTAACACTGGCAAATGCACATTTAAAAAGCTCTCAGCAGCTGTGGGGAGTCTTCTTCAGCAGCCACCATCTCATAAAATATTTATTACCTCCTGGACCTTGTGGTAAAGTACTTCCTATGAAGTCTTTCATCCCCATTCTGCCTTTGTAACCTTGGGCAACAAACTTAACCTCTCTGTACCTCAGTTTCATCATTTGCAAAATAGAAATAATGATAGTGTCTGCCTCATAGTGTTATTATGAGTATTAAATGAATTGCTACAGATAAAGCTCTTAGAAAAATGCCTGGAGCAGCTTGTTTGTTAAATACATAAATAAACCCTCACTATATCTTGGAAAACATACTGGCAAAGTGGTTAACAGCTATGTGTGCTAACCAGAGGTGAACAGTTCCAATCCACCAGATGCTCCTTGGAAACTTGAAGGAGCATTCCTACTCTGTCTACAGGGTCACTATGAGTCACAATGGACTTGATGACCCTTATTTTGTGTGCGTGTGATACATCTTTGCATGGTGCACATGAGTAATGCTCCCAGCTGCTCACCAAAAGGTTGGTGATTGGAGTTCACTCAGAGATATTTCAGAAGAAAGGTCTGGCTATCTGCTTCTGTTAAGATCATAACCAAGAAGATCCTCTGGAACTGAGTTTGAGTCGGTTACACATGGGGGTCCCATGAGTCCACTCAAAGGCACCTTGGAAGAAAGTCCTGGCTGTCTACTTTCAAAGAATCAGCCACTGAAAACTCCATGGAGCACTCTACTCTGATTCATACCAGGCTGCCCTGAGTCAGAATCAACTTGAAGGCAACTGTTTGTTTTTAATCTTCATATTTATTTTACTTCTTTATTATTTCTTGTTGACAATGTCTGCAATAGGGTATTTGGCCTGCTTAATCAAACATACGGGCAGAGAGCTTGGTTATTTTGTTCACTTGACTTCAAATTCTCCCATTATTTTTGAGGGATCAGAACAATAACCAGTTGCCAGCAAGCAAATGGTGTTTGGTTTCACTCTGCTGTAGGTAGAATTCGATGCTCATTTTACCAATTAGACAACCTGGACTTAGAAAGAGTAAGCACTTTGTCCAAGGTCAACTGGCAGAGCCACTGTTAATTCAGATTTTGAATCACTATCATCTTGGAACTTTGAAACTTTGAAACGGGCTCCGGGACTGGTCTGAGTTGCACTGAATTTGGGAGTGTGTCTCCGGAAGAGAGAGACCACAGAAAGTCTCAGCTTCTGGGAGCAGGGCCGGTTAAGAGCAGCTCTTTGCAAGAACTGGCTGCCAGGCCTGTCTGGCACCAGAACTTACACTCTGATTCACCACAACCCACTGCCTAGGAAAAGAGTTGGGAGTTTTTCAAGTGATGAGATGGAAATAGACCAGAGAGGTGAGCACATACGAGTACACAGCATAAATGTTAAGAAAACCAGGTGCTGTTGAGTTTATTCTAACTCATGGCGGCCCCATGCACAGCAGAGTAAAACTGTGATCCACAGGGTTTTCAGTGGCTGATTTTTTTGTAAGTAGACTGCCAGGCCTTTCTTCTGAGGGATCTTGGGGGTGGACTCGAAGGGCAGCTCAACTTTGGTTATCGCTGAGTTCCAAACAGCCAGCACCATCCAGGGGCTCCAGCATCTGGAGGAAACAGGAATTATACGGGAGCTGAAGCGCAGGCTGCCTGACAGGGAAGAGGCAGGCAAGGAGGCTGAGCCAGTCTGCTGGGACTTGCATATTCTATTTCTCCTTTGTGTTGAAGGCCAGAGGGACGCACACAGGAGATTTTAAAAGCAGGATCACGTCATCTGTGTCAGGCCACAAGGATCTATGTCAGTCGATTTGGGGAACAAAATAAATTTACTGGAAGGATACAGGGCCAGTAAAAAAAAGCGGAAAAAGAGGTGAATCATATTTCTGAAAGGGCATCCCCCCAAATCTGGGCAAACTGGAACTCTGCAGAATGCTTCAAGTCTTCTTTACTACCTGTACTTCTGAGTGGGTACCCCCGCTCCAGATGCCATCAGGGATCATCTGATTGGCCTAGCCTGGGTCACATGAGCCACCCATTGGAGGTGGAGCCTCTTGATGGACAGTCCCACCAGGTTGCATAGAATGTGGGAGGAGCAATACCTGACAAAGGGGAGCTATTTAAAATATAAGAGAAGATCAAAGTAGATTACTAGTAATTTAAAGAACAGGCCTGAGAATCAAACCACGAGAGAGTGGTTTGATTCCGCAATTTCACGTCCAATGTGCTGTGCTTAACATCTGCTGCATAAATAATTTCAGATTGTTATTTTAAGGATAAATACAGATCGTTTTCAATAGCGAAAAAAAAAAAAAAGATCTAGTATAGGGAATTAAAAAACATTTCTGTCTAGTTTGCTATATGAAGAATTTTAGTTATTTTGAATGACCAATCCTTGAGTACTCAAATGATTCAAAACCCAAAATGAATTAAAAATGTGCAGATACAGAAGTCTCATTCCCACCCTATTCTCCAAACCCCAGGCCTGTAGGTAAGCATTTATTAGTTTCTTTTTCTTTCCCTCTCCTTTTATTTACTTATTGTTAGAAGTACAGATGAATATGTGTATGACAGATTGTCCTGAGTTTCTTTTCTGGAAGGTGTCAGGAATCCTGAGGAGCCCTGCTTCCGCTCAGGGAGTCTTCACTGATCCTAGGTCTTGTGTGGGGCCCTGGGCTTGTGAGTCCTCCACCTCCTTCTTTTCTTTCCCATGCAGCTGAAGGACTCCGGGCCTGTGAATCACTACCCTATTTCAAAGGAATACACCAGCTCATTGGCACTGGAGATCCAGGAGTTCAGCTTGGCTTTTAGATTGCTCTCAGTTGTCTAGGGCATAAGCCAAACCCCACCTGCCGCTTGCTTTTGTAAAAAAATTTTATTGGAACACAGTTGCAACCATTTGTTTGTTGTTGTTTTTGAGTGTCATGGAGTCTGTTCTGACTTACAGCGATCCTGTGTACAACAGAACCAAACCCTGCCCAGTCCTGTGGCATCCATCCCAGGTTGTTATACTTTAGCCCACTGTTGCAGCCACTGTGTCAAGCCGTCTCACTGAGGATCTTCCTCTGTTTCACTGACTCTCTACCAAGCATGACGTCCTTGTCCATGAACTGGTCCCTCCTGATAAGAGGTCAGAAGTACGTGAGACAGGATCCTGCAAATCTTGCTTCTAAGGAATACGGCAGTTGTAGCAGACGTCGAATGGCCTTCAAACCCTGAAATGTTTACTATGTGGCCCTCTGTAGAAAACAGTTGCTGATCCTTCCTCTGGCTATTGAAGAGGAAATGAGGACCTCGTTCCAGGAGTGGTTCCCAGTTGTTAGAGACACCCTCAACTGCCTGAAGTGAGAGCCATAGCTTTAGAGGAGAAACAGCTGGCCCAGATGTCTGGGAATCATCCTGACCCCTTCTTTGACTCACCCCACTCCAACTCCATAGTCAACCAATCCCTGTTGTCTTTTCCTCCAATAAATTCCTTGATTCTGTTCCCCTCTCTCCACCTCCAACACCATCACTGCCTTATCTCTTGCCTGGACTGCTGTAATCATGTCCTCAGCAGTCTTTTTTTATTCTGAAATTTATTTACCTTTCCATCTCTCTTCATACACGATTGCAATGATAAACTTCAGGAAAAACAAAACATTATGGGAGGAAGGGAAAAGAATTAGACTATAATAAATGGCTGGGCCATGGTGAGTCCTCAGACGCTCACAATGATGTAAATGTTGAATAGAGTTCTAAGCAGAAGTATTACAGGTAGTCCCCGACCTATGACATATTCAAGTGACAATGAACCATGATGACCCACAGTACAACCATCTGTTGTTTCTTTTTGATATGTCTTATTGTTAGTAACATGCACCACACACAATACTGCAGAGCATATGTAAGTTGCTGATGCTGTCATTCTTTGATGGTCACTCACAAAAGTTCCATGTTAGGATTTACTGTTCCAAGGACTGCCATATAAAAACTGAAAAAAAAAAAAAAAAAAAAAAAGACTCAGTTTACATCAGAACTGACTTACAGCAGAGTCAGCAGAATGGAAGGCCATTATAAGTCGGGGACTACCTGTATGTAACTGTTTATTTCTTTTTGAAGTTTATTGTGCTTTAAGCAAAAGTTTACAGTGCAGATTGGTTTCTCATTCAAAAATCCATACACAAAATTATTTTATGACATTGGTTGCAATCCTTTACCTTTAAGCCTGAGGTTCCCCACCTTGTCACAGGTGCCTTTTTCATGTTTCCTCCCTGAAGCTCTTTCAATTCATTTCCACACAGCAGCCAAAGCGATCTTTACAAAATGCAGATCTGATAGGTCACCCTCCTGCTTAGACTCCTGCAGTGGCCTCTGGGGCTTTTAGAATCATGGCCCAAATCCTGGCCTGGCCTCTGGAGTCCTCCTGTGTCATCTCCCACCCCCCGATGCACTGCAGCTCTACTGGCTGGTGTCACCCTCTCTCCAGAACAGGGGACCCAGTGATCTCCCTCTTTGCTTTCCCAGTTAATGCCTTCTCATCCCTCAGATTTCAGTATGAACATCACATCGTCAGGGAAATCTCTTTTCATCTCGCTTATTAGGCAAACCCCCTCATTATAACTCTTGTAGCCTTGTGGATCCCACCCCCCAGCATCTTGTTACAGACTCAATCATGTTTGTTTGTGTCTTTGTTATTTGCTGTCTTACCCCTAGACTATAAGCTCCATGAGGGCAGGAACCCACAACCAGTATCTAGCTCTGCTCACCGTGATGTCTCCAAAGCCTAGCATCATGTCTGGCACATAGGAAAAAGCCAATGACATTGAGTTGATGGACTCATGGAGACCCCATGAGCTAGAGTAGAACTGCTCTGCGGGTTTTCTTGGTTGTAATCGTTACATAAGCAGATCACCAGGCTTTTCTCTCGTGGAGCTGCTGGGTGAATTCAAACTGCCAACATTTAGATTAATGGTCGATCGCAGACCGCTTGTGCCACCTGGGAACCCTTGGTGCAGCTAGATCGCCAAAAAAAGTTTATCAAGTAAGTCAAAGGATGAATCCTATTCCCCTCTGGTCACCTCCGGGTGATATAAGAGAAATTCCACTCTACAGCTTGCTGAGGCTTGAGGTACCAGAGTCTCAACTTCATCTCTGGAGAACTGCCTTTAACAGAATAAGCTGGCAGAGCCAAGCCAGGCTGGTGTCAATCCAATGCCACTCTGAGACAGCGGCTGCTACATTCCTTTCAGCCCGTGTCCCCAGCCTCAGACAAGGTGCAAGCAGCATGCTTTTCTCCAGACTGTGTCCCAGATATCAGTCACACCAGAAGGGATGCTTGTCACATTTGCTGTCAGCTTCTCTGTGCCTGGTCTCCCTAGAACCCCCCAGTGAAGATGCTGATACAGAAAGGCAGACAGGTGTCCTGGCACCTACCCAACCCTCAGCCACTCCCTCTGCTGCCTGTTAAGTATTCCATGGGATTCAGGTGCAGAATTATGTTTGTTTTTCTGCACCTAAGCTGCCCCTTAACACAGCTAGTGATTGCTTTTCAAAAACCATGAAGGGAGACTAGGCCCTTTCATCCACTGATAAGGTGTCAGGTGACAGAGAGATCAGCATCCCAACACATAAATCTGCAACTAATCCTTGGAAATCAATATTTTTCATTAAGAACCTGTGAGAGTTGGGCCATTATGGGGAAAATCTGTTTAGGTTGACACCTTGATGAAGTTATTCAGTTCAGGGGCTTAAGTCATTGAAAGGTAATAAAGAGCACAGAGCAATCTCAGGGCTGGTTAGGGGAGAAAACGATGGGAATACTGAACTTCAGTTCAGTGAAAAATGACCTCGTGATTTATTGGGGAAGGATGGGGTGCTGGCCTCTTTGGGCAGGCTAGGCCGGACATGATCGACATGACAGCCCCCCACTCTCACTGCCCTACTCATCTCTAGGCATGGCTATTTATAAGCTGCCTGGCAGCAAAGAAGTAGGGAGATACCTAATGGGTTCTGAGGTCTTTCCAATAATCTCTAGATCCTCACCTTCATAATACCAAAACCAAATCAAACCCACAGCCATCGAATTGACTCCAACTCTTAGTAACCCTCAGGACAGAGTAGAACTGCCTCACAGAGTTTCCTAGAAGCACCTGGTGGGTTTAAACTGCTGACCTTTTGGTTATCAGCTACAGCATTTAGTCTCTACGCCACCAGGGTTTCCATCATCACAACACATGTTCACATTTTGGACTTCTTCCTGTACATCAGAGCTAAGTGGGTACGTGGAAGTATTCTAAACAGGCTAACAATGAGACTGCATTTAGTTTTATAAAACTGCCTTTATGACCAATTAGGTCTGAAAGGACCTCATCTACTACTAGAAAGTACCACCGCCGACTTGGGCCCAAATATGAGGATATTCGAATCCAGAGAATGGGATCAAAATTTTCCTTTGGCTCTCCTTTGTCGATATAGAATCATGGAAGAGTTCTTAGGAATACCTTTTCTTCATCCTTTACCACCTCTACCCCGCTTTTTAATCCTTGTCCAGGAACCAGACTCCACCTTGTTGCAGTTTCTTTGGGTCAAGCTAGATAAAACCCATTTATGGTTTTGTTCTGGGAACCCCATGATGAATCTTTGCCTTCTTTGGGTGGACCATCTGCAAGACCAACAGTCTCTTTCCTGAATATTTCTCTCCTATCACAACTTCTATATACTTGCAAATACTCTCAGCCATGTCGTACGAGAACTTTACACTGTCTTGAAAGATCAAAAGAGTACCAGCATCATGTTTTCTTAGGTTTGGTACACATAGTATTATTTCTCATTTAATGCCCTTGAAAGATGTCATTACCTCTGGGAGGCAGCATGAGAAGGTATTAAAGAGATGAAGAGTGTGAAGAACATCATTCTACTGAAAAGTCACAGCGGTAGCTGGATGGGATGTATTTGGGAAGGGGAAACTGGAGGCAAGGAGTGCAGGTGGGAGTCTGAACTAAGACAGTCAAAATACATATACTTAGAAGAGAGTAGATTTGAGAAACAGTCAAGAGGTCAAATCAATAAGAGTTAGTGACAGTTTGGATTTGGGGGATGAGGAAGACACCATGAAAAGCAGATGGGACTAGAGCTCCGCAAAGCATATAAGAGTACAAGAACTTGGTGACAAGGAAGTAGTAAAAGTCTAAGACATGAATGAGATTACCTAGAAGCACCTGGAAAAAGTGGGAGAAAGACGACAAGAAGATTCAAGAAGGGAATTAATTCAAGAATGTTAAGAAGAGACAGGTAGAGGAGACTGAGGAGTGTCAGACAGAGAGACAGAAGGAAAAGCAGAAGGAAATGAAGTCACGAGGGCCACGGATGGACAAGGAGGGAAGGGTCAACTGTACTATAGCCTTCAGAGAGGTCAGGTGAGACCACAACTCAAAATGCCCATCTGGCTTGGCCAAGACTGTGTCATCTATGGTATACTCAGAGCGTCTTCTGATGTCTATTTTCACTTCTGTCTTTTTAATGACCTTTTTCCTTCTTCATGCATGATGTCCTTGATGTCATCTCATAGCCTGTCTGGTTTCAGCCATTAGTGTTCAATGCATCGAGTCTGTTTTTGAGATGATCACCAGATTGAGGTGGGACATACTCAAGGTTGTCCTTTTTATGTCAGGTGTGCGTCACAGTGGTCTCTTTGGATGAATATATTCAATGAGTATGCTGTTGTTGTTACGTGCCATCAAGTCCGTTTCAACTCTTAGCAATTCTATGTGCAACAGAATGAGACACTGCCTGGTTCTGCGGCATGTCTACAGTCACTGATGTGCTTAAGCCCATTTTTGCAGCCACTGTGTCACTGCATTTTGCTGAGTGTCTTCTTCTTCTTCTTTTTTTGTTTACTCTTTACTTTACCAAGCACAATGTCATTCCCTAGGGATTGATCCCTCCAGACAACACATCCAAAGTATGGAAGATGCAGTCTTGTCATCCTTGCTTCTAAGGAGCACACTCCTTGTAGGGCAGATCAATATGTTCTTTTGGCAGTCCATCGCATATTCAATATTTTTCACCAACACAATTCAAAGGTATCAGTTCTCCTATATCCCCCATTCATCATCTAGATTTTGCATGTACATTATGTGATTAAAAACACCATGGCTTAGGTCAGCAGAACCTTAGTCTTCAAGGTGACATCTTTACTTTTCAACACTTTAAAGAGGTCTTTGCAGCAGATTTTCCCAATGCAATGTGCCTTTTAATGTCTTGACTGCTGCTTCTGTGGTTGTTGATTGTGGAGCCTGGTAAAATGAAATCGTCAACAACCTCAATCTTTTCTCCTTTTATCATAATATTACTTATTGGTCCAGTTGTGAGAATTTTTGGTATACTGACCAAACAGTCTGAGAAGTTGAACAAAATGAAGGAGAACATGGCATCAGTACTTGAGGAAGACTCATTAACTACCTACATTATGCAGATGATACAATCTTGCTTGCAGAAACTGAAGAGGACTGGAAGCACTTACTGATGAAGATCAAAAACTACAGCCTTCAGTATGAATTATGCATCAACATAAAGAAAACAAAAATCCTCACAGCTGGACCAATGAGCAACATCATTATAAATGGAGAAAAGATGGAAGTTTCAAGGATTCAATTTTATTGGGATCCACATCAATGCCCCTGGAAGCAGCCGTCAAGAAATCAAATGATGTATTACATTGGGCAAATTGGCTGCAAAAGACCTCTTTAAAATGACAAAAGGAAAGATGTCATTTTGAGGACCAAGGTGCACCTAACCCAAGTGATGTTATTTCTAATTGCTCCATATGTATGAGAAGGCTGGACAATGAATAAGGAAGAGTGAAGAAGAATGAATACCTTTGAATTACCATGTTGGTGAAGAATATTGAAAATACCCTGGACTGCCAGAAAAATGAACAAACTTGTCTCAGAAGAAGTACACTTAGAAGGCTCCTTAAAAGACAGGATGGTGAAAATTGGTCTTATGTACTTCAGACGTGTTATCAGGAAGGACCAACCCCTGGAGAAGGACATTATGCTTGGTAAAGTAGAGAGTGGAAACGAGGGAGACCATCGATGTGATGGATTGACACACTGGCTACAGCAACAGGCTCAAACATAGCAGTGGCTGTAAGGATGGCACAGGACCAGGTAGTGTTTCCTTCTTTTGTGTATCAGGTTACTGTGAGTCAGAACCAACTGTACCTAACAATAACAGCACAGTGGGGCTTGCCTGCGTGAGCTATCAGCCAAGATCTTATTTCCCTGGTCTTATATTCGAACACCTCATCCATTCATCTATTCAATGACTTACTGTTGAACAAATACTTATTGAGAATAATGCCTTCAAAAGCCTGTACAAGGCCCCAGTAGGTGTAAACGTGAACATAACTCAGTTCCTGCCCTCACAGAGCTTAAAGGCTAGTGACAGAAAGAGAGAAGTAAACAGGCAATTGGAGTGCCATCTGATGGACTGCATCTGGATAACTGCTAAGCTGTGACTCAGTCATGAAGGGGGACAAAGCAAGTTTCCCAGAAGAAGAGATAACTTAGAGTAGAACAAACCAAAGCCAACCCACTGCCGTTGGGTCAATTGCAACTCATAGCAACCCCAGAGAACAGAGCAGAACTACCCTATGAGGTTTCCAGGGAGCAGCTGGTGGATTCAAACTGTTGGCCTTTTGGTTAGCAGCCAAGCTCTTAAGCACTGTGCCACCATGGCTCAGAGACAAGAACAACACAGGAAATTTAACCACACCAAGGGGTAGAAGGCAGAGTATTCTGGGAGGAGGGCACAGGCAGTGCATAATTTCAGAGAGCAAGTAAAGGACATCATGTTGGAAAAACGGTATGAGGGCCAGCAGGCTGGACTGTAGAGTGAGGGGTGGGAAACGGCAAGTGGTAAGACCCAGGGCAGGTGTTCTCAGACTCAGCATTATTGACAGTTGGTGCCAGGCAGTTCTGAGTTGGGGGGTGGGGCTGTCCTGTGAATTGCAGAATGTTTAGCAGCAACCTGGACCTCTGACACACTCCTTCCTCCCAGTTGTGACAGTCAACAATGTCTCTACACATTTCCAAATGTTCCCTGAGGAGCAGTGTCACTGCTGGTTGAGAACCACTGGACTAAACAGCCAAGCAGGGATCCTGTCATTAAGATTCTTATAAGCCATGGGCTTTATCTGGAGATGATGGGCAGTGTTGAATGATGATGGCGTCAGGGGATTGACACAATCCATTGTGTTTTAGAAGATCACTTTGTGTGCAGTGTACCAGAGGTGGGGCAAGACTGGACTTTGGAGGCTGTAATCCTGGTGAGAGAGGAAGGTGGCATGGACCAGTGAGAGCAGCAGGATTAGAGAGTTGGATGACGAAGACTCTCATCCTTCAGCTGGGTTAGAGTTTTTGTTTGACTAATCAACCTCAGCCTCCCTCTCCCCCTGGTTCTGTGGGTTCCCTGCACTTGACAGAGGTTCCCACACTTGAGTGTAGGGTAACACCATCTGGACAGCTAACGGGGAGTGCAGCAGTCCAGGCCCACTGTAGTGGAATAGACCATGAGCTTTAGTACCCCTACCAGCCTCCTCAGGTGATTCCAACACCCGTCTCAATCTGAATACCACTGCCTCCCAGCATTCACAGCTACAAGTAAGGATCTGCTATTGGCCTCAGCTCTACCTGACACACAGATTCTGGGATGACTGTCCTTCACCCAATCCTTGCCTTTTCTAGTGAAAGGTGATCAGGAGTCATACTGAAGATGTTCAGTGCCCAGGGTTTCCTTCTGTCACACAGTTAGGAACAGTAAGTGAGGTCCTGGTTCTGAAATTTCCTCACTGTCCTTGCTGACAGCTCTTGTGGCTCAAAAGGATGCCTTGAGGGCAGAAGGTGGCCATGGACACCTCTGGCTGCTCTTGTACCTGAGAAATACACAGGTGATTCTCAGCTCAGTTTCTGCCTCAGGTGCAATCAGACATCTAAACCTAGAGGTGAGCCTAGACAATCACAACCAGTAATGGTAATGATAATCAAAATATTAATAGCTATGATTTATGCAAGGATTACAGTTTTCTGGGAAAACCTGATGGCACAGTGGTTAAGTGCTATGGCTGAAAACCAAAAAAGATCAGCAGTTTAAAAGCACCAGAGGCTCCTTCGAAACCCTATGGGGCAGTTCTACCCTGTCCCATAGGGTCACTCTGGGTTGGAATCCACTTAAACAAACTGTATATGTATGTATGTGTATGTATATTTTGTATGTATATATGTTTTTTTAAACTAGGTGCTAAGTGAGCATTAGTGGTTCAGTGGTAAAGTGGTTGCCTTCCATGCAGAAGTTCCAAGTTCAATTTCTGACCAGTGCATTTCATGGGTAGCCGCCATCTGCCTGTCAGTGGAGGCCTGTGTGTTGCTATGATGCTGAACATGTTTCTGCAGTTTCTAGACTAAGTTGAACTAGGAAGGAAGTTCTGGTAATCTACATCAGAAAATCAGCCAATGAAGACCCCCAGAATCACAATGGGTCTCATTCATGAGGATGGCCCAGGACTGGGCCTGGGCAGCATTTCCTTCTGTTGTGAGTGGGGGACAGAGGGGGCACAATTTGAGGACAGCTAACAGCAATGTGCTGAGCGTTGTGCTGAAACCATCATTCCCATTATGTCATTACATCTTGGCAGTAGTTACTAATTTAGCTCCACATGAGCAATAAGGAAATTGAGGCTCAGAGAGATTAGCAACTTGATCTAGGTCAGCTAGCAAAAAGGCAGGGTTAGAAACTCAGATCTGCCTGATTTGAGTTTGAGCTCCTAACCACCCTATTCAGCCCATACTATCCATCCCCAGCAACTGGAGACAGAATTTGAGGATTCTTGCCTAGTCCCTGGAGTCCTGATGGCGAAGTGCTTATGAGCTTGGCTGCTAACCAGAAGTTCAGCAGTTGGAATCCACCAGCTGCTCCTTGGAAACTCTATGGGGTAGTTCTCTTCTGTCCTGTAGGGTTGCTGTGAGTCAGAATTGACTCAACAGTAAAGATCTATTTTTCTTTAGTCTTTGGGTGTATCAGCATTATGTTTGGCTATAGGTAAACAGAATGGAGACCTGGTGGTGCAATGGGATAGCTCTCTTCTCTTAACATAAAGGTCAAGGTTTGAATCTATCAGTGATTGTGTGGGAGAAAGGTATGGCAGGCTGCTTCCCTAAAGATTACAGTCTTGGAAACTCTATGGGGAAGTTCACTCCTTCCTGTAGGGTAAGCTCATGTAAACTCATAAAGACTTTGTTGGACAGAGTAGAACTGCCCCACAGAGTTTCCAGGGAACTCTTGGTAGATTCAAACTCCTGACCACTTGGGTAGCAGTCACAACACTTAACCACCGTGCTATAGGTCACTATGAGTCAACATCGACTCAATGGCAACAGGTTTGGTTTTTTCCTTATGAGTGACAGAAAACCCCAAATAGAAGTGGTTTCTGGGGGACAAAATGGTTTATATGAAATAGAAGTTTATAGTTCTTCTCTAACAGAGGAATTCAGCAGTGTGTAGTTCAGGACTGGTAACCCACTGCTGTCGAGTTGGGTCCAACTCATAGCGACCCTAGAGGTTGGACTAGAACTGCCCCACAAAGTTTCCAAAAAGTACCTGGTGGATTTGAACTGTTAACTTTTTGGTGAGCAGATGTAGCACTTAACCCACTATGCCACCAGGGTTTCCCCAGGACTGGTAGCAGGCCCATTTTATCTTGATGCTCTGTCATTGTCAGTATATGGCCACCAAACCAAAAACCCACTGCTGCTGAGTCGATTCCAACTTATAGCAACCTATAGAAGAGAGTAGAACTGCTCCACAGAGTTTCCAAGAAGTGTCTGGTAGATTCAAACTCCTGACCCAGTACATGGCTACTCTATTACCTCATAATCCAAAGTGTCAGTTCAGACTGAGCCATTACCCCAGGAATCCAGCCAGCAGGAAGGAGGAAGGGCCAAAGAAGGGGCTGCCTTTTCTTGAACTCAAACATACTGGTTTGCTTATGTCTCATTAGCCAGAAATAAGCCATATGATATCCAGTAGCAAGGGAATCTGAGACAGGTAGTTTTTTTTTTTTTTTTTTCCCTTGAGTGGCTATGTGCCCAACCAAAGATGAGGGTTCTATTACGGAGGTCGGAAACCCTAGTGGTGAAGTGGTTAAGTGTTGCATCTGCTAATCAAAAGGCTGGCAGTTCAAATCGGCCAAGTGCTCCTTGGAAACCCTATGGGGCAGTTCTACTCTGTCCTATAGGGTTGCTGTGAGTCTGCATTGACTGGAGAGCAGAGTGTTTGGTTTGGGTTTATTACTAAGGTAGAGAGAGAGGAAAAGATTGGTACAGCTGGGGGTCTGTACCACTGCAATACTGGGAAGGTCTGGGCTAGATAAAGCTTTTGGAGAAAGTGACCATGTAATTTATCATTCCACACGGGACATTTTTGGGGAGCAAAAGGAAGCACTGAAAACAATTACTGATGTGAATTGATTTAGACAGTAGGCATAAAGTGAGACTATGCTAGGAGAATTAGAATGCAATGTCTTCCTTACTGCGGGACTCAGCCTCTGATACTAAACAAAAAGAGTAGGTCAAGATCTTTCCCTTTATAAATGCCCCCTCCCCCCCATTGCCCTAACGCCATCCTAGTGGAATGTATGTGCCCATCCTTCTACTGAGCCTCATCATATATATATATATTTTAATTTTTTTATTTAATATGACTGAGTGAAAATGTACATTCCCATATAAATTTTGACTGAGGTTTCCTACAAATAAGGATCCATCATGGACCCTTGATTAAGGCCTCAGCTGCTCACCAGAAGGTCAGGGGTTCTAATCCACTAGCCACTCTGTGGGAGAAATAATGTGACAGTCTGTTTCTGTAAAGACTTACAGACTTGGAAACCCTGTGGGATGGGTCTACCATGTCCTATAGGGTATTTATAAGTCATAATTGACTTGATGGGAATGGGTTCGGTTTTCCTGGTTTTTCCTGTACATGCCAACTATTTCATTCTGAGATCTATGAGGCAGGTGCTATTGTTATCCCCACTTTGTAGTGAGTCTACTGAGGCTCACAGTGCTTGAGAGGCTTTCGCAAAGTCGCTCAGCAAATAGGTGGCAGAAGCTGGATTTGAACTGGCCTCTGGTGAATTCTGAGCACTGCTCTTGTAACCACTAAATTGCACTTCATTCACTTTCTTTGCCATTCATCATTGCTCCTTCTCCTTGGATTTTTATCTCTGATTCCATATGATGGGCTTCCTTATCATCTGGCCAACTCATTTGGACCTTCCAGATGGTCTCCCTTCCAGCCAGCCCAGTGCCATCGAGTCGGATCTGTTATCAAAACATTTTCCTTGGCCCTGCCTCCTCCCTTGCCTGTTCCACTTTCAGCTCTGCATATGCCATCTTGGTTTTTACTCACTGGCAGTGCCACGGCCCATCATGGACCTTATGCCAATTGGACCATCTCTCTGACTTTCCCTACAGTGAGGAGGGACGTAGATGAGACCCAGAGGATGAGAGTTACAGAGAGGAGCCTGCTGGTGAAGGGGTGGATGCTTCAAGCTCTTCCTCTGTTGACCAAAAGTTTCTAGAAGAAAGGGCAAGGGAAGTCTCAGAAATTGGGCTTGAACATATGGAAAGGGGAGCGGATCACACTGCAAGTTTGGTGTTATGGATTGAACTGTGTCACCCAAAAAATATGTATACAAATTTGGCTGGGCTGTGATTTCCAGTATTGTGTGATTGCCTACCATTTTGTGATTTTCCTATGCTGTAAATCCTAATCTCTGCCTGTGGGTAATCAATAGGATTATGTTTAAATAGGTTTAGGATGGGACTGCAACACCTTTTCTAAGGGAGTTTCCCTGGAGTGTGGCTTGCACCACCTTTTATCCTTTCATCCTGCAAGAGATAAAAGGAAGGGGTAGCAAGCAGAGAATCAGCACTGGGAGTAGAGCACATCCTTCAGACTTGAGGTTCCTGTGCTAACATGTTCCCTGACCAAGGACGGATGCAACGCAAAGACCTTCCTCCAGAGTCAACAAAGAGAGAAAGCCTTCCCTCAGAGCAGACACTCTGAGTTTGGACTTGCAGCCTACTGGACTGTGTAAGAACGAACTTTTCTTTGCTAAAGCCATCCACTTTGTGGTATTTCTGTTACAGCAGTACCAGCTGACTAAAACAGTCAGCCTTGCAGGATGGGTGCCCTGCAGAGGCTGGAGGGCTTGCACGCAGAGCTGCTGCAGTTCCCAGCACGGTGACATTTCCTCCAGCTGGGTTGAAGCCTTCCCAGGGATGGGAAGGAGAAGACGCAGTTGAGGGGAGGCTTGGTTTATATTCAGCTCTGTCTTATTCTGCCATGCCTTAGGGTAACTTATTTCCTCATTCCTCTCCCTAACCAGTCACTGGGGGTAACAGCTTCCAAGTCTTATTGCTTCTTGTAACCCCAGGGCCAGACACAGAGCCTGCTACCTGGAAGGTGTTAACAGACAGGTGTGTTTGATGACAGTTTCCTCCCAGCTTGTCTTCTTCATTCAGTACATCTCAACCTTTTATTTATATATTTATTTGTTATGATTAAGTGAAAATACACAGTCCAAATCAATTTTTCATGCCCACCTATCTGCAACTCCATCTGCTTTCCCCACCCGGTAGCAGCACACCCCTCTTTTTCACTCTCTACCTTTAGTATTCTCTTAGTGAACACCTGTCCCTTCCTCTGCACTCTCTCCTCTCCAGTCTAGAAAGAAACCAGTAGGACGGCCTCCTATAAATGCATAGAACAATAAAGTACATATACCACATTTTCACACTGCATCTCAACCTTTTAAATGCTGAGCATCCCTTTCATAATCCACCCTCCATGCCTCTCAAGATTCACTTTAGAAAGACAGTCCTTTTAAACAATTGGTTTGTGTTATTTAAACTAGAAGGTTGGTGGTTCAAACCCAAGCCATGCCTTGGAAGAAAGGCCTGGCAATCGGCTTTCATAAGGTTAAAAAAAAAATTGCCATCAAATTGATTCTGATTCGTAGTGACCTTGCGCCTGAATGTTGAGTAGCTAAAGCAAGAGAAAGGAAGATTTCAAAGGGCAGTTTAAGAAGACAAAGTATTATAACAACCTGTGCAAAGAGCTGGAGATGGAATACCAAAAGGGAAGAAGAATATGGTCTGCATTTCTCAAGTTGAAAGAAGAGAGAAAAAAGAAAAAAAAATTCAAGCCTCAAGTTTTAATAGTGAAGGATTTTACAGTGAAAATATTTAATGACTCAGGAAGCACCAAAAGAAGGTGGAAGGAATACACGGAGTCATCATACCAGAAAGAATTGTCCGATGTTCAACCGTTTCAAGAGGTAGCATAGGATCAGGAACTGATGATACTGAAGGAAGAGGTCAAGGCTGCCTGGAGGCACTGGAGAAAAACAAGGCTCCAGGAATTGATAGGCTATCAACTGAGATGTTTCAGGAAATGGATGAGGCCCTGGAAGTGCTCACTTGTTTATACCAAGAAATTTGGAGGACAGCTACCAGGCCACCTGACTTGAAGAGATTTGTATTTATGCCTATTCCCAAGAAAGGTGATCCAACCGAATGTGGAAATTATAGAACAATATCATTACTATCGCATGCAAGTAAAATTTTGCTCAAGATCATTTAAAAGCAACTGCAACAGTATATTGACAGGGAACTGCCGGAAATTCAAGTCGGATTCAGAAGAGGATGTGGAACCAGGGACATCATTGCTGATGTCACATAGATCTTGGCTGAAAGCAGGTAATGCCAGAAAGATGTTTACCTGTTTCATTGACTATGCAAAGCCATTCAACTGTGTGGATCATAACAAACTATGGGTAACAATTTGGAGAAGAAGAATTCCAGGACACTTAACTGTGCTCACGTGGAACCTATGTATGGATCAAGAAGCAGTTGTGTGAACAGAACAAGGGGATGCTGCACAGTGGGAGTTTTTGCCAGCTTGTGGCGCCGTGGTTAAGCATTCTGTTGCTAACCAAAATGTTGGCAGTTCAAATCCAATGGTCACTCCTTGGAAACCCTGTGGGGAAGTTCTGTTCTGTTCTGTCTTTTAGGGTCACTATGAGTTGGAATCAACAGTAATGGTTTGTGTATGTCTCTCTGTGTGTGTATGTGTGTGATGTTATGCACCTACATGTCTTTAAGTATTTGTGACCCACCAGAAGTAGTTCGCGGGTCCCCTTCTCTCACCCTCCAGGTGGCAGCATGCAGTAGCAGTTAAACTGATGGATTTTAGAACCAGATTTTCTGGACTCAGATTCTGGCACTGCCACCTACTTGTGTAACTTTGGACAAGCTAACTTAACCTTGGTTTTCCCATCTGTAAAATGGGGCGAATAACAAATACCTATCTCACAGGGGTTGTTGTAGGGTCTCTGTATCAGCTTAGAGTGTAATTGACACTCAACAGCGTTTTCCATCACCCTGCTGGGGCAGGAAATCCTCTGTAGCCCCTACTGCCATCCAGCCCTACAGGAGGGCATTGCTTTTTCATTTTGCTCTCTGCAATGTCCAAATGCAGCAGCACTTTTAAGTGAAAACAAATGCTGGCCTGCTGCTCACTGGTTCTGTATGTATTGATTAGCATCACAGGGGGGAATGGAGGTGCTGTTCTAGAAACACTCACTTTGATTCCTCAGCTAACCCCTACTCTGGGGTCCTGCTAGGAAACTAATTGGGAGCTGATTCTGATGAATAAATGTGCAGCCCATGTCTGAGGAATTGACCACGCAGGCAGACGGCCAGAGCATGAGAAACATTTTGTCGTGGCCTTTAAGGAGCCCATCAATACAAGTCCGGCTCCAGCCCTCAGAGAGGGAAGCATTTCTGCTGGCAGGTATGAATTATGGATGCCGTTTAGGGTAATGCGGATCTATCTCAAAGGTTCCGCTTAGTTTATGTGCTAGTAAAAGCCGGCAATTTGCTTGTATTCCAGCTATAATTTGCGCTACATTAAGGGACCCTCCTTTCCATAATAGATGTGCGGTTGGACGCAGGCGCAATCGGGGCTGGGGGGCAAGGCCTGCCAGGACGGGCACGGAGCGCAGCCAGGTGGCGTCCCCCTTGCAGCGAATCACACCCCCTTGGCTGCAAGATACAGATGGGTGTCTGTTCTCTTTCGGAAGATCCTGAGTAAGTTGCCCACCAAATGCTGGTGATTGTCCTGAGGGAAGCTTAAAAGAAAACAGGTCAACAGTGTGGACAGGAAGACCAGCCATCTTGCGTGAGACACAGCGCAGGAGGCGGCTGAATACAGATTCTGGAGCCGACTGTATAGATGTGAATTCTGGCTTTGCCATTTCCTAGCTGTGTGACCTTTTGCAAATTATCCGACCTCTCTGTGCCTTCATTTGTTCACCTGTAAAATGACAACAAAATAAGAACAACAATCAAACCCAAACCTGCTGCCGTGGAGTCCATTCTGACTCACGGTGATCCCATGTGTTGCAGACTAGAGCTGCATCCCATAGAGTTTTCTTTGCTATAATCTTAACAGAAGCAGATCGCCAGGACTTTCTTCCGTGGTGCCACTGGGTGGATTCGAATCACCAACCTTTCAGTTAGTAGTTGAGGTGACCAGTTATGTGCTGAACCACAGCAATTCCTGAGAACTGTTTTATTCCAGGAATTGCATGAGCTGGTCGTGAAATACAACTGTTAATAAAAATTAGATTTTATAAGCTTGCATCTAAATTGTATTAACAGCAAAGGTAATAATAACTCAAAACTCATCAGTTCCCCATTATTTTACTCCATTTATTTATGTCTTTTGTGTCTGTATGATGGGAATGATGATGGTATGCTGTTGAGCATCTCTCCCTACCTCCCACTCACAACATCACTGTTGGCAGCGCAAAATTGGCCATGGTGGGAGTATTTACACCAGGGAAATTGGCAAGCACTACAAGTCAGGGCTACTCCCGCTGGAGCGCACTGCTAGTGCTGACCCGTATGGTTGTTTTGAGGATAAAACAGTTAACATGTGTGTAAATTGCTTAAAAAGACCTGGCACATTGTAAGCACCATATAAAAATTTGCTATTATTGTTCTAATTATTATTATTTTTTTTAGCACAGGTGACATGGTCACTGTACTTGACGAGAACCCTCTGGGGAAACACAACCTTTTCTTTCTAGCCACCTGTGATCCAACAAGATCTGTTAACTGTCCTCTAGCAGTAAGGGCATACTCAAATTTTGGAGAAAAAATAGGTTTGGGGTTTACATAGTCTCTTTGGCTTTTCAAAGCATGTTTCTTCTGTGTGGGACAAATATACTAGTAGGTTGCCTTCGGTGAGGGATGGAATTCTAGTTCTATTACCTATTAATATGAGCAAGTTGTCTCATCTTTTCAAGTCTTTATTTCCTCAGCTGTAAATCAGGGGTGAAAACATGCGCATGGGTAGCAAATGTGACAGGAGAACCAGCATAGCGTCTGGGATCTCACTGGTCCTGGGAAAGACTCTCAATATTTGTAAACCTTAGTTTCTTCATCTGTAAAATGGTGCTAATAAAACTTGTACTGCTTTGCTGTTGTGAAATAAAACAGGATAATGTATTTAAGGATTAAAACATTCCATGTATATTCTGTATGTATATATGCCAGCCAAGTGCCGTCGAGTCGGATCTGACTCATGCATGAGTCGGAGTATGTATATATATATATATATACATATATATATTTACACACACACACATATATACATACATGCACACAATTCTGACTCATGGCAGTGTCCTGTGTTTCACAGTAGAATTGCTCTCTGTGAAACTTTCATGACTACGATCCCTCAGAAGCAGACTGCTAGGTCTTTCTTCCTAGGTGCTTTAGGGTGGATTCAAACCACCAACCTTTCAGTCAGTAGCTAAGCACTTAACTATGTCACCCAGGGACTCCTACCTTTATATGTTGCTCTTGTTAGGAGCTATTGAGTTGGTTCTGACTCAAAGTGGTGCTATATACAATCACTCTTCTGTCAGCTTGTTGTAGTGGGTGGCTTGTGTGTTGCTGTGATGCTGGAAGCTATGTCACTGGTATTTCAGACGCTAGCAGGGTCACTCATGGTGGACAGGTTTCAGGGGGAACTTCCAGGCTAAAAACAGACTAGGAAGAAGCTCCTGGTCATCTACTTCTAAAAATAAAACTTAGCCAGTAAAAAACTTACAAATAGCCTTGGAACCATTACTGTCAAGTTGATTCTGGCTCATAGTGACCCCATAGGACAGAGTACAACTGTCCCATGGTGTTTCCAAGGAATGTCTGGTGGATTTGAACTGCCAACTTTTTGTTAGCAGTGCAGCTCTTAACCATATTGCTGCCAGGGCTGCTGGAACCTTATACAGCAGGTGCTTAATAAATATTAGTAGTGACCACAGCTGCCCTCTGGCAATGATGCCTCTCACCTCCCCTCATAACCTAAATAATTTATGCTGATCTGGATGGTTGGTTGAGGAAGCTTTCTCCTTCCTTCTCACTTGTGTAGGGTTGCTATGAGTCAGAATTGACTCCACAGCAACGGATTTTTGGTTCTTTCTTGCATGAGTGTCTCTCCCAAAACGAGACTTGCCGTTAGTGGCAGGGCTCTGACCTTACCAAAGCCAGGAAGAGTTCTCTTGGATCGAGTGTAGCCAAGCAGTGAACCCCCTGCTCAAACTGCCCAATAATCTCCCCCAGAGTGGTTGTGATGATTAAATGAGATAACACAGGTGATTCGTTCAATAACAGGGTGCAAAAGCCTGCTTAGGAATAAGCTTGTTTTCTAAGCTGGAGGATCATCAGTAAAGTATGTGATGCTCTTTCATTTCTCTTGCCCAGGAAGACAACTGTGTCTTAGTGTCCTTTAGTTTGTCTAAACAGTTAATGTGCTCCGCTGCTAACTGAAAGTTGGTCAGTTTGAGTCCCCTCAGAAGTGCCTTGGAAGAAAGGCCTGGTGATCTACTTTCTAAAGATCAGCAACTGAAGACACTATGGAGCACAGTTTCGCTGTGATATACCACAGGGTTGCCATGAGTTGCAGTCAAGTGGACAGTATGTGTCCTTAAGGTCTGAGTGCTCACTTCTAGGGAAGATTTCAGTGTCCTTCCTTAGGCTGTTGGATCTCAGGAGTCCAGGGTTATGGCTCCTCAGGGCAGTACCTGGAAGGCTGACTCTGGAGACTGTGGCGCTGAGGACGGGGCTTGGGGAGCCATTGGGAGGGTCTGTTGAGGTGAAGCTCTGAGGGGTGGGTGGCCAGTGGTATCTGCCATACTCCCAGACCTTAGCACTGGCAGGAAGCAGAGGAGATGGAGCCGCTGGATGCCCAGTGGGAAACCAACTGTGAAATGTGACCTGGGGCTTCCCAGGAAACTTATAAATCTCTGGGGACTCAGGGGTGAGCACATGAAGCAGAAGATGGGCTTGAAGAGCAATGGGGGAGAAAACCAAACCCACTGCATAAAGAAACATTACTTTCACCTTGATCGCAATTGTTATTTGTGACTTATGTAAGGTATCTGGCTCATGATAGAGAATTGATAAACGATTGTTCCCTCTGCTCTTCTGTTTACAGCTTAACTTAATCACAAATCTGAGCCCCCTCGTAGTTGAGGCCTAGGGCTTTAGAGCCATGTAGACCCAGGTTCAAATTGTTGATCTACCCACTTGGTTGTGTGAAGCCTGGGTAGATTACTTAAGAGGCATGAACCTCAGTCACACTTGCTATAGAATGAAGATTAAAAATTAGTGCTGTTTATGAAAAGGACTTAGCCCAACAGACTTAGGTAGTTGTTATGTGTCATTAAGTAGATTCTGACTCATGGTGACTGTGAGTGAAGAGGTGGATGGATAGGTGGGCGGACAGGTAGGTGGGTGGGTGAGCGGGTGGGGTGTATGGGTGGGTGAGTGGGTGGATGGATGGACAGATGAGTAGGTGGACAGAGTAGAAGTGTCCCACAGGGCTTCCTAGGCTGTAATCTCTATGGGGCAGATCATCAGGTCTTTTCTCCTGGGGAGCAGCTGGGTGGGTTCAAATGCCCACCTTTCTGTTAGCAGATGAGCACTTAACCACTGGGCCCCCAGGCTTCCTTCAAACATGCATTTGTAGTACTTACTAAATGGTGGTTGTTGTTATTGCATGCCCTAAAAATTGAGGAGGGCAAAAGAAGTTCCATTAAACAAAGAAAGAAACAGAAGCACAGAGAGGCCACTTGCTTCCCTGAGATCAAGAAACAGCTCATCAACCCAACACTCTGCTCTCTTGCTCTCTAAACCCCATTAACTCTTGGAGCCAAGATTCTACCAATCTAGGTGTTCCATGTTTGCAAAAGCTTTTCACAGTAATAAATATAGACGAGACATTCTGAGAACCTTGCTTTTGTCTAAGTAGACAACTTTGGTTGGCCTTGGCTTCCCTTCGTGATTGCCCTGTTCCATGAATCCATAGCTTCATTTCACTCTGTGGTTTCCACTTGAATCTTCCAGACCCACTTTAGGCTTAAAGAGAGGAGGGAGGTGGGGACAGTGGGATGCTAACCTTTGTTGAAACACAGACATTGAAAAGACGGTCTAATTTGGTCTGAGTCATGGACAAATCTGATGGGGCTGTGCTGCTGTTTCTAAGCGGTGTATTTACTTAGTTATTTTTAGAGCCAGTTTTCGGATTATAAAAGCATTGTGTGGGAAAGTTTGGAAGCCAAAGATCACATTCTTTTTTTTTTTAAAATAAGCAGTACAGTAAAATCCTAGTTTCCTAAATCCCATTGGCTCATAAAAACAATTAACACCTTATAGAATTTATAGCTTTTCCAATTAATTAATCAGTAAATCCATTAACCAGAAAATCTTTACTGAGTGCCTTTTATGTGCTAAGGCTGGTCCAGGGACTGTTGTACGACAAGAAAACGAAAAGCTCTGAACTAATGAAGGCCTCACTTTCCCAGAAGGGGAGCCCAGTCCAATGAGAATGCAATTAGGGATCCAGGATTTGATCTCCAGGGGTGCCAGAAGTTGGGACAGACAATAAATGCAGTATCAACAGAGACACAAATAAGCCCCAAGGTGAAAGAAAAGGCTTGTTGAAAAATTCAATTGGGAAATGTCCTGTTTCTTAGGCCGAAACAGAAGCAAATTGTGACCATATTACACTTCTTAGACACCCTCTTCCAGGTTCTGTCCATCCACCCACTTACCATATATCACTCACCCACCCACCAACCTATTCATCTGTTCGTCCCCTCATCCATCTATCCATCTACCCACCCATATATCAACCCACTCACCATCCATCTACTCATTCATCTGTCTATCCACCCACCCACACACCCACCCACTCACCCACCTACCACATCTACCCACCCTCGTACCTACCTGTCCACTCATCTGTCCACCCACTCTACCACTCATGGGTCTATCTACTCATCTGTCAACTCACCCAACCATTTCATATAGTTAATTTTTTTATTATACTCTTTTAACAAACAGCCTTTTACAGCTACAATTGTCAGATGATAAACTGCACATATTCAAATGCACAGTTTGGTAAGTTTTGACATATGCCTACTCCAGCGAAACCATCACTACAATAAAGATAAAGAACATGTCCATCACCCTCAAAATTTCCTTGTGCTCCTCTGTAATCTGTCTCATCCACTCTTCCACACTCCCACCCCAGATAACCACTGATCTGCCTTCTGCCTTCAATATGCATTAGTTTGCATTTCCTGCAATTAAAAAAATGTTAATATAGTATACACTGGTTCTTATCTGGCTCCTTTCACGTGGTTTAATTAATTGAGATTTATCTGTGTTGTAATATGTAGCTGTATTTCTTTCTATTACTGGGTAGTATTCCATTATATATATGCATCCTAAAAAAAAACCCAAACCCAATCCAGTGCCATTGAGTCGACTTCAACTCATTGCAACCCTGTAAGACAGAGTGAAACTGCCTTATAGAGTTTCCAAGGGGCACCTGGCAGATTCAAACTGCTGACCTTTTGGTTAGCAGACATAGCACTTAACCACTATGCCACCATAGCTAGTTTAATTCACTGTGGATGGACATTTAGGTTGTTTACAATTTGGGGGCTATTAAAAATAAAGTTGCTATGAACATTCATATGCAAGTTTTTATATGGATGTACATTTTTATTTGTTTTGGATTGGGTCATATGAGAGTACATATTTAACTTTTTAAGAAGCTGATAAACATTTTCTAAAATGATTCTAATATTTTTCCATTTCTATCAGAAGTATACGAGTGGTCTAATTTCTCCACATTCTTGCCAACACTTGGTATAGTCAGTGTTTTAAGTTTTAACCATTCTAATAGGTATAGTGGAAACCCTGGTTGCTTAGTGGTTATGTGCTATGTGTAATAAGTATAGTACTGGTATGTGACTTCAACTTACATTTCCCTAATGGCTAATGACAGAGCATTTTTTTCATGAGCTTATTTGCTTTCTGTATATCTTCTTTGGTGAAGTGTGCACTCAAATATTTTGCCCATTCTTTTTTTAATTGGTATGTTTGTTTCCTTGCTGAGTTTTGAGAGTTCTTTATACATTCTGAAAACAAGTTCTTTGTCAGCTATATGATTTATCAGAGACATGTGGCTTGTCTTTGAATTTTCTTAAGAGTGTCATTTGAAAAGAAGTTTTAAATTTTGATGAAATCCAATTTATCCATTTGTTCTATTATGGATCATGCTTTTGATCATGTATCTAAAAAAGACAAAGTCACAAAGATGTTCTCTTACATTTTCTTCTAGAAGTTTTACAGTTTAAAGCTTTACATTTGCATCCATGATCCGTTTTGAGTTAATGTTTTTCTACATGATGTGAAGTATGGATAAAAGTTTGTTTGTGTAATTGTTGAAGTGACTATCCTTCCTCCACCGAATTGCTTCTGCACTCTTGTCAAAAAAATCATTTGTCCTTATAAATGGGTCTATTTATTCTTTTTCATTGATCTATTTGTCTATTTTTATGCCAATATCACAAAGTTTTAATTGCCATAGCTTTATAATAGAGCTTTAAATCAAATGGTGTTAGTCTTCCAGCTGTAGTCTTCTTTTTCAAAGGTGTTTTGGCTATTTCAGAGCCCTGGTGGTGCAGTGGTTAAGAGATTTGTTGTTAATCAAAAGGTTGGCTGTTCCATGATGGGGCTCACAGAATTGAGTTTCACTGGCAACATGAGAAAAAAGACAGCAATTGATGGTCTCGGGGCCTCCAGGTTCCCCTGGGAGCATGGCCTCTGGCCCTGATGCTGCCCCTGTCCATAAGTCATTACTGAGGTCAACTCTTCAGACAGGAATGGATTAGACTCAGCAACACAGAGTGACCATTTCGTGTGTGCACTTTATGATTCTGTGTATCTAGAGGATGTCGTCCTGCTGTCCTCTTACTGGGAGCAGAGGGAGAGGGTGGAGAGGAGGAGACAGGAGATTGCTAGGAGGATATGACATGTAGAGAATGGATAGGAGGAGTGTGTTGTAACTGGGCAGGGAGAGCAGTGGGAGCTGCACACAGGCGGGCATGCAAATTTATATTGGATTGTACACTTTCACTCAATCACAAACAAAAAAAGGTTAGCTGTTCAAATTGACTAGCTGCTCCTTGGAAATCATATGGGGCAGTTCTACTCTGTCCTATAGGGTTGCTATGAGATAGAATTGATGGCAATGGATTTGGACTTTTTTGTTTTGGCTATTCTAGGTTATCTGTAGTTCTGTAAAATTTTAGAATGAATGTGTCAGCTTCTATGATGGAGTCTACTGGGGATTTTTATTTTGAGTATATTGAATCTATAGATCAAGTCAGGAAACATTTACATCTTCATAAAAACACTGAGTCTTCTGAGCCATGAATGTAGTCAAAATATCTCCACATTTATTTAGGTCTCCTTAGTGATGCTTTGTAATTTTCAATTTATTTTTAAGTATTTTGTATTTCTGATGCTACTGCGAATGGCATCATTTTATTAATTTTAATTTCTGGTTGTTCTTTGCTCCTATGTAGACATTTATTTGGTTTTTGTATATTAAAATTTTACCTGAAACTTTGCTAAATTCATTTATTGGTTCTAGTAGCTTTTTTTTTTTTGGTGATTCCATCACAGGCAATCTTATGTACATAGACAATCATGTCATCTACAGTTAAAGACAGTCTTGCTTCTTCCTTTTCTATCAGGATGCCTACAACATTCGTTACAAGCAGTACAGTAGAGCACACGCTTATCTTAGGGGTGAAGCATTCTTTCTTTCATCATGATATATATTGTAGGTTATTATAGATGAAGTTCCTTTCTAGTCCTACTTTGCAGAGGGTCTTTGCTGAGGGCTTTTATTAGGCATGAACACTGTCAGATTTTGTGTAAATTTTTTTTCCCTGTCTTTTTCTTCTATTGAGATCATTGATTATAAATGTGTGTGCTTTTATGTATTTGTTGTTGCTGTTAGGTGCTGTTGAGTATGTTCCAAATCATAGCAAACCTGTGTATGACCAAATGAAACACTGCCAGGTCCTGTGCCATCCTCATTAATGGTTGTTATGCTTGAGTCCACTGTTGCAGCCACTGTGTCAGTCCATCTTATTGAAGGTTTTCCTCTCTTTGGTTAACTCTTTACCAAGCACAGTGCCCTTCTCCAGGGACTGATCTTTCCTGATAACATGTCCAAAGTATATGAGACCAAGTCTCACCATCTTTATTAATTTTAATTTGTTTTTTGCTCTTATATGGACATTTAACTGATTTGTTATATTGTTACCTGCAAACTTGCAGTATATATGTAAAAAGATAAAATTATGCAGAATATGGTGATAAGTAGTGAATTACTTGATTCATTGTTGAGTGTCAAACCAACCTTGCATTCCTATGACAAACTCTGTATTGTTACATTTGATTTGTTAAATGTTTGTTTAGAATTTTTGCATTTATAATCAAGAGGGGTTTGCAGTTTTATTTTCTTGTAATATCTCTGCCTGATTTTGATAGCAGAGTAATGCTGGCTTCATAGAATTGGCTAAGAAGTATTTTCTCCTTTTCAATTTTTTTTGAAAGAGTTTGTGTAAAATTGGTATTATTTCTTCGTCAAATGCTTAGTAGAATTTATAAGTGAAGTAATCTGTATATCCAGTTTTTACCCACACAGTTTAGCTCTACAGATTTTGGCGTCAGACTGCCTGAGTTCGATTTCCAGTTTCAAAACTTATCAAGTATGTGAGCTTGGGAAAGTCTCTAAATTTCAATCTTCAAAATGGCGGAATAAGAATGCAGTGGTACCTATGTCATATGATTATTATGAGGGCTAAATGAGGTGATATGCATATTCAATAAGTGTTTCTCATTATTGTTATTATTACCACATCCCTATGTCTTCTGGACAAGACTGAGCAGGAGAACAGAATGGGAAAGGACTTAGAGGGAGGGCATGGACCAGCTTTCTTTCCATACATGACCTCACTCACCCAGGCCTCTGCTCTTTTCTTACTCCTTAAGGACATAGGAAACAAAACTGTACCCACCATTCACTCAACCTGTGGCCAAAAGAATTACCTTATCTTAGCCTTGCTTTCCTCATCCATAAAGCAGGGATATCAAAAACAGAAATTATTGGGTGGCTGCATACTGTATGTCAGATGTTTCTCGACCACACTCCACATATTCAACCATTTCATTCTTGCAACGTTTGATGAGGTGGGTGCTGTTGCAAATCACAGTTTTATGGGTGGGAAACTTAAGCAGAGAGAGGTTAGTACCTTGTTCGAAGTCACACAGCAACTAAGGGACAGACGAGGACAGGCATGTAGGCCATCTAATGTCAGAGCCCACTTTCTGGTCTCTATACATACCTTGGAAACCCTGGTGGCACAGTGGTTAAGTGCTGTGTCTGTTAACCAAAAGGTTGGCAGTTCAAATCTGCCAGGAGCTCCTTGGAAACTCTTTGGAGAATTTCTACTCTATAAGGTTACCATGAGTTGGAATCAACTCAATGGCAGTGGATTTTTTTTTTCTTTTTAATATATACCTTATAGACCCCTCTGCCCAGGAGAAATGAGATAACTTAGGGCACATGGCTGATGTCATGTAGGATTTAATCTTAGAAAATTCACAGAGATACTCAGGTGTATCATGCATAAACTAGTTTATTGCAAAGGTAGGCAAGGTGAGGCGTGCAAGTGAGACCTCACAACATTCATTTAGAACATTCGTTTGAGACTGGAGACTGAGCATTAACAATCACAGTGTTAGCTCAGTGATGACAGTCCAAATCTTTAGACTCCAGGCTTTTAACTTTAACAAGAGGTCTTGTAAAGGAAAGGCTGACTATGGCTCAAATTCACAGAGATCCTTTGTAGCTGGGGTCCAAGATCAGCGACAGCAGGCAAAGAGAGTCTCAGCAGGCTCTCAGCACATGCCTCTGCCTTTTCTCAGTGAGTGAGCAGAAATCCAGGGTTTAAATCTTCAATTCTCAACTTGACCTCAGAAAATAATGACCACTGTTATGTCATTTCTGCAGAATTAGAGAGTAGTGGAATGTCACAATTTTTTTTCAAGGTTAGAGATTAGGGAGGTTACTCAGACTTACATCTCAAGGATAGTTTATGAAGATTAACTACGCTATGTCTTCATTTATCACAGTATAGGAGGTCAAAGTCAACTTAAAGGTTGTTTACCACATTCTTCACATATTTCACATGCTTCCATGTTTCTGTTTGGAAATTTTCTAAATAATGTTCTCATGGCTTATAGTTAATGTTAGCTTCACAAAGGTACACATATTTCTATCTCTTTCATATATTTGAAAGCATAATAGTAACATATCATATGGGGTGTCAGAGCATTATACAAACACACAGGTGAGCAGACATATGAATAACTCCTAACTTTATTTTCCACAAGTTCTGCAAAACGCTGAAAGGAATAATCTTTTTTCAATGCATTGATTATTTTTGTCTTCTCTCACCTTCCTTCTCCAGCGGAGCTCTGATTCAGGGCTGGCTCCAGTGACTAGAGACTCAGTTTCAGTAGAGGATAAGAGCCAGCCTCAGTAAGGACCCTGACTTTCAGGGCTGGAGAGCAATGTCAAGGTTCCCTAGCTCCCTGCTACTCAAAGTGTAGTCCTTGGGTCAGCAGCATCACGGTAACCTGGCAACTTGTTAGAAATACATGCTTTCCGGCTCCCCTTCTGACCTACCGATTCAGAATTTGTGTTTAAACAAGACCCCCGGTGATACGTATACCTGTTGAAGTCTAAGAATCATTGCCACAAATCAATACTTTTTCTCTTGGGTTCTTCCAAGTGGCTGCTCAACTGATGCAGTGATGGGGTTCATCAGCATACCCCCTGGCTTTGTGAGGCTTGTATTGCATACAAATGCATTTGCTCAGAGCAAAACCAAAAACCAAACACACTGCCATCAAGTTGATTCTGATTCAGTTGGTGGGTTTGAACCACTGATCTCTCAGTTAGTAGCTGAGCACTTTCACTTTTGGGCCAACAGGGCTTCTTCTGCTAGGAGCAGGAGTGTAAAGTCAAAGGCTTCCTGTGTGGGCCATGTGGAAACTGTGGCAACTGAAAACTGTATGCTGTGTCTAAAAGGGCCAGCTACTACCTCACCCCTTTCCATCATTGTTAAAATGGCAGTGAATGCAAGCCCAGTGTTCAGATGTTCTGATGTGTCAGGCAGAGCTGGATATCTGGGTACTTCTCTGAACTCTCTTATTCACTGAATGTTAACAACTAATTCAAGTGAATAAAGTTATGTTGAGGTGAAACCCATAAGCATGTAGGCCATATTCCTCCAAATGAATCAAATCAGTATTCTACATGACAGTGCTTGGAAGGTTGGAAGGTTTTTGCAAAGCCCACTAAGCTTTCCATTATTCAGAAATCTTGGTAGTGCAGTGGTTAAGAGTTTGGCTGCTAACCAAAAGGCTGGAAGTTTCAATCCAACAGGTGCTCCTCATTTTGCCCTGTCCAATAGCATCACTACTGAGTTGGAATCAACTCAATGGCAATGGGTTGTGGTTTTGGTTTAATGTTAGCCACTCAACCACAACTATTTAACTGCCTTTTCATTTTTTGTATTTTGGTGCATATTTCTTCTTTCTGCTAGATTATCCATTTCCATCATAAACCATGGCTAACTTAGACTCACCTTGCAAGACTCAAATCAAGCTTCATCGCTTCTGTAAAGGTTTTCTGCTCCCTCCCTGTTAGAGTTCACCACCAGTTCCACCCTGCGTACGTTGACCCTATTTTGTTAGAATCACTGTTTATACGCGATTCCTCCTGTAAGTGCTCAGACGTCAAGCATTAATTTTATTTAGTTTAGTATTTTCATAATCTAGTAAGTGTCTGGGAGACTCTGGTGGCATGTGGTTAAGTGCTACATCTGCTAACCAAAAGGTCAGCCGTTCAAATCTGCCAGGCGTGCCTTGGAAACTCTATGGGGGCAGTTCTGCTCTGACCTATAGGGTCATTATGAGTGGCAATCGATTCGATGGCAGTGACTTAGACTTTGAGTAAGTGCCTGGTACATCATTGTAGATAGCTGAATTAGTTTTTGGTAGTAGCCTAATAAATTACTGAAAATTTTCGTGGCTTAAAACAAAGAACATGTATTACCTTGCAGTTTCTGCACATGGCTTAGCTGAGTGCCTCCAGCTGAAGCTCTCTCATGAAGTTGCAGACAGGCCATAGCCAGGGCTGTGGTCTCATGTGAAGGCTCAAATGCAGGAGAATTCACTTCTAAGCTCACCCATGAGATTGCTGGTAGATTCAGTTATTTGTGGGCTGCGGGAACTGAGGACCTCAGTTCCTTGGTGGCTGTTGACAAGAAGACTTCGTCAGTATCTTGCCACATGGCTCTCCCCTAGGACAGTTGACAAAATGGCAGCTGGCAGCTCTCAGAGTGGGTGAAAGAACCCTTGAGTTGGAAATCACAGCCTCTTTGTAGTCTCATTTTAGAAAGGATTTCTTACCTCCTCTTCTAGATTCTGTTGTTGGAAGCCACCCAGTAAAGCTAACCAGCACTCAAAGGCAGGAGATTATACAAGAGTGTGACTACCGGGAGGGAGATATTACTGGGACCAATTTTGAGGCTGCCTACCGCAAGCGACGGCACTTGGCTGGCTACCACAAGAATGAAGAGACTTCTCAAGTAATGTGGACATGTTTTCAGGAGGGAACAGTCCCTGGAGAAGGACACCATTCTTACAGTAAGGGTCAGCAAAAAAGAAGACCCTCAACAAAATGGATTGATGCAGTAGCTGCTTCAGAAGGCTCAAGCACAGCAGCAATTGGGAGGATGACACAGGACCGGGCAGTGTTTCCCTCTGTTGTACATGGCCTTGCTAGGAGTCAGAACCAACTTGATGGCACCTAGCCACAACAGCCACCATGATGCTCAAGACACCCTGTGCACCATGGTTACTTGCTCAGCCTTGGTGATCAAATTACCTAGGTTCAAATCCCAGTCCTGCCACTTACTCTGAGCAAGTTACTTAACTGCGTACCTCAGTTTCCTTATCTGCGGAATGGACATTCAACACTTCCTTATTCATGGGATTGTTGTGGGAGACCTTGCCTGCCTGGCTCTAAAAAGGTAGCTATAATTAATGTTGTTATTAAGAAATAATAATTAAACCTCCCATACACAAGAGATTGAATATAAATTTAGAGCAGATAGAATAAAAGACATACAAATAGAAGAAAAACTCTTGGTAAGAACCATGGATTGATTTGTGTCCCCCCAAAACGTGTTTATCAATTTGGCTAGACCCTAATTCCTGGTATTGTGTAATGTTCTTATATGTTGTAAATCCTGCCTCTACAATGTTAATAAAAGAGAATGGGCTGCAGTTGTGTTGGTGAGGCAGGACACAATGTGTAACATTGTACTGTGCCTTGAGGCAATCTCTTGGGATCTGAAGGACAAGGAAGCAAACAGAGAGCAGAGGGACCTCATACCACCAAGACAGCAGTGCCAGGAGCAGAGCTCATCCTTTGGACTCTGGGTTCTTGTGCCTCAGAAGTTCCCAGTCCCGGGGAAGGTTGATGACAAGGACCTTCCTCCAGAGCCAGCAGAGAAAGATTTGCAGAGCTGATGCCCTGAATTTGGACTTTTATCTTGCTTTTCTGTGAGAAAATAAATTTCTCTTCGTTAAGTCCATCCACCTGTGGTATTTCTGTTATAGCAGCACTCTGGTAAGACCATAAGATTCTCAGGTCTCTGAATTCCTTCCTCTGATGCAAGCTCCTTGTACACATCTTTTTCTTTCCCTCACTGCCATTTAGCTTGATCTTTACCTTGCTCCCCCAACTCTGCCTCATCTCTGAGTTTAGCAAGATTACTTCACATTGTGCAGTTCTTGTCCTTTCCCCACACCAAATTCCTTAACCCTTGCCTTTCTTCAAACCAGAATTCTCTCAACAGCTCCTTTGGTTGACCCCGTTCCTGAGTAGTTGAGTGCTGCTGGAGAGAATGGCCTGCTGATGTGGGTTGGTTGAGCCCATCACAAGTTTACCTCAGCTTTCTTCAGCTGAGACCTGACTGCTTTCTGGTCATCTTAACTTTTTTTTTTTTTAAAGCTGTGGTCAGTTGTCTAATTATGCATAGAAGCTGGTTTCTACCTTTCTCCCCTGCTTCCTGGCCTTTTTGAACAGATGGTCTCATCACCTATTTTATTGAACTAGTACTAGCCAAAATTTATTTACCACTTACTTGAGGCCAGGCACTGTTCTAAACCCATTAAATGGATTATCTTATTGAATTATCATAGTTAAGTCCTACAGAGTTGCTACTGGTATCATGTCTATTTTACATACAAGGAGAGTTAGGCTCAGAGAGATGAAATAATTGATCAATGTCAAACAGTGGAGCTGGGGTTTGAATCCCTAATAGCCTGGCTACCAAGTTTCAGCTGTTGTTTATTTAGTGCACCTCCTACTTGTTGTTGGAAAAGCCATGTGCTTAACCATAGTGCTGTGCTAACTTTCTGAAGTCATCGTTACCTTGAGAAGTTTCCACTTTTTCTATGGTCTAAGATAGTTGAAACAATATAGAAATTCCCTCCCCCCACCTTTTTTTTTAAAGGTTTTATTAACTTAGATGTAAATCCACACAAGAGAGGTGGCACTGCTAGAGTTGGTGTCACCCTGTGCGGTAACTCATGATGTCACTCCTCCTGGGAACTCCTCCCGTACCAGACCATACAGAATTCTCAGTGATTTTCTTGCACTAATATTAATCATAAACCATAATTCCTGTAAGTTCCTCCCTTCTTTTCCTTTAGCTAGTACTTCATCTTCAAAAAATTATTAATATACATTCACAAACTCTAATTACCAGAAAATTGTAGCTGAAACACCAGAACATTTGACAAAATCAGTGACTACAAAACCACTTGCTAACCAAAAATGCTGACAGTTCAAACTTACCAGGCACTCCCTGGAAACTCTAATGGGCACTTCTACTCTGTTTTATACGTTCACGATGAATCAGAATCTACTTGATGGCAACGGGTTTGGTTTTTATGGCATGAAAACACTGGCAGCAGCAAAAATCACAGTGCTTGTAGCACTTGCAGACAAAACCATGAGATTCAAGGTGTCACTGTAATTGGGTAATAATGACAACTATGATCGGAGAGCATTAACCCACCACACCACTGCCGCTGAGTCGATTCTGACTCATAGCAACCCTATAGGTCAGTAGAACTGTCCCATAGAGTTTTCAAGGAGTGCCTGGTGGATTCAAACTGTGGAGCTTTTGATTAGCAGATGTAGGTAGCACTAAACCACTATGCCATCAGGGTTTCTGACTGCATTAAACAAAACCCAGAGCCGTCAAGTCATTTCCTACGCATGGTGACTCTATAGACAGAGTAGAACTGCTCCATAGAGCTTCCAAGGAGTGCCTGGTGGATTTGAACAGCTGACCTTTTGGTGAGCAGCCCTAGCACTTAACCCCTATGACTCTAGGGCTTCCAGAGTGGATTAGAAAGCTCAAAAAGTAAATTAGCACAGACTTTTAGCCTTGTAGGTATGCTGATATATGGAAGCTGGCTTTATGAAAGAGGTTTTGTTGTTATTGCTAACGACAAGGACCTTTTTTTATAAAAAAATAATAAATTTCTACTGAAACACTATTAAAATTTTACAGATAGTCATTTTGGTGTCATCCCCCCTGACAGTGTCACTCAGTGTTGTCCACATTCCTCACACCCCTCTAGTGATGCCAGTGCACAATCATGTGATTTTAAACATGGTAGATCTTTGCTTTCCAATCTGTTACAGTTACTCATCTGTTCAGGTTTTCCTTTTTTGGTCAATTTCTTACATTTTTGTTTTGTTAAGACATTCTTCCATTTCCTTTAGATTTGTCTTTTTGTTTTTTTTTGCTCACAAAAAAATCAGAGATGCTGCTCCATTGCCTTCTAGCAGATATTTGATATTAATGAGAAATCTGATGCCAATCAGCTTGTTCCTTTTTTGGTTGTTTTTCCATCCTCTCTTAGGTTTATACTGCTGCTATAACAAATTGCCACAAACATAGCAGCTTTAACAACACCAATTTGTTATCTTACAGTTCTGGAGGTGAGAAGCCCAAAATGTGTCTCATTGAGCTGACATCAAGATTGACAGGGCTGTGTTCTTTTCTGGAGGCTCTAGAAGGAAAATCCATTTTATCACCTTTTCTAGCTTTTAGCGGCTGCCTGCATCCCTTAGCTCATGGCCTCCTTCCTCTATCTTCAAAGCCAGCAGTGGAAAGTTGAATTTTCATCATTTTACACCTCTCCAACCTTCTGTTTTCTGGTCAAGTTTCCCTTGACCTCTGTGCAGAATGCTTGTGATGACAGTGGAGCCCCCTGGATAATCCAGCATGATCTTATTATACAGTCAGCTGCTTAGCAACCTTAATCACATTTGTAACTTGAATTCCCCCTTGCCAGATAACAGAACATATTCACAGGTCCTGTAGATTAGGATCTGAATGTCTTTGGGGGACGATTACTCTGCCTACCACATACCCCAACCTTTCTGCATTTTCTAATTATCCTTGACCACTACCCATTTGTTTGTTTTTTGTATTGTGGTGGTTTGCATGTTTCTATGAGACTGCAAGCAATGCCGCTAGTTCTTCACATAGCAAGGGTGCTCATGGACAAGTCTCAATGGAGCTTCCAGACTAAGCTAGGAAGAAAGACCTTTGTGACCTACTCCCAAATATTAGCCAATAAAAACTCAACAGCAGAATACTGCCCAATCTAGTGCTGGAAGATGAACCCCAGGATAGAAGGCATTCAAAATACAACACAACAATCACAATAATCAACTCAAATATACCAAGATCATGACGATGCCACAGGACTGCGAAATGTTTCATTCTGTTATTTATAACGTCATCATAAGTTGGCAATTAATGACAACAATTATTCTTGGTATTTGAATATCCTGAAATTCACTCTTTTGCAATTCATTCTGCTTAACATTCAGTAGGCCCTTTCAATCTGAAGACATGTATATGAATTCAGGTCTGGGAAATTTTCTCTGTGTTTGATTATCTCTTCCATTCATTTGTCTCTGCTCTCACTTCTGGATTTCTACTAGACAGATTTTACCACTTCTGGATGTGTCCTCTATTTCATGTAATTTTTCCTCTTTATTTGGCATTTCTTGGTTGATAACATGGGCTTTGGAGTCAAACTTGTTGTTGTTAGTTGCCATGGAGTCAGTTCTGACTCATAGTGACCCCTGTGTGCAAAGTAGAACTGCTCACTAGGGTTTTCAAGGCTGTCACCTTTCAGAAGCAGATGGCCAGCCCTGTCTTCTCAGGCCCTGCTGGGTAGGTTCAGCCAAGCTGTTGGGACTCCTACCAGGGTTCCAGATCTTCTATTTATCATTTGTCCATTCTTGGGTAAGATACTTATACTCATGGTGCCTCAGTTTCCTCATGTATGCGAAATGGGGGTAATAACAAACACCTATGGCATAGTTGCAATGATTACACCATTCGGGCTGGCATCAGGCCACTGGTAAACAATCACTAAATGTTAGCTATTATTTGTATTAGCACAATCTTTGTATTTATGATTCTTCTCCTTCCTTTAGAGATGAGTACTTATGACAGTAACTTAACTTTGAAGGTGGTAAGAATGGGAAGAATGTGTGGCCAAGAGGGATTGATGGGAGGTAGTAGGCAGGGTCCCTGTTCTTGCTGGGTTGAGGGAAGGCCCCACTGGCTAACCGGACTTCTACTCCCCATCTCCATCCTAGAAATGGACCTTTATACACAGGGGGTCATGCTGTCCCACTTAATTTCCGTTAGTTTCTGGGACCCCAAACTGGACACAATTAACCTGCTCTTCAGGAACCATGAAGATATGTGCTCGAGTAACTATCCCATAAATCACATGACTTATTTCAAATGCCAGATAATTATAGACAAAAGATTTCCCAAACCACAGACTGTCGTTTGTAACAAATATCAATCTCCTAAGCTCAGATTCAGTCAAAAGTTAAAAAAAAAAATCCATACTATAGATTCGTCTTCACCTTTCCTATGGCTTTAATAACCATTGTCCAAACACCAATAATGAAATTATAAACCCTTCCTGGTGCATGAAAGACTCTTTTATTTCACAGTTTGATTTCTCTCTCGTGGAGTTTTTCTACACCAAGTCTAAAGACAACTGTCCTTTTGTCTTTTAAATGTTTCTAACTTTGGAAATCTTTGGTAGGTAGAACAGATACTGATAGCCAGAAATATGCAAAACCACTTCTTCATTTATTCATTCATTGAAAATATTATAAACAACCACAAGTCATCATGGAGCATCTACTGTGTTTCAGGTGCTGGGGCTACTGAGACGACTTGATAAGCCCAGGATCACAGATGATCAGCCTCCTCTATTCTTCTCTCTCCCACCATCCTTTCAACCTGGAGCTACCCTGGCCTGAGTACCTCCAAGCTGTTAGATCCTGGCCAGAAGTCAGTTGTTGAGGCTACTTGAGAAAACAGCTTGTTAGAGAGGGGTAGGGAATAGATCTGCAGCAAACAGGCAGTGACTGGCACACAGGGTCAGCTCTGACTTCTAGGAGGCCCCAAAGCATAGCTGTGTGAGGAAGAACTCCTAGCACCAGGGAGATCGATTAGGAAATGAGTACAGGATTCTCAAGGATCCATGGTGAGAATCTCAACTATGGCAAAGGTAGTGCGGATGAATACAGGGGTAGGTTCCAAAGACTACCTGAAGCCAGGGGCCCTTGAACGAGGAAGTGAGGGATGGAGGGAGGAAGAGGGAATGGCGGGTGTTTCTAGTTTGGGCAACCAGGCAGAATACCAGAAAAAGAAGAGGTGAAAGAGTAGAAGAGAAGAACTGCATCTCAGCATTCAGAGCTTGAGTTCCTGCAGCCACCCACATGGACACCTTGTGTTTGTTCTCAAAGCCTGTCTTCCATTCTGTTTAATGACAATCAGTAATAATACATAACCTTTATGGATGCTAATTGCTATATGTGTAATAACAAATGCAGTCCTCTCAACATCCTTAATCAGTTGTGCATAACCCCACGCAAGGTACGTGTCAGAGTAGAACTGTGGTCTGTAGGGCTTTCCAATGGCCAATTTTATTTTGGAGGTAGATCACCAGGCTTTTCTACTGAGGTGCCTCTGAGTAGACTCGAACTTCCAAATTTTTGGTTAGCAACCAGGTGTGTTAACCATGTGTACCACCCAGCGATTTCCCACAATGCCTTGTTTTAAAAAAGGCCAGATGCACTGCCATTGAATGGACTCTGACTTATAGCCACCCTATGGATGGAGTAGAACTGCCCCATATAGTTTCCAAGGAGTGCCTGGTGGATCTGAACTGCCGACTTTCTGGTTGGCAGCTGTAGCAGTTAACCACTATGCCACCAGGGTTTCTAATGCTTTGTAAAGTAAGTAGTGCTGTTACCCCATTTTACTGATGAGGAAACTGAGGCACAAAGAAATCTGTAATGCTTGGCTCCAATCTGCCTCTACCTCCTAGTGTTGCTGTACGAGTTAACCAAGACAACATAGCCAGAGTCTGACACAGAGTAACCACTAGTTTTTGTTTTAGAATGATTGGAAGGAGCCCGGTAACACTGGGATTAAGCTCTTGGGTGCTAACCAAAAGATTGGTGTGCTAACTGAAAGATTGCTGGTTCAAATCCACCAGCTTCTCTGTGGGAGAAAGATGTGGCAGTTGGCTTCCAAAAGATTACAGTCTCAGAAGCTCTATGGAGCCGTTTTATAGGTTCACTATGAGTCAGGATCGACTTGCCAGCAGTGGGCTTATTATTATCGGAATGTGTTATCTTTTACGAGAAATTCTTTCTCACACAACATTTAAGGTAATGTTAACATGTCACTGAGGGAGGAGGCAGTGTGAAGGTGGAATTAGAAGAGTATTTGAAGTTTGATAGACCTGAACACAAATGTGGTTTCTTTCTTGATATCTCAGTAGCCTGGCACAAGTTTAGTTGCCTGTTCATTTGTAAGATCAGTACAGTAATACCTTCTCTGGGCGGATCTGACTCGATGGCACTTGGCTAGCTTGGCTGGGGTGTCATGAAGATTAAGCAAGGTTAAGTGTGTACAGTACCTGACCCCATACTGGCACACAGAAGGTGGGCATTAATGGTGAGATCTCCTTACCTGGAGAATCTTTTGATCCAATGGGACAAGGGGATTTGGACTGCAATCTTGGCTCATCAGGGACTTGTCTTCTTGGAGACTCTCTTCCACTTTTTTGATCTTGACTCCTCATTATCCCAATGAGGAGCTGAAGTGGATAAAATCCAGTAGCCCATTATCTCATGTCCACAACTTTCCTGCTGTCAAATGGAGTCATAAGGCCAACCTTCCAAGCAGGTTGAGTACTGGGGGCTAGGTTAAAACTTGTAGTCTTTGGGGACAACAGTTTATCTCAGGAGGTTGTCACAGATTGAATTGTGTCCCCATCCAGACCAGCGTGTGTGGCAGTTTGACTAGGCCGTGATTCCTGGTATTGTGTGATGTTCTGTTATGCGGTAAACCCTGCCTCTATGATGTCAGAGAGACAGCATGGCTGTGATTGTGTCGGTGGGGCAGGACTCAGTGTGGGGGTTGTATTGTGCCTTGGGGCAGCCTCTTAAGGTATAAAAGAAAGGGAGATTTGGGGTACTTCATACCACCAAAAAGCAGTGCTGGGAGCTGAGCCATGTCCTTTTCAAAGACCCAGGGTCCTTGTTCCTCAGAAGCTCCCAGTCCAGGGGAAGACTAACAACAAGGACTTTCCTCCGGAGCCAGTACAGAAAGCCTTCCCCTGGGGCTGATGCCTTGAACATGGATTTTTAGCCTACTAAACTGTGACAGAATAGAATCTCTCTTTTTAAAGCCATCACTTGTGGTATTTCCATTAAAGCAACACTAGATGACTCAGAGGTCATAGGTGTGATATCACGAGTGCAATCTGAGTATACTTAGGCAAAGGAAAAAGGCTTGGGAGCTGACTTGGCACTCGAATAACGCCTGTCAAAGTTCTTTTTCCTTTAAATCACGGTGAAAACACACTCATTTACAACTCAGTTACATTGGTGGTGCTTTCCATGTGGTGCCGCCATTACCACTCTCCTTTTCCATAATAATCCACCTTCATTAAAATAAACTCAGTGCTCCCCCCAAACCCCTCCTTTCTCCCTCTCACCCACCCTTGGTACCCATTAATAATCTTTGCTTTGTAGAAATAACATTAAAAGAAGATGCACAACGTCCTAACAACATCGCAGGTGGGGAACTTCCGTCAAAAACTAAGAAGTAGGGGGCGGAGTCAAGATGACGGACTAAGCACACGTCTCCTTCTATCCCTCTGGAAACCGAGACCTGAACTGACAATCAAACAGAGCCTTCTGATCACCTAATCAGCCTCAGGACACGGCACAGGGCTGTTAACTGGGACTTCATACCACTGAGTGAAAAGCCTCCTCTCTTTCGCTGACTCCCGCTCCCGGCTAGCCCCGGCTCTCACAGACGGAAGGTAAACGCACCAGTTTGAATTTTTTTTCCTCGGTCTCGGCTGGCGGGCGGAGCTGGGCCTTGCCTGGCGGCTGGACTCAGACGTGCTGCTGGGGGGATAGGCAGGCGAAATTCCCATGTTCTGAGAGCCAGGCTTGGGACTCTGTTAATCTAGACACTTTGAGCCTTTCGTTTTGTAGCTGCCTCAGCGGGGTTTGTGAGGAGCTCCGCGGTCAGGGTGCGGGACGCCATGTTGGTACCAAGATTTTAGCGGGACCTCATTCTTAGCCTGGGAGCCAGTGCCTGCAAACGGGACAGCGCTTCTCCGACAGAAAAGTAGTGATTTTGCACAGTGCTGCCTACGTTGGGGGCCCTGCAACAGAATCAGAGGAATCACTACCTCTCGGCACCTTTAGCCCCTCTGTCTGCTGCCTGTGTGGAGGACACCATCTTGGGTACGGTGGCCGCAGCTGGACCTAATTCTTAGCTTGGGAGCCAGAGCCTGCCAACAGGAGAGCACTTTTCTATCACAAAACCAGTACTCGACACAGTGTTGGCTAAGGCCAGGACTTGTCAGCAGAGGCCACCAGGGCAGTAGCATTGCTGTATTCTGAACTAGTTTGTTATCATCTGGGGTTGGATATAGTGGCGCTTACTTTGTCAGATGAGAAGAGGGACCTCTACACCTGAAAACCTAACTGACTTGTGAAGTGGTCAGATACCTTTTGCTTTACATTTGAAGACAGCCTAGAGAAAAATTTGCAATCCATCCTCACAGTACCTCTTCCAGCCTCTATATACTCACATGGGACCCAAAAAGCAACAGACAATTGTGGCATACAAGCAATCACTCATGGCTTCAGAAGGCTCCCAAACAAAGCAACCAAGGAGTTTTCCAAATGAAGAAACTTTTATGAAAGCATCAGGAAGTGAATACAAATTGATTATATACAGAGCCCTTCTAGACCTTATACAAAATGCAGCAGAACAAAATGAAAAATTAAGCAATTTGTTCGATTTCATGGAACACCAGTACTCTAAAATCCAACAGATCAAGAAGAAGATCAAAGACATAGAAACTTCCATGCAAAGCCAAGAAAATGGAACAAATGGAAAGAATTTCTGACTTGGAAGACAGAGCTACTGATGCTAGCGTCTATGAGCAGAAATGAGAAAAAAGAAACAAGAAAAATGAAGAAACATTAAGAAGCATGTGGGACTCTATTAAGAGGAACAACCTTCGATTAATTGGAGTCCCTGAACAGGGTGAGACATCTGAGAACACAGAGAGTATTGTTGCTGAGCTGCTGAAAGAAAACTTCCCAGAAATCATGAAGGAAGAGAATATAGACATCTCAGATGCATATTGTACGCCACCCAATACAGATCTCAAAAGAAAGACTCCATATTATAATCAACTCCATATTATAATCAAGCTTAACAAAATGAAACACAAGCAGCAACTCTTAAAGGCAGCAAGACTCAAGGCAAAGCTAACATTCAGAGGGAAACCCTGTAGGCTCTCGTCAGATTTCTCAGCAGAAACCATGCTGGCACAGAGACAGTGGCACGACACATTCAAAGTCTTGAAGGAGAAGAACTTCCAACGAAGAATTATATATCCTGCAAAACTATCTTTCAAATACGAAAATGAAATTAAGACATTCCCAGATAAACAGAAACTCAGAGACTTTGTAAAAACCAAACCCACACTACAAGAAATACTGAAAGAAGTTCTTGGCTTTGGCTTAGAAGAACAAAACCACTAACTTTATATATTAGAACGACACACTACTCAATACTCTACTCATTTAGGGAAGGCCCCAAAGTAAATCACAGCTTTGATATGGAAAGAAGCAATCCAGTGATCATCATGAAAACTATGGTGTCATCATAATAAAAAGAGGGATGTACTACAGTTGTTATAGTCCTTCCAGATGGAGAGGAAGATGACAAGACTGGTAGTAATTAAAATTGGGTTTATAAATAGTTTATTAAGGGGGTTCATAGGGGCAGCTGTAAAGCACAACAAAGATGTATCATACCATTTCAAGAAATCTAACACACAAGTCTCAACAACTATAAAACCAGCTCTGAGAAAGGTGAAAAATCAACTCACAGAAAAGACTGTCCCATAGCAGACTCATAAGAACAACAGAGAAAACATCAACATGAAAATAAACATATCACAATGGCAGCAGTGAACACATACCTATCAATAATTACATTGAATGTGAATGGACTGAATGCTCCAGTAAAGAGACACCGAGTGTCATCTTGGATCAAAAGACACGACCCATCCATATGTTGTCTACAAGAAACTCACTTGAGACCTAAAGACAGGAACAAACTAAAAATTAAAGGATGGAAGAATATATATCAAGCTAACAATGAACAAAGAAGAGCAGGGGTGGCAATTCTAATCTCAGACAAAATCAATTTTAATGTCAAATCCACCATTGTGGACAAAGATGGACACTATTTATTGCTGAAAGGTTCAGTACACAAGCAAGACTTAACTATATTAAATATTTATGCACCTAATGTCAGAGCACCTAAATACGTCGAAAAAACACTGACTACGCTCAAAAGAGAGTTAGATGACTCCACAATAATAGTCGGAGACTTTAACACTCCACTCTCATCACTAGACAGATCATCTAGAAAAAAGCTCAGTAAAGATACAGAAGACCTCATTGACACAATTAACCAACTAAACCTCATTGATATATACAGAAATTTCCACCCATCAGCAGACAACTACACCTTCTTCTCCAGTGCACGTGGAACATTCTCCAGAATTGACCATATGATAGGCCATAATGCAATGCTCAACAAAATCCATACCATTGAATTACTGCAAAGCATCTTGTCAGATCATAAAGCCATCAAAGTTGAAATCAATAGCAGAAAAAACATAGACAGAAAGTGGAACTCTTGGAAACTGAACAACATCTTGCTCAAAAAAACATGGGTTATAGAGGAAATCAAGGATGAATTAAAGAAATTCATGGATTCCAATGAGAACGAAAACACTTCCTACCAGAACCTATGAGATACAGCCAAAGCAGTGCTCAGAGGTCTGTTTATCTCCATAAATGTACACATCTGGAAGGAAGAAAGAAACCAAATCAAGGAACTAACTCTATAGCTTGAACAAGCAGAAATAGAACAACAGAGGAACCCCTCGGGCACCAGAAGAAATGAGATCATAAAGATTAGAGCAGAGCTAAATGAATTAGAGAATAGAAAAACAATTGAAAAAATTGAAAAGACCAAAAGCTGGTTTTTTGAAATGATCAACAAAATTGATAAACCACTGGCTAAACTTACTAAAGAAAAGCAGGAAAGGAAACAAATAACCCAAATTAGAAATGAAAGGGGAGTTGTCACCACAGATGCAACAGAAATAAAAAATATCATAACAGAATACTATGAAAGACTGTACTCTAACAAATTTGAAAACCTAGGGAAAATGGACCAATTCCTTGACTCATACCACCTACCCAAATTATGACAACATGAAGCAGAACAACTTAACAAACCCATCACAAAGGAAGAGATTGAAAAGGTCATCAAAACACTGCCAACCAAAAAAAGTCCAGGCCCAGATGGCTTCACAGCAGAATTCTACCAAGCATTTAGAGAAGAGTTATCCCCAATACTACTGAGACATTTTCACAGTATAGAAAGGGATGGAGTACTCCCAAACTCATTCTATGAAGCCAGCATAACCCTGATACCTAAGCCAGGGAAAGATGCCACAAAGACAGAGAACTACAGACCGATATCACTCATGAACCTAGATGCAAAAATCTTCAACAAAATTCTTGCCAACAGAATACAACAACGTATCAAGAAAATAATCTATCATGACCAAGTGGGAGTCATACCAGGGATGCAAGTCTGGTTCAACATCAGGAAAACAATTAATGTGATTAACTACATAAATAACACAAAAGACAAAGATCACCTGATTTTGTCCATTGATGCAGAAAAGGCATTTGATAAAGTCCAACACCCATTCATGCTAAAAACTCTTAGCAAAATGGGCATAGACGGCAAATTCCTCAACGCAATAAGGGCCATTTATACAAAGCCAATTGCCCACATCATCCTGAATGGAGAGAGACTGAAAGACTTTCCCTTGAGATCAGGAACTAGACAAGGATGCCCACTGTCAGCTCTCCTATTCAACATTGTGCTAGAAGTTCTAGCCAGAGCAATTAGACAAGATGAAGAAATAAAGGACATCTGCATTGGCAAAGAGGAAGCTAAAATCTCCCTGTTCGCAGATGATACAATTGTATATGCAGAGAACCCCAAGGAATCTATAAGTAAGCTACTCAAACTGATAGAAGAGTTCAGCAAAGTCTCAGGATACAAGATAAACATAAGTAAATCAGTAGGATTCCTTTATACCAACAACGAGACCGTTAAGGAGGAAATTATCAAATCAATACCATTTACGATAGCCCCTAAGAAGATAAAGTACCTAGGAATTAATCTAACCAGAGAAACAACAGACCTTTACAAAGAGAACTACAAGCCCTTGCTATAAGAAACTAAGAGAGACTTAGATAAATGGAAAAACCTACCCTGCTCATGGATAGGAAGACTTAACATTGTGAAAATGTGTATTTTACCCAAAGCAATTTATTTATATAATGCAATCCCAATACAAGTTCCAGCATCATTTTTTAATGAGATGGAGAAACAAATCACCAATTTTGTTTAGAAAGGGAAGAAGCCCCGGATAAGTAAGGTACTACTAAAGAAGAAGAACACACTGGGAGGCCTCTCATTACCCGACCTTAGAACATACTACTCTGCCACAGTGGTCAAAACAGCCTGGTACTGGTACAAGAACAGACAGATGGATCAATGGAATAGAAATGAGACCCCAGAGATGACACCATCTGCTTATGATCAGTTGATATTTGACAAAGGCCATAAGACATTAAACTGGGGTAAAAACAGTCTCTTCAACAAATGGTGCTGGCAAAGTTGGTTATCCATCTGCAGTAAACTGAATCAAGATCCATATCTTACACCTTATACAAAAACCAACTCGAACTGGGTAAAAGACCTAAATATCAAGCCTAAAACGATAAAGCTCATCCAAGAAAAGGTAGGAACAACAATGGAAGTTTTAATACACAATAAGGACAGACTCCAAAATCTGTCAAAGAAACCTCAATCAACAGAAGAGAAAATAGATAAATGGGAACTATTAAGAATCAAACACTTTTGCTCATCCAAAGACTTTATTAATATAATTAAAGGAACACCTACAGAATGGGAAAAAATATTTGGCATCTCTATGTCAGACCGACGCCTGATCTCCATAATCTATAAGATACTACAAAATATCAACAAGAAGAAGATAAACTATCCAATTAAGCGATGGGCAAAGGAGATGGACAGACACTTCACTAAAGAGGAGATCCAGGCAGCCAAAAAACACATGCGGACATGTTCACGATCTTTAGTTATTAAAGAAATTCAAATCAAGACAACAATGAGATACCATCTCACCCCAACAAGATTGGCCATGATCCAGAAAACACAAACCCACAAATGCTGGAGAGGCTGTGGAGAAACTGGAACCCTCCTACACTGTTGGTGGGGTTACAAAATTGTCCAGCCTCTTTGGAAGGCAATCTGGCACTTCCTTAAGAAAATGGATATTGATATACCATTTGATCGAGTAATTCCGCTACTTGGAATATATCCTACAGAATCAAGGCCTTTCACACCAATGGAAACATGCACCAGAATGTTTATCACAGCACAGTCCATGATAGCAAAAAAGATGGAATCAACCCAGATGCCCAACAATAGAAGAATGGATAGGTAAACTATGGTACATATACTCAATGGAGCACTACGCAATGATAAAGAATAATGATGATTCCAGGAAACATCTCCTAACCTGGTTTCAACTGGAAGACATTATGTTGAGTGAAAGTAGGCAGCGACAAAAGGACAAATACTGTATGAGACCTCTATGATAAGATCTCAAAAACAGACTTGTGTATAGAAGAAAAGACTCTTTGACAGCTGCAAGGGAGGCGAGGGAGGGAGGGCGGGGGGGAGGGTTTAGTTTAGATAGTTACTAGAAATCTAGTTGGGAGAAAGTGGTGATAGCACACATTAGAAACAAGAACAACATTAAGTGGACTTCAGCATAACTTGAGTACTCCTTCCATCTTAACTCAATACTGCAAGGATAGAGTAGCTGGGGCGGGGGTGGGGGACCATGCTCTTAGGCGGATTCCAGGCCAATTGGCACAACCAGCGTTTTGCTAAGAGAGCTCTCTGCACTCCACATTGGTGAGTGGCGTCTGGGGTCTTAAAAGCTGCCAAGCTGCCATCCGAGGACACAGCAAATGGTCCCAACTCAGCAGGAACGGATGCTCACCGAGGACCAAAATGACATGCGGTAAAGACAACTGAGAAGACAGAGAGACCCATAAGAGTGGGTGCCTATATCAACTTGGGGCCGTAAGAACCGGATGGTGCCCGGCCACCACCAGTGATAGCCACGATGGAGCTCACAGAGAGGAGTCTCACTGGCAACACAAGAATAAAAAGAGGTGCACCATGAGATCTCCACTGAAAGACCTCAATTGATGGTCCAGTGGTTTTGGGGTTCCTCTGATAGCGTGGCCCCCGGCCCTGATGCTGCCCTTTCCCATAAATTATAACGAAGGTCCACTCTTTGGACAGGAATGGATTGGACTTGGCAATGCAGAGTGACCATATATTGGAAGCACTTTATGGTTCTATGCATCTATAAGATATCAACTTGCTGACCTCTGGCTGGAGGAAGGGGAGTGGATGGAGAGGAGGGGAAAGGAGGCTGTTGGGAGGATGAGACACGTATGGAGCAGAGAGGAATAGTGTGCAGTCACCAGACAGGGAGAGCAGTGGAAACTGCATATAGGTGGGCATGTAAATTATACGTGAATGTAGATTTTGACTCAGTCATGTTAAATAAAAATTAAAAAAAAAAAAAAAAGCTGCCAAGCTGCCATCCGAGGACACAGCAAATGGTCCCAACTCAGCAGGAATGGATGCTCACCGAGGACCAAAATGACATGCGGTAAAGACAACTGAGAAGACAGATAGACCCACAAGAGTGGGTGCCTACATCGACTTCGAACCAGAAGAACCGGATGGTGCCCGGCCACCACCAGTGATAGCCACGATGGAGCTCACAGAGAGGAGTCTCACTGGCAACATAAGAATAAAAAGGGGTGCATCATGAGATCGCCACTAAAAGACCTCAGTTGATGGTCCAGCGGTTTTGGGGTTCCTCTGAGAGCATGGTCCCCGGCCCTGAAGCTGCCCTTTCCCATAAATTATGACAAGGTCCACTCTTTGGACAGGAATGGCTTGGACTTGGCAATACAGAGTGACCATATATTGGATGCACTTTATGGTTCTATATATCTATAGGATATGATCCTGCTGACCTCTGGCTGGAGAAAGGAGAGTGGGTGGAGAGGAGGGGAAAGGAGGCTGTTGGGAGGATGAGACATGTATGGAGCAGAGAGGAATAGTGTGCAGTCAACGGACAGGGAGAGCAGTGGAAGCTGCATATAGGTGGGCATGTAAATTTATACGTGAATGTACATTTTCACTCAGTCATGTTAAATAAAAATTAAAAAAACAAACTAAGAAGTAGCCAATAAGGCCTATATTTATTAAAATGTCTTAGCATCTGTTGTAGTTAATGTCCGTGTTTTTATCGGTTATCCCCAAACCTCCGAGTTCAGTATAGGCCTTATTGGCTAATTCTTAGTTATTAACTGCATTTTCAATGAGTTGATTTGGAACACCTGCTCTGTCCTCTATGAGCGCTGTCATTCTGGGCAAGCTCAGTTCCCTCTCTGAAGCTGTTTTCCTACATGTGAAATGGATACAACCAGACAGTAAGGAGGGGCGTGCTTTAAGATTCTAAATGAAATCACATATAGAAAAGCCCTCTGAAATAAAATAACACCTCACGGCTGCGCGCGCATGTGCACACACACAATATTGAAGAGAATTCCAGGTAGAGGGAGCAGTGCACATAAAAACCTCCAGCAGGAGGCGATCTAGATGCCGGTATGATGACGTCAGAGGGAGGAGGAGCCAGACTGAACGGTATCTTCTAAGTAAGGAGTTTGGCTTTTATTCAAGGTGTGCTGGTAGTTATTGGAATGCTTGACGCCAGGGTGGGCCAGTCTACATTGTGACTTCATTTACATTTCAAGTGGGCTCCGAAATCTTTGGAAGCAATTTTCTCTGCTGACTTAGGAGAATTAATTAGTTTATATGTGCATGCCACTTGAAAATCTTGGAGGAGCAGGGACCTATTATTATTGTTCCCCCAATGAGGTTTTCTAAATAGAGGTCTGAGTACCTGGGGTTCTTGTTCAAAAGAGACAGCGATGAGAAATGACGTGTAGTAACCGTGCTAAGAAAACATTTCTTTCTCCTGGTCCTGCTGGGAAATTTCACTTCCATTTTTGTGAGGCTGAAGAAGGACTTGGAAACAGGGCCAGTTCTGACTCTGTAATTAATTTCAAAGAAAGTCTTTTACCTTCCAGTGCTAGGAAAAGATTAAAAAGTAACTTTTGTTTAGGTAATACCTTTCTCTGGAGAGCTCACTCAACTTGACAGCAAGGAATTCGATCCTCTTACCTCGCTGTGAAGTAGACAAGGGACCCATTACCTTTTTAAAAATGTTTTTTATTTTAAGCATACAAGAAATTTTATCAAAGCTCCCTCAGCAACCTTGGGGAGCCAGCTGTCGGAAACTCTGGCTAACACTGTATCCCATATCCTATTCCTAGCTTCATTTGACTTCCTTGGAGAACTGGGTTTCTGCCGGGTTATTCTCTTCCAATTCATCTCTCTGCCTCCTTTTCCTTGGTGTGACTTGTTCGTTGCTGTCGAGTTGATTCTGACTCACGGTGACCTCATGTGTGCAGAGTAGAACCACTCCATGGGGTTTTCAAGGCTGAGATCTTTCAGAAGCAGATTGCCAGGTCTTACTCCCAAGGCACTGCTGGGTGGATTTAAGCCACAAACCTGTCAATGAGTAGTCCAGCATTTTAATAATTGTGTCCCCCAGGGACTTCATAGCACCTAAGGCCAACTGTTCTCTGCCCTAAGCCAGGCCCTCTACAAACACCATCACATTCAGTTGAAAATTTATAAAGGAAAAAGTCTCCTACGTGATTCAAATGGTTTGTACCAGACTAGGAAACCCTGGTGGCGTAGTGGTTAAATGCTACTGTCTGCTAACCCCAAAGGTCAGCAGTTCAAATCTGCTGGGTGCTTCTTGCAAACTCTACAGAGCAGTTTGACTCTGTCCTATAGCGTTGCTATGAGTTGGAATTGACTCAGTGGCAGTGGGTTTGGTTTTTGTTTTACTAAAGACTGGTGATTAGAATTCCTTAAGTGATGGTGTGGAGGAAAGGCCTGGCAATCTTCCATGAAGATCACAGTCAAGAAAACCCTATGGAACAGTTCTTTTCTATAACACGTCAAGTCACATCGGGTCTCTGTGAGTCTAAATTGACTCAACAACAACTTTTTTTTAATGGAGGTAGGTCCAGTTAATACTGCTAATGACACAGATAAAGAAACTGAGGCCCAGAGGCACCAAATAACCCTTCAAGATCCCATTGCTTGCATGTGGCAGAACTGGGAGTCAGACCCAGGCAATTTAACACCAGAGCACACACCCTGAAGCATTACCATATTCTGCCTCTTTGAATTAAAGCCCTAAGAATAACTTGGACATCTTTGCCTCATTTCGGGATACTCAAGGCATCCTCTTTTATTTATTTTGGTGGCAATACTGTGTTTTTCTTTTTTTGTGTGAGGCGGTGGGGGTGGAAGGTGGGTGGATACAAAGTGGAAAGAAATGCCTTTTATGGATTGTCTGCTAAACCTTGTGAAGTCGTAGCTATGTCTCAGTGCCAGACAACTGTGCCTGCTGACTTAATGACTCTGAAAGATGACAAGGCTTAAAAAATCGACTGTCACTGCAGAACTTGGAACAGATTGAAATAGAGCACTTGAGTCATTTGTTAAAGATGCCACTCTGAGTCCCCGTCATGCAAGGCCCAGTTAGAGCCAGGAAGGTCTTTTTAACTTTGCTTCCATCCGACGCTTAAGATCTCTGCCCCATGTGAGGGGCTCGCTGCTTGGGAAGCACCCTGAATCTAAGGTGGCAGCTTGTCAGCCTAGAGGGTGCAGCTGAGTAAGAGGAGTGGTCTCTGGTTCAGTGAGTAATAAACACTGAAGTTCCTACCAGAGTCTATGACGAGAGCTAAGAGACGCATACTGTCGTCTACAATGCCCTGTGTCTACTCTGCTTTGTGGCAGTTGCTAGCTGCCCTCAAGTCAGCCCCTAACTCATGATGACAATGGAAAGAAATGCTGCCATGTCCTGTGTCACCCCTGCGATTGGTTGTGAATCCTACCGTTATGATCCACAGGGATTTCATTGGCTTACTTTGGAAGCAGAACACTAGGCTTTTCTTCTTAAGAACATCTGAATTTGGAAGCTCTGCAGAAAACTGCTGAGCCTCTAAGCAACACGCGAGCTGCCCCTGGCAGACCAGTGGTGGATGCACACAAGGTGCACTGGTGGGGAATCGAACCCTCAGGTCTCCTGCACGGAAGACAAGGATTCTGCCATGGAAACACCAGTGCCTCCTTCATTCTGCTTTTAGTAGCCCTTGGTGAGCCAGATGCTTGTATGCAATTGCAGTGTGTACATATGCACCCACAACCACACCTACGCTTAGTCTCCTGCCAGACTATCAGAACCCCAACTTCACATCAAGCCTTGTTTGGAATCATCCTACCCTCCTTGAGTTGGAAACATTATGACCATTATTAAGAGCCTGAGGTTTAGAATCAAAGGGACTTTAAATAGAAAACTCCCACCCTTGCAAATGTGTGTAAAACAAACCCACATACACTGAGGTATGCCTGGCTGTAACCAGACAGAGTGTCTGTGGAAGCCAGTTTAGCTCAAAGAACAGATCTGGGTTCCTTAAACACGGCGTTTCGAAAAGTAAAGATGGGCTTGCAGATGGCAAGTGTACTGATCTTGATGATGGAGCAGACCACTTGGCTACCAATCCCATCTTTACCAATTACCAGCTGTGTGACTTTGGACAAGTTACTTACCCCTTCTGTGTCTCAGTTTCATCTGGTTTAAACTGGAGATTAGGTATAGGACTCCATTTAAAGGGTTCTGAAGATTTGCTCAGTTAGAATCACAAGTGTTTGACAGTGTGTTTGTGTTCAGTGAATTTTAGCCATCAAGAACACCAGTAAAAAAGAACCCAGGACCTTATTTTTAACCTGGAAAGACAGAGTGGAAGTAGCACAAAAAGAGAGTGCTTTGATGATGATGATGGAACAGGTAAACCCATGAAGCCCTGCAGCTCAGGGTTATGAGTAACTGCGCTTCATAACAAGTGTCATGATGGCTCCTATCTGTTGCTATGAATTCCAGCTCACAGTGACCTAAAGAGCAGAGTAGAATTGCCCCATGTGGTTTCCAAGGAGCAGCTCGTGGATTTGAACGGCCAGCCTTTTGGTTAGCAGCCAAGTTCTTAACCACTGCACCACCAGGACTCCAATGATGAGCCCTAGTCGGAAATACTGATTAGAAAGAACATCTCAAGTATTGGAACAGGGAAATGCATTAGGGTATAAATGTGTGTAAAAAGTATTTGTTTCACACAGGATTTCTCAGAGTCTGATGATGTGGTGCGCCAGCTTAGAAATGATCTACATGATGTATGGAATAGAATGCATACCATACTTGGTAGGGGGCAACATAAAAGAAGAAGACCCTCAATGAGATGGACTGTCACCATGGATGCAACAGTAGGCTCAAGCATAGCAATGACTGTGAGGATGACACAGGACCGGGCAGCGTTTTGATTTGCTGCATGGCGAACTGCTATGAGGTGGAACCGACTCAACAGCACCTAATGACAAACGTGTTTGGAATACATTGTATGTATTTCTCATTCCTCAGTGTAATTATAAATGAATGACTGTGCAGTCTTCATAAAGTCTTGAGCTCAGGAACTCCTGCAAATGCAATACAATTGTAAATCTTAGCAGAGTAGCTAGACTCTATCTTATTACACTCAGATAAATGTTGGTGCCCAAGCCATACATCTAGACAGCGTACTCACAGGGTTATCTTAGGCACATCACATTAAAGTGTCCAAAGCTGGACTGACCCCTATTCCATGTCTTTTCTTTCAATGGGTGCCATCCTTATTCTTTCTGTCACTCAGACTATGAACCTGGGGTCATCACTTTCTTTCCTGAGTTTCAACTGCCGCTCCCATGTACAGTTGGCTATCAAGTCTTTGGCCCCTAGCTCTTAAATAGCCTGGGAACACAGCCCCGGCTCAGTCTCTACGGCCACCACCCTAGTTCAGCTACTGCCACAGCCATTTTCTAACTGGTGACCTTGACTAGTTTCTGTCCTCTTGCTTTGAATACTTCTTTTATTTCTCTTTTTATTTTTATTTTTTCTTCTTAAACTGACAGTTTGGGTTTCTGTTAGCTTTTGTAAAAACTTAGTAGGTATGCACCTTGATTTTAATTCTATCAGCAGCTACTTCAAAGATTTTAAAAACCAAAACTAAAAACCAAGCCCATTACTGTCAAGTCCATTCTGACTCACAGTGACCCTATAGGACACAGTAGAACTGTCCCATGGAGTTTCCAAGGAGTACTTTGTGGATTGGAATTGCTGGCCTTTTGGTTAGCAGCTGTAGCACTTAACCACTATGACACCAGGGTTTCCAAAACTTCTTAAAGAAATTCTTAAACTATCAAAGTCAGTTACAAAGCTGCAGTGGGTGGAGGGGCCTCCTATTTGTGGAAGATGAGAAAAGTCATTTTAGGCCTTTTCCTCTTCTCTAGGCTTTGTGAATTTAATTGCATCATTTTTTTAATTATTAAAAAAAAAACTTTTGGGAGACAATCAACCTTGTATCCATTCTAAAGCCATATTTTGGAGTTCTTATTTCTATTCTTCTTAAGTGTCATTGTTTCCTCATTCTTGAGTATTTATCTTTAAATGCCTTCCGGAAAGGTCTTCAAGTATTTTATCCAGGATGGGTCTTTCATGTTTGAGAGCAGCTTTCTGGAAACTTCTCACCAAATGACAACTTGGCTGGGTATAGAATCTTTGGCCACAACTCTTTGGTCCTTTGTAAAAAGGCTTCATTGTGTTCTAGCATTTCATGTTGTAGAGAACAAGTCTGAACCTAACACAATACTTTCCTCCTGGATACTTGTGGAAATTCAGCTTTTCATTCTAATACTTGTATGTATGGGTCCTATTTGCCTAAACAAAAACCTAGTCTCCATTTTTAGACTAACATCTTTACCTAGCTCACAAAATTTCTTGTTATTCAATAGCATGTCTGCTCCTTGTGAAATTTCTCATATTTGTTTTTATTTTCTCTTGTGATTATTAGCATTTTATGGGCTTCTCTGAGTTTAATCGGCAAGTGGAAAGGGTTTTTTCAAGTTTATCTTCTAATTCACTCTTCTGTCTTCCAAACAAAAAACCAAAACAAAAACTATTGCTGTCTAGTCAATTCTGACTCAGTGACCCTATAGAACAGGGTAGAACTGCCCCGTAGGGTTTCCAAGGAGCAGATAGTGGATTCAAATTGCCAACATTTTGGTTAGCAGCCATAGCACTTAACCACTATGCCACCAGGGTTTGCTTTCTGTCTTCCACTTGATCTTATTTCCTATGTGCTACTTCCATGTTGGCTTCTAATTTGATTATTGTGTTTTCATCTTTACACAGTCCTTCCTGATTTAGAATTAATTTCTCATAATAAATAGAACTCTTTATTCCTATTCCATAAGAAGACTTTGCAGATCTCAGTGAATCACAGATCAGATATTTCAAAGATGTTTTCCTTCTTCTTCTCCTCCCCACCCCCCAGTTTCTCCCTCTCTCCTTCTTCTCCATCCTCCTTTTTTTTTTTCTGAAAGCAAATTAATTTCCCCTGATTCCATATACAGGTTCCCTTCTTTTAAACTGCAGACTATTTCTGCATGCCTCATACTGCTTCTTACATTTGCCCAGATCCTTACAAGAAAGACCTTCAGGTCCACACTTAAGGAGAAAGGAGAAACAAGACCAAAGCCTACCAATTAAGGAGCAATTTCAGGAATCCAGGGAGCCTATATGTGTGTGTGTGTACCCATCAAGTGGATTTCAACTCATAGTGACCCTACAGGTCACAGGAGAACTGTTCCATAGGGCTTCCAAAGGGTAGCTGGTGGATTTGAACTGTTAACTTTTTGGTTAGCAGCTGATGTCTTAACCACTGTGCAACCAGGGTTCCGGATGCATGTGTGCTCCCGTGTGTGTGTGTGTGTGTGTAAGAGGAGAGATAATGGAAAGAAAAGAATCTTTGGGAGGCTTCTGCAGGAGACTTTGTGCAAAACACCAGAAACAACACCCAGGACTCTGTAGTACACCTTGGGCCCCAAAGTGCAATTTGTGTAATACAGGGATGCAATACTGATAAGAGTTCCTTGAACTGAAAAGACATAGCCCATAGGCAGCTGCTGTGGTTATCTCTTGCTGTGTAACAAACTCTCTCCCTCCCCGAATATATACATCTCTTGAAACATACCTCTAAATAGCCTTTCTAAAGGGTAAGCCAGTTTGTACTGCTCAAAGCTATCAACAAGTGTGACTGTTCTGTGCCTTCCCTGGTTTTTTTTTGAAGTCGACCCCTTTCATGGGCAAAAATGTTGTATCTTGTTATCTGGATTGTCAGTGCTTTCTGGGAATTTTCTTACGATTTGTGCTTCTTCTTTTATACATTTCTTTTCAGGTCATTAAGGGTTAATTTAAAATGCTCTGATCCCTCTGCAGGGAAGTCTTGCCTTTGAGACACTAATTAAACTAGCTAGGGCTGAGATCTCTGAGCTCACTTCAAGGGAGATCAGAGATGATTTCTGAAAATGTATTCATCAGTAGGTGGCTGGGGGGCGCAGAGAGGAGAGGGAACGCCACTTCCTCGGGACTCATTGATTGGTTGTGTGCAGTGAGAACCATAGCTTTTGGAATGTGTTTCAGTTTTAAGTTTTCATTTTTCATTCTGTAGCCAAGACAGAGTATCACCAGGAAATTCAATAAATTAATGGACTCTGAAAATCGATGAAATAATTAGTAGGTCATTTCTGGGTGAAAAGAATGTTTGTGCTGAAGTTGCTGCGACTGACTACAGAGGCCAGGCAGGTGATGTAGGGGGACACCAGCCAGGTCTCAAGGCAGGAGACAGTGGTAGGGCTAAGAAGAACTGGAAAACCACGTCTGCTGTCCCCAGAAGGCTGCTGCTGGGAACTGACCACTGCCAGGCAGGAATGTGGGCTCTGTGTTGCCTTGTTTGCCAGGTTTTTTTTCAGAAGAAGCTGAAAAATCTGGATTGTTTCATGAGATCAGTTGGCAGCAAAATTCAAACACCTATGCAGGGCACAAGTTCTTGGGTGGTGCAAATGGCTATAGACTCTGCTACTAACCCAAAGCCTGGCACTGAGTTCACACAGAAGTGCCTTGGAAGAAAGACCTGGCAATCTACTTTCAAAAAAACAACCAGTCATTGGAAACCCTATGGAGTGCAGTTTAATCCTGATACCCACAGGGGTATCATGAGTCAGGATCAACAGCATCTGGTTATGCAGGCCACACAAGACGCAGGTGATGTAGCTCACCAGTTTGGATCTTTGGGTTCAGGTTGTGAAGTGAAGGATTTATTTTACCTCTACTTAAGATCTCCACAAGAAGAGGAGAGCTTAGATTAGATTTGGGGCTCTACAACCTTCAGGCTTTTTAAAAATCTTATTGAAAGGAGACTGGTATTTCTAGAACTTTGATCCTTAAGGACTCTGTGATCAAGTGTCGAAACATAATCCATGTCTAATCCATAGGCTCTGCAGAGAACGACCACCAGGGAAGCCACCAAGTCAGCCACCAAGGCTGATGGGCAGTTCCAGCCAGCATCACTTTCTAAGCCCTGCATGGAGTTCAGTAGAAACTGCCCTGTAAGGTTGTATAAGTTGTGCATTGTTCAACTGTGAAATGTCTTCTCACTTTGTAGATTATGTGAATGGCACCCTATGGGGTTGTGCAGTATAGTCATACCAGTGCTGTCAGACACCGTATGTCACGTATTCAAGAATGGAAAGTGATATACATGTTTGGATATATGCTTAGTGTGTCTGAAGATGTTTAGATTTAACTCTTCTTTGGAAAAAACACTGCTGGAAACACTGACTGTTCTTCTACCAACCAAACAAGCCAAAAGAAGCAGGACCCATAGCTCTCCTCATACACCAAATAAAATTCAAAGTGAAGCAAAGACCTAAATGCAAAACCAAAACCTGTAAAGCTCCTGGGAGAAATAATAAAGTCACAGAAATCAATGAATACAATTCAGTAACAACATTCCCACCATGAAGTTTTTGAGTAACATGGAAAAGGAGGATGATATTTGTTACATGAAAAAATAGGTTACAAAATGTGTTACGTGTGGGTGGTACCAGGTTTGTGGTGATTTATGGGTGTGTACAGGAAGACACAGTGGTGATCACCAGCCAGCAAGCCTACTGGGAGATTCCGAGGAGCATAGCTTTTATGTTTTTCTTCTGTATTTCCTTATATAAGGATCATAACAAACCTTGTAAAAAAACTTTTAAAAAAAGATGAAACTGTCTCTGATAATAACTGTTACTTGGTAATTAAATTGTTAAGAAACATGAATACTCACCAGGATGTCAGAAAAAGCATTTGGATCAGATAGCATGTCTGTTAAGTGTTCTGTAAGATGTTACAATAGCAAAATCTTCCTATTTGTTATTTTTTTGGTTTTCTGACTACTTCCATGTGGGAATTAGGGCAACCAATTGTGGTTGAGAGGATTCTGACTCATAAAGACACTATAGAACAGAGTAAAATTGCCCCAGGGGGTTTCCAAAGCCATAATCTTTATGGAAGCCGACAGCCCACATCTTTTTCCCTTGGAGAGGCTGGTAGGTTTGAACTGCCGATTCTGTGGTTAGCAGCCCAATGCTTAACTACTGTGCAACCAGAGCTCCTTAAGCCTTTAAAAAAACTTGTGAAAGCGCTAGTTTGATGATATCTCTCCCCTATTTAAAATCCTTCCATCACTCTCTATTGCTTTAGAATAAAAGGCCCAACTCGCTAACGAGGCTTTTGATGACCCTGCCCTAGCCAACCTGGATACCTGCACCTGCTGTGCTCTCGCCTTTTTCTCCCCCTTGTCTCACAAACTCCTACCCATGGTTCAAGTACCCACTAAACTGTCACTTTGGTTAATTGCTCCCTGCTTCCCTATTTAGTCATTTTATTCATATATTCCCTCAGCACTTTGTACATCTTCTACTAAAATACTCAGGACACTGCCCTTTCTTTTTAGGTATCCATGTTCTCATTGGATTGTATCCTTGGCATCTTGCTCACTGTGACATTCCTAATGCTTCACCAAACCCAACTGAAAACCAAACCAGTTGCCATTGAGTAGATTCTGACTCAGGGTGACGCCATGGGCATCAGAGAAGAACTGTACTCTACAGGGTTTCCAGTGGCCGTGGTTTTTCAGAAGTAGAGCACCAGGCCTTTCCTCCCAGGTGCCTTGGTGTGGACTTCAGGTTAGCAGCTTAGCACAGTGCAAAACCACAGTTGCTCACCAGTGGTTTTAGAATGAAGGCTTAGAGGCAGTGCAGAAATGGAGAGCTTGGAGGTTCTCCACCAAGCAACTTTAAAAGATGGAGTGGGTGGAGGCATTCACGAAGACCCTCGGAGGTTTAAAGTCTGTTAGAAGAAAAGCTTAGGGAACCAGCTGGGTGGGGGCAATGGCAGTAGGGTTGGCAACAGAAAGATCTCCAACAAGATGGTGTTTTAAGTTTGTTGCTGTTATCATCAGGTGGGCTCCAACTCATGGTGACCGGGTGTATAATGATCTCATGGTGGTCTTCTGTATAATGATCGTATGTATAACAGAACAAAACATTGTCCTGACCTGTACCTTCTTCACAATGGCTGCTATGTTTGTGTTCACTGTTGTGGCCGTTGTGTGAATCCATCCCATTGAGGGTTTTCCTTGTTTTCACTGATCCTCTCCTTTACCCAACGCCATGAGCTTTTCTAGCAACTGGTCTTTCCTGATGACATGGCCAAAGTAAGCCAGCGGAAGTCTTGTCATCCTTGCATCTAAGAAGCCTGGAGGTTGTATTTCTTCTGTGACTGATTTGTTCATTCTCCCAGCCAACAACGCATTACTACTGAGTCAATTCTGATTCATAGAGACCCTGAAGGACAGAGTAGAACTGCCCCGTAGGGTTCCTAAGGCTGTGCATCTTTATGGAAGCAGATTGTCACATCGTCTTCCCGTGGAGTGGCTGCTGGATCGAAACTGCCAACCTTTTGGTTAGCAGCCAAGCACTTAATCACTGCACCACCAAAGCCCCTTGTTCTTCTGGCAGTCCATTATATAGTGAATATTCCTCACCAGCACCCCAGTTCAAATGCCTTGATTCTTGTTTCCATCTTCCTTTTTCACTGTCCAGTTTTTGCACTCATGGAAGGTGACTGAAAAGACTGTAGCTTGGGTAAGGAGCACCTTAGTCATCAAAATGACTCTAGAAAGAGGACTTTTACAGCAGATTTCCCCAGTGCAATCCTATGTCATTTGATTTCTTGACTGCTGCTTCCATGGACACTGATTGTTGACCCAAGTAGAATGAAGTCAGTGACAACTTCAATTTCTTCTTCAGTGATCATGATATTGTTTGTCGGTCCAGTGGCAAGAACTTGAGACGGTGTGGAGTCATACAAGATTGGCTTTATCTTGCTTGGGATTTTAAACGGGTGATTTAATAATTGGCAAGGATGCCAGTGAGTTCTTGGTCCTACCCTCCATGCAACATCTATACACTGAACACACAGATGTGCCATGAGAAACCCTGACACCCAGACAGCTCATTTGATCTCAAGTACCAAGCAACTGGATCCGTGAAGTCTTGTGGGAAATAAATGTATTGACGGCGTTTATTGCCAGTGTCATTCGGCAGTTGAAACGTGTTTTGCTGTAGCATTTAAAAAAAAATTATAGCGTGATCAACATTATAATGCTAATAAGAAGGAATTATTAAAATAAATAAATTCATAAATGTAACCACCAGTTGAACACAGGAGGATTTAACATATCCCATACTAGGCAATTTCTAGAATGGGAGTTTCTTTAAAAATAAAAACTTCATGAAAATAATAAGGTTCATTGCTAAAAAGAAAACAGACAATACAAAATAGCTTTATTAAATAATGATATTCACACTTAACCTCTTCTACTCTCAGTCTTGTTTCTCAGAGGCAAACCAATTTAAACTGTTTAGTTACTTATTTTAATGATTATCAGCCTATCTCTAAATAATGTGCAAAAAACCAAATCCAAAAACCAAACTACTCTTTGAATTATTACTTATAGCTCTGTTGACTGCCAGGTATAGCTCTTTTTTTTTTTAACAACATCTTTTCTTCTTGTTTCTGTCTTCCTGCTACAATGATTTTATCGTATGCACAGGTAGTCCCTGACTTATGATGGAATTCTGTTCCAAAAACTCTGTTGTAAGTCGCCCCTGTAAGTCAAATACTTCTTTACCCAAATAATCAATTGATGCTTCTCAAGGTAAGACACTCTGTGTAAGATCATGGTACGGGCCTGGTCTGCAATGAAGTTAACATCTTGGTCTTAACAATGAAAGTGGAGTCATAACAGCTGCTGGGCCCAGCTACGCAGTCGTCATATGCTGTTAGAGTTGAACATGGCCCAACTTTCTATTTATTACAACTGCTGGCACTGATACCATCATCAGTGTAGACCAGGACATAGCCTGATACACAACCTAGTTTGGAAGAATAAATCATAAAATTGAACATCTATGACTGAACAGCTGAGAATGATAACATCAGCAAATTATGCACTGCAACATGGTATGTAGTATATGCTATGAACAACAGGATGTACACAAAATTTTTTTACAAAAGACGAGTTGTAACTTTAATTCCATTGTAAGCTGGAGACTGGACATACTTACCTTTGCAATTTTGGATTGAAGTTTAGGCTAAAATTTTAAGTTTGAGGCCTTGTAAGTGCAAGGCTTAGGGGATCCTGAGCTCTCCTGTGACAGTCTTGGGGAAGGAGCCAGGTGGCAGTGGGCCAGTGAGTGCTGTGAGGAAGGACACTCCACTGGAGGCATCCCCTTCCTCTTACAGTCTCTGCCCAAAGCATCCACAGAAGCTCTTGGCTCTGCCCGCAAAACACATCTAGGGGGTGACCACATCTTACCGCCTCCATGATTCCCTCTGGTCTGAACCCCATCTCCTCTTGCCTGTGCTGTTTTATCACTTTCTGACTGTTAACCCCACTTCTGTTCTTGCCTCTTTGGCAAAAGGATTCTTTCACAACGTAAGTGTGTGTGTGGCAGGGAGAGCACGCCACTTCTCTGCTGAAGGCCCTCCTGTGATTCTTCATTGCTCTCAAAGTCCAAATCGGCTCCTTACCACAGCCCACAGCCCCTGGATTCCATCTCTGACCACTCACCCTCTTTCCCACTTGGTCCCACCATAGCCTTGATGCTCCCTGGCCAATCCATGCTTTCTCCTTCCCAAAGTCTGCTCAGTTTCATCCCTGTGTCTAGTATGCTCCTCTCCCAGCCATCTGCTTGGCTTATTCTCTTTCCTGAGCTGTGTTAGAGGGAGCAGCATGGACAGACAACTCTTTGACAAAGTCTGGCAGTGGAGAGGGAAGACCATGGGCCACTGGCAACTAGCAGACCCAGGGACACTTTCAACAAGTAGATGGCTCCAGGCATGATTTTCAGTTACAGTATAAGGAGCTACTAGAAAGAGAGAAAAGAAAAGTTAATGTGGAGAGAAGGTCCCAGAGGAGAGAAAGGGCAGAAGATCAAAAGCATGAGTGGATGGAATAAAATTAATTAAAAAATTCACGCCTCAAAGCCATAATTTTCTCTGTTGCAAAAGGAAAAAAAGGCAAGGTCTGATCCGAGGGGACTGGGGCTAACTTACTGGGCAGAGGAGGTGAAGTGTGTCAGCTGCTGAGGGAAAGGGACAGAGGGACAACCAGGGGCATGCCAGCGAGGTGGGGGTGAGGGGATGGTGTCCCCCAAATGTGGACAGAGCAAGCAAAGCTGGAGACTGAATTCACGGTGTCCTTCTGTGCGTGCCTGCATGGTATATATTCTTCCTTAGCAGTGCTCACGAGCCCTTGGATTATAAGAATAAAACAACAGATCTTCTGTATCACTGGGGGGAAACATTCCAAGGCACCTCCCAAACACACTCCTGAAATCTTGGGCAGTACCAAACCCTATATGTACCCAATGCCATCAAGTTGATTCTGACTCACAGAGACCCTATAGCACAAAGTAGAACTGCCAAATAGAATTTCCAAGGAACATCTGGTGGATTCGAACTGCCAACTTTTGGGTTAGTAGCTGTAAGCTCTTAACCACTATGCCATCAGGGTTTCTTCATATATATAAACCAAACCCACTGCCATCAAGCCAGTTCCACTCATAGTGACCCTAAAAGTCAGAGTACAACTACTCCATAGAGTTTCCAAAGAGCATCCGGTGAATTTGAATTGTAAACCTCTTGGTTAGGAGATGTAGCACTTAACCACTATGCAACCAGGATGTATATATTTATGCTATGCTTTTTTCCTATACTTATGGACCTTTGACAGTTTATGTTAGCCACAGTAAGAGATGAACAACAATAACTAATTATAAAATAGAATGATAAGTAAAATAAAGATTATTTGAACACAAGTACTGTGATTCTGAGACAACCGACCTGCTAACTGAGATGGCTGTGAAGTGCCTTCGGGGTGGATATCTTAGGTATCAGCGTGGATGTGATGGCGTAAGGGATGGTTCACCTCCCAGATGGGGCAGTGCGGTGGTCTTCACGCTACTCAGAATGATACACAATTTAAAACTTATGAATTGTTTATATTTTTGCAATTTTCCATTTAATATTTTCAGACAGTGGTTGACCGAGGATAACTGAAATTTTGGGAAGCAGAATCCCAGCTATGGGGGGATTACTCCAGCAATATCAATAATAATAAACATTTAAAGTCTTCTTTAGCTGTTACTGAGCATATATACACAGCAAAACATACACTGGGTCTGAAGTCCTGCTGGGAAGCCAGCACAACTTGACCAAGGAAAAGTCACGGAAGCTCTGGAGACATATCCCAACTCCCTGAGGGACTGGATGACTGGACTGAAGACTGAACACCATGGTCTTGGGGAACATCTAGCTCAAATGCATGACATAGTTTATAAAGAAAGTGTTCTACATTGTGCTTTGATAAGTGCATCAGGGGTCTTAAAAGCTTGTGAGTGGTCATTTAAGATACTCCACTGGTGCCTCCCGGTCTAGAGTAAGGGACAATGATGAAACTCAAAGACACAAGGGAAAGAAGAGTCCAAAGAACCAATGGACCGCTAGCACTACAGCCTCCACCAGACTGAGTCTGGCACAACCAGATGGTGCCTGGCCACCACCACCAGCTGTTCCGACCGGGGTTGCAATGGAGGGTCCTGGATAGGACTGGAGAAAAAGGTAGAATAAAAGTTTAGCTTACAAAAATAAAGACCAGACTTACTGGTCTGACTGAGAGTGAAGGAACCCTCAGAGGATGGCCCCTGGACACCGTTTTAACTTGGTACTGAAGTCACTCCTGAGGTTCACCCTTCAGTCAAAATTTAGACAGGCCCACAAAACAAAATGAGACTAAAAGGGCACACCAGCTCAAGTGGAAGTACTAGAGGGCAGGAGGGAATGGGAAAGCTGGTAAAGGGGAACCCGAGGTCAGGGAGGGACAGTGTTGACATGTCATGGGGTTGGAAACCAGTGTCACAAAACACTATGTGTCTTAATATTTAAGGAGAATCTAACTTGCTGTTCATCTAAAGTACCATAAATAAATAGGCAAAAATGCACCAAATCAACTGTTTGTACGTGTATAGTTCAGTGACACTGATTACATTCTTCAAGTTGTGTAACCATCATCACCCTCCTTTTCTGAGTTGCTCCTCCCTCATGCACATAGTGCCCCAGAAGGTCCTTATCTAACCTTTCTGGTTGGTGTTGTCAATATGGTCACATATAGACACTTCTTAAACGAGTATAATGCTCACGGAAGACGTTGTTTTAAGTAGTTAAACTAAACTGTTGCTTGGTTTTAAGAAGGCTTCAGGACATATTTTTGTTTAAGTTTTAATGATCATTTCAGGGCAGCAGTTTCAGGGGTTCATACAGCCCCTTTGACTCCAGAAAGTCGAGTCCATGAAAATTTTAAATTCTGTTCTGCATTTCAGCCCTTTGATTGGAATTTTTCTATAGAAGCATTGATTAAAACATCTAGTAATGGTAACTCAGCAGTATCATGTTCTTCTAGTCCCATGGCTAAGGAGACAGAATTAGAATCAACCCAGTTGCCAAGGAGTTGATTCCAACTTACGGTGACCCACGTGTGCTACAGCAGAGTTGTGTTCTGTAAAATTTTCAATGGCTGATCTTTCAGATTGCCAGGCCTTTCTTCTGAGGCACCTCTGAGTGGACTTGAACCCCTATCCTTTTGGTTAGCTGCTATTTGCACTATCCAGGGACAACATTTAGCAGCACTCTATTATTTTTCCCATTTTACTTATAAGGAAACCAATGGACAAACAGGTTACATAGCTCATTAGCAGTAGAGGCTGAATCTAATTCCAGGCAAGCACTACCCATCCTGGGGTCCAGAGCTGAAAATTTGCTGAGTCAGTGGACAGTAGGCCGAGATATTTAGGGGTGGTGAGAGTGATGCTCCAGGGAGAAGCTAAGCTGGGAAATAATACTACTGATAGGTTTATTAATTATAATTATTGTTGTCAGTAGTGAAGCCAGGATGGAGATTGGGATGAGGAGGTACTGGCAATGGACCTGCAGCAGATTTACAAAATAGTTGAAACAAGGTGATGGAAAGCATGTTAGTTAACACATAGGATAAGCTGCTGTAACAAAAGAACCTCAAAAATACACAAACTCATACAGAATGGAAGTTTCTTTCTTTCTCACATAACAGTAGCAAGGCAGACAGGTAGGTGGTATATCTAGTGTACTGCACTGGCCTTGGGCACACGGTGCCACTAAGCAGTTTCCATTAACCTGGTAGTTCCAGCATCCTTCCTCAACCATGATTAAGTCTTACTTAAAAGGCTAACAAACTTGACTTGTATTTTTGAGCTGATATTATGGTAAAGTTATTTAAAAGAAGGACATCAGATGTTTGCATAGGGGTGCAATTTCATTGCTTACCACACATGCTGTTTTCCATAAATGTGCTGCTGACTGTATCAGGTTAAGGCAAACTGCTCAGTGACCCACACACCCAGGGCTGGTGCCACACCTGCCACACCTGCCATACCCTAGTTACTCCTCCGGTGCCCCTGGCATCCTCAGCACATGGATTCTGCCTCTGTGTCTCACTCTTTTGCTTGGTGCCATCTTCTGGGCAGTGGGAAGGGGAAAGCACAGAACAGCGAAGGCCTCTTCTTTTTAGAATCTAAACCTAGTCCCATGTACTGCTGGACCCTTGAAATAAAGATTATGAGACATAAGCAGTGAAATTTTAGTTTAATTTTAATTAGTTTAACTTTAGATTAAAAAATGATACTCTGGTCAGTTATTGGAAAACCATTAAGTGTATTTGCAACAACCTGGATACATGAATACGCTTTTTTGACTATAAGATTTGTAAAATCTAAATATAGATCAGTGTTTCAGATGACAATTTAGCAGCTTAGTTGAGGTATGCTATGTCAGTGTAAAACACTCCCTGCATTTTAAAGACCAGGAATGGAAAAAAAGAATGCAAAATATTCATAATTGTTTAGGTTGATTACATGTTGAACTGCTAACATTTTGGATGTACTGAGTAAAGTAAAATGTATTACTAAAATGAATTTCATCTGTTTTTACTTTTTAAAAATGTGGATAGTATCATCCTGCTGACCTCTGGCGGAAGGAAGGAGAGTGAGTGGAGAGGAGGGGGAAGGAGACTGTTGGGAGGATGAGACATGTATGGAGCAGAGAGGAATAGTGTGCAGTCACCGGACAGGGAGAGCAGTGGAAGCTGCATATAGGGGGGCATGTAAATTTATACGTGAATGTACATTTTCACTCAGTCATAATAAAAAATAAAGGAAAATTTAAAGTTATATACATGGTGAACATTATCTTTCTATTGGACAGAGCTGGTCTAGACTCCTAGAAAATGTACATATCACTTAAGCCGGCATCCCATTGGCCAGAAGTGAATCATGTGGTGACACCAAGCAGCAAGGGAGACTGGGAAATACAGGTGCAGTCTCTAGTTAACAGCCATGTATCTGAGATGCAGAAAAGTAGCAGAGGTAGACAGCTAGCAGCCTCAGTTGTGGAAGGACTGAAGATTGTGATCAGAGACAGCACAGAGATGACAAGGTCCAGAGGAAGAAGTTAATGAGTTATGGATAGTTATTTTGTGATTGTTTGCAACACACTTATTTTTCTGTTTCCCAGGGAGACACACATGCAATTTTTTCCAATAACTATATTGACGTTCTTGCTACATTGCACCTTAAATCTTGACTCCTCAAACTAAAACCAAATCCACTGCCACTGTGTTGATTTGTACTAAGAGTGACGTCATGCGCTCTATAGAGTTTTCAATGGCAGTGATGTTCTGAAAGTAGACCACCAGGCCTTTCTTTCATGGTGCAACTGGATGGATGCAAACCACCAATCTTTTAATTAATAGTTGAATGCAAACCCACAGGCTTGTAAATTTTTACTGCACATTAGAATTGCATAAATACTATAAGATCCTTATAAAAACCAGTACCCAGCAGAATGCCTGGCTTATTATAGCTTCTCAACAAACATTTGTTGAGTAAGTTAAAGATTGAATTAATGCATTTAGATAAAGATAAAAGAAAAGGAGCTAGAATACACCATTCAGTTATCCAACAAATGCTTAAACACTTACTATGTATTGGGCACTGTTCAGGCATTTAGGACATAGCAAAGGCTCAAACCGACAAAAATTCCTCTTCTCTGGTTGTGGGGTGGGAGGACTTGCATAACAAACAAAGAGGCATAAAGATATAGAATATGATGTCAGTTCACAGTAAATACTAAACCAAACTCATAACTGTCGAGTTAATTCCAACAGATGCTGACACCGTAGGACAGAATAGAAATGCCTCACAGGGTTTTCTAGGCTGTAATCTCTAAGAAAGCAAATCACTAGGTCTTTCCTCCCTTGGAGTGACTGGTGAGTTTGAACTGCTGCCCTTTCAAGCAGGAGCCAAGTGCTTAACCACTGCATCACCAGGGCAGTAAATGCTCCAGATAAAGATAAAAGAGAATGGAAAGACTGAGAGTGGTGGTGTGGCCACACTGCAGACTGAGTGACCAAAGAAGGCTTCTTTGAGGAGGTAACATTTGTCCAGAGACCTGAGTAATATGAGAAAAGTGGATGTGAGACGTCTGTGGGAAGAGCATTACAGAAGGAATAGCACGTGCAAAGGTCCTGAGGTCAAAACGCATTTGTGTTATTGGCCTAACAGCAAGAAGGCCACTGTGGCTGAAGAGGAGTGGATGAGGGTGAGAAGGACAAAAGAAGAAGCTGGAGCAGGTCAGCCTACTTAGATTCATTAGATTTTTCTCCTGATGGGAAGGAGGCCACCAAAAGTACAGTTCATTTTTGAACCTGTTTGAAATTACTATATAGAATTCTTCCATAGAATCTTTGACTAAAATGTTCAGTAATGGTAGCCAGGCACACCATCCAGTTCTTCTGGTCTCATGGCTAAGGAGGCAGAACAAGAATCAAACCATTTGCCGAGGAGTCAATTCCGACTCATGGCAACCCATGTGTGCCAGAGCAGAACTGTGCTCTGTAGGTTTTCAGTGGTTGACCTTTCAGAAGTAGAACGCCAGGCCTTTCTTCGAGGGATCTCTGAGTGGACGTGCACCTTTTGCAAGCCACTTCTGTCTGCCACAGGAGGCTAGAAAGAGCGCACAATATTGTGACTACGAGCCTGGGAGGGGTGAGAGCCCAGCTTTCTCTGACTTTTGCTAATGTATTTTCAGAAACGGGTTTACTTAGCTACGTTGAGCCCCCCTACACTTTTTCTTTGGCTGACCAAAGAGAGAGCAAAGTGCTATTTTGGGCTCCCTTCCAGATTTGGAATTAGTTTGTTTTCTATCCTTTATCACGGACATCCTGCTGCCCTTTGACAGTATTCCTGGTAATGAAACCTTTTTGTTTCGTTGTATTTTAATCTGCTTAGTGCATGCAGCTTGTCTATCTGGCCCCACAAATCACTGGTCATCACCACAGGCAATGGTCTGTGTCTGGCCAATTTCACAGACAAACACCTCTCTCCTGGTTACAGTCCCCTACGTGGGGAAGTCTGATTTACAAAGTCAATAAAAATGCATTCAGGGAATTACTGGGCCCTGCTGGCTTAATATATGAGATTAAAATCTCCAAGTTTGGGACAACAAGAAGTCATTTAACACACATAAGGCGGCAAGTGGGTTATGGAAATGTCAGCTGGTCAGGGTCAGGCACCACTGGAAAGGGGATTTATTGGAAGACAAAAAGACTAATTGATTAATTGCCTTTCTCAGCATGACCCAGGGAATAGACACCATAGTCCATTATTGGGAATTTTGGACAGCAGGTAGTTCATCATGGAAAAAACACCTAGAGCAACAACAACAACAACAAAAAAAAAAATAGGGTACTTTAAAAGAAAAAGAAATAAAAAGTTTCCCTCATTACTAAATTAATAGGTGTTCCTTTCAGAAGTGGTAAATTGGCTCAAAGACCTCTTGTGATGCAGTAGGTAAGTGCCTGGCTGCTAACCCAAAGGTCAGCAGTTCAAGCCCACCAGCAGGCCCAAAGGAGAAAAATCTGAGGACCTACTTCTATGAAGACTGCAGCCTTGGAATCCCTATGGGGCAGTTCTACTCTCTGTCCTATAGGGTCGAGATCAGTAGGAATCGACACGAGAGCATTGGGCTTGGTTTGGTTTTACAGTGTATATTACACTTGGGTGCTCTCAAGTTGATTCAGACTCATAGTGATCCCATGCGGCAGAGTCCATCTGCTCCATAGACTTTTCCTGACTATAGTCTTTAAGAAAGCAGATTGCCAGGTCTTTTTTCCTGGGGAGATGCTAGGTGGTTTCAAGCCACCAATCTTTTGGTTAGTAATTGAGTGCTTTTGTACAAAAATGGATTAGATTATATCATGTCTTGTTCTTAACTTAGCATAAAATTTATGTTAAAATAGATACATCTACCTTTTGACCCAACCGCTAATGCAAAAGATGAAGAAATTGAAGATTTTTACCAGCTTCTGCAGTCTGAAATTAATTAAACATGTAATCAAGATGCATTGATAATTACTGGTGATTGGAGAGAGAAAGATGAAAACAAAGAGGGATTGGCAGTTGGAAAATACAGCTTTAGTCACAGAAACGATACTGAAGATGACATAATAGAATTTTGCAAGACCAATGACTTATTCACCGCAAATATCTTCTTTTTAGCACTGTAAGTGGTGACTGTACATGTCATAGACATGTCTATGACATATCATAGACTAACTGATTAATTGGTAGAGTACACAGGAATCAAATTGACTGCATCTGTGGAAACAGACAACAGAGAAGCTCAGTAACATCAGTCAGAACAAGGCTGGGGCTGATCGTGGGACAGACCATCATCTGCTTATATGCAAGTTCAAGTGGAAGCTGAAAAAGATTAGAGCAAGCCCAGGAGAGCCAAAGTACAAGCCTGAGTATATTGCACCTGAATTTAGACACCATCTCAAGAATACAATTGACACATCTAATGACCAAAGATCAGATGAGTTGTGGAATGACCTCAAGAACATAACCATAACCTGAAGAGACCAAAAGGCCTATAAAAAGATAGCAAAGAAAGGCCAACAGAAAAGACTCTGAGACTTGAACATTGCCTAGCTAAGGCAAACAGAAGAAATGATGAAGTAAAAGAGGTGAAGAGAAGATTTAAAAGGGCTGCTTGAGAAGGCAAAGTAGTACAATGAAATGTGCAGAGGACTGGTGTTAGAAAACCAAAAGGGGTTGAACATGCTTGACATTTCTTAATCTGAAAGAACTGAAGAAAAAAATGTAAGCCACAGACTGCAGTATTGAAAGATTCTATGGGCAAAATACTAACTTACTTAGGAAGCATCAAAAGAAGAGAGAAAGAACACGGTTACTGCACCAATAAAGAAATGGTTCTACCACTTGGGAAGGTAGCATATGATCAAAAAGTAATGGTGCTGCAGATGTTCAAGACTGAAGTCACTGGTAGCTATTAGAAGGCAGTACAATGTACCACAAGTAATTAGTCCACGTTCAACCATTTCATGAGATAACATATGATAAAGAACTGATGGTATTTAAGGAAGAAGGCCAAGTTACATCGAAGAGGATGATGCAAAACAATGCCCCAGGAATTGATGGAATACCAATTGAAATGTGTCAGCAAACGGATGTAATGCCAGAGGGACACACTTGTCTATACCAAGAAATTTGGAAGACCGATACCTGACCAACCAGTTGGAAGAGATTGGTATTTATTCCCATTCCAAAGAAAGGTGATTCCACAGAATGCTGAAATTACCAAACAATATTAGTATTACACAAGAGTAAAATTTTGCTGATGGTAATTCAAAAAGGGTTGCAGCAGTTCATTGACAGGAACTACCAGAAATTCAAGCAGTGTTGCATTCTGACCTTCACAGGGTCACTTGCAGCCTGAACTAACCTACCACCACCTACCAACCTAACAACAAAGCCTCTGACTCACCAATGCATGTCACAACTTCTTTTTACAAAGGAAATAATCTGAGATGTATGCAGAAGATATTGTTATAATATTATTTATAATGGTTAAAAAAACTGGAACAAATTAATGTCTAGCAATAAAGGTGTGATTAAACACATTACGGACATCTCTACCATGGCCATTGTAATTCAGAAGTCTTTTTCAAGGATGTGAGAAACTGCACTCAGCACATGGTTAAATATTAAAAAAGAAAAAAAAAAAGATGTTTGTGGGGGAAAAATCTATGTTTCAGAACATTTGCCAAAACGGCTCCAATGATTATACCTGGAAGAATAAATTTAAAAATGCAGACTTTTTTTTTTTACTAGTTGAGCTAAACTACTGCTTGCCTTTAAGATTTTACACGATATTTTTGGTCTAAGTTTCAGAGTTTAACTCATGGCAAAATAGTTTCAGGGCTTCATTCATGCTCATGGCTCCAGGAATTCTGGAGTCCATGACCTGTAGTCCATTGCTGTCAAGCTGATTCTGACTCATAGTGACCTTATAGGGCAGAGTAGAGCTGCCCCATAGAGTTTCCAACGAGTGCCTGGTGGATTTGAACTGCTGGCGTTTTGGTTGGCAGACATGCCACTTAATTGCCGTGCCATATTTGAAATTCTGTTCTGGATGTAGACCCATAGGAGTCACTTCCTTATTTTTTTAAAATTAGTTTTGCATTCTTTTTTCCCCAGACTGCGTTACTTTTATAATGGAAAGCACATATATGTGCATGTGTGCATAAGGTCTGACAATTAATTCTGTGAACTTTATTGTTCTAAGTGCTATATACCTCATTGCTGAGTATCATTATGGTCACCTTCAAAGTACTCCCCTCATTGCTATATATCATTATAGTCACCTTGGAAAGCTATGCACTGATGCCAGCACATAGTCCACCCTTCAGAGCAATTTTGGAACTCTCTCTGGAATAGCCATTGTGCAAAATGGCACGGTGGCAAGTTCGCAAACTTAATTGTACAGTTGTCTATGGGGGAGTTTTTAGCCAATTGGCTAAATTGAAACACTCTCCCTACTCATTGGATCTGGCCCCCAGTGACATTTTTCTTTACCTGAAGATAAAGCAAATATTGAAAGTAAGACATCTAAATGACATTCAGGACATTAAGGGTATTATGACAGCTCAGATGGCCATTCCAGAAAAAGAGTTCCAAAATTGCATTGAAGGGTGGACTAGGCACTGGAGTCGGTGCACGGCTTCCCAAGGGGTGTACTTGGAAGGTGAGTGTAATGATAGTCAGCAGTAGGGGATGTAGCACTTTTTCTAGGATGAGTTTGCGAACTTCAATGTAAGACCTTGTATGTCAAGGTAGTCAATAAAATCTAATGGTATACAGTGAACAGTTAGTCTCTCTCCCAGTCCTGAAACCTCTCTTCCACTAGTTCGTTTCCTAGAAGGCACCCACTATGAGCAGTTTCTCATCCATCTTTTCAGAAATGTTTTATGTAATATAAACACTTTTACACATAAACAAGAACATACTCTCCACACAGCTCAGCATCCTCCTGCAACTTAATGTATCTTGAAGAACTTTCTAAATCAAGGCAGCGTCTAAATAGTGTTTTATTTCATGGCTATACCCAACCAATAGACAGTTTTTCATGATTGCAAACACTGTTATAATGAGCATCGTTGTACAGTCATTTTTTTAAAAACATGTGTGCAAATGTTTGCTGGATGAATTCCTAGAAGTAGAATTGCTTGAGTCAACGGGTATGTGTATTTTATTTCTTCATGGTTCTTTTTTAAATATAATTTTATTCTTTTTGTTCAGAATATACACATCAAAACATAACCAATTCAACCATTTTTATATATACATCTAATGACACTGACTATGTTTTCCTAATTGTGTAACCTTTCTCACCCTCCTTTTCTGAGTCATTCCACCCTCATTAACATAAGCTCATTGCTTCCTAAGCTTCCCGTCTTAGTTATCTAATGCTGCCATAATGGAAAACACTGCAAGTACATGACTTTAACAAAACAGAAATTTATTTCCTGACAGCAAAGTAGGCTAAAAGTCCAAATTCAGGGCATCAGCTCCAGGGGAAGGCTTTTTGCTCTCTGTAGGCTGTGGAGGACGGGTCTTGCCTTCAATCTTCCCCTGGATTAGGAGCTTCCCAGGTGCAGAGACCCAGGACTGAAGGACACATCCTGCTCCTGGTGCTGCTTTCTTGGGGGTATGAGGTCCCCCTGTCTCTCTTCTGGCTTCCCCCTTTTGTGTCTCAAGAGATTGCCTCAAACACAATCCAGTCACTTAGATTGAGTGCTGCCTCACTAACACAATTGCCCCCCAACCTCCCTCATTAACATCATAGAGGCAGGACTTACAATATCTAGGAAAATCACACAATACCAGGAATCACAGCCTAGTGGAATTGATACACACAGTTTTGTGGGGATGTGATTCAATCCATTAGAGTTCCTATCTAATCTTTCAAGTTGCTATGGTTGATCTAATGTCATGTAGATAGTTCTTAGACTAGTATGATGCTTAAGGCAGGCTTTTCCTTATTAGTTCAGGTAAGCTATTGTTTGGTTTTAAGAAGATTTCAGAGGATAACTTTGGTTTAAGGTTTAAAGATTATCTCAGAGCAATAGTTTCAAGGGTTCATCCAGCACCCCTTCGCTCCAGCAATTCTGGAGTCCATGAAAATATGAAATTCTGTTCTGCATTTATCCCTTTTTCATCAGGAGTTGTCTATGGAGTCTTTGATCAATACATTCAGTAATGGTAGCTGGGCACCATCTATTTCTAGCCTCACAGTAAAGGAGGCAGTTGTTCACGGAGGCAATTAGCCACACATTCCACTCCCTCCTCCTATTCCTGACTCCCCTTCTCTTGCTTCAGATGAACAGAGATCAGCTGTGCCTTGGATGGCCCCTTGTAAGTTTTCAAGACCCCAACCACCATGCAACAAACTAAGAGGTAGAACAGCAGCACTAAACATATTTGTAGGCCAATGAACTGGGATATCTGATGGAACCATGACTCTAAACCATCAAACCAAGAAACCAAACCCTTTGTGGCTTTTAGTTATACATAAGTAGCCTTGAAATCTACCTTTCCTTCTGGTTATTGTCATAAATATAGCTATCACACAACTTTTGCCAATTAAACTTTTTACAGGTGTACAACTTATAGTAATTATAATAATTGGCTATGCAGCCCTATTCTTAATCAATGCAATTTTTCCATCACCGTTAATCTCTCTTTCTCCCTTCCCTCCCAACTCTGGCAGCCACTGATAAACTCTGGTCTCTGTACATTTGCCTGTGTATGTGTATCTTCAATTGTGGTGGATGTTTTCAAATTAGTCTCAAAAGAGGAGTATATGTGCCCATGACTCCACACTCTTGTATTACCGTGTTCTACCAAACTTTTCTTTCTTGCCAGTCTAGGTGAAATGGGTAGCTCACTGATGTTTTAGACTGCATATGATTAAAAAAACAAAACCAAGCAAACTGGCAATAAAAAGAAAGGCAGTGAAGAAATAGGGTTGAGAGAGATTTTGCATTTTAGTTGTCTACCTTTCCAGTCTCCTTTCCTCTTTTTTCTCTTTCTTCTTTTCTTCCTTTGAGTCTGAGATAAGCACAGCTATAGAGGCTAAAGTGAAGAGCTGAAGAAGGCCTAGAGGTGGGCAACCATGAAGATAGAGGATCTCTCAATGAGGTAGGAGAAAAGGGAATCCTGTCTCACATCCTAAGAAAGCTCTTTCACCCAACAAATCCCCTTGGACGCCTAGTGAGATGTGGTCATTGCTCTTAGTTGGCATCAAAATGATTCTGACTCATGGAAATCCCATGTGTTCTAAACAGAACTGCTCCATAAACTTTAGAAGGCTGTGACCTGGTGGCTTAGTACTTAAGTGCTATGTCTGCTAACCAAAAAATCAGCAGTTCAAATCTACCAGGCACTCCTTGGAAACTCTATGGAGCAGTTCCACTCTGTCCTATAGTATCGCTATGAGTAGGAATCGATTCTAAGGTAGTGACAGTGGCAAAAGCAAATCACTTTGTCTGTCTTCCAAGGCTCCCCTGAGTGGGTTCAAACTACCAACCTGTTGGAGGGTAGTCAAGCCTCTAAATGTTTGAGTTACCCAGAGACTCCTAGTAAGAATTATCTTTAATTCTCCTCTGAAAGTTGCTTTCTCTCCGTATTGATGTTGGGCTTGGCCAAGTGACTTGTTTTGGCCAATATTAGCAGATCAGATGTGAGCCTCACACTTGCTTGCACTATTTGACTTGACTCTGTTTGACTGCTGCTCTGATGATCTACCATGAAAAGAATTTTCTCCTGAACAGTTACTGCCCCTTCCTTCATCCTAGGTAGCAGAAGAAATACACTTGTTCAGATCTGAGCTCACCATAGCCTGGAACCAAGCTCTGCTGGCTTTGTAGCCTCAAGTGCTGTTGTCCTGCAGATTCTTGAGCCTGCAGATAAATGTTTGTTGTATAATTCAGCTAGTCTGGGGCTGGTTTGTTACACAGCATGACTGTGGCAGTTACTGACTTGTGCACTTATTCTGTGCCAGGAGTTCTTCTAGGATACTCCAGAAAACAAGAAAATTAAAAAATTCTTGCTCTTATTGAGCTTAAACTCTAGTAGGGGGATACAGACACCAAACACATGTGTCAGATGGGGATAGTATCATGGTCTCTTCTCTTTGCATAAAACCCCAAACCAAACCTGCTGCCATCAAGTTGATGCCGACCCACAGTGCCTGTGCAGGACAGAGTACAGCTACCCCATAGTTTTTCCAAGGAGCACCTGTGGGATTTGAACAGCAGACCTCTTGGTTAGCAGCACTTAACCACTATGCCACCAGGGTTCCCCCTCTCTGCATGGTACATTTATTTTGCAGGTCTCTCTGATAGAGAGGCTTTGTTTCCCTCCAAAGAGTTAGTCACGCCTGTTTTAGTCTGTGCACATCCTGGTGGTGTAGTGGTTAAGTTTTATGTTTGCTAACCAAAAGGTTGGCAGTTCAAATCTGCCAGGCACTCCTTGGAAACTCTATGAGGCAGGTGTGCTCTGACCTACAGGGTCACTGTGAGTCAGAGTTGACTTCCTGGCAGTGATTTTGGCTTTTGGCTTTGGCTCTAGCCTGCAGGCTATAAATACACAACTCTGCGTCTTCCCATATCTTCTACCCGTCACTAGAACTGGATGCCCCACTCCCCGACACACACGCACACACACATTCCCCACTGTCCTCATGCCAATTTCCTGGTGACAATGGACAAGGACTGGCATAAGAGGTAGCTGCCACTGAGTTGGCCTCCAACTTATAGTAATTTCCACACACAACAGAACTAAACGCCATCCAGGCCTGCACCATCTCCAGGATTGGTTGTGAATTAAGCTATTGTGACCCCTAGAGTTTCACTCGCTGAATTTGGGAAGCAGATTGCCAGGCCTTTCTTCCTAGTCTGCTGAATTAGTCCACTGAAACCTGTTTAGTATCACAGTAACACGCAGGGCCCCAGTGACAGATCAGTGGTGGCTATGCGTGAGGTGCACTGGTGGGGAATCAGACCCGGGTAAGAATTCTACCACTGAACCACCACTGTCCTTAGTACAAATAACTGTTAACATTTTATTGAATGCCAAGTCATATGTGCCTGGCTCTGTAATAAGCCTTTTACATGTCTGAACTTCCATCAACTTTAGGAGGTAGATGTCATTGTATCTTCATTTTATACATGAGGAAACTGAACCACAGAGGACGAATCAGAATTTAAACCACGGAGACTGGCCCAGAAGTTCAGAATATATTAACTGCAACATTTAAGGTATGTATCAATAGATAACTGATCTCTCTCTCTTTTCTCTTCTAAGTTTGGGGATCTTGACTTTTGGAATGAATCTTTGCAGGGTCATTAATTTTTCAGTCATTAGCTGAGAACTTTGGCAAGTGGTAAAGGGTTCATCAATTAAGTTACTTATTGTGTATTACTAGCAACTACTCTGCTGCAGGATCTTTCCAGATACTGTGGATACAAAGATTCGGATGGAGCCATTTCACTAGAGACTGAAGGTCTAGAGGAAAGATGAAGACTAGAGACTTTTAGTCTAGGGGAAAGATGCAGACAACTAAAGGATACTGTATAAAAATGCAACAATATTAACAACATAGCAAGTAACATTTGCTGAGTGCCAACAATATACTGACAGGCAACGAGCAGCTGTCAAGTCAGTTCTGACTCATGGTTTGACCTCATGTGTGTCAGCAAAACTGGGCTCCAGAAGGTTTTCATTGGCTGACTTTGCAGAATCAGATTGCCAGGCCTTTCTTCCGAGGCACCCCTGGGTGTACTAGAACCTCCAGTCTTTAGGTTAGAAGCCTAGCAAGTGAACAGTTTATACCACCCAGGTGCTCCAAAGTACAGTAGGTACTGTGTGATGCCCTTGATAGGTGTTGCCTTGAATAAACCCCATAAAAATCCTACTATTTTTATAGATGAGGGAACCAAGGCTCAGAGAAGATCTGTCCCTGGCCCAAGATTAGGGTACCAACCAACCAACAAACCCACTGCTGTCAATCATGTCTGACTCACAGAGACCTTAGAGGTCACAGTAAAACTGCCCATAGAGTTTCCAAGGAGTGCCTGGTGGATTTGAATGGCTGACCTTTTGGTTAGCAGCCATAGCACTTAACTCCCTATGCCACCAGGGTTTCCAAGGTTAGGGTAGTGAGGTGAAATTCAGATGCCCAGTTACATGTGAGTTTTAGACAAATATCTCCCATACTTAGACCAACAATGGTCTGAAATTCAAATTTAACTGTGTGTTTTGTATTTTTATTTGCTAAAATCTGACCACCTCAACCCAAGGTCACGCAGCTAGCATGTGAGCCCAAATCTGTCTGATTGTAAAGATGGATCTTGTGACTATCATGGCCATCATGTACCATGACAGAAATATTCACAAGATGAACCAGCTGCAAGCTCTCAAATGCCCTTCAGAGTCACAAATTCTCAGCCGTTCCTGGCCAGAGAGGGACGATGTACCAGAAGAAGCAGGCACTCCAAGAAGTGTGCTCTCTCTCTCTCTCTCTCTTTCTGTGTGTGTGTGTGTGTTTAGGCAGGAGGAGGGAAGGGGAATCTGGCCACCTTTGTCCTCCAGGTGCTGAGAAGCCAGCAGCTAAACAGTGAAATGAGCAGCTCATATCTGGGTTTCTCCTTCCGGAGGGAAATCAATGAATTAGTTAAAGGCTCCCAGGCCCTGTGCTGCGGATTGGGCCATCCCGGTGGAGCTGCTCTGCAGAGCCTTTTTATAAACTAGCAACAATTTACACTCCAAATGAAGTCCTAATAAACTACTGCCAAAGCCCTGCCAGGAGGAGGCCCAGTAAACACTTCCTTTTAATAAAGCACATGTGCGCTGGTCTCAGCAGGGCTGATTCTTTGTGCATGGAGCCTCTGGCCTCTCAGCCTGGACCCATTGTCTGGGGAGCAGCAGCTCCTGCACAGCCTGTATGAGCGAGAGTTTACCTGCTCCAATTCATCTGGTGTATACTTTTGGTCTTTAGATTCTCAAGGTGGAGGGAGCCTTAGATTTCAGCCAGATTGAACTTGGACTGGGTGCTGGAATTCCCAGAATGCCCCTATGACCCTCACTGCTGTTCTGGGGGCGGGGGTCACGCAGCATAATTGTTAGGAATTAGCCTACTGGACTCAAGTATTGATTCTACCTCTTTCTCGCTGGGTGACCTTTAGAAGGTTTACTTAACCTCTCTGTGCTTCACTTTACTCTTTATAAAATGAGGATCATAATGATGTGATGGTTAAGACTGCTTGTCAACTTGGCTGGGCCATGATTCCCAGTGTTTTGGCAGTTGTACAATGTTATGGTCACTGCCATGATGGAATGTGCCATCCTACTGTCAGGGGCAGGGCCTGTGGTGGCTCACCAGCCCCTCAGCCTTCATCCCTCTGCTTTCCTCCACCTACTTCCTGTCTGTTCACCTTGCCAAAGTTTTGACTTGTGGATCCAGTGGCTGCTGTGCTCCTCTCTTCTGATGTCTGGTTCTTGGGACTTGGGCTAGAAACTGTTAGGATTCATTGATCTTCACAGCCTGTGGGTAAGAGTTCCATTCCCCAACTTGAGGATCCTGGGTTTGCCAGACCCTGCAGCTACTTGAATCAGAAGAAAACTTGCAGTCTCCCCCACCATCTTAGAATTTGCTGATTTTCACAGCCTGTGAGCAGAAACCTTGTTCTCTGAACTGCTAACGTTCAGTTTGCCAGCTTCTGCAGCTGCATAGGGCTTGTATTCCAATTTAGGACTTGGGATGTTTTAGCCCCTACGATTGCATGATCTGTTCCCTTTCTATAAATCTTTTTCTATGTATATTTATATGCTTTACTGGCTTTGCTTCTCTAGAGCACTCAGTCTAAGACACCATCACATTAATTCAAACTCATAGTGACTGTATAGGGCAGAGCAGAACTGCCCCTCAGGGATCCCAAGAAGTGCCTAGCAGATCTGAAGTGCCACCATTTTGGTTAGCAGCCAAACTCTTAACCACTACGCGACCAGTTTCCAAGGGGATAATAGTAGTATCTACCTTTTAAAGTTGTTGCACAGTGCCTGGTATACAGAAAGTCCTCGATAACAACCATTATTATGATTTTAATGTTAACATGGCATTGCATTATATATAATGACTACAAAGTTCTTAGCCATACCAAAGGCTTAGTAAACATTATGATATTTAGCACATGTTATGGATTGCATTATGCCCCCCCCAAAATATGTGTTGTAAATCCTAACCTCTATACCTATGGTTATGATCCCATTTGGGAATGAGTTTTCTGTTAATGAAGCAGGATCACTGTGGGACGTATATAGAGTTCATTTCTCAGAAGAGATTAGAAAATCAGATTAGGCAAGCAGAGATAGGAGAAGAGAGAGGCCAAGTGACACAATGATCTCCCAAGAACAGAAGCTGGAGAGAGACAAGGGCCTTCCTCTACAGCAAACGCAGAGAGAAAGTATTCCCCTAGAGCCAACATCCTAAATTTGGACTTGTAGCATCCTAAACTGTAGGCCAATAAATTTCTATGTTAAAGCCACCCATTAGTGGCACTTGTTATAGCCGCACCAGATCACTACGACAGTATGATTTTAAGTATTAATAAGCTATAAAGTTACTTTGCTGTAAATTCCACATATTACCCTATCGCTACCTCTTCTGAAGCTAAACAGAATAAACTTAACCTCACAACTCTCAAATATTCGCCCAGCTCCAAAATGTGCCCTAAATTCTGTTTCTTTCATATGAAACTGGACCGATTCCTTCAGCTACTGATCCTGAGACATCTGCTTCCTTTCCTATCAAGGCTCATATTTCCATGCAGAATGTGGTACTTATCTTCCTGGAGGAAAAAAAATCAGTATATGATAAAGCTCCTGGCATGTTTCTGGAGCCCTGGAAGCACAGTGGTTAAGTGCCTGTTAATCAAAAGGTCAGCAGTTAAAATCTACCAGTTGCTCCTTTGAAATCATATGGAGCAGCTCTACTCTGTTCTGTAGGGTCACTGCAAGCCAGAATTAACTCAAAGACAAGGGGTTTTTAGTTTGGCATGTTTCTAAGGATTCTTGGCAGTGCAGTGGTTACAGGTCAGCAGTTTGAAGCTACCAGCCACTCAGGGGAGAAAGATGTGGCCATCTGCTTCTGTAAGATTACAGCCTTGGAAACCCCATAGGGTAGTTTTACTCTGTCCTATAGGATTGCTTTAAATCAGAGTCGACTCAACAACAAGAGCTTGGTTTTTCAGTTGGGCACATTTCTAGCACAAATTAGGTGCTCTTCCTTCTGCCTTACATAGAGTAGATTGTGATTCTTCCTCTTCCAGGGATTCAGCTTAAGAAAAATCACAACCCACTGCTGTTGATTCTGACTCATAAAGACCCCACAGGACAGAGTATAACTGCCCAGTTTCCAAGGAGCACCTAGTGGATCTGAACTGCTCACCTTTCATTAGCAGCCATAGCATTTAACTACCATGGCACCAGGGAGTTAGTTTAGCTAGTGCTTAGAAATGCAAGCTTTGGGGTCAGATTGTCTGGTCCCCAAAGATTCTCTGCCAAAACTATGTCTTTGGATAAATTATTTCTCCTTGCCTCACTTACCTCACCTGTAAAATGGGAATAACAACTCTGTACACTCATGTTGACTGACTGAGCTGACTCATGCAAAGTCCCTAAAACAGTGCCTGGCATGTAGCAGGCTCTTAGTCACAGGCTATTATTATTTCATGGGAACCACAGAGATCTAAGGACAATACCCAAGAAGAGGGAACTATCCCAGTCCCATTCTTCAGCCCAGAGTCAGACCAACATCCCCTGCCTGCTGGCTCATTTTGAGGTTATGGTCTGTTTCATACAAGCTTCATGATCCTTGTCTTGTCCTCGTGTGGCTGGGATAAGTCTTTGAACTCAAGTAAAGGCCTTCATATTCATCCTTATTTAATTTCATCTTGCTAGTTTTGTGCTGTGATTCTAGTTGTTCCAGAATCTTTTGGATGCTCCATCTGTTATCCAGCACTGCTCAGTGTTCCCTGTATCCTGGCTCATGGATTACATGGGCATTATAAAACCAGGAGGAAGATCCAGAGCTCATAGTGGCTTTGGTTGCTCCTGTCTGCCCAGAATTCATGCCACATGTTTTAGTAATTGCCCTTCAATATTCTTCCCGGGAACTACCCTCCCCCCCATAGGACACAGTTCTGGTGGGGCTGTCAATCAAGGTGCCAAAGGAGAGCACAGGCCCCAAGCTGGGTCAATCCAACTGTTTTTCAGAAGCGTAACTATTAGGAAGAATGTCACAAGCACATCTGCGCACCTTCCTCTTCAAAAAAAAAAAAAAAAAAGGAAAGGAAAGAAATAAGAAAAGAGAAAATAAACATAAATTAGAAAGTTCAAACTGGTATAGCCTCAGAGCAGCAATTTTAAAAGAGACTCTTTACTAGTTTCTACACTACAAATCAAAAACAAAAAAGCAAACTTGTTGCTGTCAAGTTGATTCCAACTCATCATGACCCTATAGAACAGAGCAGAACTGCTTCCTAAGGTTTCTAAGTGATGACCCCCCAGTTAGCAGCTGAGCTCTTAACCACTGTGCCACCAAGGCTCCTCCATGGATCTCTGGATCCTTGCTACTATTAGTTGTGGTCAAGTTGACTCTGACTCATCGTGATCCCACATACGACAGAACGAAACATGCTCAGTCCTCTGTATCCTTACAACTGTTAGCATGTTCAAGTCTACTTTCTGGGCAACTGTACCCATCTGTCCCCCTGAGACGTTCTTCACATTTTCTGGCTCTCTAGTTCACCACACATGATGTCTTTTTCTAGTGATTGATCTCTCCTATGGCATGGCTAAAGCAAGTGAGTCAGACAATGTTCTCCTGTGATCCATAAGGTTCTTACTGGGTAATTTTTAGAAGCATATTGCCAGGTCTTTCTTCCTAGTCTGGAAACTTATGAACCCTATTTACCACGAGTAACCCTGCTGATACACAAAATACTGGTGGCATAGCTTCCAGCATCATAGCAACTTGAAGCCACCACGGTATGATAAACTGACAGACGGTATTATGGATCCTTAGCATTTTCTTTTTAGTGTCGTGAGCCTGGTTCTTTAACTTCCCTTTGATGTCTCATGTCAGTGATTTCCCATGTATTAAATGTTATTTACTGTTACAATACTTTGGTGTAACAGAACACCCCAAATTCAGTGACTTAAAATCATTTATTTAGCTCATAGATCATTTATTTAGTTCATCAAGGTAGATATTCTGGTCTCAGATAGGTTTGCTCATGAATCTGTGGTGATTGGAAGGCCAACTAAGCAACTCTACTGGTCTTGACTGCATCTCTCACGTGTCTGGGGGTCAGCTGGGAGTGCAGTAACTGTCTGCTAGTCTAGGACGACATCAGCTAGGACAAGGGGGAGACGCAGCAGCTATGGTAGTCTCAACCTCTAGCGGGTTAGCAGAGCCTATTCTCAAGACAAAGGCAGGTAGGAGAAAGACAGACACACAGAGACACAAGTCCTAGTGCTTTCTCAAGTCTCTCCTTGTTGACAACTCTAACATGTCATTGGCCAAAGCAAGGTACTGGAATGGGAGACTCTGCAGAGTCACATTACAAAGGTTATGGCTACAGGGAGGAACAAAGAATTGAAGCAATTACTAAATAATTCTACTCCATGCCATGAGTTAGTTCAAAACCTCCTAATGAGTTTCTTTTATCTGCCCCCAATTTAGCTAGTGTTGCTTGTATCTAAAAAATTCTCATTGATGAAGAGCTGAAAGGCAAAGTGGACTTGTATCTATGTCCAATTCTTGGAAGTTCATAGAAGAGAATGTTTTACAATGGAAGCCATACTCAACAGTGCCAAATGTCGGCTAGAAGTCAAACAGTGTAAGGACTGAGAGAGGTCTGCTGGATTTACCCAAAAGCAAATTACCTGTCACTTTAGTAACAGCCCTTCCCATGGAGAGGTGGGAGCAGAATCCAAATTGGAGTGGAGAAAAGGCCAGGCCGTCGAGACTCTGAATATTGACAAGTCTTTAAAGAGTCTTAGGGAACATGAAGCCAGAGGGAGGATATGACGTCTAGTAAGCATTTTCATCTTAAATTTGTGTTTGTGCAGGAAAGAAACCTCAGAAAGGAGCAAGTAGGGCGAAGCATCTAATTCTAACCAACACAAGTAAGGATGAACTAGCCTAGTCCCCACTGCAGCAGCCTCTTTTCCATTGCTTGAGTCTTGGAATTGGGTTCATTGTTATGCCTGTTGGTTCCCACTTAACCTGGGTCAGCACCCAATAGCTCGTCTGATGCCCCATCAGGGATGTTTCTTCTCTTTACCACAAATTTCCTCAGTTTCCATAGTACAGCACTGGAACAGATACATTGTCAAATTGCTTTCTGGAACAGCTGTTCTAGTTTATAAACTCAAGTATTGTATGAGTGTACTCTTTCTCCATATATCTCAAAACCTGGAGCCCATCATTTAAAAAATATTAACCATTATTCTATTTTGCATTTGAAAGCTAGACAATGAATAAGGAAGATGGAAGAATTGATGCCTTTGAATTGTAGTGTTAGAGAAGAATATTGACTATTTCAGGGACGGGCAAAAGAACAAACAGATCTGTTCTGGAAGAAGTACAAACAGAATGTTCCTTGGAAGCAAAGACAGTGAGACTGCATCTTACCTACTATGGACACGGCATCAGAAGGGACAGTCCCTGGAGAAGGACATAATGCTTGGTAGAGCAGAAGGTCAGCGAAAAAGGTGAAGACCCTTAACAGGATGGACTGACAAAGCAGCTACAACGATGGGCTTAGGCATAAAAATGTGGGCATTGCCAGGAGCGGGCAGTGTTTCAGCCTATTGTGCACAGGCTCGTTATGAGTCAGAACTACTTGACAGCCCCTAACAACATCATCATTCTACTTAATGTTATTTTATTTTGTACTTCTTTAATGCGCAAGTTTTCCATTTGTAGGCTGTCGTTGTTCGTTGCTGTTGAGTCCATTCCAGCTCACAGTGACCCTAGGTGTATGGAGTAAAACTGCTCCACAGGATTTTCAAGGCTGTGACCTTGGAAGCAGATTGCCAGATCTTTCTTCTGAGGCACCTCTGGATGGCTTTAAACTGCCAACTCTTCATCTAGTAGTTAAGTGTTTAACCATTTGCACCACCGAGGGACTCCTGTAGTGATCACTAAATCTAGTTTATGAGATTCCCTTGAGGTCTTTGTTAAAACATATTTTGGGGCTTCACTTCTATATAGAAAATTGACTCACTCTAGAAGCCTGGAAAAGATCCGGAATCTATAGTTTTAACAAGTGCCTGAGGGGCTCTGATGTACAACCTGGTTTAGGAAATCATTAGAAGAATCAGGGACCATGGTTTATAATCTCTGTTCCCAGAATCTTAGTACTGTGAATTTCTCAACACAAACTCTTGTTGGATGACTATATGAGGTCTGACAATTAAGTCCATGAAATTAATTGTTCTAAGTAATTGCTACATACCTCATTGCTGATTATCACTATAGACACCTTTGAATTAGTCCATTTGAGAAGCTAGGCACTGCTGCCAGCACCTAGTCCACCCTTCAAAGTAGCTCTTTCTGGAATGGTCGCTGTGCGCAATGGCACGGTGGCAAGTTCACAAACTTAATTGTATAATTGTCTGTGAGGGAGTTTTTAGCCAGTAAACAAATAACCATATTTGAACACCCTCCCTACTTACCCGAGCTGACCCCCAGTGACTTTTTTCTTTACCTAAAGATAAAGGAAATATTGAAAGGAAGACATTTTGAGGACATTCAGGACATCACAGGTAATCTGATGACAGCTCTGATGGCCATTCCAGAAAAAGAGTTCCAAAATTGCTTTGAAGGGTAGACTAGGTGCTGGCATCCGTGCATAACTTCCCAAGGGGGGTACTTCAAAGGTGACTGTAGTGATACTCAGCAGTGAGGTATGCAGCACCTTTTCTAGCATGAGCTTCAAACTTAATTGGTAGTCCTTGTATAAAGGTTATATTTGCTCTATCCTGTAGCCATTTCCTCTCGATGAGTTGAAACCAAGGAGCTATGTAAATGATCTTAAGTCTCTCCATTAAGTAAAAGAATGTATCACGATGGAATGTAGAAGACAGAAGGTAGATTCACTGTCATGGATTGAATTGTGTCCCCCCAAAACGTGTGTAGCAACTTCACTAGACCACGATTCCAGGTACTGGGTGATGTTTCTATATGCTGTAAACCTTGCTTCTGTGATATTAATGAGGGAGGATGGATAGGAACTGTATTCTTGAGTCAGACTCAGTGTCTAAGATTGTATTGTACCTTAAGGCAATCTTTTGGGATATAAAGGAAAGAAGCTAGCAAAGAGATTTGGGGACCTCGTACCACTACGAAAGTAGTGCTGGGAACAGACTGCATGCTTCGGAAAGGACGTGGGGTCCCTGCACCTCAGACGCTGTCAGTCCAGGGGAAGATTGATGACAAGGACCTGCCTCCAGAGCCAGCAGAGAAAACCTTCTGGAGTTGATATCCGGAATTTGGCCTTCCACTTACGTTTAGCCTACTGGGCTGTGACAGAATAAATTTCTCATTGTTAAAGCGATCCATTTGTGATATTTGTGTTACAGCAGCCCTAGATGACTAAGACGCTCAGTTGTACTTCCTCCTAAGGCAAGATATTGGATGAGAGCCTGCAGTTTATGAAGAGCAAAGCTGGCAAGCATTTTTAGAAAATGCCCTGTGAAATAATGGATTGCTGTTTTCCCTTTAAATGGTAGGGTAAACTAAATTTTGTGTGATTAATTGGGAAGTTTAAATAATGATGGTTAACAAAAACCTATTTTTCAGAGTTACTTCACATGAAGTAAAATGATGAAATCAGGTGAAATTAGATGTACTAGTCTCTTCATCAGTAAAGCTTGATTTGGAGACCACAGTTAGAAAACTTATGGGGATGATGGTGTTTCCTTTCCTTAAAAACAAGAGACCAGATCAAATCAAATCCACTATTGCTGAGTTGATTCTGACTATAGCAACCCCATGGAAACACTGGTGGTGTAGTGGTAGAGTGCTACGTCTGCTAACTAGACGTAGCCAGGTGCTCCTTGGAAACTCTATGGGCAGTTCTACTTTGTCCTGTAGTGTCACTATGAGTCAGAAGTGACTTGACAGCAATGGATTATAGCAACCCTATAGGGCAAAGTGGAGCTGCCTTATAGACTTACCAAGGCTGTAATCTTCGCAGAAGCAGACTGCCATATCTTTGTCCAAAAGAGTAGCTCATGGATTCGAACTGCCGCATTGCTGTTGACAACTGACTGCTTAACCACTGCTCTGCCAAGACTCCTTTTCTTTCTACTATTTTCCCTTTTATAAAATACAGACAAATGATGAGGGGTTAAGTATTAACCAATAAACAGGCAGTCCTGTCTTTAAATTTAAATTAGATTTAAATTTACATACAAATTTAAATCTGTCTCTAAATTGAATTTGTATGTAAATTGGAACAGTTAGGTATGATTCACATCTAATGTCAGTCAAGTGTTTGCCTTAGTATATAGTGTATCTTTCTATGCATAAAAAACATTAAATAAACACTTTTCCAGACACAATAACACATCTTTAACATAATAATACAGAAATAACATTTTGTGCATATTGTAAAGTAATGCCCATTTGTTATTATGAACCACTGCATGTAACTTGAATTTTTAATATAACAGGTTATACAGAGGTCAGTTCAAAAGTACAGGTTGTATATAAGTTGGTTGTTTGTAACCCAAGGACTACCCGTATAATAAGGTAAGGAAATAGATCAGGCTTCTTCAATATTTGTTCCAATTATGTTAGATTATATCCCAAGGAAAAATGGCTATTGTTGATGCATCGATGTTACTGTCCCCTAGAGGAGTGGTTCTTGAAGACATAATTCTTCATCTTCAGATGTCTCTAGATAAAGCTTGGTCAATTTTGGAAGTCAGGAATCCAGGAATAATTATACCAGTGATAAACCAAAACCAAATCCACTGCTGTTGAATTGATTCTGACTCATAGCAACCCTATAGGTCAGAGTAGAACTGCCCCATAGAGTTCCAAGGAGCACCAGGTGGATTTGAACTGCCAATCTTTGGGTTAGCAGACATAGCACTCAACCAGCACAGCCAGGGTTTTCATGCCAGTGATAGGCACATGGATAATGTAAAGGGAGAAACCTACCAGCTAAGACATTAGCTAATCTCTCTGCAGCAAACTTGATGACAGAAAGGATCCAGGTTAAGTCATAGCCATCCTACTGGAGCACTGAGCCAACATAAAACTGGAACAATGGATCCATGCCCAACATGCAAGAAGTCAAACTCTGAGAGGCTGAAAGAGTTCACTGTGCAGGGTAGTAAACAGGAACTCAGAGGTACTGGCCTCAGACTGAGTTTTTAATTTGAGTGAGCAATCACTTTTTACCCTTACGCATATTCATAGAGGGGTGGAGGAAGCTAGTGGTCAAGATCATAAAGTTTTAACTATTCAGTTTCTACTGGTTATTTATTATGAGGCAGGACTAAGACTTGCCACAGAAGTGGCAGACAGAGCCTTCACTCTCATTCCTTGACATGAATTCTCTCGAGTTACTGATCAGGCTGGGGTGGTTTGTCAGTCACCTTTGTTATGTGCATGTCTGATTGTTCTGAGCCAGTTAAATCTGAGCTTGTCTGGGACCCTCCAGAGAGGGTCTGTAGAACAACTTAAGGGAAGTGACTGATGTGTTGGCAGGAGGTGACGTGGAGTGATCTGATAACTGGTGGAGCACTAGTTAGGTGTTTTCAGTCTCTAGGGTCCCCTAACACTATCATGGTGTGTAAACCCAGCGGTTCCATAATAGATACACTGCCATTAGCTGGCATTTCTTTGGCTGGCTCATTTCTCTCATCTTTCTTTCTTTCCTGTCAAAAAAGAATCTTGACAAAGAATTCATTTTCTAAAATCTAAGTCCTTCGCAGATAACAAGGCTAAAGTTGGCTTGTAAAACCTTGTCTGCCTCATACAAGGACTGCCAATTAAGTTCACAAACTCATCCTAGAAAAAGTGCTACATATCACATTGCTGAATATCACTACCGTCACCTTGTGAGTACTCTCCTTGGGAAGCTATGCAGCGATGCCAGTACCTAGCCCATGCTTCAAAGCAATTTTGGAACTCTTTTTCTGGAATGGCCATCAGAACTGTGGGTGTATTACCCTTGGTGTCCTGAATGTCATCCAAATGTCTTCCTCTTAGTACTTCCTTCATCTTTGGATAAAGGAAAAAGTCACTGGGGGCCAGACTAGGTGAATAGGAAGGGTGTTCCAATACAGTTCTTTGTTTACTGGCTAAAAATTTCTTCACAGACAGCGCCATGTGAGCTGGTGCATTGCCATGATGCAAAGCCATGAGTTGTTCGTGGCAAGTTCAGGTTGTTTTTGTCTAACTTTTTCATGCATCCTTTTAAGCACTTCGTGGACTTCATTTTCAGACCTTGTATTTGAGGAGAGAGGCCTCCTGGCGATTGGGAGGTAGCATTTAGGAAGCTACAGTGTGTGGCAAGAGGGCTAGGATTTGGGAGCCGTAGTTGTTGCGTGAGGGACATCGTGAGTGTTAGGGGAAGACGCATTTGTTTGAATTAAGCTAATTCTATACAGCTAAGGAAGTCTGTGTGCGAGAGCCTGTAGGCTTTCTGCACCTGGCTACCTGCATAAAGGGAAAGCTCAAGGTGAAATCCAGGAAAAGGAATGTATACTATGCCTGAGGCAGAAGAAACAAAAGGTGAGGAATAGCCTCAGGGGCTAAGCAGAGGTGAAGTTTGAAAGGCGTCACAACCACATTACAAAGGAAGCGGAGAACAGGATTGGTTAGAGGGAAGAAAGTTGGGGAGACCCCACAGATGGGTGAAGGCTGGCTTAATGGAAAAGCACCTCATTAAGTTGCAAAACTGGCACAAAGACCCCTAAATCCTTTCAGATCTTATTTAGCCTTTGACAGAAGGGCTCACGCTTGCTTCAAAAGAAACACCCTTAAATCTTAAGGAGCAAGGTAAAGAATTTTGGGCAAAGCCAGCTTTTCACCATGGCAAATACAAAGGCCCAGTAACCTGTCCCTGAAACGCTGGTGGCATAGTGGTTAAGGGCTACATGTGCTAATCAAATGATCTGCAGTTCAAATCCGCCAGGTGCTCCTTGGAAACTCTATGAGGAAGTTCTACCTTGACGTCTAGAGTTGCTATGAGTTGGACCTCACTCGATAGCTGTGGGGTTTTTTTTTTTTTTTTTTTGCTCCCAGAAGACGAAGCTGTTGTTCTTGACAGATCTAGTTTGTCTAAAGTGAATAGTAAGACTGTACCCATATTTCCATCCTTCTGAGGGATGCATGTTGGAAAAGAAGCATTTTAATTACAGAAGCAACTGCACTGGGCCTTGTTGTGTATTTAGAACACAGGAAGTAATTATGTGTAATGTAAAACAAAACAAAACACGTGAGCAGTTTGATGACATGGCAATGGTGGCTCCCAAGCCTGTGTCTCTGTGAATTGGTCCCATGTCATGGATTAAACTGTGTCCCCTCAAAATGCCAGCCAGCCAAGTGCCATCAGGTTGGACCCGACTCATGGCGACCCTAGGGGCCAGGGTAGAACCCTCAGAATATTCAAAGAGCACCTGGTGGATTTGAACTGCTGACCTTGTGGTTAGCAGTGGTAGCACTTAACCCACTATACCACCAGGGTTTGTGTTGTAAATCTTAGCTCCTATATACCTGTGATGATACGAAGTCTGACAATTAAATCTGCGAACTTAATTGCTGCAAGTGCTACACACCTCATTACTGAATTTCATTACAGTCAGTTTCGATGTATTCCCCTTTGGACACTATGTACCAATGCCACTGCCTATTTCACCCTTCAAAGCAATTTGGGAACTCTTTCTGGAATGCCCACTGCACGTGGTAGCATGGTGGGAAGTTCATGAACTTAATTGTACAGTTGTCTGTGAGGGAGTTTTTAGCCAATAAACAAATAACTGTATTGGAACACCCTCCCTACTCACCTGATCTGGCCCCCAGTGACTTTTTTCTTTACGTGAAGACAAAAGAAATACTAAAAAGAAGACATTAGGACATCAAGGGTAATCCGACAACAGCTCTGATGGCCATTTGAGAAAACAATATCCAAAATTGCGTTGAAGGGTGGACTAGGCACTGGTGTTGGTGCATAGCTTCTAACGGGGAGTACTTTGAAGGAGATCAGAGTGATATTCAGCACTGAGGTATGTAGCACTTTTTCTAAGATGAATTTGCAAGCCTAATTGTCAGACCTCATCATCCCATTTGGGAACGGACTTTTTCTAATATGTTCATGAGGAAGTGTCAGTAGAGTTTGTGTTAAGTCAATCTTTTCTGAGGTATCAAAGACAGTTAAGCAAGCAAGCACAAATGGAGGGAAGGGTACACACCAGAGGATACATGTCACATGATCACCAAGAAACCTGGGAATAGAAGCTGAAAAGAGGCAAAGACCTTCTGCAAAAACAGACAGAGGTAAAGCCTTTCCACAGAGCCTGTATCCTGAATTTGGACTTCTAGCCTCTTAAACCATGAGAAAATAGATCTGTTTGTTAATGCCACCCAGTGGTGGCATTTCCGTTATAGCAGCACTAGATAATTTTGATGCCCTCTGGCTGACTTTGGGAACAACTGACCACAAATTCATCCCATGGGAACTCTCTAATACCTGGCTCTGCACAGATATTCCTGTACATAGTCCTGTGCATTTTTATCTGCTCACAGAATCTGGGTATCAAACTAGAGGAGTAGTTGCCTTAGCACTTTATAAGAAACATAGGTCAATTTAGAAAAAGCAAAGGTAGTGAGCAGTAAGAAAATAATAAGGTTATGCTTGCAATAGGGCGTTTTTACTAGCTGATGCCAGTAAAGGAAATACTCAATCTCTCCCTTAGCTACTGCCTCCCACCACTCTCCTTGAATCAGTTTATGTCCATCCCTATCCCAGGAAACTGAGTTGTCAACAGGGGGCCTCAGGGCCAGGGAAGAAGTTTGGCAGAGGAAAACGGCCAGAGAAAGGAAGAGGACAGAGGAAACAGAAATTGCCCGTTCCAGAGCTGGCTTTTGGGAGATGGCAAAGATGTGAAAACAGCATTTTATGAAACGTGAGACTCAAGAATATCTTCTCTGGGACCCTGGATGACAGCATAGCCCAGAGTTAGGAAGGAAAATCTTCTCCATGTTCTTCCAAAGAATCTAGCACTTTCCTGGAGCCTTGAGTTTTAGAGATGTTAGAAACACCCAGGGACATGGCGTACAGTGGTTCAGAGCTGGGCGACAGTTCTACCATGTCCTATAGGTTGCTATGAGTTGGAACTGACTCAACGGCAACAGCTACAAGACATCATGTTTGGAATGGACACTGTCATGGGTTGAGCTGGAGGGGGACACTTAAACATCTCTGAAGACACTGTACGTGGGCAGCGGGAACTGAGGAGAGACAAAGTGGACAGTGGAACTACATAGTGACTATAGCTGATAGTTTGGTGCATGAGCTGACATGGGGTATCCTGCTGGAGACTCCCTAAGAGAAATGGGCAAGGGAACGAAGAGGTGCTGTTACAAGGACGGGGTTGTTGACCCAACTGACACTTGGGTTTTACATCCACTGCCAAAAATTAATGAGCTAGAGAGATCACGGCCAGGGCCAACCAAAAGTAAAACCAAACCCGTTGCTGTCAAGTCAGCTCTGACTCATGGTGACCCTACAGGACAAAGTAGAAATGCCCCATAGAGTTTCCAAGGAGGGGCTGGTGGATTCAAACTGCTGACCTTTTGGTTAGCAGCTGTAGCTGTTCATCACTATGCCACTAGGGTTTCCATGGCCAAGGGAGAGCATGCTAATCAGATTATACAGCAAGGACAAAGTGGTGACTTGGGAAGAATTCTAATCAGCTCACTTGCCACTCAGTAGCTCCCACCAGACCTTTGCTGAGTTAGTCATCTTGGTAAAAGCAAAGTGAAGTAACATGGTTGAAGTCAGGGGACCAGGCTGGGTGGCTTAAGAGGGGTTTGGATTTTTGCTTTGTGGCCTAGTCTCTTGAATCCTGCTTGTAGGACCTGGGCATACCCAGAGAGAGAATATGCAGCCAAAGCCAAAGCCAAAGCCAAGTGCCATCGAGTCACAAGCCAGATGTTTATCACAGGTGTTGTGGACATCACTTGGGCTTCCTGGACTTGCCTGTAAATCACTCATGCTGTCTGCAGAGTTGGCTCTCAGCACCCATGCTCCTTCCAAGTGATCCTGACCTCTCCTGACCATAGCTGATGGGTCCAGGAATGGGTTCCTGGCCCAACCTAGATCAATTCTAGAATTTCATGTGTTTGGCATTTTCTACTGAGAGAGGTCAAAGGTCATGCTGTATTAATGGCAGTACACTGTGCTACCTCTCCCACTTCAATGCACACAGAACTCACCAGGGGTCTTCTTAAAGTGCACATGTTGGTTCAGTAGGTCTGGGGCACAGTCTGAGCAGGACGTGCATTTCTAACAAGTGCCCAGGTGATACCCATGCCATTCATATTTGTACCACATTTTGAGTGGTACCTAGAATATTGAGTGGACCTAGAATATACTCCTTTTCCTAATAAAAACTTTTATTTTTTTAATCATTGTAATCTAGTGTTAGGATTCATATAGACTCTACACAGATAAGGATCAGGATCAGCACCAAACTGGTTCTTTCTATGAGGCAAATTTCAAATATACATCTGTTCTTCACCGTTTCTGACACCAGCTGTCCCCGTAAGGGACTCTCTGCTTCTCTGCTGGATGTGATCATTTGTTGCAATGATGACACGGAACTCACAGCTCATACTCACACTTGCAAGTCACACAGGGAAGAAAACAAAAGCAAAGAAATGGCCAGGGTGAGGTCTAAGAGGAGATGTGAGGCAGTACATTGGGAATCAAAGCGCAGATTCCAGGGAGCAAAAGGGGCTGGGGGGCATGAAGTTGTTCGGAGTGAACGGTTTATTTCTAAGGCCTTGGACAGTGCAAAATATCCATGACCTCTTTCATGCAGTGCGCTGCTTAAAGGAGCAGTGTTGTAGCAACAAAGGGATCTGCCTCTGTTCTACAGGAAACCAACTAGAGATAACCCCAGCTTAGCCTTCCTCTCCTTAGCCCTCCTGTTTGGGGATGAAAGACGGGAAGAGTCATGCTCTGATAGAATTCCCCTGAAATGATGCCCAGTAGGAAGGTAAATCTGTATGGTACTAACTCCACAGAAGGCAGAAATTTTGAAATCTAGAAAGTGAACAAGCATATAAAGAGATGTTTGAATTCATTGGATCTAAGTAAAATGAAATCCTTGACAACTTCAGTCTTCTTTTCGTTTATTATTATGTTGCTTACTGGTCCAGTTGTGAGGATTTTTGTTTTCTTTATGTTGAAATATAATCTGTAACGAAGGTTGTGGTCTTTGATCGTCATCAGTAAGTGCTTCAATTCCTCTTCACTTTTAGCGAACAAGGTTGTGCTATGTGCCTAATGCAGGTTGTTAAGGAGTCTTCCTCCAGTCCTGATGCCCTCTTCTTCATGTAGTCCCAGCTTCTTGGATTATTTGCTCAGCATACAGATTGAATAAATACGGTGAAAGGATACAACCTGACAAACACCTTTGCTGACTTTAAGCAGTATACCCTTGTTCTGTTTGAACGGTGTCTCTTGATCTATGTATGGATTCCTCATGAACACAGTTACGTATTCTGGAATTCCCATTCTTCACAATGTTATCCATAATTTGTTATGGTCCACACAGTCAAACGCTGTTGCATAGTCAGTAAAACACAGATGAACATCTTTCTGGTATTCTCTGCTTTCAGCCAGGATTCATCTGACATCAGGATTGGTATCACTGGTTCCACATCATCTTCTGCATGCAGCTTGAATTTCTGGCAGTTTCTTGTCAATTTAGTGCTGCAGACACTTTTGAATAATCTTCAGCAAAATTTTACTTGCACGTGATATTAATGAGACTGTTCCATAATTTCCAAATTTCGTCTTTCTTGGGAACAGGTATAACTATGAATCTCTTCCAGTTAGTTGGCCAAGTAGCTGTCTTCCAAATTTCTTGGCATATCAGCTTGTTGAGACATCTCAGTTCGTATTCTGTCAATTCCCGGAGTTTTGTTTTTTGCCAATGTCTTCAGCGCAGATCGGGCTACTTCCTTCAGTACCATCAATTGCTGAACATATCTACCTCCTGAAATGGTTGAACATCAACAAGTTCTTTCTGGTGTAGTGACTCTTTGTATTCCTTCCATCTTCTTTTGATGCTTCCTGCATCATTTACTATTGTTCTCATAGAATTCTTCAGTATTACAACTGAAGGCTCAATTTTCCTTTGTTATGTAGATGGACATATATGCAGCTTACACAAACCTATATATACATATGTCTACAGATACACCTATACAAATATGTGCATTGACTTGCGTATGTCTTCCTATACATTTATAAGCATCCATATCTGCCTACATAACCACACACCTATTTTTTGGTTGTTTTTCTGTTGTTTCAAAATTGTATAGTGTAAAGCATTTAGCAAAATTGTCCCTTTTACTTACATATGTATTTTTTTTAAACCTTGGCGAAGATATGCTGACTACACTCATATTTGGGATTGCCTTTTTCATTATCAAAAGTAACAAAAGTCTACTATCCAGAGAACAATTCCTTCTCCATCTCCCTCCCAGCCTGGTAACCATCAAAGAATTTTGCTTTCTTGCTATATATTTATTCTAGACTTTTTACAATAGTGAGACAATACAATAACTGTCTTTTTGTGATTGACTGATTTCACTCAACATGAAGTCTTCCCCATTCATCCATGTTGTGAGATGTTTCACAGACTCCTCATTATTCTGTATAGCTGTGTAATATTCCACCGTATGTGTGTACCATAACTTGTTTATCTATTCATCCATTGACAGGCAGTTAGGTGAACTATCAGTCTGTGGTTAACAGTTGAGCACTTAACCATATGAGCCACTCAGGGACTCCTATACAAACACCAAACCAACCCACTGCCATCAAGTCAATTGCAACAGAGTAGAGCTGCCCCATAGAGTTTCCAAGGTGGGACTGTAGGGTTTTGAACCACAATCTTTTGGTTACCAGCCATAGCTCTTAACCACTGTACCACCAGACAATCCTATAAACCCAGTGCTATTGAGTCAACTCTGACTCATAGTGACCCAATAGATCAGAATTGAATTGACCCATACAGTTTCCAAGGAGCGCCTGGCATATTTGAACGGCCAATCTTCTTGTTAGCAGCCATAGCACTTAGCTACTAAGCCACCAGGGTTTCCAGAGAGTCCTATGGACAGGTAAAATTAGGGAGCTGGATAAGCCAAGTTTTGGTGGTGAAAGATGGAACTCTATCAAGTAATCTTTTGCCCTGATGAAGGAAGTACAAACTGGTGCAGTCCTATTCTGCAGAGCATGCCAGCAATACGAAGTCAAATTAAGTCTTTATGTTTACAGAAACACTAAGTCTGTTCATATTGATGTTCTCCCAGAGTTCCACAAGGAGATAGAATGGGAACATTCCCTACACCATAGATTGTGGCAATCTCAGCATCAGCCATAGGAATGATAGAGACACAAACCATGGAAAACTATGCAACAGTTAAGACTAGTTGCACAAAGCAACAAGGATGATCTTAAATATGTAGTGCTGAACTGTTCAAGGTTCAGGAAAAGGATGGAATTAAAAGAAAATAACCCCATAAACCTGGGGGGGTGGGGAGGGACTCTTGCACAGATCAATGATGATGTCACAGATTAAAAAGAATAAAAGGTGAAGTAAAAGAAATTCTGATAGACTTTATTTCTAGGGAAGACTACAGCTTAGGGGTGGGGATAAAAGGTGGTATGCGGTACATCAACTCATTGTAAGACTCACCTAGAGTAGTCCCAACTTGTTTTATTTTTCCCTCCATTTTTGATGCTTTTAATGCAGAAATTTAGGTAAAATACTACTTCAAGGATCAAAAACCCAAATGCTTACTTGAGTTTGATAGGTAACAAAAACAAGCAATGTAGGCAGAAGGCTGAGTATTAAAATTAGGGATACTCTATTTCTAAACAAACAAACAAAAACACCCATCCCTGTCCACACCTGTCCTGGTTTAGCTTTCATATTTCCATTTTTACCAGACATAGGAACAGAGAGGTATCATTTTCCTGTTAACTCTAAAACCAGTACAATGATAAATGGCAACTGAAGTGCAACTTCAGCATCTCGAAACTGTAGAGAGTGTATGGACTGTGGTGAATGGGTAACCCCTTGTTCTGGCTAAGGCTGGGCAGCTCCAGTTCACAGGTGTCAAGTAGAACCCTAGGTTTATTGCTGCCAGCAGTTTTAACTTCTTGAGAACCCAAATCCAAAACCAAACCTGTTGCTGTCGAGGTGATTCCTACTCATAGTGACCCTACAGGACAGAGTAGAACTGCCCCATAGGATTTCCAAAGACTGGCTGATGGATTCAAACTGACAACCTTTTGATTACCAGCTAAACTCTTAGCTACTGTGCCACAAGAATGTTAAAAATTTGGATTTCATGTGAAATATCTTTTTTTTTTTTTTTGGTGCTGACAACTCTTCTGCTCAGAATGAAAGTATAATGAAGACTCTACTTGGTGCATGCCCAAGAAGACACAAAAGTGGGTCAGATGTAGCCTGAGAGACTGAGTTTACAATGCCTGTTGTAGTTTCTTCACAGAGAGCACATGAGATGCGAGTGAGGAGAGGGTGCGTACTGGTCAAGTTCCTCTCAGGAAACAGATGGCACATTCAGATTAGGATAATTTGAGGATTTATTAAGGAGCACTAGTAGTGCAGTGGTTAGGTGCTCAACTGCTCATTGAAAGGTCAGCAGTTTGAACCTCCCAGTTGCTCCATGGGAGAAAGGTAGCAGTATACTGCTGTAAAGATTACAGCCTTAGAAAAGCTATGGGGCAGTTCTACCCTGTCCTATAGGATCACTATGAGCTGGAATTGATTTGATAGCCATCAGTTTGAGTTTTGATTGCTAAGAAACTAATTGCAAAAGTGCAGGTGGGATGACAAGGAATCTCAGGAACAGTTCAGGAACCTGCGGCTGGTTGCAGTACAGTCATTACTGCCACAACCCGAAGGGTCAAGGGGAGCGAGACTCGTTTAGAGCAAGTCCCTTTGAAAGGACAGTGGCCTTCTATTGAGGGCCATCATTAGCTTAAGTCTATCTGTTAAGGAGGGGACCAGAGAAATAAATGTCCTTACTTCCCTCCTGTTCCCGGTGCCTCCCATTGGCCAAACCCAACTGGAAATGACAGGGCATAGATGCCCATGGATACAGTGCATACAGCTCAGCCTCTGGGGAAGAAATAAGGGTGCAGGAGAGTGAAGTTAAGATCTGTAGGGACAAATGGAAGACATTTAACATAGCAAGGGGAAGCAGAAAATGTCTGAGGATTTCCCAAACTACTTTTGGATCAGGCTTCTGTTGGCTCAGGCTAAACTTCAGAGTTGTTTTCCACACAGTTACCCACCTTTCTCACATTGTAACTAAGGAGGAGAAGGAGGGCCCAGAAGAAAGGCATCTCTAGGGGCACCCCAGAAATGCTGGTGATGGAGTGGTTAAGTGCTACAGCTGCTAACAAAGAAGTCAGCAGTTCAAATCTACCAGGTGCTCCTTGGAACTCTATGGCAGCAGTTCTAGTCTGTCTTATGGGGCCGCTATGAACTGGAATCTACTCTATGGCAACAGGCGGTTTTCGGTTTAGGGGTGCCCACAGGACTGCCTAAACAGAGCTTGGGTGGGGGTGGGGAGGTCATGCCAGTAGCAAAGGTCCATCCTGTGCTGCAGGGACATAGCATCAGAGACGGATGAGGCTCTTAGGCAACTCTACAAAGACAGGGATCTCAAGCAATGCTTGGCACACAGTAGGTGCTTAATAAATACTTGCTAAATGAATGAGACATTTGGGCAATGTGTACCCATTTAATGACATTTTCAAAGCAGAAGCATCTTGCTGCCTTTCTTGAGACCTAGAGTTCCCAGGACTGTGGAGGTGTTCTGATCTTTCTAGAAATGACTCTTGAAGAAGCCCCAACACCAGATGGGTCTGGGTGAGAAGCCACATCCCAGTAACATGCCGGGATTTCCTAGCTCAGAGGATGCCATCCAAGTCCTCCTTCCCAGCTGCTTCCTTCTCACCAGCTGGAAATAATTTGGGGAACACGTGCCTTGTGTCCCTGCATATTTCTCACTTGACAGATCAACAAGCAGCTGGATTAGAGGATTAGGCACTAAATGAATAGCTAATGGCCTCTATGAAATGTTGCACAGAAGAAATGAAGCAGGTGCCAGAGAACATGCTGAGCAGCAGACTTTACAGAGACAGGCCCAGGGCCTGGGCCTTGGAGAAGCCCAAAGAAGGAGGAAGAGATAGATCTACTCCTGTTCTTGCTTCGGCACAACCTTGCTGCAATTTTAACCCCTAAAAGATGACAGTAACAACCTTCAACATGATGCCTCCCTCAGTGATGAGGCTCTACCCTAAGGATAGCTAAATCACAATGAAGGCCCTGAGTTTGTTCTGCTCCAGTCAACCAATACCTATTAAACATAGGCTGTATGTCTGGCCTGTGCCAGACACTGAAGAGAGAGCAGCGAATGACACTGCCACTCTTTCTGCCATTCCCTGGAACTCACAACTGAGAGTGTATAGCAGAATCACACAGAACTTGTTATAATGCAGATTCTGGGGCCACATGCCTAGATATTTGGACATAATGGGTTTTGACTGAAGCTAGGGACCTGTAGTTTTAAAAACAAACATCCCAGGAGATTCTAATACAGTTGGTCTCAAACATATCTCGAGAACCAACTGGTCTACCAGGAAACTTTGACTACATCTAGTGAGAGGTCTTGGACTGAATAACCACCAGCCTCCTTCCTCAAACTGGATTTCTGCCTTGCCTTCATGACATTAGGCTCTCAAGTTAGCAGAAAAGAAGAAAAGTCTCACATTGTCAAAATTACTTTTGAAAATCACTTGGTGAGGCATTACATTGGAGGTTGTTGTATTACTTTATAAAGAAGTCCAGCTCAGCCAATTTTCCTCCTCTACGGAAAGAAATCGCTGTTTTGGTTGGACATCCAATGAATGGTGAGCAAAAGTCCCAATTGCTAAACACTAGCAGATCTATCTCCTTCCCTTCTTAGGTGACGGTGCATGAAAAGCACAACGAGAATAGCCGATTCAAGACCCTAATTCAGGCTCACTCTACAGTGTGCTCTTACTGAATGAAGTAGTAGGCAGAATTGGTGGTGCTCTCTAACTTATTCTTTCTTTCTCTTAGATTCTTTTTCATTTCTTTCTTTCTCTCTCTGCCTCTCCCCCCCCTTTCCTTTTTACAAATCCACATAATTGAATTTTCAGAAATAAAACATGCAAGTGATACAATTTCATAGCGGCAGACCGACCATGAACAGTAGTGTCTCTCACTTGCACAGCCCTATCCTGGGAAGCCTCAGAGTATCTTCAACCCCACCAACTGTCTTTGGAGGAATTCTTTGCGATTAGGTTCCCAGGCTATGCAACACGTGAATCACAGGTTATTGTGCATGAACTACAGTGTGAATAGTGCCCCTGGAGTTGTGTAGTGTACAACCTGTACAACCTTATGTAATGACGCTAACTGCATCCATAGGCAGTCAGACAACCCTGAGAATCTGCTCCAGGCCTCGGATTGAGTAGCTGGGGAGCATACTGACTTCACTGCTTCCAAATAATCCAGCAGTGAAAACCTAGACAAATGAAACACCCAAGAGAATTCGACTATCTGTATTTCCAATTACACTGAACAAGCATTCTTCACCCACGTAAGTGCCAAATTGTATTATTCTGAGTTCTACTGAAATTGGCCCAAGCCCCTGGGGCACTTCTTACCTAGTTTCACTCGTTACCCTGGGATAATTGGTTTAAAACTGATTACTGGGTCACTAATTGTAGAGTCTATTGACAGTGCATTTCAGCTTAGGGAAGCAATTAAAAAGTTCACCCTAATTAATCAGGGGTAATTAACAGGTCTTAAATTTTGTCAAGAGATTAATTATCAAGAAATCCAGAGTAAATCAATGTGCGTTTTAGGAGGGTGAGCAAGTACTAAGTCATTAGAGCTGGAGGTTATCTGGATCATTCATTCATTTACCAAATGTTTATTGAGCACATACATGGTGCCAGGCAACAAACCCAGGATCTGCAGTTGCCTTTGCTGTCTAGCTTCCTATTAGGCACGTAGTCACAGAGCATATGACCATGGAGTTTTTCAGATGGCTGTAGAGAGGCTCTGTGAAGGCATATTGTTGTTGTTAGGCACTATCCAGTTGGTTCTGACTTGCAGTGATCCTATGTACAATAGAACAAAATACTGCCCAGTCCTGCTCCATGCTCACATTCGTTACCATGATTGAGCCCACTGTTGCAGCCAATCCTTCTTGTTGAGGGTTTTCTCTTTTTCACTAACCCTCTACTTTACCAAGCATGATATTCTTCTCCAGGGACTGATCCCTCCTGACAGCATGTCCAAAATATCTAAGAGGTAGTCTTGCCATCCTTGCTTTACTCAAAAGACAACCAGGGAAGAGCCGCCTCCTCAAAGTTGAGTCAACCTTAATCATGCAGATAGAGTCAAGATTTTGGGATCTTGATTTGCTGATGTGGCATGACTCAAAAGGAGAAGAAAAAGCTGCAAACATCCATTAATAATCAAAATGTGGAATGTACAAAGTATGAATCTGGGAAAATCAGAAATCATCTCAAATCAAAAGGAATGGATAAACACTGATATTCTAGGCAATAGTGGGCTGAAATGGACTGGTACTGGCCATTTTGAATCAGACGGTCACACGGTCTACTATGTTGGGAAGGACAACTTGAAGAGGAATGATGTTGCATTCATTGTCAAAAAGAATACATCTGGAGGCACAGCATTAGTAATATTTCTAGCTATGAGTGCCTGTATTTTTAGCACTAATTATGTGTTAGGTGCTTTATTTCACTAAATGTTTACAGTGACCCTATTAGGCAGGTGCTATTAGATATCTCCATTTATCAGATGAAGAAACTGAGGTCTAACCAGTACAAGAACACGGAGCTATGAAGTGGTGGGGCAGAGTTTTGAAATCAGGGAGACTGTGGTTATGCGTGGCTGTGCTTCTTGATGCATGAGCACTCTGAGAATCAGGTCTCACTCCAAGGGTAGGTATTAGAAGCTGTACAATGCAGCAAAAAGAATCAGTGGATATTCAAGTATTTTAGGAGGTAGACTATGATAAAAAATCAATGGTGCTGAAGGTAGAAGTCCAGGCTGCATTGAAAGGAATGATGAAAAACAAAGCTCCAGGAATTGACAGAATATCAACTGAGATGCTTGAACAAACAGATGCAGTACCAGAGGGGCTCACTTGTCTATTTAAAGAAATTTGGAAGACAGTTTCCTGATCGAGTGACTGGAAGAGATCCATATCTGTGCCCATTCCAAAGTGATCAACAGAATGCAGAAATTATTGAACAATATCATTAATATCACATCCAAATAAAATTTTGCCGAAGATCATTCAAAAGTAGTTTCAGTACTACATCAACAGGGATCTACCAGAAGTTCAAGCCAGATTCAAAAGACGTAGAACAAGGGATATCATTGCTGATGTCAGATGGATCCTGGCTAGATTACACCACAACATAAAGAAAACAAAAATTTTCACGAATGGACCAATTACCAGCATCGCGATAAATGGAGAAAAATACTAAAGTTGACAAAGATTTCATCTTACTTAGATCCACAATCAATGCCCACAGAAGCAGCAGTCAAGAAATCAAATGACGTACTGCAATGGGCAAATCTGCTACAAAAGATACTGATAAAGTGTTAAAAACGAAAGATGCCATTTTGAGGACTAACATGTACTTGACCCAAGCCATGGTGTTGTCAATGACCTCCCTGTGCATGAATTATGGTGTGGGTGGAGAATACTGAATATACCACAGACTGCCAGAAAAATGAACAAACCTGTCTCGGAAGAAGTACAACCAGAATGCTCCTAACAAGCAAGGATGGCGAGACTTCGTCTCATATATTTCACACATGGTATCAGGAGGGACTGTTCCCTGGAGTAGGCCATTGTGGTTGGTGAAGTAGAAAGCCGGTGAAAAAGAGGAAGACCCTTGACAAGATGGATTGACACAGTGACTGCAACAATGGATTCAGGCACAGCAACAACTGTGAGGACAGCACAGGACTGGGTAGTATTTCATTCTGTTATATATCAGGTCAATGTGAGTTGGAACAAATTCACTGTCACCTAACAACAACAATGTAGATAAGTGCCAGGCTCTTCAGCTAGACTGGCTGGTCAAATCCCAGTGCCAATGACTCATTCTCCGAGCTTCTGCAGGATTACCCGACCTCTCTGATTCCACTGATCTTTTCATTAAAATGACCTTATAACAGTACCTACTTCCTTGTGCAAGTGTGAGGGTCAGGTGAGACAATGCTGGGAAAACATTTCAAATAGTTTCTAGAACATTTTAGGTGTTCTGTGTTAGTTGTTGATACTATTTATTATTATATTCCTGCTGAACCAAGAAATCACTGCCTGAGCTCTTATTCTATCAGTTTACATTATTCTGAACAAAGACCCTTGTTGAGGTTTTAAGAATGAGCTTCTACCTAGTTTGGGAGTGCTTGCTAATTTTCCAGAATTGATTGCTTGGGGCCATCTGGGTGGTTAGGCACCATGCAGAGTGTCAGTTCCATCTCTTTGGATACCAAAATGCTCTCCCTACAAGACAGCTTTGAGAACAGGGAAGAACAGCTTTGAAAAGTCAGACATCAGGAACTCAGAGACGGAGACAGCAGCTCTGCCCAGTACGAGGCTTTGGTACTATCCAGTGACTGGAAGGTGTGAGAAATATCGATGCCCAGATGATATCAGTGTTAACACATAGACTGCAAATAGAACCTAGGTGTTACTTTGCCCTCATCTCAGCCACAGTCTGAGACTATACGGAAAGAAAGCATTTCCTTTCATCTGGCTTACAGCCACAGGAGGCAGTATAAGGTTTGGTAGTTAAAGAGTGTGGAAGCTGGAGACAGATAACCTGGGTTCAAATCCTGTCCCAGACACCTACAAGCTGGGTGATGTTGAGTAGGTTGCTCAACCTCCATGATGCAGCTTCCTCACGTGCTAAATGGATGTAAGAATAGGTTGCCACAAAGATTCAAGGGTGTCGAGTATATACATCAAGCAGCTCACAGGCAGCTGAGCACCCCTATGTGATCTCTATTGTGGTATAATTACCCCAAGCACCCACTTGCTAAGATGATGAGAAACCCCAGTTTGTTCCTGGAATTTCTTTCCCCAAATATTCCCAAAGACCCCTAAGGTACTATTTCTGCTGTTCTCTGTCTGTGTCAGGCAATGGTCAGAAAAATCCTTTTAAACAGAGATGGAGAAAGATGAAATGCTGACGGCAGCATTGGTTTCCAGATCTAGCTAAGCCCAATCCAGCTCCCCTCAGATCACCAGCTTTGTGAGTGAATAATTCTTACAAAAAACTTAGTTTGATTTAGGTTTCTGTCGCATGCAACCTAGAAATCCTGGTTAGTAACGATGCTTTAAAAAAATACAAAAAAACCCATTGCCATCAGACCACACTATAGAGAGTTAGAAAGGGTGGATTTGAACTGCTAACCTGTTTGTTAGCGGGTGTAGTTCTTAACCACTATGCCACAAGGGTGCTTAGTGAGTATTTCTCGAATGGGTAAAAATGTGATCAGAACTTTGCTGGAAGGAACCTTAAGAAACCTAAATTCCGCTCACTCCTTTGTTTCTGTTTCCATATTGAGAAGCTCAGTGTCACACTGATTGTGGCACCTGATGGCTCTTTATGTTCATCAGTGTAGTGGTTAAATGCTATGGCTGCTAACCAAAAGGCTGGCAGTTCAGATCCTCCAGGCACTTATTGGAAACTCTATGGGACAGCTCTACTCTGTCCCTGTTGGGTTGCTATGAGTTGGAATGGACTTGACAATGGGGGGTTTGGTTTGGTGATTTTTCACAGCTTCAGAAAGGAATTTTATGCACATTTATACAGAGTCATGAAGCATAGGTGGTAAGACATGCCTTCTAGGTATGTTTAGATATTGATTTTAGTCTGTTTCAGGAGTAGTACATATTCAATATAGCAAATACAGAGAAGCACAAAGAATAAAATTAAAAACACATATATCTACCACTCACAGATAAATAACTTGGCATATATCTTGCCAGTTTTTCCCCCATTAGGTAAAATTGGGATTATATATACATGAACACTCTTGCAATCTGTATTTATTTTTCCTGAAAATATATTTTGACTATTTTCCAATGCCAATGGTTACTCTTCCATCACAATGTATTTGGATATAATCTGGAGAGAATTTAAAGTTACAGAAAAGTACAAAAAAGCACCATATACTAGACATCGACATGTCTAGCATGCAGAATCAACAATATTTTGTTGCCTTTGCTCCCAGTCTTTATTTTTTTTAAGGAAAAAAAAACTTACATATAGATCTAGACTTTACTCCTAATGCCAAAGCATAGTGTGTCCTTATTTCTCACCGTTGAAACACTCCTTACAGAGAGTATCACTACTGCACCTCTGACTTTCTCCATATCCATCATTGCCTCAGGGAAAATCTTAGAAACGGTGGAACTTAGAAACGGGTCAATTTATACATACACCTGCCTGCAGTTAATGTTTTGTTCCTACATGACATCCTCACTAGCACTAAAACGACTAAACGAGGTGCTGTTGATTCCGACTCACGGTGACTCCACGTATTTCAGAGTAGAACTGGGCTCCATGGGGCTTTCAACAGCTGATTTTTTCTAAAAGCCGATTGCCAGGCCTTTCTTCATAGGCACCTCTGGGTGGATTAGAACCACCAACCTTTCAGTTGGTAGCCAAGTATTTAACTGTTTTTGCCACTCAGAAAACAAATAACACATATATAAGCTCATGGACTGAATTGTGTCTCCCCAGAATATGTGTCAGCTTGGCTAGCCCATGATTCCTAGTATTATGGGGTTGTGCTCCTTTTGTGACAGTAATTTTATGTTAAAAAGGATTAGGATAGGAGTGTGACATCCTTACTAAGGTCACATTCCTGATCCTATCTGTGTAAAGGGAGTTTCCCTGTCACGTGGCCTGCACCACCTTATATCTTATTAGAGATAAAAGGGAAACAAGCAGAGAGCCGGGGACCTCATACAACCAAGATAGCAGTTGGAGGAGCAGAGTGCATCCTTTGGACCTGAGGTTCTGGAGTGGAGAATCTCCTAGATCAAGGGACTATTGATGACAAGGACCTTCCTTCAGAGCTGAGGGAAAAAGCCTTCTCTTGGAGCTGAATTTGAACTCTTTGCCTATTTTACTGTGAGGAAGTAAATTTTTCTTCTTTAAAGCTATCCTCTTGTGGTATTTCTCTTATAGCAGCCCTAGATTGTTAAAACACATGTGCACATGTAGCATATGAGTTCTTTATTTAAAGCAGTTCACAGGTGATTCTGAGACCTTTTAGATGAAAAACCACTGCTCCAGCCCCGAAGAATTTCTACGGTTTTACCAGCTATATCAGAGTCCCCACTTCCCTTATTTGTAGCCTATTTTCAAGTGCGAGACATTCTTCTGGGACCAGCTGAGGAGCTCTAATCGGTCTGAGAGGTTCAGCCCAAGCACTGGGAAGTTTAAAAACTGCCCGAGGTGTTTCTTGTGTAGTCAGGGTTGGTAACCACTGGTCTAGAAACTCCCTCTTAGTCATAAGCCTTAAACTCCACTCTGTTACCCACTTAAATCTCTTATCTTTGAGTTAGTGGGTATTTCAATCCTGGCTGTATATCAGAATCACTGGAACTTAAAAAGGAGTTGAACACTCCGGTTAAACATATTTAAAAAATTAATATAAATTTCCAGGTGATTCGGATGCAAGTTTTTATTCCTGTTAGATGTTTCTGAGTCTGCTCCAACTCATAGGGCCCTCATGTTAACAGTGAAACATTGTTCAGTCTGGTGCCATCCTCACAAAAGGAGGTATGCCGGAGCTCACTGTCGCAGCCACTCTGTCAGTCTACCTTGGTGAAGGGTCTTCTTTTTTGCTGACCCACTACTTTACCAAGTATGATAGTTTTCTCCAGGGACTGGTCCCTTCTGAAAACACATCCAAAGTAGGTAAGATGAAGTCTTACTATCTTTGCTTCTAAGCTACATTCTAAGTCAGAGGTCCCAAACAGAAAACTAGATTTGGGTGAATAAATGCAAGGGTCATCAGTCAGATGTCCCTTCTAAACAGGGGGTCCTCTTTCTTGCATTAAACATTAGGGATTTACTGTTTAATTTTATTGAATAACCATGCTATAACAGCAGTGATGCCACCTTTTGCCAAGCATTCACTGTGTAACACTGCTATGTAATTACTTGACTCATTTCACTAAGCCTCATATCAGCTCTAGGAGGATGGAGCTATCAGTACTCGGTTAAAGAGACTGAGGCTCACAGAGGTTAACTGGCCCAGAATCACACTTGTAATTAGTGCCACAGCCAGGCTTTGAAGCTGGGTTGTTTGATGCAGAGCCACTGGGCCTAAGTAGTACACTATCCAGTCTCTGATTGGGTTCCCATTCGAACCTCCCCAGGAGGAGGGCCTCCAGCCCAAGCCCCATCCTTGCTCTCAGAGACCCAGCCTGTGCTGCTGGTTGAGTGAGTCTCACATCCCCTCCTTCTGCCAACCCAGGCTGCAGCCAGCTTGAGTTACAACATAAGTCGCCTGAAAATTCCCCTGTAAAGAGAAAGGGGCCAATCGAATGTGAGTTATTATTATTGTAAGCTCCCCAAAGCCAGGGACCTTGTATGATTTATCTTGGTATAACCCACAGCACTGGGAACAGGGCCTGGCACACAGCATGCAATAAATGTTTATGGAATTGACTGAGTTTTCAGAGAGATGGGGGACCAAACACACACACTCAGATACACGAACACTGTACACACATAGACACACAGACACACAGACTGTCCACATATAACACACACACACCTGTGCCTATATCCCCCACAAATTTATACCGACCTATATACACACGTTTACCACACATACTCACGTATATCTGCACACACCTCTCCACATGGACACAGACACATACTCCATACATACGTCTCCACACACACACACACATCACCTTCCACATACACAAACAGATATACACACATGACCGTACACCTACACGCTTTCCATCAATACATACCCACTATCTACATACACACATACCTTTCCTTACACACACACACACACACACACACACTTTCTGTGGTCTGTATGACTGCATCTGTGGTCTCTGTCTTCCTGTGACATGCTACTTGTATCACCCCATCACTCATTTTAATTACATTCTTGTGGACTCCATTTGGCCTTTGGCTATTTTTGAGACCAAATTAGAAAGTTTTAAAGCAGCCATCTTTATTACCCAAGAAATTGATGCCAGTGACTGTCCTGGGATGGGGTAGTGGGGACACAGAAACAGGGATGGTGAGACTGACTTTTCATGATAGTCCCTTTTGTTCTGCCTGAATTATCTTTCAAAATCCACAATAAAAATAGAAGCATGAAGAAAATAGCCCCCTTGCTTCCAAAACAAGCCGTGATGGAATAAAAGCTCTTATATCTGGGTTAGTTAGGGATTAAAGTGCAGATCTGCTGTGGACAGGTTCACAGGGCTCTGGGGACGTGTTACTGCCACCCGGAGGAGGAAGAGGAGGACGGCAGCCATGGCCAGCCAGCTGACAGCCTTCTGGGGCCTGGGCTCAGGCTGCCCTCCTGGCTGGAAGAGCCCAGAGGGACATCTCCAGTCAAGTGCAACCTTTCAGGCGCTCTTGCCTGGGCTGAAGGCCACACACTCCTTCAGTCATTCTCTTTGCTGGGTCAGTGACAGATCGGCAAGGATTAGGTGACGTAAGCTCTGAAATCTACTCGGTAAGATTAAAATCTGTCCTTTCATTTTCAAGCTCAAGTTGGAAGTGATTAAATGTGAGCTGGGCTCGGGGTAGGCTGGTGGAGCCCTTGAGTTCTAAGTTCCATAGCATCTTTTCCTGTGACTTTAGAATTACTGGCATCTGGTCCCCGGGCTTGGTGGCAGCTGTTTGGAGCCTCTGAGTCAAATCCAGAGAGGGCTGGAGCCTCTGAGGTGGACTAGGGTACTTAAAATCAGCTAATGAGAGAGTCGGGGCTTTCTTCTGAGTCCAAGATATTCCTGGAGGGATTAATTTTTATCAAATGACTTCTTAATGAGAGTCCGCTTACCTCCAAATTTGGAGATTTTAAAGCTCCTGAAATTTAAAAGTAATCAGCAAGCTGGTCAGCTTTGAATGTGAGGAGCTCATAAAATTAGAAGCTCAAAAGAGAAGAGAACAAGTTTAGTTACAGCCAGGAGCTAGCAGAATGGAAAATATTAGCTTGAAATTCAGCAACTGCCCTTCCTTGCTTTGTATTCCTACAAAAGGCACAGAGGTGCCAGGTTGGGATCTGAAACTCAGACTCTGGGGTAGGGTTGGATCTGGCTTGCAGATCTATTTTGCATAATCCACAAAGAATTTTAAAATTTCATGTGCAAATATATACTTTCACTTTTAAAACTGAACAATCAGGCAGGAACAGGCATTCATTCACACACAGGTAACAATCTCCTCAAGCTGCCCATTTGTAACGGGCACTGTGTACTCCAGTTCGCCTCGGTCTCCACCTTTCCCTATTGCCCCTTCTGGCTATATGTATTATGTTACTGGCCTGAGCCTTGTAGGCATTTGACTTTGAAATTCTTGTGGAAGTAGGAAGCCCTGATGGTGCAGTGGTTAAGGGCCTGGCTGCAAACCAAAAGATGAGCAGTTCAAACCCACTCTGTCCTGTGGGGTTGCTATGAGTTGAAACTGACACAATGGCAATACATTTGTATGTTTTATTTATTTATTTTTATTTTTTATTACGACTGAGAGAAAATGTACATTCTGATATAAATTTACATGCCCACCTATATGCAGCTTCCACTGCTCCCCTGTCCGGTGACAGCACACTGTTCCTCTCTGCTCCATACATGACTCATCCTCCCAACAGTCTCCTTTCCCTCCTCCCACCCACCCCCCTTCCTCCAGCTGGAGGTCAGCAGGACGATATCCTCTAGATACATAGAACCACAAAGTGCATCCAATATATGGTCACTTTGCATCATCAAGTAATCCATTCCTGTCTGAAGTGTGGACCTTTGTTATGATTTATGGGCAAGGGCAGCATCAGGGCCAGAGGCCATGCTCCCAGGGGAACGCTGAAGCCGCTGGACCACCAACTGTGGTCTTTTAGTGGCAATCTCAAGGAGCACCCCTTTTTATTCTTGTGTTGCCAGTGAGACTCAACTTTGTGAGCTCCATCGCGGCTATCACTGGTGGTGGCCGGGCACCATCCAGTTCTTCTGGTCTCAAGTCGAAGTAGGCACCCACTCGTGTGGGTCTCTCTGTCTTCTGGTTTGTCTTTCCCCCATGTTATTTTGGTCCTTGGTGAACATCTGTTCCTGCTGAGTTGGGACCATTTGCTGTGCCCTCGCAGCTTGGCAGCTTTTAAGACCCCAGACGCCACTCACCAATGTGTGGGGCAGAGAGCCCTCTTAGCAAAGTGCTAGTTGTGCCAATTAGCCTCGATTTCGCCTAACAGCATGGTCTCCTGCCCCCTGCATCAGCTACTCTGTCCTTGCAATATTGGATTCAGATGGAAGGAGTACTCAAGTTATGTTGAAGTCCACTTAATATTGTTCTCGTTTCTAATGTGTGTTATCACCGATTTCACCCAACCAAATTTCTACCGTCTAATCTAAACCCTCCCCCCCGCCCTCCCTCCCTCCCCTCCCTTGCAGCCGTCAAAGAATCTTTTCTTCTATGCATAAGTCTGTTTTTGAGTTCTTATCGTAGGGGTCTCATGCAATATTTACCCTTTTGTTGCTGACTACTGTCACTTAACCTAATGTCTTCCAGTTCAAATCAGGTTATGAGATGTTTCTTGGAATCATATTGTTCTTTATCATTGCATAGCGCTTCATTGAGTATATATACCTTAGTTTACCTATCCATTCCTCTGTTGTTGGGCATCTGGGTTGATTCCATCTTTTTGCTATCATTATTTTGTTTTTGTTTATACTGATGGACTACATTCAAGGTTAGGAGGACTCATGGGATGACCATTTTGCAGTTTGGGGGATCATTTGGCAGACTAGTGAGACCAAGACTGTACCTCTAATGCTCTGTCTGCATTGCACATGCAAACAGCCTGTACCACCAGCTTCCAGGAAGCCATAAGACTACTAGGAATGAGATACACATACCCACTGGCATCAACCATTCCATGTGTGCCACATTCACCTGTGAGCAAGCTAGATATCAAGATACACATTGTTGGCAAAGTGAAAATCATTATTGTAGTTTGTTGAAAGTAAACCTTTTCCCCAAATTATCTGTGTCCATTCTTATGTCAATGGGCAGGCATGGCATGGTTCAAACTACATGCTGTGTTCATGCCACTGTGTTCATGCCACTGCTACCTCTGCTGGCAGAGGCAGGGTGGAGGCTGCACAGCTTCCAGGGCTTCTGCTCTGCTGCTGGACCTGGCTAGCCTCTGCTGTCAGCTCGCTCCATGGGCTGGCAAGTCTGCTGCTGCTGTCCTGTGTTGTCATCACTGTTACAGTTCTTTCTTCTGGATCTAGGAGGTTCTCAGCACAGGGACCCCAGAACTTTGCTACAAAGCATGCTCTCTGCTCCAGACTCTTCTACCGAGGTCCCCACCTCCCACGGCTGCCCAAATTCTATGGGTTTGGCCCTTATACAAGCAAACCCCTTATCAGTTTCAAGGCATGGCACTCCTACCAGGACCATGAGTAAATGAGTTCACTCAGTGGACTGTTAAGTCATTCACTTTACATACAAATTGACAGTTCCACAAAAGATTGAGGCTCACTGATCATTTTGAAAGACCTGGAAGACCATGGCTAGAAAAGTCATAAAAAAGCAATTTCAGAAGAAATGTTCACGATCATTAGCTATCAGAGAAATCTAAATCAAAACTACAATGAGATACTATCTCACCCCAGCAAGGTTGGCCATAATCTAAAAAACACAAAACAGCAAATGCTGGAGAGACTGTGGAGAGATCAGAACTCTCCTACTGCTCGTAGGATTGCAAAATGGTACATTCTCTTTGGAAAGCAATTTGGGGCTTCCTTAAAAATCTGTAAATAGATATACCACTTGATTGAGTAATCCCACTGCTCAGAATATATCCCACAGAAAAAAAGGCTGTCACATGAACAGATACATGCACGTGAATGTTTATTGCAGCACAGTCCACAACAGCAAAAAGATGGAATCAACCTAGATGCATGTCAACAGATCAAAGGATAAACAAACTATGGTACATATACTCAGGGGAACACTATGCAATGATAAAGAATAATGGTGATTTTAGGAAGCATCTCATAACCTGGTTTCAACTGGAATTCATATGCTGAGTGAAATGAGTCAGCAGCAAAAGGACAAATATTGTACGAGACCCCTGCTATAACAGGAGTTAAGCAGGACTTAAAAATAGACTTATGTACAAGAGAAAAGACTCTTTGACAGCTATGAGGGTGGGCAGGGAGGGAGAGAGTTGGTCATAGATTAGACAGTTGATAGAAATTTTGTTAGGTGAAAGCAGTGACAGCACACAGTAGACAGCAGATCAACTTCACTAGACTTCAACGTAAACTGAAAGCTCTTCTAATCTCAACCCAGAATTACAAGGATAGAGTAGCAGGGGCACAATCTGTGAACCATGTTCTTGGGGGTACATCGAGGCCAATTGGTACAACCAGCCTATTGCTAAGAGAGTCTTCTCCATCCCACATTGGTGAGTGGCATTTGGGGTCTTAAAAGCTGGCAAGCTTCCATCTGAGGTACACCAAATGGTCCCAACTCAGCCAGAACAGAAGGTCAGTGAGAACAAAGACACAAGCGAAAAGCAGCTCAGGAAACAGAAGGATCCATGTGAATGGGAGACTGTATCAGCAGGTGACCAAGAGAACCAGATGTTGCCTGGCCACTACCAAAGACAGCCGTGATGGTGCACACAGTGTTGAGTCCCTGTGGCACATGAGAAAAAGAGGGGTGCAGCTCAATAACTCTACTGAAAGACCACAATTGATGGTCTGAATGGCCTGGGAGATTCCCCTGGGAGCATGGCCCTAGACCTGCTGCTGTCCCTAAGCAGAAAACACTACTGAGGTTAACTCTTTGGACAAAAATGGACTGGACTCGGGGACACAGTGTGACCACATAGTGTGTGTATTTTACAGTTCTATGCATTTATAGGATGCTGTCCTACTGGTCTCTTTCTAGATGGGAAAGAAAAGGGTGGAGAGGAGGGGACAGGAGCTTGTTAAGAGGATACAACAGTATAGAATGAAAAGGTGGAGTGTGCTGTCACCGGACAAGGAGAGCAGATGGAGCAGCAGACAGGCAGGCATGCAAAATTGATTTGACTTATATACTTTCTCTTAATCACAATTCAAAAACAAAAAAAAGGCAATTCATCTCACTGTAACACCACTAGACTTGGTTTCAGGGATTTCTTCATTTTGACCCATACTGCTGTTCTCAGTTGGCTTCCCATATGACTCAGCTACAAATTCAGATGGGTTATACTCAAGGTTATGGACTTGTTTTAATTTTCTTCAGCTTCAACTTAAACTTCCATATGAGCAATTGATGATCTGTTCCATGGTCAGCCCCTGGCTTTGTTCTGACTGATGATACTGAGTTTTTCCACCATCTCTTGATTTGATTCTTGTGTATTCTATCCAGAAAGGTCCATGTGTACAATCATCATTTAAGCTGGTGAAAAAAAGGTATTTTCAACCAATAAATTGTTGGTCTTGCAAATTATATCACGTCATCTACATGTCATTTCTAAAACCAAGACCAAATTTTCCAACTACCAATCCTTCTTGTTTTCAGCTTTTGTATTCCAATCACTAGTAATTATCAGTGCACCACGATTGCAAGTTTAGACTGCAGAAGTTGGTAAAAATATCCAATTTCCTTATCTTTGGCATTAGTGGTTCATGCATAAATTTGAATAATAGTCATAATAAGTGGTTTTCTTCATAGGTGTGTAGATATTATCCCATCACTGACCGTGCTGAACTTCAGGATACATCTTGAAATGTTCTTCTAGATGATGAATGCACTTCTCTTCAATATGTCATTCCTGGCATTGTTGTTAGGTGCTGTTGAGTCACTTCTGACTCAAAGTGACCCTAATGTACAACATAATGAAACACTACCTACTCCTGTGCCACACTCACAATCATTTTTATGCTTAAGCCCATTGTTGTAGCCACTGTGTTAATGCATCTTGTTAAGGGTCTCCCTTTTTTGCTGACCCTCTATTTTACCAAGCAGGATGTCCTTCTCCAGGGATTGATCCCTCCTGACAACACGTCCAAAGTATGTAAGACATAGTCTCAATGTCCTTGCTTCCAAGGAGCACGCTGGTTGTACTTCTTCCAGAGCATATCTATTTGTTCTTTTGGCATTCATGGTATGTACAGTCAATAGTCTTCTCCAGCAGCACAATTCAAAGGAGTCAGTTATTCCATCTTTCTAATTCACCTTCCAGCTTTCACACACATATGATGCAATTGAAGAGAACATAGTTTGGTCAGGCTCACCTTAGTCTTCAAGGCGACATCTTTACTTTTCAAGTATTTTGCAGCAGATTTCCCCCAATGCATTGCATCTTTTGATTTCTCAACTGCTGCTTCCATGGGCATTCCTGGCATAAAGAGACTGCATATGCTTGTCCGATTCAAAATGGCTAATAGCAGTTCATTTCAGCTCACTAATGCCTAGGATACTGAGCTTTATGCATTCTGCTTTGTTTTTGTTGACTTCCAATTTTCCTAGATTTATATTTCCTACATTGCACATTCCATTTACTGATGGATGTTTGTAGCTGTTTCTTCTCATTTTAAATCAGCAGCAAATGGAGGTCCTAAAAGCTTGACTCCTTCTACGTCATTAAGGTTGACTTGGCTTTGAGGAAGCAGTTCTTCTGCAGTTGTATCTTGAGTGCCTTCCAACCTGAGGGGCTCATCTTCTGGCCCTGTATGAGGCCATGCTCCACTGCTATTCATAAAGTTTTTTTCTGGCCAGTTTTTTCAATGTTATTATTATTCAGAAGCAGACCACCAGATTGTTCTTCTTAGTCTATCTTAGTCTTGAAGCCCTGCTGAAACTGTGCACTCCAGAGGACCGTACCTGGTATTCAAAGTACCGGTGGTACAGCTTCTGGCATCACAGCAACATGTAAGCAACCACAGTAAAACAAAATGACAGACTTGTACTGGCTCCTAAATTTGGAGACCATCTCAAGAACAGATCTGATGCATTGAACACTAATGATCAAAGACTAGATGAGTTGCTGGATGACATCAAGGACATTGTCATGGATTGAATTGTGTCCCCCCTAAACTGTACATGTTGACTTGATTTGGCTATGACTCCCAATATGTCCTTCCTCCCATGTGTTGTGCATCCTGCCTCTGTGAGACTGCTGATGGAGAATGGTTTGCAGTTGTGTTAGTGAGGTAGGACTCAAGCTACAAGCTTCTGGAATATAAGGGAGAGAAGTGAGTAGAGGAAGCTGGGAACCTCATGCCACCAAGAGACAAGAACCAAGAGCAAAGAACCAAGAGCAAAACACGTCTTTTGGACCTGAGGCTCCTGTGCCAAGATGCTCTCCCTGGATGTGGACTTAGCCTACTGGACTGTGATATATTCTCTTACTAAATGGACTTACAATTTATAAATGGATTTGCAGCTTACTGGACTGTCTCAATAAAGCTTTTCTTCATGGAACCTCCCACTCGTGGTATTTTCTGTTACAGCAGTACCAGGTGACTAAGACAGACATATACATGAAGAAAGCAAAAGGTCATTAAAAAGACAAGAAAGAAAAGACTAAAAGATGTCAGAAGAGGCTCTGAAATTTGTTCTTGAACATACAGTTGTTGTTGTTAGATGTCCTTGAGTCGACTGCAATTCCCAGTGACCCTATGACAGTAGAATGAAATACTGCCCAGTCCTGTGACATCTTCACAACTGTTGCTACATTTGAGCCCATTGTTGCAGCCTCTGCATCAGTCATCACCCTGGAGGTCTTCTTCTTTTTTGCTGACACTCTCTACCTTATCAAATACGATGTCCTTCTCCAGGGAGAGGTCCCTCCTAATAACACGTCCAAAGTGCGTGAGACGAGGTCTTGTCATCCTCGCTTCCAAGAAGCACTCTGGCTGTACTTATGCCCGGTCAGGCTTGTTTGTTCTTCTGTCACTCCACAGTATACTCAATATTCCTCACCAACACTATAATTCAAAGCCATTAATTCTCCTCTGGTCTTCCTTATTCATTTTCCAGATTTCACATGCATAAGGAGCAATTGTAAATATCATGGCTTTGGCCAGGCACATCTTAGCTATACAGAATGGAAGGACTGATGAAGTAAAACAGCTCAACAGAAGATTTCAAAGGGTAGCTCAAGAAGACAAAGTGTTACAATGAAAAGTAAGTGTAGGCATTGAAGAAGCAGATATTTGGGGAAACTGTTCCAGGTAGAAAGAACAGCAAGAGCAAAGGCCACAAGATTATAGTGAATCTAGGGCATGCTAGGAGCAGTCAGAGGAAGCGTGTCGGATGAGAGGGATGTAATAGAAGAAATCAGAAAGATAATGGGGGCAACAGGAGCATATAGGGCCTTGTAGGGCACTGTCAGGACTTTGACTTCTCTTCTGAATGAGTAAGAAGCCACTGCAGAGCTCTGACCAGAGAAGTACCATCATCTGATTTACCTTTTAGTGGAATCCACTGGCTGCTGTGTCAAGAGCAGACTATTAAGCAAGCACAGAGGCAGTGAGGTCAGTAAGGATCAAATGCAAACATTCGGAGACGATGGTGGCTTGGACCAGTGTGTTAGGAGTGAAAATGGTAAGAAGTCGTTGCTTTCCAGATTTCTTTCGGTGGTAGAGTCAATGTGCTTTCCTAATGCATTAGATATGGGATGTAAAAAATAAAAATAAAAAAAAGAGAGAGCTGTCAACAGTCAGTCAAGATAAATCTGAGAAAATGAAAGATAGAGTTTCCTTTAACTAAGACGGGGAAGTCTGTACAAGGAATAGGTTTTGGGGAAAAGATCAAGTGTTCAGTTTTGGACCTCCAAAGATTTGTTTTCTTATGCCTCCCATAATATCCCTTAGTTATTCACGAAATGTAGCTTGAGGTGGTGATGGGAGCTGAGATGGCTCAAAAGGAAATTGGGGAAATGTAGCAAAGGAAGAGGTGGGTTTCACTGATACAAACCACCTGCTGTTAAGTCCTGGCAACTTCGTGTGTGTCAGAGTGGACCTGTGCTCCATAAGGTTTTTAATGGCTGATATTTTGAAAGCAGATAAACAGGTCCCTTTAGATGGATTTGAACTTTGAACTTTACAGTTAGAAGCCAAACACATTAGCCTTTGCACCACAAGAGCTCGGCTGTTCACCAAGGAGGCTGGCTGTTCGAAGCCCACTAGCTGCTCCTTAGAAACTCTACTGGACAGTTAGTTCTATTCTGCCCTAGTGTGTCACTATGAGTCAGAATTAACTTGGCAGCACTGAACGGTGACAACAAGAGATTCCTTTACACATATAAACCTCTAAAAGTCTTTTATGAGTAAGTGTGCAGAGTCCCACTACACCACTTCCATTAAAAAAAAAAAAACCCTGGGGGAAGAGTGATTAAGAGCTACAGATGCTAATCAAATGGTCAGCAGTTTGAATCCACCCGCTACTCCTTGGAAAACCTATGAGGCAGTTCTATTGGTAGATTTCATGATATCCGCAGGGTTTCCTGAGAGTCTTAAAGCCACTCTGGTCTCTAACCTCTCTACATAGGACTCTAGGAACTCCTTGTTACTAAACTCATGTGTGGGAAGGGTGACGCTAACACAGCAAATGCAGAATGAACAGGTTTTAGGACAAATTACCAAGACACTGGATCCAGCACAAAGGGTAACACTTAGGTCCAGCTTTAAAAATGGTAGCCTCTTCAAGAAGACATTATGTTGAGTGAAAGTAGTCAGCGACAAAAGGACAAATACTGTATGAGACCTCTACGATAAGATCTCAAAAACAGACTTGTGTATAGAGGAAAAGACTCTTTGACAGCTGCAAGGGAGGGAAGGGAGGGAGGGTCAGGGGGGGAGGGCTTAGTTTAGATAGTTACTAGAAATCTAGTTGGGAGAAAGTGGTGACAACACACATTACAAACAAGAACAACATTAAGTGGACTTCAGCATAACTTGAGTACTCCTTCCATCTTAACTCAATACTGCAAGGATAGAGTAGCTGGGGTGGGGGGCGGGGAACCATGCTCTTAGGCGAATTCCAGGCCAATTGGCACAACTAGCGTTTTGCTAAGAGAGCTCTCTGCACCCCACATTGGTGAGTGGCGTCTGGGGTCTTAAAAACTGCCAAGCTGCCATCCGAGGACACAGCAAATGGTCCCAACTCAGCAGGAATGGATGCTCACCGGGGCCAAAATGGCATGCGGTAAAGACAACCGAGAAGACAGACAGACCCACAAGAGTGGGTGCCTACATCGACTTGGGACCGGAAGAACCGGATGGTGCCCGGCCACCACCAGTGATAGCCACCATGGAGCTCACAGAGAGGAGCCTCACTGGCAACACAAGAATAAAAAGAGGTGCATCATGAGATCTCCACTAAAAGACCTCAATTGATGGTCCAGCGGTTTTGGGGTTCCTCTGAGAGCATGGCCCCCAGCCCTGATGCTGCCCTTTCCGATAAATTATAACAAAGGTCCATTCTTTGGACAGGAATGGATTGGACTTGGCAATGCAGAGAACCATATATTGGAAGCACTTTATGGTTCTATACATCTACAGGATATCATCTTGCTGACCTCTGGCTGGAGGAAGGGGAGTGGACGGAGAGGAGGGGAAAGGAGGCTGTTGGGAGGATGAGACATGTATGGAGCAGAGAGGAATAATGTGCAGTCACCGGACAGGGAGAGCAGTGGAAGCTGCATATAGGGGGGCATGTAAATTTATATGTGAATGTACATTTTCACTCAGTTATGTTAAATAAAAATAAAAAATTAAAAAAAAAAAGGTAGCCTCTTCTCATGGGAAAGATTGCTAATGCTCACCACTATCTGGTTGTCCTCTTCTCCTGAGCACATCAGGGGATGACAGTTCCCGTCTCTCCAGGAAATTGGGAGGGCGATGTGCCTAGTTTTGGCTGTCGGGCAGGAGTGGGAGTGTCACGTGTCACTTTTGGGTCAAAGTGTTTAATTACTGGGATTGCCAATTAAGTTTGTGAACTTAGCCTAGAAAAAGTGCTGCATAACTCATTGCTAAATATCACTATGGTCACCTTGGAAGCACTCCCCTTGGGAAGCTATGCACCAATGCTAGCCCCTAGTACACCGTTCAAAGCAATTTTGGAACTCTTTCTGGAATAGCCATCAGAGCTGTCGTCAGATTACTCTTCATGTCCTGAATGTCATCCAAATGTCTTCCTTTGAATATTTCCTTTATCTCCAGGTAAAGAAGAATATCACCGAGGGCCAGATCAGGTCAGTATGGAGGGTGTTGCAATACAGTTATCTGTTTACTGGCTATAAACTCCCTCACAGACAACTATACAATTAAGTTCATGAACTTGCCACCATGCCATGGTGTGCAATAGCCATTCCAGGATGAGTTCCAAAATTGCTCTGAAGTGTGGAGTAGGTGCTGGCATCGGTGCCTAGCTTCCGAAAGGCAGGACTTCAAAGGTCACCACAGTGATATTCAGCAATGAGGTAGGTAGCACTTAGAACAATTACCCTTTACATGCACTAAATTATCTACTTATTGTAACAAACCTATGAGGTAGGTAGTCTTCTAATCTTCCAATTCAAATGAGGAAACAAGTGCTAGGAGGGGTTATATAACTAGCCCTAAATCATAACACTAGCAGTGCAATGACCAGGATTTGAAATTAGTTTGAATTTCAAACTTCAACACCAAATAACTACAATTGTAGAAAAATACGAGGAGATACTAATGTTTCTTTTTGTCCCCACACATTTTCCTTCCCCTTCTCCACACTTCTTTCCTTCTACTCAAGCAGGAGGGGCCTGGGTGGTCTAAGTAGTTTTCGATCAGCTGCTAACTCAAAGGTTGTTGATTTGAACACACACGGAGGAACAAACGTCTGGCAAATTGCTTCCGTAAAGATGACATCCAAGAAACCCCATGAAGGAGTTCTACTCTCTAGCAAGCTAGTGGTGGAAGATAGTGAAATCAAGGCCGTGAATTGGAGGCCACCTGGATGCCAGCTAACAACTATGGTGATAATGATCAAGTTGGTAGCAGGGTCTCAGCTCCTTTGCTCAGATGGTATTTGTGAGTGGAAAGCAGGGTAGAGGGCTACTTTTTCAGTTTGTTGCCCCAAAACTTAAGACTTTAGAGAAAAGAGTTGCACTGGATTGAAGAAATGGGAAGATTCCATCTCTTCCACTAGAATTAAGGTCTTCTAGACCAGGTGAAACCCTGGTGGTAGAGTGGTTAAGGGCTACTGCCACTAACCAGAAAAGAAGGCTGGAAGTTCAAATCTACCAGGTACTCCTTGGAAACTCTATAGCGTAGTTCTACTCTGTCTGTAGGGTCACTACGAGTCAGAATTCACTCAACGGGGGGGGGGTTTGGTTTTGGATAGACTAGCTGAAGGAACTCTGGTGGCACATGGTTAAGAGCCCTTGGCTGTTAACCAAAAGATTAGCAGTTGAATCTGTCAGCCACTCCCTGGAAATCCTATGGGGCAGTTCTGTTCTGTCCTATAGTGTCTCTACGAGTCAGAATCAACTCAATGGTTTGTTAGACTGGATGAAAGGAGCCCTGGTAGTGAAAAGATTAAGCACTTGGCAGTTGACCAAAAGGCCAGAGGTTCAAACCCACCAGCTGCTTCACTAGACAAGAGGCCTGGTAATCTGCATCCATAGCAGTCTAGAAAACCCTACAGGGATGTTCTACTCTGGTACATGGAGTTGCTGTGTGTCAAATTGACTCAGTGTCACCTGACAATAACAACAAAAAGACTGGGTGAAGAGGAGAAGAATGAGCAGCATAGGGGAGTACAGGACAGAGAATAACATAGAGAGAGAGGGAAAGACTGAGAGATTCAGAGACCTAGAGACATCAGAGACACTGAAAGGAACTAAGAGCCCTTTGGATCTGAGCTGTGAGCAAGAGACCCAAACCTCACTTCTCAGCAGCACTACTGGGAAAAATCACAAGACCTCAGAGAAAAAAGGCTTTGCGATGCTTTTAGGTAAGCGGGACCATAGAAAGCCTCACAAAAGACTCTCATTCTCTAAGCATTCAAAGAAGCATAGAGGATGAATGGATGAAAAGAAGCCAAGCAGTCAGGGACACCGGATGCATGAGTAGCAACCTGTGTAGGCTGATGACTGGGAACCAAATGCAGTCCCTCTTTGGATGTAAAAGACGTGAATGTATTATAACCCTGGGAAGGACTGGAGTCCACCTTTTCTATAGATCAGAGAGTACAAAGCACAATAATCAAACTGAGCTGCAAAAAGGAAAAAGCAATATTTATTGCACACCAGGTTTAAAGTCTGAGATGTCTACCTATGACAAATGCAAGAAAACTGGCCTCTGAGCACACAGTGACATTGCTTGGCATTTCAGTATTGTGAGGTCAGCACTGCTGGTCACTGAAAGGCAAACACTTCCCTATATACCTAGGATGCTCTGTCTGCTCTCCCTACCAGGGTGGTGGAAGACGCTGACAACTGAGGTCTAAACAAAGCAGATCTAGAACCCTAATAGTGATACTGCTTCAGGGAAGGGAGGATTAGGAAAATTGTGCCCACCAGCCCAAGGAAGCAAATTGGAAAATTTGTCTCTAACCAGGGCTCTGAGTTGGAAAATTATAAAAACAACTCACCCGTGAGACACCGAAATGATGAGTGTATACCACATAGTGATGCTGAAAATAAGATTTACACTACTGGTAGGAGCAGGGATTTTTAAAGTGATAAATTCACACTAGAAACATGTTCTAGATTAGCAAAACTCAAGGGTTCCCCGCAGACACAAAGGCAAAACCACTGCATAGTAACATTATGATAACTCTGGGCTCCATGCGACTCCCATGATACAAATAATATCCACTAGGATATAGCTGTCATTCAAAACCTACAAATCATAGGAAGAAATTATCAACCTCAAGGAAAAAGCAGGAGATGCCACAAGAGTAAGATTAGCAGCCCCAGGAAATTTGGTCACAGAGCAGTGGTCTGAAAGAGACCATAAGTCTGCTGGAAAATTTTAAGAGAGAAAAAAAAAAGAAACAATCCCAAAAGAACAGGAAAATATGAAGGATATAACAGGTAAACTTGAAAGACAATCAAATAGACTACCAGTAAAACTGCAGTCACAGAAGATAAAAATTCAATAAAGCAGTTAGACAGCAAATAAAACATAACCAAAAAGAGGATTATCAAAGTATAAGAAAGAGTTGAAGATACTACCCAGATGTCACGGAGAAGAAGAGGTGGACAATATCAATAAGAGATAATGGAGAAGAGAATGTGAGAAAAGTTCTAGAAGGAAAGAATAAAGAGGATGGTAATAAACAATATTCAGTGAGAATTTTCAGAATTCAGAAAGCACACTGAGTTCTGAACAAGATAAAAACAAATCCACGTCTGGATATATCATGGTGAAACTTGAAAATAGCAAAGACAAAATCTTAACAGTCACCAGAGAGAAAGGATAATGAAATTACCTGCAAAGGGTAAACAGACTGATAACCATGACAGCAATCAATAATAACAGAAAAATCCTTTTAAAGTCCTGTAAACAAAAACCCTGCCAATCCAGAATTCTCTACCTACTTTGAATATCAAGAATTAAAATAATACAAAGATATCTTCAGATAGAAAAGAGAGAGTCTAATACTCCCAGAGATGTATTTCAGTAGAAAGAATATTGAACACAGAATAAAGGAGTAGGGTGCCAGAAGCATCTTTGAGATAAAAACAAAACAAAACAAAACAAACTGATGACGTCGGTGGGCAACTAACAATGCATTCTCTTAAAAAATGATAACTAATTTTGGGAGCAAAGACAAAGTGGAAATAAAATAACCACACAACAAAAATCCATCAGGAGGGACGTAAAGTGATTAGAATTAAAGCTTTCCAAGGTTCTTATTTTGTTCTGGAGGAGACCAGAAACAGAAGTTAATTAAAGAGACTAAGTATATGCATTAAAAATCTAAGGGAAACTACTAAGGTAGTAGAAACGGAAAGCATAACTTTCAAAACAGTACAGGAGAAAAGGATGCTTAATTAATTCAATAAAATTAGAAAATATAGACACACTTGTCTGTCAGTCTGTTGTACGATGGTGACTTGAATGTTGCTGTAATCTTGAAAGGTATACCACCCAGTATTTCAAATTCCAACAGGGTCACCCATGGTGAATAGATTTCAGCAGAGCTTCCAGATAAAGACAGACTAGGAAAAAAAGGCCTGGTAATCCCCTTCTGACAACGACACTTGGCAACCCCCTTCTGGAAAAAAAAAAAACTTAAGGATAGCATTTGAACACTGCCTGATAACAGTGCCAGACAAGCCTCTCAGGTGGGAAGCCACTTAAAATATGACCAGGGAAGAGCTGTCTCCTCAAAGTAGAGTCGACCTCAATGACGTAGATGAAGTAAAGCTTTTGGAACCTACACTTGCTGATGTGGTATGACTCAAAATAAGAAGAAACAGCTATAAATGCCCATTAGCAACCAGAAGAATGTGGAATGTACAAAGCAGGAATCAAAGAGAATTAGAAGTTGTCACAAAAGAAATGGAACTTCACGGAAGCTTGAAGATCGATATCCAAGGCTTTAGTGAGCTGAAAGGACAGGTACTGGCATTTTGAATTGGACAGTCATATGGTCTACTATGCAAGGAATTACAGATTGAAGAGGAACAACATTGCACTCATTATTAAAAAGAACATTGCAAGACCTACGAGGTTGGACAATTTAAGTTCGAGAACTCATCCTAGAAAAAGTGCTACATACCTCACTGCTGAATATCACTAGAGTCACTAATGAAGTACTCTCCTTGGGACAATGTACACTGACACCAGTGCCTAGTGTACTCTTCAAAGCAATTTTGGAACTCTTTTTCTGGAATGGCCATCAGATTACCCTTGATGTCCTCAATGTCATCAAAATGTCTACCTTTATCCTCAGGTAAAGAAAAACACCACTGGGGGCCAGATCAGGTGAATAGTGAGGGTGTTCCAATACAGTTATTTGTTTACTGGCTAAAAACTCCCTCACAGACAATTACGCAGTTAAGTTTGTGAACCTGCCACCATTCCACTGTGCACAGTGGCCATTCCAGAAAAAGAGCTCCAAAACTGCTTTGAAGTGTGGACTAGGTGCTGGTGTCAGTGCACAGTGGCAGACCATGGTGATATTCAGCAATGAGGTATGTAGCACATAGAACAATTAAGTTCGCTGACTTAGTTGTCAGACCTCTTATTCTGAAGTATGGTACTTCCAGTGACAGGATAATAATCACATGCCTACAAGAAAGACCACCTAATGACCTTTATTCAAATTTACACAGCAATCACTAATGTCAAAGACGAAGAAACTGAAGACTTTTATCAACTTCTACACTCTGAAATTGATCAAACGTGCAATCAAGATGCATCAATAATTATCAGAATTTGGAATGCAAAAGTTGGAAACAAAGAATAAGGATCAGCTTTTGGAAAATATGGCTTTGGTGACAGAAACAAGGTTGAAGACTGCATGACAGAATTTTGAAAGACCAACAATTTATTCATTGGAAATATCTTTTTTGAATAGTATAAATGGTGACTATTCATGTGGACCTCACAGATGGAATATGCAGGAATCAAACCAACTACATCTACGGAAAGAGGTGTCAGAGAAGCTCAATATCATCAGTTCGAACAGGGTAGGTACAACTGTGAAACAGGCCATCAACTGATCACATGCAAGTTGAAGGTGAAGAAAATTAAAACAGGTCAGTGAGAGCCAAAGTACAGCCTTGAGTATATCATATCTGAAAGAACAAACAGATCTGTTCTGGAAGAAGTACAACCAGAGTACTCCTTGGAAACAAAGATGGCAAGACTGTGTCTTACATACTTTGGACATGTTGTCAGGAAGGATCAGACCTCGGAGAAGGACATCATGCTTGTTAGAGTGGAGGGTCAGACACTTGATAAGACAGATTGACACAGTGGCCACAACAATGGGCTTAAGCATAAAAACGATGGTGGACATGGCCTATGAATGGGCAGTGTTTTGTTCTGTTGTTCATAGGGTCGCTGTCAGTCAGAACCGACTTGGCGGCACCTAACAACAACACCCACCTGAATTTAGAGATGATCTCAAGAACAGATTTGACACATTGAACACTAGTGACCGAAGACCAGATGAGTTGCAGGATGATATAAAGGACATTATACATAAAGAAAGTAAGAGGTCATTAAACAGACATGAAGAAAGAAAAGACCAAAATGTTTATGAGACTCTGAAACTTGCTCTTGAACGTGGAGTGTCTAAAGTGAAAGGAAGGGAAGAAACGATGAAGTAAAAGAAGGCCTCAAGGGGCAGCTTGAGAAGGTAAAGTTAAGTGTTATAATGAAATGTGTAAAGACATGAAGTTGGAAAAGCAAAAGGGAAGAACACACTTGCTGCTTCTCAAGCTGAAGGAACTCATTAAAAAATTTAAGCCTCAAGTTGCAATACTGAAGGATTCTACGGGCAAAACGTTGAATGGCACAAGAAACAGCAAGGAAGATGGAAGAACTACATGAATCACAGTACCAAAAATAATTAGTTAACATTCAGCCATTCCAGGAGGTGGCATATGATCAAGAGCCGATGGTAGTGAAGGAAGAAGTCCAAGCTGCACTGAAGGCATTCATGAAAAACAAAGCACCAAGAACTAACAAAATGCCAATTCAGACATTTCAACAAAAGAAAGCAATGCTGGAAGTGCTCACTTGTCTATGCCAAGAAATCTGAAAGAAACTTGAAATCTGCCTGGGACAACTGATTGGAAGAGATCCAAATATATGTCCATTCCAAAGAAAAGTAATTCAACAGAATGAGGAAATTATTGAACAGTATGACTAATAACACATACAAGTAAAATTTTGCTGATGATAATTCAGTTCCAGCAGTCTGTCCACAGGAAACTGTCAGAAATTCAAACCAGATTCAGAAGAGGACATGGAATGAGGGATATCATTGCTGATGTCACACCGATATTGACTGAAAGAAGAGAATATCAGGAAAAATGGTTACTTGTGTTTTAATGACTATGCAGAGGCACGCAGCTGTATGGATTGTAACAAATTATGGATAACATTGCAAAGAGTGGGAATTCCAGAACACTTAATTGTGCTCATGGGGAACCTGTGTATAGACCAAGAGGCTGTCATTTAACTAGAACAAGGGGGTAGTAGGTAGTTTAAAATCAGGAAATGTGTGTCGGGGTTGTATCATTTTACCATACTTATTCAACGTGTATCCTGAGTAAATAATCCAAGAAGATGGACTCTATAAAGAAAAATGGAATAGTAGGATTAGAGGAAGATTCACTAACAACCTGTGATACACAGATAACACAACCAGGCTTGGTGAAAAAGAGGACTTACAGCACTTACTAATGAATATGAGAGATTACCGCCTTCAGTATGGATTATACCTCAACATAAAAAATAACTTTTAAAAAATTACCACAACTAGATCAATAAGCAATATAATGATAAATGGAGAAAAACTGAAGTCACTAAGGATTTCATTTTACTTGGAGCCATAATCAAGCCATGGAAGCAGTGGTCAAGAAATCAAGTGACGCACTGTGTTACATTGCATGGGGCAAATCTGCTGCAAAAAAAAACCTTTAAAGTGTTTGAAAGCAAAGCTGTCACTTTCAGGACTAAGATGCACCTGATCCAAGCCATGGTGTTCTTAATCACTTCATATGCATGGGAAAGCTGGACAGTGAATAAGAAACACTGAAGAATTGATGTCTTTGAATTACAGTGTTGGTGAAGAATATCGAAGATATCATACGCTCTCAGAAGAATGAATAAGTCTGTTTTGGAAGAAGTACAGCGAGAATGTTCCTTAGAAGCAAGGATGGCAAGACTTCCTCTCACTTATTTTGGACACATTATCCGGAGGAGAAGGACATCATGTTCGGTATAGTAGAGGGTCAGCAAAAATAAAAAAGAAAACCCTCAATGAAATGGACTAACACAGTGACTGCAACAACAGGCTCAAACATAACAATGATTGTAAGAGTGGGGCAGAACCAAACAATGTATCTTCCTATTGTACTACAGGGTCACTAGGAGTTGGAAATTAACTCAGCACACCTAACAACAACAACAAGGAATGATAAACTACAAAATACAAAGTAAAAATCACAAACTACAATAGTTAAAATAAATCCAAATGTGCTAGTAGTCATAATAAATGTAAATGGGTCATTTTCATCAATTAATACACTGGTGTTCTTGGATTGGGTAAAAATTCAAGTTTTCCTTTTTGGAACTATTTTTGCCTTAATGTGTTCAACCTGAGGTTAGTTGAATCTGTGGATATACAACCTGCAGATGCAGAGGGCCAACTGTATACACTATTTACAGGAGATACACCTAAAAACTAATTGTCAAAAACAATGGAATAGAAGGATGTATCCCAGGTAACTGTTAACAAAAAGGAGACCGATGTATCATTATCAGCATCTGATAAAATACTATTTAAGAGAAAAAGCATACTTATGGATAAAACTGATCATTATGTAATTATTAAAGGGAAAATTCACCAGAATACAAACAACTGACATTTGAACCTATGTTAAACTCATAGCATAGCTTCAACACATATAAAGCAAATGCAATAGAATGAGAAGAATTTGACAAATCTACAATTGTAGAGGGATATTTTAATAAACTTTTTCAGAAACTGATATATCAAAGAAACAAAAATCATTAAGTTTATTGAAGTTTTGAGCATCACATTGAATAAACTTAGTCTAATGGACATGTTTAGGATATAGAACCTAAGAATTAGAACACACTGATTAAGCACACATGGGATATTTATTGAAATTTTCCAAGTATTCAACTATAACCCAAGTTTCAACAATATGAAAGAATCAACATCAGATAGATGATTTCTTGAAAATGCAATGAAATTGGAAAAGAAGGACAGAAAGGCAGTTAAACCTTATTCCTACTACCTTAGTTATCTAGTGCTGCTATAACAGAAGTACCACAAATGGATGGCTTTAACAAAGAGAAATTTATCCTCTCATAGCCTAGGAGGCAAGAAGCCCAAGTTCAAGGCGCCAACTCAAGGGAAGTTTTTGTCTCTCTGTTGATTCTCGAGGAAGGTCCTTGTCATCCATCTTCAGTTGGTCTAGAAGTTTCTCAGGCACAGAGATCTCAGGACCAAAGGATGGTCTCTGCTCCCAGTGCTGCTTTCCTGGTAACATGGGGTCTCTCTATCTCTCTGTTTACTTTTCTCTCTCTCTCTATTTTTTAACTTCAAAATACACTGACTTCAGATACAACCTTAACTTTGTAGGTTGAGCCCTGCCTCATCAACATAGCTGCCTCTAATCCTGCCTCATTAACATTATAGATGTACAATTTACAAGACATAGAAAACTCACATCAGATGACCAAAGGATGGACAGTTACACAACACTGGGAATCATAACTTGGCCAAATGGATAGACATTTTGGTGGGGGACACAATTCAATCCATGATATTTACTGTATTTAGGAACTAGAACACTTTTGGAAACCCTGGTGACATAGTGGTTAAGTGCTACAGCTGCTAACCAAAAGATCAGCAGTCTTTGGAAATTCTATGGGGCAGTTCTACTCCGACCTATAGGGTTGCTATAAGTTGGAATCAACTCGACAGCAGTGGGTTTGATTTTTTTGTGTATATCACTTTTAGACAATTTATGGATCAAAGAATAAATCTGATAGAAACTAAAAAGCACACAGACATCAACAACAATGAAAAATGCTATCAGAATATATAGGTGCTGATTCTAAAATGCATATAGAAGAGCAAAGGGTCAAGTCTAGTACAAATGGTGGGAACACAAATTGAAATAGCAATCAATTCTTTTCAAACTTAACAGTATGGAAAATTTTTGAAAGTTTTACAATGGCCAGCTTTGGCAAGGGTCTGAGATGACAGGAATATCCAACAGTATTATTTAAAAACAAAAACGAAAACACACCCATTGCCGTCCAGTGCATTCACAGCAGCCCTATAGGGCAGTATGGTGCTGCTCCATAGTGTTTCCAAGGCTGGAATCTTTAGGGGTGCAGGCTGGCATATCAAAGGCATGGAGTGGGGCAGAGGGGAGCACTTGCCTCCAAACCCAAGAAAGTCTAAGGGGCCACTAGAGGAGGTAAGGTATATGCAGTGGTACCACAAACAGGAAAGGCACCTGACTTTGGCAGCCAACTGAGAGAGAGGAAGGCATTTCTGCTATCAGCAAGAATTCATCTTGAAATTGGAGGGAGGGGAACAATTTAGAGACCACCCCTGGGTGCCCCTTACCTTCACTAAGTACCTTTGCTATGTCTTTTTCCCCTGGAGCAGCTGGTGGGTTTGAACCTTTGACTTTTGGGTTATTAGCTGAGTCCTTAAACAGTGCACCACCATGTAGTGTACATGTTGGGCCATTCTGAAGAGTGACTTGTCATCATCTAAAGAAACCTGCCACCGGTAGAGGTTTCGACTCATCAAACAATGTCTAGGCCTGTATCCCAGCTTGGCTTGCCACCCATGGGTGGGTTGTACATTCAGCTGGACCCTGAACAGCATTGGAAAAGAGAAAAGCAATCAAAGGGTAGCACAGGTAGTAAGATTAAGTATTATTTTGCAAACTTGTGTGTGTATATGAGTGTGTGCTTGTTGCAATATAAATGTATTTCTCTGAGTGATAGTTTTAAAAAATATTCTAAAGATGCTGATTGAAAAAGATGTCACATTTGCACACAAGGGTATAGAGATGAGAACATTCATTGTAGGACTGTTTGTAATGGTAAAAACTGAAAACAGTCTAATTGTCTATTCACAGTCCAGTGGAAAAAATTTAGTTTTTCCATTCAGTGGAGTACAGTACTGCAGTTAAAATAACCTAGATTTGTGCATATTAACACTGATAAATGTCAAAATCATAATGTTGAAGATAAGAATAGCATAGTGTCATTTCTCGTACGTTAAAGATACATCAATTGGTAGTAAAACTACTCTAACACTCATGGGAAGGACATACACAAACATCAAAACAAAAAAAACAAACCCAGTGCCGCCCAGACGATTACAACTGATTAAAAAAAAAACCAAAAAACGCCCTGTGATTAAGTCGATTCTGACTCTTAGTGACCTCATAGGACAGAGTAGAACTGCCCCACAGAATTTTCAAGAGCACCTGATCAATTCGAACTCCCAACCTTTTGATTAGCAGCCGTAACTGCTAACCACTGTGCAACCAGGGTTTCTGATTACTACTCATAGCAACCCTGTAGACAGAGCAGGACTGCCCCATAGGTTTTTCAAGGAGCACTTAGTGGATTTGAACTACTGGCCTTTTGGTCAGCAGCTGTAGTTCTTAACCACTACACCACCAGGGTCTCCACACCAATCTCAAGGTTGTTTTCATGACATCTGAGGAGAAAGAATGGGAAGAGGCTAGGATGGAGTGTGTACCATGGTCAGGATGCCTTTTTTTCCTACAGTAAAACCTGTGAAAGCTGGAACCTGTAAGGAAGAAACCTCTGAGAGAAGGAAAATGCAGTTTCCATTCTAAGGCTGGTAGTTCGAATCCGCCAGGCACTCCTTGGAAACTTGGTAGAGCAGTTCTACTCTGTCGTATAGTATTACTGTGAGCTGGAATCAACTCAGTGGTAGCGGGTTTGGGTTTTTTTGGTAGAGTGCAATAGAATAGTAGGAAGATCACGCCCTGTCAAAGGGAGAAAACTTAAGAGACCCTGAAAACAAAGTAGTCCCACGGAGTTCTGGCTCTCACAGGTTTCATAGTACATGTTAAAAAAAAAAATCTGAAGCAAATACGGGAAAATGTGAATACATATAAAATTTGGGATCTGGGTACATAAAAGAAACCTTGAGCGGTCCAAACAGTTAATGCACTTGGCCATTATCTGGAGGGTTGGCAGTTTGATTCTATCCTGAGGCATCTCAGAATAAAGGCCTGGCTATCTACTGAAAAATTAGCTGCTGAAAATTATGGAGATAGTTCTGCTCTGACATACACCGAGCCGTCATCAATCAGAATTGACCTGACAGTAACTGGTTGATTAGGTACATAGATGCTTGTTATCTTACTTACAGTAGACTAGAAACTGTTCATAAGTAAAAATTCAAAAATTAAAGTCATTGCCACAAAAACACCTTTTGAGCACCCACCACCCAGCAGAGACTCCCACCACAGGGCCAGCTGGAGGGCCAGTGTACTTGGCAGTAGGAGGATATTTGCTGACATTTAAGCTTGGGGCAGGGAGACAACGTCAATTTCGATCTCACACTCCGATGAAATCAATAGAGGTAATTTTCTGATTCAGACCCAGAGATGTGCACAGAACCATTGAGCTCTGTGGAGACAATACACACAGTGAGGGAGCTGAGGGAGCAATTTAGGGCCTGAATTATTCAGTGTCTGTACACATCCCCGTCACTTGGTCTTCTATTCGGGTGTGGTGGAGAAGCATGTGGTGGGCTGCTGGCCTAGTATCTGCTCAGACACTCCGCCAATAACTGAGCTGTGATGAATGATAATTGTGTTTTCTCTGCATCAGTGTATGGAAATCTGTTTATAGATTCGGATTACATATTCTGGAAGGTTTAGATTTTTAATGATTTTGTTTTTTTCCTTGCTGACCTTAAAGGGCTCTGTACTATTTCAATCATGACTTTGCCTAAACTCTGGGTATCACTGAACTCATGCTGACTTTATCCAGTGGAATTTGTGATTAAAAATAAACTACTGGAAATCAATAATCAGTTAAATCTTCAGGCAAGAATGGTCTGGACTTGGGGACACAGTGTGATCATATACTGTGTGTACTTTCATGGTTCTATGACTACTGGTCCTTTCTGAGATTGGAGAGAAGATGGGGTGGGGACAGACGCTTGTTCAGAGTGAAAAGGAGGAGTGTGCTGTCACTGCGTGGGGAGAGCAGAGAGAGCTGCAGATAGGTGGGCATGCAAAACCGATGGGGATTGTATACTTTTCACTTAATCACAATAAAAAAATAAAAAAATAAACTGGAAATGCCATTTCTCCCACACTCCAATCCCTCACTTTCTTCAGAAAACATGTCATAAGGAAAAAAGGCAGGCATTTGGGAAAGAAGTTACCAAGTGGCTGGCTGTTTTTTTTCCCTAGGTTTATAGGAAGCCAGTAATTCCAAACTTCATAATGGAAATCCCTGGCAGGTGAAGGGCAGCCCATTGAGTCTCATTTGTGCCTTTCCCAGACCAAAGCAACTGGCCATGAAGTTCACTTCTAACAGGATTAAAAAACACAGCAGCGGGCCAGTGGCTACAAAATCAAAAGGTACTGAGTGACATACGCATTAGAAAAAGAAAATTGAATTAGCAGTGACATTTTTTGGCCTGAGGCCTTTTTTTTTTTTAGGTTGTGGAAATAAAGACAAACTTTGATCTGTTCTACTCAGAACCTGACGAAGACATCAAGGCCAGAATATTGCCTCTAATCTTATTTGTTATTTTCAGCCGGGATCTGTTTGGCTCCTCGGCGCCTTGAGGCTGGAGCTGTGTGTATCTCGAAATGGACTTTTTATGCTTCTGCTACAACCCCATCAGGGAAGTCTTGCTGGGGACTCACAAGAGGTCCCCGTGACTGTTGTGGGAGACAGCTATTGGATTAGCTGTGGCTCTGTTTGATTCATGGGAATTCTGTGTCCTTCCCCTGTGTGCAAACACCGTCACCAGTGGAAGTAAAAATATAAAAGAAAGCAGAGAAATGGCAGCACTGTGAATACAGAATCATAAGACAGAACAAACAAGAATTTTCCAATTTCTAAAGGAAAGATTTCATTATGTTTTTCAGGTAATAAGTAAACAAAATCATGAAAGGAGGTCTGCTGCTAGCTGCAATCTAAAAATGGCTTTTATGCTGCCGTAGTTATCTAGTGCTGCTGTAACAGAAATGCCACAAATGAATGGCTTTAATCAACAGAAATTTAACTTCTCACAGTGTAGGAGACTAGAAGTCTGAATGCAAGGCAGCAGCTCCAGGGAAAGGCTTTCTGTCTCTGTCAGCTCTGGAGGGAAAGTCCTCGTCTCTTTGAGCTTCTGCTGCTGGGCAGTCTTGACGAGGCTTACACAGCATCTCTTTTCCACCGTCTCTGTTTCCACCTTTTTGGGTTAACTTCCTTTATATCTTGAAAGCAATTAAATCAAGACACACCTTGCACTATTCCTGCCTCATTAACATAACAAAGACAACTCACTCCCCAAAGGGATTATAACCACTCTGCACAGAGGTTAGGATTCATAACCCCCGTTTTCGAGAGGTGGTTAACCAACTGCTAACCGAAAAGTCAGCAGTTCAAATACACCAGCTGCTCCTTGGAGACTCTATGGCAATTCTACTCTGTCCTACAGTTTTGCTAAGAGTCAAAACCAGCTGGGTGGCAACAGCTTTGGGTGTGTTGTTTTTTTGTTTGCTTGTTTCTTTGGCGTTTGGTGGGGGGGACACAATTCAATCCATACCGTATGTTTTGAAGATAAATTATGCAGCGAACTTCCAAGCAGGAAAATTGTTATCTTCAAAACTAAACATAAATACAAACCAAATATTTTAAAAAGGATCCTGTTGGCTCAGACCTTTCTGCTTCAGCAATAACTGCCTTAATAGACTGGCACAAAGCCTATACAGCTCAGAAGAGGAGACTGTCATACACTATACAACCCCATTGGTACTTAGGTACGAAGACAACAGACGAGTATGTCAGAGATTCTAGCAGGACTAGAATAGCAAAGACCTCAATGTGAAAAGACCTCAGCATGCAAAACCTTTAATTAAAAAAAAATTTTTTTAAATGACGGTTTACAATTTGAGTTTCTCATACAAGAATTTACACACACTTTGTCATGTGGCTCGACGGCACTTGGCTTGGCTTGTCATGTGATCATAAGTACCCTCCCTACACTATGACAGCACATTCCTCCCCTCCACCCAGTATTTCCCTTATCCCTTCAACAGTTCTGATCTTCCTGTCTTCTCATCTTGCATCCAGGCAGGAGCTATCCAGTTAGTCTCCTGTATCTATGTAAGCCAAGACGCAGACCCTTCACCAGTATCATTTTATTTCTTATAGTTCACTCCAATCTTTGAGGAGTTGGCTTCTGGAATAATTTCAGTTCTGGGCTAATGGAGAGTCCAGGGGCTGTGCCTTCCAGGGACCCTCCAATCTGTCAGACCATCAAATCTGGTCTTTTCACTACAGTTTGAGTTCTGAACCCCACATTTCTCCCACTCTGTCAGGGGCAGCACATAAAGCTCTGAAGGCTCTATTAAGGGTCTGGATTGTTTCTAAGATTTTAAGCCAAGGAGTGGTGTGATTTGATGGATATTTACAAATATTAATCTAGCTTGTCATGTGAAGAACAGACCAGAGGTAAGAATAGGAGATGAGGAGGTTTTTGCATACACTTGGAAGAAATGATGAAGTACTGGATTGGTGTCACAGCAATGGGGAGAAAGAAGGGGGTGGATTTGAGATCTCTTTAGGAAGAGGACATGATAGGATTTGTTGATAGATTTATTATGGGAGGTAAGGGCAGAGTTTCAGGAAGAGTCCCAGATTTCTGATTTGAGTACTCAGAGTATGATAGTGCCCTTTACTAAATTGAGGAAGACTGGTGGAGGCACAAATTTGAGAGTGAAGATTAATGGAATAGTTTTGAACTTGTTAAGTTTCAAAGATTAGAAGTTCTAAACAGTAGTGCTAAGGAGGCAATTGGTTATGCAAGACTGGAGTCATGAATTCTGTTCCCAACTCCACACTTCCTTGTACATCCTTTAATGACCTATCAACCTTCTAAATCTTTCCACCAACCCTCTAGAAATCTTATAATGTGATCTACAAATGTCCCTATGTCTTCAGAGTCCTCTGCCCCCAACCCTACTTCCTCCTCCCTTAGTCTTCACTCCAGTGAACGGCACGTCTGCATTGAACTCCTGACTTCCCCTTTCCCCCACTGGCTTCCTCCACAATCCTTTCCATCTCAGTTAATGACAGCTCCTACCTTTCGGACTTTGGGAGTCCAAAATTTTGAAGTCACCCTCCTCTTTCTCTCTGATATCCTGTGCCCAATTCTCTGAAAAAGCCAGTGGCTTTCCATACTACTCAGAGTAAAAACCAAAGACCTTGCAATAACCTGTGAATTCCTACAGGATCTGGCCCCTTGGATCTCATCTCATGCTCCCTTCTTCCTCATTCACTTTGTTGCAACCACACAGGACTCCTTACCATTACTCAGATACCAAGCACATTCCTATCTCAGGGCCTTTGCATTGGCTTTTCCCTCTGCCTAAAACACTCTTCCCCTAGTTATCCATATGCCTGCCTCATTTCCTTTATGTCCTTCAAACAGCACCTCATCAGTGAGGCATACCCTGACTTCTACCTCGATATAAAGCAATACCTTTCCTTCTCTTACCACCATCTGACATACTCTGGTTGGTTGTTCCCTTACTTGTTTATTGCTTGTCTCTCCAATCTGAATGCAAGTCCTATAAGAGCATCACCTTTGTTTTGTTCACCGTGATATCCCCACGGCTTAGCTCTGAGATAGGGACGTTAGTATCTACCTTGCGTAGCTCATGGGGCTACTGTGAAGATGAAATAAGCGATTGTATCCAGCAGCTTAAATGTCAAACAGAAAGATTTTGACATGTTCATAGGCCATAGTCACATGTCCAAAAATGTGAAGCAGAGTATGTGGAATTGACAGCGGAAACTTTGATAATTTCCTAATAATACCATGAAAAAGCAAAGAGCGCGGCCCCCAGAAACCTGTGCACTCAGAGAGTTCTCTGGTGAGTTCTGGTCTCAGAATGATCAGTCCATGAAAGATGGAAAGAAGGCCACAAAGCTAAAGATGAGAGTACATAAAAGTGCTAAGAGTGGACAAGAATGGTTTCAGGGAGGCAAAAAAATGAAAGAAAGAAAGAAAAAGAACTGAGGCTTGCAAAAATGCTAAAGATGAGAAAACCCAACTTGGGGGCCATATTTGAAGCAGGAAAATAAATGACAGGATTGTGCCAATAGACGACAGATTCAAAGCAGAACTCAGACAATTGTTTCCAACAAAGAAAATAGTCTTTGGATTTGTCAGAAGAAATACTTAAAAATGAAACTGGAAGAGCAAGAGAGGTAATAAAAGAGGGAGACAGAATTCTGTCTCATTAAATGAAGTTAAGTCTTCAGGCAAATCTGATTGTCAACCTATCTATGCCTCATTTCACTGCCAAGGTATGTCTCTTCTCCCCACAAGCCTAGTACCCAAATTAGCCATCTAGTACCGGGCATGTTCCCACCTACTTCTCAGCTGGGCCTGTGGAAAGAAATGACTAGGGAACTATAACTGGTGGGTTGTGGTAGAGGGAATAACTCTTCTGTGAGGGAGTCTCTACTTACCAGACTAGAAGGGACATATGTGGGGAAGTGCATGTGTGGTGTGCTTTGTTGTGCATGTATTTGTGCACTTGTGTATGTCTTTAAAAGGCAGGTCAAGTGATGGGGGTGTTGTGGCTTCCGATGACAGTGACCTAGGCTTTACTGTCACCAGACATCTTTTCTTTCTTTTTCCAGAGGTAGGAGGGTTTGGGGGAGCACAAGGTTACTGCTCCCCTGACTTTCCAACTTCCTATTAAGTACAAGGACTACCAGTTAAGTTCATGAACTCATTCTAGAAAAACTGCTACATACCTCATTTCTGAATACCACTATGGTCACCTTCAGAGTCCTCGCCTTGAGAAGCTATGCACCAATGCCAGTGCCTCATTCACCCTTCAAAGCAATTTGGGGACTCTTTTTCTGGAATGGCTATCAGAGCTGTCATCGTATTACCCTTGATGACCTGAATGTCATCAAAAGGTCTTCTTTTCACTATTTCCTTTATCTTCAGGTAAAGAAAAGAAGTCACTGGGGACCACATCGGGTGAGTAGGAAGGATATTCCAATATAGTTATTTGTTTACTGGCTAAAAACTCCCTCACAGGCAACTATACAATTAAGTTCCTGAACTTGCCACTGTGCCACCATGCACAACGGGCATTCTAGAAAGAGTTTCGAAACTGCTTTCAAGAATGGACAAGGCTCTGGCATCAGTGCATAGCTTCCCAAGGGGAGTACTTCAACGGCGACCATAGTGATATTCACCATTTAGGTATGTAGAATGTAAAACAACTAAGTTCGTGGGCTTAATTGTTGGACCTCATAATCCAAGAAAACTGATAAAGACCTCACTTTCTCTTCTGGGGGCTTCATAAAAATGCCCCAGAAGTGCAGACACCCCTGGGTCTGTCTCTCCCACAAGTGCTGGAGAGAGGCTCACTCTTAGTTATCTAGTACTGCTGTAAAGAAGTATCACAAGTGGATGTTTTTAATAAGCAGAAATTTATTTTCTCACAGTCTAGGAGGTACGAAATCTAAATTTAGGCATCAGCTCCAAGGTGAGGCTCTCTCTCTGTGTCCACTTTTGGGGAAGGTCTTTGTCATTAATCTTACTCTGGTCTACGCATTTCTCAGCATAGGAACTCTGGGTGTAAAGGACATGCGCTCTAGGTTCTTTTTGCTTTGGGCTAATGACGTCCAGCTGTTTCTCTGCTCTTTCTCTCTATCTAATCTTGTTGACTGAGTCTTGTCTCATTAACATAACTGCCTTTAATCTTGCCTCATTAACATCATAGAGGATAAGATTTACAATACCTGGGAAAATCATATCATACAACAAACTGGTGGATAATCACACAATACTGGGAATCATGGAGTAGCCAAACTGACAAATATTTTGGGAAAACACAATTAAATCCATAACAGGACCCAATAAGAATTGCTGGACTTGTTCTCCAATATGATACCCCTAGCATCATTCTGGTTAGGAAGCATTGTTGACCATCTCAGACCATAACTCTGTCCTAACACAATACAGCATTTTTAGCCATTTTCAGATATTTAACATCCAAATCCTACAGTTAGATCTCCTAACACATTCTTCCCCCATTATTTACAGTGTGACTGATGGAAACTATCTTTCAAAACATGACTCTTGCTTGAAAATGAGCCTCTGGAATTTGGGAAGGGTTCATATTCATGTGTGATGGTTAGGACTGTGTGTTCAAATGGCTGGGCCATGATTCTCAGTGTTTACACATGATGGGATCTGCTCTGAGTAGCCAATCCACTGAAAAGGAGTATTCTTCAGAGTGTGGCCTGCATGCAAATATATGCAGACAGTTTTGCTGTTTGCTCCTTCTGGATCCAGAGGCTAGCTTCTGTTTATCTGATCTCTGGTTCTTGAGACCTGAACTATCCGCCTATCTGCTGATCGTGGCATTTGTCAGCCTTCACAGTCTGTGAATGGCATCCTGCTCTCCAACCTGCCAATCTTGGGTTTGCTAGTCCCTGCAGCTATACGAGTCAGGAGAAGCCTCGTGGTCTTGTGTGTCAATCCTGGGATTCCTTGATACTTAAAGTCTGAGCAAGAGCCTTGCTTTCCTGTCTGCCAGTCTTTGGTTTGCCAGCCCTGTGGCTATGCAAATCAGGAGAAGCATCTATCCTGATTCACAGACTTGGGATGTTCCAGCCTCTACCATCATGTGAGCTGTTTCTGTGTTATAAATCTCTATATGTATTTACACACTTTACTGGTTTTGTTTCTCCAGAAAAACCAGCCTAAGACCTTATGTTAACATACTATGCAAAGGTATTTGCATACTATACAAAGGTATTTGACTATGCCAAGCCAAGTGCCGTCGAGTTGGATCCAACTCATGGCAACCCTATATGGATCATAACAAATTATGCATAACACTGGGAAGATTGGGAATTCCAGAACACTTACTTATGCTCATGTAAGACCTGTACTTAGGCCAAGAGGCAGCTGTTTGAAGATAACACAGGGATATTGTGTGGTTTAAAATCAGGAAACATGTATGTCAAGGTTGTGTCTTTTCATCATACTTATTTAGTCTGTGCACTGAGTAAATAATCAGAGAAGAACATGGCATCAGGATTGGAGGAAGACTAGTTAATCTATGACATGCCGATGACACACCCTTGCTTGCTGAAAGTGAAGTGGACCTGGAGCACTTACTGATGAAGATCAAAAAGACCACAGCCTTCAGTATGGATTACATCTCAACATAAAGAAAGCAAAAATCCTCAGGACTTGGACCATTAAGCAATATTATGGTTACAGAGATTGACATTCTGAAGGCTTTCTTTTTACTTGGATTCACAATCAATACCCATGGACGCAGCATTCAAGAAATCAAATGATGTGTCATACAGGGAAAATCTACAGCAAAAGACCTATTTCAAGTGTTAGAAAGCAAAGATATCACTTTGAGGACTCAAGAGTGGCAGACCCAAATGACAGTATTTTTCAATCACCTCCCCTATGCATGAGAAAGCTGGAAAATGAACAAGGAAGGTCAAAGAGCAGTTGAAGAATCCGGCAAAGTTGATGCATTGGTGAGGAATATTGTACACACCATGAACTGCCAAAAGAATGAGCTAATCTCTCCTGGAAGAAGCACAGCTGGAAAGCTCCTTAGAAGCAATACTTTGAATATGTTATTGGTGGGGACCAATCCATGGAGAACAGCATGTTTGGTAAATTAGAGGGTCAGCAATAAAAGAGGAGAACCCTCAAAAAGATGAAATGATACAGGGGCTGCAACAAGGGGCTCAAACATAGCAATGATTATGAGAATGGCTCAAGACCAGGCAGTATTTTGTTCTGTTTCCCACAGGGTATTATAAGTCGGAACCCACTCATCAGCACCTAACAACAACAATTCACTTATCAATTATTTCTTATGGAACGCAGTGACCCCTTTCCCCAACTTATCTGCCCTGAGCATGTTTTTCTTTGTCTCTCTTTCGTCACGGGCCAAACTCACAGTTTCCTCACAGCTTTGCTAATAGACTGTCCCTGACTTGTACTTTGGGCTGACAATGGGTTTCCATGTGGTGGATCTGGCCGTTGGGATCCAACTCTGTTTCCCAAGGTGTATCCATTGTCCCAGTTCAGAGGAGTGGGCTTCCATTTTGATTTCCACTTTTTTTGTTCTTATTAAAAATTGTTTATGACTTCTTTCACCTGTGAAGATTGCCATCCTTACTTTAGCTGGGGGCTGGGACTTGCCACCCATGAGGAGACTTCTCAGAAGCTGCCCTTCTGTCTGCCTGGGCTTCCAAGCACTGTTCTTCTGGGGTCTTCCCCTGCTGCATGCCATCACCCTCTGCAGCAGCTATTGTAACACCCAATCATTTGCTTAAACATGACTAGGGATGGTCAGATTCTCTGGACATCATACCTTCCTCAGCTAATTAAACCCTGGGGTGGAGGCACCCCTTCTACTGCTCATGCCTTTCTCTTTCTAGAAGGATAATCTAGTAAGGTCATGATCTGTCTTCCCTATCTTGCTGTGAATTCCTTGTCCTTTTTGACTCACCTTGAAATACAGAAGTTGTAAAGTATATTAAGATGAACTCCCCAAATGACTTCTTGAGGGGTAGAAAGTGAGTTTCATTCATCTTTGTAATGTAGTTCAGTGAGCAGGCACACAAGGGTGATGGGAAAATGTCCAGGAAACTAGTAATGACCCTGTTCTTTGTTTCCAAACAGGACAAATTCCAAGAAGCTAAAGAGAGTTAGGTGGGAAGACCCTGAAATTAATCCTTACATTTTTGTCTTGTGAGCGACTGGAAAATAAATGGTCACCAAAAAAGTTATATAAAATGACCTCATGTCCTGATTCTGAGAGAGATTATTCTCAGTGATATAATGGTATCACTTGATTTTTTTAAGGCTTTTATTGTGCTTTAAGTGCAAATTTACAGTCCCAGCCATATAAAAACCTGCGCGCACACACTGCTATGCAACTCTAGCTGCTCTCCACACCCCGTGACAGCACACTCCTCCTTTTCACCCAGAACCTCCCTATCAATTCAACCAACTCATGTCTTCCTTTATCCCCTCATCTCACCTCTGGACAGGAGCTGCTCAGACAGCCTCATGTATACGTTTAAGGCAAAAAGCATATTCTTTACCTGCATCACTCTGTGTCTTATGGTCCAGCCCAATCTTCATCTTAAGAGTTGGCAGTGGTACTGGTTTCAGCTCTGGGCTACCAGAAAGCCTGGGGGCCATGTCCTCAGGGGACTCTCCAGTCTGTGTAGATCTCAGTCTGATCAAGACACAATCTTGTCTTGATATCCTGTGGACAAGCTGCAGGAATGTGGACTTAGAGATGGCACTTCAAAACACTGCTAAACCTCTATTATTGGGAAAAGCTCCCTCCAGAACTTCCGCAAGACAATTGTCCAGACTCTGCCCCATCACACATTTCTAACAATGACTTAAGAGAAGACACAGGATATCCACCAAGGTAATAATTTGTGAATGACACAAAACTGGGTAGAACAGCTCTTCTGCTGAATGAGGAATGCAGACTCAAAACATTTAATATGCCAGAATGATCTACTGAAACCAAGGAGATGGAATTTAACAGCAATAAATGTAATAGACTAAAATTAGGTTAAAGCGCATTTGCGCAGGTGTGGACGCACACACGGGTGCGCACACACACATACACATCATTGCAGAAGGACAGGATGGAGTAAACCTGGTCTAAGAACAGCATGGCCAAGAGCTGTGGGTTTTAATTGACCACAAGCTCAGCCTGAGTCAACAGTGGGATGTGGTTGCCACAAGAACAACTAATGGGATCCAAGGTGCATTAACAGAAGCAAACGTTGAGAGCAAGGCAGGAAATAGCTCCTCTGCAGGCCTTGTTGGTTGGGCGTCATCTGGAATATTGTGTTCAGCTCTGTGTACCGCAGTTTATGAGAGACATCAGAAAACTAGAGGGCATTTCGCAGAGGGCAAATGGTCTGGAAAATGTTTCGGATGAGGGGCAAGAAGCAAATCAGGAAACTTAGCAGATACAAGAGAAGACTTCGCAGGGACACAAACTTGAACTGTAAAACTTGGAAGGCCTGCTTTTGTGGAGCATTAGAAAATGGAAGTATATTTCAGGGATGGATGTTATGGGGAGGGTGGTTTCTGCTTAGAAGAAGACTTTCCTTAGAGCTGAAACTATCAGATTCCTCATTATCAGAGGCAGTTTATCAGATGATGTGGCTTCAGGGCACCAGTTCTCAACCAGCAGTGATTCAGTCCACAGGGGACATTTGGCAATATCTAGAGATGTTTTTCCAGTTGCCACTACTGGGCCAGGGTGGTAGGTGCCACTGGTAGCTAGTGGGTGGAGGCCAGGGATATTGCTAAACATGCTACAACATACCAAACTGTCCCCCTCCCCTGCCAAAGAACTATCCAGCCCCAAATGCTAGTAAGGCTGAGGTTAAGAACTCTGCTTTGGAAGGAATTCCCTCATTATCACAGTGTCTTAGAGCACAAGCCCAAGACTCTTGCCTGGATCTGATTTGCAGATCTTTTTAAAACCACTTGCTACCATTTAAGAATCTTTAGATTTCACACAAAACAGGAATTTCCAGCCTCTTTTAAAAACAAACAAACCTGTATTGGTCAACACTAGGCCTACAGGTCTGTATGGTAGCGAACAGCTGGAGATGAGTTGCAAGTGTCCTTTTAGAAGAAACAAGAACTCTCTAGGTTACTGCAGTCCTCACCTGATGACCTGTTTGACTGCTGCAAGCATTCGGATTTATGACCTCACGTGCTGTGAAAAGAACACAGGTGGTGCAGTGGTTAAGCCCTCAGCTAGTAACCAAAGGCTTGCTGTTGTTATTTGGTGTCGTCAGTCGATTCTGACTGACTCATAGTGACCCCATGTACAACAGAATGAAATACTGCCTGGTCCTGCACATGCCCACAATCGTTCTTGTGCTTGAGGTAGGCAGCTGGGATCTACTGCCATACCTTGGAAATCTTCTAAAGTAGTTCTCTTCTGTCCTATAGGGTTGCTATGAGTCAGAATGGACTTGATGGCAAGAGGCTTAGGCTTGGAGCAGTTAATCCAGTGGCTCGTAAATTTATCTGTGTGTTATAACCAGCCAGGGAGTGCTTTAAAAACATCTCAGTGCTCACCCAGGCTGTACCGCAGACCAATTACATCAAACTCTCTGGGGTCACCAATTACACCAACCCAGGTATCAGTGTTTTTTGAACTCCCTAAAATGATTTCACCACCACCTGTCTATTTATTATCCCTGTGGTGGTTTGCATGTTATTCTAATACTGAAGTTTAACTACGGGTATTTCAAACACCAACAGGGTCACCCAAGGTGGACAAGTTTCAGCAGAGCTTCCAGGCTAAGAAAAACTAGGAAGAAAGGCCTGGCAGTCTACTCCTGGAAAAAAAAAAACACGAAAATATTATGGATCACTATGGAACCCCATCCAACTGGCTTGTTTTAGGAGAGATCAGTCACACGATGTTTGCAGAAGTAGAGGCCGGTCTGAGTGAGGGAGGTCTGGTGAGATGGGCTGATACAACAGCTGCAGTGATGGACTCAAACATGCTGGCAACGTGAGGATGACACAGGACCAGACAACCTTATGTTCTGTTGTACATGAAGTCACCATGAATCCAAGTCTACTTGACAGCAGCTAATGACAGCAACATAATGATTCCAAGGTGTAGTCAAAGCTAAGGATCTTGCTCCAAATAATGGAACTATAACCTGTGAAAGGAAGTGCTAGGCAAATAAAATCAAACATTATAGAAAGAACTTTGTCACGGTCAAAGAATTTAGACAACTGAACAAACTGCTTCAGAACGGAGCTCCATATGGCAGGAGGTGGGCAATCAACAGAATTGTCAAGAAGAAACCCCTACTTCAGAGTATTTGAAAGGGAGAGGGATGTAAGTAAAGGCTCTTTATCCTCTGTGTGGCCCAGAATCAATTAGAGAGTGTCTCCAAATAATTATGTCCAAGTTCCCATTCTGGAAGATAGATCCTGAGCAGGTATAATTTTAGAAGCTTCCCCAGATGATGCTGATAAGTGTTCTTAGGGAAGAAGGAATAAGGGAGATGGATAACTTCCATGATTCCCCCAACCTCAACCTTGGTAATGATTCATGCCATTAAATGAAATCTCTGTCAATCTCCAAATACACACTGAAACTGGAAGTTAAATATCTTGGCCATCACGCAATGATGAGGTTAAAGGGAAAGCTGCAGGTCTGACTGATTCAACCTAACACTGAAGCCTAAAGGATTCAAGGAAAGAACTATTTTTTTCTAGGTTCTAGCTTTTACTGTGACATACTTGACTTGTGATGTTTGGTTAAATAAATTTCCATGAAGCAGCTTATATGGTAGTATGAGAGTTCTTAGCTCCAAGCAATAGAAACAGAGGCCACCTACTTCCAACTAAATGGATAATGGGACAGTGTAAGAAGGTCTGAAAATACACTTGCCTTAATAAAGTATGATACCTCTGTGTAATAATTTATTACACAGCCATCAGAAATTGTCAGAAATTAAAATTTATGGCATGCAAAGATGCCTACAACATTGGGCTTCATGAGAAAATTAGGTTATAGAGCAGAATGTAAAATAGGATACAATTTATTTACATAGTGGTACATATTTTGAAGTCCTGGTGATGCAGTGATTAAGTGCTCACTACCAACCAAAAGGTCAGCAGTTTGAAACAAGTCATCAGCCACTCAGTAGGAGAAAGATGTGGCAGTCTGTCTCCATCAAGATTACAATCTTGGAAACCCTATGGGGTAGTTCTACTGTGTCCTGTAGGGCACTGTGAGTTGGAATCAACTCAATGGCAACAGGAATTTATATTAGTAATTATATACAAAATCTGGAAAAATTCTGAACTTCAAAAAACTCTAAAAGTCACTGAAACACAAAAATTAACTCAAAATTGTCAAGGACTGGAATATAAAACATAGAACTATGTAACTTTTAGCAAAAGAAACAGGAGAAAATGTTCAAGACCTAGATCTAGGCTAGTGTTCCTAGACTTGACACCAAAGCCTGTGCCATAAAATTGAACGTCATTGAACCAATTAAGCCAAAAACCTGATCAATCAAATTGAATGTCGACAAAATTAAAAACATTAGTTCTGCCCAACTAGCTCCTCTCTGGAGGGGTGAGGGGAGGATGGAGAGGACAGGCAAGAGCTAGCTGAGTGGATACTGGAAGTAAAGAGTGGAAATGAAGAATGTGTTGTCACAGGGTAAGGAGAGCAGATAAGAGTTGCAGAGAGGTGGATGCTGAGGGTCTCATATGGCAAATTGACTCGGATTGCAAACTTTCACTTAATCACAATAAAAAGAAAATAAAACTAAAATTTGCTTGGTAAAAAGCCCTATTAAGAGTACAGAAAGGAAAGCTTCAGACTAGGATAAAATATTTACAAGCCATTTATCCAACAAGGAACTAGTTACCTACAATATGTAGAGAACTCTCAAAATTCAACAGGAAATAAAACCAAACCATCAGATTAGAACACAGGTGAAAGACATGACAAGGTCCTTCACAAACAAGAAAATAAGCAGTTGAAAAGATGGTCAATGTTATTAGCTGTCAGGGAAACACAAAGTGAAACCATAATGAGTATCGTTGTACTCCTTTGGAAAAAAAAAATCTGACTCATATCAATCCTAAAACAGAGTAAAACTGCCCCACAGGGTTCCCAAGGAGCACTTGGTGGATTTGAACAACAGTTAGTGGCCGTAGCTCTTAACCACTACACCACCAGGGTTCCCACACACCTATTAGCATGGCTAAAATAAAAGACAAACAACAACCTCAGATGCTGGGCCACTCATACATTGTAAAATGGTGTTGCTGTTCTGGAAAACAGTTCAACAGTGTCTAACAAGATAAATACATGACTAGCATTGGACCCAGACATGGAGCTCTTGGATGTTTATCCCAGAGAAAGGAAAACTTACTTGCACACAAAAACCTGCATACAAATGTTCATTGCAGCTTTATTTGTAATATTACAAAACTGCAAACGATTCAGATTTCCAACAGGTGAAAGGTGAAAGAAACTGTGATAGATCGATATCACAAAATACTACTTAGCAATAAAGTAGAATGAACTATCAGTACATGTGACAACTTTAGTGAATCTCAAAGGAATTATGCCGACAGAAAAAAAAGTCAATTTCATAAGGTTACATACTGTGTGATTACATTATATAACATTTTTGAAAAGACAAAAATTTCAGAAATGGGGACCAGATGAGTGATTGCCTGAGGTTAGGGAAAGGCACCTAAGAGCAGAAGAGAGGCAGATGTCACTCAGATGGCAATCTGAGGAAGTCTTGTGATAAGGAAACTGTTCGGTATCTTGACCATAGGATACAAATGATAAAATTGTATATAACTCAACACTCATACACACACACCCATTAGGACAAGTAAAGTTGAGGAAATCTGAGTTAGATTGGTAAATTACATTACCACTTATATCCTGGTCATGATATTGTTTTGCAAGATGTTACCACCAGCAGAAACTGGATAAAGAGCACAAGATAATCTCTCTGTGTTGTCTCTTACAATTACACAGGAATCTAAAACTCTCAAAATAAAAAAGATTAATAATAAAAAAGCACAAACATGTAAAGATGTGCATAATAGAGGATTTTGTGAGAAAATTAGATTACAGAATGTAAGACACGATAAAATTTATTTCTATGATTTAGTATATTAATAGTCGGATCCCTGGTGGCAATAGTGATTAACTGTTAACCAAAAAGGTTGGCAGTTCGTATCTGCCAACTGATCCTTCAATATTCTATGGGGCAGTTCTATTGTGTCCTATAGGGTTGCAATGAGTTGGAATCACCTTCACAGCAGTAAGTTTGGCATTTCTGAGCTTATACTAACCATCACATACAAAATCTGGAAGGCTATACACCAAAGTGGTAAAAGTGAATCCTTCTGGGTGAAAGGATTATAAGCAATGTTAATTTGAACTTTCTTTCATTTCTGTGTGTGCTCCTTTTTTCTCCAGGACACATGGATCCCCACTGTCACTGAGTCAATTCCAACTCACAGCGACCCTACAGGACTGAGCATAATTGCCACATAGAATTTCTAAGGAGCACCTGGTGGATTTGAACCAACAACCTACTAGTTAGCAGTCGTAGCTCACCCAGGGCTCTAGACACATGGACTTAAAAAAACAAACAAAATAAAACCCCACTGCCGTCGCATCCAACTCATAGTGACACATGGGCTGCCAAAAGCCCAGTGCCGTCGAGTCGGATCCGACTCAGGACACATGGGCTAGTGGGGTAAAAATAAGTAAATTTAGAAAAAGGGAATAAAATGCTGCTGGGTAGTTTGCAGAACTGTGGCAATGTCCAGAGAAAGAGAAACGTGGGGAAGAGCCAAGAGGTGCTGTTTTAGTAATCTCGTGCTATTGTAACAAAAAGTACCATAAGTGGGTGGCTTTAAACAGCACAAATTTATTGTCTCATAGTTCGAGAGGCTCAGTCCAGATTCAGGGCATTTGCTGGGCTAGGCTCTCTCTTTGTGTGTCTCCCCACTCCCCCATTCCCCTATGTCGGGGGAGCGGAGGGGAGCTCTAGGGGAAAATTCTTGTCTCAGTTTCCTATAGCTCCAGGTATTTCTTAGCATTCTTTTATTGCTTGTAGCTGTATCTTCACCTGGTGTCTGTCCCCCTGTGTGTGTCACTGTATCTATTCCATGTTTTTAATAAGACACTACTCAGTAGATTAGGTTTAAGAAATATCCTGCTCTGCCCCACCCTCATTAACATAATAAAAAAAGTTCTGTTTCCAAACAAAGTCCCATTCACAGGTAGAGTTAGGACTTGAGCGTGTATTTGGAGAGGAGGGGGATACAATTTAATCTATAACAGGGGATAAGCAGCAGGAATCTCAGGCTGGGTCCTCACTGGTTGAGGCACAGCTCCTGCTGCTGCTGTCAGACACAGCCTTGTCCATCAGCATCACAGACAACAGGCTCTGCCACCACTCGCCTCCAGAACTTTAAACTTGCTGCAACTGCTACATCCACAGAAAGAAAGAGAGAGCACTCCTCAGGGTCTCTGGTTCTTTGTATTCTCTACTTCTAACCCAAAGTCTGGAGCAGGTGCACAGACAATACCTAACATTTTAAGGACCTGGAGCAAGAATATGGATGGTGGCTCCCACGCTGTCTGCTTAAATATTTAAAATTTATGCACCCAAACTACAAACTATTCAACAGAATATGTTCTATAATTGAATCCTGACAACTATTCAGAGCATTCTAGAAGGTCAAGTTCACAGGGAGAATTTTGACTCCTTGGAGTTTCTCACTTGAAGGCAGTGGTACAGGAACAGTTAGTCCTTTCTCTTTCCATTTCTAGCCTATCCTTCCTTTCAGGCTGCCTTGGAGATAAGTATGTAAACATCCTAGTTCCATCCACAGCCTATACAAACAGGCATTTCCTGGCTACTGTTCGAGCTTTGGGGTATACACCATTGCAGCTCAGTCCACTATCAGAAGAATGGACCTCGGGAAGAGACCTGCACAGGCCTTGGAAATGGGTCAGTATTCCAGAATCCAGGATACCTGACATGCTGTCCCTACGAAGCGGTCATAGATGGGCATGTCTCTTTGCTCCCAGTGACTCCTCATCCCATGGGAAGGGGAAACATTAAAAGTCTAGGTCATATAATTGTACCCTAGCTGCAAGAGAGTCCAGGTAAGAGAGCTCTGACTCATTCAGCTTCCTAGTTGAGGATAAATTTTACCTGCTACTATGACTGATAGCATGGGAAATTCCATAAAATGGGAATAGTGCTCAAAGCTGGGATGCCTAAAGTAAGACCAAACATCCACTCAGATGATTTAGCTCTTAGATGTTATCTATTGCTGGCTGAGAAATTTATAGGTGATGATGATGACAGTGGTGGGGATGAAAATGGAGGCTAACCTTTTTTGAGCTTTCACTTATGTCAGGTATTATGCAAATCTCTTTGCATACATTGGCTTGGCTTGCATACATTTATCTTATTTCATCCTCACAGTAACCTCAGGATGCAGGCCTTTCTGTTACTAGCAGAGATGAGAAAAATGCAAAGAGGTTGAACAATTTGATCAAGACCACTGGCGTAGCAAGTACTAAAGACAAGCTTTGAACTCAAGCCTATCCGATTCCGTAGTCTGCAAGTTTTACCGCGATCCTGGACATCCTCTAGAGAACAGATTACAAAAAACCCAAACCAAACCAATTGCTGTCTAGTTAATTCCAACTCATAGTGACCCTATAGGAATGGGTAGAACTGTCCCATTGAGTTTCCAAGGAGTGGCTGGTGCATTCAAAATACTGACCTTTTGATTAGCAGCCAAAAGCTTTTAACCACTGTGCCACCAGTGCCCAGAAAATAAATTAGTGGAGATGATTTTGCACCTAAAAATCAAAATGTGTGTTGCCAGTTACATTCCCTGACAACATACAATCCTGAACAATATTGCCCACAAACATTTTTCTTTGATTTCAGTGTGGCAAAATATACAGAGAAAAAGCTTGTCTTTTTATCCATTTTTAAGTGTAAAATTCAGTGACATTATTATATCCACTATGTAATACTACCATCACCACTGTCCATTTCCAAAAGTTTTTTACCCAAACAAAAACTTAGTACTCCTTAAGGTAACTCTTCTTTTCCTCCTTCCCAGTCACCGGTGATCACTAATAAACTTTTTGATCTATGTATTTGCCTATTCCAGGCAACTCAACAGCAAAAAGCCAAACACCTCAATTAAAAAATGGGCAAAGGACTTAATCTGACATTTCTCCGAAGAAGATATACAAATGGCCAGTGAGCACATGAAAAATCTTCAGGTCATTAGTAATTAGGGAAATGCCATTTGAAATCACAATGAGATGTCACCAGGAAGGCTACTGTCAGAAAAACGGAAAATAACAAGTGTTGGCAAGGATTTGGGGAAACTGGAATCGTTTGTACTGCTGGTGGGGATGTAAAATGGTGCAGACACTGTGAAAAACAGTCTGGCAATTCCTCAAGTAGTTACACAGAGAATTACTACACAACCAGTAATTTCACTCTTGTATATACACCCAAAAGCACTGAAAGCAAGGACTCAAAACAGATACTTGTACACCAGTGCCCATTACAGCATTTTCACAATAGCTTAAGAGTAGAAGCCATCCAACAGAAGAATAAACAAAGTGTGGTATAGCCACACGATGGAAAATTATTCAGCCACAAAATGCCCAAAACAAACCAAACTCACTGCTATTGAGTCAATTCCAACTCATAGTGATCCTATAGACAGAGTAGAACTGCCCATAGTTTTCAAGGAGCAGCTGGTGGATTTCAACCACCAACCTTTTGGTTATCAACTATAGTATTTACACATTATGTCACCAGGGTCATAAAGAGAAGGGAAATTCTGACACGTTATGACACAGATGCACCTGAAAACATTAGGCTGAGTAAAATAAGTCAGACAAAAAAAGGACAAATGTTGCATGATCCCTAAGGATGCTGCGTTGAATCCTGAATTGGGACACTCATCCAGATGAGCTGGCTGCAAGATGTATCTCCTGGGGGAAGATTATCTGAGTTCAATGTTATTTTAACACTGTTGGCCTGACACCTTCTCCTCTGACTAGCCTCCTTAGCACAAAGGATTTACAGCGGTTGAAGTTGTACAGATTGAAGCAAAGAGTCTAAATATGAATGAAAAATTGATGATGAGTGACTTGGAAGTGAGGTGTATGTCATTCTGGCAGTGGAGAGAAGATAGGTATCTTCTTGCTCTTTTCCTTCTTCTCTACCAGGAGTAACACATTCGTATGAACTATGGTGGCACAGTGGTTAAATGTCTGGCTGCTAACCAAAAGGTTGGCAGTTTGAATCCACTCACTGCTCCTTAAAAACCCTATAAGGCAGTTCTACTCTTTCCCATAGGGGCACTGTAAGTTGGAATTGGGTTTATTAATATGGGAGCTTCCAGGTTTTTTTGGTGGGGGGTGAGGGGAACTGAGAGGACTCTTCAACTGAAGTGTTTTGGAGGGGTTTTGTTTGGGGATCTTCTGGGCTGAGTGGTTGGGAAAGGGATTAGGTAATTCTAGGTGCTTCTGGGGACATTAGAGGAGTCTTACTGGATAAGGATTGCTTTAGGAAAGAGTTTCACAAGCTTGTCTTGCCATCAGAACCATGTGGGGCACTTTTTTGAAACAGAGCTATTGTGCCTACCAAATTATAATTCCTCTGAGACATTTATTATCCAATAGATGGTTGGACTGATTTGAGAGAAGAAGACTCAAAACCATGTTCAGATTTATTTCTGGGTCCATCTGACGGGAAAAGAGAAGGGAGGCAGAGGCTCTAACTAGAAGTAAAAATAAGCTTAGGGAAGACCTGCAATTTTCCAAGGATGGGATGTTCATTACTGATGGTACCAAAATAATTTCAGGTGTCATACAGCCATTGACTCACAAAGGAAGTTGTTCTTTTGAAAATACATTGCAATCCTTCTGATTATATCAAGGAGAAATAACAGTCTAATGTTAAAATGTCAAGCAGATCTCAAACACCACCTCTAGCAGGCAAGAGAATCGAAAAGATTTAATGACACTTTTTGGTGTTTAGAAAATCCTGGTGGCATAGCAGTTAAGTGCTACATCTGCTAACCAGAAGGTTGGCAGTTCAAATTCACCAGGCACTTCTTGAAATCATATGGAGCAGTTCTGCCCTGTCCTATAGGGTTGCTATGAGTAGGAATTGACTTGATGACAATGTGCATGCGTGCATGTGTGTGTGCATGTGTGTGTGCTTTGTCTTTTAAAGCCACCCACTGCTAACTGAAATTTTGGTGGTTCAAAACCACCAGCTACTTTGTGGAAGAAAGATGTGGCAGTTGGCTTCTGTAGAGATTTTCAGCCTTGGAAACCCCCTGGGGTTGCTATGTGTCAGAATTGACTCGATGGCAGTAGGTCTGGTTTGGGATTGGTTTTATCTTTGTGGTATATATTTCTAAGGTTACCCTCAATTTTGGGAAATGATGCTGACTTTTTGTTTTGAGTAGTGACCAGGATCACCTCTTCTTCTTTTTTATATATATAATTTTTTTATTAAATAAAATTGAAAATGTACACACTCTGTCCTTACAATATTCGGTTAAGATGGGAGAAGTACACAAGCTGTGTTTAAGTCCCATTAATATTGATCTTTTTACTAATGTGTGCTGTCACCATTTTCACCCAACCAAATTTCTAACAACTATCTAAACCCTCGCCCCTCGCCCTCATGCCCTCACGCCCTCCCCAGCCTTTTAGCTGTCAGAGAGTCTTTTCTGTTAGGCATGAGTCTGCTTTTAAGTTTTTATTATCGGGGTCTCATATAATATTTGTCCTTCTGTCGCTGACTAGTTTCACTCAACATAATGTCCTCCAGTTGAAACCAAGTTGAGAGATGTTTCCTGCCATCATCGTTATTCTTTATTATTGCGTAGTGCTCCATTGAGTATATATACCAAGGTTTACCCATCCAGTCTTCTGTTGTTGGGCACCTGGGTTGATTCCATCTTTTTGCTATTGTGGACTGTGCTGTGATGAACATTTGTGTGCATGTATTAGTTGGTGTGAATGGCCTTGATTCTGTAGGATATAGTCCAAGCAGAGGAATTACTGGGTCAAATGGTATATCTATATCCATCATTTTAAGGTAAGGCCAAATTGCTTTGCAAAGAGGTTGCACCATTCTGCAATCCCACCAACAGTGTAGGAGAGTTCCAATCTCTCCAGGATCACTTCTAAAATGTGCGTTTAAATAAATGCGCTGCTGTCAAGTCAGGTCCAATTCATAGCGACCCTAGGGGTCAGAGTAGAACTGCCCCCATAGACTTTTCAAGGAGCTTCCGGTGGATTTGAACTCCCGACCTTTTGGTTAGCAGACGTAGCACTTAATTACGCCACCAGGGTTTCCCATTTAAATAAAAGATGAGAAAATATAAAAGAAATATTACAGAAAAAATTGCTGGTACCTGGGTAGGGCAGAAATCATGAAGGTGCAATGTGAATGACTGAAGTTTGGAAAATGCTGCCCCAGAATATTCCCTGTTTTCTCTCTTCCTGGGGAATTTGAGGGCTAAGGAGTGAATTGTGTCCTTCAAAAAGTTACGTTAAAGTCCTAACTGAGGCATCTGTGAGTGTGACTGTGTTTTGGAGTAGAGATGCTCTTTTTATGTTAATGAGGTTTTACTGGGTTAAGGTGAGTCCTAAACCTAATCCCTTCTGGAATGGTGTCTTATAAAGATAGCAGAATAGGCACAGAGGCACATGCATGGGGGGAGACAGATGCTACGGGAAGGCCCCTCTATAAGCAAGGGAATGCCAAGGATAGCCAACAGACATCAGAAACTAGGAGAGAAGCTCACAGAAGGAAGCGACACAACAGAGACCCCGATCTGGACCTGTAGCCTCCAGAACCGAATAAATTTCTGTTGTTTAAAACCATCTGTCATGAATTGAACTATGTCTCCTGAAAAATGTATGCACTAATTTGCCTCAGCCATAATTCCCAGTATTGTGTGGGTGTCCTCCACTTTGTGATTGTAATTTTATGTTTAAAAAGAACTGCAGAGGGATTGTAACACCCTTACTAAGCTCACATTCCGCATTCCGGATCCAAGACGAAGGGAGTTTCCCTGGGGTGTGGTCTACACCATCTTTCATCTTACAAGAATAAAAGGAAAGAGAAACAAGCAGAGAGGTGGAGACCTCCAACCACCAATAAGGCAGTGCTGAGAGCAGAGCACATCCTTTGGACCTGAGGTTCCCGCGCTGAGACTCTCCTAGACCAAGGGAAGATTGATGAGAGGGACCTACCTCCAGAACCAACAGAGAAAGCCTTCCCCTGGAGCTGACACCCCGAATCTGAACCTTTAGCCTACTTCACTGCGAAGAAATAAATGTCTCTTTGTTAAAGCAATCCATTGTGGTATTTCTATTATAGCAGCACTAGATAACTAAGACACCATGCAGTTCTGGAAGCTTTTTTTTTTTTTTTAAACTATAATGCAAGATAACTAAGGCAGTGAGCACAACAGAAAGGAACAGCAGAAGAAAGACTCCTCATAAATACTATTCTCATTTTTATTCTTTCATCTTATACTCAGAGGGGAAGAGTCTAGGCATTAATACATTACCTCCTTTAAGAAGCTCTGGTCGTGTCATGGTTAAAGTCACAAGCCCCTCTGTAGAGGAAAGATGTGGAGTGTGCTTCCATAAAGATTTATAGCCTTGGAAGTCACAGTTCCACTCTGTCCCATAGGGCTGCTATGAGTCGCCAGTGAGTCAAGAGCAGTCTCTCTTTCTGGCCCATTAGTAAGTTGATGAATGGTCTGAAATGAGCTATGGTCCTTTCAGCCTAGGAGGTCACCGGAGAGATGTTGAAGGCATGGGAAGTCTAGGTAGGGTGGTAGGAGGGATCCGGAAGCAAGTAGTAGCTGGGGAAAACAGAGGAGCTTTCTCAACGTCTGCAGCAAAGCCTCAAGCCATAGCTGGGTGAGCAAGGAGGTGCTAGAAAGTTGTTTGTGTGAAACGGGGTGTAATCTGCAAACATGTTACAGAGGTGGAGAGGGGAGCAGAGTCTGTGAGGGCAGACAGAGAAGGCATGGGTAAGAAGGGCCCACTTAAGAAGCATTATTCCCCCTGCAAGTGGGAGACTGGAGGAGTTTGGCTGTCTTTATTTATACAATACCAGATAACACCGCAGCTCACCCTCCCTGCTTGCTGCCTCATCTCCATCAGCAGATGGAGGTAATAAAGAGGCTAAAAACGGAAACGCGAACTGGTGTGTAGCTTTGTTGTGGCAGTTTGTCACAGAGCAGTCAAGAATCCCTGCCTAGTAAATGTGTTTGTCAAGGTCACCTGTGACCCCTTTGGCATTAAATCTAATAGACACTTGGCTGGCCAGGCTCTGGAACGGCCAGCGAGGCTGGTCTCTTGGGGCATGAGGTTGACCGCTGCCCACTTGGGATCAGCTCTGCTCAAGCAATGGCTTGGCTTCCCTGGGGTTTCTTGAAGGCTGTTAGTTCTAGCTTTGGTCAATAGCCTATGTAATTAATCAACTTAAAGGGAGTGCCAGTTAGCAATGGTTCTTGACCCTGGCTGCATATTAGAATCAGCTAGGGAGCTTTAAAAACAATACTAATGCTGAGGCCTCACCCAGGACTAATTGATTCAGAATCTTGGGTGGAGGTGAGGCTTCAGATAACAGTACTTTATAAAGAAATCCTCTCCTGGTGACTCTAACCTGCAGCCAGGATTGATAACCGCTAGGGTAGATCACTGTGCGACCAAGTTCAGATGCACATGCTAGATGCATGTTCCTTCTCTAGTCAGTGATCACCTGCCTCGTCACACTAAACTGGGACAGGAGGTGAGGATAGGGGATTGGCATTGAAAGGCAAGAAACCATAAATTATTTAAACAATAGCCAAGTGGGACAGTTTTAAGTGTGCTTCCAATTTATATAAGCAATGCTGTGATGAACTAACCACTTACTGCACAAATGCACGGTATAGTTTCTTGGAATAAATTTCTACTCTGGGTAGAAAAGATCTGAGTGTTTTGAAGATTTACAACACACATTGTCAAACTGCCTTGCAGAACAGTTGTTCCAATTTACACACTCAAATATGCACAAGTCTGCTCCTGCACCATATATTTGATACCCTGGAGATTATCATTTAAAAAATATTGGCCAACATTCTATTTAGTATTATTTTGTTCAGCACTTTTTTAGTGTTCCAGTTTGTCATTTGTAGGTTGTTGTCATTCACTGCTGTCAAGTTGATTGTGACTCATGGTAATCCGTGTGTATAGAGTGGACTGCTCCACAAAGCTTTCAAGACTCTGACCTTTTGAAAGCAGATTGTTAGGCTCATTTTCTTAGGAGCCTCTGTGTAGATTTGAACCACCAACCTTTTGGACAACACTCGAGCACTTCACTATGTGTGCCATCCTGGGACTCCTCTATTTGTAAACCAGTCAGTTCTATTTCTTTTCTGAGACACTCTTCACGTGCTTCAACTATTTTTCCATTGTGGGGTTCATTTTTTTCTCATTGATTTTTAAGATTCTTTATATATTAAGAGTATCAAACTTTGTGTGTCACGTACATTGCCACTATTTTCTTGGTATCATCTACTTCTGATTTTAAAATTTTTTAGATACTTAAGTACAGAACTTTTATGTGGTCAGATTTACTGATCTTAGTCTTCTCACTGCTTTTATGTTTAGAAAATTCTTCTTTATCTCAAAGGGTTCTTTTATGTTTAATTCCTAACATTAAATACTATAATTCATCTGGAATTTGTTTGGCAAACAAACTGCTTCATCTCTAACACCAGAATGCCAAGTCAATCACCTACTGAACACAAGGACCTACCTATTTTCTCTGTGGTTCCATTGATCAGTCTGTCTGTTCTCTAATTAGCTAATATTATATTGTTTTAATTACTGTAACTTTGTATTTTAGAGCCCTGGTGGTACAGTGGCCAAGTGTTTGGCTCCTAACCAAAAGGTTGGCAGTTTGAATCCACCAGCCACTCTGAGACAGAAAGCTGTGCCATTCTGCTCCCATAAGAATGACAGCCTCAAAAAACCCTGTGGGGCAATTCTACTCCTGTAGGGTTTCCATGAGTCAGAGTCAACTCTACAGCAGTGGATATGGGTTATATTTTAAGATCTGGGAAGAAATTGCATCATTTTTATTTTCAAAAGAATTTTCTCTTTGCCATTGCTTCTGACTTGAATTTTATTTTGAAAAAATATCTTGCATAAGTATCACAAAATCAATGCATGTTTGCAGATTTTGACAAACAGATCTATGGAACCAGACAGAAAATCCAAAGATGAGAAATGCAGCATTTTAAACTAGCAGGAAAAAGGATTGTTCAGTAATTGATTTTTAGCAATTGCTTATCCAACTGGAACAAAAAGGAAAGAAAAATAGAGCACTACCTCAGATTATATACAAACATAAATTCCAGAAAATCTGGCAAAATCCAAGAACAGCTAATTCACCGAGAAGGAATCCTGAATAGCTAAGAAACATAAAATTTGTCAACCTCAATAATAATCAGATATATGCAGAATAAAAACAACAATAGATGTCATTTTTCCTCCAAGTGACTGACAATATTATTTTAAAATATATCTAGAGTTGATGAAGTCGAGAAAGAATTTCTGAGAGAAAGCAAATTAGCATAGCCATGATCCTATGGTTTTACACAATCTATGTTAGAGAAATACTAGCGTGTATAATACAGGAAGGACAGTACAGCGTGGTGCAAATGGTTACAATGTTCGGCTGCTAACTAGAGAGTGGAGGTCTGAGTCTACCTAGAGATACCTCAGCACAAGGCCATCTACCTCTGAAAAACAAGCCACAGAAACCCTTAAGGAGCTGAGTTTTGCTGTGGCACACATAGGGTTGCCATGAGTCAGCCCTGACTTAATAGCAACTGGTCACTAGTTACTAACTGCTAAAATACTGAAATATCCTCTTTTGGTTGACAGTCAATTCCAACTTGAACTTTTACAAGTACCTCTAGCTTCCACTTCCCATGCTACTTGTTTTCCTCTCCTTGGCTCCCCACTGGGTCCAGAAGCAAAAGAGTTCCTAGTTAACACAGAAGAGGGCCCCAGATCCTTCTTCAGACTTAGGGCCAGAATCTGTCCTAATGGCTTGGTGATATTTTGACTGTCATTTCTGTGTTAAAAAATATTCATTGAGGTATAATTAAGAATAAAAAAATCAGAAACAACTTGAGGCAGGCACTGTTAATTGCCTACCAAACATCTACTTTCTCTGACACAATAAGAGAACCTAGTAACACGATTGCCTGTCCAAAGACTACATATTCCAGCATTCCTAGTAGCAAGGTGTGGTCATATGACTAAATTTAGCCAATGAAACTTAAGCGTGGTACTTTGAAATTTTAAAGGGAGGGTGGGCACCCTTCTCCCTCTTCCTCTATCCATTCACATGAATTGAGGATGTCATTTGGGAACTCTACCACCTATCATCAACCATAAGAAGGTGGGACACATCCAAGGTTGCAGAGGGCTGGAAGAAACCTGGGTCTGATAACTTCTGGAATCTAACAGACTGCCTTCTTCTGGACTTCATTTTAATGGGAAAAATAAATTTATACCTTATTCAAACCTTTGTTGTTTGGGGTTTCTCAGTTACACCCAGCCAAACTTAACACTAATGGATACAAAACTCATTGTCCATTAACAGGGAAATAGTTAAGCAACCCATATTGTACAAATAAATCCCTGTGGCACAGGGGTTAAGAGCTTGGCTGCTAACCAAAATGCTGGCAGCTCAAATCCACCAGCCACTCCTTGGAAACCCTATTGAACAGTCCTACTGTGCCCCATGAGTGAGAACCAACTCAATGGCAACAGGTTTGGTATTTTGGGATACAAATAAATATTAAGTTAGAAACAACTTGAGTATCATCCGTATTATGAAATACTCTGCAGAGACTAAACAGTATAAGAACATGTTGAGTGAAAAAAAGGAAACTGCAGAATATCATAACCATTTGTGTATACTCCTCCCAAAACCCCCAACAAAGTTTTTTCCCCGCTTACCTGGAGAAATATGTAAAAGTCTAGAAGACAGAAAATATATTACCTAAACTGTGATAACATTAGTAACTTCTAGGGAAAAGGGAGGATAAAAATTGGTGGGAAATGGCCAAAAGGCACCTTATCTCTGACTGCACTATTCTACATTTTCACAAAAGGAATGATTCATGTACTACTTGCATGGTACAAATTAATTAGGTTTCCAACTGACCTTCTTAAACTGTTTATTTGCCTGCTGCTTGCTGCCTGCAGGGTCCACATTGGAAAATTGTCAGAGCTGAACCTTTAGACTGGGAGGAGCAGCCTCTTTGGCACAGAGAGATTAGCTCAAGGGCTGCCACCTGAGTGCTTTCTGTTGGCAAAGTTTAAGGTTCTTTCAGAACCCTTCTGTTATACAGATTGTACTTCTCACAGTACCACTGTGTCTAAAGGAATGAAACAAAGGTATTAATCCGTGAGGACAAACGAAGGGAGAGGACCCACACACACAAAGAAAACCTGGAAGCAGTACCTGACACAGCAGAGTCAACCCAGAAAATACTGCCCCAGAAAATTCTCAGCAGGGTCAGTTCTTGGAGGCATCAGGCACTCGGGAAGGCAGAAAGGAGGTACCACCAGGTATCCCTGCCACAGACACAACCAGACAACTGTGTTGCCCATTCTTCAGTGACCTCTTCTATAGAAAAGGGGATTAAGAAGAACTCTTAATGGGAGACCTCAAACACCATAGTTCATTCTCTTCCATAGTATTTATTTGTGGGTTTCATGCCAGATCCTTCTGGCTTTTTCTCACTTTTGAAGGGGGAAGTTTTATATGAGTCTACTAGTTGGTTGCCAACCTGGTGGCCCAGCAGTTAAGAGCTATAACTGCCAATCAAAAGGTTGGCAATTTGAATCCATCAGCCATTCCCTGGAAACTCTACAGGGCAGTTCTGGTTTGTTCTGTAGGGTTTCTATGAGTCAGAATTGACTGGACAGCTATGGGTACTCACTGCTTGAGAGTAGCTGGGGGTGGAAAGGATGGAAGAGGTTTGGGCAATTGGTAGTTTTACTTGAGTTATGCTGTCTTGTAAAAACTTTCAACAGTTAGACAAATCTTTAGCCTTACAGGCATTCTTCCTTCTGAGCAAGACAGAAGTCACAGAGGGCTTTGAAGAAAAGAACTGATCTGGCTGTGGAGACAGGACTTCAGGAAAACCTATTTGGGGGCTGTTTAAGAAATCAGAACTGCACAGGCATTTCAAACTGGAAAAGTTTAACACAGGGAATTTGTTACAAAAGTAGTGGCAAGAAAAGAAAGGAAGGCTGAAGTTACTCAAAAATTAGCGCATACAGGAAACTATGACTGCCCCTAGGAGAGAAGAAAAAACGACGTTACCCAGAACTCACAGCTTCTACCTCACTGTGATCGCTGTTGCATCTGCTGCTATGTGCTGCCTAGGAGCCATGACCACATCTGCCTTGTTGGAAACCCCAAGGTCACACTTCCACTAACACTGCACAGTCTCAGAGCCTCAAAACCGTCAGAAGAGTGGAGGGTCTGTTATACCCACTGGAGCCAGAGCCCATGAATTCTGTGTTGCTGAGGCCATAAGAATGTCCATTTCAACCACCATAATACATGAACAGGAAATCAGAAGCCTGCACTTACCCACCACTGTGGGAGATACCTCTAGAAGCCAAACATGGCTTCTCCTATGCATGTCTTCCAGTCTCCTGTCAGGGCTTCCCATTGGGTGAACCTAATTGGAAATCAACTGGCAAGGGATTTTGGGAAATGTAGTTTTCAGTCTTGCAGCATCTTGCAAGAATGGAAGAGTTGGAATAGAATTGAGAGAAAAGAAGTAACTCACAGTACGTACTCCAGGAATTTAGGTGAAGAAGGATGGTGGCTTGGGTTAGGATGACAGTGATATACGTGTTGAGAAGCAATCAAATTCAGGGTCTATTTTGAGAGAAGGACCAACAGAATTTACTCATAGACCAGATGTGAGTGTGAAAGAAAAGAGCAGTTAAGGCTAACTCTAAGACTGTTTCTTCTTCTTCTGACTTGAGCAACTGGAAGACTAGAATTGCCATTTAGTCAGAAGATGGAACCTATAATAAAAGCAGGTTTCAGGGAGAGTATATAGAATATTTTGAGTTCAGTTTCAGGCATGTTTAATTGGAGATGTCTAAAAGACATCCAAGTGGAGATGTTGAGCAGACAGTCCAGGAGAAAGGAGACACAAATCTGATATTGAGCAGTATATGTGTGGAATATAAAGCCAAGAGACTGATAATGCCCCTAAGGGAGTGAGTGCACATAGAAAAGTGATGAGGTTGAAGGACTAATCCTGGGACACTCCAATGTTTGAGGTCAAGGAGGCAAAAAGAAAACACCAAAGGAGGCTTAGAAAAAGAGGAAGAGAGGTAGCAGAAACAGCCTAAGAATGTGCCACCTACCATGAAACCCTGGTGAAATCAAGTAGATACAGAGCAGTCAACCATGTCAAATGCTACTGACAGATCAGGACCCCTGAGGATGATGAATTGACCTTTGGATGTAGCATGCTGGACATCACCAGTGACCTTGAGAAGAACAAGTTTAGAGGACAGGTGGAGCAAAAACGCGACTGCAATGAGATCAAGGGTGAATGGGAAAAGATAATGTGAAGTCAGTGTATAGAGATCACACTGAAGAGTTTAGCTGTAAAGAGGAATATAAATGAAGCATTACCTCAATGAGGTCAAGACAAATTCTTTCACTTCTTTTTTTAAGATGAAATAAACAGCAATATATTTATATACAGAAAGGAATGATCCAGTGGACAGGGGGAAATTGGTAATGTGGGTAAGAGAAGGACTGCTGGAGTCTTGTCCTTGAGTAGACAGATTGGACTGGATTTAACACACAAGTGCATGAGTTGGCCTTATCTAAAAAGCACAGACAATACAGTCATATTAACAGGAGAGAAAATAAAGTATGTAGACATAGACGTAAATGGGTGAGAAGAGATGCTGGAAAAAGTTCTTCTCTGGTTGCTTTTATTAGTGAAGTAGGAAACAAGGTCATCAGCTGATGGCTATAAGGAGGGAGATCTTAGAGAAGATACTAAATCATTGTATGGGAGAATGGGAGAATGGATAGTCTAGGAAATATAGTATGATTGCTAGAAGTGTTAAGGGTCCACTTGAGGTTAAAATGATGAATTTTAAGGGAGACGGGTTATCATGCTTATGTATTTGCTGTGTTCAGCTTTGTGGATGTGAGCAGGGAGTGGGCAGAAACTTGATTTTAACCAGAAAGCACAGCCCAGTGAGAGATGGTCCAGAGAGCTGATTGTACAAGCACAAGACTGATTATTATGTGTATCCAAGAAATTTAAACTGAATAAAGAGAGAAGAGAGGACATTAAGGAGGTGACCAGTAAGTGGAGAACTCAGTCCTTTGAGACAAGTTGTGCCAGGTCCTCATGGTCAAAACTGTTGTCCTCCAGGCAAAGGAATGTTTGAGGGTACTACCTGTACATTTAGCCAATAAAGACTTATTGAATATCTGCCATGAGCTATGTCCAGAGTGGACATTTGGTTATTTCCTGAGAAACATTTAAAATACCAGGGAGACAAGTTGGATACAAAGCAGGAGGGGTCTTATGTGATTACTAAGAATAGAGATTGATTTATTTTGTTGCCAAGAAAATTTTCAAGTTGGTTGAAAGATCAACCAAGTTGGTTTAAGCCAAAAATAAATTTATTAATGGATATAATAAAAAAGTTCTCACCATAATAGTGTCTAATATTTATTGAGGAATTTTGTTAGCCAGGCCCTGGTCTAAGTGGAATACATTTATTATCTTGCATAATCGTATTGGCAGAGACAGGATTTGAACCCACACAGTTTGTCTTTAGAGAGTGCCCTCCTCATCACTATGCTTTACTGCTTCTTGAAGAGACAGCTTCAGGCAAGGATGGATCCAGGGGTTCAAGCATTATCATCAGGACTCAGTCTTCCACTCTCACTCCACTTACTTCTGTACTAATTCATGCACATCCAGGTTAGGTTCTCTCCATTCATGACAGCGGCAGGCTTATATCATAGCAACCCTACGTAAGACACAATGAAACACTACCCAGTTCTTCCCCATTCTTGCAATTGTCATACCTGAGTCTACTGTTGCAGACACCATGTCAATCCATCTTGTTGAGGGTCTTACTTTTTTGTCTGATGACCTACTTTACCAAGCATGATGTCCTTTGTCAAGGAATAATCTCTCCTGATAACATGTTCAAAGTAAACCATTCTTACAGCTAAGGTATTTAACAGAAAGTTACTTTCTCTTTCTGAAAGTACTAGACCTATTGTGTAGGTCCATATTATTATGTAGAGTCACAATATTCTTCTTGTTGTTGTTTTTTAAAAAGCACTAACTTACCCACTTATAAGTGGGTAAGTTACAATATGTCACAATATCTCACAATATGTCACGTCACGTCCCCTCACTTCACATCATGTCACATTACATTGTCTCAAGCCCACTGTTGCAGCCACTGTGTCAGTCCATTTTGTAGAGATGCTTCCTCTTTTCTCTGAACCCCTACTTTACTACTGCTGAGGTCTGTGCCTCAAGAAATTTGAGGTGGCAACACCAGTAGTTTCATTCTTATCTAATTCCATTGGGTTAAAGGAAATCTGAAGCAAGGGAAGAGTGCATTACCAGGCCAGCCCTGTGGTACTATTGTGAATCGAGCAGGCTTGGTCTCTTCCCTGACTTTACAAACAATCCACTTTCAATCACTTTTGAAATGCAATATTAGTTTTCCCTTAGAGTCACAGAGAAGTGAAAACAAGAGCAATATTTAATGGCCCAGTAAAGAAGAAGGGAGATAAAGAAAGCAAGGGAGTCCTAGTATGACTATGTAGTTCAGATTCCAAATACCAGCCTCAGTCAGAAGTGGCTGTTCGGTCCCTGCCCCCAAGAAGTGAACAAAACTCATTGCCGTCGAGTCAGTTCTACTGATATCGATCCTATAGGACAGAGTAGAACTGCTCCACAGAGATCTCAAGGAATGCCTGAAGGATTTGAACTGCCGACCTTCTGGTCAGCAGCCACAACACTTAACCACTATACCACTAGAGTTTCCAAGAAGTTGACAGTCTTTATCCAACAACAGATGAATGGATAAATAAACTATGGTATATCTATTTAATGGAGCACTATGCAATGATAAACAACAATGATGATTTTAGGAAGCCTCTCATAACCTGGTTTCAATTGGAAGACATTATGTTGGGTGAAAGTAGTCAGTGGCAAAAAGGCAAATATTGCATGAGACCTCTACGGTAAGAACTTAAAAACAGACTCATGTATAGAAAAAAAGACTCTTTGATGGCTGCAAGGGTGGGGTGGGAGGGAAGGTGAGGGTTGGTTGCAGATTAGATAGTTGGTAGAAATTTGGTTGGGTGAAATCAGTGACAGTACACATTAGAATGAAGGTCAATGCGACCGGACTTCAACATAACATGAACACTCCTCCGGTCTTAACCCAATATTGCAAGGACATAGTAGCAGGGGCAGGGGTCCAGGGGCCAAACTCTCAGGGGACATCGACGTCCATTGGCATAACTAGCATATTGCTAAGAGAGTCTTCTGCACCCCATATTGGTGAGTGGCGTCTGGGGTCTTAAAAGGTAGCAAGCTGCCATCTGAGGTACACCACATAGTCCCAACTCAATAGGAACAGATGATCACCAAGGACCAAAATGACACGGGTGAAAGAGAACCCAGAAGACAGAGAGACCCACATGAGTGGGTGAGTACATCAACATGTGACCAGAGGAACCAGATGGTGCCCAGCCACCAACAGGGATAGCTGTGATGGGGCTCACAAAGTTGAGTCTCACTAGCAACATGATAGTAAAAAGGGGTGCACCCTGAGAACTCCACCAAAAGACCACAATTGATGATCCAGGGGTCCTGGGGTTCCCCTGGGAGCATGGCCCCTGATCCTGATGCTGCTCCTGTCCATAAATCATTACTGAGGTCAACTCTTTGGACAGGAATGGATTGGACTCGGGGACACAGAGTGACCATATTGTCTGTGCATTGTATTGTTCTATGCATCTACAACATGTCAGCCTGCTGACCTCTTACTGGAGGGGCTCAAGAGGGTGAAGAGGAGGGGAGAGGAGTTTGTTAGGAGGATATGACATGTATAGAACTAATAGGAGGAGTGTGCTGCCACTGGGCAGGGAGAGCAGCGGGTGCTGCACATAGGCGGGCATGCAAATTTATACTGGATTGCACACTTTCACTCAATCATGATAAGTAAAAAATAAATAAAAATAAAAAATGTTGACAGTCTTATTTGAAAAAACAACCAAACCCATTGCCTTCTAATGAGTTCTAACTATTAGTGACTCTACTAAGGCAGAGTAGAAGTGCCCCACAGAGTTTTCAAAGAGTATCTGGTGGATTTGAACTGCTGACATTTGGTTAGCAGCCATAGTACTTAATCACTGCCACCACAGTTTCCAACAGTCTTAGTAGGATGGTAAGATTTTAACATGAGGCATGATAAGCGTAGAAGGGCTAAACAGTACTAAACCAAAGGAAGGTTACAAGGTAAAGAAAGCTGACTTTCAATCCCAAACCCATTGCTGTGGACACAATTCTTATTCATAACAGCCCTATTGGACAGAGTAGAAGTGCCCTATAGAGCTTCCAAGGTTGTAATCTTTATGGAGTCAGGAAGAGTGTGTGTCAGGGTTGTATCCTTTCACCATACCTTTTTAATCTGTATGCTGAGCAAATAATCCGAGAAGTTGGATTATACGAAGAAGAACGAAGCATCAGGATTGGAGGATGACTCATTAACAACCTGCCTCGTGCAGGTGACACCACCTTACTTGCTGGAAATGAAGAAGAGTTGAGACAATGACTGCTGAAGATCAACGACCGCAGCCTTCAGTATGGATTGCACCTTAACATTAGTAAAACAAAAATCCTGACAACTGGACCGGTAAGCAACATTGTCATAAACGGAGAAAAGATTGAGATTGTCAAGGATTTCACTTTACTTGGGTCCAAAATTAATGCCCATAGAAGCAGCAGTCAAGCAACGAAAAGATGCATTGCATTGGGAAAATCTGCTGCAAAGGACCTCTTTGAAGTATTCAAAAGTAAGGATGTCACCTTGAAGACTAATACAAGCCTGACCCAAGCCATAATATTTTCAATTGCATCATATGCATGCAAAAGCAGGAACATGAACAAAGATGACAGAAGAAGAATTGATGCCTTTGAATTGTGGTGTTGGAGAAGAAGGCTGAACGTACCATGGACCACCAAAAGAACCAACAGATCTGTTCTGGAAGAAGTACAACCAGAATGCTCCTTGGAAGCAAAGATGGCAAGACTGCATCTTACATACTTTGGACATGTCAGGAAGGATCGGTCCCTGGAGAAGGACATCATGTTTGGTAGAGCGGAGGGTCAGTGAGAAAGAGGAAGATGCTCGATGAGATGGATTGACACAGTGGCTGCAACAAAGGACTTAAATATAAAAGTGATTGTGGACATGGTGCAAGACTGGGCAGTGTTTTGTTCTGTTGTTCTTAGGGTTGCTACGAGTTGGAACTGACTTGACGGTACCTAACAACAATCTTTATGGAGATGACCTGGTGGTGCAGTGGTTAAGGGCTTGGTTGCTAACCAAAAAGTCACAGTTCAAATCCACCAGGTGTTCCTTGGAAATGCTGTGGGCAGCTCTACTCTGCCCTACAGGGTTGCTATGACTTGGAATCAACTGGATAGCATTTTTTTTTAATATAGAGAACGGAGAATAACTAAAATTTTCTCTCATCCTTACCCCTACCATCTTTCCTGAAGTAGAATATTCACTCACACTCTCTTACACCTCAAAGACCCTGCAGACAGTGGACTCCACCAATTTCACTGCCCATTGCCTCAGAGGAATCACCCTCTTTAGGACATTGTCTCACCTTTTACAAAACTCTGTCCTAGAAAAGGCTTTGCAAAGCTTGACTGGGTCCAAAGTTTAAGAAGTTCTCTTTATTTTATAATTTCAAATGTTAACATCCAAGATCTTGAGTACTGGGTATCGGAATAGTAAGGGAGACTCAACACCTGTGCAAAAGAGAAAGTAGGGACACAGGGAAAAGAAAGGAATGTGGCCCCTGGTTGCTGCTCTATGAACCCAGGTTTTCAGCCTTCCTGGTAATTCTGTAAGCTACTCCAAAGCTCTTTCCCTGAGTGAACTACCCCAAATCCTTGTTTTTGCTTATATTAGCCAAAGTCAGGTTCTGTTGCTTCCGACTCAGCAACTCCTATTGATTCGTAGAGACCAGCAGCTGAAAGTGAGAAGAAAACAAGGAAGATACAAAGGAGAGGAGAGAAGAGAGACAAAGTAGCTGGATTCCACAACTGTCTCAGATCTTGAAAGAGTCTAGTCCTGATGGTGGTGTAGCGGTTAAGAATTCAGCCCCTAACCAAAACAGTGGCAGTTCTAACCTACCAGAGGCTCATGGAAGCCCTACGCAACAGTTCTATTCTGTCCTATAGGGCAGCTAAGAGTTAGAATCGACTGAACAGCCATGAGTTTAAAATAAAACCCCACCCTAACTTCACCCTTCTTGTTAACACATTCTATCTTCCTTTTAACCCAGGTGGTAACCGGTGTATTTTATTGTAATTGTATTTGTCAGGACTCTTTGAACTGCAAGTAACAAAGAGATCATTAAGTAGTAGGAACAAAAACAAAAAGTCCAGGGATAGATCTTGCTTCTGGCGTGGCTGGATTTAGAGGCTCAGATAGGCATCTGATTCTCCATCTCTCAAGCCGTGCTTTCTTCTGTGTTTCCTTCATTCTCTGAGTTTTTGCTCACAGAGACAGAGGCGCCTGTTCAAAGCTTCTGCCTTATTTTGTACCAGTTCATCATCGCAGAAGAAAGTCAGTTTGCCTTTTCCACTAGTTTCAGCAAAAGTCCCATAGTCATCAATTCTCACTTGAAAGATCTGAACTGCCCTCAATCACTGAAGCATGATTGGAAAACCGCAGTGCAGACTTGGTCGCAGACCTGTTCTTGAAACCAGGCTCAGCCCACACAAACTCCATGGAAGAAGCACGAGGAAAAATTCTTTCTCCACAGATGGCAGAGATTGCTAGCTGCCCTCCAGAACTGCTGTCCACTTCTCCCATGGTAGTAAAACATGCTTGTTTCTGTTAGGCATATGGCCACGCAGAATCAAGACTAAGTTTCTAAGGATCTCTCCCTCCTTTTATTTTTCCTTCTAAATTGTACTTTAGATGAAGATTTACAGAACACAGCACTTTGTCATTAAACAGTTGGTACACATTGTTTTACGACATTGGGTGACAGCCCCACAACAGGTCAACACTCTCCCTTCCCAGCCCCAGGTTCCTTATTACCAGCTTTCCTGTTCCCTACTGCCTTTCAGTTCTTGCCTCTTGGGCTGCTGTGCCCCTTAAGTTTCATTTTCCTTTGGCTAAAGGATGAACCTCAGGAGTGAATTCATTACTGAGCTGAAAGGGTGTGGGACCATACTCTCGGGGTTTCTCCAGTCTCTGCAGTCTCTGTCAGGTCATCAAGTCTGATCTTCTCTAAGGATCTCTTGGAGCTAGAAAGCCAGGTGATAAAAGTTCTGACCAACTGGATATAAGAAGTAATGTGAGCAACTTCCAGGACATATCCTGAAAGGAGGATGGCATGTTTTTCTCCTTGTCTTCCTTCCTGGATGGCCATAAAGTGGACATGAGAGTTGGGGGCTGAAAATGTCATTTTAGACTACAGGGTGACCTTAAACTGGAGGAAACACATGGTAGAGCAACAAGATAGAGGGACCCTGGGTCTCTAGCATTGTGGAGCGTCCATATACACTCCTGATCATCTTTCCTGGACCTATATCTCATTTCAGTGAGCATTATTTGACCATTATAGAACCCAAGATGATCTGACTTGATATTCCAAAAGGAAAATTATGGCGGTACTACCAAAAGAGGTATCAGTGCAGAGGGTATGGGACAGGCACATCCACTGTCTCACTCCCTAAAAATCCTATGCACAATCATGGTTATTACTCTTTTAAAGAGGAAAAGATCACTGGCTTGGATACATCTGAAGTGTCCAGGAATTTCAGAGTTTATGGACCCCAAGATAAAAAATAATAAAAAATCATGCCAAGTACAGAATCATAAAAAATAATTGTATACACATTTATTCATAAAAAATTGCTTGTCAGAGTGGATTACTCCATGTTTAGCCTTGTAGTTTTAACAATGAAGTGCACAAATAGTAGGTTCATGATGTGAAAATTGCTGAAAGTATACGTTAGAGCTCCTTTCAACATTGCTTTGACATTTTTATTAATAATTTGAATGAGGAATTAATTAAATAGTAATCAAACATGGAGATGACATGACGCCAAGAGTGGTTGATGCATTAGGTACTGAAGTACAGAAGCACAGAAGCATCAGAACCCCAGCAGGTTTTTGAGGCTACTGAATTATAACTCTGGAAACCCTGCTGCAGACCAAAAGATTGGCAGTTCAAATCCACCAAGCACTCCTTGGAAACTCTATAGGGACACTCCTACTGTGTCCTATAGAGTTGCTATGAGTCAGAATCAACTCTACGGTGGTGGGTTTGGTTTTCAATTATAACTCAAGGACCCTTGGAGACATGGTGATTAAGCACTCAGGTCCTAAGTGAAAGGTCAGCAGTGCAAACTCACCAGCAGCTTCACAGTAGAAAGTTGTGACAGCCTGCTTCCCCAAAGATTTACAGTTTTGGAAACCCTATTGGAGAGTTCTACTCTATCCTGTGGGATTGCTATGAGTCAAAATCAACTTAATGGCAACAGGTTTAGTTTTAGAATCACGGCTCCCTACTTTATAAGTGAAGAAACTGAGACTCAGAGAAGTCAACCTACTTGCCCAAGGTACATTTGGAATCAAGGGTAAAGCTGAGATTCAGTCTTGCTACCTTTTCTTTTTAAACAATTGAGAGCTACATCACAACTCAAGAGTCAAACGGAGATAAAAAAAAAAAAAACTGGAGCAGTGAGTTGATGAGACAAGATGAAATTTAATCAGGTCAAATGTGTAAGGACCTGCATATTGGGTCCCAAAAAGTACACTGTATAAGCACAGTATGGGGTGGATGTGTCTTCATCATTAGCACTTGTAAGAACCACTTAGAGAGACGTTACTTGGCAGCAAGCTTGATACGTCAGCAGTGTGATGGAGCCACAAGAGAAAAGATAGTGGGGTCTTAGGGGGAATTACTAGAAACAGAGTTTTCAGAAGACAGGAGATAGTCCCCTTGAACTTTTCAGTCTACACTTGAAAGTCCTCGCTCAGACTCAGGTGCCAGACTTTAGAAGAGATACAGGCAAATTAGTTCACACCAGCTAGAGAAGTCTCTCACAGTATCACTCAAAGGCAAGAAGTTAGGGAGCTGCAAAGCACTGTCATTAAGAGCTTAAGTCTTGGAGTCAGACTTTCTGGGTCTAGTTTCAGAGCTACCAATTACCAAATGTGTGTTCTCAAGGCCTTAATTTCACTGTCAGTAAATTAGGAATTATAATAGCACCTATCTCTGAAGATAAATGAGGTAGTGCAGATCAAGTGATTAGTGTGTTCACTGGCACAAAACAAGAACTCAATAAACATTAGCTACTCTTAGAATTAAGAAAGAGCAGTGATGCAGGGATAAATAGGGATAATGGTAACAATCTCATAGGATCATGGTGAATATTAAATAAGTTAACATGTTCCAAGTGTTTGGCACAAAGTTGGTAGCTTTTATTGTTACCTATAGTAGAGGTATTGGTTAAAGGTTTCTAGGGATGGGCCTGGTTTAGGATCAAAATATTCCGTGGCTTGAGGTAAGGGTCATACAGTCTGATCAGGTTATATCCTGAATGAAGGTGCTCAGTTACATCCTTAATAAGGATGCTGCGCCAGTGGCTGGGGGAAGGGAGGGATTGCGCATGGTTAGTTTGATTGCTTGCTAAGGTTAGCCATTCAACCCCACCCAGAGGTACCTTGGAAGAAAGGCCTGAAGATCTATTTCCAAAAGGCCATGGCCTTGTAAACTCTATGGAACACAGTTCTACTCTGCAACACTCACCGTGAATTAGAAGCGACTCCACAGCAACTGTTTGTTTGTTTGTTGGGTTTTTTGGAGGGTGTGTGTGGGACTTGATGGTGGTCATTCACACATTTTATTGGGGGTACTTATTCGGTGAATACCTGGGCACCGTGATTTGGCATTGTCGTTGGGATGTAACTTTGCTCAGTTTTTGGCCGCGGTCATCTTGGCCCGTTTTGAACAAGGTTCTGACGAAGTGGTTTAAGTGTGGTCATTCAGGGCAGTACTGGGGTGGTCACTGAGGACTGTCTTGTGAGTACTCACTTAGGGGGCGCTCATGGTGAAATGGCTCGTGGATAAGCCCTAAGCTGCTTTTGCTGTTTCCTCTTCCTAGAGCCACTGCGAGACGAGCCCGCCCAGCAAGCGGCTTCTTGGAGCTTTCCAACGCCATGGGACAGTTTCCTGGGAGTCGCCCGCCGCTAGGGGGCAGACGCGAAGAGCGGAACCCCGTGGGTCCGAGTCATCTCCTCGGGGGGCTCGCTCTCCCGCCTCGTTCCCAGCAAGATGCGGGCTGGCAGGTGTGGGGTGCGTGTTTCACGTGTGTGAGACAGAGCGAGCCGCCCCGGGTGTGAGTCAGCGGGAAGGGGGGCGCTAAGGAGCTCGATGTACAGTCACGGAATCTCACTCACGCTCGGCACCTTCACCCATCCGTCTAGAGCCGGTCCCAGTCCCGCGTGTGCGCACACCGCACGATGTCCGATTTGGGGGTGTTTGTCTGTTTGGTGGCACAGCTGGGGAGGGGGTAGTGTTCCTATAGGTGATTTTATACCCAGCTTAGGAGATTTTCTGCCCCTCCCAGCCCTGGGTGGATGTAGGGGTGTGTCTGGTCAGGGTGCCTGTGTGTACGTGTGTGCGTGTCTGTGTCTGTGTCCGTGGTGGAAGGGTGTATCAGTGTAGGGTGGTTGCATCTGCGCTCGGATTATTTGCCAGGGTCTGGATACGGGTGAGATCTCGCCCTAGGTTCCCCCTCCGGGTGTCGAGAGGCCGGTGAGATACGGTGTCCACCCTGCTGATGCACTAAACGCTTTTCGACATTCTCCCTTCACCACCCGTCGCTGTCCAGGGTTCCCTGAGGAGCTGCCTGCGTAAAGAGGGTCCAGGATGGTGTGTTCCTGGGAGAAGTAAATGAGTGCGGGAGCAGGGGCGGGCCGGTCCCCGGGCGCGGCGCGGGCTCGGGGGACCCGCGCGGCTGACGTCAGGCGACTCCTTAAATAGAGCCGGCAGCGCGCTCCGCTCGGCATTTCCCGAGGAGCCAGAGCCGGGCCGGCGCCAGCGCCACCGTCCGGTCCGCCGCCAGCCCGCACCTCCGCGCCGCCGCCAAACGTTCTGTAAAAGGCGCTCAGAGGACCCGGAATGGGGCTTTGGGCGCTGGGCGCTCTCGGAACCCGGCACCGGTAGGAGCCGAGGAGATCCTAGAGCCTCTCGGCCACTTGGAGCCCCCGCGCCTCGGGCGAGGAGATGCTGGAAGCGCAGCCACCAGTTCCCGAAGGAGCCGCCGCCCCCGGGGATCCCTGGACATGGTGCACATCCAGGCCACCAGCGCCTGGAGCAGACAGCGCCCCCTTCGCCTGACCCGCACGTCCCTATCCGCTCTGCCTGAATCTTTCACAGGCCACAGGGCCAAAGCCGCTCCGCCGTTTGTGTCCCCTCGGAAACCATGACCCCCGGCGCGCGCTCATGGAGCCATGGCCTATAGGGTCCTGGGCCGCGCGGGGCCACCTCAGCCGCGGAGGGCGCGCAGGCTGCTCTTTGCCTTTACGCTGTCTCTCTCCTGCACTTACCTGTGTTACAGCCTCTTGTGCTGCTGCGACGACCTCGGACAGAACCGCCTTCTGGGCGCGCCTAGCTGCCTCCGCGGTCCCAGCGCGGGCGGCCAGAAACTTCTCCAGAAGTCCCGCCCCTGTGATCCTCCAGGGCCGACGCCCAGCGAGCCGAGCGCTCCCAGCGCGCCCGCCGCCGCCGCGCCCGCCGCTCGCCTCTCCGGTTCCAACCACTCTGGCCCACCGAAGGTGGGCACCAAGCGGCTGCCCCAAGCGCTCATCGTGGGCGTAAAGAAGGGGGGCACCCGGGCCGTGCTGGAGTTTATTCGGGTGCACCCTGACGTGCGGGCCCTGGGCACAGAGCCCCACTTCTTCGACAGGAACTACGGCCGCGGGCTGGACTGGTACAGGTAAGGCAGGGGAGCCCAGCTTCGCGCACCGGGTCTCCAGTCGGCTTAGCCTTGGAGCCGTCTCTTGGTGCTTCCTCCTCCCTTCAACCCAGCTCGCTGTGTGGGTTCGTGCTGACACTGGGTTTATCTTGAACTTCTCAGTGATTACCTAGGCGGGGCACACTGTTTTTTAAACTGCAAAGGGCGTTCCCTGTTGTCTCTAGAGCCTCCAGAATGGAGACCTCTAGACCAAACCAGTGGCGTGGTTAGAAGGCTGTATGCAGGCTTGGGGGTGCAGCAGGGTGTCCACGGGAGGGGTAGGCCAGGCCTGCCCTCTCCTGACCCGCCTGCAGCTCTGACCCGGTCCCCGGTTTCTGGGGGACCCTGGGACGCGAAAAGGCAGGCCAGACCCCCCTTGTGGTAGGGCTCCGCGCTTGGGCGAGGTCCCCACCGTTCAGGCCAAAGGAGAGGCAGCCTGAGGTCTCTGGATGAAATAGACCCCTTCGTTCTAGTCTGGCTGTCAGCTCCTCTTACTAGAGTTAAGAGGCTTGGTTACTCAGACGTGGACCAGTCGTCTTAGACAGATGGGAAAAAAAATCTGCATTCGAGTCTTGGCAAGTTCCTTAAACTCTCTGATCCTTGACTTTCTCATCTACACAATGGGCACGATACAAGTCCTTGACCTGTCTGCCTGCCAAGGCCTTTCTAAAGTGTTTTAAAAGTGTACTAAAGATGTTTCGAAGGCTTCTAAACCAAGAGCCAGAAAGTAGACTTGGGAATACTTGGGGATGTCAGAAAAAAGGCTGTTCATGATCCCGGGGGAGCCAGTTGGTAGTAGCTTGTCCATTCTGTCACGGGAGAGCCTGAGATGAGAGTTACTAAGACTATGATGGTGTCTGGGGACAGACTGAAGCTTCTGTAACATGCCAGTCCCTTCTGTTTAGTACTCATCAACTTTCCAAGCACTGTCTGGTGCTGAAGTATCAAATTGCCCCACATACGTATGGTTCTGGTCATCTGTGGGGTGAGATGGTGTATGGGCTCTCCACAGCACATTCACTTGCCCCCTTGAAGTCTTTCTGGAAATGTCTGCATAGTAATGGAACTGGGGAGGGGTAATGTGTTAGTGGGCACAGCACCTGAGGCTAATTTTTAATAAAAGTAAGCCCTTTAGGCAGTAAGAGGGTCATAAGCATATTGGGCAAAGGTCAACAATTTCATCTGAAGGGAAACCCCTATGATGGGCTGGTAATATGGTGCCTTGGATTTGCAAGAAGAGTGGGATACAAGACCAACTTGTCACCATTTACCAGTTAGCCCTGGTTTGCAGTGGTCATGGTTATGGGGACAAGTGGTGTGGCAGGTGCCATCCTCAGGAAGCAGACACATCATCTGTCTGCACCTGAACCCAGTGGGAGTGGCCCCAGAACCATTCTGTTTGGTTAATGGGGTACGGTGGCATAAGGTGACAGATCTGGCTCAGTGCCAGTGATGATGACCCTTGGCACTTTCCAAATGGTGATCTGCAGGCTTCCCATCTGGGTATTTGAGGATACTCTCTGAGCCAGACCCCAGGGAAGATGCAGCAGACGCATTAGACAGCACAGCCTGGTGAGGGCTGGCCGTGGTCACACTCTAATGCATGCCAGGGTTTCCTCGATGGAAAGTCTGAAGATCATTATGCAACCCTTTGCCGATGTAAAGTGCCTTTTAAGTGTAAAATAGCAAAATTCCACGCATCTGGCTTTTGGATACATTGCCCTCTGGCAATGTCCCCTGAACCCAGATTCTCTTATCTCCTTCTTCTCCCTCTACCACCCTCCAACATATCTCAGGCTTCCTTCTTGGAGCCCGTGTCATTCAGGGATGGCTGCTTTTTATTTTTAACCTTGGCATGTGTGATTCTAAGCCAGCTTAGCTGTGAACCTTAGAGATGGGAGCCGTGCCTTTTTTTTTTTTTTTTTTTAGCACATTTGGATTCTGCTAAAATTCTCAGCAGAGTCTTGGTAGGTTTTATTTAACATCAAGCACGCTGACAGCTCCACTTCTCTGTCTGCTCCCCCCCTTTTCTGAGTATCAGTTGCCCCCCATTCCTGCTCTGTAATGCTTAGCTTGGAGGTCTGGGTACCAACCCTCCTATTCTCACCAGCCTGTGGACAGCTAGGAACCTGAAGCATCAAGAGAGGCTGTGTGGTGTGCGCTTCTTTCAGTTGTCACCGAAAGAGTCAAGGACCTCAATGTGGATTGCCATTTCTGCACAAGTTAGTGCTGCTCTGTTTGGATGCTGTTTTCGCAATGTCCAGAACATTTCTCTCTGTGTGTTTTATCTTTTATGGTCATACGAGTCCCCATTGCCATCAAGTCAGGTCCAACTCATAGTGACTCTGGAGGTCAGAGGAGAACTAACTACCTTGTAGAGTTTCCAAGGAGCACCTGGTGGATTTGAACTGCTGGGCTTTTGGTTAGCAGCACTTAACCCACTATGCCACTAGGGTTTCTGATCATACAAGTAATATGCATTAATTGCAGAACTGATAGGGAATTCTGGAAACCTTTAGTAACCATGTTCTCACTTTAGTCCTGAGTTTCATGAGGTAGGTAGGGCAGATAACATGATAATCCTTCATCTGCCCACTGCCCTTATCATTTCATGGATGTGATAACTGCAGTCCCCCAAAACAGAGCAGAGAGAATGGAGCCATAAAGCAAGCTTGTGACGTTTAGGACCCAAGTCAGTGGTCTGTATTACTCCACAAAGATAGATGCACACACGTGTGTGTGGGAGGGGGTGGGTGTGTATACATGTCCAGCCAAGGGCTCTAACCACGGCTCTCCACAGCATGTACCATAAAGCCAGTGCCTGGCAGGTGGACATGGCCGTAGCATCCTGCACCACTGCGATGGAGTGTGCTTTCTAAGGGTGGAGTTGCAGGCAGTGCATCTTGTTATGATTTGCGCTCATTAAGCCCCTGTAGCTAATGTCCTGGGCCATGAGGCCCACATCCAGATAGAGAATGTTAAAATCAAAATGCTTTGCCATCAAACCAACAGAAAGACTCCTTTCTGTGGGCTGTGGTTGTTGTCAACTGCTGCCAATCAGCCCCCAAATCATGGCAACCCCATGCACAATGGAAAAAAACACTGCCCAGTCCTGTGCCTTCCCCTTGGTCGGCCGAAGATCAGATTGCTGTGATTCCTAGCGTTTTCCTTGGCTGATTTTGGGAAGTGGATTGCCAGATCTTTCTTCCTAGTGCAAGCCTGCAAGCTCCACTGAAACCTGTTCAGCATCGTAGCAACACACAAGCATCATAGCAACATGCAGGCCTCTGCTGACAGATGGGTAGTGACTGGGTAGTGACTGTGCACTGGCTGGGAACTGAACCCAGAGCTGTTGCATGGAAAGAAAGAATTCTATCACTGGATCACCAATAACTTCCTTTCTGTGGATAAATGGAGATTAGCCAAGAGATGACAAAGGCAGGGTGGCGCATGCAGCAGCATGGCCAGAGAGACTACAAGTCCAAGTGTGTACTTTCCTCTCCTCCTACCTCACTTCCACCTCCGGACCTCTCTCATGAGAAGTTTTTCCAAGAGCCCACCACTAACGCTTACCTCACCTATGCATCTGGCCTGGGTTCTGCTCTCCAGGTCTTCTCCCGAAGCTGGGCCTGTGGGGTGGAATGGGCTAGCTGATTGAATAGGTAGGCAAACTGAGACCAGAGTAGGACCTGCTGTCCGAAGACCAAAGGTAGCTAGCCACCTAGATGCTGTCCTATTGCACTTCCCGAGTCTGGGCTTCCCTCTCGTAGGATGGGGACTGTAGTAACTATCATTGAAATTTGTTTGGAAGAATGAATGAAACAGTGTGTGTGAACGTACCCAAACAATTATATGCCATGTAACAATAAAACATCAATGTTACTGCTATTGTCATTACCACTGCTAAAACCAGTGCTGTGGATTGGATTCCAACTCATGGGGACCCCTTGTGAGCAGAACTGTGATCCATTGTGTTTTCAGCAGCTGATGTTTCAGAAGTAGATTGCCAGGCATTTTTTTCAAGGCACTTTTGGGTGGACTCAAACCTTCAACCTTCTGGTTAGGAGCCAATCATATTCACGGTGACTCCTTTGGACCCTCCGGGACTCGTTATTACTTCTATTGCTTCCATAACAACTCTTCTGCTGCCACCATTGGTACCACTGGTATTGTAACTATCACTATGGTAACTGTCAGTCTGAGTCTTACTGCTGTTACCAGATGGGAAGAGAATTAACAACCTGCTGGAAAAGTCATTCTGTGATAGACAGAGAAAGGGTCCCGGCTCTGAATTCTGCTTTCAACTCTGTCCTTAACTTTTCTTTTTCATCTTCTCTTCTTTCTTCTTTCTCTCCTGTCTTTCACATTAAGAAAAGTCAATTTCACTTTTTCTGGGAGTTAGTGTTCTTACCTTTAAAATGGGTACAATACCTGTCCTGATTTACAGTCTTGCAAAAATCAAGTAAGACAGCTATGCAGAAAGACTTCTCCGGCTGTGAGGGTATATTTAGGACATTGCTGTTTTACCAAGGTTTGGATGCGAGACAGAATATTCAGCGTCTTCATCTTTTTTTATAGATACAAAAGCTGTGCCGTGTCCGGTAGCTGTTAGAGTCTTAACGGAAGCTGAGTTTTGTCTAAACTGTTCTCAGTTTTTTTTTTCCTTTCATTTTGAGGGGTAGGGTAGGGGAGCTGCAAAGAAGATGAGACTGTTTTCTAAATGTATTGAAATGACAACCAGGGTAAGTTAATACATGAGAATTGACTCCGTGCTGTGGTGTCAAAATTCTAATACTCAAGCCTGTTCTATAAATTTTGGACTCCATTTCACAACTCTGGTTATTTATTTGTTCAGCGTCAATGGTGCTCTTAGGAATGTAAAACAGACAAAACACAGAAAACACAGTCTTTGTCCCAGAGGCAAGAGTAAGTAAGAAGGAGAATAAAGGCCACAGAATGAGGTCTGTTGAATTATCCAGCTTGTTTCCATCAAGAAATCAAATTCTGATAGCAAAGCCAGACTCTAGAAAGGCAAACTGTTGCAAGAGATAAAACCAAAAGCAGGAGGTAAGGCATTTTTGCATGAAGTGTTTAATGCAGAAAGCTTTGCTATTTCTTAACAGCCCTCACCAACACGTGAAATAGGCTGATCTGTGCTCCTTTGGGCGTGCACAGATGCATGGATCTGTGTGCGTGCACCACCACCTCCCACCCCCCGTGTGCCCTCACATCCGCTGTTATGATATCTGTGCAGACACACATCTCTATAAGCAGTTTTCCTGCCTTGGTCTAAGAGGATGTCACGTACTCTGATTAAATGAAACCACTGAGTCCACAAATCTACCATCCATCTTGTAGTCCCCTGTCAACCTCGCAACCCGCCAGAGATGTAATAGTTAGTTCCAGAACATGTACAGTTCTTGTCAGGCACCAAGGAACATTCAGGACCGGCGAGCACAACTGTCAGTGCTCAGGAAAGCTCTCTGAAGAGAGGACTTTGTTTTCCCCTGGAGCCTAGAGAGATGGTGGGTGGGAGAACTGAGAATGAGGAATGGCTTTCCCCAAAGCCTTTGGTGGGTGGATATTGAGGAGGGAAAGACCCCTTCCACCTCCAGTGAGTTTCAGCTGGCACACCTTGCTAAGACAGTATTGGGTGCTAAAATCTGAAGATACCATATGTCACAGATACTAAGAAGCACTTTTTCCCCCCACATTTTAACATCTCTGAAATTAGGATGTATCTTCCACTGATAGTGTCTTAAATTCTATGAGATCTGATGCTTCAAATTGGTTAGAAGCCCTCTCCCTCCACAAATGCCCTCTGACCTGAAGGCCTAGCTTGCTCATTTGATCCTGAGACCCACTGGATCTTCCAAAGAGCAAGCAACTCCATGCTTCATGCCTGACACAGCAGGGAACCCCCTCTTCTGATTGGTCAAGGAGTGATAGCCATCTTAAATGTCACTCAGGCTGTCACCCTAAAAAATTCTGTCTTGAAATGAGGGAAAGTAGCTGATACCCACCAGGAGATTACAAGATGCCATGGGGGGCACATTCTTTTGTGGGCTTCTGTTAAGAGGTGCTCGCTGTGCTGCTTGAATATGTGGGGGCACTTCCCAAGGGTCGCTAACAGGTTCAAGATGGAATCGGGGGCCAACAGATAGTCTTCATGTGCGCTCGCTAAGGTGCTAATGTGCAGTGCTGTAGAATCAGTTTCGTCCCTTTGCTGAGACCTCCGTGAGTCACTCCTGAATGACTGAGTGACAGGGTGGGTGGGGAGGAGGCGGACGCACAGCTCCCTATTGATCTGGAGCCACGGGGGGACTTGGAGTAGAATCTGGGACTCAGCAGCACAGGAAGTGGGCGCAGAACACATGAGCTGTGAGTCAGGCTGCAGGGGTCTGAAAGGTCACACAGCCAACCTAAATCAGTGGGACTCTCTGGTCTCCTCCAGAGCTAACCCCAATGCCGGTTAATCCATTAATTTGTCAAACGCCTACCATTTGCCAGGCTCAGTGCCAGCCTGCTGTGGGCTGGGCTTTGCTGCCACTTTGTCCTTCTAATGGGTTGTGCTGATGGGCTGAAGTGCTTTGTAGTCCACGGACAGCTTGACGAGGTGGGTAAAAGCCACCAGTGAGTGGAAATAACTTTGCATTTCAAAGGTAATTGCTGCCTGTCAAACCACACAGCTGGGCTGTTGGTCCAGTCCTGCACTCACAGAGACCTTCTCAGTGGGACACAGGGGGAAGACAAGGGGCAGAGGGGCTGTCACTGGACATATAGGGGACACGGCCAGAGGCATTGGTTAGGTGTTCTGGGCTTGAGCATCACAGGCACATGGCCTGTGGGTGTATATTCCCAAGCTTTTGGAATCAGTGTAACTCAGTAGTTTCATCTCAGTGCCCGCAGCCACCAGCTCCAGAGAACTAACAGTGTCTGCTCCTGGGCCTCTCTGCCATCTTCAGGGGGCAGGGGACGGGCATAGCTCTCACATTCCGACTCATGGCAACCTCATGTGTTACAGAGTAGAACTGCCCCATAGGGTTTTCTTGGCTGTAATCCTTACAGAGGCAGATTGCCAGGACTTTCTTCCGTGGTGCTGCTGGATGAGTTTGAACCTCCAGCCTTTGGATTAGCAGCCAGTCGCAAGCCACTTGTGCCACACAAGCTTCTCACACGTTCTTGGGAGGCACCATGTCCCAGCGTCAGACAGTCTTGCACCATCTTTGTGGTGCTTAGCAAATCTTACCACTATTTCTGCTTTTCTTTTCTTAAAAGAAAAAAAAAAAAAAAAAGAAAACCAAACTCACGGCCACCGTGTCGATTCTGACTCTAGGAGAGAGCAGAACTGCCACACAAGGTTTCCAAGATTGTCATCTGTACAGAAGCAGACCACCAACTTTTTCTTCTGAGGAGCAACTTGTGGATTTGAAATACCAACCTTTTGGCTAGTAGCCAAGCACTTAACCACTGTGCCAGCAAGGACACTTTTCTTTAATTAAAAACTTTTTTTTTTTCTGTAGAGAACTAGGTTTATATTTTCCTTTGGTTTGTGTCTTTTAGAATAGATAATATATTCATATAATGTCAAATTCAAAGATGACAAAGGATATTCTGTGAAAATTAGTCCCATTCCTTCCCACCAAAAAGCAGCAACGGTTACATATTTCTCTGTATCCTTCTAGAGATACGCTCTGCTTTTGTAAACACAGCCCACATTATGCAAATATAGTTAAAATAAACATTTTTAAAAAGCAACCTTATTTAAAAGCCACTCTAAATGGAAAACTAGCATCACTTTCCATAATTAGAAAGTAATCATAAAAATAAATGGAATGAAAACAAAACAAATATCACTGAATTTTCGCTACCTAGTATAGCCTGGAGTATTCCCAGCCTGCAACCTGGTCTCTGTTTTTGTTTTAAATGTATGTTAGCGTTACAGAGCAGTTAAAGAAATTCTAACATCCGTGTGTGACTTTTCTGCTTGACGTACTCAGAAGGAATGAAAGGGAAGTGGAAAAGACAACCCATTTTCTCACTGTCCAGTTCACTGTTATCTAGTAGGCTGTGTAGCAAGCACCTAGAACTGTTGAGATGGGGTACACAACCCACACCACGGGAAACACTGCTAGACTTTGCAGCAAATCCAGCTTAGGTAAATGCAGTGATGTTTATAACATTCCAGATTCCTTTGATGTGTTAATGATTGAGAGAGACAAGCCAAAGGAAAATGCAGAACAAATTTGAGTATTAAGGGAAACGTTTGGACTTGCAGTATTTATGAGAGTGTCTGGTCTTCAGAAGAACTGGATTCCTCGAATAAAGAATTTACCCAAAAACCCATTGGTGTCGAGTCAGTTCTGACTCAGAGTGACCCTGTGGGTTGCAGAGTAGAACAGCTGTGTAGGGTTTTCTTGACTGCCATTTTCACGAAAGCAGATTGCCAGGCCTTTCTCTTGAGATACTGCCGAGTGGATTTGATTCACCAACTCTTAGGTTCGTAGACAAGCACAAGGTGTTTGCTCCCTCCATGTACTCGAATAAAGGGTATGATAGGTCTTCTAAGGGTAAACACACACACATGAGGTTACTACTGGTTTCTTGGCTATTCCCACTGGCATGAAATCATCAGTTTTCCCATGGTTATCGTATCTACCTGGGTTATGTACCTGCAGGCATCAGTCTTGCAAAAGCCCGAGATAACGTCGTTTTCATTATGAAATCGGCAACTTACAGGAAAAGAGCTTAAGGCTTTTTTTTTTAAAGACTCATGTTCCTTTTTAAAAATCTCAAGACACTGAGTTCCTTTTCTTGGGCTCTGTGATACCTGGCATGAGGCTCAACCATGGTGGTAGGGTAGAGTGTGGGGTTTGTTTTCCCTGACAGCTTCATCTCACTGCATAAAGAGAGGAGGCAAATGCAGGTTTTTTTTCATTGCTTGGTGCAAACTTTTTATTCTACCTTCATAAGAAGAGCTCCACTGGGGAAAACTGACCCTGAAACTTCTCTTGTGTTGCTAACAGAAGCAACTTAGGGGGTGGGTGTCCACGATGGTAGGGCTCCGCATAAACCAGCTGCCACCAAGTTGATTCTGACTCATGAAGACCTCATTTGTGCCAGAGTAGAACTATGCTTTGTAGGGTTTTCAGTGGCTGATTTTTTTGGAAGTAGATCTCCAGGCTTTTCTTTCGAGGTACCTCTGGGTGGATGGCAACTTCCAAACTTTTGGTTAGTGTTGTTGTTATTGTTAGGTGCCATCAAGTTCATTTCAATTGGTTGTAACTCCATGTGACAGAGTAGAAGTGCTCCATAAAATTTCTTGGGTTGTACCCAAGATCACCAATTCTTTCTTCCATGTAACTGCTGGGTGGGTTAGAATTGCTGAGCTTTAGGTTGGCCACTAAATGTTTAACCATTGTATCACCAGAGCTCCTTTTTGGTTAGTAGCCGAGTGCATTAACCATTTGTACCACACAGGGACCTCAGATCATCATAAAAACCTACAAGGAGGTCGCTTCCCACCAGTTCAAGGTCCCACCTGGCCTTGATGCTCAGTGCTGGACAAAGGAACTCCAGGTCTACCTGAAGCCAGTGGAGAGATGAGCAGACCTAGAAGCAGTGCTTCCTGGGGGAATAACGGAAAGACAGAGCATGGAGAAGAGAGGGAGAGCAGCCCAGAATTCAAAGGCATGGGTGGGATAAACTCAAGGGAGAGAGATAAAGAGACAAGCTGCTAGGGGAAAGTGTGTGATCATGGTAATGGAAAGCTCAGGTTCTGGAGTCAGAATGAACAGGTTTGAATCCAGCTGCACCACCAGTCAGGTGTGTGTCCAACACAGTTTGTCTCTCTGTACCTCAGTTCCATCCATAAACTGGGACTCACCCTAGTGGCCACCATGCGTGGCTGCTGTGAGGTTGAATGGAGTGATTCAATGTGAAAACACTCAGAAAACTTCTGCTAGATGGAATGTGTCCAGTAAATGTTAACCTAAACCAAACCCACTGCTTTAAAGCCAATTCCAACTCAAGCGACCCTATAGGATAGAATGGAACTGCCCCACAGCGTTTCCAAAGAGCCCCTGGTAGATTTGAACTGCCAACCTTCTGGTTAGCAGCTGTAGCATTTAACCACAGTATCACCTGTAAGTGTTAGCTGCCATTACCAAAAAAAAAAGTTGCCTTCAGGTTAATTCTGACGTGTGGTGAGCCCGTGTGTGTCACAGTAGAATTGTGCTGTGCAGTGTTTTTAGTGGCTGTTCTGCAGAAGTAGATCACCAGGCCTTTCTTCTGATGTGCCTCTGGGTAGACTTGAATTCAGAACCTTTTGGTTGGCAGTGAGAATTCCATTCCTCACTCATTCCTTCCTCATACCTTTACTGAGCTCAGTGCTGAGGACCTAGAGATGAATAAAATGCAGCTCTTGCTGCAAGGATCTTCATGGATTGGTGACTTCTGAGGTATTTATGGAAACATTTTACACATGTCAAATAGTGATAGGTACATAACAGAACTACAGGATGAGTTTGATATGATAACATGGAAAGTAAATCCTATTGAAGGAATCATGGAACACTTCCTGGAGGAGGTGGTGTATTATTTGGCTTTAATGGGCAGATAAGCTCTCTTTAGAAAGAGATCTTGGTTGGGGAGCTTAGTAAAAGGGATATCCTATAGGGCTGTTGCTTCTAAATATATTTATTCTAAGATTTCACCTCTGATCACAGTCAAATCTAAGATTGAAGTTGTCTCAGGTCACATTAGTTTTGTATTTACTGACCACTTCATGTGGAAACCCTGGTGACATAGTGGTTAAGAGCTACAGTTCAAATCTACCAGGCGCTACTTGGAAACTGTATGGGGCAGTTCTACTCTGTCTTATATGGTCACTGTGAGTCAGAATTGTCTTAAAGGCAATGCTTTTATTATTATTATTATTATATTTAGTCATTATGCGCCATGTACTGTGCTAAGCCCTGGTAAAATGAAGATAGGAAGGAACATCAGTCCTTCAGGAGCTGGAGGGGCAGATGAGTAAAACATTTGTCAGATTGTAAAACTTGCAGAGGGAGATAAAGTTCCATGTTGTGGGGACACAGAGGGCGCCCTTCACTCAGCATGAGTCAGAGGGCTTTCTAGGGAGTGGATGCTGAAACTTCAGGGTTGTAGTCACTAGACAGAGATCAGCGAGCAAAGCAGACAAAAATATCTATCCCCGTACTTACAGAAACCCTGGTGGTGTAGTAGTTAAGTACTGTCTTTACTAACCAAAAGGTTGGCAGTTTGAATCCACCAGTTGCTCCTTGGAAACTCTATGAAGCAGTTCTACTCTCTACCCTATAGGGCCACCATGAGTTGAAATCAACTCCAAAGCAGTAGGGTTTTTTGTTGTTGTTGTTGCTTGTTTTGTTTTTAATTCTTATGTCAGATGGTGAAAGAGCCACGGAGAAATGCACAGAAGGGTGGGAGCACTTGATGAGAGTGTTGTGATTCTGAATAGGATAGTTAGGGAAGGCCTCCCTGAGAAGGTGATATTTAAGCAAAGATCTGAAGCAGGTGAAGAGGCAAACCATGCTGTGATCTGGGGAAGGAACTTTGTAGGTAGGGAGAAAAAAAAAAAACGTTGCTATTGAGTCGATTCCAGCTTGCAGTAACAGAGTACAGCTGACCTCATAGGCTTTCCAAGGAGCAGCTGTTGGATTCCGGCTGCTGACATTTTGGTTAGTGGCTGAGTCTGCAACCACTGTGCCACCAGGGAGGGGACCACAAATGCAAGGGCTTTGAGGACACAAGGTAGCCAATAGAATTAAGGTCTGTTAGGGACCAGTCTGACTGGAATGGAGTGGGAGGAAGGAGAGTGCTAAGAGGAAATCTCAGAGAGGTAATAGGGACCAGATTAAACTGAAACTTCCACTTTTATGCTCAGTAAATGGAGAGATATTGGATGGTTTGGAGCAAAGAAATGGTATGATCTGACTTGTTAAAAGGTCCACTTGGGCTGCTATGGGGAAGAACGTGGGTGGACATGGAGAAACTGTTTATAAAAAAAAACAAAAACCTGTTGCCATCGAATCGATTCTGACTCATAGTGAGCCTATAGGACAGCGTAGAACTGCCCTTTAGAATATCCAAGGAGTGCCAGGTGGATCTGAGCAGTCAGTCAGCCTTTTTGGTTAACAGCCCTAGTAGCAGTTACTGTTACAGCTCCAGGGTTTGGGCTACCTGCAGTAGTAGTTGCCAAGGTAATGATAAAAACAGAACAAAAACAAACACCAAACCCATTGCTGTTGAGTTGATTCCAACTCATACAGACCCTACAGAGCAGACTAGAACAACCCCATAGAGCTTCCAAGCTGGCAGATACAGATGGCCTCGGGGAGCTAAAAGTGGACCAGTACCAGTTGCCATCATGTCAACTCTGAATCATGGTCATTCCATGTGTCTCAGAGCAGAACTGTCTTCCATAAGATCTTCAGTTGTGGATTTTTCAGAAGTAAATCACCAAGCTGTTTTTCCTAGAGGCCTTGAGTGGGGCGGGGAACTTGAACCTCCAACTTTTTGGTTAGCAGATGAGCAAATTAGCTGTTGGTACCACCTGGGCACTCCAGAAGTGGACACATGCTGATATATTTTGACAGTGCAATGGCAACATTTGCTAATGGATTGTATGGGGGTGTAAGGAGAGAAAAACGAGTCACGGAAAGTGGTGATGGTGATGATGGCGTATATTAAGGACTTGCTATCTTTCAGGCCCTTACAAGTAATGAAGCTGAGATTTGAACCTAACATACTTCCCAATAAAGCCCCTGTCTTAACTGGCCAAGTGTCTGTTAGCATCCTTGAACTTGACCAGAGAAAGGAATGGCATGTTCCACTGTAGTTTGGAAGCATTCAGGGTTACCCCTGAGGCTGCAGGGAGCTGACAGAGTTCCCCTTATGAGGGTCATTGTGACCCTTTTTATAAAGGCAAGATTCTTACATGACCTCATGAGGTCTGTTGAAGTTTGAGCCAACCTGGAAAAGGCACGTGCCATTTATGCATATGACTTTGTTTCTCATTCTTATTCCAGACTCATCAACATGTATGCTGGGGTACCTGCCTGGATATTAGTAGATTTGGGGGGCTTTGTCGTGTGTGGTTCCCTTTAAATAGAAATGAACAGTGCGATGCCTTCCTAGGAGGTAATCGGGATCTGAATCTCCCCCGTTTCCCTAAAGCTGCTGAAGCATGGGGAAATGTTCTCAGCTTTGGCAGCCTCTCTCTGCAGCACATTTCTGCTTTGATGGTTTTAATGAAGATGTGAAATCATCTAAGATCTTTCATTTTGCTCAGGCGAGATGGTTTAAAGTGGAGGTAGCATTTCCCAGGATCAATCCCCATTTTCGGAAGTGGTTGGTTATACTGTCTGCAGTTTATGGCCACTTCTTGCTGAAGCAGTGTGGAATCTGAATTATTAATTCCGTGAAAAATGAGTTAAGTCATGGCAGAACTCTGTGGTGGCAAAATCCCTATGTTAGCCCCCCTCCCCCTTCACATATTTTCTCTAGCACAAGCGTCTCAGTTAACCAGAGATCCTCAGGTAACTTGGCCAGATCTCTGCCTGTCTGTCATGTCTCTGGGAGAGAAAGAGCTTGATTTAATTCAATTGTTCTCTCCTGCCAAGGATGAGGGGGAGGAAACAGGCATAAATTTCTCTGGGAGGTACTTATGTCAAAGCCATTTTACACGTATTCAAATTTGGGCATCATTCAAAAGACAACCGCGCAAGCAATGTAATCTCTCAGAGATGAAATGTCTGAGTATCTCTAACCTCACCAGGCGACTGATACCCAAGGAGGTGTGTAGAGGATGAAGGGGCTCAGAATTATGCTGAGTGTGGCCTTGTGAGCTGGAGGCAGGAACCAGAGAGCTTTTGTCTCATGGAGCAGCAGTGAAGACATCACAAACTAAATACTACAGGGACTCGGTGGGCCCGTACATGACTGAATGAAGTTGATTGTAGGGGAATCAGGAGAGCTAAGGGCAGTAGAGGGTGCTTGTCCTATTTGGGAGTCCTGGTGGCTGAGTGGTTCAGTGCTCAGCTGCTAACAGAAAAGTCCAGCCCTCCAAACCCTGCAGCCATTCTGTGGCAGAAAGATGTGGCAGTGTGCTTCTGTAAAGATTTGGAGGCTTGGAAACCCCACGGGGGCAGTTCTGTTCTATCCTATCAGGTTGCAGTGAGTTGGAGTCAATGTGATGGCTGTCAAGGTTAGCTAGGGAACCCGATCTCTGCTGCCACATACTAACATATTTTACTCCAGAATCTAACATTTTCTAGGGATAACAAAGATCATGGTTTGCATTATACAACACACATGGTATTGGTAAGGTTACCAAGGGAACCTGATCTGCTACTTATCAACAGTTCTCCCTGGAAGTTTGTGGTACAAATGTAAGCTCTCCCTGGCAGTTTGTGATGCAGATACAACAATTCCTCCTGGCAGTTGTGAAGTGGGTACAGTAGCCTCAAAGCCAATCAAAAACCAAGTTACTACCTCTGCCTCACATCTATGACATCACCCCCTGTTTTTGCCAATAAAAAGCACCCCCAAAATCCATGCTAGATCTTTTTCCAGTCGTGGAGATTGACCCTTTCCTCTTTGGAACTTACTTTCCCTTAAATTTTCTATCGTTTGCTACTAAAAAGGATACATCCTCGTGTGCTTTGGAGGAGAGAGATCCCAGTTTGCCACCCATCGGGAGACCGAACTTGCTAGCTAGATCTCTGGAACCCTAATCAGGTCACTTGGGGTCTGATCAGTTACATGACGTCAACAGTGGCAATGGGTTTGGTGTAAGTGGTTAACATGCTCAGCTGCTAACCGGTTGGTGGTTCATGTTGACCTAGAGATGACTTGGAAGAAAAGCCTGGCAGTCTGCTTCTGAAAAATAAGGCACTGAAAACCTCACAGAGCACCATTCTGCCCTGAGTCCATGAGTCAGGGTCAGAGTCAGCTCACGAGCAGCTTGCTCACTGGTGGCCTGTTTGATTAGTTCCTGCAGAATTTTTTGCTATTACTCTGTGGTCAGATCCTTCAATTGTTCAGAAAAAGCCTGAAATATAGTTTTGGTTTTTACAGCAAACTGTCAATTTCATGTGTCTTACCCTGATAGCATAGTGGTTAAGTACTATGTCTGCTAACAAAAAGCAACAGTTTGAATCTACCAGGCACTCCTTGGAAACTCAATGGAGCAGTTCTACTCTGCCTGTAGGGTCCTTATGAGTCGGAATCAACTTGACAGCACTGGGTTTGATTTGGTTGTGGTTTATTGATTCAAAACTTTTATAGAACATTTATGAGCCAAACAAACAAGGCATGTTTGTGGACTGAGTGTTACCTGTAAGCTACCTTTCCATGACTCTAAGAGGTTGACCTTAGAAACAGGCACTGTGGCTGTTGTTGTTAGGGGCCATCAAGTTGATTGTGACTCACGGAAACCCCCATGTGTGTCATATAGAGTTGTGCTCCACAGAATTTTCAAGGCTTCAGGCTTTTGGAAGTGGATCACCAGGCCTGTCTTCTGAGACACCTCTGGGTAGATTCAGACTGCGGCCTTTAGGCTGGTAGTCGAGTGCGTAACCATTTGCACCAATCAGGGACTGAAACAGGCACTACTGGCTTCTAATCCTGCCTTTTCTATTTATTGGAAAAGGTCTCCCGATAGGTGGCAAACTGGGCTTCCCCTCCCCCAAAGCACACTAGGATGCATCCTTACTAGTAAGTTGTTTCACCTTTCTGAGCTTTGATTTGCTCTTGTACAAGATGAAAATGTCAAGCTTTGCTCTCTCATAGGTTGCTGTAGCGACTCAGCATAAAGAGTGTTGGGTCTTCTCTCTGCGGCTGTGGTTTCCCTTCCCAGACTGTGTTTGAAGGAGGTGTGATCATCACCCAGGTGATGGCCATGGCTGGAAGGCAAGAGGCTTTCACTGTCACAGCGTGGACCTTTGCCAACTGGAGGAAAGCTGGGATCTTAGCAGATGGGGCCAATGGGCGAGGGATCTGGAGCTAGGTGGGACCGTGGTAGGAGAAACCCACTTGGTTGTAGAGTTAGCCCCTAGAACCCAAGCCAAGCCAAACTGAAAGCCAAACCCACTGCCATGGAGTCAATTCCGACCCATGGTGACCCTACAGATAGAGCAGAACTGCGCCCGTAGAGTTTCCAAGGAGCATTTGGTGGATTTGAATTGCCAGCTTTTTGGTTAGCAGCCCTAGCACTTAAGCACTACTATGCCTCCAGGGTTTCCTCCAGACAGAGAACCAGCAATTCCATGGCTCTTTATTGTCATTCATTTCCATGTCTATAGCATCTCTATAGGGCTTTGATGGCTGTGTGATGTCTTCACCCTTCCAAACAGCTTTCAGCAGGATAAAAGCTGTCAGTGAGCTTGACCACTGACTCAGTTGGCAATGCCATCATCACAAGCTCAGAGCCTCTCCGAACTTCTACATACTTGCCTTGGTGTCTGTCACCTGGATACAATCGAGAGTGTCACACGTTCTCACTTTAGAGACTAGCTTGCTTTCACAGTAGGTGAGCGCCTGCCTGATCCTGGTGGTTTTGTCTAGAGGGAAGTCCAACTTGGAAGTGGGATTTTGCTAACAAGAAAAGGCTAAGGGATGGGCAAGGCGTGAACCATAAGGCTCAACCTGGAAATATTTCTCTTCAGCCTTGCTCAGTGCTTGGTACTTGTGGGATCACAGAGGAACGTGTGATAGTGGAGCAAGGGAGGCTGGAGGGAGAAGGGTATGGTGATGCAAAGAAATCGGTCACCCTGGGAGAATGTGTGCCTTCCAAGGTGATGTCGGTGATGGCACAATTTCTAAAACCAAGGAGGACTTTGATGCACAGGAGGTCGGTTAGGTTTGGTTGCATGGATTGGTTGTATTTAGAGCCTGGATGCATAAAACATTAGTGGGAGAACTGGGAGATCATCCAGGCTTTGTCTTGCCTCTGGGGCAATCTGTCTATAAAAATTCCATTGGCCTAGAGGCAGGGTCTAGGGATCATGCTCTCAGGGGATATCGAGGCCAATTGGCATAACTAGCCTAGGCCTAAGATAGTCTTCTGCACCCCATGTTGGTGAGTGGTGTCTGAGGTCTTAAAAGCTAGCAAGCTGCCATCTAAGGTACACTATATGGACCCAACTCATCTGGAATAGATGATCACTGAGAACAACAAAGACACGAAGGAGAAACAGCTCAGGAGACAGAAGGACCCGTGTGAATGGGAGACTGTATCAACATGTGACCAGAAGAACCAGATGTGCCCAGCTACCACCAAGAACAGTCGTGATGGGGCACACAATGTTGAGTCCTTGTGGCAACATGAGCAGAAGGGGAGTGCAGCTCAAGAACTCTACTAAAAGATCACAGTTGATGGTCTGATGGCCTGGGGGAATCCTCTGGGAACATGGCATGTAGACCTGCTGCTGCCCCTGTCCAGAAAATACTAGTGAGGTCAACTCTTTGGACAAAAAGGAACAGGACTCAGGGACACAATGTAGCCATATGGTGTGTGTTCTTTACGGTTCTGTGTATTTATAGGATGCTGTCCTGTCTCTTTCTAGATGGGAGACAGGACGGTGAAGAGGAGGGAACAGGAGCTTGTTAAGAGGATACGGCAAGGAGGTGTGTGCTGTCATTGGGTAAGGAGAGCAGAAGGAGCTGAAGATAGGCAGGCATACAAAATTAATTTGGATTGTATACTTTCACTTAATCACAATAAAAATAAAATAAAATTCCACTCTCCTAGAGTCAGTTCCAAGTCATAGCAACCCCATGTGTTACAGAGTAGAACTGTGCTTCATAGGATTTTCTTGGCTGTAATTGTTATAGAAGCAGTTCCCTGAAACTTTCTTCTACAGAGCTACTGGGTAGGTTCGAACCACCAGTTTTCCTGGTTAATAGCTAATGGCAAACTGCTTGCATCACCCAGGAACCCAATCTATTAAGAAAAAGCCATTGCCATCAAGTCAATTCTGACTCATAGCAACGCTATAACACAAAATAGAACTGTCTCATAGGCTTTCCAAGGCTATGATATTTAAATGGAGGCCACTGAGTGCTTAATTGCTGTGTCATCACGGCTCTAATCTGCGTAGAAACCTGACCAAATCATGGGATGACCAGGTTACTTCTAAATTCTAACACATGGCTTCCTAAACTTCAGTCATTTGTATACTCTCTTCACAATTTTGTTTTGGATATATCCATATATATTTCTCTATTTCCTTTATATTTTATTGGAAACTGTGATGTTGTAGTGGTTAAGTGCTATGCCTGCCAACCAAAAGATCAGCAGTTCAAATCCACCAGGTGCTCCTTGAAAACTCTGTGAAAGCAGTTCTACCCTGCCCTCTAGGGTTGCTATGACTGGACAACACTGGGCTTTTGTTTGTTTGTTTGTTTTTGGTTTCATTTTACTAAAGTCCTATCATAATTTGTACTTAAACATATTTACTTAAAAATGAAACTTCGTATCACCATTCTAAGTGAGACTTCTCATCACATGCCAGAAATAGACAGTAATCATAAAAACAAATGCAGTGAAAACCAACAGTACTGTTGAGTTCCACCTGGAGACTGTTACCTGTGCCACAGAGGTGGTGTCTTTCTCTGTTAAGGAAGCATGTCGAAAACTGTTAAGAGAAGTTTTAAAGATATCTTAGCACTTAATAAAGACTTTCTCCATGAAGTACTTAAAAGATTTGAATAGAATATAAAAGGAAAGATAGTTTCTAATGGTGTGATTGTTGTTAGGTGCTGTTGAGTCAGTTCTGGCTACTAGTGAACCAGGCACAACAGAACAACAGAGTCTGTGCTTTTTTCTGGTCCCGCACTGTCCTCACGATCATTGTTATGTTTGACCCCTTGTTGTAGCCACTGTGTCATCCATCTCAATGAGGTCCTTCCTATTTTTCGATGATCCTCTGCGTTACCAAGTATGGCATCCTCCGTGAGAGACTGGTCCTTCCAGATAACAAATGTGAGGTTAAGTTGCGTCATCTTTGCTTCTAAGGAGCGTACTGGCTGTACTTCTTCCAGGACAGAAGTATTGATTCTTCTAACAGTCCATGGTATATTCAGTATTCTTTGCCAACATCATAGTTCAAAGGCACTGATTCTTCTTCAGCCTTCCTTATTCGTTCTTCTGCTTTCACATGCTTAGGTCAGGCACACCTTAGTCCTTAAAGTGATGTCTTTGCTTTCTTAAAATACTTTAAAGAAGTCTTTTGCAGCAGATTTACCTGATGCAATGCATCATTTGGTTTACAGACTGCTGTTTCCATGGGTATTGACTGTAGATCCAAGCAAAATGAAATCCTTGACAACTTCAGTCTTTCTCTGTTGGTCATGATGTTGCTTAGTGGTCCAGTTGTGAGGATTTTTGTTTTCTTTATGTTGAAGTGTAATCCATACTGAAGGCTGTGGTCTTTGATTTTCATCAGTAAGTGGTGGTCTTTGATTTTCATCAGTAAGTGCTTCAAGTCCTTTTCACTTTCAGCAAGCAAGGCTGTTAATGAGTTTTGCTCCAGTCCTGATGCCACATTCTTCTTCATATATTCCAGCTTCTCAGATTATTTGTTCAGCATACAGATTGAGTACGTATGGTGAAGGGGTGCAACCCTGACTCACACTTCTCTTGACTTCAAACCATACAGTATCCCATTGTTCTGTTCAAACAACTGTCTCTTGTAGAGTGTACGGGTTCCTCATAAGCACAATTAAGTGTTCTGGAATTTCTGTTCTTGGAAATGTTAGCCATAATCTGTTATGATCCATGTAGTTGATGCCTTTGCACAGTCAATAAAACCCAGGTAAACATCTTTCTGGTATTCTCTGCTTTCAGCCGAGATCCAAATGAAATCAGCAGCAATGGTCCTTGTTCCAAGTCCTCTTCTGAATTCAGCTTGAATGTCTGGCAGATCCCTGTGAATATACTGCTGCAAGCACTTTTGAATAATCTTCAGAAAAATTTTACTTGTATACAATGTGAATAATATTTTCAATAATTTCTGCATTTTGTTGGATCACCTTTCTTTGGAATGGATGTAGATATGGATCTCTTCCAGTCACTTGGCTAGTCAGCTGTCCTCTAAATTTCTTGTCATAGAGAAGACCATCAACTGTCGGTCTGCTGAAACATCCCAGTTGGTATTCCATCAATTCCTGGAGCCTTGTTTTTCACCAACATCTTCAGTACTTGCTGGTTCTTGATCATAACCTGAAATGATTGACTGTTAACCAATTCCTTTTTGGTACCGTGACTCTGTGTATTCCTTTTGCCTTCTTTTGATGCTTTCTGTGCTGTTTAGTATTTCCCCTGTAGAATCCTTCAGTTTTACAACCCAAGGCTTGAAGTTTTTCTTCAGTTGATTCAGCTTGAGAAATATCAAACCTGTTCTTTTCCTTTGGTTTCCTAACTCCAAGTCTTTGCACATTTCATTAGAATAATTTACTTTTTCTTCCTGAGCCGCTCCTTGAAGACTTCCGTACCGCTCTTTTACTTCATCATTTCTTCCTTTCATTTTAAGTACTGTGTGATCAAGACGAAGTTTCAGAGTCTCTACTGACAATCGTCTTTGGTATTTTCTGTCTTTTCTGTATTTTTAATGACTCTTTGCTTTCTTCATGTCTGATCCTCAGTGGTGTTCAGTGTGTCAAATCTGTTCTGAGGTGGTCTCTAAATTCAGGTAGGGTATATTCAATATTACACTTTGGCTGTCATGAACTTGTTCTAATTTGCTTCATCTTCAGCTTGCATATGAACAGTTGGTGGTCTGTTCCATAGTCAGCCCCTCACCTTCTTCTGACTCCCCATATTGAGCTTTTCTGTTATTTTTTTCCACAGATGTAGTCAATTCTATTCCTGTGTATTCCATCCAACATGGTCCATGTCTGTGGTCTCCATTTATATTGTTGAAAAAAGGTATTTGCAATGAAGCAGTGATTAGTCTTAAACAATTCAACCCTGCCATTTTTGGAATAATTTCTGTCACCCAGACTGTATTTTCCAACTACTGATCCTTCTTTTTTCCCCCTCCCAACTTTACCATTCCAGTTATCAGTAATTACCATTCCATCTTGATTGCATGTTTGATCAATTTCAGACTATAGAAGTTGAAAGAAATCGTAAGTTTCTTCGTCTTTGGCCTCAGTGGTTGATGCATAAATTTGAATAATAGTCATATTAAGTCGTCATCTTTGTAGGTATATGGATGTTATCCTATCACAGGGTTGTACTATAATATACATCTTGAAGTGTTTTTTTGACAGTGAATGTCATGCCATTCTTCAGTTTATTTTTCCTGGCAAAATAGACCACATAACTGTCTGAGTCAAAGTGGCCACCACCAGTCCATTTCTGCTCTGTAATGCCTAGGATATTGATCTTTCAAGTTCCATTTCAATTTTGACTACTTCCAATTTTGCCGGATTCGTACTTCATACATTCCATGTTCCTACTGTTGATGGATGTTCGCAGCCGTTTCTTCTCATCATGAGTCACACTTCATCAGCCAATGAAGGTCCTGAAAGCTTGACTCCTTCCATGTCATTAAGGTGGACTCACTTTGAGGGGGCAGCTCGTAACCACTTGTGTGTTGAGTGCCTTCCAACTCGAGGGGTTCATCTTCCAGCATTGTATCATACCAAGTTCCTCTACTATTGATAAGGTTTTCACTAGTTAATTCTTTTCACTAATAGGTCTGCTAAGTCCTTCTTCCTAGTCTGTCTCAGTCTGGAAGCTCAGCTAAAACCTGTCTACCGTAGGTGACCGCGCGACTATTTGAAATACCGGTGGCATAGCTTCCAGCATCACAGAAACACCCAGGCCACCACAATGTGACAAACTGACACATGCATAGGGATGAAGTGATTGGATGACATTTAAAGCCTTGTCCATATACCAGCTATTCAAGGCTTTGCTAGCTTTTTTTTTTTTTTTTTATGTTGATGTTTTCTCTGTTGTTCTTATTAGTCTGTTCTGGGACACTCTTTTTTGTGAGTTGATTTTTCACCTTTTTCAGAGCTGGTTTTATAGTTGTTGAGATGCTTGTTTGTTTTTTAATCACTAGTGGTCTGTATCCCACCCTGTGAGAAACCCTACCTAGGTCTCTTGCTTAGATGTCACCATATTATTGCATCATATTTAGTCTTCACGGTTCATCAGCAGCTTGGTAGGGCCTGACTGGCATTACAAAGTCTGGGCAGTTTAAAAAGCTGTGATTTGAATTTAAATTGCAAATTGATAGGGCTTCATGGGAAAAGTGAGTGTAGACATGAAGAAGTGGAGGCAAGGATCCAGCTATGCATATATTTTTAGATCTTTTCCCTGGACCAGTTTTGCATAATTTGTTTCTGGATTCTGTGTTTGATAAGTTCCAGTATCTGCTCTCTAATCTATTACCTAAGAGCCAACCCGAAGTTTCTTTACAATTCCAATTTAAATTATGTGTTTAAAACCTTTTTTTAACAGCGCCTTAAGAACAAAGCCCAACAAACCACTGTGACATGTATAAATCTCAGAGGCATTATGCTGAGTGAAAGAAAGGTTACATACAGCATGGTTCCACTTACACGACCTTCTCAAAAAAGACAAAACTAAAATGATAGAGAACAGATCCATGATTGCCAAAGGGTTGGGGCAGGGAGGAGCACCTGATTTCAAAGGATTTTTCTGAGGTGATGAAACGTTTTTGTATCCTTATTGTGGTGGTGGTTACATGAGTGTGTGCTGTTGGGTGCTGTCACAGTACCTAATGGTAGATAGGGAAACACCAATGGTGTAATGGGTTAAGTGCTATGTCTGCTACACAAAAGGTCAGCAATTCACAGTGACCTTGTGTGACAAAGCAGAACTGCCACGTAGATTTTCTTAGCTCTAACTTTTAGAAAAGCAGATTGCCAGGTCTTTCTCCTGCTGAGCTACTGCATAGGTTGAAATCACCAGCTTTCTCACTGGAAGTCAAGCACTTAACCATTGCACCACCAAGGCTAAAATTCATAGAGCTGAACATCAGTAAAAAGTCTGTTTTGTATATAGTCTATTATCATTGAGTCAGTTTCAAGTCATGGCAGCCTCATGTGTTACAGAGCAGAGCTATAGGGTTTTCTCGGACCTACATTGCCAGTCTTTTCTTTCTCAGTGCTGCTATGTGGGTTTGAGCCACTAGCCTTTGGTTAGTAACTGAGTGCAAACTGTGTCCCTCAGGGACGTACTTCTCTGTATAATCCTTTAAAAATAAAATACTTATTTAAAAAATATCCATCATTAGAGAACTCAGACACACTCAGCTGCCTGCTGAGGGCCTCCTGCACCCTCAGTAGAATGTGATTCCCAATGCACAGAGACTCAGCTTTCAAAGTTTGGGAGCTCACAAGCCTCCCTAACTTCCAATCATTTTCTTAAGTTAGAATCAAGGATGTGGGTGACCTTTAAATTTTCCCCCTCCCACTCTGTGCACTTGAGTGATGCTCAGGTCAGAGGCACAGGCTGGAGAGAGTCCATGTGGACTGAGACCATGGTGGTCAGTGCAGACACCCAGCCAGGCTTCCCCTAAAGGCCTAAGATTAGGACCACGGGAGGCAGCAGTTGGAAACATATCTTAAATCACAGTACCTAATGGTGGGTAGGGAAACACTAGTGGCGTAGTGGGTTAAGTGCTATGTCTGCTAACCAAAAGTCAGCAGTTCAAATCTACCAGGTGCTCCTTGGAAACTCTACGGGGCAGACTGACCTCTACACTCGCTACAAGTCAAACCTGACTCAACAGCAGTGGGTTTGGTTTTTTGGTAATGCTGGATAAGAAGAACTGGCATAAATCCTGGGGAGAGTTGAAGGAGGTATAGAGTAGGGAAAGATGAGTCATAAGCCACAGTGGAAGGGGCATCCAAGGGTTTTATCCAAACAAAACAATTCACCATCTACCAGTGGCACCCATGACCTCCTAACCACTAGACAATTTAAAGATTGAGCTAGAAGCATCCTCTGCCCACCCAACGGGTGTGAAGACCTATCTAAGGCACCTCCCCAGCCTGATCACTGCCAATACCAAAAGCGCTGCTGTCAAGTTGATTCTGACTCGTAGCGACCTCATAGGACACAGTAGAATTGCCCTACAGGGTTTCTGAAAAACAGCTCATGGATTCGAACTGCCAGCCTTTTGGTTAGCAGCAGAGCTCTTAACCACTGTACCACCAGCACTTTAGAGCACTCCTGGAGGTGGGAAAGGATACTGTTTTATACTGGAGATACCCACAGTTCCCGCCATCCTGATACTGCCTTGGACAGCCCACCCTTTTCAGAGCCCCACATGTAATAAGACTTTACTCCCCCAGTCACTCCTAAAGATAGGTTGCCAAACATGTTCTCTTTCTGTGGAATCTGGAATTGGGACACAGAGACCCAACAGGCAGAAACAGTTAAAGCCTGGCTGTTTCTGGATAGTGCAAACAGTTAATGCACTCTACTGGTAACTGGAAGGTTGCTGGTTCTGGTCCACCCAGAGGCACCTCAGAAGAAAGCCCTAGTGATCTACTTCTGAAAATTCAGCCATTGAAAATGCTGTGGAGTGCCGTTCTACTCTGACACACATGGGTAGCCATGAGTTAGAATTGACTTGATGGCAACTAGTCTGGCTTGGGTTTGTATAGCCTACCCTGTAGGTTGACAAGGCACCTCTGCATCCTCTCACAAATCCCATTTTTCACTTGAATTAGTTTGTACAGTCTTCTTAGTAACTAAGACATATAACTTGGGTGGTTGTCACTCACCTTACCTGGATGGCTATGCTGAAACAACCTGGGCTGGAGGCAAGAATGTCGGTGTTGCTAGCCTGGGATGATAACTGAATTTGTAGAACCCCCCTAAAAATCAAACCTATTGACATCGAGCTGGTTCTGACTCGTAGCAGAGTAACAGAGTAAAACTTCCCCATAGAGTTTCCAAGGAATGCCTGGTAGATTGGAACCGCCAACCTTTTGGTGAGCAATCAAAGCACTTAGCTGCTACACCACCAGGGTTTTCATGACTACAGTAATCTAGGTGCGGTACTCAACTTTCCAGCACCTTCCACTCAGTGCCAGCCCCTAAGGGAAAGATTGTTTTATATGTTCTCACTGTATCATTCTTCATGGTTATGCTCCCATTTGGACTCCTCTGAAGCTGTACGTAACTCAGAAGCAGTCAGTTATTCAAACAGAGCAAGGGGTTAAAATCAGGAATGGTATGTTGTCAGAGCTGTATCCTTTCACCATACCTGTTCAGTCTGTAGGCTGGAAGAACTATGTGAAAGAAGAAAATAGCATCAAGATTAGAGAAAGACTTATTAACAGCCTGCTATATGCAGGAGACACAATCCTGCCAAGTATTTTCTGATGCAGATCAGAGACCACAGTTTTCAGTGTAATTTGCACCTCAATATAAAGCAAACAAAGATCCTCATAACTAGACCAACAAGCAACATCATGACAAATGGAGAAAACAGTGAAGCTGTCAAGGATTTCATTTCACTTGGACCCACAATAAATGCCCACAGAAGCAGCAGTCAAGAAATCAAAGGACACGTTGCCAAGCCAGCCAAGTGCCGTAGAGTCGGATCCGACTCATGGCGACCCTAGAAGGATGCATTGCATTGCACAAATCTACGGCAAAAGACCTCTTTAATGTGTTGTAAAGCAAATATGTCACTTTAATGACCAACATGCACCTGACCGAAGCCATAGTATTTTCAATAGTCTCATATTGGCTGGCATATGCATATGAAAGCTTGACAGTAAGGAGGATGGAAGAAGAGTTGCTGCCTTTGAATTATAGCAAATTGGCAATACTGTGGACTGCCGGAAGAATGAACAGGTATGTCTTGGTAGACATACAGCCAGAGTGCTCCTTGGAAGTGAGGAGGGTGAGACTTCATCTCACATACTTCGGGCATGTTATCAGGAGGGAAAAGGACATCATGCTTCATAAGGTAGGGAGGTCGGTAAAAAAGAGGAAGACAAGAAGGGTTGACACAGTGATTGCAACAATGGACTCGAACATAGTAACAATTCTGAAGATGGTGAAGAATCAGACTGTGTTTTGTTTTGTTGTACTCAGGGTCTTTATGAGTTGGAACCAACTCAATGGCACCCAACAATGACAACATTTCAAAGCTAATGATGATAGCTCTACATATCAAGACTTATACGAGAAGGTGCTATCGTTATTGTCCCCAACATATGAATACGTTTAGATTTTCTGACTATAAGAGTAATTCATCTCTAAAGTAATTAAGTTAGTAAACAAGCAAATAAAGGTATGTTTACGTAGTGGAATTTAGCTTAGCAGATAAAAAAGAAACAAAAGTATATATTGATATGGAAAGCTCTCCAAGATGCGTTGTTCAGTTAAAAAAAGAAACTCAGCAAAATGAAAACCATGTATTATGTTGTCTTTTGTGTACAAGGGCAAGAGGGAATAATATATACTCATTTTCTTGTTTCTGCCTAGATAAATTCTGAAAAGGTGCACAAGAAACTATTAACAGAAGTTTTCGGGGGGTTGATGGTAGAATTGAATAAATGATGAACAAGAACAGGAAGGAGACTTTTCACTAATACCTTTTTTATTTTTTGAACTTTGTGAATGTATGACTTCTTTGAAAATTAAAATAGAACTTAAAATATGCATTATGAAAAAACTAAGCAATCAATTAAAGAATAAAAATTTCACTGCAAATTGTACTCCTTGTATAACCACTGTTTGAATTTTGCTTTTTACCATTCTAGACAAGCCATGTATATGCTTCATATATATTTTATGCTGATATATATAAAATATATGCAGTATACTTTATGTCCCGTTTTATAACTAGCAATTTCATTTAACAATATGACGTGGATATCTGTCTATGCCAGCAAATGTGGATCTACGGAATCATTTTAAATGCTTGCATAGCATTTGAGTTATAGCTATACCATTATATATTTAACATGATCTCCTATTTATGGCACTTTAGGTTGTTATCCACTTTTTGCTATTGAAAAATAAAAGGTCAACAGCAAGCATTTTGTCCCATCTTTTTTCCTCAGTATTAATCTCTTGCAGAAGACTTACTAGATTTAAGAATAAGCATGCTAAAAGTGAAAGTTTTGATACAAATGTCTAGCTTTTCCCCATGCCCTCCACCAAAACAGCTGAGGCATTTATATCCCACTAGCAGACCATCAGGAGTTCCTGGGTAGGGGGTGTATGGTTAATGCACTTGGCTGCTAACTGAAAGCTTGGAAGTTTGAGTCAAACAAGAGATGCCTCATAAGAAAGTCCCAGTGATCTACTTCTGAAAAATCAGCTATTAGAAGGATGTGTTCTACTTTGACGCACCACGGGGTTGCCATGTCTCAGCGTTGACTTGATGACAGCTGGGTTTAGAGCAAAACACAAAAGGGCTTTTCCCAAAACATTGTCAACCTGTTGCCATAAAACTCGTTGCCCTTGAATTGATGCTGGCACATAGCGACCCCAGAGGACACCGTAGAATTGCCTCATAGAGTTTCCAAGGAGTGGCTCATGGATCTGAACTGCCTTACTTTTGGTTAGCAGCCTGAGCTCTTAACCACTATGCCATCAGAGCTCCAAGGTGACTATTATCAGTCTGTTTGGTCTTTGCCAACATAATACATGAAAAATACTTCCTTATAAGTTCAAGGAAAAAAAATTGGTAGCTATTTTTAAATGTTTATTGCCTATTTGTATTTCTCTCCTGCAATTTTGGGTTATTTTTTCTATTGGGAATTTTTCTCTTTAAAAGAGAATACTTAATGATAAACCCCACCAGGGTTTCTTTATGTCTGGCTGAACAAAAACTTCATGAAGAGTAATGGCAAGTTCATGGGGCCTTGGTAGAACTGTCACCTTCCATGTGGGGGGCCCAGGTTCAATGTGAGTTGATTTTCATATTTCTAATGTCCTATTATTTCAGATGTTTTTCTGGGGAAAAGAGTTTGACCAAACTTTATAATTTTATCCAATCTTATCACCTTTATTCTTCAGTAAACCAACCAACTAGCTGCTGTTGAGTTGACTTAATTCAGGGCAACTCATGTGTTGCAGAAAGAAATGTGTTCGATTGGGTTTTCAACGCTGTGACATTTCAGGAGCAGATAGATCTCCAGTCCTTTCTTCTGAGACACCTCTGAGTGAGTTAGAAACGCCAGACCTTTCAGTCAGTAAGTTAGCACATTAACCATTTGTGCTACCAAACAACTTCACCCAGTGAGGTACCAAAAAGAAACCAAGCCCAGTGCTGTTGACTTGACTGCAACTCATAGGGACCTTGTAGACAGAGTAGAACTGCCCCATAGCGTTTCCAAGCAGTGCCTGGCAGATTTGAACTGCTGACCTTTTGGTTAGCAGACATAGCAGCACTCAACCAATATGCCACTGGAGTTTCCAACCCAGTGAGGTAGGAACTATTTATTATTATCATATTACAGAGGAGGAAACTGAGGTATAGAAAAGTTAAGAATCTTGTCTGCCATCACATGTCTAGTGAATGGTGGAGCCGGGATTATGATTACTGACATATTCAGACATCTGTCTGTTATTTATTTTGTGTGTTTTGTTTATTTTTCCCTTCTGTCTTGCCCTCTGCTGGGTTGGTGGAATTTTGTTGTTGTTTGTTCTTAATTTCTCTTCCTCCCCAATGATGAAAGTCACACAAACTGCTTGTTATAAAAAAAAATAATTTATTGTGCTTTAAGTGAAAGTTTACAATCCAAGTCAATTTGTCATACAAAAACTTATACACACACATTGCTGTGTAACTTTAGTTGCTGTCCCCACACTGTGACAACATATTCCTCCCTTCTAGTCTGTACTTCCCATGTTTCTTCAACCAGCTCTTGTCCCCTTCTGTCCTCTTATCTCACTTTTGGAAAGGAGCTGCCCAGTTAGCCTCATGTATCTGCTTAAGCCAAGAAACACACTCTTTGCCAGTATCATTTTATGTTTTATAGTCCAGTCCAATCTTTGTCTGAATAGTTGGCTTCAGGAATGGTTTCACTTTGGAGCTAGCTAACAGAGTCTGGGGGCCATGTCTCCTGGGGACCCACAAGTCTATTGTATCATCAAGTCTGGTCTTTTTAATGGAATTTGAGTTCTGCACACCTTTTTTCTCTCACTATGTCAGGGACTCTATTACAAACAATTTTTATGCTCTTAATAACCAAAAAAACAGCACCACTGAGTTGATTCTAACTCATACCTATAGGTCAGAACAGAACTGCCACATAGAGTTTCCAAGAAGCACCTGGTGGATTTGAATGGATGACCTTCTGATTACCAGGGTTTCCATGCTCTTAATAATTATCTTTACATCCAGCTGAACAAAATCTTGATGAAGAATAATGGCAAGCTCATGGGGCCTTGGTAGAATTGTTACCTCCCATGTGGGGGACTCACCTTCAGTTCTTGGCCAGTGCATCTCACGCACACTGGCCAGTGGAGACTTCTGTGTTTCTGTGATGCTGAGCAGGTTTCAAGAGAACTTCCAGATTGAGATAAACTAGAAGGAAGGCCTGGTGATCTACTTCTAAGGTCAGCAAACCAAAACTCTACCGATCACAACAGTCCAATCCGCAACCAATCACGGGGCAAGAATGGCAGGGCCTGGCAGCTTTTGTTTAGTTGTGCTTGGGGGTCAGCAACTAGCAACAGCATAGAGGATGCTGACTCCCACAGCTGCCCTTCCACTGCTATAGATGCACTTGTCTTTTTTGTTGTTGTTCTCATTTTAATGGTATGTACATGGTTTAACCAGTGGCATCATAGAAGCTGGAGGGGCGGGGGGTCTGTATCGTACCAGGTGTCACCATCGGATGGGACATCACAATGACTGTCTATAAAATTTTTGTGCAGTGTTTCAGCAGAAATTTATTGTTATTAGCCCTATAGCTAGCTATAACAACAAAAATATTTTTCATAAGCTCAACTCCCATGTATCAGTGTACTACAAGGCTAAAACTCCATGCTAACCTACTTTTTTGAACCTTCTAATGTGCTCTGGTCAGAGGGGTCGTTACTACCCAATTACAATAATGCTTCAAATGGCATGGCTTCATCTCCATGGGCTCCACACACGTGTTTCTGTTTTTGTGTCTGCTGCTGTTTTTTTTTTTTTTTTTCTGTTTTTGTTTTTTTGTGATTGAGTGGAGGTTTACAATACAATTCAAATTTGCGTGCCTGCCTAACTGTAGCTCCCCCTGCTCTCCTTGAGCTGCTGGTATTTTTATAGTTACTGATTTTGTCAATTTTCTGGTGTTTTAGCTACACTATTGTGTTAAGTAGTATTTATGAACCTATCTCAATAACTTTTTTGAGGACGAAGTAGTAACCAAAGGAAAAGAAGGTTTGATAGATGGAAATTGTGATGTATGAGTAGCCAAAGCCAAGTGAGTAATATTAGCATAAAAACATTCGTAAGGATTCTGTATGGTCCTGTATGAGAGGAGGTCCCTGGGGGTGGGGAGAGGTTAGGGTTAGGACTCACGCTACTCTGGTGTGACCTCATTAACTGGCAGAAGAAAATGCCTATCTTCAAATAGGGTCATATTGATAGATACAGGAATTAGGACTCTAACACGACAATTTTGAGGGGACACGGTTTAACCTGCTACTGTCTTTCTACTGACACGTCATAGAAGTGCTTGATAAAGTGTAACCAATAAAAACAAGGTCCTTTAGCTGACAACTAACCAAGGGATCATCCTGAGGGACCACAAACACAGAGAGTGGCCAGAGTGGTAGGTGGCAGCTGCTTCTGGTGCTGAGAATTTTACTTCTAAATAGCAATTATTTCATATGATGTGTCTTCTATTTTGAATATCCCATTTCATATTGTACTTAAACTTTGTAACCATATTAACAACTGATGTTTTCTTTTCTCCTTTAATTTATATCTTTCTTAATTATGTGGTGCTCCTTGGAACCTCTTTGGGGCAGTTCTGCTCTGTCTACAGGTTGCTATGAGTTGGAATCGACTTGATGTCGACTTAATGGCAGTGGGTTTGGGTTTTTTTTTTTTGTATTTATTTCTCAATCAAGTGACAAATTTTATTAATAACTTTTTTTAGCTAGTGTTTTAGCTAGAGCCTTTTGCAGGTTTAAGAATATTGTTCTGGTTTTATGACATGTGAATAGTAATTTGGCTGAACTTGAATTTTTAGAACAAAATCTTAGAAAAAAAAAACTCAGACTTGGAAAACATACGAGGTGGCAGCATCAGACGTCTTCATCTAATGTCATGAGAGTGAGACAATCAGCAGCAGCCCAAGGAAGCTGTGGTCAGGCACACTTCCTCTCTCCGACCTTTTTACCAAGTCTGACACCAGGCACGCCTCCCACAGCACTCTCTACTTCTCTCCTGGCTTCTATAATTCATTACAATAGCCATGCTGAACTCACAGATAATGGTCACAATTATGGAGTCTTTTAAGGAAGTAATAGGTTACAACTCAGGGTCAGAAGCAACTCAGGGCACAGTTTTCAGTCAGGACAGCCTCTTGTTAGCCATGCCCTTGGGCAGGCTTCTCTTTGGCCCTCGGCCCCTCAGCGCAGCTTCTGCCCTGCTTGGCTGAATGTTACAAAGCTCTTTAGTCTTCAGAGTTGCCCTTGTTTGCTAATCAGCCTTGGCCTGAAAGCACTCAGCTCTCTAGCTCCATGGGCGCTGCCAAGTGCCCAGAAGCACTATACTCCACCAACAAGCCTCCTGCCCAAAGGTACTCAGCTTTTCACTCTCGGGGCCAGGAAGCCCACCATGCCATCTCCTGTCAGTCTGTTCCTTCTACTGCTTCTGCTGGTGCCATGTCCCTTCCACTGCTTCTCATTTCTCATTGTATCTGGGGTTATAGTTCTGTCTCTGTCTCCTAGAAGTTCTCAGTGCAGGGATCCCAGGTCCAAATGACACACTCCACTCCTCTTTCTTGGTGGTAGTAAGGTCCACTCTGTCCACCTATAGGATGGCTCCTTTTAAGCCCAGCACGGTGGCAAAACTGACCAATCTCCTTATATAGTCCTATACACCTTATTTGCATGGCTCCAGCCCAGAAGGAGGCTTTGCACCTTACCTACATTATTAGCAAACTATCCAGTCTCTTTGGCAGTCCACAAGAACCTCATTTGTATAGTCTAACTCAGTCATTTCATGGCAGTTAAAATTTTTTGGCAAGGAGAGGTTGTAGAAAAGCAAGCCATCCCATCATACATGGCTCTGTTGTCTTCAGGCGTGTTGTGTGGCAGAAGAGAAGTTTGATGTCATTTGGATTTATTTTCTTCCTTTTACTGTTTAAATTAAAATATTTACTTAGAGTATGTTTAAATGTGGTTTGCCTTCATTAACTTACCTAGCTACTTGGTGGCTCTTGTGTTCTGATTGAGAGTATCTACCCTGTCTATTCATCTAGATTCCCCATTAAATGCTCATTGAACTTTATAGGTTAGCCCTCCATGACTCATTTATTTTCTCCATCTCTCTGTCATTTTTTTTCTCTTTACTTCTGAATTCTGAAGGTGTTTCTTGAATAATTTTATTCACTAATCTGTGGTTTGAAGTGTGGACTTTAGGGTTTCAATCTCCGTTTTTGGTTTTTACTTTACCAGTCATATTATTCTTTTCTACCCAGCCATTATTGACATAGCCTGTGCCCTCTCCAGGCAAGCATGGAGGCAGTGTTTTCCTGAATCTTGTTAAGGTAGCTGGTGATTTTCTAATAGTTACTTCTGGTTTTTGCAGCAACTCTTACACTTCAGTAACATTTGTTCTTGTTTGTCTCACTGACTTTTGAACTGTCTTTTCTTTCCACACATCTGGTGATCTGTTTTCTCTATAAAAGTAAACAGGTAACCTGTTCTTTACAGGGTGTGTTCTAGCAGAAAACATGTGGATCTGTTTTTTATTCTTTGAAGTAGTGATGAAAGGAGGATTGTTTTTTCTCTTAGAGATGCAACAGACAGGGAGGAAAAGAAAGAGGCCCAGAAGAGGCATGAAATATTGTCTTTATGCTAAAATAAATCTCGTCCCCCACCCCAAGGCTTCATGGGAAATTGATATAGCATTTTAGCATCTTCCAAAAATATGGATACCCACTCTCTAGGGAAGACCCTGCTTTCTTTCTTTCAATTACGGTGAAATGAAAAATGGAAACCTAATATGTGGAGTCTAGTCCAGGACTCTCCTTTCTCTTTAATTTGCTGTTTATCACAATGTAAGGAGGCCTGGATGCACAGTGGATAAGCTTTTGGCTGCTAACTAAAAGGTCCGCAATTCTAACCCACCAGCCACTCAATGGAAGAAAGATGTGGCATTCTATTTCCATAAAGATCACTTCCTTGGAAACCCTATGGGGCAGTTGTGTTCTGTCCTTGAGGGTCACTGTAAGGTGGAATTGAATTGACAACAAAGATTTTGTTCTTTTACTTTTTTTACTTGAGATCCTTGCCAAAGGAGTGTGCTTTGCTTGGCATAGCCATCCATCCTGAGTGCACTGGGGATGAATACTTCATAGAGTCTTTCTCTGTGCTCCCTCTGCTGCCTGGGGAGAACCCCAGGCATTAGTTAAAGGCAGATTTACTGCTTGTTATAGATTGAATTTGTCCCCTTAAAATATGTGTTGAAATCCTAACCCCTAAAAATCTATGGCTATAACTGGGTTTTCTTTGTTCATGAAGATGTATTGATGTAGGATGTATCCTAACCCCAATCACTTCTGAGTTATAAAAAAAGGGAAATTAGATATTGAGGGACCTACGTATTGGGGAAGACAGACACCAATTGGGGATGTCTACAAGGCAAGGAACCAAGATTGCCCTGGACTGCTGACAAGATAGGAATCAACAGGGCCTACGCCCTAATTTGAACTTCCAGCCTTCAGAACTGTGAAAAAAATAAATTCCTGTCCCTTAAAGCTACCATCTGTGGTATTTGTGTCCAGCAAACAAAGGCACAGCCCCTTCCACTGTCTCCAGTTGTCCCAGCGTTTCCCTGTCCTCCAGTCCCTTTGTCTTTGTGCTCAGGAATGGTCCCTTCACTCTGGTGATGTCTTTCCATGTCTATCTCCAGGTAAGCTGTTCATCCCAGGTTCATTGGGTCGTCCCTCATCTGGTTTCATCTTTACTTTGTACAAAAAAATAAAAATAAAAAAAATCCTTTTTCCTGGCATGTGAGTTTCCAGGAATGACACAGATTTCTCCTATTTTGTCACTAGCAAAAGGGATCAGAGAATTAGGGGTACGAGAATCTGAAGGCATAAGAGACCTTTTTACATATATCAGTTTACACGCAGGAGTTCTGGTAGCAAGATGGTTAACTGAGATCAGCAGCTAACCAAAAGGTCGGTTGTTCGAGCCCACCCAGCAGATCCACAAGAGAAAGACCTGGGAATCTGCTCCCATGAAGATGATGTTTTAGGCTGGGTTTTCTAGAGAAACAAAACCATTAAAGCATAGAAATAAATGTACACAGAAATATTTATATCAAGAAAATGGCACATGTAGCAGTACAGACTGGGATGACCCAAGTCTGTGGGTCAGAATAGAAACCACTCCTGATTCACATAGCTGCAGGAACTGGTGAACCCAAGATCAGCAGGTCAGTGAGCAGGACTCCTGCTCACGGGCTGTGATAATCAATGAATCCCAGTATTGGCAGGTGAGACCACAGGTAGGCTGCTAGCTCAGGTCCCAAGAACTGGAGGTCAAACAAACAGGAGCCAGCTTCAGGATCCAGAGTGAGCAAAATCCCACGAGCCCTACCAGACTATCTGCTTATATTCATTGCAGGCCACAGGTCCAAGGAAGTACTCTTCCAGCTGATTGGCTCCGTACAGTTGATCCTATCATGGAGATGATCACGTAATAGCAAATTTCGTCAAGGAAGCTATTGTAACATCACGTAACTATCAAATTATGTAGAACCATTGCTCAGCCAAGTTGACATACAACCTTAACCATCATAGATTACAAACTAGGAAATTCTGTGGGGAGTTCTTCTCTGTCACGTGGAGTCACAATAAGTAATTGACAGGAGGGTGCATAACAGCAACAGTATACTTATAAAAGACCTTCCAATAGGGCTGCCCTATCTTTGAACCTGAATAAAATGAGTTGTATGAATGATACAGTTTTAATTGTTTTATTATTTTGAAGTACATTTGATGGCAAAAGAACTTCCGGTAAAAGGTCCCTATGTCACCTTCCAAATGAGGCCCCAAATAATCGTTTGTCATAGCCCAATATCTTTCACTGTTGACAGTCACTGTCTTTCCTTGTTCACTGTAGAAAAAATAAGGGCCAGTGTTTCCTCTGGACCAAAATGCACATCAGATGGTAACTTTGGGAGATGAAGTGTATGTTCTTGAATCTCCACTGTATTCTCATTGCTCTAAATGAGACAGTTCTGTTTGTTAACAAAACTGTTCGTCCAAAAATGGGCGGTGTCGCTGAATATGATTTTTCAGCCAAAAGCAGAGTCAACTGCCAATTGCTACAGAGCCCGGTCAGCTTGTACAGTACCACCTGTGGTCTTTGGACTTCAGTTCTTGAGTTAAGATAATCTTGGGAGGGTGAAGCTTCAAGTCAAGGTGCAAAATCCACTGAACTGTGGTCCATGAAAGGCCCAGTTCTTGTGCTTGGCGAGAAATTGATTGGAATGAATTGTTGGGTCCACTCTGATAAACGGTGGTGACGTTTTCAGTGGAACATGTGGTTTGTTGACCCACAAGTGTTGTCTGATTGGCAACAGACCCAGTGATCTCAAATTTATTGATTAAACATTGAATTGTCCTCTCGGTGAGATGATTATGCTCATGGTAAATTTCACATAACATGGAATGTCTGGCAAATGGAGCACCCATTTTTTTTTATTATCACTGAGTGAAAATGTACATTTCCATATAAATTTACATGCCCACCTACATGCAGCTTCCACTGCTCTCCCTGCCCAGTGACAGCACACTATTCCTCTCTGCTCCATACTTGTCTCATCCTCCCAACAGTCTCCTTTCCCCTCCTCTGCACCCACTCCCCTTCCTCCAGCCAGAGGTCAGCAGGATGATATCCTATAGATGTATAGAACCATAAAGTGCATACAATATATGGTCACTCTGCATTGGCAAGTCCAGTCCATTTGTGTCCAAAGAGTGGATCTTCGTTACAATTTATGGGCCAGGGGCCATGCTCCCAAGGGAACCCCGAAGCCGCTAGACCATCAGTAGCAGTCTTTTAGTGGAGATCTCAGGATGCACCCCTTTTTATTCCTGTGTTGCCAGTGAGACTCAACTTTGTGAGCTCCTTCACGGCTATCACTGGTGGTGGCCGGGTGCCATCCGGTTCTTCCGGTCCCAAGCCTATGTAGGCACCCACTCATGTGGGTCTCTCTATCTTCTGGGTTGTCTTTACTCCATGTCATTTTGGTCCTCGGTGAGCATCTGTTCCTGCTGAGTTGGGACCATTTGCTGTGCCCTTGGATGGCAGATTGGCAGCTTTTAAGACCCCAGATGCCACTCACCAATGTGGGGTGCAGAGAGCCCTCTTAGCAAAATGCTAATTGTGCCAATTGGCCTCGATTTTGCCTAAGAGCATGGTTGGAGCACCCATTTTGATAATAAACATTAGTAATTTCTACACGTTGTGGAATCATGTAACTTTTCATAGCTATTTGTCAAGACTAATTTTTAAAAAAGTGATAAATATGGTCACAATAAAAAAAGAGTCAGGTCCGACTCTTAGCAACCCTAGAGGTCAGAGTAGAACTGCCCCATAGAGTTTCCAGGGAGTGCCTGGCAGATTTGAACTGCTGACCTTTGGCTAGCACTTAACCTACTACGCTATTAGGGTTTCTTTATGGCCACTATAGCTTCACAAATACCACTACCATGAGCTATCAAAAATAGGACATCGTTATTGGAAGATCCTTTATCAAAGTACATGGTGTGAACTTGATTTCCGTTCAGTCCTCATTCCTCCATGCTGACTGAGTTAAAGAGAAAGTCTTAGTGTAGTTTTAGTAAGTCTATAACTCTTCTCTAACACTTGCAACAGTACCTCAATTAAATTTAATCTTTCTTTTCTTTTTTAAAATTATCTACTGTTTATGGCAAAGACAGGTGATCCAACAGAATGTGGAAATTAATGAACAATGTAATTAATATCACACACCAGTAAAATTTCCCAAAGATCATTCAAAAGGAGTTGCAACAGTTTCCAGACAGGGAACTGTCAGAAATTCAAGCTGAATTCAGAAGAGGACGTGGAATGAGGGATATCATTGCTTATGCTGGATGGATCATGGTTGAAATCAGAGAATACCAGAAAGATGCTTATCTGTGTTTTTATTGACTATGAAAAGGCATTCAACTGTGTGGATCATGACAAATTATGGGTAATATTGTGAAGAATGGAAGTTCTAGAATGCTTAATTGTGCTCATGAGGACCCTGTACATGGACCAACAAGCAGTTATTTGAATAGAACAAGAGTATACTGTATGTCTGAAAGTCAAGAAAGGTGTGCTTCAGAGTTGTATCCTTGCACCATGCTTATTAAATTGGTATGCTGAACAAATAATCCAGGAAGCTAGATTGTATGAGGAAGAATGTAGCAGCTGCATTGGAGGAATGCTTATTAATAATCCACGATATGCAGATGACACAATCTTGCTTGCTGAAACTGAAGAAGACTTGAAGCACTTACTGACTACAGCCTTCAGGATAGATTACACCTCAAGATAAAAAAAAACAAAGATCTTTACAAACGGACCAATAAGCAACAATATGGTAAACAAACAAACAAAAAAGAAGCTGTCAAGGGTTTCTTTTTTTTCGGATCCACAATTAACACCCATAGAGGCAGCAGTCAAGAGATCAAGTGATGTATCACATTGGGCACATCAGCTGCAAGCCAAACCAAAACCCACTGCTGTCAAATTCATTCCAACTCATAGCAACTCTATAGACAGAGTAGAACTTCCCCATAGAGTTTCCAAGGAGCTCCTGGCATATTTGAACTGCCCACCTTTTGGTAAGCCACAGTAGCTCATAAGCAGTACAACACCAGGGTTTTCTCAGTTGCAAAAGACCTCTTTAAAGTGTCAAAAAGCAAAGATCTCTTTTTGGGGCCTAAAGTGCATCTTACCCATGCCATGGTATTTTCAGTCCCCTCAAATGCATGTGAAAACTGGACAATGAATCAGGAAGACCAAAGAAGAATTGATGCATTTGAATTAGAGTCTTAGACAAAAATATTGAATGTACTATTGACTTCCAGAAGAATGAACAAATCTGCCTGGGAAGAAGTAGAGCCAGAAGGAGGATGGTGAGACTTTGTCTTGTGTAGTTTGGACATGTTATCAGGAGAAATCAGTCCATGGAGAAAGATGTCACGCCTGGTAAGGTAGAGGGCACTGCAAAATAGGAAAGACTCATAATGAGATGGATTGAACTAGTGACTGTAGTAATGGTGTCAAACATAGCAACAGTTGTGAGGATGGCTTAGGACCAGGTAGAGTTTCATTCTGTTGTACATAGGGTCACTGTGAATCAGAATTGACTTGAGGGCGTGGACCAAGTTGTGCATAGCAAGCAATACTGTTTTTCCATATAGCATTCTAACAAATGTTGAAGAAGAAAAATTGAACAATAGATTTATGTAAGTAAAAAAGAAAAATATAAGAATATGCTAAGAATGATGGTGGTTGTGTATGAGCAGGAAATGCTGGTGGTATAGTGGTAAATTGTTAATCAAAAGGTCAGTGGTTCGAATCTACCAATTACTCCTTGGAAACCCTATGGAGCTATCCTACCCTGACCTATAGGCTCACTATGAGCCAGAATCAACTGGACAGCAGTGGGTTTGGTTTAGTTTTTTGTCTATGAATCACTGAATTTGGAGAAACTGGACTTAAAGATTTGTTATCCAGCTGTAGGATCTCTTTGGGCAAAAATCATCCTACACGTGGGACTTAGGAACCACTCCTGAGATTTGTGCACTCAGGAGTTTTTCTTTTTTTTTTTTTTTGTAGTGTCTTCATTTTTCAGTGAAGCTTTATGCAGTAGTTTAGGTTCCCATTCAACAGTTTCTGCATAACTTGTTCAGTGACACTGCTTACGGTCGTCTCAACATGTGAACATTCTCATTATTTCTCTTACGGTTGTTCCATTTCTGTTCAACTAGTTTCCCTGCTCCTTTGCATTCTCATCTTTGTTTTAAAGTAGTTGTTGATTATTTGGCGGCACTTGGCTTCGCTGATTATTTGGTCTCATATAGGTGATTTTTTAAAAGAACAGTACTTGGGATAATACTCATTTTTTCAGCAACTTTCTTATTTAGCTACAAGGTAACCTCAGGGATTAGTTCTGGCTTAAAGTTTTAAGAATATCTCGGGGCAGTAATCTCAGGGAGTCTTCCAGTCTCAACCAGTTCAGTAGGTCTGTTTTTTGTTTGTTTTTGTTATTTGGGTGTTTTGTCTTGTTTTTTAAAGAATTTGAGGTTGTGCTCCACATTTTGCTCCCATCTATCAGGGCCCATGTATTGTGGTCCTGATTAGAAGTCAGTGGTGGTAATTGGACACTATCTAGCTCTTCCAGTCTCAGTATAGATGAAGCCTTGGTTCATGTAGACTATTTGCCCTGCAGAAGAGTTCTTTGTCGAGTCTTTGCTTTTCTTCTTTTTCTTTTGCTCCAAGCAGGTAGAGACCGATAGTTCTATCTTAGATGGCTGCTTACAAACTTTTAAGACCCCGGACACTGTTCACTAAAAAAGGATGTAGGACATATAACTTTTTGAACTGTATATTATGCTGATTGACTGAGTTGTCCCATGAGTCTATGGTCCTAAGCCGTCACACTCAGAGTTCCAATGAGGTGTTTGGTTATGTTTAAGAAGTATCCATAACTGTGTCCCCTATGTGCTTTATATATATGTGAATGTATGTATGTATGTAACATAGATACCTACACATATGCATACACCTGTATATACATGCATACATACACACCTACTGGGCCCAGGATTTGCGACAAGTTTTCCTAAAACACTCCATGCACACCCGTGGATGTGATGTGTCTGCAAGTGACCTTTCTGACAGTTCATGGACACCTTTCTCCTACAGCCACAAAATGAGTTTTTCAAAACCATAAGCAACAAATTGCCTTTTTTTTTTTCACCTTTGGCTGTTTGGATGTCCCCGTTCAGTCCAGTCCAGGTGTGTTGTAGCTGAATAGTTTAGGCCAGAGCCCTAGGTGGGGAGAAAATCATTATGAGAAGCTATCGATTAGGTGTTCACAGCTGCGGAAGCTCAGCAGAGGAAGCTCTTGCCACTGCTTTATGAAAGGCCAGGGGTCAGAGAGAAGGGCAAGCACATGACTTAGTGAGGAGACAGACAAGTCATTTAAAGGGCCATGGTCCATGAAGCTAGGCCATCCTGGGACAGTTGGCTGTTCCTTGTATGGGACAGTAGGGTAGGTTGATCCAGGTGTGTGCTAGGCTGTGCCCTGCCACTTGTAACAGGAATCCAACATCCTAGGACAGGGTTCAAGGGATCCTGTTTCTTCCTGGGAAATCCTGGCTTGAGGTCTCAGTACCCTAGAACTTGAACATGGGATGCTGACTTGTTTTCACCACACAGTCCCAACACTGCCCATTCCAACCCAGTGCTGCCCATCACTGCAGAGCCTGAACACTGTGCCCCACGCACTATGCATAGTTTGGCTTGCACAACACAAGCCCGTCTGTGAACTGCACCAAACTCTGAGTAACCCAGTGCATCCCTGTCTTGCTCTTGGTCCCCTAGTATAACGCATTTCTCTCACTGCACTAAGTACCTGCAAACCTCCATGCATTACTGCAAAAGGAGCATAGCCTTGTCCTCGGCTGTATCCTCTGTGCCTAGAGCAACACCTGGCAACACAATAAAATGGCACAATGTTTGTCAAATGAATGAGTGTTTGCACCACATAGACAGTGTGGGACTCACAGGCACCCATTGTATCCACATTGATCTCTTGACACCTTGCTGCATGTGTGTGAAAGAATGAAAAGCTTCCCAGGAAACCTGGAAGGAGCTCTTGTCAAGAACAAAAGCATAAGTCATGAAGGAGGAGTATAACAGTGTTCTTTCCTGCCTATCACTGTAGAATAGGTATAATTTTGAATGGTATGTCAGTCAAGTTTGACAAATTAAATCGTAACTTAGAGCAGTATTTCTCAGCATTGTTTTGTTCTTGGCATGAAAGCTGTTACATAGGTAAGTTCTGTGAGTTATGTGAAATTTTCTTTCCTGCATAGCATTAATTCCAATTCTTTTTTCGACCCAAGATAATATATTGTATTTTTTTTTTTAGATGATGCACTGTTTTTCCCCAAAGATTCTAATATACCCCCACCTGCCACTCTTGTTCATTAGAGTTAACACCATGATTTGGGCCATACATTTCTTTAAGAATACAGTAAAAGCTGCATTCCAAGCCTACCCTCCCTCCAAATTTATAAATGCACACAGGCAACAGTTTGCAGAGAATCTCAAGGCAGTGCAAATTGATTGCCTTCAAATCTACACTGTATGAATTTGATCTTTATGAAGAGCTATATCTTTTTCATTTTAGCTTTTCGATGTCAAATAAATATAAACTCAAAGTAGTGCATAATAAAACAGAAAATAGCCTTTAACTTTAATAAAAAAATTTAAAAAACCCTACGTGATTATGTTGTTGATGTTTAGCCTGCACAAGAAGCCGAAATCATGGTGCAGTATGCATGTCATCTTTGACATCAAATCGATTTTGACTTTTGGTTTTGATGGCAGTGGACACCTGACTACAAAGGTAAGTAGAAAAAGCAAATGGAATCAGAGATTCCATGGGCAGCCTTGCTCGAGGAGGGTGGCCTTGTGTCAAGGAGCATGAGATTTCTCCCAGACTCCTTAAGTTGAATTCATGCCACGTCATTCCTTTAGTACTTGTGTCAGGGAGGTCACCTCCAGCCTGGTCTGCATATTCTGTGCGTGGCAAAGAAACTTCATTATTTCAAAGGTGTCTCCTGCTTTTGCAATTACCCAAAGAAGCACGCAAAATATGAATTCTTTGATGGTGTCAGGGTGCATATAGAAGGTAGAAATAAGCTACTAGGGGAGCTGGGAAGCAGCAGCAATTTTATCCAGCTGCATGCTGGAGGGAAGGGTACCATCCTCCATGCCTCTGTGACCTGCCAGTCACTGTTAGGAGAAACATCTGTGCTTCTGGAGCAGACAATGACAACATCCTACCAAGGCACTGTATACCCGCTCCTGTCTTGGCTCCAAGCCACAAGCCGGCTCAAAGGCTTTCCTGCCTTCTCTCTTCCAACTACCTGGGAAGTTATCCCTTGTATTTCTATTCCTTTAGCAGTTATCCTTACAATTTTCACTCGAGTTAGAAAGGTCTATAATTTACCAATGTCTTACCTTCTCAAATAATATAAGAACAATAGTCTAGTAATTCCTTTCCTACCCCCTTGTTTTACTTACACCTTGCTTCCACCAACCTGACTCATAGCATCATTGTTGTTAGGTTCTGTTGAGTCAGTTTTAACTCATAATGACCCCACATGGCAGAATGTTCTAGGTAGCAGGTTTTCAGGTCTTTCTGCCACAGAGTGGCTAGGTGGGTTTGAACTGCCAGCCTTTCAGTTAGCAGCCAGGTGCCCAGCTGTTGCAGCACCAGGGCTCCTCATCATTTCCTTGTATAGAAACAGTAACCATCTAGGTAGATTTATCCAGAGGTTCCTGGCCAGTGCTTCTTATATCCACTTCCTTCTTCTAAGTTCAGTTTCCTTCAACTAAAGTATGCTCTTTAGTACTTCTTTTGTTCACTGGTAGATTCCATCTTTTTTTTTTTTTCCTTCTTGTATTTTGCTCTGTTCTTGATTGGCAGTGTAGCTGAGTACAGAATTTTAGGTTAGCAGTCGTTTTGCTGTAGGGCTTGGGTAATAGAACTCCAGCATCTTCTGGACTTTCTTATTGTTGAGGAATCGCTGAATTTGTCTTCCCTTTATTACCCATCTGTCTTTTCTCCTTGGTTGCTTTTTCACTATGTTTTTGGTGTTCCGTAGCTTTAGTAGTCTGTATCTAGGTAAGGATTTTTTCTGTTTTATTTGGATCAGGACTCATCTGATCATGTCACCTGATGCCTTTTATAGATTCTGGAATATTCTGAGTCACAGTCTCTTTGAATGTGTCCTTTTCTGTTATCTTTACTCTCTCCTAGAGTTTCATGATACACTTTTTAATTCATTCTTCTCTTAGCAATCTCCCCTATTTCCCTTCAGTCTGCACAATTATGGGATGTTTTCTCAGATGTACTGTGTAAACCATCCACGCCCACCCCACTGCCTTTGAAAATCTTCCATAGAGCTTAAAACTCAATGACTGTATTTTTCATTTGTTTGAAGGCATTTCCATTCTTAACAAGAAAAAGGCTTAATTTGGAAAGGTTAGAACTTTTGTCAAAACTTGAATTTACCTGTTATTTTTTTTTTCACAATGGGCTATTCGTTTACTTGTGTTTCTTTCTTTTTTTTCTCTTAATCTCTTCAATTATGTTAAACACACTTATCAAAAACTTCATTTAAATTGCTTTATTAGCTTAAGTTCTTGGGAAGACCCACTGCCATTTTCTTTCCTGGCATCTGATCATTTCCTGGTATGTTTTGTTCTTTTTCAATCTTGAGCTCGTTTTTTTTTGCTGGAGTTGTTTTTCCTGTGTGAGTGTCCTAAGTCCTGAATGTGGGGATATAGCCCCTGAATGGTTTTGCATTTGTTTCTACTGTGCTGGGTTAAATTTTTGTGTTAATTTCTTGCTTCAAGATTCCTACATGCTGAACACAAACTCAGGGTTTAAATTTCTCAAGTAAATCTTAGTTTTTCACTCCCTAAATAAAGACAAACTTCTTACTGTTGCCTTGGGCTGGTGCAAAGAGTTTCTGTTGTTTTTCTTCCAAAGACAACAGCCCCTGTCAGATTCTCAACTCTAGGCAGGAGCCTCTGTTTCAGGTAACTACCTCACCTGAGCTCAGTGCCACACACTCAGTCTTTCTGAGGACATTACAACTCCATCCACACACTCATTTGAGTAACATAATCTGTTGTCTCTGACACTGATGTGTCAGTCCAAGTATCAATGTTCTCTTCATTTCTTGCACTCAAAGATTCCCATTTCTTAGATTTTTTTAAGTCATCTTTTTTTATTATGATATTTTCTCCAGCATTTATGTTGATAGGGAAATCCACTTAGCCCAGGCTACCTTCCTACTGGGTGCCTGATGTCTGTTTAATCATTACTTATGCAATACTTGCTTGGCAATATGACAAGAAACTTAGTAGGATGCTGAGTATACAGCTTTCGTATTAAAGCAAATTCAACTTTTAGTAAAGTTCCAGTCTTTTAAAATTAACAGAAGACCCTGTTGTCTGCGGCCATTTCAGTGTGGACAGGTGTGAGTTGACCCTTCCAAATGGCTTGGCAATGGGCTGAGGCTGGGTCAACACTTCCTAACATACCATTACTGGCTTTGGACATTGATGTCCCCGGTGTATATCACTGCATACTCTTTCTGTCTTTCCCTTGCCCTCTTTAATACCTTCTTTGTTATATTCTTGATCTTGCTTTGTGCCTTAAGGCCCATTCACATACTTGTTTAATGTCACCTACAATAGGCATATAGTAGGCATTTTAAAAATCTCTATGCTTTATATAAACTCATTTGTAATCAAAAGATATTAGAATTAATACAATTAGAAAAAAGGAAAACAATGTAAAATGTCATTTTACACTATTAGATTAGCAAAATTAGAAAACTGTATATGCCAAGTGTTGGAGTGACTGAGAAGATATAAGCACTCTCATGCATGTTATTAGGAGGCATCCATCCTCGGAGAAGCCCATCAAGCGGGATAAAGCAGAAGGTTAGCAAAAGAGAGAAGCCCCTAAATGAGATAGATTGACACAGTGCCTGCAACAGTGGGATCAAGCACATAACAATAGTTGTGAGATGGTACAGGCCTGGGCAGTGTTTCTGTTGTCCGTAGGGATGCTCTGAGTCAGAACCAACTTGACAGCACCTAACAGCAACGTGCACTACTGACAGAAAGGTAAAGCAGACAAACAAACAAAAGATTATAAGCCCATTGCTGTCAAAATTCCAGCTCATGGCCACCCAATGTGTGTTTTCAACACCTGTGATCTTTTGGAAGTAGATTGCCAGGCCTTTCTTTGGGGGCACCAGTGGGTAGATTTGAAATACCAACTTTTCAATTAGTAGCCCAGCAACTTAGGGACCTGTAACAGGAAAGTCAAAACCAAGAACCAACCACCCCCCCAAAAAAAACCTACTGCCACCGAGTCCATTCTGACTCACTATTCTGACTGATAAGACAATACTGATAGTACAGTTACTGACAAACTAAGCATATCAAACCCCACAGTCCTACTTCTGGACATATAGCCTAAAGATATTCTCACAAAGTTCCATAAAAAGACAAAGAAAGTAATCATGATGTAATAAGGAGAGTAGGGTGGTGGATTGGAAATAATGTCCATGTCCATCCCTGGGACAGTGGGTGGGTAAAGGTGAAAATACAGAGCGTGGGGTCATCTGTTGCACTTTGAACACAAAGCAACATGGATCAACTGCAAAAGCATAGCACCCAATGAAAAACACAAGAAAGGCAACGAGATACTCAGTAAAAATTTTAAAATCCAACATGCAAAACCATATACGTTTTGCAAGAAAAAGATACATGTTAAATAGGTGAGAATGCACTGACTGTGGGAGAAAGGAATTGAAGTGAAAAATGAAGACAAAAGTGAAAATGTTAGTTAATAAATGCATAAGAAAGCATCAGGTGCAGACTAACAAGGATGAGAAGCCATGAAGTAAGGGAGAGCATGGTGAAGACTTCACACCTGAGGTTAAAAGAAAAGAAACACTGGTTGAGTTGGGAGTGTCGTTTTCTCCCCTAATTCTTCCTGACCAGCCGGCCTTGTGTATTTTCTGGAATCCTATAATGCTTGTTGTGATCCATGTCCTTTCTCTCTAAGACCTGGTAAGCTCTTTGATCGCGGGAGCTGTAGTTTGTTCATTATCCAGGCTGGCAGCATGAGGTTCTTGAAAGATCATGGATTTGGGAGTCAAATGAGCCTCTCCCACTTACTGACAGTGTCGTGTTGGGCGGGTCACTTCATCTTTCTGAGCCTTAGTTTCCTCATTTGGAAAAAAGGGATGAGAAAACCTCCAGGTTTGTTATCGGGACTACATTAAGAACTGTGAACTTCTATTCCTAGTCCAGGAGTCCCTGGGTGGCCCAAATGGTCTCAGTGCTTGACTTCCAGCTGAAAGGCTGGTGATTCAAACCCAGCCAGAGAGTCTTGGGAAGACTGGCCTGGCAATCTGTTTCTGAAAGTTTACAGCAGTGGGAAGGAACCCTGTAGAGCAGTTCAACTCTGCACATATGGGATTGCCATGAATCAGAATCAACTTGCTGCAACTAACAACAGTATTCTCCATACAGTACCCAGAGGAGATATCCAATAAAGCATTCCAAGAATCCTAACACATTATCGGAATGTTTCTTAGAAGTAGAGATCGCGAGGCTACATTTCACGTACTTTGGACATGTTGTCAGGAGGGATCAGTTCCCGAAGAAGAACGTTACATTGGGTAAAGTAGAGGGTCAGGAAGAAGAGGAAGACCCTCACTGGAATGACCTGACACAGTGACTGCAGCAGTGGGATCAAACATAGCAAAGATTGTGAGGATAGAGCAGGACCAGGTAGTATTTTGTTCTACTGCACACAGGGTCGCTGTGAGTCAGAACAGACTCCGTGGTCCCTAACACAAGCAACAACAGATTATCGGTGTTCAATCACGATTCTTTGAAAACAAATCAACTGATATTCACCCAGACTGGAACAAAAGATAGTGGTTTAGCTGTAGCCAGAAAAGAACTTACACACAGCATTTCTTTTTAAATTAAGCCTCAGGATTGCTTCTGAGCATTGTCAAAATTCTCCCTTGAAAACCCTTAGGATGGAATTCGCGACTTTCGCACACGCCCCCACCATCCCACTCCCCAGCTCTGTTTTTCCGCTTTCCATCCCCGAGGCCTCTGTGACTTTTCACTCACCTTCCTCCCTGCTGGTCTTGCAGAGTAGTACTCTGTGTGTTCAAGTTGATTTCTCTCTCCCTTTTGTTCTCTGCTGTCTGTTAAAGAGACCATAACTTAACACTGGGCTGTGTGATTATCCCCATGCCTGCTGCAGAGTGAAGGAACCCTGACACAGTACCACGGACTGCAGTGATTTTCAGAGGGCTTTAGATTGATTGCATTCATCTTAGCAGCGGGTTATACACGCTATAAAATGATCCAGCTGCTTTCTAAAATCTTGCATTCAACCTGAGAGTCTTTAAAAGCTTCCACATTCGGAACATTTTAAATCCAGCCAATCTGGACAATGCAACCAGCTCACTGTGATTTGGGCAAGTGTTTTTCATCTCGCTGTGCCTTGTTTTTCTCATCTAGGAAACGGGAATGATCTTGAGCACGGTGTATTTCAACACCCAGGGGGATGTGAAGTGTGTAATGTGCCTTAAATAGCAGGTTTAACAGATAGAGGCCCACTCTTGAGTGGTTACCACTCCTACACTCTCTATAGGAAGTACAAGAAGATACCAGTGTGATCTCACCACTGCCAGCCAGCAAGAGCTCACAGACATCTGCACTTAAAGTCACCCAGCCCTCCATCTCTTTAAGATAAGCCAGCCCGCCTGAAGAGGGGGAGCACAAATTAGTGGGAAAAAGCTTTTTGGTTTAGTGTTGGATGTTGCTGCCCCACTCACGGCCACCTTATGTGCAACAGAACAAAACATTGCCTTGTTGTGTGTCATTCTCACAACGGCCGCGTGTTTGTGTCCGTCACTGCAGCTGTTGGGCCAGCCCATCTCACGGACATTCCTGGACGCTCTCATTGGCCCCCTGCTTCACTGAACATGATGTTCTAGGGATTGGTACCTCCTGGTGATCTCCCTGGAGCAAGGGAGTCGGACAACGTTCTGCAGTAGTGTCTACCCTGTGGAAATGTTAAGGCTCATCTTCTGTGTGTGAAAACACCCAATATTTCATTGTCCGCTCTCGCACTAACTCTGTTTAGACAGAGAACTGCGTCAGACTAGGCTAAGTGGTGATGCAGTAACAAGCAGCCTCCACATCTTAATGGCTTAGCACAGCATAGGTTTGTCTCTGGCTTATTCTGCATATCCTTCAAGTTGTTAGCAGGGGATCTGTACTCACTGTGGTTACCCAGTGTCCCAGCTGATGGAGACTTCCTCTCAGCATCTGCTCCTAAGGTCAAACGACAACAGTGGAAAAGCAATGTGACAAATGGTGCACTCACTTCACTTTTCCACCTGGAGGCAGCTTCAAGAAAGGCTTGATCCAGGGCTTAAAGAATGCCACCGGTTTCCATCTCCCAAATTTGCTTCTCCTGGCTTATCTCCATTCTCCGGTTCTGTCTGACAGCTTTGAGCAATTCCAAGTCCTATATCATCACAGCACCCACTACAGCAAAAGAAACAGGGTCTCCTCTCCTAGTTCCCATACAAATCATGAGGTCCCATGGGCAACCCCAGGATGACACAGCATCCTGAAGTCATTCTGGGGTTTAAGAAATATAGTGCCTCATTGGCTTAGCATAGGTCATCTTCACTCTTAGGGCTGAGTATGTGAGGGTTACCAAATAGAAAATAGGATATCTGGTTACATTTTAAGGTAGCAACATATATTTAGTATTAAAAAAAAAAAAACCACTGCTGTTGAGTTGATTTTGACTGATAGCTACTCTATAGACAGAATAGAACTGTCCCATAGAGTTTCCAAAGAACACCACGTGGGTCCAAACTGCCAACGTATAGGTTAGCAGCCATTACACGTAACCAATGTGCCACCAGGCTTTCCTTTCTAGAATAAAAGACCAAAAAAACCAAACCCATTGCCATCCAGTCAGTTCCAACTCATAGTGACCCTATAGCACAGAGTAGAACTAGCTCATATTTTCCAAGGAACACCTGGTAGATTTGAACTGCTGATGTTTTGGTTAGCAGCAGTAGCTCTTAACCACTATGCCATCAGATTTTAGTGTAAATATGCCCTAAATGTTGCACTGGACATACTTACACTAAAAAAATTATCCATTGTTTACCTGAAATGCAAATTTTACTAGGCATCTCGTATTTTTATTTGCTAAAACTGGTAACCCTATGTGGGAACCCCTTCCCAAGTCCTGTGCAGGGAGAGGGGAGTTTCTCCAAAACATAACTGGGGTGTGCATAGGAGAGTGAGGGGTAATGCCTACTGAGCTGCACAAACTGCAGTTGTTGACTATAAGAACTGTGCTAGAGGTGAGTGGATGTGATACTCTAGGTATACGTATGTGTGATGTAGCTTCACAACTTAACATATCAGAATGGTGTGAAACTGTTCCAGCTCTCTGTGGCTGTGTAGCGAACAATCATAATGCTTAGTTGCTTAAACTGGTAATTTATTATTGTCTCTCGTGATTCCATGGGCTGACTGGGCTCCTCTGGGTCGTTCTTACTCAGCACCTCTCATGCATTTGGAGCCAAATAACAGCCGACGTGCCATCATCTGAAGGTTCGACTGGGTCGAATTCCCAGATGGTTCTCTCACATGACAGGCAGTTGAGGTTGGCTGTCTGGGAACTCAGCTGGAGCTCCAGGCTTCAGTGCCTATTCATGGCCTCTCCATATGGCTTAGGTTTTTCCTAGCATGGAAGCTGGGTTTTGAGTGGGGACATCTCAAGAGCAAGTGTTCCAAAAGATCCAGACAGGAACTGCAGGACTTCTTACAACCTAGTCTCGCAAGTCCCAGGACATCACTTTTGTGGCATCTTGTGGGTTAAGCTAGTCACTAAGACCAGTCCAAATTCAAGGAGAAAAGACTTAGCCCCCACCTTGTAGGTGAGGAGTAGCATGTGTTTACAAGGAGGGAAGGAATCGATTGTTACCATCTTGGAGACCATCGATTATATGCATTTTACCAACACTCTGCAATTTAACTATCATATTAACACCGACCTGTAGAACTGTCCCATAGGGTTTCCAAGGCTCTAATCTTTATGGAAGCAGACTGCCACTTCTTTCTCCCATGGAGCAGCTGGTGGGTTTGGATTGCTGACACTGTGGTTAGTACCTCCAGGGCGCCTTCATATAACTCTATTGCACAGAAATGACTTAGCCCCGTTTTACAAATGATGAAACCAAGCTTAACAGAGTCTTGCCCAAGACCAAACGGCCAGTAAGTGGCAAAGTAAAGACTAGAACTTGGGTTTTCTGATTCTAAGTCCCCTGTTATTTTTTCGTTGCAGCCCAACTATCTTGTCTTTGGAGTGTTGTAGCTATTGTACTTGGGTTTAAGAATAAAGATGAAAATTCATTCTCCTGAAGACTCATACTCTTGATAAATCTCCTGATTCATGGGAATTTACCACCCCCTGTTTGTCATCTCTCATTCCCTAGGTCTCCTGTAGGATCATTTAAAATAGAAGATAAAGAATTTCTCTGACTAATGTGTAAGAAACTTCTTAGACGAATGTAATCTTAAACCAGTTGTGGTGTTGATGACTATGATACTTTGGGTTATGATTCCTTTAAATATTCACTCCCATTTCCCCTCCATTGTGACATAGTATACTTCCTTACTTCATTATTGTTGGCTTGACCAAGTGACGATCCGACTCGACGGCACTTGGCTTGGCTGGCTGACCAAGTGACACGCTTTGCCCCAAACAGTGTTAGTTGATGTAATATGATAAATGATTTGAAACATACTTGTGTAGTTGGGCGAGCTTGCTCTCTTGTGTTTTTACAATCATCATGAGAAAAGCATGCCCCACATGGGCAACTGGTCCAAAACAACAACAACAAAAAGGAAGTAGAATAGGTACAGCTGCAAATGAAGCTTAGAACCATTCCGAGGTAAGCTCACCCAAAGCTTACCGTAGACTAGAGTTTCTCAGTCAGAAGTGATACTGTTCACCAGAGGATGTTTGGCAAAGTCTAGGAACATTTTTGGTTGTCATATCTGGATGGACGGTGCTACAACATCTGGTGGGTAGAGACCAAGGGTGCTACTAAACATCCTACAATATACAGGATATTTCTCCTCCTCCTCCATTTGAGAATTATCCTCCCAAAATATCAATAGTGCTGAGGTTGAGAAACCCTGGTCTAGGTTAGCAAACCTCTGGCATACCCATATACACGTGAACAAACATAAACTGAGTGTTACTTGAAGCCTCTGAGTTTGGGGAGAGGTTTTAATGCTGCATTGTTGTGATAATAAATGCCAGATATAATAGCAAATGTGGGGACCATTTTTATGCAGCAAGGTCAATATATGGTTCTTTGCAGCTTAACTTGGCCATCTCGTCTGTGACTCTGGTCCTCAGTCATTTCCTCTGTCAAAGGGCTGCCCTGCAGGTCATCTGAGATTCTTGCTAGTGCTTAGACCCCCAAGGAGAGGAAGGCATTACCTGAGAACCAGAGGCTCCTCGCTCAAGCTTCATGCCATCCTCTGTCTTGCCTCCAGAAGCCCTTGATAACTCTTTGCCTCTGGGGCCCTGTCCCTTCCCCTCTCTGTCACATTCAATTTGTCTGAAGAGGTTTTTCTGGCTAGTTTCCAATGCTGTTTTTCTTCTGCAGAAAAGCTCAACCTTTTATCAAAATTCCAGGCTCCACTTTTCAGCGCCGATGACCACATGCCCTTGATGGTGACTTGTGTTTCCCAAGGAACCTACTTCCTTCTGTACTTTTTCAGAGCAGATGAAAACTGTTCCTTTTGGTCTTTCACAAAATCCTCACATTCCTTAGGAGCTTTTTACTTAGTCTTGGTTCCAAAACTGAGAAAATCGTCTGGTTCTGACTAATCTGCACCAGAGAAATTATAGAAACATCCTTTTATCTACTGAACATGCAATCCCATTTTATGTCAGCTTACCTTTTTTCCACCCACTCTTGGGGGATATTTTAAAATTGAACATAATTTGCATACAGTGAAACCCACAAATAATAGAAAGTACAACTTGATAGATATTTACTTTTCTATACATCTATGTATCCACCATTTAGATCAAGATCTAGAGCGTTCCATCACTCGAGAATGCCTCTGGTGCTGACATCTAGTACCACTTGCCATCAAGTTCATTCCAACTCACGGCAGCCCACATATGTGTCACTATAGAACTGTGTTCTGTGGGATTTTCAGTGGCTGATTTTTTGGAAATAGATTGTCAGGCCTTTCTTCCCAGGTGCCTCTGGGTAGAACTGCACTGTGAACTTTTTGGTTAGCAGCCAAGTGCACTGACAGTCTGCACTGTATTTCTACTCTGCCCTGTATTACCAAAGGTTCATTTTGCCTGTCTTTGAACTTCATATAAATGTATATGTATACAAGTATGTACTCTCTTATATACAAGAGTGTACTCTCTTGCATCTGACTTTTTTGGTTAGCGTAGTTATTTGGAATTCATCCGTGTTGTGGAGTGTGTCAGTTAGTGGCTTCTTCTGTAGGGAGGAGGAAGAATTTGATAAAATTCCTACTACTCCTCTTATAAGAGTCCTGTGAATATAGTAAATGGAAAAACAAAAATGAGCTCTTTAACAAAAGCTTCTAATTTTCCATCCTGTGTCCCTAGCACTCCCTGGCATTGACAGTATAACAGGAGGAAGACTTGCATTGGTTTTTGTTGTTATTATTCTTGGTTGCCATCAGTTTGACTGCAACTCATGGTGATCTCATGTATAACAGAGAAGGTTGCTCAGTCTGATACCGTCTTCAGCCTTTGTTGTGTTTGAGCCCGTTGTTATAAGCTCTGCATCAATCCATCTCATGGAAGGTTTTTCTCATTTTTACCAACCCCCTACCAATCATGAAGTCCTTGTCTAGCCATTGGTCTTTCCCAATGTGTTCAAAGTAGGCAAGACAAAGTCTCTCCATCAGCTGTTCTGGCCGTACTTCATCCAACACAGACTTATTTATTCTTCTGGCAGACCATGGTATATTCAATGTTCTTTAACAACATTAGTTTTTAGATTTTAGGAGTAGTTTCACTTACATGCCAAAGAATTTTGCTAGACTGGTCTGAAGGTGCCATGGAAGACAGCTTTTACTCTCTCCCCCCTGAAAGGCAGGAGAGATACCTACAGAAGAAGCTGGCATGGTGGTTGGGCTCCCTCCAAGACTGGAAGTCTGCTGTGAGCATTGAGACTCCATGCAAGACATCCCCCCAGTGCTGGCTGCCAAAACAAATAAAAATCCACTGAGACAGGGCATCCTCTGAGGCTCGCTGTCTGGTCAAGTGAGAAGCCCAGGATGATAATTGCTCTAAGCAGGATGACTCTTCCTGAGTCAATTTTGGTGGTTTATATTTTCCTAGAAGAACATCTATTTCATCCAGCTTCTCAGCTGATAAGCGCAGACACATATGCTCTCATAATTTGTACTTTGAATAAGCTAGTGTTTGGCTGTGTATTTTTTCAATAGTGTACGGTGTGAGTATTGAACTTCCTGAACCCTTGAGAGTCTGAGAACATACTCCAGTTGCTGCTTTCGGAACAGCAGCTAGGCTGTGTTCTTGGGTCCAAGGTTTCCAGAACCATGCAAACTGGACAAATACTGCCTTACTGTTTCCTGACGTCTAATGCTACCAAGGTGAAGTCTGAGGTCAGGCTGATGCGTATTAGTTATAAACCTCACTCCCGCCCCACCAAAAAAAAAAACCATTGCCATCTGACTCATAGCCACCTTGAATGACAGTGTAGAACTGCCTCATAGGGTTACCAAGGAGCAGGGGGTGTATTTGAATTGCTGACCTTTTGATTAGCAGCCAAACACTTAACCATTGCACCACCAAGGCCCCTTTTTACCTGCACAGGGGAGGATTTTTAGAGTTCTAATCATCGATGTTAGAGGGTTTAGCAGGTTATGTGTCTAAACTTTGGTCTGTTTCAGTGAAAAATTTTTTTTCTGATATGGTTTGTACTATTTTGAAACACAGATTTAGGATTTTTAAAATTTTATTTATATTTTATTGTGCTTTAAGTGAAAGTTTACAGTTCAAGTTAGTTTCTCATACAAAAACTAACACGTACATTGCTCTGTGACCCTAGTTACTCTCCCCACACTCTGACAGCCTACTCCTCTCCACCCTGTATTTCCCGTGTCCATTCAACAAGCTCCTGTTCCCTCTGCTTTCTCATCTCGCCTCTGGACAGGGGCTTCCCAGTTAGTCCCATGTATCTACTCAAGCCAAGAAACATACTCTTTACCAGTATCATTTTATATCTTATAGACCAGTCTAATCTTTGTCTGAAAAGTTGGCTTCAGGAAAGACTTCAGTTCTGGGTGAACAGAGTCTGGGGACCCTGCCTTCTGGGGTCCCTCCTATCTCAGTCATACCATTAGGTCTGGTACTTTTACTGGAATTTGAGTTATGCACCCACCTTTTCTCCTGCTCCATCAGGGACTCTGTTGTGTCCCCTGTCAGGGCAGTCATTGGTGGTTGCTGGGTACCATCGAGTTCTGGTCTCGTGCTGATGTAGTCTCTGGTTTGTGTGGCTCTTTCTATCTCTTGGGCTTGTATTTTCCTTATGTTCTTGGTGTTTTTCGTTTTCCTTTGGACTGGGAGCGTTGGGACCAATTGATGCTTTTTAGATGGCTGTTTACCAGTTTTTAAGAACCCCAGACACCACTCACCAAAGTAGGCTGCAGAACATTTTCTAAATAAATTTTGTTATACCAGTTAACCTAGATGTCCTTTGAAACCGTGGTCCAAGACCCCTGCCCTTACTGCTCATTCCCTTGAAGTAGCTGGTTGTATTTAGGAAACTTCTTAGCTTTGGGTTTAGTCCAGTTGTGCTGAATTCTCCTGTATTGTGTGCTGTCCTTCCCTTCACCTAAAATACTTCTTGTCTACTATTTAGTTAGTAAACATTCATCTACCTCCTTCCCTACGCTCATAACTATGAAAGAATGTTTTCTTCTGTGTTTAAACTTCTCTTGAGGTCTTATATAGTGGTCTCATACAATATTTGTCCTTTTGCAACTAATTTCACTCAGCATAATTCACAGTCATCAGCTGTTAGAGAAATGGTACAATAACATTTCACATTCTCACCAGCAGTGTGTAAATGTTCCAGTCTCTCCACAGCCTCTCTAACATTTATTATCTTATATATTTTTAATTAACTCTAGCCTTGTAAGGATGAGATGGTGTCTCACTGTAGTTTCATTTGCATTTCTCTGATGGTTAATGATTGTGAGTGTTTCTTCATGCATCTGTCTTCTTTGATGAAGTATCTGTTCATATCCTTTGCCCATTTTTAATTGGGTTCTTTGTCTTTTTGTTGTTGAGGCTTTGCAGTATCTTATAGGTTTTAGAGATTAGATGCTGATTGGATTTGTTGCAGCCAGAATTTTTTTCCCATCCTGTAGGTTGTATGTTACTATTTTGGTGAAGTCTTTAGATGAGCATAAATGTTTTGTTTTTTAGGAGTTCTCAGTATCTACTTTTTCTTTTGGTATTTGTGATTGTTAGTAATGTTTTGTTTTCTGTTTACACTATATATTAAGGCTCCTTGCATTGTCCCTACTTTTTCTTCCATGATCTTTATTGTTTAAGACTTTATATTTATATTTATATTTTGAGTTTATTTTTATCCCCAGTGTGAACTATGGGTCTTGTTTGTTTGTTTTTTTGCAGATGGATTTACAGTTATGCTGGCACCATTTATTAAGGAGACTACCTTTCCCCAATTAACAGACTTTGGGCCTTTGTCAAATATCAGCTCCTCATAGGTGGTTGGTTTTATGTCTAGATTCTCAGTCGTCTTTCATTGGTCTATGTATCGGTTGTTGTACCAGTACCTGGCAATTCTGACTTCCATAGCAGTGTAGTAGATTCTAAAGTCAGGTAGTGTGAGTTCTCCCACTTTCTTCTTCTTCAGTAATGCTTTACTTCTCCGGAGCCTCAGACTCAAGTTTTTAATTCAGGCAACTTTTCCTATTGGATACTGCTTATGCTACATTTTTAGCATACAGATTTTCTGTGTGCAGTATATCAAGTTGTTTATTTTCAGTGTCTCTCATCTCTCACAATGTTCACCATCATTCCTGTTCTGTGAATCTTAGGGCTGTTTGCCAAACTTTTCCTCATCATTACTGAGTTGCTTTTCCAGATTGCTGATTTAGTTCATGTTGTACCAAATGGGCCGTGGTGATGCAATGGTTAAGAGACTGGCCGCTCACCAAAAGACCAGCAGTTCAAATCTACCGCACACTCCTTGGAAATCCCATGAAGCAGTTCTACTCTGTCCTATAGGATGCTGTGAATTTAAATTGCTTCAGCAGCAGTGGGTTTGGTTTGGTGTGGGCGTCAAGTGGGTTTTCAATTGTTTAATCTTTTTCTCCATCTAAACCATGGTCCTTTTTGTGTCTTTTTCTCTTCATCTCATCTGTGTTTTTGTTTCATAAACTACATTTTCATGAAAGTACAAAGCAAATGTTATCAAAATTTACACCCTTTTCTTGAAGTAAATCATTTTCAAAAATACGTTTTCCCCTCATTCTTTCATGATGCATACATTTTTCATAGTCTTCGCTTTTTCTTTTCTTTTTTATTTTTAGCTGATGAATGTGCTATTCAGGTCTGGTATTTCCTCCCAAGGAGAGGGCAATGTCCACCACACTGATCCTGAGCTGAAGGATTTTTCAACTTCAGGAATTCAGCATCCCAGGAGATGTGGGAAGAAAACAAGGCCACAGAGAATTCCAGCTCTGACCTGTGACTTCTCTGCATTTGACAAAGCTACCATGTGAAGTTTCAAATACCCCATGTGTTCACACCGCCTCCATCTGGCAGCTTCCTACCATACTGCCTTGTGACATGTTCCCTTCACAGGTACCCCTGCCATGACTCAGTTGCTTTTTAAGCATCTAGAAGGTCCCACTGTCACAAAGCAACCCAAAAGTCTTTTTCTGGAACACTCCTTTTAAGGCTGTAATCCGCTTCTACCTCTAAGCCTTTTCTCCCAAATCAAAGGGTACCCATGAGGCTCAGGACTCTTTGGGTACAAATGACATAACAACCAAATCAGACAGGCTTAAGCAAAAATGAACTGTATTTAGCTCACATAATTGAAAAGTGTAGGAGTGGTTCTGGCTTCAGGTATGGCTAGATTCAGGGACATCAGAATCATTGCATCTGAACTCTCTCTGTCTACTCCACCCTGTATGCTGGCTTTATTTATTGTGGTACAATGCCTTCTGCTGCTGTCATATCCTCACAGGTACAACAGAGTGTCTGCTTCTCTCCCAGCTTTTCCAGGAAGGGTCTCCTTGTGACTCAGTGGCCCTGATGGGGTCACATGCTCATCTTTGAACCACCAATATTCGTTTCTTAGGGCTGAGTAACAAAGTATGACAAACAGCGTGGCTCATGAGAACAGAATATATGGTCTCAGTTTTCTAGAGGCTAGAAGTCCGAAATCAATGTGTCAGCCAGGTTGATTCCTTCAGAGAGCTCTAATGGAAAATCTGTTCTGTGACCCCTTATAGCTTCTGGTGACAGCTGCTTATCCTTGGCCTTTCTTATCAGTCCAATCTCTGCTCCTGTCTTCACATGGCTGTCTTCTTTCTCTCTGTGTCTGTCTCTTTTCTGTACTACTCAGATTGGATTAGGGATACTTTACTCAAGTACAAACTCTTGCTAATTTACTGACAACATCTTTAAAGACCCTACTTCCAAACAAGGTCATATTCAAGGGTACTAGGGGTTAGGATTTCAACATATTTGTTTGGGAGTCACAACTGAATCCATAAAACCACACATCACATCTAGGAGGTGTGACATCTGTCTGCTTTAGGTTTACTTCTTAAGCAAGGATTTAGTTCCACCCCACCCAAATCCTGAAAAATAAATGTTGGGTTCCTATAAGAAGGATGAATGGATGGCCAGTGGTGCAGATACTAGGTGTCCTTATTGAAGACTTCTCTACTTCAACTGTTCTATTTTGACAGCATAGTAAGTTGTAAACTGACACAGTGGGCTGCTGTGTACAGTTGAGCAGGTTGTGTACATGACCATGAGCAGGACACAGCCATGCCACATCTAAGGAAGTCAAGTAACATCACAGACAGTATAGGTTTGTATAACTTTAAAATTTTTCTGACAAATGGAAGTAAAGTGTCTTGAGAAAGGAGTGTCTTTTTCTAATTGCATAAAGGCATCATATAGGCTGGTGACAAATGACAGTTTCCTTCAATCTGGTCTTTTCTGCATTCCATCAAGTCACACCTCCTCTCCTTGAGCTGCTGGTCCTAATACACGTTCTTTATCTTTTTATTACTATCATTTTGCATGTTTAAGTATATAAGTCTTCAGTCCTCCTTTTTCTCTTTGGTTTTGAGCCTTTATGATGGGAAATCCATTCTGGAGCAGGTGGAAGAGGCTCTGGAAGAGTAGGAGAGATCCCTGTGGGTAGCTTGTCTGTAATCAAGTTGGTGGTGGTAACCTCAAAACATCCAGGAAGCAGCACGTTGCCAGCAGGAGTCCAGGCTAGGAGTCATGTAGATTCTAGTCCTGATTTTTCTCTGTTTGGTCGTGTCATATCACTTTCCTGGGCCTTTCTAGGAAGGAACAGCACTGAACCACTTCTGAGGACTTTTCCAGCTTTCAGATCTGATGCCTGGGGGTGTCATTCAGTAATAAGAATGAAACATTATCAACAGAAGCAGGGACAGAGGTTTGGGAACCACAGTTTCAGAGGGCATCTAGGTCAAATGGCATAACAAAGGTCATTAAGGAAAAGTTCTACATCCCACTCTGGTGAGTGGCTTTTAGGATCTTAAAAGCCAGTAAGCAGCCATCTAAGAAACATCAATTGGTTTCAATCCACCTGAGTGGATTGAAGACATAAGGAGAATATGAGCCCAAGAGACAGAAAAACCCACTACCATCAAGTTGATTCCAACTCATAGGGACCCTACAGGACAAAGTAGAACTGCCCTATAGAGTTTCCAAGGAGTATCTGGTGGATTCGAACTTCTGGCTTTTTGGTTAGCAGACATAGTACTTAAACCACGATGCCACCAGGGTTTTTAAGAAAGACAGAAAGGGCCACGTAGTATGTAAACATGAAAGAACTAGATGGTGCCCATCTACTACCAATGACTTCCTTTACAGGGAACTCAGCAAAGAGTCCCTGATGGAGCTGGAGAAATGCTGGGTGAGGAACTCAAACTCTAGTAAAAAACCCAGGCTTGACAGTCTGATGGACCATCAGGACTAGAATGTACATGACTCCTAACCTGGACTCCTGCTGGCGAGACATGACCTCTGTTAGCTCAGAACTGAAACCAGTCCAGAAGCCAACTAACCAGATAAGGATTGATCTGATCTATAGGACATGAAATGACACTGGTGAAGAGTATGCTTTTTGGCTTAAGTAGATACAGGAGACTAATTGGATAGTTCTGTCTGGAGGCCAGATGAGAAGACAGAAGGAACATGAGCTGGTTGAATGGACATAAGAAATTTGGGGTAGAGAGGAAGAGTGTGTGGTCACAGTGTGGGGAGAGCAGCGAGGGTCACATAGCTAATGTGTGTAAGTTTTTGTATGAGAAACTGACTCAAATTATAACCTTTCACTTAAAACACAGTTTTTAAAAAATTCTCAGTAGATGCTATATGATCTCAATAAAACTGTAAACCGAGTCAGTTTTCATCAAATTGACTGAGATTCATATATCAGAATAGAATTGTGCTACCCAGGTTTTTCAGTGGTTGAATTTTTTTTTTTTTTTATTTAACATAACTGAGTGAAAATGTACATTCCGGTATAAATTTACATGCCCACCTATATGCAGCTTCCACTGCTCTCCCTGTCCGGTGACTGCACACTATTCCTCTCTGCTCCATACATGTCTCATCCTCCCAACAGCCTCCTTTCCGCTCCTCTCCGTCCGCTCCCCTTCCTCCAGCCAGTCAGTGGTTGAATTTTTGAAAGTGCATCACCAGAGTTTTCTTCCAGGGTGCCTCTGGGTGACCTTGTACCTCCAACTGTCAAATTAGCAGTGGGTCATGTGAACCATCTGTGCCCCCAGAGACTCCATGTAGTCTCAATGGCTACCCTTTATTCAGTGCTGATATATAACATACATACCGCACTGTCCTAGGTGTTTTATAGGCATATTATCATTTAATCCTTGTCAACAACCTCACAACATATATATTAGTATCAGTCCCATTTTACAAGTGAGGAAATTGAAGCTCAGGTTAAATGACAGCTGCTTGTTTTTTTTTTTTGTTGTTGTTATTAAATGTCATATCTTATTTCCATGATGTTATGTGTGATTTCCTGGTGCCAAGCCAAGTGATAGAAATCATGACACTAATTTTAATGACTCACACTTGTACGGCCAATGTGGATGCCAATGTGTTATGGGCTCAGACAGGGCTGGGTTCAAATTTTGCCTTTGCCAGGTAATACATTTTTGACTCTGAGCCTTTATTTTCTTTTCTGGAAAGTTGAGGTAATAATACTTGGTAAGAAGGTCAAGAGAGCGAAATGAATTAGTATTACCACTTGGCTGGATTATACCAGTTGCCGTCGAGTTGACTGCTACTTGTAGTGACCCCGTGTGTGTCACGATCAAACTGGTCCATAGGGTTCTCAGTGGATGTGACCTTTCAGAAGTCAGTCACTGTGTCTTTCTTCCATGGCATCCCTGGGTGGACTTGAACTGCCATCCTTAGACAGGCCCTTAATTGTTTCCACCCACTCAAAGACTCTGGTAATAGTATAAGCACTCGGTAAATGATCCCTCTTGACTGTGTGCCTTTCTTTACTCATTAGCCTTGTGTTTTCACAAGTACTTTTTTTTTTTACTGTTTTCTTCAAGGCAGAGGCCTTTTGATGATTGCCTTCCAAGAAAATCCTTCCTTGTTATTTTCATGGTAGCCCCTTGATGAGTATTTGAGATGATTTTAAAGTGTAAACAGTGGAAAATGCATTAATATCATTTCCTTTTCCAGCCCCACTTCCAAATGAAAGGGAAATGTGTTTAGGGAAAAATCCACTTACAATTTTGGCCAAACGCCCAAGCTCTCCAAAGAGTCTGACAAATAGAACAAAGTTGAACTCTGTTTAAATAAAATCCCAGTACCTCTGATTTCACACCTAAAAGAGCTCTGACAGTGGCCCGTTGGCTCGTTTGCTAATGATAGCCTGGCCATCAATAATGGAATGCGAAAGACAAGTCTTCTAATCAATTCTCCCCCTACCCCCTGCTGGTTGAGATTAAAGCACAGAAAATGCCCAAATGTTCCATCTGCTCCCTCTAAAATTTCTGGTAGGCTGGAGCCCAATTATGGCTGCCTTATCCATTTTTAATAATCTACTTATGATCATGCAAACACAGGGTGTGATTATACCCACATCAGCTTCTGTTTCAGAGCTTCCATTTCCATCCATAATTAATAAGCCAGTCAGTGCATCCGAGGGGAGCTGAAGGAGAGACAAGAGAGATTCTGAAGCAGGAGATTATTTCTTGAACTTGTTCATTCATTCGTTGACACACTTCTACTGAAGGCCATGGGCCAGGCACAGTGCTGGACACCAGACGTAGAAGAATAACACACACACTCTGGCCCTCTCGAAAAGCTTGCAAACTAGTGAGGAAGACGTAAGGCATGGACTTGTGGTACGGGCTGTGCTTATTTTTAAACCAGAGAATTCAGCTGCTGAGATAATCAAGATGTTTTCTGTTCTCAAATTATGAAGAATAGGATAATTATATTAGTGTAGTATTATAAATATAATTTTTATAAAGCTCTATTTTGGAACCAGTCTCCTTTTGTTTGACAGGATACAGAGCTATTCTGAAATCCCACCCATTGCTCTTGATTCTGACTCGTTGTGACCTTCTAGGACAGAGCAGAACTGCCCCGTAAGGTTTCCAAGGAGTACCTGGTGGTCTCAAACTGCTGACCTTTTGGTTAGCAGCCTTAGCACTTAACCACGACATCACCAGAGCTATTCAGATGAGGTGGTCAATTTAGTAAACAGGCTAGAGTGGAAAGAACATTAAACTTATAGTCAGATGGCCTGGGTTCAAGTCTCTGCTTTGCCAATGTGTTACCTTAAACAAGTCCATTACTCTCTCCCAGCATGTTACCACATTACAGAATGAGGAAAATGAGATCATACATTAGCCCTTGTGTGACTGACTTATTTTACCCAACACGATGGTTTCAAGGTTCATCCATGTTGTAGTATGTATCAAGACTTCATTTCCCTTTATGGTTGAGTGGTATTCCATAGTGAAACCAAAACCAAACCAAACCCAATGCCATCAAGTCGATTCCGACTCATAGCGACCCTATAGGACAGAGTAGAACTGCTCCAAAGAGTTTCTAAGAAGCTCCTGGCAGATTTGAACTACTGACCTTTTGGTTAACAGACATAGCACTTAACCACCATGCCACCAGGGCTTATTCCATGCTAAGTACCACATTTTATTTATCCATCATCTGTTGAAGGACACTTAGGCTGTTTCCACCATTTGCTCATTATGAACAGTACTTTCATGAACTCTGGTGTGCCAGTATCTGTTTGCATTTCTGCTTTCAGTTCTTTGGGATATGTACTTAGGAGTGAAACTGCTGGGTTGTACAACAATCACTCTCTGTTTAACTTTCCTTGCAACTGCCAAACTGCCTTCCATAGCACTTGTACCATTTATGAGCCTGCTTATATGAAACGTCTAGAACAGGTAAAAGAGCACAGACCAAAATCTGTTAGTGATTACCAAAGAGGGTGGGAAGAAAGGAGACTCGTTGCTCAGTGAATGGAGTATCTGTTAAAGGTGATGGAAAAATTTGGAAATGAATAACAGTGATGAACAAGTTGATAAACATAATGTCACTGAATTGTACTTGTGAAGAGTGCTGAGGTGGCAGATGTTTTGCATGTATATATTTGCTGCAATTTAAAAAAGAGAAAAATGTAATTAATGCCTCCCTCACTGGACTTCCGTGACTTCATTGTATGGATTGTAATGTGCTATATGAATACAATAAAGAAAACTCAAAGTCCTACTAGTCAGATACTCGATGCAACTACCTTGACCTTGTTTTGGGAGGCCTATCTCCCCATCTGGTTTTCTCGGTCAAATATTGTCCATGTTCTGGAAAGACCAATGCTGTCACATTAGAGACTAGTATCCAGTGTGTTGCAATACTCAGAATCTAAGGCATTGTTCATTGAAAAAAATGCAGACTACCTCTAGTAGTTCTTAGCACAGGGAATATTTTGGGAAAGCTGTTGGGGCCTCACAAATTTGCAAAAGGCTGGATAACAGAATTTAGTAACTTGTCCCACTATTACTCATTGAAAATGCAATGCAATCAGTAATTTGCTCCTCATTCTCATTTTGGGTGTCACAACTGCCAGACTGCTTTATATCCTTCATGGGACTTGTGATAAGAGACCAGCATCCCCACCTTCCTGTCCCAGAGTCTTCTTTGTTGAGCCAGAATGGGCCTCCTCTGTCAGAATTGGTTTCTTAGTTCATTTTAGAGAAAATCTCCACCACTGCCTTCAAAATTCCCATTGCTGGAGTTGATGGAAAATTCTAGCAATCTATAACCCACGATTTCTAGCTGAGTTAAGGGTCTCTGAGTGGTGCAAAGGTCTTGGCTTAACTCTTAACCTAAAGGTTAATAGCTCTAACACACCCAACGGCACTATGAAATAAAGTCCTGGCGATCTGCTTCCATAAAAATTATGACCATGAAAACCTTATGAGGCTATTCACTGTAATACATGTGGTTGCCATGAATTAAAATTGATCAATTGGCTACAGGTTTGTTTTATTTGTGGGGTTTATTTAAATATCTGGGTTAAACCTACAGACATCCCTATCCAGCAGTAAATGAGCATAGCAAACAAGAGAGGCAAGTAACAACTGTTGTGCTTCTCAGGTGAGAGAGCCACTTGCATTTGGTCTGGTTGGAGAGAGCTTCTTGGGAGAGGTGGCAGCTACTGATGGAGAGGTAGGATTTGGGCAGACGGAGAGTGAGTGGCAATGGGGTGGACGCAGATCTGGGAAAGTTCTGATGCTCTGAACCCCAGCTTCACCTCTGATCTCCTCCTTTCCCTGCTATCCAGCTACATTGTTCTTCCTCAAACATGCTAAGCACATAGGGGGCCTCAGGACATTTGCACTTGCTGTCCTCACGGAAATCTTCTCCAGAGAGCCACATGGGTGGCTCAAATCTCTGCTCAGATGCCAGCTTCTTATTGAGACTGTCTGTAACCACACTATTTAAAATTGCAACCCCCATACACTCCCTATCCTACTTTCATGCTTTATTTTCTATGAATATTATACAAGCTCTGTCAGTTAAGTTCACAAACTCATCCTAGAAAAAGTACTGCATATCTCATTGCTGAATATCACTATAGTCACCTTTGAAATACTCCCCTTGGGAAGCTATGCACTGATGTCAGTGCCTAATGTACCCTTCAAAGCAATTTGGGTGCTCTTTTTCTGGAATGACCATCAAAACTGCCATTGTATTACTTTTGATGTCCTAAATGTCATCATAATGTCTTCCTTTCAATATTTCTTTTATCTTTGGGTAAAGAAAACAGCCATTGGGGGGGCAGATCAGGTGAGTAGTGAGGGTGTTCCAGTAAAATTATTTGTTTACTGACTAAAAACTCGCTCACAGACAACTTTACAGTTAAGTTTGCAAAATTGCCGCTGAGCCACCATGCACAAGGGCCATTTTAGAAAGAGTTCCAAAATTGCTTTGTCGTATGGACTACGCTGGTGTCAATGCATAGCTTCCAAAAGAGGAGTACTTTGAGGGTGACCCCGTAGTGATATTCGGTAATGAGGTATGCAGCACTTAGAACAGTTAAGTTCACAAAGTTAACTGTTGGACCTTATGTATGTGTGCATGTGTTTAATATATGTATGTATTTATAATGTTGCTCATGTTAGGTACTGTTTGAATTGGTTCCAATTCATGGTGATGCTATGTAAAACAGAATGAAACATTCCCTGCTCCTGTACCAGTCTCCCAGTTGTCGCTGTGTTTGAGCCCCTTGTTGCAGCTGCTATGCCAGTCTATGTCATTGAAGGTCATCCTCTTTTTCACTAACCCTCTATTTTACCAAGCATACTCTCCTTCTCCAGGGACTGATCTCTCCTGATAACATGTCCAAAATATGTGAGACCAGGTTTTGCCATCCTAGCTTCTAAGGAGATTTCTGACTTTGCTTCTTCCAAGATAGATGTGTTTCTTCTTCTGGCAGTCGATGGTATATTTAGTATTCTTCACCAATTCTTCAAGTCTTCTACAGCCTTTTAATTCATTGTCCAGGCTTCCCATGAATGTGAGTTGATAGAAAATGTCACGGTGTCCACGATGTGAAGTGACTTGGCCACTGTTGACCTCTGACCTCATTTCCTACTCTCCCCTCTCTTGCCACAGTCCAGTCACTGACACTTTCTGTTTGTTGAATATACTATTTCCCTGCCTCGGGGCCTTTGCACTTGCTTCCTATGGTGCTCTACTCCCCAGTCCTGGCTTCCTGTCATCATTCAAACCTTAGCCTAGTGTATTCTATTGGAGAGACCATTCCCATTTAAAGTAACTGCCCCTATCTTGTTTACTTTCTTCATAGTTTAGTTTACTCACTTACTGCTTTAGTTTTCACTCCTAATCCTCCCACCCCCATCTGGACATAGACTTGATGGACATGTGGTCCTTTCTCTGTCTGGGTCATTCACCACTGTAGTCCTAATACCCAGAGCACTGCCAATTTAATGGGTGCTCAGTAAACACTGGTTAAATGAGTAAATGAATGAACACACCCACAAGCCTATTTGGGATCTCAAGGCAGTTGGCATGGCTTTGTACTGCATTCACATGGCAGGCTTTTCTTTATTTTCTTTGGAGAGAATCAGCAGCAAGGTTGTAAGCAGGTAAACTGTGGGCTAGATGGAGCCTGTGGATTTGTAGAAGTGGTTTGATTGGCCTCCCACAGGGTTTTAAAGGCAGACCGACCAGGTATCTGTTTTACTTGCAAAATCAGCTGTTTAGCATCTATTGTCTTAGGCATCCCCGTGTCATACATTTCTGTTATGTCCCCGGCTTCTGCAGCGTCTGAGCTTCCTCACAATGGTCCATTGGATCATTCAGACTCAAAAGCTTTCTGTGGCTTCTGCTGCTGTCCATGCAGACAAGAGTCCATTCTGAGAAACCTGGCTGGAGAGCCAGTCTTCTCACTGGGAATTCAGCCAGGCTGCCAGGCTGGGGCATGTCTGCACCATGAGACCATCATGCTCAGGCACAGGAAGGGGCAAGACACGGGTGACAGCTTTCATCTTTCCAGAGAAGGTGACAGATGTGGACACCGAGAGGGAAGGAGGATGGAAGAGAGTCAGGGAAGGCAGGAGGGCATCCTTGAGGGCAGGGCCCAGGTCTGTTTTGTTCTCCACTGCTCTCCTCAGCATCTGGCAACAGTTCTTCATATTGTGGGTGTGAAGGAAATACCTGTTGAACGAAATTTTAAAAATTATCACAAGTAACAAAGGTCCACCACTCTTTGGACAGGAATGGAATGGTCTTGGCAATGCTGAGTAACCATATGTTGGAAGCACTTTATGGTTCTATACATCTATAGGATATCATCTTGCTGACCTCTGGCTGGAGGAAGGGGAGTGGACGGAGAGGAGGGGAAAGGAGACTGTTGGGAGGATGAGACATGTATGGAGCAGAGAGGAATACTGTGCTGTCACCGGACAGGGAGAGCAGTGGAAGCTGCATATAGGGGGGCATGTAAATTTTCATGTGAATGTACATTTTCACTCAGTTATGTTAAATAAAAAAAAAAAATTATCACAAGTATAACAGTTCTGGCCTTTGGTTTTACAGCATCCCCACTTAGTTAGCCTTTGTGGTTTTCCCTGTCAACCTGGTAAGAAAAGCAGAGAAACAAGCAACGGCAATTTTGATGTACTGGGGTGCCTTTGAGAAGCTCTGGGGCAAAAGTGACAGTGTGTGTGTGGAGTGACCCAATAAAAATTTCAACCTACCTGCCAATGCCAGTATACCCTAAAAATTCCTGGCCCAGCAGTCCTATTTCCATGGACTTGAACTTGACCAGAAAGAATTCCACTTGAGAATAACACCTTTTTGTTCTGAAGATGAAAACATGTGGTCCAGCGTTCTGCAAATGTATCAAGCCCTCCTTGAAATTTCAAGATCTCTGCATCATCAGCCAGCTCAGCTAGATGCTGAGAAGCTGCTGTTTGCACCTCTTTCCTCATCTCCACTTCGAAATCCCACTCATCCTTGACTGTCCATCCTTCTGGCTACAGCAATTGGTCTGAGACTACAAGCATCACCACTGATGTCTTTTGCAGGACTTCCTGTCAAAGTCATCAGGATTTCATTTTTCCACTGTAGTTGCAAGGCTGGTAGGATGCCTGGCTGTGCCACGTGATTCCAGCACTGAGGGAGGCAGAGCTGAGACAGAGAGAGACACTGAGCTCTGAGGACATTGCCGAGCCTCCGGACTCTAAGCATTGCACTTTCCCAGTTGTATGGCAATATAGTCTCTCCCCATTCAAGCCCTTTCCTTTTTGGTTTCTGTTTGCAACCCAGAGTCTTCCAAGTCACCTGATAGTCATGGGTCTGCCAGCTTCTGAAATGGCTCTCTACCCTGAGACTTCACCAGCTTGCTCTCTGAGCTCAGGTTGACACTCGTGAATGAACCTCCTCTGCCTACCAACTCAGAATGGTCCTAAGCATGGCCTCCTCTTTGTTCCCCCAAAAAGTTAAACATAGAATTATCATATAATCCAGTATTTCCTTTCCTAAGTATCTATTAAAGAGCAATGACACAGATATTTGTACAGCAATATTCATAATAGCCAAAAAGGTGGAAACAGCCTAAGTGCTCATCAGAAGATGATAAAGAAATAAAATGTGGAACCTGCAATGAAATACTGCTCAGCCCTAAAGAGGACAGAAGTCCTGGTACATGCTACAGCATGAATCAACCTTGAAAACATGATGCTGAGTGAAGTCAGTCAGTCACAAAAGAACAAGTATGATCCTACTTAAGGAAATATCTAGAATAGGCAAGTTGTATCGAGACCGGAGTTTGCTAGTGGTTACAAGGGCAGTTGGGAGAGAAGTGGAAAGCAGGTATCCTTGGAGGACACTGAGTTTCTGTTGAGGGTGATAGAAAAATCTAGAAGCAGTAGAGTCAGACTCGACTCAGTGGCAGTGGATTTGGTTTTCAGTTTTTTACTGACGGTTAAGCAAAAAGATAAACATGATTAATGTCACTGAATTGTGTGTGAAAAAGATTTTGAAGTGGAAAATGTTTTGTTACATATATATTTACCCCAATAAAAAGAAAAAGGATGAGGGGGCAGACAGAATGACCTTTGTGATGGTGAAGATTGTCTATCAACTTGACTGGGCTATGATTCTCAGTAGTTTGGCAGTTGTGATGTAGTTTGGCATCTGTCTGATGATGTAATTGCCTCCCTGCTGAGATCTGATATAAGGTTATCACCTCCGTGATGCAATCTGTTATGAGCAACCAATCAGTTGGAAAGGAGTTTCCTTGGGATATAGTCCATGTCCAATATAGGTGGATTTTCTGGTAAAGCTTGCTGACCTTTGCTTGCTCTCAGTTCTGCATTTGGCTTTTGTTCATCTGACCTCTGTTTCTTTGGACTTGAGCTAGCAGCTTGCCTGCCATCCTACCTGTCAATCTTGGGATTTCTCAGCATGCACAGCCTGTGAGCCAGAAACCTACTCTCTGACTTTGTGAACTTGGGTTCGCCAACCTCTGTGGCTATATACGTCAGGAGAAGCCTGCATCCTGACCACAGACTTGGGACTTTACAGCCTCTACAGCCATGTGATGTATTTCTTTGATCTCTCTCTCTTTCTGTGTATTTATATGCTTCACTGGTTTTGCTTCTCCAGAGAACCCAGCCTGCCTGAAAACCCCTAGCCTGGAGCTCATGTAACGAAGAATGACCTCAATGTATAAGGCAAACATATTCTTAAGAAGTAGGGTGGAAATTGAAGCCTTGAGACAGAATATGGACTTAAAACCTTAGAATATAGAGGGACTGGGAGTCATTTGATCCACATCTTCTTCAGTCAAGGCCACACTAACATGATTGGCATGTAGTTTTTCTACTTCTGGAGATGGTCATGCCATGCATGTCTGACCTGGATGACTGTCTTAAGTATCATGGTCAAACATCAGAAACCTACTCAAATAAAGAAGAAAGAAAAAAATTGATTATAAAGTTACAGAGAAGAGATATACACATTTCACAGAACTAAGTATAAGAAATATGGTCTGTTTGAGCAAAGAGCAAATATTAACTAGAATCTCTGATCCTCAATCCCAAATCCCCAAAAGAGATCATTTGATTGGAATAGCTTGAGCTGAGTGCCTACAGTTAGAGGATTAAGGAGGGGAAGGCTATTCAGAACAAACATGGCTACAGGGCACCCCTCCTGTGGGTGAAGGAGCTGGTCCAGAAAAAAGAGACGTACAATTTAGCAAACTTCCCAGAATATAGCTGTTATAGTAACTGGCTCAGTGACTGCTCCTGTAAGCAGTCTTCATTTCAAGATATTGTAGTGAAAAATAAACCCAAGGGATCCATGTTTTAAGACAAAACAGACATGTCTAGGGACCCCTGGTAGCGCAGTAGTTAAGAATTTAACTTCTAACCCAAAAGTGGGCAGTTCAAACCCATCAGCTGCTCCTTGGAAATCCTATGGGCTATTCTGCTCCATCCTGTAGGGTTGCCATGAGTCAGAATCAAATCGATAGCAACTTTTTTTTAAGACCATGTAGGAGCCCTGGTGGCACTGTGGTTAAGAGCTTGGCTGCTTCTCCAAAAGACTGGCAATTCAAATCCATCATCTACTCCTTGAAAACCTTGTGAGACACAAAACCGTATTTAACGAATCAACTTTATGACAATGGGTTTGTTTTGGGTTTTCATGGCCATGTAAACCAAGAAAAAAAGTGAAAACTCAAATACACAATATTAGAAAGGAAAAACAGCATGTTATTTAAAAATTATTATGTATAGTTTTCTAAAAAAAAAAGACTCAGTAAGAGGTAGAAACTCCAAAAATGCCCACCACCATGAAAGTATTTGAAAAAGATGTCAAATAAAAGCTGCTAGGCCAAGAAGACTTGAAATATCACTTCAGTCAAATCTTTAGGGAACTATACTGTTTATAACATTCCAGACATCTTGCTATTTATTTTACTAGCAAGTAACTGCATTACGGTGATGCCTGACTCTGAATACAGACACAGAAAACCTAAATGGTAAACTAGCAAATATTGTTCAGATAAAGTAACAGTGAAAAACATGCATCTAGGGAATTCAGGCTGGGAAATGTAGTATATTCAAGTGAAATTTCTTCCAAGAATGCCAGGAACGCAAGGATGGCTTGTTATTAAGAAGCCTGATAATATAGCGAAAACACTGGTGGATCAGCAGAAGGGAGAAGGTACCATCCGTTGAATGGCTTCTGAATCGGGCATTGTTGAAAGCCGATGTCCATTTCCAGGAAAAAAAAAAAAAAAAACTAAGAGTACTCTATAGTGTTTAACGTTATAAAGAATATTTACCTGGCTGTTGCTGTTAAGTGCCATCGAGTCAGTTCTGACTCACAGACTCACAGTGACCCAATGCACCACAGGATGAGACACTGCTGGGTCCTGCAGCCTCCTCACAATGGTTAAGCTTAAGCCTATTATTGCAGCCATTGTGTCAATGCATCTCATTGAGGGTCTTACCCTTTTTCACTGACCCTCTGTTTTACCAAGCGTGATGGCCTTCTCCAGGGACTGATCCCTCCTGACAACATGTCCACGGTGCCAGATTAGCTCCGGACATTGAGCTTAAGGCAGAATCTGAAGCTCAGAAAACTCTAGAATGCCTACAGTGATTTAGTATTTTTCTGGAGGATGTAGCCAATATAGGGGTTAAAAATAAATAAACAAAAAAAATAATAATAAATAAATACAGCCTCAGATTTTGAAAGGAAGTTACTTTAAAAAAAAAATGATTACTAGATGATTATATTGTCTGCCCAGGAAACCCAAGGTAATTAGCTGACAACCTATTAGAACTATTAAGAGAATTTGTTAAGAGTTTTTCACAGTGAAAACACATACCTACACAATAACTAGTTGGGCAATAGAGTGTGTGGGGTGGTGTTTGTGGTGATTTACAACAGAAACAAACAAGTTAGATAAATAAATACGCAGGGAAAAATGAATATGAAGAAAACTACAAATCTTTACTCATAACGATCCTATAGGACAGAGTAGAACTGCCCCATAGAGTTTCTAAGAAGCACCTGGTGGATTCGAACTGCTGACCTTTTTGTTAGCAGCCATAGCACTTAGCCACTATGCTACTAGGTTTCCCTGAAATCTTTACTATGTAATGTAAACAAAAGACCTGAATAAGTGGAAGATATGGCATGTGCCTGGCAGTCAATTATTCTCACATTAATCTATTCCCATTATTCCACTAAATGGAAATACTAATTGTAAGAAAAATCTTGATTTTTTAAAGTACACTTAGAGGTTGGTCAGAATGCTAGAGAAAATTTTGAGCATGGAGAGAGAGTAAAATTATTATAGTGAAACCTAATATGAGTTTATAATAGTAAAAATCTTAAGGCTAGTATAAGAATAGAAATATCAGTGGTATAGAATAGAAAATCCATTTTAAGATATTTGAAAGAGGCATTTGAATTAGTGGGAAAGGAATGAGTTATCCAACGAATGGTGCTGGGACAACTGGCTAGCCATTTGGAAAAGAATCTTTCCCTCACATATACCAAAATAAATCTTAGAATGATTCGAGATTTAAATGCTAAAAGTAAAAACAATTTTCTAATTATGGAATAGCAAAAAGTTCTAAGCATGACACCCAAGATAGAAAACATAAAGGAAAAGACTAAGAAATTGGACTATATCAAAATATAAAGCATTTCTACTTTTAAAAAATCATAAAGGTAAAACAGACAATAAAATGGGTAATGGTGTATGCAACCCATACAGCCAGGAATTAGATACCCTTCACGTGTAAAGGTTTATTACATATAAATAAGAACGGGTTGAATACTCTAGTAGAAAATTGAACAATGAACATGGGCTGAGCATAGAAAAGCAGAAATTTAAAGGGACAGTCAACTAATGAAAAAAAAAAGTTCAATTCATTAGCCAGGAAAAAAAAATGAGTAAAACATGATATTGCTTTTCATCTGTGAAGCTGAGAAATTTGGGGGAAAGAAAGTCCTATTGTGGTACTATTCTGAGTGTCAAAAGGAATAACTGTTCTGGAAAGAAAGTTGACTGTTGCAAAGCTTTAGACTCAGTCACACCCAGAAGTTCTGCTACCAAAAAAAATCATTTCAAGGAAATATAAGATGCATGCATATTTAATCTTAGGGTGTTTAATACAGTTTTGTGTGTGTGAGAGTACTAAAAATTCAAACAAACAACATCTGACATAGGAGACTGGTATGTGAAATACTACACAACTGTTTAAAAAAGATGAGCTATGAGGACAGAAACCATTACCATTGTGTAAGGTCAGGTTTTCTTAACAAAAGGTTATGGAACAGCACATTTGTTGAGTGTGGTTGTTTTGTTTCATATGCACAAGGTCACATATAGAGAGACCTAAGTCTAGAAGGACAGACAACACACAGTTAACAGTGTTTATCTCTGCAGAGAGGGATTATACAAAATCATCGTTTGGGGTTTTTCCCTCCCTCTTTTATTCATCCAATGTGTTATTTCCTTATAAATCAGCCAGAAAATGCAAAGTCAGGACATATTTTCAAGTCAGCGGCAGTTAAGTTTCAGATCCATTTCTGAGTCTGGGCCCTACCCGGGACTGTTGTTAATCTACAGATGGATTCATACACGCCTGTGCTGCATCTTGCTGTCCCAGGCATTGATCGGTTTCTTTTCGGAGTTAATTTTGCTGCCTCAGCGCTCCTAAACATCCCTTAAGCCAGGGGTGCCTGTTAAACTCCCAGCCCTGGTGTGTCCCTTGCCAGATTTATTCAACAGTTTATCTCATGCTTTCCCTAATTGAATAAAACCCATAATTTCGTTCTTAAAATACACGGACCCATTAGTGTCAGTAATTAGACATTAACAAGTATGAAGATGGTCCATTAATGAAACAGCAGTTTTAGGAGGTTGCACTGGTCGAGTCTATGAGGGAAATCGCTTATAAATGCTGTCCCTTGCAGATTTATGATGGACCTGTTGGTGATCGTCTGAACAGCAGAGGGACTTACAACGAAATTAGCATTTTCCTGACAGGTATTAAACAGTAAGAGCTGCGACTGGGATTTATGCTTTTGGAAGAACAGCCAGGAAGCCCAGAGGAGGGGGAGAAAGGGGTCTTTCTGAAACTGTACCTCGGAGGCAGAGCTGGTGCTGCGTGCCTTCTGATAGAAAAAGGAGGTCTCATGACTCAGTAGTGAAACACTTGTCTGCTACTCAAGAGGTTGTTGGTTAGAAACCACCAGCTACTCCTTGGGAAAACGATGTGGCAGTCTGCTTCTGGAAATATTACAGCCTTGGAAGTTCTCTAGGAGAAATTCTATTCTGTTCTGCCGAGTCACTGTGAGTCGGAATCAACTCAAAGGCAATGTGTTTTTTTTTTGTCTTTTTTTCTCCCCCTGATAGATACCACCCTCCTGAGACCAGCTAGACAAATCTTAGGACTCATAGTGCCCCTATAGGGCACAGTAGAACTGCCCCATAGAGTTTCTAAGGAGCACCTCACGGATTTTAACTGCTGACCTTTCAGTTACTAAAGATAGCATCTAACCACTATACCATCAGGGTTTCTGGTCTGCACTATAGGTAACGTAAAAGGGTTCCTTTGCTCTTCTGGCCTGAATGAAAAGGAAGTTGAAGGTCTTGGGGTCTTACCCCAGGCCTTCCATTACATTAGGGGAAGCAGTATGGCAGAGTGGTTAAGGACATGGCTTTAGCATCAGAGAGCTATAAGTTCAAACCCAAATCTACCACTCTCTAGTCTGAGATCTTAGGCAGGTTATTGCAAGTTACTGAACCCCATTAAGGCTGTTTTCTGATTCAAAATTACAAAATGAACCTGGGATAAGACCCCAAGACCTTCAATTTCCTTTTCATTCAGGCTGGAAGAGTGAGGAAACCCTTTTATGTTACCTGTAATCCAGACCAGAAACCCTGATGGCGTAGTGATTAAGTGCTATGTCTGCTCATGAAAAGTTGGCAGTTAAACTCCACGAGGTGCTCCTTGGAAACTTTATGGAGCAGTTCTACTCTGCCCTGTAGGGGCACTGTGAGTGAGAATTAACTTGATAGCACTGGGTTTGGTTTTGATTTTTTTATAGTCTAGCCCTGGTGATGTAACGGTTAAGTGCTGTGGCTGCTAATCAAGAGGTCAGCAGTTGAAATCTGCCAGGCACTCCTTGGAAACTCTATGGGGCAGTTCTACTCTGTCGTACAAGGTCACTATGAGTTGGAATCCACCTGACAGCAGTGGATTTAGTTTTTTTTTGGTTAATAATCAAGCCCAGGTTGAAGGCAAACCCTTAGAGTCCTAACCTTATTTGGGGCACTGCCATCGAATTGATTCTGATTTATAGGGCCGCTATGAGTTGGAATCAACTCAATGACAGTGGCTGATCCTTTGAGAAAACTGGATAAGAATAGGTCATATAAATCAAGCAGTTCCTACAAAATGTTTTGCAGATACAGCCTTCAACGTTCACGTTAAATCTGTAAGGTATTCTCAATTTATAGGTGAAGACAGTGAGGCTTAAACCTGTTGCTGCTGAGTTGATTCCAGCTCATAGTGATGCACAGGACACAGTAGACTGCCCCATAGGATTTCCAAGGGGTGGCTGGTAGATTCGAACTGCCAGCCTTTTGGTTAGCAGCTGATTTCTCGACCTGTGCACCACCGGTGCTCCAGAATCAGGCTTAGAGAGAGACTAAACGTCTTGCCTAAGGGTCTATGGGGCAGTTCTACCCTGCCTTGTAGGGTTGCTATGAGTTGGACCCGACTCAACAGTGCTGGGACTGAGAGGGTTACAGACACTAAGTGGCGGAGGAGGAATCTGAACCCAAGCCATCTCACTGTTGAGTGCAAGAATCACTGGGATATACTGCCCCATGCAGGCAACCACTGGGATATACTGTCCCCCTACATAAAACAACCCAGTTACCATGAAGTCAGTTGTAACTAATGGCAACCCCCTGTGTGTCAGCCCCTTGTGTGTCAGAGTAGAACTGTGTCCCATGGTTTTCAGCATCTGATTTTTCGGAAGTAGCTCTCCAGGCCTTTCTGCTACACCACTAGGTAGACTCTGACTTTCAATGTTTTGGGTTAGCAGCCAAGAACTTAACCGTTTGTACCACCCAGGAATTCCCCCCATGAATATATCACGCATAAAACAGCAGTTTACAGACAGTGTGGAGGGATCCATGGATGCAGCCCACCCACAAATACCTCATAATCTGTAGCAACTATAGGACAGAGTAGAGCTACTCAGTGGAGTTTCCAAGGAGCAGATGGTGGATTTGAATGGCAGCAGTAATTAAGGATTTGGGATTTGGAGGTATCCAGAATCTGACCCTTCCCTAGTCTGGTACCACTCCAGTCCAAGTCACCATCGTCTCTTTCCTGGATCATCCCCAACAGCCTTCGGACTGATTCTTGTTTCTCCCCTTTTTTTTGGTTGGGTCTATCCCCAACAGAGCAGCCCCCAAGAGCTCCTAAAGCACAAGTCAGAGCACATCACTCCTCTGCTTCTCATTTCATTCAGAGTGAACACTGAAGTCCTCCTTGTGGCCTCCACAGTCCGGCACCCTTGCTCTTCCTCTGTCTCCCTGATCCTCTCTTGCCGCTCTCAGTTTCAGTGACACTAACTTCCTCTCTGTCCCTCAGATACACCAGGTGCAATTACTCCTCAGGGGCTGTGCTCCTGTGTTTCTGTTGCTTGGACTGCGCTCCTCAGAGAGCCTCCTGACCAGCTCTCTCACTTCCTTCCAGCTTCTAATTCAAACATGGCCTTCATACTGGCCACTCTGGGTGAAACTAAACCACCTGGAGATTTTGTTACCTGCTTGTTTTTTTGTTTTTTTTTTTCTCTCCTTAGCACATGTAACCATTTGTCTTATCTGTCTTCCCACAAAAACGGAATGAATCTCCAATGGGACAGACGGGTTTGTCTCTTTTGTTTAGTCTATGTCCAGTCTCTGAAACAGTGTGTAGTGCATGGTAGACAGATACGTAAGTAGGTAGATAGATAGAAAGAGGCAAGCAGAAAGGCAGACAGACAGACAGACAGATGATAGGTAGCTGCCTAACAATAGGACCCTAAGCATGAAAGCTGACTGCCTGAGAAGTCCAGGTTATGGGTCCTCTGTGATAAAGCTGGGGGGAGTCTTGTATTTCTAGGGGCCCCTTTCCCAGCCTCCAACAGGACAGGCTACCACCCACTTTGGTATATGCGACGGTCACCATTTCAGATAACTACACAGGTCAGGCAAGCAGGTAGGCTTGGTCATGAACTCTAGGGTATGTATGTTACCCATCTACACAGAAAACAATTTCTTGGTTCCAGCTAGTTGTCAGCAAGCAGGAATATGGGCCCAATGTTAGCCGACTTCCTCTTGTTTTCAACAAAAGCTAGAAATGTAATTTTTTGCTGTGTTTTGATTTTTAAGTTGGCATCTAATAAACCTTTTCTCAAAATACCACATGAACCAAACTTCCCTGGACCAAATATTGCCCAGAAGCAGCCTTTGCTGTCTCTGGCTACAAGAGATAAAACTCAGGGTGAATGACAAGGAAAATCAAGATAGGCTTCAGGGGGAACTTATCTCCTGGCAAATCAGCCTGGAATAATCACCTTTAGGGTCGACACAAGAAGTGAAGGGTGGATTATTAAACAGTCTTTTACTTGGGCTTCTTTCCAGAGCTGCCATTTGACATCTCAAAGCCCAGCTGACAAATCACAAGATCGTCCCCATTCTGTAGTGACAGCAGATTTACAAGCCAAGATCTGAAACTTTCATCTCTGAGTGTTTGCTGTGCTCTTGGCTCTGTGGGTAGCTCAAGAACACACATCTCATTCCCACCAACGATAAACAGACAGTCTGGAGAGGCACGGGCGCCATCTGTAATTGCTACCCTGCCATCCAAAGACAGGTTTGCCTGCCTGGTCAGCATCCCACAGGGCTATTGCACACCTGTCTGCACCTGCTCACACTTGTGAGCCCCAGAAGGGAATCCTTGTCCCGACAACATCAGAACCTGTGCCATTCAGGAGGTTCCAGCCCGCATGGCATTACTGGTAAAGGCTGATCTTGAGTGAGTACCTTTAGTGGTTGCCCTGGGGCTTTGCCTCCCAAATTCCAGGTGCTTGTGGATAGAAGTGTATTGTATCAGGTTCATTATTCAAGCCAATATTTACTGAACATCTACTACGTGCCCTAGTAAGAAAAGCCTGGCAATCTACTTCCAATAATTAAGCAATGAAAACTTCATGGATCATATAGAACACCGTCTGACTCTTTTGCTTTACATGTGTCATCAGGAGGGATCAATTGCTGGAGGAGGACACCACGTTGGGGGAAGAAGGCCACCGAGGGTGAGGGAGAAGCTTGGTGGGATGGATTGTCACAAAAGCCACAATAGTGGACTAGAACATGCTGGCAATTTTGAAGATGGCACGGGATGGATTGGGCATCATTTTCTTCTTTTTTACATAAGGTCCCCACAAGACCTGGTGCAGGACCAGGCAGTGTTTTGCTCTATTATATATTGGCTCTGACTCACAGCAACCCAATATATAATAGAGCAAAACACTGCCTGGTCCTGCACCATCCTCACAATCCTCGTTATGCCTGAGCCCATGGTTGCAGCCACGGTGTCAGTCTTTCTCTTTATGAGAGTCTTCCTCATTTTCTCTGACCCTTTACTTTACCAAGCATGATGTTGTCCAGGGACATAGTCTCACCATCCTTACTTCTACGGCACATTCTGACTGTATTACTTCCAAGACAGATTTTTTTGTTCTTCTAGAAGTCCATAGTATATACAGTATTCTTTGCCAGAATCATAATTCAAAGGCAAAGTGGGAAGGAGTTATGTATATAATGACTTCCAGACCTTCAGCCACTAACACTGAGGAGTCTGGTTAAAAGCGTGAGCCATCAAACCCGAATGCCCGGTGTGCTTGGCTCCAATGCTCTTTAGGTTTGTGACTATAAACAAGTTTCTTAACCTCTCTGTGCTTCCACTTCCTCATCTGTAAAACAATGATTTAACTAGCTCCTACCTGTCGTAGCTACTTAGTGCTGCTATCATAGAAACAGTAGGTGGATTTAAAGAACAGAACTTGACTGTCTCATGGAAGTTCAAATCAGGGTCTAAGCTACGTCTATCCCTTTCTCATCGATGGCTCCAGTGTTCCTTGGTTTCTTGGCTGGTAGATGATTCCCGCATGGTATCCGTCACCGTCCACCTGTGTATGCGGGTCTCTCTGTATCTAGTCTACTATTTTTATTACTCAAAAGTGGTTCAATAAGGCCTCATTAACAGAACAAAGAAAACCCTATTTCTAAATAGGATTACATTTATAGGTACAGGGGTTTCTATTGGGAGGGCACAAAATTGAATCTATAATACTCCTTCAAGGGGTTACAGTTAAGGATTCAGTTATTCATATAAAGTACCCAGAAAAGTAGCTGACACAAAAATAATGGCCAGTGAGTGTCTGTTGTGGTATTGTGAGAATAGTTAAAATTTGAGTCTGTAGAGCAGAATGAAAATTCTGGCTCCCCCACCCCTCAGGAAAACAATGTCACTTTCCTGGACTGTGGTTTCACCAGTGGCAGCAGAATCTATTTTACAGATTATTAAATGGGGGTAATGGAGACCAACTATACAACAAGTTCAAAGCCTGATATACAAAAAAAAAAAAAACCCGCAGCCATCAAGTCGATTCCAACTCATAATGACCCAACAGAACAGAATAGAATTGCCCCACAGAGTTTCCAAGGAGCATTTGGCTGATTTGAACTGCTGACCTTTTGGCTAGCAGACATAGCACTTGACCACTGCACCACCAGGGTTTCCAGCCTGGTACATAGTAGACTTTACATGTTTGTTTAATTTTATCTCACATTAATGTTAAGTTTCTTGGACCATTTTCCCAAGACCTTTGCTCAGCTCAGTCTGGAAGTGTTGGGAGCCAGATAACCTGGACTAAAAGAGAAGAAACAGTAGAAGATGGCTTTTTGTCCCTAGCACAGAAATTTGAATACACGGCTCCTCTCTTTGTTCATTAACTTTATAGATGACCACTCTGGGTGTTCACCATTGATCTGCCATGGACTACCTGTATCATGCCTAGTTTATCCTGGAGATCTCTGACAACACAAAGTTCACATGTATCATTTTGCTTTTGATGGGTACCAAATCATCCCACAACTGGACCAGTAAGTAGCATTGTCATAGATGGAGAAAACATTGCGGTTGTCAAGGGTTTTGTTTTACTTGGGTCCACAATCAATGCCCAGGGGAGCAGCAGCAAAGAAATCCAAAGATGCATTGCATTGGGAAAATCTGCTGCAAAGGATCTCTTTAAAGTATTCAAAAGTAAAAGTGTCACCTTGAAGACTAAAGTGCACCTGACCCAAGCCATGGTGTTTTCAGCTGCACCGTATGCATGATGAACAGTGAACAAAGAAGACAGAAGAATTGATGCCTTTGAATTGTGGTGTTGGAGAAGAATGTTGAATGTACCGTGGACCACCAAAAGAACCAACAGATCTCTTCCGGAAGAAGTCCAACCAGAGTGCTCCTTGGAGGCAAAGATGGCAAGACTGCATCTTACACACTTTGGACATGTTGTCAGGAAGGATCAGTCCCTGGGGAAGGACATGATGCTTGGTAGAGTGGAGAGTCAGTGAAAAAGAGGAAATCCCTCAACAAGATGGATTGACACAGTGGCCGCAACAATGGACTTAAGCATAAAAACGATTGTGGACTGGCACAAGACCCAGCAGGGTTTCATTCTGTTGTTCATAGGGTCCCTATGAGTCCGAACTGACTCAACAGCACCTAACAAGACAATAATAACAAATCATCCCAACACTTAGTCGCTTAAAACAAGAGCCTTTTATTAAGCTCAGCAACTCTGCTGAACTCACTTGGGCAGTTCTAGTATAGGCCACGCTGAGCTCAGCTGGGCTTCCTCATGTGTCTGTGGTCAGCCAAGGGATGAAGTGGGGCTGGCTGGTGTACAGTGGCCTTGCCCAAGACATCTGATATGTCTGGACCCTCTCCATGTGGTCTCCTGCCTTTTTGTCGGCTAGTCTGGGTGTATCCACATGGAGTCACAGCTCTAGGAGCAGCAAGGAGTAGGCGTCAATGTCCAGGAGCTTTTCAAGTGTTTCCAGGTACCACGTTTGTTTCTGTCCTTTTGGCCAAAGCAAATTGTGTAGCAAAGTTCAAAGTAGGTGTTGGGAGGGTGCTCCCAAAAGGGATGATGTCTAAATTCTAGTCTGTCAGACTGGAGGACCCCCAGAATACATGGTCCTAGACTCTCTGTTTGCCCCAAACAGAAATCGTTTGTGAAGCCAGCTCTTTAGACAAAGATTGTACTGGACTATAAGACAGTGACACTGGTAATGAATGCATTACTTGACCTAAATAGATATATGGGGCTAACTGAGCAGCTCCTGTCCAGAGGCGAGGTGAGATGGCAAAGGGGGACAGGAGCTGGTTGAATGGACATAGGAAATACAGGGTAGAAAGGAAAAATGTGTTGTCACAAGGTGGGGAGAGCAGCTGGAGTTATACAGGACTATGTGCACAAGGTTTTGTATGACAGATTGACTTGGATTGTAAACTTTCACTTAAAGCACAATGAACTATTTTTTTTAAAAACATCCTACTGTGTTATTCTAAGTCTAGGGCAATGACCTTAACCACTACACTCAATGCGAAAAGATGGGGAGGATGGAGCAATAGAGTTTATGGTAGTGATGGTGGAGATAGGAAAGATGAAAGCAGAAAGAGGGGTGAGTGATTTCAGGGAGGAGGAACCCCTACTGTGGTGGGACCCTCCCATGAATTAGATCTCTGGATAGGAGAACGGTTCATACTTGACAGCTACCTAAAGAGTGATGGTTAGAACCTGCCCTGTGGCACCACGGAAGAAAGTCCTGGTGATCTGCTTCTGTAAATATTACAGCCAAGAGAATCTCATAAAGCACAATTCTACTTTGTAACACGTGGGGTCACCATGAATCAGAATGGACTTAACTGCAACATGTTTGGTTTTGGTTTAAAGGGGACGAGATTCTGGAAGTTTCAATGTGAATGTTTAAGTGTGATCGATACCGAAGGGGAGATACCATGACCAGTTTTGCAAGCAGCTCACCCTACCATGACCACAAGCCAAGCTAGAAAACAGAGCCCTCAATTTCCGATAAGCATAAAATCTAGAAGGTGAGTTTTCTTCCCCAAATGCCCCATCTCCCAAGTCCGGGTTCTCAGACTTGCCAGGAGTCTGCTCCTTCCTGACTGCACCAAGAAGCCTTCCAGCCAGGCATTCTCTCTCCCTTCCTCAGGCGTAGCTCACAGCAATACTCATTCAAGTCCATGCTTCCCCGGCATGGCCTAACTTGACCACAGAGCTTAGGCGACCAGCCTGTACTGCTGTGAGTCTGTGTCTCTTGAATGCCAAACTGTCTAAGGCCATATGCTGTCTGGAAAAAGGCATTATTTACAGTGAACATCATGGCTGAGAACTGGCAGAGCCATCTGGTGGGGCTGGGACCTGTCACACTGAGGACAATTACTAGGACCTGGTGTGCCTCCAGCCCCTGAGAAGCTGAACCAGCTCAGTTGACAGCAAACCTACACTTGCTGCTCAGATGTCTGGATCCTCTGTTTCTAGATCACAGGTACCAAAACGAGGCTGTTGATCTGATTCCCTGAGATCTTCAGAAAAGAAAAGCCAGTGTTTAAACCCCCAAAACTTTACCAGACTCTGGACAGCCTGGGACCTGTTTGACCCTTCTACTCTTTGGTGAGGTTTTAAGGGCTAGACTAGCCTGTCTGACTCCCAGAGGGATGAGTTGAGGCAGTGGGTATGTGGAGTATGACACCAATCCAAGATCAGACACAGGACAAAGAGTTGAGGGCCAAGGCTGCAGAAATGTGCTCTCATGGGACAGTCATAACAACAGCCAAACAGCATATGGTGTGTGATGGGCATCCTACTGAGCTCTGTACACTTCAAGGTGAATATTATTATAATTATTGCTGCTGTTTTAAAGGAAGAGAAGCCAAGACCCCAGGAGATGAAGTATTTGTGCTGGCTCGCCCAACTGGAAAGGATGGTGTTGAAGTTCTAGTTCATCTCTCTGACTCTAGGGTCCATGACTTTAATCTATGCCAGAGATGGGAAGGATGAGGCAGCCTCCAGAGGTTGGGGGGAAACTAGGAAAGAGAGAAGCAGAAAGGGGAGTGAGCAAATCCAGAGAGGATTCACTCTGGTGTGACCCTCACAGGAATTAGATTCCTTCAAGAAGCTTTTAGATGTATCCTGTTGTTATCTGCCATCAAGCTGGCTGCCATTGGGTCAGCTTTGACTCACGGGGAACCCTTGTGAAGTGGAACAAAACGCTGCACTGCCTGGTTCTGTGCCACCCTCATGATCAGGTTATGGATTGGACTGTTGGGATCCAAATGGTTTTTCGTTGGCTGGTATTTTGGAAACAGATTGCCAGGCCTCCTTCCTAGTCTTTAGTCTGGGAACTTGACCGAAACTTGTTCAGCATCTAGCAGCACTCAAGCCTCCACGGACAGAGGGGTGATGATTGCACATGACGTGCATCAGCTGGGACTTGAACCTGGGTCCCACATGAAAGACGAGTGTTCTACCACCAAACCACCAGTGCCTCCTGTTCTCCTTACCTGCCCTCAAAGCCCTGTCTATACATCCCTGCAACGATCTTCAAGGGAAGAAGATGAAAAATTCAAGCAGACATCTGGTACACTACTTCGCAAGCTGAGCAGCCATCTTCATAAGCCAGTGTCACAGCCACTGATGCAGTCCCCCGGGGCTCTAGTTACATAGCATCAGCCCCATGCCATCCCCAGCCTAGTATCCCAGTTCTGCTATACAGCCCCCAACTCAGTCCCTGTCTTCTGAGCAACTGGCAGAGTTGACAGAATCAGCCAAGAATTTCACTGCCTTGTAGACAGCTTGGGGAGGCTTCTCCTAGACCTCATGCTCTGCAGGGCAGACCTGCTGATGTCTGGAGAACTCTCCTAGCCTCTCAAGGTTACTGAGCTCCCCTGGGGGAGGTAATTGAGTTCCTTTTGTGGAATGTGTTCCTGCCTGGTGTCCTGCTTGTCACACACCATGCCCTTGGAAGGAAGAGGACAAAAGGCAGTTGGTGGTTAAAGGACCCTTCTCTGTGTTAGCAACCCAGTGGAGTCTACCAAGGGCCTTGACATTGAGTGCCCATGACTCCAGTAAGCTGGCCCCATTTGACATGAGATTAACTGTGTCTGAGGGATGATAAAGGCAGGAGAAGGAACTTGAAGCTAATGAGCTGAGTTCATGGTGGCATTAATGCAGCCGCACAACCAGCAGGCATTGCCATCCATCAGTCTGGCAGTCTCTCTGGGGGCTGCTGGAGTGTAAATTAATCTGGAGGTAGCAACTACACTGCTGAGTTCTTCTTCCAAATGTGTTTGTGCCTAAAACACTTCTCTGGGCTCCCAGAGGGGTAAGGCAGTCATTTCTACCTTCTGCCCAAAGGCATGGGGATTTTCCATGGCCATGCATCTCAGAAAGGGCCCGGGGGCCTTGGCCTTGAAACAGACCGTGATTGCCAGCTGTGGACTGAATGGATCAGTGTGAGAGAGAACAAGGGATCTTCAGACTTCCACAAAGCTTCATAAAGTATAGAGCCCAACATCTAGGTCTTTTTTGAGGGCATTCTGCTAACCTAGAGATCTCTGGGTGGTACAAGTGGTTTGCACAACTACCAATCTGAAAGATGAGTGATTTGAACCCATCCAGAAGTGCCACAGAACAAAGGCCTGGCGATCTGCTTTCTTAAAGTTTACAGCCAAGAAAACACTGTGCAACCACGTTCACCCTAGGAGATCATGAGTCAGAATTGCCTGGACAGCAACAGATTTGGTTTTGGTGTGCTAACCTAGGTATTAGAGTGTAATGACATGACATGAAATAACGCCTAAATTTGCTTAGACTTCATTCTTGATTTATCTTCTTTCAAATAAATGTGTAGGAAAAAAAAAGCTTTGATGTCAGAAATTTAGGTACCTATTGCCTTTGCCTGCCCAGGATCCACTCCCATCTTTAACTGCCACCAGAACCCTGATTATCCTTTGCAGAATTTCTCTGCTGTGTGACTCTGGTTGAGGAGCGTGCAGGAGTCCACCGAGGTGGGCACATGACCTGGGCTGGCCAATCAGAGAACTTCATGCCCTTTGGCTATTGCGATTTGTTCAGGGATAGCGTGTAATTCAACCTGAGCCAATCAAAACTTCCCTAAAGTTTGATGCATGAATTCTGGTAGACATGGGTGTCCTTTCCTCTGGAATCCTCAAGCTGTTGAAGATTATGTCATCCAGATGCCAATCGCTGTTGTTGACAGTTGCTTTGGAGGGAGCAGCCCGCAAAAGAAACCAGTACAGTGAAGAAAGCAGAGTCAAGTGATGAAGAAAGAGAGACCTAATGACATTGTGTGAACCCTTGGATCCAGATGGGCCTGAAACTAGATTTGGAAGACTTAACTTCCAAAGTATGTGCGACAACAAATTCTCTTATTGTCTGAGCTAGTCTGAGCTGAGTTTCTGTCACTTGCAACCAAGGAAACGTGGGTTCAAATCCTAAATATGCTGTCTACTAGTACTGTGATCTTGGGGAAGAGCTTGCCTAAACTTACTTTTCTCATCTGCAAAGTAAGAGTAATAATGGCACTTGCCTTGTGGGGCTGTTGGGAGGGTTAAATGAATGCTCTTAGACTGTCTCCTGACATGAGCAGGTAGGTGCTCAGTGAGTTATTGTTTCCCCTCCTTTTCTGATGCAAAAGGAGATAGAAAGAATACTGAACTCGCAGAGGGAGTGCAGACATTGGCACTGTCAGGAAGAGAGAGATACAGCAGAACCCATGTGAACACTCCAAGTTCCAAGGACTGCTCTCAGGTCTTCCCTTTGTTTTTACATCAATTCTCTGGAATGGTAAGAGTCAAAGGAAGTCAAGTGGAAAGAGAGGAGGGCTTGCAGGAAGCTAATCAGAGTAGGAAGAAAGGGGTCAACATAGGGACAAATGACCATAATAAAATCCTGACTTGTCACCAAAATGAGGATAGAAAGGTTTTTGTGATGTTGAGAAACTGGAGAAGACATCTCATGACACCTAAGTGCATTATGTCATAGCTCAGTTTCATTGTCTCAAAGATTTCTGGCTCATGATTCTTTTGCTGGCATCTTCTCCATGGCTTGGCATGTAATACATCTTTAATAAACATCTGGTAAAAGAAAGAAGAAAAATGCCAGTGGTCTAAGCACTGAAGTTGCCAAAAGGCTCAGCTACCAAGAGGCACATTTTGTTTGGTCCTCATTCCTCATCATACACTTTTTTTCTCATAGCTGTTAGCACTGCTAAAAACACTAGCCAAAATTTTTATAATTGAGAAATTGCCCGTGAAAGTCTGTGTTTCTAACTTCACTGTAAAAAAAAAAAAAAAAAAAAAAAGCATATGTGGGATTTCAAGAAGAGTCTTGGGGATCACAGAGGGAAAAGGTAGACTTAGTTGTGTTAAAATTCCCAGACCGTACCAAAATTTCAGCTCTCCATATGCTCCATTTGGGGCAGATTCAGATTACTTTAAATGCTTGCAGAATATTTTAAACTGCACCCAGAGAGTGATTCCTGAACACACTGACCACTTGTGCTTCCTTTTCTGAGAGGCACAGAATGAAAGAAAGTGATGCTAAAGACAGTGAGGAGAGTTCCACCAGCCCAGCTGTCCCAGGCCACTGCTGTCCACAACATCAGCCCCAGCAACTGAATCAGGGGGTTTGGTATGCTTTAAGAAAGAGCCAAGGCAATGCAGAGTGACCATATATTGGAAGCACTTTATGGTTCTGTACATCTACAGGATATCATCTTGCTGACCTCTGGCTGGAGGAAGGGGAGTGGACGGAGAGGAGGGGAAAGGAGGCTGTTGGGAGGATAAGACATGTATGGAGCAGAGAGGAACAGTGTGCAGTCACCAGACAGGGAGAGCAGTGGAAGCTGCATATAGGTGGGCATGTAAATTTATATGTGAATGTACATTTTCACTCAGTTATTTTAAATAAAAATAAAACTTAAAAAAAAAAAAAAGAAAGAGCCAAGGAACCCTGGTGGTACAACGATTAAACATTCAGCTGTTCCCTGTAGGTTGGAGGTGTGAACCCACCCAGCAGCTCCATGGGAGGAGAGACCTGGTTATCTGCTCCCTTAAAGACTACAGCCTCTCAAACCTCGTGGGGAAATTCTCTGTCACATGAATCAAACTCAACTCAATGGTGCCCAACAATAAGTGAGGGAGACAGACAAATTGGAAGGTCAGAAGGACAAGGAAACAAAACACTAGTCTAATGAGCAAGAGTTGAAGGAATGGGAGCTATTTTGCCAGGACCAGAGTGTTCTAAGATAAGTATCTGAAAAGCTGTTATATGGAAGAGAAATTGGCTCTTTGCTGTGGACAACGGATTAACAAGTTCAGGGAGTCACAGTTAGTACTATCAAAAAAATGAAGTGAGCTGCCTTGAGAAGTCAGTAGAGGTGACTGGAATAATCACTTAACTGATAAAACACTAAATGATAGTTGAACTGTATACTTCCCTTCTGTTGACGTTTTAAATTGGCAATCAATTACACCCCTCTTCACTTGCTGATTCTAAACTAAATCAAGAAACAGATGCAGGTGGAAATTCAGATATAACTTCTATGTAGATTCCTGATCCAGCTGTATTGAAAGATGTTGCTTCAACTTGAGGCTAAAATCAAGCATTCTAGAACTGTTCATTATTTCTTCAATTGGATTTTAGGACCAGCCTCCAGGAAGAATTGGGCACCCAGACAGGCAACCAACCACCGCAGAGGATCTTCCACTGCCTTACCCTCTTACATGTCTAGCAGAGAAAGCCATGACAGGGAGGAGTGTGCTGTCACTGGGCAAGGAGAGCAGTAGGAGCTGCACATAGGCAGACATGCAAATTTAAACTGGATTGTACACTTTCACTCAATCACAGTTGAAAAAAAATAGCTAGCGAGCAGCCACCTAAGTAGCATCTATTGGTCCCAACCCATCTGGAGCAGTGAAGAATGATGGACATCACAGACACGAGGAAAAGATGAGCCCATGAGACAGAAGAGGACCTATGATTCAGAGACTACTTCAGTGTGAGACCAGAGGAACTAGATGGTGCCCAGCCACCACCCATGACTGTCCTGACAGGGATTACAACATAGAGTCTGGAACATAGCAGGAGAAAAATGGGTGTGCAGAACAAGAAACTCTGTTAAAAGATCATACCTGATGGCCCAAACAAACTGAGGGCTTCCCTGAAGACAAGGCTCCCAGACTCTGTTAGCCTAGTGCTGAAACCAGTCCTGACACCACCTCTTCAGACAAAGATTGGACTAGACTCTAAGACAAAAAGATACTGGTGAAGAGTATGTGCTTTTTGACTTAAGCAGATACATGAGGCTGACTGAGCAGCTCTCGTCCAGAGGCGAGATGAGAGGGTGGAGGGGGACAGGAGCTCATTGAATGAACACAGGAAATAAGGGTGGAAAGGAGGCATATGCTGTCACAGGGTGAGGAAAGCAGCTAAGAGAGCACAGCAGTGTGTGTGAGGGTTTTGTGTGACAAATTGACTTGGATTGTAAACTTTCACTTAAAGTACAATGCAATACTAAGAGGATGTGGAAGGGAGGAGAAGGAGGGAGGGAGAGAAGAATGACTGGGTTCAATTCCCTGCTTTGCCACCTCCAAGCTAATTTACCTAAACTCAGTCATAACTTGTGAAAAATAGAGCCAATCATATTTATTGTTAATTTTTTTCTCTTGTGAAAAGTTGGGTAGGATCAGACCCCATCTAGACATCTGCCTTGACTTTCAACTCCGTATAGATCTTAAGTCCTAAGTCATTGTGTTTTTTACTCCTAAAGGATGCACTCTTTTCTCTCCCTGTTTTTGCCTCTTTAAGTCAAGTTTCTGAGAGGGGCATGGGCAAAGAAAAGCCTTTTGGACCCTTGATCCCTCAAGCCTTCAATATAGGGAATCATGGCTTACCCAAGTTAACACACATTTTGAGGAGACACAGTTCAATCTGTAACAGGGTCTGTGCACTGAATTGGCAACTGGAGCTTCTCCTGTATTAGAGGCTTGAGGGATCAAGGGTCAGAAAGACTTTTCTTTTTCCAGGTCTCAGCCTTGTTGAATGGGTCAGATTGTCAGAAATCAGCCCCACTCCCTTGTCTCATGGCAGGGACTCAGGTTCCCTCATACCTCAAAATAGAAGGCTAAATGTACATCACTTCAAAGGGAGCAGTTAACATACAGATTATCTTCGAAGGAGAGTAGCCCTGGAGGCTCATTTGCTTCTCTTTTGAAAACCTCTCTAAGCAGCCACAGATTCTGCTTTATAGCTCAAGTTATCGGCACAGTTAAACCCAAAGCAAACAATTTATGCGTCTGTGACACAGGTTTCCCTGCAATGCATAGCCAAGTAACTACCAGATTCTTTGGCGCAATCAACAAATTGAAGCACAGTTTTTCTTTTCTCTCTCTCTGATGCTAATAGGCAGACCACCTTTCTTGGGAGCATAATTTGGGAAGAGAATGTGATCAGGTAACATTGTGTTCCTGTCACTCCATTGGACCTGGAGACCTGGATGTCCAATCTCTGGAGATCCATACTTAACCCAAACCCAAGGGAGTGAGATTCTGTATATGAAACCAGGGGCAATGCCAGCCTTGTGCAAAAGAGACAAGGGCACTCCCTCCTGGTACACCCAGCTGCCTGGAAGCCAGCTTGGTAAACGGAATGTGGATGCCCTCCTCATAGTCCCCTCGGTGGGGCAACTTTGGGTGGAAAATGGCTGGCACAGCTCTAAGTAGTGGGTTTCGTTGCAGACACTTGTATGCTACCTGGAAGGTAGACTCTGTTTCAGATGTTTAAAAATAAACTCAGGAACCCAAGAAGGGAGGCGTGTTGTCTCCACTTTTCTTTGCTGGATTATACATCTTACCTTTTAAAGGTGTCACCATGTCATTGATTCTACTTTTGAATGATGAATCATCACTCATCACAGTCCGTAGTGTTTCTCAGCAATTTCTGGTGTGTGCCTTCAAATCTTCCATCCCACTTTGAGGCCCCTGCTCCTCCCTCACTAAACCATTCGGTAGATTACTCCATCCAGTCTTTTGTTTCATACCCACCCCTCTACAAATCCTGTAGCAGACGCTGTCCGTGGTCTGCTCAGATCCCCTTGGCTTTCACTCTTATGCACTGAAGGCTGTAACTTGGCACAAGTGTGCTGGGCCTGAGAAGGACAGATTAAAATGTTAGAAAGTCAATGACCCTGGAAACAGCCCGTGAACTATACTATGCAGAAATACAATGAATAAAACCTCCACCATTCTTATCCTTCAGTTAAGACAACTGTAGGACCTGTTCTACACTGTCTCCCAGGGTTCCCCAGCAGCACTGAGTTCCAGTTGCCCACAGTGATAAATGTCTTAGTAATACACCCCTATTGGCTTCCTTTCTGTTCCCGACCCACTCCTTCTCCACTCTCCAGCTTTCCTAAGATCACCTCCCATATAAATTTCTTGCATTCATCTCCTTGTCTTGGTATCTGCTTTTGGGAGAAAGAAAACTAGACATTTCCTAAGACCTCAGCCCTCCAAAACAAAACCACCGCCATTGAGTTGATTCCAACTCATAGTGACCCTATAGATCAGAGTAGAACTGCCCCATAGAGTTTCCAAGGAGCGCCTGGTGGATTTGAACTGCTGATCTTTGGGTTATCAGATGTAGCACTTAACCAAAACTACTGACTATAAAAAGACATTTAACTAACAAATTGTGGATAACACTGGGGAGAATGGGAATTCCAGTGTACTTAATTGTGCTCATGTGGAACCTGTATGTTGACCAGGGATATTGCATCACTTAAAATCAGGAAAAGTATATATCAGGGTTGTATCCTTACTTGTTCAATCTGTATGCTGAGTAAATAAATAATCTGAGAAACTGGACTATATGAAGAAGAGCACAGCGTCAGAATTGGAGGAAGACTCATTAGTAATCTGTGATATGCAGATGACACAACCTTGCTTGCTGAAAGTGAAACAGACTTGAAGCACTTACTGATGAAAATCTAAGACTACAGCCTTCAGGATGTATTACACCTCAACATAAGGAAACAAAAATTCTCATAACTGGACCAATAACCAATAAACAACATCATGAAAAATGGAGAAAATATTAAAGTTGCCAAGGATTTCATTTTACTGAGAACCACAATCAATGCTCGTAGAAGCAGCAGTCAAGAAATTAACATTGGGTAAGTCTTCTGCAAAAGATCTCTGTAACGTGTTAAAAAGCAAAGGTGCCTGCTTGATGAGTAAGACATACTTGACACAAGCTATGATATTATCTGTCGCCTCATATACACATGAAAGCTGAACAGTGAATCAGGAAGACTGGAGAACTGATGCAGTCGAATCATGGCGTTTGCAAAACATGTTGAATGTACCATGGACTTTCAGAAGAACGAACAGGACTATCTTGGGAGAAGTATGGCCAAAGTGCTCCTTGGAAGTGAAGATAGCAAGACTCTGTCTCGTGTACTTTGGACATGTTATCATGAGGGGCCAGTCCCTGGAGAAAGACATCATGCTTGGTAAAGTAGAGGATCAAGGGGAGAGAGAAAGACCCCCAAGAGAGAGACTGACACAGTAGCTGCAACAGTGGGCTCAAACACAGCAAAGATGGTGAGGATAGCATAGGACTATGTAGTGTTTTATTCTGTTGTACATAGCCTATGAATCATAACCAACTCAACAGCACCTAACAACAGCTTATACTCTTCCCTAGTCTTCTTCCTCTCAGTCAAGGCTGATTAACCAGCTTGCCCTTTTAGACCCACCTATGATATCATAAAGGCAAGAGCTAATTTTCAAGAACTTCTCAGGCTTATCTACTGTCCCAGACTCCACTAACCGTTTGCTCCTTCTGAAAACTGTATTATCCCTTAGTTCCCACTTTATAATAATGTATAAATTAGGATATAAATTCAGCCAAATTAACACTGGTTTAATCAAGATGGAAGTTTAGGCATCTCTCACTTAAATGTAGAAAGACAGTCCAAGGCTGCAATGGTGAGTCTAATAGACAACATCAGCCAGAGAGCCAGCTGTTTCTATCTTGTTCCTCCACCATCCCTGGGGTATTCTCATCTGCGATGTCCTAGATGGCTCACCAGGAAGCAGCGTGAAAGAGTGGTGTGGAGTGAGGGTACATACAGAAGTAGTACACATCACATCTGCTCACATCTGACTGGCTTAAACACATGGCCATACTTAGCTGCAAGAGAGGCTATGCAATGTGTTCTTTACCTAGGTGGGTTCATGTCTAGCTAAAATGAGACATTCTACTACTGAAGAAGGAAGTAATTAATGAGCTTTAGGGGACATCCTTTCTCATACTGTTTCTTTGGAATCTTCTGTCATTTGGATCTCCTTCTTTTGAATTCCCATTAAGGTTTTACATTTGCAGGAATTCTCTTATGCACACTGTATTTCTAGGAGAGCCTCTCTATATTTACAGCTTCAAATCCTCTTCTATGCTGCAACTCCCAAATCCAACCCTTGAGGTCAGCCTTCTCTTTTGAGTTCTTGGCTTGGATTTCTCAATGCCTCGACGGCACTTGGCTGGCTGGCCATATTGGAAACCCTAGTGGTGTAGTGGTTCAGTGCTATGGCCACCAACCACAAGATCAGCAATACAGATCCACCAGGTGATCCTTGAAAACTCTACGGGGCAGTTCTACTCAGTCATATAGGGTCACTATGAGTCGAAATTGACTTGACAGCACTGAGTTTGTGGTTGGCTAGCTAAATTATCTCCTAGATATCTAAAATAATCCTCAGATTCTACCATCTAAACCTGAACTGATTGTCTCCTCCTGTCCCTCACCCCACTTATCCTGTCAGATTCGCTAATTTGGTGAGTGCTGCTTCCCCTCTCTTAGCCCTTTGAATCAGAAACCTGAGAGTCACCCTAAATTTTCCACATACACATTTAGCTCTCCCTCTCCAACCACATGGTAACTTCACACCTTTGTTATTTCTGCTGTATTGAAAAGGCTTTCAAATATGTCTCCTTGACTGCAATTATCTGCCTCTTCCACTCTCATCATCACATTACTAACAGGGATTCAGCTCGTTGGGCCATATTTACACCGTAAATATGCTTTTTGTTTCTGTCTACATGGTGTTTTAAAATCAATAGATATCAACATTTAAAAGTTGAAATATTGATATAAAAACACATTTTCATATTTAAACCTACAAAGCAGTGGTTTCTGGAGCTCAGGAATAGCTGCCTCATCAGGTAAGGTATATGTTCTTCAGTTTCCCAAGAACCAACTCAATGGACTTCAGTCATTTATGTCATCTATCTTGCCCCAAGAAGCATTTGAATTTGTTGCCTCTGTTCTAAAATGTATAACCATGTTATACAAAACACAACCTGCTGCCACTGAGTTTATTCGGACTCACAGCAACCCTACAGGAGAGAGTAGAACTAACCCATAGGGTTCCCAAGGAGGACCTGGCAGATCTGAACTGCCAGTGTTTTGGTTAGCAGCCTTAGCACTTAACCACTACTCCACCAGGGGTTTCCATGATCATGTTATAGGCAGTGCTCTGAATCCCACAATGGCTTCCTGTCAACTACCAGATATTGATCTAACTCTAAAGGATGCCATGAAAGGATCGTTACCTGATGCCTATCTCAGTCTCTATCATCTTTACCCACCCACTGCCTCATATTCATCTTGCATTCTTGCTACTGCCTCAAGATATCAGTTTGCCTAGAATAACACATACATGCTCACATTGTTGTTGTTAGGTGCCGTCGAGTCGGTTCCAACTCATAGTGACACTATGAACAACAGAACGAAACACTGCCCGGTCTTGCACTATGTCCACAATCGTTTTTATGCTTAAGCCCACTGTTGCTGTCACTGAGCCAATCTATCTTATTGAGGGTCTTCCTCTTTTTCGCTGACCCTCCACTCTACTAAGCATGATGTCCTTCTCCAGGGACTGATCTTTCCTGAAAACAGGTCCCAAGTATGTAAGATGCAGTCTTGCCATCTTTGCTTCCAGGGAGCACTCTGGTTGGACTTCTTCCAGAACAGATTTGTTTGTTATTTTGGTGATCTGTGGTGCATTCAACATTCTTCTCCAACACCACAATTCAAAGGTACCAATTCTTCTGTCTTCTTTGTTCATGGTCCAGCTTTCGCATGCATATGATGCGATTGAAAATATTGTGGCTTGGGTCAGGCACATATTAGTCTTCAAGGTGACATCTTTACTTTTGAATACTTCGAAGAGGTCCTTGACAGCAGATTTTCCCAGTGCAATGGGTCTTTTGATTGCTTGACTGCTGCTGCCAAGAGCATTGATTGTGGACCCAAATAAAATGAAATCCATGCCAACCTCAAACCTTTCTCCATTTATGACAATGTTGCTTACTGGTCTAGTTGTGAGGATTTTTGTTTTCCTGATGCTGAGGTGCAATCCATACTGAAGGCTGTGGTCCTTGATCTTCATCAGTAGGTGTCTCAAATATTTTTCATATTCAGAAAGTAAGGTGGTGTCGTCTGCATAACACAGGTTGTTAATGAGTTGTCCTCGAATCCTGATGCCTTGTTTTTCTTTGTATAATCCAGTCTTGGATTATTTGCTCAGCATACAGATTAAAAAGGTATGGTGAAAGGATACAACCCAGATGCACGCCTTTCCTGACTTTAAACCATGCAATGTCTCCTTGTTCTATTCGCGTGACTGCCTCTTGATCCATATACAGATTCCTTAAGAGCACAATTACATGTTCTGGAATTCCCGTTCTCTACAATGTTAGCCATAATTCAGTATGATCCACACAGTCGAATGCTTTTGAATAGTCAGTGAAACACAAGTAAATATCTTGCTGGTGTTCTTTGCTTTCAGCCAAGATCCATCTGACATCAGCAGTGATATCCCTAGTTCCACGATCTCTTCTGAACTCAGCTTGAATTTCTGGCAGTATCTTATCAGTATATTGTTATAGTCGCTTTTGAATGATCTTGAGCAGAATTTTACTTGCATATGATATCAATGATATTGTTCGGTAATTTCCACATTCAGTTGGATCACTTTTGTTTCGAATGGGCATAAATATGATTCTCTGCCAGTCAATTGACCAGGTAGCTATTCTCCAAATTTCTTGGGATAAATGAGTGAGCACTTCCAGCACTGCATCTGTTTGTTGAAATATCTCAGTTGAGATTCCATCAAATCCTGGGGCCTTGTTTTTTGGCAATGCCTTCAGTGCAGCTTTGACTTCTTCCATCAGTACCATTGGTTCCTGATTATATGCTACCTCTTCAAATGGCTGAACATCGACAAGTTCTTTCTGGTGTAATGACTCTATGTATTCCTTCCATCTTGTTTTGATGCTCTCTGAGTCATAGTTTCCCTGTAGAATCCTTCACTTTTTTCTTCAGTTCTTTCAGCTTGTAATGCAGAATGTGTTCTTCCCTTCTGGTTTTCCGTTTCCAGCTCTTTGCACATGGCATTATAATACTTTCTTTTGTGTTCTCAAGCTGCTCTCTGAAATCTTCTGTTTAGGTCTTTCGCTTCACCATTCCTTCCTTTTGAATTAGGTGCTTGACTTTCAAGAGCAAGTTTCAGAGTCTCTTCTGACATTCAGTTTGGTCTTTTGTTTCTTTCCCAGCTTTTTAATGACCTCTTGCTCTCTTCATGGATGATGTCTTTGATGTCATTCCACAGTTTGTCTGGTCTTCAGTCATTAGTGATCAACACATAAAATCTGTTCTTGAGATGGTCTTTACACTCAGAAGGGATATACTCAAGGTCATACTGTGGCTCTTGTGGACTTGTTCTAATTTTCTTCAGCTTCAGTTTGAATTTGCATATAAGCAATTGATGATCTGTGCCACAGTCATCACCTAGTCTTGTTCTGACTGCTGATATGGAGTTTTTCCATCATCTTTTTCCACAGATGTAGTCAGTTTGGTTCCTGTGTATTCCATCTTGTGAGGTCCATGTGTGCAGTTGCTGTTTGTGTTGGTTAAACAAGCTACTTGCAATGAAAAAGTCATTAGTCTTACAAAATTCTATCATGCCATCTCTGGCATTATTTCTATCACCAAGGTCATATTTTCCAACTACTGATCCTTCTTCTTTGTTTCCAACTTTTGCATTCCAGTCATCAGTAATTATCAATGCATCCTGATTGCATGTTCGATCAATTTCAGACTGCAGAAGCTGGTAAAAATCTTCAGCCTCCTCATCTTTGGCCTTAGTGGTTGGTGTGTAAATCTGAATGGTAGTTGTATGAACTGGCCTTTCTTGTAGCTGTATGGATATTATCCTATCACTGACAGCATTGTACTTCAGGACAGATCTTGAAACATTCTTTTTGATGATGAATGCAACACTGTTCCTCTTCAAGTTTTCCTTCCCAGCATGGTAGACTATATGCTTGTTGGATTCACAATGGCCCAAACGTGTCCGTATCAGCTCGCTAATGCCTAGGATGCCAATGTTTATGTGTTCCATTTCGGTTTTGACCATTTCTAGTTTTCCTAGATTCATACTTCATACATTCCGTGTCCCAATTATTAGTGGATGTTTGCAGCTGTTTCTTCTCATTTTGAGTCGTGCTGCACCAGCAAATGAAGATCCCAGAGGCCTTACTCCATCTACATCTTTAAGATTGACTCTACTTTGAGGAGGCAGCTCTTCCCCAGTCATCTTCTGAGTGCCTTCCAACCCAGGGGTCGCACTTTCTGGCACTATATCTGACAGTGTTTGGCTGCTATTAGTAAGGTATTCCCTTGCTACTTCCTTTCAGAAGTAGGCTGCTGGGTCCTTCTTCCTAGTCTGTCTTAGTCTGGAAGCTCAGCTGAAACCCCTCTACCATGGATGACCCCGCTGGTACCTAAATACCAGTGGCATGGCTTCCTGCATCACAGTAACAAGCAAGCCTCCACTGACAGACAAATGGGGGCTGCTCACTCCCTCCTTACCTGATGGTGTTACCCTCCTTATCTAATACTGTTACAGTATAATAATGCCCTGTCCATTCTCTTCACCACTCATTATCTTTGTCTGTAAGTTTGATTGTGGTTGTATTACACCACATACTACACCTTTATATCTGCCTCTCTTTCTTCCTGAAATGTTCCTCTTCCTTTGTCTGCTTGGTAAAGTCCTACCGACTCTTAAGTTCAACATCTTCTCTGTGGGAAGTCTCACCCTTACACTCTCTGGAGTAGAGTTGGATGCCATTCCTTCATCTGCTGACTCTCATCATACTTTGAATGCATTCTTACCTTTACCATTTTCCATTGTTTTGTAACTTTTTTCTCCTTGGTTATACACAGTGCTGTCGAGTTGATTCAGTTCTTAGTGACCCTACAGGACAGAGGAGAGCTGCCCCACAGGGTTTCCAAGGCGGTAATCTTTATGGAAGCAGACTGACACATCTTTCTCCTTTTGAGCAGTTGATGGGTTCAAACTGCTGCCTTTTCTGTTTGCAGCAAAGAGCTTCACCACTACACCACCAGGACTCCATTGGCTCTATCAGAAACCTCCTAAGGGTTAAGTAAGGGGAGTTTCATGTCAGCACCAAGGACAGCGAATGTAGACCCTAGTCGCTGTCAGTGGCAGCTGAGTTGGCTGTGATTACTGGAGACTCCAGTCACAACAGAATGAATCTCTGCCAGGTCCTGCATGGTGACCATAATAGATTGCAAACTGGGCTATTGTGATACATATGGTTTAGTTCTCAATAAGTGTTGAATGAAATAATTGATGAAACTGCATCATGAAAGTCACAGTCAACCCACCTTATTTAATGCTCTAGCACAGATAGGTCAACCTGAAAATGCATGTACAAAAAACTGGTCATGTGTGGACATGCATACCTAAACATAGGTCACTTGCTGAAAATAGACACATAAGTCAGCACAGAGAACACTGAAATCTTCAGGCTGTTAACCTTTTGAGTGATAAACTTACAATCAAAATGAAACTTACAGACAAAGATAATGACTGGTGAGGAGAATGGGTAGGGCATTATTACAGTGTGCGTGCACTGGGTGCTGTGCTAATACTTTATATACGTGTCTTCTAACTTTACAAGTAAACTTACAACCGAAATGAAACTTACAGACAAAGATAATGACTGGTGAGGAGAATGGATAGGGCATTATTACACTGTGCATGCACTGGGTGCTGTGCTAATACTTTATATACGTGTCTTCTAACTTTACAAGGACTGTGAAGAAATGTATTACTTTATCCATTTTATTTGTGTGGAAACTGAGATTCAGAAGTTGTTCAGTGCACCCCAGTTTCTAAATGGCTGAGACTAGGTACCTACACTGTAATAGTTTCCTGTGGGGATTGTATTTTACAAATCCAACAGGTTTGTACCACAACTGGGAGGTAGGATGAAACTTGAGATTTGGGGAATTGCTGTTACTGTTTCTGGGAAAAAATCATCAAAAATAAAGTAAGATTAAAACAGACTAAAGAGCTGCCTTTGGAACAATGACTAATCTCAGGTTTCATTTTGAGCTATAATAAGTAGTGAATACCTTCTTTCAAGATTCCTAGTATTATAAGGAAAAAGCAATATATCCAACATGGCAATTCTATACAATTAAAAAAGAAGCTTCTGATATCTCTCCAATACCCCCTGTCTAGTCAAAAAATTACTGTCATGTAATGCTTAGTCAAAGAATAACTACTTGCATTTCTGTGACAGCCCAGCCCTTGCAAAATGTTCGTGAGGTCCCATGTGATAACCACAATAATAGCCAGACCTTGGGGTTTTCTAATGAGGTTTTCTTCTTAAAGGAGCCTTCATTGTGTGTGTGTGTGTGTGTGTGTGTGTGTGTGTGTGTGTTTCTTTGAAAGCATAAAAATACAGACATAGAAGAATCTTATTTCCTTTTAGGTATTTAATAAGCAAATTATTTATAAACCTAACACAGAAAACAACAGGAATATCCTTTGAGACTTTCCCCTAGTTGTTAAAAGAACTCCTTAAAGAGATCCTAGCTACATACATCTCTCTGCAGTAGGTAACCTTCTCACCACTATCCTTCAAAAACAAAACCAGCTGTTGCAAGTCTATTCTGATTCATGGTGACCCCATATGTGAAGAGTAGAACTGTGTGCCATAGGGTGTTCAGGCTGCTAGATCTTTCATATTCAGACTGCCATGCCTTTCTTACAAGACTCATCTGGGTGGGCTTAAACACCAACCTCTTGGTTAACAGTCAAGCATTTAACCATTTATGGTTCATTCTGGATGCTTGCTGCCCTCGTGAGGGCATTGTTGGCTCCGTTTGGATCTTCTGATGCAAAAGTCTTTGTTTCATTAACATTTTTATTGATTCCTTATCAAGTACCAGACACTGTGCACAGCACATTTTCTTATTTCTCATTAATTCTCACAATTATTACAATACTTTTAGGAGACAGGCACCAGTATTGACCCCACTCAACAGGTAAGAAAATCAAGTCTTAGCAAGATTCATTAACTTACAATTGACTCAATAGCAGTGGGTTTGGTTTTTTTTCATTTATGATTACTTGGTTAAGAGCTGATCAAGCAGAATTAGAAGCCATGACAGACAGACAGTGTGTGGGTTTAACCATTAACCACTATGCCTCTCTAATTTTAAAGAGCTATTGGTTGACCTCCTGTGTGAACAATGCTTGCCTGTGAGTTAAGCCCAAGTTAGACTTAGCTGTTCAATTCTCCAGGCATTGAACATTTTGCTGGAGGCACTGGTAGGTAGAAGAAATTTGCTTGTGTTTAACAGAAAAGGGCCAGAGTTTTGCTGACATGTTTAGTTAATCCACATGGAGGTTGCTGATGAGGATTCTGGTTAATTAGTTTTGGAATTTTAAAAAATGAGCAGATGCGCCCTGGTAAAATACATTTTCTCCCTGAGCCCTGAGGGAAGCGCTGGGTATGTTCTGCTGCTGTGTGTACTTACATACCTTCATTGAACATTCAACAGCATGTTCTGCATGGCTCAGGTATCCTGGCTTTGTTCCAACCTGAGTAATTACATCAGCTACAGTGTGAGGCAGGTACAAAGTTAATAATAGTAACCAGAGCTGAGAAGCACCTACTATGTACCAGCCAACACACTAGAAACCCTTCCTGCGTCTTCAGTTCTTACCCCAATCCTGCAAGTTAAGTTTTTATTTTATCACCTTTAATGGGAAAACTGAGGCTCAGAAAGGGGTTAAGTGACTTGCCCAAAGTCACACACTGGTAAATGACAAAGCAGGGATCCATACTTAGACAAGCCAAACCCCAAAACCTGCTCCTCCTCAACGCTTTCTGCACTCTTCACTTGAGGGGGAAAGAAAAAAAGCATTTGACAAAATAGTTGAAGATACCAAAAGGATATACAGTGAAGCATGAGTTTCCTTCAAGCCCCGCATATGTGCCCTTTGCAAAAGATCACCTCTTTCAAGCCCCTGATATGCACCCTTTGCAAAAGACCACCTCATTCTTGTTCTGGTACATCACCCAATATTGTGTGCATAGTCTCCTTGTTTTCTCTTTGATGTTACTGTTATGTTGTTTGGCTGAAATGGACTACAGCTGCACTGAAATTTACCATTTATTGTTGTTGTTAGGTGTGATTCTGACTCATAGCGACCCCGTACACAATGACCCAGTCCTGCGCCATAGTGACAACTGTTGTCATACACGTGCCCATTGTTGCATCCACTGTGTCAATCCATCTCACTGAAGGTCTTGCCATTTAGAATCCAAGTGCATCGGGAGCCAAGTGGTGAAGGGCTTTGTGTGCATATCAAAGAACAGGTTGTTATCCTCAACTTTCGGGAAAAAGCATCAAAAGCAGCACATGGTATATAGTTGAGACAGGCAGAGGAAATCAGAGTATCAGAAGGCAGATTATGCCCTTCCTTTTGCCATCCAAGTACCCACACATGCACACAAACATAGACAAGTCATCATCTATCCACGGAATTTTCTAACTTCTGCTTTTAGCTACCAGTGTTAACATCAGAATTCCCCCATATCTTAAATATTTCTTAAAATGTTATTTACAACAACAACATAATCATAGAAAACAATCTAAATGTACCCAATACCATCCTTTAATCAGGATAGTATTGGGTACATCCAGATGGTTTCTGTGATTTCATTACTTTAAAGAAATAATATTGTGTTAGCATCCCTGTAACATACAACTTTCTGCAACTATTTTATTATTTCCAGAGGATAGATTCTAGAAGTGTCTTCCATGAAATTTAAACTTATTTACAATTCTAGCATGGTATGAAAGTACACATTTCTCTGCACCATGCGTAACACTGAGTATTCTAAAAAAAATAGTTTTTAACTTTGTGACAAGTGGAAACTGCTATCTCACTTGGAATTCATTTGTTTTTCTTTGCTGTCTAATGAGTTTGCATGTTCTGAAAATGGTGTATCTTCTTTTTGGCATTGTTTATGTCCTTTCTTTAGTTTTTTAGGGGGGAATATTTTCTTACTGACTTGTAAGAATGTTTTATGTATTAGAGATAACAAATATTTGCCTGTTACATGTAGAAGGAAGTTTATCTTTTGAATTTGTTCACTTAAATTTTTTTTTTTTTAATTTATGTGATGTCATCTAAAGTCTTTCTTTGGTGTTATGGTTATCAAACATGTACTTTTAAATATCTTCTTTTTTTTCCAATACTGAATTATTTCACTTGTCTTGAATTAATAGTGGTGTAAAGAGGAATGAGGAAAGCTAACTCCATATTTGCACAGTTAGCTAATTATCTCAACAACAATAATCCATAATCTCAATACTCCATAATTTCCCATTTGATTTGAAATACCACTTTTAGCATACATTTTTCACATAGTTGTGCTTATTTCCACAACTGTTAGTGCATTTGCCTTTTACTGAGCCAGAACCACACTGTTTTAATCATTGCAACTTTAGAATATATATTAATATGTAATATTGCAATTTCCTTCCCATGACTCTTCTTTCTAACAAGATGCATTGGCTCTTCTCATTAATTTTTTCATGCAAAAGAAACTTTATAATTATTATGTCAGATTCAATTTTAAATCCCTTTGGGATTTGGATTGGAATTACACTGATTTATAGATTAATTTGAGAGTAATTGATGTCTCTCTAATGTTTCCTATCTCTCCACTTATTAAAGATTTAATTGAACTATCTATAAATTATGGAACAATATTAAATATTAATTGTGTTAGCAAGGATTTCTGTCTTGCCTGAACTTTAATGAGACTTATAGCCTGGAAGTTACGGGCACAAGTGTCGAGTCAAAACACTTGAGTTTACCAGACCTACTGGGCTTGCTGAGAATAGAGTTCTCCCCACAATTATTGTCCTGAGATACTCTTCAAACCTGGAAGCAAAGCTAACTCCTGAGGTCACCTTTTAGCTAAATAACAAATCAGCTAAAAAAAATAATGTATATCACCCGTAGGTACTGTGATCCTTTAAGAAATCACATATATGAGACCAAACAGTGAACAGTTAGTTTACAACAAAGATAAAAATGTAAGAGAGCAGGTAAACTAGATTAATGGAAGCAGAACAACCAGAACCAAAATGATGAGAATATCCCATTGTGAAAAATGTAATCAGTGTCACTGAACAACTTGTGTAGAATTATTGAGTGGGGACCTGAACTGCTGTGAATATACAATAAAATACTCAAAACAAAAATTTGGATCTATATACTGGCTTCGCTACTCAGTGCCTGTGGATCCTTGGACAGTTTAGTTCTCTATGCCTAAATTCCTTATAGGAATATTAAGGTTAATAGTCGCACCTACCTTGTGATATAGTGACGAGTTGTCAGTGAGATAATGCACGTGAAGGCACTTAGTTCTGCCTAGCACACCTGGTTCTCAGTAACTGATAACTATTAGCATTACCTCATCCTTCAGTAGGGTAGCACCTGCAGGCTTGAGAGGACTCCCTGGACGGAGCAAAATGGTCAGGTGCTTAACCACTAACAAAAAGGTTGGTGGTTCGAGCCCGCTCAGAGATGCCTAGGAAGAAAGTCTTGGTGATCTGCTTCCAAAACACCCTACGTTTTGTAAAATCCTATGGAGCACAGTTACACCCTGCAACACATGGGAACGCCATGAGTCAGAAAGTCAGAATCAGCTTGTCAGCAACTAGTTTGGTCTCCTTTCCTTCCTTCCCTCCCTCCCTCTTTCATGTCTGCCATCCTTCCTCCTTTCTCTTCCTTTCTTGTTTAGCTTTTTTAATTTATTGCTTTTATTTTATTTTTTATTATGCTTAAGTGAAAGTATCAATCCAAATCAATTTTACATGCCTGCCTATCTGCAACTCCATCTGCTCTCCTTGCTCCATGACGGCACATTCCTCCTTCTCACTCTTTACTTCTAGTATCCTCTTAAAGGAAACCTGTCCCCTCCTTTCCACCCTCTCATCTCCCATCTAGAAAGAAACCAGTAGACAGCCTCCTCTAGATGTAGAAAGCCATACAGCACACACACCACATGCTGACACGGTGTCCCCGAGACCAGTCCATTCTCCTCTGAAGAGTTGACCTCAGTCCTAGTTTCAGGTCAGGGCCAGCAGCAAGTCTAGGGAACAAGTTCCTGGGGGACCCTCCAGGCTGTTGGATCACCGGTTCTCATCTAAATGTGTTTGAGATGTTCTTTTTCATGTTAAGGATGTGGCCTTCCTGGTTTCCAAAGTTTGGTGTTTTTTTTTTTTTTTTTTCCTCCATTTAATTAATAATGGATGTTGAACTTACTAAGTGCCTTTTTAGAATCTATTGAAATGATAATTTTTTCTTTTGACCTATTTCTGTGGTGAATTATAATTCTGTATCAGATATATTACTGATCTCAGTGGGACTTGGCCCATTTTCTTTTAAGAAACGGTACTTTGGTAGAATGAGGAGTTGGTGGTTTCCTGGTAGCATTCTGCTCTTCCAGGAAGGAGACCGCTGTTACTTCCTGGCCAGCGTACCTCAAGCACAGCCACCACCTGGCTGTCAGAGGATGTTGACGTTGTTAGATGCTGAGCGGGTTTCAGCAGAGCTTCCAGACTAAAGTGGACTAGGAATAAAGGCCTGGCAACCTACCCCCCCCAATGAAAACCCTGTGGATCGCAGCAGTCCAATCCACAAGTGATCACAGGGATGGAACAGGACAGGCAGCATACTGTCCTGCTGTGCGTGGGGTTTCCCTGAGTCACAGACAACTTCACAGCAACTGACCCCATCGTTCATACTACTCACAGTCTTAACTGGTCAGTTTCGCTTGAGGGGATCCTCTAATAATATGCCTGAGCTAGATAAGCTTACCTGCCAGAGTTCTGGAATAGTGTTGCATCCCACTCTTCGCTGTGCCTGGACTGAGCCTGGAGGCTCCTGGTTCAGTATCTCCAAAAGATAAATCCCTCTGCTCTAGCTCATTCCAACTAAAGCAAACCCACTGCCGTGAAGTCAGTTCTGACTCATGGAAATAACAGAGGCCAGACCGTAGGGCCAGGGAGAAGCATAGGGTCCCCCCGCTCCTTCTCTAGGCTTCTGTCATTAACCCCACTTTTCCTTGCACCTCTCATCCTCTTCACAGTCATTGGTGCTTGTAATTCCTGAATTTTGAGGGGATTCTGGGGAAGAGTCCACTTTCTCCTGGCTTGCATTCTGACCTCACTCCCAGGCACTGTGGTGTCAACTTTCTCCATTCTTATAAGTCCAAACCTTAAAAAAAAAAGCTCATTGCCATGGAGTCAATTCCAATTCATAGTGACCCTATAGGACAGAGTAGCACTACCCCTACAGAGTTTCCAAGGGGCACCTGGTAGGTTCGAACCGGTGATCTTTTGGTTAGCAGCTGTAGCACTCAACCACTATGCCACCAGCACCCCTCATAAGTCGGCCTTCCTGCTTTCAAAAACATGCCTGCATTTACAGTCTGCCGCCATCTCTTTTCCCTTTCTTTTTGATCTGTGGAGCTTACTCCCTGTAGAATCAACTTAGTGGTGATTTGAAAGACAATTGGGTTATGTGCTGTGTTTCATCTACCATGTTATACTGAACTTGTGACTAGTCTGTCTGTACTGTGAATTGGACCCTTTATCAATATTAAATTATTCCTTTTGTCTCATTTAATGTCCTTTGCCTTGAATTCTCCTTTATCTGGTGTTAATATCAGGACTGCGGCTTTCCTAATGCTGGCATTTTCCTGATGGATCCTAACCTCTCCATCTTCAGAAAAAACTATTTCTGTCTTTTGTTTTGCAGTGGTCTTGCAATTACAAGTATGGTTGGGATGTATTTCAGGATGCCAAGTTCTATTACTGTCATTTAGAAATGGATGATACCTTGCCTATTTCTAATAATTTTTAATATTAATATAATGAGTCCTGTTTCTGTCATCTTGCTCTTAATTTGGGGATTTTTTTTCCTTGCATTCCTGTCATGTCTTTTTTTGTTAATATGAACTGAATTTTCTTTGCTTTTACATTTCCCAGTGTTTTGGAAGATACATGCCTTGCTTTGAATTCCTCAGTTATATTTCTCTAATTAATCCTCTATTAATTTCTCTAATAGAGTACATCAGTAGATGTACAAGATCTTCTGGTAAAAAATCTTGTGCACACTGCAACACGAAGACAAATAGTCCAATTAAAAAATGGGCAAAGGAAGTGGACACTTTGCCAAAGAAGACGTTCAAGTAGCCAACAGACACGAGGAACTGCTCTCAATCGTTAACCATTAGAGAAATACAAATCAAAACCACAATGAGATAACATCTCACACTTGAATCAAAAAACAAAAACAAAAAAACAGGAAATAACAAATGTTGGAGAGGCTGTTGGGAGATGGGAACTCTTACACACTGCTGGTGGGAATGCAAAAATGATACAACCATTTTGGAAAATGATATGGCACTTCCTTAGATAGCTAGAAATAGAAAGCCATATGATCCAGCTATCTCACTCCTAGGAATATATCTTAGAGAAATAAGAGTTGTCACATGAATAGACATATGCACATTTCACTGCAGCATTGTTCATGATAGCAAAAAGACAGAAACAACCTAGATACCCATCGGCTGATGGATAAACTGCCGTACATGCACGTAACGAATCATTATACAAGGATAACAACAATGATGAATCTTTGAAGCATCTTATAATGTGAATGAATCTGGAAGGCATTGTGCTGAGTGCAATAAGTCAACCACTAAAGGGCAAATATTGTATGAAACCACTACTGAAAATTCATGGAAAGGTTTACACACCAAAAGATATAGTCTTTGGTGGTAACCAGAGAAGGGAGGAGTGAAAAAACCACTAAATAGATGATAGAGAAGAGGTACCTTTGGTGAAGGGTAAGGCACTACACATTACTGAGGAAGTCAGCACAGCTTGTCCAAGGCCAGGTCGTGAAAGTTCCACAGACACATCCAAACTAGCTAAGGGACCAAATTGCTGAGCTGAGGACTGTGGGGACCATGGTCTCAGGAAACATCTAACTCAGTCGGCACAACATAGTTTATGAAGAAAATGTTCTACATTCTACTTTAGTGAGTTGTGTCTGGGGTCTTAAAAGCCTGTAAGCAGTCATCTAAGATATTCCACTGGTGTCACCCCTTTGGAAGCAAGGCATAATAAATAAAACGAAAGGTATTAGGGGAAGATTAGTCCAAAGGACTTAGGAACCACATCTACCATGGCCTTCATCAAACTGAGACCAGTACAACTAGATGGTGCCCAGCTACCACCTTTGACTGCTCTAACAGGAATCACAACAGAGGGTCCTGAACAGAGCTGGAGAAAAATATAGAACAAAATTCTAACTGGCAAAAAAAAAAGAACAGACTTACTGGCCTGACAGGGACTGAGGAAACTCCAAGAATGTGGTTCGCAGACATCCTTTTAGCTCAGTAATGAAGTCACTCCCGAGGTTCACCCCCCAACCAAGAATTAGACAGGCCCATAAAACAAAATGAGACTAACAGGGTATGCCAGCCCAGGGGCAAGGACTAGAAGGCAAGAGGGGATAGGAAAGCTGAAAACAGGTTTCTGTGACTGTTCCATCTAAAGTGCATCCCCCTCATTACACTTCTCTCCATATTTTCCATTACCACAAGTGACAACTATCTATTTATTTATTCACCTAGTATCTCCTGTGCTAGACCAGAGGCTCCATCAGGGCAATTATTACACATATTTTATATATAGCTACAACCTCAGCACCTAACCTAATGTCTGGCAAACATTTGGCACTTAATAATGAGTAGATGGATGCATTACTCTGATTGGGATTCCCTTTGGCCATACCAGTAATTATTTTGAGCCAGATGTTCCCAAATTTAGTCACTGAAAACCAAAAAAATATGGCGCACCAGCTGGGTTCAACCAACTTCTAGGTTAGTAGTTGAGTTCAAACCATTTGAACCACCTAGGGAATTTAGTCACTGAAGAAGCACCTTTGTGCCATAGCCGTGTGCCTTTTGTCTTTAGATCAGTTTTGCTACCTATTTAAGCCTCATGCTAATCAATAACATCTGTTAAATAAATGTGATGTCCTAGTTCTGATTTTCTAAAACATGTGAGAATAAACACATAACTGTAAAACATTTCTCCATGAACCATTGTTATGAATGATCAAAGACTGCATTTGGGGAAATCCTTTCTAAAGAGCTCAAGCTGCTCTGTTTCTTCTGGGAACCCATGTCTTCTTGATACAAGCTTGGATTCCTTACCATCTTATGTATCGGCAAAGTGTTTGGTGAGCATGGTTCATTCTTTTTTTACCTGCCTGGGCTGAGGTGGGATGAGAAGCCCTGCTGGCACAGTGGTTAAGTTACAGCTGCTAACCAAAAGGTTGGCAGTGAGTTGGAATCAACTTTCTTAACAGTGATGAATTATGGGAGCCCTGGTGGCGCAATGGTTAAGAGCTCAGCTGCTAACCAAAGGGTCAGCAGTTCAAATACACCAAATGCTCCTTGGAAACCCAATGGGGCAGTTCTTCTCTGTCTTACAGGGCTGCTATGAGTTGGAATAAACTCAGTAGGAATAAATTTGGCTTTGTTTTTTTCTGGGTTATGATGTGACAGTACAGTGACAAGAACTAAGATACCGCAGTCAATAAGGCAGATAATCATCTCTGCCCTTACGGATGAGCCTACAGGCTAGCTGGGGGGAAAGGAAATAAACGGATATGCAAGATAATTACAGGTTGTGCTTAGAGCTATGAGAGAAATAAGCTGTGGGAGTATAAAGAGTGACATTTGAGAGTAGTGACATTGGATTTGAGACCTGAGGGTGAGAAGGACTGAGCCATGAGAAGAGCCAGGACAAAGTGCTCCAGGCGGGAAGAACAGGCAAGCCTGGAGACAGGAAAGGGTGTGACCAAAGGATTCAAGAGTGTCTGCTCAGGGATCACCACAGAAGGACTGGGACAGAACTAGAGAAAAATGGAAAACAAACTTCTAACTCAAAAAGGAAGACCAGAGAAACCCTGAAAGTATGACCTCTAGACACCCTTTCAGCTCAGTAATGAAGTCATTCCTGAGGTTTTCCCTTCAGCCAAAGACTAGACAGACCCACAAGATAAAATGAGACTAAAGGAGCATGCCAGCCCCGGGGCAAGGAACAGGAAAGTTGGTAATAGGGAACCCAAGATTGAGAAGGCAGAGTGTTGACATGTCATGGGATTGTTAACCAGTGTCCCAAAATAATGCATATACTGACTGTTTAATGAGAAGGTGGTTTGTTCTGGAAACCTTCATCTAAAGTACAAGAAAACAAAGATACAACAAAACAAAAAATAAGTTTACCAAAAAAAAAAGTGTCTGCGAGTTTATCTTTCTGGATGTTTCAGATGCCTTCTGGATCTGAAAAGCAGAGCTAGGCTCTTCTACCCCGTAGCCTGGGCAAGAATCCAAATCTTTATGGTTAAGCAGACCTTGGACCTTGCTTTCTGCTGGACCCTGCAGGAGTATTGGTGATCCCATAGCCCTGTCTGCAGCTTGGAGCACATTGGGAGGCCTGTATGATATTTGAGCAACAGGCTTCCCAATGCATTGCCCGGTAACACTGCATACGTCTCTCCTTGCTCCCTGCATGATCAGAAAGCCAACAACCCACTGACAAGCCCTTGAAACCGTGAGGCTTAATGTATTCTGCAAGAGACATAATAGACAGGGCTGCTATCGCTGGTTAATTTCTCCCAGGGAGACAAGAGGGTATTGCAAAGGAGCCTTCGTAGTACAGTGGTTAAGAGCCAGGTTGCGAGCCAAGAACTCGACAGTGCAAATCCACCAGCTGCTCCTTGGAAGCCCTGTGAGGGAGTTCTACTCTGCACACAAAGTCGTTATGAGTCCAGATAGACAACAGGTTGGAAAATGTTCTTTCTAACAGCTGCGGTTGGACCGCCTGCCACCAGGGGGCACTATTATGCTGCAGAAAGTGGGGTAGGTATGTGGCACACGTCCCTGCAAAACTGTCAGTAGCCCCTGGGTTCTCTGGAGTGTGAGGTTGGAGAGCAGATGTGTCAGAAAATCAAAGAAACTCCTGAATCACCCAATCATTGGCTGGAGAGTTTGCATACCTCTTGGAAGTATTCACAACTGGTGGGGCTGACAAGTCCTTGGAGTGTATCACTGCAGCAGGCAGTGGAGTCTGGGGTCTCTTCCCACAAAGCATGCGACACTGGAGGGCAAAGACGGTGGTGGACAGGTGCACCAGCGTCAGAAGACCACTGAGTTGAGCAGCTCCACTCTAGAGCATCGTCTGCTAGAATGTCCTCCCACACGGCCTGGTGCTGGTCAGTGTGGAAAACAGTTATGTTTGGTAGCAGAACAGTGCCAGGTGTTCCAGTCTCGTGACTTCTCTGATCTCTATGGAGTAAGATGCAAAACAAGTTCATCGCTTTGGGTGGCAGAAAAGGGCAGGGTTTAAGCATTGAGGTAGAATTGGAAAGAGTTTTCAGAAGTTGTACAAAATGGGACAGCAAGCTCACCAGAAAAGGTGGTAGTGACGGTCCCTTTGTCTCAGCATGCAGGGGTGCAGGCATAGAGAAAGCACAGTCAGGTCTCTTGGCACCCAGGGCTGATCAGTAAGCTTCCTTACAGGCCCCTGACCTTTTCAAGGGTCTTCTGCAGGTCTTTATGGGTAATCTGTCATTCTACCTGTCAGTGATGCTTCCAAAATTTCTACGTGAGGATGGATCAGGGGTGGCGATGCATCAGAGAGAGAATAGTGGCCTTGTCTTGAACTTGCATGTGTACAGCAAGCATGCTGTTTTCATGTGGTTAACTAACTGAGATGATAAACGGGTAAAGATCCTCTAAGCCACTGTTTGGGACCACCACTGACCCTGTGTTCCACCTGGTTTCTTGGATGTTGGTGTCCATGGAGAGCAAAGTAGAAAGTAAAGCCTAGCTATGGAAAGGCACTGAGCCACTCCCTGCAGCTCTGACTAGGAGTGAGAGAGCTGTCACCAGTTCTGGGCTGGCTGGGACAGATGTCACTGAGACTTGAGTAAGAGGATACCAGTAGGATGTGGTTACAGATTAGATGCAGGTGTTGTTGACACAACTGGTGGGTGGTGGTAGGGACATTAACTGAGACATGAAATAAGATACATGAGGGGGTGGGCGAGGAAGATGACGAGTAGAGTTTTAGACACATGAAGTTTTACGAATCTGTAGACGTGCCCACTAAATAGGTGGAAAACCGCCTTTTTAGTTAGGTGAACTCTAATCCGTGATTCCAACTCATGGTGACCCTATAGAACAGAGTAAAACTGCCTCAGAGTTTACAAAACTGTGCTGTGATCTTCACAGAAGAGAGGGGAAGGGAGCGGAGGGGAGGAGAGGGGAGCCGACGGGAGGGATAAAAGCAGAGAACAGAGGTCAGAGCCTGGGGGAACCCGTACATTTAAGGAATAAGCAGGAAGTGAATAACTAAATAATATATGGGTGTGCTCAAGAGCTAACACAAACATTAGACATTCGTGTCCACCAGAGATGTCTCAGGAAAAGGCCTGAAATTCTGATTCCCAAAGAGCAGCCATTGAAAACCCTATGGAGCGCACAGTTTTACTCTAAAATACATGGGATCGTCATTACTTGGAACCAACTGCTTGGCAGTTGGTTTTTGATTGAAGAAAGACTGCTAAGAGAATTGAGAAGAAAGCCGAGAGAGTGTGTTCCTGAAGCCAAGAAGGACCAAGTGTCAAGAAGTAAAACCAAAACCTGTTGCTATTAAGTCAATTCTCACTCATAGTGACCCTGCAAGACACAGTAGAATGGGCTCCATAGTGTTCCCAAGGAGCTGCTAGTAGATTCTAACTGCTGGCGTTCTGGTTAACAGCTGAGCACTTAACCACTGTGCCACCAAGTCTCCTTCAAGCAGTAGGGAGTGGGCAAATGCCTCAGATGCCACAGAAAGATGAAATCAGGTAGGATCAAAAGTGCATTCAGGGTAGACCGGGGAGTCTTTGGAGGTGGGCTATGGGTGTAGGAGCCGGATGGACCAGGTTGAAGAGAAATGTGAAGGGAGAAAGTGGTGATATTGACTTGTCTTTCAAGAGCTTTGACTGGGAAGAAAAGGAAACTTATAGAACTTTAGCGGAAGAAGGTAAAGGCATAGAGAAATGATTCCCTCTCTCTCTCTCTGCATGGAAAAGACTTGAACCAAAGAGGGTCTTTCAATGAAATGGACCAACTCATTCATGGATGGCCACTTGCTGAGACCTCACAGTGGCCTAGCGAAAGAAACTCACAGCTGCAAATCAGAAAACTAACATAAAAGTTACAAAGCCCCAAATAGAAAAGCTGAGACTCAAATCTGGAGTTTCTGAATTCAAATCAGCCATGATTCTGCACTCAACACCAATTAGCCGGTTCCCACTGAATGTGAGAAACATTCATTGATTGAATCATCTGGGTCAGTGTCACCAGGATTTCCTGGAGATCTTGATACTCAAAGTGTAGTCCATGAGCTGGCAGCATAAACCTCCTCTGGAGCGGGGAGGGTAGATGTCGGCAGACTTCCTGGATCAGCATCTGCGTTTCAGCAAGATCCCACGTAATTCACATGCATGGTAAGAGTGGCACAGTAAGAGTGAGAAGCATTGCCTTGAGGGACCCATTCCCAGACAAAAGGAAAGGTAAGGGGAAGATAAGAAACCCAGCCTGAGAAAGAAGACAAAGGGGTGTCACTCCTAATAGTGTCCCAAGGATCAGGCCAGCTACAGACAGGAAGCTGAGAAATTGATGTCCATTTGCCTGGAAAGTTATCGGAGCTCTCCATGCAGGAGCAGAACACTCATTCCACACTCACCATATCTCTTCCTCCTTCCAGCCAGGTGTCTTGAAAGAGGAGCCATGCTTCCTCGACCTCCCAGGTCCTTGCTTCACACCGCAACTCAACTCCTATGAATCAGTGTCCTTCCCCCTCATGCCAGAAGCCATCTCCATCGAGGCTCTTTTCTCTCTCAGTGACATCAAAGGAGACTCTTCAAAATAGATTTTTATTAGCTAGGTTTTGTTCTGTTTTGTTTTTGTTTTAAGTAAAAAGGATACATGTTCATGGGGGGGTGGGAAATAACAATTCAGTGAGTGCTGAAAGATAAAAGGAAACCTTGGGGGCATATTAGTTAAGTGCTATGTCTGCTAACCAAAAGGTCAGCAGTTCCAATCCTTCGGATGCTCCTTGGAAACTCTATAGGGCAGTTCTGCTCTGACCTATAGGGTCTCTATGAGTCCAAATTGACTCAATGGGTTTGAGTTTTTTAGTTTTGAAAGACAAGAAGTAAAAATAAGTTCCCATTCTAGAATCCATCTGTTATAGATTAAATTGTACCCCCCCCCCAAAGATGTGCGTGCCATTTGGCTGGGCCATGATTCCCACTATTTTATGATGGTTCTCCATTTGGGGATTTTCCTATGCTGTATACTAAAAAGGATTCGGGTGGGACTGTAAATCCTTTCCTAAGGTCCCCTTCCTGCTCCACTGTAAAGGGAGTTTCCCTGGATTGTGGCTTGTACTATCTTTTATCCTTTCATCCTGCAAGAAATAAAAGAAAACAGAAGCAAGAAGAGAGTTGGGGACCTCATACCATCAAGAAATCAGCATTGGGAGAAGAGTGCCTCCTTCAGACGTGAGATTACTGCACCAAGATGCTCCCTGACCAAAGACTGATGCAACATAAGGACTTTCTTCCAGAGCCAACAGAGAGAAAGCCCTTCCCCTGGAGCAGATATCCTGAGTTTGGACTTGTAGCCTATGTGTAAGAATAAATTTTTCTTTGCTGAAGGCATCCACTGTGATATTTCTGTTAGAGCAGTACCAGATGACTAAAACACCATCCCCAGCCCCTGAATATTATTATCCAGAGACAATCACTGTTAAAAGTTCCTGGGTAGCATAAAAGATTTGCACCCAACTACTAGCCTAAAGGTTAGTGGTACAAACCCACACAAGTGGCAATACGGAAGAAAGGCCAGGCAGTCAGATTCCATCATGATTACAGTCAAGAAGACCCTCTGAAGCACTTCCCAGTAACACAAGAGGGCATCATGAGTTTGAATCGACTTGATGGCAGTGGATTTGGTTTTCATCTCTGTTTACTGTTCATTGTGTATCCTTTTAGAAGTGATTCATGCTTATACATACTACCATACAGGTGTATATTTTATTTGTGACTAAGTATATATTGAACAGGCTGTTCTGCCATTTGTTTTTTTACTTAATAATGTGTCTTGGGCTCCTTTGTGTGTCAGTATTTATAAATCATCCTCATATTTGACATCCACGCAATAGCCCATTGTACAGCCTTGCTATAGTTTACTTAACGGGTCTCCTACTAAAGAGTATGTAGGTTTTGTTCAATTTTTTCCCATTATAAGAGAAGTTTTAGTAGTTAGGTTAATGCAAACTGCTATAACAAACAAACTCTGTGATAAAAATTTATTCCTTGCTCGCAATAGTCTAAAGGTTTTTTTTTACTGATTGAGAAGTGGGCTTCCATGCGTCCTGTACCTTTTGGTCCCACCTCCTTTTAGGACCTCAGAGTTCTCTGTATTCAGGTGGCAGATGGAAAATGGACAGTGAAGAAGCCACACCTGTTTTGTAACCATCTTGGTCTGGAGGCAAGACAATCACTTCTATGGCTAGAACCAGTTACATGACCCCATACAGATATATGGGGGATGCAGCTGGGAAGGAAGTCCTGGTATCATAGTGGTTAAGTGCTACAGCTGCTAACCAAAAGGTTGGCAGTTCAGATCCACCAGGTTCTCCTTCCAAACTCTATGGGGCAGTTCTGCTCTGTCCTACATGGTTGCTACGAGTCAGAATCGACTTTGACAGCAGTGGGTTTGGTATTTTGGGTTTTAGCTGTGAAGTTACCCTGTAGAAATAGCCCTATAACATGCAAGAAAGTGGAAGCCCCAGGGTGGTACAAGCAGTAATACACTTGGCTGCTAACTAAAAAGGTGGTGATCCAAGTGTACCCAGAAGCACCTCTAAGAAGAAAGGCCTGGTAATCTACTTCTTAAAAAATCAGCTATTGAAAACCCTTTAGAGTGCAGTTCTATGCTACACATATGAGGTCGCCATGAGTTATGTTGACTCGAGGACCAGTTAAAAGCCCATTACCATCAAGTCGATTCCAACTGGTAACAACCCTATAGGACAGTGTAGAAGTACCCCATAGTGTTTCCAAGGAGTGGCTCCTAGATTCAAACAGCCAACCTTTTGGTTGGCAGCCATAACCCGTAATCACTGCTCCACCAGAGCACCATGGTTATAGAAGGAAGTGCACAAATCTTTGGTGAACAGCTCCCTATCTCTGCTGCAAATGCTACAGTGAACATTATTACACATAGCTTCGGGTGTATTTGTGTAAACAAATTTCCAGAAGTGGAACTGCTGGGTTAAAAGCCATCCATATTGTACATTTTGGTAGATAATGTCACATTGTCTTCCTAAAGACAGCTCAGTGTACATTCTTACTGATACTTGGTTACATACTCTCTCTCATGCCAGCGGTAGTTATTTAAATTAGAAGAAAAATATTTTCCACTTTGGTAGGTGAATAATACTATCTCACTGTGGTTTTAATTTGCATTTCTTTAATTTGAGAGAGATGAAGTATCTTTTCATATGCTTATTTTCCATTTGTAGTTCTTTTTCTATTAATTCTTTGTAGCCTGTGTTCCTTTCTTCTGTTGATCTGGTTCTCTTTTTCTTGTTAATTTGTAAGAAATCTGGCTCTGTGTGTGTATGTGTGTAATACATATATATGAAGTCATCCCTTTGTTTTCTGTGTTATAGGCAATACATTTCTTTTAATTATGGTCTTTTTCCATTCCAGAGACTTACTTTTTTTATGTAACCTAGCTTTTCAATCTTTCCTTCATGATTTTTGAGTTTTGTCTAATGCTTAGAAAAGCTAGATTTGTGCCAAGATTAATTTTTGTATTCTCACATTTTCTCCAATTGCTGGAGTCACACTTGAGTCTGGAATCTGCAACTCACTGTATTGCTTTAGCAATTTACTGTAGCTCTTAGTCCCCTAGTTTCTGCAACCCTAACACAGGAATAATAAGAATGCCTGTTTCCTAGGTTGATGTGAAGATTGGGTGTGATGACAACTGCTTTCTTGGTTTTGAGACCAAAAGAACTGGATGGTACCTGGCTACTTATACTGAACATTTTGATCAAAGATTCTATAGCAGAATCTTGATCAAAAGGAAGAAGGTGGTAGGAGGATGGAGAACAGAAGTGAAAATTCTCATAGATTCCAGACTTACTGGAGCCATGGAGGTGGATGAATTCCTGAAACTATTGCCCTGAGATAATTTTTAAACCTTAAATGGAAAATATCCCCTGAAGTCTCCTTGAAGATGAACAGTAGTTTAGCTTAACTAATAAAGATGTGTCTTCTTTGAGCATTATGCTCTTTGAGGAACTATCTATGGGATCAAATTGAAAACACCAACTCACAAGATTAGATAGGAACCTTAGGGGGCAGTGAGTTTATATTAATGGGGGATGAACAACTCAGAAAAGAAGGGTGAGACTGGCTGCACAAGTCAAAAGATATAATCAGTGTCACCGAATTGTACATGTAGAAATTGTTGAATTAATGTATGTTTTGCTGTGTATATTCTTAACAGCCAGCCAAGTGCCGTTGAGTCCATTTAAAAAAAAAAAAGATTGAGTGAGATGATGCCTGGACCGAGTCTAGGGCACTGGAATGTTAGCCACACTGACACTGCACAGTAAGTGTCAGTGACCGTGTATATATGGCTAATGTACGCTATGCGCCCATGTCTTACAGTCAGCAAGTGACCAGCCTCAGACACAGGTCTCTCTGATTGTAAATCCTGTACTTGTAATCATAGCACCACATGGCCACTGTCCTCTGATCATCTCTGCAGGGGTATGTCATACAAGGAAGGTTCGTTTGTGGTATCTATCTGTCACACAGCAGGGCTCAAGACAAATTCGACAGTGTACAAGTTATGAGTGAATAGGCTTTAGTGGGGGAGACTTACAACCAAGGGTTACTGTGGGAGAGACAGGATCAGGATTGCCCTGTCTTCTCACCTCACACTCAGGGCAGATGAGGGCCCGGATGAACTGTTGGTCTATACTCTTAGAAAAGTACTGTTTCTCCTGTATCTCTGCTGTCTTTCCTTCATGTAGGGCACGCAGGAAAGCCCTTACCAGGCATGAATAATTAAGCCACTAGGACACCAAGCAGGCTGAGTTTAGATGCTACTGTTCACAGGAGTTCAGCTACCCGGCACCTGGGGACCTGGAGGACTATAGGTAACCAGGTTCAGGTATAACACTTCCTGCCAGAGGGTGGGAGCCATCAGCCATTTGGGAAATTGAGTACAAGTACACACACTCCCACTGGGGAAAGGGCATCACACATTCCAGCTGACCCACATGGCTGTTGACTCCTTGAGGAAAGAGGCTATACCTTGCTTATCTTTCTATCCCTGACATATAGTAGGTGCTCAATAAATGTTTGTTTGTTAGGTGAATACATGAACAAGATATATGCAGACCAGACCCAAGACTAGACATTGTTGCTATGGAGATATGACAGTCATGAAGCCTGCCTTCAAGGATCTGGCACTCTTGGTGAGATGAAAGACACAGATAATGTGTGAAGAATGAGATAGGTATACATTTGGTATCATGGAATCCTAAGGGAGAAAATGCCTAAATCTTCCTGGCAAGGAGGGCAACATGGGGGACACAGGGAGGGAGGCAGAGTGATGACGGTAGAGGAGGTAGCGATGGGCTGAGAGATGAAGGTTTGGCTGACAGGCAAAAGGGGGCTTCAGGAAAAGGAAGCAACATATACAAAGGTCTCTTCACAAGAAAACAATACAGTCTTTAGGAAAAACTTTGTACAGTCAGTCTGACCAGAGCAAGGGGTGATCATGGGCAGGATCAAGAAGAGCCACATAAATGTTTTTAAGGAATTGATCCTGTTAGCAGCGCAAAATGATTGGTGAAGTTCAAGCTGGGAGTTAGTGGTTTGCCCTGGGGTCACATAATTGTAGAGATTTAGGGATGTGGACTTGGAAGGCAGTGGTCCCATGATGGGAGAGTAGGCTCATTTCATGCTTAACAGGACGGGAATAAGAGGTGCTGGGGCCACTGCTCAACTCAGTGCATGGGGTTTTGCAGGTTTAGTTTTAAGAGCCAGTTTTCTTACAGTAAGCCTTTTCTTCTTCTTCCATTCCTAATTATCCCTCTAGAGACCACAGTGATTTTCAAGGAGCCTGGTTGCCCATTTAGTAATAAATCACCAAAGTTCCCCAGGCAGCCAGGTCTTGCAGAGCATGTATATGGAATGTACGACATTAGCAAAAAATGAAATCTTCTAGAGGATGCTGTCAGTATTAATCAGAAGTGTGCCTGTTCTCCAGTTTCTGGTGACATCTTGCTTAGACAGGGCCCCCGTGTGCTGGTACACAGACAGAATATTCATTGTGTGGACAGTGGGCCAATTGGAGCAGTCTCTGCCTCACAGGATGGCCAGAGCAGGTAAGCAAAGTTTCCCGAGACCTTCAAGGTGGTCTCAAGACTATTTAGATTTTGAGACGTCTGGGAGGTGATAGTCACAGGAATGGAAGACAGTGGATGTAAGGAGGAGTCAAGAATAATTTTGAGGTTTTCACTATGGGACATATGTGGCAGCATCGTTTGCCAAATCCAGCAAGAGAGAGAAGATGAGAAGGAAGTTTAGTTGTTAAGGTGAAGTGTCTACTTTGTAGACAGTTGGATAGTCCAGTTGTAGACAGTTGGATATCCCAGTTGTTAGAAGCCTTTGAGTTGGCTCTGACTTTGTGACTCTACATACAGCAAAATAAAACATTGCCCAGTCCTGTGCCATCCTCACAATTGTTCCTATGCTTGAGCTCGTTTTTACAACCCCTGTGTCCATCTCACTGAGAATCTTCCTTTTTTCACTGACCCTCTACTTTACCAAGCATGACTGATCACTCCTGATAACTTGTCCAAAGTGTATGAAACAAAGTCTGAGTGTACTTGCTCCAAGACAGATTTGTTCTTTCTTCTGGCAGTCCACAGTATATTCATATGCTTCATCAACACCATAATTCAGAGGCTGTTCTTCATCAGTCTCCCTTGTTAATCATCCAGCCTTTGTATGCATATGAGGCAACTGAAAATACTATGGCTTGTTTTGGGAACGTCTTAGTCCTGTATTACAATTTTAGAGGATAGGAAAGTTTTAAGGTATAACTGCAGTTACAAATTTGTGAGTCAGCAGTTCCTACAGTTGTTGTTGAGTCAACTCTGACTTAAGGAAGCCCACGTGTGTCATAGTAGGACTGTGCACCATGGGGTTTTCAAGGCCTGTTTTTTCTAAAGTAGATCACCAGGTCTTTCTGCCAAAGTTTTTCTTGGTAGACTTGGTAGACTGTTTAGCGACCAAGTGTGCTAACCATTTGCATCACCCAGGAACTCGCAACAGTTTCAAACAAAATGAAACCCACTGTTATCAAGTTGATTCTGACTCATAACCCTGTAGACTGTGTAGAACTGCTCCGTAGAGTTTCTGTGGTGTGCCTGGCAGATTTGAACTGCCAGCCTCGTAGTTAGCAAATGTAGCACCTAACCACTACACCACCAGGGTTCCCAACAGCTCCAGGTGGTGGTTAAAGTTGGGCAAGGAATCAGGTCATCTAGAAAGAACATGTAGACTATGAGAAATGGGAGAGGGACCAGGAAATTCCAGAATGACTTGGAAAGAATTGGGCATTTGAAAAGAAAATAAGATCTTAAAGACACAGCTGCCCTGCCTCATGGAGTTTATAATGTAGTGGGGCAAGCTTAGCTTCCACAGCCAGGAAAGTGAGGAATCCAGGTTATAAAAGATAAGTTCAAGTTCTTGGGTTGCAAGCAAAAGAAATCAATGTGGCTAACTTATCTATTAATAATGTATTGGACAGACATCTAGTCACACATAGAATTCAGAGGAAAATGAAAGAACCAGGACTCAGAAAGGGCAAGAACCAAGATAGCTCGGGGGATCTATACCAGAAGTTGATGGGGGGAGGGGTTTTTCTGGGCTCTTAACGTCTGGTCATGTGAGTTCCATTTTTAGTCATGACACTTTGTAGTCTTTATGAGACTACTAGCACTGATGACTTAACTTTAGTCATGCACTTTGACCCACCAAGATTTTATTCAAAGCAGGAGGGGTAGTTCTTCAATGAAAAATCCAGAGGCCATTACCAGATGTAGGGAAAATTGCTGCTGAGCAAATTCAAACAACAGATGGGAGGTAAGTTCAAACAGTGTGTGTCAGACCATTTGTTCAGTAAACTTTGCAGAGCTGCATAGAAGAGATAGGAGACTGAAGCTTACGAGGGCTACAGGGTGAGAGAGAAGTTCAGCTATTTGTTAGCAGCTAGAAACAAGTAAGCAAAATTTTAAACAGTGACATAAGGAGGAAAAACGGACCACAAGACAAAGTCTAATGCCCACCTCGCCACGTGTTCACAGAGCAGGGAGCTGTACATACAGCCTCTACGGATGCCCTACTGGCACAGTAGTTAAGTGCTACAGCTGCTAACCAAAAGGTCAGCAGTTTGAATCCACCGGGCACTCTTCGGAGACTCCGTGGGCAGCTCTACTGTGCTCTGTAGAGTCACTAGCAGTCAGAAAGTGACTCAACAGTAAAGGGTTTAGATGGAGCCCCAATGGTGCAGTGGTTAAATGTTTGGCTGCTAACCGAAAAGTCAGCAGTTTGAATCACCAGCCACTCTTTGAAAACCCATGAGGTAGTTCTACTCTGTCCCATAGGGTCACTGTGATTTGGAACTGACTCAACAGCCAACAGACTTGGGTTGGTTTGTTTTTCGTTATGGAGTCTTGATGGTGCAGTGCTACCTGTCAACCAGAAGGTCAGCAGTTCAGATCCACCAGTTGCTCCTTGGAAACCCTGTAGAGAAATTCTACTCTGTCTTAGAGGGTCACTATGAGTCAGAACTGACTCAACAGCAGCAGATCTGGTTTGGGTTTGGGGGTTCACATTGTCATCACATACATATCCCATACTCTAATCACATGAACTAGGGAGAAATAAATGTGTAAGGTCGTTCTTTGGTGGAATAGAAAAAAATTGAAGAACTGTGTATTATAGTATTTGACTCCCAGGGCAACTGTGTGGTGGTGTTTATAGTGTGGTACCTATGTTTTCCTTAAACCAAAAACCAAACTGTGTCAGTTGCCGTCCCAACTCATAGTGACCACATGTTTCAGAGTAAAACTATGCTCCATAGGGCTTTCAATGGCTGGGATCATTCAGTAGTAGACTGCCAAGTCTTTCTTCTGAGGTGCCTCTGAATAGATCTGAACTGCCACCTTTAGTAGCTGAGCACTTAACCATGTTTGCACCCAGGAACTCTTGTATCTTCCTGAAACCCAAAACCAAACCCATTGCCTTTGAATTGATTCTAACTCATAGCAGCCCTAAAAGACAGAGTAGAACCGTCCCATAGGGCTTTGTGGGATAGCTGCCTACCTTTTGTTTAGTGGCCGAATGTCTTAATGACTGTGTCAACAGGCCTCCATATCTTCCTTAATCAAAAAAAAAAAAAAACTCATTGCCATCAAGACAATTCCAACTCACCATAACTCTATAGGTCAGAGTAGAACTGCTCCATAGAGCTTCCAAGGAGTGCCCGGTGGACTTGAACCACTGAGCTTTTGGTTAGCAGCCACAGTACTTAACCACCACACCACCAGGTTTTCCGTATCTTCCTTAGTGCTGTATAATTTGGTTTGGAAACTGATATACCGATTACAGATTAGGAGGGCAGGGCTTTGTTTTGGTACAAAGCCTGAAGATGACTGGAATTGGTCAGAAGTTTGCAGACTGATAACAGAGGTGTAAATTATTGTTCCTGTCAAAAGTTCATAGCTCTACAGTCAAAAAAGCATGGGAAATGTCGTACCCACAGTCTCTTTCTTGGATTTTCTTTGGCATAAGGGAGAATAATATGAAGAAATCTGTTTAATGGTTTGACAAGTCAACTTTTTTGTGTCAGGGAAGACCTTTATGTCAGTAACCACCAGTTAGTTTGGACAGTACTTAAACAGAGTTGAGATCCACTGTCACATCTCTGTAATTTCATCTGTTCTCCTGTCATAAAGGCAAATACCTAATTACAATGTATACCATGGCCATAATATGATAGAGTCAGCTTTCCAAGAAACTTTGGCCAAGGAAGAATTCTACAGAAGTGCACTCTTAATCATGTGCTAACAATGCTATACTGTGTCTGTGTGTGTGTGTGTCTCTGTGTGTGTGTCTGTGTGTGTGTGTGTGTCTGTGTGTCTGTGTGTGTTGTGACCGTGAATTATACACTCTGCATCTTACCTTTCTTCACTTGGTATTATATCTTGGGGAACAGTCCACTTTAGTATATACTGACCTGTATAACTCTGTTAATTAGCTCTTCCATAATTCAGTTCTACTGTGACCTATAGGGTCACTATGAGTTGGAATCTACTCAAAGGCAGTGGGTTTTACAATTTATTTAGCCCACATTAATGGGAAGCCCTGGTGTTGCAGTGGTTGAGAGGTCAGCTGCTAACCAAAAGGTATACAATTGAAATCCACCAGCCACTCCTTAGAAAGCCTATGAGGCAGTTCAGCTACCTATAAGGTAGCTGTAAGTTAGAATGAGCACCACAGCAATGGGTATATTTTATTTTTTATCTCTGTTAGGTGGATATTCCATAATTTGTTTAATGCAGATTGGTGAGTGTTTATACTATTGCCACTCTTCAAGCAAACTTTTTAAAGAAAAAACTGTGCATAAGTTAAAGGGTCGCCATGAGTCGGATCTGATTCAACGGCACTTGGCTTGGCTAGGTTAAAGTGGAGTCATCACCAAGTGAGAGTAGAGAAGAGGAGGGGACCCAACGGGGACATGATAGGGAGATGATCTTAACGTGCCTGGGCCCTCCAGGGGACCCTATCTGATGATGTGTTGTCTTTCCCTCCCGCAGAAGCCTTATGCCCAGGACCCTTGACAGCCAGATCACACTGGAGAAGACACCCAGCTACTTTGTCACTCAAGAGGCCCCTCGACGTATCTTCAACATGTCTCGAGACACCAAGCTGATTGTGGTGGTGCGGAATCCTGTAACCCGGGCTATCTCTGATTATACCCAGACGCTCTCCAAGAAGCCTGACATTCCCACCTTTGAGGGTCTTTCCTTCCGCAACCGCACGCTGGGCTTGGTGGATGTGTCCTGGAATGCCATCCGCATCGGCATGTATGTGCTGCACCTGGAGAGCTGGCTGCGGTACTTCCCCCTGGCGCAGATCCACTTCGTCAGTGGTGAGCGGCTCATCACTGACCCAGCTGGTGAGATGGGACGCGTGCAGGACTTTCTGGGCATCAAGAGGTTCATTACTGACAAGCACTTCTACTTCAACAAGACCAAAGGCTTCCCTTGCTTGAAAAAACCAGAATCAAGCCTTCTGCCTCGATGCCTGGGCAAATCCAAAGGGAGAACTCATGTGCAGATAGATCCTGAAGTGATAGACCAGCTCCGGGAATTTTATAGACCTTATAATATTAAATTTTATGAAACCGTTGGGCAGGACTTCAGGTGGGAATAAACCAAGGAGGTACAAGGGCTGTTCTCTTCGAGATTTGCTCTCACAGCTGTGGTCTTCTGTCCCCTACTATCCTGGGCTCCAGCCACTTTCCCCATTTTGGGTTCCATCATCCTGGAACAGGGAAGACCAGCTAAACCCAACAGACCAGAGTGCCTCTGCCATAAGCTGTCCTCAGCCTGTCATGGTAAAGTTGATGTGCTTCTGGTATGTTGGGTCCATTTCAGAACCATTCTTCCTTCATCCCATAAGAGGTCTTGGGAAATTGCCTTCAGGAGAGTGGACCCTCTAGTGATGATAGATACTTCAAGTGATGACAGTTCTGTTGCTGTGAACACAGCAGTCTGTCCCTGTCTCTGTCTACTCTGGAGCGGGCATGTTAATTCCATACAGCATGTCCGTGCCCTCTGAGCTTAACTTCCCTGAGCAGTCACAGGTGGTGGGGTGAGAGATCCCTCTCAGTCCTCAGACCTTAACAGCTTGTGCAAAACGGGACATATCCCCTGGCCACTTATAGGAGACAGACCCTTTGATGATGAAATAAATGAGTGAATGCAAAGCCCTTGGTCTAAACTGTGTTTGGAGGACACTGTCATTGAAAACCATTGTGAATTCTCCTGCTCCGTGGACAAAAGCACATATTCTGCTGTTACGGGTACTTTCCTCACGCAAGCTTTTATGCTCAGCATGCGATGGAATCATGCTTGTCTGTGTGAAATAAACATGGCTGTCTTGTGTCCTTCACACTGAGCTTGTGCCTGGAAACCAGGCCTGGAGTGAGATTCATTCATTCACTCTTCTGGGTGCAAGGTGGGGGCTGGTGCTGGAGTGGGCCTGGGAGAGCCATGAAGGGGTGCAAAGACTAGGGGAGAGGCGAGGTATTGCGGGGAGTGTGTTGGGTAAAAGAGGTTCTTGCGGGCAAAGGCTCAGAAAGACTGATGACAGACGTTTCCGGGAATGTTCTTTCTGGAACCCTGATACAACCTGGTTGTATCAATTCCCTGTTTCAAAGTATTAGTGCCAAACTGGAGGTCCAAGGGCTGATGAGAGACATCAAATAGATATATTTTTGCTTGGTCACCAAGATGGTTTGAGATAAATGCCACCATTTAAAAATTGGAGTCCCTGAGTGGCACAAGTTGTTAAGCACTCGAATACTAGCCAAAAAGTTGACAGTTCCAACCCACTCAGAACCAAAACCCACTGCTGTTGAGCCTACTCCAACACACAGTAACCCTCTAAGATAGAGTAGAACTGCCCCATAGAGTTTCCAAGGAGCATCTGGTGGAGTCAAACTGCCAGCCTTTCGGTTAGCTGCTGTAGCACTTAACCACTATGACACCAGGGCTTCTAACCTACCCAGAAGCACCTCAAAAGAAAGAGCTGGCAATCTGCTTCTGATACCTTCAAATGCATGGTATTGCCATGAGTTGGGATCAACTCTGTGGCAGCTAACGACTACAACAAAAATCAGGAAAAAATATGTAAAAATATGGCTCTCTCACTTCTTATTAAAAGAAATGTATGGAAATTTGGTTACACTGGGCCTGCACTCCAGATAGCAAAATCAGCTCCCACCTTGGAATGAGGCAGGCACTGCCCAGTTTTCCCAGCCCCTACTCAGGTCATCTTACTGAGATACGTCATCTTCATGGCCTCTGCAGGCATTTGAGTTTGCAGTCCTGCCTTAGGTATGACCCACAAGCTCAGAATAGAGTCCAAATCTTCCTGAACAGAGTCTGAGATGACTCCAGATTACTGTGCCAGGCTCATCGGCACCACCTCTTTCATCTGCCTTCACAGCCTCATAGACCTACATCCCCTTACTTTACTCTGTCAAGTCTCTGTGCCTTTGTAAGCCTCATTGTTTCCTTTACCTGGAGGGCTTGCTGTACCCTTCACTGCTAATGAAGACCTATTCTCCCCGCTAAGACTTCATGCCAGCATCACTTGCTTGAAATATAAGAAACCTTCCCCAGCCAAACTGAGTTATCTACCAGCTCTTCTGCATCTACATAGTAGTATGCATGCATCTCAGTTACAGCTTTTACCATGCTGGATTTTAAATTGTTTGTGTAAATGTTTTCATCGTAGACCATCAACTCCTCAAGGGTGAAGACTGTGTCTTTTTAACAAATAGTAAGAGGGAAGTGGCTGCTCACTGGTGGTTCAGTGGTAGAATTCTTACCTTCCATGCCGGAGACCTGGGTTTGATTCCTAACCAATGAGTCTTACGCATAGCCATCCCCTAGCTGTCAGTGGAGGCTTGCTTGTTACTGTGATGCTGAATTTTCCACAGAGGTTCCAGAATAAGGTGGCCTGGAAAGAAAGCCCTGGGGGATCTACTTCTTTAAAAATCAGCCTATAAAAATCCTATAGATTGCAGTGGTCCAATCTCATTGCACATGGACTCACCATGAGTCGGGAGCTGACTCAACAATAAATAACAACATATAGTAGACACACAATACATGTTTGATGGATGAGTGTATCAGTGGATGGATAGACAGATAAAGGTTGAAGGGCTGGGAGCACAGTTAGGGAGATCAAAAGAAAATGCACTTCTGGGACTTGCTTCCCAGAGTCCCCATCAGTGGTAGGGAAGGACTGCTCAGCCTCCATGAGCTCCTTTGCGTTTGTCTGCTATCAGAAATCAGAGCCTGGCTCACTAAGGTAGAAAACACAAAAGTCGAAGACGTTTGTCTTGCACCTTGGCCCATCTTCATGGCAATCAATTAACTGAGACCATGGTATCTAGAAAAGTTAGTTTGGTGAGTCTGCCCCCTCTGTGCTTCCTCTGTGGTCGTGGAGAAGTGGAGGGAGGGCAGTGGGAAACATCACCTAGAAGCCAATTCCTGACCCACTGGTGGCCAGAAAAAAAAGGTAGGTTCTATATGATTATCTCACTGATCCAGTACTGTCGTAACAGAAATAACACAAGCAGAACAAAGAAATTTTTCTTTAACAAAGAAAAGCAGGCTAAAAGTTCAAATTCAGGGCACCAGCTCCAGAGGAAGTATTTCTCTTTGGGCTCTGGAGGAAGTTCCTTGTCATCAGTCTTACACTGACTGGACTGGAAGTTTCTGAGGCTCAGGGAGCCGGGGCCCAACGGGTGTGCTCTGTTCCCAGCACTGCTTCATTCTGGATGGGATGAGGTCCCCAACTCTCTGCTTGCTTCCCTTTGCTTTATATCCCAAAAAATTGTCTCAAAGCACAGTGCTATCTTAACATGTTGAGTCCTGCCCTACAAATGCAACTGCCATCCATCCCCCCTTATTAACATCATAGAAGCAGGACCCACAACATACAGGGACATCATACAATAGTGGGAATCATGGCCTAGGCAAATTGCTACACACGTTTCTGGGGGGTGGGGGCACAACTCAATCCATGACATTGAGCACTAATCAACTGCCTCTGTATACATTTCCCATCCCATTATATTTCTGGCCCCAAGACATGTGATAGCCAAGTCTGTATTCAAAGGGAGACAGAATTACATTGGAATATAAAGGAAATACCCAGGAAGGAGCTGATGAAGTTTGCTTTTTAATCCTGATTGGAAAGACTCCAGTCAGAATTAATGAAAATTCTGAATTTTGTGTGCATAAATGCAGCTTGATTCCTTTGCATTATAAGCATTCTCACACCTCCACTAAGTAGCCTCCAAGTATTACCTACTTTAATGAATAGGTAAGAGTCTATCGTAATTAGCATATCAATCATTGTATGCAAATGAAAGATGCTAAAGTATCTGAAAAATCCTGGTTTAAATGAGTAAAATCTGGTGTACATAAATCTGCTCAGCAAACATCGATTTTTAATCCAGCGCAAATGTACCCTTTAGCCCAGGCCCCAGGGCAAATCTGCATAAGTTCCAAATTAGCATGGTTTAAATAGATGAAGTTAGACTACTTAATTTGAGACAAAAAAGGCTTCCCAAGAAGTATGCATGTGTGTGTGTGTGTGTGTGTGTATGTGTGCACGCGCGCGCGTATGTGTGTTAGGGTTTGATTAGGTTGCTGAAACAGAGATTTAGAATAACAATGCCTAAAAAGGTGGAAATAGGGTTTTCTCAAAGAATCCAGAATTTATGGTGGTTCCACAACCCAGAGTCTGACTCTCCTTTCATCCTGGTTCTTATGACCCAAGTCGGCTTACCCCAGGCATGCAACAGATACTCAGCAGGAAAGGAAGGTAGAAATAAAGGAAGACTACACCAAAGAAAACAAACAGAGGCTGTATATCCAGGGCTTGCTATATAGCAAGGGAGTTGGCCACCATCACTCCCATTTGGCAGAGGCTCAAAGGCAGGCAGGGGAGTAGGAAAGCTTGGTAGTGAACAAAAAGGATGGCTTCTTTCTTTGTTGACTCTGGAAGAAGGTCCTTGTCGATCTTCCCCTGGACTGGTAACTTCTGAGGCGTAGAGACCCCAGATCCAAAGGATGTGCTCTGTTCTTGGCACTTCTTTCCAAATGGTACGAGGTACCCTAATATCAGCTTACTTCCCTCAGTGTTCTGATTGTGGGCATGAGGAAGACGGAGGCAGGCGAACTAAAAGTGAAAAATCTTATGTGATTGGTTTTGGAGCATATTTGGCTTTCTCTGATTGGTCCTGAGCTAGAAGCACAGGAAGCTAGCTGGCAGTCATTGACCAAAGCCTGGCTGTTCTGGCTAGCTGATGCCGTGGTTTGGACCCCCGGGCTCGTTGTTATAGTGGTTATATGACAGATTTCTAGCATCAAGCATGGTTTGGCCATTGTACATTTCTACATGACATCTTTCAGGAGCAGAAGGGTGCTTGGGCAGAACATGCTTCTGTCCTATAAGGTTTCAGCGTCGTTTCTATCCAGCTCTTTGCCACATTGTGAATGGTGCTCCCTAAGTTGTTCTCTTCCACTCACAACCTCTTGGGTGGAACTTGATCACTTGGTCACACTCAGAGCAAGGAAGGTTGGAAAATGTAACCTCTAATTTGGGTGGCCATGTGCTCCAATGAACATGCAGTATTCTCCCATAGAAGAAGGGAAGAACAGATACTGAGGAACACCAAGCTATCTTGGCTACTGAACCTTATACATGTGTCAGTGCCACTGTATGCATCTAGATCTGCATGTCTGTGGCTCCATGAGTGTCTGTACGTGAGTAGGCATCTCCATACATGGGACAGTATGATATAGTGGAAAGCAAAACTCTGGCAACTCAGCAGGTCAGAATTTGAACCTTGCCTCTGCTACCTCCTGGCTGTATGGACTTCAGCAGACAATTTAACTCAGAACTTACCCTCAACTCCAACACTAGTTTATTCCTTCCTAAGGACGATTCAACTCTTCTCACCCAGCTATATCAGTAAGTTGGGATATCAGTTATACCATGATAGGAATTTTGTTGCAAGAGGTAAGTCAACATAGGCCTGACACACAGTAGGTGCTTAATTTCTATCCCTTTATGAGGTTCCTGAGAGTGAAATCTGCCACAGCTCCTCCACTCCTATTGATTTAGACCAGCTGCAGCTCTGACATAAAAATTTTCTCAAGCCTATCTTTTCTAAGGGAGTCTCTGGGTGGTACAAATAGTTAACATGCTTGGTTGTTAACAGAAAGGGTTGGAGGTTCAAGTCTCCAGAGAGACTCCTTGGAAGACAATCCTGATAATCTGCTCCAAAAAAAAAAAAAAAAAAGAAAATCATCCATTGAACACCCTATGAAGCACAGTTCAACTTTAACACACATGGGGTTTCCATGAGACAGAGTTGGCTCAATGGCAACTGTTTATCTTTTATAATTTGCACTCTCAGAACCCAGGCTCAAGCGGCTGCATCTAAACTGCTGGGCAGAATTCCTGGCCAGGTAAACCCAATAGTCATTTCCATCAGTGTAGGGATCGTTCTTGAATACTCACTGGACACCCCATTTACACGTATTGTCCCACAGTATTGCCGCTTTCACTTTCAACAGTGCTCAATCCAGATGCTGAACCCCTGAGTGTCCTTGTTGCTGCCTGAGTGTCCTTGTTCCCACATGTCAAAGCTGTCCCTCTGTTCTGCTTTATGATGGCCTAGTCCTCTTGTCTGGTCTTCTTCTAGGTTGTTTTTCCTTGATTCTGACCAGTTACCATACCCATTACTCAGAACTCACCCTCAATTCCAACACTAGTATATTCCTCCATAAGGACTGACCCTGAGGACACACTGCCTGCTCTTTCTTTTCATCCAGTTCTCAGCCCAGATACCTACCTGAAGTTGCCCTCACTTCGCTCAGTCATTCCCAACCCTATAATTCTGTTTTCCTTCTAGTGTACCATTTACTACTCCCTAACATTGTATCTTAGCTTACTGGTTTGATACAGGCTTCTCTCACTAGTCATAAGCTCCGTGGAAACAGAGATTGTGTCTGCTTGGTTCAGCATAGTGCCTGGCATGTAACAGGTACTTAATAATTATTATTTCAGTAATGAATGAACCACTGGGGCCCTGTTCTGAATGATAGCCTTTTTAACCACAGAAATAGGTCTCTATCTCCTACCTAAGATCCCCCAGGGATCTTACTGCCACATGTGGTTGCTTTGAATCAGAATCAACTTGATGGCACCCAACAACCACAGCAATGTTTTGAGATTCAAAGGTGCTTCCTGTTTGTGCTCCCCTCTCCTGGAATGTCCCCCTGGATACACGGGTTGGGATGTCATCATCCCCATTTAGCAGACGAGGAAGCTGATGTTTGGAGGTGTTCCACGACCAGGCTGTTGACTTGGCCTGTGCTAGCTTTAACCTTCACCCCTGGACTCTCATTCCTGATCCCAAACTCTTTTCATGACCCAAGCTTCTCCTTTAAGCTGGTAATAGTTCTTCCCACCACAATTTGCACTATCTTCCATAGTGTGGGCATGTGCTGGGTTCCTCTGGACCCATTTGCACATCAGAGCTATACAACACCTTTGTGAAAGGCACCCCTCTTGCCAGATAAACAACAAAAGTGTGTCCATTTGGGATGGACAGAGCTTTTTGGGTACACAGCATGGCTGAGGAGTTCAGGTTGACTATCTGTCCCCACTGCCCCTCAAAGATGACATCTTTGTGTAGAGAACAAATAATAAAATCATGAATGGTGGCCTGACTGCTCACCCATTTATTGGAATTCAGCTGTACTTGGCCAGAGAAAGAGAGAAGATAATCTACATGATTTTGTTCCATGATCGTGTACTTCAGAGTGGTCGTGAGAAGGGAGGCAGAGATCTTTCTCCCCTCCATCCCCCCACAGTATAAACATCTTATCTCACTAATAGCGATTGTGATATTGACTATTATTTATGTTCTATACACCACAGTCCCTAAATACAAGCCAGCTACTTTACCATATGCTAAACTGGATACACAGGAATCTGTGGCAGTGATGGAAGGAAAATCCAGCAGAGTTGGATTGCGGGTATTTTTTTCCGAAGGTGATTTTGCTAGCATGCTTTTGTCACATGCCCTGTTAATGGCAGAATCTAATCTCCAAGTAAGATGCAAGTCTACTTTATCTGCCTCCCCCAACCCCTTTACGTCCCCACATCTACACACATGCACACATTTAGACAGAAAGAAAAGGGAACAAATGGAATGAAAATTACAAAATAAAAACCAGTAGACACTCAAGGGCTTCCAGCAAATTCTTATTCCCCCATTAGTCTTCCTCTTGTTTGCAGCTGGGGGCACGTGTTCCCTCCCCACTTCCCCACCAGAAGAGCGCTTGATGAGAATGCACCCAACAGGGATGAGTGTGACTGACAGTTATTTGCACTCCCGTCTGCCTCTAAGGACTGGGGATGAGTCTGTGTGATTGACACATGCCCAGTTGATCCACATCTGACAGGGACATGATTGACTTCACGTGGCTAATCGCATCACCGCTGAATGACTCATGCTTTCTGGCCATGGCCAGCCCAGCACACTTCAGTTTGGAGCTTGTCTGCGGAGGATGATTCTGACTGATTCACGCTCAGCAGCACAGTGGGGCTGGCATCTTGCCACCTGCTGGTAAGTCTGCTATCCAGCCCTCAGGCTCTAGGAAGGGGCTCTGTTCCTTATACTCAGAAGGAAGAATGTATTTATAGCTTGGATGCCGTTGCCTCTCAGCCCCTGATCTGGTTTTCCTTCCATGCTGGGCACTAGAGCTGCGTCAGAGACCAGCATACAGCCCTGCTGCTCATGATAACCAGATGAACTTGGTCCTGATGGAGTCCAGTGCTAGACTCCTCACGGTGGCTTTAAGGGTACCTCGTGTCACCTTCAGAGTCCTAGATCCTCCATTTAGAGGCTGCAGTAGTTCAGAGGCCTTGAACAGTCACACAGCAAAGACATTCTCAGTAAGACACAGGACCACTAATATGGTGAAGCATGGGTGAAAGTATTCAATACAACAATGTAATCAAGCACACCAACAAATGTGGAGATGGCAAGGGCTGGGCAATATTTTATTCTGTTATATGTAAGGTCACCGTGAGTGGGAGCTGACTTGAGAGCAATGGAACAACAACAACACAGCTCTCAGGTCACAAAAGTGTGTTATGCAGGACTTCAATCTTTCTCCCACATCTGAATAATAATGATAGGACTTGTACAATGGTTTGCAAGAAGGAAGCCCTTTTGCCTACCTTATATCATTTTCTCTTTGTAATAATGAAGATTGTTATTCACATTTTGCAGAGGGAAGAAACCGAAGCTCAGAGACTTTTTTAGCGCGTCTCATTTAAGATCACACAGCTAAGACTCAAATCTACAACTCTCAACTCCAAACTCTGTGTCCTTATGAGGAAGAGATTTAGCGTTGCACTTGAAAATTTAAATTGTGCCCCAAGAACTTGATGTCAAAAAAGGTTGTTAGAGGAATGGAGAAGAGACATAGATTGTCTTTTTGCTAATATTCTGTAATCCCAGGGTATTATCATCTAAGAAGTGAAGACAGTAAGAAGAAGTTGAGTATAAATCTTAGTGTTTTGTTTATAGCAATACAGGGCAAGCAGAGGGGGGAGCTGGACCAAAGAAAGCTTACCCTCGAAAACTAATATTTGAGGACTGAAAATGGCTACAGAAGTCAACATAAAATTCCTGGTAAAGAGTTCACTAATCAAGAGAAAGGTAGAATTGTATCAGGTACTGTATAATGATAAAAATGTACGTGATAATTGAGCTGAAACTCTCCAAGCTTCCTGGCAGCCGAGGCAAGAAGGAAAAAGGAAAATCAATTGACAGTGACAGTGTGCCTCTTATTATCTGGATGATGTGAGCTCAAAGAGAGAGAATCAGTTTCCTGAAGGAGAATTTTGCATAAGAGACATCAATCAAAATAACGTATCCTTGATAACTACTTTTACAGGAAACTCTGGAATAATATTTCTCATGTAAAATAATGACAAATATTAAATATTAAGAACACAATATAATTTTTATATTAAGGTGATTCTATGAGGATCAAGGTGATATACTACAGAACTGCAAACTATGGGTGATCTGGATTGATAGACGGATAAAAAAAACTGCTGCCATCAAATCCATTCCAATTCATACAGACTCTATAGGATGGACACGAACTGCTCCATAGGGTTTCTGTTATGGATTGAACTGTGTTCCCCCAAAACCTCTGCCAACCTGGCTAGTCAATGATCCCTAGCACTGTGTGATTGTCCACTATTTTATTATCTGATGTGATTTTTCTATGTGTTGTAAATCCTACCTCTGGGATGTTAATGAGTTGGTGTTACAGGCAGATATGTTAACGTGGCAGGACTCAATCTACAAAATTAAATCTGTCTTAAGTCAATTCTCTTTTGAGATATAAAAGAGAGAAGTGAGCAAAGAGACATGGGGACCTCGTATCACCAAGAAAGAAGCATTGGAAGAACAGTATGTCCTTTGGACTTGAAGTCCTTCAGAGAGAAGCTCTGAGTCCAGGGAAAAACTGATGAGTAGAACCTTCTTCCATAGGCAACAGAGAAAGCCTTCTCCTAAAGCTGATGCTCTGAATTTGGATTTCCAGCCTACTGGACTGTGAGAGAATCAACTTCCGTTTGTTGAAGCCCTCCACTTATGGTACTTTTGTTATAGCAGCTCTAGATAGCTGAGACAGTTTTCAAGGCTGTAATCTTTACATAAGCAGACTGCCACATCTTTCTCCCAGGGAGCAACTGGTGGGTTTGAACCACCAACCCTTTGTTTAGCAGCCTAGCACTTAATCACTGTGCCACCAAAGCTACTTTGATAGCAGAATAAAGCCTGAAAGATTCTGAAAAGTGAATTTACTGTTATTCCTCCATCCTCCCTAGAACATCAGTCATCTGACTCTGGCATTAACTGCAGGCAGATGATTCATCACCAGTACCACTGGTGAGCACGTGAAAGAAAAGTATTCTATGATTATGTGAAAAAAGGTCTACCTAATAAAGAAATTGAACAAATGGTCAATAGCCGTTATAATTTATATGAAAACAACTAAAAGTTGATGAATCTAAAAAGAGGAGGGTCACGGAAGTATAACTACTTCACAAAGGTTTGCCTTCTAAAATGGTCTCAGTTAATTAAATAATTCAACAGATACTCCCATATGTCTCCAAAATACCATCATGGTCCCTGCATAGTGACCATGAGAGGGGAGTTGTTGATCTTTTTTAGCCTTGAAGACTTTGAGGTTAAAAAGTTCCAAGGTCCCACTTCTACCTTGTAGCATCTGCCTGCATACAAGGTGACCCACATCTAAAGTAATCTACCATTTTCCCATTTGTTTACAGTATTTTTCAAACTTGGGTTTATAAAGTGGAGCCACATCAACTGGCCAATAGTCAACTGTTTTGACCTAGGACAATGGTAGTTTTGTATGCTTTAACCTAATATAAAACTTTTAAGAATTTAGATGTAATAGTTATCCATCTACTTACAGTGTCTAATTTATGTGGCTCACATATGTTTAATGGCATATAGTTATTAGATGCCATCGAGTCAGTTCTGACTCGTAGCAACCCTGTAGGTCTGAGTAGAACTGCCCCATAGAGTTTCCAAAGACCTTCTGGTGGATTTGAACTGCTGACCTCTTAGCAGCTGTAGCACTTTACCACTAGCCACCAGGGTTTCTTGTTACCTAGTCTACATGGATTTAATGATTCTGCTTTCCCCCTTCTTAAATTTTGTGAAATGATATTAAGGTTTCATTTCACCTTTGGCATCCATATCTTGTTCTATCTCACAGCTCTCCACACAGTTGTCTGGGAAGTCCCATTTCACGACACCAATGGATGAATTCTCTTCCAGTCCTCTTGTACCCATTCCCGGGATATTAGGGCACATCACCTTTCTGCTCACTGGTTGGGAAAACATGGAGTCACACATAATCACTTAGCATCTTGCTTAAGATGACTTTCCAGCAGCTTGTTTACAACCTCATCCAACACTCACAACTGTGACTCCATATCACCAAGAATAACAACTAAACATGTGCTACCTGTCTTGGTCTTCTCAGCCACCAAATTCATATGGTGTCCTATGTAAATATCCCAAATGAGCAGTGAGTCAGCTCATTTCAGGTTGTACAAACAGTACTGTGATTCCAAACAGGTAATTTAAACGATCTCCTTTATTATAAGACTTTATAAGGACTCAGACATTAGATGACTCCATCTTTTCTAAAGGCTTTTTTTAGGGGGAAATGGGGAGCTCTTACCCCTTACATAAGCATTTGGAGACTACTTTCAAATTTGAGTACAAGTGCAGAGCAATTAGCCTTTCAGAAAAATCTGGCAGCAAAATGGCCCCCAGGTAACTGAGTGAATAAGTCTTTGGGGTGGGATAATTTAACACTTCCCATTTGGATGCCAAGGTGTTTCTGCCAAACACAGATTTTCGTTTTGGCATAATTTACATTCAACTAATTCTACCTAGCCCTGTTTAGCCAACACGCTTGGTTGTTTAGTGTTGTCCTCTAGAACCTACTCCTGTCACCTTGACATCTGTTGACGACAGGATACTTGTGTCTTTATCTAATACAGCATCAGGACATGTTTATAGTTCACCTAACAACCCCATCACATTGTGGAAAGGCACAGTCTCATTTTACATCATTTAAAAATATGAAATTTGCTCTTCTGCCCACTCTGGTTCTCACAGTGAGTAAAAAAAAAGAGAGACAGAGAGAATTAAAAGCCTCAAATCAATATTATGAAGACTATATGGCCTGACTCATAAATGATTTATGTCTATGGAACCAAAGCCAACAATACAGGAAAGTTCTTAGTTTTGTTGTTGTTTGTTATGTCTGTGTTTTTGCTGTTGCAGTTCTAACGGTTCTCAGTTGAGTAAAGTAGAATTGAACCATGATCAATGGTTGAACAACTAAACTAAGGCCTGCCTGTCCTTCATGCAGAATATTTAGGATGGGGGAACTTGATCTGAAGTTTGTGAAGAAGAAATACGGTGTCAAAATTGTTTCAAGTTAAAACAGAGAAATTTATTAAGAGTTCAAAACAACTGTAGTTAGGGAACTACACCGTCCATAGAAAATGGAATCAGGTGGTCCCAGGGCCGTTTCCTATAGAAATATTCTTTGGGGGTAAAAAAGAGGAACCAAACCACAAAGGGGACAACTACAGGAAACTCAGTGAATATTGGGATCACCACACTCTGATCGGTTACTGATTGATAATAGTATAGTTAGTGATTATAGACCATCTTACAGGATGCTTAGATCATAGTCACAAGATGCTTACATGTATTTTCTTTGTGTAGCTTGCAAAATATGTTGTTGGCAACAGCACCCAGACAGCGCTCTTCCTGAGTACATTTCTTATGACGGATACTCAAGGTCACTCGGTTAAGACCCCTCAGGCAATATGGTTTTATGCCCTGCTTTTGACTACTGAGGAAAAACATGTTTTCCTCAAAAAAAAAAAAAAAAAAAAAGAGAGCATGGTCAGCATTTTATCCTCTGTCTCACTGCCTGCAATGAGGATAGTCTTTTCCTGAGACAGTGGCATAGCGAGTGGCATAGAGATTCGAGGACATATTGATGGGACTGGCCACTTGAGCATCTTCTGTAGTTTTTGCCATATCTCTCCGCTACCAGGACTATTATTACCTTAGTGTTTTTTCTTTAAATCATCTCCATGTTATTTAATCAAACTTGTTTTAAAAGGGAACCTGTGGGGATGTACATGTTTGGAAAGAATGTAAAATCCTGCTTACCCTAACCTGGTCTGTATTAAGATACGGACTTGTCTTGAGAATGGCAAAAGACCTCAAGACAAGTTTGTCTCAGTGTACCAAAAAACAGTATGTGCTGAAAACAGCACTCATTGAGAATAGTTCAAGGACTTCCTCATTCTCCTTCCTGGGAATGCTGCTGCTTCTTTTGAAATAAGAAATACTGATAAGAAGCCTTTTCTCACTTTCCCAGCAGAAAACTTGTTTACTTTGCTCAATAAAAGCTGGTGGGTTAAACAAACTGGTGTCAGTCTCAACTCGCAGGAGACTGTCCCTTTTCTGCCCACAGCAAACGAAAAGTTTGTTGTCAGTGTGATTTTTTTCAACCTCAGCCTCTCACACACATCACACCTGTAAGTGGTGTCCCATTTCACACCAGTCCATGGTGTCCCTTCTCACACCAGTAAGTAGTGTCCCATCTCACACCTGCAAGTGGTGTCCTGTATCACACCAGCAGCTGGTGTCCTGTGTGAATCGTGCCAAGGAAAACCTATGTTTCTACTCTAAGTGGAAAATCAGTTCTACTCACTCTAATTTATTAAGACATTAAAGTGTAACTGTTGCTGAAATGAAATAGCTCTTCCCCATCCCTCTAGTTTCCAAGAAGAGAAAGAGCTGTCACAGAACACTCCTGGGATCTTGCCTACCCTTTCTTTCACTCACCAAAAAAAAAAAAAAAGTTGTTGAGTTGGCTCTGGCTCATAGGGACCCTATAGGTCAGAGTCAGACTGCCACATAGAGTTTCCAAGGAGCACTTGGCAGATTTGAACTGCTCACCTTTTGGTTAGCAGATGTAGCACGTAACCCACTATACCACCAGGGTTTCCTTTACCCACCAAGGTGGTGAGAATTTACCTGGTTGGTGGGTAACAGCCTTGGACCTGTATTTCTTGATTGGCTGGAGCGAATTTAGCCAAAATTCTGATTTTTGTCTCTTTCTCCTTGAAAAATCAAGGAGTGATCTGAGTAAGTTGATGTGTCCTTCAGGTGAGCTGTCCAAGGTCCTAGTTGGGGAACCAGGTAGAGAGGGCATCAGTGGGGCCCCCTGATTCTAAAGAAGCCAGGTCTCAGTACAGCCTGAATGTAAAGATGTGACTGTAATCTCTCATCTGCCTTCTTGCTTTTGTCTTTTTTCTCAGTTGGTTCAGAATTCAGATAGACAAAATAAAGATATGATTTACTGAATCCCTCAGTCCTCAACAAGTATTACCAGTCCAGCTGCTCACAAGTTAATTCTGACTCATGTGTAACCCCATGTGTGTCTCAGAATAGAACTGGGTTCCATACGGCCAAGCCTTCTGAAGTAGATGGTCAAGCCTTTATCCCAAGGTGTCTCTGGGAGAACCTCCAACCTTTGGGTTCGCAACTGAGCGTGCTAATCATTTGCAGCATCCAGGGACTGCCCAGCAAATGTTAAATTAAAAAAAAAATGATTCAGGACCTAAAATCCTCTTGTGTACCAAAAATTAGACATTTACCCTATTTTGAGATACACTGAATATAGATAATGGTTTGGGAGGTTATGGAAATTTATTCTTTTTTCTGGCTAGAATAGATTGTACTCTATCCAAAGAATCAATTATACTAATCCATAAGGAGGGGAAAAGTTGAAGCTGCTTGGGAAACACTGGCAAAAAACAAGGCTGCAGGGTTTGACTGAATATCAGTTGAGATATTTCAACAAATGAATGCAGCACTGGAAGTGCTCACTCATCTATGCCAGAAATTTGGAAGACAGCTACCTAGTGGACCAGCTGGAAGAGATGCATATTTGTGACTATTCCCAAGAAAGATGATCTAATCGAATTCATAAATTATCAAACAATATCATTAACATCATGCGCAAGTAAAATTTTGCTAAAGATCATTCAAAGGTAGCTGCAGCAGTATATTGACAGGTAACTACCAGAAATTCAGGCAGGTTTCAGAAGAGGACATGGAACTAGGGACATCATTGCTGATGTCAGATGGATCTTGGTTGAAAGCACAGAATATCAGAAAGATAGTTACTTGTGTTTTATTGGCTATGCAAAGGCATTCAACTGTGTGGATCATAACAAATTATAGATAACATTGCAGAGAATGGGCATTCTAAATTACTTAATTGTGCTCATGAGCAATCTGTACAGATCAGGAGACAGTCATTGGAACTGAACCAGGGGTACTGCATGGTTTAACATCAGGAAAGGTCTGTGTCAGGGTTGTGTCCTCTCACCATACCTAATCAGTCTGGATGCCAAAAATATCATGTGGGAAGCTGGACTAAATGAAGAAGAATAGGGTGTCAGGATTGGAGGAAGACTAATTAACAACCTCATTATGCAGATGACACAACCTTGTTTGCTGAAAATGAAGTCTTGAAACACTGATGAAGATTAAAGACCACAGCCTTCAACAATGGATTATACTTCAACATTTAAGAAAACAAAAATTGGACCAATAAGCAACATCATGGTAAATGGAAACAGGGTGAGGTTGAGGTTGTCAAGGATTTCATTTTACATGGATCCACAATCAACACCCATGAAAGCAGCAGCCAAGAAATCAAAAGACGCATTGCACTGGGAAAATTAATTGCAAAGGACTTCTTTAAAGTGTGGAAAAGCAAAGATGTCACCTTGAAGACTAAGGTGCTCTTGACTTAAGCCATGGTAGTTTCAGTCACATCATATGCAAGTGAAAGCTGGATAATGAATAAGGAAGACTTAAGAAGAACTGATACCTTTGAATGGTGGTGTTGGCAAAGAATATTGAATATACTGTGGACTTCCAGAAGAACAAATAGATCTGTCTTGCAAGAAGTACAACCAGAATGTTTCTTAGAAACAAAGATAGAAAGACTATGTCTAACATGCTTTGGACATGTTGTCAGGAGAGATCAATACCTAGAGAAGAACATCATGCCTGGTAAAGTAAAGGGTCACCAAAAAAGAGGAAGACCCTCAATGAAATGGACTGACACAGTGGCTGCAACAACGGGCTCAAGTATGAAAATGATAGTGGGCATGGTACAGGACTGGGCAGTGTTTCATTCTGTTGCACACAGGATTGCTAAAAGTTGGAGCACTCAAAATTGGGAGAATAATCTAAAGTATTTCAGAGGTCAAATATTTTCTACAGGAGCATGGCCACATTCGAAATATTTGAAAACCAATACAGCACCAAATGTCCAATCCAAAGAGATGTCAGCCACATACAAGTAGAATAGCCTCCTTCAGCTTGGGGCAATGCAAAGTTCCCCAGGACCTGGCTGCCCAAAATGTCTTCTGCAGACAGGCCTCAGCAGCATCATGGGGCAGTTTGTTAGGAATGGACAATCTCAGACCTCACTCCAGAACCGCCAGATCGGAATCAGCATTTTAGCAAGCTCCCCAGGTGATTCACAGGCACCTGGAAGTGTCAGGAACACAGGGCGTTTCTGCTTTTCTAAAGAGCATCTGGGACATGATAACCTGCAGGCCCCACTTAGCAGAGGGAGGCTCTCAGAGATGCTTGTGTCAGCTGTGGAGAGGATGTCACTGAACTCAGGTTGAGTAAAAGCCTCCCAGGCATGAGAGCTGTGTGTGCATCCCCCAAAGTCCCTCCCTATAGCTGTGACAGGAGCAGCATTGCCCCAGAATCCCATGTGGTCCGCCCTGACAGCTAAATTTCATGTCTTCCATTAGACAGTGTTAGCTACCTCTTCTACTGTTAAGAAGCACACTATTTCCAGAAAGGCTGATGTTAGAGGGTCCCAGAATAACCATCTCTGAGCATTGAAACCTTTGATTATAAAATAAAGTGCAGACATCATAAAAAAATAAATCTGAAACAAATATGGCAAACATTAATATTTGTTAAACTTGTATGGTAGGTATGAGGATGTCTATTATATTACTTTATGTATTTTTAAAATTAAGAGCTAGCAAAACTAAAAAAAAACAGTAGCTTCTGTTGAGAGTGATGGGAAGATTTGGAAAGTGAATAATGATGATGTTTCAACAACAAAATGAACCTAATTAATGTCACTGAATTGTATCTGTAAAAAAGGATGAAATGGTAAATATTTTTCTACATTTAGATTTACCACCGTTTAAAAAAAAAATGTAATTTGATGTCCAATAGAGTTAAGAAAAATTGCCAAGAAAAGAATAAAAATCGCCCCTAGCTCCATAACCCCAATATGCTTTTGGGTATTCTTCTTTCCTGCCTTTATTATTATTATTTAAAAGGAAATTTTAAAGCTTGCATTTTGATTATGACTATTGAAAGTCGTGCTTTTAATCTCTGTCCCTCACAAATCCCAACAGACACGATCACAGAGTATAAATAAAAACAAGAGGGCCGAGGGAGACCTGTCTCCACCTGGAGACACAGAGAGCTGGCCTGCTGCAGCTGCACTGAGGAGGCATTTCTGCAAAAAAGGCCCTCACTCAGAGTGGAGTGCAGAGGACAGAAAACAGGATGGGAGATGGGGGCCCACGGAGCTCTTGTCTCTGACAACTCCCCCCACCAGCCTGCCAAGCCAAGCAGAAGCATTTCCACATCCAGCACATAATGAGGGCGCTTAGAGGAGAGAGCAGTGCCCCAGCTAACATCTGCTGCCAAAATAAATCCAGAAAGGAAACTGCTTTGCCCAGCAGGAAACTCCTCTTCTGCAGGGCTGACTCTCCTGAAGCTCACTTCTTCTTTGCCGTGGGTAACCAAAACCCCACTCCAGCAAAATAAAACTGCAACGCTATGAGCCTCCCACCTCCCCAGTCTCTCCTTTGCCAGAGACAGAAAGATTGAACAAGGACCCACACAGTCTCTGACAGAAGCCATTTGTTACAATCCAAAAAGGAACAAGAAGCCCTCCCTCTGTAAGCATGTCCAAGGTAAGAGAAATTACAGATGAGAAAGACAGACAAGATTTCAGGAGTTTCTAAAGAGATGGTGCTGAAAGCTTCCTGTCAGACCTAGCCCAAGAAAAAGAAAAAGGTTTTTATAATTATTGCTATTTCATATCTTCTTGAGATTTGAAAAGATGTTGTATCGCTGGTGAAAGAATAATGAAGAAATACTGTTTTCAATCAAAACAAGACCTAGAGAGGTTAGGTTAAAAGGCCTAGGTTCAAGTTTGGTTTCTGCCAGTTCTTTAGCTGTCTGAGCTTGAGCAAGTAAAACTATGTATGCCTCAGTTTTGTAAAAAGGGCTGCAAATGATAGTCCCAACCTTACTAAATTCTCTGAAAGATTAAGTGTGATGATACATTTCAAGTATTTGGCAAAGCAGTCACTAAATGCTACATATTCTTTTTGCTGTAAATGTATGTATGTATATATATATATATATAAACCAAAAACCAAACTCACTGCCATTGAGTCGATTTTGACTCATAGTGACCCAATAGGACAGAGTAGAACTGCCCCATAGAGTTTCCATGGAGTGCCTGGTGGATTTGAGCAGCCAATCTTTTATTAGCAGCTATAGCTCTTAACCACAATTCCACCAGTATATATATGGATATGTGTAAGAGTGTGTCTGTATGTGCACCACCAGGAAATATATATATATCTGTATATATATCAAATTTTAAAATGCAATGCACAATTTCTGGATTTCACCTACATGCTGACTTTTCTTCCCTCCCAAAATGCTACTGAAATGATTAAAACAAAAGCCTACAGTAATCCTGGAAAAGAGAGAAAGGTATTACTGTAGATAGACAAGAAACTCTAGAGGATTCCTGGAAGAAGATGGATAGGAAAAAATCAGAGCTGGGCCCTCTGTACTGATCAAAGAGGGACCCTCCACCTCCACACCCCCTGTCCCCAGAGAGACAGCAAGCAGGTTTCCCCAGCAAAGCCTGGAGGAGTTCTAAACTGAAACAAAAGCACTTGGGATTGGTGGGAATGAGGGAGGGCCCAGGTGATCGACTTGGAAATTAGTTACACCATGTCCCTTTTGGCAGAATAGCATAAATTGACATAGATCAAGACAAAAACTATGATAAATACATGAAACTGGGACAAAACCTCAATCTTAGTGCCATTTTTAAATATGCCTTTCTTGAAATTTGAAACTTGGTGTAAAGGAAAACTAAAGAAAGATAAAGAACAGCACATCTCACACTTGAACTTGCACAAGAATCACATAGGGATCGAGTTTCAACACTTCTGATTCAGGAGTTCTGAACTTGGATCTGAAGGTCTCCATTTCTAACAAGTTTTCAGGTGATTCTGAAGCTTGTGGTCCATAGATCACACTACAAGAATCCTGGATATGGAGGACCTGAGTAACATAATTAAGATATTGGAATGTACACAGAGGGTAGGAATCTTAGTCCAAAGACCCAAGTGGGCAGAAACCTTGCTTTATTTTCTATAAACCAAATTAATTTTAATTTCAAGTCTCTATCTTATCCAGCTGGTGGGAAACTCAACCTAAATCACTTGTGGCTAAGATTAAGATTCAGGATTCTTAAGCTGAGCTAGGGCATAGAAGAGGCCACCAACCTTTGTCCACCGAGGTAATCGGCTGAGATGCTTCCTGGCGCAACCCTCTCTGCCTTCTTGCCCTGCTGGAGCTACATAGAAACCAGGGAGGCCAGACTACCGTCTTCCAGGGTTTCTTGGTTGGTTCTTCTGCCCCAGGATGTAGCCAGAAAAAAAGGAAATGGAACAAGGGGAAGTTGTTGACTCTACAATTGATAAAAATAGAACCAACTCTTTAAAGGAGTGTTTAAAGTATTTCCTCGGATACATGGTATAGGTTGATTTTTTTTTTTTTTCCAAAAAGAGGGGCAGATGGCAGAAGTCACATAAAGTGTGTACATACTGGGGTATCTACATGCAAATCAGTGAATGGCTAAGAGTGGCCTTTGAGGGCCTGTATTTTGAGAATATTTGAGAATGTCCATTACTATCAAGATGTATCTGAGTTTATTAATGAAAGGGCATCTGTTAACAGGCAGTGGGCTAAGGTGGTGAACAGCCCTGAAAGAAGCCCCCATCTGGCTTCAGATCACAATTCTGCCAATTACTTAGCTCTGTGACTTCAGACAGGTTATTTACAACTTCCTTATGCCTCAGTTTCCTCGTCTGCAAATAAACCAAATCCAAACCCACTGCTGCCGAGTTGATTCTGACTCATAGGAACCCTATAGGACAGAGTAGAACTGCCCCCATAGTTTCTGAGGAGCACCTGGTAGATTCAGAAGACTGCTGACCTTTTGGTTAGCAGACATAGCACTTAACCACTACCCCACCAGAGTTCCCCGAGTGGGACTAATGAAATCTCCATCCCATGAGATTTACAAGGATGAAATGAAAATGCAGGGAAATCACTTACCTATTGCCAGGTACAGAGCAAGTACTCATCAAATGTGAGCAATTAATAACATCTGTGACACGAAAGTATGTGTACACACGCATGTTTCCACATAGCTGTGCAACCACCTCCCCACGGAAGGCAACTGGGTGGAAATTTGAGGAGTGGTCAAGAAAGAAGTCACCAAGCCCCTCTGCCACCAAACAGTAAGTCGTAATTTCTGGCAAAACATGTGTCCAAACACCTAGGTGGCCATCATCAGCCCTCCAGGTTCCACATGCCCTCCTCAGAGCAAGAAAACTCAAAGAGACATTGCTGCTTGTTAATAGTTTCCATAATCTGCAATATCAGTTACTAAGCCAGCAGCCTATTCCACATAAGCAATAATAATTTATAGTTACAGTTAATGGGCTGTTTTATAAGAACCTGCAATTATAATTGGATGTCAAGTGCTGTGAATCCCAGCGGAGGAAAAGTGACAACCACTGGGGCTTGGTGTTTAATTTTTTAATGTGATTATGAAATTTCCCATCTCCCTGCTCCAGTGTCTTCTCTCAATGTGGCTTCCAGCTGAGTTCCCCACATTCTTTCAGTGCTACTTTCTCCAGCCTAGAATTCTGAAATTCACTTCTTTCAACCTGTTTCTGGCCCTATGGGCTTTTTAGTAGGTATGGTAGATGACTGCTGCCTGGCTTAGATCCTTCAGAAATGGGGCAGTTTTTGGCTTCTCTGACTTGGAACCTGAAAAACACAGTGAAGAAAGTATCCCAGGTCCCCAGGCTTGCTCAGCATGCTTTGCTCATGCTGAAACCACCGCTTCTGTCATGGATTGAATTGTGTTCCCCCCAAAACCTGTGTAACAGTTTAGCTAGTCCATCATTCCTGGTGTTCTGTGATGTCCTCTGTGTTGTAAATCGTGCCTCTGTGAGGTTAAGGAGGGAGGATGGGCAGCAGTTGTGTTGGTGGGGGAGGACTCAATGTATGGGATTGTATTGTGGTTTGGGGTAGCCTCTTGGAATATAAAAGAGTGGGAAGCTGAGATTAGGGGACCTCATGCCACCACGAACCAGTGCTGGAAGCTGAGTGTGTCCTTTAGAAAGGACTGGAGTCCATGTGCCTGAGAATCTTCCAGTCTAGGCGAAGATTGACAAGGACCTTTCTCCAGTGCCAGCATAGAAAGCCTTCCTCTGGAGTTGACAACCTGAATTTGGACTTTTAGCCTACTGTATCATGATAAAATAAAATTTTTCTTTTTAAAGGCATCCACTTGTGATATCTCTGTTAAAGCAGCACTAGCTGACTAAAACACCCCGAGCGTGCATGCATGCACTCACACAGCCTACCCTCCAGCCCAGCATAAGTTCCAAGGAGACAAGATGCTAGATTGAATGAAGATAAGAAGGACACTCAAAGAGACACTTGTCAAAAGGTCCATATCTGGTGGTGGCTCTGAGCTCATCTGGCCACAAAGGCAAGAATCAATTTCTATGTGTTTCATCTCACATCTCATCTTAGCCAAGAACTCAGTGTCCAAGGTCAAGAACAGAGCTTAAGGGAGGACAAAACTCAGCCCCAAGTCTAGTCAAAATTAGGTGAGGATCCAACATTTCCCAGAGCAATTGAGACTTGAAGCAGAATATAACCTAAGAGACCCTTGCCATAATTCATCCTAGGACACTCCAAAGCCCAGAACACAGTGGATGAGGAGTCCCAGATTGAGTATAGCCTAAAACCCACACTCTGAGTCCAAATCTCCAGTCCATTTCAGAATGAAGAATAAGGTAGGGAGCCAAAGATATTGAGTTATTGGAAACCATTGTCCATCAATCATGACTTGAATCTAGAATTCCGTGACCTGGCATTTCTCTGACAGAACTGCACTCTGAATAAACTTGTGTCTAGCACAAAAACACCTTATTTCATCACATGGATGTCTAGTTTCCTGGGAACACAGATTATTTTCCATTCAACTAGAAAAATCCGAAGCCTAGTGCAGGACCTAGAATAAGCAAGGCTTGCTGAATAACTATAGGGGAAACATGGAGATTACAAAGGAGGTCTTCAGAGTTCTTCAGACCTGGGTGAGAATACTTTCTCTGTCATCTTCTTGTATGACCTTGAGCACAGTCTTTTACCTCCCTCAGCTGTGAAACAGTTGGGTAGGTGCAAGGAGGAAAGGAAACAGTAGCAATATAAACTATCCAGCACAGAATATTGGTGTCCTATTTCTTCCTCCAAGGGCAATGTTTCAGACGATGGTATTAGATAATATCCATTTTTCTCTATCCACCACTGAGTGCAGAATCCTCAGAGGGTTTCAGATTCCCAGAGTCCTTGAGACCTGCCAAATCTACTTTACCCCAATATTCTAGTGTGTTATCTTTCCAAGGTGGAGTTTCTGTTGCCTCCTATATCAGTTGCCTATAGTGCTGTGTAACAAACACTCACAAAACCTCAGTAGCATACAACATGAAATATTTATCATTGCCTGTGAGTCCTTGAGTTGTCTTAGCAGTTTTGCTTTTCAGCACCATGGTCAGCTATCTCACGTGTTTACAGTCTGCTGGGGTCTTTAACTCTGTTCCATAGGGTCTCTTAGTTTCCGGCAAGTCAGCCCAGGCTAGTTCTCATGGCCCCAGCAAGCTTCTACTACTCTCATGGAAGACTGTCTGAAGTCTGGGCTCAGAACCAACAGACTATCACTTCCATGGCAGGTGACAAGGCCAGCCCCTTTTCAAGGGGTAGGCACACCTCCTCTGCCTCTTCATGGGAGAAATACAGAGTCATATTGCTGAAGGACAAGGATTCAGGAAACAGATGAATTCTGGCCATTTTTAGTAATCAACTTACTGTACTTTCTTTGTCTTCTGTAAGTCTTTGTTTTCAGGAAGGTGGTTAAGCAGCTGGAAAGAACATTATGCTTAGACTGGAGGCAGGAAGATCTGAGTTCTAACCCAGCTCTACTGTATGTATTACTTCTCTTCTCTGGGCCTTAATTTCTTCATCTACAAAATGAGGACAATAGGAAGAACTGCTGATTCCCTTCTCTATTTCCTTTACCCTTTGAGGCACACGCAGCCCTCTAGTGTTGGTGAAGGCCAGGAAGAAAAATCTAAGCCACAGATGGCCAGAATCATTCAGCAGTGTACACAGACCACCAGAAGAATAGCCTTCCACCATTCCCCAGGAAAATATTTTCTCCAGACAGCTATTTAGTGTGGATAAGCAAAAGCATGATTTATTATCTGTTTTAGTTTTTCCAAATTATGTGGCAGAAACCAAAGATATACCTAGAAGTTTGCCTTCCTGCCTCATCAATTGTCTGCAGTGCGAACTTTCCTAAAGTATTCCCCAGAACTTCCTGAAGTCTTCCCTAGATTTTTCCCCAAGGTGGTGCTAACTAGGCCACTCAAAGCTATTCCTCTGATTACTGTTTATCTTATTTGCATTTTCTCATTACAGTGCCATTATGAAGTGAGGGTCCCATTACTAGGGGAAATCACAAGTGGTGCCTGAGTCAGTCTTTGTCAAAATCAGCCTTTGTTGTTGATGCATGTCACTCACAGTGACCCTACAGACCAAAGTAGAACTATCCCATAGGGTTTCCTAGGCTTTATGGGAAATCTTTATGGGAAAACTCTGGTGGTGTTGTGGGTTAACTGCTACATCTGCTAACCAGAAGGTTGGCAGTTCAAATCCACCAGGTGCTCCTTAGAAACTCTATGGGGCAGTTCTACTCTGACCTCTAGGGTCGCTATGAGTTGGACCCAACTCCACGGCAATAGGAGTAACTGGTGGATTCAAACTGCTGAGCTTTTTGTTAAAGCTAGTTCTTAACCATTGCATCCCCAGGGCTCCAGTGACCTTACAGCACAGACTAAAACTCCTCCACAGGGTGCATTGGAACTGTTGAACTTTTTGCTAGTAAGCAAACTCTTTAACCACTGTACCACCAGGCCTTTCCCTTCCCACTGCCTGCTGTAAAGATTAAAATCCAAAATAACAAACCTATTGCCGTGGAGTTGGGTCCAACTCATAGCGACCCTAGAGGTCAGAGTAGAACTGCCCCATAGAGTTTCTAAGGAGCACCTGGTGGATTTGAACTGCCAACCTTCTGGTTAGCAGATGTAGCAGTTAACCCACAACACCACCAGAGTTTTCCCATAAAGATTTCCCATAAAGCCTAGGAAACCCTATGGGATAGTTCTACTTTGGTCTGTAGGGTCACTGTGAGTGACATGCTCATGGAGCAGCTCTGCCCTGTCCAGTAGAGTCACTATGAATCAGAATCTATTCAACTGCAACAGGCTAATCTTTATGGGAACATACCATCATGTCTTTTCTCCCTTGTGGCCATTGGTGGCTTGAACTGCCAGGCCTTTGGTTAGCAGTGAGTGCTTAACCATTGCGCACCAGGGCTCCTTACAGCCCCACTAGAAACTCTGAACTCATTGCTGTCAAGTCGATTCCAATTCATAGCAACTCTATAGGACAGAGTAGAGCTGCCCATAGGGCTCCCAAGGCTGTAACATTTACAGAAGCAAACTGTCACAGCTTTCTCCCACAGGACCACTGATGAGTTCAGACCAGACCATCAACCTTTCTGTTAGCACCTCAGCACCTAACCACTGTACCACCAGTGCTCCACTCCTAAGGTCAGCAACAGAATACAGCTCACAGGTCCACTTGCTCACTCTCCTTATTTTGTTCTTCTACAGACAACACTTAGTTGATCCCTATGGAAACCCTGCTGGCATAGTGACTAAGTGCTACAGCTGCTAACCAAAAGGGTGGCAGTTTGAACCCACCAGACACTACTTGGAAACTCTATGGGGTAATCCTACTCTGTCCTTTAGGGTCACTAGGAATCAGAATCAACAGCAATAGTTTTGGCTTGTTGTTGTTTTGTTGTGGTGGTGGTTGTTTTCACGGATTCTGCAGAATTTACTCATGTAATTCATTTTACTTATATTCACCAGTCACAATGCCTTGTCTCCTCTTGCAAGGAACTTTCCATCTAATCAATACTTTCCACTCACGACCTACCTTGTGTGGTTGGAGTGAGGTTAAATGGATAATGCATTTAAATTCTTAGCATGGTGCTCAGCACATACCAAGCAACTCAATAAAGATGAATTACCAGTGTGACTGTCTCAGTACTAGTCTGCTATCCTCTTTGGAAGCCACTGGAGTTGCCACATTCGTTGTTACTTTCACACCCTACCTCTTCTTTTCAAGACAAAAACTCCCCTCCCCCAGATCCTTTAATTTTCTGCTCTCAGCATCTGCCCCTCATCTCTGCAGGGCGTTACACCAGCTGGTAAACACAGGTCAAGGAACTGTTGCTGTCTCCGTTGGCAAAGAAGCTGCTGGGTCCAGGTGAGAGGGGAAAAAAAGAAGTAATCTCACCCTGCATTTTTTCTGTTGACTTCTGTCCCCAGCAGAGGCCACAGCCATGGGGAGAGGGTGGTCTTGGGGAACCACCTACAGGTATTCCTTCAGGACTATGACGAGAGACCAGCTGCTGGCAGGAAACAAATCCGACACAAATGCTCTGCTGGGGAAAGTCAATGGAGTGGAATGGAAAGCATTTAACAGCTAAGTGTTCATTGCAGCAGCAGGCTCAAGCCTCATTTTATCAGACATTATTTACACAAAAGAAGGTGTGATGTTGCCTACGGCATCATTAGGCATGGATTACTTTCTTAACTGTGAATACAGAAGCCCAGGGGACAGAGCTCTTCTGGAATGCTTCAAGGACACCCTGGAAACTAAATACAGGCTCAGCCATCTCCTTACCCAACCAGAAACTTTGTCATCAGGCCCACCAATCACTTCTTGTCTCATAGAATTCTCCACCCACCAATAAACAGAGAGGAAGCCAATCTTGGTCCCAAATGTCAGAGGTGCATGAATGGTCACTTTGCGTTTTCAACAACCAGGTTGGTTTCCTAGTCTAAACCTCACAGAGCTAGCAGGAACTTCCACAGGAGTTTCTTAAACCCTCCCTGAGATCAGTGAGATCCCATGCAGTGCTGAGGCCTGGGGAGCACAGGATTTTCTGCATCAGCTACTCTTTGGAGTTCCATCATTTTGACCTCAGGGTGCCTTCCACTTAGAGTTTTCACTGCTGCTTCCACCCTAGGTATAGGGACACAGTGATCTTCTGTCCATGGACACATTAAAGAAAAAAAAAACCCTCACTGTAGCCAGTCAATTCTGACTCATAGCGACTCCATAGGACAGAGTAGAACTGCTCCATGGAGTTTCTGATGAGTGCCTGGCAGATTCATACCACTGAGCTTTTGATTAGTAGATGTAGCACTTAGCCACTGTGCCATCAAGATTTCTATGGACACTTCATATACCCATTTCTCCCTGGGGTCTCCCTGTGTTATCACTGTTCCAGGGGGACCCACTGGTCTCTCTCCTGTACACCAGCCCAGGCAATTATCCCTTTCTCTCCTTTCTGCATCTTCCGAGTCACTTGGCCTTCCCCCACAATCCATCCTTAACATGTTTAGGCTTTCAGCAACAAAAGCAGAAATCTCAGGAGCTACTTCTATCTTCAGCCCTGACACATTCCTCCCCTAAGGCAATCAAACACCAAGCTTGCCACCTGCCTGCATGGGAGGAAGGAAAAGGGAGAAAATACAAATTAATGTCTCACAATATTATGCGGGCATTAGCACTTAAGAAACTGACTTCATATCTACCCAGACAGTCTGTCCTTTCAGCTTGACAGCTAAGCCTCTACATTCAATAGGCAGTGGCCTATTTTAACAAAGCTTTGAAGATATTCGCTTGTCCACCACTGCTGAATCGGCTTTTTCATGCTTGAGTGTGTGAGGTGGTCCAGAAGGAGGTAGACAGAAGAGTCTTTGGAAACTTAGGATAGAGCTAAACAGGCTTCCTCATGGACTCAGCCAGCCTGCAGTTTGTTTCCCCGGTCATTCTTTTTGGGATTTCAGTGAGACCCCTGCTGAAGAATAAAGTCATGATGTTGCATTGACCGAAACAGGTAACTATGACCCAAGTGATGACATCCAGCCATTGCCAACCCTGGCATACAGTCAGTCACTCAGCAAAGGTAGTGGGTGCCCAGTTGGTGTCAGTCTCTTTGCTAGAGGTGGGGTGGATTCCAAGCATTTCTTCATTCATTTGTTATTGTTTCTTTAATGTTTCTTGCATGTCCCATGAGTCGGATCCGACTCGACGGCCCTTGGCAGGCTGCATGCTTACTGTTTGCCCACCACTATTTCTGGACTCTAAGAATACAGCAGTGAATAAGATAGACAAGGCATGTTAGTGAAATAACATTCTAATGGGGAAGACCTCAGACAAGCAAGCAAATAAATTTATGTCATAAAGAAAACAGCAGAGTAGGGGGATGGAGAATGGTGGGGTCCTTATTTTACATAGGTGGTCAGGGATGGTCTCTGTGAGGAAATGCCTTTGTGTAAAACTACAAATGACAAGAAGAGGATCAAGGAGAATAGCATTCCACACAGAGGGACCAGCAGGTGTAAAACCCTGAGGTGGGATTGTGTTGGGTGTATCTGGATAGATGAGAAGAGCCAGTGGGCCTGAGCATAAGGAATGAGGGCAAGAGGGTAGGAGATACAGCCAATGAGACATGAAAGGGCCAACACGTGTGGAAGTTTCCAGTCATAGTAGGACAGTCAGCTGTATTCTAAATACCATGGGAAACTATTAGGCAGGACAGCAATGTGATTTATTTCAAAAAGATCTCAGTTTCCAGCACGTAGAGTGGATCATAGAGGCAGAGGTAAGAATGTGGCAGAAAGCAGTCAACAGGCTAGAGTAGGAGTATCGGCAGGAAACGTAATGGCTTGGACTAGGATGTAGAAAGCAGAGATGGAGAGAATGGACACACTCCGGATACATCTGGGAGGTGGAGATGGCAGGTCATGCTGGGTGTTGGCCCCAAACCGAACCCACTGCCATCGAGTCAATTCCAACTCACAGTGACCCTTATAGGACAGAGGAGAAATGCCCCATAGAGTTTCCAGTGAGTGCCTGGAAGATCTGAACTGCCAACCTTCTGGTTAGCAGACTTAACCACTTAACCACTACACTACCAGGATGAGAGAAAAATAATAACCAAACATGATTAAGACATTATCGCTCTTCTAGAGAAGTTCAAAGTGGTTGGCAAAAGACTTCCCTCAGGTCCCATAAAGTGGAAATCAAGGTTCTATCTATTTCATTCACATACATCTTTTTCACTATCGCCCCCCAGTCTTTACTAAATGACACTTTTGAAAAATACACTCATCACATGTCAAGGGCCAATTCATCTGGCCTTGGGGTTTTCTGGTGTGGACTGTCCACACTCCCCAGTTGCTTACTCAGGGCTGTCTGGATCTTAGATTGCTAGCCAGGTATTCTTCTGGTCTGGGAAAGATTCCCATCAAACTGTGATCTCCCTAATTTGGGTGAAACCAATCTTAGGTGGACACTTCACTGACACCAGGCACTGCTCAAATGCCTCCCAGTGATGGGAAATTCTTTACCTCCAACACAGCCCATTTTGGTTTTTAATTATTTTGACTAGAAGCTTGATTTCTGTTGTAAGAGGTCCCCAAGATCACCCTATGGTTTATGACACCAAAATGATACAGATTAACATCAGCAAAGGTAAAAGGCACACAAGGCAAGTCCAAGAGAGATCAGGAACAAGTTTCCAGTTGTTTTTTCTCAGGAGAGTTGTGCAGAAAGTACTTAATTCTCTCCATAACAGTGAACGACAATATGTATAGAGTATTGTCAACCAAGAAAAGTCACCTGTGCCAAGGTTTTTACTGAGGGTGACTCACATAGGCATAGAGTGCCCACTTAGCTGATCTTGTTACACAGTTTTCATCCTCTTCTGAAACCCAACTGATATGATGTGGCTCAACCCCACCCCTGCCCACCAATCCCATTGTTAGAGCTGACCTGTTTATCTTAGAACAAGTCTATCTTGGAAAAAGTACAGCCAGAGGGATCCTTGGAAATGAGGATGGTGAGACTTCTCACGTTCCTGGGAGATGGACATTATGTTTGGTAAGGCGGAGGGTTAACAAAAAAAGAGGAAGATCCTCAATGAGATGGATTGACACAATGGCTGCAACAATGCTCTCAAGCATAGCAACAATTGTGAAGATGGTACAGGAGAAGGGAGTGTTTTGTTCCATTGTACATAGAGTTGCTATGGAACCAAACTGACAGCACCTAACAACAACAGCATTGGCCATCCATTATGGCCCAAAGCCCCAGATAAGCAAAAACACTCTTCTTAGGCAAAACCGTCCAAGGACTTAGAAGTTATCTGCCAGGATCCAGGCAAGAACTCAACTTTTCTTCAGTATGTTTGAGATTTGGACAATCCAATCCTCCTGAGCTAATCCCTTCTGCATAATTTCCCTAATAGAAGCTATTTTTTAAACCAAACATGAAAGTGCATATATCTGCTGCTTGTACTTACATACCCTCAGTGGAAGAAACGAACTGGAAGAATATCAGAAAATTGTGAATTTTAGAAGAACCGGAGATGATTCCCTTGACAGTGTTTGCTATTCTGTCTTGGTTTTGCTTCATTTACTGGATGGTCCTTGTTAAAGGGACTCCTTTTTGATGGAAGATATGAAAGGGCCTCTCCACATGCAGTGATGGTGACTGTATTAGCAGGATAGGCCAACTGTTGTAACAGAGAATCCCACCACCCTAGTGTCTTAACAATACAACTGTAGTTCTTACTTATACCACAGAGTAGAGACAGCCACAAATTATTTGCTACTCTTTCAGTTGAGAAAGTGTATCCCTTTTCCCTTTTTCTTGAATCTGGATTGGCCCCTGTGACTGATTTGATGAGTAAAACTCAGCAGAAGTGGCACTGAGCCAGGTCTACGCTTAGACTATAAGAGACCAGGAAGCCTCTGCTTGCACTCTGAGGAATGGGAATGGAGAAGCCTGCTACCATGTAAGGAGTCCAATAATCTTGAATCTACCATACTTTGAGGAAGCTCAAGCTAGCCATGAGGAGAAGTTACATTGAGACAGAGAGAGAGAGTGGTCAGTGCCCAGTCAGTGTCCAGCCATCCCAACCCAGCCATGACACATGTGAATGAGGAAGCCCTCTTGGACATACTAGTTCCGTGCCTGACATTCTATGCCTGCCTCTCCCACCTTTGCTCAAACTTTCAAGGACCCCTCAGTATCAAGCTCTTGGGTCATCACCTAAATAAGCTAGTCCCAGCTTCTGTGAGGACAATTGAGGTATTACCTCCAGCTGTGTGTGCACATGCACATCATTGCCTCCAGCTGTGTGTGCGCATGTGCACGCCATTACCTCCAGCTGTGTGTGCACATGCACATCGTTGCTTCCAGCTGTGTGTGTGTGTATGTGCACATCATTACCTGCTTACCTGACACGTGGATCTTTATGAAAGGGATCATAAAGGGAATTCGTTCTGATTTGGGTTGCAAGACTTCAGATGCAGGATGGCTAGAGGTCAGGGTAATCCCAATCAAGAGCCCCCGAGGCCCATCTGGTGGCTCAATGATTAGCCACTCAGCAGCTAACCGAACAGTTAGAAGTTCAAACCACCAGCCACTCCCAGCTCCCCAGAAGAAAAAGACCTAATGACCTGTTTCCATAACAGCCTAGGAAATCCCATGGGACAGTTCTACTCTGTCCTATAGGATCACTAGGAGTAGGAATCAACTCAACAGCAGACAACAACATATACACAAAAGCACATTGCATTTTTTTTCAAAATCACTCACTTTTAACAATTTATTTTGCTTAGCCTGATTCATAATTTCTTCTTATATACATTTTGGTTGCTTTTCCAACTGCATTATTTCATTAGCCATGGATAATCCACTTCGCCATTGATCTCTGTTACTTACATCAACTGTTCCTGCTCATTGAATACTGAGTTTTACTGGGTACACTGTAGTGATGGCTACAGAGTATAGTGTTAAGACTCAAGCTCTAGAGCCACTTACTAGTTTGCAAGTTACTTGTCCTCTCTGTTTCTCAATTTCCTCATCTGGAAATAGGGGTGATAAGACTTGAATTGTCTCAGACTCTGCTGGTTGCTGGCACAGATCGGGTTCTCGAGAAGCAAGTCTTGAAACAAGCATTCATGGAAAGTAGGTTGTTAGATGTGTGCCCAAGAAAAAACTGTGGGGGATTGGGAAAGTGGGACTGGGAAAGGAAGGGGTGAAGCAAGAGTATAGCCTCAAGTAGAGCAATTTCTGTTGGTGCAGCAGAACCTAATTCCAACCAAATAATGATGCATGTTGACTAATATCTTTGTATTAGCTATAGACAACTTGTATTTCATTAGGGTATATAATATTGAATATATTCAATATTCAGAGTATTGAATGCACATACCATGGACTGCCAGAAGAATGAACAAATCTGTTTGGGAAGAAGTCCAGCCAGAATGCTCCTGTGAAGTGAGAATGACCAGACTTCATCTCACCTCCGTTGGACATATTATTAGGAGGGATCAATCCCTGCAGGTGGACATCGTGCTTGGTAAAGCAGAGGGTCAGCAAAAAAGACAAAGACCCTCAATGAGATGGATCCACACAGTGGCTGCAACAATGGGGTCAAACATCACAATGATTGTGAGGATGACGTGGAATCAGGGAGTGTTGCATGGGGTCACTGTGAGTCAGAGACAACCTGATGCCACTTATCTACCACCACAACTCTTATTGAGCAAATACCATATGGCAGGCACTGTGCCCAGCACTTTACACACATTATTTAATATGCAAAACCTGATGAGTCGTTACATCATGATAACAAAACGAAAAATCAAATCTGTTGCTATTGAGTCAATTCCAACTCATGGCAACTCCATGTATTATACAGTAGAACTGCTCCATAGGGTTTTCCTGGCTGTATTTGACATAGGAGCAGATCACCAAGCTTTTCTTTTGTGATGCCACTGTGTGGGTTCAAACCATCTATCTTTGGTAAGTAGTGGAGCCAAAATGATTTCTACCACCCGGAGAACCCTCATCGTAATAGTAATAATAGCCTCTTGTAGTGCAGTGGTTTAGAGCTTGGCTGCTAATCAAAATGCCAGCAGTTCAAATCCATTAGCTGCTCCTTGGAAACCCTATGAGGTAGTTCTATCCTGTCCTATAGGGTCGCCATGAGTCAGAATTGACTTCCTGGTGAGAGCATTGTTTTGTTTTTTTGTTTCTATTACATCGAAGTTTTCACTTAAGTAAGTGTGAGGACTGCCAACTAAGTTCACAAACCCATCCTAGGAAAAAATGCTACATAACTCATTGCTGAATATCACTATGGTCACCTTCCAAGTACTCACCTTGGGAAGCTGTGTACCAGCACCAGCACCTAGTCTACCTTTCAAAACCATTTTGGAACTCTTTTTTTGGAATGGCCATCAGAACTGTCATTGTATTACCTTTGATGTCTTGAATGTCATCATAACGTCTTCAATATTCTCTTTATCTTCAGGTAAAGAAAAAGTCACCGGGGTCCAGACCAGGTGAGTGGGAAGGTGCTCCAGTACAGTTATTTGTGTACTGGCTATAAACTCCCTCACAGACAACTATACAAGTAAGTTCACAAACTTGCCACCGTGCCACCACGTGCAATGGCCATTCAGAAAGAGTTCCAAAATTGCTTTGAAGAGTGGACTGGGTGCTGGCATTGGTGCATAGCTTCCCAAGGGGAGTACTCCAATGGTGACCACAGTGATATTCAGCAATGAGGTAGCAGCACTTGGAGCAATTAAGTTCGCAGACTTAATTGTCAGACCTCATATCTGATAACATTTAGTTCATTAGATTCTGCAGATACAGTGTTCCCAGATATATGATCTTTCTCTAAATAATGGCTGAGAAATTCTGCACATTTATTTACGAACATATTGACCTCTGCAAACTCCTGTAGGCAATAGAGAGTTGGAATATGCTTGCGTGCAGTAATTACAGGTTCTTCATTGTTAAGTGAGGCTAAGGAGCTGTAATTGCGATGTAGTTTGAGGCCCTTGGACTGGCAAAGCCACAGGTGCAAGATGACTTGTAAATTTCACCCTGAGTGTCAACTATGATTGGTTGGCCAGAGCCTGCAGCATCAGAATGAGGCTATCGGATCCGAGTCGATGGCACTTGGCTTTTTGGCTTGGCAGGCTTAGGGGAGAAACTGCTGCAATTGACTAGTCATGTCTGCACAGTATAGGACCAGAAGTGAACTGTATGTCATTCCTGAAACAGTAACATCAACTTGAGGAAGGTTTTGAGGACGTGGAAATTGAGGCCCAAATAATTTACATAATTTTCCCGAAGTCACAGTCAGTAAGAGGCAAAGCTTGAATTACACCTAAGCTTGTCAATTCCAGGGCTGATTTTTGAGAGGGGCTCCTGCCTAGGCTTTGGGCAGAAAGGGGAGAAGCCAGGCTACTTCTTCTTGGGCTTGCAGCCTTCCTGTAAATCTAGAACAGTCTTTTATCCAATCCCAAGTTTTTCACCCTAAACATAATCCCTTAATCTCCAAGAATTTCAAGCGTTCAGTCAGCTGTGGGATGTAGGGTCTTGCCACAGCCTGGCCTCAGCCTGGCCAGGACCCTGCCTGCCTGTCCTCTCTCCGGCGGCCACCCAGCTCCCACTCGACTCCCACCGGAGGGCAAGGGCTCAGTTATTGATCCTGGCGCTCCCCACAGCCGACTTTGCCAAGAGATGCAATTTACCACCAGCTCGGAAGTCACAGTGCAGGAGCCCAGCCGCCCGCCAGCACTTTTATGCCACTATAAAAACCATTTATAGGGCCACTTTGTGAGCCGCAAAGCTGCTTTTATCAGGGGAGGAGGGGTGCAGCAGGACCTGCAGGCCCACAAGTCCTGCAGCCTCCTTTCCAGCTCCCAATTAGGCTCAAAACCCTAGAAATCTCTGCTGCCACCCCACCCCTGCTTACCCACGCCTCCAGTTCAGGAGAAGCTGCAGGAGAGGAGGGCCAGCTTCAGGGGGACTGAGAGCCACCGCTCTACTGGGAGAAGCACAAAGGACAGCCCTGACACTCGCCTGATTGAGCATGAAAGATGGGGAGAGGCCAGACCCACAAAGACGACCCTGAGTTAGGTACTACTTGCCACTAAGCCGCCTGTACCCGTGCTGGCGTGTCTAAGCTCTTCACGTCTGTTGTTATCTGTGTAGTAATTGTTTAAGAAGACTGAACCCCCAAACCAAACCCACAGCCCCTGAGTCAGTTCCACCCCATAGCTCCCCTGCTGCACATACTAGAACTACCCCCATCGAGTTTCCAAGGCTATAAATAGTTTCAGAAGCCCACAGTCACAGCTTTCTCCCACAGAGCAGGTGATGGGTTTGAACTGTGACCTTTTGGTTTGCGATGAGCGCTTTAATCACTGCTGCTGCCAGGGTTTCCCCTCATGAGGAGAGTGGATACTGTCATTATCAGGCCCATTTCTCAGAAACAAGGAACCCAAGGGTCAGGGACAGTTAAGTGACTTGCCTGGAGCTGCACAACTGGTAAGTAGTAAAGCCTGGAATGAAACTGAGTCTGGCTCCAAAGCCAGGGGTCTTAATCCCATCACTCCACAACTCTGCAGCATTTTGATAAAGATAAGGCCTTTGCTTTAGCCCCAAAGCCGGTGACTTGAAGGCTATTGGTAAAGAGCAGCAGAAGTGAAGGGTTCTTTATGAAAAAGAAAACTGTCATCCAGTTCATTCTCATCACGGTGGCCCCATGTGTGTCCGCATAGGAGTATGCTCCCTGAGGTTTTCTTGTGGTTGATTTTTCAGAAGGAGACCACCAGGCCTTTTTTCTGAGGTGCCTCTGGGTGGCCTTGAACTGCCAGCCTTTCACTTAGCTGCTGAGCACATTAACGTTTGCACCACTCAGGGACTCCACCCCTGTTGCCATGGAGTCCATTCTGACTCACGGCAAGCTTCCACTACAGTGAGCCGTTCACAGCTGTCCCGCTGCAGGATATACCAGGCTGTTTCATTCTCTCTCGCTTTTTCATAAGCTGCTTGCTCACCTCCCTAAAATACTCTTCCCTCCCTGATCTACGTATGACCTGGTGGTGCAGTGGTTTAGTGCTCGGCAGCTAACTGAAAAATCAGCATTTAGAACCCACCAGTCACTCCAAGGGAGAAAGATACGGCAGTCAGTTTCCATAAAGATATACAGCCTTGGAAACCTGAGGGGCAGCTCTCCTCTGTCCTGTAGGGCTGCTGTGAATCGGAATCAACTGGAAGGAAGCAGGCTATTTCCACCGCGCCCCCTCCTCTTGGTCTACCTATTCAACTACTGCCACCTACAGGTAGAGTTGGCCACTGCTTCTTTGGGGCCACTTCAACTTATTCATGCACTCATTCACTCTGACATTTATTATTTTATTTATCATTACTGGCATCATTATCCATTGATTCCTGCTCTATGACAGGAGCATGGAACTTGACCAGAGGCTGGAAAACACAAGGTGCCCACAGTCTAGCCAGCTGCAATACAGTATAAATGTATCATGAACAGGGAGGGAAGAAAAGGCAGGTTACCTACAGGAAGAACCATCTAAGTTAAAATGTGAATTCGATCCAGGCAAAGAAAGACCCAGGAGAGGAAGAGAAGTGTTCCAGACAGAGGAGACACGATGGATGAAGACCCAGTGGTGAGTGCAGGCCCAGCACAGGATCTCAGCCACCACAATGATGAGAACAACGAAACCAAGTGTCCTGCAACAGAACATAAAGTCAGAGAAGCCAGCAGTTGGCTTCCATATTTTCCGTCACCCCACCATCTCCATGTGAGATGGACAAATAAGGTGGTCTTGGTCTTAGGCAAAATGTTATGGAGACATAACTTCAAAACAAGCAATTCTGCCTCCTATGTAAACCTGAGCCACCCCTGGAAGAGAGGGCAGCGGCGCCAGCTCCCAATGGACCTTGTAGTCTTCAGGTGGTGCTCGGCTGCTCATCCAGAATCTGGAGTTTTGAGTCCACCCAGAGATGCCTCAGAAGAAAATCTGGCAATCAACTTCTGTAATGTCAGAGCCGCTGAAACCCTAGCAGTGACAATTCTACTCTGACAAAGGTAAGGTCACCATGAGTTGAAACTGACTTAGCAGTGACTGGTACTAGCAAGCCTGGTTAACTCATTTGGCCTTCCTCAAGCAAATGACAATAGGAAAGTCACTAAAGAGCGCAGTAAGGTATGACCTAACCAAATTCACCTTAACACGCAGTCATTCTGGGGACAGAAGTGCAATGTGACTGCTTTTAGATTCCTAGGAAGACTGGGACCCACAAATACATGCTTCTCAGATCAGAAATTGTGTGACTACTTTTTTGAGGGGTATGGAGGGGCAAGAAGGAGAGAATGTTCCTGCCAGCATCATTCCACTTGTCTACTGACACCTGCTGTCCCCTGGAGCAGAACCACAGAGAAGAGATCAGGCCGGAACTGTTCTTATTTTGCCAGTCTTTTCCCAGCTGCTCAAGCTGCCCCATAAGCCTCCTCTCCTTCTGGAGCCCAATAGAATCCTTCAGCTGAGACCCCTCAGTTTCCAGGCTCTTTACCCCAGAATTCTTGGGGACTGTCACGCTGTCATCCTTGTCTTCATCTCCGCCTTGGAGAACTAGCTCTTTTTGCCTTAGGTCTCCTTTCTTTGCCTGTGCCCTGGCTCCACACCAGTATGGATTTACTGGGACTTAGTTTCAGCATGCATTCAACCACTAACCTAAAGATTGGCAGTTCAAACCTACACAGCAGTACTGAGGAAGAAAAAAGCCAACACAATCTGCTGCCATCAAGTTAATTTCAACTCACAGTGATCCTATAAGCCAGAGTAGAACTGCCTCACAGAGTTTACAAGGAGCACCTGGCAGATTCAAACGGCTAGCCTTTGGGGTAGGGTTTCCAAAGGCCCAGCCACCCACTTCTGTTAAGATCACAAGCCAGCCGAACCCTGTGGAGCAGCTCTACTCTGTAACCCACAGGCCACCATGAGTCAAAATCCACCTAGCAGATTACTCACAATAGGTCACCTACTGTCTTCTCTCTCCTGAAGCTTCAGAGTCCCCATTGTTCTCTCTACCAGCAGGCTTACAGAAGTTCCTCTAGTTCAACAAGGAAACCCTGGTGGCATAGTGGTTAAGTGCTACAGCTGCTAACCAAAAGATCAGCAGTTCAAATCTGCCAGGTTCTCCCTGGAAATGCTATGGGGAAGTTCTTCTCCATCCTGTAGGGTCACTGTGAGTCAGAATCGACTCCATGGCAACGGATTTGGTTTAGGGTTTAGCTAAACTAACAATTGCTGCCACATTCTTTCTCTTGCTCCTTTTCCCCATTGGTCTGCCTTTCTCCAAAAAGCAACGTCTGTTCACAGCCCTGGTTCTTCATTTTTGGACAATTTGTCTAACAAAGCTACCATGCCTTTTACTATTATCACTACTGATATAAAAACATATACAACATTTACCCACTTAACACTGTTCATGTGTACAGTTTAGCAGCATCAATCTCATTAATCACGTCGATGGCTGTCACTCCTTAAGCATTTGCTGCCTACCAGCTCTGTGTCACTTTACAGACACAGATTCATTTCTTTTATGACCATGTGGATTATGATCATCTTACTTGACAATGGGGAAACTGAGGCTCAAGGAGGGAGAATGAAGCAATTTTACCATTGGCCTTCAAGACTGTCTCTAACCATTCTGATCCACTGCCTGTCATTCAGTCCTAATGAAACCTCCAAGAGGGTGGCCACCTGTTTTATTCCCTGCCATCCCCCTGATATATTGGAGACACATGGCATTTACTTGTTGAATGTTTGAATATTCAAACATTTGGATGACTTTTTGCCAGCTTGTCTAGGGAGCTTTTCTACAAAGCTTTATATAAATTCTGATAAGAAATACATTTCATGGTATGGTAATAATGTTCTATGTATCATTGTATCTCATGAGTCCAGAATTAGTTTATGAATTAAGTATCCTGAAAAATAAAATATAGTGGAATTCAATATAATTCTGAGCCCATCTATCTCACGTCTTCCTCCTTGCTGTCAAAATGCCAATACCTTCTTACACAGGAGGGGACACCGGCTACATATTAATTTGGATCAGCTCATAAAGTACACACAGTCATGTACAACACAAACAAAAAAATCAAGGAGACAAAAATAATCAAAGGAGTTGAATTCAGTGAATCTTATACAAAACGCTGGAGGTCTGAAAATATTCATTAGAAGAAGCAGACACATTAAAGGAAGGTTATTCGGGAGACAGAGAGAACACAGACAGCCACAAGAATAAAATGGTGCATATTTGAAAAACATTTCAGTGAAATTAAAAAAATAAGTTGAAAATTCCCTTAGGCACACTGAAGGAAAATATCCTTCTGTTCATAAACATAGGTAATTGTGTGAATGGACATTAGGTAAAAGTGTTGTTGGAAGGGGCTATCAAGTCTGTTCTGACTCACAGCAACCCCGGGTGCAACAGAACCAAACACTGTTCCATCCCGCACTCTTCTCACAGTGACTGCTATGTCTGAGCCCTTGTTGCAACCACTGTGTCAATCCATCTTGTTGAGGGGCTTTTTCTTTTTCTCTGGCCCTCTAGATAAGTCTGTCAGCATGAGTCAGGATGAGTTAGTTTATGCTGCAGTAACAACGCCCACAACGCCCAAATCTTGGAGGCTTAGCACAGCAAAGACAATTTCTCACTCCACGTTTCTCATTCTACATTTCCATCACAAGTTAACAGAGACTTTTTATTTCAGGACTCAGGCTGATGACACAGACTCCACTTGGAATATTGCTGAGAGGGGATGAACCATGGCATAACTTTTAGATGTTCTGCTTAGAACTGTCACTTTCACCCCCATTTCATTGACCAAAGCACCTCTCATGGCTTTGCCAGAGCTCAGCAGGCCAGGACAGCACAGTTCTCCTGCAGAGAAGGACAATGCATGACAATAAACATTCACTTCAGTTCCAGGCAAACTGGACTTAAGTCAGATGGCTGATGCCATAATTCCTTACCTCCCATGCATTCCTTCCTTTAAGTTGCAAACTTGAACATGCATAAAAGCCACTGGGACCCAAGTTACAATGCAGATTTCTGGGATACCGCTCCAGGGGGCCTGACTCAGGAGATCTGGGATGGTGTCTGAAATCTGTGTAGTTGCTACAGGTAGCCCTGGTGTCTGGTGGTATAAGGACTCTTGAGAAACTGTATACCTCTTGCCCCCGGTAACCTTCTCTCACTCCTCACTCAAGAAGCATACAACCCAAGATCCAAAATCTTCAAAATAGCAGTGGCTTAAACAAAATAGAAATTTATGTTTCTCTTTGTAAGCACAAGAATCCATGAGATGGGAAGTCCAGGACTTGCCTGGTGACTCCATGGTCCTATGGATGTAGACTCCTTCTCTCTTCATGTTGATTATCATCACTGGCCATCACCTCATGGCCCAAGACGGCTGCTGTGCTTAGCCATTACGTCTGCATTCCAGGCAGCAGGAAGGAAGACAGGAGGAACTAAGAATGCACTGTTATATAGTGTCACTGAGTTGGAATCAACTTGACAGCAATGGGGTTGGTTTGGTTTCTTACTGTTTTGGAGCTGTAGTGGTACAACTGCTAAACACTCAGCTGCTAACCAAAAGGTCAGCAGTCCAAATCCACTAACTGCTCCTTGCAAGCCTGATGGGACTGATCCTACTAGGCTTTATGGACTCACCATGAGTCAGAACCAACTCAGTGGCAAGAGATATTTTTTTTCCTTAATGTTCGAGGAGTCTTCCTAAAAATCCTACATATTTCCTTTTATGTCTCCTTGTCACAATTTAATCACATGGCCATATCTAACTGTAAGAGACAATGCAAAATAGTGTTTCATTCCAAGTGGCAGTTGTTATGCACCTAACCATTGCACACCAGGGCTTATGTGCAGATATAGCAGTTAGGGCTTACAGCACATATTTTGTGGGGTAAATTCAACTCATAACAGAAGCTGCCCTCTCCTGCTATGCTAGCTTTTGGTCCAAGACTTCTGGCTCTTGGAGGTTGGCTTCTCCTTCTCCACCCAAAGTTCATTTGTCAGCTTTCTGCTCACCTTGGACAGAGGTGACATTTGAGCCATACCCAGCAAAAAAACGTATGGTTATACTCTTTCTACAGATGGGGAGATTCACCAGTGGTTCAGTGGTAGAATTTTCATGCGTCATGCAGGATACCCTGGTTCAGTTCCTGGCCAGTGCAGCTCACACACAACCACCACCTGTCTATCAGTGGAAGCTTGCATGCTGCTGGGATGCTGCTGGGATGCTGCTGGGGTGCTGCTGGGGTGCTGCTGTGCTTGCTTCTGGGAAGCTGCTGGGGTGCTGCTGTGCTTGCTGCTGGGATGCTGCTGGGGTGCTGCTGGGGTGCTGCTGGGACGGTGCTGCTGGGGTGCTGGGATGCTGCACAGGTTTCAGGGAGCTTCTAGACTCAGAATGACTAGGAATAAAGGCCTGGTGATCTACTCCCAAATGTCAGCCAGTGAACATCTTATGGATCACCATAATCTGACCCCCAAGTGGTCACGGGGATGATGCAGGGCATGGGAGGGCTTCATTCCATTGTGCACGGGGTCTCTATGAGTCAAGACAGCTGACAACAGCAAAAGAAGAGGAAACTGAACTGCAAAAGGGTTTATGGTTGGCACACTTGCTTTGTTTCTCTGGGCTGCAGTGAAATCCCTCTTGCTCACATTCCCAGCAGGGGGTGGTGGTGAGGGTAGGGGAGTAGGAATAGGAGGCTGGGGGATGGAGGTGGAAGGTGGGGTGGGGTGGGGGTAAGGGTGGAGATGGGGGTGGGGTGGAGCTGGCGGATGGGGGAGGGGCAATAGATGAGGGTTTGATGAGGTGGGGGTGGGGATGGGGATGAGGTGGGGCATGGGGGATGGGGTCGGAATGGAGGCAGGGATGCAGGTGGGGGTAGGGGTAGGGGATAGGTGTGGCGGTGGGAGTGGAGGCGGGGGATGCCGGTGGGAGTGGATGTGGGGGGTAGGGTGGGGTATGGGGGTAGTGGATGGGGATGGGACCTGGAATTTGAGAGGTAGGGGGTAGGGGTGAAGGTGGAGAGGATGGGAAAGGAAGTGGAGATAGGGCTGGGGGAGGGCGGCTTCTCCCCACCTTCCTGGTTTGTGCTCACAGAAAGCAGCCTCCCCTCTGCCGCCATCCTGCTGCTGCATTTGGGTTTCATTAGCAGGCACAATTCTAATTGAACTTTTATTCACTAATCACAGCTCAGCAATTAATCAAGCTTCTCCCAAGCTGCGAGCCTCTTTTCACCACCTTTCCCCAAGCAAGAGAAAGCAAAGCAACCTCCACCCTCATTCCTGGGGCAACATACCCCGGCTCTTGGGCCGGTTTCCGCGTCTCCTATGCTCCCAGGCCACCCTGCACTTAAAGAAGGCTGTTAGATTGAGATGGTAATCACAGACCCTTTCCGACACATTCCCTGGTCTCCTGGCCTCATTAGAAATCTTCGCCTTGCCTGCTTCCAGCCTCTGCCGGCAAGCTAAGCGTTGCTGGCCTCTGCCGCGCTTCCGGCCAGGCTCTTGGGGCACCTCGGTTCGTTTTACTTAATATAACATTATTGTTGTCCCTCCCCCAGCCCCGCTCTCTGATTAAAGAAGGAACACACATTTATTGCAGAAAAATGGAAAAATCACATACAGGAAAATAAAACTCACTTATATTGTCACCTGAGATCTGGTGGCATGGTGGTTAAGTGCTAAGTCTGCTAACCCAAAGGCCAGCAGTGCAAATCCACCAGCCACTCCTTGGAAACTCTATGGAACAGTTCTACTCTGCACTAGAGGGTCCCTAGGAGTCGAAATAGACTGGATGGCAACAAATTTGGGTTTTATATTGTCACCAGTTCAAAGTAACTAGTGCTTGTCCCTGGGTGGCACTAATGGTCAAGCACTCAACTACTAGACCAAAGGTTGGCCATTCAGATCCACCCAGAAGCACCTCAGAAGAGAGCTCTGATGAGGTGCTGCTGAAAGGTCGCAGCTGCGGGTCTCCATGAGTCAGAACTGACTCCACAGCAACTAATAGTAATACATGGGGTGCAGGTGAACCTTGGCTTTCTTAAATATGACTTTTGTGCAAACGGTGCATTATATATTGAAATCCCTAACCCAGGGGTCTGAAATACAAATAAGGGGCAGGACCACCACCCTGCACAGCTTTAGGGGCACCATTCGTATTGTCTCTATCGGGATGGGCTCCCCTGGAGAGGTATGGTACACAGCGTGTGCAGGCTGTGCGTGTACAAGGGCTGTCCTGGGCTGCTCCTGAGAATGATATACAAGGCCAGGAAATGGGCCTGGTGGGTCCAGAATCTTGTGATGTTTCAGGAGCAGCTGGAAATCTGGGTTGTGAAATCACTCGTTTTTCAAATGTTAGCAATTAAGTTCACAAACTCATTCTAGAAAAAGTGCTATCTATATATCTCATTGCTGACTATCACTGTGGTCACCTTTGAAGTACTCCCCGTAGGAAGCTATGCACTGATACCAGGACCTAGTCCACCTTTCAAAACAATTTTTCTAGGATGAGTTCACAAACTTAACTGTCAGACTGCGTCCACCAACAGCTCTGATGGGCATCCAGAAACAGAGTTCCAAAATTGCTTTCAAGGGTGAACTAGGCACTGGCATTGGTGCACAACTTCCCAAGGACAGTACTTCGAAGGTGACCTCAGTGATATTCAGCAGTGAGGCGTGTAGCACTTTTTCTAGGATGAGTTCACCAACTAAATTGTCCACCAAAACAAGCAAATCCCACTGTGGAAGGAAAAAGTCATTGCCGTCAAGCTGATTCCAACTCACAGTGACCCTTTAGGACAGAGTACAATAGCCTCATCAGGCTCCAAGGAGGGGCTGGTGGATTTGAACTAGCCAATCTTTTGATTAGCAGTCAAACTCTTTAACCACTGAGCCACCCGGGTCCCTGTGTAAGGTGACCAGACCTAATCTGGCTTGTGGTGCATCTGTTAACTGATAATGATTTAGGGTTACCCCAAGGTGTCATGGGTTGAATTGTGTACCTCCCAAAATACGTGTCAACTTGGCTAGGCCATGATTTCTGGTGTTGTATGCTTGTCCTCCACTTTGCAATCTGATGTAATTCTCCAAAGTGTTGCAAATCCTAACATCTGCTTGCGGCTAATGAGGCAAGATTAGTTTATATTAAAGTGGGGGGGGGGGATGCAACACCAGTACTCAGGCCACAGCCCAAATCCCATGTAAGAGTTGTTTCCCTAGGGGGTAGCGTGCATCATCTTTTATTTTATGAGAGATAAAAGGAAAAAGAAGCAAGCAGAGAGATAAGGACCTCATGGCACCAGGGAAGAAGTGCTAGGATCGGCACATATCCCTTGGACCTGGGGTCCTTGTGCTGAGACACTCCTAGACCAGGGGAAGGTTCATGACAAGGACCTTCCCCTAGAACTGACAGAGAGAGAAATACTTCTCCAGGAACTGGTGCCATGAATTTAGACTTTTAGCCTCCTAGACTATGACAGAATCAACTGGGTCATTAGCGCCATCCACTGTGGTATTTCTGTTATTGCAACAAATAAAAAAAGTAAATAAACCACTGCCATCAGGTCTGACTCTCAGCAACGCTATAGGTTAGAGTAGAACTGCCCCTGCAGGATTTTGAGCTGCTGACCTTTTGGTTAGCAGATGTAGCACTTAGCCCATTACGCCACCAAGATTTCCATCTGTTTATAGCAGCACTAGCTAATTAAGACACAGGGTTTTCTCCTCTCTTGGACCAGCTTCTCTCTCCGCTTCATTCCTACCATCCTTGTTTGTCCCCACTCAGTGGCCTGCAGAGCTCTTTTTCTAAGCAGGGAGGCTCACTTTGGTTCTCTTGTGTTTGGGCAGTAGAGCGGGCAGTCCACAAAGGCCCCACTCATCCCCTGAGGGTAAAACAAAGGAAATCCCTTCTCTGCCCCTTCACTGGTAGAGGACTGAAAGCTGGGGGCCTTGGACTGGCGTTGGCTGCCTGATCACCCGCCCTGGTTCCCAAGGAGAGGATGGAAGAGGCCCAGCAGGTCCTGGGTCAGGGGAGATGCTCTGTCCATTTTCCCAACTGTCACTACTATGGGGGACAGCTGACAAATTCTTTCCTGGGTTAGTGCCTTCAGTCGGTGGTTCATGTCTTCACGGAACAACCACATGAATGAAGGCACTAACCCAGAAAAGAATTTGTCAGCTGTCCCCTGTAGCAGTGACAACTGGGAAAATGGATAGAGCATCTCCCCTGATCTAGGACCTGCTGAGCCTCTTCCATCCTCTCCCTGGGAACCAGGGCAGGTGATCAGGCAGCCAACGCCGGTGCCAAGGCCCCCAACTTTCAGTCCTCTACCAAGGGAAGGGGCAGAGAAGGAATTTCCTTTGTCTTAGCCTCAGGGGATGAGTGGGGCCTTTGTGGACTGCCTCCTCCACTGCTCAAACATGAGACAACCAAAGTGAGCTATCTATATACCTATCTGTCTACCTACTTACCTACCTCTCTATCTACCTACCTACCTACCTGTCTACCTACATACCTCCATATCTATCTGCCTACATACCTATTGATCTGTTGTGTATTAACTGGAAGGATATCCATGATACATTGGTAACTGATAAAAGCAAGCAAAAGAATAATATCTTTGGTATTCCCTACTTTTTAAAGAACAGGGAGAACTGATTAAATTACTCCTATGTTTCTGTATGTTTATATAAGCAAAGAAAACTATGAAAAGAAGCACCCAATATTTTTAACAGTGCCATTAGAGATATTAAGAAGCCCAGGTAGCACAGTGGTTCAGTGCTTGGCTGCTAACCCAGAGATCAGGGTTTGAATCCACCAACCACTCTCCAGGAGAAAGACATGGCTGTCTGCTCCTGTAAAGATGATAGACCTGAAAACCCTGGGGGACAGTTCTCCTCTGCCATGTAGGGTTGCTATGAATTGAAAGGGACTCGACAGCAGTGGGTTTGGTTTTAGTATTAGGGATATTAGTTTAAAAGAAGGAAGAAAAAAATTATTAACTTTCAGTGCTTGAATTACATCAATTGGTTGTACTGTTTTGACACACACATACAGCTTTTATCAAAATTTATAGTGTGTCCAGAGAGCCCACGTGCCTCAGGTCACTTCTGACTGGATACTGTTATCTTTAAAACTCTTAGCTGAAAAAATGGCAGTGTTAAATATTGATCACACTGTCATCAAAGCAGGTCATTTGTTGCTACAGTATTATCTCTAGTGTTTTGCCTTTAAGTCAATGTGGCTGTTGTTTTAAGATAAAAATTATTTTTCTTATTAGTGAATTGGCTTCTATTCCCAGTTTACTTGGTAGTGTTAAGACACATGAATATTACTAATTATCAAATGCTTTTTACAAACTTTACAGAACTGATCTTTTGGTTTTCCTCCTTGGACCTGAGATGATCAAATGCATTAGTAATTTTCCTAACATTAAGCCATCCTTGCATTATGAGAATAAACAAGATTGGGTCATGGTGTATTGTAATTTTTGAGTCATGTTAGAATCAAGTTGATCAGACTTGATTTAACAATATTTTAAATCTTTTAAAGTCAATATTCATAAGAAGTTTGCTTGATTAGTAGGTTTTTTCTGTGTGTGATGGTTTTCTCAGCTTTTGCCATCAGTTACACTAGCTTCAGAAAATCATTTGGGAAATTTGTCCTTTTATTTGCTCTAGCTGTTCAAGTAGTCTGGAAATGACTTGTTCTTTGTGTGTTTAAAGGAACTGATTCATAAAATTGTCTGAGCATGTAATCTTTTGTGGGGGGGGTAGTTTTAGTTTTGTTTGTTTGCTTGTTACAATTTTTACCATTTCTTTCAAGGCTACTGGTCTGTTCACATCTCCAAGTTCTTTCTTTAATCAATTTTATTTGTTTGTATTTTCCTCAGAAAGGACCCATTTCCTTCAGATTTTCAAATTTATTGGCATGGCATTGTAGTGTAGCTGTTGATAATTCTTTTAAAATCCCTCTCATTCCATAGTTCTGATTTCCTTTCCACTCTGAATTTTGCTTATTTTCTTAAATGGATTTTCCAGAGGTTTCTCTATTTCTCTGGTCTTTTTCAAAGAACCAGGTCTTGGATTTAGCTATCAATTTTTATGACTTTCTTTTTTCATTTGTTTGTTTTATAGTTTGATTTATGGTTTTTCCAAGTCGTCTCTCTTGTTCCTTTGGGCTTTTTGTTGTCCTTCTCTTCCTAACTTTTGAGGTCACTGCTTATTTCATTTATTTTCACTTATTACTTGTTTAATGTCTAAAATGTTTAAGGCCATTGTTTTTTCCATGATTTCACCTTTAGCTTACCCCATAAACTAGAAGATGCTGCATTTTATTTCTATTTCCTTTGAAATGGTTTATTTGCAGACAAGACGTTAGAAGAGATTTTTGTGGCTGTTTAAAGAAAAAGAACTGTTTTAGAGGTTTTCTTCCGTTAAAAAAAATGTGTTCATTATAAAAACAAAAAGAAGGAAAAAAGTCTCCCAGAATTCTACCACTCAGAGGGACTGCATAAATCTTTAATCGTGTGTGCATGTGGCTGTTTCTTTTATTTCTTTTTTAAAACCCTATTATTCGTATTCTTACACAAGTAATGCATATCTCTGAGTTTGTTTGCCAACCTCACCCTCCCCTGCTCCTCCCAGAGGTGCACTATGCTAATTTTTTTATAGTGATATGTGGAAAAGGATTAGCATGGCAGCATTTTTGAGGGTGCCTCAGAGGGAGGACATGGCCAGCAAACACATGCAGAAGGCTCACGTTGTCTGGTAAAAATATGATACCTGGTTGTCTTAAAAGACACTTTCTCCCCTACGTATTACAGGTGTGGGCACTAGAACCTCTTGCTGTCTTGGTGGCCACAACCTTTACAGGTGTCTGTAGCTGGTAGTCTCTGTTACAAACATCCAACTTACGGACAACTCTTACTTAAGAACGGACTGCTCTCAAGCCTTCTGTATTAAAAGTTGGAGTTAAATACAATGATTTGTAATAATAAATGCAGGCACTGCTTTGTGACGTTCATGAAAACGTGGTGCAGTTTGGCAGTGTTTTCTAAGCGTTTTATAGGCAAAAGTCAAACCTGTTACCCTTGAATTGTTCCAACTAATACTGACCCCGTGAGACACAGTAGAACTACTCCATGAGGAAGGGAATGGCTAGTGGGTTCAAACTGCTGACCTTTTGGTTAGCAGCCAAGCTCTTAACCACCGCTCCACCAGGGCTCCTTTCTGACTCCTAGTGACCCTATAGGACAGAGTAAATTGCTCCGTGGTTTCCAAGGAGCTCCTGGTAGATTTCAGCTGCCAATCTTTTGGTTAGCAGACATAGCCCTTAACCACTACGTCATCTATGTGTACTAAAAAAAAAAAATCACAGCCACTGAGCCGAGTCTGACTCATAGCTACCCTATAGGGTAGAGTAGACCTGCTCCACAGTTTCCAAGGAGTGTCTGACCGGTTTAAGCTACCAGCCTTTCAGTTAACACATGTAGGCCTTAACCACTATGTCATTTGTGTGTATTGAAAGGTAAAATAGTTATTACATAGGCAGTCCCTAGGTTATGAACACATGACTTATGGAAAACTTGTGCTTGCACTTTAAGGTTATCTTAATTTGTCTGCTCTATGAAACAACCAAGCCAACCTCTACTGGCAACAAATTCTTCGTCACCATCACCTTCGTCTACTACATGTACTGCTTTTGTTTATTTGTAATTGTGTTTTAAGTGCAAGTTTACAAACTGAATCAGTTTCTCATACAAAAACTTATACATACTCTGTTGTGACCCTAGCTGCTCTCCTCACACTGTGACAGCACACTCCTCCTCTCCAGCTCAAATTCCCCGTGTCCATTCAACCAGCTCCTGCCCCCTTCTTTTTTCTCGTATCACCTTCAGACAGGATCTGTCCAGTTAGTCTTCTGTATCTACTCAAGCCAGCAGTTCGAATCCACCAGGTGCTCCTTGGAAACTCTATGGGGAAGTTCTGCTCTGTCCTATAGGGTTGCTATGAGTCAGAATCAACTCAACAGCACTGGATTTGGTTTTTTGGATTTTTTTTTTGGTATCTACTCAAGCCGAGAAACACGCCCTTCACCAGCATCATTTTATATACATGCACTGTTTTCAAATCATTGAAGAGGCTGTGAGCTTTTTCTTGCACTAAAGTAAAGTTCAATATGAACCATATGCTTCCTTTCCAACTCATCTACAAATTTGGCTTAAAGGCACAGCTAGGATTGACTCTCATTCATAACCTGGGGACTACCTGTACATTAAGACAAACATTTGTTTATTTTTTTATTGTGGTTTACATGAAAGCCTATAGTTCAGTTTCTCATTCAAAATTTTATACACGTGTTGTTTTGTGATGTTGACGGCAATCCCCACAACGTGAGAGCATGCTCCCCCTTTGCCACTCCGGGTTCCCTGTGTCCATTTGTGCAGTTCCTGTCCCTTCCTGCAGTCTCACCCTGCTTTTGGACAGGAGCTGCCCATATGGTCTTGTATATTTGATTTAAGAAGCACATTCATCACACATGTCATTTTTTCTTTTATAGGCCTGTCTAATCTTTAAGATAAACATTTGACTGATGCTAGATAAGAACTGTATTATACCTGTTTCAATTCACCTGAAACTTGACTTAAAGATAGGCTTAAGAGTGCCTCCATTTGTAACCCACGGGCCGCCTGGATAGCATATATTCATAACTTATATGAACATGGAGGTTATTTAGTCATTTAACTCATTGCCATTGATTTGGTTCTGACTCATGTCCACCTCGTGTGTGTCACAGTAAGGCTGTGCTCCATTGCATTTTCATTGGCTGGTTTTTGGGGAAGTGAATCGCCAGCCTTACTTTCAAGGCAACTCCGCATGGATTCCAACCTCCAAACTTTTGATTAGTGATTTGGTTAGTGATTTGCACCACCCGGGGTCTCCTGGAGATGGTTTAACAGGCATATCCACATTTTAGAAGATTGAACTGGTCTCTTCTTTCCATCCTTAAGAGATATGAAAGGAGAAACTAGAACAAAGATTTCATAGGTGAAAATATTGCACTGCCACCATCTCCTTTAACTAGCCGTCTCTCCCACCAAGCCATTATAGATGAAGCAAAAAGGAGAAGGATCCTCCTACCCTCCAGGCCAGGCCCCTGCCTCCTTCTCAGTTTCTCACAATTTACATCTGCTGGGTTTTGCTGTTAGCCGAAAGGCTGGCAGTTCAAATTTACCAGGCACTCCTTAGAAATTCTAGAGAGCAGTTCTACTCTGTACTATAGGATCACTGTGAGTTAGTTTGGATTTTGGTAGGTCCTAATCCAGGTCCACCCTTCACCCACTGGGCAGATCACATTACTTCCTCTGAGTCTCATTTTCCTCATCTGTAAAATGGGGACAATAATACACTGTCTTTGTGATAAGGTTATGTTTCTTCTGCATCTAAAATGCTCCTTAGAAGCGAGGAAGGTGAGACTTCAGCTTGCTTACTTCGGACATGTCATCAGGGAAGACCAATCGCTACAGAAGGACATTGTGTTTAGTGAAGTAGAGGGTCAGTGAGAGGAGACTCTCGGTGAGATAGATGACGTAACAGCTGCAACAGTGGACTGCAACACATCAAAGATCATGACGATGGCTGAGGACCCAGCAACACTTTGTTGTGTTACACTGGGGTTACCATGAATGGGACTCAACTCAAAGGCAACTAATAACAATAACAATCTCATAAAGTAGTTCTGAGTTTAAAATAATGCATGGAAAGCATTAAGCCTGAGCCAGGCACCTAATAAACCCTCAATAAATGACAGTTATTGTTGTTAGTAGCTGCCACTACTTTCCAAACAAACGAGATGAAGAAAGAGCTCACCTCTCACTCAAGAGGATCTCAGTGGCTGTTACTCATCCACAGTTTTACAAAAACAATTAAAGCTTGCCTGTGATATGGTCTCTTGAATGTCCTTGAAGCCAGAGTTATCCGATTGAGAGAGGAAGCCAGTGCCCTTCTGTCTGTGCCTGCTGCTGTTTATTATGCCAGAGAGGCTGCTCAGACTCATTACTGCTGCGGAATACAGGCCCCCAGGGGCTCAAGTGGCGCCAGATAATTAACAACAGATCCCTAATAGGTACGAACTCAATGGAAACAAGTCAATCAGGAACGCAGCATTTCTGCCTAAAGTATTCCAATTCACATGCAGGGACTCAGGGACTGAGAATGAGGGTCATGTTCTGAGGCTGGAAGCCCTGACCACCCTCACCACCCTGGGCAGCTTGAGCCTAGAAGAGTCCTGACCAGGGTCTCTTCTTTGAGCTCCCCAAGGGCTCACATATGGGGTGAACCAAGAGGCAAGTTGGTGTGCTTTGATGCCAGAATCTTCTCTGATTTGGTGTTCTGGCACTGCCCTCTCCAACAAAAGATCTGATTCTTCCCCAAACTCCACGTTTCAGATAAATCTCCTCCAGCAAGCTTCTGGAGGTCCTGGATTGTGCAAACAGCTAACATGCTTGCCGGATGACTAAAAGGCTTGGAGTCCACCCAGAAGTGCTTTGGAAGAAAGGCCTGGCTATTTCTGAGAAATCAGCCACTGAAAACACAAGGAACACAGTTCACTCAGACACACGCAGGGTCACCACGAGTTAGAGCCAACTCCATGGTAACTGGTTTGGTTTGGGGTTGGCAGCCTCCCTGGTCTCTCTTCTTTCTTATTATCTTCTGCTCGGCTGTCCTTCTTTTCCTCCAGCTTCATTCTTTTGACAGGTGGCATTGTTTTAAAACCAGCAGCAACCTCAGAAGCCACTCTGTCACTCCCTTGGGGCTCCAGTGTTGCCTTAAGGTAACCAGGCTTCATTTCTAACGTCTGATCAGATATGTCATTTAATCCTTCAGCACGATTGATTAAAATTCCTGATGGACACTCTCACCCTATCACCTCCAGAAGTTAAAGACTTTCAGCCCACAAATTAAGGGTGCTGGAAACGGAACTTTTCTCACTGTTCTATAAAAAAACAGAAGAACCTGTAACCACTGAATAAATTCTGACTCACAGTGACTCTATAGGAAAAGGAGACCTGCCCTGTAGGACTTCCAAGAAGTGCCAGAGGATTTGAACTGCCAACCTTTTGGTACTCACTACACTCTCAGGGTTTCTAGATTGTTCTGCAGCTGATTGCTACTGGTACCCTAAGCCCTGCTTCCAGTGGGTGGTGGGAACACAATCTCGGTCAGTTCAGGAAGGTCCATATTTGTTCATTTGGGAAGTAGGACACCTATATTCTGGGGAAAAGGGGAGAGTCACCAAGCACCGGAAGAGTACATCTGGCCATTGATCACTGTCCACCCCCAGGATGCCATCCTCCATCCCACCCTGTCCATCTCCTGTCCTAGGCCTTTGTCCTGCAGATTCTTGCTGAGATCTGCTCATCCCCATAGCAGACTGACCCTGGGTCTAGTTATTCAGCTATTTCCAAATCATCCTCCCCAAAGAGCAGGCACCCAACTACTGTTCTGCTATATCATTCCTCCTTGGAAGCACTCAAAGCCACGGACTTAAGGGACAGGAGGGAGCAATGAAAAGTGGGGAAAAGCCTTACTTAGTGTCTCAAGTTAATATCCATCACAAACATTATGAGGGAAAATGCAGGGTGCTGGGGGAAGCGCCTAAGCGATGAGGGTCAAGCTATTCCAGAAGGAAGACTGTCACCTGTGGGAAGCACCCATAACACAATTACAGTGATGCTGGATGTCATGGATTGAATTGCATCCCCCCAAAAATGTATGTGTTGATTTGAGGAGTTCCAATATGATGCGCTTCCTCCCATGTGTTGTGAATCCTGCCTCTGTGATATTGATGATGGAGAATGGTTTGCAGCTGTGTTAGTGAGGCAAGACTCAAGCTTGTGGAATATAAGGGAGAGAAGTGAGCTGAGGAAATTGGGAACCTCGTACCACCGAGAGAGAAGCACCGGGAGCACAGCATGTCCTTCGGACTCGAGGTTCCTGTGCCGAGATGCTCTCACTGGATGTGGACTCAGCCTACTGGACTGTGATGATTTCTTATTCTGAATGGGCTTGTATCTTGTTAATGGATTTGTGGCTTACTGGACTGTGACAATAAAAGCTTCTCCTCATGAAAACTTCCACTCATGGTATTTTCTGTTAGAGCAGTACCAGGTGACTAGGACACTGGACATAGCAGGTGATCCTGGGAGAAACAAGATAGGATGGATTAGGAAAAGAGAAGTTAGGAATGGAACCTATCAGGAGAGGGAGTGGTCTTTGGACTTGAGGTCATAGATGAGTTTCTCCATTTCAAAATTCCAGAGACACATAAAAACACAGCTGTGAGGAAGAGTAGATGATTCCAGAGAGGAAAACAAACAGCAAACTCTTTGTTGTTGCTGTTTGTGACTACGTGTCATCCAGGTGATAGTTAAGGACCACCATGTGGCTGCCCCACCACACTCCACCCAACATTTGTTTCTGGGATGGGTTGTTTGACCCACAAACTATGTGAGAACTGGAGCAAAGACCAGAGGCAGCCGGGCTCCTTCCAATGTATTAGCCTGCGCAGGAAACTTGAAGGCAGTTCAGGCTATCAGATCTAGCAGCTCTACCATTCTTGGTCACCATACAAAACATGCAAGCTGCTTGGTTCCCGCATCTTCTGGATCTTTCTCATCTCTACAGTATCCTGAGCTTCTTATCCACCAGCTCTTCCAACCCCAAGCAAAGCAGAAGTCCCTGCCATCTGACCGTGTCTCCTTCTAGCCCCATCACTGGCTCCCATGACTGCCCTCATGGTCTGGCTCCATGAGGATGACCTGTCCAACAAGAAGGCTCCTGCTTCTTTGACTTCTCACCTTTGATATCTTTTCATCTCATACGACACCATACCTGGAACTTCTCAACTTCTAGAACTGTCCCACATCAAAGATGCTCAATGCTTTGGCTGTAATCTCCTATCCTTCTCACCACTCCCATATTCCAAGGATACTAAGATCTTCAGGGTATGGTCCTTCTCTTTTTCCCAGTCCGTAAGCTTGTAAGCCACACACACCCTTCCCTAACCAGCCCAGACCTCACAATCCTTCATTTCACCTAACTGCTTACCACCTGTGCCCTCAATTCCCTTGTTCCTCTGCTACCACGTGCCTGTGTTTGCCTAACCCAGCATCCATTGAGGCCACTGCAAACCACTGCAGAAACCCACATATCTACTCAGTCCACTCTCACTGCAAATACCTCATCCATGGTACCTGCTTCACTCTCCAGCCTGTCTAAGAATCATTTTCAGACTGAAGTCAGGTATAAGTATGTTTTGGCTTATTGTCAAACTCAATCAAGTCTTTTAGCCTCATTGAGAAGTGGGTGCTCTTACCTAGGAGATAACTGTCACAAAGATAAGATTTGCTTCTGATCCACACAGAGATGAGGTTCAGTTTTCATAGATTCTCTAGGTTATGACACTGTTGCTATTGTTCCATTCAAGAGACCGTTGTGCTTGCCCAGGGACAATTTCAGAGGATTCTGGGATCAATTCCACACCACCTAGCAGTAGAGACTGGGAGCACTATCCATTTCTGTAGCCTTACACAGTGACCTAAGTGAGCCAGACGTTGCTCACACACGGAGTGATTAGCATGCAGAGGCAAGGTCATGTGCCATGTCCAGAGGCATTCTTGTCTCTAGATCTCCTCCACCTTTGGAAGTCAAGAGCAAACCAACATCTTTCCTTGTGGAGTAAGACTTACCCAGTCAATGGAATTGGTGCATGGGTGGGTTAGAAGGAAGCAAGACTTCTCCCACCAGTATGAGGATAACATGCTTTTATTAAATATATACACTTTGTTATACTCGAACTCTTAAAACAATGACATAGCTACACTAATCAAATCTAATTTAGCTCCAGCCTTCAGACCATGGATCCTTGTGGCACTTAGCCTGCGTGGCTACCTTGGGAAACCCCTGAGCCATGACCTCATCTTGGTGGCCTCTTTGTCACGAGTGATGGTGTTCTCTTCACTTGCCTGCATGTAGACCCACACTGTGACATGACTACTCATCTCTCTCCCCAGGTAGAGAACCCAGACACAGGCAATAGGCAATGACTAGCCTTGGAGGTTTGCATAATGGTTAAGCCCTCAGCTGCTAACCAAAAGGTCAGCAATTTCAAACCGCCAACTGCTCCGTGGGAAAAAAGAACTAGAGATCTGCTCCTGTAGAGATTTCAGCTTCAAGATTCCTGCTACGTGGGGCAGTTCTACTGTGTCTATAAGGTCGCCATGAGTTGGAATTGATTCGGTGTCACATAACCATCACCACAACACCATGTCTATTGTGCAATCCCAGAGCTGAGCTCTAGCCATGCTTCACATTGTCACTTGGTGTCACATGAGACACCACAAGTAAAGGACTAACAGCAGGGCCTGGGACGTAGCAGATGCCTAGCAATTGCTGGTTCCTCATTGAAGGTTAGGGGGAGTTCAAGGCGCAGACTCTAAAACTAGATCCCTTTTGCTCCAAGTCTAGATGCATGCTTACAAGCTGTGTGACCTTGATCAAGCTACTTGGTGTCCCTGTAGCTCCATACTTCTCTTCCATGATATGAGGAAACTAACAGTTACTACATAATAGGATTGCTGTGGACAGAGCTTAACATACTGCCTAGCATACAGGAACCATTTGGTAAGTTTTAGTATTTCAAATTATTGTCTCCTGCAGTAAGTGTTAGCTACTTCAACTAGCTGATGATAAGAGAAATGAGTGACTTTTAGATCCACTTTTCTGTCTCCCTTTCTTTTTGCCCTTATCCTTTTAGCTCCACCTGCCTTATAAAATCTCAATCAAGGATAAATGTAACATCTGCCCACTCTGCTAGAACACTTGTGGTAGATTGAGGCAGGACACATATTCTTGGACACTCCTCCCATTCACAGACTGGGGCCTAATTCTCCTGTCTTTGACTCTGGACTGGTCTTAGTGAATTGCTTCACCAACAGAAAGCAGCAAAAATGATGTCCTGGGACTTCCAAGTCTAAGTTATAAGCAGATTTTCAGCTTCTGCAGGGATCTCTTGGAACACTTGCTGAGTTACCCCTTTTCAGACCCCAGTTTCCATGCTATGAGAAGCTCAAGCCACATGCAATAGAGCCTGGAGCCCCAGTTGAGCTCCTACCCAGCCAACCTCAACTACCAGCTACACAAATGGGCCATTTTGGACACTGAGCCTTCAGAAGGCTGCAGTCTACATACAGCTCCATGAGAGAACCCAAGAAAGAGTTGCCCAACCAATCTACAGAACCATGAGAGATAATAACAAGTTGTTCTTTCAGTCTAGGAGAGGTTATCAGTCCTCCTGGTTATCCTCCCACCTGTCCTTAGACCATTCCATCCCACCCTTCTAAATTTTCATGCCTCACTACCACCTCTCTCTTTGTAGTAATATATCTCATGTGACCAACATCAGCATCAGAGAGTTTAGAGAAAGAGTGAGGAGTCCCCCAGAAATCCAAGAGCAGGAATCATAGCCAGACCAGACTGGGTGAGACTGGAAGGACTGGGTAAGCAGAATCCAAGGAAGCTCTAGACATTTCTGTTTGCCCCTCCAGCCTCCATCATTCATTCCAAATTCTTTTATATTTTAAATTGTGGTTCAGTGAAAGTGTACAATCCAAGTTAAATTTGCACACCCAGCTATCCACAGCTCCTTGTCCAGTGACAGCACACTCCTCCTTTCTGTTCTACACATGTCATATCCTCTTAACAATCTCCTGTCCCCTCCTCTCCACCCTTTCCACTCCCTTCTAGCAAAGAGGCCACTAGGACAACATCCTATAGATGCACAGGACCATAAAATGCCTGCACATACAGTCGTGTCCCTGAGTCCAATCCATTCCTGTCTGAAGAGTTGACCTCAGTAATGATTTATGATCCGGGGCACCATTAGGTCTAGGGGCCATGCTCTCAAGGGAAATTCCAGGTCTTCAGACCACCAATTGCAGCCTTTTAGTGGAGTTCTTAGGGTGCACCCCTCATTTTCTCATGTTGCCACTGGGACTCGACATTGTGAGCCCCATCATGCCTGTCATTGGTGTAGTCCGGGCACCATCTAATTCTTCTGGTCACATGTCGATATAGTCACCCATTCACATGGGACCTTCTGTCTTCTGGGCTCTTTTTCCCTCATGTCATTATTGTCCTTAGAGATCATCAGTTGCAGCTGAGTTGGCACCACTTGGTATATCTCAGATGGCAGCTTGGTAGCTTTTAAGACCCCAGACACCACTCACCAATATGGGTTGCAGTAGACTCCCTTTGCAATAGGCTAGTTATGCCAATTGGCCTCGACGTCCCCTGAGTGCATTCATTCTAAATTCTGGACAAGTACTCCCTCCATTGCAAGCTTGCCCTCAACTCAAACGCTTTCTGGTATCTGCTTCTCTCGGGGCCATCTGTATCTCCTGGTGTTCCCCAACAGTGCCTCACCATCTCCTCTTCATCTTTTCGTTATCAATCCTGCTGCTTCACAGCTACCTGTGCTCCTGACACACACACACACACACACACACACTTGCCTTTGCATGTCCCCAGCTTAACCCACTGAATTGTCCAAATGTGGTTTTGCCACTTCAGCCTCAGTTGAATATCTTAGGTCAGATTCCTGAAAGCAAGAATTGATCGGCCTCGCTGAGGGCTGCGTGTCTACCCCTGGTCCCAGTCTGTTCTTAGAAGGCAGGCACTGTGTTAACATGCAGAAACTCCTAATAAGAGGGGCAGAGAGACAAGTTAGGGACTGAGAGCTGAGAGGACTGGCATCTGTAAAATGATGGGAGTTCCATCAGTTAGGTGAAGGAGTAGGTACACCTAAGTGGGTGTTCCAGAATCCAAGAGTAGGGAGGTATGAAAATTTAGGGAAAGAATCCCTGCATTAATTCTTTGAATCCGCAAACAACCCTATCTAATGTGAATTAGTACCACATTCCTTTTACAGTTGGGGAAACTGAGGCTTGGCAAAATGAAGTGTGTGCCAAAACTCATCCAGCTGGTAACAGATCTGAACACAGATCTGTTTCCCGTCAGTGCTCGTGTTCTGAGTCTGTTCCTGCACTTCTTGTCTAGGTCACAGTCGTGTGCTCAGAAGGAAAATACTTATAAAAGAAAAGGGATTGATAAATACTGAAACAGACTATAATATTAATTTCAGCTCCACCTCTTATTATGTGCCTTCATGTCTAGGATTTTGCTTCATTAAGCATTTCAGGATGTTGGGGACCTGGTAAATGATGGTGAGCTGGCTGTAAACCAAAGACCTCAAGGAGAGACAACTGCTCACAATGACATTTCTTTCCCATGGGACAATTTCATGATGTCATCTCCTCCGACAGTGGAGAGATGGCTCCATTCGCTTCTATTAATACCATTCAATGGAATTTCCTTAAGGAAACAGATATGCATCAGCTGCCAGCCTGGAGAACTAAGAAGCCCTGCCTCTGGAACCCCGTGGGCCCTGCAGGGCTAGGCGTGCAGACCACATGCAGGATCCCAGCTGTGGGTCACACAAGAACCCCATTAGCTAAGCTCTCCTTCTAATGAACACAGCCTCTAAGAGGGAGGGAAGAGGCCAGAGGCCAGCGTATTTCAGGAAAGGTTCTGTCCTTCCTGTAGCTCCTGGTCCTGAGAACAGGTTTTATGGTCTCTCAAATGTGCATTTGAATGTCTTGCTCTTTGTGGTCACTTCCTGCCTTGAATACAGATGGATGTTGCTGCCCACTGCAGGGAGGAGTCTGCTGGAATCTGCAGGGTGACTGGGAGAATCTCCCTACCCAGGGTTTCCAGCAAGGGACCCCACAGACTGGAACACATAGCAGACATTCGCAATGGGGGGCGGCACACAAAAAGAGGAAATGTCATGTCACTTACCAAACCGAAAACCAAACCCATTGCATTGACTCAAATATCATTTAGTAGTCAGTGTTTCCAAAACAAATTGTGTAGACATCCTTGTGTTTACTTACGACTTAAAACAGTTTTCGTTTTAATTACATATAAGATGGGCAGTCGAAATCAACATCTTTTGTAACAGCTATGTTTATGCATAGGGCATACTATGCACCAGACACTGTTCTGAGAATTTAAAAAATGCAAGTGGATTTAATCTGTATGTGATTTAATGCAAATGGATTTAATATGTATGTGACTGCATTAAGTTGCATGATCCATTTTCATCCTCATTTTAAAGTAAGGAACTTTATGAAGATAAAACAAAGTGATGAGACTGGCATTTAAACCTAAACAAGTCTACTGGGGTTGTATCAATAAGCTGTTGCTATGCAACAAGCCACCCCAAAACTTTATGGCTTGAAACAAAGCACCTTTATTATGGCTCATGATTAAGTGGTTGACTAGCTGTTCATCTGGTTTGGGCCAGTTCAGCTGAGCCTTGCAGTTCGCTAGTGGTTCAGCCAGGGATGAGTGGTCTAGGGCCTCAGTCATGTCTGTGGCTGGCTACAAAGTAACGGGATTAACTTCACTATATGCCTCCTTATTTAGCAACTAAACACCCAAAACCTCACCCACTGCTGTCAAGTAGATCCCTGCTCATAGCAACTCTGTAAGACAGAGCACAACTACTCCATAGAGTTTCCAAGGAGCACCTGGTGGATTCAAACTGCCAACCTTTTGGTTAGCAGCCATAGCACTTAACCACTATGCCACCAGAGGTTCCATTTTCATTTAAGCAACTACTCTGGACTTATTCACATGGAAGTAGTCACAGGGGCTCCAAATTTGACAAGAGAGAGAGGACCGACAGGTAAGAGCTTTTTGAGCCTCTGCTTGCATAACATTTGCTAAAGTCCCACCGGCCAAAGCAAGGTACAGAATCACAGTGGGAGGAAACCACCCAATCACATGAGTATAGACAGAGAAGTTATTAGTGACTGTTTCTACAGTCTGTACAGTAGTCTTAGCTCTCAACCACTCACTAAACTGCCTTTTAGGCTTTTAATCACCTTAAATAGGGTCACTATAAGTCAGAATCAACTTGATGGCAGTGGGATTTTGGGGGGTTACCCAACTCTGGCTCAGAGGACAGTTCAGCTTAGTAAGAACAGTTCAGAGGACTCTTGAAGACAGAAAGAATCTAATACAATTCATCTTGTTCAAACCATTCCAGATCAGCTCCCATTGCCTCACCCAATCAGCACACACACCACTGTATAGAGACAGGGTCTAAGTACGCATAGAAAATTAAATGGATTGGAAAGCAGAGAATCTGAGTTCAGATACCTGAAGTTGGTTGGAAGATCTTAGATCACCTCACCTCTCTGGACCTCAGTCATTTTTTTTTTTTCCAGTTCAATAATCTCATTCACTCTACAAATATTTATTCTGTTCTTATTGTGTTGGATAACAGAAATGTAGTTGTGAGAATTGACACTGTCCTTGAGTTCATGAAGTGTAATGGGGTAAACAAAGGCTTATCAAATAATCACAGTGGTGAGTTAATTGCTCAGGAGGACAAGTGCCCACTTCTATGACCATATATTACAAAGGATGTGGAGGGCTGGGGAAATGAAGGAGGGCTTCCCTGAAGGACAGCTGAGAAAGAGTTAACTGGGAGGACCAGGGAGATGGCACTGAACCCAGGCTTAATGTTGAAAGACAAGTCCCCATTGGTCTCTTGCATTCTGCACATCCTTGAAAGCAGAGATACTAACTGCCTTTGCTCTGCACGATCTTTTCAAGCATATTTATACAGCAAATGTCCTTGGGAGATAATGTGTCCCTCTGGATCAATGGGTAGGCATGCTCACTGGTCAGTATAAAAGATTCTGGTTCCCAAAATTCAAGATGCCTCTCCCACACTGCATCCTGCTGCGTACACAAGTGTCACCTGACCCTCTTCACATCACTCTGTGGTAACTGTGGCTCCAAAACCTGATGCAAAAATGATGATACTCTGGCTGTTGCTGCTGTTGTGAGTAATAAACTCTCCTGCATCTCTGACTCAGGAGTCTCGTATCTTCTTCTGGCAAGCTACGTCAGCACGCAAGTAAGGTAAAACTCAAATCTTTCACAGCTGTTAATACATGAAGTTTCCCAAGGAAAGTGGCATCCAGGATGAAGCCTGAAGATGAATAAAGCAGGAGGAGAGAGGAAGGAAACAGTGTTCTAGACAAGAACAGCAAATGCAAGGCTTAGAGGTGATGGAGAGCAAGAAAACCGAGAACCAATTAATTCTATGTATCAGGAATAGACAACTTGATGAGGACAGGGAGAGAGATGAAGCCAGAGGAAAGGGAAGGGAAAGATTCTGAGGATTCTGTAGATTCTAAAGCCCGTAGGCTTTTTCCTGAAGGCAGGTGTAAGCTTTACCGCTGAAAAGTGCTTTGGGTAACCTACAGCTCAAAATCCATGGAGGGAAGCTTTGAATACCCTCCATTAGTCTCCAAAACCTTTTCTTTCTCAACAGTCCCTAGTAAAAGTCTTAGTTGCAGCTCAGGTCAGCATAGCAACTGAGGACGTGGCTGCGGTCACCATGGTTTCATTCCTACCATCACTGCTTTTTGGTTGTAGGTATGTTCAAACAGCCAAAGGGGGACAGATAGGGGAGAGGGTATCACAGGGTCAACCTCCTTCTGTCTGAGGAGTGGAGAGTGACAGGAGGTAATATCTTTTGGGAGACTGAGACCACTAGCCAGTGATTTCTGGCTTGACAGATGATTGTCATATAAATGTGGCCAGGTCAGGAAAAGCAGCCTGTCTCTTATAATCCATGGAATATGTGGTAAAAGATCTTATACCTGGGGTTTCAGAAGGAGATAATTCCTCTTATTTGAATGCATACAGCATATTTGAATGTATACACTGCAGCATCAGACTGCCTGAGCTCAAGTCTTGGCTCCCCTACCCACTAGCTATATGACTTCAGACAAGTTAATTAGTCTCTCTGTTCCTCAGTTTCCCAATCTGTGAAATGGGGGCATATTTTATAAGGTTTTCATGAAGCCTAAATGAGGGTTAAGTATGTAAAGTGTTTTCAACAGCATGTGGCATGCATTCAATAAACATTAGCTATTATGGATACAGCCATCAAGAAATCAGCTGATGTTTCGGATCTAGCAAACGTGATGCCAAAGACCTCTTTCAAGTGTTGAAAAGAGAAGACATCACTTTGAGGATTAAGGTAAGCCTGACCCAAGCTGTGGTGTTTTCCATCACCTTACATGCATGTGAAAGCTAGACAATGAGTACAGTAAACTGAAGAGGAACTGATCCCTTTGAGTTATGGTATTGTTGACAAAGAATACTGAATATACCATGGACTGCTAGAAAAACGACCCTGGAAAAAGTACAGCTTGCACGATCCTTAGAAGCAAGGATGATGAGACTTCGTCTCATGCACTTTGGACTTGTTATCAGGAAGGACCAGTCCTTGGAGAAGGACACCGTGCTTGGTGAGGTAGAACGTCCTTGAAAAAGAGGAAAATTCTCAAGCAAAATAAATCAAAAAGGTGGCTGCAACAATGGGCTCGAGCATAATGATCGTGAGAATGGTGCAGGACGAGTTGGAACAGACTCGATGTCACCTAACAACAACATCAGTATTGTGACTTTTTTGAAATGTAACTTCTCCTGCCCTCTTCATCCAAAACCTTCAAATATTGGCAGCAGTCCCATATGTCTTGTACAGCAAATTAAACATCTAAAGTCACTGCATCATCGTACAAGAAACTCCCTCTTGGAGTCCCTTGGAATCGCTGCATTTTGATGTTCTAAACCTGTCAAAATATCATTTAGGTCTTCACTTAACACAATTTGTTGATGATTCCCAAGGACTTACAAAAGCTCTTTCCTGATGGTCACATACCAGACCTGGGAGTACTTTCTATGATCACCTCTGGGAGCCAGGATCCCTAAACCAGGGAGGCATCCAGGCAACCACAGGATGTGAGTAATATAAATTCTTACTGTTTTAAGCCACTGCATCTTGGGGTGGTTTGATACCCATAACCAAAAAAAGAAAACTAAACCCATTGCTGGTGAGTCCATTCCAACTCATAGTGACCCTATAGGACAGAGTAGAACTGTCCCCATAGAGTCTCCAAGGAGCAGCTGGTGGATTCAAACTGCCGATCTTCTGATTAGCAGCTGAGTTCTTAACAAGTGTATCACCAGGGTTCCTTACTCAGGAATAAACAAACAAACAAAAAATTCATTGCCATCAAAGCTGATGCTGATGCATAGTGACCCTATAGGACAGAACAGAACTGCCCCCTAGGGTTTCTGAGGAGTGACTGGGATTGGAACTGCTGACCTCTTGGCTGGCAGATGAGCCCTTTGCCACTGTTCCACACAGGCTCCTTGCTCAGGAATAGATAAGAGATACTAGGAAACTGGGGGGATAGCTTGGAAGGTTATCTTGCTCAGGCCTTCCAGATGCGAGTGATTAAGCAGTGTAACACATCCTGTTATATAACATTCCTGGCCTTGAGAGCTCATGTATGTGGCTGCCAGCCACCTTTGTGTACAACTGTATATAAGGCCACTGTGCCATGAGGTGGCATAGCTGCCAGATGCTGTACCTGCCTGCCACCATTAACCCAATAAACTAGCACGACTGCACCTGCTGAACCTCCGTTGCTGAGTCTGCCTGATCACATATTAATTTTCCTGGCCTCCAGTACCTGTGTTTTGACAGAAACACACAGATTCATCCCTATAGCCCCTAGAGATTCTGATTCACTCAGTCTGGGATAGAAAATAGTATCAACTGTTAACAACAGCCCCTAGGTGATTCCAACTCACTTGATCTCCACCAGCTCCTCCACCCTTTCCTGATGGTAAGAATCACCTGGAGACTAATGGGCCCCAAACCAGACCTCCCACATCTGAAGGTCTGACAAGAGCCACAGGATTCTGGATATTTAATAAGAACAGGTGATTCTCAAAGTTGAGTCTCACTGGCAACACAAGGATAAAAAGGGGTGCACTCTGAGATCTCCACTAAAAGACTGGAGTTGATGGTCCAGGGGCCTCGGAGTTCCCTTGGGAGCATGGCCCCTGATCCTGATGTTGCCTCTGTCCATAAATTATAATGGAGGTCAACTCTTCAGACAAGAACAGATTGGACTTGGTGACACAGAGTGACCACATCATGCGTGCACTTTATGGTTCTATGCATCCATAGGATGTCATCCTGCTGACCTCTTACTGGAGGGGGGGAGTGGGGGGAGAGTAGGAGATAGCAGATTGCTAGGAGGATAAGACATGTATGGAGTGGAGAGGAAGAGTGTGCTATCACCGGGCAGGGAGAGCAATGGGAGCTGCATATAGGTGGGCATGCAAATTTATATGGGAATGTACCTTTTCACTCAATCAGAATTAAAAATAATAATAATAAAAAAGAATAGGTGATTCTTACCACCAGGAAAGTTTGGAAAACACCATTCCAGATCCTTGTTACTCAAAGTGTGGGTCCCAGGATCTAGAAGCTCATTAGAAATTCAGACTCTTGGGCCCCACCCCAGACCTACTGATTCATAATCTTTTATTTTTAACAAAAGCCAGAAATGATCCAAGAACACACTGAAATGTAAAGAGCACTGCCCGGGATCACTGATCTAGGTCATTGGGTCTCACCCCTGAGTGCGCATTAGAGTCATCTGGGGGCTGTTTAAAATACCCATGCCTGAATGGATCAGACTTGGTGACACAGAGTGACCATATCGTGTGTGAAATTTATGGTTCTATGCATCCATAGGATGTTGTCCTACTGGCCTCTTACTAAAGGGGGGTGGAGAGGGTGGACAGGAGGGGACATTGTTAAGAGGACATGACATATATAGAACAGAAAGGAGGGGTGTGCTGTCACCAGGCAAAGAGTGCAGAAGAAGCTGCACAAAGGCAGGCATGCAAACTTAAACTGGATTGTACACTTTCACTCAATCATAACAAATGAATAAATAAAATACCCATAACTGCTCTCCTACCCAAAGAGTGATTTAATTGGTCCTGGGTGGCATCTGGTTCATGGGAGGTCTTAAAAGCTCCCCAGATGATTCACCTGGGAAGTCAGTGGTTCTCAAACTTTGGTCTGTGTCTGAATCATCTGGACAGTTGAACAAGATGCAGAGAGGTCCAGGATGAAGGAAGGAGGACAAGCCTGGGCCTTGGCATTCTGATGAAACTTCCCAGGTGATTTTGAAACATACCAATGTTTGTGAATCGGTAGTCGACAAGTATAGCTCTAAGGAAGAAGAGCCCCCCGGAAGCCTCCCATATGCTCTTCTTTCCTAATCTTTTCTTCCACAGTCCTACTTGGCCACCACCATTGCTCTCAAAGTCCAAGCAATCCTCGGGTAGAAGAAACTGGGGCACTTTCAAGCAAATTTCTAGCCAAATCCAGCTCACGTTTGTGTATTTTTGTTTTTAATCTGCATAGTTTTTTTTAAAGCTTCAAATCTATTGCCAACATTTTCTCAAAGATGGTATCATTACATTAAAACCTGGATTCTTAGTCTCTTCTGGAAAATGAGGGGGTCCAGTAACAATAGACTCACACTCCTGGGTGTTAACAATCAGCTGGAATGGCCCCTTAAAATGCTCATCAGCTTGTGACACTCTCTGCCTGACCCACACCACCTGCCCAGCCCCCTGAGTGAGTTTCGAACTTTTATGTAGGGAGAATCCAACCTCGTCCTTTCCTAGATGAGACAACAAAATCCCACACTCCAGTATAAATGTGCTACTCAAAGCCCCTTTTTTATGGCCAGAGTTGGGGATTAGGGTCAATATCCTCACCAATTTCCTCTTGTGGGATGCTGGGGATTCTATTGGGCTAGGCTCTTTCTTCATGGGACCCCAAACTTCACCACCAGAAGAGGAGGACCTAGATCCTCCTAGATCCTATTTAGAAACCCGAGCAAAGCCTACCGAAGCACAGGCAATCTCTGCTCTTGCTCTTGGGGTTGTCTCCTGGGCAGACACATCTGCAGAGCAATTTCCTTGACTCTCTGAGCCTCACCATCCTAATCTATGCAGTGAAAAGAAAAACATTGCTGATTCATGAGGTTGTTTGTAAAACAGGGTGTCTGGCACCTGAGACATAGGAAAGCTGCATAAGGAAGCACTAAATACTATTATTGACACAAAAGCTACACAACGATGGAGTCAAACGTACCAATGACCAAAGAAGTCAACATACCATGGCACAGGCCAGGACACAACAACTTTTTCTTCTGTTGTACATAAGGTGGCCGTGAGTCGGAACTGACTCATCAACTGACAATCGTGACAACACGTACTATTTATGATGTTTTTTTCCCAATATGTTTGTACCTCTAAGAGCACCGTTGCTGTCTTGCCTTTAAAACGGTCCGTGTTCTGCTTCTGCCAATCTCCAATTTGTATAGAAAGCAATTAAGAGTGTCACCTACTGGGGCAGTGATTTTAGGTAAAGTTCTTAAAACTTGTTAAACCTCGGTCTTCTCGTCTGTAAAATAGGGCTATTACTAGCACTCACTCGTTACAGTTGTCATGATTTAAATGAGATAATGCAAGCAGCTTGCTTGGCTACCTAAAGGGCCTGGCATCCAGTGACAAGAAACCTGAATTTTGACTCATCAAAGCAGGGTCGCCACCTAGTGGCTAAAGTGGGTAGCTGCATGCTCTACTGGGCATACCAGAAAACAATGTCAAAAAATAAGGCTCCGGTGTACAAGGGATAAAAAAACCAAACCCGGCGCTCTCGAGTTGATTCTGCTTCATAGCGACCCTGTAGGACAGAGTAAAGCTGCTCCACAGAGTTTCCAAGGAGTGTCTGGCAGATTCGAACTGCCAACGTAGCACTTAGCAGACGTAGCACTTAACCACTATGCCACCAGCAGTGATGGGTAGAAGGTTCTGATTTGAAGATGGGCAGTGAATTCAGAAAGAGGTGGTTGACCACTCAGTGACCTAAGCAAGGGTCCCCAAGTTCATTCCTGGACCGCTGTTGGCCATTGCACTCACCCGTCACGGCAAATCGGGCTTTCTAGCTTATTTGGGCTTTGGCCAGCTAGATCTGGAATAAACTGCTTTATCCCTGGGTTCTGCTCACGGTTGTTTGGCTTACTGCTTGACCACTGACTTAGTGAGGATTTCCAGCTTCCAGACTCAATATTTAGTTGTTGAATACTATGTATGTTTGTAACCCAACAAAGAAGATCTGACTCTAGCTAAAGCTAGCTGGTCTTGCCCCAGCTTTGAACAACAGCTGCTTTTCTCTGCTTGAAAATATGTAGCCAGTTAGAGCAGCCTGCTAGATTCTGGCATAAACTGTTCTGGACTCAACTTCTAGAGACCTGGGAACTAACCCTCCCCTGCCCAGAAGGAACCCAAACCACAGCAAGATGGCATCACGGAGTTCTGCTACCAAATTGGGCTGCCAGTCTATAAAAGCGCCCTGTGCTGATATCTAAATATGTCGCTTGAGGCTCCTATCCTCTGTCACTGCTCTCACCCAGTTTCTCAGTTCTCCCCAAGCAAGTGTCAGGATCAAGAGTATAATATTCTTCCCTCAAATAGAAAGAGTGCTGCTAAGATTAGTTTGGTTAAGGGTATGTGATGTTTTCCTCTATCCCAGGAAAGGCCACACCCTAAAAAGGGAGCTTTCGCCACACTGCATCTTCCTCCTAGGTTCCCAGAGAGATGAGACAAAATGCTGCTGCAAGAGTGACACTCCTTTCTTGCTTTCTTTAGATTTCTATTCCTGATGAAGACGACAAGATAAACTGGCTATATTAGTACAATTTCTTTTGGAGGCAAGGAATGGATGCCAACTCCGAAAGAATAATAATACACATAGGAACAGGGGTGAGATAGACAAATAAATAAATAATAGCAACAGGTGAAAGAGAGGCTGTTCTAGAAGTTTAGACAGGACACAGTGGAGAACAATAAAAGGCAGTTTTCCATTGGACCTGGAGGTCAAGGTTGACCAAGAGAAGCCCTGATCCCAGATCTCTGGCTCTGGATTGTTCTACTGACTGAACTCCAACCCAAACTACTTGCCACCAAGTCAATGCTAACTTATAGCAACTAGAACTGCCTCATAGGGCTTCCAAGGAGCAACGGTGGGTTCAAATTGCTGACCTTTTGGCTGGCAGCCATAGCACTCAACTACCATACTGTCAGGGATCCTTTGGAAATCCAGAGGGGTATTTATGATGATAATGATGATGATTAAGAGAAAGTATGCAATCCAAATCAATTTTGCATCTCTGCCTATCTACAACTCTATCTGCTCTCCTCACTCTGTGACAGCACACTCTTCCTTTTTACTCTTTTAGTATTCTTTCGATGAATACCTGTCCCCTCCTCTTCACCCTCTCCTTCCCATCTAGAAAGAAACCAGTAGGACAGCCTCCTGTACATGTATAAGACCATAAAATACACACACCAAGTGCTCACACTGTGTCCCCAGTCTTGTCTGAAGAGTTAACTTTAGTGCTGGTTTCAGGTCTGGGGCAGCAGCAAGTCTAGGGATCATGTTCCCAGGAGATTCTCCAGGCGGTTGGACCATCAATTCTGGTCTTTTAATAGTTATTGAACTGCCCACCTCTTTCTCATGCTATATCAGGGCCTCTACATTGTGCCCACCGTCACAGCTGCCTTTGGTGATGGCCAGGCACCATCTGGTTCTTCTGGTCTCATGCTGATGCAGCCTCCCATTCACATGGGTCCTTCTGTGTCCTGGGCTCATTTTCCTCATGTCTTTGATGTTCTTGGTCATCATCTCTTTCAGACGGGTTGGGACCAATTGGCATTCCTCAGATGGCAGCCTGCTAGCTTTAAAAACCCCAGATGCCACTCACCAATATGGGATTCAGGAGACTCTCTTAGCAAAAGTCTAATTGACCTCGTCGTCCCCTGAAAACATAGTCACCAGACCGGAAGGGTATTTAAATCATAGCATGTTGCCTGTTACTCCCAAGATCACTCCCATACTGCCTTTTACTGTGAGCTCAACTCAGACACAAGTAAGAATAACACAGCCAGCTTTTGTGGTGGGTGGGCCTTTGGCTCAGTGACTGGGAGATGTGGCTGTGTGGGAAGATGTGCCTGTGTGGTGAGGTGTGGTAAAATTGTGACAGCTAGAGGGGCCTATGACCTGCTGAAAGAAAGAACCGCCTGAGGAGACAGAGACTGAAAGTTCATAATTTCTTTTTGACCAAACGACACCCATGACCTCCTGCAGAGGAGGAGTCCCACTGTGTGGAGAATAGCCAAGAGCACAACAGTGCGGGCCACCAGAAGCAGCGACTCTTAGATAACAACCCACTGCATAGCTTGCAAGTGTCATATGGTTGCCGATAAAAACATGACTTACGCACACAGGCACTGGTTGGAACAATGCTCTACTCACACACACAGAAAAGAACAAGGTTGGATTTCACCATGGCTATCAGCCACCCAAGGCCTGCAGTCTCTCCCATAGCAGCCGATGCAGACTGATGGTCTGTGCACACCCCAATTATGTTGCAGAAGAGAAAGATCCCATCCCCCCTCCTCCAAGAATAGATATAGAAGTGGGATTGGCCAGGTAGCACACAGTGCACACACTTAACTACGCAGTTTCTGAGAATGTTGACATGTGCTGAAGACAAGAGGGGAGCGATGTGCTGACAGCCCACCGGCTGCCACAGGATTCTTTGAATCAGGGCATCCCAATAAGAGGGAGTCAGCCCACATTCTCATTCATCCAAGATACCAAGTCAATACATCCAGTCCTAAGCACAATGTTCATTTGCAGGTCACAGGGAAAACATACCAAGCTGCACTCAGACTTCCTCCTTCCTTCCACATTCTCATTTTTTCCCAGCAAATATTAATGAGCACCAAATTTGTGTCAGGCACTGTTCTAGGTGCTGGAGGTAAAGCTGAAGACAAAACAAAGATCTATGCTTTTGTGGAACTCAAATGCCAAAGCAGAAATGTAGATGATAAATAAGAAAAAAAGCAAACACATACTACTTTACTTTAGGGTAAGTGCTAAGTACAGAAAGAAATGGCAATGTGACATTTGAATATAGATCCAAAGACAGTGAGGGATCAAACCATGTGGCTATCCAAGAAGAGACTTCTCAGGAGGGGGAAAGAACAGGTGCAAGGCCCTGAGGCGGGACTACGTCTGGAGGGCTCCTGGAGCAACAAGGAGGCCAGGGTGGTCAGGGTGGGTGAGTGGGAGGAGAACAACAGGAGATGTCAGAGATCTACTGGGTGGGCCAGACAGTGAGCATCTTGTGGCCATCTGAAATGGGAGGCACTGGGGGGTGTTGAGCAGACAAGTTGGTGTGTGCCGTCAAGTTGATTCCAGCTCACGAAGACCTGACACAGTGTTTCTGAGACCGTGAATCTTTACAGGAGTAGATCACCAGGTCTTTTCTCCCACCAAGTGGCTGGCAGGGTCAAATCACCACCACGATTCCTGAGCAGACAAGTGACAATATCTAAATCATGCTTAATGGGATCACTCTATATGGAGAGTGATATGGAGACTAAAGGGGCAAGGATGAACACAAACAAGGGTAGAGGAAGGAGTCTGTAATGGATTGCACTGTGTCCCCCCCAAAATATGTGTAGCCAAGTGGCTGGGCCAGGATTACCTGTATTCTATGGTTGTCCTCAATTTTGTGATTCTTCCTGTGCTGTATGTTAGAGGATTAGGGTGGGACTGTAAATCCCTTCATAAGATCACCTCCCTGCTCCACTGTAAAGGGAGTTTCCCTGGAGTATGGCTTGCCCCACCCTTAATCCTTTCATCTTGCAAGAGATCAAAGGAAAGGGAAGCAAGCAGAGAATTGGGAACCTCACACCATCAAGAAAGCAGCACCAGGAGAAGAGTGCGTCCTTCAGACCTGAGGTTTCTGTGCCAAGATGCTCCGTGGACAAAGACCGATACAATAGTGGACTTTCCTTGAGAGCCAACAAGGTAGAAAGCCTTCCCCTGGAGTGGACATCCTGAATCTGGAATTGTAGCCTACTGGACTGTGTAAGAATAAACTTTCCTTTGTTAAAGCCATCCACTCTGTGGTATTTCAGTCAGAGCAGCCCTAGCTGACAAATACTTCACTTGCTTCCATTTAGGAAGCAAGTGATGCTTATGGCTTGCATGGGGCCAGGGAGATGGATGGGCAGGAGAACAGCAGTGGAAAGGGTTAGAAGTGCTAGCAGTTCAAAGAGGACTCTGCTGGTGACAAGTCCCACAGGGATGCCACCAAGACATCTCTTGTGTAGCATTTACTACAGATGTAATTAATTGCATAATCGTTTGGTTTTTATCTTCACACCTGATCCTCTGACAGACCACAAGCTCTTTGATGTTGGGAAGCATACCTGTCTTTTTGATTTTGTATCTATCCCAGTATCCAGTGCAATGCCTAATACATAGAGGAGACTCAACATATGTATACATGGATGTATGGATAGATGGATAGATGGATGATGGATGAATAGTGGGTAGATGAATAATGGGTAGGTGGATGGATAGATGGATGGATGGGTGGGTGGATGGGTGGATGGATGGGTGGGTGGGTGGATCAGTGGATGCATGGGTGGGTGGGTGGATCAGTGGATGCATGGGTGGGTGGATGGGTGGACGGATGGGTGGGTGGGTGGATGGATGGGTGGGTGGGTGGATCAGTGGATGGATGGATGGGTGGGTGGATGGAAGACAGCTGTAGAAAATTCAGTCTCCCTACTTTCCCTTATTCAAACTATGGAGTTGGGGGCAGTCAATTTCAGAGTAATTCTTGGAGCTGACCACTTTGCTAAGGATATTCAAGAGTACCCCCTCTTACCCCACCCCAAAAATGAGGACACAGCTGAAACCCTGGGAAGGAGAGTGAGTCAGGAGGAAGCCAGAACTGCTGCCTCTCTTCCTATCAACACAACTGAAGCGAGAGACATTTGAAAAACCAGGATTTGGGCACTGTGAGGAATTTTCTGTTTGTGTGAAACATCTGCTGACTTAGGGTTTGGCATGTAGTTCTTTTCATAAGCACTTTTTACATAACACTGCATAAAGAGGACTCCAGGGATCCTCTTCTCCCACATCACACATACACACATATTTCCAGGAGCCCTATGAGAATAGGAGTTTGTCAGTCAGGAAGACGTTCCTAAAGGGACAGTTGTGCGGGTGACATTGTGGCAAGGTTGCACTTCGTGTGGGTTTTATATCCAAATGTTTGTCCAAGGACTCAGCACACTCCCTTCTCCCTCCAAGGAAGAAGCATATGCCCAGTGAAAACCTTTTTTATTGTTAAATATCCAGGTACACAGAGGGTACCCAGCTGTTCCCAGACTCCTCTCTTAGCTATGCCTCAGCTATAGCCACACGGAGACTGAAGACAGAAAACTTATCCAAAACAAAACCCACGTTGACTACCTCAGCAGATAATTCTTGGGACTGGTTAGTCATGCAATTCCAAGTCTGGGCTAGTGTGCCCACAAAAGCTTCTTCTTTCCAGTGCCGTCATTCAGCAACTTTGAAATCAATAGACAGCCATAAGAAATGAGAAGCCGTCATGACCACAGCCTTGAGTAAGTGACTGTGGTGTTTAGGAGCCTGCTAGTGGGTTGGGGGTAGGAATCCGAAGTCAAATGAGTGCATGTTTTCTCCTTTTCTCATAAAGATATCTGCATGGCACAACACAGCAGGTAAATACATATGTCTGTATCTTTCTTCTCTGTCAATGTCTGTCTCTCACTCTCACACACACTGGGTATTTCTTTTGCCTTTATAAAGCATTGGCAAGCATTGTACAATGATAATGATGTCTGAGACAGCCAAGGAGAGAGGGGGAAAAATGTCTGCAAAAGGAAGAAACAAAGATCAACATCTGGGACAAAAGTTCAGGGGAATATCTTAAGTTATCATTAAGATGCTGCAAAAAAAGGATGCAGTTCCTTGTTTGCCAGACCAAAAAAAAAACCGTTACATTCAAAATGAAGAAATCAACCCATATGTTTAACTTTGCCTAAGTTAAAAATAAAAGAAAATCTAGAGAGATGTACAAAGGAATACGTAAGTAGTAAATACTGCATTAAAGTTATGTTTTAAATGAATATTCATTGACACTAAATATGCTCATTATGTATTGTTATAAAAAAAGTGAAACAAAACAACATAGGACTTGCAGTTCTTGTAATCTAATAGAATAAATATCTTAAGAAAACCCCTGACACTAAACATGTAGAAATTCTTTTAAGTGGGTAGATAAGTACCTATGCAAATTTTTTAAAAATCTCCAAATGCCAAAATAAAAAGCAAGAGCTAAAATTTGTAGTGATACACTGTGACTGAGGTTATGGTAGGCTTGAGGATATTTTCCAATCTTAGTAACTAAAATGTTTGGATTTTAACAGTCACTTTAGGACAGATCACCAATGCCCTAGACAAACTCATGGAAGGAAAAGTCCCACATACAGCAAAGACCCTCAGAGAACTATGTTTTTGGTAGGATTTTTGACTAGAAAATAATTCCCTACTGGCAAAGACATAAGACTGAGGGAGCCTGTTTGTCTTGGCCTGGATGCTGAATGGGAACTTTTTTCCCCTCAGAATTCATAACCATGAAATTATGCTCATATGGATTTGGGATTTAAATTACACTCCCTATGTGGTGCAGAAAAACTCAAAAAGCTGAAAAATCAGCAGAATGATGCCAGATTGTTAGTATTCCTGAGTGCCTACAAGAAGTTGCAAATTCTATCTAGAGGTCCCACTCTCAACCCAGGCCTGCCAAGAATTCACATGTAATGCTTCACTAAACATTATCTCAGTAGTTAAAAACTACAAAACATAATAATAAATAAGCCAGCATGAGCAAAAATAAGCAGAAACAGCAAGCAGCAGAATTAGACCCCTAATAACTTCATAAAATATAACAACCAGGTTATGAATATAAAATATTTATTTTTTAAATAAAAGGGAGAAAGAAGAAAAATATTCAAAAACAGCAAGCAAATTTGACTTAGTAAATTACCTAGATACAGCTTCTGGGGGAAGGGGACTATTATTTAAATTAATAATTCAATGAACAGATAAACCGGCACATTAAAAACAGCTGCAGAGAAAATAATGACCAAGAAAATATACCTGAAAAAACTACCCAGAATATTACACACAGAGATAAAGAGATAGAATATTACAAATGGTTTGGAGACACTGACTCTAGAACAAATATCTAATTATATTTATAAAATAATGCAATAGAAAGAATGAAGAAAAGCAATCCTTGCAGAGATAGCAGATAATTTTCCAAAATTGATAAAGAAATTAATCCTTCAACTCTGAGAGGATAGAAATCCAAATTTTATAAAAATCCACATATGTATACATTACCATGAAACTGAAGAATAAACTATTTCCCTTTCCTTCCCTCCCATGTTTTCCACTTCCCTCCCCTCCTTTCCCCTTCCTTTTCCTCTCCTCCCCTCTCCTCCTCTTCCTCTCTTCCCCTCCTCTTCCCTTCCTTTCCCCTGGCCCCAAGAAAGGGGATCTTACAAACAGCCAGAAATAAAAGACATGGAAATATGAGTGACAGAAGACTTACCAATAGCAACAATGGAAACCTGTAGACAGTGGAATGAAATCTTTAATCAGATGAGAGAAAATAGCCGTCAACATATAATTACATACCTAGCTAAACTGTCATTCTTCAACAAGGACTAAATACCATTATTTAAGACAAAATTTGAGAATTTTCTTCACTAAGGAATGAATGAAAGTATTAGTTTTTAAAGAAAGAACTAAAAGTCCCAAAAAAACACACATACAACCAGGTTTGTAGAATCAATGTTCCTACATAAATCTGGTCAGAATCATAATAGCATTAGCCATCTCAGTGATGTCTACAGTGGGGAGGGATATGAGGAGGGATGTGTGTTCTTTGTGAAGATGCTAATGGAGTGCAATGGTTAAAAAGTTTAATCACTAACTGAAAGGCTGATGGTTCAAAACTACCAGTGGCTTCCTTGGGAGAAAGATGAAGCAGTCTCCTTCTGTAGAGATTTGCAGCCTTTAGACACACTGTGGGATCACTGTGAGTCAGAACTGACTCAACAGCAGTGATTTTTTTTGGTTTTTTAAGGTGTGCAGAAGTTCTCCCACTGATGCATGAAGGTCCATAAAATCTTTGCCACTGGTATTTTAGAACGCTCATTATGACTATGCTCAACAGCTCCCTCTGTTGCACCTAAGGCACTCTACCCTCTGAGTGTACTTAATCTTCAACTTTCTCCTCCTTCAAAGCCATAGAATTGTTTACTTTTAAGGTAAGCTTTCACATTCGTATGCCAGCCTTCTAAATGTCTGCAATTCTGGATAAATTAGACTGATAGCTCACATGAGCAGCAAGTGTATTTAAGGCATTTTGCTATCAATCACAACTGTAGTTTCCTTTGTCTTGTGAAAACATCTTCCAAGAGAAAATAAGAGCACTGACAGCTTTTATTAATTATTTTTCTTTGGCCCTTAACTCCATGAGTAGAATTGTCCAAGACCTAGGAACCTCAGATAAATCTCCAGGAATTAAGTCATTTAAAAGGTCTGTATCTGAGACTTAAAATCAACATAATGGCTTAGTCAGACACACCAAGCTGTACCTCTAGAGCAAAGACCCATGAAACCAAGTGAAACAGATACAGATCACAATCCTGAAACCCTGAGAATCAAATGAAAGGATAAAGAGCTAGATCAAACACCACCTAGAAAAAGACACTGACTGAAAATAGTGAACAATAAGAGACAAAGAAGAGAGACCTTGTCAACTAGCCCGGCACAGCCTGACCATTTCAAAACAAAGACAGTAGCAATCCTGAGTGAGGAAAGCAGAAGACAGCTTCATGAAATTGCCAGGAGGGCACAGAGTAAATGTGTAGATGTACCTGTAGTGAAATGTACACCTGATTGCTACCGCAGCCAACTGGAAGAGCCCAGGCACCCTCATCCAATGACCAGAGGAGCACATTCACCCTCTCCCTATCTTCCTGGTGATTAACAGCATAAACCCCTCATCCATGCAGCCCAAACTGCTGTGCACCAAGGTACAAGTTCCATCTCCCTCCTAGCCATAATCACCACCCTCTACCACTCACCTTATCTCCCTGCCACCAACCCCATCAAGCAGGATAATTGGAGAAATATGCAGAGGTCAGCTCACAAATCCCTACTATGCCATGTGACAAATGTCAAACTTTATCTTATAATTGGATTTCAACACAAAGGATTTTGATCTAGGAAGTAGCATAAGAACACCTCATGTCAAAAATTACGAGATGTATCCACTACGGCATAGAAGTGTAATTTTATAGCTTTGTTGTTGTTATTAGGAGCCATCGGGTCAGTTCCAACTCAGAGCAACCTTAGGCACAACAGAATGAAGCGTTGTTTAGTCCTGTGCCGTGTTCACAACCGTTTTTATGCTTTAAGCACATTGTTGCAGCCACTATGTCAATCCATCTTGTTGAGGGTCTTCCTTTTTGCTGATCCTCAACTTTACGAAGCATGACTTCCTTCTCCAAGGTGATCCCTCCTAACATGTCCAAAATACGTAAGATGCAGTCTTGCCATCCTTGCTTCTAAAAGAGCACTCTGGTTATACTTCTTCCAGAGCAAATCTATTTGTTCTTGTGGCAGTCCATGGTACATTCAATATTCTTCTTCAACACCGTGATTAAGAGACATCAATTCTTCTTCTGTCTTCCTAATTCATTGTCCAACTTTCTAAATGCATATGATGCAATTGAAAATACCATGGCTGGGGTCAGGTGCACGTTAGTCTTCAAGGTGACATCTTTACATTTCAACACTTTAAAGAAGTCTTTTGCAGCAGACTTTCCCACGGCAATGTATCTTTTGATTTCTTGATTGCTGCTTCCATGGGTGTTGATTGCAGAACCAAGTGAAATGAATTCAATCCTTTCTCCATTTATCATGATATTGCTTATTGGTCCAGTTGTGAGGACTTTTATTTTCTTGATGTTGAAATGCAGTCCATAGTGAAGGCTATGGTCTTGGACCTTCATCAGTAAGTGTCTCAGATCCTCTTCACTTTCATGAAAGCCCTGGTGGTGTGGTGGTTAAGTGCTCCATCTGCTAACCAAAATGTTGGCAATTCAAACCCCCAGCTACTGCTAGGAAACCTTATGAAGCAGTTCTACTCTGCTGTATATGGTTTCTTTGAGTTGGAATCAACTTGATGGCCACCGTTTTGTGGTGTTTTGGGAGGAGTATTTGTTTAATGAACTAGGAGGATGTGGTCCACTGCAAAGTAAGGAATTAAACCCTAGTGTATCATTGTATCAGTCTCCCATAGGTCAAAGACTTGTGGCATAGAATTAACACAAAATTGAGCTCTGGAACTTCAAGAAATACCAGCAGGCTCCCAGAACTAACCCACAGCCACAGTGCAGGGGCATTTATTGAGAAAGTTACTTATCAGGGTTGACGACTTCTGAAGTTGAATTTGTCAGCCTACTCTGTCAGCCACTCATTAATCAGCAGAAAGTTCTCTGGGCCTTGATCATTATCGCCTTATTAGCATATCATTAATTTCTGTGTCACTCAGAGGTCACTGACCATCACTGTGACACAATAATTTCTAAAATGTGGGTAATGGACTCATTTAAATTTTTGAACAGAACTGAGAAGACAAGGTTCCAAATAAATAAAGTTAATAGAACAGATAACAGAAAAAAAAAACTCTTTAAATAATAGATAACATTTTACACAGTGAAAAAGATAATGTCAGAAATTCCAGGTAAGGAGACCAATTAAAGGGGGAACTGTCCAGCAAAGGCAAATCCATAGAGGCCACCAGAAGATTAGTGGTTGCCTTGGGCTGGAGGTGGGAAAGAAAGTTAAGTGTCAGAGGTCCCGAGGGATGTTGTTGGAGGTGAAAGAAACGTTTTGAAGTTAGTTTATGAAAATGAGCACACAATTGTGTCAAGTTTCAAAAACTCATTTCATTATACCCTTAAAGCAGGGAGTTTTTATGGCACATAAATTATACCTCAATAGAGTTGATTATTTTAAAAAGTGTTCACATATCAAGGCAGAAGCAGCATTTGCTCAGACACTACTTTCAATAGCTTGGGGCCCAGTCACATCAAGAATTAAGGGAAGACTTAAAAAAGAACTTATGGCAGAATGTTGACAGCAGCACAACTGTTGAACTTTTTTATTATAGAAAATGTGAAACACATAGAGAGAAAACAGTATAACAAACCTGCCCACACGTGCACTCATTATTACAGTTATCAACTCTTAGCCAATTTTACTTAATCTCAGACCCCAGCCACTCCACCCTGCTTCTAACACTAGATTATACTCCACTACTTTTTTATTGGTCAAATACATATTAAAGTAGACAAAGTGCTATAATAACTCCTCATAAACCTGTCTCCTAGCTTCAAGTATTATCAACTCATGACCAATCCTGTTTCCTCTAAATATATTCTCTCCCTCTATACCTGCATTATTTGCAAGCACAACTCAAATGTTATATCATTTCATCTACAAATACTTCCTGAAGTATCTCAGTAGATGAGAACTTCATTTTTTAAACATATCCCTAGTATCATTGTCACACCTCCATAAAACTAACAATATTTCCCTTATATCATTCAATACTTAGTGTTCAAACTTCCAGTTGTGCCACATACATCAAAAGTATATTTTTTATGAGCATGTTTGAAACAGAATCCAGTGAAGGTCCAGTCATTGCTTTTGTTGATGTGTCTCTCAAGTTTCTTTTAATCTTCTCCTCAGTGCCACCAATTTTTCTTCTTCTTCCTTGAAATTCCTTTGCTGAAGAAATCAGGTCATTTGCAGAATTTTTCACAGTCTAAATTTTGCAGTACTATTTTTAATAGCAAACTGTTGGAACCAATAGATGCTGTCCATCAAAAGGAAATCAGTTAAATAAATGGGATGTAACCATGTAATGGAATTCATAAAAGCTATACGATTAATTTACACTCACCAGAAAGAGGCAACCGATATTTATGAGGCATATACCATGTTCCTAGTTCTAATCTAGGTGCTAAAGGTAGAACAGCAAACAAAATAAAATCCCTGCCTCCTTGGAGCCTGTACTGTAATGAAGTGTGACAGACAATAAATATAAATAATTCCAATGCATAGTATGTAAGGTGGTGGCACATGTGATGTAGAAGGATATAGCAGAAGGAATAAACTGTATGAGGAATGGTAAAGGGATGCATCTTAATTACTGTGGTGGTTAAGATTGTGTGTCAACTTGGCTGGGCCGTGAATCTCAGTGTTTATATGTAATCACTCCCATGACGGAATATGCTGTGAGTAGTCCATCATTTGAAAAGAATTTCCTTGGGAGTGTGGCCAACATCCAAATACAAGCAGACATTCTGGCTTTTTTGCCTCCTCTAGATCTATCCACGCAGTTTGTCTGACCTCCAGTTCTTGCAACTTGAGCTATAAACTTATTTGCCAGTCTTGGTATTCACAGGTCTTCACAGCCTGTGAACAAGGAGCCTACTCTCCATCTGGTCACTCTTGGATTCACCAGCCCCTGTGGCTATGTGAATCAAGAGAAGCCTCTATCCTGACCCATTAACTTGGGACGTTCCAACCTTCACAATTGCGTGAGGCATTTCCTGATGTTTCTCTCTACATATATTTATACCCTTCAGTGGTTTTTGCTTCTCTAGCAGATTTAGCCTAAGACAGTTACCTAGCACTGCTATAACAGAAATATCACAAATGGATGGCTTTAACAAAGAGAAATTTATTCTCTCACAGAGTCTGACTTTATGATGCCAATTGCAGGGGAAGACTTTTTCTCTCTGTCAGCTCTGTAGGAAGGTCCTTGTCATCAATCTTCTCCTTGTCTATAAGGTTCTCTACATAGGGACACCAGGTTCATAGGATGCACTCTATTTGTGGCACTACTTTCCTGGTAGTATGAGGTCCCCCTGTCTTTTGGCTCGCTTTTATATCTCAGAAGAGACTGGCTTCAGACACAAGCTAATTTTGTAGATTGTATTCTGCCTTATTCACATAACTGCCTCTCATCCCATCTCAATACATCATATCATAGAGGAAGGACTTACAATACATAGGGAAATCACATCAGATGACAAAATAATGAATAACAACATAATACTGGAAATCTTGAACTAGTCAAGTTGACAGACTTTTTTGGAGAGACACAATTCAATCTATTAACAGGAAGATTGTAATTTCAAAGAAGAATGTCAAAAAAGATAAGGCGACATTTGAGCAAAGACATGAAAGAGATAATAAGCAAGCAAGTTAAACTGGGAGAAGAGAATCCTAGACAGAAGAAGCAGGCCAGTGCAAAGGTCTTGGGGTAGGAGTGTGCCTGATGTATTCAGGGAAAAGCAAAGAAACCAGTGTGGTGGGAAGTAGTGAGGGGGCAATGGAGTGGAAGGTAAGGTCTAAGAGGCACCCAAGGGTCTGATTATAGTGGGCCTTCCAGGCCATCACAAGGATGTTGATATTGGCTGTGAGTGAGATGGGGCCCCCGGAGAATTTCAAGCTGAGAAAAAGGCCACAGGTACTTCATTTACACAGTAAGCTACAGATACTTCATTTGCATAGTTTATAGACCAATCCCTAAAATGTGTACTCCAATCACAGGGCAGGCTGCAGCCCAAGATCAGACAAAAAATATCAAGCCAAGTTGTTTACAGCTTACCTAGGAAAGGTCAATTAACCCAGACAAAAATAACACACCGTCTAAGGTAAATAACCAGGGCAAAGTAACTCCTCAAAAGCCTGGAGGAAAAATCTCTCAAACTATTTCCAACAAACCCAGATAAAATACCACATAAAAGAACTCATTTCATCACAGTTTGCCATGAATAGGAACTGACTCCATGACAATGGATCTGAGTCTTTGGTTTCTTTGTGGAACAACCCTCCCTCCTTGCCCTTCTTATCCTACCACCAACCACTAAGTCCAAGGAGTTGAGGAGAGGCTGATCCTAACCTTCCACTCCAGCAAACAACTCAGCAATAAGGACACTGCTGCATGCCCTTGGCCACAGTGATTGGTTCAGAAGTCAGCAGGTGGTCCAAAGTGAACCAACCAGAGGCAACAAGTGTCATCTCTAGGATTTTTCTGGAACCACTAGGGAAAGGGCACTATCTTTAAGCTAGATGAATGTGAGCATGGAGCCACACAGAGACTGTTTTCCTAAAGAGTGACTGCCTGAAAAAAAAACAACCTGGAGAGTTCAACAGAACCCAAATGTATTCCTGATGCCATTGTCTCAGCCCCAAATCCAACCACATCTGGATGGTGCCCTGCTACCATTCCTGACCATTTCATCAAAGATTCCACAGAAGGATCCTGATCGAAGTGGGGGAGATGTAGAACAAAATTTCAAATCTCAAAGACTCCAGCTTTCCTGGGGCCATGAAAGTTGACAAACTCCTGAAACTATTGCCCTGAAATAATCTTTAAACTTTAAACCAAAAATTTCCCCTGGCATTTTCTTAAGACTAAACAGTAGTTTAGTTTACCTTAACTAATAAAAATGTCTGCCTTAAGAGTTATGCTCTTTTAAGAACTACCTATATGGGATCAAACTGACAACAGTATCTTGCAAGATCAGATAATTTAGGGGGCAGTGAATTTGTGTTAAGGGGGGAGGGACAACTCAGAAAACGAAGGTAAGAATGATTGCACAATTCAAAGAATGTAAGCAATGTCACTAAATGGTACATGTAGAAACTGTTGAATTGGTGTATGTTTGCTGTCTATATTTTCAACAACAAAAAACAAATAAACAAAAAACAGTTGCCACTGAGTCAACTCTGATCCATGATGATTCCATGTGTGACTTCAGTTGTGTTCCACAGGGTTTCCAATGGCTGATTTGGGGGGAGTAGATAGCCAGACCTGTCTTCAGAGGTGCCTCTGGCTGCATTAGAATCTCCAGTCTTTTGATTAACAGCTGAGTGCATTAACCATCTGCACCACTCACGGACTTGTAAGAAGAAAAGAAAAAAATGGTTTTAGCTAATAATATGATGAAGTGTGACAGGCTCCTTTGGGTTGGGTGGCCTTCCATCAAAATGTCAAAGGAGTTGGTCACATGCAAATTCAAGGTAAAAGGTTCCAGGTGTACCAATGGTGAGCACAAAGGTCCTGAGATGGGAATGAGATGAGTGTGTTTTAGCACCAGAATGAAGATCCAGGTGGCAGAAAGAAAGTTAACAAGAAAAAAAGTCAAGTAGCACTCAGATCACAGAAGGCCTTAAGGAGTAGTATTTAGGTTTTATACTAAGTCAGACAGACACGCATTGGAGGATTTCAAGCTGGGGAGTGATGTACCTTGCAGTTTAAAAAGCTAGTTCTGGTTGTTAGGTGCAGAAAAGATGGAAGCAAGGAGACCTGCTAGGAAGCTTCATCATAATGCTGTTGAGTGGTGACAGTGATTGGACTAAAGAGGAGACAGAAAGAATCAGACAGGTTCCAAATAGCTAGTGAAGACCAAGAATCCAGGACTTGCTGATCTATTGGGTATTGGTACAAAAAAGCAGTGAGGTTGTGACGACTTCTAGGTTTTTGGCTTCATGGATGTTGTTGTTATTAGGTGCCACCACGTAGGTTTTGACTCACAGCAAGCCTACATACAACAGAGCAAAACTCTGCCCACCTGTGTGCCATGCTCACGATTGTGGCTAGGCTTGGCTCCATTGTTGCCGCCACTGTGTCAAACCATCTTGCCCCGGGTCTTCCTCGTTTTCGCTGACCTTCTACTTTACCATGATGTTTTTCTCAGGAAAGACAGCAAAGAAAGAAAAGATCATAAGGGACATAAGAAGGGACACTGAAACTGAATGGATGGCAATGCCATTTATTGGGGAGGGAAAGAAGGAAGAGCAGACAATTTATGGGCAGATGACAGATGAAAAAGGATTCAGGGTAGAGGGAATAACAAAGCCTCCACATAGGAAAATTCAGCACACATTTCAGATTCTGCTGGTGGTGTGACGTGGTTGGAGTGTGAGGTGTGTGGGGTGGGAGGGAGGACTGGAAAAAGTCATTCAACAGAACAAGCAACACAGAAAAAATTAGGTCTGAGAGAAGGATAACTGAGTCAGCCTTGGACCTGTGAGGTTGGAGGCGGCTGAGTAACCTCTTGGCAGAAAGCTATATTGGCAATTAAAAGCAGTTACCTGGAGTTCCAGAGAGAACTAAAATCTTCCAATTTAGACTCATGGGGGTCAAAGTTACAGGCATGGGTGAGGTCACACAGGAACACAGGCCTGAGTGATGAGACTCCGTTGAGAGCAGAGTCCTGGAAATAGCAGGGTCTGAGGGCAGAGGAGGAAAGAGATAGAAAAGGAAGGGCAAACAAAAGTCCCTGGGTGTTAGAAATAGTTAACACACTCACCCAAAGCGTGGTGGTTCAAGTCCATCCTGAGGTGCCTCCAAAGAAAGGCCTGGCAATCTACTTCTGAAAAATCAGTCATTGAAAACTCTGTAGAAGAACTAAAAGACCGCAGTTGACAGTCAAAGGCCTGAGAGTTCCCCTGGCAGTGTGGCCCCTAGACGTGATGCTGCACCTGATCATAGACCATTACTGAGGTCAACTCTTTGGACAGGAATGGAATGGACTCGGGAACACAGAGTGACCGTATCATGTGTGCACTTTATGGTTCTATGCATCTATAGAATGTCATCCTACTGGCCTCTTACTGGAGGGGAGTGGAGAGGGTGGAGAGGAGGGGACAGGAGACTGTTAAGAGGATATGACATGTATAGCACAGAAAGGAGGAGTGTGCTGTCACCAGGTAAGGAGAGCAGAGGGAGCTGCAGGTAGGCAGACATGCAAATTTGAATTGCATTGTAAACTTTCACTCAATCAAAATTAAAAAAAGAAAAGAAAAAAACCTCTGTAGAAAACAATTCTACTCTGAGACACATGGAGTTGCCGTGAGTTAGAGTTGACTTGATGGCAACTGGTTTGTTTTTGTTTTCTTAGGACAGCGAAAATCAGGATAATTCAAACTCATAGAAGGCATAAGAGGCAAGGAGGACTTTTGCAAAGTAAGCACTTCAGGAAAGAACAGCCACCATCCTCCTTTTTTGCATCTTAAGTTCTTCCATACAGGAAGTGGCCCCAGGGGTCTGTTCACTTTGTGGGAAGAGCCTCCTGAACCTACAGATGAAATCAAGATACTCCCAGGGCACCAATGCCTTCCTCCCCAGACCTGTTGTTTCTGCTTTTTTCTCTTTTGTCCCATCATTTGTCACACAGCGAGCCTGAGGCTTGGTGACATAGCTATCAGGAGCAAGTGTTCATTCGAAGGCACTCAAAGGCAGTGGTTCTCAAAATTTGCATGCACAACACTGGATAATTTCTAACAATGCAACCCTTACACTAGAGATTCTTAGTGCCAACGTTTGGAATGGGATCCATGAGTTTGAGTCTCAGGCTCCCAGCTCATGTTGATATGCCAGGTGCAGGGACCACACTCTGAAGGGCACTGCTTGAAGGCACTCTGTATTGAAAAACTGACATTTTGTAGACAGGCCTCTGGAGTTATACTCAGATAATAAACAGGACAGAGAATGTTTATTGAGGTTTTGCTGTGTGTTGACAGAACCAGTTGTCATGGAGTCAATTCCAGCTCATGGTAACCCCCATGTGTTGCAGAGTAGAGGGGCACTCCACAGGGTTTTCATGGTTGGGACTGGGCAGAAGCAGATAGCCAGGTCTTTCTTCTGCAGTGCCTCTGGCGGGTTTGAACTGCCACACTTGTGGTTAGTAGTCAAGGGCCAAACCATCTCTATGTGCTTTGGATGTGTTCTTATTTAAACCCAGAACAATGCTTATGAGGGAGATGCAATTATTATTCTTATTTTATTCTCAGAGAGATTAAGTAACTTGCTTAAGGTCACACAGCTTTGGCAGCAATGAGCTTCTAACATAGGTTGCCCACCTTTAGAGCCTGGGATCTTAACCAGTGCATATGTACAGTAGCCAAGCTGAGTCAGGCAATTTCCAGGACCCTAGCATCCTTGCTGGGTGACCCTTAGACCTTATGCTATAAGGAAAGGTCATCCATCCACTGCAACAATGGTTCTCAACCTATTTCCCACTGATGACACACATATTCAATGGAATTCACAGCATACTTCCACACAAAAACCCAAACCAGTTGGCATCAATTCCAACTCATGGAGTTTCAGAGTAGAACTGTATTCCACAGGGTTTTTGATAGCTGTGATCTTTCAGAAGTGGGTCACCAGGACTTTCTTCCTGGATGCCTCTGGGTGGATTCAAACTACCAGCTATTCAGTTACTAGCCAAGTGCATAACTGCGTTTGTGGTTCAGGGATGGTATAAAATCCCTGATGCTCCAACCTGTTGCTTGGAGTCAATTCCGACTCATAGCCACCCTATAGGACAAGAGCAAAACCATCCCATAGAGTTTCCAAAGGCCAGCTGGTAGATTCGAACTGCCAACCTTTTGGTTAGCAGCTGTAGCTCTTAACCACTAGGCCACCAGGGTTTCCAGAGACTCTAACACCAAAAACCAAAAAGAAACCTACTGTCGTTGTGTCAGTTCTAACTCATAGCGACCCTACAGGACTCAATAGGCATAACAAAATTTCTACTGACCCATGGGAAAAAGAAACTAGAAACAACTATAAATCACAAGTTCCAAGCAGCACAATAATTATCACAGTTAAGAAAAAAATACAACAGCCACAATGGATCACTATCAACTATGACCAAGAAGACACAGTCTGCAGGTTGCACGTGATCTTTAACACATCAACTGTCAGGCAAGGGAGTGAAGGCACTGCAAATACACCCTGAAACTCATTCTCAGTGGCAGGCATGGAAAGTAAATAATTTGAAACCTTTGTCTAATCCAATGTCCCCATCTGGATGACACCCGTGGCGTTGCCTGCCTAGCACCCATTCCATCTCCAGTTTTGTCTGAGAAAAAACCCTCCACCTTCCTAAGGAGACCTAAGAAGAGCTGACCCCTCCTATGGCGCCAGCAGTGGACACATGACTGGTTGACCAATAAGACTTGCCAAGGGGAGACTTGCTTCAGGATTGGGCACCCGACTCGGTCAGAGCCAACCAGACTCAAAGCTGGCACTTGCCTCAGAACTGGTAGGAAACAAGCTTTTGTCCTGTTTCTTGGACTTAAAACTGAGAGGGGATAGGCGTGTAGCTTCTGAGGGTCCACACAGGGAAGACAGGTGATCACATAATTCGTCATTCAACTTGGACACTTTTGAGAGTAAAGGAAGAGGCCATTATTCACAATTAGGCCTGGGCAGTAGGCGCGACGTGCAAGTGTCTCCTGCAAACCGGGGATATTGGTCCACCTGGCTACCAAGAATGCTGACATCAAGAAAAGCAGAACTCAGAAAAAGAAACTGGGTCCTGATGATCTATTTTTTAAAAAACAAACTTTATTTTGGAATAATCTTAGATATACATAAAACTTTGAAAATAGTACAGAGTTGCCTTATGCCTTCTTGAACCGCTTTCATTACCGTGGTACCTTTGCCACAGACAAGAAACCAGCCCAGTGTGTTACTGTCAGCAAAACTCCAGGCTTTCATTCAATTTCACTGGTTTTTCCACTAACAGCACCTCCCGCTCCAGGATCGCAGCCAGAACACCAGATTACAATTAGTTGTCAAGTCTCCTTAGAGTTCCCTAACCTGTTTTTTCAGTTTTCTCTGGCTTTGTTAAGACCTTGCGAGTTTTGCCAAGTACTGGCCAGGTATATTGTGGAATGCCTGTCAATCAGGGTTTGTCTAACATTCTTTTTCTGGGCTGAAATATGGCAAGGATTGTGAGGATGGCACAGGACTGGGCGGCATTTCTTTAAGTTGTACACAGGGTGACTGTGAGTTGAAACTGATTTGATGGCATCGAATCAAATCTGCCAGGCGCTCCTTGGAAACTCTTCAGAGCAGTTTTACTCAGTTGTATAGGGCCTCTGTGAGTCGGAAGCGGCTCAACTGTAGTGGTTTTTGTTTTGTTTGGGTTTGGGTTTTAATAACTACCCTGGAAATCCAGGTGAGGTAGTGGTTAACTGTTACAGGTGCTAACGAAAAGTTTGTCAGTTCCGATCTGCTAGGTACTCCCTGGAAATTCTATGCAACAGTTCTGCTCTGTCAGTAGGGTCACAATGAATCAGAATTGACCTGAGGATAGTGGGTTTGGTTAATAACAACCTTAGTGGTGTAGTGATTAAGAGCTAAAGGTTGGCAGTTCAGATCCACTAGGCATTCCTTACAAACTCTATGGAGGAGTTCTACTCTACCCTGTAGGATCGTTGTGAGTTGGAATCGACTCAATGACAATAGATTTCCTTTTTTTTTTTTTTAACAATGACAGTGTCTTTTTTCACAATTAAACTGGAGCTATGGGTTTGGGGGAAGAAGCCCACAGTAGTGTAAGTGCTCTTCACATAATATTGTGTCAGGGGTACATGTCACCAATGTGACCTATCACTGGTGATGTTAACCTTGATCAATGGCCAGTATAGTATCTGCCAGGTTATTCCACTATGTAGATATTTTTCTTCTCCCCTTTCCATTCTCTTTTCTTTGGGAGCCAGTCATTAAGTCCAGTCTACACTCAAGAGAGGGAGGATTTACGATCCATATCCTAGATAACGATGGTTTTCAGCCCCTGGATTCACCTATACCTGAAGCCAAATATCCTCAGCCATCCCAGTTACACAAGTCAACACACTGCTTTTTATTACTAGGATTATTTTGAGTTGAATTTCTGTCACCTGCAAATGAAAGACTTCTAACAATCCTCTATCATGTTTCTTGCCTCCTTGCAATTCATCCTCCACACAGAAGCCAGCAAAATGAATATACGATAAGTTCTCACAACCACTGCTAGGTCACAGCCTATTTGTACATCCTGAGTGATGAACATGCCTTGAGCTCTCTAACTGGTGCAGCCCTCAGGTTTCAACCCCGTCTGCTTCTCTGGGATAATGTACTCTGTCGACCTAACCCTGTCAGAGAAGCATTCTATTTAGACTTGCTGTATTATCACATTTAAAGAACTTAAACGTCGCAAAGCATTTATAGATGTGGTCTCTTTCAGGGGGACAGGGAGCATTTTGCCCCTCTCTGTGACCCAGATCTGAGGTTAATGATCTCGCTAGGGCTGTTAAGTCCATCCTGTGAGGCTGTGCATTTCACAATCAGGAACCCTGAAATACCAGGGCATCCAGCTCCTTCCTCATTCATCCATTCGTTCACTCATTTATTCAATGACTATCCCTTGAGTTTCTGCTGTGTGTCAGGTATTGTGCTAGCCTCATGGTACAGAGGTAAACAAAACAAAAGCCTCACTTCCATGGAGGAGTGTATGGGTGGCTAAACTGGTTAAGCACCCAACTGTTACCAAAAGGTAGGTAGTTTAAACCCACCCAGAGGCACCTAGGACAAAAGGCCTGGCAATTGTCTTCTAAAAGGAAATTCTATTGGGTTGTCATGAGCTGGAGTCAACTCCACGGCAACCAGTTTGTTTGTTTCTTTTACCCTCTGGGAACTTATTTGTAGTGGGAAAACAGATGAAAAAGAAGTAAACAAGGAAATTTCAGATAAGTGCCATGAGAAAAAGAACAGAGACCTGGTAAAAGAATCACTGACGGGGCAAGAGAATAAGAGACTGCCATGGATTAAATTGTGTCCCCCAAAAATATGTGTATCAATTTGATTAGGTCATGATTTCCAGTACTGTAAAGTTGTCTACCATTTTGCCACCTGATGTGATTTTGCTATGTGTTGTAAATCATAACACTATGATATAATGAGATGGATTAGTGTTAGTTACATTGATGAAACTGACAAGATTAGATAGTATCTTAAGCAAACCTTTTTTAAGATACAAAAGAAAAGCAAGCAGAGGGACAGGGTGACCTCATATCACCAAGAAAGCAGCAGCGGGAGCACAGAGCTTCCTCAGGACCCGGGGTCTCTGTGCCTAAGGAGCATCTTGCCCGTGGGAAGATTTGATGACACAGAACTTGCTCCAGAGAGAGAAAGCCATCCCCTGGAGTTGAATTTGGACTTGTAACCTACTAGACCATGAGAGAATAAATATGTCTTTGTTAAAGCCATCCACTGTGGTGTTTCTGCTACAGCAGCACTAGATGACCAAGACAGAGATTTTAGTTGTGGTCTTAAGGAAGATGTCTCTCAAAAACAAGAGGAAAAGGGCCAATTGTGAGAAATGCTAGGGAGTAGATCTTTCCAGGGAAAAGGAACAGCAGTGAAGAAGCCAGAAAGCAAGACAGAAACAGTAAAGACACCAGTGTAACTGTAATATAGTGAGTGGGGACAGGGGGAATGAGAGATTACATTGAAGAAGTGAATATGGGCTGCGTCATATAGCCATGGAAACCAGTTTGGATTCTATCCAATGGGAATTCGGAAAGTCATTGAAGAGTTGTAAGAAAGGCAGCGACATGATCTGATCTATGTTTTTTAAAGATCGCTCTGGCCACGGAATAGAAAGTGGACTGCAAAGTGACAGAGTGAAAACAAGGGAGACCAGTCCCAGGCAAGAGGTAGTTGGGACTGGATCCGGGGAGCTAGCTATGTGCAGGAAGAGAAGAGGACAGATTTGGGATTGCCCATTTTGGACAACAGGACTTGCCAGTGAGTTACAAATGAGGGTGAGGGAAAGGAAGAAATTCAAGCCAACTTCTGAGTTTGGGGCTTGATGGTAGCACTACTGTATGAGTGGCACAGGCTGGGGTGGTAGTGTGGAATTCCGTTTTGGATGTATTACCTTGTGCTTTGTGACATCTGTTAGTCTAAGAGGTAAAGGTGGCAGGGAAAGCAAGGGAGATTCCAGAAGAGAAGAAAACATGAAAAATGGTAGTCTCAGAGAGTGAGGAGGCAGATCTAACAAAGAAAATGTGTTAAGGTTTTAGGGAAATGTTATATGCTCATTTGAAATTTGTGGTCATGAAGTAAATGGAAAGCAAGCTAAATGAGTAATTTCTTTTGTAACGATCAGCCCAAAGCCAGTTCCTATAAGCAGAGGTTAAAGATGTCTCAAATGCCAACTTTTGCAGGCTGCTCTACCACTCCACTGTCTCTAACAGCAACTATTCCCTCTGCCCTCAATACTCTCCCTCTTGTCTTGGGGTTTCTAACTCACTGCAAAGTCTCACAGAACTCATAAACCGTACTTAACGGTTAATGGCCTGTTAGGGAAGTAACCAGGTACAATACAGGATTGGGATCAGAAACATCTCAGGATACAGTTCTTCCATCAGGACAGATTCTTCCCACCTTCTGCTGTCGGGTCCTGCTGGGGGCCTTCTTGGGCAGGTGTTACAACAGCAGCTTCATGATTTGGCAAGCCTCGCCCCAGCTGTCACATATTGGTCCCCTGGTTCCTGCTGTCTTGTACTGTGGTTTTTTGCTGTCTTCCATGGTACAGCTTCTCTCTCTCTCTCTCTCTCTCTTCCTCTCTCTCTCTTTCTCTCTCTCTGTCTCAGCCTAAGGGGATGGCAAAACTAACTAATCCTATTTAAACTTTCATATACCTTACTTTCATGCTCCCCTGAGAGGTCCAAGTATCTTATTTACATTATTGAGAAGCTAGCTAATCCCTCTGGTGGACTATAAACTCTTCATTTGCATAGTTCCAGCCAGTAATTTGGTGGGAGTTACAAAGACCATGGCTAGAAGGGCCATGTTAAGTAATTCACGGCAGTGCACAAGTCTTCCCTGCTGTGCAATTTTCTCCTGTAATATTTAATTGCATGGGTACAAACTGACAGTTGGGTCCTACCCATACTGAGCTTTTGCTAGGCGAATAGATGAAGAGAAGAGTAGAGGATCCTAGAAGATTGTAATGATAGTATGGGACATGGAATCTACATTGGATATAAAAAATAAGAGGCCATTGAAGAGGCTGGATGAAAACTTAACTGGGTCAATGAAGCTACAGTTGTTCTGTCCAATATGTGGCCATTAACCAAATATGGTTTTTAAGGACATGAAATGTGAATTATCTGAATTGGGATGTACTGTAAGTATAAAGTGCACAACAGATTCTGAAGTCTCAATATAAAAAAAAACAGAACGTGAAATATCTCAGTAATTTTTATATTGACTATGTGTTGACATAAAAATGTTTTAGTTCTATTGTATTAAATAAAATGTACTCTTAAAGTTAATTTTACCTAACTTTTTGTACATTTTTAGTGTGACTACCATAACATGTAAAATTATGTGTGTGACTAGCATTTTATTTCTACTGAACAAGACTAAACTTAAGATCTCCCTGAGTTGGAAAATGTTTGGAGTAGAGGTATTAGAGTAGGAGAGGAAACACTGGGCAGAGTGGGAAACTTGAAATCCAGATTTAAGAGGTTGTAGAGTTACTATCAGTGGCAAGAGCCAGGGAACTGGCTATGAGAAATGGTGGCTATGATAGTGTGGGGAGAGAGATCAGGGATGAACAGAAAGACCATGGAATACAGAAGTCAAAGGGTTGCATGAGGTATCTACGTGAGTGTTGACATCACTGAGGATGATGACAAGAGGCAAGGAGACAGAAAGATACTAAAGTCATTAATGACTGAAGGGATGGTTAGGAGGACTGCCAATTAAGTTTGTGAATTCATCCTAGAAAAAGTGCTACATAACTCACTGCTGAATATCACTATAGTCACCTTCAAAGTGCTCCCCTTGGGAAGCTATGCACTGATGCCAACACCTAGTCCATCCTTCAAAGCAATTTTGGAACTCTTTTTCTGGAATGGCCGTCAGAGCAGTTGTGTTCCCCTTGAGGTCCTAAACATCATCAAAATGTCTTCCTTTCAATATTTCTTTTATCTTTGGGTAAAAAAAAAAAAAAGTCATTAGGGGCCAGGTCAGGTGAGTAGGGAGGGTGTTCCAGTACAGTTTTTTGTTTACTGACTAAAAATTCCCTCACAGACAACTATACAACTACATTTGCAAACTTGCCACTATGCACAATGGCCATTCCAGAAAAAAGAGTTCCAAAATTGCTTTTAAGGGTGGACTAGATGTTAGCATCAGTGCATAGCTTCCCAAGAGGAGTATTTCAAAGGTGACCATACTTATGTTCAGCAACAAGGTATGTAGCACTTAAAATGATTAGTTCACAGACTTAATTGTCAGACCTCGTAAAACAGTTACTGTTGGGTTGAATTCAATTCATGGTGACCTCTTGTATGTCAGAGTGGGACTGTGTGCCATAGGATTTTCAGTGGCTAATTTTTTGGATGTAAAACACTAGGACTTTCTTCCAAGGTACCTCTTAAGAAAATCCCATTGCCATTGAGTCGATTCTGACTGATAGCAACCCTGTAGGACAGAGTAGAACTGCACCACAGAGTTTCCAAGGATGAACTGAGAGATTCAAACTGCTGACGTTTAGTTAGCTGCTCCAGCACTTAACCACTATGGCACCAGGGTTTCCGAGGTATGTCTAAGCCAACAACGAAACTCACTGCCACGGAGTCAACTCAGACTCATAACAGCCCTATAGCCTCTAGGTGAATTCAAACATCCAACCTTTTGGTTTTTAGCATCTGAGCACATTAAACATTTGCATCACTCAGAGACTTCAAAGGGATAGTAGGTGATGACTTTGAGGAGGAAGAGCTGGTGCCAGAATCTGAGGAATTCAGTTGCAAGTTTCAGTGATTATTTTGAAAGTAAAAGGAGATGGCATGTTTTAGAAGTGGCAAAGGAAAACCCAGAGTTACTTGAGGAAAAAGAGCAACCTACACTTGGGAAGCTTAGTCATGAAACTAGGAGACTACTGGGTTTAAGTTAAGGCAAGAAAATGTTTGGAGAAGAGGTTGAGACTGTAGAGATGTTAGCTGGTCACAGACTTGGAAATCCAGAGGGCACAGAGAAGACATTTGGGAAGGAAGGCAAGAGACTACAGAGAGTGTATAGATCCAAGATTCTGAGATGATCTAGGATGCCCGGATTTCTGGTGGTGAGTGATGTCATCACAGACATGTGGTGAGAAAGCATTTGTCTTGAAGCCTCCTGAAGTGAGTGCATAATCAATTGAAGCTGTAGTCCTGAGAACTTGTTTGATGGTTTGAAAGGAAGGCAAGAGTCTCCAAGTATCTACCATTCTCGCTGATTCTAAGAGATGTTCTAAAGTAAAAATAATAATAATTATTATTAAAATGCCAAGGTCCAGGAATAACTACGGTTTGAGGTGACATTGCTATCGTGACCAAGAGTTACAAAAGGCTCTTGACTGAACCGGAAACCTGGTGGGCACAGCAGTTAAAAGTTAGGCTGCTAACCTAAAGGTCAGCAGTTTGAATTCACCGGGCACTCCTTAGAAACCCTATGAGGCAGTTCTACTCTGTCCTGTAGGGTCATTATGAGATTTAACTGACTCAACAGCAGTGTGTTTGAAACTAGATGATGAAGAAAAATACTGGAACAAATGAGTGAGAATGTCCGCAAATATATCAGTGAGGACTGGGGTGGTAAGCTGTTGGTGGCAAATTTAAGAATGCTTACTCAGGAAAATGTGCTCAGTCTGAAAGGTGATTTCTTTTTTCAGGACTATTTTAATGACATGTGTCAATTTATAGACTGAAAGGATTCTGGAGGAGTATACTGTATACCAATTAGACACCCAAGATCATTAATAGGGACTGAGTTAAAGAGAACAGTCTCCAGTATCATTAAATATTTCAGTGATGTTTTTTTATAATAAGCATGCATTACTTTTGCAAATTGAAAATACACACTTTTATCTTCAAATGTATATTTTATGTTAAAATATAATAGATACATTTCATACCTTTATATATAAAATTATATATGTACATATTTCACACCACACACACATATATATGTATGTATATAAAACTTGCAACTATATATTTTGAAACAGAAGACATACATAAATTTTGAGTGTCCAGGTAAATTCTTTCAAAAAGATTTGAGAAAGTTAGTGATATAATACAGAGGTCAGCAAAATATTTCTGTAAAAGTCCAGATAATAAAAATTTTAGGCTTTGCAGGTCATTGGATCTTTGTCACAATTACCTCTCTTATTGCCAAAGCAGCCATAGACAATATGTAAATGTATGTCTATGTTCATTTATGAAACAGGAAAAAGAGAGTAAGAATGGTTGCTCAATTTGAAGAATGCAACCAATGTCATTGAACAGTACTTGTAGAAACTGCTGAACTGGTGTATGTTTTGCCTTGCCGTGTATAGTCACAACAATACAAATAAATAAATAATATTAAAACAATGAAACATATCTTGGGGCTTCTTTGAGATCAGGGCAAAGAAGCAAACATAAGAAAAGGCCAACTTCACATCCACGGATGAAAGGACATATCCCACTGCAGCAGGAAATCTCGGGAGAATCTGATTTTCTTTTGGGTCTTTACTAAGGGCTGAGGGACCAATTCATCCCAGATTTCCAGCAGCATTCCTGGTTTTAGCATTGAAAGCCTAATGTCCTAGGAATCTTCTCAGTCCAGGTGTTTTGTTGTCCTTTTTTTTTTTTTTTTAATTCTACTTTAGATGAAGGTTTACAGAGAAATCAGTCTAAGTTTTAAAACTGAAAGTTCTACTTTCCAAGGACCGCATCTTTCTCAGGTGATCGGGACTACTGTTCAGGCTAATTAAATTAATGGACATTGAGTAACGGAAAGGATGATTCTTCAGTAAGAGTGCTTCCAGAGGAGAGAGTTCTTTTACATATTTTCATTTTTTTAATGTGTGTCCTTTTTCAATATGTCCAGCCAAAAAAAATAGCCAATACTTCATTTGCCCAGTAATTAAATACTTATTGAATGCTACTAATGCCAGGCACCCAAGATTCAAAGATAAATACCAATACTTAGCTTCCCTGCCCCTGAGGGACCCACAGTCCTGAAGAGTCAGATATTAAGTACTCGGTGATTACGAACTGGGCTGATAACCAAAAGGTGTGAAGTGCAAGCCCATCCAGCAGCTCTGTGGAAGAAAGACCTGGTGATCTCTTTCTATAAAGATTGTAGTCAAAAAAACCCGGCGGGGCATTCTACTGTGTCTCATGGGGTTGCCGTGAGTTGGAACCAACTTGACAGCATCCAATAGCAACATGAAATGGAAACAGAACCCTATACAGTTGCCCAAGGTGGTGAGACCAGGAGAAGGAAGAAATTAAAAAAAAAAAATCCAACTGAAGCCAACACTTTAGACAAAAGAATGGACTGGACTTGGGGATACAGAGCAATGGAGGCATCATGCGTACTTTATGGTTTAGTGTATACATGAGGCTGTCCTACTGGTTCCTCTCTAGTGGGGAGAAGAGAGGGTGGAGAGGACGGGACAAGTGTTAGTTGAGTGGATACTGGAAGTAGACAGTGAAAAAGAAGAGTGTGCTGTCACAGGGTGAGGAGAGCAGATCGAGCTGCAGAGAGGTGAGACACAGGGTTTTATACAGCACAGTGACTTGAAGTGTAAACTTTCACTTAATCATAATTTTTTTTTTAATTAGACATAGAACTAAAAAAAAAAAAAGACCAAACCCATTGCTGCTGCACCAACTCTACGCAACTCATAGCAGCCCGGTAGGACAGAGTAGAGCTCCCCTATAATGTTCCCAAGGTTAGTAGTTGTAACTCTTATGCCACCAGGGCCCCAGAGAAGGAAGAAGAAGATAAAATACTGAGCTCAGGGGGAGCAATAAGTCAAATTGCAGCATAAGCTCTAACATGCGAGGCAGAAAGGGCAAAGTGATAGTTCCTGTGATTACAGTGAAAGAAGAAAAAGGAAACAGGAAATTTAAAGGAGGAGATACAACTTCTCCTGAAAAGGAAAAGGCCACTGCTGTCAAGTTCATTTCAACTCATAGCAACCCTATAGGTCAGAGTAGAACTATCGCATAGAGATTCCAAAGAGCGCCTGGTGGATTTGAACTGCCAAGCTTTGGCTAGCAGATGTAGCACTTAACCACTACACCACCAGGGTTTCGCTTTTCCTGCCACTGAAATCTAAAAGGCATTTCAGATCAAGAACTGAATCAGCAACACTGGGATGCAGGGGCAACCTCCATTGTCAGAACTGTTCTCAATAAAGGCTGATGACAAAGTGTCCAAACACAGCACAGTCACAGACAGAAGCCTCACAGATGGACGTGAACAACTTCACAAAACACTCTGCTGCCACTGTCCCCACCAAGGTCCTTATACTTTAAACAGTTATTTAAATTGTAAATTACTTAAATTCAAAATTTGGAATTTTTTAAGAAGTATGTCTTAATTTTTTTTTTTTTTAAATCTGGCCTCTTACATGAAATAATCTAAACTTTCTTAAAAACCAGAAAAGAAAGCCTGGTGGTTGTACCCACATTCTCATGGCACAAGCAGTGGGACTAAGTATCAGCTGCCTGCTGGATGAGGTGCCATGTACCCATTTACTAAGATCTTTTAAGTGACAGTTTTTGGGGTGGAATCATAAAAACGATAAGAAACATTTCCTTTGGGAGTAAACCAAATTGCTGCAACAAGGAGGTCTGGCTGGCATTCAAGTGGAGATTCCAAGGACTTTGATTTGAGAAAGATAGTAGCGTCCTAATATAAGAAGGTAAACCCTGATGGCACAGTGGTTAAGAGCTACAGCTGCTAACCAAAAGGGCTGTAGTTCAAATCTACTAAGTGGTCCTTGAGACTCTGTGGACAATTCTACTCTGTCCTGTATAGGGTTGATATGAGTCTGTAGCCACTCTACAGCAATTGGTTTGGTTTGTTTTTTGGAATATAAGAAGCATTGAGGAAGTTAGTTGTGAAAAAGGTTCTGGAAGGTTATCGTTTGAGCAAAGGTGGGTGCTTTCTAAGTAGGGGAGAGTCTGTAGCTGTGATATACATCCTTGCTTTCATCTGAAATAATTGCAAGGGTTCTTGGCTTTACTATGATGAAGTCTCATGAAAACATGAGTTTGGAAAATAGCAGTGAAGCAAGGCTGTTGGGTGAAAGCACCTAGGACTTGTCTAAGCTGATTGTGGCTGTTTCTGGCTGACAGCACTCAGTGTAACTCCTTGACGTGAAACTTTTTGCCATCACACTTGTCCTGTTTTTTTTTTCCTTTTGTGTACACCCAGCCTACATTTCTACTGGAATTAGTGTTGCTATGAGTTGGAATTGACCCTGTGGCAAAGGCTTTTTTTGGTTTATGCTGGTGGCACAGCGGTTAAGTGCTCCTCTGCTAACCAAAAAGTCACGGGTTTCAACACGTCAGTAGCTTCAAGGGAGAAAGATACGGCAGTCAGCTTCTGTAAAGATTACAGTCTTGGAAACCATGCAGGGTTACTGTGAGTTAGAATTGACTCGACAGCAATGGATTTTTGGAAGCTAAGCAAAGAAGCCTTGGTGGTAAAATGACTAATCCCTCAGCTGCTCACTGAAAGGCTGGTGGCTTGGATACAGCAGTGGCTCCATGGGAAAAAAAAAAAAGACATCGTAATCTTCTTCCATAAAGACAGACACCCTTGGAGACCCTATAGGGCTGTTCTGCTCTGTTATTTTTGTTATTTTTTATTTCCTCTCTGTTACTTTCATGAGTCAAAAATGACTCACCAGCACACAGCAACAACAAAAAAACTAAGCTAGGGTCCTGGGTAATGCAAATGGTTAATAAGCTTGACTGCTAACCAAAAGGTTGGAGATTGAAGTCCACCCAGAGGCAGCTTGGAAGAAAAGCCTGGTGATGTCCTACTTCTCAAAAATCAGCCACTGAAAACCCTGCAGAGCGCAGTTCTACTCTGACAAGCACGGAGTTGTCAGGAGCCAGAATCAACTAGAAGGGCGAGTGGTTCAGGTGAAACTAAAAAGACGTAGCATTTCCCGGTGATCCACGGAACCCAAAAAGAACTCAGGATAGTTGGAGGAGGGATCAATATCCTCCAAATCAACTTCTTAAGTGTTGGACCTCCAAACTCACCTGGAGATGGTTTCTTTCCTACTCCTCACAGAAGCTGTAAAAAGTGTACCTCAACTGTGTATCGATTCCTGCCCTCTTCATCCTTCCCTGACATTCCAATCTCAGTTTCCTGCCCACTGTTCTTCTTTAGGAATACTCACCACCATCAACATCTGTGACCCTACAGACTGTCACCTCCGCAAGAGCACTAACTGTACCTGTTCTGTTTTCTAGCACTGGAGATTCCATACATGGGACTAGACAGGAAATAAGGTGTCCATCCTGACATCCAATACTAATCCATCTCTCTGATTCTTAATCTCACCCCCGTTGGACACCTTAGCCATTATGAAGTTTCTCCCAAAAATATAGCTTAAGGTGATCCAGCTGAATGTGAAGAGTATCAAACAATATCACACACAAGTGAAATGTTCCTCAAGATCATTCAAAAGTGACTGCAACAGTATACTGACAGAGAATTGTCAGAAATTGAAACCAGATTCAGAAGAGGACACTGAACCAGCGATATCATTGCTGATGTCAGATGGATCTTGGCTGAAAACAGAGAACACCAGAAAAATGTTTATCTGTGTTTCATTGACTATACAAAGGCATTCAGCTGTGTGGATCATAAAAAGTTATGGATAACTGCAGAGAAATGGAATGCCAGAACACTTAATTGGGTTCATGAGGAATCTGTATATGGATCAAGAGGTAGTCATGTGAACAGAACAGGGACATGACATGGTTTAAAGTCAGGAAAGGTATGCATCAAGATTGTATCCTTTACCATACCTTTCAGTCTGTATGCTGAGCAAATAATCTGAGAAGCTGGACGATCTGAAGAATGAGGCAGCAGGACTGGAAGAAGACTCACCAACAACCTGCATTATGCAGAAGACACAACCTTGCTTGCTGAAAGTGAAGAGGATTTGCAAAACTTACTGACGAAGATCAAAGACCACGGCCTTCCTTATGGGTTGCACCTCAACATCATGAAAACAAAGATCTTTGAAACAAGACCAGTAAGTAACACCACAAAAAATGGAGAAAGGATTGAGGTTGTCAAGGATTTCATTCTACTTGAATCCGCAATCAACGTGCATGGAAGCAGCTGTCAAGAAACCAATAGATGTATTACACTGGGCAAATCTGCTTCAAGAGATCTCTTTAAAGTGTTGAAAAGTAGAAATGTCATTTTAAAGACTAAGGTACACCTGACCCCAAGCCATGGTATCTTCAGTCACATCATACACGTGCAAAAGCTGGATGATGAATAAGGAAGACTGAAGAAGAATTGGTGCCTTTGAATTGTGCTGCTGGAGAAAAATATTGAGTATATCATGGACTGCCAAAAGAACAAACAGCTCTGTTCTAGAGGAGATACCACCAAAGTGCTCCTTGGAAGCAAGGATGGTAAGGCTGCGTCTTACATACTTGGGACATGTTGTCAGAGGGATCAGCCCCTGAAGGACCTCATGCGTGGTAAAGTAGAGGGTCAGTGATAAAAGAAAGACCCTCATGGAGATGGACTGACACAGTGCCTGCAACAATGGACTTAGGTATAAAAATGATTGTGGGCATGGCACAGAACCAGGCAGCATTTCATTCTGTTGTTCGTGGTGTGCTATGAGTTGGAACTGACTCGACAGCACCCAAGAAAGCAATAACATGGGTGACATGGGTTTGGCAGGCAGAACTCTAAGATGACCCAGAATATTTTCCATTCTAATGCCTGAGACTGTGAATACGACACAGCAGCGTGCCTGTGATTATGTTATATTACATGGCAAATGGATTTCACAGATGTAATTAAGGTTACTAGTGAGTTGACTTTGAATTAATCGAAAGGGATATTATCCGGTGGAGCCCTTTGAAAGTGAGTGTTTTCCCAAGCTGGTCGCAGAAAAAATCAGAAATTTGAAGCATGAGAAAGATTCCACGTGCTGGCTTTGAAGCTGGCTTTGAAGATGAAGGGGTCATGTCCAAGCATTGTAGGGTGGTCTCTATGAAGTGAGAGCAACCCCTGGCTAACAGGTAGCAAGGAAATGAAGACTCAGTCCTACAGTCACCAGGAATTGAATTCTGTCAGCAACCTTAGTGAGCCTGGAAGTGATTCCTTCTTCACCCTCCATCTGAGAGCCCAGCCCAAGTAGCACCTTGATTTCTGCTCCGTGAAGCTCTAAGCAGAGGACCGAGCCGAATTCCAGCTTCCAGAACTGTGAGATAATAAATGTGTGTTGCTTTAAGCCACTACGTTTGTGGTAATTTGCTACACAATCTTGCCATAGAAAATAAATACAGTAGGTTATTACCACCTGTTCTGTTCAATAAATAAGGAGACCAAGATGACCAAGAGGTGAAATACTGCCCATAACTGGAGAATAAAGTTGGGGAAACACAAGTCAGAGCATGTTCGCCCATTTATTACGGAGCCCATAAGCTGACTGAATATTCCTTTGTAAACCCCCTCCACATGAAACCAGCTCAACCCTTATGTGCAGCTAAGCCTAGGGGGAGAGAAACTAGAATAGTATGGAAGTGGACACCATTACAGCAAAGGGGACGCAGCCTCAGGGGGAGCCCAGGAAGTCTGTGACAAGCAGGAGAGGAGCTGGGTCCCAGCAGTGCCCAGGGGGCTCTGCTAACTCCCAGGTTCTCTGCCTGTAGTGTTTAGCACACCAGAGGAGAATTAGGTAACCAGAATGCCCCCAGGCCTCACCAGCCTCTGGGCACAAATGAGGTCACATCAGCATTTATACTCATAATTTGCTTGCTCAGGCCCTTCCTACATTCACTGACTGCATTAGGAGACAGCACAAGCTGAGAACAGAGAGACTCAAATACAAAATTGTTCCAACAGGGCAGAAGTTTCTGTCTCACGTAACCTCCCAAAGACGGATGGTGGGGGGAGGTAACTGCTCCACAGTGTGATTCAGGGTCCCAGGCTCATTCTGCTTTATTTCTCTGTCTTCAAGTGTGGCTTATAACCACAAGGTCAAAGCTAGGGCTGTACCCCAACCAAGTTCACATCCAGCCCCACTAAGGGGGAGAGTGAAGAAGACAGTAGAGGCCAAGCTATTTCCTTTTAAGAAAGTGAAACACGGTTTCCATGCATATTCCACTGCCAAAAGCAGGGCCACATATAGCTGCAAGGGAGCCTGGGAAAAGTACTCTACACTGGGTAGCCTATGGGATTCTATTACTAAAAGAAAGGAAGTAGATTCTAAAGATGAGGAGGAGGAGTCTCTGCCACAGCACCACCTCAAGTTGTGGTAGGTGTCTTGGAAACCCTGGTGGCATAGTGGGTTAAGTGCCATGCTTGCTGACCAAAAGGTCAACAGTTCAAATTCACCAGGTGCTCCTTGGACACACTATGGGGCAGTTCTACTCTGACATCTAGGGTGACTATGAGTCAGACTGACTCGATGGCGGTGAGTTTGATTTTTGGTTTTGGTTCTCTAGGGGATGTCACACTTGTGCTTGAACACCATCTGCTCCTACAGGACCCCTGAGTGTTAGCCTTGTCTACTGAGTCAATGCTCTGGGGGTCATCAATAGGTTATCACCACCAAGCCCTGACCAGGGCTCTCCCTGCAGCTCCTAGCATTGACTACCTAGTTTGGGGTCCCCCCAAAGCACAGCCAGAGGCAAGAACTTCAGTGCTGGCAGTGTTTTTGAGAGGTGATCCCAAGAAATGGAGTGAAGAAGCAGAAAAAATAAATAGGGAATAAAGAAAAGCCAAATAAATTGTGATTGACCTGACTGAGCATGCACAACTAGGACTCAGTCCCACTGTGGACTCTGAAGAATGGCCCCTCTGAAGGGGAGGAGGCTGGACAATTTGTGCACCAGCCCCCATCTCTGTTGGATGAGGACTCTCCTGAGGACAGCCCCTCTCTTGCGTACCCTAGTGCTGAGCCACTTCCCACCAAGGCAGGAAAGTGGTGAGCAGGCAGGCACTGGAGGTGGGACTCTGCCAGCGTGCCTGAGAACTGTCCATCAAGGCTCTGCTGGAAAGGGGCAAGGCAGTGTGGTGTGAGGTACCGACAGCCTCTGCTCAGCAGCCCTCATGTTCAGAAATGGAACCAAAGTTACTACAATGGGAAGAAGGTGCTTCTAGCACACTCCCTCATCCTCCCCTCCTCCCCAATCCATGGGGCTGGGCTAGGGGCATAGCAGCCCCTCTTCTCTGAGCCTGGAAATTCATCTTCAATATTTCATCATCACAGTCCCTTGTCCTCATGTGACCCACCCATACAAATAGACCCCGGGAAGGCGGGGTTAGGCTTCCATGTGCAATCTGAGACACAGCCTGACCACCACAAAAGTTATCCATAAACATATCTGCCTCCTAGAGACAGCCTGGCTGTCATTAAATATTAGCTGTTATTATTCGCAGGAGTCCCTGGGTGGTGCAAACACGCAGTGCAATTAATTGCCTAACACAGTCCTTCTAGCCATGGTCTTTGTGATTCACACACAATGACTGAGTAGGACAACATAAATAAGACATCTGGAGCTGGTGGTGACTGGGTTTGTGCGTCAGCTTGGCTAGGCCATGATTCCCGATGGTTGATCTCCACTTTGTGATCGGATGTAATTATCTTCTATTTCATGCATTGTAAATCTTAACTGCTATATGTTAATGAAACAAGATTGGTGCGAGATGTATCTTGAGCCACAGCTTTGCAGGAAGGCTTGACTCAAATCTCACCCTTATTCAAGTTATGCCCTCTCCTGGGATGTGGCCTGCATCTAAGGTATGTATGTGGGTGTCCTGGTGGGGAACGCTCTCTCTCTCTGTCACTTTGAGTCCCACATACAGTCTGTGATCATCTGACTTCTGGTCCTTGGGACTTGAGCCAGGGACTGGTCTGTCAACTCACCTGCTGACTCAAGGACTCACCAGTCTCGGCAGCCCTGTGGGCTGGTAGCCTGTCGTCTGACTTGATTCTTGAGTTTCTGCAGCCTTGTGAGCCAGCAGCCTGTAGTCTGAACTGACAGCTTGGGCCTGTAGGTCCCTCCAGCCATGTAGGTGGGGAGAAGCCTACACCTAAGCCATAGATTTGGGACTTGCTGGCTTCTACAGTCATATGAACCATCTTCTTGATATGGTCCATGAGTTCTGTGAGGCATCGCAGTGAATTACAGAACCCAGAAACGGGAAGGAGAGTATGGAGGGCAGGAGAAGTACTTGGAGTTGGAGATGAGTGGCCCAGCAGCTTGGAAGTCTTGGGCATCTGTGACATCTTTAACCTCTGCCTCATAGGAACTAGCTGTGGCCTGATCCTTATGAAAGAAATCATTAATTTAAAACAGGCAAGTATTTGGCTACTAACCGTACAGTTGGTGAATTGAATCAAGCCAGAGGTGCCTTGGAAGAAAGGCCTGCAAATCTATTTCCAAAAATCACAACCGTTGAAAACTCTATAGAGCACAGTTCTGCCCTGACACTCATGGGGTTGTCAGGAGCTGGAACCAACTTGACAGCAACTGGTTTACTCTCTTGGTTTTCGTTAGCTTGAGGGTGTATGAACAATGGCTGGGCCCCAGTTAGCCGGCTGTATATAATGAAATATAACATTATTTAAGCCTAAGGTCGCATTGTGGGGCATTAGTAGAAAAAGGAGGCTTACTTAGCTTGCACTTCATGGGAATCAAACTAGTGCTGCTGTTCCTGGTTTTCGTTTCCCCTTGTGGGGTTGAAGGAGGTCAGATACCAACCCCTAAGGTGTTTTTACGGAGACCAAAGTTATTAGTGGCCACTACAGGCAGGAGGGTAAGGGAAAGAGGAGTTACTGCTTACAGAGTACTGTCTTTCTGTTTATTGTGATAGGAAAATCACATTGATTATGGGTAGGGCTGTACGGCCAATTAAGTGCTGTCAGTAAGTTGGTTGTACACCTATAAAAAGTTGACTTGGCAAAAGTTGTACGGTGGGCATACAAGGGCTGACAATTAAGTCCACAAACTTAGTTGTTCTAATGCTACATACCCCATTGCTGAATATCACTACAGTCATCTTTGAAGTACTCACTCTGGGGGGCTATGCACCAATGCCAGCACCCAGACCACCCTTCAAAGCAATTTTGTAATTCTTTCTGGAATGGCTGTTGCACACGGTGGCAAGTTGCCAAACTTAAATGGCATAGTTGTTTGTGAGGGAGTTTTTAGCCAGTAAACAAATAACTGTGTTGGAACACCTGTGCTACTCATCTGATCTTGACCTCAATGACTTTGTTCTTCACCTGAAGATAAAGGAAATATTGAAAGGAAGATATTTTGATGACATTGAGGACATCAAATGTACTATGACGACAGCTCTGATGGCCATTCCAGAAAAAGAGTTCCAAAATTGCTTTGAAGGGTGGACTAGGTGCTGATGTTGGTGCACAGCTTCCCGAGGAGAGTACTTGAAAGGTGACCATAGTGATATTCACCAATGAGGTATGTAGCACTTTTTCTAGGATGAGTTTGCAAACTTAATTGGCAGTCCTCATATTTACAACAACAAAAAGAGTGGCTGCTGAAGCTGCTCAGGGACAACCAAACACCTCATAGGATTTAATTCCTTGATTTGCAAGTTTAGGGTCACAATTTCATGGGATATTCCAGTTAATTGGCATAATAACATTTCTGTGCTTCTGTTCTACTCATTTGTTGCTTCGTGACTTAAGTAGATACAGGAGGCCACATGGGCAGCTCCTGTCCAGAGGTGACATGAAAGGGCAGATGACAGGATGACAGCATGACAGGAGCTGGTTTAATGGACATGGGAAATACAGGGTGGAAAGTGGGAGTGTGCTGTCGTAGTGTGGGGACAGCAGCTAGAGTTACATAGCAAAGTGTGTGTGATTTTTTATATGTCAAATTGACTTGGATTGTAAACTTTCACTGAAAGCACAGTAAAATATTTTTTAAAAATTAAAAAAAAAGCAATAGCTTAATTTAGCTAGTAAAAATATCTGCCTTGACAGAGTGACCACATATTGGAAGCACTTTGTGGTTATAAACATCTACAGGATTTCATCTTGCTAACCTCTGGCTGGAGGAAGGGGAGTGGACGGAGAGGAGGGGAAAGGACGCTGTTGGGAGGATGAGACATGTATGGAGCAGAGAGGAATAGTGTGCTGTCACCGGACAGGGACAGCAGTGGAAGCTGCATATAGGTGGGCATGTAAATTTATACGTGAATGTACATTTTCACTCAGTTATGTTAAATAAAATATATATATATATCTGCCTTGAAAACTGCACTCTTTTAAGAACTATCTGACTCTACAGCACTTGGCTTCTGGCTGCATGGAATCAAAGTGACAACAGCAACTCAAAAGATTAGATAAGAACCTTAGTGGACAAAGAGTTTCTGTTAATGCAGGAAAAAGAACTCAAAAAAATAGGATGAGAATGTTTGCACAACTCAAAGAAATAGTGTCACTAAATGATATGTGTACAGACTGTTAAATTAGCATATGTTTTGCTATATATATGATCAACTACAGCAAAGTAAATACAATTTTAAAAAGAAGAAGACAGGTCTGGTGATCTACTTCCAAAAATGAACCAATGAAAACCTTAGGATCACAATGGAATATTCACTGGCAGTTGATCCTGGGGATGGAGCAATACCAGCCAACACTGCGTTCCATTGTGCAAGCAGTAAGCATGAGTTGGGGCTGATGTCAGCTAATCACAATAACAACGTCACACAGTTATAAAACGGTGGAGCCAATCTTCAAGGCCAGGCAATCCAAATTCTCAGAATCCACGATCTAAATAAGTAACCCAAGTGGTAGAGTGGTTAAGCACTTGACTGCTAACCAAAAGGTGGGTAGTTCAAATTCTTCGGACAAAGACTGGACTGGATTATAAGACACAGAGCGATGCTGGCTAAGAGGGCATCTCATGGCTTAAACATACACATGAGGCTGTCTCAGCAGCTCCTTTCTAGCGGGAGATGAGAGGGTGGAGGGGGCAGGAGTTGGCTGAATGGATACAGGAAGTATAGGGTAGAAAGGGGGAGCTGCAGAGGAGTTAGAGTTGCCTAGTTGTGTGTGGTCAGGATTTTATATGGCAAATTGATTTGGACTGTAAACTTTTACTTAACTACAATAAAATACTAAAAAAAAAACGGCCAGCAGTTAAAGCCCACCAGCCACTCCAAGGGAGACAGATGTGACAATCAGCTTCTATAAAGATTTTACAGCCTTGGAAACCCTAGGGGGCAGTTCTGCTGCTCTGCCCTATGGGATTGGTATGTGTGAGAACTGACCCGACAGCAATGAGCTTGGTTTACATACAGTACTCAAACACACCCACACACAGTGACACTCAAGTGTACACACATGTATCACCACACAGTGGAAGCCTGGCAGATGTGAACATTTAAGTATTTGGCTACTAACTGAAAGGTTGGTGGTTCTAGCCCACTAGCTACTCCTCAGGAGAAAGATGTCACAGTCATCTTCTGTCAAGATCACAGCCTTGGAAACCCTATGGAGCAGTCCTACTCTGTCCTATAGGGTTTCTCTGTGAGTTGGAATTGACTCAACGGCGATGGGTTTACAGGTTTTATGTTCTAAGGCACTGCGGCATGCCACCTCTCCAGTGGCAGCATTTGTGTTACCATAAAATAATTGGGATGATAATACGTAGGACCACCTCAGGGCAGCACCAGGAAGAATGCCTGGGGGTGAGAAGGCACACTGCAGAAATCCAGCAGCAGAGCAGGCCCTCCAGGGCAGCCTCATTCTGCACCCCAGCAGGGCCAGACCCCGTCCTGAAGACACAGGCTGCCACAGCAGTCTCACTGCTGAGTCCTTGGCCCTCTTCCAATAGGTGGAAACATGAGGACAGTGGGCCATGGCTGGAGAATACTGAATACAGTGCACACGTTTGACAGCCTCGGAGTAAGTGATTTCAGCTTGGCAAGCTTTTGAGGACACTATGGCCCTGCAGAAAAATTAGCTGTGGATGGGCGGGTACAAAGGGCAGCCACCTGGGCTGGATAGCTGCCAGGCCACCTGCAGTGGGAGAGAGCAGAGGAAGAAGTTCAGCAGCATCCCTGGATCATTAACTCCCAGCTTCCAGGGGCACAGTCCCCGAGGCTGGGCTTGTCATTTGTCCGAGTCTCTACAAAGGGTTTCTGGGGACTCCAGCCTGGGCCAGGGTTCTCCTCTAGGGAGGAAGATGGCACAAACTACCTTCCCAGTAGGAGGCTGCTGTTCACTGACCGGGGCCCTGATGGTGCTGTGGTTAAGAGCTACGGCTGCTAACCAAAAGGTCAGCAGTTCAGATCTACCAGCTGCTCCTCGGGAATTCCATGGGGCAGTTCTACTCTGCCCTATGGGGTTGTTATGAGTCAGAATCAACTCAATGGCAATGAATTTGGTTTGGTTTGGTGTTTTGTATACTGTGTATGTCCTCTGCTCGGGTAGGGAAATTGAGGCTGAGAGATTTATTAACTTGCACAGAACATATAGTTTGAAAAATGGCAGAGCCAGGGGTCAAAGCAAGCCTGACTGGATTCCTAGTCCACATTCTTCACCTCTGCGCTGCCCTGACCCCCACAGGAAGGATGACAATGGTTTTCCATGGTCTCAAGAGCCTCCAAGGATGTGCTAATCAAATCAATCCTGTTGCAGTCGAGTGGATTCTGAATCAAAGCAATCCTGCAGGACAGACCACAGGGCTTCCTAAGCTATAAATCTTCACAGAAACAGATGGCCACACCTCCCTTCCTTGGAGCGGCTGGCTGGCCACACTTCCCTTCCTTGGAGTGGCAGGTTGGCCACACCTCCCTTTCTTGGAGTGGCTGGTTGGCTAGCCTTTCCATTGACCACCGAACACTGCATCACCAGAGCTCATTTAAGGATGTTCTAAGCAAAGCTATACAGCAGGCAGAGGCCTTCAGGTAGCGGGTGAGCCAGCCAGCCTGCATCGGTCTGTATTGGTTATTCAAGTATGCATTAGTGCTCCCTCATTCATCAATAAATATGTCTTCAGTATTTATTGAGCACTTTCTATTTGTCAGGCCCTGAGGACACAGGCATGAATGAGAGGAACTGAGGCCCAGCTCTCATGGAGATAGGAGGGGAGAGGTGGTGAGGGTAGTAGGAGGGAATAAGGCAGATGACTGGGAGACACAGGGTGACAAGGATGCAGGATTCAGGACAGCTTCCTGAAGCATGAATGGTGAGGACTCACCCACGGAAAGATCTGGGGAAAGAGAATCCAAGGCAAGGGAGCGGCAAGTGCAAAGGCCCTGAGGCAAGAACAAATTTGACATCTCTGAGGCCAAAAGGAAGCTGGGGCGTCTGGAGAGTAGGAAAGTGGGGCATTGGGGGAGTCAAAGTAGGCACTGGCTTGTAGGAGCTGAAGATCGATCCCACCTTCCAGCCTGAGTTAGGTGCCCTTCTCTGTCTCACACACTTAGCAGATTCTAGTTTTTGGTGTCTGACTTAACTGATGGTTCCCGAACAGATCTGACTTAGCCCCAGAAGGCGGGTGTGGTCATTGTTAGTAGGCTTGGATGACAAGTCACTTTGTAGCTGACTGAGATGACAGCAATGGTCTTGCCTCGCTCCCCTTTGGGGTGCAGGTTATTTGGGGCTTTCCACCAAGAGTCAGGGGTCCTTCATCTTGGTGGCTCCAGGATCAGGCAAAGTTTTGTCCCCTCTGTCTGAGTCACAGCTTCTTCTAGAGCCACATGGCTGGCTGACTCACCAACTGGAGGCCCTAACCTTCTGTAAAGTCTTCCCTGTTTAAAACTGCAGATCCTTCTCCAACCAAGAGAACTTCCATCTCCTTTCCCTGCTTTATTTTTCTCAAGTGTACTTATCACCTCTTATTACAAGCCTTATATTTTATGCATTTACTTCACTTCCTGTCTGTCTCCCTCCCTGTACCCCGGGCCACCAGAACCTACACTCCATGGGGGCCGAGATTTTGCCTTTGTTGTAACCCCTAGGGTCGCCATGAGTCGGATGCGACTCGACAGCACTTGGCTTGGCGGTAACCTCTGTGCTGAGTTCCATAAATATTTATTGCATGAATCAATGAACAAAAACAAACATCATAAGAATGGGATTCGTCATGAGGCAATACATGCATTGACATGGGAACCAGCTAAGCAGTGACAGTCCCAAAATAAAAACTCTCCATTTCAATAAACTTACTCAGCATTTGCCAATTACGCCAGCCGGCAGATCTAAAAAAACATATTTCAACATATAAATCTTGTGCTTTCCTATTGTTTTTATTTTGAATTAACGTCAGCAGGTCTGGGGGACACTGGAATCTTTTTTCATAGCTCAGAGTCTTTAAATCCAGCCTTACACACTGCAGCTCTCCATGCCGCCAAGCCTTACCTGTGTTGCAGAGCCACCTAGTGAAAAATTCCAGCTTCTGTTGCCTGCATAGTTGTTAACTTCTCATTAGAAAGTTAAAGAGGCTAAATCAGTACACAGTCATATGGTGCTTAACGTCAACCATACATTCTGTGGGACAGGATGTTACATCATTTGGACATCGTGGGAATACCACATTATAGGCAGTTCCCAGCTTATGAATGTCTGACTTACAGACAACTTGTACTTAAAAACAGACTACCATAAAGCTTATTATACTAAAAATTTGGGGAGCATGGCTCCTAGGCCTGACGCTGCCCCTGATTATAAATCATTGCTGAGGTCAACCCCTTGGACAGGAATGGATACAGAGTGGCCATATCGTGTGTGCACTTGATGGTTGTAACATCTATAGGAGGTCATCCTACTGGCCTCTTCCTAGAGGACAGTGGAGAGGGTGGAGAGGAGGGGACAGGAGATTGCTATGAGGATGTGACATGTATAGAATGGACGGGAGGAGTATGCTGTCACTGGGCAAGGAGAGCAGAAAGAGCTGCAGAAAGGCAGGCATGCAAACTTAAATTAGATTGTACCCTTTCACTCAATCACAATTTTAAAAAAGGCAAAAAAGAAAAAAGAAAAATTTGAGTTAAATACAATGGTTTGTAATTAACAAACAACTCACCACTTTATGAAGCTTGTGAAAACATCACTATGTAGTTATGTACACTACATCCTTTTTGCTGAGTGGAATTTCTGAACTCATGGGACCATAGATACTGGTCGACGTGGTTGGATGTTGCCTAAACAGACACTATGAGGCGCATGACTGTATTCTAATCTTTCACATTAAGTTAGGTTGTAGTTGGTACCCTGGTGGTGCAATGGTTAAGAGCTCAGGCTGCTAACCAGAAGGTCAGCAGTTCAAATCCACCAGCGAATCCTTGGAAACCCTATGGGGCAGTTCCACTCTGTCCTATAGGGTTGCTGTGAGTTGGAATCAGTTGTTAAAATGCAAACTCCTGGGCTCAGTATTGATGATCAGTGATGGTCTTACTGTTGTGGAGGGTTGATTTGATGTTGGTATGCATCTGGATATGCTGCTGCAAGGGAAGGACCAAAGCACCACAATTTTTAGTAAAAGACCCATCTCCTTTAAAAACCATGAGTAGGTGTTACACATTCATGGATGATGAAGAGTTTAGGATGAGAAGATGGGAACTAGATGAGAAGCTGATTGCTCCTTCGTTTTCTGACAGCAGTGTTTTCCCACCCCTTCATCCTGCCCAGTCCACAATGTGGCTAGTTATAACATTGCATAGATGGAGACTGAAGTTTTTATGATGATGATGATGATGATGATTGAGTGAAAATGTACATTCCCATATAAATTTGCATGCCCACCTATGTGCAGCTCCCACTGCTCTCCCTGCCCGGTGACAGCACACTCCTCTTCTCCATTCTGTACATGTCATATCCTCTTAACAATTTACTATCCCCTCCTCTCCCCCCTCTCCCCTGCCTCCAATAAGAAGCCAACAAGATGACATCCTATAGGTGCATAAAACCATAAAATGCACACACAATATGGTCACTCTGTGTCACCAGTCCAATCCATTCCTGTCCAAAGAGTTGACCTCCATTATGATTTATGTACAGGGGCAGCATCAGGGTCAGGGGCCATGCTCCCAGGGGAACCCCAGGACCCCTGGCCATCAGTTGTGGTCTTGTGTTGCCAGTAAGACTCAACTTCGTCAGCCTCATCACGACTATCACTGGTGGTGGCCGGGCAGCATCTGGCTCTTCGGGCCATATGTCGATGTAGGCCCTGACTCACGTGGGTCTGACTGTCTTCTGGGTTCTCTTTCCCCCGTGTCCTTTTGGTCCTTGGTGATCATCCATTCCTGCTGAGTTAGGACCATTTGCTGTACCTCAAATGGCAGCTCGGCAGCTTTTAAGACCTCAGATGCCACTCACCAATGCAAGGTGCAGAAGACTCTCTTAGCAAAATGCTAGTTGTGCCAGTTGGCCTCGATTTCCCCTGAGAGCATGGTCCCTGGCCACCTGCCCCACCTACTCTGTCCTTGCAATATTGGCTTAAGATGAGAGGAGTAATCATGTTACAGTGAAGTCCGGTTAAAATTGATCTTCTTTCTAATGGGTGTTGTCATAGATTTCATGCCACCAAATTTCTATGAACTATCTGATCTATGCCCCACCGTCTCCTTCCCTCCCTCCCCACCCTTGAAGCCATCAAAGAGTCTTTTCTTCTATGCATGAGTCTGTTTTTAAGTTCTCATCATAGGAGTCTCATACAATATTTCTCCTTTTGTCACTGACTACTTTCATTCAACATAATGTCCTCCAATTGAAACCAGGATGTGAGATGCTTCCTAAAATCATCATTGTTCTTTAGCATTCATAGTGTTCCATTGAGTAGATATACCATAGTTCACCTATCCATTCCTCTGTTGTTGGGCATCTGGGTTGATTCCATCTTTTTGCTATTGTGGACTGTGCTACAATGAACATTTGTGTGTATGTATCAGTTGGTGTGAATGGCCTTGATTATGTAGGATATATTCCAAGCAGTGGAATTACTGGGTCAAATGGTATATCTATATTCAGCTTTTTAAGGAAGCACCAGATTGCTTTCTAAAGAGGTTGCACCATTTTGCAATCCCACCAACAGTGTAGGAGAGTTCCAACTTCTCCATAGCCTCTCCAGCATTTGTTGTTTTGTGTTTTTTGGATCATGGCCAACCTTGTTGTAGTGATATGGTATCTCATTGTAGTTTTTATTTGAATTTCTTTAATAGCCAATGATTGTGAGCATGTCCACTATGTTTTTTTGGCTGCCTGGATCTTCTCTTTAGAGAAGTGCCTGTCCATCTCCTTTGCCCATCGCTTATTTGAATTATTTATCCTTTTCTTACTGATATTTTGTAGTACCTTATAGATCATGGAGTTCAGAGGTTGGTCTGACATACAGTTGACAAATATTTTTTCCCATTCTGTAGGTGGTCCTTTAATTCTTTTGGTAAAGTCTTTGGATGAACTAAAGTGTTTGATTCTTAGAAGTTCTCGTTTATCTATTTTCTCTACTGTTGTTTGTGCTCTGTCGGATTTTGAAGTCTGTCTACATTGTGTACTAAAACTTCCATTGTTGATCCTATCTTTTCTTGGATGAGCTTTATTGTCTTAGATTTGATATTTAGGTCTTTTATCCAGTTTGAGTTGGTTTTTGTATAAGGTGTGAGATATGGGTCTTGCTTCAATTTATTACAGATGGATATCCAATTTTGCCAGCACCATTTGTCTAAGATGCTGTTTTTACCCTAGTTTAATGTCTTAGGGCCTTTGTCGAATATCAACTATTCATAGGAGGATAGTGACATCTCTGAGGTCTCAACTCTGTTCCACTGATCTATCTACCTGGTTTTATACCAGTACTAGGATGTTTTGACAGCTGTGGCAGTGTAATAGGTTCTAAAGTCAGGTAGTGAGAGGCCTCCCAGTGTGTTCTTCTTCAGTAGTGCCTTACTTATCCGGCGCTTCTTCCTTTTCAAACAAATTTGATTATTTGTTCCTCCGTCTCATTAAAAAATGTCACAGGTCAACGGAACAGAACTGAGACCCCAGAGATGACACCATCTGGGATCTTAAAAGCTGCCAAGCTGCCATCCGAGGGCATAGCAAATGGTTCCAACTCAGCAGGAATGGATGATCACCAAGGACCAAAATGACATGGGGTAAAGACAATGCAGAAGAGAGACTCACATGAGTGGGTGCCTACATCGACTTGGGACCAGAAGAATTGGATGGTGCCCAGCCACCACCAGTGATAGCCACGATGGAGCTCACTAAGTTGAGTCTCACTGGCAACACAAGAATAAAAAGCGGTGCACCCTGAGATCTCCACTAAAAGACCTCAATTGATGGTTCAGCGGTTTTGGGGTTCCCCTGGGAGCATGGCCCCTGGCCCTGATGCTGCCCCTGCCCATAAATCATAACGAAGATCCACTCTTTGGACACAAATGGATTGGACTTGGCAATGCAGAGTGACCATATATTGGATGCACTTTATGGTTCTACGCATCTATAGGATATCATCCTGCTGACCTCTGGCTGGAGGAAGGAGAGTGGGTGGAGGGGAGGGGAAAGGAGACTGTTGGGAGGATGAGACATGTATGGAGCAGAGAGGAAGAGTGCGCTGTCACCGAGCAGGGAGAGCAGTGGAAGCTGCATATAGGTGGGCATGTAAATTTTTATGGGAATGTACATTTTCACTCAGTGATAATTTAAAAAAAAAAAAAACAGTCACAGGAATTTATATTGGGATTGCATTATATAAGTAGATTGCTTTGGGTAAAATAGACATTTTCACAGTGTTAACTCTTCCTATACACGAGCAGGATAAATTTTTCCATTTATGTAAGTGGAGACTGAAGTTTAACAGATTGTTCAGTATTTTTCTGAGAGTAAAGGCTTCCTGTGGCGACAAGTCTCAGGCAAAACATCCTCTTGAAAAAAGGCTTGGAGTGAGTAACTACCCATCACCATCAAGTAGATTCTGATTCATAGCCACCCTACAGGATGGAGTAGAACTGCCTCATAGGGTTTCCAAGGCTATAAATCTATACAGAAGCAGAGTTCCACATCTTTCTCCTGTGTAGCAGTTGGTAGGTTTTAACCACCAACCTTTCAGTGTAAGTTATCAGAGCAAGTAACTGGGTACCTTAAAATAGTAGAATTCCTCAATTTACTACCAGGCAGATGAGTTTTAGACATCTTTCAAACTCCCCTAGAACCTAAACAAACCCGAAGTACAAAAAAATGGAATCTTAGTACTAAAAAAAGTGACAAGCCAAAAATTTAAGCACTTTTGCTTCTAAGACATTCACTTCTGTCTGTCATCACACTGTCTCTTTCTTATGGGCACCTGAGTCCCAGCTTTTTGTCATATATCCATCGCCAACCATGGAGTGTGATGGGAAGCTCTTCCTGGCATCTATGATCTCAGCATAGGGGAAACCAGAGCAGCATTCTAGGGAACAACTCCAGCTCCAAGGTGGAGGGCTGGTGAAAGAAGGCAGACACAAGCTCAACTGAGTCCCCTGCTCAGTGCCCAAGGAGAGCTGACCTGGCAGGTAATGTGGATTACTGGGCTCAACTCTGGTGAACGATTGCACGATATCCTTCTCACTTGTGTAACTGCTACTCAGCTTGCTGTGATACAAGATCTTCCATGTTTTTCAAAACATTCTGGAAGCTTGGATTTTTAAATGTAATAGCCTCTTTTTTTTTTCCATGATTTCAACAAATTTTAAACAGTATAAACCAAAGAAAATCCTTCTGAGGGCTGCCACTTTGCAGCTCCCTTTCTGGAGGAGCTGGGAGACTGGACAGTACCTATGGTAGGAACATAGGATGGGAACCCAAATAGAGGCCTCATCCTATAACCTAGGACTCAGACCCAGGAGCCTGTTGCTCAGAAGCATCTCAACAGAAAAGCATTCTGGGTATCTGGGATCCTGAGGATCAGCCTCCTGGGGTGAAACTCTGCTTGACCTCATAGAGCTATGTTTGCTCTCTCCACAATGGCATGTTTTAGGCTTGGGGCCACACTGGACCAGGAAAGGAAGTCAATACAGACTCAGGAAGGCACTGAGGGCAGGGTTAGGATTATGGTAGTGGTGGACTGAACTTGTCTCTGCACTCCTGGCATCCATTCCCTCTTCCCCCTAGGGTGTAGGTACCCCAGATTTCTTTGGGGAACCATTCTTCTGCTACTCTCAATTCATGCAGTTTGAGTGGAGGTGACCATGGCTTAGGACTCCCACAGCAAGCCAACATCCTATCTCATCTCAGTCTCCACAGTGATTGGTCCAGACCTGGGCACAGGATATAGGCTTGGTCAGTCAATACATGCGTTAGCCTTCAAAGACTTGAAATTGACTCTCTTTAATCTGGCATGTATCCAGTGATCACTTCTGAATTAATCCTATGGCTGGGAGAATATGGGTCTTAAATGGATGCTAGTCATGCAGCCACTCCTGAGGCCAGAGTAGACATCAGTCAACAGGCCTGGAAGAGACTGGCAGGGGGTAGTTTCCTGATCACACGTATATGAATGCGACATAGTTTCCTGTTCCACTTGTCTGAAAGTGTTTAGTTGTTAGTAGTTACTGCTGAGTCAGCTCTGACCCATGTGACCCATGTATAACAGAAACATTGCAAAGTCTTGTGCCATCTGCGTTGTCACGGGTATGTTTGAATCCATTGTTGAGGCTATTGTGTCCTTCCATCCCACTGAGGTTTCCTTCATTTTCATCGACCTTCTACTTTACCAGAGTGCAAACATTTAAATAGCACAAATACTTAATCAAGACAGAAAATAAAAAGAGGCCTTGACCATCATCTCAATAACGCATCTACCTTTGCTGTTGAGTCTGTGGATATATGAATAAAGACGTGGGCACCAGATTCAGCTTCTGACTGTTCCACTTAGTGGCTGTTTGTCCTTGGAAATATGATTTAGCATTCTGTCCCACAGTTTGCTTATCTGAGAAAAGGAGATAATAGTCGTACCTACCTCATTAAGTTATTTGAGAGAATTTAAATGCTTAGGACAATGCCTGGCAAGAGTAACAGCTGTTGTCTTTATTTGAAATTCTGAGAACCACTCTCCTTCAATCATTGTCTGATGCTGTGTTTGGGGTGTGAGCTGAGTGCCAGCTGCCTGTATCACTCTGAGTCTGCATTGCCAGGCAGGCTGGACTCTAGATTCCAGGCTGAATGAGTTGAAATGGGGTAGAATGCAGGGAAGGGGCTTCAGCAGGGATGAACAGGATCAATGAAGTTAAAGAGCATAGAAATCAGTGGACCAACTGGGAAGTGGAGGAAAAGGGTAGGAATGAGCAGGGGTTAGAGTAGCGAGGGGTGTAGTGAATGGGTGGGGGGAAAGAGGAAGCAGTGGTGAGGTCCTGTGGGGTGGGATAAAAGGGGAAATAAGAATTGAGTTAAGGGTAAAATAAGACGGTACCTGCCTCCTGAATAAACCAAGGGGCCCCCAAACATAATCATTATCTAAATAGGGAATCAGAGAATGACTGGGGGTAAGATCAATAAGAAGAAAGGATCAAGAAAATATGGAGGGGACAGGCAACAGTATAAGCGACAAGTATGGTGTGGTTCTTGGCACATGCCCACTTCAAAGCCACCAAGGCTTCTGCTTCCTTCTTTCAACCTATGGGGCATTGCCCGAACACAGCCATTCTCTTAAACCCTCCATGAGAACCTTAGTAAACACGCTGTGACTTGGCTTCATCGATGTTTCTGATCCTGTATAGCAACAAAGTGTCCCTGGGTGGTGCAAATGTTTAACACATTCATTGTTAACCAAAGGCTGAAGGTTTGAATCCACCCAGAGGCCTCTAGGAAGAAAGGGCTGGTGATCTACTCCCAAAAATCAGCCACAAAAGCCCTATGGATCACAATGGTCTTGTCCACAGCCATCATGGAGATGATGCAGGACAGGGCAGTGTTTCATTCCATTGTCCATGGAGTCACCATGAGTTGGGGACAGTTTGATCAAAGAAAACAAAGTAAGCAATGGAGGCTGCCAGGCTCCCATGGTGAGTGTTCATTGTTGGGTGACTAATCACAGACAACATGCACAGCTATGTCCACTTCCTTTTAACACGTGAGGAAGTTGGTGGTGACTTGCCCCATGTTCCACAGCTAGTGTAAGAACCTTGATGAGAATTTACAGTCCAGGAGTCCCCATTAAATCTTCTTGTATATGGAAACAACAAAAGTGGGAAACAGATGCCGAGCTGTAATCCCAAAGGAAAACACATCTGCAGACTGGGGCTTGCTACTCCTCACCCCAGAGAAGACGCTCCCATCTCAAGACAGCCTCATTTTTCTCCTCCTTAGACTGGGTGCAAAAGACACCAGCACAGGGAAGCAAATTAGAATCCTCGAACACCTGGAGGAGCAGGCAGGTCATGGAGGGTCTAGGCGTGTGGATTCACTAACAACACCCATCATGGAGAAAGACGGGCTGGTGGGCAAAGTGCCAGGAGGAGTATGACAAGCAGGGTGGTTGTATGTCAGGACGTTCTGGGTCAAAGGCAATAGAAATGATAGCAAACTTACTTCAGCACCTAAAAATGAAATCTATTTCTTCAAATGCCTAAGAAGTCCAGGAGTGGATGCTTTAGACAGATAAAGAGACAGATACAGAGATACTGTTTTCCAGTGCGACTCTACCATTCTACATTCCCATCACCAATACATGAGAAATCCAGTCTCTCTGCATCCTCGTCAGCAATTCGTATTATCATGTTTTTTTATTTTAGCCATCCTGACAGACGTGCAGTATTACCTTGTTGAACATGTTTTCATGTGGCTCTCACAGACTTTTATAAGGAAATCCCTCTGGAGAAAGCTTTTCCTACTGGAAATAGAGATGATGATGAGAAGAGAGTACTTCCCATACAGAGATGCTGTGAAAGATCCCATGAAGAACCTGTACAGTGCCTGGCAAATAAATATTCAAACATTACCTACTACAGCTTCTACAAGAGAGGATATAGTAGCATAGGCTTCAGAATCAAGCAGAATCTCATTCTGTTATAGCCGAGAAGCCCCTCCCAAAACTCACTCTATGCTTCCCTAAGATGAGAATATTTTTATGTACCTTATACAGTTGCCATGAAACTCACATAGATAATATGTAAGGTACTTAATGCAATGCCTAGCAAGTACTTAATTCTGCTTCTCTTCCCTGCATTTAGCTAATTGAAGGCCACCAGCTAAGCTTTGTTCCCTTTATGGACCCTTGATGCTCCTGTCACCATCCACTCCCAGCCCACCAGGGACACTCTGCTGGGGCCAGGGTGGGGAGTCCCAGACACAATTACTCCATTCAGGCTCTCCATTGACTCCAAGGAAACAAAGGCTTTGGCTGGGGAGTTGGGTGAGGCTGCATTTATTTATCCAAGAAACTTTCAAATGAAAACTAGCATTTGTAGTGATTGCGTTTTACCTCCAAATTTGATTACATTTCTCGCCTGCTGTAAATCTGCCTTCCCTTTTGCCAACTTATTATTAAAGCCAGGGCAGAATTGGTGGAGGGATACTTAAAATTTCCATCTTGGCTTTGACATTCCAGGAAGTTACAAACCAATTACAGCTGCTGAGCCTCAGGCCCTGATGAATCACAGAGCACAGCACAGGACAGAGGACACCAGAGTGGAGACTGGAGGGAGCCAGTGAACTGGGACTCAAAGGTCAATTAAAATGAAATAGTCAGTTTTAATTTGAATGTCTTGCTTATACTCACATCCCTTCCCTATAAATGAGAAAGTACATGAAGCTTGTTCTTCTGTGTGGGTGTAGAACTTTCTTTTTTTCGTAGGACAATGAAGCCTTTTGAAATTGTCTCAGAGTCTCAAGGACTTGAAATTTGAAATGTTCCAGGGAGAAAACATACAATCTATTGACCTACCCAAATGTCAGTAGCTCTTAAGGAAGATCCAGTGGTATTAGCCTTAGGGACATATGGGCCTGAAGTCACAAGTTCCAGCTTTCAGAATGGATACCTCTGTGCTTGAGCCCTGGGGCTCATACCATAGTTGTGTGAGCTTGGTCAAAGCATAAGCAATTTCTCTGTGTCTCTGTTTCCCCAGCAGTAAAATTAGGATAATACCCTCCCTGGCTATTTTAAGGATTAAAGATAAATAATGCAGCTAAAATGTCAAGCGCATTGCCTGACCAGGTCTTCTATGTTATTTCCTCTTTTCCTCATCAGCGGGCCCCAAGTCCCACTAGATGATCTCAAGTAACTGCAGTTTAACTGGATCTTAGTTTAGTGGTGTTTGCCTTTCTGGTTGGAGCTTAAGTACTTCAGTGGTACTTGTCTTTCTGGTAGGCACTTAGGTGGTACCACGCAGTTGGCTATACTTCCCAGAGATTGTAGAAGTATTTGTTATGTGAATTTCTTGATTCTTTTCTTCCTCTAGAGGTAAACGATTGATGAGATTCAGTACCTTGGACAACAGAGATACTGTTCTCCAGGTTAACATTGAGTTTCAAGGGTTCAAGACAGGCCCACAATCCTTCCTTTCAGCTCATGGTTCAAAGATATCTTGTGACCTGTACATTAGATTTGGAGTTTAGTCTGGGTTCTTAATACCCTGGCCTTCATCAGTGGGGAACAATATCTTACAGGTTCATTTTTCCCCTCCCCAGCTCAGGGCAGGGATTCCACTAGAAGAAACTGACAGCCTCTTCTTCGGGGGCTGGGAAACTCAGTTAGATGCTACAGTTGAGGTGTGGGGCTTGAACTGAAAGAGCAAGGTAGATATTACTAGAAGAAATACAAATGGCATTACCCAAAGTAATCTAAGGCAATATAGCTTGAATAAAACCAGCAAACCTGTTGCCACTGAGTTGATGCCAACTCATACGGACCCTAAAGGACGGAGCAGAACTATCTCATACGGTTTTCAAGGAGCACCTGGTAGAAAACAAAAATAACTTTTGAGAAAATTAAAGTTGGTATAAATCTGAATGATGAGGAAAAGAAACAAAAAGGAGAATAAATAGCAGATTCAACAGCAGAAGAATGAAACAAGGTGTAACAAATGGATCGAAGTGTCTCAAGAATCAGACTAGGAACAGTGAGTAGGCATCAGAAGGCTTCTTCAAGATGATACACAGAACAGGCAGCAGAAAGCATGGCATTTTAAAGGAGCTGGGTCAGCCTGTACAGGTACAGAGGACAAAAGATAGGGGACCAGAAATGGAGCAAGGCTCAGACTAGGCACCATAAAATAGCAATGATTTATTTTCCTTTTCCTCCCTCTACTGGCCTTTCCAAAGACACAGCAAAAATTCCAGCGAAGGTGGTGGTGATCACAAAGACTGGACGAAGGCAGAGCATGTCCCTCCGTTCCATCCTCATGTTCCTCCCCACTTCTCCGACCACTGTCCTGGCTGGGGAAGACAGCAAAATTGTGTGTCGGGAATGAAGACTATATGAACAGTAGTGGATACTCTGAAATTGGCAGGATAGAACTGAATGCCCTCAGGAGAGGTCCACAAGTTGAACACGCACATCCTCATAGGCTGGAAGGGGAAGTATGTTGAAGATGATCCCAAGAGTAGTAACTGGGCAACCACTTCAAGAATATCAAGTTTTAAAGCAATTCTGTGAGTTAGATTAAAATGCTGTTTTGAGATTTGTTGAATTTGAAGTGTATGTATGGTAATACCCACTGAGTTTCCAAGGAATGCCTGGTAGATTCAAACTTCCAACCTTTTTGTTAGCAGTCATAGCTCTTGTTTACTATGCGACCAGGAAACCCCATGGGGCAGCTCTGCTCTGTCCTGTAGAGTCACTATGAGCAAGGGTCAACTCAATGGCAGCAGGTTATCCGGTCATACCCAGGTCTGGGGCTATCCAAATCACAACTTCTTTTCTCTAAGTACGCCGCACCCCAAAACACACACACATCTCACATGGTGATGCTGTTTGGATGAGGGTTTGACACCACACCCAGGAAGTTGGGCCAATCAAAATCTGTCTTCTGGAAACGGGAAACTGGGGTTCAGACATTCTAGTCAGTTTCCAAAGGTCACATAGATTTTGAGGAGAAAAACTGAGGCAAAAGTGGCATAGCCAAATTCTACCAGAGAAGCAGAAACAGCCTAACCAGAGTAATGGGAAAATGAAGCAGATATTCAGAGAAACTGAGGCCAAAGACCATGGTAGAGTACTGCTGGGATCCTGGTTGACTTCTGGTTCCTTTCTCTATGTTCCTTTCCTGTGTTTCTTGCCCTTGTATTTTGTGAGAGGACTACTATGAATTGAACTGTGTACCCCAAAAGTATGTGTCATAAATCCTAACCTCTATGCCTGTGTTTATAATCCCATTGGGACTAGGTCGTCTTTGTTACTTACATTAATGAGACAGGATTAGTGTGGTGTGTGTCTTGAATCAATCTCTTTTGAGACATAAAAGAAACTAAACATGCTTTCTAGCAAGAGAAGCAGAGATGGGGCAGAGAGATGCCGAGTCACATTAAAACTGCCCAGAAGCAGAAGCTCAGAAGAGATGCGGACCTTCCTCCGCCACTGGAGAGAAAAACACTTCCCCTAGAGCTGGTTAAGTGCTTGGCTGCTAACTGAAAAGTCAACAGTTTGAACTTACCAGCTACTTTGTGAGGGAAAGATGTGACAGTCTGCTTTCATAAAGATCTACAGCCTTGGAAACTCTCTGAAGGAGTTCTGCTCTGTCCTGTAAGGTTACTATGAGTCAGAATTGACTCAGTGGCAGTAGATTTTGGATACACATCAAGAGAGTTGAAGAGCAGCTCTAACGGAGTAGGGTGCATAATGGTTTTAGCCTGGGATTAAAAAGAGAAGGCTGCAGAAAGCAGTACCAATACGTAACATACCTCTGCCTGGCAGCAGTTGACACCTGGTAATCCATTTGCAGGTTTGTTGGAACACCTGCTCCTCTATTCCCCATGCATCTAATGTTGTCCTTGAAACAAAGTGCCAGCTTCCTGAGGAGGAGCAGAGACACTAGCAAACACAGCTGGCAGAAGTTACTCAGCTGGCCATCCCTGGACCTTCCAACCCTGTGCCTTTGCTCAAAGGCCACAAGCTGCTCTCTCCCTCTGCTCACAGCTGAGACACACTCTGCAGGAAGCCCTGACACTCATATTTACCAAGGAATCCAGCCCCATTTTACCTAAACGCTGCCCAGAGGGAGCAGGTCGGGGCTCCATGCCTATAGAGGGTGGAGGGCAGCAATTACAGCGTCCTTGGTCTCTCCCCTCTACTCCTGCCCAGGGACTTCTGTTTCAGTGCTGTTCTTGCATCTGAACAAACTAGTTCACCCTTGAAGGTTTTCCCATTTGTCTCTATGTTGGTGTTCCTCAAAGTGCAGTTTGGGGAACAACAGCATCAGTATCACCTGGGAGCTCTTTAGAAATACAAATTCTTAGGCTCCACCCTAGACCTGCTAAAACAGAGACTTGGAAGGTAAGAATGCCCTGAAAACTGGAAGATCTTGTGTGGTAACAAGACAAGTAGCAGCTGCACAAGTGAGAGGGGTATCATGCAATGCCAAGCCAAGCCAAGCAGCTCACTAGAATTGAGCCCAGCCTTCTCTAGTCATCCATGGTGCCTACTAGGTCTCCATAGGCATTGAGTTGGGGACCTCTGTTCTCAAGCCTGGGCCTGCCTTCTTTCACCAGCCCTCTGCCTTAGAGCTGGAGTCATTCCCTGGAATGACATTTGTTTGAACAAGCCCTCCAGGTGATTCCGATGTATGCTAGCATTTCCGAACTCCTTTCTATAGAAGGAGTCCTGGTGGTACAGTGATTAAGAGCTCGGCCACTAACTAAAAGGTCAGCAGTTTGAATCCATCAGCCACTCCTTGGAAATCCGTGGGACAGTTCTGTTCTGTTCTATAGAGTTGCTGTGAGTCAAATCAATTCAATGGTAATGAGTTTCTTTTTCATGAGTAGGGAAATCCTGGCGGAATAGTGGTTAAGCGCCACATCATCTGCTAATCAAAAGGTTAGCAGTTCAAATCTGCCAGAAGCTCCTGGGAAACTCTATTGAGCAATCCTACTCTGTCCTATAGAGTTGCTATGAGTCAGAATCAGCTCAATGGCCCTGGGTTTGGTTTTATAGGAATTACTAGAGAGGGTGCCTAAAATCCCAATGTATGAATTGTTACATTGTTCACTCCTGTTACTGGACTTCAGATTTGGTCCAATTTTTTCCTTCAACAGCAAAATAATCTGTACTGAGCATTCTTTCATACACTTCTTCGTAGACCCACGCAGGTATTTCTGTAGGATACATTCCTAAAGATAAATTTGCTAGGACAGAAGAAATACACATTCAGGTGTTAACAGACCTACCAAATGGGCCAGTTTGCATTCCCACCATAGGGAGGGAAATGGCACATGCTCCCCAAGTCTTTCCAGCTTACAACGAATATTTATACAGCTTTCGTTTTCTTTTCCAGTTAAGTGGTAAGAATGACATCTTGTTTTGATTTGGTTTTCTTCAGTTAAGAGTGAAATTGGACACCTTATACTTACTAGCCATTTAAGCATATCACTTTTTTGTGATGTCCATTTTCTGCAACATGCAAGACTTGTATAATAGAATACAAAAGAAAAATGCTAACTCCCTCTTCTCCACAAAGTGTTTTGTGGTCCCACGAAGAACACAGGCAGAGGTTTTAGGATTGAGTACAGGATGACCAACCATCCCTGTTGGCCTATGACATTGGAGTTTCCTAAGACAGCTAATGGTGGTTTAGTGGTAAAACTTGCACCTTCCATGTGGGAGACCCAGGTTCAATTCCTGGCCCCTACTCCTCAGGGACAGTCAACACCCAGTCACACCAGAGGCTCAGGTGTTGCTATGATGGGGAGTTCCCAGACTCAGAAGACAAGGAAGAAAGGCCTTGTGATCTTACTTTGAAAATAAACCCAGGAAAACCCTATGTATCCCAACAGTACAATCCATAACCAGTCATGGGGCTGGCACAGGACTAGGCATCATTCTGTTCCCTTGTGCATGGGGTCACCATGAGTCGGGGGCTAACCCAATGGCAGGTTGCCAGGTGTCATCGAGTCAGTTCTGACTCATAGAGACCCAGTCCTTTGTCATCCTCACAGGCATTGCTGTGCTTCAGCCCTTACTGCAGCCGCTATGTCAGTTGATCCACCTTCTTGAGGGTCTTCCTCTTTTTCGTTGACCCTCTACCAAGCATGATGACCTGCTCCAAGGACTGGTCCCTCCTAATAACATATCCAAGGCACATAAGATGAAGTTTTGCCATCCTCATCTCTGGCAAGCATTCTGACTACTTTTTCCAAGACAGATGTGCTCCTTCTTGCAATCCACGGTACATTCACCATTCTTTGTCAACACCATAATTCAAAGGCATCAATTCGTAAGTTTTCCTCATTGATTGTCCAGGCTTTGCACACATATGAGGTGATATAAAATACCATGACTTCGGTCAGGCACAAGTCCTTAGTCCTTAAGGTCACATCTTTTTTTTAAACACTTTAAAGAGGTCTTTTGCAACAGATTTATTCAATGCTATGTGTCATTTGATTTCTTCACTTCTTTCATGGTACTGATTGTGGATCCAAGTAAACTGAAATCCTTGACAACTTCCATCTTTTCTCCATTTATCATGATGTTGCTTACTGGTCAAGTTGCGAGAATTTTTGTTCTTCATGTTGAGGAGTAATCCATACTGAAAGCCATAATGTTTGATCTTCATCAATAGGTTCTTCAAGCCTTCTTCACTTTCGGCAAACAAGGATGTGTCATCTGCATATTAAAAGTTGTTAATACGTCTTCTTCCAGTCCTCATGCCACTTTCTTCTTCACGTAGTCTGGCTGCTTGGATTATTTGTTCAGCATGCAGACTGAGTAAGTATGGTGAAAAGATACAATGCTGAAGTCTATCTTTTCTGATTTTAAGCCACACAGTATCCTCTTTGCTCTTTTTAAAAAAGACTGTCTCCTGGTCTGCATGAGCACAATTCAGTGCTCCGGAATTCCCATTAGTTCCAATGGCATCCACAATTTGTTATGATCCACAGTCAGATGCCTTTGTGTATTCAATAAAACACAGGTAAACATCTTTCTGACATTCTGTTTTCAGCCAAGATCCATCCGACATCAGTAATGATATCCCTCAACAGAACATTCAGTGCTAAAACAGGGAAGAGTTCCAAACAAACCAGGAGGAGTTGGTCACCCTCAACGAATAATTTGCTCAGGTGTCACGTAGCTAATCACCAGTCCAAGGAGAGGCTCCCACACCCCTGGCTGGTTCACGATCCTTCTTCTCACCCAGGTACCTCTCATGGGAAAACAGAAATTGATACACTGGAGTTGGGTGACATGACTTGTCATTCTGCCAGCTGGACAAGAAGCTCCTCTTGCTCCTTTGCCTTTGAGTTCAGTACTTGTTGTAAAGTCGGTAGCTGTACGTAGACTGACGGCATCATCACGACTAAGGACGGGATGACAAGAGCCACCACGGCAGCATGCTGGTCACATGAAGTCAGAACCCACCAAGTGATTTTACAGGGAAATGAAGTTGAAAGATGTTGGGCTTTGGGATGATGGACTCAAGTTCTAATCATCCCAGTCCCAACATTGACAATCTTCATAGCCTTTCTTTTTATTTATTGACTATTATTATTTCTGGAAAGTGCTCTTTCTGATCTCGTTTTCTTATCCATAAAATGAGACTGATAATACCTGCATTGCAGCAGAATAATTAAAACACAGAGAAGAGATGGCTAAGGCAGTAGATCAATTTTTTTCTCAAAATGGGAAGAACTGGCACCTGGAAAGACTTGCTGGTTTGCCAGTGCATGCTCAAGCAGCATCTACTCCTGGACTCTGCACTAAAGCACTTGCCAGGGTTCAAACTCATTGCCATTAAGTCAATTCCAACTCATAGTGACCCTACAGGACAGAGAATAACTGCCCCATAGGGTTTCCAAGGAGTGACTGGGTGGATTCAAACTGCCAACCTTTTCAATAGCAGCTGAATTCTTAACCACTTTGCCACTAAGGCTCCACCAGGGGTCAAGAGGGGGCGAAAATACAGTCTACAGTCCCCTGATCACCCTCTGTCCCCTAGCATGGGGCTGAATGTGCCAGGAGTTGTTACCCGCCAGGAGTGAGCAGCAACTCACGGTGAGCTCATGGTTAACGGAATGAAATGTCATTCGGTCATGCACCACCTTCCCAGTCATGGGTACCTTTGAGTCCATTGTTGTGGCTATCGAGTTGGTCCATCTCACTGAAGTTTTTCTCCCATATTTCCTGACTGCGCAGTTCAACAAACATGATGTCCTTTTCTAGCCACTGGTCTCTGTTGATGACACATCCAAAGGAAACAAGTTGAAGTCTTTACCATCTTCACTTTGAAGGATCATTCAAGTTGTATTGGTTCTAAGACTCATTTGTTCATGTTTTCTGTTGGGCAGCCCATGGTATATTCAATATTCTTCATCAACATCGCAGTTCAAACACATCAATTCTTCTGTCTTCCTTTCTTATTACCTAAATTTCACATGCATATAAGGTCATCAAAAAAGAGAAAGGTGCACATTTTCTTCTAGAAAGATCCCTCCCTTGCCAAGGTGTGTGTCCGAGGGACTCTGACCACCCAGAGGGCAAATTTTTAAGTTGACAGAAATGTGGTCACAGGTAGCAGTGAGACCCAGTGTGCATTAGTCCTGATCCCGCATGAGCTCCCCAGCCCCTCAAGCAGAGAAGACAGGTCTGTCTCCTGTGGATCCCATCTGGCACAGGTCCTCCAAAGTGTTTTATCCTGACAGATCATCTGAAGATCAGATCTTTGGTTCATGAGGAATCATTTTTGCAAAATACAAAACTGCCTAAATGCTTGCGTGGGCTCTCTGCCAGGGCAGATGGGATGCCAATTAGAGAAGGACTCAGGCATCATGGATTCAGGAGGGTCTCAGAGAGGGGCTGTATTCACAAGTAGAGGTTCTGGCTGTGCATGCTGAAGCACCCTTGCCCTGGAATGGCCTGCATGTTTCCAGATCCTTCAGAGCCCAGCTGGGGAGGTGCTGGGAGGTCCTTGGGCAACAAACCAACCCTCCCAACAGCCAGCCCTTATTCAATTATGAGAAGAAGAAAAGATGGCTGCTAAATGTCCAATTTGCTTGCAGCCCTACAAATACTCAACCCAAGGGAGAGGACAATCTAATGTATTCTGAAATGATTTAAGCTCATTTAAATAACTAAAAAGAAAGAATCCTGCAGCAGTGGGCTGCAGGGAGAACAAAGGTCTAATGACTCCGCAGAACAAGCCAAAATATGACTTGGACAAAAGAGGAAACCAACAGAAGTAATTTAAAATCTGAGTATTCAAACAGCTAACTAAGCAGCTCAACAGATAGGCAAACCAGGACCAAGAGAGAAGTTCCCAGTGCACTGCAAAATCATGATGGATGGCTCTTACCTGTTTTCCATTTAAACCTGATGTCATGGATTGAATTGTGTCCCCCTAAAAATGTATGTGTTGATTTGACTTGGTTAGAAGTTCCAACATGGTACCCTTCCTCCTATGTGTTGTGAATCCTGCCTCTGTGATATTGATGATGGAGAATGGTTTGCAGCTGTGTTAGTGAGGCAGGACTCAAGTTTGTGGAATATAAGGGAGAGAAATGAGCTGAGGAAGTTGGGAACCTCATACCACTGAGAGAGAAGCACCAAGAGCAGAGCACGTTCTCTGGACCCGAGGTTCCTGTGCCGAGATGCTTTCACTGGATGTGGACTCAGCCTACTGGACTGTGATGATTTCTTATTCTGAATGGACTTGTATCTTGTTAATGGATTTGTGGCTTACCGGACTGTGACAATAAAAGCTTCTCCTCATGAAACATTCCACTCGTGGTATTTTCTGTTAGAGCAGTATCCAGTGGCTAGGACACCTGACCGAATTGCCACATAGATGGGATAACCAAACTCACTGCTGCCGAGTGAATTCCAACTCATAGTGACCCTATATGACACAGCAGAATCGTGACACAGATTTTCCAACGAGTGTCTGGTAGATTTGAACTGCTGATCTTTTGGTTAGCAGACAGCACTTTAACTACTACGCCACCAGGGTTTCCTGGAGATGGGATATCTGGTATCAATTAAACTGAAAAACTAAGCGATGCAAGAGCTCTGTGATAGTGAAAACAAGCACATTCATCCAGATGCTGCAGACACATTGTTTCTTCAAGTCAGCTCCAACTCAAGGCAACCTTACCTCTGGTGAAACCTGTGAGAGCCGGAACTCAAGGAGACAGCCTGGTTTTTCCAGGTCATGTGAGTTTTCCCCCTTCGACAGTGCACAGACTTAACACTTTTCTATTGGTCTTATTTGTGGGGAATATTGGCATTTTCCTTCTCTGACAAGTTTCTGCCTTACACAGCATCCAGCATTTGCAGGTTGTACTGTATAACTGAATAAAAGATTGTCCAGTCCTGTGTCATCTCCGTGATTGCTGGCGTGTTGGGTGCACTGCCTTGTCTACTGGGTCAGTTCATCTTATTGAAGGTTCCCTTTATTTTCTGTGACCCACTACTTGATCAAACATGATATCTTTGTCTAGCAATTGAGTTTTCCTGATGATGAGTCTGAAGTAAGCCAATGTCCCATCATCCTCCCTTCTACACAACATTCTGGTTGTATTTCTTCTAAGACTGATTTGTCCTTAAAAATCAAAACAAACAAACGAAAGACCATCACCATTAAGTCAATTTCAACTTATAGTGACCCTATACAACAGAGCAGAACTACCCCATAGGTAGTTCCAAGGAGCAGCTGGTGGATTCGAACTGCCACCCTTTTTGTTAGCAGCGAAGCTCTTAACCACTGCACCACCTTTAATTCAAGTGCAGACATGACTCATGCACTCACTTTGATGCCATCAGATGCAAAACATCCTCTCACTCAGCCCACACATTATTCACCCAGATGCCACCCAGACAGAGCAGCTCTGTACAGACAGTCCCTGTCCACTACACACACACACACATACAAACATTCACTCCATTGACCCACCTCAGAACCCCAAGACAGCAGTGGTCAACACTCCCATGCTTAGAAAATGATGGGAAAGATGTTGGCTCTGGTAACTTTAACTCTTACTCCTTGGGTGATTCCACCTCTCTGTGCTCTTTCATAGTCCTTAGTCATAGTTCATGGCACTGCAAGTGTGTCTCCCTCTGGGTGTAAAGACCCTGGCCCCTCGTGGGGTCCCAGGCTACTTATTCACCAGTGGTCATCCTAAGACCTAGGCTAGACCACGTGAACCTGAGAAACAGCCTCCTTCACCTCTGTCTTCCAGAAGTCCTGTTTGCTCTGTTCTTTGAAACAGGCTCGCAAACACAGAATCCTGCAGGCATCCAAATGGTGATATAAACAAGGCAGCTGCCAAGTGGGGCAGAACTGTGACAGTGAGTGCAGACACAGGTCCTATTTAAGGCAGGTGGATGCTGCTCACACTCTAGATGATAGACGGTTACTGCCAAGTTGACTCCAACTGATGGAACATTATATACAGTGGAAAGAGTTGCTGCCCAGTCTTGCATTGTCCTCACATTTCACCAGGAGGTTCAAGTCCATTGTTTTGGCTATTGTACCAATCCATCTCACCAAGGGTTTCCCTCACCCTCATGGGCTCTCTGCTTCACCAAACATTGAGGTTCTCCTTCTGGGATTGATCCTTCCTGACGATGTGTCTGAAGCAAGCGAGTCAGATTGTCTTCTGTCATGATCCATGAGGTTCTCATTGGCTAATTTTGAATAGATTCCCCAGGGCTTTCTTCCTAATCTTAGTCTGGACACTCCAGTGAAACCAGTCCACTATAGACGACCGTGCTGATTTGAAATACTGGTTGCATAGCTCCGAGCATCATAGCAGCATGTAAGATACTGTAATATGACAAAATGACAGACGAGTAGTGGTAGATAAGTTAGTAATGGAATTTTCAAATTAACCCCCCCCCCCCGCTCTTAAAAGCTATAAAATATGCCTCATCTGCCACCTGTCCCAAGGGGGAAAAAAAAAACTTCTGTTTGTAACTTGGTCTGTTCTCTCAAGTATCTGACAGATGATGCCTGTTGTCCACATTGCAGGACACTGGTTGGTTCAGTCTGCTGTTCCCCTGACCCCTCTGCAGCCCCTCTGGTTACTGAATAAGCACAAAATTTGGTGGTTGAACTCCATAACCGCACTCATACTTCTGATGGGGTTTTCCCAAACATTACACTTGTCTTGAATAGAGATATAAGCACAGAGGTTGTCCCATCCTAATTTGGGCACCTTCCAGGTTCTTCTTTACTCCCAGTGGACACAACTTTGCCCTGGACTCAGGTGACAGTTCCATCCCCTGCTTCTTACAGGCCCCGCACCCCTGATGCAACCCTAATGCTAATTCAAAGCAGCATTTTGACCCTCATTGCTTGAATAACACTGGTCCATAAAGGGAGACCTGGTGATGTGATGGTTAAGAGTTATGCCTTCTAACCAAGGAGCTAGCAGTTCAAATCCACCAGCCACTCCTTGGAAACTCTACAGGGCAGTTCTAGTCTGTCCTATCGGGTAGCTGTAAGTTAAAATCAAATCAACAGCAATGAGTCTGGATCCATAAAAAATACTACACCTGGGGCCTTATAAGCAGAAACCTCTGTACACTCAAAAGAGAGGACATCCAAGGAGAGCAGAGAGCCCAAGCTGTGCAACAGGCCCATCAGCTTTTGGAATCCTGTTTCTACTACTTAGCACTTGTGCAACTTTGAGCAAGTTACCTAACATCTCTGAACCTTAGTTTCCTCACAGGCTAAAATCAGGCTATTACTATTAATCTCATTGGACTGTAGGATGATGTATTCATTCATTCTACAAATTTATTGAGGCCCCACTATGTGCTGCCACCACCCATCTGTCAGTGTGTGTGTGTGTGTGTGTGTGTGAGTGGTATGTGTGTTGCTGTAAGGCTAAAAGCTATGCCACCAGTATTTCAAATACCATAATGCAACCCATGGTGGACTGGTTTCACTGGAACTTCCACACTAGGAAGAAAGGCCTGGCAATCTACTTCTGAAAACTAGTCAACAAAATGAAAACCTTATGGCACAATATATTGCCTGACTTGCTTCCTTCAGACACATCATTAGGATGGATCATTTGCTAGAGAAGGACATTGTGCTTAGTGACATAGAGGGCCAACGAGGGGCAAGCAAGACCCTCAGTGAGATGGACTGGCACAAGAGCCCCAAGGATGGACTTGAACATAACTGCGGTCATGAGGATGACACAGGGATGGGCAACACTTCTTTCTGTTGTATATAAACTCACCATGAGTCAGAGTCAACACAATGGCTTCTACCTACTATGTGCTAGACACTGATGATATCATAGAGAACCACAGGGAAAGCCCCTACTTTCCTGGGATGTATGGGTCAGTGGATTGGCTAAGAGATAATATTAAAAAGAGACGTCATCATTCCCAGAACTCAGTAAGCACTCAATAGTTTTCTCTCCTACTCCTGCCCTCTACGTCACCAATGGACACGAACTTGGCCCTGAGACCAGAGCTATCCATCTTCCAGATCTTTCTCTACCATCAGCTCATATCCCCTTTGGCCACACTGTACCCTATATAATACTCCCAGACAACTGTCAAGAGCCTGCAAGCTATTACTGATCCTCCTCTCACTACCCACATGTGTTAATTAGGATACTAGTTCTGATGTTATAAGAAAGGGACTCAAAATAATAGGACTTCTAAACTTTGAAGATACTTTCTAGATCATGAAAAAGTTTAGATACAGGGTTCCCAACAGAGGGTCCTGGAGAGAGCTGGAGAAAAATGTAGAACAAAAACCAGACTTACCTGCTTGACACAAACTGGAGAAACCCCAAGAGCATGGCCCCCAGACACATTTTTAGCTCAGCAGTGAAGCCACTCCTGAAGTTCACCCTTTAGCCAAAGATTAGACAGGCCCATAAAATAAAAGAAAACTAAAGAGACACAACAGCTCAACAGCTCAGGAACAAGTAGCAGAGAGTAGGAGAGGACAAGAAAGTTGATAATAGGGAAAGCAAGGTCAAGAAGGGCGAGTGTTGAGTCATGGGGTCATTAACCAATGTCATAAAATAATATGTGTATTAATGGTTTAATAAGAAAATAGTTTGCTGTGTAAAACTTTCATCTAAAGTACAATAAAAAAACTTTTTTTTTCAAGTCTAGATAATACTGTGGTGTCAGCATAGGTATCAGGCTGTGTCTTACAGCTCTGCCTCCTTGTTACATGGCTCTCATCTTGTGCCCAAGATAGCTGCTCCAGAGCCCATCATCACACCCATATCTCAGCCAGTAAAAGAGATAAAAGAGAAAATAGGTACGGTATACCCCTTTCCCTGTAAGAACATGACTGAGAAGATACACTCATGACTTGTCCCCACATCTGATTGATTAGAATTTAAATACATGGCCATCCTCAGCTAGATGCAAGGGAGTCAAAGAAACATACTCTCGGGTTGGGTGCCATGTGTCTTCCAGACCAAGTTCTGAGACTTTGGGAATCTGCTTATGGTCTTTGGACTGCATTAGCTTCAGGATGTTACAAGTGAGTATGAACTGTGGGTCCTTTCATGTCTCACAAGACTTAGCGATTTCCATCTACCTGAACAACCTTCTCATATATTTTCTAGGTAGAGTGGACAGAGAAGAGTTCAACAAAGTAGAAGAGTTTCTAAGGAAACCAGCCTTCCTGAGTTCCAAAAATACTGTAGGATGGCATTTGCCATGGTGGGCTCCCAAAGCTCACAGCCCGGTCCTCAGTTTATTAGGCAAAAATATTGCCCAGATTCTGACAGTGGGCCTATCCCTCCATGCTAGACAGACATGAAACTGTGGCTGACAGATAAGTTATAATTCCAAAATCTTCATTTGGAATGAGATACACAGTTTTCATTCCAGCCCAAAGATCAACACGTTCTTCACTATTGAGAAAGCCACAGGGGAAGCCATATTATCATAGAAAGTTTTCCTATTAAAAATAAAGCTGAAAAATGAGTTTGATTAACCTCAAATGTGGTGGTCATGGTGAGCTGTGCCAGGACTCAGCAGCTCTGACAGGTTCTCAGGAGAGAGGACGTGGCAGGAAAATCAGGCTGTTACTGAAAGGCTTCGTCCCAGTTCTAAGCCCTTTGGCCCATTCTAGAAGCAGTACAAAATCCTACTCCAAAAACAAGCAAATCTTCCTCCCTGGCTCCCTCTCCTTGTGTTCACCCCTTGATCTCGGGGCTTGTGGTAGGCAGAGACGAAAGGCTCAAAACCTCTTCCAAGAGAAAACCCATTGCCCAGCAGCAAGCAGTATGAGTAACTGAACACCTCCACCTAGGAGTTCAGATTTTGAGCCAAGGTCATGTTCTCCTTGGGGTGACCACTGTCCAGGGACTGATTGAGAAAATGGAACTAGGTCCTGGACATTTCTGTTCAATGAGGGACTGCTCTAATGGACAACATTTGCTCATGAGCACCTGAGGTGACTGGAAACCTTGTCAGGTCTGCAGTGCAGTGGGGTGACTGCCTCTGCCAAAACTTGCTTCCTCTAATTTCCTTTTCACAGGTAGTTATTATTAGGTACTATCTAGTCAGTTCCAACTCATGTGGACTCTATGCACAACAGAACAAGACACTATCCAGTGCTGTGCCATCTTCACAATCACTGTTCTGCTGGAGGCCACTGTTGCAGCCACCGTGTTGGTCCATCTCATTGAGGGTCTTCTTTTGGCTGACCCTCCACTTTACCAAACAATGATGTCCTTCTGCAGGGACTGGTCCCTCCTGATAACATGTCCAAAGTATGTGAGACAAAGACTTGCCATCCTTGCTCCTAAAGAACATTTGGGCTGTACTTCTTCCAAAAGAGATCTGTTTGTTCTGGCGGTTCTTCATCAACACCATAATTGAAAGGCATCAATTCTTTTCAGCTCTTTTTATTCATTGTTCAGTTTTTGCATATGAGGTAACTGAAACCACCCTGGCTTGGGTCAGCTGCACCTTAGTTTTTAATGTGATATCTCTGCTTTTAAACACTTTAAAGAAGTCTTTTGCAGCACATTTGCCCATTGCAATGAGACAACATTTAGGGAAGTGGAGCCAAGGGACAGAGAGATGGATTCCTATAGACATTATCTCAGCATCTGGATTGAGGCTAGATATAGCCCTGGACTTTTCAGTAGTATGAGCTAACAAGATTCCAATTTTAGTTTAACCAATTTCAGTTAGGTTTTGTGTCAATTACAACCCAAGAAGAACTATACCCATACAATATCTTTATGACACATCAGGTGTTCCAAAGAGGAAACTGGAGATGGTGAGAGGGAAAAGAGGGGACCTGAGTTTGCACCTCTATATCCCCAGATACTTAGGCAGGAGTCCTGACTGCAGGGACTTAGACCTTTACCCCAAAGCACTCTACTAACAATTGTAATTCCCTGAGCAGGTATTCTTCCAGTTTTAATGAAGTAATCCCATCATGGAACAGTCTGGAGTTGCTTCCAGATTCTCAAAGCTGGGTAACCAGGGGGATTTGATTAGACATATATATTCTATAATCCAGCAGCTCACAAGACGTATCTTTTAAGCTTCTTCTCCCTTCCAGGCAAAATTCTCACATTGCTTCTCAGATGATAAAAATAAGATGAAAAAGATCTTGTTGTGCTGGTCTAACCCAGTTTTGCCGAAAGGCTCCTGCCCCACCTCCAGCCAGTTGGTGGGAAAGCCTCCTTTCCACCTCCTTCTAGTCTCAGCTAAATCCCCCTGTGGCTGGAAGCCTTCATCCACTATGGTCAAACTGACTTCAGATCTGCAGGACTAAGGAAATAGTTGAAATGCAACACAAAACTATGCAATTTATATTTTCATTGCTATTAGACCTTTATAACGACTCTTTATTGAACTGAAGCTTAAATGGTTCAAGACTGATTGTAATGGAACATTTCATTGTTTGCTTGTCTAACTCTCTCAGCCCTAATTAAATACTGTTTTTCATTGAGCGGGTTATACAGTGTTGTTTTTTGTTTTTTTGTTTTTGCCTGTCATTGAAAAGAGCAAGGGGACTGAGGAAGAATTTAGATGAGCCCAAGCATCCTTCATGCCCTTTTCCTATTGGATTTGTGGTCCAGCAACAAAAAGTGGTGCCCTATGGAGGGAGATGGCTGAGTTCTAGGAAGAGCTTTCAGGGATGATCTCATGGAAGTCCCTGGAGAGGAAGAAGACGGGTAAAGGATGAGCCATGAGAGGTCATCTTACATGTGGACTTTCCTGTGGAAAGTAGGGGCTCCTGGCACCAAAAGCTGGCACTGGAACTGTCGCCGACTCCTCTCTGTCTCCCACACCTCAATCACAGCAGCTCTGCCTTCAGTATCACCAGCAACCACTCCTCATCACCTTCATGCCATCATCCAGGTCCATCAGGTCCACCATTACTGCTCACCTGAATTACTGCCGAAGTCTCTTAACTGGCTTTCTTAAACTTTTCCATTCTTTGTTCACTATAGTATATTCCCAACACAAGAGACAGATCATACCCCTCCCCATCTCTGAATCTTCCAAGGGCTCCCAACTCAGAAAAAACAAAGCCAAGGTCTTTGCAACACTGTTCACCCTACCTCTGGCCTTGCCTCCTAGCACTCTCCCTTTTGCTCATTCTGTTCCAGCTATACCAACCTCCTTGCTACTTCCTTGATGCTGCTCATGTGCTTCCTCATCAAGCCTTTTCCCTTGCTGTTTTCTCTGCCTGGGATATCTCTACAAGAAGTCTTCATGGGTCATTCTCTCACCTTTTTCATGTCTTTATTCAAATATCACTTCTCAGTAAGGTCTTCCCTAAGCACTCGTTAAAAACTGCCATCATTCCACCCTCACTATCCTTTGCATTTTTTCTGCATAGATCTTACTACTTTCTGATACACCATTTAGGTCACCTATGTATCTCCCTCTATGAGAGTGCTCGAGACCTGATGGTACAGTTGTGAACAGTTCAGCTGCTAATCAAAAGTCGATGGCTGGAACCCACCAGGGAAACACATGGCAATCTGCTTCTGTAAGGATTACAGCCTTGGAAAACCTATGGTGCGGTTCCACTTTGTCCTATTGGGTTAACTATGAGCAGGCACCAACTTGTTGGTGATGGGGTTTGGTTTTTTGGTACTAGAATGCTAGCTCTGTGAGGCATGGATTTTTGTCCAGTGGTTTCACTGCCAAAGCCCCAGTGTCTACAAGAATGCTCAGCATTAAAGTAGATGTACAAATAAATACTCTTTGAGTGAGTGAATAAGTAAATGACTACATGCACACATGCTTCCATGTGTGAATGATCTACCATTTGTTTCTGGCCATGAATTTCAATGTCTGTCTTAGTTACCCAGACAGAAATGTCATCAATGGTTGACTTTAAAAAAAAGAACAAACTTATTTTCTTGTAGCTACGGAGACTAGAAGTCCAAATTTGGCTGTCAGTTCTAGGGAAAGGCTTTCTCTCTGTCAGTTGTGGAGAAAAGACCTTATCTCATTTGCGCTTCTACTCCTGGGCAGTCTTGATGTGACTTGCCATCTCTCTTTCCCCATCTCTGCTCCCTTGCCTGCTTGTTTAATCTCTTTTATATCCCGAAAGAGAATGACTGAAAATACGCCCTAGTCCTGCCTCACTAAGGTAACAAACATAATCCTTGTTAACGTAACCTAATCCTGCCTCATTCACATAACACTACCCATTCACCAAGGAGATTATGATGACAAGTAAAGGTTAGGATTTACAATACATATTTTAGCGGGTGTTTTAGTCACCTGGTATGACTCTAACAGAAAATACCATGAGTGGATGGTTTCATGAAGAGAAATTTTTTTGACACAGTCTGGCAAGCTGCAAATACACTTACGAATTGTAAGTCCCTTCAGCAAGAGAATTTATCACAGTCTGGTAGGCTGAGTCCAAGTTCTAGGAGAGCATTATGGCTCAGGAACCTCAAGTCCAAAGGATGTACTCTGCTCTCAATGCTGCTTCTCGGTGATATGAGGTTCCCAACTCTCTCTGCTCACTTCTTTCTCTCGCTTATATCCCACAGCTGTAACTTGAGTCCTGCCTCACCAGCCCAACTGCTGCCCATTCTCCATCATCAATGTCACAGAGGCAGGATTCAGAACACATGGTAGGAACGGCACCATACTGGGACTCATAGCCAAGTCAAATCCATACATACATTTTTTGAGGGGACACAATGCAATCCATGACAGGGGGACACAGTTTAATCCATAACAATGGCCAAAGTCTACCCTAGGCCAGAAGCCTAGATGCTTTGCACTTTATATTCCATAATTCTGGGCATTAAAGAAGAACCCTTCCCACTGGAGATGGAGATGCTGATGTTGGCAGATCCACAGCCCAGAATCAGCCCTAGTCTGCCAACTCTAAGTGCTGATTCTTTGAAGTCTAGGGCAAAAGGGTCAGAGAGGGGACAGGTTTGGTCTGTGCCCACAAAAGGCCCTGGTTTAAGCATGAGAAGAGGGAAGCTGACCCAAGGAGTTTCCCTAGGGGCATCAGAGATGGGGCAAAGTTCAGTGAATAGAAAGGCCATCACCATGAGCATTAATAGAGCTTATGAGTGCTGCAAGATACAGGAAGCAATTTTGCTTGTTAGAGGACCAGAGCACTCCAGGAGAAATTTCTAGAAGGAGAAGAGGGAAGGGAAGTAGGATAACCAGTACTATGCTACTTGTACAGGATCTGTAGAATCATGAAGCTGAGGTCATGTGGTCTACCTCCCAAGATCAAAACAACTGAGACATCTTTCTCCAAAGGCTGTTGGCGAGAAGGTTCCAACTCATCCCCTGGCTATTAGGTCCAGAGTCTCACAAAACCAAACCAAACTAAACCACTGCCATCGAGTGGATTCCAATTCATAGTGACCTTATACAATAGAGTAGAACTGCCCCATAGAATTTCCAAGGACTGCCTGGCAGATTCAAACCTCCGGCCTTTTGGTTAGCAGCCATAGCACTTAAGCACCACGCCATCAAAGTTTCCCCAGGGTCCCAAGACTTCATGAGTCTTCACATTTGAGAATCTCAATTTAACATTATCTTTTTATCAAATTTTCAAGGTATGTAAATTTCACATTTTGACAGATTGTGTTAAACCACCCACCAGAAATGTTGGACCGATTTACACTGTCCTTCTCTCATACCTCACCTTGAAGGTCTTTGTGTCTTTTCCTGTGTTGGAGGGAGTCAAACTTATCTGACATTTGTCTTTTTTATCCGTCTTTTCAAAGTTCTGGCTCTTGACTTGATTAATCAATTCCACTGACATCTTGCTTCACAATTAATATACCTTTATTAATTGTTTCCTCTCACTTTTATTTTTGCTTGATTTTCTGACTCCTTATTTTTAATTCCTAACTCAATTATTTTCAATCATTCAACATTAATGAATAGATATTTTAGTAATAATGGCATAAAAATATGGATTTTACTAAGATAAATTCAGTCACATGCCATATGTATTTTTTACAATGTCTCACTGTCTTAAATGTCTGACCAGTCTCCCTTTTGGTATTGATTTTCACTTTGATAGAAGTAATTTTTTATCTTGTTCAATTTCCAAGTGGCTGTCATTTATCTTAACATAGGCATACTCTTGCTATTAATGTGATTAAGAAATACAGTCTATAAAATTTTAATTTGAGGAGTTTGTTGTGCACTTCTCCATAATCTGATACATGCGTTGTTTATCAGTCAGGATAGGTTAGGTTAGGCTGCAGTAACAATAACAACAATAACACAAAAATCTCAGTGGCTTAAACACAAAGGTTATTCCTCTCCCATGCTACATATTCTGGGATTTCTTTTCATCACACCCACTCAGGAGCACAAGGTGATAGAGGCTCATTTCCAATTTGCTTTCACAATCTCAGAAACACAGAGAACTCTCCTCTTAAAGCCACTTCTGTGCCCATTTTATTGACAAAGAAAATTCAGATGCCTGTCCACATAGAACAGATGTCTAAACCTCCAAAAGAGTCACTGATTATCCGTGAATAAGTATTCTACCAGAAATCCTGGTGGCACAGTAGCTAAGTGCTACAACTGCTAGCCAAAAGATTGGCAGTTCAAATCCACCAGATGCTCCTTGGAAACTCTACGCAGTAGTTCTACTCTGTCCCATAGGGTCACTGCAAGTCAGAATCAACTTGTTGGCAGTGGGTTTGGTGTAGTGTTTTTTATAGTGATATCTCTTACTCCGACTCAACGGCACTTGGCTTTGGCCATCTCTTACTATGTACCAGGGACTGTAACTAAGGGTGATCCAACTCTCAAGCCCATTTCCAACCCCCTTTTTCCAGCTACTTTCCAGCCAGCAGTGGCTATGTGACTCAGATATAAGTAAAAGTCTGGTATGGGGTTCCTGGAAACCCCAGTGGTGTAGAGGTTGAGAGCTACAGTACTAACTGAAAGGTGAGCAATTCGAATCTGCCAGGTGCTCTTGGAAACTCTATGGGGCAGCTTTACTCTGTCTGGAGAGTTGCTAAGAGTTGGAATCAACTTGACAGAAGTGTTTTTTGGTTTGGGTGGAGTTCCTGGGAAAGCTTTTGCTTTCCTGATATTGACACTGCCCAGTCTCTTTCTTCCTTCTTCCTGTCATGACTGTTAATATGAGAAAGGCCACGAAAATCTCATACTTGCCTTCATGTTGTTGAGTGTTTGAACCAATACCAGTAGCTACTCACATACAGATTTCTTACATGAAGAAATTAGACTTGTGTTTGTATAAGCCACTGTGATTTCTTACTCAACCCAGTGGCACTTAGGGGTGTGCTGTTTAATTGCTACACACTGTACTTTTATGCAAATAACAGACACCTTTGACAATTGTCGGCCGGCTGCTCCCCCATCCCAACATGTTTTTGTAAGCTCCATTACGGCAGAGTTGGGGTATTTTTTTTAAAAAATATGTTGCTGTTAAAAAAAATTAGCATAGCACTTACAAAAATACCTCAAGAGGGAGAGCAGCCAACAAATGAATATAGAAAGCATACTTTATTTGTGTAAAAATATAGTACTAGTGAACTCTTCAAATTTATGTCATTGATTTCTAATTTCACTCTGTCACAGTCTGGGAGCATACTTTGTATGGTTTCAGTCCTTTTAAATTTACTGAGGCTTGTTGTATGGTATAGCAATAGTCTATCCTGGAAAGTATTCTAAGAAGAATTTAAGAAGAATATGTATTTAAGAAGAATATGTATTCTCCTATTGTTGGGTTGAGTTTTTCCATAGATGTCTGTTAGGTATAGTTGGTTTATAGTGTTAGTCTTCTATTTCCTTGCTGATATTACCCCTGGTTGTTCTTTCACTGTTAAAAGAGAGAGACTAAAATCTCCAGCTATTACTGTTGAATTATCTATTTCTCCTTCAATTATGCCCATTTCTGTTTAATGTGTTTTGTGACTCTGTTGTTAGGTGCACATATACTTATAATTGCTATATCTTCTTGTAGATTGACCCTTTTATCATTATGAAATGTCCTTCTAGTGCCTATATTTTCTGATATTAATATAGCTGCTGATTACATGATGTGCCTTTTTCTATCCTTTTGCTTTTGACCTAGGCATTCCTTTAAAATTTATCTCCTGTAAACAGCATACAAGTAGGTCTTGTTTTTTCAGTCATCTGCCTTTTGATTGGATTGTTTAATTGATCCACACTTAATGTTGTTATTGACATATTTGAAAGGACTATTTCTTGAATACCATGTTTTTCCTTCACTGGCTTCTTTGATTTTTTTTTTCTTTCCATTTTCCTGAAAAGCCTCGTTAAGTACATTTCTTATATATATGGATAGCATCTTTTGGTGGGGGGGGTTCCTGAGTCATCTAGAAATATTTTTACTTTGTTCCTATGTAAAAACATAAGAGGGGAGGGTACAGAATTCTGGATCACAATCTTTTTCCCTCAGAACCCTGTAAACCTTTTTCCGCAGGCTTCTAACATTCAGTGTTGCTGGAAGCAACCCAACACCAGTCTTTTTTTTTTAAGTAATCACTTTTTTACCTATATACATTTATCCAGATATAACATTGAGAGCCCTTCCAATACACCTTACATCTCAGAAAGCATCAGTGAAGAGCTCTGTGCTGGGGAGAAGGAGTGGCAAAGACTTCTAATTCATTAATCGTGCTACCCAATTTAATGATGCTTTGCATCTCCACAAATTCCTTTTGCTTCTCTGGTTGTACCCTTGTCACAGTATCCTGCTTTTGCTTATATCATTGCCTTATCTTTGTAAGAAAACCCTCATGGTGCAGTGATTAAGTGCTACAACTGCTAACCAAAAGGTCAGCAGTAATCTACCAAACATTCCTTGAAAACTGTATGGGGCAGTTCTACTCTGTCCTATACGGCTACTATGAGCTGGAATCGATGGCAGGGGGTTTTGGTGGATATCAAATTTCATTGCAGTAACTTGGTTTCACAACATATTACTATTTCTAGGCCTTCAAGTGGTGCACTTCTTTCACAGTGAAACATTTCTTCGTGTGTTTGGGGATTTTACTCAGGAAAGAGATCAAGATAGAACAATGCCAGCAGCGAAGAGTGACTTTCATCAACAGTTCCTCTTGTGACAGACAGTAAGAATGAAGGCACAGGGAATTCTACATTGTCTGATCATTGGCTTGATTATCTAATTGACTTCCATTGCATAAAGTTGAAGTAAGCATGCCCTTCTGTTGATGGCATATTATCATCTGCAGTCTGTGCAAAGATCCCATATTTTATTAAATGTTGGTTCAGTTATTCATTTTTTTCTCTTTAGTTCACAACCCCTCTCTGGTTGGCTGCCTGGCACATGGTGACTACAGCAGGACTCCCCACTCTCTTCTCCTGGAGCTTGTGAGTGCAGGCTCCTGGCAGTACTGTAAAATCCCCAATCCCTGTAACCTCCATCCATGGCTTAGAAGCTCCAGACCTGCTCCTTTGACTATTCTGCCCTCAGCGGGCCTCGTCTCTGTCCCATCTCTGATGCAACAGCTACTACAGGGTTTAGTGAGGTTTGAGCCAGGGGAATCATTTTATCACTTTCTTGGCAAGTATCTTCTCAAGGCAATGGGAGTGAGGGGGCCACTTCTGCCCCCAACACTGAGCTCTTCACTAATCTCTTGTGATATGTCAGATGTGTTGGAGGGTCTCTCACTTTTGCATCTGGTAGTAGCTTAGAATTTTTCCTCTTACTTAAACAGGATGATTCAGTGGGATTTTGGAAGAGAGAAAGAGCAAGACTCAAGTCTTTGAATTACCCTCATGATCTGTGAAATCCCTTTCTTTCTCCAGTTTATTTCTTATATTGGCACACTACAGGGAAAAAAAACTTAAATTACAAGAAGCAAAATGACACTAGAATTTTCTGCTGCTAAGAGCAAAGCTAGAAACCCTGGTGGCACAGTGGTTAAGTGTCATGTCTGCTAACCAAAAGATCGGCCGTTTGAATCCACCAGGCACTCTTTGGAAACTCCATGGGGCAGTTCTGTTCTGACCTATAGGGTTGCTGTGGGTTAGAATCGACTCAATAGCACTGGGGTTTTTTTTTTTAAGAGCAAGGCTATTGACAGCCAATATTGTTCTCTTGAGCAAACTTGTAATGCCTGAGTACGTAAAATTGCAATTTGTTAAATGCTGTAAGTTGGGGGTCCATGAAAATAGAGAGCAAGGCATTGGATGGTGGTTTGGGAGCACGGGTGCCCTAGCAGGGAGTCAGGGGAGACTTTTCTCCTACGTATGAATATGGATCAATTAGGTGACAAAGGTGGAGAAAAATCCTCCTACTCTTTCCTTTATCCTTTTCTTCTTCCCTCTTCTCTTTCTACTCTTCTCCATCCCCTTCCTAAAATTCTGGAGTGTGCCAAAATTAGCACCGAGCAAAGGATGTTTTCAAGTGCTGGTTATATCACTGAAAAAATGACCCAACAATATAGCGAATTAAATAAAACAGTAGGTTTTTCTTTTCTCTCAGACAACTGCAGGATTGCACTGCTGTCCCTGACATGTGGTTTCCATCTCTGGATCCAAGGTAATGCTGCTTCTCAAGCAAGAACAAGAGGGAAAAGAGGAAGTGGAAGGTGTCATGAATTGAACTGTTTTCCTCCCCAAAATATACGCAACTTGGTTAGGCCATGATTCCCAGTGTTCTGTAGTGTCCCTCATTTTGTGATTTTCCTATATGCTTGTAAATTATAATCTCTGCCTGTGGTTAAAGAGAATTAACATGGGATGTACCTTTGATCAGGCCACATTCCTGATCCAATGTAAAGGGAGTTTCCCAAGAGTATGGTCTATACCACCATTTATCTTACAAGAGAAAAAAGGGAAACAAGAAGAAAGTTGGGGACCCCACTCCACCGAAAATGCATCCCTGGGAGCAGAGCATACCTTTGGATCTGGGGTCCCTGTGCCAGAGAAGTTCGTTGATGAGGGGAAGACTGTGGACAAGGATTTTCCTCCAGAGATAACAGAAGAAATGGAACTTTCTCCTGAAGCTGATGCCTGAATTTGAACTTGCAGCCTACCTGGTATGAGAGAATAAAGTTCTCTTTGTTAAGGTCCTCTACTTGCAGTACTTCTGTCACAGCAGAAGTAGATGACTAAAGCCGAGGGCAACCCGCTTCTTGTTTAAAGACGCGATCCAGAAGTTGTCCATATTACTTCCTCTTACACCTTCCTTCCCAGATTCAGTCACAAGACCACACCTACCTGCAGTGAGGCTAGGAAATACAGCGTGTCGCAGGGCACACTCCGTAATCCACGGAGGACAATGAGAAGTTTCTACTCCAGAGAACAAGATTATTAATCCAGAGAAATAAATTTAATTTTCAACATCTCTTAATACTTTGCCTACAGGTTAGTGGAAGTCCTAAGTTCTGATTTCACAGACTAAAGCTGGAACACTCAGACCCAAACCACAGCACATGACCTGCCCCAGCGTTTCCCCAAATTCCAGCCATTTAAGGACCATCTTCACAAATGTCGTTTTTTCGGGGGTCATATTTATTATCCATGTCCCATGCAAAATCTCATCCCAACCCAATACTTCCGGTGCACACACCCTTACTAAACTTGTTATCATCAGTCCATCAGCTCCTTCAGATTCTCCTGATTGTCTCTCTCCCTCCTGCCTTGTGTCATAGCAAAAAGTCCTACAGAATTACACACTGAAGTATTCAGAGCATCTTAACACAAAGTTTCTCAACTCAGGCTGTACCTCAGGGCCACCTGGAGAGCCATCAAAACATACTGCTGCCCGCCCCTCACCTTAGACTGTCCAAGCAGCAGCTCTAGGAGACTGTTCTGTACATCAGTTGTTTTGAATAACTCTGAAAGGATTCTAAATGGGTAGCAAGGCGAGAGATCCAGTGCCTTAAAGTTTTAAATCACTACTAAATTCCCACCAAGGACAGAAAAGGTTTGTTCCTTTCTACCTCACAAGAAGAGAGTCCTTTGTTAGACCCTTGGCTTGGAGGCGGAGTCAAGATGGCAGACTGAGCCCACGTCTCCTTCTATCCCTCTGGAAACCAAGACCTGAATTGATAATCAAACGGAGCCTTCTGGTCACCTAATCAGCCCAGGACATGGCACAGGGCTGTTACTTTGGACTTCATACTAATGAGCAAAAAACCTCCTCTCTTTCGCGGACTCCCGCGGGCGGAGCTGGGTCTTGCCTGGCAGCTGGACTCAGACACACTGCTGGGGGGACAGGCAGGCGAAATTCCCATATTTTGAGAGCCAGGCTTGGGACTCTGTTAATCTAGCCACTTTGAGCATGTCGTTTTATATCTGCCTCAGCGGCGTTTGTACGGAGTTTCGCAGTCAGTGTGTGGGACGCCATGTTGGATATGGAGATTCTAGCGGGACCTCAGTCTTAGCCTGGGAGCCAGCGCCTGCAAACAGGACAGTGCTTCTCCAACAGAAAAGCAGTAATTTACCTAGTGCCACCTGCTTTGGGAGTCCTGCAACAGAATCAGAGGAATCACTACCTCTCGGCACCTTTAGCCCCTCTGTCTGCTGCCTGTGTGGAGGATGCCATCTTGGGTACGGTGGCCGCAGCTGGACTTAATTCTTAGCTTGGGAGCCAGAGCCTGCCCACAGGAGAGCGCTTTTCTATCAGAAAACCAGTACTCGACGCAGTGTCAGCTAAGGCTAGGCCCTGTCAGCAGAGGCCACCAGGGCAGTAGCACTGCTGTATTCTGAACTAGTTTGTATCATCTGGGGTTGGATATAGTGGCACTTACTTTGCCAGTTGAGAAGAGGGACCTCTACACCTGAAAACCTAACTGACTTGTAAAGTGGTCAGATATCTTTTGTTTTACATTTTAAGACAGCCTAGAGAAACATCTGCAGTCCATCCTCACAGTACCTCTTCCAGCCTCTACATACTCACATGGGTCCCAAAAAGCAACAGACACTTGTGGCACACAAGAAATCAGCCATGGCTTCCCCAAACAAAGCAACCAAGGAGTTTTCCAGATGAAGGAACTTTTATGAAAGCATCAGAAAGTGAATACAAAATGATTATATACAGAGCCCTTCTAGACCTTATACAAAATGCAGGAGAACAAAATGAAAAATTAAGCAAGATGTTCGATCTGATGGAACACCAGTACTCTGAAATCCAACAGATCAAGAACAAAATCAAAGACATAGAAACTTCCATGCAAAGCCAAGAAAACAGAATGGAACAAATGGAAAAAAGAATTTCTGACTTGGAAGACAGAGCTACTGTGGCCAGCATCTATGAGCAGAAATCAGAAAAAAGAAGCAAGAAAAATGAAGAAACATTAAGAAGCATGTGGGACTCTATTAAGAGGAACAACCTTCGATTAATTGGAGTCCCTGAACAGGGTAAGACATCTGAGAACACAGAGAGTATTGTTGCTGAGCTGCTGAAAGAAAACTTCCCAGAAATCATGAAGGAAGAGAATATAGACATCTCAGATGCATATCATATGCCACCCAATATAGATCTCAAAAGGAAGACTCCAAGACACATTATAATCAAGCTCAACAAAATGAAACATACGCAGCAACTCTTAAAGGCAGCAAGACTCAAAGCAAAGCTAACATTCAGAGGGAAACCCTGTAGGCTCTCTTCAGATTTCTCAGTAGAAACCATGCTGGCATGGAGACAGTGGCATGACACATTCAAAGCCTTGAAGGAGAAGAACTTCCAACCAAGAATTATATATCCTGCAAAGCTATCTTTCAAATACGAAAATGAAATTAAGACATTCCCAGATAAACAGAAACTCAGAGACTTTGTAAAAACCAAACCCAAACTACGAGAAATATTGAAAGAAGTTCTTGGCTCTGGCTTAGAAGAACAAAACCACTAACTTTATATTTTAGAATGACTTTACTACTCAAAACTCTACTCAGTTAGGGAAGGCTCCAAAGCCAATCACAGTTTTGATAAGGAAAGAAGCAATCCAGTGATCATCATGAAAACTATGGTGTCATCATATTAAAAAGAGGGATGTACTACAGTTGTTATAGTCCTTCCAGATGGAGAGGAAGATGAAAAGACTGGTAGTAATTAAAATTGGGTTTATATATAGTTTATTAAAGGGGATCATAGGGGCAGCTGTAAAGCACAACAAAGATGTATCATATCATTTCAAGAAATGTAACACAGGAGTCTCAACAACCACAAAACCAGCTCTGAAAAAGGTGAAAAATCAACTCACAAAAAAAGAACATCCCAGAATAGACTAATAAGAACAACAGAGAAAACATCAACACAAAAATAAACACATCACAACGGCAGCAGTGAACACATACCTATCAATAATTACATTGAATGTGAATGGACTTAATGCTCCAGTAAAGAGACATCGAGCGACATCTTGGATCAAAAGACATGACCCATCCATATGCTGTCTACAAGACACTCACTTGAGACCTAAAGATAGGAACAAACTGAAAATTAAAGGTTGGAAGAATATATATCAAGCTAACAATGAACAAAGAGCAGGGGTGGCAACTCTAATCTCAGACAAAATTAATTTTAATGTCAAATCCACCATCGTGGACAAAGACGGACACTATTTATTGCTGAAAGGCTCAGTACACAAGCAAGACTTAACTATGTTAAATATTTATGCACCTAATATCAGAGCACCTAAATACGTCAAAGAAACACTGACTATACTCAAAAGAGAGTTAGATGACTCCACCATAATAGTGGGAGACTTCAACACTCCACTCTCATTACTAGACAGATCATCTAGAAAAAAACTCAGTAAAGATACAGAAGACCTCATTGCCACAATTAACCAACTAAACCTCACTGATATATACAGAACTTTCCACCCATCAGCAGACAACTACACCTTCTTCTCCAGTGTTAGATCCTTGGCTTAATTACAGGTGGTTCACCTTACAAACTTACTGTTACATTTATTCCTTGATAGGGAAAGAAGGCAGGAGAGATTCCTTTTTTCCAGTGGAACAAACAGAAGACGATGCCTTATTTTCCCAAGCCCATCTAGCAAGCCAGCAACCTCCTCACTCCATTCCAAAGCTCTAAAAGTCCACCCAACTCTTCAGATTTGACTCACCGTGAGATTACTGGGTTCCATGAGCTCTTCCTCATCCACTCAAATTGAAGGGCGATCAAGAGGGTACTAATAGCTAATCTAGTTAACATCCCATCATGTCCTTTTTCTAAGTGCTTCACATATACATATGAATAGTGGCACAAAGGTTAAACAACCTGCCCAGTGTCATAAAGTTATACCAGATACAGTTGAGTTGATCTGGACTTGTGGCGACCCCGTGTCAGAGCAGAACTGTGCTCCCTAGGACTTTGGGTCTTTGTTTTTTCAGAAACAGATTGCTAGGCCTTTCTCCCAAGATGCCTATTGGTAGACTCGAACCCCCAAACTTGTGGTTAGCAGCTATATGTGTTAACCACACGTACGATCCAGGGACAAGCTCACAAGTTAGGATGGGGCAAAGCTGCGACTTGAACCCATGCAGCCTGGCTCCAGAGCAGGAAGGGGCAGCTACTCCTGCCACTCTGACCTCAGGGCAGAGAGAAGCCACCGTAAGATGCAGATTGAACAAACACCTGATAAGCGCCTGAATGTGCTAGAACCTCCACTCAGCATCTCAAGGAGGTTTGGGAGCACTGGGCCATCAGATCCTCCCTTCTCTCCCCTCCCGGTCCTCTCATCCACTGTTCCCAGTGTTACTGATTGAATTGTGTCCCTGCAAAACACTGGAAATTCTAATTGCTGTGCCTGTCTATGTGATCCTATTTGGGAACAGGGTTTTCTGTGATATGTTAATGAGGCCTACCAATGTAGGATATATCTGAAACCCAGTCATTTCTGAGGTATAAGCAGCTGTACAGACACAGAAACAGGGCAGCACAAACAGGGATTAGATACCAGGGAAGATGGCCCAGGAACCAAGGATTGTCAACTACCAGAAACTGATATAGACTGAGAAGGACTACTCCTTAGATTTTCACCCTGAATTATAAGTTCTATACTCCTAGGCTGTCAGAAATTGAATTTCTGTTCTTTAAAGTCACCTCCTTGTGGCACTGCCACTACAGCAGCACTACAAAACTAAGACATCAAGTGATCCTGCACTGGAGCCTCCATACAATGTCTCAGCCCCAGCCTTCTCCCTGGGGGATGTTTGGGGGGCTGCTCTCCTTCTCCTTCCCAGTGCCCAGGATGGGCTCAGCAGACATGTCGTCCAGTGCAGACCACAGCCGTCAATCCCGCTCTCCCTGGGTGGGAGCAAACACAGTCTGCACACACCGACCTATTCCTACAGAGACAGGCTCTGTGCCTTCAGTCCAAGGGGAGGGCCTGGCTCCCAGAGCTCCATTAACCCCGACACACAGGCTTGGCATCCAGGGAACACAAGAGCGGCTGTTAAGTAGAAAGGCCCATGCATGTCACCACTTTGTTATCCCTTTCTGCACTGTCATTCTAACAAGCTCTTCCTGACACAGGAGCATTAATTTTTCATGCTGTCCTGCTGCAGACACACAGATTTCTTTGACACAACCGATAAAGGAAATGCAAATGTGGCCGGATGCCCACTGCGGAGGAGCGGAGGCTACGGGTCACCTCATGCTCCCACCTCAGCTGCCTGGCTCCATGATACCTGCAGCCACCACCCAGCTGCTGTTGTGGCTCTGAGGAGGAAACGGTGACCACGGAGCAAAGAGAATATATAACAGTTGCAGCCGGTGGCAGGAAAGTGGAAAATTCACTCCCTCAACCTGGTTTCTGATCTCCTGTTTATCTTCATTTGAACCATCCCAGGTAGATGTGTTTTAATTGCAAGCCACTTCCATTCTTTTTCCAGAAGCAGGCAGGACATAAATTATAAAATAAATAAATGATTAAGAAACATCTAATTATTGTTATTAGTTTCTTACTCGCAGGTGCTTCCAGGCTGCTCCTTATTGAAGCCATTCATCAAGGAGCCGCCGTGCCCTTTCCAGAGGCACTGCTCGCAGGACCCAGGCGCCACTCGCTGCCTGGCGCAGCACGCAGCGCTTAATAACCACGGAGAATATGGATGGCTGTGAATTCCTTCCTCAGCCTGAACTCAAGCGTGATGGATTGATGCTTCCTAAACATGGTGAATATTTCTTCAGTCATTCATCAGCCCCTCCACAAACACAGGTGCCAGCCAGCTCAAGCCAACGTCAGCCTCTAACTGCCTCTGCCAGAGCATACGTAGAGAGAAAAGCCTGCACTTCCCACTCAGGGACCTCATCAATTTTTCATGTGCTGCAGTCCCTTGACTTATTAAATATTTATAACAATGTCATTATTTACCAAACAAGCTACCAGGCTGCATCTCGGGCCCCTAGAGCAAGACTCCTGAGCACACAGAGATGGGTGTCCCTCCAGCTCCCCTCTTTCTCTCAAGAACCCTTCCAGCAGAGGGGGTGGGGCCCCTGCAGACAGGTTTCTCTGCCTTCCTTCGGAGGGGCCTCCATAGAGTTTCTCTAGTGCTGGGAGGCAGCCTCTGTGGAGGACACAGCGGGACGGAGCCAGGCTGTGACTGACCTGAAGACTCTCCCATTGAGGACCCACACTTGCTATTCTAGATCATCATGATGACCTCACCATTGCCCTGATCAACTCTCCAAGTCACTCTCTTCTCTGATGTTCCACAGACAACATGTTTCCAGATTAAGGCACATTGTACACCTCCAGATAAGAGATAAAGCTTTACTGAGCACCTGCCATGTGGAGCTGCCTAAGATTCAGGAATGTCCCAGTGCAGCAGATTCCACTGGCTGATTCCCAACATTCTCTCAAGGGGCTTCTGTGCTAGAGCACACCTTGCTCCCCAACATTGACTAAAAATGTCAGAACTCACCCTGCTGGCCTTGCAATGAGGCCATAGGTAGATAATCTGATCCTGGCTGTCATGGTTGGAATTGTGTCCCCCCAAAAATGTGTGCAGCCACAAGGCTGGGATATGGTTCCCAGTATCTTGGGACTGTCCTCCATTGTGTGGTTTTTCTAACCTGTATGTTAAAGGATTAGGGTGGGGCTGTCAATGCCTGCTGTAGGGGGAGTTTCCCTGGAGTATGGCTTGCCCTACCCTTAATGCTTTTAGCTTGCAAGGAATAAAAGGAAAAAGAAACAAAGGACAATTTGGGAACCTCGCTACCATCAAGCAAGCAGCACCGGGAGCAGAATGTGTCCTTCAGACCAGAGGTTCTTGCGTCAGGACGCTCCCTGGACAAAGACTGATGCAATACTGGACTTTCCTCCAGAGCCAACAAGGGGAAAGCCTTCCCCTGGAGCGGACACCCTGAATATGGACTTGCAACTTACCGGACTGTGTAAGAATAAATCTTTCTTTGTTAAAGCCATCCACTCTGTGCTATTTCTGTTAGAGCAGCCCCAGCTGACTAAAACACTGGCCAGTGGGTTCTGAAGGAAGGCGTTCAGAGAGCAGGGATCATTCTGGAAAATATTTTCCTCGTGTCAGAAGAGACCTAGGCAGAGAGATGCCCTGCCTTCCTCAGCTGGATATGGTCATGTTTCCAGATTTGTGGCAGTCACTGTAGGTCAAATCCAAGGACAAAGGTCAGCATGCTGAGAATAACAGAAAGAAGAATAAGAAGGGCCTTGGTCCTTCATGATGGAAAGCTTGGGTGGTGCAAACAGTTAACGTACAGCTGCTAAACCAAAAGTTGAAGATTTCAGTCCATCAGAGGTGCTTTGAATGAAACAGCTGGTAATCTGCTTCAGAAAAGTCAGCACTAAAAACCCTGTGAAGTTCTACTGTGACACACATGCTGTTGCCACGAGTCAGAGTCAACTCAACAGCAGCTCCTTCGGTCCTCGATGCTACTGTGGAGACAGTGAGCCAACCCCTGAAACTGCCCTGCCTCAGGACTTCTACTTAAGTGAGCTTCTAAAAGTGGCTTTCTTGCACCATTAAAATACCACAGTAATAAAAATTGCTGCAGGCAAGATCCATCGATGGGTGGTCAAATTAGTGAGCCAAGTTTGAAGAGAAACAGGATGTCTGCCTGGCCCGAAAATATCTCCCTGAAGATATTTACTCCTTGCAAAGGAAAAAACAGTAGCTTTACAATGGAGAAAGCTGGCAGATACTATCTTAACCAAGTGACCAAGTTTAACATGACCAATGACAAGGCATCAATGTCATGCACCCCTCATGAATCACTGAGAAGGGTATGTCACCTCTGTGGTCTTCTTGCTCAGATAGGTACAGCCTCGATCTCATCATGAGAAAACATCAGACAAACTTGAGAGACATACTATAGACTAGCTGTCAGTGTTCTTCAAGAGTCTCAAGGTCATGCGAGACAATGAAAGACTGAGGAACCACGACTGGTTGGAGGAAACTAAGGAGACATGACAACTAACAGTAACATGGAACCCTGAACTGGATCCTGGAGAACAGAACAAACATTAGTGGAAAAAACTAGAGAAATCCAGAAAGACTGTAGCTTAGTTAACAGTGTCTCACCAATATTAACTTTGATAATTGTGCTATGCTTATACAGGATGGTGGCATCAAGGGAAGATGAATAAAGGGTTTATGAGAATTCTCTGAATCAGTTTTACAACTTTTCTCTAAGTCTTAAAAAGAAAATTTTAGCAGGAAAAAAAAAAAAAAAAAAAAACCAAGGAGACTCTCCCTAAATCCTGTTAGCAAAAAGTAGCCATTTCTTCACTTCCTGGATTCACTGCAGCAAAAATTATTTGTGGATTATATAACCTAGAAGGAATCTTCTTACTAAATGCAGTCATACATGTTGATTATTCAATCTACCCATTTAATACAGCACAGGAGATAGGAGTAAAAACATGAAAAAAATCCAAGTTTTAAAGTCAAAAAGGCCAAGGTTCATATCCAAGACCTACCCCTTATGATCCATGTAACTTTTAGGTAAATCGTTCATTCTTTCTGAGCCTCAGTCTGCGTACAAGTAAAAGTGAAATAATAAAACTTAATTTGGTTGGATATTCTGTTCTATCGCTGAAAGCGTAGATAATGGTACACGTACTGAGATAGACAAAGATTCTACTCTCACAGAAAAAAAGCTAGTGAACAAATGTGAATTTTGGAGACTGAGAAGTGCTACGAAAACAGAATGGTAACAGAGGGCAAGATTATATATGGCAGTCCGAGGTCCCATGTGGGATGTGATCTGCACAATATGGGAGAACTTGCCATATGAACATCTATCTGGGGGAATAACATTCCTGGAAGAGGCAACAGCAGGTGTCAAAGCTCTGTGTTCTGGAAACCAAAAGATAGCTTTTGTGCTTCAAGTGAAGTCAAAGTGATTAAGTTGGAGCTGGAGACACAGGCAGACTAAGAGGTTGAGACAGGGGCCTCATCAGGAAATTGTGTTGACTTGGACTCAGATCTTGGCAGTAGAAAGAGAAGTGGACACATTTGGGATATATACTGTTGAAGCCAAGCAAACTGAACCGGACCTGTGAATGGATTAGATGTCAGGAGCAGGGCTGACAGAACAAATTCAAGGATGGATTCTCAGTTTCTCACTTGAGTAACTATGGGCACAGTGACACCATCTACTGAGACAGGAAAGCTGGGTTATGGGGAGGGGGTGGATACTCAAGCATGCCTTGGTGTGTATCTTCATACCTGTACCCTGTGACAAGTCCGCTCGGGTGTATGTCTTCACACCTGTGCCCTTGTTACAGGTCCGTACCTTTGATAATTCCCCCAGGAAGCTTGTCTCTGCTAAGTTCAGTTGTTTGTTTTTGGCTTGTTGACTGATGTACCTCAAGTTCAAGTCTCAGACCAGTGTCTGGCACACTGTAGGCACTCCACAAATACCTGCAGAACAAATGGCCAGTCTTATGCGGGATAAACCATAGGTAGGTTGAGTTTTATAAAAACTACAGCCCACGGGGACTATGACCAGAGGAAACATATAGCTCAATTGGCATAGTGTAGTTTATAAAGACAATGTTCTCTATTCTACTTTGTTGAGTAGTGTCTGGGGTCTTAAAACCCTGTGAGTAGCCATTTAAGATACTCCACTGGTCTCAACCCTTCAGGAACAAGGAACAACAAAGAAAACTAAGCACACAAGGGAAAGATCAGTCCAAAGAACAAATGGACCACAACTACCACAGCCTCCACCAGACTGAGACCAGTACACCTAGAAGGTGTCCGGCTACCACCACTGACTGCTCTGACAGGGATCACAACAGAGGGTCCTGGACAGAGCTGGAGAAAAATGGGGAAAAAAATTCTAACTGACACACACACACACATAGACCAAATGGGAAAAACCTCAAGAGTAAGGCCGCCCGATACCCTTTTAGTTCAGTAATGAAGTCACTCCTGTGGTTCACCCTTTATTGGAAGATTAGACAGGCCTATAAAACAAAATGAGACTAAAGGAGCACACCAGCCCAGATGCAAGGACTAGAAGGCAGGAAGGGACAGGAAAGCTGATAATAGGGAACCCAAAGCTGAGAAGGGAGAGTGCTGACATGTCATGGAGTTGTTAACCAAAAAAGACGCTAGTTTGTTCTGTAAATCTTCATCTAAAGTACAATAACAACAACAACACAATTACAAGGAGAACAAAACAACAATGTCAAAACTACAGCCCAGTTTTGAGTCAATCCAGTCCCTATCTGCCTACCAGGGAACAGATAAACCCTTTCTGGGGGAAGATACCATCACAGACATCCTTGACAAATTTTTCCTGTATACTCCCTAGCAGTAATCAAAAAGCATACCAAGAAGCAAAATCAAAAGGATAAAAAAAAAATCCAGAATAGAAAATGATCAATAGGTGATCAGATACTGTTACCAGACATATGCTTTAAAATAACCAATTAGTATGTTTAAGAAATAGATGACAAAATGAGAAGTTTCACCAAAACCTAGACTCTGTAGAGGATGTAGTGTGAAATTCTAGAACTAAAAAACACACAATAACTAAAATTAAGATCACAAGTAGATCAGTTAATAGCTAGGGTTGGTAGATTCAGCAAAGAAAAATACAAGATGTCCAGTTAATTTGATAATAATTTTTTAGCATAATCATGCCCCTTAACAGAATTTAAGACTTCTTAACACAAGTATCAAAAACCAGAAGATCACAGAATGATTATGGAGCAAGATGACTATTAACCTAGAATGCTATTCCCAGTAAAAACAGCCTTCAAAAAGGTGATAAACATAATTAATATTACTTTACATAGGTGAAGATTGACATGTCAAACGCTTTTTTACATATATATTTACTTCCCCCCACACACACACACAAAAGTGAAGGCAAATAAAGGCAATATGTTGGATACACTTACTCCAAAACATTATTCACTGTTTATCAAAAATTCCATTCTTCGGACATGAGTGGATTGGACTCGGCATTGCAGAGTGACCATATATTGGATGCACTTTATGGTTCTATGCATCTATAGGATATCATCCTGCTGACCTCTGGCTGGAGGAAGGAGAGTGGGTGGAGAGGAGGGGAAAGGAGACTGTTGGGAGGATGAGATATGTATGGAACAGAGAGGAATAGTGTGCTGTCTCTGGGCAGGGAGAGCAGTGGAAGTTGCAATAGGTGGGCATGTAAATTCATACGGGAATGTACATTTTCACTCAGTCATAATAATAAAAAATAAATTCAAAGTTAAATGAGTGTCTTGAATTCCATCTAGCAAGCCTAGACATAGCTGAAAAGAGGATTTTTTTGTGTAGAAAACATCCAGACTGAAGCATGCAGATCAAAAGGGATGGAAAACACAAAGGGAGTATACAAGACATTTGAGACATGGGGAAAAGGTCTAAAATAAATAAACGTGGAGTCCTAGAAGAGGACAGAAACACGTATTAGGAAAAATATATTCAATGAGACAATGGCAAGGAAAGGAGCTGTGCTGGTACAACATTAAGCCGTCAGCTGCTAACAGAAAAGTTGACAGCTTAAGGCCAACAATGGCTGGCTTTGCAGGAGACAGTTCTGGTGTTCCGCTCCTGTGAAGATCACAGGCAAGAAAACTATATGGGGCAGTTCTCCTCCATCACATAGGATATCTAGGAGTCAAATCAACTCATGGCACCCATTAACAACGGTTAGGAAGGCCACATGTCTTGCTTCATTTAGGAAAACAAACAAAATACATGTAAAAACAAATGACAAGTCAATTCTGACTCATAGCAACCCCACAGGACAGAGGTGAACAGCCCCAGAGGGCTTCCAAAGCTGTAATCTTTACAGAAGCCGACCACCACATCTGTCTCCTGTGGAGTGGCTGGTGGGTTCAAACCACTGGCCCTTTTGTTAACTTTAACCACTGCATCCCCAGGACTCCTGTGAAACACACATAGGCTGACCATGGTAAAACTGGTGAGGAACAAACATTCAAAACACTCAGAGGGAGGAAAAAGAAAACACTACTTTCAAAGGAACAGCAGCAAGATTAATTGCTGACTGCCCAACAGAAACAATGAAAGCCAGAAGTCCATGAAATGGTTATGAAGCAAAAGACCTATCAACCTCAAATTCTATTCCCACTGAAAGTATCTTTCAAAAGTGAAAGCAAAGACATTTTCAATCAAATAAAAACCGAGAGAATGAATCATTAGGTTTAAGAAATACCGAACAGAGCTCTTCAGAAAGAAGGAATACGATCCCAGATGGTAACACTGAAATGCAGAAAGGAACAAAAAGAGAGTCTCCATGAAGACTGATTGTGCAGTACTAATAATGATATCATAGGATATCGTGCATAGAATTAGAATCCACAACAACACCAAATGGGAGAAAGGCTCAGTGGAATTGGTCTAAGAATCTTGCGGGGCAAAAATCACTAAATTTCATTAACCCACTACCCGCTGCCAACAAGTCAATTCAAACTCATAGCAATCCTAGAGACAGAAGAGAACTGCCCCGTAGAGTTCCCAAGGAGTGCCTCGCAGATTTGAACTGCCAACCTTTTAGTTAGCAACCGTAGCACTTAACCACTACACCACCAGGGTTTCCGAATTTTCATTAGACTCTGATAAATAAAGAGGGCATACTGAAATCACAAGAGTTAACTACTAAAACAAGAGTAAAACGGATGAATCACAAATAAGCTAACAGAGGTGGAAAAGTGAATTAAAACATACTTAACTGACCTAGAAGAAAGATGAGGAAGAAGAAAAATATAAAACAAAATGAACAAAAAGAAAAGAAACAGTAAGAGAGTAAAACAAGGCAAACACACCAGTGATTTTATTGTCATTAGCTGCCCTCCAGGCAACCTCACCTCACAGTGACTCCTTGTGTTACTGGAAGAACTGTTTCATAGGGTGTTCTGGGCTGCCTTCTTTATGGAAGCAGACTGTCAGTTTTTTTCCTTTCTTTTTTTTTTTTTGCTTTGACAAAGGCATATTTATTCTCTTTGTTAATCTAGTGGGCTACAAGTCTAAATTCAGGGCATCAATCCCAGAGAAAGGTTTCTGTCTCTGCTAGCTCTGGAGAAAGGTCCTTGTCATCAATCTTCCCCCGGCTGAGGAGCTTCTCAGGCATAGGGACTCTCAGTCCAAAGAATGTGATCTGCTCCTAATGTGCTTTCTTGGTGATATGAGGTCCTCCCGTCTCTCTGCGTACTTCTCTCTTTTACATCTCATAATAGATTAGTTTAAGATACTTTATAATCGTGTATATCTACACCAATATAACTGCTACTAATTCATCTCGTTGCAGCACAGCGACAGGATTTACAACACATAGGGTAATCAAACATGGTAGATAATCATACAATATCAGGAATCACATCTTAGCCAATTTGACAGATATTTCGGGGGGGCAGAATTCAACGCATGGCACAGACCTTTCTTGACTACCAGCTTTCTTCCCAGGAGCCACGGGGCAGATTCAAACCATCAGCCATTAGGTTTGAGCAGCCAGTCACACACTGCTTTCAGCTCCCTCGTAAATGTATTAATATAAATACACTACATGCCCCAGTTAGCATTCACAATGATCACCCAATACTCTCATCTGCATGTTACAGGTGAATTCAAAGCACAGAGAGGTTAAGTAACCTACCCAGTGTTATCTGGCTAACAAGTCCTGGTACCAGGATTCAAATCTAGCAGTCAGCCTCTGAAGACTGAGCGTGTCACCTGTCCTGTTACTCACCTCCTCTCTGTCCACTCAGCACAGGCTTTCCACAGACTGCACCCTGATGCCTGCAAGAAACTCCTAAACAGGACTTTGATGCCATGCTGTTGCCATGGTGACCACGCTACGGCACAAACTGGATCTCATCTCTCCCCTAAATTAAAATCTCTTCTTGGATTCTCTCTTACTCCAGGGTAAATTCAGCAGGTCATGAAAAGATTCTTCTCGATGAGGCATCTGCCTTCCTACCGTACATTCCAGGAAGCTGAACTCCTGGAGCTCCCAGAAAGTGCCAGCGGTTCCCCCGGCCAGGAATATGTGCATTATGGGCCAATGCCCCCTTTGTCCATCAAGTTTCCAGGAGGGTCAGCCCCTCCTCTGTCACTAGGTGTTATCATCATCAATTGTACCATCCACTGAGCACCTTCTCTGTGCCAGGCACTGTGCTGGATGCTTCACAGGCATCATTCCCTTTTAACCCTCACAGCGCTACGATGCAGGTACTATTATTCACCACCTTCTAGATGGAAAAGTAGACTCAGAACAGTTGATTACTCAAATAAACCCATTAACCCAGTTAATGTTCACTAAGTAACTACTGGAGCAGTGGTTAATAGCTCAGCTGCTAACCAAAAGGTCGGCAGTTCAAATCTACCAACTGCTCCTTGTAAACTCTATGGGTCAGCTGTACTCTCCTGTATGATCACTACAAGTCAGAATCAACTTGACGGCAATAGGTTCCCCTACTCCCCCAGTAACTACTAGGTGACCAGCACTGTCTTTGTGCTGGGAAGAGCAGCAGGAACAGAACAGGCAAAAATTTCTGCTCCCTTGTGTGAGGTCACTGGGGGAGGCAGAGGTCCCAAAACAAATATGCACTAGGCTCGCTGGTGACAAAACCAAGCAAAATAAAGTGAGGAGGAGGAAGAGTGTGAGGTGGGTTGCAGCGTTTTCAAAGGTCATCATGGATGGCTTCATGGCAGTGGTGACACCTGAGTAAAGACCTGAAGGAGGCAAAGAAATCCATCTCATGGGCACCTCAGGAAAACATTCTGTTCAGAACAGGCAGTGGACGGAAGCACAGCCAATGTGACACCGGCACTGAGGGGACAGCAGTGAGTAATGGCAACACTAGCCGTTTAAGCTGTCCATTAACCACCTTGACCCCTGACTATACAGCGAGCTCCTCAGGGGCACCGTCATGTCCTCAGCACCTGGGCAAACAGGAGGCGATGCTCAACAACGGTACTTGGACTTTGGTTTTGACTGAACAAGTGGCACCTTCCCCGCCACATCCTTCCATAGGTTTGGGGACCCGAGGCCTGCCCCTCCGTCCTCAGTAGCACACTTCTCCTGGGCCTTCTGTCCCCACTTTTTGAGGGAAGATTGTCTCTGATGCCCTCACCACTGAATCCCCAGGCCTGACTCTGCCTACGGTGGGCCTCCGTGTGAGGCACAGAACGAGAGAGACTGGAGGGCACGTGCCTGGGAACTAGGGCACAGAGGGCATGGAGCCGATCAATCCCGACAGAGCTGCCTACATCCTGCAGCTGTAAGATACACCTGACCTCACCTAGATAAGTGGGGGAGCGTAAAGAGTTGACACCTGGCAAGCCACAGAACCTCGCAGCCACTACCTAAGGTTCTTCAGGTTGTACACTGTGAAAAGGTGCAACATCTCACCTAGCCTCCCAGGTGGAGATTCATTTTGGGCACAACAGACTGATTAGTGGCAACGAGGGACTGTTTTGATTACAACATTGAAGTCTCACCTGAACCGTCTTACTACTGTCAAGAAAAATTCGGCACTTATAAATCTAAAGAGCATAAAGTCAAATTCATGCCACACCTCTGAATGCTTTCAGACACATGGTACTGTAAGGCCGTCAGGTTGCACGGGGTAACATAAACACCTACGAAGGAGGAGAGGAGTCCTTGTCCTCTGGTGTAGTGGATGCTGGCAGGGGGTGAACAACACAGCTAAGACCAGAGCAAACCAAGACTAAACTGCAGGAGATTCCACATGAGGAAGATCCAGCCCATTCCAGAGTGACCAAGTCCACCAGATGACCAGTGTAAAGGGGCCTGGAGAGAGTCCGGCAGCAAAGAGGACAACAAACATCCACCGGTGAGCACTCCAGGAGGAGAGGGGGAACACCGCGAGTGGGGGGGGAGGGGGGGTAAAGGGATAAGCTGGGGGCGGGCAGGACGGACACACCACATCCTGCTGCGTTCCAATGACCTAGAGTTCACTGGGCAGTTCAACCCACAGAAACACAAGGTCCAAAGCAAAGGGCTTGATTACATTTTCGCTTCCTCAGGAAAGTATAAAAACGAACCAAATCAAACCAGCTGCCATCGACTCAATGCCGACTCACCGCTACCCTATTAGGACAGAGTAGCATCGCCCTATGGAGTTTCCAAGGAGCACCTGGTAGATTTCACCCGCTGACTTTTGGGTTAGCAGCTCCAGCACTTAACCACTAGGCCAACAGGGTTTCCTCTGGAAGGTACAGAGGTGGAAAGTGTTCAGAGAGGTGCTGACATTTTAATTATCTGAAACTAATCTTCCAAATTCCACGGAGATGGACACAATTCTTACATGCAATTTTACAGCAATGTTATTTTATGACGTGTGAACACTTGCAGGCATAACGAAGCTTCTTGTATAATGTAGTGTACTATGTGGAACAGCGTCCAGAAGACAATCCTAAAATGAAACATTTGCAAGCGCGGCACTTTGGACTGGACACCATGTAGACCACGTGCCTCCCTGGTTAGGGATCGTTTTCCTGCCCTAACCTTCAACCATAAAGCTGTGCTTAAAGGAAACAAGATCTGCCCTTCGTTCTAAACTCGTTTCTGGAAACAGATGATGATGGGAGTACTCACCTTAAGGGGAACCCCTGCTCTCCACGCCAACACCGCCCTCTTCAATTCAGGCTCAGCGAGTTTCCACGCTCAGAGAGGCTGAGAACAAGTACGGTGGACTTTTCAAGTTCCCGTTGGATGATGACGGAGACCTTTATCGCCCCCGCGTGGCCACATGTGGTGTGGCATCCTTGAGAGGGAGGCCTGGACTGCGGGGCACAGAGGACAGAAGGTGGTTGCAAATGAAGACACCAAGCATCAGGAGACAGAGATTACTATTTCCTCCCATCATAAAGTTTGGTAGAAGGGGAGTGGGGGGAGATTCTGCAAGTGCTCTGGAGTTGAGTCACAACTTGAGCTCCTACCCAGTGCCAAGGCCCAAGGCAAACTGTCTTTTACTTGCCATGAGGGAGATGGGAATACCACTATTTTATCGTGAAAATAAACGAGCATGGATGTGATTTTTTTGTTTGTAAGTTTTACATACAGAGTATCTTGCTTTTTCAACAGCGGTATTTTAAAGGACTTTGCATAGATCAATTGAGTACACATAGCAGCCGGCAAGAGGGAGAAACAGGCATAACAACTTGAAGAGGGCATCAGGTAATAAATTTATTATCTTTTGTTACATTTTCCACTTTTCTCTTAATTCCAACTGTACACTGTATAATCAACTGCTGTTTCAGAAATAAAACATTTTTAACATAAAAATATAAATTCTGCTTATCAAAAGTGCATACACCATAAGAAATACAAATAAATAGCAGAAGTCGATGATACATCTCATGCACTTGTTCTAAAATAACTTAAAATGATACACTTTTTTTTCCAGCCTCACGGAAAGACATCCTGCCTTCCACACTACTGTGCCCATAAGAAGAAAGCATACAGAAATCATTAGCAGTGGTAAGCAGCAAAGCATTTTGTGTACAGTGGTATGACATGCAGCTTTTAAGAAAACCATAAAAATTCCAGTGTAAAAACTGAAGAATTCAAATCAGGAAACAATTTCTGTCAAGGGGCTTGAATCTCACTTTAACCAGCAGTGAGAGGCACAGTTGGTAAGCAAACCTACAGGGAACGTAAATGCGCATTTGAAAGGCCCACAAAGACAACTTCCACTTGTAAAAGACCATACTGCCTTCCGATGCGGTATACCGACCACATCGTTTGGAATAGCACCTAGGAAAATTTCATATTGCGTTTTCACAATGACAACGTATCACTACCCTGCATGGCCTTTGTGAAGGAGCATTTCCAACCTGGATTTGTGACTTCTCTCTTGATTCCTTCAAATGATGAAAATGCCAGGTAAACTGTGTTGCTTTCTTCTTTTGTGGGCAGCATGACACTCAACAGGAAGAAACCACTGAGCCACACAGCAGAAGAGTCTGGCGATGCTGTAGTGCATTCCGCTCACCACCGGTTAACCCTAAGTCTCGCCTGCCTCCACACGTTACATAGACTTCCAGGTTCTTGGATGAGTATCATTAGATTTTTTTAAACTGACATGAAAAAATTGCAATGATGGTTACCAAAAAAAAAAAAAAAACCTCCAAATAAAATTCCTCACATTCATTTCTCAAACTAAAATTAAGTCCTGAAATTACATTTTGACTAAGTACTACAGCAGAGAACGACCAAGCAGGACAGGCAGCAGTGTCCTGGGGTTTGCTACAAAACAGCATTGAAATAGTATTCACGTGTAATTACTACACAACAGCAACAATTCTTGAATGAAAAGCAGGGACAGCTTTTCAGGGCCACCAATGTCATTCTCTATCTTATTTGCAGTGCTTTCTAATTCAGAGTGGCTTTCCAACTGTGGAACCAGCTGTGGAACCCAGGGAAAGGAGCCTGGGGGAGGGCATGTATCCCCTGGCGCACCCTGCCTGCTCCAGCAAAAGGAGACCACCAGTTCTCACCAGACTGGCAAGTGCTGGGCCATGCACAGAATGCTCCAAGCTTCAAATTAGGCCTTGAATCAGAAAGGCCAGTATTTCAAACAGGAGATTGCTATCAGTGGTTTTCCCCCATCCAAACCACCGAACTCACGCATGAGTATATTTCATATGGCAGTGATTCTCACCGAAATCTCAGTAAGGGGATGTTATCACAGCGGTTCTCAATTCTAACCACACATTTAGAAACACCTATGAGCTTAAGATATATGGTGGGTCCCACTCCTACACTACTTAGATCAAAAAGCTTCAGAGGGGGGCCCAGGCGCTGTATTTTTTCAAGTCCCCTATAGATGGTTCTACTGAAAGTTGGGCATCAGTTAGGTATCAGAGGAAGCTTATCAGAAATCTTGGGGAGCATACGTGTGTGATCTGAAAAAGCTTCCCAAGTCTTCCACGGACCTCCCCTTGTCCCCCAAACTGGGAAACACAGGCTTCAAATAAAGATGAGATGGGCCTGGAACCTAACTCACTGTACAACACAAGCAGGAAGTCCACAGGCTTAGGCTTATTGTGACCAATGGCTGGGAAGCTCCAGAGCTTTCTAAAACTGCTCAATGTCTTTACAAAAGCTTAAAATTGTTAGCATGATTAGAAGCCACATTCTTTCCCTGTGACGATAGAACCCTAGAAGATATAAAAAAATTAAAATCTATAGAAAATGGCAGGTTATTTATAGAACAAAATACTTTAGGAAAGCCTTCGGGCTAAATACAGTATATAAACCAGTGTGTGTTCAACTTATCCAATTCCACTTCTGCTTGCGAAGAAGACTTTAAAATTTCACACACAGTCTCACCAATGAAAAAGAAATTCCGCAGAGAGGAACTTGTGCAAAGCAAAACAAGAAATCACATTCATGCTCTTCTGTACTGATGCTTAAGCCACATTTAAAAAATTACAAATTCAAAAATAGAGCTCCATAATCGAAGAGTTGCCTTTTTTACAAAACTTACATTTACTGCAGTCTATGTTTCTTTTATTAGTTGCTTGCATAGGTAGTAAGAGCATGCTTTCTGGATTAGATGGAGGCCATGCACAATTGTTTCCAATACTTGGGGAAAAAAAATGATTGTTCACACTGAAAACGCAGCTGCAAAACCAAACACTTTGGGAGTTGATCGAAAGGCAGCGTAACACACTGAGCTTTCTTTTCCATAAAAGCACTGGCTTGCCCCTTAAAATATGTAGTCAGGTTTAGCAATGATATGCCTTCTATGAAAGTAGAAGGACAAAGCAGAGTAGCAGCTGCTTCTCGTGTTTATAGGTGTGATACACGCACTGGTTCGTCAGCAGATTCTGCTGCTGTCAGCTCCAAATAATACAAAGGTAAACGCGCCTCACAGAATATGGGTTTTATTGAAACTGTGCTTATAATTTGCATACTATCCCAAAAGCCCAACCCAGAAACTCGTTACCTCTGCATCCAATAATAGCCTACACAGGAAATGACAGCTTCGGCTGTTTAATAATTTGTCAGGGTAAAATATAATGGCAGATGTCAATCTACTTTTAAAAATACATTTATTTGAAATCAAAGAGCTTTGTCTGCAGCTCTTCTTGGCTCCATTTTTCGTAAAAGCTGCCACTACTGTTCCCTTTATAGGCTCTTCTATTTTTTTCATGACTTATTTTAGAAGGATGGCAATTTTTCTTCCCGTGCCCCCTACCCCCCTGCAAAAATAAAAAAATAACCTCCCCCATTCATCTCATAGAAACTTGGCTGACCAAATTCTAAGGTAAACTGACTGTGTAATGGGTTTTCAACCCCTAAGTAGTAGAGACGGCTCAGTCTGAAAAAGTGGACAAGGGAGTAAAATGTCCCCAAAGGGGGGAAGGGCACTTTTGGTTTTCAGAACAGAAAAGATTTGCTCGAGAGGACCACAAGGCTTAGCTGATTCACCAGAATCCATTGGATCCTTTTGTCCAGGAGGTCTGTCACTCCATTCAGGACATGACCGATGTCCCCTAGTCCACAGGCTATGCTCTCACTGCTTTCTCAGCTATAGTAAATTCTGGAAACTTTCAGCTCGCCTTTACAAGCAAAGCAGGCCCCCTACAAAGGTGTGCAGGGTAAGTGAATGGTTACAAGTATTTAAGGCAGCCTCACAAACAATTACAATATTCTACCACACTGAAAATACTCCCATATCCATTTCACTGGTCCAGCTCATTATCACTGCCTTTCAGCTAGACTGCTTTTAGCATGAAGAAATACAAAAGGGATGGGAGATGGTCTATGGTGCCATGAAGCTCAACAGGTTTTCTCTGTGTTTCCATATTCTGTAAGGGATCACAGAGGCGAGGTGCACAGCTGTCTGCAGGAACGACACAGCCTCAGCCTGCTGGACAACACTCCTGGTGTTACTCTGCGCCTACCAGGACATAGCTGCCCTAACCAGGCACACCTGGCTGTCAACCATAAACCTGCTCCTACCAACCTTAGCAGATGATGTTTTAACCCCAAAACACACACATGCTCACTGTGCTGAATATCACCAGGAAAACACAACACAAGCACCAAGCCCTTATCTACCAAGAAATAAACTGCCAATTTTGCCATAACGTACCTCAGTGAGCACCTCCAACCTTTGGGACAAAATACTTTTTTCTGTAGCTTCAAGTTGTACCTAGTGACTAGGGGTAATAGAATTTCCATTGTTTACTAATCACAGAAAGATAGTAACTTAAAGATACCCAGGCAATGTCATAGTAATTCCTCATATTTTCCTTTTTAATTACATCTAGAATGAGGCCTAAACTCCATAGGCAGACAGACAGCAGAGACTGAAATTTCACTTCTGAGATGTCCTAGAACATTCAAGAGGCATGTGAAGATGTTTTCTGAGAGACTTGCCAGAATGGTATTTCCATTCCTACAGTACTCAAGAATAAAAATTATCATTTACCATGGTGGAAACACGGCTTTTGGGTTCCAACCACTGCTGAGAAGTTGCAATTCTAACAAATTCCCTGCTGAGAATTTCCATTTCTACCCCAGGTATACTGAATCTGAACCTACAGTTTAACAAGATCCCCAAGGGATTCTTACGTATAACTGTAAAAAAATCTAAGTTTTCAGGAGGGAATTTGTTAGAAATGCAAAGCCTTATTAGACATTTGAACAGGAACAAACTGGGTTTGAAGCCCTATGTGGAAATGAAAGTAGTCTCTACTAATGCTTAACTGATTATAGCAACAACAAAGTGTTATTAAAACCTTTTGTCTAATCAAGCTCTAACTCTAAGACTGTTTCACGGATTCAGATAGACTTCAAATAAGATCTAACAATGAAAGGTGAGAGGTTCAAGTTAGACAAACATTCAGTTCCTGGTATTGTCAGGCCCCACACTTGGTCCATCTTTTTCAGGAAATAAACACAGTAAAGGAAAGGAGGCCAGCAGAGGCGAACTGCTGGCCAGGATGTGAATGTGCTCATTGGAAGCCCACTGGAGGCGGTCACCCAGCAGTCACAGCACAGCAGGGGAGAGGAGTCTGCTCTGGGCTTCAGGATGTCTTGTAGAGTTCAGTGGGGAAACCACACCAGGTCGGGAGGACAAGACAGAAAGCACTGGGCAACAGGCTCAGGTTAAACCAACTACCTTGAACACTATGGTAACTTCCACAAGGCTGAGTATGTAGTCTTAAATACTGCAAGGGTCTAATATTCTAACTACCCTAACACAATTGGTCTCCAGACTCGCCAGTGATCTGCTAATGCTCAAACTAGCAGCAAAATAAAGTAACCCACTGGAAACATGTCCCAAGAGGTATTTATGAAAAACAATAATAAAGAAAAGGCAGTGCAGAATTCACAGCTATGCATATACATGTATTCTAGTTACTTCGTACACAGCAATACTGAAAAGGAAAATTATAAATGACCTGTGCACCAAGAATTCAGTAAGAACCTGGAAAAGTCTATGACTGGGGCAGGAAAAAATATAAAATCGACTACCATTTGAAAGCACGTAACTTAGCATGCTGTGTCTCATGACAAAGTGACAAATGCTCTTCAAGGCAAACCAGGACCATGACTCTCCTGACATCTGGGGGAGGGGGACAAAAATTAGCAGGAAAGCATTGCCAGGGTATTTCCAAAATGCCTGAAAGACTGTAATGTCTTGTTTACATGTGAGATTTCTTGGGGTTCACTTTTTTTCTAAATGAGAAATGCAATTTGCACTGACCACTGCCAGACAGTACACACTCCAGTCCTGCTTGCAAGTTTTGGGTACCAGGTTAAAGCTTCAGCACAAAGTAGAAATAAATGAGTTACTGAGAAGCAGTTGTAACTAAGACTGACAGACTCAGAAGTGCATATGTAATATGTTGTCACACACTGCTCCCACATGCCATCACTGATTTGGCAGTAGGCAACGCCTGTCCTCTCCAAGACAAGGACATAAAAGCAGGCAAACACAGGGCAGCATGGAGCTTTGAATGCTGAACACACAAAACAACGCAACACTAGAGATGGAAAATGGTACAGATTCATACTTCCAGATCAAAATCCATTTTTTTCCAGGAATCTTTGAAATTTTTAAACTGCTCTACTAAATCCCCATGGCCTTAGCTAGCAAATTTAGAAGGGAAAAATTTAACTGCTACCGGTGGGCTTTCTGCCTACCCAACCGGCCACCTCCTAGGGCATGGCCTAAGAGCCGAGACAGCTGACAGTACACACATCTTGGCAGATAGGAAGATAATCAAAGACTTCATTTCTGCCGCTGACATTTCTATCTGTGGCAGTAGGGGAAATGACATGGTCACCCACCTGTCACCCTCGTCTTTAATCCATTCACTGATGCGCATCTGCCCTAGGCTAGCTGAGGAAATACCTGAGAAACATTAGTGTTAAAATATTGCCCTTTACAAAGACCGGGAAATGGGGTGAAAGTGCAGAAAGCAAGTTTTCCCTCGGTTTGTCTCACTGTTAGCATCCCAAGTTCTTAGCTCCCTGGTGCCACACAATCATCCATAGTGAAGACAAATCCTGCTCAGAAGAGACCCAAGCCAAGCAATTCCTCCTTCTGCAGAGCATGCTAACGACGGCTTAACTGGCTCACAGGCTGCAAAGCCCTGGTGTCCAACAGAAGCCGTCAGAGTTCTCTAGAAAGAAGTATGTACAGCTGCTAAAGGGACTGCCCAGGGTATCGTCTATGATTATTCCAGTTAGCTGGGTATCAATGCTTTGCCTATGGCTGTTATTTGGTTCAATGGCAGAGTAAGGCGCCGCTTTTCACAATTTACAATTGAATTCTCCTCACACACACACACCCACACCAGGCACGTGACCTAAAGAATACAAAAGCATAGAGGGCTTTGGTGGGAGGGAAGGGATTTTAAATAAATATTTGTACAGATAAAACACTGGGATTGCAGAAACATCACTGAGGTTTTTGAGAAGGCCGTGCAGAGGCTGGCATGCTAGCAGGTAATTTTTTGGAGGATTTCTCAGCGGACTGCCTTCCACCAGGAGATGAAGGAATGCCAGGGTCCGGCTGGGAAGACTTGGCTCTGCGAGCAGACAGCAGGGAATGTTTAGCAGAAGCGGGGTCCTTGCAGACAAGCTGCTCTTTTCCGAGTGCATTTGCGTTGGGCTTTTGGGACCCCGGAGGCTGGGGGCCCCTCTCCAGCTTCTCGTCCGCTGTGCTCTTGCAGGCCGACTTGACAGAGCTGCCACCAGCCCTTTTGGAAAGCAAGGTTGTCTTGCCAAGATCAGTTGACCGCCGAGTCTCCTTCTGTCTCAAGGCTGATTTGAAGAAGGACAGACCTTTTTCTTCCGATTTGCTGTCCCTCTTCAGACCAGACTTCACGCTCATGCTGGGGGACCGCAAGCTGGCCATGGAGGAGCTCCGGACATGCCTGCTGTCCCCTCTGCCCTCCCCGACTCTGGCCTGACCCATCCAGGGGGAGCTGGGTTTGGAGGTGGAGGTGGAGGTCGAGCTGGCCCTGTCAGAGCCCAGGCTTTGTCTGGAGCCCTCTCGACTTAAGCTTCTGTCTGAAGTCCTGCCCTTCCCAGGGGGGTAGGGGCCCCTGGTGGCAGGGCCCGAGGTTTTTTTGGCAGAGGTGGAAGCAGAGTATGCAAGGGAAGAGGTGGACTTCTGCTTCTGTGGCGAAGGAGAAGACCCAGTGTTCTGGGACCTCGGGGAGGACTCCTTCTTGGGCTGAGCATGGGCAGGGGATGAATGACGCCCACTGGCCCGGGAAGAAGACTCTGCTTTGCTCCGGGAGCGGGAGGGCTTTGTGGAAACTTTTACAGGAACAGGAGAAGAAGGAGATGTACTTGAAAGAGATGATTCCTGGCTTGCCAAGACTGGCCTCCCCTTCCGCAAGCTTTTATCTGGCTCAGAAGTGCCTTTGGAGCTGGGGGATCTCTTGGCTGTGCTCTCTGGTTTCTTTGGGAGGGAGCCAGGGTGGCCCGGGGGTTTCACCTCTTTGACTGGAGAGCTGTCCACCGAATCACTCTGATCCACATAGGCAATCTGGTTATTGTTATCAAATGGGTCAGAGACGGGGGGCAAGCGATCCCCTTGTGCTAAGTTCTTGCTCTGTGCATCCACATGACTGGAGTTCAATCTGCAAGTGTCTGATACATCTCTGAACACACCTTCCATGACAGCCAGAGGGGCTCGGCCCACAGCTTTGTGCTCACGTCGACTGTGACTGTCACCTGCTTCCTGGTAACTGCTAGAAAGGTTTCTCAAGCTACCAAAACAAGAGATGGAGACCTTGTCATCCACTGCCTCCCCAATCTTCTCCAGGGTTGAGGCAGAAGTGTGAATCGGAGAGTCCCCTGAGAATCGGGAAGGAGAACTGGAGCGCATCTGCAGCTTAGCAGACAGGGACCAAGAAGGTCTCATGCAATTCTCATTGACAGCCAAGGGGCTGGTGACAGAAGATCTGGATGACAAGCTCTGGCGCTGGACACTTCTCACAAATGGTCGAGTTGAGAATCCTCCTGAATACAACAAAGAGAACACGATTAAACTAAACCAACAACACACTTCTACTAACTCTTAAGGCCCTAAACACAGAAGGAAGACAAGCCACGTAGAAGAGCAGGAGCAAAGCTTCAGGGTCAGCACATCCAGGGCCCAGTCATGGCTCGTCACGGACTAGCCAGGAGACTCTAACTTCTCTCAGCCTCAGTTCTCTTGTCTACAGAACAGAGGGAGCATAACCAAGGGATCAGCAAACTATCCCCTTTACCTTTGTGCTCTGTATCAGGGAGCAGCAAAATTTTCTTGCAGAAACTCAGATGTTAAGTATTTTAGCTCAACAGGGCCATCTTCCATTGTAGTAAGAAAGCAGCCACTGAGGACACGGAAACAGATGGGTACGGCTGTGTCCTAATAAAACTTTATTCACAAAAGAGGCACCAGGCCAGATTTGGCCTGTAGACTGTAGCTGGCTGACCCTTGTTCTAACTCACAGGGCTACTGTGAGAATTAAAACCTTCAAAGTCCTGTGACCCAGCAGAGCACCTGGCACTCCACAAATGCTCAACAAATGGGAGCAGTTGGACCAGCTTCTTCATCTCACAGAATTGACATCCTTGCCAAGATCACACAAATTAACTACACAGAGCTAAGACCACAGCCACAACCCCATGACCCTACTCTATGCCCCACGGAAGCTGGCCTGTACTTGTTGACTGTGGATCAATGGAGAGAACTAAAGAGACCTGGGTGCAATACACTCCTATCGTGAGAGAATTAAAACTTCCTAAAGAAAATATTAAAAATTAGAACAGTATACTCCTATTTTGAGCAACTAAAAACCTTCCAAAGAAAATTTTGCTCAGTTAAATTCTGTACACACTTGGTACTGTAACGATGGTATTTATAAACCTATGTCTATACAGCATGCTAACAGGCAGGCACTGTTCTGTGGACACTACCCACAGATACTGATTTCACTGGGGGAAAATGACAGCTAGATTTACAGTTAAAATGACAGTGATTTGAAGTTTAAAGGTTGCCTTAAAAATAACCCCAACCTAAACAAGCAGAGATCCAGCAGGCTCTCACAGAATGCCAGCAGCCAGAAAAGAACGCAGCAATGAGAGCCCAGTATTGTTCTTTTACAAAGCAACAGCCAGCCAGAGGCAGCAGCAGAGCCGGCGCTAGGAGGCAGATCTCCCCACCCGGCATCCTCCCTCCTGCCCCCTGCAATATGTCCACCGTCTCATTTTCTCAGAATTATCCATCCGCACTAGAAGCAGATTACAGCAATCGAAATGCTGGCTGCAGAATGCGATCTGCTGGAAGATGAGTCACCGTCCTCATTAGAGAAGCTGAGCTCACTCCTCCCTCCCGCTCTGGGCGCTCTGGCTGCCTGGTCCTGCCCACACCACCAGGGGTCCCTGCTGGAACCGAGGTCTGCTCTGCCCACAAGTGCCACACAAGTGACAAGGAATGCAGAAAACTAAAGTCCAATTTTTAGCAGGTTTTCCAAGTTTTTTATACTGTGATGATCTTCAAAATTCATAACAACTCTATGCAGAGGCAACAGTTTTTGTTCTTGAGGCTTCTGGCTAAAAAGAACAGGTTACACGTTCCTCTCAGGAAGACAGTATGGTGGGAAGGTGACAGGCACAGCCTAGTGCAAAGCTGGCACAGCGACCTCTCACTGAGTGGCCCTGGGCAGGTCATTTAACTTTGCTAAGCCCCTCACAGCTATTCTGTACACTTTTTAAAGTATTTCTAATAAGAATAAGAAGAAAACTAATAAAAGCTTCAGCTTCCACATTAAAGTTTTAAAAATGGGAAATAATGAAGTGGAAAAGAGAAAAATCCTAGGACAAAGGGGAAAAGCAAACAGGACTGTTTCTATAAAACACCACCCATCACAACTGTAGCCCACAACTGTGCAACCCCACTATCTGTACCCTGTCTGACTTCTCCCCCAACCTTCTTGAAGACTCAGCTCCTTAATGTCTAGGTGGGATCCTGTGCTGTGTTCCAGAGCTGCCGTCTTGGAATTGTGTCACCAAAACCCACCATCATCTTCACTCCGTTCCCCTGTCATCTCCACAGACTCAGACAGCGAGGCCAGGGAGGTGCGTCTGGACGAGGCTGCAGAGGTGACGCTAGCTTGCTTGCTCCCCGGGAGCCGGCTCACCCAGTGTTCGCACAGGGAAGAACTTGTGGAGCCTGCAGAAAAGGAGGCCTGTACTGTAGGAGGGACAGAACACCACAGCCAGCTTGCACTGCACTCCACCTCAGGAGCTGCTGGCCACCAAGGTTCCCACCTCCAAGGTCAGTGTTCACCCCCAGACCTCATGCCTGCTCAAGTATCACTGGGGAGATGACAAAGGAGGCCAGACCTCCACACACACAGTACTTGTAGTGATATAATCCACTTGTAGGGATGAATACGTCACAATGCAAAGTCCAAGTCTTAAAAACTGCCAAGAGAATGGAATACAGACATCCCCACATTCATTCATCCTACAAATATTTATTAAGCACCTCAGTGCCAGGTGCTGTTCAAAGCACTTGTAGTTAACATTTCTAACTGACTCAAAGAGCAAAAAAGAGAGCGAGTAGACTGTTTTACTCTTTGTCTCACTGTTATATGGAAAACTGACAAGTTTCACAGTATTCACACACACACAGAGCACTACATCATCTGTCTTGTCCACTCCTGGGAAGCTCTTAAATGTTAGGGTGACCGCGGCTGCTCTTGAAACTCAGCACCTGAAGCAAGACTGTCTCAAGTGGCCCTGGTAGGATTTCTGAGCATCTTTCAGGCTCTGGAAAGCACTGAGGGAGGTTGAGAGCACAGCTGATCCCCACGTGAATGGTTCAGAGATGGTGCACTGCATTGGGTGGGGCTAGACTCCCACCCTGTGATCAGAGTGTGAACAGCTCAGAGATAGCATACTGGGTGGGGCTGGACTCCCACCCTGCGATCAGAGTGTGAACAGCTCAGAGACGGCATACTGGGTGGGGCTGGACTCCCACCCTGTGATCAGAGTGTGAACAGCTCAGAGAAGGCGTACTGGGTGGGGCTGGACTCCCACCCTGTGACTGGAGTGTGAACAGCTCAGAGAGGGCATACTGGGTGGGGCTGGACTCCCACCCTGTGACTGGAGTGTGAACAGCTCAGAGAGGGCATACTGGGTGGGGCTGGACTCCCACCCTGTGATCAGAGTGTGAACAGCTCAGAGAAGGCGTACTGGGTGGGGCTGGACTCCCACCCTGTGACTGGTGTGTGAACAGCTCAGAGATGGCGTGCTGGGTGGGGCTGGACTCCCACCCTGTGACTGGTGTGTGAACAGCTCAGAGATGGCGTGCTGGGTGGGGCTGGACTCCCACCCTGTGATCACAGTGTGAACAGCTGAGATGGCATACTGAGTGGGGCTGGACTCCACCCTGTGATCAAAGTGTGAACAGCTCAGAGAGGGCGTACTGGGTGGGGCTGGACTCCCACCCTGTGATCAGAGTGTGAACAGCTCAGAGAGGGCATACTGGGTGGGGCTGGACTCCCACCCTGTGATCAGAGTGTGAACAGCTCAGAGAGATGGTGTACTGGGTAGAATTGGGCTGCCACTTTGTGATCAGGGTGAGAGCGGCTCAGAGAGATGATGACTGGGTGACGCTGGACGCCCAGCAGTAGGCTCTCTCTGGGTGAGTGATGCTCACTTTCGGCTGCTCCAAACTTGTCCCTCACAAACTTCAGGGGAGCAAGGGTTCACACTGCCTCACCTGATCACCAGGAGCAGTGGTTAGGAGCTTGGCTGCTAATCAAAGGTCAGCAGGCAGTTCGAATCTACCAGGTACTCCTTGGAAATCCTTTGGGGCAGTTCTACTCTGTCCAATAGGGTCATAAGTCAGAATCTAGCAGACGGCAACAGGTCTGGTGCATTCTTTGTTTGTTTAACTGACCACACGTGGCCACGTTCTGATCCTTGGTCGTATCCTGCATTATGAAGCATGCATGCCCTGGTTTATATTATTTGCGACTGCATCCACATCACAGGTGTGGGTACTGGCTCTTGTATCTATTAGATATAACCAGCTAGAATCCAGTGGGCTAAACAAGCCATTTAATATCATTACAGCTTTCAAATCATTTCCATTACAAAACAAGCCAATCTTCTCCCAAGGGAAAAAAATAAAACCATTTCTCATAATGGCACTTTACTCCTTAGAAAACACTTTGGCCATAGACTTCCCTAAGTTTGATGCATTCAACGATGCCACAGGTAGGTATTATTACTACAGCCATTATCACAGATGATAAATACGTGGCTTAAATGGACTCAGAGGAGATGTGCTCCAAGATAACCCTACTAAAACACAAGTCTCAGTTCTACACTGTCTCTACTTTCAAAAGAGCACATCATGCTCATTCATTTCTTTATTCTAGAAGTCAGTCCTGAGCACTTGCTATGTGCAGGCTTTCCTCCAGCTCCACACACCGCTGTACATGGCACACTCACAGCTGTGCCCTTATTTCCTTGACCAGTTTCCACAGTTTCATCTGATCAAGCTGAAAGTCACGAGACCTTCTGGATAGGTCCTCTGGATCAGTCATTACCATCTTTTGCTCTGAAAAAAACTGTTCAAGTACTAGGGTCGACCTTACCCGCCACCGAGCTGTTGGCTGACCACGAGGGTATGGCTGTCCGCCTCTGATAGAAAAGGATGTAGGCCGTCTGTGTGCAGACCTCGTCTTCGGCCAGCTGCTGCACATCACTGTCATCGAAGCAGTACCAGAGGCCATCCACCGAGTTCTTACAGTATGCTGCCGGAGAGAGCCCGCCATCAGTGCCAGGTGGCCCACCACCCACTCCACTCTCAGAGACACCATCCTACAGCTCACAGAATTCAAAAACGTTTTAAGCTCCATGTAGTAACCCTGAAACAGGTTTTAAAAGACCCAAATTCCCTAACACACTCAGCAACATGTTTTGGGAAATTCCAAATTATTCCAAATAGGTACAATTCTATTTTAGCTCAGGAAAAATTTATTTGGTTCTTGATCAAGACCAATGTTGCCTCCAGAAGTTATCTGGCAACAAATGGAATTATTTTGCAGTGTCGTAACTGGGGAAGGGGTGCTACTGGCATCTAGTGGAGAGAGGCTCAACATCCTAAAATACAGTAAGACAGCTGCCACAATAAAGGGTCATCCAGTCACAACGTCCATAGGGCCAGGGCAGGGAGATCCAGACAGCATAGTTATTAACTGCCACGGCTGCTAACCAAAAGTCTGGCAGTTCAAATCTACCAGGCACTTTAGTTTTTGCCAGAGATGAGAAATAAGAATATAAGCAAGAGCAGCAGCTAGTCAGTATTTGTTAGCACTTACTATGTGCCAAACATCTCATTTGATCCTGTCGGACTTACATTATTTTTCTCATTTTCCAGAAGCTCAAGAAGATGAATTTGCCTGAGGCCATGCAGCTGGGAGAGGGCGGAACAGGGCTCATTTCACGTTCATCTTATCCCATGCTCGCACTTAAACCTTACCCTGCCTGCCGCCCCCAGGGAGTACTCAAATAGTGTCTCCTGTGGACAGAACTGTGTCCCTTCAAAACATGTGCTATAAATCCAAACCCTACACCTGTGGATGTATCTCCATTTGGGAACAGAGCTTTATCTGCTATGTTACTGATACCACATCAATTGCAGGATGCATCTTAAGCTGATCATTTTGCAGACAAAACAGCCAATTAGGAACACAAGAAAAGACAGAGAAGGGATGACTGATGCCACGCATGGATTACTGAGGAATCAAGGAACAGACAGTGAAAAAGACCTCCCCCCAGAGCCAACAAAGAGAAAGCCTTCCCCTAGAACCCGTGCCCTGAGTTCAGACTTCTAGCTTCCTGAGCAGTGAGAAAGTAAACTTCTGGTCACTAAGGCCACCCACTTGTGGTATTTCTGTTACAGCAGTGCTAGGGAACTCAGACAATACAAGTTCCCTGACAAACTGACAATATATGAGCTCATGAATGTATGAGGTCTTCTCTCCTTGGTCAAATTCTAAGCCTGAGATAGAAATACAGGGCATTCAAGAACAGACGGAAGCTTAAGTGTTTATGACGTCAAGTCCTATTGTAAGGAGTGTTAGAAACTTGATCCAAAAAGGTACACTATTTTCACACTTTCTAAAAATGTACAATTTATTGGGGTGATTATAAATGTTATAATGTTCACCTATACCCTGGGACATGGCCTGGACAGGATATACAAGCTCTGGAGAGGCACGTACCAGGAGTAACTGATTCAACTGGTCACCACCACCTTTGCAACTATGGATCCCTAAGAGATGAAGGGGTACCTGGGTGAGAAGGGGTAGACCAGCCAAGTCCCCAAAATGGTGAAGAGGAGAGGATAAGGAAGGAAGCTATAAACTCACTAGAACCAGAGAGGTAAGGAACGGGAGAGAAGCAGCAAATGAAGCCATAAAAACAGTACTTTGGGTCCACAGTCAGGCTTGACCTGTAAGTGAGATGGCTGCTATTCCACAGTGGTGGGTGGGAGCAGTAACGGGAGGGTAACGTGCCCAAGAGAAGGTGGCGGTGACACCTTGCACTAGTTTGTCTGTTCTCACTCACAGCGTGGTAACTGAGGCAGCAGGTAACTCATTAATGGGTATACGAGGTATTTACAAATTAGTTATAATGGTGTCTTTTATTTGCAATTTATATCTACTACACATTTTCTCAGGTGTTTTCTAGACCACTTCCACTTGAATTGTGGCCCACAGACTGGCGCCAGTCCAAAAACTGTCCATTATTGGTTCATACAAGATCAGGACCAAAGCTGAGAACAAACCTTCAGAAACTTTTATAACAATCTCATTCTGCCATGATGGTTTTACTGGTTTTATAAAAAGTACTGGTTCATAGAGGGTTGGATTTTTTTTAAAAAAGAGTTCTTCATGGAAAAGAATCTGAGAAGCACTGTTCTACAGTCCTTAGCAGGTCAGGCATACAGATACCATGTAATTACAGCTGCAGCTAGTGTGAAATACAGAGCACAGCAGAGGGAACAGTCCAGGTGAAAACCTGAATACTTTTACATCAATAATGCCACAAGTATTTAACACATTCTCCAAAGTAAGATTCTACACAGTTTATATACCAGAAAAATAGTGGTATGGCCTAAGCAGGGCCGAGGAAATACAGAAACCACAGCCCAAGAGGCAGGCATGATCACTGCCAGCAGGCTAACGTGGTAGCCACCTCAGCAATATCATAAGCCAGGAAGATGTGTCTGGCTCCTAATAGAAGCTCCTTTCACAAGACTGTACTATTTGAAGGCAGCTGTGGGGTTTTAGGCATGTTCCATATCTGTTTTACATAAATAACAACAAGATATGCTAAAATCTAGCTCAGTTCTCTTTTTCGAAGCAATTTATTGCTAAAAACTGGTAAACATGCCATTCCATATTTCCCAAAGAAACACTGTTACAAATGGAAGATGTGTTCTTTACCAAAGCTGAAGCCAGGTGGACATCAATCAGGGATGCCAGGAACAGAGTGACTACGTCAGGCAATAACCTCAAAGTCCCCTTCTACTCTAAGAGTCCATGCCTCAATATCAAAGAGCACAAATATGACCAGTAGTGCTACAAAAGCAAATATCCAACTCAAAACTCACCCTTTATTATACAAGAGGCCCCAATAAAATTTAAATATGAAATATCTAAGACATGGAACATAAATAGTTATTTAAATTTGCTTCATACCAACCTTGTTAAGACAGTAAAATATGTTTAAACATTTAATCAGTATCACAGCAGTCTGCCTCCACAAAGGGGACAACCTTGGACACCCTGTGAGGCAGTTCTACAGGGTTGCGACGAGTTGGAATCGACTCAACAGCAAGTTTAGTTTCGGATTTCAGAATTAGTATCAACTTTTATTTTCTACAAACTTAGAGGTGTTTTTAAACTTATACATCTTTTTCTCCTTGCAAGTCCTTCCTAGGGCAAGTAGAGGAGATCTAAGCTGTTTCATTATCAGTTATACTCCAACTTGAGAGTCATTCACCTCACAAACCATTGCTGCCTGCAGCATCTAATTAAAGAATTTGAATTAGAATAGCATTTTGAGAATAAGAAATTATTGTATTCAGTCATCTTCTCCCACTCTTCCCTCTTCAGGGAGAAAAAACATCAGCAAAGAGCTGGTTAGAGAGTACATGAGCAAGGACTGGGGGCAGCTGGTGAGCCCCTCCCCTAGTGGGCAGAGAGGTGGGTTTACTGGCTAACTGCTATGGAATGAGCCTCAGGGATTGTTAAATACCAATGGTAGAGCCTACCCCTTTTACACTGTTCCTCTACCTTTATCAATCAGCACCCTGGGGTCTTGTAGATACCACTAGATGAATGGAGAAAGCCCTTCAGAAGTTAAGTAGATGTGTTAAATATCCTGGGTGTGAAAAATGCTGAAATCTGAGTCCTGGTCATCCACAGAGATAACCAAATTAACAGTACTAGCCTCCTCTCAACTCCCACAAACCAATGCCCAAGTAAGAAGCCCCCAAACTCTGCCTGGCCTCCAAAATGTTCAAGCATGCTGTCAACTCAGTAATTCCACTTCTGAGACTCTACTTCAAGGAGATACTGGACTAAGATACAGAACAAGTGGATATGCACAGAAATGTTCAGCAGTTACAAGTTCAAAACCAGAGATGATACATACATTCAACAACAGGGAATGATTGTATTAGGGTTCTAATTAATAAGAATTCTAGTTAAGTATCCACATCAGAATGTGTATGTGACAGTGTGTGAAGACGAGGACCCAAAGTACACGTGAGGCCTGCCAATTAAGTCCGCAAACTCATCCTAAAAAAGTGCTACATGCCTCATTGTTGAACATCACTATGGTCACCTTCCAAGTACTCACCTTAGGAAACTAAGCGCTAATGTCAGCATCCAGTCCACCCTTCAAAGCAATTTTGGAACTCTCTTTCTAAAACGGCCATCAGAGCCGATACTGGATTACCCTTGATGCCCTGAATGTCATCAAAATATCTTCCTTTCAATATTTCCTTTATCTTCAGGTAAAGATAAAAGTCACTGTGGGCCAGAACAGGTGAGCAAGGAAGGTACTCCAGTATAGTTATTTGTTTACTGGCTAAAAATTCCCTCACAAACAACTATACAATTAAGTTCGCAAACTCGCCACCTTGCCACTGTACACAATGGCCATTCCAGAAAGTGTTCCAAAACTGCTCTGAGGGATGGACTAGGCACTGGCCTCAGTGCACAGCTTCCCAAGGGGAGGACTTCGAAGATGACTACAGTGGCATTCAGCAACAAGGAATGTAGCAGCACTTAGAACAATTAAGTTCACAGACTTGTCAGACTTTGTATGCAGCTCAGCCTTCACTGGCTTCTCTGATTCTGAATTTTTTTTCAGTCACTGTCTCCCCATTGGTCCATAAAGATCCTAAAAGCAGGCACCAAGTATTAACACCAGTAAACTTGTCCTGTCCCTCCGGGACACTCTCACCAATCTCTCTTCTAGTACCCTGCTATGCTCTCTCTCCAGACTCCCATCTGGAACCCACATTACATGTAACTACTGTGCTTCTCTCATTGTATTGGTACCTATATCCCCACTACTGGATTACACTCCCAGAAGGCAGAGGGTAGAACCTATTCATCTCTCCAGCCCTAGTGCCCAGTCCAATGCAAGTCATACTGAAGGTGTCCATTAAATGCTCACCTGAACAGAACATTCCAGTACCATCCCAACAGTGTAAAATAATGGCACAATCTCACACAAAACACTAGCAGAAAATATCATTATCGAAATATTATTGATAGTTACTTTTGAGTTAGATTAGCCCACGGCTGACGGTATTCCCACTTCTCTCTAGTCCCTGAATTTCATATGAGCCTAACCTTAAACTGTACAGAGCACCCCCCAATCCTGTCAGACAGCTACTGGAGATCCAACTCATGAAAAAAGAGAACCAATTTTAGTTTATTTGCTCTTGGACGGAGATCCAGAAGATGAAATACTGCCATCACAGTTGGCACATGCCTACTGGAAGAGAAAGGAAGGCTCTAAAGCAAAGGAACCCAGTCATCACGAAATGTCTGAAGGAACCACCAGAAGAGACGCCCAGCCCCCCGCACTGCAGACCTGTGTAGTGCCCCCCTTGCATGGTGCCGTGATGATTGCACACAGCATACAGGTCATAGATGTAGTCCTCAGGGTCCCGCCCCAGTCCATAGGGCCGCCTCCACGGGGACCAATGCGAAGGCAAACTCCAGCTGCTCTGGCTTCTCTTAACCACATGAGGAGTCATGTCCAGGCCAGTCAAAGGGAACTTGACCATGTTCTGAAGTTTCATACGCCTGTCTCCTTCCTGTTACAAGAAGAAAAACAAATTCTCATGATATTTTAATGCAAGAAGATACCAGCTCAGTTTGGCATAAATTAAGGATCCTATCAGCTGAAGTGGTTCGATTTGCCCATCTGATGTTTCCTGAGAGACATACAAAACAGAGAAACTAAGAGTTTTAATTATCTACAGAACAGGTTTTAATCTAACAGAAGAACCAGTGATGACCTATATAAGGGGTTAATGAACTTGAGTCTTCATTTCCTAAGTGCTGAAGGGCATGAAATTCTCTTCGTGTTTTGACTTAGAAAAGTAACACTTTCAGGTGGACCATCCTGATTTATCTGAACATAAAGGGAACGATAACACACATCAGGGCAGAGCACATGCCTGGCAGAGAACAGCTTCTGGGTCAGTGCTGCCCCTTTCTTCTCCATCTCCTCCAACAAGCACAGTAAAAGCTGTTAATGACTCGGCCTAATGTATTCATTCAGTTGATGATCCTGGATAATCTCTACTTTCCACTAAGCCTATCGGGAAAGCCCTCGAAAAGCAGCCGACAACGGAACAGCTATTTACTGGATGTTTCCCCTGTCTATAGGAGACTGAAAAAGTATGAACCAGATATGGATAATGCCACCCAAGGAGCGAAGGATCTGCTGGGAGAGACTTTCATAAAGGGAAAAGGCAGGATGGGACCTGGACTATTAAGAAATCAGGTTAAAGAATACGGACCTTATTCTGCAGTCAACAGGTGGTCACTGAGACATTTATTGAGAGGTAGTGTCATCAGCGTAGTGGGTCAAGTGTGTAAGCAGTGCATGAAACATGTTAGCAAGGGAAGAGTGTATTGGGAGCTGGGAAAACATTTTAAAAACACTGTAAACGTGATCAGCTGAAAAGTAATGCAAGTCTGAACTGGCAGGGTGACAGCAAGAATGAGGAGAAGGAAACACATGAAGGAGTCAATGGAGACCCATAACCAAGCTGAAGAGGGGGCTGCCTAGACAAGAGGGGCAAGAAAGAAGTCAAAGATGACACAGGAGTTTTGGTCCCCAGGATGCTAAAACACCATGATAAGGCCTTTGTAAGAAACAGCAAAAGAAATGGAGGTGGGTGGGTGGGTGTGTACACCCATGAGTGTGTGTGCACATGTTAAAAAAAAAAAAAACTCTCAACTAAGCTACCCATCTGTAGATCCTATAGAAATATGCGGTTGGGACACTCAAGACAATGGCCACTCTTTATATGACGAACTTAAGCCCACCCCACTGTGTGAGACTCCCAGTCCTGGGGCCCAATTGTGAGTTACTGTTGACACTTTCACTTCACCAGCAAATCCTAACTATCTCTCAAACTTACTCACTTCTCTCTATCTCCATTATCACAAATCTACTTCAAGCCATTAACACCTCTTTCTGGATGACTGCAACGGCCTCTGCTGGTTGCTGCCCACAGTAACCACGTTAACTCACACTAGTTTCAAAACACAAATTTGGTCAAACTGTTTCTCTCCTTAAAATTCATTACTGGAATCCCATTCTACCTGCAAGGGCCAGTTGGGACAAGCAGCCCACCTAGCTCACTGACCCTAACCATTATTATTCTCCCCTCCAGCCCAAATGGCCTACTTTCAGCTCCTTGGGCATGCTACATGTCCTTGGGCCACAGGGCTTTGCACACATGATCTCTCTGCTGGGGACATTTCATTACCACATGTGTGCAGACCCGTCCCACCTCATCCGGCCAATCCTACTCATCTTCCAGACACAAAACTTCCAGCCAGGCTTCACAGAGTCCTCTACCATTTACGTCTCCCACAATGGACCCGTCTAGAAAAATTCTAACCTCCTTTTTCAGAAAACCTGACTTGCAAAGAATATTTTCTTTGTGTATGTTTATGATTTATCTCTCTATCCAAATGGTAATTCCTTGGAAGGATAACAACATTTGTTATCATTTTAAGTAGAATTCTACCTCCCTCAAAAATAATCCCTACCTTAAAAAAAACAAATTCCCAAAGTACTCTTCCTAAACTGTAAGCTGTTGACAGGTCCCATCGAGCTGATTCCAACTCACAGCAACCCTGCGCACAACAGAACCCAACACTGCCTGGTCTTGAGCCATGCCCACAATCATTTTTATGCTTAAGCCCACTGTTGCAGCCACTGTACCAATCCTTCTTGTTGAGGGTCTTCCTCTTTTTCATTGACCCTCTATACTTTACCAAGCATGACACCCTCCAGAGATCGATCCCTCCTGACATGTCCAAAGTATGTAAGAAGCAGTCTTGCCATCCCTGTTTCCAAGAAGCACTCTAGTTGTACTTCTTCCACAACAGATCTGTTGGTTCTTTTGGCGGTCCGTGGGACATTCAATGTTCTTCTCTAACACCACAGTTCAGAGACACCAACTCTTCTCTGATCTTTCTTACCTGCTGTCCAGCTTTCACACGTGCATGATTCAAATGAAAATACCATGGCTGGGGTCAGGTGCACCTTAGTTTTCAGGGTGACATCTTTACTTCCCAACACTTTAAAGAGGTCTTTCACAGCCACTTTTCCTAGTGCAGTGCATCTTTTGATTTCTTGACTGCTGCTTCCATAGGCATTGATTGTGGAATTAAGAAAAATGAAATCCTTGATGACCTCAATGTTTTCTCCATTAATTATAATACTGCTTACTGATCCAATTGTGAGGATTTCTGTTTTCTTGATGTTGAGGTGCAATCCATAAAAATTTAAGTAAAACTCTTAAAAATTAAATTCTAAGGCAAACCCTCAAGGACAAACTAAAATACCTGCAATATGAACTAAAATGTTTTAGTATTTGAAGGGTCACAGGACACAAGCTTCTCAAACTTTGATTTGGCAAAGCACAAAACATGACCCCAAACATAAGGGCTGTCATCAAGTTATTCCAACTCACTGTGACCCTATGGAACAGTGAAGAACTGCCCCCAAAGGTTTCCAAGGCTGTAATATGTCTCCTGCCAAAGAGTGGCTGCTGGGTTCAGGCTGCAATCTGTCAGTTACCATCTGAGCGCTTAGCCACTGCACCACCAGGGTTCCTCTAGGGGCCAATATGCACCTAGATTTACAGACAGGCTGCCCAGCTCAAACAGGAACACCAAGGAACCCCAACCAAGCATACCAGTAGGGGGCAAAAGAACCCTGGTCTGGGGCTTGTTTTTCCCTAGGATCGAAGATGTCCTTACCTGTCGAAATCGCTTCAGATGTATAATCAGCACGTCAGGTAGAGTCCACAGGCTTAAAGTGATGCTTCCCTGCTGCAGCTGCTTACAGTGTGGGCAGCGCCAGGCATCATCCGGGGCAAGCTGCAAACAAGGAGCACAACTGGTGTTAGATACCACCTCATGCAAGATGCTTTGTAAGAGACAGCTGGACTAACTTCCTAGCCAGGGCACAGTACAACTCAGAAACTCTCCGGCAACTGGAATATAGCACACTATGGAAGTAAACAGAAAAACACAATCAAAAGTGACACCTGGCCAGAGGTGGTACCCAATCATTTAATTGAGATTCTCTCTCAAAACACAACTGAACAGGTAAATACTGTATAAGGAATGTTAGATGTCACCGAAGCACCTCAAATTCAGCATACCACCCCCAACTCAGCATACTATCTTTCCATCTGAATCCTCTTTTGCCCCCTGTATGTTCTCCCTTAGCAAACGCCATCACCATTACCCACCAAAGGCAAAGCAGGGAGGGGTTATCCCAAACCATTCTCTTTCCTCCTTCACACGTGTCCATCCAAACAAATTCTCTCTGTCATTTTCTCACAGCACCTCCTCTCCATTACCACTAACCCTCTGCCATCAAGCTGATTCTGACTCACAGTGACCCTAGAGGGCAGAGCAGAGCTGCTCCACAGGGTTTCCAAGGCTGCAATCTCTACAGAGGCACACTGCCACATCTTTCTCTCATGAAGCTGCTCACGGGTTTGAACCACCAACCTTCTGGTTAGCAGTCAAGTTCTTAACCACTGCACCATCAGGGTTCCTTCCATCCCCAGTAACACTTTCTGAATTCAGAGTCCTCACTCATTTCCTCACCTGGATTTCTCCAAGTCCCCTAATGGTTCTCTCTCCCCCAAGCACTGAACTTCTCCAAATAATGCTCCCCCAGGTGCTACCAGTAGTATCTTTCTACACATCAGTCTGAGGCCTCAAGTTCACACCTGTCATGCAGGAGACGGATGTACCAAGTTTGAAGTGGCAAGGGAGCATGTGTGTTGAGAGATTTTTAAAAATCTACTCTGGAGTTCAGAAGATACATTAGGTCTGGGAAGTAAGTCAGGGAATCATGAAGTAAGGGAAGCCACAGGAACAGATGACAATGAGCACTGAGAGGGAGAAGAGCCAATGAACAGAAATCTCAGGGAATGCCTGTTTTTAAAGGAAACACGAAAAGCATCACAGATTGCACTGTGTCCCCCCAAAAATATGTATAGAAATTTGGCTGAGCTGAGATCACTAGTAATGTGTGACTGTTCTCCATTTTGCGATTTTCCTATGCTGTAAATCCTAATCTCTGCTTGTAACTCATAGACAGAATTGTATTTTTTAAAAAAAGGATTAGGATAGGACTGCAACGGCCCCTAGGGTCGCCACGAGTCAGATCCAACTCGACGGCATTTGGCTGGCTGTAATGGCCTTACTAAGGAAGTTTCCCTGGAGTGTGGCTTGCACCACCTTTCATCTTACAAGAGAGAAAAAGAAAGGGAAGCAAGCAGAGAGCTGGGAACTTCACGCCACCAAGAAAGCAGCACCAGGAGTGGAGCACACCCTTCACACTCGACGTCCCTGCACCAAGATGCTCCCTGAGCAACACGAGAACTTTCTTCTGGAGCTGACAGGAAGGGAAAGCCTTCCCCTGGAGCAGACACTCTGCATTCTCACTTATAACCTACTGTAGTCAGAGAAACACACAATTCAGCAGCATCTCTTTTACGCACACTAAGAAAAAGGAGTGCAAGAACAGGGGGAATCAGCACCACATCTGATGGAGAGGTCATAGGAAGACTGAGAGGAGGCCACTGAACCAAGCAAACTCAGAGCCACTGAGACCTTCAGAGGCCATCATGACAAACACAGTGAGAAAAAAGACAAGAGGTTCGGGAGGAAGGGAGGGAGGGGGACAGGGAGGCAGGAAGGGAGGCAGGGAGGAGACCAGAGGTCACTAGTTGGGAGCAGAGAGGCAGAGAAATGCAGGCATGGTGACTCAGAAGGAGAGTAGAACTGAGAAATTTCTTTCCATGATGAGGAGAGCCAGTCGTGCGTGCAGATGAGGAAGGACAGTTTGTGGGACATGTTAATCTATGTACATCGCTACCTTAGCCCCATGTTCATGGTAAAGCAGCAGGTATTTGAATTTTCCATCATTATAGGCTAATACTTTTATAAAATACAGTGAAGAGTGTTATGGCAAATATCTGGTTCCCATTACAATTTCTAAAAGGCTTCTGTGAATTCTGCACTTTCTTGCTGAAAACTGCCAACAGAGCTCCCGGACCAGCACTGACCTGCAGTCCACACTTGGAGTAGCTCTGGTCTCACTGAGTCTGTCTAGCACATGAAAGGCCCTCTCAGTAGGCAGCTCATTCCACTTTCAGATGGTTTCTTACAAGGTTTTTCACGTGACTTCCAGTCTCCGTGTAACTGCTGCCAACCAGTGTCAAGAATTGCTCACAACAACTAAAAGCTAGGAGAGAGGCACGGAACAGATGCTCCTCTTCGCAGGCTCCAGAAGCAAGCAACCGTACCCATGCCTGGATTCTGGACTTCTGAGCTTCAGAAGCATGAATGACATGTGTCAGACCACACGTACCAATGCAAACACCAGTGATGTCACTTACGACATGTGCTCTCCCCTATGCTTTCTGACAGTCCCAAATATCTCCGTCAATTAAAAAAACAAAGCTAAGCTGGAAAACAGGACAGACTCTCACACAGCACCTGCAATCACAGGGTTGCAGATTCAACTGTTTTACAACCAAGCCCCAAACTAAAAAAGGATATCTTATGAGAAACTACTAGTAAAAATATGTCTTATGAGAAACTACTGGTAAAAGAACTGACTCTGAGCACACTGCAGGTAAGAAGATTCAGTGAGAACATAAAAACCATTTTCAAATATTTGAAGGTGAGATAAGCATAAAATAAAAAAAAAAAGACCTGTCATCAATGCTCTTAAAGAAGTCAAGATGCAGAACTAACACCCGCTGACTGCAGTAAGCCAAAAGCGCAATACAGGTTAACATCAGTCACCATGAGCGCTATCAGGAGGTCAGACCGCGCCTCTTGAGTAGGCAGACGCTTCATAACAAAAGCTATTCCAGTAGAGGCTGGAATAGGCACCTACTTGAAACTAGGTAGAGGAACCAAACTTGTAGAAAAATGAGTTTTTCAAGTGCCCACCAACTCCATAAATGTATCACTCCCTATAAGGGGACAGTTAACAACCAGTAATCAAAATCATGATCCTAAACATCAACAGAAGGCTGGAAGAATTAATTCCAAGTGCTCCAATCAAACCAAAACCAAAGCCCACTGCCATCAAGCCAATTCCAACTCACTATAGATCAGAGTAGAATTGCCCCACAGTTTCCAGGAGCACCTGACGGATCTGAACTGCTGACCTTTCAGTTAGCAGATGCAGCACTTAATCACTGTGCCACCAGGGTTGCCAAGGTTTCTCAAGGTGCATAAATATCACAACTACCTGGAAAAGGTGAAAAACCACACAGCTCCGAGCCCCACTCACAGAGACAGTGATTTACAAATCTGCCCATCCACGCATTCAAACAGACACCAAATCCCTGTGACCTGCAAGGCACTGTGCCAAGTGATCTATAGCACCATGCCCAGTAGCACTTAGTATCTCAGATGGGTGAGACACTATCAGATACAGAAGCCACTAGCCACATGTGCTCACTGCACACTTAAGATGCAGTTAATGCAACTGAGAACTAAATTTTTTAAAATTTCATTTAATTCTAATTAGCTTGAATTTAGATGGTTTCTGACATGTATGTTCTTAGGAGCCATGGTGGTGAAATGGCAAGCACTCAGCTGCTAAGCAAAAGGTCAGATCAGAGGTTCGAACCCACCAGCTGCTCCAAAAGAGAAAAGACCTGGCAATCTGCCTGCATAAAAATGACAGCCTAGAAAAACCAAGGGCAACTCTAGTCTCACCTGTTGGGCGGCTATAAGTCAGAATGAATCTGACGGCACACACCAGGCAACAATAAATATTCTTAGAATGAGAGTAGTAATCTCTGTTCTGATCACTACAAAAACTAACTGAAGATTTCTAAATTGAAACAAAAAACAAATTATGAACCATTAAAAAAAGATGAAACTACAAAGGTTCAATTTGAAAGCATTTTCATTAGTCCAACTTTTCTAAAAATTCACACTACTCTTTGTTAATATTAAAAAGGAACAGCACTACAACACCCATTACGTGTGCAGAGCATAGCATAACACCAAGTCTTTGAGAGTTTTCTGGGACATAATGCATTTAATAAATTGCTGTCTTGTCATCTTGACCTCCTCTACTCTCCTCGTCCCCCAGCAGCCTGCCCAGCCTCTTACCCGCTCCTCTTTGGTGTAGAGTTGTAAACACTGGGACAAAGTGCAAGTCTGTGGCTGATGGTGACGCTCTCTCTGCAGACGGACACTTTCTGCATCAGGAATATACTCATCTTCAGTATTTACAAACAAGCTGCAATCAGGGGGAAAAGCATTTATCAGAGAAGGTCTGAAAAACTGACATGAAAATGTAACTCTAGCTTCACAAAGTGGCTACAAATTCATCACAAAAAGATCAATACATAAGACAGCAAAAGAAGTAATCCAATTTTTCTATGTTCCAAGATGTTGCTGAAAGTTCTCTGTCTACAAGGTAATTTTCAAGAAATAACTTGGAGTGGGTTTTTCTGGGACTGGCATGAACTGTGTTGATTAACTGATATATTTTTGTCCTTCGTATCAAAAGGTATCTATCTGACACAGCTTACTAGAGCTAATGGGCTTGTAATAAAAAAATCAAAGTAACCGGACGTGTACAGGAACTGAATATACAGCTGCCACCCCATTAGCAGCAAACAAATGTTCTAAGGTTCTGGCGTCTGGAAGAGAGAAGAGAATGGAAAGGAAAGGAATAATAAACTGCTTAAATAAAAAGATTAGCAATGCATTTGGATACTCAGCTAAAGAGAAGAGAGATCCATGCTTCACTTAATTTGAAAGATCAAAGGTGTGCTACTAAAGTATATTAAAATAAAGAGCCCATAAATACTAATTTAAAAAAAAATACTCACAAGTCTCTTGTCTCCTTGTCCCATTCTACTACTAACTTGACATGAGCAGTACCTCCTGGTCCACAAGATTTCAATGCCCTACAGAATGATGGGAAGGTAAGAAGCCACACACTACTTTCTAAGTAAGTGATTTTTGTTTCAATGTGATTACAGCCTATCTAAAGTCATAACAGTTACTGAAAACCTTCCCACAGTTTCCCATACAGAAAGTTTCTAGTGAGACCATTACAACTTCAGACTTGATAATTAGGTTATGTCGAGACTGAAGAATCTTTAAATTAAAATATCCAACCCAGAAATAAAGACAATGTAAGACATCACATTATCAGGCTCCTAACAATCACTCCTGAGGTGTTCTCCTTATGGTCTTTCTAACTTTTTGCCCAGTTTCTCACTGACCCAAATAAGAGACTGGGCCACAGTTCTCCCTGGAGCAAAGTCTGCTTTCATAGCTTCCCACCTCCCCCAAAACAAACCCACTACCATTGAGTCAATTCTAACTCATAGTGACTCTACAGGACAGAGTAGAACTGCCCCCAGTTTCCAAGGAGTGCCAGGAAGATCTGAACTGCTGACCTTTTGTTTAGCACTTAACCGCTACGCCACAAGGGTTTCCAAGATACCATGAAGACTATGCCCAAGCCTATCTAAATAGTGCCTGTCCCGCACGCTGTCACTGAAGTCCCAGCTTCTTCCTTCATAAAGCTTCTTGAGGAATTCCTTTTAGCATTTACCATCAATGTTACTCATCCAACATTTTTCATGTTCTGCAGTGTTCTAGATCATTATCTCACCTACTGCTATCATCTAATCTACTAATTCTCATCTCCACAATCAAACAGGACTATGCTGTATACTCTCTAGAATTCTGAAATGCAAGCACACACCAGAAAAAAATCATAATAAAAACAGTAATGTGAATGTCTGTATGTACCCACAGAATTATAGATATACGCACTATGTATATACACATAGATAATAGAGATAAACACATCTCTATTATTTTATTATCATAAAAAAAGCAGAATCCCAGTTGCTGCTGAGTCAATTCCAACTCACAGTGGCCCTGTGGAGTACTGTAAATACAACAGAAGTCTACAGAAGGCATGTACTCTCAGTATGAAGTGGTGAATTCTACAACAAGGTGATTACTTCTATCAGAGAGAGGTAAAGGAGGGATAGTACGAAGAAAGGCTTAAAGAAAAAAAGAACTATGAACAAAGGAAGCCAAACATGCAAAAGCATGCATATGAAAGAATACAGTGTGTTACTGAAGGTTCACGACAGTGGTGACAAGAACAGCAAACCATTACAGAAGAGGCGAATTCAGGGTTCAGACCAAAGAACTTCAGGTACTGTGGAACCTAGACTTTATCTTTTAGGTCACAGGGTACCACTGAAAGGCTTCACGGGAAAACATGACATAAATAGACTTCTTCCTGGGAAAACTTCAAACCTGATGAATATGAAAGTGTAATCTAACTGCAGTCCTAGGACATAATCTGGTTCCTAATATCCCTCTTGCATAGCTTTTCTGACTTCAAAAACAGATAATAATACATCATACTCAAATATGAGTCAAAAGTAAAACAAGTACTTGATTTCTAAATGAGACTAAAGAATCTACCATGTCTATGTGGAAACCATACCAAACATCCCTTGAAATTATACACGAACACATAATGACCTCCCAGAAGGTGATATTTTTTACCTTTCCACCGTCGGATGGCACAAGGGTTGCTCTTCCTGAGGCAGCAAGTACGTGATTCCCACGACACTGACCACACGCAAACTGAACGGACACACCTGCATCGATATTAACAGTTAGGCGGAAGTCCTCTTCAAGTGCAGCTGCTTCACAGTGGCATTTCCAAAGATTAGGATAGCAAATGTTCACTTTACAAAATGCTTCCCTCTAATACTCTGTTAGATTGTTGAGGCAATCGAATCTAATTTAAATATGATTTACCTAAGTGCAACTTACATGCCAGATACATTGTACATGGCAAGTAATGCACTGCTTTAGCTGAACATTAACTTAATGGTCTTCCATGGACACCTTAACACAGCAATCTTGATTTTAAAAATATACAGGCAGATGTTCTACTAAAATCTCTCCAAGTTTACTGTGTGCTACCTTTATTCAACGAATATTTTAAAGAAATACCCAGCAGCTGAAGAAAAACCCTGCAGCAGCTAGGACAAGTCCCTGGCTTTGAAAATCTGAACACAGTTGATTTTGGTCAACAGCTTTTTCGCAGGCCCTCCTCACATTCCAGCTTGCCGTCTGGTCTTCCCCAAGTACAGAGCTCTGGATTTTAAATTCCATCTCAATGACTGTTTCCTCGACACACGCACACAGGCATGCTCTGCCAGAGTATCAAATGCTTACGGACCTGAATGCAGACTGTGGGCCTCAAGAAATACTTCATCTTCTCTAAGATTTCCTTCTGCAGAAGGTCCCATGCTATTGTCTTCTCTAGGTGCAGCACAAAAGGCAGTCCGAACCTAACACAGACAAACAGTGCAATAGCCTTGAAATATGGCAATTGTTTAATAATGTAATTCCTTATTCCTGATCTTTTCTAACAGAGTTACAATAAAATTGGCTTTAGGACTATTTTCAAAATAAAACAAGTAAAATTTAAAATTCTCACAAGCGGAAAGTCAGAAACCGATGAGATTTCTAAACAAAATATAACAGCTTATATAGCAGTTGGCTTCTAGGGAAGTACAATGTTAGGATATAAGGTAGCAAGGGGACAGGATTAGGGGAGACGGTGAGGAACTGGCATGGGTGAGAGTGTACATGAGCTGACAAACAGCACAGGTCACACAGAGAGGGGGTTAGGTGCCAGAAGAATACACAAGAGTTGGAAGGTCTATCAGGCAGGCAGCCACATCCTGGTCATCACTGACAACCAGAGAGACACTGGCAAGGAAGTGACAGTGGCAGTCAGCTCCTGCTCCAGGGCAGGAGCCAGCTGGCCTCTGTCATGTTTCCTCTATCAAGCCTGGGCTCACACGTGTTAGAGAATCAAAGGCAGAAAGGGGGCTCTACGCCTTAGCCACACACCAGAATCACCCACCAACCAAAACGAAGCTCCTTGCCGTGAAGTCAATTCCATCTCCTAACAATCCTACAGAACAGAGCAGAACAGACCCACAGCATCTCCCAGACTACAAATCTTTATGGAAGCAGATTACCACATCTTTCTCATGCAAAGTGGCTGATACCAAAACTGTGAGCAACAAAAAATAGATAAATTAGACTTCATCAAAATTAAAATTTTTTCTTCATCAAAAGTCTTCATCAGAAAAATGAAAAGACAACCTAAAGAATAGGAGAAAATATTTGGGAACCACATATCAGATAAAGGTTTCACCTTCCAAATATATAAAGAACTCCTAAACCTCAGAATCAGAAAAAAGAGCCTAAGAACTGGACAGACATTTCTCCCAGTAAGATATACAAATGGCCAACGAGCACATCACAAGATGCTCATTAATCACTGTTGCTGTTCTTGCTGTCAGGTGCCATCCCACTGGCTTCACCTCACAGTGGCCCTCCAGACAACAGACAGAAACACGGCCTGGCCTGCCCATCCTCGCAGTCACCGCGACGTTCCAGCTCATTGCTGCAGCCACTGGATTAATCCCCCTCATTAAGTGTCGTCCTCTTTTTTACTGACCCTGTACTTGAGGTCCTATTCCAAAAACTGGCCCCTCCTAACAACATGTCGAAAGTATGGGAAAAGAAGTCTTGCCAGGCTCACCCTGAGGATCATTCCAGTTGTATTTCTTCCAAGGCAGATTTGTCCATTCTTCTGGCAATCCAGGGTCTAGTCAACACTCTTTGCCAACATCCTAATTCAAAGGCATCAGTTCATCTTCGCTCTTCCTTATCCAGCTTTCCCATGCATGTGTCCCACGCAAGGGAGACAAAATACCATGGCCTGGGTCAGGCCTCAATTCACATCTTTGCTTTTTTAAAACTATAAAGGACCTTTTGCAGATTTGGAAACTCTAGTGGTGCCGTGTTAAGTGCTATGTCAGCTAACCAAAAGGTCAGCAGTTCAAATCTGCCACACAGTCCTTGGAAACTCTATGGAGCAGTTCTACTCTGTCCAATATGGTTGCTATGAGTCAGAATCAACTCAGCTGAAGTGGACTTGGGTTTTTGGTTTTGCAGATCTGCTCACTGTAATACACTGCTGGATTCCACACACCCTCCCCACCCCCGCACAAATCACGCCACTTCTCTGCTTAAATCTCTCCACTGGCTTTTTTTCTTTTTAAAAAAATATTTTACTGTGATTCAGGTAAAAATTTTACACAGCAAATTAGGTTCCCCTCTAACAATTTTTTATACAAATTGTTTCCCGCCTTTTAGTTACAATTTTTACATCTTAGTACATACATCATTTCCATTATGTTTGTTCTGTTTCCACTGATCCAGCTTCCCTTTCCCATACTGTCTCCTCATCTTTGCTTTTGGGTAACTCATGACCATATGGTCTCACACAGCTAGCAGTTTAATATGCTACTCAAGGCTGACACTGGTTATTTTATAAGCCAAGCTATTATTTGGCTGAAAGGTAACCTGCAGAAATAGCTTTAATCTCAAGTTCAAAGGGTATCTTAGGGTAACAATCTTGGGAATTGGGTTCCTCTAGTCACTAATGGCGAGGTAAGTCTGGCCTTTTCTAAGATTTTGAGTTTTGTTCTCTACTTTTTCCCATTCTATCCGAGACTTTGTGTCCTTGGCCAGAACGTTAGGTAGTGATAGTCAGCAGTCGAGTACTTCTGGTGTTAGCTTCGTTTTTGAATGTTTTGCTTGTGGCTCCTGTAGGCTATTAAGTCCCATGGGCTAGGTTCTTCTTTGAGCCTTTCAGTTCCTTCATTCTCTTTGGCTCTATACAAGTAAAGCCTCAACGTTTATCTTAGATGATTACTTGAAAGCTTTTAAGACTCCAAACACTACTCACCAAATGTGGATGCAGAACTGATTTCCTGACTGCTGCTTTCATGGTTGTTGACTGTAGATTCTTTTCATCTTCAAGTAAAAAGAAATCCTTGATAACTTCAATATTTCTCCATTTATTATGATGTTATTTACTAGTCCAGCTGTGGAGATTTCTGTTTCCCTTATGTTAAGGTTTAATACATGCTGAAAGCTACAGCCTTTGATCTTCATCCGTAAGTGTTTCCAGTCTTCTTCACTTTGAGCAGGTATGGCTGGGTCACCTGCATCCTCCAGGCTGTAGTAAGATTTCCCCCAAACCTAACACCACATTCTTCTTCACTGAGTCCAGTTTCTCCGATTATTTGCTCAGCATACAGAGTGAAAAAGGATGGTAAAAGTGCCCTGACATATACCTTTCTTGGTTTTAAACCATAAAGTATCCCCTTATTCTATTTGAACTACTGCTTCTTGGTCTGTGTACCGGCTCCACATGAGCACAGTGTTCTGAACTTTCCATTCCTCACAATGTTACCCATCACTTGTCATGATCCACACAGTCAAATGTCTTTATGTAGTTGATAAAACACTTCTGGTCGTCTCTGCTTCCAGCCAAGAGCTATCTAACATTGGCAATGATATTGCTCATTCGATGTCCTCTTTCAAATCCAGACTGAACTTCTGGCAGTTCCCCATCAGTGTACTACTACAACCCTTTTTGAATTATCTTCAGCAAAATTTTACCTGTGTGTGATATTAATGATACGGTTTGATGACTTCTGCATTCTGCTGGATCTCTACAACAGGCAGGTATGTTGTATCTCTAACAGATGGCTGGTCAGGTAGCTGTCTTCCAAATATCTCAGATAGATAAGTCAGCACTTCCAGGGCTGCATCCATTTGCTGAAACATCTCTGTTGGTATTCTGTCAACTCCTGGAGCCTTTTTTTTCACCAATGCCTTCAGTACAGCTTGGGCTTCTTTCTTCACTACTGTTGGTTCTTGATCATATACTAACCCCTGAAATGGATAAATGTCAACCAATTCTTTCCAGTACACTAACTCTGTGTATTCTTTTCATCTTCACTTGGTATTTCCTATGGCACTCAATTTTTTGCCCATAGAATTCTTCAATATTGTGACTTGACACCTGAATTTTTCCTTCAGTTTTTTCAACTTGAGAAACAACAACATATTCTTCCCTTTTGGTGTTCTAACTTCAAGTCTTCACACATTTCATCCGATTACTTTGTCTTCTCAAGATGCCCTTTGAAACTTTCTATTCAGCTCTTTATCGTTTCTTCCTTTCAGTGCCGCTACTCTCCGAACAACAGCAGCCTCCCGAGTCTCTTCTGACATCCATCTTGGTCTCTTTTTCCTTTTCTTCTTTTAGGAAAATGCAAATCAAAACTACAGTTAGATGCCACTTCGTGCCCACTAGGATGGCTCTGATCAGAAAAGAACAAGTGTTAAAACAGGATGAGGAGAAACATGAGCCATCGTCCACGGCTAGTGAGAATGTGAAATGGTGAAGACACTGTAAAAACAATATGGTAGTTTCTAAAAAGTTAGACATAATTACCGTATGACCCACAACTCTACACCAAGATATATACCCAAGGCTTGAATGCACGGATTCAAGCAAATACAGGTACACCAATGTCTACCACAGCATTTTCCCAACAGGCAAAAAATGGGAAAACATCCCAGTGTCCATCAACAGATGAACACATAAACAAAATGTGATGTATACAGAAAGTATACACTATTATTCACAGAGAGACCTAAAGTTCTACAATATGCTACAATGTAGATGAACTTTGAAAACATTATTGTAAGTGAAATAAATGAGACTCAAAAGAACAACTATTATATGATCCCATGTACAGGGAAATGGGGGGTCTTTCTTAAGGGGTAATGAGTTTGTTAAAGCTGATTAAAAAAAACCGGATAGTACATTATAATAAATGTCACTGTACTCAACACTCAAAAATGGTGACGTGGAAAATATTTCATTATATATTTTTTACCACAAGAGAATTTTAAAAACTTAAAAGCTAACATAAAGATTATGCTGACAAATTTTAGAAAGTTATTTCTCCCTAAAGTATTCCTAATATGTCCCTTGTTATGCAGATTATCTTACTGTTCTAATAAAGTTACTTGAAAAGATATTCTAAACTCCCACAGTTTCTTACAGAGGAAAACAGATCTGAGAGAGACATCCAACTCACAAGTTTCTGGCTTACAGACATGAATCAACAGTGGTGAGCCACATTTATAAGGAAACATAAGTAGTTCAGTTTGAGGACTAAATTTAAGGTGTCTGTATCTTTCAAAAAGATATGTTAAGAATTTGGAGGGGAAAAAAAAGGCTACTAAGAAAGCAATTAGATGTAACATAGAGTCTGGAGTCCCACGAAGAGCCTAAGCCAAAGACATAATACATAAATTGGCCTCTAAACTAGATCAGTGAAGAGCCTTTCTCAAATTCTGTTCTTCTGACTTCACACACACACCCCCATCCCCCTGCTCCCACAAAACATCAGGTCAACTCACACTTGTTTCTAAGTATCATAACCAAAAATCAAGTCTGGAAAGTACCTCTGCTTTTTAAAACTATTTGAAAAATTAGACCTCTAATATCTTAATACTGATCGGAAAATGACTTGGTTTTTACCTTTTCCCTTGTTGCCCAGTGCAGGCTCGATTACACACCAAAAGAACAATTTTGTCATTTCCTGCTCTTGTGGAAGGCAAGTCCACTTTCCCTGGCTTTGCTGCTGTTTGCACAGGGGAAGACACTCTGTGGTGATCCAAGCCAAATTTCAAGTGGTTTAGATTGTTGTTTAAGTGAATTCCTGAAACAGAATAAAAATCTGTTGTTTTATTTCCTTCAAATTCTTTTCTTTACAAAGAAATTCACACAACAGAGAAAATGTGAGGCTATCGCATAACGTAACTTAAACTACAGTTATGAAAGAAGGTGAACTAAAGCTCTACTGTGAGATTTCCCATCTAGCCACTCACACCTCTTTAGCAGCCACAATCTCCTTTAACCGACCCTTACGTAGGTCTCTCACCTATCTTGAAAACTGAAAATTACAGCTCTTCACTTCTATATATAACAGACAGTTTTAGAAGGACAAGTTTGCTGGGAGGATTCACTGGGACAAATCTAAAGTGAGACCACTGTATCCAGCAATCAAAAAAGATATATATTTTTAAATAAAGACTAGGACATGCAAAATGATCTTCAGTTTTCCAATGGCAGTTTCTTCTCCTTGATTAAAGAAACGGAGCACATCAAACAAAAGATAAACTAACCCTACTCAGAGCCACTAGAAGTCAATTCTAATAGAATGAGCTAGACTGGATCAACCCACACCGAAGTGAATAAAACATTGGTTTGATAGGCACAGTACAGGATACTAAAGACCAGAAACAAAACAAAAAAAAGCAAACCCATTACCATCAAGTTAATTCCAACTCAGTGATTCCACAGGACACAGCACAACATAGAGCCTCTAAGGAGCACCTGATGGATTCAAACTGCCACCCTTTGGGTTAGCAGCCATAGCTCTCAACCACCACATCACCAGGGTTTCCAGTTCTTCAGATGCGCCCCAAAGCAAAACTGTACAGCCATGATTAATCAGAGCTACGCAGCAATTCAGCACCAAGCATAACGCATTACCCCTAGTAGGAAATTAATAAATACTTGAATAAGTAATTGTTCAATTCCTTTCAACCAGAATTTTCAGGTTTGGCAATGTACCCTAAGGTAATGATATCCCAATAGGAGAAGAGAAGAAGGAAACCCCACCGCCACCAAAAACAACAAGAAGTTTAACACCATCACCAAAAAAGAATAAAAAATGTCTTACAGACAGGAATTCACAGCAGAATACTAGCAGCAACCTAAACATGCAGCAATTTAAGACCTAATGAACCTATTTAGGTACAACAGCATTATACCAATTTAGAATTAGGATGACAAGTACAAAGTCAGAAACCAGTACCTGCCAAATCAGAGTTAAACACACACATACACAGAAAGTGTAAAGAAGGAAAAAAATCTCTATCAAGCTACCAAAAGGGAAGAAAACTTTTTAAGTCCAAAGAAAACACAAAAGAAGCAGCAAATTTCACTTAAAAACCATTTTAAACTTTGGTATGAAAAAAAATAAAAATAATAGAAACTTGGATTGAAGACAGTGAGTGACCTCATTTCCCGGGTTCCTGGCAGAGGTAAGGGTAGGAAAATCTCTTCTCTTAGCAGTGACCAGGATCCCTAGTAAAACGGTAGGCATTCCACCCCATCATAAAAAAACAGGCACTGTGTTCAAACAGGGACTGTTGACCACCCCTTGTGTGACCCTGGCTAGTTACTTAACCTCCTCAAGTCTCTCCCTTCCTCTCTAAAGTGCTGAAAGCAGGTGCTGAAAACACGAATTGTAACATCTTTAGCCCTGGGACTAACAAATACTTAGTAACTGCTACATTCTGCCAACAAAGGCACCTTCTAGCTACAATCTGATAAATCTTTGGCTCTCACTAAATTCCTTTACAAACACAAACTTAGTGGTAACCCTAAGCAACTGGGGTGAGAAGGGGCATTTTGGGAGGGTTCATTTGGGGAAATTTTCAGTTCAGCAACATTAACTAGCTTTTGCTGCCTACCAGGCTGATAGGGAACTGCTGGGTGCACATGATGAAGCAAACTGTGGTCCCAGCTCTGCAGAATTTCACAGTATAGTGGGAAAAGATAGGGAAGAAAACAATATGCTACAGTCAAGAGAATCCAAACTGAAATAATGTACTATTTAGCAAATAATTAACATACGAGTAGTCCAGAGAAAATGAAATCTAAACTGGTAATGACCAGCCCAATATATAGAATCTCCAAAAGGTCAGAAACTAGAGGTCCCAGATGCTTCTAGCAGAAAGACGTAAAGAAAAAGAGGAACTAAAACTAGAACCGGTTTAAAGACTGTTTAAAAAGCATACATCCAGATTTCCTCCCTGACAAACTGCAGCCTAAACACTCTCCAACCCAGCAAAGGACAAAACAGGGATCTCTGGGCTGCAGGACCCGAGGCACGGGTGAAGACGACAGCAACGACACGAAATAGCAGGTAAGTGAACACATCAGCCTCCTTCCCAACTCAGCTTCCAGGGGGCTGGTAACCAAGCCATAGCCCTGTGACACGGAGAGCAGAAGGGTCTCCTCAAGGGAACGTGATCAGCCCCAAAAGAAAGACCTGAAGATAGTACATGGCTTGTTGCACCGCACCCTGCAGTGAAGATCATGGTCAAGAAGCCCTACTCAAGCACTACAAGTTCCTCTCAATTTTTTAGACCTCTTCACCTAAACAAGAGCCCAGGTAGTACAGTGGTTAAGGGCTTGGCTGTTAATCAGAAGGTCAGCAGTTCTAATCTATCAGCGCTCCTTTGAAACCGTATGGAGTAGTTCTATTCTGTCCTATAGAGTCACTATCAGTCAGACCAACTCAATGGCAACCAGGTTTTTTTGATGGTTTTCACCTAAACGGGGGCAGACTTACCTTACTTAAGAACTAACGGACACTCCCAACACAAATGACAAAAACTAAAAGAGGAGCAGGGAGGAGAATTGGAGGAGACCAGAGAGGAAAACTATGAAAACTTCCATTAATATCCTCATAAACAGGATACACATAACTTACAACTCTAGAACAGGAACATGACATTACAATAAAACAAAAACAAAACAACACAGTCAGCTCCATCAAAAAAGTCCTTAGAACTTAAAAACAAGAGAGGAAAAATTAAAAATCCCAAGAGATGGGTATGGATATAAAGCTGAAGAAATCTCTGAAAAAGTAAAGCAAACTGACAAAATTGGAAAACAGAAGGATAAAAGTAAGAAAATTAGAGGATCAATCCAGGAATTCCATCATCCAAATAATAGGAGTTTGAGAAAGAGAAAGCATGAGAACAGAGAAGAAACCATCAACTAAATAATTCACAAAACTTTCCTGGTACTAAAGGACCTGAGTCTCCAGACTCAAAGGAATTGTGGAGTAACCAAGACAGCAGATGGGGAAAGACCCATTCTCCAGGTATACCATCAAGAAACTCCAGGTACATTATCAAAGCACTTAAAATACAGGAAAGATTCTAAAAGCTTCCTGAGGGAAAAAGAGAAAAAGAACAGTTACAAACAAATTACTAAGAATAGAATGGCTTCAGATTTCTCAAGTGGAAACAGAAGGCAACAGGATCATGGCTTCATAATTCTGATGGAAAACTATGCGCAGCCCCGAATGTTATTTCCACCCAATCCAGGATGAGGTAGACCATTTCCCCCACGCAACAATGCTCAGGAAGCTACTGGAGGATGCGCTCCATTCAAACAAGCAAGAATGTGGAAACTTGCAGGAAACAAAGATCTGCACAGGAGGGCACGACAGGAAATCTCTGGATGACGGTTATACATCGGCACAGGGAAAACCTGTCCAGACCACACATATCAGAAGTTCTGAAGATGAAAGACTACTTCATGCCTCCAATGTCTTAAAATATTGAAAGTGTAAGATAACTAACTAGTGGGTTTGGGGATTAGTTGGTGAAAACACATAGAAAACTAAAGGAGATAAACAAACCATTAAAAAATATTATTAATTCCAGGAGGAAGAAGAAATACAGTTAAATCTACATCTTTTTTAGTGGGAAATCAACAGATAACAGCTAAAACCAAAAAGTCAAAAAGTAGCAATGTTAGCTACCACAGGGAGGCTATAAAAATAAGCTCTAAGAGGTGAACATGGCTGCCTTCACAGCGGAGGGGAAGCGAGAGTCTGCCGCTCCCTAAAACCAGCTTGTAAAACTCTTTTAAATTGTGCGCCTGTGTAACTCTGAAAAAACATAGACAATGCTCCCTAAAACCAACTTGTAAAACTCTTTTAAATTGTGCGCCTGTGTAACTCTGAAAAAACATAGACAAAAAATAACTCATAAAAGGCTTTTGTCACCATAAATCAAAGGTGATTATGAAAAAGGAGCAATCAGAGAGGAAGACACACAACTGTTAAAAACTGACCACAGGCTACTACAATAGTGGAAGAGACAATGCTAAGAGCCAAATTAGTAAACTACAACATAAACTAAGAAAATTCTTCTCCAGTACAGTGTAAAAGGAAAGCACAGCAGACCACTGAATGCAAGGATGGTTCCATTATTAACAAAATCTATTTATATCAAATCATCATGTTAATAAACAAAAGGGGGGAAAGAAACCACTGAGAGGTGAGGCAGTACGGGACAGGATGAAGAGGACTTGTTCTCACGGCAGGCTGCCTCAATTCTAGTGCTACCACTTACTAGCTGATCTTGGACATGAGACACAACCTTGCTGTCTCAGATTCCCCCAAGAGAAATACAGACATAATACAACTGTCACCTGTAACTGCCTTAATAAACCATACAGTTAGGTGGTTTACTAGGGAAGTAACAGGCTACAGTTTGAGATCAGGATCAGGGAGCACACAAGTGAGGCTAGGGAGGCTCCCCTGAGGTAGAAAGCACATCATTCCCTCCTTCGGTTCAGAACAGCTCTCTCAGTGACCTCTGCTGCTAACAGGCAGGCCCTTCTCTTGGCTACGGAAGCAGATACGCCCTTCTTTCAGCTGTGCATCAACGGACATCATCAAGAAAGCGAAAAGATAACTTATAAAGAGGAGAAAATCATGTATCAGATAAGGGTTTAGTATCCAGAATATATAAAGAACTCCTAAAACTCAACAACAGAAAGACAAAAAAATCCAGTTTAAAAAAAAAGGGAGAAGGATTGGAATAGATATTTCTCCAAAGAAGAGACACAAATGCCCAATAAGCACATGAACAGAGACTCAGCCTCTCATTTGTCATTAGGGAAACCCAAATAAAAACTACAATGAGCTGCTACAGCACACCCACTAGCATGGCTACGATCAGAAAAACAGAAAATCTAAGTGTTGGTAGGAAACTCGGACCCTCGTGGGTTGCTGGTGGAAATGTAAAATGGTGCAGCAACAGTGGAAAACGGTTTGGTGGTTCCTCAAAAAAGTTAAAGGTAGAATTACCACATGACCTTGCAACTCCACTCGTAGGTATATACCCAAAAGACCTGAAAGCAGATACTTGAACACCAGTGTTCACTGCAGTATCCAGTATCCATCAACAGATGAAGAGATACACAAAATGTGTTTAAGAATATTTTTCAGCCACAGAGGTAAGATCTAACATGTCACCACATGAATGAACCCTGAAAATACTACACTAAGTCAAAAAGCCAGACACAAGCAGACAAATACGTATGATCCCACTATGTGACAATACCTACAACAGGCAAATCCATCCAAAGATTAGTGGCTACCAAAGGTGGAGAAAGGGAAAAGTGAGTTAAAAAAAAAAAAAAGATAGCATCACTGAATTGTGCATGTGAAAGCTGTTGAGACGGCAGATTTTATTACACATATTTATCACAGTAGAAATGAAGAAATTTAAAAAATCTAGGAAGACTCCTAGACTCTTCTCACTTTTGTTCTTTTCCTCATTATTTTTATTTTTTGGCTTTTTCCCCCCCTTAGAATCAGAAATTAAATGCTTAATTTTACCTGTTCTATTTTGATAGTTTGATTAAAATATTTAATGCTCTGAATGTATCTCTAAGGCTCTGAACGTATCTCTGGCTGCCTCCCAACCAAAAACCAAACCCACTGCTGTCGAGTTGATTGTGACTCACAGTGGTCCTGCAGGACAGAGCAGAACTGCCCCTGAGAGTCTCCAAGGAGCACCTGGTGGATTCAGTGCCAACTTTTTGGTTGGCAGCCACAGCACTTAACCACTATAATATCAGAGTTTCGGCTGCCTTCCGGGGGGGGGTTAATTTTGTTTTTCTTTACTATACAAAATAGCTGCTAATTATATCTGTCTATCAGCACTATTTAAAATTTTTTTCATTTTTCTTGCATTTATGTATTTCTACTTACTCCACTTTGTAATCTGTCTACCCTCTAAATTCACTTTAAAAATTTATACAGATTTTCCTTTATGTTTAGTTTAGCCTAGGGTTACTAAAACTAGTAACTGCTCCTGTCTGGGCTATAATATTAGCTTTATTTTCTCTATATCCTCAATTTTGGTCTCGATAACCTTGAACAAGTTAATGATATCAAGTTTAAAAAAAGCACTCATCAAAACTGTTAGCATCTCACTTTTTTCTGGTTCTTTTTTTTTTTGCCTTATGTATCTTTGCTTCTACTCAGTGTACAAATTTCATTATTATTGCAGTCATTACCAACATATAACATCTTACTGCTCTCAAATCCTATTGAATATTAAGTAAGTAAATATAAGTATTCTTTTTATAATTTCTGTTGTCTTCACTTCTACTTTCCTTTTTAAAAAGCTTTCTTCCTAGTTATAAAAGTAACACTTAGACTGGTTTCAATCTGCCACTATTAATAACTGTACACAAAAATCAACTCAAGTTGGATAAAAGATCTAAATAACAAACCTAAAACAATAAAGATCATGCAAGAAAAAAATACAGTCAACAATGGAAGTTTTAATACGCAACTTAGACTTCAAAATCTAACAAACAAAGCTCAAATCAACAAAGAAAACAGACAAATGGGAACTACTAAGAATCAAACACTTTTGCTCATCCAAGGATTTTATCAAAAGAATTAAAAGACCATCTACAAAATGAGAAAAAATATTTGACAACTACATGTAAGACCTATGTCTGATCTCCTTAATCTACAAGGTACTGCAAAATATCAACAAGAAAAAGGTAAATAACCCAATTAAGCGATGGGCAAAGATGGACAGACACTTCACTAAAGAGGACACCCAGGAAGCCAAAAGACACATGAGGAAATGCTCACAATCATTAGCTATCAGAGAAATTCAAATCAAAATTACAGTGAGATACCATCTCACCCCAACAAGGTTGGCCATGATACAAAAAACACAAAACAACAAATGCTGGAGAGGGTACGGAGAAACTGGAACTCTCTAACACTGCTGGTGGGATTGCCAAGTGGTACAACCTCTTTGGAAAGCAATCTGGTGCTTCCTACAGAAGCAAGGGCACACAAACAGATACATGCACACGAATGTTTACTGCAGCACAGTACACAACAGCAAAAAGACAGAATCAACCCAGATGCCCAACAACAGATGAATGGATAAACAAACTACGATATACATATTCAATGGAACACTATGCAATGATAAAGAACAATGATGATTTTAGGAAGCACCTCATAACCTGGTTTCAACTGGAAGACATTACGTTGAGTGAAATCAGTCAGCAGCACAGGACAAATATTGTATGATACCCCTAAGAACTTAAAAAAAGACTCATGTACAGAAGAAAAGACTCTTTGATGGCTACAAGGGAGGGGAGGGAGGGAAGGAAAAGGTTGATTATAGATTAGATAGGTGACAGAAATTTGGTTGGGTGAAATCAGTGACACCACACATTAGAAAGTAGATAAACTTAACTGGACTTCAACATACACTGAACACTCTTCTAATCTTAACTTAATATTGCTAGGATAGAGTAGCAGGGGTAGGAGTCTGGGCAACCATGCTTTCAGGGAACATCGAGGCAAACTGGCATAACTAGCTTATGACTAAGAGAGTCTTCTGCACTCCATATTGGGAGTGGCATCTGCGGTTGTAAAAGCTTGCAAGCTGCCATCTCAAGGTAAACCAAACGCCCCAACTCAGCCTGATCAGATAATCACCAAGGACAACAAAGGCAGGAGGGAAAAAGAGTGTAGAAGACAGAAGGACCCACATGTGTGGGTGACTGTATCAACATGTGACCAGAAGAACCAGATGTGCCTGGCCACCACCAATGACAGCCATGACAGGGCACATAATGTCAGGTCCCAGTGGCAACACAACAAAAAGAGAGGTACACCTCAAGAACTCCACTAAAGGACTGCAACAGATGGTCTGAAGACCCGGGAGTTCCGCTGTGAGCATGGCCCCTAGACCTGCTGCTGCCCCTGGTCATAAATCATTACCGAGGTCAACTCTTCAGACAGGAAGGGACTGGACTCAGAGACACAAAATGACCGTATGGTGTGTCCACGTTATGGTTCTATGTACCTACAGGATGCCGTTCTACTGGCCTCTTACTAAAAGGGAGAGAAGATGGTGGGGTGGGGGGACTGGAGATTGTTAATAGGACATGACATGTTTAGAACACAAAAGAAGGGTGTGCTGTCACTGGTCAAGGAGAGCAGAAGTAGCTGCAGAAAGCAGAGCATGCAAATTTAACTTGGATTTGTATACTTTCACTCAATCACAATAATAACTGTGTAATGGGTATTCTAGGCATAAGCCCTTCAGTAAATCTCTGGGCATTCTTTCAGTGCTGTTTCCTAAAAGTTCAAGGTTTCAGATATTTTTAGGGTGTCTGATTCATACTGTTAATGTTGCTTTTCACAAAGGGTATTTCAATTCATGTTGCCACAAGCAGTTTATGAGTGAGTTCTTCTATCTACAGTCCTGCCAGTATTAAGAACTGTTTAAAAAAGCCAACTAATAAATGTAGACAAAAGATGACATCAGAAAATCACCATTTGGTAATCACTTCACTAACTGATTCAGGCAAGAATCTCCAATGAACACTGAAACTACAGAGTGAAACTTTGAGGGAAGATATTTACATCTTCTCAGAGTATCTAGCCATAATATACTAGTTAATTACAAGCAGAAAATTGTAAGTTTACAGAGGTGAAGCCAGGCAGACATCACCTTAAATATCAAGCTAAAAAAAAAAAAAGACTACAGTATTGCACCAATTTCAATTTCCTGATTTTAAAAAATGTACTTTGCTTATATAAAAGATAATGTCTTTGTTTTTAGGATCTATACAGCAACCAAGTAAGGCATCAAGGGTCACTATGTTCACAATTTATTCTCAAATAGTTCAGAAGAAAACTACACACAAGAGACAGAGAAAAAGAAACACAATGACAAGGCAAACACAGTAAAATGTTGACATCTGGGGGAATCTGGGTGAAGGTTATACAGGAATCCTTTGTACTATCTTTGCAACTTTAATCTGAAATTATTTCAAAGTAAACAGTTCACAATAGGTGTGAAATTTTGAAGAATTACGTTTGTTTCATTTTTCCCTATTAATCAGTAAAATGCACTTTCTTTTTATTTATAAGTCACTAACCTTTCGGCCTAATATTGTCATTCACTTATTTAGTCAACATTTATTAAGGTCCTAACGTATGCTTGAAAACCCTGGTGGTGTAGTGGTTAAGTGCTACTGCTGGGAACCAAAAGGTGAGCAGTTTGAATCCACCAGGCACTCCTTGGAAACACTATGGGACAGTTCTACTCTGTCCTATAGGGTCACTATGAGTCAGAATCAACTTAACGGCAGTGGGTTTGGTTTTTGGTTTCTTGGTAGCATATGCCTGATAGCAAGGCCAATAAAAGATGAAAGACAATCCAAGGCTTTCTCAGTCTAGTCAGAGAGACAGATGTATAAATAAATATTGGGAGTTTGTGGTAGATGTCATAATAATATTAGTATGCACAGAGGGTTTGAGTCAGAAGATGAAGCACTCAAGTCTGTTAAGTTGTGGAAAATCCCTGGGCTCAAGATAAGAGTAAAAGAAGTTTCTCAGGTTCACAAGGATGGAAAGGGAATTTCAGAAACAGAAAAATCTCACAGGCATGAAAAAACATGTATTGTTTTCAATCCTCACAAAACCTACTTCTCTCTTGATTCAGCTGAGTTCTTAATCACTGGAGCCTGAAACAAAATCCACAATGGACTTGAAGAGGGGATGAAATCAGAGCAAGTTGGAGGCTGCTGCTCTACTAATGTAAGAATTAGTCTAATGGGAGAATACCAGTGCAAGTGGAGTGGAACGGATGAGTATGAGAAATACTGAGAAAGAAACATGAACAGCAAGAGTTAGAGAAAGGCAAAGGGTAAGGAAGAGAGAGAAGCAGCACTGATTATCTCATATCTGTCCTGGGATACTAATATATGTCTGGCATAGAAATATATGAGATATAGATAATAGTCAAAGGCAAGAGAGATGATGAGACAATCTAAAGCAGATGTCAAAATTAAGATAAGGGATGAGGACAGAACACTCTGGAATTTCAGTCCTCCAGAGGCAGGCAGAAGAAAAGTACCAGCAAAAAACACTGAGAAGGGAGGGTTGAGCAGGCCTCTACATGCTGCCAAGTCTAGGACCAGCAGCTGTCATCCTCTCTGCTCCAAAATGTCTCTGTTCTATTCAAGTGCCCAAATGTACCTCCCGAATGGCCCCTGATCCTTTTCTGTAAGGAAATAAATTTCTCTTCGTTAAAGCCATTCAACTGTGGTATTTCTGTTACAGCAGCATGAGATGACTAAGACATAACCTAAGAAAGAAAGGTTCTGTGTAATACGCTTGCAGGACTTCTAAGCGAGGATGCCAGTAGATAGTTGGAAGTCAGGGAATAGAACCAGGAGAAACGTAGGCATTAGAGAGGGAAATTGGTTTAAAAAATCCTAAAAGGTGAAAATACTGGCAAGACTAGATAGAACAGTTTTCAAACTTCAGCAAGCATCAGAGCCAATTAAAGGGTTTGTTAAAAACAGACTGTTGGAAAATTCTATAGAAGAATCTAGATCAAGAGTGACAAAACAGAAAACAGAACTGCAAATTCTCTCATGGACTTCAGACTTCTAGAGCCACGGAGGTGGCAGGAATACCTGAAACTACTGCCATGAGGTCATCTTTAGACTTTAAGCCAAAAATATCCCTTTAAGGTTTCTTAAAACCGAACAACAATTTAGCTTAACTAAGAGCTATCTATATGGGATCGAACCAGTAAGAGCAACTGGAAAGATTAGACAGGAACCCTAGGGGATAGTGCGTTTATGTCAATGGGGGAAGAACAACAAAGAAAAAAGGGGTGAGGATGGACAACTCGAAGAATGTCATCCAGGTCACTGACTTATACACGCAGAAAATGATAATGGTACATCATTAGCCATGTATAGTCTCAACAATAACAAAGTAAATAAAATTAAAAAAAAAAAAAAAAGGATTGCAGGGCCCTGCTCTCCAGAGTTTCAGACTGAGTAGATCTGCAGCAGGTTACAAGAATTCACATTTTTTTCTGACCAGTTCCCGGGTGACACCGATAGTTTGATAATTACCAGAGAAAAGCAGAAAGAACAAGAGACCTGGAAAAAAACCACCAAGGATTCCCCAGGAACACAGTCACAGTTACTTAGCAACTCTCAAAATCAGAAATAGCTCCATAACCCTCCAAGCACAGTCAAGAAACAAACTCTCCAAATCACAGCCCAAACTACAGTAAAGGGCACTGCCAGAGTTTTATCCTACTCTGCTGCCTAACAACGATGTGTTACATGCGTATTTCTTAAAAAGCAAGTACCAAGGACACATTCTGTGGCAAAGATTTCACACTTTAGAAATTAAACATCAGACCTGGCACCAGAATGCAAAGAAGCTATGGCAAAGTACATCTCCCCTAATGCCATCATAAGACACCACAGAGGCCACTCACAGGGAAGGCGGCTGTGAGCCTCAAGAAGGGGCGGCCCTACTCCACACAGGAAAGATCAGAAATGAAGGAAGCATCTGCCTAACACAGTTAAGAACTGGCTTCTTCCAGGAAAGTATGTCAGCACAAAATATACACTATCATCTAGACATCCAGAGGCGCAGGCAGTCATCAAACCTGCAAGCCCAGCTGGTATAACGGAAACAGGAGATCATTTACCTCTTTGACTGAGAATTCCTTCAGGCCTAAATATTTCTGGAGTCTCAAAGGCAAAAATGCAGTCACTTTCATGGACTGTTTCCAGGTCGTCTGTGTCACAAAAGGAACGATGGAATCCATCATAATACATTTCTGTTAACACAATCTAAAAGCAGGAAAATATAAATAGTTGGATAAGAGGAAAGTTAAAGAGAACTGATCTCCCAGTTCTACTACAAACTTCTCCAGACCATCAGGATGTGCTGTGATCTGACGGGGCTGTGAAACAGCTCACATCATTTGTCATTAGGGAGAGAATTTGGGAAGCAAATGTCCTCTGACTTCATGACACCAGGCACCACACTGAGAGATCCTCTAACTTTTGATCTAGAAGATACCCAGGAGATTATGAAGTCTACCTACTTTTCCCACAACAGGAAAAACTAGAGGACAATGACTTACCCAAATTTATACAACTGTGCAGTCTCAGAGTCAGCACTGAGCCCACATTTGATTCCTCAAAACTTTCTCCCACATCACTAAATCTTCTTCATGTTAAAAGACATCAAATAACCATGGATATTGGTAATGGAAAAAAAATTGTATCAACTCAAATGTCCAACAAAAGAAAGCAGAGTTAGATATATCATAGCCTTACTGGAATTACAAAACTATTTAAAAGAATGAGCTAGATGTTATCTGCAGTAAATGAAAAAATCTCCTAAGTAAATAAAAGGCAAGATGGACAGAACAATATGCATAAAATATTTCCACTTTTATGAAATAACACAGCATATGCACAGGAAAAGTTATGAATGAATATATGACAAAGTATTAACAGCATTATAAACATTAGTACGAAAATACTTAGTATAGGATACTTTCACTTTCCAAGTTATAGTTTTGAAATGGCTGAGTTTCAAATGAAAGACAGTTACAATGAAAGAGCAGTAAAAGAAAGCAGAAAAAAACAATGGAAACATTCAGAGATTTCATTACATACTTTAACAGCACTGTCTAGTAAAAAATGTACTGAGTAGGACCTAAAAAGGCTCTAGTTCCAGCCTCTCACTAAGTAACCTTATGACCTTGAACAAGACACATGGTTCCTCTAGGTCTCCTTCAAGTGAGGCGGTTAGACTGGTCTCCCTACTAGTATGACTTAACACTCGATGAGACTATGATGGAAAAGAAGCTGAAGGCATATTCCACAAACTCCCACTGACATCGAGAAGTTCAGGAAAAACATTCCTGGTGCATTTTTCTTTTTAACGGTATTAGCAATCACATTGTTTCTCTGCTGGAGAACACGCAACTATAATCCAATTTATCCGGCAAGCTGAGGTTGAAAGCAAAGCTGTTAATTATTTTACCAATGTCAACCACATGCTAAAAGGGCCAAACATAACGGCAGCTTTAAAGATGCAACCACATCTGCCTTGGACACACATCTAAGCTTTCCGCGCTGTCTCTGTCCTTCCCCTCATCCTGAAGAAAACAAAAAAAGAAGGATCAATGAGCTCCTTAGAGTTAGGAAGACCATAAACATTTTTCCAATGTGCCAGTACATGCCCTATGAAAATATAAGATGCTTGCTGTCTTAGGGTAACATTGCTGGTTGTGTTTGTTTTACTGCGGCAACCTCCCATGCGAGGCCACATGAGGCTAAAGTACAATCAAGTGATTACAGAGCAGTTTCCAGAAGCTATCTAGGGAAGAGTTACTCAGCCACTGAATCATCTTTCTTTAGTAAACCTTAAAATGGGAATGCTTTTCCAAATAAAATCATACTGAATCCAAATAAATTCAGTAAAAACTGTATGCAAAAATACAACAAGTCACAAAGAGACCAGAAGTATCTCTGGCTGATGTAAGCACAGCTACTTATGAACAGGAGTCCTGGGGTGCTACAAATGGTGAGATGGTCAACTAGGAGCTAAAAGGCTGACGGCCTGAACCCACCAAGAGGTGCCGCAGAAGACAGGCCTGGACATCTGCTTTTGCAAGGGCACAGCCTTGAAAACCCTACAGAGCAGTTCTACTCTGCACACACGGGCTCACCAAGAGTCAGAAGCAATTCAGTGCAACTAATAACTTATGAGAGATTTACCAAAAAACAAATAAACCAAAAATTGTCTTTCTCTTAGCTAAACAACAGACAAGACTCTAGTCTAGGTTTAATCAGAAAACAAAACGCACAGATTTGCAATATAAAGAATACTGCACTAGGAGGAAGATTTCCATTCTTATCCCATAATGGGATTTTTTTTTTTAAAGCCACAGCTGAGTCCTCTGACCCTTGTCGATCTTCAGATACCACAAACACGCTCTTTCTATTGCCCACGTAAGTATCCGTAAGAATAAGTGCAGATAGCCCCCAACTTATGACACATTCAAATCACAAAAACCACACTTAAAACTATCTTCTTTTCCACATACATCTTATTGTTAGTAACACATACTACATACAGTGTGGCAGCTCGTAATTTGCTGAGGCAACCACTCTCAGGTTTTCGCTCACAGACGTTCAGTGTTATACTTTTCTGTTCAAACCACTACTATACAGCAGGCAATAACGAAAACTAAAGAAGTAAAACAGAGATTTAACTTACTTTAGAACCAATTTATGACACAGTCACTGGAACAGAACAGGGTCATATGTGTCAGGGACTACCTATTAATTGTACTTTATGAGCAAAGTTACAAGAAAGTCTTGGTGTAATGTCACAGCTTTTCCTTAAATACATATGTATGTACATATATATACACACACACATGCACATACAAACACAACTAAATGAAGCATGAAAAGTTTTTTATGTGTATTTTTCTCTTTTGGGGCTTCTTTCCCTCAACAGTAGAAGCAACCAGTTTTCAATTTTTATCTACCCATATTTGGCAGAATTGTTAAAAAAAAAAAAACAACTCCCAGAGAAGAGCAAGCAATACTGTTGTGGTTAACATGTGATCAGTGTTAGCAGACTTAGTACCTGATCAGTGGGGATCTTTGTTTCCATAGATACTGCTTCCCGAAGTCTGGCAACAGTTCCAGACAGAGGCACCGCCACGCCGATCCTCATGCAGTGAGAGCATTTTCCTTGATACACCACAGTGACATAGAGAGGCCTGGACAGATCCAAGTCAGATCTTCCCATTAATCACTTACTTCAATGAAAATACAGAAGAAGCAAAACAAGCCTAAAACTGAAGCTAACTCACACTTTAATCTGAAAGCCAAGGAGGCCCAAGTAAAACTACTGAACAATAATTGAGATATGCGAAGAGGAGTCATAACAGAACCAACTTATATCAATATTTGATTCTGTACTTTGCATTTTCTTTAAATCAGCCTAACTTCAGGAAATTCCGAGTGACAGTTCAAAATCAAGCAACTAATTAAAAGAGCAATAACAGGAGGAGGAATGAGAAGTTACTGCTTAAGGGGCACTGAGTTTGTTAAGGGTGACACAAAAATGTAGAAACCAAGAGTGGTGATCATTCTACAAAATGGTGAACATAATTAATGTCCATAAACTGTACACATAAAAACAGCTGAAACAGTAAATTTTTAATTACATGTATTTTATCACAATTTTTTTTAAAAAATGTTTTTAAGCACAATGTAAGGTTTCTGGGGACTCTCTGCCCATGAATGACGAGCTGAAGCAGGTGACAGCACTCTCTGGCTTGCCTCACACACCTGCTCACTCTGCAGACTCAGGCATTTATTTCCGCACAGTTTTAACAATGCCTATATTCAAGTTATTGTTAATCACACTGCTTTTCTAAATCAGGATGAAGCCCTAAGAGAAATTTACAGAGGAAAAGCAACACTATAGGAATACACCCAGTCTTTTTTTTATTAAAGCTGTTCTTACCTCGTGTGGGGTAGAGGAATTGGCAAAGAGATGCAGAGAAAGGGGTCAAAAGTGTTGCTCTGTTTCTGACAATGAGGACATGTTAACGAAGATCTTCAAAGACAAAAAATTACAACACTTAGAATAAAATCACCTAGAACTTGAATATCAAGCAAACAGATTCGGGGGAGTGGAGGGAGATATGTTCACTCATACCTGTACTGGGCTTGAAAAAGTTCCTGCACAAAAGTGCTGCAGACAGGGACGGATGGTCCCTCAGGCACTGTATCAGCCTCTGATGGTGGCTGGAAGAAAGAATCATTTCACAGATGAAAAGTGCTCGTTCTTGATTTAAAACAAATCTCAAAAAGTCACAAATATCCTTTACTTCCTCCACAACACTTGAATCAAATCCAGATGCTTCCATGAGAGGCATATGTTAAAGAAACCAGAACGTAGCTGACTCATCTCCACAGGCTCTCCCTCCCACAGAGCGAGCGTATCCCTGGGTCCTGCTGTCTCCACAGCTGGCTGGACAGTTCTTCCCCAGGATGCTCCCCTCACTTTTCAGCTCCCAAGTCCTCCCTCCGTTCATTCTGACAACACCGATTCCCCCCAAGTCTAACTTCTCTAGCACCTCACCTCTACAGTTAAACTGCTCATTTTGGTGCCTAATCACATTCTACTTCATATTTTATTTAATCTTTTCATGTCCCTCCATCTAGCAATTATTTACGAGGTATCTGCTACCACATGCAGGGACTACTGTGCTAGATGTTGAGAATACAAAAATAAACGAGACACAGTGCCTGGAGCTGGCTATGTCTCGATTTGGCAGGACAGCCAGCCAGAGCACAATACTATGAACACCATGCAAAGTGTTGGGCAAAGAAAGAGCCAGAATCAGAGTAATTCAGCAATTCATCAAAACCAGAAACTTAAAAGTGTGACATACAGAGCAGAATTATTAAAAACTTACAAAAAAGAAAAAAAAAAAGCTGTGGGAGGAAAGCAACTCTGGTCTTACTTGTTTCTACTATAACACAGATATCCATCCATTTACCCTGTACCGTGCACTCGTCCAGATGATCTATAAGGTGGTGTAGCTTAATGGAATAGGGAGTCAACTCTTTTAAAAAGAGTTCTGTGAGATGGAATTACTTAATTTTACTCTAGAGCTAGTTAGTACATGCACCATGTCTCCTTTCTCATTAGATGTAAGCTCCCTGGAGACAGTCTCTGCATCTCACACTGCCAGCACAGCAGTTGCTGTAGCTGTCAGCTGCCATCAAGTTGATTCTAGCTCAGGGTGACTCCATACATGCAGAGCAGAACTGCTCCACACGGTTTTTACAGCCATGACCTTTAGGAAGCAGATGACCAGGATTCTCTTACAAGCGGCACCTGGGTAGGTTCAAACTTCCAACCTTTTGCTAGCAGTCAACTGCTTAACCACTTGCATGACATATCACAGTAGTAAACAAGGTAAAACATCCTTAAGCAGCCATTAATTATAACTCACCCAAAGCTTTGTCAATTTCCTCATGTTAACTTAACTAAATGTAAACTGTAACAGCTCCCTGGTAGAGGTCTGGGAGAACAATCTACACTCTCCCGACTCCATTCACTGATCAGCCACCAAGCACCTGCTCCCTGCTCCCCAAGTCCTGCTAAGTGTACGTCCTCACCTTCAGAGGAGGCTGGCCACTCTGCTTCACAGAATGATTGAGGTCCTCATGAACTCGGTCCAAAAGCCACAGCAGAAACTCCTGAGCATCATGCTGGGAATTGCCCCGATATTGCAGCGCATTCTTAGACACAATACTCTATGCAGGTAAATAAATCAGGATAAACATTCGTGAGTTCCTAGTCTTACAGATAAACTAATTCATAATCCCCAAAGAGGGATGCCAAGATCTGAAGGGTGCTACAGAGCAATGTAAAAGCAAATGCTCAATCTAATAACCCCACTTCCAAGGATAGAGAACTGCCCTGTGACCCGGCAACTTCACTCCTAAGTATATACCCAAAGACCTGACTGCAGGGACTCAAACAGAAACATGTACACCAGTGCTCACTGCAGCTTTATTCATAACAGCCGAAAGACGGTAGAAGCAATTCGTGTCCACAAACACGTGACTAAATCAAAAAACCAAACCTGCTGCCATTGAGCTGATTCTGACTCAAAGCAACCCTACAAGACACAGCAGAATGTCCCATAGGGTTTTCAAAGAGTGGCTGGTGGACTGAAACTGCCCACCTCTTGGTTAGCAGCTGAGCTCTTAATCACTGTGCTACCAGGGCTCCTAAACACAAGGAAAAAATGTAGTATATTCATACAATGAGACACTACTCAGCCATAAAGAGAAACAAAGTTCTCATACATGCCACCATATGGACGAATCTTGAAAAGATTATGTTGAGTAAAATAAGCCACATATAAAAGGGCACACAGTACATGATCCCACTTATATGAGCTAGGTAAAATAGGAGAAGCCATTGAGACAAAAGTTTATTAGTGGTTGTCACGGGCTGGGGGAAGGCAGAAACAGGAGTAACTGCTGACGGGCACTGGAGTTTCTCTTTGGGGGGATGCAGAACTTTTAGAAACCACAGTGGTGATGGTAGCACAACAAGGTAAATGCAATGTCACTAACTGTGCACTTACAAAATCATTACAGCAGCATTTTGTTACATGCATTTTACCACAATGAAAGTTTTTACAAACCCAACTCTCAAAACATATACCAAAAAGCTTAAAATGCACCTACTCAGCAATCCCACTTTCAGGCCTGCATTTAAAGAAAACCACCAGAACAGTGTGTTAAGAATTTTTAAGAAGAGTCACCAGGGTTTATGATAATAATAAAATGGTAACAACCTGAAAACGAAAACTAGTAAAATGAATTACCAAACAACTATGTAACAGAAGCAGGTACACCATGTGGAGAAAAAAGGCTATAAACCAGGAGTGTACAATGTGACTGTATTCTTGCAAAAACTTGTATATGGAGACATATATACACACAAAGAAAAATTATAAAATGACATAACAGTAACAGTGTTATCTTTGGGTGATGGGGTTAGAAATTTATTTTTCTTTTTATTTTCTTATTTTCTATACTGAATGTATATTACGTAACACAGTAGTTAAAATAGCTTTGTTTCCAAATTTACAAGGTTTACTTAAAATGACTTTGCTAACTTTTATGTAGGAGACAGTACAGCTCTAAGAATTCATTCGATGAAGATTTAATAAGTGCCTAATGTATTGACGGCTTGTGGAGACAGGAAAAAAAAAAATCAATGCTTTGAATATAGCATGACAGGGATGGTGGATGGTGGGAGCCAGTTTTAAGCACGTTTTAAAGGAGAGGTTAGCTTGAATTAGAGTCAGAGATTTGAACATGAACTCAGATAATAAATAAATCATCAGAGATATGTATATATACATAGAGCCCTGGTGGCACCGTGGTTAAGCATTTGCCTGTTAATCAAAGGGTTAGCAGTTTGAATCTACCAGCTGCTCCTTGGAAACCCTATGGGGTAGTTCTACTGGTTTACAAGGTCACTGTGAGTCAGAATCAACTTGATGGCAACGGGTTTTTTGTTTTGTTGGGTTTTGGTATATACATCTATATATACATAGGTTAACATATGTTTATATTTCCTAGCTCTGACTGCTAAGAGGGCAGAGAAGCAGTGACACCCCAACGGCACAGCCAGAACCCAGATCTTGGTTTTTAATGCCATTCTTCAATAAAAGCAAATAGGGCTTCTTGGAGAAATGGCTGACTCTAAGGCTGAGACACCAAATATACATGATGCATACAGTGCATCTTGTAGTGCTAGAAAGCAAGAAAGTGTTCAAAAAAGAAAAAGGTGGGAACGCGTCAAAAGGACACAGGAACCAATCTGAAAGAGCACACAATGGGCAACGATGGAACAATCGAAGCAATAAAATAAATAATGCAGTACTCAGTAATAATCCAAAGCATAAAGTGAGTTTATACTGACATGAATAAATGATGGGAGTGAGGGAAGAAAGGAGGTAGAGACGGACAGAAGGATGGATGGACAGACATACAGATCGTCAGATAGAATGAATGATAAACAAGCCTGCATGCACAGGTACACAGGAAAGCAAGCAGAAAACGAGCAGGGAAGAAGAGACAAAGCTCTCTTACAAAAAAATTCCGTGTAATTTATGTTGATATTTCCTGCTCCAGGAGACGGAGCTTAACCCCTACACACTCCATTGTTGCAAGCTTAGTGACTTGCTTCCCAAGAGTCAAGTATGGAAAGTAGGGTTGAAAGTAACTTTACAGAGGAGAAATCTAGGCTAACACTATCTTGGCCAGATAATTAAGGTTAAACATCATCAGTGATAAGACATGTTGGTAATAGGTACCCGTGATATGATGTGACAAGAACAGCATTTTACCTTTGTGATTTCCCTCCTCAAAACTCACGACACTGGCTAGCCTCGAGAAAAACAACAGATACTGAAAGACATTTTATACAACATCTGACAAGCACTTTTGAAAATAGTCAAGGTCACTGTGGACAAGGAAAGTCTGAGGAACCGTCTCACAACAGCGCAGACTAATGTGACATGACAAGTAAATGCAATGTGGTACTGTGGATGGAATCCTGGAACAGAAGAACAACATCAGGAACACTGGTGGAAACCAAATACAGAGCTGATTTCAGTTGATGGCAATGTACAAATGGTCATTTGTTAACTGTGACAAGTGTGCACACCATGGTGATGTAGGATGTTAACAGGGGAAACTGGGTGGAGGGGTGTGTTAGTCATCTAGTGCTGCTATAACAGAAACACCTCAACCAGGTGCCTTTAACAAACCTCGATTTATTTTCTCACAGTTTAGGAGGCTAGAAGTCTGAATTCAGAGTACTGATTCTAGGGGAAGGCTTCCTCTCTCTGTTTGCTTTGGGGAAGATCCTTGTCTTTTCCAGCTTCTGCTCCTGGACAGTCTTCACCTTGCTTGGCATCTCTCTGCTTTCTCACTTGCCTGTTTACTCTCTTTTATATCTCTGAAGAGATTGACACAAAACACACCTCACAGTGCTGCCTCATTAACATAAGACAGACAACCCCTTCTCAAATGGGATTATAACCACAGACACAGAGGTTAGGATTTACAACACAGAGGTTATGGATTTTCATCCATAACAGGAAGTATACAGGAACTGTGTGTACTCTCTGTGCAACCTTTCTATAAATCTAAAATTACTCTAAAGTAAAAATGTTATTAAAATGTACATATGGCAGTTGTACATACCGGGTACCACACTGCAGAATAGAGAATAACTAAAGAACAGGATAGTAGTGTTAAGCAACAATAGAGGAACCCTCCCAAGACGCAGTTGTCACTTAAGCTGGATCTCAAAGGATAAAGAGATTCAAGGCTGAGGAAGGAATATGCACAAACACACAACAGTAAGAGAATGCATCAGCATCTTCAAAGAAGATCAGAAGTTCAACAGGTCTGAAATTCTGGGTCTATCAGCACAGCAGGAGACGAAGCAGTAAACACTGCGGTAAGCCTAGGAAACATTTCAAATGGCACTGAAAGAAGGTATCGGCAGCCGCTGAAAGTAAAATCAGTAGCAGAGGAAGAGACATAGGGACTGCTGAATTTTCAACATGTTGAGCTGGAAGTACTTATACAATTCCCAGTAGTTAAGTCTGGTTCTTAGGAAAAGAGATTTGAGCCGGAAATTAAATCAGAGCACATACACAGATCACATGAGCACAGAGGAATATTTAACAAGAAAAATAAAGCTGGGACGAAGAAATCATCAAATCTATACTATTTACTATAGCCCCTAAGAAGATAAAGTACCTAGGAATTAATCTAACCAGAGAAATAACAGACTTTTACAAACAGAACTACAAGTCCTTACTACAAGAAACTAAGAGAGACTTAGATAAATGGAAAAACCTACCCTGCTCATGGATAGGAAGACTTAATATTGTGAAAATGTCTATTTTACCCAAAGCAATCTACTTATACAATGCAATCCCAATACAAGTTCCAGTGTCACTTTTCAATGAGATGGCGAAACAAATCACAAATTTGGTTGGAAAGGGAAAAGCCCCGGATAAGTAAGGTACTACTAAAGAGGAAGAACACACTGGGAGGCCTCTCACTGCCCGACCTTAGAACATACTACACTGCCACAGTGGTCAAAACAGCCTGGTACTGGTAGAAGAACAGACAGATTATCAATGGAACAGAATTGAGACCCCAGAGATGACACCATCTGCCTATGAACAGCTGATATTCGACAAAGGCCCTAAGACATTAAACTGGGGTAAAAACAGTATCTTCAACAAATGGTGGTAGCAAAACTGGACATCCATCTGCAATAAACTGAAACAAGATCCATATCTTACACCTTATAGAAAACCGACTCCACCTGGATAAGAGACCTAAATATCAAACCTAAAACTATAAAGCTCATCCAAGAAAAGGTAGGAACAACAATGGAAATTTTAATACACAATGTAGACAGACTTCAAAATCTGTCAAACCACAATCAACAGAAGAGAAAACAGATAAATGGGAACTATTAAGAATCAAACACTTTGGCTCATCCAAAGGCTTTATTAATAGAATTAAAAGGCCACCTACAGAATGGGAAAAAATATTTGGCATCTCTGTCAGACTGACACCTGATCTCAATAATCTATTAAGATAGTACAAAAAATAAAGCTGGGGACAGAATACTGAAGACCACTGTCATAAAGGCACACAAGGTAGGGCCAGGAGGAGAGCCAGAACAAAGAACTATGGCACAAGGTGAGGCGAAGAAACCCCATGGAGATGTAAGCAATAATGTAAACCACTGCAGCAAGTTCAAGGTAATATAGACACTGAGAGTGTCCTCTGGAATAGCAAACCAAGGTAGACTGCCCATGCTATTTCAGTGGAATATTAACCAAACCAAAAAAAAAAAAAAAGGAGACACCAAACCAGGGACAGTTAACACAGTAGGGAAAAGAAGCGGAATGATTACAGGAAGACCATTTTTCATATCGAAGAAGCTAGCGCTACAAGGAGGAAAAATGCTAGGACTACTTGGAGGAGACTCATCGAGCAGGGAGAGACTGCATCTTTACATGCTAAGGGGAAGAGAGACTCAGAAAAGGGGATGGAATTCACCTTAAGTAGGAGGGCAGAAGATAACAGAAGAAAAGGAAGTAAGGATAAGTTCAGCTAAGTTGTAGATAGGAAGGCAGGGGCCCTCTGCCTTCTTGTCTGTTTTATGGAGGAAGCAACAGACAACTGCCAAGAAGTCTTTGGTACAGCCCGGGCTGTGACACATCTCATGGCGCAGAGTTGGGTCACACACACTATCGGAAGCATAGCAAGCTCCTGTTTAGAACTTTCTCCCTTATTTATTTCCAATGGGGAGAAAGGGGTAAAAAAATCCTTAGCATATGCACCCCAAACTTTTCATCTTTTGTCAAAGTCACCGTTTTACACAAGCATCTGTTTAAATTTCAGGGTGGAGCAGGTATTCCATCTTCTATCAGGATTACATTAGATTTGATAACATGCATGTTTCCTGCCACTGTAACTTCAACTCACACAGCACTCATCCTCCCATCACTGTGTCCAAGGCACTGTGCTAAGGCCGTTCCATGAGGTTTTTCATGGACACAACTAAACAGACAACAGAGCTTCCACCACTCTCTATAACGAGGGCAAAAACTGTCAACCTCACCCTGAGTCCCTACACGACAAACTGAAGGAAAATATATGGAACAGAAAACCTCAATGCAAGTATAAAAACACAAAACCATCTCTTGCTGCTTCTTTACATCCCCTCACAAAGATGACTTCTCCCTACTGCAGATACCCAGGAAACTGCTTCTTCTATCTCTTCCTCACACAAAACAAAATACAGAATAACAACAATCCTTTAGTCTGTGTCACAGAATAACGAAAAACACTGGCAGTCAAGAAAACTTGTGGTTGAAGGCCTCCTCTGCCACAAACCACTAGTTATCTTGGGCAACTCACTGAACTTAAGATTAATGATTTATAAAACGAAGCAACTGAGTGCAGCTGGCTCCTCAAATCTTAACCCAAGCTCATCCTCCAGAGTTCCAGCTAGTGATTCCTTTTTTGTTTGGGTCTCATCTGACACTGCTTTGGTGTGCCTTTTATGATTTTTTTCACAATTAAACCTTATTTGATGTCCTAAACTTAACCCTTTTGCATTTTTACATTTTTTAAAAGTTGGTTATCATTGGAATGCCATCTATAAATAAAAGCATTGCTACAGTTTGAGAAATTACTGAAATCTGTCATTTCTATTTAAAATAAAAAGTAGAACTTCTAAAACATAAATCATATTTGTTTGGAAACCCTGGTGGTATTGTGGTTTTGAGCTACATCTGTAACCAAAAGGTCAGCAGTTCAAACCAACCAGATGCTTCTTGGAAACTCTATAGGGCAGTTCTACTCTATCCTATGGGGTTGCTATGAGTCAGAATCAACTAGATGGCAGTGAGTTTGGCTTTTGGGGTGGGGGGGTTTAATTTGGGTATAGTGTTTCTGCTTGGAAAAATATTAAACTGAGTCTACTGGCTTCAATATTATACATCCTGTGATTGCTGTTTTTAGTTGCCATAAAATCAGTCCATGACTCACAGTGATCCCGTGTACAACGAAACAAAGTCTGCCCCTTCTGATCCACGTGATTTTCCTCAGCTGATCTGCGGGAGCAGACTGCCAGCCCTTCTTAGCCTTTCTTAGTTGGATGCTCCACTGAAATCTGTACAGCATCACAGCAACACACGAGCCTCTGCTGACAGACAGGCGGCAGCCGCGCACGGGGTGCACTGGCTGGGAACTGATCCAGGTCTCCTGCATGGAAGGGGAGCGTTCTACTACTGCTGTCCCTCGGATACATTCTACTATAAGTAAATGTGATCATCGTAACAGTGCGCCCCCCAGTTAGGAAAATCCTTAACATAAAGTTACTGAAGTCGAAGTCAAACACATTTGTAGGGTTTTCAACTTCCATAAAATTTCTCCTTACTCTTTAAATAAATCCTTCAGGTCTACAGCTACAGAGAGAGAATTCTCTTCCTTGAAGAAGAAGAAAAAAAAAGACTTTGACACATGGCCCAGAAAAAAGAACAAAAGTCTATACTACTGGAGTTATAAAAATAGACCTGAAGTTCTTTCTTCCTGTAGAGCCCTAGTAAAAAGCCAAGAGCATCCCAGGCCCCAGAGAAAAGACATCAGCTGGTTAATGACATCCTTAACTTGACCCAGAAAGATAACAACAAAGCAATGGTGTTGGTAATCTCTTCCCATGGGGAATGGATATGGCGCTATTAACCTGACATGGCCGACGGGGGCTCGTGCTGCTCTTCTGGGGAAAAGGGAGCTTGACAAGACTCATAAAATCCAACCATCACACCTTTTTCCTGGTTCTATGACAGACGAAATGCAACATTTATTTCCAGTAATCATGGGCAAGAAACAGAAGAACTTGAAAGAACAACAGTATTTACACTCTGACAGGAATACACATTCAATGAACTGGCAGGTTCACAGACAGTATGTGTAGGTGACACATGGTTTCTGGACAGCTGCTGGAAATAACAGAATGAAACATAACTGTCTTGAGAAAGGGATCATCTTTTAAACTTGACTTTCAGAACATCTATGAAAAGCTAATGAAGAACAATAAAGTACAATATTAAAAAAAAAAGAAAATACACTGGCATCAAGTCAATTCTGACTCACAGTGACCCAATGTGACAGAGAAGAATTGCCCCACAGACTTTCCAAGGAGCACCTGGTGGATTAGAACTACTGACCTTTTGGTTAATAGCTGTAGCACTTATCCACTATGCCACCAGGATTTCCAAGTAAAATACAGGAGATAAAATGTATACAAATGGATGGATACTGTAAAAACAGACATGATCAGTGAAAAACCAGTAGTAAAGTATCCATGTGATACCATGCCATGCCAGGGTACAGAAGGCAGCTATGGCCAATCAGCACTCTACGACCTCTTCATCCACTTGACTCCTCATCTTTACCTCTGCTGGGGAGGTCTTTTAATCTAACTGTGAAAAATTAGGCCATGCAGGGTCTCAGGTACTAGCAAGAGATGTCCAGGAGACATGGAATTTGCCAGCCTTGGCAACAACGGGTCCTCAAAAGAGGCCCTAAGGCTTCCAGACTTTTCACACATACTTTCCCTGTGACTAGAATGTCCTTCGTCCCCATTCCTGAAACCCACTCACTGGCAGGAGAAGAGACAGAATAGCAAAAGGAAAGGTGCTTCCATCCAGGCTAGAAAGATATCCCAGCGAGAACAGTAAAGCACACCACACACAACCTCTCAACTCTGTGTTGATGAGCTATTTTTGATACAGAGCTTCTTCATCCTCCCAGACCTAAAGGCCCAACATATGACAACTCAAGCACTGATGTCCCTTGTATCTGTGTTCTCACTCTCCAAGTCAGAATGATCAAATCTCAGGAATCAATCAGACTTAGGTAGTAAGTGATACTTGCAATGCTGTACAATTAATTGAACTTTAAACCATCTCATATGTATCACAAAAACTTGGTGGGAGAGTCTCACAGCTGAAATAAAAACTCACCCACTGAAATCCATTGTCATCAAGTTGATTCTGACTCAAAGTGACCCGATAACATAGTAGAACTGCCCCCATAAAGCTTCCAAGGAGCACTTGGTAGATATGAACTGCCTACCTTTTGGTTAGCAGCCACAGCTCTTAACCACCATATCACCAGGATGTCCAAAATACAAACTGGGAAAGGTTATATATCTTATCTAAAAGAGAAGGTTGTAATAAAATGATTGAGAAATGTTTACTGTATTTCAAGAAATTATAGCAAATACTGTGGAAAGAACAATAGAAAAGCTCAATGTCATCAGAAGAAGAGGTACGAACTGCGGCACAGACCACCACCTGCTCATACGCAAGTTCAGACTGAAACTGAAGAAAATTAGAAACAGTCCATGAAGGTCAAAGTACAAACTCCAGTGTATCTCACCAACGTTTAGACATCACCTCAAGAACAGATTTGATGCAGTGGACACTGATGACTAAAAACCAAACGAACTGCAGAATGACATCAGAGACATCGTCCATGAAGAAAGCAAGAGGTCATTAAAAGACAGCAAGAAAGGACCAAATTAGATGTCAGAAGAGACTCTCAAACCTGCTATTGAATGTCAAATAGCTAAAGCAAAATGAAGAAATAATGAAGTAAAAGAACTCACGACATGTCTGAGAGCAGCTTCAGAAGACAAAATATTAGTGACATGTACAAAGAGATGAAAACAGAGAATGAAAAGGGAAGAATGCATTCTGCATTTCTCAAGCTGAAAGAACTGAAGAATAAAAGTCAAGCCTTGAGCTGCAATAGTGAAGGATTCTAAGGGGAAAATATTAAACAACTCAGGAGGAATTAAAAGAAGATGGAAGGAACACACAGTGATTACACGAGAAAAAACTGGTCAATGTTCAACCATTTGAGGAAGCAGCATTTGACCAGGAACCGACTGTACTGAAGGAAGAAGTTGGAGCTGCATCAAAGACACTGGTGAAAAACAAACCTCCAGGAACTGATGGAATATTAATTAAGATGTTTTGATAAATGGATGCCGTGTTGGAAGCATTCACTCATCTACGCCAAGAAATTTGAAAGACAGTTACCTGGCCAACTGACTGGAAGAGATCCATATTTATACCTACTTCCAAGAAAGGTGATCCAAAGGAATGCAGAAATTATTGAACAGTATCACTGACATCACGTGCAAGCAAAATTTTTCTCAAGACCATCGAAAAGTGACTGCAACAGTATACTGACAAGGAACTGCCAGAAACTCAAGTTAGATTCAGAAGAGGACACAGAACCAGGAATATCCCTGTCAATGTCAGATGGATCTTGGCTGAAAACAGAGAATACCACACAGATGTTATCTGTGTTTCACTGACTATACAAAGGCATTCAACTGTGCGGATCATAAAAAATTACGGATAACACTGAAGAGAATGGCAATTCCAGAACACTTTGATGGTGGTCAGGAAATCAAAAGACACATTGCATTGGGGAAATCTGCTGCAAAAGACTTCTTTAAAGTGTTGAAAAGTAGACATGTCACCCTGAAGACTAATGTGTGCCTGACCCAAACCATGCTACTTTCAATGACACTGTATGCATTCAAAAGCTGCACAACAAATAAGGAAGACAGAATTGATGTTTTTGAATTGTGGTGTTGCAGAAGAACATTGAACATACCACAGACCACCAAAAGAACAAACAGATCTGCCCTGGAAGAAGTACAACCAGAGTGCTCCTTGGAAGCAAAGACTGTGAGACTGCGTCTCACATAACCTTGAACATGTTGTCAGGAGGGCTCGGTCCCTGAAGAAGGACATCATGCTTGGTAAAGTAAGTGGTCGGCGAAAAAGAGAAAGACCCTCAACAAGATGGACTGACAAAGTGACTGCAACAATGCACTTAAGCATAAAAACCACTGTGAGCATGGAGCAGGACTGGGCAATATTTCATTCTGTTGTACACAAGGTCACTATGAGTCAGGACCAACTCAACGGCACTTAACAACAACATAACCAATATTTAAAATCACAAAACTAAGGGTGTATACATAGTGAAGAACACTAGAGCCAGAATAAAAGGAAGAGATACGACAGAGAATACAATAAACCACAAGCTGCTTAGCCAGATAAGCGATATCATCAAAGCTTTTCCAAGACACCATAAAGCTATTCAGGTAGCAAGAGAGGCCTTCCAAAGAACAACAAAAGAAAAAAAGATAAAACGTAATTCATCAAAACCAAAATCTTTTGTGCATCAAAGGACTTACTATGAAAATAAAAAGACAATCTACACAATAGGAGAAAATAATTAAGAACCATATAACTGGTAAAGTTTCCATATCCAGAATATATAAAGAATTTCTACAACTTAACGAGACAAACAACCTGACTTAAAAAGTGATAAAGGACATGAACAGAAATTTTTCCAAAGAAGATACATAAATGGCTGATAAGCACATGAAAAGATTCTCAAGGTTGTCACTCAACAGGGAAATGGAATTAGAACCACAATGTGGTATCACCTCATACCAATTAGGGAGGCCATATCAGAAAACTAGAGATCAGTCAGTGCTGGTGAGAATGTGGAGAAACTGGAAACCTTGACTGCTGCTGGGAGCGTAAAAAGGTACCTCCATTTTGGAAGCAGAAACCCGGTAGCACTGTGGTTAACTGCTGTGGCTGCTAACCCAAAGGTCCGCCGCTGGAATCCACGAAGCACTTCTTAGGAAAACTCTACAGGGCAGTTGTACTGTGTTCTATAGGGTCTCTATGCATTAGAATTGACTCAACAGCAATGGTTCAAGAAGTTAAGGACAGAATTATCATATGACCCAACAATTCCACTCATAGGTATATACCCAAAGGACTTGAAAGCAGGAATTCTAATAAATACTTGTATACCAATATTCACTACAGCATTTATTCATAGCAGCCAAAAAGGTGGAAACTAGACTAAAATGAGATGTATCCATACAATGAAATATTACTCAGCCACAAAGAGAAATAAAGTCCTGAAAACATTACGCTGACTGAAAAAAACTGAACACAAATGGCAAAACACTGTGTTATCCCACTTACATAAAGCACCTAGAACACGCAAATATACTGAGACAAAAAATGGTCTTGGGACCTGGAAAAAGGAGAAAATGAGAAGCGACATAAAACCTGAGGAAATGAATAGCGATGACCGTAACACAATATGATAAAGGTAATTCAAGTCAGTGAAACATAAACTTACGATTAAAATGGAAAATCTTTTGTGAAGCGTATTTGACCACCATTATATTTTAATAAGAAGTCGTCCAATATTAAGGTGGTACTTGAAATTTTCTGTTAGAAACACAGTAGAAAAAGAAAGATTGATTATGAATACTTGGGTTCAAATCTCCCTTCTACCACCTTTTACTAATACCTGTTTCTCCAGATCTCAACTGTCTTTTTCTACAAAGTAGGGATAATTATATTTTTCTAAAAGGTTTACTCTGAAGATTTAATGAGATCATAAAAACACTTTATAAACTCTAATAAAACTTTACACAGACGCTATTGCATAAGTTTCCCGAAAAGAAAGAAAGAAGAAAGGAATCATCCTACATTACTATGTAATCCTAAAAAAAAAAAACAAAAAAAAATCTCAAAGACAAAGCACTGGATCTGTCCAGGCTGTACGTTGAGATCACCTGGGGAAACTTTTAAAAAATTAAAAACATGTCCTAACAGCACCCCAGAGATGATGATTTAAATTGTATGCAGTTGGGCATGACTGTAGCTAACTTTTCTTTAAGTGTGGCTTTGTGTGTATGTGTGTGTTTTTTTAATGATTCTACTTCTCCTGTGAAGCCAGGACTGAGAACAAAGGAGGCTACATTGGAAACACTATGAAGTTTCATTTCCAAAAGCACTAAAACTTCTGGGAAGTTCTTTTGTCTTAACTGTATCATATTACTTACTACACTGTGTTTCATTTATACCACTATAATGCCTCTTGGAAACCCTGGTAACAGTGGTTAAGTGCTACATCTGCTAATCAAAAGGTCAGCAGTTCAAATCTGCCAGGCACTCCTTAGAAATTTTATAGGGCAGTTCTATTCTGACCTATACAGTTTCTATGAGTCGGAATCAACTCAACGGCAGTGGCTCTTCTGGCTTTGGTTAATACCTCTTATATATCTTCATCACTAGACAATGGTCAGGAATGTCTTGTGCAATATTACTTCCCTAGTACCTAGCAAATTTAACACCTGGCACAAAAGCTAACAATAGTTCATATTATTGTATTTATAATTTACCATGTATTGTACTGTTTGTAAGTACTATTTCCAATAAAATTAACTTTTACAAAATTCCTTATGCTGTAATCTGTTGCCATCAAGTCGACTGCAACTCACAGTGACCCTATACGCCAGAGCGGAACTGTCCTAGAGGGTTTCCACGACTGTAAATGTTTTCAGAAGCTGACTGCCGCCTTTGTCCCCTGCAAAGTCACTGGCCGGTCTGAACCACCAACCTCGCTGTGAACAGCTGAGCACTTGACCACTGCGCCACCAGGGCTCCTTTCTCTGTGCTGTATATTATCAGTCACAAATGAAAAAACGGGAGCCTGGAAAAGTGAAGTAACATATTCTAGGTAACCACTATTCCTTCAGTCATGTTTAATTAAAACATTTTTGTCCATAAACCTGAAGAACCATAAAAGCTGTTCTTCCCCCCTGACACTCAGGATCATACAGGGCTTGAGGTCCTTCATTCTGTACAGCAATTCTCAACCAAGGCATGAAACATGTGGTGGGGACTTGAACTACAGCTGTGCTTTTACATAAATAAATTCTTGTTAATCAGCTTTTGCTTTGTTGCAATTTGCATTTTTCTCTTGTGACTGAAATGTGACCCAGAAACAAAAATGCACTTTATCTAATTGAAATGTTATTATGTGAGGAGCAAAGAGGAATTCAGACTATGTCAGAAGATCAAGTTGCAGCATGTGAAAAACTGTGTCCTGCCTGCGTGTCTCTAGGCTAGAGAAAGCAAACACCAGGCAGACAGGGGCGTGGTGGCTTCGGAGCGCCACATCTGTCTCTGATCAGCTCCTACTGTAAAGCACAGTGTCCTTCGCCTCCTGCTGCCCAAGTCGCTCTGCTGGTGGAGACTAACTGTGGCCCTATCTGTCATTCCAGCATACTGCAAGGTGCCAGGCCTGGTCAACCGCAAGTCTAAAGTCAGCGCCTGTCACCAAAGTGTATTTATATATCCAATTAGATACCTCAAGAGTATCTTTCTTTTTGGTCTTCTTGACACTTTCCAACACATTTCAAGACTCTCCCAGCTAATGTTAATGAAGCATAGCTTTTTAAGAGGCATTTAGGGAGATTTACAACCTTGAACACAGTCAAAAAAGGCCATGTCTAGTGGTGGTGTGACTCAAAGACAATCACACAGGAAGTGCAATGATTTCCAAATAAGCTGGTAAAAGTCAAAACTGGAAAAGTCATCTCAAGTCTAAGAAATTATTGTCTTCCTACCACAGGACAACAGGCAGCCATTACAAATGCTGTCTGAAAATTATTAGAAACATGAAAAATTAAATGCATGATAAAGTGGAATTAAATGCATAACTGAAATTAAGATACAAAACTATGTATGACTATGATTTCAAATTTTTTTAAGTCCTTTTTGTCTTTTACCCTTCTAAATATATACCAAAACTTTAACAGTGTTTATCTTTGTGTGGCAGGTTACAGGGGATTTGGGAAGTATTTTCTTCATAGTAGAAAAGTATTGTCCAAGTTTCCTAAAATGAATTTGCTGATAAGGATAACAAGAATAAAAGTAATGTTGTAACGCCTAACAGTATCCCAGCCAGAGAATCCAAACCTTACACACAGACGTCAAGGCTGGACAAACAAAGAAATATACTTTCCTTCTAGTTGAAGCTTTGGACCCAGTGAGTCAGGTTGTACCACTCCTATTGTAACCCAAAACCGAAAGCCCTAACCAACCTTTGGATACTACCAAACCCAAAACCAAACCCACTGCCATCAAGTCAATTCTGATTCCTAGTGACCCTATAGACTGACAACTGCCCCATAGTTTCCAAGGAGCACCTGGTGGATTAGAACTGCTGGCCTTTTGGTTAGCAGAGATATTACTTAATCCCTATACCAAATGGTTTCCAAACCACTGGGGAGAAAAAGTGATAGCAGCCAGCATCAGAATAAAATGAAGGTTGGAAAAAGAGAGAAAATGAAGTCTATGCCTGCAACTACCTACAAGTGGCCTTTTCAAAAATACCTTGGCTTGTCAAGCAGGAAATCCTGCTGGCACAGTGGGTTACATGCTACATCTGCTAACCAAAAGGTTGGCAATGCAAATCTGCCAGGCGCTCCTTAGGAACTCCATTGGGCAATTCTACTCTGACCTCTAGGGTCACCATAAGTTGAATTCGACTGGATGGCAGTGGGTTGGGGCTTGCCAAATGGGAGATGAGAGCTTAGCCACAAGAAAAGACAAAGAGAAGTCTCAGCTTCCTGGTCAAGTAACGGGAAGAAGAATAGAGTGGGTTTAGCTTAGGAATTCAGCATAATGGCCCTGTCCACTAGCACAAGGGCCACTTGTTCTTGGCTGAGTCGTACTCCTTTGGGGTGGAAGTAAAGTGATCTGTCCATTCTCAGGGATAGAACAGGATAGAAAAGTAAAGAGACAGGGGACACAGGAGGAAAGAGCTTGAACTACACTAAACTATCCCCTAAGGCCAACCATACATACATTTCTTCTATAATTAGCATGAGAACAGGCACATATGTAGACATATACACATAAAGAGACAAAGTATACATCCACTTTATTTTGAAAATTTTGATATTAAATAAATCTAAGATATCATGTGCCAAAGAGCCAATTTTAAAAAGTGATCCCTCCTACTCTGAAAATAGCCTTGCTTTGAAATTGTTTTTCTGTCATTGCATTTTTATAAATGAAACATAAATTACTGGTAATCACAAGATGTGATTCACAGACATCAGCAAGTTTCACTATAAATTATGCACCCACACTGCCATAAACCCAGAGTATTGCCAATAAATCTTAACTGGTTAAAGATGCTTTCATTTCTGGGGTCCACCATATTATTTTTTTCCACACTGAACACTGTACATGGTTGATGGTCAAGACAGACTGACTCCTTAACAGCATACAAGTTTGTTCTCCAACTCAGTGTCAGCCCCAACCCTTCCTTCAACCTTCACCACAAGAAGCAGTTCTCATAAAACCAGCACTAGCCCAGAGCCTACAGCTTAAGCCAGCATCAATATTTTCCTAGCAAAGTACATTTCCGAACTTTCCCAGCCCTGGTCAACAAGTGTTGGCAAGGATATGCAAAAACCGCAATGTTCACAAGCTGCTGGTGGGAAGCACAACGCTGTACCCACTCTGGAGTCTGGCAATTCCTCAAAAGGTAAAACATGAGGTTATCATACCCGTACCCACTGCCACTGAGTCAAATCCTACTCATGTGACCATACAGGACAGAGCAGAACTGCCCCAAAGAGTTTCCAAGGAGCACCTGATGGATCTGAACTACTTTTGGTTAGCAGCTGCAGCACATAACTACCATGCCACCGGGGTTTCTTGGAGTTATCACACGACCTAGAAATCCTATTCCTCAGCAAGCTACCCAAGAGTAGCGAAAACACTGGTCCACACAAAAACATGTAAATGAATGTCCACAGCTGCCTTCTTCAGAACAGCCAAAAATCAGAAATAACTCTAATGTCCCTCAGTTATGAATGGATACATAAAATGTGCATTTCCATACAACAGACCCACAAGTCCGTCAGTCTGTCTTACTGTGGTGGCTTGCATGTTGCTCTGCTGCTAGAAGCTATGTCAACAGTATTCCTAATACCAGCAGGTTCACATGTAATGGACAGGTTTCAGTGCCGTTTCCAGATTAAGACAGACAAGAAAGAAGGACTTGCTGACAGACTTCTGAAAAAAATTGGTCACTGAAAACATTATGAACAGCAGCAGAAATCTGTCTGGCAGTACGCCAGGAGATGAGCCCCTCAGGTGAGCAGGCACTCAAGATACAAGTGGGGAAGAGCTACCTCCTCAAAACAGTCAACCTTAATAACAGGGATAGAGTAAGATTTCCGAGATCTTATTTGCCGATTCAGCATGATGCATAATGAGAAGAAACAGCTGCAAACATCCATTAACCAGAAAGTGGAATGTACAGAGCATGAACCAGAATAAAACGAAGCACATAAACATCAATATTCTAGGCTTTAGTGAACTGAAATGCACTGCTATCGGCCATTCTGAATTGGATAAATCATATGACCTACTATGCTGGGAATGACAAACTGAAAAGGAGAAAAGCACACTGCAAGCTCTGTCCTAAAGTACAACACGGTCAGTGACAGAATAATACTCATATGCCTACAAATTAGACCAGTTAATATGGTTATTCTTCAAATTTATGCACCAAGCACCAATACCAAAGATAACGAAACTGAAGATTTTACCAGTTTCTGTAGACTGAAACTGATGAAGCATGTAATCAAGATGCACCGATAATTACTGACGAATGGAATTCAAAAGCTGAAAACAAAGAAAAATCGGTAGTTGGAAAATATTCTTTGGTAACAGAAAGGATATCAGTGATTGCACTATCGGATTTTACAAGATCAACAACTCTTTCATTACCAATACCTTTTTACAACAACATAAACAGTGACCATACATGTGAACTTCAGCAGTGTATACACAGGAATCAAACACTACATTTATGAAAAGAGATGACGGCAAAGCTCAGTATCATCAGTCAGAACAAGACCAGGGACCAATTGCAAACAGATCACCAACTGTTCATATGCAAGCTCATGCTGAAGTTTATTAAAAAGACAGGAAACAAAGACCAAAATGAAAGTCAGAAGAAACTCTGAAACTTACTCTTGAATACAGAATGGCTAAAGCAAACAGAAAAAATGAAGTAAAAGAGATGAATCGATTTCAAAGGGCAACTAGAGAAGACAAAGTAATGACATATGCAAAGACCTGGAGTTAGAAAACCAATGGGGTACAACAAACTTCACAGTTCTTAAGCTGACAGAACGGGGGAAAAAAAAAAAATTCAAGTCTGGAGCTGCAAAAGCAAAGGACTCTAGAGGGAAAACACTAAAGGATGCAGGAAACACCAAAAAAGGATGGAAGTAATTAATACATAGAGTTACTGTACAAAAACGAACTGGCTGACATTCAACCACTTACAGAGGTTAACATATGATCAAGAATTGATGGCACTGAAGGAGGAAGCTGGAGCTGCAATGAAGGGAATGTTGACAAACAAGGCTTCAGGAATGGACAGAGTATCAACTGAGATGTTTCAACAGACAGATACAGCTACAAAGGTACTTACTTATCTGTGTCAAGAAATTTGGAAGATAGCTTCCTGGCCAAACAGACTGGAAGAGATTCATAGTTGCGCCCATTCCAAAGAAAGACAGTTCCACAAAATGTAGAAATTATTGAACAATATCACTAATATCATACACAAGTAACACTTTGCTGAGGATCATTCAAAAACAACTGTTAAGTGCCACTGAGCTGGTTTCCACTCACAGCAACCCTGTGTACAACCAAAGAGACACTGGCAGCCCTGCACCACTCGCACAGTCACTGCTACGGCTGAGCCCACTGCTGCAGCCACTGCACCCCATCTCACTGAGGGTCTTCCTCTTTTTTGCTGACCCTCTACTCTACCAAACATGATGTCCTTCTCCAAGGACTGGTCCCTCCTGATAACATGTCCCAAGTACTTGAGATGAAGTCTCGTCATCCTCACTTCCAAGGAGCACTCTGGCTTTATTTATTTCAATTTGAAGGACTTGTTCATTTTTCTGGCAGTCTATGGTATATTATTATTTCCCAATATGGCAATTTGACGGCACTTGGCTTTTGGCAACACGACAATTTAAAGGCATACTAACTTACGCAAACTGTTAAAATTTCACACACATATACGTGCATGTGTATGTACACATGTATAGATGTGTACATCTATACATGTGAAAATCATACAAATTTACACACTGGTGGATATGTGATCATATTAAGGAATTATTAACTTGCTTGGGGGGATAATGGTAATGTGGTTATTCTTTCAAGTGTCCTTATCTTTTAGAGAGAAATATATATGGTAAAATATGTCTGGGTTGTACCTTAAAACAACTTTGGAGGAGAGACAGCAATGGTTACAAAAGTGAAATAAAACTGCGCACAAACTGATAATTGCTAAAGCTGACTGCTAAGGACACAGGGTTGATTATACTACTCCCTCTCCTTTGGTACATGTTTGAAATTTTTCAAAATAAATCTTATCTTTAACACTTAGCTATTAATGTTATTACTATTATTTAAACATAACTAAAAGAGATGTATACAAGTACCACGAGAGAGTTCCATGTAAAATGCTAGCTGATCTCAAATGGGGGAGCACTTACTTCCAACTACAGGGGGCAGGGAAGCTGTAAGAGTAGTTTTTAAGATACATCTTGAAGACTGGGTGTTTTCTGGACCCAGGAATAACAGCAAAAAGGAAGATAAGCAGGAAAGTATGGAGCAGAAGTAGGACACAAAGAGGTTAGACATCCGGAATAATACAACTAACAACACTAACAGGGTCTTAAAAAGGGGCCCTGGTTGTCCAGTGGTTAAACACTGGGCTGCTAGCCGAAAGGCTAGCAGATGGAATCAACCAGCTGCTCAGTGGGAGACGATCTGGCCATCTGCTGCCATCACGGTCACAGCCTAGGAAACCTTAGGGGGCAGTTCTAACATGGCCTACACATTTGCTGAGTTGGAACTGACTAGACAGTACTTAACAACAACAGAGAGTGCCAGACACTGTATTAGGTATTTTACATGTATTAAACCTATTTCTGATACCAATCCTATGAAGAAAGCATTTTACTCCAATATGATAAAAGAGGAAACCCGGCTAGGAGAAGGAATAACACTTGCTTCAGATCTTAGAATCTGAACCAAAGTCTCTTTAAGGCTCTGTCATGGATTGAGTTGTGATCCCCCAAAAATGTGGGTGGCTAGCTGGGCCATGATTCGAGGCATTGTGTGATGCTTCTTTATGTTGTAAACCCTGTCAAGTCCATGCCCCTATGATGTTAACAAAGAAGGATGGGGAGCAGCTGTGTTGGTAGGGCAGGACTCAAGGTATAATACTGGTTTGTGCCTTGAGGCAGTCTTTTAAGATAAAAGAAAGAAGCCAGCAGAGAGATCTGGGCACCTCGTACTGCCAAGCAGCAGTGCCAGGAGCTGAAACCGTCCTTCAGAAAGGACCGGGGTCCCTGAGTCTCTGAAGCTTCCAGTCCAGAGGAAGAGAGACAACAAGGACCTTCCTCCAGAGCCAGCGGAGAAAGCCTTCCCCTGGAGCTGATGCCCTGAATATGGACGCTTAGCCTACCGAACTATGGCAAAACACAATTTCTCTTTTTGAAGCCAGTCACTTGCGGTGTTTCTGTTAAACCAGCACTAGACAACTAAGACACACTCTCTTCCTTGTATCTACTACCTCCCAGGACAGGGAAACATGGAGCCAACCAACAGAACAGCTGAAACGCCAAGCTAAGAAATTTATACCACATTTATACTCTTATTTAGCCAAAAAAAAAAAAAAAGGCAATGGTAATTTTCAAGAAGAAAAATATAAATACAAGTGTAACTTCAACAACATTAATGTGGCAACAATGAAAACTATCACTCTGAGGAGACAGAGTTTAAAGTAGGGAGAAGGGCTAGAGACTAATGCAAGTCTCGCTGAGACCTAAGGAGGACTGGAGGTACAGGAGATGGTATTATGTCCCAGGGAGCTATCATACCCTTTCTTAAAGTAAGCTCCTAGCCCCTACTGAAAGACTCCCCCAGGGACAGGCCCTCTCTCCTCCTCGGCCACTACTTCCACAAACAACTCCAAACACATTTCCATTTGTACTTGTCCCAGAAATTACACAATGCCCTAGGTTCCCAGAATGAAACATAAACTACGAGGAACTGGCCTGACTGGGAACAACACTGTCACCTCCCTGGATAGGGACACTTCTTTTAAGGTGGCATTTTTGGTACCAATAACACATCAGAAGCTTTCACACACACAAGAACTGCCAATTACGTTCACAAACTGATCCTAGAAAAAGTGCTACATACGTCACTGCTGAATAGCAGTTTGGAAATCTTTTTCCGAAATGGCCATCAGAGCTGTCGTTGTATTACCCTTGATGTCCCGAATGTCATCAAAATGTCTTCCTTTCAATATTTCCTTTATCTTCAGGTAACGAAAAAAGTCATCACAGGCCGTATCAGGTGAGTAGGGAGGGTGTTCCAATACAGTTACTTGTTTACTGGCCAAAAACTCCCTTGCAGATAACTATACAATCAAGTTCACAAACTTGCCACAGTGCCACCATGCACAATGACCATTCTGGAAAGAGTTCCCAAATTGCTTTGAAAAGTGGACTAGGCACTGGGGTCAGTGCATAGCCCCCCAAGAGGAGGACTTCGATGGTCAACGGTGAACTTCAGCCGTGAGGTGTGCAGCACACAGAACAGTTAAGTTTGTGGGCTTCATATCAGACCTCGTATGCTACGTGCTTTAAGACCTTCACAGACCTAATGCAAATGTAACTGGGCTCTCATTCAAGTCATCTGCAAAAATGTCACTGAGGACAGGGCCAAACCGTAAACCTTTAGTGTCACTAGAGAACTACAGGACTACTTGTATCAGCGAGCGGTACGGCATTTGACGAGGAAGAATCCACTGGAGCCATGCTGTTCACGAGCAATGAGCTTTAGTTATTCCAGAGTGCGGGGAGGGGTACTTGATCCGGCCCAGGTTTAGAATGAGAACCTTCATTACCACACTTTCTAAGTATTGTTACTATGCTAAACCCTTCCTTATATTTTCTCATTTAATCCTCCCCTACACCACAGTCTGGTGGCATAGTGGTTAAGTCTCATGGCTGCTAACCAAAAGGTCAGCAGTTCAAATCCTCCAGGTGCTCCTTAAAAACTCTATGGAGCAGTTCTTCTTTGTCCTATAGGGTTGCTATGAGTTGGAATCAACTCGATGGCAGTGGATCTGGTTTGGGTTTTTTGGTTTAAACTACAGTTGCTTGGAGCCCAGGTTCTGCTACTCACCACCACTAAATCATAACAACCCACCTTTAGAAATAATGCCTCTTTCACAGGGCTGCCAGGAAAAGTAAATGAAAAAACTGTACGTGGATTTGTAAACAATCTGGCTCCAAATCAATAAACAGTACTTTCACCGTTGTAAGGAGCCCTGGTGGCACAGTGACTAAAGGGTCTGACTGCTATCCAAACGATCAGTGGTTCAAATCCACCAGCCACTCGGCAGGAGAAAGATGTGGCACTCTGTTTTTGTAAAGATCACAGCCTTGGAAACCCTATGGAACAGTTCTACTCCATCCTATACAGCTTCTATGAGATGGAATTGATTCAACAGCAGTGAGTTTCATGGAGGTTTGGTTTGGTTTGGTTTTGGGGAATTCATTATCATGATTATGATTGTTTCTTAAATCTCCTGATAATCAGATGGTTCTTCCTTGCTTTTAAGGATTAGAAGACTACCAAGAGTTCATTCACATCAAATACTGAGATGACTATGAAGTACAAAGGTTCCTCACAAGAGAATCAGATACCACCACAAAGGCACTTCCTGACCAATCATATGAAATCTCCTACAGTGTGAAATATTTGTCTGTGAACACACTGCTTGCTACCATCCAAGCCCAACAATCACTGGGAAGGAGCAACAGATGTTCGGTAACGGGCCAATTCCTGTAGGAACTGCCACAGTCCGTGGCATAAAACAATGCTTTCTAAATAGGAAAAGATCACAATCAAATGGAAGACAAGATATCTTTATGTGCTCTGCTGCAAAAATGCTGTTTGTTAAATGTAAAAGGTCATTTGAGGAACAGCCAGGGGATGATTAATTAGTAGAGCAAACAAGAGTATTTTTGAAGGAAGAAGCAACAGAGAACAAAACTTTAAATTACTCAGTTTTCTTTTCCACTACTATACATAAAAGGTTTTTTGTGGGAATTATGAGGTCATTGTTTTCCAGGGCCTTTACTATAGGAAACAGCTGTGGGGAGCTACACAAACAGAGAACACTGACCTATTTAGCAGACTCCCACTGTGACAAGTGTCTAGATGGGGACAGGAAAAATCCACCAAACACCACACTAATAACAAAAGTGGCAGAAATCAAAGCAAACACTTCAGGCCATACAAAGGAAGGTATAAAGTAACTAACTGAGGAAAATCTTCTGTATTATTCCATCTCTATCTCAGCTTAAGAGTTCTGGTGGCACAGTGATTACGAGCTTGGTCATTACAAAAGGTCAGTAGCTCGAATCCAACAGCTGCTCCAGAAATTCTATGGGGCAGTTCTACCCTGTCCCTTAGTGTCACTGTGAGTCCAAATTGACTCAACGACTGTAAGTTTGGTTTTGGTTTATCTCAGCTGAAGAGACATTTCCATGTTTAGAGCAGATTAGCTCTTTTCTACCCACCAAAACCTTAAATGATTCACTTTGCACAGTACCTGATTTGTGGCAGACATCAAGAAATACAACTTTCAAAAGTAAGGTTTCCTAGAATTCTTAATGTTCAAAGACTATGTGATCAATTTAAAACTGAACTTATCCATCATCTCCAGAACTGTTTGCCATTCTGTGCTCCCATCTCAAAGAGTACATCTCAATATACCCTGATACAAAATCTCCACATTACTGCCTTCTTCACCCTTCATGCACACATAAAACTGCTGGGTACTGTCAACTCTGCTTCAAATATAGATTTTTACGTATTTTGTATATGTGCAAAAGTCAGAGGAAAGGTCCAAGAGATGAGGAAAAGCAAAGAAATAAGTTGAATCCAGCCCAGTCTAATATGAGGTAATGTGGCACCCCCATACAACATCACCCAAGACTGCTTAAACTTGTCCAGTGTCTACTAGGCTCATAAACATCACCCAAGACTGCTTAAACTTGTCCAGTGTCTACTGGGCTCATAAAATTCTTCTGTATACTGAAGCCTACCCCTTCCTTCTCCGATTTCTGCCCTCCTCTCTCAAAGCCTAAGGCACAAGAGTAACTGTGACTCTCAAATGAGCATCTCTCAAATGAGTCCACAACAGAACTGCCCCACCACCACTAGGACACCTACACTGTAACTCAGAAGTCTGCAAACTGCAGCTTCAGGTTAACCAGTGCACTACATAGCTTCTACAAGCCGGACAGAGATTCAGCGATGTATAAGATGCAATCCCTGCCCTCAAGGGACACACAGCAGAACAGAAGAGACAGATAAGAGCAGGTTTAGGAAACAATCCAATTGCCTCTGAGAGTAAATTCTTCTAGGCATTTAAACAGTTCATACAACATGGAGATTATCTGCTCCGTGGAAGAATGTATGAATAAATCCACCCAGTTCTGTTATCATTTGGCAGAACAGGTAGCTGTTTAATAAACTCTTCAATTCCTTCTTCAGTTATAAATCTATTGGGACTTACTGTAACATTATTATTTTGTTGCAAGACTGCAGACATTCAGTAAAGATGGCTATTTCTCCCAAATTACTGTACGTATTTAACACTGAAAATCAACCAGGATTACTTCATTTTTTGAAGCTTGACAAAATGATTCTAAAATCTGTCTGGAAACCTTTTAAAGAATACCACAAGAAAGAAGACTAAGCAACAGTAGTGCTAAGTAGTACTGACTGTAGAACACATAGTTCAGAAATAGAGGCCACTAAACTCAAAATGCAGAGAAACCTTTTGTAAACAAGCAGGCTGTGATAAGGCCACTGGGATACCAATGGCAACAACTCAGTCAACAGAGCGCCAGGTCCTCTATCAAGCTTTTTCCAAAACAACTAAATTAGTTTTACATTTTTATCCCTATTTTACTGATAAGTAACATAAGCGTGGAGAGTTAAGTGGGTCCCCAAGCTAATAAGTGGTGTAGCCAGGATCTGAACTCAGGCTGTGGCTCCACAACTCAAGTGCTTAACCACAACACCACACAAGATGGGAAATCCCAAATCTTAAATCTCCACTTTACACAGGTACCAAAATGAACTCCAAAAGTACTGCAGAAGCATTTTAGAACATAACTGAAAAATCTAGCAACCAAAAAATTAACACATACACAGGAATAACCTTCTCAGATACATAGTAAGCATTAAAGGCAACAGAAAAGCAACAGATTCTAAACCATAAAGTCTTCTGTAACAAAATCCACAAAACTAAAATTAAAAAGCAAAAAATGGGAAATTCTATCACATGGATCAAACAACTACTACAAAGTTATTTTTTTAAAAGGGAAAAAAGCTTCAAGGCCCAATAGATAAATGAATCATAAATAGACATTAAACTTAAATGATAAAAGCCAACTCATTGTACAAAAGGTTTCTGAGCAGTCCACATGTACCATCCACTGGGCTGGGTTAAGGGTCATAACCAAACCAGCAGCACTGTAATTTTTATAATTTCTTGGTTTTGAAAAGTACTATGACAACACACATAAGATGCCATAAAGCCCTGAGGAACCAAATCACTGTGCTGAGGTCTGGGGACCACGGGTGCAGGGAACATCTAGCACAACCGGCATAACACAGTTTATAAGGAAAATGTTCTACATCCTACTTTGGTTGGTGGCGTCTAGGGTTTTAGAAGCTAGAAAATGGCCACCTAAGAGACTCTACTGGTCTCATCCTTTGGGGAGCAAGAGAGAATGAAACAAACCGAAGACACAAAGGAAAGATTAGTTCAAAGGACCACAGCTACCACAGCCTCCACCAGACTGAGTCCAGCACAATCAGACGGTACCTGGCCACCACCAGTGACCACTCTGACAAGGATCACACTCAAGGACCCCAGACAGAGCTGGAGAGAAATGTGGAACAAAATTGTATCCCACCCACCCCCCACATAGACACACACGGAAAAGACCAGGCTTACTGGTCTAAAAGTATGGCCCCTGGACACTCAAGAGCTCAGTAATGAACTCACTCCCAAGGTTTCCCTCCAGCCGAAGATCAGACAGCCCCATTAAACCAAAGGAGACTAAATGGGCACACCAGCCCAGGGGCAAGGATAAGAAAGAAGGAGGGGACAGGAAAATTGCTAATACTACCACTACCACCACCTGCTGCCACTGAGTCGGTTCTGACTTATAACGACCCTATAGGACACAGCAGAACTGCCCCACAGAGTTTCCAAGGAGCACCTGGTGAATGTGAACACTGCTGACCTTTCTGTTAGCAGATACAGCACTTGATTACCTGGGTTTCCAAATACTTAACCCAAATCGAGAAGGAGACAATGCCGACATGCCATGCGGTTGGCAGCCAATGACACAAAACAATGTATGTATTGTTTAATGACAAACTGTTTTGTAAAGCTTCACCTAAAATACAAGAAAAGTTAAAGAAAAAGAAGCAGCCATAAAGATGTTCATAAATTTTTGATGCTCTGAAGCCATATCTGGAAATTTACAACCAGCTAAAAAGCTACACAATTCATGTTTTTTACAGTAAAAAAAAATAATACAAGGAAAAATGACCAGTAAAAGATGACTGGAAAAACGTCCAAAAGGAGGACTGGATGAGCCCTGATAGCGCAGTGACTGAGAGCTACAGCTGCCCACCAAAAGGTCAGCAGTTCAAACCCATCAGCTGCTCTTTGGAAACTCTATGGGGCAGTTCTACTCTGTCCTGTAGGGTTGCTAAAAGTCAGAATGAACTCGACAGCAATGTTTGCTGGCTTTTTATCATCACTTAGCAATATGATGTTGTTATGGGCTGTCAAGCAGATTTCAATTCACAGCCTCCACAAGTGACAGAACAGAACTACCCCATGGAGTTTTCAGGTTGTAACCTTTACAAGGAACAAATCACCTAGTCTTTACTCTCAGTGTCAAGGTTAAAAAATTTGCCTCCAAGTCAATACTCCATAGCAAATAGCCCCACAGCCTCCCTGTGCCCTTGTCTAACTAGCCCCTTTACACATAAGTGCTCAGTAAGAGTGGCTGAAGTCAGCAAACACAAGTGTTTCAGTAACTGCCTCTGTGTTTTCACTCCCAAGCTAGTTCTTCTGAGCAACTTCTTAACACTTCCTTTGATTCTCTCTTAACATCCCTTAAGAAGTTGCATCAATCATCAACACTTACTGGAGAGAGATCTGGATGTTTAAAAAGAGTACAGTGTAGGCATATATGGGTGAAACAAAAGTAGTCCACCTGAAAGAAACTAATTATAAGATTGCAAAGTGAAGAACAAAGACAGATACTAGTAAGAGAAAGCACTATGCCATGGGTGAGTCGAAGCCCTAGTACACATCCTGGATAGATATTCACTCTTAGGAAGAGTCGATGTATGTCAAAGCATGTTCAAGGTAGGCAGCATGGACTATAATCATTAAAAATATTATACAACCTGATATCCATCAATGGGATTCTATACAATTGTTAAGAGGGACAAAGCAGACTTCGATGTAATAACAAAGAACCCAAAGTAAGTTTAGTGAAACAAAAAAACCAAATTCACTGCCATTAAGCTTATTCCAACGCATAGTGACCCTACAGGACAGAGCAGAATTGCCTCACAGAGTTTCCAAGGCTGAACCTTTATGAAAGCAGACTGCCACATCTTTCTCCTACAGAGAACCTGGTGGGTTCAAACTGCCAACTTTTCTGTTAGCAAGTGAGGACTCTACCCACTGCTCCACCAGGGCTCCTGAAGCTATACTACCCATGATGTATTTTAAACTTAGGAGTAGGGAGGATGGAAGAGGAAAGTTACAGAACCGTGTGTAACGGATGAGGGCCATCAATGTAAAATGCGTATACCTGTTTACATATACATTTAACCCATCTGAAAGAATTTTTTTCCCAATGAAAATTTCCAAAAGTAACTAACTCTGAAGAGCAATGGCATATATGTGAGCTAGCTAGAGCTCACATCATGCTTACTACAATTCAAGACTACAACCTCAGAGGGAAAAATGCTACACATTTCAGCACGTTCCTCATTCGTCCGGACTGCGTGTCCATGCTTTATGTTGAAACATGTCATCTCAGGGATTATACTGATCAGGACTTGGTGTGTGCACTGACAACACCAGGGTGTACATGAGCAAAAGTCAGAAGAACTTCAGGTCGGATCCCCAGCCTCTAACCAGCGGGTAAGCCTCAGTTCTCCCACATAGGAAGGTTGAGGAAGACGGAGGGGGGGAAGAGCTATGCAGAAAACACCTCAGTCTCCTCGTAAATCTAAAATTACATGAACGTATCGCCTCTTTTTTCTTTACGAGATTTAGAGTTTTGCAGTTTTTTACAGACAAGGGAAAGACATATTTTTCTATTGTATACTGCCACAAATCTAAACGTGACCTATAAAATTGCACTTTTTTCCCCTACTTTTCAAATCAATTGAAGGGACATCCTAAAGTCCGAAGATTTCATGGAAAACATTGGGAAACATCACATAATAAACAGTTTCGTGCAAACCAGGAAAATTTACGTCAAAGGTGTGTAGTGTAAAATGAGAGGTCCCCAGCATGAGGCCCGGGTAAAAAAGATGTGAACCTAACCAAGCAAAATCCCCTGACTGTGAGGTTGTTGGCCACTCCATTTAATTATGTTCAGTCCCTTTGTTGCCTGAGAATTCTCACTAATAAATAAATAAGCACCACAACCCCAAACCACCACACACATTGCTGTCACTACGATTCTGAATCACAGTGACCCACGGGGTTTCCCAGGCTGTAAGTCACCACAGACGCCGACAGCTGCCCCTTTCGCTCATGGAGCTGCTGGTGGCTCTGTGCCATCCACCCTGTCCCACCAAACGTGCCTCCTGGCACCAAAGTTCAAGGAAAAAAAAATTATGGGAGAAAAGATTCTAGTCATCTATTACTTTTCCCTTTACCGTAAATTCAGAGGGAGCCACCCCAGTCCTTTTATCAATGGATCACCCTGTTTGGGTGGTTCTTTGGGAGCACAGTTTCAAGACTACTCCTAAAACATACCTTACTTCAAAGAGGGCATTCACCTTTCATTTATCACTAAAAAGCACCGAGTACTAGCAATCAGACAGCACCGGGAAGGGCCTGGAGCACTCACGCTAGCACTCAACCGAAGTGAAGGCAATGAAGGGATTTACCCTTAAAACAGCACACTGTGTATTCAGGTTTCAAATAATTTACTCACTCTCCTTGTTTTACTAAGAAAGTGGTACGAGGGTACTTCCGTGGAAGTTCATGTTTACCTAGAGCCCCTGACACAGAGAAGGCAACGCCAACAAGGTTAACGGGGAATAAAGGCAGTGTGCAGGTGAGGAAGTCAAGACACTCCTCCAAGACAGCCTTGCTCCAAAATAGCACCACAGACATTTTCACGGCCCTGGCTCTAACCATTCCAACAGCACTCTACCAGCCATGAAGAACCAAGGATGTCAAATGTCCCACGACAGGCAAAATCACCCTGGATGAGATGCACCGCTCTAAAAGAGGAGAAGAAACATCTGGGTAAAAAGAGAAAGGGCTGTAAGTGGCAGCCAGGGCCATTTCTGAAAGCACAGCAAGGTTGGGCCTGTCTGCCCATTTCATTCTGGGAAATGAAAACCATCTGAACAACCATCTGGCTTATGCAAAGCCAAAACACCCTTTACCTGGCAAGCTCCTAAAGCTTAAATCAACGTGGTTAGGAAGCAAGGAAGAGTATGATTGAAAAACATACACAGAAAATCATTAGTAACTTAAAGTTTTAAGAGGATACAAGCACATTCAAAAACATACGTCCTCAGTGCCTTTCTAGACCTCAACATAAACTCACTCCAGCTGGCGAATTGGCTTTATCTCCTCTGCCAATTCCAAGTAATTGGCAGTGGCTGCCAGGAGCCCAGAATCGAGGATTATAAGCAGAACTGAGCTCAGAAGAAATCTAAATGAAACACTAATGTCTGCCACAAAAAGGCATAGGGGTATGGTAACGGGTCTGCCTCACATTCACCTTCCTAGTGCTTGTCTTTCTTTACACTCAAAATAATACCCACCAAATCTGGCTGTAATAAAACAAAGTCAGGGGACATCTATGCATAATATAGTTCATAAAGAAAACGTTCTACAACCCATTCCAGTAAGCAGCATCTGAGGTATTAAAGCTTTCAGGTGGCCATCTAAGATGCAAAGGAATATGAAGAAAACCAAAGACCCAAGGGAAACCTAAGAACAAATGACTACGAGACATGAACCAGAAACTCCACAAGCCTGAGACCAGATGGTGCCTGGCTACCACCCATGTCCACTCTGACAGGGATCACAAGAGACTCCTGGACAAAGTAGGAGAAAAATGTAGAAGAGAATTCAAATTCATGAAAAAATACCAGACTTACTGGTCTGACAGAGATGGGAGGAACCCCCTGTGCACTCTGCCAACCCAGAACTGAAACCATTTGTGAAGCCAAGTTTTCAGGCAAGACAGGCCTATAAAATAAAATAATAACATATGTAAGGAACATGTTTCTTAATTCAATCAAACACACAAGACCAAAGGAGCAGCTCCTGCCAAAATCAGAACCAGAAGGCAGGAAGTGACAGAAACTAGACCAGTGGACCCAGGGAATCTGAGGTGGAAAAGGGAAGCACACTGTCACATTGCAGGATGGCAACCAGTGTCACAAAACAACACACGTATAAATTTTTGAATGACAAATTTACCCAAGCCATAAATTTTTACCTAAAGCACAATTTTAAAAAAAGTAATCAATCCTCCACAGTACCACCAAGCTTAACCGATTGAGGAGGAAAGTGATCATATTCCTCTCCTGCTTAAAAATCAGCTCTGGATTCTCAACTTCCAAAGCATAAAATTCAAGACAGCACAGTCCACAAAGCCCATCATAACTGCCTTAAACATACTCTCCCAAGTTTTCTGCAAGCCCCCACAGCACTCCATGGTGCCGCCAGCTACTGAATGCCTCAACGGTCCGCCAAAACCACAAACCCTGTCATGCCACTTCCACCTCCTCTCTGTCTGACGTATTTCAACCTTCAGAACACAACTGCAAAGCCTCCTCTTCCATGACATTTTCCTTGTCCCTGGAAGCCTGCTATTAAAAGGGGGGTGGCCCTTGGACAGGCAGCATCTGCATCTCCTGAAAGCCAGAAATGCAGAATCGCAGGCTCCCCCCCAGCTTGGCCAGCCCCACCTGCTTTGTAACAAGATTCCCAAGTGAATTTTGTACACCTCCAAAGGCAGGAAGCCAAGTCAATCTTAAGAACCTTTCTAGGTTAGTTTGTTTACATTTCTATCTCCCCCACCACACTGACCTCTTTACAGGCAGGTACAGTCCTTCCCCCACACGAATCCCCAGCAGGCCTCGAAGTGCTTGTCACAGGGTAGGTGCAGCAGGCACTATTGGTGGGCAGCCTAAGAGCCATCCCCAAGAGCCTTCTCCTTCACTCATCTCCTCTATTAAGGCAGGAAAACCCAAATACCCCCCCTTCCAGTTTCTATGGCAGTTGTATGACAACGAGATGTCAGCAGAAGCCAGCTAAAGGGGCTTCAGGACCACAGAGTAGAAATACAGAAAGGGCCCACCAGGCCACTGCACAACGCTAGGCCAGCCTACCTCCAGACTTACTGTGTGAGCTGCTTCACTATCTTTACTGCATAAGGCATTAATCAGTAGGGCCTTCTCCTGAATGCCTTCCCAACTGGGAGGTGAGTGAATGAATGCAGAATGAAATCTAATAAGGTTCCGAAAAGTGCATGTTCTAAAAACAAGGCCTCTAAGAATCTGTTCAACTTTGCCAAAGCATGCCTATAAGTCAGTCTGCACTCTTCTAGAATTACTGACCTATTTCTTTTCACAGCTCCTAAATGCATAAGAAGTAAACCCAAACCATTCCACCAAGCCAATTCTGACTCTACTGGACAGCAACCTATAGGACAGAGCAGAGCTGCCTCACCAAGTTTCCAAGGAGCCCGGTGAATTCAAACTGTTGAACTTCTGGGGTAGCAGCCGTAGCTCTTAACCACTAGGCAATCAGGGTTTCCTATAAAAAGTAAATCGAACTCTTAAAAAGCAGTGGAAAGGTTCACATACAATGATGCCACAGAGACTGATTTTTCACACTGTGGAAAAGAGAATACTAAACTTAAAACCGTGCAGTCCTCCCCTGAAAAGGCTGCAATTTCTGAGGCTAGCTTATAAGCAGAGGGACAACACTACTTCCCAGAGCCAGCTGGTCATCGCCATCCTCCCCTCACTTTCTTTTTCTGAGATCTCTGAGATGGAGCTTTTTTTTTTCTTCCCAGTCCCAAGTCACCAAATAGCAGCTTTTTTTCTTTCTTGGAAAAAGAGTTAAGCCTTAAGGACTACCCTTGCCATATAAACAAATGTAAGCACAAAGAGAATGTATTCCAGGAGAGAGCTGCGCCCTGCCAGAGCTGCTCCTCAGCAAGATGTTAATCAAAGGCAGGAGGCTTGGCCAGACCACCATTTATATTTTAATCAAATTATTTCTCTTAGTTAAATAAATGTATTTTAGAGAGAAACCAATGGAAAACCAGTACCACTTGCCATAGATGGAAGACAAACATAAAAATGAACCCAACGAAAACACAACCACCTTATTAAATCCTAGCTATTGTTGCCTGCCAAAGTCTCTAAGCCTGAAACTTATTCTCTTCATCTTAAAAAAAAAAAAAAAATAGAGAGGAGGGAGGTGTGCGAGACAAGAGATGGGGGCTTAAAGCCAGGCTAACTAACAGCTACCTGAGACTTTCTCCTGGGCATAATTAGGACAGAAAAGAAAAAGTGGAAAAACGTTCTGCTTGTGTGACTTCATTCTATTTAATACAACAGTCATATCCCACCTAAAAAGAACCCCTCATACAATGTCAAATCATCTCTTCCTTTTGCTTACAATAAAGGTTCAATTTCTCAGTGCAGCCTAAATGATCTTAGGCTATCTGGCCCCGGGCTACCACTCAGCTCCCATCACTCCTTCATTTACTCCAGAAGAGTTACACAGCAGACAGCACACTACAGTCCAAGGCCATACCCAGATCACTGCTTGCTTCTGTACGCCCCATGAGCCAAGATGGCTTTGTACAGGTGAAAACTTGCAATTAATCTGATGATTGATGTTGTGTCATCAGCATCGACTGCTACCCTGTTCCTCAAGGACACCAAGCTCCCTGCCATTTCTGGGCCCTCCCACTTACTGCTCCCTATACCTGGGACAAACAGACCCTAAGACTCCCCCATGGCTAGCTCTCTGTAATTACTCAGGTCTCATTTTGAACTGCTAATTCTGCTGAAAGATCACCCAAATCCCCAGCTGCGATCTAAAGAAGCCCGTTAAGAACACAAGATGTCTACAAATTATGTGGCTAATTTTCTCGGAGAACAACTGTTTCCTCTGCCATGAGACCCGAAGAACTGGATAGTGCCCAGCTACCACTGCTGAACATTTTTATCAAACATTTTATACAAGAATCGTGATCAAAAGAGGGAAAATATGGAAAAGACTTTCAAATTCTCATGGCCTGCTAATACTCTGGAGCCATGAGAACTAGATGAATCTCTAAACTATTGCCTTAAAATAATCTCAAAACCTTAAACGGAAAATACCCCCTAAGGTCTTTTTAAAACCGAACAATAGTTTAGCTTACCTAGCTTCTAAAAACAAAGGTCGGCCCTGAGGATTATACTCTTTGAAAATCTGTACGGGGCCAAATCGACAATAGTAACTAGACAGAAATCTTATAGCGCAGTTGGTTTATATTTATGGGACAGGAAAACACAGAAAAGGAGTGAAAAGAATGTAACCTGTGTCACTGAGCTGTACATGTAGCAACTGTTGGTGTGCACGTTTCATTGTGTATCTTCTCAACAATACCAAAACCCCTTGCCATTCAGTCGATTCCCACTCACAGTGACCCTACAGAACAGAGAACTACCCCCACAGGGTTTCCAAGAAGTGCCTGGTGGATTCAAACTGCCGACCTTTTGGTGGGCATTTAATCACTATACCAACACACACGGTACTAGGCACAGCTGGAACTTTCTACGTGCTAGGTTGAATAAAAGAGTGCTGATCTCTAAACGCAGCCCCAAACTGGATAATTTCATAGGGTTCAACCGACCACACCAACTCTGAAACTCACAGCAACCTTATGTGGTAGTTGTCAAATGAGAACACTGGAGCACAGAGCTGCTGATTAACTTTTCCAAGACTGCACAGCCAGGAAGCGGCAGAAACAAGAATTCGAACCCAGGCTCAATATTCCCATCTCCTAGAATGTGAAGTTCCACGAAGGCAGATGGAGATGCTCACTGCCGTGACCCAGTACTCAGTACACAGCCTGACTCATAGTAAAAGCAAAAAGCAAATCCGCTGCTATCGAATCGATTCCAAGTCACAGCGACCTTACAAGACCTCAGTGAAGGAACCGATGAACGAACGAATGAACGAAAGAATCTCCCTTATGATCAGGGGTATCTGTCCCAGACTTGGGGTCCGCTTGAATAACCAATGCAGTCTACGCGACAGGGAGTGCAGAAGGGAAGGGGGACTTGAGTGGAAGGCTCCCCCCGAGGGACTCGGGAGCGACGCAGCAGGGCTCACCTTGAAGTCGCGGCTGTGCTGCGGGGTGTACTCGAGGGTCCAGAGGGCACGCACCAGGTGTGCCAGCTGCTCGGTGACCTCGCCCTGGCCCTGCGCGCCGCGGCCTGCCGGCTGCTCTGGGTCAGGCGAGGGCTCGGGCCGCCCCGCCCGGTACTGGCCCAGCGCCAGGTACTCGGCGAAGAGCTCGGTGTTGCTGAGGCACTGCAGCGTGGCGTTCATGAAGCACGTGTTGCCGTGGTTCCGGAGCCCCGCCACCCCGGGCACCGGCTCGGCGGCGCAGGCGGGCGGCGCAGGCGAGGCGGGCGGCGGCGGGCACGGCGGCGGCGTGGGCGCGGCGGCCGGCCCGGGCGGGAAGCAGCTGCGGAGGCCGCCGCGGTCCGGGGCGGTGCCCTCGGAGCTAAGGTGCGAAAGCGTCGACAGCGTCTTGAGGACGCGGCTCATGAAGCTGCCCACCGAGCGCGCCGAGGAAGGCGAGGAGGGCGCGGCCGGCCCGGCTCCCCGAGGCTCCCCGGCGCTGCCGCCGCCGCCGCTGCCCGCGCGGCCGCTCCTGAACAGCCTCTTGCTGAAGGAGCGCTTCTCCTTTCCGCCCGTCGCCGCCGCCAGCGGCGGCCCGGGCCCGGGCGCCGTTACCTTGGACATGGCGGCGGCCGCCGACGCTCATCACCGCGCCCGCCCGCCTAGCCTGCGGCCCCGCCACGGCCGCCGCCGCATCTGGCCGAGCCGCGCCGCGCCGCGCCGAGCCGGGGCACTCAACGCCCTGCACACCTCAGAGCGCCGCCGAGCGAGCAAGCAAGCAGACGGCACGCGGGCGGGCTGGCGCGCGCGCGGTCCGCCCAGCTGGGCCGCTCACGTGACCGTCCTCCCGGCACCGCCCGCCCCGCGCTGAAGCCGCTTCGGCCGCCATGTTGGTTATGGGAAAGGAGCCACCTCTCCCACCAGATGCGATGACTCGCGGCTCAGGGTGCTGTCTTGCTTCGTGAAGCCCGAGAGGGGCCATGTCTAATGTGGGCACCACCAGGCTGGGAGGAGCGCGCTGGACTCCCGCAGAGTGGCTGACCGCAGGGATGTATCTGTGTCATTGCTGATCTGATGGCGAAGACGTCGGAAATATGCAGGTGTCAAGCTGCCGTCTCTTAAAAGACCTGGAGTAGATGGTGGACTTGGCCAGTCTTGCTCGGATCCTGGATACTGCAGGTCTTCACCACCTGTCGGTACCAGCCCAGAACCCCGTCACAGCGTTTGACACGGTCCGGCGGGGTTGTCTTTGAGGCGGCACACATGGCACTGGGACCACCTTAGGATTCCAGCGAGACGATGTTATTAGAGTTGCCTTCCTGTCCAACTAGCCTGCATGACCCATCATGCATTCATTCTTCCATTCATTCGCTCAACAAATCGTTCCCGAGCCTCTTCTATGCCCCAAGCAGGGTGTTAGGCGCTGGGGATACAAAAAATGAAATTAATACGGTTCCTGCCTGCTGTCTTGCAGTTAATACTGCTAATGGATGCTGGTAACAGCAGTATGTTCCAAAATTGAGTAAACCTATCTCTTTTAATCTTTAATTCAACCTCTCTGAGGTTGGTATGAATCTTACGTCCATTTTATCCACCAGAAAACTGGGTTTTGGCTTGGAGAGTTTAAGTAGTTTCCTAAGGCTACCCTACTAAAAACTGACAAGTAAGACTCAACCTAAGTTTGATTCAAAGCCCCAGAGGATGACCACTAAGCCAGAAGTCACAGACGCACAAATGTCACAAGGACCAGAAATGCCTTATCAGTGATGAAAGAATCCTAGTGTTCGTCATCATCTCTTTGGTGCCATTAACAGTTCTAGCAACTTAGCTCTTACCGTTGGGGATAGCCTAAGGAGTGGCAGGACTACAGTGAACTTTAAATCAACGTGTTTCTATGGGAGTGGCTGCCACTCAGCTTCAGCAATATGAAAATGTTGCTGAGAGTGTCTGCTATGTGTCAAGCATGGTGGTAGGCCCTAGGGATACAAACAATGAAATTAACACTGTTTCTGGGACCTTTCTGCTCCAGTGTGGTCAGATCATCTGATTTTTCAGAAGAAGGTGGAAATACTATTTTTAAATGTTGATTCAATTTTAAAAAAAGAGAACAAAAAATGGTGCAGAAAAAGAAAGCACACCTCTAGGCTACTTTTAGCTCAAAAAAACACTAGTTGTGATCTCTTCTCTGTAAATTTCCCATGTTTCTAACAGGACTAGCCTGAGCCCTGGTTCTTGCAGAAGGGAGAACTCAAGGAGAGGGGAGTCCTTCCCCTTTTCAAAACATGAAGCCCACTTTATACCCTATTTCCAGGTAAATGGCTTTTGTCTCTGGCCTGCTAGCCCATAGTAAGTAGGGCCTTTATGGTGACACCTCAGGGTGTTCTGTACCTCCACTCCAACCTCTTAGTCAAGATATCCATGCCTCACTGCACCAGGAGGTCACCTGGGAATCAAGAGAGCAAGTAATCGGATAATTCATCCTAAAGTGTGAGTGCAATCACCCTCAAACTTTGGAGACACTTTTGCATCTTTCTAATATTATAATATGGGGTAAGGAGGACAAAAGCTTTTGGTAGACTTTCAGGGAGCTTGACATCATTTTATAACAATATCCAACCAGTATGTAAAATGCTTGTCTGTCTGCCTGCCTGCCTGTCTGTCTGTCTGTTTTTAGGATGCCAGAGGGACCTCGGGGGTGAAAAAGCCAAGCCAAACCCAATGAGTCAATTCCAACCCATAGCAACCCTAGAAGACAGAGTAGAACCGCATCATAGAGTTTCCAAACTACAGCTGGTGGATTCAAACTGCCAACCTTTTCATTAGCAGCTGTAGCTCTTAACCACTACAGCACCAGCACTTGTTGTTGTTGGATGCTGTCGATTCAGTTCCGACTCATAGTGACCCTACAGGTCAGAGTAGAACTGCCCTCATAGAGTTTCCAAGGAGCGCCTGGTGGATTTGAACTGCCGACCTCTTGGTTAGCAGCTGTAGCACTTCACTACCAGGCCACCAGGGTTCCCCTTTAACATCAAACAGATTTTGTTAGCCCCCAAGGTTAGCTTCCCTAAGCTGCCTCTATTTCTATTCCTTTAGTTTTCTGCAATCCTTCTCCCCTTTGGATTCACATGTTCATAGCACCCATCACACTTGCTCAAAGTCTTCCACAAAAGCTCCTAGGGCAAGGACTGGGTCTGTCTTGCTGCCCATCAAGGGTCAGCACTGACCGCAGTTCCAACAGATCCTCAGTTGAATAAATAAGTAGGCTTTAGAAGAAAGTAGAGTACAGTAAAGCTGGTCATCCCTCATGTTTTGTTTCCTGGCTCCACCTTTCATTTCAGCCACGTAGCCTGGCAGCTCCCCACATCAAGCACTTGCTCTTTGTCTCTGCTTCTCTGCCTCGAGGTTCTCTCCAAATCCAGGGAACTCACAGAATGGAGTGAAATAACAACTACACACACAGACACACACACTGGGACAAGCCTCAGGCCATGAAAATAAAGAGATAAGAATCCATGGATAACCACCCAAGGCTCCCAGTCTTTGGGTGGACATGTCTGAGGTGCACCCAACACGGTGCCTCAAAGCTTCTTGTGGTGGAATTAGGCTCCGTTTGCCCTGGTGATGATCTGCTCAGTGATGCTCCCTTTTCTGAATTTCCCTGCTTCCAAGTCATGGTCTTTCTACTCAGGGATTACCTCTCAAATAAACTACATGCAGTAATCCACTCAAAATCACTTTGTTTTCAGGTGCATCGAAGAAATTAGCACTGAGCCCATCACCAGAGTTGTGACTCCCTGAAGTTGGGTACCACCATACCTGGTAGCTCAATGGTTAAGCATTGCATCTACCAACCAAAAGTCAGCATATGGATTCATCAACTGCTATCTAGAAACCCACTAGGACAGTTCTACTCTGTCCTACAGGGTCTCTGTGAGGCAAAACAAACTCAACAACAACAAGCTTGTCTTTTTTGTCATTGTTGTTGAGTCAGGGTCAGTCTAGGGCTTGCTCTCCACAGCCCTATGAATGCTGCCCCCTCCCCTGACCCAATGCTACCTTAGTTGTACCTTCCACTCTTCCTCACTAGCCTGTCATTGAAGCCCAAAATATAAGTGGTCTGTGGTTGTTAGTTGTGGTGTCTCAGGCTTTGATTTGAAGGGAACTCAAACTAAGACGCTGAGCAATTTTAATTGTAGCTGGAAATTCAAAACCTAGACAGATCTGGAATTAGTTTTTCTCTGAGCTGCTCTAAGCACTCCCTGGCCTTCTCCACCAAGAGCTCTATCCACATGACTGTCCTCTGGCTGTGTCACAGAATGTCAGTCCTTTTTGTTTTTGTTTTGTTAAGTACCGTCGAGCTAGTTCCGACTCACAGTGACTAGATGTACAGCAAAAAGAAACACCACCCTCTCCTACATCATCCTCACAATTGTTGTTATGCTTGAGCCCTGTTTTAGTCATCTAATGCTGCTATAACAGAAACATCGCAAGCAATGACTTTAACAAACAAATTTATTCTCTTACAGTCTAGTGGGCTAGAAGTTCCAATTCAGGGCATCAGCTCCAGCAGGTTTTCTTTGTCTGTTGATTCTGAAGGAAGTTCTTGTCATCAATCTTCCCCTGGTCTAGGAGCTTCCCAGCACAGGGACCCTGGGTCATATGGGCATGCTATTCTCCCGTCTTTGTTTCTTGGTAGTATGAGATCTCTGTGTCTCTCCGCCTACTTCTCTCTTTTATATCTCAAAAGAGATTGGCTTAAAACACAATATAATCTTATACATTGAGTGCTGCCTTATTGACATAACTGCCGCTAAGCCCACCTCATTAACATCACAGAGGTACAGTATACAACACATAGAAAAATCACATCAGGTGACAAAACAGTGGACAATCGCACAATACTGGAAATCATACCCTAGCCAGGCTGATACAGCTCAATCTATAACAAGTCTACTGTGATAGCTTCCAGCATCAGAGCCACATGTAAGCCCGCCACAGTATGATAAATGGACAGATGCATGCAGTAGCATTCAATAGGTGCTAATCCATGTTTCCTTTTTTTTAATGTATGAAACTCAGAGGGAAGATCTGGGGGGAGTTTACCACCTTTCTTTTCCTCTTTGTACTGGAGCCTTATCCTGAATAATGGCCCCAGTGGGCAGGGCCATATTCTTCAGTTCAAGCAAGCCACTTGGAATCACGTTGTTGCCACGATCTTCAAAGACACCAAATGTGTCTGCCTGGAATGTGGCACCACCAGTGGAGTCAAGCCAAGGTTCACCACACCCCTTAGAATATTGACCCTCTGACCCAATACTGCCTTACTCTCAACTTCCACATTTCCCCACCAGCATTTAGCAGATAGCCAGAATCCAAAATATAAGTGATATAGTTTGACAGTAATCCATAAGGGTGATTTCCTCTGGTTATCACGACCAGTAGAATAAGATTCTCTTCATCTTCCTGTTGTGGTGAGCTGGTCCTCCTGTCTCCATTTGTAACCCAACATTAATGAGTTTCTTGTTCTTCTCTCCCCACCTTCAAGTGGTTTGATCCAGACATCCAGGCCTTTGCTCAAGCTGTTTCTCAGCTGTGACAACTTTCTTTGCCCCTCTTCAGTTAGGTAAGCCCTCCTCATCATTAGGCATCACCCTCTCCAGGAGGCTTTCCTTCCCCAGGCTCTCTCGGTTCCCCCAGTCAGAGTACTAACTTTACCATACTGAAATTCAGCTTACAGGTCTTCCATTTTCATTAAATGTACAGTCCAACACAGCAGAGTCACATCTTATGCATTATTGGATGCCTAGTATTATAGAGGAAACTCTGGTGGTATAGTGGTTAAGTGTTATGTCTGCTAACCAGAAGGTTAGTGGTTCAAATCTGCTAGGCACTCCTTGGAAACTATGGAGCAGCTCCACTCTGTCCTATAGTGTTATAGAGGAAACTCTGCTGGTGTAGTGGTTAAGTGCCAGAGCTGCTAAGCAAAAGGTCAGCAGTTCAAATCCACCAGGTGCTCCTTGGAAACTGTGGAGCAGTTTTACTCTGATCTGTAGAGTCACTGTGAGTCAGAATTGATTCAATGGCTGTGTGTTTGGCTTAGTGTTATAGAGGAGCACTGGTGGTGCAGTGGTTAAGAATTTGGCTGCTAATCCAAAAGTAGACAGTTCAAATCCACAAGCTATCTCTTGGAAACCATATGGTGCAATTCTACTCTGTCCTATAATGTTATGAGTTGAGTTTGTCCCCCCAAAGTGTGCATCCACTTGGCTAGGCCATGATTCTCTGTAGTGTGTGTTTGTCCACTGTTTTGTCATTTGATATGATTTTCCTACATACTGTAAATCCTGACCTCTGTGGCAGGAATGGGAAACCCTGGTGGCATAGTGGTTAAGAGCTATGGCTGCTAACCAAAAGGTCAGAAGTTCAAATCCACCAGGTGCTCCTTGGAAACTATGGGGCAGTTCTACTCTGACCCACAAAGTCGCTATGAATCAGCATCAACTTGATGGCATTGGGGTTTATGATGAGAATGAGGTAGAATTAGAGGTGGCCATGTTAATGAGTCAGAACTCAATCTACAGGATTAGGTTGTACCTTGAATCAATCTCTTCAAGTTATGAAAGACAGAACTGAGCAGAGAGGAAAGAGATTGTGTTATCACCAGGCAAGAAGAACTAGGAACAGAGCGTGTCCTTTGAACCCAGGGTCCCTATGCTCTGATGTCCCCAGACTGGGGGAAGGTTAATGACAAGAACTGTCACCCAGAGCAAACAAAGAGAGAAAGACTTCCCCTGAAGCTGGCACCCCAAATTTGGACTTCTAGCCTCCTAAATTGTGAAAGAAAAGATTTGTTAAAGCAATCCACTGTGGTATTTCTGCTATTTCTAGAGAACTAAGACACCTAGTGAGGCAGCAATGGGAGCAGTGGTGCTTTGGTTTTCCCCTTCCATGTGGGAGACCACGGTTCAATTCCCAGCCAGTGCACCTCAACTGCAGCCACCATCTGTCTGTCACTGGAGATTTTCACACTGCTGTGATGCTGGACAGGTTTCAGAAACTTTCAGACTAAGATGGACTAGGAAGAAAGGCCTGGAAATCTACTTCTAAAAATCAACCATGAAAACCCTATGGGTAATAACGGCTCAATCCCACTGTGCATGGGGTCGCCATGGATTGGGGACGAGCTCCATTGCAGCTAACAACAATGACAACACAATAAGATAGCAACCGTACAGCATGTTGATTATTCTGCAGCAATGTAACTTTTAGAAAAAATTTGAACTTCTTGCTGGATCAGATTAGAACTCCTTTCCAATCTGGTCCCTCCCACCAAACTGCCTTATGGAATGCCAAAGCCATCCAGTCCCAGCTTGGCCAGAAGAGGCTTGGAAGAGTCTCTAGTCAGAGTATGCAGATGGTCGCTCCCCCTCCAAATACTATTCTGCAGTAAATCTTCCACTGCCCGCTCTGCACTCCCCTCCTGCCCCGAAGCTGGGGAAATGCAGATTACAACAACAGTGTATGAACATCGTCCTAGACTGTAACTTGTCCACCCCTGCAACTGTCTTATTAGGCTGGAACCTGGACCAAAAGGTACGTAATCACAGTTCAGACTTCAACACCTATTGTCAAGCCAATCTCCAGAAAGGTTTTTTCTTGCCAATAGTGAACAGGGAGCGCACATTTTCTAATCCCCAAAATAGTATTGAGTGTTTTGTTCCAAATGAGCAAATTTGAAGCTCAAAAGGAGGCACATTAATGTGTTTTTGTTTGCTATTCCTTAATCACAAGTAAAGTTCAGCACCCGTTGTTGGCCTTTCAGCCATCCAATATCGCAACAGACTTCATTTTGCAAGACATACCAAGTTAGGCAGGACAACCTATGCTCCTGTTATGAGAATTGAGCAGGAAGTAGGGAGCAGCTATTTCCCTGCCTACTCCTAAAGCTAGAGCGCAGGAAGATGATCTAAGAAGACCCAGTGATCCCACCTGAATCCTAACTCTGAGACAATTAGTTCACGGTTAGCTGGAGCTAAGGCAGTGGATTAGTGAATCTAGGTATGGTATATCCAGCAGTGTCACAGTGAGAGTTCTGTGGTGGCACTGACAGGGATGATGACAGTGGGTGTTCAGCTAGCTGCTGTGGTGGCAGTTGTTACATGCATCTGCTTTCCTAGGTTCCTGCACAAGCCTGGTTATGCAGGTCCTCTGTTTATTCTTTGAGCTAACCTGATAGACTTCTTAGAAATTCCTTTAGCGCTGAAACTCACCAGTGTTGGTTTCTGTTGTTTGCAACAACAACAACAACAACAAAAAAAAAACCCACTAAGTGTCGTGGATTAAACTGTGTCCCCCAAAAATGTGTACAGCAGTTTGACTAGGCTGTGATTCCTATTATTTGTTTCCCCTCCGTTCTGTGATTTTCCTATACAGTAAATCCTAATCTCTGCCTGTAGTTAATAGACTGGATTATTAGCTTGGCTATGTTAAAGAGGATTAGGGTGGGAGTGTAATACCCTTACTAAGGGAGTTTCCCCAAAATGTGCCAGTAACACCTTTTGTCCTACAACACACAAAAGGAAAGGAAAGCAAGCAGAGAGTTGGGATCACATAACACCAGGAGCATTGAGAGCACAGTGTGTCCTTCAGACCTGCGGTTGCTGCACCAAGATGCCTTCAGACCAAAGAAAAACTGATGCAACACAGGACCTTATCCCAGGGCTGACAAAGAGGAAAAGCCTCCCCCTGGAGCAGACCCTGAATTCGGACTTGTAGCCTACTGGATGGACTAAGAATAAACTTTTCTTTGTTCAGGTCATCCACTTGTGGTATTTCTGTTACAGCAGTATCAAATGACTAAGGCAATAATTAACACTTTTTTGTTAGCAACTTATGATTTAGCTGTACACATCATCTGCTCGGTTATCTCTTGATGTTTTCCTTTTATCTGTATTGGCTGATAAAAGTTCTTTGGTGTAAGACTAAATGGGCGACTCCCGTCTGGAGGCGAGACAAAAAGGCAGAAAGGGACAGGAGCTGGTTGAATGGACACAGGAAATCCAGGGTAGGAAGGAGGAGCGTGCTGTTACATTATAGGGAGAGCAACTAGAGTCAAATAACAACATGTGTATAATTTTTTTCCGTGACTAACTTGAACTGTAAGCTTTCACTTAAAGCACAATAAAATAGTTCTTTTATATGAATTATTCCTTAGTTTATACTATTTCATTTGGCCATTCATCTTTCAGTCGTATTTGCAGTGTTTTCATATCATAAGGGGATATTATTTTTGTAGTCAAACTGACCAGTCTTCTTCATAAAGGTTTCTGGGTTTTTTATTTTGCATACTTATTATGATCATTAACAACTTTTCTCCACTTCAGACTATTTTTCTCCACTTCACCTATTTTTTTGTTTAACACTCTCGTGGTTTCTATTTCTTTTTTATTTTTCCTATGTTTAATGTCTATTCCTTCCAGTATTTTATTTTTGTGTAATGAATGAGGTGTAGCCCTTGGGTGGTGCAAGCAGTTAAGCACTCAGCTATTAACTGAAAGGTTGGCAGTTCGAATCCACTCAGAGATTCCTTGGAAGAGAAGCCTGGTGATCTACTTCCAAAAGGTCGCCAAAAAAGCCAAGACCATTGCCATCGAGTCGATTCCATCACAGTCAAGACAAATCTCGCAGAAAGTGGTTTTACTCTGACGTACATGGGATAGCCATGAATCGTGATCAACTTGATGGTAAGTGGTTTGTTGTTTGTTTATTGTACTTTAGGTGAGAGTTCACAGCTCAAGTTAGTTTCTCAAGCAAAAATCTATATACGCATTCTTGAGTGAACCTAGCTGCTGTCCGAATAATGTGACCACACATTCTTCTTTTCCGACACAGATTTTCCACCTCCATTCAACCAGCTCCTATCCCTTTCCGCTAGTTTGTTTTTTGTGGTCAGAATGCAGTAAAGATTTTTGCTTTTTCCTCCCTAGATGGCTATCCAGTAGTCCCATCAGCATTTTAAAAAATACTAAGACCAAATCCACAATCATGGAGTCAATTTCAACTCATGGTGACCCCATAGGATGGAGTGTAACTGTCCCATGGGGTTTGCAGAGCGGTAAATCTTTATGGAAACCGATCGCTGCATCTTTCTCCAGCAGAGGGCGCTGCTGGTGGGTCTGAGCTACCATTGAACTTTTGGTTTGCAGCCAAGTGCTTTAACAGGGCTCCCAAGGTTGGCCCAGACCCTTTGAAAAACCAAATCAATAACCACACCAAACTTATCGCTATCAAGCTGATTCTGGTTGATATTGACAGCATAGGACACAGTAGAACTGCCCCATAGAGTTTCCAAGAGTGTCTGGTGGATTCAAACTGTTGACCTCTTGGTTAATAGATATAGCCCTTAATTATTACACCACTAAGGCTGAAAAACCAGTTAATGTAAAATGAGATAAATAAATAAACACTCAAATGGTTAAGAAAAGAAAAATAGTTGTTGTTAAGTCAACCTTGACTAATGGCAACCCCAACTCATGATGACTTGAGTTATGGAGACTCCCTGTATGACAGAAAAGAGCTGCGCTGCATTAAATTTGCAATGGCTGATTCTGGGGATGTAGATCACGAGGGCTTTTCCTGAGGCACCTCTGAGGGGACTTAAGCATCCAAACTCTTGGTTAGCAGTCAAACGTATTAACTATTTGCACTATCCAGGCAGGTTGTCACTGTCGAGATGATTCCTACTCATAGTGACACTATAGAACCCCAAAACTGTAAGATAGTACATCTGTATTGTTATAAACATTTTTTAAAAAATAGTTTAGCCTTTTCCCACTGCTTTAAATGCTACTTTTATCATATACGAAACTCACATGCACTTAAATTTTTTTTAAAAAATTTATTCTTGCAGGTGGTGTGTGTACTTCGTGATTATATATATATGCAGTTGTCCAATTGGTTTCTTTTCAGAGGGGAGGGAGGATGGAGAGGAGGGGACAAGTGTTGCTTGGATGGATGCTGGAAGTAAACAGTGAAATGTAAGAGTGTGCTCTCACAGGGTGAGGAGGGCAGATGGAGTTGCTTTTTATACAGTATATTGAATTGGATTGCAAACTTTAAGTTAATCATAATAAAATAAAAAATAATTTAAATTCTATTCTATTCTTTCCATGGATCTATACATTTCAGGACAACAACCCATTATCATCAAGTTGATTACAACTCATAGCAACCCCATAGGACAGAATAGAACGGCCCCACAGGGTTTCCTAGGCTGTAATCTTTGGGTGACATAGTAGCTACATGCTACAGCTGCTAACCGGGTTGGCTGTTTGAATCCACCAGGTGCTCCTTGGAAACTATGGGGCAGCTCTACTCAGTTCTATAGGGTCACTATGAGTGGGAATCAACTCAGCGGCAGTGGGTTTGGTTTTTTTAATCTTTACAGGAGCAAGCTGCTACATCTTTCTCCCATGGAGCAGTTTGGGTTCAAACTATCAGCCTTTGGGGTAGCAGCCAAGTGCTTGACCACTGTTCCCAGGGCTTCTTACCAGGACAACAGAGGTTAAGGATAGTTTTAAATGTTTGGTAGGGATCCGACTCGACGGCACTTGGCTTGGCTTTGGCAGGGTGATACATCCTAGTTGGTTTTTTTGTTTGTTTGTTTGTTTTTTGGCTGTTTTGTTTAGTTATTATCCAGATGAATTTAATTCCTTGGGGGCATTACCTTACACAGATTAAATTCGGGAAAAATGACATCATTCCAGTATTTATCTTCTTACTTCAAAATACAGCATGTCTTTCTAAAATTATAAAAGAACTCTTTATGTGTGATGGGAGGGAATTATAGTTTCCTTCCATAGGTCTTGGATATCCCTTCATAAGTTTATTCCTATTTGTAGCTATTGTAAATGACTATTTTGATGCCATTATATTTTCTGTTGTTATTTTTGTGACTAGCCCACAGTGAAGTTCTGTTGCTCATTCTCATAATTCTCAGTTGATTTTCCTGAAAAGGCAGTCACATCAATGCATGAGGTAATAACTTTTGTGTATCATCTTTGTACTTGATCTTTTTTTTTTAAATCTAATTGCCCTCTAAAACTCTGTTAAATAATACTGATGAGAGTGGAAAGTCTGCATGTTCCTGACATTAATAGCTGTATTTCTAGTGCTTCACCATTAAGCGTGATGCTTGCTTTTGGTTTGAGATATATATTATTTATAGCATTAAAGTAGTGTCCATTTATTCCTACTTCAGAAAGAGTTATCAGAAATGAATCTTAAATTTTATCAAGTGCCTTTTGGGTATCAACAGAGATGAGCATATCCTTTTTTCTCCTTTGACATATACACCCATCAGACGTTCTTAGTTGCAGACAACGTAAACCACTTTCAGCTGCCTTAATCAAAAAGGAATTTCTAGAAGAAATATTATTGGGCAGCTCACAGGAGCATGAGAAAAGCTTTGGAATCAGATGCAGGAAATCAAGAAAGGCAGATGATAGCTAAGATCCTTCTCCATAAAATCCTGCTTAATGTGTCATGTTGGTCCCATTAGTGAAGTTGGACATCTATCTGCTGCTGCCACCAAAGACAGCACCACAACTGGCCACTTGAAGCCACACTGGTGGACTCTTGATTCTACTGCATGCACCCACTATGTATAATCTGGCCTGATTTCTGATTGTCCTTGAACTTCTGCTATCATACCTTGGAAATTCTAAGCTCAAACTGGAAACATTCATTTGGTTAGCCTAGGTCCTGTGTCTGGGTGTTAGCAGCTGCTAGGAAGTGGGAGAGCCGTCCTATGGCTTCCACAGTGAGAGTCAGGGCTGCTTCCCATCTGTGCTGAGATGCCCCTTTTCCACCAAAAGAAGGTTTTTAATGCTGGGCAACCCAAAAGGACAAATGTTCACTACAACCTATTCATGTAATATAGTCTATTGATAACTTTCCTACCTTCCTGAAACAAACCCCATGTGCTCATGTATTCTATAATTTAAATGTATTGCTGTATCTATTTGCTAACATTTTGTACAAAATTTGCTATCTTTCTAGAAGAGATAGCTTACAGTATGTGGTGGGGGTGGGCATACATATGCATGCAATTTTGAAAAACAATTGTGACATTTTCCTGGTCAGGCTCTGGAATGATGTAAATGAGCCACAAGGTCTGGCAATTAAGTCCATGAGTTTAACTGTTCTAAGTGCTACACACCTCACTGCTGAATATCACTATGATCACCTTCCAAGTACTCCCCTTGGAAAGATATGCACCAATGCCAGTGCCTAGTCCACCCTTTGAAGCAATTTTGGAACTCTTTCTGGAATGGCCATCAGAGCATGTCCTGAATGTCATTCAAATGTCTTCCTTTATCTTCAGGTAAAGAAAAAGTCACTGGTGATCAGATCAGGTGAGTAGGGAGGCTGTTCCAATACAATTATTTGCTTACCGGCTAAAAGCTTCCTCAGAGACAGCTAGACAGTTAAGTTCACAAACTTGCCACTGCGTCGGTGTTTACAACGGCCATTCCAGAAAGAGTTCCAAAATTGCTTTGAACATTGGACTAGGCACTGGTGTCAGTGCATAGCTTCCCAAGGGGAGTGCTTGAAAGGTGACTGTAGTGATATTCACCAATGAGGTATATAGCCCTTAGAACAATTAAGTTCACATACTTCATTGTCAGACCTTGCATTTTCAAATGTTTTAAGAATTCTGTGAATCTGGGGGGTGGACATGTACAGTTGTTTTAAATATTTTGTCATTTCATCTTCAGTATTGGTCTGTGTAGCTTTTCTTTCTCATCTTAGATTTGTTTTAGTAATTTTATTTTCCTACAAAATCACGTATGTTTTCCAATTCATTAGCAAAAGATTACAAGGAGTTATCTTAATATTCTACTTTTTTTTTCCAGTTCAGGACCATGGGTGCAAGTTAAGCATCTTACTCAGTTAGTGATGGTTATCACAAGCGTGTGGTGATGGCCTCCCCATCCCTTTCAATTGTCCCTTGCTAAGATGTTTGCTAAGCTCCCGGATCATAGCCCTCCTCCACAACTCCACCTCCTTACATCCTCTCATCTGTTCTGGGCACCCCTCCTCCAGCTCCTGTGGGCTTTGCTTCTAGGTGCTGCTCCTGTGACCTGCGACTGTCTTCTGAGGACTGCGCTCTGGCTGCTGGTCCCAGCTCACCTAAAACATGCAGAGAGCTGAAAGTTCCTTGGGTTGATGTCTCCTGAGGTGGTCCTTAGCCAATGTCTGTTAGGTTCCCTAAATCAAAACCATTGTCGTCAAGCCATTCCGACTTACAGGGACCCTATAAGACAGAGTAGAACTGCCCCACAACGTTTTCAAGGAGCAACTAGGACTTGCTCTACTGACTTATTGGTTAGCAACCCTACCTGAACCACTGTGCTGCTAAGGCTCCCCTGTCCTATGCACCACTGTGCAGCCCAGCTGCCTTGCCTCCAGGCAAGACAAATTCACTTCTGAAGTGTAATTTACATTCCAGAGTTCCCAGCAGGTTTAGGCTGAAAGCAGTCTTTCGGGACCTTCCTCAAAATTACCTCTTTGCTTGACTTTTTCCTCTTCCTTCACAGCTTCCCCTTCCCTGCTCCTTACCAGTTTCTTCTGGAAACACTTTCATAATAAGTCACTTGCACATGAATTTCTGTCTGGGAGGCTGGCTCTGGGAAGCCAGCCTAACACAAAGATGAACTAGCTTATAAGCTAGTTCCTGCCCCTGGAGATTAGCATTTCGGCTAAGAAACTACGCTCCAATACCTGGGCGTTGAAACACATGTTCAGTGGTAAAATTCCCACCTTCCCTGTGGGATGCTGTCGTATGCTGTTGTGTTGATGCTGACATACGGTGACCTCATGTGTTACAGAGTAGAACTTCTCCCATAGGGTTTCCTAGGCTGTAATCTCTACGGGAGTAGATCGGAGGTGCGTTTGAATCAATGACCATTTGGCTATCAGCTAAGCACTTAATCACTGCATTACTTGGGTTCCTTCCCCAGGATTCAATTCCCAGCCCCTGTTCCTCATGTGCGGTCACCACCTCTCTGTCATTGGTGGCTTGCATGAACAAATTTCAGCGGAGCTTACAGATTAAGCCGGACTAGGGAGAAATACCTAGCAACCTACTCCAAAAATCGGCAAATGGAAACTCTATGAAGTCTGACCCCCAACCTGTCATGCATATGGTGCGGGACCTGTCAACGTTTTGTTCAATTGTGCATGGGGTTGCCATGAGTTGGGGGCATCACCGAACAACAACATGGTGCCATTGCCTTTGGAATCTTCTGACCCAGAGACTGCCCTCCTTTCTGTGGGAGAGTGTCACCAAGATGCACATAAGCCTCCACTATCTTTTCCTCTTCCACAGGCTGGTGATTACTTGCACTACCATCTCCAAAAGCCTTCTGCTCTGGATGACACTGCTCTCCTGTATTCATCCCCAAACCAAACCCGCTGCCACCAAGTCGATTCCAACTCACGGAGGCTCTTCAGGACAGAGTAAACTGCCCCCAGAGAGTTTCCAAGGAGTACCTGGTGTATATGAACTGCCAACCTTGTGATTAGCATCCGTAGCACATAACCACTATGCTGCCAACATTTCCTTGCACATCCCCCAGTAAGCAGCTTGTTGTGCAGCACTCTCTCTTCATGCCTTTTTTCTTAATCAATGTCAAGTTCCCTCCACTACATGGTCAAAATAAAATAATGGTGAGATTCATTCCGTAGTAAACATTTGATGAGTGCTTGCATGCTTGCTACGTGACAGTTGTCTGCTCAAGACATCTAGAGACACAAGAGTGAAAATAAAAAGTGCTTGCTGGTGGAATTTCTATTCTAGAGACAACAGAAAAAGGCAAATAAGCAAGCAAAAATAGAATGTAATATAACAAGATGTATTATATTACTCAGCCAGTGGGAGGAATGCAGTCTTGATATATACTACAATGTGGGTAGAACCAGAAGACATTATTCTGAGTGAAATAAGCCAATCACAGAAGGACAACTATGTAAGGCTATATTTATACGAAAAGACAAATGTGTAGACAACAAATATGTATTAGTGGTTACCAGGGGTAGTGGGAAAAGGGAAACTGTGATTAACAATGATAGAAATACCACTTTAAGGATGGGGGTGTACAATCTATTATTTTAATTGCTGTCAACAAGTTCTACACCTGCGTAATTGTGTGATAGATATATTTATATATGTAAAGAAAAAGAGTAGCTGCTGAGGCTGTTGATATACAATAAAAATCCTCATGGGATTTGGTTTCTCGGTTTGGAGGTTTAGGGTCATGATTACACATGATTGTCCCGTTAATTATTCTAAAAACATGTTTAGTATTTCTGTTCTACCTCCTAGTTTGCTGCACAATGCTTGAGCTGCTTAAAAGCTTGCAAGCAGCCATCCAAGGCACAACGATTGGTCTCCCTTTACCTGGAGCAATATCAGAAAAAGAAGAGTCAGGAATAGGAGGAAGATATGGAATACATGCCTAATTGCCTCCATGAACAAATGCTTCCATTGCCATGAGACCGGAATTGGATGGTGCCCAGCTACCATTACTAAATATTTTGATCACAGATTCTATGAAAGAATCTTGATGAGAAAGGGGAAAATACGGAACAGAATTTCAAATTCTCGTGGACTCCATCCAGAATTTCTGGAAGCAGAGGGGCTGGGTGAACCCCCGAAGTTATTGCCCTGAGATAATCTTTAAACCTTAAACCAAAAATATCTGCAGAAATCTTGAAATTAAACCAAACAGTTGTTTAGCTTACCTAGTTAAAAAAAAAAAAAAAAAAAGTCAGCCTTGACTATTATACTCTTTTAAGAGCTATCTGTACTGGATCCAAGTGACAACAGCAACTTGAAAAATTAGCTGGGAAACTTAGGAGGCACTGAATTTCTATTAATGTGTAAGGAAGAACTTAGAAAAGGGGAGGTTCATGCTTGCACAACTCAAAGACTGTAGCCAGTGTTACTAAACAAAAGATGTGGAAACCATCAAATGGGTACATGTTTTGCTCTGTATATTCTCAACAACAACAGAATAAATAAAATTATATAAAAAATAGGGGGCACAAACACATTTAACTTACAGAAATAACAAAAGAAGCTAAGACACAAATGAAGTAATGCCTTTCAAATAATAAGGGAAAACTACTTTCAATCTAGAATTTTAATCCCAGACAAACTGTAAATCCAGTGGAAGGACTGATCACAGATTCTATGACCTGCAACGTCTCGAAAAAACATGCTTCTCATGACTTCATGACTCCTCGCGACTTTTCAGGAATTTATTGGAAAATATAATCAAACAGAATGAGGGACCAAATTGTGATGACTCCCCAGACTGCCAGGGCACAGAAAATCTAATACAGAGAAAGGTTAAAGAAAATTCCAGAGTATCTACACAACAGCCAGTTCAGACTGAGCAAAATTACACAAGACTCCAGGAGAGATATGTCCAAGGATGCAAAAAGTGAAATGTGACGTGTTTGGCTACATGAAAATGTATTTTCAGCAGGATTTTGGAGTTCTGATTGAAAGTTTAAAAATAACTAGTGAAAATGACATAGAAAACTGAATGCACAAAAACAAGTAGCTCCAAGAAAAACACAAAAGTTGACCAAGAGAGGAAATGTAATCATAGTATGTGACACAGATCAGTATGGAATAATATTTGCAAAGGCATCATAGCATAAAATACTAAGTTAAATAAAAACTGTGCTTTAATTAGCCAGGTTGAGTGGGTGGCAGGAATGTGCCGTGCTAAATTCTTTTCTACACTGTGGCTGTCACCGCTAGTTTCCCACCTAGTATTTATTCTCCCCTTATGATTTGCGAATAGAACTGACTTTGTTTGGAGCGATAACCCAGCCAATTTAAAAATCCCATTTTCACCTCCCCTGCAGCTGGGAGTAGTCAAAAACAGTTTTAATCACTGAAATGAATTAGAAGCCTGTAGGACAGGTTTTCTTTCCTGATTTCAGTGCTATCCTTTCCACCTGTCACTTGTCTCTTTTTTCTTCCACGAAAGCAGTGTCCACCCCGGGGTTGCAGCCAGCCATTTGTGACCCTGAGGATGAAAACCACATCTAAGGATGGTGAAGACTACCCTTCTGTCAGTGTCTCCTGCTGTGATAGTTTGCATATTGAATAAGCTGGCAGCCAGATCACCCACTGTGGTCAGGTCTAAGAAGGGCTTCCAGACTGACAGACTAGGAAAGAAATGTCTGGTGATCTAGTTCTGAAAGTTAGCTGATGAAAACCCTATGGCTCACAACAGAATATTGACAGATACAGTATTGGACGATGAGTTCCTTAAGTTGGGAGGCACTCAAAAGACACAGTGACAGCAATAACGAAGTTAAGCACGCCAACGATTCTGAAGACTGTAGGACAGAACCAAGTTTCTTTCTGTTGTACACTGAGTCACCATGAGTTGGAACTGACTTAACAGCAATTAATAAAACAAGAATAGTAGAGTGGGGAACAAAAAAAAAAGAGACCAGTCCTCGATAACTTCCTTGAACTGCTGCACTAGCTTCTATGTACCTGTTCTCCATTTGTGTAAGTTTTGCTAATTTGAGAACACTATAAATAAATGGAAGCACGTAACGTGTAATATTTTGAGATTTTATTTTTTCATTATGCATAATACTCTTGAAATCCATCCAAATTATTGCATAAATCAACAGTTCATTCCATTCCTTTTTGCTGAGTGGTATTCCATTGTACAGAAATAACACACATGGAGTTGGTTTCGCCATCCTTCCACTGAAGAACAATTGAGTCCTTCTTAGTCTTTAGTATTATGAATGAAACTTTATGAACCTTCTTGTACAGTATTTTGTATGAGCATAAGTTTACACTTGTCTGGGAAAAATGCCCAGAGGTGTTGCTAGGTTGTATGACAAGAGCATGTTTAGTTTTATTTAAAAAAACAAAAAACTACCAAACAATTTTCCAGAGTGGATGTACCATTTTACATCACCAAAGGTCCAGTTTCTCTGCATCCTTTCCAGTAAACATGGGTTTTTAATATATGTATTCAGAGTTATACAATTTTCATCTGAGCACTGCTTTATTTGTTTCCTTCAGACACAGCTGTTTAAGTCACAGTTTATTGGGGACCATAGTACTTAGAGCTGAATGACATATTACTAGCTCTTTTCTGCATGACTCCAGGAGGTACCACTAACATCATGGCCTAGAGTTTTAAAAGCAAAAGTTGAAAGCTTCTATTAGATACCTTCAATTCAGTTAGAGAGTGCTTTAGTCAACCAGTGCTGCTCTAACAGAAATACCATAGAGTGGATGGCTTTAACAAAGGAAGGTGTATTCTTAACAGTCCGGTAAGCTACAAGCCCAAATTCAGGATGTCCACTTCAGGGGAAGGCTTTCCCCCTTGTTGGCTCTGGAGGAAAATCTAGTACTGCATCAGTCTTTGTCCAGGGAGCATCTTGGCACAGGAACCTCAGATCTGAAGGACGTGGTCTTCTCCTGATGCTGTTTTTTCTTTATAGGTGTGAGGTTCCCAATTCTCTGCTTGCTTCTCTTTCCTTTCATCTCTTGCAGGATGAAAGGATTAAAGGTGGGGCAAGCCGTACTCCAGGGAAACTCCCTTTACAGTGAAGCAGGGAGGTGATCCCATGAAGGGATTTACAGTCCCACCCTAATCCTTTAACATACAGCATAGGGAAACCACAAAATGGAAGACAGTCACAAGATACTGGGAATCATGGCCCAGCCACATGGCTACCCATAGTTTCAGGGGGACACAATTCAATTCATGACAGGGAGGAAAAAACTATATTGGAACAATCTGGAGAAAAAGGAGGAATCTTTTCAAAAATGTTATTTTCACTTATATTTTAATGAAGACTTGCTAGTTGAATGGAATAAGAGAAATGCCTAAAGATGAAGAGGAATTAGGTATACTTGCTAGCCATTAAAAAAAGAATAAATTACCTCTGCAGATTTGCATTGCAAGATTGCTACAATCTGTAGTTAAGTTAAAAAAAAAAAAAGCTGACAGAAACATAATATAAGCCCATTTAGGCAATTAAGTACTGTTCTGTACTTACGTAAATTTTTAACTCAAGAAGAATACACAAAATTGTTAATAATGAGATGGAACTTTGTGTCTGAGTTAAGTGGCTCTCAAGAGACAGTTTCATTTTAATATTTAACATTTTTACCACAATTAATACTATCAAACAAAATTTAAGTGCATTTCAATTTTTTAAGAATAGGTAACTGAAAAAAGCATTAACAGCTATTGAAATAGCAAAACCCTTGGTAATCTAAATTTATTATTTGCTAAGAGATGCTTAAAGACACTGTGAAGATCAATCAATTCTGAGTAAGCTCCTGACTGGACCAAGGAGCAACCAACCATCAATTTCATCAGTGGGTGAATTACAAACGTGGAAATGCACATATTATGTCAACAGACACGTACTGTTAACTATTCTACTCTTAAGTTTTTTATTTTAAAATTTAGTTAAAAATAGCACATTGAGCACAAAATCTTTTTTATTTTATTTGATAAAAACAGACATGAAAGCCTGAAATTTCTAGTCTATATTCTCACTTTGACAGGTTCCTCTCCATCCTTCTTACTACATCCATCCTGAAGCTGTGAAGGGCATTTCAGAAGATGTCATTCCGTTAGAGACCTCCCGAAAGAAGAAACCATGTCTGCCTCAGTGACTGCTGTCCGCGGTGCTGATCACCTGAAATCAGCTTCCTGCAAGAAAAGAAGCAGCAGAAAAAATCATGTGACATTCACACAAGGGAGACTGTAAGGATTCTGATTCCTGCCTCCCAGTGATCAAGGAGAGTAGGATTCTCAAAAATACTGAGTTAATGAGCATGTACATAAAACAGCCTTGGTCACATCCTGATAGAGGAAGACAATGTTCACAAGAACTGAAGGACATCATTCTAGAGTGGTAGGAATCCTGGAAAGATTCAGAGTGGGTAGCTAGTTTATTTACCCCACTGGGTTTCCACGCTTTCCAGTCCTGTGCCCCTGAAGCTCAAGCCTTAGAACTTCCTAATAGCAGTTTAACTCAGCTTGCTGAACCACTTAAGCCTCCTTTTAACTCTCAAGAAGATTTAAGTTTTTCTCCTATTTCTCTTGACTGACCTCCTGAGTCACTGAACTCTAATAGTGATCCTCTAAAACCTATAAACTGCACAGAGATATTACAAAAAGTTCTAAGGGGCAGAGATAAATTTTAGAAAAAGTGATACACTGAAGAAGCTAAGAGACAAGAGTGTTTCAATGAGATAACTGTCAACTGCAAATGCCAAGGAAGGCAAAATAAGGGGATCATAAAAGTCTAGATACTTTTGCAACTCATAATTCGTTCCTGTTGCTCTGGTTTGCTTGGAAGAGAACACCCTCTCCTCACTCTCAGCCCATGTGTTTTTTCATGAAACTGACTCTACCATAGGGTCAAGAGGTGGATCCTGTGACACAAATCTAAGGTAATCAGCAATTGTCGTTATTCTAGTTATGGTGTACAGGTAGCAGCTGGGACATGCCTCAAGCAAGGCAATGAAGCCCACCCAGGAACACTGGTGCTAGATTCACTTATGTATATGTGGAGACCGTCTTGCAGCTACATTGGCCAGAAAATGGAGTGAAAAGTAGGACGAAGACTTAAAGGCAGAGAAGCTAGGTCCTGGTGACATTTTTTTTTAATCCAGGTTCAAACTAAACCTAAGGGAAACCCCCCTGAACGTGAGCTAATTTGGTGCATGTTTAAACCTAAGTCACTTAAATGCATTTTGGTTCGAATGTTTTCAGTGTCCAACATTCTACGTGAATTAGAGTAAGATTGGAAATAAGTACCAGAAGTGGGATGTTTCAGATGATGTAGGAAAAAATTCAGGATTGGCAGGGTCAAGTAGGTGGGATGGAGGGCAGCAAAAACTCCTCTGACACAGCTGGGAAGGTGGCAAGTCTTTCCATGTGTTAGCAGAAGAGCCAGAGAAACTCTTTCCAGGGGAACCTTTATATACTCCAAGAGGCAGTTTCTTGAGCAGAATGATGGGACACGGAGTGGTTTAAATTCATAGAAGGTATGTGTCAGGCTCCTATCCTTTCACCTTGATCATTCAACCTGTGTGTTGAGCAGTTAACCCAAGAAGCTAGTCTATATGAAGCAGAACAAGCCATCACGATTAAAGGGACTGTCATTAACAACCGTGCTTGCTGAAAGTGAAGAGGACTTGAAGTACTTACTGATAAAGATGAAACAGTACAGCCTTCAGTATGGATTATATCTCAACATCAAGAAAACAAAAGTCCTCGCTACCGGATTAAGAAGCAACATTATGATGAACAGAGGAAAGACTGAAATTGTCAAGGATTTCATTTTACTTGGATTCACAATCAAAACCCATGGAAGCAGCAGTCAAGAAATCAAATGGCATACTGTGTTGGGTCAATCTGCTGCAAAGACCTCTTTAAAGTGCTTGAAAGCAAAGACATCATTCAGAATCAGAGATGAGAAAGCAAGAGGGGAAGGGAAGCTAGGTCACCAGAAATAGACTGAACAGAATGGAAAAAGTTGTAAAAAAAACCTGTTAAATGGTAACCTAATTTGCTGAGTAAACTTTCACCTAAAACAGACACACACACACACATACACATAATGTCACTTTGAGAACTAAAGTGTATCTGACCCAAGATATGGTATTTTCAAATGTCTGATACGCATACACAACTAGACAATGAGTAAGGAAGGTCAACGAAGAATTGGTATCTTTGAATTACAGTGTTGGCAAAGAACATTGACTATACCATGAACTGCCAGAAGAAGGAACAAATCTGTCTTGGAGAAAGTACACTCAGAATATTCCTTAGAAGCAAGGATGGCATCAGGAGAGACCAGTCCCTGGAGAAGGACATCATGCTTGACAAAGTAAAGGGTCAGAAAAGAAAAGGAAGACCTTCAATGAGATGGACTGACACAGTGGTTTCAGCAATGGATTCTGTCATGTCACAATTGTCAGGATGGTGCAGGACTGGGCAGCATTTCCTTCTGCTGTACATAGGGTTGCTGTGAATCTGAACTGACTCCACAGCACCCCAACAACTACAGCAACAATATTAGTAATCGATTGTTACAGAACACAGTATGACCACAGCACCTGCAAGCATTTGGGAGTTGGCTAACAATCATGTTGGTCTTGACTGTGCCTGCCATAGAGAAAAACAAAAGAAGGGTAGTAGTGGGAAGATGGTGAAAGGTTGCAATTTTATATAAGATAGCTCGGGAAGTTCTAACATTGCAGCAAAGACCTGAAGGAGGCAGAGAATAATATGTAATTATCTGGGTATATGTGTTGGGGTTGGGAGTTAGCTGGACAGGTCTGACAGAGGACACACCAGTATCAAGCCCTGAGTCAGGAGGATGTCAGTCATATTCAAGGAACAGCAAGGATACCAGAGAGGATAAAGGAGAATGAGCCACAAGTGAGTGGTAAGAGAGAAGGGCAGAGTTATAATACCCCCACCCAAAAAATCCACAGCCAGTGAGTCATTTCTGACTCATTAGGGCCTTTGGTAATAATCACAAGGGCTTTGGCTTTTACTCTGTATAAAACAGGAAGCTATTAAAGAAATTCAAACAGAGGAGACATGATCTAACTTCAATAAATCCCTTTGGCTAATGTACTGACAATAAGCTATAGGAGGCAGAGAATAGCTAGGATGTCATGCTAGCAATCCAGGTGAGGGACGATGGAAGAATGGAGTAGGGTGATGCCTCAAAACACGGGGACAAGTGGTCGGATATTAGACGTATTTCATAAATTTGGACATTAATGCTTCCAGAGGGAAAGGAAGTTGCTTAAGGTCTTACAATGGCAAAAGATGGTTTATAGACCCAATGTCACTTTCTTTTCACTCTCTATCGAAAGTAATTTTACCACTTGGATTATTCATCCCTTATGCGGGTATCTTGACAGAAGGCCTGCTTCCCTGCAGCTGAGGAATGGAGGGGCCTCTCTCTATTTGCAACAGGTTGAATTGTGTCCCCCCGAAATGTGTGTCAGCTTGGCTAGGCTATGGTTCCCAGTGTAGTGTGGTTGTCTTCCATTAGGTGATTTGATATAATTTTCTTATGTGTTGTAAATCCTAATTTCTAGCTGTGGTTAACGAGGCAAGATTAGGTTATGTTAAAGAGGATTAGGGTGGGATGTACGTCCTTACTCAGGTCAAAGCCCTGATCCGATGAAAGGGGAGTTTCCCTGGGGCATGACCTGTGTCACCTATTATCTTACAAGAGATAAAAGGAGAAGAAAGCAGAGAGACAGGACCTCATACCACCAAGAAAGAAGAGGCAGGAGCAGAGCACATCCAGAAGCCCAGTGCTGAGAAGTTCCTAGACCAGAGGAAGATTGATGACAAGGACATTCCCCCAGAGCCAACAGAGAGAGAAGGCCTTTCCCTAAAGCCATTGCCCTGGACATGGACTTCCAGTCTCCTAAATTGTGAGAGAATAAATTTCCCTTTGTTAAAGCCATCCGCTTATGGTATTTCTGTTACAGTATCACTAGATGACTAAGACATCATCCCAAATACTGAACTTCCTTGGCCTCCAAGGGCTTCTTGGCATTCTCCAAGTGGGACCTAGGAAGATGAGGGTTGATTCCCAGCCACAGCAAGATTCTCATGCTGATTTGTAGATAAATGTGCAGACTTGGTGGAAAAAAAAAAAAAAAGCCGGTTTGAATGAAAATTCTGTATCTACTGCTCTCTTAATGGTAAGCAAACAATAAACTCAGTCTGGGTCTTGGCCCCTCATCTCTGAAATGGAGGTAATAATAACACAGGAACAACAAGGCAGCAATGGCATAGTGGAAAAACAAAAATCAGAATCGTATTCATGAAAGAAATCAGACACAAAGAAGTATATACTGTGTGAATCTGTTTACATGAATTTTAAGAATCAGGAAAACTAGTATTTGGTGATATAAATCAGTCTTGTGGTTGTCTACAGGGGAATTTAGTGGAAAGGGGTTTGAAGGAACTTTATGAGCTGTTAGAAATGCTCTATGCATCATTCTCTATTTACACAACTATGTACATTTACCAAAACCCATTAAATTGTACTCTCAAGACCTGTGCATTTCATTTTTTACACATACCTTAGCTAGATTTTTAAAAAGAAGCCAGTCCATCTAAATTCACTCCATACTATACTTCGCTCTGACTTCAACTCTTTGGTATCAACTAGTTTGCCATCTTTTATTACTTCTGTGGCATGTGTGATGCTAATACACACATGCATTATTAGTTATTGATCGCTATTGAGTGGGCCGCTGACTCCTGGTATGCCCATGCCCGACAGAACAATAGAACCAAACTAAGCCCAGCCCGGCACCACCCACTTGGTTGGTTGCTAATCAGACCATTGTGATCCATAGGATTTTCAGAAGTGGATTGCCAGGCCTTTCTTCCTAGTCCATCTTACCCTGAAAGCTCCACTGAAACCTGTTTAACACCATAGTAACAGAAAAACCTCCACCAACGCACTGGTGGTGGCTGTCCCTGAGGTGCCTCGACTGGGAATCTATGCTGGGTCTCCTGCATTGAAGACAATTAAACCACTAAACCACCAAGCACACGCATACACCCAATACATGTTTACAAGGACAGCCAATTAAGTTTGCAAACTCATCCTAGCAAAAGTGCTGCATAACTTATCACTGCATATCATTATGATCACCTTCAGAATATTCTCCACTGGGAGCTATGCACAGATGCCAGGGGCTAGTCTGCCCTTCAAAGCAATTTTGGAACTCATTTTCTGGAATGGCCATCAGAGCTGTTGTCATATTACCCTTGATGTCCTGAATGTCATCCAAACGTCTTCCTTTCAAAATTTACTTTTGTTTTGGGTAAAGAAAAAAATCACTAGGGGGCAGATCAGGTGAGTTAGGGAGGGTGTTACAACACAGTTATTTGTTTACTGGCTAAAAACTCCCTCACAGATGACTATAAAATTAAGTTTGCCAACTTGCCACCATGCCACTGTGCACAATGGCCATTCCAGAAAGAGTTCTAAAATTGCTTTGGAGAGTAGACTAGATGCTGGCATTGGTGCATAGCTTCCCAAGGTGAGTACTTCAAAGGTGACCATAGTGATATTCAGCAATGAGATATGTAGCGTTTAGAGCAATTAAGTTCATGGACTCAATTGTCAGACTCATATGTATATATTCATTGTAGGAAAATGAACCACAACCAAAAACCAAACTCATTGCCCTTGAATCAATTCCAGCTTACAGTGGCCGTATATGACAGAACTGAACTGCCCCATGGAATTTCTAAGGAGCGCCTGGTGGATTCAAACTACTGACTTTTTGGTTAGCAGATGTAGTTCTTAACCATTGTGCCACCAGGGTTTCTGAAAAACAAGAAAACAGAGATAATTAAAAAGTAAAATCACCTGTAAACCTACCCCTGTAGATAAGATCTTTTTAAAAAATTTTGGTAAATTATATACATTGTTCTGTAACCTGCTCTTTTCTTGTAACTATTTGCTTTTACCCTGCCTATCAAACTTGGTATTGGGGATTGAATTGTGTACTTGCAAACGTGTGTGGGAATCCTATTTAAAAACAGGCCTTTCTTTGTTATGGTAATGAGGCAATTATGAGTGTAGGGTGTGTCCTAAACCTAATCACATCTGAGTTATAAAAAGCAGAGATTAGATACAGAGGCACAAACCAACCAGGGAAGACAGATGCTACGTGACAGTCACCTGCAAGCCAAGCAACCAAAGAATGCCAGGGCTACTGACAAGGAAGGAATTCACCTAGCTGACACACTGATTTGGGGACTTTTAGCCTTCAGAGCTGTGAGAAAAGAAATTCCTGTTCTTTAAAGCCATCACTTAAGGTGTTTCTGTTACAGCAGCACTAGGTCATCTAGACAGTGGGTAAATACATTGACCCCAAACAAAACAAACCTTACTCGTAGGAATTTATACTAAAGAAATAAATCAGAGAGGTACACAAAAACTATTACATAGGGAATTATTCACAGTAGTGAAAAATTGAAGACAACTGTCATGGATTGAATTATGTGCCCCCCCAAATTTGTCTGGGTCATGATTCCCAGCATTGTGTTACTGTGCTCCATTTTGCGATTTGCCTATGTTGTCCATCCTCATCTCTGACTGTGGTTAATAGGGTAAAAATGGATTATGTTAAAGAGAATCAAGGTAGGACTGTAACACCCTTGGAAAGCCTGGTGGCATAATGGGGTGAATGCTACAGCCGCTAACCAAAAGTTCAGCACTTCAAATTCACAGGCACTCTTTGGAAACTGTATGAAGTAGTTCTCCTCTGTCATACAGGGTATCTGTGAGTCAGAATTGAATCTACGTCAGTGCGTTCTTTTGGAGTAACACCTTACCAAGGTCACATCTCTGATCCAATGTCAAGGGAAATTCCCTGGGGTGTGGCTTGCATCACCTTTTATCCTACAAGAGCTGAAAGGAAAGGGAAGTAAGCAGAGAGTTGAGGACCTCATACCACCAAAAAAGCTGTGCCAAAATGACAGCACATCCTTTGGACCTGAGGCTTCTGTGCTGAGATGCTCCCAGACCAAGGAAAATTGATACATCACAGGACTTTCCTCCAGAGCTGACAGATAGAAAAAGCCTTCCCCCAGAGCTGACACCTTCAATTTGGTGTTGCAACCTACCAGACTGTGAAAGAATAAACTTCGCTTTGTTAAAAGCATTCGATCGTGGTATTTCTGTTACGGCACTAGACTCCTAAGACAACAATCTTAAAATACATTCATAGATTCATTACATAAACTAAGTGAAGGAAATACTCAGGTAAATTCCCATCTTGACAAGGAACATTGCTTATAATATATCATAAAATGTAAAAACTGGCTGTAGTTTACAATGAGAATATAACTGTGTATTACTTACTATTAGAACAAACATAAGAAATAAAAGAACAGTATGTATACACACACATACACACAGACGGACACATACCAGGTGAGAGAATATCTACGTACGTGTGTATGTACGTATACGTACATAAATTGCAAGGATGTACATCAAACTGTTAACTGTAGTTTCTCGGGGGGGTGGCAGATTGTACGAAGATCTTCATTTTCTCTTTATCATTTGAATTCTTTACAGTGACCATGTATTTACAATCAGTCTGAAAAAAGGTTGAGATTTCTTCAGATCCTTTCTTTGTAAGGTGGATATCCCTGGTGGCATAATGGTTCAGTGCTAACCAAAAGGCTGGCAGTTCAAATCCACCAGGCACTCCTTGGGAATTCTATGGAGCAGTTCTACTCTGTCCTGTACAGTCACTGTGCATCAGAATCGACTCAACAGCAAAGCCTTTGGTTTTTTTAAGTTGCCCTCCAAAAATTCCGCGCCTGTTTCCACTCACACGGACAAGAAGGTGTTCTATCCCTTTGCTGCTCAAGGTGTGGTCCTTGACTCTCAAGCCCTAGCTCTTACCTAGTATTCAGAATCTGCATTTTAACTAGATCTGCAGGTGCTTCATAGGCACCTTAAAGTCTTAGAAGCTCTGGGCTAATCCTTCCAGGCTCTGGGCCTCAATTTCTTCCCTAATCAAAGGGGCTGTGGTCCCTTCCAGTTGCAATTTTTCTAACCTGATTTCATGTAGTTAATCTACATGAGGCCCTGCGAGAAGGCAGCTGAAGAGACCAAAGGATGAGGGGCCTGGCAAAAGAGCCCCTGAAGCCCACAGCTGGAAGTGGGTGGACACTGAAGCAGCCCCACTCTCTCGGTCAGGGGGAGATGGAGGGTAAGATGCTGGCCACCGCCTGTAGAAGGATGCTTGAGATTCCTCCAGGTGATGGGTCAGGGAGGGCTCCTGTTACCCGGATGACAGCAGAGGGCGATGCCGCAACAAGGCAAAAAGGGACGCTGCGAGATAATCCGTTGGAATGCAGGGTGCAGGCTGACCTCGGGGAGGCAGCAAACTCTGCGCCTCGCCAGAGGGAAGGCACAGCAGCGCACATCTGGCTGGGTCGAAGAGCGTCCTCAATGCGGCAGGGGGCGCTGCGGAGCCATGGTCCCTGCTGGACAGACACAAACTCAACAGCCAGTGGAATCTACCTGAACAGGTGAGGGCGGAGTATGAGGGGGCAGGGCCACGAGGGCGGGGCTGAGTCCGAACCTCAAGAACCTTGGACACAGCACCCTGGGGATGCTCTTGTTGTACCAGGAGCAGAACTGAGCTCTCTCAGATCGCGCAAACGCGAGACCCGGACCCTTACGAACCGAGTGAGGTGAGTTTAGCTGAGTCCCGTCGGACTAGTTCGGGGAGATTAGCACTGAAGAGGCCTCTGGGCTTTTCGCAAGCCGACCGACCTGTCGGTGGCCACGCAGGCATCAGTCCCCGGTCGCCTCGCGGAGATCGGGATGCCGGGCCGCCTTGCGAAGGAGATTGAGGTTCAGTTTTCCGGCGTCTACCCACGCCGTGGTGTGGGGGCTCAGAGTCGAAGCACCGGTAGTTGCTGAGATGCTCGCGAGGGTCTGGGACGCGCTTTACCTGTTCTCACCTGCCCAGGGTCTGCCCAGCTGTGCCGTCCAGGCTCTGCTGAGGACGCGATTGTTCAGTGGACTTGACCGCGATTGTTCGATGACCTCTGGGATGTTTCCTCTGAGTGATTGTTGTTGCAGAAAGAAACAAACGCCCAAAGGCGCTCGGTTGAATTTTCCCGGACAGCTGCGGCCACCGGATGCGCCCAGTCGGGTCTTCGCCTGCGGGGTTTGCAGGGTCTGCGGGGTAGCCAGGCTGGGAGGCACCCGGACCTGCAGGCGCGCGGGTCCAGCACTCGGAGCCTGGGACTGGAATTCCGCACAACGTGGTGGACAGGCAGCGTCGGGGACCAGCGCTGCTGGTCCGCGACTCTCCTGCCCACCGGACTCTCCTGCCCACCTTCTGTCGCAAACTCGGCCCTCTCCTTGGGACAAATCTCTCACTCCTCCGTAAGCTCCAGGTTCCTTCACAGTGTCCTGGAGGGTAGGCGAAGGGGGTACAGTAGAGAGTCCCTCAGGAGCCAACCAAAACTCTAAACCCACTGCCACTGAGTGGACTGAACACTCAGCGTGCAATTGCTTCACCGAGGTTCCAAGGCTGTAAATCTGGAGGGAAGCGGACTGCCACTTCTTTCTTTGCCAGGGCAGCTGCTGGTTTCTAACCGACCGTCTTTCAGTTAGTAGCCAAGCGCTTCGCCCACTGCGCCACCAAGACTCTTGTCCCGAACCGCGGCTCTGGAATTTGAATCATCTGACGTCTTCCTGTCTTTGTAGCTTTAGGCAAGTTACCGTTGGGTAATTTGTGAAATGGGGATGTTAATAGTAGTTCATGTAATTCTGTTGTTGTCAGACTCCCTGTGAAGTTGATTTCAACTCTTAAAGACCCCATGATACAGGGTAGAACTGCCCCATAGGGTTTCGTAGGCTGTAATCTTGACCTGTGGCTATAAACCCAAAGGAAACCCTGGTGGAGTAGTGGGTTAAGCGCTACATTTGCCGATCAAAAGGTCCGCGGTTCACATCCGTTTAGGTGCTCCTTAGAAATTCTAGCGGGGCAGTTCTCTCATCTCTAGGGTCTTTATGAGTGGGACTCTTGGAAACTCTATGGGGGCAGTTCTACTCTGACCTCTAGGGTCATTATGAGTGGGACCCCATGCCAGTGGGTTACTTTTTTTTGGTTACAAATTCAAATGGACTCTACTGCAAGGAGTTTGGTTTTTGTTTTTGCTTGTTTTTTAAATCTCCACCCGGGCAGATCGCCAAATCTTTCTCCTGTGGAACCGCTGCGTGGGTTGAACTGCCAACCTTGCAGTTAGCAGTTTGCAACAGAGTACTTAACTGCTGGGCCACAGGGTTCTTACTAAGGATTAAATAAGATAATGTATAAACAGGGTTTGGTAAGATGCCTGGGAATAGAGTTAAGGAAAAACAAAACAAAAAAAAATCCCATTGTCATTGAGTAGTTTGCAACTCATACAGATCCTGTAGGACAGAGCAGAACTGCCATACAGTATCCACGGAGCCAGTGACCTTTTGGGTAGCAGCCATGCTCTTGACTTTTGCATCACCAGGGATCCCGAGATCAGAATAAGGTATCAATGAATGGTCACTGCAAGTATTGCTTGCGGTAGTTATTAGAGCAGCATAACTAGAAGTTAAAAACTACAGACTTCTGGGTTCAAATCCCAGCTCAGCTACTTTCTAGTGTAACCTTGGGTAAGCTACTTAACCCGATGGTGCTTTAGTTTCCTCATTTGTAAAACGGGGAAAATTCTGGTACGTGCTTCAGAAGACCGTTGTAAAAATTAAATCAGTTAACACCTCTGAAGTGCTTAGAAGAGTGAGTGTTGCATGTTAGCACACCACAAAGGAATCATATCTAATCAAACAGTACGGGCTAGTAGTTTTTGTTTTGAAGTTGAAATAGTGTTTATGTGAATAGTTACCTGTTTTATGATGAGCAAAATAGGTTTCCTTCTTTCACCCATGGGTACCTCTGACAGTAGTGGCTGATCCACTGTGGGAGTGCTCTCAGTCTTAGGGAAGGGGATGGGGGTGCTGAAGGACCCCCGGAAGGTTCTCTTCAGACTGAGGGTTGGGGACAGAAATTTCCAGAACCACAGTTTCTGGGATGCATTGGCAGTGAAGGAAACCTTCCCTGAGCTGCAGTTTTATTTGACAGGAAATGGAATCCAAACCTTGGTTTTAAAAACAAACCAACAAATTTGTTAATTATTTTATTTTGGGGGTGTAGTAAGGGAGGAGGTGGGGAGGTGGGTAAATTTTAAACAATAAGATGAAATAAATTATATTCTTCTTGGCAAGAGGCTAATGAGATAACTTTGAGATTCAGAGACGGTTATCTTCATGCCAGCAAAATCACAAGACTAGTTCCTGGGGCAAAGGGACCCCTCAGTCTATGGAGGGCCTGGGCATCTAGACACCTCATGGGTTTGGTTTTGGGGTTAGACATCACAGCTCCACCCTCAGCACCCCACTTGCTTTCCATCATAAACCTGAAATCCACTAGCATCATAAACCTGAAAGCATCCCAAGCCCTCCCACATCCCTGGCATTCAAAACCAAGCCCACTGCCATTGAATTGACTGTGACCTCAAGTCCAGAGTCCTCCCTGAAGAACTGGATGAGCTAAACCAAAGTTCTTGTCGAAACACCAGCCCTCTGGGGACAGAGACATCCCTCCCACACCTTACTCCACGTTAGAATATGTCCTAATTTGCCTCTATCACCTGTGGAGAGCTTAAGGGGCTGAGTTTTCATGTGTTCACCCCCAATACCACAAGCCTTGGGAAATCACATTTACTGTTTAAAGTTTGAAAATGAAGCCACTCAGCATCTGTTTTCTTGCTTCCTACCTCTAGTGCCAAAAACCAACAAAACAAAACCCACTGCTACTGAGTCCATGCAGCCTCACAGCAACCCTGTAGGGCAGAGCAGAACTGCCCCATAGAGTTTCCAAGGAGTGCCCAGCAGATCTGAACTTCTGATCTTTTGGTTAGCAGACTTAGCACATAACCACTACATGACCAGGGTTTCTTTTAGTCCCAAGTGCTGCTAATTACCTGTCTGGAGAAGGACAAGCAGCATCCAGCCTAATACCAGACCCTCAGAGGCATTTTACCTGGTGGCTAAGGCTGTAGAATCCCAATCCAGTTTCTTCATTTACTAGCTGTGTGATCTTGCACAAGCGACTCCACCTCTCTGAACTTATTTTTGGCCTCTGTGACTTGGAGATAAGAATAGTATGTCTACATCAGGGTTGTTGAAGCATGAAATAAACTATATAGACTACGTATATATACATAGAAAGAGAATATGTGTGTGACTAATGAACTCTTATGAATATGATGTGCGATCACATATAAAATGAATGTTACTTCACATTGTAAACTTTCTGTAACTGAAAAACATCTTGTATATTGATGAATGTGGCTATTTGCTTTCCAACAAACCCTATCCCTCCCCAGAGCTGGTATTAAATCAAGGTGAATTCCTAAAACCAGCAGAGCACTTGGCAAATACGTGGCCAATCTCTGTAGGCTGTGGTTACATTTGGTGCTCTGTAAACACCAACAGATTAAGTGTAAAGAAGAGAAATGAAACAGAAATCATTCCACTTACAATAAGTAGTAGAGAAAAGGGCTGGGAAAGACATGACCGGGAAGGGACTGAAAAATGATCTAAAGTGGGGCTGAAAAGTGATCTAAAGTGGCAGAGGAGAAATTGTTTTGGCAGATCTCCTCGGTCGATAATGCTTTTCTGAGCCCTTACTCTTGCCAGGCACTGTGTTTGGCACGGAAACCCTGGTGGTGTAGTGGTTAAGCGGCACAGCAGCTAACCAAAAGGTCAGCAGTTTAAATTCACTAGGTGCTCCTTGAAAACTCTATGGGGCATTTCTACTGTGTCCTATAGGGTCGTTATGAGTCGGAATCGACTCGATGGCAAGGGGTTTGCTTTTTTTTTTTTTTTTTTGGTTTGGCGTTAGGCACAGAGGAGGGGGATGGGGCGTAATGAAGATAAGATTGCTGCCCTCAAGGAAGTCTTGCTAACAGAGGCCATAAGGCTCGGGTTACAATTCCGCTAAGCACAGTGGAGGGCATTAAGAGGGGCACAGAGGGTTACTTGGGGTCGCCCTGAGAGCTGCTGCTCCAAGGACCCTGGCGAAAGGGCCTTCCGGGGTCCTTTATGGGTTAAACCTCACCCACACCCCGCAGGGCTGGCTAGGCAGAGGGGCTGTAAGATGAGGAGGCAGTGTTTGGCAGCTGCCAAGGCCAAAAAACAAATATCCTGGAGAAAGGGCCAAGGCCTCAGAATGCAGACTTTCCAGCCCACAGAGGAGAAAAGGTAGCAGGCCTCGGAGGGCGCGTGGGCAGGTGTTTCCCAGGCCGGTAGGTGTGCGCGCGCGTTCACATGCCGCTTTTCTCTGCCCAGCAGTTTGTCTGCCCTCGAAGCCTCCATCTGGTATGGCTCCCGGAGAGAAGATCAAAGCTAGAATCAAGAAGAATCTGCCGGTGACGGGGCCCCAGGCGCCCACCATTAAAGAGCTGATGCGATGGTACTGCCTCAACACCAACACCCACGGCTGCCGGCGCATCGTGGTGTCCCGCGGCCGCCTCCGCCGCCTGCTCTGGATCCTGTTCACACTGACCGCCGTCGCCCTCATTTTCTGGCAGTGTGCCCTGCTCGTCCTCTCCTTCTACACGGTCTCTGTCTCCATCCAAGTCCACCTGCAGAAGCTGGATTTTCCCGCTGTCACCATCTGCAACATCAACCCTTACAAGTAAGAGGCAGAAGCAGAGACGCAGCCGGCCGGGCGCCCTCCAGATGCTAACGCGGCTCCCCACGGCTACAAACCAGCGGCCTTTGGGCCGGCGCCAGCCGGCGGACAGGCTTTTTTGACATTTGAATTAGTTGCCGAAGACTGTAAACTGCCCTCTCCCAGTTTCTAAATCTGCACCAAATTTTCAGGTCATTTGTAGCTTTCGAGGAGGATAAGAGAGTGGGAAAGGGAAGTTGCAACATTCAGTTTCGCTTGTGGGCAGGGAGGTCGCCAAGGCAATGTGCGACCCAGAGCAATCCTTAAGATCGTGCCCCATCCCAATTTCCAGCTGAATAGACTTGGATAGCAGCAACGCAGCAGCAGAAACGCCGTTTCTCTCTTGTGGGGCTGCTCAGTCAGATGCCTTTCATATCTTGGAACTTAAGAATGCCTCCTTCAGCGTCCCCTTGGACTTGCGCCAGTGGCGAGCGCCCCAACCCCCATAAGCCAGTGCTTAAGGGTGAGGCCTGGAATGAACTAGCCTCCCCCACTCACAGACACTCACCCTAAGCCCAGTTTAGCCATTTCCCCCTGAGCTTTCCCGGGTCACACCCTCACTGTCCCCAGAAAGGGAGCTCCAGGTTGACTCAGAAGTAGCCTCAGGAGTCTTCTGAAGTATCTCGGCTGCCTCAAACCCTCACCTGGGTGGCTCAGCCGACCAACTGGGATCTTGGGGCTCTGGGCAGGGTTAGCAGTCGTACCCTCTTGTCCGCTGGAGGGCCTGTTCTAAATGGGTCTTTGGAGCCCATCTCAGAATTATTGAAAACGAATCTGTGAGGCTGATGTGAACCTGGAAGAATTTGCTAGAGCAAGTAGGGGGATGTGAAGAGCTGGGGGAGGAATATTATCAAAGGCAGCCAACTTATTCATTGTCATCAAGGAGTTGGCACCCAAGCCTGAAACAGGTCTAAGACTCATCCTCTACTTCCAAATGTTTTTTTCTTTTTCCACACCCTTTTTCCCTCCTCTCTCCTTCCTTCCTCTCTCTTTCTCACTCCTTTTCCCCCTCTTTCTCCTCCTTTCCTCCCATTATTTGCTCCATAATCACTTACCCAGCCTCTGAGTTACCATGTACTGTTCTAGGTTCTGGGGCAGAGAACTGAAACCACCTAACCACAGTCTTCACCCTTATGGAATTTACACTGTAGTCGTTAGGTGCCATTGAGTCAGTTTCAGCTTATAGCAGCCCTATAGGACACAGTAGAATTGCTGCCCCATAGGGTTTCCAAGAAGTGGCTGGTGGATTTGAATTGCTGACCTTTTAAGCTCTTAATCACTATGCCACCCGGGCTGCTAATAATAGATACTAATTATATATATGTACATGTGTATATTACAGATGAGGAAACGAAAGCATTGAAAGGTGAAGTGACTTGTCCAAGGTCAGAATTTTGCTCTGGAGTTCATATTCTTGATCACTGGACTATTCTACCTACAAACGGAGCAAGAAGCATAGAGGAGGGGGGGAAAGCTAAGATGTAAGCAGGAACCATTTGGTATTGTAAAAATCAAAAAGTGTCATTGTCCTTCATGTAGTCGACTCATATCATTCTTCTGCATTCTTGGAGGGTTGCCAAGGCAACAGGTGTATCTTCTTCCTTCCTAGCACTGATTTCAGGAGAATCAGTAGGCAGCGGGAAAGCGTGCTAGATAATGATGGACTACCCCTAGTAGACTCCCAATTACCAGTTACTTGCCTGTCCTTACTGTGGCTGGTTTATGGGAGGTACTTGACAGTCACCACTCCAGAAATGCTGGTTGGGACAAACTCATCAACACACCCTGAGAGCAAGCAGGCAGTCGTGGCAAACATAAAACCACAGGAAGTCACACAAAGGTCACATGTGATAGTCATTTCAGACAGAGCAAGTTGTCAAGAGACTTGTCTCCTTGATCAAGGAGGTGGGGACGACAGGCATAAGACTGACAGACACATGTTGATGGACAGTAGCATGGGCTAGTGTCTCATACTGTGATGGGGACCGAAGGCTGCCAGAGCAGCTCCACCTCCCTAACTCTTTCTACCTACCTTCTCAGGTACAGTGCAGTGAAAGACCTTCTGTCTGACTTGGAACAGGAGACCAGAGAGGCCCTGAAGACCCTTTTTGGCTTTTCTGAAATTCAGTCTCGAAAACGACGAGAGGCAGAGCCCTGGAATTCCTCCTGGGAGGGCATACAACCCAAATTCATCAACTCAGTCCCACTGCTGTTCTTTGATCAGGATGAGACAAGCAAGGTGGCCAGGGACTTCCTCACGGGAAGGAAGCGGAGAATCAGCGGGCGCATCATTCACAAGGCTTCTGACGTCATGCACCTTCAGCAGTCCAAGCAGGTGGTTGGATTCAAACTGGTAAGATTCATTCCTCACAGTTTGGGGGCACAGGTGAAGCCAGAGAGAGTGGGTTCATGGAATCTTCCCCTTCACTATTATCCCTTATAGTTCTTCTGATTGAACTGAAGTAGACTTAGTTTGAGTGACTGAGATGGAAACAGCAGAAAGTGACTGACATTTCTCTTAAGCAGGAAAAGAGTTTCTTAGAAGGACCTCACAGAGGACACAAACCAGGGAAGATTCAGGGATGTAGGTGATAAGTCATTTCAGACACTACTGCTGAGTTCCATTCTTTTAACTGATGCTTAAGACTCAGAGTTCCTCTTAGGACCATCTAACTTGCCGAGCTTGGGCCACCCGATTACCACTTGGCGGAGGGTGATCAGGTGAGGCACCTTGATGGACAGTCTCACCAGATTGTATCTAAAGGTGGGAAGAAAAATTTTTCAAAGCAAAATTGGCTGGCAGACAGCTGAAGGAAGAAAACAGATAATGACCCACAGACACATCAAATGGTCCCCTGATTTGTAACGGTGGCCTAACTTTTTATTTCTTCTTCTTGGTCCTCGATGGCACTTGGCTTGGCTTGGCTCTTGGTCCCATTTAAGGGACTCTCAGGAAGTAGCCATTCACCAAAACACAATTCTATTACCTTTCTGCAGAAACTCAATCACTGCCCAGCCTCTCCATGGGGACATGCTCTTGGAGGAGAAAAACTACTATCTTCCTTGTAACTTTGATGGTAGATGGGGAGACTCCAGGGCTCCATTCAGAAATCCTGAAAATGGCTCCTCCTCTAAATTGCTGAGACTTGTCAAAATCTTCCTGGGTCCTTCTATAAGATATCTGCAAGGTGATCCTAGATACCAAACTTTTGATCCCCTGATGTCTACCTTTTAAGGAGACTTTCCAAGATGATGATGATAACTTCTGGAATGAATCAGTTTCCCTGGAAAGATCTCATTATATATTCTAAATGCTGATCCTCCCAACTTCCATGTGAGGCTGGGAAAGATGACACTTTAGTCAACATTTTATGGAGAAAATAATGGTTGCTTAATGCCTTGCTGAAAGTTCCACAGAGGCACAATGCCAGAGTCTGGGCTAGAATGCAGATTTCTTTACTGCTGACCCAAGAAGAAATGGGGACAGTTGTGGAGGAACTAGGTAGCAAGAATCAGCCCAATCCTGGATATCTGGGGACCTCTGGGGAAGCTGGTTTTGCTTCTCGTGAGAAGTTGGGCTCTGTATCCTCCCTGCTCTGTCCCTTCTTGGTCTTTGAGGCTTGCAGATGATCTTGCCCAGTCTGCAGAAGTGAGAGAAAACCCATCGTCATCCCAGTTATCCCTTCTACCCCCTTTAGTCTCAACTACTCACCCTTCCAATCTTTCTGAGGGCCAGTGATAGGGCTGATGACTTCAACCTGGTGTTCTTCTTGTTCACAGTGTTCAAATGACACATCTGACTGTGCCACCTATACCTTCAGCTCAGGGGTCAATGCCATCGAGGAGTGGTACAAGCTGCACTACATGAACATCATGGCACAGGTGCCTCTGGAGAAGAAAATTAACATGAGCTATTCTGCTGAGGAGCTGGTGCTTACCTGCTTTTTTGACGGGGTGTCCTGTGATGCCAGGTCAGGAGAAGGAAGTCATCTCAGCCTCCAAGAACTAGTAGCTCTGAACTGTCAGGCCTCTCATACACAGCTACAGCTCAGCTGAGCAAAAGGTGCTCTTGTTGCTGACCCGGCACTTAGGAAAACAGTTTACGAAGAAGCTAAGTTCTGAAGTTTGTGAGTAAGGTGTACACAGCGCATTGTCAAAAAAAATCCTTGGACTCGATTAAATTATTCTAAAAATAGCTGATTGTGTAAATACCGCCCATAGATTACAATCATGCACATCAGTCATTAAGAATGGGCAATCTAAGAAAATGACAGGGAGGAAGGAAAGAAGAAAGGGAGCAGAGGAAGAATGAGGCCTATATATAGATAATGAGCATTCAGACATTTCTACCTTGATAACAACACTCAGATACCTGGTGGTGATCAGGTGATGGGTGGAATATTCTAGAACATCCTTGCTTGTCTGGAAGGCTTATTTAAATCTTTTTCCATGCTAAGTCTTCCTAACCTTTGTATATGTGAATAGATACATTGGTCCCTGCAAGGATCGAGCCATTGGAATCATGTCTCCCTGAGGACTGGGTTCTCAAGTTAGTATCTGAGTCACCTGATGTGTCTTCTTTACTGATGGTCATTTCCTAGGACTGGGAATTCAAGTGGAAGCATATCAAGTGTTAGCTGAGAAATTCAAGAGTAGAAAAATTTGAGACAGTCAGTATGGAGATGGAGATGAGAGAATTAAGAGGGAGAACAGAAAGCAGAATCTAATTCCACACCACTGTGTGTCAGTTTTAATGAGGGACCTTGTTCATGTGTCACTTCATCAGATGGAGGACGAGGACTTGTCACTCACCCATACTCAGTAGAAGAGAGTAGGCCCCTTTAGTACTACCTATCCAGAGTTCAGTTCAGACAGCTGGGGAGTTCCCAGTGCAGCCTTTTCTGACCCTTGTTCTTCCTCCATAGAAACTTCACACTCTTTCACCATCCAATGCATGGGAACTGCTACACATTCAACAGTCGAGTCAATGATGCTGTCCTCAGCACCTCCATGGGGGGCAGTGAATATGGTAAGACAGTCTACACTGAGAAGTTTGTAAGTCCCAGTGTGTAAGAGTGAGCTTGGTAGCAGCAGGACAATTAAGGAGATTTGAACCTTCTGGAAATGCAAGGTCTCACTTCTTAGACAACCAAGGATACCACTTTTCCTTCTGCGGTGTTTCCATTGGTAGCCGTGTTGATTCCTTCGTTCCTTGTCTGTGTCTGTTCTCTTTTTTGAGTTCTCTGGGTAACTGGGTTCCTTCTCCTGGGACTAGCAAGCACCTGAGAAGTGAATGAGTTCCACGCATTCTAGAAAAAGAAGGCTTGGAGCTTATCAAGGGAAAAAGAGATGAGGAGGGAAAACTGGGCAGTGGCTGTATCCTTATAGCTCGGACAGTGCCAGGCAGGTGCCTGGACTTTCCCACATGTCTAATGGGATGCCACTGAAGAGTTTCAGGAAAGGGAATGACCTGATCTGATGTCCACTTTTAAAAGATCACTCTGGCTTCTGGGTCAAAATAGACTGCAGTGGACAAAGGTGGAAGTAGGGAGAGAAGTCAGGCCAATTATAAGATATACCTCTAGTGATGCATCTCTTCTCTGGGCACTGTCCCTGAGGGTTTAGGCAGCCATAATGCTGCAGTTTCCCTTTTGTGTGCTCAGCAGAATGTGACAACTTGAAGGAATACTTGGTAATGTAGTTTTCAGGCAGGGTAGCAGTTCCCTGGCTTATGCCTAGCAAGGCTGTGGGTAGTGATATTGTTTATGAACCCCTGTTTTTTGTGCTATGCGGCATAGGGGTTAAGTGCTACATTTGCTAGTCAAAAGGTCAGCAGTTCAAATCTGCCAGGTACTCCTTGGAAACTCTATGGGGCAGTTCTACTCTGTCCTATGGGGTGGCTATGAGTAGGAATCAACTCCATGGCATTGAGTTTTGGGTTTTAACCCTTGGGATACAGCAGTGAGCAAGTCAAACATAACTCTTATCTCACAGAACCTCCCTTCTAGTTCTTGTCTACCTCTCAATTGTTGGAAATGCCCAGGTCCTGGGTTTGAGGTTCCCAAGGAAGTAAGAGAGTTAGGTTACCCCAAGGGAATGGGTGCTTTGCCTTTGACTTCATCAAACTACCTTATCTTCGCAGGATTGCAAGTCATCTTGTACATAAATGAAGAGGAATATAACCCCTTCCTGGTGTCCTCCACGGGGGCTAAGGTGATTGTCCATGGGCAGGATGAATACCCCCTCATCGAGGACATGGGGATAGAGATTGAGACAGCGACGGCCACCTCCATAGGAATGCACCTGGTAAGAGACTAATCCGACTTGTAGTCTTGGTAAGGAGGACAGATATTCCTCAGACAACCAACAAGATACAGTTTATGGAAAACAGTGTTGGTTCAAAGGGTCCTGTCTTTTCCAGTGGTTGCCCAAATGGTTATTTCAGTGATTACACATTCTGTATGGACAAACAAGGACAGGATGTCACTTGGGGAAATAATTTAAGGAAAACTCTCTTAATCCAAAGAAGGACACCAGAATTTATGGATCCTATGCTGGAAGTGAGGCAAGAGGCACTAACTATATATTTTGCATACAAGACGGGAACACAGTCATTGAAAAAACCCATGGCAAGCAGTTCTACTTGGAAACACATGGAGTTGCCATGCATTGGCTCAATGACAATTGGTTTGGTTTGTTTTTTTAGAGACAGGTCATGTAAAAACTATTTAAAGACTAATGGAAAGTCACTGGACCATGAGAGGTCTATTTAGCCTATCACACTTCCATCAGTTTCACCTCACCAACAATCCCTTCTCCTTTCAAGTCTGACATTCTCTGACCTCAGTGGGTTCTAGAAACACTCATACATGTCAGCAGAATCACATCTGGGTGCAGACTCCAATTGCTGAATCAGCCATACGTAAAGGGAACACAAAGACCAGCTGAGAAGAAGCATTCTGTTGGGTGCTCTCAAGCCCTGGCCACCCCACTACTTTGTGGTATTCCCTTTTACATCCCAACCTTTCTCTCTATCTGTCTCTCTCTTCTTTTATTAGAATGACTATGAAGAACCTATCTAAAGGGAATATACTCATACAGTGGAAAACCTGGTAGTGTAGTGGTTCAGTGCAACATCTGCTAACCAAAAGGTCAGTGGGTGCTTCTTGGAAACTCTATGGAGCAGTTCCACTCTGCCCTATGAGGTTGCTATGAGTTGAAATGGACTTGATAGCAGTGTTTTTGTTCTCTTTCGTTTTTTAACTCATACAGTAAAAAAAAAAAAAAAAAGAAAAAAGCAAACCACACCAAGGAATATACAATGCCAAGTGTATCTCCTCTCCATCCATGACCTCCAGAGCCTTCCTTCCTCTACACAAACATCATTACTGTGTGGCTTCTGGGTCTTGACCGAGAGTTTTTAGTTTTATTCATATGCATCCCTGTAGGAACAAGCAATTCTCCTTCTAATACTATCTGGTTGTAATTTTTGTTTAGACCCTATAGCTTGAAAATGATTCCTTATCTATAGATCTGCTTCATTCTTCTTAAAGACCCCATACTTCTCTATTGTGTGGATAAAATATTGACAGACATGAGGTCTTTTCCAGGCTTTTGCTACTAAAAGCAATGGTGCAGTGTGATTTGTATTTGTCTGATGACTTCTGAAAGTGTGTCAGACAGTATGTGCAATTGTCAAGTGGCTTTCCAGTGAGTTTGTACAATTTACAGTCTCACTAGCAATAGGTGAGAGAAGCTGTTTTCTTAAACTCTTACCAGCACAGCGCATTTCCAATTTGATCTTTGATAATGCATCAAGAGAAAAATGGTTTATCTATTAGAATTTTAATTTGCATTCCTTAGTAGCATTTTCTCCCTCACCTATTTATGAAAACAAAACAAAAACCAGTCTCTTCGTGGACAATCTGCACATGTCTTTATTTATGTCCAATTTTAATGTTTCCAGTTCAACTTCTGTCTTCACAAATCTCTCCTGCAAAACAATGCTTCCCAATGATCAGACTCAGATCTACTAACTCAGAATCTCTGGGACATGAGCCCCAGGATGTAGAAATATATATATTTTTAGCTAAAATCCAGTGAGTTAGTCCAAGGGCAGCAAGTGGTAATGTTGACCTTAGAAGCCTGAAACAATTACAGGAGAATTAGAATGAAGAGTGAAGTAACCTGTGTCTTCCCAAGTTAGAGTGACATTCTAACCACACAACAGGTTCAGCACAGCCACAAACAGTGGCTCTGTATTGGGCTGTAGATGTCGAGGGCTTGTACATCCATCTAGCATCTATCCATTCAACAGTAACAGAGCTTAGAGCTCAGCAGAGAGGACTGATAATAAGGAAATCAATTACACATATGATTGATTCTAATGGCCATAAGCCTGTGAAAGAAAAATGCAAGGTCTATGAAAGCATGTCACAGGAGCGCCTAGCCTAAGGTTGTTTTCTTTCTTTTTTTATGGGGACTGAGAACAACCAAAGGTCCTTGGGTGGTGCAAATGGCTCATACTCAACTACTAACCTAAGGGTTGGAGGTTTGAACCCATCCAGGGGTACTATGGAAGAAAGGCTTGGCAATCAGTTTCTGCAAAGATTACAGTCCAGAAAACTCTATGGAATGATTCTACCCTATAACACATGGGCTCACCATGACTCAGAATCAATTCAACAGCAGTGAGTTTGGTCTTGGCCTGGGGAGCAATCAGTGTATGCTTTCCTGAAGAAGTGATCTTTCAGTAGGGACAGCAGAGATAGCAGATTGGCATGGTGATATTGCAAAGGAAACCTGTGGCTATAATGGCTCCTTGGTACCCCATCAAAAGAGACAGCCCTGAACGAAGGGGCCATCAGGGTGGCAATCTGGGCGCTCTTGGGAGGCCTGTGGTTTAGGGGCTTTGTTCTAGTCTGAGAGAGAAGTAGTAAGTACCAGCTTGAGCTTCTGAAGGTTCCCCTACCTCCCAAAACTGCAGCACCCCAACCTACTCACATTGTGGTTTAAAAAAACTTGAAGTACCTCAAGGAGCTGGACCATTGTGTCCTCTGTCCACCCAGAGATCACCAGTGTCCCAATCAGAATGGTGAGCATGGTAATCAAGAGTCCCCGGGCAGTTTTATCTGCATGTCGAACAACAAGATTTAAGATTTTGCAGCCCATCCTTGCCCTCTTTTCCCCTCTTCTCTTCTGCCTCTCACAGTGGCTGTAATGTTGTCATTGTTGATAAGTGCCATCAAGTCAGTTCTGACTCATAGTGGATCCTATGGGGCAGGGTAGAGTTTCCATGGAGCGGCTGGTGGATTTGAACTGCTGGCCTCTTGGTTCGAAGCTGTAACACTTCACCACTACACCACCAGGGTTTCTGACGAACTATAATGCCCACTATAATGACGAACTATAATGCCCACTATAATGACGAACTATAATGTCAAGTCGGGTCTGACTCATAGCAACCCAAGAGGTCAGAGTAGAACTGCACCAGAGTTTCTGACTAACTATGATAGAAGTTACTAACTAGGGAGCTTTCAACAATGCAAGAGCCGAGGAAACCACCACCGGTTTTCTCCTCTGAGCTTGGAAATACCCACCACATTGTTAAGGAAATGCTCTCTTTATCAGCAGTGGGTAAATAAAGGCATGGGTGGGTTTTCTGCTACACTTCATTTGAGATGTAGAAATCAAAGCCACCAGAGCAGGGTCAGTCAGCATTCAATGTGATTCATGAACATTTAGAACAAAAGAAAACCAGAGATTACTAAGAGGTCAGCAGAAGGTAAGGTCACTCAGAATAAATCCAAACAAACTAAACTTCCTTTCCTTGTTTTTATTTATCATCTTGATAGGCATATTAATTGGCTCAGTCAGCCAGTTGTTTAATAAATCTTCCTTCCCTCAAATTTCTGGATATCCAGAATTGAATATGACAGATCACCTGCTTTCAGATATTTGACACTAAGAGAGGAAGACAAGTCCACCTACCTCCACCCACCGTTGCAACAGAGCACAATTGATGATCTTTTTGACATGCACACAGGCTGTGGTTGCATTTAGTGTACCATCCAAATACTCCTGACAAGGAGCCATGAGGCTCTATTTGATGGGCCCTTGCCTACCTCTCTAACATCAGCTGGTACCACTCCCCTTCATTCTCCATGATCCAGCCACAGCAGGTTTCTTTATGTTTCTCACACCTACCAAGTTCATTTCTACCTCAGGGCCTTTGCACTTGCTGTTCTCACTGCCTAGAACTCTATATGGCTGGCTTCTTCTTGTTCTTACCTCAAATGTCACTTTTTGTGATATTTTTGTGAGTCTTACCTCAAATATCACTTCACAGAGGATACACAGAGACCACTTTGTCCACATTAGTTACTATCTCACAACTATATTTTATCTCTATCACAACACTTACTATTTGTGCATTTATTCCCATATTTGTTGTCTCATTTCCTCAATGAGAATATCAGCTCCATGGGAGCAGGGATCTTGTCTGTCTTGTTCTCAGGGTCCGCTCTTAGAATACAGTGGATCCTTGGCATATATTGCTAGATGGGTGGGTGGATGGTTGGTTGGAAGCTCAGACAGATGCTCCTGGAGAAGGCTTTCTAAATAATGGAGTTTTTAAGGACACCAAAACAAACAAACAAACAAAAAAATCATAACTGCTGGTCAATTCCAACTCATAGCAACTCTATAGTACAGAGTAGAACTATTCCATAGGGTTTCCAAGGAGATGCTGATAGATTTGAATTACTGACCTTCTGATTAGCAGCCAAGCACTTAACTATGGTACCATCAGGGCTCCATCCCTGAAGGAATGGAGGCAGAGGGTACAGATGCAGAGCATAAAAAGCCAGTTGTCACTGATTTTGATTCAGGTTGGCTCTGTGTATGTCAGAGTAACACCACACTCTGTAAGGTTCTCGATGGCTGATTTTTCACAAGTAGATCACCAGGCCTTTCTTCTGTGGCAAACTCAAACCCCTAGGCTTTCTGTTAGTGACTGAGTACGTTAACCATTTGTACCATCTAGGGACTCCAACAAAAACCCTATATCCCCTGCACAGGGGTCATGGCAAGGATTTTAAGTCGTGTAGTAAAACTTTGGTAGGGGGCAGCTACATTGAAGCTTTGTTTCTAACTCGGTCAGCAGGGTGGCTGGAACTAGCAGACTCAGAATTAAACAACACAAGGGTGGCTAAGCTGGGGATGGGCAGGAGTAACCACTTCCGGTGGGGACATACCCGATTTGTGTGCCTGTGGGAAGTCAAGGTGAAAATGTCCAGGGAGTAGATGCTATGAACCTGGAGCAAATCTGAGGATAATGTGAGGCTTGAAAGTAAATGCCCTCACTCAAGACATGAGAACACAACCATAAAAATAACCAACATTTATGGGACTGGGCAACAAGAAAATGATGGCACAAAGCCAGAGAGCCAGGAGCAGAAGCCGGAAGGAGGAAGGAGTCGGCATCAGAGAAGTCAAGAAACGGAGTTTCCAGAAAGATGCGATTCAAAGTGCCAAATGCAGAGGGCAAGTGAGACAAAGGTCCAAAGGCGTTCTCTGGGCTTGCCAACCCAGAAGCCCCTGGTGCTCTGTCTCAGGGCAATTTTCAGGGGAAGGAAGAGAACGGAAACCAAAGTGCAACAGGCTGAATGAATGAAGGCTGAATGGGAGGAGGATGGACAGTTCACATAAAGGTGAAGCAAGGTTCTGAAGAGGAGGGACACTCTGCTTTCATTGCAAACTCTATTGTACATTTTAATCTCCGACTGACAAAGGGTTCAGACTGGAGCCAGAGAGCTGAGATTTAGACCCCAGCTTTACACTTTGACTGTGGTATCTTTGTGCCTCAGCTACTGTATCTGTAAAATGGGGATGATCATAGTAATGGTAACGTCACAGAGTGGTGAGAATGCAGTGAGTCAATGCATGTGATGTGCTGAGAACAGTGGTTGGCACATAATATCAAAACCCGCTACTGTTGAGTTTATGTGGACTCCTAGTGACCCTATAGGACAGAGTAGAACTGCCACTTGAGGTTTCCAAGGCTGTAAATCTTTATAGAAGCAGACTGCCACATTTTTCTTCCACTGGCGCATAGTAGGTGCTCAAAAATATACTGGTTATTACAGTATGTATTTTTTAAGAAAAGAGATATGAAGGGAAGGAAAAATAAGTTTAAAGCAAAAAGAAGGTTAAGGAAGGTTTTCTTGTCCATTTTGATACACACTCCCCCTCTGTGAGGCACTGATCTGTTCTTTACTGTTCCAGGAGAGTATGTATAAAGATTACTAATTATTTACCATTTGTGTTGAAATATCTTTTCACAGTGTATGCTTCCCTTTCAGTTTTCTTTATGGTAATTTGGATGCAAAACCATCAGAGGTTTACACAGTTGAAGCCTCTGTTTACTTAAGTCACTATGTTTATTGAAAATTTCTCCCCAAGAGCAAATATTCAGTCTAGTTTTCATCCAGAGATTTTATTATTTCGTTCAATGCTTTAACCCATTAGAATTTATTTCTATGGAATGTAAAGTAGGGACAGAATTTAAATCTTTCCCCAAGCAGCTAGCAAATTGTCCTCACTTCATGTATTGAACAATTTTTTTTCTGTTTCTCTACTGATTAGAAGTGCAGAAGTTATCCACGAATAACTTTTACAATTTCTTATTAAGAAATAAAAACAGAGCAAAAGAAAAAAAGCATTAAATTACCCATAATCCCATCTAAGACAAAAGTTTCCCACTCTCTTTTTCTCTGTTGTGTTTTGCTTATTTGAATTCTCCTGAGCACATTCTTCTGTAATGTACTTTTCCTTTCCAAACTATATCATCAACATCTTTCCATGACATTGATTAGTCTTTCACAGTTCCAGTTTTAAAGGCAACATACCATTTTATTGGATGAACGTAGAGTTTACCATCATATATTAAATCCTTGGAGTGTGTACTCCTAATGACATGTTCAGGGCCTACCTTCCCTGTTATGCAAGGCCTGGTACATTTTAGGCCTACACTCGGTATCTGTTATTTGAAATGAATTGAGTAGGAAGTGGGACTTGGAAAGTAGAGTGAGGCTAATTAAGGAACACTTTGAAGGCTGGGCTGAGGCATCTGGACTTGAATCACCACGCAATAGAGAGCCGTGATGATAGGACCAGATCTGTGATTCAGATAGTTAAGTGGTGGGTGGTGGAAGAGAAACCTAGCAAGGGAAAGTGTGGAGGCTGCAGACCAATCGGGAGACTTTTAATAGTCCAGGTGAGAGAAGATAATGGCTAAGCTAAGACAAGGGGAGCTGAAATGGTAAGGAGACTGGTGATTCAAGAGATGATTCTAAAGCATCTGAATACGTTAAAATAAACAACAACAACAACAAAATGGTTGGCTTGGTGTCGATTCCAACTCAGAGTAGAACTGCCCTATAGAGTTTCCAAGGAGTGCCTGGCAGATTCAAATTGCTGACCTTCTCATTAGCGGCCATAGCACTTAACCACTACACCACTAGGGTTTCCGGAATATTTTGAAGGAGAGAAGTATCTAGAGCGATGCCCACATTCCTGGCTTTGGTAACCGAATGTCATTAGTTGATACAGGAAACACAGGAGATCAGGCAGGTTCTAGGTGAGAGAGGAGAGGCTGTTCTGTTTTAGATATCATGTCAGTTAGTTTTGCTGCCTACAAACCACCCCAAAACTTACTGCTTAACATAACAACCACTTATTAGTTCACCTTCTTTGGGTTGGCAGTTTGAGCTGCTCTCATCTGGGAAGTCTTTCTGGCCTAGGCTACCCCCAGATGATCTCAACTAGGACTCACTTGTGGACTGTTGTACACACGTTATAAGCATTAGGCGCAGCTAATCCTCACAAAAGTGCTTGGAGGTACATGAGTTTGAATCCTAGCTGTATTTTTTCAAATGGCCCTGTTACTCTGGGCAAGTTCTTTTACCTCTCTGGGTCTCATTTTCCTCTTCTTTAAGGTGGGGCTATCATCAGAGTTAAATGAGATGATAGAAACAGGGTGCTTATCACAGTACCTGGCATGTTGTCAGGGCTCAGTCAAGGTTAAGTCATTGAAATAAGGAAACTCAGGTAGATTGAAGAATTTGATCAAGGCCAAATAGCTGCTAGGCAGCATAGTGAGAATCTGAACTCGGATTTGTTCTGACTTCAGAGTCTATATTTTGATCCTGTAGTTAGCCTTCCTGGCACCACTCCTTGTCTAGGGATGGCTTGTGGTGATCATAGCATGGTTTTTCCAGTAGAAGCCCTTAAGGAGGGCCTAGAATCCAATACTAACTCTAGCCAGGATTCTCAGAAGAAAGCAGATAAGCCTGGTTTGATGGAAATGGGTCTTGTTTCCTACAGTAGACGTGCACACACATACACTTACATATTCTCACCTACATATATATATATATATATATATATATGCTCACACATACATGTAACTTGCATACATTCACATACACATATGCTCATTTTTGTACCCATAGGGGTCAGGTCAGAAGCCAAAATGCCTCCCATGGTCCACAGATTAGCAGTTCTGGAAAGCTGACAGTGGAAGAGAGAGAGAGAGAGCTCTATCACAGACCATCCTGTTGAAGCTTTGAGAAGCTGAAGACCTCTGTCTCATGCAGGAAAGACCACCTGCTGTATGTGCCCTACACCAGTGGCTTCAAGAAGCAACCTGAACCATCCAGAAGCTGAGTTCCCCAAGCATTGGTGCAGAGTTAAGAGGGCAGGAATCAAATGGATGTCTAGGCTCTAGGGAAACCTTATAGATCCCAGGTGCTCAGAGGAACATCTGCCTGGGAGTCTGTTGCTTAGAGCTTAGAGGGTGGCACTTTGAACTGCAGTGCCCTTGACGGAAGCCACCACTTGGCATCTTTGCAACCCAGATTCCTGTCCAGTGCCCGGCAGGTACTAAGGGCTCTCAATGTGTTTATGTCCAAGCTAGTAAAAGAATGAGGAGTCTCTAAGTGATGCAAACAGTTAAGGTGTGTGGCTGCTAACTGAAAGGTTGAATGTTCAAGTCCACCAGCAGTCCCTTGGAAAAGAGCCCTGGTGATCTACTTCTGAAAAATCAGCCATGGAAAATCCTGTGGAGCACACTTCTACTCTGACACACAGTAGGTTGCCATGAATCAGAATCAACTCAATAACATTTGTTATTATTAAAGAAATAACCTCTATTCTGTCCTGACATAGAAAGATGCTTACCTTTTATTGTTAGTGAGGAGGGCAGAGCTCATGGCAAAACAAGTGTGTGATTATATTGTCTGTCTGTCTCTGAGTGAAGCTGGACAGATTTGGTAGCCTCTGGGGAGGCCAGACAGCTGCTTTTGCCTTTGTTTGCTTCTGTTGTTTAAATATTTCAAAATGAGCACTGTCCAAACTGCCCTTGAGATACCTGAAGTTAACTGAGAAAGACTGGTGGGTCAGCTAATGAATTACAGAATAAACAAAACTGAAAGAGATTATAAGACACTTGAGACATCTACAGTTTTTACCTCTGTGAAACCTTGTGATTCTTTTTCCAACCATAGTTCTTTCTGCCTGGCCACTTCTTCCAAGAGAACATAGTTTTGTCCTCTCCAGTAAATTTATTGTCCTGTCTCTGCTTACTCTCATTTCCGGCGAGTGGCGGGGCGAGGGGGTAGAGGAGGTGTAGAACTTACATCCACACCCCCTGGAACGGAGCCATAAGCTGGTCATGATTTATAGTCAATTATTATTCCCCCTTTTCTGTGGTCTGGCTTATTTATTTGCAATGATAAATTTGAAGCTTGCACTTCAAACTGAACCAACCACAAGAAAAACAGTGTTGTAAGGTTTTTGAACAGTGAGTCATACTGGTTTTTCCTCCTCTGATAAGGCTATGGTTTTCACCTGTTGGATGTTCCTTGGCCTTCTCTAAGTCAGCTTTTTTTTTCCATGGGTGCCAGCAGACAAGAGGGTAGGGAATGGTACCTTCCTTGGCATGGGAAATCCCAGGCTGATCACGGTCACTGCTCCTTCTAACTCTTCTGGCCTTCTTCTAGTGAAGCATCCAGGGACTTGCCAACATTCTGGAAACCAAAGTCAAATTTCTCAACCTAGTATATGAGGCCCCAGCATGATGTGGCTTCAACCATCTGTCTGACATCATCTCCAGCAACTGCCTCCCCTTTTGCCACATTCTGGCCACTCTGTCCCCTCCTTGCCCCCACTCCAGCCTTTGCTAACTTCTTCCTCCATCCTCTTCATTTCTTGGCAAAGTCAGCTCTTTCCTTCCAATTTTTAAAAATATTTTATTGTGCTTTAAATGAACGTTTACAATTCAGTTTGGTCATACAAAAACTTGCACACACACATTGCTGTGTAACTCTAGCTGCTCTCCTATCTCTGCGACAGCACACTCCTCCCCTCCACTCTGTATTTGCATCTACTTAAGCCAAGAGGCACATTCTTCACCAGTATCATTTTGTGTCTTGTAATCCATTCCAGTCTTTTTCTGAACGTTGGCTTCAGGAACAGCTTCAGTTCTGGGCTAATAGTGAGTCCAGGGACCACGTCTTCTGAGGACTCTCCAGTCTGTTGGACCATCAAGCCTGGTCTTTTTAAAAGGGATCGAGTTCTGCACACCCATTTTTCTCCCACTTTGTCAGGGACTTTTTGTCGTGTTCCCTTTCAGGGCAGTCATTGGTGGCGGTTGGGTACCATCTAGTTTTCTGGCCTCATGTTGAGATAGTCTCTGGATTATGTGGCCCTTTCTGTCTCTTAGACTCATATTTTCCTTCATTCTTTGATGTCCTTTATTCTTGTCTGCTTCAGGTGGGTTGGGCCCATTCAATGCTCCTTAGATAGCCGCTTGCTAGCTTTTAACACTCAGGCGCCACTTACTAAAGTGGGATGCAGAACATTTTCTTTAAAAATTTTGTTATGCCAGTTGACCTTGATGTCTCCTGAATCCCATGGTCCCCAGACCTGTGGTCCTGCAACTCTATCCTTTAAAGTCTTTGGTTATATTTAGGAAACTTCTTAGTTTTGGTTTAATCATATGTGCTCTTTCTTGCCATTTCATGTTGACCTGATGTGCCCCTTTCTCTAAGACACTGTCCCTAATCATTGTACTGGAAAGATATCCTGGTCACTATTTAGTGACAGTCCCCCTCCCAGCTTTTCTTGTCTTCTACCCAGCTCCATTTTTTTCCAAACTATTGATCACTACCCAAAACTGTCTTATTTACTTATTTGCTTGTTGACCACCTGTCCACCCTACCAGAATGCTCTAAGGGAGCCCAAAGACCCTGTCTGTCTTGATTACCTTGGTCCCACACTGCTTGGGATAGTATGAGGCACCTAGTAGGTGGGTGCTCAGAAATGTTTGGCAAATGAATGACAGAGTGGCTGCTCAGCCCCCAGGGGCTGCTAACAGAGTCCCCTGTCTGGGTCCTTGGGGAAGACTGGGCTGAATGTCTACCGTGTCGTTGCAGACAGAGTCCTCCAAGCTGAGTGACCCCTACAGCCACTGCGTACAGGATGGGAAGGACATGCCAGTCACAAACATCTTCAATACTGCCTACTCCTTACAGGTACGGGCTGGTGAGGGTGCCCAGCCTGGGTTGTGGCCTGGACCCGGGAGACAAAGCTATATATAGGCTGGGGTGTGGCTAGGACCAGGAACTCTGGTAAGGATCCCTGGGGTTCATCCAAAGACCTCAAGGACAAGTGATGCCAGCTGGTTCCAGTCCTCTGCAGCCTGTCTGCAACCAGAGCTTAACTGATGCGCTGAGGTTTGCTTGGAACACAGTGTACAGCTGAGGACAGGCTAGTTACACAGCCTGAGAGCTTACTGTCTTCTCCTGTTTGTGCCTCTCACTTGCCAATGTCCTTGGGCAAATTGTCACCATGCCATCATAACAGGAGATTAGATTGGAGCATGGACTGTTAATTGGTTGCTTCCGGGCCACTTCCAGGCCATGTACCTGGTTTTCCTGGCCTGGATGGTGTTTGAAAATTGGGAACTTTCACAAGAAAATCCAAATTTCTCTTGTGAAAAACAAGGTTTGGCAACGTTAGGCCCATGGTCCTATGGAATGAACAGTGGGTGGAGCTGCGCTGTCTCTTTAAAGGAGGCGTATGTTCCCCAGTGCCCCACAGTCCCCGTCTCTTACCCCCGTAGGTATCTGAGTTTTCAGCCGTTGAGTGTTGTCATCTGTCATGTGCTCTGAGAGTCTGCAATTTGCCTCTGTTATGAACTGAATTGTGTCCCTCAAACGACGTGTTGGAATCCCAACTCCGATTCCTGTGAATGGAATCCCATTTGGGAATAGAGTTTTCTCTGTTATGTTAATAACAATGTATATTATGTAGAGTGTGCCTTAAACCTAATCACTTGTGAGATATAAAAAGAGGAGACTAACACAGAGAATCAAGCACAAAGGGAAGACGGATGCTGTGTGGAGTTCACCGTAGCATCGAGCTATGCAGAGAAGAAAGCTAGAGAAACTGAGACAAGGAGTTTCCCTGAGAGCAGAGAGAGTCTTTCTCTAGGACAAATAAATCTATTGCCGTTGATTCTGATTCATAGGGACCCTAATTTTTAGTCCCCGCAAGCTTTGTGAATATTGTGGAAGGTTATGGCCCCCAAAAGTGTAGCCCGGAGAACTTAGACTGAAGAATTTGAAAGGTAGGGACTGTGTATTTGTTTCTCTCTGTTTCTTGGCATCTGTTCCAATTTTCCTGCTTCTGTCTGCGTAAGCATTGACATGACAGAAATGACCACCCCATCCCCAGCTCATCCCAGTCTCTAGGTCTCGATTAGTCTAAACGTGCAATAAATTCTCTAGCTTCATCTATTTGGAGTTAGGTGACTTCCAGTGGTCCAGTTGGCTGTGGTGTAAGGGGCACTATCATGTGGTCATCCAAGCTTGTGTGACACCCACGCTCTTGGATGGAGGCTGTTAGGGAGGGTATTCACTGTCCTCCGGGTGTGAAGCAGTTAAAGCAATCCTTCACTTTCCTCTTTCAGATCTGTCTTCACTCATGCTTCCAGAAAAAGATGGTGGAGAAATGTGGGTGTGCTCAGTACAGCCAGCCTCTACCCAAAGGAGCCAATTACTGCAACTACCAGCAACACCCCAACTGGAGTGAGTGAGATCCAGCCCCAGCAATGGCCTGTACTGACTGCCCCTGGGCCCCTGCTCCATTGTCTTTTGTCCAAGGAAGGTATTGGTGGAGAGACTTGAACTAGAGTTTTAACTTCCATTGTCAAGGCTGGCTTGAATCTACCTCCCTGTTGAGGAGTAAAGGCTACATCCCAGCCTATACTAAAGAGCTGAACGTCTCAAGTCAGTGTCAGGAGGTAGGAACTATCGCTGGCACCCTTTTCACAGAACAGTTAACTGAACCTCAGAAAGGTTAAGTGACTTGCCCACAGTCACACAGCCAGGCATTAATAGAAAACCAAAAACCAAACCCACTGCCACTGAGTCAATTCCGACTCACAGCGATCCCATAGGACACCATAAGATTTCCTAGATTGTAAATCTTTCTAGAACCCAGACTGCTGTATCTTTCTCCTGAGGAGCAGCTGGTGGGTTTGAACTGCCAGTCTTTAGTGGCCAAGAAATTTAACCACTTTGCTGCCAGGGCACCCCAGGATTACCAGAAGTGGATGAAAACCAAGGACTGCCTGAATCTCGACTTGGTGTCCTTAAAGCATTATCGTGTTCTGTGTCCTAAGATCACAAAGCAGCACTTGTTGAGCAAGAACCATTGTTTATAGAAAGCAGGAGGTAAAATAATGCAAATAAATTTGTGGAGGTACCACTGGGGACCTGGGGACCTCCAGGAAGGGCCCAGTGGTCCAAAGCTCACGCCACCCTCTCCTTTGTCCCTCAGTGTATTGCTACTACAAACTACAGCAGGCCTTTGTCCGAGAAGAGCTGGGCTGCCAGGCGGTGTGCCAGGAAGCCTGCAGGTGAGCAGACTGGAGGGCGGAGACAGGCGGGCCCTGGCAGAGCAGGCTGCCCACGCTCACACCATCCTCTCCTCCCCTCAGCTTTAAGGAGTGGACACTGACCACCAGCCTGGCTCAGTGGCCGTCTGAGGTTTCTGAGGTAAGTTCTTCTGCCGCTTCTTCACTGCTGTCCTGGCTGTGTCCTCTGGCCTCAAGGGTGACCCACAGGAAAAGGAGCCACCTTGCTGAGAACAGGTCGGGAGTTGGGGCTGAGAGGGAGGGGCAGACTGGCTGGCCTTGGCATCTGTGAGAATCCCCACGTCCACATTTTTTTTTCTCCATCACAGAAATGGCTGCTGTCTGTTCTTACTTGGGACCAAGGCCAGCAGATGAAAAAACAGCTCAAGAAGTAAGTCATCCTCTACCCAGGGTCCTCTTCCTCTGCCCACCACAGGCCCAGCATCCTCACTTGCTTCCTCGTTGCCAAACCCTCCCCTAGGCATTCATTTACTCAACAAATATTTATTGAACACGGATCATGAATCAGGTCCTGCTCTAGGCCTCGGCCTCTCCAAGTTTTTTTGACCACAACCCACAGTATGAAATACTTGGACTGTACTGAAATACCACTGACTGTATGACTGAAATAAAAATCTCATGAAACAATACTTCCTTGTAATATACAATGACTTGTCGCCACCCTATAGGACAGAGTAGAACTGCTCCATAGTGTTTCCAAGGAGCGTCTGGTGGATTCTAACTGCTCACCCTTCGGTTAGCAGATGTAGTGCTTAACCACTACCCCACCAGAGTTGCTAATATACAATGCTCTCAAGCTGAGTTTTGAATGGTTCATTCTGATCTGGTCAAACCAATTGCTTATATCCATTCTAATTGTTCTCCATTGCCGTGGAGCTGATTCTGACTTATGGTGACCCCATGTCTTTCAAGATCACCATGCCTGTCTTCTAGGGCATGTATGATTGGGTTTGAACTGCCAGCTTTTCACCTAGTAGTCAAGCACTTAACCATTTCCATTCCCTTCCCCCCCCCCCCAAGAAACATCAAACCCATTGCCATCAAGTTGATTCCAACTGATAGTGACCCTATAAGACAGAGTAGAAGTGCCCCATAGGACTTCCAAGGAGCAGCTGGTGCAGTCGAACTGCTGACTTTTTGGTTAGCAATCCAGCTCTTAACCATCACACCACTGTGGTTCCTTGTATCACCCAGGGGCTCCTGTGTCCTTCTACTTAGCCACAACGTCTGTTCCAGATGGTCACGAAGTTCATTCTAATTGACCACAGCATTTGTTCTGACTGGTCACAGTGTCCACTCTGATTCATTAGTGCCCACACCATACCGATGGATAAGTATTCTGAAAATCATATTGGATGTAATCCAGCATTTTCTATTCCATCGCATTTTGTAAAAGATACCGATCATGGTCTAGTGCTTTTATTACATGAGCCACAGGAGTATCTTAACCCAGTTTGAGAAATACTTCTCTGAGCTTTGCAGTTTCTAATCTGCTTGAATTCCCCCTGGAACTTCCTTCCTATGGAACCTTTAGCAAAAAATCAGACCGGACATAGGTTGGAGAACCTAGACACTTTGAGACAAAGGTGGGCGAGGGTGGAGGAACCCACCAGGTGAAATCAATCTCTTTGGGTCATCACCGTATCTGCAGCACCCAGTACTAGGCCTGGATCCAGTCAGAATCTGTTCAGCTTCCAGCATTTTCTAAATGCTTTTGGTTTCATGTGCTGGATGAAGTGCTGGGTACAGTGATGACATCAGACATGGTTCTTGCCCCACAGTGTCACAGTCTAGTCACTCTAGTAATAGAGACAGGACTTGACCAGCAATTGCAAACCATTAAACCAAGTATTGCAAACCACCAGCCCCCAGGCTAAATCTACACCCCCCCACCCCAATTTTTCCTGACAGATCAAAGTTGCTAGCCAAAAGGCTGGTGGTTGTAGCCCATCCAGAGGCACCTTGAAAGAAAAACCTGAAATCACCCATTGAAATCCGTATGGAGCACAGTTCTCTGAGACACATGAGGTCACCATGAGTCAGAATTGAATCGAAAGCAACCAGTTTTATAGTCCTGTTAGGACACAGTTTAGTGCAGCAGTTAAGAGCAGGGACTCCGAGGCCAGACTATCTGGTTTTGAATTTGGGTGCTGCAATTAGTTGTGTGTCCTTGGACAAGTGACTTAACCAATCTGTGTCTCAAGTTTCCACAGCTGTAAAACGGAGATAATTAAAATATACCTACCTTCTGAGGCATAATAATTGGTCTCTATTCACCTGGAACAAATGAGAAAGAGAATCAGAAATAGGAGGAGAAAATGGAATGTGTGGCTAATTGCCTTCATGAATAACAGCTTCCTTTGCCATGAGACTAGAAGAACTGGATGGTGTCTGGCCACCATCACTGGATATTTTGATCAAAGAATCCTGATCAAAAGGGAGAGAAAATGTAGAACAAAATTTAAAAGTCTACATTTTCTGAAGCCATGGAGGCTAGTTGGAGCCCCCAAACTGTTGCCCTGAAATAATCTTTAAACTAGCCAAACTAATCAATATCCATGAAGTACACATGTGGAAACTTGAATTGGTGTATGTTGTTGCTGTGTGTGGCCCCAACAACAATAAAAACACCATAAATTATACAACGACAGCACACCTACCTCTTAGACTTGTGAAAATTGGGAGTAATTCATATGAAGTTCTTAGAATGGTGCTTGGCAACACAGGAAATGCCTGATAAATGCTAGCTGCTATTATTATTATTATTATCATTATTCTACCCAGCCCACCTTGCTTATTTACATAACCTGCCTGTCTCCGGAAGGGATTTGAGATTGTAATCCTTGAATGAAACAGTGACAAATGTGTCCAAGTCTAATGAAGGGCAGGGTGCTAGGAGAGAAAAGCTGGGTGAGCTGACTGAGTGGATCTCATGGAAAGGTTTCTGAGTGACTAACAAACCTGAGGAACCAGGCCCGGGCTAGAGATGTGCTCTGTGTTCTCGGGTGCAGCAGGAGCCTTGTGGGCGGGGTTCTGAGACTCCTGCACCTGAGCAATGCTAGAGACTGGGCAGGAGGGAGACAGCCTGGCAAAGGGGCCAGTCACCTGGGTGGACACCAAGGTTCCTGACTTACCTGGGCCTTGCCTGTTGGAATTTCTGTAGGACAGACTTGGCCAAACTCTTGATATTCTACAAAGACCTGAACCACAGAACCGTCATGGAGAGCCCAGACAACACAGTGAGTGGCTTCTTTCTTAGTCTGTGGTTGTGCCTGTCAGCCTGGTGTTGGGGAGCAGAAATGTGTCGTGGGACCCAGACTGGGGCCCAACAGAGCTGCTGTAGGCAGCTCTCAAGTCAGGTCAGTGGAGTAAGAGGGGTCAGGGAGCCTGTTGCTTCTTCCTCCAAAGATCCTTGTGGCTCTCTTGGAAATTGAGGTCCCTCTTGATGGTTGTGGCTTGGCCTCCCTTACAGATTCCAAGCCTTCTGTCCAACTTTGGCGGCCAGCTGGGCCTGTGGATGAGCTGCTCCGTTGTCTGCGTCATTGAGATCTTCGAGGTCTTCTTTATAGACTCCCTCTCCATCATTACCCGCCGCCAGTGGCAGAAGGCCAAGGAGTGGTGGGCCCAGAGAAAGCCACCTGCCTGCCCAGAAGCTCCCCCAATCCCCCAAGGCCGGGACAATCCGGCCCTCAACATAGACGAAGACCCGCCCACTTTCACCTCTGCTTTGTCCCTACCTGCAGCCCTAGGAACTCAAGTGCCTGGTACACCACCCCCTAAATACAACACCTTGCGCTTGGAGAGGACCTACTCCAACCAGCCTATAGACACTCAGCTGCCGGATGAGTCCTGAGGAGGGCTGGGAAGAAAGTATGGTCTGAGTCTCAGGTCCTGTTTCCAAACACAGAGGAGGACCTTGGGTGCCCTCCCTGTACTTTTCAGAGACAGACTAAAAGCCTCTTTTGAACAAGATTGGGCCCAGACATGTGCAGGGGGCATGCTGGACCCTGCCCAATAAGGCTTACAACCATCTGTGTTGAGTTGCGTCCTGGGCCCAAGCTCTTCAAACATCGCCATGGAGAGAGACTGCAGGCCGAAGAAATGGAGCTGGCCTGGGCCTAATAGAGCTGTTTGCTGGGTTTTGAGAGAAAAGTACTCCTCTGAAGTCCTCCCCAATGCAGATTCAGGCCAAGCACGTGGTCTTAGGTATGCAGGCTGGACAACCCGAGACAGAGGAAGTGCCAGCCCTAAAATGGGCTGTTCGTGAATAAACTGTTGTGAGTTGTTGACAGTGTGGCAAGGTTTCCTCTATGCCTTCCAGGAGGGAGCTGGCCCAGGGCCTTAGAGAGTGCTGGAGGGAAGGGTGCAGTGGCAGGAGGTTTGGGTGTGTGGCATGATGTCTTCCCTCTGAGGGCATTAGAAAAGGCAGAAGTTCTAGGCAGCTAAGACAGTGTCCTGGGCCCCTTATTCAAGCAAGAAAGGACAGGAACCAGTTAAAGGGCAGAGGTGGATGCTCCTGTCCAATAATAGTCCAAGACATAAAGAATTGTTTCTCATAATCCATTGTCAGCTGTTCTTCTTAGCAACCAGCCTCAGTGGCAGCCAGTTATTTCATCATTCCAAGGCAGATCCCCTCCCACACCAATGGCCTGATCCCAACCAACAAGCTAACTGCTGTGACAGCCTTCTTCATACCACAGTCACACCTTTTGATGCGACAATAGAGATCCAGGGTGAATGGTCAGTGCACTCAGTGGTCACCTGAAGGTTGGTTGAGCTCATCCAGAGGTGCCTTGGAAGAAAGCACACAGTAGGTGCTCAGTGTCAGTATAAGAACAGTGTGCTGGGCACCTACATAGATTAGTATAGAACCCAAACCAAACCCTTTGCTGTGGAGTTGATTCTGACTCACAGCAACATTGTAAAACAAAGCAGAAATGCCCCCATAGGGTTTCCAAGGAGTAGGGGGTGAATTCAAATTGCTGACCTTTTTGGTTAGTAGGCTAGTGCTTAATCATTCTGCCACCAGGGCTCTGATAAATTAGAATTAAAAGAAAATAAACTCGTTATCGCTGTAGAGTCAATTCTGGCTTATAGCGACCCTATAGGACGGAGTAGAACCACCCCCATGGAGTTTCCAAGGAGTTAACCACTGACCTTTTTAACCACTGTAACACCAGGGCTTTGTTATATGCACACTGGGGTCAGCAAGCTACCACCCTTGAGCCAAATCTTGTATTTGCATGGCCTGTGAGCCAAGACTGACCCTTTACAGAAAAAGTTTGCTGACCTGGACTATCACATTACATATGTATGATTATTCTATCTTATGGATGAAGAAACTGAGGCACAGAAAGGTTTAGTCTTTGGTCCTGGGTGACACAGCCAGGAAGTTGCAGGGCCGGGATTTGAACCCAGACAGTCTGACTCCAGAGCCTGTGACTTTATCACTCCATCATTTTGTGTTCTATCAGTATCTGTGCCTTTTAAAGGTGACACTGATGTCTGTTTGGGTGGGGAGTGGGGGAGGCAAAGCACCCAATCCCTAGGAGAGAAGGAAGCCCATCATTCATGGGTCTGGGCAAGGCCTGCATTTCTGGACTTCTCCCTGAAGACACAAGGCTGGTAATGGAGGCAGGAGTCTAGGCAAAAGATCAGGGGCTGCAGGGACCCTGTCTGGACCCAGGGGCTTCTGGTCCACCCTGGCTCCAGGCCTGTGGCCAGAAGCTTCACTGGACTTCCTGGCATGGAGCCTGTCAGCCCACAGGGAGGAGGTCACAGTGACCCCAGGCTGCCTGGGGCTCTGCTGAGTAGGGGGTCCAGAAGCAGGCTTAATGAAGTATCAGGTTATGGAAGGTGTGAGCCTGGCTCCTGTCCACGCTGGGCTTGGGTGACCACAGCCGGTGCTGACAGGGAACTTGTGGTGGATACCTGCCTGTGACCACTGCCCGGAGAGGAGCTTCCTCCTCCTCCCATGGTAGCAGAGGTGGGGGCTGTGCCTGCAGAACCACTGAAGTGCTCAGCCTCTGCACGACTTCTGTCACAGCCGGGAACACTCCCAGCAGGTGCTGAGTTGCTACTGGGCTTGTCAAAGGTGAGGCCACCCACCTTTCCTCCCCATGTGTGCCTATGAGTATACTCAAGTCTCTAGCCATTTCCATTCTGCCTGGTCCTCAGGGCTGTGCTCCTACCCCAAGCTCTGTCCTCACTCTGTCTCTGCATCCTTCCGGACTAGGTACAGATGTCACTGTCTCGGAAGGTTTCCTCTGATCCCGTTCCCTGCCTCCAGAAAGTTGGAACTTCCCCCATCAGAGACTTTTTCATTCCCTGATGTTAATGTGTTATCCGTTTGCCTGTCTGCCTCTGTCATTAGACTGTGCGCTCTCTGAGGGCAAGATTCGTGCAAGGAGTACAACGTTGGCATGTAGAAGTTTGTTCAGTTATCAGCAGCACCAGTAATAATGGCTAACAATGAACACTTATTTTTTGCCAGGGATTCTGTCAGTTCTTGACACATCTCAGCCCATTTAAGTCTCACAGCTCATGTACGTTTTATTATTATTATCATGGTGAAAATGTACACACCAAAACATTTGCATACAACAACTCCCAAATTTACAATTTCATAACACTGATCACATTTTTCTTGTCATGCCATCATTACTGATATCCTTTCCCAAAATACGCCACCACTATTTACATAAAGTGAAGCTGCCGCATCAGGAAGCACTCCCCAAGCCTCTCTGCTTCCCACTCCTGGTCACCAGGAATAATCTCTGATTTCTATATAAGTGAGATCATACACTGTTGGTCCTTTTGAGACTGACTGACATTTTGAAGGTTCATCCACATGGTGGCATGGATCAGAACTTCATTTCTCTTGATGGCTTAGTAATATTCCACTGTATGTACGTATCTGCCACATTGTATTTTTCCATTCATCTGTTGATGGACATTTCCATTATCTTCAACTTGTGGCTGTTGTGAAAAGCCCTGCAATAAACATTGGCATAAAACTTTGTGTTCTTGCCTTCATTTCTTCTGCGTATACAACCTAACAGCTCAGGTACTCTTGCAGATGAGGAAACTGAGGCACAAGTGGAGCCATCAGGGCTTAACCACAGTGCCCACTGCTTTTCAGATGGAAACACAGATGAAGGAAACTTTTCCAAAGCTTACAAATCTATTTGCCCCCAAGGGAAGAGAAGTTCTCCTTGCCTTCATGCCAGAGGATCTTCTTGCCCCAAGACAGAAGTGAGGGACCAGGAATTCACCCTCCTCACAAACACCAGTGACATAGTGGTTAAGTGCTATGACTGCTAACCAGAAGGCTGGCAGGTCAAATCTGCCAGGTGCTCCCTGGAAACTATGTAGCCATTCTACTCTGTTTATAGGGTTACTGTAAGTGCGGATCAACTGGATGGCAGTGTTTTTATTTTTTTAGGAGTTATTAGGAAACGCTAGTGGTGTTGTGGTTAAGTGCTATGGCTGCCAACCAAAAGGTCAGAAATTTAGATCCATCAGGTGTTCTTTGGAAACTCTATGGGATAGTTCTACTCTATCCTATAGGTTCAGTATGAGTCAGAATCGACTTGAAGGCAGTGGTCTTGGTTTGTTTTTATAGGAGTTATCAATGGGGGCAGTGGTGGTTCAGTGTTAGAATTCTCACCTCCCACATAGGAGACCTAGGTTTGAGTCCCAGCCAATGTACCTGACGCACAGTCACTAACCCACCTGTCAGTGGAAGCTTACGCATTGCCATGATACCGAGTGGGTTTCAGCAGAACTTCCAGACTAAAATGTTCTCTAGACAAACAAAATCAGTGAGACAGAGAGAAAGAGAGAGGTTTGTTTCAAGGCACTGGCTCGTGCAATTCCAGAGGCTGGAAAGTCCAAAATCAGGCAAGAGGCTGCAGAGTTTTGCTGGCTCACAGGATTGCGTGGTCTTGGCAGATCTGAAATCTGTGAGTCAGACAGCAGGCTGGAGACATCTACAGGCTTGTGTCCCCACATCCTTAGGCCGGGTGACAGGAAGAGTGCAGACTAGAAAAGACTAGGAAGAAAGGCCTGGAGATACACTTCCGAAAACCAGCCAATGAAAACTCTGCAGATCACAATGGTCTGATCTAAATTGATCATGGGGATGGCCTAGGGCTTGGGGTCATTTCATTGTGTAGTGCACGGGGTCTCTGTCAGTTGGAGGACTAACTGTATGGCAGCTGACATGGATGACAACATCCACAGAAGCTGTTGGGCAGGGAACGGACCCCGCAGACAGAACAACTGTCCTCTGAGATTCCTTTGGCAAGCATGTTGGAGCAGGAAATAACACTGACTCTGTTGTCAGCATTGTGGTCTTTTAAAGATCAAATTGGTAACTGCAACTCAAAAGCTTACACTGGGAGCACAGGAGGGCAGCATTTACCTTAAGGGGAGAAGAATAACCTGGAAAAGGAGGGTAAGAATGGTTATACCAATCAACAAAAGTAATCAGTGTTACCGAATTGCCCACATAGAAACTGCCGGGTTGGTGTATGTTCTGCTATGTGTATTTTCTGAAACAACAACAAGAATAAAGAATTTTTTAAAAAAAGAAACAGGTGAAATTAATTTTAGCGTTTTCTGTTTAGCCCAAGGAAGACTCAGTAATGCAGTGGTGAAGTGATATGACCGTTAACCAAAGGCTGACAGTTCAAATCCATCAGCTGCTCCTTGGAGACCCTTTGGGACAGTTCTACTGTGTCCTCTAGGTCACTGTAGGTCAGAATCAATTTGACAACAACGGTTTTTTTAGCCCAATGTCCAAAATATTATTGTCTCAACATGCAATCAATGTAAAAATGATTATAATTATTTAAAAATTAGTGAAATAAAGATATTTTATAGTAAAAAGTAAATAATACTGACTCATTACCTGAGAAAGGGATTCCATTTTCCACATACAAAGAGAGTCCCAGGTCAGTGCTCCTAGGTCTTTAAGACTCTTGATGCTATGAGTCTTCCTAACAAAGAGAAAGCTGCCTCTGAGCTGATGTCTACCCAGAATTTAACAGTATCATCCTTTTTACACTACATTTGTTTTCTATGTTAACTTCTGCTTGTAGTAAATGAGACAAGTGTCTCTTTCAGTCACTTTTCCAACAAACAGTTATTCATTCACCAGCTGTTTATTGAGCACTGTATCAGTTTCTTGGCACAAATTGTCTGAGCTCGGCTGCTTGCCAAAAGGTTGGTGGTTTGAATCCAGCCAACCATTCTTCTGAAGTAAGGCCTGGAACCCTGCTTCTGGAAGGATTACAGCCAAGAAACCCCACTGAGCTCATTTCCACTCTGTCACACCCAAGGTTGCTGTGAGGCATAATCGACTCAAAGGCAATGGGTATTAGCTACCTGTGGCTGCTATAACAAATGGCCTCAAACTTTGTGGCTTAAAACCATAAAAATTTGTTCTTACAGTTCTGGAAGACAGATGTCCGGAATGAGTCTTCCAGAGCTAAAATCAAGGTATCTGCAAGACATGCTTCCTCCAGGGGTGCTAGGGGAGAATTCTTGACTTTTCTAGTTTCCAAAGCTGTGTTCCTTGTGTTCACGTTTGGCTTGCGACCATCCCTCCACCTTCAAAGCCAGCAGCACAGCCTCTTTGCTTTAGTTAGTGGAATGCCTTCTTCTGCGGCCTCTGCCTCCTTTTCATGAGGACACTTGTAATTATATTGAGTGTCTGTCATGGATTGAATGGTGTCCCCCCCCAAAATGTGTGTAGCAATTTGGCTAGGACATGACTCCCAGGACTGTGTGATTGTCCCCCGTTTTGTGATTTTCTATGCCGTCAATCCTTATATCTGCCTGCGGTTAGTAGACTGGATTATGTTAAAGAGGTTAGCATGTCACAGTTAATACCCTTACTAAGGGAGTTTCCCTGGAGTGTGGCTTGTATCACCTTTTATCCTACAAGAGATAAAAGGAAAGGGAAGCAAGTAGATAGTTAGGGACCTCATACCACCAAGAAAGCAGTGCCGGGAGCAGAGCGCATCCTTCAGCCTACAGGCTCCTGGCCAAGGTGCCCTCAGACTAAAGAAAGACTGATGTAACACAAGGACCTTCTTCCAGAGCCCGCAGAGAGAGAGGGAGGTGCATTGAATCTAGACTCCAACCTACTGGACTATATACGGATAAACTTCTCTTTGTTAAAGCTTCACTTGTAGTCTTTATGTTGGAGTAGTACCAGATGACTCAGACAGTGCCAACCCAGAAAATCCAAGATACTGTCCCATCTCAAGATTCTTGCACGCTCCTCACATCTGCAAAGCTGCTTTTTGTGCCACATGACCTAAGAGCTTCAGGAATTAGCACATGGATGTTTCAGGAGCCATTATTCAGCCTCCTACAAGCACCTACTATGTGCCAGGCGCTGATCTAGGGGCTGTGGATAGATCTGTAGGTCAAGCAGACAAAACTCTCTGCCCTGATGGAATTTACATGCTGCTGACGGGGGGAAAAAAAGAACAAAAAACAATCACCATCAGCAGTTAAATAAATTACCTAGTATGTGAGAAACCAGGAACCAAACCAATCCCACTGCCGTTGAGTCAATTCCAACTCATAGCAACCCTATAGGTCTGAGTAGAACTGCTCCATAGAGTTTCGAAGGAGCTCCTGGTGGATTCACATCACAATGTGATACCAAAACCAGTTGCCATCAAGTCGATACCTTCTCAAAGTGACCCTGGAGGACAAAATAGAACTACCCTATAGGATTTCCAAAGCTATCTGTATGGAAGCAGACCACCACATCTTTCTCCTGCTGATGGGTTCAAACTGCTGACTGAAATGCTTCACCTCTACCACCAGGTCTCTTTTGAGTCTCCCTAGGACTCTGAAGGAAACCCTGGTGGCTTAGTGGTTAAGTGCTACAGCTGCTAACTGAAAAGTCAGCAGTTCAAATCCACCGGTCACTCCTTGGGAACTATGAGGCAGTTGTACCCTGACCTATGGGGTTGCTTCAAATCAAATCAACTCAACAGCAGTTGATTTGTTTGTTTGTTTTTTGGTGGAACTTTGAAAGAGCTATCTTTTCCAAAGTAAAAGTAATGTAAGACTGTTGCCATCAAACTAATTTTCTGCTCATAGTGACCTTAGGTGGCAGATTATAACTGTCCATAGGGTCTCTAGGGCTGTAATCTTTACAGAAGCAGACTGCCACATCCTTCTCCCATGGAGTGGCTGGTGGGTTTGAACTGCCAACCTTTCGGTTAGCAGCTAAGTGCTTAAACACTGTGCTACCAGGGCTCTGAAAACTCAGAAAAGAAAAGAAAAAAACAAGTGACAAAACACAGGTGTTGCCTGGATGTTAATATCCTAAAAGCTCCCAGGTGCAGTTGTCGCTTCCTCTGTTCCCTCCTTCACAAGACAGCCCTGAGAAATGCCCCTCCAGGCAGCCCCCAGGGTGAGTGCTCCGGGAACACCCTCAAACAGGTCTTGCTCTGGTCCACAAGGCCTCTTCCTGCAAGCAGAGGAACCATTCCAAATTCTCCTCTCCCTAGCAGAGCCAGCTAGGGTGGAGGAAGGGCCCGGATCAGCAGGATTCCTGCTCTAATTACAGCCAAAGACTGAAGGAGCCTCATTGTGCGCAGCTGGAACCTGGAAGGAATTGGAGGAGGTAGTGAAACAAGTAATTGTTACAAGGCTCTTTCGTCCTCCTCCAGGAACTTTCTTGGAGACATCTTCCCAGCCGCCTCTGCTCACGCCTTTGGGCAGGCCTGCAGGTGCACAGATCTGTTTGTTGAATGACTCCATGTGCTTAGGAATCTGACAGTTGTCTTTTGTTGTTTTTTAATAATATTATTCCTAAATACAAGCCTATTAAATATAGAGTTACCTCCAAGCAACAGAAACCTAATTCAGATTGGATTAAAAAAAAAAAAAAGAAGAAGAAACCAGATGGTGCCCAGCCACCACCAGTGACAGACGTGCTGGGGCTCACAAAGTTGAGTCCCAGTGGCAATATGAGAATAAAAAGAGGTACACCCTGAGAACTCCACTAAAATACCGCAATCGATGGTCCGAAGGCCAGGGCGCTCCCTGGGGAGCATGGCCCCTAGACCTGATGCTGCCCCTTTTCATAAATCATTACTGAGCTCAGCTCCTCACACAGGAATGGATTGGACTTGGCAACACAGAGTGACCATATCATGTGTGCCCTTCATGGTTCTGTGCATCAACAGGATGTTGTCGTTCTTGCCTCTTACTAGAGGGGAGTGGAGAGGGTGGAAAAGAGGGGACAGGAGGTTGGTAAGAGGATATGACAGGTATAGAACTGAAAGGAGGAGTGTGCTGTCACCAGGCAAGGAGAGCAGTAGGAGTTGCACATAGGTGGACATGCGAATTTAAACTGGATTGTACACTTTCATTCAATTACAATTAAAAAAAAGAGGAAGACAGGTGTATTTGCTCACAGACTGAGAAGTCCATGAATATTTAGCTTCAGGTACAGCTGGATCCAGGGATTCAAACGATGAGAGCAGAACTCCCATTTCTCTCATCAATGCTTTCCTTTGCATTAGCTCCAGCCTCAGGCATAGTTCCCCTATGTCACAGCAAGATGGACACTAGAACCCCAGGCAAGTGTCCTAACTCTCAGCATGACTAAAAGAAAGTAAGCTTCTCTCTTACAACTGCTTCAGAAAACCAAATTGTATAATGGATTTGCACTGGACATACTTGGGTCACATGGTTTTTCTTGAACTGATTACTGTGGCCAAAGGAGACACTGTGACTGGCCAGGCTTGAATCATGTGCTTATTTCTGAATTGGGCGAGCAGTCCTTTCCTAAAACATCACATCAAAAGAAATTGGGAGGAGTGGTTCCCTAAGCACCACGAGGGTGTTGCTCTCTCTAGAAGGAAGAAGGTATGCTGGCTCAGCAAAAATAGTACTACTCACTACCCATTATAGATAATTCTAAAATTTCAGAAAAACACAAAGGAAAAAAAAACCACACCAGTTATTAGTCCATCAGGACAGACTTCCACGATATGTCGTCTGGGTCTTCATCTCATATATGGAGAAATTCAAACAAGTTCAGAGATTTCCCACTCCGGTGACATGAAAAGTATTCAAATAAGGACACAAGAAAGGAACTTTGACAAGATGAGGTTGGCTGTTCACAGTTAACCACCAACTCCCCACAGCCCCTGGATCTTCAGGTCTATTCTCAGGTCTCCACCACCCTTGAAACAAATTTCTGTCTCCTTGAATACCAACCCCCACCTGACCACCTTCCCTTTATTCATCCATCAGTTCCCAAATCCCTTCCTCCATCCATTCTCCCATTCTCATACCCTTCTGTCTATTCTCAAATCCATCCATTTATCCCATTGTAGTTTTGATTTGAATTTCTGTAATAGCTAATGATCGTGAGCATGTCCACACGTGTTTTTTGGCTGCCTGGATCTCCTCTTTGGAGAAGTGTCTGTCCATCTCCTTTGCCCATCACTTAAATTGGATGATTTATCTTTTTCTTATTGATATTTTGTAGTATCTTATAGATTACGGAGATCAGGCATCGATCTGACAAGTAGTTGCCAAATATTTTTTCCCATTCCATTTATCTGTTACGGGTGAATCATATCCACCCAAAAATGTGTGTAGCCATTTGGCTAGGCCATAATTCCGGGTATTATGTGATGTTCCTATGTGCTGTAAGCCCTGCCTGTATGATTTTAATAAGGGAGGATGGGCAACAGTTGTGTTGGTGGATCAGGACACAATATATAAGATTGTATTGTCCCTTGAGGCAATCTCTTGGGATATAGAGGAAAATGAATCAAGCAGAGAGTTGGGGACGTCATACCAACAGGAAAGACAGCAGTGCCAGCAGCAGAGCACTTTGGAAAGGACCCAGGTCCCTGAACCTCCAAAGCTCACAGCCCCGGGGAAGACTGATTACAGGGACTTTCCTCCAGAGCCAACAGAGAAAGCCCTCCCTTGGAGCTGACACCTTGAATTTGGACTTTTAGCCTACCTGTCTGTGAGAAAATACATTTCTCTTTGTTAAAGCCATCCGCTGGTGGTATTTCTGTTATGGCAGCACTGGATGACTAAGACACTATCCACCCATTCATTCACTCATCCATCCATTCTCAAATCCATCCACCCTCCTGCTCACTGATCCAATAAATATCTTTTAAGCTTTGAAGTCAGACTACCTGGTTCAAATCCAGGTCCCAACACTTAATAGCTGTGTGACTTTGGGCAAATTACTTAATCAATCTGTCTCAGTTTCCTCATCAATAAAACTGGACTTAATAAAGAAGTATCTACTACAAAGATTATTTTGCAGATAAAATGAAATAAAGTAGAGAAAGTGCTTGCTTCACTGAAGAACTGGCTCATAGAAGATATTGAATAGTTTTCTAGAATTGAGTAGCTGAACTGACTAAGGCTGGACAAACACTGACAACTACAAGAATTTGTAGAATTATAAAATGTTAATTCTTCCTTGAACTGAGGAACTCAATCCAAGGTAGATACCTCTGAGTTCCCACTTGCAAGCTTGTGAAATAAACTCTTTCTCTGAAGACAAGACTATGTTCCTTAACATGCTAGGCACAGACCCATTGGGTTGGTTTCAAAACTATCAATCTTTGGATTAGCAGTGAATCACCAACCTTCCCCCACGCAGGTGCCTGAAAGAGCTTACACTTTGGGGCATCTTGATTTTCATCTCGCTTTCTACGAAGACTATGTATCACCTCCCCACACCCAGACACACCCGGGCTATCAGATTATACCAACTGGATAAGCCATTAGTGTTTTTGTTTTAATCTGCATTTCTTTCATTACAAGAGAAGTTGGGTCACATACATTTGGCATCTGTGCACCAGCAAATTTCTTGGAAGATGAACTCTGCTGACTCCATTCCTTCAATCCCCATGAACTTTTGAACTCCTTACATCTGGAATTCAACTTCTCCCACACCCTGCAAGATGCTTCAGCATAGGCTACAGTGTGGTTTGTGGGCAACTGGGGAGTCCTCCAGATCCTTTGAGCACCTGCTGCAAGGTCAAAATCAATTTTCATAATAATGCCAACACACTATGGGCCTTTTTCACTCTCAGTCTCTTGTGAATGCAAATAGGAGTTTTCTAGGGCCTAAAACCCTCGTAGTGTAGTGGTTAACTGCTATGGCTACTAACCTAAAAGGTCAGCATTTCAAATCCACTGTGCACTCCTTGGAAACTCAATGGGGCAGCTCTTATCTGACCTACAGGCTCGCTATGAGTCGGAATCAACTCAACAGAAATAGATATTTTGATTTTTATATAACATATAGAGTCATAAGCAGGCAATTGGATAGGCCTTTACATCCTCCCTGTTTAATTTCCCTCTCTCTCTGAACCTTATAGACCACTGCTGTCCAGTCGATTCCAAGTCACAGCAACCCCATTGTTCAGAATAGAACTGCCCCATGGAGTTCTCAAGGAATGCTTGATGGACTTGAACTGCTGCTCTTTTGGTTAGCAAAGGTAGCACTTAACCACTACACCACCAGGGTTTGTGTTACAAGCCAGTTCCTCCTTTAAAAAAAAATTTTTTTTGTTAGATCAAGTCTGTGCTTTGTTTTGCTTTAATTCAGCTTGGCTTACAAGTCAAGTGCAGTTGTTACAGCATGCAGCAGTGGTCTGAACGCACCAGCCACTACCTGAAAGAAAGATACACACGGCAGTCGGCTTCTATAAAGATTTCAGCCTTGGAAATCTTATGGTGCAGTTCTACCTTCTCCTATAGGGATGCTATGAGTTGGGACCAACTTGATAGCAACAGGTTTGGTTTTTGTTTCTGGAATTCACAATTCTAAATATTCAAGTTTTGATGAATGTATATTCATGCAACCACTTCCACCATCATAATACTTATGAATATTTTCATCACCCAGAGAGTTTCCCCTTGCCTCTTTGTGGTCAGTCTGTCCCTGCTCCTAGACCCTGGCAACCACTGCTCTGCTTACTATTACCATAGTTTTGCCTTTTCTAGAATTTTATATAAATGATATCATACAATATTGGGGTTGTTGTTTCTGGATTGTTTCATTTAGCATAATTTTAAGATTTACCAAGACTGTTGTATCAGTAGTTCATTTCTTTTAATTCCATTGGGCTTACCCCTTTCCCAGTTGATAAGCTTTTGGATTATTTCTAGCCTTGTTGTATTTTGAGTAAGATGTTAAGAACATTCAAGTACAGGCTTTTCAGTTCTAGTGGGTAAATTTCTAGGAATGGGATTGCTGGGTCATTGTGCATTCAATTTTGTGAGAAACTTAACCTGCGTTCTGAAGTGGTTGTACCATTTTGCATTCCCAGCACCAGCATTTGAGCATTCTAGTTGCTCCACGTCTTCATCAGCATTGTGCCTATCTTTAACATTTTAGCACGCTAACAGATAATAAGTGATATCTCATTGTGGTTCTAATGTGCATTTCTCTAATGATTAATTAGTTTAGCATTTTTTACATACGATTCTTTTCTATTCATACATCTTCTGTAGCTAGAATTTTTAACTAACAAATGAGGACCATACGTGCCCATAGTTTTAAAAAATGTAAGCAGCATAGAAGGAAAGAGTAAACTTGTTTCATATCCCTGATAATGCTATGAGAGTTATAGCAGAGGAAACTGAAGCTCAAGTAAATTTCCACGTGTTGTTAGGTGCCATCAAGTCAGTTTTGACTCATGGTGAGCCTATGAACAACAGCACAAAAAACTGCTTGGTCTTGTACCGTGTCCACAGTCGTTTTTATGCTTAAGCCCATTGTTGCAGCCACTATGTCAATCCATCTTGTTGAGGGTCTTCCTCTTTTTTGCTGACCTTCCACTCTACTAAGCATGATCTCCTTCTCCAGGGAATGATCCTTCCTGACATGTCCAAAGTATGTAAGATACAGCCTTGCCATCTTTGCTTCCCAGGAGCACTCTCATTGTACTTCTTCGAGAACAGATCTGTTGGTTATTTTGGCAGTCCACAGTACATTCAACATTCTTCTCCAACACCACAATTCAAAGGTATCAATTCTTCTTCTGTCTTCTTTGTTTGTTGTCACATGTTACATAGCTAGAAAGTGGTGGACCTGGGATTTAAACCTAGGCCACATGGTTCCAAGAAGCTCAGTGATGGAGTGGGTTAAGAGCTCAGCTGCTAACCAGAAGCTCAGCGGTTTGAACACACAAGCTGCTCCGTGACAAAAAGATATGACAACTTCCTTCCGTAAAGATTACAGCGTTGGACACCCTACGGGACAGTTTTATTCTGTATTACAGAGTTGCTATGAGTCAGAATTGACACCACTGCAACACTTTCAGTGTAGCTCCAAGACCACAACACTTACCTATTTTTACACAAATCGTAATACATCCTGTTCTGCTTCTTACTTTTTTCCTATGGCAAATATCTTGGATACCATTCCACATCAGTCCTTGTTGATCTCCCTTGTTTGTTTTCCTCCACTGAAAGAATGAATCATCGTTTATTTGGCAAGTCCCCTACTGATGGACATTTAGGTTGATTCCAGCCCTTCGTTACAACAAACCATGCTGTCTTGACTATCCTTTCACAAATCTCTCCGCATATACTTCCTCCATTAGTTTCCTAGAAGGGAAATGACTGAGCCAAAGGGCATGTGCCTTTATCTCTTCACAGAGTGCTTGTTTCTTTCTTTCTAGCAGTGTTAAACTTTTTCATCCTTGTCAACTGAAGGATTGAAAAGGCTGTACTTCTGCATTGTTTTACTATGCATTTTGTCCACTGTGAGTGAGGCTGAGTGTGTTTTCATGCATTTCACTACAATATATTTCTTTTCAGGTGAGTTAAAATCCTCCTTTTTAAAATGCTTGTTACTATCAGTCTAATGGAGCCCTGGTGGCTGAGTTGCTAACCGAAGGTCAGCAGTTCAAGTCCACCTGCTGCCCCTAGAAACCTTATTAGACAGTTCTACTCTGTCCTATAGGGTTGCACGAGGTGGGAATCAACTCGAAAGCAAACACCCACTGCTGTCCATTCGAGGCTGGCTCATAGCCACCCTAGAGGTAGAGGAGAACTGCCCCATAGAACTTCCTAGGAGAACCTGGTGGATTTGAACTGCCAATCTTTCGGTTAGCAGACACAACATTTAACCCACTACACTGCCAGGGCTTCCTCGACAGCAACAGGTCTTGGCATATCAGTCTAACTCCTGGTTTTGCTCTTATTTTTTCTGACTTTTTCCCTGACACTCTTCCTTTTTGTCTTTTCTTCCTCCATTTTCCCTTCTCAAGCTTTGGTTTTCCAAATTTTCCATCTCGGTTATTTTCTCAAGCTACTTTGTGCTTTGGGGACCTCTTGTTCTTGCCCACAGTTTCCATTATCCCATTTTTATTTATGATTACTAATCTAAAATTTTTATATAACTCTTTGGGGGCTCCAGGTTCACATTTTTAATCATCTTCTATACATTTATTCTTCAACGTCCTTTAGGAACCTGCCCCCCAAAGCCTTATGTTCAATCTAGACTTGGTTTCCTCCCTTCTTCAAACCTGGTCATCTTGCCAAATACCAGCTGGTGGCACTTGCATCTGCTCAGCTGGATGAGCAAACAACCTGAAAGTCATTTTGCCCATCCTGGATTGACTTGTCATCAAGACCTAAGTGATGGGTGGGCTTCCAAATTGGCTGCTTGAATGGACTGTGGAAGAGTCACCTTGGGCAGCAAATTTAAGGAACAGAGGTCTCTGTCAATGGCTCTTTCAGACCTCTGGTCTACATTCTTCTTCCCTTGGCCCTCAGGAAAACTCTTATCACCTGTTGTCATTAGGTGCCATCGAGTTGATTCTGACTCACAGCAAACTTATGTACAAAAGAACGAAATATTGCCATGTCTTTCCTCAGAGGACCAGCTGGTGGGTTCCATCAACATTTTAGCTAGCAACAGAGAACTTTAATCACTGCACCACCAGTGGTCCTTTTAGATTGAGGGTCCAAAACCAAACTAAATCACTTGCCCTCAAATCGATTCCAACTCATAGTGATCCCATAAGATGGAGGGGGAACTGCCCATAGGGCTTTCAGGGAGCAGCAGGTAAATTTGAGCCAGTGACCTTTTGGGTCAGCCCTTGAGCTCTTAACCACAATGCCAGGGTGCCAGAGGGTAAGAATCAAACCAAACCTATTGCCACTGTCAAGTTCATTCTGACTCAGCTGCCAAGTCGTACTTTACTCCAAGCAAGAGAAAAGCCCCTTCAAGGAGTGGAGGCTCAAACCATATCAGCTGGAGGCAAGAGTGGACCATGAGTACAGTCTGTGGGGTCAAATCTTGATCCTGCTCAAGTGTGCGCTGATGTCTCTTCAAACACAGTGAGCTCCGTTAAACAAAGTCACCTCCAAGACTGGCTTTCAACAAGGCCAGCTGGGCTAGTTAAAGAAGGTGTTACTACTCTAGTTAAATCTGACTTTCATAATAAATGTGAACACAAAAAAAGAAGCCATTTGGCCCAGAGGTACAGTTCCCACTGTACCTGACCTGGGTTGAAGCTCCAGCCCTATCTCCACAGGTGGCTGAATTCTTAGTAGGGCAAAATAAAAAGTACAGTAAATACCAACTTTTCTCTTTGTCTGGGCCAAAATATTTAAACAGACTGTTAAACCCATATTAACACCCAGTGCTGAACAAACATAGGCTTCCTTCTGTAGGAATAAGCAAATACAGGCTAGTGACTAGACATATACAAAGGTCTTCCAGGTCACAAGGATACTGATATGAGGAATTAGAACAAATGTCCCCAGATGAATCATCCTTACTGCTCAGAGAACAAAATGTAAAGGCCCAAAACACTGATCTGTGATCTTAATAAAATGAGTTATTGAACCTCAAGATTATGAATAAAAAAATAACGTATGATCTCCCTTAACGCAACATACCCAGGATATGCAAAAGCATAGAGATGAAAGTTCATTCGTGGTTATCTGCGATGGATAGGAGTGAGCAGTGTGTGTACGTATATTGTTGGGGTGCTGCCTTTGCTTAAGCAGTACAGTTGTGTGATGAAAAAACTCTGAAACAGTGGTGATTGCTGTACAACTTGGTGAATGTGGTTAATTTCAGTGAATTGTACATGTAAAAATGATTGACCTGATTAGCTACACATATTTCATCACAATAAAAGTTTTCAAAATTAAAAACAAAAAAACCTAGAATGTAACAAAGTTCTGGAGATGAACAGTATGTCTGCTGACCTTTAAAAGGGAATAGAGGCAGTGAGCAGAAATTTGGATGCTGCATAAAATTGAATCAGTGAATCTGAAGGTTAAAATGTTCTCTTGAAACTTAGAAATAATGAGGAAAACAAAACAAACAAAAGTATCCTCTTGAGGAAGAGACTAGAGATTTAGAGCATACAATGTGCATATAATTGGATCCCCAGAAGAACAGAACAGCATGGAGAAAAAAAGGTTCAAATAAATAACAGAAGAAATTGCCACTGAGAGGAAGAAATACTTGAATTGCCAGGGCAAAATAATTCTTTGATTACCAGGCAGAAATTAATTTTAAAAGCTCTACCATCAGTACATAGACGAGCGAAAATGTTTGGATTTCAAAAATACAGAAAAATTCCTACAAGAAAACAAAGAAAAAAAAAACAGGTAGCATACAAAAGACAAAGAATTAGACTTTCAGCAGACTTTTGAGATTCAGACATTACATAACACTAGAGAAACATCTGCAAGGTTTTTAGTGGGAAAGATGTGATCCATTTACATGCAGGTGGAGCAGATTTTTAAAAATCCCCTGACAGACAAGAGTTTAGGAAACATACCAGCAGTGTATCTTTTCAAAACAAATTTCATGATCACTCTAGCCTAGGAAACAATTCCAAACAAAGATCGCAGGGACAAGAATGGCAATGAACAAAAATGTTAGCAAATAAGAGATAAGCACAATTGCTGAAACATAAAAAAAACTTAAAAATAAATCTTGAAATATAAAAAATATTAATCTGAACCTAAAATACCAAGTTATCTTAATAATATCAATCAAAACCTTAAATTTCATTGTCTACTGTAATGTGTAACATATTACCTTAAAATTCCGTGGTTTAAAGCAACAACAAACACTTACTACCTCCCACAAGCTCTATGGACCAAGAATTTAGAAGTCACTTAGCCAGGTGGTTTTGGTTGGGAGTCTCCCGTGAGGTTACTGTCAAGGTGTTGTCAGGGTGACTGGATAAAAAAAATCATGGTACCTACACAGAGTAGAATACTACACACAGTAGGTACCTACACACAGTAGGTACTACACAACAATAAAGAACAGTGACGAATCTGAGAAGCATCTCACAGTATGGATGAATCTGAAGGGCATCATACTGAGTGAAATGAGTCAATCACAATCACCAAAGGACAAATACTGTATGAGATCACTACTATAAAGGTTAGTGGAAAGGTTTACACACAAAAAGAAACAATCTTTAGTGGTTACAAGGAAAGAGAGTGGTAACCCAAAGGGAAGGTTGGGGAGGGAAAAATATTAAGTAGACAACAGATAAGTGATAGTACTGGTGAAGGGTCAGACAGTACACAATCCTGGGGAAGCCAACACAACTTGTCCAAAGCAAGGTCATGGAAGCTTCATAGAAACATCCAAACTCCCCAGGTGACTGAACTACTGGGCTGAGGGCTGTGGAGACCATGATCTCAGCAAACATCTTGCTCAATTGGCATAACATAGTTTATAGAGAAAATGTTGCATGTCCTACTTTGGTGAGTAGCATCTGGGATCTTAAAAGCCTGTCAGTGGCCATCTAAGATACTCCACTCACCCTGTGGGAGCAAAGGAGAATAAAGAAAACTAAAGATACAATGAAAAGATAGTCCAAAGGACTGATGGACAACACCTTACAATGACCTCCACCAGACTGAGTCCAGCACAGTTGGATGGTGCCCGGCTACCACCGCTGGCTGCTCTGACACAGATCACAATAAAGGGCCCAGGACAGGACTGAAGAAAAATGCAGAACAGAATTCTAACTCACAGAAAATGACCCGATGGCTGGACTTATTGGTTTGACAGAGACTGGAAACACTCTAAGAGTATAGTCTCTGGACATTCTTTCAGCTTAGTAACGAAGTCACTTCTGAGGTTTACCCTTCAGCCAAAGATTAGACAGGCCCATAAAACAAAAAGAGACACAAGGGGCGCACCAGCCCAGGGGCAAGGACTAAAACACAGGAGAGGACAAAAAAGCTGGTAAAAGGTGGAGAAGTGAGAGTGTTGACATGTGACGGGGTTGTTAACCAATGTCATAAAACAATATGTGTACTGTTTAATGAGAAACTAATTTGTTCTATAAATCTTCATCTAAAGTACAACTAAAAACAAAACAAACAAAAAAAGATGTTCTCAGGGCTGCAGTCATCTGAAAGCTTGGTTGTGCCTGCAGGGTCAGCTCCAGGTAGCTCCCTTCTATACATGTTGTGAAGGGGTCCTAGCTCCTTGCCAGATGGAACCACTGCCTGAGTGACCTCAGGACATGGTAGCTGGCTTCCCTTGACTGAGTGGTACAAGAGAGAGTCAGTTGTTTTTTGTTATGACCTCACCTCAGAGGTTATCCTCCAGTGTGCTCACATATCTTGTTGGTTATACACATCAGCCCTATTTATTTGGGAGAGGACCACACAAGGGACTGAACACCAGGAAGCAAGGATCATCAGGGGACATCTTGGAGGCTGGGCACCATGGATCAAACCTAACCTTAACCTAACCCCTATGTCAAGTCTAATCGCTCAAACCTAAAGGTAGCAGACAGGGCAGAGGGGATGTGTGTGTAGGAAGGGATATAGGATGAGATGCACTGGGACATGCCACTGGACAAGAAGGTTGAGGCCAAAGAGTGGGCAACTTTGAATGCCAGACTCATCTAGATTTGAGTCTCCATATAACCAGACTCATTGAAGGTTTCTAAGCAGGGCAGCAGTGTGATCACTTCTGTTTCAAATTCATCATCTAGTGACAATGTGACACATTGGCTGATGAAGTAAGAGAGTGGCAGCAGGGGATCAGTTCACAGATGACTGCAATGACCCATGCAAGAGTTGCTAAATGGCTCAACTGGTCAGTAACAGTAAGAGTCAAGAGGCCGTGATATTTCCCAGAGACATTTCCAACTGAGTGCCAGACACCCAAGTCAAGATTGAGTCTTAATTCTCATCTCAAGCCTCTTCCATACCTGAAACCCAATGCTAAGCCTAACCCAAATGCCTTAGCTGTCCAGTGCTACTACAACAGAAACACCACAGGTAGATGGCTTTAACAAAGAGAAGTTTATTCTCTCGGAGTCCAGCAGGCTACAAGGCCCAATTCAGGGCACTGGCTCCAGGGGAAGGCTTTCTTTCTCTGTTGGCTCTGGAAGACAGTCCTTGCAATGCATTAGTCTTCTTTGGGTTTTGGTCCATCTCATCGCAGGAACCCCAGGACCATTGGATGTACTCTGCTCCCAGCGCTGCGGCTTTCTCGGTGGTATGAGCTTCCCAACTCTGTGCTTGCTTCCCATTCCTTTTTATCCCTTGTAGGATGAAAGTGTAAAAGGTGGTACAGACCACCGACCAGGGAAACTCCCTTTATGCTGGATCAGGGAGGTGGCCCTAATGAGGGTCTTGCCCTCATCTTCTTTAACACAATCCAATCTTCTTGCGTTATTAACCACTGGTAGAGATTAGGATGTATGACATATACAAAATCACATAAAAGGATGGACAATCACACAGTCAAGGCTGAGACAAATTGCCACACACATTTTTTTGGGGGGGTGGACATAATTCAGTCCCTGACACCAGCTCCAGCACCATCGTCACACCTACTGCATTTACCATGAGAGTTGTGGTGGTAGCAGGGAATGGGACCCAATTCAATTCAACATAAGCTTAAAAGGGAATATATTGCTTTACGTAACTGAAAAATCCAAGGCTAAATCATTTCATTAGGGCTGCATCCATCTCTCTTGGTAATTTAGAAAGGGCTCTCTCAATCCTTATGGGCAAGGTGGCCTAAGCGGCCCACGACTCACATGCTAATAACTCATTGATGTCAGGAAAAAAAGAGAGAATCTCTTGTATCCAAGTACCAGGGAGAAGTCTAATGGGCCTAAATTGTTCCAACTGTCCATTCTGAAAGCAATGATTGCAGCCAGGGGGGTAGGACACTATCATTTGCCTGGTCTTTGTATATAATGTATTATTTTTCACTACATAAATGATAGTGGTTTTACAATATGTCCACAAATTCTTTGACACTGCTTCCTTTGAAATGTAGACCCTAATTCCTTTTTCTTTAAGTGTGGACCAAACTTAGTGAGTCTAAATTTCTAATGAACAGAATAAAGCAGAAGTACTGGCGTTAGGTCTTTTACGATCTAACACCATTACTTCTGCCACATTCTGTCATAAAAGACATTGCTGCTTCTGCCCTGTCCTCTCTTGGACTGGCTGCTCTGGTGACCAGCTGCCACATCAGTAAGCCCATCAAGCAGGCCCACAAGAAGGCCCACATGGTGACGAACACAAGCCTCCCACAAACAACCAGCATGGTATTGGTCGTATGAGTGAGTCACCTTGTCACCACAAAACTAAGTGGAGTTCATGTGGTCTCCCACAAACAGCCAGTCTTTGAGACGGGGTGAGGTGAAAAGGAAGACATTTAGGGGAGTACTGGGAGGCATGAGTCTTGGGGAACCTCAGTCTGTCAGACCATCTTTTGATCTTTTTAATGGGGTTCTAGATTTTCTGCTGTTTCATCATGAACTCTTTGCTGTGTTCCTTGTCAGGGGAGTGATTGGTGGTGGCTGGGTACCATCTAGTTCTTCTGGTCTCATGCTGATGTAATCTCTGGATTATGTGGCTGTTTCTGTCTCTTGGACTCATATTTTCCTTATGTCTTTAATATCCTTCATCCTCCTCTGCTTCAAGTGGGTTGGGACAAATTAGTGCTTCTTAGATGTCCCCATGCTAGCTTTAAAGACCCAGATGTCTGGCTTATTTAACCACTACAAACCACATTTGATTAATCTATCCCCTTATTGCTATTCTATTACAAACCGAAGTCATATGCTATTCTATTCTGTTGCGAGCCCACAACAAACAAACTTGTGTGGCCTTCCTTGTGCACATGTATAAAAGCTTCACAAGTCTGAGGGATGTACATGGCTGCATCTCAGGCAACACACAGTAGCTTTTCTGGAGTGTGTCAACTAGATAGTACTAACTTGTTCTGCAGTCAGTATCACAAGATAGTCTCACATCAGGATTGTTTCAGAGTACTATTTCCCCTACATCTCTGTCAGCACTGATGTCAGACTTGCCAAGTTTTTGCAACTCAGAAGGATGAGAAGAATCTCCTTTCCTTAATTTCCCTGATAACTAGTGAATGTCTGCACTCAGATACTCATGCTACCTGGCCATTCTGTCCTGCAACTCAGGAAGCACACTTGGGGTCAGAGCTCTCACATACTGGACATAAAGCTATCAAGTCACTACCAGGAACCCTGATCTCTCAAGAGGTTTCCTATGATCCTCTATGGAAACAATCCCTAGGAAAAACTCTGTTCTCAGTCAACTACATTATGGAATAGCTGGAAACACCTGGTTGACCAGCTCTTTCCAGAAGTATGTAGACTCTAAGCTGTAGTCTGGATTTACAAGTTCTAGGACTAAGGGCTGCTCCATTCCCTCCCTCCCGCTCAAGAAATGTGGCCACCAGAGGCAAGGGGCAATAGCCAGCCAGGTAACGGGCCAGAGTACAGAATCTTCTAGAAGAAGCATCCAAGAATTCTGCCCTTGGGAGGGTGGCCCAATGGGGCAAGAGAGGTGAGTGAGGAAAAAGACCTCCACAGGAAACACCATATTGCAATGGCCAAGAATACAGGCTTGGCCATTGAGTAGATCTGAGTTGAAGTTCTAGCCGTGGCGCTGACTGTGTATGTAAACTTGGGACAAGGGCAGTGATATTTCAGCAGCAGAATTCTCGCATTTCATGCAAAAGACCTGGATTCCATTCCCAGTCAGCACTCCTCAAGTACTGCTGCCACTTGTCTGCTTGTGGAGACTTGCATGTTGCTATGATACTGAAGAAGTTTCTACAGAGCTTCTAGGAAGAAAGGCCTGGCAATCTGCTTCTCAACAATCATCCCATGAAAACCTACAGATCACAACGGTCCAGTCCCATTGTGCATGGGGTCAGTGGCTAACTCAAGGGCCATTAACAACAATATACTTGGGACAGTTCATTAACCTCAGTAAAGTTCACCCTGTAAAATGGGACTAGCAACCCTAACTACTTCTTAGGGTTTTTATAAGAATTAATGGAAAGTGTCCCCCGTGTACTTCATTTCCAGGGCATACATTTTTACTTTTATTCTTATTTTTATATTATAATGTTCTTGAGGAAACTTGGTGGTGTAGTGGTTAAGAGCTACAGCTGCTAACCAGAAGGTTGACAGTTCAAATCCACCAAGCGCTCCTTGGAAACTCTATGGGACAGTTCTCCCTGTCTATAGGGTCACTATAGGAATTGACTTGACGGCAGTAAGTTTGGGTTTGAGGGTAATGTTCTTGAGCAGCCCCAGTAAAGCGGTGGCTAAGAGCCTGGCTGCTAACCAAAAGGCTGGCAGTTCAAATTCCCGAGACATTCCTTGAAAATCCTCTGGAGCAGTTCAACTCTGTCCTACAGGGTTGCTATGAGTTGTAATTGACTTGGCAGCAATGGGTTTGCTCTGGTTTGGTTTTAATGGTCCTGAAATCTGTCTCTTCATAAATGAATATGTTTACTATAGTAGTTTCTTTTCCGTTTTTGCCCTTCCGTTTCCTGGACAGCTATCATTATAAGTGGTGTGGAAGGCATCTTAGAACTGATATAATGTGGCAGGGAAAGGTCACAGTAAGTGCTCCCAAAGGAGCAGCAGTTATTTTTCCTGTTACAGCTCCAACAGCTGGTGCTTCCACCAGTCTCGGGGAATCATTCATTCCACCATCAAACCACAGGTAGAGGTTTGTTTTGATTGCCTCCCTTCGTTTGTGTGAGTTGCCAAATTTGAAAACTGGACCATTTCATAATCCAATCTGAATTTCTGGTTCCTTTAAAAAAAAAAAAGGAAAATCTCACTTCACCAGGCTTGCATTCCATTGTGATATGAATCAACTGGAGTAACAAACAACTGTCCCTTGTAGAAGCCAGTTTGCCACCATCCTCATTACTCTTTGTTGTGATAACCGGCTGTCTAATTCATTTATTTAAACTGCCTGGCCCCTATATGAGGCCTGACAATTAAGTCCGTGAACTCAATTGTTCTAAGTGCTTCGTACATCATTGCTGAATATCACTATGGTCACCTTCAAAGTACTCCCCTTGGGAAGCTATACACCAACATCAGAGCCTAGTCCATCCTTCAAAGCAATTTTGGAACTCTTTCTGGAATGGCAGTTGTCTCTGATGGCAAGGTGGCAAGTTTGTGAACTTCATGGTACAGCTGTATATGAGGGAGGTCTTCTGTTTTTCTTTTGTGTGTGTTTGTTTTAATTATGATTAAGTGAAAGTATACAATCCAAGTCAATTTTGCATACCTACCTCTCTACAGTTCTATCTGCTCTCCCCACCCTGTGATAGCACACTGACTGCTCCTTTTCACTCTTTACTTCTAGTACCTTGTGAAGGAGTTTTTAGTCAGTAAACAAATAACTGTATTGGAACACCCTCCTTACCCACCTACTCCGGCTCTGAATGACATTTTTCTTTACACAAAGATGAATATTGCAAGGAAGACATCTGTATGACATTCAGGACATGAAGGGTAGTACAACAGCTCTGATGGGCATTCCAGAAAAAGAGTTCCAAAATTGCTTTGAAGGGTGGACTAGGTGCTACCATCAGGGTACAGCTTCCTAACGGGAGTACTTTGAAGGTGACCACAATGATATTCAGAAATGGGGCACTTTTTCTAGGATGAGTTCATGAACTTAATTGGTAGTTCTCATAGGCTTTTGACTGCAGGGTTCCCACAATACATAATAATTAGTGAGTAGCTAATGATTGAACTAGGAGTCCGCTGGGTGAGCTGAAGTACCACTGGGTGGTACCGCTGGATTACCTACGTTAGAGACATACATATACTTGAAGAACACAGGTATATGGAGAGAGACTAGACAGAAAGACATGAAGAGAACTTGTTTTCTTAATTTCACACTTGGTATAACAGTCATTATTTTTAAATCTCATTTTTATTTGAAATGTAACATATATACAGAAAAGTGCACGTATCATAAATAGACAGCAAAATGAATAGTCAAAAATTGAATCCAACTGTATAACCAACACTCAGATCAAGAAAGAGAATACCAACTGTCACGGGTTGAATTGTGTTCTCCAAAAATGTGAGTAGCAATTTGGCTGGGCCACGATTCTGGGTACCGTGTGATGTTCCCACAGGCTGTAAACTCTGTCTCTGTGATGTTATAAGGGAGGATGGTCGGCAGTAGTGTCAGTGGGGCGGGATTCAACGTGTAAGACTCTGATTGTGCTTTCGGGCAACCTCTTGGCATATAAAAGAAAGAAGACAGCAGAAAGATCTGGGACCTCGTGACATCGGGAAAGAAGCAGTGCCGGAAGCAGAGTGTTCCTGCGCCTCAGAAGCTCCCAGTCTAAGGAAGATTGATGTCATGGATTGAGCTGTGTCCCCCCAAAAAGGTATGTAACAATTTCACTGGGCCATGATTCCCAGTATTTTGTGATTGTCCAGTATTTTGCTATTTTCCTATACTTTAAATCCTTATCTCTGTCTGTGATTCAGAAAGTGTTAGGTTAAAGAGGATTAGTGTGGGACTGTAACACCCTTCCTAAGGTCACTTCCCTGTTCCAGTCTAAATGGAGTTTCCCTGGAGCGTGGCTTGCACCATCTCTTATCCTACAAGAGATGAAAGGAAAGCAAGCAGAGAACTGGAGACTTCATACCACCAAGAAGCAGTGCTGAGACCTGAGCGTGTCCTTTGGAAAGTACCAGGGTTCCTGCACATCAGAAGCTTCCAGTATAGGGCAGGTTGACAACAAGGACCTCCTCCAGACCCCACACAAAAAGCCTTCTCCTGGATTAGGACTTTTAGACTACTGGACTATGACAAAATGAAATTTTTCTTTTTAAAGCCATCCACTTGTGATATTTCTGTTCTAGCAGCACTAGATGGCTAAGACATCACTCTAGGAGTTCCTTCTTATGTCCCCTTTCAGCCTCTAAGATCCTTACCACCACCAAGGGCAAGCATCATCCTGACTTCTAACAGCATGTCTTAGGTAAAATAGTAAATACTGTAACGACATATATCTTCTGTTTCTAATTTTTATGTACTCATACACTATATACTCTTGCGTCTGTCTTCTTTTTTTTCAACATTGTTTAGGATTCACCCATGTTATTGCATGTGGTTGTAGAGTGCTCATTCTTCTTGTTGTACAGTATTCCCTTATATGAATATACTACAATTTTCCAGGTCACGGGGCATGCATAAGCCCAATTTTCGTGGACACCATTGGTTTTCCACATTAACTGCACCAATATTCACTCCTATCTGCAGAGTATGAGAGTTCCAGTTGCTCCATATTCTCACCAACACTCTGCAATTTTCATCTTTCATTTTAGCCATGGGATTAATGGATATTTCTCTGATGACTAGTGGGATGGTGTGTACATTTTCAAATGTTTATAGATCATTTGCATACTCTCATTTGTGAAGTTACTGTTTATGGGTTTTTTTATTTTACGTGGTTTAGATATTTGTAAGGCTTTTAGTTTGTCTTGTTTTTGTTTTCTATTAGGTGGTCTGCTTTTTTAAATTGGTTTGTAGAGCTTCACATATTCTGAATGTAATTGCTTTGTTAGCTTATTTTTCTCTAATGTGATCTGTCTTTTTGCTCTACTTATGGTGATGTTCAATTAGCAAAAGTTGTTAATTTTAAGTGAAAAGGAGGAATATGCAGTCACTGGTTGAGGAGAGCAGACAGAGTTGCTCACAGGTGGGCTTGCAAAACTGATCTGGATTGTATACTTTCATTTAATCACACACACACAAAAATAAAAAATAGAACAAAGCTAATGCAATAGAAAATTGCAAAAAAAAGAAAGTAACATATATACAGAAACAAAAATGTATGGCTTGATGATTTGTCATATAGGAAATATCCACGTAACTGCCAGCCAAGTTAGAGAGAAAGAACATTTTTATTCTTAAAAGCTCTCATTGGACTCTTTCCCCATCTGTAACCCATTGCCTGCCTCCCCGAATCCCACTACCCCACAAAAAGCAGCTACTATGCTAAATTTTGTCCTGTGTTATAGTTTTACTACCTGAAGTATATATTTCTAAAGGTATAGTTGAGTTTTATCTGATTTTTGAACTTTAAGCAAATGTAATCTGTCTCTTAATGTTCTATTAAAATAAAGTTCTTAATTTTAATACAGTACAAATAGCTTTCCCCTCTCCCCCTTTGGTGGTGGTGCTTTTTGTGTTATGGCAGATACTTTCAGTTGCCTGTGAATACCCCACCTTCCTTTCTTCCTCTGAAGAGGTAATGTGTTTAGCTAAATAACTTGCCTTCCCAGCTTCACTTGCAGATAGGATGGCCAAATGATACCACTCTGGCTGATGGTTATACAGAAGCCTGCTGAAAGGTTCTAGGAAATTTGTTTGCTTTCCTAACACAATGAAACATCTGTGGCTATCTCTCCCCTTCTCTCCACATTCTGCCAATCATGATGTGTGAAGCTGCAGCAGCCATCCTGCATCTACGAGAGAAAAGCCAAGAGAACTGCAGGGTCAGAGTTCAACATCAGCGAGCGCTAAACCAATGCCAGTATCTGTTCTTTCTGGATCTTTTATTGTATAATATAAATTAACCTTTGTTTGCTGTTACCTGCAGCCGAATTCATTCCTAACTGATAACATAACAAAGTCCCCTTTTCCCCTCTCCAATAGTTCCCATTACCTTTTCCAGAATAATCTTCCTAAAATATGGCTAAGTGTACGTCCTCCCTCTGACCAGATATCTTCAGTGCTCCCCTATCCTGGCCTTCAAGAGCCTCCAAAAGCTGACCACAGCCCTGCCTCCAACTCTGTCTTTTATTCATTCCTGATTCACACAATTCACTGCATCTATTCCTTACTCAATCCCACGCTTTTCCCACTGGGAATGCAAGAGCAATACGAAATAGAGTGTTGCATTCTATATTCAGTTAGAATGTTGTGCATGTGTAAATAGAACTGAAAGACATTCTCAAATGCAAAAGAATTCAGATATCAGAACACAAGGACTTATTCTGGGAAAAAAAATCTACTTGAAGACACAGTGCAGCCAACTGGAAGGTGAACCAAGATGAAAAATGGGTACATGGAGAATGGTGTAAAAGATCTTTATCTCAATGAATGAAAAACTAAGTCTAAATAGAATTAAGGTAAGGACTCAATAACTATAGCTGCTATAGATACAGAATGCTCCTTAGAAGCAAGGAGGACAAGACTACATCTCACATACCTTGGACATGTTGTCAGGAGCAATCAATCAGTCCCTGGAGAAGGACATCAGGTTCGGTAAAGCTGAGAGCCAGTGAAAAAGAAGAAGACCCTCAGGGAGACGAACTGACACAGTGACTGCAACAGTGAGCTCAAGCATAGCAACGACTGTAAGGACAGCACAGGACCAGACAGGGTTTCTTTCTAGAGTACGTAGGGTTGCTATGAGTCAGAACTGACTGCATGGCACCTAACAACAGCAACTATAGACACAAAAAGGAATGTGCTGTAATTGCTATAAATATTGAAAGGAATATCTTTGCTATGATAATACCACCTGCAGGAGATGTCAAACAAAATACATAATATTGTTTACATATAAAGAGAGAAAAGCAGACACTGATGAGGGTAAGGACTGTCAAAGACATGACCAGCCAGTTCCAGAAGAAGAAATAAAGATAATTTTTAAAATACAACCAAAGATGTTCAAATTAAAAACAAAAAACAACTGCTACCATTGAGTTGATTCCCAAATCATAGTGGCTCTACAGGACAGAGGACAACTGCCCCCATAGAGCTTCCAAGGACTGTGTGGTGGATTTGAACTGCTGACCCTTTTGCTAGTAGCCATAGCACTTAACCTCTATGCCACAAGAGTTTCCTTACTAATCATTAAATGCATTCAAGTGAAAATAAAAAGTGTTTTAAGTTAATTTTCACCTGCAACCCACCAGTTCCCTGACATTGAGCTGATTCTGACTCATTGTGACCCCTAGGGTTTCTGAGGCTGTAAATCTCTACAGAAGCAGAGCGCCACCTCCTTCTTCCATGGAGGCACTGGTAGTTTTGAACCACTGAACATCTGGTTAGCTGTCAACTGCTTTAACCACGGTGCCACCAGAGCTCCTTAATTTTCACCTATGGATTAGTAAAGAACAATATTTCATAATACTGAATGTGTACCACAATGCAGAAGATCACACATACTATGCTGCAATGGATCACGTCCATATGGCCTTTTCAGCCATGGTTTTGTAACTTCCACCAAAAAACTGGGTTGGACTATGCAGATGAGATGCATGGCACACTTATGGTGTTGAGATCACGCAAATAAGGTGTATGGAACCCTAACAAGAGGATTGGTCAGTTTTGCTATCCCACTAGGCTTCAGATGAGCCATTCCAGAGGTGGAAAGGGGGAGTCTCACTACCACCAAGAAAAAAGACGGGAGCAGAGCACATGCTTTGGACTCAGGGTTCCTGTGTTAAGAACCTCCTAGACCCGGGAGACACAGAGCTGTAACACTGGAGACAGAACAAGGTGGTGAATAGCAGCCGCCAAGTACAGTGGACAATTGGCAGTAGCATAACCAGGAGATCAGCTGGAGACAGCACAGTGGTTAGGATATAAAAACCAAAAATAATCAAATCCATTGCCTTTAAGTCGATTCCAACTCACAGCGACCCTATAAGCAAGAGAGAACTGCCCCATAGGATTTTCAAGGAGTGGCTGGTAGATTTGAACTGCTGACCTTTTTGTTAGCAGCCAGAGCTTGCCAGAGCTCTAAACCACCAGACCACCAGTTAAGATATACAACACATATTTTTCAGTGGGGACACATGCAAACCATAACAATCCGCATGTCGCTTGTCATTTGTACCAATTCACCTTGTTCTGCATTGCCACTGTTCAGGACTTTAGAGTTCATCCAAGCCATCTGTTTTGTGGTTCCCTACACCGTTCCAAGCTCAGGCACAGACTATTCCTTAACTTGCTTTCAGAGCATAATGGAGGCTGCTGAGCTGCAGTATTGAGCCAAACTTATCTGAATGGTCGCAACAGAACAGAGATACAAACACTGAAGTTGACTGATGCTATTCTTCCAAGTATTTGTTTTTGTGACCACAAGCTCAAACCCAACCCAAGGGATTGTCTAAACCCAGTAGGTTTCCACTAGGTAAAGGCCCCTTTGACCACAGTCAAGAGGGTCTCCAGTTCTTTCCATCAGACAGAAAACATTTTGCAAAGTTCTACAAATGTTTACACTTTTATAATAATAATGTTTTATAATCAGAAACACTCACACATGATAAAATTTTATGTATATGTGCTTAGGTATATCTATATAAACTTTATATATCATCTTTCCAGAATTACAGGCGAATCTAGCTAACAGATGCAGTCAAAATTCTGTTGATCAGAAGAGGCAGTTCCATTAAGGAACACTCCCTCTCAAAGAGTACAACTTGTCCCTGTCTGGGTGTGCCACATGTTACAAGCACTCAATAAATGTTTGTTGAGTGAATAAATTAATGTTACACCTCTCCCCCGATCACTTTACGAGATAAAGTCCAATCTCATTTGAACAGATTCCAAGTCTTCCTGTCCTGGGCTTAAACTTGTCATTTCACTCTATTCACGCTGCTTTATTCATTGGGCTTTTGCCTATACTATCTTTTTCTCCCTTCCTGTCCCAGATCAAGTCTCACCTCCACTGTCAAATCTTCTATACAGCTGGTGATCAATAAATATCTGTTGATCGCTGAATTCGTTTTTCTCTTCCTGAGTTCTAATCGTCAATTCTGTCTTAGGCTGGACTGCCTGGAAGCAAACCTGGAGATCTGAGACAGGTTCAGTGTGATAGTGATTTCTTAGGATGTATTTCCATGAAAGACAGGTAGGGAAGTGAAAAAGTAGGGTGGGGAATGGAATTCAGTCAAGCAAGGTTGTGTTATCAAGTAAAGTCACATAGAGGGTAATAGTGGCTCAAGCCCTCCAAGAGAGCTTTGGAGACAGAGCACCCTCGGAGGTATCCCTTAGAGTTGTCCAGTTAGGGCAAAGAAGGTAAAGTGTTTACAATCCTACACATCAACTGTTACTTCGGGCCTGTCCCTGAAGTACGAGGTATTTCTCTCTCTCTTGGGCCATTCGGAAAAGCAGGTTCTGGCAGCTCGAAGACAACTCTTTAGCAAAAACTTGAAGATGCTACTGTTGAAAGTGAAAGCACAAGAGCACAAAACTGGTGAGATACTCAAAAGGGTGCAAGAGAGCTGGCAACATCTATGCATTCTTCCAACATCAACAAGCATTTATTGAGGACCAACTGCATCACTGATGCTACATGGAAATTTTGAGGCATAGCTTTACCTTCCAGGGTCTAGTCGTGCTGCCTGTTGAGGTGATGATCACAATCACACTGCCTGGCATGGAAAGTGCAACGACTCACGTAGGCAAGCAACCCAGAGAGGAAATGGCCAAACTCTGCCCAAGTGATTCTGAGATGTGAGGTAGTATCTTAAAGAATGAGTAAGGGGAAGAGATACTCCTAACAAAAGGAACAACCTGTACAAAGGCAGAGGAACGAAAGGACACATTTGTTTGGAAATGGGGAGTAGGTGGCTGTGGCTGGAACACAGGGTGTGGGGGAAAGGAGGAGAGCTGGGAACTGAGGTTATAAAGACAGCCTGGGGTGCGGTGGGGAACAGCATTTTATGCCCTACAGGGGAGACAGTAAAATTTTAAGATAAGTCTCACCAGCATTAAAAGGAGTCTTGGCAGCGCAGTGGTTAATAGGCTTGGCTGCTAACTAAGATCCAGTTTGAACTCACAGCTAGTGGCACAGCGACAGAAAGATGCGGAAATCTGTTTTGGTAGAGATTTACAGTCTTGGAAACCCTCTGGGGCAGGTCTACTCTGCCTGGTGCAGTTGCTACGGGTCTGCATCCACTCGAAGGCAGCAGGTTTTGGGCTATGGTTAGGCAGGTGTTTTGGAAGGAAGAAGGTCGTATAAACCCCAACCCGAATGCCTGCTGTTCAGCCAGCTCAGCATCCAGAATCTCCATGAACTCATTTTGCTACCGTGAACCCTTTTTACTGTCGAGGGGATTCTGACACAAAGCAACTTAAGCCACAATGATTGGTGGAGGCCAAGATGGACCAAAGAGAATATGGTCTGAGGCTTCTCTTGCAGCTGATGGGAAAGCGGTTTACCAGGGCCACATGTGGAGTGGAATACGCTCCTGGAGCCAACTGACGCCAGCGGGAGGAAACGAGCCAGGAGATGGAGACACAGAGAAGGGTTTCTGAGAACCTCAGCTCGGCACCTGGATGCAGCCAGATGTGTGGGTTAGGAGTATCAGTAAATTCCTTTTTGCTGGGTTCAGCTTAGTTGAGTTGGGTCCCTATCCGCCTTACAGAAAAAGTCTCCTCTAATATAGAACGTATTTATCAAAACTAAACTATGACTAATGGACCACATCTACTACGATCTCCACCAGACTGAGTCCAATACCGGTAGATGGTGACACTGTTTGCTCCGACAGGGATCATAATAGAGGCTCCCAGACAGAGCTCAAGAAAAATGGAGAACAAAATTCTAGCTCTCACTCTCAATCTGTCTCTCTCCCACTCTCTCTCTCTCTCTCTCACACACACACACACACACTCAGACTTACTGGCCTGACGGGGACCGGAGAAACCCTAAGAGTGTGGCCCCCAGACACCATTGTAGCTCATCTGTGCAATCGCTCATGAGGCTTACCCTTCAGCCAAAGATCAGACAGGCCCCTAAATAAAACAAGACTAAAGGGGCACAGGAGCCCAGGGGCAAGGACTAAAAAGGCAGGAGGGGCCAGGAAAGCTGGCAGTAGGGAATACAAGTTCAAGAAGGAAGAGTGCTGATGTGTCATGGGGCTGTTAACCATGTCATAAATGATATGTGTACTAACTATTTAATGAGAAGCTAGTTCATTCTGTAAACCTTCGTCTAAAGTACAATAAAAAATATTAAAAAAACTCTTCCAGATACGCAAAAAAAGATATTCATAATAGAAAAGAAAACTACATCTACGCTGAACTTGAAAAGGCCTCAATATGATGCCACAAACCTCTGAAAAATATCAGAGCATACGGACCAAGTTGAAGGAGAATGTCCAGCACAATACACATGTCCGGCCCCAGAGCTTCATATGAAAGAAATTAATCATGAAGAAACCTGCTGATGTCCCTGTGCTGGCTGGAGAGAAGGCTAGAAGCACAGACAGGCACTGGAGGAACAGAAAATGTGACCTTCAACACCTGCTCCCTATTGAAATTCATCAGTGGTGTCTGGATTAGAAAAGAAAGCCCCAATACAGCAGGGCATGTCCCCCTATACTGTATCTCACTTGAGGAAAGACAGGGCACACAGGAGGGACTTCAGGGGCATAACTCAGCCTACAGGACCTTAACTGCTCCCAGAATTCATGTGAAATGGACGGTTTGCTAAGTACAGGGGTCTCCATTACGACAACTCAAACTTAAGTTAGTTCTGATATAAGCTCAATACCTTATATGTGTGTATATTTTTTAGTTTTCATTATCTTTATAAATCTAGCCATCATTTGTCTTTTGAAATTGGAAACATTACATATAAACTTATACATAATTGTAATACATACATAAAACCAGAAAACAAACCTGTTACCATGCAGCCAGTTCTGAATCATAGTGACCCTATAGGACAATAGAACTGACCCCCAGTGTTTCCCAGGAGTGGCAGGTGGATTTGAACCATCAACCTTTTGGTTAGCAGCAGAGCCCTTAACCACTGTGCTACCAGGACTCCTCATACATACATACATAAAAAATTTGCAAATCATAAATTAAAAAAAATGACCATCATTAAGTGTGGTTCATTGTAAACTTAAATAAGTCATAAATCAGGGACATGCTATAAAGGGGATTTAGCCATCCAAGAACCCATAAAATCACCAAAAAATACTGATATCAAAATACAATAATAATGGAAACTAAAAAAGAACAATAACAAAAAATGACATATTTGACTCAAACAGACTTAAGACAGACTTATGTAGCAGTTGAGCTGGGCTGTGATTCCCAGTATTGTGTGATGTTCCTTTGTGTTGTAAACCCTGCCTCTGTGATGTTAATGGAGGAGGCCGGGCAGCAGTTTGGTTGGTGAGGCAGGACTCGGTGTGTGGGCCTGTACTGTGTCCTGGGGCAGCTTCTTGGGATAGAAAGAGAAGGGAGGCAAGAAGAGATTTGGAGACCTCATAGCACCAAGAGTGGGAGCTGAGCACATCCTGTGGAAAGGACCCAGGATCCCTGTGTATTAGAAGCTCCCAGCCCAGGGGACAACTGAGAAACTTTCCTCCAGAGCCCATACAGAGAGTCTAGCCCTGGAGCAGATGCCCTGAGTTTGGACTTTTAGCCTACAGGACTATGACAAAATAGAATTTCTCTTTTTAAAGCCATCCACTTACAGTATTTCTGTTAAAGCAACACTAGATAACTAAGACACCCCTTTATTTGTGTGGGATATGTTCCAAGACCCTTGTGGATACTTGAAACCACAGACAGTATCAAGCCTTACGTATACTATGTTTTGTTTGATACATACTTATTATAAAGTTTAATTTATAAATTAGAGATCAACAACAATAATGATAAAACAGAACAATTATAACAATATATTGTAATAACTGTTATGTGGACTACAGAGCAGGCTGACATGAGATTTCAGCATGCTGTTTACTCACTTAACGTTTTCAGCAGCAGTTGACCGTGGGAAACTGAAACCACCCAAAGCAAAACCATGGATAAGAAAGCGTTACTGTATAAAGAAACCAAAGATTATTGATGGTTTGCCACGGATGGGAGGAAAGGGGAAAGCAGGAATTCTTTTGGAGGTGGGAAGGACATTGAGTTTATGTCTGTGATGGTGGATGGAATGTTTTGGAGGGTGATACAACACGAAAAATGTCATTGAATTGTAAATGTGGATTCTGTTGTGTTAGTAGATGTTTGGGTGTATATATCTGTACCACAATTAAAAATAAAAAAATTGGCACATTTCATATACTAAAATATATATACATTTATTCAGGTGTAAGCCTGAATCTGGAAACTGTGCAGGAGAATTCATTTTCTTGCCTTTTTCAGCTGAGCTATCCTCATTCCTTGGCTCATGGTCCTCTTCCCTCTTCAAAACATCTCTCTGGATTTGACTCTTCTGTCTCCTTTTCCGCACTGCAAGACCCGTGTGATTATGTTGAGCTCACCAGGGTAATCTAAGTAATCTCTTTATTTTAAGGTCAGTTAACTTGATCTGTGTGATGGCAAATTTTATGTGTCAGATTGGCTAGGCTACAGTGCCTAGCTGTTTGGCCAAACATAAGTCTAGTGTTTATGAAGTTATTTACATATGATTAACATTTACAATCAATTGACTTTAATTAAAGCAAATTACCCTCCATAATAGAGATGGGCCTCATTCAATCAGCTGAATGCCTTAAGAGTAAAAACCAAGGTTTCTGGATAAAGAAGGACTTCTTAGACTTTAGGACTGTCTGATTTAAAATGACCATTACTAGTCCATTTCAGCTCACTAATGACTAGAATATCAGTCTGGAAGCATTCCACTTTTGATGAGTTTTGATTTTCTTTGATTCATACCTTGTACATTCTACCTTCTGATCATTAATGGATGTTTGTAGTTGTTCTTCTCATTTTGAGTTGTGCCAAAGAAAGGGGATTCGACAGAACATGGAAATTATCAAACAATGTCATTAATATCACACGCAAGTAAAATTTTGCTGATAATGCAACAACTGACAGAGATTCAAGTCAGGCTCAGAAGAGGACATGGAACAAAGGATGTTGTTGCTGAAGTCAAACAAATCTTGTCTGAAAGCAGAAAATACCAGAAAGATATTTACCTGTGTTTGGTTGACTATGCAAAGGCATTCGACTGTGTAGATCATAACGAAGTATGGCTAACATTATGAAGAATGGGAATTCCAGAACAATTCCTTGTGCTTATGAGGAACCTGTACATAAATCAAGAGGTAGTCATTCAAACAGAACAAGGGAACGCTGCATGGTTTAAAATCAGAAACCATGTGCATCAGGGTTTTATCCTTTCACCATACGTATTTCATCTGTATACCAAGCAAATAATATGAGAAGCCGGTTTGTATGAAGAAGAATGGGTCATCAGAAGTTGAGGAAGATCCATTAGTAACTTGCAATATATAGATGAGATAACCTTACTTGCTGAAAGTGAAGAGGACTTGAAACACTGATGAAGATTAAAGATTGAAGCCTTCAGTGTGGATTACCTCAAAGTCAAAAAAACAAAAAATCCTCACAACTGAACCAATAAGCAATATCATGATAAATGGAGAAAAGATTGATGTCAAGGATTTCATTTTACTTGGTTCCATAATCAACGCCCATGGAAGCAGGTGTCAGGAAATCAAAAGACATATTACACTAAATAAATATGCTGCAAAGAACCTTCTTAGAGTGTTAAAAAGCAAAGATGTCACTTCAAGGACAAAGGGCACCCTGACCCAAGCCATGGTGTTTTCAATGCCCTCATACACATGTGAAAGCTGGACAATGAATAAGAAAGACTGAAGAAGGATCGATGCCTTAAGCATTATGGTGTCAGTGATGAATATTGAATGTACTATGGACTGCCAAAAGAACAAACAAATCTGCTTCAGAAGAAATACAGTCAGAATGCTCCTCAGAAGCAAGAATGACAAGACTTCATCTCATATGCTTTCAACACGTCATCAGGAGGGACCAGTTCCTGCAGAAAGACATCATGTTTGGTCAAGTAGGGTCAGTGAAAAAGAGGAAGACCATCAATGAGATGAACAGACACAGTGGCTGCAACAACGAGCTCCAGCACAGCAATGGTTGTGAGGATGGCACAGGACTAGACAGCATCTATGTTGCACATAGAGTCACTATGAGTCAGAACCGACTCGTTGGTACCTAACAAAATCAATAATCTATATACTGGTTTAGTTTCCCTAGAGAATCCTGACTAGTATAATTGGCAGCTTTATTTCCTCCTTGCACTACTGGCAGAGTGAAAGGATTCAGACACGGAGATATTTAAGAGGGCATCATTCTGCCTAACACACAGACCAATTCTGGTACAATGGAGAGGAGATCATGCAAAGGTGTGAACCCCAGGAGGAAGTTCTCATTGGGGCTATCCACAAAGCCCCTTATATTTCCAACTTGAGCACCTTGTTACCACATTATCAAAGATGAGAAACACTACAGCCTGGGCTAAGACACCAGTAGAAGTTCAAGTCTAATTTGGGTTTTTAGTTATTTTCATTATCTGGTCACAATTCTCTGTCCCCATCTTCTTATTCACCATCTAGGTCAAAATTCCCTCCCCAGGAAGAGTCTCATGGTGTTGGGAGCACTAGGTGAGAAGTTCCGGTTTCATGAACTATGACGTCACTACCTGGGGCTTTCTTAGTTACACTTGTCTTCTTGAAAACCAAGGTCAAATGAGAATGTCCTAATGAGGTATTGCTCTTCCCAACCCCTCCTAGTCACTGTCCCCAGCAACACAGGGAAATCAATCCTTTGTTCTGCATGGTCAACAAAACAATACATGACACAGAAAGCAGGTGAGAAATTAAGGAACATCTGATGTTTGGGAAAACTGTCTTGTGAGGATTAAAGTGTCTGTTTCAAGGTAACAGGCTCTGGGTGTCTGATTTCTCAACCTCATGTCACCCCTGGCCTCCTTAGGAGATGTGCCCTCATGCTGAGAAACTACAGGAATGTTTTCTACAGTTATCCTGCATTTACACTGTATTGTCCAGCTGTATTTTCAGCGGGAGGTTTCTGGTTATGCAATAAGCATCTGAGAATGTGGAAACAGGACAAACAAAAGGCAAGGTCTGCTTAAGGTCATTTTCATGGTCAAACCGGTTGTAGGCAGCTTTCTAGGCTGTTTGGTCCACACTGTGGCGCTAACCATCCAAAGAAATGGTTTTTAAAACTAGTTCAAGGATTCCCTGAGTGGGACACCTGACTTTCTTGCTATTATGTTAGGTGCCATTAGTTTGGTTCTGACTCATAGAGAGCCAATGTGCAACACAGCAAAATACCACCCAGTCCTGTGCCACTCTCGTGGTCATTGCTGTGCTTGAATCCACTGTTCTAGCCATTGGGTCAATCCATCTCACGAAGAGTCTCTCTGTTTTGATGACCCTCTGCTTTACCAGGGTCGCCATGAGTCGGATCCAACTTGACGGCACTTGGCACTTGGCTGGCTACTTTACCAAGTATGGCGTCCTTCTGGAGGAACTGGTCGCTCCCAATAACTTGCTCAAAGTACATGAAAGGAAATCATACCATTCTTGCTTTGAAAGAGCATTCTGACTGTATTTTTTCCAAGACAGATTTGTCTGTTCCGGTAATACGTCCAACATGTCCATTCTGCAGGCAGTCCATGGTATATTCCATCTTCTTCACCAACACAATTCAAAGGCTTCCATTCTTCTTCCATCTTCCTCATTCATTGTCCTGCTTTCACATGCATATAAGGGAATGATTGAAAACACTAGGTATTGGGTCAGGGACCCCTTAGTCCTTAATGTGACACCTTTGCTTTTTAACACTTGAAAGAGGTCCTTTGCAGCAGATTTGTCAAATGCAATACGTCTTTTGATTTCTTGACTGCTGTTTCCATGGGCTTTGATTGTGGATCCAAGTAAAATGAAATACTTAACAACATCAGTCTCTCCATTTATCATGATGTTGCTTATTGGTCCAGTTGTGAGAATTGTTGTTTTCTTTATGTTGAAGTATAATCCATACTGAAGGCTGTGGTGTGTAATCTTTACCGGTAAGTGCTTCAAGTTCTCTTCACTTTCAGCAAGCAAGGTTGTGTCATCTGCATCATGAGGGTTGGTAATGAGTCTTCCGCCACTCCCAATGCTCCACTCTTCTTCAGCTTTATTTAGCTATCTCTGATTTTCCAGGTCATGGTTATCTGTTGCTTTAGTTCCCTGAATGTCCTTAAAGACTGTCTTTTCTCCGTTCTCACTCTAGACCCAGCTACCACTTCCTGTCACCTGGATTCCTGTAGCATCCTCCCAACTAGCTGCTCCACAACTCTCTGCCCCTTCCCAATACATTTTTTATTCATTGCAGCCTAAAGATCTTCCAAAATAGGAACCTGCTTATGGTACCTCTTCCAAAAAATATGAATCTGATCATGGTACCTGGCTTTACCCCCAATATAATAGCTTTCTATTGTTCTTAATATAAAGACCTAAATCCTCACATGGCCTACAAGGCCCCTGTTGGCCTAATATCTTTCTACTTGTTCTCTGCACTTCATTCAAGAGGCCTTCTGTAGGAGATGCTCTTCCCTTTCCTCTCATCCCAAGCATCTGGTTGCACACCTGGTGATTCCCACCTGTTCAAGTAGGAACAGATTACCTACCAATCAAGGTATGCATGGGTTTACTAAACCCAGTGCCATCAAGTCAGGTCCGACTCATGGAGACCCTAGTGCTTACTTAACGATCTGGAATCAAAGGTTTGGTGAAATCCATGTGAAATTGTGCACTACAGATGAGTAAATTGTCTTAGTTATAGTGCTGCTATAACAGAAATATCACAAGTGAAGGGCTTTAACAAACAGATGTTTATTGTCTCATAGTCTAGTAGGCTACAAGTCTGAATTCAGGGCACCCAATCCTGGTAAGTTTTGGTCTCACCGTTGACTCTGGAGGAAGGCCTTTGTGTTGCATCAGTCTTCCTTTCGTCTGAGAGCATCTCAGTGCAGGAACCTCGGATCTAAAAGATACTCTCTGCTCCCAGTGCCACTTTCTTGATGGTCTGAGGTCCCTAACTCTCTGCTTACTTCCTTTTATCTCTTTCAGGACAAAAGGATAAAAGGTAGTGCAAGCCATGCCCCAGAGAAACTTCTTTTACATTGGATCAGGTAGGTGACTGCAGTAAGGGTGTTACAGTCCCAGCCTGATCCTCTTTAACATAATCCAATTTTGCCTTATTAACTGCAGACAGAGATTAGAGTTTATAACATAGAAAAATCCACAAAACGGAGGACAACCACACAATACTGTGAATCTTGGCCTAGCCAAACTGCTACACACATTTTGGGAGCAACCCACTTGAATCCATGATATAAGTAAACACAAGTAAGCCCATGTGTACTCAGGGGTTAATTCACCCTGGAGTCAATGTTTGCCTTATTTTGCCTAAAAGCTTCCTCTGTTCTTTAAAAGTGCTTGGCCTACCTGCCCCCAACCCCCAAGAGCCCTCAAGCGATGACCGATGAAAGTTGTCATGTAATTTCCCAAATTCCATCGCTGGCGGGATAATTCTGATGGGTGTTGCATGCTGTCTTCTGGAGTTCCCAAACAAGATAAAGCTCCAGTTGTTCACAGTGGTCACTGGCTTGAGGGGCTTACCGGCCTTCCCTGTCTCATTTCTCCACTCCTCTATTCCTTCACCTGCTAGGTAAGTTACAGGCGAATCCTCTATTCAGGAGCTGTGTTTGATGGAAACCAACCTAAGGACCTTCTGTTGTGATGCAGTGTGACCACCTCGTCCCACTTTGCCAAGGACTGTCCTAGTTTGCCTGAGGCTTACTTGTTTCAGCACTGACAGTCCAGCATCCCAACCCATTTCATCTACGGCAGACCAAGCTGGGCGGTCATCCTGGCCACTCCCTCTCACTGTGATGCCTCTGAATACAGTGTTCTCTCTGCCTACAAAACTCCCTCCACTTCTCTGTCTGGTCCATTTCCAATATCCATCCTGTGGGATGTCACCCACATGTCACTGTCTCCAGGAAGCCTTCCCCAACCTCACATGCCTAGGTCAAATCTCCTGGTTAAAAACATTCTAAGCATAATGAAAGTCATCCTCATAGAGTTTCCACAGGATTATAATTTTACATTTACATGCGTGACATTTTGTCACTCTCTGTCTCCTGCTCTAGAGTACGTGCTCCTTAAATAGGTGGGCTGTGTTGGGGCTTACCAGTTGCTGTCAAATCAGTTTTGACTCATAGCGACTTCATAGGACAGAATAGAACTACCCTTTAGGGTTTTCAAGACTGCAATGGAGGAAAATCTGGTGGTGTAGTGCGTTAGGTGCTGCATCTGCTAACCACAAGGGTCAGAAGTTCATACCCACCAAATGCTCCTTGGAAACTCTACGGGACAGTTCTACACTGACCTGTCACGTCGTTATGAGTCAGACCTGACTCGACAGCAGTGAATTTGGTTTTTGGTAATCTTTATGGAAGCAGACTGCCAGATCCTTCTCCTGTGAAGCCACTGATGAGTTTAAACAGCGTTCCTTTTGGTTAGCAGCCAAATGTTTAACCACTACTCCACCATGATTCCTGTGCTGGAGTTTACCCTCCTCCCCCATTAATTCCTGGCACATGGTAGACAGGCAATCAATACTGGTTGAATGAATGAATCCTCAGGTCAGTAAGGTGTGTTCCATATACTTTCCTTTTAATGGCTCTCCTACAGAGGATGCTGATAACCTTTCTGGAGAAAAGGAACCAAAAACAAATCATAAGACCTCAGGAGGCAGAGGGGAGAAAGTTCATATAAACCCCTAAAGAGAAAAATAAAGTTTTTACAAAATGTTATTGTTATATAAGCTGTGTACTTAGTTAAGCAAAAGGGAGAAACTAAAAATTGTCTGTAATATAAAAGCTGCTGAAATCTGATTAAAGTCTGTATCTGAGTTAATAGTTATGAGAGTAGGTAAGACATTATCATCGGGGGAATCTGGGTGAAGGGTATGCAGGACCTCTCTACACTGTTTTGGTGAGTCTTATAAGTCCTAATGTATTTCAAAATAAAAAATTATGTTAAGGAGTTGCCTATAATCCTACCACCCAAAGACAACTATGTTAACATTGTCTTATTTTTCCTTCCAAGCTCTTTCTATACAAACATAGTTGTGCTTTATAAACCATACTATACATTCTGTTTTGAAAACAGCTTTTTTTCCATTAAACACAGTATTTCTTAACTCTGCACAATAGAATCACCTGGTAAGCCTTAAAAAAATACTGGTAGCTTCCACTTTCAGAAAGAAAAGAAGCACTTTTTCTTATTTTTCCTACTGAGTACAACTAAAAACTGGGCATTGTGCACAAAACAAATAATACTGTTAGATGCTGCTGAGTTGACTCTGACTCATAGCGACCCTGGGTATACAGAACAGAACACCTTCCATCCTGCACTATCCTCACAATTGTTGGTATTTTTGAGGCTATTGTTGTAGCTATTGTGTCGAACAGGTGGAGAAAAGAAGGCTGTAAAAGTGGTGTGGGGTGGTGTCTGACCTGCTGTAACTACACAAGGGGGAAGGAGACTCAAGACCAATAGCCCAAGGCTGATTCCTATGAGGTAGAGATCAGACATGGCTCTTCTCTCCACCATCTTTATGAATTCTGACACCAACTGTCCTTCCCATGGCATTCTCTACTTCTATTCTGGGTTCAAGAATTCATTGCAATGGCCACACAGAAGTCACAGACAGTGCTCATGATTATGGGGTTTATTAGGGATGTAACAGGTTCAGGAACACTCAGGGCACAGTTGTTTCATCCCAGGATGCCTTCTTTCCAGCCATACAGCTGACATGCGTCTCCCTGGTCCTCTGGCCTCTGCCCTGTTCCGGCAAGTGTTACAATACTCTTTTAGCTTTGCCAACAAGGGCACCAAGGCATTCTACTCTGCCAGCAAGTCTCCTGCCCAAAGGCATTCAGCTTTTTCTCGCCATGGACTGGGAAACCCATCACCTGCCATTGTTTCTCTGCCACTGCTTTTCCAGTTTTCACTCTCTCTCTATTTGTGTGGCGACAACATGGAAGATATTTTGCTCAGGCTTTCTGACTCTGTACAGGCCTTTTGCATAAAAGTGATTTCAGCAGTATGACATACCCTGTTTATGCCCAGCTTGGCCTTGAGGGCTCAAATCTGGCAGCCAGACATCTTTGTGTAAAACTAGTATATAAGGTCACTATTCCCCAAGGTGTAGTCCTGCCTGCTGCTGCCTGCTGTCCATTGCTAAGGCTGCTACCAAGTTGTGTGTTGCCTGCTACTCACCGAATGTTGTACCTGTCTCCAGCCTTTGCACCAATAAATCTGCCATGACCACAGTAGCTGAGCCTCCATTACTAGGTCTGCCCAACTCTTGAACCTGCATTCCTGACCTTTAACATCTGCTTTCAGATGACTGGTTCTAGCAGCTTCTCAGTGCAGGGATCCTGGGTCCAAAGAACATGCTCCCCACTCCTAGCTGTTCTTCCTCAATGGTGGTAGGATTCTCTTCTGCTTTGGAATTGGCTCTCTTTAAAGGCAAAGCTGGCCAATTCCCTTGGTGGGTCACAATTACTTCATTTGCACAGTCTCACCCAGTCACTTGGGTGGGAGCTTGTGACAATTAAGGTTGTGTGTTAACTGTGCTGGGGTATGATTCTTAGTGGTTTGGTAGTCCTATGATGGTGTCATCACTTCCGTGATGAGATCTGATGTAATGTGATCATCTCCATGATAGATCTGCTATGAGCAGCCAATCAGCTAAAAGGGAGTATCCTTGGGTGTGTGGCCCTGTATCAACTATCAGTGGACATTCTGGCAAGACTTGTGGGCTTTTGCTTACTCTGGATCCTGCAGCTGGCTCCTATTCATCTGGCCTGCAGTTTCTGGGACTTGAGCTGACAGCTTACTTTTGGTCTTGCCTGTCAGTCTTGGGATTTGTTGTTTATTGCATGATGGGATGAAGGTGTTTTACATGTGGCAAGGATGTGAATTTTGGAAGATCAAAAGGTAAAATGCTATAGATTGAATTTGTTTCCCCCCAAAGTGTGTGTCAACTTGACTAAGCCATGATTCTCAGTATTGTGTGACTGTCCACTATTTTGTTACCTGATGTGAATTTTCTATATGTTGTAAATCCAACCTCTACAATGTTAATGAGGTGGGCTTAGTGGCAGTCATGTTAATGAGGCAGAACTCAATCTACAAGATTATGTTGTGTCTTAAGCCAATCTCTTTTAAGCTATAAAAGAAGTGAGCAGAGAGGCAGGGTGATCTGATACCACCAAGAAAGTAGCACCAGGAGCAGAATTTTCCCTTTGGACCCAGGGTTCCCACAAGGAGAATTTCCTAGTCCAGTGGAAGGTTGATGACAAGGATCTTTATCCAGAAGAGAAAGTCTTCTACTGGAGCTGACATACTGAATTCAGACTTCTAGCCTACCAGACTGTGAGAGAACAAATTTCTGTTTGCTAAAGCCATCCACTTGTGGTATTTCTGTTACAGGAGCACTAGACGACTAAGTCAGAGTTACTAGATCATGGCAAGAGAGGCCATACAAAAGTGATCTATCATACCACAAAACAGACAGGCACAGGAGGACATCAAGACCCAGGGAACTACGTAGTCATAAGTTTCCCAAATTTTATTTGTGCCACATATGCCCCAGATTTTGAGAGAGAGGCAGAAATTACCAATATTAAGAATAAAACAAGGAAAAATCAATACAGATCCTATGCACATCAAGAATATATTAAGGGAATGGAAGACTTCTAATCAAAAGGGGGAAAATGGAGAATTAAACTCAAATTCTCATGGACTGTAGACTTTCTGGAGCCACAGACGATGGATGAACACCAGAAAACCTTGCCCTGAGATCTTTATACCTTAAACCAAAAGTATCTCCTGATAATTTCATAAAACTGAATGAGTAGTTTAGCTTAACTAGTAACAACAACAACAACAAAAAGCCTGCCTTGTGCATTATGCTCTTTTAATAACCATCTATATATGATGAAATTGACAACAGAAACTTGAAAGACTAGTTGAAACTTAGAGGGCAGTGAGTTTAGGTTAATGAAGGAGGAATAATTTACAAAACAAGGGTGAGAACAGTTGAACAACTTGAGGTACATAATTAATGTCAGTAAGTTATACACCTAGAAAATGTTGAATTGGTGTATTTTTTGCTGTGTATATTGTCAACAACAAAATTTAAGAAGAGGAAAATATACATTAAGGAAATTCTTCAAATAACTCTACACATATGACTTTGACAACTTAGATGAAAAAGACCAATTTCTCAAAAAGTATAAACTACAACTCACCCACTATTAAATAGATAATTTGAGTATTTATGTAACTAGTAAAGAAAACTCAATTCATAATTTTAAAACTTCAGAAAAGGAAATCACCAAGACCAGATGATTTCTTTGGAAAAATCTACCAAACGTTTAAAGAAGAAATAGCACCAATTCTACACAGGCCCTTAAGAGGAGGAAACACTTCTGAATTCATTTTATGATTCTGCTATTAGTCTGATACAAAAACCAGACAAAAACAGTACACAATAGGAAAACTACAGATCAATCAATATCCCTCATGAATACAGATGTGAAAATCCTTAACAAAATATTAGTGAAAAAAATTCAGTAATATATACAAAGCATTAGAAACTGTGGCCAAGTAGGATTTATTCACACAAGGCTAGTTCAATATTTTAAAATGAATCAATATAATCCACTGTTGTAGTCAGCCAGTGCTGCTCTACGGGCTTAAGCATAAAAACGATTGTGGACATGACGCAAGACCAGGCAGTGTTTCATTCACAGGGCCACTACCAGTTGGAACCAACTCGATGGCACCTAACAACAACAGTGCTGCTCTAACAGAAATACCACAAAGTGGATGGCTTTAACAAAGGAAAATTTATTTTTACTTAGCCCAGTAGGCTACAAGTCCAAATTCAGAGCGTCTGCTCCAGGGGAAGGGCTTTTTCTCTGTCGGCTCTGGAGGAAGTTCCTCGTGTTGCATCAGTCGTTGATTGGCGAGCATCTTGGCACAGGAAACTCAGGTCTGAAGGACATGCTCTACTCCCAGTGCTGCTTTGTTGATGGCGTGAGGTTTCCAGTCCTCTGTTTGCTTCCTTTTCCTTTTATCTCTTGTAGGACGAAAGGATAAATGGTGATTGTCATGGATTGAATTGTGTCACCCCAAAAATATGTGCAACCATGTGGCTGGGCCGTGATTCCCAGTATCTTGTGACTGTCCTTCATTTTGTGGTTTTCCTATGCTGTATGTTAAAGGATTAGGGTGCGACTGTAAATCCCTTCATAGGATCACCTCCCTGCTCCACTGTAAGGGGAGTTTCCCTGGAGTATGGCTTGCCCCACCATTAATCCTTACATCCTGCAAGAGATAAAAGGAAAGGGAAGCCGGCTGAGAATTAGGAACCTTGTACCATCAAGAAAGCTGCACTGGGAGAAGAGTGCGTCCTTCAGACGTGAGGTTCCTGTGCCAAGAAGCTCCCTGGACAAAGACTGATGCAATACCGGACTTTCCTCCAGAGCCGACAAGGGGAAAGCCTTCCCCTGGAGCGGACACCCTGAATATGGACTTGCAGCCTACCACACTATGTAAGAATAAACTTTCCTTTATTAAAGCCATCGACTCTGTGATAATTCTGTTAGAGCAGCCCTAGCTGACTAAAACAGTGATGTAAGCCATACTCCAGGTAAACTCCATTTACAGTAGAGCAGGGAGGTGATCTTATGAAGGGATTTATGGTCCTACCCAATCCTCTAACATACAGCATAAGAAATCACAAAATGGAGGACAATCATAAAATACTCGGAATCATGGCCTAGCCACAAGACTACACACACTTTAGGGGGACATAGTTCAGTCCATGACATCCACCATATTGACACACTTAAAAACAAAAAACACATGATTGTGTCAATTTAAAAAAGAAACAGCTCTCATAAGACAGAAAGACCCATGTGAATGGGACGCTGTATCAACACAACACCGGAAGAACCAGATGACGCCCAGCAACCACCAAAGACAGCCATGATGGGACATACAATGTTTAGTCCCTGTGGCAACACGAGAAAAGCAGTGGTGCAGCTCAAGAACTTGGCTAAAAGACCATAATTGACGGTCCAAAGGCCTGCGGATCCCCTGGGAGCACGGCCCTTAGACCTGCTCTACCCCTGTCTAGGAAACACTACTGAAGTCAAATCTTCAGGCAAAAGTGGACTGGACTCACGGACACAATGTGATCACATGGTGTTTGTACTTTATGGTTCTAGGCATTTACAGGATGCTGTTCTACTGGTCTCTTCCTAGATGAGAGAGACGAAGGTGAAGAGGAGGGGACAGGCGCTTGTTAAGAGGATCTGACAAGTACAGAATGAAAAGGAGAAACGTGCTATCACTGGGCAAGGAGAGCAGAAGAAGCTGCAGATGGGTGGGCATGCAAAATTGACTTGGATTGTATACTTTTGCTTTATCACAATTAAAACAAAAAAGAAGCTTTTGGCAAAATTCAATACCCATTCATGACTTAAAAAAAAAAAAAACTCAGAAAACTAGGGAATTGAGAGGAACATTCCCAACTTGATAAAAGACCATCTACAAAAAACATATAGTTAACAGCTTAATGGTGAAAGGCAGATGCTTTTCCATTAAGACCAAGAATAAGACGGAAATGTTAGCAATTACTACTCTTACTCAGTAGAGAACTACAAGTTCTAGTCCATACAGTACAAAGAAAATAAAAGGTCAGAAAAGAAGAGATGAAACAGTTCTCATTCACAGACAATATGTGGAAAATTCCAAGGAACTTAGAACTGAAAAACCATACATCATCCCAACTTCTATAGAAAAGTGTTATTAACATTTTAGTGTATATTCCAATCTTTACTTTTTTCTGTATAGATATTTTTCTTACAATGTGTGCACTGATTTTTTCTTATAATCCATCAATTTAATAACAGTATATGTGAGTATTTCTCATGTTGCTGAATATTCTTAATGGTTTCCAATTCTTAATGGTTTCCAATTATGTATCCTTACTTGGAGTTCAGCAAGGTCTCAGAATACAAAATAACCATACAAACATCAGTTGTATTTCTATACATTAGAAATGAACATCTGGACACTAAAATTTTAAGTACCATGCACAATGAAGTAGGTGTAAATCAAATGCAACATTATATTGTATACTGATGAAAGAAATCAAAGCTACAGCCTGGGGGAAAATATTTGCAAACCACATATTCAGCAAAGAAGTAGTATCTAAGATTATATTAAAAAAAAAAAAAAAACTTTCAGAACTCGGCAGTAAAAAAGTAAATAATCCAGCTAGAAATTTGGCAAAAGATATGAATAAACATCTTACCAAAGAAGATATACAAACGGCAAATAAGCACATGAAAAGATGTTAACATCATTAGTTATTGAAGATGACAAACCAAACTTGCTTCTGTTGAGTCAATTCCAACTCATAATGACCCTACAAATCAGAGTAGAAATGCCCCCATAGAGTTTCCAAGGAGCACCCGGTGGATTTGAACTGCTGACCTTTCAGTTAGCAGATGTAGCACTTAACCACTATGCCATCAGGGTTTCTTAATTACAAGTCAGGATATCTCATGTATTTGGGGGAGGAATGTACATTCTCTTTCTAGTGAGCACTTGGAGGAACATATCAGAAAGTCTTAAATTTTTTTTTATATTCAGTTTTCATTCAGTTTTTATACTCCAGTTTTTCAAACCCAGTAATTCTGTCATAGTATTTTATTTTAAGGAGATAATCAGAGAAACAAATAAATACTTGTGTGCATATATTAACTGTAACAATGTATGTACATATTCTTATAATAACGAATTGGTAAAATTATAAGGGATTATTTAAGTATGTTATCATATATACTTTACATAACTAGAAACCATTAAGAATATTCAGCAACATGAGAAATACATATACTGTCATTAAATTGATGGATTATAAAAAACCAGTGCACACACTGTAAGAAAAATATACATACAGAAAAAAGTAAAGACTGGAATAAACACTAAAATGTTAATAACACTTTTCTTTAGAAGTTGGGATGATGCATGGTTTTCATTCTCCTTGTAGTTTTCTACATTCATAATTTTCTACAATGAATATATATTTACAAGCATAAAACAAATCTTGTTTTTAAAGCTGAATATGCACACCAATAAAAACTAGAAATATACTGGTCAATGAATGGTATTTTTTTTGTAATTATCTTTTCTGCTATGTTTCCAAATATCCTAATTTCTCAACTATGCAGAAGGTTTGAGCAGAGCTGCTGGAATATGAGAAACCAGGAGGAAAGGTCTGGTGATCTACTTCTGAAATTAGTCAATGAAAACTCCATCCATGCTTGGGGTCACCGTAAGTTGGGGGCCAGCTCAACAACAGGTAACAACAACAGAAATATTGTTACAATCTGAAAATGGGAGTGTTATTGAAAAATAAAAGTATCCCCCCAAATACGGATGAATTTCTGGGCTGGTTTCAGTGTTATCCTGACTTGGACGTGGGCTCAACTTATACCCAAGATCCTCCCAGTGTGGGAAATCTGAGCAGTCATAAGGTCACATGTGTGACAGTTGACAGCTAAGCATAAGGTATTGTGAGCAGCATCTTGGACTAGCTCAATCTTTGGGCCTCCAGCTGGGGATCATTTCAGCTACAGAGAAGGAATATAGGGGAAAGGGCAGAGAGACTGAGGCACATCTGGACTGTCCATGACGACACAGAAGGAGCTGGCCCCAGAAGACCATCATCTTGACCAGACACAGTAGCCAGGATCCCAACAGACAAGATACATGGGTCTCTGGAGCCAAATGGTGCCTGTCATAGTAATATGTATGTAGTTATTGTTGTTAGGTGCTATGGAGTCAGTATAACGAAATAAAATACTGCCCAGCCCATATACCCACTGCCGTCAAGTCGAGCCCAACTCATAGTGACCCTATAGGTCAGAGTAGAACTGTTCCATAGAGTTTTCAAAGAGCACCTGGCAGATTCGAACTGCTGACCTTTTGGTTAGCAGCTGCAGCAGTTAACCACTATGCCAGAAGAGTTTCCAATATATGTAGTAATAGTCAATATTTAAGATGGTCTGGTGGTACAACAGTTAAGTGCTCGCCTGCTAACTGAAAGGTTGGCAGTTCGAACCTATCCAGAGGTAACCTGGAAGAAAGGCCTGAAGATCTGTTTTTGTAAAGCCTTCAGCCAAGAAAATCCTATGAGGCAGTTCTACTCTGTCACATGGGGTCTCTATGAGTCAAAAATCAACTCAATGGCTTCTAACAACAACAATTAATACAGGCAGTCCCTGGGTTATGCATGTTGACAGCTAACACAGGCAGTCCCCGGGTTATGCATGTTTGATGGCTACTACAGGTGGTCCCCGGGCTACACATGTTTGATGGCTCATACAGGTGGTCCCCGGGTTACAAATATTTGACTTAGGTACAACCATTACAAACTAACCTCTGTAAAACCTATTATATTAAACATTTGAGGTACATACAATGGTTTGCAATAACAGACACTACTTTCTTATGTTCATTAAACATTATTACTGTATTATTATGTTAAATATGTTTCAATATATCTGAAAGTGTTTCTTCAATGTTTTTTATGCATAGAAAAGTATACTATATACTAAGACAAATATCTGACTAACTGACATTAGATATAAACTCCAGTTTACACAAATTTGACTTAAAGACAGACTTAGGAATCCGGGCACTGCTTGTATATTTAATAAATATGAGGCACTGCACTAAGTTCCTTCCATGCATTTGATCCTTGTAGCTACTCTGAGGTAGTGGCTATGATGATTCCTTCTGACAGATGAAGAAGTTGCAACTCAAAGAGGTCCGATATCTTGCCCAAGTCTTCACGGCTGGGACCTGGTGGAGCAATCTGGTCCCAGAGTCCACACTGCAACCTCAGGTGGTCTAGTTGAGCGTGGCGGGTTCCTCTTCATAGGGGCAGGTCTGGGCCACTGCTCCAGTCTTGACTAAGAAAACTGGGAGAACCAAGGAGCCAACAGAGACTCTCATGGATTGAATTTTGTCCCCCTAAAACTGTGTGTAGCTATTTGGTGAGGCCATGATGCCCGATCCTGTGTAATATTCCTATAAACAGTAAATCCTGCGTCTATGATGTTGATGAGGGAGCATGCTCAGTGGTTGTGTTAGTCAGGCAGGACTCAATCTATACAGTGTATTGTGTCTTGAGGCCATCTCTTGGGTTATAAAGGCAAAGAAGCAAGCAGAGGGTGGGGGGCTTCATACCACCACGAAAGCAGGGCCAGGAGCAGGGCCCATCCTTCGGTTCTGGGGTCCTGCTCCTCAGAAGCTTCCAGTCCAGGGCAAGACTGACAACAAGGACCTTCCTCCAGGGCCAACAGAGAAAGCTTTCCCCTGGAGTCACTGTCCTAAATTTGGACTCTTAGCCTACTTTACTATGAGGAGATAAGTTTCTCTTTGTTAAAAATACCTGTGGTATTTCTGTCACAGCAGTACCAGATATCTAAGTCAGAAACTATGACAGAAGTTCATTTTCATGGGCTAAGTCAACCTAGGACAGGATAAGCGACCCCTGGCTGGAGGCTGGGTATGGTACTGTTTCACACATAAAAACTGTGGATGTCCCACACTCCATCAAGTCTTGACCTTGACAGAGAAATGCAGGGAGCACAGCTTAGTGGCTATGCTTGTGGGTTATAGAACCCAACCGCCTGGGTTCAAAGTCTGGCTCAATACTTAACTGAGAACATTCTTCCACACCTAAGCCTGCTGCACCTCATTTTCTCACCTGTATAATAAAGATGGCACTTGGCTTATAATAAAGATAATAATAGCACCTTCTCCACTGGGAGAAACCCTGGTGACATAACAGCTTGGTGGCTAACCAAACCCCACAAGGCAGTTCTACTCTGTCCTGTAGGATCACTGTGAATCGGAACTGACTTGACAATGCCTAACAAAGCCAATATCCATTGGGAAGGAACCCTCACTGCTAACAGAGAGATCAGTAGTTTGAATACATCAGTGGCAGTTTGCTTCCATAAAGATTACAGCCTTAGAAACGACATTAAAAAAAGAAGCAAAAAACCAAACCTGTTGCCAGAATGTTGATTCCAGCTCACAGCAATCCTATGGGACATTTTCACTCTGTCCTATATGGTCTCTATGATTTGGAATTGGGATTACCCACTTGGGTCATTGTAGAAAGTAAAGATAAACATAAAATGCCTGCAAATAATCAGCTCTCAATTAATCTTAGCTTCAAAAAGCTTGTTAAAATTTTAAGGTTAATCACTAGTAGAACAAAAATAAAATGTAGAACTTCCAAATCACTACAGTTGGAAAATCAGAATAGGGATAAAAATAAATATTCAAAATAAATTGCCAGGGAAGGAAACCAAGGGGCCTGCTGATTGCTTGATATATTATTCACTTAACCCTTTCAGGGATAGATTGTTTTTTTCTTAATTTTTTGGTGATACCATGTTTTCTCACTCATGTAGGGGGTGTTAAACCACTGTTTTTGATAATTTCTTATTATTATTTGAAAAAATGGAGTGCCAGTTGCCAGCGGGACTTATAAGTCCCATGTTTGTGAAGCGCATCACGCCCGCGGGACATACTGGTCCCACGGTGTCATCATTAAGTTTTGGTTATACTCGATCCATAAAATACTGATACAACTTTCCAAAAATAAACAAAAAACACTGAATGAACATTGGATCTGCTGCACAAAATTGTTATTGGTTTGATTTATAGCAGGCCACATTGGTGCCAGAAACCTGGTGGCATAGCGGTTAAGTGCTATGACTTCTAACCAAAAGGTCAGCAGTTCAAATCTACCAGGTACTCCTCAGAAGACCCGTGGGCAGTTTCCTCCTGTCCTTTAGTGTCGCTATGAGTCGGACTTGACGGCAACAGGTTTGGTTTCTTGGTTTATGTTGGTACTGTGTTTCATCAAGCATACCACACATGTGGGACATATCGGTCCCATGGCCCAGGAAGTGCATCTGCCCCAAATAACTCATTTTACTTGAATATTTCCAATTGCTAGTAACCATCCTGTCTTACTCATCTAGTAGTCCTATAACAGAAACACCACAAGTAGAAGGCGTTAACAAAGAAAAGTTTATTACCAAACAGTCCAGTAGGCTGGAAATCTGAATTCAGGACGGCAGCTGCAAGAGAATACTCTCTCAGACAGCTCTGAAGGAAGCTCCCTGTGTTGCATCAGTCTTTCTTTGGTCTGAGAGCACCCTGGCACAGGAACCCAAGGTTCAAAGGACACGCTCGGCTCTCAATGTTGCTTTTTTGGTGGTGTGAGGTCCCCAAACTCTGCTTGCTTCCCTTTCTTTTTATTTCTTGTAGGATAAAAGGTGGCACAAGCCACATTCCAGGGAAGCTCCCTCTGCACTATAGCAGAGAGGTGACCTTAGGAAAGATGTTATAGTCCTACCCTAATCCTATTTAACATAATCCTGTCTATTAACCACTGGTAGAAATAAATATTTACAGCACAGGAAAATCAGAGAATGAAGAATAATCACAAAATACTGGGAATCATAGCCCAACCAAATTGCCACATACATTTTTGCGGGGGGACATCATTCAATCCACGACACATACCTTCCCAACAACACAAAGGAAATAGTAAACATACTTGCAAGTCTTATTTCACTGTACAGAAGTCAAAAGACAAAAGTTTCACACACTTGCTACTCTGGGAAGTAATCGCTCATATGAATGGTTTTCCACATTCAGTTGTGGTGCAGGCTACTTTCTTGTCTTTTAGGCAGTTTCACAAGTATTGGCTGTGACCTCGGAATGTACTAAAGTAGACCAAATGCTGGCTAATAAACCTCCAGGGGCAGAAGATGCAACACAGGCCTACACACCCCATGGTCCACAACAGGGTTAAGCAAACAGAAGCACTACACCTTCTATCCACTCAGGTATCCCATATATCATCCCAGGCTTTTCTGCGCTGTGTGATCACCAGGCTCTTCTCGCTGTGTCCAGACCTACTTGACCAACCCTGAGATATGGTGCTGTCTGGCACAGATTCCATCACTGTACACTCCTGAGCATCCAGAAGATAGGGAAGACTGATCCGTGGTCTCTGCTGGAGACATCAGTCACAGAAAACCACTCGGAAAGGACGTAGCACCTCTCTTAAGACTGGGTATCTCCTTCCAGCAACTCATTTCATGCTTGCCCTGGTCTGAACTTCAGACTGAACCAGCCACTGGTAGAGGTACTGGGCTCTTCCAACCTGATGTGTCACTCACCACATGTTGGATCATGACACGGATGAGCCAGCCAGGTGTCCAGATCTCTGTCCACTGATCTAATCTAGTCACCACCACATGGGTGAGTTAGTGCCAGGCTGGCCCAGGAAAGTTTATGACCCTCATTAATTGAGTACTTATGACTTACCAGGGATGGAGCTAAGTGCTTTACAGGTATGACTTTATTTCACGTCCATTCTTCACAGCAACTCTATGAGGAACTTACTGTTATCCCCATTTTACACACAAGGAAGTTGAGTCAGAGGGATTACAGAACTTGCCTAGAGTTTCCTGAAGGAAAGGGTAGAACTAGGATAATAATTCAGGTCTGCCTACTCAGTGACGTCATAAGGGTTTGTGTCACCCAGTGCAGTGACTCCCGCTGTCACCCACTCCCATGTACCACCTCCTGTACCAGATCATACAGGATCCCTAGTAATGTTAACTGTCAATTTTAATCATAGAATAATAGGTGATTAAATATAGTAGTAACCGCTTAAATGTAATATTTCTGAGATTATATAAATACTAACAACAAAATGGTTTGTAAAAGATTACATGATAATATTACTAGTCACTGAGTAGAAGTCTTTTTGTTTCTCTATTCCTTGAATTACTATTTCATTTTCAAAAAAGTTATTGATACAGGTTCAAAATCACCACGATATTGTGGCTAAGACACCAAAAAAATCTGACAAAATTGACAACTCTAAAAACACTAGCAGCACCAAAAACCAACCCAACAAAAAATAACACGTCCTTGTAATGTGTACAGATAAAGCCACGTGATTCCAAGTGTCACTGTGACTGAGTAATAATGGCATCTCTGACTGGAGCACATCAGAATGTTCAAAAAGTAAATCAGCATAGAGTTTTAGCCTTGTAGGTACAGTGACATGCCAGTAAGCTGGGCTTACGACAAATGCCAACCCATAATGATGTCACTGTGTCTACTGTGGAGCCTGAGTTTTGTCCTTGTTGTGGTCTCCCTGTTTCTTCCCCAACCTTCACCCAATGTTAAACATTTTGTGATTGCTATGGTCTGGTTTTGTTTGGTAGGTTTTCCTGTATGTGAGTTTTCCCCCTTTATATGCAAAGTTATGAGAATTTCTGCCTTTGAGTTACGGTGTTGGTGAAGAATACCGAACAGACCATGGACTATCAGAAGAACAAAGACACCTGTCTTGGAAGAAGCGCAGCCAGAACGCTCCTTGGAAGGAAGGATGGCAAGACGTTGTCTGACTTGCTTCGGACGTGCTATCACAAAGGACCAATCCTTGGAGGACAGCTTGCTTGGCAAAGTAGCACATCAGCAAAAAAGAGGAAATCCCTCAGTAAGATGGATTGACACAGTGGCTGCTGTAGAAAAAAAAAAGTCATAGACTTGCTGGCTTAAAACAACAGAAGTTTCTTATCTTACAGTTTTGGGATCAGAAGTAAATCCTAAAGTCAAGGTATTAGCATGTCTGTGTTCCTTCTGGAGGCTCTAGCAGAGAATCTGATTCTTTGATGTTTTTCTGATTCTTAGATGTTTTTCAGCTTCTAGCCAGAAATCCAAAAACCAAACCCACTTTACCATCAAGTCAATTCTGACTCACAGCAACCCTATAAGACAAAATATATCTACCCCATAGAGTTTCCAAAGAGCAACTGGTAGATTTGAACAGTCAACTTTTGGGCTAGCAGCCAAGCTCTTAACCTCTGCACCACCAAGACTGCAAGCCCACTTGGATAATTTAAGATAATCTCCCCATCTCTGGATCTTTAATCCTACCTACAAAATCCCTTTTGCTATGTGAGGTTACATATTCACAGGTCCCAGAGACTAGGAAACGGATATCTTTGGGAGGCATTAATCAGCTTACCATACAGCACAGAAGGGTACATAGTAACTCTTCTTTCCCCCACAACACCTAAAACTCCACTTCTCTTCCCTGTTGTTTCCAATTTCTAATGCGCCCTTCTGAAGATGTTTTATGCAAACTCAAATGTGTATTTATCTTTTTTGCACCCACAAATGATTGCATGAAAGATACCCTATTTTCCATGCTTGTCTTCTTTGCGGTTAGTAGGGTATCTTAATGGTTGTCCCACTGCCAGAGACTAGGCTCTTAACTAGAAGAATGGTCTGGCCATCTACTTCTGAATGATCACAACCATTGAGTTCTATTCTGTAACACATGGGGTCACCGTGAGTGAGAATCAACAACAGACAACTAGATTTTTTTGTCTGTTTAGTTGATTTTTTGGAGGTTAGGCTCTTAACCAGTAAAGATGCAGAGACTGAGAGAAAATAAGTCCAGCAGATACAATGTGAAGTCCAGAGGCAAACAGAAAGCACCAGAAATGCAGGCAGTGTCAGGGATCTGAACACGTGGGTGGAGCCCCAGCCTTGGGAACTGCAGAGGTATTGGAAAGTCCAGGAGGTGGACTTCAAGCTTCAGGGAATGTGTCTGTAAACAAGCCCAGCTACTGGTCTGGTTCAAAGGCAGGACCTAGGTGCTACGAGAAGGCTAATGAGAGGGAGGAGGAATCCCAATCTTGGGCAAGTTACCAAAATAGACACTTAGGAATGGTGAATTTAACAACCACAAAAACAGCTCCACAAATATTTATCCAGTGGCTGCTATAGGCCAGGTGCTGAGCTGAGTGCTGGCTTGCACCATGGATGAGAGGGAAATGATCTCTGTCCTCCCACAACCTCATGGTCAGGTGCAGAGACAGACAAGTAGAGAGGCTCTTGCTATTCAATGTGGCAAGGGCTACGGTGGTGAAGAACTCTTTGGAAGAAGCTAGAAGGAAGGAGGTAGAAGTAATTTAGATATTTTCATTTCAAAATTTGTGATTTCATTTCAAAATTTGATATTATATTGTTGATTAAATTATGTTACCCCAAAAGCCATGGTGAAGTTCTAAGCTCTGATATCTGTGAATACGACTGTGTCTAGAAACAAGGTCTGTTATGGACTAAATTATGTTCCCCCTCTTCCACCAAATGTGGGTTGTAAATCCCAACCCCTATACTTGTGGAAGAAACCCTAGTGGTGTTACAGCTGCTAACCAAAAGGTCAGCAGTTTGAATCCACCAGGCACTCCTTGGAAACTCTATGAGATGATTCTACTCTGTGAGTTGCAACTGACTCCACAGCAATCTGTTTGGTTTGGTTTATACTTGTGGAACAAATCTACCTCGGAAGAAGTACAGCCAGAATGTTCCTTGGAAGCAAGGATGGTGAGACTTGCCTCATGTATCCTGGGCATGTTATCAGGAGTGGCCAGTCCCTGGAGAAGAACATCAGGCTTGGCAAAGTGGAGGAGAAAAGGAAAAGAAAAAAAACCAAACTCAGGGCCAATGAGTTGACCCTAACCCACAGTGATATTATTGAACAGAGTAGAACTGCCCCAATAGGGATTCTAAGGAGCAGCCTGTGGCTTCGAACTACCCACCTTTTGGCTAGTAGCTTTAGTTCTTAATCAGTGCATCACTAGAGCTTCCAGCAAAGTAGAGGGTCAGTGAAAAAGAGGAGGAGCCTCCACGAGAGGAACTGACCCAGTGGCTGCAACAATGGGTTCAAACACAGCAAGGACTGGGACGAGGGCACAGGACAGGGCGGTGTTTCCTTCTGTCACACACAGGGTCACTGTGAGTCAGAAGTCACTGAACGGCACTTAACAACATACTTGTGGGAAGGAGCCCCACTGGTGCAGTGGTTAAAGAGGGACAGGTAAAGTAAACTAAGCGACTGCCTCTTAAGCATGATCTGTATCATTTTGCTACTGAATTCTGTCTCCAAGCATAAGTTCATTGTTTCCTTTAGTACTCTATGTTCTCTTTATACCAAACCAAATCCACTGCTATTCACTTGATTCTGACCCATAGAGACCCTATAAGTCACAGCAGAATTGCCCCATGGAGCTTCCAAAGAGTGCCTGGTGGATTCAAACTGCCAACCTTTTGGTTAGCACACATAGCACTTAAATACTATGCCATCAGGATTTCCACTCTCTTTAGAACTCTGAAAAATAAATGAAAATAATCCAAAAGCCATAAAAGAAAAACAAAGGAATCTGCCTTCTGACCAGGAACTTATATGACGGCCAGATGCCTCTGTGCCCCAAATACCAACTATGAAGATCAATACATTTGGAAGTGACCCCTGTGACCACCTGAAGCAGAACTAACTCAAAGGGCTAATAATTATAAAACATTGATTAAAAATCCTTGCGTGATCTCTCAGGCAGACTATAAACCAACTTGGAGGCTGAGAATTTTTTAAGATCTTGCCCAGGACACTGAGCCAGATAACGTCATAGTTCCTTTAACAAACCCACCTCCACCCCTACCCCCCCTACCCCCCCTTTCGCCCCCTCACCTTGTGACCGTACCTAAAGATGACCAAACCCTCTGGCCTGAGATGGTGACATCACCACCTGTGACTCCAGACTGCCCAGGGGCAGACCACCACCCAGATAACATCACAGTTCCTCTAACAACCCCCCACCACTGCCATCCCTGTGACTCTGGCTCATCTTGTGACTCCAGGCCTTGCCCAGGGACCTGAGATCACGGCCCAGACAACATTATAGTTCCTGGACAACCCTCCTGTGACTAGCAATGTGTCCCCCCCCATCCTGGGACAGCAGAATAACACCCCCCTTTTTTTTCTGCAACACTTCCTCCTTCTCCCTACAAAAACCTCCAGCTTGAGAGGAGATATTAAGACAGTTTTTAGGATGCTAACCCACCATCTTCTCAGATCATTGGCCATTGGAATAAAGCAGAATCCCTCCCTGTCTTTATGTCTGGGTTTGTAGTGACCAGCAGCATAAAGCTGTGACCAGGTTTTCTGGTTACATAACAATTCATAAGTTCCAAGGAAAAAAACCCAGTGCCCTTGAGTTGATGCTGGCTCATACTGACCCTATATGACAGAGCAGAACTACCCCACAGAGTTTCCCAAGAGCATCTGGTGAATCTGAACTGCAGACCTTTTGGTCAGCAGCCATAGCACTTAACCCCCACGCCACCAGGGTTTCCTCCTGTGTGGTACAAATATTTAAAAACTCAGCCACTAACTGAAAAGTTGGTGGTTTGAATCCTTCCTGAGGCACTTTGGAAGAATAGCCTGGCAATCTCCTTCCAAAAGGTAATAACCATTAAAAAAAAAAAACCTTAATGGAGTGCAGTTCTACTCCGATATACAGAAGATCACTATGAGTCCGAATCAGCTCAGTGGCAATTAGTTTGGTTTGGGTAAATGCGTAGAAGTCTGCTCTGTACCAGACTGGAGAAGAAGAAGAAAACTTCCCAAAGAGGCAGTTTCTAAGTTGATACCTACAGGGTACCTAAGAGTTATCTGGATGAAGAGGAGGCATAAGAGAAAGTAAGAGCAGTGCTCCAGACAAACAGAACAACGTAAGCCAGAGCGCACAGTGCTGGAAATCATAGAATGCTGAGAAAGAAACTCCACTAGGCTAGAGGGCAGAAGGCATGCCACGATGGTGGAGCAACTCACAGAGGCTACGTCAGGCAGGCATCATAAGCTGTGTGAAGGCATTTACCCCAAGAGTAATTAAAGACATCAGGACCAACCTTGTATTCCAGAATTTTTTTTTTTCTGGCTTTTGCATGGAGAATAGACTGGAGGGTGCTGTGCGTTGAATTATGTACCTTTCAAATATGTGCTGAACTCCTGGTCCCTGTACATGAAGATGTGATCCTGTTTGGAAACAGTTTTTCTTTGGTGACATCAATAAGGTCATATCCGAGTAGCCAAAACCAAACCCATTGCCATGGATATTCTGACTCATAGCAATGCTATGCGACAGGATAGAACTGCCCCCTAGAGTTTCCAAGGAGGGGCTGGTGGACTCGAACTGCTAATCTTTTCGGTTAGCAGCTGAAACTCTTAATCATGGCATCGCCCACACTCCTACCAGAGTAGGATGGGTTCTAACTCTAATCACTTCGAAGTGATAAAAAGAGAAGAGCAAATACAGAGACATACACAGGTAGAAGACAGATGCCAAGGAATGTCAACTAGTACCAAGAACCCCTAGGAACTACCAGGACTACCAAAGAACGACACTCCCCTAGAATTGATGTCCAGATTTTGACTTCTAGCCTCCAAATCTGGGAGAAAATGAATTCCTGCTCTTTAAACCCATCCACTTGTGGTATATTTTGTTATGGCAGCACTAGCAAACTAAGATGGCAGTGGAAAACCAGAGAAAATGCCAACAGACTAACTGTCAAGGGGAGAGGCCTTACGCCGGATTCTCTAGAGAAGCAAAACCAGTAATATGTATAAATATACACACAGAGAGATTTGTATCAAGGAGATGGTCCACACGGCTGTAGAGGCTGGAATGTCCCAAGCCTGTAAATCAGGATAATGGCTTTTCCTTACATAGCCATAGGGTCAGCCGACCCCAAGATTGGAGGGTCAGAGAGCAGGGGTCTTGCTCACAGGCTGTGAAGATTAACAAATTTCATGATCAGCAGGTAAGCTGCTAGCTCAATTCCCAAGAACCAGAGGTCAGACATATAGGGGAGAGCTGCAGGATCCAGAGAGGGTAAAAACCAGAATGCCCACTTGGCCACATGCCCAAGGAAACTACCTTTCAATTGAGACTGTTCACAGCAGATCCCATCAAGGGGTGATCACATATGAACACTGAGAATCATAAGCCTATCAAGTTTTAACCTTCACAGTGAGGAAAAGGGAATATGAACTACAGTAGTGGCCAAAAAAGAGACAGAACATTTTAAGTATCAGGAGCCAAAGCCAGCCAAGTGCCGTCAAATCAGATCTGACTCATGGTAGGATTTATAGAATTTGTGAAGGATGGAATGTAATAATCAAGGGTGAGGTCTGGGTTTCTGTCTTGGACAACTGGATGGCTGGTGATTCCATTGGCTGAGAAGGGTAACTCAGACTGTTGGGGGATGTAGACGGTGAGTTTCACTTTGAGCTTGTTGGATTTGTGATGCCTGGGAGAAATCTATAGAAAGATGCCCTGTAGGCATTTATAAATGGGTCTGAAAAGCACAGAAAAGATTTAGGCTGAAGATGTAGTAGGCACTAGAGTTGATGAGCTTACTAAAGGGAGAGGATAAAAAGTGAGTAGGAGAAAGGGCCTGGGCTGAACGCTGTGGAATGCTAAAATTTAAGGGTTGGGAAGAGAAAATGGAGCTCAAGAAGGCATCCGACACAAAGCTGCCAGGTAAATAGGATTAAAAGAAAATGAGAACATGGCATCACAAAAATCAAAGAAATGGACCATCTCAAAAAGGCATGCGTGGTCAACAGGGTGAAACTGAGAGACAGATAAAGTTATTAAGGGCTGAAAACCATCCCTCAGATTTGGCATTAAGGAAATCAGTGGTCTTGGTGAGAGCCAGACCTCAGAGGACCAAAGAGAAGGATGTGAACTGGAGGCATGGAAGTGACAACCCAGTCAGGAAATTTTCTTATGAGGAGAGGAGAGATTCAGGACAGCACTGGAGAAGGATTTGGTATAGCCATGCCTTTCCTTATTAACTTGGCACACTGAAATCCACTTGGAATTTAGACACCATACGGGGAAAGGATAAAATCACGACCAAACTCATTGCCACTGAGTAGTTTCCGACTTACGGCAATGCTGTAGGACAGGGCAGAGCTGTCCCATGGGGTTCCCAAGGCTGTCAAATCTTGACAGAAGCAGACTGCCACACTCTTCTCCAGTGGAACAGCTGGTGGGTACCAACCACCAACCTTTCAGTTAGCAGACAAGCATTCAAACTATTTCTGTACCAGGATTCCTAGAGCAAAAGTGTACAGAACCTCAGACTCATTCATTTAAGCAATATTTATTAAACATTTACTATGCGACAGACACAAGGCATTATGCAGTCGTGGTTCAGTTGTGGAATTCTCACCTTCCATGCAGGAGACTTGGGTTTGAGCCTAGGCCAACGCATCTCATGCACAGCCATCACCTGTCTGTCAGTTGCTGGACTGAAATTGCTGAACAGTTTCAGCAAAGCTTCTAGGCTAAGACAGGCCTCGCAATCTACACCTAAAAATTAGCCAATGGTCCCATCCACAATTGACGATGGGGGTGGCACAGGACCAGGTAGTGCTCCATTCTCTTGTGCCTGGGGCTGTCATAAGTCCAGGGCAGCTAACAACAACAGCATGTGATAGATGATTACCTGCTATGGTTTAGGCAAATGGAAATACAGAAGCCCAAAACATCCCCAAGCCCCCATCCCAGTTACGTTTGTATTCTACTGGGAGAGGCATTCAGTAAACATGATAAGGATTTTGGATGGTGGCAACTGCTATTATGGAGAAAAATAAATCAGAGAAAGGGAACAGAGAGGGTCAGGGTAGGGTGATATTTTATAAAGATCACCAGGGAAGGCTTCACTGCAGAGACACTTAAACAGACCTGAAGGAGACGAGGATGCACACCCCTGATTTCTATCTAGAGGAGGAGAGTTCCAGAGGAGAACAAGTGCAAGGAGCCTGGGGTAGGAGGGAGACGGGCACGTGTAGTAGGAGAAAGGATGCCAGTCTGAGAGGCTGGACAACATGGAGTGAGGGGATAATGGCAGAGCTAATGTCAGAGAAGTGACAGGAGACCAGCCAGGCTTTGTTGGACACTGTCAGGACTTCATCTTTGACTCTGAAGGAGATGGGGTGGGGGTGGGGTAGGCATGCTGGAGAGTTTTGAGCAGAAAAAGGACACCACTGTCTTACAAGGACTGCCAATTAAGTTCACAAACTCATCCTAGAACAGGTGCTACACATCTCATTGCTGAATATAACTATGGTTGTCCTTGAAGTACTCCTCTTGGGAAGTTATGCACTGACACCAGAGCCTGGTCCACCCTTCAAAACAATTTTAGAACTCTTTTTCTGGAATGGCCATCAGAGTTGTCATCATATTACCCTTGATGTCCTGATGTCATCAAAATGTTCTCCTTTCAATATTTCTTTTATTTCAGGTAAAGAAAAAGTCATTGGGACCAAATCAAGTGAGTAGAGAGGGTGTTCCAGTATAGTTATTTGTTTACTGGCTAAAAACTCCCTCACAGATAACTCTACAATTAGGTTCACAAACTTGCCACTGTGCCACCGTGCACAATGGCTATTCCAGAAAGTGTTCCAAAAATGCTTTGAAGGGTGGTCTAGGCACTGGTATCGGTGCAGAGCTTCCCAAGAGGAGTACTTTGAAGGCAACCATAGTGATATTCAGCAATGAGATACGTATTACTTAGAACAATTAAGTTCATGGACTTAATTATCAAACCTTGTAGGTTTTAACAAAAGTTCTCTGGATTTTGTGTAGAGAAAAGACTGGGGAAAGAGGGGCCGTGATGGGGCTCTTCAAGGACAAAAGGCAGAAAATGCAATAATTCAGGTGGGAGGAGACACTGGCTGGACTGTGCATAGCTGTGGAGATGGTGAGCAGTGAATCTACTCTAGAAATATCTTGAAGCTATGGCCAGCTGATTGGAGTATGAGAGAGAGGCGAGGGGTTAAAAACAGCTCAGTGTCTTTGGTCTGAAAACTTGAAGAGCTGCCTTTTACCAAAATGGAGAAAACTACAAGAGGAACAGTGTCGGGAAAAAAAATTTTGATGCTGAGTTTGTGATGTATTAAAATAGGGAACTACTGAACATCCAAGGCAACTGGACTACTAACCAAAAGGTTAATAGTTGAAACCCACCCAAAAGCACCTTGAAAATAATGCCTAGTTGTCTGCTTCTGAAAGATCAGAGCCTCGAAAGCCCTATGGAACAGTTGTACGTGGCACACACGGGGTCTCCATGAGTCACCATCAACTTGACAGCAACTACCACCACCACCAACACTGAACATCCAAGCAATGCTGTCAAATAGGTAGATGTGAGTTTAGATTGAGAAAAAGATGCAGAAGATATTTGTGAGTCTGAACAGGCCTCATTTTAGACTTGGGAGTGGTGGCTGATACTTCTTTTCTGTTCATTGGACAAAGAGGTTAGAAACAGAAACGACATTATTATAGAGAAAGTCAACACGTCTATGTTTTGCCCATCCTTGTCTGTGGACTGAAATTCGTATCTTTTACATTAGAACAAGATGCAGCTCTTTAAACCCATCCAGGCATAACTGATCTGCAGCTGGGCAAGGCTGGGCTTCCCGGCAGGGAGGAGGGCAGTTGCAGCGGCTGGAGCGCTCTCCAGTGCTTCCATCGTTCCAACACCTGAACCCTGCAGCCGACTTCATGTCTGCAATAATAATGTGCCTATGATGCCTAACAGCATTGTTTTCAGCGTGCGGGGACTTGTGGGTTAAAGAGCCGAAGGAACCCATCTGGTTTGTTAGCACCAACAAAACTTTGCCAAAGGAAAGAAGGCAGTATTTACCACAACCGTCTTCCATCGTTGGTGGTCATAGACAGTTAACAACTATCACCAAAGAATATTAGTAACAGCTGAGTCGGATCCGACTCAACGGCACTTGGCTTGGCTGGTTGCTAATTATTAAGCCCTTGCTGTATACCCAACACTCTGCTGAAAGCTTTGTATGCATCATCTCATTCTGCCTTCACCTCAAGCCTGTGCGTTAAGCACCATATTTTTATTCAAATAATATGCATGTTATATATTTTTGCCAACTATAACCTCCACCCACATGTAGGTATTTTTGTACACACACTATGCTAATTATTTACATGCAAAAACTAGCATAATATACTTAGTAAAGTACCTCGAGGTGGAGGGGAAGGCACTTTTGGCCCCAAATACATAACACACCCATGATTTGCATGAAAATCTGGTACTATTATTAGCCTGGAAACCTGGATGGTGTAGTGCTTAAGTGCTATGGCTGTCAACCAAAAGGTTGGCAGTTGAAATTCACCAAGCACTCCTTGGAAACTCTATAGGGCAGTTCTACTCCATCCTATAGGGTCACTATGAGTTGACATTGACTCAATGGCAGTGAGTTAGGCTTGGTTTCACTACTAGCACCTTTTTTTTCAAAAAATATTTTCATTGTTGTACAAATATATGTAACACAATGTTTGCCAATCCAGCATTTCAGGTGTACCATTTAGTGATATCAATTACATTAATCACGTTGCACAACCAACATCTGTAATCATTGCCAAATTTCCCATAACCATAACAAAGACTGACTGTGTCCTAACCGTAGCTCCTCCTTAGCCCCAGTTGTACATGTATAAACAAGCACAGAGAGGCGAAGTGATTTGTCCAACATCACACCACAAGTAAATGATGAAGTATAAAACCAGGAAATTTAGAGGCCTACCTTTATTCAACCACGTACGCAGGTGGCAACTAAAAGTGTGCAATCTGGGTCCACTGACCTAACCATAAGCTTCCTCAGAAGCCCTTCTTACAGCGATTGGTGCATAATTGGTGTCTAGAGTTTGCTGAATGAATGAATGACTTAATGAACAAGCACATGAAAGAATGATTAGCACACATCACATTGGCATTGGGCTTAGTAATTAATGAACTTGTCTATCCAGATAAGCTGTGAACGACTTGAGGGGAAAGACCCTTTCCTATGTGCTGAAATAATAAGATACAACACGCTTGGAAAGGTTATTTTATGGGTTCACATTCATAGAATCTAGAGCCAGACTACTCAAGTTCAAATACTACAGCAGATAGTAGATGTTTAGCAAGCTACGTAGCCCTTCTGTATTTTGTTTTGCTTATCTGGAAAATTATTTGTTGAGGAGATAAGAATACCAACATCTTATTTATGAAGATTATATAAATTAAGACCTTAGTACATAGTAAGTTCTCAATAAACATTAGCTGTGTTTCTACAGAGCCACAGGAGAGGACTGTCACTTGGCAGGCAACAGAGACTGCTGGCACCTCTTAGCCTACAATAAGAATAGGTACCAGTTTTGAGCACTTTTTAGGTGCTAGAGACCAAGTCAAGCACTTTATATCTATCATTGGATTTAATCCTCATAACCACAATCTGAGACAGATACAATTACTATCCTATTTTCCTGATAACAAGACTGAGGCTAAGAGAGATTAAGTAATGCGCTGAGAGTCTGAAATTGAGTAAACGTAGGTAAAGAAAAGGAACTACTATAAACTCTATAAGGTCAGAGGTCATGTCTGTTGCATCATTAAGAGTCCGTCAGAAAAACAGAAACCACTTTAGGTATTTCAAACAAAGGGAATTTGATTCAAGAAATGATTCAAAAGTGATCCAGCAGCTGGAGATGTGAGCCATCCTGACCTCAGTGACAGCAGGAAGCTGCTGTCACCGCCTAGGGCTGGAGGGACACAGGGAAGGAGGTGGTGCTGCCATCGCCCAGAAGCTGAGGCTGTCCAGAAGGAGCTGAACCAGGAAGGAGATGGGACATTGTGGAAAACCCTCTCTGAAGTCAGGCGAGTAGGGTAGGAAGGGCAGTAAGAAGTGATTGGGGACACTCTAGTCCTCTCTTTATCTCCCTATTAAATCTGCCAGTGTATCTTTTTGGTCAAGCTTATCTGACAGGTGACCTGCGAGCACTAGAACCTGGAAACACAGTGAAAGAAGGACAGGAAAGGCTCTAAAGTATCAAACAGATGCACAAGCATACAGGCCATTGCCTCTTTTGCCTTGGGAACTCCAGCACTCAACATAGTGCTAGGCACACAGAAGGCGCTTCATAAACAGGAAGGACAGAAGGCTGCAGAAGGACAGGCAGACACCAAAGCCCCTGTCCTTAACCCAGTGGGAACAACCTGAAATTTCTGCAGCATCCAGACAGCTTACATAGAAGAATGGAGTAAACCGGTTAGAGGGAGCAGTGATGACTACGTTAAACTATAGAACACACACCCTGTCTAAGTGGGGCCGCCCGGCCAAGGGAAGCCAACTTCTGCCAAGTAGGAAAGAGGCATTCACTCTTGCCAGATCAGCTGATTTTTCAGGAGACGCAGAAGATCCTGATTTTCAGCTTAAATCAGTCACTTTTAAATGTTGGCAAAGAAGTCAAATCTGGATGAGCCCAGGACGTCTTGTTGCGTGAGAAACCAAACAAGTCATCAAAGACTATGCAGCGTTACAGTCTTGTCAGGTATACAGCTGCAGCTGCCAGGGCTCCTGCTTGCTCATGTGTGGTCATTTTTGAGCATCAAACAGAATGACATGTGACATCTTTTTTTTTTTAATTTTTATTTAACATAACTGAGTGAAAATGTACATTCACGTATAAATTTACATGCCCCCCTATATGCAGCTTCCACTGCTCTCCCTGTCCGGTGACAGCACACTATTCCTCTCTGCTCCATACATGTCTCATCCTCCCAACAGTCTCCTTTCCCCTCCTCTCCACCCACTCCCCTTCCTCCAGCCAGAGGTCAGCAAGATATCCTATAGACGTATAGAACCATGTAGTGCTTCCAATATATGGTCACTCTGCCTTGCCAAGTCCAATCCATTCCTGTCCAAAGAGTGGACCTTTGTTATAATTTATGGGAAAGGGAAGCATCAGGGCAGGGGGCCATGCTCTCAGAGGAACCCCCAAACCGCTGGACCATCAATTGAGGTCTTTTAGTGGAGATCTCATGATGCACCTCTTTTTATTCTTGTGTTGTCAGTGAGACTCCTCTCTGTGAGCTCCATCGTGGCTATCACTGGTGGTGGCTGGGCACTATCCGGTTCTTCCGGTCCCAAGTCGATGTAGGCACCCACTCTTGTGGGTCTCTCCATCTTCTCGGTTGGACACATGACATCTTAAAATGGATCCTGGAACAGAGTGAGGAAATTCATGGAAAAACTACTATTAAAATTTCAAGAAAATCGGGAGTTTTGTTAAAAGTAATATATCCATGCTGATTTCTCTGTGTTGTCATATACACTGTGATAACGTAAGATGCTGACAGGAGGATACTGACCAAGGGATCCACAGCAATCCTACTGTCTTTGTAGTTTTCCTGAAGTCTCAAGTTATTCAAAAAATGTATTTAAAAAATTAATGAATGTAATTGAATGAAATATCTTAAATCTATTTTTTTAAAAAATCCATGAACTCACAATAATAGTCCAAAAAGAGAAAACAGAAAGAGAAAGACAAATTAATTTGTCACCACTGGACGCAGCTATCGCATGAAATCATTACTCTAAAAAAAGCAATAATTAAAGGGGAATAATTTTTAGGAAACTAGTCAGTGAGGTAGAGCTCTTCTTCAGAGAACAATGCCAGCTCATAAACAGAGAAGGAAGGAAGGCATTAGAATTTTTCAACACTGAGTGAAATAACTGACTCAGGCGATGATCAAGCAACTGATGCTCAAACCATGAGGCCAAAGATTCAAAGTGACTGGATATTCTCCAGATGCCAGGTAATCAATAGAAAATATACTGGTTGTGAGAGAAGACACATCTTTGTAGTGGAGAGATCACATTACCACCTGAACACACAGCTCAATCTCAGTGTCCCTAATGAATCTGCCCGTCATTGTATGAGGCAGTCATTGTATGGTACAACCGAATGCTTGTCATGCTAGCTGTGAGGAATTCTTACCCAAATGGCCCAAATCTGGTCAAATCTATAGGTGTAGCATCTTGTCTCTTTTACAGGATATGGGAGACAGAGGCACAAGTTAACACACACCACAAGGAAGCAATCAGACAAAGTCAGAAAGCAGAACATTTTACAGTGCAAAGCGACCTAGTTTCTTTAGCAAGTCAATGACTTGGCAAAAACGGAGGGAGGAACAAAAGGAGACATAGTCTAGACTTAGAGAGACTTAAGAGACATGATCAAATTAACTTTTTGGATCTTCACTGGGTCATCAAAACCCAAATCACACCCATTGCCACTGAACCAATTCTGAATTGTAAAAGACATTTGCGGGACAATTATCAAAATGTGGATATGACCAGGAAATAGATGATAACAGGATCTGGAGCTCATTTTGTTTAGTGTGTGTCGTGGATTGAATTATGTTCCTCTCTAAAAATGTATGTAACAATATGACTGGGCCATGAGCCTCACTGCTGTGTGGTAGTCCTCCTCATTTTGTGACTGTAATTTTATGTTAAAGAGAATTAGGGTGGAACTGTAAAACCCTTACCCAGCTCACATTCTTGATCCAGTGGAAAGGGAATTTTCCTGCGGTGGGGCCAGCACCACCTTTCATCTCTCATGAGATAAAAGGAAAGGCTTTTGACTATCAATTGATCAGATCACTATTGAGAGATGGGGACCTCACTACGAAGAAAACACTGCCATGAGCACTGCACGTCCTTGGGGCCTAGGGTCTTGCAGCTGTAAAGCTCCTTGGTGTGGGAAATATTGAAGACAAGGAACTTCATCCAGAGCCGACACAGAGAGAAAGCCTGTCCCTAGAACAGACATCCTGAATTTGGACTTTCAGCCTACTTTCCTATGAGGAAATAAATTTCTCTTCATTAAGACATCCACTTGTGGTATTTTCAGCACCAAATAATTGAAACAGTGTGGCAATAGTATGGGCTGAGTAAAAAAGTGTCCTTATTTTTCAAGGATGAATATTAAAATATTTGGGAGTGGAATGTGATGTTGATTGTAAATATGTTAAAAATACTTCCAGTAAAATAATAATAGATGAAGCAAATGTGGCAAAATATTCACAACCATTACTACATAAGTGAGGTATATTTTGATGTTCATTATATGATTCTCCCTACTTTTGTATGTTTGAACAAATTTGTAATAAACGACAAAAAGCAAGCACAGTGTAAACAAGCATGGCTGACCTGGGTCCTGCTCAATGATCTCCCATGAGGCTGCAGTCAAGGTGTCAGCCAGAGTTTGGGTCTCATCCAAAGGCTCGACTGGGGAAAGGCTGACTTCCAAGATCACACAGATGGCTGGGGACTAGTCTTCCTCCTCATAACACGTCTGAAGTACCTGAGACAAAATCTTGCCATCCTTGCTTCTAAAGAGCATTCTGGCTGTGTTCCAAGGCAGATTTGTTCCTTCTTCCAGCAGCCCATGGTATATTCTTTGCCAACACCACAATTACTGATGCGATTAATCTATGATTTCTGGGGCCTCATCATGTTGAGTTTTTCAAGGTTGCCTGGCTTCTCCATGAGTCAGAATGAGCTCAACGGCAGTGGTTTATGCATTGGCCTCTCTGGCTTGTAGACCCACGCCAGCTAGAAAGGGTTTATTTTTCAGTAGATGGAGCCAAATGAAGGCTTCTCATTTCCCTTCCCAAAGCAGACCAGTGATTTCAGGTCACTTAAGTAGCAACATATGTTCACTAAGTGTTGGAATGGACTCAGCAACAATGGGTTTGTTTTGTTTTGAAGCTCTCACATCACACATCACACATCCAACCCCTCAGCAAATGTATGTTGCCTCTTCTTGCAAAATGCACCCAGAATCTGACCACCTCTCACTGTCTTCCTGGCTCCCACCCCAGGCCAAACCACCATCATGGATGTCTCTTGCCTGGTCCATCTCTGGCCTCTGTCACCCCCTGCCTTGACTCTTTCCACTCCTGGCCACTCCATGGTCCACTGGCAACAGGTCTTACAGAAGGAGTCTTTTAAAATCTCAGTCAGATTATTCACTCCAAACCCTCTACAGGCTTCCCTCATCTCATTCTGACTCAAGGCCTAAGTTCCTACAATGACCCACAAGGCCCTTGCTTCCACACACTGATCCTTACCCTTCTTCACTGCCATGAATCCCTCCCCCTTCTTATTCTTTTCTCCTTGTTTCCTTCAGCCCCTGCCGTATGGGCCTCCTTCTTGCTCCTGAAGCACACTGGGCACGTTCCCTACCCCAGGGCCTTTGCACTTGCTGTTCCTTCTGCCGGTACACTCTTCCCCAAGTTACTCCAAGGCCAGCTTCTTCACCTCCCTTAGATCTTTCTCACATGACTTTCTCTGATCACCCTGCATAAAATTCGACCCCCACTCCACTGCCTTGCCCAATATTCTTTGTTTCTCCATAGCAGTTATTACTACTTAGCAGATTCTTTATCCTACTTATTTGTTGGCTGATTTCCCTCACTGAAAATAAGCTCCACAAGAGTAGGAATCTCTGTCTTGCTTGACTAGTGTGTCTCTAGGATCTAAAACATATCATAGGTGTTCAATAATGCTTATGGAATGAAGGAATGAAATGAGCCTGTGGATCTTCTGCATTGGTTCATTCAGCTCTATTTCATCCTCTTAAACTGGGGGTTGGATGTTGTCCTCCCTCCCCTTTTCCTCCCCCACGCACTTAGGAAGTTCTCAGAATTTAGAAGAGCATTAGAGCATTTTAAGATCTCCAAGTAACAACACAGCCTTTCTTAAGTTTCCCGGATGCAACTGAAAACCTCAATAGCAAAGTTGCAATGTCGGTTCCCACATCTTGCTCTTCCACGGGTCAAGACCCCAGGAGCTGATTACATTTTTCACCCGGGCAGTGAGACAGAAGGATGGAAAAGTATGCACCCTGAGAGCCAGGTGAACCCCATGCGCCAGCCTGGCTGTGCCCTGTGCCCCCTGAGGTTCTGTGGTTGGCTTTCTGAGAACAAAATGAAAACTGCCAGTCTTAGCAGAGCCTGGAGGATTTTGTGGCAGACTGAGCAGGCTACAGGGAAAGGCCAAGCTGAGGTGCCCGAGGCATGCTGGGAATGGGGGCTGGGTGTGCTGCTGTGCTCCCACTATGCAAGTGAGGACTTAGAGTGCAGCCGAGAGCCTCCTTAAGGTCTCTCAGCTCCAGGCCACCAATTCAAGCAAGAACGGAAGCCCAGCACAGCCAAACCTCATCATTGTTCATTTCCCAGAGGATCAGACCACTGATTTTATTTTTTTTTGAACAGGATATTTCCACAATTTTAAACATGGGCTCAACATTTTCAAAAATATCATGAGATGGAACAAAACATGTTTAAAAACAGGGAAAAAGGGATTATCCCTCCCTCACCAATACCACCACTCCTGCAACGCCAGTTTGTTACTCCTGTGGTTTACCAAAGCATCTAAGAGCTTGAACTTGGATTCCAGAAAGATATGGCCTTGCCACTAGCAAGCTGCTTGACCTGGGCGAGTTCCTTGGTATCTCCAAGTCTAATTTTTCTATCTGTCAAATGAGGAAAACAATAACCTACCTCATGAGAATGTTTGGGAGGACAAAGGGGATGGCACTGGCCTGTAGACAGTTCAATAGATAGTCGTTCAACTGTCATAGTGTAGTAACAGGAGGGGACCAACTCATGGCGACTCCATGCCAATCAGAGCAGAACTTGCTCCACAAGGTTTTCAGTGACTGAGCTTTGGATACAGATAGCCAGGACTTTCTTCCAAGGGACCTATGTATAGCACAGAACCTACAACCTATCCCCTGCTTAAGCACATTCAGGGTGTAAGTTGCTTCTGGAGACAATCACTCAGCTTGTTGATATCTCTCTTCAAACACGTCACTCTAAAGTTAACTGCAGTGGTTGGTAGGATGGTTTTCTTGGTTGATGTCCACCCTGCATCTTCACAAATGTAGCCTGAGTTGAGGCTAAGTTTGAGGAAAGATACGTCACCCTTTGGCCCACTCTCCTTGAAGACGTCTTACACTCCTAATCTGGAAGCTATGCGTGACCTGCCTGCCCCTCCCTTTGGGCTCCTGCCCAAAGCCAGAGCTTCCTACTCCATACTTAGATACTTGCTGGTTTGGGCCTACCTGTAGGAGCTTACATTTGTTCTTGTAGTTTGTCTTCTTAGTTTGGGCTTGACATTCCAGTCTGTCAGGATTCTATAAACATATGTATTAGCTGTCCCTCTTGACTTCCTTCTCTTGTGGCACAGAGATGGCTTTCTCTGGATTCAAGAGTCTTTTTGGTTGCAAGCAATAGAAATGCCAATCCAAAATGGCTTATGCCAAAAGGAAACTTGCAAGCTCATGTACCTGAAATATATTAGAAAATGTTGCTTGTAGGCTTCAGGTATGGCTTGATATGAGCCATGTGATGCTACTAGGACCTGGTTCTGTCATTTTTCTGGGGACATCCCATTCATGCTCATACAATCTCTTCCTATCTGTGACTCTATATCTGAACAACTCTGAGGCCAGCGGGAGTTCTCTGGAGCTCAAAGAAAAAGTCTCTGCTTGGCATTTCATTAACAGTAATTAATCAGACTTGTGTCTTCCACCGTTCCCTGAACCAATCAATATCTCGAGAGGAGTACAATGTGCTGATTGCTAGCCTCGGGCCTTATTAACCCTGAAGGGGGTGCTGGCGAATGGAATCAACACGCCCAGGATTGTGTGGACCGAGGGTTAAGAAAGACAAGGTTGGCCCAGAGCTAAACCTAAAAAAGAATGAATGGCTGCTCAGTTGCCCCCTCCCCAAAATGAGAAATACTCATCTTGTCCTTTAAGCAGTCAGTCGTTTAAAATGGTGTTTATTAAGGTCAATACATCTTCAACATCTAATACCCCACTGACTGCCAGGGTTGGTTTGTCTGGTCTTGGATTTCCTTTTATAGCTCATCATCTCCTGAAAATGCACTCACAAAAACAGGAAGACTGTTTTTCCACAACAGTATAGACATATTGAATAGGAGATGGCTTCTTTTTCTGTTTTTTTGGCACTCAGAGAGTTCCCAAACTAGCCATGAACCTATCAAGACATGAATTAATCAGCCTATGTGTCTTAATCTAGCAAAAGACTTTATTTTTTTTATTAGGCCAGATGATCTGTAGTTCTGAATACCTGGCACAAGTCCATGTAGGCAGTCCCTGAAATCCTTCAGCCTTCCAGCTAAAACTAGGATCTCTTTGGTCCTCATCCCATTGCTGAACTCTACAATCACCCACTAGAAGGAATTCCAGTGACTTTCATCCAGTGTTTGTATTCATACACATTCCTTTCAAAACCCTCGTGGCATAGGGGTTAAGTGCTACTTCTGGTAATCAAAAGGCTGGCAGTTCAAATCTGCCAGCTGCACCTTGGAAACCCTATAGGGCAGTTCTGCTCTGCCCTAAAACGTTGCTATGAGTTAGAATTGACTTGATAGCCATTGGCTTCAGTATATGTAATTATTTTACATGTTTTAAACTATCTCCCCCCAAAATAATTCATAATATACAAATTAGTCTGCTGCACGTACAGGTTCTGCATTAAAGGCTGCCTAGGATCAAAGCCTAGCACTGATACTTCTTAGCTGTGTGACCCTTGGCAAGTTCCTCTACGTCTCTGTGCCACAGTTTCCTCATAACCTACCCTACAGGGTTGTTGGGAGTTTTAATACACATAAAGTATCTAGAAGAGCATCTAGCATAGAGTATACACTAAAAATGTTTGCTCTCATATTCTCTCACCTTAATCACTCCAGCTTTAGAAGTTAACGAAAATTCATGTATACAGCTGAGATACTAAAGTGCTGCATAACCAGCCAAGTGCCATCAAGTCGGATCCGACTCAGTCTGTCAAATAAACATGTTTTATTTCACTATTTCTCCATTACAAATGATGGCAGTGATAAACTTTCTTCCACTTCGCAAAGATTCCTAAGTTTGTGGTGTCATAAATCTTCTTGTTTGGCCAAATTTGCTCCAGCAGAGTTCAGCCTCCCAGGGACAAACAGCCTTTCAGAAGTGGATTCAGCCACCCCAAGTTGGATTCAGCTTCCCAGAGAGGGAACTCAGGCTTCTAGAGGTAGACTCCATCTCTGTGGTAGGAAGAACAATGAACCCCCAAACATAGGTATGTCCCAATCTGTGAATTATAGGTTACATAAAACCAAAAACTACAACAACCAAAAAACTCACTGCCAACTCACAGGGAATCTGAGGGACAGGACAGAACTGCCCCATAGAGTTTCCAAGGAGCACCTGGTTGATTTGAAGTGCTCATCTTTCAGTTAGCAGCCATAGCACTTAACCACTAAGCCATCAGGGTTTCCAGGTTAGCTCACGTGGCAAAGTGGAATTAAAGTTGCAGATGGAAGTATAGTTACGCAATCAACTAACCTTGAGATGTGGAGATTATCCTGGATTATCAGGATAGACCCAATGGTAAGAGTCCATATCAGAGGAAGGTGGGAGAGAAAGAACCAGAGTGACAGCAGCAAGAGAAAGACCCTGCCTCTGAAGATGGTGGAGGGATCTACAAGGCAAGGAATGTGGGATTCTAGGAAAACTGGAAAAGACGAGAAGACAGATTCTCCCCCAGAGCCTGCAGAAGGAACACAGTCTTGCTGACCCGTTTTAGCACTTCTGACCTCCAGAACTGCTGTGTGATTAGTTGTTGTCCAGTTGGTTACAAATCATGGTGACTACATGCATGACACTGTAACCTTTTAAAGGAGCTCTGGTGGCACAGTGATTACATGCTTGGCTGCTAACCGAAAGATCAGCAGTTTGAATCTACCAGTCACTCCATGAGAGAAAGATGTGTCACTCTGCTTCAGTAAAGATTCAATCCTGGAAATCCTATGGGGCAATTCTACCTTGTCCTAAAAGGCCACTGTGAGTCAGAAATGACTTAACAGCAACAGGTATGACTTTGGAAAGCAGATCCGCAGGCTTCCCTAAACCAAAAAAAACTAAACCCACTGCTGTTGAGTCAATTCAGACTCATAGTGACCCTACAGGGCAGAGTAGAAATGCTTCATAGAGTTCCCAAGGAGCACCTGGTGGATTCAAACTGCCAACCTTTTGCTTAGCATCTGTAGCACTTAACCACTACACCACCAGGGTTTCTTTAGGTAGGTTCAAACCACTTCTTCATTTATGCTACCCAAGGACTCCTTCAGAACTGTAAGAGAGTAACTCTGAGTTGCTTGAAGCCACTACGTTTGCAGTCAATTGTTACAGCAGTTATAGGAAACTAATACAGCCTAGGAGGGGCAGGATTAGACACTTAGAGTTTGTCCTGCACATGTGTGATGAAGACCCATGTGTCAGGGACACAGGCAAGGAAGTGACCGACATGCCAGATTTGGGGACCTCAGCCCGATGAGAAGGCAGAAGGAAGGATAAGTAGAGATTAGAAGACACACAAGAGACTGACCAAATCTGTAAGGATGAAAAACAGGTGCAGCGAGTGTCCCTGAGCAAGGTGTCGGGTGGCATGCCTCTGGGGATGGGGGAAAAAGAGCCGGAGACCCAGCCACCAGGTGGGCTGTTTGAAAGTCCGATTCAGAGGTGCAGCCCTAGTTCGGGGGATGACAGAGATCCCAGGAGTGGCCTCCGAGTGGGTGGCTAAGGAGGAGAAAAGGAGAAGTCACCAGAAAAGTGGAGGCGAGATCATTGAAAGGTCAGGGCGAGGTGCAAGGACTTTGCCGGGGAAATCAGCCGCACAGGCGTGCTCCCTAAAATCCCCTACTTGCTCAAGGGACAGTAGGTGCCTGCGTGGGGTTTGAATGTGAGGGGTGCGGCGAGGTGATCCCATGAAAGGGACATAGGGACATGCATACTTGTGGTTGGGATGCGGTGTTCACAACCGTGGTATGTATGTGTAGGAGGGATGTGGAGACGGTAGGGGGCACGCGTGGGAGGCTTCTGGGTGTACAGGTTTGCAGCCTAGGGTTTGTGTGGAGGGAGACTGGGATGCGTGTACACGAGGAGGGAGGAGGGTGCCGTGTGTGGCCTGGGCACGTGCGAGTGAGTGTAGGGGTTGAGGGTGAGTAAGAGACCATGGGGCTTCCGACTGCAGGCGCCCGGGTCGTGGGGACCGGCCGCCGCCGCGCCCAGTAAGCTCCGCCCGGGCGCTCCGGGGCTTCCCCGCCGCGGCGCCGCCCTCCTGTCCCCGTCGGCTCCTGCCCTCCGCCTGCCCGCCCCCAGCAGCCGGCGTTCACTCCCCGCCCGACGCCAGAGTCACTCGGCTGCAGCCGCTTGCCTCCGGACGCCGTCGCCTCCAGCGCGCGCATCCCCGCCGCCGCCGCTGCCGCCTCCAGCGCGCGCATCCTCGCCGCCGCCGCCGTCGCAGGTACCACAGCGACCCCCGCGCGCTCGGCGGGGACAGACGTCCCGCAGCCCGCCGGCGCCCTGACCTCGGCGCCCGCTCTAGCCCGGGGTCCCCGAGCCCAGCACCTTCCCACGGCTCGCTCGCTCGCCACACTGTCCCGGCCTCAGTTTCCCACGGGAGGGCGCTTGGGTGCTGGTCTGCGGCCTCGCACTCGCAGCACCGCTGGGACCCACTGGGTGGTCTGAGGCAGCCGGGGGGTCGAAGGGGCCGGACTCTCGGAATAAGGGGCGGGGCGAGGGGGCTAGGGGTGTTGGGGAGGCTGAGAGGGCTGCGCAGTGCTTGGCTGGGAGGAGGCAGAGTGAGATGTTGGTTGAGAAGATGACAGTGTCAAAAGCTGACAGCCTGTACTACGTGCTAGGCGCCAAGAAGCTTGACACAGTACTCCAATTATCCGATTTCCTCCGTGCAACGTCCCTGTCAGGTGGAAGTGTCTTGGTGTTCCCATTTTACAGATGAGAAAACTGAGGTGACTGCGGGTGGGAAAGCGTTCCTAGGTCCCAGGAAGGAGTTGCTAAGTACAGATTTGAATTTACCGCTTATCCTTTTCTGTCACCCTTCACTCCTGAGGGAACTTGGGTGTAGTCTCTAAATGTCCCCCATGGTTGCTGCGGACGAGGCCAGGTCTGAATCACCTTCAGCCTATCCCCCTCAGGACTCTGTCGTTTGTCAGAGTCACTTAGATGTGAGAAAGTTGGGAACACAGGGTGTGTGGAGAGAGGAACGGAGGTACTGGGAGCCCCTCCGATCCACAAGGCGCACCACCAACCCCCACTACACCACCAGGTAGTAAAGACAGAACAGCCAAGGCTGCCATTGTCCCCCGGCAGCCTAGCCCTCAGAGGAGGCGAAGGGGGTTCTTTCTGAAAGCTCTCCGCAGTCTAATGATTTCTGTGACCCTGATCTCCATGAATGATCCTGCCCTCGCGCACTGCGTGAGCGCTGTGTGGATCCATTCGCCTTTTTCAAAGTGAGAGCAGAACTGAGGATGCTCGATTCCCATTTATCTGTAACCTTGCAGATGTAATCATCTTCATAATTGGAGATGTTCCTTCTAGATCTTTCCCTACGCTTAAGCAGTCGTATGTGTACGTACCCACGGGAAATATGTGAAATACATAGTATCGTTGTCAGTAGATGTTTAATAGAAATGGTATCGTCTGCTGTCATTTCTTCGCGAATTATCCATGTTGCTGCATATAAAACTAGCCTAGTTATTTTAACTGCTGCACAACTGTTACACCTGCTGATGGGCAGTTAAGCTGTTAAACTTGGTGGACTGGGTTTTTATTTCAGCTTCTTGTGTAAGTTGACATCTCAGGCCTAAGTAAGATTTCCTTTTCTTTGATCTAAACTTACTGCCAGCGTCTGGATATGAAAAACAAGATGCCCCTTCTCTGTTGCACACACACATGTTCAAGTGTGCACACATATATGCACACATGAAAGTGCACGTGTGTGCTCTTATGTGCATATGCATATATGTTAATTCATTGGCAGATACACGGGTGAACATGGTCACACACATGTGCACATGCATGCATATGCATGTGGGTGTATGCACAGACATGTGCACATATATGCACACCCATACATGCCTATATGTACACACAGGTGTATGCGGCCCCTTGCATGCAAATGTGTGCACATGTGTGTACACATGAAAACATATATTCATGTACACAGAGTCACACTGGCACACACACACATATACACACAAGCATGTACACATACTGTATACAATTTTCTGTCTTTTCTGTAAGCAGAGAACGAACACCATGCTTCAATGGCTCCAGTCTCTATTGATGCCAAAGGCTGGGACACAGCCTAGACACAAGCTCTGCCTGTTCAGGTCCCAATGGGCAGAGATTTTCTCTAGATAACTTCCTCTCCCCTCCCCTCTAGAGGGAGTCAAGAACCACATGCTACAGGCTGGGATGTCCAGGGTCCCGTTTGTGTACCACAAACTCTCTAGTCCAGGCTTTGGCTTAAGGACAGAGGGTTTGCCCCAGGACACATGACAGGGCCATCAAGAGTTGAGTGGAATGCCCGGTAACAGCCAGTTTTGTGCAACACCACTGGGGGTTGCACTCAGAGCCAATACAAGCGACACAAGCCCAGCCTCGTCATTTGCTCGCTCAGGCACGCCCTTTCTGAGCCACAGTCTTCACATCTGTAAAAAGGAGGTGAGGGTCACAGCTACCTCTCAAAGCCGTTGAGCAGACTCAGTTGGGCAATAGGGCATCCTCAGCACTGGGTAAGTGGGAAACCTTGTCCCTGCTAGGCAGGGGAGACCTGGAGATGGCCTTGTGGCAGGTGGTCTCTTGGAGCCACTGTTTAGGACCCCATTTTGGGACCCTGAATGCAGGCCAGAGTAGGGAGGAAGGGAAAGATGAGATTTCTGCTTTTTGAGAGCTGAGCCCAGCTCCCAGTGGAGATCAGAAAGCACCCCATGTATTTACAAAGGGCCGGCTATGTGCCTGGTCTCGAGCTAAGCTCTGCAGATGCAGAAACAGTGAGCTAAGGACTCCGGCCTTTAAGATACAGGAAATGGCAGAGATCGAAAAGGCAGACTGTGGGCAGCTTTTGTGAGGCCCATAAACCCCTGTCATCAGTTGATTCTGAGTCACCATGGCCCTATGGGACAGAGTAGGACTGCCATAGAGTTTCCAAGACTGTAAATCTTTACAGACATGGGCTGCCACCTCTTTCTCCCCCAGAGTTGCCGGTGGGTTTGAACCTCTGACCTTCTGGTTAGCAGCCAAGCACTGTAACCACTGCCCCACCGGGGCTCCATGAGGTGAATCCCATTGAAAAACAAACCCACTGGTGTTAAGTCAATTCTGACTGTAGTGAACCTCTAGGACAGAGTAGAACTGCCCCATGGGGTTTCCAAGGAGTGGCTAGTGGATTTGAACTGCTGACCTTTTGGTTAGCAGCCAGCCTCTTAATCACAATACCATGAAGTTTTAAAAATGAGAGATTTCACAAGGAATTCCATATTTCTGGATCCTCAGAAAAGTCTGACAACTCCAGACCCAACTTTTGTGCCCCCAACATTCAGCTGAAACTGGGTAGTAGCTGTCCCCTTAGATGGAACAGGCATCTTCCAGGGAACCGCTGTCCTAACCTAGCCCACAGCTCATTCAGGATGAAACCTACATTTCATTCATAAAGGATAGCATAATATGAAAGTTAACAACACAGTTTCCACAGCCAGATGGCGTATCCTGGCTCTGCCATATATTTGCTGTGTGGTCTCAAATAAGGTGCTCTGTGACTCTATTTTCCCCATCTGTATAATGGGAATAATAAATAACATCTGCATCAAAGAGTTGTTTTCGGCATTAAATGCCTGGCACATGGTAAATACTGAGTGTTGATGCTGCTGCTGTTTCTGGTCACTAAGTTAATTTCCAAATGAAAAGCCAAACTAAACTCATTGCCATCAAGTCAATTGCATTTCGTGGTGACCCTATAGGACAGAGTACAACTGCCCCATAAGATTTCCAAGGAGCAGCTTGTGGGTTCAAACCGCTGACATTTTGGTTATCAGCCATGTCTCTTAACTACTACGCACCAGGGTTTCCACGTGGTCTGTAGTTTATACTCCAAGCACAGTTTTCTACGTAAAATCCTGTAGAAACACAGATGAGGGGGGTAGAAAGTAGAAAGCCTCTTCACCAAGTCAGATGCTGGAATTCTAGATAGTTTCTCTGCCTAAGGGCAGGAAGGTAATAATATTTAATATTTAATAGTTTTATTATTTATTTATGTAATTAATAATATAATTGTTATATAATTTTATTATATATAATTTATATAATTATAATATAATTAATAGTCATATTTTAAGGAAGGAACTTCTAAGGAAGGTTTTGAAGGATGAATAGGAGTTCTTCTGGAGCAATGGAATGAAAAAGGTATTCCATGCAGAGGAAACAGCCCATACAAAAGCTTGGAGACATGACCAAGTGGCATGTGTTTAGGAAGTGACAAGTAGTCCAATGTGAATCTGAGCAGGAGGAAAGACAGGAAGATGACTCTGAAATGACGGAAAAGGACTTTGAGACCATGATGATTCTTGAAGCAGGAAAGGGGATAAGCATTTCTTGAGTACCAAGTGTGTGCCTGTGGTTTCATAATCACTATCTTATAGTCCTCACAATATTCTTGGGAATCTTGTGGTCCACATTTTACAGAGAAGTTAGATGGAGGCTAAGGACAAGTAAGCTAGTTGTCCAAGATCACACAGCACACCAGTGGCAGAGCTGGAGTCAGACCCCAGATCTGCCTGACTCTAAAGACCACGCACTCTCCCTGAGTCTCAGTTTTCTCACCTGCAAAGTGACTGCTATTGGTGTTAGGTGCCATTGAGTTGGTTCTGACTCATAGTGACCCCCACATACAACAGAAGGGAACCTAGTCCTGTGCCCCCCTCCTAATTGTTGCTGTGCTTCAGTCAACCGTCACTGCCACGATGTCATTCCACTTCACTGGGGTCTTCCTCTCTTTCACTGTCCTTCTAGTTTGCCAAGCGTGATGTCCTCCTCCAGAGACTGATTCCTCCTGATAATGTTTCATCTCACCATCCTTGCTTCTAAGTAGCATCCTGTCATTAGAGAAGCAGACTGCCACAACTTTCTCCCACGGAGATGTGGGTGGCTCAAATCACCGACCTTTTGATGAGCTGCTGAGTGCTTCATCACTCTGCCACCAAGCATCCTTTTATGAAGTGGGGAAGGTACTAGTAATATCTGCTATGTAGGTTTATTGTAAGAATTAAATAAGAGAATGAGCACATAGCCCTTAGCATAGAACCTGGCACAAGCCATGCACTCCATAAATCTGAGTAATTATTGTTATTTTTATTGGAATAAGGCCTAGTTTACTGAAAATTCTTAGCTCAACTCGTACCCTGGTCCAGCTTGAGAACAAAGGAGATCAGGAAGTGAATGAAGGCCGACAGTGGGTCTCCAAGTTTGGTTCCCAAGTCGGCAGTATGGGCATTACCTAGGAGCTTATCAGAAATGCAGATTCTCAGCCCCTCAGAAGACCTCTGTAATCAGAACGTGAGGGGTGGCCCCAGTAATCTGTAGCTTAGCAAGCCCTCCACGTGGTTGCTATGCAGCCTCAAGTTTGAGAACCCTGGTTTAGAGAGAAATTTTAAAGTGTCCTTTCATCCAGCCACCTGTATCTATCTAACACTTGAAGAAAGGGTGGACGGTAAAAATTTTGTCCTCAGCAAAGTCTAAGAGTAGAGGATATATCTAAGACAAAAGCCTGACCACTGTTCAGCCGTGGAGACAGAAGAAACCATTTCATTTCAGACAGGAAGGTGGCCAGGAAACATAGTGGAGTTCTCAGGGGTTACAAAAGCATTAGAACTTGCTCCCCGTCTTAGTCTTCCTAGCATTGCCCCTTAAGGACTTGGAGCAAAATTCTGACTTTCAGTTGAGTTGTTTCCTAGTGGAGGTTGCCCCAGGCATCTGAGCTTCCCTCCCCTCCACCCACAACTCCTTACCCCTGCAACACACAAAAATATGTTTCTAGAGGACTCTTCATGCCCAGGGCCCTTTTGGCCCCCACAAAAATATGTGCTTGGGTACAAGTCCTGAACAATGGGGAATGAGCCCATGATTCTGCAAAGAGAACCACTGAGGAAACCACTAAGGTCAAGTTTGACGAGGACGTAGGTCAGTTGGGGGCAATCACATCATGTAGAGGACCTCCCATCAAGTGGGAGTCCCTTTTCACATCCTTTTCAAAGCATCAGTCAAGATAGGGAAACTTACAGGTAGAGGCAAGGGCCTTGCCTTAAAGATTGCTAAGTCTGCCTACATAAATAGTAATATAGTCTACATGACCGAAAAAAAAAATTCCATAAGCCAAGTGTGGCACGGCAAATTACTCAATATGATCTTTCCAGCCATCATCTTTGTGACTCCTACACGCTGATTGTGTGGAACTATGCAAATAAGCAATATGGAACCTGTAATGATTAAGGTCGTGTGTCACCTTGGCTGGGCCATGATTTTCAGTGGTTTGGGAGTAGGTAATCATGTAATCTGATATTTATGTAATGATGTAGTCATTCTCCATTTTTTGTGATCTGATGTAATTATCCTCCATATGCCTATGGTTAGGAGCCCTTGTGGCATAGTGGTTAAAGCACTTGACTGTTAGCCAAGAGCTTGGTGGTTCAAACCCATCATCTGCTCCATGGGAGAAAGATGTGGCAACCTGCTCCCATGAAGATTTAGAGCCTTGCAAACCCTATGGGGCATTTCTGCTCTATTGACAGCAATGGATTTTGCTGTTTCTTGGTTATGGTCCCACTTGAGAGTGAGTTGTCTGTTCTGTTAATGAGGCAGGCTTTCTCCTACTCCCCATGCTCCCTGACTGGGAGATTCCTGATGATTTGTGGGGAGCAGGGGAAGGCTTAGGGACCACCTGTGAGAGTAAACATGGGCCTATTCTTTCACGTGTCTGGAACAAATCCAGGCAGCCTTGCTTCCTCCTGCTGAGACGGGGATCTCACTCCTGAGCCTTGGTCTGAAAGGAGAGATAGGATCTAGGAAGTCTGTTGCACCCTCCCAAAAAGAGCTTCCTCCATCTGCAGGCTGATTCCTGAAATACCTCTGTGGGTGTCTCTTCATCAAAAGGCTCCCTCCTCCATTCCTCCCAAAGAAGGATGGATCACCCTGTCCTTTCTCAGTGGTTTCATCACTGTAAGAAGAAGTTGGTTAGAGACTGGGGTGGGTTTGGTCAGTGAGAGAGACCACAAAGAACCTTAGGGGATCTGAGGCTGTGGACCTGAAGGTAACCTTTGTAGGGCCATGGGGAGGGGGTAGGTGACACCATAAGTTACTGCTCTGGGTGTCACCAACCCTAGTGATGCCACTGGAGGAACCAAAAGCTAGTAAGAAACAGCAACCACGAGTCAGACCAGGGTAGAGACCCCCGTGTCCAGCACCCGCTCCCTATGTCCTTTCTGCAGTCTCAGTCAGCCAGGTAGTGGGACAGAGACGGATGTGTGACTGGACTGCTCCTGGAGGCTGACCTTAGGATAAGGAAGATTTGCAGTATTCCACATCCTGGAGGCAGGGCCTTCTCCTGCCTTGGGGAGATGCTTGTCCCAAAGCAGCAAGCCTAAAGCTTAGATGTTAAAAGCCCCCAAACCAAAAAATAATAAAATCAAACCCTTTGCCGTGGAGTCAATTCCTGCTCTAGGCAACAGCTATAGGACAGAGTAGAACTTCCCACTGGGTTTCTAAGGCTGTAAATCTTTACAAAACTAGGCTGTCACATCTTTCTCCCTGAGAGCAGTTGGTGGATTCTAGATGCCCACGTTCTGGTTAGCAGCCAAGTTCTTAGCCATTGCACCGCTGTGAGAAAACAAAAACAAAAACAGAAAACCATTGCCATCTAGTCAATTCCAATTCATAGTGACCCTATAGGACAGAGTAGAGCTGTGCCATACAGTTTCCAAGGAGCTCCTGGTGGACTTGAACTGCCACTCTTTTGGTTAGCAGCCACAGCGCTTAACCACTACACCACTAGGGTTTCCAAACTCAAACCCGCTGCCCTTGAGTCAATTCCAACTCATAGCGACCCTAATGCCAGAGTAGAACTGCCCTCATAGAGTTTCCAAGGAGTGCCTGCTGGATTTGAGCTGTTGACCTTTTGGATAGCAGCTGTAACATTTAACCACTGTGCCACTAGGGTTTCCAGGACTTCCTAGAGAGGCAGTGTGTCTAACAGTCTGGGAAATGGGCAGACTGGAGCTGGAGCTCTGCTCTGTGTGACCTTGGGCAAGACACCCCAACTCTCGCAGCTGTTGGTGGTGTGTGTGAGTGCACGCGTGTCTGTGTGCATGCGTGCGCAGAGCCTGGAAACCTGCGAGTGACACTGCTTTGGTTAATTCCAGAAATGCTGCTGTGCTTTCTTGCCCCACTTCCAGAAGGGATGAGAGCCCAGAGAAGAGTGCTGGACTGAAAAACTGGAAGCACTTTTACTTGGAGAATTTAGGGAAGGTTCAAAGATCAGTATCCGGGCTTGAGCATGTATGTCTGGGAAGCAACTACATTCCAATGGAAGGCAAACCAGCTTGTTACAACTTGACAATGGGTGAGCAGGAGCTGGGCTGGACCCTCACCGCTCCCTGGCCCCCTTGAGCACCTGGTGACAGCTTCAACTCCAGTCTGCCAGTTTCCCAAGCTCTGAACTGTTACACACCCTGCCTTTCTAAGGAGGAGAATTAGGAAGTCCTGCAAAGCCTGGTGGCACCGTGGTTACGTGTTACAGCTGCTACCCAAAAGGCCAGCAGCTCATCAGCCAGCCCCAGAGATGACGGGCCCATTGTGCAGACCCCCATTCCCAAAAGCAGACCTGAACAAGGAGACGAGTCCAGACACATTCCGCTGTATAGGTGGGAAGAGACTCTTTGCCCCTTTTCCAATAGGAAGTTTTCTCTTTGCAATTCATTCATTCATCCATGATATCTGGGGGGTGTCCCAGAGTACTACAACTCTAGTTCCCAAGAGTGTCAGCTTTCTGAAGGTAAGCAGTTGCTCTGTCTAGTGCCGAAGTCTAGCTCTTGGTAGGTTCTCAATGAGTATTAGCTGAATAGATGAATGAGTGATGGAAGGATGAATGAATGCTAACCACTAGGTTTCCCATTGGAGGTACAAGGTGAGCAGGGCACACATCTCAACCCTCCAGGAGAATCCTGGGCCCCCACCCTCCTTCTGTCACTCTCCCCACGCCTCACTCCCACTTCTGATTCCCCTGGACCCTATCAATAGTAGCTGGACTGGGCAGGGCCATATTCTTGTTGCCTCTTTCCCCTCACCCTCTTTTAATAATATTTCATTGCATTTAAGGTGAAAATTTACACAGCAAATTAGGTTCACAAATTAGGTTTACAATTTCTATGTAAATAATTTGGTGATACTGGTGACCTTATTCACGATGTGTCATCATTCCCACTTATTCCATTTCTTCTGGCATGTTACGATCTAGCTGACTAAAAGCCAGGCGCTGGGGATCCTTCCCACCTGAAAGAATTGGCACATACCAGGAATTTCCTAGGGTTTGAGGACAGTGCCAGATATTCTTATATACTAGGTCAGATGGCTCCCAAAATCATCTTTATTCACTCATGGAAGTAAGACCCCATGAGTCTGGGAATTATGCTGTTTTGTTTGCCTTAAACACAGAGGCGAGCTGGCTTTAAGTTTTTCTTTTTTGTAACTGTGCTTTAGATGAAAGTTTACAGAGCCAATCCATTTTTCATTAAACAGTTCATACACATATTGTTTTGTGACATTAGTTGCCAACCCCGTGATGCATCAATACACTATACTTCCCAGCCTTGGGTTCCCCGTTCCATTCGTCCAGCTCTCCTGTCCCTTTCTGCCTTCTTGTCTTTACCCCTGGACTGGTGTGCTGATGTAGTCTCGTTACTGTTTGACTCCATGTGACATTATTTGTTTTTATAGGCCTGTCTAATACTTTGGCTAGAGGACAAACTCCAGGAGTGACTTCGGTACTGAGCTAAAAGAGCGTCTGAGGGTTCTACTCTTGGGGTTTCTCCAGTCTCTGTCAGACCAGTAACTCTGTTTTTTGTTTGTTTGTTTGTTTGTTTTTTGTGAGTTAGAATTTTATTCTACATTTTTTCTCCAGCTCTACCTGGGACCCTCTATCGTGACCCCTGTCAGAGCAGTGATGGTGATAGCAGTCACCATCTAGTTGTGCTGGACCAGTCTGGTAGAGTCTGTGGTAGTGGTGGTCTGTTGGTCCCTTGCACTAATCTTTCCGTTGTGTCTTCGGTTTTCTTCATTCTCTGTTGCTCCAGACAGGGTGAGACCTTAGATGTATCTTAGATGGTCACTTACAAACCTTTAAGATCCAGATGCTACTCACCAAAGTAGGATGTAGAACATTTTCTTTGTAAACTATGTTAAGCTTTTTGAGTTCAATGTCCCCTGAGACCCTGGTCCCCAGCCCTCAGTCAAGTAACTTGGTCCCTTGGGGAGTTTAAGTGTGCCTAGGAAGCTTCTATGGTTTTGCCTTGGTCAACCTGGGCTGACTTCCCCAGTATTGTGCACTGTCTTCCTAGTTTCTCTTTCAGTATGTAATATGGTTTGAGAGATAGCTGGCTTCCTCCCGTACAGTAATAACAAAAGGACCAGGCAGTGTTTTTTGAGTATGTATTTGTTAACAGGCCAGACGCACACATTATTTCACTGAATTTCTTTTAGTAAGTGGAAGAAACAAACACAATTACTACCTTATTTTATGCATGGGGATAAATTATGCAGTTCTGATTGCATGATTTCACTGTGTTCTTGTAGCCACCTTCCATCTCCCCTCAGAAATTCCAACAAGTTGCCATTGAGGCGATTTTGACTCGTGGCAACCTCATGTGTGTCAGAGTGAAAACCACACTCCATAAGGTTTTCAATGGCTGATTTTCTTGCAAGTAGGGTGCCAGGCCTTTCTTCTGAGGTACCTCTGGGTAGACTCAAACCTCCAACCTTTCTCTTAGCAGCTGAGCTCATTAACCAGTTTGCATCACCTAGGGACTCCAGTCCTTGCAATTGCCTGGTGAAATAAATCAAAACTAAGTCTTCTGCCATCAAATTCATTGGTTACATGTTTGGCTGCTAACCAAAAGGTTGGTAGTTTGAACCCACCAACCACTCCTTGGGAAAAAGATGTGGCAGCCTGCTTCCGTAAAGATTATAACCTTGGAGACCCTGTAGGGTAGTTCTGCTCTATCCTTTGGGTCCCTATGAGTCCGAATCCAAAGAGTCTGGTGAAGCAAGTGATGTCATTGTCAGCATTTTACAGTTGAGAAAACGGGATCAGAGATGTTAAGTAACTTGCCCAGGGTCACACAGAGGTGGCAATGGCACCGATTCAGACCCAAGTAATCTGAATGTGGGGCCCCCTTTCTTCTCCCCACCCTGCCTCTCTTCTACTTCCCCATGTCATCTGAGAGACCAGCATGGATGAGGAGTGGAAATTTTTACTCAGAGACAGGGCTCTCAGAGACCTTGCTTTGCCTAGAGCCAAGTGTACGGTTTCAGCTTTTCAGTCTTCCAGGAACCAACCTGAGTCACAGTAAAGATTCTAATCTCCTCCAACAAAGAGGCCAGGCCTGGGCCCAACTTGCAGACACCAGGAAGCGAGGAACTGTGACTCTTGGGCAGTCAGTCTCTCCCTTTAACGCACTTCAGAGTCTCAGCTCCAAGCCTCCCTGGAGGCCTCGCTTACTAGGGGCTGAGGGGGCCCATGGAGCCCAGGCCTCCCTCCTGGGAACTTGGCTCCAAAGCCAGGTGCTGAGCCAGCCTGGACCCTTCCACCAGACGGTGAACTTTGTGGCTTTGGAGGTCCCCGAGGTCCCCCAGGTCCCTGAGAAGCAAAGCTGGGTTTCAGAGATCAGTGCGAAGTGGAGATTCAGGAGAGGAGGTACCAGGAGAGAAAAATGTCACTCTTTCCTTTTATTTATTTGGGTTTTTTGTCTCTTCCTCGTGCCTGTAAGCTTTGTTTGAGGAGGAAGGTGTCTGTTTAACAGATCCCAACACAGTGGAATCTAGTTTCAAAACGAGTCTATGGTTTGGGGAACCCAACTGACCCATCAGTCATGGAGTGTTTACTATAGAACAGGCACCATGAACAGTGCTCCAGTTGTCTAAATTAATCCGCACAGTAACTGTCACATAGGTGTCTCGTCATCACAGCATTAACATCACCCCTGTCCCCACCATCGTCACTGCTGTCATCAGCAGCACCACCTTCTTCATTCTTGTCATCATTGCCGTGGACACAGCCATCATCACCGTCACCACCATCACTACCATCAGCACCGTTGCCACCACTGCCATCATCACCATCACCATCACCACCGCCGTTGTCACCACATTCATCACCACCACCATCAGCGCTGTCAGCACTGCCACCGCCGTTATCGGTCATCACCGCCATCATCACCACATTCATCACCGTCACCGTCATTGCCACCACTGTTACCACCACACTCATCACCACCACCATCAGCGCCATCAGCACTGTCACCACCATCATCACTGTGACCACCATCATCACCACATTCATCACCATCACCACCACCATCGTCACTATCACCATTGCCACCACTGTCATCACTGCGTTCATCACCACCACCATCATGCCACCAGCAATATCACCATTATCACAGTCATCACCACTGTTATCACCATTACCACCACTGTCTCCACATTCATCACCACCACCACCATTGTCACTGTCAACACCACCATTGTCACCATCAACATCACCACCACATTCATCATCACCGCCACCATCCCCATCACCATCACATCACCGTCAGCACCATCACTGTCCCCATCACCATCCCCATTGTCACCATCACCACCATCACCACCACCGTCACCATCACCATCACCACCACATTCATCATCACCACCACCGTCCCCATCACCATCAGCACCGTCACTGTCCCCATCACCATCACCATTGTCACCATCACCATCATCACCACCACCACCATCCCCATCACCATCACATCAGCATCAGCACCGTCACTGTCCCCATCACCATCACCATTGTCACCATCACCATCATCATCACCACCACCACCGTCCCCATCACCATCACATCACCATCAGCACCGTCACCATCACCACCACCACCACCACCGTCCCCATCACCATCACATCACCATCAGCACCGTCACTGTCCCCATCACCATCACCATTGTCACCATCACCATCATCACCACCACCACCATCCCCATCACCATCACATCACCATCAGTACCGTCACTGTCCCCATCACCATCACCATTGTCCCCATCACCATCATCATCACCACTGCCACCATCCCCATCACCATCACATCACCATCAGCACTGTCACTGTCCCCATCACCATCACCATTGTCACCATCACCACCACATTCATCATCACCGCCACCGTCCCCATCACCATCACATCACCATCAGCACCGTCACTGTCCCCATCACCATCACCATTGTCACCATCACCACCACCACTGTCACCATTACCATCTCCACCACATTCATCATCACCACCACCAGCAGCATCACCATCACCACTATCACGTTCATCACCATCACCATTAGCAGCACCCGCTTCCCCAGCAACAGCATCACTATCAGCATCACCATCATCACTGTTGTCATGACCATGACCATGACAACTGTGTCATCATCATCATCCTCATCACCAGCAGCAGCATTATGGTCCCCCATGTAGCCTCCCAGATCCAAGGCCCAATCTACAAATAGGGAACAGTCCCAGAAGACGTTACGCGTCCCCTGGGACGATGGTTAAGAGTCTGGGCTTTCAAGTCTGAAAGATTCAAACCAGCTCTGCCACTTTCTAGCTGTGTGACTTTGGGCAAGTGGTCTAACCACTCTGAACCTGCATCTTTACCTGTAAAATGAGATGTTCATGGTTTCTGCCTCATAAGGTCAAATGAGCTAATAATATATGTAAAGGACTGGCGCAGGGCCTGGATCAGATTATAAAACCAAAACAAACATGGGGAAACATTCTGGCAAGGGGACAGCCATTAAAGGAATAGCTTGGGGCACTTGGTTGGGAGTTCCCAGCAGTGCTGGCTGGTGAGAGGCAGGCTTTGCCTAGCGTGGGAACAGACTCTGCAGGGCTAGCACGGGGAAGCTCGGGGGGACCACTCAAGAGTCCTTTCTTCTCAAGAAGCCAGGGCGTGGAGGGGTGAGAGGGGTGCTTTTTGCCTGCAGCAGGGCTGAGAGTTCAGAGCTGGAGCTACAATCCTTCCTGTCTCAGGCACACTAGGAAACAGGATTTTTTCCAGGCTGATAGAGGAGGTCCCAGAAAGACTCAGAAGGGTCCCCAAATCTCCCAGCACAGCTCCCACCATCCATGGTGGCATTTTATTCTTGGCTCCTTGCCCTTTTTAATGGTCTGTTGCTGATCAGTAGTCTTGTGAGCACCCAAGACCGTGCCCAGTTAACCCTGAGCCTCTTTCCTCCAAGATTATGTGGGTTACGTTCTGCGCAACTCCTGGGGTGCCATTCCCCTAGACTACCTTGTGAACAATATTCTCTAGAGTTCAGTTGGAGCCCCGATGGCACAGTGATTAAGAGACCAGCTGCTAACTCAAATGGCCAGCAGTCCGAATCCACCTGCCACTCCTTGAAAACCCTATGGAGCAGTCCTGTTCTGTCCTATCGGGCCTCTGTGTGTCGAAATCAACTTGACAGCAATAGGTTTAGAGTTAAGTTGTGCAGTACACAACCTGCACAGCCACACAGGACAGCTCTGCCAGCTCCTTATTCCTGGAGAGGGTGCAGACCCTACCTGGGGTACCCCAGCTGCGGCTCAAAGAAAAGTTTAGCAGCATCTGGATGTTCGTCAAGATAGGGAGTCCACTTTGCTGCCTAAGGCTTGTCCTTGAGAAAATGACGTCTGGGCATCGTGGTAAGTGATGGATGGCAGCAATGAGAGGTGAGGGATTATGGATTTTCCTTAATATAAATTATCAGGAGGCAATATACGTTGAAGGGGCCACCAGTTATCAGTTACCGTCAAGTGGATTCTGACTCGTGGCAACCCCAGGTGTACAGAATTGAACTGCTCTGTAGGGTTTTCATGACTGTGACTGTGACCTTTCAGAAGTAGATTGCCAGGTCTTTCTTTTGAGGTGCCTCTGGAACAGGTTTAGACTGTCAACCTTTTAGTGAGCAGCTAAGCTTTTAACCATTTGTACCATTGAGGGACTGCCTCAGGAGGCAGTGTAGCAAAACAGTTATGACCACAGGTTCCAGAATCAGAAGGACATGGGTTCAAATGCTGCTCTGCCACTCTTACTTTGTTATTTGGGACAAATCACCTGACCTCTCTGTGCCTCTGTACCAGCATTTAAAAAAAAAGAAGATATATAGATATAGTTCTGCCTCTCTTGCAGAGTTAGGTTGAGAGGGAAATGAGAGGGGGTGTTAAATCATTAAGTAAGCACAGTGTCCAGTGTGTAGGAAGTGCTCACAGGTCAAAGTAATTTCCAGCCAGAGAGGTGGGGCTCAGAATCACCCGCTGAAAGACAGCTACCTGAAATCTAGGTGGGGTGATGGAAGGATTGGGGCCCAGCCACAGCCTGGCCCAGAGCCAAATCAAACCAATCCTTGACTGGGCCTTGTCAACACACCGTTTTCATAAGCAAGTGCCACCAAGGTTTCTGAGGTTGTAGAGGGAAGATTGTGAGGGCCAATGCTTGGAAACAGAAGGCTGTCTGCAGTTTGCATCCATTCTTCTAGGGTTGGGTCCAACTGAGTCCAGCCCACCTCTTGTCTTTGTATAGCAATAAGCTAAGAATGGTTTTGACTTGATTGAAAGAAATCAAGGAAAAAAGAAAAATTTTGGAGACATGAAATTCTATTTTCAGTGCTGGTCGATGAAATGTGATTGAAACACAGACAGACTCATTTGTGTGTCATCTGTGGCTGCTTTAGGGACACTGGTAGCACAGAGGTTAAGGGCTCAGCTGCAAATTAGAAGGTTGGCAGTTCAAACCTAGCCAGCAGCTGCACAGGAGAAAGACCTATAGGTGTCCTTCTTCTATGAAGATTAAAAAAACCAAGAACCAGACTGTTGCTGTGGAACTTTTCGGTAGTGCTGCTAAGGCTGTAATCTTTATGGGAGCAGACTGCCACATCTTTCTCCCGTGGAGCAGCGAGTGGGTTCAGATCTCTCACTTTCTGCTTAGCAGTCAAGTATTTAACCACTGCACCACCAGGCCTCCTCCCATACCTAGAAAACCCTATGGAGCAGTTCTGCTCGGTCACATGGGGTCTCAGTAAGTAGAAAATCAACTAGAAGACACCAACAATGCATGGCTGCTTTGTACTGCTTTGAATAGTTGTGATAGAGACCACGTGGTCTGCAAAACCTGCAATACATACTACTTACCCCTTTACAGAAAAAGCTTGGTGGCCCCTGCTCTAGTCCAGTGGTTTCGTCTCCAGCTGCACTCTATAGTTAACTGGGGAATTTTAAACAGCTTGATGCTCAGGTCAAACTACAGACCAACTGTCTTAGCCACCTAGCGCTGCTATAACAGAACTAACACAAGCAGATGGCTTTAACAAGGAGACATTTGTTTTCTCACAGCCTAGGACGCTAGAAGTCCAGATTCAGAGTGTCAGCTCCAGGGAGAGGCTTTCTTTCTCTGTCAGCTTTGGAGGAAGGTCTTTCTTGGCAGTCTTCCCTGGGAGAGGTTCTCTGTGCAGGTACCCCGCGTCCAAACTCCAAGTGTGTCTTTGTTGGTGGTATGAAGTGCCCCGCTTTCCTTTTACTTCTTGCAAGATAAAGGGTGGTGCTGGCCATACCCCAGGGAAACTCCCTTTGTATTGGATCAGGGTTGTGACCTTAGTGAAGGTGTTACAATCCCAACCTAATCCTCTTTAACATAAATTTACAGTCACTACATGAAAGACAACCAACCGTGCATAACTGGGAATCATAGCCTAACCAAGCTGACACACATTTTGCCAAGCCAGCCAAGTGCCGTCGAGTCGAGGGGGAGTTAATTCAATCCATGACACCAATCATATCAGAATGTGTGGAACAGGAACCAGGCATCCAGCAATTTTTTAAAGTAATCTGCGGGTTAATTCTGTTAGGCAACTGAGTTTGGGAAACCTGTGAGGTAGCCTTCTTGGGTCCCTTTTGTTTGCCCCTTGCATTGCCTGGGAAAGTTGTCCCTCCTCACAGCTCAGAAACCTTGCCCCAAGCTGAAGACATATTCCCCTCCCCTAGGCCAGTGGGCAGGCTGGCAAGCTGACGTCCCACCACCCTCACAGCAATTATTCAATCTGGAAATATCACTTTGGCATCTGGGTTTCTGGATTCTCTTGGCAGACTGAAAGCTCCAGTCACCCTGGAAATCTTAGTGGTGTGGTGGGTAAAGTGCTACATCTGCTAACTGAAAGGTCGGCAGTTCAAATCCACCAGGCACTCCTTGGAAACGCTATTGGGCGGTTCTACTCTGACCTATAGAGTTGATATGAATCAGAATTGAATTGCCAGCAGTGACTTTGTCTTTTTGGCTGATCACCCTGAGCCTCCATTTCCAAATGGCAGTAAGCCACTGATTCTGATTTGGCTTGGCCTCTGAAGGCATTTAAATTTGAGACCAGAGCTTCTCAGTTTTACAGACACACATATCACTTGGGGATCTTGTATAAAATGCAGATTCTGGTCCTGTAGGTCTGGGGTAGGGTCTGAGATTCTGCCTTTCTAACAAGTTCCCAGCTGATGCTGCTGGTGGTGGTACCACGCTTCGCATAGTAAGGCTCTAGCCCTGTAGTTCCCAAGCTTGAGTGTCCCCCAGAATCTCCTGAGAGACTTGTTAAAACCTGGCTACCTGGTCCTGGAGGCCTGGGTTGGGGTCTGAGGATTTGTCTTTCTAGCAAGTTCTCCACTGCTGCTGGTCCACAGACCAAACTTTGAGATCCTCTGCTCCACGCTACGAACCTTTGGCACATACCTGGGGCAGGATTTCTCTTCCCTCTGACCACAGACTCCTGGGTACCCAGCAATTACAGCTGGAATCTGGCCTGGGGTGGATTCTTATTAACTGTCTCTTTGGCCAGACCCAAGCAGTTCCCACTAGTCTGAACCCACAATCCAAAGACCTAACTAGAGCCTGGAGACAGCAGCACTTTGTGTTTATCGCAAACCCCTTCTTATTCCACAGGATTCTGATATGCGCAGTTTGCAATAAAGCCTCCTCTAAAGAGGTCTTATTTCTCATTAAATACCACAGGAGGCCCTGTTCAAATAATTGCAGCCCCGGATACAGAGTGGGAGGGCACAGGACTTCAGGGCCTGGAGGTGAGCCATTATTTCATTGCTAGCTGTGGCTACTGCAGCCCCAGGGACATACACGGACCTCCCACAACTCGGGCTGGACCCGACTCCTTCCACCACAACTGCCCTGAACAGGAGTGATCATCTGGAGTCCTTGAACTTGAGAGGGCAGCAGCTGAATCTGGATGGGGAAGCCTAAGAAGATGGGAGATGATGAATTATTTAATCCTTTCCCTTGGACCCTGAGGGCACTAACTTGATGCCTTGCTGAGGCTCCTTGCTGGCTCTGGAAGGACTTTCCTTTGTGGATGGAAAGCCAGAATCCCCCCAGTGTGGGGACTGGGGTGTGTATAGGGCAGGTGTCCGATGTCCATCCCAGGCAGGGCCTTGAAACCCCACATGATGGGATAGCATGTGGAGCTTGCTCATTTGGTGGGGCAGCCTTGGTGGGAAAGCCTAGACAGCTTGGGTCTAAGCCCTGGCCTGCCACTCACCAGCTGGGTGGCCTGCTGGGCTCCCTTCCCTCCTGACTGCGCTGGGGAGGCAGTGATAGCTTACAGGATTGACTGGGCTGAAATGAAAGGATGTGCCTGAAGTGTCATGACAGTTCCTGCCATGTGGTAGGTGCTCAATAAACAATGGTTACTGTCAGCAGCACAATGGTAGGTATTATGGTTATTTAGTTATATAAACTGCTCACCACAGCCTCATTCCCATGTCCTCCCAGTCTGACAGACAGTTAGCTTATACTCAGTAAACACCTATTTGGCAGCTGCCGTATTCATTCTGCAAACCCTGGCTATATGGTTGTTGAGTGCTATGTCGGCTAACCAAAAGGTCAGCAGTTCAAATCTGCTAGGCATATACTGGAAACGCTATGGGGCAGGAATTGACTCAGTGGCAGTGACTTTGGGTACTTTTGGCTTTTGAATTCATTCTGGAGCCCTGGTGGTACAGTGGTTAAGAGTCATGGAGAGTTACAGCTGCTAACCAAAAGGTCAACAGTTCGAATCCATCAATCACTCCTTGGAAATCATATAGGGCAGTTCTCCTCTGTCCTATAGGATCACTATGAGTCAGAATAGACTTGACAACAGTGAGTTTGGGTTTTTTATTCAGTATTTATTCCAAAGTCCCTACATGATGCATATGGTTAAAGCACTCAGCTACTAACCAAAAGTCTGGCAGTTCAAATCCACCCAGAGACACTTTGGAAGTTAGGGCTGATGATCTACTTCCAAAAAGTCAGCCACTGAAAATCCCATGGAGCACAGTTCTACTGTGACACCCTTGGGATTGCCGTGAGTCAGGGTCCACTCAACAGCAAGTGCTTTGTTTTGGTTTTCATACTCATTCCAATATTCAAGCCATGTTTCTTAAGAGCCTACTGTATGCTAGGAAACCCTGGTGGCCTAGTGGTTAAGAGCTACGGTGGCTACCCAAAAGATTGGCAGTTCAAATCTACCAGGGGCTCCTTGGAAACTCTATGGGGCCATTCTACTCTGCCCTGTAGGCTTGCTCTGAGTCAGAGTCCACTCAGCAGCAGTAGGTTTGGTTTTTTAGGTTTGCTATATGCCAATCATTAGTCTGGAAACCCTGGTGGTATCATGGTTAAGTGAATCATTAGTCTACACCACCAATGTCTGATGTAAATATAACGCAAGATGAAACTCTGAACCACATGTGCAGTTTTTTTCTTTGTGTTCCTATGGGTTATTTTTCTTTTATTTGTTCGATTGGTTGGGTCGTTATGGTTGCTACTGTTATTATTTCAAAAAAGAGAGGAGTAATGTATTCTGAGTTCATGAAACTCAACCAAGAACCTGAGAAAACAACCTCAAGTGTTTGTTGAATGAAATGAATGTTGAGAGGCTTCTGACTTCATGATACAGTCTTTCCGGGTTCAGTTGTTGCTGTTAGAAATTATCTAGTTAATTCCACTGAGAGCAACCTGTGTACAACAGAAGAAAACACTGCCTGGTTTGAGCACATTGTTGCAGACACTGTATCAGTCCATCTTGTTAAACTCTTCCTCTTTTTTGCTGACCCTCTCCTGTCCCGACCATGACCTTCTTCAGGGACTGGTCATTTCTGATAACATGTCCAAAGTGCATGAGATGAAGTCTCACCACCCTTGCTTCCCAGGAGCATTCTGGTTGCACTTCTTCCAAGACAGATGCGTTCATTCTCCTGGCCCTTTGCTCATTGCCATGAAGTTCATTTCAGCTTCTGAGAATCCCGAAGGACAGAGAGGATTGCTCCATAGGGTTTCCAAGGAAAGGCTGGCACATTCAAACTGCTTACCTTTTGATTAGCAGTCACAGCTCACCACCGCTCTCAACCATTGGATCCACCACAACTCTCCTCTTCTATAGTCCATGGTATGTTCACCATCCTCCATCAACAACATAATTCAAAGCCATCAATTCTTCTTCAGCCTTCCCTGTTCATTGTCCAGCTTTTGCATGCATATGATCCAACTGAAAATACCATGGCTTCGGTCAGGTGCATGTTAGTCCTCAAAGTGACTTCTTTGTTTTTAATACCTGAAAGAAATCTTTTGCAGCAGATTTGCCCAGTGCAATACATTGATTTCTTGCCTGCTGCTTCCATGGGCTTTAAGTTTGGATCCAAGCAAAACGAAATCCTGAACGACTTCAGTGTTTCCTCCATTTATCAGATTGTTGCTTATCGGTTCAGTTGTCAGGATTTTTGTTTTCTTTATGTTGAGATATAATCCATCCTGCCGTCTGTGGTCTCCAATCTTCATCAGTAAGTGCTTCAAGTCCTCTTGGCTTTCAGCGAGTGAGGTTGTGTTATCTGCATGTCACAGGTGATTAACGAGTCTTCAATCCTGATGCTGCATTCTTCTTCAAGTAGTTCAGATTCTTGCAATAGTTGCTCAGCATACAGATTAAATAAATATGGTGACAGAGTACAACCCTGATGCACACCTTTCCTGTAGCATCCTCTTGTACTTTTGAAATGAGTGCCTCTTGATCCATGTACAGGTTCCACATGAGCACAATCAAGTGTTCTGCAATTTCCATTCTTCATAATGTTATATCCATAATTTGTTATGATCCACATGGTTGAATGCCTTTGCATAGTCAATAAAACACAGGTAGACATCTAATATTCTCAGCTTTCAGCCAAGATCCATCTGACATCAGCAACAATATCCCTTGTTCACCATCCCTTCTGAGTCCAACTTGAGTTTCTGGCAGTTCGTTGTCTAAGTTTACTGCAACTGCTTTTGAATCATCTTCAGCAAAAGATTAACAATATTGTTCAGTAACTTTCGCATTCTGCTGGATCACCTACCTTTGGAATGGGCACAAATTTGGATCTCTTCCAGTCAGTTTGCCAGGTCTTCCAAATTTCTTGGCATAGATGAGTGATCACTTTCAACATTTGTTTGTTGAAAAATGCTATTTGGTATTCTGTCAATTCCCAGAGCTTTGTTAGTGACAGCCCTGGGGTCACAGTGAGTAAAAGCTATAGTTAATAACCAAAAGGTTGGCAGTTCAAAGCTATCTGGACTTGGAAACGCTACGGACGCTTCTACTCTGTTCTATAGGGTTGCTATGAGTTGGAATCAACTCAGTGGCAAAAGATTTCTATTTATTTCTTTATTTTTTTGGTCCAGTCAATTGGCCAGGTGGCTGTCTTCCAATTTTCTTGACATAGACAAGTGAATGCATCCAGCATTGCCTCTCTTTGTTGAAACATCTCAGTTGGCATTCCATCAATTCCTTGAGCCTCATTTTTTACCTATGCCTTTAGTGGAATTTGGGCTTCTTCCATCAGTACAGTGGATTCTTGATCATATGTTACCTCCTGGAATGAGTGAACATTGACCAGTTCTTTTTGGTACAATGATTCTGCATATTCCTGTCATCTTTTTTTGATGTTTACTGCATCGTTCAATATTTTGCCCATGCCAACCGCAATCAAACCCATTGCCATTGTGTTGATTCCAACTCATAGTTACTTTATAGGACACAGTAGAGCTTCCTCATAGGGTTTCCAAGGAGCAGCTGGCAGATTCAAACTGCTGACCTTTTGGTTAGCAGCTGAGCTCTTAATGATTTGCCCATAGAATCCTTTAGTACTGCAACTCAAGGCTTGAATTCTTTCATCAGTTCTTTCAGCTGGAGAAATGTCGATTGTGGTCTTCCCTTCTGGTTTTCTGACTCCAGGTCTTTGCATGTTTCACTATAATACTTTGTCTCCTCAAGCCAGCCTTTGAAATCTCCTGTTCAGCTCTTTTACTTCATCATTCTTCCACTGACTTAAGCTACTGTATATTCGACAGCAAGTTTCAAAGTCTTTTTCTGATAACCATTTTTGTCTCTTCTTTCTTTCTTGTCTTTTTAGTAACCTTTTGCTTTTTTCATGTGTGATGTTCTTGATGTTATTCCAGAGCTCACAACTTGTCTAGTGTTCAGTCATTAGTGTTCAGTGCATCAAATCTGTTGTTGAGATGCTCTCTAAATTTAGGTGGGAAATGATCAAGGTTGTATTTTGGCTCTTATGGACTTGTTTTCATTTTCTTCAGCTTCAACTTGAACTTTTATTGAGCATTTATGATAGTCCTTTTGCAGTCAGCCCCTGGGTTTGTTCTAACAGATAATACTGGGTTTCTACAATGTCTTTTTACACAGATGTAGTCGATTTGATTCCTGTGTATTCCATCTGGCAAGGTTCACATAAACAGCTGCCATTTATGTTACTGCTTTAGTGAGCTAGTGCTGCTCTAACAGAAATACCACAAAGTGAATGGCTTTAGCAAAGGAAAATTTATTCACATACAGTCTGGTAGCCTACAAGTCCAAATTCAGGATGTCCACTCCAGAGGAAGGCTTTCCCCTTTGTCGGCTCTGGAGGAAAGTCTGGTATTCCCTGTCTTTGTCCAGGGAGCATCTTGGCGCAGGAACCTCAGCTCTGAAGGACACATTCTTCTGCCAGTGCTGCTTTCTTGATGGTGTGAGGTTCCCAATTCCTTTCCTTTTATCTCTTGTAGGATGAAAGGATTAAAGGTGGTTCAAGCCATACTCCAGGGAAACTCCCTTTACAGTGGAGCAGGGAGGTGATCCTATGAAGGGATTTACAGTCCCACTCTAATCCTTCAACATACAGCATATGAAAAATCACCAAATGGAGGACAATCAGAATACAGGGAATCCTAGCACAGGCAAATTACTACACATATTTTGGGGGATACACAATTCAATCTATGACAGTTACTGAAAAAAAATATTTGCAGTGAGTAAGTCACAGCCTGGCAAAATTTTATCATGGGTGTCTACTGTCATTTCTAATGCCAAGATCATATTTTCCAACTGCCAATCTTGTTTCTTTGTTTCCAACTTCTGCATTCCAATCACCAATAATTATCAATGCATCCTGATTGCATGTTTGATCAATTTCAGACTGCAGAAATCAGTAAAAAATCTTCAGTTTCTTTGTCTTTGGGTTTAAGTGGTTGGTGTGTAAATTTGAATAACAGTTCCATTACAATAGTTGATTAATAATGGGAAAGTGGAGTGTACCAGGTTCAGCAGGGTATGTAATTAGTTAACACAGGTAGTCCTTGACTTACAAGTTGAATACCTTTTTTGTTTGTTTATTTTCATTATTTTTGCCTTTTATTTCAGTATCTTTATAAATCTGATCTTATTTCTATTTAGGGCTCGGAAACATTGCATGTAAAATTATAAATATGATGACATCAGCAAATTATGTGCTGCAACATTGAATACAGTACATATTACTAATGATAAAAAAAAAGAAAAGAAAACCCACTGCTGTTGAATCAATTCTGAGTCATAGTTACTCTACAGAGAGAGTAGAACTGCCCATAGAGTTTCTAAGGAGTGCCTGGCAAATTTGAACTACTGTTCTCTGGTTAGCAGATGTAGCAGTTAGCCACTACACCATCAGAGTTTCCACTAATGATAAGATGTACTAAAAAAAAAAAAAAAGAATGATCGCATGTGCAGTTCATCCTAACTCAAATACGTCATAAGTAGGGGACTACCTGTAGTCACTTTTTTAAGTAACAGAATGTCAAATTTATCACTTACCAAAACTTTTAGTGAACAGAAGAAAAATTCTAAATGTTGGAATAAATTTTCATGAATTTTCCGCAGTTCCTTGCTTAGTTTCTTGAAGTCATTGTGTCTTTTCCATATGATTATTTTCCGGACAACCTCTGAATTTTTTTTAAACATCCCTGGCAGTAATCTTATACACTGCATGGGTGTTACTTAGTGAACATGTAAAAACAAGCCAGATCTGAACCATGCTCCCTTGAAGAGTTCATCTGCCAGCTGCTGTCATTTGCCCAAGACCATCACAGCAACTCGGCAACACTGGTCCAGCCTTCTTTCTCATGCAGCCACGGAGCTGTTAGGGGACCGTGACCCATGGCTGCCGTTTTAGATTTCTAGTTGTCACATTATTAAAAGAAGAAACAGATGCAATTAATTTCAATGGTACATTTTCTTGAACCCCATGTTTCTAAAATATTATCAATTCAATATGTAATCAATATTAAGAAATTACTAATAAGATACTTTACACACTCTTTTTCATATGAAGTTTCTGAAATCCAGAACATGTTTTACACTTAGCAAAAGAAATTTCATTGCTTTCGAATCAAATGCTTCCTATCTGACTCAAAGCAACCTTTTAGGACAGAGTAGGGCTGACCTATTGAGTTTCCAAGGCTGTAATCTTTACAGAAGCAGACTGTTACATCTTTCTTCTATGGAGAGTCTGATGGGTTCCAACCACCAGGCTTTGAGTTAGCAGCTGAGCACTTAACCACAGCACCACCAATAACCTTCTTTACATTTACGGAGTATCTCAGATGAGCAGTATCAGAAGTGTGCCGTAGCCGCCACGTGTAGACTGTGACTATCACATTGGAAATGGAAGCTCTAGACACCCAGGATGAAGTTGGAAGCAAGACTGGCCCAGGCTGTAGCCTCAGGGAGTTTAAAGTATGGTAGGGAAAGACAGATAGTAAACAAACAGCAATGCACTGGATAGTGGCAAAGAAGATCAACTGCTCTTGGTGACATGGGTGACGGATGGTCTCTGTGACAGGGGGCACTTGAGGCTTCAAAAGGAAGAACTAGATGACGGTCCTCAACCCCGACCATGCCAGACCCTGCCCTGCCGGGGGTTCAGTTGCTGTAGTAGTAGTTGTTAGATGCTGTTGACCTCATGGTGACCCTATACAGAATAGGATGGAACACTTCCTGGTCCTGAGCCCATCTGCACAGTCGTTGCCATGTTTGAGCCTATTGTTGCAGCCTCTGTGTCCCTACATCTCACTGAGGGTCTTCCTCTCTTTTGTTGACTTTCTACTTTACCAAGCATGATGTCGTTCTCTAGGGACTGGCCCCTCCTCAAAATATATCCAAAGGCAGTGAGATGAAGTCTCACCATCCTTGCTTCCAAGGAGCATTCATGTACTTCTTCCAAGATAGATTTGTTCACTGTTCTGGCAGTCCATGGTATGTTCACTATTTTGGGCAACACCATAATTCAAGTGCATCAGTTCTTCTTCTGTCTTCCTTATTCATCGTCTAGACTTCACATGGCATGTGAGTGACTGAAAATACCCTGACTTTGGCCCGGTGCACATCTTTGCTTTTCACAGTCTCCAGAAGTCTTTTGCAGCAGATTGGCTCAATGCAATACGTCATTTGATTTCTTGACTGCTGCTTCCATGGGCCTTGATTGTGGATCCAAGTGCAATGACATCCTTGACAACTTCAGTCTTTTCTTCATTTATCATGATGTTGCTTACAGGTCCAGTTGTGAAGATTTTTGTTTTCTCTATGTTGAGGTGTAATCTGTACTGTAAGCTGTGGTCTCTGATCTTCATCAGTAAGTGCTTCAAGCCCTCTTCACTTTCAGCAAGCAAGAATGTGTCATCTGCATGTCACAGTTTGCTAAGAAATCTTCCAATCCTGATGCCAAGTTCTTCTTCATATAGTCCAGCTTTTCAGATTATCTGCACAGCGTATAGTCTGGATACCTATGGTGAAAGGACACAACCCCAACACACACTTTCTTAATGTTAAACCACACGTTGTCTCATTGTTCTTTATTAACAACTGCCTCTTGATCTATGCACAGGTTCTGCATGAGCCCAGTCAGGTCTTCTGGCTTGATGATGCTTTTCATAATTTGTTGTGATCCATGCAGCTGAATGCCTTTGAGGTACTCTTACTAGTCCCATTTTACAGATGAGACAGCTGAGGCCCAGAGAAGTACTGTGGTTTTGCCAAAGTTACTCAGACAGCAAGAGATGGGCCAGGACTCTACCCCAACTTGTGTGATTCCAAGGTTCACATTTTTAATAATAAGAGAATAATTCATGTTCCTGATGGGAAAGAGAGAAACTGGCCATAGAGCTGGATCTACTTCGTGAGCTCCAGGGTAATCTCAGGTTGCCTATATTTCCCTGATTCAAGTCAGGGACATAGCTGTTTATCCCATAAGGAATGACCACCTCTCTCGTCTACCACTTGTCCCCACCTCCCTGGTATGTCTTCGAAGCCTCAGTAGATACTATTCTCTCTGAGTTGCCTTCACTGTTGGCAGAGCATAGAAAGAAGGAGCAAATGAAACTGGTCACATTCTTCCCTGCTGGCTGTCAACACACATCACCCACCCTAGGCAAGTGGCTGCTTGCTCTGCTGGGGAAGGGCGGGCTGTGGGCTTGGGCACTCATCATTGGCTTCCCCAAGTCATCTGCCCATTAGGATGAGATGACATGACTCCTGGCTGTGAGCCTCGTGGATGAGGTGTTTTGCATGTAATTGTGATTGTACAGGATAAAGTCTGGCGTAGCCAAGTACTTGGGCAATAAGGAAAGCAAACAGAGCATGTAGGCTCTGTCAACAAGGGTTTGGAGGAGAGGAGCAGTCCAGGAAATACAAGTTCTGTGTGGCCACCACCTCTGAAATCCATCTGTGGCTCACCCTGTCCTTAAGAGGAAAGTCAGCTTACTAGAATCCCAGACATATTTTCCTAGTTGATTGAACAGCCTGCCCCCCAGCCTTTGGTTTTGTTTTGCATTTTAATAAAACTGTAAAAGTAACAGGAGAATTTGGAAACCAAATACAAATACAAGGACATAAGTGGAAGGCTGCATCGAATATTAACTTCTCTCATGAACCACTGTCCTGCCAGATACTAGTACCGGTCACTGTCATCCCCCCTTCATGGAGACCCCATGTATGTCAGGGTGAAACTGTGTTCTATGGGTTTTTCGATAGCTGGTTTCTCAGATGTAGATCACTGGCCTTTCTTTTGAGGGACCTCTGAGTGAACTCAAACCTTCAGCCTTTCAGTTAGCAGCTAAGTGCATTAACTACCTCAATCCCAGCCAGTCCAGGGACTCTGCTCCCCCTCTCCCCAGAACTACATCTAAGTAGGAGGGAGCTTGCATTAAAAAAAAAAAAATTCTGTGGCGTGAGCTACTCTAACCACCCTTTCTTCTAATTATCAATTTTTCCATATAGTTATAATATTGCTTTTTTTTACAGCAATAATTATGATAAACATTCTAGTTAATAGCACCCAGTTGTTTTTCTATGCATATAAAAACCAGTTATGGGGTGAGAGGGGGAAGATCAGTTAGAGTTGCATAGCAGTGTGTGTTCAGGATTTTATATGGCAGATTGATTTTTCATATGAAGTTTGTGAAATAGTAGGCCTTTATTTAAAGCACAATAAAATATTTTAAAAAGCAAACCAGATGCCTTCTAGTCGACTCCTACTCACGATGACCACATACATGTCAGAGCAGAACTATGCTCTGTTAGGGTTTTCAGTGGCTAATATTTTAATAGTAAGTTTCCGAGCTTTCTTTTGAAGTACCTTTTGGTTAGCAGCCAAACATGTTAACCACTTTCACCTAACATACAAATAAATCCATAGTTTTTTCAAGAAAAATAATTAGCCATCCTTCTTAAGGGCTCCTCAGTATTCCACCGTGTACTTGCACCATAGTTTGTCAACCCTTCTGCTCTTATTATTTGTTTAGCTTTTCTTGTTATGAGCATCTGTACAGAGAAATCAGGAGACGAGGGTTTAACTGCCACAAGGTGTGGTCACCTTTCAAACCCACCTGTGGTATTTGGCCACCAGGAGAACAAGGAAATAACAAACCAGGAGCACTCTGGCCTCATGACGAGATGGGTCCTCTAAGGTTTAGCATGTTGGCCAAAGGCCAGATGGCACATTTGTTTCTCCCTTAAAGGACCATTTAAAAAAGAGAAGAATTAAAAATAAACTAGAATGTCTTTTCAGAAGCTCTGACCACATCTGAAGTCTTGAAGTTTGGAGTCTTCTGCCTAGGGTAGCAGGGCATGAAGACTAATATGATTCTCCAGTATAGAGGAGAAACCCACAGAACCAGTTTGGATTCTGCAGTATGTCTTTGAATCACAAGAAACAAGATACTTTATCTAATCTGGTGATTTTCGGAGACAAGGGAGGATCTTTGCTGAATCCATTTTTCTATGTGGTGTGGCAGTGGAGTTGGTTTTTACATGGTGCGTGGACAAATGTTTTTCATCTCATTAGTAATTATTTTTGTTGAGGTGTTTTAGAAAATATATATAATTAGTAACAGCAGACCTGTGATTTTGTGGCCATTATTGCTTAGGAGAAAGCTGAAGTAGGTATTTAAGTAAAAGTGAGTCAACTTAAAGAAAGATACCCAGTAGATGATAGTATAATTGGTAATGGATGTGGTCCAAATCACGGCAGGGGGAGGGGGAGGGAAGCGACCTGTTGGCCTCAAGTCAATTCCGATTCACAGTGACTCTGTGAGACAGAGTAGAACTGCCCTGTATGGCTTTTAAGGCTGTAAATCTTTATGGAAGCAGACTTCTGGATCTTTCTCCCTTACAGCAGCTGGTGGGTTCAAACTGCCATCTTTTTAGTTAGCAGCCAAGCACTTTAACTACTGTGCCACTGGAGCTCCCAAATCATGACAGTGGTACCCAAAGTCAAGAGGTTAGTCCCCAGAAACAGAAAGACAACAGCAATCTTCAGTGCCAGTCCTTGATCTGCCTTTGCTACAAGAGTCATCTGTCTTCAGAGACAGATTCTTAGAGCTTCTTAAGCCTTCCAGTGTGGGCTGGATTCAAGAACCCAGAAGGTATGAGAACAAGCAGTCAGCACAGACTCATCGTCTCAGTTTCTAAAACCTGGAAACTAGTATGGTCACTTCTGAACATGGAAGTTCTGTCCTGCAACATTTTGGCTAATGCTTCTGAATCCTGGGTGGTGGTTTTACCACCTCTGCCTTAACTTGAATGTTGGTTTTGAAGTGACGTTTTTTTTTTTCAATCTTTATTATTTTTTTATTACAGCAAATAAATAAAATTTCTAACATCTGTCAATAGTCTCATCTATGATCAACCCTTATTTTTTTGTCTCTATTTTTTTAAAATTTTTTATTTAACATGACTGAGTGAAAATGTACATTCCTGTATAAATTTACATGCCCACCTATATGCAACTTTCACTACTCTCCCTGTCCGGTGACAGTACACTATTCCTCTCTGCTCCATACATGTCTCATCCTCCCAACAGCCTCCTTTCCCCTCTTCTCCACCCACTCTCCTTCTTCCAGCCAGAGGTCAGAAGGATGATATCCTATAGAGGTATAGAACCATAAAGTGCATCCAATATATGGTCACTCTGCATTGCCAAGTCCAATCCATTCCTGTCCAAAGAGTGGACCTTCATTATAATTTATGGGTAAGGGCAGCATCATGGCTGGGGGCCATGCTCTCAGGGAAACCCCAAAACTGCTGGACCATCAATTGAGGTCTTTTAGTGGAGATCTCAGGATGCACCCCTTTTTATTCCTGTATGATCAACCCTTATTTTTAAGATTTACAATTCTCTTTAGACTTTGCACTGTCATGTTGCCCTAGGAAGCAGACCAAGTGGTCTCCCAAATATTATTGATGACCCTGTTCGGCACTTGGCTTGGCTGGTTATAAATATGGAAGCCCTGGTGGCCCAGTGGTTAAAGAGCTATGGCCACTAACCAAAAAGTCAGCAGTTCAAATCCATCAGCTGCTCCTTGGAAACCTACAGGGCAGTACTCCTCTGTCCTTACAGTTTTGCTATGGTTAGGAATTGACTCAATGGCAATGGAATTGGTTTGGAGTTTTGTATTATAAATATGTGAATCTTCAAAGATATAGTTCAAAGGTTTTGACCTTAAGTGATGGCCTGAAGCTTGTAGCAGTGACTATGGTGGTCCTTAGATCGGTGACTGTGAGCACGTTCCAAAGTCTGAGGGAAGTACAAACTGACTTTCCTCATCCTTGGGTTCTTTTTTTTTTTCCCCCTGACCTTTATAATTTTCACTGTAAAAACTGAGTTTGCCCAGTAACATCAGACAACAGTCTGAATCTAGTACGCAAGAGAGCATAAGTAATGAACTCTCAAGGGTAAAACAAAACTACAAGATTTACAACAGGGAACCAGAGAGGTCATTCTATAAATGACAACAACATCAGAACAATGAAAGAGGGAATAAATGGCGTACATATAGAACTTTCAAATGGAAGGGAAGTCAAGGTGATCACAAGTAATAAAAGACTAACTTAAACTTAGGAAGATGAGGTAAATTTCAAGGTGACCACAAAGAAGGTTAACAAACTCACTTATGAAAATAAAGAAAAAAAATACAATACCAGTGAACAAAATCTACAAAAATGAAAGAAATGTTGGAGGGGGATCCACAAACAAAAAGAATTAAGCACAGGAGAATCAAAGGAACAAAGAAAGTGTCAGCACTACAAAAAAGCACTACAAAGTGATAGCAGTAAACTCACACCTATCAATATTAACAATGAACTTAAATGAGTTTAATGCACCCATGAAGAGACAGATGGTTAAAAATCAGGACCTATCAATATGCTGTCTACAAAAGACACACCTTAGAAATAAAGACATAAATATATTGGAAGTCAAAGAATGGAAAAATATATCAAATAAACCAGCAGTCAAAAAGGAGCAGGAGTAGCAATACTAATCTCAGATAAAACAGACCTTAAAACAAAATTTGCCGTAAAAGACAAAGAAGGACATTATATAATGATTAAAGGTATAATCCACTATGAGGACATAACAACAGTAAATATCTATACACTCAATGACAGGGCTCCAAAACACATAAATTCTATGAGCACTGAAAAGAGAAATTGACAGTTCCACAATAATAACAGAAGGTTCCAACACACCACTCTGGGTAAAGACCAGACCGTTGATAAAGAAGCTCAGCAAAGATATAGAAGATCTAAAGGCCACAACCAACCAACTTGACTTCACAAACTTAAGCATAACACTTCACCCAACAATAGCCATGTACACATTCTTTTCCAGCTCACATGGATCGTTCTCCAGGGTAGACCACAAAACAACCACTGAGTAATAGAAGAAATCAAAGATAGAATTTTTTTAAAAATTCCTAGACTCAAACAAGAATGAAATAATCATAACAAAACCTTTGGGACACAGCAAAAGCAGTGCTAAGAGGTCAATTTATAGCACTAGGTGAACATATCAAAAAGAATAAAGGCACTACCTACCCAAACTGACACAAACTGAAGTTACAAATCTGAACAGACTCATAACAAGAAAAGATTGAAAAGGTAATTTTAAAAAAGCCCTGGCTCAGAAAGTTTCACTGGAGAATTCTACCAAATATTCCAAAAAGAGCTTACACCAATTCTACTCAAAGAGAACATAGAAAAGGATGTTTCTGAATTTATTCTATGAAGCCAACAAAGCCCTGATGCCAAAGTCAGGCAGAGACACCACAAAAAAGGAAAATTAATAGGCCAGTATCTCTGATGAATATAGATGCAAAAATCCTAGGCAATAGAAAGAAAACAACATATCAAAAAAATAATACACCACAACTGAGTGGGATTCATACCAGATATGCAAGGATGACTTAATGTTAGAAACTCAATCCATGTAATCCACTACATATGTAAAACAAAAGAATCACGTGATCATTTCACCTGAAACAGAAAAGGCATTTGTTAAAGTCCAACAAGACTTCTCACAAAAACTCTCAAAAAAATAGTTATAGAAGAGAAATTCCTCAACTTAATAAAGGGCATCTATTCAAAACCATCAGCCAACATCATTCTTAATGGAAAGATGCTAAAGAGTTTCCTTTGGAGAACAGGAACAAGACAAGGATGGCTTTTGTCACCTCTCCTATTTAACATTGCACTAGAAGTCATAGCTTGTGCTATAAGGCAAGACAAAGAACTAAAGAGCGTTGAAACTGATAAGGAAGAAATAAAACTGTCTTTTTTGTGGATAATATGGTACTATAGAGAGAGAACCCAAAAGGCTCCATAAGAAAACTGTTGGAGTTAATAGAAAGATGCAGCAGAGTAGAAGGCTACAAGATAAACATACAAATATCAATTGGATTCCAATATACCAGTGAAGAGAATTATGAAAAGGAAACCAAGAAAACAATACCATTTATAATAGCCCCTAAAAAAGTAAAATACTTAGGAACAAATCTAGCCAGAATGTAAAAGACATACACAAAGGAAACTACAAAACACTACTGCAAGAAACCAAAAGAGATTTTCATAAATGGAAAATCTGGTCATGGATAGGTAGATCAAACATTGTGAAAATACAATGCAATCCAGATCCAAATGCCAACAGTACTCTTTCACAAGATGTAAAAACTAATCATTAGCTTTATATGGAAAGGGAAGAGACCTTGGGTAGTAAAAGTACTATTGAAGAAGAAGAAGATAGTAAAATGACTTGCAGTACCTGGTTTCACCTATTATACAGTTATGGTAGTCAAAACAGCCTGGTGCTGATACGATGATGGACACATTGACCAAAGGTGCAGAATTGAGAACCGAGATGTAAATTCATTCACCTGTGTCACCTGACCTTCAACAAAGGCCCAAAGTCCATCAAAGGGGAAAAGACAGTCTGTTTAACAAATGTTGCTGTCAAAATTGGACTTCATCTGTGAAAAAGGAGACAAGACACATATCTCACACTATCCATAAAAACTAATTTGAAATGGATCAAAACCCTAGATGTAAAACCCAAAACTATAAATATCGTAGAAGAAAAACAGGGTTAATGCTAGAGGCTGTAATACATGATATAAACAAGATACACAGCATAACTAGCAATACACAAATACAAGAAGATGGACTAGATAACTGGAATCTTCTAAAAATTAAACACTTAATGTTCATCAAAATGCTTCACCAGGAGAGTAAAAAGAGAACTTACGGGCTGAGAAAAAATTTGAGGCTATGACAAATCCATAAAAGGTCTAATCTCTAAAATCTACAGAAAAGTCTAACACCTCTACAACAAAAGTACAAATAATCCAGTGAAAAAGTAGGCAAAGGATATGAACAGACACTCACCAAAGAAAATATTCAGGTGAGGAAATGCTCACAATTGGTAGCCATTAGATAAAAGGAAATCAAAACTATGATGAGATACCATCTCACCCCCATACTACTTGCACAAAGAAAAAGAATGGAAAATAACACATATTGGAGAGACTTGCAAGGGAGACTGTCACTGCTAATTAAGCACTGCTGGTGGGAACAAAAAAGTGGTACAACCACTTTGGAAAATGATATGGTGCTTTCTTAAAAAGCTAAAAAAAAGACATACAATACAATACAGCAATCCCACTCCTACAGATACATCCTAGAAAAATAAGAACCATCACATAAATAGATACACGCACAGCCGTGTTCATCGCAGCATTTTTCAGAGTAGTAAAAAGACGGAAACAACCTAGGTGACCACCAACAGATGAATGAATAAACAAACAGTGATACATCAACACCGTGGAACACTATCCAGAGCTAAGGAAATTGATTAATTGTGTAATATTTCACAATATGGAGGTATCTAAAGGGTATTATGCTGAGTGAAATAAGTACAAAAGGACAAATAGTGTATGAGAGCACCATTTTAAAAATTACATTTACATCCAAAAAGAAACAATCTTTGATGGCTGTGAGGGAGGGGTGAAGTGGGGAGGGAAAAACACTAAACACACCATAGACGAGGGGTAACTTTGCTAAAGGGCAGGACACTACAGAGTTCTGGGGAAGTCAGCACAACCCAGTGCACAGTCATGGCAGCTCCATAGACACGTCCAGACTCCCCGAGGGACTGATTTACTGGACTGAGGATTGTGGGGACTGTGGTCTCTGGTACATCTAGCTTTATTGCCATAACATAATCTATAAGGTAAATATTCCATGTCCCACTGTGGTGAGTAGTACCTGGGGTCTTACAACTTGCAAGCAGCCATCTGAGGTACCCCAGTCTGGTCCCACTGGTCTGAAGCAAGCAAGAATGAAGAAAACCCAAGACAATGGGAAAAATTAGTCCAAAGGACAAATGGAACACAACTGCCACAGCCTCCACAAGAGTGAGTCCAGCACAACTAGCTGGTGCTGGCTACCATCACTGACTGCTCTGAAGGGATCACCATATAGGGTCCCTGCTAGAGATGGGATAAATGTAGATCAAAATTCTAACTCAAAAAAAGACTCAGACTTACTGGTCTGGCAGAGACTGGGGAAACTCTGAAAGTAGAGCCCGCGGACACCTTTTTAACTCAGTACTGAAGTCACTCCTGAGGTTCACCCTTCAGCCAAAGATTAGACATGCCCATAGTACAAAACAAGACTAAATAGATACACCAGCCCGGGGGCAAAAATGAGAAGGAGGGGATAGGAAAGCTGATACTGGGGAACCCGAGGTCAAGAACAGGAGCATGTCGACACATAATAGAACCAATGTCACAAAAAAATATGTGTATTAATTGCTTAGTAAGAAACTGATTTCCTCTGTAAACTTGCATCTAAAGTGTAGTTTTAAAGCTTGAGTTCCCGTCATAGTTAACTAAGTGTTCTAATGGTGTGGTATAATTATGGAAGAAAATATCTTCTTGTCTGAAAGAGTTATATGGAAAGATATGGAATGAAATAACATGATGTCAGGAAGTTGCTATAAAAGGGGCAGGAGGCAGGAAGACGAGGAGAAAAATAAGAAGGTGGAAAGAAACGGAGAGGCAATAAATGAAGCAACTATGATAAAATTGTTACACCTGGAGAATGAATATATGGGGGGTTATTGTATTACTTGGAGCCCTAGTACAGTGCTTATGAACTCAGGTGCTAACAGAAAGGTGGGCAGTGTGAATCCACCAGCTGCTTCTTCGAAACCCTATGGGGCGGTTCTACTCTGTCCTGTAGGGTCACAATGAGTCACAATCAACTCAATGGCAAAAGGTTGGATGGTTAGTCTCCCTACTTTTGTAAATGTTTGGAAAACTTTTACAATAAAAGGTTAACATTATTTAAAGCAAACCAAGTTTGCAGATATTTAGAACTAAAGATTAATTTCAGTCTGGCCCTTGGGTGGAAAATTTATGAAAGACTGTACCATGTTTTCGCCGTCTGTCATCACATCAGCTCTGACTCACGGAGGTCCCACATGTGTCACAGTTCAGCAGTGCTGCATAGGGTTTTCAGTGGCTGATTTTTCAGAAGTAGATCACCAGGCCTTTGTTCCAAACATGCCTGGGTGAACTCGGCTTCTAAACTTTCAGCTGGTAGCCCAGTAACTGTTTATATCACTCCGAGACTCCACTGTACTTTTGAAGTAGGAACGAGATATAATCCATTCACTTTGAAAATCCACCATCTCTTCCTGTACTTGGCACTAACAGAATGTGAGGTCTCAGAAGGCCACACCGCAGCCACACCACACTAGTGTTTCAGTGGGCATTCACACCTGGAGGCCAACCTCACACCGTATTGAACATAAAAAATTCACACCTATCGCACGAGGAATAGTATTTACACAGGACGAGCTCAGAGCTGAGGTGCACCTGGCTGGCTGGCGTCTTTTTCTGTTCATGTTAAATGCTGCTGTTTTCTTTTTGTATTTGGAGGTGAAAATATGTTTTTTTTTTTTTCCCCCAGACTGTCAATACTTGCATAAGCCCTTGAAAGAATAAGACCTGAGCAGAGCTGACATACGCAGTGTGGCTATGACCCAGGCATTGTTCTAAGTGACCTTGGTATAAATGTAACATTGCCCTCAGAATTCAGATGAGGAGATGGAGATCCAGAGACTCCGTGTAGTGTCTAGGATCCAGGCTCACTCCGAGCCACTTTCCCTTAAAGAGAGTCTTCCTTGGGTAGACCTTTCCTGCAAACTCTTATCTTCTTTGGAATTTTTACATATTGGGGGAAATTTATCCCTCACCAAGCGATGAGAGACAGTATTCTTTTGAAAGCATGGCCTAGCTCAGCCAAACATCAGCATCTGCTGTGGCGCCAGAAGTTCACAGGGCCACGGCTGACAGCCTATAGGGTACCTTTGAAGAAATGAGAAAAAGCCCCCTCTCCATGTGGATACCTGGAAACATGGTGGTTAAGTACTCCATCTGCTAACCAAAGTGTTGTCAGTTGGAATCTGCCAGACACTCCTTGGAAACTCTGCTCTGTCCCGTAGGCTCACTGTGACTTGGAATTGACTTGACGGCAGTCAGTTCAGTTTGGTTTAGTTTTCCATGTAGATGTCAGCCTGGGGAACGACGACTTGGCAAGGGGGCTGGAAGTCAGCCCCTGGCCCCCATCCTCCATGGGCACCGTTGCGCAGGGCCAGCCTGCAGAATCATTACTGGTCGCTTGATGGTTAGAGAGAAAACCAGGTTTGAGCTGCAGTTAATCAGTAAGCAAGCTACATAGGGGCTTACAGTCAGCAAGGCGTGTATAGGCTTGCAGTAAGCAAGATACACAGGGCTTACGGTAAGCAAAGTATGCTCAGGTAAGCGAGGTACACACAGGCTTACTGTCAAAGTGAGGTATGCATGGGCTTACAGTAAGCAAGGTATGCAGAGACTTACTTGTGTTTGCATACTAATCTGTAGTGCATAATTTCACATGCATTTACCCATATCAGTGTGAAATTGTGCACTACAAATTATATGTACCTCACTTATTGGGTAATCGACCTCTGTCTGAGGCCATAAATTCGAGAGGTCAGTTCTTTGCCGTGAGGGCCATCAATCCACCTTGCAGTGTTGACAAAACAGGGCAGTTTCCTCTAAGGCTGATTGAGTAGTGGCCCTTTTTGAAGTAGCAGGAAGGTGGCCAGAGAGGGCTCTGAGTTGTGTTTGCCCCAAAGCCTCAGTGTTCAGATTCCACAGCCTGCTCTTTGTGTGATGCCCAAGGGTCAAGAAGTGTCATGTGCTGTCCTGTGTCTGGTGAAGGCCATGAGGCACGAAGCTGTGTTCATGTCACCAACCTGGTCTTGCAGTGCTGGCTGTAGGCTGGAGGCCCCTTTGTCACTTCTCATCTGGGGACTCAGACAAGGTTCTCCAGGAGCCTGGTAGCTGGCTCTGGGAAGTATGCCAAAGCCCTTCACCACTACCCAGCAGGCTCTGGTCTCTCACATCTGAGACCTGTCACTACTGCTCTTCCCTGACAGGACCAGCCAGACTGGCATGGTACAGCTGCTGAAAGCTGGCAAGTGGGCAGGATGGCAGGTGTGCTGCTGCTCCTGCCAGGGCCTGGCATACTGTTGGGGCAAAGGTCATGTCACATTTCTAGCTGCACACACTTTGTCCACGCCACTCTGGTTTCTGTAGGAATCACAGACTTCCGTCTGAGAGCTCCTGCAGCTTTGGTCTAACAGCTCCTTTCCTTTCCCAGCATCTAGATTACAACATTCCTGCCATAATTGGCCTCTTCAGGAGAGAAGGCTTCATTCTGCTTGGGGATCCAGGGAAAGTGCTGGCACCTGACTCATCTGCGGGCGCCCCTGGGATTCTAAAGAAGGCAGGCATAGGGAGAGAGAACACAGGTGGGGTGTCCTACTCCCCAGCCTGATGCAGGCATCCTGCTACAGTTAGCCCACACCACTGCTTTCCCAGACTAACCGGCAGTCCAGGAAAAAGTTTCTCTATACCATATCTGGGCTCCGTCTCTCCAGGAACATCCCTAACCATGCAAGGGGGTGGGATGAATTCTACACCCCCATAAGGGTCAGTTAATAAAAGGGCTTTTCAGGAAAACCCACAAGGCCAGAGTCAGCAGGCCAGAGATGATACTGACCTTCCAGGTTCCCCATCCCCCACAGAAAGTGGTGCTGGGGCCAAAGCATCTGCTGAGATGGTGAGGTTTCATTCTTGTGGTGGGTTCCCATGACATCTGCTGGGGCCAAGACATCTGCTGACTGTTCATAGGAGTTGTCTAAGAAAGCCAGTTCCCAGCACCTGGCAGCCCTGGGGCCCATGGGATTTGCAGTCCCCCTACCAGGGAGGGACTCAATCCCGAGAGAAGAAGAGTTGGGGTGCCACTTCCCCAAGTAGCCACTTTCTCACGCTAGTCTCAACAACGTTACTCCAATAATACCCACCACAGCTGTCGAGTCCATTCAGACTCGTATTAATCCTATAGGACAGAGTAGAACTGCCCCATAGGGCTTCCAAGGCTATAAATCTTTACAGAAGCAGACAGCCACCGCTTTCTTCTATGGGGTGTCTGATGGATTTGAACCAGCAATTTTTCCAATAGCAGCCAAGAACCTTAACCACTGTGCCACCAGAGCTCCTTATAATAACAGTAAGCAGCCCCCGTTATCAAGATTTTATATGACAGGACCTGTGTAAAGTACTTCCCATGCATTATCTCATTTAATCCTGACATCAGCCTCAAAAGCACAGATACTTTTAGATACTGTTATCCAGATTTTACAGAGAAGAAAGTTAAGGCTCTGTCTTAGTCATCTAGTGCTACTACAGCAGAAATACCACAAGTGGATGGCTTTAACAAAGAGAAATGTATTTTCTCATAGCAAAGTAGGTTGAAGCCAAATTCAGGGCATCAGCAATGGGGAAGGCTTTCTCTCTCGGCTCTGGAGCAAGGTCCTTGTCGTCAATCTTCCCCCGGACTGGGAGCTTCCGAGATGCAGGGACCCCAGGTCCAAAGGACCTCTTTGTTCCCGGAACTACTTTCTTGGTAGTAGAAGGGTCCCCACCTCTCTGCTTGCTTTCCTTTTCTTTATATTCCAAGAGATGGCCTGAAGTCGCAGCTCAGTATTATAGATTAAGTCCTGCCCTGGACACATCACTGCCAATCTTTTCCCATTAACACCACAGAGAGGCAGGATTTACAACACAGAGGAACAGGACACAATACCAGGAATCATGCGCTAGCCAAATCATTATACACGTTTTAGGGGGACACAGTTCAATCCATGAGAGTCTCAGAAAGACTAACCTTATTTTTTCCTTTTTTTTTTTTAAATCATGAGTTGAGTCACTCTGTAGGAGACAGAAGAACCAGATCCTAACTGTAGTCTGCCTTCCAAACCCTTCCCGTCTGCCTTCTAGCAGAATGAGAGTCACATCTGGGTTCCTATCATCAGGTGCTTAGTGGCCTTCTGAAGGTCATGGGATGCATATGTCTACGTCTTCATTGCCTACCTGCCCCTGCCCTGTAGCTGAGAGGCTGACATTGCCATGGCCCTGCCATGAAGTGGGAGAGTAGGTCACCCAAGATCATGGCTCCATGGGGAACAGGACAACATCCCACAACACCATTCCAAAACGTGGGGCAGTGACCCCAAAAGACATCTCCATCATGGGGCGTGGGGGTGTGACAAACACTGTGACCCCAGAATGGGGCAGTAGATAAAAGCATCCTCACCCTAGAGAGAATGACCCATATCTGACCTCACCACAGAGGACTTGAGTGACATCAGTGTGACTCTGCCACAAAATCCTCAGATTTCAGGGCTGGAGTGAACTTTAGAGCTCTGCTAAACCAGCCCTGTCTGACCTTTCCATGTCATGATGCCAGAGGAAGAACGTATTAAAATAAGAAGATGAGGCTGCTGTGGCTGATGGCGGTGGGTTTGGGGGAACATCCCAGCATCCCCATCCCAGCACCCACAGGCTTTTATCACAGTTCACCTGAAGTCCTGGGAACACACCTGTTGAGACTGCTCTCGACCAGTCTTTACCTGCAGCTTAATCCCCACAACAAGCCTGCACCCAGCTGTTCCTCTTACCCAGCTCCAGCAGCACCGTGGTGGGAGGTTTTCCATTTCACAGCAGCCTTTTCTATTCTGCGGTCAGGTGGTTTTGAGGATGAAGGCATCCCCGTGTTGTAGTCAACATCCTTACTGTGCCCTTGTATGAGGTGTGCACACACACACACACACACACACACACACAAACACAAACACAAACACAAACACACACACAGAGTAACTGCTTAGGTCACTGGTGGTTACGTTTTAAGTACAGTAGAACCAACACCAAACTTACTGCCCTCCAGTCTGTTCCAACTCAGCACCAGCAAACCAAACTCACTTCTGACCCGTAGCAACCCTACAGGACAGAGTAGAACTGCCCCACTGAGTTTCCAAGGAGCTCCTGGTGGACTCAAGTTGCCAGGCTTTAGATTAGCAGACATTAACCACTATGCCGCAAGAGTTTCCAAGGGCTTTAAGTTGGTGCCGTCATTCAGAAACTTCTGTGGTTATACAGTGGTTAAGTGCTGTGCCTGCTAACCAAAACCTCAGCCATTCAAATCTGCTAGGTGCTCCCTGGGAGCTACTCTGTCCTGTAGGGTCACTATGAGTCCGAGTCAACTCAGTGGGAGTGAGAGAGTGGAACATAAATCCATCAACATCATAAAGACTTTTGTCCCCAAAGCTCGGCCAGTGCTATTGTTACAGAACATTTGCATGCCCCTTCTTGAAGACAACTCACTTTTGTGGTGTTTTTTTTTGTTTGTTTGTTTGCTTTGCTTTGCTACTTTCTTGTGTATTCTCTTGGAGACAGTCTGTGAAAGCATAAGCAAGTATCTCTTTTTCTTTGTTTAAACTGTTTTGGACACAGATGCATGCAGCCTTTATATACTATTCTGCCCTTGCTGTCCTCTCCTTGAATAATATTCTTAGAGCTCAGCTGCTAATTGAAAGGTCAGCAGTTTGAATCCACCAGCTGTTCCTTAGAAACCCTATGGGGCAGTTGTACTCTGTGCTGTAGGGTCGCCATGAGTCAGAACCACTCAACGGCAATGAGTTTTTTGTTTGTTTTGTTTTCATAATCTAATTGCTGCTATCATACTGACTTTTTTTGACCTAACGCTAGTAAGTATAAATTTTAAAACTTGATTTCTCTTTTACTAAAATTTTATCTGTATCTTGTGTGTGCCATGCAAAGGCAAGAATGCCTACAACAGAGCTGGGAACACCAAACAACCAGTTGCTCTGAGTAAATGCCCACTCACGGCAGCCCTACATATGTCAGAGTAGAAATGCGCTCCACAGGATTCAGAAGTAGAACACCAGACCTTTCTTGTGAGGCACCTCTGGGCAAACTTAAACTTCCAGCCTTTTAGCTAGGAAGCAAGTGTGTTGCTGTTTGCACCACGCAGAGACTCAAGTAAGCATACCAAGAAAAAAGAAATCAGACACACGGCCATCAGGTCAAGTCCTACTCAAGGTGATCCGGAGTGTTACAGAATAGAACTGCTCCGTGGGGTTTTCTTGGCTGTAATCTTCACTGAAGCAGATCACCAGGTCTTTCTTTTGCATTGCTGCTACGTAAGTGTTCGAACTGCCAACTTTTTGATTAGCGGTCAAGCGCAAGCCATTTGTGCCAACTAGAGAATTACTGGAGCCCTGCTGGTGCAGTCTGAATCCACCAGCTGCTCCTTGGAAACCCTACAAGGCAGTCCTCTCTCCTGTAGGGGCGCTACGCATCAGGATTGATACAACGGTGACAAGTTCATTTGTTTGTTTTTTGGTTAGGGACCTACTGTGCAAACCCAGTTTCAACACATCAAGTCCAAGTCATAGCGACCCTACAGGGCAGAGCAGAATTATCCCATGGGGTTTTCAAGGCTGTAAATCTTTATGGAAGCAAATTGCTGCATCTTTCTCCTACAGAGAAAGAGCATCTACAGAACAGCTGGTGGATTCCAGCCACCAACATTTCACTTGACAGCTAAGCATTTAATCGCTGTGCCATGGATTCCTTACTGGGCATGTGAGTGTGTGTGCAGACACACATGTGTGCGCACGCGCTCACACACACACACACACACACACACACACCTTTTATTCTTTTTTTATAGTTTTATTCTCTATACTTTTTTCTTTGTTTAAATTTTTTTGAGACGTCTGCAGACTTTCTATACTGTTCTGCCCTTGCTGGCCTCTCACAGTGATATACGTTGGTGATCAGCCCTCATCTGTTGTCAGTTCAAGAGTGGCTGTCATGTGTCCCCTGCCTGGAGGATCTGGAGGAAGCCACTCTTCTTATCATCTCCATTAGTCACATCACGTATGGCTTCAGTGGAGAATGCTTAGGTGTCACGTACCACAGCTTTGGGCAAGTGAGGTGCGCGCATGTACACAGAGGAGGTGGCTGACCCCGTGGCCACACTTCAGGCTGGCCTGACATCACCAGAGCAGGTGTCTCGTCTACGTGTGTTGGTGAGACGTGGCTGGAAGCTAGACAACCTGGCTTCTATTTCTAGACCTATCTCTGACTCACTGTGACCATGCATCAGTTGCTATCCAGTTGAGTTGCCTTGTCTGTGAAATGGGCATAAGTATGCATACTTAAAATAGTGGCAGGAGCGTGCATGAAGAATTGCGTTGGAAGTGATCTCTTTGTACCAGTGCGTGCTTGAGCTGGGTGGAAAACAATTAACAGAGAATTTCCTAAAGGAAGGGAAGCAAGATGACCTTAAGGGCACCAAAACGAAACCAAACCCACTGCTGTTGAGTCTCCTCTGACTCATGGTAAGTCCCCATGTTACAGAGCAGAACTGCTCCATCGGGTTTTCTTAGCTGCAGTCTGTTTGGAAGCAGATTGCCAGGTCTTTCTTCCACGGCACTACTACGTAAATTAGAACCACCTGTCATTAAGTTAGCAGTCAAGAGCAAACTTCTTGAATTACCCAAGGACCCTTGTGGCACACAGAGGAACCTTTTTTTAAGAAAAAGAAAGAAAGAAAGAAAAGAACATTTAAGACATTATTTGAATATATATTAGGGGAAGTTTAAGTGCTACGCCTGCTAACGGCAAGACTGGCAGTTCAAATCTGCCAGGCACTTCTTGGAAACTGTATGGGGCAGTTCTGCCCTGACCTCTAAGGTCGCTATGAGTCGGACAGGACTTGACGGCAGTGGGTTTGGGTTTATTAGGGAAAATGTCTTAGCACATCAAACCTGTTATTTTATAGGTGTAGTATTGCTTGATGTTCGTGGTATTGCAGAGGAGAGACTAAACTTATTTCAGCCAACCAAGTGAGTGGATGTTATATATTGTTATATATATTATGTTATATATATATGTTATGTTATATATTAAGTAAATAGTGTTGCAAATCATTTCACAAACATCCCAAAGGTGGCATGCAAATGGTTCATGTTTGGGAAACACTAGGTTAGCAAATTGCGGGGGCGGGGGGAATCAAATCAGACTTACAAGTATGAAAAGCCCATTTTGAAGATCTCTTTTTATTTTATGCATACATGACACCATAAAGCTGGGGTCAGCAAACTTTTTCCTTAAAGGGGCAGGTAGGAAATAATTCAGACTTTTTGGACCACATATGTCTCTGCTGCATATTCCTGTTTCCAGAGTTAGGGAACTTCTTCTGTAAAGACACAGGGAGAAAATATTTTACGCTTTTGGGATCACATATGTCTCTAGCATATTCCTTTTTTTATAGCTTTTTAAAAATTGTGAAAACCACTGTTGGATCAAGAGCCGCATAAAAATAGGCCTTGCGATGAATTCTGAGCCCGTAATTTGCAGGCCCTCGTAGTAAATTATGGAAACCCTGGTGGTGCCGTGGTTAAGAGCTATGGCAGCTAACCCAAAGGCTGGCAGTTCAACGCCACCAGGCACTCTTTGGAAACTCTGTGGGGTCGTTTTACTGCTTACTATAGAGACCCTGTAGTATAGGGTCGCTGTGAGTCAGAACTGACTCAAGAGCAATGGGTTTGTCTGAGTTTTTCTTTTGGTAATAAAGAGCTTACCAGACATAACAGCTGCTAGTGCCACCCCCCACCCCATGGAAACTCTGGTGGCGTATTTGTTAAGTGCTACCGCTGCTTACCACAAAGGGTCAGCAGTTTGAATACCAGGCATTTCCGTGTAAACTCTATGGGGTAGTTCTTCTCGGTCACAGGGTCGCCATGAATTAGAAATCAACTCGACAGCAGTGGCTTTGGTTTTTCGAGCAGTGTCCCCAAACCAGATAAAGCAAACCAAATGGCGCTCATTTATTAAGGCCACTTATTTATGAGTAACATTAATGTGTTACTTCCAAAACCAAGCCCATTGCCATCAAGCCAATTACAACTCAGAGCGACCTAGAAACAGAATAGAAGTGCCCCACAGGGTTTCTGAGGCCATAATCATCATGGAAGCAGCTTGCCACAGCTTTCTGCCACAGAGCAGCTGGTGGGTTTGAACCACTGACCTTCCCATTAGCAGCCGAGTGCTTGACCACTGCTACACCAGGGCTCCTTTTAAGACACTTTCATTGCCCCATCTTCACCTGTACAGGCCCCTTCAAGGAGTTCCCTTGATGAACCCAACTCTTCCCTGGTATGTTCCTTGATTGCTGGCATGACAACATATTCCAGGCTCATCTTGTCCATTTTGTGAGCCAAAGCTGGCAGCAGCCCATTTTTCCAAGAAATTCTGGTTTCTGTTAGTTGGGAGTGGTATTTAGAGACCCAAAGCTGAGTGCTGGATATATAATACTTGAATACCCAAATTTTTGAATTTATAAATAGATATGATGTCCAGAGTATATCCTGGAGAGACTTCAACTGCTCCCCTAAAATTCCCCTTTCCCTGTAGTATGGTCTGTAGTGTGTAAGCACCATATAAACCTGTTACCATTAAGTCAATTCTGGCTCATAGTGACCCTATAGGACAGAGTAGAACTGCCCTCAAAGAGTTTCCAAGGAGCACCTGGTGGATTTGAACCGCAGACCCTTTGGTTAGCAGCTGTAGCTCTTAACCACTATGCCACCACGGTTTCCAAGCACCATATATGGCTCCAAAAATGGCTGTCACACAGAGCACGTGCTTGAGAACAAGGAGTTGTTGGGCTCCATGGGAAGCACCGACAGAGGCAGAAACAGATGTTTCAGTAACCAAAGTCAAATCAACATTCAGGCTAACCTCAATTAACTGTGTGAAACCCAGCTGCCCAGAACCCTGATCCCCCAATAACCTTGCTACCAAAGTAAGTACACCACTGCCATCTAGAAGGGTCCAACTCATAGTGGCCCTAGAGGTCAGAGTAGAACTGCCCCATAGGGTTTCCAAGGAGTGCCTAGCAGAGTTGAACTACCAACCTTTTGGTTAGCAGACATAGCACTTAACCTGCTACGCCACCCGAGTATATGGGCTTTTAATGAAAGATTCTGACCTACAATTTATAGGTGTCACAAAGTTAGATGCCCACGTAAGCCATAAAAACGTGAATAAGGTGGGGTGCAAGACAGTGGGAGTGAGGAGAGTTGGAGTGAACCATGGGGCTCATTCTCTGTCATGGCAGACAGCTGCCATTGAACTCTAGCAGAATGTTGTCAGGTTGGAACAATTGTCAGAGCTTTCTGATTTTCCAAAGAATGAAGAAGACGCAGGTTTTTAAAATATGACATCTCATGACTTTGAAATGGCCATGGACTGAAGTGGGGTTTTTAAAGCTTTACTGAGGTATAATTCACCTACCATCAAATGCACATATTTTGAGTATACAGTTTAACTGTGTTTATAAATGTAGATACCCTCATAACTACCACCAGCTCAAGATATAGAACATTTTCATACCCTCACACAGATTCCTAATCAATCCACTGGTCACTCCAGCCCCAAACAATCAAGGATCTCCTCTCTGCCACCATAGTTTGCATTTCCAGGGCTTCATATCAATGGAATCATTTAGTATGTACTCTCTTTTGTCCAGCTTCTTTTACTCAGCAGAATATTTTGTTAAATATCCGTCCATGTTGTGAGTTGCCATCCTGCTCCATGGGGTTTTCAGAGGCTGATTTTTCAAAAGTAGATTGTCAGGCCTTTCTTCCAAGGGGCTACTGGCTAGACTTGAACCTCTGATATTTTGGCTAGCGGCTGAGCATGTTAACAGTTTGCACCACCTAAGAATCCCATTCATGTTGTAGCGTGTATCAGTAGTTTATCCATTTGTTTATTGCAGAATAGTATTCCATCTTGTGGGTTGCTACCCTTTGCATATTTATTCACCTATTGATGGATGTGTGGACTGTTACTAGTTTGGGGCTATTATGAATAAGGCTGTACAGAGCATTTATTTACACAGTCTTTGTGTGGATAAATTCCATTTTCTCAGGCAAGTAAGAGTAGACTTGCTGAGTCGGTGTCATAAGAAACCACCAAACTGTTTTCCAAAGTGGCTGTACCATGTTGCATTCCCCTCAGCCGTGTATGGGAGTTCTGGTTGCTCCACACCCTCCTCAACACTAGGTGTCATCACTCTTTCTGGTGAGTGTGTAATGATGTCTCATTGTGGTTGTCATTTGCATTTCCCTAATGACTAACAATGTTGAGCATTCTTTTTTGTGTTGATGGACCACTGATGTATCGTCTTTTATGAAATGTCTTCAAATCTCTTGCCTGTTTTTTTTGGTCAGGCTTGTCTTCTCATTACTGAGTTGTAAGGGTTCTTTACATATTCTGCATTCCAGTTCTTTGTTAGATACATGTGTGCACGCACGTGTGTGTGTGTGTGTGTGTGTGTGTGTATAAAACAAATATTTTCTCCTACTGGCTCTGTCTTTTGTCTTCTTAAAATTGGTTTTTTGAAGAACGAATCATTTTAATTTGGATGAAGTACAGTCAATCTGTTTTGTTTTTTCTCCATATATATAGTTCATGCTTGTAGTGTTCTCTTTAAAAATTCTTTGCCTACCTTAAATTAGTTGCAAACATTTTCTCCCGTGTTTTCTTCTGGAGGCTTTATAGTTCTAGCTCAGACATTTAGGTCTCTTCATCCACATCAAGTTAAGTTTTGTATAAACTGTATGGTGGGAGCTGAGATTTAATTTTTCTTACGTGGACATCCACTGGTTCTGGCACTTTTGTTGAAAAAAGAAAGACAAAACTATCCTTTCTGCATTGAACTACCTTGGTACTTTTGTGTTCCTGTTTCTGGATTCCCTGTTCTGTTCCATTCATCAATTTGTCTGTCAATATTGCACTAGTACCAGACTGCCCTGATTAAAGTAAATCTTGATATCAGATAGCATGTGTCCTCTGATTTTTTCTTCTTTTTCAAGTTTTTCAGACATGTCAGATTGTTTGCATTTCAGCATGAAGTTTAGAATAGCCTTTCTGATTTCTGGAAGAAAAAAGCCATCTTCCAACATTTTTGACTACAATTCTCTCTGAAAGGGAGTGATGTTTTCTAAGAAAACAGGAACAGCTTGCATGCACAAGTTTCTGCCTTTGCTGCCAGGAACATTTACAGCAAGTGCAAGGCCAAGGTGCTGATAGTGATCTGTGACTCTGAGAGGCATGACGGTGTCCACTCTTCTGAGTCCGTAAATGGACTTAATTTTTACTTTGCTTGTTTGGGTTGGTTTAACCTGTAAACTTACTTAAACCCTTCTGCCATAAACTGTGTATGCATTACAAACACAGTCATCTCTATCACTTATGGGGTGAAAATCTAACAGGAATAAGAGAAAATTGTTTGCAGCATTTACAGATTTTCACTTGGCCAATGACCCAAGAGGCTCAACTAGTTAGGAGTTAACACACATCTGTTATTTGCCTACTATGGTCACTATTTTTGCTGCAGATAGTAATTGCTGCCTTAGTGTTTTTCTTTAAATCTTTTCTTTTTTAACTGAAGCCTATTTATCGACAGAGAGCAAAAACTAGTAGTTCTTGTCAAATTTACTCTTAAAAAAAGAGACCCAGTAAAAACAGGATGTTGTTCATTTTAGCTGGATACCATTGCCTGGCAAGGCTCTGAGCCTGAAGCTTTGTTGTTAAACCCGAAAACCGGCAAAGGTTAGAGAGGCTTCAAGAATCTGTAAGTAGCAAACCCCGGTGGCATAGTAGTTAAGGGGTATGGCTGCTAACCAAATGGTTGGCAGTTCACATCCACCAGGTGCTCCTTGGAAACTCTATGGGGCAGTTCTAGTCTACTCCTATAGGGTCAAAATGAGTCACAATCCACTGGATGGCAATGGGTTTAGTTTTGGGTTTGGTAACTACCAAACACAGACTTTCTCCTTGGCCCAAACAGAAGAATTAAAAGACTGTTGAAAAGGTACATGTCAGAGGCCCTCTGTTTATCTCTTCTGTAGCCATTTATGGGAGCTTAACTTGCTGTTTAGGGAAGGTGGTGGTTCAGTGGCAGAATTCTCAACTTCCATGTGGGAGGCCAGGGTTTGATTCCCAGCCAGTGCACCGGAAGTGCAGCCCTGCCATTCTGTCATTGGAGGCCGGAGGCTGCTGTGATGCTGTTTTAGTCAGCTAGTACTGCTCTAGCAGAAATACCATGGGTGGATGGTTTTAACAAAGAAAAGTTTATTCTCACACAGTCCAGTAGGCTACGTGTCCAAATTCAGGGTGTCTGCTGGAGGGGTTTCCCTCTGTTGGCTCTGGAGGAAGGTCCTTGTGTTGCATCAGTCTTTGCTCGGGGAACATCTTCGCACGGGAAACTCAGTTCTGAAGGGCGTGCTCTACTCCTGGTGCTGCTTGCTTGATGGTGTGAGGTTCCCAACTTGCTGCTTTCTTCCCTTTCTTTTATCCCTTGTAAGATAAAAGGTGGTGCAAGCCACACTCCAGGGAAACTTCCTTTACAGTGGTGCAGGGAGGGGACCTTTGGAAGGGATTTACAGTCCCACCCTAATCCTCCTTAACATAATCCACTCTGTTAACCACAGGCTGAATTTAGGATTTACAGCATCAGAAAATCACAGAATGGAGGGCAATCACAGAATACAGGGACTCCTGGCCCAGCCAAATTACTACACACATTTTTGAAGGACACAGTTCAACCCATGACAGATGCTGAACAGGTTTCAGCAGAACTTCTAGACTAAAATAGACTAGGAAGAAAGACCTGGTGATCTACTTTCAAAAATCAGCCAAGGAAAACCCTATGACTCACAACAATTCCATTCCATTGTACGTGGGGTCACCATGAGTCAGGGGCCAATGGCAGCTAGTCACAACGCTAGTATACCACTCACCTCTTTGTCCCTGGGGTGTTGGACTATACAAGACAGATGAATCCCTGTTGTTTTCAAGTTTACAGTTGCGGCTGATAACGTATATGAAGGACAGGTGAAACCTGATGTCTGGTAAACGTCATTGCTTTGATGTTGTTCTTTCTCCATTGAGTGTGATGTTAGCTGTAAGTTTTTCGTAAATGCCCTTCACTGTATTGAGGAGTGTTATTGTTACTCTTATAATATTTTATGGTTTTAAAATAAGGGATAGGTCCTCTGGGGAAAGGTGTGGGTTGAGTCAGCCTGTGAACTTCCTGTCTTACAACCCCAACGGCCTGAGCAGGCCCACCGAGCTTGATTCCCATCAGACAATGGTTTGACAAGTATTTTTCTGGAAAGGGAGGGTGAGGAATATTACTGTATCAGAAATTAGATCAGCAATGAACACGCTTAGGAAGGTTTAAAAGGTGCTCAGATATGACAGTCTACCATCATACACCTGTCCCTGTGGTAGGGTGCTAGTACTGTGCTGGGCGTGAGGGATACAGAGCTTCTCCCTTCAGGGAGCTTAAGAGCTCTTGGGACTGCGAAGACATGGGCACAAGTAACTGTGACACAGAGCTGAACAAGGTGAGTTTCTTTTCTGTCAAGATTCTAATGGTTGCAAGCGACAGATACCCAGTTTGGATCAGCATAAGCAAGAAAGAAAATGTATTGGTTTCCATCACTCTCAAGTCCAGGACTAAAGGGCTTCAGGCATGGCTGGAGCCAGGTGATCAGATGATGTCATCAGAAATCTCTCCCCCATTCTATGATTCTGCTTTCCTTGGAACTGGCTTCATTCTCAAGCAGGCTTCCCAGGCCAAATACCACCATTAGCCTAGTCTTAGCTAAAACACAGGGCTGTTCCTCAGTTGTTCCAGCATTGATTAACAGAATCAAGTCCCAGAGGGCCAAACTGGGTCACTTAATCATCCCCCCAAAGCTAAATAGGATGACCAAGACCCACCTAGCATCTCACACCAACTAGACTGGGGAGTGGAATTTCACTTGAGGCTGAATCAGTGGGAGAGGATGCTAGACAAGCAAGACCTGCAGTGAGCCCCAGAATGCCACCAAAGAGACAGAGGCTGTCAGAGCAGGGACAGCTTCATGAAGGAGGCAGCCTTTGGCCTGGACCTTGAAGGTTAAATACGACCAAGACTCTAGGAATGGGACTGTGGTGGTCCTGCTCTCTGAGGAAGCAGGGAGAAGGGGATAAGGGAAGAAATTATATTCTCACTTCTGGAGAACTTACCAAGTTCAAGGCTGTGTGTCTAGTATTTTGCTTAATCCTCACAAGAATGTCTTCGTGTACAGAAGAAAAGCATTCTTGGAAAAGTTCAGTATCCCTCAGCAACAGGCAGAAGGCACCACATACCCCTGAACCCATTCTCACCCACTCTGATCTGTCATCCACACAGCAGTGACATTGCTTTTTCAGATCAGTAGCCCTTGTGAGCACAGATGCAGAAATCCTCTACAAAACCCCAGCAAACTGAAGCCAGGGTATACACCACGATTCAAGTGGTACTTGTCCCAGGAAGGCAGGAGTGGTTCAGCGTTAGGAAATCATTCAGTGCAGTATACCACATTAACACAACAAAGGAAAACAACCACATGAGTGTCTCCATTGATGCAGAAAAACATTTGACAAAATCTAATGGTAAAAAGCACTCCACAAGCTGGGATTTCAAGGGAAATTCTTCATTATGATGAGGAGCATTTACAAAAGACCTATAGCTGACCTCATACTAGAGGGAGAAAGACTGAGAGCTTTGCCCTTAAGAATAGGAACAAGACAAGGATGCTCGCTTTCAGCACTGCTGTTCGGTATGGTACTGGAAGTCCTAGCCAGAGCAATTAAGCAAGAAAAAGAAACAGTATTTAAATTGTGAAGGAAGAAGTGAAACTATCCCTTTTCATTGATGACGTGATCCTATATGTAGAAAACCTCAAAAAAGCCACAAGAAAGCTACTAGAGTTAATAAATTCAGCAAAATGGCAGGATAAAACAGCAACACAGGAAAATCACCTGGGTTTTTAGACACCAACAGTAAGCATTCTGAAAAGAAAATTAAGAAGACAGTTTCACCTATTACAGAATCTAAAAAAATAAAATACCTAGGAATATGCTGAATGGGCATATGATCTCCTATGCATATTTTCATACACACACAAAAAAATTCTGAAAAGTAAAAAATAAATACCTAGGAATAAATTTAAAGAAGTGAAAGATAGACACACAAACTGTAAATCATTACTGAAAGAAATTAAAGAATATCTAAATAAATGGGAAGACATTTGGGTTTATGGATAAGAAGACTTAATATCTTCCCATAGTGTTAAGATGTCAGTATCACCCAAAGCAAGTTATAGATTCAATACAATACCCATCAAAATTCCAATAGCCTTCTTAGCAGACATGAAAAAGCCAATTCTCAAATTTGTATGGAACTACAAGAGGCCCCCAAAAGACAAAGCAGTCTTGAACAAGAAGAGCAAAGTAGGAGAGCTCACATTTCCCAATCTCAAACATATTAAAAAGCTACAGTAATCAAAACTCTGGTACTGGTATAATGATATATATCTGGTATAATATGTTGATTATATAATAGTATTCAGAGTCTAGAAATAAACTCACACATTTCTGGTCAATCGACTTTCAACAAGGGTGCTAAATCCTTTCAGTAGGGAAAGATGCTTTAATAGATGGTGCTGGGACAACTGGATTTTCACATGCAAACAAATAAAGCTGGATCCATACCTCACACCATATATGAAGAGCCACTTAAAGTAGATTGAAGATCTAAATGTAAGAACGAAAATCACAAAACTCTTAAAAGAAAACTTAATACTTTGAGGCTTACTATTTAACAATGGCTTCTTATATACAAGCAAAAGCACAAACAATCAAATACAAGATAAATAAGAGGAATTTTATCAAAATTAAAAATTTTTGTTCATCAAAGGATATTAGCAGCAAAGCAAAGGGACAGCCTCTACAATGGGAAAAAATTGGAAAGAACCGTGTATCAGACAAGGGTTTAATATCCAGAATATATAAAGAACTTCTGCAGTTGAACAAAAAGACAAACTAATTGAAAAATGGGCAAAGGACTTGAGTAGACATGTCACCAAAGAAGAAATACAAGGACACAAAAAGATGTTCACTATCCTTAGCCATTAAGGAAATGCAAATCAAAACTACAGTGAGACACCCTTGGGTCCCCTTTAAGATGGCTGTGATACAAAAAAAAAGAAAGAAAAATTAAAATGGAAAACAAAAGACGTTGGTAAGGATGTGAAGAAACTGGAACCCTTGTCCATTACTGATGGCAGTGCACAATGGTACAGCCGTTGTGGAAAACAGTTTGGAGGTTCCTCAGAAAGTTAAATGTAGAATAACCATCTGATCCAGCAATTTCACTCCTGGGGATATACCCAAAAGAAGTGAAAGCAGAAACACAAACAGATACATGTACACTGTTGTTCAAGGCTGCTGTATTCACAATGGTCAAAAAGTGGAAACAACCTAAATGTCCATCAATAGATGAGTGTATCAACAAATGTGATACATATACATAACAGAGGGTTACTGAGCCAGAACAGAGAAATGAAGTCCTGACGCGTGCTGCAACGTGGGTGAACCTTCAAAACATGATGCCGAGTGACATCAGTCAGTCCCAAAAGGCCAAATAATGTTCGATCCCACATGCATGAAACGTCTAGAACAGGCAAATGTATAGAAAACCAAGTCTATTAGTGGTTACCAGGGCAAGGAAGGAGGAAAGAGAGATTCATTGCTTGGGGGCTGTTGAGTTTCTGTGAAGGATGATGGGAAATCTGGCAGTGGATAATGGTGATGGTTGCACCCCATGAGGAAAACAATGTCCACAAATTGCACACGGAAAACGTGGTGAAATAGAAACTTTTTGTTTTACATAATTATGTATGCACACTCACCACCACAATAAAAAGGAATTTTTTTTTTTTAACCCAAATATGATACTATCACGCCCCTCTGCCTCCAGGATTCCACTTCTCCTGGAATGGAAATCCAAATTCTAACGTGGCTGCGAGGCTCTGCAGGGCATGACTCTGCACACCTCTGCAGGCTCCGCCCACCTCAGAGCCTTGGCTGGAGAGATCCCTTCCACCGAAGTGCCTTCCCCCTCTACCGCTCGTCTTCACTGGGCTGATTCTTCTGCTTGTTAACACTGACCTCCACCCTTCCTTCTTCAAGGACTCTCAGACCCAGTCAGGTCTCCTTTTTTAATAGCAATTGTGGACAACAGATGCCCAGCATTAACCTACCCTCTACACCGTTTCCTTCATTTCGTCTTCACAACAACCCTATGAGGTAGAGACTGTTATTATTGTACCCGTTATACAGATGAAGAAACTGAGGCACAGGCATAAACTGACTTGCTCATGGTCACACTACAGTACAGGGCAGAGCTGAGATTCAGAGCCAAACAGTTCACCTCCAACTCTTTATCACCTCTGCCCTTGGCTGCCTCTAGGACCTCAGAGCACAGGAACCCAAGCCTTCCCATCCCATTTATGATGATACATTTTTTGAGAGATTATTTGATTAACATCCATCTTACCCACTGTTAACATAATTACTCTAATAGTAGCTAAGCCACTGAGCACTGAGTCTGTGATAGGCATCACCCTTAGCAGTTTTGTGCATGCCCTAATTTCATCCTGTCAGCACTCCTATGTTAGATGCAATTCGTGTCCCCATTTTACACATGGAGAACCCAAGCTGGTGAAAGTCTAAGTCATTTACCCATTAGGCTGGACATTCCTGGAAGGAAGAAACTTCATGTGTTTTTTTTTCCTCATAATTCAGTCCAGAAATATTAAATCCACGCCTGGCGTATGGTAGATACTCAATAAATGCTTGTTTGATGGATGGGTAGATGGGTAGGTATGTGGGTGGGTAGGTATGTGGGTGGCTGGGTGGCTGGGTGGATGGGTGGATGGATGGATGGAGAGAAAGAAAAAGGAAGGGAGGAAGCAAAAGGGGCCGGAAAGGAATGGAAGAGCTGGAATGTCTGTCTCCAATGTCCATACTCTCTCATAGATGGAATAACCACAGATGCAAAGCTGGTATCATGTCTTATATGGCTTTCCTGTGTCTTCATCAGGTGCCACCATGCAGGTGAAAAGGTACCTGCTAAAGTGTCTGCACAGGCTGCAGAAGGGCCCCGGCTACACGTACAAGGAGCTGCTGGTGTGGTACTGTGACAACACCAACACCCACGGCCCAAAGCGCATCATCTGCGAGGGCCCCAAGAAGAAGGCCATGTGGTTCGTGCTCACCCTGCTCTTCACCTGCCTCGTCTGCTGGCAGTGGGGTGTCTTCATCAAGACCTACCTGAGCTGGAAGGTCAGCGTCTCCCTCTCCGTTGGCTTCAAGACAATGGACTTCCCTGCTGTCACCATCTGCAACTCCAGCCCCTTCCAGTAGGTGGTCTCTGGAGTGCTGAGCGCGGCTCCGCTCAGCAGGGAGGACCTCGGCACCCCCACCGCCACCCCACTCGTTTTCTCTATTGTCCAATTTTCTTCCTTCTTTTTTCCTTTCTTACAACTTTCTTTTCCTTCCTCTGCTTTTCTTTCCCCTTCTCTCCCTCATGTTCCTTCTCTCTTTTCTTCTTTTTTTTATTCCCTTTCTTTCCTTCTTTTGTTTTTTCTTTTTCTTTCCTGCTTCTTTCTTCCATTTTTGCTGCAAGTAAGATTCAAAATTCATAAACTTCCTAGACTTAAACAGAACTTAAAAAAAAAATCAAGTTCCTGGCTTCATGTATAAGGAGGCTTGGTTGCCCAGTGGTTAAGCATTCGGCTGCTAACTGTAAGGTCAGCGGTTCAAATCCACCAACTGCTCCTAGGGAGAAAGACGTGACAATCGCTTCCGTAAAGATTACAGCCTTGAAAACTCTATAGGGCAGTTCTGCTCTGTCCTATAGGCTCACAATGAGTCGGAATCAGTGCAGTGGCAGTGTTTGGGTTTTTTGTTTATTGTTCATCTTCAGGTGTGCCAACACCTACGTATTTATTCAGTGTGTATTTATTGAGCACCTACTATGTGCCAGGCACTGTTCTAGGCACTGTATCTAGGGATACAGCAGCAAACAAAACAAAGTCCCTGCCCTCTTCACAGCCTAGCAGAGAAGACATTAATTTTTTTCACAGGTATTTAATTAGTTATAATTGTGATAATTTTGTTAAAAAATCTGAACTATGCCCTGAGGGCTTGTAGTATGCCAGGCAGTATCCTGAGTGGGTTTGTTTTTTTTTTTTTTTTTTTTTTTGCTCTCCCTTTTGGTGAGGGGGGGATTTCTGTAATTCTAATCCACACAACCATCTGGGGGTAGGCAATATTGTAACAGACCCAGTTTATTAGATGAGTAAATGGAGATTCAAGGAGACACATGCACTTGCCTAAGGACACATAGTCAGAACTGCAGGATTTGAACCTAGGCCTAGTTTGACCCCAGAGTGGGTAGTTTTTGACAATTCTGCCTTGTTGGCCCTTTCCCACTTGATGACAATGCCCGTGAAGGGAACTTAGAAGGGGACCCAACCTAGTCAGGACTGGGAGAGGCAGGGAGTCAGTCAGAAACATACCCTGAGAAATAAGAAGTTAACTAGGAGGAATGGACAAAGTCCCTCAGATGGAGCACACAGCATGCGCAAAGGTCCTGAGGCAAGACATTCAAAGAATTGAAAGAAGAACCAGTGTGATTAAGCCACAGAGAACATTCTTGATGAAAAAGGGGTCCTGGGAGGGAATTCATACCTTCTAGCCACATTTCCAGCTATTAGAAAGTCCCTCATTTCTGGTAGTAGGGTCTGCTGCAGTGAATCCTCAGCCACTGTGAGAACCCTTAGTAGAGACAACGACATTCTGTGCCAGGCACTGTTCCAAGCATTCTATAAGCATCACTTCCCTGAATCGTCTCAACAACCCTCAGAGGTAAATATTTCTATATCCCCCTCCTATTTTGTAAATGAGAGAACAGATCCTTGGAAGGGCTAACCTAGTTAGGATCACACAAGTGTTAAGTGGCATCCCAGAATTCAAACCCAGAGCCCACACAATGGCCCAGGAAGTTAAACAAACAGCTGCTGTAGACAGCAGGTTGTAGTCACACCCCACTGCTGCAGCCTGCCACTGTTGCTAGTCCTCCTCTTTCTATGTGCATACCAGTGGTTTCCTTAACGGCCAGGGGACAGACAGGTGGTGTCAGAGACTGAGTATGCTGTTAGCTCTGGCCACTGTACACTTTTGTGCTAAGATTCTTGGCTTCTGTCCAGGAATAAATGGTCCTCTGCAGGGAGTCCTCCAGCTGGAGCTGGCCCACATTGCCCTGGTGACCACATACTGTGGCAGGGTCCTGGTAAATTGAGTGTGAGGTATCCGAGATGCAGGACCTGGGAACCCCCAAACGTGAGGCCTAGCAGGGACACTCCCTGGTATGGACACACTGCTCACCATTGTCAACAATGGATCCCCAGGAACTGAGAGAAGATACCAGAACCCAACCCTATAGCCCCATTGGCCTTCTCCCTCCTCAAACTGGCTCCTGTTCCCAAATCTGTCACTTGAGATCTAGCATCCTCAGGATCAAAAATGCACTACTACTCCCAACCTTCTCTGTCCCCTCTTGGAAGATCAGAACTCCTGCAACTCCTGCACACAAATGGGATGTCCCCTAAAACCAAACCCATTGCCACTGAGTGGATTCCAACTCATAGTGACCTTATAGGACAGAGTAGAACTGCCCCATAGGGTTTCCAAGGAGCACCTGGTGAATTGGAACTGCCGACCTTTTGGTTAGCAGCCAAGCTCTTAACCACTGGTATACCAGGTCTCTGGATGCACCTTGGAGCCTACCACACCCAGATTGCTGCCGCTTATCAGTAGGGCAATCTTGGAGAATCACAAGAAGTCCTAGAACCTCAGTCTCCTTAGCTTTATGTGGGGATTGTGGTGAAATTGTGATAAACAAGAAGTAAAATAGTACACAGCAAGCCCCTAGTACCTGGCACGTGGTAATAGTCAATAACTGTGAGCTACACATGAGGACCAACAATTAAGTCCATGAACGTAATTGTCCCAAGTGCTACACACCTCACTGCTGATTATCACTATGGTCACCTTCCAAGCACTCCCCTTGGGAAGCTATGCACTGAGACCAGCACCTAGTCCACCCTTCAAAGCAGTTTTGGAGCTCGTTCTGGAATGGCCATTGCACACAGTGGCATGGTGGCAAGTTCATGAACTTAACTGTAGAGTTGTCTGTGAGGGAGTTTTTAGCCAGTACACAAATAACTGTATCAGAACACCATCCCTACTCACCTGATCGGGCTCCCAGTGACTTTTTTATTTACCCGGAGATAAAGGAAGACATTCTGAACATCAAGGATGATACAACGGCAGCTCTGATGGCCATTCCAGAAAAAGAATCCTGAAATTGCTTTGAAGAGTGGACTAGGCACTGGCATCCATGCACAGATTCCCAAGGGGAGTACCTGGAAGATGACTGTAGTGATATCCAGCAGTGAGGTTGTAGCACTTTTTCTAGGACGAGTTCTCAATTATGATTCCTCCCTACTACAGCATGAATTTTTTAATGAAGGAGATCCAGGCTGTCTTCTTTGCTGCTGTATTCTCTGTGCCTTGCACATAATAGGCGCTCATTAACTACCTGGTGAAGGAGTGAATGGCTAGGTGGAAGGATGCTCACATGGATAGCTGCATGGGTACTTGAACAGGGCATTCTTCTTTTGTGTTTTTTAAAAAGTAGTTTTCCACTCTTAGGACACAAATGGATTGGACTTGGCAATGCAGAGTGACCATATATTGGATGCACTGTATGGTTCTATGCGTCTATAGGATATCGTCCTGCTGACCTCTGGCTGGAGGAAGAAGAGTGGGTGGAGAGGAGGAGAAAGGAGACTTTTGGGAGGATGAGACATGTATGGAACAGAGAGGAATAGTGTGCTGTCACCGGGCAGGGAGAGCAGTGGAAGCTGCATATAGGTGGGCATGTAAATTTATATGGGAATGTACATTTTCACTCGGTCATAATTTTTTTTAAAAAGTTTTAAAATATGTATTTTATTGTGCTTTAAGTGAACATTTACAATCCAAGTCAATTTGTCAGACAAAATCTAGCACGCACACGCTGCCATGTAACTCTAGCCACTCTCCCCACCCTGTGGCAGCACACTCCTCCTTTCCACCCTGTATTTCCTGTGTCCATTCAGTTAGCTCCTGTCCCCCTTCCACACTCTCATCTCGCCTCTGGACAGGAGCTGCCCAGGTAGCCTCATGCATCTACTTAAGCCAAAAGGGACACTCTTCACCAGTATCGTTTTAAGGGTATTCTTCTTAAACGAGGCGGCAGCCACACTGGAGGCAGAGGGCATCCCAGATTCCAGTTGCCCAGCTTGACGAGCATCAAGAGGCAGCTGTCCTTTACCCCTCTGACCAGCCCTGTCCCCCACCCAGATATTCCAAAGTCAAGCATTTGCTGAAGGACCTGGATGAACTGATGGAAGCACTCCTGGAGAGGATCCTGGCTCCTGAGTCAAGTCAAGCCAATGCCACCAGTGCCCTGAACTTCACTATCTGGAACCACACACCCCTGGTCCTCATTGATGAACGAAACCCAGACCACCCAGTGGTTGTCGACCTCTTTGAGGAAAACTACAACAATTCAGCCAGTGGCAACTCAACATCAGAGAGGCTCTGCCAAGCCCAGGAATGCAAAGTGGCCATGAAACTAGTAAGTGGTTCCCAGGCACATGCCAAGCCATGGGCTGATGGGAATTCCTTTCCTTAAAGAACTTGGGTCTTGCTGGGAGAAAGGCAGGCTAGAAGCCATTGTCTATTTATTCACTTGCATAACTTCTTAAAAAAAAATAGAAGTAGCTAGTTTGTTAGTCTAGAGTCATGTTGGATGCAGAGGGTCTGACTTAAACCAGCTTAAGCAAATAGGAAGGTTGTCTGGTTCACATAAATGAAAAGTTCAGGATATACTGAATTCAAGTATGGCTGGATCCAGGTGCTCAGATGGTGCCGTCAGGACTCTATTTCTCTATATTGACTTTACTGTTTGGTGGGCTCTCTGTCTCTACATGGAGGGCCCTGGCAGTGCCAGCCTTACATCCCACCCACTGACTCAACAACCCCCACAGAAAAAGAGTTCCTCTTTCCCAACACCAGACCAGTTCCCTTTGAGTTTGTTTGGACTTGTGGCAAACCCATGTGTGTCAGAGTAGAACTGTTCTCCGTGGTGTTTTTGATGGCTGACCTCTTGAAAGTAGATTTTCAGGCCTTCCTGCCACAATGCCTCTGGTTGGGCTCGAACCTTCAATCTTTCTGTTAGCAGTCAGACATTAACTATTTGCACCACTCAAGATGAAAATCAGCCATTGGAAGCTGTATGGAGCCCAGGGCCAGGTCTGTTCTGTGTCTGTGTGGTGACCTGCACTTCATGTTGGGCTGATGGTGGTGACGGGGAAGGGGGCCCTGTACCTCCTGCAGGCTCAGGCCAGCCTGTTCCTCCCAGAGCAGAGGACGAAGGAGGGTATCTTGGGTTTTGACCCTCTGTGGTTCTCACAGTCTAGAGGGGCTCTGATTCTGAATGTCTTGGGAAGGGTCTGGGCCAGGATCGCTTAAAAGGTGTGAGGGGACCCAGAAGGTCTGTGTCACTGTGTGTGGCTATGTGAGTATCAGTGTGGTGACCACTTGCCTGACTCTAGGTCTGTGGGGGAAGGGATGGATATGTGTTTAAAAAACCCTGGTGCCGCACTGATTGAGTGCCCAGCTGCTAACCGAAACGTCAGTAATTCAAGCCCACCAGCCTCTCTGCAGGAGAAAGATGTGGCGTCTGCTTCTGTAAAGATTTATAGCTTTGGAACCCCACGGGGAGTTCTCCTCTGTCCCATAGTGGTGGCTGTGAATGGGTGCGAGTCCTTGCAACCATAATCTTGTGTGCGAGAAGATGAGTGTGTACATGTAAACACATCTCCCACCAGCTAAGCAGCTGGTGGCCCCAGCACCAAAGTGCAGACAGCAGAGCAGCTGGCCGAGCCCTTCTGGGACCCTTGAGCCGTGACTGGGGTGGGCAGAGGCTAGGGCTCTGCCAGCAGCCCCCACTCCCATGGAAACCCTTTTCTTGGCCTCCACAGTGCAGCTTGAACGGGACTGTGTGCACCTTCCAGAACTTCAGCAGTGCCACCCAGGCTGTGACAGAGTGGTATATCACGCAGGCCACCAACATCTTCTCCCAGGTGCCGAGGAAGGAGCTGAGGAAGATGGGTTACCCCGGGAAGCGGCTGATCCTGGCCTGCCTGTTTGGGGCTGAGCCCTGTAGCTACAGGTGAGTGCCCCGCCAGCCCCCGCCTCCGAAAGGGTTGTGCCTGGGAGCCCATCCAGACTGCCAAAGTTCAAATCCTGCCTCAGCCACTTACCTGCTGTCTGCACCACAACGTTCTATGCCTCGGTTTCTCCAGCTGGGTTTCCCAGAAGCCGGGCTTGAGACTGGAATGCACTGAAGGACCCGTGATGCCCTGAGAGCATCTAAGAAAAATGTGTAAGAGGTGCAGGATTTGAGGAAGAAGTCAGGACATGGTTTCAGATAAAGTCTAGCTTTGGCCCGACCCTCCCTTGCTCAGGCAAAACCAGTTGCCATGAGTTGATGCTGACTCATGGTGACCCCATACTTACCGGAGCAGAACTGTGTTTTGTAGGGTTTTCAGTGGCTGATTTTTGGGAAGCAGATTGCCAGGCCTTTCTTCAGAGGCACCTCTGGGTGGATTCAAACTTCCAACCTTTCAGTTAGCAACCCAGCATATTAACAATTTGTACCATCCAGGAACTCTAGGGCTGGCTTTCTGTACCACACTTCAGCCTGTCATTGCCTGTGGGTTCCTCCCCAGGAGACTGGGCTGGGTGTCCTAATTCCCAGGCAAAGGGCTCTCATCAGCCCAGGGTGATCCTGGGAGAAGGGGACACTGTGAGTAGTTAGCTTCTAGCCTCAGCAGTTGGGGTATGGGTGGACCAGCCTAATGCAGGACATCTGCTGAAGGCACCCCAGTCTACCCTCAGTTTTCTCATCTCTAAAAAAACCAAAACCAAACCTACTGCCGTCAATTCCGACTCACAGTGACCCTATTGGACAGGGTTGAACTGCCCCGTAGGGCTTCTGAGGAGTGCCTGGTGGATACAAACTGCCTACCTTTTGGTTAGCACCGTAGTACTTCACCACTATGCCACCAGGGTTTCTCATGTCTAAAAGGGGGACAGTAATCATTGTTACCTTGCAGAGTTACTGTGAAGAATAAATGAACTGGCTCATGTCAGCACTCAGAACAGGGCTACGTAAGTGTTTGCTGTGAATGTTATTTTTTGGTAACTACCCTGAGCATTCAGAGGATGGCAGGCTGTGCACATAATTAGCCCCCAAAGTCTGGTTCTTCTTGCAGCAAACTGGTCCACATGTTCCCACTTCCTCTGCCTCCCCAGATCCCAACAACCAAACCCAGGGAAACTAGCGCACAGCTAGTCCCTATATACAAACAAGACCTGTTCCTAACTGTGTCTTTAAGTCCAGTTTGTAGGTTAAGTTGGAACAGGTGCACACAGTTCCCGTTTAGCCCTACTTTGGTGCAAGAGAAAACCCTGGTGGCATAGTGGTTAAGTGCTATGGCTGCTAACCAAAAGGTACGCAGTTCAAATCCACCAGGTGCTCTGTGGTAGCTCTATGGGGATATTCTTCTCTGTCCTATAGGCTCCCTATCAGTCAGAATTGATTTGCTAGCAGGACGTTTGGGTTGTTTGGGTACAAGGAAAGTCTTGAAGCCTTTTCAATGAATTAAAAGCTGCACGTGCAGCCAGTTGTGATGAAGAGTCTATTGCATGGGTGTAGGTAGGGACAGGTAGGGCTTGGTTCAGACGTTTCAGAGTGAGGGCAAATTTACATGACAGCAAAAGGCAGGCCCACAGTCATCACCGGCAACTGCCAGTACCGGACACTGGGCAAACCAGCCACAGTTGAAGAGAATGCTGACACATTCTGAAAACTGAAACTAATGCCACTGAATGATTTGTGTAGAAATTGCCAAGTGAAAACCTAATTTGCTGTAAATTTTCATGGGAGAAAAAAAAAATCCTAGGCCTAAGAGCTCAGTTCTGTCCCCACCTCATGTGGCATCACTCAAATCTGCAGGTGTGATGAGCAGACATGTGTAGTAGGCAGGGAGGTGGTGAGCAGCAGGGGAACTGCAGAGACCCCAGGGCCCTAGCTGGCCCATGGCAGCCCCTCCAGGCGCAGGTAGACCATCCCTACCTTGTCCCCCTACCCCAACTCCCATCCCTGCCTCCTGCTTCCCTCCCCCACCTCTGACCCCCACTGCGCCCAGTCCAGTTCCCAAGAGTGACTAGCAGCTGTGCACAGGGCTTTACCCTCTCTCGGTCCAGGCCTGGAGCAGGTGGGTCTTCTTGCTGAGTCTTGCTGCTCAGGGCTTGTGACAGGCTTCAGATCTCTCTGTTCTAGGGCCGTGATGTGGCCTTGCACCCTGCTGATGAGCCTCTGCTCAGCTTTCCCAACTCATGAACAAACCTTCAGGAACTTCTACTGAGACTCTGCTGAAAGCTATGGATTCTCTGCCTCCTGAAACAGGCAGGCATTTTACATGTAATGTCTAGGAATTCTAGGCCCTTCCAGCAGAATACTCTGCTTTGGTTTAAGGAAAAGGCTCCCCTTACAAGTAAAAGGGAGTCTCTGGATGTGCAAACATTTAAGCATGAGATTAATTACCAAAAGTTTGGTGATTCGAAGCCACTCAGAAGAGAGACCTGGTGATCTTCTGAAAGGTCACAGCCATAAAAAGCCTATGGAGCACAGTTCTACTGTGACACACAGTGGGTCTGCCATGAGTCGGAGTGGACCCAAGATCCAAGATCAAATGGTTACAGGTGGAAGAATTACAAGAAGGCACCTAGCCTCATGGGACATGCCTTGTGGGCTATGTCTTGGCCCCTGGTCGCAGGCTGAATTTCAACCCCTGGTTCCTTGGCTGGGAGCCTTTTAATAAGCATACCTGGCCGCCCTGCCACCAGACTAGGGATACCCAATGGACAAGTGTCAGGTACCCAGATTCATCTCTACTCAGCTAAAAAAGAAATAGGATGCTGTAATTTCAGACCCCGCTACTCTGTAAGATATGTCCTGGACTTAGAGTAAGAGGGAGGCTGGGATAATTAGGATCTGCTAAAATCTGCTAGGACCTGCTGTCGGTCCCCACTGTGTGTCAATCTCCTCCCCATTGGGCAGGATCCTGGTGTACAAACACACAACTTTTGCATGCATGGCCCATAAACCAAGCAATGCCATGGCTTGTTCCAGTGCTGGACCAACTAGGGAACAGTGTCCATGCTGCCAAGATGGTGCTCCTCAAAGGGAGGCTGTGAGCTGAGGGTGAAGCATGGGTGGTCCCCCAAAGGGAAACTGTTAGCAGCAAACGGGAAATGGTTGGTTGATAGGTAGGCAAAACCTCTGATGTTGGCCATATAATCTCCGTGGTGTGGCCACGACTGTGGAGACACCTTAGTGAAGCGGTCAAAGGCTTGTGTTCTGGGTTCAGATCCTAACTCTGTCTTATACTGTGTGACCTTGAATGAGTGTCTTGGCCTTGCTGTGCCTCAGTTGCCTCCTCTGTAAAATCAGGGTAACCACAGGTTACCCTAGCCTACAGGTTGTTATTTATTTATTTATTTATTTTTATTTTTATTTAACATAACTGAGTGAAAATGTACATTCACATGTAAATTTACATGCCCGCCTATATGCAGCTTCCACTGCTCTCCCTGTCCGGTGACTGCACACTATTCCTCTCTGCTCCATACATGTCTCATCCTCCCAACAGTCTCCTTTCCCCTCCTCTCCGTCCACTCCCCTTCCTCCAGCCAGAGGTCAGCAAGATGATATCCTATAGATGTATAGAACCATAAACTGCTTCCAATATATGGTTACTCTGCATTGCCAAGTCCATTCCATTCCTGTCCAAAGAGTGGACCTTTGTTATAATTTATGGGAACGGGCAGCATCAGGGCCGGGGGCCATGTTCTCAGAGGAACCCCAAAACCGCTGGACCATCAATTGAGGTCTTTTAGTGGAGATCTCATGATGCACCTCTTTTTATTCTTGTGTTACCAGTGAGGCTCCTCTCTGTGAGCTCCGTCATAGCTATCACTGGTGGTGGCCGGACACCATCCGGTTCTTCTGGTCCCAGGTCGATATAGGCACCCACTCTTGTGGGTCTCTCTGTCTTCTCAGTTGTCTTTACCGCCTGCCATTTTGGCACTCGGTGAGCATCCGTTCCTGCTGAGTTGGGACCATTTGCTGTGTCCTCGGATGGCAGCTTGGCAGCTTTTAAGACCCCAGATGCCACTCACCAATGTGGGGTGCAGAGAGCTCTCTTAGCAAAATGCTAGTTGTGCCAATTGGCCTGGAATTCGCCTAAGAGCATGGTCCCCCACCCCCCACCCCAGCTACTCTATCGTTGCAGTATTGAGTTAAGATGGAAGGAGTACTCAAGTTATGCTGAAGTCCACTTAATGTTGTTCTTGTTCCTAATGTGTGCTGTCACCGCTTTCTCCCAACTAGATTTCTAGTAACTACCTAAACTAAACCCCACCCCCCTTGCCCTCCCTCCCTCCCTCCCCTCCCTTGCAGCTGTCAAAGAGTCTTTTCTTCTATACACAAGTCTGTTTTTGAGATCTTATCGTAGAGGTCTCATACAGTATTTGTCCTTTTGTCGCTGACTATTCTCACTCAACATAATGTCTTCCAGTTGAAACCAGGTTAGGAGATGTTTCCTGGAATCATCGTTATTCTTTATCATTGCGTAGTGCTCCATTGAGTATATGTACCACAGTTTACCTATCCATTCTTCTATTGTTGGGCATCTGGGTTGATTCTACCTTTTTGCTATTGTGGACTGTGCCGTGATAAACATTCTGGTGCATGTGTCCATTGGTGTGAAAGGCCTTGAATCTGTAGGATATATTCCAAGTAGTGGAATTACTGGGTCAAATGGTCAAGTTGTTTTGAATATTGAATCAGTTAATATGTATACAAGGCTGACAGTAGCTGAGCGCATTGATAATAATTATTACTCTTGCAGTAAAACCTGAGAAAGCTGGAAACTGTGTAAAGCAGAAACCTGCCAGAGAAGGAAAACACAAACATTTTCCACTAAGACAGAATGATAGAGGTGGTGAGACTGTACCCTGTCGACAGCTGGAAACTTGCAAGATCCAGAAAAACACGGCAGTCCCATCTAGTGCTGGTTCTCCTGGGTGTTGCTGTATTAGACCCATGATTGACAAGGGACTCAAATTCAGTAATGCTGCTGGCATTTACTGAGCCCAGCTATGTGCCAGGGACTATTCTGTTGTTGTTGTCAGGTGCCATCAAGTTGGTTCCAACTCATAGCAACCCCATGGACAACAGAACGAAACACTGGTTGGTCCTGCTACGTGCCCACAATCATGTTTATGCATAAGCCATTGTTGCAGCCACTGTGTCAGTCCATCTCCTTGTGGGTCTTTCTCTTTTCCACTGACCATCTACTTTACCAAGCATGATGTCCTTCTCCGAGGACCAGTCCCTCCTGACAATTTTTCTAAAGTATGTGAGATGATGTCTTGCCATTCTTGCTTCCGAGGAGCACTCTGGTTGTACTTCTTTTAGAACAGATCTGTTTGTTCCTTTGGCGGTCCATGGTACATTCAACATTCTTCTCCAGCACCACAGTTCAAAGGCATTGATTCTTCTGTCTTCCTTGTTCATTGTCCAGCTTTCTCATGCATTTGATGTGATTGAAAATACCATGGCTTAGGTCCGGTGCACCTTAGTCTTCAAGGTGACATCTTTGCTTTTCAAGACTTTAAAGGGGTCTTTTGCAGTTGATTTGTGCAATGCAATGCATCTTTTGATTTCTTGACTGCCGCTTCTATGGGTGTTGATTGTGGATCCAAGGAGAATGAAATCTTTGACAACTTCAATCTTTTGTCTGTTTATTATGATGTTGCTTATTGGTCCATTGTGAGGATTTTTGTTTTCTTTATGTTGAGATGCAATCAGTATTGAAAGCTGTGGTCTCTGATCTTCATCAGTAAGTGCTTCAAGCCCTCTTCATTTCCAGTAAGCAAGGTTGTGTCATCTGCGTAACACAGGTTGTTAATGAGTCTTCCTCCAATCCTGATGCCCCATTCTTCTTCACGTAGTCCAATCTCTCAGATTATTTGTTCAGCATATAGACTGACTAGCTATGGTGAAAGAAAACAATCCTGACGCACACCTTTCCTGACTTTAAACGATACAGTCTCCCCTAGTTCTGTTCAAATGACTGCCTCTTGATCCATGTACAGATTCCTCATGAACACAACTAAGTGTTCCGGAATTCCCAATCTTCTTACTGTTATTCATAATTTGTTATGATCCAGAGTTGAATGCCTTTGCATAGTCAATAAAACACAGATAAATATCTTTCCGGTATCCTGTGCTTTCAGGCAAGATATATCTGACATCAGCAGTGATAGTCCTCGTTCTACATCTTCTTCTGAATGCAGCCTGAATTTCTGGCAGTTCCTTGCGAAAGTACTGCTGCAGATACTTTTGAACGATCTTCAGCAAAATTTTCCTTGGATGGGATAGAACTGCCCCATAGGGTTTCCAAGGCTGTAATCTTTACAGAATCAGACTGCCACATCTTTCTTTCAAGCAGAACAACTAATGTGTTTGGACCACTGACCACTGACCACTGCGCCACTAAGCACTTCAAAATATCATTGCTGTCGAGCTGATTCCAACTCCTAGCAACCCTAGAGGACAAAGTAGAACTGCCCATTGAGTTTCTAAAGAGCACTGGGTGGATTTGAACTGCTGACCTTTTGATTAGCAGCCACAGCTCTTAACCACTGCACCACAAGGGTGTCCCTAAGACTTTACATACATAAAATTATTTTAACACTGACAGCAAACCCTTGAGAAAGATCTAGTTGTTTCTCTATTTTATAGATGATGAAATTGAAGCCCAGAGAGGTTAAGTTACGTGTCTGAGGTCCCTCAACTAGTGAGAGGAAGGACCAGGAGGTGTGGCCAGGTGTGTGGGCCAGGCCTCGCCTACGTCACTCTACCACCTCATCAGAGAGTGATATCACCATCTTCCCTCCCCACCCACCTCTCACAGACCTATTTCCCCAGCCTTTGGCAGGTGTGGGCCAAAGGTGCCACCCAACCCACCCAAGCAGAAATGTCTCAGTCAACCCAGCTCTGTACTACCCCTGCCAATTGGTCACCCACCTTCCTGAGTCAGCCTCTGATGCAGGAACTGGCCTCTCTGCCTCCCCAGGGCTGGCCTGCCTACACCATGGCCCCTGCTTCCTCTCCCTCTTGGACTAAGACCTGTCACTGAGGAATCCTGCGAAGAAAAATAGGTCAGCTGGTTGGCTCCCTGTGTCCTGAGACAGAGCTCTAATTTTCAGAGTTTCCTGTGTGCCAGGGGCTCAGGGCTTCACAAGAGTTAGTCACATTCAGTCCCCACACAATCCTTGAAGTAAATACAGTGATTATCCCCATTTTACAGATGAGGACAACAGAGGCAGAAGAGGGTAAAATGACTTCAGCAAAGTCGCCAAGCTAGTCAGGTATCAGAACCAAGACTTCACAGCCCATTGGCTCCAGTCACATGACCAGCTATATGCTCTCAATACCCTTCAATACCCTCCTGGGAGTCCTGCTCCTCCTTGGAAAGAACATCTCAGCATCCCCTTCTTCTGCTAGGGAAGCTGGGTGGCATTTGTAGAAAACGGTGCTGGCCTTAGAGTCAAGCAGACTTAGTTCCAGTCCTACCTTGGCCACCTGTAGCCTCTACTTCCTTGGCCAGGTCACTTCTCCCTGAGCCTTAGTTTCCTCATCTGTAAAATGGGCTTATTAAACTATCTGCTTCAGGGGGTTATTGTGAGAATTAGACAAGATGATGCATGTTGAAGGTTTAAAGCTGGAAAACCAAACCTGCTGCCATCAAGTTGATTCCAACTCATAGCGATCCTATAGGACAGAGTACAATTGCCCTTAGAGGGTTTCCAAGGCTTTCACCTTCACTCAAGCAGGCTGCCACAACTTCCTTCCATGGAATGGCTGGTGGATCCAATCACTGACCTTTAGTTTGCAGCCACACACTTAACCCCTGCACCACGAAAGCTTCTTTGTCAAAGGCTTAACCAGAAAACCAAACCTGTTGCCACTGAGTCTATTCCAACTCAGTCAAAGGCTTAGCACGTGGCAAATAATCAAGAAGCAGCAGCTGCAGGTTGTGCTGGTGAATGTTTCACTGTATGTTTTCACCACAAAAAAAGTGGAGGAGGGGAATTAGAAAACAAAAACAAAACAGCTGCACTATTAGGAAAATACAGGATATGTTTGGACCCTGACACAAGACTGCATGGGTTTGAATCTCAGCTCTGTGTGTTGTTGGGCAGGCAAGTTAACCTCTCTGTGCCTCAGTTTCCTCATCTGGCTGCCATGAGGATTAAGTGGTTAATACATGTCAGGTGCTTAGAACAGTATCTGGCACACGGTAAGCAATGCCTGAACTTTCTTTTGTATTTTACGTGTTTTAGGTGAAAGTTCACAGCACAAATAAGTTTCTCCTTTATAAGTGTATACAACAACTTGTTTGGTGACTTTGTTTGCAATCCCTGAAATGTGTCAGCACTCTCCCCCTTGCCTTTTACACCATGGGTTCCCCGTGTCCATTCTTCCAAGTGTCCTGTCCTTTCCTGTTTTTGCTTTTAGGCAGGTGTTGCCCATCTGGTCACGTGTACTTGACCAAACGAAGAAGCACGTTCCTCAGGTGTGTTAGTGTTTGCTCTATAGGCCTGTCTCCGTAAGCATCTTTTATATAAACTTGTTATTTTAGAATAATTTTAGATTTACAGAAAAGCGGCACAAATAGCACGCAGAGCTTCTGTATGCACCTCTCTCAATCTCCACGTTGTCAAAATTTCACATCGCTGTGGTACGTTTGTCAGAACTTGAAACCAGTACGGATACATCGACCTAAACCCAACACCATAGAGATTTCACTCCTTTTCACCCCGCTCACTCCACAGCCCCTTCCAGAAGACCACGTTTCTCTTAGTCTTCTCAAATCTGTGACGGTTTCTTGGCCTTTCCTTTGTCTTAATGACCATGACAGTTTGAGGAGGGACTGGTCAAGTACATTGTGGAAGTGTCCCTCAGTTGGGGTTCTTTTTCTCCCATGGGAGCCCTAGTGATGCAGCAGTTAAGTGCTGAACTACTTACCCTAAGTTTGGTGGTTTGCACACTACCTGCCTCTCCGCGGGAGAAAGACGTGGCAGTCAGCTTCCGTAAAGATGCATGGCCTTAGAAACTCAACTGGGCAGTTCTACTCTGTCCTATAGGGTCGCTGGGAGTCTGAATTGACTCGATGGCAACTGCTACTGTTTGTCCCATGGTTATATGCAGACCATGGACTCTGTAGGGGAAGACCACAGAGGCAACACCTGCCTCATCCCATCATATCAGGGTGCCTGCCTTCCCCAGTGATGGCCACCTTATCACTTGGTTAAGGTCACATTTACCAGGCTTCCCCACTGCCACATGTCTCTTCTGCCCTTCCTGTGCTCTGTTCTGACTTGCTAGTCCAGTCTACACTGGGGATGCTGTGGGGGGCTGAAGCATCACCTCTCCTGGAGGGGGCAGTGCATTTTATTTGGAATTCTTCTATAGCAAAGACTTGGCTCACCAACTCAATTCATTGATCTCTTCAATCATTTCTTCATTCTAGTACAAGCTAGTATGTATTCTGGTAGTGTATTTTTATGCACTGGGTTGTAATCCAATACCATGTTATTTTCTTGCTCAAATTCTTCCTTCTCTGGCGACTGGGGAGTTGGTTCCTGTGGCTCCTTGATGTGTCCTTAACCGTTTGTTGGGGCTGTATTTCTTTGCTTGAGCATCTCCTGGCTTTTTAGCATTACCAGTGGTCCAGATCTAGAATCAGTCAGTTGTCCAAGGAGCCCTGAGAGCATGGAGGCATTTGTTGTTATTATTATTAAGGTTATTGCTACTATTACTACTCGAGTTGGAGTCCTGGGGGTGCAGTGGTTAAATGCTCAACTGTTAGCTCAAAAGGTCAGCAGTTGGAATCTACTGGTCAGTCATGTGAAACACTGGGGGAAGTCAACTCTGTCCCATAGGGTTGCTGTGAGTTGGAATTGACTTGATGACAGTGGGTTTGAGTTGGGTTTTATTATTACTTATTATTACCTCAGGGATTAGGCAAATAGCTTCTGGCCTGGAAGGCCACCCCTGGCCCCTGGCCCCTGGCCCCTGGCCCCTGGCCCCTGGCCCCTGGCCCCTGGCCCCTGGCCCCTGGCCCCTGGCCCCTGGCCCCTGGCCCCTGGCCCCTGGCCCCTGGCCCCTGGCCCCTGGCCCCTGGCCCCTGGCCCCTGGCCCCTGGCCCCTGGCCCCTGGCCCCTGGCCCCTGGCCCCTGGCCCCTGGCCCCTGGCCCCTGGCCCCTGGCCCCTGGCCCCTGGCCCCTGGCCCCTGGCCCCTGGCCCCTGGCCCCTGGCCCCTGGCCCCTGGCCCCTGGCCCCTGGCCCCTGGCCCCTGGCCCCTGGCCCCTGGCCCCTGGCCCCTGGCCCCTGGCCCCTGGCCCCTGGCCCCTGGCCCCTGGCCCCTGGCCCCTGGCCCCTGGCCCCTGGCCCCTGGCCCCTGGCCCCTGGCCCCTGGCCCCTGGCCCCTGGCCCCTGGCCCCTGGCCCCTGGCCCCTGGCCCCTGGCCCCTGGCCCCTGGCCCCTGGCCCCTGGCCCCTGGCCCCTGGCCCCTGGCCCCTGGCCCCTGGCCCCTGGCCCCTGGCCCCTGGCCCCTGGCCCCTGGCCCCTGGCCCCTGGCCCCTGGCCCCTGGCCCCTGGCCCCTGGCCCCTGGCCCCTGGCCCCTGGCCCCTGGCCCCTGGCCCCTGGCCCCTGGCCCCTGGCCCCTGGCCCCTGGCCCCTGGCCCCTGGCCCCTGGCCCCTGGCCCCTGGCCCCTGGCCCCTGGCCCCTGGCCCCTGGCCCCTGGCCCCTGGCCCCTGGCCCCTGGCCCCTGGCCCCTGGCCCCTGGCCCCTGGCCCCTGGCCCCTGGCCCCTGGCCCCTGGCCCCTGGCCCCTGGCCCCTGGCCCCTGGCCCCTGGCCCCTGGCCCCTGGCCCCTGGCCCCTGGCCCCTGGCCCCTGGCCCCTGGCCCCTGGCCCCTGGCCCCTGGCCCCTGGCCCCTGGCCCCTGGCCCCTGGCCCCTGGCCCCTGGCCCCTGGCCCCTGGCCCCTGGCCCCTGGCCCCTGGCCCCTGGCCCCTGGCCCCTGGCCCCTGGCCCCTGGCCCCTGGCCCCTGGCCCCTGGCCCCTGGCCCCTGGCCCCTGGCCCCTGGCCCCTGGCCCCTGGCCCCTGGCCCCTGGCCCCTGGCCCCTGGCCCCTGGCCCCTGGCCCCTGGCCCCTGGCCCCTGGCCCCTGGCCCCTGGCCCCTGGCCCCTGGCCCCTGGCCCCTGGCCCCTGGCCCCTGGCCCCTGGCCCCTGGCCCCTGGCCCCTGGCCCCTGGCCCCTGGCCCCTGGCCCCTGGCCCCTGGCCCCTGGCCCCTGGCCCCTGGCCCCTGGCCCCTGGCCCCTGGCCCCTGGCCCCTGGCCCCTGGCCCCTGGCCCCTGGCCCCTGGCCCCTGGCCCCTGGCCCCTGGCCCCTGGCCCCTGGCCCCTGGCCCCTGGCCCCTGGCCCCTGGCCCCTGGCCCCTGGCCCCTGGCCCCTGGCCCCTGGCCCCTGGCCCCTGGCCCCTGGCCCCTGGCCCCTGGCCCCTGGCCCCTGGCCCCTGGCCCCTGGCCCCTGGCCCCTGGCCCCTGGCCCCTGGCCCCTGGCCCCTGGCCCCTGGCCCCTGGCCCCTGGCCCCTGGCCCCTGGCCCCTGGCCCCTGGCCCCTGGCCCCTGGCCCCTGGCCCCTGGCCCCTGGCCCCTGGCCCCTGGCCCCTGGCCCCTGGCCCCTGGCCCCTGGCCCCTGGCCCCTGGCCCCTGGCCCCTGGCCCCTGGCCCCTGGCCCCTGGCCCCTGGCCCCTGGCCCCTGGCCCCTGGCCCCTGGCCCCTGGCCCCTGGCCCCTGGCCCCTGGCCCCTGGCCCCTGGCCCCTGGCCCCTGGCCCCTGGCCCCTGGCCCCTGGCCCCTGGCCCCTGGCCCCTGGCCCCTGGCCCCTGGCCCCTGGCCCCTGGCCCCTGGCCCCTGGCCCCTGGCCCCTGGCCCCTGGCCCCTGGCCCCTGGCCCCTGGCCCCTGGCCCCTGGCCCCTGGCCCCTGGCCCCTGGCCCCTGGCCCCTGGCCCCTGGCCCCTGGCCCCTGGCCCCTGGCCCCTGGCCCCTGGCCCCTGGCCCCTGGCCCCTGGCCCCTGGCCCCTGGCCCCTGGCCCCTGGCCCCTGGCCCCTGGCCCCTGGCCCCTGGCCCCTGGCCCCTGGCCCCTGGCCCCTGGCCCCTGGCCCCTGGCCCCTGGCCCCTGGCCCCTGGCCCCTGGCCCCTGGCCCCTGGCCCCTGGCCCCTGGCCCCTGGCCCCTGGCCCCTGGCCCCTGGCCCCTGGCCCCTGGCCCCTGGCCCCTGGCCCCTGGCCCCTGGCCCCTGGCCCCTGGCCCCTGGCCCCTGGCCCCTGGCCCCTGGCCCCTGGCCCCTGGCCCCTGGCCCCTGGCCCCTGGCCCCTGGCCCCTGGCCCCTGGCCCCTGGCCCCTGGCCCCTGGCCCCTGGCCCCTGGCCCCTGGCCCCTGGCCCCTGGCCCCTGGCCCCTGGCCCCTGGCCCCTGGCCCCTGGCCCCTGGCCCCTGGCCCCTGGCCCCTGGCCCCTGGCCCCTGGCCCCTGGCCCCTGGCCCCTGGCCCCTGGCCCCTGGCCCCTGGCCCCTGGCCCCTGGCCCCTGGCCCCTGGCCCCTGGCCCCTGGCCCCTGGCCCCTGGCCCCTGGCCCCTGGCCCCTGGCCCCTGGCCCCTGGCCCCTGGCCCCTGGCCCCTGGCCCCTGGCCCCTGGCCCCTGGCCCCTGGCCCCTGGCCCCTGGCCCCTGGCCCCTGGCCCCTGGCCCCTGGCCCCTGGCCCCTGGCCCCTGGCCCCTGGCCCCTGGCCCCTGGCCCCTGGCCCCTGGCCCCTGGCCCCTGGCCCCTGGCCCCTGGCCCCTGGCCCCTGGCCCCTGGCCCCTGGCCCCTGGCCCCTGGCCCCTGGCCCCTGGCCCCTGGCCCCTGGCCCCTGGCCCCTGGCCCCTGGCCCCTGGCCCCTGGCCCCTGGCCCCTGGCCCCTGGCCCCTGGCCCCTGGCCCCTGGCCCCTGGCCCCTGGCCCCTGGCCCCTGGCCCCTGGCCCCTGGCCCCTGGCCCCTGGCCCCTGGCCCCTGGCCCCTGGCCCCTGGCCCCTGGCCCCTGGCCCCTGGCCCCTGGCCCCTGGCCCCTGGCCCCTGGCCCCTGGCCCCTGGCCCCTGGCCCCTGGCCCCTGGCCCCTGGCCCCTGGCCCCTGGCCCCTGGCCCCTGGCCCCTGGCCCCTGGCCCCTGGCCCCTGGCCCCTGGCCCCTGGCCCCTGGCCCCTGGCCCCTGGCCCCTGGCCCCTGGCCCCTGGCCCCTGGCCCCTGGCCCCTGGCCCCTGGCCCCTGGCCCCTGGCCCCTGGCCCCTGGCCCCTGGCCCCTGGCCCCTGGCCCCTGGCCCCTGGCCCCTGGCCCCTGGCCCCTGGCCCCTGGCCCCTGGCCCCTGGCCCCTGGCCCCTGGCCCCTGGCCCCTGGCCCCTGGCCCCTGGCCCCTGGCCCCTGGCCCCTGGCCCCTGGCCCCTGGCCCCTGGCCCCTGGCCCCTGGCCCCTGGCCCCTGGCCCCTGGCCCCTGGCCCCTGGCCCCTGGCCCCTGGCCCCTGGCCCCTGGCCCCTGGCCCCTGGCCCCTGGCCCCTTGGCCCCTGGCCCCTGGTCCCTAGCCCCTGGCCCCTGTTCTGCATCTGGCCCACAAGGGAAGAGCTGCTGTGATATTGCTTCCTACTAGGGTGCTGTGTTTCCTAGTCTGTTCTGGAAAGTGTGCAGGCCTCTGGGTCTAGCCTGGTGCCAGGAAAGTTTTGTGCAGGGAAAAATCTGACTTTGGGGCTGGAGGCAGCCTTCCTGGGAGCAGCCATGCTGTGTAAATGGTTGGCTTTTACAGCCAGACCGGGAACACAGCCCTGGGCAGGAGAGGATCCAGCCCCACCCTAATACCCTCTTGCTCCTGGGCTATTTCTGTCTGCTTCTTGGGAACACTGTGTCCCCACGCCTCTTGGGCGAGGTCCCCCCTCTCCAGAGTAGTGCCTGGCTTGAGCTGGTTTGCCCACACTGTGTCTTCCCGCGGTCCCAGCCTTGACCCCACAACACCTGCCTGCAGCTCTTTTCCCTCTGGGCCTTTGCCATGTACCTGCCCCGTGTACCCTGGCTCCTGCCCCACCCCCTGATGTGGCCACCGCCTCCTCAGCCTCAGTCTCCGCTAAAGCCTCACCTCCTTCAAGAAAACTTCCCTGACCCTCACCCCACCCCCACAAGTGAAGGAGGTATCCCGCCTCTATGCTTATCTGTATTGGTGTCCTTATCATATATTATAATTTATTCCACAAATATTTACCGAGTGTCTGTCTACTATGTACTGGGCGCTGGGGACAGAGCTGGAAGCAGAAGCAGTCAACATTTGTTGCATATGACAGGATGCTAGGCATCTAACCCCAACCTGAGCTGTACAGGGTGAGTGCTTTCATTATTCCCATATTACAGGTAGGGAAACTGAGGCACAGAGTAGTCAAGTGCCTTCCTCCAAGCTTACTGGCTATTAAGTATCAGAGCCAGAATTCACATCCAGGCAGTTCTTGGCCTCTGAACTCTTCTCCCTCAAGACAGACAAAGTCATTATCCTTATTGGCTAAGTTCTAACTCAGGAGACAGCTGAAAAGCAAGCAATAAAGAAGATATTTTCAGATATTGATGTATGTTATAAAGGGGATTTGCTTATTTACCGTTTGCTATCTGGTCAACTCTGACTTGTGATGTCCCCATATGTGTCTGAGTAGAACTGTGCCCATAAGGTTCTTAATGGCTGATTTTTTTTCCCCCAGAATTAGATTGCCTGACCTTTCTTCTGCGGTGCCTCAGGACAAATTCAAACTGCCAAGCTTTTGCTCAGCAGCCAAGCACAGAAACAGTTTGCACTACTCAGGGACTTTGAGGAAGGGGAGAAACAGGTGGCCGTGATGGGCAGTAAATGGGAAAGGAAGGCAGGAGTGAGAAGAAACCAGTTATTTGAAGAGCTGTGAAAGAATACTCCAGGCAGAAGGATGAGCATGGACAAAGGCCTGGAGTTTGGGGGCATGGTGAAGTGTCACGAGAGTGCAGGGAACAGTGGGGAGAAGGCCAAGGTGGAGAGTTTGCATTTTATTCTTCGAGTAACAAGGAGCCATTGGAAGGTTCTAAGCAGAGGTGGGCTGTGGTTTAAATCATCCCCCTGACTGCTATGCAGAGAACCTCTGGGTGGTGCAGACAATATGGTTATCATGCTTGGGTGCTAACCAAAGGCCAGAGGTTCAAGTCCGCCCAGAGGTGCCTTGGAAGAAAGGTCTGGCAATTGATTTCCAAAGAATCAGCCATTGAAAACCCTATGGAGCACAGTTCTACTCTGACGCACGTGGGATTGTCATGAGCGGGAGTTGACTTGATAGTGACTGGTAACTGACTAGTGCTCAGGAGGAAGATTTTTAGAGAGCAAGAGGGGAAACTGGGGCTTCTGCAGGAATCCAGGATTGAGCTGCTAGAGGCTTAGACCAGGGTGGGTGCCTTCATGATGGAGAGAAACAGAAAAGTTAGAGGTCCACATTGGGAAGAGAACAGCCGAGACACTGCCCTGTGTCGTCTGCCAGGCTGGACACATTAAGGGCTGCACCATCTTGTGTCCCTAGGCCAGTACCTGCCTCAGTAAATGTTGAGTGAGACAGGTGATGGCCCTTTCACACCTGGGGAAAGCAAAATTCCGTGAAGATGCTCTCTGCAGTAGTGACTGTATAATGTAGTGTCAGCAAATAGAGTTGTTTTCACTTCTGCTATGGAACTTTTCAAACAAAAAATCAGCAGAGGTTGCTAAAAAGCCCAGATCAATCAGACAGTGGCCAAGCAAGACTGCAGCCATATTGGATTTCATAGCCTGCCCTGGGATCACCTTGCTGTCAGTAGACAGAGTGAAACAAAAGACACAGGAAATAGCTTCCTTATCTGAAAATATTAAAATACACAGAAGGAGAGGGAGAGAGAGGGAGGAAGGGAAGGCGAGAGAAAGAGTGAGTGAGCAAGCCCTGGTGGAGCAGTGGTTAAGAACTCAGGCTGCTCACCAATACAATTAAGTTTGCAGTAGTTCAAATCCACCAGCTGCTCCCTGGAAACCCAATGGGGCAGTTCTCCTCTGTCCTATAGGGTCACTATGAGTCACAGCTCCACAGCAATGTGTTTTGTTTTAAAAAAAACAGGGAAAAATAATGACCTTATGGTTTTTGTCTTTTTCTATATGTTATTTTGTTGTTGTTGAGGTTATACACAGCAAAACATACACCAATACAACAGTGTCCATAGGGAAAATTCAGTGATACTGATTCTATTCTTTGAGGTGGCCAGTCATTCTCATCCTCTTTTTCTGAGATGCTCCTTCTCCATTTACATAAACTCCCTACCCTTTAAGGTTCCTGTCTCACCTTTCGAGTTGGGGTTGTCACTTTGATCCCATATACATAGTTGTTAAAAGAGCATAACAGTGCTCCCCTCTCCCTTCCTGAGCCTCTAGGTGCAGGAAGTGGAGAGCAGGAGACACTGCGGGTCCCCCTGCCCGACAGCGGGCGGCAGCGACACAGGCAGAGGTGCTGGCTGGTGGAAGCGCTGGCCGGGCTGCACCCTGCTCTCCAGCTGATGGTCTTTCTTCTAGGAACTTCACGTCCATCTTCCACCCCGACTATGGCAACTGTTACATCTTCAACTGGGGCATGACGGATGAGGTCCTCCTTTCCGCCAACCCCGGAGCCGAGTTTGGTAAGTCTTGGCCCCCGAGTCTTCACCATGAGACTTGCATCTTGCGGGGCTGAAGATAAACTCACCATCAGATGTTCAGGGTCAGTACTGAGGGTTAGACAGCCTAAAAAGGAGAGGTCGTTACTGAGTCTCTTCTGTGGGCCACAGCTGGAAGAGCAGCTGGCTCATCCAGCCGTGCTCTCACAGAACCCCGGGAGTAAGGACTGTTGTTCCCATTTTGCTGATGAGCAGAGGGAGGATTTGAAAGCAATACAGTTTGGTGGTCAGGTGCTCCAGTTCTTAATGCCTGCCTCGAATCCCAGCTCTCTCCCTTACTCAGTAAGTGATGCTGAGCATGAGACTTTACTTCCTGAAGCCTTACTTTCTCTAGTCAGAGAATGGGCACAACTAGTACTCAACAACGTCCCTGAGTCACTGTGGCATGGTGACATGCACAGTGGAAGGAAACACTGCCTGCTCCTGCACTGTCCCATGACTGGATGAGGACCAGGCTGTTGTAATCCATGGGACTGTCACTGGCTAGGGTTTTGAGTAGATCACCAGGCCTTTCTTCCTAGTCCTCTTAAGCCAGAAGCTCCACTGAAATCTGTTCAGCATTGTAGCAAGACGTGAGCGTCCACTGATGGATGAGTGGTGAATGTGCCTGCTGTGCCCAGCCACTGCTATCGAGTCAATTCCAACTCACAATGACACTATAGGACAGGGTAGAACTGCGCCATAGAGTTTCCAAGGAGCACCTGGTGGATCTGAACCACGGACCTCTTGGTTAGCAGCCACAGCGCTTAGCCACTACACCAGTGCCTGAGGTTGGTTCATCACCTGGGAATCAGAACTCGGTGTCACGCACAGAAAGCAAGAATGCATATGCAGGATGTTCTGAGAAGTTTTTGCAGAAGCTGCCCAGTAAGTGCAGAGTTCTTAGCCTCTTGGAGAAGCAGAATCACAGAGACAGGAAGCAAAGGAAGAAAGGGAAGAGAGGAAGTGGGAACCGGCTGCTGGCTGATGCTGCTTCTAACTTGAGGCTGAGGCATTGACTGGGTCCCCTGGCAAAGGCTGGCCGACTCGGGCAGGCCATGCTTTTGGGCTGTGAGCCTGGCGGGAGGGGAAGCGAACCCTCCACCCCTCAGGCCTGGCCTCCTCAGCCACTGAGAGGTATGTCATCATTCAGTGGCCTTCAGAACTGCGGGCTGAGAGTGGGGTGTGCTGGGTAGGAAAGGGACGATGGGAAGTAAGAGGGGCCCGGGTAGGAGGCTCTGCAGAGTGCGTGTCTGAGATGACGGCGGCTTGGAGTCGAGTAGCAGCCTTGGAGGAGGCAAGAAGGTTGAAGGGCTGGGTTTGGCAAAGTGGAAACAGCTTCCCCGGCAAGCCCCGGAGATGCCTTCGGCTGGAGTGGGCTAGAGCGGGGCTGGATCTCCCCTCAGCCCCACCGTGCAAGTTCAGGGAGCTCTCGGCCCACCTTCCCACAGGCCTAAAGCTGATCCTGGACATAGACCAGGAAGACTACGTGCCCTTCCTCACGTCCACGGCCGGGGCCCGGCTGATGCTGCATGAACAGAAGTCCTACCCCTTCGTTAAAGACGAGGGCATCTACGCCATGGCGGGGACGGAGACATCCATCGGGGTGCTGGTGGTATGGCCGGGTGTCCAAGGGCAGTACCCGAGGGGGTCTGAGAGAGGGAAAGTCCACTTGCTTGGCCTGAGAGCAGGGCCTCGCGCTGTGCCCGTGCCCTGACCTTCCTCAAGCGGGTCCACTCCTGCTTTGCCTTCTGGCCTGAGCCACCTGCACGGCCATCCCCTGGGGGACGTGAACGCACTCTGACGCCCCCTCTGGTGCTGCTGAGGCCTGCAGCTCTCTTTTCTCCCAGCATCCCTTGCTCTGGGTGGGTTTGATGCTTTCAAGAGTTAATAAAGGAAGGAGGTAGAGAGGGGCTTCTTGGCAGTGATCAGGGATCCCATGACAAATCCTTTCGACACAGGACAAGCTGGAACGCAAGGGCAAGCCCTACAGCGAGTGCACCATGAACGGCTCTGACGTCCCCGTCCAAAACTTCTACAGTGATTACAACACAACCTACTCCATCAAGGTGGGCAGATGGTGCGATGGGCTGGGGCCAAGGTCACAGGTCTCTGGGGGAGCTGGCCCAGCAAGGCTGGCTCTGCTGGGTGTATGTAGAGGGCTGGAGACATCTTGAGGACCAGAGGTGACCATCTCTTGGCTCCCTCTGGGCAGGTGTGCCCTCCGGGATGTCCAGGATTACAGGGATCCCACCCTGGGGTCTCCCAAAAGTGCTTATTGTGTGAGGCACTGTGTGAGAGCCTTTGCATGCATCATGTGATCCTTATAACACGTCTAATGAGGCAATAATGTCCTAATAATAGCGGTATAAATGCTATTATGACAGTCCCCTATAAATGGGGACTGTCATGTGCTAGGTGGGCCCTGTTCCTAGTACTTTGCATACACTACATCACTTCATCCTCAGCACTGCCACTACCAATTGTCACTGAGTCGATTCTGACTCATGGTGACCTCATTTGTTTCAGAGCAGACCTGCGCTCCATAGGGTCTTCAGTCACTGCTGTTTCAGAAGCAGATCACCGGGCCTTCCTTGTAGGTTTCTCTAAGTGACCTTGAACTTCCAACTTCTCCCTTAGTAGCCAAGCACATTAACCCTTTGCACCACCTAGGAACTCACATTTTACCTGAGAAGTTCCTCTTTGTATCTGACTCCAAATCCCACTCACTGCAGCTGGGGGCTCCTCTCTTATGCTGATCTCTTGAGAGGCCTCAAACTGGGCCCCAGTGAGGAGGACAGACTAAATCCTGGAAGAGATGACAGAAATGACCTCTTGCTGACACTTCCTCTTTCAGCCCAGTTGACTCTGGGGTTTGCATTGCCCTGTCCTTCTTCACATGACTTCCTTGGCAAATAAGGAAACTGAGGCACAACGTGCTAGGTGCTGCCTCCATGTTTGAGAGCCCGAGCTTGGCGTGGGCTTCCTTTTTCCTTATTCACAGTAAATTGGCCCTCCCAGGTGCCAAGCCAGCCACTATCCACCATGCCCCACCTCACAATGACCCAGTGATTTGGCCACTACCTGTCTGGAAAGGCTCCTACCTGCATGCAGGATTCTGGGAATCTTCCAAGCCTCTGGAAGGACAGACAGACAGAGCAGAAACCTCATTCCAGAAATGCCTCAGCCCTTGCTTCTTGTAGTGCAATAGCCACTCTGACCAAAGGCCTGCACTGAGACCAGGCCAGGTCAGCTGCTCTGCCAGGCCCGCCCCACCCTAAGCAGGAGCAGCCCTGGCCTGGTCCTCAGCCTCAGACCCCGAGCCTGGAAGCAGTCGGTCACTTGTCTAAAGTCACAGCTCCTGGCCTGCCCCACTGCCTCCAGGCCCAGCTCTGGCTCCTGCTGGCTTTGACATCTCGTCTCCCAGCCAGCCAGCGTTTCCTGTCCCTCAGGAGCCCACTCCTGGTGGGTTGGCCTGGGAAGGAGCAGCCAGGAGGGTTGGGGAGGGGGGAGGTGCACTCACTGTGGGAGGGGAGGATCCCAGGAGGGCTTCATGGAGGGGTGGGCCAAGTCCAGAGAGGTGGAGAACAGGCATGAGGGTGGTCACGTGAGGCACACTGGAACCTAGAGTCTGTGTGGTCAGGGCTGAGGAAACTGGATGTCTTAGTCATCTAGTGCTACTATGACAAATACCACAAGCAGATGGTTTTAACAAAGAGAAATTTGTTTCCTCACAGTAAATAGGCCAAAAGTCCAGATTCAGGGCGTCAACTCTAGGGGAGTTTCTCTCTCAGTTGGCTTTGGAGGGAGGTCCTTGTCCTCAATCTTCCCCTGGTGGAGTAGTTTTCAGGCATGGGGACCCTGGGTCCAAAGAACACTCTCTGCTCCCAGTGCTGCTTTCCGGGTGCTGTGAGGTACCCCCTACTCTCTGCTTGCTTCCCTTCATTGCTTGTTCAATAAAAGGTGGCCCTGGCCACACCCCAGGGAAACTCCCTTCTGGATCAGGGATGTGACTTTAGTACGGCAGTCACCGTCCCACCCTAATCCTCTTTAACTTAACATTACAATCAAACAAAATAGAGGACAAGCACACACTACTGGAAATCATGGCCCAGCCAAATACATACACATATTTTGGGGGGGGACATAATTCAATCCATTGGATCCTTCCTGTGGCAGGAGACAGGCACATCTAATACCCTCCTTTGTCCTTGAGGAAACTGAGGCTCAGAGCTTAATTGCTTGCCCCAGGACACAAAGTTGGTCTCTGTAACAATGGTGTGGTGGGTGCTGTTGGAGCACTTCTAACTTCACAGGAGAGAAGGAGAATCCAGATCAACAGTCCAAGGCTGATTCCTGCGAGGTGGGTTTAGACACACCTCTCTCCAGCCTGTCTACCAATTCTGACACCACTCATCCCTCCCAAGCCTTCTCCTCTTCCTCACTGTGTTTGATAATCCATTGCAATGGCCACAGAGAACTCAGAGACCATGCTCACAGCTATGGGGAAGTAACAGGTTACAGTTCAGAATTAGGAACATTCAGGATACAGTTTTTCCATCATGACACCCTCTACTCAGCTGTGCCAGCAGGCAGGCCTTTCTCTGGCCCTCAGACTCAGAGCCCTTGGCTAGCCTCTACCCTGCTTGGGCAAGTGTTACAAAGCTCTTTAGCTCGACCAAATAAGCACCCAGGCTGCCAGGAAGCCTCCTGCCCAAAAGTGCTCAGCTTTCTCACTTTGTGCGTTGCTACATCCATAGTAACCACCTTGTTCCATGAGCCAGGAAGCTCACCGTACCATCTGATGCTGGTCTGTTGGTTGCCTGCCTCTACCTTGCACTGTTTTGCACTACCTCTAGTGTTAAAGCTCTTTTCCTCTGCCATCTAGGTCTAGAAGGTTCTCAGCACAGGGGCCCCAGGTACAAAGGACATGCTCCACTACCATCTCTTCTTGGTAGTGGTGAGGCTTCCCCATTCTTCCCCTTTCTATCTCAGGGATGGCTCATTTGAAGCCTACTAGGATGGCAGGACTGACCAGTCCCCTCATTAGGGTTCCGTACACCTTATCTGCATGGTTCCACTCCCACATGGGTGCCATGCATTTTTAGCAAGCTGTCCAATCCCCTTGGTGGGCCACAAGCACCTTATCTGCAGTTTCAGCCAATCATTTGGTGGAAGTTAATAGGATCATGGCAAGAAAAGCCACGTAACAGTGACACATCACACCACATTCTCTGAGTGGACTGAAATCGGGTACATTAGGGCAGCTGGATGCTCTTTTCCCTGTTCCATTCCGAGGAGGCACCCTGCAGACACCACCAGCAGCTTACCTCCTTTTTCACCAGCTCTGAACATTGAAAGATCCTCCTCCTTCCTTTCACCAAGCTTTATCCTTCAGGAAGAGGGAGCATGGGGCAAGCTTGCCTGTCTTCCTCAGGATGTCTCAGGGTCCCAGTGTTAACAAAGCCCAGAAAGGGGGTTAGTACCCTATTCTATGAGCTGTCTAAGTGTTGGGAGTCTCGGGGAGGTGATAATGGGGAACCTACTCTTGCTGGTAGCTGAAAGGCTGGAAATTTGAGTGTATGCAGTGGCACCTTGGAAGAAAGTCCTGTCTGTCTGCTGTGGAGCCCAGGTCTACTCTGACCCAGGTGGGGTTGCCATGAGGTTGGAGTCCACTTCAAGGCAACTGGTTTTCTTGAAGTGTTTATTATTGGGGAAAGGTCACCCCTCCTCATCTGGGGCACCCCTGCTCTGAACAGTGGCGGTGGCTCAAACTCTAAGAGCTGGGCAGCTGCAGTCTGGCCAGGGTCCCTCCAGGGAGGTGGAGCAGGAGGGACAGCTGTGTCCAGAACCAGGTCTGGAGCCAGAGCTCTGCCATTTCAGCACCTCTTCCCTGCTGAACAGCACCTGCCCAGGGGCCTATGCCTCCCAGCTAGCTCCCTGGGGCTGGGCCCTAACTTCTCTGGGTCCCTTCCCCATGGGACTAGGGTGGAAACATCCTCACCACCTCTCCCTTCTCCTCTGCCCCGGCCCGTAGGGCTGTCTTCGCTCCTGCTTCCAAGACCATATGATTCAAAACTGCAGCTGTGGCCACTACCTATACCCGCTGCCCCACGGGGAGAAATACTGCAACAACCAGGACTTCCCAGACTGGGGTAAGGGGGTGCCCACACCCATCAGTGCCCTCGCCAACAGGGGTCACTATCCACAAAGCCTCTGACAGTAAAACAGAGGGCAGATCTCAAGGGACTGTCCCTGAGGCATCACTTAAGGAAATGGGGGGAAGGAAGTTGGGGACCACAGTCCCTGCCATTGACAGAGGAGGTGGCACCAAAATGACTCCAGGGTTCATGGAGGTATTAGGCCAGCCGACACCAGTGGGGGTGGATGAGACAGTGATGTCATTACACTAACAGTGCCAGTGGTTACCCAGTGCAGTAACTCGTCACCACCCTCCACTCAAGTCACCTGTTGGTCAAGTGTGGGTAGCAGGCCACAGCACTCACCATTTGGCAGAAACTAAAGATCTCTGCCTTAGCCAATGCGGGGGGAGAAGCTGGAGGGAGCCGCGGGAGGGGCTGGGCTGCTCGGAGGGGCGGGGCTGCATGACAATGAGGTTGTCCCTACATGGGGCCGGGGCCAGGTCTGGCCTGTCCACCCACAGGCAGGAGCGCAGTGTTCCCTGGCCCACCCTGTGGCTGGTGGAAGTAAGACCACCAGTTCCCCCTTGGGTATCATCAACTACTACAGGGACTGGCCAGGGCCCTCCATGGCGCCACAGCCCATTTGCACCAATGTACACCTCCTTTCTACAGGGGCCAACTCCCCTTCACATCTGGAGTCCTTAAAATGTATGCTTGAACCATACATGTGCAGGAATGTATTTGTCCTCGTGGACAAATACACTTGCGGCTGTGTGCCATGTAAGTGCCCCTGCATGCAAGGGCCAAGATGTGTGGCTGCAAGTACGCGCATGTGTGCACATTTGTATTTTCACATGCACGTATGAAAGGGCATTCTGTGTTGGTTGGGACACTGATGTGCCTGTGTGTACCTGTGCTCCGGCACAGATGTGAATTGCTTCCCAGGGTTTGCACTGGGCACTCAGGTTGGGATGCACATGTGTGTGTGTGTGTGTGCACCCTGAAGGCTGTGTGTGTTATCTCAGCACGTGTGTCCCCAGCTGTGTGCTCAATGGGTCTCTCTATGGGATGCTAGGGTGAAGGGGAGAGGGGTGAAGCTGTTAACATAAGAGAGTCCTCCAAGGACTCAAAACCTAAAGCCACAAGGGGAGGCACCCCTCTGGGCTCATGGAGGCCAGGCCTGGGAGTCCTTGTGGCCTGGAATTGAAACACTATACATGTTGGTGGGATAGAGAAGAGTCCCACTTCATTTTAAAGCCAACAGAATATACTGAGAAAAAGAGAAATCTGGATTCCTTCTAGCCACTTATCTCTTTGGACAAAGCCCCTGGGCAGGGATGAGAAAGGTGAGTGAGGGAACAGCTGCCCTGAGCCCTGCTGAGCTGAGCCCAGGATGTCCTAGAGAGGGTCCTCCAGGCCAGGCTGGGGACATCAGTGACAGGAGAGCTTGGATTGAGAACCCCCATTAAACCACATACCTCAGACCACCCAGGGCCCTGGGAATCCCTCTCTGAACACAAGGAAAGCAGAAGAGCCAGCAGCTGGCCTCTCTCCTAGCCCCTGTGCGGCCCCTGGACTCAGAGGGGGGAGGAGGGCACCTAGAGGAGGCCCTGAACTCTCAACCACCCACCTGTCCCCTCCTCAGCCTACTGCTACTCGGCCCTGCAGAGGAACATGGAGCAGAGAGAGACCTGCATCAGCAACTGCCGTGAGTCCTGCAAGTGAGTGTGGGCAAGGGAGGCCGGCCCACAGCAAGCGGGGTGTTGGGTAGTGGTGGCAGGACAGTGACAGGGTGGCCTTTCTCCTCCAGTGACACCAAGTACATGATGACCATCTCCATGGCTGAGTGGCCTTCTGAGTCCTCAGAGGTGAGACAATGGCGTGACCAAGTCCTCTAGCCACTGGGCTGGGGGACAGGCCTACAGGCTGCTTGGAGCTTTGGGGGAGGTTACCTCCTAAATTCCTCTTTCCCGCTTTCTCCTTCCCTTCCTCCCTCCCTCCTTGCTATCTTCTTTCCCTTCCTTTTTCCTTCCCTCCTTCCATCCCTCCCTCTCACAAATATTGTGCTAGGGACAAAGCAGTGGACAGGACAGACATAGTTCCTGCCCTTATGGGACTTACCTTACAGTCAGAGAGAGAGACAATATACAAAAACACAAATAGGAACATCTCAGAGTTGGATGATGGCTGTGACAGAAAGACACAGGTTGATGAGAGAGGTACCAGATATGCTTCAGGAACGGCTATCTAAAAAGGGGACAGCTGAGCTGAAACCTGAAAGATAAGACTGAGCCATCCACAGGCAGGGCCAGGAAGAACATTCCAGGCAGAGGGAACCGCAAGAACAAGGGTCAGGGGACAAGGGCTGGCAACAGTGTGGCTGGACCTACAGGGGAAGAGTACAGAGACCTGAGTTCCTGCTTCTCTCCGGTAACAGCAGCCACAACCTAGACTATGACAGTCTTCCTTTTCTTTATCCCAACACAATGTCCCCGGAGGGTTTGGGGGAGGTAAAGGGTCAGGGACTGCCTCCCCACAGGGAGCCAGGGCTGTGACGGGGAGGCACTGCTGGAGCTGTCGTTTTCTTTCCAGCTGCTTTCTTGTTTTCCAGGACTGGATTTTCCACATCTTGTCCCAGGAGCGGGACCAAACTGACAACATCACCGTAAACAGGTGAGTCGAGTTGGGGCAGGATGGGGAAGGACAGGGACAAGGAGGAACCAGAGCCTTGGGGGCGGGATTTGGCCAGAGGGCAGCTACTTGGAAACCTTCTCCCACTGATGAGAACCAGGAACAAGCCTGGAGGAGGGAAGACTTGGAGTGAGGCAGCCAAGGGATTCAGAGTCTACCACTTCCTAAAAGACACCCTGTTCTATCACCTAGCCATCTCTCTACCCATCCATCCCTCCTTCATTCATCCTCCCATTCACCCAAAACACCAAAATAACCAAACCCACTGCCGTCGAGTTGATGCCAATTCATGGTGATCCTATAGGACAGAGTAGAACTTCTCCATACAGTTTCCAAGGACTGCCTGGCGGATTCAAACTGCCGACCCTTTGGTTAGCAGATACAGCACTCAACTGCTGTGCAACCAGGGTTTCCCACCCATGTATATACCCACGTATATAGGTCTACCTCTCCATTCATGCCTGTATCCGTCTATCATTGACATCCTTCCATTCACCCACCCATCCATTTATCCACTCAGCTGTTTATGCCTTTACCCCTCCATCATCCATCTGTCCACCTACCCAGCCCTCTTTCACCTATCCTTTCATTGACCCATCCTTCCATCCACTCATCCCTCCATCATCCATCCCTTCATTTGCCCACCTTGCCACTTCTCCATTCATTGACATGAAGACACAAGATCCACAGCAACAGGAAGCTAGAGTCTAGAGAGGGCAGAGATAGGCCAACAGGTAATGAAAGACTACAGGACCCCTTGCGCAGGGCAGGGTGGGGATCCTCTGTCTACCTGAGCAGTGACAGAGGTCTGTATAGGAAGATGGCACTTGAAGTAGGAACTATTCAGATAAACATGTCCAAGAAGATATAGTTTAAGCAAAAGCATGGAGGTATGACAGCATAGGCTTTCTGAGGACCACCGGGTATAATGCAGGAGCCCACTTGGCCACCCCTCTCCGGGTGCCAGGCAGAGGGGTCTGCACACAGTAGCTGGGGGCTGGGGAGCTCTGAGCTGGTCCTTTGGTGCTGTCTCAGGCCAGAGTAGCTGCATGGTCAGGATCAGCATGAATCCAACCCTCCAAACATGGAGACTGGTCTAGTCTTCACATCCACACTTTTCCATCCTCAGCACCAGCCACCCTCGTGGCCCTCTCTCTCACTCTAGCCACCTGGAGCTAGGTCAATGCTCAGGAGTGAAAAAGACACCATCTTTCAGACTGCCAAATAGTCATACACCAGCTGCTACTTTGGGGAGTCCACATAACACCCCAATGTTCTGAACTGCTGGCTACAAATTTATTCCTTTGGGATGTCAGCCCCAATCTTGAGAATCCACATGACATCCTTATTTTCTGACCTGCTAGCACCTACTACCCCTTTGGCTTCAAAATTCTCTACAGGCACTCACAGAATTCACAGAGTATGCCACACTTGGGGGAGCCCTACTGGTACAGTGGTTGAGAACTATGGTAAGCTATGGCTGCTAACCAACAGGTCAGGAGTTCAAATCCACCAGCCACTTCTTATAAATCTTATGGGGCAGTTCTACTCTGTCCTATAGGGTCATTATGAGTCAGGATTGACTCAGTGGCAATGGGTTTTGTTTCTTTTTCTATCCAAACGTATGAGTACAGATTTATTATAGCCAAAAAGATGCAACAAAGAGATGCTCAGGACTAGGTCTGGGAGGGTTCCCACTGTGGAGCTTCCATCTTCCAAGGGACGTACTAACCCTCTCAAGAGCACACATTTTTTTTTAAAATTTTTATTTAACATAACTGAGTGAAAATGTACATTCACATGTAAATTTACATGCCCCCCTATATGCAGCTTCCACTGCTCTCCCTGTCCGGTGACAGCACACTATTCCTCTCTGCTCCATACATGTCTCATCCTCCCAACAGTCTCCTTTCCCCTCCTCTCCGTCCACTCCCCTTCCTCCAGCCAGAGGTCAGCAAGATGATATCTTATAGATGTATAGAACCATAAAGTGCTTCCAATATATGGTCACTCTGCCTTGCCAAGTCCAATCCATTCCTGTCCAAAGAGTGGACCTTTGTTATAATTTATGGAAAAGGGCAGCATCAGGGCTGGGGGCCATGCTCTTAGAGGAACCCCAAAACCGCTGAACCATCAATTGAGGTCTTTTAGTGGAGATCTCATGATGCACCTCTTTATTCTTGTGTTGCCAGTGAGACTCCTCTCTGTGAGCTCCATCGTGGCTATCACTGGTGGTGGCCGGGCACCATCTGGTTCTTCCGGTCCCAAGTCGATGTAGGCACCCACTCTTGTGGGTCTCTCTGTCTTCTCAGTTGTCTTTACCGCATGCCATTTTGGTCCTCGGTGAGCATCCGTTCCTGTTGAGTTGGGACCATTTGCTGTGTCCTCGGATGGCAGCTTGGCAGCTTTTAAGACCCCAGATGCCACTCACCAATGTGGGGTGCAGAGAGCTCTCTTAGCAAAACGCTAGTTGTGCCAATTGGCCTGGAATTCGCCTAAGAGCATGGTCCCCCGCCCCCACCCCAGCTACTCTATCCTTGCAGTATTAAGATGGAAGGAGTACTCAAGTTATGCTGAAGTCCACTTAATGTTGTTCTTGTTCCTAATGTGTCAAGAGCACACATTTTTACCAACCAGGAAGCTATCTGAGCCTCCATGTTCAGGGCTCTTATCAGCTAGTCTTGCATGACAGACTAAATCATGCCTCTAGGCCAGTTATTGGCTTCCTAGGTAAGTCTTTTCTGGTCTGGCCAGTCTCCACTCACTAACACGTTATCAGGTATAGCCAGGAAGTCCCCAATCACGGCACCCCAATTACTTCAAGCTTTAATTCTCCAGAGCCAAAGATGAAGGCCACCTGACTAAGGGTAAAACTAGGACCTTTACCCTACAGTAGCCTTTAGGAAACTGGTTGAGAAGAGGTTAAGAAAGGTGCCCACAGGATAGATGCCAGGTAGAGATGCCCTTTGTGGTCCAAAGGCCCAGAGGAGGCTAGGAAGGGCATCACTTTAGGGTCTTGCTCAGACATTACCACTTGTGGAAGTGGACCTGTGAGTAGCTCAGGCCAGAGAAGGGCTGAGGAGGACCCTGGACTGCCTTTCATGTGTGTGTCTGTGTCTGTGTCTGTGTGTCTGTGTCTGTTGTCTGTGTTGGGGAAGATGAGGCCATAGTCTTAGCCCTCTGGTTGCTTCCTGTAGGAAGGGAGCTGTCAAACTCAATATCTACTTCCAAGAATTCAACTATCGCACCTTCCAGGAGTCACCGGATAACAATGTGAGTTTGGAAGACTCTTGACACCACAGCCTTACTCTCCTTTGGTACCCTGCGGGAGTAAAGTGTCCTGAGTCCAACAGGGGACATAGAACAGTCTCTAGGAATCCCACGTTTTTTTCCTCGGGCTGAACCGATCACCCTTTCTATCCTTCACATCCAACAACCCACCTCCTAGGAACCGGGGGCCAGGCTCTAGGCAAGAATGTGTGCCTGGCCTATTCTCTGCCTGGCCTCAGCCTCCTCTCTCCACAGATTGTCTGGCTGCTCTCCAATCTGGGTGGCCAGTTTGGCTTCTGGATGGGGGGCTCGGTGCTATGCCTTATTGAGTTTGGTGAGATCATTATTGACTTCGTGTGGATCACCATCATCAAGCTGGTGGCCTTTGCCAAGAGCCTGCAGCAGAAGAAGACCCAGGCCCGCTATGCTGGTCCACCACCCACCGTGGCCGAGCTGGTGGAGGCCCACACCAACTTCAGCTTCCAGCCCGACGTGGCTGACCTTGGTCCTGACACTGGAGCCTATGCTGATGGGCAGCCTGTGCCCATCCCGGGCACCCCACCCCCCAACTATGACTCGCTGCGCCTACAGCCACTGGATGTCATCGAGTCTGACAGTGAGGGGGATGTTGTCTAGACTCTGCCCCTGCCCATCCCCAGAAGCTCAAGGACTTAGGCCTGAGAAGCCGATTGCTCATTTTTTGGTACCTTCTCTAAAGCGCCAGGACAGTAGATGTCCAAGCTCAGAACCTTGTGTCTTTGCTCACCTGCCAAAGAACCAGGGCTCCATGGGGTGCCTGCTACTGGGTGTGGGAATTGTATTCTCACCTGCTTCCTACTCACATCCCCAGACTGCCCTGGTCCTCAGCCCGGGATGTCCCCAGCCAGGCTCTGGAGGCTCCAAAACTTCCTCCTGTGAGGACAGGCCACTTCCTCTCACTAGGAACAGTGGGCCTGCATGCCATCTGTGTCTTCCTGGTCTTGGCTTGCCTCTGTGGACAGGCTCAGGGAGGGTGAGGGGCATCAGGTGTGGGGCCCTGCCAGCTGGCACATGTTCTGTTCTAGAAAATAAAAGTACAAAAGCTGAGTAGAGCTCTCTTCTTTGCTAGGGGGCCACATGGTGGGGGAGCCAGGGCAGCTTCTGTAACCTGACCCACGTCTGGGGGAGAAGAGCACCCACACTGAGTGGGACCCAGGCCTTGAGGAGGGAAGGCTCAGAAGCAGGAGCCAGCTCCCTGTGGTGATTTCTTAAGGCTCCTCTCAGGCTGTCCCTGAAGCAGTGTGCTCCTGATTCTTGCAGATCAACCTCTTTTATTTATTTATTTATTTTTTCAGACCAACCTCTTTTGATTGAAAGGAGAAAGCAAGAGAAAATACTGGAACTAAAAATCATTTGTAGTCTATCTGAAATCCAGATTTTAATTAGGCACCAACCCCACATGTTGGTTGCAGGGGAGAACTGATACTACAAGTTCACTGCTTCTTTCTCAGACATTCCATTTTAACTGGGCATTCTATGTTTTTCCTTGCTGAAGTTAGCAACCCCATGGGGCAGGTCTGCTCTGTCCTATGGCGTCGCTATCAGTCGGCAGTGACAGCAATGACAAAAACGTGGTTCCCCAAGAGACATCAGGGAGCTGCTGACAAAAAAATCATGGGTACAGACACATGACCATGCACCTCTCTACTGTGACCTGCCCGTGTCCCCTCTCCTCCTGGACTCAGGCTTCACCATTGCTCTAAGGCTAGAACACCTAGAACACCTGCGTACATTGGTCTGGAAAGCAAACAAGCTGACATCTCATAAAGCGTCCACTGTGGCAGCTGTGGCGGAAGGAGGGGCCACAGCCCTGGTGCCACTCTGGCCAAAGGCATTGCTGGGGGCTGAGTAAAGAGAGCCTAGAAGAAGCCGGGCTTCCCGGCACCCCCAGACAGGCCGGCTCCTGCGTCGTCACTGGATGGCCAGGCTGGTGTCACAACTCTTGGGAGCTGCCACACTCCTGAGAAAGCCAGAACCTGTGTCAGCCAGGATCTGTGTAAGGCGGAAGCCTGTCAGACAAGGAAATGCAGGTATTTTCTGCTAGAACAAGCCATTTAGAAAAGTGGTAAGAGCTACCTATCAAAGGCAGAAAACTTTCAAGACCTGGAAAAATGAGGCAGTCTTGTGGAGTTCTGGCTCTCACAGGTGTCACTATTATTATTATAGTCACCACATTCGCTACTACCAGTTTATTAATTGGTATATTGTATCGGAAACCCTGGTAGTCTAGTAGTTAAAGTGCTACGCCTCTTAACCAAAAGGTCAGCAGTTCAAATCCACCAGGCGCTCCTTGGACACTCTATGGGGCAGTCTTACTCTGACCCACAGGGTCACGGTAAGTTGGAATGCACTGAATGGCAGTGGGTTTCGGTTTACATTGTATCAATCACTTACCACATACTATATACCATGCCAAGTACTTTACACAGAAATATTATCCTCATTTCACCGGTAATTAAAGATGGGAGAGATGACGTAGGGCTTCCAAGATCCAGTAGGTGACGCAACTGACATTTAAACCCAAACGCCTGCCTCATTCTCTTTGTGCCAATGGTCAAAACAATACCCGTCCCTTATGGGAACCCAGAGCTTGCATATCTACTGTCACGTGATGCTTGGGGGTGCAGGCAAAATGATTATCTAGTTCCTCTTGCCAGCTATTTTAGTCACCAGTCAGTTTAAACCAGCTTAAGCTAAAAGGAAACTTATTATTTGTTGTGATAAGACTTCAAGGATTTCAGGCATGGCTGTACCCAGGGTCAGCTGGATCTGATGTTTCTCCTGCTCTTTATTTTCTTTTATTTTCTTTGTACCAATGTCCCGTTCAAATAGGTTCCCTCCACTCTCCCCAAATGTCCCCTTACTGCCTCAAGTTCCAGGCCCTATTCCCACAGCTAGCAACCCGAGAGGGAAGCAAGCTCCTTCCTCGCTATGCCAGCAATATTTCCAAGAGTGGGTCTCCATTGAGCCTGGGTCACATGCTCACCCTAAGCTGATCCCTGTGATGGGAATAGGAGATGCTGCCTGAGCTGACCTGGATGTGTATACAGAGGATAGCCTGTCACAGGCCTGGGCAAGGTTGGGTGCAGACATTTTGAAGCAGGAAGGGGAAAGAGTGGCCCCGCCCTAGAGCTGCCTGTAGTTGCTGAGGGTAGGACCAGTGTGATAGTGGGCATCAGCCTGCCACCCTCCCCTTGGGAGGTTAGGGGTCCGGGTTCAGCCCAGGAGTAGTCAGGGCCAGGCCGGATCACCTTGAGGCCTGCCTTCTACCCCAGGAGACAGACACCTGCTTAGAGCCAGATCAGGAAAGGCATGGCCTCAGTTGTTTTTTTTTTTTTTTAACACTCATGGGCAGTGGAGGTAGACATCATTTTCCTCCTGCCTTCCTCCCTCTCTTCAGCTCTGGCCTGCTGCTTTCCCAAAGCCAAAGGCACAGGCTAATGGCCCAGCTCTAGCAGCAGGCCCTGCATCCTCCAGACAGATGGAAATCCTTCTTCCCTCTGGAGCTAGGGGTGGAGACGTGCTATCCATCCTTACCTGGGTACGCATCAGAACCTTAAAAAAAAAAGCCAAACTCAGTGCTGTCAATTCTGACGCATGACAGCCCCATGTGTTACAGAGCACAGCTGCTCTACAGGGTTTTCTTGGCTGCAATCCATTGTCACTGAGTTGATTCTGACCCACAACAACCCTACAGGCCAGCAGGGAACTGCCAAGGAGCACCTGGTGGATTCAAACTGCTGACCTTTAGGTTAGCAGCCGAACTCTTAGCCACTAAGCCCCCAGGGTTTCCTTTAGGTAACAGTCAAGGGCAAACCACCGCACTACCCAAGGCAAACAGACTCACTGCCATCAACTCCACCTCTTGGTGACTTCCTGTGTCACAGAACTACTCTGTACGTTTTCTGGCCTGTCATCTTCATAGAAGCAGATGACGGGGACTCTTCTGCGGTGCTGCCGGGTGAGTCTGAACTGCCCATCAGTGGGTCAGTGACTCAATGCAAACAGCTGGCACCACACAGAGGTTCTTACACCAATTGCCACTGAGCTGATTCCAATTCACGGAGACCCCATCAGCTGGCAGGGTGTCTTTCCTTCTGGGTGCTTCCTCCCCGGCACTACTCACAACTTCCCTTCCCTGGGTTGGGGTGGTACCCCAGGTCTACAAATCATCCCGGGCAAACATAAACCCAAACCAAACTCAGTGCCATCGAGTCAGGTCCGACTCATAGTTGGAGACCCTAGAGGTCAGAGTAGAACTGCCCCACAGAGGTTCCAAGGAGCACCTGGCAGATCTGAACCGCTGACCTTCTGGTTAGCACACGTAGCACTTAACCCACTATGCCACTAGGGTTTCCAGGCAAATGCAGCAGGGATACACTCATGTCGAGGCTTCTCAAAGGAGGTCACCGCACAGCAGCAGCAGCAGCAGCACCTGGGAGCTTTTCAGAAATGCAAATTCTCAGGCCCCACTCCTAGCCCACAGACTCAGAAAAGCTGGGTGGGGCCCAGTAGCGCAGTTTTGCAAAGCCCTCCGGGAGAGTCTGGTGCTGCTCCAGTGTGAGGAAACACAGGCCTCCACCTGCAGCCTGAGCAGACAGCCCACACCTGGAAGAGGGCAGGTCTAGGACAGTGGCAACGGAAATTTCCCGCACACAGCTGGGTGCCAAGGAGAAAAGTGGAATGATGGCGTCCACGGGAACGAACTTCTAAGTCTCAGAGAGAAACAGGGTACACCAAAAGGGCTATAAGCACTCAGGAACAGGACATTAAACCAAGACGGTGTTCCCCCAAATGCGGTATAGAACAGCCCTAAACCAGAAGTATCCCCTGAAACTTTCTTAAAACCAAATGATAGTTTAGCTTAACTAGTCAAGAATGTCTATATTGAGTATTACACTTTTTTTTGAGGTTGAGTAGTTTAAAACTAACAGCAAAGAGAGTACAACAGTGTTGTCTGCAGCAGCCCATAAAAACTGGTAACAGAGGTCAACATACATTGGCTAAAAAGGAGAACACCACAATTAGGGGGCCCTCCACTACAGGATGGGGTGCTGGGCCTTTATTACCAATGGCAGTCAGTCCAAGAAATACAAGCAGTCACATTCACCATGCTTGTCCTCTAGACCAGCCACACTGTCACTGGAGACTTGGATCCAGCCACCTTCCTGGATACGCCAGAGGTCGCTCACACCTTGAGTAGGCATCTTCATAGATGGCTTGACAGATGGCTCGATAGGCAGATCAGAGGCTTGCCCCATTTCCAGGTCATAGGCAGAACCCCCATGTATGACCCCATGGTCATATACAGAGCCAGAACTACAGAGGAGGTGGCCCCTGAGATCTGCTTTCCTTCACTGTCCACAGAGTAGATGCCAAGGCTTCTGGTATACCAGCCACAGACCATGGTGCCGGTGGGCAGCCCATGCCCTTATAGTGACATACCATGTGGGGAAACAGCTTCAAGGCTGCTGCTACTGTGTCCCTTGTTTCAAAGCTCATGGATTCGGGAAGAGCCTCTCCCAGAAACTACAATCTGCTGCACCCCAGCTGTGCTGCCTAGCAGGTAAGGGCTGATCCCACTCACCGTCTTCACAGTCTGGAAGAGAATGTAAGCACCTGCCCTGGCCTGGAAGTCCACCACAAGTACGACTCCACGGAGACACTTGAAGGCCAGGGTACTGGCTCCACGAAGCATCCTGGGTCCTGGCTTCTCTAGGACACCTCATTTGGGTTCGGCCAGACTCAGTCCATCACTCGAACACCCTACACCCCGGTCCAACAGATCCTTGGGACCTAACATCATGCAGCAGCAGTTTGATAGATGAGGCAGGAACCTTAGGGGCAGTGAGTTTATGTTAGTGGGGGAAGGACAAGTCAAAGAATGTGCTGAATGTCACCGAACGGTACATGTAGAAACTGGAATTGGGGTATGTTTCGCTGTGTACAGTCTCAAGGACAGCCAAACAGATATAATTAAAAACAAATACAGAAAAAAGACAATTTTTTCCCAAATGCCCAGAAAATAGAATGCTTTAATTTCTACCTCTGCTGTAAAAGAGGTCATGCACAGAGGCCTGGAAGACTAAGGAATTTATCTTTACTGTGTGCTTACGACCTGCTGCTGCCCCCACTGTATCTCAGCAAGTCCTCAAACAATCCTATGAGACTGGTACCACGATGATGCCCTTTTTGAGGTTAGGAACTCAGAGAGGGGTAGTGACTTTCCAAAGGTCACACAGCTAAGGGTGATGAAACCAGGCGTCAAATCCAAGGGTGCTGGCTCTCTCAGACATGGGTGCAGAGGCTTCCACAGAGCTTTCCCTTCACAGCAGCAGCTCCCACTCCTTCAAGGCAGAAGCTGGGTGTGACCTATGCCAGGGACAATCTGTCATCCACCCCATGAGAAACCAAAATATTTGCCTTGGTTTGGGCTTCCAGCTGATACCCTGCTGAGGTCAGGTGAACTGGCCCCAAGGATGTGAGGATGGGATACGCGGGAGCCCATCAGACGACAGACCAGCAGGCACGGGCAGCCTGTTGGTGCTGGTTCAGGGAGGCCGAGAGGCTGGTGTGGGCAGGCTTACACCCAGGATTAGGTGCGCCTGCTCTGCACCTCCTGTGCCCAGCCCAGGAAGAGCACATGACAGTCAGGAGCACAGACTCCACAGCCCACAGTCCCCAGCTCTGACCCCTGCCCCACCACAGGGCACCTGTGTGATTACGGGAATGCTCCTTAAACCTCTTCCAACCTCAGTTTCTTTGTTCATAAAAGAGGATACCATCTCCTGCTTCCCCAGGCTTTCTAAGGTTGGCCAATGAGACAATGCAGGTGGAAGAGAAGCTGAACTTAGACCCTGGAACATAGCATGTTTTCTACTTCAACGGATGGCCCCTGGGACAGTTGGGGCAGGTTCTGGAGTCCCTGGGACAAAATCTGGAGTCCCTGCGATGTACAGTTAAGCACATGATTGCTGACCAAAACATTTCAGGTTCAAGACCACACAGAGGGGCCTCGGAAGAAAGGCCTGGTGATCTACTTTCAAACATCAGCCACTGAAAAGTCATGGAGCACAGTTCTACTCTACAAACAGGGGGCCACCACGAGCTGAAGCTCACAGCAACTGGTTTTGGTTTTCTGGTGTTGTAACAGAGCCTTCTGCCACTCCCTCCCCTCCCTTCCTCCTTGCTAACAGAACTCCAGTTGTATTCAGGGCAGACACAAACCCAGCCCAAGCAATAAATCCTGAGCGGTTTACCATGGTGGTGCACTGGTTAATGGCCTAGCTGTGAAGCAAAAGGTCAGCAGCCCAAATCCACCAGCCACCCCTTTGAAAACCCTAAAGGGCAGCTGTACTTTCTCCTACACGAACAACAGTGCGTGTGTTTCTTTCTTTTCTTTGTTTTGATCTAACTCAGTGTTTCTCAGGTGTTGGTGATTTTGCTCATCCCTGTTTCTGGAGACAATCTTGGTTGTCCCAACTAGGAGGTTCCAGTGGGCAGAGGCCAGGGATGGTGGACAGCATCCTACAACGTGCAGGACAGCTTCACAGCACTGAACTGTCCAGCCCCAAGGTCAATATGCCCAGAGATGGAGCCCTGGTGACAGCGAAGCGCCAGAAGTTGGTTCCTGACAGTGCCAGCCTCCCTCACAGCCAGGAGGACATCTGTGACCGACAAATGTTCAGAAGGCCCAGGATAAAGCCAGCTGGAGACTTCTGGAAGTGCCTTTCATTTCCTGATAGAAGGGACAGGCCTCAGCTGCCCTCCCCTCTGTCTTCTCCCCTTGAACGTGGCAGTAAACCTGAGGTCTAGGAATTGCCTCATGGTGACAAGGAATCCAGCTCAAGGGAAAGGCCAAGATCACAGGGAGGCTGGTTCTGACTCTGAGCTGCCACTGAGTTAGTGCCCTTGGCCAACCACCAGCTGACTTCTGGTTACTGAGAAAAAGTCAGTACTACTTGTTTAAGCTACTCAGATTAGTTTTTCTCTTCCTTGTGTCCAAATGCAGTGTCAACAGATGCAGATGCAGATGTTATTAACAAAAATGTGATGAAAATTCACCATCTCGTGAATTTTAAAACAGGAAAATGTCAAAGCCAAAGTCCTTAGGACAGTCTGCCAACAAGACATACGCGATCTGGTCCCTCTTCCTACTAGGCCGCTCTGCCCCAGCCATCCGGGCTGACCTTGAGCATGCCCCAGGCCTGGTGCAGGAATCCTCCCCTCCTGGCTGTGGGCCATGTGTGTCTCCCACACTTTACATCTCAGTGTTACCTAACCATCCCACCTGTCCCCCTCCCACCCGCTCCCTAGCACTTACATCTAAAAGAATCTTCTTTGTTTATCTGCCTTTTTTCTTTGTGTCCCTCTCCAGCCATCCCTATCCCATTCGTTCCCTCTTTTGCTCTCTTCCTCTCTCCTTCCCCTACTGAAAGCAGCCTACAGGAATGCAAGGACTTGACATCTTCTCACGGCCACTCCCATTCTGTGCCCTGTGAAAACACCCACACAGCACAGGGTAGGCCCTCAAACATTCAGTGAAGGAAGGAAATACACCAGTCCCCTTCCTTCCCCCAAACCTGCTGCTGCTGAGTCAATTTCGACTCACAGCAACCCTACAGGATCCTTGGTGACAGAGTGGCTAAGCACTTAGCTGCCAACAAAAAGGTCAGCAGTTTGAACCCATCAGTCACTCTCTGGAAACCTCATGTGGTAGTTCGCGCTGTCCCACAGGGTCGCTACGAGTGAAAATCAACTTGACACCAATGGGTTTGTTTTTCCTTCCATTATTAATTCCATTTTCAAGATTAGATCATTTTAGAACACATTTTTAAAAAAATCACTTAAAAAATTCTCTGATAAATACCATACCTCTAACTCACCCTTTTAGATTATGCAAATAATCCAAACTTGAAAACAAGTTCTGATGACTCTCTGGCAGATCTTGTGACCCAGTCCACCCAGGACAGCGGCCATGGCTACCTGCGCTGGCTCTGCCCCGAGGCCTAGGTGGTGGGGTCAGTAAGCCACACCACGCATGGTAGCTATGGTGGTGACGAGGCGGCGGGGAAGGCTCTTGGTGGCCTGTCTGTAATCCTCAGGCTTGGTCTTCAAGAGTGTCACGATGTTGTGAAGCGTGCGGGATGGCTGCAGGCCCAGCGCATCCATCACGTTGGTCAGATAGTCTGCGGGGGTGCAAGAGGGGACAGGCTCAGCACCAAACGGGACAATTAGGGAGCGATGTCTCCTAGCCCTGGGTACCCGCTCTGCACTCAACAGGCATGCCTTGACCCAAAGGTTTTATACACAGGATCACACCTGACCATGAGCTTGGCCTAGGTCCAGGAATTCTAATTTAACTAAGAATCACCCAACATCATCACCGCTACATACATACACTTACACCACACACACACACACACACACACACACACTCAGGCATTCATATGTGTGTACAGACACATGCACACAAACACATGCATACATATATGTGTGCTAGCATGCACATAAAGACCTGCACACTTGCGCACATGCGCACACACACCCTCTCCAGGTAGCAGGCTGAAGTAGCAAAAGACCTCCCTGAAGCCCTATTCTGGGGACTCCTAGGTGGCCAGCCCTGCTCCCCAGTGTACACCACTGAGCATATGGAGTGAACTAGGGGTCAGGAAACATACGAGCTTGTCAGAGCAGCTACCGAAGACTCCCCATGAAAACCCCACAGGGAGGGATGGACAGTATCTGAGGTGAAGGCCCAGCAGAACACAGTTCTCAGATGACAATCCCTTGAGTCACTTTTCTCTCATTTCCCCCAGACCAAGTCGGTGAGAATCTCCAAGAGGGTCACTTGTGGACTGAGCTGTGTCCCCCAAAATATGTGTGGTAAATCCTAATCTCTATGCTTGGAGCTATAACCCCATTTGGGAGGGGGTGGGCTGCTATGTTAATGAGGCAGGATTTGGTGCAGGGCATATCTTGAGTTCCTTCTTTTGAGATATAAGAGAGATTAAACAAGCAAGCCAGCAAGCAGAGATCAGGGAAGGGAGATGCCAAGCCACATGAAGATCCCGTAGGATGTGAGGCCCCGGCTCTGGGCGCTGGCTCCCAGGCTCTGTCTGGTGGCAGGCAGGCACCAAGGACCATGGGGCCCAGGCTCCTGCTCCTCAGGCGGGCAGAGCAGCAGGCAGGGCTGGGTGTGCTCCACTCCCTTGTCACGGGCTCCCTCTCACTCTGCTCCTGCCGCTGCCCTCTCAGCTGTTGCCAGCGGCTTCAGCAGCAGTAGTGGCACGAGTGAGCCTGGAAGCAGGCTCCCCTAAGCTTGTAATAGCTTTTCCCAGGGTAGGTTCATAACTGTGAGCCGTGTGTTAAGTCAGACAGTCATGAGCCGGGGACTGTCTGTCTGTAACACAGTGTTTGCACATCGTCCAATCACATAACGTCTTACCATGCAGAATGCACTGCGGACGCTGAGCGGCTCCAGGCTGTTTATGAAAGTCACTACACTGTAAGCCGTAACTCCCCATCTCCTCCTCTTGTGAGCCCTAGTAAATGCTGCTAAACTTCTGTCCCCCTATATTTGCCTGTTTGGATACTTCCTGTAATGGGGTAAACACAGTTTCCGTGTTCTTGTGTTTGCCTAGATTGTATGGTAATTCTTTTCCAGGAATTTTCCAGGAACCGAGAAAGCATTTTCCACAGCTACCATATCATTTTCTATCCCTGTGAGCAACAGACGAGGGTTCCAGTTTCTCCACACCCTTGTCAACAGCTGTTTCTCACTTGACTGATACCAGCCATCCCAGCGGCTGTCAGGTGGTATCTCCCTGTGATTCCCCATTACTTTCTTATTACCTTTTCCCTGACTGGCCTGGAGCTCCAGACAGGCTGTATCTTTCTTCACGTCTTTTTTGTTTGAGGCCCAGCTGAAAGCTAGGCCCCCAGGTGGTGCCTGCTCCATCCTGGCTGGCAGGCTGCCTCACGTCCAACTCAGAAGGAACTGCACCACCAGTCAGCAAGGCCTGTCTTCATCACAAGTTTATCCACAAATCTGTGAGCTCCACGAGTGGGCATGCCAGGAGCTGCAAATGGAAAGCCCAGGGCCTACCACGGCACGTTTTGTTTGCCCAGCAGAGTCCTTGCTTGGTTTTGTTGCAGTGCTTAATCGGAAGGTCTTCAAGGTGGCCCGGCCGTGCCACAGCCCTCACTACCCTCACTGCTCACGCCCCAGCAGCCCCACACATGAAGCCCAGCATCTTGCCCTCACCTTACACCCTTCCACTGTAAGCTCACTACGGACAGGAAGTGGCTACGCCACCGTGACTCCCGTCTCCTCCACGACGGCTGGCACAGAGCAGAGGCTCAGTCAGTGCTGCAGGAATGAACAAACAAATCTGGAGCAGCACTTCACGGGGGGGGGAACATGAAAAACTGAAATCAGGGGCGACCCCTAAATCTCACTCCACTCGGCAGCTGCAGCTGGTTCTTTCCCCCCAAGAGCCTGCCTATACTAACAGGGGACCCCAGCAAGGACCGGAGTTTCCTCATGTCTCCTCTCCAAAAGCTGGTCCCAGTGGCATGGCTGAAAGGCTGGCTGCTCCTCTGAGAACGACGCAGATGGAATCAGCATGGGTCAGGAAGCCAGGGCTGCTGGATTCCAGGCCTGGCTCCACCAGCAACCACTGGGGGGCCCTGAGGAAAGTCCTCGGGCTATCTCTTCTGGACAAGGAGAGTCTGGAGTTGAGTCTGGCTCTGGATGGGGCGCCCAGAGGCTTCTCTTTAAAGCTCCTACCACCCTCTTTACTGACCACCCTGTGAGCTGCTGCAAATGAAAAAGCAGGAGCCCGGCAGCCTGGGAAGACTGCCCTGCTGCCTGCCAGCAGTGCCCACAGCCTGGGCGCCCCCTGGGCAGCAAGGACTGAGAGTGCACGGCATGGGCGTAAGCAGGTGTGGCAAGTCTCTCTTACCTGGGAGGCAGGCTGCCGTGCTGAGGGGGCCATCAATTGGTCCTAGCCACGCGGCCTTGTCACATAACCGCTCTGTGTCTCTGGCTCCTCACAAGGACTACCAATTAAGTTCGCAAACTCATCCTAGAAAAAGTGCTATGTACCTCATTGCTGAGGATCATCATGGTGACCTTCCAAGTACCCCCCTTGGGAAGCTATGCACTGATGCCAGTGCCTAGTTCACCCTTCAAAGAAATTTTGGAACTTTGGCTGGAATGGCCATCAGAGCTGTCCTCGTATTACCCTTGATGTCCTGAATGTCATCAAAATGTCTTCCTTTCAATATTTCCTTTATCTCTGCATAAACAAGAAGTCGTTGAGGGCTAGATCAGGTAAGTAGGGAGGGTGTTCCAAAACAGTTATTTGTTTAGTGGCTAAAAATTCCCTCACAGACAACTATCCAGTTACGTTCATGAACTTGCCACCTGGCCACTGTGCACAACAGCCATTCCAGAAGGAGTTCCAAAACTGCTTTCAGGGTGGAGTAGGTGCTGGCATGGGTGCATAGCTTCCCAAAGGGAATACTTCAAAAGTCACTATAGTGATATTCAGCAGTGAGGTATGTAGCACTTAGAACAATTAAGTTTGTGGACTTAATTATTAGACCTCATATGTATCATGGAGACAGAAGAACCTTCCTGGTTGGCCCAGGATTGTAGCTCTCTGCACTCAAGAGATGCCTCTCAGGCACCCCAGCATTCCATGCGATAACTTGAGAGACACATCTCAGGCGACTGAGCGGTGACAATTGTTTTTAACTAGGACGATCTTAACAAATAGAAAGGAATTACCAAGCGAAATAAAAAAAAAACAAAATTTCTAAAAAAAATCCACGGTAGCACATCAAAAAGCTAACACTCTACTTCTAGTGTGGAAAGATAAAAGGACCATCACTTGTTTGACCACTTGGGATAACACAGGAATGACTACTGTAAAAACCATCTTACGAGGTGGTGTGTAAGTCACTGTCAAGAAACCTAATATTATAATACATTACATAAGATATATGAGTGGTATTGAATGAGCTGATCAATATGCCTCAACATATTATTTTCTGCAAAAATCTTTAGGTACCTTTGTGCAGTAGGCTTTCTATCAAGAGCGGAGCTACAGAGCTTTGGAACACTTGCCTGGCAGGCCAGATGTGGGCCTGAGGCCCCACGCCATAAGGCCATAGGAAGCAGAAGCTGAAGAGACAAACAGCCTGAGAAGTTGAGCTGCCTTAGTCTCAAAGGGTGTGGCCATGACCTCAGGGGTTTGAAAGGGGGAAGCCAGGGCTTTCCGTGTTTGTAAGGGTGGAACTGATGCTCAGCTGGGCTTTGGGTGCACCTAAAGCTGAGGGGGCAGAGTTGCTATCCAAGTCAGCCTTTCTAGGCAGAGTTGTAACACAGGGCCAGGGGTCTCCACTCAGAATCCACAGAGTGTGGCCAATACGGAGTACGGAGGGTAAGGCCATTATGTGAATGTCTCAGAAAATGTAAGAGTATTTTCAAAGCTGTGGGGGCTAACATCATGTGTTTTTTATTGTGATACTTGCACTGACAAACTGAAGATGCACCTCAGGGATTGTTTCATAAAATATCATACAAAAAACAATTACACAGTATAATATTTCAAAGATTTTGTTTTGTAAGATGTAGAAAGATATAAAATGTTAAAATACATTATTTGTATACATCTGTTTGGGTATAAAATCATTTTAAAGTAGCTGTAAGAAATCTGTCCAATTATGCAAAATCATCTCGAGTTGCTAGTTCTCCCGAGGGAAAAAGTCCTCAAGCACAAATTAAAAGCCTATGAGCAGCCAACTAAAATACTCTACTGGTCTCATCCCATCTGGAGCAAAGGAAAATGAATGAAACTAAAGGCACAAGGAAAGTATAGTCCAATGAACTAATGGCCCACAACTACCAAAATCTCCCTCAAACTGAGTTTAGCACAACTAGATGGTGCCCAGCTAAAAACCAGGACTGTTCAGCAGTCACAGACAAGGCTGGAGAAAAACACAGAACAAAATTCTAACTCACAAACTAGACCAGATTACTGGCCTGACAGAGCCTGAAGAAACTCCAAGAATGTGGCCCCGAGACATCCTGACAGCCCCTGACTGAAGTCACTCCTGAGGGTCACCCTTCAGCTGAAGACTAGACAGGCCCAGAACACAAAAGGAGACTAAATGGGCACACCAGCCCAGGGGCAAGGATGAGAAGTCAGGATGGGACAGAAGAGCTGGTAATAGGGAACCCAAAGTCAAGAAGAGGAGAGTGTTGACATGTCGTGCAGTTGGCAAGCAATGTCACAAAACAGTATGTGTATTCATTGTTTAATGAGAAGCTTGCTCTGTAAACCTTCATCTAAAGAACAACTTAAATAAATAAACAGAAGAACCCACCTCACAGGGGAGTTGTGAGGATTGCATAAGAGTACCTAGCACAGCACCTACCACGTCTGGTATGCAGTCAGAGCCTCATAAACGTTAGTTTTGATAATTATTATGTAAATAGGGCAGAAGGCCAGGTAGCTCAAGGCAGGAACTGAGTCTGTATTATTCATTTCAGCTCAGCGTAATGAGAAGCCTCTGGGAGGGGCAGACTGTTCATATCTCAGCTGCTAACTGAAAGGCTGGAAGTTCAAGTCCACCCACAGGCAGCTCAGAAGCCAGCCTGGAGCTCTACTTCCCAAAACATACTCGGAAACAACACGGAGCACATTTCTCTCTGACACATGGGAAGCAGCCAACAGTCAGAGCTGACCCAGCAGGAACCAATCAATGTCACTGAAGATCCCCTTAGTGGGTCTCAGGCTCAACAGCCCATCAAATACAGACATCTGGCCTTCAACCTACACTTTGCGAATCGGAATCTAAGGGTGTAGGACCTGGAGAATCCACACCTCCAGCAGGCTTCACAGCCAGATCCAGAGTTGACGTTATACAGCAAACTGCAGTAAGATTCCTGCCGAGGGCATCACGAGTTGTGAGGCATAAGAGCTGCCCATCCTACCACCCATCCTGTGGGCACCTACCAATGTCAGTGGCCAGCTGCTTGGTGGAATGCGGAGTCAGCTCGGGAATTTGGAGGATGACGTCACAGTAGGTCTGCATGGTGGCCCGGGCAATGGAGCCCAGCCAGTGGTCTGCCGTGTTGTCCAGCTCAGGCAGCTCATCCCCTGAGAAGGGAAAGAAGGGTGTCACCGGAGACACACACACAGAACCTGCTCAGGAAGGACCCATCAACTCACAAGAATTTCTGTTTTTTTTCTTACAGCTTGGATGGTCTATTTTATTGAGAGGGGAGTATCAGTGAGAAACGAAGCCCACTGCCATCAAGTGGATTCCAAATCAGAGGGACCCTTCGGGACAGAGGAGAACTGCCCCCTAGGGTTTCCCAGGCTGTAATTCTTCTTTTTTCATTCTAACTTTTTATTTTGTTGTTGTTGAGAACATATATCACCAATTTTAAGTTTCTCTTCACATACAGCTGAGTGACACTGACTCCACTGTTAGGCATTGCAGTTGTGCAACCGTTCTCACCCCCCTTTCTGAGATGTGCCTCGTTAACATGTGCTTCCCACCCCCTCAGGTTCCTAGCTAATCTCTAGAGGTGCTGTTAACAATTTGATGTCATGCAAGGAGTTCTTTAAAAAGCACAATATGCTCCAGGCAGACATATTTTACTAGTTAGTTAAGCTAAACTATTACTCAGTTTTAAGATGACTTCAGGGGATATTTGTCAACCCACATTTCTTACGAAGTCCTTCAGTGTGACCTGGCCCAGGACAGGCACTAAATGCACGAAGATGCCAGGAAGCTTACAGTGTGGACAAGAGGCACAGGACACGGGACAATTACTCTTAGGTCAACTGATACTGACTCAGGACAGTGAGGATTCAGAAAGGGATGCAATCAGGTGAGGCTGAATAACTGAAGAGGTTCCAAGGCCTGGGAATTAAGTCTAGCCACGCAGCCCAAAGGGATTTCTACATACAGAGAGTAAGAGGGAAGGCGGGGGCAGACCCAGGCAGAGGGGGACCCAATCAAAAGGTAGAAGGTGGGAAAACTGGCACAGGGGGAGAACAGGAGGTTCTCTGCCTCACCAGGAGGCTGAACGGCAGTGGTCGAAGCACAGGCATCCAGTCAGAACCAAGACCTGAGTTACCTCTCTGAAACCGTTTTCTTCAGGAGCCCTTTACAGCTGCTGTGGGAATTAAATCGGCGTCCATGCACAGGGCCTGCCACATACTTCAGTGCTCAATAACAGAGAGTTATTAGTGTTGTACTTATTTTGGGGGGTGTACAACATGAAACACTAGGAAATGAAGTGTTGGGAGGACAGCATTGGGTCATAGAGGGCACCTGAGAATCACATGGGTACCAAGTGCAGGAGACAGGAGGCAAATGGTGCCCAGTGAAGGTGAGACATGATCATCCGGTGCTGGGGAGTCAGTCAGGCTGTGGCAGGCCGAGCGGGAGATGGAGCAGCCACCCACACAAGAGGAGGAGGGCTTGGCCTCCTGGGGAAAGGAGGACACTTGGCAGCAGGCATAGGAAGAGGAAGATAAATCAGAGAAAAGTTAAAAAAATAAAATAAAATACAGGTGAAGCAGTGAAAAATAATACACTTAGGAGATGACAAGCAAAATACTCTTACTGTATCTTTACCAAATAATGCATGTTATATATTCTTCGAACATTATACATCACTTTCATATGCATATCATGCTAATTTTTTGAAGCCACATAAAAAAATTGGCATAACACACTTATGAAAATATCTGGGGAGGGACGTAGTGGCAAAAAAAAGTAATGCATTATTTGTGTAAAAATACTACCGATGAGGGTGATCAACAACAGTAGCAGTATATTTACACATATAAAACTCTGTAAATATATTTACAGAATATAATGTCACCATGTAACACGCTGTCTGCCCAAAGAGTGGAGCCTGAAGGACACATGGGAAGAGGAAAACACTGGTGTGTTAAGTGGTGGAGATGCAGTTTTTTCTTCTTCACTTATGATCTTAATTGTTTAATAAAACATCCATGCAACAAGTACAAACTAGAAGGTGAAACAAGAAACCAAGGAAGCAGAGCCTAGATGGTGGGTTACACACCTGCTTCCTGTGACAACTCAAATGACCAAGACGCAAAAGAACAAATGAATCCAGACATGTGGCATCCTAGGAGCTCTGAACATCAAAGAGAAAGCTGTGAAAATGCAGACACAGATCTTTCATACAGAGAGGAAGCCAAGGTGATATAAAGAAATTAAAGACTAGTTTAACTTTAGAAAAATAGGGGTAAATATTAAAATAACCACAGAGGAAACTACCAGTCCTATGCATCAAAATTTAGGAAAGAACAACAACATGAATTCTCAGCAAAAACAAAACTAAAAATACTGAAAAAGATGAAAACACATAAAAAAAGACTCAGCACAGAAAATTCAATGGAACAAAGGAATTGTCTACATGCAAAAAGACATCAAAATGACAGCACTTAGTTCATACCTATCAATAGGCACATTGAAAGTAAATGTACTAAATGTACCAATAAAGCAACAGAAAGTGGCAGATCGGATTAAAAAAACATGACCCATCTATATGCTACCTACAGGAGACACACCTTGGACTCAAAGACACAAACAAACTATAACTCAAAGGATGCAAAAAAAAAAAAAATACACAAGCTAACAACATTCAAAAAAGACCAGGAGTAGCAATATTAACCTCTGATAAAATAGACTTCAAAGTAAAATCCACCACATTGGACAAGGAAGGACATCATATAAGGATCAAGGCTCAACACTCCAGAAGGATAAAACCACATTAAAGATCTACACTCCCAACAACAGGGCTCCAAAATACATTAAAAAAACTAACCACATTGAAAACAGAAATAAACAGCTCCACAATAATAGTAAGAGACTTCAACACACCACTCTCAGTGAAGAACAGAACACCTAGGAAAAAGCTCTATAAAGACAGGGAAAATCTAAATGCCTTAGTCATCCAACTTGACCTCACAGACATACACACAACACTCTACCCAACAGCAGCCAAGTATACTTTCCTTTCCAATGCAAATGTAACTAACATTCACCAGAACTGATCGCCATATTAGGTCATAAAGTAATCCTCAACAAAATGCAAAGTACTGAAATACTACAAGGTGTCTTTTCACACCAAAAGCCGTAACAGTAGAAATCAGTAACAGAAAAGAGAAGGAAAAAAAATCAAACACATCGAAACTGAACAACTCCTTGCTCAAAAAGGAATGAACTGTACAAGAAATCAAGGACGGAATAAAGAAATTCATAGAATGAAATGAAATGAAAACACATCCTGTCAGAACCCATGGGACACAGCCAAAGCAGTGCTCAGAAGTCAATTTACCTCAACAAATGAACACGTCAAGAAGAGGGAAGGGCCCAAATCAAAGAATTAATGCTACAACTCAAACAAGTGGAAAGAGAACAGCAAAAGAACCCCTTAGGGACCAGAAGACAGCAAATAATGAAATAAAGCAGAACTGAATAAAATAGAGAACAGAAAAATGACTGAAAGAGTTAACAAGACCAAAGCTGGTTTTCTGAAAACATCAACAAAATTGGTAAACCACTAGCCACACAGACAAAAGAAAAACAGGAGAACAAGCAAACAGCTCAAATAAGAAATGAGATGGGCAATATCACAACTGACCAAACTGAAATGAAAAGAATCATAACAGAATACTAGGAAAACCTAGAGGAATAATTTAAAAACCTAGAGGAAATAAGACCAATTTCTAGAAACATAGCACCTGATGGCTTCACTAGAGACTTCTAACAAATTTCCAGAGGAGAGTTAACACCACTATTACCAAAGGTATTCCAGAGCACTGAAAAGGATAGAATACTCCCAAATTCATTCTATGAAGCCAATATAACCTTGACACCAAAACTAGGTAAACACACCACAAAAAAAGAGGAAAATTACAGACTACCATCTCTCTTGAACTTAGATGCAAAAATCCTCAGCAAAACTCTAGCCAACAGAACTCAATAACATATCAAAAAATAATTCACCATGACCAAATGGCATTCATATTTGGGATGCTAGGATGGCTCAACATTAGAAAAACAATTAATATAATCAACCACATACATCACACAGAAGACAAGGACCACTTGATGTTGTCAATCAACACAGAAAATGTACTTGACAAAGTCTAACACTCATTCGTATGAAAAATTCTCAGCAAAACAGGAATAGAAGGGACATTCCTCAACATAATAAAGAGCATCTAAGTAAAGCCAACAGTCCACATCATCCTAAATAGAGTCTACACCACTGCTGGGAATGTAGAATGGTACAACTATTTCAGAAATTGATTTTGTAATTTCTTAAAAAGCTAGAAATACAAATACCATTGTATTCAGCAATCCTATTTCTTGGAATATCCTAGAGAACTACGGGCTGTCACAAACAGATACATGTACACCAACGTTTACTGCAGCACTGTCCACAACAGCAAAAAGATGGAATCAACCTAGGTGCCCATCAACAGATGAATGGATAAACAAACTATGGCATATTCACATAATGGAATACTATGCAATGATAAAGAACAATGACAATCTTAAGAAACACTTTACAATACGGAATCATCTGGAAGACATTATGCGAGTGAAATTAGTTGCAAAAGGCAAATACTGTATGAGACCAGTAGCATATAAAGACTTCAGAAAAGTTGTAAGCACAGAAGAAAATAATCTTTGACGGGTACAAGGGTGGGGAGGGAGGGCGACGTCTATTCACAGATTAGATAATAGATAGGAATTGGGTTAGATGAAGGGTGTGACAGCACATGGTAGAAGAGAGGTTAGGACAATTGTATTATACCAAAAGCTAAAAGGTTTTCTAAATACAGCCCAGTATTTTGAAAGACACACTTGCAGGGATAGGGGTCTGGGGATCACAGTTTCAGGGGACATTTAGGCTAATTGACAATTTTTTTAAAGAAAATATTCTGGATACCACTTTGGTGAGTGGCATCTGGGGTCCCAAAAGCTACCAAGCTGCCATCTAAGTAGCATCAATTGGTCCCAATCCACCTGCAGCAGAAGAGAACAAAAGACACCAAAGACATGAGGAAAAATTATGACCCTAAAAGACAGAGGACTACATCAGCACGAGACCAGAAGAACTAGATGGTGCCCAGCCACCACCAGCGATTTGGATTTGGTTGAATGGATGTGGGAAGTACAAGATGGAAAGGAGGAGTGTGCTGTCACGGGGTGGGGGTGAGGGCAGCATAGTGTAGTTGCACAGTGGTGGGGGGTTTCAAATGGTAAATTGATTTGGATTGTAAACTTTCACTTAATGCATGATAAATTACAAAAAAAAAAAGCCAAGCTTGGTGACAAGTAAGCATAAGGATGATAATACTAATTTGGTTGCATGTTGACACTGCCAGCCTGGTTGTGACATGGCCAGAAACACAGCTAGGCATGGAGGCTGGTCTAAGGGACAAACCACATTCCTGCTGACTGCGACTTCTTGGTAGAATACCCAGGACAGCACATCATAACGGAGCAGAGGCCCAACACCTAAAGCTGAGAGTGTGAGATGGAGATGAAAGCAAACAACACAAACACAGATGAAAAGCAGAAATGAACATGGCAAGAGACTGAGGAGACACCCAGTTAAGGGTGAATAGGTAGGTACCAAACACTGACAAAGAGTCTGGGGTACCAGACCAACTTCCCAAAGGTCTGCAGGGTCCAGCACTGCCCAGGGTATATACTGCAAGGTGGGCACTGCCCTTAGAGAACTCTCCTTGCTGGGAAGAAAGCAAAGGCAGTGTGCTTCAGCCAAGGGATGTCCGAAGACAAAGAGGAGCACAGAAGTAGGAGCAAATACCTTGGCTTCAGGCTGCTGAGGACAGAGACAACTGGGTTGTTTTCCAGCAGCCATGACAGGAAAAAGTCTCCCCAAGCACAGAGTACAAAAATTGTTATAATTTTTTTTTCCTTGATAAACCCAGTAGACATGAAATGAGATGATCTCTTTGTGAAAAAATACATTCGTATATGGGCCCAGCTTTGGTTGTACAGATTCTGTCTTGTTTCTTTTGCTTAGTAATGTGATGTACATCAATGTCATTCTGGGTATAGCTGTAGTTCATTGTCAATACTACACACCACTGCACATCTACACCACACTGTACACAACCATTTTACTGTTGATTGACATTTGGGACACTTCTAGACTGAGGCTCTTACCAACCAAGTCATGATGGCCATCCTTAGAGACTTACATGGAAACACATACTAAAGGGTTTCTAGGACACACATCTAGAAGTAAAACTGCTGGGCCAAGGTACGCACACTGTCGCCTTTACTAGAAAGTGTCATACTGTTTTTCCAAAGTGGATATATCAATTTATAGTGGTAGATGACAGTATTCTAGTCTTTATTTTAGATTTCTTGATTAAAAAAATATATATATTTTATTATGCTTTAAGTAAAAGTTCAGTCCAATTTGCCATATAAAACCTTGCACACATACCACTACGCAACTCTTTAACTGCTCTTCCCCCATTTCCACCCACCCCTCCCAGCACATTTCACCTTTCTGCTCTGTGCTTCCCACATCCATTCAACCAACTCCTGCCCCCTTTCCCCCATCTCACCTCTGGACAACAGCTGCTCAGAAAGCCTCATGTATATAAAGTCAAGAAGCAACTTCTTCACCAGCATCATTCTATGTCTACAATCCAGTCCAATCTTTGTCTAAAGAGTTGGCTTCACTACCGGATTCAGCTCTGGTCTAACAGAAAGTCCAGGGGCCATCTCCTCAAGGGACCCTCCAGTCTAACTGACCATCACGTGTGGTCTTTTAAAAGAGATCTAGCTCTACACATCCAGTTTTTTCCCACTGCATCAGAGACTTTACACTGCGCTCCCTGTCAGGGAAGTCACTGGCAGCGTCCAGGCACCATCTAGTTTTTCTGGTCTCACGCTGACACAGTCTCAGGATCATAATGGTACCGTACTTCTGTCTGCTGGGCTCATATTTTCCTCATGTCATTGATGTCCTTTGTTCTCGTCTGCTCCAGGTGAATTGGGACTAATTGATGCTACTTAGATGGCAGCTTGCTAGCTTTTAAGACCCCAGATGCTACTAACCAAAGTGGTATGCAGAATGTTTTCTTAAAAAAAAACTTAGTTATGCCAATTAGCCTAGATGTTCCCTGAAACTGCAGTCCCTCGACCTCTGTCCCCACTACTCTGTTCTTCAAAATGCTGGGTTGTATTTAGAAAACTTTTAGCTTTTGGTGCAGTCCAGTTCTGCAAACAACCTTCCTTCTACTCCACGCTGTCACTCCCTTCACCTAACCCAATTCCTATCTACTATCTAATCCATGAATACACCCCTCCTTCCCTCTCCACCCTTGTAACCAGCAAAGATTATTTTCTTCTGTGCTTAAACCTTAAGTCCTTTTAACAGTGGTCTCATATAGTATATGTCCTTTGCATCTGACTAATTTAACTCAGCATGATGTCTCCCAGATGATTCCATGATATTAGATGTTGCCCAAGATCGTCATTGTTCTTTATCACTGCATACTACTTCATTGTGTGAACAGACCATAGTCTGTTTATCCATTCGTCTCCTGATGGGCACCTAGGTTGGTTCCACCTTTTTGCTATTGCAGACAGTGCTGCAATAGATATCTGTTCCTGTGACAGTCCTTAATTCTCCAGGATACATTCTAAGAAGTCAGATTATTGGATCATATGCTCTTTCTAGTCTTTTCAAGTTTATGTACATAGTCTTTATTAATGGAATCACATTGTCTATATTATTCTATAACATACTCTTCACAATATGCTGAAGATATCTTTCCGAATCATTAACTATTGTTTTCTTTCTTTTTTTCACTTAGATGACGGTTTACAGAGCAAATTAGTTTCTCATTGAACAATTAATACATGTTTGTGACACTGGTAGCCAACCCCACGACATGTCAACACTCTCCCTTTCTCACCCTTGGGCTCACCATTACCAGATTTCCTGTCCTCTCCTGCTTCTTGTTCTTGTCCCCAGCTGGTGCACCCTGTCAGGCTCATTTTGTTTTATGGGTCTGTCTAATCTTTGTTTAAAGACTGAACCTCAGGCGTGACTGCAGTTCTGAGTTAACAAGGAGCCACAGGGTCTAGTATCTTTTTTAACAGCAACATAGCATTGCACTGTGTAGATGTACCAGGATGTTTTTTAACTAAATGCTACTGTTTCAAGGCTATTTTTCTTTCCAACAGTTTGCTTTTAGTGCTGGGATGAACACTCATATAGCTACATTCATGACTATTTTTTTAGGATAAACTTTTAGCAGTAGAACTTCTGTTCTGAAAGGTTGGCATATCTTTAAGTATTTTGATCTTATGTCAAAAAGTCCTCCGGAAATTCAGAAGTGTAATTTAAATTGTTTTCCTCCATAGTTCCCAATACTAACTGTAACCACGCTGAAATATTCACACACATACACACACACACAAACAGTAAATCTGGTAAGTTGTAAAACTCTCTGTTCTTATTTTGACTTACAGCCTTGTCACAGCTGTGTCCCTAAGGGTGCCATTGGTGGGCCCCAACATTTCTTAGTCCCTACCTTATGTTGGGACAGTGTTTTCAGTGGGAGTCTGGAGAGGTGTATGTGTTAAAAGGTAAGGGTGTTGAAGACACGCCTACACATCACATCTCACCTTGCTCAGGTGGAAATGGTAGCTTCCCAGCATGCAAAGCCAACTCTAAGGCAGAATCCTCCTGCGTCACAAATGGCTCAAGATTCAGGGGAAGGGACATGATGTACTGCCCAATCTGAAACAAAACAAAGTATCGTCAGCCTGACACTGACACACACAGACAGCTACATCATGTATTATGTGAAGGCAAATGGCTAAGATACCAAACTGCTAGACCTCAGGCAACCTCAAATTTGATCTTCCCATTTTTCCAGTGTGTGGAAATACTGGTCATGGCAACACCTTAAAAAAAAAAATCAATGGTATTTGTGTATAGAGTATGGATTCAGCCTTCTTTGTTAATGGCCCTGGCACTGTTGGAATGCATTCAACACAATCTCTACCTTAAATGATGTCTGTGGCACCAATTGCACAGCCAACCTAGAATTCAAATCCTGTACTCTGAATGTGAATCTGCTTCTCACTCTACTAAGGTACCCTGGTTGCACAGTGGTTAAGAGCTCAGCTGCTAACCGAAAAGTCGGCATCGAACCCATTAAGCATGCCATGGGAGAAAGATGCGGCAGTCTGCTTCTGTAAAGAGTACAACTAGGAAAAGCTATGGGGCAGGTCCATCCTGTTCTGTAGGATCACTATGAGTCAAGATTGATTCAGTGGCAGTGGGTCTGGTTTCAGTCTCTCTCTTCTATGTGATTTAAGCAGAGGAAGGAAGGAATTTTGTTTGAAAAAGATAATTTGTAATTATAAATTAATTTTCGGGGAAAACTCTTGTTTTCAGAATACAAACTGTAGAGAATAAAGACTGACAGAACCTTGGCTGGTGTGGAATCAAAAACAGCAGAGTTAGAAAACATTTGACATAAAGCTTTCAATTACTAGTATTCACCATGAGTATATTTTAAACATTTATATTACAACTCATAACCATTTGTTTTACAGTAAATGTTTTATTTTTTTAATTATATGATTGAATGAAAATGTACATTCCCATATAAATTTGCATACTGACCTACATGCAGCTTCCACTGCTCTCCCTGCACGGTGACAGCACACTCTTCCTCTCTGCTCCATACATGTCTTATCCTCCCAACAGTCTCCTATCTTCTCCTCTCCACCCATTCCTCTTCCTTCAGTATGTGGTCAACAGGACGACCTCCTATAAATGCCTAGAACCATAAAGTGCCCACACAATATGGTCACTCTGCGTCACCAAGTCCAATCCACTGCTGTCTGAAAAGTTGACCTTACTTATGATTTACGGACAGGGGCAGCATCAGGGCCAGGGGCCCTACTCCCAGGAGAACTTGGAGGCCCCTGGACCATCAACTGCGGTCTTTTAGTGGAGATCTCAGGGTGCACCCCTATTTATACTTGTGTTGCCAGTGAGACTCAACTTTGTGAGCTCCACCGTGGCTATCACTGGTGGTAGCCAGGCACCATCCAGTTCTTCCGGTCACAAGTTGAGGTATACATCCACTCACATGGGTCTCTCTGTCTTGCAGATTCTCTTTCTCCCATGTCATTATGGACCTTGGTGATCATCTGTTTCTGCTAAGTTGGGACCATCTGCTGTACCCTTAGTGGCAGCCTGGCAGCTTTTAAGACCCCAGACATCACTCACCAATGAGGGGTGTGGAGAGACCTCATTAGCAAAATGCTAGTTGTGCCAATTGGCCTGGATTTCCCCTGAGAGCATGGTCCCTGGCCCCCCGCCCCAGCTACTCTGGCCTTGCAATATTGGGTTAAGATGGATGGAGTACACAAGTCGTGTTGAAGTCCCATTAATATTGATCTTCTTACTAATGTGTGCTGTCACGAATTTCACCCAACCAAATTTCTAACAACTATCCAAACCCTCCTCCCTCACCCTCCCATCCTCCCCACCCTTGCAGCCATCAAAGAGTCTTTTCTCTTATGCATAAATCTGCTTTTAAGTTCTTATCGCAGGGGTCTCATACAATATCTGTCCTTCTGTCGCTGACCACTTTCACTCAACGTAATATCCTCCAGTTGAAACCTGGTTAAGAGATGTTTCCTGCTATCATCGTTGTTCTTTATCATTGCATAGTGTTCCATTGAGTATATATACCACAGTTTACCTATCCATTCCTCTGTTGCTGCGCATCTGAATTGATTCCATCTTTTTGCTATTGGGACTGTACTGTGATGAACATTTGTGTGCATGTATCAGTTGGTGTGAACGGCCTTGATTCTGTAGGATATACTCCAAGCAGTGGAATTACTGGGTCAAATGGTATATCTACATCCATTATTTTAAGGTAGTGCCAGATTGCTTTCCAAAGAGGTTGAGCCATTTTGCAATCCCACCAACAGTGTAGGAGAGTTCCAGTCTCTCCACAGCCTCTCCAGCATTTAGTGTTTTGCATTTTTTGGATCATGGCCAACCTTGTTGGGGTAAGATAGTATCTCACTGTCATATAGCTAATGATTGTTTTATTTTAAAATAAGGTTTCATTTTAAATTAAGGCTTGATTTTCGGGTTATAATATAAAAAAGTAGTCTTTGAGCCTGCTGTCACTTTTTTTTTTGCTACATATTCATCCCATTACATTTATCCCAAATTACAGCTGACAATAATTCAAAGACAGAGCACTATCAAAGTAAGATCTTCTCATTTGGGACTCAGGTATCCCTAAACGGTGGCAGATGTTAGACCCAGGCACAGCACTGACTTACAGCGACTCCACCTACAAGAGGATGAAATGTCACCCCGTCATGAGCCATCTTCAGAATCGTTGCCATGCCTGGGTCCACCGTGGTGGACATTGTGTATTTTGAGGGTTCTCCAACCTCGGAGGCCAACCTTCCAGCACTATATCAGACAATATTCCTTTGTGACCCACAGCATTTTCAAGTGTTTCACTGTCTTAAGCTGGGTTCTTCAGAGAAGCAAAACCAGTAAAGCATTTAATGATTTATAGAAAGAGATTTATACTAAGGAGACAGCTCACAATGGTAGCAGAAGCTGGAATGTCCCAATCTGGTAGACTGAGATAGTGGTTTCTCTCAACCACAAAGTCACAGGGGCTGGTGAACCAAAGACTGACAGGTTGGAGAGCAGGGCTCTTGCTCACAGGCTGTGAAGATCGACAAATCTCAAGGTCAGCAGGCAAGAAAACGAGGTTTCTCCTGATTCATGAAACAGCAGGAGCTGATGAACCCAAGACTGGCAGGTCAGAGAGCAGGGCTCTTGCTCACAGGCTGTAAAGATCAGTAAATCCCAAGATTGACAGGTAAGTTGGTAGCTCACATTCCAAAAACCAGAGGTTCAGATGAACAGAAGTCAGATTTTGGATCCACAACAGGCAAAAGCCAGAATATCTGCTTATATTCCGATGCAGGACACACGCTCAAGGAAATGCCTCTTCAACTGACTGTCTATGCACAGCAGGTCCTGTTGTGAAGGTGATCACACATAAACACTGAGAATCGTGGGTCAGCCAGGCTGATGCACAGTCTTAACCATCACAGTGACTAGCTTTCCTCCCTGTCTGTCTTAGTCTGGAAGCTCCACTGAAACCTCTCTTCCATGGATGACCTTGCTGGCAGCTGAAATATCATTGGGAGAACTTCTAATGTCATAGCAACTTTTAAGCTACCATAGTATGACAAACTGGCAGATGGGTGGTGGGTAGTGGTAAAGGGATTTATAAAAAGGAACAAATGTTTTGCCTACTGAGACAGATGCATTTAAAAAAAAAACAGTCTTCATCAATATGTTATTTATAAGAGACACATCTTAGAAATTAAGAGGCCTGGTACTACTATAGTGACAGCTGCACTGACCAATACAACAGAGTTGAGAACCCAGATGTGAATCTGTCCATCTGAAGTCACCTGATCTTTGATGAGTACCCAAAGTCCACCAAATGGGAAAAGGACAGTCTCTCTAGCAGATGATGTTGGCAAAACCGGATGCCATCTCGTAAAATGGAGGAAACTGGTGGATATTACACTGAGTAAAATGAGTCAATCACAGAGAAATGGTGTGTGAGACCACCACAACAAAAACTCACGAAGAGGTCCACACACAGAGAAACAATCTTTGATGATTACCAGGGAAGGGAGGGGTAGGGATAGAAAAAATAAAGAATTTTTTTAAAAAAGAAATAAACTGGGGGGGCGGACTCAAGATGGCCGACTAAGCCCACGTCTCCTTCTATCCCTCTGGAAACCAAGACCTGAATTGACAATCAAACAGAGCCTTCTGAGCACCTAATCAGCCTCAGGACACGGCACAGAGCTGTTAATTGGGACTTCATACCACTCAGCGAAAAACTTCCTCTCTTTCGCTGACTCCCGCTCCTGGCTAGCCCCAGCTCTCATGGACGGAAGGTAAACGCACCAGTTTGACTTTTTTTTCCTCGGTCTCGGCTGGCAGGCGGAGCTGGGCCTTGCCTGGCGGCTGGACTCAGACACGCTGCTGGGGGGACAGGCAGGCGAAATTCCCATATTCTGAGAGCCGGGCTCAGGACTCTGTTAATCTAGCCACTCTGAGCCTTTCGTTTAGTAGCTGCCTCAGTGGGGTTTGTGCGGAGCTCCGCGGTCAGTGTGCAGGACGCCATGTTGGTACCAAGATTTTAGCGGGACCTCATTCTTAGCCTGGGAGCCAGCGCCTGCAAACGGGACAGTGCCTCTCCGACAGAAAAGTAGTGATTTTGCACAGTGCTGCCTATGTTGGAGGCCCTGCAACAGAATCAGAGGACTCACTACCTCTAGGCACCTTTAGCCCTTCTGTCTGCTGCCCGTGTGGAGGACGCCATCTTGGGTACGGTGGCCACAGCTGGACCTAATTCTTAGCTTGGGAGCCAGAGCCTGCCCACAAGAGAGCGCTTTTCTATCACAAAACCAGTATTCGACGCAGTGTTGGCTAATGCTAGGCCCTGTCAGCAGAGGCCACCAGGGCAGTAGCACTGCTCTATTTTGAACTAGTTTGTTATCATTTGGGGTTGGATATAGTGGCACTTACTTTGTCAGATGAGAAGAGGGACCTCTACACCTGAAAAGCTAACTGAATTGTGAACTGGTCAGATACCTTTTGCTTTACATTTGAAGACAGCCTAGTGAAACATTTGCAATCCATCCTCACAGTACCTCTTCCAGCCTCTATATACTCACATGGGACCCAAAAAGCAACAGACAATTGTGGCATACAAGCAATCACTCATGGCTTCAGAAGGCTCCCAAACAAAGCAACCAAGGAGTTTTCCAGATGAAGAAACTTTTATGAAAGCATCAGGAAGTGAATACAAATTGATTCTATACAGACAAAATGCAGCAGAACAAAATGAAAAATTAAGCAAGTTGTTCGATCTGATGGAACACCAGTACTCTGAAATCCAACAGATCAAGAAGAAAATCAAAGACATAGAAACTTCCATGCAAAGCCAAGAAAACACAATGGAACAAATGGAAAAAAGAATTTCTGACTTGGAAGACAGAGCTACTGATGCCAGCGTCTATGAGCAGAAATCAGAAAAAAGAAACATTAAGAAGCATGTGGGACTCTATTAAGAGGAACAACCTTCAATTAACTGGAGTCCCTGAACAGGGTGAGACATCTGAGAACACAGAGAGTATTGTTACTGAGCTGCTGAAAGAAAACTTCCCAGAAATCATGAAGGAAGAGAATATAGACATCTCAGATTCATATCGTACACCACCCAATACAGATCTCAAAAGAAAGACTCCAAGACATATTATAATCAAGCTTAACAAAATGAAACATAAGCAGCAACTCTTAAAGGCAGCAAGACTCAAGGCAAAGCTAACATTCAGAGGGAAACCCTGTAGGCTCTCATGAGATTTCTCAGCAGAAATCATGCTGGCACGGAGACAGTGGCACGACACATTCAAAGTCTTGAAGGAGAAGAACTTCCAACCAAGAATTATATATCCTGCAAAACGATCTTTCAAATACGAAAATGAAATTAAGACATTCCCAGATAAACAGAAACTCAGAGACTTTGTAAAAACCAAACCCAAACTACAAGAAATACTGAAAGAAGTTCTTGGCTTTGGCTTAGAAGAATGAAACCACTAACTTTATATTTTAGAATGACACACTGCTCAATACTCTACTCATTTAGGGAAGGCTCCAAAGTAAATCACAGCTTTGATATGGAAAGAAGCAATCCAGTGATCATCATGAAAACTATGGTGTCATCATAATAAAAAGAGGGATGTACTACAGTCGTTATAGTCCTTCCAGATGGAGAGGAAGATGATCAGACTGGTGGTAATTAAAATTGGGTTTATAAATAGTTTATTAAGGGGGTTCATAGAGGCAGCTGTAAAGCACAACAAAGATGTATCATACCATTTCAAGAAATCTAACACACAAGTCTCAACAACTATAAAACCAGCTCTGAAAAAGGTGAAAAATCAACTCACAAAAAAGAGTGTCCCAGAACAGACTAATACGAACAACAGAGAAAACATCAACATAAAAATAAACATATGACAATGGCAGCAGTGAACACATACCTATCAATAATTACATTGAATGTGAATGGACTGAATGCTCCAGTAAAGAGATATCGAGTGTCATCTTGGATCAAAAGACATAACCCATCCATATGTTGTCTACAAGAAACTCACTTGAGACCTAAAGACAGGAACAAACTGAAAATTAAAGGATGGAAGAATGTATATCAAGCTAACAATGAACAAAGAAGAGCAGGGGTGGCAATTGTAATCTCAGACAAAATCAATTTTAATATCAAATCCACCATCGTGGACAAAGATGGACACTATTTATTGCTGAAAGGTTCACTTAAGCAAGACTTAACTATATTAAATATTTATGCACCTAATGTCAGAGCACCTAAATATGTCGAAGAAACACTGACTACGCTCAAAAGAGAGTTAGATGACTCCACAATAATAGTGGGAGACTTTAACACTCCACTCTCATTACTACACAGATCATCTAGAAAAAAGCTCAGTAAAGATACAGAAGACCTCATTGACACAATTAACCAACTAAACCTCATTGATATATACAGAACTTTCCACCCATCAGCAGACAACTACACCTTCTTCTCCAGTGCACATGGAACATTCTGCAGAATTGACCACATGATAGGCCATAATGCAATGCTCAACAAAATCCATACCATTGAATTACTGCAAAGCATCTTCTCAGATCATAAAGCCACAAAAGTTGAAATCAATAGCAGAAAAAACATAGATAGAAAGTGGAACTCTTAGAAACTGAACAACATCTTGCTCAAAAAAACATGGGTTATAGAGGAAATCAAGGATGAATTATCATGGATTCCAATGAGAACGAAAACACTTCCTACCAGAACCTATGGGATACAGCCAAAGCAGTGCTCAGAGGTCTGTTTATCTCCATAAATGCACACATCTGGAAGGAAGAAAGAAACCAAATCAAGGAACTAACTCTACAGCTTGAACAAGTAGAAAGAGAACAACAGAGGAACCCCTCGGGCACCAGAAGAAATGAGATCATAAAGATTGGAGCAGAGCTAAATGAATTAGAGAATAGAAAAACAGTTGAAAAGATTGAAAAGACCAAAAGCTGATTTTTTTAAAAGATCAACAAAATTGATAAACCACTGGCTAAACTTACTAAAGAAAAGCAGGAAAGGAAACAAAAAACCCAAATTAGAAATGAGAGTGGAGTTGTCACCACAGATGGAACAGAAATCAAAAATATCATAACAGAATACTATAAAAGACTGTACTCTAACAAATTTGAAAATCTTGGGGAAATGGACAAATTCTTGACTCATACCACCTACCCAAATTATCACAATGTGAAGCAGAACAACTTAATAAATCCATTACAAAGGAAGAGATTGAAAAGGTCATCAAAACACTGCCAACCAAAAAAAGTCCAGGCCCAGATGGCTTCACGGCAGAATTCTACCAAGCACTGAGAGAAGAGTTATCCCCAATACTACTGAGACTATTTCACAGTATAGAAAGGCATGGAGTACTCCCAAACTCATTCTATGAAGCCAGCATAACCCTGATACCTAAGCCAGGGAAAGATCCAACAAAGACAGAGAACTACAGACCGATATCACTCATGAACCTAGATGCAACAATCTTCAACAAAATTCTTGCCAACAGAATACAACAACATATCAAGAAATTAATCCATCATGACCAAGTGGGATTCATATCAGGGATGCAAGGCTGGTTCAACAACAGGAAAACAATTAATATGATTAACCACATAAATAACACAAAAGACAAGGATCACCTGATTTTGTCCATTGATGCAGAAAAGGCATTTAATAATGTCCAACACCCATTCATGCTAAAAACTCTTAGCAAAATGGGCATAGACGGCAAATTCCTCAACACAACAAGGGCCATTTATACAAAGCCAATTGCCCACATCATCCTGAATGGAGAGAGACCGAAAGACTTTCCCTTGAGATCAGGAACTAGACAAGGATGCCCACTGTCACCTCTCCTATTCAACATTGTGCTAGAAGTTCTAGCCAGAGCAATTAGAAAAGACGAAGAAATAAAGGGCATCTGCATCGGCAAAGAGGAAGTTAAAATCTCCCTGTTCGCAGATGATATGATTGTATATGCAGAGAACCCCAAGGAATCTATAAGTAAGCTGCTTAAACTGCTAGAAGAGTTCGGCAAAGTCTCAGGATACAAGATAAACGTAAGTAAATCAGTAGGATTCCTTTATACCAACAACAAGACTGTTAAGGAGGAAATTATCAAATCAATACCATTTACCATAGCCCCTAAGAAGATAAAGTACCTAGGAATTAGTCTAACCAGAGAAACAACAGACCTTTACAAAGAGAACTACAAGCCCTTACTACAAGAAACTAAGAGAGACTGAGATAAATGGAAAAACCTACCCTGCTCATGGATAGGAAGACTTAACATTGTGAAAATGTCTATTTTACCCAAAGCAATTTATTTATATAATGCAATCCCAATACAAGTTCCAGCATCATTTTTTAATGAGATGGAGAAACAAATCACCAATTTTGTTTGGAAAGGGAAGAAGCCCTGGATAAGTAAGGTACTACTAAAGAAGAAGAACACACTGGGAGGCCTCTCATTACCTGACCTTAGAACATACTACACTGCCACAGTGGTCAAAACAGCCTGGTACTGGTACAAGAACAGACAGATCGATCAATGGAACAGATTTGAGATGATGTCATCCAGAGATGACACCATCTGCCTATGAACAGTTGATATTTGACAAAGGCCCTAAGACATTAAACTGGGGTAAAAACAGTCTCTTCAACAAATGGTGCTGGCAAAATTGGTTATCCATCTGCAATAAACTGAATCAAGATCCATATCTTACACCTTATACAAAAACCAACTCCAAATGGATAAAAGACCTAAATATCAAACCTAAAACGATAAAGCTCATCCAAGAAAAGGTAGGAACAACAATGGAAGTTTTAATACACAATGAGGACAGACTCCAAAATCTGTCAAATAAACGTCAATCAACAGAAGAGAAAATAGATAAATGGGAACTATTAAGAATCAAACACTTTTGCTCATCCAAAGACTTTATTAATAGAATTAAAAGAACACCCACAGAATGGGAAAAAATATTTGGCAACTCTATGTCAGACCGATGCCTGATCTCCATAATCTACAAGATACTACAAAATATCAATAAGAAGAAGATAAACCATCCAATTAAGCAATGGGCAAAGGAGATAGACAGACACTTCACTAAAGAGGAGATCCAGGCAGCCAAAAAACACATGCAGACATGTTCACGATCTTTAGTCATTAAAGAAATTCAAATCAAGACAACAATGAGATACCATCTCACCCCAACAAGATTGGCCATGATCCAGAAAACACAAAACAACAAATGCTGGAGAGGCTGTGGACAAAGTGGAACCCTCCTACACTGTTGGTGGGGTTGCAAAATGGTCCAGCCTCTTTGGAAGGCAATCTGGCACTTCCTTAAAAAAATGGATATCAATATACCATTTGACCCAGTAATTCGACTACTTGGAATATATCCTACAGAATCAAGGCCTTTCACACCAACGGACACATGCACCAGAATGTTTACCGCAGCACAGTCCACGACAGCAAAAAGATGGAATCAACCCAGATGCCCAACAATAGAAGAATGGATAGGTAAACTATGGTACATATACTCAATGGAGCACTATGCAATGATAAAGAATAACAATGATTCCAGGAAACATCTCCTAACCTGGTTTCAACTGGAAGACATTATGTTGAGTGAAAGTAGTCAGTAACAAAGGGACAAATACTGTATGAGACCTCTACGATAAGATCTCAAAAACAGACTTGTGTATAGAAGAAAAGACTCTTTGACAGCTGCCAGGGAGGGGAGGGAGGGAGCGCGGGGCGGGGGAGGGCTTAGTTTAGATAGTTACTAGAAATCTAGTTGGGAGAAAGCGGTGACAGCACACATTAGAAACAAGAACAACATTAAGTGGACTTCAGCATAACTTGAGTACTCCTTCCATCTTAACTCAATACTGCAAGGATAGAGTAGCTGGGGGCGGGGGGCGGGGGACCATGCTCTTAGGCGAATTCCAGGCCAATTGGCACAACTAGCGTTTTGCTAAGAGAGCTCTCTGCATCCCACATTGGTGAGTGGCATCTGGGGTCTCAAAAGCTGCCAAGCTGCCATCCGAGGACACAGCAAATGGTCCCAACTCAGCAGGAACGGATGCTCACCGAGGACCAAAATGACATGCCGTAAAGACAACCGAGAAGACAGAGAGACCCACAAGAGTGGGTGCCTACATCGACTTGGGACTGGAAGAACCAGATGGTGCCTGGCCACCACCAGTGATAGCCACGATCGAGCTCACAGAGAGGATTCTCACTGGCAACACAAGAATAAAAAGTGGTGCATCATGAGATCTCCACTAAAAGACCTCAATTGATGGTCCAGTGGTTTTGGGGTTCGTCTGAGAGCATGGCCCCCGGCCCTGATGCTGCCCTTTCCCATAAATTATAACAAAGGTCCACTCTTTGGACAGGAATGGATTGGACTTGGCAATGCAGAGTGACCATATATTGGAAGTGCTTTATGGTTCTATACATCTATAGGATATCATCTTGCTGAACTCTGGCTGGAGGAAGGGGAGTGGATGGAGAGGAGGGGAAAGGAGACTGTTGGGAGGATGAGACATGTACGGAGCAGAGAGGAATAGTGTGCTGTCACCGGACAGGGAGAGCAGTGGAAGCTGCATATAGGTGGGCATGTAAATTTATACATGAATGTACATTTTCACTCAGTTATGTTAAGTAAAAAGAAAAAGAAAAAAAGAAATCAACTGAGAGGGGGAAAAAAAACTTCTGCCTCCTGAGACATAAGCACGATCACATGCCTCCAAGAGCCCCACAGCCACACTACCAACAGTAGCAGCCATCACTGCAGGCCCAGTTAGAGTCTATGATTTTTCTCTTGTTCCCCACTTTCCAGAATCTGAGAATGGTGACACTTTCCCAAAGATAATTTCACATGTATGTTCATAGATGGGGTTCAGCTTTTACTGAAAAGTATATTCCTCTTACTAGAACAAACCTGACCCCAAATTCCATAGGCCATGTTCAAACAGGGGAAACATCCATCCTGCTCACAGATCCTGTGTGCACGTCAAGCTAGATTCACAGCTCCCCAGTGTGGGTAGCCAGGACATTCTCTGAGACAGTCATCCGCTCTCTGGCATTTCCTAACAAAGTGACTGCCTTTCGAGGATGGTAACTTCAGGTCATGCCCAAAGTCTCTGTAGCAAATAAGTGGAAGCAGAGAAAATGAATGGTAAGTGTGTTCAGCATGCCCCAGCAACGCTGGGGGCTCAATCTAGACTTCTGGCCAGAATCCAATGAAGAAACTTCAGTTGTCAGTGACGTCTAACACTGACCCTGCCCTTGAGATCAATATGATCAGTCATGTGGAAAATGGTGTTTCAAGTGCATCCAAATTTTCCCTGGCTGTGGAAAGATGGGGTTATCGAACACCAAGTTCTTCTGTTCCTAACATGGTCTGTCCAATTGCATCATTTTACAAGCTTAAAGATACACCTGCTCTGCTTCAGAACATTCAATACAATGCTCTTGCATGTTCAAACTCTGTGTGCTTAAGTTTCCTCATCTAAGTTAGAGAGCTAATTATGACGCTTATTTTTTATTATGAAGTTTCTTTTTCTTGTACAATTCTTACAACACTGCCCGGCATACAGAAAGCACTATGTGTCTGTTATCATTTTTATTACTGAGTGTTAATTATAATTATTATTACTGAGGCAAATGCCCTTTTATTTTCTTACATGTTAGGCTTCCCAGCTTTTGGTCATTCTCCTCACTTCCTCTGCACCAGCTCCATTCTGTCAAGCTTCTCTTAAAAGTATGGGGTTGAGAAGCTAACACAGGCCCCCAAATCTACCTAGCCCAGATGACCACAGGAGGATTATGATTTCTTTCCAACATTTAATATGGTCTGGAGGTAGTAAGCCTAACATTCTGTTAGTCTGTGGTCTAAGAAATATACAAATAGTAAATTAAATCAGCATTCTTTTGTTTTCTTTCACCCATACTAGGCAAGCAGTTGCTTAAATCAGTTGTCACTGAGGTGATTCTGACTCAAGATGATCCCGTGTGTGTCAGAGCAGAACTGTTGCTCCATCACGTTTTGTTTTCTTAAAATTTATTTTGTTGTTGTTGAGAGTATATAAAACATACACCAATTCAACAGTTTCTTGAATTCTCCAAGTTGTGCCACCTTTCTCCCCTTCCTTTTCTGAGATGTTCTTCCCTGACGAACACAAACCCATTGCCTCCTATAGTTTCTATCTAACCTTTCGAATTGCCGCTGTCAATCTGATTCAAGAGAAAGAGCCCTTAAGAGAGCACAATGCTCATGGCAAACATTCTTTACCAGTTAAGCTAAACTATTATTTGGTTTTAAGAAGAATTTAGAGGAGAAATTTTGGGTTTCATATTTAATGATTGTCTCCAGCTAATAGTTCTGGGGTTCATCCAGCCTCCAGAGCTCCAGAAAGACTAAATTCCTTGAGAATCTGGAATTCCATTCTCCATTTCTCCCCTTTTGATCAGGATTCTTCTGTAGAATCTTTGATCAAAATGTTCAGTAATGGTAACCAGGCATCCTTCAGTTCTTCTAGTCTCAAGACAAAGGAGAGGCAGTTGTTTACGGAGACAATTAGCCACGCATTGCATTTCTTCCTCCTGCTTCTCTTTCTGCTAGTTTCTCTGTTGCTCCAGGTGCACAGAGATCATCCACTGGATTTTCAATGGGTGATTGTTCAGAAATAGATGACCGTTTACCTCACCAGTAACAACTACTGTACATTTCAGCTTGAAGAAATACAACAAATTAATCATTTTCCTCTACACTGGGGGAAAAGAAGGAGACTAATTCCCAGGGTTAGAATCCCTCCATTTGAATTCCATTCAACAATCACTTCTTGAATATCTACTTTGTGCAGACTTTGTGCATGTTCTGGTGTTTGATGTACCTTTCATGTGTGGCCATAGCCTTCTGGCTAAATTCACAGGCCATTTTACCTGAAATAAGGCATTATCATTATTATAGATTGGATAAATGCTTTTCAAAGCACATTCTCATGTATTTCATTCCTTTATCATTTTTGCAGTTCTGTGTGGATGAGGGTATTCACCAACAAACCACCACAGTGTCGTTTAGGTGCCTAATTTCAGTGATCTCATTATCTCAAACTTGAATTAACTGATCTTAGATTGCGGGGTTACTGTGGCTCCTGGATAGATTCCAGGGCTCTAGGTTACTCTCTGGAGTCCAGTCAGTATTTATTTTTTGGAGATCAATACAGGAAGGGATGCTTGTCATCATCACACCTGACATGCATCTAACTGTTCTCACAAACTCAGTAAATGCTTCTTGATTCTCTTTTTAGGCAATCTTGGCAATTCCTGGCCCTACCACTGTATGACCTTGGCAACTTACTTCCTCTGTTTGGGGCCATGGCTTTATCATCTTTGAGACAAGAACGACCTCACACTTACTTCCCTGGGCTATGGCAAGGACAAGATGAGATGCTGAATGATACATACTGTGTGGCAGGTATCTGGCATCCTGACTAACAAAGCAGCTACTGGGAAACAGTTTCTTCCATGACCCCTCCCACTGGCCTGAGCTTCAGTGCTTGCTGTGGACCTGCCACCAGGCTTGTGCAGGTGCTGCTGAGAAAAAACACAACAGAGACTGGGCACTGTCTACAGGCACCAGTGTAAGCCTCACACTGTCCTTGCACATGATGAGTGTTCAATAAATGTTTCTTTCCTGAATTTTGGTTATCAGTCCTCAGGTACAATGATATCTATGACTTGTGAGGGTCACAGGAAGTGGAAAGGGCCCAGCCCTGGGAACTCATCCCTGCTTTCCTGACATCTCTACACTTTAGTTTCCTCAACTTTCATATCAACTCAATAGCTTCTCAAGTCCCACCCAGCGGCATCAAATTTAGATTGTACTATAAACTGTCTTGAGTCTTAAAATGACTCCCATTGGTTGTTGAAGCTGACCCACATCTTACCAATTTCACTGGAACAGAATGACAGGCAATGCCCTGGACAGCAGCATGGAACTGACTTCTGTGACAGACACGCCGCTGCTCCAAAAGGTCAGAGAGTAGTCAGCCATCCTCCTCTCTGCTGGCTAGTGGCACTGCCACATGTTCCTTCTTACTGCACAACGTTTACGTTCTAGATGACTTTATATCTACTACAGCAGAGTTACAGCTTACACAAGGGTCACCTCCTAAGGTGAGAACCTAAAGAAGGCATGTATCTTAAGATCACCCTTGAAAATCCCAGATAATCCCCACAGTAGGGTGTACACATGGTACTGGGCATAGTACTCCTGTCCAGTGTAACTTATGCACTTGAACATTTCAGAATGACCGAGCTGCACTCACAGAGGAACAAAAGGAAAGGCCATGTGCAGCCGGCTGGGCAGTCAAAGCACCTGCCTTGATAAGGGACTATCAAACCCCTAGAGGCAAGTGAGGAAGATGGAAAGGACTCCATGTCCTCTGCTGCCTATAAGGTTCACTCTGTTCTTTTCTCATTAACACCAACAACAAAAAAAGAAAACACCAAACCTACTGCCACTGAGTTGATTCTGAATCATAGCAACCCCATGGACGGAGTAAAACTGCCCCATAGAGTTTCCAAGGGGTGTCTGGTGGATTTGAACTTCTGATCTTTTGTTTAGCAGCCACACCACTTAACCACTACACCACCAGAGTTTCCTCTTTTCCCATTAAGGCTCTATAACTACCATTCCTGTGAAGAGATTTCCTATGAAGCAGTTCTACGCTGCACACACGAGGCCACCATGAGTCAGAATCAACTCAGCTACAACTGTGAGTAGACATGAAGCTCTCAGCACAAGGCCTGGCACACAGTATGCGCTCAAGTAAAAGCTGGCTGAATTTCAATGCAGAACCACATACACTGTCCTTAAGAAGGACCACTGAGAAGAATCTGGCTGCCTGCTTCCTATCTTCCCAAGCCAGAATTTCCTATGGGATCCTGGTCTTCATGCCCCTAGACAGTGGCCACCTCTCATGCTGGGAAGGATGCAGGGGTGGGTGGCAAGGCATGAGGCTCTGCTGCATTTCCTGAAAGCCCACCCAGAAATGACTGCAGACTACCCAACAGCAAAGGTCTAGCCACGCCACAGACGAGGTGGCGACCAGTTTACCTAGAAGACCTGGAATCAAAAGACAGGCTGAGGTCGCAAATGCTATCACCACTACAAACGGCCACACGCAGAAGCTCCCTTACGTTGCTGATGTACTCAAGAGGAGTCAGGCTGAAGGTGGGCAGGTCATCAGTCAGGGTTTCTCCAATGCCGGCCGTGGTCCAGCTCTGAGGAAGGAAGGAGAGGAAGCCATCAACAGCACAGCAACCAGGCAGCACGGAGAGTGCCAAGCGCTGTGCCCGGGGCTTCGAGGGAAAACAAGGGACAAGCACAGCCCTCCCCACGGGGTGCCTTCTCTGTTCAGAGGTGGCCTTTGGAACCAACCTGCTCAACACACCTGGGATCTCTTTTTTTTAATCATCAACTTGAGGTCCACTAGATGGAGTCACCCTTTCCCTCTCCCTGCATTCCTGCAGACCCATAAAGCCGAACAAATCCCTCTAATCTCAGAACATGAAACGACGAGTTGGGAAGCCTGTGGTCTGAGTTTCTCTAAGAGGAGGGTGGAGGGGCTGGCAAGACACAAGTGCAGGTATCCTGACTCACTGGTGGGTCTGCAGCACCCTGAGAACAGGGCTCCTACAGCGCTCTGCAGAGACCATATGTAAGCCCCATATCTTGGCAGGGAGGCTTAGGAAGCCCCTTCCAGTGACAGGCATGTCCAAACCACACTCACCTATATGACTGCTCAGATGAAAACCACCGCTTGTATTTCCATCTACTTCTGGATCTATTTCTCAACTGATCTAGAACTCTGAAGGTAAGGAGGGAGAAGAGACCTCTAAAGGCCACAGCCTCCCCTTTGCCTCTCAAGGACCCCTGACCAGGGGCTCCCCGCCAGCACATACACCTGTGTCATCACTGAAAGTGGAAACACCCAGAGGATCACAGGATGAACCTTCTGGCATTTGGTATGGAGTCAGGCAAATTACTGGTACACATGTGGCTCCACCTTCACTCAGGCATGTCTTCACCCAGAAGTCTAGTTTCCTAATTCCAGCCTGAGTCACCCCAAAGCAGCGTGGAAACAGCTCTTTTTGGATCTACTCTTGCTGTGGCTCTGAGATCACATAGCTGTTCCCTGCAGCCAACTGATGCCTGATCTGATGGCAGCCTTCTGGGAATGCAATGGCTACATCCAGCCCTGAGTTTCCAGCCCTGAGTTCCCGGCCCAGGCTGCATCTCAGCAGTCCTCCCCAACCCCTCAGCACCCACTCGCCCTCCAGTGCCAACTTATCCTCTGGTGCCAACTCATCTTATGGCACCAAGTCATCTTCCAGCACCAACTCAACTCTGTCTGCTTTTCTTGGCTCCAACAAGTTCTTTGCTTCCCCACTCCCCACCTCTACCACTTCCTAGACTCTGTCCCTCCTTGAGCATTCTCTCTTGCTTCAAGCCACCCTAAGTTTTTCCCCATTAAATCCACTGAGAATTAATGCTCCAGCCGTCCACACATGGGGTCTTGTGCTAGGAGACACAAACACGAAAGGCCTGGTCTTCATATTCCAGGAGCCTCATCTGGGGAACCAAGATGCCCCTCACATCCCTACCCTACACACCCCACGCCTCCTTCATTCCTTCCACCTCCACCATACAGACTTCCGTTTCCAGAGTACCTGATGTCACATGCCAGGTTTATACAGTAAGAGTTCAAAGGAGCAAGAGCTTAGAGTGATTAGAGAAGGGGACAGCCACAGGACGCACAAGGTGCTGGGAGGTGGGCAAAGAAGGCTGGGAGACGGCAGTGCATAGCTTTGGACACCACACTAAGAAATGGCTTTATGTCAACAAATTGCAGAGGGGAAACAGAAAGAGAGCAGGGAGGGAAAGCTACGAGTCAAAAGAGACATAAAAGACACACCAACCACTCACAACATGCACAACTTTATGTGGAGCCTGATGCAACAGTTAAAACAAAACGACACTGATAAATGGAACACTGAGTGATGATATGAAGGAATTCACTTGAATTTTCCTTCTTGAGTGACTGTGGCCTTGGGACTTTATTGCAGGGTCCTCACACTTTAGGTAAAGGGACAGAGAGGAAACAGGAGGGTCAGGAGCTGACAATCCCACGGCAGGTTGATGCACACTTCTCTCCACCCTGCACACATGTGAAAACTTCCACAGCAAACAATGTACAGACACAGATTACCGTGGCTCTGGGGAGCCAGGTAAGGATTTTGACTGGGGAAAGACAAAATCAGAGCAAGGCTTCAGGACCGAAGATCAACACAACTCAGGAGTGGGACCGGGAAGGTAAAATGCTGGAGAAATAGTTCAGAGATGATGTGGACCCAAGGTAGGCCAGTGGCCATGGAGACAGGAGGGAGACATTTCAAAGGAAAGAACAACAAAACTTGGTGGTTGACGGGCAAAGAATTGGTTCCAGGGTGGCACAAATGGTGGGCACTTGGCTACTAACTGAGGTTGGCAGTTCTGGCTCACTCAGTGGTGCCACAGAACAAAGACCTGGCAATCTGCTTCCGTAAAGATTACAGTCAAGAAAAAGAAAACTCTGTGGAGCAGAGCTCCACCCTGTAACACACGCATCGCCACAAGCTGGAACACACTCGGCACTGACTGGTTTGGTTCCAGGGTTTAACTGGCAGAGAGAGAAGCAGCGAGTGTGCAGGGATGGTGACAATCAAGGGACAAAGTGGTGGGAGGCGCAATGGCTCTCCTAGGACAGTGACCAGCACATGGGACAGGAGAGGAGAAAGGAATGGTGTGTGGGGCAAAGACAGGTGCCAGCATAGTTGATCCAAGGCACAAGCATTGTGGCCTGAAGGCCCTGGGAGAGCAGAGAGAGCAGGGAGAAGAAACAAGGTCAGAAGAGGATCAGGTGGAGGGGAGAGGGAAAAACCAACAGCCACGGTGAGAAGGACACTGGGAACAAGGGTGAGACAGAGTGAAGGGAGTTAGGCAGAGGCTTGCAAAGCAGGCTAAGAAGGGGGACTTGAAGAAGGCAGTAGGGAAATACTGTAGATTATTTTTTCAATCATTTTAAATTAATTTAAAATTTTCTTCAAATAGGCTGTTCTGTTCATTTCTCACAAGCTAATCCAAGCAAAGCCCAATAATCTGTTCTGAAATTGAATACAGTGCTGGTCTACATTCCTGTCATATAAAAGGGCGAGACAGTTTACCAGCAAATGAAACAAACAAACATTTAATGACCAAGGATTAATTTCCAAGTCCTCATGGCCCAGGTGTTTGCCTTTGTACTGTGAGCTTTGGGGCTGGCACACTCAGGGGACTCCTCTTAATCTACATAGCCACCTGAGTCCATTCCCAGTGGCCTCCCCATGTGGTAGTGAGGCCACAACAAGAGGGCGAGGTCAGCACCCTGGAGCTGGGTCATGATAATGAACTCTGGAATGCAGAAGTGGTGAGAGCGAAACCTACCGACACAGGGAGCTATTTCTTTCCCCAAGACTCAACAGCTGGGGGAATTAAGGTCTCAGAAGAGAAAATCAACATTTTTAGCTTTCATAAAATAAAAATCATAAAAGCAACTGAATCTGGAGGCAGGGTGGGAAAGATGAGAGAGTGGAGAAATGCTGCTGCTTCATCTTTCGCAGCAGGTCAGTCAGGACCAGTGTCTCTAAGATGTCACACGAAGAGAACACAAAGCCATGACGCCACTCTCTTCCTAGCTTTCACAGTCATTTTTCCTAACATGGAAACATCTTCTGGGCACTAATGTCTTCCATGGTGACACAACAATTGTCCTGACTTCAACAATTCCTTTAGTATCATTTTAGCATCTCTTTCTTCTAGAACAATTCAAATAAAATTACCTAGCATACATTTTGTGGGTTTTTTTGTTTCGTTTGTTTGTTTTAAAATCCATCTTCCTATCTTTTATACCCACCCAAACTTCTGCATGTGTGTGAGTGGCCATGAAGTGGGACCTTGAGTAACAGACAGCAAATGATCACGATTCTTCCTGGACGGTGAGATTTTGGAGGGATTTACTGCTTCTTTCATTCCTTGAATTGCTCAAAATGCATATAGGTAAATTTTATGTAAAAAAAGAAGAAAGAGGCCATTTCTCTTAGAAAATCAGAATCATTAGGAGGAAGAGCATTGCCATTTGTGGAGCACTCTGGCAGGTGCTCTGCTCAATTCCATTGCATGTGGCAGCTAATTTACTCCTTGCAAACCCATAGGGTGAGAAGGACCGCATCCTCATTTTGAAGACGAGGGGACGGTGGCTCACAGGGGCCTCAATGAGCTCAGCTGCCCTGGCACACTGCCAGCAGCAGTGTCTCCTCCAGCTTCACCTCCCTCGAAGCCGTGCCAGGAGCAGATCTCCTGCGATTTTACACAGAAAGATTATGAACAGTGAGATCCATAGGCCATACAGGGAGTACCAGAGTGGCCCCTAACTCCCAGACCAGGAGGCCCTCCAGGGCACAGCAGAAAGCAAAGCCCTTGTGTTTCTGTCACGTGAGTGCTTGCTGCTCCCCTTCACCTGGCTCCTGTGAAGATCCTGGTTGTTTAGGCCCCAGAACTGGATCTCTCCCAAAGACCATCTTCAAAAGAAGGACTTGAGGAGAAGAGATGGGAGCCAGTGAGAAACAGTGTATCCCAGTAACGCAACAAGAAAGCAAGGAGATCTGGATGAGGGCAAGGCTGACTGAGCAGACAGAATAGCACAGAGAGGCAAACAAGACACCAGGAAAGAGACGCAAGAGGATGCATGGTGAAAGAAGGTGAGACACTACTCCAGGACAAACAGAAAAGGCTTCCCGGAAACACAAGAGCAGAACCCTTCAAAATCCCCTCATTAACACAAGATCCAATCTGTTACGGCATACTCCTCTGTCAAGTTCCAGAACCAATTCCCGAGAAATGTCTGTGGCATGGAAACAACTCAATTTCAACAGACAATTAGCTCCCTGAACTTGGCCTAAGCTATGCTACAGCACAGAATGTCCCTTCCGTCTCCCTGAGATGTCACAGCTATACAACTTTAAACAGGGAAAAAGCTCACTAAGCGACATTCATAATCCTAAGGCATGGTGTGTAAAAGCATCAGAGTAACTACAAGTGAGACAGAAAAGCCATGCTGAGCAACGGGAACAGTAACTCTTGAAGGTGGCACTTCTAGCCTAGGAGAGTCATACTCTGCCCTCACGTTCTGGGGGCTGGGGCTAAACCTGTTCCTACTGCTTTCGGGGACCTGGGGGTGAAGCACTGCAGGCCACGGGAAACTCACGTCCATCTTGGAAACAAGTAACAGCTGCTGTTTGATCCGCAGGAAAACCGAATCGAAGGCCAGCTGATGGGCTTGCTGGTTCAGCCGAGTGAGGGCAGCTCGAGAGGCGGACAGCAGGTTATGATTACTGGACCCTTTCTCCTGGAAAAGAAGATGCAAAAGGCAGTTTACTGGGCTCAGAATCCAACCACAGGATTAGTTAGTTAAATGTTTTTGAAAACCAATGAAAGAAAAATAGCAAGGGGAAACAGAAGAGAATTTGAAATTTTCAGTGTCCACATGAAGCCCCTAGAAACTAATGCCCTGAGATAATCTTTAAAACTCAAACCAAAAATACTCCCTGACGTTTTCTTGAAGCCAAACAATAGTTTAGCTTAACTAGAAAAGGTCAGCCTTGAGCATGATGTTCTTTTATGATCCATCTCTACGGATCAAATTGACAACACCAACTTGGAAGATTACAGGGGAACCTTAGAGGACAGTGACTTTGTATAAACGAGGAGGAACAACTCAGAAAAGGAGAGTGAGAACGGCTGCGTGACTTGAAGAGTGTAATCAATCACTGAACTGTACATGCAGAAACTGCTGAAATGGTGTACGCTTTGCTGTGTGTATTCTCAACAACAACAACAAAAATGACCGAAACAGAAAAGGGAGGGCAGTCCTATACCACAGTGGGTCCTCAACCTGGCTGTGTCTCAGAGTCCCCCAGGAAACATGCTGAAATACAGCCTCACAGAATCCACTCAGTTGGAGGTCAGAACTTTTATTTTTAATTCACTTTCCCAGGCTGTCATGGATTGAACTGCAATTCAGCTAGACCGTGATTCCTGGTATTAGGTGATGTTCCTTTAAATTGTAACCCTGCCTCTATGATGTTAAGGAGGGAGGATGGGCAGCAGCTCGGTTGGTGGGGCAGGACTCACTGTGTAAGAGATTCTTTTGTGCCTTGAGACAGTCTCTTGGGATATAAAGGAAAGAAGCTAGCAGAGAAATTTGGGGAACTCATTATCGCCAAGAAGCAACGCTGGTTGCTGAGCACATCCTTTGGAAAGGACTGGGGTCCCTGCTCATTGACACTTCCAGTTCAGGGGCAGATGGACAACAAAGACCTTCCTCCCAAGCCAACAGCGAACACCTTCCCTGGAGCTGAGGCTCTGAGTTTGGACTTGCAGCCTACTAGACTGTGACAGAATAAAATTATTCTTTTTAAAGCCCTCCACTAGTGGTATCTCTGCTACGACAGCACTAGAGGACTAAGACGCAGGTGATTCTGATGTATCTGAGCTAACGTAAGCTCATGGCAGGCAGTGCACAAGAAATGACCACACACGACCCATGACAGCCTCTCAAGGACAGAAGAAGAGGTGGAAGAAGATGAGAAGTTTCCCATCTAAACAAGGGTGATTATTGGAGCCCTGATTCCCAGGGAGGTCAAGCCAGTTATTCTCAGCGGAAAGCCAGATTATGAACAACCTGTAAGAGTCCCAAGGAATCCTAAGCAGCCTGAGAAAATACGGTTGGAAAATGGAACTTTAGTTTTGCTATTATAAGTGAACCGATTACAAGAAAAAGAAATAAATAAGATTAGCAATAAAGATAAATAGAGTCGCTTTAACCTAATCACAGAAGCATGGATGAATGAACTTGCAGAATGGCTTTAAGAAGGGTGTTTGTCAAGCTCACATGCACCAGCTGGGGGCACAAGGTACAGAGAAGACCCCGCAAAGGTGGAGGCGGAAGTCCCAGGCACACACAGAGCTACACTCGGAGGTCACCACAGAGCTCCAGACCTGGGTGGACGATGTAGGACTGCACTGGACACCATGGGAAGTGGTAGTGTCTCTTCTGCCTAGGTGTCACCCACAGAGTGGGGTTAAAACCAGATCAGGGAGGCAGGCAGGGGAACAGTTCTGAAAAGGATGCCCGAGGCCTCCATATAACCCCAGGGCCACTCATAAAAAGCTGTGCAGCTCCATTCCACTTGCTGGGAGGTTCTTCCATTCCCAGACCCAAAGGGGTCTAAAGTTCAAAGTCAAGTGCAGCTTTATGGTGATGAACTAAGAGTCTGAACTAAAGAAACAGCTAGGAGGTCACACTTACCCCATATCCTCAAGTTTCTATGGAGGATGTATGCTAGAGCAGTGCCCACTCCCTAGGCAGAGCAGTATACTCCCCACCCCCAGCTTAGAAGTGCCCCCAACCTGCTCCCCGCTGAGCAGTGCCTGCCCCACAGGCTGAGCAGCACACAGCCTGTCTATCTTCCCCTCACCTGGATGTCCTATTGCGTCACTGGGACATCTACCCCTCGCCGCTAAGCAGTGTCCCCCCACAATAGGCTGAGCAGTGCCTCCTGTTTCCCTTCACCCCTCACTTCTCCTCCAGGAAAGAGGAGGGACTTCTCTGACTGCTGAGCTGGGGTCTTCCTTTAGGGGGTTCTGATCCCCTGTCTGTCCTCCGTGAAGTAGGACTGTCCCTGCATGAGGACAGAGGCTGTCCAACTCTGCCTGTCCTTTTGATGAGCTGAACTGAAGTGAGGTACTAGTCCAGCTGGCCACAGATCTAAAGAAAGCTCCACTCACCAAGCTACCACATTATCCGCCACGAAGCTGCATCATCCACCGCCTCCTATCTCGGTATCTTTCAACTCAGTTTCGTCTACTAGCTCCCTGGGACCCCAACATAAAGGAGAAAGAGAAGTGGCAGTGGGGCACACTAGTGCCTGAAAGCCCAGTCCAGGAACAAGGGAGAAGTTTTCATCTGCAAGAATGCCATCGGTCCGGTCTCATACCTTGAGGGTATAAAGTATTTCCATCAAACTGGCATATTCAGCAGGGTTATCTTTCTGAAGGTAATTATATTCTTGCCACGGATTCTTGGCAGTGCTCTTCTTGTCTGTCAAGACGCTATCCTGGAAACTGGTCAGGCTTCGGGGGCAGTATGAGTCAGAGAGATACTTCCCAGCCATGGAGAGAATCCTGCAACGACAGCAGCAACCAGCACGCCCTCTGGAACTGGTGCACAGCTCGCTCCTTACACTAAATCCCAGGAAAGCCTCAGAAGGCAGAGTGAGTGAAGACCCATTTTATGAGAAAATGAAGATGTCATTTGCTGCTTTTTCTAAATGAGCTGGACCACAGGTACACAAGGCCCCAGGGGTATAATGTCCTACTTCACACTCGCTCCACTACAACATGCCGTCTCCCTCAGACAGACACACACCTACACAAGGGCAGTCCTCGGTTAACTACAAGCTCGACGGCTTTCCCCTTCGCCACTTCTCTGATGTGTGCGCACCATGGTTAGGATGGGCAAGTGCTGTGGTGAGCCACCGACACCCCCCAAAGGGCCCCTGGAAGACACTGAACAGCTACTCACTGCACACCCTTCACCAATGGGCCTCACTGGGTTCCATGCCTAGGCCTGTGAGGCGCTGACTTCCCGCACTGTCAGGTTAATGTGTGGTTTAGGTGCTGCAGAGAGATCGACTGGGAGAAGGAGGGCTTTCCAACCACTCCAAGAGATTAGAAAGCCTAGAGGAGGGCCTGTCTGGTAATCAACCTAGTGTGGCCTGCTGGGGAGCTGCATCTCACCAACAGGGGCAGCTTTCTCCTCTCTGGTTCCTTAACCCTATTTTGCTACTCATTCTACATGTTTGGGTGCATGATCATGTGAATATATGTAACCAGGATATCAGACACGGTCATTTTTCCCCACTGTGACTCATGCCCTGACCCTGTCTTGATCACAGTTTCCTAGAAGTTGTTTTGGACATAGTCGTTTTGAGATTCCACTTGCTTCTTTAGCAACATGGCCTGTAAGTTTGTCAGGGAATGTGTGCGTGCTTAGTAAATGAATCCTGGGGGACAGGGCTTCCTTTGGGGCCACAGCTGACATGTAGCCACCTGCTTCTGCCACTGAGGGCAAGTTAGTTTTTCCTGTTGTTTAAGACTCCAGGGAAGAACAACAATGAAAGTTTTAATACACAACGTGGACAGACTCCAAAATCTGTCAAATAAACCACAATCATCAGAAGAGAAAATAGATAAATGGGAACTATTAAGAATCAAACACTTTTGCTCATCCAAAGACTTTATTAATAGAATTAAAAGAACACCTACAGAATGGGAAAAAATATTTGGCAACTCTATGTCAGACCGACGCCTGATCTCCATAATCTATAAGATACTACAAAATACCAACAAGAAGAAGACAAATCATCCAATTAAGCGATGGGCAAAGGAGATGGACAGACATTTCACTAAAAAAGAGATCCAGGCAGCCAAAAAACACATGCGGACATGTTCACGATCTTTAGTTATTAAAGAAATTCAAATCAAGACGACAATGAGGTATCATCTCACCCCAACAAGGTTGGCCATGATCCAAAAAACACAGAACAACAAATGCTGGAGAAGCTGTGGAGAAAGCGGAACCCTCCTACACTGTTGGTGGGGTTGCAAAATGGTCCAGCCTCTTTGGAAATTGGATACTGATATACCATTTGACCCAGTAATTCGACTACTTGGAATATATCCTACAGAATGAAGGCCTTTCACACCAACGGACACATGCACCAGAATGTTTATCGCAGCACAGTCCACGACAGCAAAAAGACTCCAGGGAATTTTGGTTGTGTCTTTTGTCTGCCAAATTGGGTTCACTGCCATGACTTTACTCCAAGACGTCACTGCTTCTTGTCTGGACTTACTGTGACTGGTCTCCTTTCCTCCGTTCCTTCCATGGCTCACTTAGGCTACCCTCCAAAGTTCTGACAGAATGATCCTTCAAAAGGCAAATCTGATTTTCTTTTCCCCCCATGATAGCTCAGTGGCCCCAAATTAAAACTAAAAACATGGACAGAGGTGTGGCACTCAGGGCTCTCCATTCCATGTCCTTCAGATATTTCCTCTGACTCCTGCCAAACTGCCCACCCCCCCCATATACATACCTGCCACCCTTCTACAATGTGCCTGCCATGTTGGCATGCCATTCTCACACCACCCCCACTGTCTGAGATGCTCCACCTTCTGCCAAGTACTGAAAAGCTCCTACTTGTTCAAGTACTACTAGGCCCACAGGCTTCTGCTCTGCAGTCTTGTCTAATGTCTCCTGGTGGGCACTCAGTCCTCTGTTCCCATGAGGCTCTCACCTCTGTTATGCTCTGTTATGATATTTACCATGTTATCCCATCAGTGCACTCAGCTGCTAACCCAAAGGTTGGAAGTTCGAGTCCCTCCAGAAGTGCCTTGGAAGAAAGGCCTGGCAATCCACTTGCAAAAAATCAGCTACTGAAAACTCCACACATGTACATGACACATAGAATTGATGCCACAGCAACTGGTGTGTGAAATGCTGAAGACAAAATCCACACGTTCTTCATCTCTGAATTCTCAGCCCCTAACACAGTGCCTGGAAACCCTGGTGTCGTAGTGATTAAGTGCTACACCTGCTACCTAGAAGGCCAGCAGTTCAAATACACCAGGCACTCCTTGGAAGCTCTATGGGGCATTTCTACTCTGCCTACAGGGTCTGTATGAGGTGGAATCAACTCCACTGCAATGGGTTTAACACAGTGCCTGGAACCCTGGTTGCACAGTGGACAGAGCTATGGCTACTAACCAAAAGATCAGTGTTTTCAACCTACCAGCCAGTCCTTGGAAACCCTATGGTTTCTGTTGTAGGGAGGTCTGAATTGACTCAGTAGCGACTGGGTTTTAGCAGAGTACTTGGCACATGGCGGGTTCTTAACAACTATTTCCAGAATGAGAGACGGCCCAGAGTACGGTAACTGGCCTCTAGGAAGTCAGTTCTCCTCTGCAGGGCTACTACAGTACATGGCCTAGGCTCAGCCAGCTTGGGGGCAAACTGACCTCACTCCATCAGCCTGCCATCCAAGTTGAAGAGAAAAGGGTAAGTCAGGAACACTTTAAATACTAAAGATTGTAGTTTAACACTTCAGGGTAAATATAGCCCCAACTCCAAGAAGCTAATGAAATCTTTTTCTATTCCTCCTCTTCACCCACATAGACACCATTAGATCATTTTAATCCTTAACACCTGATTTCCTTCTGTCTGTATTTATTATTATTGTAAACTAAGCCTTACTGAAATGGACATTTTATTTACATTATTGCTCAAAGGAACATTTTCTCATGATAATGGGCTCTCAGCTAGATCTTGGGGCTATCAGATGGTTACTTGCCCTCAAGTAGTGCAGAGGTAATGGGGGAGCCCCAGGTGTGAGCAGAGAAATTATAGTGCAAATATGCTCACTGTTATGCTAGGAAAATTCAGTTAAGTGTGTACAGAGAAGGGAGTGACTACTATCTCAATTCCATTTCCTTAATTCAGTTCCTTTTCATAAAAAGCTGTTATTTACTCCTCAGTCATGGACACTTGTAAGTATATATTGAATTCCCAAACCTGACTGCCCCATTGCCCTGTCCCATTAAGACCTTATCCTGAAGAAAGCAGCAGTGACACCATGAAAGGACAGAAGAGACATAGTAATCTCCCTATATCTCATCCAAGGTGTCCAGTACAAGAGATTTCCCTCAAGTGACGCCCAACTCAGGCTATAAATCACAAAATGATCCCCTCTGCCCATGAATTACAAAATGGTCCACTCTGCAAAGAGGTGATGTTCTCAGCCCGGGAGCCAAGGTCACTCTTGTCACTGAAGCACAGTCTAGAGCGTTCTGAGCTGCTGCCTCTGCCACTGTGGGAGTGGTCCTAGGTCAGAGCCTGGGTTCTGCAGGTGAGCCTGATGGGGAGATAAGATAAGCTTTACAGGCCCTGCCACACGCTGTGTGGCCTCCCAGGTGGGAACACAGATGGTGACTGTGACTCCTTCTCGTTCCAGGCTCCCTGCTTCCAGGATGAGGTCACCTCCTAAACACGCTCCTGTAGATGCCTGGGCTATTACCTTGCACCACAGCCTGGACCTGGCTATCAACCTCTCTGGGCTGCAAAATGCAGCTGGAGAGGCTCCTGCTTTACCAGCCTGGTGTCCATGCATCCCTCTAACTAGGTCTTTCCTCACCATTTAGGAGGTACTACCATCTGCCTTCATTAAAAGACCACAGAAACTCGGTACACCCTGCATGGAAAGCTGTCTGAAATGTGGGGAAAGTAGAAGTTAAAAAGGCAAGGTTCAGAACAATTACGTACTATTGTTTATAAACATGCAAGTATGAAAGCCTATGTCGGGATGGGGCCGTCTCAGGGCAATGTAAAAGCCTTGGCACGACAGCCCTGGCAGACTTCAGAAGAGAGAAGGGCGATAAAACGGACCTCCCCAAGGGCAGACTCCAGAAATTCTCCTCTGACACACATCCTCTCTGGCAGCACAGAATTCTGCTCCAGAATCCAAAAGGCAGGTTGACTGGGTCAATCCTGCTTCTGCAGGCTGGCCCAGGGACTTGACCCCCACTGGAAACATTGGTTTCTATGAGGAAATGTATTCTTAGTCCAACAGCTGACTTACAAACAAGCATCAGAACCCAGCCCATTCATAATCTGGAGACAGCATGTACTATTTCCTCATCTGGGCTGAAGCTTCCATATCTAATGAAAATTGTATCTGACCACGGCCAAGTCGAATGGAGCCGTGCCCTTTCTGGCGCTCAATAAATGTTTAATGATGACAATCATGAGAACCTGTATCTAGGTACAAGCTGTCCTCAAGTCCTGTGGCTGACAGGTTTGACCATATGCTGTCTGTGATGCGTACCGTATCAAGTTCCTCCCCAACTAAGAACCTTGGGGACACCAGGACAGCTCTTTCTCCTACCTGTTTGCTAGCTGCTGCTCAAAGTCTCCACACTGCCGCAAGAGCTCTCCACAGGTGGCTATTATCCTAAAGAAAACAAAACAGCACTTTAAAAGGAAGCATCTGGAATGCTGACATCTAGGAGACAAATGTCTCATTCACAAAGATTTCAACCAGCCACTCTTTTCTGATGATGCTGGCTTCTGGGGACACAGTTAATTATTTCAGGGCCTACTAAAAAGTTCCAGTTATCAGGAATTAATGTAATAAGTAAATGCCAGTCTCTTCTAAGAGTCTCTAAGTCTGAGGTCTCTCTGTTATTATGAAATATAATTCTCTCAGTTTGGTCTTAAATAACTGCACACTTTCAAAATACTGAGGTACCTTTGGCCTTTGTCCTTGAGACAATGGGTTAGAAATCCTCAGTCTCTAAAAATTTAATCATAAAACCATTATTTAGTAAGTTAAATGGCTGTGTCTCGCAAGGTATAGATGAGAAAATTATTTGATGCAAAAAGTCTCTCCGATCCTATGAAAGGCTGATGAAAATTAATCCATTTGTTGCTCAGAGATAAGCCTGAGTGACCCTCATATCTGTATTTATTAATCCTTTGATTTTCAAGTAATTCTATGCCTAGTTGTAAACTCCAGCTACTAAGTCCTTCAATACCAAACTCATAATGTCAGGACAAATCCAGGGATTAAAAACATCTTAAATCTAGTTAACTTTTAACTTTCTCTAAAAGTGCCTATCATCACCAGGGTATCTAGGCATTCCATCATAAGAAAAGATTATGAGAAAGTAAAATATTCCACTCGCCTCAAGTTCAGCAGAACAACCTTGTACATAATATTTTGCTATACACCAACCCACCACAGGTGATAGAGGATCCAGTTAACATCCGGAACATTTCAACAAAATAATCACTATAAGAGTGAGCAACCACAACCCAAAATTACATGTGTAATTACAGACGTATGTATGCACATGTGTGTGCGTATATATACACATGTATCTACATGTATATGGACACATAACCAACTATTTTACAAGACTGGTCTTCTGGGTTTCAAGGCTCAGCACCATCACCTCATGGCACAATTCAGCCAGCCAATTAGCATCATATAGTTTATCAAGTTTATGTTCCACACCCTGGTTTGGTGAGTAGTGAGCTTAAACTCCTGTGAGTAGACGTGTAAGATGCAGCAACTGGTCTCTACTCATCTAGAGCAACAGAAAGAAACCAAAAACTCAGAGAAGAAACATGTCTACAGGACTAACAGTCTACAGGATCCACGGAGTCATTTACTCTGAAACCAGAAGAACTAGATAGTGCCCAGCTTCATTACTGACTGTTCTAATCAAGGCTGCAATAGATGCACCCTGCTAGAAGGGTAGAAAAATGTGGAACAGGACTCAAATTCTTAAAAAGTTCAGATTGAGCAAACAGGTTGAGACTAGAGGACTCACCCTGAGGCATTCTTTACACCGTAAAGCAAAACTTTCCCTTAAGCTGACCTTTCAGCTAAATAACAGTGACGGAATAGAACCTGTGAGTGCGGCACTCCACTGAAAAATCATCTATATGAGATCCAAGATGAGAAGGAGCCAGGGAAACTCAACTGTTGGAAATGGAGCAACCAGAATGGAAATAATAATGAGAATGTGGACACATTGTGAAAAATGTGACAATGTCACTAAACAATTGCTAAATGGGGACCTCATTTGCTGTGTAAACTTTCACCTTAAACACAATAAAATAATGTATTTTTTAAATTTAAAAGCAGCCCATGAAGAGATAATCCAAAATGGTCCTGGAAAGTCCTGTATCTTCCTAGACTAAAAATTGTCTTTGGAGGGTTTGAATCTGCCCTGACACAGGCCACCACATTTTGACCTACGTGTGTCGTGGGTTCCCTCCATGTGTCACCGAGGTCAAGCGTCAGATAAGAAAGAAAGTAGGTGAAGCAGCAGCTGCTCTCTTAGTGGGTACATCCATACTGAAGGCGAGACATCAAAGACATATGGAAAATAGGAGCCCAAGAACCAGAAAGGACCACACAATCCAGAGACTACATCAGCACAAGACCAGAAGAACTAAACAGCACTCAGCTACCACCAATGACTGTTCTGCCAGGGAATGCAACACACAGTCCCTGACTTAAAGGAAGAAAAATCAGTGCACAGGACTAGAACTCTAATTTAAAAGACCAGACTTCAAGGTCCAACAGTCTGAAGGGTCCAGAGAAAACATGGCCCCCAGACTCTCAGTTAGCCCCAAACTGAAACCATTCCCAAAGCCAATTCTTCACACAAAGAGTGGACGAGACCATGAGACATGTCCAAAGGTGAGATCTGACCACACACCAGCAGTCTGTACTCTCTGGCCATTGTCTGTCACACTCTCACTGGACTTTGGGGTTGGGACAATAAAGTGTCTACCTACTGGCTCACAGGTCACACTGGATACTTCAGTCTGCTGATCAATAAGCAGCTGGTAGGGTCACTCATCGCCTTTCACTTTAACCATTTCACGGCCCTTTGTGGCTATCTAACATAGCGTTACCATTTAGTACTATAGTTCTTAGACTCAGAAACAGGATCTAATCAGCTCTGTGCTCTCTAAAAGGTGAGCTCTACATTATTTTAGGTCTGTGAAAACCATGAGGCTAAAGGGGAAAAGAATCTCAAGCCAAATATCACCTAAGAAGAGCTATCTATAATTTTTTTTGATTTCTAAAAATATTTTAAGAACAGCAGGGGTCTTTCTGAAGTTGGTTGGTTTGGGTCTGGTTTTGGCCTATTGGTCTGTTCCTAGAGTCTAGAGTATCTGCTTCAAAAAAAAAAGACAGGAACACCAGGAACTCGTCGGGGCGGAGGCAGACACTGACCCTTGGCAAAGCTCTTTCTAGAAGGTCATCTGGTAGCCTGCCATCCAAAGCCAGCTCCAGTTCCTGGTTTATTTTTTAAAAATCATGGATTACTGTAGCTTATCAGGTACTGAGTGTCTGTTTGGGGTGATAAAACAGTTTTGGACATAGACAGCGATGGCTGCAAAACAGGTGAACGTAATTACTGTTACTACACTGTACACATCAAAACGGTGGCAGTGGCAAATTTTATGTTGTATATATTTTAGCATAATAAAAATGTAAAAAAAGTGAACCCCTTCCAAATGCATTTGTCATTTTTAGGTCCTACACTATACCTATTTATGGTTACTCACTACACTAAGTGCAGGCTTAAACTATGACTCCCACTTTACCTGATGGAGTTATGAAAAGCCGTCCAATCTTCATGAAAAAGGGAGTTGGGAGGAATTTCATCCAGTTTGCACTTCTTTCGTATCGACTGGAGAGTATTGGTGAAATCAGACACATACCTACGGGCAAAGAGAAACAGTGATAACATCATCACCCACTCCTCAAATCTAAAGACACTTGGAATTACCCAACTTTGAATGTGTCTTCAGAGACTCTTCCTCAGGAAGGAGGCCACTTGCCAACTTTTGGGCATAAAAAAATCCTTCTCTATCTGGCAAGATTGTCTCTTGCACCTGGCAGAGTAGCTTTGTGACAGACGCTCAAGGTGAACAGCAAGACAGAGCCACTAAGTCAACTCTGGCGACGGGTAAGGTGAGACAAGGCTGACAAATCACCCCCTCATCCTAATAAATGTGTTCATTGGAAACTAGTTCAAAGAGCTATTTTACAACTTGACAGGCTCACAGTAATACTGGGCTGTTACACTGGATACTGGAAAACAGTTCACTGATAGTCAGGGTACTTTGGGCCATTCTGTTGTTCAGCACTGTGGAGTCAGTTCTGACTCATAGTGACCCCATCTGTATACAACAGAATGAAACACTCCCCATTCCTGCACCATCTGCAAAATCATTGCTATGTGTGAGCTCCACTGTTTCAGCCACTGTATCAATCTACCTCCTTCAGAGTCCTCCTCTTTTTCACTGACCCTCTACTTTGCCAAGTATCATGGATTGAATAGTCTCCCCACAAAAAACTGTGGGTAGCTGCCCGGCCACCACCAGTGATAGCCATGACGGAGCTCACAGAGAGGAGCCTCACTGGCAACACAACAATAAAAAGAGGTGCATCATGAGATCTCCACTAAAAGACCTCAATTGATGGTCCAGCGGTTTTGGGGTTCCTCTGAGAGCATGGCCCCCGGCCCTGATGCTGCCCTTTCCCATAAATTATAACAAAGGTCCACTCTTTGGACAGGAATGGATTGGACTTGGCAATGCAGAGTAACCATATATTGGAAGTGCTTTATGGTTCTATACATCTATAGGATATCATCTTGCTGACCTCTGGCTGGAGGAAGGGGAGTGAACGGAGAGGAGGGGAAAGGAGACTGTTGGGAGGATGAGACATGTATGGAGCAGAGAGGAATAGTGTGCAGTCACCGGACACGGAGAGCAGTGGAAGCTGCATATAGGGGGGCATGTAAATTTACATGTGAATGTACATTTTTACTCAGTTATATTAAATAAAAATAAAAAATAAAAAAAAAATGTGGGTAGCAATTTGGCGAGGCTATGATTCCTGATACTGTTCCTACCTATATGCTGTAAACCCACTTCTGTGATGTTAATGAGGGAAGGTGGGTGGCAGTTGTGTTGGTGGGGCAGAATTCACTGTGTAAGACTGTATTTTGCCTTGAGACTATCTCTTGGGATACAAAGCAAAGGGAAGCAAGCAGAGAGTTGGGGAACTCATACCATCAAGAAACAGTGCTGAGAGCAGAGCACATCCTCTGGACTTGGGGTCGCTAAGCCTCAGGAGCTCCCAGTTCAGGGGAAGACTGATAATGAAGACCTTCCTCCAGAGCCAATACAGAAGGATTTCCCCTAGAACTAATGCCCCGAATTTGGACTTAGAGCCCACTGGACTGTGACAAAATAAATTTTTCTTTGTGCAAGCCATCTACTTGTAGTATTTCTATTATAGTAGCACTACACAACTAAGACACCAATCATGATGTCCTTCAGGGACTGGTCCCTCCTGATAACGTGTTCAAAGTATGTCATTCTCACTCCCAAGGCACATTTAGGCTGTACTTGTTCGTTTTTCTCAAAGTCCATGGTATATTCAATATTCTTCATCAATAACATAATGCAAAGGCATCAATTCTTCTTTGGTCTTCTTTATTCATTGCCCAACTTTTGGATGTGAGGTGACTGAAAATACCATGGCTTGAGTCAGGCACACCTCAGTCCTCAGAGTTACATCTTGGCTTTTTAACACTTGAAAGAGATCTTCGGAGTAGATCGGCCCAATGCAGTATGTCTTGTTTTCTTGACTGCTCCTTCCAAGGATGTTGATTATGGATCCAAGTTAGATGAAATCCTTGACAATTTCAATAGTTTCTCTGTTTATCATGATGTTGCTTACTGGTCCAGTTGTGAGGATTTTTGTTTGCCTTATGTTGAGGTGTAATTCATTCTGGAAAGCCACAGTCGTTATTCTTTGTCAGTAGGTACTTCAAGTTCTCTTTACTTTCAGCAAGCAAGGTTGTATGTCATCTGCATATTGTGGGTTGTTAATGAGTCTTCCTTCAATTACGATGCTACATTTTTCCTCATACGGTCTGCCGTCTTGGAGACCATTTGTTCAGCATACAGTCTCAATAAGCATGGCGAAAGGAGGCAACCCTGATGCACACCTTTTCTGATTTTAAACAGCATAGTATACCTGCTTCTCAGTCTACAGATAGGTTCCTCATGAGCACAACTGAGTGCTCTGGAATTCCAATTCTTCACAAAGCTACCCATAATTTGCTACGATCCACACAGTCAAATGCCTTTGTGAAGTCAATGAAACACAAGTAAACATCTCTCTGGTAGTCTCTGCTTTTCACCAAGAACCATCTGAAATCAGTAGAAGTATTCCTGGTTCCAAGATTTCTTCCGAATCCAGAAGAATTTCTGGCAGTTCTCTGTTGAAGTACTCCTGTAGAAACTTTTGAATGATCTTTACAAAAATTTTGCTGTGTGTGATACTAATGATATTATTTGATAATCTCAGCGTTTGGTTGGATCACCCTTCTTGGGAAGAGGCAATATGTATCCTTTCTAGCCAGCTGGCCAAGTAGCTGTCTTTCAAATTTCCTGGTATAGCTGAGTGAATGCTTACAGCATCGTATCCATTTGTGGAAACATCTCAATTAGCAGTCCATCAATTCCTGGAGCCCTGTTTTTTGCCAACGCCTTCAGGGCAGCTTGGACTTCTTCCTTCAGTACCAGGAGTTCTTGAGCACATGCTACCTCCTGAAATGGCTGAACATCGACCAATTCTTTTTGTACAGTAACTCTGTGTATTCCTTGTATCTCCTTTGATGCTTTCTGCATTGTCTAACATTTTGCCCACAGAATCTTTTGGTATTAGAACTCCAGGCATGAATTTTTTTCTTTAGTTCTTTCAGCTTCGGAAACATCAGGAATGCTCTTCCCTTTAGGTTTTCTAACTCCAGGTATTTGCACATTTCATTATGATACTTTTGTCTTCTGTTCAGCTCATTTACAGACAGCATTCTAATCCCCTGGATTCAGATTAAACAGCCAAATTCCCTATGGCAGGCAAGAGCCAAGGTTAACAGAACAAGTGCGGGATACTAGATTCAAAGCCAGATGACCCTCCCTGACCAGACTATAGTATTGGCTGACATTGTACACCACATACGTTCCTTCATAGCTTAGTTCACGTATATTTTTCATGTTTATTTCCACTGGCAGGCTATAAGCTCTGGAACGACAGGATTATGCCTGTACAACTTATAATCGCATCCTTAGGACTCAGTACAGGGCTGGGCATGAAGCAGGCATCCAGAAATAGTTCCTGAGTGAATGAAAGACTTGAATGAATGCTCCTCAGTGAATGAAACACTTGGGTTGCAGCCTCAGGCAAGTACCTAGATAATCTTTGGCGTTCAGTTTCCTCAACTTTGAAACAGAGTTAGTGATGTCTTCTGTATTGCTTCACAGTGCTGTTGTGAGGATAAAATTAAATGGATGAAGTAAGAGACACATAAATTCTCTGACGAGTGTAAAATGAACACTGATGTGGGATGGCACTGTTTTTCAAGAACAAACAGTCCTTGGGATGTGAACAAACAATGCGCATGTCCTTGGGAGGCTAAATGTGTGTCCCTGGTGAGAAAGACCAAGGCAAGAGTCATGCTCTCTGAAAGCCAAGAGGCGTCCTGAAAGCCTATGACATCTTCCCAAGTTACAAGTTGTTAAGTGAGGAAAGTAGCATGTGAATGACCCAGATGTGGCCCTGAAGAGCAAGTGGAATTATGGTGGGGAAGGCCATTCAGACAAGCAAGTGGAAAAAGCTGTTGAGCCACTCCACTAACTACCAACAATACTGCTGCTCCCTTCACAAAGCCCTCAGTTATGATTTCAAGCTGAAAGCTACAAAACCACAACTCGAGCAGCACCTTTCCTTCACACCAAGAGAAGTGGGGCTGCTTTCCCGGAGACTCAGTCCGTAAGATGGGAAGGAGGCCAGATCTCAAGGACACAAGGACAGGGGAATGTTGAAGTACATAATTGTGCTTTAGCTGTAAAAGGCTAAACATGACCCCGTAACTATCACAAATATGCATAAGGAGAACCTGCCATCCAACAATCTACACGCACTTCTGAAGCTTGGGGAACAGAGGTCCCCAAATGGTGAGCAGGCTGTGGATCACTTCGGGAGGGCTACTTCTTTCTAGTGCGGGTTCCCAGGCACAGCTACATGCAATGCTTGTTACATCCCCTTGTCCTTCAGGATTCTAAATAGGCTTATTATGAAATCGCCTAAGAAAGTGTAATTTTTATCACATCACTTTTGCTCCAGGACCCTCCAATTCTCTCTCACAGAAGATATTTTCAACTGTCTACCATGTGAGAAAGGAGCCCTGGTAGCACAGTGGTGAAGTGCTCGGCTGCTAACCAAAAGGCCTGCCGTTTCAACGCACCAGCCACACTGGGAAAAAGATGCAGCAGTCTTTTTCCATAAAGAGTTATAGCCTGGGAAACTTTATGGGGCTGTTCTACTCTGTCCTATAGGGTTTCTATGAGTCGGAATCAACTTGACAAGGCCAATAAATACAGCTTGGTATCTTTAGATCAAGTGACAGTCCCTGGGCTTGGAGCTTTCATGACACGGTTTCATTTAATATTCTCAATCACTGTAGACAAGAGACACCATCTCCAGCTGACTCAAAGGAACAATAACCTGCTCAGGGTTACAACCAGTAAGTGTCAGAGCTAAGATTTGGGCTTAGGTTGGTCCAACTTCAGAAACCACTCTCCTGTCGTAACTTTAAGGTCCATAATTCTCTCACCACCTGGTTAGCTGTTATAATCTGTAGTTCCACCCTAGTTTGGGTTAGCTCCACCTACTTCTGCCTCCTGTGTGTGCTCCATCCTGCCTACCTCTGCCTTCCTCAATGCCCTCCCCTGGCCCCTCCCAACTAGGGAACAATGACCCATTTCAACCCTGCTCAAACTACCTGCACGGTGATTTCCCTGGCTAATTTTGTAAGCATCAGCCTTTTCAACAACCTGAAAATCTTCCTTTCGCAGAGGAGACTTGCTTTCACCATATACACTTTTGTACAGCTTGAATTTTTCATATGGAAAATGTAATATGGTTAAAAATGAACTATCAAAATAACCATTCAGAAAAACCAGAAGAATCTTGATGCATGCTACAATATGGAACATAGAGACATCATGCTGAGTGAAATAAGCCAATCACAGGACAAATATTGTAAGACGTCACTTACATAAAAAGAAAAGAACAGGCTAATGGATACACAACTGAGTTTCTTAGTGGTTACCAGGCATGGGAAGATGGGGAAAATGGGAGAAAAAGGTTATTACTTATGGAGTACTGAGTTTCAGCTTATGGCAATGGAAAAATCATACTGACTAAGAGCAGGCTTGTACAGCCAATTACTATAACAGCTGTCAATAAGTTATACATCTGCTAAACACTGACTTTGCAAAAGTTGTATGATACATTTATAAATATATGTATATGTCCATGCTGAGGGTGCTCACGTACAATCAAACACCATATGGGATTTGGTTCTGTGGTTCGGAGGTTTAGGTTCACGTCTTCATGGGACAGTGTAGTTAATTCACCTAATAACAGGTTTAGCGCTTCTGTTTCATCTCCCAGTTCTTTGTATAGTGCCTGGAGTCATAAAAGCTTGTGAGCAGCCATCCAAAGCACAACAACTAGTATCTGTTCACCTGGTACAACAGAGAAAGAAGGAGCGCCAAAAAGAGGAGGAGGGAATGGAATGTGTGGCTAATTGCCTCCACAAACAACTGCCTCTGCCATGAGACCACAACTACTGGACAGTGCCTGGCTACCATTACCAAACATTCTGGTCAAAGATTCTGTGGCAGAATCTTGATCAAAAGGGGGACAATACAGAACAGAATACCAAATTCTCATGGAATCCAGACCCCCCTGAATCATAGAGGCTAGAAAAATCAACAAAACTACTGTCCTAAGATAATCTTTAAACCTTAACTCAGAAATATCCCCTAAAGTCTTCTCAAAACCACACAACAGTTTAGCTTAACTAGTCAAGAATGTCTGCCTTGAGTGTTATGCTTTTTTAAGAATAATCTGCATAGGACCAAACTGGCAACAGCAACTTGAAAGATCAGACAGGATTCCTATGGACTGTGAGTTAATGTAAATAAAGGAAAAACAACTTAGAAAAAGAGGGTTGAGAATGACTATACAAAATCCATGTCACTAAATGACACATACAGAAACTGTTGAGTTGGTCTGTGTTTTGCTGTGTATATTCTCAACAGCAACAAAATATGAGAAACTGTTAATAAGTAAAAACAAACAGAAACCCAGAAATAAGAAGTTACCTGGAGAAAGCATCAGACCCAGGAAGAGAACCCAGTCTCCTGAGTCTTATGATGCTCTGGCTTCCGTAACAGTGATCTCTGAAGAGCATGACATGTGCACGAGGGGACATGAGGGGAAAGCAATTACGTATTCTGATCTGTTACAATTTCTCTTTCCTTGTATATCAATACAGTATATTCTTCATTTAAAGAAAAGAAAAAAGCAGAGTGAGAAAAGAGACGAACAGTCTAAGGAAGCCTCAACTACCTATCCTTCAAAGTGGAAAGTCAAGAGGCAACATTTAAAGTTGATTTTCTTTTTTTAACACATTCAAAGTTCGGAGGGAAGCATCAGAAGACCAAAACCAGGAATGTGCAAAATTGGTCACTTCTGGGAAGTGGGCCTCAGTGCTGGGGGGAGAGGGCTGACTGGTGCTTTCTTACACCTTCTCACATTTTTAGCAACTCAGATCTCAAAGTAAAACATTATTTCTACCCACAAAAGCCTGGTTGGTGGCAATAAGCAGAAGAGGTGGTGCTACATTTGATTAGAATTGTTGCTGACTTTTTTTTCTTTGGGAATACATCTGGGCTCATCTGCCTGCACCTCCACCTCTTGGCAGGGCAGGGCTTACCACCCACACTCCCCTTGGGTGGTCCTGCTGCCCACGGACATCTGTGATTGAGTGGCTGAGAACACTGACGCCAAGGGCCTCAGGGACCCTCAGAGCTCAGGGGGACATTCTCCGCATTTCTGGAATGACAAGAGCTCCCTGAACTCAGCATAGCAAAACAGCTTCCAGTTCAATACAAGGGATACCTCAAGACTCAGAGCAATTTCACTCTGGAATCAAGAGATGGTGTTTTGGAAAGCAGAAGAATGTTATTTGTCACGAACTCGAGAGCAGAGCCTACACCCTCGTGAGGGCCCTCACCCCTCAGTTACAGGCCAGGAAATCCAGCCTTACATTGCTTGCTGCCTCGCTTCTTTTCCTTACTAAACTACTTGCAGTTCCCCTTTCTTTCTTTTTTTTAAGTAACAGCTTTATTGTGACATAATTTCACAGAGTATACAATTTACCATGTAAAATCCCACTGTTTTTAGTATATTCAGAGTCACACAGTCATCACTGAATTCAATTTTAAAACATTTTTATCACCCTGAAAAGAAACCCATCTTCTCATAATTTCTCCTACCCAGTCCCACTCATCTAATTTCTGTCTCCATATATTTGCCTGGAAACCCTGGTGGCACAGTGGTTAAGTGCTGTGCCTGCCAACCAAAACGTCGGCAGTTCAAATCCACCAAGAGCTCCTTGGAAACTCTGTCCTATAAGGTCACTACGAGTCGGCAATGACTCAACAGCAGTGGGATTTACATATTTTCCTATTCTGGGCATTTCATAGACCGAGAATCCTACAATATGTGGTCTTTTGTAACTAGTTTCTTCCACTAGTTCCACTCTACATGTGTGGAGTTACCATGCATCAGAATTAACTCAGTGGAAGCTAACAATCACTAGCGTATTTATACTGCTTTTTTTATTTGTACTTTGAATGACACAAGCAACATATGAACTTATGCTTCTTTTTAAAAGATTACAAGACAGAAAGAAAAAAAATATTATAAAATAACAAATAAAACTAAATACCCTATGACCACCATCCCCCAAACCCAGTCCTTCTCTCTGTCTTCTCAAAGATGTCCAGTGCTTTCAACTGGTAACCCAATCTTCTGCATCAAAGTTCAGCAAACTTTTTCTGTCAAGGGCCAGAGAGTAAATATTTTAGATTTGAGGTTATAAGGTCCGTGTTGCAACTACTCAACTGTGCCTTCACAGTGCAAAAGGGGCCACCAACAGTAGGTACATGAATGGGCGTGGCCGCATTCCAATAAAACTTTATTTATAAAAACAGATGGTAGGCCAGATTTGCTTTATGAGCTATAGTTTGCCTACCTCTATTTTATAAGGATATATAATACATTTTAAAGCACTCAAAAAGTAATCTAGAGCAGGGGTCACCAATGGCGTTTTTGAAAACAAACTTTTACTATAACAGCCACAGCCACCTGCTTGCTTGTTACCCAAGGCCCCCTTCACGTGACAGGGCCAGGGCGGAGTAACGGCCACAGAAACCCTGTGAGCCCACAAAGCCTAAAGTATTTACTGTCTGGCCCTTGGCGGAAAAAGTTGGCTGAACCTTGATACTGAAAAGAACACTTATTTTTGTAAGCTCTTTTTTTAATAATGTATATCAAAAAAAAAAACAGAACTAAACTAAACCCACTGTTGTTGAGTGAGTCCAACTCACAGAATTCCTATAGGACACAGTAAAACTGTCCCACGGAGTTTCCAAGGCTATAAATCTTTATAGAAGCATGTTGCCAAACCTTTCTCCTTTGAAGTGCTGGGGGGTATGAACCCCTGATTTTTTTGGCTTAACCACTGTACCACCCAAATGAAACCAAATCTACTGCACTTAAGTCGATTCTGACTCACAGCAACCCTACAGGACAGAGGAGAACTGCAACCCCTAGGGTTTCCAAGGAGCACTTAGTGGATTCAAACTGCCGACCTTTTGGTTAGTAGCTGTAACTCTTAACCACTACACCTGCAGGGTTTCCATATCACATGTAAGACTCTACATATTATTCTGAAACTTCCTTTCTTCTCACTCAACAGTATGTTTTTGACATCTACCCATGCTGATATGTGTAGATACACTGTATTTTTACATAAATTATGCACATCTTCTTTTTGTTTGCCACCCACACCCTTTCCCCTCACCTGAAAGGTAATTTTGTCAGCACGCTATGCTGATTTTTTTTTTTTTTTTTACAGAAGTATGAAAAAAAAGAATTGGCATAATGGCACGTACAAAGCTACCTCAAGGTAGAGGGTACTTGGTTACCAAATAAACAGAAAGTCATGCTACTTGCATAAAAATATGGTAATTAATGCTAATACTACTACTGCATAAGTTTTGCTCATTTGAATATACTGTATTTTATTTAGGTATTGTCTAACTGATGTCTATTTCAATTGCTTCAAATGTCTCACCATTACAAACAATGCAACAATGGACATCCCTGACAAGGCCATCATGGACTCAGGAGTAAAGGTTTGTCCAGGGTTCACGACAGAACACACAACACAGAACACAGGCTTTTATCTTAAATGAGGCAGACACTGCCAGATGGCCCTCCAACAGGCTGGCCCTGTCCCACTCCCCACAGTCTTACTTGGCAAAGAGAGATTTCAGGGCCGCCAGCAAACCGCAAGTCCCCAAGCCGTTGGTGAATCTGACGCATCTGTCAACAGCCGTGGATGCCAGACCAAAGAGCTTGTTCACAGAGTGGCTGAGCTCCTGGACACAGTCAATGACTTCCCCGTGCTCCTGGTTAGAAAACATAGACCAACAACAGCTGCGTCAGACTCAAGAACACTGGAAACAATAATCAATATTGGGGCACGGGAGACCTCTGAGCCTCCATGAAGAAAAATCACGTAACAGGGACAAGAGAAACACAACTACAGTCCCAAACTACAACAGCTCTCGGAGAGCCTGATCCCGGGGAAGACAGGTCAAGTCGCAGTGAGAGTGGAGATTTAACTCCTAGCAGAAAGGCATGCTCAAATGTCTAATCCAGATGTTACTTTTCCTTTCTTTCCTCTTTTTCTGTGATTACTGAGATGGCTTTTCTCCCCCTGGATCTCATGTAAGGATTCAAATTTTCCACATCAGACACTCCCAGAGAATGTACTGAGTGGAAAACGCCTCCTTCAAGGGCAAGAATGTAACTCCGATGGCACAAGCTTTCTAGGTACACCCTTAGAAAAGTGGCCCGAGGCAACCGATTCTAACTGCCGCTAGATCAGTTCTTTAAGGCCAATGCACCTCATGCAAAAGGCATCTTAAAACCAAAGCCACTGCTGTCGAGTAGATTCCAACTTATAGTGACCCTATAAGACAGAATAGAACTGCCCCAGAGAATTTCCAAAGGGTACCTGGTAGATTCAAACTGCTGATCTTTTGGTTAGCAGACACACTTAACCACTACACCACCAGGGTTTCCAAACAAATCCAATCTGAAATGACCTCTCTTCCCCCTGGTCACCTGTATTTCTCTCTCCCAGTGAACCTGCCCTAATAGTACTGTCCAGGAATGCTGAGTTTTCGTGCCCTTCTGTGCACTTTCCTTCAAGGAAAGTCTGCTCTAGGAAGAAATTAGCTAAATCAAGGGAGATGATCAACTTGTCTCCTGAAGACCTAATTCTCTTTTTCTCCCAGACTTTTACTGGGGATTTTAAACAGACAATTGACAGCATTTCTGTGGTCTCATTTTACATTCAGATTTTAAGAGCCCATGAAGGCACCTCAAGCCTACTGTCTACACACCTGATTCTATGTCTGCACATGTGATCCCACCTTACCCCTTCTCCAGTACATCCCACCCCAACCCTGTATTAGACTTGGCCACTGGCACTCTGGTGACATTACCAACGGCATGGCGCTGATCTGGATCAGGAGGTTGCTCTCTTCCATCTCGCCATACTTCAGCTGGTAGGGCTTGTATGGACCATACACAGCATCCACCAGCTCTGTGACTTTTACCAAGTTTTGCTCATCTTTAGGAAATCAGAAATTGAAAACAATAATGAATACATAACCTAGCAATAAATACTAGAAAAAAACAGAGGACAGGTATTCTACAGAAATTTTCCCTGTGTTTCACCATAAAGAGTGACTACAGTTGGTCTACTTCATAAGGATTGAGTATGTTTCCCTCAAAACATGTGCTGCAAAACCCTAACCTTTATGCCCGCAGTTATAACCACACTTGGGGATGGCTGTCTTCGTTACATGAATAAGGCAGGGTTAGTGTAGGGTAGACCTTGAGTCACTCTGTTTGAAGAGATTTAAACAAGGGAGCAGAGCAGACATTGAGGAAAACAGGTGTCCAGTTACATGAAGACTGTCCAGCAGAAGGTCCAAAGAGACCAAGGACCTTCCTCCAGTGTCAACAGAGAGAAAAAGCCATCCTCTAGAGCCAGCAGCCCAAATTCAGACATCTAGCCTCCTAAACTGAAAAGAAAATTAACTTCTATTTGCTAAAGCCATTCACTTGTGGTATTTCTGTTACAGCAGCAGTAAGTGAACTAAGACAATCTGTTTATATCTTTTATGGACGCAACTTAGATGATTAATTCAGTAAACATTTTAGTAAATTTGTACTTTGTGTATTTATTTACCTAAAGCACTACTAAAGACATCACCACCACAACCAATCACACTTAAGAACCTCCTCAAGAGACTAGAACCATAGTCTACTGGCATAATATAGTTCATAACGTCACGTCCTGCATCCCAGTTTGGTGAATTGCATCTGAGGTCTTAAAGCAGCCATCTGAGATAAACAGTTGGTTTCTTCCTGTCTGGAGCAATGAAGAGGGAAGACACAAGTAATACATTAATGGCCCATACCGCTTCCACATACAGAAGAAGTCAATGGTGCCCAGCTACCACCACTGCCTGACCTAAGCCATGAGATTGTCAATCACATCATATGCATGCAAAAGCTGGACCATGAACAAAGATGACAGAAGAATAATTGATACCTCTGAATTGTGGTGTTGGACAAGAACACTAAATGTTGAATGGACTGCCAAAAGAACAAACAGATCAGTTCTAGAAGTACAATCAGAGTGCTCCCTAGAAGCAAACACGGCAAGATTGCATCTTGCATACTTTGGATGTGCTCAAAAGGGATCCGTTCCTGAAGAAGGATATCATGCTTGGGAGAGTGGAGGGTCAGCGAAAAAGAGGAAGATCCTTGATGAGACAGACTGAGACAGTGGCTGCAACAATAGGCTTAAGCATAAAAACAATTGTGGACGTGGCACAAGACCGGGCAGTGTTTGGTTCTGTTGTTCATAGGGTCGCTGTGAGTCCAAACGGACTCAGTGGCACTTAGCAACAATAACAGTTCTGACCAGGGATACAACAGAAGGCCCTGGTCAGAATGGGAGAAAAATGAAGAACAAAACTCAAATTCATAAAAAAAAAAAACAACCAGACTTACTGCATTGATACAGAGGAGATGAACTCCTACGATACGTTTTTATCTTGGGATTGAACCCATTCCTGGAGGTTACCACCTTTCAGCCAAGTAAGAGATTGGCCTATAAAATAAGCAGCAACTTCCATGAGAAATATGCCCCTTTAAACAATCAATTATATGAGACCAAACAACCAACACTTACCCAAAAGCAAAGCTGACAAGGCCAGGAGTGGCAGGGAAAGCAGACAGATGGGAATAGGGCAGGCTGGGTAGAAATGGTGGGAGTACTAGTACATCGACGGGATCACAGTCAATGTCGTGGAACAATCTGTGTATGTATGAACTGCTGAATGGGACTCTCATTTGCTGCGTAAACTTTCACCTAGCCACGTCAAGTGCCGTCAAGTCGGACCCGACTCACGGCGAACAAAATATATGAACAAGAACTTCTTCAAGAAATGAGGACCATTGTGGGACATCTTGATCTAGTAGCATAATATAGTTCCTCAAATTATTTTCTACATCTTAGTATGGTGAGCTGTGCCTGGGGGTCTTAAAAGCTCTGGTCTCTAATCAACCAGAACAAAAGAGAAAGAAGGAAGCCCAAGACTCAAAGGAGAAATAAGTCTACAGAACAAACAGCCTACACAAACCATGACATTATTAATCACGAGACAAGAAGAACTAAAGGCTATCCGGTGACCACTACCAACTGTTCTGATCAGTCACAACAGAGGGACACTGACAGGATGTGACAAAAAATGTTGTAGGACAGAACCTGAAACTCCTAAAAGGAAAAAAAAAAAAAAACAGGCCCACTGGACTGGTGGAGACAGAGGACTCCACCAGACTACGGCCCTGAGATATTCTTCAACCCTCAACCAAAACTAATTCCTGAGACTGTAAAAACTTGTGAGCAGCCATCTAAAATACTCCACTGGCCTTACTCTGCCTGCAGCAAGGGACAATGAACTAAACCAAAGACACAGGGAAAGATCAGCTCAAAGGACTGAGGGACCACAACTACCACAGCCTCCACCAGACTGAGGCCAGTACAACTAGATGGTACCTGGCTACCACCAACGACTGCTCGGACAGGGATCACAACAGAAGTTGCTAGACAGAGCTGGAGAAAAACAGAACAAGATTCTAACTCACACACATACACAAAAAGACCAGACTGGAGAAACCTCAAGAGTATAGCTCCCAGACACCCTTACAGCTCACTAATGAAGTCACTCCTGAGGTTCGCTCTTCAGCCACAGACTACACAGACCCATAAAACAAAATGAGACTAAGTGGGCAAACCAGCCCAGGGGCAAAGAAGAGAAGGCAGCCAGAGACAGGAAAGTGGGTAGTGGCGAACCCAAGGTCGAGAAGGGGAAAGTACTGACACGTCACGGGGTTGGCAATCTGTGTCCTAAAAAGTATGTATATTAGTTGTTTAATGAGAAACTAGTTTGCTCTGTAAACCTTCATCTAAAGTCAAATTAAACCTACAAAAAACTAACCCCTGAAGTCACCTTGTAGCTAAATAACAAATTGGCTCAAAAATAAAGGAACAGCACTTGTAAGTACTGTGTTTCTTTAAAAAAATCACCTAAATGAGATCAAACAGTCAACAATTATTTTAAACAAAGATGAGGACATTTAAGGGGGCCAGAAAAAAGAATAACCAAAATGGAAAGGCACTGTGAAGAATGGCACCAATGTCACCAAACAACTGTAGAAACTACTGAATGCAGACGTAAACTTCTGTGTGCATCTTCACTCAAAACACAAGAAAATATTATCAAAAAGAAAATCTCTTCAAGTGATAACTTTCGTCAGCATCAGGTTCAAGAATGCCACAGGGAAAGGATTTCACAAGAAGAACATTTTCCATCTCCAGTCTTCCTAGGACTTTACACAAATAGGATACTCGATATATTAGGCATCCCAGAAGTTCTTATATTCAGCTACATAAAAATTTTAAAAATGTTCATGTCAAAAATTTAACGTACACACTCTGTGATACAGCAATTCAACTCTTAGGAGTTATCCCAAAGAAATTAATAACTATGCAGAGATACAATGTGCACACAAGGATGTTCACAAAAGTGCTGCTCACAATCACCATGGTGATCTTCACGGTCCTGTATCTCCCAACAGGGGATGGGTAAACACAACAGCCTACTGGCTCTTCTCACACCCTTCTGGTCACCTCCAATCTGTCTTCCACATGGAAGCTAGGAAAACATTCCCCACACAGAAATCTGACCACATGACTGCCCTTCTAACAACTTTGCAGCAACTGCCACCACTCTTAAAGCTGGAGCCCCAAATCTTGTCTACAGCCTACAAGACCCTACGTGGTTCAACCTCAGAAGGCAAGAGAGGGTAAGAGCTGAGAGTGAAGGCTCTTCAATCAAAGCTGTATTACTTCCTGGTTAAGTGACGGTGTGCAAATGACTTAACTTTTCTATGCCTCAGTTTCCTCAACTATAAAACAGGGATAATAATGGCATCGATTTCATTACTCTTCTGTGAAGGTCAGGTAAATTATTAGGTGTCTAGCACATGGCAAACTCTCAATAATTGCCAGCTATTTTTATTATTACTCTACAGCCTCACCCCTCTTAACCTTTACCCTAACCTCCAGCCTCCTCTCTGTTCCTCAAAAGCACCATGCTCCCTCTGGTCACAGTTGAGTCCCTGTGCCTAGAAGAGCCCTGTTCTTATACCCCTCTTCATCTAGTTAGCTCCTCCTACTCCTCTTCTCTACCACCCCTTCTTTGTACTGTAGCACCTTGAATGTCACTAGGATGCCTGAAGCTATGTCACTGGTATTTCAAATACCAGCATGGACAAATTTTAGATGGGCTTCCAGACTAATACAGACTAGGAAGAAAAACCTGGCAATCTATTTCCAAAAACTAGTTAATGATAACTCTATGGTAGAGGAGGGAAAAAAATCTAAACCCTATGTGAGAGGGAAAAAATATCCTATGGGTCACAACAGAATACTGCCTGATACAGTACTGGAAAAAGGAGCCCCCCAAGTTGGAAAGAACTCAAAATACACTCATAGTGACCCTATAAGACAGAGTAGAACTGCCCCACAGAGTTTCCAAGGAGCACCTGGTGGATTCAAACTGCTGACCTTTTCATTAGCGGCCTTAGCATTTAACCACTACACCACCAGGGTTTCACAATAGCCACAAAAATGGACTAGAACGTATCAGTAATTGTGAAGATAGAGCAGAACCAGATACTGTTTGGTTCTGTCGTCCAGGGGCTGCTGTGAGTCACAGCCAATCCCGCAGCAGCTAACAACAGCTCCTCTCTCAGCACCCACTCAGCTCAAGCCCACTGGTCTCCATCATCCTTCTTTGTTTATATGTTCTCCTAGAACCATTCCACTTTTCTTCAAAGTACTTATCTCACTTCATAATTACATACTTACTAGTGAGATTATCTGACTATCTCTCACCAGAACATGTCAGGTGAGAACAAGGACTACGTCTGGTTTTGTTCAGCGTTGTATCCACAGCATCCAACACCCCAGTACTAGCCCATTTTTTTTCAATCTTTTCAAAAATTTTTTTATTGTGATTAAGTGAAAAGCTACAATCCAAAGTCAATCTGCCATAGAAAACCCCAAGTACCCAGCTCTATGCAACTCTATATGCTCTCCTCACCCTTGGATAGCACACTCTTCTCTTTTTACTTTGAGCATCCATTCAACCAATGCTTGTACCCTCCTCTCCACTCTCTCTTCTCCCCTCGAAAAAGAGACCAGATAGACAGCCTTATATATATTAAACCATAAAGTACACACACCACCTGCACCACTCTGTGACCCTTTATACAGTCAAATCTTTGTCTGAAGCATTGGCTTCGTACTGATTTCAGCTTTGAGCTAGCAGCAAGTCTAGGCGTCACGTCCTCAGGGGGCCCCCCTGGTTGTTGGACCATCAAGTCTGGTCTTTATTATTAACAGAGTTCTTGATCTGCACACTCCTTTTTCTCACGCTACATCAAGAACTCTACATTGTGTTCCCTGACAGGGCTGTCTTTGGTGATGGCAGGGCACCATCCAGTTCTTCTGGTCTGGTGCTGATGTAGTCTCCAATCATATGGACCCTTCTGTCTCCTGGACTCATATTTTCCTCATCTTGCTTTTCATCTGCCCCTGGTTGGTTAGGACCAACTGATGTTCCTTAGACGGCAGCTTGCTAGCTTTTAAGACTCCAGGTGCCACTCAACAATATGGGATGCCAAACAATCTCTTAGAAAAAGACTATCTATGACATGTGACCTTGATGTCTCCTGAAACCACGGTGCACAGACCCCTGTCCCTGATACAGTATCCTTTAAAATGATGGGCTATATTTAGAAAACCTTTAGGTTTATGGTGTAGTCCAGTTGTGCTGACCTGCTTTGTACTGTAGGCAGTCACTCCCTTCACCTAATCAAATTCCTGTTGAATATCTAATCTATGAATAACCCACTCCCTCCACCCCCACTCTTGTGGCTGTCAAAAAGTGTTTTCTTCTGTGCATAAGCAGCTGACTGATTTTACATACCAAAATGTCTTCCAGTTGATTCCAGGTTACAAGATGTTTCATAAAGTTATCACTGTTCTCTATCATTGCATAGTATTCCATTGTGTAAATATATCATAGTTTGTTTATCCATTCATCCGCTGATAGACACTGTCATGTACTGAATTGTGTCCCCCAAAAAATGTGCACAGTAATTTGGCTGGAATGATGATTCCCCATATTATGTGACTGCCTTTTGTGATTTTCCTATGCTTTAAATCCTAGTTTCTGCCTGTGGGTAATAGATACGTTCAAAGAGGATTAGGGTGGACTGTAACACCCTTACTAAGGGAGTATCCCTGGAGTGTAGCTTGTACCACCTTTTATCCTTTCACCCTGCAAGAGATAAAAAGAAAGGGAAGCAAGCAGACAGTTGGGAACCTTACACCATCAGTAAAGCAGCACTGGGAGTAGAGCACGTCCTTCAGATCTGAGGTTTCTGTGCCAAGATTCTTCTTGACCAAAGACTGATGCAACATAAGGACCTTCCTCCAGAGCTGACAAAGAGGGAAAGCCTTCTTCTGGAGTGGACAACCTGAATTCAGACTTGTAGCCTACTGGACTGTGTAAGAATAAACTTTTCTTTGCTAAAGCCATCACTCATGGTATTTCTGTTAGAGTAGCACCTAGGTTGAGTTTATCTTTTTGCTATTATTGATAGGCTGCAATAAACATTCATGTATATGTATCTAGAATGAGCCCATTTTAAAATGAATTAATATCCTAACCTATTCACAATACAGTCATGAAAATAACTGCATATATATATATATATATAGTATACACACACACACACACACCACACACCCACTGCTGGGAACTGGATTCTCACTACAGAAGGGAAACGATACTGGGAATGGCAAGAGGTAAAAATCCGGGAGTGTTAGATTTGGAAGTATCAGTATAAACCGGCAATCTTTTAAATATATATTTTGTAGCTCTGTCCACAGGCAACCCTGGTAACACAGTGGCTAAGCACAATGCCTGCTAACCAAAAAGCTGGCGGTTCAAATCCACCAGGCGCTCCTTGGAAACTCTATGGGGCAGTTCTACCCTGTTCTACAGGGTCACTATGAGTCAGAATGGACTCGGCGGCATGGGGGTTTAGCTCTGTCCACCAAAAAGGTTTAGACAAAAGAGCTGTTTCTAGTAAGTGGGGTTCTAAGGCCTCTCATTTTGTGTTATACGCTTCTCTATTCAAAATTTTCATAACATGCCCTTTTGCTGCTTTTTATGGTGAAACAATATTGTTATATATTTTAAATAAATTATTTCTAAGTTAATCACACATCAGTAAGTTATCAAAGAGAAAAATGGCAACAAGCAATCCAAAAGAGAAAAAGATACAATTTTTATCATTTTCAAACTTGATATTAACAAAAGAAATAACATGATGTATCATTAATTATGTAAGTACCTAGAAAATGTGGGAGAAAAAAAGATAAAGCCTAGTGTTAGTAAGGTCAAGGGCAAAGACCATGCTCAGAACCAATAATATACTGTACTGACAGACTCAAAAACAGTTAGAAATCTTCTGAAGGTCAAGGTATAAGAAAAATTATTTAAATATTTATATCTGAGAATTTCTAATCTTTAAGCTTATTTATCCCACGGAATAAAGAGTTGGGCTCAAAACTTAATGTATAAGATGGTTCATAATCATCTTATTTATAATAGTGGTTAAAAAAATGATAGCAAGCCCCAGTTAAAGTGGTTGTCACAAACCACGTTTTAGAAGAATGTTTAGTGACATGAGAAAATGCTCATTATATTGAGCAAAAAGTGAGATATAAAATTGTGTAGGCCCAACATTTTTAAATTTGCATGTGTATTTGTGAAAACTGTACATTCATATTTGAATTATCTGGGAGAAAATACAACAAAAAGTTGACAATTGCTCTCTCTGAGTGATGAAATTACAGATATTTTAACTTGCTTTTTAATTTTTACTTTTTGAGCGTATTTTCCAAAGTACTTTTTAAACTACAAAAACAAATCTCCTTTTGAGAATCTCAAGAGGAATCACTAGAAATCTATCCCTGCCATGGCTGACAAACAAAGCACTTGTCTATGTGATTCTTGAGAGGACAATTCTCTTTTCTCCAATAAAGGCCATGAGCACAGGGAGGAATGTCACCTGTCCCTCATTCCACCTTCACTCCACACTGCCTCCAGCAGGATGCACGGCCTCAGCACCCTTGTGTCAAACCACCGCGACAACGGCGTCCTGGCCTACAGAGGCCTTCCACATCCACTGCGCCTCTCCCACAACAAGGCCTGACAAAAGAGCGTGCCAAGAAAGCGTGCCAAGCCATGCATGAATCATCAGGAACCTGAACAATATACACATTCCCTGGAATGTCCAGGCAATTACACCCCTAGGTAATTAAGGGGAATAACTATTAAATACACCAAGTGAGTGACACACATCAGCCACACGGCAGCACCAGGCCCTCCTGGGGCCACTTCCTGATTTGACAGCAGCATGAATCACAAAGTCTGTGTTACTGAAAACTCGATGATGCTTTTTAGTAGAGATGGGGACGCAACCGGGAAAACGGAAGACATCACGCACTGTTTGCCCAAAAGACGGTCGGGAGGGCCTCACGTTCAAGCAGCATCAGAGGGAGCCTATTTTCTTTACAAACCTTTCATCCTAGTGCAGGTCCCCTGCCCTGAAAAACTTGCTGTTGCCCCTTCAAAACACTCCTTTCACCCACTTGTTCTCTTATGCTTACTTCTAGGGCTGTGAGGCTTTAAAATGCCCTGGAAGAAGAGAACGCTGCTCTCGCAGCACAACCTGCTGCCAGTGGGCTACCACGGATGTCCAGCTGCCTCACTGGTGGGCCTGCTCCCACTCTGAGCCCCTGAAGAACTGCCTGTCCCTCCCCGAGCATGCAAAGCACAGAGGCAGCTCTGGTGCTAGGTAAACATAGTAAACAGCAACGACTTGCATAATGGCAACGTTTTCATGGATCAGGCTTCAATTACCTGCTGAGGGGGAAAACACTGACCCATTGCATTTCTGTAAAATCAGTCACCTGCAAAGGCAAACAGACACAGGCCCCAGCAGTCTGAGAGCTAGAGAGCTGAGGTGGAGGAAAGCTTACGTGGGTGGGAGAGCAGTGCCATCTCCATGCTCCTGGCAAAGTGGGCGGTGGTGTCGTAGAACTCCAGCAGTTTGGTGAGCTCCATCTCGGGCCCTGCCCTCTCCACAGCAGAGCTGAGGCACATGGGCAGGGAGGGCACCAAGGCCCCCAGGGTCTGAATCAACAACACTGTCACCACCTCATGGGGATTCCTGAAAACCTGCAGGGAGAGAGAGGTCTCTCACAATCTCTGTCACTGAACCAATGTGTATAGACAGCTGTCAAATGGGAACCTCATTTAACACAAAAACTTTCACCAAAAACACACTAAGGTATTATTTTAAAAAGAAGTAGTTTCCCGAATCACTCAAGGAAATCTTCTGAGACCTGCAAAGTGTTATAGTCATGAGCTACAAAACTCCAAGTTCTCCTCACTGCAAACACAAACACATTCAGAAAGTATGGCAAGACTTACAACTTATCCAAACATCTGGCTATTTCATCTCCACCACTGACCTCAGGAGTCTAGCGATTTTCAAGCCTATCGAAGACTTTCACGTGGTATTTAAAAGGTACCAAAAATCAGCTAGGGAGCAGGCTGAGAGATTAACAGTGCAGAATTTGGGGAATGGGAAGTGGGAAATGAAACACAACAAAAGAACAGTTCACTGAATTGCAGTTAGGAGGTCTTTACATATGAGGTCTGACAATTAAGTTCACAAACTTATCCTAGGAAAACTGCTACATGCCTCATTGTTGAATATCACTACGGTACCTTCCAAGTACGCCCCTCAGGAAGCTATGCACCAATGCCAGTGCCTCATACACCCTTCAAAGCAATTTTGGAACTCTTTTTCTGGAATGGCCATCAAATCTGTTATCATGTTACTCTTGATGTCCTGACTGTCACTGAAACGTCTTCCTTTGAACTATTTCCTTTGTCTTTAGGTAAAGAAAAAAGTCATTGAGGCCAGATCAGGGGAATAGGGAGAGTATTCCAATACAGTTATTTGTTTACTGGCTACAAACTCACTCACAGACAACTATACAATTAAGATTGCAAACTTGCCACCTTGCCACCATGTACAATGGCTGTTCCTGAAAGAATTCCAACACTGTTTTGAAGGGTGGCCTAGACGCTGGCATCAGTGCATAGCTTCCTAAGGGGAGTCCTTCAAAGGTGACCATAGTGATATTCAGCAATGAGGTATGTAGCACTTAGAACTATTAAGTTCATGCACTTAATTGTCAGGCCTCATTAAGCACCTTCTCAGACTGGCCTGCACCTACCTAGAAGCTGTCTTCTTGACACAGCTCTTCAGTGAAGATGGAGCTTTTATACGTCTGTCTTTTTTATTTGTCACTGTTGTTGAAAATACACACAGCAAAATGTACACCAATACAAGTTTCTACATGCACCTTTCAGCGATGCTGATGACATTCTTCCAGTTTGGCAACTCTTCCTACTGTCCTTTTCTAAAGCGCTCCTCGCCCCTTACCAGTAACTCCCTGCCCCCTACGGTTCCCAGCTAATCTTTCAAGGCGCTGTTGTCAATATGACCCCACATACAGAGATTCTAAAAGAGTATTTATTGCTCAGGACAGACATTCTTTACTAGCTAAATAAGCTACACTACTGTTTGGTTTTAAGACTTCAGGAGATATCTTTGGTTTATGGTTAAAAGATTATGTTAAGAGTTCTACTGTTTCATTCAGCCTCATGGCTCAAAAAATGTCTGGATATCATCAGAATTTGAAATTCTTTTTTGCACTCCCCCCCCTTTGATTAGGATTCTTCTACAGACTGTTTGATCAAAGCGTTCAGTAATGGTAGCTGGATACCATCCAGTTCTTCTGGTCTCATGGCAAACTAGGCAATTGTTCGTGGAAGCAATTAGCCCCCTATTCCTTTTCCTCTCTTATTCCTAATTCTCCTTGTGCCTTGGATGGCTGTTTGTAAGCTGTTAAGACCCCAGGTACTATGCAAGGAACTAGGAGGTAGAACAGAAGCACCAAGTGTTATTAGGCCAGTTAACCAGGATGTCGCATAAAACCATGACCCTAAATCTCCAAACCAAGGAGACAAATCCCGTGAGATATCTGACATAAGCAGCCTCAGCAGCTACTCTTTTTTTTGGTCATTATTATAACCGTATCTACAAAGTCCAACAATTAAGTCTTTGATTGTTTTAAGTGCTATATACCTCACTACTGAATATCACCATGGTCACCTTCGAAGCACCCCCCTTGGGACGCTATGCACCAACAACAGGGCCTAGACCACCCTTCAAAGCAGTTTTGGAATTTTTTCTGGAATGGCCATTGTGCACAGTTGTACACTGGCAAGTTTGCAAATTTAATTGTCTAACTGTCTGTAAGGGAGTTTTCAGCCAAAAAACAAATAACTGTATTGGAACACACTCTCTACTACCTGATCTGGCCCCCAGTGGCTTTTTCCTTTACCCAGAGATAAAGGAAATATTGAAAGGAAGGCATTTTGATGACATTCAGGACATCAGGCATAATACAATGACAGCTCTGATGGCCATTCCAGAAAAGGAGTTCCAAAACTACTTTGAAGGGTGGACTAGGTTCTGGCATCAGTGCATAGCTTCCCAAGGGGAGTACCTGGAAGGTGATCATAATGATATTCAGCAACGAGGTATGTAGCCTTTTTCCTAGGATGAGTTCCCAAACTTAACTAGCAGACCTCCTATGATACAATTTTTGTCAGCTCAACTTTTCACAGGGGTACAACTTATTGACAGCACTTACATTAATTGGCTGGGCAACCGTACCTTTAAGTGATTCTTCCACTCCAGCAAACTGGACCTCAGTACTCCTTAAACAATAACCCCTCTCTTCCCCCTCTCTCCCACCAGTTAACCACTAAGAAATTTTGATCTCTGTTCTTGTCTTTTCATATGAGTGAGGTCAAACAGTATTTGCCCTTTCACGATTAACTGACTTCCCTCAATGTAAGGTCTTCAAGCTCCATCCACACTGCAGCACATACCAAGGCTTCATTTCTCCTACTGGCTGAGTGGTATTCCATCACATGCATATACCACATTTTTCTTATCCATTCATCTGTTGATGGGCATTTAGGCTGTCTCCACCTTTGGGTTTTTGGGAACAGTGCTGCAAAGAACACTGAGGTACAAGAATTTGCTTGATCCTCTGCTTTCAAGTTTTTGGGGCATATTTGTAGAAGTGAATCACTGGGTCACAGGGTAGTTCTATTTTTAGGTTTCTAAGGAACTGCCATAGTGTTTTCCACAACAGCTGTACCACTCTGCTTTCTCACCAACAGTGGATAAGGGTTCCAATTTCCCACACCCTTACCAATATTTGTTATTTTTGTTTTGTGTCTGTTGTTTTATCTTAGCTATTCTGTGGGAATGAAATGGTATCTCACTTGGTTTTGAGCTGTATCTCTCTGATGGCTAACGATGCTGAGCATCTTTTCATCTGAATGTCTTTAGTGAAATATGAATTCCTCTGTTCATTTTACGATTGGGTTGGTCATCTTCTTGTTGTTAAATTACAGAAGTTTTAAATTTATTTTGGTTATTCAGTTCCTGCTGGTTTCTGAAGACATTCTTCCAGTTGGTAGCTTTTCACTTTTTTGGTAGAGTATTTTGATGAAGAAGGGTCTGGATCGTTTATTCCTAAGGACCACCAGGAATAGCCTATTCAGAGCCTTTTACATTACAGACTCACTGACTCACTGAGAGTCTTTCTTAGCACCCCATGTATTACAGATCTCTAGGACAAAACTAGAACAATATAAAGAGATCATTGCATGTGTGTGCTGGGGAAGGAACAGCCCTCACACACCCCTAGTTTGATGTAAATGTCTTTCTTTACAACACAATTTAAAGATACACAAACATGAAATGAGATACAAGAACTGTTATTACGAAATTATAAAGCAAAAAAGGAATACAAAATACATAAGACCAACAAAATTCAAAATAACAGGCCAAAGACAATGCTCAACTGCAAATAAACTCCTGTTTTTGTCACTAATGTGGTCTGAACGCTGTGGCACACATCCTTTTGAGTTTTACATGCCTATGCTATTCTCACCACCTCTCTTTATTGAAACTCCTAAGAAAACGTCCTTTTTCAGTGGGGCTCTGGCATTAAGCAGCCTTCCTGGGCACCACCACTTGCATCTCGTAACCATTCCACATCTTCTCCTTAGTCCACGGTCCATCCACTGAAATCCCTTGGCAGCCTCTGATTACAAGGTGGTCACACACACAGTTCAAAGTGTGCTTACGCTTTTTTCCAAGATTATCACTAAGGTGGAAAACAAAGATTTTTAATCTTCAGAGTGAATTCACAAAACCTCAGTGGATGCCTGTTTGGTTTATGAAACCCTGTATTAGACTCTGCTTAGAGCTTCCTAGCTGGCATGTGAAAGAATGAAAAACAGGAATCAATCAAACAAAACTGACAAATCACAAGACAGCAACACAGTCAACAATGTTCCAATCTGAATTTCCTGAGCAAGTCTTCTGTTTTTGTACGTTCCTGTTAGGTGAGCACTCTCATCTGGAGACTGAAGGTATCCACAACTGGAATTCGCTGTTTTCCCAGTGACCTCCCCAGACCCGTTCTCCTTCAACTACACTTCTGTTGGTAGACCTCCATTTCACCAGGAAGACAATCTCCCTCCTTTTTAACTTTGTCCATTCAGTTCCCCTTACCACTTAGCAGGAAACCCTGGTGGTGTAGTGAGTTAAGTGCTATGTCTGCTAACTGAAAGGTCAGCAGTTCAAATCCACCAGGCACTCCTTGGAAACTGCATGGGGCAGTTCTACTCTGACCTCTACGGTTGCTATGAGTCAGACCTGACTTGAAGGTAGTGGGTTTTGGTTTGGGTGTTGGTTTTTATCAGTTAGCAGGTCCTAGTCCTCGCTCGTACCTCTTAACCTGGGACCTTTGCCTCTACTACCACCACTGTCCTACAGGAGGCCAAAGCATCTTACCTCGACTCCCACCTTTTCCTCTGCAATTCGCTCTCTACATGACAGCTAAAATAATCGTTTTTGTCAATGTTTTTTTAAAATTCCCTTCATATTTTAAATCTTTACATACTGCAAAGTTCAACAGTTACTAGCATTTTGGCAAATTTTCCCTTTTTTCTTTTCTAAGCCATTTGAGAATTCATCACAGGCATCATGACACGGTGCAGACACCTGGTGGCAGAGCAGTTAAGGACGCAGCTGCTAACTGAGACGTTAATGGTTTGAGTCCACCAGCCCCTCCACGGGAGAAAGATGTGGCAGTCTGCTTCCATACAGACTACACCCTTGGAAACTCTATGGTGCCACTGTGAGTCACAAGTGACTGGACAGGCATGGTTTTTTTGTTTTGGTTATCACGCCACATCACCCTAAACACCTCAGCAGCCTCTTATACAACCACAGTACAATTAATCACTCCTAACCCTGATGCAATACTATTATCTAAAGGAGTCCAGGTTCAAATCTCCCTAATTGTCCTTTTAATGTCCTTGATATTATTGTTTAATCATGTGGACTCCAATCACAGACCATGTACTATATGTAGCTGTCATATTCCTTCAGTCCCATTTAATCTAAAAGAGCTCCCCAACTTTTTCTCTTTTGTGGCACTGATATTTTTGAAGAGTCCAGGGCAGCGGTTTCACAAAATTAGCTTTCATTTGGGTAGGTCTGCATATTTCCTTATGACAGCCTTCAGGCTGAGTTTCTTTCGGCAGGGAAATTACATAAGTGATGTTTTGACACCAAAATGCTCTTCAATCAGTACCATCATCACTACCCCTCTACTCCTCCGGATCCTCACTAGCTATGTGAGAAAGTCAAACTCCACTGTCTGGAATTCAAACTTCTGCTCCACACCTACACTCAGTGCCCATTAGCTGCACCAATACAAGCCCTCCTCTCTCTAGGGCCAGTGTATTCCCCTTACCATCCCCCAACCACACCCATGTAAACAGAATCACGACACTAGCAGTGAACTTTAGATACTGCCTAGTCCAACTTCTTCACTTGTCGGAAGAAATGTCTTACTACAAGAAGCCTTCCTGGGCACCACCACTTGCATCTCATCACCATTACCCATCTCCTCCTTAGTCCCCGGTCCATCCACTGAAGTCTCTTGGAAGCCTCTGATTACAAGGTGGTCACACACACAGTCCAAAGGGTGCTTATGCTTTGGAAAGCGGAAATCTCCAAGTATAAGAGACCCAAAACCAAACCAAACCTGTTGCTGTCAAGTCAGTTTCAACTCACCGCGGCCCTATAAGACCAGGTAGAACTGCCCTGTAGAGTTTCCAGGGAGGACCTGGTGGATTCGAACTGCTGACCTTTTGGTTAACAGCCAAGAAAAGAAGGGAGACTAAAGGATGTGAAAACTAATTCTGAAACATTGACTCTTCCCTATGCATTTTGAGAAAGGACCAGATGTGAGTACCAATTTCTCTCTTATCTTCTACTCAAATGTCTGGGAAAAGGAAAGAGACTAAAGGGATTTACTGTCAAGTTCAGATTGGCTAATCTAAACCAAAACTATCAAGTCACATCCACGACCTTCAGATGCATTTGTAAAATGTATGTTTCAATTAAAACGTACTGGGTACCTATGGAAACCCCAGTGGCACAGTGGTTAAGAGCTACAGCTGTTAATCGAAAGGTCAGCAGTTTGAATCCACCAGGCACTCCCTGGAAACTCTACAGGGCAGTTCTACCTTGTCCTATAGGGCCACTGTGAGTTGAAACTGACTTGACAGCAACAGATCTGATTTGGTTTGGGTCTTTTATACTTGGAGATTTCCCCCTTCCTTTAAAGTGACCCAGCAAAAAGGGATTTGCTGGTCATTGGCCAAAAAAACCACCAAAAAGTTCACAGACTACAAGACCAAACTTACCAGCTAGGGTTGTGGAGTTAACCTCAACAGCCCATGAGAAAAGCAATCTGACCCTACCTCACATTAACTCCACTGCCATCAAGTCGTGTCCGACTCACAGCAACCTTATAGGGCAGGATAGAACTGCCCCATAGAGTTTCCAATTAATTAAACATGGACCACAGACCTAAATAAAAAAGCTAAACAAATCTTCCAGGAGTAAGTATGGAGCATATCTTTGTAATTTAGAGCTAGAAAACAGTTTCCTAGGAGACAGAATGCAGTAACCATAAAAGAAAAGAATTAACCACTTAGGCTTCACCAAAATCAAGACCTCTACTCAAGCCACAGACCAGGAAAAAAAATATCTATAAAATACATCTTACAAAGAACTTGTATCCAGAATATACAAAGAACTCCCACAACTCATAAGAAGGCAAACCACTCAAATTTTCTAAATAGGCAAAAGATCTGAATAGATATTTCACAAAGGGAGGTGCATAAATGCCCAATAAGAACTTGGAAAGGTACTCCACATCTTTAGTCATCAAGACATGCAAATTAAAACTACACTGAAATCCTAATATGGACCCATCAGAATGGCTACAATTAAAAAGAACTGGCAACACCTCATGTCAGCAAGAAGGTGGAGTGACTGCGACCCTCACACACCAGGGGAGGAGGGAAAAACATACAACCACTTTGGAAAAAGGTCTGGCACCTTTTTTTATATAAAACTAAACATACACCTCTCACCTACCCTATGATGTAATAATTCCACCCCTAGATGTTTACTCAAGAGATATAAAAACATATGTCCACAAAAAGACTTACACAAAAAGGTTCTAAGCTGCTTTATTCAGTAAGCCCCAAACCGGAAATAGCCCAAGTGTCCATTAATAAGAGACTGAATAAACAAATGATGGTATGTTCCTATAACGTAAACACTGTTGTTTACCTTCTAGTCTTCAGCAATAAAAAGGGCCAAACTCTTGATCCATATGACAACATGAATAAATCTCAAAAACAAGGTGAATGAAAGAAATCTTGTTAAGTGAAGACACTCTGCCTGATTCCATTTACACGAAACTCTAGAAGTGGCCAAAGTAATCTAGGGTGCAAAAAAAATCAGAACAGTAATTGCCTTCAGGGATATGGGAACACGGATTGCCTAGGAAGGAGGGTGACAGAATTCTCCATGGTGACAGCAACCTGTGCCGTAAGGAATTGGCTTATGCTAGTATCTTCCTTTGTTTACATGAATCTGAGAGAATATTTAAGATTATTGCATTACACTGTATGCAAATTTCACTAAAAAACAAAATAAAGATGGAACTTGACTGCATAACATCTAAACAGTGAAGTGAATGATGCCTGCACTTACTTTGAAAACCATTTTTTTTTTAAAAAAAAAGATGGTTTAATAAACAGATAGAGACATGGAGAGATGAATGGGGCTGCTAGTTAGTGTCAGGTCAGTTCTGACTCATGGAGACACCTCATGTGTGCACAGCAGAAATACTTCATAGGCTTTTCAGGGTTGTGACTTTTCAGAAGCAGATTACCAGGCCTGCCTTCCCAGGCCCCTTTGGGTGGGTTCCAATCAGCAGCCTCTCAGCTAGCAGTCAAGTGCTTAACTGTTCATACCACACAGGAACTAGATGCATAAAATGCATATGTAGTAAAATGTTCACTGCAGAACCTAGGAAGTGGGGATACGGTGTTCACCACACAAGTCTTTTCACATTTCTGTATGTTGGAAGATGTTCATAATAAGATACTGGTGGAAAAATAAAGACTGAAAGGAACACATTTATCCTGGCACTTTTGGTCTTCTTTTGCACTGTCCTGAGCTTAGGAGACAACAGTCCACACGCCATGCCTACATCCTAGAAAGTGGGCCGTGTGCCACAGGCACAAAGGTGCCTCACAAAATTTAGGATGAGACACGGGTAGCGGTCTAAGAACTCCAGGTCCATTTTCTCAGATGATGAGGGGCATTGGTACTTGTGGACATCTGCTGTTCTATCCTCATGCTAAAAGAAACAGCAGAAGGGGAGGACATCTAAAGACTGTGTAGAGACAGGGTCACTAGAAATGGATGATCACATCAAAACCGAGAAACTGCTACCAGAGCTATGTCCTTTATTGGTTTGAACATGAAAATGTGAATTCAAGAGAAAGATAAAAGGATGAGGAGAAGCAGTGCTTTAACCCACTTCCACGACAGGAACTCTCTACTGCTATCAAGTTCATTCCACAGCAAATGACTGAAACACATTTGAAGAGTGATTCACAATTAACCGTGGGTGGAAAAAAAATTAAGTCACACCATAAACAAGCCCAAATAAGTCATTACTCCAAAATAAGACCACCCTTTCCCTTTCTATAACCAGGTCTACTGAACCTCCTGGCATCGAGACAAGAGAACCATAGTGCTTGTTGTTTGTGGCTGGAAATGCCTAGAGACCTTGGGAAAGTAAGTGATGGGAAGTTTCCACCTGAACCAAGTCCTGTCCCACCTCTCCACTAGTCAAAGGGTCCCTTTAAAAATTACATTCTTCCTCTAATTGCCGGTGTATTGTGAGAACAACGGAAGCTAACTTCAGGCTGGATAAATTTTACCCGAAGTTAAGATCTAAAACAACCTTGTTGGCTCAGCCGCCACCTGACTGCGGACCTCCTGCTTTCAGATCTGAAGATAACGGGCTTCAGGAATTCCACGGGCTCACTTCCTCAACAACAAGCAACACTGTCACATTAAGGATACCGATAAAGAACGATAAGAAGAGTTTTAATGGAGACCTAATGATTTTACTGACATGGGTTTCCAAGTTTATGTTTTTACCATCTGGTGACAGTGGCCACTGGAAGGTTCTTCGAGGTACTCTGCAGTGAGACAGACCATTTGCAAGGCAGTCACTCATCCCCGTGTCATACAGGCTTTGTTCTCTCTAGAGACCAAATGAGTCATTACCTGTGTTGCCCACTGGATTTGCGCATGCCAGGCACCAAGCAAGGCGTCGTAGAGTCCGGTGAGCTGGCGGTCCAGTGGGAGGTCACTCTGGCACAACTCTTGCCAGGCTGCCAAGAGCTGAACCTACAGGGGTGTAACAAAGGGGCTTTACCAGGTATGTCTGCTAAAAGGCTCTAATCTTGTACCCCAGCCATTGATAACCTATAAACACTCATTTCGGAAAACAGTGGGAAAATGCCTAAAAGACATTTACAGTCACTTGCTCTGATCATTATCTAAAGCTTGAAAGCGTTCCCCTTCACGTGACCCTTCCTCTCCTCTTATCCTGTCCCCAAAGTATGCCAACAGGCTTCCTTCCATTCAGTCAACTATCCCTCTTCTCAATAGGCCTTGGAGAGGAGGGAGCCTGTATATAAGCTTCATGTCCTAACCCTATTGCTTAAAAGACACTGGAGCAGTGAGCCTGAAGGACGTCAGATTAGAATGGGAAGCTTTTATGCTTTTCAGTAACCTAACTTCAACAGCCCTAGAAAACATGTATGATTCTTACGGCTTGCAGAGGGCTCAATACAACTTAAGACACAAATCTTCAAAAAGCAAAAGTGAGAAAAATTGCAACTGGTTTTCAAATTCAAAAATTAAATCCATCTCTCAATACAAAAGAGACTGAAAAAAAGATGACTTCCCCCTCCCCAGATGGCAAGTAACCAAATCCACAAACTGGACCAAGAGCACCCCCTGCTGGCTAATTCACAGAAAAAGGGCCAGAGCGTGCGAGGACATTTTTATTTGCGAATAAACTCGAATAGGCCAGTGTTGTTAAGGATTACAATATTGTCAGTATTCACGGTTTCTTACCTTGTGACATTTATAGTAGTATGCAAGAAGCTGAGGCATTCGGTCAACTTCAGTAAAAACCTTCACAAACACTTTGGCCTGATCTAAACAACAACATAAAACGTGGCTGTTACCAGCTTTTCTGCTGCAGCTCAGACGAAGAATTCATCAGTAGATCTACATAAGCTAGCATTCAGAAGTTCTTACTGAAGTAATGAATGAACTCATGCCTGGAGGTGATACATACGAAAAACAAGTAAAGAGCAAAGCATGTAACTCAATAATTAGACGATGCACACACACCACGGCTTCTTGATGTGTCAATCAAACCCCCCAAAATCCACTGCCATTGAGTTGATTCCAACTCACAGCGACCCTACAGGTCAGAGCAGAACTGCCCCACTGAGCTTCCAAGGAGTGCCTGGCAAACTTGAACTGCTGGACCTTTTGGTCAGCACACGTTGCACTTAACCTCTACACCATCAGGGTTTCCAACAAGGGTTATTCCTATAGCTAAGATCACATGTTAGCAAGCAAACTGTTACAGGTAAATGGTGAAATAAATTCAAATCAGGGCCAGGACTGTGAGGAGGCAAGCCTGGGGTGCAAACACAAGGAGGTTCTCTGTCAGGACTACCGAAGCACAGGGTGACAGCCCCCTTACATTCTCTGCCCTCCCACCCTAACTACCTCATCCCCTGACTGGAATCATAAAAGGTCTGGGACCGAAGGATGTACAGTAACTCATCAAACGATCTTACTGTAGCAGTGAGGGAAGTGCAGCCCTGACAACTGGAGGGACTCAGACATCAGTGGCAGAACTGCTGAAACAGGTATAGGCTGAAGGGTATCAAATTGCTGATATTTGACCATTTCTGATCTATACAAACAGCAATTTCAATGGGGAATCTGGATGAGGAGAAACAGGGAACCGTGGGTGGAGAAGGGGAGAGTGCTGACACTTCAAGGGGCTGGGAACTAACATTAGAAAACCATCTGCATACTGTTTCATGAGCAACTAATTTGCTCTGTAAATTTTCACTCTAAATCCAATTTACAAAAGGAAAAAAATGAACAATATTTATAAAGTCATGATAACATATGCACTATTTATTGACTCAACTAAAAATAAAGATGCAGTAGGAGAATATGAAAGGGAGGTAGGCGGTGGTATATAAAAGCAAAATCCTTAGCTGTAACAGGGAGTCAACAGATGATGCCTAAAACTGATACGCCAACAAACAGAATTATAAATGTATCATGCAGAAACATAAACTACCAGGGGAAAAAAAAAAAGAGAGAGAGAGAATAGCTCTAAGAACACGGTGGTCCTACGGGGATGAGGAGGTACAGGCAGAGAGCGCAGTGTCCCCTCCAAGTCTTCCAGTAGGAGCCTCGGTAGGACAGAGGTTAAGCACTCAAAAGGTAGCTAGCCAAAAGGTTGATGGCTCAAACCTACCAGCAGCTCCACGACCTGCTCCTACAAAAACCACAGTGGTCAAGACAACAGCCTAGGAAATTCCACGGGGCAGTTCTACTCTGTCCTATAGGGTCACTCTGAGTTGGCATCAACTAAACATCACACAACAACTGTCTCACCGCGAAGGTGATGAAAACAAAATTTAACTGACTTCAAAAAGAATGAAACCAATAACTAATTTACAGGTCTTAGGTTCCAGTAAGTAATTTGGCTAAATCTGCTGAACTGTATGGCCTTTCAGAAACAATGTGACTCTGATTCAAATAGAACCTTCAGAACCTTCCAACATCCCTTATTGGTTTCCTTGGGCTACTGTCAGAGCTACAGAAATCTTAAATGAAAAGTCCACAAGAGAGGGCTTCATGTTTACTGTATGCTGTCTGTCTGGACCAGGAGCTTCACATGTGATGTCTCATTCAATCTTTACAAGAACTGTATGTACCTACTCAATTGGCTGAAGAGGAAATTCAGGCTCAGGAAGGTCAAATAATTTGCCTGATGTCTCAACGCCAACACACAACGGCCCAAAAGATTTAAAACTAGGTCGGTCTCTCTCCAAAGTCCACGCTCCTTCCACTCTGCCACACTCCTCAAGTAGCCCACATGTTGTTGCTGTTAAGTCTGTCCCGACTCATGGAGACCAGAGATCGCCAAGGGCTTTCAAAGCAGATCACCAGTTGTGCCTTTCAAAGCACCTCCCAGTGGATTCAAACCTCCAACCTTTTGGCTAATAGTCAAGTACTTAATGATCTGCACCACCCAAGAATTCCATTAATAAGCTGTTAATAAACAACTACGAAAATATTATTCCCTGAATAAAAACTCCTTCATCTGTGCGAGGCAACCTAAGCTTTGTCCCCAACCTCCCCTTTGTGGCTCCATCTTTGACCTTTTCCCAATGTTCACTCTACTTTAATAGCTTCCATTATTATTCCCAAAACAGTCCCTGAGTTTTCCATGTATGTTGTTCTAGAAAAAAGACCAGATAGGAGAGGGGATGGGAGGGTTGATGGAAGCAAGGCCCTCGGACTGTCTTTTAACCCCAAACTGAAACCATTCTGGAAGCCAGCTCTTCAGACAAAGATGGAACTGGCATAGGAGACATAAAAACACAGTGGTGAAGAGCGTGCTTCTTGGATTGGGCAGATACGGGAGACCAAGTAGGAAGCTCCTGTTCAGAGGTGAGAGGGAAAAACAAATGTGCAGAAGCTGGTTAAATAGACACAGGAAAGAGGGGGAAGAGGGGAGAGTGTGCTGTCACAGCATGGGTAGAGTAGCTAGGGTCACACAGCAAAGTGCGTGTAAATTTTTGTATGAGAAACTGACTGTAATTGTAAACTTCCACTTGAAACACAACTAAAAAAATTAAAATTTCTTATTAAAAAAAGGTACGCTGTTTCCTCTGCCTCAAAGGCATCTATGCACCTATCAGAATCAGTTCCATGAGAAAATAGTCATGGTGCACTGCTATCCTGGAAGGAATACAAAACAATGCCACATGTACTGAATGTACATGGGGGCCCCGAGTACAGCAGTTAAGCTCTCTGCTAACCAGCTGGTGATTAAAATCCACCAGGCACTTGGCAGGATAGAGATGTAGGAGTCTGCTTCCGTGGAGGTTTACAGCCTTAGAAACACCATGGGACAATTCTACTAGGTCCTATATGGTTCCTATGAATGGGAATGGACACCACAGCACTGATGTGGTCTGTCTGCATTTATGGCAATTTTCTAGAAGCTCTGTTGGCACAGTGGTTAAGTGCCCAGCTGCCACTTTAAAGGTTAGTAGTTCAAATTCACCAGACACTCCAAGAGACAGAGATGTGGCAGCGTGCCTCTATAAAGATCACAGCCTCAGAAACCCAGGGAATGGTTCTATTCTGTCCTATAGGGTCACTATTGAGTCAGAACCAACTCAACAGCAAAGGGGATGTATGTACAAGGACTGCCAACTAAGTTCGCAAACTTATTTGAGAAAAAGTGCAACATACTTCATCGCTGAATATCACTACATTCACCTTCAAAGTACTCCCCTTGGGAAGCTATGCACTGATGCCAGTGCCTAGTCCACCCTTCAAAGTAATTTTGGAACTCTTTTTCTGGAATGGCCATCAGAGCTGTTGTCGTATTACCCTTCATGTCTTGAATGTTATCCAAACATCTTCCTTTCAGTACTTCCTTTATCTTCCCATGAAAAAATGGATCAGGTAAGTCAGGAGGGTGTTCCAATACAGGTATTTGTTTACTGGCTAAAAACTCCCTCACAGGAAACTATACAATTACGTTCACAAACTTGCCACTGTGCCACTGTGCCCAAGGGCCATTCCAGAAAGAGGTCCCAAATGGCTTTGAAGGGTGGATTTGGCACTGGCATCTGTGCATAGCTTCTCAAGGGGGGTGCTTCAAAGGTGACCATAGTGATATCCAGCAGTGAGGTATGTAGCACTCAGAACAATTAAGTTCACGGATGTAATTGTGAGACCGTGTGTGTACGTGTGTAAGGCGCTTGTCCCATTTCCTCTTGTAACAGAGGTACTTGTGTAGTTATTCTCTCTCTGCCCCACCCTCACCCAGGCTGTGAGGTCTTGGAAGGACAGCAATCTTGTCTTGCTCATCTTTTGTTTTGTCCACTGCTCCTCACATGATTAATATTTTAAAATAGCATCTATAAGTCAGTTGCTCCTTTGGAAATTCATAGTTTGATTATGCCAGAGGGAACTGTAAAAAAGCGGTTTAAAGAAAAGAACTGTACGTTTATTTATCTGGTAGTTTGAGGGATAAGTACATAATTTGGTAAACATCAGCATTCCATACATAGCAATGAACTCTACCAGCAAAGTCACAGGTCTACCATCAAGTAGTTTTTTACATATTTCCCTAAGGTCAGAGGAAATGATGAAACAGCGCTCTTACCTCCAGACTTACTACTGGACCGGCAGAGATGCCTTTTTAAAAAAGTGCAGTCCCTTAAAATACCACAGTATCCCTGCTGACTCCTGTCTGCCACCTGCTGGTCAAACCTAGGAGCCACAATCTTAGAATCAAACTAAAAAGAGAAAAAAAAACCTAAACTAAGGAGAAACCCTGGTGGAATAGTGGTTAAGCGCTACAACTGCTAAGCAAAAGGTTGGCAGTTCAAATCCATCAGGCACTCCTTGGAAACTCTATGGGGCAGTTCTACCCTGTTCTGTAAGGGTCATTATGAGTCAGAATCAACTCAATGGCAGTGGGTTTGGTTTCTTTGGTTTAATGGGTCCTCTCTCAACTTGCAGGAAGGGAAGGTCCTTGTCCTCAATCTACCCTTGGACTAGGCACTTCTCCACACAGGAATCGCTGGTCCAAAGGACACACTCTGCTCCTAGCACTGCTTTCATCGTGGTATGAAGTCCCCAACTCTGCTTCCTTCCTTTTTCTTTTATCTCTTGTAAGATACAAGGTGGTGCAAGTCGCAACCCACAGAAACTTCCTTTACGCTGGATCAAACAAGTGATCTCAGCAAGAGTGTTACCTTCAATCTTTCAGTTAGCACTTCTCTTCCCCACCTCTACTCGTTTAATCTGGTAAAGCTCAAAAGAAACTGACTAAACACACCCTACATTAATCCTGTCTCATTAACATAACAAAGACAACCCATTCCCCAATAGGATTATAACCACAAGCATAAAACCTATATAATAGCTCTTGAGTCAATTTCTACTCATAGGGACCCTATTAAAAAAAACAAACCAAACCCACTGCCACTGAGTCGTTTCCAACTCATACCCACCCTACAGGACAAATGTAACTAACTGCCCCATGGGGTTTCCAAGAAGCAGCTGATAGCTTCAAACCGCCATAGCTCTTAACCACTGGATCACCAGGGTCACTGGGTCACCAATATTAAACCAAACCCACTGCCACTGAGTCAATTCTGACTCACAGTGTCCCATAGGGTTTCCAAGGAGTGTCTGGTGGATTTGAATTGCTGACCCCTTTGTTAGCAGCCATAGTCCTTAACCACTATATAGCTAGGGCTTCTGGTACAATAATAAACAACAAAAAGAAACCACTGCCATCGACAGGGTAGAACTGCTGCACAGAGTTTCCAAAGAGCACCTGACAGATTCAAACTGACAATCTTTTGGTCAGCAGATGTAGCATTTAACCACTATACTGCCAGGGCTTCCGACACAATATTAAGAAAAAAAAAAAACCACGGCTGTTGAATTGGGTCCGACTCATAGTGACCATATTAGGAGACTATTAATATAATTTCCTGCTCTTAGTAGATCACAAAAAATAAAAATAATCCATCCAGTCACGATAGGTATTTAAAAGGTATTTAATAAAACACAACAATATCTGATTTTTTTTTTTTTTTAATTATCTAACATGATACTGTCAAGGGTTAACTGGGTTTGTAATTCCCCTAGTGTTACCATGCAGATGACACCCTACTGGGAACAGAGGTATAAGATGCTTCAGAGCTGAGCTTCCAGAAGGCCCACGTCTGGCACGGTTTTATAGCCAGGCCAGGTAAAGCTGAACTTCCGCAGGCCTTGATTGTGGAGAGAAGGGGAGTAGGGAGAAATGTGACCTTCTGAAGGAGAGTAACGTTTGACTGTTTCACATGAGGAGAGTTAAACAGCTCCCACCTATACTGAAAACTCAATTACCCAGAAGGTCATTCTCCAGCAGTTCTGTATACCTGGGGTGACTATATATTCCAGTTGGCCCAGGAGTGTTCTAGTTTATACTTGCTGTGCCAGATTAACAATTAAAAATACTCTCTTTTCTTCAAAAGTATCCTAGCTTAACAATAAATTATATGGTCAGGCTTTGCATACTAAAACTGCATGTTTATACATACAAGTGTTTTATACATTCACATCTTCAAACATATAATTGTCCAGCTATACTCTTCCAAAATAATATTAATTAAAGTCTAGTCTCAGCACAGCCACTCATTAGAAAACAAACTTAAAAATCAGATAGAACTCTTGAGACAGCAGGACTTCTCATGTTTTCACTTCATCATCAAAAGTGTACCAAAAAAATTTAAAAAAAGGTACCCTCAATAACAAACATACCAGACAATGAACCAGAATTTGGGAGCTCCTACAATTTAAACAGTTATGCTCATCAAAAAACTTCACCATAAGAGTGAAGAGACAACCTACAGACTGGGGAAAGAATTCTGGTTGCAACGTATCTCTAAAATCTATAGAATATTTCAATACCTCATAACAAAATGACAAATAATTCAATCAAAAAGCAGGAAAAGGATATGAATAGACATTTCACCAAAGAAGACACTTAAGCAGCTCAAAGACATGAGGAAAAGTTTACAATCATTATTTATCATCAGAGAAATGCAAATCAAAACTACACTGAAGAAAAACAAAAACACTTATATACTGCTGGTGGGAATGTGAAATGGTACAATCACTTTAGAAATTGATTCCGCACTTCCTGAAAAAGCTAGAAACAGAAGCACCATATGATCCAGCAAGTCCACTCCCTGGAATATATCCTAGAGAAATTAGAGGTGTCCCACAAACAGGTATCTGCACACTCTGTTCACTGCAGCACTATTCACAGCAGCAAAAAGATGGAAACAATCTAGGTGCCCATCAACAGACAAAAGGATAAACAAATTATGGCATATTCATACAATGCAATATTATGCAGCGATAAACAACAACGACGAATCTGGGCAAGATCTCATAACACAGGTGAATCTGGCAGGTATTACACTGAATAAAATTACTTAGTCCAAAAGAAGAAATACTCTATGAGAGCACTATGATAAAAACTCAAGAAAAATTTGATCACTGTATTTCACTGCATGCAAATTTTACCAAAAAAAAAGCACTTGAAGATGAACTTGAGTGAATAACATCAACACTGTGAAGTGAAGTGAATGAAACCTCTCTGAATAGCATAAAAAATAAGGTGGATTAATGAACAGATAGAGGCATAGAGATGAATGCTGGACGGATGAACATCGTGTTTTCCTCCAAGCACAGAAGCAAACATTCTTTGATCATTAGGAGAGTAAACAGAGAGCAAGAGCACTATTCACTAACTAGATACCAGACAACAATCATCTCAGGTGAAGGAAAGGACAACATACAATGAAGTCAGCACACTGGACTAAACCAAAAGCTAAATACTTTTCTGAATACAACCAAATAATTCAAGGAACAGAGTAGAAGGGGCAGTGCTCTGGGAACTATGGTTTCAGGGGATAACTAGGTCAGCTGACACAACAAAGCTTATTAGAAAATGCTTTGCATCCCATTTTAGTGAGTGGTGCCTGCGTCCTAAAAGCTAGCTAGCAGCCATCTGAAATGCACAGATTGGTCCCAACCCACCCGGAACAAAGTACAGTGAAGAACACCAAAGACACAAGAAACAGCCACATAAACCAGAAACTGCATTAGCCTGAGACCAGAAGAACTAGGCATTGCCCAGCTACCAACAACAACTACCACCACGGGGGACACGACAGAAAGTCTCTGATGAAACGGGAGAAAAGGAGACAACTCCAGTTCTAGTAAAAAAAAGACAGATTTAGTACTCTGACCGAGTTTGAAAGGACCCAGAAGACATGGCCCCCAAACTGTCTTTTAGCCTAAAACCAAAAGATTAGAATGGACTATAAGACACGAAGTGATATTCGTAAAGAGTGTGCTTCTAAGCTCAAGTAGATGAGACTGAATGGGCAGCTCCTGTCCAGAGGTGAGATGAGAATGCAGAAAGGAACAGGAGTTCACTGAACAGAAGTGAGAAATCCAGGGCAGAAAGGCATGTACTATATCACAGTATAGGGAGACTAACTAGGGTCACATAACAATGTGTGTGTAAATTTTTGTGTGAAAAACTAACATTAACTGTAAACTTTCACCTAAATAAATATGGAAAAAAAAAAAAAAGACAATCCCCCAAAGACCTAGAGAAAAATACAGAACAAAATTCTAACTCATAAAAAAAGACCAGACTTCTGGTCTGAAAAGGATTGGAGAAACCAAGAGTATGGCCCCAGGACACCCCTTTAGCTCAGTACTGAAGTCACTCCAGAGGTTCAAGCTCATAAAACAAAATGAGATTAAAGGTGCACACCAGCGCAGGGGTAAGGAAGAGAAGGCAGGAGAGGACAGGAAAGCTGGTAATGGGGAACCCAAGGTTGAGAAGGGGAGAGTGTGCACATGTCATAGAGTTGGCAATCAATGGCACAAAGCAATACGTATATTGTTTAATGGGAAACTAACTTGCTCTGTAAACTTTTATCTGAAGTACAACAAAATAATAAAATTAAAAATGCTAATGGTAAATCTAAATAGTGTTGACTGTACAACTCTTTGAACTTCTCAGTATGTTTCAAAATTTTCACAATCGATGTTTGAAAAAATGTAATCAGCCAAAAGTTAGATATTTCCTTATAATCTACACAGTTTAATCAGCATTAGGACATTCTGAAGAGAAGAGAGTCAGAAAGCCTGATCTCTGTAAAGATATGTATAGAGATGAGAGTGTGGCTGCACTCACCTACAGACTGAGAGCTGAAGACTGTCACAATCTGGGGGCTGGCCAGGGCCTCCAGCCTGTTCTTCAGGGCCTCCAAGTGCACACATTTTTCTGAGTAGTCTGGTGTATCAACAAGCATCATCAAGCTGTTCTGCATCCCTGTCAGCTTGGCAGAGATCACAGCTATGTCCTACAAAAAGGCCAGAACACAGAATCGAGCATGGACAAAACACATGAAAAGACAACTCCTAAAATGAGAAAATGGTCCATAAACAAAGTATGTTCAACATCATTAATACGCCAACACAAACTAAAATAAGGAAGTACCATTTCCCTCCTGATGAACTAGAAAAAACTTGAGAAAAAATATCACAGTTACTAGTGCTGAAAGTGCAAAGAAAAAAGACAATTGGTCTGACCCTAGTAAATTTAGACCGCCTTTCTGCAGTGCAATTTAGCAATATGCATCAAGGGCCTTCTTCTTCTAAAAATCTGTCCAAAGGAAACAACCAGAGGGGTACAGAGAGATTAATATGTTATAATTAATTAATGTGATTTTAGTGTTATTAAAAAAAACAAAAATAAAAAATTAAATCTTCCATAATAATGAATATAAATAATGAGTTATTTGTAATGGAATATGGAGTCCCTGGGGTGATATAAATTGTTAACATGCTGGGCTCCTAACAGAAAGGTTGGAGGTTCAAGTCCACCCCCAGGTACCTCTGAAGAAAGGACTGGTGATCCACTTCCAAAAATCCACCAAAAACCCTATGGGGCACAGTTCTAAAGCATCAGAACTGACTTCAAATGGAACATGGAATACCAAACAACCATTAAAAATAATGTTTCTGGGAACTACTGATACACAGCAAAATACTTACAACTTACTATAAAGTAAAATAAAAAAGTATATAGACACTAGAAACCAATTTTTTGATATATACAAATGCATAAATACCTATCTAAATAACCCCATATAGAAAAATACAAATGTAGGTACAAACATATATCAATACATAGAAAGAGCACATAGTAGACATAAAAAAAGGTTACTAGGACACAGAATTACGAGTCCTTTTTGTTTTCTTGTGTTGTTCTATATTTACCAAATCTAATTTATAATTATCAATTTAGATTTACCAAATCTATTTATAATTACAAATGATGTTATTTGATAAAAGAGCATAATAATTGATCCCATGTCATTCCAGCATTTAACAGGGATCCAGTGTGTCAGATGCTATGTTAGATGTCTGAGACACGACGACGAGGAAGGTCACTTTTCAGCTCTTTTTGTATTAGGCCCCAAAGACTGTGTTACAATCTAAGAAATGTGGCTCAAACATCGTAGGAATATAAAGTAATCTTGCCTTGGAGAAGCAGGAAGCCAGGAAAGAGAGGTATGAAAGGAAGTAACATTTTAGTTGGACACTGAAGGACAAGCGGCGTCTACTTTGCAGAAAAAAAAAAAAAAAATAGAACTACAGCATGAAGTAGACAGTATGTTAACAGCCTGGAGCAGGGAGAAGGAAAAATCATATGCAGGAGTGATCCAGAAAAAAGCTGAAATGATACACCACGATGCTGCTGTGAAAGACAGCCTAACCTATGCCTTGTTGATGGGCTTAGAATTTATCCCAGAGAAAATGGAGACTAGCTGCAAGTTACGATAAGCGGGTAGGCCAGGAAAAGACATGACAATCGATACTTTAGAAGACTCCCCTGGTTGGATGTGGACATTAAATTAGATATGGGGAGACCTGGAGGCAAGCAGACCGCCAGAGGACTGTCCCCATAGTCTAGAAATAAAAAGAGAGAAGAGCATCACTACAGTGGCAGCAGACCGGAGGGAGCAAGGGAAGGGGAAGAGGGATCAATTAAGGATTGCTCAGGTTTCCAACCGGGATGTTTGGGTGGAAAATGGCTCCATTAACCCACGATGGGGAGGCCAGAAGAAGAAACAAACACAAGGCTGAAAGAAGAAGGTAGCAACAGACAGAAACAATGAGTTCTGTTTCTGAGGTGTCATGGGGGAGTTTAGCTGGATGGAATTGAACTTGTGGACAGTTAGAAATACAGAGAAATAGATCCTGGAACTATGAGTATCAGGATAACTGGGGGGAGGGGGAGAAAAGCAAGATTTATAACTTATAGCTAATTAACATTTTTAATAAACAGTAGTTTTTAAAATCATGCTCCATGTCTAAATCCATTCTCTCCCATGATGTCAGGGATTTGCCATGTTACACCTACGAAGCCTGGATCAATTAAGCTTGCCTAGGACTCAGAGGGACCCTGACATGGAGTGGGAAAGAGTGTAACTCCTTAAAGATACAATACTTCAAGATACTGACAGCTAACACAGATTAGTAGCTATATTGTTGAGTGAAAGAAGCAAAGTGCAAAGCAGTCCTCACAATGTGCTACCATTTGTGAAAAATAAGGCAAGAAGTGTGTGTGTGTGTGTGTGTGTGTGTGTGTGTGTGTGTGCATGCATGCCTATGTCTGTAAAGACAGGCATACAGGCATAACCCTGAAAACAAGGTTTGTCTCTAGAAGGAAAATTAGCAGACTTGGGGTCAAGTCAGCAGATTAGTACACTAGGAAAAGACTTACTATTCACTGTTTGGAAACCCTGGTGGTGTAGTAGTTAAGTGCTACGTCTGCTAACTACAAGGTCAGCAGTTCAAACCCGCCAGGTGCTCTTTGGAAACTCTATGGAGCAGTTCTACTCTGTCCTATAGAGTTGCTATGAGTTTGGGTTTTATTCAGGGTTTATTCCTATTTACTGAATTTTTTTCCCAAGTGTATTTTTAATTTTTTATAAAAGTTGAAAAAAAGAGAGAACTGATTTCACTTGACAGTTGAGAAAGTACTTCTCCTAAAGTGTCACCTGATTTTATTTTCACAAGCACTTAATTAAAAGTATTACTATTACTAGGTACCTACTCAAAAGAACTGAAAGGAGATACTTGTACACCAATGTTCATAGCAGCCATATCTGCGATCGCCAAAAGCAATTTCAGATCATCGCTAGGCCTGAATGTTTCTGTATGTTCAGTATACTGACCCTTACAGTTCAGAAGAAGGACTCTCTCATTTGCTTTCAGCAAACCCAAGTTTCTACTTATGTAGATTTTGCCACAACCTCCAGTCAAAAAGCCTACCTGAGTCTTAAATGTCTCCTCAATGTCAGCACTCAGCGTGCTCCACTTGTCTGCTTCTTGAAGAGATTCTGCCGCCAGCTGCATTCGTGACTTCACCTGGTCGATTTCCACCAATACCTGAAAGATCAATGAGAAGCAGAACAGGAAGGGTGCGTCAGTTCCTTCTGCTCTGTCTTCCACCAGTGGCTTGAACATCTCAGCATGCTTCTGTCTTCAGAGAGTATGTGCACCCCTCACAACATGCATCACATGGGTAAATCTGTCCCCAGAAAACCCAAAACTCCTGCCTCCGAGTAGATCTAACTCACAGTGCCCATACAGGACAGAGGAGAATTGCCCCATAGGGTTTCCAAGGCTGTCAATCTTTACGGGAGCAGACTGTAGCATCTTTCTCCCACAGAGTGGCTAATTTCACAGCTTTGACCTTTTGGTTAGTAGTTTAGTGCTTTAAGCACTATGTCACCAGAAGGCCAAAAAAATATTTAAATTGAACATACTGGGAGAACTGATAAGTGAATCTTTCTTTCCTACAAAGTTGTGGCTTTTAGGGATCCCCACTGTCTGCTCTCCATCCCTACTCCCACACGGCAAAACCTTCTCCGAAATACTGGGCATTCTGTACTCCCTTTTCACGGACACCCACTACATTTCCGAGAACCACTGATACCTAAGACCAGTGCTCTTTCATACATGTTCTGAGAGAACAAGATCTCAGCACAAAGACAGTAACAGAGCAAAAGCTGAGAATGCTTTTCATTTCAAACACATTAAAAACCAAAACCAAACCCACTGCTGCTGAGTCCATTCCGACTCACAGTGACCCTACGGACAGAGCAGAGCTGCCCCCTACAGTGTCCAAGGCGTGTCTGGTAGATGTGAACTGCCAATTTTTGGGTTAGCAGTCATAGCACTTAACTACCACACCACCAAGGTTTCCTCAAACACATTATATGCCCTCCAAAGAGAACTTGTTTCCCTTTCACTGTCTGGTGTCTGATGCTCACTGTGGTCAAATCCCAGAGACAGTTTGGATTAGATGACCAGAGACGTCACAGGAAAGATAATCAAATCACAGAACAATTTAAAACAGAATACACAAGAATGCAAAACTAACTCAGGAAAAGCAGAAGGCTAAGAAAGTAGATGTAGTTAAGCAATTAAAAGTGGGACTATCTGTTGGAGACTGATCCATTCCCTCTTTGGAACATACTTTCATTTAAAACTTTCCTTCATTAAAAAAAAAAAAAAGGAGACAAACTTGAAATACATATGCTGGTTAAAAGGAATGAAAAGAACTATTAAAAAAAATTTTTAAGCCAAATGATTTTTAAAATGAGAGAAATACAAAACAAAAACAAAAAGACACTCCCTCCCTAACTGTTTGACCAAATAGGTAAGGTCAAGAAAAGACCAAGACTTCAAACAATTTGACACAAAAAAATTAACAAAAGGTTAAAAACCACAAAATATAAAATTAGTGAAAACCAAAGTCTATTCCTATTGAGACAATTCCAACTCATAGCAACCCTATAAGATGGTGCTGAACTGTGCCATAGAGTTTCCAAGGGGCGCCTGGTAGATTTGAACTGCCAGTCTTTTGGTTAGCAGATGTGGCACTTAACCACTATGGCACGAGGGTTTCCAAAGTTAGTGAACGTATATGAAAAAGCTAGACAGAAAAAACAGTGCTGCTTTCATAAAGAAAATTGAAGGCTTTCCTTTTTAAAGGAAAATTTTCCTTTTTACGGAAAACGAAATCAAAAAGATAAGATTAAAAATACAATCTAAACCTCGCAAATTGAGTAATTTAATGCACCCAAACAATACAAAATATAGACATAAAAAAATCAAGCACAGAGATGCTTGGGAAGAGAGAGGAACAGGCTGACCAAGACCAAAACCAAACCCACTGTCACTGAGTTGAATCCAACTCATAGCGACCCTATATGTCAGAGTAGAACTGCCCCATAGAGTTTCCAAGGAGCACCTGGCAGGCTTGAATTGCTTAGCAGACATAGCACTTAATCACTATGCCACCAGGGTTTCCAAGTAAGCTGACAGAGCCAAACAGGGTTGTTTGAGTGCTCAGACTAGCTGAAGACAAGGCTGGCAACACACAGGTGGTACGAAGAACTAAAGCTTCCAAAACAAAAAACCAATTTTCAGGACAAGAGCCGACATACCTGCATTGACTGAGCTGTGTCCTGTTCAAATTTTTTAATGTCCTCCTTGACAAGAATCATTTGTTCTTTCAGAAAAGACGCTTCCTGTTTAAGGGCTTCAACATCACGGAGAACTTTGGGCATGTTCTGCAGTGCCTGGAGACTTGTTTCTGCAGCAAGAACCCAAAGACAGCATTATGTATAGACGGTAAAAAACACACTAGTGAGCAACACAAAGGGTATGAGAGGAAAGAAGGAAACATCTTCCCTAAAGTTTACCAACCACACAGCTGTCGAGGCCTGGTGAAAACGATGGATTCAGGAGACAGGTGGCAGTGGCCTCCACCAGGACCATGTCCTCCCTGACTGATGGGTGACAGCTTGAAATATACTAAGGGATGAACCCTGGGCTTGCCCCAGCATGAACTGTTTCCCACCACTGTGTTAAATCTTAATCATCCCACTGGAAGGAGGGAGAATGAAGGAATCTGGCATGCATTAGAAAGCCCACTTCCTGCCAGGTGCTTTACATATGAGGTCCAACAACTAAGTCTGCGAACTTAACTGTTCTTTATGCTACGTACTTCACTGTTAAATGTCACTACAGTCGCCTTCGAAGCTCTCCCCTTGAGAAGCCACGCACTGATGCCAGCATTTATTCCATCCTTTGAAGGAATTTTGGAACTCTTTCGGAAATGGCCATTGTGCACGGTGGCAAGGTGGCAGAATTGTGAACTTAACTGTATAGTCATCTGTGAGGGAGTCTTTAGCCAGTAAACAAATAACTATATTGCAACACCCTCCCTACTTACCTGATTTGGGCTCAGTGACTTTTTTCTTTATCACAGATAAAGGAAATATTGAAAGGAAGGCATTTTGATAACATTCAGGACATCAAGGGTAATACAGTGACAGCTCTGATGGCCATTCCAGAAAGAGTTTCAAAACTGCTTTGAAGGGTAGACTAGGCGCTGGCGTCGGTTCATAGCTTCCCAAGGGGAGTGTGTCCCAAACAGTCATAGCAATATTCAGCAATGAGAGACGTAACACTTTTTCTAGAATGACTCTGCAAACTGAATTGGAAGTCCTCATGCATCCTACTGCTTAATGTCCATAGAAATCAGCAGCTCCCACTTACAGATGCGAAAACAGACTCAGCGAGGTTAGGTAGTTTGTCTAAGACTTCACAGAGCTGAAGCCTCAAAGCCTGCTGTGCATGGTGTTTGCAAAATGTAGTCCACAGACCACCAGCAACAGCTGGAGTTCAGTTAAAACGCAGGTACCCAGCTAGGCCATCTGCCAGAGATTGTAGTGGTGCAGTGGTTAAGCACTCAGCTGCTAACTGAAAGGTCAGTAGTCAAATGCACCAGCTGCTCCACTGGAGAAAGATACGGCACTCTGCTTGCCTAATGACGACAGCCCTGAAAACCTCATGGGGACAGCTTTACTCTATCCTTTAGGGTTGCTATGAGTCAGAATCGACTCAACAGCAATGGGTTTGAGTTTGATAGGAAATCAAGGAATCTGCATTTCTTTTTAAGAGACATGCCAAGCATAAACTAAAATTTGAAAATCTTTGCCGATCATGATGTCTTTTCTGGAATTGGGAGGGTTACCATCATCCCTTTAAAAAGTAAGCAATTCTCTGGGTACGCAACCACCGAAGGCCAGTCTTGTGCTCCACAAGTGCAACGAACATCTTGCAGATGTACTTCAGAAACTAGTGCATCTCACTCTGCCCATAAAACAAGTTGTTTTCAACTCTGACCCCAGTAAGATTCTAAGAAGCAAAGACAAACAGAGGGATGACTTCAATGCACAAGACTTCACTGACTTTTAGCAGTGCCATGACAGCCCAACTAGGTCTCCTACCTGCTCAAGTTCTGAGTCAAGTCTTCGGGCCCTAGCTGGCTCTCTGTATGCAGTCCCTCTCTGCATTCACTCCTGATTCCATTTTCAAACTATCAATTCCAGTGGTTGTCTCTTTTTTTCCACTGGTCTGAATCACCCCTGTGCTTTGCAGGATGGTGATATGTTTTTGCAAAATTTAAGGATCCGCTGAGTATCATCTAACGTTCTTAAAGCTCACTGTCACAGGATTCAAACCTAGCAAGTGCTGGGTTTGAAAAATCAGGATTCAAACCTAGCAAGCGCTAAGGACAGCCCAGGTCCAAGCTGAGACTTTGTTCTTTAGGTAAACAGAAGGACCGAAAGTGGATCAGACCAGGACTCGCTTTCCCATCAAATGAAGCCCTGATCATTACTGCCCGGTACGTGTACCACCTGGGTAGCCCAGGCCAGTTTGGGAAACCCTGCCCACTGGAAGCAGGGGAGGGCACCGCGGTTAGGGCGACCCTGGGCAAAGCCCCTGCGGCTTACCCTCCACGGCATGGTTCACTTCTTGGATAAACAGCTGCAGCTTCATCACCAGTGTGGCCGCGTGGCTGTCCGCCTTCCCAGCGGCCGCCTCCTTGGGGCCAGCCCTGAAGGCCGCATTGATCCACTCCTTCACGTCAAAGTCCTCAGCCAGGAACTTGGAAAAGTCCATGGCGGTCAGCCTCAGGCCTGGCGTCCAGGCTGTCAGAGCCGGCTCGGAACGGCAAAAACGATGTTGGTGCAGGTGACTGAACGAGGACACTAGGGTTGGCCTCCAGGCGAAAAACTTCGACGCACCTCAGCGGCACCTGGCTCCTGTGCCGCTCCGTCCTAAAAGCACTCCAGGATACGGCTGGAAATGATCCTCGCCGCGCGCCGTACTTCTTCCGGAAGTGGGTGGCCGTTACCATGGTGACTGCCTGCGCTTCGACTACTTTAGTTGGTTAAACGCAGGAAAAGTGCTTTGGGTGGGAACGCCTGGAGGCACTGGCATCTCAAGCGTTGGTCGCTGTCTCCATTCAACTTCCATAAAATTTATCCTACAAACGTTAGTTAAGCGTTTACTACGTGCTTACTATAAAACCTTTATAAATTATATGATCAGCGCACGGAATCCTCACAGGTCTACCCACATCAAGATGAAGACTTGAAGTGGAGAGACGTTAACCAACAGGTTCAGGGTCTCCTAGCTAGGAAGCAGCACTGTCGGGGTGTGAACTCCGGCAAGCCTGCCACAGGAGCCTGTATGCTTTATGGTATTTCACGCCTCTTCTCAATGGAGCAAGTAAAGCAGGTTTATGTGATCGGCTCGCAGTACACACTTTTCTCGCTTGTCTCTTCCCTCCAACCGCACTGACCTCCTATATTTTTCGGAAGTAGACACACCACGCTCGTACTCACCGTAGTTTTTTCTCACGCTGTTTCTTTTGGCCTGAAACTAACAATGTGGCACCTCAGAAAAGACTACCTGGGAGGAGTTTCTTTGTCGAATCCCGTAAACACATACCGGTTGCCTTCAAGACGATTCTAACTCCTAGCGACAGTCTGAGACACCGAACTGGCCCCAGGGGGTTTCCGGAGAGCGGCTGGTGGGCTCTTAACTATTGAAGTTTTGGTCGTCAACTCAGCCCTTAACCACTGCAACACCAGGAGTTCCTCCTTTGCCGTGCGAACCAAAAAAAAAAAAAAAATACTTTGCCTAGTTATGTAATGTGCTTCTCCTTACAGTGGGATATTTTGTCACTTAGACGTTCTCATCCTAAGTGTACTCTGGCTCTAAATAAATACGGTAATCCTTGAAGACTATATTTCTAGACATCTAAATCCACAAACTAGGGAGGCCAGTGTACCAGCTTTGGGGAAAACAGACAGCAAGTGCCATGGCGTGCTGGGAAAACTTAACACAGTCTGCGTCCTCTATGCCACCCCTGGGAGTTGATACCCTTTTTTTTCCTTCCTTGATTCCAGTTTTCTTTTTCTTTCTTTTCTTTGTGATTAAGTGAAAGTTTAAAATTCAAGTCAATTTGCCGTACAAAACCCCGAACATCCGCCTCTAAGCAACTTTTTCTGCTCTCCTCACCCTCTCCTGACAGTCTTCTTTTCCACTCTACTTCCAGTGTCCACTCTACCAACACTTGTCCCCTCCTTTCCACCTTCTCCTCTCCCCTCTAAAAAGACAGCAGTTGGACAGCCTTATATATATATACATATTTTAAACCATAAAGTATACGCACCACCTGCATCGCTGTGTGTCCCCAAATTGTTCTTTGTCTGAAGTGTTGGCTTCAGTACTGGTCTCAGCTCCGGGCTAGCAGCAGGACTAGGGGCCATGTTCTCAGGGGAACCTCGAGGGTGTCAGACCATCTTATCCGTACTTTTAGTGGAGTTCTAGATCTCCACAGACCTTTCTCTTACGTTACGTCCAAGACTCTACATTGTGTTCCCTGACTGGGCTCCAACACAACTTTTTAAAGCAGGTTTATTCGTGTATAATCTACATCACATAAAGTTCAGCCACTGTAAACAGACAATTCAATTATTTATAGCAAATGCATAGGTCCGCTGGTGGTGCAGTGGTTCTTTAGCACTTGACTGCTAATCAAAAGGTCGTGAGAAGACAGCAGCCACTCCCTGGAAGAAAGATGTGGTCACCAGCTTCAGTCAAGATGTACAGCCTTGGAAACCCTATGGGGCAGTTCTACTCTGTCCTATAGGGTCGCTAAGAGTTGAAATCAACTAGATGGCGATGAGATCTCCCTTATTCAAATTTAGGACATTGCCATCAGCCAAAAGAGTGCCTATTTGCTGCTGATCCCTACTTTCCCCTCAAACCATGGGCAACCACTGATGTTATGCCTGTATAAATTTGCCTTTTCTGGACATTGTACATATATGGGATCATACAATTTGTTTGCTGTTGCATCTGGCTTCTTTCACTTAGCATGATGTTTCTGAGGTTTGTTGTCATTGTACTATTGTCAGTAGTTTGTCCCTTTATGTTGCTAAAAATAGCACTTTGTATGGACATTACATATTTTGTCTAACCGTCAGTCAATGGATGTTTTATATTGTTTCTAGCTTGGAGTTATTGTGAATAATGCTTCTGTAACCATTCATACAAGTCTTTATGTGGACATATTTTCATTTATCCTGAATAGATTTCTGGTGAACTGTGGGTTGTAAGGTAAATTTTAAAAAATGAAAATGCTCACAACTAGACCAAAGAGCAACATCATACTTATTTTCTAATTATTTAGTTCTCAGAGTTCTTTACATATTATCTAGACATATCAGAGATATGGTTTGCAAATTTTCTGCTAGACTATAGCTTTTCATTTTTCCTAATGGTGTCTTTTGATGTGCAGAAAGTTTTAAATTTTTATAAAGTCCATTATCAGTTTTTCTCTTTTATGGATCATGTATCTAAGAAATCTTTGCTTCACCCCAAATCATAAAGAGTTTAAGTTTTCTTCTAGAAGTTCTAAAGTTTTTTATTTAGGTCTGTGATCTACTCTGAGTTCATTTTTTTGTATATAATGTAGGATTAAGGTCTAAATTCATTTTTCTGCATGCAAATATCCAGTTACCACAGAGACATTTGTTGAAAAGACTACCTGTACTCTATCATGTCTATATATTTTTTTAAAAAATTAACTGACTCAAATGTAACGGTTCCTGGACTCTATGATCTGTTCCAGTATCTGCCCTTGTGCCAATACCCCACTGTCTTGATCACTGTAGTTTACAGTAGGTTTTGACATCAGAGCTGCCAGAAACAAGGCAGGAGGAAGAGACGGTTGCTGTGAAAGACTCAGCACGCTTGAGCTCAGGAAGCCAGTGAAAGGGGGAGAAGCTGGACCTACAAGGACACCATCAGAAAAATGCTGTGCCAGTGATGGTGGATGCAAGGGCCTGACAAAGGTCACTCACGTTATTAAGTTACCTTCTAACTGGACAAACAGGTCCACATTCCTCACCCTATCTTATCCTGTCACAATCTCGGAGGATACAGAGTCGATTAAGACCTCAGAAGGAGATATAAATTTCTGAATAGTTTACCCTGCTAGATTATCCTGTGACATTTAGATCTGCTCTGATGGATTAGTCTGTGACAGACTTTAAGGCTGCCCTAATTCTCCCTGACAAACTTTTAGACAATTCACACTGTATGTTAGCTGTAAATAATAGTTTGCTCTGTTTGATTTTCCTTGACAAACTTGAGACAACTTACACTGTTCGTTAAATGTAATGAAACCTTATGATGTATTGAAGTCTTGTAACTCCTGACTATTGATCTGTGATAAAGCCCTCCCCTTTGTATTCTGGCTATAAAAACCCCTGGAAAATGTAACTCAAACCAGACAGTTTGAATTGGCCACTGTTCCCCCAGGTTTGCTGCAGAAACCTGCCAATAAATTATCCCTTGAGCCCTACACTGTCTCTGCACTTCTCAGTTATAGTGACAAGCAGACAAACCTAACTGTCGATTCGGCAACACCAAGTTTTAATATGGAGCACTTTCAACATATAAATGCTTGATTTATGCTGCGTGAGGTCAAGAAAGAGGGCAACAAGGGCAATTCTTCTCTTTCCTTTTATTAAGCAACTCCTATTGGTAATGGCATTATCTGGAAGCTATTTACATCACCTGAAAAAAGCAAGACACAGAACAGTGTATTTGTTTGAACATGCTTAAAGGATCTTTGGAAAGACCAATGAGAAACTATTGATAATATCTCTGAGCAGGGTAGTTGGGTGGGTGGGAAGAATTTTCATCTTTTGTATTTTAATTGTGAACCACCTGAATGTCTTCTTTATTAAAAATTAACATTGATTATAAAAGATAGAAAGTTAAATTTTAAAATTTTTTAAAACTACAGGTAAGATTGTGTGTGTGTTTTAGAAACCAAGGTCATATGATAAACATAAAAGCATAACCTGCTTTTTACATTGAGCAGTAGTTCAAGAGCAGCTTTTTTCTCTAACAGATTATCACAGCTATCTTGCAGCTCAACTACTACTGCCATGTGCAGTCTCCCTTTGTTCCTTAGAAACCAAACCATTTTCTATAGGTGGCAAAATTGCAGACTAGATTATTCCTTAGCCTCTTTGCACCTAAATGTGGTCATGTAATTAAATGGTCAAGATGTAGGTGCAAATACCATTTGAAATTTCCAGGAAACCTTAAAAAAGAACAGTGCTGTTTTTTTCCTTTATTCCTTTCCCTCCTTTCTGTGACTTAAGTACAGATGTGTTGTTTGGAGTGTCTCTGAACAAGAGGTTGAGGCGCTTATCCCTGGGTGGTGACTAAGGGCAGCCTGGAGCATGGATCCCTAAGGACCTTGTGATGCTTACACCAAACCAAAAATAAAAAATCAAATCCAGTGCCATCTAGTTGATTCTGACTGTAAGACAGAGTAGAACTGTCCCATAGTTTCCAAGGAGCACCTGGAGGGTTTGAACTGCCAATCTTTTGGTTAGCAGCCATAGTATTTAACCACTATGCCATCAGGAAGGCCCAAAGGCAAAAGTTCAGGCCTCAAGAGGGACCAGAACCCAAAACTAGGTCATTGTGACCCTAATTCTCCCTAGCAAGTTTTCTCCTTTTCAAAATGGACAACCCAGAGAATCAAGGCCTTTCACACGAATGGACACATGCACCAGAATGTTTATCGCAGCACAGTCCACGATAGCAAAAAGATGGAATCAACCTAGATGCCCAACAACAGAAGAATGGATAGGTAAACTATGGTATATATACTCAATGGAGCACTACGCAATGATAAAGAACAATTACTTCAGGAAACATTTCATGACCTGGTTTCAACTGGAAGACATTATGTTGAGTGAAAGTAGTCAGCGACAAAAGGACAAATATTGTATGAGACCTCTACGATGAGATCTCAAAAACAGACTTGTGTATAGAAGAAAAGACTCTTCGACAGCTGCAAGGGACGGGAGGCAGGGAGGGGGGGAGGGTTTAGATTAGGTAATTGCTAGGTATCTGGTTGGGTGAAATCGGTAATAGCACACATTAGAAACAAGAACAATATTAAGTGGACTTAAACATAACATGAGTACTCCTTCCATCTTAACCCAATATTGCAAGGATAGAGTAGCTGGGGCAGGGGGTGGGGGACCATGCTTTTAGGCGAAAGCGAGGCCAATTGGCACAACTAGCATTTTGCTAAGAGGGCTCTCTGCACCCCACGGTGGTGAGTGGCGTCTGGGGTCTTAAAAGCTGCCAAGCTGCCATCCGAGGGCACAGCAAATGGTACCAACTCAGCAGGAATGGATGCTCACCAAGGACCAAAATGACATGGGGGAAAGACAACCCAGAAGACAAAGAGACCCACATTAGTGGGTGCCTACATCAATTTGGGACCGGAAGAACCAGATGGTGCCCAGCCACCACCAGTAATAGCCGCCATGGAGCTCACTAAGTTGAGTCTCACTGGCAACACAAGAATAAAAAGGGGTGCACCCTGAGATCCCCACTAAAAGACCTCAATTGATGGTCCAGTGGTTTCTGGGTTCCCCTGGGAGCATGGCCCCTCGCCCTGATGCTGCCCTTGACTATAAATCATAATGAAGGTCCACGCTTCGGACAGGAATGGATTGGACTTGGAGATGCAGTGACCATATATTGGATGCACTTTATGGTTCTATACATCTATAGGATGTCATCCTGATGACCTCTGGCTGGAGGAAGGAGAGTGGGTGGAGAGGAGGGAAAAAAGAGACTGTTGGGAGGATGAGACATGTATGGCGCAGAGAGGAACAGTGTGCTGTCACCAGGCAGGGAGAGCAGTGGAAGCTACATATAGGTGAGTATGTAAATTTATACGGAAATGTACATTTTCACTCAGTTATATTAAATAAAAAAATTTTTTAAAAAAATGGACAACCCAGAGCTTGACATAACTAAGGCCATGATGAACCTGTTTGTCTCCTTCCTCTGCTGAACTTCTTTTCTCATTTTGTTAAGGACTTTGTTCTGTCTAACCACTTGTGACTTATAACCCCCGACAGAGAAATTAGAGCCCAGGTGTCTGTATTCTTAGCCCAAAATGGCGACATCCAGAAGGAATCTCTAGTCTTAAGAGTCTCTTGTCACAATCTTCTACTGAGTAACTCCTCTGGCCATGGTATCTTCAGGCTACAAAGACACTTCTAACCTTTATAAAAATTCTATATAAGCTCTAATGTAAAATCAGTTTGGGAGACCTCATAGAGACAGTCTGTTACTATTGGTCCCCAGTGATGTATACCTCCTAATCAGCTTTGTTTCTGACCTGGCCTAAGTTTCATTGGCTCAACTGTTCGAGGGCATGGACCCTCATCAGACAACGTCATGAACAGTGACCCCTCTCTGGGGTTTGGTGGTCAGTCTTCCCTTTCTGTGCCTTTGAGTGTTTCTCTTCTCGCAGTCAGCATTTGCCTGCTTCAGTGAGTGCACAGCAAAACCAACAATTTCGGCCTGTTACCTCCTAACTGTAGCCATCAGTGGTAGCTTGGGTTTTTGAGAACCAACCCCACATTTCTGGGAAAGAATCCAGTGCAGCTGCTCATCCTTCATTCAGTTAACCGTGGCTAGAGAGAGCAAGAGGATCCCGGGTGGCACAGTGAATAGTTCACTGCTAATCAGCAGATCGGCAGTTCACACACACAGCTGCGGCCTGAAAACCCTGTGATGCAGTTCTACTCTGTCCTATGGGCTGTTAGACAACTTTTTTTTGGAGAGAACAGAATCACATGGGCACTAGCCTGGCGTCTGGGTCCAATAAGTTGGAACCTAGCAGGTAATGGGTAGATCTTTGAGTGTGGAAATCAACAGGCAGCTACACTATAAATCCCATAGATTTCTTGTTTCTTCCTAAGAATTCTATACTCCCCCGATAGACAAAACTCAAACCCATTGCCATCCAGCTGGTTCTTACTCTTAAAGACCCTGTATAAGTGGTTAAAATTGGCATACAGAACACTAGCATTTTTATTTTGTTACCAGCTACCTTACTTTCTTACTCGCTGAATTTGTTTTATCTGCAAATAATCCTTTCCAAATGGCTTTTTGCTCATTTGATGGAGCTTTCAGCATCATTTGAGTAGTTCTATACTGAGTATATTGAGTAGTTCTATACTGCCTTGTTTCTAGTTTTAATAGGATTCCTCTAGTATATTAATCAAGATGCTGGCTGTTTTATTAGAAATAAATGAGATAAAATGCCTTTCTACAGCTATTGAAGTGATCATTACCTCTAGGCTACACATATGGTTAACTGCATTTTTAAAAAAATGCTTTGTACAGTGTATTCTTTAAATATACTGCTGGCTTTAAAATTTCAATATTTTAACTAAAATATTTGCATGTGTATTAAAACAATGGACTAAAAATTATCTTTGTGCCATCTGCTTCAGATTCAGGTGTCCATGTTATTGTTAGCCTGAGTGTACCTATTCACAAAACTCTTAAATGAATACATGTTTCTATAAGAAATGTGTTCATTCTTAGTTTCCATACATATATATATTCATATATATTTTAATGGATTTGTTCTATTCCTGGACTAAATTTAGGAGTCTAGTTATTTTTTTAGTTATTATGATTGAATGAAAATGTACATTCCCATATAAATTCACATGCTCACCTATATGCAGCTCCCACTGCTCTCCCTGCCCCGTGACAGCACATCCCTCTTCTCTGCTCCATACATGTCCTAACCTCTCAACAGTCTCCTATCCCCTCCTCTCCACCCACTCCACGTCCTCCAGCAAGAGGCCAGCAGGATGACATCCTATAGATGCACAGAACCGTAAAATTCCCACAAGATATAGTCACTCTGCGTCACCAAGTCCAATCCATTGCTGTCTAAAAAGTTGACCTTCATTATGATTTATGGACAGGGGCAGCATCAGGGCCAGGGGTCGTGCTCCTAGGGGAACCCCAAGGCCCCCAGACCATCAGATGCTGTCTTTTATTGGAGATCTCAGGGTGCACCCCTATTTATTCTCGTTGCCAGTGAGACTCAACTTTGTGAGCTCCATCGTGGCTGTCACTGGTGGTGGCTGGGCACCATCCAGTTCTTTTGGTCACGAGTCAACATACAGACCCACTGACATGGGTCTGTCTGTCTTCTGGGTTCTCTTTTCCCCATGTCTTTCTTGTCCTCGGTGATCATCTGTTCCTGTTGAGTTGGGACCACGTGCTGTACCCTCAGATAACAGCTTGGCAGCTCTTAAGACCCCAGATGCCACTCACTGATAAGGGGTGCTGAGAGTCCTCATTAGCAAAACATTTGCTGTGCCAATTGGCCTCGATTTTGCCTGAGAGTATGGTCCCTGGCCCCCACCCCAGCCACTCTGTCCTTGCAATATTGGGTTAAGATGGGAGGAGTACTCAAATTGTACTGAAGTTCAGTTATTATTATCTTCTAATGTGTGCTGTCACCGATTTCACCCAACCAAAATTTCTAACAACTATCTAATCTAAACTCTCACCCCATCCTTCACTGCCCCACCATTGCAGCCATCAGTCTTTTATTCTATGCATAAGTCTGCTTTTCAGTTATTGCAGGGGGTCTCACACAATATTTGTCCTTTTGTCACTACTTTCACTCAGCATAATGTCCTCCAGTTGAAACCAAGTTAAGAGATGTTTCCTGCTATCGTTCCGTATCATTGCATAATGTTCTACTGAGTATATACACCATAGTTTACCTATCCATTCCTCTGTTGTTGGGCATCTGGATTGATTCCATGCTTTGCTATTGTGGACTGTGCTGCGATGAACATTCATGTGCATGTATCAGTTGGTGTGAATGGCCTTGATTCTATATATTCCAAGCAGTGGAATTACTGGGTCAAGTGGTTTATCTATATGCAGCTTTTTAAGGAAGCGTCAGATTGCTTTCCAAAGAGGTTGCACCATTTTGCAATCCCACCAACAGAGTAAGAGAGTTCCAATCTTACCACAGCCTCTCCAGCGTTGGTTGTTCTGCGTTTTTTTGGATCATGGCCAACCTTGTTGGGGTGAGATGGTTATCTCATTGTTTCGAATTTCTTTAATAGCTAATGATCATGAGCATGTCTGCATGTGTTTTTTGGCTGCCTGGATCTCCTCTTTAGAGAAGTGCCTGTCCATCTCCTTTGCCCATCACTTAATTGGATGATTTATCTTTTTCTTATTGGTATTTTGTAGTACCTTATAGATTATGAAGATCACGTGTTGGTCTGACAGAGTTGCCAAATATTTTTTCCCATTCTGTGGGTGTTCTTTTAATTCTGTTAATAAAGTCTTTGGATGAGCAAAAGTGATTGATTCTTAGTTTCCATTCATCTATTTTCTCTTCTGATTGTGGTTTGCTTGACAGATTTTGAAGTATGTCTATGTTGTGTATTAAACCTTCCATTGTTGTTCCTACTTTTTCTCAGATGAGCTTTATCGTTTTAGATTTTATATTTAGGTCTTTTATCCAGTTTGAGTTGGTTTTTGTATCAGGTGTAAGATATGGGTGTTGTTTTAATTTAGTGCAGATGGATATCCAATTCTGCCAGCACCATTTGTTGAAGAGACTGTTTTTACCCCAGTTTAATGTCTTAGCGCCTTTGTCAAACATCAACTGTTCATAGGCAGACGGTGCCATCTCAGGGGTCCCAATTCTGTTCTACTGATCTGTCTACTTTTGTACCAGTACCAGGCTGTTTTGACTACTGTGGCAGTGTAATAGGTTCTAAGGTCAGGTAATGAGAGGCCTCCCAGTGTGTTCGTCTTCTCTGGTAATGCTGTATTTATCTGGGGCTTCTTCCCTTTCAAGACAAAGTAATTTGTTCCTCCACCTCATTAAAAAATGTCACTGGAGCTTGTATTGGGATTGCATTATATAAGTAGATTGCTTTGGGTAAAACAGACATTTTCACAATATTAAGCCTTCCTATTCACGAGCAGGGTAGGTTTCTCCATTTATCTAAGTCTCTCGTAGTTTCTTGTAATAACGACTTGTAGTTCTCTTTGCAAAGGTCTGTTATTTCTCTGGTTGGATTTATTCCTAGGTACTTTATCTTGTTAGGGGCTATAGAAATGGTATTGACTTGGTGAGCTCTTCCTTAATAATCTCATTGTTGGTATACAGGAATCCTACTGACTTACTTATGTTTATCTTGTATCCTTATGGATACTTTGGGTTTCTCTGCCTATACAATAGTATCATCTGCAAATAGGGAGACTTTTAGTTCTTCTTTGCCGATGTAGATGACCTTTATTCCTCAGTCTTGTCTAACTGCTCTGGCTAGAACTTCTAGTATGATGTTGAATAGGAGAGGTGAGAGTGGGCATCCTTGTCTAGTTCCTGTTCTCAAGGGAAACTTGCAGTCTCTAATCCATTCAGGATGACATAGGCAGTTGGCTTTGTATAAACGGCTCTTATTGCATTGAGGAATTTGCCATCTATTCCTATTTTGCTGAGAGTTTTAAGCATGAATTGGTGTTGGACTTTATCACATGCTTTTTCTGCATCAATAGACAGGTTCAGGTGATTCTTGTCTTTTGTGATATTCATGTGGCTGACCACATTAATTGTTTTTCTGATGTTGAACCAGCCTTGCATCCCTGGTATGAATCCAACTTGGTCATGACAGATTATTTTTTTGATATGTTGTATTCTATCAGCAAGAATTTTGTTGAAGATTTTTGCATCTAGATTCATGAGTGATATTGGTCTCTAGTTCTCCTTTTTAGTTGGGTTTTTCCCTGGCTTTGCTATCAGGGTTATGCTGGCTTCATAGAATGAATTTGGGAGTATTCCATCCCTTTCTATACTATGAAATAGTCTCAGTAGTATTGGAGATAACTCTTCTCTAAAAGCTTGGTAGAATTCTGCGGTGAAGCCATCTAGGCCCGGACTTTTTATAATTGGCAGTTGTTTGATGACTTTTCCATCTCTTCCTCTGTGATGGGTTTATTAAGTTGTTCTGCTTCAGCTTGTGATAATTCTGGTAGGTGATATGAATCAAAGAATTTGTCCATTTCCTCTAGGTTTTCAAATTTGTTACAATAAAGTCTTTCATAGTATTCAGCTATGATACTTTTTATTTCTGTTGGATCTGTTGTGAGAACTCCCCTCTCATTTCTTATTTGGGTTATTTGTTTCCTTTCCTGTTTCTCTTTAGTAAGCTTAGCCAATGGTTTGTCAATTTTGTTGATCTTTTCAAAAACCCAGCTTTTGGTCTTTTCAATTTTTTCAATTGTTCTCCTATTCTCCAATTCGTTTAGTTCTGCTCTGATCTTTATGATCTGTTTTCTTCTGGTGCCTGAGGGGTTCCTCTGTTGTTCTCTACTTGTTCAAGCTGTAGGGTCAGTTCTTTGATTTGGTTTCTTCCTTCTAGATGTGTGCATTTATCGAGACAAACAGACCTCCGAGCACTGCTTTAGCTGTATCCCATAGGTTCTGGTAGGAAGTGTTTTTGTTCTCATTGGAATCCAAAAATTTCTTTATTTTGTCCTTGATTTCTTCTATAACCCAACGGTTTTTGAGCAAGGTGTTCAGTTTCCACGAGTTCCACTTTCTATGTATGTTTTTCCTGCTATTGATTTTCACTTCTATGGCTTTACGATCTGAGAAGATACTCTGCATTAATTCAATGGTATGGGTTTTGTTGAGAATTGCTTTATGCCCTAACACATGGTGTATTCTGATAATTTTCCACATGCACTGGAGAAGAAGGTGTAGTTGTCAGCTGATGGATAGAAGTTCTGTATATGTCGATGAGGTCTAGTTGGTTAATTGTGGCAATAAGGTCTTTTGTGTCTTTACTGAGCTTTTTTCTAGAGGATCTGTCCAATACTGAGAGTGAAGTGTTGAAGTCTCCTATTATTATTTTGGAGTGATCTATCTCCTTTTTGAGTGTAGTCAGTGTTTCTTTGGCATATTTAGGTGCTATATTAGGTGCATAAATATTTAACATTGTTAAATCCTGCTTCTGTATTAAACCTTTCAGCAATAGTGTCCATCCTTGTCCATGATGGTGGATTTCACATTAAAATTGATTTTGTCTGAGATTAGAATTGCCACACCCCCTCTTCTTTGTTCGTTATTAACTTGATATATATTCTTCCACCCTATAATTTTCAACTTGTTTTTATCTTTAAGGTGAGTTTCTTGTAGGCAACATATCGATGGATCATGTCTTTTGATCCAAGATGTCACTCAATGTCTCTTTACTGGAGCATTCAGTCCATTCACATTCAGTGTAATTATTGATAGGTATGTGTTCAGTGCTGTAATTGTGATGTTTATTTTTATGTTGATGTTTTCTCTGTTGCTCTTATTAATCTCTTCTGCAACCTTCTTCTTTGTGAGTTGATTTTTCACTTTTTTCAGGGTTGCTTTCATGGCTGTTGAGACTCCTGTATTACATTTCTTGATATGGTATGTTGCTTTTTTATTATACTTTAGCTGCCCCTATGATTCCGCTTAATACAGTATACATCAACCGAACTTTGATTGCTCCCAGTCTTGTCAACTTCCTCTCCATCTCAAAGGACTATAACAACTGTAGCACATCCCTCTTTTTAATATGATGACTTTATAGTTTTCATGGTATGATCACTAGATCTTTTCTTTCACTATTACAGCTTTGATTGTGTTTGGAGCCTTCTCTGAGAAGGATTCTGGATAATGGGTTCTTCTAAAATAAAAGTTAGCAGTTTTGTTCTTCTAAGCCAAGAGATTCTTTCAGTATTTCTTGTAGCTTTGGTTTGGTTTTTACAAAGACTCTGAGTTTCTGCTTGTCTGTCTGTTTTAGTCAGCTAGGGCTGCTCTAACAGAAATACCACAGAGTGGATGGCTTTAACAAAGAAAGATTTATTCTTACACAGTCCGGTAGGTTGCAAGTCCATATTCAGGGTGTCCACTCCAGGGGAAGGCTTTCCCCTTGTCGGCTCTGGAGGAAAGTCTGGTATTACATCAGTCTTTGTCCAGGGAGCGTCCTGACGCAAGAACCTCTGGTCTAAAGGACACGTTCTGCTCCCAGTGCTGCTTGCTTGATGGTAGCAAGGTTCTCAAATTGTCCTTTGTCCCTTTTTCCTTTTATTCCTTGCAAGCTAAAAGCATCAAGGGTGGGGCAAACCATACTCCAGGGAAACTCCCCCTACAGCAGGAATTTACAGCCCCACCCTAATCCTTTAACATACAGGTTAGCAAAACCACACAATGGAGGACAGTCCCAAGATACTGGGAACCATATCCCAGCCACGTGGCTGCACACATTTTTGGGGGGACACAATTCCAACCATGACATCCCACCCTTTGACAACCCAAAAATCACATCACAAAAACATTTAACACATTCATCTCACCATAGCAAAATTATGTCCATCCATATAACAGAAGTCTTAAATCAGTTCCAAGTCCAAAATACAAAAACTCTTCTACATCTGTGAAACTTAGAAGGCATTAACAGGCAACAGGCAAGTCAACAGAACACATTACATTAGCCCTCAAAGCTTTGGAAACACTCTTACATTTTCTGAGACATTCTACACAACAGCAATGCTCTCCAGACTTTAGGTATCGGCCACACTCTCAGGTTTCTGAGTGGAGATCTCCAGCCCCGTGCTACAACTCTGCCTTCAAGGCCCACTTGGACAGAAACTCTGTCCCATCGGCTTTAGGATCACGCTAAGCCCAACTGAGTGGCACTTCTACCCTTACGAACACAGCACGCCATGGTTCCACCCTTTCAAACCCCTGAGGTCATGGCCATACCTCTTGAGACTGAGGCAGCTCAGCTTCTCACACTATCTGCCTCTTCAGCTTCAGCTTCCTACGGCCACATGGCCCAGGCCTCAGGCCCACATCTATCCTGCTGGGCAAGTGTTCCAAAGCTCTGTAGCTCCACTGGTTTAAGTGCCCGGAGGCACCCCACTCTTGCTGAAAAGCGTCCTGCCCAAAGGCACTCAACTATCTCACTCCATGGGTCAGCAAGGCCAGTTCCACCGATTCAAGTGCCCAGAGGCACTCCGTTCCAAGAGGAAAACTCTGCACAGGCACTGACCTCTCTCACTCCACAGGTTGGCTCCAGCGCTGCCTCTGGTTCTGCTGCTGCCGCTGCCGCCACTGCTGGTCCACTGTTGTTTCTCACCATCTGCGCCTTCTTCGTTCCTTCTGAATCTTCTATCCATTGAGTTTCAAAGTGGCTTCCACATTTTAGGTATTTGCTAGAGCAGCACCCCACTCCCACGGTACCAATTCTGTTTTAGTCAGCTAGGGCTGCTCTAACAGAAATACCACTGAGTGGAAGGCTTTAACAAAGATTTATTCTTACACAGTCCGGTAGGTTGCAAGTCCATATTCAGGGTGTCTGCTCCCGGGGAAGGGTTTCCCCTTGTCGGCTCTGGAGGAAAGTCTGCTATTGTATCAGTCTTTGTCCAGGGAGCGTCCTGACGCAAGAACCTCTGGTCTGAAGGACGCGCTCTGCTCCCGGTGCTGTTTGCTTGATGGTAGCGAGGTTCTCAAATTGTCCTTTGTTTCTTTTTCCTTTTATTCCTTGCAAGCTAAAAGCATCAAGGGTGGAGCAAACCATACTCCAGGGAAACTCCCCCTACAGCAGGAATTTACAGCCCCACCCTAATCCTTTAACATACAGGTTAGCAAAACCACACAATGGAGGACAGTCCCAAGATACTGGGGACCATATCCCAGCCACGTGGCTGCACACATTTTTGGGGGGACACAATTCCAACCATGACACAAAGACTCTGAGTTTCTGCTTATCTGTGAATGTCTTCATTTTCATATTTGATAGTTTTGCAGGATATATAATTCTTGGTTGGAAGTTCTCCTTCAAGGCTTTGAATATGTCATGCCCTGTCTCTGTGCCAGCATCATTTCTGCTGTGAGATCCAACAAAAGCCTACAGGGTTTCCCTCTGAATGTTAGCTTTGCTTTGAGTCTTGCTGCCTGTAAGAGTTTCTGCTTATGTTTCTATATATATCTATATTGAGTGGTGTTCAATATATATCTTGGATATCTATATTCTCTTCTTTCATAATTTCTGGGAAGTTTCCTGTCAGCAGCTCACCAACAATACTGTGTTCTCAGGTGTCTCGCCCTGTTTGGGAACTCCAATTAATCATAAATTGTTCTTCTTAATAGAGTCTGACATGCTTCTTAATGCTTCTTGGTTTTTCTTTTTTTTTTCTGATTTCTCTCCACAGATGCTGGAGTCACTAGCTCTGTCTTCCAAATCAGAAATTCTCTTTTCCATTTGTTCCATTCTGTTTTCTTGGCTTTGAAGTTTCTATGTTTTTGATTTTGTTCTTGATGTTTGATTTCCCAGTACTGATGTTCCACTAGATCAAACAGCTTGCTTAATTTTTCGTTTTGCTCTGCTGCATTTTGTATAAGGTCTAGGAGGGCTCTCTATATAATCCTTTTGTATTCACCTTCTGATAGTTTCAGAAAAGCTTCTTCATCTGAGAAGGTCTGAGGTGGTTTCTTTTGAGGGTTACTGTCTTCTCCAGTGTTTATTGCTCTTGGGGCTTCATGTGGATCAACAGAGGCTGGAAGAGATGCTGTGAGGATAGACCACGGTTGTTTCTCTATGCCGCCTTAAAATGAAAGGTAAAAAGTATTGGACAACTTCCAGTTACGTTTACAGGTATATGTGTCCCTCTTCCCAGCTGGCAAAGCAAGCACCTCTATATTGAACCCCAGATGTTATACACTAGCTCAAAATACAGAAAGGCTACTACTGGCCTGCTGGCCTCAGCTGTTGGGCTCCAGCTGTAGGTGATACTGTGTAGAATTCTGCTTTTCTGCTGGAAAAGCAGTCTATTCTTGGTAGACACCACCTCCCAGCCCAGGAATTAGGTCCAGCTGAGGCTTCCATATGGATGATTTCACCTTCCAGCAAAACAAGCTGGTGTCCTGCACAAGCATGCCAGCTGGCTGGGACTAGACTCCTGGCGGAAACAGAGGGCAAGAGTGCCGAAATGCCCAAAGTCCACAGCCTCTACCGCTGGGTCCCAGCCCCAGGCAACACTGCAAAATACCGCCTCCCTGCCAGAAAAGCAGTCTCCCCCTGGGCAGGTGCCACCTTCTAGCCGGGGCCTATGCCTGTGCTTCTCCATTTCCTAGTGGATCAAGTGGCATCCCAAACAAGCATATCTGTACGACTACCACATGGCAGAGGCACAAAGATAGGTCAGAGGAGCTGAGGGGTAGAGTCCAAAGCCAGGCTCTCAGAACCTGGCAATTACACTTGCCAGTACCACCAGCAGTATGTCTGAGACCAGCAGCCAGTCAAGTCCCAGTTCTGCCCGCCAGCCAAGACAGAGGAAAAAAAATCTAAATAGGAAGTTACCTTCCGTCTGTGCAAGCCTGTACTTGCCTAGAGAGGAGGTTTTGCATTCAGTGGTCTGAAGTCCAAATTAACAGCCCTGTGCTGCATCCCAGGGCTCACTAGGTGTCCACAAGGCTCCGTTCAATTGTAATTTCAGGTCTTGGCTTCCAGAGGGATTTAGGGAGACATGTGTTTAGTCAGCCATCTTGACTCTACCGCTGAGTCTAGTTTCTAGGTAACATAACTCTGGTATCCTTTTGCATTTGCCCATTATTCCCACATGCACTTCAGTGACACTGATTACCTTCCTATTGTGTACAGCTATTACCACTATCCTTTTTCAAATTATCCCCCCTCTTTAACAGAAACCCACGCTCCCTAAGGACACCTTTATCTATTTGAACCTCACCAAAATGTTGATCATTTGCTTCTTTCATAAAGTTATTTTTAAATATTCATGGGCAAGCCTGTTTACACTGTGGAAACCAGGTAGACGTGCCAACAAGAGCAATGGCTAAGATTTACACTCCACATACAGAGTACCTAGCAGCTCTGAGTCACGTTTAACACATTTAATTCTCAAAACCATTCTATAAAGTAGGTAGTTTTATATCCATTTTACAGGAGAGGAGTCTGATACATTACCTGTCCCAGGTCACATCGCTAGAGAGGCACCAAAGTTTGTCAAAGAGAATTTGTCAGGTGCTAACTTATCTCTGACTGTTTTGGCCTTAGTCCAAGGCCCATGTATCTGGGACCTATGACACTACAGCATGTTATTTTAACATTTTCCAGCATTGTCTTTAGAAGTAGCATGATGTACTCTTTTTGAGAATAAGTCAAACATATAGAATATTTACAGCTTGAAACAGAAACTTTCTCAACATACATGCTATTCCAGGACCTGGTCAGCTAGGGGAATGAAAGACCTGATGCTTTCCATTTTATGAGTGTGATGACAACTGTGGATCTTGGTACATGACTACATTATGCAAGATGTGGCTCACCCTGACAGTTTCTGCTTCATCCTACCTGACACCTGATGAAAACCATCCAGGCTGCACTTTTTTTTTCAAAAAACAAGCCTTGGCTAACACAGCATTCTAATTAAAAAAAAACAGATAACTGCATTTTATATTTTTGAGTTTTGTCAACACTTTCTTTAGTAGACAAACACGAAGAATTTAAGAGGCTTGTAGTAATTAAGCACTGCTTACTTATATTTTAGAATACTGCCTTGCCTTTACACCTCAATAGTGATCTTCCTTTATGCTGTTCCATTTCTAATACATAGTACGTTTCTTTCGATCATTAACTAGCTATGTATTGTTTTCCAACATTTAAAATTTCCAGTGCCCATTCATGCTAAAGAAAACGGCTCACCAATGAGGCTGCACATGCAGCAGTCTTGAAATCAACATGAAAATGAAAGGAGAGGGATGAACTGCACTGTGCGGTCCCACAGCAATAAAAAAGCATGGCATTACCACAAGGCTGTGGCCAACAACAGTTACGATCATTGTGCAAAGGCAGGAGGGACTCCACAGACTGTTTTGGTTGGATGTTGAGACTGATGACAGCACACACACACCAGCAGGGCATGAAAAATTTTATTACCTACAGAATCCAGGTCTCTGGGGAGAGCAATGCTCTCAAGCAGGTCTCAAGAAACTGAGGCTTGCCTGGGTTTTCTCTTCAGTTAGGGGGTGGGACTTGAGCTGGTATCCACATGCAGAAGGGGCTGGAATCTTCTTCCAGACCGAAGAGAGGGCACATCCAGGCTTATCAACTAGTTCAGGTAAGAGGCACAGGCAGGAGGAAGAAGGGGTGAGTCCGAAATGCTCTTAGCAAATACCAACGATGTAATCAGGCTTTCAGGTGCTCTAGCCCTGGTAGGTAACCCTGGTGGCACAGTGCTGAAGACCTCAGCTGCTAATCAAAAGGTGGGCAGTCTGCATTCACTAGCTGTTCTTTGGAAACCCTATGGGAAAGTTAAGCTCTGTCCTACAGGGAATCTATGAGTCAGAATTGACTTGATGGCAAGTGTTTTTTCACCTTGGCACATGACACCAGAAGGGCACAGATGCTGGCAATTTGAATTTAATCCTGCAGGTAGGAAGCTATTTAGAACTTCTCAGCAGGAGCTCAAGTTCTCTTATTTGTTAGGGAATCCTGGTGGCAGCAAGTATTATGGTTTAGAGAATTCGGAGGTGGTAGGCAACCACACTATTCTTAAAATAAGACTCAAACCAGGCTAGTGGATGTGCACTCTAGGAAGGGGACAACATGGTCATATTTAAAAAAACACACTAGATGACACAACACTACTGGATGTAGATGGTACAGGAAGCAAGGATCCACAAGGTCTCTAAGTAAGAACTTCCATGTCAGTGAGAACACAGGAGACAACAGGAGAGAATGAATTCCACTTTGAGCACTTAGAGGGGACCCTCCAGATGGAGACATCAACAACAGTACCAAATACAGAGCTGATGAAGTGGAAGCCTGTGATGGCACCAAGACCCATCTAGAGGTTTTTAGCTGATGGCAAAAACCACAGATGTGCTTGACTGACCAAGACTCATCCGTGGGGAGTCACTACATGCAGGGGACTGACAGAGGAAGAGGAACACTTGCACAGTTAGGTAGAGAAATGAGTGAACCAGAACAACGAGAATGGAAATAATGACATGTTGACAAAATGTGAAGAATGTAACCAATGTCGTTGAACTGTACAGAAACTGAATAGGAACCTGCTCTGCTCTATCTACTCTCACCAAAACTACTTACACAAACAAACAGTTAACAGTATCCTGGGAAGAGTCCAGATACAGAAAACACTAATCATCAATGCCAAATCTTCACCAGATTTGTGATGAATTTATCCCTCCCCACTAGAAGATCCATGAGGGTGGGACCTGTCAGTCTAGAGCCTCTGTGTCTACAATGGTGCCTGGCTCATGGCAAGTGGTAAGGAAGGACTTGGTGACTGAATGGAACAACAAGGACTGGACTCCAAGGGGTCAACACATTTGGCAATTAGAAGACATCAATATATTAATCAGGGCCATTTTTCAGACACTTATCTCGCCACCACAACCTACCCACCTACACTAACAAGAACACTACTGAGTCTGCCTCCCAAAAGACACAGACATGTTCAGGCAGACACACCTAACCTCACCTCTGGATCACGGGGTGCAAGTCTTCTCAAAGTAAGTCTCAGTCACGCATTTTAACGCAAGTCTTCACGGGCACACATTGTCATCATAGGGTGTCCTTTTCCAGACTTTACATAATAGTTGTAGAGCCTATCAAAGCTACAAAGAATACTTCAAATAATTTTAGGTTAAAATGAATCCTGTGTGAATTATGCCCAATGGGGAAATCACTCCATCACTTATCTGTTTTAAAAGTTTTCCTTTTTGCTTAAAAACCAGCTTACCCTGATGGTCTTTTGCAACTTCCGCAACTTCCATCCCTACCAGTTAGTACTGAAGATTCGCCTATCACGTTCTGGACCCTGTGGTGACCCGACCCCGAGACAGTTTTACAGTCCCCGAGGCGGACGCCAGCCCAGTTGGGACAACTGCTCAGACTCCACAGCCCTCCAGAAGAGTATCTCAGCCGCACTCAGGCTCCTTCTCCCACTGAGCAGGCTGAGCAGAATTTGGTAAATGTGCACATCAAAATGACCAGCACCCAGCAGGTGCTCACTAAATATTAGTGGTCTGTAAATGTCAATTTTTCCTTCAGACTATAATTACAGCAGAAATATCTGTGTCTCCTTGCCAGCTTTCTCCGGATCAGAGTTTGTCACTGAAGCCATTACTGGGGTTTCATATCCTTCAGAAAGTATCTCCACTTCCTCAATAGGTTCTGGTTCTCTTTAAGCTAATCATCTCTAAATGCAACTGGTTTTGCATCTCCTATTGACCTAACACTCCACAAAGTGTATCTGCTATAACGTATTTATTCAATGGCTTTCTATATTTGGTCACATCTAAATCACAGATAAGCTCTTTATCTGTTTGCATCAAAGTTCTCTAGCTTGGGTTATAAAGTCCACAACAGGCAAGGGCTGACTGTTTACCAGCAATTTACAATGAATCACACACTGTCACAGTCAAAGAGCTCAGTAAATGCTTGAGGAGGAGGAGGATGGAAATGAAGGTCCCGAGTAATGGCCCAGACAGATTATCTAACCCACAGAACCTGAGGCCATGGATCTGCCTTCCCCTCTGCCTCAGAGGGTCCACCTAAAGGCAGCTCTAAGGCACAGTGGTGAAGGACATGACTGGCCCACCTAGTGTGGTCCTCTGGTCTAGAGGCAGCTTCTTGCCCAGGAATAGTGCCACCAGCATTCCATCCAGAAGGTTGTCCTAAACACACATAAGTAGCAGCATTCTCTAATGGAAATGAAGACAAGGGCTTTCTTGGAAGAGAGTGCCCCAAGAGATACTCTCCACCCCAAGACCAACCAGGTCCTTTTTACGGTCCCTGAGAACAGCAGCCTGGGAGCAACCAAGACTTTTCAAAGGCTGAGAAGGCACAGAGTGAATGAATGAGAAGATAATGATACATGAGAAAACCTTTGGCTTATAAAACCACCAAACTGAAGCAGGCACAGATACAGTTCTATAACATGATTATCAGAGAGGATTCTGCATTTCACAGGCTGTGCGCGTCCCAAGCCCCACTCCACCCACCCTTCTACTCCTACAACATTCACACAAACAGTATCTGCAGAGTAAGTCAGAGGGCAACACCCAAGGCCTGACGGCAGGAGAGAACTCTTGGCACTCTGCACAGACATCACTGTGGTCAGTCCTGTATAGACCACGAGAGGAACAATGGCTGAAGCTTGGATGGCACGGTCCACCTCATGAAAACTTAGGCTGCACCCAAGACAGCCAAGACTCGAAAACCTTCACTTCGCCCACTTCGCTGAAAGGCTGCCCGCCCTGGTTGAACGTCAGCTTATACCTCAACCGGATGGGCTCCTGGGAACAGACATAAGACGTTCAATTAGTAAAGGTGACAGAGAAAGAGTCCAGAGAAAAAGCCCCACCTAACAACTGCCAGGGAACAGAATGTGTGCTAACTCCAGCGATGGCTTCATACCACTGCCTGGCAAGAACGCTGCTTGGGAGAAACAAACACAAGGGGGGGCCCCTGTGTGCCGGCAGGTCTGAGATGGACCCCATTCGGACACAGGACAGCAGCTAAGAAGGACAGAGAAGACTCCCACTTCATGGCTCCCACGGTTGTCAGGGAAAGTTCTTACGCCCTCCCCTTTACTCCCATCTATGACAAGTCTGTCACAGTTCTCCTTTCATGACGCCTCAAAGGAACCTACTCTAGCAAGGACTATCTCTCCACTACCACCCTCAGCCAAACTGGAGACTTTACAACCAGGCTTCAATATGCCTCTCTCCACCCTCAAAGTAACCTCCCTAGAGTTCAGAGCCCCCAGTTCCAGCCACCAAAGATAAGATGCAGAACATACTTTGCGTGGATTTTCAAGCAGTAGCATCTGAGAGATCATGGATGGAGGCGTCAAGGGACTGAACGCAGGGAGCTTGGAGCTGGATGCTGGCTGCAACTTCACTCTCATTGACTAGGGGGAAAACCAAGATGTAACTTGTTCCTAAGAAGCTACTGCTTCACTGGGTGGACAGGAGCTGGGCTTACACACAAATCCTCTTAAGAGAAAATGGACTTCTCAAGAGACACGGTACCCCAAGGCACCTACAGAGCCCAGGCAGATGACTCCTACTGACTGAGGAAAGGATGCACAGGATTTTCCTTCCCCGTACAGAATATACCTGAGGTCATGTGGTCAATGGCTGGCATCTGAGGCAGCAAAAAGAATGTATCTAACTCTGCCTCTCACTAATTCTGTGTGACCTTGGGCAAAATACTTATCCTTTCTGAGCTTGGGAGTCGTAATTCATAAATTAGAGTAATAATAGTACACGACCCTCAAGATTACTGTGAAGAGTAGAAAACATGTATTTTTGTCTTGACTCTTTTCAGGACACCCCCGTCCCCCATTTCTTAAGAGTCTAGTATCGCAGTTATTGGTGGGGTCTGACTTTCCTTGAGAAAGGGTGGGATGTTATCCAAATTGACTGGAGTGCGTCTTCTGTCTAGACCCAACTTACTGGTCCAAATATGCAAGAATCAAAGCAAAGCTAATCAGAGCCCTTTCCTGGGTAATCAATATGCATGCCTCATGCCAGATGAGTTTCCTTCTGTGATAGAAAGTATTAAGGACAAAGTAACCCTTGAGTTCCTGGTAACTAATTTCTTGCTTTGGAGAGTCTATTAGAAAACAGGCTCCAAAGAAGAAGCAGTCAAGTTAGAAAGAGACAGGTTCTTAACGACTCATTTAAAAACCTCCTGGGATCCAGTCACACCTAATAATGATATCCACGTATCCCAAGTTAATTGGCCCAATAAAATTTCTACTTTATCTTCAATTAGATGGAGTGAAGACTCAAACCCTGTAACCAAGAGTTCTAACTAACAGAATGCCAGATGCTGCAGAGCCCCTGGTGCTCAGAACTAAGAGCCACTACTGAAAACTTCAAAAACCTGACCAGGAGATCCCTCACCTTTGGTGCAGCCACTTGAAACGTGATGTCCCACACAGGCTGGGTGGCAGTACTCATCATGGTCAACAACAACACCTGCACTTCTGGGTGGCCTGGGGCCCCCGTCTGGGAGAGGTGGAGCAGAATTTGGAATCCATTCCGGTCATACACGACAATAGGAGGCAGGCTGCCTAGGAGACAGGGACCCAAGGCCAGAAGGGTTAGCAAGTGCAGACACCCCAGGTCACACAGTGCAACAGATGCATGTACATCACCAGACTCTGCTGCCTCTGTCCTTCCAGAACTTCCCTTGGACTTCACTTTTCAGCACTGACGCTGCCACAATCCAAGCCTCATCACTTCTAGTTGACTCCTATCACCCTCCAAATAGACCTCTCTCCATCCAACCATCCTAAACATATTCCCAGAGAGCTTTTAGACAATTTCCTTTTTTTTTCCAGTTACCACACACATACACAACTTACATTTAATTGTATAAGACTGTGTAAAGACAGCTAACTTCTATCCTGGACATTGTTTTAATTTAGCTAAGACATGATTCAGCAGTTAATCTGGAAGACAGAAGTACTTGAAGATAACCAAGAAATCTTTTAAGAATTAAAAAACAGAGGGCAGGACTATGTTCTTTGCCTGAGTAAATACTCAGATACCATATAAAAAGACAATTCAAGCAGTGCGGTAGAAGACAGTGCATCTGGCACACACAATCTAATGTAAGAACATGTATTCCAGAAGCAGTCACTGATTAAATAAACCGCGCTCAGAGAACTGGCTCAAAATCTGGAAAAAAGCCAAACGATGATCTTTACCTCATGTCTCACATCATTTATCATCAAAATGCAAATTATGAAGCAATATGCTTTTCAACTATCAAACTGTCAAAGATTTGAAGGACTGAAAATACCCAGTGGCATAGTGGTTAAGTGCCATGACTACTGACCCAAAAGACAGCAGCTCGAATCTGCCAGGCACGCCCTGGACACCCTATGGGGCAGTTCAACTCTAACCTGTAGGCTCTCTATTGAGTCAGAACTGACTTGATGGCAATTTTTTTTTTTTAAATGAGGAATTGGGGAAACAGTAACTTTTCTGGAAGGTAACTTGGTAGCACAGATCAAAATTTAAATGTCTATACCCTACATCTCCAATTTTAAGAATAAAGCGTAAAAAGAAACATCAATAATCACTCTAAAGCAAAGACAAAAAGATAAGGTGTTGCGAAGACAGCACTGGAAACAAAACCAGCAGAACCCGATTCAAGGGAACGCTGACACACTGACGCCATAACTAATGTCGGTGAACCATCTGTGCAGACACTGTCCAATGGGAACCTGAGTTACTGCTTACATTTTCACCAACACAAAATAAAATTATAATTAAAAAAAGAATGAAGTCTAATGAAGAGTTTTAAACAAAAAAACTATACAAATTATCCTTCAGTTAAGAGTACAAAAATGTGCTTATGTGCCTACAATTTAAAGGAAAATAAAAGTGCAAGATATAAAGTAGTCTACATACAGTATACTACCTATTTTATTTAAAACCTGTGTACATATATATGTGCGTGTGTATGCGCGCGCACACACACACACACACACAAATGTACATTGTTAAGACAAGATAATACATTCACAGAATTTCCATCTCTGGGGGGTGATGGTGTAGACACTTTAATTTTCTGTGTTATTTTCTAAAATGTCGACATTGGAATATATTGTTTTTTAAATAAAAAATTAACATTACCATCAACTCAAGTTCAACCCCTGGTGACCCCATGGGCTTCAGAGCAGAACTGCACTCCACAGCATTTTCTTGGCTATATTCTCACAGAAATGAGCACTGGTACATGGTGCTTAAAGCACTCAGCTGCTAACTGAATGGTCTCAGTCTGAACCCACCAGCTGCTGTGCAGGACAAACACATGGTAACCTGTTTCTGTAAACAATACAGCTATGGAAAGAATCATATAGGGTGGTTCTACTCCACCCTACAGGGCTGTTACAAGCCAGCACCAATGTGACAGCACTGAGTTTGGTTTGATCTTACAAAGCACATCCCTAGGACCTGCTCCTGTGGCACCACTGGGTGGATCTGAAACCCCAGCCTCTGAGAGTTAGCTGCCAAAAGCAAGCTCGTTGCATCCTCTGCAACCTGCCCTCACCACTGAGCGAGAGAATGGCTGTGCTCTCACTAAAAGCACTTGGGCCCCAGAGCCCAACACCTTAGGGGTTTCTTGCTCTCCCACTTACTACACCAACCACACATCTACCTCACTAGGCCTTCAGCTTCCTTCCTTCTAGAACAGAGGTAATAATCCATTTTTATGCTTTTGTGAGGATTCCTGAAGACAGAGGACTACTAGTCAAATTCTCCCCCTCCTTCCCAAGTTGTTTTTCTTATCTGAACATTCCCTTCTCTGAATTCCAAACGAGTTAACGCTATGTCCCTAAGCACACCCAAGTCCCCTCATTAAATCTCTCCTGCCAATACTCTTCAAAGCACCAACTGTAACTTAAAGACAAACAGTAGCTAAATTATGAAAGACAAATATTAGCTACAAGACCTCCCTGACCCTGGGAAACTCTGCCACTCATCTTCCCACACCCGCCAATCTTGAGTGGATAAAGCTAGTCAGTTAACAGAAAGGAAAGGTGGGAAAAAAAAGCAAAGTGAAACTGTACTCACTGGGCTTAACAGACTCCAAAGGGACAAATATTTGAGCTAGAGGTGTGTTCTGAGAAGATGGAGTAGACACTGAGGAGCTAGCCTCCCAGGACCAGCCTGGAGAGGACTTAGTACCTGGTGGTACTTCCTTGGGGATACTTTTCTGGGGAACATAATTCCTGCAAGGAAATAAAAAAAATATCAAAGATTAGTAGAAATGCTGGAGAATTCTCGGAATCTGCAATTAGGCGTTCTGAAAAACAAGAAAAAATGTACAGACATGTACACATACACATTATTTATGTAGAGCTGCAACTTTAAGTAATTAACCTAATCTCTCTAAGCCTCAATTTCCTCATCCACAAAATGGGATAACAGGTATCTACTCATAGTATTATTACAAGAATTAAAGGAGACAGTGTATGTAAAGCAGTTACCTGAGTGTCTACACATTATAATAAAGACCCAATACCCCACAGCTATTATTATTAAGGTCAGTGATGTCACGGGTGTCAGGCAGACCCTGACAAGAAGTAGCTTGGTCAGGTTCACCTTCCCATACGTGATGTAAGGCCACACTGAAGTGACATGAGCTATGTAGATGATACACAAACTGATACACTGAGCACTTCACATTTCATGACTTTGTCCCTTTGGGGCACAAAGTGAAAACACTTGGAAAACTGAAGTTCAGAGAGAAAAAAAAACCACCGAAATGAGAAAGATTACCAGGGTTCCCGGTCCAGTGGTTAAAAGAGTAAAATCAAAAGCAACACACTGGGGGTACACACAGGAATGATCTCCCAGCTCAACCCCACGTCTACCACAGTCCTGGGTGTCCCTCAGAGACGGAGACATGCAGGCTGTTTGGGGGAGGCAGAGGACGACAACTTTTCCAAAGGCACAGTGAAGGGATCCACACACGTGGTTTCATCTTTGTACCTCACAGCACCTCTACCTTTTTTTTAAGAATCTGTACCATACTAACAGTCCCCCATGTACCCACAAACTGGAAACTATATAAATATCTACCCGAGGGAAATCATTAAATATACTCAGGTAGCAAATTATTATGTAAACGGAGTTAAATTTAGAAGCTGCTATGTGGAAAAGGACAAATATTGTATGAGACTCCTACTACAAGGACTTAAAAACAGACTTAGGCACAGAAGACAAGACTGTGAGAGAGGGAGAGGGATGGTCACAGGTTAGACAGCTGATAGAAATTTGGCTGGGTGAAAACACTGACAGCACACAGTACAAAGAAGATCAACTTAACTGTACTTCAACATAAAATGAAAACTCTTCTAGTTGTAACCCAATACAGCAAGGATAGAGGAGAAGCGGTAGGGGCCTGGGGACCATGTTCTCAGGGGACATCAAGGCCAACTGGCATAACTAGCCTATCACTGAGAGTCTTCTGCACCCCATATTGGTGAGTAGCATCTGGGGTCTTAAAAACCAGCAAGCTGCCATCTGCGGTACACCAAATGGTCCTAACTCAGCCGGAAGAGATCATCACCAAGGACAACAAAGACATGAAAGAAGAAGGGCCTAGAATACAGAAGGACCTATGTGAATGGGTGACTGTATGAACATGTGACCAGAAGAAACAGATGGTGCCTGGCTACTACCAAAGACAGACATGAAGGGGCACACAATGTCGAGTCCCATAAACAAGAAAAAGAGGGGTGCACTTCAAGAACTGCGCTAAAAGACTGCAACTGATGGTCCAGAGGCCTGGTGGTTCTCCTGGGAGCACGGACCCTAGACCTGCTGCTGCGCCTGACCACAAAACATTACTGAGGTCAATTCTTCACACAGGAAGGGACTGGACTTGGGGACACAATGTGACCATAATGGTGTGTGCACTTTATGGTTCTATGCATCTATAGGATGCTGCACTACTAGCCTCTTAGAAGAAGAGAGAGGAGAGGGTAGAGAGGGGTGACAGAGGGTAGAGAGGGGTGACAGGAGACTGTTAACAGGATATGACATACATAGAACGAAAAGGAGTGTGCTGTCACTGGGCAAGAGAGCAGAAGGAGCTACAGATAGGCAGACATGCAAATTTAATTTGGATTATATACTTTCACTTAACCACAATAAAAAAAATTATATAAGCTACATGAAAATGTGGTATCAAAGATATAACATGGTATTTTGAAAAATGCCACACTGCAATACAGTTTGTATAGAAATAAGCCACAATCATTTATTACTACATGTAATGGAAAAAAGGCAGTTGTTTCCAGGGTGAAGTGTTTTGGGCTTCTAAATTATGTATCACCCTAATGATCAAGTTTTGTATTACTTATTTGTAAGGAGCCTTTTGGCACAGTGGTTAGGCACTCCACCGCCAACCAAAAGGATAGCAGTTCTAACCCCCCAGCCACTCCATGGGAAACAGACATGGCAGTCTGCTTTCACAAAGATCAGTGTCTTTGAAACCCTATGGGGCAGTGCTGCTCTGTCCTATAGGGGACCTGTGAGTTGCAACTGACTCAACAGCAATGAGTTGTTTTTAATCAGGAAAAAAACCACATCAATAGATACCAAAAACAGCATCATCATCTATGACTTCTGCTCTTCCTAACAAGCCCCTTTCACAGATTCTGTCAAGTGTGTCTTTTTACCTGACTTGGGATATGCAGTGAGGGAAAAAGGAGAAGCAGCACAGTGGGCTTCCCAAGTAAAGGAACAAGTCTCTCCAGCATGAAAGGTCTCTGGCTATCTTGGAGGACTGGCCCTTGTACAATGAGACACAACTACACACAACAGCCAGACTATACCCCTTGTACAAAAGACTCACAGAGGGCCTGGAGAGGGCTGTGAAGAGAGGAGATCCAGCAAGTTCCTTTCTGCAGAAGGACTCTGACCACCATCACCTGGCACTGTGCTGGGGGTAGCATTCCTCCTTTCCTTACAGGAATTCTGATGGACAACCTGTCAAATCAGGAACAACTAAAATAAGGCCAGGGCCTAGATGACCATCAGTCACGGTAACACTGGCACAGTTCTCCTGACGCCACCAAAGCTGCTGCATCTCAGGACCCACTAGTTTCCTAGGACACAAAAGGAACGGAAGGGCAACCAACTTCTGAGCAGAGCCGAGATACAATTGATGAGGGTAGGAGGAAAACAAAGATGTTCCTGGGGATTCAGGCCACACAGTGCAGGTGAGGTAGAGACTCTGAACTGCTGGCCCATGAATCCCACCAGGACAGTGTGGCAGCAACTCTCTCTCCACCTGCCAGTGCTGCCCTCATGAAGGCAAGTTTGAGAAATGTTACCCTATCCTCAAAAAATCAAATGTCATTTTGCATCAGGCAAATCTGCTGCAAAAGGCCTCTTTAAGGTGTTAAAAAGCAAAGACGTCACTGTGAGGACTAAGGTGGGCCCGACCCGAGCCCTGGTGTGTCCTGTCTCCTCGTGTGCATGCAAAGCTGGACAATGAGTACAAAAGACTGAAGAATGGAAGCCTCGGAATTAGGTGTTGACAAAAATTGGTGAGTACACCATGGACTGCCAGAAGAAGGAACAAACCTGTCCTAACTTTGTCTCACACACTTCTGGACACGTTATCAGAAGGGACTAGACCCTGGAGAAGGACATCATACTTAGTAAAGCAGAGGGTCAGCAAGAGAGAAAGACCCTCCATGACACAGTGGGTACCCCAGTGACTCAAACAGTTGTGAGGAAGGCGCAGGACTGGGCCAGGTTCCATTCAGTTGTAGACCGGGTCACTGAGTCACAACAATGCCACAGCGGCTAATAATGACAAAACCACCCCACGCCCCGGCCCTAGGAAGAGCCTGCTTACCTTGCTCGTAACAGGGGCATCAGTGATCCCTGTAAGAGACGATCAGAGTGAGAAGCAGCACAGTAACTCGCTGCCTGATACAGCTGGAGATCAGCACCACGTTCGCCCCTTCTCAAACGTTGACAACACTGAGGTCCAGATTGATCAGGCAGCTTGCTCATGGTCATTCAGTGTATCCCTGGCAGAACTGAGACTCCCGTGCAAAGGGGACTTCTCTGAACACCCCATTACACCGGATTCACTCTGAAGCAGGCATATTCTTTCTGAAGGGAACCCGCTAGCTCTCTCTTCCCACTCAGGACCTTCTGTGCTTGCTGCTGCTAAATATCCACACTGACCTAAGGCTGCCAGGTCCTGATGAAGTAAAGATGGCGTCAGAGTCCCAGCCTGCTCAGATCCACTGCTCACCTCCAAGTCAATCAGGGAGCCAGTTGGGTTCAGACAGACTAGAAAATAGAGTTAGGAAAATAAATCAGTCAGACACGAGAACCAAGTCTCCACTTATAACTGGCCAGCTTTTCTCATATCTTCTCCCAATCATAAGCCATCATTTTCCTCTACCCTAGTATGACTCCAGAACCTTCTACCTCAGCAGAGCATCTTTACATATAGCCTATATTGGCATCTGGACTATCAAGTCGTCACAGGACTATGTTCTCTTCTTTGGTGGTGACCAGAAGGCTGTATTCCCACCCAAGACACCAGAGTCCTTTTCCAAAGGGACCACGCAGCCTGGACAGGAGCAGACTTGGTCTTGTTTACCAGGTAGGTGCCTTTTGAAGTTTCTGGGCACAGCACATCATTTGAAATGCTCAATAAAATTCACATACCCAGGCTCAACCCCAAAGGGTCTTGCTTCAGCAGATTCAGGCATCAAGGACCTAAGACTTGACATTTTGACAAATGCTTCATGTAATTCCGATGCAACCAGCCAGGCACTAGGAATCACTGAAGGTGATGGCTTCTTTGGTCTCTAAGCACTCATGAGATGAAGCCAAAACTGGTGTAACAAAACTTTGCTTCTTTTGACAATCAAAGGTGCTATCCAGTTTGGCGTCAGTTCACAATGGCACCTGTGGCACAGTCATGCTGCTTCAAACCCGTTTTAACAAGAAAGGGGAAAGCAGGCAAGTCCTCCCACTTCTAGGCTATCACCTAAAACATTCTGAGAATGCACTTCTTTTCCAGGATGTACAGGCTGCCTTAAGGCAGAGGCCAGAGACAGGCTCTTGCCACATACCTCTGGAGACAGGTATGTCTGCTGCTGGGCTGGTAACCATATTTCCAAAGGTGACACGGCCCTCCATCACCTGTTTGTACAGGAGAACTCCCTGGGTGAGGAGGTCATTCGCCTGGAGAATCTCCGCTAAAGGATGAGAGAAACAAGAAACCTCTGATTGAGCATACTAAAGTCTCAGTCCTTTCCTCTAGGCCCCTGCACACAATGGCCTTCCTAGGGCTCTGCTAGGTTCTGTGTACCAACCTCCTGCCCCTGGGACATGCAATCAGATCCCTATCAGACCTAGTTACTCAAAGCCTGAGCCCTACCTAGCACTGTGGTGCCAACTTTAACGTACATACTCAGCTGCTAATGCAAAGAAGGAATTTCGAATCCATCCAGCAGCACCTCAGAAGAAAGGCCTAGCAATCTACTTCTGAAAAATCTGCCAATGAAAACCTTACAGATCTCATGGGACAACTCAGTCAACTGGCATAACAAAGTTTTCACAAAGCTCATGTTCTGCATTCTAGTGAGATAAAGTAATATCTGGGATCTTAGAAGCCTGCAAGCAGCCATCTACTTTACAACTACTGGTCTCTACTCATCAGGAACAAAAGAGAAAGTAAGAAACCAAAGCCTCAGACAAGAAACAAGTCTACAGAGTTAAAAGCCTATAAAAACCACAGCTGCACCTACCCAAGACCAGATGAACTAGATGGTGCCTGGCTACCACTACTGACCACTCCAATTAGGGCCACAGCAGATGGGCCCTACTGTAAGAGGAGAAGAGCATGGAGACTGCTAGTAATCCCAAAAAGTTTAGGCTTACTGGACCAGCGGAGACTGGAGAACTCTCTGAGACTATTAACCTGAGATTCTCTTTAGACCATGAACTTAAACTATACCGAGGTCATCTTTTAGCGAAATAACAGACTGGCACATGAAATGAAGGAGTATACTGCTCCATTAGAAAACCATCTATGAGACCTGAAGGTCAACAATTACTCGAAGGCAAAGATGAGAAGATACAGGGTACGGAAACAGAACAACCTGCACACTTTTAGAGAATGCTGACACATGCAGAAAAATGTCACTAACATCACTGAGTAATTTGTACACAAATTATTAAATGGGGACCCAAGTTACTGTATAAACATTTGCTGAAAACATAACGATATTAAAACAAAAACAAAACCCTACAGAGCACAGTTTCACGGAGTTGCCATGAGTCGGAATCAGCTCAACAACTGGTTGTATGTCTGCACTGTTGGACACAAAGGCCACTAAGCCACAAATAGCCAGTGAGCACCTGAAATAAGGCTCCTTCAGCTGAAGAAAGAACTAAAGTTTTACCTTAATTAAATCTGGAACTTGAGGTTTTGTCAATATGCATAAAAAAAAAAAAGAAAATTATCTTTATGGTACCTGACTCAGTTACTAGAGAGATTTTACATACGAATGTATGGAGCAATGTGGTACATGAACTTTTTTTCAACTGAAAATTTAATGAAATCTAAATATAGGCCCAATGTTTGCCATGAAACCCTGGCATCCAAACAAGTGTGCTATAAACACATGCACTGAATTTCAAAACCTTGGCATGAAGAACTCCAAATTTTACTAATAATTGATAATACAGATTACATGACTGTTAAAGCAACACCAATTGTTTTACTTTTCTTTCAGTGTAGCTACCGTGGAATTTAAAAATATACACTTGGCTTCCATTCTATTTCTATTAGACAGAGAGGTATTGTTCTAAATTCTAATTCAGTCTCACAACCAAATCAGGATCTCCAGCATCTCCACGGTCAAGAGCACCTGTAGGTTACAATCAGCTCTATCAACACAGATCAACCACATCTAGAAAGGGCACCAAGGACCAGATGCCAAGGTGTCCTAAGGAAGTAGGGGAAGCACCTCTGGACGTGAACAGAGCACCCCAGGTCTTGGTTTACCTGCAAGCCAGTCTCTCCTGAGAGCAAGAGACAGACATGAGACTACTAAGACTACTACTAAAGAGGACAGGCCCAAGTATGACTAACTGCTTATTTCCCACCAATTTTTTGACTGTGGAGCAGAAACTGCAAACTGGAAAAAAAGGTTCAATCTAGCAAATATTACATGAAATGTGTACGCTGTTTAAAAACTTAAATTTGGATACCTCTGACATCATTGCAACCGGTGAGAGAAGACAATCAGGCTCCACACATTCCCCAAACACCACCTAGGAAGTATGCTTTCCACCGCCACCAGATCGACCCTGAATCTGATCAAGGCTCCTGAACTAGTCAGCAATTCATATGAACTATCCCAAACAGAAGAACGACACATGAAAATGCAATTGGCAAAAATGAGATGAACAGAAACTCTATAAAGCAAAAGACCTGTTTCCCATGCAAGGGGGAAAAAAAGAGAAAAAGATACGGCAGAGTAAATCTGTGAATTAAAAAGTATTTAACAAATACTCATCAATTGCGAAGCATGTCTCTTGTTTGATGAGAACCGTCACAAAAACAAAGGCGACAGAGCAAGTAATAAGCAGCGATACCTGAACACTGACGGCATCTCTGATTACTTATGAAAGGCATGCAGTTTGCCTGGACACAGACCACGGTGGCAATAGGCAGCGAGTCAGTCCCGGAGTGGGACAGACTGTGAACGTGCTCAGCTGCTAATCCCAAGGCTGAGGTTCTAGTTCAATCCATCTGAAAACTCAGTCACCGGGCACCTTATGGAGCACAGTTCTACTCTGACACACCAGGGTCGACTTAGTTGGAAGTGATGGCAACTGGCTTGGCTGTCTGCTTTGGGGTTAGGTGGGACACAACAGTCCACACAAAAACAAGGTCAGAAGACAGGCCACGAGCTGGTAATTGTTGAAAATGGGTGAAGAGTATGTAGGATTTATTTTATTATTCCACTGTTTATGTGTTTTGAGATTTTGCTATAATAAAAGTTTTAATAGTGTGGGCTATGGACTCACTCATGTCCCATCAGCTTGCCACATCTGGGTTACTCAGCTGGCCCCTGAAGGCATTTAAGCTGGCAGGTCTTCTACCTAGATACACTACTGAGGCTAGCTTTTCCATCCTCTTCAGTGAGCTCTTCTCACACCCAGTCTATGGGCTGTTTCCACCACTTTCCATGCTTTCAGACCTGCTGTTGAGTTCCTGCTCAAGCCTCAGTTTTCCAGAAATCAGCTCTAAGTCACCCCAGGCCAAGTCCTTCCCTAGCCCAACTGTCATCAAACCTAAAGTCCATTTTTCTTGCTTCTAGCATTTCTGTCATACAACTGGAAGAATTCCATCTGTCTGAGGACAGCTAACACTCTAGGTTGGTAGTCAGCCTGGGGAAACTTCAAAAAGTGTTACCAAGTGCGTCATCGTCATCTGTAGTGTCACTTGCCAGCCGGAACAGCGTGGGCCGCAGCTTTTCACATCTTTCATACACAACCTGCAAGAGAGAGCCAGGTTTCACCACACACATCTGGGACCCACCACAAGGTGTTTGGGACCTCTGATCAAGCATACAACAGCCTCGAGGGGCCTCTTCAGTCCCCCCCAAATTCGTGACTCAGGTTTAAGATACGCTCCAGTTAGACATGCACAGCTCATAGTTTGTCAGGTATACCCACGTAAAGCTTTTCCTAACGACCACCTGCAGGGCCTCCTGGTCTGGCGGGGCCTGCCCCGGCCTGCGGTACATGCTCAGCATCTCCTGCAGCACCTTCACATGGCTGCGGACCTCCTCCACCGCGCTGACTCGCCTGGACACCTTCTCTGACTTTTCCTGCTCCTTGAAAGGCAAAGAGGAGGACAAACTGAGGGAGATGGGACAGGACATACCCCTGGGCAGCAGAGAACTCAGGGAAGCCACGAGAACACTGAGTGAGGAGGAATGTTCACTCAGTGCATGAAGCAACCAAAGCCCAGAATTCTGGGGGAGACCACACATTCTGGGTGCCTGGTAAGGTGCTCCTTTCCACAATCAACCTCAGTTCTTCTGGGGTGGGGGAGGGAAGATTTCTAAACCTGGACTCTCGTCCACACAGTAACTATTACTCAGACAGACGCCGGCATCTATAAAATGCTCTGAGTGATATAAATCAAGTACAACATTATGGTTTCTGCTTCCAGCCATTGTCTCACTGCCTCTTGGGGAGCCCACAGCTGTTCCCCAGTTCTGGGCCAAGCAGTCATCCCTTCTCCTAGCCACTGTTTATATACATACCTTCAGGCACATACAAAGCATCCTTCAAAACCCAACTCAACCCACAGATACTGAGTCAATTCTGACACACAGCAACACTAGAGAGCAGAGGCGAAATGCAGCTGGTGGACTCAAACTGCTAACCTCCTAGGTTAGCACCGAGCTCTGAACCACTGTGCCGCCAGGACCCCTTTGTCTTTCAGCCCCTGTAAGTACTGCTTCCACAGAACCAGCCGGAAAGTGCCTACCTCCTTGACCAGATCCTTGATCAGCCGATTTGCAGCCTGCAGATCCTTGGGGTGGCTGCTCTTCAGAAGCCTTGTCAGAAGCTGAAGAGAGTGAACAAGAACTAGATTCCCTCTGTGTCAAATGCCCACAGTGGTAACCACAGCAAGAGAATTCATACTAACATTAACAGCTCACACGTTTTACAAGCATCTTTCCCAATCCTGACAATGACATTATGATGTGGGTATCATTACTAACCATCCCTCCAGAACAGTGGTTTCCAACATGTGGTGTGTGTGGAGACAGAAAGATTGTGCCTCCCAAGGGACACGTGACAATGTCTGGAGACATTTTTGGTTGTCACACTGGAAGGGCTGGAGAGTGTGCTACAGGCATCTAATGGACAGAGGCCAGGAATGTGGTCAACATTCTACAACGCACAAACAGCCTTCTGCAAACAGAAAATATTCTAGCCACAACTTTGTCCAGCACTTCCAGTGCCTACAATGCCCAGCAGAAGACCTGGCACACAGGAGCCACTAGATCTTTGCTGACCAGATGGTTCGAGATAAGGAAACCGAGTTCCACAGAGCGTGTACAACTTGCTCAAGCTGATTCACAGGAATGTGTCCTTTTCGAAGTCCATGCCCCTTCCTGGGCCCCCCACTTTCTGCAACTAGAAATGACCAAGCAGGAGAGGAACCAGAAAAGTAGCTCAGGATCTAGACTAAAGCTGCTTGTTCTACCCACAAGAACCTGATGAGCTCTGAGCACCTAGCTCCAACAGAAGGGTAACCCAAGAGGGTGCACCTGAAAGATGGAGCACACCAGACAGAGACACACATGTAGCATGGCACCTGCCTGGTCCTGCATGTCCCAGATCATGTGATGGACCGAGAACATCAGTGGCCAAAAACAGTGCCATCACTAGGACCCTTCACACGCAATACCTTCCTCTCTGGGTCTTCGTCTACATGTTGCCCACCTTCCTTGGCCTTTCCCTCTCCTAAGTGATGTCTCAGAAGTAGTAATTCTGTGGCAGGGGTGGAAGGAATGGGTGAGATGAGGCTTACTGATACTAAAACAATCTGAACCAATACACAACCAATGCTCTCCTCTCAACCCTTCTCCACTTCAGCGCCACATACACACTGGATATGGCTAAGTTCCCCTTATTTCCCACACTCCTCTTCAGTTATTCTTTGTCCTCCTTCTCTCCCACAAACACCTGTACAGACAAGGAGGAAGATTAATATAAAGAATGCTGTATTCGGCCCAGCTGGCCTCACGCTACCACACTGTGCAGTGGTGAAGTCACTCATCCACCTTTCCACACTCTCCCGCACTCCAGTGCTGAGATCAGAGGAGCTTCTCAGGGACATGTCAAGAACAGTCTACCAAAGGTCATAACAAACTCCAAGAAGGCCATCAAGATTACAGCAGAGCTCCTTACCTTTGACTTTTCTTCATCAGCATCAAAGATGGAGCTCTTGGGCCAGGGAGAAGGTGGGGGTAAGATTTTGTCAACTGGTAGTTTAGGGTCTTGCTTTATGATTCCTGAAACATGCAATTCATAGAGTTAAGATACCAATAGGGGTACTGCTCAACTTTAGAAAACTCGTGCTTCCCGATGTCCTGCAAGGAAAACTCTGCCAACAGCCTTAATATTCAAGATCATGGTAAAACAGGGGCTCTGCATCATGTCTGAGGGGAAGCCAGGAACTGGCACAAAGTCAAGGACATCAGAGCCCTCAAGGCTCAACAACAACAACCATGGCCAAGTACGAGCATAACCAGACTCAGGGCTAGCAGTCTGTGAGCCACATGCCAGAAAACCACTGACCATTTTATGGAGGTGTGCATCCTCCCACAGCCCAGAAGTTACTATGGGAACCTTGAAGAAACTTAAAAACGTTAAGTACACTTGATGGGTTCCTTCTTCTAAAGAATCCAAGATAAAGAGAAATATAGACTCTCAACTTCTACCCAGGACACAGAAAGATGGGACAGCATCACTCCACCTTTATAGCAACAACAACAAAACACTAGACAATCTGTGAACTCACAACTTCCCTTGAATCCATTAGAGAGCTGAGATCACAGGGCAACCAACTGTCCTAAAATCTAAGGAAGGACTGTGCTCCAGGAGAAACAGGAGGCAACACCAGGGAGAGTAACTCAGCAGAAGTTTTTACAAATTAGTTACAGTCTAATACGAGCCAGGAAGAGAATACAGATCTTCTATGGGCCAAAAAAAAAAAAGGGGAACAGCCTCATCTCTGGGGGGCCTTACCAGGGACTCACAACAACAGTGGGGAAAGGCTGCAGCCCCAAGTAAAATCCTCTTTACACTGCAGTAAAGAAAGCATCACAAACCCTGTAGCCCTGAAAACACTGGTGAAAACCCACTGCAGCTGGAGAACAAGACCCAGGACCAAAAAAAAAAACAACCTCATATCCCCAGAGGTAGGGCAGAATGGGGTACAGCCAGATCACCAAGTAGGCCCTGGCCCCAGGATCCAAGGATATGGGCCTGCCTAAGACTGAATTGTAACCTGGACAGAGAACACCCCCTGATCACCAGCCTGACAAGTACTAGTAAACAACCAGCAATCATCTACTCCTGGGAGAGAGGGGCAAGATCCGGTTCTCTGCACTCTGCATACAGAGCAAAGGGATGCTTGAAGCTGAAGGCAGAACAGACACTGAGAAAAATGCTCTGGTCAGTGAGCCCCCACCTGAGCACAAGATAACACCACAGAGGCTTAGTGTGGTGGGCTGTGCATTGCTAAGACGCTGGAAGCCATGGCACTGCTATTCCAAATACCAACAGGGCCCCCATGGTAGACAGGTTCAGCAGAGCTTTTAGACTAAGAAAGCCCTGGTGCTCTAGTTGTGAAAATAGCCAATACAAACTTTATGGATCATGACAGAAAACTATCCAATTTAGTACTGGAAGATGAGCCCCTCTTCCCCAGGCTCAAAGGTACTAGACAACAGCCACAAAGGACTCACACCCACTAACGATCATAAAGAGGGTGCAGGACTGGACAACATTTTGTTCTGTTACACTTAAGGAAACCCTGATGGTGTAGTGGTTAAGCGCTATGGCTGCTAACCAAAAGGTCAGCAGTTCAAATCCACCAGACACTCCTTGGAAACTCTCATGGGGCAGATCTATTCTGTCTTACAAGGTCGCTATGAGTCGGAATCGGCTCAGTGACAATGGTTTTGGGGTTATACTTAAGGTTGCCATGAGACAGAGCCAACATCACAGCAACTAGCAACAGAAGTAACTACAGCCATGTCAAGTTTGAAATCTAGCTCAACTTCCAACTAGACTGACTCAACCTCTCAATCTCACAGCCTACCAGAAGGACAGCCCTGCCCATTTTCAAGCATAAAAATTACTTACCTCAGTCTCTACTGTCCTAAACAAGATGCGTAACTCTCAACAAAAAATTACGAGGCATACAAAAAAAGAAACAACATACTGTCAAAAGGGAAGTCACACCTTGTTTCTTTAGCATCTGATAAGCATCTCGGATCTTGATGTCTTCAGGGAACCAGACTGTCCAACTGAAGAGTATTTCAATGATTCTTCCTTTAACTTTTTCTGTGGTCCAGGACCCTAAATACTGAAAGGAAGAAGGCAAGGAAAGACAGCTGAAAAGAATTTAGGGAACAATCCAGCACTTTCCCTAAAGAAATGGCTGCTGAGGCCCAAAAGTAAGTTAACAGCTCAGATACAACTTAAGACCAAGAGCTGAAGCCCAGCTCAGCCCCAAGGCTCTTTTCTAGATTTCCAGGAGTCAATCTCCCAAATGGCTAAAATTCAACACCCATGCTACAGAAGCCTAGATCTGCGCCTTGTCTACACCACTTGGCACATTTGTTTTTTGAGTGGGGAAAGTAAGTGCTCAACTAATGTTTGTTATCTGAGAACAATGCTGACCCTTGTTAAAACAAGTGCTGGGAAGGAAAATGCAGAGAACAAGGTAAGAAGTGACACACAGAAAGTTACCCCAACCATCTCTTGCTGTCTCCACCAGGAAATCTATGCCTCCAACACAGACTTCCTGCAGGCCATCCATTCACAAAGAAGAACTAGAGAGTGCTGGCAATGAAAGGGTAGCTGATGAGGATGACCATCCTCCTTGACCTTGGAGGAGCAAGCTTTTACAGGCAGGACCTCCTGGGACCTCTTGTAAGCCTGAGAGAACCTGGCAGTTCTGTCCCTGCAGAGCCCAGCCTCTGGCCTGAGAAAGGTGACAGGAGTTTGAAGGCTGAGGGCAGGTGGAATACAGTGGTCAAGGCTGAGTCTGGGGGGTACCCACCTTTGGAGACAACACTTTGATCAGCTCATTCAGGAAGCGGAACTTGGCCACTTCGCCATGGAACTTCTCTCCACAGTGGTTCATACACGTCTCCAGCACCTGCATAGACACAGGACCCCATGAGGAGGGGGCAGCCAGTGGCTCTGGGGTTCCCCAAGAATCTGATGAGCACTTGCTGGTGACTTTACTGGTACCATAGCTAATGCTTTTCCAAGCCTACGATGACAGTGAAGCTCTGGGGAAACAGCAACGTTTTCAGATTAAGAAAAAATGCCACCTGTTGGATCTTGCTGTAATTGCCAGGTTTGGGCCCAGGACACAGCAAGGTATGGGTGTCATGAAGTAACCCCACCTTTTAAGTGAGGCCCCTAGGCAGGTGAAACTGGTCAGAGACTCACACCCTCGTGCCCCTAGAAGTGGCTATCTCACAGTGTAGTGCTCAAGAACTGTGAAGCCAGAGGAACAAGTCAAGGCTACACCCATTTTCTTAGGTCTGCATGGTTTCAAACACTTCAAATCAGTCATCAGCATGCAAGAATTCAGAGAATTCATATAAAAATGTGGATTTATGGTTTCTCTTGGGAAATGAAAAGTTCTGTCAACACTGGGTCCAATCTCACACCTGGCAACAGCCAGCTGGCCCTGAGAGGCAGCTGCCTTCTTCTTTAACTCGGCATGTGGTCTTGGAATCTGTGGGACTCTGCCAGATGCTTCACTCACTTACGTTACCAGACTGGCCCCTGTGAGCATGTGGAGTTCCCAGCCTGGGCCTAAGAAGGGAAGGGAAATAAGACCTTTTCTTCCTCCCCAAACAGGCACAGTGCTACTCTCTAGAAATAGATCTATGGAGTGGCAATCTGAGCCCAGGGCTCCCTACACCTGCTGTTCTCAGGGCCTGTGAACAGGAACCTCCCAGATGCCCCCATGCAGTCACAGAGAATGGAACACAGACAAAGTCCCTCCCTGCATCATCTCCAGCATCAGGGCAGGAGGGCTTGGGCTAAGGGACAAGCCGCACTCACCGTTAAGGCATAGAGAGCCTCCTTCTCTTGCGGAGACTGGATCTTGTGGGCCAGCAGCCAGGGCGCATGCGTTGGGCTGAGGGAAAACAAAGGGATCTGCACTCTGAGTTGGGAGGACAGAGTAACCAGTCACACTGGGCATGCTCGGTCAAGTCACCTCCCCGCCAGGAGCTCATGATCCAGGGCAGAAGTGGAACTTGACTTGCTGGTAGCCGACACACAAGCCTCTGAGGAGGCTGACTCCCACCTACCCTTCCTGTACCCATAGCCTGAGGGTCCTCCTCCTGTCCAAAGCATATCACCTTCCTTTCAGTTAATTATCACTTAAAACTCCAAACTGGACAGTCAGGCCCAGCTCACATAATGGGTCCTGAACAAAACAGGTTCAATCTGTTGTGTCATAAAAGCTCAGTAAACACTTCAGAAGAAACTGGGATCAAAGTTCTGCCTCATTTCAAAATAGCTGAATATTCAGCTGGGTGACTGATGTTGTATCTGAGTTCCTAGCGGGACACTCTGGAAATAGGCAACTCAGCCAAACCTTATCCTCTTTCTGGTTTTTGTTACCTAAGATGACATTTAGATGACTGTGAATACAATGATCTCTTTCAGGTAACCTAGCTGCGCGTCCTGTCTGCAACATGCAGGATTTGCCCGATCTTAGCTCTTAGCGCAGAATATCACCAACTAAACTTTTTTTTTAAATAACTGCCAGTTGCAAAGTAACTATTCTGCTTTTTTTTCTTTTAAGTACCATGAATTTGCTATCTATGTGTCAATAAAATAATGTTCTCAGCAGACTGCAGGTTAAGAAAAGCAAATAAAAGAGCAAGCCTCACTGTGAGAAAGAACCCTGAGACCCAGGCACACATCTGCTAGTCAAGACTTGTGTGAAAGCTATCTTACCCGTTGGGATCAGTGTTCACCTGCTCACAGAAATTCTGGATAGCAGACCAATCCTGCTCCGATACACCTGGATCTGTGGCTTTATCTGTTAAGGGGGGAAAAAAATCAAAGAATATATAATAAAAACCCATAACCCACTGCCATCAATTCTGACTCAGGACAGAGTGGAACTCCCCGATCATTTCCAAGGAGCGCCTGGTGGATTCAAACTGCCAGCCTTTTTGGTTGGCAGCTGTAGCACTTAACCACTATACCATCAGGATTTCCACAAAAAGACATATGCAAAAAAAAAAAAATTCTGTCTTGAGCATTATATTCTTTTAAGAACTATCTAAATGGTATCAAATTAACAACAGTGACTTGAAAGATTAGACAGGAACCCTAGAGGACAGTTTATGTATCAATGGGTAGGAACATCTCAGTAAGGTGACAACTTGAAGCATACAATCAATGTCACTGAATTGTACACGCAGAAACTGATGAACTGCTATGCTCTGTTGTGTGTATCTGCAACAACAAAATAAATCTAAAGAAAGAAAAATACAGCCTTCTTAAAGCCTGACCACTAAGGGTTGTGACATCACACCCTTAAGGGAGTCCCAGTGGGCAGAGAGCTGAAAGGGACAGGGACCACGCCTGTGTTGTTCACTAGTCAAGCACAGTGTCTGGCATGTGGTACACTCCTCAGTGACTGACTGAGAAAACAGATTAACATTTTAGAGGGGAGCGGAGAGTACAAGTGTTGGCTGAGGGGGTACTGGAGGTCACAGGGTGAGGAGAGCAGACAGAGTTGCAGAGAGGTGGGTGCTCAGGGTTTTGTACAGAAAACTGACGTGGATTGCAAACTTTTACCTAATTGCAATAAAAAAAAAATTTTTTTTAATTGTTTAACAAGCTACTGTCCTGAAAGCGGCTCCACTTCCAGTACTCTCCAACTCTGCTGGAAGAAGGGGACAGCAGTATCTTCTTCAGTGCTATGAGACAGCAGTGGCTTTCTTGTGTCCCACAGCTGCCGGCTAAAATCCCCATCCAGCAAGGAGGCCCACTCCAGGAGAACCTGCTGCACTTCCCTCTTGAACCTGACCACATTCTCTCACAAAGGAGCTCCCAACCTGCTCTTTGTCCTGCCCTTTCATAAAACCTCCTAGACCTCTTACTGGTCAGCCTCTCCTGGGTCATCCCACTTCTCAATGAAATATCTTGTTTGTCCTGACAAAAAAGCTTTTTCAGATTCTGCAATTAAGCTCATTCTCAGGGTCCTACTTCTGATGTTATCACTCCTCTTGCCTAAACGTGCCCTCCTCTCCTAAAATCCTACCCATCAAACTCCCACTTCCTCCAGCAGACCTCCTCCCACCGCTCCAGTCTGACTAACTAGTCCTTCTCCCTTCAGACCACCTAAGACTCTACAGTCAATCTAGAGCTTCACTTTCCAACTGCAGTCACATTCATGTCATGTGGAAGTCACGCGCTTCCCTGACTCAACTGTGAGTCAGAAGCTGACTCCACTCTAGGACAACGACATGACAAAGGCGACTATCAGCTGCAGGCCTCTCCTCATTCTCTGCCCTCAAAGCTCATCCCCTATACTCTACCTCTCAAAAGCTTACCTGCCCTCAAGCCCTTCCATCTTTTTGTCTCACACCCAGAAAACACAGCATCTCTTTCCCTCATGAGTTTTGTACGTCACCAGCCCTGCTTTTGAGACTGGGATCTCCAATTCCACCCTTTATTAGTTACCTGCCCTCAGGTTCTCTAAACCTGTTACCTCAACTATAAACTAAGGACGGCAGGACCTTCCTCAGCAGACTGTCATGAGATTCTAACAATGCTCATACGAGACCAGGAGACAGAAGAGTCCATATGACTGGGAGACTACGTCAGCATGACACTAGAAAAACTAGATGGTGCCCGGCCACAAAGCCCTGTCAGGGAACACAATGTATATAATTCTTGATGCTGCATGAGAGAAGTGGGTGTGCAGATCGAGAACTCTATTAAAAGACCAGACTTATGGTCTGACAGCCTGGAGAGTCCCTGAGAACACGGCCCCTAGACTTCCTGCTAGTCAAAAACTGAAACCAGCACCAAGGCCAACATTTCAAAGATTTGACGTGACTAAGAGACACAAGGTAATACAGGTGGTGTATGTACTTTGTGGTTTAATATCTATATATATGGCTGTCCAACTTGTCTCTTTTTAGAGGGGAGAGAAAGTAGAGAGGAAGGGACAAGAGTCAGCTGAGTGGACACCGAAGTAAAGAGTAGAGGGGATGAGTCTGCTGCCATAGGGTGAGGAGAGTAGATAGAGTTGCACAGAAGCAGGTGCTCAGGGTTTTGTATGGCAAACTGACTTGGACTGTAAAGTTTCACTTAATCACAATATATATATTTTTTAATTGCTCAGAATATAGCAACACATAGCAAATGATGCCAGCCAAGGTTACTGTTTACTAGTTCAACGTATGGTTTTTGCTTTTTAAGAATGTTACGCCTAAACGAGCTAAAGTTTTTAAAAGTAGAAACCATATATTCCTTACAGCGCTTAGCCCAATGGCTTGCTCATGCCAAGCCAAGTGCCGTCGAGTTGGATGGCTTGCTCATAGGTACTAGATTATTTAAAGCAATGATTCTCAGAGGTGCTGATGAAAAGGATCTGAATCACCTAATTCCATCCTAAAACTGAAAATGTTCTAGGTACAGTTCACTAGATGGTCAAGACTGACACTACAAAGGCATTATGACCTCCACATATAACCAACTGGACCTAAAGGCAGAGAACAGTAGTGATGAGGGCCCAAGCTCACCATGGAGAAACCAGCCCCCTCTCCTCTTACCTATCACCAAATGGAAAAGTTACAGTACAGACAGGTTAAAAAAAAAAAAGTCTAAGAAGTTAAATCATACTCCAAACCCTTAATCAAAGTTTTACAGACTAAACTGTAGCTCCCCCCACAAAACAGCATGAACTCCTGATCACTGGTACTTATCAAAATGACCTTTTTTGGAAACAGGACCTTTGAAGATGTTATGAGTTAGCTGGAAGCCCTACTCCCATCACGGTGGTATGCTTCTGATAAAGACCGAGACAAACAGAACATAAAGCAGGTAATGCTGTACCTGCAAGCCAAGGGAGGCAGAGAGCTAGAGAAGCTAGAACAGGTGTGGAATAGATTGTCCCTCAAAGGAATGAACATGGCCACAATACCCTGATCTTGGACTGACTACCACCTTTCAAAACTCTGCGACAATACATTGCTGTTCTTTAAAGCTACCCATTTTGGTTCCCCTGGGAGTATGAGCTCTAAACCTCCTACTGCCCCAGTCCAGAAAACCCTACCAAGGTCAACTCTTAGGACAGGAATGGACTGGACCCAGGGATACAATGTGACCCTATGGCATGTGTATTTTATGGTTCTATGCATCTATAGGATGATGTCCTATTGGCCTCTTACTAGAAAGGAGACGAGAAGACGGAGAGGAGGGGACAGGAGATTGTTAAGAGGATACAACATATATAGAACGAAAAGGGGGAGCCTGCTGTCACCAGGCAAGGAATGTAGGAAATGCAGACAGGCGGGCATGCAAATTTAATTTGGATTGCATACTTCATTTAATCACAATAAAAAAAAAGAAAAAAGAAAGATACCCATTTTATCTTGTCACAGCAGCCTTAAGAAACCACTACACAAGAAGCAGAAAGATCTAGAAAATGTACTTTGTATCATGAGGATTCACTCAAGGCTTATCATGGTCTCAAAATAACACTAATATACCCACTCCTCATTCGTTAACACAGTTAGATTCCAAAGACCAAGTTGTTATGCAAAAATGGGAGAATTTTTGTTGTTTTGTTTTTCAGACCAACCATTTGACCAATTTTTTTAATTCAGGAAACATGACCTTGAAGACTAAAATGTGCCTGACCCAAGCCATGATTATTCTGAAGTGCATCACAAGCATGTGAAAGCTGGACAATGAACAAAGACAGAAGAATTGATGCCTTTGAATTATGGTGTTGGAGAAGAATGTTGAACGTTACCATGGATCACCAAAAGAACAAACAGGTCTGTTCTGGAAGAAGTACAACCAGAGTGCTCCTTGGAAGCAAAGATGGCAAGACTGCATCTTACATACTTTGGATGTATTGTCAGGAAGGATCCGTCCCTGGAGAAGGACATCATGCTTGGTACAGTCGAGGGTCAGCAAAAATGAAAAAGGAAGACCCTCGACGAGATGAGTTGACAAAGTGGCCACAACAATGGGTTTAAGCACAAAAATGATTGTGCACATGATGCAAGACTGCACAGTGTTTTGTTCTGTTGTTCACAGGGTTGCTGTGAGTCACAATCGACTCAACAGCACCTAACAAGAAGAAGTACTGATGTGGTCACCGCTGCGACAAGTCCAGTTACAGATTGTTCTTCTACACAGGCGGCTCGGAGGAGACAAAGCTGGATAGAGCCAGGCTGCGTGACTCCCTGTGTTCAAGACCTCAGGCAAGCGTGTGGGAGCCTGGCCTTGCACGTGAGTCTTCCAGGCAGAGGCTTCAGGCCCATTTCAGCCTGCCTGTCATTCAGCTCACCAGCGCCTCTCCCCAACAGCTCTTGGGTAACTCCTTTCCTCCCTTCCCAGCCCACAGCAATTTTGAGCTGCAGTACCTCAGGACACAGCTGAGCTGGGAACCCTGAATAACTGCCCCCTGCCTCAGGGCTGCCTGTGCCCCAGCCTGGAGGCAGCCACCGTGCACTGCAGCTGGGTGTCTGTCTGTCTGTGCCAGAAGGAAGGAGCAGACAGCCTAGGGCAGCAAGACCCAGCTTCCGGGAGGCAACCAGGAGACCTCCTCACGGGAGGGGACACACTGCAGCCATGCTGTGTCATTAATACCCTCAACAGTCAGACAGTTGACCTTTTACTGTTCTTATAAATGCGAAATGTTGGTTAATGAGACAGTCACTAAGTGAAGAGGTCAGGCAGCCCTGCAGACAGTCACTAAGTGAGAAGGTCAGGCAGCTCCGCAGATTATGGTTGGGCTGCATTCTGATGACTCTGTTGTAAGTGGGTTCTGACATGCCGAATACCTCTTTTTTTTTCCCATCTTTGGGATTACTGCATTTTATTATCAGCATCTTCACAAATCCAATCTTTATCTTTGGGAGTTGGAGACACTCCACATAAAGTTACAGATGTGTTTTCATGTTGTATGTAGTACCTTTTATCAAGCATAAGATGTACCAGAAAAAAGAGACAATCATCACTGCAGTTTGCTGTAGCTTGAATACGCTGTGAATCAGGACTACCTGTGCATCAACAGACAGCAATCCAGACCGCTCCAAAGCTCCAAGGGAGAGAGAATTGGGGGGGGGGGGGAGGCCGCTGGAAGGAGGCTGGGACACAGCAGCTAGAAGTACCTCCAGACAAGGAAGGTAGGAGAGGCTTCATTGAGCACTCGACTCTAACTCAGCTACCGCCTTCCTGCAGCACTATCACAGCTGGAATCAAGAAACCAAGAGAACAAAATGGTGCTTTTAATAGTACAAAGCTGGCAACCAACCACCTCAAATGTACACAAGTAGGGAACTGGTTAAATTAGCTATTGTACATCCACACGAAGGGGCATATGGGGCCTTCCAACAACAAGAGCACAGAAGCTATATATGCAGTTAAGTGGAACCCAGATCAAAATACTCTGTTAAGTTGGGGGGAAAAGTTGCAAAAGAGAACACACAGAAGACGTTTGTTTGTACTGTTAAAGCAGGAGCTCCTGCTAACAGCCCCCTTTTCCTTTGGGGACTCACCTCTCCTCAACACTAGGTCCCCCAGTTGGTTGAGTCTGTTCCCTCCAGATGTGGGAATGGGCATCAAACACACCCACCCACAGGCCTGGCACTCTGCAGTATTTCACCCTCCTGGCTATCCTGACTTCAAGACGGCTAAAGTACTCAAGCTGGACCAAGAACCATGAAAGCCATGACACCTGCGGAAATGAATGGAAAAAATAAATGACTCCTGTTGGGATTGCAGCAAGAGGCAGAGCAAAACAGAGGTAAGTAAAGAAAAGAATCTTGGTGGCACTAAGGGGCTTCAGGAGTGAGTTGGACTGGCCCCACCTTGGGGCCTTTCTCTTTCCTGATGCCAATGTAAGCTGGTTTTCTGTTTACTCGCAACTAAAAGACTAACCATAACAACTAACTCACAGGGCACTCACTCTGCACTAAGCATTATTCTAAGCACTTAATCTGCCTTAAACTCCTCAGACCCTGACAATTACCCTAGAGGGAGGCATTACTGCTACTGCCATTTTAAAGGCAGCTGTCTTGCTTGGTGGGGCAAAACGAGGTGGGGACCCCAGCTCAGACCTTCCTCAGCCCCACCCATATTTACTTCCTCTTCCCTCTAGCCTAGACACATGATGAATCCCTTCACCTACACACATGTCCTGGCCACACCATCGGCCCTTCCAACCACCTGGCTTTCCGTGGCGCCTCCGCCACCCCTGGCAAATCTGGCTCACCTCCGCTCCTACTGGCGGAGGGTGGAAATCCGACACCAGGAGGGCTGCCAACACACATTCCTGACATCCCACAGTCCTTCTAACACCACAGATCTCAAGAGTGTCCCTCCCAGGAGACAGCTGGCAATGTCTGGACACATTTTTGATTGTCATGACCGGGGAGGGTCGTGTGTTACTGGCACCTAGTGGGTACACGCTACTCAGTTCTACACGATGCTGCTGCACGTCTTTCATGCACAGGGCAGCCTGCCACGACAAAGAGCTATCAGGGCCAACATATCAGTGCTGCTGAGGCTGAGAAACCGTTTTCCAAACGTCCAGGTGGACTCCGTTTTGTTTCTCTTACCAGCCTGGATTCCCAGATTTCCCCACCTTCCTTCAACCATACTCCACCTCAGCTAACACTCAACTGGCAACCTCCGAGGTGCTGGTGTTGGGGATGGGGCCAGGGGCGGGGACCACAAACAAGGTTGCTGGTGCAACCTCTTTATCTCCTTCCCCTAACCTTCCTAAACACAGGCTGCCCGTCCCTGCTCCAGCTCTGACCTCCTGCAGCACGCTGAAGCCCTCCAGCTGTTCGTCCTTAATCAACAAGACTCACAAACCCACCCTCTCCCTTAACAAGTTCCTCAGGTGACTCCCTCTAGTTACTCTCTCCTCCTTCCTTCCACATTCAAGAATTATGAAATTAAAAGGAGACCAAAAGAGACATCCTCCCAACAGGTAAATTGTATCTTGCCTGCACCAGCCAAATTTTATATTCCAAAGCACCTGCCACCTTTTGGAGCCCTGGTGGCAAGGTGGTTAAAAGAGCTCAAGTTAACCCAGAGGTGAGTAGTTTGAATCCACCAGCCACTCCTTGGAAATCTTACCGGGTAGTTCTGACCTGTCTTATAGAGCCACTAGAGTCAGACTGGTTTTGGTTTTGTCAATACTTGAAAATTCAGAAATGGAGGTTGCCACCCCTCCCCTAAAAGCTGGGTGATCTAATAACTCTGGGCCCCCATCACCCACCAAAAGCTGAAGTACTTCCACTCTGTGGAAGCAGACACAGTTCGGACACTTGCTCTTTACCTCCAACACCCAGGTCAGCTGCCAGCTGTTATCTTATACAGGCTATTAATTCACTTTCTGGGCAAGGCAATTCTAAACCTCCAGCATAAAAGAAAAAAAACTCTCATAATTTAAAGACCAAACCCATAGCAATCCACTCACAGCGACCATATAGGACAGAGCAGAAATGCTTCACTGGGTTTCCAAGGGTTTATCAAAGCAGAACGCCACATCTTCCTCCTGCAGAGCAGCTGACAGATTCAAACCACCATTCTTTCTTGGTCAGCACCCAAGTGATTTCACTGTGCCACCACCACGGCACCGACCTCTTAACTGTGGTGGTTGTTAGGTGCCCTCAAGTCAGTTCTGACTCACAGCAATCCTGTATCAACTACCTTTGTTCCCATCACCGACTTAAAGGTGTCTCAGTAACAGCCTCCCAGACTTTTCATCCTCCTTCCTCACCCTACTCTACTTTCGGCAGCAAAACTACCAACCACACTCCTCCAGTATCTGTGGCTCCCCTCTCCCAGCTCTCCTGCCTCTGCTCCACCCTCGGCCTGCCCCGTGAATACTGCTGTGCCCATCCATGCTCCATCTCCAAACTCCTGCTTCTTTTTAATACGCACACCCTGCCTAGACAAGCACACTGCCAACATGCTGTAAAGTCCCAAACGCTACGTTAAGCTCTCATCCTCTGTGGAGCTAACCAACTGCCTAAAAGCCATCTTTTTTAAAACAAAAAAACAGCATTTTCTTGCATTTTTGGTGAAGGATTTACACAGTACTTTAGGTTCCCATTCAACAATTTCTACACAAATTGCTGAGTGACACTGGTTACAGTCTTCACAGTGTGTCAACACTCGCATCACTGCCTTTCCAGCTGCTTCCACTCATCTCATCTCCCTGCGTCCTCACAGTCTTACCACTGTTTTAAATGTTGCGCGTTTGGTCGCACATAGGTGATTTTTGAAAGGAGCACAGTATTTCGGGTGATCCTAATTTTTGAGACAATTTATCATTTAGCTCAAAAGTGACCTCAAGAGTTGGTTAAAATAAGTACCTCTCTTGGACTGAACCACAAACACCTCAAACTTAACTCAACACCCCTCTCCCTTCTTACAGAAGCTCATTCCCTTCGGTGACGCATAACAACCTACCAATGACCTCAGCCTGAAACTGGGGATCCATCCTAGATTCCAGTTGCTTGCCTCCAAGGCTGCACCAAGACAGTATAGACAGTACTGCACCATAGACAGTAGGCAGTGCCCAAGGCTGCTGATTCTGCCTGGTAAGTTTTTTTTTTTTTTTTTTAATACTTTAGATAAACATGAAACCCTGGAGCACAGTGGTTAGGTGCTACATCTGCTAACCAGAAGTTGGCATTTCAAATTCGCCAGGGACTCCTTGGAAACTCTACTCTGACCTTTAGGGTTGCTATGAGTCAGAATCAACTCCAGGTAGGTAGTGGTTTTGGCTTAGACTAACTGTTTACAAAGCAAACAAGCTTTCCATTAAACAACTAACCATGTTTTGCTAGCACTGCTTACCACCTTCCACAACATGTCAATACTCTCCCTTTCTCTGACCCTGGATTCCCCAACACCACCCATCCCCTCTTGCCTTCTCACCCTTTTCCCGGGGCTGATACGTCCACTTAGCCCTGTTTCCTCTAATCTGTGGCTGAAGGGTGAACTCTAGGGGTAACTTCATTACTGAGTTAACAGACTGCCCAGAGGCCACATTCTTGGGATCGCTCCACTCTCTGTCAGACCTCGATCTGGTCTTCCTTTTTGTGACTCAGAATTTTTTTTCCCCTCTAGCTCCACACAACAGAGCAGATGATCGTGGTAGCTGGACACCATCTACTTGTGCTAGACTCAGTCTCGCGGAGGCTGTGGTAGTTGTGGTCCTTTAAGCCTTTGAACTTTTCTCTGCGTCTTTGGTTTTCTTCAGTCCCCCTTGCTTGAGACTAGATGGGACCAGTAGGAGTCTTAGATTTAGTAACTCTTTCTGGTGGGCACTGCCTACTGTCTATGTCCACTACTTCTGTCCTACTTTAGCTATTTTACTGCCAAAATATCTCTCTCCCTATGCCCCCTGCCTGAAGTTTCACGCTCCCTAACCAATCCAGCTCCCACATGAGGGATCCAATAATGCTTCTAGTAGGTGACACGACTATAGATTCTTTTGCAGAAGATTCCCACAGCCAACCATCAGGGGGCAAAATATCACCTCCTTTCTGTAGCATACAAGACCTCCACCGTCTTGCACCAGTTATCTGCACAGCCTCATTTCCAGATTCTCTGCTCTTTAGACTTTGCGTTCCAGCAACACAGACCTACTTGCTGCCACCAGAATGGTGCGCACTCTCTTGTCCCCCAGCTTTTGCAAGGTCCCTGGTCTGGAATGTTACTGCTTCCTTACTCCACTCAAATGGTCCATCTGCTGTGACATTCCCCAAATAAACAAATTAACTCCTACCACCACACAGGAGTTAATTTGTTTATTTGGCTTGGCCACCACCACACACTGAGCACAGAACCAACTCCCACCCTTTTTTGTTAACTATGAAGGTTTGCACCCACTGAAAAAACGTCTTTGAGAGCAAGGTCCTGCTGTTATCCACCTTAGCTATTTTCAACACCTAGCACAGAGCCCCACACACCACTAACTAGTAATGCAAGAGCGCATTCTTTAGCCTCTCTCAACCTCAACTCCTTACTGGTAAAATCAAGACAGTAATAGCCCTTATCCTGGGGACTCTCTAAAGGCTTACAAGAGACAATCAAAGTCTTGCCACAGTAAACATCTTCAAAAGCTGTAAAGGGATTGCTCTGATATTACGGGCAGCAGCCACAGAGATCTTTCTCAGCTCCAAACGCATTGCAAGAGAGCTGCACGATCCCACAGCAAAGAGTCTCCCTAAGTTTCTAAAGAGGGGATAACAACAGAAGCTAACTCCAGGGGTCTTAATGAGGATTAACAAGTGCTGAAACGTTTTCCAAAACCCCTGGTGACTGCGTAGTGGTTAAGTGCTACAGCTGCTAACTAAAAAAATCCACAGTTCAAATCCACCAGGTACCCGTTGAAAACTCCATGAGGCAGTTCTACTCTGTCCTGTAACATCGCTATGACTCGGAAATCGACTCGACGGCAGCGGGTTTGGTTTTCTGGAAATGTTTTCAGCACAATGCCTGGCACAAAAGCAAAGCTCAATCATCATTTGCGTTGACAGTCGCTAATAACTACAGTGGTTCGCTACTCAGAGAGGAGGGGGAGTGACCCGTGGGGGAGGAGAGCGCGGATCCAAGGTCCTCAGAGCCTTGGGGCTCCTCTCGGGGACCCGGGCGACCTCCCCACAGGCGCCCGGCCCCAAGCCCCCACCCCGGTCGCTGGATCTACTTCAGGGCCGTCCGTCCGCCTGCCCGCCAGCTTCTTAAGAGAGGACTAGAGAAGCGGAAGGCGAGGCCTCACGTGCGGCGCTGCGCCCTCCGGGGGGCCGCCCCGTCTACTCACTGAGCCACAGCTCCAGTGCTGCCGCCGGCCCCGGAGGTCCTTCCGCAAACTCGGTCCCCTCGGCCGCCCCGGACCCTGCTGCCACTGCAGTCGCCGCCATCGACCCAGAGCCGCGGCTGTGCCCACAGCCGCTTCAGCCTCTCTCGGCTACCGCCACCTCCGCTGCTGCAGCCGCCTGGGTTGATCCCAGCCCGACGACGCGGCAGGCGTGCGTCGGCACGTGACGGGGCGGGGCCCGCCGTGCCCCGCCCACTGCGCCCCGTCCCGCCTCGGCGCAGGCCCGGGAGGGGGCGCGGCCTCACGTGGAATTCCCCCTCCTGCGCTCCAGTCAATCCCTGCTGGCACCAGCTACTTTTTAAAGACCCCTATCAACGTCAAAGCCCATCAAACTAACATCTCAAGGCCTGCGTCCCCTCTTCAGAAACAGTAGCGCCAGATGAAGTACAGGGCTCACAGTTATATTATCATTGCTGATGTCTGATGGATCCTGGCTAAAAGCAGACTACCAGAAAGGTGTTTACCTGTGTTTAACTGACTATGCGAATTCATTAGACTGCGTGGATCATAACAAATTATGGATAACATTGCAAACAATAGGAATTTCATAACACTTGAGGAGCCTGTACATAGATCAAGGGGTAGTTGATCAAACAGAACTAGGAGCTACTTAATGGTCTAAAGTCGGGAAAAATGTGCATCAGAGTGGTATCTTTACCTGTTGTAGGGTAGAAACATTACCTAGTAAGGCAATGAGAAAGTTTTATTTGACATATATTCAAAAAGGCAAAAGTGGGAAGCCAGAAAACCATGCTGTCTGTCACAGCCATGTCTGCCTGAGTCCAAGAAAATATTACAGAATAGGCAAGAATGGGAAAACGGACAAGTCCACTACCACAGCCATGTCCATCCAAGTCCTAGGAAATATTACAGAATAGACAAGAATAGGGACAAGTTCACTACTACAGCCATATCTGCCTGTATCCAAGAAATATTACCAAATAGGCAAGAACACGAAAACAGACAAGCATGCTGTTACAGAATCATCAGTATATATTAACATTACAAAATGAGCAAAGCTATTAAAAAACCCACTGCCATTGAGTCACCATGAGTCGGATCCGACTCGACGGCACTTGGCTGGCTGGTCATTGAGTAAATTCTGACTCATAACCCTATAGAATAGAGTAGAATTGTCTCAGATTTTCCAAGGAGCGCCTGGCAGATTTGAACTGTCAAACTTTCAGTAACCAGACACAGCAGTATACCATGACGTCACCAGGGTTTCCTAGTGTTGAAAACTTCCCTGTTCCACAGATTAGCTAGAAACTGTTATCCTACATTTTGAACTGTCTTTCAGCATAGGTTTCTGTAACAACAGCCAGGTGGATCCTCATTGGTCCAGCAAATTTTCTATTCACTAAATGCTAATAGAAAAAGGTAAGAGTGGATTTTTTGTGCGTTCTGCTTGATAATCTATGTGAGAGCTTCCCTAAAAGATATTTTTCAAGTTTATCGTAACTATTGTTTTATACATCAGGGCCCAGGTGATGTGTCTTTATGAGTCCAGCTGTAGCTGGGTGATAGTCTGTATGCTCAAGGACAGGGCATAATGAGTCCAATATTGTTTTCTAGATGACACTATAACTATTCAATTTATGCTGAGCAAATAATCCAAGACACTGGACTATAGAAAGAAGAATGTGGCACCAGGACTGGAGGATGACTCATTAACAACCAACATTATGTAGATGACACACTCTTCTTGCTGAAAGTGAAGAGGACTTGAAGCACTTGTTGGTGAAGATCAAAGACCACAGCTTTCAGTATGGATTACAGCTCAACATCAATAAGACAAAAATCCTCATAACTGAGCCAATAAATAACATCATAATAAATGGGGAAAAGACTGAAGTTGTCAAAGATTTTGTTTCCTTGAATCCACAATCAACACCCAAGGAAGCAGCAGTTGAGGAATCCAAAAGCTCACTGCATTGGACAAATCTGCTGCAAAAGATCTCTTTAAGTGTTGAAAAGCAAAGACGTCACCCGGAGGACTAAGGTGCACCTGAACAAAGTTAACGGTATCTTGGAACAGTATCTTCAATTACCTTATAAGCATGTGAAAGCTGGAAGAGGAACAAGGAAGACCAAACAATAGTTGATGTCTTTGAATGGTGGTGTCAGAGAAGAACTCTGGATATCCCACAGACTGAACAAATTTATCTTGCAAAAGGTGTGACCAGAATGATCCTTGGAAGCAAGGATGGTGAGACTGTGTCACACATTCTTTGTACATGTTGTTAGGATGAATCAATTCCTGGAGAAGGACATCATGCTTGGTAAAGTACACGGTCAGCTGAAGAACAGGAAGATCCTTAAAGAGATGTATTGACAAAAGTGGCTGCAACAATAGGCTTAAGCATAACAACAATTTTGAGGATTGCACAGGACTGGGCAGTGTCTCATTGCGTTGTGCACTGGATCATAATGAGTTGGAACCAACTTAATAGTGCCTAACAACAAAAATCGTTAAATTTAAATTTCAGATGAGTAACTAATGTAAGTCAAGTTAAAGGGAGGCCTGGCTGCACAGTAGTTAAAGGCTCACCAGCTGACCAAAATGCTGGCCATTTGAACCCACCATAACACATCACACCATTGGCATATTAAGTATTTACTCATTTTGTTAAAGGCTAATTTAAAAAAAACAACAACAAAAAGTATGTCATGTTTATGTTGTTGTCGTCATACTTAGGTGCCACTGAGTCATTTCCAATTCATAGCAACCCTGTGCACAATGGAAGGAAACACACTGCCTGGGCCTGCGCCATGCCCACGAATGTTTGTATGCTTAACCCCATCGTTGCAGCCACTGTGTCAATCCAGCTCGTTGAGGGTCTTCCTCTTTTTCATTGACCCTCTACCTTGCAGATGTGAAATGAACATGTTAAATATTTTAACTCATTAACTACATGAGGGAAGCCAGCAGATGTCATAATTGGTTTAAAAGGTATGTCAAAAAAGAGCAAATTTATATGAAATAGAGGAATGTGAAAATGGATGTGCAAATGCATTTTGTCACCTGTGGGAAGGACTGCTCCTCCAGCCCATAGAATTAATTTGCAGGGTAGTGAACCAGAATTATTTTGCTTTGCTATAAAACAAAAAAAACCCAAACCCATTGCCATCAAGTCGATTCTGACTCATAGCGACCCTATAGGACAGAGTAGAACTGCCCTATAGATTCCAAGAAGCACCTGGTGGATTCAAACTGTAAACCTTTTGGTTTACAGCTGTAGCACTTAACCACTACATCACCAAGTTTTTCTCAGTTATCTACAATTTACCCAACCAAACCACTGCTGTTGAGTTGATTCCAACTCACAGTGACCCTATAGGACAGAGAACTGCTCTGTCGAGTTTCCAAGCAGCACTTGGTGGATTTGAACTGCCAAGTGCCATTCTTCATTGTTAGCTGATGTAGCACTTAACCTCTATGCCACCTAGATTTTAGGAGGTTGCAAAATATCTCCAAGACAATGAAGGACTAGAAATCAGGCAGGTGTGCCGTCTAGATGATGCAGAAGCACAAATTCCCTCTTCCAGTTGTTTGCTTGTTTTATCCCTCTGGTGTATGTGCAGGGACTTTGCTTTCTGTGCTTCCATACTGCCAGTCCCTACAATTGTGCCTGGTGTACACACCACTAGACAAGTGAACAGTGGAAGCAGTAAGAGATGGGCATGGGAGCCCTCGTGGCGCAGTTCTTAAAAGCACTCAGCTGGTAACAAAAGCCTGCAGTTCAAAGTCACTTCTGGAGAGAAAGATGTGGCAGTTGGCTTCCCAGGGTGATGGGTTATGGGACTTTAGGTACTAGTTCTACTCCAAACATACAATCTAAGTTAAAAATATACCATGAGGTCAACTGGCATAACAAAGTTTATTAAGAAAATGTTCTGCATCCCACTTTGGTGACTGGCACCTGGGGACTTACAAGCTAGGAAGTGGCCTTCTAAGAAGCATCATCTGGCCACAGTCCCCCTGGAGCAAAGGAGAATGAAGAACACCAAAGACATAAGGAAAATATGAGCGAGCCCAAGAGGCAGAAAGGGTCACACAAACGACACACTACACCAGCACGAGACTGGAAGTACTAGACGGCAATCCCTCAGATGGCAATGTGTGTGACTAGATTTGTTTGGGGGCTGACGTAGCCAAAAGGTCTGCCATTTGAATCCACTACCAGGCACTGCCACCACCAATGAGTCCCTGATGGAGCAGGAGACAAGTGGATTGTAGTACTTGAACTCTAGTAAAAAGACCAGACTTGATGGTCTGTCAAACTAGAGGGTCCCTGAAAGACATGGTCCCCGGACTCTGTTAGTTCTGAACAGAAACCATTCCAGAAGCCAACTTTATCAGACTGGATTGGGCTGTAAGATATACAATGATACTGGTGAAGAGTATGTTTCTCGGCTTAAGGAGACACACAAGACTAACTGGGCAGCTCCAGTATGAAGGAAAGATGAGAAGGCAGAGCGGGGCAGGTGCTAGTTCAATGGACACAGGAAATACAAGGTGGAGAAGAGGAATGTGTTGTCACAGTGTGGGGAAAGCAGCTAGGGCCACATAACAATGTGAATTTTTGAGAAACTGATTTGAATGATACTTTCACTTAAAGCACAATGAAATATAAATAAGGAAAACACACACATATATCCATATGAGGTCTGACAAGTTTGTGAACTCGTCCTAGAAAAAGTGCTACATAACTCATTGCTGAACATCACTATGATCGTCTTCAAAGTACTCCCGTTGGGAAGCTGTGCACTGACACCAGCCCCTAGTCCACCCTTCAAAGCACTTTTTCTAGGATGAGTTTGTGAACTTAATTGTCAGACTTCATCTGATGATACCTCTGCCAGGCATTCCAGAAAGAGATCCGAAATTGCTTTGAAGGGTAGACTAGGCATTGGTATTGGTGCATAGCTTCCCAAGGGGCATACTTCAAAGGTGACTGTAGTGATAATCAGCAATGAGGTATGTAGCGATTTTTCTAGGATGAGTTCACAGACTTAATGGTCTGTCCTCGTATATACCATGGACTGCCAGAAGAACCAACCAACCAGTTTTAAAAGTGCAGCCAGAATGCTCCCTAAAAGCAAATATAGTGGGACGTCATCTTACTACTTTGGATATGTTATCAGGAGACACTTATCCCCAGAGTGGGATATCATGCTTGATAAAGTAGAAGGCCGGTGAGAAAGAAACCCCTCAGCAGGATGGACTGACATGGTGGCCGCAACAGTGGGCTCAAATACAGCAACAACTGTGAGGATGATACAGGACCAGGCAGTGTTTGTTCTGTTGCCCATGAGGTCATCATGTGTTAAAAATGATTTGTCAGCATCTATAGGATCACTGGTCAGCAGTTCAAATCTACCAGGTACTCCTCAGAAACTCTATGGAGCAGTTCTACTCTGACCTATAGGGTCGCTATGACTAGGACTCTACTTGATAGCAGTGGGTTCGGTTTTTGGTTTTGGTATAGTGTCACTGGAAACCCTGGAAGCATGGTGGTTAAGTGTTATGGCTGCTGACCTGAAGGTCGGCAATTTAAATCTGCCAGGCACTCTTTAGAAACTCTAAGGGGCAGTTCTACCCTGTCCTATAGGGTTGCTAGGAATCAGCATCGACTCAGCAAAACATTTGGTTTTTTTGCTTTACAAGGTCACTATGAGTGGGAATAGACTCCATGGCAGTAGGTTTGATTGCTTTTCTTTTGTTTTTTAACAGCAAGTTAGTAAGTACCTTCGTTGTTTGTGCCACGTCAGCTGGCAGCAAAATCTAGTCACACACATTCCCATCTCAGGGATTGCTGCTGTTAACATTTTTCTAGATGAAATAATGACACTGCAGTTGAATGACATGTGACGACTCATCTTGTACCAGATTTTACCACAAATCTTTTACAACTGTTGCCCATATAGGGCCATTATGCTTCATTTGTATTTCAGTGAAAACTACTGTAGCATTATTGCACTGATTTCTTTTTTTTTTTTTTCTGAGCTGTTTAACAGTTCTGTAAACTGTAGGTTTCCTAATAGCAGTAGGAAGTTCTTGTCTATAGACCTGTAAAGGATTCTGTCTTGTGAAGGGAGGACCCTCCACCCTGTCAAAAAAGCAGTTTTGCTTCCAATGGCACATTCATTTCAATAATCCTGACATGTAAATATGTCTGCTCTTAGATTCTCCTATGAACTGGTTTTAAACAACTTGTCAGTTTCTCTACTAAGTAAAATCTTTAACTTAACAGAAATTTGTGTTTATCTCTTTGAGAGTCCTAAATTTTACTCTTTCCTGAAAATTTCCTTTCAACATCTGACCTAGGCCTTTTAATAACTCTGTTGTCGTCATTTTGGGTGCTGTCCAATTGCTTTTCAACCCTTGGTGAAAGAGCAGATGTGAAAGAGCAGAACTGCCTCACAGGGTTTTCAAAGCTGGTTAGCACAGTGGTTAAGTGCTACAGTGAGCTACTGCTGCTCATCAAAAGGCTGGCAGTTTGAATCTACCAGGTACTCCTTGGAAAGCCTATGGGGCAGTTCTACTCTATCCTATAGGGCTGCTATAAGCAAAGGCTTTTTTTTAAAAATTGTTACTGAGAAGCTTTAGTGTCACTGTGGTTAAAGGACTCTGCTGCTAACCAAAACGATAGTTGGTTTCAACCCACCAGCCACTCTGCAGGAGAAAGATATGGTAACCTGCTTCTGCAAATATTTACAGCCTTGGAAATTCTACAGGGCAGTTCTACTCTGTCCTATAGAGTGACTATGAGTCAGAAGCACCTGGACAGCAGTGGGTTTTTGGTCTAATCTCTACTGAAACAGATCACCAGATTTTTCTCCTGCAGAGCCACTAGGTGAGTTTGAACCCCCAACCTTTTGGTTAGCTGCCAAGCACACAACTGTGGCACCACCAGGGCACCCTAATGTACTTTCCGTGCTCATTTATCAGATGTTGAAGTTGAGTCTGAGTGCAACGAAAGTCAGTGTAAAGCAGAAGTCAAAAATTCGCAATCTGATATAAAGACTTAAAAATAGGCTTTTACATAGAAGAAAACTCTCTGACGGCTACAAGGATGAGGAGGGAGGGAGAGAGTGAGTCATAGATTAGACAGTTGGTAAAATCTGGTCAAGTGAAAGCAGTGACAGCACACAGTAGAGAGCAGAACACCTTAACTGGACTTCACCATAAACTGAAAGGTTTTCTAAACTAAACTCAGTATTTCAAAGGATAGAGTAGCAGGGATGAGGGTCTGGGGACCATGTATTCAGAGGACATCGAGGCCAACTGGCATAACAAGTCTATTGTTAAGAGTGTCTTCTGCACCCCACACTGGTGAGTGGCATCTGGGGTCTTAAAAGCCAGCAAGCTGCCATCTGAGGTATACCAAATGGTCCCAGCTCATTGGGGACAGATGATCACCAAGAACATTAAAGGCATGAGGGAAAAAGTGCCCAGGAGATGAAAGGGCCCATATGAATGGGAAACTGTATCAACACGAGACTGGAAGAACCCGAGGGTGCCTGGCCACCACCCAAGACAGCCGTGGTGGGGGACATAATGTAGAGTTCCTGAGCCAACATGAGAAAAAGAAGGGTGCAGCCCAAAAACTCTTCTAAAAGACCTGAATTGATGGTCTGACAGTCTGGACATTCCCCTGGGAACATGGCCCCCAGACCTGCTGCTGTCCCTGAACAGAAACCAGTAATGAGGTCAACTTGTCAGACAAGAATGGACTGGACTCAGGGACACAGTAATGACCACATGGTGTGCATACTTTTTGGTTCTATGCATTTATAGGAGGCAGTCTTACTAGTCTCTTTCTAGATGGGAGAGAAGAGAGTGGACGAGAGGACAGATGCTTGTTGAGGGGACATTATTAGTATGGAATGGAAAGGAGGAACATGCTGTTACCAGGTGGGAAGAGCAGAAGGAGCTGCAGATAGGTAGGCATGCAAAACCAATTTGTAATGTATACTTTCACTTTATCACAATTAAACAAAAAAAGGCAATCTGAGAGATAGACTATGGCAAAAACCAAACCGATTCCACTGCTGTCGAGTCAACTCCGACTCACAGCAATCCTGCTGGACAGGGTAGAACTGCCCCATGGAGTTTCCATGGACTACCTGGTAGATTTGAACTGCTGACCTGTTGTTAGCTGCCATAGCTCTTAACCACTGTGCCACCAGGGTTTCAAGGTGTTTTATTCCCCTACAGAATGTTTTTGGGGAAATATCCTTTTTCTTTCCCACACTTAAAAAAAATTCAGACCTTAGCAGCAACAATCTTGGTTTTTAATACCATTTTCTAAGAAAAAGACCCAGGGCTCCTTGGGGAAGTGGTTGATTATGCAACTGAGGCAGCCAACAGATCAGATAAGCCTAGTGCATCTCGTAGAATCAGAATGTAAGTTCAAGCTCAAAGGAACAGGCCCATACCCCCATTGCCATCGAGTCAGGTCCGACTCACGGTGACCCTAGAGGTCAGAGTACAACTGCCCCCTAGAGGTTCCAAAGAGTAGCTGGTGGATTTGAACTGCCGACCTTTTGGTTAGCAGAGGTAGCACTTAACCCACTACACCATCAGGATTTCGAAGTATAAGATAAACAGTCATGAACTCATACTGACATAAATAAATGGTCAAAAAAAAAAATAGATGGAGGAGAAGAGACTAATTTCCCATGCACAAATGTTCCAGATAATTTTCCAAATAATTTTTGTAGAGACACACTTCCCCTTCAGGGAGGAAGACTATAACTCCATGAGACTGTGATCCCTTTGAGTTAGGGGGCTTATCTTTTGTTTGTTTATTTTTAAATTTAACAAACACAAAAAAATAGTAACAAATAAGGTAGATATGTATCTGTGGACGGACCACCCACAATGATGAAGTCTTGTCTTCACCACCTCTGCATGTCCAGGTCTAGCACTGGCTCTAACACAGTTAAGTGTTTTTGTCAAATGAATGAACAAAGACCAGACTGTATGAACTCTGCCAAGTGGAGGTATGTCAAAGAGAAGCCCACCAACTCGCACAATTAGCGTTTTGCTAAGAGAGCCCTCTGCACCCCACATTGGTGAGTGTCGTCTGGGGTCTTAAAAGCTGCCAAGCTGCCATCTGAGAGTACAGCAAATGGTCCCAACTTAGCATGAACGGATGATTACCAAGGACCAAAACAACATGGGGGAAAGAGAACCCAGAAGACAGAGAGACCCACGTGAGTGGGTGACTACAACGACTTGTGACTGGAAGAACCAGATGGTGCCCGGCCATCACCAGTGTTAGCCTTGAGGGAGCTCACGAAGTTGAGTCTCACTGGCAACACAAGAATAAAAAGGGGTGCACTCTGAGAGCTCCCTTAAAAAACCACAGTTGAAGGTCCACGGGCCTCGGAGTTTCCCTGGGAGCGTGGCCCCTGGCCCCGATGCTGCCCCTGTCTATAAATCATAATGGAGGTCAACTCTCAGACAGGAATGGATTGGACTTGGTGACACAGAGTGACCACATCATGTGTGCACTTTATGGTTCTATGCATCTATAGGATGTCGTCCTGCTGACCTCTTACTGGAGGAAGGGGAGTGGGTGGAGAGGAGGTGATAGGCAATTGTTGGGAGGATAAGACATGTATGGAGTAGAGAGGAAGACTGTGCTGTCACCGGGCAGGGAGAGCAGTGGGAGTTGCATATAGGTGTGCATGCAATTAATATGAAAATTTTTATTCAATCATAATAGGAAAAAAAAAAGAGAAGCCCCAGTCTCTTTTGCTGGACTGTTTTACCGCATTTGGGAATAGTTTAGAGAGCAGTGGGTTGAGGGGACCCTGGCTTGGAAGGCAAGGCTGTGACCTCAACATTTTACCCAGATCTCAAGGGTAAGGCAGAGGTCCCCAGAGTATCACAATCTGCATAATAAATGCCAAGTCAAGCTTGTACTACCATTGTAAAGAAAAAAAGACCCATTTATATGATGTGATTCAGTAGCTAAAAAAAAAGCCACTGCTGCTGAGTTGATTTTGACTCATAATGACCCTAAACGACAGACTAGAACTATCCCCACAGGGTTTCCAAGGTCTTAGATCTTCACAGAAGCCAACTGCCACATCTTTCTTCCACAGAGCAGCAGGCAGGTTCAAACTGCTGACCTATCAGTTAGCAGCGAGTGTTTTAATCACTGTCAACAGTAACCGCAAATGATGTGAAGTTCCTGAACATGCAAAACAATATTCTAGCTCAACTCAGTAACTAAGCAGAGCGTGGTGGAGCCAGCAGCTGTGCACTCAACTGAGTCCCTGACCATCCAACCCCATCAGCTGTGCACATCTGGTCTGGCATTCCACAAACACTCACTGGGCACCTACTATGACAACAGGTACCTTTCCCATCTCTGAGGGTATAATGGTGAGTGGCACAGCTGCGGTGCCTGGACTCTTGGGTCTGAGACACTAAATGCATATATGGACAACAAAAGCCAGACCACGTGTGAAAACAGAACTCTGACCCACAACCCACAGCATCCAGCCTAGGAAATCAAACCACTGACTGCAGCCACCAGGCCAGGAAGCCAAATAACAATCCCTGTAACAATGGGCCCCAAATGTCCAGGATTTAATAACTGACAGCTTCCCTAATTTTTGCTGCTGCTTCCAGCTCAGGTCCAACCAGAGAAAGCCAAATATGTCCCCTTAACCAATCACATGAGATGTCCCACTTCTACTTAGCTGGCCTCTGGTTTCTCTATCCCACAGCTTCCAAGCCAGGCACGGCTGAAGCCATCCCTTTTTTCCACTAAAAGCGTTCCTGCTCTTGTGTTTGCTTCTGGGTCTCTGCCAAAAGCCCTTGTTGGTCCTATTTGGGTGTTCTTTGTGTGTTTCCACAGATTTTAGAATTTGGCATTAGCAAACAATTGCAGAACTAATTACTCACACAATTATTTACATAATGCATTACAATCACGGGCTATGAAGAGAACGGGTTACTGACAGATGAGGCCTTGTAGCAGGAGGCAACAGTAGAGCTGAGACCTGAAGACAAAGCTGTGACTAGGCAAGCGGGGGAGGCAGTGGACAGACATTAAGTATGTGAGACAAAAGGAACACATGTACAAAGGCAGGAAGGAACATGACATGTCCGAGGATGTAGGGAAAATGAACACGGCTAGAGTCCCCAGGAGACAGCGTGAGTTGCAGCAGGAATGAGAAGCACTGAAGGCAGGCAGGGTCAGATCTGGAAGGACCTTAGAGGTAGAAACATGGCTTTATCGCCACCGCAGGCCTCCTCTTCCAATCATCTCCTACCAAGGCTGCCAGCCTCATATTTGGCTGTGTACAACTTTCTTGTCAGAGTAGGTGCCAGAATGATCTTTCAAGAAAACATTTATCTGATGTGACTTACCTGCTTAAAACTTTTCACTGGCTCTGCACCTCCTGACTCATAAAGGCCCAATTCCTTGTCTTCACTAACTGAACCCCCAACTTTGTTCAGACACCCACCTCCCCCAAAGCATTCAAGCATCTCGGCAAAGCTGACCGAACCAGCAGCACAGACAGTGGGCCTGAGGCCAACTGATCTACTGGAACTACAGTAACGGCTGAAGAATCTGCAAGTTAGTTACAGCAGGGTGCTTGGAGAAGCTTCTTGACTTTCACAAGGGAAACACAGGAAGCCACTCTCTGTCACCAGACGTGAAGGAAGACATACAGAGAGGCCACACTGCTTCAGGAAGCCATTGTCGAGCACCCCAGAAAACCAGCCCTTGGTTGGGGCAGAGGTTAGGACCAACAGAGCAGGAGATGGGAAGATCTTGGGTTCTCACTGGCACTGACGTCAGCGAGCACGTCATCAACCAACCCTGGAGCCTGCCTTACCCCTGAACTTCCTGTTAACGTGGGTAATAAATCTTGTTTAAGCCAGTTTGAATCTGGGGATTTTATTTGCATCACACAGTGCCTTGCTACCCTTAACCTGGCAAAGAAGGGTCAGCCCAGCCACGTCTTCTATCACTTGATTAAGTCCTACCCTGGACACCAGCCACCCCCAGCTTCCTGATGTTCTTTTTCATCCCTCTGCTTGGAATACTCTACAAACCTTCATCTATGAGAGGAACTCCCACACACCCCTCAGAACCCTATTAAATGGTCACTTTGTGAAGTCCTCTGATACCTCTGAACAAAATCAAAAGCTCCCTTTCCGGGTGCAGACACAGACGTGCTACACACCCACTCCACAAAAAAACCCCATTGCCATGGAGTTGATTCTGACTCATAGTAACCCTAGGGGACACATTAAAATCGCCCCATAGTTTCCAAGAAGCCCCTGGTGAATTTAAACTGCTGCCCTTTTTGGCTGGCAGCCACAGCACTTAACCACTATACCACCAGAGTTGCCTATCACAGAGAGTCCTTATTTAATAGTGTTCATTATCTTGGTCTCTGGGGAGGTAGGAAGAGAAGTGAAAATCATCACAAGACAAAAATATTAACTGATGAATACACAACTCCTAATTCTGGAGGAGAAACCCTGGTGGGTGTAGTGGTTGGTTAAGGTCAGCAGTTCAAGTTTACCAGCGTTCTGTAGCAACTCTAGGAGGTAGCTGTCTGTCTACAGGGTCCTTATAAGTCAGAATCAACATGAGGACAGTGAGTTTGGTTTGGGGTTTTAATTTTAGAGCAGGAAGCCCTGGTTGCATGGTGGTTAGAGAACTTGGCTGTCAACTTAAAGGTCAATGCACCTACCCAGAGGTGCTTTGAAAGAAAGATATGGCAATCTGCTTCCCAAAAATTTGCCATGGACTATCCTACAGAGCCCAGTTCTATTCTGAGACATGTGGGGTCACTGTGAGTCAGAATCAAACTCAACAGCAACCTGTTTTTTTCAGTCTGCACTGAACCATCCCCCCAGATTGAACCATTCCTTCTGTCCCTACCTGTCACTTCAAAATCTTTGCCAAAGGTCCTTCTCTCTTAATTGCTGGATTCAATGCAAATGGACCAGACTGCTAACTACAGCTGTAAATCTTGTGAAACAGACAGTATTTCCCGAAGTAAATGAAAGTGAAATTGGAAACTGCTGGGACTGCTGGAATCCGGCACTTAGATCTGCCGATGATGAGCGCTTCTGAGGAAACAGATCCAATGAAGCTTTCTTTTCTCTTTGGTTTTTTTTTTTAATTGTGATTAAGTGAAAGTTTACAATCCACGTCAATTTTCCATTTAAAACCCAGAGTACCTGCCTCTCTGCAACTCTATTTGCTCTCCTCACCCTGTGACAGCACACTCTTCTTTTTCATTTTTCACTTCCAGGATCCATTCAACCAACACTTGTACCTTCTCTCCAACCTCTCGTCTCCCCTCTATAAAGACACCAGGACAGCCTTGGCTGTGTGTGTATACATAAAAGCGTAAAGTACACACACCACACGCATCACTGTGTCCCCACGTCCAGTCCATTCTGTGTATGAACTGGCCACAGTTGATTGAGTTGGGTGTACATGCCTGACCTAAGCTAGACTGGTTAGATTCTCTCCTGGGAATATGAACTGGAAGCATTAGCTATCTGGTGTTATAGAAGAGAGCTGATTGAGCTTTAGGGCTGAAGCACTGTTTTGCTAAGTGAAGAGATGAAGCTCAGCCTGCAGAGGGCGATGAGGAGACCAGACACACAAGTGACAGGCAGAAGTGACAAGCTGTTCAGCCTCGGAGTAAAAGCAGCTGCCTTGGGTTTTCACAGGTTTTCAGATACGGATTCTAGTCTTGCATGAGGTCCAGCTGAAGTCTGTCCTTGGAATATAAGAATTCGAATTCCTCCATTAAAGTTCTTAGTTTAACTTAGCCTGAGTGTGTTTCTAAGCCTTACAAAAAAGATCTCTATTTACGAGAATGGAAATGATGGTGATGATAGTTAACATTCATTGCCAGGCACTGCTCTAAGAGCTTTTCACATTATCTAATTTAATTTTTACAAAAAATCCTTGACACAGGTACAGTTCTTATCCCCATTTTACAGATGAGGAACATGAAGCACAATAAAGTCAAAGTGGCAGAACCTGAATACAAATCTAGACAGTCTGCCTCCATACTCTTTACTTTTCATACATTATCTAGTTCTTACAAAAACTCCCTGATACAGGTACAGTTCTTACCCCCATTTTACAGATGAGGAAATTGAGGTACAATAAAGTCAGAGAATATGCGGCAGAACTTGAATATGAATCTAGACAGTCTTACTTCCATGCTCTTTACCACCATGCTGTGCTCTAAAAAAACACTGGAGGTGGACTGAGATTATTTAAAATGTGTGAAATGCCTTCCTACAGGCCTACTGGTCCTGAGCAAAAGCCGCAAACCAAGAGACATTTGTTGCTTTCTACACCTGCCAGCTGAGGGAGAGACAGCAACATTACTGGCTTGGCATTAAACACCATCCACTTTGTTGAAACATTCATTCTGGGACTGTGAGCTGAAGAGCTTCTGGCAACTACTTTTAGTGTCTTGGAAGCAGAGGTTCTGATGCCACTTAGCTGAGCTTGCAATCCAGATTGCCAGGGCTGCGAGTTAATCCTGACTCTGCCTCATACCATAATTTTGCAAAAATTACTTAACTTTCCTGAGCCTCTGTTTTCCTATCTACAACACAAGAAGAGCAACAACACACCTCTCATAGTGTCAGGAAGATTTTATGAGGCGATGGGCACAGGTATTTGCAAACACGATGCAAAGCTATGGAGGTGGCTGAGGCTCAGGTAAGTGCACATTAAATCACAAGAAGTGACATTACTGTGTCTCCTTCTATGGCTGACATCTGCTGTTTCTGTCATTACCCCTTTTTCTGGAAAAAGCTCCTAAGTTTTCTTGATAGATTCCCCCCCGGATACCTACTCCCAAGGCAGAACTGACAACATGGCCTCAACTGCCTAACCAGACACTAGCTTCTTCAAGCTTGTATCTTTAGTTGAATCATCCAGAACTGATGCAAACAAACAAACAAACACAAAAACACTTGGAGTTTAGGTGTCCCCATCGAAGATCTGGCACAAAACCGGTCATCAGCTCCTGCTGTCTAGATGAGCAGAGCTTTACCGGTTTCTGTCTTTCCAAAGACCTGCTTCTTTGGCTTTTCTGGAGAGTCTACGGCTTTTCATTTAAAAAAAAAAATTGCTGTCAAGTTGATTCCAACTCACAGCGACCCCATAGGACACAGGAGAACTGCCCCATAAGATTTCCAAAGAGTGACCAGTAGATTCAAGCGACTGATCTCTCGGTCAGCAGCTGAGCTCTTAACCACGGCACCACCACATCTCTGTGGCTCTCCCATGGACTCCAATAAACCCTTTCAGTTAGAAGAGTTGATTTCTAGACTTGCCACCAAAGACCTTTTATGTTATACTTCTCAAGATAAAACTCTAAGGCTCAACAAACTCTTTAATCCTCTTTCCTTACTCCCCTGGCAAGAAGAGTGTATCAGTTATCTACTGATGTGTAACAAATTACCAGAAAATAAAGTGCCTTGAAACAATAAATATTTATTATCATGAAATCTGAATGTCTGAAATCTGGGAGCCACTTAGCTGAGTGCTTCTGGCACAGGGTCCCTCATCCACGTGGTGATCAAGGCGTCAGCTGGGCCTGCAGGCATCTGGAGGTTTGACTAAGGCTGGAAAATCTGCTTCAGAGATGGCTCACTCATATGGCTAGCGGCAGGGAGCCTTGTTTCCCCACCACACAGACTTCTTTATGGGGCTGTTAAGAGTGTCTCCATGACCTGGAAGCTGGCTTCTCCCAAAGTAAGAGATCCATGAGAACAAGACTGAAATGGCAATGCATTTTATGACCTAGCCTCAGAAGTCCCACTGTATGAATGATTTCCTCAACAGAGTACTGGGTACACAAGTCAGCCCTATCTGATGTGGAAAGGGATCACTGAGGGCATTCTCAGACGCTGGCTGCCACAGAGTGGAAGCCCTGTAGCCCTGTGTTAAGGACTACATTGTGTTTCCTCCAAAATATGCCTTATAAGGCCTGCTATGTCTGTGGCAGAATACCACCGGCGAATGGGTTATCTTCATTATACTAAGAGGACAGGATTAGTATAGGGTGTTCTTACGTCAATCTCTTTCAATATACAAAAGAGATTAAACAAGCAAGCAGAGATGGGAAACAGCCACACCAAGCCACATGAAGAAGGTCCAGGCAGTGATAGCCACAATGGAGCTCACTAAGTTGAGTCTCACTGGCAACACAAGAATAAAAAGGGGTGCATCTTGAGATCTCCACTAAAAGACCTCAACTGATGGTCCAGCGGTCTCAGGGTTCCCCTGGGAGCATGGCTGCTGGCCCTGATGCTGCCCTTGCCCATAAATCATAACGAAGATCCACTCTTTGGACACAAATGGACTGGACTTGCCAATGCAGAGTGACCATATATTGTATGCACTTTATGGTTCTATACATCTACAGGATATCATCCTGCTGACCTCTGGCTGGAGGAAGGGGAGTGGGTGCAGAGGAGGGGAAAGGAGAGTGTTGGGAGGATGAGACAAGTATGGAGCAGAGAGGAATAGTGTGCTGTCACTGGGCAGGGAGAGCAGTGGAAGCCGCATACAGATGGGCATGTAAATTTATACGGGAATGTACATTTTCACTCAGTCATACTAAATAAAAAAAAATTAAAAAAAAAAAAAAGATGGTCCAGGAGCAAAAGTTCTGAAGAGATAATGGTCTTCTTCCAGAGTCAACAGAGAGAAGGTCTTCTCCCAGAGCCAGAACCCTGAATTAGGCCTTCCAGCCTCCTCACTATGAAAAAATGTCTGTCTGTTAAAACTACCCGGTGGTACTTCTGATACAGCCACACTAAGTACAAAAACCTTGTCTTCCTACCCAGGCACCTAAATACCGAAACTGCCTGTACCAGGCACTCTTTTCACTTGAGCTCCAGCCAGTTACCTAAGTGCCCAAGAAGAACACCTCATTTCAGAAACCCTCAGACACTGACTTCCAAGTCACGGATGGAAGCGGGTGGATATGAAGAAAAAGAAGCAAATAGGTATGGTGAAGGCCTCCAGTCCGAGGAGCAGGTCTGGAGAACCGGAAAAGAGGAAGAAGTGACTTTCAGGGAAGGAAGGTGCAGGCTGCCCACAGGTTCACGCACAGAACACAGAAAACCCACAGTGGAGGAGAAACTTCTCCCCATGCAAGTCCCGAAGGAGGGCTGCCGTCCAGTTAGCCCTACTCGTGCCAGTGGTCTTGATCGCTCTACATCCACACTGGCCCGCAGAACCCGTGAGTCTGGGATGCTGGTGAGCACCGCACATGACTGTTCTGTGATGTTCACTGCTCCATGACGCAACCTCTGCTGCTTCATGTGGCACTGAAAACAAGACACATGATCTTTCTTTCCAGAGTCAAGGAGATGAGATGGACACGGGTTTCCCAGCTCAAGTAAGGAGGACCTGTGGGGGGCCACAGCACGCTCAGGAATGTTTGCACTCTCAGTTCCACAAGCATCTGGATGGGGCCTGGTCTTTCTTGTCCTCTCGCCCACAGGCAGTCCAGGGCAGAGGGAACACGGGCACGCCCACTGCCTGTACATCTTCTGCCTAGCCAGAAAGCACCTTCTGTATTCGTTCCCGCACTTCCTTTGGTCCCAAGGACACCATCATCTCAGCTACAGGGGGTCCTTGCTGAGAATAAAAAGAGAAAGCATTGCCTTAAAACACCCAGGGAACTAACAGTCAGCCTTAGGCCAGCCTGCTGCCCACATTCCAAGGAGAAGCAGGGTTTCTTTTTTATCGGTCTTCACTGTTAGTGGATGAAAATGGGGCCCAGGAGCCTGTTTTTCCTTTATTAAGTAAACTTTTTTATCTGCCTGTTACCCCCAATTAAGTGGCAAATTCCAAGAAGGCAAGGACCACGTCTGCTTCACTTCAGGGTGTACCCAGTGTAGCCAGCATGGTGCTTGCACATAGTAGGTGCTTAATACATACTATCTGTCGAATACCTGAGGAGAGGGAGTCACATTTCCTTCATCTTTGTACCCACCCCCCAGTTGAGCTTAGGGCCTGCAGGTGAATGTTACCTGAGTGAACAAATAGGGCTCAGGAACAGACCAGAACCTGTGCCCGACTCACCAGCTGTCCACTGAGTGCCACTCGGAGGAGTCTCATCACATTACTGTATTTGGTGCCTTCCAGATTTTCTGACAGCTTCTTCAGCTCTCTGTTCAGCACATCGGGAGTTAAGCTCATGCCAGGTCTTTCTAAAAGCCTAGAAGAGGGCCAGCCTGTAAGGGGCCTGGTCAAGGATTATGCTAGAACAGCAACACGAGCAGCACATCCAACACTCAAGCCTGCTGCTGCTGGGCATGGGGAGGAGGAGACAGCATCTACCACCCCCAGGCCAGCCAAGGAAGGACGTTCCTGCGAGAAAAGAAGAAGAACCAGGGACCATGTACACAGATGATTCAAGTCAGTCGGCATACCATGGGGAACTAAGAAGGCACCCAAATGACAGGGTGTGCTAGGTGCTACCTCTGTCATGTAATCTTTACGCCTCAGTTTTCTCATCTTTAAAGGAAAGATAATAACAGTGTGCACCCCTCTCAGGCTAAGGGAACTAGTTAAAACTTGTAAAGCGTTACGTGCAATATTTGAACACACAGTATGAGATTTTACATTTCATGTAAAGTTAAGGAACAACGTATTAGCTAACACTTATTATATCCAGAAGCTCAGGAACTCTGCAGAGAGATCTCAAGATACTGGATAGAGGAACAAGGCCCTCTGGGAAATTATCTGAAACACAACCTCAAGATGGCAGAACTTGGGCATCATGTCCCTGGGAAGGTAGCATGGGAGAGCTGAAAGAGAAGTCAGGAGGCCCCCCAGCTCCTGTAATGCCCGTGCCAGTACGTTGCTGGCTCATCTTGGGAAAGCCACAATCATTCATTGTTCACAAACTGAGGCATTTCGGCATCTAAAACCCAATGGCCAACAGTCATCCCAAATGTCCCGCAGGCCAAAATCATGTTTGAGTTTCAGGAAAAAGTCCCCATTCAGTTAAAGCTGGATTTTGCAAAACACTTGTCCCGGCCCTAATTCTGACCTAGAGGAAGAGATGGAAGTAGGGTGGAGATAAGTGTATTTCCACAGCAACTTCTCACTTTCCCTAAGTTATTATCAGAGATTCCCAAGTTAGAGACACAGTAAAAAGAGCCTGGAAATTTTCACTGGTGTAATTGGTCCATGATGCCAGTTCTGACACCTGTGCTCATGAGAAGGTCCAAATATGTCTTTTCCAAAGACTGGATCAACGTGGGGTGCCGCTGGCACAAGGAAGACATTCCTGAGAAACCAAAAAATTTAAAAAACAGAAACCAAGCCCACTGCCATTAACTTGATTTTGACTCACAGTGACTCTATAGGACACAGCAGAAACGTCCCATGAAGTTTCTAAGGAGCACTTGGCAGATTCGAACTGTTGATCTTTTGGTTGGCAGCCACAGCCCTTAACTGTTATACTACCAGGGTTTCAGCCATTGGTGCAGATTTCCTTACTGCTAGTACTTGAGCAACTGAGCTTCAACTTAAGACACAAGTAACTGCCCTTACTATATCAGTAACTGGGCTACATGATTACTGCTATTTACTAAAATAAGGAAGTTAAATACTGAAACTATAAAAACATCAGAAAAAATAAGACAATCTCCCTAGTGTCACTGTGGAGGTTCAGGATGGTGCAAGAGTGACAGGTTCCAGGCAGCCAACAAGAGCGGCTCCGACACATCACGGCTGGCCCCGAGCTTGGTGACAGTATAGAAAGGGCTTTCAGAGGTCTGGCGACTTCTCACCATGTGGGTGTCAGCCCCAAGGTGTCTCTGAAGTCAGATCCCATTGCAGTGATGGGAATTAAGTCACTGGGGGCTGGTGACTTAGAATGTCCTTATTAAAAAATTACTACCACAACTAACTCTTGGGACTTTATCCCGCAGATATATTTGCAAACATGCTTAATGGTTACTCACTGCAGCATTGTCTACAGTAGCAAAATTTGAAAACAACCCAAACATCTATTGATAGAGGATGAGGTAAATACATTATGGTAAAGTAGTACAATGGAATAGATGTAGCTGTGGAAAAGAATGAAGATTCTAAGTACTAGACAGATCTAGAGATTTACTGTTAGTGAAGAAAAAAAGGAAAAACAAGATCTCAAAGAGTGTTGATGCACTGCAACTTTTGTGAAAAACAAGGACTATTTAGATGTAACTAAGAACAATAGCAACCTAGAGGATTCTTGAACTGGAAAGATGGCAGACAGGGAATAAATAGGGAGCTTTTCACTGTACACCTTTTTTTTTTAATAACAGTTGCTATCTTTTAAACCATATAAATGTATTGATTCTGAAATGAAATTAAAAATTTAATGGATTATGTATATATACACACCTGCATGTATGTGTATGTGTGTATGTGTGTGTGTGTGTGTCCTTGAATATGCATAAATTTTACAAAGGAACCAAAGTTTGGCTGCCTTTTTACTGGGGACAGGATAGGGGCTAGAGTAGGAGGGAAGATCTGTTCTTTGCTATAAACTCTCTTGTACCATTTAGTTTATTTCTTTGAAATACATACTGTAGTAATATATTGAAGGTTTCTAAGTGTCAGATACCATCCAAGCACTTGACACATAGGTAAAAGTAGAAAATAGTGGTCAGACCTGTGGCCTCTAGACCTAGCCTGTGAGGGTTTCAATCTGTGCTGCCTTAACTTGGTGGCTGCATTATTCTGGATAAGTTACTTATAGAGACACAGCGGGTCATGGTAACATGTTTTTGGCCTCACATTAAGCTATGCCTCTGCCTAGCCCTTTACTGCGGCTTTGCAATTACATACACTAGCCACTCACCTCTTTGCTTAAGCCAACTAGGGCTGGGTTTCCTATGACTTATAATCAAACCAGATGAGTTCCAACTGCTTCCATTACAGACAGAAATATTAGTATCTGCATTGTATGGGCGAGGAAATAGAAGCTCCAAGTGAAGCCACCTGGCCGAGGTGAAACCATCTGGTGAGTAAGTGGCAGAACTGAGATGGAACCCCAATCTGTGCGGCTCCAGGACTACGGAACCGCTGGCCAGGGAGAGCCTCAGTTCCCCTTGGTAAACCTTCTTCTCTCACAGTCAGCTGGTGAGAAACCCTTTCACTGACAACAGCTTAGCCAGCCAGGGAGCTATGCGGGTGGTCTACAGCAGGCCCGGAGTAAAGGGGTACAGGAGGGAATCAAGGAGGGTGTACACAGCCTCGGGCCCAGCCTAGAGCACTCACCCAAGCACTCGTTTGCCAATCTCCTCCACCTTCTCCGAGATGGCACCCAGCTGTGCTCGGCCCACAGCAGGCCGAGTCCACAGGTAGGAGTACGCTGGGGAGACCAAATCCTGCAGGCGGCAGATGTGACCCTAGGGGCAGAAGTTATTACCAAAGGCACTGGGGACACGGCTGTGAACACAATCAATGGGGGTGCCCACCTACTCCCTTGGCTTCCCAGACCCCACACCCCCACACCTGTCGCAGCAGGATGATCCTTTCCATGTACACCGGGTCAAGGACAGCTCTGTCTTGCAGCTGACTCCCAAACACTTCCTCCACAAGGGTCTGCAACTTCCCCACCAACTGGTGCCTCTGGGCCTCACTGTTCATCAGCCGCCGGAGGTGCAGCCTATGGGCGAGGTCAAGGGAGCACCCTGAGTTGGTAACCCCAGTCTATCCGAGCCCTCTCCCAAGGGCAGAGGGTAAGGTCTGAAGGAGGATACAGCACATGAGCCCTTCCTGCCACACGCCAGAAGCAAAATTCTCTTTACACTTAGAGAAGGAAAGAGATGCAAGCAAGATCACAGACAGGCAGCCTGACAGTCCCAGGCAACCTGCAGATGTGTTTCGTTTTCAGTGTTTTAAAATGTTAGCTGACATTTTAAGTGAGGAGAATGACAACTAAAAAGCAATTTCTGTCTGCCATGAGATTAGAAGAATCAACTGCCATTACGGAATATTCTGATCAAAGATTTTACAGAAGAATCCTCATCAAAAGGGAAAAATGTCAGAACAGAATTTCAAATTCTCATGGAATCCAGACTTTCTGGAGCCACTGAGGCTAGACTGCCCTGAGATAATCTTTAAGTCTTAAACCAAAAATATCCCCTGAATCAAAAAAATAATTAAAATCACCCATCAGTTCTGTGTTTCTTTCAAAAATTACCTATGTGGGACCAAAAGATCAACAATTAACTCCAAAACAAAAATGATGAGTATGTACAGAGGCAGGGAAGCTAGGTGAAAGGAAATGGAACAACCAGAATGGAAGTAATGAGAAATATTCACACTGTGAAGAACGCTAGCCAAGGTCACTGAGCTACTTGTATAGAAAATGTCAAGTAGGAGTTTACACTGCTGTGTAAATCTTCACCGTAAAAAACACTATTGAAGAAAACATATCCCCTGATGTCTTCCTTATACCAAACAACAGTTTAACTTAATTAGTAAAGTATGTTGACTTTGAGCCTTGGGCTGTTTTAAGATCTATCTGTATGGGATCAAACTGAGAATTGTAACTTCAAAGATTACTTAGGAACCTTAGTGGGGACTGAGTTTATGCTAAAGGGAGAAACAACTCAGAAAAAGAGGGCAAGGATGGTTGCACAACTCGAGGAATGTCATCAACGTTCTTGAATTGCACACACACAAACTGCTGAACTGGCACGTATTCTGCTGTGTTTCTTTTCAACTAGTACCTCTATTGCTATGACAACGACTATGGCTGTCTTTCTTATCACCACTGAAATGACCACAGAAGCTGCCTGATTATAGCAATGTCTCCAGGTAGCTGGCCTCAGCTGTGTTAAGGCTGTGGGCATCAAGCCCTTGCCCCATCTACTCCTCTGTTTCCACTAATCCAGAGCCCCACACCTGTCTTCCTTTCAGCTTCCTCTCATGCTTGGCGGAGGACTGGAGAGGGTCACGGAGTATTTTCCTGTGCTGACTCCATTTCCCCAGAGATACTAGTTTCTTTACACTAAAAAACACAGAAGTACAAGATGTCATGATGCTCCACTCAAGAGATACCCATTATTCACTAGCTCCATGAGCCTAGGTGAGTTCTTCAACCTGTAGATCCTGGTTTTCTTATGTGTAAAACGGTGAAAAATACAGGAGCAACTTCACAGGTTTGATGGGAGAAGGATGGAACGTAGTCAACATCGACTCTCCAGGCATAGGCAAAGGAAGCACTGGCGAGAGCCTGCTTCAAAAGCTGCACTCAGGAGAAAGCAGCAGTGAGCCCCTGGTCCCCCAGGTGCAATCCTGGCCTCTGGCTTTACTGCAAATGCCCTTCAACTGAGACACTTTAAATCACTGTCTACATTATGACTCTAGTTGGAGACTGAACTATCATATAGATGCCACAATACAATGCTTATGTGTCTTCTTGGCTGGATGAGTCAGGGTGACTGTAAAAGGAAGATGCCCCCCTCCACGCTTTGGCTGTTATCAGAATCCATGCAAAGGTGTGGTCAGGAGCATAATAGCAAAAAATAAAAAATCCACACCCCACTGCTGTCGAATTCGTTTCGACTCAGTAATGCTATACGACAGAACTGCCCAACAGGTTTCCAAGGAGAGGCTGGTGGATCGCAACTGCTGACCTTTTTTTAGTTAGTAGCTGAGCTCCTGACCACTGAGCCACCAGGGCTCCAGGAACATCATGGTAATGATAAAAAGAGAGAAAGTGCTCCGTGAAGGGGAGGTATTGTTTTTATCATTAGGAACCTAACAGTACTGAGAAACGCCAACGCCTGCCCTTCACGGAGCACTTTCTTTGTATGAGTACTTTTATGCAATATTTACTAAAACTTTTGGAAACCCTGGTCCTGTAGTGGTTAAGTGCTACAGCTGCTAACCAGAAGGGCAGCAGTTCAAATCCACCAGGTGCTCTATGGGGCAGATCTACTTTGTCCTGTAGGGTCACTATGAGTCGGAATCAACTCAACAACACTGGGTTTGGTGTTTTTGGTGTTGCAAGAGCTGAGTACTGTTATGAGCCTCATTTAAGAATCTGAAGCTTGAAAAGTGTAGGTGACTTACTCAAGGTCACAGAGCTATTAGGCAGCAGGGCTCAAAACTGGCTGTGTGTGACTCGGGAGTTCACGCTTCACCACTGCACTACCCCATGTGTGCTCTCCCACCATCAGCAAGAAAGCCTCTTCTCCACCAGTGATCATCCTGACAGAGAACACAACAAAGAGTCCCTGGTGGAACAGGAGGTAAGCATGGTGCAGAACTCCAACTCTAGTAAAAAGATCGCAGCTCATGGTGTGACAGCCGGAGGGTCCCTGAAGACATGATCCCTGGACTTTTAGGCCAGAAGTGAAATCATTCTAGAAGCCAACTCTTTAGACAAAGGCTGGACTGACCCTAAGACGTAAGATGATACTGGAGAAAAGTGTGCTTCTTAGCTTGGGCAGCTACAGCAGACAAACCATGCAGCTCCTGTCTGGAGTTGAGACGAGAAGACAGAAGGGGTCAGAAGCTTGTTGAACAGACACAGGAAACACAGAGTGGAGAGGGGTGTGCTATCACAGTGAGGAGAGCAACTAGGGTCACATAATGATCTGTGTCTCAGTTTTCGTATGACAGATGGACTTAAGTTGTAAACTTTCACTTAAAACACAATGAAAAACTTTAAAAAGAGCCTTTTCTCCATGTTCCCGACTCACCTGTTGAACTCTGGAAGCTTCTCCAGGTCCAGGAGGGCTGAGTGGCAAGTGATCCGGGTCAGGTCAAACTGTGCTACCAGCTCCGGCAAGGTCCTGCCCATCTGGTTCTCTGCAAGTGAGGCAGGCCTGGCTGCTCACCTCCCTCCTTTCCCCTAACTCCCCCTCCCTAGGCCATGGAAGTCAAACCAGGGCCTTTCCAATGCAACGGTGGCAGCTAAGTAAGCTCTGCGCTCCCCAATCCACCTAAACCAGAGAGATTCCACTTCTAGCCACTTTACGTCTCAAGGGACTGAATCAGCTTTTTTTTTTTTTTTTTTTTTATCAGAAGAGATTTTGCTACTAAGGAAAAAAGCTAGAAAACAATCAAACTAACTTTCATCACCCTCAAAGATATCACCTGTTAAGTAGCTCACCCTGCTGCCTGGTTATGCCCGAGAGACCCTGATTCTACCAGGTTTGGATGGGGTCTGAGCGTTAGTACATTTCACAAGCTGTCTAGGTGACTCCAAAGTGGAGCCAGGGGTGAGAACTGCCGTGCTAGGAGCTGGTTCTCACGAGCAGCAGCTCTGTCTCACACTGCCGACAGCACTGCGGTCAAGCACAGGCCTAAAGTGAGCTCTGGCCCTTACTAGTTGTGTGACTGTGGCAAGTTACTTGACTTCTCTGAGCCTCACAATCCTATTACAGATAGTAGGGACAATCAACAGCTACCTCTCCGGATGTATACAGAGCAGAATAAATGGTAAGCAGACAGTTACTGCCACATTTTCAGACACCTCTGCAAAGAAGCCATCCTATTCAGTGCCTCTTCGAGGTTTGGGCTCTAAGTCAAGGGAACAAGGGCAAGGACTCAGCTCGGAATAAACTCGAGTCCCGTGCTACTAGTAATACTGCTGCTATACATAATACTTGTAGTAAAAGTATAACATAATTTTAATAATCACAGCACCTATCATTTTTTTTTGTGCTTATTATGTGGCAGGTGGCAAAGCTGCCTGAACCAAAGCCCACGCTCTTCACTGCCATGCTCTCTGGCCACTGTACCCTCTCAGGTGAGTAGATACCTGCAAACCCAGAGCCGCAGTTGGTGATGATGTCAAGCAAAGCATCTGGCAGGAAGCCAGCAGTGGCGAAATGCTCCAGGAAAATGTCCCCCTGCCGTTTAGACAGCTTGCTGCCATCCTTGTTGAGGAGCAGGGGCAGGTGAGCAAAGAGTGGCGGCTGCCAACCGAGGGCCTGGTAGAGCAGCAGGTGCTTGGAGGTAGAGACGAGCCACTCAGAGCCCCGCAGCACGTGGCTGATGCCCATGTGGTGGTCATCCACCACGCAGGCCAGGTGGTACGTGGGGAAGCCATCACTCTTCAGGATGACGGGGTCTCCCTCCACACTGGCCACTTCGTGCCGAGTCCAGCCATACACTAGGTCCTGGAAGACTGGTGCCTCCTCCTCCAGACGGAACCGGACAGCAGGCTTGGGAGCTTCAGCCAACTTCTGGGCCACCTGCTTCTGGGTCAGGTTCCGGCATCGATTGTCATACCTGTTGGGAAGCAGAGCAGCATCATGGCCTGGGGAAGAGGTGACAGGCATGTGTCCTGGCTGTTTCTGAAACCTGTATGGCTTCAAGTCATTTACCTTTCTGAGGTGCTGCTTCCCTCACGAATGGCGATAATGATAACACCGCCATGAGGGCACACTAAGTGACATAACATAGTGGACAGACAAGAATGTTTGCCTATAACTCATTTATTCCCCTTTCTCCCTGGCTAATGAGGAAATGTCAAAAGGCACAGTTCCAGGGGCTAGACCAGAATTGTGCAATCCTATTTCCCTAAACCAGTAGCCAGTCCAGCGGGCAGGCGTTATAGATAAAACTGTCTCCCCCAAATACATGCTATAAATCCCAACCCCGATTTAGAGCCCTGGTGGCACAGCACTTAAAAGCTCAGCTGCTCACCAAATAGTCAGCAGTTGAAACCCACCAGCTGCTCTTTGGAAACTCTATGGTAGGGGCAGTTCTACTCTGCCCTAGGGTCACTACAGGCTAGAATCAACTCAACAGCTACAGGCTTTTTTTTCCCCTGGTTTACACCTGTAGTTATAATCCCATTTGGGAATGGGGTTTGTCACGTGAATGAAGCAGGATTAGTGTATGGTTGTGTCTTGAGTCAATCTCTTCTGATATAAAAAGGGCAGATTAGACATAGAAAGGCAAGCAGAGATGGGGGAAGACAGACGCCACACCACATGAAGATCACCAAGGAACCAGGGACAGGAGCCGAAGAGACAAGCACCCTTCTCCAGCGCTGACAAAGAAGAAGACTTTCCCTAGAACCAGCACCCTGAATTTGTACTTCCAGCCTCCTGAACTGTGGGAAAATACATCTGTTTGTTAAAGCCACTCACGTGTGGTATTTCCGTCATAGCAGCATTAGATAACCAGACAGCAGGCGATACAGGAAATAATACTGGAATCATTATTGCCTGTTCTTGGGCTGGACTCACAAGGATGCATCGACTAGGCCCTGAGGTATTCTTAGCAAATTATGTTTTAGGGAAACTTTCACCTAGACAAGCCAATCAAACAGAACACAAGAAGCTCCACTCTTACCTTTTCTATTCACATTTAGCGAATAGAAAATTTGCTGGACCAATGAAAACCCTCCTGTCATTACTGAAACCTGTACCAATGACTGTTAAGAAAGAAGATTCAAAACGTAGGAATGCAGTTCCTAGTCAATCTGTGAGAAGGTGAAGCTTTCAATAGCTTTGCCCAGTAGTAATGTCAATCGATACTGATGATTCTGTCACCATCCTTGGACTCAGGCAGACACGGCTGTGGCAACAGGCGTGTCTGTCTTCCCATTCTTGCCTACCCTGTAACACTTCCTTGGACTCAGACATGGCTTTAGTAGCCTCCCTGTCTGCTTTCCCACTTTTGCCTCTTTGAAAAATGCCAGGTAACCTTTTCTTCTTGCTCTACTCAACTCGGATGATTTTTTCACCCCACAACAGAAGTAAGCTCATCCTAGTCAATGTGAATCAATAAAAAGTTTGCCTGGGGGAAGAGACTGGGAAAGGTTTTCTGTTTTTCTCTGAAAACAACAGAAAGCCTGAGAGAGAAAGAGAGAGAGATCGTGAGTGCACAATTTCCCCATCTTTTTTGTCCTTGTGAAGACACACTGCCTGGAGCTGCTGTGGGCACCGGTAACTAAGAGGGGGAAGCTAAGGGACTCAGAGAGAGGCCGTGACGGAGCCCTGCTGTCTCTAGGCTGCTGGTTTCATCCTGGGCTGCTCCACCTCCGTGCTTTCCACAGCGTGAGGATATCCACACTGGGTTACCTGCACCTGGGGATTTACAATGCGGTCTGGGGACCCCTACTGTCAGCCTTACCTGAACACTCAGCAGAAATGCAGATGCTAAACCTACTCAATCAAAGTAAGACAGAAAACACAGTCTCAATAAAAACATAATCTATAACAACCAAAGGAATTCAGCAAAGGAGAGGAACAAAGGAAATGTTAGCACCACAGAAAAGTCAGTGCAAAGTGACAGGAGTAGACTCATTCCCATCAACAGTTACACTGATGGTGAATGACCTCAGTGCACCCAGAAAAAGACAGAGTCACAGAACAGATCAAAAAACAAATTTAAAAAACCCAGAATTCGTTAGGCTGAAGCCCAAGCCTCCTCCCCCATCCATTCCCAGAGCGACCAAGTCAAAATGTTTTCTCTGCCAGCTACTCCTGAAATTCCATTCAAATGAGACAAGCTGCCCGGGGCCAACTAGCTATCACTTCTTTCCCATAGGCTCAACTCCACTGAAATGAAACCCCCTTATGTTAATTAAGTAACTTTAATCATCCACAACCCCATAGGCTACTTGCCATGACGTAGTCACAGCTACTTGCTGTTTTCAGCGCTGTCCTCAATAAGGTCCGCCTGCCCCCTTTATAAACCCCCAACCCCCAAGCCAGCGTGCAGTTCTACAGACTCCCATCTGAGAACTCTGTAAAGATGCCCAGGATGCAAATAAACTTTTCCTTTTCTTTCTTCTCCTCTCTCTGGTTTTTCCTATACATGCTTTCGATTAAGTGAAACTCATTGCACCCAAAAATCTCTAACAGAATTCATCAATATGCTGTTTACAGGAGACACCTTAGAAATCAAAACACCGAGTACTAATATAATGACTGATACACTGACCAGTGGAACAGAATTGAGAACCCAGATGTAAATCCATCTACCTACATTGACCTAATCTTTAATAAGTGTCCAAAATCCATCAAATGGGAAAAGGACAGTCCTTTTAGTAGATGGTGCTAGCAAAACTTGACATCACCTCTAACATGGAGAAAACTGGAGGGCATCATGCTGAGGGAAATGAGTTAATCACAGAGGGACAGGTGTGGTGTGAGACCACTACTGTGACAATGTTTACACAAAGAAACAATCTTTGATGGTTACCACAGAGGGGAAGAGTGGGGATTGAAAAAAATAATAATAATTTAAGAAAAGAAATACAGAATCTTAGGCTGCACTCTAGACCTACCGAGTCAGACTACATTAACTGGATCTCCAGGTGGTATGTCTGCATGTTCAAGCATGAGACACTCTGGTTTTAACCTTTTACTGGGTATCCTGTTACCCGTACCCAAAAGCATCCTGATGTATACACATAAAGCCGGTTAAGCCCAGGGTCTGACACAGTGCTAAGTATTCAGTTACATGGCTGTATGGTTTCCATGGTGAGGCTCGACCATAAGTTAAAGCATCTCTATCAGCAGGCAAGCAGATAGTTTATACTAAAAAAGCAATCCTGCAGGGTATGTCATGGCCTTGTGTAAACACTTCAGCCCTTGCCCAAACAGTATATTGAAATGGAAGTTTCTATGCCACAATTCCACTGGGAGTACACACTAGTCAACGGTCACTGGGTAAAACTACAAACTGAAACCCTGTGAAAATGCCAGTACTACCCAAAGCCACCTAAAGACACAATGTGACCCCAACCCAAATTCCAACAACATTCTTGACTGAAATGGGAAAACACACCACTAGCTTTATATGGAAAGGAAAAGAACCCAAATAGCCAAAGCAATACTGATGGGAAAAGTAGTCAGCTTCACACTCCTCAATGACAAAACACACTATACAGCCCCAGTAATTCAAACAGCCTGGTACTGGTTCAATGACAGACACACAGACCAACGGAATAGCACTGAGAACTCAGAAATAAATCCATTCATCTATGAGCAGCTGATTGTCTGACAAGGAGTCAAAGTGAATTCAACAGAGAAGCAGCAGGCTCTTTAACAAATGGTGCTGGCAAAACTGGATTATTTATTTGCAGAAAAATGAAATAGGATCCACATCTAATACTATACATAAGAACTAACTCGAAATGTATCAAAGGCCTAAATGTCAAAGCCAAAACTATAAAGTTCTTGGAAGACGGTATGGGGAAAAAACTATGGGACCTAATTTTTTTTTTCAGTACTAGATTATCAAACAACTATAAATGCACGGGCAACAGAAGACAAGTTAGATAAACGGGTCTCCTAAAAATTGAATACATATGCTCATCAAAAGACTTTATCATAAGAGTAAAAAAGGAAACTAAAGATTGGGAAAACATCTTTGGGAATGATTTACCTGCTAAGTGTTGAACCTCCATATATAAAGCTTCAACAGCAGAAAGACAAACAGCCCAATTAAAAAAATGGGCAAAGGACTTGTACAGACACTTCACCAGAGAGGTCACTGAAGCAGCCAACAAACACACGCAAATATGCTCATGCTCACAGCTGTCAGAGAGATGCACATCAAAACCACAATTAGCTAACATTTCACCCCTACAAAAATACGGCAGTAAACAAGAAAACAACAAATGCTGGCAAGGTTGTGGAGATGCTAGAACCCTGCTTTACTGCTGGTAGGGCTGTAAACTGCGTGACTATGGAAAACAGTACGGCACTTTCTCGCAAGACTAGAAACAGAAATATCCTGTTGTTATTGTTAGGTGCTGCTGAGTCGGTTTTGACTCATAGCTAACTGTCTCATACAACAGAATGAGACACTGCCCAGTCTTGTACCATCTCCACAACTGTTTTTACGCTTAAGCCCACTGTTGCAGCCACTGTGTCAATCCATCTCACTGAGGGTCTTCCTCTTTTTTGTTGACCCTCCACTATACTGAGCATGATGTCTTTCTCCAGGGACTGATCCTCCCTGACAACACGTCCAAGGTATATAAGACGCAGCCTCGCCACCTTTGCTTCCAAGGAGCACTCTGTTGTGCTTCTTCCAGAACTGATCTGCTTGTTCTTTTGGCGGCCTGTGGTACATTCAACATTCTTCTTAACACCACAATTCAAAGGCATTAATTCTTCTTCTGTTTTCTTTGGAAAGTGTCATGGTTCCAGGGGAGTCTGATGAGGTCTCACTGGCCCTTGAAAATCTGGGGGAGAGGGTGTGTGGCAGAGAAGGGCACCCCAAGGCGTCCAGTGCAGTAATGCAATGGATCCCAGAGAAGCCAGCAAAAGCCCTGGGAAGAGTTCTCTTTTCTTTGTGAAGGGCAGGGCACCCTGGAAAGGGTTCACCCTGAGAGAAATATGCTATGATCCAGCAGTCCCAGTCCTAGGTATGTTTAGTTTCTGGAGAACTTACGGTAAACAAAATTCAAATTTCTAAAAAAACCTAGACTTACTGGGCTTGTGGAATCGAGGGAACCCTAAGACTACGGCCCTGGGATACACTTAAAACTTGGATCTCAAACCACTCCCAAAGGTCACCTGTCACCCAAGGCACAGTGGCTCATAAAATAAATAATACCACTCACAAGCACTGTGTGCCTCTAACCAATCATCTAAAGGAGACCTAACAGTCAACCTCTACCCAAGGCCAAAGATGAGAAGGCAAGGAGGAACATGGAAGCTACAGGATGGAAACAGACTAATCAGGACAGAAATAACAAGAACGTGGGTGCACTGTGAAAAGGGTAATCAATGACACAGCAGAAAGTCTACAGACATCATTAAATAACCTACATTACTAAGTACATTTTCTCCAAAGTCACAGTAACCTATTTTTTAAAAATGTGTAAATTGACAAAACCTTAAAAACCAAAACAAAAAATAAAAACTACAAACTGACTCTGCTGTTCCACTCCTAAGAATGTATCCCACAAACAGGCTGACACATGCAGTGACGTGTGTCAATATCCATCACAGCTCTCTCCTTATAAAGTAAGGTAAGTGACACAAATGTTGATTAGTAAGGAACTGGTTAAATTATAGGCCCTGGGGTGCTACAGAAGCATTAGAAAAAAGTATTTCGTGACATAGAATGATCCTCATGATACGAAGTGGGAATGGTACATTGCCCAGTATTGTGGGCAAGATTGAGCAAGGACAAAAGAAAAGACCATGAATGATCCATCCATGTACTGAATGTTTCTGGAAGACAGAAAATTATCACACTAGTTACCACTGGAGCGGAAAAATGAGTGACCAGTGTCAGGGGTGGGAAGACAACTTTTCAGTAGATATCCTGCTAGAACCTTTAAACAGTCAACATGAAAACAACCTTACCTACTCAACATGATACCAAAACTAAACCCACTGTGTTCACATCGATTCTGACTTATAGCAACCCTATAAAACACAAGAAAACTGCTTCAAGACGGTTTCTAAGCTGAAAAACTTTATGGAAGCGGAGTGGCTGGTGAGTTCAAACCACCAGCCTTTCAGTTGGCAGCTGAGTGCTTCAACCACTGCACCACCAGGGTTCTTACACAACACAATGAATAATGAAAATTAGTCTACACGTTCTGCCTGAGACCCACTATGGTGAGCAGCTCCCAGTACAGCCTCCCATGCACCCATCTCCTGATCCTTAATAAGCCATTTAGGTCCCCTTCCCTGGAGTACGGCCTGAACCCGATGAATTACTGCTAATGAAGAGAATACAACAAAAGTGAGGTCCCTTCCAAGATTGGGTCACACTAAGATTCTAGCTTCCTCTTGCTTGCCGTCTCTCACTCTTTCCCTGGCTCACTGTGAGAATCAGCTGCCATACTGTGAGCTGCCACGGGGAGTGGCCCCCGTGATGAGGAAGTGATGTTTCCAGGAAACAGCAGTGGGGTCCTGAGGCAGACGACAGCCTTCTGAGAGAAGCTGGAAGTGGAGACGAGAGAACTGCAGGCCCTGAGAAGAACCCTGAGCCAAGAAACTTGAAAGGCATGCCCAGACTCCCGGCCCACGCCAACTGTGAGATAACACATGCGGTTTAAGTTACTCAGTTTTCGGTAACTTTATACACCAACAGCTAGCTAACACACCCAACTTTCGGGAGACACCCAGGAGAGGCTGGGCTCTTACCGGGGTGTCTGGTGGTTCCTCAAGGCCTCCTTCTTCAGGAGCTCCAGCCGCTGTGCGGAGCAGAAGCAGGGGTAGGCAGCTCCAGTCTTCAGCAGTGCTTCTGTGGCCTGGGCATACAGCTCCAGTCTCTGAGATTGCTGATAGGGCCCGGCAGGGCCTCCTCGGCGGGGACTCTCATCAGGGGGAATGCCTGGAACATAGGTGGACAGACTAATCCTCAGGAAATAATAGCTGAGACCCACACAGCACTCACAGCCCAGCGCCTTGCATGCTTTACAAATATGTTAAAGCTCTTAATCTTTACAGCAATCCATGATGCTGGTACTACTGTTTCCATTTTATAGAAGAAAAGGCAAGCATGGAGAGGTTAAGTAATTTGGTCAAGGTCACTTGCATTGTGGAGTACAGATTCAATGTGAGGTGATTCAGTTGCATTGTCCATGCTCTCAACCGTACGTCCTGTCCATCTAAACTTTTTCTGATTGAAGGAGAAAGCAGCCATGGCCTGGGGCCACATGACTTGGCCCTGGCTGGTCTTCTGCCTCTGCCACTCACTAGCAGTGACAAGAGATCCTGCAGCACTGAAGGCAAGTGAGGGCCCGGCGCCCTGCCAGGCTGCTTTCACGCTTCATGACCTCAGGGAAGTCGCAAAACCACCTACCAGGTAAGTGGTATTATCATCCACGCTCTGCAAGAGGAAGCCGAGGCACAGAGGTGCTTTGTTCTGTCACGTGGCCAAAGTTACGGGGTAGAAGCATGGCACTGAGTCCATGGGCTTAACTACTTGTTGCATTCCCACTTCATGTGACTTAGCTTTCCTAAGCCCCAGTCTCCTTTTCCAGAAAGCGGAGCTTATAGCCTACTGTGCAGTAATTCTGAAGACTCAGCGCATCAGAATTACTAAGTGCTTGGCCCAGAGGCTAACACCTAACAGAGCTTCAGTGCACACTGCCAGAGTCAAGATGACTTACCATGGGGTTTCATTCTGAGGGCTCTAATTCAATTCAGACTTAAGTCAAATACCTCTTTTTTTTTCATTATTACTGCCATTTATGATCTGTATCTTTATAGATCCAATCTTTATCTTCGGGGGTTGGAAATATTACACATAAACTTACAAATTTTAATACATATGGACATAAAAAAAGACACAAGTCACTTAAAAAATAAAAAGTGGACGGCCTTCTTCAACAAATGGTGCTGGCAAAATTGGTTATCCATCTGCAATAAACTGAATCAAGATCCATATCTTACACCTTGTACAAAAACCAACTCCAACTGGATAAAAGACCTAAATATCAAACCTAAAACGATAAAGCTCATCCAAGAAAAGGTAGGAACAACAATGGAAGTTTTAATACACAATGAGGACAGACTCCAAAATCTGTCAAAGAAACCTCAATCAACAGAAGAGAAAGTAGATAAATGGGAGCTACTAAGAACCAAACACTTTTGCTCATCCAAAGACTTTATTAATAGAATTAAAAGAACACCCACAGAGTGGGAAAAAATATTTGGCAACTCTATGTCAGATCGACGCCTGATCTCCATAATCTATAAGATACTACAAAATATCACTAAGAAGAAGATGATCCATCCAATTGAGTGATGGGCAAAGCAGATGGACAGACACTTCACTAAAGAGGAGATCCCGGCAGCCAAAAAACACATGCGGACATGTTCACGATCTTTAGTCATTAAAGAAATTCAAATCAAGACAACAATGAGATACCATCTCACCCCAACAAGATTGGCCATGATCCAGAAAACACAAAACAACAAATGCTGGACAAGCTGTGGAGAAAGTGGAACCCTCCTACACTGTTGGTGGGGTTGCAAAATGCTCCAGCCTCTTTGGAAGGCAATCTGGCGCTTCCTTAAAAAAATGGATATCGATATACCACTTGACCCAGTAATTCCACTACTTGGAATATATCCTACAGATTCAAGGCCTTTTACACCAACGGACACATGCACCAGAATATTTACCGCAGCACAGTCCACGATAGCAAAAAGATGGAATCAACCCAGATGCCCAACAATAATAGGTAAACTATGGTACATATACTCAATGGAGCACTACGCAATGATAAAGAATAATGATGATTCCAGGAAACATCTCCTAACCTGGTTTCAACTGGAAGACATTATGTTGAGTGAAAGTAGTCAGCGACAAAAGGACAAATACTGTATGAGACCTCTACGATAAGACCTCAAAAACAGACTTGTGTATAGAAGAAAAGACTCTTTCACAGCTGCAAGGGAGGGGGGAAGGGTTTAGCTTAGATAGTGACTATAAATCTAGTTGGGAGAAAGCGGTGATAGCACACATTAGAAACAAGAACAACAATAAGTGGACTTCAGCATAACTTGAGTACTCCTTCCATCTTAACTCAATACTGCAAGGATAGAGTAGCTGGGGCGGGGGGCGGGGGACCATGCTCTTAGGTGAATTCCAGGCCAATTGGCACAACTAGCATTTTGCTAAGAGAGCTCTCTGCACCCCACATTGGTGAGTGGCATCTGGGGTCTTAAAAGCTGCCAAGCTGCCATCCGAGGACACAGCAAATGGTACCAAGTCAGCAGGAACGGATGCTGAGGACCAAAATGACATGCGGTAAAGACAACCGAGAAGACAGAGAGACCCACAAGAGTGGGTGCCTACATCGACTTGGGACCGGAAGAACCGGATGGTGCCCGGGCACCACCAGTGATAGCCACGATGGAGCTCACAGAGAGGAGTCTCACTGGCAACACAAGAATAAAAAGGGGTGTATCATGAGATCTCCACTAAAAGACCTCAATTGATGGTCCAGCGGTTTTGGGGTTCCTCTGAGAGCATGGCCCCCTGCCCTGATACTGCCCTTTCCCATAATTTATAACAAAGGTCCACTCTTTGGACAGGAATGGATTGGACTTGGCAACGTAGAGTGACCACATATTGGAAGCACTTTGTGGTTATAAACATCTACAGGATTTCATCTTGGTGACCTCTGGCTGGAGGAAGGGGAGTGGACGGAGAGGAGGGGAAAGGAGGCTGTTGGGAGGATGAGACATGTATGGAGCAGAGAGGAATAGTGTGCAGTCACCGGACAGGGAGAGCAGTGGAAGCTGCATATAGGGGGGCATGTAAATTTATACATGAATGTACATTTTCACTCAGTTATGTTAAATAAAAAAAAAAAAGTGGACGGCCTTAAGTGCAGTCATTCGTACCTCTAACACATCCTAAGTTGGGAACTACCTATGTACTAAATTCAAGGTTCAGTTTCCTCAGGCCACACAGGAGGAAATGAACTGTAAGTGTTCCCAATGGAGAGTACAGGTGCTAGAAATGAACTGAGGACAGAGTTTCTGCCCTGTAAGAGCTTTCCAATGAATTATGAAAACAAGGACGCGCTTACCTCTGTTGTCTCCGAGGCTACCACAAATGGAAGGCAGATCGGCCTTGCACAAGTGGCCTCATACATTTCAGGGCCTCATTTCTTAGCTGTGAGAGAAGATCACATGCTAACTGCTCTTATTTAGCTCCCTACCTCCATGGGCCTCAGTGTCTTATTAGAAAAGAGGGATGGGTAAGGTAAGTGTGGGGGTCCCTTCTCAATCTAACCTTAAACTAGTCTCTTCAGTATGTTTAACATTTCTTGGAACGTTGCAGGGGTTAAAAGGGACTTCCTCAAACGATTTGGAAACACATTCACACAAAAACCTGTACAGAATTGTTCACAGAAGCATCAGTCAGAGTAGCCAACAAGGGAAACAACCAAATTCACACTGACGGATGAACGGATCAACAAAACACAGTCAACAGAACATAGTGATTCAACCCTGAGAGTATGGCCCCCAGAAACCCTTTAAGTTCAGTAACGAAGTCACTCCTGAAGTTCATTCCCCCTTCACCTGAAGATTAGACAGGTGCAGAAAATAAAACAAGACTCAAGGGGTATGCCAGCCCATAGGCAAGACCTAGACGGCAGCTGGGGTCAGGGAAGCTGGTAATGGGGAATGCAAAGTTGAGAAGGGAATGCTGACATATCAAACAATAAGTATAAAACAGTAAGTATACCAAATGGGTTTTTTAAAAAAATAAATGTTACTGCGATTTGAGTACAAGTCTATAATCCATATCAACTAGCTATATAATGTGTACCAACTGTTTAAAAAGCAGCTAGTTTGTTCTGTGACCCTTCACCTAAAGTACAATAAAAATATTTACATATATAACACTATTGAGCAATAAAAGAGAATGGGCTATTGTGTGTGCTACAACACAGATGAACCTTAGTGCATTATGCTAAGTGAGAGAACCAGATACAAAAGGCCACGTAGCATGTGAATCCAAGATGAAATGTCCAGGACAGGAAAGTGCACAGATAAAGAGGAGATCAAGAATGAGGTTTCTTTTGTAATGATGAGAATGTTTTGAAATTAGTAGTGATGGCCGCATCGTGAATACACAAAAAAACCAGTGTCGTGTACCTTTAAATAGTGATGTAATGGGAAACACAGCTCAAAAAAAGAAAGAAGAAAAAACAGAAAAGAAAAAGAGTGACTCTCCAGGTGAGGAGAGGCAGAGGTCAGCCTCTTTCAGAAGGCCTGGACATCTGCCCCGTGCCTTGCCATGATGCTGGGGAGCAGAAGCTATGCCTGGGGTGGCAGGACTCAGTCACTGCTATGCCCCTCGCACTCAGCAGAGCACCTGCCATGCAGGAGGCACTCCATGAATCCTGGGGCTACACAGCACCATGGGGTTCAGCTTCTGGCAGTCTCTCCACCGTCGCACATCTGCCGTCACTCTTGTGATCATCACACTTGGACCCCCCCCACTGGCTTCCTTGCTGCTCCCAAATACACCCAGCACTTTGGTTCCCGTGGGCCCTCACATCCGCTCCTCCCTCTGCTTTAAACATTGTCCCTTTACCCCAAAGCAAGTCTCTGCATCACAGTCACCTTTTCAGAGGAGCCCCCCAGTGTAAGAGCCACCCACGGTCCCCTAAAACTCTGTTATCTTTCCTTAATGGCATTTAACATCACATTTGAAACTAATCTTTAATTAAGAAATTAATCTTTAATTAAGAAATCATTGTAATTAACTGATTGACTTACTCAGGACATGGTCTTTGTTCAATGTGCTATCTCCAGCACAGAGAATAGTACCCGGATCATAGCAAGTGATCTTGTTGAAGAAATTCCTGTTATTTAATTAACCGCAACTGAGTATCTTCCATAAATTCTCAGTAACAGAAAAGAGAAATGCAACCTGTTTCTGCCCTTTAGGAACCCTGAGTGCAGTGAATAATTTACTTGAGATTAGACCAGACATCTCAGAATGGCCTTGGATTTTTCCATAGGAATCATACTCTTCCCTTGTCATACTTGTCCATACAGCCAGGAAACTGTTGACCCAGGATACAAACACACTCCTTTGTGTCAGCTTAGCTGTCCTCATGGTTCAACTGCCAGGAGACTCACTTGAGAAGCTGCATGGGGCCTCTGTCTGCCTCATACATAGTACTTAGCCCAGATTTGACAATGGGGGTATGCATAAAAAACCCTAGATCTATGGCCCCTCTGGGAAAATCAGGAGACGTGACAAGCATGGCCAGCACTCCCCAGTGAGAACAAGAGGCTGCAGCTCAGAGACGTGGCCTCCTCTGGGAAAGGCATGGTTTCTCCTGCTCACCACAGGCCTCGTCCTGCCAGTCCTATTTCACACCTGGCCTCTGTCCCCTGCCGAGTCCCTGTGGAGACTGGACTGGTAACACTGTCTGAGTACAGCCTTGGACTTTTGCTGCAGAGAGCTTAACATCTTTCTGGGTTGCATCTGAAAATTCATGTGTGCATGTGCCCATTTCTCCAGGAGGCCTCCGTTTTCCAGCCTGAGCCCTAGGAGCAGCACCACAGCCTCTTCCTTTACACCTCGTTCCCTCCCTGGAGAAGGAAGAGTCCTGCCCAGCAGCCTCACCTGCCCACTCCAGCATGTCCTCAATATTCTCCGCCGCCCCAGGCACAAGGCGCGTTTGGTCTGTGTCTTCCAGCCTCAGGATGAAGCTTCCTCGGTGCTTCTTGGCAAAAATGTAGTTGTACAGGGCAGTGCGGAGGCCACCCAGGTGCAAGAAGCCTAGTGGAAGAAGAGAACACCAAAGACAGGGCAGATGAGCTGGCAGGCCTCAGCTGAATACAAGTAGACTGCCTCCAACAAATCCCCCAAACAGATGTACCTGTCCCATCTCTCTGGCCAACATCCAATCAGATCCCCACAGAAGAGAAACAAGGTGGTGGATTCGTTCTAGTCCCTAAGCCTGGAAGTAAAAGACCACCTAGGCTTTGAAGCATGTCATTTCATAAAAAGGCTCCTACTTTCCCAAACTGCACCAGTTACTCTGCCCTGACCTGCAGGGGGCACTGAAAGCAGTAGTGAGCTCCTCAAGGCAAAGTTCCATAGGAAGGAGGAGGTGCAGAAGCATGTTCACAGAAGCCACATCACACGTGCATTTAACTTGTGAATTCAATGATGCTGAGTCAACTGCAAGTTTCATTTTATATCTATACCTCATGCACTGACTGTTACGTTTACATACAAGTGTGATAGTAAGTTACTGTATAGAACTTTTTAAAACTCACATTGTATTTTGTTTTTGGTGAAAGTTTACCTAACAAATTAGGCTACTACTTAACAATTTACACAAACTGTTCAGTGACACTGGTGACATTTTTCACAATATAGAAACACTTTCATTAATTCCTTTGTTTTGCTTCCAGCAATCTGGCTTCTCTGTGCCTTTACCCTTTTACCTTTAATTGTTGACAGTATGGTCTCATGTGAATGATTTTTTTACCCATTACTTAGCAAAAGGGTGACCTCAGAGTGTGGTTCTGGTTTAAAGTTTATAGAATATCTGAAGGCAACAGTCTTAGGGAGTCCTCTGGTTTCAGCTGGACCAGTGAGTACAGACTTTTTAAGAATCTTTCTGGTCCATGTTTCTGTTTACACTTTCACATATAAATCCACATGTCTGCATTTACAAGGCAAACAGATTGGCTTTTTCAAGGTAATTTTGCCTGTTTGAGAATTTCATTTACTAAGTCTTGGCTTTTAAACTCAAGCCATTAAGTAACATTCAATTCCACTACACTTTTTTTACAGCCAAGTTTAAACCCTACGATCTTAACTTTTCCATCCTTCCTGTGGAAATGACTGACAACAGTCATTTTCCAGGGCTGTCATTTCCCTCATGCCACCTTCTCTGACCTAGCCCATGGTTGTAAAGCTCCACAATGAGCTTGTCTGCACTTACAGACACAGGAGGCAGCATGGAGGAAGAAAAGCTCCTCTGGGCTCATAGACTATGCATACGACCTTGGTGTGAGTAATTTCAAGGGCACTACAAAATGGGTCTGTTCAGTGGCACTGGGCTTCAGGAGTCCCCAAGATATGACACAGAAGGCCCAGTGACTGAAAGCAAAACCTCTTCCATCACACAGACCTGGACTCAAGTTTGGTACCCACCACTTACTACTTGCTACCCTGTGGGCCCACCACTCATCTATCTGTCACACTGTGGTGGCTTGAACATTGCTGTGCCACTGGAAGTTATCTTATTGGTATTTCAAAAACCAGCAGTTATCCGTGGTGGACAGGTTTCAGCAGCTTCCAGACTAAGCGGACTCAGAAGAAAGGCCTGGCAGTCCACGTTCAAAAATTACCCACGTCCAAAAAATTAGCCCTATGGATCACAACTTGTTCTGAAAGGGCATCACATGTGGGAGAGAACCAATGAAAACAAAGGAAATTCTCAGTTTGATGGACTGACACAACCACTGCCACAATGACTCAAACACACCAACAATCATGATGTTTCCTTATATCATAGTCACGAAGAATAGAAACCGACTTGACAACCCAGTGACACCCCTAGAACATGCTACCTAACTTGCACAATCCTCAACTGTCTCATCTATTAAAGAGGGATTATAAATTAAAACAAGAAATCTTCCTTAGGATGCTGTTGTACAGACTAAATGCTGATCAAAGTACATCCTCAATTAATTTTAGCTGTTTATTTATGTTGCTTGCTACTTCTTTTATCTGTATGCAGTCAGCAGCCTTTCCTGCCAAAAAAAAAGGCCTTTCCTTTGCTTTTCCTGCAAATTAGCAAAGAAATAAGAGTAACCATAACAATGCATCTACTGTGTATTAGTTTTTACATGCATCATACTCTACTAAACACCTAAAACTGCACTGGCTGAACCCCACGAGGCAGATATTATTACTATTATCCCTGTTTTACAGACAGTAAAACTGAGGCTCAGAGTGGTTAAGTGCCCAAATCACACAACTAGGAACTGACAAAGCTAGAAATTTGAACCCAGACAACTTTAGGCTTTAGCATCTAATCCCTACACAAGTGCTACTCAAAATATGGTGCACAAAGCATTGTTGGTCTGCAAACCACTGCCAGTTGTGATCAAGTAGAGAAATGAGAATGTTCATAAGCAATTTGACATAGAAATTTCTTCTGTTGGATCTCATTTGAGGAAAAAAAAGGGAGCTTCTATGTTGCACTTTTTAAAAAAATTTTCTAGTAATTCATTTACAGTGACCTTACAAAACTACGACTCTACAATCAATTAGAAATTTTAAACCAGTCCTTCGACATGAGAAGTCACAGCACCGCTCTACACTATACTGCCTGCCAGGAAAGTCTCATCTCCCTGTACAGCTGAGATCTGGCTAGGAAAACAGCCTTATGTTAGGGCTCTGGTCTCAGAATACAGCTGTGATGGGGCCGTTTTTAGAGCTATGGCTGCTAATCAAGACGCTCTTAGAAACCGTGTGGGGCAGTTCTACTCTATCCTACAGAGTCACTATGAGTCTGAATTGACTCCAAAGCAACGGGTTTGGTTTGGGTTTGGGTAAAGACTGAAAGGCATACATAGTGAGGAGACAGCAAAAGTAAGCCCAGGAAGAAAATAATTGAGGGAACTGGAAGGGAGGCACTGCCTTCCTTTCTGGCTTCTGCTCCCCACACCTCTCTGGCTAGCTAAATGTCAGACACACATCACAGGGCCTCTGTAATGGCAATTTCCCCAAAACGTTCTTCCTAAAACTTCTCAGCTCTAACGTCACCTCCCCAGCAAGGTCTTCCCCTCACCGGCTTCATTTCCCTCATAGCACACGAGACACCTCACAATTACATTTATTTTTGTACGTGTCTGCACGGACCGCTACAATGCAAGCTTCTTATAAAAAAAGGGTCTTAACCGTCTCGATGACCTCTGTACTCCAGACCCTAGAGCGGCGCTTGGCACAGTTTATGCTCAACAGGCCTTTACTGGGTACATGGAAAAAGGACACCGAAAAAATGTCACAGAACAATACACACAAAAAGAAACTCGGAATACGAACGAGTTCTGTCCGTGGACCTCAGTTTCCAACTCTGTATAACTAGGGTCCCGTTGCCCGCCAGTCCGCTCTAGCGTACCGGATTCGTTCGTAAACATTAGAGGGGCGGGGTCAGCAGCTGCGGCAAGCAGCGTCACGTCCGCCAGTTTACCTGTGGGACTCGGAGCGAACCGCACTCGCACTGCAGCCCCGGGGTCAGTACTCTGGCAGGCCTCGCGCCGTCCCATGGGGCGGCCAACGGCCACCTGCGGGATCCCGGGGCGCAGCAACCTCTTCAGAAGGGCCGCCATGTGCGTTTTTTTGCACCGCACACGTGGGTTTCTTGTAGCGTCACTTCCGGGAGCTTCTGCCAACCAATCACCTTCCGCCACAGTAACCGAATCCCCGCCCCCTTAAAGTCACAGTCCTCAGCTTGAGTGCGCACGCCCCCCTGGAGGGCTGATGCTCCACTCTGCCACTAGGGGGGCAGAGCCCTTTGAGCCAGAGATTTCCCGGACCCGCCCCCTCGGCTTGGAAAAGCTAAAGCGTGGCAGGGGCCGGCCCGGGAAGCGGAGGAGGCGGGTCCCCATAGAAACCCCCACTTGTTTCCGGCCAGTCTGCACTAGATTAGGGGCTGCTGCGGGGGCCAATCTCAGCCAACTCGTCTTTTCCCAGCGGTCCCTGCGGGAGTGGTGGGTGTTGTACACAATCATCATGGCGGCGGCCGGAGCCCCGGATGGTGAGTGTGGAGGGGGTGGCGAGCCCCTGGTTGGGCCGCGGTGGAGCTGACGCAGCGGGGCGGGGGGGAATGCGGCCTGGCCCAGGAGAGAGTAACCTGGCCCGGGAGCGGTGGTCCCACGGGGGATCTGGCAGAGTCCGGTCCCAGGCCTAGCCCGCGGCGAGCGCCCACCCCCTAACCCCTTTGCAGGCATGGAGGAACCTGGCATGGACACGGAGTCCGAGACGGTGGCGGCTGAGGCGCCCGCGCGGCCTCTCAGCTGCGTAGAGGCTAAAGCTGCGGCGGGGGCGGCGGCCGAGGACTCGTGTGCTGCGCGAGGCAGCCTGCAGCCTGCCCCTGCCCAGCCCCCTGGGGACCCCGCAGACCAGGCCTCGGTCAGCAATGGCGAGGACGCGGGCGGCGGCGCGGGCAGGGAGCTGGTGGACCTGAAGATTATTTGGAACAAGACCAAACACGACGTGAAATTCCCCCTAGACAGCACAGGCTCGGAGCTAAAACAGAAAATTCACTCGATTACAGGTAATCCCCTTAGTACTTAACAGGCAGCCTCCCCACCCCTTCTGTTTCTGGTGATTACACCGTGCTAGGAAACGTGCTGGCTGCTTTCCTTGTGTCTGCTCCTTTAAGCCTCACGACAGTCTTCGGAAGTAAGTACTACCATTCGCAGTGTTCACATGGGGGAGAGGAGGCCCAGGATCGCTGAGTAACTAGTGAGTATCAGAGTTAGTTGTAGTTCCCAGAACTAGCTTATGTTGTTCAGGCATCTTTAAGAAACACTTGAGGCACTTGTTAAAGATACAGCTCCAGGCGATTCCTCTTTCTGATTCACTGAGTCTGGGATTCATTTTTAGCAAGCATCTCAGGTATTCGCGTAAGGAAAACTTCAGGAACACCTCTTTCAGCTATCATGCTGGCCCCTTCACCAGTGCTTATCTCCATTAATTTTACCTTGTTTATAGAGGTTTGTTCTCTGAAACGGTTTATTTTTTTTTAAGTTTCCTTGATATGGTCTGTGAGTTCCAGAGGATCAGGATCTTTGTGCTTCTTACTGATCTCTGCTACTCTGATGCATGTGGGTTCAATTTGAGTGATTGAATGACTTAAGAAATAACTTGCAGTGGATGGTAGCTGACATTTATTAAGCAATTAGGGTACTGCCCTAAATATGCTGCATTCTTTTTATCTCCTAGCCCTTAAAAGAATCCTCTGCTTAACAAACCTCTGTCATTTCTGTGGAGCTCCTGGGTGACACAGACAGTTAAGCACTTGACTCCTAAGCAAAGATGGCAGTTCAAGTGCACCCAGTGGCCCCTTGGAAGAAAGACCTGGCGATCTCCTGAAAATCAGCCATTGAAAATGCTGCAGAGCACAGTTCTACTCTGCCTCACCTGGGCTCGTCATGAGTTGGAGTTGACCGCACCTGGTGGTCATCATCTTTATTACAGAATTTGAGAAACTGATTTTCAGAGAGATTTGTGAATTTCCAAGTGCACACAGCTAATGAGTGGCAGAGTCAGTATTTACTTCCATGGTCTGTTATCAGAGGGCTGTGTTCCACATACGTTAATTCTTCCCGTTCACTGTCTGCCCTTTGCTTTTTCCCAAGGTCTGCCACCTGCCATGCAGAAGGTCATGTATAAGGGACTTGTCCCTGAGGATAAGACATTGAGAGAAATAAAAGTGACCAGTGGGGCCAAGATCATGGTGGTTGGCTCCACAATAAATGATGTTTTAGCAGTGAACACACCCAAAGATGCTGCACAGCAGGACTCAAAGGCCGAAGAAAACAAGAAGGAGCCTCTGTGCAGGCAGAAAGTAAGTCCTTGGTGATTGCTAGTCCTGAGAAGTTTGAGGCTTTGTCCTCTTGAGCCTTGGCTGGCTACATTCTCCCTAGAATAAGCTCCTTTTCGGACAGGGCCCATGATGGAATTTAATGGCAGCAGTTGGGTCCGGCTGGCTGTTGAGTGGAGGTGACAACAACCTGAGATTTGCAACTTTGTGTCATCTGGCGGGTCAGTGTGTCTCAAGTCTACCTACTTTAGGATAAGGCCTTTAGTAAAGGCAGATTTCAGATTGCATACTGAAAGGAGTTAGATACTAGTTTCTCTCTGCTGTTCAGTGCCCGAGAACATTTCCATTCATGGACTTACGCCCCCATTTTGCCTAAATGTTTAAGTTTGTCTTTGGTGTGTGGTTTGGCTGTGACCATATCATGTGTGAGAGGTTCCCACTGGTCAAGAGGCTCAGTTCTGAGTAGACAGGAAATCGCAGCTTTCAGAGGTTCTTCCAGGACTGACCTTTCCAGGAAACCACATGAAACGAACTGGGAAGATACCTACACTGTTTTTTTTTAATCCTGACCAATGAAACAGAGGTGTAATTGTTCACGTTACATATTGCTCCTTTTGAATGGAGATCCACTTTTGTCTCCATTCATCACAGCCGGTAAAACTTTCTGTAATCAGGAAAGTAAGGTTTTTTATTATAGAGGAGAGTGGAAGAATCATTGCTAGTGGTCACATTACTCCACAAACCCTGCTGGTTGCTCTGTACCCTCCTTAGCCATTCTCTACAGCCCTCCAGGAAGATGGGTCTTAACACTGTTTTACTGGATCCTCACTGGAGTAGCCAAACTTGAACTACCATGAGTTTCACTGACCATGGGTACCAGAGCATAGCCCACCAGTGTAAGGAAAACATAGTCCCTGTTAATGTTTTTATAATCCAGAAAAAGATCCGAAAACCAAAAGTGTTTTGATAAGTTTGGAAAAACCTGACAAGAACAGATGTGAGGCTGATTTTTAATCACATTTGTAGTGATTAATGTAAATATGCTAATTTTGTTACAGAAATATTAACATGTTTGGATAATGTAGTGCTGCCCCAGACTCCATGGGGATGTTATATGTTTTCAAGTTATGTTTATAAAATCTCGAAAACAATGGAAAAAATGCTTGTCCATGGGGGGTTCACATAAGGGCATATAAACGTGCACTGACATCTAACAGGTGTTTATTTGGATACTTCACCCCAAATGTGGGATCAGTTTGTCTTGTAACCACTTCCATTTTCCTGCCTTCCTCTGCCACATGCATGAAATAGTTAATTGTGACCATATCATATGTGAGATGTTCCCACTGGTCACACCCTTTGAGCATAAACATACCTCTTAAATAACAGGTTTTAAGTTACTAATGGCAGCTTAGCAGGCTTAGCAGTGTTCTCCACAGTGTAGGGAGAATTGTTCAAAAGGATTTGTAAGCTGTGACTCAGTTGATATTTCAGACCCCTGCTGCTTTATTGCATTCATGTCAGTTATGAGAAGGACCCAGATCGCTGACTCTTCAGCTTGTTCATGAATTGAGTGCTGATGTTGGGTTGACTGTCTGTGTGGAGAGTCTGGCAGCCTTTAGCCCAGTCCTGCCAGAGGATTTCTGCCATGTGGCGAGGGTTTGAGCTGGCTCGTGGCCACCTGGTGCTTAAAGACAATTGCATTTTTACCCTCTGCCCACTCATTGCCCTGTAGCTGTAGCTTCACTGAGTGATGACTCCACTTACAAAGGCAGAGATGGAAAGGAGATGACATTCAGGCGTTTGGGGCAGGCAAGAGAGCCTTGAGAAGGATGCTTAGAACACTTAGTGTAATGTCAGGCTGCAAAGGAAGCAGTGTTTCTGTTGGGGAATTTGGCCCAGCAGCTTCTTGTTCCCCTGGAGTTGGGTGGTGGACTGGGAAGCCCCTGCAGGGAGTTGCTAGACTGGGATGCCTGTTGACAAAATGCCCCTTCAAGCAGTTAGGCTGATGACCAGCGTCATTATAGTTTCCGTGGCATTTCAAGTTGACTGGAGTGACTGTCATTTTGAACCAACCAGCAAAGGGCTCTCTTTAACTTGATGTTGAATCGTTTCATTGATGATTTTAGGGGGTTCAGGGAGGAGAAGGGTAAGGGAGTCACGTTTATTTGAGTTAGCAAACTGGAATTCTTTTTGTTTCAGAACTGTTGTGTCTGATGTAGGAGCCACATTTCAAAGGCTCAGTAGCCATAAGTGGCTAGTGGCTATCGTTTGGGATGGGGCAGATACACAGCATTTCACACAGCATTTCTATCACTGCAGGAAGTTCTGTGGGATGGCACTGCTGTATAACGTCAAAGAACCTATTAGCCTGTAAACAATAAGAGGTTTCTTCATCCTGTCTTCCCACAAGGTAATATTGTGATTAAAATGTAGTCCATTGGTTCATTTCATTTCTTCCAACTTACAGCAACACAGGAAAGTGCTGGATAAAGGAAAACCCGAAGATGTGATGCCATCAGTCAAGGGTGCGCAGGTAAGCCACACAACTTTGTGGTCACTCTGAACATGAACCAGTCCTGCTTTCTGAGATTCCTTAAATCCAGTGTCTCTTCCTCTTTCCACATTACTTTGCTTCTGGCCCTTCCCTCTCTGACCATGCTCTTGCGCCTCCAGGAGCGCCTGCCCACCGTGCCTTTATCCGGCATGTACAATAAGTCTGGAGGGAAAGTGAGGCTCACCTTTAAGCTAGAACAAGACCAGCTGTGGATCGGCACTAAAGGTACGCTCATTGATGCTCTCCACTGCTTCCTGGCTCGCCTGCCTCTGGCTCCCAGAGGCACTCACTCTGGGGTCGTTCTAGTCATCATTCTGAAGTCTCTCTCCGTGCTGTGCTCTGCCTGCTTCTGGCTTTTGATTTTGCTTTTGGACGCTTACGTTTTGTCTGGACCCTTTGCCCTTGTTCTTCTCAGTCTGCTCTCGGTGCCAGTCCGTCAGACATTGGCCCTTTAGTTGCACAGAATCACAGGTCCCAATCGTGCAGCCTGGGAGCCATGTCTGGTCCACAGGCAAGAGTTTGTGGGTTTACACACAACCTGAAAAAAATTGGGAGATACCACCTAATCTGATTTTTTTTTTGGCTTCTCTTGAAAAATATCAAAAGATCTGGCTCTTCTGAGCTTGCTTTCTCACATGGCAACAGTCAGCTGGAGCTCAGTAATGGTTTCAGTCTCCCCGCCCCCTCAGTTAATGTTACCTGTCACCTCTCTAGCTCCTGTAGGTCAGAGTTTGGCCCCGTGCTAGGTGAAGCTTTCCTCCCTGCTGTCTTCTAGGAGCCTGGCCTGCCCTCCCTGCCTGGCAGCGCTCTGCCTGTCCTGCTCCCACCTGTGCACTGCATCTGGATCAGGCTTGCTGGGAAGTGTCTCTTGGTTATCCTCCCACCAGTGGCTACGGAGCTTGGCCCCTTACACCCCAGAATTCCCTGTGTCCCTTTCTTTGCCATCATTTTGTGCCCACTTAAGACTCCCACTGTCTTCAGACTTGGTCTGCTGAAAGCAAGTGAACCTGTTTTCTTGCTCTTGTCTGTGCTGTCCGTCTTCCACAGTGTTTGTCACTGATTCCTGTGCCGAAAAATCTGTGCCTCTCTAAAACCAAGTTCAAATGCTTAAACTTCACATTGAGTGTTCTGACCACTGGGCCCCTGTTTAAGTTCTCACCTGGCTTCCTGCCCTGCTTGCCCTCGTGTGCACTGTGTTTCACCTGCATCTCTCCCTCAAGCTCCCAGTATGCCTTGCACAGCTCCATGTCTTTGCTCAGGCTGTGATGGAATGCCGTCTTCCCACTTTTTGTTACTACTAAAATCTTCAGAGGCTCTGCCTACGTGTCCTCTCCTAACAAAGACTTCGCTGCTATCCTAAATGGGCGCTTCATTTAGACCCCAGGGCACTCATTACTGTCCGACTTGTCTGTCCCCCGTTAGATTCCTGGAGGGAACGGAACATGCCTAACTCACCTGTTTCTGGCCAGCACTGTAGGTATTCAGTGTGCGAGGTAAATGCTAAAGAGAAGCTTAGGGGGTACCATCATCAGCAGTTAAATTAACTGCCTTCAGAGACAGGCCATTAGCTAGACAGCCGCTTAAAATGGGACCAGAGTGTTGCAGAAAATTCATCAGGGCAGGGGCGGTGGGGAGTGACAAATTATTGTCTAAAATATGAAGCAGAGTTGCTTATTTTCAGTCCTTTGCTGGGTTCTTCAATGAACAAAGACGGAAATACGAGAACGCTTGAATTTTCTAACCATTTTACAGTAACTTGCTCTGTTCTCCATTTCAGCTTCAACTCTTTTACTGCATGAGCAAAGCAAGTTTTGCAGCATGTTTAAGGGCCTCCCCAGTTTTCCAAGGGCCTTTGAACCCTCTCCTGGTCAAATTGTTCTGTCTGCAGAGCCTGTTACGTCATCCCCTTGGCTTTTCTCTTCAGACACAGGCTGCCCTATGTTACCTCAGAGCCTCACTTCCGAATGACTGTGGGTGCTTGTACCCAGTTCTCTCCATCATTGCGTTGATATGTTAAAATCCTGCCTCTTTGCTGGACTTCTCATTTCACCTGTGGGCAGCCTAGTTGGAGGCAGTCAGACTGATCCAGAAGGACAGTGAGGACCGGGGTGATAGGTGTACTGTTGTTACAGGAGGGACAGATGCCTGAGGGAGGACCAAGTCTGTAAGAGGTCATTGGCTCCTTCAGGTTTTCTTTTTAGAGATGATGTAGGAAACAAGCTGTAACTGCAGAGACAGATGTAATGAGAATCTTCACGGACCTGTATTGCAGGTTTTATTTTCGCTCCGAGGAGCAACCACCTTTTTGCTTTGGCATGAAGGTGGAAGCACTTTAGGAAACTCTGGCTGTGTTGGGGCTTCAGAGCTATTGCAAGTGTCCTCATTCCCCAGCCTTCTTGAAGATGGGTGCCATGAACTAGTCACATCTTCAGAGGCTGACCGAGGCTTAAAAACTTGATGTTTGCCTTCCGCATTCCCACCCAAGACCCCTGTGTTGCTTGCTGTACTTCAGGAGCCATGGGGGCAGACCTTCTGGCCTCACATGTCCAGAAGTCCTGTCACCTGAGTGTCATAAGCACTCTTGGAGGAGGACAGTTTGTTCAGGGACTGGCTGCTGGCCACTGGCTTCATCTTTCTGTTGGCAAGAAGCTGCTGTGGAATTGACCGGCCCAGCAGCCAGTTGACTGCTTGATGGGTACTTTACCGAGTGAGTGCCACTCAAGGGGTACCTCTCAAAGCACAAATTCTCCGGTGTAGCTTGGGTCAGAGGCAGTACTGACAACCTTGGGCACAAACTCCAGGCAGGTCATATACATGGGGAGGCTGCCAGAGGTGAACATTTCACCCTGTTTGTGGGGGACAGTCAGGTCTCATCCAGCTGATTGCTGTCATTTAGGAATGTGGACCTTGAATGGTAAAATCTTCTGAGTTCTCAAGAGAAGCCAGAAACCAGATTTTTGCAGCTCTCAAGACATCTCAAGAGGATGAATGTTTTGGAAAATTTCAGTCTTAAAGGGGGACTGCTGGCCTGGTGTTGCATAGAGCCACTGAAGTCAAGACCTGAGTGTATGATGTCAGGTCCCTGTTTCCTCTCACCCACCTTTTTAAGAGACCCATGGACAGGAAGTAAAATGCCTCAAGTCCCGAACTAGCCTGGAACCCAAGTCTTTTAGTCCTAGTAAGGTTTGTCGACCTAGCTATTTTCAATTCCTGCCTCTTTCAGACTTTGTTTTCTGAAAAAGCTGTGATGAGGTTTTTCCAAAGTGATTTAATTATTTGCTGAGAACTGCCCTTGGCACCTGAGGCCTCTGTTACTCCAGACAGTATCCTTCTGTTGGGCAGGGTAGGACCCCTACAAGCCTACCATCACCCAGTCCTGCTGCTCTGGCTCACCTCTGGCACGCCCATCTCACCCCAGGCCTCTTCTGCTGCCTTCTCTTTCTTACCTGCCATTCTTCAAGTCACTACCAAATGTATGACCTCATGAGATATGGGGTATTTCAGGGTTTACCAGAAGAGGTATATAAACGTTTTAAGGGAATGTCTTAAAAGTGTGTGTGTGTCTGTGTGTGTGCACGCATGTGTGTAGGGGGCTGGGGGACAAAGGGATTATCAGGGAGGGAGTAGGGTGGGGGGTCAGTGAGTCCGATCCAGGCACAGAAACTAGCTGTAAACCCCCAAGCACTCCTTCCTCTGGGAGCACCACTGAGGGGCAGCTGCTGGCTCTTTGTTCTTGGTTGTCTTGACTGCCCCTTGCCCACATGCTGAAGATCTTAGCCAGCGCTTGATTTGAGCATAAGGATACGGAGGAATGTCATGGAAATTTATTAACATCAAGTTTTAAAAAAGTAGTACAAGGAAAGATATCTTTCTATTCTCAGCCTTAGTAGACCCTTAGCAAACTTGGTTCCCTATTTTCTCTCCAGAAGCTCCCAGCTCCCCCGCAGTGGTCTAAGGGCACCAGTGAGGAGGTTATGTCCTGTTACCCGTAGAGGGCAGGGCAGCAGGGACTTGCAGATCCCAGAGCCGCCCTGCCGTGTCGAGGGACTGCTAAGTAAGAACGGGTGGGCCTTTGAGTAATCACTGTAATCCCTCTTAACTTAGAGCGGACTGAGAAATTGCCCATGGGCTCCATTAAAAATGTGGTCAGTGAACCTATCGAAGGACACGAGGACTACCACATGATGGTAAGTAGGCCGGGCCGGGCCACGTCCCTCGCCAGACCCCTGCTTCTGCGTAGTCAGCAGGGAACAAGTGGATTTCCACCTGAGCTTTGTAATTGAAAAAATCAGTCTTCAGCAGGCACACTTGTTTCCAGATCTTTTTTCACCGACTTAGAACTTGACCCATGACCCTCTGCCAAGTTCTATTTCTTTCACAACCTTTGCTACTTTCAGCAGTTCAGAGAAGATTAGCATTTCTTTCGTCTCTTGGAAATGTCTCTTTTGGCTTCCTCTTCTTTGTAGGATTTTGTTTATAGGCCAGGAGAATAAATAGAAAAAGAGAAAGGGTTTCTGTATTTTTATGTGAAATTTTATCTTGCCATGTGAAAACAAAACCTTCCCAGCCTTGATATTGGTGAGGACGCCAGGCAGCCTCTCTTCTGTAGTGGTCCTCCTCTTTAGCTGCGGCCATCAAGGCTGTGAGGACCCTGCAGGGAGGACGGTCTCTGTCCTGCACAGGAGTCTGCTCTGAAGAGGGTAGGTTGCTCTTCAGCTGTCTGTCCTGGGACAGGATGATGGAGGTGTCCCCACATCTGCAGAGCAGAGGGTTCCACGAGCTGATGAAGCGAACAGCTTGTGCACGCCTCTTCTGTTTTGCCAGTAGTGTCTCAAGGGGCCACTTGAAAGATGCACTTTAGCTACCTCTGTCCCACACTGCTGTGATGGGGACCTGACCTGAGCAATAATGGGGTGAAGACAGGGCTTTCAGCCCTTCCACATTTGAGGAAGCAGCTATTTCAGTGGGCAGCCAGCAGGATTTGTAGCTATATAAGGCCCTCAGAAAGGGAGGCAAGTGCATGTGGTTTCATGGCAGTTAATGTCCAAGTCCACAGCAAAGAGAAGTGTTGGGAGATCCCAGGACAAGGGAATTGAGCCGTACAGCAGTTCTCTCTTCAGACAGATGGCCAGTCCCCTTGCTACGGGAAAAATCAGTGTGTTCAGAGGGACCAAAATTCTGATTGGCCTGCAGACCAGCCGTGTTTCCTGCCATGCCCTGTTGCTGTCTGTCGGTTTGGTGGTGTCAGAGGAGGGCCAGAGCTGGGGTTACAGTCTCCGGGCAGCAGAGCCCCTTGGGATGTTCTGCTTTTCTAGTATAACAGCAGTCACTGATGCCTCTTAGGCCTTCTGGTGGCTCTGACCCCTTCTAGGCTTCAGTTTCCAAGAAAGGGATTGCAGGCTGCCGTGCCTGTAGAAACTTGACACGCTCAGTTATTTTTTTCCTGTTTTAAAAATTGGATGACATCTGGGCCCCTCACTCTCTTTTCAAACATATGTGTTACCAGCATGGCCCCAAAGGATCTTGAACTCCAGGTGTCAAGCAGCTGGGTCATGAGGTTGAAACACGTTGAGTGAACCATTTTGAATGTATTTTAAGGAATGGTGTGGCTGGGTGATCACTTAGTGTTTGGCTTAAGTGTTCTTTTCTCTCTGGAATCGTTTCTGATACAGCCCTCTTTTTTCATCTAAACACAAGTAAGAAACACCTGTAACTTTGTGCTAACAAGTCTTTATTTCCCTCTGTTTGCAGTTGACATTTCATTAGGTAGATAGTTGTCTGATGGTTAGTACTAGGAAAGTGTGGCGATCTCATTTTCAGAGAAATGTTTAAAAGTACAGAAAACAACAAAACAGGGTAACAAACCCAGACATCCATCCCCAAGAACTGACAGTTATAAATATTTCATAACTTGCTTTATTTTTTTTTTCCTTAAAAAAATAAAATAAAATTTACTAACAACAGGGTCTCCCCCTTTGCTGGTCACCATTATCATGAGTTTAATGTGTATCCTTCCCATCTAACTGTGGTTTTATTTCCACATACTCCCATGAACAACACAGAGTACTGTTCTGTGCTTTTTCAGTTGACATAAATGGTATCTCGGGAGGTAATGTTCTGCAACTTGCTTTTTGGGGTGGGGGTTGGACATTAAAATCTATTACTGTTAATCTGTAGCTGCGTTTCATACCTTGAAAAAGGAATCCCATGTTCACATGAGGAAGCCACATTACGTTTAATTACGTGTTCCCTTACTGATGAATATGTAGGTTACCTCCAGGTTTTCGTTATTTCTGACTGCTGTTTTGAACATTTGTATCTGTTTCCTTGTGCATGTGTGACAGGTTGTCTAGGGCAGTGGTTCTCAAACTGATTTGTGGACCAGCGTTATCACAGCACCTGGGAACTTGCTAGAAAGGCAGATTCTGGGGCCCCCAGACCCATCAAAACAAAACGTCAGGGGTGGAGCCCAGCAATCCGTGTTTTAGCACACTCACCAGGTGATTCTGATGCAACCCTGAGTGTGAGGACTGCTTGCTTTAGGGTTGGGGATGCTTAAGTCTCCCAGTGTTTTTTGTTGTTTCTGACTTGTTAGGAGAATGCTCTTCATAATGCACGGTTTGTTGATGTTTTTCCCTTCCCTTTTTCATTAAGTTACTCCTTCCTCCTGGTCCCCTGTTCATTGTCCCACCTCCTTCCTCTCTGGACCTCTGAAGTACCGTTTGGTTTTCCTTTTTTCCTTGCAGGCGTTTCAGTTGGGCCCCACAGAAGCCTCTTACTACTGGGTATACTGGGTTCCAACTCAGTATGTGGATGCAATCAAAGACACTGTGCTGGGAAAGTGGCAGTATTTTTGAAAGCACTTTCACCTCTGGCCCAGGAGACTGACCCAAAGTGAAGGACATTGCTGGGAGAGGCCTGCGGCATCCCTGGATTTCAGAGTTCTGGAACTTTGTTCAAAAAACAATCTATATCCAATCGAAGGTGATGTGGCGACTGAAGCCAGAGGTGATGTACTTTCACCATTAGCATAATTTTAACTTAAAAAATCACCAGTTCCCTTTTCTTGCAGTCAGCTTCATACATTTCTAAAGTCAGTGTGGTGGAAATCAATAAACCTGAATTCCGAACATGTTGTGTGGAATACTCTTACATGTGTTTGAGAGTAGACCTGCTGATTTTGTCTAGAAGGGAATGATCCAAAGCTTTCTGGATTTTTTAAAAATGATTTCAATGGAAATATTTTCATAAATCTTTGGTTGCTAACACTTGGACTGCATTGTGATAAGTTGGGTTTTTGTTTCTGTTTTTCCTTATAAAATTGTATGCAAAGTGGGGAGGGAGGGGTTAGTAAGCCATATTTTACTGCCCATCGATTGAGATTTCATCCTTTCTCTCATTTTGTCACTTTTCAGATTTGAGTTTCTGTTTTAAAAACCCAAAGGTGTTGGTCCTCTTTTTCGTACCTCATCCGTGGTCCTTCCCTGGGCTCCCTCCCGCCACGCTGCTGCTTGTGAAGGAGTGGTGGGAGTGGAAGGCCTCAGCCTTGCTCTGATGTCTGTCGGGCAGCAGGGTGTCACGAAGCAACTCCTGTCTAAACCTCCGCCCCTTCGGCTGTGATCTCGGAGGAGCTGGGCTTATTGGCTTCATGGCTGTCTGCAGCCCTCCCTAGCAGGGCTTTGAGGCCAGGCCTGCCTGGCCTGGGTGTGCCAGGGCTGTGCCAGGCAGAGGTTTCTTCACCTCAGGTAGCAGCTCATTCCTGCAGTCTTAGAGCTACAGACCGAGGTCCCTTCTCTATTTGGAAGTTTTTAGGAAATTCTGAAGCAGTCCAGTGGTTACTTCAATTACGCTTTTCCATTTGGTCCTTCTGCTTATGCATTCAGTTCAAGTGTCCTTTATCCCAGGTTCAGAGATGCTGCCTTTCTCAATCGGATGACATCTGACCTAGCAGGTTGGCTGAAGTATTGAAACATTGAAAATGGGATAAATTGCTTTTCATGATTCGATCACCCTTTTCTGGTTTTAGCTCTCATGTTCTTGATACATGTGAACTTGTGTTGTCTCCTGGTGGCTTGATTGACTCTGAAATGAGGGGAAGTCTCTTGGTAAATGATACCCTTTGTGCTGTTTGCTGTTTCTCTGCTGCCGTCTTTGCGAATTCTCCTCTCACTGGTTGCAGGCTGTCGTAGTAAGGTTTGGCGAGAGATTCTCCAGTCTTCACATTTTGGATTCTAGGCTGTCAGCCCTCACTCTGTGAAGTGTATTCGCATGTGTTCGCCTAAGATGACTATTCTTGTGAGCCAGTTAATGGTGATTTTCCACATCCCTCCCTCCTAAGCTGTAGTTCAGGAATCCAGCCCACATAGACAGACGCTAGCTTTCCATGGTGTAGTCGATGCCAAGTTCTGCATCTGGGCAGGAAAATCCACTCTTGCTTTTTTTGGAGACATATGTACATATGTGAAGTGCAGCAGCCAAAAATCTGCCTGTTTTTCACCCTTTGAGAAAGGAGCAGTAACTGCAGCTCGTCTGTCCCTGTTGACCCTGTAGTTCTTGGAGAACAGACGATGTCTTTGCTACTCATCCAGGCCTCCCTCTGCGGTTGACAGGGCTGTGGAGGAAGCGGTCACGTAGCGAGAAGAGCATCATCTCGGTTCACACGCTGCCGTCTGTGTTGGCCAGCATTCTTGTCTTGGTGGCTTGTGCTGTCAGTGCTGTGTACCCATTACTGGTCTCTCGAGGCAGGTGTCACCTTCCCCCAGTTAGCCTCAAGATGCTGCTTTCAGAGGCTGCCTTCACCAGTGCCCATCACTTGCCCTGTTGGAGCGGCTCCACTTGGAGTCTGACCTCACTTCCACCCAGTGAGAGTCTGCGTTCCACTGCCTCCCTGCTCCCCGGGAGCCAGCCCGCTTCTCACTCAGGCCGGTGTCGTTCCGAGACAGGACCAAAGCCTGTGTAAGCCTTTTTATGTTAAGTAAAATGGTGCTTTTTCCGTACTTCAGTATGTTGTGTATGACACCTTTTGGTACAGAGCTGTTGGAGTATCGCTTTATAGAGCTCACTGAAGAGAGCCCTGGTTCCTCACCCTGTCTGCATGGAAGACTTGGGGGAGTGGGCCTCCTGGGAGGGCAGAGGTAGCCAGCAGAAGCCACTGGGGGAAGTGCTGGACTTAGATCCATGTGTGGGTCACAGCAGTGTTCACAACTTTGTCATGCCATCTGGGACTGTTCTTGTCGTAGTTTGTGCAGTCTGGTACGTAATGGCTAAATCTGTATAAGTAAATGGAAGCATTCTTTCCCTCGAGTAGCATAACTGGTTATTTTTTTCTCAGGATTAATTTTGTGGCGTTCCTTCACTGTCACTCGCTTTACTATAGTCTGTCTGAGGGAGCCAGTTCTTCCCTTGGGGTCGTGCTGTTTGATTGCTGCAGCAGAGGGCATGCAGGTAGATAAAGGAAGGACTGCTTCTCATAGAGGGACTCTGATGTGCATTGGGAAACCCTGGTGGTCCAGTGGTTAGGAGCTACGGCTGTCAGTCAAAAGGTCGGCAGCTCGAATCCACCAGGCACTCATTGGAAACCCCGTGGGGCATTTGTCTTGTGTCCTATAGGGTCGGTAGAAGTCAGAACTGACTTGATGGCAGTGGGTTTGGCGCGATTTGGCATGTGCGTCCACCTGAAGTTAGAGATGGAGAGAGGGCCTGCTCTCATCACTTGGGCCGAAGGGGTTCCTGTCCTGTCCATGTTGGACACTTCACTGGGCCTCCTGATAGGTTTCTTTCTTCTAGAATGTGTACTGGTGAGCTTCCTGCAGGTCTTTGTGCAGACGTCATGCCTTGTTTTTCCTCTCCCTGAGGTGACTCAGTGGAACAATGACAGCATCGTCTTTGCTAAGGTCTGGTGGCTCTTGACTATCTCAGTCCACTTCGAGAACTTAGAAAAGACAGACTGAAGTTGCTGGAACGCTTAGGTATTAAGTACTTTAATTGACGATGGGCCCTTTGCAAGTAGCATTAGCTCTTTTTAAATGATGCTGAACTGAACTAAGGATGCACTTTCTTATGATCTTGTGGATGTAGTAGGGGCACAAGTGAGGCCCACTGGAGGCTCCTTAGTTGCTGCTGTATTTCTTGAGGGCCAAAGAGATTATCTTTGCCATGTTGCCATGTCTCTGAGAAGTTGCCATATTTCAGCCAGAAGGGGTCTCTCTTCCTCTTCCTCTTTAACATGTGCCTGGAGGAGCCGTCCTGGCCCTTGCATCCGGCCCACCCTTGCTTTGCCAGGGGCAGAGAAGGGAAAGGGAGACCGCTGATGTGTGCCAAGGGCTTGCAGGGGCAAGCTTTCTTTCCACCCCATCTTCTGAGGGAACCCTCTTTCTCTTGCTCCTTGCCTCTGTTCATTGCCTGTTGTCTTGGAAAAGGATGATCCCTTGTTTTAAGGCTTTGTGATAAAAGTCCTCTCCAGCTAGGATTGGCACCCGTTTCCTTCCGAGTTGGGCCTGGTGACTTTTCTGAAGTTACAGGTGGTCAGGAGCTTTCTAACATGCAGAACATCTGGTGGATTTACCTGCCAGGCTGGGTGTTTCTACTGCTTTCTACATTTGTAAGAACCCCTTTCTTTTTCTTTCCGTGAAGAGTTCCGCGGGATTATTTGACAGTATACGTGAGTACCGTGGCTCCTTGTGGTGTACGCTCTGTTCTGGTTTTCGTTTTATAAATCACGTGCCTGTTTGGGAGGAGATGAACGTATGTAGTCTATTAGATTTGCGCTGCTGGATTTTTTTTTTTTTTTTAAGTGTAACCTTGACTAGCTGTATTATTGTTTATCCTGTAAGATTAGTCTATCAATTAAAGTTTGATAATTAATTGTGTCTCTTTTTTTCTTCCAATTCTTTTATGTGTGTAATCCATACTGGGGATTGACCGACACTGGCACTGAGTCCAAAGCCATCTTTCTGCCTGCTGTGGTTTACTGTATTGTCTCATTATCTGGCCTGAAGTATGTCCAAATTTGAGGAGCCCCAGTGGTACAGTGGTTAAACATGCAGCTGTTGACTAAAATGGTGGTGGTTTGAACCCATTAGTCGCTCCACAGAGAAAGATGTGACATCTGCTTCCGTCAGGATGACAGCCTTGGGAACCCGAGGGGGCAGTTCTGCTGTCTGTCCTTTCAGGTTGCTGTGAGCTAGAACTGACAGCAGTGGGAGTGGGTTTGGGTTTTATATCCAAATTCATTGTCCACTGAAAACAGCAAATACAAAGATTGAATTCTTTTCCACTTTGTTTTATTCCAAATTCTCCAACTTGACAGTCACCTACTCTCTACCGGGGCAGCCCTCCCCTGCCCGCTCAGCCTCCGTGGAGTTGGAGGGGAAACTGTCTCCCCTCCTCCCGCCCAGGCAGGCACCTCCTGGGAACCCAGCCATGTAGCCTTAGCCGACACTGACACATAGGAAACAGCTGCAGCTCTAGCCGTAGGCTTGGAGACCCAGGTGGAATGAGAGTAATCTGTTGCCAGCAGTGGATGAGGGCTGGGTTGTCAGCTGCTTTTGACCCAGCAAGTCTCCCATTGGGCCCACTCTTTCCCATACTTTGTAATGTTCCTGAAGGTTCTGTTCCCACTTCCCCAGCCTGGCAAGAGAAGGGAAGGGGTTTGACTTTTTCCATTTTCCCAGTACCTCATAACCCAGATGCTTACAGAGAGGGGAATGGCATGGGATGGTGAAGCCACGTGCCTTACGTTGGCTGATGACCACCCACTGACTTCTCTTTGCACAGAAGGCACTTTGGATTTTATCCTAACTCTGATTCTGAACATTGACTCAGCTTCTTCAAAAGAGTAAAATGATGGACTCCCTTGAAGGAGAATTCCAGGCAGGGTATCTTCCCATACCTTGGGGGGAGATAGCATTGTCTGAAATGTAGGTAAGTTGGGTGTGTAGGGCGAAATGGGGGATGAGACAAGGAACTTTTCTTTAAAAGGGACCCCACAAATGAGACAGTCATTAGAGTGAGAGTTGACAGCTTCCTCCTTTTGTCCTGCAAGGTTGCGCCCAGCCCAGGTGTGCTGTGGGAACTTAGAAAATCTGGCCTGGGAGACCAGCACCACTGGCTTTCAGCTGGACTTTTTTTTTCTATTGGGCTGTTTCTATTGCGTCAAGGCAGTTTTTGTTCTGAAGCCTTGGTAGCTTGTTCTATTCCCCTGATAGCAAGTTTTTTGCTTGCTGTTTACCCCATTTGATAATTCTCAACTTTTATGCTCTTTTTACTTCTTCCCCCTGTACCTAATTGTAGTCCTTTACTTTTTACTTTTTGAAATTTTTCAAATTTGCAGAAGATAGAAATAATGCTACAATGAATACCTTTTACATCTTTAACCTAGGTTCCTCAATTGTTAAAGTGATAATCATTTATTTTCTCTTTCTGCATACACATACACGTTTATTTTGCTGAAGCACTTGTCAGACACCATGCAGACATCGACACTTGATCTGTGGTTATTTTAGTACACATAAGAATAAGGACAGTATCACACGTGGCATGATACCATTGGGTCACCTAAGAAAACTGGTATCAATTCAGTCATCTCATCTAATACAGACCGTATTCAGATTGCCTTCTTGGATTCTACATGTCTTTTAGAGCTGTTTTTTCCCCATCGGTAATTCTTAGATTTTTAATTCTAATCCATCCTTTTCTTTTTTTAATACTCTTTAAATTTTTCTGATGTTACTAGGTGTTGGCTTTTTTGGCCTCCTCTTAATTTCCTTCCATATTTTTGTGATTTTAGATTTCTTTCATGAGTCTTCTTCTCATCACCAGTCTCATTGTGGCTCATGCTTTGGGTTCTCCTGACCCAGAGGAGCTGTGGTTCTGGAGGCGGTGCTGTCAGAACTGGCATCCCCAGAGGGCAATAATCTCTCCTTAGCACTCTGGTCACTCTGACACATCTAAGTCTCCCTAAGACTGACTTTAGGAGCCCATCACTCAGGACTGTCTTGGTTGTTGGTGACAAGCCCAGTTCGGCTGACTTGGGCAAAAGGGGTTTGGCTCCTGTACCTGGGAAGTCTGTTGAACATAGCGCAACTGCTCAAGTCAGCATGGTGTCTGAACTGCTAACTGCCAGCCCTGCTTTGTTTTGTATTAGATTTTACCAAAGGGAAAGGAAATTTTTACTTCCCCAGTAGTTCAGTAACATAGCAGACAAAGCTCTGATTGGCTTATTTCCCCACCCATGCCCTCTGCAAACATTTGGGTCCATTCATTGTGAGCCTGGGGCTGTCAGTGAGCATCCATACAAACAGCAGCTTTGACAGGCCACCTAGCATGGTGCTGATCTTTGGATGTGTGCCGGGTCATGGTATTTGGAAAGCACCTGCTCCAGCCTTGGGCTCAAGAGAGCTCCAGGTGCTCTGTCCACAAGAGACTTGAGACACTGCTTTGGGGTCCTGCAAGGTCATCTCTGCTTATTGAGTGGCAGGCACTGTGCCAAGTGCTGTTCATAACACTCCTTGTCACCCCTACTGTATACATTAGAGGAAAGCGAGGCTCAGAGAGGTGGTTTGTGACCTAGCCAAGGCTGCACGCCTGCTACTGGCTCAGGCTGCGATTTAAAACCTGGATTTGCCTGATGCTAAATCGTTGCTGTCAGCTACTCAGTCTGTTGTTGAGAACTCAACAAAGAACTCTGTCTACACTTGTTATTTTTTCTTCTGTTTCCCTGATGTAGCTGTATGTCTTTTGTTTTTTCCCCCTGTGCCTTTGTGCATTATTTAGGTATATCTTGACTCTTGGATAGATTAATCAAGTTTAATTGCTAGGAAAAAGAATGCCTTAAATTTTTCATAAATATTGCTGAATTGACCTATGAATATCTTGCCCATTTACAACCAGCTATTGATAGAGTAACTGTTTTCCTATATCATCTTTTACAATGGGCATTATCCAATTTTTTTTTTATTTTACTTTTGTTAGTGTTGAGAGTGTGCATAGCAAAACAGGCACCAGTTCAACAGTTTCTCCACATGTCTCATTGAGTGACACTGGTTACATTCAGGTTGTCCCACCATTCTCACCCTCCTTTCCTGAGTTGTTTCTCCCCTGTTAATGTAGGCTCACTGCCCCTATAATGTCCCTGTCTAATCTTTCAAGTTGCTGTTGTCAATTTGGTATCATATAGATAGTTCTTAAAAGAACACAATGCTAAAAGCAAGCCTTTTTTTTTAGTTAAGCTCAACTATTTTTAGGTTTTAAGATAATTTCCAAAACACTTGTTTCCATCGAGTCGATTCTAACTGTGATGACCCTGTAGGACCAAGTAGAACCTGCCCCATGGGGTTTCCAAGTGGCTGGTGAGTACAAACTTCGGACCTTTTGGTTAGCAGCTGAGCTAAGCACTGCACCACCAGGGTTCCAAGATGACTTCAGGGAGTATTTTTGGTTTAAGGTTTAAAGATTATCTTGGGGCCATAGTAGTTCCCTGTCTTAATAGCAGTAACATGTGCTCATAAGTTTGTTTTTTTAAAACGCTGAACCTTGTCATCTTTTAGTTGGCTACCGTTTTTTAAGTTAAAAATGGAATACATGCACTTAGAAGGCAATGTCAAGCAAAGGCAAAGTCTCTCACTTTGGTCTGGTAGCTTCTCAACCGCAGGTCTGATCCATCATCCCTGAAGAAAAAATCCACCATTTGGCATAAACAGCACATAAAGGTCTATTCCAGGAGTCAAGGGTGCAGTCATTCCTCCTTCAATCACATGTGAGAAGAGGGGGGGTGTGTCCCCAATTGCAATTAGGGTGCTAATGATAAAAGTAGGAGGGATCAGGCATTTGAAAATACTTGGCAAACTCAGGCTCCAGCCAGCTCTTGCTCAGTGTCTGCTCAGTGTCAGCTTGGTTCTTACACAAACACCTCGAATCCAGTTATGTTGCAGACTGATCCCCCTTACAGCTTGACCCTTTCCCCCATTCCCTAATTTAGACAGCGACTTGCCTAGTACCTAAGCAAAGCCAGGAAACCTAGGAGCCATCCTAGTCTTTTTTCCATCTCCAGTGCCATTTGATCAGATTCTGCCGTGTTTACTTCCAGAATTTCTTTCCCGTGCGTCCTCCTCTCTGTATCCCAACCTCCAAGTCTTCATTTCTCTTCTGGGCTCTCACAGGACTCCCGGGTTCATCCCCATCGGTTCGTTTGTGTACCACCAGCCAGTCTCAAATATGCCTGACCATGTTTCTTCTGCTCGGAGATCTATCTCCATCACACTAAACTAGTCAAGTCTGACCGCTTTCCTGCTCTAGCAGTATCCCAGACTGAAAAAGCCCATGTGTTACCACCTCTTTTTGCACACGTGGCTCCTCCTGCTTGTAACCCACCTCTGCCCGTCTGGATGGCTGGCTCCTCTGTACCCCTGAAAATCCTGAGGCATCACCACCTATGGAAACCTTTCCCAAGCCACAGCACCTCCACTTCTGCTGAACTGCTCCTACAGTTTTCACATATTTCTAAATACTACTTTTGCTGTTGCTCTTAGTACACATGGTTTCCAAGAGGATTAGAAAGTAAGCCAAATGTAATTTCTGCCAGATCATAATGGGTCATCAGCGTTTTGGTTTTTCATAGAAATGGGATCATGTCCTTTGTTTGCACGGGAAACCAATCTTTCCAGGTCACTAAATAAAATTCTGTCTCAATCCTGTATTGGTTATCCAATTTTATGCCGCAGATACACTTCTAACAAGAAGTGTATCACACTGAATTTTCATGTATGTGATACATACATATTTTATGTATGATACATTTTACATGTATCATTGAATTTTCTCCCTACTTTTTATTTTGAAATTTTTCAAACCAGCAGAATAGTGAGTTATAGTGAATATGTACCCATCATCTAGTTATCAGCATTTTGCTCCATTTCCTTTCTCGTTTTTTGCTTAATTACTTGAAAGTCAGCCACAGACATCTTGACATTCCACTCCTAAGTGTTTGTAACATGTCTCCTGAAAATGATTCTGACCACTATATAATATTAATATACTAAGAAGGTCATACTATCTATATGTACTCCAAAAGCTGAGACCTTACAAACCATCCCCACACTCTAGATTTGTCTGTTTCTTCATGGTCAGAGTCAGGTTCAACATTTTTAGAGTAGTGTCTCAGTGTACCCATCAGGAGCAACACAGGATGCTGACATGCCGCATGACTGGTGATGCCGATTGCAACACGCGCACACCTGTCTCCCTCGCCGAACAGTGAACCCTCTCGGCTCTGAGACCCCAGGTCTTGGCAGAACGCTCCATATGTGGTGGGCACTTCTCACTCTGAGGGCCTGCACTCAGTTTGGGTGACCCAGTGAGAAGGCTGATACACCCGGGCTGCAGATGTGTGGGAAGAATGAAGAGAGGGCCTCGACCAGGTGGGGACAGGCCCCAGAAGCCACCATCCCATCAAAAGAGCTTCCACAGACTCTTGCAGCAGATGCAGAAATGCTCTAAGGCATTTGTGAGAGGCCATTAACACTACATGACATACAGTCCCATTTATTTTCTCTAATTCCCACACTTTGAAATAATACATTTGGCCAATTTACTTCCTACCTACAGCAACACTGGTCTCCCCGAGAACATTCCAGCAAGTTCTTAGAGCAGACAAGCGTTTGCTGTTACCTGAACACCCAGATCCTCAATGGTCTGCCCAATTAATAACTTGTAATATATGGGATTCACTGAACGCTTTCTCCTTTGGGTTCCTTTAGGACTCACAGTGCTACAGGATATGAATGGGCTGCAGGTGTGTGACTGGGACATCAGCACAGTGATCCATTATAAACAGCAGTACTGCTTGTACTAGACTCATACTTCTTATGCAGAAACAGTTACAGATGCTTTTTTCCTGTCCTGCAAAATGCATCACTGCCTAACTGCTGTGATTACAGCCAGATGAAGAACTTGGGGAATATCCCCCAAATACCCTCGATGTTAAATAATGGTACATTTCCTCTTAAGGAACAACATGGAGCCTGTTTTGTTCCCTTTTGAGTTACCAGAGCCTAACAGACACTCAGACTCTTTGCTGAATAAATGCAACTGTAAACAAAAAAAGAAAAACAAGGCATACCTTCTGTTCCACTTTGGCAGTTTTCTAAGATACCTTGTTAAATATTAAAAAGAAAACACAAACAAGGTGCTGTGTAGAGTGATACTGTTTTGATTTCATTGAAAAGGGAAGGATGTTGTCTTACTATGCCTGGAATAATTCCCTCCCGAGCAACAGAGGAACTGGCATCACTGAGTGGGTACCCAGAAGGAGAGAAGTAGGGGAATGTGGACTCAAACCCAGAACTGCCACCACATTCCTCCTGGAGATTCCCTGCTCACTGCAGGTCACTCAGCGCAGTCGCTCCACCTCCAGGACACCACATCTTACCTGGCACAGGGCTTTCATCCCTGCCCTCCCACAGACTGAGAGTTTCAGTAAATGTAGTTATGTTGTGACATGGCTCTCAATCTTGGAAAACCTGGTAGCATAGTGGTTAAGTGCATTGGCTGCTAACCAAGAGCTCGGCAGTTCAAATCTACCAGACACTCTTTGCAAACTCTATGGAGCAGTTCTACTCTGTCCTGTAGGGCCACTGTGAGTCAGGATTGACTCAGTAGCAGATTTGGTTGGGAAACCCTGGTGGTCTAGTGGTTAAGTGCCACGCCTGTTAACCAGAAGGTGAATCTGCCTTGTGCTCCCAAGAAACTATGGGGTAGTTCTGCACTGACTTTTAGGGTTGCCATGAGTCAGAATCAACTCACAACAGTGGGTTTCTCAATCTCTTTAGGGCTCACTAAGGACAGTACATACTGTCTCCGTCAACCCTAAGAGTCTAACAGTGCTAACTATGAAAGCGGCAACAGAAACAATGAGCTGTGCAAAGGGACACAGCGTCCTACTGATTGATCATCCAGGACGAAAGCGTGCCCTGTCCTCCAAAACTGTTCAAGTCTGTTAATCCACAGAGGGGTACTTACGGCATGGATGAGAAACCACCCCTGTGCTGATATCCCCCCAGGATCAGCTTAACTAAAACTAATGAAACCAGAACAAATTTTTTGGAGGCAAAAAAAAGGTCTTTTAACACTTAGATATTAATTTCTTATAGTGAAGACAGAGCAAGAGAGAAACTTATTTAAAATACATTGCTGTAAAAGTCATGTATTTTTTATAAACATATCAACAGCAAATCAGACAAATCCTTAACAATATTAAACATGTCAATGTAAAAAGGCACTTTATAGGCATCTCTGAAAAATGGAAGATTGAGAAACTTGTTAGTTTTATAGATTTATTTTCAAATGGCAAAACATGTAGACAATTTAAATACAAGTCCAACAGAGTTACTCTGTCACAGTCAGCAGTGACGCCAACATGCCTTCTTATGTCTCCACACTTGCCCGAGTCAGCTGAGGCTTCTTGCAGGGAAGAAAGGTGGGCTGGCAAAGACAAAATCAGTTCAGTGCATCTCTCTAGTGCATTGTGAACGACTTTAAGCTGTAATCTTCCAGGTGCTAAATCTAGGGTAACTAAAGTAACAAACACAAATAAAATATTTTAATTAAAAAAAAAAATCTTCGTTTGATTCTACAGACTTCTGCAGTGTATTAGGTGATCTGCATACACTATTCAATTTTACTTTCACAAAAGACTCAGGCAGATTCTATCATTGTACCTATTTTACACAGGAGGAAACTGAGGCTTACAGAGGCTAACAGCTGCCCAGATCACCAGGCTTACTACAGACAGCAGATTTAGAAATAAAACTTAGGTGTCTATGACTAATAAGAGTCCATTCTGTTTCCTGTGAGGCCTAGGAGTCATCAGGTCACTCAGCTTCCTGGACAGCTGGCTAAGTTTGCCTGGAGTAAGTAACAGAGGCTCGTGTTTCCAAGTTTCCCAACTCAGCATTTTGTTCCACAGTCTGCTTTATGCGGAGAACTGATGTTCAAGGGCATTTTATCTGCGGATAAACTACTCTCAACCTCTCTTGAGGATAGGAGTGATCCACAAAGGCCACTCCCCTTAGAGTGGCAGATCATGGGAGGGGTCCTGCATTTCATAACTAGTGAAAGGCTGGCAGTATTTCCATGTCTTTCTGAGTCTGCTTTTGTCAAAGAACCACAGACAGATAAATTTTATGGAAGGACATCATTCTAAAAGTCAAATTATTTACCTGATATTTTATTCATATACATCCTTCTTATCTGCAATGTAATCTACAATTTCTTGTGGACACATTAATTTTTCCGCATCTATATCAGGAATTTCAAATCCTAGAAGAAAAATTGGCAGTGATTTCAATACAGAAAAAGCAAATCCTTTAGAATGGAAAGCATCTGGCACAGCTGTCAACACTCACAAGCACATCAAAAATGTCCACAATCTTGGATGCGATTCAGGTTGTGAGCCATTTACATTCTCAACAATACGTCATGCTAAGCGTGATGGGTTTGAGATGTAATTCATGTGCCATAAAATTCACCACTTTGAAGAGTACAATTGGATTTTTTTCCATAAATCTGTTTATGCTGAGAATATTCACAGCAACACATACCAACAGTTTCTGCAGGTGCAGTTTGTGACAGTGATGACATTTGAGTTGTGCAGCCATTCTCACGCTCCTTTTCTGAGTTGTTCCTTCCCTACCACCATGAACTCACTACGCTCTAGGGTTCCTACCTAATCTTTGGAGTTGCTGCTGCCAATCAGTTTGATCCCCTACAGTTTTCAAAAGAGCACAATGCTCAAGGCAGAACTCTCTTTACTGACTACGCTCAACTGCTGTTTGGTTTTAAGAAGACTTCAGGGGATATTTTTGATTTAAGGTTTAAAGATTCTCTGACTAAGAGTTTCAGTGGTTCACCCACCCTCCATGGCTCCAGAAAGTCTAGATTCCATTAGAATTTGAAATTCTCTTCTGCATTTTTTCCTCTTTTGATCAGGATTCTTCTGTAGACTCTCTGATCAAAATGTCTGGTAATGACAGCTGGACACCTTCTCTAGTTCTTCTGGTCTCATAGCCAAAGAGGCAGCTGTTCATGGAAGCCATCAGCCACATATTTCATACTCTCCTCCCATTCCTTTCTCCTTTTGATGCTCCTGGTGATCAGAGACCAACTGGTGTGCCCTGGATGGCCACTTGCAAGCTTTTCAGCAGATCCCAGACACTGTGCAGGGAATTGGGAGATAGGGCAGTGACACTAGACACGCTATGAGGTCAATTAACTGAGATGTCCTATGGAAACCACAACCCCAAACCTCTAAACTCATGAGGTGTTTAGCTGTATATAAGCATCCTCAAGAGTGTTTTTTGTTCTTGTAAATATATCCCACAGCTTTTGCCAATTCAACCTTTTGTGTACAGCTTCCTGACAGCACATACAGTAACTGGCTGTGGAAACCTGTTCAGTGTGATTTTTCCATCACTGCTAACCTCCCCATGGCCCCCCTCCGACCTCTAGTAACTACTAATAAACCTGGGTCTCTGTACACTTGCTTTTTCTTGTCTTTTTATAGAAGAGGGGCCATACACTACTTGCACTTTTGTGATTGGCTTATTTCAGTCAGCGTTAAGTGTCTTTACGCTCCATCCATACCCATGCTGCAGCATGTATGAAGGCTTCATTTCTCCCACAGGCTGAATCGTGGCCCACTGTGTGTGTGTATCACATTTTGTATCTCCGTTCACCTGCTGATGGGCATTTAGGCTGTCTTACCTTTTGCCTATTATAAATAGTACTCGTGTAGAAGTCTCTTTCTGAGTCTCTGCATTCAACTCTTTTGGGTACATGCCCAGGAAGGAAATTGCTAGGTCATAAGGTAATTCTATTTTTAGTTTTTTGAGGGATTGCCACTCTGTTTTCCACAATAACTGTACCATTTCTTATTCCCACCAGTGATAGACAAGAGTCCAATTTCCTCACACAACTGGATGGTTTTTAGTATGTTTACAAGGTCATCAACCATCACGGCTACCTAATTCCAAAACATTTTTGTTGCTGCCAGAAGAAACTGGGACACTTGAGCAGTCACTGCTCATCAGTCCTTTCCTTTAGCTCCTGGCACTCACCAGTCTACTTTCTGTCTATGGATCTGCCTATTCTGGGTATTAAACAGGATCATACTGTATGTGGCCTTTTGTGTCTTCACTTAGCATGTTTTCAAGGTTCATCCATGTCGTGGCACATATCATACTTCATTCTTTTTAATGAATGGTTGTTATATATGTATATTTCTTGATTGTGGTAAAAATATACACAGTAAAACATTTGCCAACTCAATGGTTTCTACATGAATAATTCATTGGCACTGGTTATGTTTTTCTTATTGTGCAATATTCTATCATTTTCCAGATTATTCCACCATGAATGGCTGGGTTTTGACAGTAACTTTATGAAGTGCTTACTTTGGACTACTGTGCTGAACACTTTACACAGAATTTCTCTTTAATCCTCACGGCATTCCCAATCCTGCTGTTCTTACTATCACCCCCATTTTGCAGCTGTGCAGATAGGCTCAGAGAGATGCAGTCACTTGCCCAGGCTCATACATGCTTAAACCAGGTTGTCTGATCCCAGATCCAGTACTCTTAACCACTAGGCAACCTATACTATCCCTCTAGTCAGCATAGTCTGTGAGGACTTTTAACTAAGGCTGGTTCTACAGGATGAATCCAAAGTTCTCCGGCTTCCTACTCAAACAGCTCACCCCCGAACGAGCCAAAGGGCCTTGTCGAGGTCTCGACTGTACAGCAAACTGATCTGCGCACACATGAGGCACTGCAAGAGACCACGACCAGCAGCTCTGTATGTGCGATCCCTAGCATACCTTGATACTTCTCAAGGCACAGACATCCAGGCCTAGCTCAGGAGGGGTGCTAAGGTGTCACTGGCTTGTCTAAAGGAGAGGCTTTTGCCCTCTACCTTGGAGCTCTATCTCAAGGATCTAAATCCCATACTCCTCCCAGCCCTGTGTGGTCACGTGGCCCTCTGTTCCACACTGTGTACTTTGCAGGGCCTCTATTGATTGCTTTCTGAATACATAAAGCAATGCATTGTTCCTGATATTTGGCTTTACATGAAGGTAACTGGGTTAGGGGTGGGGTTACATGTTTCTGTTAAGTACGATTCAAGTTCCAAATCAGACTCCCAACATTCCTGCATAATCCCTCTAAATCAAGATTTACTACATGCAGATTCAAGACTAAACCTGTGTTTGTTACCAAATTCGTCCTCCATGGCCATGATAATCTCCACTTGGTCCAAACTGTCTAAGCCCAGGTCTTTCATAAAATGGGAATCTACTGAAAGCTGTAAGAAAGAACACCAAACAAAATTTAATCCATGACAAGATTTACTTCCTGAGCTAACAAACAGCATAGTACAATGCGAACTTCATAATTACATAGGAACTTTTCTTAAAATATGTGTGTACATATATACATATATATGCATATGTATTACATATAATGTTAGTCTTAACTAACATTATCCACTTAACCTGTAACATCATGGTACTTCATATGGTTTATATTTTAACTCATTTTAACCTGGCTTTGAACTGGAAAGCAATACAAACAGAGCTAGTGACAGATTTCATTTCACACGCTTTAGTAAGAACTTGGATAATTGCTCTGAGTGACATCTGAGGTAGTTTGGTTTTTTCCCATGCTCTCATACTGGAAACCCTGGTGGCATAGCGGTTAAGAGCTATGGCTGCTGAATAAAAGGTTAGCAGTTCAATTCTACCAGGCAGCCCTTGGAATCTGTATGGGGCAGTTCTACTCTGTCTCATAGGGTCACTGTGAGTCAGAATCCACTTGACAGCAAAGAGGTTTTTTTTTTGTTTGTGTGTTTTATTGAAAACTAAGATTCTGTAGCAGCTGCATTCCTCTCCTTGAAGAATAGAAGAATGCTGTCCAGTGGTAGGCTGCTTCATATTACAGAGTTTCCCTGATCATTCTGCTCTTAATTTACACCTCAAGATCACCAAAAACATTCTTTGAAAACCCGTATCAAAAAAAAATTATCCCAGCCACAGAGCAGATTCTATTGTTGAAATAGGAATTTTTTACCATGAGAAAAATTCCCAGAGTTGGTAAGTTAAAAAAGAAAGGTGCAAAAGAGTGTTTATAATATACCATACCACTTATGTTATTTCAGTGACATTGTCAAGGATTTCATTTTACTTGGATTCACAATTTACGTCCATAGAAGCAACAGTCAAGAAATCAAATGACAAACCGCACTGAGCGAGTCTTCAGCAAAAGATTTGTTTAAAGTGTTAAAAAGCAAGCTGGCACCCTGAGGGCTAAGGTGCACTTGACTCACGCCATGGTGTTTTCAATTGCCTCCTGTGCACGAGAAAGCTGGGCAATCAATAAGGACGACCAAAGCAGAACCCTAACTTTGAATTATGGTGCTGGCAAAGAATACGGAATATACCACGGACTGCCAGAAGAAGGAACAAGTCTGTCTTGGAAGAAGTACGGCCAGAGTGCTCTTTGGAAGTGAGAATGGCGAGACTTCATCTCATGTACTCTGGAAAATTTAGCAGGGAGACCAGTCCCTAGAGGAGGTCATTATGCTTGGAGCAAGTAGAAGGTCAGTGAAAAAGAGCAAGACCCTCAATGAGATAAACTGCCCTAGTGGCTGCAGGAGGGGGCCCACACATAGCAACCGTCTGAGGGTAGCACAGGCGGTGTGTTCGTCTGTTGACCGCCACTGAGTTGGAACCAACCTGATGGCATCTTTTTTTTTAAATAAAGGTGGGAGATAATGTATGTCTATTACATAAATACACATATATAGGTATATGTGTGTGTGTCTGTTTATATATACAGTAAATGTTTCTGGAAAGACATACAAGAAGCTGGTAACATTAGCTGCTTTCCAGAAGGGGAACTGGGTAGCTCTAGGCACCAAGAAGACTTTTCACTGAGTACTTTTTTGGATCCTTTGCATTTTGTAACCTGTTCGTAAATACTTGTACTGGAGGGGTGGGGGGTGGAATAAGCGATCATGAATTACCTTTTCTGGATCAATCTTGTCATAGAGTTTCAAGACATAAAGAACACGGTCCTTGATTCCCTCTAACGTCAATGGGGGTGCGTCACTATACTGGCGGCACAGCTGTGCAACAGCACCAGAAACCTACACCAAGGGAAAGAAGAAACACTGTCCTTTAACTAGAATGTACAAGCCTATAGAGAGCGCTCACAGGTTCAGAGAGCCCTTTTCATTTAAGAGTAGCAGTAAGACACACTGAGTCCCAAAGCTGGGTCCCTTATCACTGCCCATGCAGAGCAGTCGCAGAAATCCCAGGACTCCAGCAGTGTAAAGATGAGTCCCTTTTCCCCTCAGATCTAGGACTGGCCCTGACTCCTCTGCTCAGCCCCCAAATCATCGCAGGTCTGCAGATGAATCTACCCTCTCGTGGCATCTTTACTACCCTCTTCCCGTGACAGAGCACACCCACTTCGTGACAGACCGATACAAGTCAAAACAGCCCACAGGGAAGGCGCTATCACAGTAAAGCAAAGACAGTCCACAATGAGGCCCCCACACAGGTCTAGTTTGGCCTACAACGTAATCACACTGACCTTGACTGGCACTAATGAAGCCAGCACACTAATCCAAAGGAGAGGACAAAGGAGCCTAATGGTCATTACCTGCCAGCCTCCTTCCCTTTCATGAAGGCCCACCTAACTGCCACAAGCCAAGCCATGAGCCTCTTGTCACGACAGAGCAGTATCACTGATGGCACGCTAGCTTGTCATGAGGTCACTGGGCTTACTAATACTGTGGAAGTCACAACGCAGAACAAGAGAAAACCAACAGGGGCTGGCAGTTTTGCTCATCACAAAATCCCCTAATCCAAAATAGGTTACTTTCTCAAGTCAATTTTAAGTCCATGGTTAGGATTTAAGGCATTTCCCCACAAAGTGGTTTTGCTTGTCAGGGTTCAGATCCAAGATTCCCAAAGGTCTATGAACCAACTGAACCAAACCTCTATGTACTTCTGGCTAAGATGAGTTTATCTTGCATAAAAAGCAGATATTGAAATTAGGTTTAATCAGCAAAGTAAAGAGATTAGATGAAGAGTTTTATGAATATTCTAGAGTATTTCTGGGTACTTTCAAGAGCTTCTGAAGCTGCCAACACCTGTGCTTTTCTGTCTAAATGTGTGACCTTTCTTTCCACTCCTCTGGAAACCCTGGTGGGGCGGTGGCTAGGAGCGACAGCCGCTAACCCAAAGGACAGCAGTTTGAACGTACCAGGCAGTCCGTGGAAACTGTATGAGGCAGCTCTGTTCTGTCCTATAGGGTCACTAGAAGTTGGAATCCACTTTACAGCAACAGGTTTGTTTTCCCTTTCCTTTCTAATTACCGCATGGATCAAAGAGGCCTTTGATGCGGGCACAGCACAGAGCCTACTTAGCAATAGCGACTAGAAGAGATGTCCAAGTCACAAATAAGAGCAGCAGAAAGGAGTCAAGAAAAGAGAGAAGAAATGAGCTGAGTGAGGACAGAAGAGAATGACTGCGTGCAGACCAAGCACTGGTGTGAGGTGGCGCTGAGGAGAGGGAGGGAGGAAAGGGGACACCAGTAAGTGCACTGTGCCCCACGGGAAGGGAAGTGACCGGTGAGGGTATGTTTCAGAACAGCTACCCAAGTGGTCCACTAGGTGTCAGCAGCGTCCCCAGCAGCACCAGGCTTATAGGGCCCTCCTGGGCAGCATGTGGTTAAATTAAAAGGGGCCTCCACCTGAAGACTACCTGCCAGTCTAAAGCAGGCCCCCCTAAACGGAGGGAGTCAGCAGGAGATGCAGCAAGCTGCAGTGAGCGAGAGCTCAGCTTCTAGAACTGAACTGCCTACATTTGTAAGCAGGCACTGGATCTCAGCTAGCTGGGTTAATATACGACTATACTTTCTAAGCTTTAGTTTCTACTACCTGTAGAATGGGGATAACAGCAGTACCAACCTCATTGGGTGCTATGAGGCATCCATGGGGTCATGTGAAGGGCTCACAACACTGTCTGACACACACACAAGAAATGCTATTCAGGGTTATCTGGCCTGGGATCCCCAAGAGGCAGATGTGGCAGTCTGCTTCTGTCAAGATTTACAGCCTTCGAAACCCTAGGAGGCAGTTTTACTCTGTCCCATAAGGCAGCAGGAAACCCTGGTGGCATAGCGGTTTAGCACTACATCTGCTCACCAAAAGGTTGGCAGTTCAAATCTGCCAGACACTCCTTGGGAAACTCTATGGGGCAGTTCTACTCTGACCTCTAGGGTCACTATGAGTCAGAACCAACTCAACAGCAGTGAGTTTTTTTCTTTTAAATAGGGTCGCCATGAGTCACAATTAACTTGAAGGCAGTGGGTTTGCTGTTTGGTTAGTAGGATCATAAAGATGGCGCAGGACTGGGAGACTTTTCCTTTTGTTATGCACAGGGCTGCCATGACTCAGAGCCTTTTCCAAGGCAACTACCACTGACCGGATCCTGATGACAGTGACCTGCCAGTGTGAGACTTTGGCTGTAACGCAGTCCAAAGTATTCGATCCTACTCCTTCCCTCGTATGACTTCCCTTTCCTCTTAATGCTTGCCCTCTTGCTGTACATTAATTTTCACATTTTGGTCTCTTTCTTATTTCTTACCACAAGCCAGGATGTTGTACTGCCCCAAGTACTGAAAGTCAGGCTTTGAACCCTTCTGACCCCTTTCCAGGACTCTGACTTTCCACCCCTAGATACACTGAATCAGAGTCTACATTTTAACAAGAGCCTCAGGTATTTAAGAATCACCCAGGGATCTCATTACATGGTAGCTTCTGAATCAGTATATCTGGGAGGAGACATGCCAGTTCTCAGCAGAGGGCCGAACTGAACCTGTCTGAAGCCCTGCTTTACGTCCATCACCTCCTTTAACCAAAAACAAACCCGCTGCCATTGAGTTGATTCTGACTCAAAATGACCCGTAACACAGAGTAGAACTGTCCCACAGCGTTTCCAAGGAGCACCTGGTAGATTTGAACTATCAACCTTTCGGTTAGCCGCCAAGCTCTTAACCACTGTACCAGTGGGGTTCACCTCCTTCAGGTCTAACAATAACCCCTAAAGGTACATTGTACTATCAGTCCCATGTTTCAGATGAGGAAACTGAGGCCGATAAAAGTTAGATATCCTGTTCCAGGTCCCCCAACACAGTTGCTTGGAGGGTCTTACTGCCTCTCACTGGGCACATACAAAACTCGCAATACCCTACTAAGACTTTTGGCTGCACACGGGTTTCATCAGCCGTCTGCTTTAAAAGTGTATTTATTACCTCCCGTGGCATCCGAGAATACGTCGTTCACAGGCCAAGGGTGACTACTCATTAGTTCCCAGCAGAAGCCATCCTCTCTCCACTGGAGTCCACTGTCTGGGTGAGGGAACCTCAGAGGAATCCGAGGACTTGGCGTTCGGATCTGCTCTGCGAGTCGTGCATCCATCTGGTAGCCCAGGGAGCTGACATCTCCTTCTTAGCCACTGGCAACCCAACTCCTCCCCTGCCTCCAGAACTCCTGCCACAGGCCTCACGCCCTCTCTTCCCCACAGACCCTGTCAGAGACCTCCTGGCCAACTCCAGCTCTTTCCATTCGTTCCCATCTGTTCACCTGATGATTCTGCAGGGCTGACTGGGAGGAAAAGTCTCATTTATTTCAACAAACATGTGCTTCATGTCCACTCTGTGGTCTCCACTGAGAACACCCAGATCCCTCAGTCGGCACTGTGCCCATGTTCCCGCCTCTACTCCAAGCTTCCATAAGGAAGCCAGCGGCAGGCTCTTCCTGGCCTCTGCCCGTGAAAATACATCCCCTTGAGTGCCTGACCAACAGCCGTCTTCAAGACCGTGCTCCCTGGACGGCAGTGTCGGTCCTCCTGCTGCTTCTGCACCACACACGCGTCTGTTCTCACACCTCTGCGTGTCTTCCCTGAAGGGACTGACACGACTGTCTTGGCAACCTGCAAGTGTCACCTGTACGTCAGGCATATCCTATACACCGTGCTGTGGGCTGCAAATACGAAAATGAGTAAGGCATAGCCTTCACCTAAGAAAAGTGTACAGTTTAATGGCAAAGATCAATCCAAACAGATCATTTCAACGAGGTGGAACAATCATGGCACAGGTATTTTTAGGCTGCTTTAGAAACAAGTTGTCATCCAGTGCTTGAGAGGCAGAGAAGAAGATATTAGACCTGGAGTTAGCCAGGCAAAAAACAAAACAAACAAAAAAACCCAAAACCCAAATTCACTGCTGTTGATGCTGACTCACAGTAACCCTACAGGACAGAACAGGACTGCCCCATAGGGATTCCGAGGAGTGGCTGGTGGATTCACAAACACTGACTTTTTGGTGAGCAGTTATGCTTTTAACTACTGTGCCACCAGGCTGCAGGCAAAGAATAGGGACAGGCCATTCAAGGAGTGGGAAGGGAAATTTCCAAAGGGAAATGAAGCGTGTGTGAGAAGATTATCAGAAGGAGTTCATGTTGCTGCATGCTAAAGGCTGAGGCGTACACTGATGACAGGCACTGAGACAGACGAGTGCCAGGGCCCAGGTCTGCAAGGCCTGGGGGGCCAGAGTCAGGGAGCAGGATTTTGTTTTACTGCGGAATGAACGGCACAATCAGACCTCATCTCTGGGTCCATCACTGTCAGACACATTGGTCTGACTGCAGTACCAGGAACTGCCAAGCACTGTCTACATAAACAGTTTGTCTTCATCTCAGTACCATGTCCCACAGAACTGTCTGCAAGTTCCCTTTGGGCTCGGGTTGCTAGTTAGTTTAGATGTGGGGCCCACCCAGACCAAGCATAAGAATTCCTGGCACCACTTTCTGCTGACACCCTTCTTTTTTCTTACTTACAGAGCCGCTACGAGTTGGATTCAATTCAACAACGGCTTCTGGTGCAGGTAAGTAAACAGATGGATTGGAAGAGGGAGCAGACAGAACAAGCAATCGCCCAGATGAAGACTAATGATGGCTGGAGATGGAGATTTGGTGCGACTGCAATACAGGAAATAACAGACACCAGAAGAACGGAAGAGGCACTTTAGGAACACTGTGTAATAAGAGAACTCAAGAGTACACTGATGTGTATGTGTTAAATAGAGAAAGAGCCCAAGAAAACAGGGTAGGAGCAGAGACCTAGGTGAAGAAAAAACAGAGAACAGTAGGACAACACGCGATAGCAGACACAGCACCAGCGGAGACGCTGGCGATTTTAACATAAGGGCTAAAAGTGCCCAGTGAAGACGTGAACTAATGCTTTTCTTTCAAATTCATCTCAGTATCACTTAACAACTAGAAAAAGGCCTGGCACGAAGCTGTCCCTCAGTACCTTTGAATGAACAAGTATTTATTCTCCACTTCATTCCACAATGTTAAATGGAAGCACTTAACCAAAACCACTCTGTAAACACAAATAAAACTTATGTTGTATATATGACACCAAGCAGAGACAGAGGAACATTCTCAATCACCTGCTGAAAGGGTGGTTTGCTACTCAAAGTGTGGTTCAAGGACCAGCAGCATCAGTACCTTCTGGGAGCCCACGGAAACGAAGGCTTTCAGGTCCCTTCCCAGAACAACGGAAACAGAATCTGCATTGTAATTCAGGTGGACTGAATGCACAGTGAAGTCTGAGAATTACTGCACTAAGAACAGGGACAAATCACTTTGGATTTCAGCCTAATGTTGAAGTCAGGCACACTCACCAACTCTTCCTGCTACCCTTTTCAGCCCTTAACTTCCAGGTGAAATGTTAACCTTTTGATTTGACCAGCAGGAAAACCTTCTGAATGAATCCATTACACCATCAGTGTATCTCAACACTGGCTGCGAAAAGAATCACCTGAGGCCTTTTAAAAATAGATGCCCAAGCCACACTTCTAGTAATTGATTGAACTGCCCTGGGCATCCTATTTTTTTTTTAATTCTAACATTTGGTCAGGGTTGAAACCACTACATTATATGAAGTCTATGAGTTTGAAATGGGTTTCTCACCTTGACCTTGGCAGATTCTATTCTACCTGAAGGCACTATCTCTTCATCTGCACTTCAGAGTCACCTGGGGAACTTTTAAAACAAACAAATAAACACTCATGCCAGAGATACATCCCAGAAGCTAAAGTCACAACAGGGGGGTGAGGGTGGGGCAGAGATGGGGCTGCAAGCTACCCAACTGATCTGAACGTCCAGCTAGGACTGACAAGTCACTGTCCTACTGAGAGAAGTGGCAGCTTACAAGTTTCATCAGATAAGCTAGATCCTAACTGTTTCCTACCTTTACTTCCAGGAGACCAATAACCGGACAAAAGATGCTACAGGGGAAATTTAAGAGAAATCCAGGGAGAGACCTACTCTGGAGAAGGCTGCAGGCCACCGTGGCCCCCTGTTCTGCTAACCTTTCCCTAGGAAACTATAATGGCGTTTATCATTACCGCTACAAATAACAGCGATCAGTATTTGGAGAGCTTACCAAGTACCGTAGTAGGTGCCTAATCTCCTCTAACCCTCACTGCACTTCCCTAAAATAGAGACTAGTATCTCAACTCCATGGGTCAGGCTGAGGCGTCCAGAGATGAGATTTGCGTAAAGTTTCAATAAATGGCAGCCACTTTTGGAAGGTTTGAGTTGGGAGTCTGTGCTCTTGATCATAACCAGGGCTTAGGGGTCAGGGTCCCTAGCTCACGTAACCTTCCGGCACAGATCAACCAAGTCCCGTAATGGCAGCTCGCGGTCCCGCGGCCCGGCCCAGGACTCCTCGGCCTTTCCCTGCAGACCTCGCTAGCCCCGACTCGCCGCCCCAACGCCCGACTCCGCTCTCAGCCTGGCCTCAGCTCCCCATCCCCGAGCACGTCCGATCCCTGACCCCTGTCGTGCCCCAACAAAGTCACCGCGAGTCACCTGCGTCAGCCCTGAGATCGGCTGCGAAGCCTCAGGTCTCGTCCGGATCCCTGCGGGGCACAGAGTAGTACTGAGTGGCCGGGTTACGACTACCGTCGTCGGCCGGGAGAGCTGCCCGAAGGCCGCGGGCAGCCTGCGGACACAGGTGGAAAGGACACGAGCCGCCATAGCTACGTCAACCCAAGATGCCCCGCGCGGTCTCAGGGCCAGGTTTCCACGCCCGCCCCGTGCAGGCTACGCACAGAGCGGCGCCGCCGGGCGCCCTCGGCTCTGGCGGCCTCTGGCGGCCCCTGGCGGCCCCTGACGGCAGTGCGTCCGCCGGGCTGCAGTAATGGCCGTCCAGGTTCCGGGCCACTGGCTGTACTACATGCTGGAACTAGGACTGCACAGATATCTTTCCCCAAACAGTGATAAAAAGAAAAATACAAGAAGGAACTTCTTGTTTGTTTATTCTCTGAAATTTCTAAGATACTTTAATTTCAAAATTTTGATGCCGCAATTCTTATATAACCCGTTTACAATCGAATTGATTCCTATATCATAGACTCTCTAAAACCCAAAAGACCCAACCCCATTGCCGTCGAGTCGATTCTGATTCATAGCGACCCTATAGGACAGAGTAGAACTTCCTGATAGTTTCCAAGGAGCGACTTGTGGATTTGAGTTGGAGGCCTTTCGGTTAGCAGCTGAAGCACTAAATCACTACAACACCAGGGTTTCCTGGGGTCCTGTTAAGACAGCAAACGGTCGCACTGGGTTTCCAAGGGGCGCCTGGTGGACTCAACCTGCTGACCTTTGGGTTGGTAGTCATAGCTGTCCACCACTACACCATCAAGGTTTCCAATTCTTACATAGACATTAAAATTTACTTAATAGCTTAAAAACAGTGCAAAATACAAAAGTATAAAATAATGTGAAAAGTAAAAATAAGTGTGGAAAAAAATGATTTAAATATATAGTTATACTAATATATACGAAAATGATGATTAAAAACACTGTGCAAGTTTTAAAACGTGACAGAATATAAATAATAAAGCTAATAAAGTGGGGGGGTCAAATCTGCCAAATTGTATTAGACACCAGGCTTTTCCTGCATCATATTGATTAGCATTTGGAAGAGAAATTATATCACTTCTTTGGAATGCTCAACCTGTATTTTGAAAGGCAGCCTTCCATTTCAGCAAAAAACTGGCATCAAATCTCTGGTTGGAGTTACTGGGATCATGGCCTGTAGATCTGCTTACGCAGCCAGTGATATGCCAACCTCTGATTTCTCCTTCTTAGCCACACGGTGCAGATGGGGACAGCCCCATGATGGTGACTTGTATTTCTGTTACAGCTGTGCGAGATCTAAGTATAATAAAACATACCCAAAACCCATACAGTGAAAACTATAAAACCCTGATGAAAGAAATCAAGTGAGATCTAAAAAATGGAGAGATATTATTCATGCAAAGGAAGACTCAAGATATCAACTTTTCCCAAATTGAGGTATAGATGCAACACAATCCTAGTGAAAATCCCTTCAAGTCATTTTGGGAATATTGACACACTGATTCTAAAATTTATATGGACAGGCAAAGACTCAGAGAAGTCAACACAATAGTAGGGGAGAACAGAGCAGAGGATACTGCCCGATGTCAAGACTCATTATAAAACTATTGTGATCAAGACAGTGTGGAGTTGGCGAAAGAATAAATCAAGAATAAAGAGACCAGAAACAGACCCACACAAATGCTGTCAACTAGTCTTTGACAAATGAGGAAAAGCAGGTCACTGGAGAAAAGATAAGTCTCTTCAACCAACAGTGCTGGGACAACTGGCCAACTGCATGCAAAAAATGTAATCTCGATGCAGACCTCATGCCTTTCACAAAAAATCAACTCAAAATAGATCAGAGACTTGTAAGTTTACACCGAACTGTAAAAGTTAGCAGGTAACACAGGAAAAAATCCAGGTGGTCTGGGGTTTTGTGATGACTTTTTAGATAACAACACCAACAGTACAATATATGAAAGAAAAAACTGATAGACTGGGCTTCATTAAAATTACAGTCTTCTGCAGTCCAATACTGTTAAGAGAATGAAAAGACAAGTCACACGCTGATAGGGAGGAATTATTTGCCAAACATGGATCTGACAAAATACTTGTACCCAAAGTACACAAAGAACTCTTAAAACTTAACAGTAAGAAATCAAACAATGTAATTAAAAATGGGTAAAAGATCTAAGGAGATATCTGACCAAAGAAAATAGATGGCGTATGGAAAGACACTCAACATCCTACTAGAACTGCCACTTAAGTTCACAAACTCATCCTGGAAAAAGTGCTACAGACCTCATTGCTGAACATCTACACTGTCACCTTCGAAGTCCTCCCCATGGGAAGCTACACACTGACGCCAGCACCTAGTCCACTCTTCAAAGCAATTCTGAACCGCTTTCTTGAAAGGCCATCAAGGCTGTTGTCATATCACCTTTGACGTCCTGAACGTCATCCAAATGTCTTCCTTTCAATATTTTCTTTATCTTCAAGTAAAGAAAAAAGTCAGTGGGGGCCAGATCAGGTGAGTAGGGAGGGTTCCGATATATTTAAAAATCCCTCACGGACAACTATACAATGACATTCACAAACTTGCCACCATGCTACTGTGTGCAATGGTCATTCCAGAATGAGTTACCAAATTGCTCTGAAGGGTGGACTAGGCACTGGTGTCGGTGCATAGCTTCCCAAGGGGAGGACTTCAAAGGTGACCACAGTGATATTCAGCAACGAGGTATGTAGCACTTGAGAACAATTAAGTTCACAGACTTAATTTTCAGACCTCATACATCAATAGGAAACTGCAAATGAAAACAACGAAGTACGAGTATATACCTGTTAGAATGGCTAAGATCCAAAACACTGAACACCAAAGGGGGGCCCATAACAGGAGCTCCTGTTCATTGCAGACAGGAACACAGAACAGCACAGCCACTTTGGAAGACTGGCAGTTTCTTACACAGCTAAACACAGTCTCACCACAATCTAGGAACTGCCCTCCAAGTTATTTACCAAATGAGTAGAAAACTACATCCACACAAAAATCTGCATAAGGATGTTTATAGTAGCTATATGTATAACTGCACAAACTAGAAGCAACAAAGACCTCAGTAGGTGAATGGATAAACTGTGGTACTTCCATACAACGGGGTATTATTCAGGGATAAAAGTAAGTGAGCTATCATTAAGAGACACAGAATAACCTTTAAGTACTTCTTAAAGGCTACTGGCAGCGACAGCAGCCAGTCTAAGAGAGGTATAACATCTGTATGATTCCAACTACATGACATTTTGGGAAAGGCAGAACTGCAGAGACAGTGAAAAGATCAGTAGTTTCCAGGACTTCAGACAGAGGGGAACAAATGAATAGGTAGAGCATTTTTCATGCTATTGTATATTTTTAGGGCAATGTGACTATTCTATGTAATACTGTAATGGTAGACACACCATGTTAGGCATTTGTCAAAACCCACAGAACCACACAACACAGGGTGAATGCTAATACAATTAGCATTATTATCACTATTGAGTGATAATAATGTATCATTGCTGGTTCATCAGTCGTAACAAACATACCACATTCATGCATGATGTTAGTAACAGAGAACACTGTGACTGTGTGTGCTCACTGGTGTGCGTGTGGGCAGCTGTGTAAGGGAACTCTGCATTTTCTGTGAACCTAAAGAACTCTAAAACACAGTTTATTTTAAAGAAAAGAAAAAGCCAAGCAGACTGTATCAAAATATTTATTAACACATTTGGCTGGCTTGGCTTTGAAGCTTAAGCCTACTGTATGTACATTTTTAAGAGCAAATGTGGGGAACTACAAAAAACCACCTAAAACCCCTTCTTGCAAAGTAAGTATAAATGACTATTCAAGATCAGTAGTGCCACCCGCGCCAGGAAAACAAAGTCTGAATAAGATGAATTATTTTAAACACCACTCAGATATTCTCCTTTAAATTTGCAACTCCAAAAAGGCATTGAAGAGCCCAAAGACATTGAGGAAACCGTGTTTTCTTCTTGTTCAAACTTAATAGTAGCGGTATACAAATATATTTCCATCTTTCTGTCCAGCCAGCAAATGAGAATCGGTATCTGACCACTTAACAAAAGACCAATTTTGGTCAGAGACAGGTGGAAGCAGCACAGTGCAGTGACCCAGAAGTAAGTCCCAAACGGCAATTGTTCCAGAAGTCAATACTGCTGCTGCGAAGTTATTTTTCACGTCACCTTCCAGGAACCTAACACCAAGTGGAGAAGAAACCATTCAAATCATAGACCAAAACAAATATATTTCTCTTTAAAATAAGGCAAAACCACACTCCCACCAAACCAAGAGTTAAAATAAATATACCTGTAAATAGAAATGCCTTGTTAGAAGACTGCTGGCTAGTCTGCTGTGGTTTGGGACATAATCTTATCCCATCAAGCCCCTGCCCACCTCTGCGTCCCTGCCGCTCTGGCTCTAGCTCACACTGTCCTCCCCTCTAGTCTTCAAAGTCAAGCTCTCGCTATCTCACTATCTTTGCTTTCGCTACTCTCCGTCACGGGCAGGGTCTATCTAGCGATCCTTGCATAGCTGCGTTCACATCGTCACTTAGGTGATTCACTTCCTTAGAAAGGTCAGACCTAATCACTTATCTCAAGCAGCACACACACTACACCCCTTCTCTGTAACAGTACCTATTTTTATTTTCATAGATATGGGAGACTACCTTATTTACATATTTTTTACTACATGAAATTCTTCTATTATGTATTTGGTGGGTGTTCTCCTGCCCCCGAAAAATGTAAGCACCATGAAAACAGCAGTCATCTGGTAGTGAGGGACTCTGCACTCAGCTACCTGCGTCTCAACTGTAACCCTACAACTTAAGAGTTCTGTGACCCTGGCCAATACCTGTGTTGTTAATAAACACACACACATACACCCCTCATAATCAGGCAATATATGAGTAAATATTTATCAATAGATATATATCAATCAATATATCTCAAGTTGATCTCAAGTCAGATTTTAAAGTAAAGACGTCATCCCAGAGTACTTCTAAAACTTTCCTAATTTAAGTGTTATGGAAAGAACACACACTTCAATTCATAGGGACCCTATAGGACAGAACTATCCTGTAGGGTGTCCAAGGAGCAGCTGGGGGATTTGAACTGCCAACCTTTTGGTTAGTAGTTGAGTCCTTAATCATAGTCACTAGGGTTTCTTAAGGTTTTGAAGTGAACATTAATCAGGCCATATTTAAAATGTTTCCCTTATGGAAAAAAATGGAGTTGAATACACATAAAATGCCTACTTAATCCCATACTAGGAGGGATCAAGATATTAGGAATAAGGAGCTTGACTGAATTTCATCATATTGATGACCACTCTTACTGTGATCTGTAGCACTTCATGTTTTCCAGTCATCTAAGTGATGTGACATTACCTGGTTTCTGTATTTGCACTAGCACCTTTCAGACAGCTACGCTTGTGGGATAGCAGTCACACACACTTGCCTGCCAGCCTGTCCTTGTGGAAGACAGTAGAGCATCACGCCCACACTCAGGCTTGTCTTGGGGTTAATCACAATGAGCTGAAACACAGGGCTTCCTAGCCACTCGCCTTCTTTGGTGCAAGGGTGACTCAGAACAACAAACAGCAGTCCCTAATTTAGGAAGGAAAACAAATAACCAAATAAACCATCAAAAGCATCCTGACAAAGGGAAGATTGGTAAAGATACAATCAAAGAATTACCAGAACAATGGACAGGCTCTAAAGTACCCAGGATTTAATCCTGCTAAAATTATCACCAAGCTGGACTTTGAGGTTCTCCATTACAGGGTTCCAATGTTTTCTAGTCAGTCTTATAAGACATGAATCTAGCTAAGACATCTCCATCTCACCTCATGACATCCATTTGCTGAAATGTTGGTGCAGGCAAAGAGAACATGTAATCATGTGGAGGGAATGCCTCAAATTAGAAATGTTCCTTTTTAAAAAAAATTTAGAACACATTTACCCATAAAAACAACATTTTAAGTGGTGACAGGAACCCCTGTTGGTGTAATGGTGAAGTCCTACGGCTGCTAACCAAAAGGTCAGCAGTTCAAATCCACCAGGCACTCCTTGGAAACTCTATGGGGCAGTTCTGCCCTGTCCTGTACGGCTGCTATGAGCAGGAACTGAACTGACAGCAGCACTGGGATGATGAGGATGAAATGGTGACCAGATTCTTAGGCCAGTCCGCAACAGTCTACTTAAGACCCAGATACCGCTGCTCTCAATTAGTGGCAACCAAGATACTATCTCACCCATGGTTGTTTCTGTGGGGAAGTGTGTTCAAGAACTCATCCAGTTCTAGAACTATATTTCCTAATAAAAATACTGTTGTGCATGGAAACCATGTGTGTATAGCAAAACAAACAAATAAACAAAAAAACACGCAAAAATCTGCTGCCATCAAGTCAATTTTGATTCAAAGTGGCCCTACAGGACAGAGTAGAACTGCCCCATACCGTTTCTAAGGAACAGTGAGTAGACTTGAACTGCTGACCTTTTGGTTAGTAGCTGAGCTCTTAAACACTCCACCAGGACGAGAGCTCTCATGTGTACACATATCCCCAAATTGTTACACGTAGTTATCTTTGGGAGTGGGGTCAGGAGAACTAATTTTAGTGGCTGGTGTGCTGACTAGTGGCTGGTGTGAGAGCAGAACCTCTCAGTGGCTGATTTTCAGAAGCAGGTTGCCAGGCCCTTCTTCAGAGGTACCCCTGGGTGGAATCCAACTTCCAACTCTTAGTAGCTGACTGTATTAGCTGCTTGTACTACCCAGGGACTCCATTACACAGCTACCTTAGGGTTAGTAACATTGGTTTTTTTACTTGATACATTTTTAGAATTACTGAATTTTTGTAATGAGAATGAATGACTTTTGCAACTGGAAAACAATTAGGCATTAAAAAATGGTAAGGCTATATCCTAAATTAGGGGTTGGTAAACTATGGCCTATAAGCCCATATGGCCCAATGCCTGTTTTCATATGGACCACTAGCCAAGAACGGTTTTCACACTTTTAATTTATGGGGCGGCGGGGGGGAAGAAGAAGACTATTTTGTGGCATTTGGAAACTAAATGAAATTCAGACCTCAGTGTCCCTAGAGTATGCTGGGAACACTGCCACGGCCATTTGTCTCCCTATCACCTGTGACTGTTTGGTGCTCCAGTAGAAGGGCTGAGTAGTGTGAACACAGAGAATGTTTGGAGAAAAATTCTCATCTCTGAGCTAAACTGTTCTTTCTGGAGATTGCCTTCATGAGGCACTTCTGCTTAATATCTTAATACCTTTCTGTATTACTTAAAAATGTTAGTTTCAATTAGGTATTAATGTTATAATTAGAAATACACAAAGCTATGTAAATGATTAATAGGTAAATTAGTAATTCCAGAGATGAATTTAATCCTTCTATTTTAAGGATGAAAGAAGTTAGGTTTAACATTACGTGATCTGCCTAAAAGGCCACGACTACTGAGTTCAATCCCACAGATCCTGTGAGAGGGAAAGATGCATTCTTTAGTACTCAGAGCCTCCAGATGCTAATGCTCCCACTCTTCCACTGAGGCTTGGCAAGGGAGTGCTTACAAAGGGGCAAAGCCTGACGCTAGCGCCTCTCTTCCTGCTTCCTATGGCCAATATTCAAGCAGTTACTCCCGACTCCTGAGCAACTACCTAAATTTGCTCAGATGTCAAAACTAGACTCTATACCAAGTACATTAACACAATGGTTATGAAACTTTGTTTGTTTCCATGTAAAAACACTAAAACTCAAGGGAAAAGCATCATCACCATTTAATCATTCTCTTTAAAGGTATTCATTCACACTATAAAGCATTTATGTGGCTGGAAGTCAAAATTGATAAGGCCAGACTACTTCTCAGCACAAATAGACAGAAACAGGTGCCCTTAAGGATTACAGACAGAAAATTTACCAATCATATGATACTAACAACTATTTTCCTGTATAAATGTTAAGAAAGAACAAACATTTGCTATCCAAACACGAAAAGCACAGGCAGTAAGGATGGTCAGCTAATTGTTGATGGCAGGTGCCACCAAGCTGGCTCTGACTCACAGCAACCTTTTGTCTAACAACAAAGCTTTGCCTGGTGGTCCGGTGCCACCTTCCTGATCGTTGCTATGTTTGAGTCCCCTGCTCTGACCACTGTGTCAATCCACCTCACCCCTGTTTTCACTGTCACTCTACCAGCCACGATGCTCTTTTTTAATAGTTAATCACTACTTGCAGGGAAACCCTGGTGGCACAGTGGTTATGTGCTGCAGCTGCTAACCAAAACACTGGCAGTTCAAATCCACCAGGTGCTCCTTGGAAACTCTATGGGGTAGTTCTACCCTGCCGTATACGGTTGCTATAAGTTAAAATCAACTCAAGGGCAACAGGCTGGGTTTGGTTTTGGTAAGTCATATCACTCATGCAAAGTGGTCCCAGCGGTCCTCCTCCACTTACCATTTCAGAATAGGCTTTGTGACAGACGGAGGCCTGGCAGGAATCACCCATGTGAATCTTTTTCAGGAGCTGACTGGTTTTTAAATTCCTAGATAAAAATAAAATAAAATAAGCTGATGACATTATCCCAGCAAACTAATTTTCACACTAGAATCCTGTATTTATCACGGCATCCTTTAGGAAGTGTCTAAGTGAAAAACAAAGGACACAGTGCCTTAGTTTTGCTTAGTTACTGATCTAGCTAAACAGAGAACTCTGCCAACAGGTTAGTTTGGTAATTCAGTCTTCAATTCAATCTGCTATGCCAGGGATAAATGTCATCAAATTTGGTAAGTTTCCGTCTACTTTGTTTTACTTCGTATTGGAATTAAGCGCATGGCAGAGGTCTATTATTCTGACTCTGTGATGCCTACTATGCCTATTTTCCACAGAGGACAAGGGCTAAGACACCAGATTTGTGTGGGTAGGAGACTATACCTAAAAGACTTACAATTTTGTCTCTGTTTGTAGGACCACTAGACCAAAAGAATAGTGAGACGGGCACACAGAGATGGGTAAAAATGGAAAAAAAGAAAGACAAGAGAAGACGGTAGTACTGGAAATGGAACAACCAGCACACAATTAAAGAGGATGTTGAAACTGAGAGAGAAAACTTTTAAGAAGATTTCAGTTTAAGATTCACAGAAGCCCAGATACTTCCCTCCCTGTACCAGCTCAAGGACACTCCCCCTGCTCTCACAGCATTTCTGGAGATAAAGCCCTGCTTCTAATGGAAGGGGAATTTCTTCCTTGTAACTTAATACTGACTACTTTTCCTTGCCTCTGTAAGTTTGCTGGTGCCAAAAGAAAAGCAGTATGAACATCTGTAAACCTGCTAATGCCAATCAGAAAGCTGTATGAAAATTTCTTTGTCTGTTTTCTCGAGAAAACATATAAAAGGAATGTTTTGATAAAGGATGGGGTGCGCTGCCATTGTGGACCTGAGTCTGGCTGCAACACTAGCAATAAAGCCCCCTCCTCTTTAAAGAAAGTGGTGTTTGAGGTGTTTTCTGCTCTGCGGGCCAAACTTATCTTTGTCCTGCAACAACACAGTGTGAAAAATGTAAGTAATGTTGCTGAAAAACTTGTGTAGAAACTGCCATATAATTTGCTGTGTAAATTTCCACTGAAACACAATATTAGTTTGTGAGATGCAGTCCTCAGCTTTGCTGATGATTTGTGAAATTGGTTTAACGTGTCCCTCTACTGATAAAAGAAAACCTTTCAGTGGCTCCGCATTCACACAGATTAAATACAAGTCCTTTCCCATGACATTTACAACCCCAATGAATCCAGTGCTTCAATATTTCCACATTACTGCTCACTGCTCTCTTACCTAAAATCTTGTAACCACCCATAAAACATATACATATTCTTGGTTCCTAGTGACCCTATAGAACAGAGTAGTACTGTCCCCAGGGAGTTTCCAAGGTTGTAAACCTTTAAGGAAAAAGACTGGTACATCTTTCTCCCCAGCACTGGCTGGAGGGTTGGAAGAGCCCACCTTTCGGTTAGCAGTTTAGCACTCAACCAGCGTACCACTCTTGCTGAAGGTACATCCTTCCAACTGTGTTCTTCATTATTTAAGGCCCAGATTATTCCCTACTCTCCTCCTAACTGCATGAGTTCAATTTAGATTTTCTCACTGCCCCGTATCTACCCAGGTGACAGTTGTCTCCTCTCCTCTGATTCCTTACAGTACAGTCAACAACTACAGAATTTTCTATGGGCCAGGTACTATGCATAAAAAAACTGAAAAAATTAAATTCTCGGGGTGCATCCTGAGATCTCCACTAAAAGACCTCAATTGATGGTCCAGCAGTTTCGGGGTTCCCCTGAGAACACGGCCCCCAGCCCTGTTGCTGCCCTTACCCATAAATTATAACAAAAGTCCACTCTTTGGACAGGAATGGATTGGACTTGGCAAGGCAGAGTGACCATATATTGGAAGCACTTTATGGTTCTATACATCTATAGGATATCATCCTGCTGATCTCTGGCTGGAGGAAGGAGAATGGGTGGAGAGGAGGGGAAAGGAGGTTGTTGGGAGGATGAGACATGTATGGACCAGAGAGCAATAGTGTGCTGTCACCGGACTGGGAGAGCAGTGGAAGCTGCATATAGGTGGGCATGTAAATTTATACGGGAATGTACATTTTCACTCAGTCATGTTAAATAAAAATTTTTTTTTTAAAATTAAATTCTCATGTGCATACAAGGTTTTCCTGATATCAGTGTTAAAAATAAAATGTTACATTAATGTAAAAGAATTAATAGAATATTTGATTACTCTGATTTAATAAACAATTTGCAAATGGGGGCAAGTTCTTCTGCAGGAGCAAGGCTTCACAGAGAAGTGAGTAATTCTTGCTCAATGAATACTGGTTTCCACGGTGATGAAGTGTTTAAGGGTTACTGAGTTAGCATTAGCATGAAACTCCTGAAAGTCCGGCCCCTTTGTACATTTGTGGTTATTGAGACTTCTTGAAATTAAAACTTAGGAAGCACAAGAGTATTTTTAATTAAATTACAAGGTAATAGGTTCATTACTGACTGCTCTTTTCGAGCTAGGAGAAAAAAAAATTTACCACACTGAAAAGCTGATTAGCAATTTTGGGTGGGAAAAAAATAGGTCAGCAAAGCTACAGGCAAGAACAGCTTTGGGTGATGTTATAAGTAAGAAAAGCCTCTTGAAATCCAAGTCAAATGTTCATTTTCCTAATAATTTTGTTCTCACATCAGGAATACCAGATACCAAAGTCGATTTACTCACTACAGAGGTTAGTATCTGCTCCATATTTAGCAAATAGACCAAACCTCCATCACTCTGATTGTGAAGTAGTCTTTACCTTATTGATTTTAGGGGCCTTGGGGCAAGGATTCATGTCAGAGTTATTTTGCACTTGTCATAGAGGCTGGTACATAAATACTCAAATATTTTTTGAATGATTGAAAAATGAGTGCTCAGTTAATGTATTTGGACCAAGATGAAATACTCAGACCACTTGAACTTCAAGCATGACACAAGTTAGGAATTAAATAGGAAAGGTAAGTACCACATTACTGATGTTTTTTTGTCTGTGTCTAGTAAGCAGTTAACTCGGCTGCATTCAAACTCTTAATGCTAAAACCACAACTCAATTCTCACTCCTTGGCTAGGCTGCTTGAAGACCGCCCTGTGTGTACACAAAAGCCAGTAAGAAATTTGCAACGATTAGACCCAGAATTTACATCCCCTCCAACTCTTTCCTTTTTGGGACTTTTTCCTTCCTTCCTTCCTTTCTAGCTGCTGGGGTCACTCCAAACTCCATTATTGATTTCTTCAAGCCAGCATAATGGAAGCTTTCCTACAGGGCTTTAGTCACCCAGTGCCCAGACTAGGAGTCACACTCTGCCCATAAAAACCAGAAACTGGCCCTGCACCACTCCCTTTTTTGAAGTGCTGAATCTTCCCGAGAACCTGCTACTTCTGTTTGCTCTCCCATAGCTTCAGATATTTCTTTTCATATTTTGTCCAGAGTTTACAGTCACTTGAGGTTAGGCGTTTGGTCCGACAGGAGCTTTTCAGTCATGAACCACAAGCAAAAATAACTGAAAATCCTGATGATAATAAAATTCCATGTACTTTAAAATAATCTAATGAGACCAATCTTTTTCACAATGTCTGAACTAATATGATGTTTTGGATGAAAGAAGTACTGAGGATCTGACAGTAGAACCATAAAACCCAATCACGTTTATACAGTCTCTTCATCTAAGCCTCACAACTGTGAAGTTACGGGTGCATGCTCCTATTATTATAGACAGGGCAACTGAGGGCCCAGAGGGGAAGCTTACCAAATAACAATGTTGTTCATTACGGTGGTCCCAAGCAGAGCTTCCTGCATTCCTTGAACTTCAGCAAAAGTTAGTATCGTCTCTTCAGGGGGCATCAAAAACTGCTTTTCTTTGCTTCTGCATTTTAAACAGCATTAAAAGTCAGTATTTTGCACCAAAACAATTACTAAGCAGTTCTTCTACACATCCTTGAACTATGCACATGAAAAACTAGCCTATTTCCAGGAGGGGGAAAAAGGAAATCAGAAAACATGTGTGCTTTAATTTTTTTACTTTGAACATACATTATCCACCTAGGTATGGTCTATGTATCTCAAATTCATCATATCCAAAAACCAAACTTACAAGTTTTATCTTTCTACATTTCTTACCCCAACAAAGTGTTCCATCTACCAAGTAAGCAATCCAAACATGAAGCCGCTATTCTTGTCTCTTCCCTTTTTCTTTAGTCAATTACCAAGACATAGTGATTTTATATTCTCATCTCTCTCAAATCTGTCTGCTTGTCTCCATCTCTCCTGACACTGTCCTAATTGAAGCAAATCATTGTTTGTCTTTTCCCCGGATTACTGCATAGTTCAGGAATGAAAAGATTCGCCAGACGTCTGCTCTCCCTAACGAGGTAAGACAGACAGGATTAGTGGACCACATTTACGACATCCTCCATCAGCAGAGGACAGCACAACCAGATGGTGCCGGGCTACCACCACTGACTACTCTGACAGGAACTGCAACAGGAAGTCTCAGACAGAGTTGGAGAAAAATGTACAACAAAATTCTAACTCAGAAAACAGACCAGCCTTACAGGCCTGACAGAGCCTAGGGAAACCCTGAGAGTATGGACTCTAGACACCCTTTTAGCTCACAATAAATCCGCTTCTGAGGTTCACCCTTCAGCCAAAGATCAGACAGGCCCGTAAAAAAGAATGAGACTAAAGGAGCACACCTGCAGAAGTATGGGGCCGGGACTACAAGGCAGGAGGGGACAGGAAGGCTGGTATAGGAAACCCTAGGTCCAGAAGGGAGAGTGTTGACATGCCACAGGATTGGCAACCAACGTCACCAAATGATACATGTGCTAAGTGTTTAATGAGAAGCTAGGCTGTGTGGTAAACCTTCATCTGAAGTACAGTAATAATAAAAGATAAATAATCAATCACAATAAACTGTGATGAGTATAAGAGGAACACAGGCAACGTCATAATGTTTCAGTTTCAATACGCTGAATTTGAGGCATCCAGGAAATGTCTATTAAACAGGTATGTAGGTCTAGAGTTGAGAGAGAGCACAGAGCTAGACATACTTGTTTGCAAGAAGTCAGCACCTAGATGGTAACTGAAGAAATGGAAACAAACTACATGAAATAAGAAAAGGGTCTAGGACCTCGTCCCTATCATTAGGTGTGGCGCAGCTCATTCCAACTCACAGTGACCCCCCAGAGAAGACTGCCTGGGCTGCCACCATCCTCACAATCACTACGCTTGAGTCCCTCATTGCAACCACTGAGTCACTCCATTTAGGTACTTCTACTATTTAAGAGATGGAGATTTCAAAGAAGACCAAAAAAGCAAGCTCTACTTGTTGAGCCTCTCTGCTGCACTGATGTCTTCCCTGTCATGTCTAGCTCTGTCTCCCTACAGTGCTTCTGTGTTACAGCTCAGTGTTGAGGCAACACCTGCTCTACACACTGTAGCCCACTGCCATCTCCCAGTCACCATGTGGCACAAAGCAGAGCGGACCCACAGGACTTCCAAGGCTGTAGTCTCTGCAGAAGTAGGCCAACACATCATTCTCCCATGGAGAGGCGAGTAGGCTCAAACCTTTCTGTTAGCAGCTGAGTGTTTAACCCCTGCCCCACCAGAGATCCTTTACCCCACATCCACAGGGCAGAAAAGCAACATCTGAGCAATCCAGCTCCACGAACTCCATGACTGTAGCTAACATCAACCAGTGCTCTGCTCACCCTCCATCGTGTGCAAACGTCATGGCTTCTACTACTTGATCACCAACGGTCCCACTGCTACTGACCAGCCTCCTCTTTGTCAGGCCAAGAACAGCTTTGATATTTCCAGATTTCAGTAGCAACTGCTTTTCACTTCCGTCATTAGAAGAGTAAAGTAATGCCCTAAACAAAAGGAAAGATGAGAAGTCAGGAATAAAGGAGAGTTTCAAATTCTGCCTTAGTCATCTAGTGCTGCTTCACCCAAAATACCACAAGTGAATGGTTTTAAAAAGATAAATTTTATTTTGTCACAGTCCAAATACAGGGTGTTAGCTCCAGGGGAAGGCTTTCTCTGCTGGCTCTGGAGGACGGTCCCTGTTGTCCATTTTCTCCTGGACTGGGAGCTTCTGAGGTTCAGGGACCTCAGGTCCTTCCAAAGGATGTGCTCTGCTTTCAGCACTGCTTCTTGGTGGTAGGAGGTCCCCAACTCTCGGCTTTCCTTTATATCCCAAGAGGCTGCCTCAAGGCACAATACAATCCCACACATTGAATCCTGCCACACCAACAGAACTGCCGCTCATCCCCCCTCATTAACATCACAGAGGCAGGGGTTACAACAAACATAAAGGAATATCACACAATACAGGGAGTCACAGTCCAGCCAAATTGCTGCATCCATTTTTGGGGACACACACACGCACATGCACTCACGCATGCAAGCGTGCATGCTCACCCGCGCACACACACACACACACACAGACACACGGATGGACAGACGGATGGTAGGGGGACGAGACGGAGTGGGAGGATGGAGACATAGTTCAAGCCATGACAAATTCTAAACCAAAACTTCATTCCAGGATGCCATTCTATTGATAGTTTCTTTTACTTTAAGCAAATCTCTTTAGATCTAAATTCAGACTCTTTGAAGAAGACACAAGCCATGTTATAATGTATATACTCATAACATTCTGACAAAGATAAAGGGAAAAAAGCCATTTGAGAATTACATACCTGATTTCTCTGATTTCCAAACTTCCCAACGCCACACACACAAGATTACAAACATCAGGCACTGAAACTATCTGTAATACTGGAACCTAAATAAAACAGCCAAAAATTATATTTGGTTGTTTATTTTAATATCCTGATTTCAATGAGGAGAAATAACTCTCAAGAGAGCTTCAGGGACACTAGGCTGCCCAGGGTCATAGTTAGTAAAGAACAGTCAGGACTTGAATGCACATCTTTGGGCCACAGTAGGATGCTGCTTCCCACTCTCCCACATGGCCTCTGGTAATCTGTTTTTAAAGAATCTAAATTTTCCAAAACTTACTGTATTCCTTTCTATTCTCACTACACCAGGATAGTTTCTAACATTCAAACAAATGTGAGAAAGTTCAGTAAAATCTCTTTTTAATGTTGTAAATTCAGATAAGCTATACAAATAATGGTGTTTATTGCAGCGTGAAGCCATAGCAGAAATCCTGGAAGGCATAGCGGTTAAGTGCTACATCTACTAACCAAAAGGTCAGCAGTTCAAATTCACCAGGTGCTCCTTGCAAACTCTTATGGGATAGTTCTACCCTGCCCTACAGGGTCACAATGATTTGGAATGGACTCAATGGCAGTGGGTTTAGAGCCATAGCTCCGCAACGGTGAAGCACTCAGCTGCTAGCTAAAAGGCTGTCAGTTCAAAGCTACCCAGTGGCTCCACAAAAGACCTAGCCATCTGCTCCCACAGAGATTACAGCCTAGAAAACCCTATGGGGCAGTTTCACTGTGGCACGTGGGTTGCTATGAGTCAAAATCAACTCAACAGCACCAACAACATTTACTGTAGGATTTATTTAATATAATAAAATATATGTATCTAACAACAAGGGGATAAACAGAAAATTCAGGCACAGGCAAAGACAGATTTGTCCATTTTTCTGGCAGTCCAGGGATATTCAAAATTCTTCACCAACACCATAATTCAAAGGTGTCAATTCTTCTCTGGTGTCTTCCTTATTCAGTGTCCCCAACTTACGCATGCATACGAGGAGACTGAAAACATCACAGCCTGGGGCAGGCACAACTTCCTCATTAAAGCAACCTCTTTGTTTCATCAAACTTTAAAGTCAGCTCTTACAGCAGATCTGCCCAATGCAATATGTTGATTATCTGACTGCTGCTTCCATGGGCGTAGATTTTGGATGCACATAAAATAAAAGCCTTGACGGCGTTAATCTTTTCTCCTTTTAGCATAATGTTACTTATCACTTGTGAGAATTTTTGTCTATGGTGAGGTATAATCTATGTTAAGTCTGTAGTCTTTTAACTTTCATTAGTAAATGCTTCAAGTCCTCTTCCCTTTCAGCAAACAACGTTGTCTCACCTCTATAACGCGGGCTGCTCATAAGTCTTCCAATCCCGATGCTGTATTGTTCTTTACATAATGCAGCTTTTTAACTGCTCAGCATACAGACTAAGTATGGAGAAGGGATATAACCCAGATGCACACCTTTTTGACTTTAAAACATGCAGTGTCCCCTTATTCTCTTTAAATGAATGCCTTTTAGTCTATGGATAGTTCCTCACGAGCACAATTAAGTGTTCTGGAATTCCGACTCTGCAACATTATCCATAGTTTGTTATGATCCCACACAGTCACATTTCACAAGATGCCCATCTATATTATTATGCATCTGAATACAAACATCTTCCAGTTCTAAGATTTCCGACTTACCTCTGTGAAATGCCAGGTATAAACTTTTTTCCACTGCCAAGTATCCACAGGTCTCCAAAGAGAAACAGCATATTCACAAGCAGTTACGATACACAACTGTGTATAACCAGCTATTTCCCACCACACGGTACTCACATCCACAGAACAGGATCCTGAAGGATTCTGACAACAAAATAGCAACAACAGGTGTTTTAAAGTGAGACTTACAGTCTGTTTTCTGGAAAAAAAAAATCGTTTTGAAAAGCAATGAATTTCAAAGATTAGATGAAATATCAGGTTAGGGTAATTAAAGTTTTATGTAGTTCCAAAAAAAAAAGAGCTTTGGGGGTCTTATGTAACTAAAAACATTGTCTATACACACTTAAAACTTGACATATTTAAAAATGTTTAACTGCAAAATAGAATAAATTTAGTTTTAGCCACCAAAAAAATGCATACAAAAACTGACCTATTTAGAAATTAAACACGCTGATCGATGGCACTTGGCTTGGCTGGATTGACCACACAGAGATTACAGGATATAAAAACTGAAATGACACACTTTTTTTTATTGTAATTAAGTGAAAGTATATAGTCCAAATCAGTAATGTGTGCCCACCTATCTGCAGCTCCCTCTGCTCTCCCTACCCAGTAACAACACACTCCCCCTTTTCACTCTATATTTCTAGTATCCTCTTAACAGCATCTGTCTCTCCCTCTCCACCCTCTTCTCTCTTACCTAGAAAGAGAACAATAGGATAGCCTCCTGTGAACATGTAGGACCATAAAGGAAATGACACACTATTTTCATAAACACAACAAGGAAAGCACTGTATACCCTGAACTGCAAGGCATGGCCAAAGCAGTATTTCCAAGAAAAATTTACAATCATAATAATGGCATTTGTTAGAAACCAAGAAACATTAAAATAAAGAAGGGAACTCATGAAGTTAGTAAAATAAAATAACAGAATTTAAAAAAAAAAAAAGAACAAAAATTAGAAGAAATTATTAAGGATAAAATCAGAAATAAATGAAATGGGAAACAGTAACAACAAAAATCCAACTACCAACCAACACAACCAAAAATCAATTTTTTCTGAAAGCTCAACAGAATGGACAAATCTCTGGTAAATCTTAAGCAAGGGAGGGGGGAAAAATAAATATTGTTAGAAATGAAAGGAGGCTTAATTACACACAGACAAAAAAATTTAGAATAACTTTCACATAAAACTTTGAAAATCAGAATGAAATGTTCATACAGGTGGGCATGTAAATTTATATGGGAATGTACATTTTCACTCAGTCATGTTAAAGAAAAAAGAAAAAAAAAGAATGAAATGTTAATTCCTTAAGAAACTAAGTTATTGAAGCTGACTCAAGAATAGCTTTAAAATAGATGACAGCTATTAATAACTGCCTTTCACAGAAAAGGAAACTGAAGCTCACAGGCTAAATAATCTGGGGAGGATCATACAGTCAGTAAGAGGCAAAAACCGTTGAATTGGGTTTAAAGCTCTCTTCTCTACACCAGTGGTTTTCAAGTGGGGGGTGATTTTGGTCCCCTGGGGGCATTCAGCAATGTCTGGAGATGTTTTTGGTCATTACAGCTGGGGAAGGAGTTGTTACTGGCATTTAGCAGGCAGAAGCTAAGGAGGCTGATAAACACACATCCTACAAAGATAGCCCTGCACAGCACAGCATAATAACCCAGCCCAAAATGTCAACAGTGCCGTGGTATACTAGCTGCTTCATAACTCGCCATAAACAATTTTTCTAGAAACATTATGCCAGTGGAGTAGAAGAGGCATAGAGTGACTTTTTTCTGTCTCCTTCCTTGCTATCTTTTGATCAGAATCCCTGATTTAAGTTTAAATACAAAACTTGAGCTATTTAGCCTATGCTGCTGTTGTCAATTGCTTCACATATGATCATCCTCTAAAGATTTCAAAATATAAACACTGGTAGAATATTCTGAAAAACAAATCTGTTTTTCTAAGGCTGTTTTACCAATCCCACTTAACAGCCCTAAGTACAGAAAAAAAAGCTGTGTGACCAAATTCTTTTTTCATTTGCTTATCAATTTGTTAAATGTTGTAGAGGTGTAAAATACAAGACACACTGTAGGAAACATTCTTCTGACCTTTAACTTTGAAACCAATTGTAGGCTGCCTGGGTTTAGGCTGTCACAGGTAGGAAGGTCATTTGTTTCAGCCTGTGGAGACAAAAGTGACACTATTGATCTATATTTTATATAGGATGCCTGCCTGCACCACTCACCCATCAAAATATCTACTTCATGTATTTATATTTCTTCTAGTAACAGTAGCAAATCCCCAAATGCAACGGTTACACTAATGGCCAAAAAAAATAAATAAATAAAACAGATTACCCCATATTTTAAAAATACATCTTTTAATCAATCTTAATTTCTCCAGAGTGAACTTAATATTTGCAATCAAGTCATATCTAAGGAACATGTTATAACATTCTTAAATACCAAGGGGTCAATGTATCAGGAAGTCAAGCTGTCCATACTGAGACATTTCATTTCTCCAAAGAAACTGTCACGAAGGAAAGAGATTGTACCTGTTCAACCGAAGCGTTCCACAACTCCAGGCACGCACTTCCATGGGGCTGATTTCCTTCAGCAGTCAATGACGCCATGGGTGAAAGTTCATCTTGGGAGCCTGGGTCACAGTCTGGTTGTCCTCTCCCGTCTGATACATGCAAGCTGGTATCCAATCGTGAGGGACTGACTGAATTGTCACATTGTTTATTATCACTCGCAAGACTGACGGTCTCTCTCAAGACAGAGTGCTGAGGAGTACGGCAAGTAGGTCCGACATTCTCCGCAGATGTGTTTTCACAGGGTGCCTGGGAGCCGAATGCTGGAGTGGTGCCTAAGGTCGGGAAGGCGGGTGAGCACACCTCTGCTGGAGGTCTGTGATGATCATCGGGTGCGAGAGTATTTAAAGGGGTGAAAAGCAATATGGATGAAGAGAGCTCCTCCTTAGACTGGCTTTCCAGATTCGTCACTTCCGGATGTGCTTTTCCTGGCAGAGAAATGAGCTCTTTTCCGAAGACCTCCTTTTCTGCATCTAACTGTTTAGGAATCAGTTCCCCTAAAACAGTACAGTTTCCCTCTTTAAGACACCTCTCTGTGTACATTTTTGATTCAAAAGACTCAATCAGCTTTTCTGAGCAGGACTTCAGTTTCTGGAATTTAAGAGGTGCAAAGGCGTCATCAGGTAACTCAAAGTCTGTGATTTTGAGGAAAGATGACAGATGCTTTAATCCTTGTATTTTGTCCTTTTGATACGGAGGCCTGAAAGCATCACAATCCAAAGCTAAATAATAAGCATTATCTTGGGAAGAAAGAGAATTCTTTTTTTGCCAATGGCCTTCCTTTCCTAAAACAGAAACGCATGCAACAACAAAGCCCAAGGTAAGAAACATAAATATCCAAAAAGGAATGTGCATTTAACACAAATATAGTACAAAATATTCATTACTTTTTCATAAACAGTTCTAAAGCCTCAGTGAAGGATTGAAAATGTGGTCATAGTTTGCGGTTAACTAGCAATTCTCCCACCGTATCTCTTTTTTAAAGAATATTTTAGTGTTCTCTGTGAAGATTTACATAGTAATTTAGTTCCCATTCAACCATGTCTATGTAAGTTGTTCAGTGACACTGGTTAGGAGTCCTTCCTTTCTGTAAGGCCAAAAGAGCAGAAGAGGGTGTTGCTGACAGCATTATCTGAGAGCACAAAGACCTGGGTCTAGTCTCAGCCTAGTCACTAATTTGTTGTTACCTTCAGTAAGTCTATTCACTCATTTTCCCTCATTTCTCAGAGTCCCTCATAAGGTGACAAGGTTAACTATCTCCACAACTCCTTTTCACCTCTATGATTCCATCAGGCTACCAGAGTATAATCTACAAAACACTGGCTCTTCTTACTGAAGACAATGTAATCCTTCTTTCAAGCAAACAGTAACTTACTCTTCCTAAAGTAACTGGAATTCTATACACTCAAATTTGGCTACAGATTATTAAAACCACAGCAGATTGCTACGCTGAACCCCAAAAGATACCTCCAGTTTCTTACTGATTACCTTACCCTCTGATTCCTCTGTATTCTTGCTGCCTTGTAAGACCAAAAACGTCAGAATGATTATTACTTTAACCTAATCATAGCCCATAGATCAACACAGACGTCCAATGGTATAAAGCAGCCTCCCACATTTTTTTATAAAGTTTTATTAGAACACAGCAATGTTTACATACTGTCTATGGTAACTTTCGTATCATAGATGAGTAGTTACAACAGTAGAGAGGCTAAAATATGTACTACTTAGCCCTTTACAGAAAAAGTTTGCTGATCCCTACTATACAGCCATAGAGAATTATCCATTTTTGTGTTGAGTTTATCACATATGGTAACTTCTGAGTACACGAATTAAAAAGTTTAAATTACAACATAGCACTTGTTATCCTGTGTTCCATAGAGCCAGGAAAGACTACATTTGTTAGTGTATCCAAAAAGTTTTTTTTTTAATATGATCACACTTCAGAGAATTGTCAGTGAACTTTTACTCAGATACACACCTGCTTTTACTTCAGAAAGGCTTCCACCATTAGTTACAACATTTCTACTCACGGATAAAGGTCCTGTTGTACCTGAACAAATATTGTTACCACTGAGTCAATCTTTGGCTCACAGGAACTCATGCTACACAGTAGAATTGTCCTACAGGGTTTTCTAGACCATAATCTCTATGGAAGCAGACTGCCAAGTTTTTTTCCTATAAAGCCACTGGCTAGATTCACACTGCCAACCTTTCATTACGAACCTAATGCATAACCATTGCTCAACCAGGGTTCCTTGAAAAATATCAACTTTAGGTAAACATCTGTCATATATTTTTTTCAGTATCTGCTGCTTATCAGCCACATTAATGAACTAGGGCATCACACTGCAGGTCAGAATCCTGGCTCTCCCACTTACTAGCTATGTGTGCTTGTGAAGTCACTTTAATCTCTCTGTGCCACAGTTTCCTCATCTGTAAGGCCAGGATAAAACAGATTCTACCTCTTACAGAGCGGCTGTGAAGATTCAGTGATTTAGTATCTGTACAGCATTCAACAGTGCCAGGCACGTAAACCAAAAAAACCACCCCACTACCTTCAGGCTGACTGTGACTCACAGCAACCCCACTGGACAGAACAATGTTAACTGTCACCAGCATCATCAATGACATTAACTCTCCTCACCATGAATTTCTTTTCTGTTTTCATTTTCATGCAAGGTGACTTCTTCCTTGGATCTAACACGTGCTATGTCAGAAGTTGGCAAAATAAGTTCAGGATCATCCAGTACTGGGGTGTACATTGATTTTCTTTTACCTCTGTTTCTTCTACCAGATGGCTGGGTAACTGACTTCCTAGCAAAATCATCATCTTTAGCAGGTCTGGTGGGACAGGTGGCCTCAGTTACTGAGAGAATTTTCTGAGAAATTCCTGCCCTTGGTTGCCTGGCCAATGTGTCGGATAGCCTAAGTTTACTTTGGTCAGTTTCTTTATGGGAAGGGTCTGAATTTTCAGTTGCCACCTTATTTTTATTTTTAAATCCTTTCCTGCTGATATCCGAATGACTCTGAATTGCAGCTTCCAGTGCTGCATTTCTCTGGCGATTTGACATGCTCCTTGTTGTCCTAACATAATACTCTGCAGGAAATAGAAGACCTTCAAGCAGTGTACAAGAACGTGCCTGATTTTCTGCAGACACAGGTGAGACTGATTCTAGGCTGAAACGCTTGGCTTGATTTAGAACCTCATTTTCCAGAAGGCTCTCATTTCCACCACCTGGAATATTACTGTGAGGTTTTAATAACTTCTCACGGTGGTTCTGATCTTTTAAGTTGTAGTTTTCACTTGCCAGAACATTACTGTTAGCAAGCTCATTTACAAAACATGAATTCTCTGCCACTAAGTTAGGGCTTCCAGGCAGCGGGTCACTTGTCCTTGTATTTTTATTTACCACTGGGTTATTTGCGAAGACAGTCATTTTTTTACCTTGGGCCTCTGAGTCTACAGGTAAAGTAGTGCTAATGTTAGTAAGCTCACAGTTAGCTTTGGGAGGCCTGTGTTCAAGTTGCTGGCCCCTCTTAGTATCTAAAGGAGCATGCAAACAACCTGTGGCAGCTCCGGGGAAGCTGTTTCCTCTGACGAGTCTCTCAGGATCTCTTTCTGGCTCAGCAGTTGGGGGAATTAATACATTTTTTCCACTGGTTTCTGTAACTAATGCTGGAGAATCTGGAATTTCACGCTGAGGCCTAGAAAGGTGAGTTCTTACTTCAGATAGTAGAGTCCTAGGATTTTCCCTGTTGACTTTTGTGTGTTCCTTTAGTCTTTTTCCAGAGAGTTTAAGCGAATCTGAGTCAAATAAAGATTCTCTCTCGTGAGAAATAAATGTCCTTTTCTGTTGCTGCTTTTGTCTCCTTGGCAGGTTACTCTGCCTTTTCTCACCATCAGGGTTGCTGACCCTGGGGGGAAAATGTTCTTGGCTACCCTCTGTTCTTCGTACATGTGGTGCCTCCACTGGGCCATCTCCAAGTTTCGAGGACTCAGGCTCAGTATCAAGAGCGATACGTGTCTTTTCTCCCGTTTCTTCGTCAAGATGGGTTCTGATTTGTAATTTATCACAAGGAGATACTTTACTTTTAGGTTCTGAGAAGAAAAAAAAAATGTGAATAATATTTTCCTTTTAAAAGGGAACAAAAATACTCCATATTTGTTTCAAAATATTATAACTATAACCAAATACTTATTTAAGAAAGATCAATGGTATTTCATCCAGGCAGACTAAGGACCATGTTTTAGTAAGCTAATGAACCATGCTAACCGTAAGTGAAAAGACACAACAGAACTGCAGTGAAACAAGTGTTTCCTTAAAACTCAGGACAGTCAGACTGATGCCTGATCTCCATAATCTATAAGGTACTACAGAATATCAAAGGAGATGAACAGACACTTCTCTAAAGAGGAGATCCAGGCAGTCAAAAAACACATGCGGATGTGCTCATGATCATTAGTTATTAAAGAAATTCAAATCAAAACGACAATGAGATACCATCTCACCCCAACAAGGTTGGCCATGATCCAAAAAATGCAAAACATTAAATGCTGGAGAGGCTGTGGAGAAAGTGGAACTCTCCTACACTGTTGGTGGGATTGCAAAATGGTGCAACCTCTTTGGAAAGCAATCTGGTGCTCCCTTAAAATAATGGATATAGATAACACCATTTGACCCAGTAACTCCACTGCTTGGAATACAGCCTACAGAATCAAGGCCATTCACACCAACTGATACATGCACACGAGTGTTCATCGCAGCACAGTCCACAATAGCAAAAACATGGAATCAACCCAGATGCCCAACGAAGAAGAATGAATAGGTAAACCACAGTATATATACTCAGTGGAACACTATGCAATGATAAAGAACAACGATGATACCAGGAAACATCTCTCAACCTGGTTTCAACTGGAGGACATTATATTGAGTGAAAGTAGTCAGCGACAGAAGGACAAATATTGTATGAGACCCCTATGATAAGAACTTAAAAGCAGACTCATGTATACCAGACAAGACTTTTTGACGGCTGCAAGGGTGGGGAGGGTGGGATGGGGAGGGGTGTTTAGATTAGATAGTTATTAGAAATTTGGTTGGGTGAAACTGGTGACAGCATACATTAGTAAGAAGATCAATATTAACGGGACTCCAACACAACTTGTGTACTCATCCCATCTTAACCCAATATTGCAAGGACAGAGTAGCTGGAGCAGGGAGCTGGGGACCGTGTTCTCAGGAGAAATTCAGACCAATTGGCACAACTAGCATTTTGCTAATGAGGACTCTCCACACCCCACATTGGTTAGTAGCGTCTGGGGTCTTAAAAGCTGCCAAGCTGCCACCTGAGGGTGCAGCAAATGGTCCCAACTTAGCAAGAATGGATGATCATCAAGGTCCGTAAAGACATGGGGGAAAGAGAATCCAGAAGACAGAGAGACCCATGTGAGTGGATGTCTACATCGACTTGTAACCATAACAACCAGGTGGTGCCTGGCCACCACCAGTGACAGCCACAACGGAGCTCACAGAGTTGAGTCTCACTGGTGATACAAGTGTAAATAGGGGTGCGCCTGGAGATCTCCACTAAAAGACCACAACTGATGGTCCAGAGGCTTCGGGGTTCCCCTGGGAGCATGGCCCCTGGCCCTGATGCTGCAACTGTCCATAAATCATAATGAAGGTCAACTTTTCGGACAGCAGTGGATTGGACTTGGTGACGCAGAGGGACCATATTGTGTGAGCACTTTATGGTTCTGGGCACCTGTAGGAGGTCGTCCTGTTGACCTCTTACTGGAAGAAGGGGAATGGGTGGAGAGGAGAAGATAGGAGACTGTTGGGAAGATAAGACATGTATGGAGCAGAGAGGAAGAGTGTGCTGTCACCGTGCAGGGAGAGCAGTGGGAACTGCATATGGGTGAGCATGCAAATTTATATGGGAATGTACGTTTTCATTCAATCTTAAAAAAAAAAAAAAAAATCAGGACAACTGATTATCACAATCATCTTTTCATTTTTTCATCTCACCTAATTTTTTGTAACTATGTATTTCTTTGTTTTTTGGCTCAAGTAATTTTAACACCACTTCCATATTTCAATAGCTCCCAATTTTATAACTATAAATTATCTGACTTTTAATACCACAAATGAAAAGTTTTTAAATCTCTATCCAGACTTCTTTTCCTCTGTGCAGATGTATTTTTAAAAATCACTGTTCTAACATTAAATCAACAATACTCTGTAAATTCTAATAGCTAAAAGGGGAAAACAGTAACAAAGTAAACAATCCAGTTGAGAATGAGTTTGTTGCTTAGAGAATGGGAGAAAACACTTGCAAATCATCTCTCTGACAATGGTCTTATATCCAGAATACACGGCAAATGCCCAACAATAAAAACACAACCCAGTTTCTAAAAGGACAAAGGACTTGACTACACATTATTTATCTAAAGAAGGTATACGGATGGCCAATGACACATACAAGATGCTCAACATCATTAGTGCTCATTGCTGTTGTTGCTGTGGTATGCCGTCAAGTTGGTTCCAATTCACAGCAACCTGCTAGGACAGAGTGCAAGTGCTCCAGAGGGTTTCCACGGCTGTCATCTCTGAGGAAGCAGGCTGCCACATCTTTCTCCTGTGGAGCAGCTGGTGAGTTCAAACTGCACACCTTTCAGTTAGTAGCTGAGTGCTTTATCACTGTACCATACAAGCTCTTCACTGGTCATTAAAATAAGCAAACAAACAAAAAAATTCAAACCCCCTGCAATGAAGACTATTTCAACCCATAATGACCTTTTAGGACAGAGCAGAACCGCCCCACAGGGTTTCCAAGGAGCAGCTGGTAGATTCGAACCTCCAACCTTTTGGTTAGCAGCTGAACGTTTAACCACTGTGCCACCAGGGCCCTCAGCAGTCATTAGGGAACTAGAAATCACTATCACAGTAAGTTATCACTTCACATCCTTGGAGACAGCGATAATAAAACAAAATGAGACAATAACAAGCAGTGGCAAAGATGAGGAGAAACTGGAACCCTCAAACATTGCTCATATATGAATATGTAAAATGCATAACCACTTTGGGGAGCATATAGAAGGCTATCCTACTGGTTTCTTTCTAGATGGGAGATGAGAGGGTAAAAAGGAAGGGACAGAAAAGAAAAGGAAGGACAGAAAAGAAGAGTGTGCTGTCACAGGGTGGGGAGAGCAGATACAGTTGTAGAGAGGCAGGTATGCAAAACTGACTTGGATTGTATAACTTCACTTAATCATAATAAAAAAAAAAACTTAAAATGTAGAGTTACACATGACCCAACAACTCTACTCCTAGGTATACATCCAAGGTAATAGAAAACACATGCCTGCACAAAAACTTGTACATCAATATTCATAGTAGCATTACCCATAATAGCCAAAAGCAGAAACAAAGCAAATGTCTACCAACTGATGAATGGATACACAAAATGGGATATAGCCATACAATGGAACATTCTTCAATCACAAAAAGAAATGAAGTATTGCTATAAGGTACACTACAGATAAACTCTGAAAACATCATGCTAAGTAAAATGAGATACAAACGGTGGTATGTTGTACGGTTACATTTATATGAAACATCCAGAATAGGCAAATTCATAAAGTTGGAAAATAGATTAGCCATTGAGTAGGGCAGGGTGAAAAGGAGAACTGCTAATGGCTAAAGAGCTTCCTTTTGGGGAGATGAAAATGTTCTGAAATTAAATAGTGGTGATGGTTGTAAACCCATCTTGCAGTCCTGTGAATATACTAAAACCCACTACAGTGTACACTTTTCTCTCGGTCGTCAACTGCTGCTATAACAGAAATAACACACGTGGATGGCTTTAACAAATAGAAATTGTCTCATGGTTTAGGAGACTAGAAGTCCAAATTCAGCGCACTGGCTGTAAGAGGAAGCTTTCACTGTCTGTCAGCTCTGGAAGAAAGTCCTTGTCTCTTCATCTTCTGCTTCCTTGTCCCCTGAGCTATCAATGTGTCTCAGCATCTGTCCTACCCCATTTCTCTTATTCACTTGCTCTCTCTTGTATCTTAAAAGACTAACTCAAGATCCATCCCACACTAATCCTGCTTCATTAATGTAACAAAGACAGTCCCTTTCCAAATGGATTATATAACCACAGGCATAAGGATTACCATTTACAACACATATTTTGGGGAGATATAATTTAATCCATAACAACTTTAAAAGAGTGGATATTCTGGTACGTGAATTATATCTTAGTTTAAAAAAAGTCTACTGGTAGTCTTTATTTTCTACTCTGAGAAAAAGAATCACAGCCAAACATAATTGGGAAATGGATAACAAAGCAAACAAGTAAATATTGTGTTAGTTTTACCTGAGTGCTTCAGCCGTTGTGAAACTTCCTGCTGGAGCAAGCAATTTTGTCCTTCTACTGTTTTCTTAAAAGAATTCTTAAGCTTCTCAGCTCTCTGGGCACGCTAGGGGGAAACAAAAGGCAGCTCAAGAAATAATCCTAAGGAAGAAAGTTTTCTATAAAGCTGTATATTACGAAGGACTGTTTCTCTAGTTCGTACTAACACATCACAGTTATAAACAGCAATAAGATTCACTTACCTGAAGGCGGGCCAGTGTCTTGCTGTATTCCCTTTTCAAGAATGCTAGTTTTTCCCTCAGCTGGAAGAAAGACACCAAAAAATATTGAGCAGGAAAAAAGATGGAGTCACAGGGAAGGGACACAGTGCCCACCAGACGTGAGTGTACATAGTGCCTCCAAGCATCCTTCAGCAAGAAAAGTGGGTGGAGCAACACTGGCCCATAACGATCTACTTTTGATTCTCAGAAAACATCAAACTCTCTACTGTCTCAAAACCTTTCTGAAAAGCTGTTCCTATCACCTGGGGTATTTTCTTCCGCACTTAGTTTTCTAATTCTTACTGATTCCTCAAATCTCAGTTCAGATTTTTCTCTCTCTGGGGTAGTCTTCTGGGGCCTTCTTCATATCCAAGGTAGAGGTCTGCCATCCCAGTACTTCCCCTACCACAGTACTCATCACACTATGTTGTTTCTTTACTTCTCTGTTTCCTCACTTCACTGTGAGATCCCTGAAGACAGCAGTAGCAGTCATCCTCAGACATTTTCGAAACAAATGAACATCTCTGTCAGTTCTTGTTTCAGGTATCTCTAAAACTTGGAACAAGACATGTCAGTTATTGTTCTAGGTGCTGGACAGGGCAATCACGGCTCCTGCTGTCACGTAGCTTACACAGAAACCCAGTGCCATCCATCCAATCTGGCTCATGGCGACCCTACAGGACAGAGGAGAACTGTTCCATAGAATTTCCAAGGAGTGCCTGGCAGATGTGAACTGCCCACCTTTTGGTCAGTAGACTTGCACTTAACCACTACACCACCAAGGTTTCCTATAGCACACAGAAAAAACACAATAATCAAGATGTATGCCTACATTGTCAAATACCTAGATAAAGAGGGTGATGTGAGGGACTGGGCTACAGGGAATAGACTGCTTCAGTTACGTGGCCTGGGGGCATTTCTGAGGAAAATTTGAGCTTAAGAGTTGAAGCAGGAAGGAGCTAGCTTTGGAAAGAATAGAGACAAAAGTATTCAAGTAGAGTGAAGAAAAATTGTCAAGACCACGTGGTGGAATGAGTTAGGTGTACTTGAGAAATATGCAGAAGGCCAGTAAAGTTGACGCTTTCACTGATGAATTCCCAGCCAAGCACAGAGTAAGCATTCAACACCTACTTATTCAATGGATACATAAGCAAATTCGGACGAGTTCAACTGCTAGTCTGAAAGTTTATAGATTCCCTTCGTCTCCGATTTCTGAGGTTCAAACTGTTCTTTCAGCAGCCATGTCACCCTCTCTCTCTGTTTTCTAGGAACCAGCCCCGGTGGCATTGTGGTTAGGTGCTACATCTGCTAACCAAATGGTCAAAAGTTTGAATCTGCCAGGGGCTCCTCGGAAACTCTATGGGGCCGTTTTATGTCCTATAGGGTCACTATGAGTCACAACTGACTTGATGTCAGTAGGTTAGGTTAAGTAGTTCTTTACCCAATAAAACACCACCAGAAATTTTATCCTATCTTTAAAAAAGAAACAACAAAAAACCTACCACCTGTAACACATGCTTGCTGCTAGGCAAGTTATCAATTGTGTGATTTTTGAGCACATTACTTCATCTTTCTCAGTTTCCAAAGCACTCTGCTAACTATGGTACTTACTAGTATCTCAAGGAGTCACTTCTGCCTCTACTCATTCTCAATTACACAGTAATAATTAATAGCTGACACTTTTGTAACCTGTTTCAGTGGGTACCAAGAACTTTTTTGATTCCCATACATCGACCCATTTCATCCTGCCAAGGTTCTAACATAAATCCGTTTTACAGATAAGGAAACTGAAACATGGATACATTAAGCAAGCTGTCTCCATTCACACCGCGTATAAATGGTACGATTCTAACCCAGGTGGTCAGGCTCCAGAGTTTGCTCTTAACCTCTGTTCTAGATAGCTTCTCACATGGCTTTGATTATCATGAATCTTATTAATATTTGGAGTTATCTTGTTTACTTGCAAATGATCTGTCCCACCCCCACTAGAAGGTAAGCCGGGCCAAGACGACTGTCAAGTTACTGTGAATGTAGTTTTAGCACAAGGCACAAAACACCTTTGAGCTAACATGGTTGTTACACATGGATAAGAAAATGAAAGCTGCCCAAATCATACTATTTATGAACACGCCCTTCGCCAAAATATATGCATATTACTTTCGGGAGGGTTAGCAAGTACACATACACAGGAAAACCCTACAAGCGTCAGAGCACTAACACAGATTTACCTGTGAGCCGGGAAGAAGCAAGACTAAAAGTGTGTGTGCGTGCCCGCAAGCGCGAGTGTCTAAAGCGAACTTGACAAAATTTCACGTTTCGTATTTATGCATCGCTGCTGTAATGATGAAAATGTGTTATTCAAGCGCCACCACGTGAGTACCGCGCTCTTCTACACACTTTCATTTCCCCATCCCCCCTCAACCCTCAGAGAAGGGCAGGTCAGACAGAGGTCAGCGTCACCATTGTATGGGAGAAGGAACAGAGACAGGTCTAAAAGCCTGGGACAGCGGTGGCGGGGCCAGAGTCCTGCGTCAGCCCTTCCCGCACCCTCGGCACCTTTGCCTTCTCTTCACTGCTGAGGACCTTCCCGGGAGGCTCTTCCATCGGGCTGGTGGTGGAAAGTAAAGAGCACGGGTCGCCAGCGCTGGGCCCTGCCGGCCCTGTGACTCAGAGCGCCTAGCTAGGCAATGTTAAGGATCGCCTCTCCAGCAACCAGCTGGCCCACACTGGCCTGGCGCGCCTACAGTCAGACCAATTAAAGCCATTTCTCAGTCTGCGCATGCTCAGATGGTGACTACCGAGTAACGGAGCGGGGCCACCTAGAGGATAGCCGAGCTGTGGATGAGACCGCCCAGAGCGGAAGTGGAGGGGCAGCCGGAAGCAGCCGGAAACCCAGTCGGAGTGTTTGACAAGCGTTTGAGGTGCGCTGAGGAGGTGGTCAGCCATGGAGTTGGGAGAGCTGCTCTACAACAAGTCTGAGTACATTGAAACGGTGCGCGTGTCCAGACATCTGCCCTTCCTTCTGCGAGCCTGAGGCCCTTTGAGGCCTGTCCCGCGTCACTTTTCAGCCCCAGCCCCACCCCGGGTCCCTTGGGCAGCTAGTCCGGGATTCCCTACTGATGCTTCGTGTATTGTCTGGCTTTGTTACTTATGTCTTGCGCAAACATCCTTTTTGTATGTATTCTATTAATTCTTTAGAGATGAAGTGCCTTTTGGAAGTCGGGACCAAGTGCCTTCCACTCTAATATTTAATTATAGCTCCAAGCTTCTTGGCCCTTTATTTTTTAAGTTAGCGTTTCTTAATCTATTGCTCTATGCTAAGGACTATTAGGTTCTTTATCATCAGTAAACGATCTGTGTGTAGAGTGCTTGAAACAGGAAGCGCTCAATCAGTGTTCAACTATTTTGTTGGATTCTCACTAGTCTGTGATGTGGGTACAAGCAAAATTTTCATTTTAGGCTTATAAAACCAAAGCATAGGAAGTAGTTTGAACGCACATCTTTCTCTGATGCTACTAGGCTACAGACCTATAGCTTCCTAGTACTGAATCCATTCCTTGAATCCCCAGGGTGTTAACCCATCCTTGCTTTGTTGTTACCATGGGCTCATTCCATTGTAGACTCCGTCATTTCAAGTTGTTTTCTCTCCAGCACAAGCTTCTTCAATGGAAACCAGCAGCCCATAACTGATTTGCTCACCCTACCTTTTTGGTGTTCCTTTCAGGCCTCTGGGAACAAAGTTAGTCGACAGTCGGTGCTGTGTGGAAGCCAGAACATTGTCCTCAATGGCAAGGTAAGGGACAAAGCCAGGTCGAGGATGCACACTTTTGCTTCTCTTCCCACGAAGTAATGCTCTAGCAGGGCAGATAAAATGTTGCCGTGTGTCCTGTTTATTGTGCATTTTCCAATTCTCTTTCTTTGTAAAAAGATGAATTACTGGTGATATTTGGTCCATGCAAAAGAGTATGTATGACACAAATGATGAAACCTGAAAAATAAGAGCAACAGTCATGAACCCACCAGCCAGCTGAAGAACTGGAGTATGTATAGTCAGTATAGGTAGTCCTCAATTTAGATGTGTTAAAGTTAAGACAAATAGCACTTCCAGCCATCCCCCCCTTTTTTTAGGGAGCGTACACCTTGTCAGTAGGAATCTGTACTACATACAATGTAATGGCATGTAATTTAGATGTTATCACTCTCAAATATTGGCTTGAAGATGTTTATGTGTATTGTTTTCAAATCCCAAAGATAAATAAAAATCAGATTTATAAAGATACTGATAAAAGGCAATAATAATGAAAACTTAAACAAAAAAGGAGGAATCTGACCTACATCAGCAGTGACTTGAACACTCATAAATCAGCAACTGCCTGTACTTAGTCCATTTATTGGCTTTACGCTCCTCTCCTACCCTTTGTCTTCTGCCTCCCTCCAAGAGGAAACCATACTCCTGAATTTTGTGTTGTAATGACTTTCCAAAAATAACTTTGCCAGATACATGTGTATCCTCAGTAAGACACTGGTTAGCTTTACTTGGTTTTCTGTGAGCTGTTCTTTTCACTGTTTTAATAATGACAATAAGAAACATATTCTACTTACTATGTGTCATAACTCTCAGCTCATATTTCTAAAATTCATTTGCGTTATTGTAGGAGACTGTGATTCGTACATTTTCCCTGCTGTATGAGATCCCATGTATCCACTCTCCTGTTAATGGATGGCTAGGTTGTTTCAGTTTTTTGCTGTTACATTTCCACCCACTCTCTTTCAGAATTTTGAGATTTCTGTTTTCCTGAGTTCTTTATCCAGTGTCCCAGTGCCTGTAGGGTTAGACTGAGATGAAATGACTAGGTGAGAGAGGTTGTGAAACAACAGCATGTTGGAGCCTGGTGAATCAGAGAATGCCTGACCCTTCTAAGCTCAAAGTAGTTGTTGCTATGTGGAAGCACAGACATATATTTACAGAGCTCCTGACCTTTTCAGAAGAAACTGGAAATCAAATTTTTTTTTCTTGCAAAATATTCCAGTATTCAAATAGCATTTAATTTAAATGATTAAAAAACTGTTGCATGGGCCCCATCAAGCAGGTTTACTAGCTGGGTCCTTACCCATTTTACTGCCTCTGTCAATTGATGTTCCCTGCAGCATTGTTCACAGTAGCCAATCAGTCACACAAAGGAATGAAGTTCTAGAGCATGTCACAACATGGGTAAACCTTGAAACAAAATCAGACTAAGTGAAATAAGCCAGACACAAGAGGACAAGCACCATATGATCTCACTTATGTGAAATATGTACAATAGAAATATCAACAAATAGAGATTAGGGTTACCATGGACTGGGGAGAGAAGAATGGAGAGATAATGGATTCAGAGTCACTTTTTGGGTTGATGAAAAGTCTTAGATGCAAATGATTGCTGTACAACACTGTGAATAAATTGATGCCACTGAACTGTACACTTAAGAATGATTAAAATAGATAGTAATTTGTTGTATGTATTTTTCCACTGTTAAACAAGTATATATCTATATATATACATGGAGGAAACCCTGGTGGTGTGGTGGGTTAAGTGCTACATCTGCTAACCAAGGGGTCTGCAGTTCGAATCAGCCAGTTGCTCTTTGGAAGCTCTCTGGGGCAGTTCTACTGTGATCTCTAGGATCACTATGAATCAGACCCAACTTGACAGCAGTGGGTGTGGTTTGGTATATATATATGGAGGGAAACCCTGGTGGCATACTGATTAAGTGCTGCTACTGCTAACCAAAAGGTCAGCAGTTCAAATCTGCCAGAAGCTCCTTGGAAGCTCTATGGAGCAGTTCACCTCTGTCCTATAGGGTCACTATGAGTTGGAACTGACTCGATGGCAATGGTTTGGTTTTTCTTTTCGATCCTGCTGTTGATTGTTGGGTCCATCAGCGTTCCCTCTGTTGAGCGAAGCATTAGTGCCGTCTGGCCTGTGGTGTTTTTCTTCCCTGCGTGGTTCTCATAGATACTTTCTTCCTTTCTTTTTTCCCTACTTTGTGAAATAGTGTTTTTATGCCTCTTTGCAGTCAGTCCTCCTCCTGTCCTCAGCCCCAGGCTGACCTCAACTGATTTGGGTTAGTTTTGTATTTTCTAGAGTATTGTGTAAATGGGAAAGGAGCCCTGGTAGAGAGTTCCATATAAATGGAAAAGGAGCCTTGGTGGTTCAGTGGTTAAAGTACTCAACTACTAACCAAAAAGTTCAAACCCACCAGCCACTACTCAGGAGGATGTGGCAGTCTGCCCCCGTAAAGAGTGCGTCCTTGGAAGCCCTGTGGAGCAGTTCTACTCTGCTCTGTAGCATTGCCGCGAGTTTGGATTTATATCACTGGAATCATGTACTTTTTGTGTCAGGCTTCTTTCATTGAGCACAGTGTTTTAAGATTTGTCTGTGTTACATATAGCAGTAGACCAGTAGTTTTTTCCACATCATCAAACCAAAAACCTGTTGTTGAGTTGATTATAACTCATACAGTTGAGCAGTATTATGGAACTTTAAAAACATGTAGAAAAGTAGAGAAAATAATATAATAAATCACACATATTCATTCACCTGCTTCTACATTAGCAAAAAATCTGACATTATTTATTTTATCTCTATATCCTTCCCTCGGGGCCAGACCTATTTTATTTTAAAGCAGATTTAAAACATTATGTTTCACCCATAAATGCTTCAACATGTGTCACTAGCAGCTAAAGATTTAAAGGAAGCATATAATACTATTATTATATCATTAAGAAAATAAAAACGGTAGCTTGCTGATATCATCTAATCCCAATTCTATGCCCAGTTTCTCCAGTTGTCTTACAAATGTCTTTGTGCAGCTGATTTGTTCAAATCGGGATCCAAACAAGGGCACACTCACCCTGCATTTTATTGATAAACCTATTGTCTCTTTTAATGTAAAACAATTCTCTTTCTCCATCCTCTCTTTCTCCCCATGTCATTTACACATCGAAGAAACTAATTGCTCATTTTGTAGACTTTTCCTATTTCTATGTTTGGCTGATTGTATGTACATGGTGCTGTTTAATGCAATCTTCATCCCTGTATTTTCTCTACAATGACATTTAGATCAAGAGGCTTCAGACAGATTCATCTATCTCCTGTTTATCTCTCCTTTCTACCCACACATCCGTTGCCTTAAATGAGGCTTGTATCTGTTTTTCCCTTGAATGACTGAAATCATTTAAGGGCTTACTTTTTCTCCATCTGCCTTCTTCATTTTTACTCCAGACTGCTTTCAGAGTAATATTCTAAAATGAAGATTCGTTTGTGCTAATCCTGTGTTTAAAATCTGATGTTGATGCACCGTATCATCTAGACAAAAAACCTGAGCTGCTTTGCTTAGCATGGATAGTTCTCATAATCAGGTCCCTGCTCACTTTTCCAGCTGCAGCTTCAGCCATTTGCCTTTCATCTTTATACCTTCTTTCCTCTATTTACCTATTTATTCAACAGACATTTCTAGGATGTCTGTTGTTTACTAGATATGGTACAGTAATTGCCCCAGATGTTTTGGTTGTATTAGTCAGTCCTGCCCAGGCTGTCTCTGGGGAAACCAGATGCCACACCTGGCATTTGTAGCACTTGATTTGAGTGTAGAAGCTGGAGGAGGAATCGGAGCTAACATGAGTCCACCTCTGGAAGCATGAAGTTAGAGATAGCTAGTGGTGTTAGGAGATGTCATGAATTGAATTGTGTCCTCTTAAAATATGTGTCACCTTGATTAGACCAAGCTTATGTGTTGTAAATCCAACCCTCTATATGTTTATGATGCAAGATTATTGTGGAGTATACTTTGAGCTACCACTCTTGCTTAAGTCACTGCCCTTACCTAAGTCACACTTTTCCTCAGTTCACAGCCTCAGGTCACACCGTTGCTTGAGGCATGTTTTATTTTATAAGAGATTAAAGGATAAGTGAACAGAGAGGAGAAAGATCTCACTACCACCAAGAACCAGGAGTGGAGCCCATCCTTTGGACCCAAGGTTCCTGGGAGGAGAACTTTGTAGACCTAGGAGGAGATTGCAGCCCAGACAGACACATGGAGATCGCCAACAGACACTGAGCCCACCCATGTTGAAAGGACACAAAAATCTTCTTCCAGCGCCAAGAGAGAAAGCCTTCCCCTAGAGCGGACACCCTGAACTTGGACTTATAGCCTCTTCAGCTGAGACAGAATAAGTTTCTCTTAGATACAGCAGCACTAGATAGCTAAGACAGGAGGTAGGAACATCCAGGACTCTCACTGAGCAAGCAGCGAAGACTTGGCTGGTGCCACGTAATATAAGGAAGTGCATAAACTAGATCTGCTTCAGGTATTCTGGTTTGTTTGTTTAGTGAGTCCTATTTGGAATGTTAAGGTCAAAGCTTTTGTTGTTTTTGTTTTTTTGTGTGTTTTGGGTGAAAGTTTATAGAACAGATTAGTTTCTTGTTAAACAATATACATATTATTCTGTGACATTGTTGTCAACCTGATAATATGTCAGCACTTGTCCTGTTCTTGACCTTGGGTTTCCCATTTTCATTATCCAGCTTTCTTGTACCCTTTTGCCTTCTCGTCCTTGCTCCTGGGCTGGTATGTTCATTCAGTCTCACATACATGATTGAACTGTATGTGTTATTGTTTGTCTTATAATCCATTGCCAGTGAGTCGATGCTGACTCATAGCACCCCTATAAGACACAATAAAACTACTCCGTAGGGGTTCCAAGGACTGCCTGGTGGATTTGTACTGCCAGTGTTTTGATCAGCAGCTGTAGCTCTTAAGCACTACACCACTGTTGTTTGTGTTGTTAAAAAAAAACCAGCCCACTGCCATCAAGTCAATCCTGACTCATAGCAACCCTATAGGACAGAGTAAAACTGTTCCGCAGAGTTTCCGAGGAGTGTCTGGAGGATTTGAACAGCTGCCCTTTTGGTTAGCAGCTGTAGCACTTAACCACTATGCCACCAGGATTTCTGTTTGTCTTATAGTTCTGTCTAATCTTTGGCTGAAGGGTGAACCTCAGGGATGACTTCAGTACTGAATTAAAGGGGTATCTGGGCCATATTCTTGGAGTTTCTCCAGTCTCTGTCAGACCAGTGAGCCTGTTTTTTTTTGTTAGTTTAAATTTTGTTCTATATTTTTTCCCAGCTCTGTCTGGGGCCCTCTCTTGTGATCTCTATCAGAGAGTTGTTGGTAGTAGCTGGACATCATCCAGTTGTGCTAGACTCATTTTGATAGAGGCTAAGCGCAAGGTTCCTGATAGACTGGGAGCATCTCTAACATTCTGCAATCAGTGCCATGAGGACAGTTCTTTTTACTTTACAAGTTGTCTCTTTTGACAGAACATGTGATTTAGTAGATTATAACATAACTTTCAATCAGTGTACTGTTACATTTCTTTTGTTATGTTTTTAGTCTGTGTTAGTACTTTTTTTCAATGTGCTTGTTTTGCAGACCATTGTGATGAATGACTGTATTATCCGAGGGGATCTCGCAAATGTAAGAGTTGGACGCCATTGTGTTGTGAAAAGCCGCAGTGTCATAAGGCCACCATTCAAGAAATTCAGCAAAGGGTGTGTGATTTAGTTATATTGTTTCAGTCTTGGGGAAGATGCTCCTCCTGAAGCTGTTGTCTCTGTGTTTCACTGTAGTGTGATAAACAAACTCTAACCTGTTTTGGGGGCACTGGGTAAGAATTCACCGTAATGAATACCACTCTGGTGTTGGTTGTCTTAGTCTGGGATGGTTGGTTGCCAGAAATAGAATCCACTTAAGCTTGCAAAAGCAAAAAGGGTTCTAAAACAAACAATTGGACCTACTAGACCGATTGAGGCTGAAGGACTCCTGAAAACTGTTGTCCTGAGATATTCTGTAAACCTTGAACCAAAACTAACCTTTGAGGTCACTTTGTAGCTAAATAACAAATGGACTCACAGAATAATGAACGTTAGCCGTAAGTCCTATGCTGTTCGACTTGACGGCACTTGGCTTGGATGTGAGACCAAAAAGTCCACAATCCCATCACTACAAATAGGAGAATGTAAGGGAACAGGGAGACTAGATTAATGGAAACCCAGCAACCTGAATAAAAATGAAGACAATGGTCACGCATTGTGAAGAATGTACCAGTGTCACTAAACAGCTTGTGTAAAGCTGTTGAATGGGAACCTAAACTGCTGTGTAAATCTTCACCAAAGAAACAGTAAAATATTTTTTTAAAAAAAAGGATGGGAGCCTCTGATTAAACAGACATAGGCATACTTAATGGATCCTCAGGGCAGAAAAATGAGCTGGCCCTTAGCAGAGACTAGAATCTGTAACCAGGCTGTTTGCCAGAATCAGGTTAGCTGTCTGCCTTTCTCTGTCTCAGAGATTCTGCTGTTTATCTGTCCTTCTCTCTCAGCTTTTGCATACACCACCTCTTTTCCCAGACTGACTCTGTCTGCCCCTTTCGTTTGTGGAGCCATTCTTGCTCTCCCAGCCCCTTATTTACATTCATTCTCCATTTTGACTTCTAATAGATAACTGTGAGAGTTCTAATGTAGAGTTTCAAATTCTTGGGAGAGGAAATCTGATTGGCTCAGTTTGAGTTAAGTACCTACCCCTGATCTAAACAGCTGTGACACAAAGGGAAGGGTTAAGTCAGGCTCAGTGACCGCTCAGTGAGAATAAGGACTGTCTGAGAAAGGACATGGAAAGGGGAAGTGACCAGAATGCCTGGTCTGGCAGTATTCTTGATTTTCTTCCCCTTACCTAACTTCCCCTCCTGGTTCTGCCTATGTCGCAGTCTACATTTCATTCAGTAATTCAACCAAGATTTATTTAGTACATTCCTTATGCCAGCCACTTGGCCATCAAATGAGCATATAAAGATGGATAAAAAAGTTTAGAGTGCCTGCCCTCAAGGTTCCCAAAACCTAATAGTAGAAACAAGATAGCTGTATAGTAATCAGTGCTGTCACAATTAACTGTGGAAGCATATAGATGGGAGCAGCTAACTCAGACTACCTATAATACTTTAGGTGAGTTCTGAGGAAACTTAGAAGCATATCATGAAGAAATAATCCTACATTTCCCCTAATGATATTGGACTCCAGGATTTCTGTTATATCAAGGAATTGGATCAGGGAGTCATTGTGAATCATTTTTTGAAAGTGTTTGTTCATTATCTCAGAAGGCCAATGGGACCAAATCAGAAAACATTGTGGTACCTTTGTGGTTTCATACAATGACTGATAACTCTGCTCAAGTTCTCTGGCAAAGGCACTGCTAGGCACTGAGAATGCATGAGCGATTGCTTGGTAAGTGGAAGGCTACTTAGGTAGGAATAGTCCACATGGAAAATACGTAGATATAAAAGTGTAAATAGTAACACATGAATAGAAGGGGACTACAGATTTTCCCCTCTGTGTATCACAGTACCAAAACAAGAAATACTATAAACTTTGGAAACTTTCATTTAAAATTAAGAAAATTAGCAATACTACCGTAGACAGTGGCGAAAGTAAGGAAGTCATTGTTGCATGAGGAGTACAGACTAGAGATAACTAATTATTAAGAAAGATTTAAATGCATTGTAGGTCTATATCTGTAAAATGGACAGAATATCTATCTTTGGCAAAATATTTCTCACAGAGTAGAACACAGGTCTCAAAAGGGCTGTAAGTATATTAAGAAAAACAAACACACCCATTGGTGTTGCATTGATTCCAACTCATAGTGACCCTATAAGATAGAACAGAACTGCCCCATCGGGTTTCCATGGAGCAGCTGGCAGATTCCAGCTGCTGACTTTCTGATTACTTGCAGAACTCTTAACCATTGTACTTCCAGGGCTCCTATAAGTGAAAAGGCTGCTTTATGTTAGTTCTCATCCAAATGCTTTACATCCCAAGGTCCTCAGATGACTTGTGAATGTGATCACAGAACTACTGGCAGTGACATTTGAGGAATTCCAGAGAATGGAAACCATATCAGAAATGTGGAGAAAGCCTGCTAATTCCTACTCATCCTTCAAGTCTTGACTTAAATGTGACTTTCAGTTAAACTTTCCTCAAGCCCCCAGTCAGCATAAATTCCCTTTGTTATATCCTCTCAAAGCCTGCTATTTCTTTTCTGTACTAGTTACCCCAATTATAACTACTTACGTAATCATTTATTTAATCTCTCTTTTCTTCACTAAATTGTAAGCTCCCCAAGGGTGGGATTTTGTTTCTTGCTCACTGTTGTATCCCTAATTCTTAGATAGAGTCTGGCCTGTAGTACACACTTAATAGAATAGGTAAATAAGTTTTCAGAAGGTTGGGTACTGGAAATCGTAGCCCACAAACCTGATGTCAGTCCTCTGAAACATTATAAAGCAGATTTCTAACAGTGTGATCTGTGAGTATTTTCAAGGGCAGAAAGAATGAACAAGCATTCATTAGCTTTCATTTGGGGCCTACTGTACCCTGGTGCTATAGTATTTGTCTCCTAACCGAAAGGTCAGCAGTTCGAATCCACCAAGTGGTCCCTGGAAACTCTGTGTGGCAGTTCTACTCAGTCCTGTGAGGTTGCTGTGAGGGTCATCAGCTTGATGGCAGTGGGTTTATCTTAGTTTGAAGGTCTTGCCCTTTCTATCTCACTGTTGCCTTGTACCTATCTTTGGTCTAACATTAATAATTTTGAGCTGGTAGTCTCATTATGTTCTCCAACATTAGAATTTCTCCAGTCTGAAGATTGTTTTCTTTCATAGGAACATTCATATTAAGACAGAATTTAATAAAGTTGAGATTCTGAACTGTGCTTCTATAAATCTGGACCGAAAGTATGGTACCTTGACCTCTGTTTGTCTCTTTTCCTTCTCTAGAGTTGCTTTCTTCCCTTTGCATATTGGGGACCATGTCTTTATTGAGGAGGACTGTGTGGTCAATGCAGCTCAGATTGGCTCTTACGTTCACGTTGGGAAGAACTGTGTGATTGTAAGTATGGTATCTGTCAGCTGGCTGAACAGCCTCATTTCCGTCTCACTTCCTTCCCTTTCAGCAGGGGGGCTCTGCTGCTCTGACCAGGCAGGGGAAAATAGCTTCCAGTCTCCTGGAAGGTAGGTCTTTCTTGCTGAATTTGAATCTTTCTCCAGCTCTAACATAATGGCTAACCTTTGTTAGACCTCTTTTGTGTGATAAACTCTTCCTTGAATTATTTATGTCACAACTGTCCAAGAGTAGTAGTACTGTTATTATCCTGATTTGGAGATGAGGCCCCGAGGCAGTAAGGTATCTGTGAAAGCTAGTACATGGTGGAGCTGAGATTTGAACCCAGGGCAGTGTGATTGAACCCCTGCCGCTGTATGGCCTGCTTGCTGCTGTACCTCAAGGATCTTCCATTCTAGTAGGTCTAGCGGGGATCTTGATAGGTAGGTAGAAGTTATCCCAGTGCCAAGGGGAGGGTGAGCATTTTAGGAAGGTGACTGACATATACAAGGTTCTGAGTAACCAAAGAGCAGAACACTAGGAAAACTGCAGGTGACTGGTCTGCAGGTGCACAGGGGCTTTGTACCCAGAAGAATCAGGACCTGGGTATCAGTTAACTCAGCCACAGCTTTACGAGGTTGAATGTCGTGCTGATTCATAAATAAAGAGCTTCTTTCAGTTGGCATTTAGGAGAATATCCTAGTTGAGAACATTAATGACGAGAGAGAGCCACGCTGCCTTACTGTTTAGGGAAAATGTTTCCTACGTTTTAAGTTTGTACCTCAGACAAGGACAAAAGCTTTGCATGTTTTTTAATGGCCCCTCACATTAGTACAGAACTCTTGACCCTGAGTAAGAAGACTCAAACCCTAAAATATAACAAAAAAATAAGTTCGTAGAAATCATGCATTTCACATTTCAAGAGCTGTGAGGCTACAGGACAGACAGTGTAGTAGAGAACCACATTGCTGCAAAAAAGTTCCAGTCTGACTTGCTGCTGAGAGTTAAAGAAAGTATTCGTTTTCCCAAATACTGTTGCTGCAGTAGAATGCCTTCCTTAGTACATGTTAGAGACAGAAAGTCTTTGGCTCAGCTGGATGTTGATAAAAGGGGGAAGACAGCAGAGCCCATCCCCTGCTTATTTTCCTTGGTAAAGTGAAGGTATCACTATGATAGCTTGTTGCTTTACCTCCAGAACAAAATGTGTGAAAGGTTAAAATCACGTTTATATTCCCATTGCCTAGGGATTTCTAGTCCTGCTGTCAGGTGCTCTGCTTTTTAAAGTACCACTTTCCAGTGTGTGAATTCACAATGTAGTTGTTATTCGGTATTGGCAATGCCTGTTTGCTAAGCTGTTACAAATTCTCTGATGATCTCAGCAGAAAGATTCTTTCAGAACTCTAGAATCTCAGAGTTAGCAGGAACTCTCTTTAGAGTCCAGTTCCCTTGATGAAATCCTTCCTATAGCTTCCCATGAGGTAATCAAACTTCTGCTTGGATAGGTGAAGTGATAGATGTTAATCAGAATTGCCTAAATGCTTGAAAGAAAAATGTAACAAGCAATAATACTGGTTGTTGTTAAGTACCACCAAGTTGATTCCAAATTGTGGTGAACCTATAGGACAGAGTAGATCTGCACCATAGGGTTTTCCAGGCTGGAATATCACTAGGTCTCTTCTCCTACAGAGGTAACTGGTGGGTTCAGATTGTCAACTGTTTGGTTAGCAACCAAAACCATTGTGTCACCAGGGCTCTTAAAATAATAGCAGGCAGTTATCTGTGGTACAAGTTTTACATTTATTGTCTTTAATCAAACTCTACATGTTTGATTTTACATCCTATTTCACAGATGAGGAAACCGAGACTCAGAAATGCTAAATGACTTCCACGTTGTGTTTGGGTGCCATTTGTCCATTCTGACTTCTGGTGATCCCATGTGACCAAGCAGAATTGCCTGATGGGGTTTCTTCGTTGTAATCCATACAGAAGCAGATGGCCACGTCTTTCTCCCACAGAGCCACTGCAGGGGCTCAAACCACCAGTCTTTTGGTGCGCAGCTGAGTGCTTAACTGTTGCACCACCAGGTTTTCCTCAAGGATCTATGAGTACTTGTCATACAAGCAACAGTTCTTTATTCCTCTCTGGAAAGTTCTCCAGGGGGAAATGAAAATGTGAATGAGCCTTTCACCTTGTCAGCTGTTGCCAATCCATTCATGCCCAAGAACTGTTTGCATTTTTTTTTTCCAGCTATTTCATTTATCAGTCAGCCCAGAATGCTGAAACCCAGTTAAGCCTCATTTGTCTGAGTGGGCAATAGGGCCCAACTAGTGGCTAAGGTACGTGGGTGCCCCCAGACTGTGTGGTGGCTGGTCGTGGACCATGAAAAGATCATTTCCACTGTCTTTTCCTAGCCTTTTGTTTAGTGGTCTCTGTTTGTTTATCATGGAAACCCTGGTAGCGTAGTGGTTAAGAGCTGTGTCTGTTAACCAAAAGGTTGGCAGTTCAAATCTGCCAGACTTTTCTTGGAAACTGAGTCGGGGAGTTTTGCTCTGTCCTATAGGGCCACAATGAATTGGAATTGACTTAATGACAGTGGGATTGGGTTTGTCGTCCCACCTCCCTTATGTAAGGATCCCTATTTATGCATGTGTTATACTTTAAGCAGCATGTTCTGTTTCCTTTTCCTCAGTGCCCCATATGCTTAGTATAAACTGTCAGGAGCTCAGACATCCCAGGAAAACTCTGAGTTAATATTAATTAGGGTAGAAGGGTCACTGGAGAAATGGCTAACTGCCATACTTTTGAAATTGCCAATATCAGGTAATTTATGGAAGGATTACCAAGGAGAAATGAAGAACCGTAACCTTAACTTCCTTCTAAGTTAAGGATGTTGTTAAGTAGTGCCAAAGCCATTGTGTACACTTAGGAGACAACATAACCACTTCTAAAATTCAGACCTTTGAGGTACAAGCTTTTTAAAAAAAATAATTTGGCAGTGTACCTTTCCTAGAAATACATATTTTTGGGGTACTTAATCATGGGGAAAATTTGAACACAACCATACCAAAGTATCATTCTTGTGTTTTGCTAAAATCAGATCCGAACAGCTTAGCATCGTCCTGTCATTTCACATTTTAGGCCAGACATGTCTTATCAGACCTTCGAGCTAAAACATAATGAGCTTATAGGCTGTTACAATGTAAACTCAGCCAATAAAGACTGAAACTTTGACTTTCTCAGCAAGCAGTGTGAGGCATAGTTTTGAAGAGCATGCAGAAGCCCCTCATGTCACTTAACCCATGAAGCAAATGAGTTTCACAGACCTTGTTTCTTTGAAAAGTGCTGACAGTGGATAAAGTCAAGTATAAAGCTTAGCCCAAAGCTTCAAATGATAAATACCTGTGAAAGAACAAATGAATGAAGAACTTCATGTCCAAATGAATTTGTCAAGCCTTTTCAAGTTAGAATTTACAAAACAAACAAACCTTAAGCTGTTAGTTGTAAAAGGGAGTGTGCTGACAACTGTAAACCAGGAGTGCAGAAGTAGAGTCTACTCTATGGTGCAAATGACTCGAGGGGTTCAACTGAGGTCATGAGAATTAGTCTCCACCCCTTTTCTGCTTTCCTACTAGAAGAGCATCTTTCTTCATGGAAACAAGAAGGCTGTTCTAGGCTTCTGCAGCATCCTCCGGAAACCCTGGTGGGAAGAACTGCTTTTTCCAGTAGTCTGAGCAAGAGCCTCAGGTTGAGATTCCTCAGATTGGTTTGGCTAATATGTTGATTCCCTAAACCAGTTTCTGTGGTAGGACATGTGTTGAGTGCAGGATAGGGGTGAAGCACATGGACTGAAATGGGAATGGGGTGCCTTCTCAAGGAAAATACAGGGGGACTGTGTATTATCAAAAGAAAGGGAAAGCAAGAGAAGAAATGTCCGCTTAAACAAATAAAGGAAAGAAAGTGAAACAGAACTCTTGGAAGACCAAAATTCTTGCAGTCTGTAATGCCTAGGGTAACCTGAACTCTTTGGCATACAGACTCTCCCCCCAAAATGTACACACAGACACAAACACACATACATAGTCCTCTGCCACCTCCTTTTGATCAGGAAATTGTGGCTAAGCTTTCTGTCGTGGCTATCACATGATATCATGAATGGACAAAATGTTAAAACAGCCTTCCACACAGCAGACTAGACAACTTTTACTTCTGTTTCCTGATCTATTTCCTATTATCATTTTGTAAAATTTTATTTATTTTATTATTATTGTTGACAACATGCATAGCAAAGCATAACACATATACCAATTCATCAGTTTGTGTGTGTAGCATTCGCTTGCATTGGTTACATTCCAATTAACTTTTTAATTTCAGGGGCGCCGGTGTGTGTTGAAAGACTGTTGCAAAATTCTTGACAACACTGTATTACCCCCAGAAACTGTGGTCCCTCCATTCACTGTCTTCTCAGGCTGCCCAGGTAACTTTGGATATTGAGTATTTTTATTTTCATCTCTTTAAAACATGTGTATTTTCCATCACAAAAGTACTACATGAGTCTGTCTCTAATAATACATTGGTATAGCTACCTTAAAAATTCCGTTGCCCAAAAATACTTAGAAATGCTATCTAAAGTGGAACAAACATGTCTTAAAATGCATAATCGGAGTCACAAGAAAATAAAAAAAATTATTAAGTGTTAAAAAAGAGAGAGAGAAAGGGAAATTAAACCCAAGCTGTAAGCATGCGTTGGTGATGCCATCTTTATGACAGGGTGGTTTAGGCTTTGATCCTCATGTGGGGAAGGGAGGTAAAGCTCTGGACCCACACATGGGGAGAGAGTTGAGTCAGGGTCCTCAGATATAGCAAGTAGCCATACTGATGTCAGTAACAGGTTAATGTAGAACAAATTTTCCTGCTAGCACAGGGAAAATACAAAGAAGCTTATTTCTCTTGGCTAGGGTTCTGAGTGGGAGGAGTAAAAGTCTCTAGAGAATTCTAGCAGTGGAGTTTCTCTCATATTGAGTGCGGAATCCCCAAGCAAAAAGTAAACAAAAGATTGTTTAAGACTAGTAATTCTCCTGGGACACCTGGCAGAAGCAAATGCATTGCCTTTTGACTGGCTGACATAATGCCCACAGATAAAGCTCCTTTTCCTCATCCCCCGACTCCTGCCTCTGAGCTCCAAATTATAAAATATGTCAGAAAACAAAAGTAATACATACTCATTCCAGAAAACTTGGGAAACCCTGAAAGCAGGAGGAGGAAGACAATCCCACATTCTTCATGCCCAGCCTAGAACATCCGCTGCTACCATTGTGCTAATTTTCATTAACAGACTGTTTTCTTCTACTTACTGGTTTACACAGTTGAAATCATGTAGCATGTACACAGTCACATTCACATTCACAGATGGAGGATGGTAGGAAGAGAGAGATTTGATGTATTTACCTCTGGGTGGTATAATTATTTTTCCAATAAAAAAACCTAATCACTCGGATCATTGAATTTCGGTTGCAAAGATATACAAACTCATTACTTAAATTCTTTAGGGAGGAAATTGGCCATTATGTTGTTTCATGCATCTCTGCTTTTGCAGAGAGGAAGAAGGAAGTTTTGCTTTATAACATACCCTGTCGTGTTTATTGTTGTGGTTACATGCCATAAGTCAGTTCTTATTCACAGTGACCCCATATGACAGAGTAGAATGGCCCCATAGGGTTTCTTTACAGACCAGATTGCCAGTCTTTTCTTCTACACCCCACTGGTGATTCAAACCACTGACCTTTCAGTTAGCAGTTGAGTGCTTAACCACTGTGCAACCTGGGCTGCTAATTCTCCCTCTAATGGATTCTGACTAGGGAAAAGCTGAGCTTTTGCTAGCAAGTGCTGCACCAGAAGAGTCCCAGTGATTGTTTTAAGTGATTGTCAGACAAGCATCAGATCTCAGGGGAGAAGGACGTTGCCAGAGAAATTAGTTGTCTTTTAGAAAATTCCTCAAGTTCATTAGGACCGATGGTTGTTGAGCAGGGAAGCACAACTTATTTTTTCAAACCAAATAAACACTGTTTTGGAGGTTTTGATGCAGAAATCAAGCTGCATGAGTGAGTAAACTAAGATGTGGAAAGGTTGTGTTGGCAGAAAGTGGAAAAGCCTTGAGTAGCATGCAAGGTGTTTATTATGTAGTGTCCAGTTTGCACTTTCCATGTGCCAGGATATTTCTTAAGTTTATGTTATGTAGTTTTCCAAACAGTTGCTAACCATCTGGGTAATGCTACTGGCAATCCCTGTCTTTTAATACAGAGACATAGGGTTGCAGGAAAACTGGCACGTTTTGGAAAGGCAACACAGCATAAAATTGAGTCACTGAAGAAAATGAAAGACAAACCATCTAGAAGGAATCTGGGTCAGGAGCCAAAAACTTGGATGTCTGCAGGAGCCAGGCAGCTGATGTGAATGACACAAGTAATAGCTGTCGTAGCGGTATTAAGAATTTTGAGATCTTCTGCTGTTTTAAGGAACTAAAAATCTGAATTTTATGTGAAATCTCAGAACTTTGAGATGTTGGCTACTAATTTTTAAAAACATGTTATTGCGCAAACCCAATAGATGTTTGCAAATCTTAACATGGGTCACTAATGTGTAAAGGGTGTCTAGAAAAGTTCTGTATTTTTTAGACTGTTTTTTTTTTTATTCTGTCATACATGTTTTATGTATGTATATGAAATCATATGGGGGTGTGTGTATATAATTTGGATATATGAACTGTTACTACTTATGTAAATAGTCACATTCTCTATACTGTTCACTAAGGTGTTATAAAACTTCGCTTCTTTCCTTAATAACATGTCTTGAATAGCTTACCAATATATAGATATTTATTCCTTTTAATGGTTACATGTTTTTTTGGCAAAGTAAAAGCCATTGTTATGATTTATAGAAAGCAAATAGTAAACAGTAACAACAGATTCTCAAAAAGAGAACCATGTGCCCTTCCCAGACTTATCCATGTCCATTCTTTTGTCGCTGGGCAGGAGCACCGTGGTTCAGGTGAGATGCTGAGTTCCCATTACTGCTACCTCATACATGCCATGTGGCTCAGGGGGCCTGCACACTGCCCTAGGTTTCTGCTCTGCCACTGGGCCTCTCTGGCCTCTGCTGCCAGCCACTACCCTGCCACCCAGGCCTGGGGGGCTCTTATGCCACCACACCACCTCATTAGGAGGTATGTAACCTCTGCACATGGCAGCCTCAGGCGTCTCTTGCCCTACACAAGCATGCATTACAGTTTTTACCTTTGCTGGCAAGCCTCCTGCCCAAAGCCACCTGACCTCACACATGCGCAGGATGCTCTGAGATAGCCGCTGTGCAGAGCACACGCAGGCCTCTGCCTTGCCTGGGCAAGTGTTAACAGCTCTTTTAGCGCCACTGCGAAGCCTCCTGCGTGAAGGCATCAGCTCTCACCTTGTGAACCACCAAGTCCACTGCTACTGTTTCTGACCATCTCCTGTCACCTTCATGTTACAGCTCTCCTGCATCTAGGAGGTTCTCAGCACAGGGACCCCAAGTCCGAAGCATGTACTCCATTCCAGACTCTTTTTTGTTGTCCCCCTTTTTATGTTTTTTTGTTGTCTTTTAAGTGCTAGTTTACAATTCAAGTCAGTTTCTCATACAAAAACTTACATTTTGTTATGTGAGCCTAGCTGGTCTTCCACACTGTGACAGCACACTCTTCACCTCCAGCCTGAATTTCTCATGTCCATTCAGCCAGCTCCTGTCCCCTTCTATATTCTCATGTTGCCGCTGAACAGGAGTTGCCCAGTTAGTCTCTTATATCTACTTAAGCCCAGAAGCCCACTCTTCACCAGTATTATCTTATGTCTTATAGACCAGTCTTTATCTGAGGAGTTGGCTTCTGGAATGATTTCCATTCTGGGGTGATAGAGAGTCCAGGGGTCGTGTCTTCATGGGATCCTGTAGTCCATCAGACCATCAAGTCTGGTATTTTTACTAGAGTTTCAGTTCTGAACCCTACATTTCTCCTGTTCCATCAGGGATTTTTTTGTTCGGTTCCCTGTAAGGGGAGTCATTGGTGGTAGCCAGGCACCACCTTGTTCTTCCAGTCTCAAGTTCCAGTCTCTGTTGATGTGGTCTCTGGTTTATGTGGCCCTTTCTGTCTCTTGGGCTCATGTTTTCCTTATGTCTTTGATGTTCTCTTTTTCTCCAGGTGGGTTGAGACTAATTAATACTTCTTACCTGGCCGCTTGTTAGCTTTTAAGACCCCAGGCACCATTCACCAGAGTGGGGTGCAGAACATTTTCTTAGTAAACTTGTTATGCCAGTTGACCTAGATGTCCCCTGAAACCATGTTCTTCAGACCTCTGCCTCTTGATTCTTTGTACCTTGAAGTGTTTGGTTGTATTTAGAAGTCTTCCTAGCTTTTGGTTTAGTTCAGTTGTGCTGACTTCCGTATTGTAGGTGTTCCTTTCCTTCAGCTAAAATAGTTCTTGTCTAGTATCAAATTAGTAAATACCTATCTCCCTCCCTCCTCTCCACCCTTATAACCATCAAAGACTATTTTTTTCTGTGTTAGAACCTTTTCTTGAGTCCTTATAATGGTGGTCTTATACAATATTTGTCTTTTTGCAACTAATTTCACTCAGCATAGTGTCTTCCAGTTTCTTCCATGTTGTAAGATATTTCCCAGATTCATTGATGTCCTTCATCATTGCATAATACTCCATTGTGTGAATATACCAGAGTTGGTTTATCCATTTTTCCATTGTTGGGCATCTAGGTTGATTTTGTCTTTTTACTATTGTGAACAATGCTGCAGTGAACATTGGTATGCATGTATCTATTTCTGTAACAGCTCTTATATCTCTAGGATATATTTCAGGAAGTGGAATTGCTGGATCATACGATATTTCTATTTGTAGCTTTTTAAGAAAGTACCACGTCAATTTCTAAAGTGCCGTTTTTACATTCCCGTCAGCAGTATATAAGTGATCCAGTGTCTCCACAGCCACTACAACATCAATTTTGTGTTTGGGGAATTAATACCAGTGTTGTTGGGATGAGATGGTCTCTCACTGTAGTTTTGATTTGGAGTTCACTGATGGCTGTTGATCATGAGCTTGTCCCTGTGTATCTTTTAGCTCCCTGGATGTCTTCTTTAGTTAAATGGTTGTTCATGTTCTTTGCCTGTTTTTTTAAATTGTCTTTTTCTTGTTGATATTTTGCAGTACCTTGTAGAGTATGGAAATTAAATGCCAATCAGATTTGTGTTTGCCTTTTTTTTCCCCATCCTGTAAGTATTTTTACTCTTTTGGTGAAGTCTTTGGAAGAAGTGTTTGATTTTTAGGAGTTCCCATTTACCTATTTCCTCTTCTGGTGTTTGTGCAGTTAGTAATATTTTATAGTCTGTCTGTGTTATGTGTTAGGGCTCTCAGTGTTGTCCGTACTTTTTCTTCCATGATGGTTATTGTTTTAGATTTTATATCTAGATCTTTGATCCATTTTTGAGTTAGTTTTTGTGCATGGTTTGAGATAAGGGTCTTGCATCATTTTTTGGCAGATGGATATCCAGTCATGCCACCGCTAGATGTTAAAGAGACTTACCTGTTCCTCAATTTAGGGACTTTGGGCTTTTGTTGAGCATCACATGCTCATAGGTGGATGATTTTATGTCTGGGTCCTCAGTTCTGTTCTGTTGGTTTTGTGTCTGTTGTTGTACCAGTAACAGACTGTGTTGATGACTGTGGCAGTGTAATGGACTCTAAATTCAGGTGGCATGAGGCCTCCTGCTTTGTGCTTCTTCAGTAATGTTTTGCTTATCCAAGGTCTTGTCTTTTTCCTTGTAAAGTTAGTAATTTGTTTCTCTATCTCATTAAAAAAGTACTATTGGAATTTGGATAGGGATTACATTGTATCTATAGATTGCTTTGGATAGAATAGTCATTTTCACAATAATGACTCTACGTACCAATGAGCAAGGTCGGTTTCTCCATTTCTGTAAATCTGTTGGTTTCTTGCAACAGTGTCTTGTAGTTTTCTTTGTATAGGCCTTTTACATCTCTGGTTAGATTTATTCCTGAGTATCTTCTTGGGGGCTATCATAAGTGGTATTGGTTAAGTGATTTCCCCTTTCATATTCTCTTTGTTGTATAAGAAATCTGATTTTTGTATGTTTATCGTGCATTCTGATACTTTGCTGAACTCTTAGGTTTGTTTTAGTAGGTTTTTTTTGTGGCTTGTTTAGGGTTTTGTGTGTGTGAGATCATATCATCTGCAAATAAAGATACTTTTACTTCTTCCTTACCAATTTGGATGCGCCTTATTTCTTTTCCTAGTCTGATTGCTCTGGCTAGAACCTCCAGGACAGTGATGAATAAACATGGTGTTAGAGTATTCTTGTCCACACTCTTCTTAATGGTAGTGAGTTCCCTCTAAATCCCTATAGGATTGGCCCTTATATAAGGCTGTTCCTTGCCGATTTAAAGGCATAATCCTTCCAGCAGGACCATGCACTGACCAATCACTCCAACAGACCAGAGGACCAAACTGATTGCTATCAAGTCCATTCTAATTCACAGCAACCATATAGGACAGAATAGAATTGCCCTTAGGGTTTCTAAGGAGCAAATGGTAGACTTGAACTCCAGACCTTTTGGTTTAGTAGCTAAATAATTGGCTGTGCCGCTAGGGCTGCTAGTAAAGCATAAGTCACTCAGTTTGCGTAGTCCCAGCCGATCATTCTGTGGAAGTTACGAAACCGTGGCTAGACAGGCCATATGAAAAGAGACTGATTGCACCGCAGGTCATCTGGTGGCTTCTCCTGGGCTCATGCAATCTAGTTGCCATCCAGTTGGTTTCAGTTCATGGTAACCCCGTGTGTGTCAGAATAGAACTGTGGTCCATAGGGTCTTCTTTCTTTTTTTCATAATTTTATTATGTTTCAATGAAGGTTTACACAGCACTTTAAGTTTCCATTCAACAATTTCTGTGCAAGTTGTTCAGCGACATTCTTTACAGTGGGTGAACATTCTCATTATTTCCATTCTGGCTATGTGTTTTTCATTGCATAAATGTGCCACATTGTGTCTAGTATGATCCAAAACAAAAAACCAAATTCATTGTCGTTCATCCAATTCCAATTCATAGTGACCCTATAGGACAGAGTAGAACTGCCTCATAGAGTATCCAAGGAGGAGTTAGTAGATTTGAACTGCCAACCCTTTTCTTAGCAGCTGAATGCTTAACCACTGTGACACCAGGGCCGCCCTAGTATAATAGAGCATTACTGTACTTAGTCACCATTAGAATCTTTGCTGCATTGAACACTCATGTATACATATTGTTGTATACATATTGTTGTGCAATTGAGCATGATTACCTGTGGAATACGTTCTTAAAAGTTGAATTGCAAGATCCTAGCATATAAACTTTCAAAGTTTTGCTAGATAGAGTAAAACCTGCAAAAGATGGAACCTGTATAAGGTAGAAACTTCTCAGAGAAGGAAAACAATAGCCAGGTGGTAAGACTGTGCCCTGTCAGAGGTGGAAAACCTGGGAGTCTTGGACACACAAGGTTCATTGAGTTCCAGCTGTCACAGGTTTCGCTGTGTTTCTAAATTGTCCTTCAAAAATATTCTGTGACTGCACTGTCACCAGCAGTGTAGGAGAGTGCCTCCGCCCCTGAGATTATTAAATACAGGTGTCCTGTCTTTTGTCTTTCACTAAAACATTTCTGTTGAACCCTCTTCCATGATTTATCTGTACCTAGTGTATTTGGGTGTTGGATTCAGCTTTGTTGCATGGACAGCAGGGCAATTTTTTGCCCTGTGACATTCTCGTGTGGACTCAGTCAGTGGGTTATAAACCGTAAACCTGAGGGGTGGGCAGGTCTTTCTCTGAAACAACCTCAGATATAGTTAGAGATGCCTAACTTCAGATCATGTAATAGTACACTAACTCTCTTATCTGAAGTGTAATTTTCATTTCAGGAACCCTGTTATTTGTTTCACACATAGACAATCACATCATCAAGCAGGTATGGCCATTAGAATATTCTGTCAGTACTGAAGATGGATAACCTAGCATTTAGACACTCATGCATGACTAAAGAAAATGGCCTTTAGGGGTTTAAACAGAAATCGGAGCTGCAAGCCTTCCATAGCTCCACTTGGTTGACTGGGTGTTTCTCTCCCCAGGACTCTTCTCAGGGGAGCTCCCAGAGTGTACCCAGGAGCTGATGATTGATGTCACCAAGAGCTACTACCAGAAGTTTTTGCCCCTGACACAAGTCTAGTGTCTCTGATTCGTGTCTTGAATTTGCTTGAGCTCTACGATAAACTTGGGGACAAAGTGAGCCAGTCATCGCCTACAAGGAACGCTGATACCTTTGACACCTCCCATCCACCCTCTTTTTTTTTTTTAATTCTTCAGAATTTTTCAGTCTTTCAAGGCTCTAAGTTCTTAAAAGCTTAGTAACAGAGTATCTGGAAGAGTTTTCTCCAGATGCCCTATTGAAACTTTATTGACTTCGTACACTGTCTTTGGAGCCCAGAACCATCTGTTCCCAGTGACCCAGCCTGTGAGCTCTCTGGCTGGATGACTCCTGCCTGAAAGAGGCTAGCCAAGTGGGAGCACTTGGTCAGAGCGAGGAGGTCATGTAGCTAGTGTGCTCTCATGGCCTTCAGGCTGTCCACAGTGAGCTCACACTCACGCAGTCACTCCTGACTGCCCTGCTGCTAACCACTGGCCAGTGGCCACATCACTCATAATCCTGGGAAGAAGTGTTTGTGAATCTTCAGAACTTATAGTCCTGACGGGCACTGAAACTTGAAGGGAAGGGTGCTTGGTGTTTTTATTCTTCCCCAAATGACCTTAGTTGTCCCCAGGGTGGTTAGTAAGAGACTTTTTACCATTCTGTTTTAGGGTCTTTGGCCTTCTCTAAAAGTATGGACTCAGATTCTGTTTTGCAAAGTCTCAGGTTTGAGTCTCCCGTGTAGATAGGCTAGTCTGGCAATCACTCCTTGTCTGAGGATATTTTAGGGCAGTGATGTACGCGATACTCCACTGAAGGCATAGCATTTGAGACACTTGTTCTGGCTGGAATGATTCAGCCCACCCTGTATGTACCATAAATCCCATAGTTCAAACCAAAATGTCTATACTCGGACTCAGTCACACTACTTCTGGGGATTTTAGAACTGTCTTGTGGGCAGAGAGCCCTGAGAATTAACTGAAGTTGCCCATGCTGTTTTTAACCACCTCCTTCTGGTCATATAACCATTCCTGCTTCTGTTGTGACCTGGGCTTAAGAAGGAAGCTTTAGAAGGTGAGGGGCTGAAGAGGTTGGTGGTTCTGCTGTAGACAAATAGGGTAGATCCATTCAGTCTTAAACCGTAGAATCTTGCAGCAGCTTTCTTCACTTAATATCTGGCTGTAGGGTTTGCAGACACAGCTGTATATAACCATTGTTGCTCATTCACTGTAAAACCGCTTTCTGGTTGGTCACTTTTTTGTGTCTGTACATTAAAAAAGCATCCGTGAAGGAAGTCATTTGAAGGTGTTGCCTCTCTTCCTCAAGTACATTAATACATGCCAGGGGCTGGGCTATGTACACCACATTCTCAAGGTTGCTTATTTCTCATGACAACTCAATAAGATGGAATGTCATTTTCATCTTATAGATGAGAAAACAAACTCCAAACAGCAGGTAATTCATTCTTGGTGTAATTCATTCAGCGAGGAAGTGACTGACCCAGCAGTCACACCCACTATCTGTCTGGCTCCACAGCCTTGCTCTTTACCTCCATCCTAGAAGGATACATCTGCCTGTATCCTATCTGATACCAGGAGTCCGTGGTGACTGAAAGTGTTTTTGGTCTTATTGTGACGTCCTCCCCCAATTCTCTGCCCACTCTGTGCCATCAGAAATTGGCAGAGCTTAAGTGCTTCCTGACGTTTTGCTTACAGCAGAACTCTGTCCAGGAGTATCTCAGAGATTACCTCCAGCCTGTATTTGAGCATTTCCAAAAAGAAGCTTGCCATCTTAGGTGACTGCCTGCCCAGTTTCTTGGTAAACAACCAAAATCAAGTGAAAGTGTTTAAGCGTGTGTGTGTCTCGTTGTTGTTTTAGTCTCTTACCACTAACATCATTTTAAAATCTTTCAGTAATTCAAGCACAAAACTAAAAAAATCCAACGTGATTAGTAAAGAAGGAGAAAACACACTGCCAGCAAGTTGATTCTGACTCATAGTGACCCTAAAGGTCAGAGCAGAACTGCTGTATAGAGTTTCCAAGGAGCACGTGGTGACTTCAAACTGCCACCCTTCTGGTTAGCAGTTGTAGCACTTAACCACTATGCCACCAGGGTTTCCAAAGAAGAAGGGTATCCATAAAGTGGACCTTCCCAATCCACATCTTAATCCCACATCCCAGAGACAACTGCTCTGAACAGGTTTTGGTCTCTCCTACCACGGATAAGAGTCTGCTATGTATATATGCCAACCTCTCTTTTTATTCATACAGATGGGAGCACACTATTTCTGCTATTCTGTGCCTTGCTTCTTTAATAACATTTTGTGGTGACTGTGCCATATTAGCACTTATCAAAAAACCCAAACCCATTGCCATCAAGTTGATTCCAACTCATAGCAACTCTATAGTACTTAACAGGTAATCATAATAGCAGTTGTTAACATTTATAGTGTGTCTTCCATGTGCAAGGTACTATTCTGAGCTCCCTACTAATTCCTTTAATCAATCTTCGGTAACTTAAGGTAGTTATTACTGCCAGGGTACACAGGCTAAGTAATTTACCCAAATTGATACAGTTTATATGATGCTGAATCCAGGCATTGTGGTTCCAGAGTCCATATTTTTAATCATATGTGTAGTTTCATGTTGTAACACCGTTCATTGCCCCAGAGTGTGTCATCTGGCCAGGCTTTGCTTTACAGAAAACTCAAGAGGGTATTTTGCTAGGCAGGCAAGAAAAATGGATGTTGGGTGAATTAGTTTGTCTGCCATTGCAGAAAGCCTAGTGTTCCCTCTGAGAAGACTGTCTCCTTGGAAGGTGCCCTGTTGGTCTTACAGCCACAGTTGTGGCCTGACTAGTTAAATGGGAGCAGGTTACTTGAGAGAACTGTCCTGCTTGCAGTCATTAAATGATGTCTTACAATTCTGTACAGTGCTGTTGGCACTCTGTAGAGAAATATGAGAAGTAGCCAAAAATCCAGTTAGAACTCTGCTGAAAGTGACAGAAATCGAACTTGGACCAATTTAAACAAAAGTGGGGTTTTATTGGCTGATACAACAAAGCACGGAAAGGACTAGTTTAAGTACAATGTAATGCTTCCATTCCTTGCTCTCTCTGCTCTGGTGTCCTAGTCTGTACTGTGGGAATAACAGTAACACTGACCTCATACAGTTGGTATGGATTAGGTAAGTTTTTGTGTGTGAACATTAAGGACAGTACTTGTCACTTAGAAAGCACTCCGTAAGTAATAGCAGTTAATCCTTGCAAGGACAGCTATATCCAGGGATTTAAACAGCATCACAGCCCTTTGTTTTTAATGCCTTCACCTGAATGTTAGTAAAGGTACCAGCTAGGATGGAGCAATAAAGAGACCACCAGAGTACAGTGACTCTGACACACAGGACTATTTCTCTCTCACCTAACAGTGCAGAGATAGGCAGGTGGTCCAGTGCAGGTAGGTGGCTGGGCTCCACTATGTCATTTAGGCACCTAGGTTCTTACTGTCTTGTCATGTGGCCACACTTAGGTACAAAGGAGGCATACATTTAGTTTCTAGCTGGTCAGCTAAAACTCTGAAGGAGTCTCTAACAGTAAAAAAAAAAAAAAGAGACAGGAGAATGGATGTTAGGAGAGCACCAAGCAGGCTTTCTTTTCTCATCCTGCAAATGGATTTTTCTCTGTGCTTTGAGGAACATGGCAGCTGACATCTCCAGACATATATCATCCTAACTTGGTGACCCCAAAAGAAAGATTTCTTCCCTTCCAGTTTTAATTTGGAAAATCCCAAATATAAATTTTCCATGGCTGGTCCTAAGTCACATGCCATCTTGGCTCAGAGACAATGGCCACAGATATGCAGTGCTGTGATTAATATTGTTTGAGTCATAGTCTTTCCTCCATCCCCCCATGTGGGAGAAGAGTAGCCTATTACCAAAGCAAGATGTTGGGAAGACATAAACAATAGCGCTACACACAGTGAGGGAGTCTGTTATTATGTCCTGGTATTATTTAAAGGTGTTGACAATACTCAGTGTGTGTCCTAGGCAAGGCTAGCTGGACTCTGTCTCCATGGTGGCCCTTACCACCAGAGCAACCTGTCACCAGACCAATTTTATGACCCCAGGGAAAGTCTCTTTGTTCCTGGAACACTCCCAGAAGAACATGCAGATGGGAGATAACCTTGGTTGGGACTTCTAGCAAGAAGAGATTCACTGGCTCATGGAGCTGAAAAGGCCAAGGCTAAATCTGACTTCAGGCTAGATCCCAGGACTTAAAGCAGTGTTGTAAGGAATCTGTCTTCCTTTGAGTTGACTTTATTCTCAGGTCTCGTGATACAACTTCTTAGATCCACGTATTGGTAGAAAGAGCAGCTTGTTTTCTCTGGCTGTCGTTGGCCCAAACCAGGGAATATATCCAAGCCTTAAGTAATGACTATGGACGGGAAAATGGAATGTACTGATTAGCTAGGTCTGGGGCACATATCCACAGGGACTGAGAGTCATTGGCTAGAGGGGCAGAGGAGTGATGTTACCAGAAGAAGGGATGAATGGATTGTAGGCAGGAAAAGTCATTAAGTGTCTGGTACAGGGCTCTTCCTCTGATGCATTCACTTTCTTCTGTCTCCGTACTCTCCCTTACTCCCTTGCCCTATCTCATTGCTGTTACTCTCTCATTTTATTTTTTTCTCTCCTGGTGAGGGTACTTAGGCCTGGACTAAGTGGCAGAGCAAAGATGTTGCTTAGCCAAAATAGAATGTTCAGCAATGGCCATGAGGAGGATGCTCCTCTGTCCAGAACTGCATCCTTGTAGACTCCATAGCACTTGATGGAGGGCTGTTGCCCAGGTCTCAGTAGAACTCTGGTTATGCACCTGTTTTCTGGCTGCGAGCTCCTGAGGAGTCAGGCATAAACCTGTGGGTGTACAGTGTACATTTAATAAAGTCACTGCCTGGATGTGAGCCCTCCCACTGCAGGCCCATATAAGCCTCACTGTGGATGTAGGACTTTAATTCAGGAAATAAGGGTGAGTGATTAATTGACTTGTGAGCATCGTGGTGACCAGTTTTGTTCCTCTTGGTTGCACAGGCCACTCTTGTGGTTGGTTGGGGTCTGAGTTAGCTCTGAATTAACTACTTAAGATGAAACAGTTCACTCAGAGCCTGAAGCTACAGTTCTTAGTACCTCTGACCCATCTGGGGGATAGCAGACCTGAAAGAATCAGACAAACGTTCCTCCTGTAAAACATACCCTTGGAAGTTCTTCTGCTACAAAGAAGAAATCTTGGCCTTGAAGGCCTTTCATGGCATCCTGGTCTGGTTGATGAGAGCCCAGAGGGTGTTCTTAGTCATGTCCTGGCTGGCCCGCAGCCAGTCTCCAGGGCAGGTTGGCATCAAACAAACCTGGATGGTTGCTATGGGTGATCAGATCCAGCTGGCTGATCTCTTAGGGATGGAGCCTGCATTCTGTGGCACTGCAAAGACCTTGAAATGGCGGTGGCAGCACTGAGACCGTGTGTCCAGAAGGCTGTTTATTTCAGAACTGGTGTCGCAAAATGTCCTGCCAGTTTGGACCAGTTCCCATCAAATCCATGGTCACTGAAGCACTTCTGAAGTGATGGGGTCATGCCCTTGTGGAACTTACAATTGCAGTTCTTTAGGGGCAGGAAGGTGGGGCCCTGCCTATGTGCTACACAGAGAAAGGAGGTACCATCCACTCATGGGTTTATTTAACAAATCATTACTAAGCCACTGTTGGATACCAGGCACTGGCCTAAGTTCTAGGGATACAGTGGGAAATAAGAGCCAACATTTGCCCTTAGGGACCTTATAACCGAATGAGGAGAAAGCCAAGAAAACAGAACTTGAAGTTCTCTCATGTAGGCCTGAGGTGCCCGTCTTGAAAGTCACCACAGTGATGAAAAGTGTGGGCTCTGATCTCAGGCCGATCGAGTCCCAGCCCTGCCATTTACTAGCCTTAGATTTTGGGCAAGTTAGCTGACCTTGTGGAAACTGGGATTTCTTATCCTTAAAGTGGGGAAAGGACTGTTAGGATGATCTAAATATAACGTATGAGTATAGTGTCTGGCTCAGGGTAAGCACTCAATAACTGGTAGTTGTAATTAATATTAGGAACTGATACACTTTGAATGAAATGCCTTATAATGAAGCATTCTTAATCAGTTTTAGCTTTTTTTTCCCTTAACTTTGGTGAAGGTCTACACAGCAGAAGATACATCCATTCATCAGTTTCTCCATATCCAATTTCAGTAAAATGGGTTACCTTCTTCATGTTGTGGTCACCATTCTTGCGGTCTCTAACTATATTGTTTCACCAACACTGAGTTCATCTCTGCCCCCTAAACTTCTCATCTATGCTTTAGAGTTACAGTTGGCAGTTTGCTCTCATATAGATAACTGTTTCAAAAAAAGCACAATGTGTGTGATGAACTTTATACTCATTTAGCTAAACAGTAGTTTAAAGATGACTTCAGAAGATAATTTAGTTCACAGGTTGAAGATTTTTCTTGAAAGGATAGACTCTAGGTTTCCTCTAGTCTCAAAAAACCCAGTAAGCCTGGGTTCTATAAAAATATACAATTCTGTTCCACCTTGCCTCCCTTTGGTCAGGCTTTGTCTCTCGATTCCTTGATCAAAACCTTCAGTAATGGTAGCCAGCACCATCTAGTTCTTCTGGTCTTATAACTAAGGAGGTAGTCAATCATGGAGGCAGGTAGACCTGCAGTCCATTTCCTCCAATTCCTGGGTCTCCCTCTTCCTCTGCTGCTCTGTTTTTTAAAAATTTTATAGGCAAATTCAGGACCCCTTTGGCATTTATAATTGGTCTGCCATAAAGAAGAGCTAGGGAAAAGAACTCATTCTTCCTTGTTTCATGTCTACGGGGTACCAGAAACTTAGTACAAAACATTTAGTCCTCCCAACTGTGAAGACAGTAGGGATTTTTGCAATCCATTTTGCAGAAGAGGAGCTTGACATTCAGGGAGATTAAGTAAGTTTTCCCAGCATCACCCAGCAAATAAATGGCTACGTTGGAATTAAAGCTGAATCTTATGTCGCCTCAAAGTACGTGTTCCATGCAGCTTCTCCAGTATCCTCAGCCTCCAAAGCAGTCGGCTCTAAGGATTATACTTACTGCCTAGGTGGTTAACCCTTTGCTGTCGTTAAGTTTTTGCTAGTGGGTTTTCCCTACCATACGGACTGTGACTGAGATCCTGAGGTGAGAAGAATTGGCACAGGGCATCCTGCTTCCTTGAGGAGAGTGAAGGACCTTGTTGTGCATCTCCCAGCTCCCTGGGCAGTAGGAAAACAGGATTTGCAAATGAAAATCCTTTAAGAGATGAGACAGGGGAATAGAATCCATGTCCTCTCTGGCTTTGAGAACTTGGGGTGAATGTCAGCCCATGGATTTTCTTGGTCTTACCAACTTGACTTTTTCAGCTGTAGTCATCTCAACTTTCAGTGTCTGCTGAATGGTCTTTATTTCTCATGGAAGCAGCAAGAGCCTGAGGAGGCAGTAGAGACAGATGGGGAGAATAAGGAAATATGAAAGGCCTAGATACTTCTGTGTAGTAGGTACCCAGTGCCCTGCAGAGAGTACAGGGTTTACTTTAATTTGCACCTGAAAGCGAGGTACAAGAATTAAGTTCAGTACTGTAGGTTGGTCTCACCCTGAGGTATGAGGTACCACGGATGGTAAATTTCCTGTAAAGGAACCCTTGTCAAGGGCCCAGGGGTAGACTGTGCAGAGAGAGTTGACACAGCAGCAGGCCTGTGACTGCTAGCCTCAGAAAGACCTGTTTGCAAGGTTGGCCCCTGACTAGCGTCAGGAAGTTTGGATTTTGGAAGGCTTCTCATCCTCTGCTAAGTAATAAGCTGGCTTATAGTGTCTAAACTCATTGGGCAAATGAACGCCTGCTTTCTTTCTGGGAGTCTAGAATTTTGGTGTGTACTATAAAGAGGGCGTCCCTGTGACCAAACCCCTGTAAAAACTCCACACACTGAGTCTCTAATGAGCTTCCCTGGTAAACAACATTTCACAAGCATTGTCACAAATCGTGAATGGAAGAGCCAAGTGCATCCTGTGACATGCCACAAGAAGACGACTCTGGGAAACTTGCACCTGGTTTCCTCCAGGCTTCACCTCACACGCCTTTTCACTTGTGCTGACTTTACTTCATACCCTTTTGCTGTAATAAGTTGTAGCCATGAGTATAACTATATGCCAAGCTCTCTGAGTCTCCTAACGAGTCATTGGCTGGGAGAACCCCCAATGCAGTGCATGAGGGGGACTTCTGGGGTGTTAGTACTGTTCTCTCTCTACCTAGTTGCTGTTTTACATGGGGTATGTTCCATTTGTGGAACCTCATTAAGCTGTAACGTTGTGATATGTGTGCTTTTTATGAATATGTTGTGTCAAAAAAGTTTAAAGAAAAAAAGACGTTTACACAGAATTAAAAAAAAAAATTTTTTTTTAAACTTCCTTTTATTCTGCTAGTTATCCCTCTGACTCCAGGCATTATGATGGGAGCAAGACACAAGCTAGGAAAGACAGTCTCATTATCATTGTTGTCTCCTAGTTTAACTGAGAGGCAGTAAAGTGGTGCTTACAAATGGTTGGTTCTTGCAAACTTTATCGAGGACATCCAGAGGGTGCTGAGGGGACACAGAGAAGGGGTTTCTAATGCAGAGTTGCCACTCATCTACGGAAGCCAGGCAGGCAAAGGGGGAAAGGGGGAAAGGTGGAAACTGGCAAACTGAGAAGACAGGTGGACCCACTGTTGTTTAACTTCTTATTTGTTTCAGGAAAAGCCACAAACGTGATTTTTTTAAATGTGAGTTCTCTTTATTTTAAATGCTGTAAATGAATTCAGTTTTTAAAAAGTGAAGAGGTCAAATTCCTGCTGGCCAAATCTGGCCATGGCCTGCCGGTTTGCCAGGCATTCATCCCATCAGCCATTCCTCCCTCTGACCAATAATTGAGCATCTGCCTTTTTCAGGGATTCGGACAGCAGCGAACAAGCCAAACAGCTCTGTTGCATAGTGGGTACTTTGTTTCACAAACTTCAATGTGTAGGAATCACCTGGGCAATCTTGTTGAAAGGCGGATTCTGACTCAGGAGGTCTGGGGTGGGGCTTTCTACCAATGCCCAGGTGATGGTGATGCTGGGTGCCTGGACCATACTTCAGTAGCATATTGTTTCTACGTAGTTTATTTGGGGTGGTTTGGTGGAGAGCTGATGACAACGGACGCGGGTGCTAAGCGTCTCGCACGCTATCCCTTGGCGCACCCGGGTCTCCACTGTCATAGGGTTTACGTTGTGGTAGGCGGGTGCTGATGGAGGACCCGGGTGGAGGAAGGAGTTAGGAAAAGCCTCCTGGCTGTGAATTGCAGGAGCTCCCCCAGCTGCCCGCAAGCGGGAGACTCGATGAGCTAGACTCCCCGGGTACTGGGTCCCGGCATTCCCAAGCCAAGTTTCCTAGGCATCCCCCGTGTGTGCTGTCCGCCTGTCCGTGTCAATCAAGTTTTCCTTTCCTGCGGGGTGAGGGTTTAAAGGCGCCTGCTTCTCAAAGCGCTCCCATGGTGCCGCGCGGTAGGCGGGTTTGGATTTTAAATCCCCGCGGCCAATCAGTGGCGCGCAGGGTTCCGTAACGTTCCCGGCGCCGCGTTTGAATTCGAGGAGGAGTGGAGTGGAGCGTCTGGTTCAGATCCTGCTGAGTCCGCTGGGCAACTCCGAGAGCATGAGTGCGGCGGTGACGGCAGGGAAGCTGGCGCGGGCACCAGCCGAGACAGGGAAGACCGGGGCCCCGGGAACCGCAGTTTCCGGGGCTACGGCGGCCACCCCGCCGGTGAAAGAGATCCCGGAGGTCCTAGTGGATCCACGGAGCCGGCGGCGCTATATTCGCGGTCGCTTCCTGGGCAAGGGAGGCTTTGCCAAGTGTTTCGAGATCTCGGACGCGGACACCAAAGAGGTGTTCGCTGGGAAGATTGTGCCTAAGTCGCTCTTGCTCAAGCCGCACCAGAAGGAGAAGATGTCTATGGAAATAGCTATTCACCGCAGCCTGGCTCACCAGCATATCGTCGGCTTCCACGGCTTTTTCGAGGACAGCGACTTCGTGTTCGTGGTGCTGGAGCTCTGCCGCCGGAGGGTGAGTCCCTCCTGGAGGGTTGTAGTTGCCTGGCGGTCGGAGCACTGGGGACCCAGAGCTGCTGGAAAGGACTTCTGGGGAAGGAGCGCCTGGAATCCGGAGCTGCTGGGGAAGGTTGCAGGAAACAGCTATGTAGGGCAGGGGAAGGTCTCGGGTATAGTGGGTGCGTGGCACTCGAAGCTGCTTGGGGAGAGGTTAAGTGGAGCCTGAGTCTTGCTGGTAGAGCAGTCAGCTAGCTCTTGGACTTGAGGTGTATGGAGAGGAAAGGACTCTGGAGGTGGACGCTAAGGCTCCAACCGAGGGTCGCTCGTTGTGGGAGGAGCCACGGGTAAAGGGTGCTGGGGACCTGGAGCTTCCGGAGTGGGACTGGAGGCGTGGGGGACGGGAGCTGGAGCCAGACTTCGGAGCTTTCAGGGAATACAGGGGTCAGAAAAGAGTCTTGAGGACTCTGAACTTCCTGAGAGGGACTAGAAGAGGGGTTCCAGACACGGATCCTGGGTGAAAGATGCTCCTAGGAGATGGGGGAGTGCTGTGAGCTGTTGTAGCCAGGATTAGGGCAAGGGTCCTGCTTGCGGTTGCCCTGGAGAAGGAACGCAGAAGGGGCTGAATCCCTCACCGTATCCCCTTGCCAGCCCTGAGCTTCCAAGGTCCAGCCCTGAACTGCCTTTCCCTAGAGAGCCCACATTCCCAGTACCCCGCATTCTCAATACGGCTTCTGCATTCTCCCTCCCACCCTGGCCTAGTCCCTGCTGGAGTTGCACAAGCGAAGGAAAGCACTGACAGAGCCTGAAGCCCGCTACTACCTGCGGCAGATCGTCCTGGGCTGCCAGTACTTGCACCGAAACCGTGTCATTCACCGGGACCTCAAGCTGGGCAACCTCTTTCTGAACGAAGATCTGGAGGTGAAAATAGGTGAGATCTTTGCTCTGCAGCTCTAGGAGGGCAGAAAGTGTGGAGGGAGGGAAGGAGGTTGGAAATAGGAAGAAGGCAATAGAGGAAGAGGATGACAGGAACTCAGAGCTGTTGATGGCCTCTAGAGCCCCTTTTAAGTCAAGAAATTTAAAACAAAGGGCCCACAAGCCAGTGTCTTGCTTGCAAATGCATTTTGTGCCCCCTCGCAGTATTTTCCCCCCAATAATTAGGATTAGTTTCTATTTTTTCACATGGGAATCTTGACATAAATATTTGGATTTGGAGTGCCTGTTAAACAATTAGAAGCACAGCAACACAGGAACAGCATTCCTTCAAGGCAGCCATTTGCTAGGCTGAAAGCAGCTGTCCTCTTTAGACTCCCTCTAGTTTGCCACAGTCCCCACTCCTCCCTACTACCTCCTCAACCAGGCATCAGTCATGAGGTCACTTACTTAGGTGTTTAAGTTTTTCTGTTCATATCTTATTCCCTTTTAGAAGCATAGCATAGCCCTCCTTTTTATGGAGGCCTGGGGTAACACTGGGAGGCATCACCCTGTGGTCAGCAGATGGCAGGATTTCTGAGCAAGGAGTGCAAGGAGTAAAAATCTGTGGTTACAAATGCCTGTGAGGGCTTGATGGTTGAACCTTAACCAGCTGTCTGCATTGACAGCTGGGAGAGACTGGCATCTGAGCACCCCTTCTTCCTCCTTCTGTCCCAGGGGATTTTGGACTGGCCACCAAAGTTGAATATGACGGGGAACGGAAGAAGACCCTGTGTGGGACTCCTAATTACATTGCTCCTGAGGTGCTGAGCAAGAAAGGGCACAGTTTCGAGGTGGATGTGTGGTCCATTGGGTGCATCATGTAAGTTGGGAGCTGTCTCCGAACCCATCTGGACTAAGTAAGGGGACCTTTTGGCTCACCTGGCTGACTATCCTGGGAACATTTTTGCTTATGGAGAGGCTGCTTCAAAGGACAGATGGTCCCAAACCAAAGCCTAATTTCCCTATCTTTTCTTGTCAATAGTATTCTATAAGAATCTTGCAGCCTGGGCCATGGGTCCAGGAAGGGGGAAGGTGTGCCAGTGGACTTGTTGCCATGGCCTTGCTCTGGATCCTCACGACTCAAAGTGGGATCCACACACCAACAGCATCAGCGTCACCTGGAACTTGTTAGAAATGCAGACTGTCTGGCCCAGATCGACTGGATCAGAATCTGGAGTTTAACAAAATCCCTGGTTGATTTCTATGCACAATAAAGTTTTGGGAACACTGATCTAGAAAGCCACATTAAGTGGGAGGAATGAAACCAGGTGTCAGGCTGGCAGGAAAGGGCTTTTGTGGTCAGTCTGGATCAAGACCATCAGAGAGGAGGCTGGGTGGTAGGCAAAGGTGTGAGCCTTTTCAGGTGCTACCTTAATTGTTGGTTGTTGGCCTGGGTACTGGAAAGTTAGAAATGAGTTGTAGCAGTGGCTTTTAGTGCTTTGCAGTTGAGCCTTTTTTTTTTTTTTTACAAATGAAAGTGTTAAGTCTTCTCTTAAGTATAGAACTACTAAAGATGGAGCTGCTTCTGTAGGAGTTGGGAGCTCATCTCCTTTAACCTGCTTTGTACAGCTGGTAGCCTCTGAGGCTATTCTAGAGTCCTACATTACTACTGCATGCTGGAGCTGAAAAGTCATTGGCCTGTGAGAACCTAGGTCTCATCCTCTGCGTTCTACTGAGGGTATCCTGGCCCCTGCAGCTGCTGGACTTGGGGATTGGCCTCAGAGGCGCCAGACCCAAAGGATGCCTGGACATTCCATCCTGGCCCTGAAATGGGGCCTCCTGCACCTAGATTTTGCCTGGGAGTATTGAGTCAGATCCTACCTTGTACTTACAGGTATACCTTGTTAGTGGGCAAGCCACCTTTTGAGACTTCCTGCCTAAAAGAGACCTACCTCCGGATCAAGAAGAATGAATACAGTATCCCCAAGGTGACTAACAATGTTTTAAGTTTAACTCTATTATTTACTTTTTTCTAAAGCTATACTGAGTCCAGCTATATGCTGGGATCAGCCATAGGGCATTCAAGGGTCTCTATCTGAAATTATGTACAGAACTTGGCACATGTGTACACATGGGCGTTTTTCCTATGGAGAAACAGTCTGTAGTTTCTCAGAGGGATGTGTGACCCAGCAGATGGATAAAAGGCAAAGATAAAACAAAAAACCAGGGAGGGAGTAGAAGGCAGAAGCGTTAACGCTATGATGATGGACTGTCTTGGTTTGGATTGGCTGTGTCACTTAGGAGTCAGATGGATCTGCCTAGAACAAACAGCCGGAATCTCCTGAGCCAGTTTCTCATCTGTCACATGGACTGCCTCTAGAGTCCCTTAGATACAGTAAACACTTAAAGAATTGTCAACCACTGTGAATCCAATGGCAAAATGATATCCATTCTCAGGGCCACTGGTAAAGTGCACTTAAAGGAATCCTATGTTCCTGCAGAGCCCTGGCTCACAGCCACTTTCTAGGTGGTGTCCAGCTAAGAGCCCTGTCTTCTCATAAAGGACAGGAGGACTGAATCTCTGCCATCAAGAGTCAATTAACTCTGGCACGGGGTTCAGAGTGTGGGTGCTCAAGCCAACTAGACTTCTTGGTTGTGGATGCTGGCATCATCACTCAGTAGGGGTATGTTCTTACGGCAAGACAGTTGTCCTAGTTACCTAACACTGCTATAAAAGAAATACCACAAGTGGATGGGTTTAACAAACAAATTTATCTCTCACAGTTGAGGAGTCTACAAGTCTGAATTCAGGGTGCCAGCTTCAAGTGAAGGCTGTCTGTCTCTGTCAGCTCTCTCAGAGAAGATCCTTGTCATCAACCTTCTCCTGGATCTAGGGGTTTCTTAGTACAGGGACCCTGTGTCCACAAGATGCACTGTAATGTTGGCTCCTATTTCTTGGTGGTAGAAGGTCCTTCTCTTTGCTAGTCTCCTTTTATAAGGTAGAAGGTGATGCAGGCCACCGAGAGGGAAATCCTCTTATGTGGGATCAGGGTTCGCTGGTTGCTTACTCATTACTATGACCTAATCCTGTCTCATTAACAACAAACGGGGCCATAACCACGGGCTTCTAGGCTAGGATTTATAGCACATCATCAAATGGAGGATAATTGATCACAAAGTGGTGCACAACCACACAGTACTGAGGATCAAGGCCTAGCCAAATTGACATATGTATTTTGGTAGGGCCCAGTTCAATCCAAGACAGTAAGCACTTAACTTCTCCGTGCCTCAATTTCATCATTGCAAAAGAGGGATGGTAATCGATGGCCACCACCTCACAGATGGTTTTGTGGAGATTAAGTAAGTCAACATGCTTAGAGCTTTCCTGCACGTAGTAAGCATGTAGTTGATGCTAGGCTGTGATTATTATGCCCCAGACCTATACTAGGTTATAACCCATTGAATCTTCTCAACAGCCCAGGATTGGTGCTATATTTCCCTTTTACAGATGATACAAAGGCCTGGGAAAGTCTGGTTTCTTATCTGAAGGTTTCAGAGGTAGAATTTGAACTCAGATCTTGGTGACCTCAAACTGTGTGTTGTCAAGTGCTATTGTAGGGGTGAGCAACTTTAATTATATGGGATCAAATTCAGGAGAAAAAGATTCCCCATCTCAAAATTAATCTTGAATCTCAAGAGGAAGGGAAAAAAAATCATGTTCACAACTTAGGTTGACACTTGTTGACTGAGTAAAGCTGATTGTGGGGAAATGGGCATTATTGATAGCCACTGAGCCAAGGTCCACAGCTCTTGATGGCTGCACTGTGCTCAGGGTCCCTTGTCACATCCTGCTTATGGCTTTCCTCTCTGCTGTAGCACATCAACCCCCTGGCTGCCTCCCTCATCCAGAAAATGCTTCAGACGGATCCCAGTGCACGCCCCACCATCAGTGAGCTGCTCGAGGACGAGTTCTTCACCTCTGGTTACATCCCGGCCCGCCTCCCCATCACCTGCCTCACCATCCCACCTAGGTTTTCAATTGCTCCCAGCAGCCTGGACCCCAGCACCCGGAAGCCTCTCACTGTCCTCAATAAAGGTAAAAAAAGGATCTGGGGAGACAGACAGCAGATCCCCTAGAGAAAGCCCAGGAGTTAGGTGTGTGGGTGGCTTCTTCCCTGCCAGCAGAGCTCAGATGAGGAGTAGGCTGGTCTCCTGCTCCTGAGGCCACGGCCACCCTTGTCTCCTGTGGCACGGTGCCCTTCTGCTCCTGGGCAGGCCTGGCCATGGCTAGAACAGACCCATTCGTTGGGCCCAAGCAGAAGAAAGTAGATCTCAACTCCAAGCCTAAAAAATAATTTTTCATCATGTATAATAATTGCTGACCCAACTTGCATGGTTCAGTGAAAAAATATGAACCTTTTCCAGTATACGCATTGAACATGTGATACGGTGGACCCCAGGTGCCAGATTCAAACACCAAGACTGGGTCACATGCTTCATCAATCTCCTCCCTCTTTTTTGTATTTTTTCTTTTTTGCTCCTTTTTTGAAGTATAAACTTCAGTCAGCATCTCATTAAAAGGCAAATACTTCATAAAACCACATGCTATCACTTAGATTGTTGTTGCTTCTAAGTCTCTTCAAAGGTCAGAATTGGGAGATCCATTTGGAACAGGGAAGCTTGAGTATATTGATATTTCTGATTCACATTTTTTTTAAACATTTTATCTTAATAGTATTTCAAATTCCTGAAAAGTTGCAAAAATAGACATTTTCTCGAGAACCGTGAGCTGACATCTGCTTCCCATTTGCCTTGTTAATCTCTTGTCTGAATCATATAAGGATCAGTTGTATATATCCTTGCCCTTGACTGCTTAATACTTCTGAGTATATTTCCTAAGAACAGAGGTATTAATAATTCTAACTCAGCAACCCTACAGAACAGTAGAATTGCCCTGTAGGGTTTCCAAGGCTCTGAATCTTTACAGAAGCAGACTGCTACACCTTCCAGCTGTGGAGCGGCTGCTCAGTCTGAACCTCCAATATTTCCGTTACCATTGGAACACTTAACCACTCTGTCAGCAAGTCTGCTGTTTTCCCATCAAGGCCTGCTTAATCCCTCCTGCTGGTGAGCTCTGATTCCCTGAGGCCTCCTGTCTTCTTGGATGCAGAAGATGCTTTTAGTTCTTTGCGTGAAACCCAGCACTTGAAGCAGCCAAAGCCTTTAAGATATCTTCCTGAGTGGCATGCAGTGTCCATAGGGTTACACCACTGAGTCCGAGGCCTGGGTTTCAGCAGCTCTGTGGCTGTGACATCTTCCTAGAGGCCTTGATCTGGCCTATGGCAGCTGCTGCTCCAGTAACGTGGCACTGACTCAGCTTCCCCAAAGTAATGACAGCTGAAAGTGCTTTTCTCTGGGGACCATTCTGCCCATGGTAGGATGTCCTGCTAATGACTGTGCCTTCCCTTCCTAGGCATGGAGAATGCTATGCCTGAGCGTCCCCGGGAAAAAGAGGAACCAGTGGTTCAGGAGACAAATGAGGCTGTCGACGGCCACCTCAGTGACATGTTGCAACAGCTGCACAGCGTCAATGCTGCCAAGCCCTCCGAACGGGGTCTGGTGAGACAAGGTGAGCCCTGGGGCGTGGCAGGGGACGGTCGCCAGGGCCTCTGGAGAGAGCCGGGCAGTGCCAGCCAGTAGGCTCTTAGTAGCTCATGCAGGTGGGCCCCTGTTGCCATATCATCTTTAGTTCCCTCGCTTCCTATAGATTAAACTTTCTTTTTCTGATTCATCTGCTCTTACCACACAAGTGCCCCATCTCTCAGCCACCTGAGGTGACTGGCTGTCCTATAATATGCCACCTGGATACGTTTGCACTGGCTGTCTCTCCTGCTCAGGGAACTCCTAGTTCCCCTTGGAGAGAGCTAGATGAACAGACCCAGCTATGCTGCCATCTGAGGCGTCTGCTCTTACTGTCCCTCCTGGAATGCCTTTCCTCCAGCATCTCTGTGGCACTCACTCATGGCTGCTTCAGGTGCCTGCCTCAGCGGCACCTCTCTGCCCCTTTCCCTGCCACCACTCCTTCCCTGCCTTACCTGCTCTAGATCTCTCCACAGCACGTCTCACTTTATCCTTTTTTTTTTAATGACTGAGTGAAAATGTACATTCCCACATGAAATTACATGCCCACCTATGTGTACCTCCCACTGCTCTCCCTGCCTGGTGACAACACACTCTTCTTCTCTTCTCCATACATGTCTTATCCTCCCGGCAATTTCCTATTCCCTCCTCTCCACCCTTTCCCCCGCCTCCAGTAAGAGGTCAGCAGGACAACATCCTATGGATGCATAGAACCATAAAGTGCACACATGATGTGGTCACTCTGTTGCCAAGTCCAGTCCATTCCTCTCTGAGGAGTTGACCTCCATTATGATTTATGGAGAGGGGCAGCATCAGGGTCAGAGGCCATGCACCCAGGGGAATCCTGAGGCCGCTGGACTATCAGTTGTGTCTTTTAGTGGAGATCCCAGGGTGCATCCCTTTTTGTTCTTGTGTTGCCGGTGAGACTCAACTTTGTGAGCCCCATCACGGCTATCACTGGTGGTGGCCAGGCACCGTCTGGTTCTTCCAGTCACATGTTGATGTAGTGACCCACTCACGTGGGTCTCTGATTTCTGGGTTCTCTTTCCCCCATGTTTCTTTTACTTGAGATGAACAAATTAGCCTCTCATTAAACAGTACATGATGCTGTTTTATGACATTGATTGAGAACCCCACAATGTGTGAACGTTGCCCACTCGAACTTGGGTTCCTTCTTGCCACCTTTTCTTGCCTTGTAGTCCTCACCTCTGGGCCGGTGCACTCCTTTAGTCTCATTTTGTGTAATGGGTCTGCTCAATCTTTGGTTGAAGGTGAACCTTAAGAGTATCTGGGGGTCATAGTTGTGGGGTTTCTCCAGACTCTGTCAGGAGTCCTTAGGACTGATTTTTGCTTGTGTCTTCAGTTTGCTTCACTCTCTCCCTCCTCTCAAAGGAGCGAGACCACTTATTTTGTTGTTGTTGTTGTTATAAAAATACAGAGTATCACATTTGCCAGCTGACCACCTTTCACATATGCAGTTCAGTGAGATCAGTTACATCAGTCAAGTGCAACCCTCACCAATGGCCTTTGCCAAATATTCCATCCCCAGAAATGAAAACTCACTGAGTGTTTCCTAAATAATCATTCCAGCTATTCGCCTCCTTCCTCTGGTAACCACTGTTAAACTCTCATGCCTTTATAATCTCTTAATTTTTTAATCACTGCACTGGAAAACTAGATAATCTGCCAACTGACTCTTAGCATGGTAGACGTAACTTACATATTTTACGCATACTTATTTTTATTGTGATATGTATCAACACATTTGCCTTTTCCATGTACAATTCAGTGACATTAATTACATTTCCTCATGTTGTGTAACTATCACGAGTTATCTGCTTTCAAACATTGCCATCATCCTTAACAGAAGTTCAGTGTCCCCTACTCAATGGCTTCCTCTTATCCATATTTGTTTTCATTCATCTTTGTCCCTGCAACCAGGACGCAAGCTCCTTGTAGGCTGGGTTTTTGTCACTTGTTCACTGTGCCCACAACAGTCCTGGTGCACAGTAGGCCTTCTGTAAATGGGTAGATTGAATGTGTAAGTAGAACTTGGTGCACCATGCTACAACTTTCTGCTTTTAAGTCTGTCCTGCTGTTGGTCTGCTTTACTGTTGGTCTTGGCTATGCCTTGCTTTTCTCTGGGGCCCCCAGGCCTGGCTTACAGTAGTCTCTCCTTTTCTCTGCCTTTTGACTGAGCCCAGGCGAGGTGCCTGGCAGGCTTCCCTGGTGTGGGCCACGAGAGAACCAGAGAGAAAGAAGCTGGTCCTGACCAATCACTGTCTGTTTCTGTCTCAGAGGAGGCCGAGGACCCTGCCTGCATCCCCATCTTCTGGATCAGCAAATGGGTGGACTATTCAGACAAGTATGGCCTTGGTAGGTCTCTTCCAGAATGGATGGGTGGCCCAGGGACCACCATGTGACCCTCTTGAGTTGCTACCAGATCTTGCCATTTTTGCTCCCAGGTCCCATTCTCTCAACACTGTCCTGTGTGCATCCTAGGCCTCCAGTTCCAGCTCCCACTGTCTTCTCATCCCCCACTCCTCATTTCTAAGATCTGTCCCCCTGCCACTAGGGTACCAGTTATGTGACAACAGCGTGGGGGTGCTTTTCAATGACTCCACCCGCCTCATCCTCTACAACGACGGCGAGAGCCTGCAGTACATTGAGCGCGATGGCACCGAGTCCTACCTCACCGTCAACTCCCATCCCAACTCCTTGCTGAAGAAGGTGAGTTCAGGGGGGCTGGGGGCTTGACTGGTCAGCGGTGAGGGTTAAGCCGAGGTCAGGCTGTAACTCGGGGTGCCTCCTTGGTTTCCAACCAGATCACACTGCTGAAGTATTTCCGGAATTACATGAGCGAGCACTTGCTGAAGGCCGGTGCCAATATCACACCCCGGGAGGGTGATGAGCTGGCCCGGCTCCCGTACCTGCGTACCTGGTTCCGCACCCGCAGTGCCATGATCCTGCACCTCAGCAATGGCTCCGTGCAGATCAACTTCTTCCAGGTGAGCTGTGCCGACTGGTCTGGCTGAGCTAGGGACAGAGGTATCCTTGCCACGGGGCGGGCCCAAAGGGAGGGAGATGGGATAGGGACTCTGTTCATGGGCTGGAAAATCTTCCTCCCCTCCCCTAAAAAACACACTGCCACTCTTTACTTCCAGTATCTACTCAACTGACACATGTCCCCTCTTCCACCTTCTCCTCTCCCCTCTAAAGAGACCAGTGGGAGTGGAAAGGAAGAATGTGTTGTCACAGGGTGAGGAGAGCAGATAGAGTTGCATAGAGGCGGGTGCTCAGGGTTTATTAGAAATTCAATATAAAAAAAATTAAAAATTATAAAAAGGAAATCTGTTGCTGTAGAGGTGGCTCTGCCTCACAGTGACCCTATAGGACATAGTAGAACTGCCCTATAGCATTTCCAAGTCTCTAATCTTGATGGAAGCAGACTGCTGCGCTGTGGGTTCAGACTGCCAACCTTGCAGTTAGCAGCTGAGGGTGTAACCACTGTGCCCCAAGGGCTCCTGAGCCTCCCTCCCCTCCGTGCCCCACTAATGCACTAGCAGCTGAGATCTTCCAGATGTTGGCCACCTCCATCTGCCTGTCCCTTCCCCTTCCAGGACCACACCAAACTCATCCTGTGCCCCCTGATGGCGGCCGTGACCTACATCAATGAGAAGCGGGACTTCCGCACCTACCGCCTCAGCCTCCTGGAGGAGTACGGCTGCTCCAAGGAGCTGGCCAGCCGGCTGCGCTACGCCCGCACCATGGTGGACAAGCTGCTGAGCTCCCGCTCCGCCTCCAACCGCCTCAAGGCCTCCTGCTAGGCCCGCCTGTGGACTGGTGCCCCTCTCCACCCCAACTAGCACCCGGGGCCTAGGCAGGCTAGCCCACCCTGCGGTTTCCCTTCATGTGCCTCCCAGCCCTGGGGGCGGGGCAAGTGCTACATCATCCCCGCAGGTGGGGGTTGCAGCGTAAGTTATTTTTTTTACAGGTTCAGGTGTGTGTCCTATAACCCCTACCCCTTCCTTCTCAACCCCACTGTATGAACTGTACAGATGATTTCTATTGAATATTGGACTGTCCTATCCTTGGCTTTATACGCATTAAACATATGTGAATCTTCTTTTTCTTCTTGGATTCCCTTTGCTCTGGAACCCTCAGGTTGCCAGGCCTCTGCCTGTCTCTTCTGACACTGAGGCCAGCCTCAGCCACAGGCCCGACGCCCTAGCTGGCTTGGATGAAGGCCCATCTGTGGCCATCAGCTCCCAGCAGCCCCTGGGCATGGCTCCCTGGCCCCCGAGGCTGGTGGGTAGTAGGGGAGAAAGAGACTTTCTGAAGCACAGCTCCTCATGGCGTGGTATGTGTGGAGTAGCAGTCGTGGGAAGCGGTCTGTGAAGTACTGGACAAAGCTATCCGGGATGTGGCCTAGTGCCTGCCGGACTTCTGCTGGCAGCTCCCTATAGTGATGCTTCTGGAGGACACAGCAGAGAACCCTGGCTCAGCTGCTGCTGGGCCTGCCTTCCCTATAGACGAGCCCCACTCCGGCCCCGTAGCCACACCTTGTTCCTCATGGCACGAAGCAGGTCTCGCACTGACATCCCCTTATATGACCGGAACCTTCTCAGATCTGTGGGCAAGGAAAGAATTGGCAAACCTGCTCCCACTGAGACTGACGTCAGCCTCCCGGGTCACCCAGAGTCTGGCCCTCTACCTGTCTGCAGTGGCACCGAGATGTGCTTGTGCCAGTTGCCCCGGACCACTGCCTGGCCTCCTGCCTCCAGTGCCATCACCAGGGGGTCCTGCTCAGCCTCCTTCTCCAGCCAGTCACTGACATCCTAGGACCCAGAATTCTTGAGCCTTGTGACCAGTGTCAGAGGCCATGGCCCAGGTTTAAGGGGGCAAAGTACCACAGGCTTCATGGTCTCGGATGTAAGGACCGTTGTCTCTTGTTGAGTGCAGCTTCTTTGTGATATACATACCCCAATGCCATCCCACCTGATCTATACCATCAATCTGTGAGGTAGGTACTATTGTCTCCATTTTACAGATGAGGAAGTAGACTCAGAGGCACAAACTTCCTTGCTTTGGGTCCCACAGATGGAATGAGCTTTCTGGGCATGAGTATAGAGCATAAGTGACAATTTGAAGGTAATGGGGTATATTCTGGCACAAAGGACAGCTGTGACTGGAAAGCTGGGAATAAATGGGTGAGGAATGCCAGTTTGGCAAAATTCAGGAGCCTAGGCTTCATCTTGGATTGGAGAAAGGAACCAGGGCACCCGCTATGTGTTCCCTGGCTAATCGGGCGTCCCATTTCTTGCTCGGACCCTCAGCTTGGAGCTTTCTAGGACCATTCCCAAGGTTGCCCTCTGACCTGGAAAAACTGCAGCTGCTTGGCTCTGCTCCAGAAGAAAGGATGGGTCAGCACCTGGTGAGCAGAGGGCCGCTCCTGTGGCCGTGTGCTCAGCATAGCCACCACCAGGTCCTGGGCAGCCACCTTGTCTGTGGGGCACAAGAGGAGTGGCTTCAGGCCTGCATGGCCTCCCCCTCTTCCCTTCCTCCTCTGCCGCTGTTTCTCACCGTGGGCCTCCTCTTGCAGGTGAGCCAGACTGGGAGCCCCTGCGAGGATGTTGGCCTGGCGATACAGACTCTCTCCAAAGGGATGGCTGCCCCCAGAGAGCACATAGTAGAAGACGCAGCCAGCCGAGAAGAGGTCCACTGCGCTGGTCTGGGGAGGGCAGAGACAGGCGGATCAGAAGTCTGCTTCCAAGAAGCTAGCGTGACTCACTTCTCCCAGGGGCTGACAGGGTAGTCAGGGGTTTGGTTCAGACCAGAACTCCAGGCAGCCTCCTGTGAGGCAGCTCCCTGCCACTAGATCCCATTCCTTTTGCACCAGGGGACAGGCCCTGCTGACCTCCGAGTCCCTGTTTACAGACCTCATGCTTGCAAGGCCCAGGCAGGCTGTGCCACTGAGTGAAGCCTCCAGGCAGGAGGCAGTAAGGCCTGTGGGTTCACCCTGCCCAGGGGCAGCTGGTACTTAGCTCCTGGGGGCTCAGCCAGGGAGAAGGAGCATCTGATCTTTCAAAGGATTAAGAAAGCCAGATGTGGAATTTCAGCAATGTTAACATACTGGCCACTAATTTAAAAAACAAAACCTGTGGGCTAGATTGGGTCCCTGAGGCCCTAGGTTACTCCTCCTCTGACTTTCAACTTTAGGGTTAAGGTGGCTTTGCTTAGTGACTGTCCTTTCTGTTACATCAATGCCGGTGACTTCAGTTTCCACCCGACTGATGACTCCCAGATCCATAATCCTCAGCACCCAAACTTAAGAGCCTACCAGAGGCAGGTACTACTTTGTCTAAAAGCTCCTTGCTGTTGAATTGATTCTGATTCGTAATAACCCCATAGGACACAGTACAGTTGCTCCATAGGGTTTCCAAGGAGCTGCCAGTAGATTGAAACTGCTGACTTTTTGATTAGTAGCCAAACACTTGAGCCCCTCTGCTATCGATAAGAAAGAGGAAATTATCTCGACTTTACAGATGAAGACCCATTGGCCAGGAGTCACCTAGGGTGAAACAGGGACAGACTCCAAGCCTCAAGTCCTGCACAGTCAGCAGGGACAGGGTGGTACCCTTAAGGCTGTGGCAGATGTCTGCCAGGTGACAAGACTCACAGGGCTGTCTGGTGGTGGCAGCTGAAGGAGTTCCGGTGCCATCCAGCCTTCTGTACCGGGGATGCCTGAGTGAAGGCTGAAGCTCCCACGGCCAGCAGGCAGCTTCTTGCACAGGCCAAAGTCTGAGAGGACCACCCTGCCTCGGCCCTGGTTGTCAGGCCCCGTGATGAGGATATTCCCGGGCTTCAGGTCCCTGTGCACTGTGGGAGCAGAGAGGGTGCTGGCCTGGGGGTGTGGAGGGAGGGCATGGGGGATGGGGAACGGGAGGCAGCTGGTACCTATGTGCAAAGAGTGCAGGTGGGCCACGCCAGACATCAGCTGATGCAGCACTGCCTTCGGCTCCAGGCCCCAGAAGTCCAGGTCCGGGGCTTCCACGTACTGATGGATAACAAGGGGCAAGCCTTACCATAGAGCCAGGGACCTCCCAGTCACCCCACCGCACCTCCCGAGCGCTGGCCTCACCTCCTGCAGTGAGGCCCGGCAGAGCTCCAGGGCAATGTAGTGGAACTGGGGACCCCGCTCAGTACAGAAGTAGCGCAGCACGTTGGGGTGCCTGTCAGATTCCTGCAGCAGCTGTACCTCGCGCCGAACAAGGCCAAAGCATTCGCGAAGGAGCCGCTTGACAGCCACAGCCCGCCCCTCAAACTGTCCCCTGGGAGGTGGGTGAACAAGAAAAGGTGAGGATCTGGTGAGCGAAGTACCATCTTGTTCTCACCTCAAAGGGTCCCTGGAGAAAATGGCTCCCAAGGTTGTCAGCACTGTGCCTGTCTCCAGCCTGGCTCCTGGATACCACTCACCGAAACACAAAAGTCCCGCCAGCCCCACGGCCCAGGACGTCCTTGGGGTTGAAGGAAATCTTTCCCACCACAGTGAGCTGCTCAGCTAGGGGGAGAGAGGAGGGTGGAGTCTCAGGGAACTGTGCCTTGGGTGACATCTGCCCGCTGGCCACACAGTCCCCTCGTCTCTGTCCATCATCTGCCCCTGCCCCCATCCCTGCCTCTGTCTAGTGCAGACCCATCTCCCTGCCATCCAGACCTTTCTCCTCAAGTCCACCCTCACATGCCCAGCCTGGTGCAGCGGTGCCAGGCTGCCTGGGCCCAATGCCTGGTGCTGCCATCTACTCTGTGTGACCCTGGGAAAGTGACTTAAGCCTTCTGTGGTTTCCTCATCTGTAAAGCAGGGATGATGCTAACACTCTGTCCCAGTAGCATTGTGGGAAACCCCAGTAGCACAGTGGTTAAGAGCTTCAGCTGCTAACCAAAAGGTGAGCAGTATGAATCCACAAGGCAGTCCTCGGAAACTCTATGAAGCAGTTTTACTGTATCCTAAAATGTCACTGTGAATTGGAATCAACTCGAGGCAATGGGTAGGCAGCACTGTGAGGCTTAAATGAGTATAGAGAAAGAAGAAAGAATGGTGATGTTTGCTATATTATCCTTTTATCTCCCTCTTACAACATCTTCTGGCCAGCTTTCTTTCCTGGCTCCATCCGTCTCCTCACCTCCACCAGTTATAACTGAGTCCTTCTAGCTCAGCTGAAAGGAGCATCGGTGGCATCGTGGTTAAGCACCTAGTTGCTAACCAAAAGGTCGGAGCTATGAACCCACCAGCTGCTCCACGGGAGACGGATGGGGCAGTCAACTTTCCTATAGATTCACAGCCTTGGAAACCCCATGGGGCAGTTGTACTCAGAACTGACTGAACAGCAGTGGGTTTGGTTTAGTTTTTAATTGAGGTTGAAAGGTCCGCTCCAAAAAACCAAACCCATAGTGGTCAAGTTAGTGCCAACTCATTGTGACTCTACAATAGGACAGAGTAGAACTGTCCTGTAGAGTTTCTAAGAAGCGCCTGGTAGTTTGAACTGCCAATCTTTTGGCTAGAAGCCGTAGCACTTAACCACTGTGCTAGCAGGGTTTCCTAAGAGGTCCCCAGGGGATGCAAATGGTCTGTGCTCGATTACTAATGGAAAGGTCAGCAGTTCAAAGCCAGGCAGTGGGGTTGTGGTGATCTCCTCTGTAAAGCTTACAGCCAAGCAAACTCTGCAGAGCCCAAACAGGGCCGCCAGGAGTCAAAACTGACTCCACAGCAATGGCTTTTTAAAATCCAGATTGAATCGGCTTCAGGTGGGAAGGTAAGTGGGCAGCTGGAAACCAGGCCAGAGTGGGTGTGGGCTGGGACTTCCTCCAGGAGACGTCCTAACAGGAGGGGGCAGCAGTGAGCACTTAAATGCCCAGTAGTCCCGGAGTCAGTTCTAGGCTATCAGAGAACCATCCGGAAGACCTCGGTTTCCCGTTAGCATGTGTGAGAATCCTAAATTTGGGAGGTGCTTGACGGTGAAGACTGCTAGTCCAGACTTAGCATCAAGAACTTCCTGCTTTTGTTAATTTATAACCTTTCAAGAAGACTTCATCAGGTGACTAAGGAAATGTTTGCTTTGTAACCAAGCTGTGCGGGACCAAAGTGGCCAAGGTGCTGATTTGGATGGGCAGCCTCCAGAAGTGTGAGAAAATACATTTTTGTTCTTCAGAGCTGCCAGCTTGTGGTCTTTGTATTCCAGCAGCATGAGGAAATTAAGGCACTGAGTTAGATGTTTAGGGGGCCAGATTTATGGTCAGGAAGGTCTTGAATGTCAAAAAAAAAAAAAAAAAAAATCCAGGGGAGGCTGTCTGCCTTGGGGATACTTGCCATCACTCTGGTCAGCCTTCTGCATCATTAAAGAAGTAGCCAATGTACGGTGATATTCCACAGTACTCAACAGTTGTCATGTGAGAGGGAAATGGTATATAGCCAGAACTCCTTCTGAAAGTCCTTAGTACCTATGATGCATTTGCCTTCAAGTCGATTCCATCTCACCGTAACCCTGTAGAATAGAGTAGAACTGCCCCCATGGGGTTTCCAAAGCTATAAATCTTTAAGAAATCGGACGGCCACATCTTTCTCCTGCAGAGCACCTGGAGGGTCTAAACCACCAACCCTTTTGTTAGCAGCCAAGCGTTTTAACCACTGTACCATCAGGCTCCTTTTACACTGACTAAGAAGCCATTAACGTCAGTCACAATGTTTCCATAACGTATTGAATCGATTCTGTCTCCTAATGACCCTATAGGGCAGAGCATAGCTGCTCCATGGGGTTTCCCGGGCTACCATCTTGCTGGGAACAGACTGCTGCATCTTTCTCCCATGAAGGCAGAAGATACTCAAACCACCAATCCTTCCATTAGCAGCCAAGTGCTTAACCACTGCACCACCAGGCCTCCTTTGTTGCCATAGGTGTTTACCAATGTGCATAAAGGAGACAACGCCCACAGCAGCTAAGACCACAGATGCTACAGCCAGCTTCCCTGGGTTTGAATCCAGGAGCTGCCAGACCTTGTGAGCCAGGGTGGAGGACAGGGAACTCATCACTAAAGTTTTCTGCCTCCATTTCCTCTTCTGTAAAGCCGGCATCAAAACTGTATCCACCCCACAGGAATGTTGTGAATATCATATGAGGTAGTACATGCAGTGCACGGCCAGTACGTAGTAAGTGCTATATAAATGCGAGCTCTGTTTCAGGCTCGATTGTGGCCATGTGTCAGTTAATATTGGATGCCACTGGGAGTCCTGAAGCTCATGTGGATTAATCTGCATAAATTCAATGAGAGTAGGAAGGGATGCCACTGCAGTTTTTCTGAATGGTAAGAGGTCCGTGTGGAAGATCCCCTTCCCCACCGAGACAGGAGGAACAGGATTCCCAAGGGCAGCTTCTGAGTCAGAGCAGATGTCTTAAGAATAGATCAGTGGCTGACACTGGCAGATCCCCCAAGGTTATTGCCATGAGAAACTTCAAAACCTTGAACAAAAACTAATCCCCATGATCACTTTGTAGTTAAATAACAAATTGGCTCAAAAGATAATGAGTATCACCCATAACTACTGGGCTCCATTAACAAATCACCTATATGAGACCAAAGGGTCAAAAAACACTTTAAGACAAAGATGAGACTGTAAGGGGGCGGGAAACTAGATTAATGGAAATGATAGAACCAGAACAGAAATGAGAATGTTCACACATTGTGAAGACTGTAACCAACATCAGCAAACAACTTGGGTAGAAATTGTTGAACGGGAACCTACACTGCTGTGTAAGCCTTCACCAAAAACACAATAAAATATTCTTTTAGAAAACAATAGGTTAGGGGTAGCCACAAGGGGTTGGTACTGGGTATTTTTATTTTTTTTTGCAGAGTGGCCCTTGACAACATTTCTGCCAGCACCCACATTCTCTTATTTGATTCTGCCAGGGCTAAACGTGGATTCTGATACCCAGGAGTGCAAATAATTGCATCTCAAATAGGCAAGTCCCAGCTGTTAATTGCAACTCTGCCTTCCCCTCACACCTGCCCATCACATATTCACTCTACATGTACTTAGTGAGTTGGGAACCGCTATTTAGAATCTCCAGTATCCAGCATGAGTCCTTGATTCAGCAGATGTTCACCAAATCCACCATGCCAAAGGACTGAGCAAGGTTCTGGGAATGTGACTGCAAGCAGGACAGGCACCACCACTGCAGTTCAGAGAGGTCAGCTGTTCTCCAGTTTGCCACAGTCCCCACCACTCTCTATTGTCTCTCTTCACTCACTCACTTTATCCATCTGGCCTCTCCATGAGCCTGTATTTGGAAACTCTCTTCAGTTTCCAGAAATGTGTATCCTGCTTTCTTTCATTGCTAAACTGTGGTGTGTGCTGTTTCTGCCTCTTGGAATGCTTCTTTTCTGCTCCTCCTTGCTCAGTTGAGCAATTCCCTCCTATCCTTTGGATCTCAGCATACACATCACTTCTAAGACACTTCCTAGTTTTCCAGGTCTGGTCACATTCCCCTCTTCTCATTCCTTGTCTGACTTTCACAGCATTGATCACACCATAATAATAGCCTGTTTTCTTGTTGCCTCCTGCTCCACCTCACTACTAGCAGCAAGGTTTTGCCTAAAGGGCATGAAAAGTGCCAAAGTAATGAAACCCTGGTGGTGCAGTGGTTAAGTGCTATGGCTGCTAACCAAAAGGTCAGTAGTTCAAATCCACCAACCACTCCTTGGAAACTCTATAGAGCAGTTATACTTTGTCCTATAGAACCACTATATGTCAGGATCAACTCAACAGCAAAGGGTTTAGATATGATTTAATAATAAGAATGGCAACTTATCACAATGAGGTGATGTAATGAGGTAGACAGCATTATTCTGAAGCTCAAAGAGTTAAACTCATCAAAAGTAACAGGTAACAGAATTAAAATTTAAATTCAATTCTGTCCATACTCAGAGTCTTTGAAAATAACAAGCAATGAGAACAGACACTTCTAGAGTACTCACATATCAGGCCACTATTTAAAGTACTCTCTATTAAATCATTTAGGCTTAACAGTCTCACTGTATTGTCGTTGATGTTAGCAGCCCTTGAGTTGGTCCTTGGCCCATGGCAACCCCAGGCCCAACAGAATGAGACACTGCCTGGCCAGACCATTGTCATCTGTAGGGTTTTCATCAGCTAATTTTCAGAAGCAGATCACCAGGTCTTTCTTCCTAGTCTGTCCTAGTCTGAAATCTCTGCTGCAACCTGTTTGGCATGATAGCAACACATAGATCTCCACTGAGAGATGGGTGGTGACTACACATGAGATGCATTGGCCAGGAGCAAAACCCAGGTCTCCTGCACCGAAGGTGATAATCCTGCCACTGAACTGCCAGTGCCTCACCACTATTAAAAAACAAAACAACTAAAAATCCATTGCTACTGGGTTGCTTCCAACTCATAGTAGAATTGCCCCATAGAGTTTCCAGTGAGCTCCTGGTGGATTCAAACCTCTGACCTTTTGGTTAGCAGCTGCAGCACTTAACCACTACACCACCAGAGTGTCCTACCACCACCATGACTTCTAATAAACCTACTTTAAAGCTAAACCTGGACTCTGCCATTATACTTTCTCCTATAGGGTCACTATATGTCAGGATCACACTCACCTTCAGGGTCCTTGGGTGGTTGCTCTTGCTCTGCGGGGCTTTGAAGTCTCTTCTGATCCTGCGGGGTGGTCCCCAAGGACTGGGACAGAGCCTCTTGTGGAATGTGAGAAGGACCTGCAGGTGCCAGGGGTGCCTGCTGCTGTTTCTCCACCAGCCGCTGCTGCTGCTGAGACATGAGGGCTAACAGAACTCAGCCTTGGCCAGGACCTGCCTGTGATGGGCAGCAGCTGTGCCTGAGGTGGCCTTGCACTGGAGCATGGACACACAGAGCACAGTAGCAGGGCCTCAGGGAGCTGCTGGAAGGGCAGGGCCCACATTCAGAGGAGGGTGAGGGAGAATGGTGCCAAGCAAACTCAGGAAAGAAACAGCATTGGAGCCCATGAAGGCCCCAAAAGGGACCCAAATTCAGGAGCAATGGCCTTACCTGCCTCATAAGGAAGAGAATCCACCCTCCCAGGAGGACAGCAGTGAGGCTGGCTGCCAACAGGTCTTGGGGACCTAGCTGTGGATATAAGTCTGAGGTTTTCTCTTCAGGATGCAGCTCTAGGTTCCAAAACTCTTTCTGGTTCAGGTTCAGGAGCTGGAGACAAAGAAGCTTTCACTGTTAGTATTTGCTACCCACCGTGGGGCTGCTAGTCCCTCTTCATCACCCATACAAGGCCTGGCTTAGCTGAACAGGTGGACGGTGGGAAATAGGATGCTCTCCATGGTGCTGAAACAGCATGGTTCCCCAAACCCATTGATCTGTCATCTCACCTTTGAACAGGAGCTGCCCAGCTAGTCTCATATCTCTAATAAGGCTAAGAACCACACTTTATCAGTATCATTTTCTGTCTTACAGTCTACTCCAATCTTTGTCTGAAGAGCTGGCTTCTGGAACAGTTTCAGTTCTGGACTAACAGAGAGTCTAGAGGCCATGTCTTCTGGGAACCTCCAGTCTGTCCGACCATCAAATCTGGTCTGTTTAATAGATGAACCGCCAATCTCTCGGTTAGCAACTAGAGTTCTTAACCATGGTACCCCGTAAACATCATTTTCCAAACCCAACTGATGACCCAGAATCTCTTGGGGTGTCACTAAAAAAAAAAAAAAAACAGATTCCTAGGTTCCACCCCTAAAGATTCTGAATCAGTTGGGGGGTGTGGTGGGCTGGACTGGGTTCCCAAGTGATTCAGATGAGCAATCAGACTTAAGAATTACTGCTCTAGGTCAAGGTCACTCCTTTTAACCGTGAATCACTAGTGATTCTTGTCCAACTCTTTCCCAGGAGAACACGCTTTTAAAGATTTTCTCTGCCTTCATTTTCTCACTTGAACATTTTTGCAATTTTTACACCACAGAGGAATAAAGAAAGCTGTGACCCACACTTCACAATTCAGACAGCTAAAAAAGAGTCTTTCTGACACTTTGGACATGTTTCTGACAATAATAAAATGTTTTTCTTCTGAGAAATTGTGTGGGATCCACTGAGCCACCTCCAGATGTTAAGTCTGGAAGCCTGAGAAAAACTCCTCAGGGCTTCCCACCCACCTCCTGGATCCCCTCCCTCCATGCCTCCTGCCCTCATAGCACTGACCCCCATGAGAAGAGCTTGGGCTGGGGTGCTCTCTGGGGGTCTGGTCTCAGCAGTCCCACTCCCTGGATTGGGATGGACCCTCAGCATGGTGGTGTGCAGCACTGGTGGTGGCTCATGGTGTCCTAAGGAGCAGGGCAAAGGGCAGTGAGCAGAAACCAGGTGATCTCAGCCTCCCAGCTCAAAAGCTGGACTCAAGGTTGTTTATCTCCAACTACTCCACACTGGAGTCAGGGGACCTCACCAATGAGCAGCCACTGGCTGGGGAGAGCCACACTGCCTGAGGGGTATCTGACATCAGTGCTGGGTGAGCCCTCTCGCTCTCCTGAGACTTGGAGTGTCACCTCATCTGTGGTGGGGCCATTGGCGGGGGCCAGGGTCAGTCCACGAGGCTGTGGCAGATGGAGAGCCATTAGTGAGGGGGGCTGCTACTCTCTGCTCAAACCCATCTTTCCAACCCACTCAGAGACCCCTTTTTACCACTAGGGCCACCCCTGTATGGACCAGTGCTTTAGAGACATAGAAGCCGGCATCATCTTTCCCCACATACAGTGTCATCCTGGGGACAGGGAGAGAAAAAGGAGAGAAGGGTGAGTGACAGTGCTGGGTAGATTCAGTTACCACTGTATTCATGCTCAGGTATAGTCCCTTTCCAAACAAACTCTGGACTTGGCCTTGTGACTTGCTTTGGTCAATGAGATCGGTTCACTGGAACCCTGAGAACATAGAAAGAAGCCCAGGCTAGCTTTTAGGGGCATGACAAAGCTGGTGGAATAGAGATGAGCCATTCTATCTGCCATCCCTAGGTCAAACAGCCTGCCAAAGAAGACACAGGTGAGTGAGGTCATTCTAAACCATCCAGCGCTAGCCACCAGCCTACTACAACTATTACCTAAGCCAGCCCAGATCAGAAAAACCACCCTGCTAACTCATAAACTCTTGGAAATGAATAAGTGTTTGTTGTTCTAAGCTCTAGGTTTTGGGGCTGGTGTGTTACACAGCAGAAACTAACTGATACAAACTCCCTAATCATGATTTCTAAATCTGAACTCATCTCCTCATTCTTCTCCCCCTCCTCATCTACTTCTTCCTGCCTCTGAAAATGCCAGTGCCTCTGTGCCACTAGAAAGCTGAGCACCACCCTGGCACCTTGCTCACAGAACTCAAATCTCCAGCCACCAAATTCTTACAAGTTTTTCCTTCTAACGTTGTTCTTTCTCCACTTATGTCCATCTCTAGTGTTTCCACCCTAGTCCAAAGTATCTGTGTCTGAAGTAAGCAATATCTTACTGTCTTCCCATTTCCTCCTTCAATCACCCTATTTCTTACACTGTAGCCAAAAGAGCTTATCTAACATAACAATACGATCAAATCACTTCCTGGCTTAAAACTCTCCAATGGCGCCTCCTTAGCCTTGGGAGAAAATGCTCAAATGCTTTAACATGATCCTTTAAACCAAAAATAGCAAACCCACTGCCAGTGAGACAATTTTGACTCATAGCGACTCTACAGACAGCATATAACTGCCCCATAGAGTTTCCAGGGAGCTCCTGGGGATTGATTCTTCAAGGTACCTGCTTAATCTATGACCTCAAATCTTCTTCCCTGCTCTGATCTATGTTCCAGCCTTATTTAATTTCTTTGTATTCCCTAGGTATCATTCTCTCTCTCTTGTTTTCTCTTTCTCTCTCTCTCATCTCTGAGGTTTCAAATTAGATACCCCTGCCTCCAGGAAGCTTTCCATGGCTGCATCCCATACATTGCTATGGCCCTCTGCAATTCTCTTATCTCATACTTTATCACACCATGTTGTGATTGCCTCTTTACACATCGGTCACCCTCACTAGACTCTGAGAGTCCTATAGGAGGGACCATGGCTATCTTCTTGAATGTTGTGCTCCCGGAGTCTAGCAAGTGATTGGCAGATGCCAAGTGCTCAATTAACATTTGTGAAATAGACTCAATGAAAAGGCAAATGCAGACTTTCCCAACATGTCTCCTGGTTCCTCAGGATGGAGACTATAAGATATTACGTATTATAGGGAAGGAAGAATGATATTTAAAGCAATAGCCAAGAAGGCACAAGCACCTGCCAATCAGAACAGGTGCCAGGCATCACACTGGGGTTGAAAACTGGAGACTCCTCCTGGGCCAGATTTGACTCTTTGTGAACAGTGGGACCATCCAGGGGGCCCTGGAAACACTTGCAGGGACACAGGGCACTGATTATTAACCAACTAGTTTGTGAGAGTTGAAACTCAATGGGACTGCCTTATTTTTCCAGGTCTGGCGTGTTTCCTGCCTTTGACAGGTCGCAGTCTTTCCCCTTTTCTATTCCTTGTTTTAGCAGAAAACATTTTATTTTTGCTTCTCTGACAGGTTTCCGCCTTACACGGGTTCTGGCTTTCACAGGATTTACTGTATTTCAATATTTTGACACCTGGTTCAGCTGGTCAAGTGGGTCATGACTGAGTATCTGGGGCCCAGGCTGCAACAGTTCCCAGGCTGGGCACCTACAGCAGCTGGATGTCCAAGGCAGAGAAGTGGGTGGCTGTGCCCTGGAGGCCTGAGGCAGGCAGCCGGATGTGGCCCCAGCGGAGGGCGAGGAAGTGCAGGGTGTCCCGGGCCAGAGTGAGATGAGGCAGCTGGCGCAGGCCATCCTGGTGCCAGGTGTAGATGCCTGTCACAGGCACACCCAAGTCTTGTGTCCACAGCACCACCCCACTTCCTGGATCCACGGTCAACAGCAGGCCCATGCCACAGGAGGCCAGGTAGCTCATGTCTGCCGAGAAAGATAACTGGGGGGTGGAGTCAGGGAGCTCTACTTGGGTATCTCGGGGCATCTAGGGGTAAGAGAGTTGTTGGAGACTGGTTGGTCTGGGTGGGGGGGTCATTCAGTTGTGTGGAAGTCACCTGGTGGATTGTATGCCACGGGGAGGTCAATCAGAGTTCAATGGGTCACCTCGGATCTGAGGTATTGTCAGTCAGGATCACCTGGGAAGCTATGCAGGACTGGGAGGCTGTCAAAATCAGCCACAGGTGTGTGTGAGTTAGTCTGGGTCACCTGAGAGTGATCACTCAGGATATGAAATATTCAGATATAGTCCTCTGATGGTCACCCATAAGTGTATGTGGGTCACTTGGGAGTCATTTAGGGTGTGGCAGAGTGAGTCAGGGCTTCTGGGGGTGTCACTTGTGATGTGTCAGGGTTACCTGCATGGGGTCTGAAGCAGTTATGGGGGAGTCAGGTCATGAAGGGCTACTGAGAGACACCTGAGAGGTCACTCAGGCAGTTAAGTAGGACAGCCTGAATTGCAAGAGGGTGGCCAGGATTACCTGGGGGGCTCAGTCTGTAGAACAAGTAATGTCAGGAGTCATTCAACATGGGGGGATAGTTAGGCCATGTGGGGATTGCACAGGCTATGTGTGGGATGCTTAGAGTAACTCAGGATACTTGGTTGGGGTCATATGGGGCACAGAAGAGTTAGGACATTGAGACTGACCAGAGCATATGGCAGTCAGTCTGGGTGTTGAGGTGGGTCACTTAGGGTCACCAGTGAGAGATAAGTCATTCAGTGTGTGGGGTCCCTGAGGAGGTCAGGGTGGGACTTGGTTGTGGAGGCTACTCAGGTTGCCTGACTTAGGGGTATTGTTCCAGGGTGAGGTCAGAGAAAGGGGTACTCACACTTTCCAGGTGAGCTGTCCATAGGGAGCGCTGAGTAACGGCGGTAGGTGGTGTTCCAGCGCAGGGCTGGTGTCTTTGGATCATGCATGGTGACTGTGTACTCTGGGGATTCCCAAAATTAAAGTTACCAGGGACACTTATATGGGATGCTCCTCCACCCCCATCCACTGCAGTGGCCACTCATTTTGTGAAGTGGAGGCTTCCCAAGAACCCAGCCTAGAGGTCTAGAAGTCTGTGAACATCACCAGAGCAGAGATCAGGAAGGTCTTACTCACTGCTGTATCCCTAGATCCTTATTCAGTTCTCAGTAAAATGTTTGTTGACTGACTAACTGATGGAATGGCCTAGAGTTAGCAACAGCCAGACCAGACCCGGGCAGACCAGAAGAGGGTGCTGCCCAGAGCTTGGGGGGCACCTCGAGCCTGACTTACGGGTCCGGCCGATATAGAGGCGGGGCTTCAAGGGACCATCTGTGGTCAGAGTCATCTGCGTCTCCCCTGACTCAGGATCCACCACAAACCAGGCATCCTGCTTCCGGCCTGTGGAGGTAGAGAGTGTCCTAGCTTTGAGATGGCATGGGAGAGGGTGTGCATCCTGTCCGTCCTGTGCCCAAGCTGGCCCATCATGACTTAGGTCACCATTCCCACACGCCCTGCAGGCTGGAGAGAAGCCCACCTGTGTAGAAGACCCCATCGGAGCTGCGGCATGGGGAGGCATGAACCAGCTCAGGGATGGTGAACGGCAGTTTCTAAGGAGAGGCAAATGTTAGCAGGAGAGTAGAGCATTCACTGTGCCAGGTCACTAGGAGTCAGAATGGACTCGATGGCACACAACAATATTCATTAAGAGCGCTGGTGGAGCAGCAGCAGAAGTCTCGCCTTTTGTGGGGGAGGCTCCCAGCCAATGCCCCTATGTGCGGCCACTAGCCATCTGTCACCAGAGACGTGGGTTATTTTATCTTGCTCACAGCAGTCCAAAGCACAAGACCAAGAAGTGTTTCATTCCACTGTTCATGGGGTCACCATGAGGTAGTGGCCACCTTGACAGCAGCTAACAGCCACGACTGATACACAATTTTCTCCTTAAAACCCTTGATGTCCTAGAGGAGAGAGCCTCATGGTACCCTCAGAGGTCTGAGAGTCCGCCTGCTGTGCAGACACAGCAAGAGTCGCTTCCTACCACTCTGCCCCCTTTCAACAAGCCCCTCCAGACATCCTTCCCCTGATGCACTCAGAACTCTGACTTAATGGGCACCTGTCTGCAGGACAAGCCAGGATCCTGACAGCAGGATCCCTTCTGCCCCTCAGGTTTCAGACTGTCAGGAGCTACAGCCCTCCCCCATCCCAAGCACTATAGGAAACACACCATTAATCCTTGTTGTTTCTGAGTCCCCAAGATGTACAGACTGCCATCAGCTGGGTCTGAGAGAAAGACCATTCTGAGGAACAGAAGAGTTGATCAGAAAGGTTAGTGTATATGACTGTTGGTTCCATGAAGGCCCACCATTCCCTCTCACCCCTCAGCTGGGAGCTGTCCTTGAAGGAGACACTTGGGAGTTCCAAAGTGCTCCCCCATATCACATCCAGACCCCAGACCCCTTTTTCCTATTTCCAACAGGTCCCCCCCGCATGACCTTCTCCAGACCACTCTTGCTCCCCATCTCCCAGCTGCCCCCTCCTTGAAAGGCCCCAGGTTCACTTACTCTGTGACATACATCGGCCCTTGGATGAGGGGATCTGCAGGGAAGGGACACAGCATGAATAGCCCCCTCCAGCTCCCCACTGAAAAAAATAGCTCACCTTAACCGAGCACTCACATTACACCAGATACCAAGTCAAATGCTTGACGTGTGTCCTCTCATGTAATCTTCCGAAGACTCTGTTAGGCTGGGGCATTTGCCCATTTTACAGGCAAGGGACTGAGACTCAGAGAGGTAAAGTGACTTTTCTAAGGCCACACAGCTGGTAGGTGGTACAGCCACCTGCAGACACTGGTCATTGGAATTGAACACCCATACTCTTACAATCTATACCACAGTTGTGTCCCCAACTTGGGGCCCAAGAAAGGAGGGGCCACCCCTTGCTCACCATCTTTCAGTGTCCACTTCAAGTCCCCTGTCTGCTTGTTCAGTGCGTGGAGACTGCCATCCAAGGTAGACACAAGCAGGAGGCTTTCTGGCTTGAGGCTCTGGACCTGCTGTGGGAAACAAAGACAGCTTCCTGCCAATCCTGGGACCACCCCTTGCTCCAACCCCAGAGGGGAACAGAGAAGGGAAAGGACAATGATTTGGGAGGCTGCTGGTTCCACCCATCATCTCCTTGACCTTGGAGCTGGGGGCTCCAGCTCTGCTTGTGTCTACGGGTCTCACCAGCTTCCTTCAATTTCTTCTGATTCTCCAAGAGGCCTTTAGAAAACCACTTTGCTGACTCTTGCAGCCTCTCTATGGGATTGGTGTTCTCATTCTCCCCACTAGTATAGAGTAGCTCTGAGTCCAAATCGACTCAGTGGCAACAGATTGGGTTTTGGACTTGTATAGGTAAGGGAAACTGAGGCCCAGGAAGGTTAAGTAATTGGCCTAAAACCACACAGTGAACTAATGGCAAAACTGGAACAGGAACCCCTATTGCTTGATCCCAACACCTGGTCTCTACCTCTTTTGCCATCCTGCCTCTTTGGGGATGACCTCCCTCTGGCTCCCCAAACCAGCCCAACTGCTTTTGGTGCCAGGCTCCTGTGGCGCCCCCTGAGCCAAGGGTGGGGGTGGCTGAGGGAGGAAGGGCTGGAGCTGCCTTACATCTGGCCCCCCACTGGGCTACCTCACCAGCTCTACCCCTCCCTGAGCAAACAGGGTGAGGCTGGGCTCACAGCAGAAACTCTGATATCCGGGTGGCCCAGCCGCACCCTGCAAAGGCTACATCCTGCTCCAGGACCCTCAGTTTGGGGGCTGAGCCAATAGTTTTTGGTAGACTCAGGAAAAGGCCTTGTTTTCCTGGGCCTCAGTTTTGTCCTTTGCAACATAACAGGAGGAGAATGAGAGAGAGAGAGACAGACAGACAAAAGAGGCTGCCAGCTGGTGGACTACAGGTGACAGTTTATTTGACCATCATGATGTTTAAAATGTTGTTTTAATTAGCTGTCAATTTAAAAGAAGCAGCAGCTTTAACTTTGCAAAATCCAGGATTTCAATATCCGCCACACACCCATCCCCTGGAAGCATCCGGTGGCCACACTGGGCTCACATTCCCACTTGGCACTCATGGGATGGGTCCAGGGCTGGAAGGCTGCATGGGGTGGCCCTTTGGACTATCCTGAGGGCTCCAGGCTAGACAGCTAGATTCTAGGCTGGGTGTCGTTTGCCTTCTCCCTGCATTTCTGTAAGACTGGAATCTTCTAGTCTTGCAGGATGGCCTGGATTCCCACACCCTCAGATTTGCTTTCTTAGACCTGGTATCTGATCCTGGGAAAGGCGGTGGTGGTGGGGGGGGGGGGTTGGGAATCCCCTGAAATTGCAAAGGTGAAGGCATAGGCACGTATCTCACAAGACAGGAGTCCCGGAGTTGATCGTATTCTCAAAAGGCCCTGTTATGCCCAGAAGTTTAAGAAACCCGGGAGTCAAGTCACAGTCCCTTCCGCCACTGCAGAGGGGCAGTCTGTGCCCGTCCACCTTCGCTTTTCGTGCTTGCAGGCCTCTCCACCTAGATGTTTGCGAGGTTAACTGGCAACTCCGCAGACCTAAGAGGGCTACACTAGTGGGGGCTGACTTGGGGCTACCCTGGCCGAAAGGACGGCGGGGCACCCTCAGTGCCCCCTCCCCGGTGCTCAGCTGTCCGCCCCGTGCGCGCCCCAGCCCCCTGCACCTGGCGGCTCTGGCTGCGGAGGGGCGGCGTCCGCCCGCGGTTCTCACCTGCGACCCCAGCGTCCCAAGCAGCGCAGCGAGCTGGACCAGGAGCCCGGGCCGCGACCCAGGCCCGGGGGCCCTGCTTGCCATCGCACCATGGGTGGCCACAAGCTGGCCAGGCTTCTTTGTGCCTTCAGGGAATGGCACGGGCCCCCGCCCGGCCCCGAGGAGGCTCCGCCCCGGGCTGGGCCAGTTGGCTAAAGGGTGCAACCTCAACCTGGGTTCCTTTCCGTCCCCCTGGCCTTCCCGTCACTCATCCTTCACGGGGCCTTGTTCCACCCAGTCACCTCACAAAGGGTAGCTCGTAGCTTTCCTGGGAAACAGATTTTATTAACAACCACTTTGCAAGTAAGGTACCAAGTGCTTTACTTTCAATACTGGCTCTCTTAGTCTGCAGATGAAGAGCCGTATGGGGCAAGTGGTTTAAAGGATTGGATACTAACCCAAAGACTCAACCCCCCCCCCCCCCCCAGCTACTCCACCGAGTGAAAGATGTGGCTGGCTGCTTCCTTGAAGGTTACAGCCTTGGAAACTCTGTGAGGCAGTTCTATTCTGCCCAATAGGGTCTGTATGAGTCAGAATGGACTGACGGACACCAGTACAGAGTCGTCTTCACATTACAAATTTGAGAGTGGAGGCTCAGTAGTATCTGGACTGGGATTGGAACTCAGACCTGGAAAGAGAAGACAAAAAATGGAAATAAAAGTGCGAAAAGTACTCCAATCATGATAGCAATAAGAGGAAAATACTCAGGAATGAATTTAACGAGAAAGGCCAAAACTGAAAAACTCAAACCTGTTGCCGACTCATAGTGACCCTATAGGACAGGGTAGAAGAGCTTCATAGTGTCTCCAAGAGTTGCTGGTAGGTTCCAGCGGTGATTTTTTGGTTAACAGCCCAGCTTGTAAGCACTTTGCCACCACAGCTCTGCTAAAAAGACACAGGATCTACATGAAGAAAACCATAAAATCTTATGAAGGACATAAAACAAAATGTGAGTAAATGAAAAGATGTGTCCCCGTGCAGGAAGACATTATTGCTGTTATTGCTATGTGCTGTGGAGTCGGCGCCAACTCCAGGAACCCTATGGGACAGAGTAGGACTGCCCCATGGTGTTCCAAGCAGCTGGTGGTGGATTCAAACTGCTGACCTTCTGGTTAGAATCCAAGCTCTTAACCACTCTACCACCAGGGCTCCTGGGGAAGACATAATTAAAATGGTATTTCTCTCAAAATAAAAATGTAAATGTAATGAAATCCTATTTTAATCCAAACGTAGTTTAGAATTGGCTAAAATCATCTTAATCATCATATATAAGAGTAAATACTGGAGAAGAGTTGTGAGAAAATGAAGAATAGTAGAAGGAGTCTTATCTTACCAGATGTCAGAACATACTGTAAAACCGTAACAAAAAAGAATAAAAACCACTGCTGTCGAGTTGGGTCTGACTCATAGCCACCCTAGAGGTCAGAGTACTGTAACAGCAGTACAATTTTAGTATTAAAAATGACAGGTACATAAGTACTCCAGTTCTTGTTGAGTAGATTATGACTCCCAGCGATGCTACATGACAGAGTAGAACCACTCCATAGGGTTTCCAATGAGTGCCTAGTGGACCCTTTGACTAGCAGCCCAACTCTAAGCATTGTACCACCAGGGCTCCAAGTACGTAAACATATCACTTGATACTGAATAGAGAGAATAGGCATTTATTAGTGTATAGGACAAGTTAGTAAATAACAAACATGATATATTAATTCATTGGATTATTTAATAATTGCCTGTAGCACCACAGTGGTTAAGAGCTTGGTTTCTAACCAAAAGGCAGGCAATTCAAACCCACCAGCTGCTCATTGGAAATCCCATGGAGCAGATCTTCTCTGTCCTATATAGGGTCACTATGACTCAGAATTGACTTGATAGTAACCAGTTTGGTTTGGTACAGTTGTCTACACCAGAACCCAAAAGCTGTTGCTGCCAGGTCAGTGCTGACTCATACCAACTTTACATGACAGAATAGAACTGTCTTAAAGGGTTTCCAAGACTGTACTCTTTATGCAAACAGACTGACATTTGTCCACTCCTAGAGCAGCTGGTAGGTTTGAACGGCAGATCTTTCGGTTAGTAGCTGAACACGTAACCATAGTACCACCAGGGACCCATACTAGCTACCTAGCAGAAAGAAAATAAACTTAGATCCCTTTCTTGTACCCCATATGTATTTGTTATTTATTGTTCCACAGCATATTACCACAAAACTTAATTGGCTTAGAATAAGTGATGATCTCCCGGGTTCTGTGAGTCAGGAATTCAGGCACAGCTTAGCTGTATTCTCTGCTTCGGGTCTCAAGGCTGCCATCCAGGTCTGCAGGGGCTGCATTCATCTGAAGGCTCAACAGAAGGACTTGCTTCCAAGCTTGCTCGTGTTGTTGCTGGCAAGACTCAGAGCTTCCTGCGGTGTAGGGCCAACACCCCCTGTTCCCCACAAATTGAAGTTCCCCTTGTTTTTTTCTGGAAACCCTGGTGGTGTAGTGGTTAAGTTCTATGGCTGCTAACTAAAAGATCATCAGTTCAAATCCTCTAGGTGCTCCTTGGAAACTCTATGGGGGCAGTTCTGCTCTGTCCTGTAGGGTTATATGAGTCAGAATCACCTCAAAGGCCACAGGTTTGGTTTGGGTTCTTTCTGGCAAAGAGACATTGGTAGCAGCTATCTTGCTTTGATTTGTGAGTTTTTGTACTCATGAAACCAACGATTCACTCTAAAGAAATTCCTGACCAAAATTAATTTGCCAGTGGCTTTTCTTTCTCCCAGTGTTGCAAATCCTTCTTTTCCAGTTCCTGTTCAAAGCCAAATCAGAAAGCAAACCCACTGGCTTGTCAGGTTAATTCTGACTCACTGTGACCTGCTAGCACAAGGTCAAACTGCCAGCCTTTCAATTAACAACCAGACTCTTTTAATTACTATGCAACCATGGCTCCTTACTAAGTTTGAATTTCAAAATATAGGGCTGAGTGGAGGGCCAGCAACTATTTGATATCCGTTGACCTCAGTAAAAAGGGGATGGCAGGGGTGAATCAATCATGTTAAGATTAAGCAACATTTGATATTCTGTGTTTCTCTCTCCTCTTCTCTCTACAGAGCCCTGTGGTGCAGCGGTTAAGAGCTTGGCTGCTAACCAGAAAGGTCAGCAGTGTGAACCCACCAGCTGCTCCTTGGAAACCTTAAGGGGCACTTCTGCTTTATCCTGTAGGGCTGGTAAGAGTAAGAATTGACTGGACAGCAATAGGCTTCTTTTCCTTTTTATAAGCTGAGCATTGTAACCAGCTTATTCAAGCCATTTGCTTTTGGTGGAATCAAATGATCTGTCCCTATGCATATAGAATAACTGCTCAAGATGAGCCTTCTTGTTCAAATTTCACTGAGTTCTGAGTACTTTTAACCCTTGCCATGAGGAAATCTCCATGGGGTACTCACAGCATGGCAGCTTGATTCGTCAGGGTAAGCAAGCAAGAGGGACAGAAGTCACAGTCTTGTTAAAATCCCAGAAGTGACATTCTATTACTTTTCTCACATTCTGTTAGAAGCAAGTCGCTAGGTTCAGCTTATGCTCAAGCAGGTGGAGATTACATGAGGTCTTGAATATCAGGAGACGAGAATCACTGAGGGCCTGTATGTTAGGCTAGGTTCTCTAGAGACACCATATCAGCAAAGCTTATAGAAAGAAACAGAGAGAGATTTATATTAAGATAGTGGCTCACACGGTGGTCAAGTCTGGAGAGTTCCAAATCTATGGATCAGGCTGGAGGTTCTTCGTGATTCACACAGCTGCAGAGGCTGGTGAACCCAAGATCCAGACTACGGAGGCTGAAGAAATCCTGAGATCAGCAGGCAAGCTGCTAGCTTAAGTCTCAAGAACCAGAGATCAGAGAAACAAAAGCCAGCTGCAGGGAGCAAAAGCCAGCAAACTGTCTGAAATTCCACCTCTATTGGATGCAGGCCACAACCCCCAAGGGTATTCCCTTTCAATTGATTGGTTACTCACAGCAAATCGTACCATGGAGACAATCACATATACCCAAACTCATCGTGGTACTGATTACTTCATCATATGACTTCCAAACTGCATTAACTGTCAAACCACTGAGAACCATCGCCCTGTCAAGCTGATACACAACCTTAGGATCACACCTACATGAACTGAAGTGGTTGTGAATGGTGCTGTTGCTCAGTGCCGTCCAGTTGATATCCAACTCACAGTGACCCCGCATGACAGAGAAGTACTTCTCCGTAGGGCTTTCCAGGCTATAATCTTGACAGGAAGAGATTGCTAGGTCTTTCTCCCACACAACTGCTGGGCAAATTTGAACTGGCAACCTTTTGGCAAGCAGTGAGCACTTAACCATTGCACCACAGGGGTCCTGAATGTAGACAATCAGACAATAATGTATAACATGTGATATGGTATGATACGTTGGGTACTGTGTGAATTATCTAGGCACTGAGAGAAAAACCTATAGAAAAATGAACAAATCATAAATTGCACAGTAAACATCCCGTGTCACCTCAACATAGTTGGAAAAACAAAACATAGTGAGCTCCCCTAGAAGGTCCCTACTGTTGCCTCCAAGAGTAGCCTTTACCGTGATTTCCAGTATGTTACAAAGTCTGACAATTAGGTTCGTGAACTCATCCTAGAAAAAAGTGCTACATACCTCATTGCTGAATATCACTATGGCCGCTTTCCAAGTACTCCCCTTGGGAAGCTATGGACTGACTCTGGCACCTAGTCCACTCTTCAGAGCAACTTTGAAACTCTTTTTTCTGGAATGGCCATCAGAGCTGCCGGCCTATCACCCTTGATATCCTAAATGTCATCACAGTTCAATATTGCCTTTCTTTTCAGGTAGAGTAAAGCCATTGGGAGGCAGATCAGGGGAGAAGGGAGTGTGTGCCAATACAATTTGTTTACTGACGAAAAACTCCCTCACGGACAATTATACAATTAAGTTCATGAACTTGACACTGTACCACCATATGCCATGGCCGTTCCAGAAAGAATTCCCAAATTGCTTTGAAGGGTGATGTAGACATTGGTACTGATGCATAGCTTCTGGAGGGGAGTTCTTGGAAGGTGACAGTAGTGATATTCAGCAATGAGGTATGTAGCACTTAGAACAATTAACTTTGCAGATTCGATTGTTGGACCTTGTAGATTAGTTTTGTCTGTTTTTGATCTTTATACAAATGTAATCATATCACACATATTCTCTTGTGTCTGGCTTCCTTTTTCAATGTTATTTTTGTGAGATTATCCGTATCACCAAGAGAATTTGTAGCTCATTATTATGGCTACATTACATTGTATTGTATTATTATTACTACATTGTATTATAGTATTACATTGTAGGCATATACCACACTGATCTATCCATTCTAATGTGGGCATTGGAGTTCTTTTTTGCAGTCTGCGGTTATTATGAATAAGGAGACCGGGTGATGCAATGGTTAAGCACTCGGCTGCTAATCAAAAGGTGGGTGGTTTTACCCACTCCCTGTAGCTCCGTGAGAGGACCTGGTGATCCCCTTCTGTCAAGATTGCACTGTGGGGCAGTTCTGCTCCATCACATGTGTCAGTGTGGGTTGGCATCAACTCAATGGAACCCAACAACAACATCACTCTGTGTGTGTCCTAGTACATGTCTTTTTGCGAGCACATCTGTGCACTTCTGTTGGAATTACACCTATGAGTGGAATTTCTGGCTAACAACACGTGCATGTATGTACTGAATATGGACTGAGATTTTGTCCCAAATTTTTCAGAGTGGTTGTACCAGTTTACATGTGGTGGTGGTTGCCATGGACTGAATTGTTTCCCCCCCAAAATATGTGTAGTAATTTGGCTAGGTCAGGATTCCCTGTATTCTGTGATTACCCTCTATTTTATGACGTAAGTTCTAATCACTGCCTGTGGTTAACAGAGTGGATTACATTTAGAGAGGATTGGGGTAGGACTGTAAATCCCTTCCTAACCACACCTCCCTGTTCCATTGGTATTTCCCTTGAGTGTTGCTTGCACCACTTAAGTTTTATCCTTTTATCCTACAAGAAATGAAAGGGAAGCAAGCAGGGAGTGGGAACCTCACACCATTAAGAAATCAGCACTAGGAGTAAAGTGCATCCCTCAGACCTGAGGTTCCTGTGCCGAGATGCTCCCTGACCAAAGACTGATGCAACACAAGGACTTTCCTCTAGAGTCGACAAAGAGGGAAAGCTTTCCCCTGGAGCAGCCACCCTGAATTCAGGCTTGTAGCCTACTGGATTGTGTAGGGATAAACTTTCCTTTGGTAAAGCCATCCACTTGGTGGTATTTCTGTTAGAGCAGCACTAGCTGACTAAAGCAGTGTGGGGGGGGGTAGTTTCTAAACCAATACAGAAAATACAGTACTATAAAAGGAAACAACATAAGAGAAAAGCCCTCAGATATATTTGAAATACATAAAAAATTAGAAGCTTATGAATGACAAGAGACATGATAAACATCAGATTAGAAAAATATTGGCAACATGTTGACAAGAGTTTTGTAATAGGCTGGAGGGGGTATGTCATACTCACAAAAGGGTAAAAGCAATATTTAAAAAACTGCTTAAAATTGCCCTCATGTTTTTAGCCCATTTATGTAAAATTATGTATATATATGTGTGTGTATATACATACACATATGGTATGTGTATATGCATTAAATCTGCAAATATATCCTTCCCCAAAAGAAATAGCTGTTTATGCTTCTGTGTAGAGCAGTTTTAATTCTCGTGTTTCCATACCCTGCCAGTTCTGTGCTTCAAAAATTCAGCTCACTGGATAGACATTGCAAACAAATGAGTCTTCCTTTCATCTTGATAAAAAATACTCACTGATGAAAAACTCTTTATTTCACAGACAATGATCTAACTTAATCTGTTAACTAACTTGTAAGAAAAGTTTTATCATCCCCATTTTGCAGATGAGCAAATTGAGCTTTAGAGACATAAGATATTTGCCCAAGATTACAGAGGTGGGAGTGGTAAGGTAGTGATTCAGATCTAGCTCTGCCTGATTCCCAAATTCTTGCACACAACCTTCATTACCATCCTCTCCCTTGTTCTTTCCTTGATGTGTTTTTCCTCGAATTTACCCGTCTAGATGAGGAGAGTATGATAAGCAGTTGAACTTCAAATAAAGGAATCCATTGAGGTAGCTGGGCTTCTTACTTGGTTTTTTTGAGTCAGCTATTGTGCTTTAACACTAAAAGAGGACGGCTTTAAAAAGTCCAGTAGGCTAAAAGTCCAAATTCAGGGTGTCAGCTGCAGGGGAAGGCTTTCTCTGCTGGCTCTGGAGGAAAGTCCTTGTTGTCAATCTTCCCCTCGACTGGAAGCTTCTGAGGCACAGGGACCCCGGTGGGACCCCGGTCCCTTCCAAAGGACACATTCAGCTCCTAGCACTGCTTCTTAGTGGTATGAGGTCTCCAAACATCTCTGCTAGCTTCTTTATATCTCAGGAGGCTGTCTCAAAGCTCAAAACAGTCTTACACAATGATTCCTGCCCACCAACACAGCTGATACCCACCCACACTGATTAACATCATAGAGGCAGGTTTCAGAGACATGGAGCAACATCAGATGATACAGGGAATCCTAGTCCACCCCAGTTTCTGCACTTATATTTTGGGGAACACAAATCAATCCATGACACTTGTTTGGAAGCAGCCCTCATGCTCATTGAGACCAAGGTAGCTCACTGGCAAATACTGAACATATCCTGGGCTGTCGGAAGAATGAACCAATCTATCTTGAAAGACGTATCGCCAGAATGCTCTTTGGGTAGCAAGGATGGGGAGACTTATCTCGTCTACTCTGGACATGTTACCATGCAGTACTGGTCGCTGGAGAAAGACATCATGCTTGGTGAAGTAATGGGTCAGCAGAAAAGAAGAAGATCCTCAAAGAGATGGATTGACACAGTGGCTGCAACAATGGACTCAAACATAGCAACAATTGTAAGGCTGGTGCAGACCTGGGCAGTGTTTCATTCTGTTTACATAGGTGATTATGTGTCAGAACCAACTCGGCATTGCCTAAATAGCTGATCACTGGCACACCACACTGGGGTTTTTCTGCTTAATCTCTGTCCCATGGGTACATTTTGGCCACATATATCTCCCAGGACTGACACATGCACAGATTCAGAGCCCAGCCATCTCTCTATCATCTTCCACCCTGGAATGTGAGTAAGCCACAGTCCCCTTACATTAGAGGGAGATTGAGTATTCAGGGGTTAAGTTTAGGAAGCATTTCTGGTTTTGCCCCAGGAGAGGCCTCTAGTGGTAAGACCTGGAACTACAGGCATTATTTGTGTGATGTACAAACTGGTAGGCAGGTGAACTGTGATGCGACACTGTTGGAAGTCAGGGTAACTGGTTACTTATGGGGAGGGGCAGAGGTGGATTAACCAGTAAGCATGGTACCCAAGGGTTTACCTACAGTTACTTACTAATTATTAGTGATCAACTTCGCATAGGTTTCACCAAACCAACCCATCCGTTGCCACTGAGTGGATTCTGACTCACTGTGACCCTAAAGGACAGAGAGAAACTGTCTGATAGGGTTTTCAAGGAGTACCTGGTGGATTCAGACTATCACTTTTTGCTTAGCAGCCTCTCTTTCAAACACTGAATGAAATTGTGCGCTACAGGTTGACAACAAGTAAGTCCATGCATATCTATTTGTTGAGTAGTCTGGCTCCTGGGGAGAGGATGGGAACGTGGGTGGGATGGGGTAGAGGGCGGAATACAGTGTCAGCAGGGGCACCAGGGAGGCTTCTGGGAAGCTGGTCTGGTTGGTTTCTTGATGCGAGTGCTGATTGCTTGCCCCCCCCCATTTTTGAATAGATTTCCATAGTGTGTTGGAGCTGGTTCATGAGAGCCAATTACTAAATTATCATGGATTTTGTGAGCTGTTTGTTAAACTCAGCCATCATGATGAAATTATATAAACTTACAATTAAATACGTTATATTAAAAACATAGGCAATAAATTCTCAGAATTAACTACTCTCTGATTATTTTACTATTATCTCTGCTCTTCAGGTTAGTTTGGTGTATGGCATCTGTACAGTAGAAAAAAAGATGTGATGATGTGCTAACACACACTGTATCCCAACTCTGTGCTGGGAGACATCCCATTGGCAGCTTGAAATAGGCCACGGTGGGAGTAATTACACAGTGGAAATCAGGCTTGATTTATCAACGTTAACGATGCAGATGCAGCTAAAAGTGCGTGCTGTCTATGAATGGAAACCCCGCAAGCATAGTGGTTAAGCACTACAGCAGGTAACCAAAAGGCCGGTAGTTCAAATCCACCAGCTGCTCCTTGAAAACCTCTATGGGGCAGTTCTACTCTGACCTACAGGGTTGCTAGGAGTCAGGATCAACTCGACAGCTGTCAATTTGGCTTTTATCTGTGAATAGCATGAAAAATCAAGGAGATATTTTTATAGTGTTTGAAAACTATTCATGGTGACCCCTAGAGTATTCAAGGAGCTCCTGGTGGATAGGGTTGTTACGAGTTGGATCTGACTCGATGGCACTTGGCTTTTGGTTTGGCTTGAAAACTATTATCTGATTGGGCAAAGAAGTTGCTCGCATCACAGAAAAGTGAGAGGAGTTCTGTAATACATCTTCATTGTTATTTTCCTTTTCCTTATTACTGTACATGAAAACACCAATCAAGACACTTGTCAGAGCTGTATTGAAGGAGGGTTATGAGGCATTTACCAGCTGACAGTGAACAGAGAGGGCTCATGGATCTATGCTGTCAGGGTCCAAGTAAGACAGGTCTTATGCATAACAGCAGGGCCCCTGGGAAGTGCAAATTATTGACACATTTGGCTCCTAACCCCAAGTTTGGGGCCTCCCAAAGGTGCCTCAGAAGAAAGGCCTGATGGTCTACCTGAGAACAACCAGCCATCGAAAATTCTGTGGATCACAGTTCTGGTCTGACACCCATGTGGTCACCATGAGTTGGGGTCAGACTGGCAGCAACTAGTATGGTACGGTGTGGAATACTTAGTCTTCTTCATAAAATATTAAGAACATTGTGAAATAAAACTTTATTCTCAAAACAAAGGTTTTGCAGCTTCTGCTTCAGGCTTGCTGAGCAAGCATCTTGTCTGGTGGTATTTACTTGTAGGGTCAGGAAGTTTCCCTGTGTGTAATGTGGGGATATCCTACCACCAGGGCCCGGCTGGAGTGAATGTCCTTTTCTTGTTATTGTTGCTGGGCGCCACCGAGTTGGTTCTGACTCATAGTGAGCATACAATTCCAGCAAGGAAGTTTGCAAACTTGTCTTAGAGAAAAGTGCTACATACCTCATTGCTGAAATGCCACTATGGTCACCCTCAGAGTACTTCCCTTAGGAAGCACCAATGCCAGTGTCTAGTCCATGTTTCAAAGCAATTTGGGGACTCTTTTTCTGGAATAGCCATCAGGGCTGTCATTGAATCACCTTTGATGTCCTGAGTGTCACCAAAATGTCTTCCTTTCAATATTTCCTTTATCTTCAGTTAAAAAAAAAAATGTCATTGAGGGTCACATCAGGTGAGTAGGGAGGATGTTCCAGCACTTTACCGATGAAAAACTCTGTCGATGACAATTGTACAATTAAGTTTGCGAACTCACCACCATGCCACTGTGCACATGGCCATTCCAGAAAGAGTTTCATAATTGCTTTGAAGGGTGGACTAGGTACTGGCATTGGTGCACAGCTTCCCAAGTGGAGTACTTGGAAGGTGACCATAGTGATATTCTACAGTGAAGTATACAGCACTTCGAACGATTAAATTTGCAGACTTAATTGTCAGACCTCATATATGCAACAGAAGGAAATACTGCCTGGAATAAAACACAGCTTTAGCTTTTATCTTGGGCACACTTCCTAGCCCTTTGGCATGAGCCTTGGTTGGATCCCATCAGAAAATAATTTGAAACGGGAGCTAGACTTGAGGTGAGTTGTTGGTGCCGTGTCATCCTGCAGCCCAAATGGAAGTCACGAGTTTACGCATTTTGGAAGTTCCCGTAAGCGGCTGTAAAAGGCACCAGTAAGGTCCGAAGGCTCTGTGTGTGGGCTTCTTTCAAAGCTCGCTGGTAAACAGCTCTCTCAACTGCAGCCAGAAGATTGTTTACACAGTAAAATCTGTAGAGCCGGAACTCCACGGGGCTGCCTCGTTTTTCCAAGTCTTGCAAGTTATCACCCTTTGGCAGGGTGCAGTTTTTCTATGGCTTGTTTAGTGGGCAAGATACGGATTTTCCTTCTCCGACAGGTTTCCACCTTAGCCCACTTCCGGCTTTCTCAGGTTTTACTGGTTAACAAGAGGTCTGATATATATATATATATATATATTTTTTTAAGTCTTTGTGTACCTGGAGAAGAATGTTGATCTCTAGGAGCACGGACCTAACCGTGGAAAACAGTGCATAGAGCAGTGTTCAGTTGCCTCGTGACATCTCAAAGCTGGCCAGGGAAACTTGAATGGCCAATAGAAACTGCTCACTGGCCCCCTAAGCGAAGTTCAGGCCCCACGCCCTACCTGCTCTTCCTCAGTTTTGCCTCTGGCGTGGGAACTCAAGGCTTCTTTCTACCCCTGCCCTTTGGGATGAGGCATTCAGGCTGCCTGAGAGAAGCTGAAACTTTGGTGTGATGCAGCTTTTCCTTTTTTTGTTTCACAGTTTTGAACGATTCGTCTCTCTTGAGGCGGTGGGCAAACTGATTTGGAGTAATTCCTCGTTTGTGTGCGCCCGCACGGTTTAGAAGAATTTGGGTCGGCTAGATCTGTGATAAAAATCTCCCCTTCCCACTTTAAAAGTATTACACCACTTTCACCCGCCACCGGCACTTGGCTTGGCTTTGGTGGGTGGTTACAAAAGCTGCTTACAGCAGGGGGCAGTAGCGTGCAGCAGTTAAGGAAGTGGTTGTGGTCCCGACACTGAGTTTCAAACTGCCTTTAACCGGTAGTTTCGTTACATTTCGCAACAGCCCTCTCAGAGCAGAAGTTTTTGAACATGCACCCGCAGTATAGGAAGTCCAGCAATTAAGTCCGCGAACTTATTTGTTTTAAGAGCTGCATGTCTCATTGCTGGATATCATAATGGTCACCTTTGAAGTACCCCCCTAGGGAAGCACCAACGCCAGCAGCTAGTCCACCCTTCAGAGCAATTCTGGAACTCTTTCTGGAATGGCCATTGCACATGGTGGCACGGTGGCAAATTCGCGAACTTAATTGTATAGCTGTCTGTGAGGGAGTTTTTAGCCAGTAAACAAATAAGTATATTGGAACACTCCCCCCCAACTCACCCCAAAAGCCTCCTCAATGACTTTTTTTCCTTTACTCGAAAATAAAGGAAATATTGAAAGGAAGGCTTTTGGATGACATTCAGGACATCGATAACAGCTCTGATGGCCATTCCAGAAAGAGTTTCAAAATTGCTTTGAAGGGTGGACTAGGCGCTGGCATCAGTGCATAGCTTCTCAAGCTGGCTACTTCGAAGGTGACTGTAGTGACATCCAGCAATGAGATATATAGCTGTTAGAACAATTAAGTTCGTTGAGTTAATTTTCAGACCTCGTATATTGATGCTAGTTGCTGTCCAGTCTATTTTGACTCATGATAACCCCATGTCTGCAGAGCAAAGTTGCACTCCACTTGGAAACATGGGTTTCCAAGGTCATATGTACAGAGTAGGACTCTTCCATAGGGTTTGCAAAGCTGTGATCTTTTAGAAACAGATTGCCATTCCTGCCTTCCAAGACACATCTGGGTGGTCTTGAACTTCCAACCTTGCATTTAGTGGCCCAGTGCTTAACCATTTGTTGATGAAGTGAAAAACCAGACAACAAATAAAAGACCCTTGGTATCAAGTTGTTTCCAACTCATAGCAGCTTCAGAGATTCAAGTTTTACACTTATTAATCTTTCTCTAACATTTTTATACTTTGTTTTGTGTTTTTAAATGTCCTCTGAAAGTTCAAGATTATAACAAAGTCTCCCTAAAGTTTTTCCTCATATTGTATGGGTTTCATTTTGCAATTAAATCTCTTCTGTATCTGGGATTTATTTTGGAGTAGTAAGGTAACAGTGCAGCCTTATTTTTCCCCCAAAAGATAGATGTCCCAAATGACATTTATTAGATAATACACATTTCCTCCACTGATTTCAAATGTCATTTCCTTCACATGCCAAATTCTCATATGCATTGGTTCTATTTCTGACTTTCTTGCCTGTTTCTTATCTGTCTATTCCTGCCCCATGACCACATAGCTCAGAGTAGTTTTCAACTCTTTTAAAAATCTGTTACAACTAGTTTACTCTCATTACTTTTATTGTCCAGGCTATTTTTGCATGCTCATTTTTCTAGTCGAAACTCCATTTTGCTTTATCATGGATGGCAAGCACCTTTTAAGTGGTTTGGAAACAAACAACAAACAGAAACATTCTACCTGAATTCAACACAACAGATTTTGCAGGTAAAACTCTCTCTAAAGCATCTCCCAGTTGAATGCCCCAGAAGATGTGGCCACTTATATTGTGCAATTGATTGAAATCCCATTTCCTTGCCGGATGTGGGAAGGGGCCATCCCATAAATTTGCTGGTGGGCTTACTTATGACATAGAGGTGAGGGTGGTCTAATTTGAGTTAGTGTGGAGCTGCTTTGGAGAGTCAGGCTGGAGAAGCCCTGTCCAAGATCAGCATCTGGAGCTGAGCTGAGGCGATGACTGCAGCTTCTCAGGAACACTCGTGGGTTCAGACCTTAGAGCAAACTGTACTCACAGCCTGGCTCCCAGCTAGACAGTGGAGTGGTAGCTGGGCTTCTTTCGTAAGGGAGGCTTATGGCTTCCCACATGTTTTAGTCCTTGGGGGTGGGTGTCTGAAAGTGAGTCAGGCACTCTTTATGCCAGCTGTTTAATCCCTGGGGTATCTGAAAGAGACAAAAGCACTTCTTAGATCAATATTTCCCAGGCCCGTTTGATGCAAGCCTCTGCCTGAACTGGAGAATGAGCTGTTTCTCCAGCTTGTCTCTCCAGGGTTGGTAGGAACTTGAACCCTTGTAATGAACTGCTTGCATTGTTCTCCCTGGGAAATTTGTGTGTATGTGGGCTTGTGGTGGGAGGAAGGGGTAAAAATAGATTGAAAACTGGACAATTGAGTTTCTCAGCCTTTTTCTATTGTGTCACTCTCCTCACCACCCTTGGGTTTGACCAATGGTTAAATGCTGAGTTGTCCAACCAAAGGTTGGAGGTTGGAGTTCACCCAGAGGCATCCTGAAAGAAAGGACTGGTGATCTACTGCCGAAAAATTAGTCCATTGAAAACCCCGTGGAGCACAGTTCTCTTCTGATACGCATAGGGGTGGCCATGAGTGAAACTCAACCCAGGGCAACTAGTTAGCTTTTGGGGGTTGTTCCTATTTTTGTTGGATGCCATCAAGTTCATTGTGATTCATAGTGATGTCACGTGACAGCAGAATTGCCCCATAGAGTTTTATGGGCTGCAGTCTTTACAGGAGCAGATTGCCAGGTCATTGTCCCTTGAAGTCACTGGGTAGGTTCAAACTGCCAGCCTTTGGTTAACAGCTGAGAGCTTAACACCTGTGCCACCAGGGCTCATTAGCCTTTTTTTTAGATACCATATTTAAACCTCGTGGCTTATTCATTAAGTACTACAGTTGCTAACCAAAAGATTCCCAGTTCAAATCTGCGGCATGCTCCTTGGAAACTCTACGGGACAGTTCTACTCTGTCATATGGGGTTGCTCTGTGATGCTGTTGACTCGACAGCAACAGGTTTGGGTTTTTTTGTTGTTGTTGTTTAGTTTTTCTCCCAGGGACTCTGATGCCACAGTAGTGAAGAGCTCAGCCGCTCACCAAAAACATCAGCAATTCAAATCCACCAGCTGTCCCTTGGAAACCCTATGGGACACTTCTACCCTTTCCCGTATTGTTGCTGTGAGCCCGACTCTGACAGCAATAGGTTTTTTTTGGTTTTAGGAGTCTTCTAATTGCCCTTTCCCTGTGCAATGTGATGCCAGAGATATAGTGTGTCTCTTTATGTACTGTTTGTATATCTGCACTTTGCACGTGGAGTAAGGTTTTTCTTTGCTCCCTTGGTGGCTGGCGACACGGCCACTGTTGATCACGCAGGCTGCACACAGTTCCCAACCTGTGCCCTTGGCAGCCTCCACCACAGAAAGGCAGAGAAATGGCAGTTTATTGGGAGCAGGGAGTGACCTGCAGTTCTGCTCTGTTAACTGGCTGCTGGCCTTGGGCAAGTGACTTCTACTTCTCTGACGCTGTTTCCTCATTGGAAGATGAGGATAAGAACTCCTCCCTCCCTGGACTATTGGGAGGGATGTGTAAGATAATGCTGTACACATGAAGTGCTTGGCAAAGTACCTGGTGAGTGTGGGTAGATTAAACTCTTAGTGTCCCTGTCATTATTATTATTTCAGCCCAATCACTGTGATGCCTAAAGCCCTCTCTGGGGCGTGACTACCAGTGGAACTTGAGAGCTGGTTTTCTTTTTGTCCTGATGTGACCAGGTCAGAGGACTGTGTTTCCAGCCTGGACCCTCGGCCAGAGGCCTCCGAGGTACATGGGGGTGGGGAGTGATATCGGCTGGGCGGGGACTGTGGGTACATGGCCAACCCACTACGCCCCCTTTAACATGGCAGCTACTCCTGGGGGGCAGCCGAGGGGCGTAATGCAGGAACTGGACCCTGATAGTATCACAATTGATTTCTCAAGGAGAAAAGAGAAATCTGGATATTTGTGTAAAATCTCTTTTAAGTACTGGCTCAACGAAACAACAACGAAAATACAGTGGGCCAAACAAAAGAGGTGAGGAAAGCAAGTTCTTCTAAGAACAAGAAACTTGTTCCAAGTTAGTAGCCTAGCTGGGATTCCAAAGGAAGTCTTCCAAATCCAGTGTTCTTTGCATGTGACCTAACCGCATCCGGGCCTCAAGAAGGCTTTCCATCAGTGCCTCTCCCTCCCACCCCTGCAAGCTGAGGCCACCCGGCCTTAGGATGCCTGCATCCAGTTCCCCTCCCATTTAGCCAACCTGGTCCCCAGCTGGGCTTCGATAAGTCACCAGAGGGTGGAGAAAGTCCGGGTCTCCCAGCCTTACTCAGCGGAACAGTCTGAGCACTCAGGCCTGGCGGGAGCTCAGGGCTGGAGGGTGCGATGGAGTGGAGGTACGCACCCAAGTGGGGGGCGGGTCCGATGTCGGGACCCAACGAGCGTGAGAGGCAGCGGCCCCCAAGGTGGGGGTGCTGGCAGGCGAGGCACGGCCGCGCCCAGCATTTCGCCTCTCTGACCTCGGGATATCCGGGCTGAAATAGCCTGTTGTTCTTACCTTCCCCTCTAACCCCGTCACCCTGGGCATTGTTTTCTCTTTGCCCCATTGCTGGTGGGAGGCCAGGAACGCCTGGGTTCAGGAACCTGGCTTCCCGCCAGGCCCGTGGCCTTCAGCCTTGGGGCCGCTGGGGCAGCTCCGCCTCCAGGGCGGGAAGAGAGGACGCCTGGGTCCTGCCGGACTCTCCTGCCCTCCGGGCTCCAGCTTTGCCATGGGCTCCTGCAACTCCCACGCGGCGACCATTCCTGACTTGGAGGACATCCGCCGGGAGACGGGCTGTGAGTGGGGCTGTGAGTGGGGCGCCCGGTGCAGGAGTCCCGCTCCGCTAGCTGGAGAGGGACGTCCTGGACTGGGCTGGGGACCCCAGGATGTTCAGTGCGGAGACTTCAGCTTCGAGGTCTCTCACAGGAGGCAGTTGGGTTAAGGCAAGGAAGCCTGGGGTCCTGGGCCCTAGAGCTGCGAGACCAAGATCCAAGCGGCTAGGTTGGCACGTTCGAGGAGGGCTGGTGTCACGGGACGGGGGGAGGTGCTGGTGGTTGGTCCTGGCTCCCAGGTGTTCTCTAGCTGAGGTTAAGGCTAGGGGCCGACCGTCGTTGTCGGATGGAGAGAGTCGACTTTGATCTCTTGGGGCGCTGTGGGACCCGGGGCTCTGGGACCCTGCCCTCCGCTGGATCTTGTCAAGTTCCTTCTCGCCCCAGAAGCTCTGGCCCCCAGATCCCTGGCCCCCAGGTGCCGGGTTGAGTATGCCGTCCGGCAAGCCCTTTCCGCTTTCAGCCCACCTCCAGGGGCGCCCGGAGCGGGTTTCTGGAGCGCTTCCCAGGGCGCTCGGGTCTCGCCGTGTCCCGAGACGCTTCCACGGAGTGACCTTCCTGCCTTCTCTCCTGCAGTCTCCCAAGCCAGCGTGGTTCGCCTCCACCACCGGTTCCGGGCGCTGGACAGCAACAAGAAGGGCTACCTGTGGTGAGCCGGAGCTGAGTTGAGCAGGCTGTGGCGGTGGGGGGGTGGGGGGTGGGGGCTGACCCTACGACCTTCCCACCTGTCTCCCTGACCCATGCCCCACCTTGATCTACATCTCGACCTGCATAGCCCATCTTTGCGCTACCCTTCTTGACCTTTAAATTTTTCAGCCGCATGGATCTCCAACAGATCGGAGCTTTGGCTGTGAACCCTCTGGGAGACCGTATTATAGACAGCTTCTTTCCTGCTGGGTGAGGCCCCACTGTGGGTGGGGAGGCGGTTAGGGATAGAATTGGGGATGGCTGCAGAAAGAGGACTAAGGTGATCACTGCCTCGACTCCATCCTACCCACCCACCAGGAGTTACAGTGTGGATTTCCGAGGCTTTGTCAGGGTCCTGGCTCACTTTCGCCCTGTAGAAGAAGAAGACACAGGAAACCGGGACCCCAAGGAACCTGAACCCCTCAACAGCAGAATGAACAAACTTCGTTGTGAGTTTGTGTGTTTTCCCCTAATGGCTAGTCAGACGTCTAAGTCATTGCCAGTCTCTAGCTTCCACCAGCAACCCATGGTGTACATACTGGTTTCCAACTCTTAGTGACCGTATGTAGGATACACCCTATAGACGTGCCCCATAGGGTTTCCAAGGCTATAATTTTTAGAGAAGCTGATTGTCACATCTTTCTCCTGCAAAGCAACCGATGGGTTGGAATTGCCAACCAGGGTGTACTTTAGGGGTTGAATTCAGCTTGAATGGGGGAAAGTGCTTGTGCCCCATTTGAATGCAGCAGCTAGAAGAGACACTAGGAACCTCCCACACCTTTTGTGAGCCTAGTGATGATGTCCCCATTCCTTTGGGTTGCCTTTTGATCCAGAAGAAACAAAGGAAGACCCGTCTTCCTTTTCCCCCTCCACTCTCTTCCCAGTTGCCTTTCAGCTCTATGACCTGGATCGAGATGGAAAGATCTCCAAGTATGAGATGCTACAGGTGGGAAGACTGCAAGGGCAAGAGATACGTGTGAAGGGTGGGGTGTCTGACTGCAATGACTGTGGGAGGATGAGGTATGATGACTGGTGGGTAGAGGCTGCAGATAACTGGGGTGCCCCTGATGAGACAAATGAACATAGTGGCTGCAACCATGGGCTCACACATACCAACATTTGTGATGATGGCACCGGACCAGACAGTGTTCTGTTCTATTGTAGACAGGGTTGCTATGAGTCAGAACCAACTTGACAGCACCTGATGAGGGTTAGTAGAGTTGGAGTATCAACTAATTAGAAGATGGGGGAGAGGACACTTGGATATAATGTTGGGAATACATCAGTGGTTCTCAGCTAGTGTCGATTTTGCCCCCGAGTGACATTTGGCAATATCTGGAGACATTTTTGGTTGTCACAAGTTAGGGGGGTATATTGGTGGCACCTAGTGTGTAGAGGTCAGGAATGCTGTTAAACATTCTATGGTATAAAGATAGCCTCCTACAATGTTAGCACTGATTACAGATGTCCATAGTGCTAGGGTTGAGAAACTCTGAAGTAGATTTTAGGATAAGGTGGAGGGTGTGGGGGAGAAAGGGGTGGGGAATAGATGGAGGTTAGGGTATAAGGTTGGGCTTAGGTAATGAGTTTGGGCATATTGTCGAGGTGAGTGTGGGACATCAAGGAATGAGTTGAGGATTGGATGGAGAGTCAGTGGGAGAAATTATTGATGGATATGGTGGAAAATGATTGGGATGGGGTAGAAAATGAATGACAGATGCATTATAAAATTGGCGGTACTTTTGGAATGAGGTGGGTAAATTTTGGGGGATGGCACAAGTGGTCTGTGTGCATCCTTCTTAAGGCTGCTTCTCCTCTCATCTTCCAGGTTCTCCGACTAATGGTTGGGGTACAGGTGACGGAAGAGCAGTTGGAGAGCATTGCCGATCGCACGGTGCAGGAGGCTGACGAAGATGGAGATGGCGCTGTGTCTTTCCTGGAGTTTGCCAAGGTCAGAATGCCCTTAGGGCCAATGCAACTGAAATGAGGAACCCCTAGGATAGATGGACGTGGGAAATGAAATTCAAAGGAGAACGGAAAGATAGGAGTTCCCAGGGAATGGTGACATCATGGGGATGGGTGGAGCCCTAGGAAGGAAGTTGGAAGCACAGGGGATTAGGATTCAAGCCTTTTGACTGTCATCACTATCTCCTCAGACCTTAGAGAAGATGAACATTGAGCAAAAGATGAGCATCCGAATCCTGAAGTGACTTTCTGTGTTAGACAAGCTCATGAAGACTAGCATCTTGGAAATTCATCATCAGCCCCCGTGGAGGCAGGACCCCAATGTACTCTTCTGATTTATAAACTGACCTTCTTCATTTAGGGCCAAGGAGGGAAGGCTGGAAGGTTGTGTACTAAAGTCTAGCCCATTTGATGTCAGATGTGGGAATCAGCCAGCAGTCTTTTCAGCGCAAGTGAGTGACAGCCCAACTCAAAGTGACAGAAATAATAAAGGGATTTTATAGGCTCATCTATACAAGAAGTCTGGAAATATGTTTTCAGACACAGCTAGATGTTATCAGAACTCAGATGTTGGCCATCTCTCTAATTGTGTTTCCTCTGTCTTAGCTTCGTTCTCAGGAGGGCTCTTTCCTTACAGTAAAAATAAAGCGACCAGCAACTCCAGGCTTCCATCTTATTATCCCAGCAACCCAGTGCGGAGAGATTTTCTTTTCTAATAATTCCAAGCAAAGCCTTAAATTAGAGTGTCGTTGGCCTGACTGAGATTCTGTTCTTAGCTCCTGGGGAATGCGACGTTCTAATTGGCCAAACCGGCATCACATGTTTACTCCTAGAGCCAAGAAATACGGTCTGAGGGCTCAACAGAGGGGAAAGGGTGGTTGCTTCAAAGGGTAGAACTGCCCCATGGAATTTCCAAAAAGTGGCTGGTGGATTCCAGCTGCTGGCCTTTTGGTTAACAGCCAAGCTCTTCACCACTGAGCCACCGGGCTTCTTAAAAGCAGTTGAGGTACTTGGATTGGAAGAAGGGGGAATGAGGCAAAACAAGGGTTATTAATTACTTGTTAGGTCATCCAAATGCAAGGAGCCGTGTACTCTGACCTCTTAAATTGGTGTGTGGGGTTGGGGTGTGCGAAGAGGTGATGTAAAAATAATAGACACATACATTTCTGGAATGTGACATTTTTCTGAGTTTTGAGGGTAACTCTTTTGCTTTTATGGTTGCCCCTGATTGACTGTGACTCATGGTGACCCCATGTGACTCAGAGTAGAACTGTGTTCCCCAGAGTTTTCAATGGCTAATTTTTTGCAAGTAGATCACCAGGCCTTTCACTGAGGTGTCTCTGAGTGGATTTGAACCTCCGACCTTTCTGTTAGCTGTGGTTATGGGTTGAATTTTGGCCTCCCTGAAAGTGTGTCGGTTTGGGCAAGCCATGATTCCCAGGATTGTGTGGTTGTCCACCATTTTGTGGTCTGATGGGATTTTCCTGTGTGTTGTAAATTGTACTTTTATGATGTTCATGAGGAAGGAAGAGAGAGGCAGTTATGTTCATGAGGCAGGACTCATCTAAAAGATTAGGCTGTATCTTGAGTCAGTCTCTTTTGAGATATGAAAGAGAGAATCAAGCACAGAAGAGAGAGACCTCATTACCACTAAACAAGAAGAACCAGGAGTGGGGTGTGTTCTTTGGACTCAGGGTCCCTGTGCTGAGAAGCTCCCAGACCTGGGAGAAGATTGATGACCTTCCACCAGAGCCAGCAGACAGAGAAAGCTTTCCCCTAGAGCTTGCAGCCTGAATCTGGACTTTGAGCCTCCTAAACTATAAAAGAATAAACTTCTGTTTGATAAAGCCTTCCTCTTGTGGTATTTCTGTTATAGCAGCACTAGACGACTAAGACAGTAGCCAAATGCTTAACCATATGTGCCACTCTGGGACTCCGTTTTGATTTTAGGGGTTTGGAAGTCATGTGAAGACTACACACCTTTGGAGTTTAGGAATATGGAAGTGTCTGGGGGTGGTATACAAACCTCATTTTAACACTTGCATTTCGATTACACAGAGTTTGATTCTGTCAGATGAGTCTCATACTTGTCAGGGAAAGACAAAGGGGATATTTAATTCCTTAGGGAATTTATTCATCTTGTCTGAGGATTGCCACATGAACAAGAACTTTCAGATCGAAGGATGTCCTTGGCTTCAGATTGAAGTGTGTGTTGGAGGGGAAAGAGAAAATGCAGCTCATTCAGTGGCCATTTTTCTAGGCATTGTGAGAGAAGATTTATATAGAGAGTGAGTGAGTCTCTCCACAGTAAAGAGAAAGGGGCCCTGGTGGCCCAGTGGCAAAAGTGCTTGTCCTCTCAATTGAAAGGTCAGTAGTTCAAACTCACTAGCTGCTTTGAGGCAGAAAGCCGTGGTGTTCTGCTTTTTAAGGATTATAGTCTTGGAAACCCTGCGAGACAGTTATATTCCATCCTATAGGATCGCTGTTAGTTGTACCTGACTCGACTGTAACCGGTTATAGAGAAGAGACAGCGATAATTTGTTCCAAACCACACAGGAAATAGTCTTTCTGTTTATCGCGTTTTTTTTTTCCCTGTTGCATTTCCCCAAATTTCCCAATAGAAACCAGGAGTGAGGCCGTTGGCTGTGGTGGGCGGAGCTAAGCCGTCATTTTCTCTCCTCCATGGCCGCCAGCCTGATGACGTCGGCATCATGACAGGAGCTGTCCACCAATCCCGATGGACCACGCCCCTGACCACGCCCCGAGAAAGAGCCCGCCCCCCACGCTGGTTCCTCGAGGGTATATAAGCTCCTCTGGTCGCCGCTCATGGAGCAATCTTGGCGATGCAGGTGTTGGTCTCCTGGTTGGTCAGGCAAATACAGATTTTCTTCCTTTGCTTTCATCCAACTTGTGTCTCTGAGTGAGACCTGGAGATCTGGTAATAGTAAATATCATTTGACTGAGAAATACAGTTTTTGGCCTAAGTTAAGAGCTCTTGAATCTCCAGAGAAATCTGCGATTCCGCTACTGGAGGTCAAAGGGCCAAACTTTTATAAATACTGCGTTTATAAGAAATGCTTCTGTACAGGATCCTAGTGACAGCCATCACCAGGAAGGGCTTGACCATCTGTAATTCAGGGAGATTGACGCTGGCCTTTAGGAAGCGTTCAAAAAACGTTGCCTCTTTCGTGCCTGTCCATGCCTGCTCTGCGAACTTGGTGTAAATGAGGACTCCTGAGCGTGGCCAGAAGGCCTTGGGGATTCCCGAGACTTCCTCCGTGGTTCAGGTGGATGGCAGGGTAGACTGCCCCACCTCCCCGGACACGAAAGCCTCTCGACCAAGTCCAGGCGCAGGAGCTTGGAGCTACCACGAGGGTGGAGAATCAAGCCTTCAGCACAATCGGCCCGCCCTAACCCTGCTGATGCCAACTCTGACAGAGATGCCCGTGAATCTGTGGTCAGAGGTAAGCTCTGTTCCAGAGGACAGCCTGCGTTAGGGGGGAAGGGGATGGTCAGGGGTTAGGGGTGGAGGGAGGCTGTGCTTTGGGTAGCAGGTGCTAAATTTCAGTGATTTGCTGAATGCTCTCAACATTTTTGTCATGTAGTGCCTACCACCTGTACCGTTATTTGCCTATTTTTTGTCTTTAAATAGATTCATTTAAAATTATAGATTTGAGTTTATAAAGGAAATGGACAAGACTCCTGTTTAAGTTAAAAGCCACGCATCGATTGCCATACATACAATGGCTATGCAAATAGAGGAAACCCCGGGGGCACACTAGTTAAGGAGGTAGTGTCTGCTAACCAAAATGCTAGCAGTTCGAATCCACCAGGTGCTCCTTGGAAACTCCATGGAGCAGTTCTGCTCTGTCCTATAGGGTCACTATGAGTCGGTTTTGTGGGTTTAGTTTGTTTTTCATGCAAATAGAATACTTACAAAGAACCAAAAAGTCAAAAAGGTAGATTAGCAAGTGTTACAGAGACGGAAAGGCTATACCAGCTCCAAATATTTTTTTGGATGTTCTGAAGAATGGAAAAATAATTGAAAACGGAACAACCTTTTCCTTGTGTGATTCAGGGTTACTAAAAGCTGTGTGATATGACCAGAAGTCATCTTGTGCACACAAGTGGTGAGTCTTCCAGACTTTGGGAACCCCTGGCTTGGGGGAGCTAGGAGGATGTGATCCTGATGGAGCCTGCCTCCCACAGGACGCCTGTAGCAGGCAGCCATCTGAGAGCTGGGCATCCTCACCGTCAGACTGGGCATTGGTCAGGTTGGGTTTGATAGAAGTTGACCATCAAAATAGAGTCACCATGTCAGGCCCAGGGACAAGCAGCAGATCTAATAGGTGCTTTATAGAGCTGGAAATGTTAAAAAGCAACAGCTCTCTGCTGACATTGGTCTTCAGAACCTGCTGTCTAAGACTTGTAAGCTTGGAGACAGGGCCTGTGAACCTGCCTACTTGCTGGACGGAGATGAGAAAGAGTTATAGAGAAGCTGGAGGCAGCTCTAGTCCTGGTGCTTGGACTCTTCATTTGAGGGGTGCTGGGTGGTGCAAGGAAACCCAGTAACATCATAGCGGTGAAGAGCCGCAGCTGCTAACCCAAACATCAGCAGTTCGCATCCACCAGGTGCTTCTTGGAAACTCTGGAACAGTTCAGCTCTGTCACGTATGGTCGCTATGAGCTGAAAAGGACTCGATGGCAATGAGTTTGTTTGTTTTTTTGGTTTTGGGTGGTGCAAATAGTCCCTGGATGGTGTAAGTGGTTAATATACTTGGTTGCTAACTGAGAAGCTGGAGGTTCAAATCCACCCAGAGGCGACTCAAGGGAAAGGCCTGGTGATCTACCAAAAAACCAGCCACTGAAAATCCTGTGGGGTCAGTTCTACTCTGACATACATGGCATCACCATGACTTGAATTGACTTGATGACAGCTGGTTTTGGTTCCCAGCAAAGTGTGGGATAAGCACCAGAGCTGTCTCAGCTTGCTCTACTAGGGCTGCTGGGAAGGACTGCGGCTAATGTTGCCTTTTCTGGAAGAACCCATCTGCATGTCCTGAAGAGGGAGTGGGAGTTCCAGAGAAAGTGCTTTTCCTTTCCAAGGAGATGGAACCCAAGACAGTGTTTGTAGGGAACCATGGGAATGGAAGTAAGTAGATGAACCTAGGTAATGACATCGGGCAGACCTACTTAAGGCTACTGTGGCCTCTTCCTAACTGATCGGGAAAACGGTTGAGAATTCTGGACTTGGCTCTGTAATAGCAAGTTGTCCTCTGCCCAACCCAGCCAACATCAATAAAACCCTTGATGGTTACAGGGGCAATCTGCAGACTTGCTTTTCGATATTGACCAACCTGAGAATCAGTGTGGTTTAGTAAAAAATAACATGAGTGTCAGAGTCCTCTTAGACCTTGTTTTGAATTGGGGCCCTTTCACTTAACTGCTGTATAACCTTGGGTAAGTAACTTCACCCTTCAGTGCCTCAGCTTCATTATCTGTGAAAGAAGCAAGTAATAGCATATACTTTGCAGTACCTTGTCCATTTCTCTACCCTTCTAATCCCCTGCAGCCCTACTTCAGCTGAGACTCGTTGGCCACTATCTGTAAGCTTTGACTGTGGGCCTCTATCAGTCAGGATTCTTTCATTTGCCAATTGGTTTATGAAAGAACAGGAATTTATTGGTTCATATAACTGGAAAAAAAAAGTCCAAAGGTAGACCAGGAAAAGAAGAGTCAAAAGGCTCAAGGATATCCTTGGAAAACTAGTCTCTTTGTCTTTCAACTCTGCTTGCCTCTTTGTTGATTTTATTCTCAGGCAGCAAACCCAGTGAAAAAAGAACTTCTCTTTCCCAGTAGTTGTGTTGGAATCCTTAGAAGAACCTTATTGGCTTGTCCTTGTAGCCAGGTAGACATACACTCTTATCAACCAGGCCTGAATCACAGTCTCATCCCAGGCCCTCGAGAGTGCATTCAGTCCCACCTGGATGAAATGAAGAGAGAGAGAGAGAGAAAGTGAGTGAGTGGATGTATGTGTGTACACTCCGTGAAAGAAAATCAGAATGCTGTCATCCGAAGGAGGGGGTTAGATGTTGGACAGACAAGATCAAGAGTTAACAATAAAACCCCCAAACCAAACCCATTGCTGTTGGGTAGGTTCCAACTCATAGTGACCCTATAGGACAGAGTAGAACTGCCCCATCGAGTTTCCAAGGAACACCTGATGGATTTGAATTGCCAGTTATTTGGTCAGCAGCCATAGCACTTAACCACTACCACCACCAGAGTTTTTATATGGTTAACTATATACTAGCTAATTTGCTTTTGACTATGAATAACAGAATTCCTAGTTAGCAGTGGCTTAATCAGGAACCCTGGTGGTGTGGCAGTTAAGTGGCTGGCTGCTAACTGAAGACTGGTGGTTCAGACTCATCAGTGGTTCCATGGGAGAAAAGATCTGGTAATCTGTTCGCATAATGATCAAGCCAAGACAACTATGGGGCAGTTCTACTTCGTCACATGGGGCCATTGTGAGTTGGAATTGAGTCAGTGACATCTAACAACAACAACAGTGGTTACACAATAAAGACACTTAATTATCTTGCACGATAAAATGCCTCTGGTTGTACACAGCTCCAGAGTTGTTGAGTGGTTCAACAATACTGTTAAGACCCAGGATCTTTTATCCTTCTATTATACCATCTTCAGTATACTGGGTTTTAAGTATCAGGTTTGTTGACTCATGGCTGCAAGGTGGCTGTCATAGCGCCAGCCATCGCTTCCTTGCCGCAGCAGTGTCTCTGCTTTACATTTCTTCATGTTGTAAGACCCAGACTGAAGGAGCTGCTCCCATCAGGGACATGGCTGAGAGAAAGAGCAAAAGTGCTGCAGGAACAATGGCTCTTAAGCTTCTGCTCTGAATTGTTGTATTTTGTGACTCTGAACAATATTTTCAGGGTTATTTTGAGCAAATGATTAATTATTTGATAATTGATATTCATTAACATTTTGATGTACTAGACACTGAGGTAAAAGCAAGTGTTAAAGGAATAAGCAAGACATACAATCCCTCTGTCATGGAACTTATGTTCTAGAGATACAACAAACAAATATACAAAAAAGATAAGTTCAAGTGAAGATCCATGCTATACAAAGAGTAAAACGGTGACTTTATAGGAAGCCTTGAGGTTGTGTAGAATTACATAGTTTAGATAGGTGGTCAGGGCAGACTTCTCCAAGAGAATGGTGCCTGAGGTGGAGCCTAAATGCTGAGGGCGAGTGTGCCATGAGGAAGGGCATCCCAGTGAGAGGAAAAAGCAAGTGCAAAGGCCCTGGGATAGGAACAAAAGAAAAACCTGTTGAAAGAAAACATGGGGGAATCTCCATTTTGAAAGGGAAGTGATGTGTTGGAGAGACAGGTTGGGGACATATTTTGTAGACAAGGTTCAGGAGTTTGGATTTCATTCTAAGAGAAGTGGGAAGCCATTGGAGGGTTTTAAGTGGGGTTGTGACATGATCCAATTTACATTTTAAATAAGTCACTTTGGTTACTGTATAGAGGATGGAATGTAAACAGCAGGTGCAGAACCAGCATTTGGCAGTTCCTCAGTACTTTTAGGAGCAGATTTTACCAAAAGCTCAATCCATTGTTGTGAAGTTGATTCCAATTCACAGCACCCTTAGGATTTCCAAGGAGTGCCTGGTGAATTTGAACTGATGAACTCTGAAGCAACCACTGCAATACCAGGTTTCCCTACATGGCCTAGAAATTCCACTCTTAATTTTATACCCCAAAGAACTGAAAACAGGTGTTTTAAACAAAAACTTGCACATGAGTGTTCAGAGCAACACTACTCACAACAGCCAAATGGTAGAAGTAACGCCATTTGCTTCCATCAGCAGATGACTGGATAAGACAGAATGTGGTCTGTGCACACAGTGGAATATTACTCAGCCATAAAAAGTAATGGGGGACTGATGAATGTTGCAACATGCGTGAACCTTGACAATACTGTGCTAAATGAGAAAAGCTGGACAGAAAGCCTCAAATAATTCCATTTATATTACTCTAGAACAGGTGAATCTAGAGGCTGAAGGCTGACTTGTGGCTGGGGAGGATGGGAATGAGGAGGGACTGCATTATGGGTGTGGGATTTCCATCTGAAGAAGTGAAAAATTGTGAAGCGAGAATATCACACAGCATAGTCAAAGTATTTAATGCCACTGAAGGATGCACTTTAAAATACTCAAAATGGTAACTTTTATACTGTGTGTATTTTAACATACACATACATGTACAAAATGTACCTTCCAGGGTCTCTTCCCTAGAAATTAGCATTCATCATTGGATTCCCAGAAACACAGCATAAAGAAGAATGAAAGAACAGAAGGAGGAAGACTGTTTAGGGGGTGATGGTAGGTAGGAAGGCTAGATAGTGGCTTGGATGAGAGGGCAGCTGTGGATATGAGACAGATTTGGAAAGGTGTGGGAATATTATAGAGATAAAGGTGGTGCAAATGGTTGATACACTCAACTGGTAACTGCAGGTTGTTTGTTCAAGTGCAGCCAAAGGTGCCTCTGAAGACAGGCTTTGCAATCTACTTCTGGAAGGTCACAGCTTCAAAAATCCTATGGAGCATAGTTCTAGTCTTGCTACACATGCAATCACCATGAACTGGAGTCTACTCAGTGGCAGCTGGTGCTGGTGTTTGGTTGTTAGCTGCTGTTCAGTCAGTGCCAACTCATGGAGACCCGATGTACACAGTGTAGAACTGCACTCCGTAGGGTTTTCATGGTCTTCTGAGATGCCTCTGGGGGGCTTTGAACCCCCAACCTTTTGGTTAGTGGTTGAGGTCTTAACTGTTGGTGCCACCGAGGGACTGTTTTTCAGTTACTCGACTTGATGCTGTTGAGTTGGTTCTGACTTGTAGTGATCCCATAACAGAGTGGGGCTGCTCCATGGGCTTTCCAAGGAGCAGCTGGTGGACTGGAATGCCGGCCTTTGGTTGGCAGCCACAGCTTGTAACTACTGTGTCACTGGGCTCTGTTTTTTTTCAGTCAATAAAGCCCTTTCATGGTTTGAATGTGAGAGTAAGGTCAAAGGAGAATCATAGGTAACCTAGATGCCTAGGTTTTCAGCATGAGTAACTGGTTAGGGACTGTTGCCATCTACAGAGAAATTATCTAGGGAAAATGAAAAGTTTTGTGTCTACTTAAATGAAGTAATAGTTTCTTCTCCGGTGGGTTGCCCATTGCAGATCCTGCTAGATGCCTACCGTAGCCTACCCATCCCCTTCTCTCCACGGATAGAAAACGGATTTTATTTGGGGTGGGCAACAAGTTGTGAGCAGGTCTTTAAAACTTTTTAGGGGAATTATTTGTCTGGGAGGGGCAGGTTTTTTGTCCCTTCTCCTCTTCTGCATGGACTGTAAGCTTCTCTGTCATTGTCAACTTGAATGACCTTGAAGTTTGAAGTCATTTGCTAGGAGTAAGAGAAAGAGCCTGAGTCCCAAATACCTCTGTGGGGCTGCCAATCCAGTTCTAGGCTTTTATGTAACAGAATAAACCTCCAACTGTTTAATGCATGGTAGCTGGGTCTCTGTTACTAGTAGCTGAACGGAATTCCTACCTGATACAGTGCCAAGTCTTAAGCAAACAACAAAACACGTATTTCTTTCTTGTTTCCAAAGTTCACTTCTTAATTCCCACCCTCCTCCAAGCAAAATATGGAAGTTGTCCATCAAATCAAAAGCATTAAAAGATACATATATTCTGAATCTGCTTTTGGCTCCCTGAGCTCCCTAACCAGCATGCATCAGCAATAAAAACATGAATTCGTATTTTTAATGTGTCACTTTTATGTGGTCTCCTAAATTCTGATGTTTTAAACATCATGCCAGTAGCTGAAGATGGTGGCATTAAAGAGATCGACTACAGTGCTCTCCGGGTGCCATGAATCACACAGCTTCCTGTTCCACAGTTGAGAACAATAAAAGCCCTTCAGTAAAGCTGGAAACACTGTAAGGTTCTCCCACGATAAATCCTTTATATGCCTTACAGAGTGTCTGGCAGGGATTTACCATTGAGGTATTTATTTATTTAAGCTCTAAAAACTATCATTTAAAAAGTTACAAGAAATATGTGCAGATACTTTCATGGAGAACACCCAAGAAACTGTTAGTGGTGGGTATTTCTCAGCCATGGGGACAGAGATCGGGGGTGGGGGGGTGGGGGGCTGAGAGATGTTGGCTTGTTAGATGACACCATTATGTCTTTTTTGCTTTTTAAACACCATACACTTAACGAACGTTGGTTCTGGAGCCCAAACTCTTGCATGTTCAAATCTCCCATTTCACCACTTACTGAGTCTGAGGCCCTGAGCAAGTTGATTTAGTTATCAAGCACTTACATAGCAATTAATATGTGCCAGGCACTGTTCTAAGCATTTTAAAAATAGTAACTAATTTAAGCCCTGGGATAACCCTATAGAGGATAAAACAACAAACCGACTGCCATAGAGTTGAGTCTGACTTATAACCACCCTAGAGGTCAGGGTAGAACTGCTCCATTAAGTTTTCAAGGAACACCTGGTGGATTTGAACCACCAACCTCTTGGTTAGCAGACATAGCACTTAACACACTATGCCACCAGGGCTTCCCTGTACAGGATAGGAGCTATTACTACTCTTTATGTATGAGGAAGCCCAGCGGCATAGGCAGGTTAATTAACTAGCCTAAAGTCACATGGGGAAAGCTTGGTGGCGTACTGGTTAAGTGCTACAGCTGCTAACCAAAGGATTGGCAGTTCACATCTACCAGCCACTCCTTGAAAACTGTATGGGGCAGTTCTACTCAGTCCTATAGGGTCTCTATGAGTCAGAAATGACTTGACCGCACTGGGTTTGGTTTGTTAGAGTCATACGGAGCCCAGGTGGCTCAATGGTTCGGTGCTTGACTGCTAAAGGCTGGCAGTTTGAATCCAGCAGCTGCTTCTTGAAAACTCTAGGGGTCAGTTCTATTGTGTCCTGTAGGGTCACTGTCAGCGGCAATGGATTTAAAGTCACATAAACAAGCACATTGGTAGTTCAGTGGTAGAATTCTCCTCTTTGGTGAGGTGCATTCCAGCCAGCACACCTCTTGTGCAGCCTCCATCTGTCAGTGTTGCTATGATGCTGCAGAGTTTCCGGGGAGCTTCCTGACTGAAACAGATTAGGAAGAAAGGCCTGGCAATTAGCCAGTGAAAACCCTATGGATCCCAACAGTCTGATGTGCCATGGATTATTGGTGGTGGTGCAGAACCAGGAAAGGTTTTGTTCCACCATCCATGGGGTCCCTGTGAAGAAGAGGCTGACTCAGTGACAGCTAGCAACAACTGAGTCAGATAGCTATTAGAAACAGTTGGGGCACGATTCAAATCCAAGCATTCTGGGTCAAGAACGCATGCTTGTCAGTATGATGCTGTACTGCCAGGCCGAAGTACTTACCCTGTCTGTAGCTCACTTATCTTTAAAATGATAATGATAATACCTCAAGTTTTTGTACAGAGTAAGGGAGTTGATTAACATAAACAGGTTAGAATGGTGCTTAACACTGTTCTGGTAAGTGCTCAGTAAATGTTGGTTACCAGCTCTTTCTTCAGAGGAAACTTGGGTGGACTTGAATCACTAGTCTTTCAGTTAGCAACCAAGTGTTTAGCTATTTGCAGCACCCAGGGACTCTATATTGAAGTGTGCATGCACACAGACATGCGCGCATGCGCGTGCACACGCGCGCACGCACACATACACACACACACACAAACTCGTTGTCACTGAGTCCATTCCAACTCCTAGTGACCTTATGAGACACAGTAGAACTGCCTTGGAGAGTTCCCAAGGGACGTCTGGTGGATTTGAACTGTCAACATTTGGGTTAGCCATAGCACTTAACTACTACACCATCGGGGTTTCCATATTCAAGTACAGTAGGTAGTTTTATCAGCTCCATTTACCCACCTGGAGACCTCCTTCAGCCAACTGTATTTTCAGAAATTGACCATAGCAATGTTTCTACTCCACATGCTCTTTAGAATCTGATCATTCCCCATCAAAGGGCAAAAGTCTATTCCCCTCCCTTGAACCTGGACAAGACTCTGTGACTGCCTTGATAAATACAATGTGGCAGAAGTGAGACATAAACAGAATGTGGCAAAAGTGACACTGTGTCTCTTCTCTGACCTTGAGATGGGTACATAAATGGCAGCCTGGCCTCTGCCTGGCTGTCTTTGTCTTTTAGGGTTCTTGCTCTCACATCCCCGTCACTGTGCTGTCAGAGAGCCCAAGCTCGCACACGTGGAGAGAATATACAGTGAGGAAGCAAGGCCCCCGACTGATAGCCAGCATCAATAACCAGACATAAGCAGGAAGAAGCCTTCAGATGGTTTGAGCCCCCAGTCTTGGAGTCTTCCAGCTGAGGCCCCAGATATTATGGAGCCCTGCCTCAGTTTATGACCCACAGAGTCCACGCACACAGTAAGTGGCAATTTTTCACCATTAAGGTTTGTTACATAACCATAGCAATGGAAACACCTTGCAGTAGGCAGCCTCAGCGAAGACCCCCAGTCGTCCTCATCACCCCAGTCACACCTTCAGTAGTCCTCTCCAACCTCAGGGTTGGTCTCCATGACCAACAGAACATAGAAGAGTGACAGTAGGTTACTTCTAAGGTTAGAAGACAAGGATTGTCGCAGTTTCCATTTTGGTATCTGTCTCTGTCTCTCATCATGCACCCTGGGGGAAGCTGGCTGCCAAGTCACAAGCAGTCCCACAGAGAGGCCCACAGTGGCAAGTAGCTGAAGGGGCCTGCATCACGTAAATGAACTTGGAAGCAGCCCGTTCAGCCCCTGTCAGGCCTTCAGATGACTGCAGCCCTGTATTAACTACAATCTGAAGAAAGGCCTTAAGTCAGAAGCTACTCCCTGATGTTTTTATTTCCAACTATCATCCTTTATTCTTAGGGACTTCAGTCCTACTGAAGGACTTGGTTGAAATTATGGCAGAAAGTGGGTGAAAACAGAAGAGTCGCATACACTGGTGTATCCAGGAACATGCAGTTTAGGTTTTCAAGTTGTAAAGCGTGTGTTTGGGTATCTTTGGGAGCCATCTGGCAGGGGACACAGACCAGAGCAGTAGAAAGAAGAATGGGATGGCTCTTGTCACCCTCCCAGGCTGCCCCTGCATTTCTGGGTTGGTCTTCACCTGGGGAACAGCCTTTGGAGTGGATTTCTGGAGGCTGTGTGACAAGTGGACCCCAGGTAGATGGTTGGCAGTGTTCTCTGGGTTTTGACCCTTCGTCACTCTGTGAGATAATAAATCCTCCTTGTTTTAAGCTACTGATTTTTGGGGAAATTTGTTCCTCAGCAGTAGGTAACTAAGATAAACTTCCAACCTGAATTTTTCAGCTTCTTGCTTCAGTCTGAACAGGCTTGCTGTAGACCATGCATATACTGTGGGTTTTCTGTCACCATCATCCTTTTCTTTTTCCTGGTCCCTGTTTCTTGGATCCTCTTTACACTTTTAATTTATCATTTTGATGGAGCACACTGTTTATCTAGTAGTATTCTAAGAAGGAGTGCATTGGTAAAAAATATTTCAAGTGCTTGCATGACTGTGTTTATTCTGCTTTTATATTTAATAGGCAAGGTGGGTCTAGAATTTTAGGTTGAATATATTTTTTTTCACTCAGAATTTTGAAAGTGTTGCCTCATTTTTCTGCTAGCCCTTTAGGTTGCTCCTGACAAGTAAGTCTTTGTATGTGGCTATTTCTTTTCTTTGCTGAAAACATTTAGGATAAGTGGTAGGAGGTAGTTAAGACTCTTTGGGTTCAAGTCTTAGTTTCAACAATGATTGGCTGTGTGATTCTGGGAAATTTGTTTAATTTCTCTGTGCCTCAGTTTCCTCATCTGTAAAGTGGGTATGATAGCAGTATCTACTTTGTAGAGTTTTTGTAAAGATCATATAATCTGCTCACCTTTCTGTGCTTTTCTATATCCATTGATGTAGTTTCTTCTCTGATGAGTCAGTGCAATAGACTATTTCTGGAGGGCAGTACCTAGAACAGGGATCAGCAAACTTTTCTGTAAAGGACCAGATAGTAGATATTTTTGGCTCTGTGGGTCATAAGGTCTGCACAGCTACTCAAGTCCACTGTTGTAGTGTGAGAGCAACTGTACTGGGTATCAGTTGCTGTTGGTACTGCCTCATGGCGACACCGTGTGTTTGTGGGTAGAACTACACAGTTTTCAAGGCTGTAACCTTTTGGAAGCAGGTCACCAGGCTTTTCTTCTGAGGTGCTTCTGGGTGGGTTTAAACCTCCAGCCTTTCAGTTAATAGTTGAGAGCTTCACTGGTCACACCACCCAAGACTCCATGAAAGCAGCTGTAGACAACATAAATGAATATGGTTGTGCTCCAGTAAAACTTGATTCACAAGGTGGTGGGCAGATTGGGCCCACTGGCCGTAGTTTGTTGGCTCTTGATCTAAACATTTTTTGTGGTCAATTGGAGCGCTTTGGTGATTATTTTATTAGACCTCTCTTGGAGGAAACCCTGGTGGTGTAGTGGTAAAGTGCTATGGCTGCTAACCAAAAGGTTGGCAGTTTGAATCCACCTGGAGCTCCATGGAAAAACTCTATGGGGGCAATTCCACTCTGTTCTATAGAATCATTGTGGGTCAGAATCTACTGGAAGGCAGTGGGTGTAGTTTATTAATTTATTGAGGTCTAAAGATGCCCCCTAGTGGAAACATCTCAGAATAGAAACTATAGCTTCCTGAATGTGGGTCCAACAGTACAATTGTGTCTAATGTTAATGTAATGACTTGGTGAATTTTTGTGATGACAGGAGCCGATGGCCAGTTATGTGATATATAAATTTGCATTATCATGGGCCACGTATTCACAAGATTTCATTGTATGTAAACCTGTGGGAAAAATGCCTCACTATTTATATTCGCGTAAATAAAAATCACAATACTATGCTGCTTTTAGGGCACCCAGGTGGCACAGTGGTTAAGTGCTTGACAGCCACCTGGAAAGGTGAGTTCTTTGAATCCACCAGCTGAGCTGTGGGAGAAAGATGGAGCAGTCTGTTTCTGTAGATAACTTCAGCTATAGGGTCACTGTGAGTGGGAATCCAATCAATGGTGACAGGCACACACCATTAGTCCCTAGGTGACACAGTTCACTGATCGAAAGGTTAGCAGTTTGAACCCACTCAGAGGCACCTCAGAAGAAAAGCCTGGTGATCTACTTCCCAAAGGTCGCGATCTTAAAAACCCTACAAAGCACAGTTTTACTGTGCAGCACATGGAGTTGCCATGAATTGGAATCAGTTTCCCAGCATGCCATTTTCACTTGCTCATTCTAGGTCAGGTGACATGTTAGGAACATGAGGATGAGAGTCACTATGTCACTCTCAAGTATCTGAATAAGCACACAGTTTAGAATGTCACCTGTGGCACAGTTAAGTTTCTTTTTGCCAATCAAGTTAGCAAACACTAAAACAAAGCAAAACAAAAAATACATTCAGTGCTTGTTAAGGTGTCACGCAGGGGGCATTTTGACGTCAGATAAACTGTAACACAGTTTGGCCGAGTTACCCTGCATTATCTCCAAGAAGCCTCAGTGGTACAGTGGTTCAGTGCTGGGCAGTGAGCTGGCAGGTTGACCAGTAGACCTAGCAGGTGTCCGTCAGGAGAAAAATGTGGCCGTCTACTTCTGCAGAGGTTACAGCATTGGAAACCTTGGACAGTTCTGCACCGTCCTGTGCTGTCACTGTGAGTCGGAATTGACGGCATCCAGCAGTATCTTCAATCCTAAGTGTCTCCTCAGGGTTCTCTCTTAGACCTCTGTGTCTTACCTCTTATGGGAAGAGCAGTTTCTTCCCAGTTCTTCACTGACTCCTGGGGAAGGCAGCCCCAAAGCAGATTGGGAACAGGGGTGCCTGCCAAGTTTTGGCCTTCAGGGACCAGTGAGAACCCAAGTACTCTTACCCTTTCCATCGCTCCTTTGCCCTGCACTGCCTGCTCGTCTTCATATGGCTCTTGATTCCTGGCTGGGAGTTGCTCCTGATACTGTATTTCCGTCAGGCGTTCGTGATTCAGTCGTAGAATTTCGTGTTCTACATGGAGTTCTCAGTGAAGCTTCTACACTAAGACAGATGAAGAAAGGCCTGGCTGTCTTCCAAAACATGAGCCAATAAAAACCCTGTGAGTCACAACAGTCTATCCTGGGAACAGCAAGCTGTGGGTGGTGTTTTGTTCCATTGGGCATAGGGTGGCCATGAGTTGAGGGACTGCCTTGATGGCAACTGACAACATTGTGTTTTCACCACAGTAAAGACCATGCCGTCCACCCAGTCATGAAATCAAATCTGCTCATCACATTTTCCTTCTCACATTCGTCAGTCACTAGTCCTGTCATCAACCCCCTGTTGATTTTCTTTCTCATCATCAGTGGTCCCTTGTCCCAGTAACATTATATATTAGTTAAAAGTTACCTATTTTAATTGATTTTTCTTCATTTTTAATTTCAAATGTACTTTCTGTAAAAATTAAAACAATTTGGAAGTATACAAAGCAAAAGGATGGCGATCCTTTCCTCTTTCAACTCATCCCAGTCCCCTGAGGCAAGCACTGCTAACTGTTTTGTGTTCATCTTTCCCAAACTGTTTTTTAAGATGCAATTTAAGCAAGTAGGGTTGACTACAGGCATGCATAACTTATAGAAATAGTAGATTAAGGGACCAAGAGCTCAGCTGATCTGTGTCTCAGGGGACTTGGTAGCATTTAAGCTTTGGCTGCACCTTTGAAACTTGACTCCTCCTTGGCTTCTTGGTGACCACCGTGACTATTTCTTTTTTGGTCTTGACTCCTTTGCACTTTGTCTCTAGGTTAGTGTCCTTCAGGGCTGTGTCATCATCCCCTTTGGTTGATGGGGCACAGAACACATCATCCCTTCTGCACTGTAAGAACCTGGCTGCTGTTGAAATGTGTTCTGAGCTAAAGCTGCTCTGATCAGGAACCAAGTACAACTGGAAATCCAACTGTGGACAGCCTAGCAAGTTCTAGCTTTATTCTCACCAGGATCTATATTTAAGCAGCTTCGACAGCACTTGGCTTTGGCATTCATAATCTACCAGGATCTATATCTAAGCAGTTTATTCATAATCGTGACAATAATAGCATTTTGGCTGGCTACAGTAACGTTCAAAACTTGTATACATACCCTTCATTCCAGTGGACCTTAACAGCATCTATTTGCATCCATGGATGAACGTGGGGTCTGCTGTTGTATAACTGACGTTATTAGTGTTATGTTGCCATCAAGGCAGCTCTGATTCAGGGTCATCCCATGTGTGAAGATGGCCAATTAAGTTCGTGAACTCATTCTAGAAAAAGTGCTACATACCTCATAGCTGAATGTCACTATGGTTGCCTTTGAAGTACTCCCCTTGGGAAGCTATGAAATGACACCGGTGTCAAGTTCTCCCTTCAAAGCAATTTTGGAACTCTTGCTGGAACGGCCATCAGAGCTGTCATTGTATTACCCTTGATGCCCTGACTGTCATCAAAATGTCTTCTTTTTGATATTTCCCTTATCTTCAGGTAAAGAAAAAGTCATTGGAGGCCAGATCCAGGTGAGTAGGGAAGGTATTCCAATAGTTATTTGTTTACTGGCTAAAAACTTCCTCACAGACAGCTAGACAATTAAGTTCATGAACTTGCCATGCTGCCACCATGCACAATGGCCAGTCCAGAAAGAGTTCCAGAATTGTTTTGAAGGGTGGACTACGTGCTGGCATCAGTGCATAGCTTCCTCCAGGGAGTGCTTGGAAGGTGACTGTAGTGACATTCAGCAATGAGGTCTGTAGCACTTAGAACAATTAAGTTTGTGACCTTAACTGTTGAACCTCATACAACAGAATGAAACCTTGTGCAGTCCTGCACCGTCTTCCTTTTTGTTGGTGTGCTCCAGACAGTGTTGCACCCACTGGATTGTGAGTGCCTTCCAGCCTAAGGGGCTGCCCTTCCAGCTCCGTAGTGGGTGGTGCTGTCATGGTCTACAGAGTTTTCCCATGCTGCATTGGTTCAGTGAAGCAGAATTTCTTTCCTAGCCCCCTGTCTTAGTTATCTGATGCTGCTGTAACAGAGATACCACAAGTGGATGGCTTTAACAGAAATTTATTCTCTCACAGTGGGCCAGGCCTTTCTTCCTAGTGCTTCTTAGTCTGGAAGCTCTGCTGAAACCTGTCCAACATAGGTGACTCTGCTGTTATTGGAAACACCAGTGGCATAGCTTCCCATGTCACAGGAACACAGAAGCCACCATACCACTGTCGACATACTGAGAGGCAGTGGTGGATAACTAGCACACCAAAAACAAACCTGCTTCTGCTGAGTTGGTTCCAACTCATAACAACCCTATAGACAGAGTGAAACTGCTCCATGGAGTTTCCAAGGAGCATCCGGTGGATTTGAACTGCTGGCCTTCTGATCAGCAGCTGTAGCACTTAACCACTGTGCCGTCAGGGTTTCCATAACTGTCGTAGGGAGCAGAAATGAGCCAGGAGCCTGGATCTGAGCTGTGAGAGAAGGGTGACATGGCATTTGTTACCCGCCAGTCCCTTTGGAGTGGTTTTGAATCCTTGACATTAGACTTGTAGAGGACAAGTGCTACAGAAATGTTTTTAAAAATCTTTTTTCTGGGGGGGTAAGTGGAGCATTTAACACACATGTCAAAAAAATGCTTAAAACAAGATTGCTATAAATCAAATACACGTGTAAGTCGCCACACATAGATCAAGAACTAGAAGGTTGCCTTTGCACCGGTAGCACCTTGGATGCTTCTATGTGTTCAGTGTCCTTTCCTCAACACCCCTTTGCCTTCCTCAAAGGAAACTGTGCACCTAATATTTCGGTAAACACCTCCTTGCTTCTGTGCATACCTTCATCACCTTAGTGTGCACCCGCGATATGCTTGCTATAGAACTTTATAAAGAATTTTTTAAAAACAATTTTTTGGTGTGTGTGTGAATGCTTTTTCTCATTTAGCTTTGTATTTGTGAAATCCAGGACTGTTATTGTGTGGAGTTTGGGTTTTTGCATTTTCCTGCTTCAGTATTCATTGTTTGGTAATATTTGTTTGTGCCAATACACTACATTTATTTATTTAAACTCGTTCCACTGTTGAAGGACATCTGGCTTGTCTTATTGTTTGCTTCTATGAATAATGCTATCGACGAAACTGCTTCCATGAGAGGCTTTGTGACAGTTGGGGGCCGCAGTGATGCTGTGTTGGGGACGAGCCAGTGCTCTGCAGAATCTACCTGTTTTCCAGGCTTTGCAGACACCAGGAGATGGCTCTGCAGTGCCTGCACAGATTTCCGCTCTAGGGAAACACCCAGCTTACAGTCCTTTTATGTATGAAGCTTCTTCCTGGGTCTCAGGATGAAGCCAACAAAAAAGAATTTGGCACCTTTTGTGGTTTTAGACTGCAGTGGAAAACTGGTGGGTGAGTGCTGCTGAGGATGCTTGTTGGAGATAGAGATGGGGTGCTGCTGTGTCAGGGCCCTGCTGTTTGTGCATAAATGTAAAAGTTCCATGTCTGAATACACTGCAACCATAATTTTCCCCCAGACCTGCTCACTAGTAATGGAGGGCCCCTTGTACGGGTACCTGGTGCAGGCAGAGGTGTTTCTCACTGGCTCAGGGTCTGAATGTGCTGTGGCAGGCTGTCTTTGATAGCACTGGAGCCAAAAGCCTTGTCCCTTTTCAGTGGCTGACTCTGCAACAGATGTGGCACTCTAGTTCAGAGTTGGAACAAGGTCCCTGTGATCTGTGCAGATCGGTTGTGAATGCTGTAAGGCTGATGAGCTTCTCTGTGAAAGGGAACCAGACCTGGCCATGCTGCGTTGGTTCAATGAAGCAGAATTTCTTTCCCTGCCCCCTGTCTTAGGATCTGATGCTGCTGTAACAGAGATACTACAAGTGGATGGCTTTAACAGAAATTTATTCTCTGACAGTCTAAACCCACTGCCATGGAGTCAATTCCAACTCTCAGCAACTGTGCAGACAGAGTGGAGCTGCCCCATAGACTGTTCAAGGAGTGCCTGGCAGATATGAACTGCTGACCTACTGGTTAGCAGCCATAGAACTTAACCACTACAGTCTAGGAGGCTAGAAATCCAAATTCAGCTCCAAGGGAAGGCTTCTCTCTCTGTTGGCTCTGGAGACAGGTCCTTGTCATCAGTCATCCCCTGTTCTAGGCCTTCACAGTGCAAGGACCCTGGTTCTAAAGGATGTGCTGTGCTCTTGGCTCTTCTTGCTTGGTGGGAATGAGGTTTCTCTCCTCTCTGCTTGGCTCTGTTTGATATCTCAGAAGCAATTTACTTAGACTGGACCCTAGAAGACAGAGCAGAACTACCTCATAGAGTTTCCAGGGAGTGGCTGCAACATTCAAACTGCTAATGTTTTGTTTAGCAGCTGAGCTCTTAACCACTGTGCCACCAGGGGCCCAGTAACGTCATAGAAATTAGGATTGACAATACACGGGATGATCACCTCAGATCACAAATACTGGGAATCATGGTCTACCCAAGTTGACACATATTTTGAGGGGACATGATTCAATCCATGTTACCCTCTTTCCATCAGTGGACATCACCTCCAGAAGACTTGCAGTATCCTGGCTTCACAGATGAATTGACAGGATTGATATTGGTTGAGTACTTAGAATATACTAAGTGGTGGAGAAGTTTCAGTGGAATTTCTAGATTGAGAAGATGAGGAAGAAATGCCTGGCTCTCTACTTTCAAAAATTAGCCAGTGAGAACCCTGTGGACCCCCACAGTGGCTGCCACAGTGGGTCTGAGCAGAGTGATGCATGAAGATAGTACAGTAGTGAGCAACGTTTTGTTCTGTAAATGGGGTCGCTATGAACTGGAGCTGAATCCACAGCTAACAACAGCCCTTACTACATGTCAGTGTTAATTGAAAGAGCACTAGACATCAGTATGAGTTAGACAGTATGTATCAGCTAGCTCTTGCTGTGTAACAAACCTCCCCCAAATTTAGTGGCTTACAACAACAAACTGATAATTTTTCACAGTTCTGTGGCTCTGCTGGGAGTTTGTTCTAATGTCGATCATCTTGCTGGAGCTGGATGGTCTAGGATAACTTCAGTCACGTGTCTGGAGATTGATGCAAGGGTGACATGCAGGGTGACAGCTGCAGGTCTCATCCTCCAGCCCCTGCTTGTTGAAGCAGTGTTGAAAGGTTTTCAGCAGCAAGAATAAACCCTAATGTACAAGCATGCTTCTAGTCTCTGCTTGCATCCCATGTGCTAGTGATTCGTTGGTCAAAGCAAGCCACCTGGCTAAAAATAGATTGTGGGTGGAAGTGAACTACCCGAGGTAGGAATATAGGGAGGAAGATTATGGTAGCGATTTACTTGTAGGTAATCTTACAGTATATTTTTACTATCCCTTTTTACTGATGCCAGAGAAGTTTAGGAATTTGTCCCAGGTCACACAGCTGTATTTGGGCAGAGGTCAGCCCACTAAGGAAGTCTGTGCCTAAAGTTCCAGGCCATTTATACTGTCCCCTTCCTCAGACCTGGGCCTTTGCTCCCAGGGCACCAGTTCAGGAGAGGGGCGAGATGGGACAGGCCCATTGACCAGCTTTCCCCAGGGGCCATGGAATCCCTTCCAGCCATTTGGGTTTAGCAGCCTCTCCAGCTCTGGGAACATAATTCTCATGCATCTGACTAGCAATCTGGCCACTGCACTAAATTCTGTACCCTCGGCCTAGGCTTGGGAAGTCACAGTCCATCGACTGTAGGAACTAGAAAGGATAGCAAAGATGACAGCAGAAATGGAGCCTGTGTTTGCCGCACGACCCAATCAGGTTCCCTAGTGAAGTGCTCAGCTGCTGTCCTAGTCATCTGGTACCGCTGGAGCGGAAGTACCGTTGTTGGATGGCTGTAACAAAGATAAGTTGATTCTCACACAGTCCAGTAGGCAGAAAGTCCAAATTCAGAGTGCCGGCTCCAGAGGAAGGCACTCTGTCGGCTCTGGAGGAAGATCCTTGTCATGCATCAGTCTTTCTTTGCAGTGAGAGCGTTTTGTGGTGGGACCTCAGGTCTACAGAACGTGCTCTGCTCTTGGTGTTGCTTTCTTGACAGTATGATGTCCCCACTCTCTGCTTGGTTCCCTTCCCATTCCAGGGAGACTCCCTTAGTAAGTGTGTTGCAGTCCCACCCTAATCCTCTGTTAACATAATCCTATCTGTTAACCACAAGCAGAAATTGGGATTTATGGCACAGAAAAATCATAAAATGGAGGACAGTCACGCAGTACTGGAAATCATGACCCAGCCAAATTGCTGCATACATTTTTGGGGGACACAATTCCATCCATCATGGCTGTTAACCAAGAAGCTGCCAGTTCAATCAAACCCACCAGCCACTCCTTGGAAACCCTCTGGGGCAGTTCTACTCTGTCCCATAGGGTCAAATTGGAATCAACTTGACATTAACAGGCATGTGTATGTCTTGACTGGAGTTGCTGACTGACACAAGTGGTTAAACACTAGGCTTAACAGAAAGGTTGGCAGTTTGTATCCTCCCAGTAGCACTTTGGAAGTATGGCCAGGCAATTTGCTGTTGGTTTCTGCTGTTTTTTTTTTTTTTTTTTGATGACTCTGGGAAAATGAGGTGAGCAGGCATATCTGGGGTGGAATTGAAGGAATAAAATCCTAAAAGCTCTTTATAGATTTGCAACGAAGCTGAAACTCTCAGCTTCCCAGGGTATGCTTTGGAAAGAATAAAAGATTATTTGTAAGAAACAAAAGCTGCGATTTGCATTTGAATGGGGTGCCGATCAGCGCTCATTAGTGGGAACAGAATGTGGCTCCATTAGCAGGAAGGTAGTTTTGGCAATTGTGCATTAGTTTTCTAGATTCAAATATTTATTCTAAGGGTGTTTGTGGGTTTGATGAGACCCATTGGCACCAATGCTACCACTTTCTTCCTCAGAGAAAGGAAATGTTCCCAGGAATAATTTTATTCCCTCCCTCTCCGTACACATCTAAAGACTCCTCTGTATACTTTGGCCACAAGATGTCAAAAGCTGGAAGAATTCCAGGAAGTTCTAGATCAGGATGTTAACCAACAGGCTGCTGTTGAGGCCACCTGGACTCATGGTGATAGCGTGTGTGCCACTCGGACTCATGGTGATAGCGTGTGTGTCACCCGGACTCATGGTGATAGCGTGTGTGCCACCCGGACTCATGGTGATAGCATGTGTGTGAGAGCAGCACGGTGCCCTATGGGCTTCCTAGTGCCTGTTTTTTTAGCAGACCGCCATGTCTTTCTTCCCTGGTGCCTCTGGGACTTGAATCTCTAATGTTCCTTTTAGCGTTAACTGTTGGCACAACCCAGGCACAGATTAATACGTTACAGTGGCCCCAATAGGGTATAGACAAGACAATGGTCATCTAGGAATTGGGAAGAGAATCTGTTACACCGACCCCTTTCCCTCATTGTAAGAGGAGAATCTTCCTGTGTTGAGGATATGGGAGCACACTGAGGAGCCACTGTTTTGTGAAGAAGGATACCTTGAAGAAAATTTCAGAGGAGACTAAATATCTCTTCTAAACCAAAAAGGACCCATTGCCACTGAGTCAATTCCAACTCATAGCGACCCTGTAGGACAGAGTAGAACTGACCTATAGTGTTTCCAAGGAGCACTTGATGGATTTGAATTGCTAATCTCTTGGTCAGCAGCCATGCCATAGCACTTAAACACTATGCCACCAGGGTTGCCACTTCTAAAACCAACCAACGAACCAACGAACTAACCAACCAACCAAGCCCACTGCAGTGGAGTCGATTCCAGCTCACAGCAACCCTACAGACAGAATACAATTGCCCAATAGAGTTTCCAAGGAGCACCTGGCAGATCTGAACTGTACCGCTTCTAGTCAGCAGCCGTAGCAAGTAACCACTACCCTACCAGGGTTTCCTCCTCTTCTAAAGTGCTGGGAAACTGGAGCCAGGCCTGACTTTCGGCTAGAAGGAGAAGCAAGGTCACAGGGAAATGTGGTAAAATAAATAAATAAAAAGAAAGAAACCTTTTAGGCCTAATCCTACTCCAGGCGTTAAGGGAGAGCATCTTGGACCTGTAGCTGGTGCATTTAGACTCAAAAGCACAGGTGGTTAAAAGTCCAGTCATTACAATTAGGGTGTTTCACACAAATAGCACACACTTTTTGTGTTTGTTTGCTAGGTTTTTGTAAGAGCACTATGCTGATTTTTCTTTTTTTGCCTTTTAACAGCTACGTGTGGGACAGGATTGGCGTGGCAGCAGTGAGAATGCCTCTCTGGGGACAGGGCACAGCTGGCAAGCAAATGCAGAATGTATGCACTACTATTCCAGTTCCAGCCTTTCCAGAGATCCGATTTTTTAACCTCACGCCTGGAGTGATTCTGACACACTTTAGTGCTGGAGAACTGCTGAACTATACTGTCCTGTTTCTAATAAGTAATATTGGTTCTCAGGAGACTCCAGTTGGGGGAAGAAGGAGGAATATGGATGCCCATATTCCTTACAGGAGTTGGCACCTATAAGAGTTGACAACTTCTCTCATCTTTGTGGTCACGTTCTTCACTGGACGGTGGCTCCACTCTCAGGAAGTGAGTCACAATTGGCTTGATTGGTTTAGACCTGGGCACAGGAGACAGTTCTGTCCAAAAAGACAGGCGTGGAGGGGTATGCTGGGGCTCCCGGCCAAGATTATCCTTGGTGATTGAGGGAGGCAAAGAGAAGAAACAACTCCCCTGCTGTCCTGCGGACACTGTTGTAAGAAAGGGTTGCCTGCAACTTAGGCAGTCATCTTGTGACCGAGAGGAAAGCTGATAGGTCAAAAATGGCAAGCAGAAAAAAGGAAAGAATGTGGTTTTTGCTGATGGAATTGAGATCTGAATCAATCAACTCTGAAGCTGCCCCTAGTGTGACTTTTTGTTGTGTGACAGGATGAAATTCCTCAATATTTAAAGCCTGCTGACTTGGTAAGGTTCTGTTTCTTGCTTTTGGAAGCTTCCCTAAACAAAGGGTTGGAGATGTACACCCAGGAGACGGGAGGAAGGAGGGATCAGTGGAAGAACCTGAGTCTAGAGCAGCAAGGCTAGGAACTCGTTGCATCTCTAAGGACATTCTTTGTGAGGCCAGACCTTCAGTATAGCACAGGAGTTAAAATTAAGGACTCCAGAATACCACTGCTTAGGTCCAAATCCCACTACTGCTATGTATTTGTGGTCACCTTGGTGCAAATTACTTAACCTCCAATTATTCCTGATCCACACATACAATGCAGACCATGATGGTACCAACTTAATAGAATTTAAGAACATAAATTAGTAATGAGAATCACTAGACAATACCTACCCCGTAATAAGTATTCCTTAAGTATTATGTATGAGGGGCATAAGGAGCCATGGTGGTGCAGTGATTAAGTGCTCAGCTGCTGACTGAAAGATCAGTGGTTCAAAATCATCAGCTGCTCCTTGGGAGAAAGATGGACATTCTGCTTTGGTGCAGTGTGACAGCCTTGGAAACCCTATGGGACAGTTCTCTTCTGTCACCGTGACTTGGAATGGACTTGATGACAGTGATTTTTTTGGGAGAGTTTTGATGAGGAGTGGCTTAGTCATCTAGTGCAACTATAATAGAAATACTACAAGTGGATGGCTTTAAAAGAAAAATTGTATTCTGACACAGTCTGGTGGGCTACAAGTCCAAAGTCAGGGCATCAGCTTCAGGGGAAGGCTTTCTCTGTTGGGTCTGGAGGAAGGTCCTTGTCGTCAGTCTTCCCCTGGAGTGGGAGCTTCTAAGGCACAGGGATCCCAGATCCTTTCCAAAGGAAGTGTTCTGTCCCCTGGTGGTGTGAAGTCCCCGGATCTCTCCACTAGCTTCTCTCTCTTATAGCTCAAGAGATTACCTCAAGGCACAATGTAGTCTTGCACACTGAGTCCTGCTCTACCAACACAGCCACTGCCCATCCTCCTTCATTAACCTCATAAAGGCAAGATTTACAGCATATAAGAACATCACCCGATACCAGGAACCATGGCCTAGCCGAATGCCTACATACAGTTTTGGGGGGACACAATTCAATCCATGACAGAGGGAGTAATACTTAGCAGCCAGTTTCATTTTTTTCCTTTATGTGCTGTAATTCTTTTTTAAAAGAAAATTAAACTTTGTTTTGGGATAATTAGAGATTCGCATGCAGTTGGAAGAGGTCATATGGAGAGATCCAGGATATTGACGTTCAGACAGTCTAGACACAGCACTTGTATCACCCCAAGGATCTCTCCTGTGGCTCCTTCCTAGCCACACCCACTTCTCCTGCCTTCAGTCCTTCCTTAATCCTTGGCAGCCACTCATCTGGTTCTGCTTCTGTAATTTTCTCATTTCCAGAAGATTATATAGATAGAGGAAACCCTGGTGGCCTAATGGTTAAGTGCTGTGGCTGCTAACTAACAGATCAGCTGTTCGAATCCCACCGGGCACTCTTTGGAAACTGTAGGGCATTTCTTCTCTGTCCTATGGGATTGCTGTGAGTTGGAATCGACTTGACAGCGGTAGGTTTTTTCATTTGGTTGTATAGATGGTGCTTCTAGGTTGCTGGCTTCTTCAGCTCTAAATCTGGAGACTGTCAGGCAAAAAGAAAACCTAGGAAATATACTGCCATGGTGTTCCTTGGGCCCTGAAGTCCCTAACTGGTCTGCTTTCTTCTCTTCATCTTTCAGAGTCTTCTTAACACTTATTTACAGTGCCCAGACATTTAGTTTATTTAATGGGAATATTAGGAAAAAGTATGCAGACTCAATCTTCTCAGAGTGGGAATTCTCCAATTTACTTTTATTATCCCAACACGTTAATGAAGATTAGAACATTTAGTTGGTTTTGTGTGGTGGTGTAATAAAAGAAAGTGTGTCCTTTGCTGCTCTTATTACTCCACCGAGATATGTGTAGATCAGTAGCATCGCCATCTCTAGGGAGTGGTGGGCCTTGATGAGCAGGGAAGGACTCGTTAGACCAAGGAAGAGCTAGCAGCGGTAGCATGGTGGATGTGCTTGTTTATCTACCCAACAGCAAGCACTCCCTTTCTCTTTTTCTATCTTAATAGAATCTTGGTCCTCTTGGTAACTGCAGTGTCCCCCTTGTAAAGGATAGGTCATGATTTGTGTGGCCCAACCATTGCTATCCTATTCCCCTTTACCAGATACTCACTTGCCCAGCGTGCTTTGCGGCTAGAAGTGGTGTATGACACAGATCTAAAGATGCTACAGGTAAGGAAGTTCTTCTGGAGTCTTTTGTGAGCATGTTTGTGTTGACATTGCCTTCTTCCTCTGTCCTGCGGGGGACAAAGGAGGGAGGATGTGAAGTCTGGAGGTCCAGTAGCCATCTAGTGACCTTGAGGTGACAAACCTAAGAGAAGGGCCAGTGGAATGGTACAGATGACCTCTTAGATTCCAAACATCATTAAGCTACTGATTGTACCTATCACCGTTCTCCAAGTTTCCTCTTGGAAAACCAGAAGTACATTTGTGGTTTAAACGTATGTTAGTTGGGTTTTCTGTTGCTTGCAGTCAAACATATCGTAACTGGTTCAAGTAGGGAAATGTTTGTGATGTAAAGAATCAGCTGCTGATGAAACAGTTCCAGAATGGACAGGACACAAATGGATCTTTCTCAAATATTTCAGAGAAAGCCGGCTCTTGAAGGAGAAGGGAGAAAGCAGGAATGTAGGTTTGGGATAATAAGGATATAAGAAATGATAAATTTTTAATAATAACAAATGTGAGCTGGGAATAGAGGGTGGAAGGCAGGGAAGGTGCAAAAGAAGACATTTGCATTCTCTTTGGGCTGAAGGGCACAGAATTGGAAATTGGCCCAATGAAAGTTCTGATTCAAGAGGACTGAGAGGAACTACAGTGGGAGACCTGTCCTCAGCAGCCCTCAAGGAGATGGGGAAAAAGGAGCAGAGAGCTCCTCAGGCTTAGGATTAGGAAAGCTACCAAGAGGATGTCCCCTTGCCCCCTATCAGCAGTAAGCACCTTAGTGATCTCATGTAATAGGAATGCCAGAAGTAGATGGCTCTGAGTCTGCTCAGAGTAGACTTAAACCCAAACCCTGATTCTGACTCATAGTGACCCTATAGGGCAGAGTAGAACTGCCCCATAGGGTTTCCAAGGAGTGCCTGATGGCTTCAAATTGCTGACTTTTTGGTTAGCAGCCACAGCACGTAACCACTATGCCACCAGAATTTCCAGAGTAGACTCAGACCTTCAGAAACATCAGGTAGCTTAGTCAGCTGCTTAGTTTCAACATAAAAAATGGCTTGGAAAACTGGAGTCTGTCCCTCATGTTCACTCAAGTCCGGGCGGTCTGGATTGAAGAGTAGGAGAGATTCTGAGACCTACTGGGAAAGGATACCCTGGTTGCACAGTGGTTAAGTTCTATGGCTGCTAACCAAGAGGTCAGCAGTTCAGATCCACCAGGCGCTCCTTGAAAACTCTATGGGGCAGTTCTACTCTGTCATACAGGGTTTCCATGAGTTAGAATCTTCTCGATGGCAGTGGGTTTGATTTATTAGGCAGTGACTAGTGACTTGAGGGATCTGCATCTACCCACATGTTGCCTGTGGGTAGAAATAGTGGAACTGTCACTCTCTGAAAAGGAGGGGTTTTGTAAAGTGGAGGAGCCTTGTGGTACAGTGGCTAAAGTGCTCAGCTGCAAACTGAAAGGCTGGTGGTTTGAATCTACCAGCTTCTTGATGGGAGAAAGATGTGATAGTCTGCTTCTGGAAAGATTTGCGGTCTTGGAAACCCTGCCCTATAGTCTCAGTGAGTTGGAACTGACATGCTGGTTTTGGGTTTGTAAAGTGGGGAGGGTGATTATTCTTTGAGATTTAAAATCTTTCCAAAGGAGAAACACTGTCACATTTAATCTTTCTTTCATCTTTTGCTTCCAATAATGCTTTTTTCTCATTGTGAAAGTAGTGTTTGCCCCTAAAGAAAATGTGGCTATTACTAAAAAGTAGAAAGTGAGAGAGAGAAAGAAAGAAAAACACTCCTAAGTCTGCATACAGGAATATATACTCTTCATTTTTGGTTATATTTATTTCTAGGCCTTTAAAAAACGTGTTATAAAACTTGAAATTTATACCATTCTCTCTATTTTTCCCTTTACATTGTGTTGGAGCAGTTTTCCTTGTTTTAATGGACTTTTGGTCAATATCTTTTAAAATGCTACTTCATAATATATCAAGTAGATGTACTACAATTTCCTGAATAGACTTTTCCCATTAGTTGGGAAATTAGCTTGTTTCCAGTTTTTCTCCATTAAAATTAATGCTTTATGAAATGAGACTCATAATGAGAACAACCGCAATCAGCATTCATTGAACCCTTCTTGTGCCAGATGCTTTATATTTTATATTTTTTGGGTTCTTACAACCTCATGAGACAGATGCTGTTATGGTTTATTTCATTTTCTTTTTATTATTGGACTTTAAAATAAAGCTTGTTTCTGTAAAAGCAAACCAAAGAAGAACCAAAGGGATATAAAGGAAAAGGCCAGAACACTTTCTGCCCTTTCGCTCCAGTCTTACCAATTCCATTCTCCGGAGATAATACTGTGTCTTCCAGAAATTTCTGTGCACATCCAAACACACAGACTGTGGTCTGCATTGTACTTTGGAACTTCCTGTTTGTCTTAGCAGCATATCTCTAATATGTTTTTGTGTCAGAATATACTAATTTATGAGCTAACCCATTAACCCATTGCTGTAAAAATCAGTTCTGACTCATAGCAACCCTATAGGACAAAGTAGAACTGCCCCATATGGTTTTCAAGGAGCAGCTGGTGGCTTTGAACTGCTGGCCTTTTAGTTAGCAGCTGTAGCTCACTGTAAGAGATATTTAATGTAAAATGTAATTGGAATGCAAGAAGGAAAGCACAGAAATTGAGGGAGAGTAAATACTTGAAGAAGTAATAGTTTTTAACTGTCTCTGAGCTAGTTATGCCCATTTTCATCTCATACTTAAAGAAATATGCCATGGCTTCAAAACCAATATGTGGCAAAGCTGAGATTTCAGCTCAGGTCAACAAGGCCAATGCCCTTAATCAAACTCTTTTTTTTTTTTTTTTAGAGCAAACTCCTATGAACTGCCTAGCATGAGCTGAACTGTGTTCTAAGCAGTTTGCCTGTATTTCTATGAAGTAGGCATTGCCCCCACTATGTATTTTAGTAGGTGTCCCTGGAAGGTGCAAATGGCCAGCATGCGTGTGCCTGCTAAAGGAGAGGCTGGTGGTTCAAGTTCACCCAGAGGCACCTCCAAAGAAAGGCCTGGCGATCTACTTCCAAAAAAAGTCAGCATAGGAAACCCTATGGAGCACGCCTCGGCTCTGATACAATAAGTTGGGACTGAGTGAACCGCAATGAATTGAAGGAGTGCGTCACTTGCCGTTTTGTCCTTGAGATGATCTGGAGCCTTCCACCAGGGGGTGCACCTGGACCTTTGTGTAAGGCAAGGAACTGAAGCTGGATGAGAGGAGGCTGACTTTCTTTTGGTTCCCTGGCACGACAGCTTTGGTCCAGCAAAGCAAGGACTGCCTCAAAAGAAGAAATCAAAAAACCCAACCCACTGCCATGGTGTCAATTCTGAGCAATGGAAAATGCAGAACAGAATTTCAAATTCTCATGGATTCCAGACTTCCTGGAGCCATGGAGGCTGGATGAACCTCCAAAACAATTTCCTTGAGGCCATCTTTAAACCTGAAGCAAAAATGTCCTTGGAAGCCTTCTTAAAACCAAACAATAATTTATCTTAACTGGTAAAGAATGTCTGCTTTGAATTGAGCATTATGTTTTTTTAAGAACTGTCTATATGGGACAAACCCTGGTGGCATAATGGTTAAGTGCTGTGGCTGCTAACCTGTGGATTGGCAGTCTGAATCAGACGGGCTGTCCTTGGAAATCCTGTGGGATGGTTCTGCTCTGTCCAGTGTGGTCGCTAAGACTTGGAATTGACTGGACAACAATGGGTTTGGTTTTTTGGTTTTTGGTTTTTAACATGGGACCAAAGTTGCCGTATAAGCAGCTTATAAACAAGGTGCCATATAAACAACTGCAACTCAGAAGATTAGATAGGAACTTTAGGGGGAAGTGTGTTTATGCTATTGGGGGAAGAATAACCCAGAAGAGGAGGGTGAGAGTGGCTGGACAACTGCAAGAATGTAATCCATGGCACTGAATTGTACATGTGTGATTTACTGTGTATCTTCTCAGGAACAACAAAGTAAAAAAGAAAAAAAAATTTAAAAAGGGAGTGATTTGCCTAGAAGAGTGGTGCAAAGATCCTTCCTGATTGTCTGAGGGAGAGGGAATCAAGCCTGGAGTCTGGCTGATCTTTAGAAAGGGATGCTGTGTGGTGGGTTGCGGACATACTTCTCTCCAAATGTGTCCTGAGTCTGCCCTCACTCAACAGCCTTCTAATTGGGCAATAAAAGGCTTTTGGGCTATAAGTGTGGTTTCTGGGGATGGCCTCCAGCATGTCCCTTTTCTCTGGAGTTGCCTCAGCAGCCATGTCAATACCACATAACCTTAGACCTGACCAAGGTGGTGCTGGGAGTGATGGAAGGTTGCACCATAGGGAGGAAGCCTGAACATTCCTGGCTCCCGCTGTCCCCACCTTCCCTTGTGGCTGACCTAGTTGAGGTCTGGTTGGTCAAGCTCTGGTTGGATTATGTAACATACTCCAGTATTTAAACAGCAGGTCTTTTTTTTTCCCCACCTCCCAACTCTTTTTAAGCCAGTCAAAGTTAGTTTCTATTAATGTTAAAAACTACAAAAGGAAAACCCTGAATTAATATTAATTAGGATAAGTTCTGTGGACAAAATATAAGAAAGGATCAGGCATATTATTGAAAGTCATAAAGTCAATAAAAGGTAAAAATCATAAACTTATAAGGACAACCGGCACCTAGAAAAGGGTCTATTGTGTGTTGTTGTGAATTGCTGTCAAGTTGGCTCTATTACATGGTAGGCTTAGGCATAACAGAATGAAATCTTATCAGTCCTGCCCATTCTTCATAATTATTAGTATGTTTGAGTTCACCTGGTAAGTACTGTCTAGTGCCTTCCATTTATTTAAGGGTCTGCCTTCCAGCATTGCATAGGGCAATATTCTGTCGTGACCTAAAAGGTTTTATTAGCTTGATGTTCAGCATTGGATTGCCAGGCCTTGCTTCCTGGTTTTAGCCTGGAAGCCCCACTGAAACCTGTTCTCCATGGGTGACTCTGGTGGTATATGAGATACTGATGCCACAGCTGCCAACATTATAGCAACATGCAAGCCACCACAGTATGCCAAAGTGTGTAAGTTCTCCAATAGTTATTGACCTACAGAAGGTGGAGTGGGGAAGAGAAGGAAGAGGATGAACGGAGTTAAATGCCACTTCTTTCACAGTAATGGAGACAATGTAGTTTCAGGCTGGTAAATCCAGACATAGAAGCTTAACCATGTTATTAAAATTATGGTGTTAACACCTGGATTAAAACAAAAAAAGATCCAGGAGTGGGAGACTGTTTTTCTACCTCTTTCTAAACACTGTGAATTTTCAGCCTTTTTTGTGTTTTGTCAAGGGACCCAGATCTCTCTGCAATAGGCTGAGACTGGGGCAAACTCATTACCGTTGAGTTGTTTATGACTCACAGCACTCTTCTAGGACAGAACAGAACTGCCTCACTGGGTTTCCAAGGCTGTAATGGTCACGGAAGTGGACTGCCACATCTTGGTGCCACAGAGTGAGCTGGTGGCTTTAATCCTCCCACCATTCAGTTAGCAGCCAAGCTCTTGTAACCACGGAGCAACCAGGGATCCTTGACTTCTGAGCAAGTGGGCTCCCAGTCCAGGATTCCTGCCGTTCCCTTGTTGCGCGGTGCATCCTACCAGAAGGGGGCGCTGTTTTAAAAAATTATACAGAGGTGCTTACTGGCTGGTAGCCACCTTGCGTTTGTCAATTGACAGGGGAAAACGGTATCTCATTAGTGTTTTAATGTGTGTTTCCTTATTTGTGTGGGAGAACGAACATTTTCGCCTACGTTTATAAGCTATTTGTATTTTTTCTCTGACTTGCCTTTTTATGTCCTTTGCAATAATGAAATAGTGTCATCTTCCCTACAGTACTTTTTTTTTATCTGATTGCATTATTACTCAGCTTCTTCATCTAGTTTATTTTTGCACAGTAGATCTGTCTTAAGTTCTTTTCCTTTTCCCCTTCCTCCTTTTCTTCCTCCGTTATTAGATCTGCAAATCCCTCCTGATAATCCTAACACTCACATTGTGTCTTTTGCAGCAACGTTATGTGAAGTATGCGTTAAAAAAAAGGGAAGCTGCCACAGAATCCCTTCTGACTCATAGTGTGCCTATATGACAGAGTAGAACTACCCCATAGCATTTCCAGGGAGCAGCAGGTGGATTCGAACTGCTGGTCTTCTGGTTAGCAACCAAGCTCTTAATGACTGCCTCGGCAGGTCTCCAAGTTATACACAGAGATGATAGTAATATACCTTATAGGAATCCCTGGGGGGTGCTATGGTTAGTTAACACACTTGACTGCTAACTTATAGGTTGGAGGTTTGAGTCCACTCAGAGGTGCCTTGGAAGAAAGAACTGGTGATCTACTTTAGGAAAAAAACAACTGTTGAAAGCCCTGTGGAGTATAGTTCTATTCTGACACACATAGGGGCACCATGAGACAGTAACTGTCTTATTTTTTCCCTAAAATATACCTTATATCAGTGTCAAATATAGAATAACCAATTCCTGTAAACCACACTTCCTTTCTTTTGGCTCTTCTTCAGACCCTCTAAACCCTCCTGTTCGCTTAAATCTTTGCAGCAAAAGCCAAGAAGTCTTGGAGATTATTCTACCTTCCTCCTCTGCCATACACCACCTCAGGGACAAGGAGTTTCAGACTTGACTTCTTGCTCACTCAGGTAGGGGGTTGACCGTGGGGAGGGGTAAAGCATATAAAATCCTCAAATTAAGAATGTCCCTCAACTGCAGTTGTATAACATAGAAACTATTCTGGAAGAACCTTAATCACATATTTACAACTGGTCGAGTAAGGGGAGGGATTGTATTTCTTATTTTGTATATAAGAAACACATATATCTGAAATATGGATATATATATATGCACACACACGCGTGCATACACACAAAGCCCCATTGCCGTTGAATAGATTCCAATTCATAGTGATCATGTAGAACAGAATAGAACTGCCCATAGTTTCCAAGGAATGTTTGGTGGACTTGAACTGAGTTTTTGATTAGCAGCCATAGCCCTTAACCACTAGAGCCACCAGGGTTTCTCTCTCTCTCTCTCTCTCTCTCTCTCTCTCTGTGTGTGTATGCACATATAGAGAGAGAATCCTTGTGGTGTGGTGGTTAAGAACTTGGCTGCTAACTGAAAGACTGACAGTTCAAACCTACCCAGTGGCTCCTGAGGAGAAAAGACCTAATGGTCTGCTTCCATAAAGACTACAGTCAAGAAAACCCTCTGGGGCCATTCTGTGGTGTCATGTGGGGTCACTGTAAGTCAGAATCCAATCTGTGGCACTTAACAACACATTTATATATTCGCTTTACACAGTTGAATGTGTTACCTACAGACTTTGATGCCTTTAACGATGTGTCTTGGAAATTGTTTAATATTAAAAAAAAACCCTGTTGCCGTGGCATTGGTTCCAAATCATGGTAACCATGTAGGACAGGGTAGAACTGCCCGCAGGGTTTCTGAGGCTGTTGTCTTTATGGAAAGCAGACTGCCACATCTCTGTCCCTCAGAGTGAAAGGTGGGTTCGAACCACTGAGCTTCCAGTCAACAGACAGTCACGTAACCACTCTGCCCCCAAAGTTCGTTTGTGTAATATCCAAACCCATTGCCATTCAGGTGATTCCTAGTAATAGTCACCTTATGGGACCAGGGAGTGCCTGGTGGATTCAAACTGCTGACCTTTTGGTTAGCAGCCCTAGCACTTAACCACTATACCACTGGGATTTCTTGTTTTAATATCAGAGCCCATAAGAATTGACCTCATTTAAAAACAATGGCTCATTTTCTGTTGTACCGAGCTCTGTAATAAAATGAACCTTAGATTAGATTACTTGAGATTGTTTCCTGTTTTGCTGTTACAATGTTAAAAGAAGTAACCTTGAGTAGGTATCTTTACCCAAATTTGAGGGTGTATCCAGGATAAATTTCTAAAACTAGAATTTCCAGGTCAAAGTTACTTTTTCTTTTTCTTCTGTATTTCTAATTTTTGATAGGTCTTTCATAATTTCCACTCAAAGAAGTTGTACAAATTTACACTCACACCAACAGTGTGTGAAGGTGTCTATTTTAATCCTTCCTTTTCAACCTCCTCTTTTGTCAAGCTTTTTAATCCTTGTGGTTTGATGGGTGAACACTGGTGTCTCATTGTGTTTGTTTAATCAGATACGAAATTGAGCCTTAATATATTAATAAACAACTTAGGAAATACACACACACACACATACACACACACATATATTTTTTTTTCCCCTGGAAACTGCCTATTCTTATTCTTGTCTTTGCCAGCTTTAAGTTACTATGGGGATCTTGATCTTCCTCTTACTAATTTTAAAATTTCTTTCTGTGTTAGGAAGATCAGCCTATGGCTTGTTACATGTGTTATATCTTTCCTAGTTTGCAGTTTGTCTTTTAATTTTTTTAGTATCCTTTTTGCCCTTCAGAAATTTAAAAATTTCCAAGATGGTAAAACACTGTCCCCCCTTTTTTTATTAGTATTTTCAGCTCTTTATATTTTTTATTGCAAGATTTTTGTTTTACCTGGAATTTATTTTTACATAAGGAGTGAGGTAGGGATTCAGCTCCTCCCTCCCCCCTGCAGTTGAATCTGGCTGGGTACCTAATATCGTTTACTGATTAAACCTAACTTCTCCCCACTTACTTGAAGTACCACTTTTTCTTATATAGGGGTTCAATAATAAGGACATCACCAGGAAGTCTTGACTGACTATAAATTCTGAGATTCTGGCAAGTTCTTTGTTTTTCTGGCCGACATCTTTATCTTTAAGAAGGTTGAGGAAGTATCTAGAGGAACTGTTGCCCTGGGCCTAGTTCAGACCAATCAGGCAGAAAGAGCTGAAGAGGGGAAGTGACAAGAGCCTTGGTAGAAGGCGCCTATGTCATTCTAAGCATCCTGTCTGCCTCCTATCACTTTGGTTAGCCACATCCCCTCCCCCTCAGCTTATCCAGCCCAGTAGGGAACATCCCTTGTGGTCAGCTCACACAGCAGCCTGGCTCTGTCTGTAGGAGCAGGAAGTGTGACAGGCAACTTCCCCAAATGTGCTGTCCGTTCTCTGCACATGCTTTTCCCTTTGCCTTCCACACTTGATGTCACCTCTTTGCCTAAGTTATTTCTTTTCATCCTTTAGGGTTCAGTTTCAAGGTTACCTGCAACGCAGTGTGAAGCCTTCCCTGATGTCTGAACTGGATGCTCCTTGTGGGTCAGAGTAGAATTGTGTCCTACAGAATTTTCAATGACCAGTTTTTCAGAAGTAGATCACCAGCCCATTCTTCTGAGGGTGCCTCTGGGTAGACTTAAACTGACAACCTTTTGGTTAGCAGGCAGATGTGTTAACCATTGGCCCCACTCAGGGACACCCTGGATGCCCCACCACACCAAACCCACTGCCTGCAAGTTGACTGTGACTCATACTGACCCTATAGGATGGAGTGAAACTACCCCAGGAGGGTAACAAAGCTGTCAGGCTTATGGAAGTTGACTGCCACATATTTCTCCCATACAGGAACTGGTGGTTTGCAGCTGAGTGCTTTAAGCAGTGTGCCACCAGGGCTCCTGAGATGTTCCACAGTATCTGCTGTTTCTTTAATCCTTATCCAGTCCTTTATCCAAGCCTGATGGGGTGGAGAAGCTATACAAATCTAGGGACGCGATGATCTAGAAAGTGCCCTGGAGTAATTTCTGTGTGATGCTCTTGTTATCTGCCCGGGGATGAGGACTGGCTACATAATTTGTGGGGACCAGTACAATGTGAAAATGTTAAAAAAAATTCTTAGAACTTCCGAGATGGCTACAGCAACATAGCATGGTCCTGTATAACTGCATAGATCACATGTCCACTGTAGCAGGTTGACTGTTTGCTCCCCAAATGTATGTCTACGTTCCAGTAGCTAGAGTCTGTGAATGTCACCTTATTCAGAAACAGCATCCTTCAGATCTCATTATATTAAAGATCTTGAAATTAGATCATTCTGGATATCTAGGGTTGATACTAAATCCAATGACAAGTGCCCTTGTAAGAGACAGAAGAGAAGACACAGACAAAAAGAAGGTAAGTATATTAAGACAGAAGCAGAAGCTGAAGGGATGCAATTACAAGAAATCCTATCAAATACTAGAAGCTGAAAGGAGCAAAGAGAGATTCCCCTCTAGGACCTCCAGAGGGGGAGTGGCAAGGCCAACATCCTGATTTTGGTCTCTGGGCTTGTAGAGCTGTCAGAGAATAAATTTCTGTTGTGTGAAACCACTCAGCTTGGTGGTAATTCATCTCAGCAGCTACAGGAAACTAATACACCCTTGAAGTCAGCTCTGCCCGGGAGATTTGCTGAAATGGTAAGGGGCTGGGGGAAAGAAAAGGCTGTCTTTTCTTTAGGGTTACTAAGCCAAGAGGACTAAGCTTGGAGCTGTTAGGGCCACTACACTGGGTGAAGCCAATGCTGAGGAGCGTAGAGCTCAGAGAGGGAGAGGTTACTTCCTGAGGACACTGTTGGGGAACATGCACCAGTCTATACCTGAAGACCACGACTGATAACATCCTAACTACAATTTAGATTCCAGACAGTCCAGAAAAAATTAGGATTTCACACTTTAGGGCTGGAAAGGAAGCAAGTCCAGGAGAACTGGGAAGTGCTGTCAATGGCAGAAGAAACAGACAGAGGAGACACCCAACAAAGGAGCCCTCTACGAGGTCAGATTTTCAGAGGACCTGTCTGAAGGATAGGAAGGACCAGTAGGCAATGACATGGACAGAGCAATGCGTGAGTCACCTAGAGGAGTGTGAGGACCTCTAAAGCTGTGTCAGAGCTTAAGCAGCAAACAAGGTCACATGAGCTCCTTGGTTATGTTGGAAGGATAGTGCTAGGGGAGGAGGGCTTGCTAGTGCTGTCTTGTGTGTTGGAGGAAAGAGAAACTGCTCTGGGGGCACTCAGGGAGTCTAGCTGAAGATTTATGAAACTGGGGACTATTTTGAGCAAAGTCTCTAAGGAGATGGGCATGTAATCCAGAGCCTGGATGAGTGTGGAAGAGGATGAGGGAGCACTTTGGATTTTATGTATTGGTGTGGCTATCAGGACTGGAGTAAGATATTTAGGATCATGAAACACTATTCCAATATGTAATAAAAACTCCAATGCTGCTGAATCATAAAAGATGTATAGGATACCTTTTGCTCTTCCTCCGCATCCTCTAGTTTTTAGCTGCCGTTGGGTTGATTCCAGCTCATGGTGACCTTATGTACAACAGAATGAAATGTTACCTGGTCCTACATGTCATCCTCACAATGACCAGCTTGTTGAAATCCATCACCGTAGCTGCTGTGCCATCTCACAGAGTATCTCTAATGCCTTCATTAGTCTTCTCCTTCTCCAAGCATGCTGTCCCTTTCCAGCAGCTGATTCCTCCCAGTGACCTCTCCAAAACAAGCAAGTTGGATGATGTTCTGCTGTGATCCATAAAGTTTTCATTGGCTAATTTTCAGATCGTTAGGCCTTTCTTCCTAGCCTCTGTTAGTCTGACAGTTCTGCTGAAATCTGTCCATTGTGTGTGACCCTGCTAGTGTTTGTAATGCTGGTGGCATATCTTCCGGCATCATAGCAACATGTAAGCCACCAGAGGGTGACCACCTGTCAGGTGGTAGTCTATGCCATAGGATCCAGTTTTTAATTCCAGTCTTTTACTGTGGCACCTAACTATGCATAGAAGGGGGTTCTTCACAGTACCTTCAAAGGGCCTCGGCAGGACGGAGCCCGAGTTTCCTGCAGTGGTGAGCAACTTAGTGACATCTCACTGGATTGTCTCTTACACCATCTCTGTTTTGCTCATTTCAGTTCTCCCCTTCCTTCGAATTGCCACCTGGATTAAACTGGTTGCATGTTTGTCTCAGCTCTGATTTTTGCAGAAACCTTGGTGACATAGTGTTTAGGTGTGACAGCTGCTCTCCAAAAGGTTGGCAGTTCAAATCTAGCAGGCACTGCTTGAAAACTCTATGGGGCAGTTGTACTCTGTCCTATGGGGTCACTATGAGCTGGAATCAACTCAACAGCATTGGGTTTATTTTGTTTTCTTTTTTTGAGGATAAGACAATAAAGAAAAAAAACCCTGCAAACCATTGTCATCTAGTTGATTTCAACTCAGAGCAATCCTATAGGACAGAGTAGAACTGCTGCGTAGTGTTTCCAAGGAGCAGCTGGTGGATTCAAACTACTGACCTTCTGGTTAGCAGCCAGGCTCTTAAATGCTGTGCCACCAGGGCTCTGCATCAGATGATAGATGTTGGGAAGTCCACCCCAGTTGTAGTTTTATCCTATTTCAGTGCTTCTGTAGTCAGTGTTAGTACCACCGCCGCTGCTCCCCTGAGGTTATTCAAGAATGGAGAGAAGCAGTCTCAGGGCAGCTTTCAGACAGGGCAGAGAGAAAGCAGAATGAAATTGGAGCTCAGTTCTGTTGTACATAGGGTCACTCTGAGTCAGAATTGACTTGATGTCACCTAACCACAACAACAGCAAAGGACATACAGAGAAGATGCAAAGAAATGGACCGATGTGACAAATTTAGAGCCCCATTGCCGAGAGAGGTACAACACTGGGAACAAAGGAGGGAAGAAACCTCCTCCTCCTTTCTTCATTGGGCGGATCACACTTGGAAGGCTGTGTCTCAGCTCTGAGTTCTATACTTTAGTAAAAACAATGAGAGATTGAAGCATGTTTATTAAGAAAGGTCAACTAGGATATATAGGGACTTGGTAGCCAAAATGCAGGGGAACACAAGAAGTCTGATTTGCAGAAAAACTGTTAGCAACAAGGGGGGCGTAGGCAGGACATAAAGGTTGCTTTCCAAAGTGTGGAGGATTGTCACAGGAAAAAAAAATGGGTGTATCTCAGGAGTGAGAGCTAATTAAGGGAGGTTTAGGGAGACCTGGATTTAGCTCAACAAAAAGGGAAACTCTAACTTGGAGGGTGGCTGCCTTTTGTCATCCAGAGGATCCAGATGCCTGAGGCAATGAAATCAAAGGCTCTTAGCTTGAGTCATTCCTTCCTCCATTCCACTCATTCCTTCAAACTGCTGAGCAGCTCGAATTCATAGGCAGGTCTCCCTCACAGAGAACTGTACTGAACATATTGTGAGAGCCATATATACACCACAGCAGCAAGAACCAATAGCATCACTGAGTCATTCAGGATACTCTGTAAGCAACAGAAAAGGGCTCTTGTTAAGTCAGGCAAAAATAGGTAAGACAGAAGATCAGATTTCTGTGACCGAGATCACAGTAGAGGGTTCTGGACAGAGCCGGAGACGAATGCACCACAAAGTTCTAGCTCACATACTTCCTGGTCTGACAGACACTAGGGACACCTCAAGAGTGTGGTCCCCAGCAAAGCCTTTTAACTCAGTACTGAAGTCACTTCTGAAGTCCAGCCCTCAGGCAAAGACTAGGCAGGAACGTAAGACAAAACAAGACCAAATGGGCATGCCAGCCCGCAGCAAGGGTGAAAGGGCTGGAGGGGACAGGAAAGCTGATAATGGGAGCCCAAAGATGACAAGGAGAGACTGTAGACATGTTGTGGGGTTGGCAACCAATGTGACAAAACAATGGTTTAATGATAAACTAGTTTGCTCTGTAAATCTACACCTAAGCATGCACGCACGTGCGCCCCGCCCCCCAAGGTCAGTCCTCACGTCAGGAACCGGGGCAGTTCTGGGGATATTGGAAGCAGGAACAGATGGGCCTCTATGGTGCACACCTGTACATGCATGCGTAAGACCTACACTCAAACTGCTGTAGAATCTCCTTCACAAGAAGCCAACTCCACAACCTAATCTTGTTGCAACCTGGCTCCCTATGAAGATAAATTCTCTTCTTTCCTATTAGCAACCATAGTTGTTTGTATAGTTGGCACTCACAACACAATGGATGACAGCTCTGTGATCTCAGCTGCAACCACATGTGCCATGTCTCAAACTTGATCATCAGCCAGAGCTGCTCTATTAGAAAAGTAGTAAAATAGATACTTCCACTACTGATCATAGATGTCTGTCTGTTTTTCCATCTCTTCCACACCTCAATTTCCATTTAAACTCTTTTTCAACCTCAGCAAGGTCACTGGTCCCTCCATACCTCTAGGTTTCACTTCTCTCCGTAGCTGGGAGCTTGTGGTCAGTCAGATGACCAATAGCTCTAATTCCCTCACCCGCTGCCCTTCTGACCATCCATTTTCTCAGTTCCTATTTCCAGACTGTTCAGAATGACTCTTGGGCTTTATGAAAACTTCTTGGTTTCCATCTGTTATGTAAAAACTGCGGTGTCTGGGCATAAGGTCCGGTGTGTCTCCAAGAAACCAAAGAAAGACTTGGGACCAGTGATTAAGCCATGTGGCTATTTGTGGGAAGTTACACATTGGGTGCTGGGCCAGCAGCTGGACCCAGGTTGTACTTCCTTTCTGTGTAACAAGGAGTACAATCTCATATACCCTCTGGCTGGGCTAGCATTTACTGCTTTTTCTATTAAGGCCCACTGGTGCCACTGTGGAGGCCTTGGTGGCATGGTTGTTAAGTGCTATATCTGCTAATTAAAAGGTTGGCAGTTCAAACCCACGAGGTGCCCCTTATAAAGTCTATGGGGCAGTTCTACTCTGTCCCCTAGGGTCACTATGAGTCAGAATTGACATGACGACAGTTGGTTTGGTTTCATTTGGTGCCACTGTTCTCAGAAACGGTTTGTCCAGGCCCAGGTGTTTCTCTTCTTGTTGACAAGGTGTTCTGGACTTTTCCCCTGGCCCAGTCATGCTGCTCCCAGCCCATTGCTTTAGCTCCAGTTTATTCCCGTGTTCATCCCCAGGGTCATAGCTTGAATGGTATCCCCCCAAAATATGCGTAGGAATTTGGCTGGGCCAGGATTCCCTGTATTCTGTGATTGCTGTCCATTTTGTGATTTTCTGATGCTGTAAATCCTAATCTCTGTCTGTGGTTAACAGAGTGGATTATGTTAGAGAGGATTAGGATCCAGAGCTGAGAGAGGGAAAGGCCTTCCCCTGGAGTGGACACCCTGAATATGAACTTGTAACCTACTGGACTGTGTAAGAATAAACCTTCCTTTGTTAAAGCTATCCATTTTGTGGTATTTCTATGAGAGCAGCACTAGCTGACTAAAACACCCAGCATGCACTGGGAAGAGCAAAACTGACTCCATTTGGAGGAGATGTATTGACAGAATAGTATTACCTTACACCATCCTTCTTGTTATTAGGTGCATTGAGCCTGTTCCAACTGTGTACAAGAGTGAAACACTACTTGGTCCTGCACCGTCCTTACCATTGTAGCCGTGTTTGAGCCCATTGTTGCAGACATTATGTCAGTTCATCTCACTGGGGGGTCTTCCTCTTTTTTGCTGACCTGCTACTTTACCAGGAAACCCTGGTTGCCTAATGGTTAGAAGCTATGTGTAGATCCACTGTATCCTATAGGGTTGCTGTGTGCTGGAATCTACTCAATGGCAACAGGTTTTTGTTTTGTTTTTCCTAACTTATCAAGTGTGGTAGAAGGAGGGACTGGTTCCTCCTGATAATGTGCCTAAAGTATGAGGACTGCCAATTAAGTTCGTGAACCCATCCTAGAAAAACTGTTGCACAAACCTTGTTGCTGAACATCACTACTGTCATCTTTGAAGTACTCCCCTTGGGAAGCTATGCACTGATGCCAGTGCCTAGTCTACTCCTCAAAGCAATTTTGGAACTCTTTTTCTGGAATGGCCATCAGAGCTGTTGTCGTATTACCGTTGATGTCCTGAGTGTCATCAAAATATCTTTATTTTTTCCTTTATCTTTGGATAAAGAAAAAAGTCACTGGGAGCCAAACTGGGTGAGTAGGGAGGGTGTTCCAATACAGTTATTTGTTTACTGGCTAAGAACTCCCTCACAGATAACTATACAGTTAAGTTCACAAACTCACCACCATACCACTGTGCACAATGGCCATTCCAGAAAGAGTTCCAAAATTGCTTTAAAGGTTAGACTGGCATCTGTGCATAGCTTCCCGACAGGAGTACTTTGAAGGTGACCATAGTGATATTCAGCAATAACGTAAGTAACACTTAACATCAATTTAGGTTTGCGGACTTAATTGTCAGACATCATACGTGATCTGGAGTCTCACCAGCCTTGCTTCTGAGAAGAATTCTGGCTGTATGTCTTCCAAGACAGATTTGTTCTTCTGGCAGTCCGTGGCATATTCAGTATTCTTTGTCAGTATCATAAGGAGCCTGGTAGTGCAGTGGTTAAGAGCTTGGCTGCTAACCAAAATGTTGGCTGCTCCACAGGAGGAAAGATTATAGACTAGAAAACCATATGGGTCATCATAAGTTAGAATTGACTCTGTGGCAATGGGTTTCCATCCTTAGCTTGATCTTTATGCTGATCCACAATCCCTTTATAAATCCTTGATTATTTTCTTTCCCATGACATAAGCCTTCACCATTTTCCTTAAGCCATTACCCAGTTGTGTCTCTTCATTCCCAAGAGATGGGTTTACTTGACAGAGAAAATACATGCTAACAAACTAACCAATCTAAGTTTCCCTCTTTTCCATTTTCAAACTTATCTGTGTTCTCCCAGTTTCTTAACATCCTCACTCCATTCTCAGAGGACAAGGATCCCACCTCGTGTCCAACAATAAACATTCCATCCCTTCTTTCATCATATTTCCTCCCCAGGGACCTTGGAGAGGTCAGCAAAGAACTCCTCTGGTCTCTGCATTTCATTCCTCACCTGACGTTGCTTGTTGTCTCTCCATCCTACAGATCAGCATTTCTTCACCATCTGAAAAATAAAGATCCTGCAAACTCTGTTTGCCATTGCCTCAAATCACAACTGTGTCACACTCCATATAGTCGCTGAACCTCTTGAATGAGTATGTTTGAAAAATGCTTATTTTGAGGTAATTGTAGATTCACAAGCAGCTGTAAGAAATAGAGTAGAGAGAGCTCATATATTCTTCTCCCAGTTTTATCCTGTGTAACTATAGTGAAATGTCACAACCTGTCTCAGGCTGGTTTTCCAGGGAAGCAAAAACCAATGAAGTGTGTACATATGTACATATATAAAACCGCCAAAGTCACTGTTGTTGGGTTAATTCTGCCTCATAGTAACCCTATATATTTATAGAGAGATTTGTATAAAGGAGATAGCTCATGCAATTGTAGAGGCTGAAACGTTGCAAGTCCTGGGTCAGAATACAAACCTCACGCAGCTGTGGAGGTGGTGAACTGAAAGGAAGCAGATCAGAGAGCAAAGTTCTTGCTCAGAGGCTGTGAAGGTCAGCAGATCCCAAGACGGCAGGTGAGACTTCAGGGTTCCGCCTGATTCATTTAGCTGCAGAGGCTGGAAAGCCCAGAATCAGCAGATCAGGGAACTGGACCCTTACCTACAGGCTGTGAAGATGATGGATCCTAAGAGCAGCTAGCCCAGGTCCTAAGAACTGGATGTCAGTAGCCAAGGGAGTGACAGCTGCCAGATCAACAAGCCAAAACCTTGGCAAAGTGAGCAGACAGGAAGTAGGTGGCGGAAGTCAGAGAGATTAAGGCTGAGGGGCAGTGAGCCACCTCAGGCTCTGCCACTGCTGGTACCGCAGCACAATTCCCTCATGACAGTGAGCATGACATTATACAACTGCCAAAATGCTGAGAATCATGGTCCAGTCAAGTTGACACACAGTCTTAACCATCACACAACCAGAATATCATTATCTGATACAGTCAACTTATCTATTCAGATTTTACCAGTGTTACATGTACCGGTGTGTGTATTTAGTTCCATGTGTTTAGATCCATGTGACCATCATAGCCAAGATACAGGACAATTCCATCCACTACACAGATCCCTGTGAGAAGCATTTATAGTGACAGTTACCTGCCTCCTTGCCCCGTCTCTGCCCTTAGCAGCCACTAATATGCTCTTCATTTCTGTAACTTTGTCATTTAAGGAAGGTTATTATATAGAATCACCGAGTTGAAATCAGCTTGGGCACACATTACAATAATGTTATATAAATGGAATTGTACAGTATGTAATCTTTGGTATTGACCTTTTGATTTCACATTAGCCAAGCCAAGTGCTGTCTCTTGATACATACATCTAGTTGTTGTGTATATCAATAGTTCATTGCTTTTTTATTTCTGAATAATACTCCTACTGCACTCCTACATCATGGACATAGTACAGTTTGCTTAGCCACTCTCTTGCTGAAGCACATTTGGGTTGTTCCCAGTTTGGTGCTATTAGAAATAATGCGGCTGCAAACATTTGTGTATGAGTTTTTTTGGGAACCTAAGTTTTAACTACTCCAGGATAAATGCCTCCAAAAGCAGTTTCTAGGTTCACGTGATAAATGTGTATTTAATTTTATAAGAAACTGCTGTACTTTTTCCCAGAATAACTGTGCCATTTTATGTTACCATCAGCAATGCATGAATGATCCAGTTTCTCTGCATTGTTACGAGCATTTGACATTATCATGATTTTTTATTTTAATGATACTTAGATGTGTGGTGAAATCACGTGGGGTTTTACTTTGCATTTCCCTAATGGCTAATGAGCTGAAATTGACTCGATGGCAGTGGGTTTGTTTTTTGGTTTTATGGCTAACAATGTTGGGCATCTTTTTGTGTGCTTATTTGTCATCTGTATATCCTCTTCAATGAAATGTCTTTTGTCTTCCTTTCTAATTGGGTTGTTTGTCTTTTATAGTTGAGCTTTGAGAGTTCTTTGTATATTCCACATACCAGTTCTTTGTTGGATATGTGATTTGCAAATGTTTTCTTCCAGTCTGTAACTTGTCTTTTCATCCTCTCAACAGGTCTTTGCAGAACAAATCTTTTTTTAATGATGATAACTACTGTGGTAATGTATGTATAACATTCAGTTTTCCATTTTAACCACAGTTAATTCAGTAATATTAATTACATTCACAATATTGTGTCATCATCACCACTGCCTCTTTCTAAAACGTTTCAGTCATCCCAAATAGAAGTGTTACCTGTTGTCTCAGTCACCTTATGCTGCTGTAACAGCAGTGCCATAGGTGGATTGCTTTAAGAAAGAGAAATTTATTTTCTCACAGGCTAGCAGACTACAAGGCCAAATTCAGGGCGTCAGCTCCCGGTAAAGGCTTTCTTTCTCTTTTGCATCTGGAGGGAGGTCCTTGTCATCAGTCTTCCCTTGGTGTGACAGCATCTCCCCATAGGAATCTTGGGTCCAAGGACACACTGCTCCTGTTGTTGCTTTCTTAATAGTATGAAGTTTCCAACTCTCTGCTTTCTTCCCTTTCCTTTTCTATCTTGTAGGATAAAAGGTGATACAAACTGTACCTCAGGGAAACTCCCTTTACACTGGATCAGGCTGGTGACCTTAGTAATGGTGTTACAGTTCCATCCTGATCCTCTTTAACTTAATCTATGTTGCCCTATTAACCATAGGGAGAGATCAGGATTTACAATACAGGAAATTTACAGAATGGAGAAGAAACTCACAATACTGGGAATCATGGCCCAATCCACTTGCTATGCACATCTTTTGGGGGGGACACAATTGGATCCATGGCACCTATTAAACAATCACTCCTCTTAACCCCTTTCCCCCAGCCTCTGGATAAATCACTAATCTACTTTTGTCTCTATGAGTTTGCCTATTTGAGATAATTCATATAGTGAGATCATATGGTATTTGTCATTTTGTTTCTGATTTACTTCACCTACAAAGTGTTTTTAAGGTTCATCCATGTTACAGTATGTTTCAGAACTTCATTTCTCTGGATGGTTGAATAATATTCCATTGTATGGATATACTACATTTTGTTTACTGTTCATCTGTTGATGGCCATGTGGACATTCTTTCCATCCTTTAGCTATAATAAATAATGCTGTGATGAACCCTGGTATATAAGTACCTGTTCAGGTCCCTGCTTTCAATTCACCTTGCATATATTTCCAGGAGTGGGATTGTTGGATCAGATGGCATTTCTGTGATTAACTTTTGGAGGAGCTGCCTGTTTTTTATGCAGCTGCACCACTATGCGTCCCACCAGCAGTAAGTGAGCATTTCAGTCACTTGGCTGGCTTTGGCACATCCTTGCCGAAAGTTTTTAATTTTGATAAAGTCCAGTTTATCAATTGTTGTAAGGGAACAAAAAATCACAAAGTTTAATAAAGTGAAAAGAAAGTTGTTTTGGGCATGTATTCAAAAAGGCAAATTGGGAAGCAGACAAGCATACTGCCAGAACTAATGACCGCCCCCTGTATCCAAGGACTGCAGAATAAACAAGAATGGAAAAACAGCAAGCATCAGTGTATATGAACATTGTAACTGGGCAAAAACATCAGATGTTTCACCTTTTTAGATTGGCTAGAAACTGTGACCCCGCATTTTAGATTGTCTTTCTTAACAATCACTGACATAAGTTTCAGTCTTGACAGCAGGAGCATCTTCACTAAATTTTCTATTCACTAAATGCTAATAGAAAAAGATAAGAGTGAAAAGTTGTCAGCGTTCTGGCTTCTGTGAAAGGTTCCCTAAAAGGTATTTTCCAAGAGTATCCTCTCTGTTGCATCCTCAGGGCCCAGCTGATGTGTCCTTGTGAGTCCTGTAGATCTAGCTTCAGAATGATTTTCTAAATCATTCCCTCCTTTTGATGGGAGATTAGTGATAACACATGAATGACCAATTCCTGGACTTAACTGAGTTCCTAGATGGTGACCATGGCAGGCTCTTTAAACTCATGGTGATGGTTTTCCATTGGATGCAATCTGGTTCTTTACCAGGCTGCATCAGCTCAAGTAAGAGTGATGTTCTCATCAACTCCATTGCCAGAGTGAGCAGACTCATTGTACATTAACATTTTAGCTTGAGGATTTCTTTTGCCTTTTAGGTATATGAGACAATAGAAGATAGATTTTATTATGCCTAATACTGTCAGGATGTAGATTACAATATAACTATCCCTTGCGGTAGTGATCTATCCCATGTATGTATATTTAATTGTAGCCAACCAAATAAATCGAGTGGTTTTAAGGGTGTTATGATGTGTAACTAAGTAGCTTACTGCCCAATTCTGTGTGCTTTTTGTCTACAGCATAGATTATACTGTCTTGGGATAATAAAGAATCTAAGGTATTCTGTTATCTCTTATCAGCTTGGTTTATGTTTTCAGAGATCGCTGTTGTGTTTCCATCTCACAACTTCTGCTATTTGTTCCACAGCAATAAATTTTTTAAAGGATTTCTCTAATTTAGCTATGTCATAAGTAGAAATTAAACCTACCAGCCATACCCTTGTTCTAGACCCGTGAGATTTCTTCTGACTCTTATTTTACAATGTGTAGAAACTGAACATTACCTCTGCAGTATTTACGAGCATCATTACTATGAATAGCTGAAGGTAATCTTAAAGCTCCCAAAGTGCGTTGCTCATATACTCACCAGGAATCTAAACAAGATTGTCTATATGAATTCACTGTCAGTTGGAAAGAGATCATCTGAATCAGTGTAGTTGGATATACCACCGAAAAATATGTATCAATAAGCAGCACACAAAGTTTATCTAGAGGAAGCAGATAGAAAAACTTACATATGGCAGAAAAGCTTTCATTAGAGAACTAATGATTAGCAAGATAATACAGGATGGATCTCTCCTGTTGGAGATCTTCAGTTAATCCCTTTAAAACGTACTGAGTGTTCTTTCCAAGGCCAAGTGGCCCCTCTTTGGTTTACCTGTTAACACCCATGGGTCACTGTCTCAGAAGCAGAAGTAGAACCTAAGACAAAATAGAGTCTAAGCCATAAAGTCAATCTCTTTTGAGAATCTGGTTCCTTTAACATACATAATTTTCTATATAGCAAGAGGATAAGAGTTGGATTGTAAACACTGGACAGGTATGTCATATAATAATTTCTTGGAGACTGATTAAACTCTTTACTGATTTACTTTAAAAATAGCTCTCAGTCTGATCTTTGGAGTAAGTTTCCCAAATTAGACTGAATTCTTTTTTTTTAAAAAAAAACAAAACAACACAACTTCCAGAGCAAAATGGTCTTACTGGTTTGTCTGGACCATTGTTAACTCAAAGTAGTTTCAGGAACCGTTTTTCACCCTTAAAGCTTGAAGTTTAAAAGGATTCCTTAAGGCTTATGTGGGTTACCTGCACCTTCCTGAAATCCAGAAGTCTGGATTCCAGAAGAACTATGACTGTTTTGTCATTCTCTTCTTTGGATCATGATCTTGCTATAGAATCTTTAATTGAAAGTGTGCAATAAATGGTAATTGGGCACCATGCAGAGCACTAGGGAGCAGAACAGAAGCTCTAACAATAATATTAGGCCAGTTGTCTGAAATAACCAGTGAAACCATGACCTTGAGGTCTTTGAACAAGGAAACAAATCTCACAAGGTGTTTGTTTGTGCATAAGCAGCATCAACAACTGTTTTCATATGCCTCGGCAGCAACTGCAAACTGCAAAACCTCAGATTGTGTAATAATACAGCAACATTTATCTCTTAAGGCACAAACTGTTTCTTGATAGAACAGAAAATCTGATGCTGTTCTGATTTGGAAAATCGTACCTCAAATTTCAGATGCTTCAGTTTATGATATTTAATACTTGCTAAGTTAACCAGTAGACACTTCTAATTTGAGATTTATAGTATTGAAACCTGCTAGTTAACTAGGAGAAAGAAAAATGGTTTCTCGTATCCAGAAAATAGGACCCTAAAGCATCAGCAGTATTGTCGTGTATAACCTATAGTTTCCTTTAGTTTACTCAGTCTTATGTAGTTGGTTTCTGTTCCATGTGATTTGGGCTGAGATAAAGTCTGTGAATGCAGCAGATTTTGCATAGGAATTCCGGAAATCTTGATTGAATCTAGTCGTGGTCTTTCTCATAAGTCCAATACACTCTATCTTTTTTGCTGAGATGTCCTGATCAGATGTTTTCAGCAGATTAGAAAAGTAAATACTTCTTTCTCTGCAGATGACTAAGCTTAATATGGACACAATTAATTTATACAATACTCTTAATAGTGAAAGAGTTGATAGAAATTAATTACAAGTATAACACTAAGGGCAAATAAAATGAAACTAGTTAAAAAACTTGAAACAGTATTTCTAAATATAAGCATTAGGTCTATTTTTAAAGAACTTCAGATATAATGCATAGTAATCTTGAGGCATAATACCATGTAGTCAGAATATACCAGAAATGTATATACCAAGACTATCAAGTCTCTAAATATCTGAATAATAATAATAGTAAAACTTCACAGGTAAATAATTTGAATTCCCCAGTCAAAGCTTTGACTATGATGATACTTAATTAAAAACAAAAAAAAAGGCATGAAGTTGTGATTAAGTAATCGGTAAAGAAACAATCATAAAATTTTGATATAACGTTATGCACTTACTATATAATATTAGGCTAAAACATGAGAGAAATAATAACATAAATTTTAAACACAAAAAGAATCAGGCTTTCTCTTGATTTTAACACATCCCATACAATTTACTACATAAAACTTTTTAGCACTTTTTCCTTTGTAAAAAGTATTTTGTGACTTTCCATAAAGTTTTAGAGTTGTCACAAGTTTATTATAGGGTATCAAGAAACAATAACTTATGTAACCAAAGATCTTAAAATAAAAACCTTAGCCTTTCTCCCCCTAAAAGCCAATTTGTTGATATGGATATAACCTTAAGTCTCTGTAAGCACCTTTTCTAAGCCATTTCAGATGTGTCTCAATGTTCCTGTATGTCTTAGTCCTCTAGTGCCCCAGTGCTCAAGAGATTGCCTCAAGGCATGATACAGTTTTATACATTGAGTCCTGCCCCAGCAACACAACTGTAACCCTTCTTTTATCCCTAACATCATAGAGGTAAGGTTTACAGCATGGGGGAACATCACACAGTACCAGGAATCCTGGCTTAGCCAAACTACTGCACAGTTTTGGGGGGATACAATTCAATCCGTGACACTCTACAATAGAGAGAAATTGTTTACAGTTCTTTTACAGTTGGGATCCATCCAGTGTGTGGTAACTATAGCAAAGCAGTAATTCTTTCCTTCTTTTCTTTTTGTCTTAAAAGGTCTCCACCTAGTTGAAAAGAGGGCTTTCAAAACCTTCCCTGGAGCTGTAGAACCTTGGAGACTGGGGAGTGGGGAGGTCTGATCATGCCTTTCATTCTTTATTTTTTTGGCTCAGGGTAGAAGACAAGATTAGGTCATTCCATATTATTTGCATATACTTAAGTTCACTTAAGCATTTTGAAAGGGAAGAGATAACTAATTTCTCTCCCTTTTACTATTCTGGAGTTACTTCTTGTTCTTTAAGGCAAAACTATCCTTTTTCTCTAAATAAAAGACATTTCATGTAATATCTAGCTTAAGTTACCTAGGAATGTTTGGCCTTAAGACCAGACTTGATGGTCTGGCAGACTGGAATGTCCCCAGAAGACATGCTCCTGGACTCTGTTAGCCTAGAGCTGAAACCAGTTGTGAAGGCAGATCTTCAGACAAAGATGGAACTAGACTAGAAGATGTAAGTGATAATGGTGAAATGTGTGCTTCTTGGCTTATATATATACCTGAGGCTAGCTAAGCAGCTCCTGTCCAGAGGTGAGATGAGACGGTAGAAGGGGACAGGAGCTGGCTGAACAGACACGGGGAGTACAGGATGGAAAACACAAGTGTGCTGTCACAGTATGGGAAGAGCAGCTAGAGTTATGTAACTGTGTGTGCAAGGTTTTGTGTGACAAATTGACTTGGATTATAAACTTTCACTTTAAGCACAATAAAAATATTTTTTAAGTTTGGCTTTTAGGACTGACGTATAGAATATAAAGATCTTGGTGTACTTTTCAAATACACCAACTTATATAAAAGTCTCTTCAAGTAGGTGTTAAAAGTCTAAATCCTAGTATAGACACAAGATACAGTTTTTCCAGATGAAGAAAGAATAGAGGTTCTAAGACAGTCCTATGAAAAACAGCAATTCTAAGTCATAGCCACCAACCTAATACAAGAAAAAAAACTGAAGACACAACGTTCTAGGCTAGAAGCAAGCTCTTAAAACAAATGGAACAGGAAAGGCCACATAAACTCATCAAACAGCACCACACTAAAACAAGGGCATGGGGATTCTAGTCTTAAAGTGTATACAGCAGTTTTTGGTAAGATCAACTCAGCTCAATTGGAAAAAAAAGTTTCTAGATAAAAATATCTTGCCACAGAGCCTCGGATGGAGAAGTCAGAGCTTTTGACAAGACCTGAACATCAGGCAGGTTCCCTAAAGATAAAAGAAAGCATGATGCAAATCAAAGGCTCGTTTTCCCATAACATTCACTGAAATTCAACATTACTTGTTGTACACGCAGTTTATAGCATTTTTCAATATGAACCCAAACCAGTGTCTCAGTAGCAGGAGGAAATCCAGGTTCATTTATCAAAGATATTAAGCTCTAAGGTTCAATCTTTTGGTTTCTGTCTTTTTTGAACTTAATTCATTCTGGTTACTAGTCTCTGATTTTAGATCTTAAATATACTAGTTTATAAATATGTATACATATATGTACACTAGTTCCTCTAATTGAAAAGTACTTTAAAGCTACTGATGGTTTTAATTGTAACATTGTGATCCTCCATTGATTAACTAACTGTATCATTAAAAAAGGTGTGGAGCTACTGCTTTTCTCTCAAAGTTCATAACACAGGTTCAGAGCTATGTACCACTGAGAATTTCATAACACAGGTCTGGAGCTGTAACCGACCCCTGAGAATTTTGCAAAACAGACCACTATCTTCCACGTACTCTCTAAGTCACAAAACAGTACAAATGTGGCTGACGGTGATTCAGAGCTCTTTGAGAATAGAATTACCTCTTGAATGTTTTATATGCCCAAATCTGGGCCAAACTGAAGTTTACAAAAGACGTACTAAAAGCTATTCTTAACCAAATGATCGTGTAAAAATCTAGGAAAGACTCTTCTTAATTAACCAAACAATTTTTCAAAGAAATATGCCAAACAAATCTCTAGGAAACATGAGAAAGAGAACAAAAAGAAAAAGCCAAGGCTGCTTTTCTGAGATCACTCACCCTATCAGTGTTGAAGGCACATGGGGTGGGAACAGATGGGTCCAGAAGACAGGCCCTCTGTTTTGCTGATTTCTGTGCCATGGTACTGGTCTCTTCACGTTCCACTGGATTCGTAGCTTCAGGAATCCTTGACAACTGTGCCATTAACTGACTGTTACAGAGGAAAAAACATCACAAGATTTAATAAAGCAGAAAGTTTTATTCAGCATGTATTCAAAAAGGTAAAAGTGGGAAGTAGGCAAGCCTGCTGCCAGAACTACTGTCTCCCCGAATCCAGGGACTGCAGAGTAAACAAGGGTGGGAAACCAGCCAAGCATGAGTGTGTGTTAGCATTACAACTGGGTAAACTGCTGAAAGCTTCACCTTTTCGAAGATTGGCTAGAAACTGTGATCCTACATTCTGAATTGCCTTTCTTAGCAGTCATTTGTAAAGATTTCAGTAATGACAGTCATGAAGGACTTCAGTGACCCAACAAATTTTCCATTCACTAAATGTTAATAGGAAAAGATAAGGGTGGAAAGCCTTCAGTGTTCTGTATTTGGTGAAATGTTCTCTTAAAGATATTTTTCCAGTGTTATCCTGTATACCTTAGGGCCCAGCTGGTGTGTCCTTTTGAGTCCCTGTGGGCCCGAACTTTAGCAAGGTCACATTCTCTATGTTGAAGAACAGGGAGTAATGACTTCAACATTGTTTTCTAAACCACTATTTTCCCTTGTTTTTAATGTCAAGTCTAAGAGCCCTTGTGTTCATTGTTTTCTTTCTCTAGCTTTTCTTCTTCTTTTTTTTTATTTAAAATAACTGAGTAAAAATGTACATTCACATGCAAATTTACATGCCCCCCTATATGCAGCTTCCACTGCTCTCCCTGTCCGGTGACTGCACACTATTCCTCTCTGCTCCATACATGTCTCATCCTCCCAACAGTCTCCTTTCCCCTCCTCTCCGTCCACTCCCCTTCCTCCAGCCAGAGGTCAGCAAGATGATATCCCATAGATGTATAGAACCATAAAGTGCTTCCAACATATGGTTACTCTGCATTGCCAAGTCCATTCCATTCCTGTCCAAAGAGTGGACCTTTGTTATAATTTATGGGAATGGGCAGCATCAGGGCCAGGGGCCATGCTCTCAGAGGAACCCCAAAACCGCTGGACCATCAATTGAGGTCTTTTAGTGGAGATCTCATGATGCACCTCTTTTTATTCTTGTGTTGCCAGTGAGGCTCCTCTCTGTGAGCTCCGTCATGGCTATCACTGGTGGTGGCCGGGCACCATCCGGTTCTTCCGGTCCCAGGTCGATGTAGGCACCCACTCTTGTGGGTCTCTCTGTCATCTTGGTTGTCTTTACCGCATGCCATTTTGGCCCTCGGTGAGCATCCGTTCCTGCTGAGTTGGGACCATTTGCTGTGTCCTCGGATGGCAGCTTGGCAGCTTTTAAGACCCCAGACGCCACTCACCAATGTGGGGTGCAGAGAGCTCTCTTAGCAAAACGCTAGTTGTGCCAATTGGCCTGGAATTCGCCTAACAGCATGGTCCCCCGCCCCCCGCCCCAGCTACTCTATCCTTGCAGTATTGAGTTAAGATGGAAGGAGTACTCAAGTTATGCTGAAGTCCACTTAATGCTGTTCTTGTTCCTAATGTGTGCTGTCACCGCTTTCTCCCAACTAGATTTCTAGTAACTACCTAAACTAAAGCCTCCCGCCCTTGCCCTCCCACCCTCCCTCCCCTCCCTTGCAGCTGTCAAAGAGTCTTTTCTTCTATACACAAGTCTGTTTTTGAGATCTTATCGTAGAGGTCTCATACAGTATTTGTCCTTTTGTCGTTGACTACTCTCACTCAACATAAAGTCTTCCAGTTGAAACCAGGTTAGGAGATGTTTCCTGGAATCATCGTTATTCTTTATCATTGCGTAGTGCTCCATTGAGTATATGTACCACAGTTTACCTATCCATTCTTCTATTGTTGGGCATCTAGGTTGATTCCACCTTTTTGCTATTATGGACTGTGCTGCGATAAACATTCTGGTGCATGTGTCCGTTGGTGTGAAAGGCCTTGAATCTGTAGGATATATTCCAAGTAGTGGAATTACTGGGTCAAATGGTATATCAATATCCATTTTTTTAAGGAAGCACCAGATTGCCTTCCAAAGAGGCTGGACCATTTTACAACCCCACCAACAGTGTAGGAGGGTTCCACTTTCTCCACAGCCTCTCCAACATTTGTTGTTTTGTGTTTTCTGGATCATGGCCAATCTTGTTGGGGTGAGATGGTATCTCATTGTTGTCTTGATTTGAATTTCTTTAATAGCTAAAGATCGTGAACATGTCCGCATGTGTTTTTTGGCTGCCTGGATCTCCTCTTTAGTGAAGTATCTGTCCATCTCCTTTGCCCATCGCTTAATTGGATGGTTTCTTCTTATTATTGATATTTTGTAGTATCTTATAGATTATGGAGATCAGGCGTCGATCTGACATAGAGTTGCCAAATATTTTTTCCCACTCTGTGGGTGTTCTTTTAATTCTATTAATAAAGTCTTTGGATGAGCAAAAGTGTTTGATTCTTAATAGTTCCCATTTATCTACTTTCTCTTCTGTTGATTGAGGTTTCTTTGACAGATTTTGGAGTCTGTCCTCATTGTGTATTAAAACTTCCATTGTTGTTCCTACCTTTTCTTGGATGAGCTTTATCGTTTTAGGTTTGATATTTAGGTCTTTTATCCAGTTGGAGTTGGTTTTTGTATAAGGTGTAAGATATGGATCTTGATTCAGGTTATTGCAGATGGATAGCCAGTTTTGCCAGCACCATTTGTTGAAGATGCTGTTTTTACCCCAGTTTAATGTCTTAGGGCCTTTGTCGAATATCAACTGTTCATAGGCAGATGGTGTCATCTCTGGGGACTCAATTCTGTTCCGTTGATCAACCTGTCTGTTCTTGTACCAGTACCAGGCTGTTTTGACCACTGTGGCAGTGTCGTATGTTCTAAGGTCGGGTAATGAGAGGCCTCCCAGTGTGTTCTTCTTCTTTAGTAGTACCTTACTTATCCGGGGCTTCTTCCCTTTCCAAACAAAATTGGTGATTTGTTTCTCCATCTCATTAAAAAATGATGCTGGAACTTGTATTGGGATTGCATTATATAAATAAATTGCTTTGGGTAAAATAGACATTTTCACAATGTTAAGTCTTCCTATCCATGAGCAGGGTAGGTTTTTCCATTTATCTAAGTCTCTCTTAGTTTCTTGTAGTAAGGGCTTGTAGTTCTCTTTGTAAAGGTCTGTTGTTTCTCTGGTTAGATTAATTCCTAGGTACTTTATCTTCTTAGGGGCTATCACAAATGGTATAGATTTGATAATTTCCTCCTTAACAGTCTCGTCGTTGGTATAAAGGAATCCTACTGATTTACTTATGTTTATCTTGTATCCTGAGACTTTGCTGAACTCTTCTATCAGTTTGAGTAACTTACTTATAGATTCCTTGGGGTTCTCTGCATATACAATCATATCATCTGTGAACAGGGAGATTTTAACTTCCTCTTTGCCGATGCAGATGCCCTTTATTTGTTCGTCTTGTCTAATTGCTCTGGCTAGAACTTCTAGCACAATGTTGAATAGGAGAGGTGACAAGGAGTGGGCATCCTTGTCTAGTTCCTGATCTCAAGGGAAAGTCTTTCAGTCTCTCTCCATTCAGGATGATGTGGGCAATTGGCTTTGTATAAATGGCCCTTATTGTGTTGAGGAATTTGCCGCCTATGCCCATTTTGCTAAGAGTTTTTAGCATGAATGGGTGTTGGACTTTATCAAGTGCCTTTTCTGCATCAATGGACAAAATCAGGTGATCTTTGTCTTTTGTGTTATTTATGTGGTTAATCACATTAATTGTTTTCCTGATGTTGAACCAGCCTTGCATCCCTGGTATGAATCCCACTTGGTCATGATGGATTATTTTCTTGATATGTTGTTGTATTCTGTTGGCAAGAATTTTGTTGAAGATTTTTGCATCTAAGTTCATGAGTGATATCGGTCTGTAGTTCTCTGTCTTTGTTGGATCTTTCCCGGGCTTAGGTATCAGGGTTATGCTGGCTTCATAGAATGAGTTTGGGAGTACTTCATCCCTTTCTATACTGTGAAATAGTTTCAATAGTATTGGGGATAACTCTTCTCTAAATGCTTGGTAGAATTCTGCCGTGAAGCCACCTGGGCCCGGACTTTTTTGGGTTGGCAGTGTTTTGATGACCTTTTCAATCTCTTCCTTTGTGATGGGTTTATTAAGTTGTTCTGCTTCACGTTGTGATAATTTGGGTAGGTGGCATGAGTCAAGGAATTGGTCCATTTCCCCTAGGTTTTCAAATTTGTTAGAGTACAGTCTTTCATAGTATTGTGTTATGATGTTTTTGATTTCTGTTGCATCTGTGGTGACAACTCCCTTCTCATTTCTAATTTGGGTTATTTGTTTCCTTTCCTGCTTTTCTTTAGTAAGTTTAGCCAGTGGTTTATCAATTTTGTTGATCTTTTCAAAAAACCAGCTTTTGGTCTTTTCAATTTTTTCAATTGTTTTTCTATTCTCTAATTCATTTAGCTCTGCTCTAATCTTTATGATCTCCTTTCTTCCGGTGTCCGAGGAGTTCCTCTGTTGTTCTCTTTCTACTTGTTCAAGCTGTAGAGTTAGTTCCTTGATTTGGTTTCTTTCTTCCTTCCCGATGTGTGCATTTATGGAGATAAACAGACCTTTGAGCACTGCTTTGGTTGTATCCCATAGGTTCTGGTAGAAAGTGTTTTCATTCTCATTGGAATCCATGAATTTCTTTAATTGATCCCTGATTTCCTCTATAACCCATGTTTTTTTGAGCAAGATGTTGTTCAGTTTCCAAGAGTTCCACTTTCTATGTATGTTTTTTCTGCTATTGATTTCAACTTTGATGGCTTTATGATCTGAGAAGATGCTTTGCAATAATTCAACGGTATGGATTTTGTTGAGCATTGCATTATGGCCTATCACGTGGTCAATTCTGGAGAATGTTCCATGTGCACTGGAGAAGAAGGTGTAGTTGTCTGCTGATGGGTGGAAAGTTCTGTATATATCAATGAGGTTTAGTTGTTTAATTGTGTCAATGAGGTCTTCTGTATCTTTACTGAGCTTTTTTCTAGATGATCTGTGTAGTAATGAGAGTGGAGTGTTAAAGTCTCCCACTATTATTGTGGAGTCATCTAACTCTCTTTTGAGCATAGTCAGTGTTTTTTCGACATATTTAGGTGCTCTGACATTAGGTGCATAAATGTTTAATATAGTTAAGTCTTGCGTGTGTACTGAACCTTTCAGCAGTAAATAGTGTCCATCTTTGTCCACGATGGTGGATTTGACATTAAAGTTGATTTTGTCTGAGATTAGAATTGCCACCCCTGCTCTTGTTTGTTCATTGTTAGCTTGATATATATTCTTCCAACCTTTAATTTTCAGTTTGTTCCTGTCTTTAGGTCTCAAGTGAGTTTCTTGTAGACAACCTATGGATTGATCGTGTCTTTTGATCCAAGATGACACTCGGTGTCTCTTTACTGGAGCATTCAGTCCATTCACATTCAGTGTAATTATTGATAGGTATGTGTTCACTGCTGCCATTGTGATATGTTTATTTTTATGTTGATGTTTTCTCTGTTGTTCTTATTAGTCTGTTCTGGGACACTCTTTTTTGTGAGTTGATTTTTCACCTTTTTCAGAGCTGGTTTTATAGTTGTTGAGAATCGTGTGTTAGATTTCTTGAAATGGTATGATACATCTTTATTGTGCTTTACAGCTGCCCCTATGAACCCCCTTAATAAACTATTTATAAACCCAATTTTAATTAGTACCAGTCTGGTCATCTTCCTCTCCATCTGGAAGGACTGTAACGACTGTAGTACATCCCTCTTTTATTATGATGACACCATAGTTCTCATGATGATCACTGGATTGCTTCTTTCCAAATCAAAGCTGTGATTTACTTTGGAGCCTTCCCTAAATGAGTATTGAGTAGTGTGTCGTTCTAAAATATAAAGTTAGTGGTTTCGTTCTTCTAAGCCAAAGCCAAGAACTTCTTTCAGTATTTCTTGTAGTTTGGGTTTGGTTTTTACAAAGTCTCTGAGTTTCTGTTTATCTGGAAATGTCTTAATTTCATTTTCATGTTTGAAAGACAGTTTTGCAGGATATATAATTCTTGGTTGGAAGTTCTTCTCCTTCAAGACTTTGAATGTGTCGTGCCACTGTCTCCGTGCCAGCATGGTTTCTGCTGAGAAATCTGACGAGAGCCTACAGAGTTTCCCTCTGAATGTTAGCTTTGCCTTGAGTCTTGCTGCCTTTAAGAGTTGCTGCTTATGTTTCATTTTGTTAAGCTTGATTATAATATGTCTTGGAGTCTTTCTTTTGAGATCTATATTGGGTGGTGTATGATATGCATCTGAGATGTCTATATTCTCTTCCTTCATGATTTCTGGGAAGTTTTCTTTCAGCAGCTCAGCAACAATACTCTCTGTGTTCTCAGATGTCTCACCCTGTTCAGGGACTCCAATTAATCGAAGGTTGTTCCTCTTAATAGAGTCCCACATGCTTCTTAATGTTTCTTCATTTTTCTTGTTTCTTTTTTCTGATTTCTGCTCATAGACACTGGCATCAGTAGCTCTGTCTTCCAAGTCAGAAATTCTTTTTTCCATTTGTTCCATTCTGTTTTCTTGGGTTTGCATGGAAGCTTCTATGTCTTTGATTTTCTTCTTGATCTGTTGGATTTCAGAGTACTGGTGTTCCATCAGATTGAACAACTTGCTTAATTTTTCATTTTGTTCTGCTGCATTTTGTATAAGGTCTAGAAGGGCCCTGTAGATAATCAATTTGTATTCACTTCCTGATGCTTTCATAAAAGTTTCTTCATCTGGAAAACTCCTTGGTTGCTTTGTTTGGGAGCCTTCTGAAGCCACGAGTGATTGCTTGTATGCCACAATTGTCTGTTGCTTTTTGGGTCCCATGTGAGTATATAGAGGTTGGAAGAGGTACTGTGAGGATGGATTGCAAATGTTTCTCTAGGCTGTCTTCAAATATAAAGCAAAAGGTATCTGACCAGTTCACAAGTCAGTTAGGTTTTCAGGTTTGAGGTCCCTCTTCCCATCTGACAAAGTAAGCGCCACTGTATCCAACCCCAGATGATAACAAACTAGTTCAAAATACAGCACTGCTAGTGCCCTGTTGGCCTCTACTGACAGGGCCTAGCCTTATCCAACACTGCGTCGAGTACTGGTTTTGTGATAGAAAAGCGCTCTCTTGTGGGCAGGCTCTGGCTCCCAAGCTAAGAATTAGGTCCAGCTGCGGCCACCGTACCCAAGATGGCGTCCTCCACACAGGCAGCAGACGGGGGGGGGGGGGCTAAAGATGCCCAGAGGCAGCGATTCCTCTGCTTCTGTTGCAGGGCCCCCAATGTAGGCAGCACTATGCAAAATCACTACTTTTCTGACGGAGAAGCGCTGTCCCGTTTGCAGGCGCTGGCTCCCAGGTTAAGAACGAGGTCCCACTAAAATCTCGGTACCAACATGGCGTCCCCCACCCTGACCGCGGAGTTCCGCACAAACCCCACTGAGGCAGCTACAAAACGAAAGGCTCAAAGTGTCTAGATTAACAGAGTCCCGAGTCTGGCTCTCAGAACATGGGAATTTCGCCTGCCTATTCCCCCAGCAGCATGTCTGAGTCCAGCCGCCGGGCAAGGCCCAGCTCCGCCCGCCAGCCGAGACCGAGAAAAAAAAAGTCAAACTGGTGCGTTTACCTTCCGTCCGTGAGAGCCGGGGCTAGCCAGGAGCGGGAGTCAGCGAAAGAGAGGAGATTTTTCGCTGAATGATATAAAGGCCCAATTAACAGCTCTGTGCTGTGTCCTGAGGCTGATTAGGTGCTCAGAAGGCTCTGTTTGATTGTCAATTCAGGTCTTGGTTTCCAGAGGGATAGAAAGAGACGTGTCCTTAGTCCGCCATCTTGACTCCGCCCCCTCTAGCTTTTCTTCTTTGAGGGAAGCATCACTCTTCTATAATAATCTTACTTGGTCCATGTCGTTCGGTGGGGCAAAGGTGAGCACCTAAAAAAGGTGGCTAGACAGAACATTCCACGTTTTGGCTAGAGTCGTTGCTTCAGGGATGTCCTGTCTCTAAAGTTAGACCATTCTGTGTTGTCTCTGAAACTTCTGCCAGAGATATTGGGGAGGTTATTCTTCTCTACATGGAGAGAGAATTTCTGAGAAGGAAACAAGCAGAACCAAACAACAGACAGAAATACAGGGTTCTAGTCTGTGATGGACTGAATTATGTCCTCTCAAAAATGTGTGTAACAATTTGGTTGGACCATGATTCCCAGTAGTTCATGGTAGTCCCCTATTTTGTGGTTGTAATTTTTGTATATATTATAAGTCCTGATCTCTGCCTATGGTTAATGGGCAAAACTGGATTATGCTCCAGAGGATTAGGATGGGACTCTAACATCCTTGCTAAAGTCGCATCCTCAATCCAGTGTAAAGGGAATTTCCCTGGGCTGTGGCCTGTATACACTTTTTAACTCTCAAGAGATAAAAAGGAAGGGGAAGTGAGAAGAAAGTTGGGGACTTCCTACTAGCAAGGAAGAAGTGTCAGGAGCAGAATGAGTCCTTTGGACCTGAGGTTCCTGTTCTGAGACGTTCGCAGACCAAGGGAAGACTGATGACAAGGACTTTCCTCCAGAACTGAGAGAGAAAGCCTTTCCCTGTAGTTGACTCTCTGAATTTGGACTTCTAGCATCCTAGACTCTGAGAGAATACCCTTATGCTTGTTAAAGCCATTCACTTACGGTATTTCTGTTATAGCAGCACTAGATGACTAAAGACGTGATCATGTAGTTTAACCTTCAGAATCCAGACATGTCAGAAGCTAGTCACTCTTTGATGTTTCAATTATAAGAGCCATATGTCCCCTCCCTCTACACATCTGCCAAACTGGTTTAAATTGGGATTATGAGACTATGACCAAAAGAGTCTTAATGTAGCGTTCTATATTCATTATTCCTTCTTACCACAGGGAAAAGAAAGAGTAGATTATCTCTCAAGTGGCCTTCTGCTAGAAAACTGAAAGGCTGTTGTGTTTTGGGCAGAGCTCCACTTGGAGGTCCAAAGAGTGAGGATTTAATGGGTATTCTGTAGACACCAAGCAGGCATCTAGTCTACGGAGGCCTCTAGCGGTCCTTGCTGTGTTTTCTGATTCTTGTCATCCTCCTACTTTCAACTGTGGCTGCTTAGACTAGGGATAAACTGTTGAAGAAAGACAAGTCAATCAGAGTCTTTCTGTGGGTATCTGGAGTTGAGAAGATGTGATGGCATCTGTTGTGGGTTGAATTGTGTCCCCCAACAATGTGTGCATGCCAGCTTGGCTAGGCCATGAATCCCGGTATCATGGGGTTGTACTGTTTTTTGGTCTAATGTATTTTCCTATGTGTTGTAAATTCTGACCTTTGTGACATAATAAAGCAGGACATAGTTTACAGGATAAGCTTGTATCTTGAGTCGATCTCTTTTGAGATATAAGAGAGAAGCAAGCAGAGAGGAGAGGGACATTCTACCACCAGGAAAGAAGAGTCATGCCCTTTGAACTCAGGGTCCCTGCACTGAGAAACTCCAAGACTCAAGGAAAGATCAATGACCAGAACAAGATTAATGACCAGAGAGAAAGCCTTGTCACAGAGCTGGAAAAACTCCATTGTTGAGTCAATTCTGATTCATAGCAACCCTGTATGACAGAGGAGAACTACACAAAGAGTTTCCAAGGAGTGCCTGGTGGGTTTGTACTGCTAACTTTTTGGTTAGCAGCTGTAGCTCTTAATCACTACAACACCATGCTTTCCTTCCATAGAGCTGGTACCCTGAATTAGGACATCTAGCCCCCTAGACTGTGAGAGAATAAATTTCTGAGTGTTCAAGTCATCCACTTAGGGTATTTCTGTTATGGCAGTGCTAGGTCACTAAGACAGCAGCTGTGAAGGGGCAGGATCTCTACCAGGTACATATATGAGGAGGCTGTATTTCACCAATGGGCCAGAGAGAGAAAGGAATTGCATTAACATGTGCCGTTTTCTTGATCTAGTTTCTTCTGGACACATTGCTGTGCTGCTGCCCTTGGCTTCATGAGACACCTCTGAGTTCTTGCAATGATTTCCCCTTCATTTGCTTGAACTATTCCTAATGAGCTTCTGTCACTCACAATAAAAGTGTTTTTAACACACTGTTCTTATGAAAAGATGCTGAACCTCACTCACAATGAGATAAATGCAAATTAAAATTGCACAGAGACGCCATTTATCACTTATCAGAGTGGCACAGAGAAAAGTCTGACAAGTTTATTGGTGAGGCTGTGGGGAGGCGAGAACCACCATCATGGGTGGGGTGAATGCAAAAGTTTCCAGCCCTTGTGCCAGGCAAGCTGGAAAGATCTGTTAACTTTGGGGAGGTTTTTACCCTTTGACCTAGCAATCTCTTGCTCTGGGACTGTGTCCTACTAATGCAGCCCCAGGGGTAGCAGATGAGGACTGTGCAAGGCCTCTCATTGCAGCATCTCTTGTAACAGTCAGAGTTTGGATACAACCCAAGTGTTCACCAGAGGGTGCTGGTTAAACTGAGCACATCCTTACCAGGAATATGATGGAGAAATCAAAGTTATTGAAGTTCTCTATCTTCTAACATGGAAGAAACTTAGACCAGACTGTTAAATGAAAAAAATGTACAGAATACTGCAGAACGTGATACCTGTTATGTAAAGCATGGAGGGAAGAAGGATTTATAGGAATATTCCCATTTCCTTATATTTTACCCAACTCAGTTCCAACTCATGGTGACCCCATGTGTGACTGTGTAGAACTGCTCTCTAGGGATTTCTTGGCTATTGTGTTTATGGAAGCAGATCACCAGATCTTGCTTTCGCAGTGCTGTGGGATGGGTTTAAACTACCAGCCTTTAGGTCACTCTTTGATGTTTCAATTATAAGAACTATTTAATCCACCTTCCACACCCTCACCCTGAACCAAGCTGCTTTGAATTGAGATTACGAGATGTATAACCCAAGTGCAAACTGTTTGCACCACCCAGGGATGTTTTCTTATATTTAGAGAAATAGATACAATAAAGGAAGTATGGAAGATGAACTAGAAACTATAAATTAATAAACATGATTACTTCTAGGTGGCTGAGAGACTGACGTGGGTGGGAGGGATGCTTCTAGATGGTAATCTTTTTATTTCATTTTGACTTTTGAAAATGTGAATGTATTAACTGTTCTACAAACAAACAAGTAAAAAGTCACTTGCGATTGAAATATTATTCTATTCTATCCCATTGTCTGAAGAGTTCAGGGTGATGGGAAGAATAAAGTACTCAGTAAATGTCATGTTAATGCTTTGACACTTGATTTACAACACTCATGTGTGCATACACACACACTTAAAAAATAAGTGAATCACAAAAGGACGAATATTGTGTGATTTCACTAATGTGACAAACCTGTTGCCATTGAGTTGATTTTGGCTCATAGTGACCATATAGGATAGAGTAGAATTGCCCCATAGGGTTTTTGAGGAGCAGCTGATGGATTTTTACCAAAAGGTTAGCAGCCGTAGTTCTTAACCATGGTGCCAACAGGGCTCCAAGAAGTACATACCAAAAACAAACAAACAAACAAAAAACCACTACCATTGAATAGATTCCAACTCATAGTGACCCTGTAGGGCAGAGTAGAACTGCTCCATAGAGTTTCCAAGGAGCACTTAGTGGATTCGAACTGCCAACCTTTTGGTTAGCAGACATGGCACTTAACTGTGAGGCCCAGGGCTTCCAAGAAGTATACAGGATAGGTAAATATGTAGACCAGAGTTACCAGGGTGGGAGGAAAAGGGTATGGGAGGAAGAGGGGTGGAAGGAAGGGGAGACAGGAGGAATTATTGTTTAGGAAGCATTAGGTTTTTGTTTATGATGATGGACATTTTGGCAAAGGTGCTGATTGTACAATATGACTGATGTAATAATCTCTACTGAACTGTGTATGTGAAAAATGCTGACTTGGCACATGTGGTGCTATCTATATTTTTGCAACAACAACAAAAGATCATTTAAAAAATGTACATCCACATGGGAGAAAAAAAGCAAAATATCCAAACTGGAATGTATTGATGAAACTCAAAAGCAGAGGTGTTCAACAAATACTCTTTTAGAGGTAAAGAACTTTGTCTTTGCTTTCCGCTTTCAGCACTTGATGCAACTGCTTGTTAAAACCTCCCCTCTCCGGGCCATACTGCATCTGGAAGCCCAGTTTTAAGGATGGGCATTCTGCTTGGCCAGCTCAAGATTAAGCTGACCGGCTGAGTGTATGACAGAATTCCAGGAGGAAGAGAGATGTTGTAGTAGACTTTGTTTTTACCTGCAGGGATCAGGTGGCCTCTTAGAGAAATGACAAAATCTATTTCCTCTGCCTTGTATGTTCATGCTGTTGGCACTTTCTAGTTATAACAGGGAGTAAGTAAAGGATTGCTTGCAGGCTAGGGAGCTGGTGTCTTCTCTGGAATGTGAGTGGCAGGGTTCTGTGGACCTCAGGATCTGGGGCTGATTCGGTGCTTAGGAGCACAGATTGTGAAGTTAGACTGAGGGGTGACAGTGTAGCTCTTCCACTAGGGGATTAAAGGATCCTGGACACACACTGGAATCCTAAATGGTGTCATGGCTGAGTGCTGCAGCTGCTATCTAGTAGGTCAGCAGTTCAAATCTACCAGGTGCTTCTTGCAAACTCTATGGGGCAGTTCTACTCTGTTCTACAGGGTTGCTACGAGCAGGAATTGACTCGATGGCAATGGGTACACACTGACTTTCCTTTGCCTTTGTTTCTTCATGTAAATGTATATAATGATTTTAAATTAAAAAGACAAAAACCACTTGCCATTGAGTTGATTTTCAAGGCAACCCCATGCATTGCAGAATAGAACTGCTCCATAGAGTTTTCAGTGGTAGTGACCTTTCAGCAGTAGATCACTAGGCCTTTGTTCTCAGGAGCATCTGGGTGGATTTGAACCCCCCACCTTCTTTTTTCAGTAGCCAAACCCTTAACTATCTGCACCACCCAGGAACCATGGCTAATAATAGTACCTATCTAAGGCATGCAAGGAGCATTGGTGGTGTGTTCCTTAAGATCTCTGCTGCTAACCAAAAGGTTGGCAGTTTGAATCCACCAGTCATTCCTTGGAAACTCTATGGGGCAGTTCTACTCTGTCTTATATGGTCATGATAAATCAGAGTTGATTTAATGTCAAGAGGTTTGGTTTGGTTTGATACATGCAAGAATGTTAAAACAATGCCTGGTGTATAAGAAGTTCTCAATAAATGTGAGCAGTGAAAGAAATCACATGGGTAACATTGTTTTTTCAGGACACCCAAACCTGTGTCCTAGTCACAGAGCTTTAGGCTGAATGGCAGGGTAGGCAGGTGTGCACAGGGTTGCCAACTACCCCTGCCACTCTCAATGCCGTTGTAGTTCATGCCTATCAAAGAAGGATTAAGGTCTCCAAGTACCACTTCACATTGATCTAAGGTAATAAATATAGTTACAGTGGCTCTTGAGTCCCTGGGTGGCACAAAGGGCTAAGTGCTCAGCAACTGGGGAAAAGGTTGGCCATGTGAACCCACCCAGCAGTGCCTCAGAAGGCAGGTCTGGTGATCTGTTTCTGACAGGTCACAGCCTTGAATATTCTACAGAGTAATTCTATTCTGCCCTCCTGGGGTCTCCATGAGACAGAATTCACTCAAGGAAACCAACTATGACAGCAATGTAGTGGCTATGGTGGGTAGAAGGCATAGTTGCACAGTGGTTAAGGGCTCAGCTGCTAACCAGAAAGGGGTGATTTGACTCCACCATGTATTCAATGGGAGAAAGATGTAGCTGTCTGCGTCCATACAGATTAAAACCCCAAACCAAACTCATTGCTCTTAAGTCAGTTCCAATTCACAGAGACCCTATACGACAGCATAGAACTGTCCTGTAGGGTTTCCAAGGCTGTAAATTTTATGGAAGCCAAATGCCACATCTTTCTCCCGGGGTGTGGTTGGAGGGTTTATCCCGAGGTGTGGTTGGAGGGTTGGAACAGCTGACCATTTGATTTGCACGGGAGTGGTTTTAACCACTGTACCACTAAGCTTAGAAATTCTGTGGGGTGGGTCTCCTCTGTTGTTTCAGGTCGTTATGAGTTGGAACGTTCTCCAGGGCAACTTTTTTTTTTTTAATTTACACCCTAAGTGAGTGCTTCTTTCTCCTCACCTTAGTCCCAGCTGTCTGAGGAATGCTTAGTGAGAAGGGCTTAAGGCAGGCTGTCTATCCCACCCAGTTCAGCCACTCTTCCCAGAAGGCAGTCCCAGTTCTTCCTTTCCAGACAGCATCATGGGAGGAAAGAGAAGCACTCTTTATTTAGATGACACCATCTAAATGGTGCTTCCCAAAATGTAGTCCCTGCAAGGATTTTTTTAGTGTTACTTGAACATGGCTTCAAACCCCACTGGATTTCCTAAGGAGACTCATTCCTTATTCAACTTGCTTTAAATTATTCTAGAAACTTCAAGGAGAAAATCTCACATTGGAGCAAATGGATTTTTCTTTTTTTCTTGACACCCCTACAACACTTTTGACTTCCTTCTTTTTAAATAAAGAATAAGCAGGTCTCAGGTTTGAGAGACCTGTCCTTAGGAAGGACAGAAGTTCATGCTTTTGCTTTGTTTCCATTATATATATTTTTTAAGTTATTCTTTGTATCAGGCATTAGGAAGTTTCCTTTCAAAAGAAACTTTTAGGCAAATAAAAACTTATATTAAAATAATACAGATGATACACAGGTGTGGCCAAAACAGTACATTTGGGAAAAGTCAAAACCCTAAAAATCATAGACAAACTCTTCATTACCAGGCATTCCAGGAGAGGAGTGGGGGTGGGAGTCTTGCCTTTTGGCTTTGATGGAAGTTGTGCCTCTGACTTGCTTCTTGCGTCCCCTTGAATAAGGAGGAAAAAGGAGCTGGAATTGTGCAACAGCAAGTCTACCCTTAAGTCTGAGCCACAATGAATACATTTTTCCTGCCTAAAGGACCAGAAGACCTACCACAGTAGCCTAGAAAGAACCATACTTCAGTTTGGACTTTTGATCTCTTCATTTGTACCCTTGTGGCCTCATTTTTTTCAGTTTCATTTCCTAGAATTTACTGAGCCAGAGAGGATCTTTCCCTGCCCTGAATATTAAACTTCATTTTGTTGGGTTCATTATTACACAGCATTTTACCCACAATTACTTCCTGTCAAAGTTCCTGTTTGTTGCTGAGCTCTGAGTGCCCCTCTAGGTATGAAGGTACTGAGAGGAGTTCTGGAGAAGATGGAAACTGCCGCTAAGAGAGCAAGCAGATAGAGGACCGCATCATGGCACAGATGCTACCAGTCCCACTGTCTAGCGGTAGGCAGGAGTACCTAAAAGTTGTTGGTTATCCAATATTGCAAGGACAGAGTAGCTGGGGTGGGGGGCTAAGGACCACGCTCTCAGGGGAAATTGAGGCCAGTTGGCACAACTAGCGTTTTGCTAAGGGAGTCTTCTGTACCCCACATTGGTGAGTGGTATCTGAGGTCATAAAAGCTGCCAAGCTGCCATCTGAGGTACACCAAATGGCCCCAACTCAGCAGGAACGGATGGTCACCAAGGATCAAAATGACACAGGGGAAAGAGAACCCAGAAGACAGAGAGACCCACATGAGTGGGTGACCACATTGACATGTGACCGGAAGAATTGGATGGTGCCTGGCCACCACCAGCGATAGCTGTGATGGAGCTCACAGAATTGAGTCTCACTGGCAACACAAGAACAAAATGGGGTGCAACCCTGAGATCTCCACTGAAAGACTGCAATTGGTAGTCCAGGGGCCTCGGGGTTCCCCTGGGAGTATGGCCCCTAACCTTGATGCTGCCCCTGTCCATAAATCATAATGGAGGCCAACTCTTCAGGCAGAAATGGATTGGGCTTGGAGACACAGAGTGACCATATTGTGTGTGCACTTTATGGTCCTGTGCATCTGTAGGATGTCGTCCTGCTGGCCTCTTACTGGAGGCGGAGGAGAGGGTGGAGAGAAGGGGACAAGAGATTGTTGGGAGGATATGACATGTGTAGAACAGAGAGGAAGAGTGTGCTGTTACCAGGCAGGGAGAGCAGTGGGAGCTGCATGCAAATTTATATGGGAATGTACATTTTCACTCCATCATAATATAATAAAAACAAAGAATAAAAAAAATGTAGTTGGTGATAGCAGTTCCACTTTGGGATGTTTACCTAAGAGAAGTCAGTGCATGTTATAATGAAATGTGCAATCACTTAAGAGTTAGACAATCATAAAGGAAGAACATGTTAGACATTTCGCAAGCAGAAAGAACTGAAGAAAAAACGTCAAGGCTTGAGTTGCAATACTAAAGGATTCTATGGGCAAACTATTGAACAATATAAGAAGTATGAAAAGAAGATAGAAGGAATACATAGAGTCACTATTCCAAAAAGAATTGTTCAATCATTTCAGGAGGTAGCATGTGATCAACAATTGGTGGTAGTGAAGGAAGAAGTCCAAGCTGTACTGAAGGCCTTGGGGAAAAAAACAGCCCCAAGAATTGACAGGATACCAAATAAGGCATTTTCAACAAATGCCTGCTATGTTGGAAATGCTCCCTCATGTGTGAAGAAATTCGGGACAGCTACCTGGCCAACTGGCTGGAAGAAATCCACACTAGTGCTCATTCCAAAGGAAGGTGGTCCAACGGAATGTTATCAAAAAGTATCATTAATATCACATTCAAATAAAATTATGCAGTAGCTAATTCAGAAATGGTTGCAGCAATGTGTTGACCAGAACTGCCAGAACTTCAAGGTGGATTCAGAAGAGGACATGGAATGAGAAGTATCATATTGTGATTTCAGATGAGTCTCAAGTGAAATCAGAGAATACCGTAAAGATGTTTACCTGTGTTTTATTGACTTTGCAAAGTCACTCAACTGTGTGGATCACAATACATTACAGATAGTATTGGAAAGAACGGGAATTTCAGAACACTTATTATGCTCATGTGGAACTTGTACATGGACGAAGAGACGGTTGCTCAAATGGAACCAGGGAATATTGTGTAGTTTCAAATCAGGAAAGGTATGTATCAGGTTTGTATCCTTTCACCACATTTAGTCTGTGCTGAGTAAATCATCCAAGAAGCCAGACTATATGAAGAGGAATGAGGTATCAGAATCAGAAGAAGATGCATTTAACAACCTGGGGTACGCAGATAACACAACCTTGTTTACTGAAAGTTAAGAGGACTTGAAGCACTTATTGAAGAAGACCACAGCCTTCAGTAAGGAGTATACCTTAACATAAAGAAAACAAAAATCTTCACAATTAGACCAATAAGTAATATCATGACAAATGGAGAAAATGAAGTTGTCAAAGATTTCATCTTACTCAGATCCACACTTTTTTCTCTCACAGTCACTGATCACAAAAATGCCCATGAACTTAAGTTGTTGGGCAGATTAAATGAGATAAAATATGTAAAGTGTTTATCCTGAGACCTGGTTCACTGTAAATGTTCTCAATATTAGGTTTTAATTATTATTGCTACTGTTTCTAGAGTAACTTGGAGAATTGTGTAAGTTTTCAAAGTTTCTAGTTCTTAATGTGTCAAATGGGAATAATAGCACTTATTCATTCAACAAATATTTATTTGCCTCTTCTTAGAAATGGTATTAAAATTAATTTTACTTTTTTCTCTTTACTTATTGTAATGAGGCTATTAGAAAGTTTGAAAAATATATATGTGGCCTGCATTGTACTTCTACTGGACAGCTCTGTTCTGAAGAATAGATTTACAATAATATTGACAGCCAGCTAAGTGCCATTGAGTCAGAGCCGACAGAATTAATTAAAAAAAATAAACAACTGGAGCTCTTCTCTGTTTTTTGATATTCTTTCAATTGAGACATGGAGTCTCATGAGTATGGGCAATCTAGCTGCTTAACCGTAGCCCGTGGCGGAAATGACGTAGTCCCCGTCTCCCGCTGTAGGCTTTAAGACGTTGTCATCTTTTACTCGCCATCTGGTGGGACACCACACTCTTAGAATTAAGCACCATGTTGTGAGGAAGCCCAAGCAGTCTGTCGAGGAGCCCACATGAAGACAAACAAAGGCCTTGGCCCAAAGCCCAGATAAGGAGCCAACTGACAGCCAACATCAACTTGCCAGCCGTGTGAGCAAGCCACCCTTCTCATCATGCCTGAAATTTCTCAAGTAGCCAACATGCATTCATTCCTTCACGAGCAGAGTGGACCCAGGTGGGGCTCTGGTGACCTGGAGGGCACATGCCCAATCCCCAGGGAGCTGCTACTCTGAATCTGCACCTGATACCATGCAACATTGTCTTCATCTCCTGTAGTGTTTATTCAAACAGTCTCCTAACTCTTTTCCCTGCTGCTCCCCTTTGCCTCCTATAGCCTATTATCCAAATCACAGTCAGGGTAGTCTTTCAAAAACACAAGATGTATCAGGACACTGCTCTGCTGCAAACCCTTCAGTGAAAACCAAATTCATAAACATAACCATAAATGTAATTTCCATGCCACTTTGCTGACCTGTTTTATAACTACTCTTCCACTCCAGTCACAGGGCCTCTAAGCATGCTTCTCCCTTTGACCCTTTGGCCCTTTGGCTGTGCCTGGAACCCCTGCCTGGAACCCTCTTCTTCCAGAGAGCCACAAGTTTCACTTCCTCAGTTTATTCAGATTTTGTTCATGTCATCTTATTGTAAAACTTTTCACTGGCCACCTACATTCTTCCTTCCTCTGCTATGGTTTAGTTTTCTTTACAGCATGAATCGCCACACCTAGTACAGATTTGTTGGTTTATAAGGTTATCATTCATCTCTCCCATAAGAATATAAGCTTCACGAGGGTGAGACCTTTTGTCTCTTTTCTTGATCAGTTTCTTGAATGGTACATAGTAGGTGCTCAAAATAAGCGTTTGTTGAAGGAATGAACAAATGAATGAGTATATGAAGAAGAGCAGGTGACATTTAGTTGTGTCTTTTTTCCCTAGAGAAGCTAGAATCTTGATCTTCTAGGTGACATTCTACCAAATGTGCATGTTGGCAACCATGCAATTAAGAAAAAAATAAGTCCTCTGTGCTGTTAAAAAGACTGTAAACCAGAGCCATCAGCTTGCAGTGCCTGCCCTGGAGTGATCTGGGCCCAGTGGGAGCCTGGTCCCTCTATCTTGAGATGGTACAGCCCCTCTAGGAACAGAGAGGCTCTTGTGGGACCCACCAACTCTTGCATCCCCAGCCCCATGGGGTACTCTTTGTTGTTGGAGACCAAAGTCATCCAGGACACATCTTTCAAAAGGCAGGATGTGGGCCATGAGCTTCTAGCTCAGCAGTTCAAAGGAAATCACTTCAACAGCAGTGTCTGCTGGGATGTTTTCCCAAGCCCCGGGAGGTGACAGGGCCTCTTGGAGAACTAATAATAGGTAGGCCCGTCCAGCTTCCCCACCATGTCAACCTTAAAAGTGAATGCTATTTTTCCCTCCTTACCTTTGAATTAACTGTGTCAGGGAGGGACATTCTGTTATCACAGCTAGTACTCTCCATGTTCCGTCTAATAATGACTTAGCACTACTCAGCAGCATCCAAGGAAATTGTTGTCAGAGTGGGATCTCAGCATCGTTAGGCGGAAGTTAAGTGTAGCCTGTTTGGCTCCATTCTGCCCTACTTCATCCAACACTGACTCAGGTTCCCCTTACCTTTATTGCCACTGTGCTTTGTAGTTAGGATGTCTTAACCCCTGGTCAACAGCTGTGTGGCCCTGGGTGTATGTATTTATCACTCTGAGTCTTGGGATCCTTAATAAGCCCGCTAACATGGAGTTGATTCTGACTCACAGTGACCCTACAGGACACAGTAGAACTGCCTAGTAAGGTTTCCAAGGCTGAAATCATTATGGAAGCAGGCCGCCACTTCTGTCTCTTATAGAAGGACTGGTGGGTTGGAATGCCAGTCTTTTGGCTGGAGCTGAATTCTTCAGCCATTGTGCTACCAGGGTTCCTTTCTGGGTGCTCACCCACAATGAAAATTACCTAAACTACACAGGGGTGTTGGCAGGACTAAATAAGACAGTGCAAGTGAATTTCCTTGGTACTCCATGTCATGGCCTGAATTGTGTCCTCCCCAAAATACGTGTAGCCATCTGCTTGAGCCATGATTCCCTGTATTCTATGATTGTCCACCATTTCTTGATTTTGCTGTGCTGTATGTTAAAGGATTAGTGTGGGACTGTAAATCCCTATATAAGATCATCTCCCTGCTCTACTGTAAAGGGAGTTTCCCTGGAGCATGGCTTGCCCCCCCCGTGTTTAATATTTTCATCCTAGAAGACATGAAAGGAAAGAGTAGCTGGCAGAGAATTGGGAACCTCACACCATCAAGAAAGTAGCACCGAGAGAAAAGCGCATCCTTCAGACCTAAGGGTCCTGCGCCAAGATGTTCCCTGGACAAAGACTGATACAATATAGGACTTTCCTCCAGAGGAAATGGTAGTCCCCAAGGAAGAAAACCTTCCCCTGGAGCAGACGTCCTGATTTGGGACTTGTAACCTACCAGACTGTGTAAGAATAAACCTTCCTTTGTGAAAGGCATCCACTCTGTGATATTTCTGTTAGAGCAGCCCTAGCTGATTAAAACACCCATGAAGCACTTAATGTTTATTATTATTGAACATCTACTGGGCATGAGCCAACTGAATGGGTGCTGACTTTTCAGTTTTCATTCATAGAGTCACTCAGTCAACCAGTATTTGGTTAGTTCTTTCAAGCTGTTGGACACTGAGCTTTCTTATTCTCTGAGCCTGTGCAGTCTAGTGAAGGAACTCACAGTCTAATGCAGTGCCCTATTTCCAGAACATGGAACACTGGTGCGTGTGTGTGTGTTTGGATGCAGTGTGTGGACACAGTACCAAATAACACTGAACTACACATTTGTAAAATGCTTACCCTTCTAGTACCTTTCTGTCTTTCTGATTTTGTCAAGAAGGTCCGAGTTGGGTGTCAATTTGTTTTTAACAGGAGGAAGATGCTCAAGGAGATGGATTGACCCACTGGTTGCAACAGTGGGCTCAAACATAACAACCGTTGTGAGGGCAGTGCAGCACGAGGCAGTGTTTCATCCTGTTGTGTGTAGGGCTGCTGTGAGTTGGAAGTGATTAGATGGCATCCAACAACAGCATTTGTTAATCTTCCTGTTAATGAAGGAAGGCCTCTGACTCAGGTCCTTTAGGGAATGCTGGGAGAGATTTTAGTAGTGTGGATACCTTTTTGCTTTTCAAATTCAGAAACCAAATACTTTTTCCCCCCGGGTGGTGCAATGATATGCTCAGAGATTGTAAAGATGGGTCAGATATGAATGAAATTCGGGAAGATGCTGATCGATTACATTTCTTTTCACTTCTTTTATTTTGTCCGATTTTACAGTCAAAGAGAAACAGTCCTTTTTTGAGGGGGTGGACAGAAGGTGGACAGTCTTATAAGTGGTGGCTTAAGCAAAGCCAAGAATCGTCTTTGTGGTAGATGTTGTTGTTGGGTGCCCTCCAGTCAATTTTTAGCTCATACCGACCCCACGTGACAGTAGAATCGCACCCATAGGGTTTTCTAAGCTGTAATCTTTATAGGAGCAGTCGCCAAATCTTTCTTCCGTGGACCTGTTGGGTGGGCAGCTGGGTGCTTAACTGTCCAGGGTCCCACGTGGTGGATTTATAGATATACACGTATACATACACATACATATTCACATGCTTACATACATGTGTAAGATACTGCTCCTCCTACACTTGTGCAGTACGTGTATATGTTTTTAAGTGCGTATGTGTGAGCAAGTGTGCATGTGTGAGCCAGTGTGCCTGTGTGAACCAGTGTGCCTGTGTGAGCCAGTGTGCATGTGTGAGCAAGTATGTGGAGCCACAGGCCTTTCCAAATGAGTGACAGCGGGAGCCCATCCTTCCAGGAGACGCGTGCAGAATGACCAATGCACGAATCTGCGGGGATGGATAGCGGTCTCCGCAGAGGCCAGGATGGAATGTGTGGCGTCCACCCTTTCCACACACACACCCACCCCAAACCCCGTGCGGTCCATCTCCTCTCGGACCTGCCTGGGAGAGCCCCCTAGGTGCTCATCGCCTCAACGCAGCTGTGGGCTGAGGCTGGGTGGGGGGGGCGGGTCGAGGCTCAGGGCTGACGAGGTCAGGCTGCGGTAAGCGCGCCGCAGCGCTGCGGCTGAGAACACTTTTCTGGGAGGTCGCTGCCTTGGGGGTGCCAATATGTAAAGCAGCTGGCGATGCTGGGCGGGGCCTGGCCTCGATGCAAATGAAGGAGGCGGGGCCACCACGGGGCTCCGCCTCCCTCCTCCGCAGCTGGGGCCAGCGGTGCCGAGCGCAGCTGGACGAGCGGCGGCAGCTGGGCGAGTGACAGCCCCAGCTCCGCGCGCCGCGGCCGCCAGAGCCGCGCAGGGGAAGCTCCCGCGCCCCGGCGGCAGCAGCGGCCGCCTCCTGCCGCCTCGCGGGCTCCGGCCGCGGCCCGGGCCGGCCCCGCTCGGGCTCCCGCTCCCCGCGCGCAAGATGGCTGACCCGGCTGCGGGGCCGCCGCCGGGCGAGGGCGAGGAGAGCACGGTGCGCTTCGCCCGCAAAGGCGCCCTCCGGCAGAAGAACGTGCACGAGGTGAAGAACCACAAATTCACTGCCCGCTTCTTCAAGCAGCCCACCTTCTGCAGCCACTGCACCGACTTCATCTGGTGAGAGCGCGCCCGGCTCCTGAGGGCAGTGCCGCGCACGCGGGGACCCTCCTGCGCCCTCAGGGGCCCCAAGTCCCCAGGCTTCCCGCTCCGGACCTTTCGGCTCCGGACTCGCCGGTGCGCTGTCTGGTGGCGTCCCTTTCCGCGGCCCCAGACGGCCGGCCAGGCGGCGCCTCCTGCCCGCTTCTTCCCCGGTCCCTCCAGAGCTCCGCAGCCCGCACCGGGGCGCCGGTCCCTCCCGGGGAGAGCAGCGCCTCGGGTGCCCTCTCACCCAGGGTTACCCCTCTCTCTGCCTCCTTCCGGGCGGGAGGCACCCGTACCCCACCCCCTTTCCGGGGGCAGCGCCCCGAATGTCTTCTCTTAAGCTCCCTGTGGGCATGGGGCAGCCTTTTCTGCTCTCAATGTCTCGGGGCCAGCGCCCTGTGCCCCGCATTTTCTTTTATTGCTCCTCCTTAGCGGCCTGGAGTGGCCCTTGCCACTCTCCAGCCCTCCTCTTGTCACCATGAACCCTCTTCTCTCCTGCCCTTAGAGGCGTGGGGCTCCTTTCTCCCCTCCTAGTGCCCTCAGCGTCCCTTCCCCTCTCTTGCTTCTTTGGGTGCGTCGTTATAGGGTGCTCGGAGCATCTGTGGGTAGATCTCCGTTTGGCTCTGCACTTCCACCGGATGGAAACGCAACCCCTCCGCCCTCCCCCATAGCCGGTGGTCGCAGTCTCCTCTCCTTTGCCCGGGTGAGGGGAGGTTGAGGTTACTGCTAAGTTCCTATCTACCCCCCAAAGGCGGAAGCCTCTGGGGCACTCGCCCCGCGGCGGCTAGCAAGCTGCACCTGCGGTAGAGGGTTAGGGAGGAGGGGTATTGTGGGGGAACTGGCAGGCTGCTGTGGGCTCCCTGACGCCTCTCCTTCTACCTTTGCAGGGGCTTCGGGAAGCAGGGGTTCCAGTGCCAAGGTAGGCACCCCAGTCCTGGGGCTTCGGGGCTCTGGGGGTGCCCTTTTTGGGAAGAGATGGTGAAAGACACTTTACAGAAGTGAGCGAGTTAGAGAGAGAAGGAACCCTTTGTCCCAGTGACCGCCCAGGCTAGGAATTCATCACCATAGAAGGGTCCTTTTAAGGGCTTTGTGTGTGTGTGTGTGTGTGTGTGTGTGTGTGTGTGTGTGTGTGAGGGGGCAGTGATGCTCCATCCCAGAGAGGCCAGTGGACCCGGGAGGTCCTGAAAGTCAAGGAAGTGCCCTCCACTCTCCCTCCCTTCTGAGCATCCGAAAAGTCAAAATGGGTCTCCTGAACCTTCCCCTGGCTGTGCCAGTCCTGTCTCCCGCGGGAAGTGCCTCCGGGGGCTGTTTATGTAGGGTTCCTTTCATCAACTCCTGGCCCCTAGTTTGTTCACTTGCCCTTCCTTGTCTCTTAGAGAGAGGTTCTGCCTCTTCCCCCACCTCCCAGAGAGCTCTGCAGGTGGCTGCCTTCTCTGCAGATGGTGCCTCCCCTAGAAAGGCAACTGTGGGTGTCCCCTGGGTCTCCTCCCTCTGACATGGGTAGCTCCAGATGTTTTCTGGGTGAATACGGCAAAGACTTCCAGCGATTGGTTTCCCCTGTCCTTGCATCTGGGTTGAGATGCTCCATTCCACAGTGGTGACTTTTAATAATGTGTAAGGGGACCTTGGCCGTTTGGGGCTACTGTCATAAAAGATGTATTGCAAATTGACTGCTGAGGATGAAATCACCTGTAGCCTTGTCTAGCCCTTGTTGTTAGTGGGTCGCATTGAGTCAGTTCCAACTCACGGCTTCCCCATTTGTGCAGAGTGGAAGGGCTCCCTGTGACTTTCAAGGCTGTGACCTTTTGCAAGCTGATCATCAGATTTGTCTTACCAGGCCCTGTGGGTGGGTTTGAACTGCCACCTTCTGACCAGTAGTCACCCATCACTTAACTGTTCACACGGCCCAGGTTCAGCCATTAGGGAGCTCTTAAACGTTTTTTGATTTTGAAGCTAACATTTTGGAATTGGGAGATTTCACCTGCAAATCAGAATTTCTAATTTTGCTGAGAAATCGTCTCACTTTGTCTTCATGTAGCAATCCTTCGGAGCTGGAGAACCAATGATTTTCAGACAGGGCACATCTTCCCTGTATCATCTTAGTCAATACCAGGCAGACCTGCTTCACCCATTTCTGGCTCCTGCCTGGCCCCTGTAGGTGTTCAGTTTGCAGTGTCCCCTCTGGAAAGTTCTTGTCTCTCAAGGTGAGGCCAGGTGGGTGAGAAATGTCTCACTTTGGGGGTATGTCTTAGGGTCAAAAGAACCACTGTTATGAGCTGGGTGAAAGTCAGAAGCAGGAAACCTTTGAATATTAAAGACACAGAGATGTGACTTATTGCTGGGTGACAGCCCTGTGGTTACTGCGACCCTCCAGGGAAAAAGGAAAGTGGTCTCCAGCGGCATAGATGCTATTGTCAGTTGTGCAGAAGGCTTGGCAGCATGGCACTGCCATCCTCTGAGACTCACAAGTCCTCTCCTCTGAGATCTAGGCCAGGTCCAGCTCAGCAAGGAGCCAGGCAGGCTGACCTGCTCCACTCAGCAAGGAGCTGGCTCACCCACCCAGCCTCTCCTTGGAAAATTTTGAGCCTTGTTTCACAGACCACCCCAAGGAATTCTTAAGATTCCCAAGTGCAAAAATTTAGTCCCTGGTGCAAGAAGTTTGGATTGCTTTCTAGAACTTTGTCTGACCTCCCACCCACACCCCAAGCAAAATACCATTGATGTCTTGGTGCTGGAATGTATAATTTCTTCTTGGAGGCTGCTTTTCCTGGTAGCAGAGTGGTCAAGTGCTCCAGCTGCTGACCGAAACTATCACCAGTTCAAATCCACCAGGCCCTCCTTGGAAACGGCGTGGGGCAGTTCTACTGTATCCTGTAGGGTCACTCTGAGCCAGAATTGATTGATGGCAGCAGGACTTTTCATTTCCAGAGGAGCCCTGGTGGTGCAGTGGTTAAGAGCTTGGCTGCTAATGAAAAGGTCAGCAGTTTGAATCCAACAGCCACTCGGGGAACCTGTGGGGCGGTTGTACTGTGTCCTGGAGTGTGGCTACGAGTTGGAATTGACTCGGTGGCAGTGAGTTTTCACTTCCATGACTCTGTTTCTGTCTTTGGGCCTTGCAGAGGTCAGGGGTGATGTTTTGAAAACATTTTTACCGCTGTTCTCTCCTACTTGCTCTGCTGCTGGTGGTTGAGAAAAGTGCATTGGAGAATGTACAGGTGATGACATACTTGGTGCAGATAGCAAACCCAGTTATTCAAAGCCTGGAAAATGATAGCCATTTCCTGGTGTGGAGAAAGAACAGCAGAATTTAAGTTTCTAGTGAAATATATGCACTTTAAAAATCTCCCCCTTTTAAAAATCTTTTCTGCCTTCCTTCTTGAGAGGCAGTGTAGAGTAGTGGCCACAGGCACAGGTTATCAGGCAAGTCACTGTGAGTTTGAGACCTCTTAGTCATATCACCTATCCCCTGTGCCTCAAGTTCCTCATCTGTAAAATGGGGCCAATAACAGGCACCTACTGTAAACAGTTGCCGAGTGGTTCAAAGTTGCCACATAGAAGCTGTGGTGTGTGGAGCAGAGCTTGGCACACAGTAAACACTCAGAAACTGTCAGCTCTTGTGATTGTCCCTGAAGTCCCCAGATGGCAGGGCAACTGCTCTGAGAGAGGACTGGCTCTGTGGAGCTAGCTGCCAGGTGAGAGTTAAAATCTAGCTGTAAACATCTGGCCACCTGTGTCACTACTTCACAGTGTGTTTTGTTTGGACTGTACAGGTCCACTTGGGGAGGACTGAGGGAGTGTTGGGGCAGGTTGACAGCCCCAGAAATTGTAATGCTTAGGATGGTGACATCTAGGAATCCTAGGCAGGTTATCCCTGGCCTCAGAGTTGCCTAGGACTAATTCTGGAACCATAGAGGGGTTCCTTATTAGACGATTATTTGTGTTTCCACCGATTTTGTCTATTTTAAATGGAATCAACATCTTAAAGAAAATACACCAAGTTTTAGTCCGGAGCCCATGAGTCTAGGTTCTTTTCAGCCTTCTGCTTTACCATCCCTAAGGAAGGACCTTTATCTCATGGCTCAAGGAAGGTACTAGAATCTCCAGTCATTGCATCCTTATTTCAGACAGGAGGAAGGAGGACAGGGGCAAAGAAAGGCAAAGAACACTGTTAGTGTCACTTGTGGAAGCTGCTAGAAGATACTTTTGCCTGCATCCTACTGGCTAGAACTTAACCACGTACCCACATCTTGCAGCAAGAGTGGCTAGGGCCTCCATTTCTAAAGCAGAAAAGGAGAGAGAACACGGTCAGTCTTGGGTAGGGGGCATGGAGCTTGTTCATAAGGGAAGGAAGCCACTGAGAGCTACTCCTATGCTCCATACTCCTGTCATGGAGACTGGGGAGGTGGTATGGGATTGGGAGAAGAAGGATGGAAAGTCCATAATCCATGAAAAATTATGAGTGGCCTGGTGCAGTAGTGATTAAGAGCAGTGGCTAACCAAAAGTCCCAGTGTGGAGAGAGAAAAGCAGAAGTTAGGTTTCTAATGAAATATGTGCACTTTAAAAATCTCCCCCTTTTAAAAATCTCCTTTTCTCCCTTTCTTCTTGAGAAGCAGTGTAGAGTAATGGTCACGGGTCACAGGTTCTGCTCTACACATCACATCTCCTGTATGGCAACTTTGAACCACTCAGCAACTGTTTACAGTAGGTTCCTGTTATTGGCCCATTTTACAGATGAGGAACTTGAGACACAGGGGATAGATAATATGACTAAGAAGTCTCAAATCCATAGTATGGATCTACCAGGTGCTTCTTGGAAACGTTATAGGGCAGTTTTGCTCTGTACTATAGAGTTGCGGTGGGTCAGAATGGTCTGGATAGTAATGAGTTTAGTTATGTGCCCAGAGGAGCTTAAAACTAGATCATTTTCACTTTTGAGCTGTTAGAGAATAAAACTGCCACTTTATTTCTCCCTTTTTGTTTCTACTGTCTCTGTTTTTTTTAAAGAAAATCTCTGAGGTTGTAGAAGAATGCTTTTGTTGGTTAAAAGACTGGCCTGAGAATCCCTGCTGTGAAACTGCCTAAATTCTGGGTTAGAAATAGGGCCCCTCAGCTAAGCAAGGCTGGCTTTTCTCAGTGGCATTCTTTACAGGCACCTAAACCTGCCTTTGTGCCTTAATCGTAAATCAGACAAGGCTTTGGGTAGATTTAGACTTCTATCCTGTGAAGTCTTTGCAACTTGGTAGAGAGAAAACTTTTTTTTCATTGTTGTTCTTTAAAATGAAGTCATTTCAGTAGAAATATGGAGGTAGTAATGTAGAAAAGTTCCGAATTCAGTGCATGGGTGTCAGTTCAGACAACTGGGTTTGAATGTCTAATCTGCCACCGGTTCACTGTGTGACCTTGGGCAAGTCATTCACCTTTAGTAGCCTCAGTTTCCTGACATCTGTAAAATGGGAATAATAGTATCTGCCTCATAGGGTGATGGTGAGGAGTCAGTGAAGAATAAATGCATGAGAAATAGCCACCGTAAAATGCAATGACTAAGTGAAATATTCATTATTATTGCAGGAAGCTCTGTCAGATTGGGACAGAGTTAATTCTGGAACTCATTAAATGACTTTACCTCTTTAATGTATTTAAATGGATATTCTTTTCTGATATGTTTCTGCATAGGCCTTTGGATGATACCAGTGAGCACATAGCTCAGTGCCTGTGCCCTGAGAGCTAGGCACCACCAGTTTCTGAAGCATTGACTTGCTTCACCCCTTTCCTTATAAGAAAGATCTAAACTTGCTGTAAACTCTAGAAAAATCCCAGTGCACCAACTTTCTGACTATGAAAAACCAGAATTGTTGATTAAAGTGAGTAAATCAACACTTTCTTGTATGGATTAGAGAACTATTTTTGAAACTTTTAATCAAAATTATTCAAAAAAACACCAAAGCACTGCAAGAATCCAACCATTACTGTTCTCATCAGCCTCAATTCTAGAGCATATGAGTTTATTTTAACATGTAGTTAACACATCTAGGTTAGACTAAGCACTAAAGCCAAGCCAAGTGCCGTCGAGTCGGAAAGACTAAGCACTATTATTATTATTATTTTAACCACAATAAAAAGTAAATCAAAAGTTACTTGTTTCTAGCGTAGTTTTCCCTACAAACTTACTAGATGACATCTTACACTTTAGGTTAAACTTTCTTGGTAAAATCATAAAGAAGTCCATTTTGTCTGCTTGTTTGTTACACCAGGTCAGGCTACAAGTTGCCAGAACTTGCTTCTAGTTTTTCATGTCCCTGTCTGTCTAGAACCAGATGTCAGAGACCCCTGAGCCAAACCCTGCTCACCTTTTGGCTTGTTCTGAATTGTGTCCAGGAGTTTCTATGTGGATAAAAGGCAAAGGCTTTTTGACTTCTCATGTAATGGTTAGACTTTTTTTTTTCCCTTCCATCTGAAGTGGGGTTTTTAGGTCCAGTATCCCAGACGAAATAAGCATCTCTGGGTGGATTAATGTTGGGTTTCATGTAGGAGGGCTGCTTTGTCAGAGAGGTGATAGAAATTCATTTTGAGTTGTGGAGCATACAGTGGAGGCTAAAAGCTTTGTCACTGGGTAACATAATACTGTTCTAAGGAAATATGGAAAATGTGGCTTTTGAAAATTTAGTTGATATGATATACAGGTTCTTAGAAGCTAATTTGAAAAATATATCATTTCTGAATATTGATAATACTCTGGATACTGCCTAGAACCAGGTATAGAATGTTTATGGTGTCTGTGGGTCAAAAGAACTAGGATATAAGAGAAGGTGACTGGTTAAAACATAAAACTGAAGGTTTAAAAATAACTTATATACATTATTTGCATTGGAATTTCTTTGCCTCTAGATAGATCCTTATGTCACAATTTTGAGAACATGTATCCCCTTTTGATACATTTCCACTACAGGTAATTAAGTTACTAAGCACAGTTTGAAATAGTATGTTCTGGTCTTGAGACTCTGTAGTCCAGTTAATTCTTGTGTTGGGTAGTGGTCAGCTGAAAGGTCATTATCTGGTTGATACTTTTGGAAGCTTGCTCTCTTATTATTTTGGCATTTGGTCTTAAGATGATTCTTTGATTTCACTTGTCTAATCTCCCCATTGAAACTCTGTGATGTTCTATAGGTAGAATATTTGCCTTTTTGTAGAGTCATATCCACAGTGTTTACATATGACATTTGGAGGTGCGATGGTGCTTGAAAAGGAGATTCACATCTATCCATTCATCCCTCCTTCCCACCTCCTCCCTTCCTTCCTCTCTGCCCTATGCTTCTGCCTCCATCCTTCCTTCCATTCATCCAACCATCCATTCTTTCATCAGTCCACCCAAAGAGTAGCCACTGAATAAATTCTACATGTCAGGAACTATTTTCGGTGCTGGGAATACAAGGCTGGTGAAACTGAGAAGATTCTTACTGTTAATGGAATTTTTTTACAGGTGGGTACAGAGATAGGGATTCCACAAATCATTGCACAAATATTTAATTTCACTTTGGTAGGTACCTTGGAGGAAACAGGGTGCTATGAGAATGTACATAATAGGAAGCTGTTTATGGTTGAAAGTGGGGTCAGGGAATTCTTTGGTCTAACTAAGAATTACGTTTAAGAAAGTTCCCTTCTCTGAGATATTGGTGAAAGCCTGAGTTGTTAAGGAGCCAGAGCTTAAATCTGTATTGTGAAACTGTTCCTATCCTGGAGGTCTCATCTCTGTGACACTCTGTAGAGAAGCCCTGAGTCTTCATTTGTGCCAGGACTCCTAGTAAGGCAAGTATTTGGTGGAATTAGACTGTCATCTCAAGATAGTTTTTCTCAGTTTGACAAAAGGCTTCATCTCTTAGCTAATAACTTAGTAGGGCTTTGAACTGGTTCATTCCAATTCAAACCCCTGCCAAGAGATGCATTTCTAACAAGTTCCCAGGTGTCTTAGTTCTGTCTAGAGCTGCCATGATAGAAATACCACCAATGGGTGACTTTCACAAGCCGAAATTTATTTTCATGTAGTTTAGGAGGCTGGAAGTCCTAACTCAAGGTGCCATTTTTAGGGGAAGGCTTTGTGTTTCTGTTGACTTCAGAGGAGAGTACTTGTCTCTTTGAGCTTCTGCTTCTTGGCCTTGTTCGTGTGGGCTCACTTGGTTATTTGATTTCTCTTATATCCCAAAAAAGATTGACTCAGGATACACCCTAATCCTGCCTCATGAACATAACCCATTTGCAAATGGGATTATAACTACAGGCAGAGGTTAGGATTTGTAGCACACAGTTTTGGGGGACCCAATTCAGTCCATAACACCAAGGTGATGCAGATACTTCTGGTTAGGGACCAGTTCTGAGAACCACTGTGAGAGCAGTGACTGGCAAAATTTTTTTATACATAAGAATCTTCTGGGGATCTTGTTAAACCATAGATTCTGATTCAGATATCTGGGGTGGAAATGAGATTGTCAGCATGGGAGCCTTTCGAAGCCCTGTACCTCAAACAGTGAGCTGACTTTGTTTTTGTTCAGCTGTCACAGGTGGCTGCTCTAAAGCAGAGGGAATCAGATAATTTCAGAGGTAGGGGAATAAGTCTGAGGCAGCAGGTTGAGGAAAAATAAAAAGAGAGAGCAAAGTATCTCAGTGGGAGGCATTTGTGAGCAGAAAGCCAGTTTTCAGGGGGACATGGTTACTCCCGTTGTCTCATAGATGCCTCTATTATCTGAGGTCCATGCCTGATACTCTACAACTGGTCCTCCTCATGGTTAGGGCAGTGGTTTTCTCAGGTTGGAGAGATAATTTGAAGTGCTTTCACCATAAGCAACATTGTACCACGTATAGGAAAAACCCTGTTGACAATTATCTTCTCATTTTTCTGATTTCTTTCCACATTCTAATTTCAGGAAGGAGAAAGTCTCAGTTCAGTGCTTGTATGTCTTTAATGCCCCTCATAACACAAGTCTGGGCACTTATTAAACATTCATTGAGTTTATTATTATTATTATAAAAGAACTGTGAGAACATACAGCTATGTTTTTACCTGTAAATCAACATTTTTTTTTCCCTGTTCACTTATACCTAGTTGGAGGCTGGTTCTGTTCTGCCCATGGACCGGATTTTGTCTTGGCTGTTCCTTCTAGTGAATAGGAGAGTTTAATGTGTTCCTGACAAATTTTTTGGTGTTGGAAGGAAGCTTGTTGTGGCAGAGTTGAAAGGCACAACATAAGCGGGCTCTGAAAGAGAAGGCAGCTGTATTACAGAAGGGTTAGTCTTTTAACCATTCCTGTAATTATTATTGTTGTTGTGGACCTTTAATCATCCTTTCACCTACCTGTGTGTCTCTCCTGGGTATTTTTTTTCTCAGTCCACATGCAGAAAGTTACCTTACTAACTCAAAAGGGGAACTCAAACTCAGATCTGGAGAGTTCAGATGGCCTCCACGTGAATCTTAATATTTGCAAAGCAGGCAGAAATGAACTGAAGGTAGGCAGCATCAGCTAGAGCACTGGAAACAGAACAGCCGGAGCACAGTTAAAGAGAATGTTGATATAGTGTGAAAAATGTAACCACTGTCACTGAACAATTTATATAGAAATTGTGAAGTGGGAATCCTAATTGACTGTGCAAATTTTCATCAAAAACAGTAAGATATTATATATAATATATAACATATATTACAGATGTGTAAAAAATATATGCGGCATCATTAACTGAATGATGACTGTGTTACTAGAGGGTTTCTAGTATTTCTTTTTCCTTTCCCACTGTTTAGAGACCAAACTGGGCTTTCAGAGAGGCAGTATAAAATTGAGATTGAGAGTGCAGTCTCAATGATGAAACAATTGGGTCTTAAATTCTGGCTCTGCCTTTCCATGACTGTGACCTTACACTGGTAGAACATGGCCCTGTCTGCATTCATCCATTCATCCATTCAGCAAGCCTTTCATTCCTCTACCTACCCATCATCCATCCATTCATGCACCCAGCAATTTGTCGGTTCACTCATCACCCTTCCATCCATCCATTCAGTGAGTGTTTATGGAGTGCTACTATGTATCAGGTACTGTTCTAGGCAGTGGAACTGAAGTAGTGAAGAAAAAGAGGGCCTGCCATTATGGAATTTCCATTCCAGTAGACAGCAACAGTAAATAAACAGTGTTAAACAAATACATAATGTTAGGTTGTGATGAGGGCTTCGAAGATGAATGAGACTCTGCCCCTGCCCTTCGGGATCCTGCTGCTGTTTTGAGTGGAGAATAATCCGTGACCAGCTAGTTGGGTTACATCATGAAAAGTGCTACACTAAGGGTGTAAAAATGCTTTGCACGGCATCTCCTGGGAGGGGTGGAGAGGGTTCCACCACAAAGGAGGTGACATTTTGGGAGCAGTCTCCCAGGAAGAGTAGGAGTTCCCAGATTGACAAGAGATGGCAGTGGGGGAGGGCATTTCAGGCAGAGGACACAAAAGTTGAGACACAGGAGAGGAAACAGGGCTTGCTCAAGGAAGGAGAGAGGAGGGGTGTGAGGGAGTTAGTGCCTGTCAGCTTGGAGGCTTCGGAATTTGTGAAGGCAGTGTAGCAGCTAGGAAGTTGTTGTCCTTATTTTCAAGCAGGATGTGCGGGGACTGAGTGAAATGGCCAGAGTTTTAAAAAAAGAAGAGCTGGAGATGTATTTTGAAACAGTAATTTGCCATGACTCGGGTCCTGAAACTCCTGGCCTGTGGGGTTGGAAGTGAGGTAGGAGAAACTGTGAAATGACCACTCAGGGGCGATGGGAGGCCTCCCTGAAGCCCCAGGAGCTGCTGCTGCTCTTCACCTCTGAGGGCGACACGCGGATTTTCCTGCCACTCATACTGTTGATCGTGCTATTTTCGGGGGTGGTTACTAGGTTATTTTTGTGGTTCTAACAATAGGGATATCTCTCTTCACTGCATTTTTAGGTGCGGACGGCCATAGAAATTAATTTTCCTCTGAAAGGAATCCTCCCACTCCTTTTCTCCCTCTCTGCTGCTGTCACTTATCCGGTGGCACGTGTGTATTGAGCGCATGCTGTATGTTCGTGACGAATTTGTGCGTTGGAGACAGAAAGGTGTTGTCGGAGACAGAGACAGAAAGACGCTGGTTCACGTCGTCACTTGCTCTGTGACCTTGAGCAAGTTACTTAACCTCTTTGAGCCTTTATTTTCTTTCTAGACAGAAGGGAATTATGACAGTTTATCAAGTGTATGCCAAGTGTTTCCTTAGTCCATTGCCTGGCAGATAGTAAACCAAACCAAAAACCCATTGCCGTCAAGTTGATTCTGACTTACAGCAGCCCTATAGGACAGGGTAGAACTGTCCCGTAGAGTTTCTAAGGAGCGCCTAGCAGATTCAAACTGCCAACTGTTTTGGGTTAGCAGATGTAATACTTAACCACTACGCCACCAGGCAGATAGTAAGCGTTTTCTAAATAGGGACTATTTTGAGGGACTATTTTGATTATCAGTGGGACCGGGCACAGCAGTAAGGTCCTTCTCCTTACTAAGCTAATAATCTTGTCGGGGAGGCCAAATGAATGTTTCTGAAATAAGAATACAAAGCAAGAATGGATGTGTGCTCATGTCACGATCAGTAGTAGTAGGTACAACTTCCAAGGGATCTTTGAGAAATACACTTAGCTGGGGCCAAAACGCAACAACAGCAATAACAACAAAAAACCGGAGACCCATTGATCTCAAGTCAGTTCTGATGCATAGGAATCCTGTAGGATAAGCAGAACTGCCCCATAGGGTTTCCAAGGCTCTAAGAAGAAGCAGACTGCCACGCCTTTCTCCCAAACTGCAGCTAGTAGGATTGAACTGCTGACCTTTAGGTGAGTAGCTGAGTGCTTAACTGCTGTGCCACTCAGATCTTCTTTACCTGGAGCTAGGCATGCGGGGGGGTGGTGATTTTGACATGGTCAGGGGCACAGCTTTCTCCGTAAGTCTTCCATGGCTTGCAAAGGCTTTAATTCGTGGGAAACCTCAGAAAATTGACTTGAGCTCTGTGATCGCACCGCCTGATGACCTCATTTTGACAATATTGGTGCTATTTCAACTTTCAGTGGAAGTCTGCCTATACCATGCTTTAAAATTTAGGTTCTCTTCACTCTTTGAGTGGAAGGTTTATGTCTTCTTTTGATCTGAAGAAGAAGCTGGCAGATAGCGTGGGCCAAGGTGGAGGGTGAGCTCTCTAGGCGTCTTTTTTGTCTTGTGGTGGTGAGAGTGGTGATCATTATTTTTTTCTCACTGTGATTTTTTTTTTATCGTACTTCTTGTGAAATTTTATGGCTGACGTTAATCCCCCACACAAAATTTTATACACATGTTGTCATATGACACTGGTTGTAGTCCCTCCAATGTGACACCACAGTCCCCTTTTGTACCTGGAGTTTCTTGCGTCCAGCCAGCCAGCTTTTCTCACCCCGACCCGCTTTCTCACCTGCCTCCAGTCAGAAGCCGTCCCCGTTTGGTCACTTGTATCTGCTTAAACTAGGACACACACCCTTCACAAGTAACTGTCCGTGTTTTGTAGTCCAGTCTAATCTTTGAGGAGTGAACCTCAGGAATGGTTTCAGGCCTAGGTTAACAGAGTTCCCTGAGGGCCATGGCTTTAGGAGTAACCCCAGTCTCAGACCATTTAGTCTGCTGTTCTCATGTCAATTTTGGTTCTGTTCCACACTTTTCTTCTGTCCCACCAGGGACTTTCTGTTGTGTTCCCTGTGTGTGTGTGTGTGTGTGTGTGTGTATGTGTGTGTGTGTGAGGGGATGAGGGGGAGTAGTATGTATCATTGATGGTAGCCGGATACTGTCTGGTTCTTCTGGTCTCAGGCTGCTGGAGTCTCTGGTTTATGTGGCTCTTCTGTGTCTTGGGCTAGCACTTACCTTGTGTCTTCTGTATTCTTTGTAATCCTTTGCTCCAGGTGGACTCGGACTGATCGATGCACCTTAGACGGCTGCAGAGGTTTTTAAGACCCCAGATACCACTCACCAAAGTGGGGTGCAGAACATTTTCTTTTCTCTTTTTTAAAAAATATTTTATTATGCTTTAAATTAAAGTTTATTGTGTAAGTCAATTTGTTATACAAAACTTTGCACCCACAGTACTGTGTAACTCTAACTGCTCTTCCCAGCCTGTGGCAGCACATTTCTCCTCTCCACCCTATATTTTCCGAGTCCAGTCAACCAGCTCCTGTCCCCCTCCACCCTCTCGTCTCTGCACAGGAGCTGCCCGGAAGAAGCGCACTCTTCACCAATACCGTTTTATGTCTCATAGTCCATGCCAATCTGTGTCTCAGGAGTTGGCTTTGAGACTGGTTTTGGGACAGCTCTGGGCTAACAGTGATCTGGGGGCTGTGTCTTCTGGGGACCCTCCAGTCTGTTGGCCCATCAGTTCTGGTCTTTTAATAGAGTTCTAGCTCTGTACGTCTGTTTTTTTCCTGCTGCCTCAGGGCCTCTATGTTGTATTTCTCGTCAGGGCAGTCACTGTTGGTGGAGAACATTTTCTTGATGAACGTTTTTACGCCGGTTGACCTAGATGTCCCCCAAAACCATGGTCCTCAGCTCCCTGTCCCTGCTACTCTGTCTCTTTAAGTGTTTGGTTATATTCAGGAAAATTCTTAGAGTTGGGTGTAGTCCACTTGTGTTGACTTCCCCTGTATTCTGTGCTGTTCTTCCCTTGAAGGTAGTGATTTTTATGGGACATCCCTGTATTAAATGTCTTCTCTCTCTTTCTAATGGTAGGGGTAATTCCTCAGAGTTTAGACAGTGCTACAAATGGGAAATTTGATAGTTATCTGTTTTTTTTGTGAGGTGTGAAACTGATAGCTGGGGGTATTGATAATTCTGAGTCAAAGTGTGTAGGGAATCAGAGTTGGCATGTAGAGTGGTGCCAGACCTCTATTTAAACTAGAAACCAATCTTTTGGTAGTTGACTTTCTATTCTTTCTAGGATCAAGTTTGCAATACTTAGCATGGTTTAAAAATCCTTGTCTGAGTTGAACTGGAAACCTTGGTGGAGTAGTGGTTAAGTGCTATGTCTCTTAACCCAGAGGTCAGCAGTTCAGATCCTCCAGGTGCTTATTGGAAACTCTATGGAGCAGTTCTGCTCTGTCCTATAGGGTCTCTATGAGTTGGAATCGACTAAATGACTGTGGGTTTTTTGATTTGAACTGTCATGAGCCTCATTTGGAACCACCTTTGCACTCACTTTGTACTGTCTGGTTGATGATCCAACTAGTCTCTGTGTTCCTCAGTCATGACATAACTCTGCCCACCTCAGGGCCTTTGCACGTGATTATCTTCAGCTTGAATTGCTCTTCCCTTCCCTCTTTCCCCATTCACCTCCACAACTCACCTCCAATATCACTTCCTCAGAGAAACCTTCCCTGACCTGCCTGAATAGGTCCACTCTTACACAATTTGGTGAATGCCAGGGACCACATCTGTCTCCTTTTCCACTGTTCCCTGTATAGTTAACTCCATACCTGGCACATAGTCTGTGCTCAGGGAATATGTAATAAAAGAATGAATGGTATATGGCAGAAGTGACTGAACAGAGGGTGTCATCTGACTTTGGTTTTGGTGCTAGTTTTGCTACAGCTTGATCTGTGATTTTTATAGAATATATCACCTCTAGTTTAAGAACTCTGATCATTTTTGTTTGAATCAAATTTTTTTTTTTTTGCCCTCATTAGAGCTCATTGGGAAGGGATTTTCAGAAGTGTGAATGCCTCAGCCTTAATTTGGCTGCCCATGTCTCCCTGTGAAGATCAACAGTTTCTTCACTGATGTTTCTGCCTTTGTTCATCAGGGAACCTGGTAGACTGGTGTGAAAAGCATCTCCTTTAAAAGAATATGAAACTGAAAGCTATTAGTAAGCCCATCAACGGTAAAACAGACAATTCAGTTGAAGTGTATTAATATCGTGGGCTACTCTACAGCAATGAGAATGAGCACAGCACCACTGTACACATAGATGGCCTTCACGACATTGTGCAAACGAAGCTCCCCCCCAAAGAGGGCATCCTGTGTGATCCTGTTCACTTAAAGGGATCTCAGAGACAGGTGAAAGTGATACAAGTTAGGGTAGTGACTATCCCTGGGGACACTGGAGAGGAACTGCAAGGGGCTTCTAAGTGTCGAAGAGGGTTTGGTTCTTGCCTTTGCACCTTGGGTCCACTGTGTGCTTCTAGATCTCTCGTAGAGGTTCCTTTCAAACTAGACCTCTGTTGTGGATTGAGTTGTGTCCCCCCAAAATGTGTGTCAACTTGTGTAGGCTGTGATTCCCAGTATTGTATGGCCGTGCAGAATTTTGTCATCTGTTGTGATTTTCCCATGTGTTGTAAATTCTGCCTCTGTGGTGTTAGTGAGGAAGAAGTAGAGGCAGTTATGTCAGTGAGGCAGGACTCAGTCTACGAGATTAGGTTGTATGTTGAGTCAGTCTTTTCTGAGATATGAAAGAAGTGAGCCGAGAGATGAGGGGGCCTCATGCCACCAAGAATGAAGAACCAGGAGGGCAGCGTGTCCTTTGGACCAGGGCCCCTGCGCTGAGAGGCTGCTAGACCAGGAGAAGGTTGATGACAAAGGTCTTCCCCCATAGCTGACAGAGAAAGCCTTCCCCTGAAGCTGGTACCCAGAATTCAAACTTCTGGCCTCCTAGGCTGTGAGAGAATAAACATCTGTTTGTTAAAGCCATTCACCTCTGCTATTGCTGTTACAGCAGCACTAGATGACTAAGACAGCCTCCTTGACTATAGGACTGCATCCGTGGTGTCTTCATAGAACTGATTTGGTTAACTATGTAGAATGTTCTGTTTGTTGTTCTGGGTGCTGGTTGTTCAGACTGTGAAAGTTCATCAAGGTATAGACATATGTCTACTTTTCTGTTGTGAATATTACACTTCCACTGGAAAAAAAAAAAAGGAGAAAAGCACTTAGCTGTAAATCCCTGAGGCCAAATCTGAGAAATGTTAGTTGAGCCATTTTCAGCTTTATGCACAGAAGTTAAACCCTTATGGGGGGAGACAGGCACCTTCTGGAATCATCCATTGAGAGATGCTGCCGCTTGCCTTCTTGGGGCTTCATCTGCTTCTCATTTCATTGTTGCCCATTGGTTGCAAACTGTGAAACAAGGAAGCCAGGGCATTCTGGCAAATCTTCCCTCCCAATAATTTAGCTCTTTTAATACTGGGAAACCTTGAGCTCCTAAACTATTTTAGAGCTTCAACTTTAAAAATTCTGTGGAAGTTGTGGCATTAGCAAGAATCCATTACAGCTGCTGCTGTAACAGATAAGCCTTGAAATGTCTGTGGCTTGATGGAAAGAGGTTTATTTCTCACTCACCACATGGTCATGCGGGGCCCCAGGCTCCTCCATCTGGGGCTCTGCCCTCCTCGGTGACCTCAGCATTTTCTCTGTGCACCTGAGCAAACATGAGAAGGCACACTCATTTCACAACCCCTTTGGCCTCGAAGGGACACTTGCCACTTCTCACATTCTCTTGGCCAGAACCCAGGGACAAGGCTTTGGTGAACACAGCAAAGGCTGTGTTGTTGCCGAAAGCCCTGGCTTCTGGTTCCTTTGTGACAATGCATTCCACATTATGTCTTTCTTAACTTCAGTAAAACTTAGCCCTGAGCCTTGAGACTTCTGTATCTTATCAAACCTACCAGAGTATGTTTGGGAAACAGCATGGTCTGTTCATGTGACTAAGAGTGAAACAAAGAAACACTCTTCTTGTTTTCAGCTATTAGAACAATCTGGTTCTTGTCGGAATTTCCAGTTTTCAAATCAGTCACATTTCTTGCCTCCTCTGCCTGTGAGTGGACATTAGAGGCCCTTCTGTCATAGCCAGGGGCTGAATCTCATCCTGTTAGCTGTCTTCTTTGCTCTTTTATCATCTGTCTTCTGGAAGGATCCTCTGGTGTCTCTACCAACAGAAATCTGGGCACCTAACATAGAGACTGTATGTTGTTGTATAACAGAATCTTAAAACTCCTTACCATTGAGTTGAATCCAACTCATAGAGGCTTGATGACATAGAGTGGAACTCTCCCCAGGGTTTCTGAGGCTGCAAATCTTTATGGAGGCATACTGCTACATATTTCTCCCATGGGACAGCTGGCAGGTTCAAACAGCCGACCCTTTGGTTAGCAGTCAAAGACCACCACCACCAACAGAAAAAAACCCTCAATTCTGACTCTTAATGACCCTATAGGACTGACTATAACTACCCCCATAGAGTTTCCAAGAGTAGCTATTGGATTTGAACAATTGGTCTTTTGTATAGTGGCCGCACTTTTAACCACCACACCACCAGGGCTCCTTAAATCTTAGTGGCTTTAAATGGCAGCCATTTTACTTAACTCTTGTTTTGTGGGTCATTACTTTGGGCTGGGCTCAGCTGGATGTTCCCTCTGGTCTAGGTGGGTTTGACTGTTCTTGGCTGCGCTTGCTTACATGTCTGGTGTTCCCTTTCTCTCCATGATCACTCTGATTTTCCAGCAGGCTAACTTGAACTTGGTCCCAAGATGGCAAGTGGGTTCCCAGTGTGAGAGCAGAAAGTGCAGGGTCTGAGGAGGGCCAGGCTGTGAATCTGCACAGTATCACTGCTGCCACCGACCTGCAGTGGAGGGGGCGGGAAGGTCTGCGGGATGCACCACAGAGCCTACTACATGCTTCCAGATCTCTCGTAGAGTTTCATTTTGAACTGCACCTCCTTGACTGTCAGTAAGCCCGTGGGCCTTCGTTGTTGGTTCCTTCACAGAATAGATTCGGTTACTATGTAGAGTCATAGACCATACACGCCAAAACTTGAACACCATTTACAGAGATCCCTGATCTGACTAGGTTTAGGGCCATGGGAGTGGCTTGCCCAAGGTCGTACAGCTACCAGAGAGAGAGGAGCATGGGTTCACATCCAGCAGTGGGGCTCCACACTTCATCTTACTTCCTTAAGCAGGAGAAGACCTGGATTCCAACCCTGGATTGTTGTTCATTGTCCTTGGGTTGGCTCCGAATCATTGTGAGCTCATTTACAGCTACAACAGAATGAAGTATTGCTTGATCTTGTGCCATTTTGTGATCACCGATGTCTGAGTGCAGGATTGTGGCTCTGGTGTCAGTCCACCTCCTGAAGGATTTCCTTCGTTTTCTGTGGCCCTTTTCTTTACCAGATACGATGTCTGACTGGTCTTTTCTCATTATGCGTAGGCTAGCTGAAGCCACCCTGTCCTCACTTCAAGGAGCACCCTGCTTGTGTTTCTTAAACACTGATTGGTTCACTCTTCAGGCAGTTCCCAGTGTGGTCAACATTCCTCTCCAACACCAGGCTTCAAAGGCGTCCGTTGTCCTATCTTCCTTTTTCATTGTACAGCTTTTGCATGCACAGGAGGTGATTGAAAAGACCATGGCTTGAATCAGGCATATTAGTCATCGAAGTGGCATCTCGGCTTTTTAGCACTTTAATGAAGTGTTTTATAGCAGATTTGTCCAATGCAATATGTCATTCCATTTCTTGACTGCTGCTTCCATGGGTGCTGGTTGTTGATCCAAGTGGAATGAAGGAAATTCTTGAGTACTTCAGTTTTTCTTCATTTATCATGACGTTTATTGGTCCTTTTATGAGCATTTTGGTTTCTTCATGTGCAGGCATAACTCAGATTGCAGACTCTAGTCTTTGACCTTCATCATAACTTCTATGCCATGTCACCCTTAACCCTTACACCGTATTGTTCTTCCACTTTGCGAAGAGTTTTCTTGAATTCTTCTAGATGTGTGTGTTTTAAACTGTAGATCATCATTCATTAGAGGGTCATGAAGTCGTTGTAGAAAATCATGACCACTATTAAAAACCAGAATAGAAGATACTGGAGGGCATCACACTTTGGAAGGGTTGCGTCATGAGACTTACAGGTCCACATGAATGGGGTCAGAATGTAACATGTGTTTCTTTTTTAACGTGTGAATCACGGTTATGATTCAGCAAGTTTGAAAATCATTGTGGAAAGTTTAGACACGGAGCACTGGAGGCTCATAACATTGACCCTGGACTGCTGAGGTTTTATTTATTTTTTAGAGATTAAATACATAGTTTTGAATTCCTTGTAATTAGCAAATTTCCTTTTCTCCATCACAGTGTTCCATGACTATGTTGATCATCGTCTTTGAGCTTTAACGTATCACAGATGAAAACTCTTTTTCAATTAAAGTTTAGAGTACAGTATGAATTTTATTTTTTAGTGGAATGATTGGTTTTGATGCCACTGCCTAGCCTGACTTGTCACTTGGATGGAGTGCCAGAGTAGATTGTCAAGTGCCGGCAGAGAAGTGTCTCTCTCCTGCAGAGAGAGGGAGCTGGTTATGGGAGGGGGGTAGTGTGAGTTGAGAAGAAAGTGTTTCATGAGCAGACTCAGCATGAAGGGGAGGAGGGAGAGGTGGAGAAGGGGCCCATAGAGCTGCCAGAAGATGTGGGAACAGTGTGCAAGCAGGGAGGTGGGTCGGATCGCACTGGTGGGACTCTGCTGAGGGCTGAGGTCAGCCAGCGGGGACTTCCAAACGTTGCGACTTAATGTGTATTCATATTGTCTGGTGTCCTGAATAGATAGGGGCCCAAATGACAGCTGACCTGCTTGTATTTCTCGTCTACCCATCTCTGATATGGGGCCCAAGGGCCATTGTCGGGGTAGGGTACTCCAGATGGGATAAAACATTCAAGTTAGGGAAAAAGCCCATCCTTGCTTTTTCCTTCCCCCTGCTATCCTGAAAACCAAAAGCTGTTGCCATTGAAAGTTGATGCTGACTCACAGTGACCTTATAGGACAGGGTAGAACTGCCCCATAGGGTTTCCAAGGCTAAAATTTTTATGGACACAGTCTGCCATATCTTTTTCCCTCAGAGTGGCCAGTGGGTTTGAACTACTGACCTTTCAGTTAGCAGCTGAGCGCTTAACCACTGTGAAATCAGGGCTCCTTTACAGCCTTACAGGAGCCTCTATTGGTGAGAACAGGCCAAGGGAATTTTCCATTTTCCCGAACACCTTAATGTTCAAGTATGGCTTTCAAATGCTGCTGACTTGACTGGTCATTTGTTACTTAACACGTTCCTGACACTGTTCTAAGTGCTTTGTACGTATTAACTCATTAAATTCTCATAAGAACCCCCATGAAATTCCGACTGTTATTATTCCTAATGTATAGCTGATAAAAGTGAGACACAAAGAGTTAACAGTGTTTCCGAAGGTTATGCAAAACTAGGATCCAAACATGGATTTGGGTTCAGGATTGTATAAAAGGAAGACTGTTGTTGGTGTCTGTCATCAAGTCAGCGCCCAACCAGTGGTGGCCTCAGGCATAGTGGAAAGAAATGTTGTCCAGGCCTGTGTCACCTGTACGATCATTGTCATGTTTGAGTCAGTTGTAGCTGCTGTGTCAGTCTGCTTCACTGGGCATCTCCATCGTCTTCACTGACCTTCTGTTTCACCAAACATGGTGTCCTTTTCTGGCAGTTGATCTTCCCTGATGACATGTCTAAAGTAGAGGAGTTGAAATTTTGCCATCCTCACTCCTGAGGAGGGTACCCGTTGCCATGGAGCTGATTCCGACTCATAGCGACCCTATAGAACAGAGCAGAACTGCCCCTTAGAGTTCCCAAGGAGCACCTGTTGGATTCAAACTGCCAGCCTTTTGGTTAGCAGATGTAGTACTTAACCACTACACCCCTAGGGTTTCCTCTAAGGAGGTAGAGCTCCAGAATTAATGATGGTGATGATGGTGACAGTGATGCCAGTGGTGATGGTGACGATGACAAAGACAGCAAACAGTGGAGGGTTACAGTGAGCTGGGTGTTTCACAAACTTTATCCCTTTGAACCTTCACCCTCCACTGAGATGTATTATTGTTATTGCCTTCGCTTCATAGATGAAGAAGCAGCTTTAGAGAGGGTAATGAACTTGCTGAAGAACTGCAGAGCCCAGATTGAATTTGGGTCTGAGTTTCTGGCCAGTAAGGTGGGGAGAAGAATGCCATGGTGGGGAAGAAGAAGGTCCCTGCAAGAGAGGGCGGACAGCAGTGGGCCAGGTGGGCTCTGTAGCACATCATCGGTGATGCAGCTGACCCTTCGGGCTGGAAAGTGTGCTCGTCACGTAAGTGGCTGCAACTGGCGGGAGTTCGCTAGTGGGAGAACTGTTTCCACTGGTGTGTTTTTCCCTCCAGTGAGAAATAGGGAATTCAGGAAGTGGCTCCTAGGCTGTGATCTTTTGATGCATATGTGACTGTAGTCAGTTGGTTTCTTCGACTTGAGTTGCTGGGTGGCTGGGGACAAGGTGGGAACTGGAAAAGTCCTTGAGTCATTGGGATGGAAAGGATCATGTGTAGCGGGCACTTCCGCAGCATAATAATTCTTCCCTGGTTTCCGGAAGCGCTGAGCCGAATGCCTCACACACGTGATCTCAGTCAACATTCATGGCCCCGCAGGAGGTTTCATGTGGTTATTGTTAGCTGCTCTTGAGCAGCTCCATCGATGCACAGTGGAATGAAACACTGCCTGATTCTCAGAGATCTTTAAGGGCCTTGCAGGTTGGACCTAGTGACCCATACGGTTTTTATTGATTTTTGAAAGTGTATCACCAGGCTTTTCTTTCTAGTCCATCTTAGCCTGGGAGCTATGTCGAAACCTGTTGAGCACCCTAACAGCTCACAAGACTTCACTGTCACCCGGGTGGTGGTTGCATTATGAATTACGTTGGTCAGGAATGGTACCTTGTCACCAGCATGGAAGGTGAGAATTTTGCAGTTAAACTACCAACGCTAGTTTTATATTTAACACTAGCAAAACTCAGAGACTCCAGAGACATTAAGTAGCTTGTCCCAGGTCTCAAAACTAAGAAGTATTTGCAGAAGGCATTAAATTAGTGTTTTAGACATCTAGTGCTGCTCTAACAGAAGTGCCACAGGTGGATGGCTTTAAAAAGAGACATTTTATTTGTTGCAGTTCAGTGAACTAGAAGTCCAAATTCAGGGGGTCAGCTCCAGGAGAAGGCTTTCCTTATCAGCACTAGAGGAAGGTCCTTGTTAACACTCTTCCCCTGGACTGGAAGCTTCTGTGCCTCAGGGACTGTGGTCCTTTCCAAAGGCTGTGCTCAGCTCCAGGCATTGCATTCTTTCTTGATGATACGAGGTCATCAGCTCTCTGCTTGTTTTCGTTTCCTTTTATCTCTTGTAGGAAGAAAAGGTGGTGCAAGCTGCACTCCGGGGAAACTCCCTTTACAGTGGAGCAGGACCTTAGGAAGGGATTTATAGTCGCACCCTAATCCTCTTGAACATACAGCAGAGGAAAATCACAAAATGGAGAAGAATCATAAAATGTTGGGAATCATGGCCTAGCCAAATGGCTCCACACATTTTTGGAGGGCACCGTTCAGTCCATGACACCTAGAGAGTCTGATTCTGAAGCTCATAGGTTTAATTATCCCACTAGCAGCTGTAACTGGTCCTTGGTTAGGGCTTCTCCCAGTTATTTGCTCTGCCGTCTTCCAAGTATCATCAGTATCTCCCTTCTTGATCTCAAAGAGGGCTGCTAACCAGGAGGTCAGCAGTTAAATTTGCCTGGTGCTCCTTGGACACTCTATGTGGCATTTCTGCTGTGTCCCGTAGGGTCTCTGTGAGTTGGAATTGACTTGACAGCAGTGGTTTTTTGTTTTTTGTTTTTTTTCAGTAGCTCCAAGAATCACGTATTCTTAGGACAACATACAAAGCAGGAAGAAAGGGACAGAAGACAAAGGCTTTCTCTTCAAGTACTTTGTGTCATACCTGCATGTCATGCTTGGAACTTTGGCAGCGATCTTTTAAATATAAGCCTAGCGTACTGTGAATTGCCATGTGTAAAGGTGAAGGGGAATTGTCTCTTTAGGATGTCATTGAATCTTTGAACCAACTCACCTTGATATAGAACTTTGTAATTTTTGTTTTGTTACATAATCAATTCCCTTCCTGTTTAAAGCACTTTAAAGTAGGGTTTCTGGTACTGAAGTTGAGTGTGCTGTATCTCAGACAATTTCAGATTATCTCCTTCAACCTGGTGGGAATGATTCTTCCTGCCTCCCTTTTTTGTGCCCTTGAGATTAGGTCATATGTTCCTAGTGTTTCATTAGTCAAGAAATTTGGATTATATCTTAGTCACTCTGAATGTTATGTTATGAGGACTCTGTTCAGTTGTATTCCTTGGAATAATATTGATATTCTTGTTTTAGTGGGCCATTGACTTGGGCAGACAGTAAACCATGTCTCTTAGACATCAGCTCAAATGCTGATCCTGTTTTTATCTTTGAGACTTCTTTGAGGCTGGCCAATGAATGTATGGTTCAAGAGTCAGAGACAGTTTATATACAGAATTTGGGGCTCCTCCTCTTTTGGCTGTCTATTCTTGAATTCTCTTCTTAATACCCAGCAGCTGTGGTTTGCTTCAAATCTGTCTGTAGCTCTGCAAGCTGGGATGACTTAAGGTTTTATATTAGAGTTGAGGTACTACTCAGTGTTGACTACAGCCTGTTCTCAGCATAAGGTGGACATTTCCTTCTTGCAAATTTTTCAACCTCAAGCCACTCTCTTTTTCCTTAAAGTTTCAACTCCTCTGCAGGGTCTGCCTTTTTATGGATCACTCTCACTTGTGGATTGCATTGTGTCTTCCCCCACCCCGCAAATGCTTGTATTTATTTGGCTAGACCTTGATTCCTGGTATTGTGTGATGGTCCCCCATGTTGTAAATTCTGCCTTGATGGTGTTACTGAGGGAAGATGGGCACAGTCGTGTTGGTCCAGCAGGAGTTAATGGGTAAGATTGCATTGTGCTTTGAGGCAATCTCTGAGATACCCAGGAAGGGGAAGCAACCAGAAATTTGGGGACCTCATACCACCCAGAAGCAATGTTGTGGGTAGAGCCTGTCCTTTGGAAGAGGGCTGGGGTCCCTGTGCCTCAGAAACTCCCAGCCCAGGGGAAGACTGATGACAAGGACTTTCCTCCAGAGCCAGTGGAGAAAGCCTTCTGCTGGAGCTGCCACCCTGACTTAGGACTTTTAGCCTACTGGACTGTGACAAAATAAAATTTCTCCTTTTAAAGCCATCTAGCTGCAGCATTTCTGTTATAGCAGCACCAGATGGCTCAGACACTCTCCAATGCTTTCAGATAGTTTATTACGGTTGTCATTATTTTTGTATTCTGCCCAGAGTTATGCTTGTTATCTGCAGGAAGGTTAGGCCCAACTGGGGCCTGTATAGCTACACCAGAAACTGAAGGCTCCTCTCTTTCGAACATATGAGGTAACTACTGCCCAGAGAAGTGAAGTCACTTCCCCAGTGTCACGGAGCTAGCAAGGGGCAGAGCCCGGGCCCAAACTCATCTTGCTAACCCCAGTGTCCGGACTCTCTCCAGGATATCCGGCGGCTGATTTGTGCCTCGGAATAGTCTGCCCATTCGGGCTGAGTTTCGCTTCAGCGTGGAAAGCGGCTGCTCTGTGAGTGGAGCTGTGGCAGGCAGTCAGAAGGCTGAGCCAGGTGGTTGCATGGTGGGCTCCAGTCAGTTTTGTCCCCTTCCGTCCTTGCATCCCTGGGCTGGTTCTTTTATTAAGGGTTGGATCCAGCGGGCAGTTTTCCACATAGATTTTTGGTTTGCAAGTTTTCATCAGTCTGCACCAGCACGGTGCTGGTTTGTTATTTATTTGGCAGTCATTTTTACCAAAGTAAAAGTCAGTAGAGTAAGTTGTGGTTACAAGAGAGGAAGTTCAGAGTTCAGTATGTTTTTCCCTCCCTCTTCTCTTTTAAAGAAAAGAGGAAGTGACTGCTCTTAAATATGGACCAGCCTTGGCAGTAATGGGTATGGAGTCTGCTCTTAGTAAACTGAGGCCAGAGTTTGAAATTATGTAATAAGGGCCTCTCCTTCTCCTTTAGGGGACCACTGGCATGAAGTATCTAATTTAGGCAATCCACAGAGTCATGGAAAAGAATCCTGGGATGATCTTGTCATTTCATGCTCCTCATTTTAGGAACATTATAGTCCTTTCCAAAATACAGCCATTTCCATTTCTCCTTCTGAACTAGTCTGCTTGGTAAGAGCTCTCTCCTCTTCAAGGCCACTGTTTCAGCTTTCTTGATGGAAATAACTCTACCTTTAAGATTTTTTTTTTTAAAAAGTGTTGAGTACGTACTAGATTCTTGGTATTAGAATACAGCGCGAACAAGACAGACGAGGGCCTGTGTCTCCTGTAAGTTACATTCTAATTGAGGGCAGACAGAATAAGTAAGTTAACAAGTAAATGAAAAGATGATTTTAGGTTGTGTTAAGCGTTAGGAGAGAGTTCTTAAAGATGAATCTGTTTCTCAGGGGTATGGTGACCTAACAGTCGTTGCCTCCATCCCTTAGTTCAAGATGACACACACAAACAGAAACGAAAAAGCTCATACCGGTTCCACTGAATCACTTCTAGCTGTTGGTGACCTCGTGTGTGTTGTTAGAGTAGAACTCTGCTCCATAAGCTTGTCATTGGCTGGTTTTGGGGAAGTAGACCACTAGGCTTTTCTGAGGTGCCTCTGGGGGTATTTGAACCACCAGCCTTTGGCTAACTGCTTACCCCACCCAAGTACTTCTGTAGTAGATCCATTGCCATCTAGCTGCTTCCAATTCATAGCGACTCTACAGGACACAGTAGAACTGTCCCATAGGTTTTCAATGGATTTGAACTGCTGTTCTTTTTGTTACCAGTCAAGCTCTTAACCACAGAACCACCAGGACTCTGTAGAGCCAGGATGTTTCTTAGATCAAGGCTTTTTTGGCTTGAGGGCTCTTGAATGCAAGAAACAGCAGATGGATTAGTCTGGGCTTTTTGTGGCCTGGTTGTCTGTGTTTCTGTCTTCTGTCTCTCCCTTGGTTAGTAACCCCCTTCCCTTCTTGAGTCTTGCCCTTTATGCTTGGCACAGATTCTGATGCATGGCAGGCAGGAAGGAACAGAGTTAAAGGGACTGGAAAGGTAGACTGATGCTCAGAATAAGAAGGTCTTTGAGTGTCTTGCTAAAGCGGTTGTCATTTAGACTCGGTGTTCTCACACTCCCTCCTGCCTTCTTCAGTTCAGAGTCCCTTCCTGGCCAAATTGCTCCCAAGGTACCGGGGTCCTACCGCTCTCCCTCTAACCTTTAAAGTACTTCCTTTTCTTTTCACACCCAAGTGAAAGGAGATAAGAGCAGTAGTAGTTGTTAATGCTACTGATTGTAAATTGCCTGCATTAAAAATGTTAATTCTTGCCCCTGGAACGGGGGTAAGTGTTTAGGTCTTTGGGTTATTAGAGTGGTGAGAAGCCAGGTATGCTGTGGTTTGTTGTTTCTTTGTCAGCAGGAGGGAGAAAGCATCAGGGAGGCTGAAGTCTCCATCAGGTGGTAATAATTATGGCCAGATTTATCCCCATAAGCACATCTTCTGTTGCTTCTGAAGTCAGCTAGATTTCATGAACTATCAAGGATAATAAAATGAGATTGTTCTTTTGTGTTTGGGGAAAAAAAAATTCAGTTCATCAGACATGCATAAACAAGTACAGTCTCATTAAGATAAAAGTTAAAGACCTTTTTGGCCCTTTTGATAACCCTACTTAGGTCCCTTCTCCCTTCCCCCAAAGTCACCACTGTTAGAAATTTGGTGCTTTATTTTACAAGCTTTTCAGTGTTTTAATTTGTAGCTGTCAAGATGTTAGGGTAGTTTTATTTGTGTGTTTTGCTAAATGGTGTCGTAGAGCAAGTAGCATCCTGCAGCTTGAGTTTTAATTTTATAGTTTCTGAAAGAATAATCTGTGTTGGGATGATTTTCACTACTCTGTAGCATTGCATTATATGAAGTTCCTTGCATATATGTGGCCACTGTTTTATTGCTAAACATTTGGATTATTTTTTCTGGGCGGGAGGCGAGTGACTATGACAAATAGTACAGCAATGAGCATCCTCGTGTATGTCTCACATATATGTGAGTGTTCCTCTAGAGTAGTTAGTGAGAAGGAGAATGGCTTGGCTGGGGGGTATATACTTTTTAGATTTTGATAGCCCTTACCAAATCGTCTCTGAAATGGTTAGACCTCTGTGTACTCCCGCCCACAGTACTTGTTTCCGTCTCACTGCATCCCCACCAAATCATATTACCACACTTGAACATTTGGCCGGTCTGATGGGAGAAATATAGCATTTAATTTTAACAAGCATTTCTTGATTACTGGTGAGAGTGGGAGCCCCAGTGGCACAGTGTTGAATGAGAGCTTGGCTGCTAACCAAAAGGTCGGCAGTTAGATTCTACCTCTCACTCGCTGCAAACCCTACAGAGCAATTGTCCTCGTCCGGCAGCACGGTTGGTTTTTGGTTTTCCATGCTTAGTGAGATGGAGCGTCTTTCCCCACATGTGTAAACACCAGTATTTCGTCTTCAGTGAATGCCCCTTCCCTTTTTACACTCTCATATTGACTTTTAGTTGTTACTGCTTGTATCTACCAGACACCAATCTTTGCAAGTTGTTTGTGTTTGTTCTTTTCTATTGTCATTTAGTCTTGATTCCTGTATCACTGCAGTGACCGCATAACGACACTAACAAACCAAAGCAACCCACTGCGGTTGAGTCAGTTCCAACCCGTAGAGACTGTACAGGACAGAGTAGAATGGCCCCCTAGGGTCTCCAAGGCTGTCATCTTTGCGGAAGCAGACTGCCACATCCTTCTCCCGTGCAGCGGCTGGTGGATTTGAACCACCAAACGTTCATTTAGTGGCTGTGTACCTAACCGCTTCTCCACCTGAATTCCCTTCCTGGGATGACAGACTCCCTTATACTGGTTCAGCTCTTGAAACTTTTCAGAGTGCTTCCATACAACTCATTATTCCCACTTGGAAGGTGAGAAAACTGAGGCTCAGACAGGTTAAGTGACTTGACTACTCATGCAGTTATGAACTCCAGAGGTTTGAGCAGACTTAAAAATGGAGCAAGCAGCTGTGAGCCACAGGGAGATCATCATTGCTAACCTTTACTGCTACCCAGACACTTCCACTAGTTACCTCCAGGGAAAAGTCCGTTTAATTATTCATCTCTGCTCCAAGTGATTGGTGACAAGTGATCCAGCTGGGAGATCGAACTAGCTTTGTTGCTGACAACGTGCAACGTATGTAAAACAGGGCGTCAAGCTCCAAAGAATGCACTGGGTAATGGAAGGCCTCCACTCAGGGGTTTGTGTTTCAAGGGTTCTCACTGTAGCCCAGAATTTCTTTTGCTGAAATGCCCCGTGGAAGAAGGCTGGGGAAACCAGTGTTGCTCTGGTCTGTATCTGTTTACCAACTTCAGAAATGACTTCTCTCCACTGGATACATCTTCAGGTCTTTGGGGGCAGGGCACTGTTCCGTGTTACAGAATGGGAAACAAAAACAGAACTCAGAGTTGGATATCTGGTATAAGCAAAGACTTGCTTATTAAAGGAAAAAAAAAAAAATAACAAGCAACCAAACTCTATTGCTGTTGAGTTGATTCCAACTTACAGCCATGTCATAGGACAGAGTAGAATTGCCCCGTAGGGTTTTCAAGGCTGTGATTTTTATAGAAACAGACTGCCACATCTTTTGTCTCACGGGGTGACTGGTGGGTTTGAACTGCCAACCTTTCTGTTAACAGCTAAGTGTTTTACCACCAGGTCGCCAGGTCTCCTTGTCCTTGCCTGTATCTGAGTCTGGTTTCCAATCCACATCCATGTTCTTAAGTCATCTCTGATGTTCTTTGCCTTGTAATATTTGGTATGTCTGTGTGCTACCTGCAGGATTGCTATGAATTGGAACCAACTCAATGACAATTTTCCTTCAGTGGTCTCAGCATTTTAATGCCTGCACAGTTATCTTACAAGACTTTTTCTGGAAATGGAAAAGCTAATATCACCACAAGTAATCAGTAACTATAAAAGTGGGTGTAATGTAGAGAAAACAGTATTATGAAATTCTAGAAAAGCACCATCTCCTGACAAGGATCTGAGTTTGAAACATTCTTTCTCTTTGTCCTAAGATGTAGATTAGCAGATATTGTTGTCATCGTTGTGTTGTTGGCATTGTGTGCCATTGAGTGGATTCTGGCTGATACTGACCCTATAGGACTGGGGTAGAACTGTCCCAAATGATTTCCTAGGCTGTAATCTTTACAAGAGCAGACTGCCAGATCTTTTCTACCTTGGAGCAGCTGGTGGGTTCAAACCACTGACTTTATGATAGCTGAGTATTTAATTGCTGCAACCCAGGACTCCTTTAGCAAATGTCAGAGAGGCATTAAAGACATATAAGCACCAAACTGAGACTTTCTCATTGATACAATCAGGAGGATTGGAAAAACCCCAAAGGAGAACAACTTCCTCCTAATGTGATTTGGTGTAATTGAATGTCTTGTCTGTACTGCATCTAACATTCTTTTGAGTACTACCTACCAGTGATCTGTTCCCCTCACGGGAAAACCCCACATTTAAAGAGCATTTTCCTCTCTTTTGTTCATATGTAACAATTGTAAGCTTATTGCACTGTGATGCAGGAAGCTATGCCACTGCTGCTCAAATACCAGCAGGGTCACCTATGTGGACAGGTTTCAGCTGAGCTTCCAGACTAAAGGAGCCTGGGAAGAAGGAGCCGGTGGTCTACTGCTGACAAGAATTAGCCAGTGAAAATTTAGGAATAGCCGCAGAGCACTGTCTGATCCAGTGCTGGAAGATGAGCCCGGCAGGCTGGAAAGCACTCCTGCCTCCTCAAAACAGAGTCCACTGTAATAACGTGTATGGCGTCACGCTTTCAGGACCTTCGTTTGCTGATGTGGCATGGCTCAGAATGAGAACAGATGCAAACCCCTGTTAATAATTGGACTGTGGAGTGTATGAGGCGTGAACTTAGGAAAATTGGAAGTCATGAGAAATGAAACGGGATGCATAAATCTATAGACACAGAGAGGAGCTAAGAGCCAGTGGTATCTTTGCACTCATTTGGTGCCACACACGTTCACTAAGCCCAGGAGTGACAGGAGGCAGGGGCTGAGCCTTGGACTCCCTGCTTTCCCTGTACTCTTATCACAGCACCTCTTTTTGTTTTCTTTGTGGCACTGATCACTATTTAAAATGATTATTTTGTTTCGGTCTCTCTGAAATGCAAGCCTCAGGAGAGTGGGGCCCTTGCCTGTCTTGTTCTATGCTGTTTTCCCAACACCTGAAATGGTAACTGGCACATAGTGGGTGCTCAGTTTCCCCAGAACCTCAAAAGGCAGCTCATGCATAGTGTGTGCTTAGTTTCCCCAGAACCTCAAAGGGTAGCTGGCGCATAGTGGGTACTCAGTTTCTGCAGCACTTTGAAGGGTGGGTGGCACGTAGAAGTGCTGAATTTTCTCAGCACCTTTAATGGTAGCTGGCACGTAGTAGGTGCTCAACATGTACTTGTTGACGGAATGCTAAAGTGGCCTGAGCGGCTTCCCCATGACTCTTCTTGTGTAGTGGACACCGAAGTTCCAGGAAGTGGACATTTGCTGGCCTGCTCAGCAGAAAGAACTGGCCGAGTTCCTGTATTGGCATCTTCCAGGTGGCTGCTTTACTCCAAGTCCATGTGGCCTTTTTAGGTCACAGATGATGGAAATTCACTCAGCAAACGCTGGCCTTGTAGAAGAGTTCATGGTTCAGTTCATGGCAAGGCCTCTGGAGTGGTCCTGTTAGGGTTCAGATCCTTCCCAACTTGGCCATCTCTGCAAACTTCCTTTCCAGGCCTCAGTCCCCTTGGTGACGGCAAGGACTGAGGTGGTGGACGATAACAGTTGCTGCCATGTAGGGCTGTCAGGAGATCTGGATGACTGTCTAGAGAGATGGGAAGCCTTTCTGTGAATGAGCTGTGGCTGCTGCTCTTGTTACTGTTTTTGAGACTCTAGTGTAGTTGAAAGGGAGGATGTTCATCTGGGCTTCGTGAGTGACTGAAGAACCAGAAAACCACTGGGAACACAGGCAGCTGTGCTGTTTCTGTCTGCTGCTTTTTTATTATCTGGGCCATGCGTTCCTTGGTTCCTGCGCCCATGGGTTCCTTTGTTTCTGTACCACTGCTTCATTCTCCTTTCCCTGCCAATCATCTTTCTTGGCCTGTATTTGCACAAGGGCCAACATACTCCTTCTGGCCATACTTCACGCTATTGCCTGATGGGGGTAGATAACATCTTTAAGTTCCGATTCCAAATTTTTGAGATCGTCTGACTGGTCCTCTTTGGGTCAGTTGTCCATCTCTGGGCCAGTCAGCTGCGGCAGAGGTAGGGGCCTGGACGTGGAAGACAGTACAGTGGGGGTCCTGCCTCTGTAAATGAAAGGGAGTTTTCACAGAAGTAGGCCAGGGACAGGCAGAGACCCTAGAAGATGCCAGCTAGAGGCAGCTGGATACACTCTGTATATCAAGGCTACGCTCCTCAGCCTGATTATCAAGACTCTCAAACAGATACTTTCGCTGTACTGCACCAAAATTATTATTTTTTAAATCATCTACAGCACGCTCGAATTGAACGAGGTTCTTGTCATCTGTCTCTGTAGATCACTTGGTCATTTTCTTGTTGTAATAATTGGTTGCAGTGAACATGGAAACTCAACAGAAGCCTTGAACTTCAAGGTTGAGGGGCAGAATTGCCCTTCCATGTTTATCCATATACACAGCCATGCCCACATACTCATATATTTACTAAAATAGTTTTAGGCTCAACCTTCAGTTCTACAATTTGTAATTTTACCAATCATGTGTATCTTCCCATATCACAACATTTTTATTTAGATTTTATTAGTTTTTCTGAAGTAACATTAAGTTATTGTGCTTTCAGTGAAAGTTGACACAGTGAATTATGTTCTCATTTAACCATTTCTCCACAGACTGTTCAGTGACATTGGTTACTTTTTTCCCAGTGTATCGACATTCTCTGTAATTGTGTTTTGCTTGTTTCTATGTCATAACTTTTAAAAACAGAATGACGGCAAAAAAACTGGCAGTGTGGAATTTTGCATAGGGATGAACACGAAGTCACTTTTCAGCTTGTGGTTGTGTCTTATCCATAATGGACCCTGAAATGGCATACATCACTTTAGCTAGAGTCAGCCTATCACTGAAGAGAAAACCATCACATCTCATGTTCTAGGCCGCGGGTTACAAATTCACATTCTCACAGGAGCCAGGCAGATGCTGTAACGGAGTGAGGGATCCTAGACATAAGAAACAGCTGTATGTTAACATGTGGGTGGTTTCTTCACTTCTGCAAAGAAGTCTATCATTTTTTGAAACCTACATTTCTTGCACTATAGCCTTTATTTCTGCCTCTTTTCATAGAGAAGAATGTTTGTTTTCCTCTTAAGTGTACCATAAGGAAAATAGCTGTTCAAATGTGGTGATAATTGGAAACGGATAGTCAGTGATGGGGACACCATAGGGAGGGGTGGGGGCTGTGGTAAACCAGAGGGAGACAGTCCCATTTGCTAATGACACGTTGGTTGTAGCCAGTGTGAGGACACAGGGTCGGTGTTGCCTGATTCCTTTTTTTCTAAGAGGGATACAAATTTAGGTTTATGCAAAATCTCCTAATTCCCATGTGTTTGTAATAATAATAATAATAATAATAATAATTTTGGCCACCAGGTGTGCAACAGGGCTTCAGACTGCTCCATTCCGGTTCAAACTCTTACGGAGAATTTGCATTTCTAATAAGTTCCCAGGTGTGAATGCTGCTGGTAGGGATCAATTCTCTGAGCCATTAAGCAAAGCATAAGAATGCATAAAAATCACCTGAAGATCTTGTTAAGCTGTAGACTCCAGTTCAGTACATCTGGGGATGGAAATACAAATTCTCAGCAAGAGTTTGAACTAGAACCAACTGGTTTGCAGTAACTGTTGGAGACCGTGTGTACTTGAATTAATCTAAAATCATTGACTATTTTTTTTGGCAGTCACCTCATACTGCTGACTCATTGAGTTTTTTGTCTAATGAAATTCATAGTGATTCACAAATACTTAATCCAAAAACCTGGACTCCTGAACTGGGTTTCTGGGCCTTGCTTTTGTTTGTTATGGCCATCTTGATAATGAGTTTTTAAGATCCTGCTTCCATCTGCCAGCATGGTCACTAGCCTTCTCAGCTTGGTATTGCTTTCAGGCTTGACTCATTTGATCTTTTTTCTAAGTCTTATGATAAAAAATAGGGAGAGGGGCTGGACTGGGGATAATGACCCTGGACCATTCTAGCAGAGCTTGCCAGATGGTATCCAAGGACAGGCTCTCACCCTGGATGTGTTTGCTTCAACTGAAAAGAATTAAAATCATTAAAAAATTAATTGCCCATGTTTGTTAAGAGTAGGAGGCTTTTGAAGTAAGATTGCTGTGTTTAGGCTCCTTTTAAGGAGGCAAGGTGGTGCAATGGTTAAGTACTTGGTTATTACAGAGAAGCTGGTGGTTAGATCCTATCCAGTGGTTAGATCCTGTCCAGCATCTCTGAGGGAGAAAGACCTAGCAACCTGCTTGCATAAAGACTACAGCCTGGAAAACCCTATGAGGCAGTTCTGCTGTGTCACATAGGGTCATGATGAGTTGGGATGAACTCACTGGCACCGTACAAGAATAGATTCCCTCTTTAAAAAAAAAAATTATTTATTTATTTATTTATGATTGAATGAAAATGTACAATCCCATATAAATTGCATGCCCACCTATATGCAGCTCCCACTGCTCTCCATGCCCGGTGACAGCACAGTCTTCCTCTCTATTCTATACGTGTCTTATCCTCCCAACAATCGCCTATCCCCTCCTCTCCACCCACTCCCCTTCCTCCAGTAAGAGGTCAGCAGGACGACATCCTATAGATGCCTAGAACCATGAAGAGCACACATGATGTGGTCGCCAAGTCCCAGGGTCTATGCTCAACTAATAACGTAAAGATGGGCAGTGAGAACGCACTCAGCAGTGCTCCACAAGGAGTGCCTGGTGCGCTGCTACAGATTACAGCTGATAGGCCCCGTGGAGCCCAGTTCTACCGTGTGACACATCCGGTCACTGTGAATCAGAATCAGCTTTTTCTTGAAAGATGGTAATAGCTGGCAGCCTGGACTCTGCATTCCCTGCTGACACCAAGGACTGGAACTGAGCCATGACTGACTCCTTTAGAGGGATGCGGGCTTCTCTGGTGTCCCCATTTGCTTCACTTTACATTGCTGGCCTGGTCCAGCAGGCATTTATGTCTGTGCTTCCTGTGGTAGTCTCGCACTAGGATGACATTCGTCCACTAACTGATTCGTCTGCACCCGCGTGCAGTGGTTCCAGAACCCCGGTCTGTATGCCCGGCCCATTGCTAGATACGGAGGCACCATGCTGAAGACACGTGTTCTCCTCTCACTCACAGAATGCGTCATGTACTGAAAAAGGGAGCTACGAAACAGTTGCATAAGTGATGTTACTTACAGTTATGTATAACTGCCACAATGGCATTGCATTAATCAGTATCTTTTGGCTGTAGACATTTGACTTTAACAAGCCACCAAGTATCCTGCGACGATGGAGCACATTTTTCCATCCTGCCCAAAATGCTGTGAGCAACATTCAGGCTTGTTTTGCTAATGTCTAGAGATGCACTGCCCACCACACTGCCCAGGTAACACATGCAGAAGGGTATGTGCTCACTCATGTTGTCTGTAGAATTTATTGTTTCTGTTTTTGAAAAACAGAATGACATTTGGGTACATTTTAGTGTTTTTCTTGTTCTTGAGGAGTCTTCTGGAATCCTAAGCAGTGGCTTGGTGATTTCATTTGTTGAGATCTCCCAGAGCTGTCATATGAAACTCATCTGGGCCAGAAGAATGGAGCTCATTTAAGGGTGGTGCAAATTGGTGAACGTACTCAGCCGCTCACGCAAAGGTTGGAGGTTCCAGTCCTCCTGGGGGTACCCCGAAAGAAGGGCCTGCCTGCTCCCCAAATACCAGCCATGAGAAGCCCAGTGGGGCACAGTGCTGCTCTGACACATGGAACAACCATGAATTGGAGTTGACTTGAACTCTGGTGGTGTAGTGGTTAGGTGCTGTGCCTGCTAACCAGAAGGTCAGCAGTTTGAAACTGCCAGGAGCTCCTTAGAAACTCTGTGGAGAGTTCTACTCTGTCCTGTGGGGTTGCTGTGAGTCGGAATTGAGGCCACACACTGAAGGAATGGGAAGGTAAGAGTGGGTTTTCTGATTTCTTTTCCTGTTTTCATAGCCTATGCTGACTTGCAGTGATATTCAACCCTGAGGTTTTCTGTGCTGCTGTCTTGCAGTTCCCAGAGAATGGGGTAGTGGTTCAGAGCATACTGTCTGGAGTCACAACCTTCCATGTTTGAATTCCAGCTCAGCCATTTGTTAACCCTGTGACCTTGGACAAGTCACTAGACCTCTCTGTGCCTCAGTTTTCTCATCTGTGCAATGCCTGTCTCACAGAGTTGCCGTGAGAATTAAATGAGCTAATGCGTATACAATGTTTAGAACATTGGTACATAAAAAGTATACTTAAAGTATTTGCTGTTATCATTATTATGTGTCCTCAGCCTCAGTGAGACACTCTGGCTGTCATACAGGACATCATCATGGGTATTCCTACCCCTTGTTTGGTGATCACCGTGGAGCCAGGTTAGCTGGCAGGCTCCTGGGTCGTTGCTGTTCTGCCGGAGGGCTGCCTGACTCATCTCTTGGGCTCACGCACATGGCAGCTAAATAAAAGGACTCCTTCCTCTTAGTATTAGCTTAATTATAGGGGCTCCCTTGAATGCGTATAGGGAGAGAGCTTTGAGAATCCCCAGCCCCCAGGCCTGTACTGGTAGCTGAAAGAGGCGTGATCGCTGTTTCCTGCTTTGTTCTGCCTCTTTTATTCTGTACACTGCTGTCTCTGACTCTGCACATTTAATCTTAAATCTCTGGATGGCTCCTATTACTTTTTTGTGTATTTTCTTTGCCCTGGTTTGAGTTCCAGAAGGCCTGTTTGGGTCTCTGTGGGTGCCAGGCAGCACCAGTGGGCCTTTTTGTGTTATATAACCCAAGTTTTGTGGCTTCTTTTCCTTACTGGGGGTTCATTTTGTGCTGCAATTTTTACTCCTAGGGTACTAAAATTTTCTTTCAGACCCCATAGGGTTTCCTTGTAAACATTTTTTTTTTCCTGTCATACTTTCTTCTTTAAAATATGTTTTTTTCTCATTGCAAGCGCAACACATATTCATTATAAAACATTGGAAACCACAGAGAAGGCAAATCATCTCACCACCCACAAACATTAACACTGTGTGTGTGTCCCTCCCTTTTACTGTCTCTCTCTGCGTGTCTTTCCCTCTGCCCCTGTCTTTCTCCTGTACCCACAAATGGACTCATCATGGCATAGGAGGCCACCCAGTTTTCAATTCACGTTTCATCCGTTTTTTCCCTATCAGTAAATATCCCCTTGCAACATTATTTTTATGACTCTGGCTTGACCACACTTTACCTAACAGGTGCTCCATGGGGGGTCATTGAGGCTGTTTTCTATTTCTCACCATTATAAGCAAGGCTGGGATAAAACATCCATTGCCCACATCCCTCGTGACGCCCTGAGAGCAGATTTCTAAAAGTCTTTAGCAGTGATGCTAGAAAATGTAAACATTTCCCTCTCTGTTTGACCCAGCCTCACAGGTCTTTGTGCCTTGTCAAGTTCTGTCGTGTGATCTCTGGCATCGTTTCTAACACCAAGGCCATATTTTGTGACTACTGATCCTTCTTCTTTGTTTCCAACTTTTGCATTCCAATCACCAGTAGTTATCAGGGCATCCTGATTGCGTGTTTGATCAATTTTAGGCTGTAGAAACTGGTAAAAATCTTCAATTTCTTTGTCTTTAGTCTCAGTGGTTGGTGCCTAAATTCAAATGACGGCCATACTGATTGGTCTTTCTTGTAGGTACGTGAATGTCACCCTGTCACTGACAGTGTTACACTTCAGGAAAGGTCCTGAAATGGTTCTTTTTGATAGCGAATGCAATGTCATTCCTCTTCAAGATGTCACTCCTGGTATCGTAGGCCATGTGACTGTCCCATTCAGAATGGCCAGCATCAGTCCATTCCAGCTCACCGATGCCTAGGATATCAAATGTTTCTGCATTCTGTTTCATTTTTGATGATTTCCTATTTTTCTAGATTCATAGTTTGTGAATTTCACATTCTGGTTATCAATGGGTGGTAGTTTGCAGTGATTTCTTCTTATTTTGAGTTGTGCCACATCAGCAGATGAAGGTCTTGAAAGCTTGACTCCGTGTGTGCCATTAAGGTGGACTCTACTTGGCGAAGGCAGCTCTTCTCCAGTCATCTTTTGAGTGGCTTCCAACCTGAGGGGCTCACCCTCCAGCACTCTGTCAGACAGTGTTCTGCTGCTAGTCGCAAGGTTTTCGCTGGCTGCTGCTTTTCAGAAGTAGATTGCCAGGTCCTTTTTCCTAGCCCCCCTCAGTCTAGAAACTCAGCTAAAAGCTGTCTGCCACGGGTGACCCTGCTGGTATCTGAATACTGGTGGCATAGCTTCCAACATCACAGAACATGCATCCCCCACAGTACGAGAAACTGACAGATGTGTGGGGATTTTATGATTACTAGAACCTGCTGTGTGGCAGGCAGGAAGTGTAATGGTATGGCCGCTAACCCATAGGGTCCTTTAGGGTTGCTCTGAGTTGGACTCAATGGCAGTGGGGGTATATGCCAGGCAGCAGGGGGCATTGGTGGCTCAGTGGTAGAATCTTCATCTTCTGTATGGGAGACCCCACTTTGCGTCCCAGCCTGTGTACCTGATTATGTGCAGCTAGCAACCTGTCCCTCGGTGGAGGTTCCATCAGAGACTCTGCTCTGAGACAGACTAGGAAGAAAGGCCTGGCAATCTGCCTCTCAGAGTCAGCCAGTGAAAACCCTGTGGATCACAATGGTCTGACCACCACCCATCATGAGGATGGCACAGGACTGGGTAGTGTTTTGCTCCACTAAGTGTGAGGTCGTCATGAATTTGGGGCCAGCTCAGTGGCAGCTGACAGCGTATGTCAGGCACAATGCCAGCCGTGTTAACCTTCCCTCCCTTCACTTTTCATTTCTTTAGGAGTAAACTTCACTGATTGTTGTCTTTTCACTCACCCAGTCAATCCTGTGTTTCTTATGTGGACCGAGAGCCTGAATCCTTTTATCGCTTTTCACTGATTGCTTGTTTATTTATTTTCCATTTTCCCTCCTTCTGTAGCACCCCTGGCTCCCCTTCTGCTCTGTATGTGAATCTGTGTCTGCACTGAATTAATTTTTCACTGGGAAATGAAAGTCACTGCATGCTGGGAACTGTGTATTTTAGACACCGTGACACTGGTGAGGGGCGTGTGTGTGTGTGTGTGTGTGTGTGTGTGTGTGTATTTATGTGTATATATATATATATATGTATTTTTTGGTGTCTTTCTAGATACCGTAATATCTTATAAAAACTCATTGCTGTTGAGTCAAGTCCAACTCACAGTGACCCTAGAGGACAGAGTAGAACTGCTCCATAGGGTTTCCAAGGAGTATCTGGTGGACTTGATGTGCTGACTTCTTGGTTATCAGCTCTTAGTTACTGTGCCACTGGGCCTCCAGAATCCTGTAAAGCACACCCAACCCACTCCCATCACGTTGGTTCTGACTCACTCACAGTGATCCCAGAGGGCTTCCAAGGCTGCACATTTCTGTGGAAGCAGACCACCACATCTTCTTCCCTCGGAGCTTCTGGTGGTTTTGAACGACAAACTCTTTGGTTAACAGTTATTTTAATCAGTGTTCCACTGCCACCAAGTGCTGTCGAGTCAGATCCGACACATGGCGACTGTTCCACTAGATCTCTTTTAATATCCTATAACTTCGACCAGGTTGACCTGGAATTTAGGTGGCTGTACTTTCGGTGGCACTGGTCTTAGTGTGTTTCTTTTTGATTCTATACTGGGTACCATGAACCCTGAGGAGTGTGAGAATAATAACATTAACAATAGCTGAGTTTCATTCGTTGATTGCTGTGTGTTGGGCCCTGTACTAATACTTTTGCATCTACTTTTGCTTTTAATCCACAAACTAACCCTTGAGGCAGGTGCATCACTGTAACTCTATTACAGTTGCAGAGTGAGGTTCCAACAGGTTGATGGATTTGCTTACAGTCTCTGGACTGTGATTTGAACCTAAGCCTGCCACAAAATAAGTGTCCTTAATCACCATTTTTGCTGTTTATTCATACTCGACTGACTCTGCTGAGGGGGTTCACCTTGCCTTGAGGTTGGGTCAAGGCCTTCTCTTGCCTGGTTCTTTCTCTTGCCTGTTGTCATTCTAGGAGGCTGAGCTCTGCACTGTGACAGACATGGGTTCCAATCCCAGCCTGTGTGACTGTGGGCAAGGCAGTCAGCCTTGGCTTTACGTCTTAGAGTCATTGTGAGGCTGGAAAACTGTATGTTAAAGGCTGAGCAGAGTTCCTGGCCACATTAGGTGCTTAGTAAAGAGTTATTATTGTTATTATGATTGGTGCCTCTTATCTGCTTTTATGTTTCATGCTCCATCCTCCCCGCCCCCCCGTGCCAGTTTAGCCGCTTGCCCTGGGTGTGAGTCTGACTCATGGTGACCCTGTGTGTGTTTAAGAGTAGAACTAAGGTCCATAGGATTTTCAATGGCTGATTTTTTTGCAAGTAGATTGCCAGGCCTTTTTGCTGAAGTACATCTGGGTGCACTTGAACCTTCAGCCTTTGGATTAGCAGCCAAGTGCGTTAACTGTTTACACCATTCAGGGACTCCTTTCTCTGCCTATAGCGCCTCAAAAAGAAGTTCTTGTTTTTTTACATGCTCTCTCCCCACATTCCTGCACTTCACCCTGATTCAGATCTCCACCTGTCAGGTTGGGCTTTAAAGAGAGAAAGTTCCATTTTCAGCAGGGATCCCCGGGACTCTGGACATTCAACCCATTATCTATCTGGCTCTGAAACTATAATATCCAAATCCCAATCCACGTCACAGGCTTTCTGAGAGGCTGGCGGGCAGAGTACCCTGGAATGATGCATCAGCTAGACAAGCTGATCCTTGAGGCTAACAGCTGGATGGCCCAGGCCCTTTTGTCCCAAGCAGGGTCCCAGACATCTGCCTGGAGTCTAGTTTTTCTTGAGCATGCCTGGATCCCACAGTTAACTACACAAATCTGACTTGTGGGATACATTTCTCCTTTCCCTCTTAGTGCATCAATCCCAACCTGGTTATCTTAGTTAGAGAACTTAAGACAAGTCTTTTTTCCTTGGTATATTTGCTGTGTCTTCATGTATAAACTGGTGCTCTGTCCTGATTCAGTGTGCCTCGTAGGACAGTCCCAAGTGGCTTTTGATGTTGTTGACTTATTGAGACAGCTGGTCCCAGCAGTGGAAAGTAGAGCTCGATTCAGTTCAAAGAGGCTCTCTTGAAGCTGTAGGATGGGCCTTGTGGGCCACGAGTTGGCAGACAGCCCTGGTCTAGGAGATGAGGGCTCTCACGGGCTACAGTGGGGTACAGTGAAGCTTTCACAGTTCTTTTGTACACTGCCTTTCTGTTTGTCTTACGCAAGAAACAGAATGCTGTTCCAGTGATGCTTGGTAACCATTTCCCATCTGAATGTTGGGCTTGTGCCAGGAAGGAGAAGTCCTCAAGGTGCACTGCTTCTGACTCAGGTGCCACTGGTGGGACCATAACTGCCAGTTTGTCCCTGTACTCCTGCTACCCTAACCATGAGTTTTTTTCTCAATGTATCTGGGCCATTCCTGGACTGGCATGAGCTTAACTGTAAGGACTTACTCTCCCCCACCTGCCAGGGAGGAGCTTCTGTACAGGTGCAGGGTCCCAGGCTTGTGCTCACAGGATGGCTGGGAGTGTTCCAGGCACACATTGCCTTAGCTAGGCCTCTGCTCTTGTGCTTAGAATGTATCAAGAGCTTTTCCAGAGTTATAGCTGTTGAGAGTGTTAAGTGGTAACGTAGCTGCATGGCCAAAAGTGGTAGGATAAAGGAGGACCTGCAGGTATGTGAGCTTTTTTATTCTGGTGGAGCTTGAGTCAAGAGCCCTTACTTTCCTACTAAGTGCCGTTATTGTATTCGGCCTGACTGGTTCATCATCCCTCTGTCCGTCTATTATTCACCCATGCATCCATCCATCTGTCTATCCACCCGTCCATCACCCCCTCGCCCACCCGCTCATGCATCTACCCACCCATCAGTCGTCCACCTGTCCACTCATCCATCCATCCATCTGTCCATCCATCTGTCCATCCATCCATCCATCCATCCAGCTACATTCAGTATAATGTAGTGATTAAGAGCATAGATTTTAGAGTTATCCTCCTTAGATATGAATCGCAGCTCTGCTGGTCACCAAGTATGTAATCTTGGTTTACACTTTGCCTCAGTCTCTTCTGCTATAAAATGAGTTTGATATTGAAAATAATAGCACCTGCCTCAGCGTTGTTATGAGGGCTATATAAGTTAATACGTCTTATGTGCTTTCAGCAGTGCTTGGCATATAATAGTGCTAGGCAGGTGTTAGCGATTACTATTGTATTTGTCCATCTGTCTGTTATCTCCCATACTCATTAATACTCTTCACTCAGTATTTCTGGTTTTGGCCTCTGGCTACCTTCTGTGTGGGTACGATCATATGACTAATTTTGGCCAATGAGTGTGATCCAAATGATGTGTGCCATTTTCGTGCTGGGGCGTTTAATTGCCTGTTGTAGACACTCAGAGCTCTTTTTGTGTTATGGCTGCACCATTAACCTGACGCCAGAGTCTGTGGTGTGGACATGGAGTAAGAGTGAAATGTAAACCTTTGTTTCTTTTGGAGTTCTTTGTTACTGCAGCACAACTCAGCTATCCTGACCAACTTTTTGTCTCTGTCTCTCACTTATCATCTACTGATACACAGTAACATCACAGTCTCATTTGTTTGTTTTCCTTTTCTCCATTATAGCAGCTATTACTATCTGGCACATTATAGATTTGTTAATTGTTAACTCAGAAAAACCTTATCTCATTAGGGTAGGGGCTAATTGATTCACCCCTCTGGCTTTAGTATCTAGAATGGTGTCTTGCACATAGTAGGCACTCAATACCTATCCTTTGAATAAATAAATGAATGATTGAATGGATCTGTTTAGCTTTTAAGAAGTCTTTTTGAATTCTACATTGTATAGTCTCTTAAAAGTTATGGAGGCAAATGATATTTGAAAAGGAATACAGGGACCCTTGATTCTGCAATGTTTTTGCCTGAAACAAGAGGTGTCACTACCTCTCTGCGAACTTCCTAACACCTTTAATCTATTCTGGACAGCTGTCCTGAACCCTGTGAGATACATAGGCCTTGCTCAAGTCAAGTATCTGTTCTGTTGCTCCAAACTTTGTTGGAGTTTTTGCCCTTTCTGTAGCAGCAGTTTTCCATAACAAAATGCCTTTGTCAGCCTAGTGTATCCTTTGTTGGTTCTTTGAAACTAGGAGAGACATTTCCTGGGACCTTTAACTATTTCTGGAAGCAGAGTGACCTGTTCCCATTGAAGATTAAGGATGCTTCTCATCTTTATAGTGCTGGGTCATGGACTGGGAGGCAAGCTGTGGTCCTGATGCTTGAACCTTCTTCATTCTTGGTTCCTTGTTCTTTTAATATCCCTGCTGACTCCTTCCACTATATCCTTGGGGTTCATTGGTGCTGAACACTTTTTCATCATCCTGCTGCCTAAAGAGAAGCCTGGCTTTCTCCGGGCAGTCGACTTTGCTTCCCTCTTCTTTATTGTTGCTTCCAGCAGCCCACCCTTTTTGAAGATCTCACCTTTGAGACCCATGTTAAATGATCATTCCACCCTTTAGGCCTCTTCTCCAGGCTACCAGTTATTCCCTCCTTTATTGAAGACATCGTGGCCTGACTCATAATCTTCCATTTAACCCAGTGTCTGCCGTAATCTTTGGATATTTCAGCATCCGTGCACATGCACCTTATAGCAGCCCACTCCATATCAGTTTTGTTTTTCCTTACTGTAATTATCTTCATTTCTAGAGCCACTTTAAGAGACAAATGTGTATAAAGATATGTGTACTGGTAGGGCCACCTTACTACTGTTTGTAAAAAGAATAATTTATAACTATCTAAAATATCCAACAGGTAAGTAAAATGTTAATGCATGTGACAGAATAGAATACTGGCATGTAAAAATGTCCTGTCATAGGCTTTGTTGTTGCTGTGGTTAGGTGCCACTGAGTCAGTCCTGACTCATAGTGTATACACCTGACCCCGTGTACAACCGAACAAAAAACCCTGCCCTGTCCTGTGTGATCCTTGCTGTACTTGAGCCCGCTGTTGCAGCCTCTGTGTTAATCCGTCTTATTGAGGATCTTCCTGTTTTTCAATGACCTCTACTTTACCAAGCATGAGATCCTTTTCTAGGGATTCATCCTTCCTGGTAGCATGTCCAAAGCAGCAGAGATGAAGTCATGCCATTCTCACGTCTAAGGAGCATTCTGGTAGTGCCTCTTCCAGGATGGATTTGGTCCTTTTTCTGGCAGTTTATGATATATTCAGCATTCTTCTCCAGCCCATATCGAAAGACATCAATTCTTCTTTGATCTTTACCTATTGTGAGGTGATGGATCATACCACAGCTTTGGGTTAGGCACTACTTAGTCCTCAGAGTGACATATGACTTATAGGAAAAAAAGCAAGTTATGAAATGGAATGTTTATCTTTCTGTGTGTTTGTGTGTATACAAAAAACTGAAGGGATATATTATGTGCTTATTGTTGAGTGATGAAATTGTGAGTGACAGCATGTATGTGTGCGGTTTCAAGTTTTCTTTTTCCATTGAACATGCATTAATAATGTTATTTTTGAAAAGAATAAAGAACATAACTAGGGACAGGTGATCTTTCGGGTATTTCCCAAGGTACTTTGACCAATTTCTTTTTTAATAATATTTTCTCGTGTTTTTGGTGAAGGTTTACACAGCCGTTTAGCTTCTCATTCAAGAATTTCTACCCAAGGTGTTTGGTGACATTGGTTACATTCTTCATTTCATAATGAGTGAACTTGCTCAGTATTTCCATTCTGTTTCTGTTTATCTAGTCCCCTTGTCCCTTCACACTCTCTTTTTGACTATTTGGTCTCATACAGGTGATTTCTTTTTTTTTTTTTTAGAAGGAGTGTGGTAGTTATGGGTGATACTCTTTATTTTGTGAGCCTTTGCCCAATTTCTTATTTGAGTGTATCTGCCAAAAAGGTATAAGGGCTTGGCAGGGATTGTCATGATTAGTTTTCTTAAAATCCTCAACAGAACAAAGTTTTTAATTTAGGTGAATTGGTCAACTGTGGCCGTTTCACCTGCAGATCCAGTGCCCAATCCTCAAGAGGCAGAGTGGTGCTGTAAATGACCAGAGTAGGTGGGTAAGCATTGTAATGAAGCCAGTTGTGAAAAAGGATGCCAAGTGTTTGCCCAATACATTGACATAGGAAAGGGGCTGTCACCAACGACAGCACAGAAATTTTTGCAGGCTCTGACCAGTAGGGAATGCTGGAGTGTTTAGCTTGGCTGGCAGCCCACAACCTACCTTTTTGTGCTGTTAGAATGCTTTCCAGTGCGAAGTGTGAAAAACCATAGGCCCCCTGCCCACGCCCTCCCGGCTCTGTCTCACCAACAGCTTTCAAGTGTGTGTAAATTGGGAGATGGCTGGATCCCCTGTCTCCCTGTGACATTTGCTGAAATGAATGCCTGTTAATAAGTGGGACGATTCCCTTGGTCTCAGTGATGAAGATGTACCTGTGACTGGGAGCCCCAGAGAGGAGATCTTTGGTGAAGGCCTCAACACTCCTTTTAATAGGTGATAGATGTGTTGAGAAAGCTTATTTTTTTCCCCCATCTGTTTCAATAAAAATGTTGTGAAACAGTATCCCCTTTTGCTCATCTATGCTTTATGTCCTCGCCTTTAAGGACTGACAGGAGGATAGTGGGTTAGAAAAGCTTTGTTGCTTCAGGATGCAGCATCAGCTGATTGAGTGGATTAAATCGTTTTTAAGGTCATGAGCTTTAATTCTTACTTTGGTGATTCTCAACCCTTGTTTTGCAAAGCCTCAGAGCTCTCATCTGAAAGAATGAGCATGTTGTTCACAAGACAACATTATTCCTACTTTGCATTAATCAAAAACATTATAGAGTATATGTTGCTTATGCAGTGTGATTTTTTTTCTTTTTTACATTCCAATTGCTTGCATCCCCAATTATCTGGTCCTCTGACAAAGACTGCATAAATAGACAGCCAGCCAAGCCAAGTGCCGTTGATTCGGATCCGACTCATGGCGACCCTAGGGGCCAGGGTAGAATATTATATATGATCCCAATTAGCATAATTGGGATCATTTATTGAGTGACGCCTGGTATACAGCAGTGAACAAAGGAAAAGTTTCCATTCTTATGGGAGCTTCCCACAATCTAAGGGGAGGTACTGGACCCATTTTTTTAGAGGAGGAAATGATGACTCGGAGAGGTGAAGTGAATTCTTAGATTTGGCATTGTTACCTTTGGAACGTGACTGTTAGCTAAGTCTTCTGATCACAGCCTGGGAAATCCTATCTTCTTTATCCAACGTGAGTGGAACCAGCTCGTAAGATGGGGATAAATCAATTATCTTCCTTTTAGTAGACTTGGGAATCCTCATCCCTTGATCCTTCAGTCTATAGGGCAGATTTGGAATGGCCCTGGTGCTTGAAATACAAGCATGACTGGATAGAGTGTAATGAAAGCTTCATGTTTGAGCACCTCTCTGGTCCCTTACCTGAATCCTTCTTCTTTCCCTCAAAAGGACTCTGTGAGAAAATTCAAGTAAAGAGTAAATAAAAGTAGCAAGGGGACACAAGACGGGGAGGCTGGAGGAGCAGAATGAGGCTCGAGGAGTAGAGGCCTGCAGCCAGGAACACTTGCTGGACGTGAAGGCTTTTCTTTGCCAGCTATGTGGCAGCCTGTTCCAGCTCTTCTTCCTTTGCTTCCCCAGCTGTGCTGACCAGCATCGTCCTTAGCTGGTTTAAGGGTGCTCCTAATAGGAGGGTGCCTGACGTCTGTGCTTGAATTACAGCTCATCTGATTTCTCAGCAGTGCCTTCAGTGGGCTCAGAGTGTAGGTAGCAGGTTTAGTTCTCTGAGTAATGCGATGAGCATTCACAGGCTCTGACTTATGATGGGTATAGACAACAGGAACACCATAGAAAGACATAAAGGGACAGGTCATCATGTCCAAAGATGGGGCATTGTTAACATTTTTATATGTCATTTGACTAGTATTCCATGTGTTTAAATATGTGTACTTCTTTTCACTTTTTTTTTTACAAAAAATAATGCAATACCATAATATTATTTTATAGTCTTCTTTTTGTGCTAAGTGATATGGTATAAACATTTTACCTTATCAAATCCTTTCCTTTTTTCTTTTTTTTAGTTGTACTGTAAATGAAAGTTTGTAATTCAAGTCAGTTTCTCATACAAAAACTTAGTTACACATTGTGATGTGACCATAGTTGCCATCCCTGCAGTGTGACAACTCACTTCTCTTTTCCACCCTGTATGTGCTGTGTCCATTTGTCATGGATTGAATTGTGTCTCCCCAAAAATGTGAGTAGCAGTTTGGCTGGGCCATGATTCTTGGCACTATGTCATGTTCCTATGTGCTGTAAACCTTGCCTCGGTGATGTTAAAGAGGGAGGATGGGTAGCATTTGTGTTGGCGGGGACTCAGTGTGTAAGACTGTATTGTGGCTTGAGGCACTCTTTTGAGGTATAAAAGAAAGATGCTAACAGAGAGAGCTGGGGACCTCCTAACACCAAGAAGCAGTGCTGCGTGCAGAGCATGTCCTTTGGAAGGAACCTGGGGTCCTTATGCTTCAGAAGCTCCCAATCTAAGGGAAGATTGACAAGGACTTTTCTTTCATAGCCAACAGAGGAAGCCTTCCCCTAGAGATGACACCCTAAATTTGGACTTTTGCCTGCTTTTAGCCTAGTAGACTGTGACAGGATAAATTTTCTCTTTGTTGAAGCCATCTACTTTCGGTATTTCTGTTAGAGCAGCACTAAATGACCAAGACACTGTTCAAACAGCTCCTGTCTCCTTCTGCCTTGTCGTGTTGCCTCTGGACAGGAGCTACTCAAATCTTTTTCTGCAAGTTGATTTTTGATGGCTGTATAGATTTTCTTTGAACTGATACATCAGAATTTACCTAAGCAGCTCCTTCTTGTTGCCTCTTTAGATTATTTTCTGTTAACTACTCTTATAAATAACATCTTTATGTATTTATCTTTACAGTGGGCTATTTCTGGATATTTTCTAAAGACAAATTCCTGTACTAGCTTTTTCCTTGTAACAAACCACTTCACAACTTCGTGGTGTAAAGTGATGACTGTTTTTTGAGCTCTTTGGGTGGGCAAATCCATTAAAAAAACCAAACCCAACCCATTGTCATCGACTCTATTCCACATCAGGGTGACCCAACAGGACAGAGTAGAAGCGCCTCATTGAGTATCCAAGAAGTGTCTGGTGGATCTGAGCTGCCAGCCTTTCACTTAGCAGCTGTAGCACTTCCCAACAATCCATCAGGGTTTCTGGCAAATCCATTAGCTGTTTGGAAACTCCTGGGGAGCCATTCTATTCTGTTATGCTCTACTGAGTTCTGCTCTGTTCAGTAGGGTCGCTTTGAGGTGGAATCGACTCCACAGCAATGGGTTTGGTTTCACTTTGGGCAGGACGTTAGTTTGAACCAGGCAGCTCTTCTAATGTGGGTGGGAACCAGATGTGAACCAGATGTGAACTGGGCTTGCTTAAGAGTTCACTGCTAGCGGCGGGGTTGCTTGGGATAGCTGTGGTATTCCCAAACAGGCCAGGTTGGGTACATAGCAGTTGCTGAGTTGCAAGAGCAGAGAGAGATGAGAGACGGCAAACCTCGATTTTCATTTTTTTTCCTTGTGTCAAGATTGCTTCTGTCCCACAGGCCAAAACAGGTAACCTGGTTGAAGGTGGAGCCAGTTTGGTAGCGCGTTATCAGTGGGCGTGGCTCCAGGAATGTGCACCAATCGGAGCCGTCGTTGTAGCCAATCCCCATAGTCCTTAAAACTGGGATTTCTGAGACCAACAATCTGGTCTCTTAAAAAGTGTGTATTTTATGATGTTTTTGGTGAAGGCTGACATAGCAGTTTGGGTTTCCATTCACCGATTCTACACAAGTTGATGACTACATTGGCTGCCTTCTTCACAAATGTGTGAGTGTTGCGTTTTGGTTGTTCCTTTTAGAATCTGGCCCCTTTTGAGGCTTTTGCTGTCAGATTACACTCCAGGGAAGTTGTTACAATTGACACATCCACCTGCAGCACATATTGATCACTGGATATAATCATTGCTTTAACCAACCCCACCCCCGAAAACAGCATTATTGCTTTTGAAAAATGCAGTCTAATTGTCAAATTGAAACTAATAAATGAACTTTACTGCTAATATGTTCCCAATATTTGATTTATTCTGGAAGTATTCTTCATATTATGGTATTGGGTTATATTTCTTTATATTATTATATTTAGAATCTTTGTGTCTATATTCATTAGTGACATGTTACAGTAATTTAGTTCTTTGACAGATGTTTGCTATTTTCATCAAAACATCTGGGAAATCTTTCATCCTTTTTTTTTTTAGTGCTTGGGAACAGTATAAACAACATACGATTTATATTCTTTCTACTGATAGGACTTGTGCTTCTTAAAATCTGAATGTATCTGCCATTCCTGCCAAATGAAAAAACTTGAGTTTGGTGCCTTTTCTGGAGTTAGTTATTTGTTAATTTTCCAAATTTATTCCATGATCATTGTTGGTATTGTATTTCCAAATATGTTATATTTTCCCAAGAATAAGAACCTAACTGAGTTTCTAGTTTATGAATATTATTGTTGTTAGGTGCCGTTGAGTCAGTTCCAACTCATAGTGACCCTATGAGCAGCAGAATGAAACACTGCCTGGACTTGCGTCATGTCCACAGTCGTTGGTGTGCTTAAACCCATTGTTGCAACCACTGTGTCAGTCCATCTCATCAAGAGTCTTCCTCTTTTTCATTGACCCTCCACTCTACCAAGCATGATATATTCTCTAGGAACCAGCCCTTCCTGACAACATGTCCAAAGTATGTAAGATGCAATCTTGCCATGTTTGCTTCCAAGGAGCACTCTGCTTGTACTTCTTCCAGAACAGATCTGTCTGTTCTTTTGGCAGTACATGGTACATTCAGCATTCTTCTCTAACACCAAAATTTGAAGGCATCAATTCTTCTTCTATCTTCTTTGTTCATGGTCTCCAGTTTTTGCATACATACAGTGTGACTGACAATTGCTTGGGTCAGGTACACTTTAGTCTTCAAGGTGACACCCTTACTTTTAAGTATTTTAAAGAGGTCCTTTGCAGCAGATTTTCCCACTGCGATGCGTCTTTTGATTTCTTGACTGCTGTGTCCCTGGTTGTTGATTGTGGACCCAAGTAAAATGAAATCCTTGTCAACCTCAGTCTGTTCTGCATTTATGACAATGTTGCTTACTGGTCTAATTGTAAGGATTTTTGTTTTCCTGATGTTGAGGTGCAATCCATACTGAAAGCTGTGGTCCCTGATCTTCATAAGTGAGTGTCTCAAATCCTCTTCAGTTCCAGCAAGTAAGGTGGTGTCATCTATGTAACGCAGGTTGTTAATGAGTCAACTTCCAATCCTGATGCCCCGTTCTTCTTCATAGAATTCAGCTTCCTGGATTATTTGCTCAGCATACAGCTTAAAAAGGTATGGTGAAAGGATACAACTGTGACGCACACCTTTCCTGACTTTAAACCATGCAGTGTGTCCCCTTGTTCTGTTCACATGACAGCCTCTTGATCCATGTACAGATTCCTTAAGAGCACAATTAGGTGTTCTGGAATTCCCATTTTCCGCAACATTAGCTATGATTTAGTATGATCCACACAGTCCAATGCTTTTGCATAGTCGATGAAACACAAGTAAACATTATAAATGTAAGATTGTGTATTTTATTCTATAGTGATTTAAAAAATTGCCTTGCCATCTGTAATTGCATTTCTTGTCTCATTCCTACCAAGAAGTTACTATTTTTGTGGTTTAAAATTTCTCTTGATGAACTTTGCCAGAGCTTTAGGGTTGTGTTTTTCTCCTGCAAATAACCACTGCTTAAATATATCCTTGAAAAAAATTTTTTTTTTTCCTGTTCCTAGTCCACTCATTTTGGTTTGTTCTTTAATCCTTGTGTAGTTTTATTATTTTTTATATATAAGGCTGAATGCCTGTAAATACTTTTAATTTTATGTCTACTGTTTGTCAGAGAATAGATTATGTGCTGACCTCTCACTACAATAGTGATTTTTTTGAACATGTTTGTATTTTTAGCAAATTTCACTTTAAATATTTTGAATGTGTTGTTGTTATAGAGAAGTAAGCATTTTCTGATTCTCTAACCTTCATTGTGAAGTCAAACATCTCTGAGTTCAGACCTTGCTTTGCTGCTAACCTAAAGATGTGATAGTTTTATACTAGTCCTAAGAGCTTGGTGGAATAATAATGCCTTTATAACTTTTTATTTGATATTTAAATAATATACATTATAGAACAATATTTTAATATAGTGTGGGTCACATAGGTAGTACTTCATTATTGGCTTTGTTGTTATTTGTCTACCTTTTAAAACTACGTAGTTTCCCTCTTGGTCCTGTATAATGTTTTAATGTTTTGAATTTTGTATGCTAATGATGTTTTCACACATTAGCAACCTCCCCATTTCTTCATTTTCATTTGTGTTTTTTTATTTGTATCTAGTCTCTTGTGAATCATGTATATTTTGATTTTGATTGTTCTCACCAAATTATGAGTCTCTATTTAAAATTGTGGTGAAAATATACCTAATAAAGTACTTGCCAGGTCAACAATTTTTACATGTATAATTCAGTGACATTGATTACATTCTTCATGTTATGCAACCTTTATCACTATCCTTTTCCAAATTATTCTACCACCATTAGTTGAAACTCAGGGCCACCAAAGTAGTAATTCCTCTTTTCCCTCTTCTTCCCACCTCTGGTAATGACTAATAAGCTTTGATTTCTCTGTGTTTGCTTTTCATACAGTATTTGTCCTTCTGTGACTGACTTATTTCATTCATCATAATGTTTTCAGGGCTCATCCATGTTATGGCAGGTATCAGAATTTCATTTGTCTTTATGACTGAGGAATATTCCATTGTACGTGTATACCAAATTTTGTTTGTTTGTTTATTGACCAATGGACAGATGGGTTGTTTTCACCTTTCGACTATGTAGGGTCTTTATCTTTTAATAGGAGAATTTAACCCATTTACATTTTTTGCAAGACAAGGCATTTAATACATTTTTATGTCTTCTCTTTCCCATCTGCTTTCTGGCTTTTGAGGATTTCAGAGCCATAATAGTATGAAAAAAATTTAAGTATCTTTGATTTCGTGTAAATTCTTATTGATATTTGCATTACTTAATACCATAAAATATGATGTTTTACTTGTTTCATTGTTCACCTTTAGTTTTAGACCTGTTTCTCTATTTTTAATTAATGCATTAATTCACTCAGTAACTATTTGGTGAGCATCTACTGTATGCAGGAAGTATGCTAGATATTGGGGGGGAAAATGCATAATACAGACTTAGTCTCATGTGTGTTCACTGAACCTACATTTAGAGGATGAGAGAAACACAAGAAGTAAAGAAGTAAACAGATCAATAAAGTGACTGTAAGTTACAGCAGTATGAAGGAAACCAGTAAAGGGCTCAAGGAGAGATAGCATGTGTGGTACTTGTGATAGTTAGTGGCCAGAGGGCTTCCTATGGAGATGGCATTTATGCTGGCAGCTGAAAGAAAAAATGGAATTAGCTATGTGAAGAGAAGAGGAAAGGCATTCCAGGCACAAGGGCAGCATGTGCAAAGATCCTGAGCAGGGAGATAACTGTATTCCAGTGTTCCAGAGAAGTTCTGGTGGCCCAGTGATTAAGTGCTTGGCTGTTAACCAAAAGATCTGTGATTTGAACCTGCCAGTGGCTCTGTGGGAGAAAGTTGTGGCAGTCTGCTTCTGTAAAGATTACAGCCCTGGAAACCCTATGGGGCAATTCTTCTCTGTCCTGTATGTCACTATGAACCCAAATCAATTCCATGGCAATGGTTTTTTTTTTTTTTTTTAAGCAGTGTTCCAAGGAGTCCCTGGGTGATAGAGATAATTAAGGATTGTTAGCACGAAGATTGGTGGTTTTAAACCCATCCTCAGGCGCCACAGAAGAAAGTCCTGGTTATTTGCTTCCAAAAGGTGGTAGCCTTGAAACCCGTGGAATGCAGGACTACTCTGCCCACACAGGGGCCCATGGGTTGGAATTGACTCAAGGACAGCTGTTTGTTAACTGATTAACAAACAGGTGATCTTTTATAGGCTTAGCCTCATGAAGGGTTGGAAGGAGCCTCTGAAATCCAGATGAAAGGCTCTTCATTCGCCCATCTATCCATCCATTCAGCAAACATTTATTGAGGGCTTGCTGTGTGCCAGGACTTGTGCCAGATGTTGACCATATAGATAATACAGGGACCTCCTGGGACATAAAGCCTAGTTGTGTAAATAGGCTGGAGGGCCCCTGAGCTAAAGCTTTGTGTTTCTGTCAGAGTGGGATAGCCTGACAGGGTGGGAAAGGCAGTGTCATGCCACATGCTTTGCCAATCCCTGAGCAGGGAGGAGGGTGGCAGGAAAGAGCTGAGGGCAACTTCTGCCAGACGGCTTCAGTCTTCCCCCTGAAGGAAGTGGGGACTTGGTGCTGCGATACACAAGAACAGCGTTTCCTGTGGGCTTGCAAGGGCATTTTGAATCTAAAGACGGCTGCTCGTTGATGTGTGAAAGAATTTTTTTTTCAAACCTTGTAAAGGGATAATCAGACCAATTTTATAAGACTGGAAAAGGGTGCTTGAGGTGGATTTAAATGCACACACTGCATTGGCTGCATTGATTAGTTCCGTAATCAAGTGTGTCTGTCACTTGGGCCAGGGGTCTTTTAGGTACTTGTTGTTGGTTCAGCTGTCACCGGGAAGTTAGTGTCCTCCACTGCCTGGAATTGACCTGTTTTCTGCAGGTGATCAGGTTCTGGTACTGGATTCAGCCTGTTTTGCACCTAACCTCCGTGAACTTTAATATCTTCAACTGTGAAAGAAGAAGGGATTGGACCACTTGATCTTTTAGGACTCTCTTTAGGAAACCCTGGTGGCATAGTGATTAAAAGCTTGGCTGCTAACCAAAAGATCAGCTGTTTGAACCCACCTGGCACTCCCTGGAAGCCCTATGGAGCAGTTCTAACTTTAAAGTTGAAACATTTATTCATTTGCTCATTCACCCATCCTTCATCCAACCTTTAACTGAGTATCTGTGATGTGCCAGGCATTGTGCTGTGTTAATGTGTGCTATCAAGTTAATTCCAACTCAAAATGACTCCAGGTGATAGAGTAGAACTTCCAGACAGGGTTTCCTAGGCTGTGATCATTGCAAAAGCAGATCACCAGGTGTGTTTTCCTGTGGAGCCTCTGGTGGGTTCCAAGTGCCAAGCTTTCAGTTAGCAGCCCTGTGTGCGTGACCATGGCTCCTTAGGCATTGCACTGGATGAGCAAATGAGACGTGTTCCTCCCTCATGGAGTTTACCATGTAACGGGGGAGACACACAAACAGTTACACAGATAGTAATATAATCACAGTTATGCAAATACTATAAAGAATAGTGTGGGTAAGAATGTGTATCAAGGTGACCTGTTTTATTTTGAGCTTCAGAGAAGTTTTCCCTAACAAAGGGAAGTTAAAACCAAAAACCAGGTAAAAGTTGGCAGAAAAGTATTCCAGGTAGAGGGCACCGGCTATGCAATAGCCCTGATGTAGGCAAGAGCATAGCAGTATCAGGGGAAGTAAATACTCCCAATACAATAGTAATAAAATAATAGTAGTTACTATTTAGTGAGACCCTACTGTTTTCCAGGTACTGTGTAATCGATACCTGAGTGATGTTGATTAGATTGTTTAACCTAAATCTCCTTGCACCTTAATTTATGTATCTGTAAAATGGGTATAATAATGATTATACCGACTTCCTTGGATTTTTCTGAGGATCCAATGAAGTAATGTCTATAAAGTTCTTAACATATGCCTGACCCATAGTTGAAGTCTCTGGGAGACAGTAGTTGTTGCTATTGTTTTTATAAATGGTGTCAGGTGAGAGCAAGTTCCCTTTGGGGCTCAGGATTTATTCTTAATCTTGGTGAGAGGTTCTTGATTTGAGTCACTCTTGGAGTTTCTATGGTCATCGCTCAATAACCTGCTGTATCTACTCCCAAGAAAGGAAGGGGTGGAGATGTAAGCAGGGATTGGCTATTGGCACTTGCAATATTGGTTGGCATCACAGGGGGGCATAGAAGGTCAAGGGTAATAATTATCAAAGAACAGACAGTTTAGGGAGGATAGGACATTCCATTCCTGTCTATTGGTAAGACCAGTATATTCCCTATTCTTTATCTGTTGGAGTACCATCTCCCCCAGATATCTCTGCTGCGAACCAGGGACCTTTCCCTGGTTACAATGCCAAATATACACTTGCTGGGGTAAACAGAATGGTGTATGTGTTTCTCAGCATTCAGAGAGCCCCAGTGTGTGTATAAATATTTGAAACAAGCCGTGTAAATTAGTTCGTTCATTTAAAATTATTGATCCTTAAGAACACTTTATCTTTTAGGTATGGAGAGAGAAGGAAAACAAAACAAAACAAAACCCATGAAGCAACATAGTTATTGCTCTTCTATTAAAAAAACAAACTGTTGCCATCGAGTCAGTTCTGATTCATAGCGACCCAATAGGACAGGGCAGAACTGGCCCACAGGGTATCCCATGCTGTAATCTTTCTGGAAGTAGACTGCCACATCTGTCTCTTGTGGAGCAGCTGGTAAGTTTGCACTGCGGACCTTTCAGTTAGCAGCCAAGCACTTAACCATTGCACCACCAGGGCCACTTTCATGGCTCTTTGGAACCTGTAATCTAACCTGGGGCAATTTTGTCTGCAGGGAACGTTTCGGGACATTTTGGGTTGTCATGGTGGTGGAGTAGGGGGCTGGATGCTACTGCCATCAGGTGGGCAGAGGGCAGGGATAGCACTGAGCATCCTGCAGTGCACATGACAGCTTCACAACCAAGAGTTGTCAGACCCAAAATGTCAGTAGTGTTGTGGATGAGAAACCTTGATCTGTCTATAAAGTACCAGTTCTATAAACCCCACGAGGGTATCTACTCTTAGCAATCACCAAAGTTCGCAGGAGGTTCTTCGTTTATGCATACGTGTGTTGAGTTTAGTCGTAATCACCTTCTTTATTTTCTCTTCCTAGGTAGTTTTAGTTACCTCTAACCAATTAAAATAGTTTAGTTTGACATAGATATAGAAAGAAAAGTTTGAAATTGTAGGTTCAACGAGTTATACAGTGAACAGCACATCTCTCCTGTCTTCCCTGCCCCTAGCCCTCAATTCTCTTCTCTGGAGAAAACTCATTATTACTAATTTCTTATGTTATTATTCCGTAGACACATCTTCTCTCTCTCTCTTTTTTTTTATACCTTTAGTGGCACCTGACATGTGTTGATGTGTTTTACAGAAGTGATGACATATCTGAGTCACACTTCCATACTGGAACATGTAGAGCTGGACAGCATTCCCTGTTTCGTGCAGTCCCCTGTTGATGGGCACTAGTTACTTCATTTTTGCTGTGATCAACAGTGCTGCAAATGAATATCCCTGTAGCTAACAGTTGGCACGTGTATTTGAACACACTTGCAATCCAGAATCCTACAAGTGGAATTGCTGAGTAAGCGGGAAGGTGTGCTTACTCCGAAAGCTAAACATAGAATTACCCTATGACCTAGCAATTCCTCTCCTAGGTTTATACCCAAAAAGACTGGAAAACAGGAGCTCAAAGGGACACTTGTTCTTCATTGTTCACAGTCACCAAGAGGTGGAAACAGTCTAACTGTCCATTAGCATATGAGTGGACAAACCAGATATGATCTAGTCACAGAATAGGATATCATTCAGCCATAAAAGAGAAATGGAAGTTCTTACATACTGTGTGATGTGGATGAACCTTGAGAACATTATACTGAGTGAGGTGAGTCAGACACAAAAGGTCTGAGAGTGGATGATTCAGTTACATGAAGTATCTAGAACAGACAGATGCAGAGAGACCAAAGTTGATGGGTGGTCACCAGGGCCTGGGGTAGGGAACAGGGTCCTGGGGAGGTGTTACTTACGGTGTGCTGAGCTTCTGTTTATGATGTGAGACTTTTGGAGATAAATAATGGTGATGGCTGCACAGCATGATGAATGTAATTAATGTCAACTGAATCGGACACTTAAAACTGGTGAAAATGGGATTTTTTTAAATGTATTTTGCTACAATAAAATTAAAAGAAGAAAAAAGAATTGTCATGGGTATTTCTCACAACAGTGGTATCTGATCCTGTCCTGCCTTCCTCACGTGCTTCATTCAGTTCTGGGTTTTCGTGACCGCCGTCTTCCGTGGTGGGGCTCCTGGGCTGAAAGGGGCACCTCCACTTCTTTACTATGGATACTTTCTCTGATCTAAGGATCTCTAGTGATGCAGTGGTTAGAGAGCTTGGCTGCTAACTGGAAGCGAAGGGTTCAAATCCACCAGCCACTCCTTCAGATAAAAATACGGCAGTCTACTTATGTAAAGATTTACAGCCTTGGAAACCCCATGGGGCAGTTCTCCTATGTCCTTTAGGGCCACTGTAAGTAGAAACCACCCTGATGCCAATGGGCTTTATCTGTAAGATGATTATTTTTTCTCCTAGTTCCAAAATGGCAGTTGCCAAGGGTGATTTGAAAATGCAAGCTGTGTCTGTCATTCTGAGGCTCCGAGTGTGTGAGGGTCTGGATTTAATCTTTCATAAATTGCTCATGATTAGTACAGTGCAGCAAGAACCTGTCTCTTTGCAGTTAGTCCTTCCTGAGTGATGGCACCGACCTGCCCTCCCCTCCGCAGTGGGCTTTCTCCTGGGAGTAGGTGGAAGGCATGGGTTCTCCTGCTTGAAAAAAAATCATTAGCTCAACAGGGGTGCCAGCTGTCTGATTGGAGTGTGCTGGCATTTAGAGCTGGCTGGCTGCAATCTCCTTGTGCCGACTGAAAGTTGTGGGGTGTTTTTATCTGCAGGAAACAGCTCTGGGCGGAAGAGGAGCGAGAGTAGATGAGGAGATGAGGAAATTAGAAGGGGAGGAAGCAGTGGGAGAGATGTCTTCTTTCAAAGACAGATGTGGCAGGTTTTTTCCTGCCCATCTCTTTGGAATGCCAAATAGGAATTTGATGGGAAGTTGGGTTGGTTCTGCCTGAGCTGCCCAAGAACCGGCCTCTTTGGGTTCCTGGAGTTGCGGACTACATTGTCTGAGCTTGCAAGGGTCTCCATCTGGAAGATTTTACTGCATGAATTGGCTAGAGGCAGAACTTCCTTTGAGCTCCCCAAGAGTTGCGTGGTCAAGAAGAAAGCCCTATAATGACAATTTCTCAGCATTGGGGGCCAAAAAAAAACTCTAGCCTGGAACATGTGTACATTTTCTAAGTTCTCATAATTGGTGCAAGTAGGTCCTGTGGCTGAATGCCTGCTTCTTTTTCCTTGTGGTTTCTCAGCTTCTGGAAAATGTACCTGCACACAGTCCATGGATAGCTGCTGTTGAGTTGGCTGACTCCTGATGACCTTCTGTACAACAAAAAGGAACACTGTCCAGTTGCATCTTGTTTTCATGCTTACCGCATGTTTGAGTCCGTTGTTGCAGCTTTGGTACCAGTCCGTCTCACCACTGGTCCCCCTCAACCTCGTTGGCCCTCTGCTTTACCCACCATGATGTCGCACTCCGGTGACTGATCTCACCCAATGATACGTGCAAAGCAAACAAGTCAGATGGTATTCTACTGGGACCCATGAAGTTTTTATTGCGTTTTGGAAATAGATTGCCAGGCCTTTCTCTCTAGTCTGTTCTAGCCTGAAAGTTCCTTAGAAAACTTTCCACCATGGGAGACCCTTCTGGAATTTGAAATACCAGTGGCATAGCTTCCAGCGTCATGGCAACATGCGGGCTGTCACAGAATGGCAGACCAGCAGGCAGATAGTAACATACTCAGAAAATACCCACCGAAGAAAGAGAGCATTTGATGGCCGATGTACCTCTGGGCTTGTTGAGATTTTTGTCCTTGGTAAGAAACTGGATTTTAACTTGCAGCCGATTGATGAGCAGCTCCACGGGGGAGAGGGAGAGCTGCTTGGAGCAGGAGGTGTAGGGGGTGGGTGATGTTGCGTCATTCTAAACTTGGATTTCTCTGCTGATAAGGAGACAACCCGAGGAGGCAGTGAGAAAATAGTCACCCCTTTCTTTTTTAAAATAACCTTTTATTTTGGAGTAATTTTAGAGTTTCCGAAAAGTTACAAAAATAATACAGGGTTTCTGTATATTCCTCACACGGTTTCCCCCAGTGGTGGCATCTTACGTAACCATGGAACACGGCACGTGCTGCTTTACTGTTGTTGGACTGGACTCGGATTCGTGGCAACTTTGTGTATGACAGCATGAAACGTTGCTTTCTCCTGTGCCCTCTCCAGGATCTTTGACGTGTTTGAGCCCATTTCTTTGACAGGTCCATCAAAAATCCTTGGAGAATTTACCATTTGGACCTTGATTGAAATAATAATAATAACATGCTAATAATATCAATAATAGTCGTGGCAGTAGAGGTTAACAATGAAAAAAAAAAGTATATCTGTGCCAGGCAGTACCCTAAGTCATCTTTCTGCAGTAACTCGCTGGACTCTTTCAGCATCCTGTGAGAGGTATGGGCAGTGTTATGACAGTCTGCATTTTATAGGTGGGGAAACTGAGGCAGGGTGTTTCAGGCAGAGGGGTTACACAGCTAGTTCTTAGCAAGTATTTGAAACCTAAGCAGGCTGATTCAAGACTCTGGTTGTTAACCGTATTTTCTGCAGAAAATACTGATGGTAGCTGTTGTCTCTTGATGGTGATATGTTTATGAACTGGATTCGAAGTTGTATTCTATCTAGGCCTACTCCCAAACTCGGAGAGCATGGATTCGGTTATACTGTGTGAGAAAAAAATACATGACCCCAAGATTTTGTGAAGGAATAGAAAGAGACCCCCTGTGTGTGTGTGTGTGTGTGTGACAGAGAGAGAGAGAGAGAGAGAGAGAGAGAGAGAGAGACAGAAAGAGAGAAAAATGAAGAGAAAGACAGAGAGAGACATGGAGATTGATTTTCCACTGGTTTCCCTCCCAGCTTCTTTCCAAATGTGTTCAGGCAGGCTGCTGCCTCGCCCCACTACTTTCCCTGCAGTAGAAAAGATCTTAAGTCTTGCTGAGGACATGAGCCATCAGAAGTGCCCTTAATTTCGAGAGTGAAAAAGATAATACTTGAACTAATCAACTGGCACATGTGTCTGGGAGTAGAGGAGCCTGAGAGGTTTCTGCCCTGGCTGTTGCGGATAGGTGGCGGGGAGGGAAGTCAGTATAAAAGCCAGCACCCAGCTGTGAGTTCTGGTTGGGAGAAACAGCATGCTGGAGGCCAAAACAGATGGGGAGGGCTCTTGGGGTTGGGGGAGACTTGGACTGTATTAGCACCCAAGGTCTCTGCAGCATGTGCTTCTCTCTGCCTGGGGTACTGTACCCTCCTCAGACAGGCTTTCCCTGACCCTACTGTCTGAAGTTCCTCAGGAATGCTTACAAGATTGTAAGCTGCACGAGGAGTCCCTGTTGGTGGACCGTTACCGCGCTCTTGCAGCTACCAAACTGAAAGGTTGGCGGTTCAAGTCCCTCCAGAGAGGCCTTGGCAGAAAGGCCTGGTGATCTACTTCTGAAAAATCAGCCATTGCCAACTCTATGGAGTACAATTCTACTCTGATACACAGGAGTTGTCATGATTTATTATTGATTCAATAGCAACTGGATTTTTGGGCTTCATGAGGTCAAGGATCTCTGTTCTTCTGTTCACTGTTTTATTTTCTTGTGCCTATGGCATAGTGGTTAAGAGACAGGGTTGCTAACCCAAAGGTTGGCGTCACGTCCACCAGCCACTCCTTGGAAACGGTTCTACTCTATCCTGTTGGGTTGCTGTGAGTCAGAATCGACTCAGCAAGCATGAGTTAAAGCCGTGCGTGGCACATGAAGATTTGTTAAGTGAATGAGTGATCTATTTTAAGGTCTGTTTGCATCTGTTCTAGAGCTATGCATGGGCTTGTCATTGATCTTTGTGTTTCCTTATGGATGATCAGACTCCCTCACTAACTTGTAAGCTCCATGAGGGCAGGAAGTGTGTCTGTGTTGTTCCCCTCCCAGTGCCTAAGACAGCCTGGCATGTGGTTATGGGAGTGGGCTCTGGAATCAGGGTACCTGGGTTCAAATCCCAGGTCTTTGACTGATTAGCTGTGTGATCTTTGAAAGTTATTGAGCCTCTTTGTGTCTTGGTGTCCTCATCTGTACAAATATTAGTGTTTATCTCGTCAGAAACATGGAACAAAATTGAGATAATATTGGTAAAATGTTTAGAGAAGTACTGACATAGTGCTATGCTGTAGCATACTAGTTGCTGTTGAGTCATTTCTGACACATGGCATCCCCTTGTGTGTCAGTGGCTGAATTTTTTTGGGGGGGAGAGGGAGGAGTAGATAGCCAGGCCTTTCTTCCAAGTTACCTCTGGGTGGACTTGAACCTCCAACCTTCTGGTTAGTAGCCATGTGTTTTACCATTTGCACCACCCAGGGACTCTGGCATCTAATAAGTGCTTCATAAATGCCAGTTACTGTTTATGCTCAATAAATATTTGGGGCTTAAAGGTTGTGGCCTCTTTCCGTAAAATTCACTTTCTTTCTTTGAGTGGTAAAATCTCCTCTAAGAAAGAGGGAAGGGCAGGTGGAGATGTTCCAAGAGGCCCAAGAGATCCTTACAACTAGGCTGTTGAAGAAAATCCTGTGTTTCTGTGCTCGTGGACAAGGCCAGTTTCTATGATGTCCTGGCGTTTCTCCCTTCTTCTTTCTGCATTCTTTTTTTTGCATAGGCCCAGCCTTCAAGAAAACAAAACAAAGCAGCACATCTTGGAATCTTGCTTGCCAACTCGCTGCTGGGGTGTGGGGCCGAGTGCTTCCATTTAGAGAAGCAGCCGGCCCTGGAATGCGGCCGCGGAGCTGCCAGGCCGACTCCAGGGCCCGCGGGCCAGGAATGCGCTCGGCAGCACATGCCGCCGAGCTGGCTCTCAAAGCCAGAGCCCTGAAGCCGCTGCAGTGGGGTCGAGTCTGACTCACAGTGACCCTGGAGTGTGGACAGAGTAGAACTGTCCCATCAGGTTTCCAAGGCACGTATTTCTCCCGAAGGGTGGTTGCTGGATTCAAATCACTGACCTTTGTGTTAGCAGCTGAGCGCTTTTAACCACCGTGCCACCAGGGCTTCTCAGTTGGATCTTGATGCACAAAATTTCTTTCTTTTTAATTCACTCATGTCAGTTTATTTTTTAAATAGTCTTTTATTGTGTTTTTGGTGAAGGCTTACACAGAAGTTTAGGTTCCGGTTCAGCAATTTCTACACAGATCATTGGGTGACATTGGTTATCTTCTTTGCAGCGTGTCAGCCTTTTCTTGATTCCCCTTCTGGTTGTTCCATTTTCATTAATCTGGTTCCTCTGTCTCCTTACAGTCTTGTCTTTGTTTTAAAGGAATTGTTGATCACTGGGTCTCTGTAGGGGATCTTTTTGTGAAGGTCTGTCAGTTTTCTTTTTAAAAGTAATATACATAATACATATACTTGATTATAATTTCATGCTGTACAAGTATAGTACAACATAGCAAGAAAAGGAAGTCTCCCTGCCTTTCTCTTTCTTATCATACCCTAGGTTTCTCTTCCAGTGTGGAGTTGCCTGGTAAAATACCAGATAGTTAATTTGAATTTCAGGTAAACAGTGAATAAATTTTTAGTATACAGTAAGGATGTCCCAAATATTACATGGAAAAAAACTTATGCTGAAAAATCATTCACTGTTTATCTGAAATCCTGACTTAACTGAGCATCCTCTGTTTTTATTTGCTAAGTCAAGCAACTTCAGAGCATCTCCTGGTAACCGGTTTCCTGTGATCACAGTTTCGTCATTTTTAGTACCTTGGCACATATATTGACTGTATCATCTCCACATCTGGAACAGTGCTTGGTTCATCATAGATGCTTAATAAAATATTTGCCTGAATGAATGACTTTAATGTGTAAACATTTCTCTTTTCACTATGGACACTATGTTGGTTTTTCTTCATACCTAGCTTTTCCTTTTCATATATGTCTCATGGAGATTGATGCATACAGCAGCTTCATAATAAATGAGTTTAAGAGTTGCATAGTATACCCTTATGTGGGTGTACCATATTGTAATGTCCCTGATGACAGAAATTGGAGTTGTTAGGAGTTTTTTCTCTTACAAGTAATACGATAAGGAATGTCTATGTATAGCCTTAACTTCTGTCTCTTTGGAAACGTGTGCAAGGATATCTGAAGCATCAGAAGCACTTGGACAACGAGTGTGTGGTTTAAAATGTGACTTGATGTGGCTGAAGTGCTTTCCATAAGGGATCTCTATGCATTTCCTTCCGATAGTTTGTTTCCCTGCGTCCTGACCAGCACAGAACATTGCCAGCCCTTTTCATCCTGCTAACCTGGTCAATGTATCTCCCTGTCATCTGAATTTTTATATCTTTCCTGCTGAGAAAATTGTTTTACATTTGAAAGCTCCTCTTTCTCCACTCTCTGTGAACTCCCTCATCTCGCCTTTTGCCTATTTTTTGCTCTTTTCTCCTTCGTTAAGAGGTTTTTATTTACCAAAAAAATGTCTTCGAGTTTGGCATGTTTTTATACATAGCAGTACATAAAATCAGTTCATTTTGGAATTTTTACTCTGCAGACATTTAAAAATTCTTAAATAGTTAAATTAATAAGTTTTTCCTTTCATGTATTCTACATTTCCTGTCATGCTTAAAAGGGCCTCCCCCTTCATGAGATTATAGAGCAGTTCTCTCCTATTTCCTTATTCTACTTTAAGTTTTTTTTTTTTGCATTTAAATCTTTAATCCATCTGGAATTTATTTTGGTTTTAGGAGGGAGGTGAGGATCTAGCTTTATTTTTTACCAGATGGCCAGCCAGTTGTCCCAATACCATTTATTGAATAATCCATCGCTTCCCACAGAATTGAAATGCCGCCTTTATCATACATTAAATTGTGGAGGAGGGATTTTATACTCATTTTCTGAGAGCTCACAGAAACCAGCTAGGCACCGGGGATTTTAGGGGCTTCAGGTGACTGGAAGCAACGACCCTAACCTCAAGGCCTACCAGGATTTACCTAGGCAGAAATGCGACTTGTAGGAACCCTGGTTGCCTGGGTGGGGTGGAGATAAAAACAAACCAAACTTACTGACATCGAGTCAATTCTGACTCATAGCGACACTATAGGTCTGAGTAGAACTGCCCCATGGACTTCCCAAGGAGCACCTGGTGGATTTAAACTGTCAACCTTTTGGTTAGCAGACATAACACTTAACCACTATACTACCAGGAGATGGAGATGGGGGGAAGTGAATTCCTAGCACTGGGAGGGATTTTCTTAGAGCCAAGTTTTTGACATATGGATATCTCGAACTAGGTAAGTCTTTGAGATTGTCTGGCATACTGTAGGATGTTTAGCAGTGTCCTTGACCTCTGCCCACTAGATGCCAGTGTCAACCTCCCACTCCCAGAGATGGCACTGAGAAATGCCTTCTGGGTATGACCAACTGTCTCCTGTGGGGCAGAATCAGCTCTGGTTGAGAAGCATGGAGGTTGACATTGTTTTATCAGGTTGAGCAGGCCCTTTTTTGTGGTGAGACTCTTGTCAACAGTATCGAGGGCGCTAGACAGCTGGAACCCACAAAGGGAGGTGCCTTTCTAGTTCCAAGACCAGAAACCTGTTGTTAGTGAAAAATATCACAAAGTTTAATAAAGCAGAAAGAAAGCTTTATTTGGCATATATTCAAAGCAGGAAGTGGACAAGTGTGTTGCTAGAACCATGTCTGCCCGAGTCCAAGGAATGTTACAGAAACATCTTATATGTTAACATTACAACTGGGCAAAACCTTTGAAAGCTATGCTTTTTCACAGTTGAGCTAGAAACTGTGGTCCTAATTTTGAATTATAGGTTTCAGTGACCAAATCCTGAGTGCTGGACCAGTGAGATTTCTTCTCATTTTACAATGTATGACAATTTAACATTACCTTTCAAGTATTGACTAGTATCAGACTGTGACTATCTAAACCAGAAAAAGAGCAAACTCATTTCCGTCAAGTCATAGCGACCCTATGGGACAGAGTATAACTGCCCGATATGGAAACCTTGGTGGTGTAGTGGTTAAGTGGTACGGCTACTAGCCAAAAAACATCGGCGATTCAAATCTACCAGGCATTCCTTGGAAACTCTATGGGGTAGTTGTACTGTGTCTTACAGGGTTGCAGTGAGTTGGAATTGACTCCACAATAGTGGGTTTGATTTTCTTCCTTTTTAAATCATTTCCAAGGAGCACCTGGTGAATTAGAACTGCCAACCTTTTGGTTAGCAGTCGGCAACCATGCCACTTAACCACTACACGACCAGGGTTTCCATGAAAAGGTTACTCTGAAATTCCCAAAGTGCATTGCCCGTATATTTCCCAGGAATCTAATCAAGAGAGTGTCCACATACTTAAATTCACTGTCAGTTGGAAAAGGATCATCTAAATTAGTATTGTCAACTCTACCGCACACACAAAATGTATATCCATAACAGCACATTAAGTTTGTTTAGAGAAAACATAGTGTAAAAAAACTTGCATATGGTAAAACAAGTTTTCATTAGAGAGCTAGTGATTAGGAAGATAATACATGATGGAACTCTCCTCTTGAAAGTCTCCAGTTGATATCTTTAAAAATACTGAGTGTTCTCCCTGAGGGCAAGCTGTCCCTTCTTGCTTTAACTGTTAATAGTCATGGGCCACTTTCTCAGAAACAGAAGTGGAACCTAAGACCAAATGGAGTCTGAGGCATGAAGTCAATCTCTTCTGAGAACCTGATTTAAAATAGTTTTTTTTTTGTGTGTGTAGCAGAATAGGAGTTTAATTACAAACACTAGACAACTATGTCATACAACATTGTCTTAAAGGCTGATAAAATTATTTACTGAATCACCTTAAATGTAGCTCTCAGAGTGATCTTTGGAACTAGTTTTACAAAACAGACGGAATTCTTTAAAAAACAGTCATCAGAGAAAACCAGTCTTACGAGTTTATCTGAACCATTGTTTGGTTAAAAGTGGCTTCAGGAACCATTTTTGTTTTTTAAATTCAAAACTCACAGTTCAAATGGGTACCCCAAAACCGTAGTCTGTGTGAGTTACCACAGCCTTTGTGAAAGATGGAAATTGGGATTCCGGAGGAATTATTTACAACTCAGTTGTAGTTCCCTCTTTTGGATCAGGATCTTGTTGTAGAATCTTTGGTCAAAAATGCTTAGTAAATGGTAATTGAACACCATCTGCTTTTTAAAATTCTAGGTGCTATTTGGCAAACTAGGAGGTAAAATAGAAACTCTAAGAATATTAGGCCAACTGTCTGGAAAAAAACCAATGAAACCATGACCGTAATAAGGTCTTTGAACCAAGGAAACAAATGTCACAAGGTGTTTGTTTATGCATAGGCAGCATCAGTAATTGTGTTTTACATGCCTCCATAGTGACTGTGTTCTGTGTTCTGCGTAACCTCAGCGTGTGTCAACATAAACAAAGCAACACCTATCTATTGAGGCACAAACTGTTGGTTGGTAGAACTAATAGGGCATCTAATGCTGTTCTATTTTGCAAAATCGGTTCCGTTTGAGATGCTTGTTTGGTTATGATACAACTTTGCTAAGTTTACCAACAAGAACTTGTAATTTGAGTGTGCAATATCTAAACTCATTAAATAATTTAGGAGAAAGCAAAATGGTTTCTTTTGTCTAGTAAGTAGGACTGTAAAATGTTAGCAGCATTCCCACATAAAACCTATAGTTTCCTTTAGTTTACTCAGTTAGTTAGTTTCTTTCTTACATGGTTCTGGATCAGCTACAGTCTGCTAATCCATCCAGTTTTGCATAGGAGTTCTGGAAATTTTGATTTAGTCTTGTCAGTCCTTCTCACAAGTCCAATATAGTCTATCTTTTTTGTTGAGATATTTCTGGTCCAATGTTCTCAGCAAATCAGTGAAGTAAACACTTACCTGCAGAGGACAAAACTTAACATGGCTACAATTAAATTTATGAAAATAAGTACTCTTACTAGTGAAAGACCCAATAGAAATTAATTACAAGCACAATGTAAAAGCCAAATAAAATCAATTAAAAACTTTAGACTATATTTCTAAAATACAACCATTAACTGTATTTTTAAAGCACTTCAGATAATAATAGTAATAGTCTTGAGGCATAGTACCACATAGATATGTATATATGTATATACATATAGTATATAAAATATAGTATAGATTATCAAGTCATTAGATACCTGAATAGTAATAAATATAGCTTCATAGATATATGGTGTGAATTCTCCAGTCAAAGCCTTTGCTTTGATGATGCTGGATTAAAAAAAAAATAATAGCAATTAAGAAACAATAATAAAATTATGACATATGTTATGTATTTGTGGTCTAACATTTGGCAAAAATGTAATAGGAAATACTGACATGTAAATTTCAATTTGACAAGAATCAGGCACTTCTCTTGATTTTGATGAGTTCCATGTAATTTATTAAATAAAGCTTTTTGGTACTTTTCTTTCATTAAAAATACTTGTGGCTTTCCATGAAGTTTCAGGGTTGTCAGTAGTTTATCATACATTTTCAAGAAACAATACTTAAGTTGTAGTTAGTTATCCAAAGATCTTAAAGACCTTAGCTTTTCTTTTTCAAGCCATTTAGCTCATTTTTGACTCAGGAATCGTACTCTAACGAGAAGCTGAACCTTTGCCTTCAAGGCATATTACACAAAGAATAAATTAACTCTTATTTCAGAAATCGAAGAAAATTTTGTTATTTAAAAGCAAAAAACACCCAATTACTTGCCTTACGAGAACTGCCAATTAAGTTCGTGAACTCATCCTAGGAAAAAATGCTACATACCTCATTGATTTCTATCACTACAGTCACCTTTGAAGTACTCCCCTTGGGAAGCTATACACTGACTCCAGCACCTAGGCCACCCTTCAAAGGGATTTTGGAACTCTTTTTTCTGGCGTGGCCATCAGGGCTGGTGTTGTATTACCTTTGATGTCCTGATTGTCATCAGAATGTCTTCCTTTCAATATTTCCTTTATCTCTGGGTAAAGAAAAAAGTCATCAGGGTCAGATCAGGTGAGCAGGGAGGGTGTTCTGATACAGCTATTTGTTTACTGTCTAAAAACTCCGCACAGACAACTATCCAGTTAATTTTGAGAACTTGCCACCAAGCCACCAAGTGCAGTGGCCATTCCAGAAAGAGTTCACAAATTGCTCTGAAGGGTGGACTAGTTCCTGGCAGCAGTGCGGGGCTTCTCAAGGGGAGTACTTGCAGGTGATGTAGTGATATTCAGCAATGAGGTATGTAGCACTTAGAACAATTAAGTTTGCAGACTTAATTTTCAGACATTGTATGTGCTACGTAACATTAAAACAAAAATAAAAAAACAAAAGAACCAACCTGGTTCTATTGAGTTGATTCCAACTCATAGCAACCCTACAGGATGGGGTACAACTGCCCCACTGAATTTCCAAGGAGCACGTGGTAGAGTTGACCTGCCAATCTGCTGATGTAGCAGCCATAGCATTTAACCATTATGCGACAGGTTTTAACATTAAAGCTCCTAAAAATCTCATAATTTAAAACCACTGAAGTTCAGCCAGCCAGATAAAACTTTTGACAATATCAAATGCTTTTCTTTTCCAATAAACCTCTTAAATGTTATCTGTGTTGTCTCTCTTATAGTGTATCCCTTTAAATAGCAAAACTGAACTCATTAACAGATTTAAATAATATGTATGTATATATGTACATATATCTTTCTCTTGTGGCATAAGAAACAAAAGTGTGTAAACTTAAATATGACAATATCTGGTAAGTCCTTTCCTCCGTAAGTTATCCAAGGTGTCTTAGAAATTAAGCCTGTACACATAAAACGTAAATGTAATTGAAATAAAGTTTTCTAAAGCAATCCAAGTTTTCATTCAACCTGTACTATTTCTCAGTGTAAGTTTTGCTGTCAAAGGTTTTATCAACTGACTTTGGAAATCAGAGTCTCTGTTCAGCTGACCAGTTTGTTATTAGGGTAAAACCGTAAGTCTCTGGCTGCTGCTAGAAACATTTTTCTAGGCCATTTCAGACATGTCTGTGTATTCACCTAAAATAGGGAGAACTTGTTTACAGTTCTTATAAAATTGGAAACCACCCAATTTCTGGTAACTATAGAAAAGCAGCAATTTTTCCAGTCTTCTTTTTGTACTGAAAAGTTCTCACCTTGGTGGAAAGAGTGTTTTCAAATGCTTCCTTGGAGTTCTGTGACCTTGGAGCCTGGGGACTGGAAAAGACTCGTCCTGCCCCACCTTCCCTAGGTTTTCAGCTCAAGGTGGAAACCAAGATTAGATCTTTCCTAATCATTTTCACATGTTTAAGTTCACCTAGGGTAGGCATGAGTCGGATCCGACTCGATGGCACTTGGCTGGCTTAGGAAATCCTGATGGCGTAGTAGTTAAATGCTATGTCTGCCAACCATATGATCAGCAGTTCACATCCTCCAGGCACTCCTTGGAAACTCTGTGGAACAGTTCTACTCTGCTCTATAGGGTCGTTATGAGTTGGCAGTGACTTGACGGCGCTGGGTTTGTTGGTTTTTTGGTTTTTAAGTTCACCTAGGCATTTGAAAAAGCAAAAGATTATTGATTTCTTTTCTTCTACTGTTCTAGAACTGATACTCGAACACAGAACTATCCTTTTACTTTAAATAAAACACATGTCGTATAATATCCAGCTTCTGTCACTCAACAAAAGTTTTGCTTTTAAGAATGATATGCAGAATATGAAAATATTAGAGTACTTTTCAAATACAGCAAATATCAAAATTTCTCCAAGTAGCTACTAAAAGTCTAAAACATAAGACAGACACAAGATGCAGTTTTTTTGGATGAAGAAAGAAGTGAGACTCTAAGGCAGCCTTGCAAAAAATAGCAATTGTCAGCCACAGCCACCAACCTAATACAAGACAGAAATGCAGACAGACTTCTCTAGACCAAAAGCAAGCTCTTGGAACCAAAGGAACAGAAGATCTTATAAACTCACTAAATAATACTACAGAAAAGCAAGGATTTGGGGATTTTAGTTTCTTAAAGGTATATAGCAATTTTTGTTAAGATTGACTCAATTCCACAGAAAAAACAGGCTCTAGATAAAATTTGTTAACTTGCCAGAGTCTCAGATGCAAGAATATTAGACCTTTTGACAAAATCTGAGTGTCAAGAAAAATTTCCCTGAAGGACATCACAAATGAAAGCTCATTTGCCTTGAATGATCACTGAAGTTCTAAGTCACTTCTACTATACTCAGTTTATAGTATTTTTAAACATGAACCCCAAAATAGTGTCTCTGTAAACCAAACCCACTGCTGTTGAGTTGATGCTGACTCATAGCAACTCTATAGGACAGAGTAGAACTGCCCCATAGAGTTTCCAAGGAGGACGTGGTGCACTTGAACTGCCTACCTTTTGGTGAGCAGCCATAGCACTTAACCATTATACCACCAGGGTTTCATTAGTAGGGAGGAAATCCAGGCTCATTTATCAAAGATTAAACTGTAGGGTTTAAGTGCTTGGTTTCCTTCTTTTTGAACTTAATACATTCTGCTGGCTAGATACCTACATTCTTATTTTAGACCTCAAATATACTAGTTCCTTCAGTTGAAAAATACTTCTGATGAATTTTGACGTTGTGATCCTTCATTGAGAAACTATATCGTAAAAAAGTTTGGAACTACCACATCTCCCTTAAATCTGATAGCACAGGGAAGGAAGAAGCTGCCACTTTGCCTAAGAATTTCATCACCCAGTTCAGGAGCTGCCACTTTTCCCAGGGAACTTTGCAGATGAGGTCACTGTTTTCCAGGTTTTCTCTGGGTCATAAACAGGCTGAGATTTTGTAGCTTCTGGCGATCCAGAGCTCTTTGAAAATACAATTACCTGTTTAATATTTTAAAGACCTGAATCTGGACCTAAACTGCAGTTCAGCAAAAGTGTTACTAAATGTTGCTCTTAACCAAGCGATCAGGCAAAAAAGTCTAAGAAAAGTTCTTCTTCATCAAGTGGTTTTCCAAACACAACACAGAAAATGTGAGAAGGAGAACAAAAAAGAATAAGCGAAGGCTTGTTTTCCCGGTGAACTCACCTTGTCTGTGTTGAGGGGACATGGAGTGGGAGCCTGTGGGTCTAGAAGGTAGGAACTCTTTTTCTGGCCTCTGCTCCACGGTCCGGTCTTCTCAAGTTCGACTGGATTAGTAGCGTCAGGAATCCTTAACAGTCACACCAGTAACTGTTGTAGGGGAAAAACATCAGAAAGCTTAGGAAAGCACCAAGTGAAGTTTTATTTGGCATATATCGACGGCACTTGGCTGGCTTTGGCATATTCAAAAAGGGCAGAAGTAGGAAGCAGGCAAGACTTAATGTGTGTCCCAGTCCAAGGAGTATAATGGAAATGCAAAAGTGATGGACAGACAAGAATGCTGCCATAGCTGTGTCTGCCTGAGTCCAAGGAGTGTCGCAGAGCCACCAGTAAATGGTTAATGTTACAAACAAGCAAAACCATTGAAAGCTTCATCTTTTCACAGATTGATTAGAAACTGTGATCCTGCATTTTGAGTTGTCTTTCTTTTCTTAACAATCGTTGGTACAGGTTTCGGTAAAGACAGTCAAGAAGGTCTTCATTAGTCTAACAGAGTTTCTGTTCACTAAATGTTAACGGAAAAAGAAGAGTGGAAAGTGTTCAGTGTTCTGGCTTATGTGAAAGTTTCCCTAAGAGGTATTTGTCAACATTTTGTTACCTATTGTCGTAAGACCTGGGGCCCTAGTTGATGTGTCCTTGTGAGCCCTTGTGGACCCAGCTTCAGCTGCACCGTGTTTCTCTGTGCTCAAGAACAAGGAATAATGACTCTAAAACAGACCTTAGATTGGGTGGCAGTCGGGGAGGGGTCTATTGGGAAGGGGTGGGAACCAACAGTCTGGCTTGGGGAGGCCGACTTTGCCACTAGCCCCTGCAGGAGTATCTCTTAAAGCTCACTGGGTCCCAGCTTGAGCCACTTTTCCTGACAGTCACACCCCTGGACAAAGGGCCATCACCTGACTCAGGATCTAGGAGCAAGGACTCTGAGAACATGAGGTGGCAGGAATTTTGTAATTGAACAGTGGGGCCATTTATTGTCTTCTTCCCCTTAGAATAAAATGTCTCTGGGGGTGACAACAAAGCACCTGTGTTTGGGGGATGAGAGGGGCAGGGGGTCAGAGAAGCTCCCTATACAACAGGTAGGCGTGGTGGTGAGGTGGAACGGGAGAGAGAAGTGGACCGGACCCTCGGGGGCTGGCAGAAGAAATGAAACACAGAGGAGGTTTGCCCAGTGGCTCTGGAGATTAGCCTGTTGTTTGGGGGCTGGAATTTTTCATGATGGATCTGCAGAGGGAGAGACTGTCACCTCTCCACCCAGCACACCCTGCCTGTTCCGCTGGAGTCGGTTTCTCATTGCTTACTGCTAGAAAGGATCTGGCAATCTGCTCCTGTAAAACATACAGCCTTGAGAACCCTATGGGGCAGTTCTGCTGTGTCCTACAGGACTGCTGTTAGTTGGAACCAACTCAGCAGCCCCTAACAACTGCCCTTCCTTGTCCTATCCTGGCTCCCACTGTCTGGGGGGACTTGAGGCCAGATGCTCATTGTCAGGGATCAGTGACAACACTTGGTGCAGAATGTCAAGGCCAAAGGTTGGCACGTGGAAGGTGGTAACATAAACATCCGGCTCCTGCCCTTCATCCTTTAGACCAGAGTTTCCCAAGTGCTAGCTCTGTACAGCCAATGGCGGGGTTGAGCTTGGCACTAATTACCGTCAGTTAATTAACCTAGCGCTAATTAACATTAGATCTCAGTGTGGAAAATGCATTTCCTTTTTGTTTTCTTCTATTCCTTTTGGCTGAGCTGAGGAGAAAGCCAGGATTTGGTGCTGGCATGCCTGTAATGGCTCTGTAACACCCGCATTCTCACCTTGGCGAATAGAGAACAGGTCTGTGAGGCTCAGAGGCCTTAGGCAGACAGCAACAGCACCATAGAATGCGCCAGTGTTGTTTTGTTGTGTTTATTTTTATGATTACCTTCTGGTTCTGTTGAGAGATACTGATTTTTCACTGCACTTCATTTTTTTGAATTGAGATATCCTCCCCAAAACCCTAACCCATTGCCATCGAGTCAATTCTGACTCATAGGGACCCTATAGACAGTATAGGAGTTGCCCCACAGAATTTCCAAGGACTGCCTGGTGGGTTTGAACTGCTGACCACTTGGTTGGCAGCCCCAGGACTTGACCGCTAAGCCACCGGGGTTTCTTGAATTGAGATACCATTTTGCTTTTGATTGAGATACAGTTCGTATAAAATTCAGCATTGCAACCATTCTGTGGTGTACAGTTTAAGGGCTTCTAGTGTGTTCCCAGTGTAGTGCAGCCATCTCCTCTCTGCAGTTTCAGCATCTTTCTATCGCTCCAAAAGGTAGTCATTCCCAACCTTTCTCTCCCCTCTCTTGGCAACCACTAAGCTGCTTTCTGTCTCGGTGGATTTAGTATGAATGGAATGCATACTGAGTGTTTTGTATGAATGGAATCATACCCCTTGTGACCCTTCCTTTGTACCTGGCTTCTTTGGCTTCGCACAGTGTTTTCAAGGCTGTGTATTCATGTTTGCAACGTGAATCAGTACTTCATTCCTTTTTATGGCTGAATAGTATTTCATTGAATGCATACGTGTGGGTCTCTCTCTCTTGAGCCCTGGTGACACAGCGGTTAAGAGCTCAGCTGTTAACCAAAAGGTTAATGCAAATCTATCAGCCACTGACTCCTTGGAAAGCTTGTGGGGGCTGTTCTACTCTGTCCTATAGGGTCGCTATGTGTCAGAGTTGACTGCAGGGCAGTGGGTTTGTTTTTTGGCATATCTGTGTATGCATGTATATTTGTATAGTTTGTCCATTCATCAGTTGATGGCCATTTGAGTTGCTGTTTTGGCTAGTACGAATAATGCTGCTAGGAACATTCGCGTACAGGTTATCATGTGAACGTGTACTTCAGATTCTCTTGGGGTATGTCTGGGAGCACAGTTGCCTGGTCATATGATGGCTTTGTGTTTATCTTTTTGAGGCCATTTCCTTTTTTAAAAAAAGTAGCATTTTCAGTGAAGGTTTACACAGCAGCTTAGGTTCTCGGTCAACAGTTTTTACACAGGTTGTTCGGTGACATTGGGTGCATTCTTCACAAAGAGGAAACCTTCTCCTTATTTCTGTTCTGGTTGGTCTATTTTCACAAATCAAGTCTCCCTGTGCCCTTACATTCTCATCTTACTTTTAAACTAATTGTTGACCGCTTGGTCTCCAATAAGGTGATTTTGAAGAAGCACACAGTGTTTACAGATACTATTCAATATTTTTGGAGCCCATTGGTTATTTAGCTACAGAGTGACCTCAGAGATTAATTTCGGTTGAAGGTTTGAAGAGCATCTCAAGGCATTAGTCTCTGAGCATCCTCCCCTCTCAACCAGTCCAGTAGGTCTGGGTTTGTTTGTTTTTAAAGAATTTGAGGTGCTGTTTCACATTTTTCTCTCTTTCTATCAGGTCCACCTATTGTAGCCCTGATTAGAAGGGTCTGAGGCTGTTTTATTTAAATAAAAAGTGAGTCAGTTTACTTATTTATTTTTTAAAAAGCAAGCCAGTTTAAATGAAGAATGAATCCCTGCAAATGGTATGTGGTCTGGCAGCGGTCATGACTGTGGTGGGTAGTGCTGGAAGACTAGGCATCTTGTCTGGGCATGATCGTCTTCCCCTGTTGTCTGCTTGTCACCCGTCTCTCTAGGTTCCTCCATTCCCCGGTGCCTCGATGCCACCCAACTGTTCTCCTCATTGTCCCCCAGGAATTCTGCCCTTTGTCCCATTCTGCGATGTGCTCCACCTCCTCATCTGTCCCAGGGAGCTGGACTTCTCAGAACTCACCTTTTGCGTAGAATCTACAGTTTAATCTTTAGTGTCATCTTCTTTTTATTTCTCACTGACGTTTTTGTTTGTGACTCTGTTCCTTCCACCGCTAGCTCCTTGAGGGCAGGGTCGGCAGTTGAGTTGGGTGATCCACTGTTCGGCTCACAGGACAGCTTCACTTGATAGGTGGCTGATACCGTTCCCCATCAAGTTGCTTCTGGTTCACAGTTACCTGTAGGGCACAGTAGAACTGCTCTACAGGGTTTGCAAGGAGTTCCTGGTGAATTGTAACTGTTGACCTTTTGGTTAATGACACTGGGCCTTCCACTAAACCACCAGGGTGGCCAGTAAACCAAAAATACCAAGCCAAGTTCTGTGAGTCAAACAAAATAAACCAAACACGCTGTTGTCAAGTGGATTCCAGTTCACAGTAACCCTATAGAACAGAGCTGAACTGCCCCACAGGGTTTCCAAGGAGTGCCTGGTGGGTTTGAACTGCTGACTTTTTGGTTGGCGGCTGTAGCGCTTAACCATTGTGTCACCAGGGTTTCCAGGGTGGCTAATGGTAAACTGGTCTTCCTTGGAGCCTCCTCCCAGCCTTGAGTTAGCCCCAGGATTCCGACGCCTGCCTTGTTTACCATTCCTTCTGGCTTGTGCTATACTCTTCTGACCTTCCATTAACTTATTTTCGGCTGTTGAGACGTATTAGCTAGATGTTATCCAGTCTCAGGAGAGTGAGGTTAGGTGTGTGTTCGTTAAGCCGTTTTGTATTTAAGTAACACAAACCAACTTTAATCAGCTTCAGATATGGGAAGTCTAGCATAAGAACGTAGGTATATTACTGGACCCAAGGGGAAGGTTAGCCAGGCTGCCAAAGGGAGAGAAGTGGGAACGGGAAGGCTGGTAGGACTCCCCATTGCTAACATCTGCTCGTCGTTGTCAGTATCTGTCGGGCCTGCCTCTGTGCACACCTGCTTTGCTAGATGTTTCTTACTCTGCGTATGGGATGGAAGGTGGCCTTCTGCAGCTGCCTTGTTCGCATCATCTTGAATCTCAGCCTCCATCCTCCAAATCTGCAAAAAACCCTGACTGACCCAGCTTAGGTCTAGTGACCTGTGAACGGGGGGCAAAGGGGTGGGCTCATACAGTGTCAGTGCTATAGGTGAGGGAGGTGGTCAAGGTAAGGGTGATTGGGAGCCGGGCCAGGGTCTTCAGTGCGGTCCATTATTGGGTGAGAAGGCAGATCTGGAGCTGTGAATCTCAGCTTCTCCTTCTCCCCCAGGCTTTAGGAGAAGAGGGGAATCCATGCAAGTCATTTACTGAGTGTGGGAAGAGAGAGTGATGTGACAGAAACAGTTAACGTCAGGCTTGCTGACCTTGAAAGCTCTAAATAGGGATGTCTTAGCCGAGGGAGCAGTAAGCGTGTAGCTGCTGATCTGCTCCATATCAGAGGAGGCAAGGAGCCCTCTCCTTGATCTGGCCCCATGGGGGCGAGTTTGGAGCATGTCAGAGCCTCTGGGCTCCTTCTCTTGTCCTTCGTCTCAGAATTCTTGCCCAGGTGCTCTTTGATTTAGCACCCTGCAAAAGGAAGAGGGACTTTCCCCTACTCCTGAGCCTTTTGCCACTCCTCTGCGTTTCCTTAGCTTGGGCTGTGTCCCCTTTGTACCACCTGCCTGGGTGCAGAGAATGGCCCCACTCCATTCCTGTCATGGAAATGCTCTCCAGTACATGGAAATATTTCCAAGCCTTTGAGCCTCAGTTACTTAGTCTGTGCAATGGGACAAATAATCCCATCATTGGCATTTGTGGATTCCACAGTTAGGGCTCCCACTCTTATGAACTGTCTGGATTGCTTGCACATCACAGGTCACAACCACAAGTTCCCGTTTGAATAGAATGCTGAGCAAGATTTGGGAGCAGTAGAATGGCGGTGTGATCAGATTGTGGGTTCTGGAATGAGATGTGCTCCTGAGCCTGAACACCACCACTTGGCTAGGTGACCTTGGCAATTATTTAACTTCTCTATGTTTAATTTTCTTTGGAAGCCCTGGTGCCCTAGTGGTTAAGAGCTACAGCTGTTAACCAAAAGGTCAGCAGTTCCAGTCCAGCAGGCACTCTTTGAAAATGCCATGGTACCGATACTCTGTCTTCTGTAGTCGTTATGAGTTGGAATCAAATTGACTGCAATGAATTTTTGGTTTTCTGATTGATTTTCCTTTACATAAGGGGAGATGGTAGTAGCATTCACTTCTCAGGGCTGTTAGGAGGTTTCAATGACTAAAGATATGTGCAGCCTGTAGAACAGTATGTGGTACACAGTAAGCCCTCAGTAAACTTTGGCCACAGCTCTTGTGCCTGGTTTGTTTCCCTTGTTTAGTTTAGCTTGGCCTGCTTGCAAGTCAGCCCTCAGCTCATAGCGGCCCTGTGGACAGGAGAACAAAATCATACCACATGCCATCCTTGTAATCAGTTGCAGATTGGGCTGAAATTTCATTGACTGGCTTTCAGAAGTAGATCACCAGGTCTTTCTTCCTAGTCTGCCTCAATCTGTTCAGCATCGCAAGCTTCCACGGACAGGTGAGTGGTAGCTGCGTATGAGGTGCATTGGCTGGGAATCGGGCTCGGCCTTCCTCCATGGAAGCCAAGAGTTGTACCACTGACTCTCCTGCCAGTGCCCTCCTTGGTGACGTCTACCAGGCCTCAAGGGATCCTTGGGTGGTACAGAATTTTTGCCCTAGGCTCCTAATCCAAAGGTTGGCAAACCCCTGTGGAGCTCAGTTGTACTCTGTCGTGCTTGGGATTGCTTCGAGTTGGAATTGACTTGACAGCCCAAGGGTTTGGTTTGGTTTGGTTTGGTTATCTGTTTTAGGGTATACATTTTCCTTGCAGGGCAAGTTGGCCTCAGACAAGTCAGGTGTTTGGGGTCCTGAGGTGTTCCCCCTTTTAAACTTCTCTTTACCTTCAACAAGAGTGATGGGAGCCGGGATGCCGCTGTGGGTGGCCCCTTTCTGGCTGTAGCTGTACTAGAGTCCTGTTTTGGGGCTGTTTGCATTGTGTTAGAGAACAGCAGGTGTGGCTGGCAGGCTCCCTGTAGTTAGCCCTGATCTCTGGGGAGTCCTTAGACTAATGCAGTTTTAATGAATACACATTACTGTTTACATGGCTGAAATGAGAGCCTGGCTGCTTATTTTATGCCGAGGTTTACGGCTCTGCCTTTTAAAATCCTGTCTCTCTCTTGCCCTGCTGCTGGCCACAGGGATGTTTCCTGGCAGCCTTTCTGCAGTTCCCCCAAATAAGGTATTTGCTGTAAAGCCTCTTGTGGTGTTGGAGTCACTGCCTTGCCCAGGAAGGAGTGGAGTCTGCAGAACAAAAGCGTAAAGACAAATTCTTCGTTTTTTCAAATTTAAAAACCAAAGAAAAGGACAACAAATAAAACCTCAAGCACCTGCTTATGACAGAACAATTAGAAAATGAAGTTATACAAGAAGAAGCAAATAAAAAGGACCCTTGACATTTTGCTTTGTATTCTGGCAGGCTTTACTGAATGTTGATATGTATTTTTAATTAAAACTAGAAACAAATGAAAAGCACAGCTTTCTCAAAACCACTGTTTAATCCTGGCAATTGATGAATGACAAACATCTTTCCATGTCGAGAAATAGACAATGGGGAGAAGCTTAAGTCAGGTACCGTAGTATGGATGCATCTCTGGTCTCTTTTATAGAAAGTTTAAAGAAAATTAAATTTCAAGAAGCAGTATATACTCAATGATTTGAAATTAATAACATGCAGAAAGGTCGACTGTGAAAAGACTCTGCTGACTCTTAGCCATGCAGTTTAACTCCCTAGAGGTAAGGTTACCAATTTCCTAAGTGTCAGGAAGGTAGTTTACTATATACAGAGGTCGTTTACTATATACATGCAAATCACATTCATGTATTTTGTCTGTCTATAAAACACACATGTTCAAATGTTAGCATAGTTTGATTTTCTTATTTAACAGTAAGTCTTAGAGTTTGTTTCATATCAGAACATCAAGATCATTCTTATTCTATTTTCTGTCTGCAGCATGGTCCGTGGAATAGACGTCTGGTATGTTTTCAGAAATTGTCATGCTAATGCGGTGACTCAGAGAAATGTTTCCTACGGTTTTGTCCAGGCTCTCTGTCCATATGGCTGGGTCAGGGGTGGTTAATGGGAAAAGATGCCCATTCAGAGGTTAGAAGGGACCACAGATCCCCAGTATGGATGGGATTGGTCTGGGCAGGTCTGAGTGACAGAGACAGGGCACAGAGCCAGTGAGCCACATGCCAGGTGGTGGTCAGTGGCAAAAGGCCATTTGTGATTTATCTGCAGTTCCCTAGATGGACCACATGGAAAACAGAGGCACTGACCTTCATTTGTACTTGATTGAGAAAACGTTTCATCTGAGGCCCAGAGACAAGATCAGATGTTTCTTATACTTTCTGGCAAGAGGTTGAAAGGTATCAGGGAGTTAAGTGATCTCCTAAAGCTGATTAAAAGAAAGAAAGAATCCCAGTCTGCCTTAGGGGAAACTTAAAATAAAACAGAACAAACACAGACCAGCTTGCGCTGAAGTCGAAATCTGACTACTCATTGTGATTCCATGTGTGCCGAGTGGAACTGCCCTCTGGAGTCTCTTGGCTGTGTGGAGTCTTCCCAGAAACAGATTGCAGGCCTGTCTTCCAAGGTGACTCGAGGTGATTCAGACCTCCAACCCTTTGGTTACTGGCTGAGTGCTGAACCATCTGCGCCACCCAGGGACTCCTAGAAGTGTATGGACAACAACAGCAACCAAAAAACCCAAGCCTATGGCTGTCGAGTTGATTCCAACGCATAGCAACCCTATAGAACAGAGTAGAACTGCCACGTGGGGCTTCTAAGGAGCAGCTGGTAGATTCAAACTGCTGACCTTTTGATTGGTCATTAGACTCTTAACCACTGCACCTCAAGGGCTTTTAGAAGCCAGTACTCACCTCTGAATTGAAAAGGCTTGAAGGAGGACTAATGGAAGCATTTCATGTGGCTTTGTTGTCTTTACATGTTTGTCTGATTGGACTACTGGCCCCAAATATTTTGAATATATCTAGAGAACGTTATGGAGCAGTGTGTTAAGAGGAAAATAAAAGAGTGTTAATGAAATGGAATTTGACAGCAAAGACAGCAAAGGCTATTCTAGAGCCAGGCGGGGATTTTTTTTTTCCCCCTCAGTAAATGTTGTGACTTCCCAAACTGGAGGGGCCATTTGATTGCTCACACCAGTAAGGATGGGAGGGAACTCAACAAGAATTTAAGTGATAGTGGTAATGGAGGAACCAAGAGGGTTTCTTTCTATGAGGGGCAAAACAGGGTATGATCATCTGCCTGATGGATTAGGCTAGACTGTCAGTCCACTGCAGTCCTGTGGCGGAGTGGTTAAGAGCTTGGCTGCTAACCCAAAGGTCTGCAGTTTGAGTCCACCAGTCACTCCTTGAAACCTCTATGGGGTAGTTTGGCTCTGTCCTATGGGGCTGCTATGAGTTGAAATCGTCTCAACAGCAACAGTTTTGGTTTTGGTCAGTCTGCTAGAAGATACTTGATCACTTTACCCCGAAATTTCGGTTGACTTCACATGGCCAATAATTCTTCATTATTGGGTAGAATCAGGTCAAGAATAAGCACTCGTTCTTTTGTTATGTTGCCTATCCTGTGAGGGAGGAAGGGAAACAGATATCCAGCAAAACCTAAATCACCAAGAAATTAAAAAATGCATTTTGAAGTAACAGGTTAAATGGCATGTGGGATTATAATAGCCAGCCAAGTGCTGTCGAAGCAGAGAGGCTATAAATGAAGAAAAATAGAATGCTCTGTTAAAATAACTTATAAGATCATCTATTGCCACACTTAGAGATAAACTAGTAGCTTAGTACTTTTTATGACGACAGGTCTATCAGATACTGTACTTTTAACACATAATTAGGACTACTCGCTGTAATGGACATGCCATGGTTCAAAAATGTTTCTGGTATACCTCTTTACGAATTCTATTCATACCCATTTTCTTTATTAAACCTTCTATGAAAAATATTTTGAAGGTTCCACATTCACTTTGTTGTTTAAAATTCACATGTATTTGTTTAAAAGGTCACGTGACAGTATTATTTATCAAATACATTTTTAAGCCTGATCACAGTGTGATGTGAGGGGTATAAATTGTTAGGGATCTACAGGGAAAGTTGTTTCTGAAAGAATGTAACTGTAGCTGTATTATTTTGGAAAGTTTCCTAAACAAATAGCGCTGTTCAATGTCTCAGATGGTGCTAAGTGAAGATGCTTTTAATACTGAAGTCCATGTGAGAAGAAGAGTCAAGAAAAAACCTGGAAAAAAATCTCCAAAGTTTCCTAGAGGCTGACAAAAATACTACATGGAGTTCCTGAATATATTTTCCTGGTCTCTGATATATATATATTTTCTTGATCTCTGATACATAATCGTATGTGTATATATACATAGATCGAAATGTTTATTAGTTTTTCTGATGACAAAAGCAGTACGTCATCATTATGGAAGTCAGAAATTGAGCAGCAGCTAAGAGTATAGGGAAACCAGAATTGGTAGGGCAGATATATAATGTCATCAAGGACTCTAGGTCCTTTGATCTTCCTGCGCTGCCAGCTTTAGCAGGTGGTTTCCTGTCTTATGGTCATAGAAGGGCTGCAGAACCTCTAAGCATTTCATCTCCATTCTGGAGATGAAAGATTTGGGATGGTCACAGCTCCTTTCCTCATGAGACTTTGTCTTTTTTTACTTGAGACAGGAGAGGGATGGTCATTCCAGAGATTTCACATTACCTCTTAGTGGCCAAGAGTGACAATGAGCCTGGGAGCTGGAATATTTTTATCTGGGAACATTGCACCCTTGAACACTATCAGGATCTATTCGGAAGGAGAGAAGAGGAGCAGACATTGGGTGGACAACTAGCGGGACTGCCACAGAGGGACCTTCTGTTAGTCTTCATCATTGTGTCAAATTTGTTTCCTTCATAGCATTTTCTATACACTATAGTTGTGTGACACACATACATATACATACCTACATAACTAGTTTATTGCTTGTGATCTCCATCACCGAAGGACCACGTCTGTTCTGCGTTGTAGTTATCATTAGTGCTCTTGAGTCGATTCCAACTCAGTAACCCTGTGTACAGCAACATGAGACACCGCCCGGTCCTGTGCCATCCTCCCAGCTGCTGTTGTTCCCTAGCCCACTGTTGCAGCCATCTCTTTGAGGATGTTCCTTTTTGTCACTCACCCTCTACTTTGCAAAGTGTGATGTCCTTCTCCAGGTACTGGTCCCTCCTTATAACACGTGTGATGCTTGTGTGTGATACTTAGAGTGGGTATTCTGGCTGGACTTATTTCAAGACAGGTTTGTTGTTCTTCTGGCATTAGGATTTTTATTAACCCCCCCAAACAAACCTGCTGCCCACTGAGTCAGTTTCAACTCACAGCAGCCCTGTAGGACGAGGTATAACTGCCCTGTCTTGTTTCCCGGGAACACCTGGTGGGTTTGAACTGCTGTCCTTTTGGTTAGTGGCCATAGCTCTTAACGACTACACCACCAGGGCTTCTGGGATTTGCATTGGAAGATGACATTTGAGTGAATGGAAGAACAAAGGGTGGAAAATTTTCTGTTTCCTGCTCATTGCAGGTCTATGTCTAGTGTTGACTACTGAGATGGATTTTGATAGAATTTGAATTTTTCTCTTTTCAGCTTTTTCTGTCTCTGGCTAAAGGATGAGGGAAATATGTAGATCTCTAGGAATTTGCTTTGGCAGCTCAGGTAGCCCAAAGTGTCAGGGGATAGAGAAGGCATTCAGATGGAGACAAGCAGCGTTACCTTCATGCTTTGGAAGTCTTCTGCAAGCTGTTCTTCCCCCACTGCCTCTGCTCAAAGTCACCTGGAACGGTCAGCCCCTGACTGGTCAACATGTTCCTCCTTGTCTGTGTGCCTTCCCCACTCAGCATCTCTCCTTTACGATGAGCTGTGTGTGAGGGGCTGCAAGGGATGTGTTTTAGTCAGCTAGGGCTGCTCTAACAGAAATACCACAGAGTGGATGGCTTTGACAAAGGAAGGTTTATTCTTACACAGTCCAGTAGGCTACAAGTCCATGTTCAGGGTGTCCGCTCCAGGGGAAGCCTTTCCACCTTGTTGGCTCTGGAGGAAAGTCCGGTACTGCATCCATCTTTGTCCAGGGAGCATCTTGGTGCAGGATGCACTCTTCTCCCAGTGTTGTTTGTTTGATGGTGTGAGGTTCCCAATTCTCAGCGCTTCCTTTTGCTTTTACCTCTTGCAGGATGTAAGGATTAAGGGTAGGGCAAGCCATACTCCAGGGAAACTCCCCTTACAGTGGAGCAGGGAGGTGATCCTGTGAAGGGATTTACAGCCCCACCCTAATCCTTTAACATACAGCATAGGAAAACCACAAAATGGAGGACAGTCACAAGGCACCGGCAATCATGGCCCAGCCACATTGCTACACCTATTTTGGGGGGAGACACAATTCAGTCCGTGACAGGATACCACCGATTTCTGACCTGCATCCAAGCCAAAACCAAGTCTATTGCCATGAAGTCGGTTCTGACTTATGGTGACCCCAGTGTGTTGTAGAATAGGCCTGCTCCATAGGGTTTTCCTGGCTGTAATCTTTTCAGAGGCGCCCTGTTGAGAGCTTGGTTGCCCACTGTTGGGCAGTAGTTTGAATCTACCAGTTGCTCCTTTGAAACCCTGTGGAGCTCTATGAAACCCCTGAGTACTAAAGGGTCACTGTAAGTTAGAATTGACTTGACAGTAACGGGTTTTTGGAATCTTTACCAAAGGAGATTGTCAGGCCTTTTTTCTGCAGCACTGCTGGGTGAGTTTGAACTGCCAACCTTTAGGTTAGCAGCTGAGCACAAACCACTTGAACTACCAGAGACCGCTGATCCTCATGGCCTTTGGCCTTTGGGGCAGAGACTGTATTGGGTTAGGCTTCTACTCCCAACAGCTTTTCTGTAGCCCTCTTGCAACTTGAGTGCAAGCCCCTCTACTGCACAGGAAGTTCTGCCTGAGGTCTTTTCTTTGTTGTATCATTTTCTCCTGAGGAAACGATAATTTATCGACCTTCATGATTTTCCATAACCACATCTGTATTGATCCAGGCAAGCCAACTGGAATAAACTCTGGCTTTTAGACAGATAGTGTGGTTTTTCTGCATGTAAATTCTGCCCCCGAATGACCTCCAACTTTCTGGAAGCAGTCAGCATGAGCACAATTCTGAAGACAGCTTTCTTTTTTTAAAAAAGGGAAATTCATAAAAGTATCATGCATCTTCTTTTTTTGACACTAATGGAACAATTTAATGTAATTTCAGAGGGAAGCAGAGCTGCTGGAAAGGCTCATGTGCTGAGGGAAGGTTACCCAGCCCTACTGCTCAGCGGTGTGTGTGGGAGCAGAGAGTGCCGTTCTGTGCAGGCTCTTGGGGAGAGGAGTGGGTGAGCTCCCACTGCAGGCCTGCAGGGCTGGGGCAGGGCTGGGGGAGGGTGATGAAAGAGGGGAAAGACCATTTTTCAAGACTCCTGGTGAAATTACTTATCACAAGTGTTTTGTTCCGCCCAACAGCTTCTATAACCTTCTAAGTACAAGGTAACAGGAGGCAGCCTACCTAGGTACCTGAGAGGTCAACACAAACGATGGTGGTGTTGTTCATTACCATCCATCTGACTCCCACTTGTGATGCCTTTATGCGTAACAGAGTGAATATTGCTCACTCCTGCGCCGTCTTCTTGGTAACAGGTGTGTTTGAATTCATTGTTGTGGCCACTGTGTGGTGCCTTCCAACCTAGGGGACTCGTCTTCTGTCACTGTGTTGGACAATTGACAGGGTTTTGAAAATAGAACATTAGGCGTTTCTTCCTAGCCTGTCTTAGTCTGGAAGCTTTTCTGAAACGTGTCCTTCATGGATGAGCCTGCTGGTATTTAAAATATCAGTGGCATAGCTTCCAGCATCATAGCAACACACATGCCACCACACTATGACAAACTGACAAGTAATGGCGTGTAATGTAAAGTGCATCCCCACAGAGTCCATTCCAGTGTGTAGTGAGCTTATAGGACAGAGTGACACAGCCCCATGGGGTTTTCAGGGTGTGGCTGGTAGGCTCAAATGGCTGACCTTTTGGTTAGCAGCCATAGCTTGTAACCACTGTGCCACCAGGCTATATAGCATAGTGGTGAAGAAAAATACCCTTGGGATTTGAGACTTGAGTCCAGTGGGATTCGGTTTTCTCACCTTTCACAGGAGGCCATTAGTAGGTTCTTTCCTTCTAGGGGTTGTGATGAGATTTAAATGAGAAAAGACAGGTAAAACACTTACCACGATGTTTGGCACATACTTAGTTACCATTAGGGTGCTGGGGACTTAGTCCTTTTCCTTGTCCTTGAGAGAAAATCAGGGCTGTGTGATACGCTGCTGTGTTATGAGGGGGTCGGGTCATAAACTCTTAAATCTGACTGGGTGTGTGTCAAGGTAGACTTGGCACGATGAAGGCATTTCAGTTGGGTCTTGCAAAGCTCAGCTGGATTTCAGTCAGAAACTATGGAAGGAAATGGCAGGGCAGGCTGAGGGAACAGAATGAGTGAAGGCTTGGAGGCATGAAAGTGTATGGTTGATTATGAGACTGAGGTATTTGGTGAAATGGAGCCAAGGGATGTGGGGCACTAGTTTAACGTGACATGTTCATGTTTATCTGGGGACAAATAAATAAGCTGCAGTCTCCAATCCTATAGAATCAGGCAGGAGACCTAGAAGAGCACAATCAGCTGGGTATAAAACAGTGGGAGAGGTGAGGGCTGAGTTGGACAGAAGAAAGGGTGCCTTGTTAAAAGGGACATTCAGCACTGTTGGTCCTCTGATGGAATGTGAAACTGGGGCTTCCACCTCTTCTGCTTTGTCAGAGGAAGCCAGGAATCTGAATTTTATGCAAATATAGATATACACATATATATATTTAAAGATATTGTGTGGACCAGATACAAAATGCCTACAGAATAGCAGCCTGGAGTCCTTGATCTCTGTTCTCTTTGAAGTACATTTTAGATTGTATCTCAGCTGTATTTAGCAGAAGTACTGAGTTAAATCTTTGTGTGGTTATAGATAGCATGTGGAGGGGTATTGAGACTTTTTCAAAGAGATTATATGAAATAACAACATGCTGGCAGGGGTGATCGTGGGTGAGGATGAATTACTGCATAGTCTTTGCAGAAACTTCAGTTGTATTTTCTCTAACACCTTTGCTTTGACAGCACATCCCCCAAAAGCAAAATGGCAGGACTCTGGCTCTCAGCACCTCCTGCCACTAAACCCATTGCCCTAGTTTGCTGAGGAATCGGAAGACGTGGTTTGGTTTACAGTTGTGACTACAGAGTTGGAATGATGAATGGTGGCCAGTGTCTATATGAGCCACCGCACTGGCCAACACCCTGAGGCAAATGTTTGTTTTAAGTAGCCAGTGTTGACAGACATGATTTAGATTTGTGCAAACTTGATTAATCTTACCAGGATTACCTGCTCTTTGGAATAATCTTTTTTTTTCTTGCTCCTAGGTACCTGTGCCTTTCAGTGGTAAAATTTGAATCTTGAAATCTCAGGGTTGGCAGGAAACTAAAGATTTATTTATTCCAACTACTCTGTATATCAGCCAAGAATCTAGGTCTGGAAAACTCAAACTACATTAAAATCAAAAGTGAATACATCGCGTCATGTGACTGCAAAGTTCAAGGGTAGTTGCCTTCAGACGTAGACTGGTCTTGGGGCTCATTGTATCAGCAAGACAGTTTCTCTCACTCCGTCTCTTCCCTCCACTTCTTTGAATTGACTCCAGATCTCAGAAGAAGCCTGCCCACATCACTTCTAGGGCCAAGTCTAGGCAAATAAGAGGTCTCCCTCTCATTTCTTATATCTCATTGGCCGTGAATTGGCTACAGAGACCTGTGAGAAAGCAATGTTTTGACTGATCACCCTCTTTGACTCTTGGAGTTCAGGATGAAGGTAATACTATTTGAACTGTGTGAACTGAGCATAGGAAATAAATAATTCTTCAGAAACTTATTGGGTACTGTTATCAAAGGAAGGTTAAATGAATACTCACTGTCTTCAGTTATCTTGTACTGCTATGACAGAAACACCGCACAGGGATGGTTTTAGCAAACAGAAATTTATTCTGTCACACTTTACAATGCTAGCAGTCCAAATTCAGGGTGCTATCTCCAGGGGAAGGCTTTCTCTCTCTTTTGGCTCTGGGAGGAAGTACTTAACATCAGTCTTCCCCTAGTACAGGAGCTTCTCAGCACAGGAACCCAAGGTCCAAAGGATGCACTCTACTCCTGGCTTTTCTCTCTTGCTGGTAGGGGGTCTCTTTCTTCTCTGCTTGATCCTCTCTTTATATCTCAAAAGAGATTGACCTTAAGATACAACCGAACCCTGTAGCTCCAGTCCTGCCTCGTTTATGTCAGAGAGGTTAGAGTTTACATAGGATAAATGCAACACATCACACAATGGAGGACAAGTACACAAGACTGGGAATCATGGTCTACCCAAGTTGACACACATTTTGGGAGGTACACAGTTCTGTCCATTACACTCACTGTACTGTCTAATACTAGAATTCCCTTCGTGACATACCCCTGGTGAACATCCAATCTTCTGTTACTAACACACTGCTCTCCAAGTGGTAAGTTGGGTTACCTCTAGTAATGACAGGGCCATTATTTCCACTCGCAGTCATGGTTGGCATGGCTCGGCAGGGGTAAGGATGGTGTTTCCCACTGTGGTCACTGAGGGACCCAACCAGCAGAGCCTCCAGCTCAAGGCATGCTTCCATAATTACTGAAGAAGGCAGGAGGACCTTGGCAAATCCTGTACTGGTACTTTCTGATGCTGTCCCTTGAGCCACGCCTGCACATGCTGTTGACCAACTCAGACAGCTGTGCCTAACTTCACAAGAGGTGGGAGGTGCCATATACTCAGAGGGACGGAGGAATCAGAGCATTGGACCCAATCACGACCACATGACTAAGCTACACTGCTGTGTTCCTCTTGTTCACCCATTTCTGTTTCCTCTGCTTTTGGAACTCAGTCTCAAGATTCTGATATTTATCTTTGTTTAGTTGCTTCCTGATTCTAAGGTCCAAAGGCTCTCAGGCCCAGTCAGTTGTACATTATGTGCTGATTTGATGAGTACATAGCCTCATTCTGTTGTTGTGTACAGTCAGGCTGATTCTGACTCATAGGACAGAGTAGAGCTACCCCGTAGCGTTTCTGGGCTGTAATCTTTACAGGAGCAGATCCCCAGGTCTTTCCTCCCACAGAGTCAGTAGGCAGGTTCAAACAGCCAGCCTTTCCGTTAGCAGCCAAAGATGCACCACCAGGTTCCACATTTTCTGATACAGTGCTAAGGGCTCTGTCCTTGACCCTGACCTGTTAATCCCGAAGCACTGAACCCCTGCCTGTCTGCCTGAGTTAATGCTCTCTCTCTCTCAAACATAAAGACTTTGTTAAAACTTAGGATCTCAGTACCAACCAGGCAAATCTCTTTTATAACCCATTAGGTAAGGTATACCAGGTCAATATGTAACTGGTAATTAGAGTATTTTTGGTAAAACTATTTAACTGTTTTCTGATTTGCCTTAATATTTTGATCCCTCAGTGGATGAAAAGTAGAACACAGTTTCTAGAAGGATGTTGAAAGATGGAGGAAATGGGGAATATAAAATGGGAAGATAGGAAACATATTATTTCCCAAAATAGGAAAGCTTTGAGACTGTTCCTTCCTGGGCTGTTTTTCCTCACAAAATCCCGGAGTGTGGTGCCCTCCATTGGGACCCCATTTTCTGCTACAGCAGTGTCTCATCCTGCAGAACCTACCCACTGGGCACGCTCAGACCTGGCTGGTCATTGTCTCTGTGACAGGATGTTCGCTCCCTTCCTAGGCTGGACTTTCAGTTAACTGTAATATCTGTGCTGTTAAGGTTGGCTAGCCGGTTGGACAAAGAGCTTTTGTTCTGCATTTTCTAGTAGAGTGCTAAGGACACTGTCCTAGACTCTGACCCGTTAATCCCGAAGTACCGAACCACCTCCTGTCTGCCTGAGTTAATGCCATCTTTCTCCCAGACATAAAGGCTTTGTTAAAAATTAAGATCTAAGACCAGAGCAGGCAAATCCCATGCCTCACAATATGGTCCTGTAAGATTAGTTTGGAGACCTGCTGGTGCAGTGGTTAAATATGTGTCTGGGAAGATTGTTTTAATTAAAAGTTTTCTCAAAAGCCTTGATGCATGCATTAGTTGGTTAATTTATCTGTAAAAGTTCTTCTTGAATACCTACTGTTGTAGGTTGCATGAGAGGGTGGTCTAAGAGTGAATATGATGTTCACAATCCAGGTGATCAAGAAAAGAATTGTCAAAAAAATACGGGGAGTGAAATATAAGACAGTTGCAAAAGGACAAATACTGTATGATGTCAGTTATAGGAAATAAGCAGATACACAGAAACCAAAGATTTTTGATGCTGAGCAGAGGTGGAAGGGAAGGGAAGAGAGAGAGATTTTACTTAGAGGGCATTGTGTTTATGTCAATGGTGGTGGAAAAATGTGGAAAAGGACAGTGAGAATGGTTATATGCCTTGAAGAATGGAACGAGCATCCCTGAATTACATGTAGAAACTGTTCAGTTGGTGATTGTTTTGTTGTGTGTATCTCCAAAACAGCAAACAAAAAACAATAAAAATTAGATTCCAACTACCAAAAAAAGACAAAGCAGACCATCATCTAGCAAAGAATACAGATGCACAAATGGGCACACACCCATGCAACACTGAGAACTATGATCTAAGTATTAAGTACTGAGTTCTGAGTGCAGGGTCTCCAGGGGCGCACACCTAATTGAAGGGATCAGGAAGGCCTCCAGGCCTCAATCATGCCCAAGTTCAGAACTTCATGATGATTTGTTGCTGCTATTAGATGCTGTCAAGTCAACTTCAAATCACAGCGGCCCCATGTGGCAGAGTAGAACTCTCCCATAGGGCCTTCTGGGCTGTGGTCTTCACAGGAGCAGATTGCTAGGCCTGCAATCTGCAGAGCCACTGGGTAGGTTAGAGCTCCAGCCATTGTACTTTCAGGGCTTTTTAAGGATGATACCAAACCCAGTCCAACCCACTGATTGCAACTCATAGTGACCCTACAGGACAGGGTAGAACTGCTCTAGATGGCTTCTACAGCTATAAACCTTTACAGAAGCAGACCACCACATCTTTCTCCTTTGTAGCGGCTAGTGGATTCCAACCACCAGACCTTTTGGTTAGCAGCTGAGTACTTAACCTCTGCACCACTAGGGCTCCTCTTGAGGATGCTGTCAGCAGCCCCCAAAGCCATCCCTTTTGCCATCAAATCAGTTCCAACTTGTAGTGACCGTATAAGACGGAGTGGAACTGCCTCATAAGGTTTCCAGGGAGCAGCTGGTGGTTCAAACTGCTGACCTTTTGGTTAGCAGCCAAGCTTTAACCACTGCACCACCAGGGCTTCTTCAGTGTTTAGTTCTGGTGTCCTTATGAATTAGAAGTGACTTGGCACTTGTCTTGGCTGATAACACCTAACAGTAGCACTTGAGAGATCTTGGTGATTGACTGGGTTTAGGGGGTGGGGGCCTTGGGGGAGTCAGGGGAGGCCTCTGGGTTTCTGGCGTGGCTACTAGGTGGGATGGAGTTATTGTTCGCAGAGATAAGAAGCATGGGAAGAGGAACAGGTGTTAAAAGACTGAGCTTCTCTTTCAAATGCCTGGTAAATGTCCAGGTAGAATAGACCAGTGGGCACATGGATGTTCAGATCTAGAGCTGAAGCGCAGGAGTCCAGATTCAGAACAGATCTGAGAATCAGCTGCATATTAATGGTGATTGCAGTCGGATCCGACTCGACGGCACTTGGCTTGGCTGGCAGTCATAAAGTCTGATGAAGTTTCCAAAGAACTTGTGTAAACTGATGAGTTGAGAGATAGGCCCAGGATGGGGATGCTGGCTTTGGAAACCTGTTTGGAATGTGTAGAAATGAAAGACCTTGAAGAGTTAGCTAAGTAAACATTTATCAAACAAGAGTTTAGTGCAATACACTGTGTTGTCTGTGTTGTGTGTCGGGGGAGGGGTAACAGTCCACAGATGAATGGCACTCAGGGCTTGACCATAAGGAAGGGACTGCAGTTAGTGGCAGAAGATCTCCCTACAGATAGCCATGATGAAAAAGGGACTGTGCTGAGTGTTGGGGGCAAGTCAGAGAGGAGGGATGTAGGCAACCTAAGCTAGAAAACACATCTCTGTGTGGAGTACTGGGGAGGGCTTTCTGGAGAAGGTGTCTTTTGCTTCTGCTCTTGAAGGACTGTATGGGATTTTGGAATGAAAGGGAAACGGGTAGTGAAAGGGGAGACGACTGACCAGCAAGGTGGATCCGCATAGGGATGGCTCCAACGAGAGAAATTATGAGGGATATTTCAGGAAAAGTTAGCACTTCACCGTGACAGGAACCTAGGAGTACTTGAAGACTTTTGGGGGAAAACATAACCCAAAAATAGGAGGAGGGCTCTGACGGGCATGTCAAAGCATTTGGCGATCTGTTAAAGGTTTTAAAAATAGAGAATGACGGGATCCCCGGAGCATACTGGTCAAAAGCAAGAACTCTTCGGTGAGACAGAACTGAATTTGAGGCTTGAACTTGCTGTTTCCTTCCTCGTGGTCTTGGGCAAGTTATTTAACTTCTCTGAGCTTCAGTCTTCTCATCTGCCAAGTAGGATTGATGCTAACCCTTACCTCATAGGGGCTGTGAAGAATGAATGGAAATAATGTGTAGAAAGCACTCAGTGGTATCTGGAATATGATAATCCCTCAATCTAGTGTTAGTAATACTTTATACATAATTATTCAGGTAAGAACATGGAAATTATTGGATCCTTGTTTAACAGCTTATTTGCTTTTGTAGCCTCAAAGCCTAGAATGCTGTTGTCCAACGTACAATACCAAAAAATAAGAACCAGTTAGCCTCAATTCTGACCCCATGGATATCAGACTGGAACAGTGCTTTGTAGGTGGATTTTCTTGGAAGTAGATCTCCAGACCTTTCTACCAAGGTACCTCTCTGGTAGATTCAAATCTCCACCTTTTGGTGAGCAGCCAAGTGTGTTAACTTTTTAAGGCACCCAAGGACTCCCTTACATACAGTAGAAGCTCAATAAATGTTTCTTGGATAAAAAAATGAAGTGTATCTGCACATTTTTGGAAGAAGGAGCCATGGTGTGCAGTGGTTAGCACAGTTGACTGCTAACCATGAGGTTGGCAGTTCAAAACCACCAGCGCCTCCAAGGGAAAAAAATGTGACAGTGCTTCCATAGTGATTTACAGCCCTGGAAACATGATGAAGTCACTATGAGTTGAAATTGACTTGATGGCAGTGGATTATTTTTGGAAGGGACCTTTTTTGGCCTGAAAAAAGAAATACTTTGATAAAACCTTAGGGAGAAGTTGAAACTCCCTTTCTTCTGGTGTACAGTTTTCATAGAGGGGAGCTTGACTGTTCTGTAGAAGGAGGAGGTTTTGGAGATCCCTGAGACACTCCCAGAGACATCAGGTGGTGGGGGGCAGTGTCCTGTGAAATGTGGCTTCCTCCCCAACACCCCCCAACAATCTTCCTTTAAGTTTTGCATATGTGATGCTTCTGTCTACCACCTGCTGTGGTCAAAATGGGATTTTTAGAGATTCATGTAATGATCCAACTTCCAAGTAACTCTCCTTACAGGAAGAGACAGCTGTCTCCAGCCAGCTGGCATCTTCCGGAAGTGGGAAACTTTAATTTGGGGGATGGTAACACCTTGAGGACAGATGTTAGGATTGGTGATGGTGCTGGTGGTAGGGGAGGGGGGTTGCTGGGTCCCGTCGTTCTGATGTCCTGAGGCAGCCACACTGTGTGTGTGTAGAAAGGCCGATGCTCATGGTGAGTTCTTTTTTCACCACCTGGATTTATGGGGTTTCAGTGACTAGTCTGTAGATGCTAGGAGAAAAGTTAAATTGAGGTTTCAACGACTGTCTTCCTAAATTTAACTTTATTTTTGTTGTCGTTCTGATCCTTCCACAGTGAAAATATTTTAGTATGTATTATGGGCCACATGGGGTTGTTGTGAATTAATACACTTAAGCCTCTCAGAACCATACCTGATGCCTAGAAACCTTTTGATCTTATTATCCTTATTATTGGTTAGCACCACGTCCATTTAATTCTCTTAAGAACTTCGTGTGCTGGGTGCTATCACTCTGTCAGTTTTACAGATGAGGAACCGGAAGCTCACAGTGGGTAGTGGCTTCTTCAAGATAATTCTGAAAGCAATTGGCAGAGCTGGTTGCCATAGTAACCACTTTCAGGCATCCTAGCCAAGGATGGACTCAAGGATTCCTTGACTGGGCACTGGCTGATCCCCAGAACACAGTAAAAGTGTCTGGTCGGAGAAATAAAGAAAGTCACTAGTTCCTGAATAATGCCCAGCTGTGGCTAGGTGCAGGGGTCAGAGAAGATGTTCTCGAAGGCCTTACTGTCCCATCCCCGGCTACTGCCAAGCCTTTTCATCTGTCGTTCTCTTTTATGTAGCCAACAGCCCCACAAACCACCCAAAGGAGAGCGTTCATTGTCAGCCCTGGGAAGACTACTGCAGTTATCCCAAGGTTCTGGAGCCGACAGTGAGATCAGACTCAACTCCAGCTTCCGTGTTTCCATATTCAGTCCTGTTCTCCTCTCAGTAGACCACGAGGCTTCCAGACGAGACAGATGGCAGACAGCTACGGGGTTTTAAAATAGCTCGAGCTCACTTCTGAGGTAGACATGTGCGTGGAGCGTGAGCTGGAAGACAGGGACCCCTGTGTGGGAAAGGATTTTGGCAAAGAGGAAACCTGAGTGGAGGTTTGAATGCTGGGATGAGTGTAGCCAGGTGGGTGTCAGGGTGTGAGAAGGGACCTGGCTGGGAGCCAGCCTGAGACCGAGCAGGGAGGAGGAAAGGGAGAGAGTAGCTGCCAGGCAGGAGGCAAGTGTGAGTTGGTATAGGCGACCTCCATCCTCTCCAGCTGTGCTCTCTCAGCTGTGCTGCCGAGAGGCCAGGGTTCAGGTGCCTGTTCTTGGATGGTTTGCTGTTTTCTTCCCAGTCTCTTGGCCTGCTGGGTCTTGGAGGATAGTAGCCAAAGAAGAGTGAAGTTCCTGCAAAGACAGCTTGTGTTAGACCCTGCCAGGGTGCCTTCTACACCTATGCCTTCCCTACTTTTTCGGCATACTGACCTCAAGGAATGGTCCTTAGCGTCCGTGTTTGAACTGTGTGACCCAGCAACTCTACCAGTTGCTGATGTGACCAGGTATGACTCCACTCAATTCTGTCTCTGGGGACTTGGAGTTAGCCAGAGATGCCAGCCAACCTCTATCAATATCAAGCCTGGAAGGTTATGTAGTCTCAGGAACTGGCTGATATGCACCAAGAAGCAGAGAAAGCTGATCTGCATAAACAGGAGTGAAGCCGAGCCCAGAGGTCATGTGGACTAGGTAGGAACCTGGGGGAAGTGGCTGCCTGGGTTCCTGACAATTTTGCACTGAAGTCAAAGTGCTGTCCCTGCCTCTGGTTTCCGTGAGATACTTTCTTTATGATAAACTTCTTTCTCTGCTTGAGCTAGTTCTACTGGGCAACCATAAACTCTTGGCAATCGTAAGTGCCCTGAGTGTGAGGGTAAGAAGCTGAAGATGGAAATTTAGATCATGAAGGGAATGGGGTTGTTGGAATTATGGGGACTATGAGTATGCAGTTCTTTTTGGCAGGGGTCTTGTAGGGATGTGGGGAGTTAGAAGCAGGAATAGATGTGGCAGATGCTGTTAGCTGCCTATCCAGTAGCCATTCCCTCTTCCTAGTTTTGTTTGGTGGCAGTGTGCCCAGGGGACAAAGTGTAAGAGATCCATGCTAATTCCATTTCTGTTTGTTGTCTAGAGGGGGGAACCCAGGATAACTCTGTTTTCATCCTGGCGCTTCTTGTACAACCTTGGAGATTGTCAAGTGAGGCCATCCTGCTGGGAGATAACTTGTGGCCATGAACAAGATGCCTGCAGCCACAGTGTCGCTTAATGCTACCTAGCAACTTTCTGCTTCCAGACTTTGTGTATGTGTGAGATATTACTTTTGTTTAAGTTATCGTTAATTGACTGTTCTGTTCATTGCAGTAGAAAGCATCTTAACTGATATAGCGAGACTTCATAATTTGGAAATTTAGAAAGAAAATGAGGTGAAAGAGCAGGAGCATTTGGAACAAATAATCTTTCTAAAGCAGAAAATTGACAATTTTCCCCAGAAAGACTTGCAGATCTGGTATTACAGCTTAGAGCTCTGATTTTGAGAGTTGTGTGAAGTGAACTCCATCCAACTGCCCACCCGTCTGTCCACCCGTTTGACTTTGTTTTCATGGAACATTCCTTTGACCAGGGGAAGGTTTTCTTTCTGGACGTGGTTAGATCTTTGTGTGATTGTATGGTGGCAAAGGCTTTCCTGTCTCCAGTTAGGTTACAAGTAGAGAAAGGGAACTAGGTGGTCACTGTAGGCTGTGAAGGGGAGTCTGCCACAGCCCTTCTCTTGGGACACCTTGCTTTGTGAAGTGTCAAGCATTTTTAAGAAAAGTGTTGATTTTTAGGCTTTAGGGAGAAAAGTGTTTCTTCAGTTTTTAGGGCACTAAAAACTCTCATTTCCTCTGATTTTACTCCTGAGAACTCTCTCAAGTCTGTCCAAGCAATGTCAGCTTTAGACTTGGCGTTTCTGGCTAGAAATGGCTAGAGGATGTCTTCAAAGAAATCTTGTAGATGGGCCTCAGGAAGGACTTTTCCGGGAATAAGCATGATACAGTTCATGTGGAGGGTTTGGGATGACTGTCTTTTCTTACTTCTGAGGAAAAATTTATGTGTACAGTGTCATAGGCGCCCTCGTGGTACAATGATTAATCATTTCACCGCCAATCAGAAGGTCAGCAGTTCGAACCTACCAGCTGCACTATGGGAGAGAATGTTGGACGGTCTGCTCCCGTAATGATTATAACCTAGGAAATCCCGCTGGGCAGTTCTGCTCCATCCTAAAGGATCGCTGTGAATTGGAATCTGCATGGCAGCAAACAACAACATACATGTAATGTGTAAATCCATTCTCTGTATAAATACAGATAAACTGAGAATTTCCCCCTTTGATTCCTCCCGCTCCCTCTCCCGTTTCCCTTCCCAGAGCATTAGAAAAAACAGCACATGATTGAGTCAGGTCTGATTCAGAGCAACCGTAGAGGTCACAGTAGAACTGTCCCATAGGGTTTCCAAGGAGTGCCTGGTGGATTTGAACTGCTGACTTTTTGATTAGCAGACACAGCACTTAACCCACTACACCATCTGGGTTCCCCACGAGAGTGTTGGTGTCTACTATTTCAGAGCCTTTTCTGTATTCTGTACACTAATGTGCACATGCATAGAAGTACGAGTCATTGGATATTGGGTGATACTGTCCTGAAACTTGCCTTGGTATTTTGTCCAATATTGAAACATGTAGATTTGCTACATTCTTTCATGTAGCTCATTAATAAAACCCAGCTAGTGGTAGCGCAGAGAAAAAGACCTGGAGATCTGCTTTGGTTAAGATCGCAGCCAGGAAAACCCTATGGAGCAGTGCTGCTCTGTAAGGTGGGGTTGCTCTGAGTCAGGATTGGCACAATGACAATTAACAACAGCAACAACATTGCATAGTATGCACATGCTGAATGTTCTGTTTGTTTTTTGTCCCCTGTTAATGAACACTGGGTTTTTCCCTAGTTTTCACTGTTTGAAAGTGTTGTAATGAACATCATTGCACATGAATTTTCATGTATATGCAAGAATATTTCTCTCTGGGAAAGAAGTGGAATTTCTGGCTTGAAGGGTATGCTTGTTTAAAATTTTAATAGTAACTTTAGTACAAAGATACTCTATTTTTTGACTCTTAGGAATTACTCCATTTCAAGCAGATCCACTTGTCTTTGTGGCAACAATCAATTCCATGAATTATTTTCAGTTTGTAAAACTGTCTTATGCCTGATAGGCCATTGTCCGTCTTAAGTTAGGATTGGTCTGTGTGTGTGTGTGTGTGCCTTAGCCCTCTTGGTCTTCTGGACAAGGCGGTGGTAATGGAGATGGCAGAGGGTGCCACTGAGTACATGGAGGCAGAAAATAGTAGGAGTAGGTGCTTGTCAGTGTAGTTTCTGGTTGAGGCTCTTGGAATTGTGGGTGGAGAGGAAAGAGGAGGAAGAAGATGCCAGGGTGGTAGGAGTAAGATTCACACTCAGGAATAAGTTTAGTTTCACTTAGATAACAGAGTTCTTGCTTCTTGAACAAAGTTGGCTTATCCTCTTTGAGCTTGGCCTCTGCCAATGCTTGGGTCTTAAGTACAGCGATGGCTGGGGAAGAGGGACAGATCTGGAATACAGGGTCACCTGGAAAATGTGTTTATGTGTATGGACTGGGAACCTCACCTCAGACCCCCTAGGTTGGGAGACTGTCACTCGTGGTCGTAAGTGTCAGATTCATGGGGGCGGGGGTGGTGTTAGAAATCCCAGTGAGGTGCTATCTCAGCTTGTTAAATATGAGTATCTGGGTGTGGGACTAGGGCAACAGTGTGTATTAGAAAGCTCTCTTGGTAATTAGAATGAGAGCTGGGTTTGAGAGCCCCGGGGTTAGATAGCCTGAGCTTTTTAGAATGCTGACACGGTCAGTCTTCTGACCCTTGGTAATTAGACTACTGTTGCTTCCCAGCATTCTCAAGTGGGCTCATTCTACCTTCGGTATTGCTGCGAATGGCTCCCTGAGGGGCTCGTTGTGAGAAATACAGCAGTGTAATGTTTCATGTGATACATCACAGTGTTCAAAAAATACTGAAAAGTTTAAAGTCTTTTCACTTCTGTCCTTCACCACCCACTTTCTATCTCTTTTTTGGGTATCTATCTAGCAGTTTTCTTTTTTTTCTTTACTCCACACCCTTTCATTTCTACACAAAAGATGGCATTTTGTAATCCCTATTTTCTACCAGCACTCGGTTAGTAGATAACAGAACAGAATAATGGCTGGGATTTGAGCTGATTTGTTGGGTATCCCCATTGATTGATGGGGGCTCACGTGCTACCCATCTTTAGATGTTTGGACTGCTACACCTTGGTCTTGGAAATCTTTCTGTATCAGAACAAAGAAAGCTTCCTTATCCTTTATTTTTGTTTTTAAAGATACAAAGTATTCCATTGTATGGATGAAGCATAACTTATTAAACCAGTCCTCTAGGGAAGGACTTCAGTTTATTTCCAATTTGGGGTCATTACAAACAATGCTGTTAAGAATTAACTGGTAAATGTCTCATTTTGGATGTGTGGAAGCGCATCTGCAGGATAAATTTGCAGAAAGGCTGATTTTTGGCCCAAGGGCCACTATTAGATTTTCTTTAAGTAGTGACAAGAAATTTTGAGGAAGTGTCTGTCACCTTATCTCTGCTTCAGCAGCGTAGTAGGTGCTTCTTTCCATTTCTGACTCGAGGAACCCTCAGGTGGGCAACCAGCAAGTTTTTATCTGATGGTTCTGGTGATGCAGCTGCTGGTGGTACAGCTCTCTGAGGGCTGTTCTTGGGCCACCTATATGTATCGCTCTGTGCTTGGTAGAAAAGGAAGTTCCTTTGACCCCACTGAATCTTTAGGGTAGAGCCTTTTTTTTAAAGAACACATTTCCCAGGCAATGTGTCTGCACCCTGACCCAGAGTTCTTGAGGTTTGAGAACCACTGTCTTGGGGGATCTGTGGTAGGGGCAGTGCCCCGGAAATAAACTCTTCCATATGATTGGTGCAGTAGAACAGCACTGGTTTACTTAGGAAAGTGCTTGTCCCTTCCTTGAATAGGGCAAACTCTTCAGGTTGGGAATAGCATTTGGCCAGCAATCTCCCAGATTGTCCTCAAATAGAAAACATGCAACAGGAGGAACACTGTCAACCACACTGAACAAAGATGGTCAGATAACCATCAGTGAAATGATGGTTAACGGTAAGTCAGATGTGACTGGATTGAGCCTACTGCCCCTCCCAGCACCATCTCTGGAAATGAGGACCAGTTAGAAACTACGGCAAGACCCTGTGTCTGCTTTCTATTATCCTGTCCTCTGGCTAAACAGCCAAGTTTCTGCCAAGCTCTCCCTCTTCTGGTTAAGAATCACTGCTTGAAGTGACCAGGAGGCCTTTCACAAGTGCTAATATTCCTACATTCGCTCAGACAAGTCAGAAGGTGAGGGGGCAGTTTATTTGTGATGGCCTGTGTAGGGAACGGATGGTGGCGAGCTGAACTTTGAGCCACATGGCTTTCACAGGCAAAGTGCCTTGGAAAGGAGGAGGCCAAAGGAACTTTGGTCTAAGTGCATTGTGTCCTGATGGTGAATTTTCATCCAGTTGGTTTTAAGAGGATCAGGGAATTCAGCAGTGAGGGTGCACGAGGAGCCTGCCAGCACCACAGGGCAGTGGCGGATGTGTGGTTGCTGGAACCCTGGTGCTGTGCGTGTTATCCTGCCCTCTAGTGCTGGCTTGAGCAGGCGGGACCCAGGATAAGCTACACACCTGTCCCTTGGCAATCCCAGGGCCTGGAGAGAGCTTTGCAGTGGAGAACAGAGTACTTAAGGCAGTGCAGCTGTATCTAAAGAGTTTTGAGGGGGAAATGTTATAATTTGCATATTTGATTCTCAATCAAACTGTCATTTATGTGTGAAGGCAACAGAAAGACAGATTTCAGATATAAAAGCACCCTGGAAATTTACCACTAGTGAAGAAGTTATGTGGGGATGTCCTCCAGCTGACAGAGCAACGACCTACAATTAAACTTAAGAATGGAAGTCACGGTACAGAAGAACTGGGATGAACCTTCAAACTGCTTAAACATAATATTGAAACCAAGTGCTATAGGTCTTATATTAAATGTCAAATGTCAGAATTGCTTTGGGATGAAAAGCTATATGACTTAAAAGTAACTACATTAGGGATTTGAGTCTAAAATCCTAGCTTACAGTAATGAAGACTGGGAAAGAGAGAGCAGAGAAGTGAGAATAAGGAACATTTACATAACTGATCTGTTTTTGTTTTTTAATAAATAAAAGACCATCAGAAGATATACAGTTGACATTTTCTGATCATAATGAAGTCAAACTCAAGTTAATAGCAAAGGTTGTGCCTTTTCTTAATAACTCGGGGACATGCTGAGCATAGTACTGGATGATCTGACTAGTTCTAGCTAGTGCAGTGAGGCAATAAAAGGCATATAATTCATAAAGGAAGACTAAAGCTGTGCTGTTTGCAGATGACGTGATTGTCTATGCAGAACATTCCAAGGAATATACAAGAAGACCTTCTGCAACTAATAAGTGAATTCAGCAAAGTTGTAGGATACAAGATAAATATACACAGATCAACTGTATTTCTATATATTCACAATGAACATATAGAAACTAAAATTAAAAATGTACTGTTTATAGTTGTTCAGAAAAAATGTTTAAATCTAACAAACAGGTACAGAATTTATATTCTAAATACTACAGAATCTGATGAAATGAAAGAAGCTACAAATAAATGTAGAGATATACCGTGTTCATGAATTGAAGAACTCAGCAAAATAAAGACAATTGTTTACCCTCAAACAGATAAATAGGTTTAACGCAGTGGTTAGCATAATCCTGGTGGGGTAGTGGTGAAGTGCTATGTCTGCTAACCAGAAGGTCGGCAGTTCAGATCTGCCAGGTGCTCCTTAGGAACTCTATGGGGCAGTTCTACTCTGTCCTGTAGGTTTGCCACGGGTTGGAATCGACTGGATAGCACTGTGTTTGGTTTGTTTTTTTCCCATAATCCTAATGAAATTATTTTGTAGATATAAGCAGGATTATTCTAAAATTTTCATGGAAAGGCAAAGAACTGGAATAAAACAATTTTGAAAAAGAAGAATAAGGTGAGAGAAGTCTGTCTTGTATAGCTCCAGTGATCTAGGCTGCACAAGACTAGCAGAAGAGCAATGGAAAGAGAAGATATAATTTAGAAACAGACTCATGCAAATATGCCCCATCGATTTTTGACAAAGGTACAAAAACAATTCAGTGGAGGAAAGACAGCCTTTTCCTACACTGGTGTTGGACAAAGAGTCCATTTATAGACAAAATAATGACCCTCAACCTGTCTTATACCTTATACAGAAGTAAACACAAAATGGATCATGGGTTTAAATGTAAAATTAGCACTTGAAAACATAGGAGAAAATCTTTGAGAAATCTTGGGCTGGGCAGAGTTTGTAGACTTGAAATAACAAGCATGACCCATAAAAGGAAAAACCAGTAAATTAGACCTCATCAAAATTAAAAACTATTGCTCTGTGAAGACTCTGTTAAGAAGATGAAAAGACAAGCTACAGACTGGGACAAAATATTTGCAAACCATATATCTGACAGAGGACTAATATCTAGAATATATAAAGAACTCTTAAGACTCAACAGTGAAAAAACAAATCCAATTAGAAAATGGGCAAAAGATATGAAAAGACTTTCTGCTAAAGAAGGAGTACAGCTCTGGAGAAAGGTGAATAAGCACATGAAAAAATGGTTGACATCATTGGCCCTTCCAGACTAAACCAAACGCACTGCTGTGGAGTCAGTTCTGACTTATGGCCACCACATGTGTTACAGAGTAGAAGTGCTCCATGGGGTTTTCTTAGCTGTCATCTTTATGGGTGCAGATCGCCAGGCCTTTCTTCTGTGCACCGCTGGGTGAATTTGAATCACCAGTCTTTAAGTTAGCAGTTGAATACAAATGGTTTGTGCCACCCGGGGGTCTTTAGGGAAACACCTATCACAGTGGCCAAAATAAAAAGTTTTGTCAACACCACGTGCTGACAAGGATAGAAACTAGATCATCCCTGTATGGCTGATGGGAATGTAAGGAGGATAGGTGTTCTGAAAAAACAGTAGAGTAGTTTCTTAAAAATCCAAATACTCAACTGCTTTATAACTCAGCAGTTGTACTCTCGGCCATCACCTTGGTCACCTACTGATGCTATGACAGAAATACCACAAATAGATGGCTTTACCAGGCAGAAATTTATTCTCTTATAGTCGAGTAGGCTACAAGTCCAAATTCAGGGCTTCAGTTCCAGGGAGAAGGCTTTCTGTCTCTGTCAGATCTGGAGAAAGGTCCTTATCATCAATCTTCCCTTGGTCTGGGAACATCTCCCCTTAGGAACCTCAGATCTGAAGGACACACTCTCTTCCTGGCACTGCTTTCGTGGTGGTATGAGGTCCTGATATAGTTCTGCTTGCTTCCCACTTTTATATTGCCAAAGAAGTGGGTTTAACATGCTGTCGTGTAGATCTCATCAATATAACTGCTGCTAATCCATCTCATTACATCATAGTGATAGGATTTACAACACACAGGGAAATTGTATCAGGTTATAAAATGGTAGACAATCGTATGATACAGGAATCATGACCTAGTCAAGTTGACAGATATATTTGGCGGCCCAATTCAACCCATGACAGGCATTTATCCCAGAGAAATGAAAACTTAGCTCATACTAGAACCTCTACACGTGTATTTACAAAGGCAGCTTTACTTACAACAGCCAAGAACTGGCAACAACTCACATGTTTTCCAGTGGGTAAATGGCTAAACTGTGGTATATCCATACCGTAGACTACTGCTAGCAATAAAAGAAGTGAATGACCAGTACAGGTAACAACCTGGCTAAATCTAGAGAGAATTTATTCTGAATGAGAAAAAGCCACTGTCTAAAGGTTACATACTGTGTGATTCCAATTATATAATGTTCTCAAAATGTGAAATTTATGGAAATGAAAAACAGATTAATGGTTGCCTGGGGTTAGGGCGAGAGTGGGTGGGGAGGGGAGGAGGTGTCCCTGCACACAGCAACCGGAGGGGTCTTTGTGATTTGATGGAAAGCGTTCTCTCCTTTGACTGCGTCAGTGTCAGCACCCTGACTGGGACGTTGTAGCCTCATTCTTAACGTAGAGTTTTATTTCCAAATCTGAATTCCTTTTTTTCAGTTTTTTTTTTATCATGGTAAAAGAAATACCTATAACAAGTTTTGCCATCTTACCTATTATGTTTTATGTTCTCCTTTGTAATGTGCATCTTTTTTTTTTTAAATTGTGATTTAGGTGAAAGTTTACAGAGCAACTTCGTTTCTCCTTAAACAGTTAATACATGAATTGTTTTGTGACATTGGTTGCCAATCCCCAGTTTAACCATTTTTAAGTGTTCAACTCAGTGACATGAATTACAGTCATCTTATTGTGTAACCGTCACCACTGTCTGTTTTCAAAACCTTTTCATCTCCTCAAACAGAAACTCAGCACCCCTTAAGCAATAACTTCCCACTCCTCCTCACCCTGATTCTCTGGTAACCTCTGATCTGCTTTTATCTCTGTGGACCTGCCTGTTCTAGAGATTTATATAAGAGAGATCATTAAGTATTTGTTCTTTTGTGACTGGCCAGCCTGACTCAGTATAATATTTTCAAGGTCCATCCGTGTTATAGCCTGTATCATTTTTCTTTATGGATGAATAATATTCCTTTGTATGGGTATATGTTTTAATTATCCATTCATCAATTGATGGCCAATTTGAGTTCTCTCTGCTTTTTAGCTATTGTGAGTAATGCTCCAGTGAACACCGCTATGTGAGTCTGTCTGTTGGAGTTTATCCTTCTCAAGTCATTTGAGTATATGCCTAGCCATGGAATGGTGGGTGACGCGGTCGTTCTGTGTTCAGCCTTCCGAGGAACCACCAAGCTGTTTTCCATGGTGGTTGCACCATTGGCATTGACACCAGCGCTGAATGTGTTAACAGGGACGGGCTTAGCCTTTTTGACCCACAAACAGGGTTCTTGTTCTCTGCTGAGGGAGGATAGTCAGGAGAGAATCTACGGTTTGCTAGACTGACCAAAATTTGTTAGAAAGGAGATTTCAAGCAGAGATGAGGACCTAGGCGACGCTTACCCTTGTCTCATGAAACTAAGGCTTTGCTGGGGCTTAGAAAGGATTTTAGGAGGGAAGGATCTCATGTGTTATTCATTATAAAGTGGGAAAAGTTGGGTTGGGACAATGAAGTGTGCCTGTGGGCAGACTTCAAGATGGTTTCTGCAACTGGGACTTCTCGGACAGGAAGTAGAACTTATTATGGGGTGTCTTGCTCCCCTGGTTGACTACCCTGAGCCTGGTTGTAGCTTTCTGGTGCCCCACTGGAAGGACGTACAGCAGTCACCTCTGTCTCATCCTCACATGCCTCTGAATTTGGTCAAAACTGTATTTTCTAAAAACAACCTGAGGGACAATTTAAGCAACTTGTTTTACCACCCAGATGTGGGTGGTAAAACAAGTAGCTTAGCCCTCCGGAATGTTCCAGGGTGTGGTTAGGCTGGCCCTTCATGTCCCTGTCTCAGATGAAGGTTCTGATTGCTCTTCATCTTCACCAACAGAAGTGGTATCTTATTGTGGTTTCGATTTGCCTTTCCCTAACGATGAATGTTGTTTACGTTATATGGTTTTGCAAGACGTTACCAATGAGAAGAGTTGGGTAAAGGGTACATGTAATTTGTTGTTTTTTGTAACTGCATGTTAATCTATAATTATCTCAAAATAAAAAGGTAGTAGGCCAAGGTAGTAGAAAATGCAAAAATTTATTTTAGGCTATTTATCATAGTTTATGATAATAAACTGTAGATCACAACTTAGGAGAAGGTGTCAATTTGATATCCCAAATCCTTAGTCTTAATTGTTTTTAAAAATATTAACCACCCAAGAAAGACTGGAAAGACTAGGAACTAGTTAAACATTCCACACAGGAAGAAAAGACACATAAACACACAAACAAGAGGAAAACAAACACATAATTAGAATATGTAATTTTTTATATTCTATAGCAACGTAGCTTTAGTATATACAAAAAGCATTAGGTAACTCTAGGAATTACTGGAAAACTGAACAAAGTAAAACACAAAACAGCCCATAGAATAGATATCTCTCTAAGCACACACTCTCACGCTCTCGCACACACGCGCTATGCAAATTAGGAATGAGAAAGGACACATAAATATCCAGACAGAAAAAATAATTACAAGGCAACAATGGAGAATACTAAAAGGCAGTTCTGCAGGGGAATGCTTGGATTTCTGTCGTAGCTTTGCCACTACCACTTTCTGGCCTTGGGCAACTTCTTTAATCCCCCTCAGCCTCAGTCTCTTCCAGTGGGAACTGGAAGTTCATCAGGCAGTGGTGGTGTGGATTCAGGGAGGTTATATCTGTAAGGAGCTCAGCCCAGCGCTGGGCACTAGGAGCTTGAATGTTATTACATTTAGAAGTTTAAGAAAGCACAGAGGCCAAAATTATGTCCTATAGAAGGGAGCCTATCCAGACTTCAGAACAAAAACCCAAACCCATTGCCATTGAGTCGATTTTGACTCCCAGCACTGACAAACATTTTAAAGGGTCAGAGAGCAAATATTTTAGGCTGATAGCATATTCTGTAGCATGAAAGTGGCCTTTGACAGTTTGTCAAGTAGTGGGCAGGGCTGTGTTCTAGTAAAAGTTTCTTAACAGAAACAGGCTACTGGTCTGTGAGCCATAGTTTGTTGGCCTCGGTCTAGACCAATAGCAAAGAAGGAGTCTAGGAATGTTTCTCAGAATTACCAATCAGGAAAACCTCCAGGACAAATGATTCTTTTTTTAATTTATTTTTAATTTTCCAGAGCAGAAAAGAAAAAGAAGAAAACTATTTTCTCTCATCTAGCACTATACAGACACAGAAATCTGACAAAGATAACAAAATAAATAAATTAAAAGCATAGTCTAATCTCATTAACAAATATGGAGAAAATAATCTTAAGTAGTGTCTTGCAAATGGAATCCTCTAGGATATTAAAAGGACGATACATCATGATCAAGGAAGGTGGGTTCTGGAAATACATTATGCTGTATTATTAGGAACTCTATTCATACAGCCCATCAATATTCCAAAAGGGAAAAAAATGTGATCATCTTCATAGATGGCTAAAAAGGCGTTTATTAAAATTTCAGTGATCATTCTTGATGAAAACTCGTAGGGAACTAGAAATGAAAAACTACTTTCTCAGCATGTTCAAGACTATCTGTAAACAACCAGCAGCCAAAAAATATGCTTAATTTTGTGACACCTGAGTCATTCCCATTCAAGTTAAAGAATAAATGAAGAATGGATGCTTCCAGCACTGTTGGTGGATGTTGTTTTGGGTGTTCTAGTCAGTGAAACAAAAAACAAAACAGAAACAGATACAAGTAATAGTTATGTATTGGAGAAAGAATGCCAAATAAACTTATTCACAGATTATGTTGGCTGTTTACTCCAGAAACTTTAAGGGAACCAATTGAGAAACTATTACTACTAATAAGTAAGTTAGGTAAAGGGATTTGTCTACAAAACATATCAACCAGAATCAATAACTTTTTATAGAGCAGCCCTAACTAAGTTGGATGACATAATGGAAAAATAATCCCCTTTGGTCTCCAGCTGCCACATCTCTGCCCACCGACTTCCTTTTCTTCCTCCGCAGGCTTGGCGGAAAGCCAGAGGAGGGAGCTGTCGCCTCTGCTGCAGACGAGTTGTGGCAAAGTTGGAATATTAACCGAGGATTGGCAAAGCCACTTCTGCAGTGTGTCTAGAGGAAAGTGGTTTAATTATAAAAAGTCACTTTTGGTATGCCAGATCCCAAATGCCACATAACATACCAAAGTGATGGACAGAGGAGGGCCACATGTGTTTCCAGGGAAATATTTAGCATCTGGTAGAGTTCCCTTCTACTGATGACATGTCCCTTCTGTAGATGGGTGGCCCTGTGGGCTTTAGGATTTGAGAAGTGTTTTGATAGGGATGGCGAGGAACACTGGGAAGAGGATGGACAGCAACTGGATTCAGATTTCCACTTTTGCCATTCTTTTATTTGTATCACCTTTGACTTCTTTGAGCCTCTTTTGCATTGCTGACTCTCTGAGAATAACCAAACCTCTCTTCTGAGGTACCATGAGCCTTACGTGTGATTTTTTTTTCAAGTAGAAGAAAACACCTCAACAACTGGTCATTAAAGGTTGATGTCTTTTCTGCTGTCTTCCTAACAGAATCAGTTGCTGTGGCATCACCCCAACTTACGGTGACGCTGTGTGCATCAGAGTACAACTGTGTGCCATAGGGTTTTCAGTGGCTGATTTTTCAGAAGTTGATCACAGGGACCTTTCAGGTGTTTCTGGATGGACTTGAGGCCCCAGCCTTTCAATTAGCAGCTGACTGCCTTGACTGTACGACTCAGAGACTCGCCACCTTCTTAGGGTTGTCCAATTCTTGGGTCCTTGAATGACAAAGGAAGCCTGGCCTTCACCTCTATCAGAAGCCTGGATTCCTGGAATCTGAGGCATCTTACGTTTTGTTCCCTGTCTGATGTCACTGCCGTCTGCTTTTGAGCTTTGCTTTCATTTCAGGTAGCTAAGCCAGGTAAGGAAAAAAGAAATCTTTCACAATATTGTTTATTGGAGGCACTGACTGTCTCTTCCACCTTCTTCTTTTTTTTTTTTTTTTTCACCCTTGGAACACCCAGGACAATTAGGGGAATGAGAATTTATGGTCAAGTCAGGGAAGGAGGAACAGCCAAAATGGGAGAGGTTGTTGTAAGGTGGGAAGACCATGGATCTGAGTGAAAGAAATACTGACACTTATATCCTTGCTCTGCTGCCTACAGACTTTGTCACAGGACAAGCTGGGTTAACCTTTCTGAAGCTTCAGTGTGTTGTTAGCTGTGAGATAACAACAGTAGGGCATGTTTGTTAAGATTATGCATGTGAATCAGCTTTGTTTATATATGTTATACACACATACACATTCTGTATGTCAGTAGCTCTTATAATATGCAGATTACGTGTTCTCCAAAATGTAAAGCTTTCTGAGATGCTCAAGACATCTCAACTAGGGAATGGATTTTTACAAGAAAAATTATTGAATTAAAGGATTTAATTTCGATCTCCCCGACCACACAGCATTTGAAGGAAACAGCAACAAATATGGGCCATGTAGGCAGGTAGGAATGCGTTCCTTCCTCTTCCCTGCCGTCATTGGCATCTTTGTCATCCAAGCTAGCATTTACTGGTGGGTTTCTTATGTGCCAGGCACTGCTCTAAGGTCTGTGTAAGGAATTCATTTTATCCTCACAGCAGTGTGAAGGAAAAGAGATGAGGAGTGAAGGCACTGGGTCCCTAGCTTTAGCCCGAGGTCACTCCTGATGCTTTTCTTGAGAGGTGTGGGCTTAGTTCCACATGGACACAGAAGATCATACATGATAGGTTTGGTCTGGTCTCTCATCTTCATATGTGCTTTTAGAAAAAAATCTTACCTTGGGAGAGAAATTCAGAGTACACACTGTTAAAAATAATCAAAGCTCACTGAAATTTGAACATAAGGTTTATTCTGAGCAGTTATTCTTTATGCATATAGGGAGGCCGTTTTGATTCCAAAAAAGGCAAGGAGCTCGAGGAAGCTAGGTACAGTGGCGCTTATAAAGAGAAGGAAAAAACAAACCCTTTGTGGTGAGTCAGTTCCACTTACAGTGACCCCATAGAACTTCCAAGCAGTGGCTGGTGGATTCAAGCTGCTGTGTTTTTGGTTAGGAGCTGTAGCTCTTACCAGGGCTTCATGGAGAGAACTCGGTCCTATAGAGTTGTTATGAGTCAGAATTGACTTGATAGCAATTTTGGGGGAGTTGAGGGGGGCATAGGGTTGTTTGAGTCAGAATGACTGAATGACAGCAGAATTTTTTTTATGTGTGTCCTCCTACAGCCGTGAGGTTTTTTGAGATTTTAAATAGGGGATAACGGTTTGGCCACTATCCTTTTCTAGCAGAAAAAGACAAAATTATGTTACTATTAGTAAACCCTGGTAGAATAGTAGGTAAGTGCTACACCTGCTAACCAAATAGCTGGCAGTTCAAATCCACCAGGCTCCTGGAAACTGTGGGGCAATTCTGCTCTGTCCTATAGGGTCACTGTGAGTCCAACTATTGACTTGACAATAGGTTTGGTCTTTTTTTATTATTATTATTTTTAGTAGAGCAGCTTCTGCAGGCTTTTGCCTTACAAATTAGGAGTTTTATAGTTAACATTTGGGTTTGTGGGTAAGAAAAATCTTCTTTTTCAATTTTTATTTTTTTATTATGATTGAATGAAAATGTACATTCCCGTTAAATTTGCATGCCCACCAATATGCAGCTCCCACTGCTCTCCCTGCCTGGTGACAGCACACTCTTCCTCTCTGCTCCATACATGTCTTATCTTCCCAACAATCTCCTATCCCCTCCTCTCCACCCACTCCCCTTCCTCCAGTAAGAGGTCAGCAGGACGACATCCTATAGATGCTTAGAACCATAAAGTGCACACATGATATGGTCATTCTGTGTTGCCCCAATCCATTCCTGTCTGAGAGTTGACCTCCATTATGATTTATGGACAGGGGCAGCATCAGGGCCAGGGGCCATGCTCCCAGGGGAACACCGAGGCTTGTGGACCATCAACTGCCGTATTTTAATGGAGATCTCAGGGTGCACTTCTTTTTATTCCTGTGTTGCCAGTGAGACTCAACTTTGTGAGCTCCATCATGGTTATCACTGGAGGTGGCTGGGCAGCATCCGGTTCTTCTGGTCACGAGTTGATGTAGTCACCCACTCACGTGGGTCTCTCTGTCTCCAGGGTTCTCTTTTCTACATGTCATTTTGGTCCTTGGTCATCATCCATTCCTGCTGAGTTGGGACCATTTGCTGTACCCTCAGATGGCAGCTTGGCAGCTTTTAAGACCCCAGATGCCACTCAACCAGTGTGAGGTGCAGAGTGCTCTCTTAGCAAAATGCTGGTTGTACCAATTGGCCTTGATTTCCCCTGAGAGCATGGTCCCTGGCCCCCAACCCCAGCTACGCTGTCTGTAATATTGGATTAAGATGGGAGGAGTAATCGTGTTATGTTGAAGTCCAGTTAGTATTGATTTTCTTTCTAATGTGTGCTGTCACAGATTTCACCCAGCCAAATTTCTATCAGCTATCTAATATAAACCCTCCCCTCTTTGCACTCCCTCCTTCCCCACCCTTGCAGCCATCAAAGAGTCTTTTCTTCTATGCATGAGTCTGTTTTTAAGTTCTTATCATAGCAGTCTCATACAATATTTGTTCTTTTGTCACTGACTACTTTCACTCAACATAATGTACTCTGATTGAAACCAGGTTATAAGATGTTTCCTAAAATTATCCTTGTTCTTTATGATTGTGTAGTGTTCCATTGAGTATGTATACCATAATTTACCTATCCATTCCTCTGTTGTTGGACATCTAGGTTGATTTCATCTTTTTGCTGTTGTGGACTGTGCTGCGATAAACATTTGTGTGCATATATCAGTTGGTGTGAATGGCCTTGATTCTGTAGGATACATTCCGAGCAGTGGAATTCCAGGATCAAATGGTATATCTATATCCAGCTTTTTAAGGAAGCACCAGATTGCTTTCCAAAGAGGTTGTACCATTTTACAGTCCCACCAACAGTGTAGGAGAGTTTCAGTTTCTCCACAGCCTCTCCAGCATTTGTTGCTTTGTGTTTTTTGAATCATGGCCAAACTTGTTGGGGAGAGATGGTATCTCATTGTCATTTTGATTTGAACTTCTTTGATAGCTAATGATTGTGAGCATGTCTGCATGTGTTTTTTGGCTGCCTGGATCTCCTCTTTAGAGAAGTATCTGTCCATCTCCTTTGCCCATTGTTTAATTGGATGATTTATCATTTTCTTATTGATATTTTGTAGTACCTTATAGATTATGGAGATCAGGTGTCGGTCTGACATATAGTTGCCCAATATTTTTTCCCATTCTGTAGATGGCCTTTTAATTCTGTTAATAAAGTCTTTGGATGAGCAAAAGTATTTGATTCTTAATAGTTCCCATTTATCTGTTTTCTGTCATTTGTGGTTTAACAGATTTTGAAGTCTGTCTGCATTGTATGTTAAAACTTCCATTGTTGTTCCACTTTTTCTTGGATGAGGTTTATTGTTTTAGATTTGATATTTAGGTTTTTTATCCAGTTTGCTTGGCTGGCTTATCTGGTTTTAGTTGGTCTTTGTATAAGGTGTAAGATATGGGTCTTGTTTCAGTTTTTTGCAGATAGATGTCTAATTTTGCTAGCACCATTTGTTGAAGAGATTGTTTTTTCCCCCAGTTTAGGGTCTTAGGGTCTTTGTCGAATATCAACTGTTCAAAGGAAGATGGTGTCGTCTCTGAGGTCTCAGTTCTATTCCATTGATCTATCTGTCTCTTTTTGTACCAGTACCAGGCTGTTTTGACTGCTGTGGAAGTGTAATAGGTTATAAAGTTGGGTAGTGAGAGGTCTCCCAGTGTGTTCTTCTTTTTCAGTAGTGCTTTACTTATTCGGTGCTTCTTCCCTTTCCAAAGTTGGTAATTTGTTTCTCCATCTCATTAAAAAATGTCACTGGAATTTGTATTGGGATTGCATTATGTAAGTAGACTGCTTTTGGCAAAATAGACATTTTCACAATGTTAAGTCTTCCTATCCGTGAGCAGGGTAGGTGTCTTCATTTACATAAGTCTCTCTTAGTTTCTTGTAGTAAGGACTTGTAGTTCTGTTTGTAAAGGTCTGTTATTTCTCTGGTTAGATTTATTCTTAGATAGTTTTATCTTCTTAGGGGCTATAGTAAATGGTATTGATTTGGTGATTTCTTCATTAATAGTCTTGTTGTTGGTATAAAGGAATCCTACTGATTTACTTATGTTTATCTTGTATCCTGAGACTTTGCTGAACTCTTCTACCAGTTTGAGTAGTTTACTTATGGATTCTTTAGTATTCTCTGCATATACAATCATATCATCTGCAAATAGGGAGATTTTTAGTTCTTCTTTGCTGATGCAGATGCCCTTTATTTCTTGGTCTTGTCTAATTGCTCTGGCTAGAACTTCTAGTACAGTGTTGGATAGGAGAGGTGAGAGTGGGCATCCTTATCTAGTTCCTGTTCTCAAGGGAAACTGTTTCAGTTTCTGTCCATTCAGGATGATGTAGACAGTTGGCTTTGTATAAATGGCCCTTATTGTGCTGAGGAATTTGCCATCTATTCCTATTTTGGTGAGAGTTTTTAGCATGAATGGGTATTAGACTTTGTCTGCATCAGTAGCCAAAATCAGGTGATTCTTGTCGTTTGTATTTTTTATGTCGTTGATCACATTAATTGTTATTCTGATGTTGAACCAGCTTTGCATCCCTCATATGAATTCAACTTGGTCACGATGGATTATTTTTTGGGTATGTTGTTGTGTTCTGTTGGCAAGAATTTTGTCGAAGATATTTGTATTTAGATTCATGAGTGATATTGGTCTGTAGTTCTCCTTTTTTTGTTGGGTCTTTCCCTGGCTTTGGTACCAGGGTTATGCTGGCTTTACAGAATGAATTTAGGAGTGTTCCATCCCTTTCTATACTGTGAAATAGTCTCAGTAATACTGGAGATAACTCTTCCTAAAAGCTTGATAGAATTCTGCAGTGAAGCCATCTGGGCCTGGGCTTTTTTCGGTTGGTAGTTTTTTGATGACTTTTTCAATCTCTTCCTTTGTGATGGGTTTATTAAGTTGCTCTGTTTCACCTTGTGATAATTTTGGTAGGTGATAGGTTTGTGGCTAAGAAAAATCTTAAAAACAAAACCTATCTGTTCCTAATTTTTCCTATTCCACAGCACTTGAAACTAAACTCTAATATTGCCTGAGGTCTGAGACAGGTGTTTTTTCACTTTTCCAAGTAATCTATTCAAGGGACTTTTAGAATATTCATAAGTTTGGACCCAAAGAGAATATTGGCTTAATGTGAAAAATGTATAACTATATCCAGAAAGGGTACCTGACTCTATTGCTTCAAAAGTCTATATAAAATTCCGTGATGTCATCTTAGAGCTTTAATATAGCTTCAAATTATTCTTATGTAGGTTGCGTTTCTCCCTGTAACATTTTAAATTTAGAAAATTAACTTAGTTAAACTTTCAAATTTTTTTCTTTAAGTTAAATCATTGAATTTTTTTTTTTTTTTTTATTCACCCTGTTGAGGAGAAACTGGAGTGACAAATGCCTCAATTGGCAAAGTCAGACGTCTGGGCCCTCTGGTCTGTCCTGGGAAAGTTATGCCCTAGAATTTAACTCCACCGACAGGGATCATGGTCTCAAGTGGGTCTCTGTGCTGCCAGCATTTCCTCTTGGCAGGGCTTAGGGGATGCAGATAAGCCCCAGAATGCATGCCTTCTTGAAGCCAGACTCACTTCCTGAATCTGCCCTTGGGTGGCCAGAGGGAAGGCGAGCAAGGGTGGCAGTGTTCAGAGGGTCACAGAAAAATCTTGATGAACCAGATTCAGGGAGACAAATAATTTCTCTGGGTCCCTTGCCCATGAATTCTCCTGGGGTTCTGGTTCACAGCCCAGGTCTGTGTCAGTCCTCTAGAAGCCAATTCACAGAATGTACTACAAGGTGATTAATTTCATGTCAGTGTTTTAAGGAATGTCTGCTTGGTCTTCACCCCTTTGAACTGTTGCAGACTAAGAATCAATGAGAGAAGAAAATGAGGAACAGGAAGGAGAATGAGTCAAGGAGGGGGCACCAGTGAGGAGACAGAGAAGAGACTGAGACACAGAGAAAGAGGGAGACTAAGGAGCACCGGGACACTGAAGGACAAAGAGGGGTTACGGGGGGGACACAGAGGGGCTGTGGGCAAAGAGGGACTAAGGGGTGAGGAGAGGGAAGACCAGGGGGAATAGGACAGCAGCTTCATTTCAGTGACTGAAACTGCAAGCTTTTTGACTTTCTGGATGCCCCAGGGGTACCCTGACAATTCTTCTGGCATGAAAAGCCTGTTTTTTGTTTCATTCTATTCCTGCTGTGTGTGGTGAGTGTGGGTGATCCAGGGGGAGGGTTATCCTGTTGTTGGGAGGAAATTTACCACTGATGGGGAGTAGTACAGAAAGGATGTGTGTGATCCTGCCTGCCACCTTTGGATCTGATTATTAATTTCCTTCTCCCTGGATCACAGCTGCAGAAACTCTCCTGATATGATGGATGGCAGCCTGCAGTGCACTTACAGCCCTGGTGCGGGGAAGGTGGGCTGTGCATGCACGCAAGGACTGTTCAGTAGGGACTGGTTGAAGATGTTAAGCCTAGTGTCGGCTTTCTCTGGTGGGAAGCGGGCACCCAGTGATCTTTCAGCTTCCTGAAAGTCTCAGAACAGGAGTTATAGACTCTTAGTAGTGGCAGGCTCTTTGGATCTTTGGATCAGGGAGGAGGGGAGGGAAGAGTCAGCAATGTTCTGTTAAATGTTTAATCATCAGGTCTCTGGTTAAAACAAAACCAAAGCAACCCCAGTATGTCATGCTCGACTGCCCATTTCTGTGGTGTAAATATCACACCATGGTCAGTTTCAAGCTACCAGTGTGATGTCACTGAGGGTGGAGTTGGGAAGAGGCAGGTGCAGGCAAGTAGGAACCAAATTCAGCACACCATTGGAGGAAGAGGTATGGATAGGGCAAGAAATAACAGCAACAGGAAGCTCACACAGCCTGCCCCAGCACCACCTCAGTGCATGACATGGATTCTTTCATTTTATCCTGGCAGCAACTCTGGAATGAAGGGTTTATATCCTGTGCCTGGAGGTGGGAGAACCAAGGCTCAGAAGGATTCAATAATGTATCTGTTATTATACAGTGAATCAGAGCCATGCAGTAGTTTCTAAGGCCTGTGTCGTCTCTGCTCACTTCACTGGGCTGTCTGAGGGCGGGGGATAAGTCTTATAAACACACCTTGAACATGGAGAAAAGTGACACCAGACAGTTCTGTCTGGGTAGAAGAAGGGGGACTCACTGAGGGACAGCTTTGCTAAGAGGCCACCCGAGAACATTCTGTGGTGGACCACCTGGTGAAGATAGTGGTGATGGATATGGTTACACCCCCTGTCTAAATTTCAGGGTATGCAAAATGGGGCCCTGAACGTACTTCAAAGGGTTGCTAAGAGGATTAAATGAGATAAATACATAAGGTACTTAGCATGGTGCTTGACACCGAAGAGATTCACATAAATACTGATTCTTGGCAGCCTCACTTTCTTTTTTTTTTTTTTTTTCCTTGAGTCCCTCTTAGGCTAGAACTGGCCAGGGCAGCATTTGTCAAATTCTAATGTGATACCCACCTCCTATTTGTCAATTTGTCATACTGTAGTGACTTCTGTGTTGCTGTCATGCTGAAGCCATGCCACTAGTATTTCGAATACTAGCGGGGTAAGCCATGGTGGACAGGTTTCCGTGAGCTTCCAGACTAAGACAGACTAGGAAGAAGGACCTGACAAGGTACTCTGGAAAATTAGTCAATGAAACCCTGTGGAACTCAACAGAATATTGTCCATGCAGTGCTGTTTGTTGGAAGACACTCCAAACACACAGCGGCAGAAACACAGATTGGAGGACACCAACCATTGTGAGGGTGAAGTAGGATCAAGCATTTGTTCTGTTGTTCATGGGGTAGCCCTGAGTCAGAGGTGACTTGACTGCAACCAACCAATCAACAACAACAATGAATCATGAATCAGTGAATTGTGAATCACCTGGAGATCTGATTGAATAGACCTGGGGAGAGATTGAGAGCCTGCATTTCTTACTAACTACTCAGATGCTGCTGCTGCTGGTCTGTGAATCAAAGACTTTGAGTAGCCAGGGCCTAGGGCACCCTGCCAGAACAGATCTGGCTCCTAAAACTCTCTACTACTGTCTCTTTCCTTGGCCCCCAGGATTGCTCTTCTCAGGGCAGTGTCCTTTTTGCTCCACACTGGTTCTTTTGGAGCTGGCTGTCTGCAGAGACCTGCTATAGGGTGTCTTGCTGTGGTGTAACACCAGTTTGCTGGGATAGGGGGTGAAGGTGGAGGGGAGGGGTATGGGAAATATCTTCCTCTCCTTTTTGGTTCTGTCAGAACTTTGCTGTGCAACCTTTGCCAAATCTTTCCCCTTTCTGAAATCCAACTTCTTCATTTATAAAACAAGACAATAAGACAGGATAACACCCTTCAAGCTGGGATGTTCTTTGGTACTGTGACTCTGTGACTCCACTGGTTGGCACATTCATCCCCTAGGCTGTCAGGACTGCTTGTCTTCATTTCTGAGCTCTGGGTATCCAGTGGAAACTGAGGAGTCCAAAGACACTTAGAAAATAGAGTTCTGAGGAGCAAGAACTAATCCACAGTTTCTGGAAGGGTAAAAGGTGAGCCCATTGTGATGAAGAATGACTTGGGCATAGGAACCTCCTTGCTTTGGGGGCTAAACCACATCTTCATGGAATGGCTGCTCTTTATTGAGCATTTACTATTGCATTTTTACTCAAATAGTACATGTATTATATGTTTTTTTTTTTTTTTTTTTTTGGCCAACCATGCAACCTCCTCCACCCATGCTATTTTCATAAGCAGTTCACACTGCTCCTTATTTGTATGGCTGATTTACATGGGCCATTGTTTGTGAAAAACACAGTATGTGTAGGTGCTCTGCCAAGATCTCATAGAAGACATTTGTCATACTTTCTGGCCACCCGCCCTTGAACATCTCTTTTTATGTTTGGGAATTCTCGACTTTAAGAGTCCATGTATCCTGAGAGTAGAAGCCAGAAACCATTTCCCAGCCTCCCTTGCAGATAGGGGGCAGACATGTGACCTAGGATTGACCAATCAGATGCATCTATGTGGATTTTTGAATTGGTTATTAGTGATGAGAAACATTCATAGTGCAGTCCATTCTGGAGAGGGAGGCAGTAGGTGTATCTAGATTAGGAGTCAGCTGCAGCAAGTCTTCTGACATTATTTGATCCTTGCATCTGTACTCCAGATCACCAGCAGTGATTCCACTACTGGACCAGTTAGTTTCTAGGATGTGACTGGATGTTTTTCCTGGCTGTTGTACCTCTAAGTCTCGTTCTCTGGGCTCCCAGAGATGAAATGGTTCTTTCTTTGATAAACTGGCTGGAATAAGTTTCCACTGTTTAAAAATATGAATCATGATGGATTTAACTTTTCTGTGCACTTAATTCTCACAACTAAATGCATTTTGAAAATTCTCACAAAAACCCAGTAGGTGGATATTGTTACCCTCTCTACCCAATAGAAGAAATGAGGCAGCAGAGATGAACTAATTTGCCCAAGGGTACAGAGCCAGTCACTGAAGGAGCCTGGAACCGAGTTTAGATTATCTGGCCCCGGAGCACATATTCTTAACCATCATACAGCTTCTGGAAGGGATTTGTGGGTGTTGAAAAGTCCTTGCAAATCACTTGTCATTATTAGTATGGGGTTTCATTAGATCCAGGCCCCAGCCAGGGCATGCCTGTTGGGTTTTTACTGACAACATGCATTTTTCCTGAGGAGCGGTAATCAGGAACAACTGTTCTAGTGACAGCGATTCAGGCGTAAACACTTGGCTTTGGCCCAGAGTTTGCACTCTGTGAGACCACAGATGAATATTAGAATACTGGCATTCTCTGGGAGTCTGCAGGCGTAAGGCTGGGAGAGAGAATGATGTTGAAACTCAGAAGAGAGAAAAAGAGCTGTCTTCCATGGCCTCCTTGAAAAGAGCAGGAAAGCAAGCTTTCATTCAAGCCTGGACACTGGACAGCAGTACTTGGTATTTTTAATTGTGAGAAGATAATTTTAATACTCTCATAAGCAGAGTTCTTTACCTAGGCAGATTGGTTAACTAGTTGGCTTCAGGTGCTTCTCATGGACTATGAACCTGCCTATAGGTGTAACCAGCTAACTAAGCAAGCTAAGTAACTGAACAAAACAAACAAAAAACCAAACTTGTTGCCATTGAGTCTGTTCTAACTCATGGCAGTCCTGTAGGACAGAGTAGAACTTCCCCATAGAGTTTCAAGGGGCAGCTGTTGGATTTGAACTGCTGGACTTTTGGTTAACAGCCTGAACTTTTAACCACTGCACCACTAGGATTCCAACTATGCAACTAAGTAAATACCTAAATAACTGACTCCTTTCCTCCCTTCTTTCCTTCCTTCCTGCCTCCCTTCTCTTCTTCTTCAAATATTTTTGAGCACTTGTTATTTACTGATTCAGCCTGTGTTTACTGAGCACCATACTATGTGCTACAAATAGTTCTGGGTGCTGTGGACACAGTGGTGAACTAGATAGACAACCTCTTGTGGAGTTACCAGTTTAGTAGAAGGGGTAGTGAGGCATAAGGATAATTAATTTTTTTAAAAAAAGATATCAGATTGTGATATCTGTTATGAATAAAATTAAACAGAGGGATGTGACAGAGAAAAATGCAAGTAGTAGAGTGACTGGTAGAAAGGGGAGGAAAGTAACATTTAAGCTGAAGTGTGCAGGCATCATGACAAACAAGGTCACTCATGAAGCTTACTGCTTTTGGAGGAGGAAAACAGGAAGCTGGTAAATGAGAAAATATTGGTAATGATAAAGGTTATGGTAAAAATAAAACTGAGTGCCATGGTAGGGAATGACAGGCAATTCTGAGAAGGAGACAGATATGTAAAGTTCTGGTGGCAGAGCAGCAGGTGCAAATGTCCTGAGGTAGGACCAAGCTCTGATGTATTTAAAATAGAGAAACTAAGACCAGAGAGCTTGTAGCACTGTGAGGGAGGGGGTCTGTAGCAGGACAGAAAGTGGGTAGGTGGGCAAATCCCGGTTCACGTAGGAAGAGTAAGCCAAGGTAAAGAGTTGAAAGTTTATTTTAGGGACAGTGGGAGACCATAGGAGGGCTTCAGTCTGTAAGGGGCATGGTTTTTATATATGTTTAAACTGGAATCCCTGTGGTTGCTGAGTGCTGAGTGGGAGAGTGGCTTTCAGAGTAGAGGAAAGCAAGGGTGGAAGCAAGGGTATCAGACTGCCGTTCGAGGTGAAAGATAGCTTGGATTAGGAGGTGGAAGTAGGGGTGGGGTGCAGAGAAGCAGCTGCTGTCAGGATGTTTTGGGGGTGGAGATGACAGGACTTAACTGATGTTCTGTGTGGGAGGAAGGGCAAAGAAAAGGGAAGAATCATGAATGATGCTCTAGGCTCTTAACTTGGGCATCTGGGTGGATAGTGCTATCATTTACTGAGGTAGGGAAAACAGTGCAGTCTGATTTAATCCTGTGCTAAGAACTTGCCTTTCCACCCCAGATATACTGAACTGGAATCTGTATTTTAACAAGAAACATAAGAATCACTTGGGGAAACGTAAGAATCACCTGGGGATACATTAGAATCACCTGGCAGATCTTTTCCAAACACCTTGAGAGACTGAGTTACTGGGGTCTAGGGATAGGGACCATGGTCTCAGGGAACGTCTGGGTCAATTGGCATAACATGGTTCATGTCATGGTTGGAATTGTGTCCCCCCAAAAATGTGTGCAGCCACGTGGCTGGGATATGGTTCCCAGTATTTTGGGACTGTCCTCCATTGTGTGGTTTTGCTAACCTGTGTGTTAAAGGATTAGGGTGGGGCTGTGAATTCCTGCTGTGGGGGGAGTTTCCCTGGAGTATGGCTTGCCCCACCCTTAATGCTTTTAGCTTGCAAGGAATAAAAGGAAAAAGAAACAAAGGACAATTTGAGAACCTCACTACCATCAAGCAAGCAGCACCGGGAGCAGAGGGCGTCCTTCAGACCAGAGGTTCTTGTGTGAGGACACTCCCTGGACAAAGACTGATGCAATACCAGACTTTCCTCCAGAGCCGACAAGGGGAAAGTCTTTCCCTGGAGCGGACACCCTGAATATGGACTTGCAACCTACCGGACTGTGTAAGAATAAATCTTTCTTTGTTAAAGCCATCCACTCTGTGGTAATTCTGTTAGACCAGCCGTAGCTGACTAAAACAGTTCATAAAGAAAAGGTTCTACATCCTCCCTTGGGGTACAGCTTGTGAATGGCATTCTGAGATACATCTGTGGGTCCCATCTCATTAGGAGCAAAGGAGAATGAAGAAATCAGACAAAAATAATTAGTCCAAAAAACTAGTGGACCACATATCCACAGCCTCCACTAGACTGAGCCCAGAAGAACTAGGAGAATGAGTAGATGGTGACTGGCTACCACTGCTGACCACCTTGACAGGGATCACGATAGAAAGTCCTGGACAAAGTGGCAGAAATGTGTGGCACAGATTCCAATTCACAAGGAGTAGACTTACTGGTCTGACAGAGACTGAAGGAACCGCTAAGACTATGGTCCCCACACGCCCTGCCAACTCGGACCTGAAGCCACTCTCAAAGTCCATCTTTCAGCCAAAGTTTAGGCAGGCCCGTAAAACACACAATAACGTAGTGCAGTCAAGTATGTAAAAACAAGTGGGCAACACCTGCGAAAAGCAAAGATGAGAAGGCGGGAAGGGGCAGGAAAACTGGACAAAGGGACAAGGGGAACTGAGGATGGAAAGGGAAAGGGGAGAGTGGTGACATATTGTGGGAATTGCAGCCAATGTCACAAAACAATCTGGGCGTAAATTTTTGAATGAGAAACTAATTTGTGCTGTGAACACTCATTTAAAGCATAATTTAAAAAAAAGTATCTTCCTATTCAGCATATTTGGGGTGGAAAGGTAAATTCTCATCAGGGGTTGAACGAGGATGAACTGCTTTGATGCTCTTGGAGGAAGACAAGGGACACAAAATGGAAACCGTTATTTTTGCTTGGACTCGTTAAGTTTGGGGTGCGTGTTAGATATGAAGTGAAGACCACATGTAAAGTTCTGGTGGCAGGACAGCAGGTGCAAAGGTCCTGAGGTGGGACCGAGCTCTGACATATTTAAAATAAAGAAAGTAAGACCAGAGAGCTTGTAGCATTGTGAGGGGGGGGATGTAGGAAATTCGATATATGAGTCTGAAATTCAGGGAAGCCATCAACCCAGACATTTAGGAGACTTAACAGTTTGCTCTGTGACCTTGAACAAGCCATGTGACCACAGTGGAGTTTCTTCTTTTAGTAGGTGGTGGTCAGTGGCCATGCTATGGGACTGAGTTGGGAATTAGAACAGAAAGAGGCCAAGCAGGAAAGGGGTGCCCTTGGCCCTTGGCCATTTCACTTGTGTCACCATTTGCCTCTCTTAAGGAAAAGTGCCAGGATAAACATGTCATGGAAGAGCGTACTGATGAAGAGCACTGGTCCCACAATAGATGCCTTTATAGAAGCAAGGAGCCCTGGTGGTGTAGTGGTTAAGTGCTCAGCCGCTAATCCAGAGGCTGGCAGTTCAAACCCACCAGATACTCTGTGGGAGGAAGATGTTGCAGTCCGTTTCTGTAAAGATTACAGCCTGGGGAACACTGTGAGGCAGTTCTGCTCCATCTTAGAGGGTCGGTATGAACTGGAATCGACTTGATGGCAGTGGGTTCGGTTTCATTAAATTTATTTTTTTCTGTGAGCCTAGCTCCACCACTTGGAGAGTGACACCGGACCTCCTCTTTGTGCCTCAGTTTCCTCACCTGTGCATTAGCTGATAACATGCACTGTACAGGATGGAGGATTCAGCAGGCGACTTGGCACTGACCACTGGGATACCAAGCCAGTCAGATACCAGCTCATTTAAGTGGTGGTGTCTCCACCCTGGGCTCCCTGGATGGGGTAAATGATTAATGTACTGTCTTGCTAGCAAAAAAACTTTGGTTTGAGTTCATCCATGGGTACTTTGGAAGAAAAGCCTCGTGACCGGCTTCTGAAAATCAGCCACTGAAAACTCTATGGAGCATAGTTCTACTGTGACGCCATAAGTCAAAACTGCCTCAATGGCAACTGGTAACTGGTATCTCCATCCTAACCCCCCATCCTATTCCCACTCCCAAGGAAGACACCATTCTTGATCTCATTTCACAGATGAGGAAACTGAGGCTCAGAGAGCTTTAGTCAGTTGCCCATAGGCCTCTGAGACTTTATCCCTCCAGGTCCAGTGAAGCCTTTCTCTCCTTCCTCACCTGGGCCCAGAGATCCCTCTCCTTCATTTGCCTGGCTGTTGCCTCCACCCATGGTGGCCCTGGGGACCTGGCTGCCAGGCGGATGTGGCTTCCCCAGCTGCTCACTTCCTCACTGCTTCTGCCAATAGTAGCCTTGGCCCTCTGATTTGAAGAGGTGGCTTTTTTTTTTCCTCTTGGTCCCTCTAGGGGAAACAGATGTGGGTGAGGTGGGTGGGTGGTACACGCCCACACTCACTTAAGCCTGGAAGTGACTGAAGCACCAGACTCTTTTGTGCCCCTGAATGGTAATAGTGATGCCCTTCTGAGATGTCTGGCATGTTGGAACCCCTCCCCGCAAACAGTATGGTTAAGAAAGTTCTAGAGTCAGAGAGACCTGGGTTCAAATCCCAGCTCTGCCACCAATGTGCTGTGCAGCCTGAAACGTCTGTTAGCCTCTCTGTGTTTCTTTGAAAATAGTCCCGAGGGGTGTAGAGATAAGGCATCTGAAAGTCTTATTTTAATGTCTAGCGCACAGTAGACTCTTACTGCTTAGTGCTGGCTCTTTCCATTGTCAGGTCTAGTCAAAGGCCTTCTAGCATCTGTGGGCACCTCAGGCCTGACATCCCCTTTCTAGGACTCTGCTCAGCTCTGCCTTCGGGGGGTGGTTCATCCCTGCAGCGTCAGTTTAGCCAAATGTCTCCTATTCTCTGCAGTGAATAATTACATACAGACCCCTCTTTTCTCTGGCCCTGTGACTGTCAGGGGGATGAAAGCCTGAGCACCCCTGTTTTGCTTCTGGTGAGGAAAAAAGGAGTAGCCGGCATGAGGGAGTTCTCTGGTCCCTGGGTAGCAAACCTCACTCTTGCCTTATCCCCAGCTTCTCTTTTGAGACTCATTAGCCTACTCACAGTCATCCCTAATGCCCCAGGAGAACATTTGGGGTGGGTCCTTGAATCATAATTCTCTGCAGCTCAGATGTGGAGCTGTACAGGTACTGCTTGTTCAGTTCTGCAGAGCTCTGCTGAGGGTCTGTGCTGTGCAACGCACACGGAAGGAGATGAACAACAAAGCCGTGGAGTGACCGTCCCTCATGTACGTGCTGCTTTCCTGCACGGTGAAATCTGTGCAAGCTGGGACTGCAAGCTTCCTGCCTTTAATTCTTAAGTGGTCTTATCACTTTTCTATGTCTCTCTATTAGAGGAAAGTACTTGAGTTTTCCTTCTCCGACAGGTTTGCATCTGATAGAGATTTTGACTTTCACAGTTTTTACTGTACTTTCAAAGGAACCTGGATAGTGCAGTGCTTAAGCACTTGGCTAAGTGAAAGAGCAGCAGTTCGAATCCCCCACCTGCTCCGCAGCAGGAAGAGCTGGTGATCTGTTTCCAAAAAGATTACAGCCAAGAAAACCCTATGGAGCAGTCCTGCTCTGCGCAAGGGGTCACTGTGAGTGGGATTGGCTCGATGGCAGCCAACAGAACAACACCACCAGCACCATATTCTTACTCACTGACCCATCATTCGTTCAACTGTCAGGGTTGCAGACACTGGGAGTTAGCAGTCTTAGCCAATTTTGACTGATCCAAACCAAAAAAGACTTTTTATCCACTGCTGTTAAGTCAGCTCTGGCTCACAGCAACACTGTAGTGCAGAGTAGCCACAGGATTTACCAGGAGTGACTGGTGGATTTACATTGCCAACCTTTTGGTTAGCAGCCTGAGCTCTTAACTGTTGCATCACCAGGGCCCCTTTGCTGATGCAGTGGGTGAGAAATATCTCATTAATTTGCATTTCTCTCATATTCTCAGGGGTGGAGTATATTTTCATAAGCTTATTGACTCTTTCTCTGGGAATTCCTTCTCTGTGTTACTTTGTCCACTTTCCTAGTGAGTTGTCTTTCTTACTGATTTATTCTACTTCTATATTGTGGATGCTAATCTCTTGTCTGTGATCTATGAGGAAAAGCAGACCTCCTAGTCTTTCATTTTTTGCATATAAATTCTTTTGTCATGTGGACAGCTCATATTTGCACAGCCACACACTGTCAGTCTTCTCAAGGGATTCCTTGTGTCCTTGTACACATCTCTCTGCTAGCATGTACCATAGTGATTGGAGGCAACTTTTTGTTTCCTTTCAGGCTGTGAGCATCTTGAGGGCAGGGGCCACATTTGATTCTTGTCTGCCTCTTCAGGGACTCAGGCCAGGTTGGGCACAGTATTTGGTGCCTGAATGAGCTTTTTTTTTGTGTAGGAAAAAGTTTTGAGCCTGAATGAGTGAGTGAGTGAAAAAGCTGCATCCTGCCCTGCCTTCAGAAGTGGGGCCTGCTGCAGAGATGGGAGTGAGTCAGGGAGTGAGTCACAAAGCCCTTCCCCTGGCTCAGCTTGGCATTTCACAGCCCTGGGCAGAGGGGTACACGTTGCTGCAGGGGAACCGCCTCTGCCCTGAGCGGGCACAGTGGGTTCTGCTGGTTATCATGCTGTGTGTGTGTGTGTCAACGTGCGCACACACGTGCGTGTGTGTCGGAGGGTTACCATTTACGACTGAGTGGTGCCATGTCATGTGTATGTGTGAACAGGGCTTAAAAGAATCTGTAAGAGGACCTGCGTATGTGTGTGGGTGTTGGCGGGTGGGTAGAGAGGAAGAGGGAGAGAGCAGAGATGAGGGGGTGTTCAGAATCTTTGCAATGCATTGCGTTTGATGCTGGGAGGACAGGGTGACTGGACTGTGTGTGTATGTGTGTATGTTTGTGGGGGGAGATTACATAGCTCTGAGGGGCGTCCTTCTGAGAAGAGCATCTTGAAATCTCTTCATCTGTGGCCACATGCTGCTCTTGGTGGCCCACGTGGCTTCCTGATGTCCTTGCTGCAGAAGAGGCTGCTGTTTAATCCCCAGAGGCTTGGCATCTCCATTGTTGTTTTCTGAAGCAGTGGAGAGTGCCAGTTTGATGGTTAGACCCAACTAATCTACAATGTGTGAGAAAATAGTAAATATTTACAGTACCTTTTGTGAAACAGGTTATTGCTATGGAAATGCTCTGCACACGAGTCTGGCTGAGCTGGCTGAGAAGCTGGGCGGGTGTTGGGGTGTGATGCCTCCTGAATTGGCTGGTTTAGGAGCAGGTACCCCGGGTTACTGTAGTGTGTGTAGAATTGCAGTGTAATGGGCCTGAAAACTTGGCCCCCAGGTGGCTCGGCCGTTTCCTTCATGAGGATTGCAGCAAGAGAGCATTTCTTGGCCACATGCCACGTACAGGATGCTGGGCTGAGCCCTGTGTGTGCATTATTGGATCCTACCGTCGTGCCAGAACTATGAGGTGCCACTGGACTCCTGCATTGTACTGAGGCAGACAGAGTTTGAATAGCTTGTCCACAGGCCCACCGTCAGTGAATGGTGGAGCCCGGGAACTGTGGTTCTCTAGAGCTTGGCCAGCTTCCCTCTCTCACTATGATTGACTCCAGAGAAAGCTAACCAACTGCTCACAGTGGTTTTATTTTTCAATATCGGGGTTGTTGTTGACACTTAGAAACTATGTGATTTTAGCATAAGACAGTCTGTGTCTTCTCTTGAAAATGTAAGTAATTTGGCTGCAAAGTGGGGCGGCTCCCCACAGCTGCCCAGCTTTAGCTGGGCCATCAGGCTTTCCAGTTGGTGCCGGGCGGCCCCTTGGTGCAGCTGGGGAGAGAGCACTGGGCATCACATGCAGGAGCTGTTTGAATTAATTGAAAATTGTCTGTGGAGAACTTCTCATCCTGCTAGAAATTGCATTTAATTTAGCTGTTGTTTTCATTTGCCGATTAGAGCTTTTGAGATTCTTTTGATTTCCTTCCTGTGGGCTCAAGAGTTTGTGGGTGGTAGACTGAAGATCTTCATGGCGGGAAAGGAAGGCAGTATCGGGACATGCATCGCCTTACCTTATTCATTCGTTCCTTCATTTGTTCATGCATCTGGCATATACACTGCTGGGTGGATGATGGAGTTACAGTGCTGATGGAGTTACAGTGCTTCCTGGTATCTGCTCTTTCCCCCAAGGAGCTCACAACCTGAGTGGCACAGTGGGGAGGTAAACAATGATTACAATACAACATGGAGATGCTGTGATGGGCTTCTGCACAGGCCAATGATGTGGGAGTATGTTGGAGGAACACCTATTCACATCTTGGGGGTAGATCATGGAAGCCTTCCAGGAAGAGGTAATCTTTTGAGATCCAAGGATGGGTAGATAGTTATCCAGGCAAAGAATAATTGTGGGGAAGAGCATTCCAGTTAGAGGAAATAGCATGTACAAAGGCTGGGAAGGGGAGCGTGATGTTGGTAGGGAATGGCTGAGAGTATAATGTCACTGGAGCAGTGTGTGCATGGGTGTGTATGTGTGCACCTGTATATGTGTCATGGAACGGGCTACAAGGGTTGGGCCTGGAAAGATTGGTCAGCAGGTACGAAGTCAGTGTGTAAGTGAAACCAGGCAATCTCTATTCTTGTCTAAACCAGACTCTGCTGGGTCTAAGGCTGTTGGAACTGGCGAGGGGGAAGCTGCACCGTAGAGTGATTCTGATTCTGGGGGCAGATCCTCTTTCAGCAAAGGCCAGCTTTGTTAGGTTTGCCTTCATAAATCACATCTCTCCTGGTGTGATTTGAGGGCTTCCTGCAAGACTTCCCTACTTGCTTAAAATTCTGCTTTGTAGAGTTATTCCCTTGGCCTTAAGCTTGGTCTGCAGTTAGAATGCAATGAAATATCCCTTCTGCTGGCTGGATTCTCGCTAGCTGGATGCTTGCTCCAGCATCCACGCATCCATCCATCTATCCGTGCATCTGTGCATCCATGCATCCATTCATTTCCATACTAGACATTAACTGAGCACCTATTTATGTGTCAGACACATGCTGTGTTTTGATATCGTGGTGCTGAATAAGATAGACACAGTCATTGTTCTCAGGGAGTAGTCAGAGATGACAGGTAGCGGTTAAATTGACATGGGTGTTATGAAAGAGCTGGGGGAATGTGTAAGTCTTAGAATCCCTGAGTGGCACAAATGGACAAGCACTTGACTGCTGGCCAGAAGGCTGGCAGTTTACACACACCGAGAAGAAGCACTCAGATGACAAGCCTGGCAATTTGCTTCAGAAAGGTTATGGTTCTTCTCTGCTCACGTGGGGTTGCCATGAGTTGGAACTGACCGTGGCAACTAAGAACAGCAACAAGAAGACTGTGGGCTGTGGGTGGATGGTCAGAAGGAGGTGTCAGGGAAGGCCTCATCTTTGTGGCCATAAGAGCTCTGTTAGTGTCACGTAATAGGAGCCTCAGAGGCAGAAAGGCCCTTCCTGGGGGATTCCTTGTAAGGGGCTGTGAGCCGTCAGGTCCTTAGCACTTCCTGACCCATTCATTACCCTGGGAGACACCTCACAGCAAGATCTGTGTCGGGTCGCTTCTTCCAATGGGGATGAGCCTACTAGCTCCAGTTATGAGGGCCGGCTTAGATGGGGAAGAAACAGGGGGAGCGAAGGAGTCCTGACTCAAGAAGGCACACATTCTAAGCGGGTGGTGTACGATGGGCACCACAGTCAGAGTGCTTGGTTCAACCCAGGCATGCGGCCTGCTGTGTGACATTGGGCTGGTTTCTTGATTGTTCTGGCTTCTCCTCTGTGAATTGGGAGTAATAATACCTGGATCACGAGGTTACTGTGAAGATAATAAGTTGATTTAAGACACTCGGTACAATGCCTGGCATAGTATAAGGGTGAGCACATACTAAATGTTAGCTGTTTTTATGAGTGTTATGAGTATGATATGTTACCAGCCGGTCTTGCTTGGCAGTCCTGGTGATGAAATGGTTAACCGCTCAGCTGCTATCTATAGGTCACTAGTTGGAATCCACCAGCCACTTTTTGGAAACCCTATGGGGCAGTCCTAGTCTGTCCCACGAATCAGCTTGATGGCAATGCGTTTTGTTTCCTTAGTCTTTCCCGAGTCTTTGTTTTCTGCTGGTTCTTTCTGTGATGCCCTCTCACTGTGCCCCTTCACTCTGTATTTATGATTTCCAGCTTCCTTTTTCTGACCGCATCAATCACTTGGTGATCCCAGGTGGACTCTTCAGGGGCCCCGGTGACCTCACTGTGATCCCTATCTCCGATAGAGAGCAGCATCCCAGCCTGGCCAGTGCCCTGTGCCTGGGCGTATGTGTTCACTGGGGTGAGTGGAGGTACTGTCTGAGGAGTTATAGCCCTGATGGTTAGGGTTGCCTGTCATGTCAGAGGTCATGTCAGTGCTCAACTACGATCCTAAAGGCTGGCAGTTCAAATGTACCCAGTGGTGCGGTGGAGGAAAGGCTTGGCAGTGTGCTTCATAAAGATTGCTGTTGCTTTGGATTCATGTTGTTGTTGTTAGGTGCCGTTGAGTGGGTTCCAACTCAGTGATCCTATGTACAACAGAACGAAACACTGTCCAGTCTTGTGTCATGTCCACAGTTGTTTTTATGTTTAAGCCCATTGCTGAGGCCACTGTGTCATCTCATCTCGTTGAGAGTCTTCCTCTTTCTCACTGACCGTCCACTCTACTAAGCATGACAGCCTTCTCCAGGGCCTGATCCTTCCTGTCAAGATGTCCAAAGTAGATAAGATGTAGTCTTGCCATCTTTGCTTCCAAGGAGCACTCTGGTTGGACTTCTTCCAGAACAGATCTGTTTGTTCTTCTGGTGGTCCATGGTGCCTTCAACAGTCTTCTCCAACACCACAATTCAAAGGCATCAATTCTTCTTCTGTCTTCTTTGTTCGTGGTCCAGCCTTTGCATGCATGCAATGAGACTGAAAACACCACGGCTTGGGTCAGGCGCACTATAGTGACCCTATGAGAGAAAATAAGCTGCCCCCCTGGGGTTTCCTATACTGTAAGTTTTGCAGAACCACATGGCCAGGCTTTCTCTTGCATGGCTTGGCTAGTAGGTTTGAACCACTGACCTTGCAGCTGGCAGCTGGGGCCTTAACCCATTGTGTCAGCCAAGGAGCAGATCTATTTTGTAATGTACAGAGCATCTGTGAGTCAGGATGGACTTGATGGCAACAGGTTTGAGTTCTGGTTTTCCAGGGTCAGAAAAGTCTGCGGAGAGATGAAGCGCAGGCTCCTGGCTCACCGGTGCTGGGTGAGAAGCTCTGGATTCAGCCTGTCTGCTCACCTGCAGCAGCACGCCGTCAGTGGTTCTCACAAGGACCAGTGACGCACGGTTCCCAGATGGGACCTTGGAGGCGCCATCTCACCTTGCCCTTTGTACCTCTGCCCATGAGTGACCCAGGACTTCTGCTGGAGGGAGACATGGCAGATGAGGGATGACCAATGCCAGGCACCTGGGGTCAGTCCAGATACGCCTGATTTCTCCTGAAGGGAGGCCGTTCTGGATCTGGCGCAGGGCACATGGGGGGATCCTGCCAGAACCCCAGAAAAGGATTGAAAACTGCTGCCTTTGAGAAAATTTTTAAACAGTATTTTATTATGTTTGCAGTGAAAGTTTACACAGAAAATTGGATTTGTATTTGACAATTTCTATACAGATTGCTCAGTGACATTAGTTATATATTTCACAATGTTGTCAACAGTCTCTTTGTGTTCTGGTTGTTCTGAGTTTCCTCTGAATTTGAGCTTTGTCTCTACAATGACTTCCTGTGCCACAGGCTTCTCATTTATCAAATGAGATTACACCATACTCACCCTGATATACGAGCTGCTGATGGCATTCTTATTTAAAGAAATAGCTTTGTAATTTTTTATTATCAAAAAGCACTTATTATGAAATAATGTAGCAGGCTACAAAGGTCCCTGGATGGCATAAGCGGTTTGCTCTCAGTCCTAACACAAAGGTTGGCAGTTCACACCCACCTGCTGGCAACATGGAAGAAAGATCTGGCGATCTGTTTACATAAAGATCACAGCCAAGAAAAACCTATGGAGCTTGTATTCTGTCAGCTTACGGCATTCCTATGAGTCAGAACCAACTCCACAGTAGCAGGTTTGGTGTTTTGGTTTAACAGCCTGTAACTATATTCTCTAGATTAAAGATTTAACTGTTAGTTATGTTATCTTGTGAAAAAGAATTTAATTTGCTAAGATAAACACATATTACTGTTTACAAAAATGAAAGCGTATCCTATATCCATTTTTTTATACTTTACTTTTTTTGAACTTACTGTATCTTGCAATTTTTTTTCCATGCTAATACTGTATTTATTAGCTGCCCTCAGGTCTCCTTTGACTCAGCAACGCTGTAGGACAGAGTAGAACTGCTTTTAAGGTTTCCAAGGAGCACTGGATAGGTTCAAGCTATTGGCGGTTTTGGTTAGCAGCCGTAGCACTTAACCGCTATATCACTAGGGTTTCCAATACCTATTTAGATCTGACTTATTATTTTTTTTAATGGTTCTGTTGTAATTTGTTTATACTAATAGTACATTCATATATATTATTTGGCCAGTCCCCTATTGATAGGTATTTGGATTGTTTCCAATTTTTGTCTCTTAATAAGCAGCATATCAGTGAATTACTTGCCACACTTCAGGGAGGATTTCTGTAGACTAATTCCTAGAAGTGAGGTTTTTAGGGCAAAGGATGTGAACATTTTCAGTGGTAATAGAGATTGCTAAATTGCTTTGCAGAAGGTTGTGCAGATTTATGCACCCCCCAACAGTGCGTGAAAGTACCTCTTAGAATGTCTTTTTAAAGCTCAGATGCTTATTGTTAAGCCATGAAACATATTTCAGATAATTACTGAAATTTTTCCAGCTGTGGCATAAGAGGCTAGTGCCCCCCAAAGGACCTATGGGTTTTGGGAAACATGGAAGCATCATGTATTAAAACGTGACATTTTAAATCAGTGGGAAGAGTAGTTTATCTAATGAATGCTGCTGGCGTAATTGGCTCGCCATCTGGAAGGATGCCGAGTTTGAACCCTCACTCCATCTTACACCAAAATAAATTACAGATGGAATAAATTACAGAATCAAGTTTTTAAAATGAAAAATAAAAGAGTATTAGAGGGACTTTCAGGAGCCTATTTCCATAACTTTGAATGAATGAAACCCAGAAACCTTTGTAAAGGAAGAGAGATGTTTTGATAATGTAAAAATAATAATTTAATCTCCCAACCAGGTACTGACCAGGCCTAACCTTGCTTAACTTCTGAGATCAGAAGAGATTGGATATGAAGCAGATCATAGTGACGGTTGGACAGTTAGGTAAACATAACTTGTGTCACCGAATTGTACAGGTAAACAGTGTTGCAAAGTCAGATGATTTCTTATATATGTATTTACCACAGTAGGAAAACAATCTTTTCAAAGGAAGCTGTATTTGTGATTAGCTTGTGTTTTAGTCAGCCAGTGCTGCTCTAACAGAAATACCACAGAGTGGTTGGCTGGAACAAAGGATAGTTTATTCTTACACAGTCTGGTAGGCTACAAGTCCATATTCAGGATGTCCACTCCAGGGGAAGGCTTTTCCCCTTGTTGGCTCTGGAGGAAAGTCCTTGTGTTGCATCAGTCTTTGTCCAGGGAGCATTTTGGTGTGGGAACCTCAGGACATGCTCTTCTCCTGGTGCTGCTTGCTTGATGGTGTGAGGTTCCCAATTCTCTGCTTGCTTCTCTTTCCTTTTGTGTCTTGTAGGATGAAAGGACTAAGGGTGAGGCAAGCCATACTCCAGGGACAACTCCCTTTACAGTGGAGCAGGGAGGTGATCCTATGAAGGGATTTACAGCCCTGCCCTAATCCTTTAACATACAGCATAGGAAAACCACAAAATGGGGGACAGTCAGAAGGTACTGGGAATCATGGCCCAGCCACATGGCTACACATATTTTGGGGGGGACACAATTCAATCCATGGCATCCCACCCTTTGGCACTCAAAAATCACATCATTGAAACATGTAACACATTCATCTCATCATAGCAAAATAATGTCCATCCCATATGATAGAAGTCTTAAATCAGTTCTAAGTCTAAAATTTAAAAACTCTTCTACATTTATGAAACTTATAGAATGTAAACTATCTGCTTCTAAAGGCACAATGGCAGAATAGGCACAAGTTAGACATTTCATTACAAATGGGAGAAATTGTAGGGAAAGAAGGCATTAACAGGCAACAGGCAAATCAGCAGAACATATTACATCAGCCCTCAAAGCTTTGGAAATAATCTACTTTCTGAGACATTTTACACAATGGCCCTGTCCTCCAGACTCAAGGTATTGGCCACACTCTCTGGATTCTGAGTGGAGACCCCCCCAGCCATGTACTACAACTCTGCCTTCAAGGCTCACTTGGACAGAAACTCTGCTCCATTGGCTCTAGGTGCACCCTAGGCCCAACTGAGTGGCAGTTCCACCCTTGCAAACACAGGACACTATGGTTCCACCTTTTCAAACCCCTGAGGTCATGGTCATACCTTTTGAGACTGAGGCAGCTCAGCTTTTCATGCTCTTTGTCTCTTTAGCTTCTGCTTCTTAAGGCTGCATGTACCTGGCTGCAGGTCCACATCTGCCCTGCTGGGGCAAGTGTTCCAAAGCTCTGTAGCTCTACTGATTCAAGTGCCTGGAGGCACCCCACTGTTACTGGAAAGCGTGCTGTACAGAGGCACTCAGCTCTCTTGCTTTGTGAGTCAGCAAGCCTAGCTCCATCGATTCAAGTGCCCGGAGGCACCCTGTTCCACAAGGAAAACTCTATGCATAGGCAATTAGCTCTCTTGTTCCATGGGTTGGCTCCAGTGCTGCCTCTGGTTCTGTTGCTGCTGTTGCTGCTGCTGCGGGTCCTCTGCTGCTCGATTTTCACCATCTGCACCTTCTTCGGTGTTAACAGTTCCCCCCGGCGCCTTCTGAATCTTCTATCCTTTCACAGTTTCAAAATAGCTTCCACATTTTAGGTATTTGCTAGAGCAGCACCCCACTCTCGGTACCAAATTCTGTTTTAGTCAGCTAATGCTGCTCTAACAGAAATACCACAGAGTGGATGGCTTTAACAAACGAAGGTTTATTCTTACACAGTCTGGTAGGCTACAAGTCCAGTTTCAGGATGTCTGCTTCAGGGGAAGGCTTTCCCCCTTGTTGGCTCAGGAGGAAAGTCCTTGTGTTGCACCAGTCTTTGTCCAGGGAGAGTCTTGGCACAGGAATCTCAGGTCTGAAGGATACACTGTTTTTCCGGTGCTGCTTGCTTGATGGTGTGAGGTTCCCAATTCTCTGCTTGCTTCTCTTTCCTTTTATCTCTTGTAGGATGAAAGGACTAAGGGTGGGGCAAGCCATACTCCAGGGACAACTCCCTTTACAGTGGAGCAGGGAGGTGATCCTATGAAGGGATTTACAGCCCTACCCTAATCCTTTAACATACAGCATAGGAAAACCACAAAATGAGGGACAGTCAGAAGATACTGGGAATCATGGCCCGGTCACGTGATTACACGTATTTTTGAGGGACACGCAATTCAAGCCATGACAGCTTGAATAACTAAGAAATACTATTAAAATCAGATGATAGTAGATAATGTGTAATGGTTTCCAAAAAGTGGAACCTGTGAAAAAAACAGTTTGAGGACTTGTGGCTGTGAGGGAGCTGGTGGTCGGGCGTTGGTACTCTGCGATGTTTATTCTAAATAGAACAGAACGGAGTGTCAGTCAACAGATGGCCCCTAAACCTTTTAAGCTCTGGAATAGTAAAGAAAAGGGAAGGAAATGCTGTTTGCATTTCTTTAGTTTTTCTTTTATTTGAGAAAGTCGAGTGTCCACCCAAAGCCTCAGGTGTCCCAGGAGGGAGGAGAGGGAAACACAAGCTTCAGCGGCAAGTCCTAGCACAGGGCGTGCTGTGGTCCCCTCTCCTCCTCTTCCTGCCTCCTCCTGTGCAGAGCGCCCATCGCCTGTTCCTCAGAGTTTTGTTTTTGTTTTTTCAGCAAGGCTTAGCACCCAAGCCCCAGCTCGGTAATTTTTACAGCGCTCGGAATCAACTCAGAAAACACCACTTTGTCCTTGTTGGCTTCTGGCCGTCACCAGCTTCCTGTATTCAGTGCAGTGAGTTGTGGTTCCACTCTCACTGTACTCAAAGCTCCCTTAGTCTGTGCCTTCGGGGATCACTGATCTTTTTTCTTTTCTTCCTATTTTTTTTTTTAAATTATTTTATTTTGCTGTTGCTGTTGTTGAGCATATGCACAGCAGAACATGTACCAGTTCAAGTTTCTCCATGTATATAGTTCAGTGACATTGATTATATTCTTGGCACTGGGCAACCATTCACTCCCTCCTTTTCACTCCCTCCTACATCATTAACATAAACTCACTGTCCCCTGAGGTTGCTGTGTGGCTTTTCACATCACCATCGCCCCGCTGTCCGTTTGACCAAATGTAGACAGATTCAGAGAGCATGATGCTGACAATAGACACTCTTTACTAATTCAGCTGAGCTATTGTTTGGTTTTAACAAAACCTCAGGGGATAATTTTAAGGTTTAAGGTTTAAAGATTTTCAGGGATCACTGACCTTAAATTTAGTAGTAAATACCAAATACCAACTCCTATCTAATTTCAAATATCAACTCTCTCCCTTTTAGATAAATAACTTCATATAAATTCTGAGTCTCAATTTTCTCATCTGTAGACATAAATACACCTCCCAGACTTGCTCTGAAAACTGCTTTATAATAATATTATTATTATTATATAATAATAAAGCACACACACCCACACCCACACACAAAACCTCATTGCTGTCAAGTCAATTCTGATTCATAGTGACCCTATAGGACAGAGTAGAATGGCCCCATAGGGTTTCCAGGGAGCAGCTGGTGGATTTGAACTGCTGACCTTTTGGTTAGCAGCCATAGTTCTCAACCACTGCACCACCATGGTTTCCATTGCTTAACACAGCACTTGGCTTTTAGAAAGTGTTCAGTCCGCGTTAACTATTATTAGCCACTGCTGCATTTTTGATTATTGACGTTTGATGTTGGCACAGTGGTGAGGCATTTGGCTGTAAATCAGAAGATTGCAATGAGTTGGAATCAGCTTGATGGCTGCTGGTTTGATGTTTGGTTTTCTTTACCAATGATGTGGAAATAGGCTGGTCCTAGTGCCACAGTTTGGGAGAGTTCACATTTACCTGAGGGTCAGCAGAGTGGTCGCTGAGAGTCAGACACTGGACCCAGTCTGTGTTGACTGAAATCCTGGTTTAACCACTTACTACTGTATGCTACTTGGACAAGTTACCTAAACAGCTCTGTGCCTCGGTTTCTTCATTTATAAAACAGGGATAATACTGACCTCACATGTTTGTTAGGAGGATTAAATGATTTACTATTTGTAAAACACAAAAGAAGTGCCTGCCTTATTGCAAGTGCTGTCTTAAGTGTGTGTTAAAATAATTAGAAGATAAACACACTTAGATATATCAATTATCCCCAATGGATTATGTCAAGGAAATGGTCTGCTGTGTGAATTTGAGAGTTAACTTGGTGATTTAATGCTGTTCACCTGGATACGTTTTCATTTTGCTTTTACAGTCAGTTCTGGCCAATCCATGATAAGGAACCTGGCTGCTGAGAAATTGTCTTTGTAGGTGCAATCTTTGATTCTTTTTCTATTTTCTCTTCCTAAACCTCTTACCGATGTGCCTTTGGGGAAGAACCAATGAAATTGGGTGAATGTACTCTTTTGTTTCCAGCAGTGTGAGTGACTGATGTTTTATTAAGGGATGGGTGGAAAAGCAATGCCTGCAGGAAAGCCTTTTTGCTAAATCAAGGACTTCTGCACACAAATAGATGCAAACTGTTGAAATAGATATTAGCTATTACTACTTACCCAGCTGGAGTCTTCTGGGTTTGGTGCTGCCTCAGATTCACAGTGTGCATTCTCTGTTGTCGTTTCCTCACGGGTTCCCCTTGCCATAATCCTGTGTAGCAATCACTCCCCCAAAGGTCACCTGATGTAGTCGGGTTGGCGTGTGTTCATTAGCACTGTCTTTGAGTTGCTGGACTAAGCTTGCATCATTTATTCTCATTTAACCCTCATAGCAGGTCTTGGTGACTGTCCCATTTTACAGAGGAGGACACTGAAGGTCAGAGAAATGAAGTAACATCCTATGCCTGGTGCCAGGCACCCTCGATGGGCAGAGTCATGTCCTTCCATTTCACTGTATCACATCCTGACTTCCCTGTGCCAGAACCTGTATGTCTTTGCCTGAAAGCTGTCTCTGGACTCTGGCTCTTCGTCTGTGTACAAGCATGTTAGGTTAGAAATGGGGAGGGGGAGGAATGGCACCTAGAATCAGCCCTTAACCAACAACTGGGTAAGTTTGGAGAACAAACATGTCTGAAGCTTGTGTTCTGCACTATCTCCTAGAACTCCCCAGCAGGATTAAACTCTGGTTGCCCAGAGTAATACCTTGATTGATAACTAACTCATCCTTTACAGGCTTTCTTCTCTTCTGTATCTCACTTCCCCTGTCCTTACTGGTATGCCCTGGAATCACCTCTCATAAGACTGTTTACACTTCAGTCATTGTCTTAGGGTCTGCTTCTGGGGTAACTCAGACTAAGACAGTTGCCCCCCAAACAAACAGTAGAACCGCTCCATAGGGTTTCTTGGCTGTAATTTTAGTGGAAGCAAGATCACCAGGCCTTTCTTCCGTGGAGCTGCCGATTGCTAGATTAGCAGCCAGCTGCACCAGCTAGGGACCTTGGCTAACCCCAAAGGGTGGGAGAATGAAGCTGCAACTCTTTAAGTGAAGTCAAGTCTCAAGACGGGAGTTTCAGGCATGAGAATAATGAGAGCACTCATGCAGAGAAGAAGAGAGAACTGAGCCTAGAAGCTCAGTGTATGGCTATCTCTTGGTTTTGCCTGTCCAGCAACTGTTCTTCCATATAACAGCACTTCAGTTTTTCCTTGTGGAAACCTCCTCTCCAAACTCTTAGTCCTTGTGGTTCAGAAGGGGTTAACTGTAATCTTGATTCCAGGGTGAACATGAGATCCTGCCTGGCCAATAAGAATATTCCATCCTCCTGGCTACTGTGATAGGTTTAGGTATGACCCAAGACAGGCCAGTGGTAATGGTACTTCTGCAGAACTTTCAGGAAAGAAGCACTCCCTTGGCCCTGACATACCGGTGGCTAACTTTTGGAAGTAGACTGCCAGGACTTCCTTCCCAGGCACCTTCCAACTCAAACATCCTTCCTTGTGGTTAGCAGCCAAACATGTTCACAGTTTGCACCAGTCAGATATTCTTGTTCAGTGTCAAAGATACAAGAAATTCTCAACAAATGAGATCTCCAGTTCATAGCCCAGGACTGAACCTGAAACATAGCAGGCTCATTGGAGAGTTGGAAATTTCTGAAAACATGAAGGAAAAAAATTGCCTTTGCTGCTTCTTTTGCTACACGTCAGTTAGGAGTGATGAGATCATCATTTCTGTGGAAGGAGGGCCAGGCCCAGCTGGGGGCTGCAGGCCATGCCATCCCTGTGGTGGTTAGAAGTGGTCTTCTCTGATGTCCCCAGGGTGCCCAGGTTGTGTGTCACCAGCACTTGCTGGCCTGTTTGATCTAGCCAAGGCGGCCATGCCCCGCCCGGGGAAGTACCTCATTAAGGTTGGTGAGGGTCTTGTTTCTGCAGAGTTCCAAGGGCTGCCTGGGGCTGCCACATAAGGTGTTCCCCTTTTTTCATTTTGTCTCATTTAGTTGTTGTTGATCTCTACATGCTGTTTCCCCCTCTTCTTGGCTATAGCAACGGGGCATTCTTGGACATTGCTCGTCATTGCCATCAACAACAGCAGCAGAAATCCCTCTGCTTTACTGAGCATTTACTATGTGACAGAACCCTGGTGGCACTGTGCTCGAGAGCTCAGCTGCTAACCAGAAGGTCAGCAGTTTGAATGCACCAGCCATTCCTTGGAAACCCAGTGGGGCGGTCCTACTCTGTCCTGTAGGGTCACTATGGGTCAGAATTGGCTGAGTGGCAATGGGTCTGGTTTTTGGTTTTTAATGTGTGAGCGTGCTAGGCATTTTTTGGTGGGTTCTAGGGCTGTTGCAAGGGTTAAGTATTAGACACTGTGTTTGCAGTGTCTAATACAGTAGCCATACCACATGCTACAAGTGGCTATTTAAATTTAAATCAATTAAAATAAAATAGAATTCAGTTTCTGAATCACGCTAGTGACATTTCAGGTGCTCAGTAGCTAGTGGCTACCATAATGGACAGTGTAGGTACAGAACAGTAGCACCGTTGCAAAGCAGCTTCTCTTGGACAGCTCTTATCTAGAACCCAAACCAGCTGCTGTTGAGTCTATCTGAGTCGTGGCCACTCTGTGTATGTCACAGTAGGACTGTGCTCTTGAGGTTTCCAGTGGTTGATTTATTGGAAGTAAATCACCAGGTCTTTCTCCAGAAGCACCTCTGGTGGACTTGAACGTCTAGCCTTTACGTTTGCACCACCCAGGGCCTCCTGGTGTAGAACAGGGGTCAATAAACTACAGTTTGTGAACCGACTGCTGTTTTTGTAAATAAAGTTTCATTGTAACCCAGCTGCTCCTGTTTGTTTGCTTATTGCCTGTGACTATTTCTGGAAACTCTGGTGGCATAATGGTTAAGTGCTATGGCTGTTGACCAAAGGTCAGTAGTTCAAATCCTCCAGGTGCTTCTTTGAAAGTCTGGGACAATTCAACTCTGTGCTATATGGTCACTAGGAGTCAGAATCAGTTTGACAGCAGCGGGATGGCTATTTCTGCCCTAGAAGGGCAAAGCTGACAGAGAATGAATGACCCACAGAACTTAAAATATTTACTATTTGACCCTTTAAGAAAAGGTTTGTTGACCTCTGGTCTATTACATTTGGGACTAGCACTTGGTGAGTGTCAAGTCAACACTGACTATTATTGTTTGCTATTTATATTGCCCCATTTTGTTCTCCAGATAGCTTTTTAAAGTCAACACAAGTATGCTATCTTCAGGTGTCCCTGGGTGGTACAGATGATTAAGTGTTCAGCTACTAACCAAAATGTTACCAGTTTGAATCTGCCCAGAGCCGTTTTGTAATGAAGTCCTGGCGAGGTACCACTGAAAGAGCGATCACTGAAAACCAAGGAGCACAGTTCTACTCCGGTGCACGTGGGGTCGCTATGAGTTGGAATCGACTCAGTGGCTGCTGGTTACAGGCTTTGTTTTTATTGCTGTCTTCATTCTCAAGGTGAAAAAACTGGGACTGGAATTCTGTATGATAACTTGTAGGAGGTCAAGGCCCTTGCTAGTCTTCTGTATCCCTTAATTCAGTAACTGGAATCGGACTTGGCATATCATAAACATTCGGTGTGTGTTCGTCGGTCCACGAATGGATGAATAAGTCACTTTCCGAACAAACATAGCAGTTCAATTGACTGTATTTTGTAGATTGGAGTCCCTGAGTGGTACAAATGGTTAAATGTTTAGCTGCTAACTGAAAGGTGGGAAGTTCAACAGCCACTTTGAAAGAAAGACCTGTCAGTCTGCTTCCAAAATATCAACCACTGAAAGTCTATGGAGAGCAGTTCTCCCATGGTACAACTGGGGTCTTCATGAGATGCCATCACCTCAATGGCAGCTCATCTGTTTTTACTGGTCCACTTTACAGAGGAGAAAACAGAGGCCCTCCAGAGCGGTGCAGTCACATCAGAAGGTGGCACAGCTGGGGGCAGTGGGGACCTGGGATTCTAGTGGAAGCAGTCTGCATATTTCCCAAGCTTTCCACTCCGCCGCCCTGCCTCCTCTGGTGGCTATCAGCTTAGAGAAAGTGGTGCCACCTCTGTCCCTCCTGCAGTCAGATGTTTGTTTAGCTCCATGCTGCTTTTCTCCAGCTGCTAGCTTCGGGGCTTTGTGGCCCCCTTGGGTTTGAAGCTTTCGTTCAGAGCTGCAGAACCACAGTGCTGTGTTACTGACTCGCTTGAGTCCAAGTAGGTCAGCCAAGTCTGAATGATTTCTCTCTTGGCCACTTCAGCCTATGAGGTTTTGAGTCAAGACCATCTGTGATTTTACACACCACTTAGCAGCAGAACCAAGAGGACCGTGGGGTATCTTCAGCCATCAAACTGGAGGCTGAGTGAAGCTACGCTCTTGAAGCATCTTCTCCGATGGTGTCTCCTGGAGCATTGCTCAAGGTGGTTGCACCTTGAATTAGGTCGGAGACGCGATATATTAGTCCCATTCATAGCTGCTTCAAGTCACTGAGTCCCAGAGTTCTATTGTTTACACTGGGAGTGGCTTCTGTGAGGCTCTGAGGACTAGAGTCTAGCCCTAGAGCCAGCTTGTCATTGCCTAGCTGTTCCCTTCATCATCAGACGTTTGGTTTGCATCTTCTCTGGGTCTAGTGGCACAAACAGTTCAGCCCTTGGCTGCTAATGAAAGGTTGGCAGTTTGAGTCCACCCGGAGATATCTCTGCAGAACGTCCTGGTGATCTGCTTTCAAAAAGTCACAGCTACTGAAAGCTGTATGGAGTGCAGTTCTACCGTGACACACAAGGGGCCACCACGAGTTGAAACCGACTCCATGGCAACTGGTTGGCTTGTGTGGGTCTAGAAGACCTAGATTCAAATCCTGCGTGGCAGCTTCCTGGTCTGTGATCTTGGACAAAGGAGGCCTGGTGGTGCAGTGGTTAAGCCCTCAGCTGTGCACTGAAGGGTTGATGATTTGAATCCAGCAGCTGCTCTGCAGGAGAAAGAGGTGGCAGTCTGCTTCTGTAACGAGGACAGCCTGGGGAACCCTGTAGGGCTGTTTTGCTCTGTCCTGTAGGGTCATTGTGAGTTTTTGAAAAGACAGCCTGGGAACCTGGCTTAAAATTTTATAAAAGGTGACCTCAGCTTCTGTGCTGGTGCCAGTTTCACACTGTTTCTGAGCACAGCGTGGGCCTGACCTGAGAGCCCAAGGGCAGCTGGTTTGCAGATCCTGCTGGGGGACAGTCCACGCGGACTCTGGGAGGAGGGGCAGCTCTGCCCTCCAAACTGGCATCCGCTCTGATTTCAAGGTCTTTGGCACAGAGGGCTCCTACTCCTTCTCCTGGGTGGAGGCTCTTGCTGCCCACAAAGCAGATGCTGCTGCTACGCCGCAGACTGCAGTCTGGGAGTTCAAATAATCCTCTTTTCGCCTTTCCCTTTGGAAGGCAGCCTGGGATTGTCCTGGTCTCCTGCTGCAGCAGAGGGCGTGGGGACTGAAATGACTTTGTGGTGGTTGCTTGAGGGGGGTATAAAGTGGAAGAAGGAGGGAGAGAAAGTGCAGTGGGCTGGGGAAGGAGCCTTTGAAGGCAGAAACTGATCTCTGCTGCCTCAGTCTGTGGAGGTGACGAAGTGGTCTGAAGGCCTGTGTGGGAGGGGTTCGGCATGGGATCGAGGAGACAAAGAAATGGAGGATGTGATGAGGAGCAGTTCTTGGCATTGGGGCTTTGGGGAGTGACAGGATTCCTGAGAAAATGCTCGAAATGCTGGTTTGTTATGAGTGACTACTTGTAAGCCAGGGGCATGTGCCATCATGGGGAGGGGTCTTGCCTCCCTCTCCACCGTTCCCTGTCACCCTTCACCTGCTTGCTTGACCCACTTGCATACATTAATGCTGCTGACCTGGCTGTTGGAGGCCTTTGAGTTGGCATCTGGGAGTCCAAGGAAAACCGTGTGGCAGACTGGTTAAGGTCAGGGACCCAAACTCAACTGCTCTGTCTGTTTTTTAGCAGCTCTATGGCTTTGGCCAAGTTCCTGTCCCTCTCTGAGATCCCATCAGGATCCCAGCAGAAAACTGAAATCACCCTGGCAGCTTCTAGGAAGACAGCTGGATAGAGGAATTTTTCATGGAGATGCGAGCAGGGTTAGGATTACAAATAAGGGGTGTGGGGCATCTAGGGGCTGGCAACAGCGGGAAGCTGTTATCTCTGGGGCAGAATAAGCCAGCAGAGGAAATAGTGTGAGGTTTATGGAGAAATGGGACCAAAGAAGAAGGGACTTCGCAGCAGTGGTCCTGGGAGGACTCAGCTGCTGCTAGAGGAGCATCACCAAGGAAGTGGGAAGAAAGACCCTAGCCTTTCTCCTCCTGTCTTTTGGCCCCACCCACTGGCTGAGCCCATCGGCAGAGCCCAGTTGAAGCCAGAGAGCAGTGTGGATGGGCTGATGGACGCTGTAGGAGACAGGGCAGGGTAGGGATAGATAGTTAAGCACTCCGACAGTATGCTGAAAGGTTGGTGGTTTGAAACTCCCCCCGCCCTCTGCTGTTACAGGAGAAAAGACCTAGTAATCCTCTCCCGTAATTATGATTACAGCCTGGAAACCCTATGGGGTAGTTTGACTCTGTCCTGTGGGCTCCCTATGGGTCAACATCAACTTGATAGCACCTAACAGTAAGTGCTGAGACATACTGGGAATCTCAGGCCAGTCCCAGGAGTCAAATGTGCCAGAGAGAACGGTTCTTTACTTTGTCCTTCCCTGCAATTTCAGTATCTAAGAGATGTTCCCCTCCCTCCCTTCCGATGGGGACCTGGGGTGATTGCCGATTCTTTTGTAGGGAATGTTAAGCGCTCAACCAGCAGAAAGGCTGACATTTTGGAGTCTGCCCAGAGCTGCCTTGGCAGAAAGGCCTGACAATCTCTTCCCAGACATCACAGCCACTAGAAGTCCTGTGAAACACAGTGGTACCCTGAAGCACATGGCGTCGGTGGCAACTGGTTTAGCTCTTGTCTTTGTAAGGGGGACAGGACATAGGTGTAGTGTCTAGTTCAGGGAAAAGACTCTGGAATCCTGAATGTGTTTACTGGCAGATTGCTTTGCTTCTGTGCCTCACTTTCCTCATCTTGAAAATGGGGATGTTAGCAGTTCCTCCTTCTTCGGGCTGGGAGGATTAGATGAGTTTATCCGTGTGAAGCATTTAGAACAGTGCCTGACAACTGGCACACATCCACAGATGTTTGCTGTATTAGTCTTACTGTAATGAAACCTATGAGAGCTGGAACTCCACGGGAATGCCTTGTTTTTCCGGGTCTCGTAAGTTATCCACCTTTGATGGGGTGTAGTCACCACTTTTTTCTCTCTCTCTCTCTCTGTTTAGTGGAAAATATTCACATTTTCCACCTCTGACAGGTTCCCAATTTACACAGGTTCCAGCTTTCAGAGTTGTTTTTTTTTTGCTGTAATTAGCACCACGGGTCAGCTCTGAGCAAAGCGGACTGTTGTCAATAGAAAAATCCCCACTGGATGGAGTCCATCCCACCTGTCCTCTTGGGACTGTCATTGATCATGTCATTACTTCTCATCCTCCCACAGATATGATATTTCAGGGATTGATTGATGTGTGTGTGTGTGTGTACGTGGGGAAGGGTGGGCCTGTGCCTGACTCTGGGGACAGAGTGCTTTGTTATGCAGAAGAGCTTGCCTGTCATCCCACTACGGGCCCCTTCTTTGAAAAGTTCTAGCTATTTTTGAGCCCTCATGGCTCACACGTTCCCTTCTACATCATGTCAATGCCAGCACAGAAAAATTGGAACCTTTTGGCAGAGTATAAAGCGAAAGAGATTTCAAAGTGCATGGAGGATGAGTGTTGCTCGAGTGACAGGGTATTAAGACGTGACAAGAATGCTGATTCTAGAGGCTGCAGGCAGCTTATGTGTTTGTATTTAACCTTGCTGGCTTTTCAGAGAAATCAGAAGTGGTGCTGAAGGTCAGTGCTGTCTCTAGGGAAGCAGCAGAGGGGAGTAGCCCTCACCCCGATGCCCACATCCAGAAGATCACAAAAAGATGCAGGAGTGGAGTAGGTGACTTACCCATGGCAAAACCTGAGCGCTGATGCTCTGGGTTTGGGCAGAGATGCACTCAGGGATGGGGCACGAGTGTCAGTGCTGGCTACCTGGGAGCCTGGGCATGGTGTGGCTTAGCAGCCTGACGTGCACCCTGCCACGGGAGCCAGACTGTGTGGAAATGTGGACGTGAGAGCAAAGGTACCAAAGCCTCACTGTTTGTACACTGGCCTGTCTTTTCTGTTCATCCCAGAGAAGTCCCCGAGTGGACACATGGCCAGCATGCTTGGCTGCTAACCAAAAGGTTGGAGGTTCAAGTCCACAAAAAAAGAATTGTAGAAGAAAGGTTTGTAGATCTACTTCTGAAAAATTAGTCATTGAAACTCTATGGGACACAGTTCCGGTCTGCTAGGCATGAGATTGCTGTGAGCTAGAACTGACTCAAGAGTAACTGGTTTTTGGGTGATCATCCCTGAAAGGCAGACTGTCTTTGGAGAGAGGCAGTCCTAAATTCAAATGTCCTGTGTCCCCTACCACCCTTACTAGCTCTTTAATCTTTGGCAAGTGACTGAACCTTTTTGAGCCATCACACCCTAATTTGAAGTGAATTACTACTGGCCTTACAAGGTTACAGAAGCCCTGGTGGTATAGTGATTAAGTGCTATGGCTGCTAACCAAAAAGTCAGCAGTTCAGATCCACCAGTGCTCCTTGGAAACCCAGTGGAGCAGTTCTACCCTGTCCTGTAGTGTTGGAATCAACTTGATGGCAGTGGCTTTTTTTTTTTCCCCATAAGGTTGTTAGGAGACTAAGAGATCATGGAGTTTCAGGGCCCTTGGGACTTAAAAAACATTTGCTGAGCTGCTTTACTGTCTTTAATTTTCACCATAATCCTAAGGGGAGGATTAGCAGGTAGCAGTCACATTTCACAGATGAGGAGACTGAGGCACAGAGAGGATGAGTGACTTATGAATGACCACATAGGTGGTGAGTACTGGAGTTGGACCAAAACCTGGATCTTAGAATTCCTCTTCTGAGGAGATAGTATATCTGCTTAGGACTTGACTCACCTCTGGAGTCGCTTGGCAGGTTTTGTCAGCCTCTTAAGTCTCTTTTTTTCTGATATGTAAAATTGGTGAATAGTAATAGACTTGCCTTGTGTGCTTTCGTGAGGACTACAGGAGATAAGCCTATGAAACAGTTAGTGTGTGCTTGGGATAGTAAACACTCAAGAGAGTATTAGCTGCTATTGTGGATAATAGTATTAGTAGTAATAAGGAGGCTGGGTACCATAGTGGTCAAGTACTAGGCTGCTAACTGAAAGGTCAGTTATTCAAGCCCACCAGCTGCCCCTCAGAAGAAAGATGTGTAGCAGTCAGCTTCCATAAAGATTACAGCCTTGGAAACCCTACAAAGCTATCCTCCTCTGTAGGGCTGCGGTATGTTAAAATTGACTCTGTGGTACAGTAGTAGTAACAATGTGGTAGTAGTAGCAATAGGGGTGGCAACAACAATAATAGTGTGATTGTATCACCCCAAACTCATGCTGGTGGTTTTGGTTTGTGAGTGTCAGCTCAGGGAGCATTTCAGATCTTCTCTTAGCTCTTTTTCTCCCCTTTGTGAAGGATGGGTGCTTGTTTTTCTCCATCTGGTGTAACATCGTCACCACCCTTCTTCAGACCCTCTGCCCTATCTGTGTCCCAGGAGGAAGGTCCCTTGTGGACTGTGTCCTCTGGGCACTTCTGGCTGGCTGTTTTTTTTTCTGGGTTCAGCCAGTGAGAGGGGATAGCAAGAGCCTGGAGCGGGGAGGAGAGTGAGCTCAGTGTATTTTCAGGTGTATTTTTACCGCCAGTTGGCTCCTGCCCTTCCTCTCTGGCTTTCTTCTGCAGTGACAGCTCCTGCTGAGTAGGACCACTTCCATGATTCCACCTCTGGGTGGTTATTACACTTTGTCATTAGGGTATACCTTTAGCCTTATGGCTGGCAACAGTTTTCCACAGTTGCTAATGTCTTTAATTGAACATCTAGGGTGAATGCCATTTCTTGCTGGGTCCTGAAAGGACACAGAAATCTATTTCTAAGGAATGCATTGGTTTGTTTGCATTTTAAAAAGTGAAATGGTGCAACCACTTTAAAAAACAGTTTGACAGTTTCTTTTAAAGTTAAACATAGAATTGCCATATGACACAGCAGTTCCGCTGCTAGGTATGTGCCCAAGTGAAGTTAAATTATATGCCCACACAAAGGCTTATAAATGAATGATCATAGCGGTTTTACTAGAATAGCCAGAAACAACTCAAATATTCCTCACCCAAACCAAAACTACTGCTGTCAAGTCAATTCTGACTCATAGTAACCCTATAGGACAGAGTAGAACTCCCCATAGGATTTCCAAAGCTGTAATCTTTACAGAAGAAGAAGCCTTCAGTGTAGATTATGCTTCAGCATAAAGAAAACAAAAATCCTCAAAAGCAGGCTAATAAACAACATCGTGATAAACAAAGAAAATACTGAAGTTGTCAACCATATCATTTTATTTAAATCCACAATCAGTGCCCATAGAAGCAGAGATGGGAAGTCAAATGAGGCATTGGGCATATTTGCTGCAAGAAACCACTTTCAAGTGTCAAAAACAAAGATGTCACCATGAGGACGAAGGTTCGCCTGACCCAGGCCATGGTGTTTTCAGATGTCTCACATTGCTTGCAAAAGTTAAATGGTGAACAAGGAAGGCTTCAGAAGAACGGATGCCTTTGAATGCTGGTGTTGGCGAAGCATATGCAATATTGCTTGGACTGTCAGAAGAACAAGCAGATCTGTTGTGGAAGAAGCACAGCCAAAATGCTCCTTAGAAGTGAGGGAGGTTTGTGGGTTCGAACTGCTGACTTTTGGGTTAGTAGTTGAGCACCTTAACCGCTGTGCCACCAGGGTTCCCCAGTATCTATCAACAGATACGTAAATAAACTGTGAAATAACCACAAAATGGACTATACTACTCAACAATGAAAACAAACTAAGCTTTGATTCTGGAAACTACATGAGGAGTCTCAAAAACATTGCTATGAGTGAAAGAAGGGAGACAGAAAATGGTGTATATACTGTAGGGTACCGTTAACCTGTATTACAGAGAACAGATCAATGATGACTAAGGGCTGAGGGCAGAGGGGGTGGAATTCATTTCAAAAGTGTACAAGGGACATTTGGGGTGATGGAAATGTTCTGTCTTGAGTGATGGCAGTGACATCAGTGTAATACAATTGTCAAAACTCATCAAGCTATACATCTGAAATGGATGTATCTTCTTGTGTTAAATTATACATCATGAAATTGATTAAAACTTTTATTTGGTTTATTATTTTAAAATGTTAGGAAAACACGGAATTATTAAAAAGAACAAATAAAGCCCTGAAGCTCTTTTAAGTAGAGGAAACAACCACGAGTCAACATTTCACATTTCCTTCCAGTCTTTTATATGTGTGTGTGTCTGTGTGTGTGTGTGCGCGTGCCTAGGTTTTTCTCCCTCTGCTGTCATATTTAATAAAAGAAAGCAAGCAGGTGAAAAGCCTCCATCATGAGGATTTCACTCATGACCTTACTGCACCTCAGGGCACCCAGAAAGATGGTGAAAGGTTTTTTGTTTTGTTTACCCACAATTCTTTGGGAGAAAATCAAAATGTTGTGTCTGGTGAAGTTGAAACATTGAAGGAAGGGTTAGGGAATGTGGTCATTGCCTTCAAATTACAGCCAGTCAGTTAAATATTGCAGACCGGAGTGACTATTGTCTGGTGCCTGGTGACACAATGATGAAGAACTTGCCTCCTAGCCCAAATGCTGTCAGCTTGAATTCACCAGCTGCTTCCTGGAAACCCAGTAGAGCAGTTCTCTGTCCTGTAGCATTGCTGTGATTCAGAATTGACTTGATCTCAAGTGGTTTGGTCTGGTTTTTTGGTGGGGTTACTATTATGTGTCAGGAACCCTGGTAGTGCAGTGCTTAACAGCCAGGCTTCTGACCAAAAGATTGGCAGTTCAAATCTACCAGCTGCCCCTTGAAAACTCCATGGGATGGACAGTTCTACTCTGTTCTGTAGAGTCACTATGAGTCAGGACTGACTCAATGGCAGAGAGTTTGCTTTTTTGATTATGTGTCAGCTGTACAGATATAGTAGTGAACAAAACAGATTGGATTCTTTTGCTTTAGTGGAGACGGACAGCTAGCCACTGCTGTTGAGTTGATTCCGACTTACAGCAACCCTGTAGAACAGAGTAGAAATGCTCCATAGAGTTTCCGAGGACCACCTGCCAGATTTGAACCGTTGACCTTTTGGTTGGCGGATGTAGCACTTAACCACTCTGCCACCAGGGGTTTCTTACTGGAGATGAAGGTATGCTTAGTAGTAGTGACAGCAATAAGAATACCAGTAGCTAATATTTATGGGATACTTACTACATGGCAGTCACTGCAGTAGAGTTCCTTTAATTTGTATTTTCCTGTTAATATTGAAAATATAAAAAGGACATATTTTGAAGAAGATCATTGCTAAAAAGATGCAACAAATCATTTAAGCACAGTAGAAATCAATATTTGGTGGTTATAAGGTGGAGGGGGCAGGAAGGAGAGGGATTTTTTACAAATTAGATAGTGGTTAGGATTCGGGATGGGTATAGGATGTGACAGCACGCACTAGAAGTCAGATACCCACAACTACTCAACTTCAAAACCAAATTGTCCCCTTGATGTGGACCACCTCTTTGGAAGAACAGAGAAATGGGATCTGGGATAGGGGAGCCATGTTCTCATGGGACATCCAGACTAATTGGGATACCCAAGATTTTTCTCTCTCTTTCTCTCAAGATATCACTGTGTATACCACCTGGGTGAGTGGCAACTGGAGTCTTAAAAGCTAGCAAGCTGCCATCTAAATAATGCCAAACGGTCCCAATCCACCAGGACCTGGGACAAATGGAGGACATTGAGGACAGGAGAAAAATATGAGCCCACCAGATGGAAGGGGCCATATGAGACACAGCTTGCTTCAGCATGGGACGAAAAGAACTAGGTGGTGCCTGGCCACCACCAATGACAGCCCGGATAGGGTACGTGGAATGGAGCTTTGGACTTAGCAGATGGTGGAGTTGAGGGCAGAGTTAGAATTCTACCAAAAGACCACACTTGATGGTTCTTCTGAATAGGGGGCCCTCTGGGAGCATGGCCCCTGGACTGTGTAACGCCAAACTGCATCCAGCACCAGGGCCAGCTCCCTAGACAAAGACTGAGCTGGACCGTATAAAACAGAGGGTGATACATGGAGGTGAACAAACCTTTAAAAATGTACACGGGGTTGTCTGAGGGATGCTTTGCTGGAGCCAGTTGGTTGGGTGAGAAGGGCCAGGCCTTCATCAAACAGTCACAGGAAGTTTTGAATAAAAGGGGAAGCATGCTGTTATGTGGGCAGAGGGGGGTGGCAGCTAGAATAGCAGTGAAAGTTCTGGGTGTTATATGGCAACATGATATAGACTGTAAAATTGTTCTTTAATTCACAGTAAAAAGAAAACATATATATACACAACAAAACATACAGTGGTGCAACAGTTTGCACACGTACCATTTAGTGATATTGACCACACTCTGTGAGTGGTGCCCTCCTTTTCCAAATTGTTCCTTCCCCATTAGCATAGACTCACTGCCCCCTCTTGAGTCGCTATTGTCCGTTTGACCCCACGCCGATAATTGTTTCAAAGAACACAGTGCTCAAGGCAGGGGGTCTTTATTAATTAAGCTAAACTATGGTTTGGTTTAAAGAAAACTACAGGAGATCTTTTTCAGTTTAGGGTTTAAAGAGTATCTCAGAGCCATAGTTCTGGGAGCTCTGGTAAAGTTTTTCATGTGTTATTGTGTTTAATCCTCCAGCAACTCTGGGAGTTAGGTACCCTTTTGTTGTGCTATGTCAGTATATCCCCACGAAGGTGGCTTAGAGGACCTCAGTCAAATGAGCGTGTCAAGGAAGAAGGTTAAACCCAGTCTGTGGGTCAGGGAAGACTGAGCGCCAGTGATGTTGACGCTGAGATGTGAAGGATGATGACAGGAGTTAGTTACATAAAAGGCAAGCTTTAGAGAGTCACAGACAGTGGCCATCTTTTCACCTAGGCCAGTGGCCTGGTTTTGTGTGCTAGTTAGATGTCAAATGTGACAGAATGGTGATTGGAAGTGAGTGATGGTGGTGAGGAATGGATCAAGGGTGCCTCGAGGGGTCACCGATGCAGGGAGAAGAAGGAAGGCAGGCACATGAACAAGAAGAATCTGATTTGAGGCACATTCAGTTTGATGGCCAAGTGATGAGGAGCAGGTGGATTTGTGAGCATGGAACTCAGGGGACAGAAGGATATACAAACTGGGGAGTCTTCAGAAGGAGTAGGGCTGCTGAGGTCATGTGGATGGACAAGGTTGCCTGGGGAGAGAGCATCTATTGGTAAGAGGCTAATACCTGGAGGACAGTGTGGAGGATCTCCAATAGATGAGAGTTGGGGAGAATGGGAAGAGAAGGATGAACCAACAAGAAAATTGAGGCCGTAGCAGATAGATCAAGAAGTTAGGGGGACACAAGACTTCTGCACAGGACTTCATTCCATTACAGTTGTTCTTAGGAGATGGGGATCCACTAGTCCTGGAAGTGTTCCATGAAAAGCTTGAGAATCATCTTTCAGGGATGTTGTGGGAGAGATACAGGTATGGCTAGGGCATTGGTATGCAGTGCGATTGATGTCTTTGAGTTGGTTAGGGTTCTTTGGTGGCTAGTGTTGTGTTCTTAGCTGTCACCGTGCTGGCTCTGACTCATGGCAGCCCCATGCACAATGGAATGAAACACTGCATCATCCTGTGCTATCCCCATGATTGGTTGTGGTATGGACTGTTGTGATCTATGGAGTTTTCAGGCACAGAGTTTTGGAAATAGATTTTTTCCATCTGAGTCTGGAAATGCTGTTGCAACCTGTTCAATGTTGTAGCATCATGCAAGCCTCCAATGACAGCTGAGTAGTGACTGCATCTGAGTGTGTTAGCTGGGAAGTGAGCCTGGTCTCTGAAATGTTGCCTGATCCCATGCTATCCCCACGATCACTGGCATGCCCATGTCCCTTATTGCAGCCACCAAGTATTTTTGAGTACTTCCCCACCTAGAAGTCTCATCTTACAACACCCTATCAGACAGTATTCTGTTGTGATCTATAAGATTTTCACTGCCTAGTTTTCAGAAGTGGATGGCTAGGCCTTTTTTCCTAGTCTGTCTTAGTCTAGAAGCTCCCCTGCAGTCTGCCCGCCATGAGTGACCCTGCTGGCATTTGAAATTTGGCTTCCAGCATTATGAGAACATGTAAACCACCACAGTAGGACCAAATGGAAGATGGGTGGTGGTCTAGGAATTTAGGTGGCTCTTCTAAGTAGTGGACGATCTTCTCATGGAGAGACTATTAGGATGAATCAGTTCCATCTATTTTCCACCCTGAGTCTCTCTGCCCCAGAAATAAATTCCGAGAGTCTCATTGGCTGATGAAGTCAACTCTGGCCAGGGGAGAGCAGGGCTCCTCTACTGACAGCCCCACCAAGACGCACACAATTGGGGAAGGAAGGCTTCTCAAAGAAAAATCAAAATGCCAGTTACAAGATGAAGGAGGAGTGAGTGCTGGGCATGCAAAACCAACAGATGTCCACTGTGGAGATCTCCAGGGCTCTATTTTTGATTTCATGATTTTTGCAACATTCACATAGCAGGCCAACCGTCCTTGTGGAGTTGTTACTAGGGTTTCAGTTGCCAGAGAATTCAACTTTCTCAGTTTGCTTTTTAGAGTGGGTTTGGGAGACTGGGATTGACATAGATTTATTTCTGGGCTTCAAGTCATTTAGCTCTGGAGGCACAAGTTGGCAGACGTGACTTTTTGTCACATCAAGAAAGGGCCTTCTGGCCATGTGGCCCTTCTTCACTGTCGATAGTAGGATGCTGGTAGTAGGCAGATGGAATAAGTCACTGTTGCATCAGTGGGGCAGATTTGCCGATCCTCAAGGCACTTACTGAAAAGAAACCTGAAGAGTAGTCACCCATGGGTGCATGAGACCTATGAACTCTCATATCTCCTGCTACTTTCTCTCACCTGAACAAGCTTTGAGGAGCAGCTGTCTTCATCAAGGGCTGAATTATCTAGAGGGATTAAGAGAAGGGGAAAACACAGTATCTCAACTTGCCTCAACTCACTAGTATGGATAGATTCAATTGAGCCCTGCTGCTACCACATCCCACAACCCATCTGTCAGTTTATGCTACTGTGGTGGATTGTGTGTTACCGCGATGCTAGAATTGATGCTGGTATTTCAAATACCGGCAGGGTCATCCGTGGTGGGCAAATTTCAGTGGAGCTTCCAGACTAAAACAAACCAGAAAGAAAGGCCTGGTGGTCTATTTGCATAAGTTAGCCGATGAAAGCCTTATAGATCACAACAATGTTATCCTACACACATGCTTTGGATACATCAGGAAAGATCAAATGCTGGAAGAGGACATGTTTGGTGAATTTGAGGGCCAGAGAGGGTGAAGGAGACCCTTGATGAGATGGACTGGCACAGAGTGGTACTGATGGACTCAAGCACACTGGAGATTGTAAGGATGATGCAGGATGGGACAATGTGTTTTCTGTTATATGTAAGGTCTCTATGAGTCAGCGGTAACTCAGTGGGTAGCTAACAATCTATCTACCACCAGGTCTCTAAATAAAGAAGAAAAGAGGCCAGTCTACAGGAGTACATGAGACAGGAAAAAATAAGTGATCCCTGCTGCTCAACCTTCAACTTTTCACCTTAGGTTAATTAGTCAGAACTCCTTTGGTTACAAGGGTTAAAAACCCGACTCAAGTTGGTTCAGGCAAAGGCATTTATTGGCTTATACAGAAAAAGTCCACAGGCATTCCCTTCAGGGATGATTGGATCCAGGTGCTTCTCTGTGGTGATCAGATATCTCTTGACTCTGTAGTTTCCTGTGTTAGCTTCAATTTCAGAAAATCATTTCCTTTGTAATGACGGAGATGGTTGGCACAGACTCATTGCCTACCCGCTTAGCAACTCTGCTGGAAAATAAATCCTCTGTCCTAGTAATTCCAGTGGAAGTCCAAAAGCTGATTCTCACGGTGTGACTTGAGTTAGGTACTCATCCTTAAACACATTCTGTGGTCTGGGGTTAGGGCAGCCTTATGTGACTCATGTGAACTCTGAATCACAGATGAGTGACTCTGCAGTAGAAAGTTGGAGTCTTTCATGAAGGAAGAGTGTGAAGGATGGTTGCCAGTCAGGCAACAAAAAGAGAGACCTAGTGTTGGCTCTTGGTTCAGGCCTGGATCATCTCCTGGTCCGAACACTCTAAGGCTCGTGTCACTGGTAGGGGAAGAGATGTTATTGTTTCCTCTTGACCATGGCCTTATGTCCTGCTGCTGCCATCTTCAGGGGATGGATCAAAAGGGGGAGCCTGTGGAGTCAAGAACAGTTTCCATGAGTTATCCACAAAAGTAGGATTTTTGTAGCTGTCCTTGCCTGTGACCATGATTGGATCTTCTAAGTGTTTTGCTCCCAAGTGGGGCCAGCTCAGTGGGTTTCTTTACCCCAGAGCTGTTATAGCTGGGGAGAGGGGAGGGAGAATCTTTCTTCTCATTAGTTTATTTTCTACTGAGGCCTATTATTTACTTCTTGTTGGCTAAACTCCTTTGTCTTGCTTAGTCAAATAAGCCTGATAACATTATAACCTAAAGCGTTCCCTTCCTGCCCTTGCTGACCATTGCAGGGTTATTGCTTGGGATTTTTTTTTCCTCCATAGGGAAAAAATGTGGCTGTCCATAAATAAAGGAAGTTTACTCTCACTTCTTCCTCTTCTCTTACAGAAGGAAATAATCACTGACAGAACTTTGTCTTCTGTAAGACTGGGTGTCATGGATTGGATTGTATCCTGCTAAAAATGTCTGTAGCCATTTGGCTAGGCCGTGATTCCCAGTATTGTCTGATGTTCCTCTATGCTGTAAACCCTGCTTCTTTGATACTTATGAGGCAGGTTGGGCGGCAGTTGTGTTGATTGTGTATGATTGTATTGTGCCTTGAGGCAGTCTTTTGAGATATAAAAGAAAAGCTAGCAGACAGATTCCGGGACCTCATACCACCAAGAAGCAGTTCCAGGAGCAGAGGGCATCCTTTGGCAAGAACCCAGAGTCCCTGCATCTCAGAAGCTCCTAGTCCAAGGGAAGACTGATGACAAGGGCTTGGCTCCATGGCCAACAGAGAAAGCCTTCCCCTGGAACTGAAGTCCTGAATTTAGACCGTAGCCTACTGGACTGTGACAGAATGCATTGCTCTTGTTAAACCCATCCACTCAGGATGTTTTTGTTAGAGCAGTACCAGATGACTAAGACAGTGGGTCAACAAGATAGCCCACACATAGACTGCAGTAAGTTGCAGCTGTGAAAATGGAATGAGGTCATTTCTCCTACTGTTGAGATGGAATGGGCTCCTGCCTGTGTTCAGTGGGAGAGAAGCACGTGGCAGGAAGTGTGCAGGGCAGGGATGCTCACACCCTGCAGCCCATTAGGATCGCCTGGGGAGCTGTCTAAACTTACAGATACCATGAGTCCTGCCCCAGACCAATTAAATCAGAGTCTCCAGGGTGAGGTCTGAACACTGATTTGCTTTCAGAATTCCCCAGGTGGCTCAAATGTGCCACTAGGATTGAGAACCAGTGGGTATAAAATATATGTCATTGGTGCAAAACCAAAAGGGACATAGACATCACATCAAGAACTAGAGAATATCGCCCTCCGTGTGCTTTTCTCTGCAGAGAATCTTTCTTGGAGGAGGCACAGGATATTGAAAGGAGTCGTTTCCTCTGGTAATTGGGAGTTAAGCTGATTCTCAACTGTGTACTCATTTGTAAAGCTTGATTTTTTTTTTTTTAAGCTATAAGCATAGTCAACGCCACGCAAGCAGGGCTGTGAGATACCCCTTTGAGCTCAGACAGCTTGTCTGTGTTGGGGCCAGCTGCTCACTGACTGACACATCCTGTCACACCGCCCCTGTCCGCAGCTGCCTTCCTTTTGACTCAGCTGTGATGAGCAACTTCTGAGTGTGGGAGTGACCAAAAGAGCCCATTCATCCATCATCCATTCATTCACGTAGTTTTACTAAGAATTAGATAAAAGCCAGGTATGTGCTCGTAGTACGTTCATCTCATTAATCTCAGACTCCATGTGGAGTAGGAGGTCTTACCCCATTCTGTGTTTGGGGGCTGTTCTAGCTCAGAGATAATACATGACCGGTGGAAGCTACTGAGACAGAATGGACAATTCTGACTGAGTCTGTAAACTGGTGGCACACGTGCGTATGTGAGGGAACAAGTAAAACACATGATAGAAAGGGAGGGTCAGTGAGCCTGGCTGCCAAATGGGGCAGTAGAGTGGCAAAAGAGGAGGGTAAAGTTAGACTGTGGTTGTACTGAGGTTGGATGTTAGGTTAAGGTATTTGAACTTTATTCTTTGGGCCATTGCTGTTCAATAGAGCTTTTGAGGATGATGGAAATATCTTGTAGCTGTGCTGTCCAGTCTACCTGTGGCTGTCATATACTTGCAATGTGGCTAGTGTGAATGAGGAACTCGGTTTTAAATTTATTTAATTAATTTAAGCTTGAATGGCCACATGTGGTGAGTGGTTACCTTGTTGGACGGGGCCACTCTTGGCCACAGGGAGCCAGTAAAGACTGGAGCAGGGGGATGTAATCAAAGCTATGTTTTTAGAGGATGAATTTGCCAGGAATGTGTAGGTTACATAGAGATGGGGAGGGGAGTTGGTAGGAATAATATTGATTTATAATATCAAGGAGGAGGCCTGGTGGTGCAGAGGTTAAGAGCTTGGTTGCTGATCCAAAGGTTGGCAGTTGTAATCTACCACTGGCTCCTCAGAAAACCTCTGGGGCTATTCTACTTTGTCCTGTAGGTTTGCTATAAATCAGAATTGGCTTAACAGCAGTGAGTTTGGTTTTAGTTTTATAATATTGAGGAGTCCTGGTGGTGCATTGGTTAAAGTGCTCAACTGCTAATGGAAAGGTCAGTGGTTGGAAACCACCAGTGACTCTGGGAAAAAGATGGGGCAGTCTACTTCTGTAGAGAGTTACAGCCTTGAGAACCCTATGGGATCACCGTGAGTTGGAATTAACACAAAGACAGTGGCCTTGGTTGATTTTTTGGCTTAGCATCTGTTAGGCATTTAACTGTGTATGGACTTGATGCTAATATTAACTCTTTTAGTTCTTTGATTGACTTTATGGGGAGGACACAGTTTTATCGCTATAGTACAGACCCAACAGTGAAGACCAGGTGGAGCATCCAGGCTGTCTGACTACAGAGCTTTCACTGGGTGCCCCGTCATCCTCCAGGGAAGTAATGACTCTTCATGAAGAGCTCACTTGGTGCAGGACACTGCTGCCCGCACTGCTGTATGACACGTCATTGAGTTTTCCTGTGACATCAGTATATTACCTCCTTTACAGTGAGATATGAAGGCAGACTGACTGGAGGTGAGGAGACCAGCTAAGATGTTATTGCAGAATTCCGTGCCTGAGTATCTGAAGGCAGTTGAGGTGGAGTCACTGGGGAAGGTCAGGAGGATATGGTATAAAAGATGCTGTGAAGGAAGAATCAGTAGGATTTAGCAACTGAGTGAATGGCGGGGGTGAGGAAAGTGGAGGTGGTTTTCTTCTGGAACAGTCAGATGAATGACAAACAAATGGAACTGTGCTCTGGGAGCTGAGAGTGTGGGCTCCGGAGGATGGCTTGGTTTCATACACAGACTCTGCCACTGACTAGCTGAGGGATCACAGGCAAATTGCTTCTCTTCCAGCATCTGTATCCTTACTGATATGATGGAGATCATAACGTCTTCCTTATAGGAGCATAATGAAGCTGAGTTGAAGTCATGGATATGAGGGCTGTTAGCAGACTCAGATACTATGAGGCCAGGTGTTGGGGGGAAGTGGTGGCCAGACTTTGCTGCTTTCAATCATGGAGATGGTTCCCCTCATCTTGAGTGCTAGGCAGAGTTGAATGCAGCTAAGCCCCAGGTCAGCCATGACCTGTGAGGAAAGAGAGATCCTCCACAGTCATAGTGGAGACAGAATTTGCATGCTGGAGGCGCCCAGTCATGTGACCCTGCCCACCAATAACTTTGCATGTGTTATCTCGTTTGAGCTTCATAACAGCCCTGTGAAAGGGGGTACTTCGGTCATGCAAAATTTGCTAAGAAAATGGAAGCCCAGATAGTCATAATAATAGGGTTTTCAGCTTCTAGGTGGTGGAATGAGAATGGGAACTGAAGTCTGTCTGATTGCAGAGACCAGATTTGTAATTGGCTTGTCTCTTGACGGCACTCTCATTTGGGGCATCTGGAAAGAGATGAGGGCAGAGAAAAGTTGCTGAAGGCTTTTCTCTTTCTTCTTCTACCACACATATCTGTAGCCAGTGTTGGAATTTCTGTCTCAGGTTGATGTGAATTTAGGGGCTAAGACTCCTTCCCAAGGATTCGTTTTCCACTGTAGAGTCCACTGAGAGTGGGTAGGAGGATCAACCCCAGTGAGAAAAGAAATGAAAATTCCGATGACTTACTCTTCTGGGAATGCAATAAATAAATTATAGTGGTTAGAGCTGAGAGTTTGGTGGTGGAATTCGGTAGTAAGCAGAGAGTTGGGGTCCCAGTGCTTTCTTGAGGGTAGATGCTCCAGACATGTCTTTTGGAAGAGACTCCTGGGCCTTTGATTATGACTGTTGCTTCTGAGATTAACTACATGTTTCTGATCCTTGGCTGGTGTATTAATTTCCTATCACTGCTGTAACAAGTTACCACAGACTTAGTGGCTTGAAATTATACAAATTTATTACTTTATCATTCTGAAGGTTAGAATTCTACAGATGTGTTATACAGGGCTAAAGTCATGGTCTCAGTAAGGCTGCATTTCTTCTGGAGGCTCTAGGAGACAATCTGTTCCTTGCCTTTTCCAGTTTCCAGAGACCATCTATATCCCTTAGCTAACGGTCCTCCAACCGTCACTTGGGACCTCTGTGTCTGTCCTCCTATCCCCTCTGTGACTCTCTTGCCTCCCTCTTTATAAGGACTATGTGATTACAGTGGCCTCAACTGGATAATCCAGTGTAATCTCATATGTAAAATGACATATTCACAGATTCCAGAGATTAGGACATGAGCATCTTTGGGGGCCATTATTTTGACTATCACTGCTGGCATGTGACCTCTGTGGCCTTATGTGTAATAAAGGAAAGGTGAAGGTGGACACAGCTTGGGATCTCCTTCTTTAAAAAAAAAACAGAACAAAATAAAACCTACTGCCATCTAGTCAATTTCAAGTCAGACTGGCCCTGTAACACAGAGTAGAACTCTGCCTCATGGGGTTTCCAAGGCTGTAAATCATTATGTAAGCTGGCTACCACATCTTTCTCCCAAGGAGCCACTGGGACATTGAAATTGCTGACCCTCCATCAGCAGCTGAGTGCTTAACCACTGCGCCACCAGAGCTCCTATTTCCAAGTTTCTAGGAAATATTCCGAAAACTAAAAATAAGCTTGATTCTCATCCCTAAGCATTGTGTGATGCTAACCAAGCGTGACTGCAGGCTGGATTTAGACAGCTGTAGGCTGCCAGCCCTCAACCTCTGCCGAGCAAGGAGTTATTGAATAAATCATAAGGCATCGAGGAATTCTGGGCTCTTAACACATACCTGTTTGAAAGTAGAACCTGGTACATTTTACAGCAGCTCAGTAAATACTGCCTCCTCTTTAGGAAAGCTGGTCTAGCCTGAATTTGCCAAACAGAAATGAGGGGGTGTTTATTTGCATCACAAAAGGATTTAGTTTGTTTCTTTAAATAGCCAGCTCTACTACTGTCTTGAAAGTGTTTTGGTTAACAGGGAATTTGATTTGCACAACTTCTCAGAAACACATTGTGTAAAACAACTACCTCTCCCCAGAAGCTAATCAACTTTCCAAACTGTTTCCAGCTTTTCTTCCCTGTAGAATAGGCACAAACTCTGGTCTAGTCACTCAGTGTGTTTATTCCTCACTGTAGGATTATAAGAAACACTGGTGGTGCAGTGGTTAAGAGCTATGGCCAGTAACCAAACAGTTGGTAGTTCAGATCTACTAGGTGCTCCTTGGAAACCCTATGGGCAGTTCTACTCCATCCCGTAGGGTTGCCATGAGTCAGAGTCAACTTCACAGCAGTGGGTTGGGTTGGGTTTGGTAGACTGCAGGGAGCCCTAGGGACACCCTGGTGGTGTAGTGGTTAGGTGCTACAGCTACTAACCAAAAGGTCAGCAATTCAAATCCACCAGGCAGTCCCTGGAAACTCTATAGTGCAGTTCTGCTCTGCCTATAGGGTCGCTAGGAGCTGGGATCAACTCTACGGCAGTGAGTTTTGGGTGGCACCATGGTTAAAGTGATTGCTACCTGAATGGTCAGTGGTTTGAAACTGCCAACTGCTCGGAGGGAGAAAGATATGCCGGTCTGCTTCCATGGAGATTTATAGCCTTGGAAATCCTGCCGGTTGCAATGAGTTGGAATTGACTTGATGGCAGCGGGTTTTTTTTCTATAGGAAGGGAATGTTTATTTTTATGGCTGATTGAAAGGCTGCCTGAAAGGACGTTTCCAAACACGGCTGATGCATTTTGTTTTTTTAATTGAGGTGAAAATAAACATGACAAAGCATATGCAAATCCAACTGTTTCTAGGTGTGGAATTCAGCAACGCTGATTACATCCTTCGTGCTGAACTACCATGCTTGCTCTCCTTTTCCTAATTATTCCACCACCGTTAACAAATTCAACGCCCCCTAAGCAAATGCTTCCCCTGTCTCTTCTCTCCTAACCCTGGCCATCACTAATAATTTTTGGTTATACATTGGTTTATCGCATATAAATGAGATCACACATGGTTTGTCCTTTGTGACAGACTTATTTCGCTCAGCATAATGTTGCCAAGGTTTGTCCATATTGCAGCATGCATTGGGACTTCTCTGTGGCTGAGCAGGAGAGCAAATTTTGTTTATTCATTCGTCTGTTGACAGACATTTCAGTTATTTCGGCTGATTCATTGTTATCACTATTAAATGAATAATTTCTTTGGTGAGCAATCAGCCCAAAGCTGGTTCCTATGAGGAGGAGGTTACAGATGTGCAGCTTTTCCAAGCTGCTGTACCATTCCATCGTCTGTAACGCCAGCTACTTCCTCTGCCCTCCGTAACTCCCTCTCATCAATGGGTTCCCTAATTGGCTGGAACATCTCACAGCAGAGTATATAAATATATCCAGGATCTGCTTCTTTAAAATGATAGTCCTAGTAACATAGACAGCAAAGAAGACAGACCTCTTATGTGGGGAGTACAGAGAGGAAAGAGCTTGCAAAGAGCCTAATAACATCCTAGATAAAATGATACAATTTAAACCAATCAGGAGAATCCTATGGGCAATACCTAAGGAAAATAAACATTCAAAAATTGAAGACGAAGTGGAAAACTTGAGAGGAAAAGGAGGTGAAAGCTTGGGAATGAGACAGGACTCTCTGCTGTCATCTTTTTTATGTCCTAAATATTCTAAATGTTGAAATGTGACAAGGGGGGAAGTAGGTATATGTATCAGAAAGGTGAGAAGAAAAATCTTATTTGAAATTCTATCATTCTCTTTATAAAAATCTCAAGGAAACCAACAGAAAATATGCCCAAAATATTATGACTTCAACAAAATAACTGCCTACAGAATGAAATACTAAAAATCTACTGCTTTTCAATTAGAAACAATAACCAACTAAAAAACAAAACGGACAAAAACTCAAAATCACAGTAGCACAGCATAACCAAAACCAAACCAAACTCACTGCCATTGAGTTGATTCCAACTCATAGCGACCCTATAGGGCAGAGCAGAACTGCCCCATCAAGTTTCCAAGGAGAGCCTGGAGAATGCAAGCTGTGGACCTTCTTGTTAGCAGTCTTAGTGCTTAACCACTGCACCACCAGGATTTCCAGCATAATAAAAGGATTCTTGAAATTATCCTGAATGAGAAGTGCACAGGACCAATACAGAGAAAATGAAGACTTTATTAAAACCCCAAACCTGTTGCCACTGGGTCAATTCCAAGTCATAGCAACCCTATAGGACAGAATAGAACTGCTCCTTACGGTCTCCCGGCAGCAGCTGATGGATTTGAACTGCCGGCCTTTTGGTTAGTAGCCACAGCTTTTAGCCACTACGCCACCAAGGTTTCCATAGGCTGTACTGGGGAGAATTTTAACAAGAAGATACCCCTTCTTAGTGGAAACACCATTGTAAAGATACCAGTTGGTCTTAATTATCATTGAAGTCCCAATAAAAATTATTTTGGGGGGGGGAAATTGACAATTCCAAAAAAGTTCCAAACATTTCCTATAAAAATTCCATTGGTGTTTAAAAAATCTTGGTAAATGGATTCTAAAGTTCATTTGGAAGAACAAACATGCAGCCATAGCCAAGAAAATGTTGAAAAGAAGGATAATGAGGGAGGCCTTGCCCTGCCAAGATATAACGTATTATAGAGCTCCTATAATTAAATCCCATATTGCTGTACTACAAGAATAGACAGACAGATCAGTGGAACAGAACCGAAAGCCCCAAGATAGACCCCAGTGTATGTAATTATTTAGCATATAATAAAGTTGGCATTTGAAATATGTGGGGAAGGAATGAATTATTCAATAAAGGATATGCTGGAAGAATCAGTTACCTATTTAGAAAAAAATGACATGCTAGATTCCTGCTTCACACATACACTGAGGAGTTACAGATGGATTAAAGAGTTGAAAGTGCAAATGCTGCCACATAAAACTAAAAAAAAGAATAATATTTATATCAACTCAGGGCATGAGGAAAGTCTTTTGAAGTATAGTTGGCTTATGTTTTGTTTGCCTAATTTTTTCCCTTTTAGCGGTTTCAAAGATACACAGAGATTTCTAGTCTTATTTTTATCTTTAGTTGTTAACACACATATTTAAACTTATAATGTCTTATAATTATATGCGGTTTTTAAATATGTATGATCTCTTGAAAAGTAAGACAAGACTGGTAGCACATTTCAATCTTGTGCTCTTCTCCCACCTCTGCTTCAGAAGATTGAGATCACCTTGGTCCCTTCCGTCCCTCCCCTTTCTTTTTGCTTTACCACCAGTGTTTTTCACCTTCCCTCCTTCCCTGCCTTCTGCTTCCCTCCCTCTCTTTGTCCCTTCCTGTCTCCATGTTTCCCTCCTTCTTTCTCTCCTTTCTTCCTCCTTCCCTTTATCCCCCCCATTCATCCCTCCTCTTTCTTCCCTTTCCCCCTTGCTCTTTTGTTTTCTCCCTCCTCTGCTCTCTCCCTCTCTGCCTCCCTTCATCCCTTCCTTCTAGGGTGTACACCCTCTAGTACTTTTGTGGGAGGTAAATTTTCTAAGTCCTTGTGCTCTAGAAATATATTTATTTTGTCTTTTCACCTGACTGCTATTTTGGTTGGATATGAGATTTTAGGTTCAAAATGATTTCTCCTAAAGTTTTTGAAGTTACTACTCTACCTTTTCAAGAATTCAAAGTTGCTGATGAGAAATCTGATGTTAAAATTGTTTTTGTTCCTTTGTCAGTAAGTGCTCCCCTTCTCACTCTCTAGCCTCACTGGACAGAATGATCTTAAAACCTTGATATCCTCGTCATGGATTCCATTTTTATTCACATCTATTGAAACTTGATAGTTTTTCTTTCAGTTTAATGGGTCAGCTTCTTCCTCTTTAGGAGACTTTTCTTCTTCTATTTTCCTTAATTATATCACCTTATCATTCTCTCTGTTCTTTCCTGAGTGTCTTTTCTGATGGATATTAGAATTTGTGGATTTACCCCGAAGTATTTCACACCATTACTTTCACACTTCCTTGCTCTTTTTGCAGAATTCTGGGAAGGCTCCTTGATTTAAACTTCCAATTTGCTAGTTTCCCTCTTAGTCGGGTCTGCTCTAATCAGCTCAGATATTTTTTCAGCTTTACCAGTTGTATTCTTGAATTTCCAAGATCGTTGTTTTCCTTTGGTCTTTTTTTTTTCCCCAAAATTGGAAGTTGTTTTACTTTTTTGTTGGTTATGTAACTAATGCATACTCATTGTAAAAATTTCTGACAATGTGGAAACACGTAGAGTTGAAAATAAAATTTTTCCATTTTACTGCTCAGTGATAACCATCAGGAGTACTTTTTGCCCACTGCACATGTGGTTCTCTCTGCATTCATAGGCATATACACACAGAGGGACACACACACACACACACACACACACACACATGATTTGACACAGATAACTTTATACAAAATAGGTATGATTTATAAAATACACAGTAAATATTAAAACACAAAAAAGAGAAAGCAAAGAAGAAAGAAATCTCTTCTTGGGTCTCATCCGTGAGGATTGTTTTTCTTACTTATATTATGAAAAATTTCACTTGGTTATGTAAGTAAACAGACAGTATAATGAACTCTTACAAGTTTACCACCCAGATAAATAGCGATCAATTCATGGCCAACATTTTTTCATCTATAATAGCTCTGCCTCCTTCCTGCTGTCTATCACACTGAATTATCTTGAATTAAATAATTTTGTCTGTAAAGATTTTAGGTTGCATCCTCAAAAAAGAAGCAGTCTTTAAAAAAAAGCAAAACACATGATTGCAGTATCATTATCACAACAAAAATTGTAATTCCCCTAATATCACTTACAATAATTCTCTAATATCATCAGAAAGCTAGAGATTATATCCATTTCTCTGATTATCTCAATTGGTTTATTCAAATGAAGATCCAAGTAAGGCCCATATATATTTTGCATTATTTGCTGTGTTTCTTAGATCTCTTTTAATCTATGTTTCCATTCTATCCCCTCCCCTTAATCTGTTTTCCCTCTTGCAGTTTATTTGTTGAAGAAACTGTATCGGTTGTCTTACAGTTGTCCACATTCTGTATTTTTTTTTTTTGCTGATTATGCCTCTCTGTGGTGTCATTTTAAATAAAGCTTTATTGTTTTAAAACATATGTAACAAAAGTTTGCCATCATAGCCATTTTAAAGTATGTAATTTCCACAGTGTTGTGAGACCATTACTACTATTTGTTTCTGTCTGGTGTCATTTTACTGAGTTATCTGTATTTTCTGTAAACTAGTAGTTGGCTTAAGAGGCTTGAAACTTCATATTTGGTTATTTTGGGAAGACTACTTCATAGATGGTGGCGTGGGCAGTAGGCAGGTAGCGTTTGGGTCTCTTTAGTAGTTGTGTGATATTAGCAGCAATTTACAGTCTCTGTGTGCTGCAAATGGTTATTGTACTTGGCTGCTAAGTGAAAGGTTGAAGGTTCAAGTCCACCAGGAAGGAACTCGAAAGAAAGCCCTGGTGATCTATGTCTGAAAAGTTAGCCACTCAAAACTCAATGAGATGCAGTTCTACTCTGCTACACATTGAGTCACCATACATTGGAATCGACTCAGTGGCGACTGGTTTTATTTTTTATGTTCTTAGCACCTGTTGCTGGTCATGGCATAGATCTGTCTCTCACTAGGGGTAGCATGAGGCTTCCTGTTCTGTTTTCTCATACTGGCCATGTGCTTTAAAAAGCTTCAGGGTTGGTCCCTACAGTACGGCTTCCACCTTCCAGTAACTCTCAATCTAAAGTTTGTAAAAGAAGATTGGAATATCAGAACTGTAAAAGGAGACTTGATCAAAAACAAACAAGTTTTAATTTGTGTATGTTCCCAGACTGTCCTTCCCCTTGATGCAGTGTCCTCCCTTAAATAGCAGAACCATATGAAAAAACAAAAACGAAAAACTAAACCAGTTACTGCTGAGTTCATTCTGATTCATGGTGATCCCACGTGTGTCAGAGTAGAGCTGTGCTCCAGAGTGTTTTCAATGACTGTGAACTTCCAGAAGTAGAATGCCAGGCCTTTCTTCCAAGGTACCTCTGGGTGGACTCAAACCACCACTCTTTAGGTTGGTACCTGAGTTCCCACCTGTGCTACTCAGGGACTTTGAAGGTGCTCTGAACTGGACTTAGATTCAAGTAGAACACATTTGGTTAGAAATACTAAAGTCGTTGTGTCAACACTATAGCCTGCATCTTCCACTCTGCCACTCAATGCTGGACACAGGAGAGATCAGAGGCAGACATCTGCACTTTGCGTGCACTCGCAGTTGGTACATGTCCCTTGTGCTGTCAACATCTCCTCTAAGTTTGGTTCTAATGGTGAGAGAGATGGAGTTTGTATGTATTATGGACCTAAACAGGGGACAACTACCTCACCTGGTATCTGATCTTAGAAACAGTGTTCTGGCCCCAAGCCAGCAGAGGACTAGGCAGTTGACTAGGTCTTCAGAGCTCTTCATTTTGACCATGTGTGGTTTTGTGAAGCCCTGTGGGGCAATTCTACTCTGTCCTATGGGGTCGCTGCAAGTCAAAATCGACAACACGGTAGTGGTGGGGTTTTTTTGTTTTTTGTTTTTGATTTGGGTCTTGTGAGCCCCAGTTAACTTCAGAACTTAACCCCTGTGTAAGATGCAAATTCAGTGTGCCCAAGAGTTTGACTTCACTCAAGGAGAAGGTGTTGAAGCTGAAGTCATTGTTCATTTTGGTAATAAATCTCTGCTTGTCTCTGAAATCCAAGTCTAATGATCTCTCCTCCCTTTTCCCTTCCGCCCTCTCTGTTTTTCTCTTTTGCAGTTTGCTGCTTTGTTGTGCACAAGCGGTGCCATGAATTTGTCACTTTTTCCTGCCCAGGAGCTGACAAGGGTCCAGCCTCTGATGTAAGTAACAGGCGTTGCTCACCTTTCTCTGTCCACAGCAAATGCATCCTTTCGAATAAACGTGAGCAAGCCCGCTTAGATAACAAGTAGAGATGTTCTCATCTGAAGACAGGAGCAAGTGGTGGTTCCTACAGCCTCTGAGATAGTTTTCATTTGTATGAAAATAAACATTTGAGAGGGACTGTAGTTTAGACAGGCAGCCAGCTTGTTCCCCCATGACTTTGCGCAGTATCTTCAGCTTTATAGCTAGGGCATGGAGAGTGGTGGGGAGAGCTGCTCTCGGTAGAGCCTCATTTTGGGGGATGAGGCATTCTCTTATGTGCGGCCCAGATTTGTCCTGATACACCGCTTTCCACCATGCCTGCTCTTCCATTGTTCAGCCAGCCCTTTCTGCAATCATCAGCCCTTGTTCCTGTCTTGGAACCTTTCTCATTAGCTTTGACTCCATTACTGGTTCTATTCTCACCCACTTAAACTTGACGGCTGCCCTCAACTTTTCAGATTTTGGACTTGGTTTCTAAGGACTGGCCTTGCCTGGAACCTCTCTGAAGCAAGTAGTGACCATCCTCTCTCATTGCATTTGTGCAGTTTCTGCTAGCGTTTGGCAAGTGGCCACCTGTCGTTTTGCCACAAATTGGGGGCATACCTGTTATAGTAACAACACAGACATTCTAAAGCTCTTTTTCTAATTACTTTGCTTGGAAATGTGGTACTTGGGGTTAAGAACTCTAGACTTGATGGAAGAACCAAAGGCTTTGCTGGCCTGGCTGCAGAGATGAGGGTGGGGTGGTTTGTCCTGCAATCTCAGGCCAAACTCTCTAGCTCTTTTATTGAGATTCCTTCTCCCATCCCCAGGATAACAGCCAGAGAGGATCAGGGAACTGCCTGCCTCCATTATGAAACTCTGAATGCGTCTGCAGACTGAGGTTTGATACTGGAGGAGCAGTCAAAAGAATAGTGTTTACCATATCTTGTCTGTATCTATCATTTGCTTCTGTTGTACAAGACAGAAACTTAGCTCAAACTGGATTATATGAAAAGGGAAATTTTTGGTCCCTGAAATTGAAAAGCCCCAAGGGCTGACCCTGTGGCAGACACAATGAATTGAGGCACTTAAATGAAGTCCTTAGGAATTTCTCCATTTCTTGCTAAGACTCCCTCTGTCTCAGTTTTGTTTTCAGACAAGCTTTTCTCCTAATAGGAGCAAGAAGAATGTCTCCAGGGCCAGGTTACTCAATAGGCAAGGTACACACAGGCCCAGTTGTACCTTCCCATCAATCTGCAGTGCACAGTTTCACCAGTTCCCCACTCTGTCGGAGATGTGGTGAGACCCACAGATTAGCAAGCAAGTAAGCCAGTGACTACCCGGCTCAGTGCAGTCTGGGGCGTGCTGTGCTTGCTGGTTAATCTGCCCCTGGCTATTGCAACTCCAGTGAGAAGAGCTGAAGTCTTATTGGATCACAGGGCACCTGTAGCTGGAAAGGTGGCTTATGCTGGTTGGCTAGGCCTGGTCGTCTGCCTTCTCTTGGAGATGAGGGCCCCGACGCTGACCCCACGATTTAAGAGTGGGAGAGAGGTTATTTCTCAGAGAAAAGCTAGAGAAGCCATATTGTATAATGGTTACAATGGCAGATTATGGAGCCAGTATTTCTGGCTTCACGTCTGTGTCACATCGGGCAAATTGCTTAAATCTTCTATGGTTTAGATTCTTAAACCCAAAGTGGGTGTAATAATAAGGCTTTGCCCCATGGCAAGGTTGCAGCAAACAGACACAATGCTGGAAGTGTTCACTCATCTATGCCAACAGATTTGGAAGACAGCTACCTGGCCAGCTGGAAGAGATCCATATTTACACCTATTCTCAAGAAAGGTGATTGACCAAACATAGAAATTACCGAATGCTATCGTTAGTATCATACGCAAGTAAAATTTTGCTAAAGATCATTGAAAAGCAGTTGCAGCAGTGTATTGATAGGGAACTGCCACAGATTCAGGCTGGATCCAGAAGAGAACATGGAACCAGCGATGTCATTGCTGATGTCAGATGGATCTTGGTTAAAAGCAGAGAATACCATAACGTTGTTTACTTGTGTTTTATTGGCTGTGCAGAGACATTTGACTGTGTGAATCATAACAAATTATGGACAGGATTGTGAAGAATGGAAATTACAGAACACTTAATTATGTTTATGAAGAATCTGTACAAGGGTTAAGAGGCAGTCACATGAACAGAATAAGGGGACATTGCATGATTTAAAGTCAGGTGACTGTTCACCTTATATACCATGCACATAATTCAAGAAGGGGGACTATGTGAAGAATGGGGCATCAGGATTGGAGGAAGACTCATAAACAACCTGTGTTATGCAGACGACACAACCTTGGTTTGCTGAAAGTGATGAGGACTTGAAACACTTACTGATCAAGATCAAAGACCACAGCCTTCAGTATGGATTACACCTCAACATCAAGAAGACAAAAATCTCCACAACTGGTCTAATAAGCAACATCATGATAAATGGAGAAAAAATTGAGCTTGTCAAGGATTTTGTTTTACTTGGATCCACGATCCACACCCATGGAAGCAACAATCAAGAAATCAAAAGATGCACTGCCTTGGGCAGATTTGCTGCAAAAGACCTCTTTAAAGTGTTGAGAAACAAAGATGTCACCTTGAAGACTAAGGTGCACCTGACCAAAGCCATGGTGTCTTTCAGTTGCATCATATGCACGTGCAAGTGGGATAGTAAATAAAGAAAACTGAAGAATTGATGACTTTCAGTTGCGATGTTAAAGTAGTTGAACATACCATGGACTGCCCAAAGAACAAACAGATCTTACAGGAAGTATAACCAGAGCACTTCTTAGAAGCAAAGATGGTGAGGCTATGTCTTACATACTTTGGACATGTCTTCAGGAGGTATCAATCCCTGGAGAAGGACATTATGCTTAATGTCACGAATTGAATTATATCCCACACAGATGTGTATAGTAGTGTGCATAGCAATTTGGCTAGGCCGTGATTTCTGGTATTGTGTGAAGTTCCCCTATACTGTGAATCCTGCCCCTCTGAAGTGAGTATGTTTGAGAAGAATGTTAAAAGTGATGAGGACTTTCCTCATCACTGCCAAAAGAACCAACAGATCTGTTACAGAAGAAGTACAAGAAGGACATCATGCTTGGTAGAGTGAAGAAAAGGAAGGGTCAGTGAAGAAAAGGAAGACCCTCAATGAGATGGGTTGGCACAGTGGCTGCGACAATGGGCTTAAGCATAAAAACAACTGTGGACACCCCAAGACCTGGCAGTGTTTTGTTCTGTTGTCTGTAGGGCCACTAGGAGTTGGAATCGACTTGATGGCACCCAACAACAACAACAACATGATGTTAATAAGGGAGGAGGATGGGTGGCAGTTGTGTTGGTGGGGCAGGACTGAATATGTAAGACTGTTTTGTGCCTTGGGGCAGTCTTTTAGGATATAAAGGAAAGGGAAGCAAGCAGAAGGTTGGAAGCCCTCTGCCTCCAAGAAGCGTTGAGAGCAGAGTGCATCTTTTGGAAAGGACTCAGGGTCCTGAGCATCAGAAGCTCCCGGTCCAGGGGAAGATTGACAACAAAGACACATATCATTCTGTTGTACACAGGGTCAGTATGAGTCAGAACCAACCCGAGGTGCCTGACAACAACAACATATCATGGGATGCTTTATGGGGATCAAATGTGTGGATATCTGCAAAAGCGCTTAGAACTGCACATGGCATGTGTGATGATGATAATCTAAACACATGCCAGACAGGCAGTAAGGGTGGATGCCTATTTAGGAAGTCTGGAGAATGAACAGGTTCTCTGCATGAGCCCTAGTAGTGCTTCCTGGGGGGTTGTAGGCTTCATAAGTGGTATAAGGCCCTTTTCTGGGTGTGGCAATTCATTGCCTTGGGCTTGAGGACAGCCGGAAGGACTTTCTGAAGCTAGCGTGCGTGGGATTTTGCCATTTAGCTGAAATGATTCTATCTCAGGACACATTTCCAAGAAGGATGCATTCCAAGGATGATGAATTGGCCCAGACTCCCAAACCAGCTTGATTTAGCTTGTTGTCCTTTCTCTGCTCATGGTTAGAAGCATGAGTGAAGACCTGGCAGCACCTGTCTGCCAGGCTCTCTTTGACTGCCGCAAAGACTCATGCAGGTCCCTGTGTGACCTGAGAGGAGCTGGTGTGCAGTAGGCTCATGGAGCAGAAAAGCATGGGCTCCATCCATGAGAAAGAAATGTGCTGGGCTTCATCCTCTACTTTCTCTTTCTCTAAGCCTTGTCTGAACCGGAAACTGTTCTGGATATCACTGTAACTTTGTAGTTGGCATCATTCACTGAGATATCTACATCATGGCATGTTGGGCTACCTGAGGGGATTTTATGAACCAGGCACTGTCCCAGTGGACCCTATCATTCAGTACAAATGGCAGCAGACAATGTAGATAGCTACCCACCATTGGAAGACCTTAAACATGGCAGAGTTCATCCGTGGTACTTCTGGCCCCGTACAGACAGTCTGCTGGTTCTTGGTCTCATCTACTTGGAAACTCTCAATTCTGTTGTCTCCTGGACCTCTTAGAGAAACCAAGTCTGTAATACCACAGTGAACATTGCACATGGGCTTCATAGGTTACTAAGCACACAGAACACTGACCGTGTACACAGCCTGCTATCTGTCTTAGAAAAAGAAAGGAGTTTCTCTGGAGACTGCTACAGTGAGGTAAGTGAGGCATTTGTATCAGATACAAATTTTAAGAGGATCTCACCTGTGTCTGTGGCTAGCTGCTGGTTTGGCTGTTGGCTGGTTGATCCAGGATGGCCCTGTGCACATGGCATGGGGAACCTAGATGCCTTGGTTCTCCTCCACATGCCCTTTCATCCTCCAGCAGACCATCTCTGCCTTGTTCACCTGGTGGTTTTAGGGTTCCAAGCACAGCAAAAGAGCAAGCTCCAGTACACAAGTGCTTTTTAAGCCTTGGCATCATGCTCGCTAATGCCCCACTGGACAAAGCTAGTTGCACAGTCAAATCCAAATTCAAAGGATAAAGAAACAGTCTCCATTGCTGCATGGGTTGGGGAGAATCTATGGTCAAAGTTACAATCTATTGCAGATCCTGTTGCCCCCCTAAGCCACTACAGAACAGAACAATCACACTGGAGATCATCACACTGCACTTCCTAAGAGACTTACCTGCAAGGCTTGGTGTGCTTCAGAGCTTCATAGATGGCCTCCTCAAGAGAGTGTACCCCGTTAACTCCGGGTCCTAGGTCCCCAGCAGAACCAATGATCCCCAGCTACAAATAGACAGTATGGCATTGTGTTGACCACACCCAAAGACAATGATGGTTAAGAGTTTAGGGCCTGATTCTGTCAGGTACTCATTAGGAGATCTTGGACAATGTCATTTTACCTCTCTGGGCATCAGTTTACTTATCTATAAAATGGGTATATTATTTCCAACCATATAGGTTTGTTGTGATGATTTTAAAAAGAATTTTCAAATGCAGAAGGGTTAACAAAACCCAAACAAACAAACACAAAAGGATTAATAGCAGAAGGATGAAGCCATTGCACAATGTGGTTAGCATAGTGCCTGCCACTTATGTGGTAAGCCCCTGATAACGTGTAGGTAAGAGCATTTCAACTGCTGCAGCTCTCGCATTAACCATGAAGGCACTGATACGTCTCTACAGTTCTCCACCAAGAACATGCTCTTAGGGCATCATTAATGTTTCCGTCTTCAGTACTTTACACACAAAAAAACCCCTGAATTTCTGTGGTGCCATGCTGAGAAAAGACCTGGATTGTGCAGCCAGAAAGCCAGGGTATCAATTCCAATTCTGTCATTTCCTGCTCCAGTGACCTGGAGACAGGGATTTACATACTCTGACCCCCAGTTTGTATTTTTAAATAGAGATGATAATGCCTGAAATCATAGATTCTTTTTCATGAGTGCTCATGAGAGACTGCTTGAACCACAGCCAGATGAGTATCAGGCGCAAAGAAGGTCCTCAATAATTTTGTTGAAAAAAAAAAAAGAAACCCCATCTATTAATGCCTGTAGGAGCATGTCTTGCTTGAAAAGGGATCTAGGTTACCCTCTGACCTGTCAAGGAATAACAGCTGATGATAATAGCCAACAGGATTGAGCAGGGACTCTATGCCTGGCAGTCGGAAAGTACAAAGGGATTCTTCACTGGTTTGCATAAGGCACCTTTCTTCAATATTTTATAGTTTTAGATAGAATTTCTTACCACTATAGTCAAAGTCTGTATAAAATCCATTGTTCTGCCCTGTGACATTCTGATTCCATTACTAAATCATGCCCATTAGGGATGGCAGCACCAATATTGAGTATATTCTTTTGTGTTTCTTAATCAGGTCTTACTTTTGAGGAAATGTATGAAAAATGACAAATCATATGCTTAATGTTGCAGATTTAATAAAAGGAAATAAAAGCATTACCAGAGAATTACATTATATAATTATGCCAATGTGATTTTCTAGGAAAGTTTGAATTGCCAATTTTATTTCAAAAAGGCATAGAAAATCAGAATAGACAAATAACCAAGAGAGAAGTGAGAACCTGTTCCATAAGCCTTTCTTTCTCCAAAAGCCTCAGACCAATAGGCTTCGTGAGTCAGTTATCTTAATCTTTAGAGGAATGAAGAATTTCTGTTGATTTAAAACTATACAAAATTATAGAAGAAAGCTGATACTTCAATCAAAAGTTTTTTTGATTGAAAAGTGACAGAACTCCAACTCAGTTTAGCAATAGGAAGAAAATTTATTAGCTCCTAAGAAGGACATTGGGAATAGAATAAGGACTTCCAGGTCAAGTGTCTTAGATTAGAACTGGGGCTCTGATGCTTGGAGGAAGTTCTCTTACTATCTCCTTTTTCAATTTGTTCTTTCTGTGTGACAAAACATATGAAAACTGACTGGCTTAAACAGCGATCATTTATTGTCTCATGATTCTCTGAGTTATTTCAGTAATTTTTCTGATCTGGGTCTATTCAGCTAATCTTTGCTAGGCTTTCTCATGTGTCTTGGTCAGCTGATACCTTGGATGGTACTGGACCACCTAGGATAGTCTCACTGACTTGACTGATGGTTCACAGGCTGTTGTCTGGGGCATTTCATTTCTCCTTCATGTGGCCTCTTCAGTAGACTAGCTCAGACTCATTAATTTGCTAGTCTCAGGCCTCCAAGCGTAGAAAGAGAAAGCAGTCTGCAAAGCACAGGTGCTTTCCAAGGCTTTGTTTGCATCACATTTTTCATAGCCAAGATCAGATTTAAGGGTGGTGACTTTACTTCTTGATGGATGGAGCTGCGAAGTCATGCTGTAGAGGAGCAAACAGGGATAGGAAGACTTTGTGGTCCTTTTTGCAACCCTCATTTGCAGTAGCAGCTGTCTCTTCTGTCCTTCCCCATCCCCTGTGCTCTCCTGCTTGGAGGATGGCCTGTAAGGACTGGACCAACTGGGGCTTCTCACTCTGCGAGTCCTGTTGGAGCTCAAGGGGAGGGACTAACAAGGGGTGGGAGGGTGATAGGAGACGGGAGCTCAGGGACTGGTCTGGACTGGCTTTGCTCTTTGATTGAAGGTTTTGCTCTTCTAGGGCAGTCTTCTGTGCCCAAGACTCTCCTTTTGAGTTCCAGGAGCTCCTACTCCCTGTCCTCATCCCTGTGTTCTATTAACCCTTGGTGTCTCAGTCAGTGTTCTCTAGAGCAACCGCCAGTAATGGATCCGGTGATCAGTCTACCTGTCCATCTGTCTGGTGCCTCATTTATCAAATGAGAGTTTTACTTTATGAATTGATTCATGCAACTGAGGGGACTGGCAGCCCCAAATCTCCAAGTTAACAGGAGATTCCTGTGGGCTTGCATCCTAAGCTTCTTCAGGTGATGGGAAGAATGAGTGAGAGTTCTCCCAAAATCTATATTCGTAGTCTGGAGGCAGAACATACCCTGGGGAGACGCCTTTTCGCTCAGCCTGCAACTAGTCAATTGATTGCATTCTGCGAGACTAGACAGCACATGGAAGGTGTTCTGCTTAACTTAAGGCCAGCTGATTTAGTCACATGTAACTGCTCTGTAACAACACATGTAACCATTCTGTAAGAATAGCCAGTCTGGTGTTTGGTCAAACAACTGGGAACCAGAGTCTCGCCAAGTCGACACATAAAATTAACTGTTACACCAGGTTACTGCACAATCCTTTTTGGTTTCTTTATGAATACTGTTATTTAAAAAACCTTCTGTTAATATGGGTGTGCACCTGTTTCCTGAAGGGGTTCTGACAGATGCATTCTGTTTTGTTCTTGTCCCATTTACTCCTTCTGTTGACACAGGACATGCCCATGAATCATATACCTGTAGCTATAGTTGACTCTGTGGAAGGAGTAGAAATCCTACTGGAAAAGGTGGCCTTCTTTCTCCTTGCATTCACAATCAGTCTCAGGGAAGGCATCTGATTGATTGATCTCTATTATTAGAAGAATAAAACAAAACAAAACACCACTGCCATCAAGTTGATTCCGTATCATTTGAAGAATAGATTCTTACAATTTATCAGGCTGGGGCTACATGGCCATCCTTACAGGATAGTTCTGCTCTGTCCTACAGAATTGCCATGACTTGAATCCACTTGATGGCAATGAGCTTTTTTTCTGTACTTGTTCTTGTTATGGCTTCAGAAGCAGTGTATGTTACAAGGAGGAGGGATGGGAAACCTGGATGAATTGATAAAATCAGTAGCTACCACAGTTTACAATTAAAAGCTAGTTTAACCACAATAAACCAAAAAAGAAAAAAAAAATCCTACTGCTGCTGAGTTGATTCCTACTCATAGAGTAGCACTGCCCCACGGTTTCCAAGGAACAGCAGGTGGATTTGAACTGCCAACCTTTTAGTTAGCAGCCATAGCTCTTAACCACTACACCACCGGGGTTTCATTAACCACAATAGCCATAACAAATAACCTAACAAAGTTGGCATGACAGTGTAAACTCTAGGCCAGTCTCACTTATGAGTCTAGATTTGCAAATCCTAAGCAGGATAGTCAATAGCTATTTAATTCTAGTTTTAGCATAGGCATGTGGATTTGAATAGACCTTTTTAATGTAAAGGAAGCAATCTAGAGATAAAAACAACAATGAAACTTGAGTCATATAATGAAATATACAACACAGATAAAAATAAGCCACCAGGGAACCATAAAATCCAAAAAACATACGATGGTAGAAGTAATAGCAGTGTTAGTTACCCAACAAATGTTAATGGATTGAAAATTTCTGCTAAAAGGCAAAGACTGTCAAATGGATAAGCAATGTACAATTCTTGGCAGTGTAGAAAAGAAACTAAAAATACAGATTATAAATAAAAGGAGCAAAGGCATACCAAAAATTGCACATAAAAATAAAACATGACCTTAGTAGTAATATTAAAAGAAATAGGACTCAAATCAAAAAGTGTAAGCAGGAGAAAGAAGAGGAAACATACTCTCTAATATGTTACTATTGAATGTGTAATTAATGTAGTATAATTTTTCTGAAGAACAGCTTATCAATATGTATCAAAAGCCATTATGTGTCCCTTCTTTTGAACTAAGAATTACAATTTAAGGATTTTGCTAAGGAATTATTTAAGGATATGTGCATTTATTAAGCTCAAGTGATGTTTATTACATCATTGTTTACAGTAACAAAAATTTGAGAACAACCCAAATGATCACCAGTAGGGTTACGTAGGATGCTTATTTCCATATGACTGAGTGCTGTGCAGATGTCACAGTGTCTAGGGTAATGGGAGAGTTCAGTATCTTGACTGGGATGGTACCAGTATGGATGTGCAAAATTTTCAAAGCTTAGCAAACTGTGTGTACTGTTTGTTCGCATGCAACAGAAATGACTTTGGCTAGCTTAAGTTGGGAAGGAATTTATTGCACAGGTCTGCCATGTCCTGTACATCACCGTGGTCGATTGTGTATCAGTCGTGGTGATCCATGGAATTTTCATTACTGGTTTTTTGGGGGGGGGTTTTGGAAGTGGATTGCCAGGCCTTTCTTCCCAGCCTTGCTTAGTCTGGAAGGTCTGCTGAAAGCTGTTCAGTGTCGGAGCAACATGCAAGCCTGCGCTGACAGGTATGTGGTGACCGTGCAAAAGATGCATTGGCTATGAATCTCTTGCATGGAAGGTGAAAATTCTGCCATTGAACCTACAATCTCCCCCTTATAAGGGCCAAGGAACCTGTTTTTAAAAAGGCACCAGGTGATTCTGATGAGTAACTGGGTTTCAAAACCAACATGCGGCATCAAGGAGCTCCGAAGTCAGATTGACTGGGCTTGCATTCCATTTTGCCACTGACCAACTGTGTAATCTTAGGCTAGTAACCTGGCCTCTCTGCCCCAGTTTCTCCATCTGTAAAAAGAAAATAAAATAGTGCTGACATCCTAGGGTTCTGGTGAGGATTGGAAGAGTTGGCGTCCGTGTTAAGGCACGTGATAGTGCTGACTGCCGTTATTCCCACCGTGGTGCTTTCGGGTCTTAGATTGTGAGTCCCCCAAATTCCAGCCTTCTTTTTGGCATCGAACACACCTGCCTGCTTCCCACAGAATGAAAATAAAAGGCTGCCTTGTGTACTGACTGTGGGGAAGGTCTCATAAAGTAGTGCAGTGATGAAGTGCTCGACTGCTAACGGAAAGGCCAGAGGTTCAAATCTATTAGCTGCTCCTGGGAGAAGGATGTGCCAGTCTACTTCTATAAAGATTACAACTTTGGAAACCCCGTGGGGGCGGTTCTAGCCTGTTCTGTAGGGATGCTGTGTGTTGGAATCGACTTGACAGCCACAGTTTTTTGGTGAATGTGGTAAGATGCATTTCTTTTGACTGGCAAGTCAGTTCCACACAGCTCCACTGCTCTTGTTTGCCTGTGCCCATGACAGCTTCTGCAATGCAGAGCCAGCAAGTAAAGGTCACAGTGAATTGCTTCTAAACAGCTCTTTGTTCATCCCTGTCACTGAGACACCGAGCCTCATGCTGTGGGGGAAGGAGCAAACCCATGATGTGTGGTGTCCGAAGAAAGGCGACCAACAGCTTCTCCCCTGCAAAAGAGGAGAGCTGCTGGGACTTGAGTGAGGCCAAGAGCCCTGTCTTAGGAATTATTTTGGCTTCTTCTGGTTGGGGGGCAGGCCCAGCCTCAGAGCCTGATAAAGGTGATTTCCCAGGAGTCCTCGGCCTGTGGAACCTGCAAATTTGAGGAAAACAGAAAAATCAAAAGGAAGATGGCTCTGGGGGAGGGAGCATGGAGAGAAGGGAAGGACTCTGGTCTTGGAGTCAGGAAACCATGTGTCTGCTCTTCTTTCTGTCCTGACTTCCTGTATTCCCCAAGGGCTCTCCCTACCCCCAGTGGTTGGGATTTCTGGGATTGAAGTATTCTTTTAAATAATAATACCTCTGAGCCAGTATTCATAGGTATTGTTCTAAATATTTTACTCACCTCACATGCATGTGAAAGCTGGGCGGTGATAAGGGAAGACGAGAGGAGCTGATGTTTGAATTGTGATGTTGGCTGAGAGTCTGAAATATGAGTAAGGATGGTGAGACTTCAGCTTGCTTACAGGAAAGGCCATTCGCAAGAAATAGACATCGTGTCTGCTAAAGCAGTAGGTCATCAAAAATGATGGAAGCCTTCAGTGGGATGGACTGACACAGAACTAGGGCAGTGGTCTACGACACAGGAGCCACCAGGGAGATGGTGCAGGACCAGGCAACGTTTTGTTCTGTTTTAGATAAGGTTGCCTTAGTCAGATCTGACTCAATGGCACTTGGCTTGGCTAGTTAGAGTTGGCAGGATGCAACTAACAACAAACACTTTACATATCACAGAGGCTGATTAACGAGCCCCAGGTTATGTGAGCACGGAATGGTGGAGCCAGGTTTAAAACCTAGGAGGTCTGGAGCCTATGTCTGGGTTCCTACCCAGTGTGCCAGACTGCTCCGAACCTCAGCCACATTCACCTGGCATACCTCACTGATGTAGGTAGACCCCTGTTCCTCTGGGAAGTGCTTTCCCAGATATGCACCCCCTGAAGCTCTGTGACCCCACAACCTTGGCCCCATTTGGTCAAGATGGGAGTACACATCTGCCCCAAGCTACACCAAACAGATTCTCTCTTCCAGGAATTTAGAATTCAGATTCAAAGGTGCTGGTTTTATTAGGGACTGGCCTCTGGATTTTTGAAAACTGTTTATTGTATATCAAAAGTGATCAGTGTGGGGAATTCTCAGTGGACATTTCTGTGTAACCAGATCGCTGGAAGCCCTTTTGTGCCCCCTGCCAATAGCTGTGCCTCTTACCCCTCCACCAGCGTCTCCATTCTGCAGGCTGACAGTAGTTGGCTGGTTCTTGAACTTGACGTCAATGAAATCATACAGTGGAATCTGTCTTGTGTCTGGCTTCTTTCCTTATGTACTTAATGTAATGTTTGTGGCTGCATAGTTTTTAAAAGACATATGGCATTAGTGGGTTTGGTTTTTGGTTTGGCATCGCATTCTGAGTTCCTGGGTAGTGTAGAAGGTTTACATACCTGGCTGCTAACCGAAAGGTTGGAGGTTCAAATCTACCCTTAGGCGCACTGGAAGAAAATCTTAGTGACCTACTTCTGAAAAATCAGCCACTGAAAACCTGTGGAGCCCAGTTCTCCTCTGACACCTGTGGGTGGCCATGAGTTGGAGCTGGCTCGTTGGCAGCTGGAGGAGCATTCCATTTATCAGGATGATCAGGTTCAAAGCCGCAGGGTTCGGACACATGTTGTCTATGAGCCAAGTGTGCGATAATAGGGGGTGTCCACCTGGAGTGGGTACACGCATCCCAGAAGGACAGCACTGTTCAGCTCCACTTTTTTTTTAATAGTTACTGCTCTTTTAATATCAGAGGCCAGATTTTTCAGTTTTTCAAGCCGAGCCAAGTGCCATCAAGTCAGAGTTTGAAATCTAAATTTAGATGTTGGCATATCATTCAAGAATTACAGCAACTCTAGTGTACTTTAAACATGATTTTGGACTAGATTCATTCTCTGGACCATCAGTCAGCAGCTCCTGTATCCTGTAGGTCCATCATATGACGGGAGAAAGGAAAAGGTGAATTTAGCCCAATCAGCTTTCTCTGGGAAGCAGGTAGAGAGAGCAGCAGTGCCAGGTGGGGAGCTTGAAAAGCACACAGAAATCTCTTTGCCCTGGCAGTGTTGTTGAGGCCTAGAGAGCTGGGGATAGCTGTTTCTGTAGGCGTTCCTGAGTAGCACAGGTGGTTAAGTGCTGGATGACTAACGAAAGATTCAGTTCAAAACCACCTAGAAGCTCTTTAGGAGACAAGCCTGGCAGAGTGCTTCCAAAAGATCACAGGCTTGAAACCTATGGAGCGCAGCTCTACTCTGCACACATGGGATCACCATTAGTCAGAATCAGCACCAGGGCACTGACAACAGCAACACCCTGTTTCTCTAGTCCTGGCTCACAGCACGATGGGAACCAGCTGCTGCAGTGCCCCCTGCTGTACACGTGCCGGGCCTGCAGCCGCTTGCTTCTCCCCAAGGCTTTGGGAGGAAGTCATAGAGCACCTGCACGTTCGTGCAGTGACTGCTGCTGCACGGGGCACCTGCTAGGACGGGGCTCGGCTTCCTGGGTTTACTCACTTGCCCTCTCCGCCCATCATCAGACCCTACCACTCTTAATCTTTTTTTTTTAATTGCATGGCACAGAGAGAAGCAGGCCGGGCCACCCTTCCTTCTACCCAAATCTCACCTTTTCTGTATGTTACAAAAAATTTTTATAGAGTGTCTGGCATTTACTTGGCACATTTCCCTGATTTTTGTTGGTTAAATAGATTTCTACCTATTTTTAAAATTTTCCTTCTGTTAGTTTTAGGGGAAGTTTGGGCATGTGGGCAAAGTGAAATGTATGGATTCAGTCTTGTGGTCTTTCGTGGTGGTTGGGAGCAAGACCTCTGGAGCCAGCCCTACCTGGTTCAAATCTCAGCTCAGCTACTTATAGCTGTGCAGCTTTGGCAAGGCACTGAACCTCTCTGTGCTTCTGTTTCTTCATTTACAAGCTGAGCATGGTAACATACCTGCCTTGCAGATCGGTAGATAGCTGCCGTTGAGTTGGCTTGAACTCGTGGCAACCTTATGTGTAATGGAGGAAAACATCGCCCAGTTTTGTGTCATCTTCATGTCCTTGTGGTGTGGTCACCCTCACCCTTGTTGGCCTTCTACTTCATCAGGTATGATGTTCTCTTTCAGTGATTGATCCCTCCTGATGGTGTGTCCAAAACAAGTCTGACAGTGTTCTGTTCTGATCCACAAGGTTTTCAGTGACTAATTTTCAGAAGTAGATTACCAGGCCTTTCTTCCTAGCCTTTCATGATGCTCCACTGAAACCTGTCCACTGTGGGTGACCCTGCTGGTATTTGCAGTACCAGTGAAATAGCTTCTAGTATCAGAGCAACACACAAGCCACTACAGTATGACAGCCTGGCAGATGGGTGGTAAACCTATCTCATAGATACTATTAAATGTGTTTATATAGGTAAAGGGCTTAAAACACTGCCAGTCACATTATGTAAGGGTTTGCTTGACTTAGAAGCTTGGACCTGCTTTTAACCTTCATTAGTAGTCTTTAGGTCCCGGTTCCACATCTTAGAAAACCTGGTGGCCTGGTGGTTAAGTGTTACGTCTCCTGACCAGAAGATCAGCAGGTCGAATCTACCAGACGCTCCTGGGAAATTCTATGGAGTCGCTCTGCTTTCCTTATAGGGTTACTATGAGTTGGAGTCAACTCAGTGGTAGTGGATTTGGGTTTTTCATATCTTAATTCTGCACCTGAGGCCTTCTGCACTCAACTTTGTGTCTTTGGTACCTAGTTAGTGCTGATGTAATGTAAATATCACAAGTAGTTGGTTTCAACAAACTGAAGTTTTTTCTTTCACAGTGTAGTAGTCCCAATTCTGGGCACCAACTCCAGGAAAGGCTTTTCCTCTCTCTGTTGGCTTTAAGGGAAGGTCCTTGTCATCAGTCTGTACTGGTCAAGGAACTTCTCAGCAGAGGGACCCTGGGTCCTAAGGATGCTGTGCTCCCAGCACTGCTTTCTTGGTGGTACAAGGTCCCTCTGTGTCTCTGCTCACTTCTCTTTTTTATATCTCAAAAGAGATTGGCTTAAAACACAATCTATTCTTCTAGATTGAGTCCTGCCTTGTTAACTGCCACTAATCTTCCTCATTAAAATCATAGAGGTAGAATTTACAACACACAAAAAAATGGTCACATCAGATGACAAAACGGTGAACAATCATACAGTGCTGAGAATCATGGCCTAGCCGAGTTGACAGGTATTTTGGGGGGACACAGTTCAATCCATGACAGTGCTCTCTACCCCTTAACTGTAAATATCCCAAATCCCACTGAGTAGTGGTCAGATCTTGAGCCCTGCTTCAGAATTTCCTTCACCTCTGTATTCTCTCTATTGCCAAATCCCATTGTTGCAACTCCCAAGTAACAGTTACATCAACTTGCACTAGACCCCCTGTTGTGGGGTGGATTCCAACTCATAGCAACCCTACAGGACAGAGTAAAACTGCCCCTTAGGGATTTCAGCGTATAAATCTTCACAGCAGCAGACTGGCATGTCTTTCTCCTGTGGAGCACCAGCATTTTGAACTGCTGTGGTTGGCAGCTGAGTGCTTTAACCGCTGTGCCACCAGGGCCCCTCTAAATAACAGTTATAGCAACATTTATGTATGATCTGTTGTACACCAGGTACTGTTTAATTGACACGTATTAGCTCATTTCATCTTTACCCTGTGTGAAAGATATTCTTTTTTATGCCAGTTTTGTCGAGGAAGAAACTGAGGCCCAGAGAAGTCATCAGACATTACAAATTTGAGCTGGATTTGAACTTGGACTGGCTGTCGAGTCTGGTCTGAATCATGCCTGCTGGGAGTCGCTAAGTCCAGGCACCACTGTCCTCCCTGCCCCAGCAGCCTCCTGGGCTGTCTCTTGCTTCCTCTTGACCTGATTGGCATATCTTGTTTCCACATTGTTGTAGAGTTATCGTTCTAAAGACCAGACATGATCATGTCAACTTCCTTGCAGAAAACATGTCAGCGGCCTCCCATTGCTCCTATTCCCAGTAATTGTTGATAGGGCATATAAGCAGAGTGGTCACACATCCCAGTTTGCCTGTGGGACAGTTGCATCTGTCAACCAAATGGCCTGTGCCGCTCTTCCTCTCCACCTTGATCATTGTCGTAAGAGGCTTCCTCTGGAAGAAAAATGTTATGGTTGCTCTACTCAGAAGGCCTGAGCGCTGCAGACTCGCCGGTCTCTCCAGCCTCTTGAGCGCACCCTTCCTCACCCTGAGCCTCTCTCAGTCTCTCATCCTCTGCATGGCTTCCTACCACATGCGTTTGTACATGCTGTCCCCTCGGCCAAGAACACCCCACCCTCCCTTCTTCTCCTTGACCCCAGTGAGTCTTAGTCCTGGCTGCCTGTTAGAACCGCTGGGAGGAGATTAAGAAACAGCTACTGGTGCCTGGGTCCATTCTACCAGCGCCAGGGGCTGTCAAGTCTACTTGGACACATGACAGCCTAGTGTGTATCAGAGCAGCACTGCACTCCATAGAGTTTTCAGTGGCTGATCTTTTGGAAGTAGATCACCAGGACTTTCTTCCGAGGCACCTGTGGGTGAACTCGAAACAGCAGCCTTGCACTTAGCATGTAGTAGTGATCCCAGTAATTGTTTGCACCATCTAGGGGCTCAGGACCATCCTAGATTAAGGAAGGTAGAATCACTAATAGATTAAGACACTGAGCTGATGCTGATGTGCATAGAAGTTTAAGACCCATAGTTGAATCTTATTCATTCTTTAGATCACTATTCAACTATTGCCTCCTCCGTGAAGCCCTCCCTGACCAGCTCACAGCCCTTATTTTACATTCTTACAGCCCCACAGACCTGCCCTTGGGGTCACACATCACAGTAGTTACTTTATGTTTATTCCCCTGGTGGCAGAAAGTTCATATTCTGAGTCCAAATGAAGTTACTTTTCTGTGCCTTGGTTTCCTCCCCTGTAAATGAGAGATAATAATAAACTATTTCATATCACTGTTCAGAGGGTCAGATGAGTTAATTACATGCACAGCACTTATAACTGTGTAAATTATATCGTATAAGCCAAAGCCAAGTGCTGTCGAGTTATAGACTTAGCATAATGATAATGATTATCCCCACTGGAAGGAGTCCTGGCAGCCTGAGGGTTAAGCATGTGGCTGCTGAATGAAAGGTCAGCAGTTCCAACTCTTCAGCTACTCCATGGGAGAAAGATGTGGCATTCTGCCTCTGTAAAGATTTAACCACCTTGGAAACCCTATAAGTTTGCTGTGAGCCGGCGTTGAATCTACAGCAGTAGGTGTGGGTATCCCGACGGGAATCCATAAATCTCTGGATGGAGGTGCTGTCAGCCTGTTCTGCTTGCTCCTTCCACATCCAGTCTGTGCTGGACATTCTAGCTGTTCCATAGCCATTTGTAGAACAGAGACTCATCATGGTGATGTTTTTTGTTAAGGGTGAAGGGTGGGCTTGGCCTTGGAAAAAGGGTGTAGGTTATCAGAGCCAGCAGTGCTTCTACCTTAGGCTGGGTTTTCTGGGGAAGCAACACCAGTAACATGTGTAGGTACAAGGAAAGATTTATAATACAGATAGATAGATAGATAGATAGATACAGATACAGAAAACAGCTCACACAATCACAGAAGCTGAATGTTCCAAGTTCTGGCACAAGCCTCACGTGGCCATGGAAGCTGAGGAACCCAAAGTCAGCAGGTCAGAGACCAGAGTTCTAGATCACCGGTTGTGTAGGTCAGTGCATCCCCAGCTGGTGGCGAGATGAAGTGGCAGAGGCTGAAAAACCCAGGATCGGCAGGTCAGGGAGCAGGAGCAGCAGAGGCTGGTGAACCCAGGATCAGCAGGTCAGAGAGCAGGACTCTCAAGTGCCGACTGTAAGGACTGATGAATCCAACAGCTGCTAGTTCAAGTCCTGGAAGCAGACGCCGGAAGAAGAGAGCAGGAGCTCCTGGCTACGTGAGCAGACCAGCAGTAGTAGTGGAAGGTCCAGAGATGAGAGCCGAGGCGTGAGGAGCCCCCACAAACCCCACCCTGCCACTTAATACAGCAGCCAGAGATGGAGTAGCCAAGTTGACGTAATCCTGACCACCACAACTTCTAACCCATCTTCTCCATTTGGGGCCCTTGGCTGTTGTTAGTTGCCTTGGAGCTGATTCCGACTCATGGCAACCGTGTGTGTGCAGAGTAGGACCACTCCACAGCGTTTTCAGGCCTGAGACACTCAGAAGCAGATCTCCAGGCCTGTCTCCCTAGGAGCCTCTGGCGGGTTTGAGCTGTCAACCTTTAGGCTAGTATGCTGTGGGCTTAACCACTTGCATCACCTAGAGTCTCCTTGTCTGCCAGGACCTGAGGGTTTAAGGCCTTTGTTTGCAGGGTGTGGTTAGCACCTGCCTGGGTTTGCTGGGTCCAGAGCGCCAGCTGCTGATGGTGGGCTGGCAGGTATTTGCTTCAACCACATCCTCGCACGAACAAGAGGCCTTTCTCCAATGCACTAGCTACCATGTCCTTCTCCATAAAGGCTGTTCTTCTGAGATGCAGACTTTGGTGTGCCTGGTGCTTCTGTGACAGCGGGAACTGTCAGGAAGGAAGAAATCAAGCCAACAACATCTTTGCAAGTGGAGTGAACTCAGGTCAACTTTGGCTCATCATGGGTCCTGCCTTTGGGAGAAACCCTCATCTTGGGGAGAGAGGAGTGCTTAGACCATCACCCTTCTGTTGGCTATGGTGCCCTTGGGAGAGGCAGGGTGGAGAATGGAGAGGATGGGTATGTGTTTTGTGGGTGATGGAGGATTTATTTATAACGTGAGGGTGTGATCTGTTCGGTGTGAGTGTTCTTAAAACAACTACCGTGTGCTGGGAGGACTGCAGTCAACACTGCAGGCTCGGCTGGCAGAAGCTTGCAGACTCTGATAACCGCCTAGCTCACCTGGGCTGTCAGAACTTGAAGGCTCATGGGGAATACCCAGCTTCACCCTTGCCCTTTGTTTTCTGAAGGGGGAACTGAGACCAGAACATGGAAGTGATTTGCCCAAGATCACAGATGTAGCTTTTATTTTAAGCTAACATTTATCAAGTGCACATGGTATGTTTCACAAATCTAGAAAGCATACAGGTTTTTACTGTGTTGCATTCAGTAAATGCTTACATGGCATGTACTCTGTTGAGCCCTTCACAAAAGTGAGCTTATTAAATCCTCAGTATCCTGTAAGGATTTAGGTGCGCTGTTATTACATCCATTTTAAAGGTGAGGAAACTGAAGAAAGCACAGCGAGGTTAAGAAACCTGCCTAAAGTCACACAGCTGGAAAGTTTTTAAGTTTTAAGTACACTAACTACTAAGTACACTAACTGCCTCACTATGTAACACCTAGTATCCCCATCTCATTAGTGAGACAATCAAGACTCTTAAAAGTTATTTGCTCAAGGGTGTATGGCTGGGAAGAAGCAGGATATCTAACTTTACGCCCTAACTACTAAAAATGATCTTTCTGCTGAACTCCTCAGGGATGGGGTCAGTGGCCAAGGGGTCCGAGCTGGATACAGGGCACAGGGGCTGATGCAGAGTTGGCTGCCAGGCAGGAGGCATTGGAAGGTATCAGGAAGCAGGACCCCACGCAGCTGAGGTGCCTCCAGGAGGGCAGAGCCCCAGCCAAGTGGATGTGACCCACGTTCTGCCTTCAAATCTCAGCACCAGTGTTACTTCCTCAGGGAAGCCCTCCCTGACCTCTGTGACCAGCAGAGGCTTGCAGACCCTCATTATCCGTGCTGTAAGCATCCTTAGTGTCCCTGGGTGGTGCCAGCAGGTAAACACTTGGTTACCGACCTAAAAATTAGAGGTTCAAGTCCAAGGGGTAGATTTTGGAAGAAAGGCCTTGTTGTCTATCCTTCCAAAAGATCATAACCACTGAAAACCCTATGAAGTATGAGTCTACCCTACTCATAGGGTTGCCATGAGTTAGTTAGCTTGACAGAAACGTTGTTTTTGTTTTTTCTTAAAGCACCATGAACTTCTTGTCAGCAGTTGTAAATGTACATCTATTTGTGATTTTTTTTGTTTTCCCAACTAGACTGGGAACCACGAGGGTTGACCCTGTGTGCAACTTTGGTCATCTAGCACCTGACACAGGGCAAGATATTCAGCAATTATTGGGTGACTAAATGGATGGCTTACAGCATTGATGGAGGGAGCTGGTTCAGGAGAAGACAGAAGTCCAGGAAGCAGGAATGTGTATGGAGCCCACTGGAAAAGTTACATCTCAGGAGACCGACTCGGGGATATACTGGAAAGCAGTGACTGATAATAGGAGCTGGTATTTATTGTGTGCCTGTTCCATGCCAGGCAATGGTTTTAAGGGGTTTAGGTAATTCTTTCCCTACAGCAAGCCCACAAAATAATTATCATTATCCTTAATTAGCGCATGAGGGACTTGAAGCTGAGAGAGGTTAGGTGACATGGTGAAGGCACACAGCTGGCGTATGATGGGGGCTGGCTTTTGAATCCAGGCCACCTGACCTCTACGTCATCAGAAAAAAAAAGAGTTTGTTTACACAGTATACACAACAAATTATGAACCAGTTCAACATTTTCTATATGTACAGTTCAGTGGCACTGAGTACATTCTTCAAGTTGTGGAGTCCTTCTCACCCTCCTTTTCTGAGTCGTTCCTTCCCTACTGGCATAAACTCATTGCTGCCTGAGGTTCCTATGTAACCCTTCAAGTTGCTGTTGTCAACTTGATCCTATATAGGCAGTTCTTAAAAGAGCGTAATATTCAAGGCAGACATATTTTTGCTAATTAAGGTAAACTGCTGTTTGGTTTTAAAAGAAAAAAAACCCTGCCATCAAGTCGATTCTGACTCATAGTGACCCTACAGAACGGAGCAGAACTGCTCCATAGAGTTTCCAAGGAGTATCTGGTGGATTTGAACTGCTGACCTTTTGGCTAGCACCTGTAACGCTTAATCACTAAACCCTGGTGGCGTAGTGGGCTAAGGGCTGCGTCTGCTAACCCGAAGGCCGGTAGTTCAGATTTGCCAGGCACTCCTGGGAGACTCTGTGGAGCAGTTCTACTCTGACTTACAGGGTTGCTGTGAGCTGGACCCAACATGATGGCAGGGGGTTTTGTTTTTTTTTTTTTGGTTGCTGTTTGGTTTGGAAACCCTGGTGGCATAATTGCTGAGCACTACTGAAGCTAACAAACAGGTTAGCAGTTAAAATCCACCAAGTGCTCCTTGGAAACTCTATGGGGCAGTTCTACCCTATCCTATAGAGTTGCTGTGAGTCACTATTTGGTTCAAGAAGACTTCAGGGTACATTTTTGGTTTGTTTAAAGATTATCTCAGGACCATGGTTTCAGGGCTCATCCAGCCTCCATGGCTCCAGAAATTCTGGATTCAGTGAGAATTAAAATTCTGTTCTTCATTTTCCCCCATTTGATCAGAGTTCCTCAATAGACTCTTCTATAAAAATGTTCAGTAATGGTAGCCAGGCACCATCCAATTCTGGCCTCATGGCAAAAGAGACCACTGTTCATGGAGGCAAATTAGCCACACATTCCATTACCTCTTGCAGTTCTGGACTCTCCTTCTTGTTCTTTTGCTCCACATGACCTCTGGACTCTCCTTCCTCTTTTGTTCCATTATATGCTAGCTGTGTGCCTTCACCATGTAGCTTAACCTCTCTGGGCTTAAGGTTCCTCATATGTTAATTAAGGATAGTGATATTTATTTTATGGGATTGCTATGGGGAGTGAAATACCTAAACCCCTTAAAACAGTGGCCTGGCATGGAGCCTCATCTCTTAAATACCTCACTGTACCACCTTTTTAAGGTGCATTGAATCTCATATGAGGTTGAGGGTCACTTTGCTAGTTCCAGCCTTTCCCCTACTCCTGCTGGAATAGATCTGGCTTCTCATGCCTTCCTGGTTCAGCACCAAGTTGGAGCTAAATTTGCAGGTTGAATGCTTTGAAGCCACATAGGGCAGGGGCTGGCTTATACTTGCATTGCCTTCCCAGAAGAAGGAAGATATCTCCTGTTTCCTGTGGAGTTGAAGACTCTTACTTGGCTCTTAGGGTGGGTCTCTGTGTCTTTCCCAGTCTTACTGAATAGGTTCAGCTTGTTTCATATGGTTAATCTTAAAAAAATTGTGGTAAAATATATATAGCAAAAAAATTACTACTTTAACCATGTTCAAGTGTGTGTTTCAGTACATTAATTATGTTGGCCATGATATGCAGCTTACTATCTAGTTCCAAAAGTGTTTTATCAACCCAAACAGAAACATAGTACCTCTTAAACAATAACCTCTGTTCCCTCCAACCTCTCAGCCCCTGACAGGTGCTAATGAACTTTTGTTTTTATGTGTTTACCTGTTCTATATATTTCATATAAACAGGATCATGCAATATTTGTGCATTTGTCTCTGATTTGCTTTACTCAGCATTATGTTTTCAAGGTTCATCCATGTTGTAGAGGGTCTCAGAACTTCATTTCTCTGTATGTCTAAATCATCTTCTGTTGTGTGGTTATACCAGGAAATCCTGGTGGTGTGGTGGTTTAAGTGCTACATCTGCTAACCAAAAGGTCAGCAGTTCAAATCTGCAAGACGCTCCTTGGAAACTCCATGGGACAGTTCTGCTCTGACCTCTAGGGCTGTGAGTTTGACCTAACTCGGTGGCAGTGGGGTTTATGGTTATACCACGTTGTCTTTACAGTTTATCTGTTGATGGGCGCTTGGGTCGTTGCCACTTTTTGGCTCTTGTGAATAATGCTGTAGTGAACCCTGGTGCACAGTGTGTCTTTAAGTCCCTGCATTGTCTTTTGGGTGTATACTGGGGAGTGGAATTGCTGAGTCACATGGTTACTCTGGAATCCCTGGTGGCATAGTGGGTAGCAGCCAGATCTACCAGGCGCTCCTTGGAAACTCTACAGGACAAAGTTCTACTTTGTTTTATAGGGTTACTACAGGTCAGCATCTACTTAACGGTAATGGATTTTTTGGTTTCTGTTACTCTGGAGCACTGCTGGCACAGTGATTAAGCACTCCGCTGCTAACCAGCTGTTCCTTGGAAATCCCATAGGGCTGTTCTACTGCCTCCTATAGGGTTGCTGGGAGTTAGAATTGACTCAATGGCAGTGGCTTTTGGGTTTAGGTATGGTTTCCTGTGGCTACACTAGGCAGGATTGGTATCCTGCAGGGGTTGCAGAGCCACACGCCTTCAGTGGCCAGGCATTAACAAGTAGGCTAAGTGGGAACTGTTGTGAGTTGGAGAGTATGTTTCCGATCTGAAGAGTGTGGCCACAACTCAGCTGCACCAACTGGCTGCCATCCCGGAGTGCTGGCTCTTGTAGCTGACCACTGCTGTGAGTCCCAGCCAGAAGGCTTGGGTCATGGTGAATTGGAAACCCATCTCTGCAAGGGATTTTCATGTGTGCCACAGAGGATGGCATGACCAGGTTGAGAGCTGCTGGCACAGCTGATGTATGAGGTCAGACAATTAAGTTTGTGAACTCATTCTAGAAAAAGGGCTACATACCTCATTGCTGAGTATCACTATGGTCACCTTTGAAGTACTCCCCCTGGGAAGCTGTGCACTGATGCTGGCACCTAGTCCACCCTTCAAAGCAATTTTGGAACTCTTTTTTGGAATGTCCATCAGAGCTGTTGTTGGATGAGGTCAGACAATTAAGTTCATGAACCCATCCTAGAAAAAGTGCTACATACCTCATTGCTGAATATGACTATGGTCACCTTTGAAGTATCACCTTTGGGAAGCTGTGCACTGATGCGAGCACCTGGTCCACCCTACAAAGCAGTTTTTCTAGGATGAGTTCACAAACTTAATTATTAGGACTTGTCCGATGGCAGCTCTGATGGACATTTCAGAAACAGAGTTCCAAAATTGCTTTGAAGGGTGGACTAGGTGTTGGCATCAGTGCACAGCTTCCCAAGGGAAGTACTTTGAAGGTGACCATGGTGATATTCAATGAGCTATGTAGCACTTCTTCTAGTATGAGGTCGTGAACTTAGTTGTCCAACCTCACGTTTTGGTCACTTGTTCAGATAAGGAGTAGAAGTCCTGGAGAGGAAAAGACTAACTTAACATTAATGGCAAGTGATAGGATCGCCTGCCAGGAAACCTAAGAAAGTAACTGAATACTGTCTTTACCTATTTTAGCTATATGTTGCAAAATAAATACAGAAGCAAGAAAAAGTTTTCTATATTTCAAACAGTAACTGCTCAAAAATGAAATGGAAAATTTCCCCATTTAAAATAGCAGTGAAAAAAGGTAAAATGCCTAGAATAAAGTTAAGAAATCTGCAGACCTCAATAAAGAAAAGTTTTAAAAACACTTTTTCTGGAAGACATAAGGAAAGCTTGAATTACATGTGAATTGGCTCTCACACTTTCTCTCTTCCCTTCTGTCTCTTTCTCTCTGTCCTAAATCGACACCCACCCCCTTAGCTCAGGCACCCAACGCTGCCCAGTTCCTTGTTCTAAATTCTCATTGGCCCCAGTTCTTCCTTTGAGATGGGTTGTAACTCATAGGTTGCTGGTCAGACAGTGGATTGGTTTTTCCTTGGTTCATTCAGTGCTGGCTGTAGGTGTGAAGTCAGGTGCCCCTTGGTAGACATGCAATAAATAGGGCAAGCAGAGACTGGCATTTCCAGTATAATTGGGAAGAATAAGTAATTGAGGATACCGGGAAAAGTTTGAAAGAGTACAGTCGTACTGGGGGAGAGGTGGGCGAGTGTGATGTACCAGTTCTAGCTACTAAACGTATTACAGAGCCTTGGTGGTGCAATGGTTAAGTGTTATGGCTGTTAATCAAAAGGCCAGCAATTCAGATTCACCAGCCATTCCTGGGAAGTCCTACAGGCAGTTCTATTGTATCCTATGATGTCAGTGGTTTTTAAAGAATGTATTCTAAATCCGTGAACGTTAAAATAGTATTGCATTGAGGCAGGAATACAGAGACCAGTCAGTGGCACGTGAGAGAAAATTTGTAATGAATGAAGTATACTTAAGAAATTAATGTAGGATAAAAGAGACATTTCAAATCGTCAGAGAAAAGATGGATTTCATTTGTTGTTACAACTGACTGAACGTTAAGAAAAAAAATAGAAGTCTCTAAATTAAGTTTCAATGAAAAGAGAAGTAAATATTGGAAAAGGGCATTCAAAATATATGGCACGAGAGACGGAGACCGTAATGGAAAAGAAAAAGTTTGGTCTTTAAACACACACACACACACACACACACGCACGCACACACACGCACACTGACATTATATGTTGAGAAAGGAACATCAGCAAAATGAAAAGGCAAATGAGAAACTGGTAAAAACCTTTACCAAGTGTATCCCAGTAAAGGGTTAATACCCTTAATACATGGGAAAATTGGTTACAGATTATTTAGAAAGAAAGGAACTTGAATTTAAAATTGGGCAAAGGACCTGGAGGGAAAATGCATAGTAACAACGAAAGTTTATTCAATGTTTATTGTAGACCAGGGTCTACTAGACAGTTTTCATACATTGAACTCTCTCAGCAACTTAGGAAATAAGTAATATTATTATCTCATTTTCAGATGAGGAAACTAATACTTAAAAGGACTAAATAACTTGCCTAGAAGTTAAAATCTAGTAACTGTGAGAGCCAGGTGTTAAATTTGAACATGGCTAACAAACCCTTAATCTTGACATTGACTCCCGTGCTGGCCTTAACCCAAAAAATTACATTTAAAGTTATAGCAGAGTGTATGCCACAGTAGCTTGTCCTGCAAGCTGAACAGTTGCTCACTTGCCAAAGTGGGTAGCGTTAGAAAAAGGGGATGTGAGTGGTGTGCCCAGCCACCTCTGGGCCTGTCACCAGCTGCCCGAACATTTACAGTGTTTTCAGTTCTATTCACTCTCTCTTCCAAGAACAAAATGAAAGATCTTTGCCAGATTATAGTGTCTGCCTTTCAGTGGTGGCGTGCGTATGTAATTACAGTTTCTAACATTGCAGGCATTTCATGCTGTCCACACAGCCTCAATTAAGGTTTCCCTGCCTCTCTGTTTTTTGGGAACTTTTGGCTTTGGTTTGCAGTTTAGGGTATTGTGGTATGTTGTATTACCGAGCATAGTGGTAGGTGGGGTGAGATGATTTTTGTGGTACTCCAGTAAACCCTTAAGTAATTTACATCCGATTTATCAAACGATTTATATCAGGAAGTTTTACTTCCCATTCATTCTGTCCCCTCCTGCCTCCCTAAAAAAAAGCCAAAACCCAAAACTACTGTCGTCGAGTCGATTCCAACTCATTCTCTGAGACAGAGCAGAACTGCTCCATAGGGTTTCCTCCTTAAAGAATCTCTTTTATTAGTTTTGCTCTTTGTGTGTCTTCTCAGTGTTGGTGTAAACATGAGCAATTAAGAATGAACTTTTATATCCTTCAGGTTATATCCTTCTTTACTTTCTCATACAAAAGGTAGGGTGCTACATACTTTTCTGTATCTTGAGTTTTTGTTGTGTATTTTGCTTAAAAAAAAACAAACCAAAAACCACACACACACACACCCCCTGCAGATCTTTCCATGTAAGTACAGAGAACTTCTTTTTCTTTCTAAAACCCAAATTGTGTGGCTGCACTAAAATTGATTTCAGCAATTCCCTACTGGCTTGCTCCCACTTCTGTTATTATTAACAATGCCACAGTGAATTAAATAACCATGCACATGCATCATCTGCTATATATGCAGCTGTACCTCCAGGGAAAACTACCAGAAGCGGAATAACTGAGTCAAAGAGTAAAAGCATTTGAAATTTTGATAGATGGCACCAGATAGATGGCACCAAACTGCCTCCCAGTTTGCAGGAATATATAAGCTATTTAAGTGTCTGCTTCTCCATAGCATCTCAAAAGAGATGACTGGGATGAACAATTACAAAATTTCGATTTAAGAATTTTTTTCCCCCAGGGCTTCCAGCTGATTCGTTCCTGCTCAACTGCATGCTGAGCGTTTATTTGCATTTCCACCCTAGATATACTGAATCAGAGTCTGCGTTTTAACAGGATTCCTAGGTGATTCTTCAGCAGTAGTAGCAGCACCTGGGAACTTGTTAGACATGCAAATTCTCAGCAGAGTTTCGAACCAGAACCAACCAGTTCTTTTTCAGTTCTAAGGTGTTATACAAATAGCACCTAATCTGCACATGGATCCCAGGACCTGGCAGCTTAGTTTCATTCTGAAATAGGTTTATTTAAGTTAAAATGACATACTGAGTTAAATAAAAGTACCAGGTAAAGAATAGTGTCGGTGGTATGTAGACATGATAAAACTTAGGAAGACTTACTTCTGAAGTTTGAGAAGCATTGCCATAATTATTTTTTCTCTTTGGAATCCAAAACTGAAGAGCTGAGATGTCTTGTGTGCAGGGCACGTGCTGGGTGCTTGACCACTGCCCCCCATCTGAGAAGCTGGCACCGTTATCATTCATGGGAAAAACTGAGAGTCTCAGAGAAGTGAAGCCGAGGCCGTCAGCTAATTGCAAGTGTGTTAGCTGAGGCTGTAAGCTAATTGTAGTGTGTTCTTGTAATCTCTCCTCTGTTTTGAGAGTATTCCCACCTGGGATCTTCTTTTTAATCTTGTCCGCCTATACGCTAACTTTCCCTCTGTTCTGATTTTATTTCCCACTAGGACCTTCTCTTTAACCTTGGTGACTGACCCCTGGGAGGATGTACTTACAGGGACTTTTATGACCTGTGACCATCCAGTGATGGCCCAGCCTGGATTTGCCATCTGCTTTTACTTCCTCCTCTGACACCGTTTTTAGGGCACACATTCTTCATCTTTGTGTCTCTGTTCAGCTTCCTTCTTCATTCAGTTGCCTCAGCTCAGCCAGATTCTAACCCACCTGCGAACAAAGCCGCACAACCCAAATGCAGACTAAGAGAGGCTATTTTAGGTTTTGACTTAGAGGTTTAAAGATTGTTGTTTTTCCTCGGTGGGGGTGGGGGGTGGGTCACTGATCTATGCTTCCTTCCTCCTCAGCTTCTTGTGTCTGGAGTCGGGTGATGAAGTTGCTGAGCTGGGATCTGCCTGGTCCTTTGGGTTCTGGGAATGAGATGTTCGTGGTGAAGACTGTGGTTTGGAGGCAGAAACCCCAAGTGGTTTGTCACTGGTTCCTATCCTGGACATGGCTTCTTTGGCTGGTGCTGCACTTGGGAGGTAGGGTGTCCTCACCTGCAACCCCCTGTCAGGTGGGAGACCTCCTGGGAAGACTGAGGACCAGAGAAGCAGCCAGGTGTCACCCAACTGTTCCCTCTCAGCTAGCTATCCTCTGGGGTTGGACAAAGTAGAATTCCACTTTTGATGTTCCCACCTGCTTGCTTTGTGACCTTTGATGAGTTGCTTCTGTCAGCCTCATTGGACTCTCATGAGGAATTGGCGATGTTGTATAAAACACTTCACACAATGCTTGGCACATCACATACTCAGTTCATGATGGTAGTCTTAAGTCACCCGCCGTGTGTCGGTTTGTGACTGTGAGGTGGCTTATGGGTTGTTGGGGTGCTGGATTTTATGCCATCAGTATCACAAATGCCAGCGTAGTTACTCATGGGAGGACAGCTTTTGACGGAGCTTGCAGCCCTCAGACACACTAGGAAGAACAGCGTGGCTGTCTACTTCTGCTGTTAGTGAAAACCCTATGGATCACAACAGAACTTCCTCTGATACAGTGCTGGAAGCTGAGCCCTTTGGGTCAGAGGGCACTCAGAGGACCCAGTGGCTGCAGCAGTGGAGTCAAGCATGCCCGTGACCATGAAGATGAAGCGGGACTGGGCAGAGCTTCTTTGTGTTGTACAGGGTGTCACCGTGAGATGGAGCCAATCAGCAGTAACTAGTGACAGTCACAGTGGTGGACTGTTGTGTTGTTGCTGTTACTTAGCCATCTCTCAGATCCGAATCGGAGATAGAGAAAATGAAAACGAAAATAAAACAACAACAAAAAACTGCAGAAGACCCAAACTTGCCGCCATCAAGTCCATTCCGACCCCTGGTGACCCGTTTCTACAGAGTAGAACTGCCTGCAGAGGTTTTCCAAGGCTATAACCTTGATGAAAGTGGACTGCCATATCTTTCTCCCATGGAGCAGCTGGTGGGTTCAAATCACTGACCTTCAAACCACTTGACCTTGAGCTGAGTGCTCAAGCAGTGCACCACCAGGGCTCCTCTCTCTCCAGAGACAGACACCTAGAAACCTAAGCTCACCTAGTGCAGAGCAAGATCGTCCCTCAACCGCATGAAATAGTGGGCAGCAGAATTGGTGCCAGATCTTGTGGAAGCCTGATCTGGAGGAATGGAAAATATGGCTGGTGAAAGCAGCAGTGAAGAGGTCGTGCAGGCGGTAGGGAAGCAGTAGTTTGAAACTTACTTCTGAAAAGTGTTAAGCAGATGAGCTTACTCAGGAGTTCAGGGGACATGGGGTATGTTTATGTGTGGTTGGACTCTGGCCAGTGTTCTGTAGGGAGAGAGGAAGGAGAGTCTGGTGGAGGTCACAGACTTGCCAAGGCCAGGCAGGGAAGGGAAGAGACCGAAGGCAGCATGGTGTAAGACAATAGGGAACAGTGGGGACTGTGGGGGAACAGGAGACCTTATCCCTTATCTAAAGGGGGTAACTGCTGCTTGGCCCACAGGAATGTGTGTCCTGTGTTGCCACAACTTGTGATTTTTTTCAAGAGGAGATAGAAATGCATATATTAAAAATCTGACATCTTGTGATTATGGGATGTAGTTCACTGATTCAGATGTTTAAGAAACACCATATCGGTCAAATAGAGCATGTCTGCAGGCTTGATTTGCTAATGGGCTTCAGGTTGTGGTGTCTGGGACAGAGGCTTAGCTGTGGGAAATAGTGCTCCTGACAAGCACTGAAATTGTGCCCACCCCTGCAGAGGACAAACAAGGGTAAGGGGCACCCAAGGGCATCCTTCTTTTGGAAACTGTGGTGGCAGAAGAGAAGCCCTGGTGGCCTAGTAGTTAAGTGCTACATTAACCAAAAGGTTGGCTGTTCAGATCCACTGGGTGCTCCTTATAGGGTCGCTATGAGTTGGAATTGACTTGAGAGCAACAGATTTGGAGTGGTTGATTTCCTTTCTGTCACAGATTGAATTGTGTCCTCCTGAAATATGTGTCAACTTGGCTAGGTCATGATTCTCAGTATTGTGTGGTTGTCTGTCCTTCTGTCATCTGGTGTGATTTCTCTGTTCATTGTAAATTGTATCATTGTGATGTAATGAGACGGATGAGTGGCTGTTACGCTGATGATGAAGGAAACCCTGGTGGGATAGTGGTTAATACCAGCTCAAAAATACAGGTCAAGCTTATTAATTTTTTCCTTAGCACATATAGCACTACAAGAGAACTGCAGCTGTACCTTCCTTGCTTTCACTGATGAAAGTTGGTATGTGATATGCTCAGTCGTTGTTTTCAGCTTCTCTTTCTGTATCCCACAGAGCAAGGTCACACCATTGGCCTTGACCCACAGAAACTCTCTGAATGCCAAGGGCTGGTTTTAACTTACTGAATGATCTCTCACCAGCTGGCAGTGGGAGCTGTGATGCTTAACAGAAGCTGCTTGGTGGGTGGCTTCACAGGGCACGCGGGGCACATGCCATGCCTGCCGTAACTGAGATTCTCCTCTGCCTGGGTGTGAAGGGATGGGGACAGCCACATGTGGGCTGGAGGGGGGCACTTCTGTCTCATTTCAAAATGTCTTCTTCACCCCAAGAGTCAGCCGCATCTCCATAAGCAGTTACTGCCCATTTCCAAGCCCCTGGGAGCTACCCATCTGCTTTCTGTTTCTCTGGATTTACCTGTTCTAGACATATCATATAAGGGGAATCGTACAGTATGTGACCTTCTGTGTCTGTCTTCTTCATTTAGGGTTTTAGAGGTTTATCCCATGGTAACATATCTCAGTACTTCTTTCCTTTTTATGACTGAACAATATTCCATTCTAAGTATGTATACATGTTGTTCATCCGTTCATCTGTTGATGGACCTTTGGGTTGTGTACATCCTCGTGGCTGTTAGTAAATAGTGTTGCTGCGATTGTGTACTTGCATGTATTTGTCTGAGTGCCTGTTCTCCATTTGGGGGGTTAGATACCTAGTAATACAATTGCTGGGCCACATGGCATTTCTATATTTAACTCTAGGAACCACTGAACTGTTAAATTTTACATTCTATCAGCAGGGGACAAGGGTTCCAGTTTTTTTTACAGCCTCGCCAACACTATTTTCCTTTTTTTTAAAATCATAGTCCTCTTATTGGGTGTGAAGTGGTATCTCATTGTGGTTTTGATTTGCATTTCCCTAATGATTAAAGATGTTAAATACCTTTTCATGTACTGTTGACTCATTTGTCATTTGATTATCTGTTTTGGAGAAATGTCTGTTCAACTCCTTTGCCTACTTTTTAAATGAGTCATTTTCTGTTTTGTTGAGTTGTAAGAGTTCTTCATGTATTCTGGCTACTAGACGTCATCAGATACATGATTTATAAATATTTTCTTCCATTCTGTAGGTTGTTTTCACTTTTTGGATAATGTCCTTTGATACACAAAAAACTTTTTCAATTTTGATGAAGGCCAATGATCAGTATCTTTCTTCTATTACTTATGCTTTTGGAGTTATAGTTAAGAATCCTTGTCAATTCCAAAATCATGAAGGTAAACTACTGTGTTTTCTTCTAAGAGTTTTATGTCTTTGGTTCTTATATGTAAATTGTCGATCCATTTTGAGTTAATTTTTATATATGCCATGAGGTAGAGGTCTAATTTCATTCTTTTGCATGTGAGTATCAAGTTGTCCTAGCACAAAAAATAAAGTTTTGACTTTCCTAATTGATCTTCCTGCCTTCTGCCTTCCTGGTTTTAATCTGCCTAGCATAGCCGTCTCTCAATCCTTTTCCCAAATGGGCATTTTCATCATGTGAGGGCTCTCTGTGGTTCACGGTGAGGGTCATAGCCCCAGTGCTGCCACCAGCTCTCCTTGATCCCTTGGTGTGTGTCAGCCACTGTGTGAGGCTCCGGGGCCCTCTCGCTCTCAGTTTCCTCATCTGAAAGTAGTACGTATTTCACAGGGACGTTATCAGGGCCAATGCTCGTGAGTCGCTTCAGATAGCTCCTGGTGTGGTAGGAAATGCTCAATAAATGTTAACTCTCAGTCATGAGAATTATTTATTGGGCACTTTCTCTATGCCAGGTAGAATATGCAGGGGACATTATGCAAGGAAAATGCCCTCATGTTGCTCCCAGTCAGATGTGGAAGACATGCCAGTATGAAAGAATTGGAAATTTGTTTTGTGTATCTCCTGCAGGGACTATGTAAATTCTATGAGAGTAGGACTGTTGTTTCCATTGTTCTCAGCTGTGTCCCCAGTGGCTAGGAGGAACCTGGCCTTGGGTAAGTATTGGCTGAATGAATGAATGAAGTATGGTTTTAGCTGGACTTGAAAGCTGAGGTGTTACTAGAGTATCGCTGGGGAGGTGGGGAGAATGACTTGGAGCGGTGTGATCCTGCTTCAGGTGCAGGCAGAGCTAGTATGAGCAGTAGTACTTTAGGGGCCAGCCAGGTGACCTCAGCTCGCTGTCGTCTTTGGGCCTGTTTCATTCTCTTTAAATTGGGAACAAACAGCACTTTGCACATGGGTGTGTTGTGGGGATTGGAGGGAGCGCACGTGAGGCAGAGAGCATAGCCCTTGGCACAGGGCAGATCTCAATAAATGTTTTCATCTCCCTCCTATTCTTTCTGCCGCTTGACATCTCCTAGTGTTGTAGGAAGATGGTGAGGATGTGATGGTTCTTAATAACATCAGGTCAGAAACACCAGAATCCTTCTCCCTGAGATCCCTAGAGGAGATGCATACGTGGAGGAAAGTGCAAAGCCAGCAGAGAGACAATCATTAGCTGGGATTTTCTCCCAAATCTTGAAGTAGTGTTCATAAAGCCAGAGATAACATTTCTTAGGACACTCCTTTCTTCTGTGCTAGGTAGATTCAAGGAAATGCAAACACCAGCTGGGCTCTGCCAGGGCTCCTGTAAGGCCAGCAGAAAGCCGAAATGGGACCATGAGAGCCCCAAGGAGACAGGTGACACTTGGTGCCCCTGTGCCTGAAGTGGAGTTGGCCCATGTCATTCATCCCCAGCCTTCTCAGGGGAAGACCACAGAATGTGGACGAAGTAGCTTCTGGGAAGAGAGAAGGATAATGGGAGATCAAAAGAAAGGTGGCAGTGCCCCTTTCAGCCTCTGGTTAAACGTTGTCATCTGAGACCAGGCCAGTCAGTGTCTGGGAATCAACTAACCAGCCAGATCAGCTCTCCTCCCTCTAGAGGCCGAGTACAGGAGTGCCGGAGGCCCTTGGCCTCCCCTGCAGGCCAATTGCTTTCTTTTTAGGTGGAGTCGAGCTGTCCTTCATCTTTAGGGTGAAAGTTCAAGGAACCCTTTTTTCCACCCTCAGCCCCTGGCAGCCACTGATCTGATTTCTGTCCCTATAATATTGCCTTTTCCAGGGCATCATACAAATGGAATCATACAGCGTGTAGTCATTGAGTGTGACTCATTTTGCTTAGCACAATTCTTTTGAGATTCATGAATGCTGTTGCTTGTATCTGTAGTTCACTCAGTTGTAGAGCTGAGGAGTGTCTCATTGTGGAGATGTACCACTGCTGGTTTACCCACTAGTCCCTGAGGGAAATTTTGATTGGTTCCAGTTTGGGGCTCTTACAGTTAAGGTGACTGTAAAGCTTTATGTACAAATTTTCATATGGACATGTGTTTACATTTTACTTGGATAAACACATAAGGATGGAATTCTGGGTCACACGTAGTAAATATATGTTTAGCTTTATAAGAAAATGCCAAACTGGTTTCCCAAATGACTGCGTCATTTTGCGTTGCCGCAACAATGGGCGGGCATTCCAGTTGTGCTGTTTCCACGTCAGCATTTGGTGCTGTCAGTCTGAATTAAAAAAAAATTTTTTTTTTTTTAGCAGTTCTAGTAAGTGTAAGGAAACCCTGGTGATGTAGTGGTTACGTGCTGTGGCTGCTCTCAAGAAGTTCAAATCCCCCAGTGCTCCTTGGAGACTCTATGGGGCAGTTCCGCCTCTGTCTATATGGTCACTGTGAGTTGGAATTGATTTGAAGGCAGTGAATTTCTTTTCTTTTTTTTTTTTTTTTAGAGTAAGTGAGGATTACTGTTAAGCATGGAAAATAGGAGTGCCCTTAGAGAAACATTCATCACTTTCATGGTACACAAAGAAAGGTCCACTTACAGTGTCTGCCCATTTGCTTATTTGGTCATTTGTTTTTTTTACTATCACATTGTCTTTGGTGCTGTTACACAAGCCTCACGAAGGCACCTGCACCTAGGACAGTGCCTTGCCTGGCGCATAGTGTATTTGCTCATTGAGTCCGTGTGAACAGATGAGTGAATGAGGGAGGTTGTGATAGAATGTAGCATTCAGTTAATGCTTTGGCATTAATTGGCTGTGGGCTTGAATTTGAGGTCCCTGTTCTTAACTTCTGCAATACATGACTTAGCAGGGAAGGCAGGCTTGTGGGCTGGATGGGGATGCTGTCAGGTGGTGATGAAAGAGAACTGCCAAGGTCATGAAGGGGATGGCATATTGGGGCATGAGCAGTGAATTCCACGTGGTGAGAAAGAACACAGTGCCTGTGGGTGGGCAGCATCAGTGATCACACTGAGGGGGTAGTGATAATAATATAGAGTATTATACTGCTTACTGTGTGCCACGTGGTTCTGAGATCTTTATTGTTATTGATGGTTGCTGTACTGTCAGCTCTGATTCCTGGCAATACCACTTACAACAGAACACCATCTTCATGATCACCAGCGTGGTCATTTCCATTCCTGTAGCCGCTGGGCATTTTGAGGACCTTCCAACCTACAGGGCTCAGCTTCCAGCACTAGAACAGAGTTCTGTTGTGACCCATCGGGTTTTCACTGGTGAATTTTCAGAAGTAGGTCAGCAGATCCTTCTTCCTAGTCTAAGTCTAGAAGCTTCACTGAAACCTGTCTATTGGGGGTGACCCTGCTGATATTTGAGATACTGGTGGCATAGCTTCTAGTATCACAATAGCCACAAGCCACCAGAGTCTGATAAACTGACAGATTGATAGTGGTCTATATTTTTACATAGGTAAATTCATTTCTTTTTCCCCACTGGTCATGTGAGGTTAACACACTATGGTTATCTCCATTTTACAGACAGGAAAGTTAAGCATAGAGAAGTTGAATAACTTGATGTGAAGTCAAAGAATAGGGCTAGGATTTGAACCCAAGCAGATTACATTTAATGCAGCCACTGCATTAAAACATTGCTTGGTTAGGAGAGGGCATGTGTGTCAGTTAGAGGATAGCCTAAGCTGCTATTAACAAAAAGCCCACAAATTTTATCAACTTAAAACAAGATAAGTTGGTTTTCTCCCAGATGTTAGTCCAGAAGGACAGAGTTGAGGGGTGATAGAGTCTTCCTAAACACATGCTTCCAACCTTGAGTCTAAGGCAGTCCCTCCAGTTCTTACCAGCTTTCAACCAGTGGGAAGCTGAGAAGGGGGAAGGGGAGCTTATTGGTCAGAATGCAATCATGTGGCCATGTCAAGTTGCAAGGGAGGCTGGGAAATGTGGTCTCTAATTGGGCAGCCTTGCTCTCTGCTAAACCTAAAGGGTTATGTTGTGAAAGGAAAGAGGAGCTATCAGTGGATGCCTAGCAGCTGTACTGCAGCTTACAACCAATGGATGCTGAACTTTATTCTCTTTGTGGCTAGGAACTGTCTCTAAGTCTCATTCTGGAAGCTTGCTGAGAGGATAGAGGTGGGAGATACAGGAACAAAGAAGCTTATTTAATAGATTTGCCCATCGTTTCGTTTGGCTGTTTCTGGAGTCCTTGCTACAGGCAGGAGCCAGGAGGTTGGGTTCTCAGGTGGTTCCAGGTGGAAGTAAGTTGTGACACAGACTGCTAGTTGTCCACTGATATCCATTTTTCCCGTTAGTAAGATAGCCCTTGAGTTTTGGCGGAGAGTACAGCCACCCAAGTAGAAACCACGTTTCCCAGATTCCCTTGCAGCTTGGTGTGGTCACACGAGTGTGTGCTGGAGTTAGCGTGGGAACAGTCAGCCTCTGTGGCCAGTCATTCATTCAGTGACTGTTTCTCAAGCACAGCGTATCTGGTCACAGGACTCCAGTGATGGTATGATGCATTCTGGGGCTGACTTGAGGTCTTAGTGTGTTCTCCAGCGATGCTTAACGCACTGTGAACCTTGGCATGTAAGACCAATGTTGGTCTTGTCTGTTTATTTTTCTCTTGGCTGCAGGACCCCCGGAGCAAACACAAATTTAAGATCCACACCTACTCCAGCCCCACGTTCTGTGATCACTGCGGGTCCCTGCTGTACGGGCTCATCCACCAAGGGATGAAATGCGACAGTGAGTACAGTCTGATCGCAGGCTACTTCTTCAGGTTCTGGCGCCCAAGGCTGCACCAGTTCCCCCAAGTCCTGGGGGTGCTGGTGTACCAGATGGCTGTGGCTGCAGAGCAGTCCTTCCCAACCCCTAAGGGTAGTGGCTGAAAAGCATCACCATTTATTTGTTAGCTCACGCAGTCCTTGGGCTGCGCTTGCTCGCGTGTGTGTGGTGGGTTAGTGGGTTGACTGGTGCCTGGATAGCCTCATGCATCTGGAGGATGGCTGCCTGTCATCTGGGTGACTGAGATGACTGGGCCGTGTGTCCCTTACTGACAGAAGGTTAAGTCTGGGCTTGCTCCCGTGGAGCAGGTAGGGCTTCAAGTCCTTCAAGAGGGCATATCCCATGAGAAGCACTTTTTAGCTGTTTGCTTGTGTCATGTTTGCTCCCACCCCACTGGTCAAAGCAAGTCATGTGGCAGAGGTCACAGTCCATGTGGGAGGGGATGCCCATGGCTGTGAATACAGGGAGCAGGGACAATTGGGGACCCTTCCTGTGGCCTGCACCACTGTAGCTTTAACCTTTGCTGTGCAGGACTGATGCATTGTTGCCTGGAGAAGGCTTGCCTCCCTCTAGTGCCTACAAGTCTGTGCCAGAGTAGAGAAGAGTGATTCTCTGCCCAGGGCTGGCTGGGAAAGGCAGTGTGGGCAAGGATGCTTTTCCTTATGTGAAGGACTGAGTGGCCTGCGGAGTCGGGGGAGTGAACCGCTGCAAAGGGACAGCAAGACACCCTGTTGCTGATGGCTCCAGAGGCCTGTTGACCTGAAGTAGGCAGAGGCCCAGAAGACAGAGGAAGAAGTCCACAGGAGTGGAAAGAGACTGAGAAGAATGAGAGGGTAGACTGGGCTGCAAGAGAGAGACACACATACTTGAGCGTGGACAGTGACACACAGAAACAGATGCAAGACATACAGACACATATGTATCTAGGCCTAGGGAGCAAAGGAGAATGAAAGCTACTGAGGGGTTCAGCTAGAGAGAGAGAGAGAGAGACTGGGACAGAGAGACTGCCGGTGTGATTAGAAGTGACAGAGAGAGAGATGTCTGCGTGCAGGTCATGCCGGGATACAGAGGTGGAGAGAGGCCGGAGAAAGAGCCAGAAACAGACACCTCGAGAGGCTGAGACAGAGTAGTGCAGAGAGACCCAGAGGGGGCCTGAGACGGAGTCAGAGAGGAGCAGAGATGAGACTAGACCCACAGAGGGACAGAGAGTTATGGGGAGAGTCCCCAGGTAGGCACCTGCGACGCAGGCAGAGAGGAGCTGGGCCAGTACGTCTGCCTGAAGGACACTGATGCTGCCGCCATCAGGGTGCCCAAGCTTGCGGACAGTGCCCTAGCCACAAAGCCAAGGTAGGCTGGTGGGTGGGAGCCGGGCTGGCAGCTCAGGACCCAGGGAGCCCTGCCTTCTGCTCCTTCCCCTTCTCTCCTTACAACACACTTCTAGTTTTCATAGTTGATCGCAGCGGGAATTGGCTCCCTGCTGCCTCCTGGAACTTGGGTGGGTTGAGAAGGGGTCCACTCAGCACTCCTGCCTTGGGAAAGCCCTACCTCCAACTCCTGAGAAATCCCCTAAACACACGCCTCACGGGGTGACTCAGCCTTTCTCCCTGGTCCTCAAACTGGAACAAGGGTCCCACGGGTACATACCCTCCTGGAGCAGGTACTATTCCAGAAGACTCTGGGGAAATCTACCAGCACGCTGAAGGAACTCATATGTGCTGCAGAGTGTGCCAAGTAATCGTAGAGTTTCCCTATGAGACAGACCTCAACACATCAGCTCCCCTGCTGGTGGACTAGGGGCCACATTACAGACATGTGTTTTTGGCCTCTCCTGGGTTTAACTTTGTCACTGTTCTAATCATTTGTGGAGGATACTGAGGGGTCTTGCTAGATTGCCCATACTTGATTTCCCAGCTGTTGGGTCCCTACTGCACCCTTCATCGGGAATTACCCTTGGTCTCAGAGAACTACTGTATCTCCCATACAGGGATGGTTCATGGCCCATGACTGGCTGGCTGATACGTGGGGCAAAGGCCTAGTCTGTTGACTCTGTTTGGAACAATTCTGAAGTGTGACTGCAGCCCCAGAGCTGCAATTCCAGTTTCCTCAGGTGCCCCCCGCATGTGGGACCAGCATCTCCCTCTTCCCAGTCTTGCCACCCCCACTGCCTTCAGGTGTAGCTCCCCAGAGCTCTTCCGCAAACCCGTGCCCACTTCCCTGCCCCAGAGCCTGTGTCCAGGGCCCCAACTGAGAGCAGTAGCTGTGACTACCTGACGATTGGCAGATGTCGCCAGAAAATCGAGATTCTTGCTTACCTTGAAGAATGGGGAAGGTAGCACTTTGGGAGGGCATCTCCCACGTGGCTGGAGATGGGGGGCCTGCAGCTTCTCAGCTGGCCCAGCCTCCCCCTTGGCCACCGAAGTGGGTCACTCTGACTTCTGTGCACTGTGACTGGGAAGACTGCTTCAGGGTACATGCTTAGGCTTCAGGAAGGACAGTCATTCTGCTTTGCCCATCAGGGTTTAGGGATGAGAGTTGGAGAAGCCCTTGCCCTTCCTAGGAGAGCCTGGCATGGCACATCTGTCCTGGCTGGGCTTGTAGGTCTCAGCCGCCTTGCCTGGGGCAGCAGGAAGGGTCCAGCCGACTGACTTGCACCTCTCTTCCCTCCAGCCTGCATGATGAATGTGCACAAGCGTTGTGTGATGAACGTGCCCAGCCTGTGCGGCACAGACCACACGGAGCGCCGTGGACGCATCTACATCCAGGCCCACATCGAGAGGGAAGTCCTCATTGTCGTTGGTAGGTGGCCTGGGGCTCCTGGCACAGCCCCACAGGTTCCTACCCCTGCCTGACTGATGTGTCTGAGGCAGGGCTGAGGGAGGGCTGGGTGGCCTGGCTGCCCATTGCCTGGAGAGGGTGAAGCGGGGGTGCTGGGAGCTGGGTGGCCTGGCTGCCCATTGCCCGGAGAGGGTGACGTGGGGGGACTGGGAGCTGGCCTCAGCTCAGAGGGGGGTACCTGAGTGCCCCGAGCTTTCGCCTTCCCCGGGCCTTCTGCTGCCATCTCCTCTCTCCCTCACCTGCTCTTTGTCAGCGCCTTTGGAGTTTGCAGTTTCATGTCTTTTATTAAGACAGAGGCCTGGATCCTTTGTTTTCTGCTTGGAGCTGTATGTATAGAGTCTTAAGGATAAACATCAGCTGTACGGTTGTGTTTGTCTCAGAGACGAGGAGGACCTGCCATTGTGTTTCAGGTTTTCTTTCTTTAACCCCATGGCAGCTATGCTGCTCCTTCTTACATTATCTGCTACCCTTTTTGCATGCCTGAAATATTTCATTCTAATAGAAAGGTCAACTATTATAGTGGGCTAGAGAGGGCAGTGGAGCCAGGGGAGGAGGTGAGGGACAGACGTCTGGCCCACACTTAACTGAGTGCTCGGGGACCACTTGGCTTCTGACACATGACACTCACACAAAATTGGAATTTGACAGTGCTGGGCTGGTAAGTGCTTAGCCACAAAGCTCCAGCAAAACCAAAGCCGTGGTGCAGGAGAATTCTTGGAAGGAATTCCTTGGAAGGAATTCTCTCTTGGAAATTTAGGGCACAAACTGCTGTCGACTCAGTAACAAGTTGATGGAAACATGTGTTTATGAATTGGTAGTTTACGATATTGATCATGGAGGGGATTGAGTTTCTAAGAATTGGTCGTGTTCTGGGTCCTGAGTGGTGTGGCAGCTTTACTGTGTTGTGAAGGCCTTTATGTACACCGTAAGTTTCAGTATATCCCTGTAAAATATCATTTCTGTTTTCAGTGGAGGTTCCTGAAGCATTCCATTGAATTGTGTTTCTCTCCAGAGGAAGGCTAGCAGTTGCCTCTCTCCCAGTGCAGTGCTGGGGGACACAGAGAAGAGGCCTACAGTTGGTCATTTGCAGGCTCCAAATACCGCTCTCCAACAGTGTCTAAACGTCCCCTGTGCTGAAGGAGCAAAAATGATGCTTTTCTGCCCTCTAGTGTCTCTCTTTGGGAACTACACCAGTTTAAAAATGTTCTGGTGGCAGCCAGTGTTTATGGAACTCACTGTACCCAGCTCGAGCTCACATCCTTACTTGTTACTTCTTTAAGTCCTTATGACAATCATATGAAATATCTGTTCTTATCCTCATCTTCTGATGAAGAGACTGAGGCTCTGAGAAGTTACTTCCCCAGGTTCACACCATTAGTAGTGATAATAAAACCCAACCCAAACCAAACCTGTCGCTGTTGAGTAGGTTCTGACTCATACCCCAGGCCACCCACCCTCAGTTGCCTCCTTGCTTACATCTGCTGAAGCCACTGTGTTCCTGGTGTCTCAGGGAGATCTAGTAGTTTTCTGATCTCTCTTGGCTGCTGAAATCCAAGCCTTGTGTCTGCTCTCAGGGCTCTTGTAGGTTAAGATCTGATCATTTCTCTTCCTCGTAAACATGCATCGGTGGTTTCCTGTTGCCTTTAGGGCAGACTGGCTCTAACATGGTGGTCATGTTCTCTTTCTTTTAATCATTCATCTTCTGTAAGCTGTCACTTTCAGAAAATGAAGGGTATGTGCATATTCTTTCTGCCTGAAATGTTTGTTTTTGCTGACTTTTTGGAGAGGTCTACCTGGGTGGCTCAAATGATTCCGTGTTCAACTAGGATGTGAAAGGTTGGCAGTTTGAACCCACCCAGAGGCAGCTTGCTTATGGAGCAGTTCTCCTCTGCACACATGTGGTCACCATGAGTCACCATCAATTTGATGGCAAGTAACAACAGCTTCAACTTCTCTGAGCAATTAGCTCTTTCTTCCTCTAGATCTTAGCTGATTTTTACCATCAGAGAAGCTTCCCTTAGTCTTCCTGAAGAAGACAAACAAAAAGTCAAGCCAGTTGCCGTGGAGTTGATTCTGACTCATAGTGATCCCATTTATGTCTGAGATCTATGCCCCAATAGGGTTTTCAATGCTTAATCTTTCTAAAATAGATTTCCAGGCCTTTTGACTGATGTCCCCCTGGGTGGACTCAAATCTCCAGCCTTTTTGGTTAGCAGCTGAGCAAGCATTAACCATTTGTACTGCCCAGGGACTGCCCAGTGAGAATACATATTTGTTGTAGACTCAGATGGTATTCTGAACTTGAACTTGGGACTGTAGCAGCTTTGTTGGTGTGATTAGTGTCTCTGTGTCCCACTAGGAAGGAAGTAAGCTCCATGAGGGCAGGCAGGACTGTGTCTGCTTTGGCATAGCACTCTCTCCCCTCCCCAGCACCTATAGTGGTAGGCATCATGAAATATTTGGGGGAATTGGTGTGTGTCTGTATGAATGAGGTTACCACTGGAGGATTCTGACAGATAGAAAGCCTTCAAAGATGGTCACCAAATCAGTGCCTTCTAGAATAGGGAGCTGAAGCTAAGCAGATAATTCAGCTCACATTGTTATTCTTACAGGGAGGAGTTCATGCAGAAAATCTTAAAGACCAGGACTGAGGTCAACGACAAGACCATAGTGGGACTGTGACCCAGCCTTTGTAGCCATGGCCCTGATGATGTAGAATCAGAGAGACTAGACTCAGATGGTATTCTGAACTTGAACTTGGGACTGTAGCAGCTTTGTTGGTGTGATTAGTGTCTGTGGGACCTATAGAATCACAGGAAACCATGTGGACACCTGGATTCCAGTCACAGCAGCAGGAAACACAATGTCAGAAGCCCATATCAAAGTGGTAGAATGCTCCTGAAGTTTAGGAAGTCTGTATCTGTGTACATACAATATCTTATTCAGCCCCCTATTAATTGAGTGTCTTTTCTGGCTGCGTAACAATTGATACCTCATTGTCTGCATTCCACCTATGTCTACCAAAATGAAACCAAACCCACTGTTGAGTCTTTTCTGACCCGTAACAACCCTACAGGACAGGGTAGGACTGCCCCTTGGTGTTTCCAAAGAGTAGCTGGTGGATTTGAACAGCTGAATGCTTAATCACTGTGCTGCCAGGACTCCTCTCCATCTACAAAATAAAACCCCAAACCCATTGCCGTTGTGGATTCTGACTCATAATAACCCTCCATGACAGAGTAGAACTGCTCCATAGGGTTTCCAAGGAGCATCTGGTGGATTTGGACTGCTGACCTTTTGGTTAGCAGCCCCGTAGCTCTTAATCAGTATGCCACGGGGATTTCCTTCTATATCTGCAGTCACATCCAAATTCTCAGCCATATCCGTATCCAGGGTTATCTCTCAAAAGTTGGAGCTGTTATTAAGAAGCAGGTGTTCCTCTTTGGGACTCCCATTCAGTGTTCTGACCACTGTGTTGTACTTTGGAAACCCTGGTAATATAGTAATTAAGATCTACAGCTGCTAGCCAAAAGATTAGCAGTTGGAATCTATCAGGTTTTCCTTAGAAACCCTATGGGGAATGGTTCTGCTCTGTCCTATAAGGTCGTTATGAGTTGTAATCAACTCAGTGGCAACCGCTTTTGGTATTCTGCTTTACAGAATGTTCATAGGTGAAAATGTCTCACACACAGACTTAGCTACTCCTCATGTTGTGGTATTGAAACCCTTCCCGAGGTCTGACATCTGCCTATGAAGAGACAAAGAGGACCAAAGAGAAATAAATCCTTGACAACCTTTTGGGAAAAGTTGAGCATCACATGTAACTATACAACAGATTCCAAAAGAGGTTTAAAAACCACTTTCAGGGAGAAGAAACTGATATTGCAGGCCCATAGAAGGACTGTCGCAAAGCAGAGAAGGTGTTGGCTCTCAGGGTGACTCCAACAAGGGGAAAAGAGTATGAGGAAACACGTGAGGGCCCTTCAGCTGGACAGTCGGTCCAGTGGGGTGTCCTACGGCCAGTAGGGCGCCGCAAGACCAGCAAAGCAGAGGGCATGTGGGCGCATGCGCTGTACCTGGAGGGTGACGGGGGAGGGCGGGGGCAATCGGGAGTGATGTTTATAGTGTGAGAAAGGAGGCACGTCATCGATAGGACAGTGGGATGGGATCTAGGTGTTTATTCATTCATTTAGGAAAGGCTGTGTCCTCAAGTATCTCAGAGTCCAGTGGGGGTGGCAGACACAGATAATCATATTGGGAGTATAGCACCGAGTGTGACAGCAGCACAGAGGCACACAGAAGGGGGCATCAGGGGCTTCCTGGAATGGCCGAGCTGAGCCTGAGATGTGGAGCACGTCTGGAAGGGACAAGGTTTACATTGAGGTGGGAGGCATAGTCCTAGTTATGGTGACTGAGCACACACAGCATGCTAGATGCTTTCTAAAGATGAGCTAATTGATCTTCACAATAACTCTCAGGTGTTATTATAACCCCCATTAAGAGTGCAGAGCTAATTGAGTAACTTGCCAGAAATCACACAGCTAGTCGTGATGGGTCTAGACTTTGAGACGCAGCAGTCTGGTTCCACAGCCCCTAGTCTTATTTATGAATTTATTCATTATGTCTTGAGTCTCTGTTGGTCACACATATTCATTCTACACTCTTGGAGTAGCACAGGGGGTCAAGACAAGGTCTCTTTGTTGCGATGAATCTTGTAAGCTGGGCCCTTGCCCGTGCCCTGGAACTTGTGGAATCTTCTCTCATCTTTCCTCCTTTTATTAGCCTTAGGCAATTTCCTTCTGGTCAGGTCAGAATGCACCACACTTCAAGACATACTGTGTCCAAAAGTCGCTTCATTATTGTGATTTCCTCTTTAAGCCTTCTAAGGGGTTGGACCTTTGGAACCTAAAGCTGGAACAATCTGAAAGCTGTTTCTGCCTTTGCCTTGCTTCTGAAAGAGAAGGGAAAAAACAATGTAGAAAAATCTAGTTGGATTATTATTAATAGAAAATATTATCTACCCTTGCATTGCATGCTGCTCACCATGAGTTGTAATTGTCTTGATGGCAGTCAACAACAAATCAACCCAAACCCATTACTGCTGAATCGATTCCAACTCACAGGAACCCTGTAGGATGGGGTCGAACTGCCCCAGAGAGCTTCCAAGGAGCACCTGGCATATTCAAACTGCCGACCTTTTGATTAGCGGCTGTAGTGCTTAACCACTATGCAGCCGGGGTTTCCAATGAAGTGAACCGTTGAATCACCTGGGAAATGAACGCAGGCCTACCACGTGGCAGGTGAGAATTCTACCACTGAACACCAATGCTGTTCAACGGGTGATCATAAACAGAATTTCATTGTGGTGGTTCCCTAGAAGTCCACTAGGGGGCAGTCTCTGTCTTAAAAATTGTTCCCCTTCCCAAAGGCTTTCTTTCAAGAGACGCTCAGATTATACAAAATAGAATAAAACCGCAGCACCGTTCTTGTCCCTGAAGTAAGGCACAGCAAGCAAAAGCCAACCCTGGCCCCTCGAACAACTGGGATACTGAGGTCCAGAGAGAGAAGGTCTCTTCTCAAGACCATACATTTTGGAGTGGAAAGAGGACCAAAACCAGACGGACCCAATAATGTCTGCACATACAGGTCAGAGACATTGATGACATCCTTCACATTGTGCAGCCATTCTTGCTGTCCTTTACCAAATCATTCCACCATTTTTAGCATAACTTCAAGGAACTGCTGCAGTTTTTGATGGAAAAAACACTCAAAATTGCAAAGTAAGAAAAACAAATCCAAATAAATATTGCCACTGACAGCAGCAGTAAAAAGGAAGTCAATACCACGGACAGGGTGTTGCTTTGAGGAGGAAGGTTGGATGGTTCTCAACCTGGCCAAAGCCAGGCACAGGCCTTGTCTAGATGTTTTTGTCACCAGCAGCCATCTAGTGAGCTGGACCTGCTTGGTGAGCTTTGTGGTGTTTGCCAGGTGTGGCCTTCTGGCAGACCTTGTCACAGACCCTTGATGTAAGCCTCTCTCGCATCCCTGGGGAGCTGTCTCCTCTTGGTGGTTGTTACCTGGTGGGCCCTCACTAATCTCCCCAACACTCCTTCTCTCGGTTAATTTCTTTGACTTAAACTTCAGACATTCTGGTGCCTTCCAGTTCTTTTCCCATCCTGGAACCTTCCCAAGCCCGAGTCTCAGTTTAGGGATATGGACAGTTCAGAAATCAATGCCAACGGCTGCAGACCAGTAGCATTGGCATTACGGGAGGATGGTTAGAAATGCAGACTCTCGGGCTTCACTCCTGACCTGCTGAGTCAGAGTCTGTGTTTTCACACAAGCCCCAGGTGACGTGTGTGCAGATTAAAACCCGACAGCGCCCGCTGTGGACATCTCGATGAGAACCCAGGAGTGCGTCGTCTCCACCAGGGGGCAGGCGTGAGCCGCGCGCCGCTCGGCCTGCAGGCCACCGGCGGCCACGCCTGCAGAGGGCGGGACCCACCTTGGTGCAGGGTTCGGACCCACGCCGGTGTTTGCATGTTGTCACTTGGGGGAAGCTTTGGTGTCAGCATTTCAGGGGGTTGGAATTGCTTTTCATTGGCGGCCAGAGTTGCCTGTCCTAAAAGAGAGCTCGTGGCTATGTGAGCCCAGTCACTTGAGCCATTCCTGGAAGGAACGTAGAGCGTTTCTTCCCTTCCTTTGCCTGCTACCCAGAGGAAGTTGTATGCGTTTCTATGTCAGCTTTCCAATCACTGGGCTCTGGCCCGCCTTCTCCCGTGATTTGCTGCAAGTCTGTACTAATTACAGGCCAGCAGGACTCCTGGTGGCGCAGTGGTTAAGTACTCGGCTGCTGACGAGAGGGTTGGTGATTCCAATCCACCGGTCACTCCGCGGGAGAAAGATACGGCATTCTGCTTTCATAAAGATTACAGCCTGGGAAACCCCATGGGGGCAGTTCTGCCCTTTCCTCTAGGGTCTCTCAGAGTTGCAGTGAACTCCATGGTGATGGGCTTGGGCATCGTCTATAATTGGGGCATTTGTGGTTCGTGATCGACTTTCTTGCCTTCTGTGTGAGAGACTTGGGTTCGATGATCTGATCAGTGTACCTCATGTGTTGTCAACACCTGCCTGCCACTGGGGACTTGTATGTTGCTTTGAGGCTGAATAGGTGTCAGTGGCACTTCTAGACTGAGGCCGACTAGGAAGAAAGGCCTGGTGACCTACTGCCCAAAATCAGTTCATGAAAACCCTGTGAACTGTAATGCTATGTTCTACATCTGATTATGAGGCTGGCGTAGGACTGGATAATGTTTCCTTCTGCTGTGCGTGTAGTCCCTATGGTCAGGGGCCAACTCGGCGGCAGCAGCAGCGTCACCAGTAATTACAGAGGTTGAGTAAGGCCTTTGGTATCCCGCCTGCTTGGGTGTCTCCTGGGTGCTGGGCACTGCCTCCAGTCGTCAACTAGACAGACGAGGCCCCTGCTCGTGTGGCCCCTGCTTTCTTTCTAATGATGAGAGATGAACAAAAGGCAAATAAATACGTGCAAATAGTGACACAGGCTCTGCAGAAAATAAAATAGAGCAGTGATGCGATAGAGGGTGACTGGAGGTATCCAGTCATCAGCCGAGATAATGGCATTGAGTTGAGACCTCACTAATGAGCAGGAGGGAACGAGCCCATTGAAAGTCAAGGGAAGAATGTTTCCGGCAGAGGGAACAGCCCTGCCAAAGGACCTGAGTAAGGTGTGAGGTCAACTTGTGTGTTAACAGGACCCAGCAGAAGGTGTGTGTGGCTGGAGCCTCACGAGGGGTGGGGGATAAGTAGAGGGGGTGGAGAAGGGTCAGAGGAGGTTGGGAGTCATGTAGGCCCTGTAAACCTCAGGGTGGGTTTGGGTTTCATTCTAAGTGCAAGGGGATGTAGAACCCAGGAGTACTTGGGGGTGGGGGATTCTATCCAAGTCCCTATATAATCACTCTAGGGTTGCAGTCTTATTTTTCTCTTCATACAACGGGAAGAAAACAAACCTTAAATAATTTGAATACACAACACCAGTCAGCTAGTCAGTGGAAGAGGCAGGATTTGCAGTCAGCGTCTGTCTGTCGGATTCTACCATATCAGGGTGTGTGTTGGAAAGATATGGCATAACTTTATGAAGAGCAGGAGGACGTAAGTGATACCCAGCATGCCAGAGAAGAGAGGAAGAGACGGCTTAGTACTGTCGGTTCTGGTGGTCCTGTTCTGTAGTGTTTGTGTGCCTGGCATATCCAGAACTGTGCAGCAACAGGGTCTTGGCAAAGATCTCCTCATCTTTTGCCTGTTGCCTCAGTACAGTGGGGGTAGACTTTTTGGAGTGGTTAGAGTTTGGATAAAGGAGGGAGCTGTATGGGCTGGGGGAGACCTGCTGGTTAAGAGCTTGGTTTCTAACCAACACGTTGGCTGTTCAAATCTACCAGCTGCTCCTTAAAATTCCTATGGGGCAATTCTACTCTTCTGTAGAGTCGCTGGAAGTTGGAATCCACTCAGTGGCTGTGGGTTTGGTTTCTGTCTAGAGTGGGCTGGAGACATCCTGGATAGCTCCCTGGAGGAGGTAGGACAGATATAAGATAGAAAGGAGAGAGAATGGCTGATGGCTACCACTTACTGAGTGTTTACCAGGTGCTGTGCTGGGCACTGTGGGGAAGTAAAGGCTGTGTCACTTGTGGTTCTAGCTCTTGAGGCATCTCTTACTCTGGTTAGGGTTACACAACTAGCACAACTAGTACTACCACCATCACCAATACCAGCAATACTTAACAGTTTAGTCCAGTCATCTCATGTAATCTTTTTATCAAACCCTATGAAAGATTATTATTATTCTCTCCCATTTTACAGATGAGGAGACTGAGGCACCAAGGAGAAATTAAATAACTTACTAAGTCACACAGCTAGGGGGAAGTAGAGTTTGGACTTGAATTTAAGTATTCAGTTCCAGAGAATTGCGCTTTTGAGCACCATTGAAAGAAAGACATAGAGGGGTGCTGGAGGGGTGGTGGATAATATTCCCAGCAGCTGTCTTTTCCAGACCCTTCCCATGTGCCCATTGGGTGCTGTGAACTCTACAAGTGCCCTCTTATTTAGTGTTCATAACAACCTGAGCTGTTTGTGCAGTTCTGCTCATTCTGCAGGAGAGCAAACAAAGGCTCAGGCCTGGGCTGCCTTGTTTGATGGAGGCTTCACTTCCTAGGGCTCTGTTTCACGAGCACCCCTTGCCAGTCCGTTTTGCTCCTTTGGGTGTGGATGAGTCTCTGTTTGCTGGACTGGGATGTCGAAGATCCCCAGCCTGGCCATTTTTAGATGAGAATCCATTTCTCCACGTTGGTCTGTAGTCTTGTAGAAAGCCAGACTTCTTAGCAAAGGCTTGCCTAAGAGGCTGACTGAATCCCTAGGTGGTGAAAAGTAGCCTGAGGGAGAAGGCCTTCTCTCTAAGTGTCACTATGGTCCAGTTAGGGGATGGGTTTCTTGGTGCCCAGAATCACCCTGCTTGGAAGGTGAGGATACCTGGGTAACCCAGGGTGGTGAGTCTGTGGTTGCTCGGATTGCACTTGGCCTTCCCCTTCTTCCTTCCCATTAGCAGCTGTGGCCTGAGGCAGATTACTCACCTGTGTGTCTCAGCATCCTCATCCAGCACGGGGATGCTAAGAGTCCCAACCTCACTGGGTTGCTGAGAGAGTTCCGTGGATACTTGGAATTCTCTCAGCTGGGAGGATTGCTAGCAGCACTTTGTGTGTTCTGGTTGGTGTGGTTAACCTAGCCATTTCTGTGTTTTCTGCCTGATTTTTGCCTCTTCACCAAATTTAGATTTTCCTTTTGATTTCATCTCCAAGTGGCTGTGTCAGGATGTGGTTTCTGGAAGATGTGAGTCCATTCCCCTGGAGCTCCCCTACAGTGGGCAGGCAGAGAGGACCACGGTCAGTGGCACTTTCTAATAAATGTTCTGTTTTCTTATCTCTGCATCACTCCGTGGGCACAGCGTAGCCTGGAATACTTAACAGTGCCTGAGCTGGGTCTTGCATGCAGACATGAAGTATATGGGCTCTTCACGATGGCCGTGCTTTGCTCTACCTAAACTGGCTTGTCGGGGTAGTGTCTACACAGCTGCAGTGTTCAGGGGCCATGGTTTCTGCTCCAGCTATATATCCAGCCCATATTTACTGTCTGTTAAATGCTGGGTGCTTTAAAGGAACCATCTCATGGAATTCTCACCTTGGTACTTGAAGTTTGATCGCCGCAGCTAAGGTAGAGAAACTGCTTTGCAGAGGTTAAGTAACTTGGTCAGAGTCACGTGGTTACTAAGGGCAGATCTAGGGTTCAAACCCTGGTCTTAGGATTCCAGGGCACTTGCTCTGAGCCATCCCGATCCCGCCTCCTTGGCTGCCTTGAATAGTCTGGAAAGCTGGAGCTGGTGGATTTGAGGGCATGCAGAGGTGAACGGGAGAGGCAGATAATACAATTCATAGTAATTACCTTGGGAAAGCATTCTCACCTGAAAATAAAATTAAAAAGATGCTCACAGGTTGTTCAGGTTACACTGGAGAACATCAGGTATGAAATGGTTTGAACATAGGAGTATGACAGGTCTTCATGACAGAATCCCTTTCCAACTGTAGCCTCTTCACCTGTGTGCCTTGCAGTGCCCTTGCATTTGTCAGGGAATGCGAGCCACTATGCTTGTCATGGAAGGACAGATTTACTGTAGGGATCAGATGTCATGCAGTAGTGGAGGAACTGGGGGCAGGAAGGTTGGAAAGGCTAAGTTGGAGCATCAAGGAAGAGAAGCAGTGTGGATGGGTAAGGTGGAGTGGGTGGGAGAGTCCACAAAGGCAAGCTCATCAAGTTTTTGGAGAGAGACAGCAAAAGGGGGAGCTTGTGGAAAGGTCTGTGGAAGCTATTACACTTGTGCCTCAGTGAGTGTCTTAGACTGGGTTCTCTAGAGAAGCAACATCTGTAAAGCATATAAATATATACACATAGAGATTTGTAAAAGGAAATGGCTTATGAAGTTGTAGAGGCTGGAATGTTCCAAGTGTGTGGGTCAAGACAGAGGCTTCTCCTGACTCCTATAGCCACAGGGACTGGTGAACTGCAAGTCAGCAGGTCAGGGAGCAGGGCTCTTGCTCACAGGCTGTGAAGATCGATGAATCCCAATTTGAGCAGCCAAGACCCCAGGTAAGTGACTAGCTCAGGTCACAGAAACCAGAAGTCAGATGATCAGGAGCCAGCTGCAGGATTCAGCTCAAGCAAAAAGCTTCTGAGCCCCACCAGAACGTCTGCTTATTTTCCATGGAGGCCACAAATCCAGGGAAATGCCCTTTCAGCTGATTGGCTGCTCATAGCAGGGCCCGTCATGGGGGTGATCACTGATTGGCTACTCATAGCGGATCCTGTCACGGAGGTGATCACATATCAGATCTCAGCAGGGAGGTGATCGCAACACTACACGGCCGCCAAAGCACTGGGTGTCAGGCCCAGCCCAGTGGACGCACAGTCTTAACCATCACAGCAGGTGTGTGTGGCCAGACAGCTGTGAGTCAGCAGGGCAGTGTTCGGGAAGACGAGGCTGCTGTGGCGTGAGAGAGAGCAGGGGAGGCTGGGGCCTGCCGGGAACACTCACCTGCCTGTTGTCGTATCTGACCACGATGGCCTCTCAGAAGTCACGGCCTGCTGCTCTGACCACAGCGACCTTTCAAAAGTCATAGCCTGCTGCATTCTGCAGTCCAGACCTGGCACATGTTCCTCTTTTGGTCAGTTCTGACGTAGACTCACCCAGAGAAAGGGGGTCTGGGAGAAGATGGTAACCAGCGTAGCCAAATTACCATGGGACGTGCGGCACAAGTGTGCAGAGTCCTTGGCTCAGCTGAGTCTTGGGTCCTTGGCTTTTCCATCTGGGTGCACCTGGAGGCCGAGGAGGCCAAAGGCCTGAAAGCACATGGCCACAGGCTCATCTCCACTGCAGAATGGCCGTCAAGCCTCTGTTCACACTTTTAAAGTGCACACCCAGTTTGCATGCTTCTCAGCGATAACAGCTGTGCCGGCTGTAATAATCATAGTAATATAATGCACAGTGGAGTTAAGTGCCCCTCGGAGGATGGTCTTCCATCTCCCCTGGCTTCACACTCCTTGGCGTACTGCTGGGGTACATCTTCTCGGATTTGAGGATCAAGGCCTTCTCCTCATAATCTCTGCATGAACAGTTCAGTCAGTAAGACTCACCACTCGATACACTCTCGGTGTTAGAATTCTGACCCCAGAGGTGAGAGTGAGGCCCTCCACCCTCCCAGTCCCAGCCCCTTCCCCCAAGACAACCCCTCTTACAAGTTTGATTTGAATCTTCCCAGGCGTTTTTCGTTTCTTTTATATGTGAGGCATATTATATATATATATTCATTTTGATAGTGTATATTCATGTTGATACTGTTGAGTCATTTTCTACAGATAGAAAATGAATGCTATGTAGATACCAGGAAAGAATATGTACTTTTGTACTTGTTGCATAGAAAATATGACCCTCTGTTACACTGCGTGCCTTAGTTTTCCACTCAGCCTTAGGTCTTGGAGCTTTTGAGGGGCAGAATACACAGGTCTGCTTCAGGCTTGTTAGCTGACACTCAAGTTCCTCGCATGTGTATATTGTGTGTAGCTGACAGGGCTGTGTGCATAGCCTTTCCCTTGCTGATGGACCCTTAGGCCTTCTTCAGCTTTTGCTGTTTCAATGCTTCAGTGAGCATTCTTGCACCTGCCTTCTGTTGTCATCTTTGAACAGTCCTGACAGCTTAGAAAAAAACCTCCACTACATGAAAGGTTTCATTTGATGATATTAATTAAGTTCGAGAAGCTTCTATTAGTTTTACTCCTCGGGTCATCCATGGTACAGGTATGCTGACAGCCTTTCACTTAATTTCAAGACAGTTCTTAGGTGCCCCAGAATCTTTTAGCTCCCAGGTGAAGCTGCTCCAACTCCTTCAGCCATGTGCTGGCTAATCTGTGACCTGCGCCCCTTAATCTCTGACACCACGTGATATAGCCAAGTGTCCTATCACCAACACAGATGCAGGGCCCATCCCAGCCACACAGTCTAATTCAAATAGTTTCCTTATAAAGCATGGTGCTCAGACTGAAACAACGTATTCCAGATATTACAGAAGAGAGAGAGGCAAAGTTTAGTGGCTTTCAGACTTTCCTGACTGTAGGCTATGTTTTTACGTAAATCTGTCTCCGTCACGTACACACACACCTGAGAGAGTAATGATAATGCTTAACTTCTACCTGTGCTTTGTACGCTGCTGTATTCTGTTACGTAGCTGTCTTCCTTATCTAGTCCTGCTGTGACAGAGACACCACAGGGAGATGGCTTTACCAAACAGAAGTTTAGAAGGCTCAAAGTCCAAACGCAGGGCAGCAGCTCTAGAGACAGGCCTTCTCTCTTTGCTCTGGGCAGAGGGTCCTTATCTTCCATCTTCCCCAGCCTAGGGGCTTCTCAGCACAGAGACCCTGGGCCCAGCAGTGCTCCTGGGACTACTGCCTTGATGGTATGAGGTCCTTCACCTCTGTGTTTGCTTCTTTAGTATCTCAGAAGAGATAGACTCAAAATGCAACCTGATCATGTAAACTGAGTCCTGCCTCGTGAGCGTAACTGCCTCTAAGCCTGCCTCATGAACACCATACAGGAGGGATTTGCAACACCTGGGAAAATCACGTCAGATGACAGAATGGTAGACTGTTACATAATACTAGGAATCATGGTCTAGCCAAGTTGACACACATTCTGGGTGGTTGCGGGGGACACAGTTCAATGTGTGACAGTAGGCTGTTACTCTGTTCCACTCTATTTCTTTTATGAAAAATGGTGATTGTGATTCTCTCGACTTCACTGACCATTGGCAATGGGCCATGCCCCACCCTAAGGAAAGCACTGTTCTGGACAGTGTAATTCTTCAGCATCCTAAGGGGACCCAGAATTTTTAGGGGCTTGAGGGAAGGCCAGCCACATCTCCCTGTTTATACTTGGCTAAACCCCTTCCATTTTTGATACCAGGTGCTGCTAGCCCAGCTTTCGGACAACCTTGTGCAGATGTTTTGGTTTGGGTGGATTCAGTGGTGGACCTGCTGTTGGTCCCTGATACCTCTCCTGTTCTTAGAGTCGGGCCTTTCTTCAAGGGCCCTGTTGAGAGCTTTTGAAATCCTCTGGCTCTTGTGCACATGCAGTGCCTTCTGGGCTTTTCCGCCCTGATGTTGTTCTCTGCCCCTCTCCCCGCCTCTGTCTTCCTGTGTATTTTAAAACCTCCATTGACAGATGGGTGGTGACTGCCATGAGTGCCTTGGCTGGGAATTGAACCCAGCCCTCCCATAGAGAAGGTAAGAACTCTACCAGCCGACCACCAGTGCCCCAGCGTGTGGGGTCCTTTGTTGTTGGTTCCACTGAGCTGATTTGAACTGACAGAGATTCCATGCGTATAGGCATAGAATTCAACAACCAAGCAACCACAGACAAGGTATGTTGAAGAGTGTCTGTCGAAAATCAATGTCTGTCACCCCACCTCCACTTCCACTCCTTGTTGTTGTGTGTTACCAGGCCCACTGTGACTCAATGACCCTATAGGACAGGGTACACATGCCCCTTGAGGCTCTTTAGGGGGGCAGGTTGCTGGGTGTTCAAACCACCAACCTTTTGCTTCACAGCTGAGTGCCACATGGACTCCTTCTCAGTCCTTAAAGCAGTGCTTCTGGACCTTTAGCACGCTTCTGAATCCCCTGGAGATTTGTTAAAACACAGACAGCATCCCACCCCTAGAGTGTCTGGTTCAGTAGGTCTGGGGTGGGCCTGAGAATTTGCATTTCTAAGTATCCGTCAGGTAATACTGACGCTGTTGGCTGGTCCAGGGGCCGCAATCACTGCCTTGGAGGATAGTATTTTTAACCCTTAGCTCCTTCTTTCTTCTGCTAGTGCAGCGCTGTGTAATTTAGTGACATGCTCTGTCACTATTTCAGGGTTGATGTCACTTCTGGAGGAGGAGTGAGCTCACTTACACTGCCCTTGGGTCCCCACACCAACAGCATAAGTGCACCGGCACTTGCTTCTAGTTCACTCCAGTGTGCAACAACAAACATTTATTGCTCCAGAATGTCTTCTCTCTGTTGGATACTGAGCTACTCCCTGGGGATCCGTCAGAGTAAGACAAAGTCCAGGCCTTATGGAGCTCATACTGTAGAGCAGTGTTACGAGCTAGATAGGAAATATTTTAAGCTTTGCAGGCCATGTGGCCTTTGCTGCAGCTACTCAGCTGTGCTCTAATGGTGCCACAAAAATGACCATGGACAGTATGTAAGCAAATGGTGTCACCGTGTTCCAATAAAACTTTATTTATAAAAATAGACTGCAGGCTAGATGTACTTTATCTTCCTTATTCTAGTGAGTAGACAGTAAAGTAGGTAAGTGAGTGAAATATACATTATGTCAGACAGTGATAAGAAAGAGGAGTAAAATACAGCAGGTGGAGGGGGACTTGTGAATTTAGATATGGTGTTTCCCCAGTACCTGGGGAAAGAGTCATTGTGATAGTGACATTTGAGTCAAGACTTCTGAAGGAGGTGAAGAGCCATGCAGTAACCTGGGGGTAGAGCGTGAGTAAAGGGGAACAGCTAGTGCAAAGGCCCTGTGGCATGAGTGGGCTTGGCGTGCGTCTTAGTTATCAAGTGCTGCTATAACAAATAATACAAGTGGGTGGCTTTCAAAAACAGAAATTTCTTCTCTCACACTCTAGGAAGTCCAAATTCAGCTTGTCACCTCCAGGGATGGCTTTCTTTCTCTGTTGACTCTGGGTGAATGGCCTTGTCATTGGTCTTCATCTGGTCTAGGAGCTTTTCAACACAGAGACCCCAAGTCCAAAGGACATGCTCTGCTCCCAGCTTTCATTCTTGATGGTAGGAGGGCCCTCTCTCTCAGCTCACTTTTCTCTCTTTTTACTTCTTATAAGATAAAAAGATGATACAGGCCATACCGCAGGGAAACTCTCCTTCCCTAGAGTCTCTCTGCTATGACCTGAGGAATGGCGTAGCGACCCACCGTCATCCTTTTTAACCTAATCCAATCTTAACTCATTAACTGCAGGCAGAGATTAGGATTTACAGCCAAGCCAAGCCAAGCCAAGTGCCGTCGAGTCGTATCCGACTCACGGCGACCCTGGGATTTACAACACATAGGAAAATGACATCAGATCCCCAAATGGAGGACAACCCCACGATACTGGGAATCATGGCCTAGCCAAGTTGACACATATTTTGGGGAAACACAGTTCAACCCGTGACAGCGTGCTGGAGGAAAGAGGCAGGGAGACGAGTGTGAGTGCAGTGAGCCGGCGAGGGGACCAGGAGACGAGGTCCAAGGTAACAGCCGCAGAAGGCTCTGTAGCCCTTGTCAAGAGTTTGTCTTTTACTCCAAGGTGGAGATCCACTATTGTGATCGTGGCTCTGGAAATTTCAGTAGTTCTTTATATCGTATATTTACAACTCTATTTCTTGTTTCCTCAACTACAGGCATTTATCGCCTGCCTTTTTCATTGTGAGAGGTACCGGCATTGTGCCACGGACTTTCATGTGGAGTATATCATTTAATCCCTATCAGGTAGACAGGGATTGCAGAGCAGAATTGCGCTCTGCAGACTGTGACGTTACAGAAGCAGAGCTCTGAGTCGTTCTTCCAAGGTGGCTCGGGGTCGATTTGCAGCCGCCCCCTGTCAGTTGTTCGTGCTTACCTGTAACCATAGCCCCTGTTTCATAGAGGTGGAAAATGAAGCTCAGAAGGGTTAAGTGACTTGTCCAAGATCACATAGCTAGTAAGTGGCAGAGCTGGGATTTGAACCCATGTCTCTCTTAATATAGAAATCTCAGTACCCACATTATTAAAAAAAAAAAAAAAAAAAAAACCCACTGCCGTCGAGTTGGGTCCAACTCATAGCGACCCTAGAGTTCAGAGTAGAACTGTCCCATAGGGTTTTCAAGGAGTGCCTGGCGGATTGGAACTGCTGACCTTTTGGTTAGCAGACGTAGCACTTAACCCCCTACGCCACCAGGGTTTCCCATCCACATTATACTGAGGGACAATTCAGTAATTCTTCAGGGATACAAGACAATAAATAAAAATCCTTTGCCAAGCAGGGGTATGTGTGTATCAGCCAAACAAACAGGATATTCTGAGAAGGGAAAAGTTCTTTTCTGTGGGAATTTTGACCAAGCCCCTGAGATCTCTCGCAGAACAAGACCCGCATGTAATTAGTCCGGGCTCTCTAGACCATTCGGAATTTTCCCTCCGTCTGGCCTTGTCATGATGTAATCACAGCTTTATTTAGTGGCCCTCCATCCCGGAATAGTGTGGTCCTCTTCTGTCTGCCTCACTGTGGTCTGACGGAGGACTTATTTTCCTGCAGGGTAGAGACTGTCGCGCGGACTTGCTTTGTCAACCGCCTTCTGCAGGATCATTTGCGCAGACAGGCAGAGTTTCTCTCTTTAACGCATGGCAGAATGATTACCGCAAGTCTAAGCCAGAGCCCTGTTAAGTATGTGATGCAAACGAGATGCAAATGAGGGGCCCACCGTTTACATGGATCGGGAGGGCAGAGCTGGGGAGGGGAGCTTCTGCAGCATCCCCCAGCGGTTGGCTGATGAGCCTGACAGGCGCTTTTGCTGCCCGACAAAGGGCTGTTAATGAGGGCAGCCACTGACTGCTCCTGCAACCCCTTCAGACACCTGGTGATTGGAAGGTGGGAGACGAGACCTCGAGTTTCTGATGCTCCTCGAGCTTCCTGAGTTAACTCATCAGCCGCCTGCTGGGCTCAGAGGAGGAAGGGAGCTGGCTGGGTAACCAATTCAGGAGCAGGGGTCTGCTGTGGGGCATGAGGCAGCCACACATGGCTGCGTTTGGGGTCCCTCATGACTTCTCTGGCCCTCACTGGGCACCTGTCTCAGCTTAGAGCATGGGTCTCCGTGGGGACCTAGAATAAGGGCTGAGAGCTTGTTCCCTAGGTTGAAGATCAAATGCCCCCTTGATTTTATATCTGCTTCCAGACTAACCTACTGTCTGTGCTTGTAATGTGAGAAATCCCAATCCCAGTGGCCTTTTGAATTGGGGAAGGAAAAATGAACCAAGCTGCGGGAGATTAGAGAGTGGTTAGTGGAGAGAGACAAACAGGCAGTTTCATGCAGAGCCAGCAGGCCCAAAGGAGGCTTCTCTGCTGGCTTCTCCTTGCATGCAATGTCCTTGACCAAATGGCCTCTCTGTGTGTGAAAAACCAGTTGCCAGCAAGTTACTTCTGACTCATGGCTACCCCGTGTGTGCCGGAGAACTGTGTCATGGAGAAAACTCATCGGCTAAGTTTTTGGATGTAGATCAGGAGGGCTTTCTTCCAGGGTGCCTTTAGGTCTCCAGGGTGGGGGGTGGGGACCAGTGATTAGGACCTGCTGTCTGAAAATTAGTGAAGGCTTATTTCTGTGGCCTTTCTCTTGGTGAGACTTGGGCTGTGGCATACTGGTCAGGGCCAGACAGGTCCCCTGCCCCACAAGCTGATGTGACATGTTTTTCCCAGAATGTTGATGGCAGATGAAGCAGCTGATGGCTGTCATGGTGTGTGAGAAACCAGATGCCAGCAAGTTGCTTCTGACTCATGGCGACCCCATGTGTGCTGGAGAACTGTGTCATGGAGAAAAATCATCGGCTAAGTTTTTGGATATAGATCAGGAGACCATTCTTCCAGGGTGCCTGTAGGTCTCCAGGGTGGGGTGTGGGGATCACCAATCAGGACTTAGGATCTGAAAATTAATAAGGCTTATTTCCACGGCCTTTTTCTTGGTGAGACTTGGGGCTATGTCATGCTGGACAGGGCCAGACAGGTCCCCTGCCCCACAAGCAGATGTGACATGTTATTCCCAAAATGTTAATGGCAGATGAAGCAGCTGATGACTGTCATGGTGCCTCGTGTAGTACCTGGCTGGTGGTCAGTGCTAAAAAAATTTAAATCAAAAGAAGACGGGTCTCTTGTCAATAAGTATCACATAGTCGTGAGTCTCGTGTCTGGGACTGTGCTGACTCTGCCCTTCAAAAGCAGGCAAACTTTGGGAAGGATAGGGACACGAGCACATCTTTGGTTTCATTTGGTCCTTATGCCAACCCAATGAGATAATGCTTATCTCATACCTACTAGTGACCCAGTTTTACGGAAGAGGAAAATGAGGCTCAGACAGGCCAATTCCCTGGCCTACAGTCCCGTAACTAGTGAGTGGCAGAACTTGAATTAAAAATACAGATGTGACTATTCTAATCCTGGAGTCCCTGGTGGTCCTGAGGGTTGTTAACATGCTTGGCTGCTAACTGAAAGTTTGGGGAAGTTCAAGTCTACCTAGGAGAGCCTTGGAAGAAAGTCCTGGTGATCTGTTTCTGAAAAACCAGCCATTGAAGGCCCTGGGGAGCATGGCTCTGTTCTGACACACATGACGTCACCATGAGTTGGAATCAACCCATCAGTAACTGGCTAAGTCTTTTATTTTTACTTTTTATTTATTGTGATTGAGTGAAAGTGTACAATCCAGTATAAATTTGCATGCCTGCCTATGTGCAGCTTTCATTGCTCTCCCTGTTTGGTGACAGCACACTCCTCCTATTTGTTCTAGACATGTCGTATCCTCCTAACAATCTGCTGTCCCCTCCTGTTCACCCTCTTCACCCTGTCCAGTAAGAGGCCAGCAGGAGCATATCCTGTAGATACATAGAACCATAAAGTGCACACACGATATCACCACACTGTGTTGCTGAGTCTAATCCAGTCCTGTCCAAAGAGTTGACCTCAGTAATGAATTATGGACAGGGGCAGCACCAGGACCAAGTAGCTGGGTAATTCTAAACCCAGTCTCTTAATATAAAGTTTTCTCTGACGAACACAAAGATCTTCCTTTTTAGACTTCATTTTTTTCAGTTTTTCTTTGAGTCTCTCCTTTGTGATAAGCTGTTGGGGGTGGTACTGACCAGATACCACCAGCAACAGTTGAGAAGGACTAGGGACACAAGGGTCTGGAGCTGTGGAAACTGGGAGCTGTGCATCTCCTGGAATGGATGAAGTGATGCACACTGGAATTAAGGAAACAACAGCAAAAACAAAAAACAGACTAAACTGATGCAGGGGATCATGGAGAGGATGGAGGAGCCAAGGATTAACTGAGATTTCTGGCTTAGGAAGATGTGTGGCCAGTAAGCTTCATATGCTTGATAACCAATCAGGATCAGAAGTCATTGAAGCTCTCTTGCAGAAGGAGATACTCTTGGTCTTCTGTAGGCCAAGTCTGCTGTGTTTTAGAGTTCCATGGGTGACTGTGTCCCATATGTACTTGGATCTATAAACCCAGAAATCTGTCTAGGGAACTAGAGCGGAGACTCCCTCTATCAGGTAGTGGAGAATGAAGAACTGTAAGAGTGTGGTTGCAGTTCTGGGAGGTGGAGACATTTAGGGAGTGTCTTAGGCTGGGTTCTCGAGAGAAGAAAAAACAGTAAAGTGTATAAATACATAGAGAGATTTATATCGAGGAAATGGCTCATGCTGTTGCAGAGGTTGGAGCATCCCAAATCTTCAGATCAGGCTGGATTCTGATTCGTATAGCCACAGGGGCTGGTAATCCTAGGACTGGCAGGTCACACAGCAGGGCTCTTGTTCACAGGCTGCAAAGACAAATGAATCCCAACACCGTGGCAGGCAAGACTGAGGGTAAGCTGCTAGTTCAAGTTCCAGGAACCAGAGCTCAGATGAGCAAGAGCCAGCTGCAGGATCCAGAGCAAGCAAAAGGCTAGAGTCTTGCCAGAAAGTCCACCTATTAGATGCATGCCATACCACCAAGGAAAGTCCCTTTCAACTGGTTGGCCACTCACAGAAGATCTCATCACGGAGGTGATCACATTATATCAAATGTCAGCATGGAAGTGATCACCTCATCACATGACTGCCAGACTGCATCTTAACTGCCAAACCACTGAGACTCATGGCCCAGCCAAGTTCATGCACAACCTTGATTGGTGGGGGAAGAGGAGGCGATGAAGGAGAATGAAAAATAATAGTTTTAGGGGAAGAAGAGAACCAGAAACATTGAGGGTTATAGGAGCCAAGGGAAGAGAGAATTGAAGAAAGCAGATCTGCCCAGCCAGTTTGATGCTGCCAGCTGATAATGATGGAATAGGCTACGTACTGAGGCAGAGTCACTGGTCATGACCTTTAGGGACTTGGATATAGTGGCTGTGAGAACTGGGATGCAGGGTGTTAAGGAGAGGAGGGGAGGAGAAAAGAGGAAAGAGAAATCTAGGCAAGGAAAATTTAGGTTGTGAAAGGAAGCGACGGAAGCAGCTTGGGAGAAAGTTACGTATGAATGAAGCTTGAGCTGGTTTTAAGGGAAGAAAGGGTAGTGAAGAAGTGCTCAAGATACATGAGAAAAGGCAGGAAGTAAGCAGGAGGGGTTGTATGTAGGCTTTGTTTTCATCTAATTAGCTGTTCAAATCCCAGCCCTGCCACATACCAGCTGTGAGATTTGGGGCAGGTTACTTAGCCTCTCTGAGTCTCAGAAGATAGCACTTAGCTCACAGGGTGAGAGCAAGGATGAAAGGAGAAGGTGTATTAGGTTCTTTGCAGTGGCTGGTACGTGGTGAGGTTTAGTGAACTCTCACCAGGCACCTTTACATATCCACTGAGCAAAGACTACTGTGACAGGTGCTGATGCGTTGTCTAGATTGAGTACCTCCAGCTCTAAGCTCCGATGTTCTGTATTTGTAATGCTTACCCTTTACCATCCTTGTGTAGGGGATACTGTTGTGCACCATGGCTCCCCCTTTCAGGACTGAAACACTCGTGCTCCCAGCTCTGGGGAGTGTTGGCTGCTGAGACTCACGGCTCAGTCCTCATTTAGAAAATGCCCTGAAAGTAGCAGTATCCTCGAAGGTTATGCTATTCCCCAGGGGCCGCTTACACTCAGTGACTTGCAAACAGTGGGGAAGGGAGTGCACAGACCCAGCCGCTGCCTCCACTGGGACAGCTCTAGGTGGGTCTGACTGTCAACCTTCCAGTTAGTAGTCATAGCACTTATTGATTCCAACTCATAGTGACTCTATAGGACAGTGTAGAACTGCCCCACAGGGTATCTAGGGAGCTGCTGGTGGATTCAAACTGGTGACCTTTCGGTTAGCAGGAACTCACTTAACCACTGTGTTGCCAAGGCCATAGTAATAGCCCTCATTTTACAGAGGAGGGAAACGAGGTGCAAAAAGGTTGTGGCTGACCCAAGGTCACACAGCTAGTTACTGCTGCTGTTACTCTTGTCCTCGGCTCGTGTCATCCTCAGCTCATGGGGACCTCACGTGTATAAGGGTAGAACTGTGGTCTGTGGGGTTCTCAGTGGCTAAGTTTTTTTTCAGAAGTAGTGCCAGACCTTTCTTCTCCAGAGTTTTGGGTGGACTTGAACCTGAGATGCTTCTAGTGAGCATCCCAACAATGACCACCTTTTGTGCTGCTGGTGAATTCCCAACCTGATTAGAGTGCTCCCTGTGGAGCAGCTGAGGTCTGTGTTGAAGCGTCTGGCTGGTCATCTTCTCCCTGTGTTCTGTCCTGCTTCCCCCACGTCTTTGCAGATATTAGACCAAAGGCACTCCCCATTGTGTGTCCTACCCACAGATCTCCATAGCGGAGTCTGTTTTCAAGGAACCTGACTTAGGACACTGTTTAATATCTGTATTCTCTAGACTGTAACCTTTTGGAAGGCACTGTCTCTGTTGGAGCCTTGGTGGCACAGTGGTTAAGTGATACAGCTGCTAACCGAAAGGTCACGGTTGAAATCTACCAGCTGCTCCTTGGAAGCCTTAGGAGGCAATTCTACTCTGTCCTGTAGGGTTGCTGTGGGTTGGAATCAGCTTGACAGCAACAGGTTTGGTTTTCAGTATCTGGATCTGGTTCTTTATTGAATCCCTAGGTCTAGGTACTTAATGGGTGCTTATTAAGTAGTAACAGGTGCTCATTAAGTATTTGTTGAAGAGGTGAAGGAATTGTGAATTACAAAGCAAGTTATAGAAATGGACCTTTCTGTGGGTATGTGAGCCTGCCTGGACCCAGCCAGTAGAAAGCCATCCCTAGCTGTGGCTCTCTGTCTTTGATGAGCTGTCTTGTGGCTTCCACCGGCAAACAGTGGTCACAATTTATAAAACGTTCACACAGAAACATTTGGGCTGCAGTCTACATCATTTAGCACAGAGAGGCTGTTCCTTGGGGCCTTTAATTTTATAGCTTTCATTATTCGGAGAGTAAAATGTATCACTTGCATTCCAAAATTGATTTTTGTTTCCGAAAAGAAGCCTATAAAAATAAATAACTTCCCAGGGGGAGAAAGGAGAACTTTTTACACTGAGCGATTTGTTAGAAAATAAAAGAAAAGAAAGCCTGGAGGGGTAAAACAGTCTAAACGTTTAGATTGTGTCTCTTTTTCTCTTTTTAATTTAACTTGGGGCTTATCGGGCTTTGGAAACACCTGTGCTGTTGAGAAAGCTCACTTGGGAAGCTCCTGGGGCAGGTGACAGGAGTGGCCTCTGGAGTATGGCCCCGTGGTGTGTACCTCTGGAGTCCCATCTACTGGTGTGTGGCTAGCAGCAAGGAGATACACTGCCAGTATCAGTCAGTTTTGCTGCATAACAAATTACCCCAAATGTAGTCACTTAAACCAGCATTCTTTCTCTTAATTCTGTGGGTCTTCTGGCAGGGTCTTCTGATCTGAGCTGGGTTGGCTGGGGCTGGATAGTTTCAGATGTCCTCATTCTCGTGTCTGGTAGTTAGCTCCTTGTCAGCAGGGGTGACAACAGGTGACTTGACCAGGTGTTGCCCACCATCCAGCAAGCTCCTCCGGCTTTGTTCATTTGGCTGTGGTCACAGGATTCTCCAGGGCAGCCAGTAAGGGCAATTCAAGTCAAGCCCCTGTTCACAAGCACGTTTCAGGACTGTGCTTTTATCACACGGTCCATTTGCCAAAGCAAGTCACAGTGACCAAGCCCGGATTCAAGGAGTGAAGACACGGACTTTCACTAGTTTCTCAGCCACCAAGAAGGGTATGTGAGCAGGAAAGATAGCGATTGGTCTCATTTTTTCACAAATAAGCCGAATATCAGAGAAGTCGAGCAACAGGCCTAAGGTTGCAGAGAAAGCCAGGAACCCTCCATGTAACCAGCCCAGTGTGGGTAGGCTCACATGTGCTGGCGTATTTGATGTCCTCTTCCTTTGTTCCCTTGGCCACTTTGGAAGCCAGGGGACAGCTCAGCACCCTTGGTCCCTGTCTTAGGCTGGGTTTTCTAGGGAAGCAAAACCAGTAACACGTGTAGGTACAAGGAAAGATTTATAATATACGTATAGACAGATAGATAGATACAAATATAGGAAACAGCTCACGTAATCACAGAAGCTGAATGTCCCAAGCTCTGGCACAAGCCTCACGTGTCCATGGAAGCTGAGGAACCCAAGGTCAGCAAGTCAGAGAGCAGAGTTGCAGATCACTGGTTGCGTAGGTCAGTGGATCCCAAGCTGGTGGCGAGACGAAGCGACAGAGGCTGGAGGTCGGTGGATTCCAAGCTGGTGGCGAGACGAAGTGATAGAGGTTGGAGAACCCAGGATCGGCAGGTCAGGGAGCAGGACTGGGCAGAGGCTGGCGAGCGCAGGATCGGCAGGTCAGGGAGCAGGACTCTCAAGTGCCGACTGTAAGGACTGATGAGCCCAACAGCTGCTAGCTCAAGTCCCGGAACCAGATGCTGGAACAAGAGAGCAGGAGCTCCTGACCACGTGAGCGATCAACAGCCGTAGTCCAGTGTCACGAGATGAGAGCCGAGGGGCAGGGAGCCACCACAAACCCCGCCCTGCCACTTAATACAGCAGCCAAATAGGTAGTAGCCAAGTTGACATAATCCTGACCACCACAGTCCCCAACTCAGCGCTGCAAAGCTGCTCTTCTTTGTTGGCCATTACTCACGCTTACCTCTTGTGCTGCTGATTCTCTGCTTGCATCCTGCACCCCCTTTCTGCTCCGCACTCTTCTCTGTGCGTCTGGAGGCTGGTGCCTATGGGGCGCATCGCCTGGGCTCTTGCTTTCTGATTTTTGGTCAAGTTCATGCAAGAAATTCACTAGCAAGGGATTGTAGCATGGGAGCAGAGAGAAGGTGAGGATTTCTCTCCTAGTCCCCTTGATCTGGGCCGTGTGTCCTGGCAGTAGTTCTTGTCAGGTGGACCCTTGTCCACAGCTCCCAGTTATACATGGCGCTGGTGACACTTCTTCCTCCCTTTGGTGCTTCCAGTCTTGGAATGACAATGGCTTCCTGCTTTTGCTAGTCTCTGGGTGCCTTGATATCCACTGTTGATTCCTCTAAGCCCGTCCTCACTTTGCTGGGTCGTTCCTGAATTAAAGTCTCTTGAACCATATAAGTTGGGTTCTGTGTCCTCTTTACACCTAAGTGGATACACTTTCATTGGGTTATGTTTGCTTATAAATCAAGAAAGAAACAGGAGTTTGCAGCTTGTAATTTGAGGAATCAGACAGTCTCTGAGGCATGGCCATGATAGTGGCTGCAAGGAATGCATTGTGTGGTGCTGCTGAGTTCGTTCTACCTGCAGTGGTCCCATGCACAAGAGAACAGAACACTGCCTGGTCCTGTGCCAGCCTCAGAGTTGCTGCTGTACTTGAGCCGATTGTTGCAGCCACCGTGTCATTCCACTTTGTTGAGGGTCTTGCCCTCTCTCACTGGCACTCTGCCAAGCATGATGTCTTTCTCCAGGGACTGGTCCCTCCTGGGACCATGTCCACAGTACAGAAGACGAAGTCTTGCCATCCTGCCTTCCAGGGAGCACTCTGGCTGTACTTCTTCTAAGACAGACTTGTTCATTCTTTTGGTGGTATATTCAGTATTTTTTACCAACACTGTAATTCAAAGGCATCAATTCTTCTTTGGTCTTCCTTGTTCATTGAAGGAATGTGTAGGCTATAGGAGTGCTGTTTTAGCCAGAAGAATGAGAACTTCCACATTAGTATGTGAGACTAGGGATTCTTCTAGGCTTTGATCAGGGAATTCTGAGAACTTGGAGGAGGATGTAAAAGGGTCACTGTGGTGTCATTGTTGGTGGCAAAAGCTGGTAACTTCCTGAATACCTCTTGGTAGAGCAATGAATGGTTGAGAAGATTAGGATCCATCCATGCTGTGGGATAGTATACGGTTTAAAAAGAATGAGTTTGTTCCAAAATAGAGAAATATCTATGATGTGTTGTCAGTGAGAAGAGCATGTTGCAGATTCCATTCTGTATAACTTCTGAATCCATTTGTTTCCAGGTGATTATCTCAGCAAGGAGGGAAGCACGGAAGGGTAAACAGCAGATTGCCAGCTTTGGTTAGCTGGGAGTGGGGGAGGAAGAAAAAAGTAGGGTGGGAAAAATGGGGGATTCACTAAAAAAAAAAGAACTATACAAAATGGAAAAGAACGTGTGGATTTTGTTATAATTGTTATTCTTTTTCCTAACGTTTGAGATGGATACATAGATGATTGGTTTTCAGCTGATTCTCTTTCCTAATGTATACCTTAAGGCTTCACATTTTCTTTTAAACATAGTTTTAGCTGATTCACAAGTTTTGAATTTCCTTTATGATTTCTGGTTTTTTCCTCTATAGGTTATTTAAAACTGTATGTTTAATATTCAAACATTTGTGGATTTTCTAGCTATTTGTACTCTATTGATTTTTTTCACTAATGCCCTTTATGTGTTCCAGGATTCCCACCCAGGGTACCAAAAGACATTTAGTTGTTAATATCTCCTTGGTCTCTTCTGGTCTGTGATAATATGTGACTTCCCTTGTGTTTCATGACTGTGATAGCTTTGAGAAGTACCGAGCAGGTATTTTTAAGAGTGCTCCTCAGTCTGGAAATTTTTATATTTTTAACTCCAAAATTTCTATTTGTGTCTTTTTTTAATAGTTTTCTGCTGAAATCTTCCATATCGGCATCCAGTTTTGTTTAAAATGTTAGTTTCGGTTATTTTAACTTTCATGTCTGATTATTCCAGGGTCTAGATAACCTGGGGATCTGTTCTTTTGTCTGTTTTCTCTGTTGGTCTTATTTTGTGGTATGTTTGGAGTTTTCTTTTGAATGCCGGTCATTTCACCTGCAAAATAAGAGTTGAAATTGGATGACAATTTTTTTTTTTAATTAAAAAAATTTTTTTAACAGATGATGTTGTGTGCCTCCATAGAGGATTTACCCATCAAGGGACTGAGCTCATTTGAGACTTACTAATAGTCTTTGTAAGGTTTTATTGTCTCTATGGTTCTTTCCCACATCTATGGTGTAGCCCATCAGAGACTTCCAAATAAGAGCTTGAAAATTTCCTAGGATCCTTCTTAATAGGTCCAGATTTTTGGCTCTGCGGCACTGTGATACTGCCCAGAACTCCCAGCTGATTTTGCTTTGTGTCTCAGGCTCTATGCAGTTTAATTGGCAAATGTCTCAGGGAAAACCAGTGCCTAGGGTCGGGTTTACTTCTTTGCTCTTCCTGTTCATGAGCTCTTGGCCTCTCAAGTCCTGCTTCCCCTGGCAGGCCTTACTTCCCTAGCTTCTGGAGAATGCCCAAGTTCTGTTGACTTCTTTTTTCTTAGCAGCCACCCTCTGGTTGTTGCAAGCCTTGGCTAATGCCCCGAAGGAAAAAAAGTGGCACACAGAATGTTGGGCCTACCTCAGTTACATTTTAAAAGCCCCATTCCGCCCCAAAAGCCATTGTTTTAGTCACCTGATACTGCTCTAACAGAAAATACCATAAAGTAGAATGGCTTCATAAAGAGAAATTTTATTGTCTCAGTCCAGTAAGCTACAAGTCCATTCATTCAATATGAGAAATGACCACAGTCTGGTAGGCTAGGAGTTCAAATTCAGTGAGAGAGCTTCCTGGTGCAGGAACCTTAGGTCCAAAGGATGCGCTCTGCTCTTGGGGTTACCTTCTTGGTGGGATGAGGTTCTCAACTTCTTCTACTCACTTCCCTCTCTTATATCCCAGGAGCTTGTAGCTTGCGTTCCACCTCACCAACACAACTGCTGCGCATTCTCCCTCAGAAACATCACAGAGGCAGGATTCACAACACATGGGAGGGATCGCATCATAATGGGACTCATGGCCAAGTCCAATCAGTGCACACATTTGTGGGGGGTCGCACAGTGCAATCCATGACACCCACTGATGTCCAGTTAAAGTGACCTTGTGGGATAGAGTAGAATTGCCCCATCGAGTTTCCAGGAAGTGGCTGGTAGATTTGAGCTGCCCAGTCTGAGCTCTTAGCCATGGTGCGACCAGGCCTTTTAGTTCCCTGAAAATTTTTTTGTATTTGTTTTTCTGGCTTTTAAAATTGTTCTCAGTGGGAGTCTTCATCTTCTGCAGGCTACTTTATCACCACCCCAAGTGGCATGGTGCCAAGTGAAAATGTAAACTATATTTATAGTTTTTATACTTATGTAAAAATTGAATGTTAATGTAGATGAGGACCTGAAGGTGAATGTAGAAATTAAAGCATTTGTTTAATCTTGGGATTAGATCAAAGGCAATATTTGCTTTAGATTTTTTTTTATAGCTATGAAACCAGAAGAATCAAACTCACTGCTGTCTTGTCAATTCTGACTCATTGTAACCCTATAGAACAGAGTAAAACTCCCCCATGGGATTTCCAGTGAGTGACTTATGGATTGGAACTGCTGAACATTTGATTAACAGCTGAGCTCTTTGAACCACTGTGACACCAGGGCTCCTGATATGGCTATAATGAACTTAAAAAATACATGTATATATTTTAAAGAGGAATACCCACTTCTTCTAGGTCCTGGTAGGGGACTCTGAGAAATCTGGGTACTATAGGCCCCAAAGTCAAGGTCACTAAATATTTTATGGTACGTTATGGAAATATCGATACCGAATAATAGCAATTATTATAACCTAGCACATCTTGAATGATTACCGTGTGCCAGACATCCCATTAATTAATTTAATTATTGCATCCGTATGAGGCAGCCTCCTTATCATTCATCTCATTTCTTAGACACGAAGACGGAGTAACTGAGAAGTTAGATACCTTGTTGGAACACACAGCTGCCGAGTGGTGGAGTTTCCAGTAAAACCCAAGATCTCTGGCTTCAGTGTCTGAGTTCCTTTGGTAAAGAAAGTGCTTTAAATGAGATAAGGGTGAACCCCAGGAGATGCTGTACTTGAGGACAGTTCAGATTCGTTCCCTATCCTGGAGCAAATGAGGTAAATGGCTCAGCTCCTCACAGTGTTCTTAAACCAGTCACTACGCTGCTTTTTCTCTGAATGAGCTGGATTCTCACCTCGCGGAGGGAGGTGGTGTAGTGTGGCAGTGAAGATCACCACAAAATCCAAACTCGTTGCCACTGAGTAGATTCTAAATCATTGCAACCCCATAGGACAGAGTAGAATTGTCTCATAAGGCTTTTAAAGCTGTAATCTTGCACGGGTGCAGACTGCCACATTTTTCTCCTGGTGAGTTCACACTGCTGATCTTTTGGTTAGCAGCCAAGTGCTTAAGCACCGTGCCACCAGGCTCCTTGTGTGGGCATTAAAACCCCAAACAAGCTCTGATCTTGGAGGCAAACCCTCAGCCAGTGTACGGTGCTTCTTCCAGAAATGTTAGAAAGTCACAGTCCCTTTCCATAGCAGTCTCTATTAAACATGTCACTGTTGTTAGGTGCTGTCGAGTCAATTCCAACTCATAGCGACCCCAGGGTCTCTGTGGACTAGGACTAAGAACTTAGGATAATGCTGTTGATTCGTAAGCATTAGCCTGAAAGTCAGGGAGGTTTTCAAAGAGATGAGGGAGGAGCTTAAAGACTTGATTATCTTGACATATCCGTAAGTTTTCTTTCCGTTTCTTTTGGGGGGTCTGCTCTGGCTTCAGAGCTCTTAGAACTCCGTATGACTAATACGGTAAGAGGGGTGTGAGGCCCCCTGCTGCATGACACACATTGCTGTCTCTGGATTGCTCTGAAATACCACACAGGACCAGGAGAAGGAAGCAAAAGGAGCCCATCCAGTATCCACTGTTGCTAATCCATCTGCGGAGCTGAGAACACGGCTCCAGCCCAACTCACTGGGGCTAGTGGGTCCCTTGGGATTTAGGGTAAAGACCTTAGTGTGGCCAAGAGAGTGAATACCTTCCTGACATGTCCACTTTGCATTTATTTCTTGGACAGTAACTATGGGACACAGTCCTGAACACAGCTCTTGTCTGTCTCTTCCTGCAGAGGTGAGAACTTGTAGGAGCAGCCAACAGTCAAGTGTGTTTGGAGTTTGAGGTACATACAAGGGGGATGTGGAAGGGAACTAGAAAGTTATGGTGGGCCAGAAGTGGGCCTTGAATTGCTGTGGCGGTGGTTAAGGCCTCATGGAGCCAGTGGTCATGATGAATGTGTTCTGGAGGGATCCTGAGCATCTTTGGGCCCTGTCATGGGATCCTGATTAGGGTGTTACTATCTCATGAGGGTGTCCAGCTCGGCTTGTTACTGTCATTTTGGCTGATTGCAGTTTTCGCCCAGCTTAACCCCTTGTGTGCCCCCTCCCACAAATTTTTTTACATTGAGGTGAAATTTATATGACACAAAATTAACCATTTAAGAATCAACGATTCAGTAGCATTTAGTACATTCACACTGTGGTGCTATCAACTCCTCTATGTAGTTAAAAAATATTTCCATCATTCCAAAACAAAATCCCATACCTATTAAACAGCTACTCCCTCCAGTGAGATTAATCCCTTTTATGTGACCTTTCTTACCATGGTTTTGTAGCTTCCATGTAATGACTGGGTGGCGCTATGCAAATGAGGTGCTGTGGTCAATCAAGGGGATTGGACAGCTTACTAATAATGCAAATAAGATTCATGGCACTTTTGTGGAGGTGGGACCATGGAAATAAGGCGTATGAACCCTAATGAAGGAATTGATCAATTTTGCCACCCCTTGAAGCTTAAAATGAGCCATCACAGAGGTGAATGGGGATACCTTGCTACCATGAAGAAGAGACAGGAGAAGAGCATGTCTTTTGGACCTGGAGTCTCTGTGCTGAGGGCGTATTAGACCCAGGAGACAGCGATCTATAATGCCAGAGATGGTATAACACACCGAGAAGTGCAGCAGCAGAGCAGAGAACTGGCAGCAGCATAACCAGGAGATGGCACAGTGCTAGGAGGCCAACAGAGTGAGAGAACAGATCACCTAATGCAGGAGGCTTGCTGGCAGAGTGAGGCACCTTGAGGCACGTGGTGGATCTAGATTTGCTGATGACCTACAGAGCTAGAGAACTGAGTTCCTTCAAGCCAAAGCTCACTAGTGCAGTATGGTGCCTCTGAGCCCTTAACAGATGTAGCTGAAGAGCTTTGTAACACTTCCCTGGCAGGACAGAGGCCAGGCTGAGAGGCCAAAGGCCAGAGAGAAGCCAAGGACCAGAGAGACACCTGCCTGTGGGGATGGCCAAAAAGCTGCCCTGAGCGAAGAACTGTGTCCTGAGTTACTCCTGATCCTGAACTGGAACCTATTGCTTTACTAATAAGGCCCTAATTGTGAATGTGGCCTATGAGTGCTTGTGTAGCCATCACAATGAGTAATCAAACCCAGTAGAGAAGCAGAGCGTCATGGGAGGGATAGCTGGCATCAGAAATGATAAAAAGAGTGGAGGGTAGAGATGTGTTTGACCTCTACCTCGTCGAGATAAGCCTTGGTGGTATTGATGGCACTATTTTTACATTTCTGTTCCCCCCTCCCCGTGGCCATCAATCTGCTTTCTTTAACCCTCTTTCTTTAAGCCTGTAGATGAAACTATTTAGCACTTCTAGTACTTTACTGTAAAGAAGAAAATCTATATTGCACTTGGTTATCTGCATCAGGGATGGTTGTCAAAAGTGCCAAAATATTTCTACACCTTCATTTGTTGGTAAATCATCAAATATCCTAAATGGCCTTTGCCTTCTTGGCTACCCCAGTCCCTTTTCCAGTATCCTGTGAATGGGATCCAGCAATGAATAGGTTAATGACGTGTCCAGCAGGGAACCTTCAGACCTAATTCAGGACGTTGGCTGTGTCTCTTGCTATCAAGTGGATTCTGACTCAGCAATGCTAGGGACAGAGTACAATTGTCCCACAGGGTTTCCAAGCCTCTAATCGTTGTGGCAGCAGGCTACCGCATCTTTCTCCCATGGAGCAGCTAGAGGGTTTGAATCCATGACCTTTTTAGTTAGCAGCTGAGCAGTTTAATCACTGCACCACCTGGACTCCCACCTACTGCTTGCTAAATATTTTGACTGTTACCCCTGCTGTGGAGGTTCAGATCAGAATTCTTGTCGATGTGAAACTCTCATGGCTGTTGTCAGCTGTCCAGTGAGCCCACACTCGTGAGGATGAGGACCGAAACAGTGCTCCTTCCTGTGCCGTCTCCAGGACTGTCAGTGCGCTCCAGGTCATTGTTGCAGTTGCTGTGTGTTGCGAGTGTCTTTTAACCCAAGGGGTCTCATCTGCCAACACCAGCTTGGACAGTTGTCTGCTGTGATCCACAGGGTTTACATCAGCTCATTTTCTGCAAGTAGATCACCAGGTCTTTCTTCCTAGTCTCCCTTAGTCCAGAAGCCCCACTGAAACCTGTTTACCATGACGATCCAGCTGGTGTTTGAAGGACTGATGAGAGAGCGTCCAGCATCATGGCAACACACACAGCACCACAATACGACAAACTGATACACAGCAGTGGCCTGATGTGAGAAGCCTTCCCGGTTCAGACTGCCTTCCAAAGCTTAGCTCTTTGGGTCCCTCCTACTTTAAACTTTTTTTTTTTCCTACTTTTACGTGTCTTAGTCTGAAGTTCAGTATTTTTTTTCCTCATCATATTTTTTATATGTGATGAATAATGTGCTGACTTTTCTTAAAATGTGCCAAAAACACCTTCTGAGATGGAAGCATGCTATTTTAGGGAGAAATATGTTGATCTTTCTCTGAAGGACTTCAAGACATGTGAACATGGCTTTGCGTGTTCGCTCCTGGGGAGTGAGTGACGTGCTTAGGACGCTGTGCAGTAGAATGTGTGTCCTTGATGGAGGGTTCAACTGAAAGAACGTTCAGAGGGGGGAATTCTGACCCTGATGGGTTTGCAGATGTCACGGTTGAGTCCAGTCTTTGGAACCAGACAATCTGGGTTCAAATCCCTCCTCTGCTGTTACCTCCACTGTGATTTTGGGCAAGTGTGTAAACATTTCAACTCTCACTTTCCACATCAATAAAATGGGCAGACTAGTACTAATACTCTCATCATGAAGATTCTATGGGATTAAATGAGATAATACATGCACCACTTAGAGCAGTGCCTGGCTTACAGTATGAGCTCCGGCACCGTTAGGTAGGTGCCCTCGAGCTGCAGTGGTTAAGTGCTGGCCTGCTAACTGGAGGTCAGCGTTGGGACCTACCAGGCACTCCCTGGGACAAAGGTGCGGCAGTCCATTTCTGTAAAGATTTGCAGCCTTGGAAACCCTGTAGGGGAAGGTCTACCCTGTCCTGTAGGGGCACTCTGAGTTGGAATTGACTCCACAGCAATGGGTTTGGTTTTATCTTTTCATCTCGACAGAAGCAGACTGCCACGTCTCTCTCCTACGTGACATTCTGGTTAGCAGCTGGCCACTCAAGCACATCAAGGCTCCTTGAAGGAGGAGGAAGGTGGGACTGACTCAGAGTCTGGAGGGTAGAGGGCAACAGTTGGGTCTTGGAGGAGGGTTATCAGCTTCTTTCACCACTTCCCTGTCACTTGGGAGATTTGCTTTGGAGGCCTGAGGAGGAACCAGACAGCTTTCAGAACTGAAAAGCTGAAAAGCTGGAGGAGCTCAGAAGCTTTCAGAACTGAAGAGCTACCTCAACAACTTTCTCCCTCAGGTGGCAGATGACTCCCATCCAGCTTCCTTGTCTCGGGGGTAAGGACCTCATGGTACAATGGACAGAATGCGAAGAAGCACGAGGTGGGATAAACACATACTTAAAACCTCTGCATACTGCGTATTATCCTGCCACAAATGTCTTACCCTGGTTGTTTGAGCTTATCTGTGGGTTGATAGGCTCCACTCTTGGGCAGGCACCCCGGGACGTTAACCTCAGTCTGCGCTGAGCCTGGTGTGTTAGGCAGGGGCTGTGAGAGGCTGGAAGCGGTAGACCTCTGCGCTTCCCCTAAGTATGGTGATTGGATTTGCATGAATGTCTCAGTGAAGTTAGGACATGCTTCTGTAGTAGAGGCAGTCCCTGGGTTATGAATGAGTTCATGTCTTAAGTCTATCTTCAAGTTGAATTTGTGTGTATGTATGTCAGAACCCTTGGGTACCGTGTGTCTTTAATGTCAGTTAGTCAAATATTTGTCGTAATGGGTAGTGAACCTTTCTATGCATAAAATATTAAAGGAACACATCCAGTAATGCTGACATCTTTAACATAATGATGCAGTAATAATAATTGTATTTCGATGTATATGTGGTTGGTATGTAACTATAGGTTGTATGTAAGTCAGATATTTGTAACCTGGGGAGACTGTATACCAGGAATACTTCCTTACCAGCTGGCAGATATAGCTGCTTCCCTCCTGAGGCTCACTGGTTAACAGTTCAGGCTGCTAACCAAAAAGTCAGCAGTTTGAATCCATCACTGCTCCTTGGAAACCCTATGGGGTGGGCAGTTTGATTCTGTACTATAGGCTTGCTCTGAGTTGGAATTGAGTCGACAGCAGTGTATTCGCCTGCGGTGGCTCTCTCCACTGTGACAGCTGCTGTCCTGGGATCCTTTCTGGACCTCCTCACAGCCCAGCAACTAAAGTGAACACTTGGGCATGTTAGGGACTTCCAGCACCCTGTTCCAGTGCTGAGGACGGCATCTGTACTAGATAGCTGGTGCCTGGGCTATGCCTCTAGAAAGTGTTTTTAAAACAAACCCTCACCCCACCCCGTCTCTCTCTCTCTCTCTCTCTCTCTGTTCAGTAGTGAAGAATAAGGATAGGTGGGAAGGATTCAGACTTAGCCTTGAGATACGGGTACTGCCTGCTGTGCGATCAATCCCAACTGACTGGGACCCCACGTGTGTCAGAGGAGGACTGTGCTGTATTTGGGGAAGCAGACTGCTAGCCTTTTCTTTTGAGAGACTTGACAGCACTTGGCTTGGTTTGGGGGGCTCTAATCACCGTTCTTTTGGTTAGCATCCTCTGTTTGCACCGCCTAGAGTGAAGTGAATAGTGACATAATAATACAAAGAAAGTGGAAGTATCCCAGCGTCCCTCAGGCTGGTTAGGACTCATTGCTTTAGTCATCTGTCCATCCATCCATCCGTCCATCTGTCCATCCGTCCATCCATCCGTCCATCCGTCCATCCGTCCATCCATCCATCCATCCATCCGTCCATCCATCCGTCCACCTGTCCACCCATCCAGCTGTCCACCCATCCACCCATCCGTCAGTGCATCCATCCACTTGTGATGAATGGGTCCAGCAGGAAGTCCTTCTCCTTCAGCACTTCTGTGCTGTTGGGATGTTCAGCAGAGCGTGGGAGAGACATTCCTCTGTGGGGGCCCCTCCTAGCAGATGTTTTCCTTCCCCATTGCCCCTGAATGACAGTAGAAGAAACAGAAAACTTATCTTCAAGTGACAGCCCGTTTCTCTAACTGCCTGGGGAATGTGGTGCGAGAACGTGGCTGTCAGCCTTTTAAAAATCCTTTGGATTCAATGACGTGGTTCATGGAGATAGGGCTGTTCTATCCAAGCAGGGAACCCATTGAAGAAATGAGAAAATATGTACTGTTTTCTCTAGAGATGGGAGGTTTCCGCCTTCCTCAGAGCTGGGAGGTTTTTGTCCCAAGCCCCTGGAAATTAAACCCATTACTTAGAGATCTCAGCGAGCAGATTGTGGGGCTTCTGGCCCTTGTTTAGGCGGTGCAAAGCTGCCGATGGATGGTTTTGATTGAATGTCCAAATTAAGCTGCCAAGGAGTGGCTCTGCTGCTCCAGGGACCCCATGTTAGTATTTATGTCACATCTTTAGAAATAATCAAATTGTGAAGCGGCGCCCGGAGCCATGTCAGCCACCGCTGCAGCAGAGGGTTGAAAAACCACACGTCCTCTGCTCCCTGCTATGTTTACTCAGCACCTGGCCCCAAGATGGGACCCCACAACACACTGTCACCATCCTGCCCGAGGATGATGAAGGGGAAGCAGTCAGCCTCACCTGTCTTTGTTACCTCTCACACCGAGGTGTACACTGCTCTGCAAACAAGAAATAAAGCCAGGGTATTAGATGCCTTGCTCCCAAACCATCTGTCCTGGGCATGAGGGAGGACCCTTCAAGGCTGGCCTGGAGGGAGCAGATGTACATCAAGCCCCATGTGATTATGCCCCACATAAAGTAGCCAGTGTAGCATCGTCAAGGAGACTTGGTCATGTCGTTACCCATGCCACAGGAAGTGCCAGGTACTGAGAGACTCAGCTGTGAGACCTATGGGGGAACTGGCCCAGGTCCTGCCCGTGGAGGCGCTGGCATCTGGGCTTCTGGGGCTGAGGTGGTAATGGGTAGGTGAGGAGCATCCCTGACAATCGCAGGATCCTGAGTGACCAGGGAACTTCTGCAGAGAACAGATGTCATTAAACTTGGTTTAGTGGATGATAGAATTGACCCAACTCTCCAAGTTTCTCATTCCAAAGAGAATGGAAGTTACACGGTTTGGGCAGACGAGAGCTGACCCAGAGCTCTGGGAAATCAGCTGGCCTAAATCTTGGGGGTATCTAAGTTGTATCTGGTGCTCATTAGCTAGGAATAATGTGCCCAAGACTGGTCTCCCATTAAGCATTGATTTCTTTCTGTTAGATTTAGAGTAGCATTTTTTTCCTAATTAAAAAAGCACTTTGTGCTCAACTGGGACCATATATTTAACTTTTTCTTCTCCCCACTTCCCACCAAAATGACTAAGAGACTTAAGAATGGGGAAAACTTATTAGGCCTGCGAACTAGAAAAAGAGTGTCAGTCATATTCCAGAACCTTTGGAATATGATACAGTCCAGACAATAAGAGCTAATTTTGTATCCTGTTTCCACCATCTAAGCATCTTATACTTTTACCTAATTGTATTGGTTAGTATTTCCAGACAATGTTAAATTACAGTGGTGTTGGTGGGCATTCTTAATTTGATTGTGGCTTTAATAGAATTGCCTCTGGATTTTTACCAGTAGGCATGATGAAGGCCTTTGATACATTTATTATGTCAAGAAAAACATCCATCTATTCCTATTTTTGTAAGGGTTACAAACAGAATGATTATTGAGTTTTGTCAGTTGCCTTTTTTTCAGTTGAGATAATTATATGGTTTTTCTCCTTTGACCTAGTTTTATGGTGAATAATATTATTAATAGATTTTCTGAAAACTATGAAGCATTTTTGTTTGGACAGTGTGTGATCAGATTTGTGTTTTTGGAAGAACACTTTGGTGGGGCTGTGGAGGAAGGCTTGGATGGAGCAAGACTTGGAGACAGGAAGCCAACCAGAAAAAAAAAGGGGTACCCCAGCAACCACTATGTGAATAGCTGCTATTTACTAATCACTTACTAAGCACAGTATTAGGCACTTTACAGACTTGACATAACTTAATCGTCATAAGCACAACAAGAATTACTACAGGTAGGATGGTAGGAGTACAGATGGTGAGAAGGGCTCAGGTCCACAAAAGGATCAGGAGGACTAGTGGACAATGCATAGTTACAGATTGCACCACAGAGTGGGGCCCAGGATGCTATCCAGGTTTCTGGCCTGGATAACTAGGTGGATGGTTCTGGCGTGCACCACAATTGGCACTGAGATAGAGGGAGCAGATATTGTGGGGAGGGGCAGGTGGATAATGACCAGTGTTGAATATGTTGAATTGGATGTGCCTGTGGGACATTTAGGAGCCCTGGTGGTGCAGTGGTTGAAGTGCTCATCTGTTAACCAAAGGGCTGGCAGTTTGTTTCTGTGAAGATTATAGCCTTGGGAACCATTTGTCCAGGGTGGGTCTACTGTGCCCTGTGAGGTCTCTGTGAGTCGGAATCGACCTGTTGGCCATGGGGTGGTGGGACATTCAGTACAGGATGTCCAGTGGACAGTTGAGTACACTGGTTTAGAGCATAGCAAAGAATTGTGGGTGAGAATTGTTAGCATTCAGATGATGTTAAATCATAAAAATAGAGCTTCTGGGAAAAACGAACAAAAACCAGAGCAAACAGAAAACAAATAACTAAATGGTAGGCCTGTTTTAACTATAAACAGCTGAACAAACAAAAGAGTGAATGGGTTGAAAAATAAAACAAGCATGCATCAACTATAGTCTGCAAGAAATCTACTTCAAATGTAATTTAGCGGGTTAAAGATAAAAGGATGGGAGAGGTAATCGTGGAAACACTGATCAAAAGAAAGATGAGTGGTTGTGTTAACATCAGACAAAATAGGTTTCAGGAAAAAAATTACCAGGGACATTGCATAATAATAAAAGAGTCATGTCACCAAGAAGACAGAATAATCTTTAATGGCTGTGCATCTAACGGGAGAGCTTCAAATGACATGAAGCAAAAGCTGACAGAATTAATGGGAGAACCAGACAAATCCACAAGTACAGCTGGAGACTTCAACACCTCTCATTAATCAATAAAACTAATAGGCAGAAAATTAGCAAGGGTATAGTAGTACTGAACAACACCATCAAACAACTGGATCCGATTAACATTTATGAAAGACTCCATCAGACAAAACCAGAATATATATATTTTTCAAGTATATAAGTATACAAGGAGCTTTCCCCAAGGTGTACCCTGGGTTATAAAACAAATCTTAACAAATTAAACATAAGGGAAATGATACAAAGTATGTTTTAAATTAAAAAGTAACAATAGAAGTGTAACAGTATCTGTAAACATTTAGAAGTTAAAAAAAAAAAAAAAAGAAAGAAACCAAAAACACTTTTCTAAATGACCTGTAGTTCACAGAGGGGCAAGGAGATGGCCCTTCTCCAGGGATTTAGAAAATATTTTGAACTGAAAGAAAATGAAAATACAACACATCAATATTTGTAAGATGCAGATAAAAAAGTGCTTCAGGCAGAATTTGTACAATTAAGTGTTTATATAAGCAAAGCAGAAATGTCTTAAATCAATAACCCAAGTTCCCATCTTAAGCATTTAAGAAAACAAAATGAACCCAGAGAAAGCAGAAGGAAGAAACTAATAAAGATAAGAACAGAAATTAATGAAATTGAAAACAGAAAAAATAGAGAAAATCAATGAAACCAAAAAGTCATTCTTGGAAAAGACTAATAAAATTTATATACCCTAGCAAGAATGACAAATAAAAAAAGGAGAAGACATAAATTAATTATATCAGGAATGAAAAAGATTAGGTAAGGCACCTCACAGACATTAAAAGAATAATAAATAAATACTATGAACATCTCTAGGATATAAATTCAACAACTTAAATGAAATGGACTAATCCCTTGAAAATCACTAATACTCAAAATACACTCAAGATGAAATAGATAACTGGAATAGTCCTTTAATTATTAAAGAAATTTAATATGTTGTTAAAAAAAAAACTTCTAGACTAGAAACCTCTAGGCTCACATGGTCTCATTGGTAAATTCTACTTAACAGTTAGAGAAGAAATAACATCAATTCTTCTAGAAAAGAGAAGAAAAGGAAATACTTTCTAGCTTATTTTATAAGGCTAATACTACCCTGACACCATAACCAGACACAGTGGAAGAAAAATAGACAAATATACCTTAGGAACATAAATCAAAACAGCAACAAAAACAAGCTTTCAGTAAACTATTAGTAAGTCAAATACAGCAGTATACAGAAAGAATAATATACCCTAGCCAAGTGGACTTTATCCCTGGAACACCAGGCTGGTTTAAGAGTAAAAAAATAAATCAATATGATTACCGTATTAATAGTAAAGAAGGAAAAGAAAACCACATAACCATGTAAATTGATGTAGAAAAAGCATTTGAAAAAATTCAATATCTGTTACAGATGAAGACTCTCAGCAAAGTAGGAATAGAAGGAACGTTCCTCAGTCTGATAAAGGGCATCTACAGAAAACCTACAATGTATGTAATGGGGAAAGACTGAAGGTTTTCTTCCTAAGTTATGGAACTATGCAGGGTTGTCCATGCTCCCTGTAACATGGTGTACATCATACTGAAAGACCTAGGCAGTCCAATGTGCTAAGCAAAAGAAGTAAGTGCATACATGTTGGAAGGGAAAAAATAATGCTGTCCTTATTTGCATAGAACATGATTGTCCACATAGAAAATCTCCAGGAATCTACCAGGATTTTTAGAATGAATAATGAGATTAGATGAGTTGCAAGATATAAGGTCAGAGTACAAAAATCAATTGTATTTCTATCTATTAATAGTGAAAACCAAAATTAAAAAAAAAAATTTTTTTTTAAAGCTCCAAAGCAAATGAAACAGCTATAAATCTACCAAGACCTAACCAGAGTTTGTGTGTTGAAAGCTACAAAGTGCTGATGGGAGGAATCAGAGAAAAGCTAAGTAGAGAGAAATGCCGTGTTCATAGGTTGGAAGATTCAACGTAGTTAAGATGTCGGTTCTTCCAGATCAAACTGTAGAGCTGATGTAGTTCCACTCAGAATCCTCACATGATTTTGTTGTAGGTATAGACATGGCAATTGTAAAATTTGTATGAAAAGGCAAATGAACTAGAATGGCTAGAATTTTTTGTGGAAATGAAGTTGGAGAATCATACCGTCCATTTGAAGACTTACCATAGAAAACTACAGTAATTGGACAGTGTAATATTGTTGAGGGGATGGATGTATAGATTGGGTGCCAGATTTAGAAATTGACTCACAAATGGGCCCATTGATTTTTGACAGGCTTGCATCAACTAAGTAGAAAAAGGATAGTCTTTTCAACAAATGTGTTGGGATAATTTGAAATCCATATTCAAACAAAATGACCCTCCACTTTAGTCTCACCCCTTATATAAAAATTAACTCAAAATAGATCATAAACCTAAGTGTAAAGTATAAAACCTTAAAACTCTCAGAATAACACCGAAGTGAAAATTTGTATGACGTGGAGTTAGATGACAGAGTTTTAGAGTTCTTTCACATGGCACCAAAAACATGACTGATGAAAGAAATTGATAAACTGGACTTCATTAAGATTAGAACTTTTGACAAGCTACAGACTGGAAGAAAATACTTGCAAATGACATATCCAACTAAAGCTTTGTATTCAGAGTAAAGAACTCTTGGCACTAGCTAATATGAAAACAAGCAATGCAATTTTAAGTACGGGCAGAAACATTGAACAAACATTTCACCAGGAGGACATACGATGGCAGATAGACTCATTAAAAGCTATTTAATGTCATTGGTCATTAAGGAAATGCGTATTAAAACCATGATATGATATCACTACACCCCTAAGTGGCTAAGATAATTATAATAAAAGCTGTCAGTACTTTGTGGTGGGGAGGATGCAGAGCAAAGGAACTTAATATTCATTGCTGGTGGAAATATAAAATGGTATAACCACTCTGGAGAACAGTTTAGCACTTCTTCTAAAGTTAAACGTACACTTAACCATATAAACCAGTGAGCTCACTCCTAGTTATTTGCCCAAGGCAAGAAAAATACATAATCACACAAAAGCCTACATGTGAATACATGTAACAGCTCTACTCAAAATCACTCAACACTGGAACTCAGATGTCCTTCAACAGGTGAATGCATGACTCTTGTTGCATGCAGATGATGAAACACTACTCAGCAGTAAAAGGAAATGACACATACATACTCCTTCACACAAAAGCTTGGATGACTCTCAAAGGCATTCTGCTGAATGAGAGAAGCCAATCGCAGAAGGTTACATACTCGTAATGGTCACACTGATAATGACATTCTAGAAAAGGTGAACCTGCAGTGATGGAGAAAGATAAGTGGTTGCCAGGAGCTGGCAGTGGGCAGAGAGTGGGGGCTACAAAAGGAATGGCATGAGACTTTCCTGGGGTGATGGGACTGATCTTCATTCTAATTGTGTTGGTGATTGCATGACTCTGTACATCTGTTAATATTCACAAAACTGTACACTAGAAGTTCAGTTTTACTATATGTCAATTTAAAAACTTAAATAAATGGCATAGGGAGAAGACAAATGATAGGCAGAAATGAGGGCGCCCATAGGCAATGTAACTAAATCAAACCCATTATATCTGAGTTGATTCCAACTCATAGTGACCCTATAGGACAGAGTAGAACTGCCCCATGTGGTTTCCAGGGAGCACCTGGTAGATTTAAACTGCTGATCTTTTGGTTAGCAGCCATAGCACTTAACCACTGTGCCACTAAGGTTTCTGTTAAGTAATATACTGATTAAGAATAAGGCATATGCAAGAAAGGTATCTTGTTAGGATAATAAAAAGTAATTTGAAACAAGAAAATAATATGTATAGGAACATTAGTGGAAAAAAGTCTGCTGTAGAAAATATAACTAGTCATACAGAAACAAGCTAAAGGGATGCTCTCAGAGGGCAGGGGAAAGGTACAAAGAAAATGAATTTTTCATGAAAACAGTTGATGCAGAGGACAAAGAGCATTTTGTCCATGGGTAAAAGGATATCAGCTCTTCCTGGCAAAAACTCCAAAGCAAATGGGAAAGAATATATTCAAAGTAAAGTTCAAAGCAAACAAATAATAAGCTGTGTAACAAAGTCTTTTAATGGTGACAGTTACAATTCAGGACTACACAGGATCAAACTATTACATAAAGGAAAACCTAACAGAAATTAGAGGAGAAATTTACAGAAATTCCATACTGCTCCCATAGGGTTTCTGGAGAATGTCTGGTGGTTAGCAGCTGAGATCTCAATGGCTGCACCACCACAGCTCCAAAATAACAAAATCCAACTCATTGCTGTCAAGTCTATTCCGACTCACAGTGACCCTGTAGGGCAGGGTGGAATGGCCCTATACAGTTTCCAAGCTAAGCCTGGTGGATTTGAATGACTGACCTTTTGGTTAGCAGCTGTGGCACTTAACTGCGACACCAGCCAGGGTTTCCCTATAATAACAGGAGGATTTTTTTTTTTTTAAAAAAGGGCTTTGTTAGTCTGTAAGAAATAAATCAGAAAAAATATATAGATAAATGTATTCAAATCAAATTCCTTTGTCTTGAACTCTAACCAATAACAGACTCACCTTCTTTCCTAGTGTATTTCTAGTATATTAGCTTGTAAAGGAAAACCTATTAACCTCCCCCCAGCCTGAGCCCCAGAAATTGCTTGATTCACATTTTCTGATGAAAACATAGTAAAAATGTAAGTTAATGACAAAAAATATAATGCAATAGATCATCTCACGAGAGAGCCTGAGGTAAGGATCAGATAGGAACCTGGAGGACAGTAAACATTTGACATTTCTTCTGTAGGGAATAGGAAAAGGAGTGGATTAGGGACTCCCAGTAAGGTTGGCAGGCAGTGTGGACAGCTAAGCTGCGGTTTTGAAAAAAAAAAAAAGCACTGCTCTCAAGTCGGGTCCTACTGATAGCAACTCTGGAGGTCAGAGTAGAACTGCCCCATAGAGTTTCCAAGGAGTGTCTGGCGGATCTGAACTGCTGACCTGACCTTTTAGTTAGCAGACAAAGCACTTAACCCACTACACCACCAGGATTTCCAAGCTGTGGTTTGGAGACCATCATGTAGGGTAACATCAAGCCCCTCCATGTGACACATCTCTCTAGGGGCCACTCTATAAGGCACTTGTCCCCAGTGGTTGGAGGTATGCAGGCAGGATACCATTGAAGCAAGATAGTAAAAACACTTAAGCTCTTGGCTAGAGGTGATTGAAGAGCTGCTCCATGTGGACGGGCGTGGGAAACACGCAGCGGTACGCTGATGATGCAGAGCCAAAGAAAGCTGAGGGCTGGCGAGTTTGATGAGGTCCAGGGTCTGGGGGAAGTAAAACGATACGAGGTCAGACAGGTTCATGAACATCCTAGAATAAGTGCTATATACCTCATTGCTGAATATCACTATGGTCACCTTCGAAGTACTCCCCTTGGGAAGCTATGCACTGATGCCAGCACCTAGTCCACCCTTCAAAGCAATTTGGAACTTTTTTTCTGGACTAGCCATCAGAGCTGTCATCTTATTATCCTTGATGTCCTGAATGTCATCTAAATATCTTTCATTCAATGTTTCCTTTATCTTTGAGTAAAGAAAAAAGTCATTAGGATCCAGATTAGGTGAGTTGAGAGGGTATTCCAATACAGCTGTTTGTTTACTGGCTAAAAACTCTCTCACAGACAGTGCTGTGTGAGCTGGTGCGTTGTTGTGATGCAAGAGCCATGAGTTGTTGGCAAAAAGTTTAGGTTGCTTTTGTCTAGCTTTTTCACACAGCCTTTTCAGCACTTCTAAACAGTACACTTGGGTAACTGTCCAGTTGGTACAAGTTCGTAATGAACAATCTTTCTTGTATCAAAAAGGGTTGGCAAAATAGTTTTGACTCTTGATTTGGACTAACAGAACTTTTTTGGTGGTGGAGAATTGGCTGACTTCCATTGTGCACTTTAATGCGTTGGTTCAGGGTTGTCCTGGTACACTCATGGTTCAACACCAGTGATAACACAGCCCCAAATATCATCACAATAAGAAAAGGAATGAATTGACCACATTTGGCTTCAGGTGGTCTATCATTCTCAAGATACGTTCTCCCGATTCACTTGTGGGCAGATCATATTGGAGGGGTGTTCTTTTTGCCTTGACCTTTATCTTAATATTTAAATAATTTAATCTACATTTTCTTAGAAAACTAAAAAACCAGACCTATTGCCATCAAGTTGATTCTGACTCATGAGCAACCTCCTTATGTGCTGAGTAGAATAACCCCATAGGGTTTACAAGGCCTGTGACCTTTGGGAAACACATCGCGGGGCTGGTTCCCTGAGGCATCTCTGGGTGGGTTTGAACTGCCAGTCTTTCAGTTAATAGTCCAACACTTAACCATTTGCACAACCCAGGGATTCCTTATCATCTTACACAATTAGGGTCAATATGTCATTTGCTGCCTACACTGGGACTTTTGAGAGTGAAGGGAAAATAGGTATAAATTTGGGCTGTCTTGGACAAACTTGAATGTGTGGTCACCCTAGCTGTTAGCCAACTGCTCCTAGAGTTATCTGTGGTTTTACCAACATTTGAAAGGGAAAATGAGGCTCAGAGAAGTCATCTGACCAAAACCACATAGTTGGTGAGAGTCCTGGATGAGGTAGGTGTCACACCTGGGTCTGTTTGACTCCAAGCTGCTTCTGTTCCCAACTAGCCCTTAGTGTCGTTTTGCTTGCCATGGCTTGACAGCCTGCCTTCTAGACAGACTCAGTGATGGTTCCAGCTGGAAGTCTGTCTCGACACAGGTAATTAGATATGTGATAACTGGATCACTTCCAGCAGTGAAGGGAAGCCAGCTGTTCCAAGAGCCTTAGGGCTCTGACATGTTCAGGATGACTTAGATGCTAGAAGTGGGCCATCCAAAGACCCTAAAGGTTTGTTTGCTTTGTGATAAGAGCTCATCAGATAAGACTGTAGGGGGCAGTCAGTTAAGGCAATTAATTGGTAAAAGGGTTCTGAGTGATACAGGGCAGAGTATTAGAGAACTTGGAGTTAGAAGCCAAGGAATAAGAAATTAGGAATCAAAGGGGCACGGACCTAGGTGGGGTAGATCATAGAGCGAAGGACTAAAGAGGCTTCTAACTTAAGAGTGTGCGGTAGGATGGGGGCATTGTATACTAAAACCCCAAGTATACTGTGGGCCCCCAGGAGGTCATAGGATTAGAAGAAGAGGGCCAGGGCAGGGTGGCCAAAACCGGTTGGTGGCTTTGAAAATTTTCACCTGTTTGCTCTGACTTTTCCCATCCAGTTGACACTTGGGCGTGCATTTAGGGTTGCCCCTGGGGAAGTTGTTGGAATGGTCTCAGAGGAGTCATCCTGGGTCTGCTGGTATTCACTGCAGAGCTCATTTTCTGACTGCCCAGAATCTCAGAGGCCGTGAATGCACAAACGAATCACTTAATAAGTTAAATCTTAAGAACATAATTAATACAAGAGAACATTAGGATGTGAATTAGAGCACGAGAGTTGTACAGATGATTCTAAATTCTTGCATCCCTCTCAACCCTCAAACCAGGCCTCTTTACCTCTCCCTCAGATGTAACTATTTAAAAAATGAATTTTATATGTATCTTTTAGGTGGTTTTCTATATATTTACAAAGACATGTGACCTTGTAGAAAATATATTTATTGTGCCCTTTATTTTGTAGATTTGGAGGGCTTCCTTTAAAAAAAACAGAAAGAAACCACTTTTTTAGCAATCTCAAAATTACGAAAAAGTTACAAGAGTAGTATAAGGAACTTCTATATTTTTTGCCTGATTTGTGGCTTGGTTAAACTGTGCCCCACTGTAGGTTAGTACTTGTTCTCACTCTCTTTCTAACGTGTGTTTGAGAGAGGAGTCTGACAATTAAGTTCACGAACTCATCCTAGAAAAAGGGCTACATACCTCATTGCTGAGTATCACTGTGGTCACCTTTGAGGTTCTCCCCTTGGGAAGCTGTGCACCGATGTCAGCACCTAGTCTACCCTTCAGAGCAGTTTTGGAACTCTTTCTTGGAATGGCTATCACAGCTGCTGTCAGATGACCCTTGATGTCCTGAATGCCATCGAAATGTATTCCTTTCAGTATTACCTTTATCTTTGGGTAAAGAAAAAAGTCACTGGGGGCCAGATCAGGTGGGTAGAGAGGGTGTTCCAATACAGTTACTTGTTTCACTGGCTAAAAACTCCCTCACAGACAACTATACAATTAAGTTTGTGAACTTGCCACCATGCCACTGTGTGCAATGGCCATTCCAGAAAGAGTTCCAAATTGCCTTGAAGGGTAGACTAGGCCCTGACATCGGTGCATGGCTTCCCAAGGGGAGTTCTTTGAAAGTGACCATCATGATATTCAGCAATGATACGTAGCACCAAGAACAATTAAGGTCACGGACTCAGTTGTGAGACCTCTCGTGTGTGTGTGTATGTGTGTGTGTATTTTTTTCAGACTCATCGTATGTTACAGTCATGGCCCCCACTTATCACTGCTGACTTCAGCATGGAATTTTCAAGAACAAGGACATTCTCCTATGTATGCACAGTACCCAGTTGTTCAAATCAGGAAATGTAAGGGCTCATCCATAGGCCAGATCTAGATTTCATCACTTGGACCACTGATGTCCTCAAGCCTTTTTCCTAAAAGAGGTGTAATATTTCAGTCAGCTATATTTATCTTGCTTTGTCCCCAACATGTTATTGCACATGGATAGCTTAATGTTATTAGCATGTGTGTGATAGTTGCTCAATGTTATTAACATGTGTGTGATAGTCTTATGATGCCATAGTAAGCCATAGATTATTTACTGTTCCGTTGTTGATGAGCACTTAGGTTATTTCCTATTTTCTGCCATTACAAACATACTCACAAATGATAAATATGAGTGGGTGTTGCTTTGAATTGCTGGTCTGAGGACATATCTCCTTTGCCCTTGAGTCAGTTCTGACCTGCGGTGACCCTATAAGGCAAATTAGAACTGCTCCATAGGGTTTCTAAGGAGTGCCTGGTGCATTTGAACTGCCAGTCTTTGGGTTAGAGGCTATAGCTCTTAACCAGTATGCCACCAGGATTTCCAGAGGACACATGCTAAGGACAAATGAGGACTTGAGATGTTGAGGAACATACCTTCAAAGGAAGTTAATAGTGAGATGCTCTCCATTGACAGTGTGGGATACGGGTATTAAAGCAGTGTAATCATTCAAACTTTTCTAGGAGATAATTGTGTCTTTTTTTTTTTTTAAGGTGGGAGGAGGCTAAGAAAGTGCCTGATGAAGAGCAATTCATAGGAAAATATTGTTAATGCACTTCATGACTTCAGTACTGTTTTGGGTAACTTTCCCCAGAATGTAAGGCTACACTGACTCTGAAAATCCTTTAATGGAAAGAGCTAGGTCTTAACCTCCCACTTGGCTCCATGTCCAAGGCCAGCAGTGTTTAATGGATCAGGAGAGTACTCTTCTGTACATTCAGCAAACTTCCACCAGGGGGTAGGTTGCTATTTCTGCTTGTGTGAAGCCTTCTGTACCATCTGGGCTGGCTGGATTTCAACAAAGATAGTAAAGAAACATTTATCAAAAAAAAAAAAAAAAATCCAAGTCATTCTTGCCAAGTGTGGCCTAGAGAGATCTACATTCTCCATACATAGGCAACTCTCTGGCTGATGGAAAACACAGTTCTGCTTTGAAAAGCTTCAGGAGGGCCAGGCCTTTGGATCTTAGCCTGAAGCTACTGTTAGCTGCTCATGCCACAGCAATCTTAGTAGTCGGAGCTCTCAGAACCGTGAATGCCAGCAGTTTCTGAATCAACTCTACCCCATCCCTTTCCAGAGACAGCTTTTGCCCCTTTGGTAGAGGATGGACCCCAGAGGGCAGAGATAGAAGAAACTAAAAAGGTTTAGAATAAGGTAGTGCTATGCTTCATTTAGAAATGTTGAGTCCAAGAGAAGCAGATGTTCAAGGGGAGATGCTTCTTAAGCCGTTGGTTGTGAGACAACAGCTTAAGGGTATGACACGCTCTTATTCTGCGAAGAACACTCTGGAAAAGCCGTGAAGTTATAAACTTACAACAGAAGAGTTTTCAGCCAGTGACTGCTCTTGGGGTGTCAGGTAATAAGAGAGGGAGGGGGGCTTCACGGCGAGAAGAAAGATAAGCTGTTGTCATTTGCGTATGTGTGGCTAATTAACCAGACAGATAAGTTTCTGGCGCTCCAGAGTGTCTCTATTCTTTTATTTTTTTGATGAAGCTCACTTGTGATCAATGTGTCATTCCTAGATCCCAGCTTAGACACTGCTCACACTCTTTTCCTTGGAAGGCGCAGGAAATCAGAGAAAGGAACAGTCAGCGATGGTAGAATAGGGGGAAAATGCATGAGTATGTTAAGAAAACATCATCATCGAGGAAAGCAGCACTTAATGTGTGTTCCATGTGCTGGTGGCATTAGCATCACCTGGGAACTTGTTAGAAAAGCAAATGATCAGCTTTCACTGCAGACTTACTGACTCGGAATCTCTGCAAGTGATTCTCACACAAGCTAGAAGCCACACTCTAAACCAGACCCGTTGCTATTGAGTGGATTCTGAATCACAGTGACCGACAAGACAGAGAGTTTCTAAGGAATGGCTGGTGGATTTGAACTGCCAGCGTTTTGGTTAGCAAGTGGGGCACATAACCACTGTGCCACCTGAGTTCCAGCTCAGTTCTAGAAGGGTTCAAGTGGAATGGTTAAATGCATAATTTCCAAGGAGTGCAGACAGATGTCAAATAAAGAGTTGGCGATGACTTTCTTCCTGAGGTCCTTTGTCACTCATCTGGCAGCCCACCCAGGCCTTTTCTCTCTCATTTATTCAGACTCAAGCCCTTAGTAAAACTCCAAAACCAAACCAGGTCTGTCATTATGTTAATTCCAGTTCATGGCTATTCCCTGTGTGTCAGGGTAGAACTGTGCTCCCCAGAGCTTTCAGTGGCTTATTTTTCAGAAGGAGATCACCAGGCCTGTCTTCGAGGCATCTCTGGGTAGATGCAAACTGCCAAGCTTTGGGTTAGCAGCTGTGAGTGTATTAGCCATCAGCACCACCCAGAGACTCCCCTCATTAGCTCTATGATAGTAGGTGAGTTCGTCTTTTTTATTTCACCAGCAGTGTTAGCCACTTGCAGGAAGGAAAAGAGAGGGAGGCTATTTGAATTTAACCAGGGGTGCAGTTTTATATGATCTATGAAATGGAAAGGAAAGGGAGCCAAGGGAGTTAAGGGTGTTTGCAAGAGAGTAATTATGATGCACCGTAAAGTTTAGGATGGGTGCACGGAATAAAGACAAGAGGGAACAGGCAGCTGGAGACAACAAGCTGAGCTCAGTGGACTAGCTGGTAGTAGAAGAATGATTGAGGTGGGGTACTGGGATTAATGAAGTGGAAAACTAAGACGCGACGTAAGATAGTGGGGCACATAAATTGAGACTGAGGAAGTAGTATAACTTCTGTGATGGTAGGCTCCAGGGTGGAACTGTAGACGGCAGTCAGTGTAATTGGGTGGAGAGAAAGATTTTCTTGAAGTGAAGGGAACTTTATGTCCTAGTTCCCAGTATTGTTTTTCTCATCATCTTGAACTTCCAGACTTTCTGCTCTTGCTGTCTTAAAAACATGTTGAGTAATGGCTATGATAATGTCTCTGTCTTATTTCTGACTTTAATGGGATTGCATTTATCATTAAATGTGATTATTATTTTAGGTAAATATGTTTTATCCTATTAAGAAAATTCCCTGATTGCAGTGATCCTATGGTTTTCTCCCTTGACCTATGAGTATGATGAACACTTTAATAATAGATTCCCTAAAGTTGCACCATCTTTGCAATCCCAGTGAACCAAAAATGAAGTCAAACCCATTGCCATCAAGTTGATTCCAACTCATAGTGACCCTAGAGGACAGAGTAAAACTGCCCAACAGAGCTTCCAGGGAGCACCTAGTGGATTCAAACTGCCGACCTTTTGGTTAGCAGCTGTAGCTCTTAACCATTATGCCACCAGGGTTTCCTTACATTTTAGGTTTTTAGCACATAATTTGATTCGGTTTGCTAATATATTATTTCACATTTTTCTGTCTATAGTTTTAAGTGACAGTGTTGGTGCTGTATTCTTAACCTGTTGCTTTCCAGTCAATTTCGGCCGATATCAGCCCCATCGGACAGAGTAGAACTGCACTATAGGGTTCCAAGGCTGTGTTGTTCCTTGGGGAGTAGCTTAGTGGTTTTGAACTGCTGACCTTTTGACTAGCAGCCAAGCTTGTGACCACTGTGCTCCTGGAGCTCTTGCTCATTTCTTAACCTCTGTGTAACTCCTGTTTTCTAGCATCCTTCCTGGGACCACCTAGGTACCAGCTTTGGAACTGACTGCTAATTAACTAACTTCTTACTGTTTCCACCGGCCTGTGTCTTATTTTATTGCACCTTATCTTTTCCATTTGTATCTCCACTGCTGACCGTCTGCTTCCTTTCCTTCTCTCAAGCTCGTCTTGCAGCCTCCTTCGCCCCAAGTGTCTGCCAGTCCTAGATGTTATGTGTTTTCCTAGCCTTCTTTCTTTGAGCTCAGTTGGGTGCTATTTAGGACTGATACACGGGTGATCAGGGTCGCCGTGAGTGGGATCCGACTCGACGGCACTTGGCTTGGCTACACGGGTGATCGGTGCCTCTGGGTCTAGAGGGCTAGTCTTTCTATTGGACTTTGTGGAAGACAAGCTTAGTTAATCTTGAAGTGGGTGAGGAGAGCAGTGGGTGAGGAGAGCAGTGTGAAAGTAGGAAACCAATTCTGAACAGCAGAACAGAGGCTGCATCATACCACCTTAGCCTACATAATATACTTCTTTAGCTACCGGTGTCAATAAATTCGCATTTCTGTTAAAGCAAGTGTGACGCCAAACTCCTTTTCACAGGTTCTGTTCCCACCACTCTTGGTGCTTAAACATTTTGGGGCAGCATTAATGCTGAAACTGTTTTTCCTTTTTCAGTAAGAGATGCTAAAAACCTTGTACCTATGGACCCCAATGGCTTGTCAGACCCCTACGTAAAACTGAAACTGATTCCTGATCCCAAAAGTGAGAGCAAGCAGAAGACCAAAACCATCAAATGCTCTCTCAACCCTGAGTGGAACGAGACATTTAAATTGTAAGTTCAAATGATTCTAGCCAAGAATGGGTGGGCCAGCTGAGGCTGGGTAGTTTCTGTCATTCTTTCTGTTTCTTCCCCTCCCTCACCTCTTTCCCCTTCCCCTCCCTCTCCCCCTCCCCCTCTTCCCTCCCCTTTCCTCTTTCCCCCCTCCACCCTGCCTCCTCCCTCCTAGGCTTCTGCCATCAGCTGCATTTTTGCATTGAGAGCCAAATAAAAATTGAGATCTTTTTTTTTAAATAGAGTTGAGAGTGCCTGTGATATAGAGGAGTATATGGGACAGAAAGAGTGTGAGTGTGTTGCAGTGTGAAGGCAAGTTGTGGAAGAGTTGTGGATCTCAGTCAGGAGCTGGCTATCTGTCATCCATGGGTGTGATGACCTCCCAGTGGCTGATCTTACAGATACTGCTGGTCCCCAGCCTGCTGGGAGCTCCCCACCAGCTTCTATGAGGGTTTTCCCTAGTGAGGGTCTTTCCTAGCTAGAGCTCCAAAGACACATCCAGGCCAACAACTGTTCAATGGAGCAACCTCTGTTTACTGAGCATGTCTGTGTATATCAAGCTCTCCGTTAAGTAATAAGGCTTCGTTGGCTTAGATCATCACCCTACTGCCAGTGGGGCATATAGAGGTTAAGTAAGTTGCCCGAAGTCCCACAGTGAATTGGGGGTGGATTAGGATTCTGCCTTAGATAGTCGTGTTCTGGCAACTGAAAAAGCATGGCTTGTCATGGTAGCTCCATCCCTTCTTTGCTCTTTCGGGACAAAATTGGGCCATCTCAGCCCCAGTCAAGGCCATACCTCAAAATAGACAAATTCCTGCACACAGCAACCTCATCCTTCGCACACGTATGTGTGCATCCCAGCTGCCATTGAGTAGATTCCAACCCCTCGTGACCCTATGTGCGTTAGAGTAGACCTGTGCTCTGCAGGTGTCCCGTGGCTGAGTTTTCAGAAGGAAAGCACCAGCACATTCTTCCAAGCTGCCTCTGGGTCCACTTGAACTTCTAGATTTTTGATTAGTTGCCCAGTGCATTAACCTTTTGCACTCCCTAGGGAGTCCAAATATACACAGCTACACACACACTCACACAGTTGTGTCACTGTGTGATTAGAGTGTAGTTGTTTAATTAGAGTCACCGTGTCTATGAGACTTCCCAACACCACTAGCCCTATGAAGACATAAGCCAGCAGAAGTAGTTTGGAACTGTTCTGTCAGAACTGGCCTATGGTCTCTGCCTGCTTAAGCCACGGGCTGTCAAACAGGAGAAGCTCTCACTCCCTGGGGAGCTAGCCTAGGAGAGAAATGGAATGATTCCTGCAGCAGCGTGTAAGCTTTTCAAATTGCTACCTCTTGGTCCTGTCCTCGTGTACATTTCATCGGCTTGAGAAATCGCTACAACTACCAGTGACTTCTTATTTCTCTCTCTGCAGCCAGCTGAAAGAGTCTGACAAAGACAGAAGACTGTCTGTAGAAATTTGGGATTGGGATCTAACCAGCAGGAATGACTTCATGGGATCCCTGTCATTTGGGATTTCTGAACTGCAGAAAGCCGGTGTCGATGGCTGGTAAGGAAGATTTTGCTTTGTTATGCTACAGTAGGACTTGGCCCCTCAGACATGCGATCGAGTGTATTTTCCTTTCTCTCCTAAAAGTGCAGTTTAGAGACAGTTACCACGTGATGCCTGGTAGATTGGCTCTGTCTGGTAAATGTGTTTTGCCTGGCCTTTGTAATAAGCTGACAACAACGAAGCCAGTATTTAAGAAATCAGGACATTTCCCATAAAAGTCTGAATTTGGGGCTTTAATGAAAAGCCAGGAGATGTGGCAACATTGAGCCTACAAGGCAGTGACTGAATAGCTGAATAGTTAATGCCTCTTTCAGACAGGACATGAACCCTCTGTTTGCCTAAGTCTTTATTACTCCCTGTTTTGCTATCTCTGCCCCGTGTTACACAATTATGTGACTTGTCTGGCCCCATGGCTCCCATACTGAGTCTCTCAGTTTACCCAAAAGACATGAGCAGTCCACACTCTGAATCAGGCTCCTTAGGGTTGGGACCTTACACTGTGAGCACCTCCCGAGCCTGACCACAGAGGTACGGGGGGTTGCTCCTGTGGTCAGCTGTAACATCTTTATTCTGGACTTCCTGCTTTTTCTCCTTATGGCCAAGTATGTGCCCGATGTTAGCGAAAAAAGAGGTTGGGTAAGTTTGCTTGGCTACTATTTCGGTTATTCAAGTAATCAGGACTTGATGTCTTTGAGTCGACTCCAGCTCATAGAGACTCTACAGGACAGAGTAGAACTGCCCCATAGGGTTTCCAAGGAGCAGCCAGTATAATGAAACTGCGGACCTTTTGGTGAGCAGCTGTGCTTTGAATCACTGTACCACGAGGGCTCCTATCCAAATAAAGGAGTCAGAATAAATAATCCTACCTAGCATTGTAACTACAAGAGAAGAGGTGATTAGAGGCTTTTGTCAGCTGTTTAGGAGCCCCGGTGGTATAGTGGTTAAGAGCTCAAGCTGCTAACCAAAAGGTCAGCAGTTCAAATCCACCAGTCATTCCTTGGAAACCCTACAGGACAGTTCTACTTTCTGTGAATCGGAATCAGCTCTATGGCAGCAGATTTGATGATTTGCTGTCACCTTGTTGCAATCATTTGTCTCATTTCTGAATGTCTCACTCAGGGCTTTTTTTAGTTGCAGGTGAAAGAAAACCAAAGTCAAACTGCTTTAGCCAGAAGGGGAATGTGTCCCCTAGACCTCACATCCTTTCTGTCACGCACCTTACAGCGTTCTTGACTCTTGTCCATACATATCAGACTTCCCATGAAATATACACTGAGTGCCTCTAGAGAGACCTCAAGATGTAAGACAGACCTGCCTTCACGGAGAGGAGCTTCTGGGTGGAAGGTGCACCTTGAACAAGGGATTACGCAGACAGCCAGTTGATGACAATGCCATGAGTGATGCAAAGGACAAGGACAGGAACTGAGAGTGTACCAAAGGAGGCATAGGCTTGACCTCATCTCTGTTAAAGTACAACTTGCAGACTATTAAAAATGTAATTCTCATAAAGTAGATAATGAATATTTGTCACAGTTTTACTTAGCTTGTGAATGAGGTCATCAGCAGGGTGAATGAGTAATTCCAAAGAGGATTTCAGAAACTGACACAGTGACCCCATGGTCGGTCAAGGCATCTAAGTGTGTAACCCGGGGCCCGTTTAATACAGCAAGGAGCAGTAAAGACACAGGCAAATGGGTGTGTAGCCAAGTTCTTAGCCGCTGTGCTGGCAGGGCTCTGAAAACAAAGAAAAAAATGTATGATACATACGTGCGTGTGTATGTTTGTGCGTGTGTGTCTGTGTGTACATGTAGATAGCTCAAGAAAACCAAATTCATATCATCTAGCTGATTCTAACTCATAGCAACCCTATAGGACAGTGTAGAACTGCCTATAGGGTTTTGTTGGCTGGAATCTATGGAAGTGGGTTGCCAGGCCTTTTTTCCGTAGAGTCACACCATAACCTCTGTGTTAGTAGCTGAAGGCAAACTGTTTGAGTCATACTAAGACCTAGATACTTACATAGTCTATAGAAAAAGAAATGCTGAAATAACTTTGCTAAGGTAGATATAAAGCTGGCTTGTAAACAGAGGCATTAAAATCATAACCTTTGGGGTTCTCTACCAGACAGAAAAAGAAAATGATCTCACTTCAGTTTTTTGAAAGGTGACACTCCACTTTATAGAGCTGGGGGACCATCTGGGTACTGCTCCACTGTGAATTGCGAGTCACACACAATTGGTTTTCTTGAGGCAGAAGATGACAAATTAGAAAATACTCTAGCATGACATTAGAAGCCACATAGTCATTTTTTGCCTTATTTCCCAGTTTGGATAATTTTTCCAATATGTGGATGATTTGACTTTGCCTGGTCCCAACATTCCTCACTCAGAGGGACAGTATGTTTCTTCCTGTGAAAGCCGAACTGAAAGAGGGTAAAGAAAAAGAGCCTGTGATTCCCAGAGGGTCTAAAGAGAACATAATAAAAATAATTATAATAACAATAGCTAGCACTTATTGATTCTTGCTAGATGCCAGGCACTGGGCTAAATAAACACTTTGCAGGTATCATACAGAACCACAGATTCACACAGTTTTAATTACAGGTGCCCAGAAAATGTGGGTGGCTGCCAGCAAGCTAGCTCTGACTCAGGGCGAATCCATGTATAATAGAAGAAAATGCTGTCCAGGCCAGTGCCTTCTCTGTGACGGTTGGCACATTTGAGTCCAGTCAGATCGTAATTCACCAGCCCTTTCTTCTTCATCTAAAACTATACTGACACCTGTCCTTCATGGGTAGCCCAGCTGGTATTGGAAGTCCTGCTTGTGGCACTTGGCTGGCTGGCTTGCATAGCTTCCAGCATCAGAGCAACACAGTACAGACAGGTGGTAGGTAGAAAAAATATGTTTTGTTGTTGTTGCTCAGGTGTCCCCAAGTCGATTCTGACTCACAGCGACCCTTCGTACAACAGAACGTGACACTGACTGGTCCCGCGCCATACTCGTGACCAGCACCGTGCTGGAGTCCATTCTTGCTGCCACTGCGTCAGACCATCTCCCGGAGGCTCTTCCTCTTTTGCCTCTGCTCACCAAGCCTGATGTCCTTCTCCAGGGACTGATCCCTCCTGACAACATGTCCAAAGTATGCAATGTGAAGTCTTGCCATCCTTGCTACTAAGGAACATTCTGGCTGTAGTTCTTCCAAGATAGATTTGTTTGTTCTTTTGGCAGTTCAGGGTGTATTCAGTATACTTTGCTAGCAACGCAACTCAAAGGCTTTTTAATTTCATGTCATTGATGTAAGCTTCCACCTCATGGTGGTGAAGGAGAGGGGGCCCGTCATGCGTGTCGTGCTTCTTGGCTCTCCACTGGTCTCCACTGCTGCCAGGTGGCTGACCTTGCCTGGTCCCTGAACTGGTGTCTTCTGAGGAGGGACTGCGTCCACCAAACCCTGCGCATTGTGCTAGATAGAGTCTGAGGTCCTGGTCTTTGTTGCCTAGTTGTGAGGTCCCTTCATACAATGGCAGACCCCTGGGCTTTTGTTCAACGTTGGGACCCCTACCCTAGCCTTCCCTCTCAGCACTGTGGTCATCCTTCTTTCTAGAGTGTCTGCGAAAAGCTGGCAGCTAGGCGTTGGGGTCCCCCTCTTGTCCCCCTTTTGCTGATGCTGTGTTCTGCTAGTTCTCCGCCCAGGCCTCCAAAGGAGGAGTGAGGCAGGGCCCTCTGCTTTCATCCACCCCCGGGATTATGAAGCCCACCTTTCTCGGGCCTCCTTTCTCCCTTCTTCCCGTGGTTCTCTACAACCACAAGGGGCCTTTCTCTCCTGCAGTGTGTCCTAGGGTCTTCTCTCTGTCACAGCCTTCTTCATCGGGTAACTTCTGCCTTCTCTCTTCCCCTAAAGCAGACAGCAAGATGTGCAGGAAGGGCTGAATGGCTTGATGATAAGGGGCAGTTTATCAGGATCAAGCCCATTCTTACTACATTTAAACGAAACAAAACAAAAAAAAACAGTTGCCGTCAAGTCGATTGTGACCCACGAGGACCCCATGTTTCTTATAGTGGAACTGTGTGCTCCGTAAGGTATTTGGTAGCTGGTTTTTTGGAAGTAGATCGCCAGGTCTTTCTTCCAAGGACTGGCCTATACTGTCACTTAATCGTTGTGACAATTCTAAGTGGAACACCATTTCAAAGGATAAGAAGTTCATAGTTAATAGTTCATAGTTAAGTTCACACAGTTCATAGGTAACAGTGCTGGCATTTGGGTCTGTGTCTCCGTGATGCCAGAGGTTATGTACATACCACATCCTGCTTGTTGACGCAGTGGTTAGCAGAGGACTAGACCCTGAACAGATCAGTTTGATCTTGACTCTTCTGGCTGAATGCGTGCTTTGTGACCTTACCTCTGACCTGCATGTTCTCAGCAGGTCTGATTCCGCTTATCAGAGATAATTTCAGCACTCTCATTTACCTGTTAGGATTGTTACAAAGTCGATGAAATAATAGATGGGAGGGAACTCCAGCAAAACAAAAGCCCTCTTCAAATTTTACATATAAAAGTACTCTTCAGATTTAGGACCAAGGGAGGTAGGATGCTCTCCAGATTCTAGAAATCTGGATGCTTGTAGCAGGATTTCTTTTAACACTGTGATCCTGGGCAGGTCGTATCACCCGAGACTCAGTTTCCCCACCTGGATAGGAGACAGACTGTCATGCTGTCATGCTGTGCTGTAAGGTAGAACCATGTGGCAGGAGCAGTAGACAGCTGTGGAAGCTTCCAGGTGTGGTGTACCAGCCCAGGCGGCACCCCCTCCACCGCCTCTTCTGCCACCAGCCTGTATCTGTTGCCGGATCCTCCATGTTTCTAATTTTGTTTATTTGTGCTCTCTCCTTTCTTTTCCCCTGATGTTCTAGAGGTTCATCTTTTTTACTGTTGTTGGTTTGTTTCTTCAAAGAGTTAGCTCTGGGATTTGTGTGTCAATTCTGTTATTCTGTCTTTTTTCTCTTCTCTAAGGGATATTGTCTTAAAGGTCACTTAAATATTTTGCTAAAATTATTTTTACTCTTTTACTTATTCTGCTCTTTTTCTTCAAAAAAAGAAACAAGCATTTGAAGAAGCAAATATTTCCTCTAAATTTTGATAGATCACATTCAGGCTTTCATTGTTCACTCATGATCTACCATTGGCCTTTTAATTTCCCCTTTAGCATCTATTCATCAGGAGTGGTTTTGAACCTCTAGAATTAGCTGTTTGTTTACATTTTTATTATTGTTAAGCTATAGTTATGTTATTGCTGCTATGTGCCGTGAAGCTGGTTCTGACTCACTTCAGCCTGACAGGATACAGTAGAATTGCGCTGTAGAGTTTACAAGGAGTGGCTGGTGGATTTGAACTGTCAGTCTCCAAGCTCTTAACCACTTGCCATTAGGGCTCCAAAGTATATTATAGTCAGAGAATATGGCATGTGTACTTTTCTTTCTTTCATTTTTTTTGGATTTAGCTTAATAATGCTCAATGTTGGTGAATGTTCTGTGGACATTTCAATAAGAAAATTATGTTTACTATTTGTAGGGTATAGATTTCAGTGGTTATTAATTCCCCATTACTGTAATGTCCAACTCTCCATTCATCTTTATCTTTTGTTTCCTTGATCTGATCTAAATGGATGGTGTTTAAGTAAAAATATTTGTTGCAAAATTTATTTTGAATGGCTTTTGCCTTATGTTTTGAAACAGTGTTATTCTCTACATAACTCTTTAAGACTTCAAAATGTAGTCTATAGACATAAAGTTACCTTTGCCATGATCCATTATTTTTGCCTATAATTTTATTTTGTACCATTCACTCGTTCATCTTGCAAATATACATGGTAAGCACCTACTATGTGCCAAGCACTTTGCCGGGTAAGGAGGCTATACTAGTGAATCAAACAGACAAGAATCCTTGGCCTCAAGGAGTTTTCTTTCTAGTTGGATAATAATAAACAAAATAAGAAAAATGAATAAAAATAAATAGTAAAACATAACGTATTTGAGGTTAACAAATGACATAGAGAAATAAGAAGCAAAAATAGAGGCTGCTAGGGGATGATGGTATTCAGATTTACATAACATGCTCAGGAAAACAAAAGTTGCCGTGAAGTTGACTGAGACGCGACCACATGTCTATCAGAAGAGAACCAAGCGCTACAGGATTTTCAGTGACAGATTCTTTTGCAGGCTTTTCTTCTGCAGCATCTCCAAGTAGCTTGACCCCCGACTCTTTTGTTAGTAGCTAAGTACATTAATCATTAACAACCTGCATTACTCAGACAGCATCACCTTACTTGCTGGAAATGAAGAAGAGTTGAGACACTTGCTGATGAAGATCAGGGACCACAGCCTTCAGTATGGATTGTACCTCAGTATCAGGAAAACAAAAAAGTCCTCAGAACTGGACAAGTAAGCAGCACTGTCATAAATGGAGAAAAGATTGAGGTTGTCAAAGATTTCTTTGATTTGGGTCCACAATCAATGTCCATGGAAGCAGCAGTCAAGAAGGCAAAAGATGCATTGCACTGGGACAATCTGCTGCAGCAGGACCTTTTTAAGTATTCAAAAGTGAAAATACCACCTTGAAGACTAAAGTGCCCCTGACCTAAGCCATGGTATTTTCAGTCACATTGTATACATGCAAAAACCAGACCATGAATAAAGAAGACAGAAAAAGAATTGATGCCTTTGAATTGTGGTGTTGGAGAAGAATGATTAATGTACAATGGATTGCCAAAAGAACAAACAGATCTGTTCTGGAAGAAGAACAACCAGAGTGCTCCTTGGAAGCAAAGATAGCAAGACTGTGTCTTACATATTTTGGATGTGTTGTCAGGAAGGATCAGTCCCTGGAGAAGGACATCATGCTTGGTAGAGTGGAGTGTCAGTGAAAAAGAGGAAGACCCTCGAGAAGATGGATTGACACAGTGGCTGCAACAATTGGCATAAGCATAAAAACAATTGTGGACAGGGCGCAAGACTGGGCGGTGTTTCATTCTGTTGTTCATAGGGTGGCTGTGAGTCAGAGTTGACTTGACAGCTCCTAACAACGTAACAACAGGTACCTTATCCGTTTGCACCACCCAAGGGGCCTATAAGATCTTCATCCTAGGCCTTAGGGAGCTGAAATGGACTGCTATTGGCCATTTTGAATTGGACAGTGTTTTAGTCAGCTAGTGCTGCCCTAAGAGGAATACCACAAGTGGATGGCTTTAAGAAAGGAAGGTTTATTCTTACACAGTCTGGTGGGCTACAAGTCCATATTCAGGATGTCTGCTCCAGGGAAAGGCTTTCTCCCTTGCTGTCTCTGAAGGAAAGTCCTTGTGTTGCATCAGTCTTTGTTCAGGGAGCATCTTGGCACAGGAACTTCAGGTCTGAAGGACTCACTGTACTCCCAATGCTGCTTTCTTGGTGGTCTGAGGTTCCTGATTCTCTGCTTGCTTCCCTCACTTTTTATCTCCCATAGGATGTACGGATAAAAGGTGGTGCAAGCCACATTCCAAGGAAACTTTCTTAGCAACGGTGTTGCAGTGCCACCCTAATCCTCTTTTAACATGATTGTCCTATTTATTAGCCACAGGCAGAGATTAGAAAATCACAAAATGAGGGGCAGTCACAGAAAACAGGCATTCCTGGCCCAGCCAAATTACTACACATATTTTTGGGGGGACAGTTCAGTCCATGACAAACAGTCGCATGGTCTGCTCTTCTAGGAAAGGTAAATTGAAGAGGAAAACCCTCTGCCATCAGGTTGGGTCTGACTTATAGCAACCCTAGAGGTCAGAGTAGAAGTGCCCTCTAGAGTTTCCAAGGAGTTCCAAGCAGATTTGAACTGCCGACGTTTTGGTTAGCAAATGTGGCACTTAACCCACTATGCCATCAGAGTTTCCAGTTGAAGAGATAAGGGGTCTTAGTCGTTGTCCAAAAAACATTTCAAGATCTGCCCTGAAGTATCACACTGTCGGTGATAGGACACTATCCATGTGACTACAAGAAGACCAGTTAATACAACTATTAGTCACATTTATGCATCAACCAGTAAGGCTAAAGATGAAGAAATTGAAGATTTTTTTTTTACCAATTTCTGCAGCCTGAAATTGATCAAACATGTGACTAAGATGCTGTGATAATTACTGGTGACTGGAATGCAAAAGTTAGAAACAACGAAGGATTGGTAGTTGGAAAATATGGCTGTGGTGATAGAAATGATGCCAGAGATCACATGATAGAATTTTGCAAGACCAACCACTTCTTCATTGCAAATATCTTTTTTCAGCACCGTAAATGGCAACGGTACACATGGACCTCACCAGATGAAATATATAGGAATCAAACTGATTACTTGTGTAGAAAGAGATCATGGAGAAGCCCAATATCATCAGTAAGAGCAAGGCCAGGCTCCGAGTGTGGAACAGACCATTATTTGCTCTTGTGCAAGTCCTAGTCGAAGCTGAAGAAAATTATAATAAATTAATGAGAGCCAAGATACGACTTTGCATATATCCTGCCTGAATTTGAAAAACATCTTTAAAAAAATAGATCAGATGCATGGAACAGTAACAACCAAAGACCAGAGAAGTTGTACAGTGACATCAAGGACATCATACATGAAGAGAGCAGAAGTCATTAAAAAGACGGGAAAGAAAGAAAAGAGCAAAATGGACATCAGAGGAGACTCTGAAACTTGCTCTTGAATGTAGAGTATCTGAAGTGAATGGAAGAAATGATGAAATAAAAGAGCTAAACACAACATTTAAAAGGGGGGCTCAAGAAGACAAAGTGAAAAAGTAGTATAATGAAATGGGCAAAGATCTGGAGTTAGAAAACCAAAAGGGAAGAACATGCTCTGCATTTCTCAAGCTGAAAGAACTGAAGGAAAAATTCAAGCCTCAAGTTGCAGTAGTGAAAGATTCTTTGGGCAAAATACTGAATGATGCAGAAAGCATCAAAAGAAGATGGGAGGAATATCATCTTCCTGTCAAGGTGACATCTCTGCCTTTTAACACCTCTAAGAGGTCGTTTGCAGCAGAGTGGCCCAATGTAATGTGCCGTTTGGTATCCAGGCTGTTGCTTTTAAGGTCATTGATTGTGGACCCAAATAAAGTGAAATCCGTGACAACTTTGATTTTTTCTCCTTTTATCACCATATTGCTTAATGATCCAGTTGTGAGGGTTTTTTGTTTTCTTGATGCTGAGGTGTAATCCATAGTGAAGGTTGTATCAAAAAGAATTGGTCAACATCCAGCCATTTCACGAAGTAGCATATGATCAAAAACAGATGGTACTGAAGGAAGTAGTCCAAGCGGTACTGAAGACATATTGGTGAGAAACAAGACTGCAGGAATTCATAGAATACCCACTGGGGTGTTTCAACAAAAAGATTTTAACATTGGAGGTGCTCACTTGTCACATCAAGAAATATGGAAGACAGCTACTTGGCCAGCCAACTGCAAGAGGTCCCTACTTGTGCCATTCCAAAGAAAGGTGGTCCAGCAGAATGTTGAAATTACCAAACAGTATCATTGATGTCACACACAGAGGAATACTAGAAATCAGGCCACATTCAAGAGAGAATGTGAAACAAGGGATATCATTGCTGATATCAGATGGATCTTGGCTAAGCGCTGAGAATACCATAAAGATGTTTACCTGTGTTTTATTAACCATGCAGAGGCATTCAGCTGTGTGAACCATAGCAAATTATGGATAACATTGCAAAAAAATGGGAATTCCAGAACACTTAACTATATTCTTGGGGAACCTGTACATAAGACCAAGAGGCGGTCATTTGAACAGAACAAAAGGGATACTGTGTGGTTTAACGTCAGGAAAGGTGTGCATCAGGGTTGTATCCTTTCACTGTACTTATTCAATCTATATACTGAGCAGATAGTCCAAGCAGCTGAACTCTATGAAGAACGTGGTAGCCAAATTGGAGGAAGATTCATTAACAGCCTGTGACATGCAGATGGGACAACCTTGCTTGCTGAAAGTGAAGAGGACTTGAAGCACTTACTGATAAAGACCAGTGACCACAGCCTTCATGTGGATTACACCTCAACATGACGAAAACAAAAAAACCTCACAACTGGACCATCAGGCAACATGATGATGGCCAAGTGCTGTCAGGAGAAAAAATTGAAGTTGTCAAGGATTTCACTATATTGGGGTCCTCAACCAATGACCTTAAAAGCAACAGCCTAGGTACCAAACAGCATGTTACTTACACTGGGCAAATCTGCTGCAAAAGACCCCTCTAAAGTGTTAAAAAGCAGAGATGTCACCTTGAGGACTAAAGTGTATGGAAGCCAAGTTGTGGTATTTTCGGTCGTCTCACAAGCATGGGAAAGCTGAACAATGAATAAGGGAAACTGAAGAATTGACACCTTTGAATTATGGTGTTGGTGAGAGATACTGAATGTACCATGGCGCCGCAGAGAAATGAATAAATTTGTTCTGGAAGAAGTACCAATAGAATGCTCCTTATAAACAAAGGTGGTGAAGTTCATCTTGGGTACTTTGGACACATTATCAGGAGGGATCAGTCCCTGGAGAAGGACATCATGCCTGGTAAGGTACCGAGTCATTGAAGAAGAAGACCTTCATGGAGATGAACAGGCACAGTGACTGTGACAAGGGGCTCAAGCGTAACGAGGAGTGTTGTGCAGCCTTTCGTTCTGCTGTACATAGGATCTCTATGTCTCAGAATCAACTTAACAGCACTCGGTAATAACGGGGAGCCCATGCTCAGGAAAGGACTCTTCGGAAAAAAAAAAGATGACAAGTAACTTACGGCCCGAAGGAGGCAAGGGAAGGAACCTTGTGAGTATCTAGGGAGCGGTTGTTACAGACAGACAGAGCAGCAAGTGGAGTGGGCAAGTGTGAGGAGCAGTGAGGCTGCCTGCGTGGCCGGAATAGGATGATGAGCCAGGGGACAGCACCAGGGACTCAGGCTCACGAGGGTGGGAGGGGGTTGGCAGTTCCTGTGGTGACTTGTGGGAACCTCGTCCTCTACTCTGAGTGAGGTGGGAGCCCAGAAAGAAGAGATGTGGTTTGTTTTCTGCATCCACTGGCTGCAGAGCGGTAGACTGCAGGAGATCTCTGTCTGTTCCTGTGGGTTTCATCTTTCGGAGTTGTTTGGTTTTGTGTAACAAGCAAGTAGCGTGTCACTGGATTAAACGAACAAACAAAAACCGAATCTGGAAGTTCTCTTTACTTTTCCACAGGGAAATGTATTAACATTTGTGGCCTTAATTGCTGTGTTTCTATCATGGTGTTTGTCGTTCAAGTTTTTTTGTTTCTGTTTTTTTCTCTTTCTGAACTGACAAGTGGTATCTTGAATCACTGTTACCTAAAAGTTATGCTTCTTTGGTGAAACGTGCAGAAGGGGAACAATGAGAATGTGAACACATCATGAAAAATATAACTAAGGCCTCTGAACAGTTTGTGTAGACATTGTTAAGTGGAGACTTAATTTGTTGTACAAACGTCCACCAGAAATACAATAATAAAATGTTATTTTTTAAACAAATACTCCCAAATTATTTTTTTTTAAATCCTTCAGTGACATTTTGGTCTTACTACATGAACAGTAACTGAGAGCGTGGGCTATGAAATTGTACCTCCTGGAATAGAATTTTGACTCTTCTCTTCCTAACTGTGTACCCTTGGGCAAATTACTTAACCTCTCTGTGCCTCCTTTTGTCATTTGGAGATAATGACAGTTCACTGTGTGTTACGGTTTTTCTGCTACTGAATTGGTTAATGACAGTGATATAAATTAGAATTAAGGGGGTTAACAGAAGGGCCCCGTGTTTGGTAAGTGGTGCACTGAATAGGTGCTAGTCATTATTATTAATTGGGGGATTATTAGAAGAATGTTAATAAGCCAGCAGAAAATATTATGCAGAATCCCATCACCCCAGAGATAATCACCATTGATGCTATTTAGCCTTTTCTCTCTTACTGTCTCTCTGTGTATGAAATGAAAACAAAATCTTCCTGTATATGCTACTCGGTAGCCTGTGTTTTTCACCTATCAATAACACATCACAATATATTCATTCAGTAATCTTGTGCAACATCATTTTTAATAACTACATGTTGTTCTATGTATTCGCTTCAATTTTATTCTCAAATTCTTATATAAAGTATGCAGTGTTTTCCTATAGGAATAATTCTACAGTGAACATTCTTGTGTCAAAACTCTTACGTTGAACTTTAGTTATTTCCTAATAAATTCCTGGGCCTGAAATTGACAACTTTGAGAATATATGTTTTATTAAAATATTTGCCAAAATGCCCTAACTTTGTATTCTCATCAGTGTTACGTGAGACTTTTGATTTCATCCAAACTTGTTAACGTATAGTATGATAAATTTCAAGGATGCGATTGATATGAAGATTCTATGTTTTATATTAATAATTACATTGAACATTTTCATTTGCCTATTGTCATTTGTATTTATAAATGACTGTGTCCTGTCCTCGCTCTTTTTTTAATTGATTTACAAGAACTTTTTATATATGAAAGATCCTAACATGTCTTTGCTGACATATATTCAGAAAAACCATATTTTCCCTTTCATGCTGTGTTTTAATTTTGGTAATGTACATTTTCTTTGCAGTATATAAAACATTCACTTCAACTCTAATCAATATAATAAGTCTCAAGACAACTGTCAGAAAAATTTCTTGAGTTTGTTTTATAATTCACTAATTATCATCTGAATTATCCATCCTACTATTCACTGTCTCTGATAGATTTTAAAATTCAGAATAACAATTTTCTTCTTAAAAGCAGTCTTCTCTAACTTCATATTGTTTCTGTCTCATAGAAGCATTAATCTCTTGAATCTCATTGAAAATAGGAACTAGGTAACTTTCTAGAATTTTCTCTCTGTTGATAATGGTTCTATGTCATGGGAGGGAAGGTACTTACCCAATTCTTCATTATTGGAATGACTGAGTTTTTCGTATACTGTGTTATTTTTCACTATTTGCTCATCTTACAGGAGAGTGAGTACAGAAATGATGAGTGTCCTTGTTCTACTCTTTCAGGCCAAGTAAACGGAGAAAGGAATCTTTCGTGTTTATTGGAATTCTCTTTTGTTAGATCAGGAGTCCTGTTCCCTGTAGATACTTGAGAGGCCCACAGCTGGAAACAGCTCCACTGCTCAGTGAAGGGGACATTTTCCCCATATTGGTTGGTGTGTGCATCTCAGACTTGGCCATGGGGTGGGGGGGTCCTGCTCCTCTTTACTGACACAGATGCCCTCATCTGCAAGTAGCAGTGTCTGCACCCTTTACCCAGTCTGTAGCATGCTGGCTATAGGAAGCATAAGATGTGCTGGGCATTTTAGCCTGCTGCCCCAGGGGCTGACACCCCCATGTACTGCCTGAATATGGATGGGAATTGGTGGCCCTCATCCTATCCTTGATCCAGGCTTGTTAGTGGGGTTCTGTTGGGGTTCCCATTCTTTGATGATCAGCTGACCAGTCCCCTTTTATCTGCATTCTCTAAGGAGCGGGAACCAAAAGGACTTTAGATAGTGTATGGTTGAGGCAGAAGCAGTATTTCCTTGTACCCTGAGAGAGCTATTCTTCTGTCAGTGCGTCTTCAGTCCTTCAGATGACCTCTAAGAGAAGGTCTCCGAGGGGCCACTTTATCCTTAACACCTCTTTAAGACTTGCTGTTTGTCGGTGGAGTCAGCTTCAGTTGTGGTGGCCCCATGCGTCTCAGAGTGGAACTGTGTGCTGTAGGGCTTTCAATGCCTGAGTTTTCAGAAGTAGGTCACCAGGCCTTTCTCCTGAAATGTCTCTGGGTGATCTTGAACCTAAAAGCTTTCCGTTAGCAGTCAAGTGCATTAACCATTTGTTACCACCCAGAGGAAAAGGCATCAGCCACTGAAAACTTCACGGAACACAGTTCCACTTTGACACACATGGGGTCTTCATGAGTTGGAATTGGTGGCATCTGGTTTTGGGTTTGCTGATCCCCATTTTAACGAGGGAGAGCGGGGACAGCAGGCAGGCTTTAGGCTCAGAATCTTTGGCAAGTAACTCCATTGGCCGGGATTTGGATCCCTTTGATCTTCTTGTGTTAATTTTTTTTTTTGTATTTATTTTATATGTGCAGCAAATAATACTTTCTTTTTAAGGGAAAGATATGTGAAGTGAATGTATTATTAAAAAAAGCATGATTCATTAAGAGACAGTGATTTGATAATAACACACAGATTTTGGAAAATCCACAAAGATCTCATGTGAATGGGTAATTTTGACAAATACTGCTGCAAACTCTCTTTTTAATCTGTGGAAATTCCTGGAAGTCCTTCTTGTGTGAATAGCACCCTTCTGGATTTCCAGTAAAGGTGCAGATGTTCTCTTAATTTTCTCTTTCTTTTTGGTAATTTCATTGGCACTTAGGAAGAAGAGAATTCAGTGTTAACCGTGGAGCCATGAAGGCTGTATTCTCATCTCTGCTTTGAATCTCCTCTCCCTCTATTTTCAGAAGCTGCCTGAGAAGATTTGTGAATGGAGGGAAACAAAAATGGTTGTGAACATTGTAAATGTGAGTTAGGGAGCATCTTTGGTAGTGAGGAGTTTGGGGTATTTTCCCCCCACTGACCCAAATGCCTTCTTCACTCTCATCTCATTCTTTAAGCAGAAACATTTTTGTGGCCAAGAAACAAACTAAAGTTATAGCATAACATTTCTTCTAATATGTTAATATCTTCAGCGATGATGGTAATGATGACATTTCTTGAACATGTAACACATGCCAGCCGCAGCTGTGATCATTTCACGGGCACCATCGTATGCGTTAGCCTTCACCGTGATCCTAGGAAAAGGACACATTTTTTTTTTCTCAGTTTACAGATGAGTACAACTGAGGCACAGCTGCATCTAGGTTAGCAAGCATGCTAAGGACAGAGGTGAGATTTGACTCAGGGACAGTCTGACTCCAGGGCCTATGCTTTTAATCACTAAGGGATACCGGTTTTCAAGAGGTTGAATAAGGAACCCTTGGGGAAAACATCTGCAGAGAAAGACAGTATCATGAATTTAAGTTCATGGTTGTCCAAATGCAGCTTGGTAGCCAGCACAGCAAGAGGCATGAATGAGCAGAGCAAGAGCTAGTGGGAGAACATGCTTGTTGGATTTGATAGTGGAAGGGTTTGATAGCATTCTTTTAGAAGAAGAAAGCACTTAACAGACAAAAAGTAGTAAAAACATATAGTAATTGAATAATAAGAACTTTAAAAAAAAAACCCTCAGTTCTGTGTGTATGTGTGAGGGAGAGCTTTGCATTCTGCAAACAGAGGATACACTGTTTTTTGTTTGTTTACTTGTTTTGTTTTCTTTCTTATGTCTATGGAAGAGTTGCAAGAGTACTTGTGTACTTGGCTAAAAAAACGAACAAAATAAAAACAAAACAGAAATGTGTTATCACATTTTTTAAGGTAGGGGCTTTTTTTAGGCCTTTTTCTTTTATCCTAATCAACAAAATATGAACAAGTAGAGAATTACAGAATTTGTCCTGTTCCCTTGTCTCTTTCTAGGTTTAAGTTACTGAGCCAGGAGGAAGGCGAGTACTTCAATGTGCCCGTGCCACCAGAGGGCAGCGAGGGCAATGAGGAGCTGCGACAGAAATTTGAGGTTAGAGTCTTTGCTTTCTGTATCCATGGGAACCGGCTGAATCTGCTTCTGTGCTGTTTTTCCTGTTTATGGTGTGGTTTCTGCCATGGCCTTTCGTGACGCTGTGCCTTTGCATTGCTGGTCCATCCCCAGAAAACTCCTATTTATCCCTCAAGACCCCATTTAAGTGTTAACCTGCTTTGTGAGGTTATTCCTGGGTTCCTGCTCTCCTTCAGACTTAAATATCATCGCTTCTTACAAGCTCATTCACCCCCTAGGTGCTTTTGATAGTGGCTTGGACAAGGATCATAATAAGGGTGGATGAAAAAGTGGGCAAATTAGTGATATACTGGGGAGGCTGAGCCAACAACTAGGCTTACTGACAAGCTGAATCTGTATTTGACTCTATCAGCGGGATGATGCTGTGTCATTAACAAATGAATTGATTGTGCTGGTGACTCCATAAAATACCCTATGGGTGAGACAATAATCCTGTCAAACCGATGGACATTGGCTCTGACCTTGGCTATAGTGCTGGCTCAGCTTCTATTTCAGATAAACATCTTCCCTTCTTTAAACTCCACTGCCATGGAGTCAAGTCCGACTCATAGCAACCCTAGAGGTCAGAGTAGAATGGCCCCGTAGAGTTTCTGAGGAGCACCTAGCAGATTTGAACTGCCCACCTTTTGGTTAGCAGATGTTAGCACTTAATCTACTATGCCACCAGAATTTCCCTCCCTTCTTTAAGGGGCAAATAAATCCTGTTTTCAGCTCTTGAGAATAGCAGGTATGTAGGAATGCATCCCAGATTTACAAAGAAATTGTTTTAGGGAAAGTGGGTTTCAGTACTTTTCATTAGATATGTATTGAGTGATTTTAAAGTAGTTCTGTGAAGGATAAACACATTATTTGGCTCACACAAACTCAATATACTGAATCTAGTGGGAAATCATCAATTCTAGATAAGCAGTTATGGCCTACTAACTCAGAAAAATGCATAAACTAGCATAGCTAAAATGAAATAGATGATTATTGTTATTCATCAAACAATCACACAAGCAAATTAAAACAGAACAAAAACATGACCATGTAAAATTCTCTGAAAGAGAAGTCTGTGGTACCCTGAGAGCTTGTCATAGAAAAACAGCCTTGTCTGAGAGGACAGGGAAGGCATCACTGAGAAACAACCATGGGATTTAAGCAAGTTAAGAGGGAGAAAGAACATTCCATTTAGAGAGAAGAGCATGTGCAAAGGCCCTGTGGTGGGGAGTGATACAGCAACTGTGTGGGACTGAAAGGAGGTCAGAATGGGTAGTGTAGAGAAAGCCTAGGAATGAATCTGAGACAAGGCTGGAGAAGTAGGTGGGGCCCAAGTAGCAGGACCATGCTGGCCTTGGCAAGGATTTGGGCATTTATTGTAAGAACCGTGGTGCTTTCTCAGTTTGACAGAAGTCACACATGCATGTCTCATGGTCACTTGTCTTGAGCCTGTGTCCCCCACACAGCCTGGAGTACAGTGATGTTACTGATCCAGCAGGACCTCCTTTCCTGGGAACAAGTGGAATAAACTTGGCCTGGGCTTTCTCGGTCTTTCTCTAGTGAACTCGATAACTGAGGGCCTTCCTCCTAGAACTTAGAAGGCTAGATCCCAGTAGCTTAGTTGATAAAAGGACTTTCCTGCCCAGTAGAGCTGAGAACTGAATCATACTTGATATAAATTAGGATGGGAAGGCAACTCTTCCAAAGAACATTTCTCATCTTTTTCTACAACGTTCTGATGATGTGATGTCCATTTGTGCTTCATTTAAAAACGCACTGTTGTGGCTGAGGACTCAAAGCTAGTATTTTCTTTTAGAAAGTGAAGTCTCAGTTTTGCAAATAATGTCTTCTCTCCAGGGCAGCTGGGGTGACATTTCAGAACACCAAGGAAAACACTTCCTACATGAACAGAGCATCTGTCTGGGCCAGCTATTGGCCTCAAGTAAAGGATGGTTTTATCTCCAGGCAACAAAATGTGTCCCTTTATTTCAAGCAAAGAGCCTGAAAATGCTTGTTTATGCCCGAATCATAATTGCTCCATACTGTAGTTGTTGATTAAAAAAATGTTTCTAGCAGACCAAAAATTGTTCTCAGACACACAGAGGAATTTCAGTTGACCTTGAACGTGAGAAATGTAATCCCTGTGCAATAACCAATTAGCACCCAGAATGACTCAGAAATTACTTTCAAGCCTCTTATCTGGAGAAATTCTGAGTGAAGGTAAAATTGAGCTGCTGGAATTGGAGTAATAGAATTTCATGGTAGGGTGAGCTTGATGCAGTTACCACACGTGGTACCGTGTCACAGTGTCGGCCTTGGCTTCGTCTGGGGACAGTCTTTTGGACCGTGGGCTTGCTGATGGGCCAGGAAAAGGAAAACTCCTTTTTGGATGGCTCAGAATGAATTTTCTCACAGACTTAGAATTTATATAGCTAACATAGTATTTGTTATGTGCCATTTACTGTTCTGGTTCTTTACAAATATTAATTCATTTGATTTAATTGTGTGTACCATTGGTGGGTACCATTATTATCTGCCCCCCAACCTCCCCCCCTTTTTTTCTTTTTTAGATAGATAAGCAAACTGAGGCTCAAAGAGATTAAGTAGTTTTCTGAGACCCCAAAGCTGGTTATTGTCATGATTTGAGTTTCCCAGAAACAGAACCTAAATATTCAAGTGTAAGTAGCTTATTTGAGAAGTGATCCTGGGACGCACCGTAGAGGAGAAGGGAAGGAGTGTGGAGGGGAGAAGGGAAGGGGTGTGGAGGGGAGAAGGGAAGGGGTGTGGAGGGGAGAAGGGAAGGGGTGCGGAGGGGAAAGTTTGTATCACCGAGCAGGTTACTACTGTGGGCAGCTGGCTTCTAATCTTGGAAGTCTGGGAGTCGGTGTTAGAATCCATTTCTGAGAGTTCTCCCAGTCAGGAAACAAGCAAACTGAGGTTTTGTCTGTCCATCAGTCATTGAGTGGTGCAACTGGTTAATGCGCTTGGTTTCTAACTCAAAGGTTGGAAGTTTGCATCCACTCATTGGTGCTGGGGAAGAAAGCCCTGGCAATCGGCATCTGAAAGCTCAGCCATTGAAAACCCTGTGGAGGACAGTTCTACTCTGACACATACGGGGTTGTTATGAGTCCAAGTCAACTTGACAGCAGCTGGTTTTCCTCCTTCTGTCAGTGGCTGAGGGCTGCTTTCAAGGTGGTTAACTTGCCAGTGTTTTCAGGCTACCTTGCTTGTCGGCTATGTTTGTTCCTGCCACCAGAAAATAAGCCCGTAGGCAGATAGCCACAGGTGTTTGCCGTAAGCAGCCTCAGGTGCAGAGGGCTGAGTGTCAGAGGGTCTTGGTGGGGCACCAGTGGCCGGGCCTGTGCAGTGTGGTCTGATGGGTAGAGTGCAGACCAGAGAGCTGGGCCGTCTGGATTATGAATCCCAGATCTGCCACTTCCCTGCTGAGTACCTGTAGATGCATTGCTCTGTCTCTGTAAGCCTCTGATTCCCCATCTGTAAAATGGGGATTGTGAGGGTTAAGTGAGACAGTGCATTTAGAACAAGGTCTGGCATGTGCTAGGTGCTAGTATTGTTGTGTTGTTTTCGTTTTCATGATCAGCTCCCCCTTTGGAAGGATAAAGCCCAGAACTTGTTCCTTCTGGGTTTGAAAGAGCTGCTCTCGGGTTGGGGAGAATCTGTGGGGTCTCCTTGCCTATGGGGTTCTTCTGCTTTGTAGAAGCCCCTCATAGCATGGGCTGGCAGAGATGATTAAGCCAGGACAGGCATTAATCGTCTGAAGTGATACCCTGGAGCCTGGCTGCTGGGGCACTTCCCTGTCCCCCGATGTCTGGAGAGTGGTAATGCTTCTCCTGAAAGTTGAATCTCTTTGCTTTCTCTTTGAAGTTCCAGAGCTCAGAATTGCAGGCATGAAAGGGCAACCCGTTAGTGTCCTCCTGTTTTTTAGAGTCGGATCCAACTTGATGGCGCTGGGTAGCTGGGTAGCTATCCAATCCAGCAAGATAAAAGATAATTGTAATTTAGGTCTCAGTTGAAAAATGTTCACTCTTTTGTGGAATACCTGCTTGGCATGAGGCTGTGGGGAACGTGGGATAATTGGAGGAACACAAGACAGAGTTCTGGTCCTCCAAAGGCTCACTGTATAGCCACTGCCACTGAGTCAATTCTGACTCATAGCGACCCTATAGGACAAAGGAGAATTGCCCCATAGAATTCCCAAGGAGTGCTTGGTAGACTTGAACTGCCAACCTCTTAGTTTGCAACTGTAGCACTTTGCCACTACACTACCAGGGTTTCTGCTCATTGTATAGGAGTCACAAATCCGGGAGCCTTCAGGAACCGGACAGACAACAAAAAGGGAGAGAACTTAGTGTGAGACAGCAGGGCATGGTGGAGACTGTGGTAAAGCAGAGTGCTCATGCCCCATCTAAAGCAGAAGACACTGCTCAGCTCCACACCTTATGGGGTGGGCCCAGTGTTGCCAGGTCTTCTTTTCCAAAAGAAGCTGGGACTCTAGGTTTTCACAGGACATCTAATTTTTTTTAATTTAATTTTTATTGTTGAGAATATACACAGCAATACACAAACAAATTCAGCAATTTCTACATGTACTGTTGAGTAATACTGATTACATTCTTCAACTTGTGCAACTGTTCTCATCCTCCTTTTCCAAGTGGTTCCTCTCTCTTCTCATTGACATCAATTCACTGCTCATTAAGTTTCCTGTCTAATTAGTCCAGTTGCTGTTGTCAGTCTGATCCCATAGAGACAGTTCTTCAAAGAGCACAGTGCTCAAGGCAGACACCTTCTTTAGTAGTTATGCTAACTAACTGGTTTTAAGACCAACCCCTTCTAGAGATACACTTGCTTTAAGGTCTAAAGATTATTTTAGGGTGGTAGTTTTAGAGGTTTATTTAGCTTTCATGGCTCCTGAATGTGTAGATTCCATGAGAATTTGAAATTTCTTTTCTGTGTTTCCCACCTTTTGGTTGGGATTCTTCTACAGAATCTTTGATTAAAACGTTCAGTAAGGGAAGCAGGGTACCATCCAGTTCTGATCTCTTGGCAAAGGACACAGTTGTTCATGGAAGCAATTAGACACACATTTGATTTTCTCCGGTCCTTGACTCACCTTCCTTCTTTGTTGCTGCAGATGATTAGAGATCAATTGCTGAAACTTGGGTGGCAGCTTGCAAACTTTGTAAGACCCCAGACACTAGCCAAAGAACTAGGAGGTAGACCAGAAGCACTAAACATGATACTAGGTCAATTAACTGGGATGTAGGGCACCTGATTTTTAACAATTGGCAACTCATCTAAATATTAAAACAACAAACACAAACACAGTGAAGATCAGGCCAAAAGGGCTATTAGACTTCTGCTCTGGGTTCTAGAAGCTGAGATAACCTATATATGAGAAAGCCATAAAATCAAACTGGGGTGAAGTATAGAAAGAGGGTGTCAGGCCTATATGCAGATAAGAAAGAAGTTTACAGGCGTGACAAATGAAGCTGCTGGACAATTGCTGCTCCTGGAGAGATAGAAAAACCACTTCCTTAGTCACAGTGCCCTAAGCAGAGTCAATTGGAGAAACTGACAAATTGAGCTCCACACTCATGTGTCACTGGGAGTATCTGCAGAACCCACAGGGACGCAAACCCAGCTGTCTGCGATGGGAACTGGGCCCCAGGGACAATCGGGACTTGGACCTTCTCAGGCTGAAGAACAGAGTGTGTGAATGTGATGGCTCTTGAACTCAGCTCCCGTCGGGTGTGGAGGCAGGAAGAGCGTGTCTGTGTCAGGCTGGCGTGGGCACATCTTGGGACTGGAGAGCAAGGATTTGGGATTGCAGAGGACATGGCCCAATAAAACACATGCAGTTTCTGTTCCAGGTTCTCTTATTTGCAGTCTCCCAGGTGTTCCTGTAGAAATCAGGGGGCACAGTGGCAAAGAGCTATGGCTGCTGACCTAAAGGTTGGCAGTTTGAATCTACCAACTGCTCCTTATAAACTCTGTGGGGCTGTTCTGCTGTGTCACATGTAGAGTCACTACAAATCAGAATCGACTCAATGGCAGTGAGTTTGGCTTTTTGATGCCATCGTGGTTTTAACTACCACTTCTACAGTGGTAGCTCCCATATCTGTGTTTCAAATTCAGATAGGTTTTCTTAACCTTCAAACCACATATTTGTTGGGTATTTGCACTGGGTTATCCCAGAGACATCTGAACCTCAACATACTTGACTATAAAAGAACCCCAACCCAACCTGCTGTTGTCATGGTAATGCATGGTGACTCTATAGGACAGAGTAGAACTGCCCCAGAGAATTTCCAGGGAGCCCCTGATGGATTCAAACAGCCAGCCTTTTGGTTAGCACCCTGTGTGCTTAACCACTGGGTAACCAGGTCTCCTGCTGTGACATAGCTTGATCAGGTACGTCTGCAGCAGGTCTCCTTGTAGCCACATGTGTATAAGCGAGAGAATGAAGGAACACGAACAATGAATACCAGCCAGCAACATAAGGGAACAAACTGCTGGTTTGTGTGGCAGTGGTGACTTGTTGAATCTCAAGAGCGTTTACGATGACGGAAAGGAGTCAGAGACAGCCGAGAACATACGCAGCAGCTCCGTCTGTTCACAAACTGGCAGAATTGACCTACGGCCCTAAAAACCAGACTAGCGATGAGCTTTGAGAGTGTGGAATTGACCGATAAGGGGCACAACGGAACTTTCTGAGGGTGATAGAAGTGTTCTAGATCTTAAATGGAGTGTGCGTTACAAATAGAAGCAAAAACCAGTCTAGTCGATTCGGACTCATTGACCCAGTGTGTGTCAGAGTACAACTGTTTCATATGGTTTTTAGGGGCTGGTATTTTGAAATTAGGTTGCCAGGCCTTTCTCTCAAGGTGCCTTCTGTGGACTCCTATCTCCAATTTTGGGGGAGCAGCTGAGTGCATTTACAGTTTGTGCCACCCAGGAGATATGGATTACATGGGTATATACATTTGTCAGAATTCATGGGCCAGTACACTTAAAGATCCATGCATTTCCTTGTATCTGTCTCAATTTTTAAAACATTTACCAAAAGAGAAAAAACAGTGGGTGTTTTCTCAGCCTCAGTCCCTAAATGGCTACAAGGAGACATGAATCCCGTGAGGAAGAAATAAACCTTGCCGTTTTCAGAGACTGCGAAGGGGGACTCTCAACAGGTCTGGAACCAAACTAGTCATCTCTTCCCACCCTCTTGCCCACACTTCCCATCCTGCTTCTTCTCCGGTTCTCCTCGTCTCAGTGAAGAGCACCACCCTGCAGTTCTCAAGACAGAAACCGGAAGTTATCCTCCATTCCCGATGTCCTGTCTCTTGCATCCAATTCATCACCCTCCCAGACCCTCCCAGACAGGTCCATTTTGTTCCTCCTATATGGCAGGCACAGAGTCCAGGCCCTATCATTTCTCACCTTGATTACACAGTCACTTCCTAATGTCTCCAGCATCACACCCTGCAGATGAGTCTCACCTGGACCCAGAGTGTTCTCAATATAATGGCCCTGCTTAAAACTTTGCAGAAGCTGCCCATCAGCCTCAGACTCAAGTACAAACTGCTTAGTGTGTTTTATAGGGTCCTTCTCAACTTTACAGCTGTGTCCTGGCCACATGTGCTGTGCACGTCGTACTCCAGCCAGAATGAACAGTGTTTTCATTCTGTAATGTGGAGGGCCCTGGGGGTGCAGTTGTAGAAGTTTTGCCTTCCACGAGGGAGACCCGGATTCAGTTCCTGGCGAGTGCACCTCCCAGGTGCCTCCACCTATCTGCTGTGGAAGTTTGCATGTTGCTGAGACACTGAACTGATTTTGGTGGAGCTTCAGAGCTCCAGACTAAGGCAGACCAGGAAGAAAGGCCTGGTGATTTCCTTCTGAAAACCAACCAATAAAAACCCCAGTGGTTCCAGTGTTTCAATCTGCAGCTGATCTTGGGGATGGTACATAACTGGGCAGCATTTCTTCCCAAGAGTTAGGGGCCGACTCCGTGGCAGCTAACAACAGATGTCTTACTATATCTTGTTCTCTGCCCTGTGAATACTGTTCCTGCTACCAGCACCCACTTCTTCACCTGACTAACTCCAGCACATCTTGTGGGCTCAGTGTGGAGCACCGAACCCCTGCTTCAGTGCAAGGTCTTTGAGCACCTCACTCTCTTTCGCTCCCTGAGGTGTGCTTTGTGCCTAGAGCAGCACCGTGCACTTATTAAGCATTTGCTGAGTGCATCTTCCCTGGTATCAAAATCTCTGAAAGATTCCTGTTGCCTTAGTCTTCAAAAGACAACCAAATAACACAGCAGTCCGAGTAGCTACTGTTCATTAAGTGTCTGCTCTGTGCCGGGGACGGGGCTAAGCACCTTGTAATACATTGTCTGATGTTACTGTTGTCTCCCTTTCCGGGAGAGGGGACTTAGGTTTAGAGAGGCCCACTCACCAATTGCAAGTCAGTGCCTCCTCTATGCTAGGCACTGCCGTAGGCACCAGGGAAACAGCAGAGAACAAAACACCTGTCCTCATGGAGCTTATGTTCCAGTGGAGGAGAGAGACAGTAAATTAGTGAAGAAGCTGATATATGCTCTGGAAGATGGATGGCAGGTAACAGGGAGAAACTGAAGTAGGTCAAGGGGACTGCTGGTGACTGTTTTATGGAGGGTGGTCAGGGAGCGGGGTCTCTTATCAGAATTGAAGACCCTCTGGAGAAAGATCACTCCAGGTCAAGGAAGCTGCAAGTGCAAAGGCACTGAGGCAGAGGTAGGTTTGGTGCATTTAAGGACCAGCAGGGATTAAGATGAAGTAGAGTGTGACAGATGACAAGGAGAGGGAGCAGTAGGGTGACCTGTGCCCTATGGCTTGTGCTTTGGGAGAACTGAGAGGTGTGGAGATGTTGGGCAGAAGGTCTGTCTTAGTTGCTTAGTGCTGCTATAACAGCAACGCCACACGTGGGTGGCTTCTGCAAACAGAAATTTATTCTTTCATAGTCAAGAAGGCTAGAGACTTGTGAATTCAGGGTGCCAGCTCCAGGGAAGGCTCTCTTTTGCTATTGGCTCTGGAGGAAGGTCCCTGTCATTGATCTTCTCTTGGTCTAGGAGCTTCTTACCACAGGGATCCCAGGTCCAAAAGACATGCTTTGCTCTTGGCATTGGTTTTTTCATGGTATCAGGTCCCAGTGTCTCTCTGCTCACTTCTCTGTCTTATACCTTAAAGAGATTGACTCAGCATACAACCTAATGTCATAGATTGAGCCCTGCCTCATTAACATAACTGCCTCTAATCTATCCTCTTAACATCATAGAGATGGGATTTGCAAGACACAGGATAATCACATCAGATGACGAAATGGTGGGCAGTCATGCAGTCCTGGGGATCGTGGCCTAGGCAATTTGACCCACATTTAGGGAGACACAATTCAATCCATAGCAGGCTCCATGAAATGACAGACTTCCCCAGGTCACACATCTTGTCCATGTCAAAGTCAGGAGCCTGACCTGAACTTTTAACTCCACACTTCTCTCGTTTCCCAAAGCGAGTCCACGACAAAGTCCATGTGGTTGCAGGTCTCTCGCTGCTGGCCTCTGTGTCTCACCCTACTCCAAGGTGTTTGCTGCGATTTGGAGTCACCATTCTGTAGCTCACAGAAGCAAGATTGTTGTTACACTGAAGTGTGACATTTATTCCCGTTTAGTCAGCATGTATTTAGCCAGGAGCTATACTAGTTGTCAGAAAAATTATGGCAAATGAGCTCTATTCCCTGCCTTCACACAGTTTCTAGTCTTTTAGGGGGAGACAGAGGAACAGTTAGCATCCAGTACATGGAGAATAAATGGATGAAGGGAGCGACTAGGAAGGTCACCTGATCCAAACAGAGAAGACCAAGGAGGGCTTCCCTGAGGAAGTGAAAATGTGAAGCAGCAGTAACTAACAGCCGTCCACAAAGCCATAATAGCAGCAGGTGCAAAGGCCCTGAGGTTGGAAGGGACAGGATCATTCAAGGAAATGGAAGGATAATGATGCAAAGGTGTGAGGAATAAGGACCTAAGAGGTGTGGGGTTGGAGAGGCAGGTAGGACTTGATCATACTGGGCCATGTGGGCTAGTGAAAAGACCTAAGCCTTTAGCCCAAAAAATAATGGGATGCAGCTGAAGCATTTGAAGCTGGATGTTGAAGAGTGACAGCTCTCTCTGGCTGCAGCATGAGGTCCTATGTGGAGGGAGCTGGAGGGAGTCATCCCAGTGAGAGATGATGCTGCCAAGTAGTGTACTTGGAGCTGGAGGGAAATGGATGAAGTCTGGAGCAGCTAGGAGGAAAAGCTTAACAGTTCCTGGTAATAGATGAGATGCGAGGAATCAGAGAGAGATTGGGGAGCCAAGAGGGCCTCTGGGTTTCTGGCATACAGAGTGGATGCGCCACCAGGCTTTTCACGAATGTGGGATGCCTTTGTCACTGGGACCACAGCTTGCAGAATGTATGTGTGTCATCCCACAACTGCACCCTCAAGCCCTTAAAATGTTTCCCATGTGCTTCCTCCTCCAGAGGGCCAAGATCGGTCAGGGGACCAAGACTCCGGAAGAAAAGACAACCAACACCGTATCCAAATGTGATAACAATGGCAACAGGGACCGGATGAAACTGACGGATTTTAACTTCCTGATGGTGCTGGGGAAAGGCAGCTTTGGCAAGGTACAGTATGACGGGGAGCTGCGCCTGCCCCAGGAGGGACCGCTCACAAGGCAGACGCATTCTCTGCTTACCCGGGCTTACATTCTCATGTGGGAGTTAGTGAAAAATGAATCAAGCTACAGCAGTGTTTGTGATGAATACTGTGCTAAGGAGAGTTGGAGAAGGGGCCCCCTCAGACTCAGAAACTGAGACCTGAGGAAGGAGAATGAGCCAGCCATGCATTCAAACAGCTAGAAGAGAATCTTTCAGGTAGTGGGAATAGCAAATGCAAAGGCCCTGAGGTAGTGAGAGGCTTAGTGCATCCTAGGTGACTGTCTGAAAACACTAGGGCCCAAATCTCATAAGTACAGGAAGATAGTAGGTTGTAAGGCTGCAGAGGTGGGTAGGGCTGGGTACATTATGATGAGGAGTTTGGATTTTGTTCCAAGTACAGTGGGGAGCCACTGGAAGTGTTGAAGCAGAGGAGTGGCATGAGTGGATTTGTCTTTTACAGAAGATTGCTTTGGCAGCCAGGATTGGAAAAATGATTTCTTTCCAACAGCAGCTCAGTTGAAGGATGATCCTGGGATTTGTACAGTGATTCTGGATGCTTTTATGGATACCATGAGATACTGTTTTACTGAAGTTTGGATTGTGTTATAAGTAGTCCTGACTTGTTTAGTGTTGTTTCGAGTCTTTTCATCCCTTTGTGTACCACAAAGATGTCTAGAATAAATCTCACACCACGAATTCAGGTGTGCAAAAAAATATAAATTTCTTTGCCATCCCTCTAGTTTAAGCCCCAAATCGAAGCACTATGAGTTTTCCTTTCGCTTCATCCTTCTCCACGCCCCACCCTGACCGTGTACAATCCGTCTACAAATTGTGACAGCTCCTTCTCGGAAGCATATTGTGAATGCACTTGCTTCTCCCTGTCTTCCCTGTTATAATCCTAACCTAAGCCATACTTGCCACCCAGACCGACTCATAGTCACCTGTATAGAAGAGCACATTGCCCAGTCCCTGGCCACTGCCGCCATCATTCCATCTTTGCAGCCACTCTGTCACTCCATCTCATCGAGGGGCTTCCTCTTTTTCGCGGACCCTCTACCTTACCGAGCACGACGGCCTCCGTGAACTGGTCCCACCTCATAACAAGTCCAAAGCGTGTGAGACCATCTTGCCCATTCTTGCTTCTAAGGAGCCGTCTGGCGGTGCCTCTTCCAAGGCAGACTTGTTCTTTCTTTGTCTTGAGTGTTCTCCACCACCACCGCTGTCGGCTTTGCTCTCTGGTTTCCCTGCTTCCCTGCTTGTTACCTGTAATCAGTTTATTTTCTTTCTGGCAGCCCATCGTAATTTTTGAAACTTGGATTAGATCAGGCATTCTTGCTTAAAATCCTCTAACTACTTTTCATCACCCTGGGAAAACATAGCTTTTATGTTACGTCCGTGGTTTGCAACACCCTCCATAATCTAGCCCTGTCTTTCGTTCTTTCTTCTTTAACCAGTGTTCCCATCACCTACTGTGCTCCGGCTACAGTGGCAGATCTCAGGTTTCTAAAATGCACAAAGCTCGTTTCACTCTTAGAGATTTTGTGATTTTGTTCCCTTTGACCTTTGCACAGCTGGCTCTGTCTTGTGGCTCACATCTCAACTTTGGTGGCAGCCCCTCTGAAAGACCTTTCTCGACCATTCACTCATGTTTTCCCCACTGTATCTACTTCTCTGCTTGTACCCATCACTAGGTGAGGCTTTTCTTGTCTCTTTATTGGCTTATTCCTCTTCCTCCTCCAAGATCTAAGACCCACAAGAGCAGGGATCTCCTTTGCCACATTCAACGCTGTATTTTCAGTGCCTGTGGGCTAAATGAATTCAGTGCCTAGATTAAATGCATAGATTTTCTCTGCCTAAGTGGTTAAATTCTACTCTACTAAGCAAAAGAGGGACAGTTCAAACCCAACAGCTGCTTCTTGGGTAAAAGATGTGGCAGCCTCCTTCAGTAAAGATTATAGTCTTGGAAACCCTATGGGGTAGGTCTATCTGTTCTCTAGGGTTGCTATGAGTTGGAGTCAACCCTGCAGTAGCAGACTTATGGGTGGCAAGGCCGTCCGCTAAGATGGAATAAGGGGTCAAAGGTGATACCCATTGAGGTTTGCAGAGCCTCAGCATAGAATGGGACCAGAGAGTAGGAATGTCCAATAACATTGTTGAGCCAGCTTGATTGTTCATAAGATCAGAGAATGAGCAGTTGGTAGCTGTCGTAGTCCACATGATTTTGTCACTTTTTTGAGACATTCTGTGTGGCCTGGGTGTGGGTAAGGGGAAGGAGATGGTGGATTTGTGCTAAGAATGGAGACCAGCAACGTGAGAGAACCAGAAATGACAGTACTAAGAGAGGTAAGCATTCTGGGAAGAGAGATGCTCATTGCAGACCAACAGAGGCTGCTTTTAATAGATGCTCAATAAAAGTCTGAATAAATGAATGAAAATGGCAGCTAGGCTGGGTTGGGAACAACGCCAGAGCAGGAAGAGAGTCATTACCTGGGTGGGAAAGGAGTCTAGAGGCTTCAGTGTGATAGGTATGTGGGTCAAGTCAAGACATTTAAAATGACAAGAAGAACAGAGGCATTTATGTTGTAAAGATGTAACAGTTTCTGTGACGACAGTGAAGAAAACGGCTTCAGTGAAGAAGAGGTTCTAATAAGCTGAGACTGTTGAGCTTTTTTCCTTAAATGAAATTATCTTTTTAATAAGCCGTGTATTTACATGGTTCTTAAATCAAAATTATAGTCAAAGGATAAACACTGAGAAGTCTTGCTCCCACTCAAGTTCATATTCTTTTAGGTCCCCTCGATGTTACTGCCATCTATCTGTAAACACTTTTTAAAATGTAATTTACGTGGTTCCAGTTTCTCTTTGCTGATGTAACATGCACAATACGTTTTCATTCTTCCTTGCTAACCCCAAAGCTAGAATACTGTGCACATGTGTCTGTACCTTTTTTGTTCCTGTAACATTGCATGTTGGAGAGGTTTTTCACGGAGGAAATTCAAATTCTGGAGGGCCTTATGGAAAGGATTGAGGTTGGGCCAGGTAGAGTAGTGTGCGAATGGACCACTGGGGATCAGCAAGGGAATGTGAGAGACTAGATCATGGGTTTCCATGGAAACAGTTATAATAATTGAGAGTTCCATCCCAGATTGGGGCTGTGGTGTTCAATCAATCATAGATGAAAACAACAGCTTGTCATAGAAGCAAAATAGAATAACAAAACCCTCTATGATCCTTTAAAAAGTATAGTAATCCTTGGCAACTCCAATTTTGCCAACCACCGTTTTAAATTCATGTGATTTTCTGTTTGAATGTCTGCTTTTAAAATGTCGTTGTTCTTGTTAGGTATATAGATCAGTCCCCTTAGAAGAACACAGCGGCAGTGACTGCTGTCTCCCCTCCGGAGATGAAGGAGGGCAGCCTTTGAGGTAGAGCTGTTTACGCCTCCCTCCCCCAGGTCCCCTGTATCAGATCTGGCACAGAAAAACATGCTCTTAAGCACTGTCATAATTTGTGGAGTGACTAGGGAGTGACACAAGCATTTTGCTAAGAGCTGTGAAAAGCAAACAAGGAGGAAAACAGGTGCAAAGGACATTGCATTCCAAACTTGTAAGCCATGTTTGCAAAACTTCTAAATGAACAATTTGGCGAATGTGCCTTCCTGAACAGGTAAATGTTTACCTGAAACGGTTCTCTTACCAGAGGAGGGCCTGCTGGCACATCTGGCTTCCTTAGGAGAAAGATGCCTTCTAGAACTTTCATTACAGAGCATTCACCTGTATTATTCATTTCTCATTTACTGTTACTCTTCATAGCTTTATCCTGTACTCTCTGTTTTCTATGATTCTTTGAGCCTTTCAAGTTCAACCTGACCCACCGCTGTACCTTTCGAGAGGTTACCCTTGGTGGTTTGTCGAGGGTTAAAATTAAATATTCCAAATTCTGTGAACTGGACAGCTATGTACTGTCTTGATTGATGATGGAAGTGGAGCTCATACAGAAAACATAGCAAGTACCTGATAAAGTATATGTTTAGGTGCCTTCGAGTTGGTTCCGACTCATAGTGACTCTTTGCACAGCAGCACGAAACACTGCCCAGTCCTGCTTATGCCCATTTTTGCAGCCACTGTGTCAGTCCGTCTCCTTCAAGGGCTGACCCTCTACTCTACTAAACATGAGGTCCTTCTCTGGGGATGGATCCATCCTGACAGCATGTCCAAAGCGTGTAAGACGCAGTCTCGCTGTCTTTGCCTCCAAGGAGCACTCTGGTTGTACCTCTTCCAGAGCAGATCTGTTTGTTCCTTTGGCAGTCCATGCATGGTACATTCAATGGTCTTTGTCAACATCACAACTCAAAGGTGTCATTTCTTCTATCTTCCTTACTCACTGTCCAGCTTTCGCATGGATATGATGCGATTGAAAATACCATGGCTTGGGTCTCCAAGGTGACATCTTTACTTCTCAACAATTTAAAGAGATCCTTTGCAGGAGATTTTCCCAGTGCAAAGCATCTTTTGATTTCTTGATTGCTGCTTCCATGGGAGTATATATACAGTGTAAATACAACTCTTATTTTTAAATTATATTTGTGTTTTTGGTGAAAGTTTACATAGTAAATTAGTTTCCCATTTAGGAATTTCTGTATATATTGTTCCTGATGTAGCTTACAGTTTTCAGGTTACAGTTTTCACAATGTATCATCATTCTTATTATTTCTGTTTGATTTTTCTGTTCCTATTAGTGTTGCCTTCTTTTATTCTCCCCTCCCCGCCCCCGTCTCATCTTTGTTTTAGGGTAAATGTTAACTGTTAGGTCTCATATAGATGATTTTCTGAAAGAGCACTCTGCTCACAGGTGATGCTATTTATTTTATGAGTCATTTGTTATTTACCTGAAAGGTGACCTCTGGGTGTGGTTCAGTATAAAGTTTAAAGTATATCTACTAGTCCAGTAAGTCTGGCTTTTTTTTATAAGAACTTTCATTTTGTTCTATATTTTTCTCCCATTCTATCTCAGGATCATCTGTTGTGTCCTTGTTCAGAATGCTTGGTAGTAGTAGCTGGGCACCATCTAGTCCTTCTGGTCTCAGGGTAGATGAGGCTGTGGTTTGTGTAAGCTGTTAGTCTTGTAGACTGTCTTCTTTGAGTCTTTGGTGTCTTTCTTTTTCTTTTGCTCTGGGTAATTAGAGATCAATAGCTCTATCTTAGGTAGTAAATACTAGATCTGACAATTAAGCTTGTGAACTCATCTTAGAAAAACACTACATGCTTCATTGCTGAGTATCACTGTAGTCACCTTCGAAATACACCTTTTGGGAAGCTGTGCACCAACACCAGTGCCTACTCCACCCATCAAAGCAATCTGGAACTCTTTTTCTGGAATGGCCGTCAGAGCTGTCATCCTATTACCCTTGAAGTCCTGAATGTCATCAAAATGTCTTTCTTCCTTTCAATATTTCCTTTATCTTCAGGTAAAGAAGAAAGTCACTGGAGGCCAGATCGGGTGAGTAGGGAGGATGTTCCAATACAGTCATTTGTTTACTGGCTAAAAGCCTCCTCACAGACAACTATACAGTTAAGTTCACAAACTGGCTACCGTGCACAATGGCCATGCCAGAAGGAGTTCTGAAATTGCTCTGAAGGGTGGACAAGGCTCTGTCACTGGTGCATAGCTTAGTGAGAGAAATACTTCAAAGGTGACCATAGTGCTGTACAGCAATGACGTATGTAGTACTTAGGACAATTAAGTTTGCAGACTTAGTTATCAGACCTCATACAACCCTTTACGTTATAAACCTTGACTTTTGAATCCTAATTGTGGTGCTAAAATAATCATCTACTAAAGTTTTCATCAGTGCCAGTATTGCTCGCCTTCAGAGATGTCAGATGTACTTGTAGTAATGATGTAGGTGGTCTAAGCCTTTTAAAGAAGCTAAGCTGGAAAGTTTGAATGGAGGCTTTCTTATCCATACGTGTTCCTGACTCCTGCTTACAGGAGGGTGACGTGCTATAGTGGGCTGGGGAGTGGGGAGCATCTGGTATGCAGTGATGCACATATGCCTAATAAGCATAAAGAAGCTCAAATCCAACAGCACAAAAGATATATGTAAAAGGATACTTACTGGGAATATGAGTAAGAGTAAGAAAAAATGAAAATAGCACAAATGCTCATCGATAGTGTGAAGGTTGAATAAATGATGGCATCTTTATGCTACATTCAAAGAAATGAAGTCAGTTGATCCATCTGTCTGTCTGTCATCCATCCATCCATCCATCCATCAATGGATAGAAGTCCATGACATAATATCAAGTAAAAGCAAATCATAGAACATTATGGTTAATAATATAAAATTCAGGGTGTATAGAAGGGAAACCTTAGTGGCATAGTGGTTAAGTGCTACCTCTGCAAATCAGAAGGTTGGCAGCTCAAATCTGTGAGATGCTCCCTGGAAACACTGTGGAGCAGTTCTGCCTTGTCCTGCAGGGTTACTATGAGTCAGAACCGACTCAGTGGGACTGGGTTTGGTTTTGGTATACAGAATAATTCCTTTTATATGGTGCACAAGTGGTCTCAGTTCTCACTTAGCTTTTTTATCCCAGTGTTGTATTGTAAAAATTTTCAAAAACACTGAAATGTTGAAAGAATTGGATAATAAACATCTACAATACCCGCAGTCTAGATTCTGCAGTTCCCATTTGACTGTATGCTTCGCTTCATCACTGTGCATCCCTCCACTGATCCATTGCAAAACAAGTTGCAGTCATCTCTTCACTTTAAATTCTCTTCACTTTTAAATTCTTCAGCATACATATCATTAACCAGAATTCTTGGCTTACTGTAATTTTTAAAAACAAAATTTACGTACAACAAAATACGCAGTCCCTAAGTGCATCACTATGAATTTTAAAGGCTGCCTATTTTGAAAAAAACTTTGTAGGGAAATAAGACATGAACAATGAAAAGAAATCACACTAATAGATGCAAAAATGCACGTGTGGCAGTCGTGTGCACTGAGAGCCTATGGAGATGGGATTTGCCCAGCTGAAGTCAGGGAAGGCTGTCGGGAGGAAGTGGCTCTCAGGCTGTGTAGCTGTGGGATGAGAAGAACTACCTAGGCAAAGAGAGAAGGGAGCAAGTGAAACTCTTAGAATAAGGATCCTCCTTCCTGTCCTAGCCCCATGCTAGGCTTGGTTCGTCTGTACGCCAGTCAAGGCCTCAACTCCTTTTATTAGTTACAATGGATTCAACAGTTGTGATAAATGGACCCCCAAATGTGCACTGGCTCAGACACAATAGAAGTTTTTCATTCACGTAACTGTCCGAACCGGGTGTTTGTGGCCCCACTGACTCTCTCCATATGGTAATAAAAGGACCTAGGTTCCTTTTCTCAGATGTGGCTTTATTACTCCTTCTGATCTTGTTTGTGTCTGTATTCAGAGGGCAGAGGGGCAAAGAGCATGGAGAAGGCACAAGCTGCTGCTTCAAAGTCTTGGTTTGGAAGTGGCACCCGTTGTTTCTGCCCACACTCTGTTAGAGGGCACTTGGTCACGTGGCCGCATCTCATTGCAAAGGAGGCTGGGAGACAATTTTGGTGGCTAGCTAGTAGTCTCAGCCACATGACCCACTACACAGCTCTTGCTTTTATGATGAGTCCAAAGACCTGCTGGCGTTTCCCTGTAGCCATCCCCATTTATTGCCCCCACTTCAATAACAATTCAGGCTCCACTCCTCTGTGACATTTTCTTGTGTTCAAACCATGGAACATGCCAGGTGTTCATGCTGCCTTCCCTGAAACATAGCATAAGCCAGAAATAAATCAAGTAGGAAGATGTCAGTGGCTTATGAAATTAAAAGAATAAAGTGGGGAGTCGTTAGAAACAGGAGTGCCCAGGTATTGCATTTGTCTCTTCAGAAGTCCCATCTGGTCCTGTCGCTCCGGATGAGCTGCAGTGAGCTAAAGCCCAGAGCAGAGAGTAAGAGGCCAGACCTTGCAGCCTGCTCTTCCAGTGCTTGACATTCCAGAATAATCCACAAGAGGTGGATGCCATTAAGTGCATGGGTGTCACCAAGGAGACCATTGACAGTTAGGCAATGATTTCTCCCACAAAAGTACCTCTTAGATTTGTGTGTCACTCTCGCAGTTGTTGATGTCAACTGCTCCAGCTCAGAATTCAGACAGCACAACAGGCCTGATTATAGCATAGGCCAAATTTCCCAAATATTAATCACTCCCAGATCTGCTTAACTTTTTTTTTGGCATATATATATATACCCCTTTATGCTGTCATATTTTTTTTGATTGATTATATGTTGACTTTCTTTTCTTCCTGCCGTCACCCTAAGCTATAATGTATGTGAAATCATAGGCTTGATGGGCTAGTTACATACATTTAGTATTTTAACAGATTTTAGGAGAATTTACTGAAAGAAAAACAATTTCATTCTTGTAGTGCTGATGGTACAAGTACCACACTTTGTGAAAAACTGTCTTAATGTCTTCTGTTTCTGAGAATATAAAGACCTTTGCTGTTATTTTTTTTGTGTGTATACCTATCTGGAAGGAATGGAAATTCATTGATCTTCACCCCCTCTCCATCTTATCCTTTTCTTTGTTTTTAAAATATTTTATTTAGTTGTCATTGTTGAAAACATACACAGCACAGCACACACCAGTTTAGCTATTTCTACATGTACCATTCAGTGACATCGATGGCATTCTTCAAGTTGTGCAGCCATTCTTACCCTCTGTTTCTAGATTGTTCTTCCCTGTCAACAGAACCTCACCGCCCCTTGAGCTTCGCCGTAATTCTGTTCTGTAGGTGAGGAGCCTGCTTCACATCTCCTGTAGCCTTAAAATTCCTCCCTGTGAACTTGACCCTCCCCAGCGCATCAAACCGCTCTTTTGAGATGTGCCATCTCCACTTTATCGCCACCCACCCGATCCTTGTTCCTTGGCGTTGTAACTCCCTTGCTTAGCAGCTTTCTGAAACAACAGTCTCCAAGGTTACCCCTGATCTCCTGGCTCATAGCTCTCTGGACCTGAGCACACGGCCTGGTCGTTTCCTTTTTACAGCAGAGGGCAGGCACGAAGTGAAGGGAGTTGGGACTGATGCTGGAACTTGTTTGCTATCCTGGGCCGGTGTCATCATGTTTCTAATAACTGTCTAATGGTGAAGGCTTAATGATGATTCATTCATTCAAAAAGTATTTATTGAGAACCTGCTATATACTAAGCACTCTTCTAGGTACAGAAGGAACGGCTGAGAAGAGACAGAGATAACGGCCTTTGTGTCACTTGTAACTTAGAGGTGGTGATGATGGTGATGCTGATGGCACCACCTGACACAGTTGAGTCCTTACGACGTGTCAGCCTCGTATTCTAAGAGCTTTCTATGTGTCAGCTTCAATGTGATCCTGCTATTCTCTGTCCATTTTACAGATGAGAAGAATGAGAGGCCGAAAGTGCAAGTAACTGATTCACAGTCATACAGCTAGAAAATGGCATTAAACAGTCTAGATATGAATCAGATGTGTGTCATCCCAGGCTCTTGGTTGCTTGACAGTCACCACTTGCATTTCTGGTGTAAACAATGACCACCTTGAGTGTCACAAACATCCCAGGAAGTTAACCATTTTCTCTGTTTTCCTTGTAAATACTGAAGGGGTTGCTTGCCTTATGTTTACCGTAAGCCTCTGCTGTTAGACAAGATGCAAACCCATGGTTTGTTCCAGATGTCTGTTCTCCCTGTCGCTGTGTGCCTGCCTGGCACCTGTCGCTCAGCGCACACTCCTGGGCGGTGTACGTTGTCAGCAGGAGTCCTGAGCAGGCCCAGGAGAGTGGACTTGCTTCTCACAGTGGCTGTCCCTCTTGTCTCCTCTGTGAGTTTCAGCCTTGCAGGGTCCTCCAAGCCCTGCGGGCCTCTCCGGTGTGGGCAGTGCCTCTTCATCTGGTACCTTTTCAACCCTCAAGATCCGATTCATTCTCCCTCTCACCAACTCTACTCCCTGCCCACTTCAGGGCCCACCACTCACACATTCTGTCCTGCAAATGTTTACTGAGCTCATGCTAGTAGCCAGGGGCCATGCAGTGGCTTTACACGCATCGTTGTTAGCTGCTGCTGGGTCTGTTTCATCTCAATGAGAAAAGAGAACTCCTCATTCTCTTGGGTTTCTGAGCAGCAATCTTGACAGAAGCAGGCCGTCACGGCTTTGTCCTGTGGAAGCACTGAACTGTTGTGTCACCGTTTTTTACATGCCTTACGTCACATCAGCCCTCACCATAAGCCTGGAAGGTGGTTACTGATTTAACAGTATTACACCTATGTGGACATCGTGAGTCAGAGAGGTTGAGCAACTTCCCCAAGGTGGCACAGCTCAGCGGTGTAGGATCTGGACTTTGAAGCCCCATCTGTGTTTTGCTACCTGCCCTTTTCTGTCTCTAGTAGTGCTTGTCTCTGTCTAGGGTCCAGATATCTACCCTAAACGTCTAATCCTTTTTGTTAAGCAGCAGCTTAGAGCAGAACTACTTTATGATGTGGGTACCTCCTTCTGGTAAAAAGTAAAACATATATTTATGACTGCATGGGTATAACAAGACCTTATATTAATATCGGTACAGAGCTGTGGTGGTACAGTGGTTAAGGACTTGGCTGTTTAACCAAAAGGTTGGTGGTTCAAGCCCACATGGTGATCCGATTGGAGAAAGTCTTGGCTGTCAGCATCTGTAAAGACTACAGCCTAGAAAACTCCATGGGGTAGTTCTACGTTTTACCATGGAGTGGCCATGAGTCAGAATAGAAATGGCATCGAATAACCATAGCGTAAAGACAAATATATTAACACTATATGGTACAACATTTTCTTAGATCTGAAAGTTCATTGTTTTCTTCTGGCTTAAATTTTTAAAAATGCAGTCATTTTGTGAGTCCTAGAAACATTCTTGTGTGCCTTCACCACGGCACCTGCTGTGCTTGGTGGCGCAGTCAGCCTGGGCTGCACTCACCAGCCTCGCTGAAGCTCGTATCTGTCTGCACCCTCCACGCCCGTCTTCCTACAAGCCACCCACCTGGCTGTCTCTCTAAGGGGCTCTCTCGGTTTGGCTACTGGGGGGCAATGCCAAGGCCAAGCCCCAGACTACCAGTGTCTTCTGCTAGAGCACTTTGAATTACAACAGGGAGAAACTGCCTGAGGCGATTAAAAAGCAGTTTAGTTTTACCAGTAACAAAAGACTTTTCTGAAGTCTTGGAGCCCCTGTTGCGAGTCTCTCCTGATTTTCATCTCATTAGTGGTATGCATTCTCTCTCTCTCTCTCTCTCTCACACACACACACACACACACATACACACACATCTCACACAAGATGTGGTTATATAATCAGACACTCAAAAGCATTTCCATTTCCTTTGCTGAAACCTGCGTTGCTATCTTCCTGTGCCATACGGTTGAGTTCCTTTATCATATAGTTCGCAGATAACTCAAAGTCTTTGCTACCTGTTCCCTTAATCCTCTTCCAGAGAACCTTTTGACATTTACTGTCTGATCTTGGATTCCTGCCTTCTCTTTGGTTCTATCCCAATTATGGCATCTTCCGCCAACCTCCAATCTTTCATGTGCAATTCTGATTGCAGCATATTTTTGCCAACTCATCTTCCCAGGTTGTTGTGGGCCCTTCCACCTTCCCCATCTTTCCAGTTCTCTCCTTAAGGAGGAGACGTGGTCCTCCTGTACCATGGAACCTGCAGTGGCTGCTCAGAAGACAGTCGATTACAGAACAAGGAAGCATAAAGATTTCCATTTTCTCCAACAAAATATTCAGTCAAAGAAAACAAAATGTCAGTAATTTCAGTCTTACACCCTCTGGAAGTAGATTGTCAATCCAGATTGAGTCAAGCAATTGTTTACTGTGAAGATGTATGTTTCGGTATTTCTGGCAGGATGAGAGCGTCCAGGAACCCAACCACCACTCTCTCTGTATTGGGGGCCGTGCATTTGTCGTCTCAGCTGTTCCCTAATGTCTCACTCTGCAAACATGCAGACAGCACTCCCTTTCAGCTGTATGTCACTTCTCGGTTCCCAGAATCTAATTCACAAATCGAGAAGATCCTTCTCAGTCAAAACCTCAGGAAAGAGAAGCTGACTGGGTCAGCATGCTCGGGATCCACATTATCCGGTTGTGTATGGCCAAGGAGAAGGAGTCACTTTCTACTCATCTGCCCACAAAGAGAGGTGTCCCACTAGTGTAGTATTTAAAGTGTTTGTATGCTTACAAAAAGGTCAGCAATTTGAGCTCCCCAGCTCCTCTTTGAGGAGCTTTCATAAAGATTTACAGCCAAGGAAGCCTTGTACAGCAGTTCTGCTCTGTCCTGCAGAGTCATTGTAAGTTGGAATTGACTTCACTCAGTGGCGTTGGGGCTGGCTTTTTGGTATATCCATCAAGAGAGGGCAGTGGTACCTCAGAAGCAGTATTCTTGCCTTCCACAGGAGATCCAGGTTTGATTTCTGCCTAATGTCCCTCTAGCTCAGATGCCATGGGAGGATTGCAAATTGCTGTGATGCTGAATAGGTTTCAGTGACACTTTTAGACTAAGAAGGATGTGTTGGTCCTTTAGTGCTGCTGTAACAGGAATACCACAGTGGAGGGCTTTAGGAAGGAGAAGTTGATTCTTTCAGAGTCCCTAGGCTACAAGTCTGAATTTGAAGGTTCCCAGCTCTGAGGGAAGGCTTTCTCTCTCTATTGGCTCTGGGGATAGGTCCTTGTGGTACGTCAATCTTTCCTTGGTCTGGGAGTATCTCAGCTCAGGAACCTCAGGTCCAAAGGACATACTGTGCTCCCGGCACTGCTTTCTTGGTGGTGTGAGGTCTCCATGTCTGTCTGATTGTGTCTCTCTTTTTTAACTCAAAAAACACTGGCTTAAGACACTATGCAATCTTATAGACCTTATTAGTGTAACTGCTGCTAATTGATCATATTAAATCACATTGTTATTGTTAGGTGCCATTGAGCTCATTCCAACTCATAGCTACCCTATGAGTATTAAATCATAGAGGTAGAATTTACAAACAGGAAAATCTCATCAAATGTTTGACAATCCTACAGTCACGGGAATCGTGGCCTAACCAAGTTGATACTCACATTTTGTTGGGGTGTGGGGACACAATTCACTCTATGACAATGGGCTAGAAAGAAAGACGTGGGGATGTCTTTCTGAAAAGCAGCCAATGAGAAGCTTATGGCTCACACAGACCCAGTTCACTCATGCATGGACCGACTGCTACGAGCCAAGGGCCTACTCAACAGCAGTTAGCAGCATCAGCATCCTTAAGGAAGAGCTAAGGGAGCAGACTCTGAATAACTGACATGGCTAGTTTCTCTAAGAGAAGAAAGGAAATGACTGGCTTCTCAGGTCGACAGGCCAACAGGGAAGTTTCCCTTTGCTCTGTGTATCCTTTAAAGCATCATTTGACTCTCTGGGAGAAATATCACCGAGCCAAGTCAAGTCCTGTCACTGAAGGACCTGTTGGAGCCCATTAACGTGGAATCTCTATCTCAGGTGATAACTCACGGCCAGTGGCCCAGTTTTTATGGTGCCGTATTCCTGTCACCCTCACCACCCCCATCTCAACTGCACCTTCTGTATTATTTCAGAAACTCAGGGTCCTGCTAACAAGAATGCTTGGCTACTAACAGCATAACCTCTCACCTCTTCTGCAACAAATGTAGTAGCAGAAATATGCAGATTACAATCGTTCAGTGCCAAAGCCAAGTGCTGTCGATCAGTACCCATGGTAAATATTTTGGAAGCACACATGTGGATGGTTGATGTGATTAAATAAACGAGAATTTGTTTCATCGGTCCCCCGCCCTCTACCACATTTCACATGGTGGGCTACCTCATTGTAAAACCCTGCAGAGATGGATGACTGCTTTTTTTAATTGTGATGAAAAGCTACTTAACAAAACGTACACCGTCTCAACAGTTTCTCCGTGTGTAATTCTGTGCCATTGATGACATTTCTTCCAGCTGTGTAGCCATTCTTGCTGTCCTTTTCTAAATCGTCTCACGTATTAGGAGGAACTCCCCTGCTCCCTCCCATACCGGGTCACCACTCATAGTTTTTGGCTCTCTGGGTTTAAGTGAAATCATACGCTACTTGCCCTCTTGCGAGTAACCTACTTTGTTACCCAGGGTGTTTTTCAATGTTCACTTCTGCTGTAGCGTGTTCAGGGCTCTGCATCTCTCTGCGGCTGAGTAGTGTTGCGTTCTGTGGGGGTGCCACATCTTGTGTAGCCATCCGTCTGCTGGTGGAGGATGACGGTTACTGAGCGCTGGGAGCTCCTCTGAGTATCCTGCACGCATTGCTCGTTGAATCTTCACAACGATTTTAGGGAAATGGGTGCTGTCATTATCTCAGTTGTACAGATGAAGGAGACAGGGGCTCCCGGAGATGAGAGACTTGCCGATTCTTTTCTTTTCCTTTTTGTGTGTACATGTGTATTTTTATTTTTATTTTTTTATTGTGATTAAGTGAAAGTTTATAATCCAAATCAGTTTTTCATATAAAACCCTAATCCCTCCCAGCTGCAACCCTGTCTGCTGTCCTTACACTGTGACAGTACACTTCTCTGTTTCACTCTTCGTTTCCGGTATCCACTGAATCAGCACTGATCTCCTCCTTTCTACCCTCTCCTCTCCCAAAGAAACCAGTAGGACCCCACCTGCATCACTCTGGGTCTTCAAGACCAGTCCCTTCTTGGTCTGAAGTGGTGGCTTCAGTACTGGTTTCAGCTCCAGGCTAGCAGCAAGTCCAGGGGCTATGTTTTCAGGGGACCCTCCAGGTTGTCAGACCATCAGGTCTGGTCTTTTACTGCAGTTCTTGATCTCGTGCCTCATCAGGGCCTTTGCAATGGGCTCCCTGTCAGTAACGTCTTTGTGGTGGCCAGGCATCATCTAGCTCTTCTACTCTCTTACTGATGTAGTCTCCTAATCATATGGGTCCTTCTGTCTCCTGGGCTCATTTTGCCTCCTGTCTTTGATGTTCTCAGAGAGTTGCAGGTTCTTGCTATAGTAGAGGCAGGTTCAAACACAGGTAGTCTGGCTCCTCAATACGTAACCACTGCACTGCACAGCCTCTACGGCCCCCAGCATTCTCCACTTTGCCGTGGAGAAACCCCATTCTCTGTTATTGTGTAACACCAGCAACCAAGGGAGGCTTGTGCTCATGGGGCAAATCAGATTATAAAGAAATATGCTTTCCTGTGCAACCTAATTGCTGAAATAATGGGAGACCCTTAGGGGTTTTATTTCATTTTCTTTTGGTAAATGGCATCAATTATTGGTTTGTTTTCCTAGGAACAGGCAAAGAAACAGTCAAATTAAATCTGCTTTTATTTTAACCGTCTAGCTTTGTCAGATACAACATAGGATTCAAAGAAATTTGACAAAGCATACATATCCCCATCATTTAATTTAGCTGAAAAGAACACTTGAATCATTAGAATTGATACACATCTATCCTGTCATATCAATTCTGTTGTCATTGATAATTAGAATTGATACAAATCAAAGCACTGAAATAATAGTTCCTTTACATTTCTTATTACAACCCAAGTAAACACGCCCTAAGCATCTTCATTTTAAACACACAGTAGCTAGGCAATCTGATTTACATCTGCTGAGTCCTTCTCCTCCCCCTTCCCAGCCATCACTGTGAGTCATCCCTTCTCTGGCTATAGGGTATAGTGACATTTGCTTAACAATAGCAAGTCCAAGGAAGCCAGAGATGACTGCGGCTAAATGTGCCTCCATTCTAAACTTCATTTCACACTTCTGCTGACTTTCTCTGCTAGTGGGCACAAATTCAAGTGGATTAAATCTAAGTGTGACATGGCATCATTTCAAAAGGTATAAATCTTAATGACACCTGCCAACCCGACCCCTGATCTGAAAATCAGCTTATCTGTCACACTGACCTGTGCTTTTATCACCTACAAAAAGAAAATCTTATATAATAAATTATAAAATAACCAAGTTGTATCATCTGCATGCTGAGTATCACTGCTCTTATTTTAGTCTAGCTAACTTGAAGGTTGTATCCAAGAAGTGATTCAGTTCTACCCGGATCCATTAATTCACAATTAGCATCAATTCCCAGGTATACCATTGGAGTTTTTTCTGAAGTACTTCTTCAGTTAGCCAAGTCTGCTCAGTCACTGTGTCCAAAATAAGTTGTTAGAAGCCAGAGATCATTTCTAACTGCTGGTACAGTGGTTAAGGACTATGGCTGCAAAGCAAAAGGCTGACAGTTGGAATCCACCAGCTGCTCCTTGGAAATCCTGTGGGGGAGTTCCGCTCTGTCCTGCGGGGTTACTATGAGTCAGAACTCAGTGACAATGGTGTTTTTTAGCTTCTAGCTCACTGCCAGAAGCAAAAATGTTTGATTCCCCAAACTACAGGATTTCAGGTCATCTAAGTATACATGTATGGATGTATGCTTAGAAAATTTAGTTCAAAGTTTGAACAGTGAGAACATATAGCAGAGAATCAGAATTAGAGCTTTGAAGATATCCTAGTATATGTTAGAACATCTTCGTGATTAGTAAAAGATGAAAGTCAGGATAGCATCAAAAGGTAAAGAATTCACCAACAATCATGGTGAATACAATGTATTGAACTCTCCACTATCTGTTGAGCCTTTAGCATCTTATATAATTTAATCATTATTGTGTTTCTATGAATTAATGGATTCTTGTCTATGTTTTAGAAATCCTGGTGGCATAGTGGGAGTGCTACATCTGTCAACCGAAAGGCTGGCAGTTCAAATCTGCCGGGTGCTCCTTGGGAACTCTATGGGGCAGTTCTACCCTGACCTCTAAGAGTCACTATGAGCTGGACCCAACTCGATGGCAGTGGATTGGTTTCTTTGTCTATGTTTCACTCTTCGCATCCAATCTATCACAAAGTTCTGTCAAATTTTACCTTCTAAATAGTTCTCAGTTTGCTCACTCTTGTCCGTCTTTCCTCTAGTTCCTCTTCTTCTCATCTTTCAACTCAGCTTTTACAGTGAACTTTCTGTAAGCGTGTTGGAAGCACAAAGGATCATGGGAACTCTTACTGGAGCTGGTGGAAGAAGTGATCTAGAGACCAGGACATTGAGGGCAAGTTGTAAGATGACATAAACTTTCTTAAAGTGGAAGCTCGGTTTGTGTTTTACCAGTGGGAGGGAAGAGAAGACTGGTCAAATAGCAGACAATGCTATGAACCCCACCCTGAGCCCTGAGGCTGATAGGCAGGACCCTTCCCTTACAGGGACCATCAGGGCTGACTCTGGAAGAAGCCCAAGTTTAGCTAAGACGGAGGACACAGGGAATGATTGGGTCACCATTTGAAGATGACTGGATGCAGTGGTTAAGTCCTCAGCTGCTAACCAAAAGTTCAGCAGTTCAAACCCACCAGCTGCTCCAGAAGAGGAACAATGACAGTTTGCTTCCTGAAAGATTATAGCCTCAGAAACCCTATTGGGGCAGTTCTGTTCTGTCCTGTGGATCACTGTGAGTCAGAATTGTCTTGACAGCAACAGATTGGGAGTTAGTTGTACATGAAACAAGGTTCCAGAGGACTCAGTGAAAGAGAACAGATAGTGAGTTGAAGTGGAGGTTGGGCCAAGAGGATGTCACAGAGAATTTAAGAACAAGAGCCCGAGAGAGTCCAGACAAAGCTTACATCTGGGTAAGTGAATGGATGTGGCGGGGTTCCAAGAGGTGTTGGAATTAGGTGCTTTTAGGGTTTATAAGGAAATTGGTTCCTCAGAGCTCTTGGGATGAAGTGAGGGAAGGTGGCCACCTTAGCTTGCATTGAGATGCCTTCAAAATGGTCCAAGACTAGATTCATTCAGGGAGGTAGAGTTGTTTCATTTGGAGAACTCTCTCTACACACTGGCAACTACTGAAAATCTGGTGAATGAAGAAACTGTAGCCCTGAGATTCTCAGTTTCAAGCCCTTTATAATCACCTGGCAAACTCTGCTGGTGTAGTGGTGAAGTGCTACATCTGCTAACCAAAAGGTTGGTGGTTCAAACCTGCTAGGAGCTTTTTGGAAACTCTATGGAGTAATTCTACTCTGTCCTGTAGAGTTGCTATGAGTTGGCATCAACTTGATGGCAGTCAATTATAATCACCTGAGAACTTTGAAAACATGATGACTATCTTTGGAATTATCCTTAGATTCAGATGTACATCCTAGATTGAACATCTTTGCAAAGGCCTCATTATTAAAAAGAAATGAAAAAGAAACAAATAAAAGAAAGCCAGCATCTGCTTGGTGTGATGATACTTTGGAAGGAATCCCGCTCAGCTGAATAAGCATTTTCCTTCAACAAACCCCCTGACCATTCCAGCTTGGGGAGGGGGATGCCTTCACAGTTTGTCCCTGTTATATACCAAAGCATATCTCCATATTTGCACAGACTTGCTGTTTTATAAGTAGCTAGTTGTGTGTCTGGCTTTTCCCCTAGTCTGTGAGCTCCTTGGGACAGTGGTTGTGTCTCTTTCATCTTCCTAGAGTCTGAATCTGACAAACAATAAATGTTTGCTGAATGAATGGTGACTTCCGTTCCCCTCTAGTCCTTGGGAATACCAGTTCTGCACTGTAAAACCTGTTCTTAATAAAGATCAGATAAACACACACTGTATATACACAAAAGCAATGTTAGCTGTGTTTCATAAATGCGAAGATTGAGGCACTGAGAGATTGCGTAACTTGCCCAACATCATGCAGTGAGTTTAAGTCAACATCATACAGTAAGTCAGTATACAGCGAGTTTAAGCCAGTTAGCTATACAGTGAGTTTAAGTCAGCATCATAGAGTGAGTCAGCATCACATAGTTAGTGAATATTATACAGAAAGTCAGCATCATACTGCGAGTTTAAGTCAATGTCATACAGTAAGTCAACATCATACCGGGGCTAACTCAACATCGCCACAGTGAGCTTAAAGTCAATCTCATACAATGAATAAGTCCACATCATACAGCAAGTCAATTAACATCATACGGTAAGTCAACGTCATACAGCAAGTTTAATTCAACATCATCCAGTAAGTCACTGTCATGCAGCAAGATGTCAGCGTCGTGCCATGAGTAAGCCAACATCATGCGGTGAACACATCAGCATCATACAGCTTGTTTAAGTCAACATCATACAGCAAGTCAGTATCATACAGTGAATAAACCAACATCATGCAGCAAGTAAGCCAACTTCATACAGCGAATAAGCCAGCATCATACAGTGAACATGTCAGCATCACACAGTAAGGCAACATCACACAGTAAGGCAACATCACACAGCAAGAAAGTAGCTAACCCGGATTCAACCCAGGAAGTTTGCTCTTAATCTATATGCTGTATATAGATCTTCTGGTTGGAATGACTCTTCTCCTCACTCCAGGCCTCAGGTTTTACACCTCAGCTGTTCACCCTGGTCCAGTTGGAGAGACGGCTTTGGTAAATCTGCATGCCAAAAAAGATGGAGTCTCTGGGGACCTAGGGACCAGGATGTGCAAGTCCTTTCCTCTTGGAATCCTGGAGGTTGCAGATGGTCTGCAGCTTCTCCAGGGAAGTCTTGTCTGCTCCTCTGCGTGTCTTCCTGTGGGAAGATCCTCTTAGTCTGTCCCAGAGGTTTTGTTCCTCATCTGCCTCTGAGCACAGGCAGTATGGCCTTGTCTTTCATTCTGGACTCTGCACAAGGATCTTTTAGAATATAGTTTTTGTAGAAATATTAGACTGTTGCTCTGGTTCCCTTTCTCTCATGTGGAGAATGTGGGAGAGAACTGCCAGTCCCTCAGAAAAAATTTAACATCGGTCTTATCTGCCATAACAATACCTTCACTGAATCTCTCAACAATACCTGTCACTGAATCTCTCAACAGCCCTGTGTGGGAGGATTTATCATCATGTGACGCAAACAGTTAAGTACTCAGCTACTAAACAAAAAGTTGGTGGTTTAAGTCTACCCAGAGGTTCTTCAGAAGAAAGCCTGACATTCGACTTCTAAAAGGTTAAAGCCACTGAAAATGTGAGTCAGAAGTGGCTAAAAAACAGTTGGTTGGTTTTGTGGTTTTTTTGTATGGATGAGGTAACTGAGGCTTAGAGAGGTATAGTAACTGGCCCAAGAACACACAGTAAATACACTTTAGAGGCAAGATTTGAACTCGTGATTCCAAACCTGAACTTATACATACTGTGATTTTACGAATCTGATTAGATGTGAATTTCTTAAAAATCACACTCTGTTGAAAACCATCAGGGTAGCTTTTACTGTGGTGTAGAGATGAGAATGCTACAGCTAACCCTCATTTTACCATTTTACCGGTTTGTACCCTACTTCTCTCAAAATCCTGTTCTTGAGTGAGTGAGTGCCTTGGATGAACAGGTGGATGGGGCTTGACCATTGCTGCTGATTCCAACACCATCCTAATGGCTTTTCACCTCCCCCTCCACCCCCAGTGAGGGCAGGGCCTGATACAAGCAGGCCTCAGATATTTAGAAGATTCTGATTACTTGGTCTGGATTGTAGCCCAAGTATCAGCTTCTAAAAGCTCCATGGGGAATTATAATGAGCAGTCTGTAGAAATAGCATCTCAGAGCAAACAGGAAAGGCAAACCTAAGGCAAGGCTGGGGGAAGGGAGGAGATCCGCTTTCCCTTAACACGTAGAGCTAAGCTGCTGGGAAGGGCCCCTGCCAGGTCTACAGGGGGCCCGGGTGGAGTGCACTCAGGAGAAGGACCCACAGAGTAAAGGGAGCCTCGTGGAGATAGGATCCTAGAATTACAAAGACAGCAGAGTCCTGGGAACAGACCAGAGGCCTAGACCTGCACACAGCCCTGTCAACACTCTTGCTCTCTGTTGTGGTGGTGGTGGGAGAGAAGAAAAGCATAGGGGTCCGTGGTCCCCCTGGAGTTCCACAATGGATAGGCGTGCAAGTCTCTCCCACGTGCCTACCTCTGTTCACTAAGCCTTACGCCTCCCAGCTTAGTGTTTGGGGACCCTGTGAGCCCAAAGTGTCCCTCTGTTTTAGATGGGTCTAAAGTCCATCACCTTAAATCTCTTCCCGATCCCTGGTTTAGGCAAGCTTGCAGGCTCTGAAGGTGCTAGATGTTTTGGACTCTCTTCCCTCTCCTGCTCCTTTTTTGACACTTTTGTGGGTTTTTTATTAAGAATGCCATCCACTGTGCCATCCGTCATAGTGCTGCATGTTCAGAGATTCGTGCAAGATGTTTAAACCTAAGTTCTCGGGTAAGTTTATTCTCTACAAATGGTTTTCCTCATAGAAAATAGGAATTTTGTTATTTTTAAAAATGTATCTCTGTTTGCTTTGGCTTCCAGGAATCAAAACAGAGAGAGAGAAAATATATATGTACACATATATTGTATATGTACAATATATATAGTACATACTCAATATAAACAAACAAACAAAAAAATCCATTGTCATCGAGTCAGTTCCGACTTATGGAGACCTTATAGGGTAGACTAGAACTGCCCCATGGGGTTTCCAAGGAACTGCTGGTGGATTCAAACTGCTAACTTTTTGGTTATCATTAGCCAAGCTCTTAATCACTGTACATCCAAGACTCCTCGTTAAATACTGAAAACAAACAGACAAAAATGAACGAACAATCAAACACATTTGTCAATGAGTTGATTCTGGATTCACAGCAACTCTGTAAGACAAAGCGGAAGTGCCTTGTAGGGTTTCCAAGAAGCTGTTAACGGACCTTTGGTTAGCAGTGGATCTTTTAATCACTTTGACACCAAGGCTCCACATACTGTGTATTAAAAAAAGAAAAAAGAAAAAACCCAAACCCACTGCCTTCAAGTCGGGTCCGACTCATAGTGAGCCTAGAGGTCAGAGTAGAACTGCCCCATAGAGTTTCCAAGGAGCACCTGGTGGATTCTTTTGGTTAGCAGATGTAGTACTTAACCCACTATGCCACCGGGGTTTCCCCTTATACTGTGTGTAGTATGTATATGTGCGTCTATAGCTGTGGATGTGTGTATACAGTTGTGTGTCACTTCATGTCTACATTATGTTCTGTGAAATGGGACAGTATGTGATTTGGACACTATGTGAACACATACCATGGTCTGGTCCTGTTTTTCTTTAAGCACTGGACAGGCTTCCTGCCTTAGCAGTGGGTATCAGCACACTGAAAGGGATCCCTTTTTTGTTTGATTCTCACTGTATGTGATGAGTTGTTTCTTCATGTCTGACATAAATCTGTCTTACTTCTTCATAGCTTTGTAGTTTCAGTGGCTGGTAATGGACTTTGTATGCACATACATGTTTATTGTATGGTATGAAGAGTTTTAATGAAATCTAACTGATGCAACATAAAGTGCACTTGCTTGTGGTGTATAATGTTAAATGCTACCTCAAATTCCCTGTGAAATGTTGGTAGAATATTGGCATACATAAATTAAACAATGCTGAGACTAAGGGAACTAAAAGTGTTTCGTTACTTGGGTCTAGGGTTTTCTTTAAATTACTTCTCCCACTCAGATCTTTTCATTGATTCAGTAATTTTTTTTTTTTTTTCTGAGCGTCTGCTGTATGGCTGGCTGTATGCTAGATATTGGAGATATGACAGGACACCAGTCAAAGTATTTGCCTTGACAGTGCTTGTATTTAGAGTGGAAAAGAAAAGAAAGATATTAATAAAGTACTAGACATGGAGAAAAACTAAATTGAGAAGGGGATGGAAGTGACAAAGGAGACTGATGTTGTAGAGGTGGCCAGGAAAGGTCCTTCTAAGAGGTGACATTGGAGTGAAGCCTGAATGAGGTGAAAGAGAAACTGTTGTGTCTGTTTGGGTGAAGATCCCTGCAGGCTGGATCCAGAGGGCAGCAGCTCTGAGACATGGGACTTGGTGTCAGCAGGAAGACAGAGGAAGGCCTTCGAAGGTGGACTGACATGAACCAACTTGGGTTTTTAAAGCTCATCCTGGTATGTGGCACCTAGGCTGTTAAGTGGAGGCTGAGATCACGTAAAGTGGAAGCAGACAACTAATAAGGAGACTGCAGAGATTATGTTGGCTTCAGATCAAGAAACCAGTTGCACTTGAGTCAACACCAATTGATGGCAACCCCGTGTAGTGCAAACAGTTAGTGTACTCACCTGCTAACCAAAAGACTTGGAAGAAAGCCCTCGCACTTTACTTCTGAGAAATCAGCTGTTGAAAACCCCACAGAGCACAGTTGTACTCCAGCACCCATGGGGTCGCCATGAGTAGTTGAAGTTGGCAGCAGCTGGAGTGGTAGGTCAGGAAGGAGGCTGGATTTAGCATTTATTTTGAATGTAGAACTGCTAAAACTTACTGATTGGATAAAGGGCTTGAGAGAGAAGAATTGAGAGTAACAGGCACTGGAATTTGGGGAGGTGTCTTTTGAAGTTGCTGAAGGGCAGAGTCTTGGGTCCCCAACTGCCCCTGCCCTCTTGCTTTAGTAAGCAGATGGGCACACCGTTCCCTCAGGGCAAAGCACATGGGCCACTAGAGAACCAGAAGCTGTTGCCTTGTACAAGGATCGTGAGCAACTCCCTTGTCCATTCTCTGTAAAGATGAAATTGGCAATAACCACCATGTATTAAGTATTCATTTGCAGAGCACTGTGCCAAATACTCAGCACACTGCATCTCACATAGGTCCCTCAGTACCACTAAAAAGTAAGTGTTGTTGATGTCTCTGTTTTACATATGAGGAAACTGAGACTTTGAAGAGCTGAGTGAATTTCCCAAGGTCACGCAGCTAGTATGTGGTGGACTTGGATGGGCACCAACCACGTCTTGTAACTCTTAAATGCCATGCTCTAATCGTACAGTACTGTGCTCAGGGGCCAAGACTCCAGGCAGTCTCTGCCCCTTGGATTTGGCAGTCAGAGTTTATCATAACAAACTTGCCAGGCAGAAATCCTTGGGCTGCTGTCTTCCATTTTGTCCGCTGTCACTGGAAGTCTGCTATGTATCACCTCTCTCCCAGAAGATTTGTGGGTAACAGATGTGGCTTGGGATTTGATAAGAATATCACTTCCACACACACCCCTTCAATCTGTTTGGAATCCTTACCCTGGAGATAGGACAGCTGAACAAACAGCCTACGCCCTCTATGTTGACGTTAACTGAAATGGAAGCTCTAGAGACTGCAGGAGACAATTAATAAAAGGACAACTTACACTTAAAGAAACAGTTTAGAACACGTCCATTGCCTTTTCTGGAACTTTCACAGCTGTTTTCCTTTCCCATGCCAAGGCTTCAGCGCCCAGTTGGAGGACGTAAGCCGCTTACGCGTGGTAGATTCATGGAGGCAGGACACTGTCTGTCCTGTGTACAGTGTAGTACCTGGTACTGAACCTTAGGTAGGGTCAACTGTAATCATGACCGCAGCACTGAGTGAGACCAAGCTCATCTCACCAAGTCCGTGGTTGGCCTAGTGGTTGTGTAAGACAGAGAAAGGAGATGGCTATTCTCTGACCATGGGTTAGCCTGTGTGTCCCAAACCTCACCAGGTGGGCTGGTTGGGAGAAAAGCAGAGCCAGGTTCTGGCACCAAATGAGAAAACCCCTCAGCAGTAATTTGCAGACAGTACAGTCTCAAAACAGAACACTTGGCACTTAGGGCTTGGGGAATCAGACAAGGTGTTTGGAGACAAGTGACTAAGGAAGTGTGACTTCCAAGTGGAGTGATCTTGGGCAATTCACCTTACTTCTTTAAGGTCTGGCTACATCTTTCAAATGGGGATTGTAATAGTAATTACTCAGCTGTTATGAGAATTAAATGAGATAGTGCACATTGGAAGTGATGAGTGGTGGCAGTGATCATTACTAGCCCCGAACTAGTCACCTAGTTGGTCCTTCCATTCAACATCACCTCTTTCTGCCTAGCACAAACATTTGGCAATTTGACCATCCCCTGTGCTTGGTTCCTGTCTTCCAATCACTCCACCTCATACCATTGTTGCCCTACCTGCTGGATCTTTTGGATTCTGCCCGACATAGTTGTTTGCTCCATCTCAGGGTGCTGGGATTTGGACTTTGACAGTGAGTTCTAGAGCTCGGGGGCTTACTTCCCACAGTAATTGTAGGTGGAGGTCTGGAATTTGGCAAAACATAGACAGGAGGGGTCATGGACTCTAAGTCTTTCAATATCCGTGAAGAAAACTCTCAAAGTGTAACTCCAAGAAAAGCAGAGAGATTCCTATTAAAAAGGAAAGCTTGATTAGAACAGGAAGGAGAACAGGGAAGTTTCTTTCTCACCATCACTAGTGACTGCTGAGAAAGCATTAGGAAAACCAGGATAAAGCCATTCTGTTTTACCTGTTGACACTTCCTAACTAACGCATTGGGAGTCCCTGGGTATTGCTTGACTACTAGCTGAAATTTTGGTGGTGTGAACCCATCCATAGGCACCTCAGAAGAAAGGCCTGGAAGTCTCCTTCTGAAAGGTCACAGCCTTGAAAACCCCTTGGAACATGCTTCTACTCTGAAACCCATGGGATTGCTGTGTGTCGGAATCAACTCCAATGCAGCTGACTTTTTTAAACCTCCTTTACTCAATGAATGAATTCTGGTAGTACCTCCGAGTCCCTCTGAGCAACCAGTGTGGTAATGGGGACCAAGGTGGTGGGGTGTACTTGTTAAAATTTAGGGGCCCAGGACATAGCCCAGATCTCCTGAACCAGACGCGGTGCTTGGGGTCTGCCTTGTAAACAAGTGCCCCCACGTGACTTTAATATAGGCCAAAGGCAACAGCCTTTATGGAGAATGGAATTTGTCTTGTTTTAGGTCAGAAACTGAACTGTGGCTATTCAGCTTTCTCAAATTTTAATGTTTTTTTAAGAATTTGAGCTACCCAACAAAGAATCTTGTCTTATGGGCACTGTTGTTTAGGTGCTGTTGAGTTGGTTCCCATTTCATAGCGACCCTTTGCAATGACAGTTCCTGGTCCTGCACCATGCCCACAAAGTCACTTTTATGCTTAAGATAATTGTTGAAGCCACTATGTCAATCTGTGAATAAGAGCAATTCACTCAAATGGTTATAAATTAAAAATATAAATGTATTGGAAAGAGAGGGACATTTCTTAATGAAAACAGCTAAGCCTCCTGCTAGACTGGAACCAGGCCCTGGAAAGCAAGGCCACTGTGCTCTCTTTCTTCATACTCTTTTCCCCTACACATCTCTGTCATCCTTTCCCTGTGGGTGGTGGGAAATGACCACCAGGCAGATCTGTGTATTTCTTTGTGCAGTGCCCACCCTCCCACACAGACTACTCTGAGTATCCTAGTTAGAAATTCTTAGGTGAGAGAATCTGATTGGCTCATCATAAACCAGGTATCTTACCTCTGATCCAATTAGCTGTGACCAGGTGGCCCAGTACCCAATCAGAAGGAGTTGGGTTAGAAGGAAAGAAAGGCAAGAGGACCATTTCCAGATTACAGCCACAACTGCTCTTGGTGGCCAAAGCCAAGTGCCGCCATGAGCTCTTGGTAGTGGAGCCATTTTTTATTTTTCCTAATCTTCCTTGAAACACATGTTCTAGAACATGGGTCAGCAAACACTCCCGCCCCACCATCTGTTTTTGTAAATAAAGCTTTATTGGAACACAGCCACACCTGTTCACTTGTGTACTGTCATAGCTGCTTTTGCACTACGACAGGTCAGCAGTTACAGTAGAATCTGGAAAGGCCTAAAAATATTTACTCTATGGCTCTTTTACAGAAACAGTTTGCTGGCCCCTGCTCAGTTCTATTCCTGAATTATTACTAGTGCTTCATGCATGTCAGTTGCCTCTTCCTCCAACTAGTAAATTTAGAAGCGTATTTCCCAAATTTCAGTCGTGTGGGTCCCATTTTCGTGATGTTAGAGGGCTATGTGGTACTGGCTACTTCTTTCCTATAATTTTTGGTGCTTTGAACTGGGCAAGGCATGTAGAATCTTCTAAAATTCTACTAAGAAAAAAGAATCTCTGCAAACACAGTTTTTTCTCTTAAGGTATGGAGGACAAAGCACTGGTGATCTGTAAGATGATGTTAGTTGGTGGTTGCCACTGTTTTAGATGGTACCCAAACCTGTTTGCTGTTGAGTTGATTCTGACTCCCAGCAGTCCTATAGGACACAGTAGAATTGCCCCTTAGGGTTTCTAAGGAGTGGCTGGTGGATTCAAACTGCCAAGCTTTTGGTCAGCATCCTGAGCTCCTGAAGTGGTAGAGACAAGATACTGAATAAAATTAAGTCATGTCATGGAAGGTTCTTTTCTTTTCTTTTCAGTTTTTAAATTATAAGTCTTTTGAATTACTTGGAGAAAGCCTAATTGGATGCCAAGGAGCTGTGGTAGTACAACAGTTCAGCACTTGCCAGTTCCTGGAAAGGTTGGCTTCTGGAGTCTACTCAGTGGTTTCTTGGGAGAAAAGATCCAGCAGTTTGCTCCCATAAATACCGGTGTTATTAGGTCAGGTGCTGTTGAATCAGTTCTGACTCATAGCAACTGTTGTGGATTGAATTGTGTCCCCCCAAAATATGTGTCAGCTTGGTTTGGCCATGATTCCCAGTATTGTGTGTTTTTCCTCCATTTTGTGGTCATCATTTTATGATAAAGAGGATTAGGGTGGGATTATGACGCCCTTAACTAAGGTCATATCCCTGAGCCAGTGTAGAGAGTTTCCCTGGGGTATGACCTGTACCACCTTTTATCATGCAAGAGATGAAAGGAAAAGGAAGTGAGCAGAAGAAGGAGTTGCCTCATACCACCAAGAAAGAAGCCCTGGGAGCCGAGTGTATCCTTTGGACCTGGAGTTTCTGCACAGAGAAGCCCCTGGTCCAGGGGAAGATGGATGAAAAGGACCTTCCTTCAGAACCAACAGAGAAAGCCTTCCCCTAGAACTGACACCCTAAATTAAGACTTCTAGCCTTCTAGACTTTGAGAAAAGAAATTTCTCCTCTTGAAACCATCCATATGTGGTATTTCTGTTATAGCAGCACTAGATGACTAAGACGGTGTCCCTGTGTACAGCAGACCAAAACGCTGCCCAGTTCTGCACCATCCTTACAGTCATGGCAATGTTTGAACCCACAGTTGTTGCCATTGTGTCATTCCATCTCATTTAGGGTCTCCCTCTTTTTCCCTCATGCTCTACTTCAGCAAGTGTGACGTCCTTCTCCAGAGACTGATCCTTCCTGAAAACATGTCCAGTGTGTGTGAGACAAAGTCCTGCCATCGTCACTTGTAAGGGACCTGCTGGCTGTACTTCTTCCAGGACAGATTTGAAGTTTTACCGACCAACTGTTTTAGAATTAGGTCTCCAGGTCCTTCCTAGTCTGTTTTAGTCTCGAAGCTCTGCTGACATCTGTGGTCTTAGTTATCTAGTGCTGCTATAACAAAAAAACCCTAGTGGATGGCTTTAATAAACTGAAGTTTATCCTCTCACTGCTTAAGGAGGCTAGATGTCCAAATTCAGGGTGCTCACTCTAGGGCAAGTCTTTTCTCTCTTTCTTGGTTGTGGAAGAAGTTGCTTGTCTCTTCTGAGCTTCTGCCCCGGGTGGTCTTCATGGGCCTTACCATTTCTCCTCCATCTCTGCTCCTGTCATCTCTGTCTGTCACTTGCTTGTTTAATTTCGTCTGCATCTCAAAAGAGATTACCTAAAGATACACCCTGTGCTAATTCTGCCTCACTAATGTAACAAAGACAACCCATTCCCTAATGGGATTATAACTGCAGGCCTAGAAGTTAGGATGTACAACACGGTTTCTGGGAGATACAATTCAGTCTTGAACACTTTTCTACCGTGGTGACCCTACCAGTATTTCAAATGCTGGTGACATAGCTTCTAACATCATAGCAGCTTGCAAGCCACTACAGAATGACAAATTAACAGATAACTAGTGGCCATGAGTATTAAAACCTAGAAAACCCCATGGGGCAGTTCTATACACTCACACTGGGTTGCTGTGAGGTAAAAATCAACTCAGTGGCACCTAACGACCACATGCCATTAGTGCCTAACATTTGTTAACTTAACTACATTTTTCTCCTTAGTTCCCCCCCCCCCCAGTGACATCTGTTTTCAGTGTTAGAATGCTTGCTTACTAATTGAGTGTGTTCAAATTTTTTGTTGGTAATATGGATTTTGAGAAATATGATCTGGTAATACGAGCCACCAGTGAAGTAAGTGGCATTGTGGTATCACCAGTGTTTGTATGACAATATACCCATGAGAACTGGATCAAATAATTTCTTGCAGGCAACTTTCCATTAGGTTACGTGGAGAACTTCTGGTTTTCCAAATATGACACAGAAAAATGACCTCAGCAGGGATCCCTAACTGTCACACAGGTAAACCATAGTTACACTTGAAAGCCTTCTCTCACAGAAATAAGGGGAGAACAAGGCAAAAGTTTACAAAACCAACACATCCAAGAACACCCAACTCCTCACTGAGGCTCTAGCTCAGTCTGCTGAGCTTCATGCATTTCCAAAGGGACCCACCTGGATCCTAAATACGGTAGAACTGGAATAACGCCTTACCCCTGAAGCATAATGAAAGACTTAGCATCAAGAGGAAATGCAAGGCCTGCTTCAGAGCCTTCAGCAGATAGCAGTTTGTAGCTCGAATTGACTAATACTGCTTTGCTTTTATTCGTTTTTATGCTTGTCTTCCATTTATGCCACTTACAGTGGTGAGAGAACATTTGCTTTCTAAGTAGATTTAGTTAAGTCAGAACGCAATTAGATTTTTAAAGCACTAGGCGAATATTGGAAACACTGGTGGCATAGCGGTAAGTCTACTATCTGAAAGGTCAGTGGTTCCAATCTGCCCCCACGCTCCTGGTTTGAAACTCTGCAGAGAAGTTCTGTTCTCTCCTGAAGGATCGCTGTGAGTTGGAATCAACTTGACAGCAGCAGGTTTGGGGTTTTTTTGGTGGGCAAATATGAACTTAGGGGAAAAAAAAAACTGCTGTTGAGTTGGGTCCAACTCTATAGTGACCCTATGGAACAGAGCAGAACTGCTCCATAGAGTTTCTAAAGAGCACCTGGCGGATTTGAACTGCCGGCCGTTTGGTTAGCAGACGTAGTGCTTAACTGACTAGTTCACCTGGGTTTCCAAATACCCACTTAGGTGGTAGGGAGAAAAATTGTTAAAAAGGCATGTGAGTCATTAAAGTTTGGGAAAACCGACAGTAAAGTGACTGATATATATACACGACAGTCCTGGTACCCCGAGGAGGGAGTGACCAACTGGGTCTAAGTGGCTTAACGAGGGTATACGGAGGAACTAACATCTGAACTGAATCTCAGATTTTCTAAGTGGTAGAAGAGGGTGGAAGGGCGTTACAGACAGTGGGAGCAGAGTCTGCAAAGGCAGAGATGTTGGTGTTTCTGCAATCTGAGAGCAGGAGAGCTCTGTCTCCGTCTCTCTCTTCCCGTCTTAGGACAGTGGCTTCCTCGAGTCATTGTTTCGGCCTTGGTGAAGGCTGGGAAAGGAAGAAATGGCCCCTGGGTCCCAGTGAGGGTGCAGAGAGAGGTGAGCAATGAACTGAAGACACGTGTCCTAATGCTTGGAGCCCTACCAGCCATGTGGGCACGATGACCGTTAGGATTAAGTTAATACCTGGCAGGTAGGACTCGCTCAGCTTGGCAGTTATTGTTATTTTTATCTGGGGCCTGGGAAGGAAGGAGGTTGAGAAAAATCCTTTCCCCGTGGAAGCGTGTGTCAGGAACTTTTCCGGGAAGTGCTCAAGATCTCTGGTCTGTGTCACTACAGCCGTCCTCAGGCTGTGAGGAGAGAGAAGACCGTGAAGGCAGGAGCCAGAGGGAGCCTCTGTGAGCTGGTGAGCTCAGTGCAGCAGCACCCATGTGTGAGTCCAGAGACGGCTCTTGCCGTTAGGACAGGGGCCCTGTGGGGGATGCAGAGCTGTCCTCTTGTCTCTCAAGGCTGTGTGAGGTGGGAGAACTCTATTTCTTCAGCCACCTCAAGTCCTTAAGGGTCCCATTGAAGCTCCAGTCAAGTGCATGTCTAAAGGCAGGAACTCTGATCCAGGCTTCTATAGACAGACGCTTGTAGAATGGAAATAAAATCATAGAACAGAACTCAAATTCTTAGAAAGTCCACACTTACGGACCAGTGGAGATGAGAGGGCTTCTTGAGACCATCGCTCTGAGATACTCTTTAAACCTCAAACTGGAACTGTCCCTTGAGGTCAATTTTTAGTAAAACAACAAGTTGACACACAAAATAAAGGTTGTTATTACTTGAGAGAGTGGTGCTCCATTGAAAAGCCACTGATGTGAGATAGAAAGGTCAACAATTATTCTAAAGTGAGGACGGGAAGACAGGGGACCAGAAACTGGAGCACCAGAAGTGGGGTAACCATCCTACAGTGAAAGAGAATGCTGACCCATTGTGAAAAACATCACTAATGTCGCTGAACAATTGGTGTAGAAATTGTCCAGTGGGAACCCAATTTGCTTATAAACTTTTGAAGTAAGCACAATAAACTGTTATTTAAAAAAAAATGGAGGCCGGGACCTGGCTGTCAAGTAGAAGTGACTTCAGTTCCTGAATTTGTGATGGGACAGCTTGCTTACTCTCCCTGAGTCTCCATCTCCTGTGAAGTGAGGTTTGTCATCGTACCTCCTGCCTAGGGTCTTATGTAAGGTAGCGAGCCAACCTGCTGCCTGTGAGTCACCTCACGGCCACCCCATGTGTGTTAGAGAACTGTACTCCATAGACTTTCCAGTGGCTCTTTTTGGAAGTAGATCACCAGGCTTTTCTTCCTTCGTGCCCCAGGGTGGACTTGAACTGCCAACCTTCCAGTTGACGGCCAAGCATATAAACTTGTTTGCACCACTAGGAGACTCCTGTGCAAAGCATATGAGAAGCAAAGAGCAAGCCACTAACATGTTTTAATACAGTGATAAGCATGACAGCAAACCACTAATATATACTGTTGTATATTGATGTGCTCAGAAACAAAGAGGTGGCTGGTATCGTGTCTGAAGACACAGTGCATGCAGTAATATTCACTTCTGTCTGATTGTCTCTTCCTCCAGGAAGCCTTCCTGGAAGCCCCAGGCCAGCCTAGATCTTCATGTAATGTGGTCCTGTCCTGTGTTTCCTCCAAGGCATCTTAGAATGGTACCTGTCAGAGTCACAACCAGGAAAATAATGACATGTTCCCGAACTATACTGATTAACTTGCCTGATTGTGTCCACAGCTGTCTAGAGGAAAGCTCCAGGCAGCAGGAGAGGGTGTTAAAATATCCATCCCACTAATTAAGTATTCAAAGCCTTTCTTCCTCTCAGGAGTACACAATCAGAAAGTGTACCTGCATGTTTATTGTTGTAACCCTAATGCTAACCTGTACCCATACCCATCAAGTTAATTCTGACTCATAGCAACCCTGTAGTGGTCCCCTAGGATAGAGTAGAACTGCCTGAGATGGTTTGCAAGGCTGTAATCTTTGTGGAAGCAGACTGCCACAGCTTTCTCCTGCAGAGGGGCTGATGAGTTTGAGCCGCAGACCTTTTGGTTTATAGTTGAGTGCTTTAAACACAGTGCCACCAGGGCACCTTCTCCATTGCTCAGCAGGCTCTTAAAGAATATTTATTCAAGACTTGAATGACTATGGGAACAGACACCCAGGTTCAGTCTTATTGGGCATTCGTTTCTCCTCCTTTTCATCAGATATTTCCTGAGCATCTGCTGTGTACCAGGTACTGTTCTAGACTCCTGAGTGACATCGGTAAACAAAACAGGCAAAGACACATGTCCTCCTGGACTGGTTGTCGTCAGTTGCTATGGAGCCAGCTCCGACTCCCTGTAACTCCATGTACAACAGAACAGAGCACTGCCTGGTCCTGCACCAGCTCACGGGCGTTGGTACACTTGAGCCCGTTGTTGCCTTCCGACCTCAGGTATTTGGCTCCCAGCACTGTAACAGACACTGTTCCCTTGTGATCCACAAAGCTGTCCTTCGCTAGCCTTTGGCGGTGGATCACTAGACCTTTCTTCTTAGTCTATCTTACTATGGAAGCTCTTCTAAAATTTGTCCACCATGGGTGACTCTGCTGGCATTTGAGACACTGTTGCTGTAGCTTTCAACATCTTAGCAACGTGTAAGCCACCGTAGTACCAACAAGCTGACAGATGAAGAGTAGTCATCAGTCTTACCCTCTCTACCTGTAGTGGTTAGGAATTAATACATAGCGCAGAGGGATCAATGCTTCAGTTATTAGAAGTGCAAAACTCCATATGTGGCTTCAGAGTCAACAAGGGCATCTGGACGGAGCGCGGGGTAGATTTGACTGAATATCAGCTGCTTGTAACCGCACTCAAAAAACCAAACCCATGGCTATTGGATCAGTTCCTGCTCAGGGAAGCCCTGAGTGTTTTACAGAGAAGGATGGCTCAACAGAGTTTTCTTGACTGGAATCTTTAGGAAACAGATTTCCAAGTCCTTCCACAGAACAGCTGGGCGGGTTCAAACTGCCAACCTCTGGGCCAGCAGTCAGGCTTGAATCCTCTGCACCCCGCCCCCCACCTCTGACCGTTCCCCCAGGCCCTGTCAGCTGCTCTGACACGCTTGCTGTCTCTCCTAGGTCATGCTCTCGGAGCGAAAAGGCACGGACGAGCTGTATGCCGTGAAGATCCTCAAAAAGGACGTGGTGATCCAGGACGACGATGTGGAGTGCACGATGGTGGAGAAGCGGGTGCTCGCCCTGCCGGGGAAGCCGCCGTTCCTGACCCAGCTCCACTCCTGCTTCCAGACCATGGTAACACGTCTGCTGGCCCTGGCGCCCACCTGCAGGGCTTCCTCAGCCTCTGGCAGAGCTATCCTAGCAGTACCCACCCCAAAGATACAGCTAGACCCTTCCGGTTCTAGAGACAGCATGGTGGCAAGGCCAGGAAGCCTGCAGAGAATTCCTCAGTTCCATTGAGATGCTCTCCCCCAGGGCGGATGCTTTCTCAACATAGGTGAAAGAACTCAGCCAAGTGGTTTCATAGCTGACAAGAGTGGAGCCTTCCTCTGATACCACTGGGTGACTTGGGGACAGGCACTTGGGACTTCTGAACTCATAATATGAGATGTGGTAGTAGAGGGGAATGAAGGGGCGGTGCCTGACAACAGCCCACAGGGGATTTCTGAGGTGGAGAGGGGCCAAAATTTCTCAGGGCCCCAGTGTTTTCATCTGTAAAGTGGCTGAGATACTAGGAGCTACATCCCAGGGTTGTTGTGAGAAAGAAATGAGGTTACACAGGAAAAGCACTTAGCACCATGCCTGGCATCGTCTGTGTGCTCAGTGACCATGTGCTGTTGAGTTGATGCCAACACGTGGTGACCACTTGTGCAGTGGATCGTCATATACTGGGTAGATGCTTAGCCTTGGCCTTGGTCTGTGCGTTGAGTAGGGAGCTGAGTAAGCTAGGTTCTGTCTTTGAGGAGCTTATGATCTTAATATAGAGAAAACAGACCTGTGGGTAGTTATGAAACAAGGCACTGGGTGGGTGTGGCAGCAGAACCTGGGGAGATGAATGGGCAGACAGGCCCCAGAGTGCACCCAATAACTGCCATAGCACTTACCTTTGGGATGACGAGAGATATATCTTCTGGAACCAGGTTCTTCACCTCCCAGCCTCCTGCCATTGCCACAGGCCATCATGGGAGATTTGCTGGGGGCAACATTTGAGACAGACATGTACTGTTCTCTGCAGGAGCTTTGGTCCGCTAGACTTTTTTTTCCTCCAAAATTTGTAATTTTATTCTTATTTGTTAATTCTTGTGTCTTTATTGTGATTTGGTTGAAAAAGGTTTACAGAGCCAATTAGTTTCTCATTAAAAAATTAATACACATGTTGTTTTGTGGCATTGGTTGCCAACCCTGTGATGATGTCAGCACTTCCCGTCTTGACCTTGGGGTCTCCATTGCCATTCTTCCAGCTTGCCTGTCCCCCCCACGTAGTCGCTCTTGTCCCTGGGCTGGTGTGCCCATTGAGCCTACTGTACATGGTTGAGCTACATGTATCATTACTTTGTTTTATGGGCCTGTCTAATCTTTGACTGAAGGATGAACTTCAGGAGTGGCTTCAGTCCTGAGTTAAAAGGATATCTGGGACCTGTATTCTCAAGATTTCTTCAGTCTGCGTCAGACCAGTAAGTCTGGTCTTTGTGTGTGTGTGTGTCTGTGTCTGTGTCTGTGTCTGTGTGAGAGTTTGAATTTTGTTCTGCATTTTTGTCCAACTCTGTCCGAGACCTTGTATCGTTATCCCTGTCAGAGCAGTTGGTTGTGGTAGCCACACACCATTTAGTTGTACTACACTCAGTTTGGTTTTATTTGTTCCCTCTTTCTCCAGACTGAGAGGGACTAGTGGGGTGTCAAAGATGGTCACTCATAAGCTTTTAAGACCTGAGTTGCTACTCATCAAAGTAGGCTGTAGAACATGTTCCTTATAAACTACACTATGCCATTTGAGCTCCTTGTCCTCCAAGACCAGGGTCCCCAGACCTAAGCCCTCAGGGAGTTTGGATGTATCTGTAGAGCTTCTATGACTTTGCCTTCGTCAGGTTGTCCTGACTTCCCCAGTATTGTGTACTGGCTGTCCTTCACCAGAGTTACTGCTTAACTATTGTCTAGTTAGTGTTTTTCTCTCCCTCCCTCGTAATCATCAAAGATTGTTTCTTTCTGCGTGTAAATGTTTTCATGAGTTTTTATAGTAGTGGTCCTTGGCTGGTCTCATACAGCATTTGTCCTATTGTAACTGATTTCTTTCACTCAGCATGATGTCCTCTAGATTTATCCATGTTATGAGATGTTTCGAGGGTTCATCATTTTTCTTTATTTTTACATACTCTTCCATTGTATGTACATCGTTTGCTTACTCCTTCTTCTGTTGATGAGCATTTAGACTATTTCCATCTTTTTGCTGTTGTGAATAATGTTGCATTGAACACAGCTGTGTGTCTATCTATTCATGTGCCAACTCATTTTTCTAGGATCTAGTCCTAGGAATGGGATTGCTGGATTGTATGGTATTTCTGTTTCTAGTTTTTTAGAAAGTGCGCTATTGTTTTCCAGAATAGTTGTACCATTTTGCATTCCCACCAGCAGGGCCCACTAGTAGTCTTTTGGAGTTTGCTGGTCAGTAGGGAGCCACAGTACTTTTTCCTCCACTGCAGGCACCGTGCAGAGCTGGAATCGTGTTTTTCACAGTGTGGGACACACGTTGCTGTGTAGAACAGTCTTGGACAGTGTGAAGGGCAATTTTAGGTGGTGTATGAATTTGAAGTTACATTCCCTTTTCCACTCACTTGCAGCTCTTCTGATGAGCCTCTCTTGTTGGTTGCCCTTAACATCTTTCTAACTCTTACAACAGAGAAGGAATACGAGGCTTTAAACTCTGAGCCTTTGGCAAACAGGGACGTTGAAGTCATTGTTTTGCTTTTGTTTTACGCATTTTTACTGATTTCCTCCCTCTGTGGTAGTACGTATGCGCTCAGACACAACACTGAGCATGAACACTGAACAGAACAGTTTTGTTCTGTTGTATATAAGGTTGTCCTAGGGGCATAGTAATTCAGAGCCACAGCTGCTAACTAAAAAGTCAACAGTCTGAATCCACCACACTCTTGAAAAGTCTGTGGAGCAATTCTACTCTGTGCTGTGGGGTCATTTTAAATCAGAATTGGCTTGATAGCAATGAGTTTGTTGTGTTTTTTTAATGTGTTTTACCTGGTTCTGCATTAGCTAACAATAACATGAAATCTCCTTTTAATTTTAATTGCAATAGTGAAAGAACACTGGGGAAAACCACACCATACAGATGTCTTTAAAAAGTAAACCAACCAGAGCCGTTGACATCAAGTCAATTCTGACTCATCGCGACCCTGTAGGACAGAGTAGAGTTGCCCATTGAGTTTCTAAGGAGCTCCTGGTAGATTCAAACTACTGGCCTTTTGGTTAGCAGCTGTAACACTTAACCTTAACCACTGCACTACCAGCATTTCCACTTGAGCAGTGAGTTATTCTAAGGTAAAGATCACCACCAAGGTCGAGAACAAGCATTCTGATAGCTGCTCTGGAAACTGTTCAGTGTTCTGCGTCCCAACAGCAAGCCAGTCCGTCTCACAAAAGGTAGCTTCACTTGTTTATATGTCTCTGTATTTTTATCATTTAAGGTTTTGCCAAAAAGGTTTGATATATCTTTTCAGTCATTTAATCTGCTCTCGAGATTTACCTTTCTACCCTTTCCTTCGATGGCTTATCTGCTGAAGACCTGAGCCTGTTAAACTTGTAGAGTTTCACAGTCTGAGTCTGGCTGGCTGCACATCATGGGCCAACTTAACATGTCCCTCTGCCCTCTGTTTCCTGCAAATTGGCAGCTGGTCTGGAGGCTTGATCAGACTCTGCTTCATTCCCTTTGGCAAGACCATATGTGGTGGTGTGTCCTTTAATCCAAAGGTACATACTGTCCAGTTGTCTCTCTTTTTTGATGTTGGCAGCATCTGACACTCAGTGCCTCAACCCATTACCTCATTAGGAGTTGAAAGATGATGTATTTCAATTCTATCATTTCTTTCTTTTTTTTTTTTATTATGACTGAGTGAAAATGTACATTCCCGTATAAATTTACGTGTCCACCTATATGCAGCTTCCACTGCTGTCCTTGCCTGGTGACAGCACACTATTCCTCTCTGCTGCATGCGTGTCTCATCCTCCCAACAGTCTCCTTTCCCCTCCTCTCCACCCACTCTCCTTCCTCCAGTCAGAGGTCAGCAGGATGATATCCTATAGATGCATAGAACCATAAAGTGCATGCAATATATGGTCACTCTGCATTGCTAAGTGCAATCCATTCGTGTCCGAAGAGTGGTCCTTCCTTATGATTTATGGGCAAGGGTAACATCAGGGCCAGGGGCCATGCTCCCAGGGGGACATCATTTCTTTTTCATTGACTCATTGGGATGCTTTTATAAAGAGAAACTTTCTGTCATCTGTTGCTTGCTTACCTGTTGCAACATTTCATATAAGAAAGGCAGGATAAATGCTTGATTCTTTGCCTTTATTTGACAGTTTTCAAGATAATGAATCAGTTCCCTATTAGACTCTGAAGGTGGCTAAAGTTTCCTTCTAGAATAAAATTTGTCAGGTAAAGAAGAGAGTCATTGTAAGGGAAGGTATTTAGTAAACAGTGATTCACATCATTTAGGGATCTGGCAGAAAACAAGAAAGGAGTGTACCTTAGTAGTCCAGATCTCTAGCTTTATGTTGGGAATTAAGACTTACTGTAGTTGTATGCCATTGAGTCAGTTCCATCTCCTAGCAACCATCTCTACAACAGAACAGAACACTGCCTGGTCCTGTGCCATCCTTACAATCCATCATCGCTGTTCTTGAGTGTTGTTGCAGCCACTGTGTCAAGTCATCTCATTGAGGGTCTTCCTCTTTTTCCTGACTCTCTACCAAGCATGGTGCCCTTCTCCAGGGACTTATCCCTCCTGATAGGCTAACATGCCAAAGTATGTGAGACATAGTCTTGCCATCCTTGCTTCTGAGGAACATTCTGGCTGTACTTTTTCAAAGACAAATTTGCTTGTTCTTCTGGCAATCTGACACATTTGGTATTCTTTGCCTGTACCACAATTCAAAGGCATCAATTCTTAGGTCTTCCTTGTTCCTCATCCAGCTTCCACATGCATGGGACAATTGGGAACACCATGACTTGGTCAGGTACATCTTAATCTTCAAGGTGACGTCTTTACTCTTTAATGCTTTAAAGTGATCTTTTACTGCAGATTTTCCCAATGTAATATGTCTTTTGGTTTCTTGACTGCTGCTTCCGTGGGTGTTGATTGTGGATCCAAGTGAAATGAAGTCCTTGACAATTTCTATCGTTGCCCTGTTTATCATAATATTTCTTATTAGCCCAGTTGTGATGAATTTTGTTTTCCTTATGTCGAGGTGTAATCCATACTGAAGGCTGCAATCTTTGATCTTCATCATTAAGTGTTTCAAGTCTTCTTCACTTTCAGCAAGCAAGGTTCTGTCATCTGTATAGTGCGGGTGGTTAATGAGGCTTCTTCCAGCCTTGATGCTCTGTTCTTCGTATAGTCTGGCTTCTCCGATTATTTGCTCAGCACAGATTGAGTAAATGTGTTGAAAGCTTACGACGTTGACATACACCTGACTTGAAACCATGCAGTACCCCCTTGTTTTGTTCTAACAACTGCCCCCTGATCCGTGTACAGATTCCGCATGAGCACAATTACATTTTCTAGAATTCCCATTCTTTGCAATGTTATCCATAATTTCTTGTGATCCCTACAGTTGAAGGCCTTTGTATAGTCAGCGAAACAGGTAAACATCTTTCTAATAGTGTCTGCTTCCATCTAGCATCCATCTAACATCAGCACTGATGTCCTGTATCCACATCCTCTTCTCAGTTTGGCTTTGAGTTTCTGGCAGTTTCTTGTTGACATACCAATACAGGTGCTTTCGAGTGATCTTAAGCAAAAATTTTACTTGCATATGACATTAATGATGTTGCTTGATAATTTCTGCATTTGGATGGCTTACTTTTCTTGAAAATAGGCATAAATATGGATCTCTTTAAGTTAGTTGGCCAGGTAGCTGTCTCCCAAATTTCTTGGCATAGGCTCAGCTGAAATCTCTCTGCCATGGGGGACCCTGCTGGTATTTGAGTACTAGTAGCATAGCTTCGGGCATCACAGAAACACACATGCTCCCGCAGTATGGCAAAGTGACAGATGCGTAGGGGGGATTAAGGCGTAAAGGTATTCAAATGGTGTGAGAGAGAGAATGCAAACTGAAACCTCTGGAGCCCCTCACTCCTACACCTGCTCACTTTGCCCTTGGTGGACTTCCAGTTGACTTAGTCACAGCGCCCAGGTCTGTCTTGTACTAAGGAGGAGATGGCATTCTCAGGGCAGGGGCTAACTTGGAGCAGCAGTTTTCAATTTCGGTTGGCTCTGTTGAGATTGGGAGAGGTGAGTCATTTGTGACTAATACTTTCAAGTACAGTATTTTATTTATTGTATGTAATTTATTGGTTTAAGGATGAAAGAATGGAATGGGTTTGAGGTTATTCCTTAACACTGAGCCGCCTGTCCCACTTGTACTTCAGTGTGCTTTCTGGGACTAGAGAGTAGGGGCTGGGTTTCATATGAAATTGTCCAAAGGACAGGGTCCCATCAAGGAACTGTCCCATTGAAGGGAAGAAAGCTTAAGAACAAGGGGGGCTGGAATTTGAGAGCTCACTGGATTTGCATCTGGCATGGAGGCAAAGAGACCGTGTGAGAGAGGGCCACACAGACTCCAAATCCAGCAAGCCCAGGGTTGGTTGAGGAGCAGGTGAAATAGCTGCCTTCTCTCTGAGAGCTATATTGTTGAAAGAAATGGCTACCATCCTTAGTTACTTTATTAGTTTCTTCTTAAATAATTAATACCGTATTGTTTTGTGGCATGAGTTGTCACCCCTGCGATGTGTCAACACTCTCCCTTCTTGACCTTGGCTTCTCCATTTCCCTTTGTCCACCCTTTCCATCCCCTCCTGCCTTCTTGTCCTGGCCCCTCAGCTGGCACGCCCATCTACTTTGCTGTACAGAGTTGAGCTATGTGTATTATTGTTTCCTTTAGGGGCCTGTCTAATTCCTGACTGAAGGGTAATGAAATCTGTGTCACTTTTAGCATTAGAATCTTACTTGGATTGGGGTGATGCACTCCCCTAATCTTTGGAGGCTGTGGGCCAACTCACAGAGGGAAGAGCAGATACCTCTTCCGTCTCACCTCCACTCTGCAGCATATGCTTGTTGAGTGAAATGCCCCAATTTAAATAATTTTCCTCTCACTTAACTCCCCCCCCACCCCCGGCTGAGCACATATATTTTAATTTTGCATACATCAAATTTATTTTCAAAGACTTACAATAATGCATCCTATTTATGTGGTAGTATCCCCAGGGCTAGCTTATTTTAAGCCATACGACAAGCCTTGGGATGAGTCCTGTTTTCATCCCCATTTCACAGGTAAGGGAACTGAGGAATAGAGAGTACGCTGAGGCCACACAACTTAGAATACTTCAGGGCCAGGATTTGAACCCAGGTGCTCTGGCTCCAGGGGTGTTTGAACTGAACCACTGCACTATGATGGCTTTGCCCAACTTCAGCTCCCCCTGCTGCTCCGGGGGTGACACCCTATCCCCAAACTTCTTCAGCAGCCTGCTATCTAGCCCGGCCCTGTTCCTCTCACCAGATAACACTCACTGATCTTGTGCTTCCGGGTAAGCATATGCTTCTGTGGGTCAGCTTTCTCATCTCTAGTGTGGAACCTTCTACTGGGGCATCTACTGTTGAGCAGAACTTCACAACTTTTGCTTCATTCCACCCTCACAGAAGTCCTGGGATAGAAGGGATTATGTCTCGTCCTACTTTGCAGGTGAAATGGTTGAGATCTGGGGATATACAGTAGCTGTCCTAGACATGCCACCAGGTGTGGGTCCAAGGAGCTCAGAGCCCAGACTTTTGCAGCCACAATGTGATGAGTCACCCCCCAAATGGCTTTAGCAGTGGTGACAGTGATACAGACAACAAAAACAGCCGCTAACATTCCTGAGCTCTTCAGTACATGTTGTGCGTTGCACTAAGCACCGCATACGTGTTCCCTCATATTATCCTCCCAGCACCTTTCCTGGGGAGGTCCTGTTAGTGTCTTCAATTTACTGGTGATGATGCTGATGCCCAGAGAAATTAAGTAAGTCGTAAAATGTCACATCGTTGGTAAGGGTGGAGGTGGGAATTGTTCTGCCAGACTCCGCAACCTCACGCTCTAAAGCCTTTGCTATCTGCCTTGGCCTTGACCCCAAATTCCTCTTAATAGTTGACAAGGTATTTTCACTTCCATCACCACATCTGCGCTTCACAGAAACACACTGTCGGTCTGTATCACTGTCCACGTTTCTGCACAAAGGGAACTGACCTGCAAAGATAAATGATGCAGGTGATGCAATCAGTCTGGCAGCCCCGAGACTTGAGCCCAAGTTTCTTTATACCTTTTCAGATGTTTTTTCTACTGCGGCCAAGTCACCCTGCTTATCCTAGGAGGATATTGCAAGGATTAGTGTATATTTTATCCATGGGAGTGATTTTTTTTTTTTTTTCAAATTTAAGTAACACTGAATATACATGAGGCAGATTGTTGGGATCAAGGCAAAGGTGACTGTCCCCTACTGGGGAAGGCCCATGAAGGTGGGCATCTGGGTCACAGTGAGCTTCTAGCATGGTGTATCCCTGACCCCCATAGTGGTGCTTCGTTGGAGGAGGCAGCTGCGCCTGGAATCGACAGTGCCCCTTCACATCAGATTGTTGCCACCGCTGTAGAGAGGGTTGTTATTATTAGCTGCCACTGAGCTGGCCTCTGACTTACAGCAACTTCCAGGCATAACAGAAGGAAACGTTTGATGCTGCACCATCCGTGTAATCGTTGCTAGTTGGGCTGTTGTGATCTGTACAGTTTTTACCAGCTGACTTTTAGAAGTAGATCACCAGGCCTTTCTTCCTGCTCTGTCTGGAAGTTCCATTGAAACCTCTTTGGCCTCCTCATAACACACAAGCCTCTGAGGGACAGGCGGTGGCTGTCCCTGAGGTACACTGGCCAGGAATTGAATCCGGATCTCCCTCATCGAAGGCAAGAATTCTGCCATTGACCAACTGTCACCTTACATGTGGAGGGTGCTAAGGCTTATTCGTCCTTTCAACAAACACTCACTGAAATAAATGTGCCAGGCACTGGCAGCACCCCTGTGAGGGGCACCCCCAGGAACAAAAGCAAGGAAACCCCTATTGCCTTGGAAGCTGTGTGCTGATGAGAGAGACAGCTCATAACAACCCAACCCACTACTCTGCTGTCAAGTAGGGTCCGACTCATGGAGACCCTAGAGATCAGAGTAGAACTGCCCCATAGAGTTTCCAAGGAGCGCCTGGTAGATTTGAACTGCCGACCTTTTGGTTAGCAGACGTAGTAGTTAACACACTATGCCACCAGGGTTTCCTGATAACAACAGCAACAGCAAATAAAGGAGAGAGAGGTACTCTTCTTGCTAGGGTGAGGAAGGAAGGCCTGGCTAATAAGCACAGCATCTGAGCAGAGGTCACCGTGAGGGAGGGGCAGGAAAAGGAGGAACAGGAGGGGAGGTCAGAGTGAGGGGGGTGTCTGTCTGTCTGTTTGTCTATGTCCATCTGTCCATCTGTCCGTCTGTCTGTCTGTCTCTCTCTCTCTGGGGGCAAAGTGCTCCAGACAGCAGGAAGGGCAAGTGTAAAAGCCTCCGGCAGAAGCATGCTTGCGTGTTTGAATTGCAGCACAGAGGCCAGTGTAGCCAGGGTGAATTGTCATTTTGTATTTTGTGACCCAGAATTCCTTTATGAATCAGCTGCCTTTAAAGCTATGACAGATCTACCAGAACATGCTACGAAACTGATGTGGGGTTTTTGTTTTTGCTAGAGATTTAGAGCTTTAAAAATGAAATACCCTTAATAGAATAAAAAAAGCCCTCAAGGTGGTCAAAATAGATAAAAATGAAACACATACTCACCTGTGTACAAGATAATCCAGTTGTTTTTATAATGATGCAGTTGTAATTTTAAGAAACTTGTTTATAAAAACAAAATTGCATCAGAACACAGTTGGGATTAATATTTTAAAATATGGATGGAACAATGTTAACAGAAAATTTAGAATTATTAAATTCCACTTAAGATAGTATGATAAAATGTGTTAAAATTGAATGTGCACATGGGGAGGAATTGAAAAGGGCTACAGATAATCAAAACATTGATTTGATTTAGGGAGAGGTCTTTCTGAACTTATATCAATGATGTTTATAGTAAAGTAGTTTATACATTTTTTATATGCCACAAGAGAGCAAAAATTAAGAGCTAAATAAATGTAAAAGCCTACCCCCCAAAATAAAACCCATTGCCATCTAGTTGATTCCAGCTCATAGATACCCTGTAGAACAGAGTAGAAATGCCCCATAGAGTGCCCAAGGCTGTACGTCTTCCTTGGAGCAGACTGCTACATCTGTCTCTCAGGGAGCGGCTGATGAGTTCAAACCACTGACTTTCTGGTTAGCAGCCAAATATATCTGCAGTACCAACACTTGTTTGCAAAAACCCTCAAGGGGTCGAACTTTTAGAGTGAAGGTTTTAGGTGAGTGAGGTTTAGGTGCATTGACCTTATTAGAAGCCCACAGATAAGCCTGAATCCTTGGTCAGGCAAGTCTGTGTCTACGATTACTAACCGTGTGACCTTCAGAGAGTCACTTAGCTCCGAATATCGGTTGATCATCTTTCGAGTGGGCATAATGAGTGAGGATTAAAGGAGATGACGCATATATAGTACCTGATAAACACACAGTAATTGGAAGCTAGCTGTATTATCAGAGCGGGGCTGGAGGGGCACCTTGTTGCATAGGCACAATAGAATTATGTTTCCTCCTGTCCTTATGCAGTTTTTCCCAGGGACAATTGTCAGCCCTGCACAGTCATGCAATTTCCCAACTGCCAGTGGGCACAGGCAGTTAAGTCTCGTTAGCAAAACATCTATTTTAACTGTTTTCTTTTCAATTGAACATATGCATCGCTTTTTTTGAAAAAAAAAATAGAATTAGATTTTATGAGTCATTGAAGGACAGAAGTTACTTCCTCCCCAAACTTGCTGTCATGGCCCAGCGAGAACTCAGTTGCGAGGCATGCTGGGAGGCGAGTCAACTAGGAAGCAAGAAAGGACACAGACGGGAGGTGACACCCACTTTTAGAGTGGTCACGGGTAAAGCATCCGCTGAGCCCCCAGAGTGTCCAAGGGGTCCTGATAACTCGGGGGCAGCTCTGGGATAACAGCAGTAGCTAAGGAATCTGACTCTGAGGGTCCAAGGGTATAGCTGCAGGACGCTATGGCAGTTGTTGTAGTCAGAGATGACTGGGTTGCAAGAATAGAGGATCCCATTCCCCACCCTGTTGTTGTTGGGGGCTACCGAGTTGGTTCTGAGTCACACTGACTCTGTGTACAACAGAATGAAGCATTGCCCTGCCAGTCATTACTGTGTTTGAGCCTGTGGCTGCAGCTGCTGTGTCCATCTGTCTCTTCAAGGGTCTGTCTCTTTTTTGCTGACCCTCTACTTTACCAAGCTTGATGTCCTTCTCCAGGCACTGGTCCCTCCTGATAACCTGTCCAGAGTATGTGAGACAGGTCTCACCTTCTTCTCTTCTAAAGAACATTCTGGCTGTACTTCTTGCGACACAAATTTGTTCATTGTTCTGACAGTCCACGATATATCCAATATTCTTTGCCAACACCAGAATTCAAAGGCATCAGTTCTTCTTTGACCTTCCTTATTCATTCTCGAACTTCTACACGCACATGAGTTGGGTGCAAGAACACCAAGGCTTAGGTTAGGCACAACTTAGTCCTGAAAGTATCATCTTTGCTTTTGAACACTTTAAAGCAGTCTTTGGCAGCAGATTTTCCCAGTGCAGTGTGTCATTTGATTTCTTGACTGCTGCTTCTGTGGGCAGTAACTCATGCAAAAAAAAAAAACAAAAAACTGCATTGATGGAAAGAACCCAAAGGCAAAAATACAGCTGGGCCTCACGAGGAACCAGCATGTGTAACTTTACAGCTGCCTAGAATAGATTCCTCTATTTCTTTCTTCTTGCTTTCCTTTTTTCTCCCCGCTTGTGGTCGAGATGGCTTCCTAGCCTCTTGCAATTCACCTCCCCACCAAATTTCCTGAGTTCTAATTCGTGCTCATGAAAAGGAGACTCTGACTGGATCAGTGTGAGTCAGGTGTCCATACCTAGACCAATCCGCTGGCAATTGGCTTCTACTAACTCTGCCGGCGACTTTGAGTAGGGTCATATCTGTAGGGAGGAAATACTGTGGGAAGGTCAGGAAGGAGACACATCTGGATTCCTAGGAGACTAACTGGGTTGATGTAGGATGTGGGCTGCTGCTGCCGGTGTATTGAGATGGCATTCAGTGTTTCCAGGCAGAAGGGGCTGCTGAGAGCTTGACGAGTGTCAAGGCCTTAACAACTACAGTCTCCTGAGGATCTTAAATGCAGGAAGCGAACCAGGAAAGCAACCCAAGCATAGAGTACTGCAACAAGTAGGAACAAACACAGGCTGATTCTCTGCCTCCTGGTTGGTGGCTTTTGTACACTCGTTCCATGATCAAAGGTCCATGAAATTACAAGGAAGGAGATAAACAGGAACATTTCCTCTCTATGTGAAAGCGCAGAGCTGAGAAGACTGGCAAAAATGTTAGAGAGAGATCTCTGGTCAGACTTGAACCTCTAACCGTTTGGTTAGAATCTATTAACCATTAGCTTTATCCAGGACTAGCTGATGCCAACCCATTGCTGTAAGTCAGTTGTGACTCGCACTGACCCTATATGTTAGAGTAGAATTGCCACAAAGGGCTCCCAAGTGGTTAGCAGCTGTAGTTCTCAAGTTCCGAAGAGCCAGAGTTCCAGCTTGTGCAAAGCCAGGCTCTTAACCACAGCACCATGTGACTTCTCTGGAGAAACAATCTGACGAAGAGGACAGCTTACAGATAGGATTGATTCATTGACGAGCCTAGAAAATTATGACGATCACTCAGTAGAACAACTGTTACTTGTAAGCACCTTAGAGTGTGGTCCATGGCTGTAGCCACGCACTTTGCTGTCCATGATGTCTTATTAAACGTGGCAGTGGCAGCCACGTGGGCATCAGGTCGTATCCCGCTGAGGTGGCTTGAAGGAAGACTGGGTATCTCTTTGAGTTCTCTGCCCCGTTCTGGCCTTTCCCAAGTGAACTCTGCTGAGGTCATCCAGCTATTATTTTTAAATCAGGCTATCCTCACACTCACATTCCCAGCTTGGGAAATTTTATCCATTTTGCGTGATGCAGTGGCAGGCAGACAGTTAATTTTCTTTGTTCACTGATTGAATAGGTGAGATAAAGGAGAAGAGGAAGTTAAAATTAAATGAAATCACTTCAAGCTTAGAGGGCAAGGACAACGGTATAATGAAGAATGACTACAGTCATGACGGTTTTGAAGAAGCACTTTGAAAGTTGAGCAGACTGGCTAGTTTGAAGAGAAAGATGGTGAGATTGCCTCTCTGAGCTTTTAATTGGAGTTGACAGTGGAACACCCACATAGAGATGTCCTGTAGCCAGCTGGAGCTGACTAAAGCTCAGGAGAGACAGAGGGGATGGGAACACAAGTCAAGATTCATCAGCCCAGAGGGATGACAGTCGAAGCTTTGAGCTGTGACTTGTCCTCTTTGGAAAACTGGGCAAGTAACAGAGAATGAAACTGGGGTCCAAGCCAATATTCAGTAAATACACCCATGACCGTCGAGTCGATTCTGACCCATAGTAGCCCCATAAGACCGAGTAAAACTGCCCCATAGAGTTTTCAGGGACCAGCTGGTGGATTCAAACTGCTGACCTTTTGGGTTGCAGCCCAGCTCTTAACCATTGCATCACTAGGGATCCATTCACTCAGTAAGTAGTTTCTAATTTTCGTGTAGTAAAGGCCAACAAACAAGTCTTTAAAACCACTGGAAGTGGCTGTAAGACACATCTTTGGAGGCCTTGAAATAATTTTAGAGGAAGAATGGGGTGCAAAGCCAAATTTCAGAGAACTGTGGAGAATAATTACGTAAAAATTGGAGACAGAGAATGAGGACCATTTAATTGACTGAAATCTCGATAGTACATTCTGTGCCTCCACTCCATTTATTTTATCAACTCCTTTTTCAGATTATGATTTGAGCTAGTTGCTCACCTCCTAGCCCAAAGGTTGGCAGTTCAAATCCACAGCTATTCCTTGGAAACCCTATGAGGCAGTTCTACTCTGTCCTTTAGGGTGGCTATGAATCAGAATAGACTTGACAACAAAGGGTTCAGGGTTTTTTTGGGGTTGTTGTTGTTGAATTGGTTGTTGATTTTTTAATACCAAGATTCTGAGTTTTTTGAAGGCAGGACCTGTGTCTTACCCATCATTTTTTCCCCCTTAACACCTGATGAGATGTATTCACACGGTAGCCACAACAATGGACTCAAACGCGAAGATGGCACAGGACTGGGCAGTAATGTCACTGTGTTACAGGTAAGGTAGCCACGAGTTGGAGCTGCCTTGGTGGCAGTATCACTTGCACACAACAAACTCTCAGTTCAATGCTATAGTTCTTTTCTAAACTCAAGATTGGCTCTCACTTGCCTCTTGAGGTGTTTTCCAAATTTTGGTATCTTCCATTGTGGGGTAGGAGATGAATTTTGGTGGTAACTGGACAAATATGTCATCTAAGAGATCGACATAACCAAACCAGACTGGATACAGCATGGTGATGATGGATTTCAGATATATTTTTCATTTGGCACAGTGTCCATTTGCAACTTTAGTATGAAGCTTAAAATTTTCAAAAATTGTATTTAAGTAAAAGAAGTAAATTAATAAATGTAGGGAGCAGTAAACGTTAGTAGAGGAGGCAGGCAGACATGGTAGGAACCTTGAAACTGGTATATGAGGTGACTGGATTTGGGGTCTAGAACTTCGTGTATCGTAATCTGATCCGACCTACTTGACAGTTTTCCGGTCTCATTTGACTTTGTATAATCTACTCTCTCTAGCAATAATAGCCGTAAATCCAGGGAATGTTAGTGGTATTTTTCACAATGCACACTAAAATAAACACAAAACTATAAAGGTAAAAGCATATGTACCTACATTCCTTCTAAAATCATCTCCCACTCCAACTGGGGAAACATCACCAGTTACCGTTGAGTCATTTCCAACGCATGGTGATCCCTGCTGCGTCACAGCAGAACTGCACTTCTTAGTTTTGTTTTTTTTTAATAATAATTTATTGTATTGTTGTTGAGAATATACACATCAAAAACATACATCAATTCAAGTTTCTGCGTGTACAGTGTAGCGACACTGATTGTATTCTTTGAGCTATGCGGTGATTCTCACCTCCCCTTTCTGAGGTGTTCCTCCTCCATTAAACATACATTCCCTGCCCTCTCCTGTTTCTTGCTAATCTGGAGTTGCTGTTGGCAACTGTTGATCCCATATAGATAGATCTTTAAAAACCACAGAGCTCAAGGTGGATGTTCTTTTTAGTTAAACCGAAGTATTGTTTGGTTTTAAAGAAGATTGCAGGGAATATTTTTGGCTTAAGATTTAAAGATTTTCTCCAGGCAATAATTTCAGGGGGTCCAGCCTCCCCAGATCCAGAAAATCTGGATTCCGTGAGAATTTGAAATTCTACTCTGCATTTTCATCAGTTTGATCCGTAAGACTTTCAGGGGTTGATAGTTAGGAAGCAGATCACCAGGCCTTTCTTCTAAGTGTCTCTGGATGGACTCAAACTACCAGCTTGGCCAGCAGCAGAGCACATCAGCTGTTATACTACCCAGGGAGTCTTGGAAACATGACCATTTGGAAGTTTATCTAATTTTCCCACTAAGTCTGGGGGAATCCTTTTTGAGTTCCTTAGATTATTCACAGCGGTATCTCTGGCACGGAGAATAGTGGCTGGCAGAGAATGGGCATCATTAAGTGTTTGTTCAGAAAATGAAAGGACAATGAGATGCCAACCATCATGTTTAATAGCTGGGGCAGTGGTGTGCCTAAGCCAGATGCAGTGAAGTTCAAAGGTGATAGATTTCAGGGCTTCCTTGCCTAGGTAGCAGCAGAAACAGATCTCAGAACATCGCGTTACCCACAGTGGAACCATCCCCTCGTGCTGGAATTCTGACTAATGAGTTTGAGGGGCAGGCTGAGTTCTTCCCAGCAGAAAGCAAGCAAGTGAAATCTCTCCCTCACTTTCTTCTTTCTCTCTGGCCGATGCCATCTGCTAGTTTTAAAAATAATTTTTAAAAGCAAGTGTTTTGGTTCTCTTCAACGTGAAGCAAAGGCAGATGCTATTTCAGGGCTTGTTTTCTATCAAAAAAAAAAAAAACCCAAAGAGCCAGGTGCTGGATGTCGGCAGCTCTGACTTACTGTTTCCCCTCTGCCACCAACTCTTACGTGACCTTTCTGCAGTCCTCATGTGCAGCCCTCTTATGCCTCCTATGGAAGGGACACAGTAGTGATCATTCCTCCTCTGTCTCTGCCTTCACTGGGGACGTTGAGAGGCTGAAGTGTAATGTCACTCTGAGAAAGCCCTTTGACATTACAGAAGGAAAGGGGTTAACTTACGCTCCTCCTCTGCTACCTGCCAGCTTCTGTCTGGAGGTGGGACTGTTCTCCCCTCCCGGATAGGAAACTCTCCTGAGGGGAGGACACAGCCACACATCCATAGACTGTCTAGCACAGATCTTTGCATGTAAGACATGTTCACTGGAGGCAGCATAAGGTAGAGATAAAGAGTGCAGATGCTGGAATCTGACCGACGGGTTAAAATCCTGGCTGCGACTTACCAGCTGCATGACCTTCAGCAAGTTATTTAACCTTTCTGTGCCTCAACTGGCATATATTTGAAAGGAAAAGCATAGTGGTAGTATATTTTTTATGCAAATAACACGTGTCTTCTGTGTTTTCTGGCTGTGCTCTGCTGCTGCAAGTTATTTGCATAAGCTCACTGTGCTTATTATTATTTTTTTTTATGATAACATGTGGAAGAAGATTGGCATGGCGGCCTTTATGAGGGTTCTTCATAGGAGGAGGGCATTACCAGCAAACAGATGCAGAAGGTGCACTCTGTGTAAAATCACAGCACTTGCTGTATCGGGTTGTTTGCCAAGCCAAGTGCCGTGGATTGAGTTGTTTAGAGAGATAATAGATTAAAGCCCATATTGCCACAGAGCTGACTCTGACTCAGGACAACCCCATATGTGTCACAGGAGAACTGTGCTCTCTAGGGTTACACAGTGCCTGTCACCTAGTCGGTACTCCAAAGGTGGTAGCTTTATTTCTTTATTGCAGTTACTATAATTATTAGGCATGCAATACATGTTTGACAAATAAACATACGTATATGGAAACTCTGGTGGTGTAGTGGATTAAGTGCTACACCTGCTAACCAAAACATCAGCGTTCAAATCCTCCAGGTGCTCCTTGGAAACTCTAGGGGGCAGTTCTACTCTGACCTACAGAGTCGCCATGAGTCGGACCTGACTCGACAGCAGTGGCTTCATTTTTTTGTAAGATGCAGTTCTCTGAGCTATCAGGAAAGCTTTTTTTTTTTTTAATGATGGCTTAAATGTATACTGTGTGGCTAACCTCGTGCTTGATACTTTATGTATATCTTCCCTTAAAGTACTCTATGTGACAGACCTAGAAAAAAACAACTAAACCTTTTGCCATCAACTGAGTTCCAACTCATAGCGACCCCATAGACAGGGTAGAACTGCCCCCATAGAGTTTCCACGGAGTGTCTGGTGGATTTGAGCTGCCAATCATTTGGTTAACACCAATAATACTTAACCACTACACCACCAGGATTGCCAGGACAGATTTAAGGATGCCCAATTTACATGCAACAACAAAAGTGGAGATCACTGGGGTTAAGTAACTGCTTGGTGTTGCACAGCTAAAAAGGAATAGGACAAGACCTCAAGTCCTATGTTGATTTCATAGCTGGAAACTTTGCCTAACATGTCACTAGCCTGCCACTCCAGCTTCTGGTCGTGTAGCCCAGCACAGCGGCTTGATAGATCTTAGCAGCAAACCAATATAAGCTATGCGTTTTATGTTGCAAGCCAGTCATATCTATACATAATATAACTAAAATACATGTTTCACGGCACAAGACTTACTGGTGCCCTGTGCAAGTTATTCTGATCCTTTCCATTCCATTCTTTTGTTGTTATTGTTGAGTGTGAGTCACCAAGTTGTTTTAAAAATTTACTAATAAGACATCACTTGTAGTCAGAAAACTAGTAAACCAAAAAAACCCACTGCTATCAAGTTGATTCTGGACAGGGTAGACCTGTCCCATATGGTTTCCAAGGAGCAGCTGGTGAATTTGAACTACTGGTCTTTGGGTTCTTAACTCTGCACCACCAGGGCTCCTTAAAAGCCAGTGGCCTGGTTTAAACAAGCAGTAGTAACAGGGCAGCGTACTGATTTGTAGCTCTGAGCACTGCTCATTTTATCTGAGCTCCTTGGTCAGTTAGAGCTAAAGGCGGTTGACTGTATTATGAATGTTTAACAAATAGAGATTTTGAGGTTCCAGGATAATAAGGTGGTCTTCAAGCCCACCCATCTAGAATAGGTGGAGCCGAGACTTCAGTTCCCATCTTCTGACCCCACAGCTGGTGCGATGGAGGTCTGCTACCTCTGCTGCCTTCTGGGGTCACTCATTCATTTCATTAGTGTTTGCTTGGGCCAGGCACTGTACTGGGTTCTCGGTGCATGTTGTAAACCAGTTTGACATGATTTCTGGCTTTATGCAGCTTTCAGTCATACTTGGCTTTAAGTCATTTCTTTCAGGGTGAAAAAGTCCTTGTAATGGCCCGTGAGGGCCTCTATGACCTGTTCCTTGATTCTCTCTGACTTCATCTCCTTAGCCTGTCTTCTTCCCTCCCTCCTTCCTTTCCTCCTCTCCAATGATACCACCTCTTCTTGGTTCCTAAAGCACATCAGGCATTCTGCAACCTCAGGGCCTTTGCACAGGCTGTTTCCTTTGCTTAATGAGCTCTTCCTTGAGGTGTCTACATAGTTAACTCTAACTCCAACACGTTTTTCAGGTCTCCTGCAACATCTCCTTCTCAGTAAGGCTTGTCCTGACCACTTTATTGAAACGGAAACCTTTTTCTCCCATCCTGTCCGGTCCAAACTTATTTTACTCTGTTGTTTTTTTGTTTGTTTTATAGCACTTACTACTTTTTAACATTCTATATAATTTACATTTTTTTAGTTATATCTAATGTTTATCTTTTTTATCTGTCTCCCCCTCTAGAATGAGAAATGAAGGCAGGGATTTTTGTTGGTTTTGTTTATTGGTTTGTCTTCAGCACCTGGTACTCAGCATGACTCTATACATGTACATATATTTTAATTAATGAATGAGTGCATAAATGGGTGAAATCAACCACCCAGTTAAATAGATAATTACCAATTATGACAAGCAGTCAAGGGAAAAAACATAAGTAGCCACGAAATAGTGCAACAGCCACACCTAATTTAGATTGGGATGGGTTGACCCCCCAAAAAACATTGCTGTCAAGTTGATTTCAACTCATAACAACCCCATAGCACAGAGTAGAACTGCCTCATAGGGTTTCCAAGGAGCAGCTGTGGATTCAAAGTACCGACCTTTTGGCTTGTGGTCTAAGCTGTTAACCCCTGTGCCACTAAGGGTCCTGGGATGAGTTAGAGAAGAAGTGATTTTTTTTTTTAAGCCTGAAAACATGAGGGACTTCTGCTCCCTGCAGTTTAGCCAGTGCAGACCCTGTGCTTGCAAACCAAAGGCGTATAGCACAAGGGAGTGATTATACCCAGCAGAGTCTCTGAGAAGAGGTGAACAATTCATTCATTCATTCATTCAGCAAACACCTTTTGAAGAGAGGATAGAAGGCAGGTGGCACAGTAGGTGCCGCCCAGGGACTGTCGCATACCATACGTCTATCCCAATTCACCTTGGCAACAACCGTGTGGTTCTGCTGTTATCACTGTCTCACAGATGGGGACATCCAGGTGTTAAACAACTTTTCCAAGTGCACTTAGCAGAGTTTAGTTTCCAAATAAAATCCCCTGTGGCACCAAACCCATGCTTTTTCAGTCTCTGGGCACCCACCACGTGCTAATTGTGGTAGCAGAACTGGGGCTTGAACACACAAGGACATAGCCCCTCACTTGAAGAAGCTGACAGCCTTTCTTGGAAGACATGTTGAAAAAAATGCCCCGAATGTGGTATAGATTTTTTTTTACTGCCCCAAATTCTTTTACTCTTAGAATTGTCCTTGTAGACCACTGTTTTCAAACTTTGATCATTCGTGTGTTTCTTTGTTTTGTCCTCTCCCACAGGCACTGTGTTATCTATTGCTGACTAACAAATCACCTCACCTCAACCTTTATGGCTTAAAACAGTAATAGGCATTTATTATCTCATGTTTTACGTGGGTCAGAAATTCAGCAACGACTTTCCTGGGTGATTCTGCATTGAGACACAGAGCCCTGGTGTGTGGTCGGTAAACATTTGGCTGCTAATGGAAAGACTTGAACCCACCAGCTGCTCCATAGGAGAAGGATGTGGCATTTGGCTTCTGTAAACATGACTGCCTTGGACACTTTCTGGGGCAGCTCTCCACTGTCTTACGGGATCACTGTGTGTCAGAATCAACTTGACAGTGACGGGTTTTTAGTTTGTTTGTTTTGATCTGGGTTGGTGAATTGGAGTCTCAAGTGAAGTTGTAGGTAGGATGCCTGCTGGGAGCGTAGTCATCTGAAGGCTTGACCAGGGCAGACAAATCTGCTTCCAAGATGGTCCAGTCATATGGCTGGTGGCAGGGAACCTGAGTTCTATGCCACATGGACCTTTCTTTAGTGCTACTTGAGTGTTCTCCTGACTTGGCAGCAGACTTTCTCCCGAGTGAGTGATCCAGCACAGAGCAAAGTGGAAACTCATGTCTTTTACAACCTAGTCTCAGAAATCATACGGTCATTTTCACAATACCCAGTTAGTTACACAAGTTAGTTCTATTCAGTGTGGTAAGAGACTGTGCAAAGGCCTGAATGTCGGGAGTGACATTCACTGGGCAGCCATCGTGGAGTTGGACTACCACTGCTGCCTAACCAGTGGCCGTCACGTTAGATTCCCACTCATGGCAACCCCACGTATGTGAAAGTAGAACTGTATACCTCATTGCTGAGTATCACTATCAAAGTACTCCCCTTGGGAAGCCATGCACCAAAGCCAGAGCCTAGTCCACCCTTCAGAGCAATTTGAGAACCCTTTCTGGAATGTCCTTTGTGCACAGTGGCATGGTGGCAAGTTCACAAACTTAACTGTATAGTTGTCCATGAGGGAGATTTTAGCCAGTAAACAAATAACTGTATTGGAACACCCTCCCTGCTCACTTGATCTGGCCTCCAGTGATTTTTTCTTGACCCAAAGATAAAGGAAATATTGAAAGAAAGACATTTCGATGACTTTCATGACATCAAGGGTAATACGACCACAGCTCTGATGGCCATTTCAGAAAGAGTTCCAAAATTGCTTTGAAGGGTGGACTAGGCTCTGGAGTCAGTTCCTAGCTTCCCAAGGGGAGTACTTCAAAGGGAACTGTAGTGATCTTCAGCAAGGAGGTATGTAGCACTTTTTCTGGGATGAGTTCATGGACATAGTGGTCAGACCTCGTAGACATCAGGCCTTTCTTCCAAGGGTCTCTGACTGGCTTAGAACTGCCAGCCTTTCTGTCAGGGGCTGAGTGCATCAATCATTCATACCACCCTGGACTCCACCCTTGCTACCTACTGCCTGTGATGTTATTTACTTTGGATTTTCTACTTCTTTTTCAAATTAGCCATGTTTTAAACAATACTGCCCATTAAGCCACAGAATAATGTGCTGATTATATTTTTCCAGTACAAACTAATGTAAATTTATAACTATTAATTAACAGGATTTATTCATGCACCATCTCAGCTCTGTTGCAGACATCCAGTGACACAAATATTACATTTGGGGAAACATGGGGCCTGGCCAGTACGGGCCACCTGGGAGTCCTGGTTGTTCTGACTGTAAATCTCAAGATATTCTGGGCTTCCTGTTTGGAGCCTGGGAAACTGCAGGATGCTGATTCTGCCGTTTGTTCCTCTTCTTCCAGGACCGCCTGTACTTTGTGATGGAGTATGTGAACGGGGGTGACCTCATGTACCACATCCAACAAGTTGGCCGGTTTAAGGAGCCTCATGCCGTGTACGTGGAACCTGTGCTGTGTTCTTTGGATAAATTGGGTTGCTTGTTAGTGCCTTTGGGTTTTAAGGCAAAGCCAAGCCAAGAAAACCCTGGTGTTGTAGTATTCAGTGCTACGAGTGCTAGCTGTAAGGTTGACAGTTCAAATCTGCCAGGCAGTCGCTGGAAACCCTATGAGGGCAGTCCTGTTCTGTCCTGTAGGGTCACTATGAGCTGCAATTGACTCGACAGCAGTGGGTTGGGTTGGGTTGGGTTTGGGGGGGTGCGCTTTCTCATGGGAAAGGTACAGCCAGGAGAGAAGGGTATAGTGCTTGGTATGGGGATACATCTTTCTTTTCTGCCACCAATTAACAACGTAATGCTCAAAAACCACAGCTACTTCTTTATCTCTTTCTTGCCTTTGACTCTTTGAGGAAGCCCCTTCTTTGGGGATTGTCTCTGTAGATTGTGTTTGTTTATTTGCTATATTTATTGGGAGCCTATTAGATCCTAGGAGCCCTGGTGGCACAGTGGTTCAGAGCTCAGCTGCTAACCAAATGGTCGGCAGTTTGAATCCACCAGATGCTCCTTGGAAACCATATGAGGCAGTTCTGCTCTGCCCTGTAGGGTTGCCACGAGTCAAAAGTCACTTGATGGCAGTGGGTTTGAGGTTTTTTTTTTTTTTTTTTGGTCGTTGTTTGCTGTATCACAGACCCTAAGTGCTGAACAAACGTGGTCTTGTTTAACCCTGAGCACAACCCTGGGAGGTAGATATTTTCATCTCTACTTTATAAACGAGGAAACTGAGGTTCACGGTGTTTTGGAAATTTGCTCAAGAGCACAGAGCTAGTGGGAGGCAGACACAAAATTCTGACCGATTTCTTCTGCCCACATTCTCTGTTGTACCCCACACTCCCCGTCCAGTGCCTTCACTCCGGGGAGATGAAGGGCCACAATGCACCCTCACTGTGCCTTGTGACTCTGGGATGGGGAGACAATGCCAGATTTGTGACAGTGTGTTTCCTGCACTGAGTCCACTCTTCCCATCCTACCTTCCCTCCACAGAGCAGCCAGAATCTCCTCTTTTTAGAACATAGATCCCATCACGTTCCTGCCCCTGGCTACCTGCCTCCTCAGAACCCGGCTGACAAAGAGGAATATAGCAGCTCATAGGAGTGAATAACAATAACCTCTCCTAGGGAGTGCGCCAGGATTTTTCTGCCTGTCCAGAAAGCCACTGGGGATCTTGTAGGACCCCAGTCCTTCATCACAGATGCTTGCTGCCTCTTTTCTCCCACCTGCCGAGGTTGTGAGCCGCACTAGGTCCTGGCCAGGTCAGCATTCTTGTGTTTCTGATCAAGCCATTAGCTTAACTCAGCACAATCCCCCTGGGAACACAGGGCTGGCTCTTCTTTGACTTCTACTGACTAATTGACCCCAGGCCTTCATTCTTTTACCACATATGACATATGATCAGGACAGTTGGCAGAGTTCCCTGACGCCTTTCTCTGACTTTGTGGTATAACTGGGGTTCCTATTTCTCTTACCTTCTTTCTATCTGGACCTTCATTATGAGCTTTATAGAGATTCTGTTTCCAGTCCTTTTACCATTCATTAGCTTTATAACTTTCCCAGCAAAAAAAATAAAACCCATGATGCTGTCAAGTTGATTTCAACTCGTAATGACCCCATAGGGGTAGGGATTCCTCATGGAGTCTCTAAGGAATGGCTGCTCGATTCAAACTGCTGACCTTTTGGCTAGCAGCTAAGCTCTTAAGCACTGCATCACCAGGCCAAGTTATTTTATTTACTTTCTTTTTAATTTTACTACACTTTAGCTGAAAATTTACAGCTCAAGTTAGTTTCTCATTCAGAAATTTACACCTGATTTGTTTTGTGACATTGGTTGCAATCCCTGCAATGTGTTAGCGCTCTCCCCCTTTCTCCCCTGGGTTCTCCATATTCAGTTGTCCAGTTTTCCTGCCCGTGCTGGCCTTTCCATCTTTGCTTTGGGGCAAGTGTTGCCCATTTGGTTTTATGTGCTTTGTTGAACTAAGAAGCACGTTCCTCACATACTGTACTGTGTGTTTCATAGGGCTGTCCAATCTTTGACTGAAAGGTAGACTTCGAGAGTGGCTTCAGTTCTAAGTTAGCAGAGTACCTGGTATCTGAAGGCCAAGTTATTTTATCTTGCTAAGCCTCAGTTTTCTCATTTGAGGAAAGTACTGAGTCAATTCCAACTCACAGAGACACTAGGACAGAGTAGAGCTGACCCATAGGGTTTCTGGGGAGCATCAGGAGAATTTGAACTGCTGACCTTTTGTTTAACAGTTAGGCTCTTAACTACTATGCCATCAGGGCTCCCAGGGAAGAACCCAAACTGAAAAAAAAACCAGTGCCGTGGAGTTGATTCCAACTCAGCATCATAGCAACCCTATAGGACAGGGCAGAACTGCCCGGTAGAGTTCCCAAGGAGCATCTGGTGAATTTGAACCACTAGCCTTTTTGTTAGCAGCTGCAGCATTTAAAACGCTACCCTACCAGGATTTTCCACTGAGAAACAAGGTGGGTGATAATTGAATCTCCTCATAGGATCATTATAAAGACTAAATCAGAGTGCCGAAAATTATGGCAGGTGGTTATAATTATTAAACTATAATTTCCCATCCAGTCTTTCGTATCCTGTAGGCTCTATCCCCTTACAGAGTCCTGAATCTCTGCCTTTCCCAGATCGTCTTTATGACAACATTGTAGTTCTCACGATCAGCCTCAGCCATCCATCCACTCAGTGTTTTAGGGAATACATGACTGACCACCAGTGGTGGGACTTAAATGACTCCTGCCTACTTCTAAACTGCATAGAATTCTAAGACTCACTATATGTACAGTATCCTTGAGTATTCTGTTGCTTTTTCTTGAGAAGTTTTAAAGAAAATTTTTTTTTCTTAAACATTTTTCAGATTCTACGCTGCTGAGATTGCCATTGGGCTGTTCTTCTTACAGAGTAAAGGCATCATTTATCGGTAAGCAAGCGCTGCTGTGCTTTCCATCTCCCCATTCGCCTGGCTCCTCCTTGCCTGTCTCTAACCACGCTTAAAATTAGAATCTGCGGTGGGGGAGGAATCCTCCAGTACTAACTTGGGCATGTGTTCTGCCAGGCAGCGTCGCCCACTGCCCTGGCAAAGTTTGGGCAGCTCTGTATGTCGGTAGAAAAATCTCAGTGGCCTTGGCCACTGGTGACGGTTCAGAATCCTCAAACATGAGGCTGTTTGCTCTAAGAGAAAGAGGCTCACCACTGGGGGCAGTCACAGTACCTCTGCGTCTTGCCCACGGACCCCACACCTGGAGGGTCAGGCCAGGAATCTTGGCTGGTAGAATGTGTTAGATCACATTATTAGGAAACATTTTTGTTCTTATTTGCTGTGTAAGTACAACTTGAAAGTGGTTCTTTGAGCCGCTCACCTGAGAGACAGGATTAAGTTCGGGAGTTGGCATTTGCCGGTTTTGGGAGGAGCGAGTGTATGATCATAGCTGTCTGAGTCATACCATTTATATTCCATGCAAGGCCAGCTATGGAGCCCGAGGCTGCTATTTGTCAGTTAGACCAGGATATACAATCCTCTTCATGGCTCTGTGAATGCCAGTGGCATAGTCAGCACCGGTTGGGACTGATTTGTTATGCAAGAAAGACTGTCAGGGTTGTGGGGCTTCCCCACTCCACTTGATGAGAACAAGAATCTGTTTCAAAGACGATGAAAAGCCATACAAACTCATTTCATTCATTTGAAAAAGATTGATCAATGCCTACTATGTGTACCTATTGTGTCATGATGTGACATCATATTTGGTAGGGGGTAAGTCTTCAAGGAGATAAAGTGATACAAGAGCAGCACTAATGGACTCCAGCCTCGTGGAGACGGTGTAGGATTGGGCAACAGTTTGTTCTATTACACACAGGGTCACTGTGAGGTGGAGCTGACTAGTGGGCAACTGAAAACAGTGACTGTGTGCTCAGTGCTGTTCTAAGGGGGTGGGGACACAGCAGGGAGCAAAACAGACAAAACTCCCACCCTTGAGGAGCTTATATTCTAGAGACAGGAGAGAGATGAATAAATCCTACAAGTATACAGACTGTCAAGCGGTGACAAGTGCTGTAGAAAATCAAGCAGGTAAGGGGTTGGTGGGGGCCGTCGCGACACAGTGGCTAAGAACTTGGCTGCTAACCTGAAAGTTGGCCATTCAAATCCACCAACTGCTCTCTGGAAACCCTATGGGTCAGTTCTGTTCTGTCCTGCAGGGTTACTATGAGTCAGAATCAACTTGACAGCACTGGACTTGGCCAAGGGGCTGGTGTGTGCTGGGAATGTGGATTCCTCTCATGCTGTAGAGAGCATGGAGAAGAGGGGCTGGGGGTCTAGGGATGACCTGGGAGCCTTGAGTCTCCTGCTGCTACTGACAGATATGGGACTGTATTGATTTCCCTGGCTGCCATAGCCAAGTACCATAGATTGCTAGCTTTGAACAATAGACATTTAGTCTATTGTTCAATGGTTCTCAGGACTAGAGATGCAAAATCAAGGCACAGGCAAGGCAATCCTCTCTCTGAAGGCTCTAGGGAAAAATACTTTCTTGCCTCTTCCCAGCTTCTAGTGGCTTCTGACATTCTGGACATTCCTTGGCTTGCAGCTGAATCACTCCAGTCTCTGCCTGCATCTTCATATGGTGTTCTTCCCTGTGTATCTGAGTCTTTGTGTCCTCTTCTGTTCTAAGGATGCCACTCATACTGGATTAGAGTCCATCCTAATCCTGAATGACTTCATCCTAATTAGTTATATCTGCAAAGACCATATTTCCAAATAAGGTCACAATTTGAGGTTCCTGGTGGACCTGAATTCTGGGGGACACTATTCAGTCCAGCTAGAAGCCCTGGTGGCATAGTGGTTAAATGCTTGGCTGCTAACCCAAAGGTTGCTGGTTTGGGCACACCCACTGCTCTGCAAAAGAAAGATGTGATTGCTTGCCTCCATAAAGATTTGCAGCCTTGAAAACCCTCTGGGGTTGTTCTGTATCATATAGAGTTGCTATGAGTTAGAATTGACTTGATAGCAATGGTTTTTTTGGATTAACCCAGTAGAGAGACTAAAAGACACACAGAGATTAGCCCTAGTGGTCTCAAGGCAGATAGTAGAGGTGAGGTTGTGAGCACTGGAGAGGTGGATGGGGGAAGGTGGGACCTTGCCAGAAGTCTGCGGATTCCTGGGACTTTTTTCTTTCCTTGAAGTGGTGGTACAAAACCTAGTAGGGAGAGTATCTCATCCTGAGCACACACGTTCTCCATCTATTCCTTGGTAATGCGGGGATGAAGGTCAGGATGAAGTCCTAGTGAGGGCAGAGAAACAGAGAGAATCATAGTAATGTAAACTTACAATAGTGTGATCATTCTACCTCTGCATGTCCTCGGTGAACATGTATCACCGTGTGAGCATGCAACGGAATATGTGAGTCCCCTGTTGACTTTGACAGAAAGTGTCTTGCACACTGATGTGATTCTGATGTTGAGTGGTACACATTATGTTCCAAATGACATGACCCCTGAATTCCTGGAGCCAAGATTTGGGGTCATCACCACTCATGACTTAAGAATAGGGCAGATTATTTCTTCAAAGAAGTATTAAAATGCTGTTTCCACAAGACGCTAGAGTAGGCACAGACCTCAAATGGCCGTCACCCAGTCAGGATGACTTAAGGGACAGATCTGAGTTACACAGCAGATCTCCTTACATCTCTGTAAACAGAACTCCCCTGTCTTCTTTTAGAACCAGTGAAGTCTGGTCCATGGACCGTCCCCACTCACTGGTTCTGAAACACCAAGTGTTGACAGTGGAGAAGGTATTCAGGAAGGAGGAAGTATGTTGCTACAGGAATGATTCAGTACAGAGGGAACATGCAATGACTTCCCCAAATACCAAACCCTCTTAACCAACGCAGATGGAGATAAAATACTGCCTACCACATGTCCTTTAGCTTCAGCTCCGTTGTCACCTGCTTAGTGAGGTCTTCCCTGACATCCTGTCTCAAGTGACTTCCCCCAGCACTGTCAGGCTTGTCATCCTCTTTATTCTCTTCATGCTGCCTATCAGAATCTGTAACATTCATGCTTATAGATAATTTGGATGCTGATTAATTATCTCCTTCCCTGCACTAGAATTTGGCCTGAATAAGATGAGATGCTTGCCTTGCTTGTTCACAGCTATAGACAGGTATGCATTACTTAACATCCAGGATAAGTTCTGTGAGATAGAACATTCTGTGATTTGGACGTGGTGTGAACATCATATTGTATCCACAACAGAGATGGGCAGGACGATCACTGGTTGGCTTGGAACCCTTGCTGGGTCACCGCTATCCTGAGGGGCTGCGTGAAAACTTTGGCTCTGCTGCTGGTGCTGTGTGGTCCCTACTTGCTTTCCGAGAGTTGTGCCCGGACCCCCCTGTCCAACAGGGTGCACAGTGACAGTGCGATTGCCTCTTGGCCTTGCTGTACCATCAACTTCATTCCCTTCTTTCCTCTCTGCCTGCCATCCCCATCTCTCCTAATGGGCTTTCAAATCTGCCGGGCCTGCCTGCCCCAGCCTAGACTGCTTCCAGCAGGCACCACCGCAAGTGATGCTTTGACCTTGGGCCTGGCTGTCATGTGCAAGGTGCCCCTGCTGAGTGGGGCAGTGGCCTTAGTGGGGCATTCCCCTCAGTGGCTCCAGCAATGTCTGCACAGTCTCTGCCGGAGGAAGGCATGGTGGGACAGGCGGCTGTGGATGGGCAAAGTGACTCCCTCCCCTTGCCACCCCAAGGTCAGAGCGATCTGAGGACCTAGCGAGCTCATGAGAGACAGATCACATCTCCCTGCTTAGCAAAGTACATCCACTAGTCTCCTACGTCCATTCTCCAGTCAGGAGAACCTTGTAGGACCACTGATGTATATGAGGACTGACAAGTTCATGAACTCATTGTTGAATATCACTATGATCACCTTCAAAGTAATTCCCTTGGAAAGCTATGCACCAACATCAGTGCCCAGTTTACCCTTCAAAGCAATTTTAGAACTCTTTGTCTGGAATGGCCATCAGAGCTGTCATCATATTACCCTTGATGTCCTGAATGTCATCAAAATGTCTTCCTTTCAATATTTCTTTTATCTTAGGGAAAGAAAAAAGTCACTCGGGGCCAGATCAGGTGAGTAGGAAGGGTGTTCCAATACAGGGATTTGTTTAATCCCCCTCACAGACAACTATACAATTAAGTTCATAAACTTGCCACCATGCACAATGGCCATTCCAGAAAGAGTTCCAAAATTGCTTAGAAGGGTAGTTTAGGGGCTAGTGTCGTTGTGTAGCTTCCTGAGGAGAGTACCTGGAAGGTGACCATAGTGATATTCAGCGATGAGGTATGTAACACTTAGAACAATTAAGTTTGAAGACTCAGTTGTCAGGACCTTGTATGTGGTGGGAGTTGCCTCCAAGGCGTTAAGTGACACATACCTGTACCTAACTCCATGCATATTGCCTGTCACGTGGTAGATGCACAACAGATACTTTTTAACTAAAAGAATAAATGGAAGGTTCTGGTTCATGCTCTGAGGAACTAGCCTCAGAGACCTTGAAACATTTGGAATTAAATAAGGTTCTCTCAGGTTTTTTGTTTGTTTGTTTTTAATTTATGGTCTTCAGAGACATGGAAAGAAAATAGTTTTGTGAAAAATACATATTCCTTCCAAATAAAAGGGTCCTTACATTACAACGGTGAGCTCTTAGCAGTGTGGATTCAAGAAGCCTGTATAGACACCCTGCTCTTTGCTCAGCTTTCTGTGGATCTGTCTTCCCAGAGATGCTATTTCGTCACGTCATAGTTTATGCTATAGAAAAAGAAAGAGAGGTTTGTGGACTCTTGTTTTGTCTCCCTGCTGGTTTGTAAGCTGTTGGAGCAACAGCTGGTTTATATTCACCTCTGTGTCCACACTGAGTCCCTGGGTGGTTCCGATGATCACCACTTGGCTGTTCACCAGAAGGTTGGAGGTGTGAGTCCTCCTATAGGCGGGTTCTTTCAAAAGAAAGGCCTGGTAACCTGCTTCTGAAAACTCCATAGAGCATGGTCCTACTCTGACACGTGTAGGGCATCTGGGAGTGACAGCCAGCTCTAGACAACAGGACTTGTATGTCTGTCAATGTACTCCCACAGCACCCAGGATAGAGCTTTTGCACGTAATAAGTGGCTGCTGGTTGACTTTAATTAAATCATTTGAGCATTTAATTAAATCCCCAATGCTTTTGTCTGTGGCAGTGACCTGAAACTTGACAATGTGATGCTGGATTCTGAGGGCCACATCAAGATTGCGGATTTTGGCATGTGTAAGGAAAACATCTGGGATGGAGTGACAACTAAGACGTTCTGTGGTACTCCAGACTACATTGCCCCTGAGGTGAGAGCCGAGGGCCCTGGTACAAGTCCCTGCCACGCTGATGTCTTTCTCGATGGCTGTGTTGGAGCTGGGAAGGGTAAAGGGTGGTACCTGGCAAGAAAACCTCAGGCTGGGCCTTATCCTGTGCTCCACAAGCATCATTTCGCGATCACACATGCAAATTGACTAAGCATGCATCCAGAAGCTCAGGCCCAAAATACACCAAGGTTTGGGAGAAAATTTAAATAAAACTCCAAAGAACCATCCACCACACATCAGTAAATTCTTTTGTTAAGCTGCCGCTGCTCATAGCCATCTGATACCTTCTCCTGAGTACGATACTGAAAGGTTTGTTAGGTGAGGGAGGAGCAGAGAGAGAGAGAGAGAGAGATCCCCTGGGCTAACATAGGATTTGTGTATTGGTAGGTATGTAGTAGCTATGATGAACTCTGGAACATTCAGAATTTTGCTTTCCTGTGACAAAGATTTAATCATAGTGCCTTGTGTCCCTTCCCAGAGGAGACGGTCAGTTGCAGAGTGGATTTTCCCAGTGCATTATGGTACAGTCAGTTGTGCCAGATGATAGCTTCATTTTTTTATCTGAACCGATGCATGGAAAGGTAAAATTTTACAGTCTGCTACTGGAGAGCTTTTTTTCAGGTGAGACACTGAGCTTTTGGCACAGAGTCTTGGAAATGGACATTCTAGAATTTCTTGTTTCTCGACTGTTAGTCTCTCAGTTTTTAGCACTGGTCGTGGAAAGCCCCAGGTGATGAAATGAGCCAGCACACAGTTTACAGCCTGTGGGCTCTTTTCCTGAAGCGGTTCATCTTCTAGGTCCCTAGTTCACACGCATGAGTGGAAAGATATATATTCACGGTGTTTCACAGTAATGCTATATTTTTTTATTATGATTGAGTAAAAATGCACATTCCCGTATAAATTTGCATGCCCGCCTATATGCAGCTCCCACTGCTCTCTCTGCCTGCTGACAGCACACTCTTCCTCTCCACTCCATACATGCCTTATCCTCCCAGCAATCTCCTATCCCCTCGTCTCCACCCACTCCCCTGCCTCCAGTAAGAGGTCAGCAACATCCTATGGATGCATAGAAGCGTAAAGTGCACATATGATATGGTCACTCTGTGTCACCAAGTCCAGTCTGTTCCTATCCGAAAAGTTGGTCTCCATCATGATTTATGGGCAGGGGCAGCATCAGGGCCAGGGGCTATGCTCCCAGGGCAACTCTGAGGCACTGGGACCATCAACTGCAGTCTTTTAGTGGAGATCTCAGGGTGCCCTCCTTTTTATTCTTGTGTTGCCAGTGAGACTCAACTTTGTGAGGTCCATCACAGCTATCACTGGTGGTGGCTGGGCACCATCTGGTTCTTCTGGTCACGAGTTGATGTAATCACCCACTCATGTGGGTCTGTCTGTCTTCGGGGTTCTGTTTCCCCCATGTCGTTCTGGTCCTTAGTGATCATCCGTTCCTGCTGAGTTCAGACCATTTACTGTACCCTCAGATGGCAGCTTGGCAGTTAAGAATTCAGACACCAGTCACCAATGTGGGGTGCAGAAAGCTTTCTTAGCAAAACGCTAGTTGTGCCAACTGGCTTTGATTTCCCCTGAGAGCATGTCTCCGGCCCCCTGCCCTAGCTACTCTGTCCTTGCCATATTGGGTTAAGATGGGAAGGGTAATCATGTTATGCTGAAGTCCAGTTAATGTTGATCCTCTTTATAATGTGGGCTGTGACCGATTTCACCCAACCAAATTTCTATCAACTATCTAAACCCTCCCTCATCCCCCTCCCACCCTCCCCACCCTTGGAGCTGTCAAAGAGTCTTTTCTTCTATGCATGAGTCTGCTTTTAAGTTCTTATGGTAGGGGTCTTGTACAATATTTGTCCTTCTGTCGCTAACTACTTTCACTTAACATAATGTCCTCTAATTGAAACCACGTTATAAGATGTTTCCTAAAGTCATCATTGTTCTTTATCATTGCGTAGTGCTCCATTGAGTATATATACCATAGTTTACCTATCCATTCCTCTGTTGTTGGGCATCTGGGTTGATTCCATCTTTTTGCTATTGTGGACTGTGCTGCAATAAACATTTGTGTGCATGCATCAGTTGATGTGAATGGCCTTGACTGTGTAGGATATATTCCATGCAGCGGAATTACTGGGTCAAATGGTATATCTAGATTCAGCTTGTTAAGGAAGCGCAAGGTTACTTTCCAAAGAGGTTGCACCATTTTGCCATCCCACCAACAGTGTAGGAGAGTCCCAATTTCTGTACATCCTCTCCAGTATTTGTTGTTTTTCATTTTTTGGATCATGGCCAACGTTGTTGGGGTGAGATGGTATCTCATTGTAGTTTTTATTTGAATTTCTTTAATAGCTGATGATAGTGAGTATGTCTGCATGTGTTTTTTGACTGCCTGGATCTCCTCTTTAGGGAAGTTTCTGTCCATCTCCTTTGCCCATTGCTTAATTAAGTTTTTTATCTTTTTCTTATTGATATTTTGTAGTACCTTATAGATTATGGAGATCAGGCATCGGTCTGACATATAGTTGCCAGATGTTTTTTCTCATTCTGTAGGTGGCCTTTTAATTCTATTGATAAAATCTTTGAATGAGCAAAAGTGTTTGATTTTTAATAGTTTCCATTTATCTATTTTCTCTTCTGTTGTTTGTGGTTTGTTTGACAGATTTTGAAGTCTGTCTACATTGTGTATTAAACCTTCCATTGTTGTTCCTACTTTTTCTTGGATGAGCTTTATCATTTTAGATTTGATATTTAGGTATTTTATCCAGTTTGAGTTGGTATTTGTATAAGGTGTAAGATATGGATCTTGTTTAAATTTATTGCAGATGGATATCCAATTTTGCCAGCACCATTTGTTGAAAAGATTGCTTTTACTCCAGCTTAACGTCTTAGGGCCTTTGTCGAATATCAGTTGTTCACAGGAAGATGGTGTGATCTCTCGGGTCTCAGTTCTGTTCCATTGATCTATCTGTCTCTTTTTGTACCAGTACCAGGCTGTTTTGACTACTGTGGCAGTGTAATAGATTCTAAAGTCGAGTAGTGAGAGGCTTTCCAGTGTATTCTTTTTCTTCAGTAGTACTTTACTTATCTGGGACTTATTCCCTTTCCAAACAAAGTTGGTGATTTGTTTCTCCATCTCATTAAAAAATATCACTGGAATTTGTATTGGGATTGCATTATATAAGTAGATTGCTTTGGGTAAAATAGACATTTTCACAATGTTAAGTCTTCCTATCCATGAGCAGGGTAGGTTTCTCAAGTTATGTAAATCTCTCTTAGTTTCTTGTAGTAAGATCTTGTAGCTCTCTTTGTAAAGGTCTGCTATTTCTCTGGTTAAATTTATTCCTAGATACTGTATCTTCTTAGGGGCTGTAGTAAATGGTATTGGTTTGGTGATTTCTTCATTAACAATCTTGTTGTTGGTATAAAGGAATCCTACTGATTAGCTTATGTTTATCTTGTATCCTGAGACTTTGCTGAACTCTTCTACCAGTTTGAGTAGTTTACTTATGGATTCTTTCAGATTCTCTGCATATACAATCGTATCATCTGCAAATAGGGAGATTTTTACTTCTTCTTTGCTGATGCAGCTGCCCTGTATTTCTTGGTTGTCTAATGGCTCTGGCTAGAACTTCTAGTACAGTGTTGAATAGGAAAGGTGAAAGTGGGCATCCTTGTCTAGTTCCTATTCTCAAGGGAAATTGTTTCAGTCTCGCTCCATTCAGGATGACGTAGACAGTTGGCTTTGTATAAATGGCCCTTATTGCATTGAGGAATTTGCTGTCTATTCCTATTTTGGTGAGTTTTTAGCATGAATGGGTGTTGAACTTCATCAAATGCCTTTTCTGCATCAGTACACAAAATCAGATGATTCTTGTCTTTGGTGTTATTTATGTGGTTGATCACATTAATTGTTTTTCTGATGTTGAACCAGCAGTGAATCCCTCATATGAATCCAGCTTGGTCGTGATGGATTATTTTTTGGATATGTTGTCATCTTCTATTGTTGAAGATTTTGCATCTAGATTCATGAGTGATAGTGGTCTGTAGTTCTCCTTTTTGGTTGGGTCTTTCCCTGGCTTTGGTATCAGGGTTATGCTGGCTTCATAGAATGAATTTAGGAGTATTCCATCCCTTTCTCTACGGTGAAATAGTCTGAGTAGCATTGGAGATAACTCTTCTCTAAAAGCTTGGTAGAATTCTGCGGTAAAACCATCTGGGCCTGGGCTTTTTTTTATTGTAGTTTTTTGATAACATTTTTAATCTCTTCCTTTGTGATGGGTTTATTAAGTTGTTCTGCTTCACCTTGTGATAATTTTGGTAGGTGATGTGAATCAAGGAATTTGTCCATTTCCTCTGTGTTTTCAAATTTGTTAGTATTCTGTTATGATATTTTTATTTCTGTTGGACCTGTTATGACAACTCCCCTCTCATTTCTTATTTGGGTGATTTGTTTCCTTTCCTGTTTTTCTTTAGTAAGTTTAGCCAATGGTTTGTCAATTTTGTTGATCTTTTCAGAAAACCAGCTTTTGGTCTTTTCAATTTTTTCAATTGTTCTTCTCTTCTCTAAGTCGTTTAATTCTGCTCTAATCTTTATGATCTGTTTTCTTCTGGTGCCTGAAGGGTTCCTCTGTTGTTCTCTCTCTACTTGTTCAAGCTGTAGGGTTAGTTCTTTGACTTATTTCTTCCTTCCCGATGTGTGCATTTATGGAGATAAACTGACCTCTGAGCACTGCTTTGGCTGTATCACATAGGTTCTGTTAGGAAATATTTTCGTTCTCATTGGAATCCATAATTTCTTTATTACATCCTTGATTTCTTCTATAACCCATGGTTTTTTGAGCAAGATGTTTTTCAGTTTCCATGAGTTCCACTTTCTATGTTTTTTCTGCTATTGATTTCGACTTTTATGGCTTTATGATTTGAGAAGATGCTTTGCATTAATTCAGAGTCGGATCCGACTCGACGGCACTTGGCTTGGCTTATGGGTTTTGTTGAGAATTGCTTTATGTCCTAACGCATGGTCTATTCTGGAGAATGTTTCATGTGCACTGGAGAAGAAGGTGTAGTTGTTTGTTCATGGATAGAAAGTTCTGTATATGTTGGTGGGTCAAGTTAGTTAATTATGGCAATAAGGTCTTCTGTGTCTTAGCTTTTTTCTAGACAATCTGGCCAATATTGAGAGTAGAGTGTTGAAGTCTTCCACTATTATTGTGGAGTGATCTATCTCCTTTTTGAATGTAGTCAGTGTTTCTTTGACATATTTATGTGCTCTAATATTAGGTGCATAAATACTTAATATTGTTAAGTTCTGCTTGTATATTTAATCTTTCAGTAATAAATAGTGTCCATCTTTGTCCACGATGGTGGATTTTATATTAAAATTGATTTTATCTGAGACTGGAATTGCCACACCTGTTCTTTGTGTATTGTTAGCTTGATATATATTCCATCCTTTAATTTTCAGTTTGTTCATATCTTTAAATCTAAGGTGAGTTTCTTGTAGGCAACATATGGATGGGTCTTGTGTTTTGATCTGAGATGTCGCTCAGTGTCTCTTTACTGGAGCATTCGGTCCATTCACATTCAGTGTAGTTATAGATAGGTATGTGTTTAGTGCTTTTGTTGTGATATGTTTGTTTTTGTGTTGATGTTTTCTCTGTTGTTTGTATTAATCTGTTCTGGGACTTTCTTTTCTGTGAGTTGAGGTTTTTCACTTTTTTCAGGGTTGGTTTTGTGGTTGTTGAGACTCCTGGGTTATATTTCTTGATTTGATATGTTGAATCATTATTGTAGTTTATGGCTGCCCCTATGATCGCCCTTAATAAACTATGTATAGACCCAATTTTAATTACTATTAGTCTTATTAACTTCCGCTCCATCTGAAAGGACTCTAATGAATGTAGTACATCCCTCTTTTCAATATGATGACATCACAGTTTTCATGATATGATCACTGGATCATTTCTTTCACTACTATAGCTGTGATTGAGTTTTGACCCTTCCCTAACTGAGTAGGTTTCTGGGTGATGTGTCCTGAATTTGCTTCTAAAATATAAAGTTAGTGGTTTTGTTCTTCTAAGCCAAGAGATTCTTTCAGTATTTCTTGTAGTTTTGGTTTGGGTTTTACAGAGTTTCTGAGTTTCTGTTTATCTGCAAATATCATAATTTCATTTTCATATTTGAAAAATAGTTTTGCAGGATATATAATTCTTGGTTGGAAGTTCTTCTCCTTTGACGCTTTAAATGTATCATCCCACTGTCTCCATGTCAGCATTGTTTCTGCTGAAAAATCCAATGAAAGCTTACAGGGCTTCCCTCTCAATGTTAGCTTTGCTTTGAGTTTTGCTGCCTTTAAGAGTTTCTGTTTCTGTTTCATTTTGTTAAGCTTGATTATAATATGTCTTAGAGTCTTTCTTTTGAGATCTGTATTCAGTGGCATTCAGTATGCATCTTGGATATCTATATTCTCTTCTTTCATAATTTCTGGGAAATTTTCTCTCAACAGCCCAGCAATAATACTCTCTGTGTTCTTAGGTGTCTTGCCCTATTCAGGAACTCCAATCAATCATAGATAGTTCCTCTTAATACAGTCCCACATGTTTCTCAATACTTCTTCATTTTTCTTGTTTCTTTTTTCTGATTTCTACTCATAGATGCTGGAGTCAGTAGCTCTGTCTTCCAGGCCGGAAAGTCTATTTTCCATTTGTTCCGTTCTGTTTTCTTGGCTTTGAATTGAAGTTTCTATGTCTTTGGTTTTGTTCTTGATCAGCTGGATTTCAGAATACTGGTGTTCCATCAATTGAATGGCTTCCTTAATTTTTCATTTTGCGCTGCTGCATTTTGTATAAAGTCTAGGAAGATTCTGTATATAATCCTTTTGTATTCACCTTCTGATAGTTTCAGAAAGTTTTCTTCGTTTGGGAAGTTCTTTGGTTGTTTCTTTTGGGAGCCTTCTGAAGCCATGGGTGGTTTCTTAGTTATGCTTTTATCCAGAATATGTTGCTTTTTGGGCATCATGTGAGTCAATAAAGGCTGGGAGAGATGCTGTGAGGATGGGCTGCAGTTGTTTCTCTAGGCTGTCTTAAAATGAAATGTAAAAGGTCTCTGAGAACTTCCAAAGTCAGTCAGGTTTTCAGGTGTACAGGTCCCTCTTCCCAGCTGGCAAAGTAAACACCTCTATATCCAACCCCAGATATTATAAACTATTTCAAAATACAGAAAGGGTACTGCCCTGCTGGCCTCTGCTGCCAGGCCCTAGCTGTAGGCAACACTGTGTAAAATACTGCTTTTCTGCCAGAAAAGCACTCTCCCCTGGGGAGGCATTGCCTCCCAGCCTAGGAATTAGGTCCAGCTGAGGCCTCCAGTGGAACAAGATCGCATCCTGCACAAGCTCGTCGCCTGCCTCAGTACAGGCTACTCAATGGTGGAGGTGGAAAGAGAGGCCAAAAGTGCCAAGATACACAAAGTCCAGAGCTGGGCTCTCAAAATGTGGCAGTTTCACTACCGATCCCACCAGCTGTGCATCTGAGATTAGTTGCTAGTCAAGTCCCAGCTCTGCCTGCTGGCTCAGGCAGAGAAAAAAAAGTTAAAATGGCAAGTTACCTTCGGTCTGTGAAAGCCAGTACTCAAACAAGAGCAGGGAGTCGGCAAAAGAGAGGAGGTTTTCCTTTCAGTGGTATGAAGTCCAAATTAACAGCCCTATGCCGTATCCTGGGGCTCACTAGGTGTCCATAAGGCTCTGTTTAATTATCAGTTCAGGTCTTGGTTTCCAGAGGGATCTAAGGAGATCTGTTTTTAGTCCACCATCTTGACTCGGCCCCCAATGCTAATTTTTAATAATGAAAAATAGACAATAATATCCAGGTCAATCAGTAACACAATGATTAGGTAAAATGTGCTATGTCCATGTTAATAAATACTGTGCACCCTTACAAAAATCAAGGTATTACTAACCTGAAACATCCCTAAGGCTCATCCCTAAGGCAATGAGCAGCAGATTATGGTGTGTTATGTAATATGAACCACTAAACAAAACAATCCACTGCTGTTGAGTCGATTCTGACTTACAGTGACCCTATAGGACAGAGTAGAACTTCCCCAGAGAGTTTCCAAGGAGCATCTGGTAGATTTGAACTGCCAACCCTTTGGTGAGCAGCTGTAGCACTTAACCACTATGCACCAAGGTTTCCATGAACTTTTAGTAAGCATCAGTTCAAAAGAATGAGTTAGATGCATGTGTAGATCTGGGGAGATCTTCAAGGCATATTACTGAGAGAAAACAATCAAGGTGTAGAGTGATAATGATATGATGCCATTTATGAAAAAAAATCCACAAATCTCTGTTGTGCCTTTTCTATGAGTTTGTTATACATATGTAAAAAGCATGGAAAGTCTCAAAAGTCAACAGACTGATTTTATAGCATCAGTTATGTCCAAAGATGCAGGTGTGGTAAGGGAAAATTTAGCTCAGTCTATGTTGTTTAGATTGTTTACAAGGGAAAGACATTTGTGTATTATTTGGGTTATTAAAAAGTAGTCCATTTAAAAATTAATCTTTTATCAGCACCCAGTAGCATTTTCCTATAAAGCATACTTGGTTGTATTATAATTTTGTTTAATTAATTAGAATATCAAACATAATTGGTAACAGTTGCTTGATGTGCAGTGAGTTAGATCATCACTGGTTCTTGACTGTAGCTGAAGTTTAGAGTCCTAGGGGAGCTTTAAAATACAGGGTGAGAGTTCTGGGGGAGCTTTAAAATACAGGATGCCCAGCCTCAGCCCAGATCAATTGCATCAGAGTCTCTGCACACTGGGGCCTGGTGTCTGTGGTTTTCTAATGTTCCTGGTTGATTGTGGTGCTGGTAAGTATGGAAAGGGCCTGAGCTGTGTTACTCTTGACGTCTCATCCTCTTTGTGGCCAGGGACAAGAGGAACAAGCTGCAGAGCAGGGATTCGTCCCAGCTCTGGTGACTCCTTTCTCCTCCTCAGGTTCTAGTTTCCTTTGTGAAAAGATCGACATGCTGGGTTGTCATGAGGATCAAATGAGACATGAAGCACTTTAAACGTGTGAAAACACTTTCAGTGAGAAGTGTTCTCACAGACACTTCAGTCTCTTGGAGTTAATTCTCCTCTGAGCACATTGCTGAGTTTTGTGGGAGCCAAGGTGGGAGATGGAGTTCAGTAAACAGGAGCTTTACAGCCAGATTTCCTGAAACACTTGTATTGTGTGAAGCCTCACGGATAATTGAATTAGAGAACATTCTAGTGATAACTAGCATTTCAAGTGCCTAATGTGTGAGAGGCATGTCATGGCTCATCCTTACAGAACTCCAGGAAATAGACAATATTCACTTCATTGTATATAGACAGAAGGTAAGACTTAAAGGAGTTAAGTACCTTCCCCAAAGCCACACAGCTGGTAAATTGTGGTGTCAGGATTCAAAAATCTCGACCGTCTCACCTTCAAACCTTAGCTGTTAACCTTTGCTATAGCATCTTTTAACTGATTTGACACAGTTTGTTTTACACCCCGGTATACTGAAAGGGAAACCCTGGTGGCATAGTGCTTAAGTGCTACGTCTGCTAACCAAAAGGTCAGCAGTTCAAATCCATCTTGATGACACTGGGTTTGCTTGCTGGTTTTATACTAGAAGGGGAAACCCTGGTGGTGTAGTGGTTAAGAACTCAGCTGCTGACTGAGAGGTCGATAGTTCAAAGCCACCAGCCACTCCTTGGAAATCCTGTGGGAGAGTTCTATTTCTGTCCTACAGGGTTGCTGTGCGTTGGAATGGACTCCTTGGCACCTCACAACAATAATGCATACTGAAAGATGGACCATTATACAGCTACTCTAGAATTTAACCTGTTGGGACAATTTGCTAATATATAGCCCCAAACTCAGAACTTACATACCATTTGGCCTACCAGTCCTCCGTGTAGGAATGTATCCCAAGGAAATAATTGAATGTACAAATATCTTTTTGAAAGGTCATCTGTTGCGACATCCGTAGAAACCTCACCAGCTGGGAATTGATGCAATAGAGTTTGGTGTACCCATTCAGTGGGATGTTTTACAGAGATAAAAATGGATTATTTGGATGTGCAGATATTATCATGAAAACAAGTGAATAAAACACTTTACTAAGAGTCTATATTAGCAGAGTACTTGTGCTTGTATAAAACACACACAGAGCTTAAAATGCGTTCATAGGAAAAAAAAAGTCTGGAGGGAAGTAGACCGACTATTAATCATAATTTGTCTCTTGGTAAAGAATTAGGAGAAGTTTTCATTTTATTCTTTTATTTGTGTTTCCTAAATAAATATTAAATTAATAATAGTTATATATATATATATATATATATATAACGAGAAAAGAAACAATTGTTCATCTTAAAAGTATCATATTCACAAGAACAGAAAGACAACCTAATCAAAACTGGGCAAGGGACATGAACAGCTACTTCACCCAAGAGGATATTCAGATGTCCCACAGACACATATAAAGATGCTCAGTGTTATTAGCCATCAGAGAAATACAAGTCAAAATCACAACAAGAAACCATTTCACTCCCACTAGGATGGCTAAGATTAAAAACACAAACAAAAGCATGGACAGTAACAAATGTTGGAGGGAATGCGGAGAAATTGGAACCCTTACCTTCTGCTGGTGGGAATGCAAAATTGTACAGCTATTGTGGAAAGTAGTCTGGTGCTTCCTCAAAAGAGTACAGATAGCGCTGCCATAGGACCCAGCAATTCCACTCCTACGTATGAACCTTAGGGATCTAATAGAAGTGATGCAAACAGGCATATGCATACCTAGGTTCATTGCAGCACTTACTCACAGTAGCAAAAAAAAAAAGGAAACAATTTTAAGTACCAATCAACAGATGAATGGGTGAGTAAAATGTGGTACCTACATTAAATGGAATACTGCTTAGTGATGAGGAAAAATGAGTTTTAAAACATAACGTGGATGAACCTGGAGGACATTGTGTTGTCAAAAGAAGTCAGTCACAATTTAAAAAAAAAAAAGGGATGTTGTCACTTTGATAAAGTGACATGAGTAGGTAAATAACAAGAAACTGATCTTCCTTAGTGTTTACCGTGGTTAGGGGTGGGGGACGGAGAGAAAAGTTCTCCCTAGGTAGTTTTTTTAGTCATCTAGTGCTGCTGAAACAGAAATACCCCAAGTGGATGACTTTAAAAAGAGAAATTATATTCTGTCACAGGCCAATGGGCTGCAAGTCCAAATTCTGGGGATGGCTTCCTGTGATGGCGCTAGAGGAAGGTCTTTGTCACCAGTCTTCCCCTGGACTGAGCACAGGGATCCTGGGTCATTTCCAAAGGACACACTCAGTTCCCAGGACTGATTTTCGGTGGTATGAGGTCCCCAGCTCTCTTCTTGCTTTCCTTTCCTTTCTAGCCCAAGAGATTGCCTCAAGGCACAAAGCAGTGTTACACACTGAGTCCTGCCCCACCAACACAACTGCCATCCATCCTCCCTCATTAACATCAGTGGGGCAGGGTTTGCAACATAAAGGAACATCATACAATACCAAGAATCAAGGCCCAACCAAATGAATACACACATTGCGGGTGGGACACAATACAATCCATGACAGTAGCTTATAGAGAGGGGAAAGGTCGTACTGAATATGAGTGAAGTTTGCAGAGCGTGACTAACGTAGCTGGTATCTATAAGCTATACATAGGGATAAGGGATAAGTGTGCAAATGGTAGGTTGTATATTTTTTAGAAAGAGTAACACCAATCAGAAGAGGAGGAGTGGGGCTACAGAAGCTGGTGCTAATTAGATATAACCAGTCACCTTACAGGAGTAGTTCTGTTAGTTTGGGGGCCATGGGCTTGTGGGACAATCCAGTCAGTTGCCATAATAAAGTTTGATTCTGCCTCTCGGTATGGTGTCTGGGGTATTAAGAGCTTATGAGTGGCAAAAGAGAATGAAGGAAACCCAGGAATCAGAGGAACCGACTACAAGATTTGATTGTCTATATGAACCACTACCTCCTCCACCTTGAGACCAGAAGAACTAAATGGTGCCCAGCTACCCCTATTGAATGTTCTATCAGGAAAGCAGTGGGTGTATCCTGATAAAAAGAGGGCAAGATGTCGAAGAGAACTTCAGATTCTTATAGAATCCAGAGCTAACTCGTGGAGTCTGGAGGATACCAGAGGCTGTAGCCCTGACTTGCTCTTCCAATCTTAAGTGGAAATCATCCACAGAAGTCACTTTTAAACTGAGTAACAGTTCAGCCCAAAGAGTGAAGATTGCCACCCTTGAGTATTGTATCTCTTTTTAAAAAATTATGTAAGACCAAAGGGTCAACACCTATTTGAAAACATAGATTAGACAGCTGGGGGCAAGGGGGAGGGATGGCAGGGAGATTGAGTAAGTGGAAGGGAAACAATTAGAACAGAAATAAGGAGAATGTTGACACAATATGTGTAGCATAGCGGGTGTCACTGATCGTTGTCTAGAGATTCTGGAATGGCAATGGGGTTTGCTGTATATATTTTCACCACCAGTAAAAAAAAAAAAAAGTATGATACTCACTGTACTGAAATGTAAAAAAAAAAAAATGCCACACCATGTAGCCATTGGGAGTTTAACAGTAGTTACAGGGGGTGGGAGAGAAGGGGTACAGAGGGGCATCTGTGAGTTTCTGTTGATGGGGGTAGAAATGTGGCAGCGGAGGTTGGTGATGGTTGCACAGAATGACTCGTGTAGTTGGCTTCAGTGACTTGTACAAACAGAAGATGCTGACTTGTTCAGTGTTGTGTTACCTACATTTTTATGACAATAAAACAGAAACCATTATTATACTAAGTACCTTGAAAAGGCAATTGGCTTGCACAGGTGTTAGCCCCATGGCAGGTAGCTCTCAGTAAAGGATGTCCATCATTCCCTGACAAGTTAAGGCAAAGAAACAGCTCAGGTGGGCACGTTCACTCTTTTTGCCACTGGCCTGCCTCTGGGTCTGTGACAGCTACTGTAATTGTCCCCAATAGGGAGGTGACAGGTGAAGGAAGAACTCCCCCTCCACCCTGCCCCCATCGAAACTCGCGTTGTACTGTGAAGGGTGCCCTTTGTCTTAGCTGCAGCCCCAGCCTGCGCACCTCCCTGATGGAATGCCTTCTGCTTTTCCAGATAATTGCCTATCAGCCCTATGGGAAGTCGGTGGATTGGTGGGCATTTGGAGTCCTGCTCTATGAAATGTTGGCTGGGCAGGTAATTGAATTTTAAGTAATTTGTAGGAGAAGCCTCCTTTCCCTATCCTTTCTAATCCCCACACTCTCCCCCACTCCTAGGCCACATAGTGTCTTCAGAAGAAGGCTGCGGCTTGATAATCAGTTCATAAATTTAATCCTCTGTGACTTCCCGTGGCCTGTGGCATCCCCACCCTGTTGTCTGCTTTTGCTCATTCTCTCCCGGAAGGCTTGGAGTGTGACCTCACTGTGGGCTCCAGGGAGGGCCTGCTGGCTTGGGGCAGTTGGGGAGCTGGGGCAGAGGGATCCTCCTTGTTCTACTCTATTCTCTGTCCCATAGGCACCTTTCGAAGGGGAGGATGAGGATGAACTCTTCCAGTCTATCATGGAACACAATGTGGCTTATCCAAAATCCATGTCCAAGGAAGCAGTGGCCATCTGCAAAGGGGTGAGTATGCCTGTTAAAGCCGGAGGCCAGGGCCACCAAGTACACGGGTATAGGTGGTGTCCTGCACAAAGGTGCCTGGTCAGGTGGTGAATGGATACTGAACTCCTTTGCTCACTCTACTTGCCAAGCCACTAGCTCTGGCACAGAACTGCTGCTCCTGGAGGAAAGAGCACAGAAGCACCGTAGGGGCCTGCCCGCAACAGCGTCCTGTTGCTGGTGGGCTGCAGGCTACAGCTCCACCCAGGGGAATACTCAGGCCTGAGTGAGGCGGGAATCACAGAGACTTTGCCCAGTAGTTGGAATTTGTGGGAAGGAGGGAGAGGTATGTGGCTTAAGTCTGTCTGCCCTGTGCAGCTTTGCTAAATATGTATTCAGTTAACACTGAACCAATTTCCAAGAAATCAACTCCAAACACATCCTCACATGCATCAGAATAGAACCACGATCTCTAGAGTTTCCAGTGGTAGGTTTTTCAGAAGTAGATCACCAGGTCTTTCTTCCAGTGTCCTCTGGGTGGACTCAAACTTCCAGCCTTTTTGTTGGCAGCTGAGCCCGTAACTGTTTGTGTCACTTAGGGATGTGTAACTTTCATTCTAAGAAACTGCCAAACAGTGTTGAGTTTAATGGATTCTCTAGAACAGCTGACCCGGAGTCAGTGCCCCTAGCTGCCGTACCACCTCCACACCAATGCCTTCGAGTACTGGCATGTTTCTGTATGTGCAGTTTATGCAAACTGCAGCTTAACAGCACATGTGTGTGGGTAAGAATTGCTTGTTACGCCTCTGGTGTCAATCCAGGTGACCTTATGAGACCCTGAGATCCATGGGCCTCGCTTGGAGTGGCATCATGGCGACCTGACGTGCTTTAGCAGAATGCACCTCCCTTCTAACATTAAGTCTGAGCATCTGTATTTTGAAAAAGTCCCCATGTGACTTAGAAACCACCACCTTTGAACATGTCCTCCAAATGGTAACTTTTTAACAATTTGCAAAGAGAGAGAAGTAGCTCTGGTGGCCTAGTAGTTAAGCTAAGTGCTTGACTGCCAAACAGAAAGTCAGGAGTTGGAATCTACCAGCTGTTTCTTGGGAGAAAGGTGTGACAGTCTTGGGAGAAAGCTAGCAGCCTTGGGAACCCCATAGGACAGTTCTACTCTGTCCTGGAGGGTCACCGTGAGCCGAAACTGGTTTGACGACGGCGAGTTATACAGCATCGTGAAGATTGTTGGGACTCTCCGAAGGCATAAGAGCAATGCTATGTGACACCTAGAGCATGTGTTCCAGAGACAATGCTTTTATAAAGCATTCATTCTCACCAATCAGAGGTGCAGGTGAGCCCTGTGCTTTAGTAATAGGTTCCTACCTGTGTGTCTGATTAAACCAAGGCTGCCGGTCCTAGCCGTAACGGGAACCATAGCAGTGCAGTGGTTAAGAGCTCAGGCAGCTGACCAACAAGTTGGCAGTTTGAATCCACCGGAAGCTCCTTGAAAACCCTATGGGGCAGTTCTCTTCTGTCCTATAGGGTCCCTGTGGGTTGGAATCTACTAGACAGCGATGAGTTGTTGTTGCTGCTCCTAGATCTGAGAGTTTTTCCTAGGTTTCCTACAGCTGCCGAGCCTAGCTCTTCCTGGCCCCAGTCACCCGCCATACGAGCTGACTTTGGTGGAGGAATGCTGGGAACAACAGCCTCCCCGCTGCAGTTTGTAATAGCTGGGCCGACCTCTCAGTTGGCAAACACCTGGCTGCACTGCTTAAATCCCTCCTATTAGTGAATCACCTGAGCTTTGTGTACCTGCTACAGAGGTTAAGAAGCTAATAAATATCCTGGCAGAGGCCACATGCTGAGGTGCCATCAGTCCCTAAACGTCTGAAAGCAGCAGTTGTTTGGAAATATTTTCTTTGATGGGGTGCGGGGACTTACGGATTCATTAAGAGCTTAAGGAAGTCTCGGAGAAGATGCAGGGCACGGGCTAAGGCTGCAGCAGGCCCCTGTAGATGGCTTATTGGGAGGTCAGTGCAGGGTGTACACTGAGCTTTTAATTTGCTTAATAATTGCCAGCTCTTAAAGGTCAGGAGATGGCTCATAAACATTCAGCTTTCTCGCTTCTCTGCAGCACTCAGATGTCACCATGCTGGTCTATCACTCCTGCAAAGCAATAGTCAGCTAGAATGGAAGCCACTGCCCCCTTTCAGTGGGGTACACCCTCTCCAGTGTACAAAACTCCCCTTCTGGCCCAGCTCCATCTGGGTTCAAATTCTGGTCCTGGCATTATCAGCCGTGTAACTGTGGGTGATTGGTTCAGCCACATCCGTAGATTGTGATAATAACCTCATAGGGTACTTTGAGGATTAAATGAGTTCAGAAACATGAAGCAGGTAGAACAGAGCCTACTTTGAGAAACTCTTGGACTGTTGTGTCATCCCTATTACTGATACTGGCACTAATAAGTTTTATTGGGTCTCTTTTTGGCATTTGAGTTGACATCTCCTGCAACAGGAATTTTAAAAGCAAAGAACTTGATGACCACAGCTGATGCCATTGTATTATACACGTGAAAAATGGTGACATGGCAGATGTTGTTGGGTGGTATCGAGGCAGTTCTGACTTAGAACGACCCTGTGTACAACAGAAGGAAACACTCCCCAGTCCTGTGCCCATCCTCACAGTTATCATGTGACCTGTATACATCTATACAAATACTACCTTACATATGTATTTCCCACAGTTAAAGGAAAAATAAAGACGGGAGTCAACCTGCAAAAGAAAGAAAGTCGGGGGCTTTGGAGGCCAAGAATACTTTGCAAATCTCGACCCCTCTGCTTTCTAGCTGCTAATGTTGAGCCAGCTACCTGGCATATCTGTGCTTCTATTTTTCTCTAAAAATGAAAGAATGATACTCATTTAACAGTTTTGGGGAGCATTAAATAAGGCAACATAAAACTCCTTGGATGGTGTCGGTGCATAGTAGGTACTCAGGAGTCACTCATTGTTTTCTCTTTCCCGACGTCCCTGCCCAGATAGCTGGGATGCTAAGTGGGTCATCGAGGAGAGAGGATTTTCCAGGTCAGCTGCATTCTGCTTCAGCTCCAATTAGCACTTTTCCCTGGTAGAACAGATTTCTATTAATTTAGGACCCATAACCTTCGGGATTAACTGAGGTGCCTTTCTTACCACTGAGTCTCAGGACCTTCCTGACTTGAGTGAGTTAAGTCCAGTGTGGATTCTTTCTTCAAGACTGATGCACATATAAGGGGTGATGCTTAAGTGAATTGCCAAGTGCTTCCTCAAGCAGCAGGCCCCAGGGGCTGCATCTGGGAAGTGATCAGAGACTGGAACAGTGATTAAATCCAGATGTCTATATTGCTCCAAGCACATCGGAGCAGAGGGCAGACACTGGGCAGAGCCTCTGTGTTAGTATGGATGATTCTGCAGTGGCTTTTCTTCACTTGGCACCTTTCTGCCTGGGTAGAAATTGAGCCAGGCCTTTGGGGACAGCCTCCTCTCTAAATGTCCCTTATGTATCCATCCCGTTGAAGTCCCTGTTTTCTACCCTAAAATAATTAGTCTCTCTTTGTTCTGATTTCCGTTCTCACTTTGAATACATGTAAAGAAGACACCTTATAGTGAAACCAAGCAGAGACCATACTGCACAGAGCTACAAGAGCTGCAGGTCGGGCTGAGCTCTTCAAAGCCCAACTCTGCTGCTTCACTGTGTGACTTTGGGCAAATGATATCATGTCTCTGGACTCAGTGTCTTTATTTGGAGAAGGGGAATAATAGTCGCTGAGGCCCCCAAGTTGTGAAGATTAAAGAAGTAATGTCTGGATGATGGCTGAGAAACTTCTAGCACGGAGGACCAGCTGATACGTGGATACCATTATTGATACTATTAGTATCAATGCTAACCAAGACCTCATAGCCTTTTCTTTCCTCTTGTTCTAATACTACACAAATTTCAAAGCATGATTCAATTGGTTCCCACCCACCCTCCCCACCCTCCCCACCCTCCCTTTCCAAGACCTTTCCAAACCAAGGAGGCCACCAAACTCTCCCATTTCTCTTAAAATCTTAAGTATTGGAGTTAGGAAGAGATGGAATTCCATTCCAGTACTGCCACTTACTATCTCTGGGTGTCCTTGCTAATTGCCGAACTTTTCTGCATATCAATTACTCTGTCATTTTAATGGGGAAAGCACTAACATACCTACCTCATTGGGTTATTGTGAGAATTAGGTAAGATCATGCATGTAAATAAAGAAAATTGCTTAGGACACAATAAAAACGAAAAAACCATTGCTGTCAAGTTGATTCCAACTCAGAGTGAGCCTATAGGACAGAGTAGAACTACCCCATAGAGTTTCCAAATATCACTTTGTGGATTTGAACTGCTGTCCTTTTGGGTAGCAGTTTTTTCAACCAGTACACTATCAGGGCTTACTAGAACATAACAAGCACCAAAATATTTTTTCCTCCTGAAAGATTAGGCATGTATAGAAAATAGGTGACTGTGTATTTGTGTAGGAAAACCCTGGTGGCTTAGTGGGTTAAATGCTCTGTCTACTAACCAAAAGGTCGGTAGTTCAAATCCTCCAGGCACTCCTTGGAAACTCTATGTGGCAGTTCTACCCTGACTCAATGGCAGTGGGCTTTTCAGGGTGGACATATGTGTAGAGGAGAGGGAGAGGGTTAGTAGCTTTTGATCATGACTTATCTTGTAAGCTGGAATCAGGATGAATGTCCAACAAAACAGGTGAAAAATGTTGGGTTCTTCCTCTCTTCGTGGGGGACAAGTCCTGGGCAAATGACAGAGTCAGAAGCCATGAGCTATTTATTTGTCAGATCAGTTCTGGGAAGCTTCTTGGACTTGTCACTTTTGCTGCCTCTGGATGTTGTCTTGTTGGCCGTTTGAGTTTGTTTGTTTGCCCAGTCATCAATGCCTCCTTTTGTCTGTGAGGCTGTGCTGCAATCTTGAGATCTGAGAGATTTCCATGTGGCTTTGGATTAATTTGCAAGAGGAAGCCTGCCTGGTCCCCTCTCACAGCATCTACTTGCCTCATTATTTAGCACTGGCTCAAAGACTCAAAAGATGGAGGTTTTGATAATTAAGTAATTTAAGCAGAACACCAAAGAAACCTCAGTGGAGCTTAGGATAATGTGTGATACAAAGGAGATGAGATGAGCTGGGCTAGGTTTTGACTATTTAATGAGCCCTTGGGAAGTAATTGCTTGAAGCTCAGGCCCATCTGACTAATATTTTTTTCTTTTGTTCTGTCCTTCTCATGAGCACTCTGCAGAGAAATGTATGTAGTATCTGAGTGAATGTGACCTTTTCCTTTCTTGGGGATGGTCAACCAGTTCTCGGGGTGGGGAGAGGGCAGTCTGAAGACACTGAAATGTTTCTCATTGTGTGCACCAGTAATTGCATGAAACTCATTCTTGAACCCAAATGTATCATGTGACATTTATGATTTAACATATGGGGACGCATTCGGGCTTAGGTTTGATTTATCATAAGGGGTCTCACTGTAGGGAGAGTGACAGTAGGTACTTTGTCATATCTGTTTACTGAAAAGATTTGGCTAGGGAATCATTGCTGGGATGAAAAGCAAAAATTAGTTGAAAGGCTTCAGATTGTGCTTTCTTGGTTAACTCCTTGGAATGATAATTTCTGCATACCTCACAGTTCCTTTTCTAAAATCCATTAAATTCGCTATGTCTCTTTCTCTTGAAGCTGATGACCAAACACCCGGGCAAACGTCTGGGTTGCGGACCTGAAGGTGAACGTGACATCAAAGAGCATGCATTTTTCCGATATATTGATTGGGAAAAACTTGAACGCAAAGAGATTCAGCCCCCATACAAGCCAAAAGCCGTAAGTCATCTGTTGTTTCTGACTGTCGGGTACACATATACCACATGCTGTCTTCCTCACTGTGTGTGCAACGAATGTTCTCTGACGGGTAGACATCAGCATGTCCCCTGGCATATATGTGCAAACATGCATGTGCAAACACAGAGCCGCAGAGTCACTGGGTACACAAACGGAGATTTCCAGTCACGCCACCCAGCCCTTGTAAACACAGAAGATCGTAACTGCCTGAAGTGACAAATCTGGGGGACTAGTTCTCTGGCGAGCAGGGTTCAGATCCATTTTTGGACAGTGATAAAGAATCTCATTTTGCCATTGTTCTTTCTTCAGTTCAACTGTCATTTTCTTTTCATGCTGATATTGAAAAAGGTCATGTTGTTTATCTCAACAGTATTTAAATTTAATCCTGAACCATACACTATGTCTGAGTCAGTAAATAAGACAGTGATTCTCCAGCCAGCTCCCCACCAAGAGGAAACAGAATGACCGGAAGAGCAAGTGCTCCTGCATCGTATTTAGACCCTCTTGGAGTTTGGGGTGTAGCCATGGCTTTGAGACGATTTTGATAATGCAGGAATAAAAGTCATGTATTTCACACAGCCTTGCTCACGTAGGAGCGTTTTCCATCCCCGGAGACTCCGCAGGGAGTATTTGTCAGCAAGAGGGAGGAGGAGTTTGCACCTGAATTCGTCAGAACTGCGATCCTGCTGGGAGCATATTTCTTTGATAGGTTAAGTAGAGCGAGAACCGGGGGACTTTATTACGGGTTGTAAAACTACCGACTTAGGCTGAACAGTAAACATGAGCATTGTCATAGAAACCAAAAGTTGTAAGGATGATAGGGATGAAGAAGGTGATAATGATAGTTGTTTGGGTATTATCATTGCTATTAGTTTCTTGAGTGCCTATCATGTGCCCGACATCACATTCAGCTCTTCTATGCAGCATCTGGGGGCAGGGAAGTTTCAGGGGTAGAGTTTTTGCCTTACATGCAGGAGACCTGGGTTCAGTTTCCGGCCAGTGAACCTCATTTGCAGCCCCCATCCATCCACCAGTGAAGGCTTGCATGTTGTGATGCCGAACAGACTTCAGCAGAGCTTTCAGACTAGGGCAGATGAGGAAGAAAGGCCTGGTGATCGACTTCCAAAAATCAGCCAGTGAAAACACTGTGGAGCACAGCCAGTCAGCAACCAGTTATGGAGATGGTGCCAGACCAGGCAGGGTTTTGTTCCACTGTGCACGAGGTCACTGTGAGTCAGGGGCCAACTTGACAGCAGCTAGCAACAGCATGGCAGCATCTAGTTAACTCTCCACAGCAGCCTGTTAATGCGGGTCCTGTGATCCCAGGCTGTGAAAGAGGAAGTGGAGACTCAGAGACATTACAGGACATGTCCCAAGGAGCTCAGCCAGTGTGTGACAAAGCGAGGATTCGAACCTGGGACAGTCTGACTCCATGGGAGACACAGCAGAATGTCCTGGGACAAAGGGCTTGTAGCTCAAAAAGTCTCCCAGGTGCTTCTCCTCTCTCCCCATTCCTGCACCTTTCGCTCCATCCGAGATCATTAGAACCCAGCTCTGTGGCATCACTGATGAGTTCTATCTCTTTCTGGAGATTTCTTCTTGTTGGGCAGCCAAGTCCTATAAAAGCAGCTCTTCTCACTTGAAGTCTTCTAATTGTTGTACATTTCTATGTCAGTGTCAAATCAGCCTTCCCACAGTGCCACTCACTGGCTTCTGCTCTGCCAGGAAGAACTTCTTTCTTTATAAAACACCCTTCAGACATTTGCAGAAGCTGCTTGTATACTCCCAAGTCCTGTGATTTCCAGGATAAATACCATCCTCTCGTAACTGTGCCCCATATGACATCACTTCCGGGTGTTCTTGTCATTCAGCTACAACAACCATCTTAAAGTACAGACGTGGGTTTGAGCACAATGTACCAACTAGTGTCTGACCCTCAGTGAATACAGTAGGATTCTCTGAATCATTCTAGAGCTGATGAACTTGGTGAATTCTGTTCTTTCTGTATCTCAGGTTTCTCATGAGTAAAATATGAATGATAATAGTTCCTACATCATATCATTGTTATAATGCGTAAAGCCCGACATATATGCCTGGTACCTAGTAGGCACTCAAGGAGTGCTGGTTATTATTACATACTGTCACACATTGATCCCAGTCTCAGTGCAGAGTCTTTGATGGAAGGATCTAAAGGCAATCTGGAAGATAAGGTTCTTCATTCACAAAACTAGGAACTGAGAGGTGGGACACACAACTTCTTTTTTGTGGGGGGTTATTTATGAGGTCCTCAAAATGTGGAACTCACCTCTCTGACTTGGCCAGGTGAAGGATGCAGACCCTTCCTTCTCCACCAACACTGAGCCTAAGAGGCATTTGGGCATATTCTGTACTTGAAGAGAAGTGGTTCTCAAAGTGTGGTCCCTAGACTGGCCACATCAGCATCACCTGGGAGTTCATCAGGTGTGATGTTCTTAGGCTGCACCTCAGACCTCCTGGGCCCAAGACTTGGCCTGGGGCCCAGTAATCTGTGTCTCAGCAAGCCCTGCTAGCCGCTGTGATATGTGTATCCAAGTCCTTCTGATGTTGGTCAAGGTTGAGAATCACTGCTGTGAGGCTTAGTGTTAAAGAACCCAGGCATAGAAGCCAGCCAGAAGCCAGGGGAATATCACAAGGAGAATAATCCCTTTCTAGTCTAGGAAATTGGGTGGTGGCTGTCAGAAACAGGTCACAGACTCAGATGCCTGCAGAGGCCTGGCAGGTGATACAAGCGACGGAGGAGGGCCTAGTGAGGCAGAAGGGGGCGGGTGGGGGGTAGAGGCAGACAGAGGCAAGCTGGAGCTGGGTGAGCACCCTGGTATTCGTCACTGCTGGCTGGCCTTACAGGGACACAGCTTAGTATTGCTCATCTTCATGGTTTTCACACGGAGCTGGAAATCTGAATTTGTATATGAAATCTCACTATGTTTTGATATCTGGGTGACAAATTTTAAAAAATGAAGCAGAGTCAGGCCAAATAAAACACATCCACAGCCATATGTGGCCCATAGGCTGCCAGTTAGTAATCTCTGGGGCCTTGATGACCAAAAGTCAGCTTGACATTAAGCCAAACCAAAGAAAAACCAAACTCATGGCCATGGAGTAGGTTCTGACATGTAGCAACTCTGTAAGATGGAGCAGAACTGCCCCAGAGAGTTTCCAAGGAGCAGCTGGTAGATTTGAACTGCCCATCTTCTGGTTAGCAGGTGAGCCCGTAACCACTGCACCACCAAGGCTCCAACCTTAAGCCGAGGCCCATGAATCCTGGTGGTTTACAATCAGAGTCCATTCTGATGTGCTGGCAAGGGCTCAGATGGAGCAGTACATGGCATTTTTGGCCTTCAGGTAGAGAGGACTGTGGTGCCTACAATCTTGGTTAAGTATTTTGACTATCTCTGGGAAGTGCTAATGAATGTAAAATGCCCAGCCCAGTGCCTGGTTCACAGAAAGCACTCACCAAAAGATAACTGCAGTGAAAGTCATTGTTAAGCCCTCATGAGCGTATTGAAGCTATTGACCAGTTGGAAACCATATCCAATGCAGAACAATTGAAGAATCTTGATAGTGTTCAGTAATGACTGTATTTGTATTTTCAGTTACAGTAAGTTATCAAGCTGCCCTTGATCTCTTTAGATGAATAAGAGATAGTTCTAATAGATACACTACATGTCCATCTGATTCAGGCTAGGCACTTGCGTTTCACAGTACAGATGCCCCGCTTTCAAGCTTGCCTTCTTCACCTGGTGCTGCTGTAACCAAGCTCAACAAGTGGGTGGCTTTAAAGACCTGGAATGTATTGTCTCAGCATTCCGAAGGCCAGGAGTCTGAATTCAGAGTGTCAGCAGCACTCTGCTCTGGGTGCTGTAGAAGGTCACTCCTCATCTTTTTCAGTCTCCGGCAACCCCAGGCATTTCTTGACATTCCTTAGCTCGTAGGTGAGTGCTCATGTGGTGTCCTCTCTCTTGTGTCTCTGTGTCCGTTCTGCTGTTTTACCAAAACACCACTCAAGAGGGATTCGGTTTGGAAGCCACCCAGCTTCCTGACGTCCTGATGAGCATCCCAGAGGAAAAGCTTGATCTCCAACCAACATGACTTCACAGGTCACAGAGTTAGAACTTCAACAGAATATCATTTGTGGAGAACACAGTTCAACCCGGTAGCAGAGTCTCCCACCCCCACCCAGGGATTCTACATCCCCCTCCCTCTTCTATCTACCCCTTCCAGACAGCCCGCACTGAGCATGTGCAGAGCTCCGTGGGTCTTGTGTGATACTAAAAGGCAGGCGTGATGTATCTGTCAGTGCACCTGATTCATGCTTGCTATTAAATAGAGTGTGCCGAGATGACAAACAAGGGACAATAACAAGATTATGTTCAAGCATTGGTAAAGACTGCTGTTGCTGGAGGTTCATTAAAATAATTCTAAACAGGTTTTTAAAGTTGTTCTCAGTGCCACCTTTTATTGTGTGGCAAGGAATGGTTCATGGAGTGTTGTTTGGAATGATGCTGAAATACACTGGCTTCAATGGATTGTGTGGGGCAAAAGACTAAGTTTTTTTTTTTATTATTATTATTTTAGTGTGCATCTGGAATGTCACTGTCTTAGTTAAGCCCCCTGATGGCTCTCTGTTGCCTCTAGCACAGTGTCCATTTCTGCTTAGAACATACAGCTTTTGAGATCTTCCAAGACCAGGCTTCTGATCCCTCTGTGGCTGCAGCTTCTGACTCGGCAACCAGCGTTTTGAGCCTCTTCCATTTTCTCAAACACACCAGTAACCCTAATGCTTCGCTTCCAGCTTTTATCTGTGCATCAGCCTCTGCGAGGCCCAAAGCGCTTTCCCAGACTGCACCCACTCCACCTTGTGTGCTGTCCTTGCCCCACCCTGTCAACAGATGAGTAGACTATCCGGGTCCTTCTTGACTCCTGAGTGGGAGTTTTCTAGTGTTCTATCAATAAATTCACCACACTCTACGATAGTCACTTATTCATTACAATCTCTGTCTTTTAAACTAGGCTCTGACATGGTAGCTCTCTTTTTCATTGCTGCATTCCAGTGCTTAGTGTAGGGTGTAGAACGTAACTGTGGTTTTTAGCTCCTGTCTTTCATTTGGTTTCTGACCTGTGGAGACCCTGTGAACAATGGAGCAAAAAGCTAGCTAGTTCCTCACCATCCCCACGATTGTTTGCAGATCGGAATATTGTGATCTGTAGGGTTTCCACTGGCTGCTTTTTGGAAGTAACTCAGATCACCAGGCCTTTCTTCCTAGTCCATCTTAGTCTGAAAGCTCTGACGAAACCCATTCAGCATCATAGCAACATGCAAGCCTCCAGTGACAGACCACTCATGGCCATGCATGAGATGCCTTGCCTGGAAGTCGAACCTGGGTCTCCTGCATGGAAGGCAACAATCCTACCACCTGTAGGTGCTCAATAATTTTTACTAAATAAAAGAATGAATGAACGAATGGCTGTAAGTCAGGAAGATCTAATGCTGTAGAACATAAGGGATTCTGTAGGGATACACATTAGAGCCCAGGGTGATATTCTCCAGTCCAGCAGGGTGTCTCAAATAAATTTCCTGTTGTATAAGTTACTACCATAGTTACAAAGGGTTGTGGTTTGGGTGCTGAACTGTAGACTGTTGTGGTCTTGTGAGTTGTATGTTGTGCTGCAGCATGGAGTGCACTCGTGAAGTACCTGGTGATGTACTGCACTGAATCATTGGACTGTGGGTAGTGAGGACTGTGACTCCTGAGGTCTAGCGTTGTGTGTGCTAGTCCAGGACCATAGGTGCCATGATGTAGTCAAGCCAAGCATCTTGAACTTGAATGCACACACACAAATCACCTGGGGGGGTCTTGTGAAAATGCAGATTCTGGTTCAGCCAATCTGAAGTGGTGACTGAGATTCTGCATTTCTAACAAGTTCCCAGGTTCTAGGATGTTGCTAGACCATGCTACACTTGGCATGGTAGGGGCTAGAACTCAGCATGGAAGGGCACAACAGTGAGTGAAATGGCAGTTGTAGTCGGTGTGCTGCTTACTCTGGTGAGGGCTTAGTGGGGCACTGTATGCAGCCGAGTAGGTAACGTGCCAGTAAGATGTTGGTCAGGGCACAGGGCACAGGGCACCAAGCAGGCTGTGTGGTTCCCTGGGTGGCAGGTTGGAGGTGGTAATTCGTGTGCTGGAAGACAGAAGGTGTATTAGATGATTGAGAAGCAGGGTTTTCTGGTCTGTCCTCTAGTGGGGACATTATGAGACACTCTATGTCATCATCCATTCAGCAGGTCCTGATTGAAGTTAGATGTTGTTCTAAGTGCTGGGGACATGACAATAAAAATAAACAAAGTCCCTGCCCTCATGAAACTTGTATTCTAGAGAGAGAAGGTAAATACTAAACCTAGCAATGAGTAAAATATATCATGTGTAGGACGGTAGTAAGTGTTGTGGAGGGCACTAAAGCAGGTATTAGTGGAGGGCTCCAGGGTGGGGAGAAGTCAATTTTAAGTTCAAGTGGTTGCGGAAAGCTTCACTGGGAAAGTGAGTCATGTGTATATTCAACGGGAGTGGTTCTGGTGGGGGCAGCACGTGCAAGAGCCCTGAGGTCCATACTTGGATGTCATGTTCAGGGAAGACCAAGGGGCTGAGTGGGTGAGGGAGGGACTGGAAGGAGCAGAAAGGCCTTGGAAGGACTGATGTTGGCCATTGGAGTCTTGTAAGCTGAGAAATAATACGATCTGACTTTACTTTTAAAAAGATCACTCTGTCTGCTGTACAAGGATGAGGTCAGAAAGATCAGTTGTGAGACTCTTGCGGTGGTATCTGTGAGAGGTGGTGGTAGCTTGGGCAGGGTGGGTAGCCTCTTGGAGCAGCTTGAGAGCCTGCAGGTTGTGTTCGTCTTGGCATTCCCTAATCCAACCTTGTAGGCTCTCCATAATTACCCTCCATACAGGCACGAAGGAATGGATGAATGTAGGATCCTTTTGAATATCTGCAAATTTGCTGCTTGAGAATCGTACATGGTAGCTAAGTATTTGGTCCTGGTGAAGAGTAGAATGAGAGAATGAAATGGATTTTCACGGGTGCTTCTGTGGTTCAGAGTACTGGGTTGCAGGACTTGGCTGTGCTTCTTTTTGTAAATGTTGGTGATCTCGTGGTATAGGAAGTTCCAGGGGCCTAGGCGATAACCAGGGAGTGCTTTTCTGTCTGGAAGACCCAGGTCAGAATTTGGTCATGCCATAGCTTAGGTACATTAAGGCCACACCACAGCTGAGCATGTTTTATTGGCAGAATTTGTAGTACACAAGACTATAACGTCATAGCAGAGGATATGCTAGTGCAGTGTGTTTAAACTGAAGTACTTGATTGAGATTTGTTTTCTAAATTTCATTCATAATTTTTCATTGTTACTGAGAATACACACAGTAAAACATAGACCAACTCAGCAGTTGCTACATGTATAATTTGGTGGCACTGAGTGTATTCTTCAAGTAATACAACCACTCTTACCCTCCTTTTCTGAGTTGTTCCTCCCCCGGTGACATAAATTCACTGCCTTCTAAGCTCCATGTCTGATCTTTTGAGTTGCTCTTGTCTAGTCAGTCCTGCATAGATAGTTCTTCACAGAGCACTATGCTCAAGACAGACTTTTTTTTTAACTAGTTACACTAAACTATTACTCAGTTTCAAGAAGATTTCAGGGAATTTTTTTATTTAAAGTTTAAAGATTAGGTCAGTAGTTTCAGACGGTCATTCACTTTCCATGATAGCTCCAGAAAGTCTAAATTCTATGAAAATTTTAAATTCTGTTCTGCATTTTTACCCTTTTGATCAGGATTCTTCTATGGAATCTGGAATCAAAATGTTCAGTATTAGTAGCTATGCACCATCCATTTCTTCTCTTCTCATGGCAAGGAGACACTTGCTTCTGAAGCTAATTGGCCACATTTTCCATCTCCTCCTACTATTTCTGACTCTCCTTTTTCAGTTAGCAGCCATGTACATTACCCACTGTGCCATCAGGAGAGTGAAATGGTGGTTTTGATTTTCACATTGTGGTTTTGATTTTCATCTTTCTAATGATGACAGCTGTCTTTTCTTGTGTCTGGTGACTATTTGAATGTCCTGTATTTTGAAATGTCTATTCAAGTCCCTTGCCCATTTTTATGATTGGACTGTCTTTTTGTTGTTAAGTTGTGAAAGTTTTACATATATTTTGATTATCAGATTCTTGTCAGATGTATAGTTTCCAAAGGTATTCTAGTTAGTACTTGCCTTTCCATCATTTTGGTAAAGCCTTTTGAGGGATAGAAGATTCAGTTTTTATGAGGTCCCACACATTTATTTTGTCTTTACTATTTGTGCTCTTGCTATTTTATTAATCAGTTATTAGCTAATATAACCTAAAAACTAGACTTGAAAATGTTGCTGTTGCCTGTTCTTCCAAGAATTTTATGGCTTTAGTTTGTGCATTTAGGTCTTTAATCCCTTTTGAATTTGTGTTTGTGTGTGGTATTAGGCATGGATCCTGTTTTACATTTCTGTGTGTGGAAACCAATTTTCCCTACCAGCATGCTTTGATTGCGTCAGCTGTATGACACTTTTAAAATCAAGAAATGAGAGTCCTACCTTGTTCTTCTCTTTCAACATTGTGTTACCTATTTGAGGATTGATTTTTATATTTCTGTGCAGAAAGCTGTTGGAATTTTGGTCAGCATTGCATTGAATCAATAGATTGCTTTGGGTAGTATTGACAATATTGAGTCTCCCAATCCATAAACATGGACCATCTTTCCATCTATTCAAGTCTTCTTTAATCTCTTTAAGTAGTGTTTTTCAGTTTTTGGTATAGAAGTTGTTCACGTCTCTGGTTAGATTTAGTTCTAGTTATTTTATTTTCTTATGTGCTCTTATAAATGGAATTGCTTCCCAAATTTCTCTTTCAGATTTCTCATTGCTGATATATAGAAACCCAGGTGATTTTTGTTTGTCGATCTTGTATCCTGCAGCTTTGCTAAATTCCTCTACTAGTCCTAGAAATTTTCTTGTGGATTTTGGAGTTTTCTATATTTAGGATCATATCATCCATGAATAGAGATAATATTACTTCTTCTTTTCCACTCTGGATACCTTTTGTTTCTGTTTTCTTGTCTTATTGCTCTGACTGCCACTTCTAATACAATATTGAATAGAAGTGGTGAGGAAAAAAACTTTTGTTTTATTCCTGATTTCAAGGGAAAGCTCTCAGTCTTTCTCCAGTAAGTATAATGTTGGCTGCTGGATTTTCATAGATGCCCTGAGTCATATTCGGAATTACACTTCTATTCCAATCTTCTTTAGGACTTTCATCAAGAAAAGTGTCAGATTTTATCAGATGCTTTTTCTATTCCATAGAAATGATCGTGTGGTTTCTTTTCCTTTTTTCAGTTGATGTGGTGATTGAGATTTTGATGGTAGTGACTGTCAACAAGATGGACTGATACAGTGACTGTAACAATGGGCTTAACCATAGCAACAGTTGTTAGGATGGTTTGGGACCAGGCAGTGTTTCATTCTGTTGTATGTAGGTTAGTCATGAGTCACAATCGGCTCGACAGCACCTAACAACAAGAACATACTATTATTATTATGAAGTGCTTGAGTGAAGTCCTACCACTCCTTCTCTGTGAGATTCCCACCTGGTACGGGGCTTGCTGTGATAACTGGGTAGGATCACATTTCTTGCCTTCGAGTCTTGAGCTGCCCCAAGGAGGCAACCTAGAAGTAGCTAGAGCATAAAAGCAGCAAATTGAAGGGAGAAAGCTAACTAGGCCACCAGGATACCCTGCCCACTAACAGTACAAGGAGTCTTACAGCAATGGCTTGCCTACTAGTAAAATGGCTCTTTCATTGTTCTAAAGTGTCATCATTCAGATCATCAGTTTTCCCTGGACAGAGGTTGAGGCACACAGCTAGACAAAAGGCAAGACGCAAAGTAGGCAGAGTCCTCGTCTCCAGATCCTCACACTGTCTCATGGGCAGCTGTACAGTATCTTCTCAATGTGATCTGCATTCCTTTCTAGCCTGTGTCAGGCCTCACCAAGTCCAAGCCAACCTGCATGACAGACAGAATCCAGTAATTTCTGTTCTTCTTACCGATACTCACCTTTGTGTTGTGTGCTGTTAGTCATTAGTTGCCATCAAGTCGGTTCCAACTCATGGCAGTGTTGCTGTGCAACAGAACCAAATGCTGCCTGGTCCTGCACCGTCGTCACGATGGTTGGTGGGTCTGAATCCATTGTTGAGGGGCAGTATTCAGTTGTGATCATTAAGGTTTCAGTGGCTAATTTTCAGATGTGGATTATCAGGCCTTTCTTCCTAGTCTGCCTTAGTCTGTCCACTCTGCTGAAACCTGTCCACCATGGATGATCCCTGCTGGTATTTGACTGTTAGTGGTATAACGTCCATCACCATAGTAACATGCAACCCACCTCAGTATGATGAGCTGACAGGCAAGTGGTGATTGCTTTATATAAAGCTGGGTAATTTGAGGCACTGGCCCCTCATGAGAGACTTGGAATTTTGCAAGCTATGGAAGCATAGCCCCTTACTCACATTCAATTTTATTCCAGCTTCTGAATTTATATCACTTTCAAAATACTACCTAGGTTATCTGCTAACATACCCTCGCCTGCATCCTCTGGGAGTCTAAGAGCTGAACTGCTTCAGAAACGAAATCATGCTCACAGGATGTGGTTTCTTGGTAATTCTGTCATCTGAAAATATTGTTTATGTAGCCGAGGTCAAAAGCTTCAAGCACTGCTTTAATGAGCTGCAATTCTGTTCATGTGACATTCTCTGCCAAACCCAATTGCCCTTTACACCGTGTGAGTAAGTGTCTCTGTGTGTGTCTGGATGCGTGTGTTTGATGTGCTGACATTTCTGAACTGAAGCCAGAAAGTGTAACCTTTGTATGTTTGCTATTAAAATGCTGAAGTCAAGGCTTAAGAAAAGGATCTTACTTTCAACTCAACATGATGTATCCCAGCACAGAATCTAGTTCCCCCAGAAATACCAGCTACTCAAGAGAACAATACCTTTTTAAAAATCGTTATTGGAAATAATTCTCATAAAGCCTGTACTCTTTCAATATATTGGAAAAAGTCTAGAGCTATGTAGTAAGACAGGCATTTTGTACATAAGCATCATCTCATTCTTGTGGGTGGCATTTGTTTTTCTCAGAAATCCTGTAACCAGAGAGAACTTTGAACTTAGCTTGGTAGGATTCCAAAACCTGTGTTGTTTTTCCATGCCAGAAAAACAAAACCTCGGTATTTATTGAGGTCTTGCTCTGGGCCAGGTGTTGTTTTAAGTGTCTTGCATGCATTACTTTATTAAATTCTTACAGCAACTCTATGAGGTAGGTGTTGTCACTGTCGTGTCACAGATGAGAGAATAGAGTTCAGCAGGGCCAGGACATTTGCTTAAAGTGCAGCAGCTAGGAAGTGGCAGAGCCCGGATGTGAACCCCAGACTTGCCCTGCCTTATATCCTTGGAAAGAGTGTTAGAAGCACTTTGAACCTCTTTTAAGGCTCATGATTGCACTCAATAGCAGAGAGTTACGATAACACAGCAGAACAGTGTTACATAACAGGAAAAAGACTAAGTAATGTTACAATTCAAACGATTGAAAATTTATTTAAAAATATTGCAACTAACAAGGAGCATATTCACACCTTTTACAATTAACTGGTAGGATTTTAAAGGTTGCAAATCTCACTTGTTCCTTAAGGCTTTGATTTCTAGGCTGACAAAGATGAACCTCGGGAAACAAGCCATGGCAGAATCTGAAATGAGACATTCAGGACAGGCTGATGAAGAATAGATGTGTTTTTCCATTCGGTTCTGTTTATTCTTTGAGGTGTCCAGAGTGTGGGATTTGCAGAGATATTAATCAAAACATCAGGCTACATTCCTGTACTGATTCACAAATAGCCGAGAGTCATTCAGGACACAGCCTGGGAGTCTGTGTTTCTCTCACTTTCCATGCATCCACCTCCCCGTGGAACACCCATTGAAAACACAGATCAAACGAGATTTGGTTTAAATTGAACTGGACACGGTCCTGAGCCGAATAAAGTTCCTCAGTCACCTGGTGCCAGGTGCATGGCTCTGAGCCTTCCCCTGCCAGAGAAGAAAACAGTTTGGAATTAAGTGGTGGACCAAAACCACCGGTTACCTTCAAGTTGACTCAGACAGATGCACGGTGACCTTGTGTGTGTCACAGTAGAACTGGGCTCTGTAAGGTTTTTGGTGGCTGATTTTTTTTACGAATAGATCACCAGGACTTTCTTTCTAGGTGCCTCTGGGTGGACTTGAACTTGTAACCTTTAGGTCAGCAACTGAGCATATTAGCTACAGCACCCATTGATTCTGAGACCCCCTAGGCATCTCAGAGTAGAACATATGTCATAGGATATTCAGTGGCTGATATTTGGGTAGTAGATTACCAGATCTTTCTTCCAAAGTGCTTCTGGGTGGCCTGCAACCCCTGACTTTTTGGTTAGCAGCTGAGCACATGCCCAAGGGGTGAGAGAATATGAGAAGATGAGCAAATAGACCCAGGATGCAAAGTCCAGCTTTGCTGTTTAACACCTGAGTCAAGAGGGGCAAATTACTTGACTCTTTGAGCTTCCATAAATGTGTGTCCTCTCATGTCAGCAGCACCCTTAGCATTTCTCAGTAATCCTTGCTTGAGTCCCCTAGGCAAGTGCCCCAGGACTTCTCTTTTTTCAAGTTCCCCCTACCGTGGTCCTAACCATCTTCTTCTTGCTCAGTTGCCCCATTTCTTAAATCACAGAGAAAATTAAGGTCAAGGGTGGCTGTGGGTGGGCAGTCCTTCCACTTCCTGCTCTCTCCTGGGTGTGCAGCAGCACGTCTGTCTCCTAGATCTGCTTTCCTCTGTCTCAGCAAACAGGCCTTCTCCTCCTGCTGTGAACCCTCCGGGGGACCCCTGTTTTCTCACCCTCTGTGTGGGCTGTTGTCTGTACCTTCTCTGCGTGTTAAGCAAAGCTCCTATGGTTGCAACTAGGAACGTGATTTGATTCAAACTGAGTTTTAATAACAATAATAAAGCATTCAGATGGGCTGGACCCATGGTGTCAAACAATGTCAACGGGAATTCATTTCTCTGTACCTCCTGAGTTTCCACTTCCTCTGTGTTGGCTGCGTTCTTCCTTCCTTTTCCCGGCACATAGCAACTTCAGGCTTGTGTCCCATTATCTCAGCAAATCCTGCCAAAAGAGAGCTACCTTTCCCTAAAATTCACCACAACTAGGACTTGGTATTGGAAGATATGGGGCCCTAAGCCCATATTTGGAAATCCTGGTGGCATAGTGATTAAGTGCCGTGGATGCAGACTAAAAGGTTGGCAGTTTGAATCCACTAGGTGCTCCTTGGAAACTCTGTAGGGCAGTTCTGCTCTGTCCTATAGGGTCACTGTGAGTTGGAATTAACTCACTCGACAGTGATGGGTTGTTTGTTTTGTTAAAGCTCCTCTCTCAATGTCTGTGTCACAGGGATAGAATGTATTGATCGGCCAGGCCTGCATCACCAGTCCCCTCTTTAGCCTTTAATATCCTCCCTTTGATACCATGGGAGTCCTGATGGCGCAGTGATTTAGAGCTTAGGCTGCCAACCGAATGGTCATCAGTTCAAATCCACCAGCTGCCCTTTAGAAGCCCTGTGGGGAGTTCTAGTCTGTCCCATAGGGTCAGTGTGAGTCAGAATTGACTGATCACAATGGATTTGATTTCTTTTCTTTTTTTGGTTAGTCTAAAGTAGACATCTTAAGAGAAAGGGAGGGCAGGCCCTCAAAGAGGACCCAGAAGACAGATTACCAGCTGGGCGAGCAGAAGCAGCAAATGTCCATTCTGGCTCTTTCCTGGCTCTGTCTTCTTGGCACATAAACATGCTAAGTTTTTCTCCTCTTAAAAATCCTTTCCCTTAACCTGGGCTCCCCTTTGGCTACTGCCTTAACTGACTTCACATAGACACAAAGTTCTGAAGAAACTGTCAGTCCTTGCTGTCTCCACTTCATTAGTCTTCATTCGTGCCCTCAGCTCTGCCTTCTGCCCCCGTATTCCGCTGCAGTTTCTCCCACTGAAGTCACTGATGTGACCGTTCGATGTATCAGGAAGCTAGAACTTAGGGAGTTGACTTGCTAGAAAGGTGTGTATCTGAAAATGGATGGAATGAGGGTTAGTACCCAGGTCAGCTTTTAAATCTGTGCCACACAACCGAGTATGTGCTATGAGACAGCAAGGTGCAGTAGACAGACCATGGCTTGGAATCAAATAGATTTGGGTCAGAATCTTGCTGTATACGAGGACTACACCAGTTAAGTTCGTGAACTCATCCTAGAAAAAGTGCTGCATACTTCATTGCTGAATATCACTGTGGTCACCTTCCAATTACTCCCCTTAAGAAGCTATGCACTGGCACCTGTGCCTAGTCCACCCTTTAAAGCAATCTTGAAACTCTTTCTGGAATGGCCATCAAAGTTGTCGTATTACACTTGATGTCCTGAATGCCATCCAGATGTCTTCCTTTCAATATTACCTTTGTCTTCAGGTAAAGAAAAAAAGTCATTGGGGGCCAGATTAGGGAGGGTGTTCCAATACAGCTATTTGTTTACTGGCTGAAAACTCCCTCACAGACAACTATATAATTAAGTTTGTGAACTTGCCACTGTGCCATTGTGGGCAATGGCCATTCCAGAAAGAGTTCCAAAATTGCTTTGAAGGGTGGACTGGACACTGACATCGGTGCATAGCTTACCAGGGGGAGTTCTTTGAAGGTGACTGTAGTAATACTCAGCAATGAGGTATGTAGCACTTAGACCAATTCAGTTCACGGACTTAATTGTCAAATCTCATGTTGTTGTTGTTGTTGTTAGTTAGTTACCAGTGAATCAATTCAGACTCCTGGCAACTCCGTGTGACCCTGAACAAATCGTTAACTTGCCAAATTATCTGTTGCACGGAGATAATCCTTTTCCTGCCAGTCTCGTAGACTTGTTGTGAGCATCAAAGTTTTAAAAAAGGCAAGTAGAAGGGATAATTAGTATGTGAAGGCTAGTTTCTTTGAAGCCAGCCATGTGGGTTTAAGATGAATGGTAGAGAAAAATACGACACTTTGTTGACACAGGGAAATATTTGCAGTGAATTTCATCTAATTTTTTCTTTTGAAAGCACATTTGATTCCACCTTTGTTTAAGAAATAGAAGGCACCCGTTCACCTCTTCATCTAGCCATCCAGAAGGACACACACCAGATGTTAACATCAGGATACCAGGGTGGCAGAATTACAAATGATTTTACTGTTGATTTTTCGTGGTGCTGTTTAAAAATCTTGTCTGCTTCTGTAATAACTGTAGAAGACTGCTAGAAATCTCTGACTCTTGTCAGGTCTGAGATCAGATCATGGCAGGGCATTCACTTGACTGCGTGATGGTAGTCAGATGCTTAAAGTCTAAACCCCAGGTTTCTCCTGTGCAGCATGGTCTCCGTAGAGCTGTTGGGGAGAGGTCATCACTGTGGAGCACCCAGTGCAGCAGCGGGCTCACGTTGTTGTTGTTCGTTTCCGTTCAGTTGATTTCAGCTCAGGGCAACCTCGTGTGTGCAGAGCAGAACTACTCACAGCATTTGCAAGGCTGTAACCTTCCAGAAGCAGATTGCCAGGCTTGTCTTCCAAATTGCCTCTGCGTGAATCAGAACCATCAACCTTTTAGCTAGTAGTCCAGGGCTTAACCAAGGATTCCAGTTGGCTCATGTCTTATCCATCTGGTACTGCCCTAACAGAAATACTGTAAGTGGCTGGCTTTAACAAAGACAAGTTTATTCTTACACAGTCCAGTAGGCTGTAAGTCCAAATTCAAGCTGCTGACTCTAGGGAAGGCACTCTGTCTCTTGGCTCTGAAGGAGAGTCCCTGTGTTGCATCAATCTTCTTTGGTCTGAGAGCATCTCAGCACAGGAACTTCAGGTCCAAAGGACATGCATTGCTCTTGATGCTACTTTCTTGATAGCATGAGGTCCCCAACTGTCTGCTTGCTCCCCTTTCGTCTTATCTCTTGTCGGATAAATGGAAACTGGTGGCATAGTGGTTAAGTACTGTGTCTGCCAACCAAAAGGTCATCAGTTCAAATCCACCAGGAGTCCCTTGGAAGCTCTATGGAACAGTTCTACTCTGACCTATGGGGTCACTATGAGTTGGAATTGACTCAACAGCTGTGGGGTGTTCTGGGGGGGGGCTAAAATAAAAAGTGATGCAAGCCACACTCCAGGAGAATTTCCTTAGTAAGGGAGTTACAGACCCACCCTAATCCTCTTCAACATAATCCTTCCTATTAACCACAGACAGATATTAGGCTTTACAGCATAGGAAAACCACAAAATGGGGGACCTTGAAAAAGTAGTGAAAATCATGGCCCAGCCAAGTTGCCACACCCATTATTACAATTATTATTATTATTATTGTGATTGAGTGAAAGTATACAATATGGACTAAATTTGCGTGGCTGCCCATCTGTCTGGCTGGCCCATCTGTAGCTCCCTCTGCTCTCCTGGCCCAGTGACAGCACACTCCTCCTTTCCATTCTGTACATGTCACATCTTAACAACCTCCTGTCCCCGCCTCTCCCCCCTCTCCTCTCCCTTCCAGTAAGAGGCCTGTAGGACAGCATCCTATAGATGCACAGAATCATACACCATATGGTCACACTGTGTCCCTGAATTCAGTCCATTCCTATCCAAAGAGTTGACCTCAGTAAGGCTTTCTGGTCGGGGCAGCAGGGGGTCTAGGGGCCATGCTCCCAGGGGAACCCTCAGGGCTTTGGATCATCAGTTGCAGCCTTTTAGTGAAGTTCTTGAGGTGCACCCCTCTTTTTCTCATGTTGCCACTGGGTCTTGACATTGTGTGCCCCATCATGGCTGTCTTTGGTGATGGCTGGGCACCATCTGGTTCTTCTGGTCACATGTTGGTAACAGTCACCCGTTCACATGGGTACTTCTGTCTTCTGGGCTTTTTTTCCCTCATGTCTTTGTTGTCCTTGATGATCATCTGTTTTGGCAGAGTTGGGACCATTTGGTCTACCTCAGATGGCAGCTTGCTAGCTTTTAAGACTCCAGACACCAGTCACCAGTATGGGGTGCAGAAGACTCTCTTAGCTATAGGCTAAGTGACAACAGTTGGCCTCAGTGTCCCTTGACAGCATGGTCCCCAGACTTTGGCCCCTGCTACTGTATCCTCGCAATACTGGGTTAAGATTAGAAGAGTTTACAGTTTATGTCAAAGTCCAGACAAGCTGATCTTCTTTCTGATGTGTGCTGTCACTGCTTCTACCCAGCCAAGTTTCTATCAACTACCTAATCTATAACCAGCACTCTCCCTCCCTCCCTCCCTCTCCTCCCTTGCAGCCATCAAAGATTCTTTTCTTCTGTACGTAAGTCTGTTTTCAGGTCCTTACATTCAGGGTCTCATACAATATTTGTCCTGTGCCATTGACTGATTTCACTTAATATAATGTCTTCCAGTTGAAACCAGGTTATGAGATGCTTCCTAAAATCACCATTGTTCTTTATCATTTCATAGTGTTCCACTGAGTATAGGTACCATAGTTTGTTTATCCATTCATCTGTTCTTGGGCATCTGGGTTGATTCCATCTTTTTGCTATTGTGGACTGTGCTGCAATAAACATTCATGTGCATACATCTATTTGAGTGATTGCCTTTGATTCTGTAGGATATATTGCAAACAGTGGGATTACTGGGTCAAATGGTATATCTATTTCCAACTTTTCAAGGAAGCAGCAGATTGCTTTCTGAAGAGTTTGTACCATTTTGCAATCCCACCAGCAGTGTAGGAGAGTTCCAATCTCTCCATAGCCTCTCCAGCATTTGTTGTTTTGTGTTTTTTGGATCATGGTGAACCTTGTCGGAGTGAGATGATATCTCATTGTTGCTTTGATCTGGATTTCTTTAATAGCTAATGATTGTGAGCATTTCCTCATGTGTCTTTCAGCTGCCTGGATATCCTCTTTAGTGAATGTCTGTCCATCTCCTTTGCCCATTGTTTAATTGGGTTACCTACCTTTTTCTTGTTGATATTTTGCAGCACCTTGTAGATTATGGAGATCAGATGTCAGTCCGATATGTAGTTGCCAAATATTTCTTCCCATTCTGTAGGTGGTCTTTTAATCCTTTTGATAAAGTCTTTGGAGGAGCAAAAGTGTTTAATTCTTAGTAGTTCCCATTTATTTATTTTCTCTTCTGTTGATTGCGCTTTGTCAGGTTTTGAAGTCTGTCTAAGCTGTGTATTAAAACTTGTATTGTTGACTGTATTTTTTCTTGCATGATCTTTATTGTTTTAGGTTTGATACTTAGGTCTTTTATCCAGTTTGAGTTGGTTTTTGTGTAAGGTTTAAGATATGGGACGTGTTTCAATTTTTTGCAGATGGATATCCAGTTTTGCCAGCTCCACTGGTTAAAGAGACTGTTCTTACCCCAGTTTAAAGTCTTGGGGCCTTTGTTGAATATCAACTGTTCATAGGAGGATGGTGGCATCTCTAGGGTGTGAGCTCTGCTCCATTGGTCTATGTGTCTCTTTTTGTACAAGTACCAGGCTGTTTTGACTACTGTGGCAGTGTAATAGTTTCTAAGGTTGGGTAGTGTGAGGCCTCCTACTGGCCACATACATTTTTTGAGGGACACAATTCAATCCATGACAGCTCATAATAAGCACTTAATGTACGTCATGATTCATCCCTTCAACTGTTGAATGTCTACTATATGGCAGACTTTGTAGTGAGTCCTGGAAATGCAGTTGGGAGCAAATCAAGCATGGCTTCAGCTTTCCTGGAGCTTAGAATTTAGATAGGAATATGGACAATAAACAGATAAGCGAAGAAATAAATGTATAACTATAGACAGGGCAGCCATTTGAACAGACCAAGGAGATACCACATGGTTTAAAATCAGGAAAGATGCGTATCAGGGCTATATCCTTTCCCCGTACTTGTTCAGTCTGTATGCTGAGCAAATCATCTGAGCAGCTAGACTGTGTGAAGAAGAAAGCGGCATCAGGATTGGTGGAAGACTCACTAACAACCTGCCATGTGCAGATGACGCAGCCTTCCTTGCTAAAAATAAAGAGGACTTGAAACACTTACTGATAAAGATCAAAGACTACAGCCTTTGATATGGGTTAAACAGCAACACAGAAACAAAACTGAGGACAGATCAATAAGCAACGTCGTGATTAATGGAGAAAACATGGAAGTTGTCAAGGATTTCATTTTACTTGGATCCGTAATCAATGCCTGTGGAAGCAGCAGTCAAGAAAAACTCACTGCTGTCCGGTCGGTTCTGACTCACAGCAATCCTGTAGGATAGAGCAGAACTACCCTGTAGGGTTTCCAAGGAGTTTCTGGTAGATTCAAATTGCTGACCTTTTGGTTAGCAGCTGTATCTCCTAACCACTGTGCCACCAGGGCCCCATTTCAAAAGATCTCTTTAAAGTGTTAAAAAGCAAAGATGTCACCTTGAAGACAAAGGTACACTTGAGCCAAGCCATGGTATTTTCTAACCCCCTCATGAGAAACCCTGGTGGTGTAGTGGTTAAGTGCTATGTCTGCTAACTGAAAGGTTGGAAGTTCACATCCACCAGGTGCTCCTTGGAAACTCTGTGGAGCAGCTCTGTTCTGCCCTATAAGGTCACTGTGATTTGGAATCAACTCGAAGACAATGGGTTCATTTTTTTTTCCTTTCATGTGTGTGCAAGCGCTGGACAATAAATACGAAAGACCAAGGAAGAATTGATGCCTTTAAATCATGGTGTTGGTGAAGAATATTGGCTATATTGGGGACTGCCAAAGAACCAACAAATCTTTCCTGCAAGAAGTACAACATGGGTGCTCCCTAGAAGTGAGGATGGTGAGACTTGGTCTCGTACTTTAGACATGTCATCAGCAGGGACCAGTCCCTGAGGGATGACATCATGCTTAGTAAAGTAGACAGACGGCCAGTGAGAAAGAGGAAGACCTTCAACAAGATGGACTGACGCGGTGGCCACGACAGTGGGCTCAAGTGTGGCAAGGGCTGTGAGGACAGCGCAGGGCTGGAGTGCTGGGTTCTGTTGTTTGTAGGGTTGCTATGAGCCAGAACTGCCCTGATGGCAGCTAACAACAACACAGAGAAATGAACAGGATTTGCTCTGGTAGAGAGCAACAGGGGCGCCAGGCGAGGGATCTACCTTGTCCGAGTGTCGTCTAAACCAGTTTTTCCTGAGGCAGTGGCATTTAAACTGAGATCTGGAGAAACATAAAACACCGCATTTTATTTTTAAATAACGATTTTGTAAGAAACTCGCTATCAAGCACAAAAGAGCCCCTCCTCCTCTTGCAGACTTCCTTCTGAATCGACAGAGAGATGAAATATCCCCGATTGTAAGGGACTTTCATTATTGGCAGAGAAAGACTTTAATCTTTTATTTCCTCTGCTGTCAAGCCAGAACATACTGGATATTATCTGACTCTGCTCAGGAGAAAAGCCTGGGGCCACCAGCTCCTTTCAGAGGTGCTCATATGTGAGGGCACATCTGTGCTTAGCTGGCTGATTCTCACTGATTCACATCCTGCGGTGGCGACTGTTAGACATGTAAAAAATCCTGAATTTCACTGATTTTGCACATTTCAAAAAAAAAAAAGAAGCTATTTTGCCTTTTCACCCCAGCTGTGTGGCGTGGGTGTTTTTCACTGTGACCTTGTCTAGTCTTGTTATCCTGAAGATGCCCAGATGTCTTGATGGAGGCTGGGCAGGCCTGTGCCATTGGTGTCATTAGTGTCCATTGAGTCAGCTTCAGCTTACAGTGACCCTGTGTTCAACAGAAGAAAGCCTTGCCCAGTCCTTCACCATCTTCCTAATCTTTGGTAGGCTTGAATCCGTTACTGCAGCCACTGTGTATTTTGAGTGTCTTCCAACCTAGAGAATTTTCTTCCGGCACTATCTAGGACAGTATTGTGTTGTGTGATCCACAGGGGATGTGAAAGTAGTTCGCCAGGCCTTTTGTCCTTGGCTCTCTTCATCTGGAAGCTCTTCTGAAACCTGCACCCCTTGGGTGACTCTGCTGTAGTTGGAACTGCCACTGATAGCTTCCAGCATCATAGCAGTACACCAGCTGCCTCAGTGGGACAAACTAACAGATAGGCGGTAGCCTGCACCATGTAACCACATCTTATCAAAGTGAGTTAAGCAGTGAGTATATGTGCCAGGCATTTATCCGCTCCTCCAGCATCTTACCCTGCCTCTGCCTTCTTTCTGCTTCCATTCCTTCCTGAAGAGTTTTTCTTCCTGCCCTGGAGAGGCAACGTCTTTCCTTCAGGGTGCACTCAGGTTAGATGGTGGGTTTCCCACAAAGTGTCCCGGTCCCTCCTTAGTTTTCTTCCCTCCGTGTGCGGCCACCACACATGCCATACTGTGTAGCAGGGTGCTCACCTGGCTCTTCTGTTTGAGGACAAGGATCTTCTTTCCATGTAGCATCCTATTTCCAGTGCCCAGCACCCTCCTGGGCAGAGGCTGCACGTTAACTGAACCTTAGCTTGTCTCGTTATCCCCTCCACCACCCTCTGTCAGTTTGTCACACTGTGGTGACTTGCGTGTTGCTGTGATGCTGAAAGCTATGCCACTGGGATTTCCAATACCAGCAGGGTCACCCACAGTAGACAAGTTCCAAGGGAGCTTCTAGATGGAGACAGACTAGGAAGAAAGGCCTGGCAATCTACGTCTGACAATTGGCCAGTGGAAATCCTGTTGACTGCAGTGGAACCTTGCTTGATACAGTGTTGGAAGATGAGGCTGTAGCTTGGAAGGCACTCAAAACATACAGTGACTGAAACAATGGACTTAAGCATCCAAACGAGAGTAAAGATGGCACGGGGTACGCGTGAGGACAATAAAGGTACGCATGAGGACAATCAAGGTACGCATGAGGACAATCACCTGGGAGACGTTTGTCTTACAGATTTCTACTGAGATGAAGCATGCTAATCAGCATCAGGCAGCCCTTCATAGACTGTTAAATATCCCCATTTCTCTCTATTTCTATTTTTTCCTCTTTCTTCCTTGACAATAGTGCTGCCATTTTAAATAGCTTTTATAGTTTTCTTTTCATGATAATACCTGATTGTTATTTAAATTTTCAAAAATACAATGAAGCCTAAAGGATAAGAGAGAAAATCAGAATGCTCTGTAATTTTTGCAGTCTTTGTAAGCGTAACATACACATGCGTGCATATTTTGAGTATCAAGTTTTATATGTAATTTATAGAATGCGAACATATTGTACCAGTTAGTAATGATGTATTACTGTACCATTTAGCATTCTTCTGCATCTTCTTTTACTTTTAAAATGGGCTTTGCATGGTGGTATGTCAAGTAGGTATATCATGTTTTATTTAACTGTTTTTCCTATTAGCTGATAGTGATTTGAAATTTTCCTTCTAACGATTCATTGGTGAACATAGTGTATCCTGATGACATAAACCCAAGAGTAGTGAGGAGGGGAAACCCTGGTGGTGTAGTGGTTAAGTACTGTGGCTACTAACCGGAAGGCTGGCAGTTCGGATCCATGAGGAGCTCCTTGGAAACTCTACCAGGCAATTCTGCTCTGTCCTATAAGGGGTAGCTATGAGTCAGAATTGACTCAACATCCAAAGGTTTGCTTTTGGTTTGGAGAGAGGAGGATAGAGAGGCCTCTTGGCAGAAGTGACATCTGCCTGGACATAGAAAGGGTGCCTAGGAGAAAGCTAAGTGAAGGGGAGAAGCTGGGAGACAGAGGTCCCAGTGGAGGAAACAGCCTGTATCGAAGCTTGTGGGTAAGGGAATGTGTGAGTGCACTACACACTGGTAGTATTTCAGTGCAGCTGGAGAGCTCCAATAGGAGCTGGGAGAGTTGGGTGGCAGGGAGTGTAGGCAGTGAGGTAGTTATTGACCAGGTGACCAGGGCCAAGTTCAAGGCCCTGCTAAGATGTATGGACTTGGAGCAATGGGAGCCATTGCAGTAAGAGCACAGGGGTGCCATGCTCAGCTTTGCATTTTTCAAAGACCTCTCTGGCTGTTGCAGCTAACTGCACACAGCTGGCTAGCCCACCCTGCATTTAACAGTTAAATTTGGAGCTGTTATGAGCACGGTGCAATAGAAATCAGAATGAAGACGATAAGAAAAAAAAGTTCACACATAACAGCGCAGAGAGAAGCTTTTCAAACTGTCTGGGTTCTTTAATTTGAGGCAGAATGCAACAGCAAGGCAAAATCCATACTCCGCTCTCCAACTCTGGCAGCGGTGCCATTTGCTTTCCATGATGTTGGTTTCTGGTCCCCATCTCCGATCCAAGAGCCCCACTGGAGCATCCTGATGACAAGAGGGTTGAAATTGCTTCTGATAGACGAGCCCAGCTACAGCGCCCACCTAAGCCTGCTGGAGAAGCAGGTGTGGCCCACGCTGTGTTTGTGATGTGGTCCCCACCACCAGTTCCCTGTTCTCCAAGGACACATAGCAGGCGCAGAGCCGACCCTCGCCGCGCCTCCCCAGGGCTGAGGTCTCCATTTAGGGAGCCTGCCTAAAGCTAACAGGCAGTGACAGCTCCGTTTGAAAAACACGGAAACACTTACCAGGGAGGCTGTGATCTGCCAGCCCGGTAAGCTGCTCATTAGCAGGGAAATCACGCTTCTGCTGTATCCTGCCCCCTTGGTTAACCCCTGTTCCTGGATCTCCTCTCTGCTATCTCACTTAAAGATTTCATTGTTCTCTGAGGCCATGGGGGGCTGGGGGACGGCGGAGGGGGGAGGCTGCTCAGCTGCCAGAAGCTGTTTCTCTGGCTCCCATCAGTGCCTCTGGGAGACCCAGAAGGAGCAAGAGCCTTCTGGTGTGGCTGGAAAATGATGGTTTTTTAAAGAAAAACGGTCCCCGAAGACTCTCAGCTAATCTGCTTCCTACACAGGCTGGCCTGGGTCTCAACACCTAGGCCGAAGAAAAACACCCTCAGGTCAGCCTTATAACCTGCCGTCTTGTGCCAGTGACCCCTGCCATGGCGTCTCTTAATTTGATGTCAGCACCGTCCTTTCTTCTCTCCCCTTTTTCTCAACCTCAGTCCTGGCCACCATCGTCTGTCCCCTGATAACTGCACCAGCCAACCAGCTGGTGCCCCCACCTCTCACCGCAGCTGAGGGTCGTCTGCCGACTGGCGCACTCTGCTAGGATCTCAGGCTCGTTGTAAAGAAAACCCAGGCTTGATCCCCCATCAGACACGACCAGCCTAGTGTTCTCCATCTCAGTAAAGGGTAACCCACTTACCCCATAGATCAGACCAGAAGTTGTAGGGTCATCTCCACCTCTTCTTTTGCCCTCAAACCCCACAATCTTGTCCATTAAAGATCTCGACAAGTCCAAGTTCAAAGTTTACTCCAAACCCGAATGCATTTCTCCCTACCCCTGCTGTCATCTTCTTCCAGGCCACCATCACTTCCTGCCTCGGTTACTGCAATAGCCTCCTCACTGGTCTCACTGCTTCCATCATCCCTTCTCCCGCGTCTGTTCTATTCTGGGCATAGCACCAATGTTCCTTTCTTTAAACAAACAAAAAACCCAAACCTGTTACTGTCGACTCGGTTCTGAATCAGAGCAACCCCTTGTGTTACAGAGTAGAACTGCCGCGTAAGATTTCCTTGGCAGTAGTCTTTTGACAGAAGCAGATCACCAGGACTTTCTCTGCAGCACCGTTGGGTAGGTTCGCACAGACAGCCTCTGGGTTAGTAGACTAGTGCCAACTGTTTGCATCACCCAGCGTCCCTTTTAAAACATAAATTCAGAAAACCAAACAAACCCATTGCCGTCAAGTCGATTCCAGCTCACAGCAACCCTGCAGGGCAGAGTAGAAGCGTTCCATAGGGTTTCCAAGGAGCTTCTAGAGGAGTCGAACTGGTGACTTTTTGGTTAGCAGCCGACCTGTTAACCGCTGCATCACCAGGCTCCTGTTTAAACCTAAATCAGATTCTATCACTCACTGTTTGGGATCTTGTCACAGTTTCCCCTCAAGCTACATTAAAATCTACCATCCTCACATGGACTGGGAGGACTTCTGTGGTCTGGCTCCTGGCCACCTCTTTGATGCGTCCTATTTCTTCTGACCGTGGTCACCTTTTCCCGCACCCTGGTTACTCTGCTCTGGCCACACTGGCCTCATTGCTCTTCTGTGTCTATGCCAGCTGAGCCCGTCTTGGGCCCTTGCACTTGCCGTTCCCTCTACCTAGAATGTTTTCTTCCTCCAGAAATCTCTAAGTGGCCCCAGTACTCCCCTTGATCACTTTAAGATATTTTCTCAGAGCTAAGCACCTTATCAGCTGGTCCCCCAACCACTTACCTCTGTTCAGTGTTAAAATATGATTGAGATCCAATAATTAAGTCCTTGAACTTAATTGTTCTAAGTGCTACATACCTTATTGCTGAGTATCACTATCGTCACCTTCAAAGTACTCCCCTTAAGATGCTATGCACCAGTGCTAGCACCTAGTCCACTCTTCAAAGGAATTTTGGAACTTTCTGGAATGGCCATTGTGCTTAGGGGCAAGGTGGCAAGTTTGTGAGCTTAATTGTATTATTATCTGTGAGGGAATTTTTAGCTGGTGAACAAATAACTGTATTGGAACACCCTCCCCACACACCTGGTTTGGCCCCCAGTGACTTTTTTCTTTGTCCCAAAGGAAAGGAAATATAGAAAGAAAGACATTTTGATGACATTGAGGACATCAAGGGTAATACAACGACTGCTCTGATGGCCATTCCAGAAAAAGAATTCCAAAATTGCCTTGAAGGGTGGACTAGGCACTGGCGTGGGTGCACAGCTTCCCAAGGGGAGAACCTTGAAGGTGACCTAGTGATACTCAGCAGTGAGGCATGTAGCACTTTTTCTAGGATGAGTTCACAAGCTTAATTGTCAGACCTCCTATTTACGTTTACAGTTACATTAATGTGTGTGTGTTGACTGCCTGTCTTCGCCCACAGAAGGTAAACTCTATGAAGGCATGAGTTTTATATCAAGTACGCTTGTAATCCCAGCATCTCTTAACAGCACCCAGGACATAGCAGGTGCTCAATAAACTTTTATTGAATGAACAGATGCAGGCATGAATGAATGAATCTAGACAATTAATCCTACCCACACTGTTGAATCTGGGGGTCCACTCTTTTGTGGATGTTTCTCCCTCAGCTGCAGAAGAGCCAGCACACAATTCTTGATCATAAGATAGGAAGCTGATGCTCATTTTCTAAGTCCTGAAGCCAAGGTATCAGAACAGCTGGCTCAGTTTGGCCTAGAATACCAAATAGGTTTCTTTAAATCTGACATGAGCCTTTTAAAAATGCAAGGCTGCTTCTACAGTATTTAAAACTTAAACACCATGAAAATACTCCATTGTAGGAAGCATATGTTGTCTGTAGGGATTTGCAATGGGAGAAGAGAACAAATTAATACTTAAGACAGCTATGATGGGTTGAGCACTTACTCTGAGCCAGGCACTGTGCTGGGTACATGCATTATCTCATTTTATCCCCATTGCACATACACACCCTCTTTCCATGGGAGGAATCAGAATTATCCCCATTCACAAATGAGGACACAGACTTGAAGGAGCTTGCCTGGAGTTGTGTTGTCAGTGGACGGTGATGTCAGGGTGACAATCCAGGTCTGCTGGCCTGAGACATGGGGCTTACTTCTTTCCAAATGGGAAGAGACTAGGAGGCCAAGGCTCTTTGATAGCCAGGTGCACTCACAAACAGCAAATACCTCAGTGCCCCTTCACTGGAAGGCTTTGAAGATGTACTTAAACTCCTTCTGGAGTCCTGATGGCACACTGGTTAAGAGCTGTAGCTGCTAACCAAAAGGTCGACAGTTTGAATCTACCAGCCTCTCCTTGGAAACCCTCTGGGGGCGGTTCTATTCCATCCTATAGGATCGCTATGAGTTGGAATGGACTCGAAGGCAACTTTTGTTTTTTATTACTCCTCCGTGTTCTCACCTAACCTTTACTCTTCCCGCTACTCTGGTTCATCAGCACCCTTCCTTTTCTCATCAGCATCCTCTCAGTTGCTGGATGCAGTAGTCCATTCTCTGCGATTTCCTCCTTGACCTCTTGGAGACTCTTAAGCTTTAACAGTACACTTCACCTTGGGTTCTTCTCCTTCCCTAGCTTGTCTGTTCCTGCTCTCACCTGATTCTGCTTTTACCCCTCTGTAACAGCATTTGGGCAATTTTCTCATTGGCAAATGGGATTAATGCCTACTTGACAGGGTTGTTACATGAGTTAAAGAGATAATGCATGTAAAACATTTAGCAAATGGGTGCTGCGTAGAAAGTGTTTGGTTATTTTTGTTATTGCGGTTATCGCCGTCATCCTCTTTCATATTCGGTACCATCATTGCTGTTGTCTTCCCTCTGCCCTCTTACTTACTTAGTTCTTCAGATTTCCTTCCAGATCTCTCTCCTGAGCTCTCGAACTTGCATCACCTAGAATCGCAGAGATCCCCCTAAAGGCATCGTGTCGGAAATGGAAACAGTCCTCTTTCCCTAATTCTCCTACACATTCTCGGTCTTGGGGATTGATGTAGCCCTATCTTCTGCCACCCAAACTAGAAATCTCACTATCCTTGACTTCTCCTCCCACCTGTCCCACCCTGCCCCGCTCCATTATTCTGTCAGCTCCCAAGCTATCTAAGAGTTGGGAGGTCCCCTAGCTCTACTTTTCAAGCAGTTGATAGCTTGTATCATGGACATGGTTCACATTGCAGCTCTGCTCTTCATTAGCCAGTGACCTTGAGCAAGTTACCTAATCTCTTTGCCCTTAGTGTCTTCATCTATAAAATGAGAATAATAATATTGCCCATCTCTTAACATCTTTGGGAGGATTAAGTAAAATAATGCAGGGAAGAGCTGTTCCGAGTGTCTAGTGTACAGCAAATGTGGGATCAATATTAACTCTTATTATTTACACTGTTATTATTAGGTTGTGGCTACCTCTTATAGACACTGCGTTTGAAATACTTAGAGTTTCTGTGCAAGTGGGCTTGGTACTTAGAGCAAAGAGCAAGGAACCCCAGAGTTAGGGATTTGTGTGCTATCTGCAGTATGGAACGAAGTGTGCATGCGTGTGTGCCCTCAGACGTGTGTGCGTGTGTACACACACACACACAGGTTACAGTGGTGCCTCAGAGCAGGACATTTCCTTATGGAAGGACTGGCAGGACAAGTGTGAAGTGGTAGTAGTTTTCTCCCTCTGGGGCCAGATTGCCTCACCAAGCACTGCTCTGCTCCTGCCTGCTGAGTTCACCTCCTGGCACCTTGTAGCTAAGGGTGGCTGATTTAGGAGTTCAGCAGAGCCTCACAGTTTGTCAGGCATTGCAGACATCAGATCCAGGTCTCATGGTTGGGATCTGGGATGGGGGTTTGTAAATTCCTGTATTGTGTTGAGCTGGAAAGCATCAGTCCAGATTGAGAACAAGAAGAAAGCACTGCCAGTGACCTGCTGCTAAATACTGAAACGTCCAGGTGATGTATAAACGAGTCATTAATTTGCATCTTGTACCGCAGGAAACATCTCAGGTGCCTTAACCCCATCTCTCTCAACAGATGAGCTTGGGTGACTCCTGGGGTGGCCGGGGGTAGGGGGAACAGGCCATTTTCCATGAGCTCCAGCATCTTATGCCTTTGCCACACAAGCCCTGACTGCTCAGAAGGATGCCTGGAGCAGTTAATAAGCTACAGCAGCTGATGGTCAGGAGCCCAAGGTCATGTTCCAAAGTTCAAGGATTTTGCATTTTATGTTGCACTCATCTCAGATCATTGAAAAACCTTTCTGAAATACTGAAAAGGACGGGATGGAAGAAAGCCATGTCCAGTTTTGTTTGGTTCTGTTCTGTTTTGCCTTTTGCTTTTTTTTCCCCCCGCCCCCCTTTCTCCACCCACCACGAGTTCTTTTCTTCCCCTCTCATAGTGTGGGCGAAATGCTGAAAACTTCGACCGGTTTTTCACCCGCCATCCACCAGTCCTAACACCTCCTGACCAGGAAGTCATCAGGAATATTGACCAATCAGAATTCGAAGGATTTTCCTTTGTTAACTCTGAATTTTTAAAACCTGAAGTCAAGAGCTAAGTAGATGTGTAGATCTCTGTCCTTCGTTTCTGTCATTCCAACTCCACAGCTGTTGTGGTGACATCCCTCTTCATTGCAAAGTTGCATTCATGTTTTTATTTGCCAATGAGACTGGAGTGACCATATTTCAGAACCCAAATGTCCTCGTGTAGTTTGGAGCATCTCTCCTGAGACTGGATTATGCAGATGGCTTGAAGACAACGCCAGTGCATAATTAACCCATTAACAAGTCCTCTTGCAATTTATTTCTCCAGCATGCCTGCTAACTAGATCACATAGGAAGAGGAAATGCCTATTTTTTTTCCTCTTCTTTGGTATCACTGTTTACACACATTCTCCAACCCTAACCCTTCAGTCTTGATTCTTGCCACAAATGGGTGGGTCATTGGAGGCTAGCAGGATCTGTCTGCTTCTGGATTCAGAGTTTTGCTTGTACCCAAGTGCTTGGGTGCTTTGGCCTTGAGGGAACCCCTCTGTTCTGCATGTATTGGAGGCTCTATGACTCAAAAAAAAAATGGCTAGAAGGAAAATTGTGTTTGTTACTTTTTTAACCTAAAGTTAAGAAGATTATCTAAGTCCCTTTAAAATTTCAAGTCTGTGCTTTCAGACATTCTCTCTCTAAAAATTTCTGCAAGGGCCAAAGGACAGCCAACGTGGGTGCTACCTCAGCACTGTAATTTCTGACACTCTGTCCTTGACCGTTCTCATTCCCAAACTACTTGAAGAGGGCATTTGGTACCACTTCTTGAAAGTACATGGTCACTCTAGAGAGGTCCCCAAGGGCCATGATTTTACATTACATTTCAAACTTTATTTGCTTCGAAATTTTTATTTCTGTTGTTCAACTGCCAAAAAAACAGGAGACTCTCTTTGTTACACATGCTTGAAAATGTGTGTCCAAAATGTTGTGAACCTCAGTGACCTGCTTTGATTCAACCAAGGGGCAGCTCTGGAGCCCAGAAGCCCCATGCCTGTGGGCAGGGGACTTGTCTAGGTCTGTGGCTGGCTGCAGAAAGCCAGTTAAGTGCTCGGAGAAACACCATTTCTTGAAACAAAGACAGTTGTACTCTTCACTCTGATGTTGTTTTGCAAGATGTTTGTGGAATGTCTATTTGTATCTGGATGTCTGTTACATGCGATTTCTCTTCTAGCATCGGGATATAATAAATACAAAGAAAGAAAAGAAGAAATGCTAATTCAAGGAACAGTGCTCTCTTTTAAAAACTGGGGAGTCACACTACAGAGTGGGGCTCCCTGGGGCTCCAGGACAGAAAGGAGCAAAATCCACAGTTAATTCCAGCCCTGTTGTTCCGCCACTCAGTGAGGCAGGGGCTGTGGGCCCCTCAAGAGCTCCTGAGAGTCTGTAGAAGGGTGGGGTGGGCTGGCCAGGGCCTCCTGCAATGTCAGAGTCCAAATCTCCATTCCCTGTAGACTCAAGTTTAGGGGTCAGCTAAGAGCATGGCTGGGGCTCTTGATTTTCTTATCAGAATCATCCCTCTTCCCAGCTTGGACTAAATAGTCTTTCTAGAAAGCAGCTTTGACAGCCCCCAGAGCCCAGGAAGTCCCTTGGGTGGAGGCAATTGCACTTTTTTCTGAGCAGATAAGGACGGCAGATGACTCCTCATCCTTGACTGTGCTTCCTGCTGTTCTCAGCAGCCCTAAAGAGAATTCTTACTGCAATCCAAGGGATTTCCAGAAGTTCCAAAGCTTCTGAGGGACCATCCAGGGAACTCGAAAAATCTGACACATGTCCTCGAAGTTAAGATTTCTCATCTGTAACAAAACCATGATGGGGAACTCCACTTAGCCAGGCCCACTGCAGGTCATTCCTACCTGCCCTCTTTTTCCTCCTTGCTCCAACTTTTGGGATCACTGCTGCTGCTGGTATTGTGGCTATGGCCTGGCACTAAGGTGAAGCAAGCTTGAAGTCCTGAGATGCCTAAGGATAGAGAAGGAGGGAATTCAGGGCAGAACTCTCTTATTTTATTGTAGGGGAAATTTGCATCTGGAAGTGGAAGTGACTTGCCCAAGGTCACCCAGCTGGAATGCAAACCCAGTTTCCTGGCCCTCAGCATGGGGGTCTGCTCTATAGCAATACAATCGGAGCCCCGTCACATTGATCTCTGAGCTATGCCCACCGACAGGCAAGTTCTTTGAGGTCCTTCATCTGGCTATTGGATCACCAGGACTTTTCCTTGGACAATCTCTCAGGAAAACAAAAACCATGGAGAAATATCGGACCACTGAAAAACATGTGAGACAACTTCAGAGAGCAACATTGGATGGATGGATGGTTGGTTGGATGGATGGATGATAAATACAATATACTGTATATGTGTCTACACACACACACACACACACACACACACACACACAAATATCTCACTCTACGTTTTCCAAATTGTTGCCATTATTTTTCAGATGTTTACTAGTTTGCAGAAATAGGTAGTCAGGCAAAAGTCTCTGTTCCCCAAACACACACCTTGCAGAGGACTCCTCAGGGAAACTTTCTGTGGAAGCAGGGGATCATTTGTCACAATTCCTGCATTTTCCTTTCTTATTAGCATCCCAAATGGAGGCGAGACCAAGAAAAGAGCTTCAACAATGTGTAATCTCTTGGAAACTCCTCGAGACTTGATCCAAAAGGAAAGCAAATTTATTTTTACCTTCATCCATTTGTTCCACCCTCTATCCCTTGACTCATTCGGCCAGCATTCATTGAGCACCAACTGTGTGCTGGGCTGGTTGCTGGGTGCCAGGGACACAGTGGGGCACAATAACGATGTAGTCTCTGTTCCCTTAGAGCATGCCCTATGTTGAGAGGACAGTCAGTAAACATGTCATTAAAAGCATGATATGATCCAGAGGCATGGGATCTCCAGGTTAGTCAGGGAAGCTTTTCACAAAGATGAAAAGCTATCAAATGGCCTTTGGGGTCTCCTTCTTCATCTTAAGCCACAGTTTGAGGCAGAAGGAGAAGGTGGAAGCACCCTTTGGCTCGGATTTCTGGGAAAATCCTGTAGTGTGATGAGCAGGAAAGAAGACAGGCAGGTAGTTACTGGGAAGGTTTCATTCTAGAAGGCCAGAGGTGCCAAGCGCCTATGCTTGAACAGACCACATTTTCATTCCCAGGATCTGAGCAGAGACAGATACCCATACCATACTGTCTGTTTGTATGGAGAGGGCAGCTGAGTGTACAGCTTACTTCTGAGCCCTGAACCTCATCTCTTGGGGCATTTGGCTCAGATTCCTGCAGATTTTACCCTTGCTGGAGGGAAACACTGCTACCCTTCCAACCCACTGCCTCCAGCTTCACATAGCCTAGGTTTTCTAGTCCAGCTAAGACAGGCTAAGATTTAGGCTAAGATTTTCCAAGGGACTTAAATTAGGGGACAATAAGAAAGAAACAATAAGAAAATCCTTACTTTTCCCCACCCATATCTCCCCTCTCCCCCTAAACCTAAACACCATTCAGGTTAGCCTTGGCTAGTTGTCTACCAGGATTCCAGAATCATGCTTTTAGTGAATTCTCAGTTGACCTGCATCTTTTCTTAAGAAAGAATAGGGTGACAATCACAATGGCCTTGTTAGGGTGTGACTAGGAGGCCAGTAGGATTAATAACCCTCCTTGGATGAGGGATACTCTTCTCATCTGAATTCAGATGCTGTCTGCTCAGAAACTGTCCCAGTAGAGAGGGCCATTCACTCCCAGCTTCTAGGAGGAAAATTAAGAATATTTCTATGGGGAAGTACTGACAGGGTAGCAGCCATAAAGGCAAGTTCTGCTTGGACCATGTAGGCTGTTTGAAGCCTGAGTCATTACCAGTAGAGTAGATGGGGAAGGACTTCCAAAGTCGGGGCTGAGGGGAAGAGAATATTGGTTGGGTGTCCATAGCAGAGAAGACCTGATAGGATTGCTGATGCCAGGGGAGACCTTCTAGCCCTGGATATACCTGTGACCCACACAATGCAGAGCTCTCAGACCTTTAGGGGAACTCATGGTAAACTAACACAGTTTAGGTCCTACTGAGGGCCAGTGTGATCAGTAGCTCATATGCAGGACCCTTGGGATCAATGGGGACAAATCCCTTTTTTTTTTTTAATTTGTTTTTTGGCGGGGGGAGGCTTACATTTTATTTTAAACAGCAAAGAAAACAGCATGCCCTCAGGAAAGTCCGATTGTTTTGCTATAGAGTGAGGGCCCTGGTTTGGGGTCCCTGTAAATTGGAAAAGGCAAAGAAGTTCCTCTTTAGTCAAGTCTTCATTAATTGATTCAGCCAGCAGATGATTATGAGCCACCTCCTGGGTGCCAAGCCCTCTTCCTGTCACTGGAAACACAACAGTGAAGAACCAGACGAAGAGCCTGCCCTCCTGGAGAGCAGCAATACATCAGAGATAAACAAGAACATTTCTGATCAAGATTAAGTGCAGTGTAGACAGAGAGATGCTAACCTGGGCGTCGGGCGGGGGTCAGGAGAGGGCTGCAGGGACAACTTTAAGTGAAGTGGTGATGCTGGAACATTAATGTCAACACAAGAAGTAACACACTCAGTACCTGGAGTGGCAGATTCTCCCACAGAGCAGACCTGGGTGACACTAGGCAGGACAAGATGAATAATGGGAGAGAGCCCACCATCCAGAAAAGAGTGAATGGGACCCAGGATGGAAAACAGCTCTAACAGCATCTTTTTGGGTTCTTCTTCCTGGTCACGTTAATTTTCTTAAGTGTGTTCCAGATGTCATTGATCCCCACCCCACATAAACTCCATGGAGGTATTGTACCTCTCTATCTGGGAAGAGGGAAGAAGAAGCAGTTCTTGCAAAAGATTTTCTAGAAGGGAGAAAGGAGCCCAGCCATGAGAAATCTCCAGCAGTCAGTGCCCATTAAGGGTCGACGGCACTTGGCTTGGCAGCTGTTGGCCAAACTCGAGCAAGTCAGTCAATCCTCACTGACTCGCCCCTCTTTATAATCAGACACAGCTCTGCCTTCAGCTAGACAGCACGCCTGGTGTGGGTGAGACCCAGGCACTCCTTGGAGAAGGCATTTTTCTTGGTCACCTGGTAACAAGACAACCGTGAGCCTGTCCCCCCAGGTCCCAGGGGATGAGACAAGGCCTAATTAGCAGCAACGTGGTCCAGTAAAAATCCAGAGCCCAGTGTGTAAGACTGTATTAAGCCACTTCACCCTCCTGTGCCTCACTTTTCTCATATGTCAGATAATGGAGGGTGAGGACTCCAGGTCTCCCTGCCTCACAGGCGGGTGTGGTCAGGATGGGAAGAGAGGCTAGACCAAGAAGGACCCAGAAGAGGTAAGAGCAACATACAGATATGAGAAGATCTTTTTATTAGTCCACACTCTGACGGTCCCTGGTAAAACTTCTGCCAAACTGTAGTTAGTAAATTAAGATTAATTCTCCCCCAAAGAAATACCACCCTAACCAGGAGAATCAAGTTGGCCAGTGTTTTGTGTTTTAAGCTGCCCTTATGGATCTTACTTGAAGCTTTGGGTTTGGCTCCTTATGGTTTGTTGACTCTCTGTATGCTATAAACTACCTTGGCTGAGGAGGTGACAAATTCTAGGCAGTGAGTCTTTTGAGGATCCCCTTCAAAGCCTGAATGGCACCATCGAGTGGCAATGGAATCATCTTCTTTTGTAAAGCCACACCCTCCTCCCTGGAGCTGAGTGGCTGTGCAGTAGACCTTCTTTTCAAAGAAAAAGACCTCCTAGCCACAGGGGTCACCAATGGCTGGTTTTTCTCCAGGACCTTCTATCCAATGACTAACTCTATGAACACTCAGACTGATTAAAAAAAAACAACAAAAACTAGCTTCCATTGCCATTCATCTGAAAACCAAAAAACAAAAAGAACCAAACCCACTGCCGTCTAGTTGTTTCCAACTCATGAAAGCCAAAGAAAATACGCATATACACACATGTTTATGGCAACGCTTAAAAAAAAAATCGAATGAATGATTTCCCTTTATAGCAGATTTCTTCCAGACTCTGTATCCTGAAGCTCACACGCACTATGAAACAAAAGCCAGGGACAGCATGTACAATGCAGCTGCTAAAATCTTGCCAGCACAGGGCTCTTTCTGACTCTGCCTGTGAGATGTCATCTGCTTCCTGGTAACCAGCATGTCGTGGTCATGTTCCCTTCTTCTTATGCTCTGTTAATGTATTTGCTTTCCATTTGGCAGAGAGACAAGCGAGACACCTCCAACTTCGACAAAGAGTTCACCAGACAGCCTGTGGAACTCACTCCCACTGATAAACTCTTCATCATGAACTTGGACCAAAATGAATTTGCTGGCTTCTCCTATACTAATCCAGAGTTTGTCATTCATGTGTAGGTGAATGCAAATTCCATTGTTAAGCCTGGAGGGTCAGCTTTCAGGCCAAGTGTATGTATCAATTCTAGTCTTCCAGGATTCATGGTGCATATGCTGGCATTTAACACGCGGGGGCTTGTCTTAGAGGGCTTTTCTTTGTACGTGTAGCTTGCTAGTTTGTTTTCTACATTTGAAAATGTTTAGTTTAGAATAAGTGCTTTATCCAGTTATAGAGGTACAACTTTTCCAAACATCCAGAAACTCATCAAATGCACAGACAAGATGTCACAACTACTGTGTCGAATACCAAAATGCTTCCGTATTTGTAATTTTTAAAGTCAGAAGCTGATGTTCCTGGTAAAATGTTTTTACAGTTATTCTACAGTATCTCCTTTGAATGCTAAGCATGACTGGTATTTTTAAAAAGTTGTGAGTAAGCTTTGCAGTTACTGTGACCTATTGTCTCTTGGAGGAAATTTTTTGTTTAAGAATTGATATGATTAAACTGAATTAATATATGCAACTCTCTTGTTTACTTGGCTGTTTTTAGTGGGACTCTGTAGCAAAGAGGTTACAAGTTGGAGATCCACAGGCGGATGGGGCCATGAAGAAAGCTTTATTTCGTTCACACAGAATTTTTCTTAAATGAACTGATTGTCAGCGTTGAAAACTATTTTATATAGTCTGGATTTTTCCGATTTACTTGAAAAAATGAAAAGACTGATAGCACTGAGTGTACATTCCCAAGTAGAAATAACTAGAGTTGAGAAATTGCTGTCTCTTTAAAAGGAGTATATGCTCGCATTTTGCCACAGTCTCCACCATCCCCTGTTGTATTACACCTTCCATTGACTTCCCATGCCACTGTAGCCATCTGAGGCTAAGAACTCTGCCAGTTATGAATCACAGGATTGTTGACTACAATATTTTCTTGAGCCTGTAATCAAGGTGTCTGAAAAGCCAAACTAGTCAATGTAACTCAAATCCTCAAGCATCAAGGGCATAAAATTTTCATTCTGACCATGACAAAAGTCAGCAGGGAGCCTGGTTTCACTACAGACCGACCACCTTTCTGTGGTCTTGGAGGACATCACTATTTGTAAATCTATCTAGGAAACACTGGTGGCATAGTGGTTAAGTGCTACCGTTCACTGTTTTCTCTTAATTAAGTTTCCACAAAAATAAATAAAAAAGGTGAATGGCCTTTCCCAATAGCAGTCTGGGAAGGCCAGAAGAAGAGGAGACAGTGAGGGAGGTAAAAACTGGTGAAGAGTCTCACTCTGACTCTCAGAGTAGCTTGTTGCTGAATCACTGGGTTTCCGCCTGACGCCTTTTTCTCTCAATGAAGTCATGCTTCTATTTTCTTTTCGAAAGATGTAGTAATCCAATCTGTAGTGCATGCATTTGTGGCTGCTAAGGCCAGTGGGTAGGAGAAAAGAGCAAACTTGCCACACCAAGTATATTAGATTCTTCAGTGTTCATTCATCTCTTTCCTTCTTGGAAGAGTCCCAGTAAATGCAACATTGGGCAGACACAATGGATTCATTGATGCTAGTGCCCAGACAAGCGTTACAAAGCTTTTTAGCTCTGCCAAGAAGAGTCCAGGTGTACCCTACTTTTCCAGTAAGCCTTGGCCTAAAGGGACTCAACTCGCCTACTCTGTGAGCTAGGAAGCCCACCGCACTATCTCCTGCCAATTTTCTGGTTCCGCTACCTGCCAGTTCTCTGCCGTGCTGAGTACCACTTCTGACCATCTTGCACTATCTCCAATGTTACAACTCTCTCTCTGTTTCCTGAGTCTGGGAGATTGTCAGCACAGGAAACTCAGGTCCATAGGGCATGCTCTGCTCTTGTTTGTTATTGGTGGTAGTGACAATCTGCCTGCCTCTGAGTGGCTCATTTTAGGCCTAGCAGGATGGCAAAACTGACCAGTCCCTTCGTTAGCACTCCATACACCTTATTTGCAGGGTCCCACCCCTACAAGCATACTGTGCATGTATTTGCATTATTATCAAGCTATCCAATCTCCCTGATGGACCCAAATCACTTCATTTGCATAGCCACACCCAGGCATTTGATGGACATTTCAAGACCATGGTGAGAAAGGCTATATAAAAGCAATCCATTGCATTGCATCAGTTAAAATCAAACAATAAAATGTATATTCTTTGCATCACATTTAGAGAAAAAAGCGGTTTTATAGATATTTGATCATAGATTCTATTTAAAACTATATTGTTGAAGTTACTATTTGCTACTACTGCTGATTTCTCCTCATGCTTTCTGTGATGAATATGAACTCCTTTTTGTCTCATAAATATCAAGCAGCAACTGTGAGCCGCACACAGCTTTGGGTGCTGGGGATACACAGGCCTACAATATAGTCCAGGACTTAACACTCATGGGACAAGATGGCTGCAGAATTCTGAGGGTCTCCTCTCCGTAGGATCACATCTAAGGAGAAACAGTGTTTTCTGGGAGTGACTGTAAAAGTCCTACTGTTTTATCTGGTTGGCCTATCTGTTCACATGTACACATGCCTGAGCCAGTCAGTGTAACTAGGATGGAGAAGGGAGGTGGGTAAGATGCTTTGATTGGCCAGACCTGAGCTGTATTAGTTACTATTCGCAGTGTTACAGATTACTCCAAAACTTTAAAACAACAAATATTTGTTACCTCTCAGTATCTGTGGGCCAGAAGTCTGGGTATGACTTAGCTGGTTCAAGTTCTGTCATGAAGTTGCAGTCAAGCAGTTGGTCACAGTTACAATTATATATGAAGGCTCAGTAGTGGACAGGAGAGATGAAGCTCAGCACCAAGCTTACTCACATGGTTGTTGGCAATATAACCACAGAGGCCTCTGCATAACGCTGCCTCACAACATGGCAGCTGACTTCTCCCAGTGGGAATGATTCAAACGAGAGTGCCCAATTTGCATACCACGGTCTTTTTATGACTGAATCTTAGGGGTGACATCCCATCATGTGGCTGTTTCCCACTCTTTAGAAATGAGCTAATAAATCCAGCCCATGCTCCAACAGAAGAGATTACACAGAGGTGAGACTATTAGGAAGTGGGGTTCTCCAGAGGCCATCCTAGAGGCTGCCTATCACAGTATCTCATCAGTTGCACCTCTGCAGCTGGCTGTGGATTTCCACCCAGGCTGTGTGACCCATGGATGGGCAAAGGATAACTCTTAATAGCAGCTGGAAGCAATTCTTGGAAAAGGGAGGATGGGTGCCCGGGAAGCAAACCACAGTCGTGGGTTTTCTGCAGACGGGAATTTTGTGCTGGTCCAAAGATTCTCCAGGCTAGTGATGTGTAAGAGATAAACCAACAGGGATATGTAATTTAAGGCATGATTCACCTGTCTTGTCACTTGATCCACAGAGCTCCTTGGGATCCCCTCAGGGCTTAATTGAAAGGAAGGAACATGCATGAAAGGACCAGGAAAAGATCTTAGGAATCTCAATTCCATCTTATTGCTAAGCTCACCACCAAAGGCCAGGCCCTGAACTTGATCTTCTAATAACTTTACAAAACGTGGCCTTTAAGGCCTCAAAACCCACCAAGAAAATGAGTTTGTGGAAGCATACAAATAATGTAAGACTACATCAATTATCCAATATTGGGTAACAAACTATCTCAAAATTAATGGCTTAAAAAATAGCATTTATTTACCTCACAGCTTTATGGGTCAGTGGTGGTTCCCTTGGCCGACTAGCCAAGCTTATTTCTGCTGACCTTGTTGATGTCTCTTCAGTCAACTGAAGGATCGGCTGGTGACTGGGTCATAACACGTACAGTGTGTAATAAACCAATTAGTCTAAAGAAATCTCAACTGAGATGGCTTGTTTTTGCTCCATTTGGCCTCTCATGTTCCAGCAGGCTAGTGGAGCCTTCTTCGTGGGGGGAAGGACTCAACAGAGCAGCAACAGGAGGTACTCCCCACCCAGCACACAACGACTTTTTAAGCCTCTGTTTATGTCATATTTGCTGCTTTGCTATGGGTCATAGCAAGTCACATGGCCAAGCCCAGATTCAAGGGGTGGAGAAACAGACCCCATCTCTGGATCAGGAGAGCTGCAGAATCACACTTCAAAAGAGGATGGGCATGGGGATGAGAAAATCTGTGGCCCATTTTGTGTCTACCACACAGTTCATGAATTTGGCATCCAAGTAATATGACAGATGAGAAAAGAAATTGCCAGAAACATCTTGAGCTGCCCCACGTCCAGGCCCCGGAGATCAGCAGGAGTCAATCTCAATATGGAAACCTTCATGGTCTAGTGGGTGGTTAAGTGTTACAGCTGCTAACCAGAAGATTGGCAGTTCAAGTCCACCAGGCACTCCTTGGAAACTATGGGGAAGCTATACTGCCTATGGGATCCCCATGAGTTAGAACTGACTCAACAGCAATGAGTTTGGTTTTGGTTTTCTAACCTCATTATACAAAGACGTAATAGCACATTTCAGTCTTGTCAATTGACTAAGCAGAGCCAACTTGAAAGCTGACAATGAAGGCTCTTCAGACTGATTGAAGACAAACCTCACAAATCCTCAGATATTCCTACCACATGCAAATTGAGATACTGGCGAAATAGAAAGGAATGCTAACTAAGACAAACAAACAAACAAAAAAAAAAAACCCCACTGTCATTGAATCGATTCCAACTCATAGCAACCCTATAGGACAGAATAGAAGTGCCCCATAGAGTTTCCAAAGAGTGCCTGGCGAATCTGAAGTGCCAACCTTTTGGTTAGCAGATGTAGCACTTAACCACTACACCACCAGGATTTCCAAGCAAGATAAACGGCAACCAAACAGGGGCACCCAACCCATTGTCTGTCTCTAAAAGTGCTGAAACCCCGTATCTCAGATCCCAGATCGTTGCTTATTTTTACGTGAGACTGCCTTGACCCACACAGAATTCTGCTGCCCATCACTTCCTAGGCAAGCAATGCTGGATTTCCTAAAACAACAAAGATTTGAATGCTAGAGACCTCACCCAATGAGTGAGCCACACTCTTGTCACAAAATGTATTTTCCCTTGTAAATACTAGCCTCCTTGGAATATGTCCTACCCAGACTAGACCAAATATCAGAATGAAACTAAAAGTGTATTTGGAAGACAGAGATACGAACATCCAATTCCTTGTCACCAAGTCCAAGGGAAATAAATGGGTAGAGGACAATGCCTAGCAAGTTAAAAGACTATTACCATGTGACCATTTGACTGCATACTGCAATTTGGGACACTAGTCCTAAAGTGGACTGGATTGCATGGCGAACTCCTAAATACCATGTAGGTTATATTAGCTATCACAGGTTACAAATTAGCCCCCCAAACTAGCAGCTTAAAACAACACAAGATTTATTAGTGTTAACTATTAACATACATTCAATGGCAGTAGGTTTTTTTATTAACATGCATTATCTCCCAGTTTCTGTAAGTTAGGAATCTCTAGGCACAGCTTGGTAGAGCTTGTGCTTCAGAGTCTGTAATGGACTGCAGTCAAGATGTTGGCTGGTAAGTCCTCAAAGATTCCTATAAGACAAAAAATGATGCTGGTGAAGAGTGTGCTTCTTGGCTTAGGTAGATGAAGGAAACTGAACTGGGCAGCTCCTGTCTAGAGGTGAGATGAAAAGGTAGAAGGGGACGGGAGCTGGTTGAATAAACAAACAAACAAAAAAAACCCAAACTCACTGCCATCGAGTCAATTCTGGCTCATAGCAGCCCTATAGAGCAGAGTAGAACTGCTCCATGGAATTTCCAAGGAGCACCTAGGATTTGAAGTGCTGACCTTCTGGTTAGCAGATGCAGCGCTTAACCACTACCCCACAAAGGTTGAACAGACATGGGGAAATCAGGGTGGAGGGGAGGAGTGTGCTGTCACAGTGTGGGGAGAATAGGATCACATAACAAAGTCTAAGTTTTTGTATGAGAAACTGACTCAAATGGTAAACTTTCGCTTAAAACACACAGAAAAGATGTTGACTGGGGCTGTGGTCTCAGCTGAAGGTTCAAGTCAAAGAGTCCACTTTCAAGCTCACTCACATGTTAGCTGGATCCAGTTTCTTGCAAAACATTAGCTTGAAGACCTCAGTTCTTCACTGGCTCCTGTCTTTGTGGGCCTCCATAATGACATCTGGCTTCATCAAAGTGTGAAAGGTTGGAAGGCCATATATAGAGAGAAAACCAGGAAGACAAAAGTTCTAGTCTCTTGTAAATTAACTGCAGAAGTGGCATCATTTAAAACTTTTTATTGTACTTTAGGTGAAAGTTTACAGGGGTAACTAGTTTCTTGTTAAACAGCATGCTTATTGTGTTATGACTGGTTGCCAATCCCACAACTTGTCAACAGTCCCTCCATCTCCTTGGATTCCCTGTCACTGGCTTTTCTGTCACCTCCTGCCTTCTTGTCCTCACCCCTGGGCTGGTGTGCCTGTTACATCTCATTTTGCTGAATTATTTTTTGGTACAAGTAAATCACTATGTGAGCCCACACTCAAGGAGAAGGGACCGCTGCACCCCCTCTTAGCCCAGAGCTGAAACCAGAACCGAAGGCTACTCTACAGGCAAAAATTGGACTGGACTGTAAGACATGAGGCTGTCAGAGCAGCTCCTCTATGGAAATGAGACGGGAAAGTGGAGAGGAGGGGACAGGAGTGAGTTGGTTGGATGAATACAGAAGTGTAGGTTGAAAGGAGTAGTGTACTGTCCCAGAGTAGGGAGAGCAGCTAGAGTTGCATAGAAGTGTGTGTATGGGGTTTTATAGGGCAAATTGACTTGGATTGTAAACTTTCACTTAATCACAATAAAATATTTTTTAATTTAAATGCAAAAATAATAGCTATTAAGAAAACAGTGGGGTGATTGCAGAAGGCCACAATATATACAAAGAAGTAGAGATCATTGGGAGTTATGTAGGAAGATGCCCACCATGTGGGTTTAAAGATTATTCTTCAAGAGCCATAATTCAGGGATGGGAGTGGATAGAGATGGAAAGACAGCAGGACCGTGGCACTTTGTCCAGTGAATGTTTTTGTTGTTGGCCAACAGATCAACCCTCCTCCTCAGAGATGAAGTGGAGGTAAGAAGGAGAGACTGTGATCATCTTTTGTGTGACTGAGAGTTTCTGAGCTCATGTGGGTGGGTAGGAAGACACAATTTATCTGAAGAAACTTTTCCCAGAAGAAAAGATCTGTACCCCTCATGCACAGAACCAAAATTACACTTTCCATAAGCCCACAAGACTTAGGGCCCTTCATCTCAAAACAGAGTTTCCCTGAAATCTTGAGCAGAATCAAATGCACCTCTGTGCTTTAGTTAAGCAGCAGAAAGCCAAAAAGAGCAGTTGAGGAACCTCTTAAGGTTCTGACACTAAGATCATCCTCACGAAATCCTACTAGTCAGTGAACAGAGCCCAGACAGGGACTTGCAGGAGAAGTGGATAAGCAAAGGGGAAATATTTGAAAATGATGTTAAGGGTGAGGAGACTGATGAGAAGAGTAACCAAAACTGCCTCCAGGGCCCATCCTCTGCCTGCTGAAGCCTCACACCTGGGCTCAGCGGTCGGCTGGCTGCTCATTGCTACTGTGCTGCAAGGGCTGAAACTCTCACAGTCTGCCTGTGATTACAGAGAGAAAGCATTCGATATGAAAGGTATATTTGATTCACCTATTCAACAGAGCACTCTGGGGGGGCTAGTGACTATTCTAGAAGGGGAGGAAAATATGGTCCCTGTTCTCATGCATATATGTATGTGTGTGTGTGTGTGTATACACACACACACACATATATGCACATGGGAGACTGGGGTTCGATTCCCAGTCAACGCACTTTGTGCACAGCCACCACCTGACTCATTGGAGGCTTGCATATTACTATAACACTGAGTAGGTTTTAGCAGAGCCTCTCAACTAAGACAGAGTAAGAAGATAGACCTGGAGATCTGCTTCTAAACATCAGCCAGTGAAAACCGTCTCACAGTGCTCTGATCCACCGTAGCTCATGGGGGTGGGCAGAAGCAGGAGGTGTTTCATTCTGTGTGCATCAGGTCTCCATGAGTCAGGAGCTGCCTCGATGGCAGCTAACAATGACCACAACCCTGTGAATGTCGTCTGGTTTGGAAATACAGTTCCCTTTGTTATGTTAATTGAGTAACATCCTAGTAGGTTAAGCTCTAAATCTAATCACATCTAGTTATGAAAAGAGCAGTATGGACACACACAGTGACAAAACAAAGACAAGTGACAGAGACATATGGACTGCTGGCAGCTACTAGGAGCCGCAACAGACAAGAAGAGACCTCCTCCCGTAGCCAGCCTCTGAATTCCGAACCCTGGCCTCCTGAACTGTGAGAAAATACATTTCTGTTCTTTAAAGTCACCCCCTTGTGGAATTTGTGTTATGGCAGTACCAAGAAACTAAGACACGAAGGAAGGCCAACAGCTACCAGGAGGGTGGAAAGGGAAGGAACAGATTTTCCCCTAGGGCCTCCTTCAGAGGGAGTGCAGCCCTGCCAACACTTTGATTTGAGATGTCTGGGCTCTGAAACTTTCAAAGAATACAATTTCCATTAATTGAAACCACTCATTTCGCAGTATTTTGTTACAGCAGTCACAGGAAGCTAATACACTTGGTGTGGAGCAGACCCTAGCATACAGCCTGACCTAACTCTGGTCAGCTGACCTAGCTGTGATTCTGAACCAAGCCTCCCAGTGTGACTGTGCCACTAGGTAAGTTTGCTCATGGATGGACCCCACACCACATACTCCCAATAGTTATGAGAACATGAAGAGAAACTGGGAGGGGGGCTACTCTGATGCTCAGAGAACCCTGGTGCCTCTATGCCCTTCTCCATGGCACTATCTGCACCAGCAGATAGTGGGGAACAAAGAAAGAAATGGGGAACAAAGCCCCCTCTCTGTGGCTGCAGCCTTAGAAGGACCCATAAAGACAACTGGTGGCCTTGTTGAGTTTAAGCCTGTGGATCGCTCCCTTCCCGCTCCCAGTACACCCACCTGGGTTTGGCTTAAACTCCTTTATGTCTGATGCTGCAGAGAGTGGTGGAAAGCTACAGAGAATGGACAAAACTCACAGGCCATCTGTTCGTCTTCTGTGTTTTCTGGATTTTTATTCAAATGCTAAGATTTGATTGCAGTTGTCAGGCATCATCTGAAAACGCAGCGTTTGGGTAAAGATGGTCTCTTAAAAATCTGCAGAAATCATTCATAGATCAATGGTTTGAGTTGTATTTGGAAACAACATCTTCAAATATTATCATATAATTTTATAAGCAGAAAAGGAAAATAAGATGTCTTATTTCTGCAATACAGACTTCAGCAAGGAAAGCCAGAAAAATCTTGCTGGAAGGACTGTGCCAAAAACAGAGGAACTTCTCAATCAAGAAAAATCACAGGTTTGGGGGTAGTGGCTTCTCAGAATTTCCTGGCCATGTTGAAATTTTTATGTTTCACAAAAAGAAATTTGGGTTAAAAAAAAAATTAAGTGTTCAGTTCCATTATATAGGGCTGCGTCATCTCCTTCCGACTCTCTCAGCATCTTTGAAAAGTGAGTACAATTGATAAGTTTACAGCTTGTAGGAAGAGATGAATCCGGCCTCTGAAACTTTGAGAATAAATTTCCATTGATTGAAGCGGTGTGTTTTGTGATAATTTGTTACAGCAGTCACAGGATGCTGATACACTTGGTGTGGAGCAGACCCTAGCCAAGAGCCTGACCCATTGCTGGTCAGCTGACCAAGCTGGAATTTGCACTAAGCCTCCCAGTGTGGGGATGCCACAATGCAAGTCTGTGCAAGGATGAACAGAAGACGCCAACTTCTGGGGATGGGTTTTCTCCTCTATGCTCTGACCCTCAATTCTAAGTTAAGGAGGCTCTAGAGTGGGGACAGACTGTCACTCCAATTTCAAGGTCCTCAAGAGGAAAGTTCTCTTCTAGGTAGAGTCTGGGGAAGTGGAGGGCAAAGACAAAAACCAGGCAGCTAATTACCTAGGTGATGCATGATCTTGGGGATCCACAACAAAGCCCTCCTGGACAACATGATGAGAACTGAAGATCAACACCCTAAAACGTGTTTCCATTTCATTCATACCATTAGAAGAAGAAACTGTATCTAAGTCAAGAATAAAAGGTTTACAATATAGTATGGGGCAGTGGTGGTTCAGTGGTAGGATTCTCACCTTCCACATGGGAGACCTGGGTCTGATTCCCGGCCAATGCACCCCGTATGCAGCCGCCACCTGTCTGTCAGTGGGGGCTCATGGGGTGCTATGATGCTGAACAAGTTTCAGTGGAGCTTCCAGACTAAGGTAGACCAGGAAGAAAGGGCTGGTGATCTGCATTCAAAAACATTACCCAATGAAAGTTCTGTGGATCACAGTGGTCCAATCTCATTGTGTGTGGGGTGGTCACTACTTGGGGGCCAATTGAATGGCAGCTAACAACAGCAGATGGTCAAGTAGAGATAAGAGCCTAGGCACTGAGGCCAGGTTGTTCAACTCTGGAAAATTACTCAGCTTTCCTATCCTTAGAATAGGGTGATAATAGGCTGTCTCCCATAGGATCACCATGGAGATTGAATGTAATGAAACATTGCCTGGTACGGTCTGGTACATAGGACGTTTTGTGTATGTGTTAGCTATTATCTTCATTATTACAGGAAACAGGCAGGTAAAGCAAACACATGAAGCATTCTGGGAGTGAAAAAAAATGGAAGTCTTGTGAACTTTAGTGAGCTGAAGACAGGGCTTTAAGCTGGTTCTAAGCAGTTCATTCATGGCCGGCAGAAACCAGTGCAGCATGTTACATAGCAACCCGATCTCCTGCACACTGGATTTAGACCCAAGTAAGAAACCAGTGGAGGAGTCCTGGTAACACAGTGGCTAAAGTGCTCAGCTGCCATCTGAAAGTTCAGCAGTGTGAACCCACCAGCCCCTCCATGGGAAAAAGATGTGACAGTTTGCTTCAGTAAAGATTACGGCCTTGCAAACCCTATCGGGCAGTTTTATTCTGTCCTCTAGGGTCAAAGGAAACCCTGGTGGCATAGTGGGTTAAGTGCTACCTCTGCTAACCAAAAAATAAATAAATAAATAAGCTGCTCAAATCCACCAGGCATTCCTTGGAACCACTATGGGGCAGTTCTGCTCTGACCTATAGGGTTACTGTGAGTCAGAATCAACTCACCTGCAGTGGGTTTGTTGTTTTTAAGAGGGTCAAAGGTTGCTATGAGTCTAAATTAGCTCCATAGCAATGGGTTTGGTTTGATGGCAGCCGATCACTCTGCTTTGAACGTGTTTCGCTCTCCACAGTTCGGCTAATGCAGAAGATTGAATTATTGGCAGGATTGTGGAGAGGGACACATATTCAAAGCAGCCAGGTAGGGTACCACCTTTGAGTGGGGCTCCACTGTCTGTTCCCTATTGTTGGTAGGAGAGATTACTCCTAGTGACCTTACATGTAACAGAATGAATTACTGCCCAGACCTGCACCATCTTCACAATCATTGCTGTGTTTGAGCCCATTGTTGCAGCCGTTGTGTAGGTCCATCTCGTTGAAGATGTTTTTTTTCTCTGACCCTCTAGCAAGCATGTCTTCCTCCAAGAACTAGTACTTCCCGCTAACATGTCCTAAGGACTTGAGATAAAGCCTCACCGTCTTTGCTTCCAAGCAGTATTCTGGCTGTACTTCTTCCAAGACAGATTTGTATGTTCTTCTGGCAGTTCATGATATTTTCAACATTCTTGGTCAATGTCATAACTCTTACTCAGGTCAAAATCTTGCTCACAAGAGATTTGGTTGCTATGCAACACTTATGCTGCCCTGGTTTCCATCAGCCATGACTGAACCACTTAGAAATGATTCAAAGTCCTGCCTCATTTCCATCACCCATGACTGAACTGCTTAGAACAAGTTTAAAGCCCTGGCTGGAGAATATCTGTCTCATCTAAAGTAAGCAACCACTGCAGTGTCCCTGCCAAGAAGGCAGGCCCAATAGTGCCACGATTTCCCAGTGCATGAGAGCAGTTAGAAATCTAGATTTTTTACTGAAACATCTGGGTTTCTAGAATGTTGGCCACTAATTCTAATTTTTTTGAAACTCTATGCTGGGCAAATACAGTATGACCATTCGGCGTATCTGTCAGGCAGGTTATAAGCTTGAAAGCTCCCATTTACAAGATGAATTGGCATATATTTTCGGTCTTTTAGGAAACCTTTAGGGCATTTGGGACATCCCATTTGCAGAATACATTAACTGGTCATTATGATTTACAATATAATAATTATTTATAAGGTGTCAAGTCCCATTCTTGGAAAGTTTCAACAATAATTTAGTTAATCCTCCCAACAATGCCATGAAGTATGTACTATTACTTTTACAGTGGAGGAAAGTAAATCTCAAAGAGGTTAAGGAACTTCCTCAAGACAAAATAGCTAAGATTCACGGACTAGAACTGGACTGTGAACTCAGGCAGCCAGACCCCACAGTTTGTGCTGTTAGCCATCAAACTAAACAGCCTTAAAAAATGTATTATGAATCACATAAAACAAAACACCCACAAAAAATGTTGGCATGGTCAGAGCTCTGACTAAAATGTGTACGTATAAGGATGTGCACTGTTGAGTAGTAGTAGAATTAGACCACAAGAGAACTCATCCAGTCAGGAAGCAGCCAAGCCTTGTCTTGCACCCTGAGTTGTGTCTACAGGAGTCAGAACAGAGTCCATGGCTTATGACACACTTGCGTTACAACGAATTGCACTTAAGTTGTCAGTGTACCTGGAACATGGCATCTTTCTGGGATGATGTTAAGAAAAAATACATGCTGGGGATATGAAAAATTGTGGGTTACATGAACACACTTCAAACACGGTTGTCAGGATAAAGTGACAGAGGAGATCAGTGGAAAAATCCTCCGTATGACAGGAACACTGGATTTAGAACTTGATGGTATCTCTGTGGAAACCCTGGTGGCGTAGTGGTTAAGTGCCATGTCTGCTAACCATGAAGTCGGCAGTTCAAGTCTGCTAGGTGCTCCTTGGAAACTCTGTGGGGCAGTTCTACTCTACTCTATAGGATCACTATGAGTCAGAATCAACTTGACAGCTGTGGGTTTGGCGGTGGGTCAGCACCTTTATGGGAACAGGTCACAGATCACAAAGAAGGGAACTTGACAGATCAAGACCTAACGGATTTTGAAGAGGAAAGACACCCTGAAGAAGAAAGAAGTAATGAGAAAGAAGAAGGAGAGAAGCTGTCAAAAATACTTACAGTGAAAGGATTAGCCGGAGCTTCTAAACTACATCAGGGACTTCAGTTGCTTGAAAACATGGACTCCGATGCTGATGACTTTTCTAAAGCTGATGGGCAGATTCTGGAAGTAATGAGATGTTGCTGTAGAATATATGAAGAAGATAAGAAAAGAACCATGCAGACAGTTGTCACTATTTTTCTGACTAGAAATGTCATCCTTGTGCACAGGGCTAAACCACAGGACCCAGAACTTTTCACAAGTGTACTTACTACTCCAACCAACAAAAGGCCAATGTCATTCAACAATTCTTCGTCTTTGGAGTAAATGTTTATGATTCGTGTATTTTTATGTATGTATTAAAATACATTTCTAAGTTTGCTTGTAGCATTTCTGACTCCCAAAGACAAATATACCGATAATAAAAGTGAATAATAATGAAAACTTTAAAAAAAAAAAAAGAAAGAGAGAAGTGTTTGACTTACATTAGCACCTGCTTACAATACAGTCTGCTGAACGGGACCCCGTCATAAGTCAGGAACTCCCCACACTTGCCACACTAAACTGTACTTAAACAGTTGGCATGGCACTATATTAAACACATAGATGGTGGCTAACACTGAGCAGTTGCCACATGCCATTCTCTGTTCTAAGCACTCTATAAATATTAATTGTGATGAATCCCAAAGAGACAAATACTATGCCTATAGTGTGGAAACTGAGTCACAGAAAGAATGGCCGTTTGTCTAAGTTCTTACCATCCTTAACAAGGGCAGGAGTTGAAGCTGGTTCCCAAGTCTATGCTTTGAACTACTATTCTCGATTTATGAATAAATCGAAAATATGAGGTACCTATGAATAACCCCCCTGCCAATGGATGACGTCTTGGTAAACAGAGAAAAGACTGAAATTGTCAAGCGTTTCTTTTCACTTAGATCCAAATCAATGCCCATGGAAGCGGCAGTCAGGTAATCAAATGATTCACTCCACTGGGCAAAGAGGTTGCAAAAGACCTCTTTACAAAATGTTAAAAAGCAAAGTTGTCGCTTTGAGGCCTGAGATGTGCCTGACTCAAGCCGTGAAGAATGGGAAAACCTGTCTTGGAAGAAATACAGCCAGAATGCTCCTTACAAGTGAGGATGGAGACACTTGGTCTCAGACACTTGGTACGTGTTATCAGGAGGTGCTAGTCCCTGGAGAAAGATATCATGCTTGGTATGTATGGTAGAGGGTCAGCGAAAAAGACAAAAAACTCTGTGAGATGGGCTGAGACAGTGGCTGCAGTAAAGTCCCTCCAGCACAGCAACAATTGTGAGGATGGTGCAGGACCCAGCAGTGTTTTGTTCTGTTGTGCATACTTCACTGTGAGTTAAAACGGACTCCCCGGCACTCAACAAAAACAACCTTTCTGCAAAATTGCCCATAAGCAAGAGAAGATACACTAAGAGGAAAATTTTGAGTTAAGCTACAGACAAAACTGAACATTGGGGGTGGGGGAGAATGTTATTTTCTTCACAATGATAACAGTGTTGTTGTTGGCTGCTGTGAAGTCAACACCCTACTCATGGTAACCCTGCGTGTCACACAGTAGAACTGCTCTGCAGGGTTTTCTTGGCTGTAATCTTCATGGAATCAGTTCACCAGACCTTTCTTCTGTGGGACCACTGGGTGGGTTTGAACCACCAGCTTTTAGGTTAGAAGCCAATGTCAAGTGACTTGTACTACCCAGGTTCGTTTGACAATAACGATAGCTAGAACAGCGGGCTCTGACTGAGTTATGACTATGTGGCACCAATGGTAAGTATACCTCACATAAACGTTGGGAGCTAGGTGTTATCATTAAGCCCATTTTATAGATCAGACTGTTAAGTCCTAGAGAAGCCGAGTAACTTGACTAAGGCACACAACAGTAAGTGGCCAACAAACCCAGTTTTATCAGACAATAAAGCTTATTTGCTTAAGCTCCACATTGAAATATTCACAGACTTCATCCTTCCTCTCAGCTTCTGCTGAGAGGGGTGGAATACATGGGACAAGGGACCAATTGCCACTCAGTCATGGACCACCAACTTCAAGGACATTCCCAAAGAGAAATCCATATGACCAGGCAGTGCCTGAGAGGGTGAGTTGACTTGGGGAGTTTGGGGTAGAGACTCATCTGGAATGTTTCCCTGCTCAGCTAACCTTCTACAGGCTCCAGTCCTCAGACACCTTGCATCCCAAAACATGGGGTCCACCCACACTCCTCCTATTTGACTAAATGTGAGGGATATCCTTCTTGTTTGTTCCCTCCTAGATCCGAGCACCTGCGTTGATGTTGAAACTGCACATTGGATCCTCTCAAGGTTACACACTGCTATCAAATTGATTCAGACTCCAAGTGGTCCTACAGGAATAGAACTGTTCCACAGGGCTTCCAAGGCTGTAAAGCTTTATGAAAGTAGACTGCCACATCTTTCTCCCAAGGAGTGGCTGGTGGGTTCAAAAAACAACACTTTCGGTCAGCAGCCAAGTGTATAGCCACCGTGCCAGTGACGAAATTCACTTCACGTGGAGTAACCAAAAGGAAAAGATCATTCGTGTGATGACTAAAAGAGCCTGGGATGGTTGCAGCTTCAGGCACAAATGGATCCAGGATCTCACACAATATGCCTACACTGTCCCTCCCCATCTCTGTCTAATTTTCTCCATGACTTTATTTTCTTTGTGGCTCCCAGAAGCTCCAACTACTGTTCTCATAGCACATCAATACTGGTGGAAAAAGAATTTAATTTTTCCAGTAGTCCCAATAAATGTTCTGTGCTGAGTTTTACCAGTGTGGTTTGAATATCCATCTCTGGCCTAAATTCTGAGTCATAATGGCCTTGTGGAACAGAATGGAACTGTCCCACAGTATTTCCAAGGAGCAGCTGGTGGATTTGAACTAGCAACCTTTTGGTTAACTGTTGTAGCTGACCGTAGCTCTTAACTATGTGCCACCTGGACACCACTGTACCACCCAAGCCCCCAAACCCACTGCCATCAAGTCGATTCCAACTCATAGCCACCCTAACTTTCAGGTTCCTATGATTATCTTAGCCAGGGTGATAAACACTGCATTTACCAAGTGTGGGTCACATGCGCACCCCTGGAGTAGGACAGAGGTACGAGATAGTCCCCTTAGATCACTTAGGAGTGGATGGTGTCCCAGAAGAAAATGATAGTATAATTAGAAGAAGAAAGGGAATGGGTTCAGGGTACACAAAAGCAACAGGAGTGTTCTAGAACTCAGTCTGCAGAGTCAACTTTAGGATGCTAAGGTGGTGGGGGTGGCCCCATCTGGTCATTGATGTGTTTACCTAGTCATTCTGAATGGGAGGTTCCCTAGACCTTTGAAGCCTGTGAGAAAGATAATGTGTTTCTTTTCTGATGTGTATAATGGACATTTCCCTTTCTGGAAAGAGCAAACCAATATTCGTTTGTAAAAGTATCCAGCCCTCATTCTCTGTCACTATGATTCAGACAGGGCTTACCTCGCCTGGGGTTTCATCTAAGCTCATCATATCAATCTAGCTCTCAGGATTGGTTCTGGCACGATCATTTGATTCAATTCCGGCCAGTCAAAGGTATGCCCTGTAATTTGTTGTTGTTGTTGTTGTTAATGAGAAAGAAAAACTCCTTCCTTTGAGCTGGGCTTGGTGAGAGTAGGTTGTTGGCTGTGGGATGCAGGAGTCATCTTGCCCCCACAAGGGCAAAGCCTGATGAAAATGGTTGTAGCATAGAGGAGATTGAGCCCTTGGATCCAATTATACAAAAGCTATACTTTTCAACTATTTGAATGAATCAATTCCCCCTAAATTTATCTTTTTGTTATGATCTAGTGAAAGTATATTTTGCATGTCCATCTATTTCCAACTCCATCTGCTCTCCTCACCCTGTGATAGCACTTTCCTTCATTTCACTTTTTACTTCTAGTATCCTCTTAACACCTGTCCCCTCCTTAAAACAATGTTTTTGTAATTTTGTTGTTGTTGATGATGATAGTATGCAGTGGAAAGCATATGCCAACTCAACAGTTTTTACATGTACAGTTCAGTTACACTGATTACATTCTTCGAGTTGTGCTACCATTCTCACCCTCCTTTCTGAGTCACTCCCCCCTCATTAACATAAACTCTGTGCCCCGTAAGGTTCTTATCTAACCTTTTGAGTTGCTGCTGTCAAGTTGATCTCATGCAGATAGATCTTGAGGACCATAATGCTTAAGATAGTAAACTTTTTTTTTTTTTTTTGACAAGTGAAGCTAAACTATTACTTGGTTTTAGGAAGATGCCGGGGGATATTTTTGGTTTAAAGTTTCAAGACTGTCTCAGAGCAATAGTTTGTTTCAAGGGTTCGTCGAGTCTTCACAGTTCTGGAAAGTCTAGAGTCTATGAAGATTTGAAATTTTGTTCTGCAATTTTCCCACCTTTTTCCCTGTTATTTTAAAAGACAAATTGAAGCAAATTTTTTGCTGCTTGAGTCTAGAAAACTTCCAGTGTATACTACCTGTATGCAATTACCAGCTCTGCCATCTACAATCTGTGTCATGATGGGTAAGTTATTTAACGCTTCTGATCCTTAGCTGTCTTCTCTATGAAGTGGAGACAGCTCCCTTGCAGAGTTTCCAGGATAATAATTGAGACTGTAGCTGGTTAATATTTAGTACAGTCCTGGGAACACCATGTGTACTTAATACATATAGGTTGTACTAGCACCGTCAGAGAAGGAAAATCAAGTAGGAGGCAAACCAAATTTGTCTCCAGGTGCCAGGAAGATATTTAATGTAGATGAGGAAAGCAGGCTGGACCCAGATAATGAAGGATGTTGGGCATAAGAGGAGAGCAAAGACTTGACTCGAAAGCATCAACACTTTGAAAGTTACAAACTCAGTGAAGTTCAAACCAAATAAGTATGGGGGCTGCTAGTTTGTCGCAGGGCTTCCCAGTGGTTCAATCCCCTGCTAAGAATTTGCATTTCTAACAAGCTCTACATGAGAATCACCTGGAGATCTGGTTAAACTGTTGATTCTGATTCAGTACATTTAAGTTGGCAGCATGAAATCTCAGCAGGGGTTTGAACTGAACCAAACTGGTTCAAAGCCCTGGTGTGTAAACCCTGCGGAGCCACTGAAGCATGAGGGTTTCTGGTGAGGCCAAAGCTGTCTAGTTCTGGGAGTGCCCATGTCTTAACACTCCAGTGCAAGGAGACACCCCCTACATGCAGACTCAGCCCTATTCCTTGTCTGTAAGCCCTGCCCCCAAAGCAAGAAACCCAAAAAGCCTTTGAAACTAAGGCTCTCCTTTAATTTCAAAACCAAGCATGACCACTCTTTATTTTTAATTTTCTCTTTCCCTAGTCTGTGCCTCAAGCAGCTTTTCTGGGGAGAGCGTGTTTGCGCCCACACTGGCAGATCTGAGGCCCTGGCCACATGCCGGCTGAGACGGGGCTGTTGCCATGCCTACCCACCCCAGCAGCCTGCAATCCAGCCTTTAGAGGGGCTCATTGAGAGCTCTATGAGCTGCGAGGAGAGTGGCAGTCAAGTCCAGTCCACAGGTGATCCAGGTAAGACCAAGGTGTGACCTACACACTGGCTCATCTCTTTGAAGTGAGGACCCCTCCCGCCTGGTTGGAGCATCTGTAATAGTAAAGGACTTGGGACAGGAACTGGGGCTTACAGTAAATGAAAAAAGCCAAACCCATTGTAGTTCAGTGAATTCTGATTTATGACGACCCCCTACCCTACAGAGTAGAACCGAGCTCTATGGGTTTTCTTGGCTGTTGTCTTTATTAAAGCAGAATCAGATTACCAGGTCTTTCCTCCACAGTGCTACTAGGCAGGTTCAAACTGCCAGACCTTTAAGTTAGTAATTAGATTACAAACTACTTGCACCACTCAGGGACCTTCTAACAAAACCACAAACCTGCTGCTGTTGACTCGATTCTGACTCACAGTGATCCTGTAGACAGAGTAGAATGGACTTGGAGCTCACAATAATCATTGCCATATACCAAACACTCTGCAGGTGCTGATACTCTTCATGTGTTACATTTTTATCACATCCGTTTTACAGAGAAGAAAGCATCAGCAAGGTTAAGAAACTTGCATAGAGTTACAGTGCTGGTAGGTGACAGAACCAGAATATAAGCCTAGATAAGTGTAAACTCAGAGCTGTTGTTTAGCCTCCGTACTGTCTCTACCAGGAAAGAGAATGTACTCATCAGTGAGCTGATGTGATGGTTCTGAACCATTTGACAACTGTATTTATTTTTGCTAATTATGAAGTAATCAGTCTGATCCATCCATCAGTCTTCTTGCAATATGGTTAGTATGGTGGTCCTAGAACATGTCAACAAATCCTTCGACACCACTCCAATAAAGAAAACCTAAAACCAAACCTACTGCTGTCAAGTCAGTTCTGACTGACAGTGACCCTATCTATGGACAGAATAGAACTGCCCCGTAGTTTTCAAGCAGCACCTGGCAGATTCGAATTGCCAACCTTCTGGTTAGCAACAGTAGCACTTAACCACTATGCCATTCGGGTTTCCAATCAAGAAATAGAGAGAGACTAATTTCTCTCCCCTTAAACATGGGCTGGCTTACAGTCAGCCAAAACACTCATATGTTTTAGTGTTGACTCAGTTCTGACTCGTGGTGACCCCACGTAACACAGAGTAGAACCAAGCTCCATCAAGTTTCCTTGGCTGTTACCAGGTCTCTTTTTCACAATGCTGTGGGTAGTTTTGCATCTAGAATGTGGCAGGAGTAATGCTTCATGATTTCTGAGGCTCTGTATCTTGGGCTACTTCCTCTTGGAGCTCAGCTGTCATGCTGGGAAGAGTCTCAGGCCCCACAGAGCCTACACTGTGGTGTTCCAGCCCACAGCTGCTGAGGTCTCAGCTGACAGCCAGCTTCTCGCTGTAGCCACAGAAGGGAGTCTAAGCAAGACTAACCTGGCTGATCCCAGTCAGTTCCCAGAACCCTGAGAAAGAATAATGATAAATGATTGCCGTTAGGAAAAGTTGGTGTAAATGAGTTCCTGTGAAAATGATCGCCCCTTGGGCCTTTGCAAAAATAATGAGCTGCTTAACTTGTAAGATTTGACTCCAAACTGAATACACTCCAATCCTAGAAAACCTTGCCTGGGCAACTCTCCACCCATCTCACCGACAGCTCTCTCGTATTTAAATAAGAGGCTAATGATGATAATAATTCTTTCTACTACTACTTGAAAGCTTTCTGTGGACCATGCAGAGAGCCAAGGGTTTTACTGACATTCTTTCTTTCTTTTTGTCTTTTCTTCAAACCAATCCCATGGTTGTCTCTTTCTTCAGCCTTGAAACTGAGCTCAAGGAATTAAATTGTCCAAAGGCACACAGCTAGGAAGCAGCAGGGCTGGCATTTTTCTTGATTCAACAAACATTTATCGAGCTCCTACTATGTGCCATGTACCAAACCAGACTCTGGAGACATCATGGTGAATGTGAGACATCATGGCCAGCCCTGCTGCTTCCTAGCTGTGTGCCTTTGGACAATTTAATTCCTTGAGCTCAGTTTCAAGGCTGAAGAAAGAGACAACCATGGGGTTGGTTTGAAGAAAAGACAAAAAGGAAGAAAGAATGCCATATCTAGGTAATGAAACATTAGTCATCTCAACAATCTTCACAAGTATAGTTCAATGACATTGATTATGTTCATCATGTTGTTCAACCCTTATCATGCTTAACTTATTTCAAATGTCATTTCTGGACCCTAGTGGTGTAATGGTTAACTATTTTGGCCACTTACAAGATGCTGACAGTTTGAATCCACCAGTGGCTCCTTGGAAAACTTATAGCACAGTTCTGTTCTGCCCTGTAGGGTCATTATGAATTGGAATTGACTCAATACCGGGGGGTGCGGTGCATAACCCAAACCAAGGGGAGATGAGAGAGCAGGGAGAATTTTTACAGTGTCCACTGAGGCGTTGAACAGACCACTTCTTTGATTCAGGATTTGAACTTATGTATTTGACTCTAGAGTAATAATCTTTCTAATACCAACAGCTGGAAGTAGATGAGAGAGCAGGCAGGAAGAGCCAGAATAACAAAGTGCTGAGTTTAGGAAGGAGGCTGTCGAGCAAGTGGTGTGAAAGGAGGCAGCAGCCATAATGGATTCTATTAATTAAAAAAAGAAAGACTTATTAGATATGACATCAAAAGATCGAAGAGCAAAAGACAATATAGATAAACTAGACTTCTTCAAACTTAAAGATGTTTGTGCATCAAAGAATTTTATCAAGAAAGTGATAAGACAAACCACAGAGTGGGTGAAAATCTTTTGTAGCCGTGTGTCTATCTGATAAGAATTTAACACAGAGAATATATAAAGAGCAGCTACAACTCAACAACAAAATGATAAACAACTCAACTTAAAAATGGACTTGCACAGACATTTCTCCAAAGAAAATGTACAAATAATCAACAGACACATTAGAAGATGCTCAACATCATTATCAGGAAAATGCAAATGAAAATTGCGATGAGATATGTTGGCATGGATGTATACTGCTGGTAAAAAAGGTAAACTTGTAAAGTCACTGTGGAAAACAATTTGGCTATTACTCAAAAAGTTAAACATAGAATTGTCATATGACTCAGCAGTTCCACTCCTAAGCACATAACCATAAAAACTGAAAGCAGGGATTTTGACACTTGTATATCACTGATCATTCACAATAGGTAAAAGATGGGGTTCAAGCATTAATCAACAGATAAATAGATGAGGAAAATGTGGTGTATTTGTATAATGGAATAGTATTCAGGCATAAAGAGATCTCAAGTTCTGATACATGTTACCAGGTGGATGCACCTTGAAACATTATACTGAGTGAGATAATGCAGACACAGAAAGAGAAGTATACAATCACAGTCCTATGAAATATCTACAACAGACAAATGCACAAAGATGAAAAAATTATTAACAATTATGAGGGGCTGAGGAGGAGGACAAAATGGGGATTTATTGCTTAAGGGGTGGTGTGATTCTGTTTACCAAAAAGCTCACTGCCATTGAGTCGATTCTAAGTCATTGTGACACTATAGGATGTCCAAAGCTGTAAAGCTCTATGGAGGTAGACTGCCCAGTCTTCCTTTCACAGACAGGCTAGTGGGTTCCAGCTACCAACCTTTAGCATTAACCATTGTACCACCAGACCTCTTCATGGTGCTGTTTACGGGGATGAAAGAGCGTTTGGAAATGGGTGGTGGTGAAGGTTGTGCAACACAGTGAATGTAACTGATGTCACTAAAGTGGATACTCAAAAGTGGTTAAAGTGACACCGTTTTGTTATATAGATTTTACCACTATAGCGCTTTTTTAATTCAGAGAGCAGATAGAGTTGCAGAGAGGTGGGCATGCAAAATTGACCTGGATTGTATGCTTTCACTTAATCTTAATACAAAAATTAAAAAAAAAAAAATTAAGTTAAATGAAGTAAACATCCAACTCAAGAAGTTAAAATAAAGAACAGGAAATGCGAAACTCTGCTGGCAAATTGGGAACCTGTGATGAAATTAATGATTTTCTGGGGAAAATTATTACTAAAACTCATTCCAGGTATAAAATCTTAAATAAAGGAGCATAGTGATTCATACTGTAGATTCAAAGTCAGCCTCCACCACATACTAGCTGTGTGACCTTGGGCAAACTTCAGATTCTTTAATTCTGAGGTGGGGGACAATAAAAGTCCTTGTCCAGAAGTGTGGACAGGCTGTATGAAGAAGTAAAATTCACGACAAATGTAAAATAAGTGAAAAGACACAGCTTGTTCCTGAAATTAAAGAGTGATTATTTTACAACGTCAATTCTTCCTAAAATGCATAGTTTTGATGAAATGCTAATAAAACTCCCCATATAATGGACTTTATTTTTGTTACATTTGTTTTCATTTAGTAGGAAGGGAGAGAATTTGACAAAGTGATTCTAAAATCCAGCTAGGAGGATAAATAGGCAAAATAGCCAAGAATAATTTCAAGGTGAAAAAGAATTAGGAAACACTGAGTATCAGATATTGAAATGAGCTATAAAGTTTCAAAGAGTAAAATAACATAGCACTTAAGTATTGAAAGACAAATCAATGCAACATAACACGTAGCCCTGAGACAATCCTTCATGTACCTGGCTTTATTGGGTGGTAGAAGTGGCAGTGCAAACCTACGCAGAAAGAAGTATCCAAGAGATGATGCCGGGACAATTGATTAGCTATGCAAGGGGAATGAATAGAGCAAAATTAAATCTTCATCTCACACTATACATCAAAGTGAATTCCAGATTGATTACAGAGTGTAAAATAATTTCAAAGTTAATTAAAACTAATAAACAATCTAGACAGGATTCTGGGAACGAAGACAACTTGATCACAGGCATCTAACTATTCTCTGCTCCCAGATTTCCCTGTTACGCATATATGTACACATATAAAACCAAAAACCAAACCCACTGCCGTTGAATCAATTTCAATTCACAACAACTCTATAGGACAGAGTAGAACTTTCCCATAGAGTTTCTAAGGTGCACCTGTTAGAGCTGAACTGCTGACCTTTTGATTAGCAGCCAAAGCACTTACCCACACTATACCACCAGTTTCCTCTATGTAGACATGCACACAGATACATATAAAACCAATAACCATGGAATCAACTCTGACTCATGGTGACCCCATGTGTCAGAGTAGAACTGTACTCCATAGAGTTTTCAATGGCTGGCTTTTTAGAAGTAGATTATCAGGTCTTTTTTCTGACGCATTTCTGGGTGACCTTGAACCTTAACTTTTCAGTTAGTAACAAGCACATTAACGATTTGTACCATCCAGGATCTATCTATCTCTCTGTCTTAATTATTAGTGCTGCTATAACAAATATCACAAGTGGGTGGTTTTAACAAGAAGAAATTTATTGCCTTACACTCTAGGAGACTAGAAATCTGAAGTCCTCCTCTTGGGAAGCTATGCACTGACACCAGCACCTAGTCCACTCTTCAAAGCAATTTTGGAACTCTTTTTCTGGAATGGCCATCAGAGCTGTTGTTGTATTGTGCTGGATGTCCTGAACGTGATTAAAATACCTTCCTTTCAACATTTATCTTTGGGTAAAGAAAAACATCATTGGGGGCCAAATCAGGTGAGTAGGAAAGATGTTCCAATACAGTTGTCTGTTTACTGGCTAAAAACACCCTCAGAGGCAGCTGTACAATAAAGTTCACTTACCTGCCACTGTGCCACTGTGTGCAACGGCAGTTCCAGAAAGAGTTCCAAAATTGCTTTGAAGGGTGGGCTAGGCGTCAGTGTCAGTGCATAGCTCCCCAAGGGGAGGACTTCAAAGGTGACTGTAGTTGTATTCAGCAATGAGGTGTGTAACACTTAGAACAATTAAGTTCACAGATTTAACTGTCAGACCTCAGATGTCAAGCTTATTGTTTCCACCGTTGGAGCTTTGGGCAACATTCCAAGTCAACAGGAAAAGCCTCAAACCACATCCTGTTTCACTGACTGTAGGAAGGTTTCCAAAGTAATTTGAAGCCTTTTTGTTGTCTGTGGAGGTGTTCACTTCATCTCTCCATGAAGATATCTTTTGAATTGCTAACTTCTTGGGTCATTTTGTTTTCCTAGAGCACAAATCTGCGGAATCAGTAATAATCAGCTGTTTGTTATTCTGAAGGTGGCAGTTTAAGACAAATCTCATTAGAGAGCTGGCTTCTTTGGCATCATAGATTATTTATAGCTGCAGCTGACATTTATTGAGTGCTTACTACGCTCTAGGCATTGTGTCAAGCTCTTCATGTGTATTAGCATATCAAATCCTCACATAACCCCAAAAGATTAGGTCCTATTATTATCTTTATTCTATTTATGCAGAAAGAGTGACACAGAAGGTTAAGTTACTTTCTGAAGGTCACACAGCGAATGATGGAATTAGGACATGAACACAGGTTTCACTCACTCTAAACCCTGCATTCTCCACCAATGCTTTCCGCCATGCACTAAGTACAGCATCAGATGTTTCCATAGATACAAGCTTTTCTCCCCCAAATCTGTTGTGGTTTATTGATGGAGAAGGGTTCTTTCTTCTAGTTCTCCTGGTGAAGTTTATCCAGGAAACCATGTGAGCATCTCTTAGCCAACAGGGGATCAGACCCAAGTTTCCTGCCTAGGAAATCCTGGTGGTATGGTGATTAGGTGCTACATCTACTAACCAAACAGTCAGTAATTTGAATCTGCTGGGCACTCCTTGAAAACTATGGAGCAGTTCTACTCTGTCCTATAGGATCACTATGAGTCAGAATTGACTCAACAGTAGGGGTTTTTAAAAAATTTTCCTACATAGAAGGTGAGAATCACACCCATAGCCACACCCTGTCTCTCACTGGAGACTTGTGTGTTGCTACAATACCGAAAAGGTTTTCGTGGAGCTTCCAGACTAAGATGGACTAGAAAGAAAAGCCTAGCATCTGCTTCTTAAAATCAGTCAAGGGGAACCCTAGGGATCACAATGTTCCAGTACACAAATGACACAGAACCAGGCAATCTTTTGTTCTGCTATGCACGGGATCACTGTGAGTTGAGGGCCAAATTGATGATGATAAATAATAACAACAAGCCAATAAGGATATCACTGAGTCTGATTTTTTTAGTCAGGTCTTGGAGAGGGCCCGGGACACCTCCCTCCCCCATGTCACAACCTAAAAGGTACAACAGAAAGCAAATGCCTTGGGAAAGTCTGAGGCCAAAGGGCCCTGCTATTCTGTTGACATCTTCATCTCTCTGCTACCATCTCTATCTCATGGAGCACAGCCAAGTCACCGCTTCCCAGGATTACACTAAAATCCGAACCTGATTATGCAGCTACCTGCTTAAAACCTTTCCTTCTTTCCAGTGGGCCACAGGAAAAAGTCATTTCTTAATAACCTCTGTCCAAAATATCTGTAGCCTGAATTAATGCAACAACCTCCTAATTTTTCTCTTGGCTTCACTGTTGCGCCAGTAGAGTCTGTTATCCACTCAGTGGCTAGAGTGAGATTGTTGAAGTGCAAGCCACATTGTGTTATTCCCTGTTTAAAATCATGCAATAGCTTCAGGTTGTTAAGTAACACACTCAGGCTTGTTGTTCTGACCTTCCAGATCGGCATATTCTGGCCTCAGCCCACTTCCCTCACGTTATGCTATCTGCTTGTTCCTCTCATTCACGGGATTCCCATCACACTCTCCTTTCTGTTCTTCAGCAAGACACATTCATTCTCACATTGGAGTTTTGCATCTGTCTGTTTCTACTGCTTAGATCCCTAGATCTTCTCGGGGCTGACTCCTCCATCATTGAGTTGTCTTAGTTCAGAAGTCATCTCCAAGATTCGTTGTTTAGGAAACAGTGATTTCTGTTCATGGTGACGGAAAACTGGGCAATAATTATTGCTGAGGTTTGCACAACATGTTTAATTGATACAACTGAATTGTACACATGAAAATAGTCAAACTGGCCAACACTATATAATATATGGAAACCCTGGTGGCATAGTGCTTAAGTTCTGTGGCTGCTAGCCAAAAGGTCAGTAGTTCATATTCACTGGGCACTCCTTGGAAACTCTATGGAGCAGTTCTTCTGTATCCTATGGGGTTGCTATGTGTTGGAATTGACTCAACAGCAGTGGGTTTTGTTTTGGGTGTTGTGTATGTTTCTTTACAACGTTAAAAAAGGGGTTACCAAAAGATCAGACTTACTAGAGAACTGTTGGAGATTACCATCCTGAGATTCTCTTCAAACCTTGAACTGAAACTAACCCCTGAGGTCCCCTTGTGGAAAATAGCTAACTAGCTTGAAAATAATAAATACTAGCCATAGGTACTGTGTTTTTTTTTTTTTTTTCCTTTAAATCACTCCCTGAGACCAAAAGGTCAACAATTACTTTAAAACAAAGTGTAGAATGCAAGTAGGATGAACGGAAACAGAACCAGACTGGAAATGAGTGTTGACATGGTGTGAAGAATATAACCGGTGTTACTGAACAACATGTGTAGACATTGTGGAATGGGAACCTAAACTGCCATGTAAACCTTCATTGAAAATGCAATGAAGTAGTACTTGAAAAAAAAAAGCCACGTCTATGAGAATAAATCAGAAAAATGAAGAAGCATTAAGAAGCATGTGGGACTCTATTAAGAAGAACAATCTATGATTAATTGGAATTCCTGAACAGAGCAAGACACCTGAGAACACAGAGAGTATTGTTGCTGAGCTGTTGACAGAAAACTTCCCAGAAATCACGAAAGAAGAGAATATAGATATTCAAGATATGTATCGAACACCACTCAGTATTGATCTCAATAGAAAGACTCCAAGACATATTATAATCAAGCTCAACAGAATGAAACATAAGCAGAAACTTTTAAAGGCAGCAAGACTCAAAGCAAAGCTAATATTCAGAGAGAAACCCTGTAGTCTTCATCAGATTTCTAAGCAGAAACGATACTGGTACAGAGACAGTGGCATGACACATTCAAAGCCTTGAAGGAGAAGAATTTCCAACCAAGAATTATATATCCTGCAAAACTATCTTTCAAATATGAAAATGAAATTAAGATATTTGCAGACAAACAGAAACTCACAGAATCTGTTAAAATCAAACCAAAGCTACAAGAAATACTGAAAGAATCTCTTGGTTTGGAAGAACAAAACTATTAACTTTATATTTTAGAAAGACACATTATCCAGAAGCCTACTCAGTTAGAGAAGGCTCCAAACACAATCAAAACTGTAATAGTGAAATAAACGATCTAGTAATCATATCATGTAAATTATGATATCTCCATATTAAAAAGAGGGATGTACTACAGTCGTTATAGTCCTTCCAGATGGAGAGGAAGTTAACAAGACTGGTAGCAATCAAAATTGGGTTTATATATAGTTTATTAAGCAGGACCATAGGGGCAGCTGTAAAGCACAATAAAAAGCAACATACCATATTAAGAAATGTAATGCAGGGTCTCAACAACCCAAAGCCAACACTGAAAAAGGTAAAAAATAAACTCACAAAGAAGATCACAGAACAGATTGATACAAACAACAGAGGAAACATCAACACAAAGATAAAAAAATCACGATGGCAGCACTGAACACATGCCTATCAATAATTACATTGAATGTGAATGGACTGAATGCTCCAGTAAAGAGACATCCAGTGACATCTTGGACCAAAAGACATGAGCCATCTACATGTTGCCTACAAGAAACTCACCTTAGACTTAAAGACATGAACAAACTGAAAATCAAAGGTTGGAAGATTATATATCAAGCTAACAATGAACCAAGAAGAGCAGGTGTGGCAATTCTAATCTCAGATAAAATCGATTTTAATGTAAAATCCACCATCATGGACAAGGATGCACACTATTTATTGCTGAAAGGTTCAATACACAAGCAGGACTTAACAATACTAAGTATTTATGTACCTAATATTAGAACACCTAAATATGTCAAAGAAACACTGACTACACTCAAAAAGGAGATAGATCACTCCACAATAATAGTTATAGCCACAATGGAACTCACAAAGTTGAGTTTCACTGGCAACACAAGCATAAATAGGTATGTACCCTGAGATCTCCACTAAAAGACCACAATTGATGGTCCAGGGACTTCGGGGTTCCCACGGGAGCATGGCCTCTGGCCCTGATGCTGCCCCTGTCCATAAATCATAATGAAGGTCAATGAGTTGGATAGCAATGGCTTGGATTTGGTGATGCTGAGTGACCATATTGTGTGGGTACTTTATGGTTCTAGGCATCTATAGGAGGTTGTCCTGTTGACCTCATATTGGAGGAAGGGGAATGGATGGAGAGAAGAAGATAGGAGACTGTTGGGAAGATAAGACATATATGGAGCAGAGAGGAAGAGTGTGCTGTCACCATGCAGGGAGGAGACAGTAGAAGCTGGATATAGGTCAGCACGCAAATTTATATGGGAATGTACATTTTCATTCAATCATAATAATAAAAAAAACAAAAGCCATCTCTCTAGTGAGCCCTCCAGGAGGGCCATCCTTCCCCCGCCACTGTTCACAGCCTACAGTATTACTCACTTTAATTTTCTTCACAGTATTTATTGCTACTTGCATGTTTTGCCTGTTTGGTTACATGTTTATTAGATGTCTCCTCACCCAGCGTGTCATCCTTACCTGCCTCTCTAGAGGCAGGGCATTGGACTCACTCACTGCTATATCCTCAGTATCCAGAGTGGTGCCGGGTAAATGACAAATGCCATTGAGTCAATTCTGACTCATGCTCCATGAGCATCTCAATGGCTGATTTGTCGGAAGTCCATCACCAGAGCTTTCTTCTGAAGAACCTCTTGGGGGATTTGAACAGTCAAACTTTGTGTTTGAAGCTGAGCATGTTAACCACTTGCACCACTCAGGAACTCTGCCTGATACACAAGAGGACCTTAATAATGTTTATTGAGTGATTTAACATAGCTAAAGCCTCAGATGATCTGGCATCTGCATATCTGTAGTGCCCAGTGAAAACTTGTTGTTTGTTTATTTTTCTGCCACCTATTCAGAGTTTTTCTGCTGGGTTTGCTCAGCTGGTAGGATGCAAAGCAGAAGTTTATGGTACCTGGGAAGAAAGCCAGACTGAGAACACAACCAGTGAAAGGGAGGCAGGGCAGAGACGGAGACAGGCAGATCCCTGATGCCGTTGCTGGAGGCTCTGGGTCCCGTTGTGCCCAAGTACCTCTCCCTTTGGACTTTTAAGCTACAAGCACTGATTTATTTCTTTTATTTATTTTAAGGACTTTTGAATTAGGTTTCTGGCAACTGTGACTAAAAGAATCATGATCAACGGACTACTTCTGTAACTTCATTTCTCATCATACTTATCAATTAGGCATTGCACTTATTTGCTAAACTTGAAAATGTGTGAAATAAATAAGTCAAGAAGTCTATTTCTGCCATGGAATAAGAATTCAGGGGCAAGAAGTACTGGCCTCAGTTAGTGGCTTCACAGTACTAGCAAGGACCTAGGCTTCTTCTGTTTTATTTTTTCATCCATCCTAAATATGTACTTAGCGCTTTTTGTTGGTCGGATCCAACTTGATGGCACTTGGCTTGGCTTTGGCATTGGTTAATAGACATCAGCAATGAGTCCTAGTTCCAGGCAGGAAAAAAGAGAAGGGCAAAAGGCAATAGACATGTGCTAGAAAAGTCTAACCACTAATCTCCTTCAAAGAAATTATACAGAAATCCACAGAACATCTCTTAATTACACTTTATTGGCAAGAGATTTGTTCCAGTGCCATCCCTGTCTTCAGGAAAGCCAGCCACTACTGTTGAGTCGATTCCAACTCACAGTGACCCTATAGGGCAGAGTAGAATTCCCCCATAGAGTTTCTAAGGAACACCCGGAGGATATGAACTGCAGATTCTTTGTTTAACAGCCATGGCACTTAAGCACTATGCCACCAGGGTTTCCTCTCAAGAGAGGAATGTAATTTCCTTTCAGCCAGTCAAAGAGCATCCACAACCGCAATTGATCATTTAATAGTAAGGAAGAACGAACAAAGGCTATTGAGTGAACAAGTAGAAGTCTCTATTAACGGTCCACCTCATCTCTAGTGAACATCGGTATGCCTCACACTTTCCCAATATAAAACACATTGCTCTTTCACCAAAGCCACAACTCCAGAGTCTCATCCATTCAAAGTATAGGACTTCTGGATAATGTGCATCTTCTTTGGCAGGTTTGGTAGTGCCTTCTCATGGTCTAAATTAAAATACAATGTACTTGCTACCAATATAGTGCTTCCAGCACTATATTTAGTGAGACTCTGTTGTGATCTATTAAGCTTTTCTTTGGCAAATTTTAGAAGTAGAATGGTAGGCTTTTCTTCCTAACTTTAGTCTAGAAGCTCCAGCAATACCTGCCCACCTTGAGTGAAATTTGAGATGACTGTAGCACAGCTTCCAGCATCAGGGCAACACATAAGCCACTCTAGTGTGACAAACTGACAGATGGGTGGTGGACAAAATGTTAGTAGACACAAAAAGTTGCCAGTTAATTCATTGTGAGAGTATCCATGGCCAAGCATTTTATTTGTATATAATATTTAAGTATGACGAGTCTGTCATACTGACCCCGCAATACACTTCACATCCCAGCCATACCATTCTTCTTTTATGTCCTCAGACTCACCGTGGACCAAGGCTTTGGAAGTGCTAGTCCAATTGCCCCAGAACATAGTTTGTTCTGCTCTCCAGTTGACACCTTATACGGGCTTACAGATTCAGCTTAAGTGGACCTTCCTCTGAGATCCTCAGTGATATTAAATTCTCCTGATCCATGCTTCCTTTGACACAGCACTCACAGCCCTTTTTGCTAAATTAGGTAGGATTCCCAAGAAGCAGCGCCTGAGGCAGGGATTCAGATGCATGTAATTTATTGAAGGAGTGATATTTGGGATAAAGCTGAAAGGGATTATAGGAACAGGATAAAGTAAGGCTGTGATTGTCAAAGTGGGGTTCCCCAGAGCAGCAGCAGCACCACCACCTAGGAACTTGACAGCAATGAAAATAGATAGAAACTCTGAGGATGAAGGCCAGTGCTCTATCTTTTAACAACTATCCAGGTGATTCTGATACACGTTAAAGTTTCGAGATTATAGAGGAAGGTAAAAATGTCAAGCATGGATGTAGTCTCAAGTAATGCGCAGCCTTGACTCTGGGATGTAATTTACACTCCAGAGTTGTCCTTTCCTCCGGCAAGAGAGCAGCCTTTTGCATCCCCACGCTGGTGGGCCATTGACAGCGGTCTGATTGTGGGGAGTGGGGAATGGTTGTTCATGGATGTTGCTGAGCCTATTCTAACTCATAGCCACCCTAAGTACCGCAGAACAAAACCCTGCCTGGTCCTGCACTGTGCTGGTCACTGTTGTCACACTTGAGCCCCTTGTTGCTGTCATTGTGTCAGTCTGATGAGGGTCCTCCTCTTTCTTCGCAGAGCTTCCACTTTACCACGAATAATGTCCTTCTTCAGGGACCTACCCCTCCTGGTAACATGTCCAAAGAATATGAGATATAGTCTCACCAACCTTGCTTCTGAGGACTACTCTGACTGTACTTCTTCCAGGACAAAGCTGTTTGTTCTTCTGATAGTCCGTGGTATATTCAGTGTTCTTCACCAATAGTACAACTCAAAGGCATCAATTATTCTTTAGTCTTTCTTATTTATTATCCAGCTTTTACATGCATGTTATATAATGGAAAATACCATGTCTTGGCTCAGGTGAATGTCAGTCTTCAAAGTGACATCTTTGCTCTTCCATACTTTAAAGAAGTCTTTGCAGCAGATTTGCCCCATGCAATGAGTCTTTTGATTTCTTGAGTGCTGCTTCCACAGGTGTTGATTGTGGATCACAGTAAAATGAAATCTTTGACTACTTCAGTGTTTCGGGGGTAAGGAAGGGTAGCTTTTTTTTTGAGAGGTAGCTCCTGTCAACTGAGGGCAGTTCTCCTAAAAAGAAACAACAGTGACCAGAGCAAGGGAGTTATGTATTCCGATCCAGGAAAGGGGATCTGGGTGGAGTACCAATAACATCCACTGTGATTATTCTTGCCCTCCGTTTATCTCTGTCCTCTTCTTTAATCTGTGAGTCCCTGGAGATTAAAAAAAAAGAAAAATCTTTCTTTCTTACTATTACCCTACCAATACCCATCACAGTACAGGAAATTTAATAATTAATACAATTCCTTATTAATTGATTAAACAAGTGTTAACTGAGTGGCTACTATACTCCTGGGCAATGTTCTAAAACTAAACAAAATCCGTTGTCAGTGAGTTGATATGGACACATGACAGCCACACATGTGTCATGTTAGAACTATGCTCTACAGGTTTTTTCAGTGGCTGTGACCTTGTGGGCACATATCACCAGGCCTTCCTTCTGAGGCTTCTCTTAGTGGATTCAAACCATCAACATTTGGGTTCACAGCTGAACATTCAACTGTCTTCATCACCCACTGATTTGGCACTGTTTGGAAGCTTTTAATTAAGATATGAGCAAGGCAAAGCACCCGTTCTCATGGCATTCTTTTGCCCCAGCTTGGACAATAACAATAAACACAAACACATATGTATGTATGTGCACACCTGCCTGGTATAATGTCAGTTATTGGTAAGTGTGATGAGAAAAGACAGTAGAGGGAGGGACTTGAGTGAAATATAGAGTGTTATTTTAGATAGAACAGTTCAAGAATTCTCTGAGGAAGTCACATTTGAACTGCGATATGAATGAAGTGAGGGATTGAACCGTGAGAATATTTGGTAGCAGCAACTTTTATGTAAATTTGAAATTACTTTAAAAATAAACACTTTTATAAAAAGGGTATCTCAGGAAAAAGTATTCCAAGTACAGGAACTAAGTGTATGAATCAGAGGAAACAACTGGCATTTCTGCACTGACAAAGCAGGAAGGGGTTTTGAGGAGGGATGGACAAGTGCCATGCAGCTTACTGTTTTCATTTATTTATTTTTTAATTAACTTTAAACATTTTTCAACATCTAGATGTGTATGATTTAAAAAAAATCAAGTATTATAGAAAAGGGCCATAAGGAAAATCATCTGTCCTTGCCTCACCTTTGCTTCTCTCCCCAAGGGTAACACAGTTACTCATTTGTGTCTTTAGTTTAACACACTTCATCCCAATCTCTCCGCTCCTCTCCTCCAGATACAGTTGTAGAATAGCTGTACTTCCTCTACTGATTACCTTTGTAACTTCCAATAACCTACTGGAACTTCCGTTGCTCTTTCCATCAACTAGACGCAGCATCTCTTGGTTGTTCTCTTTGAAACATCAGGGTGTGGCACCTTCACTTTTCCTTTTTGCCTTTACTACCCAACTTCTGGCACTGTCTTAGATGCAAAGAACATAATTTGCAAGCACCTGGGTGCAAGAGAGAGCATAGGGACATTTCAAGAGTGAAAAAAAAAAAAACCATTTGTAAGGCTTCAGTTTAAATAATGATGTGAAGATGTGTCTTATAATCATGTTTTTGTTTTTCTCCTATTGGTTGAATATAAAAGTAGAAAACTCTTATATATTAGTGCAAACATCAAGAGGAATTTCAAGATGGCTGGGACTACTGGTCCATGCTTTATTTTCATCCTCTCCTTGACTTACCACAATGTGAGTGTCCTGAAGACATTTTCTCTTTTAACCTATGCCCAGCCTCCTCCTTTGGAAGAAGGGCATAGATAACAGGTAAGGCTGCTACTATACCACTGACGGCCAGCCCAGTCCCCCTTCTAGAAGAGGGTTTCAATTTCTTCTGAGCAATAAAACATGCCATCTTGTCTTGTTTTTGATGAGCATCTTTGCTGAGCCTGTAAGCATCATGGCAAATCATGTGGACCATAGTGGAATCTTTGAAAGTGTCACAGAAATTCATCTTTCTGTGAGAAAACTGTCCTTCCTTCCCCAGCTCATAAGGGCTGGTCCTGGTAGCTGTGTTTAGACTACATGGCACATGACCCCAAAGTCAGCCAATCAGATAATTTCTCTTAGAAGTTTTGAATTGAGACTGAAACTGCACACTTTGATCTGGGTTGTTTTCTTGAATAAAGACGACATACAAACTTCAAACCTAGCTTTTATCTTGAGGACTGAAGAGTAGCAAAGGCAACAAAAGTTTAAATAAAAAATAAATGAAAAGGCGCAGTAATGAAAAATGGAATGTCTCCCAAGGCTCCTAATGGTTTTTATTTCCTGATTCCAACTCCTTATTGAGGACTGATTGTATCTTTGGCTTTAGAAACAAGCAAGCAAACAAAGAGCCCAAAACCACTGCCACCGAGTCGATTCTGACTCATAGCGACCCTATAGAATGGAGTAGAACTGCCCCATAGAGTTTCCAAGGAGTGGCTGGAGGATTTGAACTGCTGATGTTTTCGTTAGCAGCTGTAACACTAACCACTGCACCACCAGAGTTTTCATCTTTTCCCTTGGGGTCCTTGAAACACTCCCATGTCTTTATAGCAAACCTCCTCTTTTCTGAAGCCAGCACCACCAAGTTTCTGCTGCTTACAGCCAAAATACACTATCTACTGAAATACTCTGTAGTCCCTAATGGAATTCTTGCCAGTATAAACCACATCTTTGTATCCTCCAAAGTACTGAGCAAACTGCCTTGCACATTACAGGTACTCAAGAAGCATTTATTGAATTGAATCAGCCGTCAGTACATGACACAGCAAATGACAGTAAATGACACAACCAGTTCCAAGGGGGCACTGACCCTCTTGAGGTGAGGAAAGCTGTGATGTATGAGAGGACAAATGGGAGAAAGCACAGGCAGATTAGCTGTGCTAGCCAGAGCACTAGCTAAGAGCTCTGTGGACTGGGGAAGAGCCTTCCGAAGAGAATCAAACGTCAGCTTCTAGCTGTCTGAGTGCTTCCAATCTCCTGCCAGATAAATAGGATGAGAGAGGCTCATCGGCAAACCAAGAGGACAAGTCTGACTTCATCACTGACAAGGGATCCGATAACCAAACCTTTCACCGTCTAGTAGGTTTCGACTTACAGGGCTTTGAATCTCTTGGGTCTCTGACTGATCTGGTAAAAGAGCCCTCTAGTGGTGGAAATGAGCAATTGTATCTAAGCTTTGAAGCAAATTGTACGCACCCATGTACACACACCTACACGTTCACTTGAATGAAAGGATGAGGTCACCCCCTAGTAAGTGGGGAGGGATCATCAGAAACTAAGTGACTGCTTCCCTGCCCCCTCACTCCCACTGCCATCAGGTGTTCTGACTTGCTCCAGATGCAAGTTCAGGACTTCCCACACTGTGATCAGCATTGGTCCTGGGCAGGCGTTACACAGCAGGAGCCTGCCTCACCAAGCCAAGTATAAAGCTCTGTTCTTCCAACATGTGTCTGTTTCTCTTCTTCAGATTAATTGCCCTAGTCGCAACCCAGCATTGTCACATTCATCTACCAAGCTCCCGATCTTTCCCTCAGTGGTCCCACCTGAATGCCTGATTCTTTCTGCTGGACCTCCTGGGTATCACACCCTGTCTTTCTGGGTTTTTTTGACAAAGCTGAAAGGCTGGAGATGGAGCTTCTCTTGCTTTATTGAGAATCTGGTGAGTGCAGTGATGGCAGGGGGGATACTCTAAGCTCAAAACACATTGAGCTTTCATCAGCACCTCCCTGCTTTGAGACAAGTCCTTTTCACTCCTACTGGATTAAGGAGAAAAACAAGCAGATCTTGAGAGGGATATTTTGGTCATGATTAATTATTTCCTATTACTTAAGTTTCTGAAGGTGGGAAGGAAAAATTCCACTAATTCGAAAAGCTATCCTTAGAGAGACCAACTTTGCCTCTATGTTACACATGGCTTTTTCCTAAAAAGAAAAAAAAAATCAGGATGGAACATAGTATCAAGAGACAATTTTTTTCTTTTGAAGGGGCGAAACATTAAGTATCTTGTAGAAGGTCTTGTACACTTTTGTCCATTATTTCTTGTCATTCTCTTAGGGTGTGGCTAGGCATAGTCCTCATCAATCTTATTTTGGATATTTGGTAAATTTTCAGTATTTCTACTTCCTGCTCACAAATCAGCATTTGTGAACTGTGACACATGCATATGCAACTAAATGCACATATGTTGACACACCTACATATTCAAGCCTACGCTATGCCTACACGCAGGTGCACACACACACTCAGCTATGCATTTGCAGCAAACACATGGCCTGTGACATTATATGCAGGTACACACCCGTATTTACATACCTGCTTCACTTCCACAACAAATTCACAGGCATTCACAACTCATAAGTAAATTGAGCATAGCACGTATGCAGATGCTTGTACACACATTTAGCACAAAGAACCAAGTCTTTCAGTGACCCGAGTGGCAAAATAAACATATCAAAGTCACCGAAAAGTTGTGAGTTGTACTTGATAACTCTTCTATATACTATTACTGCTCAACCTTCTAAAAAGAAGCTTTCAGAAATGGCCCCATGGGATTATGTGTGACCATCATGCTCTCCTATTATATACTTTTCTCAGTTGAATACCATTTGAACACTGCAGTTGGTTGTGGGTAACTCAGGAACTGTAGAAAAAACTCAGACCACCTCACTTCCAAGGACCTGCCTAATCATCATCAATCACATTGTGTCACAGGGAAAAATCATAATAAAGACAATTATGTGGACTGGTCTTAGTCACCTCAGTATGTAGGCATGTATAAGCCAGAATTCCAGTTTTAGTTGCCATCAAGACCCGCCTCCCAATTCATGATGACCCCACGTGTGTCAGAGTAGAACTGTGCTCCAAAGAGTCTTCAAAGGTTGATTTTTCAGAAGTAGATTGCCAGATCTTTCTCTCAAGGTGCTTCTGCAGGGATTCAAACTTTTAACTTTGTGGTGAGCAAGCATGCATACACATTAACTCTTTGCACCACCCAGGGACTCCATAGGCAAGAAGAGATAGTGCTGAAAAGCTAGTTCAGGGCTGATCTTCTGCAGTATTGACTCTTTCCAAGGGAGGGTCTCATTAGCTTTCAAGTGTGCAATCTCATTTTCACTTTGGACTAATAAGGATAGCAGACCTAATTCCCCCCGCCTCATGGGTCTAATTTAAACAAGAAGGTTTACAAAAGAGCTTCTCGGGGACCTTTGGAAAGAACCTGACATTCTCAGTGACTCTGCCACCTTGAATCCATCACCCCCTCAGATGCAGAGGTGTTAAAATATGTAAGAGGTGTATTCACAGGCCAAAATCTCACACATTCTGTCCAAAGTCCCTGTACAGTGTACAACAAAATCTATATACATGTGGCTCCTTTGGTCTTTTAGGAATACACTATCATATGTATACGAACATTTCCGGGTCTAATCTGAGCACGTTGTCTCCGGTGTAAACCACAGCACCAGAGAAAGAAGGGTAGACATATTGGTTTGTTTTCTGGGGAACCAAATTGAGACAGACTATACACAGATGTGACAACACTTTTTGTCCGCCCAAGTGAGCCATGGAACTGTCTCCCGGATACGCTGGTCCCTTTAAGAAGACTCGATCTTTCGGGTCTTCTGTTTCCCCAGTGGGTTCCAGAGGCGCCCGCAGCAAAAGGCAAACTTGCATGGCTCATTGATGGGGGGAGAAGCCACGCTGGGTGGGAGCTGAGAGAGCGCCAGAGTGCGCTGCGGGCTTCTTTCTCCTTCTCCTTTCCTTAACCCTTCTCGGAGCGGAGGGACAGTGTCGTGCTGCAGCGCCAAGGCGCCGGGGCGCTAACTGCCCTGGGCTCCCGAAACTTTGCGCGGAGCGTGGGCTTGACAGGGCAGAGCCGAGCCTGCTGGCTAGCCTGAGAAGCGGCAGAGGGGAAGGGGGTGGACAGTTCCTTCAGCACTCCAGGTCTTCAGCCCCGGGCACTGGAAAGGCAAGGTGCAGCCGCAGAAGCGGAGCTGTCCCTTCAGTACCACGGACCTTAAAGCCTGGGCATTAGGAAGCGGAGGCGGGGCAACAGGCGGGGAGCTGTCCTTTCAGCACCGCAGACCTTTGCCCTCCGATGAAACCACCCGGCCCCCGCCCCAGGACTCTTCTTGTCTTTTCTCCAGTTTGAGCGGGGGTGTCGGGAGCAGGCGGAGAGCTTTCCTGGGAGGCTGGGGAAGCGGTGAACACTCTTCTCAGCGACTCGCCTCCCAGCAGTGCTATTTTTTGCCATCCGCCCTCACCCCCAGCACACGCGCTCGCACACACACGCACGCACGCACACACACACAGACCTCTCTGGATTTCTTTGCCTTGAGTCTCCCGGGGCTGTGAGGAGCCAGGCGCATCTCGAACCGAGCTAGCGGCTCCAGGCACCAGAGCCATGCCCTGCACGGACCCTCATCCTTACCAAGCTCGTGAGGAATGAAAGGAACCCAGGGACCCTCAGAAGGCAGCAGTGATGTGGACCAGCCCCCTGGAGCCTGCACCCTTCCGAGGGCCATAGGCAACCCAGGGAACTGGAGAGAGCTCCAGACAGGAAATTCCAGCTCTCCCAAAGTCCCTGTGGATACTGACAAAAGGAAATCCGAATTGTTGGAAGAGCCTGCCCTAGGTTACCCAGCTGCAGAGTGATTTTCCCCTCTGGCACTGACCCTCCCCCTCCAACTCCCAGCCGTCCAGAGTACCATGAAGAATTATGAGGATGTGTGACAGAGGTATCCAGATGTTGATCACTACTGTGGGAGCCTTTGCAGCTTTTAGTTTAATGACCATTGCGGTGGGCACTGACTACTGGTTATATTCCAGAGGAGTGTGCAGGACTAAATCTACAAGTGATAATGAAACCAGCAGGAAGAATGAAGAAGTAATGACCCATTCCGGGCTGTGGAGGACCTGCTGCCTAGAAGGTATTTACAAAAGCTTCTCAATGGCTCCAAATAATTTAGTTTTTGATATTCTGGTGGGTGTTTGAGGGAAATGGAGGCAGTGATGGGGAAAGAGGAGCAGTTCCGACTATTGCAGAGGATGTGCAGGTCTCCAGACTCTATTGCCAGTAAGACTGATGCTGTGTAAGATGAAGGGGTTGGGTTTTGTTGATTGTTTTGGATATAAGCTTCATGAGAATGAGGTTTCTTGGCACTCTAGGCAGCTTCTGCAGTTGATAGAAGTCTTAAAGTCCAAAATCTTCAAACCCCAAATCCCTAGGCATATTGTGAACTGCTTTGATCTCTGGCTTGTGATGGGGACTTTAGCTTTGCTTAAATTGAATTTCAGTGGTCATGGGAAGGGATTGAGAGAGAAAAGCAGAAGAGGAGGAGAAGGACCTTGTCTGGAATACTCTGAGATATTTCCTTCTTTCTCAGCACAGTCTTATCTATTTCTTCTGAGTTTGGTCTAAGCAGATATTTTCACAAACTTCCATTGCTAACCAGTTCCAGGGTGACATATCAGACCCCCTCCCCACACTTATATGTTCAGAAAACTTCCTTTTTAATTTATATTTCACTATTTTGAATCAAAAAGAAAACTGTCTTGGTATTTGGTACCCACTTGTCTTCTTGCATCATCCTCAAACCCAACAAATGTATTTCTATGGCATTTCCATAAAATTGATATTCCCAGGATTAAAGCTCATGCCTTCTTATTCTAAAAACCAGAAGGTTCATTCTAAATTATAATTAAGAAGACAGACCAGTTTTAGAATTCAAAGTCCTTGGTAGCCTGTCTCACTACCAAACTTGCTGTTACCACACCACGCTCAGCATCATTGGGCAATGTCTGTATTTTAGTGGGAGTAAACAGAAAGATAAAGAAGAAAATCAAAGCTCTTTGGAGCCTGAGGGCCTGAAGGAAGTCAATGGCTTAGACAGGCAATAGGGAGTTTTCTCAGGTTTTTGAGGTATCTTGAGAGATTGTCACAGTATGGGCAATGAGATCTGGGTTTCCTCTCTGTTCATCGCCCTGCTTGCCATTGGTTCTTCATGTCTGCATCCCCACTGGTTGGAATTTGTCAGGGTTTCTTGGGAACTTGCACTTATGTAAATTGCTTAGGAAATCATGCTATGACATCACTTTGCTAGTGTAGTATTGCATCATTCCCTGGCCTTCTTCCCATCTCCTGACACCCTGAGCAACTGCTCTCCTGACTGTTGCACTACTACAATAGACTGTTTCCAATGCAAATTTGCAACTGGTGGGAAGTCCAGGTATGAAAAGATTACTTTAAATGCAGCAAGGATCACTGTGCTTGAAGTCAGATGACCTGGGTGATGCCACAACCTATCTGTATGACCTTGGCTGAGACATTTACTCTCTCAGGCCATTGGTTTATTAATCTGAGAAACGATTCTTTTGGAATAAGTGGTCTTGAATTAGTACTATCCAAAACTTATGCAGTTTACAGTGTACTGACAGAAATTCTATAATAGTTCCTTTCTAAACATTGACAAAAATCATGATACTTGTTATCAGGAATGGTAAAGTCATTCAGTTGCTTAACAGAAAGTCCAGAATTCCTTTTTTTTATTGACAACAAGGAATTGAACTATCCTTTTAAGGCTATGATTTAGTAGATATTTTGATGTCTAGGTTCTAGGATTGGCATTAAAAACCTGAGGTGTTTCCCAAGAATAAATGGCCCAGATATACAGCATGTTTCAGTCATTTCCATTTCTTCGGCCTCTTGAGAATAAACCTGGGAATGTATAGTTAAACATCAATTATGGATTCCCCTATAACACTCAATGGAAAAAAAAAAACCAACTACCAGAAAAGTAGCAGGGCCTAAAATTCTTAAACTCTTGTTCAGAATTTCTCAACTGATAGGTGAGCTCACATCCGACGTCATTCCTTATACCTCCAGCTTGTATGTGTAATTGGAACTCCACCTGGGCATTTCAGGCAACAGAAGGAAAAGTGAGAAAGTGTCTCAAGAAGAAACTGGAGAAATCTAAGCTGTGTCCTTGGGCAGATGAATGCTTTTAAGAATATTTGTTGCTGTCCAAAATTTGACACAGCTATTTTTTTGTTACCTTTATTGGAGTGTTAAATACCGTAAGATGCACAAGTCTTCCTAAATCACAGTGAATTTTCAGCTGTACTCACACAGAGAGTCAACACCTAGAGGAGCCTGGTTGAAATTTGAAGCCAAGATTCTTCTTTGTGTACTGAATACATCAAGGTCTTTGCAGGAGCTCCTGATTGCTGCATGAGAAGACACATGCAGTAGGCCACATCCGTTGTAGGCATTTCCATCCCCTTCTGGCATGAAGAGGAAGAGACCTCTTCTTTCAGCATTTCTTCCCTATCCCAGAGACTCAACACCCTCATTTGTTGCTTCTCTAAGTGTTAAAGGATCACTGGGAAATCTTAGAGCTCCATTTTCTCAGAGATGAAATTCAAAGAGTCAGTTCTTCCATACTTTTTCCCCCAACAATTGGTGTATGTATAATTCAGTGACATGAACATGTCATGTTATGCAATAATTATCATTATCCTTTTCCAAACTATTCTCCCACCATTAACACAAACTCCTTGCCTCCCCAACAAAAGCTTCCTCTTCTCTCTCCTTCTCACCTTTGGTAACCCCTACTAAATTTAGTTTCTATGCACTGGTTTATTTCATCTAAGTGAGACCCTACAGTATTTGTGCTTTTGTGACTGACTGATTTCCTTCAGCAAAATGTCAAGTTTCACCCATGTTGTGGCATGCATCAGGATCTTCTCTACTTTTTAAGAGCCACTAGAGAATGTGAGCATTTTGTCCAAAAGAAGAACACCCTTAGGAGTGACATGACGGCTGTCTGAAAATATCGAAAGGCTGTCATATGGAAGAAAAATTGAGAAATGTTCTGTGTGGCCTCAAGGGGGTGGAAGAAGGAGCTAGAGGGAAACAGGTTTTCCCGTAACATAAATAACCATGCAACGTAGGATGGGGAGTTTTAGGTAAAACATTCTATGCCACTGAAGATACTCAAATATGAGAAGACTGTTATCACTGTTCCTAAACTTGGCTAATTGTCAGAATCACATTTAAATAAATTTAAAATGTCTCAACTCCATACCTAGATTCTTTGCTTCCATAAATCTAGGATGAGTGCCTGGAATCTGAATTTTTTAAAAAGTTGCCCAAGCAATTATGATGTGAAAACCAACATTATTGAGTATTTACAATGGGCTTAGGGGTGCCTCTGTGCACATCCTTCAAGTGAAAGAAAAGAGGTTTTCAATTTTTATTTCTCTAACCCACAAGAATGTCATTCGCATGTAGCACTTACTACGTGATAGCACTATTCTAAGAATTTTTTTAAATTAGCATTTTGTCTTCAAAGAAGCACAGTAATGTAGATACCATCATTACCATCATTGTAAAAGTGGGGAAACTGAGGCCTGGAGATGCTCTATCAGTTGCCCAAGATCACACATCCAAAAGCAATAAAGAGCTGGTGTTTGAACCTAGGTGATGCTTTGCCTAAGCCATACTGCCTCTTCGAGCATTTGCCGGAGTGTTAATTCCTTCTTTGGTGGATAGTTTGCTGCTAATACAGTCATTACCTCTTGAGAATGTTGAGACACATGATATTTTCTATTCTGTGCCTGTGGAGCAGAGACAGGGACTCAAGAACCACCAGACAGGCACAAACTTAACACACATAGACACCCCAGGCTCATTGTAAATACTCAATAAATGAGACAGGCATGTCTCAGCAAAGGACATGCTTTGAATGAGAACACAATCGACCTATGTTGAGACACCCACACTGGGAAACCCAAATGAATGCCTGACTCATTATCTGGAAGGCCTGAGAGGCATTCACAAAGTAGCACCCCAACCCGCTGTGTGCTTTCCACGGCAGTGTGTGAATTTGAATGAGAACATGTTCAATATGTGACTCTCTCATTAAGGAAATCTCCTGAAGTCATAGATACAATCAAAGCAATGTATTTAGATAGTAGAAAAATCCACTGACCTAGTAGCACGGAACCCTGGGTACTAATAACATTTCTGTCACTAACAGATACAAGAATTATGTGTTATTTTACTCCTTGGGACCTCAGTTTACTCAGTTCTACAATGGGAGCTTGGAATAATGTTAGTGGGTAACAATCCCAATTGTACACAACCACTAGGCGTGAAAACTAAAGTGTGAAATAAGAATTTCAAAGTCACTTTAACTCAATTCTATGGGGAGTTAGGAAATAACAGTATATGTAAAGAGATGAGTGGTAACTGAAACTTGGTCTCAATGAGTACCATAGGGAATAGTGGTGAATTAGAGAGCATGTGCCTCATCTAAAGGCCAACTACTACTTGATCTGAGCTGATTTTTACCCTGAAGAAGTGTTCACTAAGTATTATCTAATATTCCAAGTAAATAAAAGCCAGCTATCCATCCATACTTTAATGCATAATCTCTTGATTTTTTAAATGTTAGTGGCTAGTTCAGCTTTGTCAAAATGCTTTTCCCAACCATACTCACCTTGTAGTTGAATTTGGCCATAGGTCACAAGTTTTGAGCTCTAAAAATGATTTAAAAGACATTTTTCATCCGAATTTCTAATATTTTCACATTTGATTCCTGACTTGCTCTTTTTTAGTTAATAATAACTTTCTTGGCTAATAAAAAGAAAAAAAAAGATCTACTAAGAAGAGAAGAATTTTAGGATGAGGAACTAAAAATTATGGGAAAGAGGTTCAACAAACTGCTATTTCTGCCACAGATGGGCCTGGATATTACCAAACATCTGGCTGAAAATCTGAAAAAAAAATATATGTATTAGTCAGTCATTAGAAGTTTTCTCATATTTCCAAATCTCCATATGGTTGACTCTTTTCAGCCAGATGGGGTTCCAGCTTTATTTATGTGTTCAGGAGCCTTTGGGGGAAGCTGCAAGGATGTGATTGAGGACAGGGTTGAGAGAAGGACATCACATTTGTCGAGCAATTTCTGTGGGCCAAGTCCTGAGCTAGATAGTTACATATGTGTTCCATATTTTGTATCTCCTCTGGGAGACTATAAACTCTGTGAGGGCAAAAGTTCCTCTCTGTTTGGGGGACTTATCTCCTTAGAATGCAAAAACAGTCCAGGTAGTTATTTCTGCCCCACTAATCCTGGCTAAACCAGTTACCAGGAGGGGTCAGTCCCTGGAGAAGAGCATCATGCTTGGTAAAGGCGAGGGTCAGTGAAAAAGCAAGATCCTCAACAAGGTGGATTGACACAATGGCTGAAACAATGGGTTCAAGCTTAAGAATGGTTGTGAGGATGGCACAGGACCAGTCATGTTTCCTTCTGTCTTGCATAGGATCACTACGAGTTGAAACCAACTCAACAGCACCCAACGACACCATCAATCCTGGTTTCATTGTTGTACTTCCCCTTGAACTCCACCAGAGCTCTCACTGTCTTGCCTGCTGTTGGCCTTATCCTTGTTTCTTTGGCTTCACTCTTTGTTCTAACCCCTAAGGCTCAAGAGGCAGGGAGGAGAGAAGTGGACTGGAGTCTTAAGGAAGGGTGGGTGTAAGCGACCACAGTGGGGAGCATGATTGTTGTAGGACAGGTCAGGATTAGAGACGAGTGTGACTATGGAGTGTGAATATGACTGACCCTCAGCCAGAACGTGACCATGGAGCCATACTGGTGGTTAAATGTCAAAATACTTCCCTATGTGTTGGCAAGTAGCATCTGGTCCAAGTCCCCCAACTACACCTTTTCACCACTGCAGCTACCCTGCCTTTTCCTGGGACAGCCCAGACGTCCCTAAGATTTGTCCAGTAAAGAGTTAAGATGTCCCTGTCCCAGCCCTCAGGTAGCATCCACACTGACTGGCTGGTCTTCTGCCCTACTCACAGTTAAAAATTTTGGCTCTTACTGCTAGCTGTGTCATTACTGGTGGAAACGACCTGCTCCTCTTCTTTCTTTCTCAAACCCAGGCCTCTACTTTCTGATTCTAGGATTCTGCCCATCTTAAAATGCCCCTAATTTATCTTATCACTCGAAGTGATATTTTCCAGCTTAGAATAGAGGCAAGTGACCTGAATGCCAAGTTTGGGAGATCAGCACAGGTGAGTGGTGTGGGTTAGTATGTGTGTCAAGAAAAAAAAGTCACCTGTTGCTGTCAAGTCTATTCTGACTCAGCAATCCTTGAGGGCAGAGTAGAACTGCCTCCTAGGGTTTCCAAGGCTGTAATCTTTATGGCAGCAGACTGCCACATCTTTCCTCTGTGGAGCAGAGGGGTGGATTTGAACTACTGATTTTTTGGTTCACAGCCAGGTGCTTCACTAGGGCTCCTCAAGAAAAAATAAAATCAGGACATCAGGCAGAAAAAGAACTCTGTCCTTTTAATGTTCTCATAGAGCAGTATCTAACAAGCTTACCTTAGGGGCATCGGCTTCTCTAGGGGAATGTAATTTGGTTTGACTTTGCTTTTATTATAGATTCAGGTCCAGTTGCCATATAGTGAGATGTTACTTTGCAGAAGACTAGAAAGATGCACATGAATGTTTTATTCAGTAGAGGTGCAAAGATTTCTGTTCATTAGAGGAGATAACCTACGATGTTGGGGACTTACTGCCCTCTAGGACATTAATCAGTTTTGTAACTAATTTAACAGTCTTATTTCAGAATGTCTTTTACTGAAGAAACACACACATACATACACACACTCACACCTATGTAAGTTTTGCAACTCTTTTTCTGGAATGCCCATCAGAGCTGTTGTTGTATTACCCTTGATGTCCAGAATGTCATCAAAATGTCTTCCTTTCAATATTTCCTTTATGTTTAGGTAAAGAAAAAAATCATTGGAGACCAGATCAGGTGAGCAGGGAGAGTGTAGCAATATATTTATTAGTTTACTGGCTAAAAACTCCCCACAGACAACTATATACTTAAGTTAATAAACCTGCCACAGTACCACTGTGTACAATGACTATTCCGGAAAGACTTCCAAAATTGATTTGAAGGGTGGACTAGGCGCTGATGTCAGTGCACAGCTTCCCAAGGGGAGTACTTCAGAGGTCACCATAGTGATATTCAGTAATGAGAAACACAGCACTTAGAACAGTTAACTTCACAGACTTAATGGTTAGATCTCAAACCACCAACTACTGGTAAGCAGCCAAACACTTAAGCACTTTGCCACCAGAGATCTCCAGTGAAATCTGTTCTCAAGTTAGAAAAAGAAACCCCCAAACCTCCCAAGTTGCTTTTATTCCCCTATAATGATGCCAGAAACCAGTTTTTGAAAGACAGGCCCTAGAAACAACTGTGCCTATAACAATTTGTGAGAGATCACAGAACATTCTTTGTAACAACAGGGGCTTTGGGGTCAGGGAGACTAAGATTCTTGCCTGGATCTTGCCCTTTACTGCCTGTGAACCTTTGGAAGTTGCTTAATCTCTGAGCCTTGGTTTCCTCACCTATAAAACAAGGAAGCAAAGGCAGCAAGTGCTTTCAAGGGTTTCTGTTTTAGTTCTTCTGGTAGCTCCTTCAGAAACCCTGGCAGTGTAGTGGTTAAGTGCTACAGCTGCTAACCAAAAGTCAGCAGTTCAAATCCACCAGACACTCCTTGGAAACTCTGTCTACAGGGTTGCTATGAGTCTGTATTGACTCCATAGTACTGGTTTTTTGTTGTTTTTTTTTTTTTTTGTAGCTCCTTCATCTCTAAATAATGCATTGGCCATTAGTTCATTTTTTATTGTGGCAAAATATATATAACAAAAATTTGCTATTCCAACTGTTGTAGAGGGACAGTGACATTAATTGCATTCAGCCTGTTGTGTAATCATCATCATTATCTGTTTTCAAATTTTGTCATTGCCCTTAACAGAAACTCAGTGCCCGCTAAGCAATGACTCCCCCTCCCATCCATACCTCTGACAACTATGAACAGGCTTTGGTCTCCAGACATTTCAGTACTATAGAGATTTCATACAAGCAGAGGTATACGAAGTCAACTATTAAGTTCATGAACTCATCCTAGAGAAAGTACTACATGCCTCACTGTTGAATATCACTACAGTCATTTTTAAAGTACACCTTTCAGAAGCTATGCACTGATGCCAGTGCCTAGTCCACCCTTCAAAGCAATTTTGAAACTTTTTCGGGAATGGCCATCAGAGCTGTTGTCATATTACTCTTGATGCCCTGAATGTCATCAAAATGCCTTCCTTTCAATGTTTCTTTTATCTTCAGGTAGACAAAAAAGTCATTGGGGGCCAGGTCAGGTGTGTAAGAGGGTGTTAAAATACAGTTATTTGTTTCCTGGCTAAAATCTCCCTCACAGACAGTGCTGTGACAGCTGGTGAATTGTCATGATGCAAGGGTCGTGAGCTGTTGGTCAGAAGTTCAGGTCACCTTTGTCTAACTTTTTGACACAACGTTTTCAGGACTTTCAGATAGCAAACTTGGTTAGCCATTTGTCCAGCTGGTATAAGTTCATAATGAACAATCCTTCTGATACCAAAAAAGGTTAGCAACATCATGCTGACTCTTGATTTAGGCTGACAAAATTTTTTTGTCATGGAGAATTGGCTGACTTCCACTGTGCACTTTGACAGTTTGTTTCAGGGTCATATTGGTACACCCATGTTTCCTCACCAGTGATAACATGGCCCAAAACATCACCTTGCCTCTCCAGAAGGTCTCGGCAAACTTCACCTCTCCTTCGCTTTTGTTCATTGGTGAGCATCTCTGGGACCATTTTTGTACACACCTTTCTCATGCCAAAATTTTCATTTAAGATTTTCCTAACTGTGTCTCTATCAGTGTTTACTTGGTCTGCTGTGCTTCTCACAGTTAGCTGATGAAGCACAATACAGAGAATTTTTGTAATGTTTTATTTTGTTAGTTCTGTTTGTTACTAGCTACCCTGACCTCTCTTCACCAGCTTTCTCTCCCCTCAGAAAAATCTTTAATCCATTTGTACACTGCTGTTTTCTTCATGGTATTAGCCCCATAAACTTGGACTAACATATCCCTAATTTCACTTCCACTCTTGCCAAGTTTAACAAGAAGTTTAATTTTTGTTCATTGCTCTAATTCAAGCTCTGACATTCTCAGGACAGCAAACAAAAACACGAACAACAATAATGAATGCCACTCAGCAAGACACTGCCCCACATCAACATGAACACAGCTGTGAGACATGGATATATCAAGGTTATGAAACCTTACCAAGTTGTTTGTAGAGTGCTACCAATGTAAGCAAGTTCATAAGCTTAATTGTCAGACCTCATACAATGTTTGTTCTTTTGTGTGCCCAAATTCTTTCACTCTGCATGTTGCTTTAAAATGTACCTATGCCATAGCATGTGTCAGAACTTCATTTTTTTTTTTTAAGACTGAATAATATTCCATTGCAGGGATATACCATACTTTGTTCATTCAGTCACATATTGATGAACACTTGGGTTGTTTCCTTTTGGCTGTTGTGAATGATGCTTCAATGAGCATTGGAATAGCAGAACAAGAACAAGTATCTGTTTGAGTCCATGCTTTCAATTCTTCTGAGTATATACCTAGCAGTGGAATTTCTGGATCATATGGTAATTCTATTTTTGATTTTTTGAGGAACCGTCAAGCTGCTTCGCATAGCAGCTGCACCATTTTACAATCCTACTAGCAATGGATGAGGGTTCCTGTTCCTCCATATTCTCACTCACTATTGGTTCTTGATTCATTCCTTCTAAACAATATCCCTTGACTTCCTACTTAGACAAATGACAAGTTAGCATTCTTACACTACTTCTGCCTCCTCACCTCCTTTTCCTTCCAGTATTTATAGTTCCTTGGTGAGTTCCTTGTGGCTCTAAGAAGAATTATTCATGAAGATTGGTGGTGCCTAGAAGAAAGAGAAACTGGCAGCTTATTCCTGGGTTGGGCATTTGCTTAGGCAGCTCATTGGTTCATATGCCTGCCTCAGCAAGGGAGCTGGAGAGAAATGACAGGGCTGAGACAGGGAATGGCAGCAGCATAGCCTGTTTGAAATGGCAAGTTTTTGTAAGTTGAGTGAATCTAGTAGAAGATAGTTGAGAGAAGAACCGGTGTTATTCTCAGTGGAGGGAGATTTAAAGCATTCCCTTACGGAACAAGGACCAGGCAGGAATGCCCACTATCATCAGTCGTATTCAATGCTGTGTTAGCCACAGCAACAAGACAAGAAAGGGAAATAAAAGGAGGGAAGGAAATGGGTAAGGAAGAAGTAAAACTATCCCTATTGGCAGATAACACCATCCTACATGTAGGTAATCCTAGAGATTCTGGGAGAAAGTTTTGAACTAATGGAAGGATTTAGCACACTGACAGGTGCAACATCGCCTACAAACAAGGAGAACTCGGAAAAGGAAATCAAAGAAAGAATGTCATTTATTGAAATCCTTAAAAGCATAAAATACCTAGGAATAAAGAATGAAAAATATACCACGCTTACGGTTCGGAAGGCTTGACATTGTGAAAATATCACTACTACCCAAAGCAATCTACAGACACAGTGCAACCCTGATCCAAATCCTGATAACATTCTTTAATGAAATGGAAAAATGAATCTCCAACTCTGTGTGGAAAGAAATCCCAAGTAAGTAAACCATTATTAAAGGAGAACAAAGTAGGTGGCCTCATGCTTCCCGGTCTCAGAACTTATTATCCATCTGGCTATGGACAGCTGATCTTTGACAAAGGGTTGAAGTCTCTTCAGAGGGGAGAAACTATCTCTTTAACAAATGATGCTGGTAAAACTGGATATCCATTTGCAGAAAAATGAAGCAGGTTTCATACCTCACACCACACACAATAAGTAAATCAAAATGAATCAAGTACCTAATGTTAAACCTAAATGATGAAATTCCTGGGAGCTAACAGAGGGATAAAGCTAAGAGTCCTAATTTGGGGCATAAATAGACCGTCAATTATAACTAAAAATGCACAAACAACAGAAGATAAACAAGTTAATTGGAATTGGAACTTCCTAAAAATTAAATATGTATGCTCATCAAAAGACTTCACCAGAAGAGTAAAAAGAGAACTTACAGGCTGGGAAACAGTTTTTTCTTTTCCAAAGTGTATCCGAAAAGCATCTAACCTCTAAAATATATGGAAAACTTCAGCACCTCAACAACAAAATCCAAGGTAAAAAAAAAAAAAAAATGAGGGAAGGACATCAACAGACACTTTACCCAAGATGACATTAAGGCAGCTAATAAACACATGAAGAGACATTCACAATCAGCAGCAATTAGAAAATTGTAAATCAAAACTATAGTGAGATACTGTCTCTGCCCTGCAAAAAAGAAAACAACAGATGTGTGTGTGCAAGGTTGTGGAGAGACTGGAACCCTTAGACGTTACTGGCGGGATTGTAAAATGATACAACCATTATGGAAAACAGTGTGATGCTTCCTCAAAGAGCTAGAAATAGAAATAGAAGTACCATACGATCCAGCAATCCCACTACTGGTACACATCCTAGAGAAAAAAGGGGCAGAGACACAAATAGCCATATGCACACCCATTTTCATTGCAGCATTATTCACAATAGCAAAAAGATAGAAACAATCTAAGTGTTGATCAACAAATGAAAGGATAAACATGTACACAATAGACTAGTTTGCAATTGTAAGAAACTGGCTGCTAATGAGAAGGTCAGCACCTCCTTGTAAACCCTATGGGACAATTCTCCTCTGTCCTATAGAGTCTTTATGTGTCAGAATTAACTCAGCAGCTATGGCTTTGTTTAATTTTTATTTTATAGAGAATAATACAGAGTAAAAAAAATAAATAAAGTATACCCTGGATGAATCTGGAGGACATTGTGGTGGGTGAAATAAGTCAATAACAAAAAAGACTGCATGCAATCATGTTTACAAAAAGTTAAAAATAAGTTTACATGCAGAAAGCAACGTGCTTTGGTGGTTACCTAGGATGAGAAAGGGAAGAAAAAAGAATCACATACTAGATAATAAGAATGCGTTAATTCTGGTGATACAAAAAGCAGTATTCAATATGGGGACATTCAGCACAGGTGACCAAGGCAAATGAAGACACTGAAAGCTGCATAAGAATAAAGGACAACTATGGTAACTTTTGTACCATATACAATTTTGCAACAACAGTAATAGCAACCAAAAATTTTTGTGAAGTTACTTAGGTACATATATATGCTATATAGATGGGGGGATGTGAGAGGGGATGTGAGTGCATATACAGGTATCATTGTGGGTGCTTGTGTATTTGTACGTGATGCACGTGTACGTATTCATACACATAGCAGAGCACACAGTGGTCATGGCCGTGGAAATGTCTTAGTCATACCAAAGCACCTCATGGAACTGAGTTACTGACTTTGGAGGCTAAGGATCACAGTCTTAAGAGATACCTAGGTCAACTGGCATAATACAGTTCACAGAAATCATATTCTACATCCCTGGTGTGGCCAGTAGCCTCCAGGTTCTTACAAGCTTGCTAGTGGTCATCTCACATACAAGTACTGATCTCCTCGCATGTGGAGCTAAGAAAAGTGATGCAAATCAAAGTCCCAAGGAAGCAATCTATCCAAAAGAGTAATGGCCCGCACAAACCACAGCCTCCTTCAGCCTGACACCAGAACTAGACAATGCCGGGTGCCACCGCTGGCTGCTCTCACCAGGGGCATAGTACAAGGTTCCAGTTAGAAGAGGCTATGTTCTGTTTGCATAGATGTGGCCTTCTGTTGTTGCCTAGCCTGGGAGCAAAGCAGAGGCTAAAAACCAACCTGTGTGTCCATCACGAAAACCACACCCATTATTTTCCAACTGTGTCCACTCACAGAGAGGGGAGCCTTTTATAAATGCTTAGGAGGTGATCTATGGGCCAGCTACAGTCCTAAGTATCAGGAGGCAGTGATTTGCCAGAGATGGGAGTCCAGGAGGGCTGGGAAAGGCTGGACCAGAGACAGATGTTTCACATCCAGGAAGCATGCAGCGGGAAGGCCACATCTACCCAAACCAAGCCAAACTCATTGCCATTGAGCAGATCCCAACTTCATGGCGACCTCAAGTGCCACAGGGTAGAAATGATCTGTGGGAATTTCTTGGTTGTAATCTTTATGACAGCCAATCACCAGGCCTTTCTTCTGTGGTGCTGCTGGGTATGTGCAAACTGCCTACCTCTAGGTTAATCAGACACAAACCATATGTGCCCCCCAGGGACCTGGAAGACCCCACAGGGCCCTTGATAACCCACATACGTGTCTGCACAAGAGAGCCAACGTACAGATAGATGCTCACCATGCAGAAAGAACTGGCAATTAGTGTCAGCTGGAGAAGCAGTAACAGGCAACCTGATTCACTTAAATGAAGTGACATTTTGGCTTTTTCTTTCTTCCTACTCCCTGCCACAATGTAACAGAGGAGCTAGAATCTAACAGAGGAGAAGGAGGGATAGAGCTTTGATCAGAAATGCAACTGGGAGTTTTAAACATATCTGGAAGTCTTAACAACCAAGCACGAGTGGAAAGTTAGGAAATCTTCCCCCAAATATCATTAAGGAAGCAGTGGTTTGAGTTAAAAGGCCAAAGAAAAAATTTGCATATTTATGCCCCACTGAGTTCAGAGTCATCTATAAATGGGATATACATCCTCCTTGCTTTATCTCTAAGATTCTAAAAATGGAAGACTCAATGGTGTATACATTACTGTGATGTATAACTGGATCTTAGGAGTTGGCAAACTACACTCTATGGGCCAGATCTGGCCTGCTGCTTATTTTGCATGGTTCATGGGCTAAGAACATCTTTTTTTCTTCCTTGAAATTACTAGATTTTCAGTTTTAGGTTTACAGAAAATTTAACGGGTGATACGAAGAATGGGTTTCGACAAATGCATTATGTCAGGGGATATATATGTATGAATTGTTGAACAGGAAACTAGTTTGCTATGTAAACTTTACTTAAAGTCCATGAACTCAATTGTTCTAAGTGCTATATACCTCATTGCTGAGTATCACTATGGTGACCTGCGAAGTACTCCCCTTGAGAAGCTATACACCAACACCAGTGCCTAGCACACCCTTCAGAACAATTTGGGATCTGTTTCTGGAATGGCCATTGTGCACGGTGGTGAGTTGGCAAGTTCACGAACTTAACTGTGTAGTTGTCTGTGAGGGAGTTTTTAGCCAGTAAACAAATAACTATTTGAACACCAACCCTATCCACCTGATCTGGTCCCCAATGACTTTTTTTCTTGACCTGAAGATAAAGGAAATATTGAAAGGAAGACATCTTGATGACATTCAGGACATCAACAGTAATGCAATGACAGCTCTGATGACCTTTCCAGAAAAAGAGTTCCAAAACTGCTTTGAAGGGTGGACTAGGCACTGGCATTGGTGCATAGCTTCCCTAGGGGAGTACTTCTAAGGTGACCATAGTGATATTTAGCAATGAGTTATGTAGCACTGTTTCTAGGGTGAGTTTGTGAACTTAGTTGGTAGTCCTCATACTTTTACTGCCTTAAAAATCCCGTTTTCCACCTATCTATCCTGCCCCTCCCTCACCCCAGCTCCAAACTCCTGATAACCACTGATCTTTTTACTGCCTCAGTAGTTTTACTTTTCCCAGAATGTCATAGAATTTGAATCATAAAGTATATAACCTTTCATACTGGCTCCTTTCACTTACCAGTATGGTTTAAGTTTATTCCATGTCTTTTTATAGCTTGGTAGCTCGTTTCTTTTTATTGTTGAATAATACTCCATTGTATGGGTGTACCACGGTTCATCCTTCATATAGTGAAGGACACCTTAGTTGCATCCAGCCTTTGTTGATTATGAATAAAGCTGCTGTAAACATTTGTAGGAGGGTTTTAAGTGGACATAAATCTTCAACTCATTTGGGTAAATAAATTTACCTTGGAGTTCATTTGCTGGATCATGGGTTATCCTTATGTTTAGCTTTGAAAGAACCTGCCAAGCTGTCTTCCAAAGCAACTGTGTCATTTTTCATTGTCACCAGCAATGAATAAGACTTCCTGTTGCTCCAAGACCTTACTAGCATGTGATGCTGTCAGTGTTCAGGATTTTAGCAAGTCTAATAGGTGTGGGGAGTTTCCAGATGGTGTAGAGGGTTAACACTTTCAGTTGCTAAGTGAAAGGTTGCTAAGCTCAAATGTACCCAGAGGAGAGTTGGAAGAAAGTCCTGATGACCTATTTTTGATAAATAAACCATACACTAAGAATCCTATGGACGGCATATACCCAGAAGTCAAGGCAGGACTGCAAACAAACACCTGTATGTCAACCTTCACCACAACACTTTTTACAATAGCCAAAAGGTGGAAACAACCAAAAGGTCCATCAACAGGTGAATGAGTAAACAAAATGTAATGAGTGAGACCTGTGAAAGCTGGAACCTCTGTAAGGTAGAAATCTGTTTGAGAGGGAAAACCCAAATTCTCCACTAATGCTAGTGATAGAAAAGTGGTGAGACCGCACCCTGTCAAAATTGGAAACCTTGCAAGGCATGGAAAAACAAGTTAGTCCCACCATGTTCCGGCTCTCACAGATTTCACAGTATATTCACCCAGTGGACATTATGCAGCCATAAAACAATGAACTCTAAAAATACTTATACTGAGCGAAACAAGTCCATTGCAAAAGGACAAATACTGTATGATCTCACTAGAAATCAAAGATTATTAATAGTTATCAGCCATGGAAACCCTGGTGGTGTGGTGATTAAAAGTTGTGGCTGTTAATCAGAAGGTTTACTGTTCTAATTCACCAGCTACTCCGTGGAAGCTCTATGGGGAAACTACTCTGTCCCATAGTGTCACTATGAGTTGGAATTGACTCGATGGCAAAGAGATTTTTTTTTTTTTTTTTTTTTAGTTTATCTGTGGGGAGGGGGAGAGGAGCTGTGTTTGGGAGAGACAAATTTTATAGTAATAATGGTGAAATATTTCAGAAAGGGATACTGATATTGGTGGCACAACATGAAAACTGTAATTGGTGTCAGTGAATTGTGAATGTAGAAGTTGTATGGTTTCATGTTTTGTTGTGTGTGTGTTCACCTTCCCTCCACACCTATGGAACACAATTCTATCTTGATGCACATGGTGTTACCATGAGTTGGAATTGACTCAACAGCAACTGGTTAGTGTCACTTCATTGTTTTAACCTACGATGTTGAACATGTTTTTCTCATACATAGTTGCTATCTGTGTATCTTTTTGAGTAAGATGTCTGTTCAGATCTGTTGTCCCTTTTTAACTAGGTTGTTTGTTTTCTTATTGTTGAGTTTTAAGAGTTCTTTGTATATTGTGGCTACAAGTCTGTTGTCAGATGTGTGTTGTGCAAATACATTTGCCTAGTCTGTGGTTTGCCTTTTTATTCTCTTAACGGTGTCTTTTACAGGGCAGAATTTTAAATTTTAATAAAGACCAAACTATAAATTTTTCCTTTCATAAGTCAAGCTTTTAGTGTTGTCTATAAAAGTAATTGTCAAGTCCAAGGTCATGTAGATTTTGTCCTATATAGTCTTCTAGAAGTTTTACAGTTTTGTATTTTATATTTAGATCATGGTTCATTTCATGTTAATTTTTGTGAAAGGTGCAAGGTTTGCATTTAAATTCTTTTTTATTTTTTAATGTGGATATCTAGTTGTTCCAATACCATTCATTGAAAAGGTGATCTTTTCTTCATTGAATTGTTTTTGCTCTTTTGTCAAAGATCAGTAGGCTATATTTGGGTGGATCCATTTATGAATTCAGAAACCCTGGTGGTATAGTGGTTAAATGCTATGGCTGCTAACCAAAAGGTTGGCAATTCAAATCCACCAAGCACTCCTTGGAAACCCTATGGGTCAGTTCTACTCTGTCCTATAGGTTCATTATGAGTTGGAATCAACTCTACGGCAGTAGGTTTTGGTGTTTTATTTATGAACTCTATTTTATCCCACCCTTATATGACATAATGATTAAATGCTATGGCTGCTAATCATAGGTCAGAAGTTCAAAGCCACCAAGTACTCCTTGGAAACCTTATGGGGAATTTTACCCTATCCTGTGGGTTTGCTATGAGTTGAAATCAGCTTGACAGCAATGAGTTTGGTTTTTAGGTTGAATCTATCTTTCTGTCATTTTTCCAGTATTATACTGCCTTGGAAACCCTGGTGGCATAGTGGGTCAAATGCTACATCTGCTAACCAAACAGTTGGCAGTTCAAATCTGCCAGTTGCTCCTTGGAAACTGTATGGGGCAGTTCTACTCTGACCTCTCTAGGGTCGCTATGAGTCAGACCTGACTCGACAGCAATGGGTTTATGGGTTACACTGCCTTGATATTGTAGCTTTGCAGTTAAGCTTTAATGCAGGGCAGTGTCAATCTTCTGACTTAGTTCTTTAGTATTAGCTATACTGGGTCTTTTGCCTTTCCATGTAAACTTTAGAATCAGTATGTTGAAATTCCCAAGATAACTTGCTGAGTTCTTAGTCAGGATTGCATTGAATCTATAGGTCAAGTTAAGCAGAACCAACATCTTAGCAATACTGAATCTTCCTATCCATGGCATGGAATATCTCTCATTTATTTAGATTTTCATAAGAATTGTTCCTACACTTTTAAATTCTTTTTTTAAAAAAATCAAAAGAAGGCTAATATTTGTGGCATAAAAGTTATATGAAATTCAAATTTTATCATCCATATGTAAAATTATAAAGTTTTCTTTGAAAGGTAGTATGGAAATTTATTTTCTCTCTTGTTCTAAAAGTATCTATACATACCCTCCAGAACAAAATCCACTGCCTATATAGTATCCTGATACTGCCGCTTGGCCCATAAACTCTAAAATATTTGTTAGCTGGCCCTTTAGAGGAAAAATTTGCCAACCTCTGTGATGTCTCACTGCAGAGACATGCAGGAAACTATAATGAGATTTTATTTCTTGAAATATACTCTGTTTTCCTGAGAGTACGGGCTTGTATTTCTTTCTTCTTGCACTATTTTCCTTTATTATATGCTCTACATCCAATCAGATATTCTGCTGAGTACTCTCTTATTTCCTAGAAAGCTGTCTCTTATTCTTTGCTCAAGTAGCCCTCCCTTCATCCTGGAGAAAATGAAAGTCAACAAGATCTTCCCCTCTCGGATAGTTTCCAGGAAAAAGTAGCCCCTACAAGATAAATAGAGAACAGGACCTCTTGTGACTGACAAGAGAAGAAAAATTGGAAGCCTGTGTTTCTCCTGGCAATGAAAAGTAAGTGGATTAGAGAGAGAGAGAGATTCGAAGCTAGATTCAATTGTATGTGTGCACTGATTATGTTGAGTGACACAGTAAAGTAGGTGAGGTATGCAACAGTCATTGGTATTGGAAGTCTAAAGAGAAATATTGATCAATATTGTTCCATAGATGAGGTTCAGTATGCTAATGATACCACCGTAATACTTCATGGAAAACATTAGTGAATGGGCACTCTTCTGGAAAGAATCTTTTACTCCAAAAATATTAAGAATCACTGATACAGGACTTAAAACAGACACGAAAGTCAGGATGACATTTAAGACCATTCAAATATAGATGGGTACAGGCAGTCCCCAGATTATAGATGAGCTGTGTTCCTAAATCTATCTTTAAGTTGAATACATTGGGTAGAGTTTGTGTGTAACATCAACTACTCAAATGTTTGCCTTAGTACAGGGTATACAGCGTGGCTTGTATGCATAAAAAATATTAAAGAAATACTTCTAGACACACTAAAGCATCTTTAACATAATTATGTAGTAACAATAATGATAATGTTTTGATGTGCTCCTCCAAGTAGCTCTCCCATTCGTTATTATGAACTGTTGTATGTATCTCAGGGTTGGTTCACCAGCTGGATGTAAGTTGGACGTTGTTATCCAGTGATTGCCTGTTACAGAAGACATAAAAGTACACGAGAAATACCAGAGAAAATCCAATTAAATGCAAAGAAGAGAAATGACAGAAACCTAAGTGACATTAACATCTGTAGGTCAATGACCAGAGGAGCCAGTGGAAACTGAGAGACAAAGCAGAGATGAAGGAGGTGAAGGAGAATTCAGGATTTTCCTAACATTCTGAAGACCTACTGAAGCTTGCTCCAGATGCATGCAGAAGAATGATAGGCAAGTCTAGTATTAGAAACCCTTCAGCCTAGGAGAGCTCCCTGTCATGCAAGAGGTCCCCCAATGGCCTGTTTCCTGAGTTTCCCTATGGACACTGCTTCCAGCATCAGCCTCCCTCTTCCTGGAATTGTCAGTAAGTAAATGCAATGCTGATATGAATATTGGCTGCTGCTTCCCAAAGAAGTTGTAGAGGTAGAGGAAGGGACCTGAGAATCTCAGAAAGAGCTCCCAAGGAAAGAGTAAAAATAAAGGGTAAACCTTTTTTAAATGGTAAAAATAAAAAAATAAACATTAATGAACTTTTACTCTGCACAAGGCTTTAGTTGTGGCGGCAGATGCAAAACTCATTTATGGGCTGGCCCCTGAATTTCTACTTATTTATCTAACAAACACATATTATATCCCAGGCACTGTCCTAAGAAATTGTTTTACAAATATTATTTAAACCTCATGACTTCCTCTAGAAAGTAAAGACTACTATTATCCCTATTAAGTGCTGTGGCTACTAACCAAAAGGTCAGCAGTGCAGATCCACCAGGCACTCCTTGGAAACTCTATGGAGCAGTTCTACTCTGTCCTAGGGGTTGCTGTGAGTGGGAATCGTCTCGATGGCAGGGGATATTATCCCTGTTATACAAACGAGGGAACAAAAATCCAAAGAGGTACACAGTAAGAGGCAGAGCTGGGCTTCAGACCCAAACTGCAGAATCCATACTTCTTACCTCTATCCTGGGCCACCTTCTTTCATTAATTGTACATGGAGTCCTTGGCCCAGCTGTTAATACAGACACTCTCACCTAATCCTCATAATATCCCTGTTAACTATTAGCAGTCTTGCTTCACCAGTAGGAAGACTGAGCTGAAGTAGTTTGTACAACATCACAGCCGTCAGTGGTAGCACAGCTGGAACTTGAACCAGAAGCCTTATCCTAACTATCACACTGCACTGCCTTTTAAGATCTCAGGCTTGGTGGGAGGAGTCTCCTTGGACCTGACCAATCCCGTATAGGGAGAGATTGGTGTCAGGCTCTTGTTCCGAACCGTTCAATGATGGGGAAACATAGAAAAAAAAAGACAAGAAAGGAAAATTAACCCAGCATTTGCCAATTTTTATCCTAAACCCAGAAGGCAAGGTCAAGGAAGAGAAAGGATAAAGCCAACAAGATTCAGACACTGTAGCACTAGGTTTCTGAGAAACGCTGCTTCTGGAGAGCAAGTCTAACAAAAGCAAAAAAAAGGCATTACCAATCACTGGGGGATGAGGAAGACAGAGGGCCTTTTCCAAGGAATCTGACTGGAAGCAGGTGAGGAGATATTTTGAGATTCTAGCAACTTCTACGTTGGGGTTATGGTGTTCGCGAACTTGGAAATGCCATTAGGCTCATGACTGTCTGTCTTCCTGTGGAGTGAATTTGGGCACATTATTTGACTTCTTTGAGCTTTAGACTCACTGTTACACAGGAGTCAAGGATGCCCGACTCTGGATTCTGGCTTGGATAACTCTGTCACGTAGGGTGTCTGCAGCCTGGTTCTCAAGCAGCACTCAGAAGGTCAAAACCAACTTTAAAGAGCACTAAACAACTTTGAGATGTGCAACAGACCAGTGTATCCCCAGGCCTAGTTTCTATTGACCATAGGCTTGAGCAGAATCAGGCCAGAAATTGGAGGCTGGGATGAGACTGAGGCGGGAAAGACCTGACACCTTCTATCTATCATTTAACAGGATTCTTGTAAGAAATGTAATCAGTTGTCTTGTTGCCATCCAAATACTCTTGATCCACTACAGCTCCCTGGACATCCATCAAGAATCAGAGTCTGGTGCATACTAGATGCTCAATAAATATTGAATTTGTCACTGGAGGGAAGGTAATTCAATTACCTTGAGCTGCTCCTGAAGAACCCATACGAATCCCTAGCGAGCACTGTTCTGCTTTTTAAGTGCTTACAAGCCACTCTTTTAATAATGTATTCTAGCATCCTGACCACAATGGTTTGTCATTAGCAGCCTGCAGTTGAAGACTGACTTTCCAGTCTTAAAATCTAAATATTGTTTGTTTAGCCCTATTTCCCTGCCCCCTTTTCTTCCTGAAAATCACCCAGAGTAGTTCAACAATCTGATTTTAAAAGTCTCTCAGTACTCTGGCAATGGATAAGAGCTCAGCTGCTAATGAAAGTATTGGTGTTTCCACTCCATCAGCTCCTCCTTGGAAACCCTATAGAGCAATTCTAGTCTCTCCTATAGGGTTGCTATGAGTTGGAATTGATGGCAGTGAATTTAGTGTTTGGGGTTTGGTTTTCAGTATTCTGTGTCCTTTCTGGGGAAAGGAAAGAGAAAATGCGTGTTATCTGGACATATTGTGTACAAATCCAGCAGACACAGTGTCCATTCCTTGTGGCTAAGAATCAATAAGTATTTTTGGTCATCTGCATGTCTAATACCAAACCGATTCATTGCTGTAGAGTTAGTTACAGCTTATAGTGACTCTATAGGACAGCGTCGAACTGTCCCATGAGGTTCCCAAGGCTGTAGCCTTTAGGGAAGCAGACTGCCACACACCTACTCTATGGAGCGATCGGTGGATTTGAACCTGCAAACTCTGGATTAGTAGCTGAGCACTTAGCCACTGCAATACTGGGCTCCTTCCATGCATGCTTAAGAGATGGAATTTCCACCATTCCATATTCTGCAGCATATGCTGTTCTGTATCATTCATAGCTTCTCTGGAATGCAGCTATTACCTACCTATTAAATTGAAATGATTTAAAAAAAAACCACAGGTATCTGTTGAGGTATCTCCTATCATCTTGTCTGTGACAAAGTTTCACTGTCACCTGTGGAAATTGGTTTTATCCTAGAGCCATTAATTTAGATGAATGTTTAGAGAAAAAAATTATTCTGGCCCTTTGCAACAGCAGAACCAATTTGTTGTTTATCAGCTTATAATGCTTTAAAATATATACTATGAAGTACATCTTGATTTTTTAAAAATATTACTATACACCAAAGATGAATCTGGCATGCATTGAAAATGCTCTAGGTGCTTAGAGAAAAATAAAAAAGATCAAATCAAGAGGCAATGATGTTAACCAAGGCAGAGGTCTGCTGCACAGCATAATAATTGCTCGTTGCTGCTTTTTCACTCTGTTGTAAGTGGTAGCTTTGCTCTGGAGCAGTAGGAACATGGTATGCATTGCCGTCCAATAGATAAGGTCTCACCAAGGAAAACCAGGTTTGGGCTACCCCTCAAGATGATGCTCTGGTTAGAGACCCTGAGGTCCAGCTGCAGGGGCATCTTGCTGGTGTGGGAAATGGTGAGTCCTAGCCCAGGGCTACAGATTTCTTCTAAATTCTAACACACGAGAAGATGCTCAGAGGTCAGAGTGTGAGTAAAACTGTAGATAGTGTGATCAAGACAAATGCCCTAGTGTCCTAGAGCTGCTGTAACAGAAAAACCACAAGTGGGTGGCTTTAAAGTACAGAAATTTACTTTCTCACAGTTCAGGAGACTAGCCGTTGGATTCAGATTGCAGCTCCAAAGGAGGTCCTTGACTATTTTGGATTCCAGCAGCCATCCTTGGAATCCCTGGGCTTGTAGACTCATCTGCTTCTGTTGTCGTTAGATAGGTGCTTGTCTTTCCCCTTTGTCAATGCTGCTCCTTATATCTCAGTAGAGATTAGGTTTAGGGCACACTCTACACTGATACGGTAACACAAAGATTAAGTGCTTGGCTGTTAACTGAAAGGTCAGTGGTTCATAACCACCAGCCTCTCGAAGGGAGAAAAGATCAGGTGATCTACTTCTGTAAAAGATTTCAGTCTATGAAATCCTATAGAAAAGTTTTACTGTGTCCTATGGAGAGTTGCTATGAGTCAGAAACTTCTTGATGGTAATGGGTTTGGTTTTCTGGTTTCTGGTTACTTTGAGTTGGAATTGACTAGAAGTCATGCAATAACAGCAGCAGCAGTATAACAGAGGAAATTTTATTCCTGAACAAGCTCACATCCATAGGCATAGGGATTAGTATTTCAACACGTATTTTTGAAGGATATAATTCAATTCTTATATTTCCCTGAAAAGGTGACACTTTTTCTAAAGCAAATACTATGTCTATTTATGGTCTCAGAAATATGGTTTTTGTTGTAAAAAATATATATGTAACACATAATTTACCAATTCAACATTTTTCAGGTGTACAACTTAGTGATATTAACATCAACTGTGTGCAACCATTTCTCTTAATTGATACCAAATTTCTCATGATCATAAACAAAAACCCACTGCTTCGCAAGCAAGGGACCCCCCTCTTTCCCTGTGTCCTGGCCCTGGTAACCACTAATCAACTTTGGTCTCTATACATTGCTCATTGTTAGCACTTCCTATACATAAGATCATATGACTTTCATCTTTTTGTGGTTGACATTTCACTCAGCATACTATTTTTAAGATTCACCCATGTGTAGCATGTATCATGATTTTATTTCTCTTTATGACTGAATACTATTCCATGGTATACATGTGCCACACTTTGTTTATCCAGTCATCTGCTGATGGACATTTAGGTTGTTTCTATCTTTTGTTGATTCTGAGTAATGTAGCAGTGAACGTTGGTGTACGTAAGTCTGTTTGTCTTGATGCTTTCAAATGTCTTGGGTATACACCTAGGAGTGAAATTGCTAGGTCATATGATAGTTCTATGTTTAATTTTTGGAAGAGTTGTCAAACTGCTTTTCCACAATGGATGTGCCATTTTGCATTCCCTGCAGTTTCCTCCACGCTTGCCAACACTTGTTGTTTTCTAACGTTTTAAATTTGTTGATACCTTAACCATTTTAGTGGCCGTGAAGTGGTATCTGATTGTGGTTTTGAAGAAGGTGACATTTTGAATTGAATTGTGTCTCCCCAAAGTTTGGGTCTACTTGGCTAAGCCAGTATTTCCAGTATTGTGTGACTGTCCTCCGTTTTATGACTATAAGTTTATGTTAAAGAGGATTAGAGTGGGATTGTAAGAGCTTCACTAAGAAGGTCACATCCCTGATCCAATGCAAAGGGAGTTTCACTGGAGTGTGGCCTCCCCAGCCTTTTGTCTTACCAAAGATAAAAGGAAAATGAACCCAGCAGAGAGTGCGGGACCCCATATTACCAAGAAAGCAACACTTTGGACTTGGGGTCCCTGTGCCTAAGAAGCTACATGTCCAGGAGGTTGATGACAAGGACCTTCCTTCAGAGCCAACAGAGAAAGAAAGCCTTCCCCTGAAAGTTGACATCCTGAATTCGAACTTGTAGCCTACTAGATTGTCAGAGAATAAATTTCTCTTGGTTAAAGCCATCCACTTATGGGAATTCTGTTACAGCAGCACTAGATGACTAAGAGATGAAGAACCAAGTCAATGATTGTCTGGGAAAGAGCATTCTAGGCAAAATGAAAAGCAAGTGCGAAGACTTGGAAGTGGGAATGTGCCTGAGGTGCCAAGTAGTAAGGAATCCAGGTGGCTGAAGAGGGAAAGTTGGGAGAACAGGAGCAGATCAGTCAAGGGTCCTGACACTAGAGTGTGTAGAACTTTGCAGGAAGCTGTGAGGACTTACTTTTATTCTGAGTAAACTGGAAGCTATTGGAGGAATTTGAACTCAGAGATTACATGTTCTTCAGATTTCCATGTCTGAATCTTCTCCTCAGTAGGATGATTTTCTGCCTGAAGGAAGGAGCAATTTGTCCCACGATCCTTCCTCCTTTTGCTTGCTAGTCTCTCAGATTTTATCGCACCCTACCCTTGCTCTTTTCTAAGACTGGCTACTGGGGATAGCATCTCTTCAGCATTGTTCTCCTTCTTCCCCAGAAGACAAACCCACAGTCCCTTTTTGTTTTCCATTATGGAAAAGCATTTTATTTCCCATTATGGAGAAACAGGATAAAAAGCAAATGACAGCAGTGGAGAAGTTACAAATCTTTACTGAATCTTGCACACTCATACAGTCATTGCTCCTGTTTGGAAACCCTTCCTAACTCCCAGGTTTTCACCCTTCTCTAACTCATACTGACACCTTTCTTCTCATTCTGGAGATCCAGCAGGAGATGGGAAGCAGTGATGTGCTTTGTAGAGAGCCTCCAGCCTGGATTCCCTGCCCTACAAATTTGTACTGAGCACAATCTACGAGCCAGACACTGTCCTAGGTGCTGAAGATTCAGCTAGGCTAAGGCAGACAAGGTTCTGTCTTTGTTGAGCTCACAATTATGTATGGAAGATGTGAGTGACTGCAGCCAGGTGAGCGTGCAGGCTGCTCCTGGGGCATGGAAGAGGGGCTCCTGGATGCATCAGTGTGGGAGGCTTGTCACAGAAACGTTGCCTTAGGGTTGTGTGTTTCCAGGATGCCTAGCACGCAGTAGATGTTCAAAATGTATTTCATGAACACAGCAAAAGATTCTTGCAGGGTGCATGGAAGAGAACTGACCTCTCTTATGTGCTGGGGGCTGCAGTAGGAGTGAATTAAGGTCTCTTGATTTCTTATCCTTAAACAGAGAAGAGAGCCAAAAAAAAAAAAAAAAAGGTCTACCCTTAGAAATTTATGAAGAAGAATTGAGTAATTACACATATATATATCTCTGATTTCAGTTCTGAACTTTCTTTAAAAAAAAAAAATCTCAAAATATTTGTGTCAAGTTCTTTTGAGTGACATATTTTCCTGTTGCATTATTTAATTACAACCCTTTTAAAATATAAAAGCAATACAAAAACACAATGATACACAATTTAAAAGCATGATAGCCAGGGCAGGATTTCCCTTGTACCCTCACTGTAGACTCATCCCTTGACCCCAAAGTAACTTGTACGTCCAGTTTGGTAAATATCTCTCTTCCAGTTCAAATTCTTCATAATTTACTCAAAAACCTTTTAAAAGTTATCTTACAATTTATGGAGGTATTTAATCATGCACACTATTTTAAAAATAAGATTGTGTAGAAGGGTCGTAATGACAAGCAATCACCAATTTCTCATCCCTGTACTGCTCCATAGAGCAAGTTTCTTTTTAAATTTTCTGATTCAGTTCTTCTGGTGGTGACATCTACATCTCTACACAGTATGTTTATCCCTCCACTTCTTTATTTGTAATCTATTGACTTCCTGCTGCGAGTGGTGAGAATTTAGACAACACATTCCACCTCTATATTGATTTCCTTTCTAATTTTTAAGTATTATTTCTTTTTCCATTCCTGTAGAACAAGATGTCTCCACTTTGACCCACCCATGTCTGTCGGTTGCATTTTTCTTTTTCATTGTCAAGATTTGTTTCATTTGTGTTCTATTCTGTAACTATAACCAAGTCTTCTGTGCTTAGGTTATAGGTTAGATTCTGGAGTTTCAAAACCAATAAACATTTTGATAATGTAGAAATTGTTCAACATCAAGTAAGCTATTCTCCAAGATTACATTTCTCCCTTTGTGGTTGCAATGCCACCAGCTCTGGGTCATTCAAAGAAAAATATCCAAATGGGAATCTCCTTTCTCAAAATTATGCTGTATATTTCTTCCTCTCAAATGCGGGCTTTTTGATGTGCGGTTTTTCATTTTTTCCGGCATTTCTGATTAACTGAAAGGGTTTTCAACAGGACATTTCAGAGCAAAATTAGGCTTTTTAAACACAAGCCCTGAGGCGGGGAAGAGGTATTTGCTGGATAAATCTCTCTCTGTCTCTCACACACACGCACACACACACACACACACACACACACACACACACATCATTTTTATGGTTTCTCAGTATACTGTGTTAGTTAAGGACTCAGTCTACAGACCCAGAGTGTTCAGGCTCAAATCATACTTCTACCCCTGTAGCTGTGTGGCTTTGGGCAAGTCACTCCAACCTCTCTGAGCCTCAGTTTTGTCATCTACAAAATGCAAATTATCATCATACCTATTTTCTGGATTATTTAATGAGTTAATGTTTGAATAGCACTTAGAGTAGTGCCTAGCATTCAGTAAGCAGCAATTTTGCGTTGGCTGTCATCATTTCCCGTAAGAATTAAATTGGACAGAATCTGCCCATTTTCATTGCTCCCCCAACACCAGGGAGGCCTTTAGCCCATAGTTACCATTGCTCTGTGACCAGTACCAGTTGCTTTCAAGTCAGTTTCAACTCATGGCTACTGCATATGTGTCAGAGTAAAATTGTGCTCTGTACAGTTGGCAGTAGCTAATTTTTCAGATGTAGATTACCAGGCCTTTCCTCCAAGGTGCACCTGAGTGGACTCAATCCTGCAACCTTTCAGTTAGTGGTGGAATGCATTTACTGTTTGTACCACCAGGGATTCCACTCCCCTGGAATCTTCACAAGCCACAGGGAAGGCTGGAGCAAAGCCTATGATCCAGTGGATGTTGACCCTTCCAAGGAACCAGACTTGAGGTCTTCGGTGACAGGTTTTTTACCTGATCCTCTTCACATTAGATAAGATTGGCCTAATCCTCAAGGAACCAGTACTTTGGAATCCCCTCAGATGAGCTGCATTGAAGATCCATTAAAAAAAAAACACGTGCTGTCAAGTCAGTTCTGGCTCATGATGACCCCTATGTGTCAAATTAGAATTGCAAACCATAGGGTTTGAAAGTAAGTTGCTGGGGCTTTCTTCTGATGTCCTGCAGTTGGATTCAAACTGCCAACTTTTGGGTCAGTAACTGAGTGCTTACACATTTGCACCAATCAGAGATTCCTTAAAATAAAGAAACCAAGCCCACTGCTGTCAAGTGGATTCTGACTCACGGTGACTTCTGGTGCTACATAGGGTTTTCTTGGCTGTAATCTTTATGGAAGTAGATCTTTAGACCTTTCTTTTGGGGTGCCACTGGGTGAGTTTGAGCTGCCAGGTGAGTGTTTAAGTGCACACCAAAGTCCTAGATGTCCTTTCACTTACTACTTAACAACAGCAAATGCATACTGAGTGCTAGCATGTATCATCTCAGTTAGTCTTTCCATGAGCCCTGTAAAGTGTCATACTAATTTTGTCATTGTTGTTGTTAGGTGCTACTGAGTCGATTTTGACTCACAGCAACCCCATGTGACAGTGTAGAATGATCCCATGGTGTTTTCCAGGCTATGATCTTTATGAGAAGAGATCACCAACTCTTTCTCTTGCAGTGGCACCAGGTGAGTTTAAACCACCGGCTTTCAGTTAGCAGCCAAGTGCTCAACCATTGCACCACCATAGCCCCTGTGACCATTTTACTGATGAGTAAACGGAGACCAGAAAACTCACTGTACCAAATTCTCACAGTTATTAAATGGCAGAGCTAGGATTTAGATTCTGAAAACCTACACCCTTAATTCTGATTCTATAGCCCCGCATCTTTTAAGTGTGGTCTGTCAACATCTGGGGTGGGGGTGGCATTCCTGAGACCTTTTCAGAGGACCTGCAAGGTCAAAACTAATTTTGAAGTATTGATAAGGGATTATTCATCTTTTTTCACTCTGTTGCTAGGCAGACTAATGGTCCAGAAGCACCAGTGGGTAAGTCTGTGGGCATCCTAGCACAAATCGAGGCAGTGGAGGTGAACTGTACGTGGACACATTGTCTTCCTCGCCACCATGTACCCACAGTGAAAGAAAATTCTACTTTCCCTTCAATATGTCCTTGATGTGGCACTGAAAAAAAGAATCCATTTTATGAAATCTTGAACTTTGAGTACAAGATGTTTAATAATCTGGGTAATGAAATGCAAAATGCACACAGACACATCTGCTGCAAATCTAAGTACATGGTGGTCTCAAGGAAAAGCACGTCTGCAACTGAGTTGCTAGCTGAACTAGCTACCTTTTTTTCCATGAAACACCAAATTCACTTAAAAAAAAAGACTGACAGGCAAATCAGAGTTATTCAAACTTGAGTATTTGGCAGACGTTTTCTCAAAAATGAGCTAAGTGAGCCTGTCACTGCAAAGAAAGCAACTGACAGTATTGGTTACCAATGATAAAATTCAACATTTCCAGTGAAAATTACAATTTTGGAAAACTTGCATCTTACTCTTTGAGTGAATGCGAGCTCTTGATAATGTGAAATCAAATAGTCCAAGCATTTTGGAAGTCAGAGAACCAATGTTTTTTTAATGACCGGTACATGATGCTACAAAAGCATACATGGGTAAAAAAAAAAAAAAAAAAATCCATTCAAAATTGCAGGATTAGCAACAGATCTTAATGTTCTAGAGCAAGAGGCAACAGAGGAAACTCTGGTGGCATAGTGTTTAAGAGCTACAGATATTAGCCAAGAAGTCAACACTTCAAATCTTCCAGGTGTTTGGAAATCCTATGGGGCAGTTCTTCTGCTCTGTCCCTTTGGGTCACTATGAATTGGAATCAACTCAACAGCAACAGGTTTGGTTTAGTGGGTAGAGCAGGAAATGATAATTGATGTGATTTCAGATTTTATATTGCAACTAGCCTTTAAAAAATTACCACTTATTAAGTTCGGGTATAGTATCAAAGGAAAGGCGTCCCCGGGTGGTGCAAATGCTTATTTTGCTCAGCTGTTAGCCAAAAGGTTGGAAGTTTCAGTCCACCTCAAGGGACTCAAAGGTCTGGTAATCTACTTCCAAAAAAATCAGTCATTGAAAACCCTGTGATGTGATGAGATCCCTTTTACATGGCCTTTCTTGCCATGGTTTGGTAGCTTCTGCCAGATGACTGGATGCGACTCTGCAAATGAAGTGTTTGTGGCCCACCAAGAGGATTGGATAGCTTACTAATAATGTAAATAAGGTGCATGGCATCCTAAGAGAGTGGAACCATGCAAATAGGGTAACGGCTTAAGTATGTGTCATCTCAGAAGCAAAAAGAGAGGATCTCACCACCACCAAGAAAGAAGAGCCAGGAAGGGAGTATGTCCTTGGGACCCAGAATCCTTCCACTGAGAATCTTCTAAATCCAGGGGAAAGAGAGAGAGAGATCTCTAACACTGCAGAGAGTGAGAAGCAGCAGCGGGAAAACTTGGCAGCAGTAGCAGGAGATCCACAGATTGGAAAGGAATGGTATGGTGAGTTTCTCAGCCCTTGGAGCAAGAAAGCTGAGTGCATTTGGGCAGCAGACTTCCTGGTGGAGAGGGGTACCTCTGGGCATTTATCAGTAGAGCTAAAAGGGCTTTTTAACACTTGCCTAGCCAGTGCAGAGGACAAGAGGACAGAGAGAGGTGTGCCTGAGGCACAGCTGGGAAAACGATGCGCTGTTTAAAAAATATATTCTGAGCATTTCTGAACCTGAACTGTAACTTGTTAATTTCCTAATAAACCCTATAGTCATGAGCACTGTAGGTTTGTAAGTTCTGTGTGTCCATTGCATGAGTTATCAAACCCACCAGAGAAGTAGAGTGCTGTATGTAAGAGGAATATTTGCTGTCAGAATTGGTGATTGGTGACAGGAGGTATGTCTAACTCTGCCTCATAGGAATCAGCCTTGGGCTGTCAATCTTGATTCTTCCACCTTGCAGACTTAGACTAGGAGGTCAGATGCCCCTGCCATGCCATTTTTACAATTGGTGTCAGAGGTGGGATCATTGCACTGGCTGTTTGAAAGCAGTAGCCCTGTGTATGGAGTATTGTGGATTCAGGTTGAAAGCCTGAGCTCCACCTAAAACCTTCAGAATCATAAAATTTGTATTAGAAAAGACATGCAGACCCACCCAGAATTGCTGATAGAACATGAGATTTGCATTTGTAGGAAGATCTGTAGGAAAAAGAAACAAAAACTGTTTTGGGCTTTCAATTTTGAAATAAGTAATTTGCCGTTGTGTGCATGAGGCAGGAAAAGTCAATGTCTGTCAGAGGAATCCCCTTCTAGGACTGGAATTTAAGGGGAGCTGGCAAGTGGACAGTTTGATATGCTTGCTTGTGATAACCACCTGGGTCATGAATGGAAGTAGGGGAGGTACAGCAGTGAAGAGATGGGATGAATTTGGACCCATACCACTGGTACCCACTGACCCAGCCCATGGAGACTAGGGATGGGAGAGAGAAAAGGGACTTGCTGGGCTGAGGTGCTAGAAGCTATATGGATGCTTCAGCCCACAGTTGGTGCCCATTGTGTCCTAGCTTGGATGGTTAGGATGACTAAATGAAAGAAAGATGTTTGACACCATGAGTTGGTATAGATTGGGCAGGAGACTTCCTGGTGGAGTAGGGTGCCTTCAGGCACTTATCAGTAGAGCTAAAAGAGATTTTTTAACACTTGCCTTATAAGGACAGAAGCCTGGAGGACAGAGAGAGTTCTGCAATCTGACAGCTTGCTCTGGACTGAGCTTTGCTTATGGATGCAGGTGCTAGAGTTTCAAATGGAACTGAAAATTCTTCAAGACCCGAGAACATGCTTGTTTACTCAGAGTAGTGGTTTGATAGGGAAGGGCAATTTAATCGGTAGCTGTCTAGAATGGGGGGAGGTAAAGGCATAAAGTGGATGATTTACATACTTTCATGGGTATGCTCACATTCAAAATGAGAAGGGCAAGAAAATATCCCTGCTGAAGAGTTTCCTGTTTTTCTGATGGGTCTGGGGAAGAGGAGGTAGGGGAAGATGTCAATAGGACTATATGATTTAATTGTGAGTATTGATTACTAAGAGAGTTAGTTCTGATTATAAATACTGTAATTGTACAAGCAGTGGCTGTAAAAGAGTGGACTAAAAGGGAGACACTGCCCCCCAAACTGAAAGTCCCTTAAAGGTTTTGCCGAGACTTCATGAGACTAGGAGCAAAGTACTTGAAAGGATGCAGACAAAATGAACTTTGGGGGAACCTGATCAGATCGGATAGACACTTGCAGCAGAACTGAATGGCTAGCACCTGAGTAATCTAGTCCTGAGGAGTCTTTGCCCTACTGAAGGACTAATTTTTAGTGACTGTTTTGGACTGTTTTAAAACGATTGAGAGGGGCGAGTTATCACCCAAGTATGAAAGAACCATGACTATAAAAGCCAAGGAATGGCACATAGTGTGATGACAGTGCTTTTACCTGACTTTTCTTGCCATGATCTGGTAACTCTCACCAAATGATTGGGTGGGACCATGCAAATGAAGTGCTTGTGGCCCACCAAGGGAATTTGGTTAGTATGCTAATAGTGTAAATAAGGTGCATGGTACTCTTGTCAGAGTGGAACTATGCAAATAAGGTTTATGGACCCTAACAAGGGGAATGATCAGTTTTCCCATCCCACTAGGCTTGCAATGAGCCATTTGAGAGGCCAGAAGGGAGGATTCACAACCTCCAAGAAAGAAAAACCAGGAGTGGAGTCAATCTTTTGGGACTCCTGTGCTGAGTACCTCCCAGATTCAGAAGGAAGAGGCAGGGAGCGGTAATACCAGAGATGGTGAGGAGCAGAGACAGAAATGTTGGAAGCAGCACCAGGAGACTGGAAGGAGATGGCACAGTGAGTTTCCCAACCCCTGGAGTGAGACGGCTGAGCCCCCTCAGGAAGGACGCTTCCTGGTGGAGTGGGAGAGCCTCCCGCAAGAGAGCTGAGCACCATCGGGTTGAGGTTGACTGGCAGAGTGGAGTGGAATCCAGCATTATTGACACAGCTTTGTAACACTTGTCTCAGCAGGGCAGAGGCCAAGGGACCAGAGAGAGATGTGCTTGTCAGCTTGGCTAAAAAGAGACTGTCCTAATTGGAGAACTGTATCTTGAGCATTTCTGAACCTGAATTATAACTGTTACATTGTTAATAAATCCTATATTTGTGAATAGGGTCTGTGGGTTCTGTGTGACTATTGCAGTGAATTATCAAACCAAGCAGAGAGGTAGAGAGTGCCATGAGAGGGACAGTTGATGTCAGAATTGTTAAAAAAAGAGAGAGAGAGAGATTGGAGAGAGGAGGTATTTCTCACCTCCACCTCTTGATTTCTTCTTCCCCTTGTGAAGTTAGATGACGAGGTCAGATACCTTTGTCATACGATTTTTACAGCCTTATGGAGTAAAGTTCTACTTTGACACACATGGGGTCACTATGAGTTGGAATCAACTTGATAGCAACTGATTTTCTCAAAGAAGACTATTTACAATTATCTGGAAAGGCTATTAAAATACTTTCTTTGCTGAAGATCTATCTGTTAGGCTAAATTTTCTTCATATACTTTGGCCAAAACAACATTCTGCAGTGAGTCAAATGCAGAAGCAGTTATGAGAAGCTGTCTTCTGTTTAACCAGACGTAAAAGAGAAATATATGTAGAAATGTAAAAACAAGTGCCACTCTTCTCAAATTTTTTTTTTGTTTTGAAAAATGTAGTTATTTCTCATATTAACATGTTAATATGCAATCCCACCATCTGTCTCTCAGCTTATCTTACTGTGGTGACTTTTGTGTTGCTGTGATTCTGGAAGCTGTGCCACTGGTATTTCAAATACCAGCAGGGTCACTGAAGGTGGATAAGTTTCAGTGGAGCTTCCAGAAAAAGACAAAACAGAAAGAAGGACCTTAAAGTCCACTTCTGAAAAAAATTAGCCTGTGAAAACCTTAGGAATAGCAGCAGAAGATTGTCTGATAGACTGCCAGAAGGCAAGCCCCTCAAGCAGGAAGGAACTCAAAATAAGACTGGGAAAGAGCTGCCTCTTCAGAGTAGATTCAACCTTAGTGATGTGGATGGAGAAAAGCTTTCAGTATCTTCATTTATCAACATGGCATGACTCAGAATGAGAAGAAACAGCTACAAACATCCACTAATAATCAGAATATTGAATTACGAGCTAGGACGCTTGGAAAATAGGATGTTATAAAAATGAAATGGAATGCAAAGATTGATATCCTAGGCATTAACGAGATGAAATAGACAGGTATTGGCCATTTCTAATCAGACAACCATATGGTCTACTATGCCAGGAACAACAGATTGAAGAGGCATGGCATCACATTCATTGTCATAAAAAACATTTCAAGATCTACCCGGAAGTACAAAGCTGTCAGTGATAGGATAACATCCATATGCCTACGAAAACCAGTTAATACAACTGTTCAAATTTTTGCAACAACCACTAATGCTAACAATGAGGAAATCAAATATTTTTACCAACTTCTACAGCCTAAAATTGATATAACATGCAATCAAGAAGCATTTATAATTACTAGTAATTGAAATACAGAAGTTGGAAACAAAGAAGGACCTGTAGTTAGAAAATATGGCCTTGATGATAGAAATGACACTGGAGATTGCCTGATAAAATTTTGCAAGACCAATGACTTATTCGCTGAGAGTACTTTTTTCAACAATATAAATAGTGACTATACATGTGGAACTCATCAGATGGAAAACATGGGAATCAAACGGACTAAATTTGTGCAAAGACATGATGGAAAAGCTTGATGTCATCAGTCAGAACAAGATCTGGGGCTGACTGCAGAACAGACCACTAATTGCTCATATGCAAGTTTAAGTTGAAAATTAAAACAAGTCCACAAGGACTGAAGCATACACTTGAATATATCCCACTTGAATTTGGAGAACATCTCAAGAATACATTTGACTCATTGAACATTAATAACTGAAAATGAGTTGTGGGATGACACGGAGGACAACATATTTGAAAAAGGCCAAAGGTCATTAAAAAAAAAAAGGAAAGACCAAAATGGATGTCAGAAGAGACTCTTGATTTTCGGCACAGAATCATTGTTGGTGTTGGGTGCCATTGAGTCATTTCTGACTCACAGTGATGCTGTGAACAATGGAACAAAACACTTCCTGGTCTTGCACCACGTCCACAATAGTTTTTATGCTTAAGCCCAGTGTTGCAGCCGCTATGTTGATCCATCTCGTCAAAGGTCTTCCTCTTTTTTCTGCCCCTCCACTCTACCAAGCATGATGTCCTTCTCCAGGGACTGATCTTTCCTGACAACACATCCAAAGTATGTAAGACACAGTCTTGCCATCTTTGCTTTCAAGGAGCACTCTAGTTGTACTTCTTCCAGAACAGATCTGTTTGTTCTTTTGGCAGTCTGTAGTACATTCGATATTTTTCTCCAACACCACAATTCAAAGGCTTCAATTTTTCTTCTGTCTTCTTTGTCCGTGGTCCAGCTTTTGCATGTGTATGATGTGATTGAAAATACCATGGCTTGGGTCAGGCACATTTTAGTCTTCAAGCTGACATACGTACTTTTGAATACTTTGAAGAGGTCCCTTGCAGCAGATTTTCTGAATGCAATGTGTCTTTTGATTTCTTGACTGTTGCTTCCAAAGGTGTTGATTGTAGACTCAAGTAAAATGAAATCCTTGACAACCTCAATCCTTTCTCCTTTTATGACAATGTTGCTTACTGGTCCAGTTGTGAGGATTTTTGCTTTAGCTGAGCTTCCAGACTAAGGCAGACTAAGTAGAATGATCTGGCAGTCTACTTCTGAAAGGAATTAGCCATGGAAAACCTTATGACTGGCAGCTGCATGTTGTCAGACACAGAGTAGATAAAGCAAATGGAAGAAATGATGAAATAAAAGAGCTGAACAGGACATTTCAAAGGCAGGCTCAAGAAGACAAAGGAAAGTATTATAATGAAATGTACAAAGACCTTGAGTTGGGGGGGGGAAGAGAAGGGAATGTGCTCAGCATTTCTCAAGCTGAAAGAACTGAAAGAAAAATTTGAGCCTTGAGTTGCAATTTTGAAAGATTCTATGGGTTTGGTTTGGTTTTATGGGCAAAATATTGAACAACACAGGAAGCATCAAAATAAGATGGAAGGAATACACAGAAAGTATTGGTGGACATTCAGTCATTTCAGGGGACAGTAGATGATCAAGAACCGACAGTAGTGAAGGAAGAAGTCCAAGTTGCACTGAAGGCATTGGAAAAAAAACTTCTGGAATTGACAGAGTCCCAACTGAGACATTGCAACAAGTGGATGCAATGCCAGAAGCATTCACTTATCTATGGCAAGAAATTTGGAAGACAACTAACTGGGAGAGATCCATATTTGTGTCTGTTCCAAAGAAAGATTTTCAAATGAGATGCAGGAATTATCCAGTAATATCATTATCACACATTACTAAATTTTGCTAATGAAAATTCAAAAGCAGTTGCATCAAGGAACTGCTAGAAATTCAACCTGGATTCAGAAGAAGATGTGGAATAAGGGCTATCATTATTTACTTCAGATGGTTCCTGGCTGAAAACAGAGAATACCAAAAGGAAGTTTACCTATGTTTCAACAAGAATTGAAGGTCCAACAGCCTAGAGGATTCCATGGGAACATGGCCCCTAAACCCACTGCTGTCCTTGACCAGAAACCAGTACTGAGGTCAACTCTTCAGACAAGAATGGACTGGACTTGGGGACAGGACACAGTGTGACCATATGGTGTGTATACTTTATGGTTCTATGCCCTACTGTTAACTATCTAGATGGAAGAGAAGAAGGTAGAAAGAGACAGATGATAGTTAAGAAGATACTAGAAATACATAATGAAAAGGAGGAGTCTGCTGTCACTGAGTGGGGAGAGCAGAAGGAGCTGCAGATAGGTGGACATGCAAAACTGATTTGGATTGTATGTTTTCACCTAATCACAATAAAAAGGGAAAAAAAGAAGTTTACCTATGTTTCATTGACTGCACAGGTACTAGACTGTGTGAATCATAGCAAATTATGGATAACATTGCAAAGAATGGGAATTCCAGAACACTTAATTTTGCTCTTGCAGAACTTGTGCATAGACCAAGAGGCAGCTGTTTGAAAGAATGAGGGGATACTGTGTGCTTTAAAATCAGAAAAGGCATGTGTCAGGATTGTGTCCCTTCACCGTGCTAATTCAGTCTGTATGCTGAGCAAATGATCCAAGAAGGTGGACTCTGTGAAAAAGAATAGGCATCAGGATTGAAGGAAGACTCATTAACAACCTTTGATAGGCAGGTAACATAACCTTGCTTGTTGAAAGCCAAGAGAACTTGAAGCACCTACTGATGAAGACCAAAGGCTGTAGCTTTCAGTATAGATTACACCTCAGTATAAAGAAAGCAAAAATTCTCACAACTGCATCAGTAAGCAACAACATGGTAAAAGGAGAAAAGACTGATGTCAAGGATTTCATTTTACTTGCACCTACAGCTAACATCCATGGAAACAGCAGTCAAGAGATCGAATGAAATATTGCATAGAAGAAATCTGAGGCAAAAAGACTTCTTTCAAATGTTAAAAAGTAAAGAATGCTGAGAACTAGGGTGTGCCTGACCCAAATCATAGTATTATCATCTCATACACATATAAAAGCTTAATGATAAATAAAGAAGACTGAAGAAGAGAATTGATTTATGGTGTTGGGGAAAATATTGATTAAATCTTGGAATGCCAGAAGAATGAACAAATCTATCTTGAAAGAAGTATATCCAGAATGCTACTTGGAAGCAAGCATGGTGAGACTTTGTCTTGCGTACTTCAGACATGTTAACAGGAGAGAATAGCCCCTGTCCCTGGAGAAGGATATCATGCTTATTATGATAGGGGAAATAACAAACAAACAAACCCAGGGCCATGGAGTCGATTCTGACTCATAGCTATCCTATAGGACAGAGTAGAACTGCCCTATAGAGTTTTCAAGGAGGGCCTGGTGGATTTGAACTGCAGACCTTTGGGTTAGCAGACATAGCACTTAAGTACTATGCCACCAGGATTATAGTGCAGGGTCAGCAAAAAAGAGGAAGACCCTGGATGAGATGGATTGATGCAGTGGCTGCAACAACAGACTCAAACGTAGAAATGATTGAGAGCATGGCACGGGAGCAGGCATTGTTTTTGTTCTGTTGTGCGTAAAGTCACTTTAAGTTGGAACAAGCCCATAGCACCTAACAACAACAATATGCGATTATCTTTATTGTTAGTTTTAAACAAATTAACAGATAAACTTTTTTTTGTCAATTTTAATAAAGTATATATAAACCCAATTTTAATTACTACCAGTCTTGTCATCTTCCTCTCCATCTGGAAGGACTATAAAGACTATAGTACATCCCTCTTTTTCATATGATGGCACCATAGTTTTCGTGATACTTGCTGGATTGCTTCTTTCAGTATTAAAGCTGTGATTGACTTTGGAGCCTTCCCTAACTGAGTAGAGTTCTGAGTAATGTGTCATTCTAAAATATAAAGTTACTGGTTTTGTTCTTCTAAGCCAAAGCCAAGAACTTCTTTCAGTGTTTCTTGTAATTTTGGTTTGGTTTTTACAAAGTCTCTGAGTTTCTGTTTATCTGGGAATGTCTTAATTTAATTTTCGTATTTGAAAGATAGTTTTGCAGGATATATAATTCTTGGTTGGAAGTTCTTCTCCTTCAAGGCTTTCTTAATTTAATTTTTGTATTTGAAAGATAGTTTTGCAGGATATATAATTCTTGGTTGGAAGTTCTTCTCCTTCAAGGCTTTGAATGTGTCATGCCACTGTCTCTGTGCCAGCATGGTCTCTGCCGAGAAATCTGACAAAAGCCTACAGAGTTTCCTCTGAATGTTAGCTTTGCTTTGAGTCTTGCTGCCTTTAAGAGTTGCTGCTTATGTTTCATTTTGTTGAGCTTGATTATAACATGTCTTGGAGTCTTTCTTTTGAGATCTGTATTGGGTGGCCTACGATACACATCTAAGATGTCTATATTCTCTTCCTTCATGATTTTTGGGAAGTTTTCTGTCAGCAGCTCAGCAACGATACTCTCTGTGTTCTCAGGAGTCTCATCCTGTTCAGGGACTCCAATTTGTTGAAGGTTGTTCCTTTTAATAGAGTCCTACATGTTTCTTAATGCTTCTTCATTTTTCTTGTGTCTTTTTTCTGATTTCTGCTCATAGATTCTGGTGTCGGTAGCTCTGTCTTCCAAGTCAGAAATTCTTTTTTCCATTTGTTCCATTCTGTTTTCTTGGCTTTGCGTTGAGGTTTCTGTGTCTTTGATTTTGTTCTTGATCTGTTTGATTTCAGAGTACTGGTGTTCCATCAGATCGAACAGCTTGTTTAATTTTTCCTTTTGTTCTGTCACATTTTGTATAAGGTCTAGAAGGGCTGTGTATATGATCATTTTGTATTCACTTTATGATGCTTTCATAAAAGTTTCTTCATCTGGAAAACTCCTTGGTTGCTTTGTTTGGGAGCCTTCTGAAGCCATGGGTGATTTCTTGTATGCCACAGGTGTCTGTTGCTTTTTGGGTCCCATGTGAGTAAGCAGGGGCTGAAAGAGATATTGTGAGGAAGGACTGAAGATGTTTCTCTAGGCTGTCTTAAAAGGTAAAGCAAAAGGTATCTGACCACTTCCCAAGTCAGTCAGCTTTTCAGGTGTAGAGGTCCCTCTTCCAAACTGGCAAAGTAAGCACCTCTATAACCAATCCCAGATGATACGAACTAGATCAGAATACAGCAATGTTACTGCCCTGTTGGCCTCTGCTGACAGGGCCCAGCCTTAGGTGACACTGTGTAAACTTCTGCTTTTCTGGTAGAAAAGCACTCTCCTGTGGGCAGGCTCTGGCTTCCAAGCTAAGAAATAGGTCCAGCTGCAGCCACCGTATCCAAGATGTTGCCCTCCACACAGACAGCAGATAGAGGGGCTAAAGGTGCCGAGAGGTAGTGATTCCTCTGCCTCTGTTGCTGGGCCCGCACTGTAGGTGACACTGTGTAAATTACTGCTTTTCTGTTGGAGAAGCGCTGTCCTGTTTGCAGGCACTGGCTCCCAGGCTAAGAATTAGGTCCCGCTAAAATCTCCGTACCCAACATGGCGTCCCGTACACTGGCAGTGAGGTTCTGTACAAACCACACTGTGGCAGTGATGAAAAGACAGGCCTAAAGTGGCTAGATTAATAGAGTCCTAAGCCTGGCTCTCAAAATATCGGAATTTCGCCTGCCTATCCCCCCAGCAGTGCGTCTGAGTCTAGCCGATAGCCAAGCCGATAGCCAGCTCCGTCCACCAGCCAAGACAGGAAAAAAAAGTCAAAATGGTGCGTTTACCTACAGTCCATGAGAGCCAGGGCTAGCCAGGAGCGGGAGTCAGTGAAAGAGAGGAGGTTTTTCGCTCAGTGGTATGAAGTCCAAAGTAACAGTCCTGTGCCGTGTCCTAGAGGCTCACTAGGTGACCAGAAGGCTCCGTTTGATTATCAATTCAGGTCTTGGTTTTCAGAGGGATATAAGGAGATGGGTGCTTAGTCCGCCATCTTGACTTCACCTCTTTTTTTTTTGTCAATTTTAATTCCTGATACAGGAAATATTGATTGATGTTACCCACATAAACAAAAGCTCAATAATTTCTATAAGTTTAAGAGGAGTCCTGGGACCAAAACCTTTGAGAACTACTGCTATAGCTATGTTTTAATTCCACTGACAAATTTCAGATGATTCAGGAGAGAAACTGAAGAAAGCATTTTTATACTTTTGTCAGAAGCTTCCGTCTGTTGCTGCCTTTGCCGCTCCAGTGGGAGTTGAAATGCGATCCCTTGGAGGGTTCTGGTTGCTCTGCTTTTGCATCCTCTTTAGTTGCAGCTAAGCTAAGCCATTATTCAGCTATTGCTGGAATGTAAGAGGCAACAGAAGACTTCAACAGGCACCGGAAGAACTGTCTTTGATTAAAACGCAACCCTGCTGGTATAGAGTTTGACGGGTCCTGGAAGATTCGTCATGTCTTATGTCTTTGTTCATGAACACTGACAAAGCTTGGGCATGACTCAACAAAGGGGTGAAAGCTAAGGATCTGTGATGAGCTTCCATACTCACGGGATCAAGCAAGGTGCATGATAACTGAGCTGTGATTCCTCAGGTTTTTGGTAGATGGGAATATAAATGTATAAAATGATCATCTTGTAACCTACAGTTTAAAAAGACTGCATATGAAAAAGAGAGTTTGAGGAATGGAAGGAATTATGGGCAGTCCTTGAACTAACATTGCTCTTGGCTGGTCTGAGTGCTAAGTCCTAGGACAGAAAGAGAAAAGGAAATGGGAGGCTTGGGTGTACTACTGTGGATGTCTGATTTTCTTTGTTGTTTTGTCAGTCTTCCTTCCAGGTAACAGCATCCTGATTTTCTTTGGGGGTTACCAGGCACCCTTACCCTCAGTCTATGTGGTTTTGGGTGGAACTGACCCCAGTGCTAACTCTAAGGATGGGCTCATGACCTAGAAATGAGCTTGAAGATTATCATAAGGCGTCTTTTCTGTAGAGGTGCTTCTCAACAGAGGACAATTTTGTTCCCCAAGGAAGTTTGGCATTGTCTGGAGACATTTTTGGTGGTCATAAATGGAGAGGGAGTGCTATTGGCATCTAGTGGGTGCTGCTAAATATTCTACAAAGCACAGAAAGCCCACCCAACACAGAGCTAGCTGGCTCCAAATGTTGATAGTGCTGAGACTGACAAACTTTGATTGAAAGGTAATGAGAAGCCATTGAAGGGTTTTAAGCAATGGAGTGATGTGTTCAGAATTGGTGTTTTTTTACAGGAATGGTTTATGCAGTGTGGAAACAGGTTTTAGAGAGGTTAGAGTGCCTCAGTGAGAGAACCTAGTGAGCTATTGCAATAACCCTGGTAAAAGAAGCCTCCATAAATCTGGAAGGAGGTCTGATCTAGAAATATGCATTTGGAAATTGTCAGTAGTAAGAAGAAGAAAGCCTTAGGTAGGAACAAGAGCCCACAATGAAGATGTGAAAAATGAAAAAGGGACCAAAGAGTATAGCAATAATAGTATCTTTTAATATTGTTTGAGAGTTAATGTCCCAGCTACTGTACTAAGTATTTTACATGATCATAGTCAATTCTTTTACAACCCATTTTTACAGGTAAGAAAACTCAGGTACAGAGAGGTTAAGTAGCTGGCTCAAGGGAACACACTAAGCTATCATCCAAGACAGAATTTAAACTCAAAAGAGATGACTCTATGACAGATATCCCAGAAGAAGAACTAGAGCTGAAGGGTGAACAGGAGTTAGAAGAGAAAGGTACATACAGTGGTCTGGAGGCTAGGTAAGGTATGACATACTAGAGAAACCAAAACATTCAAGAATGGCTGCAATATGGTATGAATTGCAGAGAGCAAGTTCAGAGAATGGTAAGACTTGGGGACGGAGAAGCAGACGGGGTGATATCAGGCAGATCATTGGAAAACACATCAATTAGACTCTTTCCTGGAGACAACAGGGAATCCTCTGAAAGGTTTAAGATAAGCCACAAAAAAAATAAATAAATGAATAAATCTGCTGCCAGCAAATCAGTTTTGACTCATAGCAATCCTATAGGACAGGGTAGAACTGCCCTATAGAGTTTCGAACTGCTGACCTTTTAGGTAATAGCTGTATATGGCACTTAATCATCATGAAGTTTAAGACAAGGGCTTAAAAATGTGACATGATCATACTTTCATTCTTGAGGCACTTTCTTCTTGGAGTGTGGAGTACAGATGGGAGAGTAGAAGAATGTTTAAAAGCTAGCTGGGACGATGCAATAATTCAGGAGCAACAGTGAACTACCATACTAGGGAAATGACAGTGCTGAAAGATGGGACCAATAATGAGAATTTCTTGGTGTTTGTATGTGAAGGGTTAGGAAAATGAAGTCAGGGTATCCCCAGGTTTCTAGTTTGACCCTGGGATGGACAATGACGCCTTTTAGTAATGAAAAGTTTGTGTAGGGAAATGGTGAGTTTATTTTAAACATACTGAGTTTGAAGTTTCTTATTTACCTTGCAAGTGGAGCTATCAAGAGGACCACTGGATCTTGGCATCAGAACTCATAAGGAATGTCTTGTCTAATTACTTTCTCATATATATAGCTATTCTCTCTAATCAGGAAACAGTCAAACATGTACATCCCATCCTCTGCTAATTCTAATTGAGGCAACTGGTGAAAGGTCTTTAGAAGAGGTGCTGTATGACAGATGAATGATGTTAAAAGTCTACAGGAAAACAGGAGGTCATTGACAGTCCAAGTGGGCACAGATAGAGCTAATTGGGTCATGAAACACAAGCTATGAGTAATCATCATTTCAGCCCCTTCTCCTTCCATCATATCATCAAGTTTGGGGTGAACATTTAGGGGATTTTTTCATAATGGTGACCTTTTGAAATTTAAAATGATGGCTTCTGGTTAATTTCCATTCCAGCCCTGGGGCTGCTGCTTGAAAGTCATGGACTTGAAAACTCCTGACTTGTCTTTAGCCCTGGGCTTTCAACCAGAATTTCGAAAAGGATAGTGTTATTTTCATCCTTAAAATGCCCATTATTTAGATAAAGAGTAGTCATTCAAAATTGTGTGACCACACACCGAAGATGAAAAGTGTGCTAGGTGCCAAGGTTAAGTTAATAACAGAACTCAATTCATTCTGGAGAATTTGGGAATATTTTGTGTGAGGTCGTAGTAGTACAATAATACTGTTGTATCCCTTAGATTCCACTTATTTGGAAGTAATAGAAAACTCAATTTTGGTTGATTTAAGGAGACAATGAGGACAAGAGTGATAGCAAGAAAGAGAGAGAGTAAAGACTCTTTTTGACTCACATCACTGAATAGTCAAAGTATGACTTGGTTCAGAGTTCCAATTTACAAATATACTATTTTTTCTCACCATATTCTTCCCTGTCTCCTCTCTGTTAACTTTACTCCAGAGTAATGGACCAGAAACTCATGGATACAAGATAGCTGATAGCAGCTTTCAGAGCTATATTCTTCTAAGCTTAAATCTAGAAGAAGGATATGAGTTTCTTTCCCAGCAAGCAAAAGTCTCATCGCACTGTGTTGGCTCTGACTAGGTCTTATGCCTCATATTGAGCTAAATCACTGTAGACAAGGAGCTCAAAAAAATTCCTTCACTTTGGTCTAAGTCTTGTGCTCTAACCTTGGAGTCAGGGAGGCAACCTTCCCTAGAGATAATGATGATAATAAACAACAAGCATTACTGACTAATTAGTACATCTCAGGCACTGTTCTAAGTGGTGTGCATGCGTCTGATCTTCATAACAACCCTCTGAGTTAACCACTCATTATCACTCTTTTAGATAATGGGGAAACCAAGGTACAGTGAGGGTGAGTAATCAGCCCAAGAACCGATAAGTGCTAAAGGATGACAAAAAGCACTGTACACAGAGGTGACAACAACCTTCCCAAAGATTAATAACTGTTACTCTTTACGTGCTGGAACCACGGTATATGACATAACCTTCCCAAAGAGTCATAACTGTTACCACTGACATACGTACTGGAGCCACAGTACAAATTCTGGAAGCTTGTCACCAACCAACCTCATGGAAATCACCATGAGTCAAAATCGACTCAGTGGCAGTTGGTCTGGTTTGCTCACCAGAGCTGGTGCTCTTAACTACTACGCTATGATACTGCCTAAATTAGGACAGGGTTACCAGATGTCCACTGTAACTCAACAGTTTAAACAGTTTCTAGTCAGGGAAGGCTTTCTTACATGACTTCATTTTTTCCCTCCAACCATGTTATGAATGGTACAAGTCCTTGGGACAGTGTCTTCATTTTCCAATGAGAAAAATGAGGTTCACTTTCATTGAATTATTTGTTCAATGCCTAGCATTAAGTAAATAAAACATGGACTCGAACCTCATGCCCAACCTTTCTGATACAGAATATTCTTGCAATAATGGAGCCTGGGATTAATAAATGTTTAAGAAGCTGCAGAAGCCTACAGGCTCATATTGGCTTGTCTTAAATTGATCCTCAACAGCTAACCCTCTGCTGCCTCCTACTTTCTTTCTGTTTGTTGTAGGCAATACTGTATATGGGAATCCCAAGAACTTGGATACAGAGTTGCCCTGCAAGATTTAAACTGTAAATTAAGCTACTTATGAAATAATTCAACCACACTGAATTGTGACTTTATCTTTTATTAATTTTACATGCACATATTGTATAAGTGTGTGTATATGTTTCTTTCTGAACTTTATATAGTTTTCAAATTTATAATTCTGTTTCTGAGATTCTACCATACTGTTGTATGTAGTTTTAGCTTTATAAAACTCTTAATAAAAGAAGGCCATGTTCTCCCTCATTAGGCTTCTTTTTCTACATCTTAGCTCTTATATTTTGACTTTCCCAGTGAATTTTCTCACTATCTGTCAAGTTGCCAGGAAACCTGGAGTTTAATAAAAATGTGATTAATAGACTTACTTGGGCAGAATTGATATCTTTGGAACATTGAGACTTTCCGTTTTCAAAACATCCCATCTCCCATTCACTAACATGTTCTTCTATGCCTTTGAGAAGTTTTGACAATTTTCTAATTCAAGCCTGTGCTTTTATTGGGTATGCTGTTTCTAGAGAGGTTTTTTTTTTTTTTTTTTTTTAAATACTTTTAGCTATCATGTTAATTGGTGGTGTTTTTCCAAAATATTTTCCAAGTAGTTAATTATTACTGGTATGTAAGAACACTATTGATTTGTAATTATCTATTTGTAAGCTGCTTGAACTTTCCTATAGTTTCAATTTGTAGTTTTGTTAATTTCCTTTGGTTTTCCTAATTGTTTAATGGTATCATCTGAAAGTATTAGATAGGCTCCCCACCCCACTCCACCTTCTTCCTTCTTTGCCTGAAGCTCAGACAACAATGTTAAAGTATGACGGTTGTCAAAAAACATCCTGCTTTACACCTAACTGCAATGGCAATTTGTGTCTCAGACTTTTTCAGCATAGTTCCAGATCAACCACATTAGAAACAGTAGCACACTTGCATAAATCCCAGAATTTATGCAGACCCAGTAATCTGCATTTTAGCAAACTCCTGAGGTTATTTCTGCTCCCTCTAAAGTGAACAAGTATTCTAGGGTTCCGCCAAGAAGCGTGGTAATTTTGATTGCTAGACAGGTTTTCTTTATCATGTTTTAAACGTCTCCATCAGTGTTTAACTAAAATTTGTCCTCTAGTATGGGGGTTTCAATTTTTGAATGTCTGTTGAAATTACAGGCTTTTCCTCCTTTGGCCTATTGATTAGATAATGCTTTTCATATTAGTAAACTATTTTTATTCTTCTAATAAATTCTTTTTGAATATATTTTATTTTTGATTCTATAATGCTGAAATAGATTTATTAGTATGTAGTCTACTACTTTTATGAATTTTTATCAATAAAGTTGATCTGCAGTTCATTCTGTGTGATTTTTGTTTGTTTGGTTAGGTTTTAACATCAGTGGTGTACAGATTAAACAGCATGGAAAATTACCTATAAAACCCTCTGGGCCTGGGCCCTTTTCAAAAGTCATTCTTTGACAACTTCTTTCAGGTATTACATAGCTATTAGTTTATATCAGCCTTCTTCTGGAGTCATTTTTGTTTCCTAGAAAATCATTCGCTTCATAGAAATGTATAGATATTTTAGTATACGGTTCAACAGCGTGATTGCTTATAGGTTGTAATTTTCTTCCAAATCTGTTTTTTTTCTTCCTTCTCTATTTTCTCATCTTGTCTCCAACCGCATTTACAATCGGTGTCATTTCCTCCAAGATTGTGCCACTATTTTTTTTCAGTCTTCAGTTCTTAGGCTGTGAATTTTCATTCTTTCTGTGATTTTACGTATTTTTTTAAGGAGGCAGGAAAGAGTTGTTTGAAGGCAGCTGGCCGAATGCCATTTTGAGAAAGAGATTTTTGCTCTTGGGATTTTTTTTAACCCAGATTTTAAATTTCATCTTGTTGAGCTTGGCATGTCCAAATGTGATTGAAGTCTGAAGTGCCATCAAGCAAAGACAGCAGACCTCCCAGCTGTGTGTCATTTGTCAATGTGATTGACTAGCTTGCCACTTCAAATCTTACCAAGTCATTGATAAAAGCATTGAACAGCAGAAGCCCACGGATATAGCTTAGTGGTGAAGAAATAGTTACGCCTGATCACCAGTAGAAGATTCGTCTGAGCATAAACTTGCTTCAGGTTCACTGAGCTTGCTCAAAAGCCAGATTCCCTGGTACTGGCTGAGTAAAGTAAAGCTGAAAGATGTGGCCCTTGTCCTCAGGGGCTAGAGGATGTCATTATTTTAGTTAGTTGACTGTGGTGGCTTGCATGTTGCTGTGATGCTGAAATCTGTGCTACTGGTATTTCAAACACCAGCAGGGTCACTTACTGTAGATAGGCTTCATTAGAGCTCCCAGACTAAGGAAGGCTAGGAAGAAATGCCTGGCAACCTACTTTCAAAAATGAGCCAATTAAATTTCATGGATTGCAATAGAACATTGTTTGACTCATTTGCTCTGGAAAATTCATCAGGATGTGTCAATGGCTAAAGAAGGACCTGGCGTTTGGTGAAGCAGTGAGCCAATAAGGGCAAGGGAAAGCTTCACTGAGATAGATTAACACAATAGCTACAATGGTGGGCTCAAACACAGCCATGCTCATGAGGATGAATTAGGACCAGGTAATGTTTCATTCTGTTGTACTTAAAGTCACCATGACTCAGACTTGGCTTGATGACAGCTGTCTACATGTCTGCCTGTCTGTATATCTCACAAGGTTACCTGACACCATTTTTTTTACATTTTAATTTTAGTTTTATTTTATTAAAATTTTTTTTTGTTGTGACTAAGTGAAAGTTTACAGTCCAAGCCAATTTTTTATATAAAACCCCAAATACTCTCCTCTCTGCAACTTTATCTGCTCTCCTCACCCTGTGAGAGTACAGTCTTTTCAGTCTTCCAGTATCCACTCAACCAACACTGTCCCCTTCTCTCCACCCTCTCCTCTCCCCTCTAAAGAGAAACCAGTAAGACAGCCTCATGTTATGTGTCAAACCATAAAGTACAGATCCCACCCGCATTACTCTGTGTCCCCAAGTCCAGTCCATTCTTTGAAGTGTTGTCTTCAGTACTGGTTTCAGCTCTAGGTTAGCAGTAAGTCCAAGAGCCATGTTCCCAGGGGATCCTCCAGGCTGTTGAACTATCACTTCTGGTCTTTTAATAGAGGTCTTGGTCTACACACCTCTTTTTCTCATGCTACATCAGAAAATCTACATTGAGCCCCCTATCAGGGCTGTCTTTGGTGGTGGCTAGGCACCATCTAGTTTTCCTGGTCCCATGCTGATGTAGTCTCCCAGTCATATGGGTCCATTTGTCTCCTGGGCTCATTTTTCTTCATGTCTTTGAGGTTCTTGGTTGTCATCTGTTTCAAGCAGTTTGGGACCAACTGATGTTCCTCAGAGGACAGCTTGCTGGCTTTTAAAGACCCCAGATACTACACAGCAATATGAGGTGCAGAAGACTTTTTTTAGGAAAAGACTAGTTACGCCAACAGGCTTCAATGTCCCATGAAAACAGGTCCCCAGACCCCATCCCTGCTACTTTGTCCTTTGAAATATTGGGTTGAACTTAGAAAACCTTTGACAGTGTAGTCCAGTTACAATGACCTGCCTTCCTCTGCGTGCCGTCACTCCCTTCACCTACCCAAATTCCTGGTGACTAATCTATGAATAGCCCTCTCCCTCCCTCCCCACCCTGTAGCCATCAAAGAGCATTTTCTTCTGTGCATAAGTCTTTCCTTAAGTCCTTATCATAATGGTCTCATACAATATTTGTCCTTTTGCAGCTCACTGATTTTACTCAGTATAATGTCTTCCAGTTGATTCCAGGTTACGTTTCATAAAATCATCATTATTCTTCATCACTGCATAGTATATAACTAATTTTGTTTTATTTTTATTGTGATTAAGTGCAAGTTTACAATCGAAGTCAATGTGCCATATAAAACCTTGAGCACCCACCTCTATGCAACTCTATCTGCTCTCCTCACCCTGTGACAGCACACTGCTCCTTTCCACCCTGCACTTCTGGTATCCACTCAGCCAAAACCTGTCCCCTCCTCTCCTCTCCTTTCTCTCTTCTCCCCTCTAGAGAGGAACCAATTGGGTAGCGTCATATATGTGTTCACCACAAAGTACACAATTATATTTTAATATGCAAATACCAACTTTTTAAGTTCCCTCTTCAAAGATTATAAGGATAACTTTTTTTACTACAATCAAGGACACTATCCAAAAACAGAAAAAGAAGTCATAACATTCCCTTCTCTTATCCCACCATGGGGAATTGGTGGCGCAGCAGTTAAGCACTTGGCTGCTTACCAAAAGGCTGGTGGTTTGAACCCATCAGCCATTCCCAGGGTAAGAGACGTGAATGTCTGCTTTTGAAAGATGAATCAAAACCAAACCCATTGCCAGAGAGTTGATTTTGACTCATAGCAACCCTATGAGGAGAAGGGTAGAAACGCGCTATAGGGTTTCTAAAGCTATATACATTTTTTTAAAAATTGTGCTTTAGATGTGTAAGTTTACCACTCAAGTTAATTTTTCATACAAAAATTTATACACACATTGTCATGTGACAGTAACTGCAATCCCTGTAATGTGACAGCACACTGCCACTTTCCACCCCAAGTTTTACGTGTCCATTCAACTAGCATCTGTCCCTTCCTGCCTTCTCATCTCATCTCCAAACGGGAGTTGCCTATTCGGTTGTGCGTACTTGCTTAAAGTAAGAAACACCCTCTTCACGAGTGTTGTGGTATGTTTTATAGGCCGGTCTAATCTTCGTCTGAAGAGTGGACTTCAGGAATGGTTTTAGTTCAGAACATCTGAGGTCTATGGCATCAATGGTTTCTCTAGGCTCAGTTAGACCATTAAGTCTAGTCTCTTCGCTAGAATTTGAGCTCTTCCCCCACTTTTCTCCTGCTTCATTAGGGAGTCTCTGTTGTGTTCCCTGCCAGGGCAGTTGTTTAAGGCTGTAAATCTTGCTGGCAGCACACTGTCGCATCTTTCTCCCACACGGTGGCTGGCAGGTTCAAACTGCTGACCTTTAGGTTAAATACTGAGCACTTTAACCACTGTGCCACTAGGGCTACCTTGTAGTCTTTATAAACCAAAACCAGATCCATTGCTGCTGAGTCGATTTTGACTCATAGTGACCTTATGGGACAGAATAGAAGTGCCCCACAGGGTTTCCAAGGAGCACCTGGTAGATTTAAACTGCTGACCTGTTGGTTAGCAGTCCAAGTTCTTAACCATTGTGCCTTAAGGGCTCTGTAATCATGATACTAACAATCCCAACCTGTTGCTGTCAAGTCGATTCCGACTCTTAGAGACCCCACAGGACAGAGTAGAACTGCCCCATAGAGTTTCCAAGGAGCACTTGGTGGATTCAAACTGCCCACCTTTTGAACAGCAGTCATAGCTTATTTATTTATTTCAATGCACTGTAAGTGAAAGTTTACAGCTCAAAGTAGTTTCTCATACCAAAATTGACACACGGGTTGTTCCATGACCCTAGTTGCTCTCCCTATGTGACAGCATACTCCATTCCACCACAGATTTCCCGTGTCCATCCAACCACCTCCTGTTCCTTTCCGTCTTCTCATCTAACTTCTGAGCAGAAGCTTCTCATTTAGCCACCTGTGTCAACTTAAACTAGGAAGTATACTCATTAGGAAAACCGTTTTATATGTTGTAGTCTGGTCTAATCTTGGTCTGCAGAGTTGGTTTCCGATGTTTTTAGTTCTGGGTTAGCAGAGAGTCCAAGAGCCGCGTCTTCCAGGGTTCCTCCACTCTCAGACCATTAGTCTGCTCTTTTTACTAGAATTTGCATCTTACACTCCACTTTTCTCCTGCTGCATCACAGAGTCTCTGTTGTGTCCCCATCAATGTGGTAGCCGGGCACTATCTAGTTCTTCTGATCTCAAGCAGTCATATCTCTTAATCACTATGCCACCAGGATTCCCATAGTCGTGATAAACCAAACCAAACCTGTTGCTGTTGAGTCAATTCTGAGTCATAGTGATCCTATAAAACAGAGTAGAAACCCTCCGTAGGGTTTCCAAGGAACACCTGGTGGATTAGAACTGCCGACCTTGTGATTAGTAGCCACAAGACTTAGCCACTATACCACCATAATCATGGTGAGCCTCCATAATCATGATAGCTACTGTTAATCAAATATTGACTATCAGCAGGTACTACGCTAAGAGCTTTACTTGCACTATTCCATTTTATCTTCTCTAAAACTCCATAAGCAACAACAACAACAACAAATTGTCCTAGAGTTGAATTTGTCTGATGATGGCACCAAGTGTTACAGAGTAGAACTGTCTCATAGAGTTTGCTTGGCTGTCATCTTTACAGAAGCAGATCACCAGGCCTTTCTTCCATGGTACTGCTGAGTGGGTTTGAATATCGAAAGTCTAGGTGAGCTAAGTCCTATTATTATCCTTTTTTTGCAGGTGGCAAAATTAAGGTTCTAAGAGATTAAATGACTTGTTTGAGAGCATCCACTTAGTAAACTAAGGTGCTGGGATGTGAGCCTACATCTGCCTGATTCCCTAGAAGTCTTTCTTCCCTTTATTTTAGAAATGAAGAGCTTGGTGACAGTTACTCAAATTTATACATCAAGCTGCCAAGACCACCTCCAAATGTAGCATCACGAAGCTGTAGAAAGGGTCAGGTCTTTAGGAAAAGAGACCAGAGTCCATCCCCGTCCACCTTCATCCTTGCAGGTTCTGCAGGCAGCTCTTTCCCAGCAACACTCTGCATCCTGTCCTGTGTCCACAGATTCTGTCTGTGCTTGGCACAGCCTACTGTCTCCATGGAACATCTGTGGCTCACTACTACTGTGAGTGATTCTATTTTCCACACATCCTCAGCTCGTTAGAAAGCAAGGCTCCGATTTGTTGGTGGTTGTTTGCAATCTGAAGCTGAAACACTGCAACATGATGATTGAGCTGATTCACACTGAGGGAGAGCCTGTGACAAATAAACACACGCACATACACATACTGACACTTAATTAGAGAGGATTAGTCTGGCACCTGATCGCATGGTTGCAGTAGTGAAGTCCACCGAAGAGCCACCTGGCTTACGGTGGTGGTGGCTGAGCCGGGAGATTTGCAGGCAGCAGTGATGGTCTTCCCCGGTTGGGGTTGCAGGCCAAATGTCCTCTGAGCCACCCAACCAGCTGAAGTGTTAGTGTCCTAAGAAAACAGTCTACCAACAAAGGTAGCAAGAGCAAGAAGCAGAAGCAGACATCATCCATCCCAGCAGAGCCGGGACTCTGCAGAAATGAATGTACTTCCCTCTCCTCTCTAGGATGTACCTGAGAGCTTCCTCGGTGTTCCTCTCAGATTTTCCTTTTCTGGTCTTGGGCCAGAAGCCATCTTTAAAAATACACATTTGGCAAGAATCTGCACCAAAAAAAAAAAATGTCCCTTCAGATTGTTATATGATGGTAGGGAAAAGACACTTTTTTTAACTCTAAAAAAAGCACCTTAGCATTTGTAGGCTTTTATAATTCTGAAACAGCTGAAATGCTAAAACTTTCAAGTTGGCAAGGTTGAGACTGAAATCTGCAAAGCTGGTTCAATTTGACAAGAGTGGGAGCCTTGCACTTCTGAGGGTTTTGATGAGCCTGTGGGCCTGCGCCGTCAGCACAATGGGTGGCCACCCACACACAGGGAGCCCTTCTGGCCTGGGTCCCTGTCTCTCTTCTAGCTGCCTGCAGACCTTACTCCTCGGACTCACCCCAGGATTCAGCCATGAAGACTCCCCAACGGCTCTCATAACTGCTGGTAACATAGCACAGCGGTTAAGGATTGAAGCTCTAGAACCAGACTGTGTGGATTTGGAATCTCACTTCTACTACTTTTAAACCATAGAGCCTTGCTCATATTGCTTAATTCCTCTGTGCCTCAGTTTTCTTATCTGTAAAATGGGGACAATCACTACCTTGGTGGAGATCAAGTCCGTTACTTATTTCTTATAAGGTACTTAGAGTAGTACTAAGAACTTGGGAACAATTCTATACATTGGCAGTTATTTGCTAACAGGTCAAACGTAATTCCAAAGAAAGATTTGAGGTAGTGACTCAGAAGGGTGGGAAGCTCAGTCATGGTAGGTTAAAAAGGTTTGGACTCTGTGGGACAGTTCTACTCTGTCACATAGAGTCTCTATGAACCAGAATTGACTTGAAAAAAAAAGTTTGGAATTTGCCAAGGTAGGAGTGAGGTTAGGACAAAGACCATCAGAGATATAGCAAGGACCCATTTTGTGTCACAGAGGTCCCTGGGCAATGCAAACAGTGTGCTGGGCTGCTAACCGAAACGTTGGAGATTCAAGTCCACTTAGAGGCACCTTGGAAGAAAGTCCTGGTAGTCTACTTCTGAAAAATCAGCCAGTGAAAATGAAGTGAATCACAGATTCACAGATCCTCTAACAGACACGGGATTACCATGAGTCAGAAGAGACTCAACAGCGATCGATTACGATGCGTCAGAAACTCTTCCGAGATTTGAAATTAGTATTTCATTTATTCATCGATTTGTGCCCATCTTGTTCCAAAAAGGAGCCCCGGTGGTGCAGTGGTTAAGACCTAAGGCTCCTAACCAAGAGGTCGGCAATTTGAATGTACCAGTTGCTTCTTAGAAACCCTATGGGGCCATTCTATCCTGTCCTGTAGGATTGCTAAGAGTAGAACTGACTTGATGGCCACAGGTTTGGTTAAGTCTGTTCCAAACAGGATTTAAAAGGCTTTCTAAGAACACAGAATAAGACAAGGTAGACTAATTTTTAAATGGAACTAATAAAGAAAGCACAGCTACCACCCATCTGTCAGTGGAGGTTTGTCTGTGGCCATGACCCTGAGAACAGGCATCTGCAGAGCTTCTAGACTAAGATGAACTCGGAAGGAAGACTGGGCGGTCTACTTCTGAAAGCTCAGCCATGGAGAACCCCATGGACAGCTGTAGTATGATCTTGTGCCAGGAGTTGAAGACTGACTAGATGGCAGCTCACAGCAACAAAGAAAAATAACGGGAACATAAAAAGCCAAGACCACGACCACACTTGCCTATCACAGTAAATGACCTTCCTGGTTTATGAGGCTGGCTGCAGACCAAGCTTCCTAGCAGCTTGGGGCCAAAGGGATGCCTGGTCAGTGGCACATCAGCAGCTCTCAGACTGGTGGAAAAGCCGGTGGCTCTGTCAATTCAGCCTGACTTCTCGAAGGGGCTCTGTGACATACCCCTGGGGAATTTCTTACTCCCCCTGAGTCTGAGTGTCTTCACTTGTAGTGGAGACAGTACTTGTAATCAGGAGGCTATTTTGAGGATAAAATGAAATAAAACCAAATCAAATCCACTGCTGTTGAGTTGATTCCAACTCAAAGGGACCCTACAGGACACAGTAGAATGACCCCATAAAGTTTACAGGGAGCGCCTGGTGGATTCAGACTGATGATCTTTTATTTTTCTTTAAGTATTTTGTTGTGCTTTAAATGAAAGTTTACAATTGAAGTCAATTTGTCATACAAAAACCTGTACACACACTGCTATGTAACTCTAGTTTCTCTCTCCACCCTATGACAGCACACTCCTCCTTTCTACCTTGTATTTCCCATGTCTATTCAACCAGCTCCTGTCCCTCTCTGCCCTCTCATCTCACATCTGGACAGTAGCTGCCCAGTTAGCCTCAGGTATCTGCTTAAGAAGCACACTCTGCCAGTATTATTTTATAGAGACTGCTGATCTTTTGATTAGCAGCTGTAGCACTTAACCCCTGCACCACCAGGGTTTCCTTAAAATCAAATAATGTATGTAAAATGCTTATCACAACACCAACCAGTCTGTAAGTGTTCAACAATGGTAGAAATAAATACATTTTAGAATTAACAGACGCATACTACGTTCCTCAGACAGGTAGGTCTCATTTCCTGAGAAGATGATTGATGTTTCGTATAGCGAGACTTGGTATTCTCATTGTGCCCCGGTAGCAAGATCCCCAAAGCAATGCCATCCAATGGTCGGGCATGTGACAGAAGCAGACAGATTTGGCTCTGAGTCCTAACTCTGCCACTTATTAGCTGTGTGACCCCAGGAAAGCCACTACCCTTCACTGGGAACTGGGTTCTTCCTCTGTAAATGTGCAAAATGATAGAACCTGCCTCCCAGGGTCTTTATGGAAATTAAATGAGATAATAATCAGCAAAGCACTTAGCCTTCTCCTTGGCCTCTGGTTAGCACTCTGTTCATAGCTGGGTGGTTATATGTGTTGTGGTTGTTAGTGCTGTAATTTACCCCCTGCTGACCTAGCTTGAAGGAGCCTGGCGGCGCAGTGATTAAAGTGATCAGTTGCTAACCACCAGTTCACTGGTTCGAAACTACCTGTGGCTCTGTGGATAAAGACACAGCAGTCAGCTTCTGTAGAGATTTACAGCCTTGGAAATCCTGTGGGGTTGCTATGAGCCAGAACTGACTTGACAACAGCAGGTTTGGTTTTGGCTTTGCCAGAAATGCACCTCAGAACACTGGGAAAGTGGCTAGTCTACCTGTCTCACAACCCTGCCCGGATATTGCTGCTCTCAACCCAACTTCTGACAACTGTTGTGGACAGTGCGTGTAAAGATCACAGTATCCCGGAAACATTCGGGTGAAGACATTTTATCTTCTCAATTGAATATAAACCCACAGGCTTGAATAATCAAGTGAGGAGTGGAAGTCATACCCTTTAGAGGAAGACAAGCAGCCTCATAAGGAAAGAATTGTGTTGATGGAAGCCTGATGCACAGCGTAGGGTTTGCTTATGGCGTAAGGGTGTGTATAGGGAGTCATAGGGAAGAAGAGTTAATGTGTTGGACTTGTAGTGTTAGCGCAGACTACTGAACAGTAGTGTGGACAGCGAGAAGAAGGAACAAATCAGTCTTGGAAAAAATGCAGCTGGATGCTCCTTTGAAAAGAGGATGGTGAGACTTCAGTTTGCTCACTCTGAACGCATTATCAGGAAAGACCAATGGCTAGAAAAGGGCATCATGGCAGGTGAAATGGGGGGGTTGGTGACGGCAGCGGCAGCCCACAGTGGGGTGAACTGACATGGTGGCCAGAACAATGGACTCATGTATAACGAAGACCATGAAAGTGGTGCAAGACAGGGCAACATGTTGCTATCCATAGAGTCACCATGAGTTGGCTCCACCTTGATAGCGACTAATAATAACATCCCTCTAGGTTCAAGTTCTGCTTCCACCACTTACTAGCTGTGTGACCTTAGAAAAGTTACTTAACCTCTCTGTGCCTCAGTTTTCGCATCTGTTTAAAAAAAAATAGAGAAACAGTGAATTGGTGCATGTAAGGTACACTGAGCAGAGGAACATAGAAAAGTCCAGCTGTTGTTACAGAGGAGAGGATGGAAGGTAAGAAACTGAAGACAAGATGGGGGTGGAAGAAGAGGTTAAGGAGGCTGTAAGGACGGTCATGTGTAAGGAGGACTTAATTTGCAGGGGTGGCAGAGTGGAATGGGTTTGTGTGAGGATGAGCCAGTGGTGAGAGGGAGACTGGAGGAAAATGAGGGATGGGTATTGACAAAGTGAGGACCAGGGGGGCAAACGGCAAGACGTGCTCCTGGGCACAGGTGGAGCAGATAACCGGGCCACTGGGGGAGGACGGCATTCAGGAAGAGCAAGGTGGCTGCTAAGTTTAGAGCTGGGAGGAAGAGCTTTGAATATGCATGTGCTGTCCTCCTGCTGTGCCAAACAGCTTGATTTTTCCATCTTTCCTCATGGGGAGTCATGAATGGAGACAGAGTCAGCAAGAATCCCTGTACCTGTTCCTTCTAGGTTCAGGCCACTGGCTACCTCAGGCCATCTCCAGGGGCCAGAGAGGGGCTTTCCTTTCCCCTTGTGAGATGGAGCTACGTGTTTAGATAGAGACAGTAGGTCTGCTGGGAGCTGGGCATTTATTCCTTTTTGATTTAAACAAGGCCGGGTCTTCAGTCATAGCTTGTAGAAAACCAGAGGTGGAGAAGGGCCCTGATAATTTGCTTGCGTCCTCCCTGGAGCTTCCTCACTCCTTCCTGCCCTGTCCCTTCTCCCCTGCCTCTCTCTCCTTCCTCTTTTCCTCTCTACTCCTCTTCCCTGTTCCTTCTTTATTCCTCTCCCACAAATCTATATTCAGTTTCTGTCTTCCAAAAAGAAAAAGTGAGTAGGAGGACAAATTGTTTAAAAGCAATGCAGCTATTTTAACAAAATGCTTTTTCCTTTGAGTCAGTCCTAAGAAATTGGGGAAAAATCTAAGCCAGAATGAGGCAATCATAAAAATAATAATCATCCTGAAAAATAGATTATGGAATGGGGAACAGGAAGAAGCACAGGGGATGTGAAGGCCAGGTGCGTTAGGAACTGAAAGAAAAGTGTTTGATTAGAAGACCTGCAAGCCAGCAGGAAGACAGTGAACCATTTATTCCATCATCTGGATCAGAAGTCCATCCCCTGTCCTATATCTGGCTATGGGGGGTGTTTGGCTGATGGCTTGTGCAGACATGGTCTTTCAGATCTTGGCCCCTCTGGACCTGAGGCTCCTGCTCAGGTCAAGAAATACTTGTCTCTTGGATCTAAAGATCCTGGAGCTGTCAAGAAAGTATTTGAAGTCTCTTTGGAAGAGCCAGAATTTTAGCTTTAGGGTCAGCTCTGCCTCTAATTTACACCTTTTGGGGATCTCAGTTTCCTTCTTTACAGAATGACAGGATTGAACTAGCTGACCTCGCTGGCCCCCATTGCCATCCATTTGATTCTAACTCATGGCAACCCCATGCGTGGTAGAGTACAATTCTGCTCCACAGGGTTTTTCGGAAGCTGAGTTTTGGAAACAGATCACTAGGACTTTCTTCCAAGACACCTCTGGGTGAACTCAAACTTCCAACTTTTTGGTCAGTGGCCAACCATGTGAACTGTTTGCATTGCTCAGGGACATGGGATGACTGCAAACACTCTCCAGTTCCCAGTTTCCATTTCTGGTTCTCTTTAACCTTGCTGATTTATTTTGCAGGTGGTTAAGAGTGTGGACTTTGGAGCCACATTGCCTGCATTTGAATCTTGGCTCTAACAAGTTACTTGGAGGTCTCAGGGTCCTCAGTTTCCTCATCTGTAAAATGGATAGTAATAGGTCTGCTCATTCTGTTTTTACACGTCACTCAAGAAAGTCTATCAGAATGCATCTGAGTCTAGAACCTGTCCTAATTTATAAATACTGAAAGGTACTTCATATGCACACTTCAGAACTGACAGTGAAACATGTTTAGCAACTGAAATGCACTCATTGGTCTTCAGTGGTCCATTTCCTTTTCAGCCTGAGGATGCTGAGGAACAAAGAGACACAGCCACCTGCCCAACATAGCAAGTATCAAGGTGGATCTAGAAAGGCGAAGTTCTCACTCACTACCGGGTCTGGGTCTGGGATTCATACCAGAAACAATATAGATGGAAAAAACATCCTTGAGTAGAGAACTTTCCAATCCTCTTGCCTCTTGTCCTGGTAAATCTATTCCCCTCCATCCTGTTCCTCACCTCCAGAAATGTGTTTACATAGGAGGCTGCCCTTAACTTATCCTACCTTCTGAGAAACACTACTGCTTCTGAAAAGATGTCTTCTTCTCACCTTAGTGGCCTGCACCTTGCCACAGGTGAATCTAGGTAGCAAAACAGCTGCCCTTTGCTCATTGACGAGCTCTTAGACTCTATAGAGGCCATCAAAAGAGGGCAATAGATGGTCTCCCCTCCAGGTGGCTGGGCAAGCATCCCTTTGGTTTCGGACTGAGAAATTCCCTGAATTGGCCAGAGCAAAGGGACGTGGCACTATCCCTGCTGGTTGCAGAACTGCCTTGTGCTGGAGCCGCAGGGTTCCTGGCCACCATTCATTAACACTGCCCACAGGCTGAGGGAGAAGTCTGTCTGCTCCTGCGGGGCAGAAGGTCTGGGTTCCGGGGCACTGGAGGAGATAATTATCTTTCTAGCCAGAGGATGCTTGGCTAGGAGGTCAAGTGACTTGCTACACTCGAGAAATTCTGGGTGGATACTGATGATGAAGCCATAGTCTTAACGGCTGGTAGACTAAACAAATCAACATACTTTAAAAGCAGCATGATACAGTAAAAAGAACGAGTGGTTCAGGGCAAAGGACACCTGGAATTATACCCTGGTCCTGCCAGTTGTAAGTCCTGTGACAGTTTAGTTGGTAAAATGAGAAGAAAAACAATTTTTTGCCCTGTATATTTTTGCTGGGCTACTACAAAAATTAAAAGATCCCTGGGTCATGCAAATGGTTTGTGATCGTCCACTAACATAAAGGTTAATGGTTTGAACCCACCCCAGCAGTGCTGTGGAAGAAAGGCCTGGTGATGTGGTTCTGTAAATGTTATAGCCAAGAAAATCCTGTAGAAACTTTGGAGGTGACCCATATATCAATGTCCTCACTGTGGTGATAGTGTCATGAGAGTTTACACATATAAAAGCTTACCAAATTGTAAAAAAAGAAAGAAAACTCAATGGAGCAATTCTGCTTGTGCTGTGAACTGGAATCTACTCAATGACAACTTTTTTGATCAGAATTCAAGACTATATATAAAGGGACTTTGAGGTCTATAATGCACATCATTCATTCAAGTGACTGTTTACTAGGAACCCCGACGTGCAGTGGTTGAGAGTTACAGCAGCTGACCAAAAGGTTGACAGTTCAAATCCACCAGCTGCTCTTGGGAAACTGATAGGGCAGTTCTACTTTGTCCTATAGGGTTGCTATGAACTGGAATCAACTTGACTGCAGTGGGTTTGGGTTTGGTTTAGGTGCCAGGCACTGTGGATATAACAGTGAATTAGGTAGGCATGGAACCACTCTCATGTGTATGTGGTAGAGAAGACAGTAGCTTCTCAGGAGTACCCTCCAAAGGCCAAATCCTAGGCTTCCAGCTGCCAGCTTGGCAGGAAGTCCAGTCTTTCCTCGGGTCCTCTTTCCAAGTCTCCAGGTTCCTAGGGTCCAGTTGATCAGCTTTGCTTTCTCCAGACTTGCAGCTTGACTTGGATCCCAAATGTACCCCACCGGGAGGCTATGGTATGAGGTCTGATGATTAAGTCCACAAACTGAGTCGTTCTAAGTGTTCCATACCTCATTGATGAATATCACTATGGTCACATTTGAGTGCTCACATTGGGAAGCTATTCACCAACACCAACACCTAATCCATCCTGTAAAGCAATTTTGGAACTCTTTCTAGAATGGCCATTGTGCATGATGGCACAGTGGCAAGTTTACCAATTTAATTGTATAGTTGTCTGTGAGGGAGTTTTTCGCCAGTAAACACTTAACTGTATTGGAACACTCTCCCTACTCACCTCATCTGGCCCCCAATGACTTTTTCTTTACCTAAAGGGAAAGGAAATGTTGAAAGGAAGACATTTGGATGACATTCAGGACATCAAGGATAATACAATGACAGCTTTAATGGCCATTCCAGGAAAAGAATTCTAAAACTGCTTTGGAAGGTGGACTAGGTGCTGGGATTGGTGCCTAGCTTCCAAGGGCAGTACTTCGAAGAGGACCATAGTGATATTCTGCAATGAGGTATGGAGCAGTTTTCTAGGATGAGTTCACAAACTTAATTGACGGTCCTCGTGCGTCACGGTGGCCACGAAATGCTAGCTGGGAGTAAGCTTCCTCTTCACCAAGCCACCGGGCATACCTATGGACCAGAGAAACCCCAAACGCATCCCCAACTTGCTGCTACTAGAGCTGATGAATGCTAAGTCTCAGTTTCTGGGGTGAGTACAGTTTCACCAAGTTTCTGCGATCCCTTGAAGTGTGAATAATAAAAACAACCATTTATTGAGCATTATTGCTCTGAACATGTTTCATGTATTAACTCATTTAATCCTTAAAACAACTCTATGAGGTAAGTATTCAGATAGTTCCATTTTACAGATGAGGGAACTGAGGCTCAGGAAGGTTAAGTAGCCTCTTAGTCACAGATGGTGACAGAGACAGCATATGAACATAGACTATCTGGTTCCAGAGCCATCACCTTTAACTACCATGCTACATTGCCTCTAAAACATAACCAAAAACCAAACCCATTTCCATTCTGTCAATTTGGACTCACAACAATTTGGACTTTACGGCATAGCACAGAGCTGCTTTGTAGGGTTTCCAAGGAGTGCCTGGTAGATTTGATCTGCTCTTAACCACTACGCCACCAGGATTTCTTTATAGCCTCTAAGGGGAGGACAATTTTGCATGAAGCACGTCACACCAAAATAAGACCAGATTCTAAGAGACCTAATTCACACCAATGTCTTCCCCCCAGGAGGGTGTGGTCAAGAGAGCTCCCAGAATTCATCAGTCGCCAGGAGTCATCCCCATTCATTGACCTGCCAGGGCCCACCTTCATGGTGACTTCCCTTTGGTGGAGGTTGGCATCTCCATCCTGCCCCCGTTGGCTGAGCCAGTTTGCTCTGACAGATTCCATAGCTCTGCGTCTCAGTCCCTTTCTATACATCTGTCCTCTGAGCCCGCAGTTCTTCTGGAACTAAGTCTCAACTGTTTCTCTTGCAGGAAACAAAATTAAAGCTCTTCCCCACCAGACACCCAGTTGTGCACCAAAAATTAATCATTTATGATTGGGATAAGAGCTGTGAAGGTGTGGCGTGGCTGCTGTTCTCTCTGAGCAAAGTCGCCTGAGCCATCCTCCAGAAAGGAAGCTCTGGGCTTGCTATAGACGTCAACTCATCTTGAGGGTGTTCCCAGATCTACGGGCTCCTCTGAAATGCTCTCCCTTTCTTTCTCATGCTCTCCCCTTCTTTCTTTCCCTTCCTTCCCCACTTCTCTAGAGTGAATATTTTAAATGAATTAACCCTCTTCATTCCTTGGTGTTCACAACAACTGCTACTAGATCTGAATAACTTAATTGACTCTCTATTATGAAACCCAGGTGCTCGAGATATCACCAAGAGGGGGAAAAGGAGGAGTCTTGGGGCCTATGTGAGCCACAGAAAACCCAAAGACGTGATGCCCTGGGCCAGATGAGGCAGCATCTCAGTCTGGTCTGTGACAAGATCTGCATGGGCATCCCAGTGATGGAGGTGGTCCCCAGTCCTGGCCACATAGGGGATGACCTGGGCGAGTGCTTTAACGTGCCAATATCTGTCTCCTTCCTCCAGACCTGCTTGAACCGGAATCCTGGGCAACAGCTCGTTCTAAAGCTGCTTATGGAATTGTAGCGGGCACAAAGAGTGTCCTTACTTGCCGTCAATCCTGATTCATGACCACCCTGTATGTACAGAGCACAACTTCTCTATAGGGTTTGCTTGACTGTTGTCTTTATGGAAGCAGTTCACCAGGTCTTTCCCTCCACAGTACTGCCAGCTGGTTTTGAACTGCCAACCTTAAGGCTAATGGTGGAGTGCCAACCGTTTGTACTGGACAGGGCCTCCTTGTACCCTGAAAGTCAAAATTGAAACAAAGATCTCTCAACTTAGGCCTGTGATCGAGACCGGATGCTCAGCAGGCCGCACAGAGGCTTCACCCACTGGCTCACGAGTGTTTATCGAGAATCAGCTGTACACCAGGCGGGCTGTGGTGCCCTCCAGACTCAGCAGCCTGAGCAAACACAGAGCCACTCTTGGGCGAGAGCTTAGGCAGCTCAGCTGTGATGCTGCTTGTGGGCTCTGCATCTGACACCTCAGAGTCAGCTAAGGAAAGGGGCACAGAGAGGGGGACAGGGAGACACGGTGGGGAGAAGTCTCCCAGAGGTTCCAGGGTCTCTCCACTCACACACGAGCCACTGTTTTCTCCACCTCCTGGGGGTGGTCAGCACCAGAACCCTGGTTCAGCAAACGATCTCCTGGTCTTTTTCTAGTGGCCTTGGAAAGGAATGAGACTGGATCCTCCCCAAGGCTGCTTGCCGTGGTGAGCTGGAGTCAGGGCCTGCAGCCTAGGTGTGGAGGCCTGTTGTTTTCTCTTGTTTACACAGAAAAACAATGTAAACAACTTAGGGAATTCTAATGGGCAGCAGGGGTGAGGTCTCTGTTTTGCTGCAGAAGCAATATGTTATTCATTGCAGAAAACTTAAAAAGTAAAAACTCATTGGAAAGTAACAAGTAATAATTATTCTGGTATTTGCTCAGCCTGGAGGTAATTTCTACCAAGTGTTATATATTTACATTTTCTAGTCTATGTGGTTATTCTTTATTTTAACCAGAATGGGATTATACTGTGCATTTTTACACTTTTTTTATTTGCTAGACGTTATGATTATCCTTTCTACAGCAATAAGTGGTATACCGTTTTATCTAACAATTTAGATAGTATATGACTGTGCCAAAATTTAGCTAATCCCCTGTTACTAAGTCTTTAGGTTGCTTCCAATTAAAAACAGTTGGTCCGCACACACGTAAAACACACACACATAGCCTTGTAAATAAATCCTTGCACACATTCATAATAATTTCCCTAGTATGGAATCTCTGAGATGGAAATTGATGAATCAGAAGATAAGTATATAGGCTTTATTAGAAAATAGTCCTAGATTTATGGAAAAGATATCGAGTTTCCGTTTATCCCATACTCTATCTCCCCTATTGTTAAGATCTTATGTTATTGTCTTACTAACGAACCAACGCTGATACATTATTATTAAGCAAAGTGCATACTTTGTTAGGATTTCCTTTGTTTTTACATAACACCCTTTATGTTCCAGCACCATATCCGGGATATTATATCACACTGGGTTTTCATGGGTCCCTAGGCTCCTTTAGACTTCAGTGTTTCTCAGTTTTTCCTTGTTTTCCATGACCTTGACAGGCTAGAGGAGTCCTGGCCAGGTGTTTTGCAGACTTTTGCAGTCTTCCTCCCTCAAACCCATAACCCCAGTCCTGACTTTGGGTTTGACTGATGTTGTACTGTTGGTTAGATAGGTGTTAGGAGCCCTGGTGGCTGGTAGTTAAGAGCTCAGCTGCTAACCAAAAGCCGTACAGTACTGATCCACCAACCACCTCTTGAAAACCCCGAGTGGGCTGTTCTACTCTGTCCCATAGAGTCGCTATGAGTCAGAGTTGATTAGACAACAACAGGTTTGGTTGCATTTTGTTGTTGTTAGACTGGGGTTATGGGTTTGAGGGAGGAAGACTGCAAAGGTGAAGTGTCATTCTTATCAGAGGTACCTGCTATTAACATGACTTACCACAGTTGGTGCTGACTTTGTTCCCCTAGCTTAGGTGATAATATTTGTTGGGTTTCCATAGTGTTTGTTCTATTTTGGATGCAATTGCTGTCTGTACCCCTCACTTAAGGAGTGGGGAGTTATGCTCCACCTCCTTGGGGGCTGAATTCTTAAGTAGATGAGATTTGTCTCTCCTCTTCCATTTATGGAAACCCTGGTGGTTAAGTGCTACGTTTGCTAACCCAAAGGTCAGCAGTTCAAATCTGCCAGGTGCTCCTTGGAAAAGCTTTGGGGCAGTTCCACTCTGACCTATAGGGTCGCTATGAGTCGGACCCAACTCAAGGACAGCGGGTTTGGTTTGTTGGTTTGGTCTCCTGTTTACTTACTTATTCAATCATTTACTTAGATTGCCTTGTATGTAGATATTTATTTTATACTTTGGGTTGTGATTCAGTATTAACCAGTAAAATCTGTGGTTGATAAGTCAATTCTGACTCACGACAATCCCATGTGTATCAGAGTAGAACTATATGCTATAGATTTTTTGGAACTACACTGGCAGAACTTTCTTCCAAGGCACTTCTGGTAAACTTGAACCTCCAATCTTCCAGTTAACAGCTGAGCACATTAACTGTCTGTATCACCCAGGGACCCCAGTCCAATACTACATGATTTTTTTGCTCAAACTATTCCAGCATTGGCCACTGGGAGCTCTTCCAGCTGGCTCCTGTATCCCTTTGACATACTCCCATTGGTTTGTATTTTGAATACATTCCTGCTTTCTAAGGCTCCAAGATGCTGCAGGCTCATCTCATGTATTCCCTGCCCCAGCTCTAGAGGCAGTCATTTCTCCCAAGACCCCTGGTTCCTTCCATTTGAGAATGATTTAAAACATCAAGATCTGGCCACCACGTATGCTCATTGCTACCACGGTGGTGTTGTATCTGGGTTCTCTAAGAGGACAGAACTTAGAAATATGTGTATGCAAACTAACATATATAGATACGTCTAGAATTATTTCTATATTTATTCATTTGTACTCACATTAAGCTAAACCTGTGTTTGTACCAATAGCTCCAGTTCTAACCCAGCATTCCACAGTTTTAGTCTACTTTTCCTACTCCATAACGGATAAACATATTTGAATGGCTTTCAATTCATCCTGCCATATTGCCTTACATGAACTTTTGAATGTTTTTTTATTGTAAGGGAAGGGTTGCCCTGAACTGCTTGTCATCAATCCGACTTTATTTGATTGGTTGCACACACACGGGATGGAATGGCACATCAGGATAATGTCTCTCAGGCAAGATGAGAGTACTTAGAATCCCTTTGCCTGAAGAGATCAAAACCAAATGCCCTTGTGTGTGCAGTTCTCCCACTCTAAAAGCCAGAAACCACTAACATCAAAGAAGAACCCCAGGTGGAGTGCCATGGTTATTTCTATATGTTTATTTCTTGCTTCATAGAATTCTCTTTTGAGCTATGACTGAGGCCTTTTGATCTGAACTGCTTCCAAAGTGTTTTTAAGTCCCAGATAAAAGAAGTCAGACTTCAATTCCCAACTTGTGGGCCGTGGACCTCATGGTGCATGCAATCTGTAGACAGGGGTCCCAAATGTAGGTGCCTACAGGAAGCAGGTAAGTCACAAATAGACAAGAGAGCAGGTGGGGACTGTGGCAACTTAGAAATTGCTTTGGATCAGCAGCATTAAAAGAATGGGGGCTCCGTTGTTGCCAGCTCTTCTGCTTTTTCAGAGACCAGAAATCCAGATTTTTGTATCAGTGCCTGCAATTTTGGATATGATTGCCAATCTTTCTACAACACAGCCAACCACAATATGCTCTCTGGCAGGGTGCAACCTTCAGAAGGCCAGTTTGGAACCTTAGTATCTGTGCTCTCTCACTGGTAAAGCAAACACGGTAACTAAATTATACGGGAACCCATGAACATTTTTTCATGTTACAAAGAGATCCTGCTAACTAGAAAGTTGGGGTAGCATTGAGTCATTTTGTCTTGCAAAAACACTTTTGCTTCTTTTTTGGGTTGGTGAGTTTCTGTACAAGCTGGAATCTAAGTTTGAAGAAGGAAGACCAGACTTTAATAGACCATTGAAGGCAAGACAGCTGAAGTCAGTCAATGTCTGTATGCACTGTTGGGAGATGTGTGGTGTCCCATAGTCCAAATGGTCACAAAAAAAGTATGTGGGCAAGGGAGGGCTCTGCCAGCCCAGAGAAGCTGTGTCTCACAACCTCTGCAATTTTCCAAGTTTCCTTTGCTTTTCTGACTTACAACTCAATTTTCAAGGCTATGGGGACAGCTGAAGTCATCTTCCAAGGCAGAAAATGGGGCTGGGAAAAGTGCTATCCATCCAGCAGCATCAGGCTTCCAAACAAAACCATACTTCCTGTGGGCATCTCAGCATACTGCCTGTACTCTCTCACCCAAGAGAGCCACATTAATTGGCACCAAAGGAATGGAGGCATTAATGACCATTTTCTAGTTGTCCATTTTTCCAGTCCTCTGAGCTTCCCCATATCTGTGCTTGCTTTCTGCTCTCTGCAATAGACTAGGGTTTGAAGGTTGTTATCTGGGTGGGTGGAGTTGATCAAAACCAATCAAAAGATCTCAGTCATAGTTCAAAAGAGAATCCTATGAAGCAAGAAATAAACATATAGAAATAACCACGGCACTCCACCTGGGGTTCTTCTTTGATGTTAGTGGTTTCTGGTTCTCAGAGTGGGAGAACTGCACACACAAGGGCATTTGGTTTTGATCAACACCTGGGTGCTAACTGCAAGGTTGGCAGTTGGAATACACCCAAAGGCACCTTGAAAGAAAAGTTTGGCCGTCTAATTTTGAAAAATCAGCCATCGAAAACCCTGTGGAAACAATTCTACTCCAGCACACGCAGGGTCACCATCAGTTGGAATTGACTTAACAGCAATTGGTTTCACTGGTACTTCGGTGAGTTATTCCTCGTGGGATAGTTCTGAGTACCTCATGAGACAGGTAGGGAATATAGATCAAGGCCTTGGAGCCTGGAAGCTTCTAATGTTCCCCTGCCATGCCAACACTCAGACTCCCCAGGGCCTCAGAAAACATGGAAAGCAAGAGAGGTTACTCAGTCTTCTCTTTCATTCCACATCACTGGTCTTTCGGTTTCGACTTTTTTCTCCAATCCATTTGGCATATTGTATCCTACATACTCTTTTGAAGACATCCACAAGATTACATTTCTGCTTGAAATTCTCCAATAGCTTCTCATGGCTCTTACGAAAAACAAACAAACAAAAACACCTTTCTTATCATATCCAAAAACCTTGCTACTCAAAGTCTGGTCCTTGGATCAGCAGTATTGTATCACACAGGAGCTTGTTAGAACTGCAGTTTCCGAATCCAGCCTACTGAATTCAGAATCTGCATTTTAATAAAATGTTCTGGTAATTTGGATGCAAGTAAAAATTTGTGAAAGTCTGGGCTACAAGGCTTCACCCCAGGGATTCTCCCCCCAGGCTGCACCTCTAATTACCAGGGAGTTTTAACATATGCTCATGTCTGGGCCCTAGCCAGTGGTGGTGGGTTTTCAAAAAGCTACCGAAGTCGTTGTAAGGTACATCTGGGGCTGAACACAGGTGTTTTACATTGTCATGGAATGTGCCAAGACCTAGAGCTAGAAAACTAAAAGGGAAAAACATGCTGCTATTTCTCAAGCTGAAAGAACTGAAGAGAATATTCAAATCTTGAGTTGCAATACTGAAGGCTTCTATGGGAAAAATGTTAAACGATGTAGCGAGCATCAGAAGAAGATGAAAGGAATACTTAGAGTCAGTGTACCAAAAAGAATTGGTTGACAGTCATTCAGGAAGTAGCATGCTATCAAGATCTGACAGTACTGAAGGAAAAAATCCAAGCTGCACTGGAGACACAGGTTAAAAAACAAAAACAAACAAACAAACAAAAAAATAGGCTCCAGGAATTGATGGAATCCCAACTGAGATGTTTCAACAAATGGATGCCGTTCCGGAAGGGCTCACTCATCTGTGCCAAGAAATTTGGAAGACAGCTACCTGGCCAACAGATTGGAAGAGATCTGTATCTGTGCCCATATCAAAGAAAGGCAATCCAACAGAATGCAGACTATTTTTTTCTGTGATTAAGTGAAAGTATATAATCCAAATCAATTTTACATGCCTGCCTATCTGCAGATCTTTCTGCTCTCCTTGCCCCATGACAGCACACTCCTCCTTTTCATTCTGTATTTGTAGTATCCTCTTAACAAGCTCCTGTCCCCTTCTCTCTACCCTCTCCTCTTCCATCTAGAAAGAGACCAGTAGGATAGCCTCCCATAAATGCATAGGACCATAAGGTACACACACCATATGGTCACATTGTGGCCCAGAGTCCAGTCCATTTTTGTCTGAAGAGTGGACCTCAGTGGTGTTTTCTGGTCAGGGGCAGCAGCAAGCAGGAGAATGCACAAATTTTTGAGCAAACATCATTAATATTACATACAAGTAAAATTTTGCTGAAGAGCTTTCAAAAGTAATTGTAGCAGTTCATAGACAAGGAACTGCTAGAAACTCAAGCTGCATTCAGAAGAAGATATGGAACAATGGATAAGACTGTTGATGTCAGATGGATCTTGGCTGAAAGCAGAAAATACTAGAAAAATGCTTACCTGTGTTTTATTGATTATGCAAAGGCATTGGGCTGTGTGGATCATAACAAATTATGGATAACATTGTGAAGAATTAGAATTCCAGGACACTCAACTGTGCTCAGGAGGAACCTGTGCATAGACAAAGAGATAGTTGTTTAAACAGAACAAAGGGATACTATGTAGTTTAAAATTAGGAAGAGTACCTGTCAGGCTTGTATCCTTTCATTGTGTTTATTTAATCTGTATGCTGAGCAAGTAATATGAGAAACTGGACTATATACAGAAGAACAGGACATCATGTATGAAAGAAGACTCACCTATGCAGAAGACACAGACTTCCTTGCTGAAAATGAAGAGTATTTGAAGCACTTACTGCTGAAGCCAAAAGACTACAAACTTCAGATGGACTACACCTCAACATAAAGAAAACAAAAATCCTCACAACTGGACCAATAAGCAGCATCATGATAAACAGAGAAAAAATGGGAGTTGTCAAGGTTTTCAATTTACATGGGTTGACAATCAACACCCATGGAAACAACAGTCAAGAAATCAAACAATGTATTGCATTGGGCAAATCTGTTGCCAAAGACCTCCTTCAAAGTGTTACAAAGCAAAGATGTCGCTTTAAGGACTACGGTGTGCTTGATCCAAGCCATGGTGTTTTCATTTGCCTTATATGCATGCAAAAACTGTTCAATGAATAAAGAAGACCTAAGAAGAATCGATGCCCCTGAATAACAATGTTGACAAAGAATATGAAATATACCACGGAATGCCAAAAAGAAGAAACAAGTCCGTCTTGGAAGAAGTAACAGCCAGAATACTCCATAGAAATGAAGAAAGTGAAGCTTTGTCTCATGTACTTTGGACATGTTATGAAGAGAGAACAGTCCTTGGAGAAGACATCATGCTCGGTAAAGCAGAGGGTCACTGAAAAAGAGGAAGACCCTCTAGGTGATGAATTGACACAGTAGCAGCAACAGTGTGCTGGAGGCAGGGTTTTGTTCTGCTGCACATAGAGTCACTGGGAGTCGAAAGTGACTGCAGGGCATCTAACAAGAACAACGTGCCTGCTCCCAACCAGTAGGTTTTTTAAAGCTTCCTTAGTGGCCATAAGGTGCACTTAGGGCTGAACAAAGCTACTTGGCATCGTACGTCCCTTGCTTGCCTCTCCAACTTCCTTTCCTTCCACCCTCGCACCTCACTGCTCAAGCCAGGCTGGACTTTTGTTCTGGCTCTAGCAAACTCTTAGGTCCTTAACCTTCGCATTTCTACTGGCTAGAAAGCACTTCTTACAGTGGTTGGCTTCTTCTTATCTGTTAGATGAGACATCAAGGTGTTGGGAGACCTTCCCTTACCTTAGGCCAGGCCCGTCTCCCATCAGCACGGCATCCCATGTCTTGACTTTGTTTCCTTCCTAGTATTTATTTCTGCCAGCAGATATTTTGTTTCATGTTTGTTTGTTTATAGATTCGCTGTTTTCCTTACCTAGAATTTTAGTTCCGTGAAGGCAGACTGTGGGCTTTAGTTACCAGCAGACTTGGATGAATAGTAGCTCAACTAAACAGGGAAAAAAATGTAAATAATAATAATCATACTGAGGGGAGATAGAGACAGACAAAAGTTTTTCTAAAACAAGATTTGATATTTCCAAAGTTCATCAAAATAGTCATCATGGAAAAAAAAATGATAATTTGCAGGACTTCTTTATGCTTCTGTTAAGAGTATGTTTTTTGTTTATTTATTTTTTTTATAGACACAGAAAAAGGTACATTATTATTTTGACACCTACCAACATCCATTAGTGTTGAGTTGATTCAGACTCATGGCGACCCCATGTGTTTTGGAGTTGCTACTACTCAGACAGCCCTGTTACCCATTCACCTTGGTTTTGCTCCCCTAGTGTGTTCAATGGCTGTGGCCTTTCAGAAGCAGATAGCCAGGCCTTTCTTCAAAGGCGCCACTGGTTGAATTCAAACTGCCAACCTTTTGGTTAGAAGTCAAGCGTTTAAAGGTCTGAGCTACCAAGGACTTGCTTTTAAAAAACCCTTAAACCTAACCTGTTGCTGATGGGTGAATTGCAACTCATAATGACCTTCCAGGGTGGAGTAGAACTGCCCCATAGGGTTTTCAAGGAGCTCCTGGCAGATTCAAACTGTCGACCTTTCGGTTAGCAGCTGTAGGTCTTAACTACTGTGGCACCAGGGCTCTTTTGAACACTTAGAGCTTAAAAAACATGTTTCAACTTTTCAAAGTATAACATACATACAGAGAAATACACAACCCATAGACATACAGCTCCATAAAGTTTCATAAGCTGAACAGCCCCATGTAACCTGCACCCACCTCAAGAAGTGGCCCCTGACAGGCCCCAGAAGCCTCTCTTGAGCTCTGAACTCATGACAACCAGGCCTGACAGTGCACTAACCTGACTTCTAATGGCAGACTTTTTCTTTTAAGGTTTTAATCTGACATTGTTCTCTCAGTGGACCTGTAACTAGAGCTGTCCCCGGCAAATACTAGATGCTGAATTCACAGATGTTGAGTGAATGCATTGGCTAGTTCCTGAATTAATCTCCTCCAGTAATCTCCATGCATATCCTTTCTGGAAGATCCATAGATTGTGGTTCCCAGAGGCTGAACTGTTCGACTTGAGCAAAGGGGGTGTAGGGGAGAGATGAGACCGGCTTTCAGCTGACCCCAGCCTCCTCTCAGATCCATGGCAACTGGGTGGCAATTTTACCAGGTCTGGTTGGCTTGAGGCTTTTGATGACACCATCTGAGTGTGCTATCTTTGGTCCCTGCTCCTGGTGTGGTTCCTCCAGCCAGGTCACAGCACTCCATGAAATGGCAGAAATTATCACACGATGGCCTTTTCTTGAAACTGCTTTTTCCCTGCTCTTTGGGATTCTTTGAGTTGACTGGGGCTTATAGTTAGCTCTATGAAGTCCAGGGTTCCTATTCTTCTTTCTGGGCTTTTCTTTGTTTTCCCTCTGGCTACTGAGTTAGCCTTGGTGAGCAAGGTGAGGACACTGAACAGCAGTGTCCCATGCAGAAAGCTAGGAAGCCACAGTTTCCTGTGCAGCAGGAGAGTAGTGTAAGGGAAGGGGCAGTATTGGGGCGCTGACCCCAAAAGACAGGACCACCTGACGGTCTGCAGTCTCTTGTTCCCTAAGAGAAAAAAAAAGAAAAGAAAAAGAAAAAACAATTCAGCTGCACTGGACTTGATTTAGACTCATAGCAACCTTATAGGTCAGAGTAAAACTGTTCCTTTGAGTTTACAAGGAGCATCTGGCAGATTTGAACCGCTAACCTTTTAGTTAGCAGATGTAGCAATTAATCCACTATGCCACCAGGACTTCCCTCTCCTTCCCTACTATTAGCAACTATTAGCTAACTATTAACACCTATTAACAACGACATTTCTCTATTTTGCATCTGCCTCAGCTTTGTACTTTGCCTGCACGGCCAGCACCTACAGCTTCTTCACATCGTATTGTGAGAAGTTTTCCTGACACTCCCTAAATGCTCCTAACTGGGCCCCCCCATTGCAAAGACCTTAATTTGTATGAGTTATGATTATCTCTCTCACATACACATAACCAACCCATTGCTGCTGAGTTGATTTCAGATTCATAGTGACCCTGGGGGACAGAGTAGAATTGCTTCACGTGGCTTCTAAGGAGCAGCTGGTGGATTCAAGTGGATGACCTTTTGGTTAACAGCTGAGCTCTTAACCACTGTACCACCAGGGATCTGTGCTAGCCCAGGAGTGATCACAATAGTTGTAACACAGCCAAGCCCTGTGGAAGACCTTCACCGGCACCCCCTTGATCAGCCCTCACCCCAGTCCTAGGAAGCCCCTCCTGGCCTCATCTGCATCTGAAAGATGGAGAGGGTTGACTGACCCCAGGTCCCTCAGTAAGTGGCAGAGTCAGAATTGGCACCTTGGTCTATTTGAAATGGGTGATAAAGCCTGGAGTGTACCTCTTTGGCCATCATTCCATTAGCTGCAAGGATTGTGCCTGCTGTTGGCTCGCAGCTGAGTCCCTCCCTGGAAATGGCCTTCATCAGAAAGAAGCTGTCTTGATCAAAATCACACACTCTTCCCAATGACATCCACACCCAACAGCTGGTCATGCAGATAGGAGTACAGTGGAGTCAGCTCCGAGTGTCAGCGCTAAACCGTGCTCTGTATCTCTGCAACGTGTGCAGTTACAGCACTTGAACAAAGGAGAAAGGACCAAAGAATAAGCACAAATAATATTTAGTGCCTAAAATGGACTAGAAGGCACAGGCGGTTCAGTGATAGTTATTCTTGCCTTTCGTGCAGGAGGCCAGAGCTTGATTCCTTGTCAATCTGCCTCATGTGCAGCCACTGTCCCTCCATCAGCAGAGGCTGCGTGTTACCATGATGCTGAGCAGGTTTCACTGGAGTTTCCAGACTGAGACAGACTAAAAAGAAAGACCTGGTGATCTTCTTCTAAAAATCAGCTAGTGGAAACCTGTGGATCACAAATGTCTGATCCTGTTGTGCACGGGATCACCATGAGATGAAGGTCAACTAGGTGGCAGCTGACAAGATGTTTTCCCATACTTTATATCTTTAGCTAAGAAGGCTGGTGGTGCAGGGGCTAAGTGCTCGCCTTCTAACTGGAAGATGGTAAAGCTGTAAGCCTTGGAAACATCATGGAACAATTCTACTCTGTCCTAGGAAGTCTGACAAGTTCACGAGCTCATCCAAGAAAAAGTGCTACATACTTCATTGCTGAATATCACTATAGTCACCTTTGAAGTGCTCCCCCTTGGGAAGCTTTGCACCGACACCAGCACCTAGTCCACCTTTCAAGGCAATTTTGGAACTCTTTTTCTGGAATGGCCATCAGAGCTGTCATTGTATTACCCTTGATGTCCAGAATGTCATCACAAAGTCTTCCTTTCAATATTTTCTTTATCTTTGGGTAGAGAAAAAAGTCACTGGGGGCCAGGTCAGGTGAGTAGGGAGAGTGCTCCAATACAGTTATTTATTTACTGGCTAAAACCTCCCTCATAGGCAGTGCTGTGTGAGTTGGTGCATTGCCATGATGCAAGAGCCATGTGGTGTTGGGGAAAAGTTCCGGTTGTTTTCATACAACTTTTTCAAGCAGCTTTTTCAGCACTTGCAAATAGTAAACTTAGCTAACTGTGCAGTTGGTACAAATTCATAAACAACAATCCCTGTGATATCAAAAAAAGGTTAGCAACACTGTTTTGACTCTTGATTTGGACTGACGGAACTTTTTCAGGCATGGACAATTGACAGACTACCATACTGCACTTTGAAGCTTTGTTTCAGGGTCGTATTGGCAGAGCCATGTTTCATCACCAGTAATAACACAGCCCAAAACATCATCTTGCCTCTCCAAAATGTCTTGGCAAACTTCAACTCTTCTTTGCTTTTGTTCATCAGTGAGCTCCTTTGGGATCATTTTTGCACATACCTTTCTCATGCCAAGATTTTCAGTAAAGATCTCCTGACTGTTTCTCTATCAGTGTTTACTTGGTTTGCTATTGCTTCTCACAGTCAGCTGACCATTTTGACGTACAAGTTGATGAATTTTTGGAATGTTTCTGTCAGTTCTGCTCATTACTGGATGCCCTGACCTCTCTTTATCATAGGCATTGTCCCCATGAACTTGGACTAACCTGTCCCTGATTTCACTTCCACTCTTGCCAAGTTTAACAGAAATTTAATGTTTGTTCATTGCTCTAATTCAACCTCTGACATTCTCACAGTGGCACAGAGAAACATGAAACAACGATAATGAATGCCACTCAGGAAGACACTGCCACATATCGACACAACCACAGCTGTGAGACACTGATACACCAAGGTTATGAAACCTTACAGAGTTCTTTGTACGTTGCTGCCAATGTAAGCGCATGGTGGTGAATTCACAAACTTCATTGTCAGACCTCAAGGTCTCTACCAGTCAGAATCAACTCGGTGGCAACAGAATGTCTTTTACTGCCAACAGGGAGATAGAGAGGCTCAGAGAGGTTAAGTAACTTGCCCGAGGTCACCACAGCAAGTAAGTGTCAGAGCAGGGATTCAGATTCAGGTGTTCTTATGCCATTTACAGCAGCTTTACTCTCTACACAGAACTATGGGCCATGAAAAGTTTTCAGCATGAGGGAACCACCAGGTAAGCTTCTAGCTAGGGTTGTGACCTCCTGGCAGGAAACGCCATCCTCATCTGTCTTGGTTTTACATGCAGTTCCTAGCATAATTCCTGTTGAGTGAGCAGATAAATTATAGTTCTCATACTTTCCCACTGGGGTGCCTGGTGCCTGTTGGGACTGGGTAGAAACAGTATAAGAACATGCTGTGTAAATAATGATTTTACCACAAAGTCGAATGATCTTATTAAAGAGTAAATCAGATCATTCCCCATCATGAGAAGGTGAGAAGGGCCTCTCCGAGGAGGTGACACTTGAGCTGAGACTTGACTAGAAAGATGAATGGATCCATCTCAGAATATGGAGGAAGTGCATCCCAGGCAGCATGTGCTAAGGCCCTGAGGCAGGAAAGAAATTGCATGTGTGCAGCTGGTATGACCAATGAAGCAGAGCAGTAGGAGATGAGGGCTAGAAGATAGGCAGGAGTCAGATCATGAAGGGCCTCATAGTACTTGCTGAGGACTTCAGGTGTCATTCTAAATGTGATGGGAAGCCATTGCCATGTTTCAAAGCAGGGAGTGATGTAAACAACTTTCTTTGTAAACTGTCACTATGGAAAGGAACAAGCAATACCAGAAACAGAACCATGTAGGAGGTTACTGGCACCATTTAGGTAAGAGGTGATGGTGACTTAGGCCAGTGTAAGGAAGAAAAGCATTCCAAATGAGGACATATTTTAGACACTGAGTTGATTCTGCTGACAAATTGGATATTGAGGAGTAAGGAAAAATAGGTCAAGAAGTCAACTTTTCTGCCATAAGAAACCAAAGTCATTGCCTTTAAGTCGATTATGACTCGTAGCAACCTTATGGGACAGAGCAGACCTGTCCCATAGGGTTTCCAAGGAGCAGCTGGTGGATCTGAACTGCTGACCTTTTGGTTAGTGGCCAAGCTCTTAACCACTGCACCATCAGGGAAGATCCAGTAATGAAAATAACTATGATTTGACAATGTTTACTATGTGCCTGGCACTGCTCCAAACACTGTGCACACATTAACTCATTTAATCTCACAAAAATCCTCTGAGATAAGTATTGTTGTTGTCCCATTGTCCAGGTGGGTAAAACTGAGACAGAGAGAGGTTAAGTAATTTGCCCAAGGTCATCTAGGTAGCAGGCAATGGTGTTGGGATTTGAACCCAGGCAGCTTGTCTCCAGAGTCCATACACTAGATTGCCACAAAAGAGTAATATTCCCAAAGCATGAAGGCTCTCCTAGGTCTCCTCTCCTGCCCTGAGCTGCTTGGTCAGAAGGCAGAGCCTTTATTATGCAGATCAGCTGAATGGGCTATTCTCCTGAAGGCGTCTGAGCTCTGCTGGAAGTTGAATCCTCCAGGAAGTAGCCCTGAAGAAGATAAATGCCAGGGAATCTTTAATGTCTTGCTTCATGGGCCAGCTCTCCAGCATGGGCAAAGGAAGCCAGGTCCTCAGAGCATTCTCCAGCTGTTCCTATTTTCTGCGTTGAGAAGCAATGAACCAGCTGTAGCACCCTTCAGTTCTCCCTTTTGACCACTGTACTGGAAAAAGTTACAAGCCAAAGCTCCGTAGCTAGATTACCTGGGTTTGAATCTTCACTCTGCCACTTATACTCTCTCTGTGATGTGAGGTAAGTTATTTGGCCTCTCCGTGTCTCAATTTACCCATCTGTGAAATGGGTACAATGTTAGTACCTATCCATTTGGGGTTATTGTGAGTTTACATACAAAAACATTCTTTTAAAAGGTCCCTAGCAATTCCAAATGCCTTCTAAGTATTTGCAAAATAAGTAAAATTACTGTGTGAGAGAACCCAGAGTAGATGAAATGCTTTTCCAAGGCAGGACTAGTGTCCATGGACCTGGGTGTTTCTTGTCATAACCAATCACCATGTCTGTCCCTGGACCTGAAGCCTCTGGGGATGATCTGGAGAAGTGCTAAAGTCAGCCTTCATCAATTTGCTCTAGATGAGAAGTCAGAGGCAACCAGGAAGAGTGATGGAGCTAAACATTTGCAGCTGTGCTGTGTTGTATTAGGAAAGAAAGAAACACAACCTGCTATGGTTTACACTGGAGGCTGTGGTCTCCTGGCTGGGAAGACGCAGGTCTAAAAAGATGAGTGTGGACCTAGCCTACAGGAAGACTCTACGCAGATTTCTCACAAACCCCTCCAGTTCTAAAAATAAAACAAAAAGGAAATCCATTGCTACTGAGTAGATTCCAAGTCATAGCAACCCTATAGGACAGAGTAGTACTAACTGCCCTGTAGAGTTTCCAAGCAGCACCCGGTGGATTTGAGCTGCCGACCTTTTGGTTAGCACCCATAGCTCTTAACCACCTCTGGTTCTACTTACCCATAACTGAGCTCAGTATCTCCCTGCTTCCCAACCTCCCTCCCTGCCCTGGTGAATTGCATAACAAAGAGGAGTATAGTGCAAGGAGGTCCCTGAGTGACACAAACACTTTGCATTGGACTGGTAGCTGAAAGGCTGGAGGTTCAAACCCACCTAGAGGCAGTGCACAAGAAAAGAGCTGGTGGTTTGCTCCTGTAAAAGTTACAGCCAAGAAAACCCTGTGGAGCAGTTCTACCCCGTAACACATGGAGTCGCCATGAGTAGGGATTAATTGACTTTATTGTACAGAACCACACTATAGTGCTAGAAGTGCGAAGTTCAGAGCTAGAATACAGGGCTGTAGTCAAGCTCTGCTACTTGTCAGCTCTGCTTCCTTGCACAAGTAACTTATTCTCTCTGTGCCTCAGTTTTCTAGCTGATAAAAAATTGGACAATAAAACCATTCTGGAAGCCAACCCTCCAGGCAACAATTGGACTAGACCAGAAGACATAAAATGATACTGGTGAAGAGTATCCTTCATGGCTTAATTGGTCCATTAGACTAACTGGGCAGTGGCTGTCCAGAGGCGAGATGATTGGATGGACACGGGAAACACAGAGTGGAGAGAAATGTGTCGTCACATTGTAGGGAGAGCAACTAGGGTCACAGAACAACATGTAAGTTTGTATGACACATTGTGTCAACTTCCACTTAAAGCACAATAAAAATATGGGTAATGTTTTAGTCATCTGGTACTGCTCTAACAGAAATACCACCGGTGGATGGTTTTAACAAGAAAAGTTTATTTTTATACAGTCAGGAGGCTACAAGTCTAAATGCAGAGTGTCCACTCCAGGGGAAGCTTTTCCTTTGTTGGCTCTGGAGGAAGGTCCTTGTGTTGTACCAGTCTTTGGTCAGGGAGCATCTTGGCATAGGAATCTCAGGTCTAAAACACGTGCTCTACTGCTGGTGCTTCTTGCTTGATGGCGTGAGGTTCCCAAATCTCTGCTTGCTTCCTTCCCCTTTTATCTTCTGTAGGATGAAAGGATAAAAGATGATATAAGCCACACTCCAGGGAAACTCTATCAGTAAAGGTGTTGCAGTCCTACCCTAATGCTCTTTTAACATAATTGTCCTATTAGTCACAAGCAGATATTAAGATTTATAGCATAGGAAAATCACAAAATATTGGGAATGATGGCCCAACCAAATGGCTACACACATTTTGGGGAGGACACAGTTCCATCTGTGACAGGCAATAATTTTATGTATCTTATGGTATTGTTGTAAGGATCAAATGAAATTATGATCCTTGCAATAACAGCAATCACGGTGTGTACAACAATTTGCCCATTTTTCAATAGCAATAGCTAAAACATCTACTATCCTAAGAACTTGACATACATGAGCTCATTTATTCCCCACAACAGAACTCTGAAATAAGCCCGATGATGAACTCCAGTTTTGCAGTGAGAGAAAGGAGACTCAGAGAGGTGAAGTGACTCACTCAAGGTCTCACAGGTGGACCAAACAGGGCAAGAATTTGAACCCAGGCACTCTGGCTCCAGACTCAAGACTCTTCACTTCCTACACTAAATTTTTCTCAAGAATGCTACTGCACTTTTATATTTTTAAAATCTTTGCTTTGCTACCCTCTTCAAGAGTAATAAAAAACACAGAACTGACCTGAAAGACATAGTTAGCATGTCGCATAATACTCCAAAACACAGCCTCTTCCCAAATATGCCTCACATGGGGTGCTGGCATCCCAAACAAAACAAAAATGCAAAGCCCTTGTTTTAACAATGATGAAGAATTTCAAGACAGTGAGAGCAGAGTTGAGCATTAAACCAAGCCCAGTGCCCTGTGCAATTCCATAATTCTTTCTTTCATGAAGCCAGCCTTGATGCTCAGGTATGGATCTCCTCAGCCCAATGGCCAGGTGACCAGGACCCCACCCCTGTTGCCTGGAGATGTGAGTGGCCTTGAACTTCTGCCCCAGTGCACCATGATGCAACAAAGGTAGGAAACCCTATCTCCAGGGATGACTCAACAGAGCAGACTCTTCCTTAGTCTCTAGCACGTCTGAGATGAAGCCCAGTTCTTTTCCCCAGGACTTATCAGCCGTCAAGATGTTCCGCGTGTGTGGGCTGCCACAGCCCTCACGGTATAGATATATATGTCCCCATGTTCCCACCGACTCCCCGGCAGACATGTGGCAGCTTCCTTCTGAAACTGCAAGTTCTCCAAGGACTCGAGCCTCCTCCGCTGCCGCCCCCCAGCCACACGCCCTCGTTTCCATGCCTTCCTGGAGCCCCTTACAATCAGGAAACCCACAAAGGCGATGGGGGTGGAGAATAGGAGCTGTGGGCTTTGAGCATTATGGTGTTTGAGAAGCCAGAGTCCCTGAGTTTGCAAGGCTGCCAGGCCTTGGTCCTGTGTGCAGAGAAGCTGCTGTTCCTGCAGGAGATGTTTAACTTCATCTGGGTTCTTAGGGAAGCTCTAGAATGTGAGAGTGGCCCTGCGCACTTGAAGGACCAAAGATTGCTCCTCTACTGGCACGCCCTATGCCATCTCTAACTCAGCATTGTCAGCCTCTGCTCATCAGTGCTCAGAATTATTTTTGGAAAGCCATTTATTCAATAAGTATTCATTGAGCACTTACCCTGGGCCAGGCAACACTCTCATAGTGCTGACTCGCTTTGAATGGTCCACCAATAATTACCCTTCTCTGCACCTCATCTGCTCCTTCTGAGACAAAGGGTCTTTTCTGAGTCCCAGGAAGGGGCAGATGTTTGGATGTGTCAGGTGTACCTGCTCTGCTGTCAGAGCACCCCTGTCACATTAGTTCTGTCTGCACTAATCATCGCCTTCCCTTTCGTCATCATCTCTATCAACTGCTCTCACCAAGCTCACGGGCATCTGTGGGTGGGGCCAATAGTTGAGGCCCTCTGCTGCTGGCTGAGACGTTGGTGGTTTGACTCTGCTTAGAGGCACTTTGGACAAAAGCCCTACAGTTCTGCTTCCAGATGGTCACAGCCATAAAACCCTATGGAGCAGTTCTACTCTGAGCGCACGGGGTCATTGTGAGTTAGAACTGACTCAGCAACTCTTTTGTTTTGGGTGGCGCAAACAATTCCTCACCTGCTAACCAAGAGACTGGTGGTTTGAATCTACCCAGAGGTGCCCCGGAAGAAAGGTCTGGCAATCTGTTACTGAAAACATCAGCCACTGAAAACTCCATAGAGTGACTTTCTCCTCTGACACCTGGGATCATTGTGGTTTGAGATTGACTTGCTAGCAGCTGGTTTGGTTATCTGAGCACATACTATGTGGCAAGGAGTCCGCTACGTGCTTCTCAGACATTATCTCATTTAATGCTACGCAAACCTAGGGGCTTACTATTCTCATCCATAGTCTCCAGAGAAGGAAACGGGAGTTCTAAGAGATAAAGTAAGCTGCCTGAGGTACCATAGCCTGGGAACCTGACTGGGGCAGTGACATTTGGGGGCCTCTAGGAAGCCTTTGGACCTCACCCATCCAGCAGCGCATCAGGAGCAGGCATGGCCTTCCTTTCTCACCTCCTCTCCCAACCCCTGCAGCAGTCCTAGGTCTGACACAGCTGGGCTTGGCCAGCTCCTGACACCTGTCCTGTGTCCCCCACATCAAAGTCCAGGCTGAGGGCTGGGTTTGGCCTCTCTTTCAAGGCCCAGCCCTAATGCACCGGCTCTCTGGGAGCACTGAGAGCCTGGGCATCCACTATGGCTCTGAAAGTGAATTCACTCTTCCATGCTGTGTTCTTTCTCCCGTGATACAAAAGCTCCCTCGGGAAGGTCACGGCCTGCTTCGCTGCACCCCCACAGAGCCAGAACGGAGTGGGCAGCCATGTCGCTCACTGGGGCATCAAGTGATTGATCCATCTGTGGCTACACTGTGCTCTGGGCGCCTCCCCAGACCTCCCCGCAGCAGCCCCAGCTGGGGTACCCCAAGGCTTGACGCCACCAACAGCAGCCCCTGAGCCCCCCGTCTCAGTCAAGGTTGCGCCTTGGCAGCTCTTGGCTCCTGCGGAGTAAGTGACATAGGTCTGCCTAGTTTGTCTGGCATCGCCCAAGGTGTAATCAACCAGCTGCCCTGAAGTCAATTCTGACTCATGGTGACCCCATATATGTTAGAGTAGAACTCTGCTCCATTGGATTCTTTGATGGCTGAGACCTTTGAGAGGTGGATCACCAGGCCTTTCTTCCTAAGTGCCCCTAGGTGGATTCAAATCACCAACCTTTAGTAGTTGTGCAGCACTTAACCATCTGCATGATCCAGGGACTCCCCAGCCCAAAGTATGGGGGCCCCATATGGAGCAAAAACAGACCTGATTTCAAATACCAGCTGGGCTACTTGGCTTGGTCACCCTTTGGAAATTTACTTCACTTCCCGGAGCTGCAGTGTCCTCACTACTGACACATGGATAAAAGCAGACAGGAGATAACAGAACAGTGGAAATATCTACTGCAGCATTGAAGACATGCAAGTCACAACAAGTAGGGTCAGCTTCCCAGACTGGAACCAGAGACTCCTGGGAATGAAGGAGTCCCACCAGTACCCACCAGCCTGCATGATAGCCACCTTCACCATTACGGCCCACACATCTTCTGTCCCAAGGACATGCTGTCTTAGGCTGGGTTCTCTAAGGAAGCAAAATCAGTGCAGTGAATAAATATAGAGATTTATATAAAGACAGTGGCTCATGTGGTTGTAGAGGCTGGAAAGTCCCAAGTCTGTGGTTCAGGCTGGAGGCGTCTCCTGATTCCTGTAGCTGCAGGGGCTGGTGAAGCTAAGATTGGAAGGTCAGATAGCGGGCCTCTGGCTCACAGGCAGTGGAGGCTGACGAATCCCAAGACTGGCTGGTAAGACGGTAGGTAAGAGCTAGCTCAAGTCCCAAGAACCAGAGGCTAGATGAACAGAAGTCAGATGCAGGATCCAGAGTAAGCAAAAACTAGTGAGCCTTGCAAGAAAGTCCACCTATACAGGATGCAGGCCACACCCTCAAGGAAACACCTTTTCAACTGATTGGCTGCTCACAACAGATCTCATCATTGAGGTGATTACGTTACATCAGATCTTGTTACGGGGGTGGTTACATCATTAAAAAGTTGCCAGATTACATCATAATGGCCAAACCACTGAGGATCGTGGCCCAGCCAAGCTGACACACCACCTTAACCATCACATATGCTAACGGCTTTATTGAAATCTTCTCATTGAATTAGCCATTCCAATTTTGCCATCAAGGAAACTGAAGCTTAAACATACTAATTTGACTGAAGTTATACAGGTGAGAAGAAGCAGAAGCAGGTTTGAACTTGAAGTTGAGTGATTCCCACTCCTAAGCTCTTGACCAGAGTCTTCAGATGTTGCAAATGGTTGATTGAAAGGTGGGAAGTTCAAGCCAATCCAGAGGTGCCTCAGAAGAAAGACCTGGGAATTTAATTCCACAAAATCAGCCACTGAGAACTCCATGGAACACAGTTCTACTCTGACACACATGAGGTCACCATGAGCTGGAGTTGAATTGATGGCAAAGGAAAAAAGAAAAGCTCTTAACTCCAGTGTTCTGCTGCTGGGCTGGCTCTCTCTAAGGCCATCAAACCCCTCTGCATCTCTAACAGACGCGGATGGCAAGAAGGAGGTGAATGTGTCCTTCAGCCAGCTCCAGGGATGGCAGGTAGGGCTGCAGGAGCCACTGTTCACAGGGATTATGAAATGTGAAGCCCAGGAAGGCTGTTTCAGAGAAGAAGCCACATTGTACAAGGCCACGAATCTCTCATTTCTGCTCAGGCCACAGGGGCAGGTCCCAGAAAAGCCAATCTGGAGAGAACACAGTGTTGCTTTCACACCTTGAGTGTTTGGAAGCCTGGAGGGACCACACTTCCTCCTCCACCTGGGCAGGGAAGTCTCTGTTTGCGTAGGGGGCAGCAGCAGCTGTAAGAAGGTGGGGAGCTCCCTCATGGCACTCCTGGGACAACTAGCATTGTAAAGGAGGTGGTGTGAACAAATCTACTTGAAAGATATACAGCCAGAATCCTCCTTAAAAGCCATGATGGCATGACTTCATCTCACATACTTCAGACGTGTTACGAGGAGGGACTGGGCCCTGAAGAAGGACATTATGCTTTGTGGAGTTAGCCACCAAGGAAGACTTTCCAGGAGATGGATTGACACAGTAGCTGTAGTGACTGTGAGGATGACACAGGACCTGGCAGCATCACACTGTGGTACAGTCTTTCTTTGAGTCAGAACTAACTGAACGGCACCTAACAATAACAGGGTGGTGTGCAGAAAAGAAAGACCTGGAACCACCAGCAGCACCAGCATCTCTTGGAAGCTAGTTTGAAATGCAGAAACTCAGGTCCCCTCCCAGACCTGCTAAGCCAGAATCTTCAGGGCTGTGGCCCAGGAATCTCCATTTAAGAAGTCCTACAGGTGGTTCCATGTTCCCTGTCCTGGGCTGTGTTCTCTACAGAAGCAAAACCACATACATGGAGAGAGATTTATATTGAGGAAATGATGCACACAGTTGTGAAGGCTGGAAGATCCAAGTCGGCGGGTCAGGCTGGAGGCTTCTCCCAACTCTGACAGCTACAGGGGCTGGTGAGCCCAAGATTGGAACAACAGAAAACAGGCCTCTGGCTCTGAATGCAGAGGCTGACAAATCCCAAGATCAGCATGTAAACTGCTAGTTCAAGTCCCAAAACCCAGAGGTCAGGTGAACAGGAGCCAACTGCAGGATCCTGAGTGGTGAGCAAAAGTTCTTTCCAGAAAGCCCACCTGTCTCGGATGCAATCCACATCCCCAAGGAAAGTCCCTTTCAACTAGTTGGTTACACAGAGTGGATCTCATCAAGGAGGTGATCACCTCATTATATAACTGCCAAACTACTTCATACTTACCAAACCGCTGAGGGTCATTGCCCAGCCAAACTGACACATAATCTTAATCATCATACCTTCTGAGTTTGAGAAGCACTGACTGAGGAAAGGAGCTCCAGTGGCACAGTGCTTAAAGCTCTTGGCTGCTAACCACAAGGTCTGTGGTTCGAACCTACCAGCTGCTCCAAGGAAAGAGACACGTGGCAGTGGGCTTCCATAAAGATTACAGCCTTGGAAACCCCGTGGGGCAGTCCTATCCAGGTTCTGTAGGGTTCCTAGGACTCAGAGTCAACTCTACAGTAATAGGTTTGGTTTGGTTTCTGCGCTTAAGCAGGGTACATGAGCTAACATCTCCAGCTCTGAGCTTTTGCAGTTGTTGGGCACCATGCCCAGGATGCTTGTGTCTGGTTCTTCATGTGGCTGGTTTGTGGTCAGTACCTGGCCTCAGCTCAGACGTCTTCTTCCCTGAGAGGCTTCCCTAACCTCCCTCTGTGACTGTCTTGGCATCTTATTTCCTTCATTGCACACAGTGACAATCTTGCTCCTTTTCTGTCTCCTATAGTGAAAAAGAGCAGGGGCTTTTTCCATCTAATGTGCCTCTGCTTCCCTGGACGCTTAGCATGTATTAAGCATTCAGTGTATATATATATATGTATTTGTGTGTGTGTGTGTGTAGCGAAAACATACACACTAAAGCATATGCCAATGCAACGTCCGCATCTGCCACTCAGTGACATTGATTACTTTTTTCAAGTTGTGACATCATTATTATTGCCCTTTTCCAAAATTTTCCATCACTATTAATGTAAGTTCAGTGTCCTCCCCAAGCAAAATCTTCCCATTTCCTCCTCCCTTCTATATCTGGTAAAACTCAAAAACCTGTTGTAGTTGAGCCAGTTCTGACTCACAGTGACCCTAGAGGACAAATGAGAACTGCCCCATAGAGTTTCCAAGGAGCAGGTAGTGGATTCAAACTGCCAACATTTTGCTTAGCGGCTGAGGTAACTATTAACATTTTTCAGTTTCTAATGTATTTACTTATTTCATACAAGTGAGGTCTCACAATATTTGTACTTTTGCAACAGACTTGTTTCACTCAGCCTGATGTTTTTGAGGCTCACCTGTGTTGTGGTGTGTATCAGAACTGCATTTCTCTTTACACTGCGTAGTATTCCATGGTGTGTGTATATCACGTCATATTTATCCATTTACCTGCTGATGGACATTTCAGTTATTTCTAGCTTTCAGCTCTTGCAAGCAGAGCTGCAGAGAACACTGGCATACGGGTTCTGTTTGCCTCCCAGTGTTCACTCCTTCTAAGTATACACCCTAGATTGGGATTGTTGGGTCATACAAGGACTGACAGCTAAGTTCACAAACTATCTCATTGCTGAAGATCACTACGATCACCTTTGAAGTACTCCCATTGGGAAACTATGCACCAATGCCAGTGCCTAGTCTATCCTTCAAAGTAATTTTGGAACTCTTTTTCTGGAGTGGCCATCAGAGCTGTCATTGTATTACCCTTGACATCCTCGGTATCATCAAAATGTCTTCCTTTCAGTATTTCCTTTCTCTTTGGGTAAAGAGTCATTGGGGGTGGGATCAGGTGAGTAGGGAAAATGTTCCCAAACTGTTGTTTACTGGCTAAAAACTCCCTCACAGACAACTACACAATTAAGTTTGCAAATTTGCCTCTGCCACAGTGTCCATTCCAGAGAGTTCCAAAATTGCTTTGAATGGTGGGCTAGATACTGCTGTTGGTGTCTAACTTCCCAAGGGGAGTAGTTGGAAGGTGACCATAGTGATACTCAGCTATGAGGCATGTAGCACTCACAACAATTAAGTTCAAATTTTGAAGGAACTGCCAAATTGTTTTCTGCAGTGGCTGCACAATTTCATGTTCCCACCAGCAATGACAAAAAAGTGATGGAAACAGTTTGTTGACAAGGAACTGCCAGAAATTCAAGCTGGATTCAAAAGAGAATGTGGGACCAAGGGTATCACTGCTGATGTCAGATGGATCTTGGCTGAAAGCAGAGAATACCAGAAAGATGTTTACCTGTGTTTCATTGACTATGCAAAGGCATTTGACTGGGTGAATCATAACAAATTAAGGCTAGCATTATGGAGAATGGGAATTCTGGAACACGTAATTGTGCTTTTTAATGAATCTGTATATGGATCAAGAGGCAGTCAAGCGAACAGAACAAGGGGATACTGCATGGTTGAAAGTCAAAAAGGTATGCTTCAGGGTTGTATCCTTTCACCATACCTTTTCAATCTGTATGCCAAGCAAATAGTCTGAGAAGCTGCATTATACGCAGGAGAACAAGGCATCAGGATTGGAGGACAACTCATTAGCAACCTGCATTAGGCAGACAACATCACCTTACCTGCTGGAAGTGAAGATTTGAAACACTTACCAATGAAGAGCAAGGATCACAGCCTTCAGTATGGATTGCTCCTCAACATTAAGAAAATAAAAATCCTTACAACTGGACCAGTAAGCAACATCATCATAAATGGAGAAAGGATTGAGGTTGTCAAGGATTTCGTTTTACTTGGATTCACAATCAATGCCCATGGAAACAGCAGTTAAGAAATCAAAAGATGCATTGTACTGGAAAATCTGCTGCAAAGGATTTCTTTAAAGTATTCAAAAGTAAAGATGTCACCTTGAAGACTAAAGTGTGCCTGATCCAAGCTGTGGTATTTTCAGTCATATCATATGTATGTGAAAGCTGAACCATGAACAAAGAAGACAGAGGAAGAATTGATGCCTTCAAATTGTGGTGCTGGAGAAGATTGTTGAATGTACCACGGACTGCTACAAGAACAAACATATCTCTTCTGTAAGTACAACCAGAGTGCTCCTTGGAAGCAAAGATGGCAAGACTGCATCTTACATACTTTAGACTTGTTGTCAGGAAGGATCAGTCCCTGGAGAAGGACATCATGCTTGGTAGAGTGGAGGGTCAGTGAAAAAGAGGAAGACCCTCAATGAGATGGACTCAATGGCCGCAACAATTGCCTTAAGCATAAAAACGATTGTGGACATGGAGCAAGACTGGGCAGTGCTTTGTTCCGTTGTGCACAGGGCCACTGTGAGTCAGAACTGACTCAACGGTACCTAACAACAACAAACAACAACCAGTAATGGATGAGGGTTGCAGTTTCTCTACAATCTGGCCAACACCTGTGGTTTTCTGGGTTTTTTTTTTGGTTGCTGTTGAATAAATGAATGAGCAAATGCCAGCTTCCTGCCTAGTGCTCAATCCATAGATCTCTGCCCTCTACCTAAATTGGCTGGTTAAACTGTTGGTATTGTTAGCTTCTGTCAAGTTGGGCCCTGTTTCTGGTGAACCCACACACTGTGCTACAAAATCTTGACCAGTCCTGTACCATCCCCATGATTAATTGCAGATTGGACCACTGGTATCAAGAGTTTTCACTAGCTGATTCTTTTGAGAAGTAGATTACTAGGCTTTTTTTCCTAGTCTCCTTATTTTGTCAACGGCACTTGGCTTGGCCTTTAGTTTGGAAGTTCCACTGAAACCTGTTTAACATCATAGCAATATGCAAGCCCCCAATGACAGATACATGGTGGCTGTGTATGACGTGTGTTAGGTGGCATCAAACCCAGGTCTCCTGCATGGAAGTTGAGAATTCTACCACCGAGTAACACTGGTCTGAGGTTTTACGGCTCAGGAACAATTTTCCTGTTACAGGTGTGGGTGGAGCGGCTTTGGACACATCCTGGCTGCTGGGATCAGGGGAAGGACTGCTGTTAATGGGCCTAGAAAAATCTGTGCCGCCACCCAGGCTTGAAAGACAGTGGGGGTTAATTAGCCCCTTCTTCTACCAGACCAGTACAGGACAGCTCTGATGGCAGGGGGTTCCCAATGCTTTGGGTGGCACCTGCCACAAATGCTGTGTGGTATCCGGACATGGCATTAAACAGCATCTCACTACATGGCGAGAAAGCTATTTCCTTTTCAATTCACAGTACCTTGCTGGAATTTAATAACATTGTTTTGTTTTCACTGTACTTATTTTTATAACCGCCTTCTATTTCTGGCCAGTGGTACCAGCTTTCCATTTACAGCTGGGTTATGAAGTTCCTTTTCAAAGAAATTTAAGTTAAAGAAAAGTGAGTTGACTTAAAGAGAAATACTGGACAAGTACAAAAACACATGATCAAATACATGGAGAAAGATGTGAAGGTTGGGAACACAGGTTGTTGTAGTCATGGTGGCATGGGCCCCCTGTCCCTATATCTCACGGAGGGTGCTTGTACTCAGACGTGTTTCAGAATTCAGAATGTTTTGGCTTTCATAAAGGCCACAGGGTGCATTTGCCAGCTCTGGGGCAGCACCCTGTCATCAAATGCATTAATCATTCTGCAGCAAAACTTATAAAGAGGCACAACAAGTGAGAGAGCTAAAGACGAGGAGTAGTCAAGGCAGCTCAGTGCAAGCTTTGCTGCTGAATGAGCTCACCAGATGACCTCTCGGCTTTGCTGCCAAGTAACTACAGTAAACTGCAGTGATATTCAGCAGGGAAGTAGGTAGTACTCTTTCTAGGATGAGTTCACGAACTTAACTGGCAGACCTTGTCATGTTGTTGTTAGTTGCCATTGAGTTGATTCCAACTCACGGCTACGTAGGGTTTTCTTGGCTGTAATCTTAATGGAAGCAGATTACCAGGCTTCTTCTTCCGTGGCACTGCTGGGTGGGTTCAAAGCACCAACCTCCAGGTTAGCAGCTAAACATGAACCATGCAAATTAATGAGCACTTTCATGAGCCAGGCATCATCCATATGCTTAATTTATTTGATTTTATTGAATCCTCACAACTATATTAAGAGTTAAATACTATGATTATTCCCATTTTCCAGACTAGGGAACTGAGGCTTCAAGCAATTAAGTCACTTGCCAAGGTTAAAAAGCTAGTACAATGCTAGAGCCTGGATTCAAAGAGGACAGACTGGCTGCAGATTCTGAGCACTGGAAGAAGGCAGTGAAGGGCCTAGGATGTGACACAGCCACCACAACCCCACCCTGTCTGTGCTCAGCTGAGGACTTCCACTCGCCTGTTGTTGTTGTACCATCAAATCAATTCCAACTCACGGTGAACCCAGCTGACAGTCAGAAGTGCTCTCTAGGGTTGCGTGGGATGCAGTCTTTAGGGAAGCAGATCATCAAGTCCCTTCCTCCCATGGAGCTGCTGATGGGTTCACACCACCAATCTTTGGATTACCAGCTGAACACTTAACCATCGTGCCACCAGTGCTCCTTCTCACTCTCCTACTTGGATGGAAACTCTCCCATCAGCATCATTTCTTAGGTGTGGAAGAGGGGACCCTGATGTCCGGGGATCCAAGTGAAACACAGCCCTGAAAGCACCTGTGAGCAGCTTTGTGATCTCATTAACACTTCAGAGGAACCGCAGGTCACCCCAGGGTACTCGCCAGAAACTGCCAAGCCAAGCTGCGAACTTGGAGGCTGCAGTTTCTCTTAGCCTTCTGACCTGCCTCCTCCCCGGTGCCAACACACTCTTCATTGCCTCTTTTTTTTCCCTTCAGTTACCACTCATAGTAAGCATGCAAACCCTGTGCCAGGCAGTGTGGAGCTAATCATTTTCATGTATATATGAAATTATAGATATATGAAAATATGTAATTTCTTATATTGTACTTCTGTTTTTAGAACATTTGAAAATTTGAAACATATGGAAAAGAGAGCCCAAAATGTAAACCTCACTCATAATCTACTTTAAAATATACAGAGTAAAAAGTGAAAGTCCCCCATTCTGCCATTCTCATCCCACTCCCACCCACAAAGGTAACCACTGTTGAAAACAACCTGCCCAACTTTTTCTAGGCTTATAGACCTATCTATGTCTATGTCCACATCCATGACTATGTCTACGTCTACATCTAAATCTGATCTACCTATATTACTATCAATCTATGAGTAACCTATGTACAGTTGCTCAGGTGTTACAGTGATCAATGCCTGGAACCAACATTCACATCCACTGCTTTATAAACCACTCACACATGTTTCCTGCCTTACAAAAAAAATGAGATGAGGACCCTAATATTCATCTGAGCATTATTCATAGTCACAAAAGGGGAAAATAGCTTGCGTCCACAAACAGATGAAAGGACAAACAAAATATAGTACATCGATAAAACACGACATTATTCAGCCATAAAGAGAAATGATATCTTGACATGCGTTACGACATGGATAAACTCTGACAGCACTACAATGAATTAAGTGAGTCAGACACAAAAGGATGAACATTGTCTCGTCCCCTCCCTATGAAATAGGTCAGGTGGCAAGCTAGAGACTTCCGGTAGCTCATGCGACTGAGGGAGGCTGGTCACTTCAAAGTCTGCAGGTCAATGGCAGGCTAGAGACCTCTCCAGGACTGCATCCCAAGATCCACAGCTCAGGTAATGGGAAGAACGCAGAAGTGAGAAAGAGAAGAATCTACTTATAGTCTGGGGGCAGACCATACGCTAAGGACACTACTCTTTTGACAGTTGATTGATTACATTAGATTACGTTATAGAACCCCCTCCCCAAAAAAGCAAACCCAGTGCTGTTGAGTCGATTCTGACTCATAGTGACACTACAGACATTACATTACAGATCAGCAACTAGTCTAGTGTTTGGCCGAATTACTGGGAATCATTACTTAGCCAAACTGACAAATAAAATTAACGATTACACGGTGGGTGTACCTGGCCTGGGTCATCTTGCGTCCATGCTGATACCTGCTAAGACGGTCTTATCTCCCGGGGCAAAGGAAAGGATCAAGATGGACATAGAACCAAGGAGTGGGGAACATCAGGATAGTTACTGACCTTAAAACACTTAAAACCTGTCTCTCTCAGTAACTCAGCTTTTCCCCATGCTGAGTTCCAGATGCCAGACCCCTCAGTGGGGGCGTGACAGGCTGGGAATGTTTGCTGAGTGTGAGCCTTGCCCATACCAATGAGTCATCCTCCCGGAGAGTGGTGCTCGGTGCTATGCCTGTGCTGTGGCCAGTGATCCACCACGTACTAGTCACCTTATACCCATGATCTTGTCTGATGCTCAGGGCAGGCCCTTAAGGTATAAAAGGGAAAGCTATTGATGCTTACTTCACAGACATGGCAACCAGAACCTGGAGTGCTTAGGTGCATTGCCAGGACTCACAGAAATGGGCTCAGGGCAAAACTGGGACTGGGAGACAGACTTCTTTGCTCTAGAGTCCACCACTGGTCTCCCATGGGCAATTTTTCAGATAATTGCTGGACTGGTGGTGAGAGATCGAATCCCAGTGACATCATTTGAGACCCTGGATCCAGTCATGCCTGAATCAGATCGCTCCTTGGTCATTTTGGTTAACTACCTTGAGGTGCCAATGCTGAATCCAGTCCTTTCAGTAGGGAACACACTCATTAATTTATACAAAAAATACTTTTTGTGTGAAAGGAGTAGAAGCTCTGGATTCTGAAAGATGGGGCCCACATTTGGTGAAATAAAATGATACAATAAGGATACCAGCACTAGAGGACTCCCTGAGACTATCTCCCTAAGACATTCTTCAAATGTCAAACCAAAACTATTCCCTGAGATCATCTTTTAGTGAAATAACAAGGTGGCACACAAAATAAAGGCTATTAGCCATGACTACGGCACTCCACTAAAAAACATCTGTGTGAGACCAGAAGGTCAACAGTTACTCTAAAGCAAAGATGAGAAGATAACGCAGCAGGGAAACTAGAGTGTTGGAAAAGGAACAACCAGAAAGTAATTAAGAGAATGCTGACACATTGTCAAAAGTGTAACTAATGTCACTGAACAATTTGTGTAAAAGTTTCAAATGGAAACCTAATTTTCTGGAAACACTTTTATCAAATCAAATAGGATCAAAAAGGAAAAATCTGAAGTTAAATTTTAAAACCAAAGCAAAGGAGGAGTGTTGAAATTGGGGAATAAAGTTGTGGAGACAAAGAAGGGAAGACGCTGAGACTGTGACAAGGCTGAGAACTCACACCCACAGATAGCTCCCGGAGGGACTTGGGATCCGTGAAGGCTTGGGAGCGCCTGGTTCTATCGTGGATGGTATCACCTTGAGTCAAGGGGCCAGCTCAGTGGGAGCCAACAACAGCAACAGTGGGTACGAAGCACTGTACAAGGTGTCTGAGATACTAAAGTACTTCTGGTGAAAAAAATCAGAAAATAAATGTTTTAGTCAGCTAGGGCTGCTCTAACAGAAATACCACAGAGTGGATGGCTTTAATAAAGGCAAGCTTATTCTTACATAGTCTGGTAGGCTGCAAATGCCATATTCAGGGTGTCCGCTCCAGGGGAAGGCTTTCCCCTTGTTGGCTCTGGGGGAAAGTCTGGTATCGCATCAGTCTCTGTCCAGGGAGCATCTTGGCGCAGGAACCTCAGGTCTGAAGGACGCGCTCTTCCCCCGGTGCTGCTTTCTTGATGGTACGAGGTTCCCAATTCTCTACCTGCTTCTCTGTCCTTTTATCTCTCATAGGATGAAAGTATTAAAGGTGGGTCAAGCCATACTCCAGGGAAACTCCCTTTACAGTGGAGCAGGGAGGTGATCATATGAAGGGATTTACGGCCCCACCCTAATCCTTTAACATACAGCATAGGAAAACCACAAAACAGAGAACAGTCACAAGATACTGGGAATCATGGCCCAGCCACATGGCTACACATATTTTTGGGGGGAACCCAAGTCAATCTACGACAATAAACAAGGCAATAAATACAAGTAAGATCATTAGCACATTCACCTGGAATCATAAAGTCTTAGGATGTAAATAGATGTGGATGTGTTCTGGATGTAACTGGTTGTGTGCAAGGGAGGCAGGGACCTGAATGCTAGCAAGGAGCCAGCCCCATCAAGGCCTGGGAGTGCTCCAGACAGTGAGAGCCGCAAATGCCAAGGCCTGTGAGCCATGAACAAGGTGTGTCTGAGGAACTAAGAGGAAGCCAGTGCACATAGAGCCATAGTTCTCAACTACCTGCAGGTTAGACTCACCAAGGGTTGTTTTTGTTGTTGTTAGGTGCTGTCAAGTCAGTTCTGATTCCTACCCTATGTGCAACAGAATAAAACACTGTCTGGCCCTGTGCCACGTCACAATCATTACATTTGAGCCCACCATGGCAGCCAATGAGTCAAGCCAGCTCAGTGAAGATCTTCCCCTTTTCCGCGGACCCTCTACTTTACCAGGCATGATGTTCTCCTCCAGGGCCTGATCCCTCCTGACATTGTATCCATAGTATGCAGGATACAGGCTCTCCATCCTTGCTTCTAAGGAACATTCTTGTTATACTTCCTCCAAGATGGATCTGTTCTCTCCTTTGGCAGTCCACAGTATAGTCAGTATTCCTTGCCAACGCCACAATTCAAAGGCGTTGATTCTTCCTCAGTTTTCCTTACTCATTGTCCAGATTTCGTAAGTTTTCCTTAGTCATTGAACCACATATTGGTTCAATTGTGAGGATGTTTGTTTTCTAGATGTTCAGGTGCCCTCCATATTGGGAAGCTTCTGAAAAAGGCTGGTGCCTAGGCCCACATCCAGAAATTCCGAGTCAGCTGCTCTGGGGTGGGACCCAGGTCTGGGCAGGTGCTGTGGTCAGCCAGGATTGAGAAGCCCTGGCTGCTGGAATCCTGGTCTGAAGACCACCACTACCAGCAGCAGCAGCAGCCTTGCCCGGGAGCTGGTTAGAAATCTCAGAAGGGGCAGATTCTCAGGTCCCACCCCAGACTTACAGATTTAGAATCATGATTTTAACAATGCAGAATATGTGCACTTAACAGGTACAGACCCACATGTATGTGAAAGTTCCAGAAGGGCCGACTGATGGCATCATCCAGACTGAAGGGGGTGAGTGAGACAAAGGGAGCCTAGACATGAGGAGAGAGGCCAAATGCTAGAGGGCCTATACCAGCGAAAACAGTTGTCATTGGGTCACTTCCGACTCACGACAGTACCATGTATGTCACAGCAGAACTAAGCTCCAGAGGGTTTTCAGTAGCTGATTTTTCAGAAGTAGATCACTTGCCACGCATTTCTTCCAATGTGTATTAACCATTGGTACCACCCAGGGACTCCAGAGGGCTGTGTCAGGCCATAGTTTTATTCCAAGTGCTATACAGGCAGTAACACATCACACAACCATACAAACACAAGAACACACACACTCACCACCAAACTTGCCTAGAGTCACATCCGTACACAGCACCACAGGTCCCACATTTGTGTATGGGCACCAAGGACTCATCTACATCCTTTGTTATTCAGAAACATACTTGCCTCCACCTCTCATACCTCCTAGGTACACCCACCACCCTCTGCTCAAGTCTTCACACACACTCCACCCCTCAGACACGCCCCACCCAGAGGCACACCCTACCACACCCCCATCATTTCACAGTCTGCAAAGACGCTAGTGGCTCAGGGGGCAAGAAGAATGTGGATCTGCCAGATGAGATCCCAGCACCGGTTTTCTGCCCCTGCCCAGAGTTGGAGGGCCACTCTGAATGCAGGCAGACAGCACACGGTTAGAGGAAGGCAGAGGCAGCGGCCGTTTACCTCGCAGAACGAAGCCCCGTTGTGGTGTTGGCTCAAAACAGCAGAACTATTCCTGGGTGTCAGGTGCAGTTAATGGTTGCCGTGGCAACCGCCCATGCTTAATGAATAGAAAGAGAGTAAAAGAGGCTGGATAAATGTCAGAGCTGAGATGGATTTGCTTGGGCGCAAACCTGTTAGTGCTGGGCTGAGCTGACCAATGAGGGTTGAAATAAGCAAGCTAAGGTGGATGGGAGCAGATCCAGGGGCCTCTGACTCCCCTTTCTCCAGTCGATACAGTCAGAGGAACCCGAAATATCACGAAATGTGGCGCTCTCTGTAGACCATTATGCACAGGCTCAGTTTTGTGGGTTGAGTCTGCACCTATTTATGGAGTTTACAATGGGTATAATCCTGAGCCCTGGTCTCCCCAGAGTGATGAAATGCCAAATTTTTCCAATTTTACTTTTCTGGATTAATTTTTGAAAGTTGCACCAGTAAAAATAACTTTTTGAACGGCCAGTCTCCATACTCCGCATCGCTGCTCACAAGGGCTAGACAACAAATGGCGACCGGAAGTGAGACCTAGGTGGAAAGATGCCTGCTGGGTGTTCTTCCGGTTTGTGGGTGTGCGGCTGACTGCAAGGGAGCTGCATTTGGAGAAGTGTCAAAATCTGTTTGTATCTTCAATGTGCAGACCACGGCCAAGCAGTGGGCTTACTCTGCACTCGCCAGCTAGGCCCCAAGCTTGGGAGTGTTTCAGGTTGAGATATTGGAAGATTTCAAGCGTGTCTCCTAAAGCTTCAGCCCGACATTTTTTTTCTTTAAGAGGGTTTAACAAAACCCCCAAAGCCACCCTGTTATCTAGTCAAAGTCTCAAATACTCCTAGAGGTCAAGTGCTGGTGGATGTTGTGGTGGCACGCTGTGTTGATGTGCTGTCCAAGGTTATGAAGGCATCCTCAATGCAGAGCTGAAAGAACTGGCTGGCACTCAGAATATGACTCTCAGATTCTGGTGGGCGTTACCATCCCGGAGGTATCAGCTACAAGTGCAGGTCCTTTGGGCCCCAGCCACAAAGACTCTAATTCAGGACATTCTCTATGAGCTCCAGTAATGCACAGTTATTTTTTATCTAACTGTTGTTGTCTGCCATGAAGTCGATTCCGACTCATAGCAACCCAGGAAATTCTTACGTAGGTGGGTCCAATTTTGGCAGCTGCCTCTGGAGGTTAACAGCAGCAGAGACTAGGGGGCCACAGACATGGCCCTTGCTCTCCTCTAACCTGCTCCACAGAGCCCCTCACAGCCACAAAAGCCTCCATGATCTGGACCTCGAATGAGTTCTCGACTTCTTTTAATGCCTAGCAGTGCAGGAATGGAGACCCTGGTTGCCTAGTGGTTAAGTACTACAGCTGCTAACTAAAAGTTGTAAGTTCAAATCTACCAGGTGCTCCTTGGAAACTCTATGAGGCAAGTCTATTCAGCATTTGGAATCAACTCAGCAGCAATGAGTTTTAATTTAGGAATAAGAAGACTCTTGGAAGCTCTAAAACCTAAAAAGGTCACACAATCACCCCATCCTCATATATAATCCAACCTTAAAATGACACACTAAGCTATTAAATAAGAAAGAGCAATGAACTTTTTATTTTTTTCAAATAATTCAAATAAAAAATATTTGCAGTATCAAGTAATTTTCAACTCCCATTCATTCTCTATCTTTCTTCCCCTGCTTTGCTGGTGCCCCAAGCTCATGATTATTCTGCCTAATTGGTTAATCCTGCACCACTGTCTATGGGGACCAAGTACTATGCTGGGTGTCAGAGGCACAAAGATGAAGTCGAAGATGCCCTGTCTTCTAGGCTGATGAGCTGGTCTCTGATCTCTGGTCCAGGCTAGAGCTTGGTCTTTGGAATGAACCAGCTCTTGGCTGAGCTCTTGGCCCTGTTCTCCAGCACTGCCCAGGACCTGGGCTCTGGTCTGGGCTGGTGTTCCAGTTGTTCCAGTTGACCAGGAAAAGCATTTTACCCCAGGCCTCCTTAACTCACATAGTGGTCATGTCAAACAAAGTGTTCAACACTAACTACTTCAGATGTAAACCAGACCTGATTATTGGGTACAGAACAGGTAACCCAATAGCCCATGCATCTCAGTTACAGTTCTCATCTTCAGTCATATGTCAGGACACACCCTAGACTGGGCATCTGCTTCAGGATGGATGTGTTTGAAGTCTGGTTTCATTGATGCTATGCTCCCACCCCACAGTTGTTTCTTCAAAAGGCTCAAGGTGGCTTTCAGTGATTCCTTTTATTCATGACCCTCCACAAACCCCAACCATCCAAAACTCCAAATCAAATTGTTCCTCATGTGCTGAAAGCCCCCCAAAAGTGTAGAGCACACGCCTTGTCAACTTGTGACCATGGCCTATGAGGGTCCCCACGAAACTGTACTGGAGAGTCTTCTTTCCACTCTCTCTGCTTCAGCTGCCCTGGACTTTTTCTGGTTCCTGAAACATACTAAGTTTCATCCTTCCTTGAGAACACAGCACATGTGTTCCCTCTGCCCAAAATGTTCTCCCCAAGTCTTCTCATGCATGGTTTCCTTTGGTTAGTTAGGCCATCTTCTCAGAAAGACCTTCCCAGTCCACCCAGTCACATGAAGTCCACCACTCCATCACTCGCAATCTCCAGGTTGTATTATTTTCACAACACTTATCATTATCCATCAGAAGAAAGGCCTGGCAACCTACTTTGGAAAAATCAGCCATTGAAAACCTTCTGAAGCACAGTTTGATGCTGACTCACATGAAGTTTCCATGCATCAGAATCCAACTCAGAGACAACTGGTGCTGGTATCACTGTCTGAAATTTCCTTTCTCTTTTCACTGATACATTTGCTTCATTTATTTATTTGTTCACATCCCTCCTCCATAGTAAAAATAGCCTTGAGATCCAGAATGTAGCCTGTTTTGTTCTCTAATAAATTCCAAGTATCCAAGACAGTGCTAACACAAAGTAGGAACCTCAGCAGACATATGTTGAACCAAAGAATGAGTCAAGGTATCCACCACCAGAGTTCTGTTACGTCAGAAGAGGATGTTAATTTCTCACTAACTCTCTCACTCCTAGGAAGTTAGAAGCAGTGATCCATAAATACTAGATATCCCTAGTGCTTCATCTTGCTCAAAGAGACCAAGTTTATTTAGTTCAGGATCCTCATTATCTGTGAATATATTACCCAAATCCCGGAATACCCAGACAAGGTTGCATGGACAAGCAAAGGCTGTCTTCATATGGAAATGTGCCTTAATGACCTGCCCATTTATGAAACTAGTCCCTACCCTTCAACAGTGCCCCCACCCTCTACATAATGCTTTGAATCCGCTTTCGGAGGTGTCTGTGTCTGGCAGCCTTGCTCTAATTGTCAGCTGTTGTCAACATGTGACAAGACAATGCAAATACGAGGCAAAATGATTGCAAAATGAGATTGTGTATCTAGCATAATATGCAAGATTTCATAAAAGGGATGTTGGCAGGGTGTTGGAAAGCTGATGGAGGCTGGCACACCACAGACAAACGAAAGCCTGGCAGAAGGAGACAAGCTAACAATGGGAGAAGAGAAAATCGACAAGAAAGATGACACGATAGGCGCATCAAACAACTTGAATGTCAAAGGATTACAACAGACCCTTGAGAAAATTGATGACGTGGTCAAATATTTTTTGCATAAGTGACCCGCTTTATGATCCTGGCCTGAAAGTCAAGTGGGAATTGAAGGATTTCCTATCAGAACATCCTGGATTTTATCAGAAAAATGATGCCTTCCAGAATTGAAATGGATTACTTTTTTATTCACCCTAGTGCATAGTTAGAAAAGATAAGAAAACAATAAATGTATTGTCCCATGTCATCATTTCAGTTTTGAGATAAAGTTGGAAGTACATCTTTAGACTTCATTATTTAGCATGAACTAATAACCCACTGCCTTAGAGTCAGGTCTGACTCACAGCAACCCTAGAAGTCAGACCAGAAGTGCTTCATAGTGTTTCCAAGGAGCACCTGCAGGATTTGAACTGCCTGTCTTTCATTTTGCAGATGTAGCACTTAACCCACTATGCCACCAGGGTTTCCAATAGTCCTGATGAAATTCTGGTGGCCCAGTGGCTAAGTGCTACAGCTGCTAACAAAACAGTCAGCAGTTTCAATCCACCAAGGGTTCTTAGAAGCTCTTTGGGTCAGTTCTACTTTGTCCTACAAGGTTACAAGTAATTTGGACAAACTTGATGACAGTGGTTTTTTTTTAAATAGTCCCTGCCCCTTGGTGGTACAAATGGTTAACTTGTTTGGCTGCTAAGTGAAAGGCTGGAGATTTCAGTTCACCAAGAGGTATCTCAGAAGAAAGAGCTGGCAATCAATTTGGCAGCAAATAGTTTTTAACAGTCCTCATTTTAAATGGGGAAACTCTGGTGTCATAGTGTGGCAAAGTGCTCTGGCTGCAAACCAAAAGGTCCACAGTTCAAATCTACCAGGTGCTCTTTGGAAACTGAATGCGGGCAGTTCTACTCTGTTCTGTAGGGTTGCTACGAGTCAGGATTTACTTGATGGCAACAGGTTTTTGATTTTTTTTTTTCCTCTAAGTGGATTCACCTAAACCTGTGGCTCTTAAGTTGCACATCCTCTGTCAGAATTCCTGGCAGAGCTTTGAAAAATCCAGATGCCCAAACTAATCAAATGAGAATCTCTAAGTTTAAGTGCTACATCTGCTAACCAAAAGGTCGGCAGTTCACATCTGCCAGATGCTCCTTGGAAACTCTATGGAGCAGTTCCACTCTGTCATATAGGGATCATTAGATCCCACTTGACGGCTAGTAGTCAGAATCAACTTGACAGCCGTGGCTTTGGTTTCTATTGGGGCTTGTGGGGGTGAAATTCAAGCATCACAACTTCTCAAACTCCCCTTCCCCTGCCAGGCAATTTCAATGTGCAAACAAAGTTGAGATCACTTTTTTTAAGGAGCACAGTGGCTAAGAGCTGCAGCTGCTAACCAGAAGATCGGTAGTTTGAATCCACCAGCTGTTCCTTGGAAATCCTATATGGGGCAGTTCTACTCTGTCCAATGAATTCGCTGTGAGTTGGGGCAATACATTTGATTTGTGGTTTGGATGCTCGTCTTCGGGTGAAAAAGATCTGCTTTAGCACCAGAAAACCCTTCATTTTTTTAAATTGTGCTTTGAGTGAAAGTTTATAAAAGTCAGTTTCCCATACAAAGATTTATGCACATGTTGTTAGGTGACTCTAGTTGCTCTCCCTATAGTGTGACAGGACACTCTTCCTTTCCACCTCGGATTTCCTGTGTTCATTCAACCAACTCCTGTCCCTTTCTTCCTTCTCATCCAGCCTCCAGACAGGAGCTATCCATTTAGTCTCATGTGTTGACCTGAGCTAAAAAGCATACTCTTCATGAGTATCACTCTATGTTTTACAGTCCAGTCTAATCTTTGTCTGAAGAATAATTGGCTTTGAGAATGGTTTCAGTTTTGTGCTAACAGAGAATCTAGGGGCTGTGTCTTCCACAGTCCCTCCACTCTTTGTCAGACTATTAAATCTGGCATTTGTACCAGAATTTTAGTTCTGCACCCTGTTTTTCTCCTGCTGCATCAGAAACTCTGTTGTATTCCCTGTCAGGGGTTGGTCACTGGTGGTAGCCAGGCACCATCTAGTTTTTCCTGTCTCAGGCTGATGGAGTCTCTGGTTTATGTGGCCCTTTCTGTCCCTTGGGCTCATATTTTCTTGGTGTCTTTGGTGTTCTTGATTTTTCTTTGCTCTCGGTGGGTTGGGAGCACTTGGTGCTTCTTAGATGGCCATTTACTAGCTTTTAAGACCCCAAATACAACTCACCAAAGTGGAATACAGAGCATTTTATTTATTTTTTTAGAATTCTTTCTTTTCAATTCTTTAAAAATTTATTATTTCCACAAGAATGATAAATAGGTGTATGTCATTTTTGAAGCACGAAAACAAACTTACGTAACTACCAGTAAGCTTGAGAGGTAAACTTTGCTAATTTAATCGCAACACTGAATGTTACTGTTTGCTAGTCAGTACCACTCCTTTCACACAAATAACTGCTGTGTTGAGCTTTGCTGAGATTTCTGAAAACATTTTTAAAAATTATTTTATTGTGCTGCAAGTGACAGTTTACAATCTAAGTTAATTTACCATATCAAATCCCACACCCACACCACTATGCAACTCTGTCTGCTCTCCACATCCCGTGACAGCACACTCCTGCTTTGCACCCTGCACTTCCTATAACCATTCAACCAACTCCTGTCCCCCTCCACCCTCTCATCGTGCCTCTGGTCAAGAACTACTCAGATAGACTCATGTATATATTTAAGCCAAGAAGCACATTCTTCACCAGTATCACTCTGTGTCTTATAGTCCACTCCAAAGAACATTTTCTTAATAAAATTTGTTATGTCAATTGAACTAGATGGCCCCTGTACCCATGGTCCCCAGACCTCATGCCCCTGCTACTTTGTCCCTCAAAGTGTTTGGTTATATTCAGAAAGCTGCTTAACTTTTGGTTTGGTCCAGTTGTGCTGACTTCTCTTGTACTGTGTGTTGTCCTTCCCTTCATTTAAAGTACTTCTTGTCTGCTGTCTAGTTAGTGAATTCCCTTTTCCTGTTCTCCCCCCCTTGTAACCATCAAAGAATGTTTTCCTCTGTGTTTACGCTTTTTCTTCAGTTCTTGTAATAGTGGTCTCATACAATACTTGTCCTTTTGTGATTGACTAATTGCACTCAGCAAAACACCTTCTGGGTTCATACATGTTATGAGATGTTTCACAGATTCATCATTGTTATTTATCATTGTGTAGTGTTCTCTTATGTGAATACACCATAATTTATTTATACATTCATTCATTGATGGGTCCTTGGTTGTTTTCATTTTTTTTGCTACTGTGAACAGTGCTGAAGTAGACATGGGTGTACATATATATGTTTGTATGACAACCCTTATTCCTCTAGGATATTATTCAAAGGAGTGGGATTACTGGATGATATGATACTTCTATTTCTAGCTTTTGAAGGAAACACCAAATAAATTTCTAAAGTGGCTGTACCATTTTACATTCCCACCCACAGTGTGTAAGAGTTCTAGTCTCTCCACAACCTGTCCAGCATTTATTATTTTGTGTTCTTTGGATTGCTTGGATTAACACTAGCCTTGGGTTTGGAGTGAGATGGTATCTTATTGTAGTTTTGATTTGCATTTCTCTAATGGCTAATGATCATGAGCATCTCCTGAAGTATCAATTAGCCACCTGAATGTCTTCTTGATGAAATGTCTGTTCATATCCTATGCCCATTTTTTAATTGGGTTATTTATCTTTGTTTTTGAGGTTTTTGTAGTATCTCACAGATTTTAGAGATTGATGTTGATCGAATTTGTCATAGCCAAATTTTTTTCCGAGTCTGTAAGTTGTTTTTCAGTCTTTTGGTGAAATCTTTGGACGAGGATAAGTGTTTGACTTTTATGCTCCCGGTTATCTAGTTTTTCTTCTGGTGTTTATGCTTTGTTAGCAATATTTTATATTCTGTTTGTGCTGTATATGAGGGCTCCTAGCATTGTCTCTATTTTTTCTTCCATGATCTTTATCATTTTAGATTTTATATTTAGGTCTTTGACCCACTTTGAGTTCGTTTTCAAGAATGGTGTGAGGTATGGGTCATGTTTCATTTTTTTGCAGATGGATATATCCAGTTATGCCAGTACCATGTGCTAAAGAGATTACCTTTTCCCATTTAATGGACTTTGTACTTTCGTCAAGTATCAGCTGTTAGTAGATAGATTAGTTTATGTCTGGATTCTTGATTCTGTTCCATTTGTCCATGTGTCTGTGGTTGTACCAGTACCAGGCTGTTTTGACTACTGTGGCAATATACTAGGTTCTAAAGCCTGGTAGTGTGAGGCTTCTGACATTGTTCTTCTTCTGTAACACTATATTTACCTGAAGTCTTTTCCATTTCCATACAAAATTGGAGATTTGTTTCTCTATCTCATTAAAAATGCCACTGGGGGAAAAATGCTGTTGAAATTTGGATTGGGATTGCATTGTATCTGCAAATCACTTTGGGTAGAACAGAATTTTCACAATGTTGAGTCCTTCTATCCATAAGTAAGGTACATTTTTCCACTTATGTATGTTTCTTTTAGTTTCTTATGGTAGTGTTGTATAGTTTTCTTTGTAGAGATCTTTTACATCTCTGGTTATATTTATTCCTAAGTACTTTGTCTTCTTGGGGGCTATTGTAAATGCTACTGATTTAGTGATTTCATCTTCAGGCCAAGTGCCATTTGATGTAGAGGAATCCAATTGATTTTTGTAGGTTTGTCTTGTGTCATGATACTTTCCTGAAATCTTCTATTAGTCCCAACAGTTTTCTTGTGGATTCTTTGGTGTTTTCTGTGTACAATGTCATATCATCTGCAAATAGAGATAGTTTTACTTCTTCCTTACCAATTTGGATGCCCTTTATTTCTTTTACTAGCCAAAGTGCTCTAGCTAGGACCTCTAGTACAATGTTTAATGAAAGTGGTAATAAAGAGCATCCTTGCCTGTTCCCATTCTCAAGGGGAATGCTTTCAGACTGTCTCTATTTAGGCTTATGTTGGTTGTTGGCTTTGTATAAATGTCCTTTATTATGTTGAGGAATTTCTCTTTTACTTTGCTGAGAGTTTTCAACTTGAATAGGTGTTAGATTTTGTCAAATGTATTATCTGCATCAACCGATAAGATTGTGTGGTTTTTGTCTTTTGTTTTATTTATGTTACGGATTACACTGATTGTTTTTTTGATGTTGAAACACCTCTGCTTAACTGGTATCAATACCACTTGGTCATGGTGAATTATTTTTTTATATGTTGTTGAATTCTATTGGCTGGAATTTTGTTGAGAATTTTTGCATCTAAGTTCATGAGGGATGTTGGTATCTCAGTCATTTAGTGCTGCTATAACAGAAACACTGCAAGTAGATGGCTTCAATAAACAGAAGTTTATTCACTCACAGTCCAGTAGGCTAGAAGTCCAAATTCAGTGAATCAGCTCCAGTGGAAAGCATTTTCTCTGTTAGTTTTGGAGGAAAACCCTTGTCATCAGTCTTCCTTTGGTCCGGGAGAATTTCAGTTCAGGAAGCTCAAGTCCAAAGGATGTGCTCTGCTCCTGGCACTGCTTTCTTCATGATATAATGTACCTATGTCTCTCTGCTCATCTTTCGCTTTTATATCCCAAAAGAGATTGGCTTAAGACACTGTCTAATCCTGCAGACCTCATCAAAATAATTGCCACTTATCAATCTTATTAAATCATGGTGATATAACTTGTAACACACAAGAAAAATCTCATCAAATGACACAATGGTAGCCAATCACACAATAGTGGGAATCATGACCCAGCTGAATTGATGCACACATTTTGAGGGGAACATAATTCAATCCATTGGAAGCCAAGATGGCAAGACTGTATCTTACATACTTGGGACATGTTATGAGGAAGAATCAGTCCCTGGAGAAGGACATCATCCTTGGTAGAGTGGAAGGTCAGCGAAAAAGAGGAAGACCCTTGAGATGGGTTGACATAGTGACCACAGCAATGGGTTTAAGCATAAAAATGATTGTGGACATGGCACAAGGCTGGGCAGTGTTTTGTTCTGTTGCACATAGGGTCACTATGAGTTGGATCTGACTCAGTGACACCTAACAACAACAACAATAATTCAATCCATGATATTTGGGCTGTAATTTTCATGGTGTCTTTACCTATGAGAGAGACACCCAAACATTCTTAACCCCTTATGCCTGAGCTGTTAAGAAACTTGATGTTTGTTCTCCTTTCCTGATTTCTCAAGGCAAATGAATCACAAAGGAGACCTATGTCTCTGGATCCAGAGATCTAGTCTCCAGTTGGCCTTAGTTTGGGGCTCTGAGCTGGGCTTTGGAGCCTGGAATTTGGTTGCATGGTCTGGACTAATGGCTGTAAATGGTATCAAGCTGTTTCTGGGCTGGAGCAGGTTCTGGACTCTGAAGCTAGCTTTGATGGGCCAGTTCAGAGTACCCACCCTTACTCTGAGCACATGGTAACTGTTCAGAGGCAGCTCAGAAGCAATGTCCCTCTATTAGGATGAGTGGACCCATAGCCACCAAGTTTGACCCAGGTCCCTCAGTGTGGGCTGCTCACAACCCACAGGGAGTAGATATCAAGGGTCCCTCCTGGGAGATGTACTGAGGGGCTTGGTTGATAACCTCCCCTTCCATCAGAACTGGAAGTAGCTGGTAGGAAATGAAAGAGTCTTGTTTCTAGGATATCTGGGAGCAGTTGCACCCTATTCGAGATTTCCCTTTAGACTGAAAACTTAGAAAGACTGACCCTTAAGTGACAGTCTCACTTCCCCAGGCTTCTCTGCTCTCTCCAATATTTCTTGACTTGAGGCCAAAAACACTAAGTGCTGAGCTGTCTTCAAGATGCACCAGAAAAGCTGGAACTGGCCCTTGGCCAAACTTGGCACAGATGGTAGTCTATGCCTATTTCCTCTGGAGGGTAATGGTTCCTTAGGCTCCACACCTAGGTTGACACTACATGTGTATGTACCTACATACATAGGTCAGTCAGCTCGCATATGTATGTGTCTATGTCAGGGTGGAAAAAAGAAAACACGGTCTCTAGCTTCCTGGTTTTCTCTTACTCCCACTCTCAAACTAGCCATAATAATGACATTAACAGCTGCCCTCTATTAACCATCTTCTTGCTGCCTGACACTACTAACAATGCTAAGAATAATTCTGTTAAGAGCTCAGACTGAGGTCAGACTGATCTTGGTTTTAAGATTCTGTATCTAGAAATGTGTTTATTAAACTAACATTTATATAATACTGTGTTCCAAGCATTACCCTGAAGCACTTGACAAATATTAACTCTACTAATTTTCACATATTGTTGTATTGTTGCATGCCATCAAGCCAATTTTGACTCACATCAACCCCACAGGACAGAGTAAAACTTCCCAAAGAGTTTTCAAGGCTGTAATCTTAAAAAAACCAACCATCACATTTTTCTCCTCCAGAGTGGTTAGTGGGTTCAAACCTCCAACATTTCGATTACCAGTCACGCACTTAACCACTGTGCCACCACAGTTCTTAATCCTCATATGAAGCGGGTGTTATCTCAGTTTACAGATGAAGAAGCTGAGGCACATAAGTTGAGTAACTTGTCCCAAGTCTTGCAGTTAATACATGGCAGAGCTGTGACTCAAAACCATGGCTTCAGAACCCATGCTTCTCACCCCGCCCTCAAGAACCTTTAGCTCTTGATTTGCACAGAGTACATCTAAATAAATAATGGATAATGTAATTATTTCTTTTGGTACTCTCAACAATCTTGAGATTCCCTACATTCTACAGATGAGGAGATTAAGGCTCAAGGGGCTAAATGACTTCCCCAGGGTTATCTGATTAGTAAGTGGTGAAACAGGTATTTGAACTGCAGTCTGGGGGTTCCAAAGCTGTGTTCCTACAACTATACCACACCACCCCTCTAGCGCTCAGACACGTGTCCAGTGAAAGGGCAGCCTACATTTTCTCCAAATTGTAAGAATCTGACTTGTTTGTGAAAATTTGCAACTGGGCAACCTTATATCCACTTCATGAGTGTTGGTAGGCATCAGGATTGTATTAGTGGCCCACACTGATGGGATCTAAAAGGAGATACCTAGAATGAAGATACTGAGCCTCATACTCAGCTCAAGTAACTTGGAAGCACTGCTTTTAGGTGTACTTCTCCTGGAGGTATGACAAAGACTTTAAGAGTTAAAAATACAAATACCCTATTTCTCAAACTTCCTCCCCAGCTGACTGCCTTCCCTGACATTCTGGAAGCTACTCAGGATCACATAGATCTTTTAGATTGCCCTAAACCTGGGGTTCTCTAGGTTGCCTCCAATACTATGGAAATGGTAGAGCTGATCTTGGTCCATGTATAACCAACCCAACCTCCTAGATATCCCAGAATCCTAGTGCTGAAGGAGCAGCCAAAAGGGTCATTGATGGAACCAGAGCTAGCCTTCATTCCCCACCCTGGCTCCCTCCTCTTCCTCAGACTCACCAGGCTCGTTCCTACTTCGGAGCCCCTGCACTACAGCTCCCTCTGTCTGGAAAATCCTTTCCCTGGTTCTTCACATAGCTGACTCCTTCTCTTTATTCAGGTCTGATGTCTAACATCCCACTCCACAGGAAGGCATTCCCTGACTACTTGGCCCAAACCTAGTGCTCAGGCACCGTCACATCACCCTGCTGTTTCCTTCAAAGCATAGCTGTCATATTAACTTACATATTAGTGTGTAGCCTGTCTCTCCAACTAGACTGTCAGTTCTGAAGGCCAGGATCCTCTCTGTGAATCCCTAGTACCTAAAATAGCTCTGGACACACCACGGGTGTTTGATAAAGGAAAGAAGGAAGAATCATTCATGCTCAGATGTAGAGGACTGCTGCTACAGGGAGACATGGGACAGAGCTCCTCATTTTTCAGAAAGAAGACAGACAGGCGGGAAGGAAAGCAGGGCAGAAGGAGTAGGCAGAACAAAGGCTGAATCAACAACCAATCATTACAGCCCAGTTTTCATACCTGGCCTATCTCAGGCCCCAGTCACGTCTCTTACCTGTAACCACTGCTCCTGTGTCTGGCTGGCCTCATTCCTAGTGTTTGCCTCTCTCTCTGACTCAGTGTCTTAGCTTAAAGCTATGGTAGGATGATGCTTGCCTCCGTATCCCAACTCTGTCCTTACAGAGTATATGTTTTCAACTCTCTCTTGGTTTTATCCTTTGCAGTTTGTGAGCAAGTCTGACCCCATCGTATATTTTTAGATTTACCGATATGGGGAAATACTCATGAAAAAATGTGAGAAGAACAGCATGAACCCAATTTTATAAAACCATTTGAATGTGAGAGCAAGGGGTGGAGGTAAGGGGTGGGATCCTGGAAGGAAATATACAGAAATGCTAAATAGGGGTTATTTCTGGGAGACAGCAATATGCTTCTTAAATGAATGGCCAAGTTCACTTTGTGAAGTGATGAGCAGCTTCATTTTCATTGTGGAGTCTTTCTTGGGGAAATTCTTCATTCCCTTTCCTTTCATATTGCTTTCTTGATGTCACCATGGCACCAATGTGTCTCTTCTGGCCCTAAAATATCTACCCAAAACAACGGTAATAATAGCTACAATTTATTGAGTTCTTACTATGTGCCAGAAACTATACAAAGTGCTTTACGTCATTGCTTGATTAAAAGAGTTATGTATTAAGTACTTAGAATATTGGCTGGGGCTGTAACTATTACTGCCGCCATTAATCCTCATGACAACTCTGTGAAGTTACTATTATTATCTCCATTCTGTAGATGAAGAAATTGACATTTGGGGAGAGATTTGCTCTCGGTTCCACCACTAGTCAGCAGCTGAATCGTATTCATACCTAAGTATGAGTCCAAAGATTGTGGGTCAGGGGTTATAAACTCCAATATCTGCAGGGCCAGGCAAGTCAAGTAGGGCTAGGTGGGGACTTTGGCCAACTGCAGAGCTCACACCAGCCTAAAGGGACTCATTCATGTTCCATTGCAGATGATTATCACCAGAGGGAAATACAGGCAGAGCTCCTCATTTTGCAAGAGAAACTGAAAATCCAGGTTTGCATGTGAAATACTCTAATTTTTCCATTTTGGCAACATCTTTAGCTTTTCAAAAAATAGACAATAAAAACACTGCAGGTGAAAAACAAAAACAAAACTTTCAGCAGCCCAGATTTGCCCTGGCAGCCCAGCCTTTTTTACTTTAGAAGCGTCAGGCTGGATTATGTCCTCCAGTCCCGTGAAGACCCACACTTCTCCTTGCTTTCTGCTGTGCCCTCACTGTGTCCTGTGCTACCGCACAGGACACAGACATTTTTAGACCAGGGGTCATCAAACTTTTTCTTAAAGTACCAAACCAAAAAAAAAAAAAAAAAAAATCTACTGCCAGTGAGTGAAATGAGATTCATGGTGACCCTAGAGGATGGGTAGAACTACTCCACAAGGTTTCCAAGGTTGTAAATCTTTACAGAGGCAGACTGCCTCATCTTTCTCCCTTGAAGCGGCTAATAAATTTGAACCACTGACCTTTCGGTTAGCAGCCAAGTGCTTTAACTACAATACCACTTCGTTTAACAAGCACCTACTGATTATCAAACACCTGCAAAGAGTTAAGAGGAGCAGATGTAGAAGGAAGAAAAAGAAGCCAAGTACTGACAGTTCCCCCAAGAGGCACCATGACTGCAACGGGCTGTGAGCTGCGACCTTGGGTGAGCGTAGAGACCAGAAGTGCATCCTGTCAACAGACATGAGTGTTACTGGAGACAGTGGGTGTCTCCTGAAGGCCAGGAATCTGCACTCAGGATTCCAGCCACTCTTGACTAGAATTCTGGCTGTACCACTTAGTTGCCTGATACCAAGCAAAATTCTTTTTCTTCTTTGAAATTGTGGTAAAAAAATATATATATATAACAAAACACTTGCCAGTTCAACCATTTTTACATACACAATTCAGTGACACTGATTATGTTCACCATGTCATGAAGCCAGACTTTTCCAGATCATTTCACCAGCACTTACAGGAACTCAGTGCCTTCTAAACAATGACTCTTCCTTTCCCCCTTCCTCCTATTACCACCAAACTAAGTGAAGTCACCCATTAACCACAAAACTAAGCAGCGTTCCTACTACCTGTTGCAGTCAGCCTTTGAGACAGGGGTGAGATGAGAAGCAAGACATACATTGCATGCTGATAGGCAAGGAGACAGAGGGGATCATTTCTCCAAAATCTGCTTCCCCAAAGGAGAGACTAGCTGGAGATTTTACGAGAGAAGGGGATAAGGATTTATGAGTCCAAGGAATTTAGAGAAAGTTAACCTACTTTAGGCGGTCTCAACGGTCACATCTCAGATGTGTTGACATCTTAATTGGTGTTTGGGGGCTGGGAGATGGTCTGGCTATCATGTAAACTCCCATCAGATTCTTTTGTTTTTCTGTTCCAGTCTTTAAACTATTATCGCTTGTTTTTCTGCCATCCTAAGAGACCACAGATTAGCCTTTAACCTTGAGAACAAGTAAGGGAAACAATGAATACATACACGGTTGCAGACAGTCAGGAAACAAAACGGTGTAGGTTGTGTTCAAGACACAGCCTCTTACTCTGCCTGTTCTGCTCCCACCACTGGCAACCACTAATAAGCTTGGGTCTCTCTTGGTTTGTCTATTTCAAGCAAGACGCTTATGCCCACTTTCCTCATCCATAAAATGGAAAATAATATACTTGCATTGCATCTCCTTTTCCCTTTCCCTTTACTGATTGGGGATAGAGGAAGATAAGGTAAGGCAATCCTCAGTGAGTGCTGATGCTTTGTGGATCTTCATCCTTTTAAGGAGGTCTCAACATCATGCAAAATCTAGGAAGATGAACATTTGTCTTCTGTGATGTTTTTGCCTTTACTGGTCTCTTTCTTGTGCCCTAGAGAAAAGAGCTAAGGGGTCACCTATTCTCAACCACAACAACCAGGGGGAAAAAGATCTTCATCACAGGAGAGAGGACCCAGGCTGGGCCCAAGGGCTCAGGACCCCCTTTGTTTCCACAGGAACTTTCCGAGGAGTCTGCAAGAAAATCGATCACTTCCCTGAAGATGCTGACTACGAACAGGACACAGCCGAGTATTTACTGAGTGAGTTCCCTGTTTTTCAAGGCTCCCTTTGTCTGGGGAGAAGGAAGGTACCCTGCCATCACCCAGATACCTCTGACTGGGAGGTTCCTCAGTACCCATCCCTAGGGATGAGTCAGTGGAAAGGAGCTTGAGTCACCTTTGCTACTAGACAGAGACATTCAAGTATCTGGTATCTAAGTCAAGTTCATTTCAGTGAACCAGAAATGGAAACTAAAAAAAAAGTGTCAGAACCAGAAGATCCTTTTTAGTCTCCATGGGAGAAATCTAAGGAAATTTCTTCAGCTTGAATACAAACTTTCACCTCCCTTAGAGGGTTGATTCCAGGTGCTAACGGGAAACATGTTAATGGATGAGGTGCTAATGGGCACAATCCTGAGGGACGAGACTTGGAAGAATAAATACAAACCAAAGTTCACCTCAAGGACTTCTCTTCAGTTTCAGTCCCATTGGGGCAGAGCCATTGTCTCCTTAGGTCTTTCCCAAGGTCAGTAATCTGTATTGGGCATGGAACTGCCACAGCCGTGAAGTATGGGAGGTTGCTGAGTATGTTCGCTTCAATCAGGGCTCTGGTATCTGGTCTACCTGGGCTTTAACCCTGTTTTGACTCCCTGCAGAAACCCCAGGGGCATGGTGGTTAAATGCTACAGCTGTTAACAAAAAGGTCGGCAATTCAAATCCATCAGGTGCTCCTTCAAAACTCTATGGGGCAGTTCTACTCTGTCCTATTGGGTCTGTATGAGTCAGAATCAACTCAACAGCACTGTGTTTGGTTTGACTCTCCACTCCGTGGGTTTGATCTTGGCAAGCTGCTTTCCCTCTCTATCACTTGAATATCTTCTTTTGGATCCAACATAGAGGCTATAATATTGTCTCTCTGACAGCTTTGAAAACTAAGTAAACTAATTACATTATGCTCAGCCCTGGGCCCACCACATAGTAACGAAGCAGTACATTTTAGACCTTATTTATTGCATATGGTTAGCATCAATCGACCCTCCACCCCACCGCTACCCCCAAAATCATTGCTGTCACATAAATTCAGACTTGTAGTCTGAATGGAGACACAAGTCTTACACAGATCCAAGTACAGAAAGAACTTGGTTTCAGACTTAAAAGTTATTTCTTCAAAAAGAATGTACACTGAGTTCACTCAAAAGGAAGGCTTTAAGTCATTGACTAATTTAATATCAGGGAATATTAAATTTAAGTCTTTTAAAAGTGCTATTATAAATCAAAACCCAAAGAAATCATTCTATTCGTATTATATTTGTAACTCAAAGCTCATGAGGAGCAGATATTTAAAGTTAAAATCACTTTGAGCTCTACCTTTGGGTGGCGCATGCCTGCTCGTCAGCAGACAGACTGAGGAGAGGGGTCTACGTTTGAGCCTTCGGTGGTGTGGTAGTTAAGTGCTATATCTACTAACCAAAAGGTTGGGAGTTTGAATCTGCCAGGCACTCCTTGAATACTCTATGAAGCAGTTCTATTGTGTCCTGTAGGGTCACTATGAGTCAGAATTGACTCGACAGCAGTGGTTTTGGGGTGAGTATAGTGGTTAAGTGCTATGGCTGCTAATCAAAAGGTTGGCAGTTCGAATCCACCAGTTACTCCTTGGAAACCCTGTGGGACACTTCTGCTCTGTCCCGTAGGGTTGCCATGAGTTGGAATCATGACGGCAGTGAGCTTTAATCATACAACCCAACAAGCCCTGGTGGTTCAGTGATGAAGCACTTGGTGGCTCACAAAAACATTGGTGATTTGAACCCAATCAGCTGCTCTATAAAAGTAGAGACCTGGTGATCTGCTCCTGTAACGATTGCAACCTAGGAAACCTGACAGGACAGTACTACTCTGTCACACAGTCACTAGGAATCAAAATCCACTCAACAGCACCTAAAAACAAGAACAATTACATAGTCCAGATTTCAACTTTGCTTACTTTGAATATACCATCAGGAAAGATCAGTCACTAGAAAGACTATCATGGTTGGTAAAATAGAGGGTCAGCAAAACCAAGGGAAACTCTCCATGAGATGGACTGACAAGGTGGCTGCAAAAAGGGACTCAAATATATAGAGATTGTGAGCCTGGCATGGAACCAGGCAAGATTTTATTCTGTTATAAATGAAGTTACTGTGAGTCAGAGCTTATTGGAAGGCCACTTATAACTACAATAACAACAGTCACATAACAATGTAAACAGTGTGAGGCCAATTTGAAAGGAATAGTAATTTTTAAATTATCTTTTTAAGTAGGAGTATAATATTTCTCTCTTGTCAGTTCTTATCCATCCCTTGAATTTTTTTACAAATCCCTCATGCCAGCAACTCAGAAAGATTTGGTGTAGAGAACAAAGACCACATTTATAAACCAAACCCATTACCATCAAGTTGATTCCAACTTATAGCAACGCTATAGGACAGAGTAGAACTGTCATATAGAGTTTCCAAGGAGCACCTGATGGATTCAAACTGCCAGACTTCTGTTTAGCAGACATAGCAGTTAACTACTTTGCCACCAAGGCTTCCCTTATAAAACAATCTTGATTAAAATGTGGGGGATAGTACAGGTTACTTAGAATTCCTCAAAAGAGAATGATTTCAAAGTGATCACAATGGCATTTTTTCCAAAGTGACCATAGTTGTTTTCTTTTCTGTGCTGATGAAACATTTTGATGTCTTTCCCATTAAAGACTAAACAGAGCTGTGACTTCTCTTTCCCAACCAATAAAGCTGATTGTGTGTTCTCTGGAGAAGTCGAGTGCTTTCCCCACGCAATTTTTTCTTCCCTCTGGAAAAGTAGGGGTGCCTCAGCTTGTACATCCCACCTTACCACCACCCTACCTTCCCCCTTAGGCTTCACCATAGAATGACACTACAGTTAAGGAGTCAACCCTGGGACTCATGCTGACCCTATAGGACAGAGTAGAACTGCCCCCATAGGGTTTCCAAGGAGTATCTGATGGATTCGAACTTGTGACCTTTTGGTTAACAGCCATGCTCTTAACCACTGTGCCGCCAGAGATCCTTGAAGCACCTCCCAAAACTTCACCACCACAGCATGGGTAAGAGGGACAGCAGTTCCTGGACCTTCGTTTTTCCAGGGCCCACATTTGAGTAATTTGAGGCAACCCCATTTCACGCTACTTCATGTATCTGTCCTCAACCTCTCACCCCAGCTCTTCTTCAGCATCCCTCCTAGGTACTTCTTCAGTGGATACATCAGTGACTAAACTCTCAGAAAACTTTTTAATGAGACTGAAGGGAAAAAAGAAAATTTCAGCTTCGAGGAATGAGCTTTGCAGTTGGCATCCAAGCACTGCCCACAGGAACAAATAATATCAGCCAGAGGAAGATCAGCAGAACAGCACACAGTGAATGTCAGGGTGCAGAGCAAACGGCACTAGGGTCCCGTCTGTCGTCTCTGCTAGAACGTACACTTTGTGAGAACAGGGACCCCAGCTCTTTTGTGTACTGCCAAATACAGAATTAATATTCAACTGATGTATCTGGCCTGGACATATCACATTCTAAAACAGTGAAATACTCGTAAACGAGTGGCCATCAAGTTGACTCTGACTCATGGGATCCCTTGTGTGTCATGGTAGAATTGTGCTCCATTGGGTTTTCAGTGACTAGTTTTTCAGAAGTAAATCATCATACCTTTCTAGTGAGATGTCTCTAGGTGACTTAAATCTCCAACCTTTCAGTGGGCAGCTAAGAACATTCACTGTTTAGGCCACCCTGGGACTCTGAGATTCTCTTACACAGGTTTGCAGACACACACATCCTCTTGAGGTCCCTCCCCTAGAAAGTTCAGATCTCTCTGTAATGCAGCCACTAAAGAATCAATGTAGGAGTCCTGGGGACGTCTATCCCTCCCATGGCCCTGTCCTTTCTGGAGGTGTAATGGTTAAGTGCTGAGCTGCTGATCAAAAGGTCGGTGGTTCAATCCCTCAGTAGCTCCAGGGAGGAAAGACCTGGAGCTCTACTGCCATGAAGATTACAGCCTAGGAAACCCTATCGGCAGTTATGTCCTGTCTTACAGAGTCACTGTCATTGATTGAATTATATCACCCCAAAATATCTGACAATTTGGCTAAGGCATGATTCCCAGTGTTGTATGATTGTCTACCATTCTGTCATCTAATGTGACTTCTCTATGCATTGTAATTCTATCACTATGATGCAAAGGGATAGGTTAATGGTAACTATATGGATGAGATCTACAAGATTATATAGTGTCTTAAGCCAATCCATTTTGGTATCTAAAAGAGAGAAGCAAGTAGAGAGACACTGGGACCTCATGCTACCAGGTGCTTTGGACCTAAGGTTCCTCCTCTGATACACTCCCAGACCAAGGGAAGACTGATGACAAGGACTTTCCCCCAGAGCCCACAGAGAGAGAAAGCCTTCCCCTGGAGCTCACACCCTTCAAATTCAGACTTGTAGCTTACTGGACTGTGAAGAGAATCAGCTTCTCTTTGTTAAAGCCATGCACTCTCATATTTCTATTTTAGCAGCACTAGATGACCAAGACAGTCACTATGCTTTAGAACATATTCAATGGCACTCAACAACAAGAATGTACTGCTATGGCCTCATCAATATAACAAAGAAAACTATTCCCCAAAGAGTTTTTATCCACAGGTATAGGAATAGAATTCCAACACATATTTCAGGAAGGGCACAGATTAGCTGTGACAGGTATTAGCCTCATTATGTGCCAGACTCTGTATCATGCAAACTTAGGTGGTAGAGGGACAGATTCTGTGTTTTGGTGGGCAGCACATGGTCTGACAGGAGCCTGTGCATGCGGGGCTGGCTACGTAATTTGAAGGTTCCCTTGCAAAATGGAAATCCTTTTTCATTCTTCTGCCATCTCTTTCTTGACCTGTCACAGTGGGTTTTGCTTGCTATTCCATATCATATCCTCTCAGGCACAGGAACATTCACATGGTAGGTACAGATACTTACAGGGTCCAGGGCTTGTGCCCACTCTGACTCTCTCAGGTCCGTAGCCAGTCTCTGGCTGAAAGCAGAATGTGGCACGGGTCACTAGGCAAAGACAGAGGGATGTGAGGAAGTATCAGGAGGTGGGATCCCAGTGAGTTGGGTTTCCTACCACGCAATAACTCAAGTTAATGATTTCCAGACAGCGACTGCAGAGCCTTGTACCCTAAGTCCCTCTCTTCTAAGCACAGGCCCTGAGGAACTGCACTGGTGGCAAAGGGCAGTGTGGGTTCTGTGTGATTTCCCCTCAGCAGCTCCCTGCCAGGAAGGGTGGGTCCTAGGGGCTGCCTGGGGTGCAGACAGAACCATTTTTCCTTCTCTCTGCAGGGGCTGTGAGGGCTTCCAGTGTCTTCCCCATTCTCAGCGTCACGTTGCTGTTCTTCGGCGGGCTCTGTGTGGCAGCCAGCGAGTTCCACCGCAGCAGACACAACGTCATTCTCAGCGCAGGCATCTTTTTTGTCTCTGCAGGTGAGCCTCTGACTCCAGCTCTGAGATAGGCACAGCCAGCCAGCAAAGCCAGGGCCACATGGACAAGGCAATGCTAGTCACTCCACGGAGAGAGCAATAGAATGTTCCACCTCTTGTGTTAACAACAAGGACCCAAAGACTTTAGTTCAAATCCAAGATGCTGAAACTCTAGCTAAGGGAGGCATGAGGGAAAGGCAGGAGGAGACAGGGTGGCAGGGTAAACTGAGAGAATGAGAGGGAGAGATCGGTGAATAGGAGCATGTGTAGGAATATGCTTGCATGTATGAGGAAGGTGAGCAGTACTGTGTGTGTGTGTGCGCGCACGTGTGTGTGTGCGTATGAAGCCTGAAAAAGTGATTCAGCATTTTAAAGGGCCCAACGTTCTGTTCACATGGACGTTTTCACATACTGTCTGTGGCCCTTTAAGACATGTGTTCACTAGTTAACCAATGTTGACAGCTATTCAAGTGGTCCATTCTTCCTGTTATTCAAAACATCTCTTGGAACAAGGATCAGACCAGCAGCCTCAGATACTCTAGGGGAAGACATCACATCCCATGGTAGACTTGACCAGAAGACGCAAGTGGCAAGGGGGAACGAGAGACAATCTTTGGGAAGAGGGTGCTTTTCTCTGCCTTCCCTCTCCAGCCTTGGTGTCTGTTCTCTCTCTACCTTTCTCACCTTCCTCTCTTTCCTCAGAGTTATCATCCCTCCTTTTCACCTCTTCCAACCTCTCCCAAGCAGATCAGTGCAATCTGGGGGAAAGCCTTCAGAGAAGCAAAGGACGCAGCAGGGGCAGGGAGGTGCTTGATTCTATTTGGTGAAGACATTCAAATTCTGCACCACACTGGCAAAATATTTATTGGAATGGGAACAATAGTAAGAGTATAAATGGTGGGTAAGAGTCTGGGGCTGCAGCCAGACCTGGGGTTGAATCCTAGCTCTCACCTGTGCAGCCTTGGGCAAGTTGCTAACTCTTTAGACTTTGGTTTACTTGACAAAAAAAAAAAGGAAATTGTAACAGTGCCTATTTGGCACAACAGTTAAGAAAAAGGTTGACAGCTTGAACCCACTCAGCAGTGCCATGGGAGAAAGGCCTAGACATCTGCCCCCATCAAGATCGTAGACTACTAAATTATGTAGGGACAGTTCTGCTCTATCGTGTGGGGTCACTATGAGTTGGCATCAGTTCAACAGCAGCTAATGATAACCACCAACCACCAACTTCCTAGGGTTGTTGGGAGGAGACTGAATGCCAGGCACACGGAAGACACAACATCACATTCTAATATCAGAAAAGCAGTAACACTATAGCTCGGAAATTTGGAGCCTTTATGTCCTGGCTCCTTGTAAGACCTTGCTTGGGTTCCTTGCCTATGGAAATTGGACTCTACCCAAACTTTAGTCTCTGAGAATCAACTTAAGTAACAGAGCAGGGAGATGGTTACCATCTTGCTGCAGGGCAACGTGGTCAGCTCATAGGCAATTATGGTCCTAATCTGTGGACAGATGGTAACAGCTGGCCATCCTGGGGACTTGTTCGACTTTGAGGCACGTTCTAGTCACTGGTGGTTGGGTGCAGACCTCCTGGGCTCTGACTGACCCAGAGGATAATGTGTTGTGCTGACATGATGGTTTTGTGATAGCAGGAGAGGATCACTATTTTGTCTCCCAAGGGGATTGTTCATGAAGAGTATGTCACTAGCAACTTCCTTCTCACAAGGGGTGTTGTGAGGGATGGCAGGTTGATGAGACGCATGGAAATCACAATGCTCCGGAGCAATGGCGAGTGCTACTGAAGCAGCCAGAAGCTTGGGGTCTAATTCTCAATCCTTCACTCTGAAATTCCTGAAAGACCCCAAGAGCCTTAGTTCTTCCACCTGTAAAATGAAAGGATTGGAGAATTTGAGACTCTTTAAGACTCCTTTTTGTTAGACATACTAGGTTCTGTGGTTTCAGGCAAGCAATCATCAACCAGGCACAGAACCTGGACTCTGAAGACAAGCTACCCAGAGCAAAACATGTACTTCCTACATGAGCAACATTGGGCAAATCACTTAACACTTCTGTGCCTTGGTTTCTTCATCTGAAAAATGGGGGTAATGATAGCCCCACCACTTAAGACTGTTATGAGAATTAAATGATTTGAGCTACATAGAATGCCTAGAACAGCACCTGGCACATAGTAACTGCTCAGTACATAACTTGGCTGCCACTGAATCACTTCCAACTCATAGTGACCCTAAACGACAGAGTAGAATTGTCCCATAGGATTTCGGGGGAATGTCTAGTGGATTTGAACTGCCAACCTTTTGGTTAGCATCCACAGCTCTTAACAACCAAGCCACAAGAGTTTCCCTCAATGCTATCTATGCTTCACCGTTTAATTTTCATGCCAACCCAATTCTTTTATTTATTCAACAGATTTGCACTGAATCCTTGCTATGGGTTGGGCTGTGAACTAGGAGAGAAGTTAAGTAAGAACTGAGTCCCTCCCTCAGAGAGTTTACAGTCTAGAGACCGGAAGAAAGGAATTGTCGACTCACATCTTGTTCTTGAGATCTAAATTGGTGCCTTGTTACCGACATCTAAATAGCTTGTGGCTAAGAGACAATTCTGCCTTCAAATTCTACCTTAACCATTTCCTGTCTGTATAGACTTGGGAAGAAACTTATCTCCTGTGTGTCTTGGGTTCTTTATCTGTCACATGGGGATAATTTTTTTAAAAGTGGGCTGGTTGTGATAATGAACTGAAAGGATGCACATGAACTCTTTGCACAGTGCCTAGTACATAGTAAACTTGTTGGCAAGTTGATTCTGACTCATAGCGACCCTACAGGATGGAACAGAACTGCCTCATAGGGTTTCTAAGGAGCAGCAGGCAGATTCAAACTGCTTACCTTTCGGTAGCAGCCTAGCAGTTTACCACTGCACTACCAGGCTCCCTGGCACATAAATGGCAGCTAAAGATTACAGCCTAGGAACTCTATGAGGTGGTTCTACTCTGTCCTATAGGGTTACTATGAGTTGGAATTGACTCGATGGCACCCAATATGACAACAAATGGTAGTTGACTTGGCCTTTTTCCTGCTTTAATCTGGTCTGATGCCTAAGCCTCTCTTTGAAGATTTTTGTTTTTTATGGCAAGGCTTCCTTTCTGGGCTTCCCACACTTTACCACCAAAATTCCTCTGCTGGAAGAGGAGAGAGAAAACAATGCCCCTGGGGACTCAGGGGGCATCACCAAAAGCTGCCTTCAGCCAGGTGAAACATCCTTGAAGTCAGCCTCCCACTGAAACTTAAAAATTCACGTGAATTCCATTTTCTCCTCCTTATTATATCCATGTTCATTTTAATATTAAAAAAAATGTCTTTCCTGCTAGTCTTCCAGCCAAATTGACACTACAGGAAAAGGAACTGTTTTTCATCCCATGGTTTCCTGCAGCCTGGCACAGGCAGACCCCATACATTGAACTTGTGATTAGAACCTGCTGCCCGCCTGCTAGGAGCCATAGTAGCTTAAGTGGTTCACTGTTCAGCTGCTAAGCAAAAGGTAGGCAGTTTGAATCTACTGGCCACTCCTTGGAAACCCTCTAGGGCAGTTCTACTCTGTCCTCTAGGGTCATTATGAGTCAGAACTGACTCACTGGTTATGAGCTTTTGCGTTTTGCCCATCTGCTAAATGCCAGCTCTGGGTAATGTCAAGATGAGAAAGGGATGAACCAGACTCTGGCCATGCCCTGTAGGAGCCAGTTCTCCATGTTGTATGGCCAGGGGTCATATTCAAACTATTAGTAACGCTTAATGCATATGTAAGGAACCCTGGTGGTGCAGTTGCTTAACTGCTTGGTTGCTAACTAAAAGGCTGGCAATTTAAATCTACTCAGTGGCCCTATGGGAGAAAAGACCTAGCGATCAGCTTCTGTTAAGTTTACAGCCAAGAAAACTGTATGGGGGCAGCTCTATTCTGCCATGGGGTCACTCTGAGTCATAACCTTTTGAGTCAGAATCTACTTGAGGGTACCCAACAACAATACACATGCACCAGTCAATCAGAACAGTAGCGCTAAGCAGAATCTCGCAGTCTCTACTATGCCAAGATTCAACCTTTAGTTGCTGGACTTGACTCTAGGCTAGATCTATGGGATCTCCAGGAAGAGTCTGAGACATCAAGAGAACGGAGAGTGGACTCAAGAGACTTCTGGAAATAGTTATTTATCGACTGGTATTGGGACCTCTCAAGAGCTAGCGCCTCTGCTTAGCACCACCTTACAGGTAGCCTGAATTTGGAGCCAAGGTGATGTCAGCTGATATACCAACTTTCCTGAGTCCTTGTTGACTCAAAGCTCTGGCTGAGGCCCTAGAAGTGGGGATCTCACAGAGACATTTCCCCTTTGTAGTAGTAATGTCAGAAGAGTGGTCGGAGATGGTCAAAATCCCTAGGCCCTCAGATTTTGGCGTATCTTCTTCCCACCGCCTTGGGAATCAATTTTTCTCTAGTTGGCTGAGCAGCTATTTCCCATGCTATTCTGTTGGCTTTTGGGGAAGCTATATATGTATGTATGCAGCTCTTACCCACTGGGGACAACAGCTCTGTGCTCTGCAATTTCTAATTCTCACAGCCAATCTAAGGTATTATCTTATCCTGTGCAGATAAAAAAGACTTGATGAGCCACCTTCCCTTCTCCTTGGGTTCATTAGCTCCTCAAGCTGCAGTTCCAGACCAATATACATCCACTGGATTCATAACCCTTCCAAATCACTGCATCTAAATCTCTCCTGTTCTCTGAACCTGTCTCCCAGCTGCCTCTCTTAGGTCAAGATGCCACCAACCTCCCAAACGTCCAAGCTGGAACCCTCGTCAGTGATTCCCAATTCCTTCTCTCACACCACGTAATCAATAGCCTTTCATCTCCTGGATCAATCCCATTCAGTTTTCAGGATGCAGCTCAGCTATCTTCTCATCTACAAAGCAAGGTGGCTTAGGCTTTCTCTCTCCTTTTGCCTCTGAACCGTTTTATGTATGTGTCTGGTAGAGTCCTTGCAGTGTTTTGCTGTTACCCTATATACACCCCAGCCTCCCCTATTAATGGTGAGGACTTCACAGGCAGGAACCCATATCTTGTTCATTTTTCTATCTTCCTGACTTAGTGCTGAAGATGAAGTGTTGATGGAATGAATGGCTTCTAAGGGAAAAATTAAATGCATTGAGTTCTGGACATGTTCACTGGAGGAGGATATCTTCTCCACTTGAGTGCACACTGCCTGGGACTGAACAGCAGAATTCTTGATTTCCCAAGAGTTAACCCAGATGCAAGATGAGCTTTGCAGCTGGATTTATCAGCCACCATCCATTCTTTTTTCTTCCTGTTTCCTACCATTTTTTCTATAAATATTTCAAGACTAAAATTGACAGTTACCTCGGAGGCTGGTAAACAGTGTATTTTTCTGTTCTCTTCTCTCAGGGTTGAGCAACATCATTGGTATCATCGTTTATATATCAGCAAATGCTGGAGATCCCGGGCAACGAGACTCCAAAAAAAGCTACTCCTATGGCTGGTCCTTTTATTTCGGAGCCTTCTCCTTCATCATCGCGGAGATTGTGGGCGTGGTGGCTGTGCACATCTATATCGAAAAACATCAGCAGTTACGTGCCAAATCCCACTCGGAGCTCCTGAAGAAATCTACCTTTGCCCGCCTTCCACCCTATAGGTATAGATTCCGGAGGCGGTCGAGTTCACGCTCCACAGAACCCAGATCCCGTGACCTGTCCCCCATCAGCAAAGGCTTCCACACCATCCCTTCCACCGACATCTCCATGTTCACCCTCTCCCGGGACCCCTCAAAGATCACTATGGGGACCCTCCTCAACTCTGACCGGGACCACGCTTTTCTACAGTTCCACAACTCCACTCCCAAAGAGTTCAAAGAGTCGCTGCATAATAATCCGGCCAACAGGCGCACCACGCCCGTCTGAACTGACCTCTGATCTCTGCCCCGTGCCCAGCACAACCTTGGGGGAAGTGTCCAGAGATGTCTCTGAGGTTGCATGGCATGGTCCTAGTGATGGTATTACTTTTTATAAAGAATGAAACCAAAAGGACTCGGCCCTGTCCCATTCTTCCTCTCCTCCCTACCCCACCCCTGTCCACCCAAGCCCTGGTCCCTCCTTCCTCTTTGACCTTTCAAGCCAACCCTATGACGTCATTCTTCCCTCTGTGTATCTGTGCCAGATGTTTTCCTTTCTTCCTTCTTTACTGGGAGGACCTCCACATTCTTCCCTCCTTGGAAGAGGACTTTACTAAAAAGTCATGGGTGGTAGCCAAGGGTGGGGGGGTTTCCTGAATCCCCATCAGGCGAGTCATAATTGTCCCCGTCATCCACCCACATAAATCCTCAGGAAACCAACCACCTAGGTGGTCCTGAGGGAGGCGTTCACCTTTACATGTTAGAAAAACATGAGCAGAAATCAAAGATGTCAGAGCCCCAAAGCAGCTAATGTAATAAACACTCATGTTATTAAAGGTTTTGCCTTGTTGTAAACCAATTGACCTGGGACTGTTTTTGTTTTTTTCCGGATATTCCCTAGCAGACTCAATCTCCTGCTGGTGAACTGATGCCTCTCCGTCTTGGGAGAGGTCCTCCTTCACCCTGTAGGGCCAGCACACTGTTCTGACAAACATGGGTATCAGTAGGTTCCACCACTTGAATCTCTAGAGGTGAATTGGTGTTCAAAATCCAGCTCTTTAACACTCAGGAGCTCTGGGGTCTTGGGTAGGTCTCCTAACCTTTAAGTCTCAGTGGCTTCATCTGTAAAATGGGACATGGTAATAGTAGTTACCTCCATCATAGAGAGGTGAATTTTAAATTCATACCATGTGTAAAAGGATTAGTATATTGTGGACTATGTCTGTCTGTGTGTCTGTCTCTCTGTGCATGTGTGCATAAGTGTGCATATGCTGTAAACTATGGTTAGTTTTGGATATATTCTAGGCAGTACGAACATTCTTTTAGGGGAAGATAAAAGCCAAATGTCAGCTCTTTTATACTAAGGGGAATCAGGAATCCACTTGGTTCAGCTGCTGCAGACTCCAGGGGAGGCGTAAGAACTAGATGTCACCCCTGCTAACATTTACTTCCGTGCATGCTTTGGCATACATCCCGCACTTCACACCTACAAAGAGCTTTTCTCCCAGGGGGCATAGAGTTACGGTCACAAGAGCTGACACCTATCTAAGGCTATCTAATGCCGTGTGTGCCAGGCTGTGTTCTGGCAACATACATGTATTAATTTGTTTAATCCTCCCAGTAGCCCTGTGAAGAAGATGTAATTATTATTCTCATTTTGCCATTGAGGAAACTGAGACAAGAGAGGTTACGCGACTTGCTCACATTTTATTCCCAACGTGGGATAGAAGGAAACCCTAGTGGCATAGTGGTTAAATTCTACAGCTGCTAACCAAAAGATCAACAGTTTAAATCCACCAAGTGCTCCTTAGAAGCTCTATGGGGCAGTTCTACGCTGTCCTATAGGGTCACTGTGGGTCAGTATTGACTCAAGGGCAATGGGTTTGGTTTGATAGGATGGTGGCGCAGTGGTTAAACAGCTACTAACGAGTGGTTTGAAACTATTAGCTGTTCTGAAGGAGAATGATATGGTGGTGTGCTTCCATAGAGATGGCTCATTGCCGTCAAGTCCATTCTGACTCACAGAATAGGACAGAGAAGAACTGCCCCTGTAGGGTTTCCAAGGAGTGACTGGTGGATTCAAACTCCTGACTTTTTGGTTAGCAGTTGAACTCTTAACCACGAAGTAGCAAGGCCTTCTACTTTGGAAACTCTATGGAGCAGTTCTACTCTGTCCTATGAGATCGCAGTGCATAGAATCAACACTGTATCAATGAATTTGGTTTTCTGGTTATAGGAAGTTCTGGGAATCTGACAACATCTCCACACTCAACACGTGAATTTTACAGTAGCATGCAGACTAGTGACAGCTCATTTCATTTGTGTGAATGCACATACATCAAATAATCTCAACTAACCCTTAAAATAACCACAGAGTAAGAATTATCATTCCCATTTGACAGATGAGGAAAAAGAGGCTAAAAGAGAGTAAATGTGTTAGGTAACTAAGGAACAAAGCCAGGATTTATATCTGACACTTCTGTTTCCTAAGTGGGTTCTTCTTTACTCCAGCGTTTTCCAAACCTCAGTCACTTGAGTACAGTAAGTGTAAAGTTTTTCATACCCACATACCTCATTGACAATTGTTTACCTAATGATTTTTCTTGACTCTGTTTGCATCAATAGATAAAGCTTAGAAGGAAACTTTCTATCACCACAGTTAGAAAGAAAACTAGTATTACTTGCCTGGGAAAAGAAAAAGAATGAAAACACAATAGTCACTGCATTCTAACTGCTGCCTGTCCTGAGTTGAAGGCTGGCCATTGAGTTTTTGTAAAAAAGATACTACCAAAGTCTTAAAGGTGTTAAAAATGTTCTAGCAACAAAGAAGAGGTTTTCCTTGGCTTAATCAAAGCATCAAAGGGGAACTAGAAAGGGAATAGCATTCTTACTATGCAGTTCGATGCCCTGTGATGCTGTCGTTATGCATCATGTCAAATCAGCTTGCTGTGTACCTGGGGGATGCTACTCCAGCAGCTGTTGGAAAGAGAAGGATCTGCAAGCTGGAGCCAAGAGGTGGTGAACACTGTGAAGAGGAAGAAGTAGCAGCCTGCCATCCTGGGACCTGGGAAGATGCCAAAACCACAGCACCTAGGGTGTTGATCTGAGATGGAGAGAAAACTCGTAGGGACTTCATTGGCGGAACACCTGCCCTGGAGGTGAAGTAAGTATAGAGCCCCTCTGCAAAGACCAGAGCTCCTCTACAAAGGCCAAGTAAGTACACAGCCCCTCTGCAAAGGCCAAGAGACATGGACCCCTAGCCCCTGGCATGACTTCCTGCACTGCCTAGCTTGCTTCCCACAAAACTTTGGCACTCGGAACCTCAGAGTGTCTGTGTTGGAGAATTGCACAAGTGGACTCAGCAGGCTGGCATCGCATAAATATGAATCTCACCACTCGCAGCTCATAGCCAAGGTACCAGCCAATCCCCATCATTCAAAAGGAAGAATATTCACATTCACTAGACCCTAACCTGTGTCTTTAGCTCTATGTCATAAACTTGACTAGTCTTGTCTCATTTAATTCCAATTGTTGAGGTTGGTGGAAACCCTGGTGACATAGCAGCTGAGCGCTATATCTACTAACCAAAAGGTCAGCAGTTCAAGTTCACCAGGCACTCCTCAGAAACTCTGTGGGGTAGTTCCACTCTGTCCTATAGAGTTGCTATGAGTCAGAATTGATGGCAATCGGTTTGGCTTTGGGGTTGAGGATGGTACCAGTGTTAAACTCATTGGATGTTGAGACTTTACAGTGGCAAAGCAGGGAAAGAACCCACATCTGCCTAACTCCAAAGCCTACATAACAGCCACTCACTAAGCTTTCCCTGTCACAGTTCTGAAACACTGAGCTCCGTCCTTAAGTCCTCTATTTCCTTCTTTCTCAAATGCAGCTCTTCCTGGCTCACTTGCTTCTGGACCAGTAGCCTTCTATCACCAATCTCCAAGACCACAGCTCCTGCTTTCTCTTTCATGTCTCCCTACTGTGCAGCCCCTAGAGTGAATCTTTTTCCCAGTTGTCTCTCTATCTTTGTGTTTTTGGGAGAAAGAGAGGTAGCTTGATGTAAGACTCAAGCATACAGATTCTGCAGTTCTGTATCTACCAGCCATGAAACCTTTGACAAGATCACTTCCCTGAGTCTCAGCTTCTCCACCTATAAAATGGGCACAAGAATAGTACTGGCTCCTCAGGTTTGTAACAAAGATTCGACAAGTTTATAGACTAAAGCTCTTGGAACAGTACCTGAAACATACATCTTTGAAATTCACTTTTCCTATGTGGGGTCTTTCCCATGTAGACACTCTTACTTTCCAGGTCTTATCAACACACATCTCTGGGCTAACCAAACCAGTGTCCACACAGCACCATGAGTATACCATTGTTGTTGTTCTTAGTTGCCATTGAGTCAGCCTCCACTCACGGTGACCTTAGAGTTAACAGAAGAACAGTGCCCTGTCCTGCTCTATTTGTGTGGTTGTTGGTATGTTTGAGTTCATGGTTGGGGCTGTGGCCTCAATCCATCTCAGTGAGGGTCTACCTAGTTTTGGTTGGCTCTCCACTTCACCTTGAACATGGTGTCAGGAGGGAATAATTCTTGGGGAAAGACATTGCGCTTGGTAAAACAGATACGATCATTGGAAAAGAGGAAGACCCTCAACAAGATGGACGGACACAACGGCTGCAGCAATGGACTCAGACAGAACGATGACTGTGAGGGTGGCTCAGGACCGGGTCGTGTTTCGTTCTGTTATATGCGGTCTGGCAATTACGTTCACAAACTCATCCTAGAAAAAGTGCTATGCACCTCACTGCGGAATATCACTACTGTCACCTTCGTAGTACTCCCCTTGGGAAGCTAGGCACCAATGCCAGCCTCTAGTCCACCTTTCAAAGCAATTTTGGAACTTTTTTTCTGGAATGGCCATCAGAGTTGTCATTGTATTACTCTTGATGTCCTGAATCTCATCCAAATGTCTTCCTTTCAGTATTTCCTTTATCTTCAGGTAAAGAAGAAAGTCATGGGGGGCCAGATCAGGTGAGTAGGGAGGAAGTGTCAGTGAAGTTATTTGTTTACTGGCTAAAAACTCCCTCATAGACAGTGCTGTTTTGACTCTTGTTTTGGACTGACAGAACTTTTTTGGGCACAGAGAATTGGCTGACTTCCACTGTGAATTTTAATACTTTGTTTCAGAGTCATTTTGATATACCCATGTTTCATCAACAATGATAACACAGTCCAAAACATTGTCTTGACTCTGCAGAAGGTCTTGGCAAACTTCGACTCTCCTTTGCTTTTGTTCTTGGTTGAGCTGCTTTGAGCCCGTTTTTGTATACACCTTTGTCAGGCCAACATTTCAGTCAAGATTTTCCTGTTTCTCTAACGATGTTTACTCGGTCTGCTATGTTTCTCACAATCAGCTGAAAATGTTGACACACAATTCAATGAATGTTTGCAATGTTTTCATCAGTTAGGCTTGTTACTAGTAGCCCTGAACTCTCTTCATCAGTGATGCTTTATCTCCCCTCAGAAAAACATTAAATTCATTTGTACACTGCCATTTTCTTCATGACATTATCCCATTAAACCTGGACTAACGTGTCCCTGATTTCACTTCCACTCTTCTCAAGTTTAACAAAAATTTAATGTCTGTTTGTTGCTCTTATTCATTCTCATAATGATGGCACACAAAAACACACAACAATAATGAATGCCACTCAGCAAGACACTGCTACATGTTGACATGAACACAGCTGTGATGCATTGATATACCAAAGTTATGAAACCTTATGCTGCCAACAGAAGTTCACAGTTGCAAGTTCAAGAACTTAATTGTCAGACCTTGTATATGGGGTTGTTATGAGTTACAGACAACTCAATGGTACCTAGCTAACTTATCTTTCCCTAGTAATTAGTCTTTGCTGATGATGTGTCCAACATAAGCAAGTTGAAGTCTTGCCATCCTCACTGTTGGGGAACATTTTGGCTGTATTTCTTCATTCTTTTGGCAGTCAAGTATTCCTTTCCAACACCATACAGTTTGAACACATCCATTCTTTTTCTGCCTTCTTTCTTCACTATCCAGTTTTCATATTGCTGATGAGATGATTCTGACTTACAGTGACCCTATGGGGCAGAGTAGGGTTTACAAAGAGCAACTAGTGGATCTGAACGGCTGACTTTTTGGTTAGCAACTGACCCCTTTAGCCGTAATTCCACTAGGGTTCCATATGGCTATCATGCTTAACTCCCACTTCCTGCCTTTGCTGGTACATGTTATCCTTCCCTGAAACAAGTTCCCTTGTCTCCTCCAAATCCTATTCATCTTTCAAGGTCAAGATCAGGTCTCATGCCTTCCATGAATTCTTTATTGACTCTTCAGGCCACATTCATTCAATCATTCATCCATTTATTAACCTAGCATGTATTATCAAACATCTAGAAACAACCATAAACTTGATCGATACAACCACTTAACTCATGATACTCTCAATCCACTGTGGTAGATGACAACTTAACAAGTGAATGCTCAAATCAACATCTTCTATGGCTGTGATCAAGCTCACCCTACTTCCAGAGATTAATGGGCTCACCAGCCCAGGGGGAAGGACTAGAAGGCAAGAGGAGACAGGAAAGATGACAAAAGAGAGAGAGAGAGTATTGACATATCACATGTCATGGGGCTGGTAACCAATGCCACAAAACAGTATGTGCTCTAATTATTTAAGGAGAAGCTAATTTGTTCTGTAAAACTTCATCCAAAATACAATTTTGAAAGGAGAGAGAGAAAAGAAACAAAAATTGTAGTAGAAGGATTATTTCAAGTAAAAAGAATTTATGAATATTGTCTTTAAAAAATGATGCAAGAGTGTCATGGATTAGAATTGTGTTCCCAAAAATACCTGTGTAGCAGTTTAGCTAGGCCATGATTCCTGGTATTGTGTGATGTTCTTCCTGTTTGTAAATCCTGCCTCTGTAACGTTAGGAGGAAGGATGGGTGGCAGTTGTGTAGGTGGAACAGGACTTAATGTGCGTGATTGTTTTGTGGCTTGGAGCAGCCTCTTGGATATAAAAGAAAGGTTGGCAAACTGAGATTAGGGTACCTCATACCACCAAGAAGCAGCTCTGGGAAGTGAGCACATCCTCTGGAAGTGACTGGGGTCCTTGCACCTTAGAAGCTCCCAGTCCAGGGGAAGATTGATGACAAGGACCTTCCTATAGTGCTAGCAGAGAAAGCCTTCCCCTGGAATCAACCAAAAGATGGTCAGTAACCCTGCAGCACAGAGAGCAAGAGTGACCTCAGATGAGACTTGAAAGGAAAGATAGGCTGTACTTCAAGCATGTTAAGGCTTTTGTATTTCGACTCGGTAACTCTAGGCACCACTGACAGATTTTAATCAAGGAAGTGATGTAATCTAATGTATAATTTCAGAAGCTTTCTAAGTTATACATCCTGTTAACCACTAATTTCCTAAATCTTATCTCTGGAGATAGTTCCTGAAAGGCTTATACCATTGCATGCTTCCTCTACCATCCCTAGTAGGTGGCCATGGACGTGACCCTGCTCCAGCCACAGTTGGTTAAATCACAAGCTTACACCTCATATAAGGTCAGCCAATTTATTCTAAGGGTGGCCAGTGGCCTAGGATTTGCAAGTAGGCCAATAAGATGATAGCTATGAGGAATTTTAACTAAAAGACACAGAGGAAATTGCTTGTTGGCAGAACAGGGAGAACATGAGAAGTCTTGGGATCTGTGGAGTCACAGCAAGCTGAAGTTATGAGGAAGTTATGAGAAGACAACCCTGGAATGACTTCCTGTTTTACTTAGAATAAAATCCAGATTTTCACCATGGTCTTCACTGCCCTGCATTATCAAGTGTGTGCTGGCCTACCCAACCTTGCTTCATGCTACTTTCCATTTTGCTGTCTACCCTCTTGTAATGCTTTCCTCTCATTTCATTTCCTTGAACAAAACAGACACATTTCTGCCTCAAGGCCTTTGTACCTGGTCTTCCTTCTGCTTTCAAGTTCCTCTACGTTTTTGTATAAATGGCCCCTTCTCCTCTGGGAGTGAGCTGACAAGTCACCTCTGCAGAGAAGCCTTCCTTCACCAACTCTCTAAAGTAAGCCTCCCTGATATTCTCTTGTGTGTTATTACTAGTTGCTCTAACTCTTCCTAACCCATGTACAACAGAATGGAACACGGTCCTGGGCCATTCTTATAGTCATTGCTGTGTCTGAGCCCATTATTGCAGCCATTGTGTGTTTTGAGTACCTTATGACCTATAGGTAGGCTCATCTTCTTCTTCAAGCACTGCCTAATACTACATTCTATTGTGATACGTAGAGTTTTCATTGGCTAATTCTCAGGAGGAGATTACCAAGCCTTTCTTCTTAGTCTGTCTTACTGTGGAAACTCTGCTGAAATCTGTCCATGATGGGTGACCCTGCTGGTATCTGAAATACCTGTGGCATAACTTCCAGCATCATAACAACATGAGAGCCACTGTAGTACCACAAACTGACAGATGGATAGTAGATTCTCAGTGACCGTATAATTACTCGATAGCTCAAAAATATATAATACTTTGGGGGGGGTCTTTGTTTATTTCTTGTCAGTTTTCCCACTAGACTATAAGTTCTGTGAGATGATAGGCCTTGTCTATTTTGTTTTCCTTCATGCATGCAGTTGTTGTTGCCAAAGCCAAGTGCTGTCGAGTCAGATCTGACTCATGGTGACCCTAGGGGCCAGGATAGAAATGACAGTTGTTGTTAGGGTTTGTCAAATTGGTTCCTACTTACAGCAACCACATGTACAGCAGAATGAAACACTACCTGGTCCTGTACCATCCTTGTAATCATTGCTATGTTTAAGTCTGTTTTCATAGCCACTGTGTCAATTCAACTCATTGAGCGCCTTCCTCTTTTTTTCTGACCCTCCACTTTACCATGCGTGATGGCTTTCACCAGGAATTAGTCCTTCCTGATAACATCTTCAGAGTACATGAGACAAAGCTCAGCATCCTTTCTTCTAAAGAGCATCCTGGTTGTATTTCTTCTAAGAGATACTTATTTGTTCTTCTGGCAGTTCATGGTATATTTAATATTTTTTGCCAACACAATAAGTCAAAGGTGTCAATTCTCCAATCTTATTCACTGTTCAGCTTTCCCATGCATATGAGGCAACTGAAAATACCATGGCTTGGGTCTGGTACAGCCTAGTCCTCAAATTGACATCTTTGCTTTTCAACACTTGAAAGAAGTCTTTTGCAGCAGATTTGCCCAATGCAACACATTGTATGATTTATTGACAGCTACTTCTATGGCCGTTGATTATGGATCCAAATAAAATGAACTCCTAGACAACTTCAATCTTTTCTCCATTATCTTGACATTACTTACTCGTCCAGTTGTGAGGATTCTTGTTTACTTTACGTTGTGGTGTAGTCCATACTGAAGACTTTGATCACCAGTGCTTCAAGTCCTCTTCACTTTCAGCAAGCAAGCTTGTGTCATCCATATACTTCAGGTTGTTAATAAGTCCTCTTCTATTTCTGACTGTACGTTCTTCTTCATGTAGCACAGGTTCTTGGCTGAGTAAATAATCCTCCATCCCTAAACACCAAAACCCACTGCCGTCGAGCCAATTCCAACTCATAACAACCCTATAAGGCACCGTAGAACTGCTCCATAGAGTTTCCAAGGAGTGCCTGGTGGATTCGAATGGCTGTCCTTTTGGTTAGCAGATGTAACGTCTCCATTTCTAGGACAGTACTATTCACCTAGCAATTGCTCAAAAGTCTGAAAGAAGGGAGGAAAGAATGAGACAGCATTAAGAATTATCGTGAGCCATCAGAGAGGAGATGAAGACAATGGCTTCCTGGATTGCTAATAGCTTTCCTGTCCCATTTCCTCAAGGCCGGCCATATTTGAGTTTAGTTCTCAGATCCTTGGCTCACTTTTTCTGCATTCCTTCAACAATACTCCTTTTCCTTGAGCAAGACTGAGTGTCTGTTCCTAGTTACCAAATGAACACTGACTAGAGTCTGTGTCTCTAGAAGCTTCCAGAACTGGGGAACATCCAGTTGTAGGGAAGCAGCTGAAAGTCCTTGTTGGGGACATTGGGACATCTGGCTAGAGTGGTATTTAGTCAGGATGATTATAGAAAGGAGATCAGAATATTAAGGCAAGAGCTAAGATGAAGAAAGCTAGGAAGCAGAAACTAAGTGGCAGTATCAGAATGTTAGGAAATCATCAGTTTCAAATCAGAGCTGCCTCAAACTACCATAAAGGCCTTGGCAAGCCCAAGTCACCGGGATGAAAGCAAACAGTTCTTGAACGCTAGATTAAATTCATGCAACACTGATTCCTTCCTTGTAAATACAAAACAAAAGCAATCAAAACCAGCTTTAAGATGGTTATCTAGACTTAACTAGTCCTTTAGGTAAGATGTTTTGCCTATAAGTAACAGACTAACTTGACTAGTTTCTAATGAATTAACATGCAGTACGTTATGCTGTCATAAGAAATAAACCCCGAAATCTCTGGGGTTGACACAATAAATGCTTGTTTCTTGCTCATATAAAATCCAACAGAGGTGTTCCTGGCTCAGCATCACTCCCAGATGGCTCTCCTTCAAGCAGTGACTCAGGGACCCAGGATGTTTCTGTCTTATATCTCTGCTGTCTTGTGGCTTCATAGTTGTTTCCTGGTGTCATTCACCTAGCCAATGAGGGAAAAGAAGAGGGACTGATGATGAGAAAGTGAAGAATATTGTCCTTAAACACAGTCAACCTGTCCCAGAAATAATATACTTCATGTCACATTCCATTGGCAATAACTAATCACGTGATTCCATCTAGATGCCAGGCAAGGGGACACTGAAAAATGTCATCCATGGCTGCAGAGGTCCTTCCAAGCAATAGCTCTCCATTATATAAGGTGTCTATGAAGCTTTGGGAAACCCTGGTGGCATAGTGTTAAGTGCTGTCTGCTAACCATGAGATCAGCAGTTTGAATCCACCAGGTGCTCCTTAGAAACTCTATGAAGCAGTTCTACTCTGCCCTATTGGGTTGCTATGAGTTGCAATCAACTTCACAGCATCAGGTTTGGCTTTTTGGTGGGTGAGGGGTTCAGCAGGTCACTAGCCGTCTCCAACTTCGGAAAAAGGTACCCCCAAAAGGAAGTTTCAAAGTAACAGGGTTGCAAAGTTAATTTTGCAGCCCGAAGATTAAATTCAAAGACTCAGGTCTTTTCCTATTTCCACCCTGCCATACATACTCCATTTTTCCATCATATCCAAACACAGCATCCAGCGGAATAGCTACCTCTGTCTTGTGTCTCCGTAAGAGTGAAGAAATCTTTCTCAGGAGTACTTTATTAGACTCTGCTCTTATTCTCAATGGCCCAAATTGGGTCGTGTGTCCACCCTTGAGCCAATCACTAATAAAGGAAATAGAATTACAAGAAAACAAAAACAAAAAACAAAAAAGCAACAACTCATTGCCATCAAGTGGATTCTGACTCGTAGCAACTTCATAGTGCAGAGTACAACTGCTCCAGATGTTTGAAGGACCAATCCAGTGGTCCTCAGCCCTTGATGCATATTAGCATCACCTAGAGGAAATTTTTAAAATACAAATGCTTAGTCCCCTACTCCAGCAAGGCATGCTTATCTGGTAAGTGGCGCCAAGTATCAGAAATCACAGCTGACAGTTTAAGAGCCAGATTCTGTCACATACTTGTTTAACTTGATCCATAGGGTGTTTTTAAAACTCAGAAACTTATCACCATAAACTGAATGGTGCAAAATATTAACAAGTGGTGAATCTGGATAAAGAGTATAAAGGATTCTTTATACCACTCTTACAGTTTTTTTTCCTATAAGCTTGCAATTATATCAAAATTAAAAGTTAAAGAAAAAAACGGAAAATGGGAACTAACACATACAAGCTAGAATTCCTGCTTCTCTTGAAAAAAATCAGAAACCCTGGCAAAGCTGGATCTGTATTCCTGCAGAAAATAAATAGCAGGATTGAGTCACTGATGCCCAAATCTCCAGTCAAGTCTCCCTGGGGCAGGGATCTAGGCATCTGTATTGTTAGCGCGAGTATAATTAGGTAGTGGTAGTGGTGGCAGTGGTGGCTAGTTGCAGTTGAGTCGATGCCAACTCATGGTGATCCCACATGTAGGCTTGGGAATCACTCTCTGGCGTCCTCTAAATTTTCACTCATTTTGCTTCTATCCTGTTCCAGCCTCTCCCAATCTCTAAGTATAACTTGGATTATTTTTTGCCAAATGCAGCACCTTGCACTTGCCCACACTGAATCTCATCCTTGGCAACTTCTCTACCCACTCACACAGCCTGGTGAGATCTTCCTGCGGCTTAGCACCAGCGGCTTGGCATTGCGCTGCCTGCCACAGCTAAGTGTCATCAGTAAATGTGGAGCTATCACCGTTTACCCCTCCAGATCAGCTAGGCAGATGTCAGACAAGACCATTCCCAGCACTGACACTCCTCTGTTTTCAATTAATTAATTAACTAACTCATCACAACCCAACCAAAGCTTCTGAATGCAAAAAAGAAGCCAACTGTGAAGCTAACGAGGAAACCCTGGTGACATAGCGTCTACTGTGCTGCAGCTGCTTTCCAAAGGGTTGCCAGTTTGAATCCACCAGGCACTCCTGGGGCAGTTCTACTCTGTCCGGTAGGGTTGCTGTGTGTCAGAAGCGACTCGACAGCAATGGGTGTGGCTAACGGAGGCATCAGAGAAATTTGATGTGAGAAACAGTGCCTCAACAGCAGCACTTACTGACATTTGGAGAATTCTTTGTTGAGGAGGCTTTCCTGTGATGTTTAGCAGCATACCTGGCTTCTACCCAACAGCTGCCTGTAGCATGCTTCCTCCCCCGAGCTGTGACAGCCCAAAAGGCTTCCAGATGTTGCTGCTTATTCTAAGGAAGCAGCAGGGGAGGTGTGTAAGCAATCCAACTGAAAACCACTGGTGTAACCAAGGGGATTCTGAAGAACAAGGACTTAGAAAAGATAGTAATCTGAGTTGTCCTAGGGTTCTAGACCCAAACCCCAAAACAAATCCACTGCTGTTGAGTCAGTTCTGACTCTATAGGGCAAAGTAGGATTGCTCCATAGAGTTTCCAAGGAGCACCTGGTGAATTCAGTGTTTTGGTTAGCAGACGTAGCACTTAACCAAAAGGACTAATAACCCTGCCTTCACCATTTTCCATCGTTTACTTGTTGTGTGACCTGAGACAAGTTGTTTAACCTCTCTGTAGCCCTGCTGACTCATCTATAAAATCGGGTAAGTAAGATGGGTTGGGTTATACAGCAGGAACAAACAATGTGAAAGTATCAGTAGCTTTAAAATCCATGCTGGGTGTAACATACGGTTGTCTGGGGCTCCACTTGTGTCCTTCACTTCAGGAGACCCAAGGCGGGGGAGGTGGCACCATCTGAACATTGCTGGTCAAAACAGCAAGGAGAGAGGCAGTTGTTCAAACAGAACAAGGGGACACTGCATGGTTTAAAGCCAGGAAAGGTGTGCATCACCATATCTTTTCAATCTGTAGGCAAAGCAAATAATCCAAGAAGCTGACTGATATGAAGAAGAACAGGGGATCAGATTTGGAAGAGGACTGCATTATACAGATGACAATGTAGCTTACCAGATGTGAAGAGGATTTGAAACACTTACTGATGAAGATCAAAGATCATAAATTTCGGTATGGATTACACTTCCACGTCAAGAAAACAAAAATACTCACAGCTGGACCAGTAAACAACATCGTTATAAATGGAGAAGGGACTGAAGTTGTCAAGGGTTTCATTTTGCTTGGGCCTACAATCAATGGCCATGGAAGCAGTAGTCAAGAAATCAAAAGATGCATTGCACTGGGCAAATCTGTGGCAGAAGACCTCTTTAAAGTGCTGAAAAGTAAAGACATCACCTTGAAGACTACAGTGCACCCGACCCAAGCCATGGTATTTTCAATCGTATCATGTGCATGCAAAAGCTGAACAACAAATAAGTAAGACAGAAGATTTGATGCCTTGAATTGTAGTATTGGAGAAGGATATTGAATGTACCATGGACTGCTGAAAGAACAAACAGATCTATTCTGGAAAAAGTACAACCAGAGTGTTCCTTGAAAGCAAAGATGGTGAGACCATGTCTTACATAGTTTGGACATGCTGTCTGGAGGGACCATTCTCTGGAGAAGGATATCATGCTTGGTAAAGCAGGTCAGTGAAAAAGAGGAAGATCTTCAATAACATGGATTAACACAGTGGCTACAGTAATGGGTTTAAGCATAATAACAATTGTGGTCATGGCACAGGACTGAGCAGTGTTTCATTTTGTTGTTCATGGGTTGCAAGGAGTAAGAACTGACTTGACACTACCTAACAGCAACAACATGTTTTAGACACTGGGTATATAGCAATAACCCAATAGTCCAAAATTCTTGCCCCGTGGAATTCACATTCTAGTGGGGAAATAGACAAATGAATAAACATATACAGTATGTAAGTTGGGAATAAGTGCTGTGAAGGCAGGTTAAGTGGCCTGAGGAGTGCTAGTATTGAAGGTTTCCTGCCCTGTTGAAGGTGGCTAGGAAAGGAATCTCTGAGAAGCTGAACTTGATCAGAGTCCTAGAAGAAATGAAGGAGACAATCATGCTGATAACTGAAGAAAAAACGTTTCAGGTTGACACAACACTATGCATCACTGTCCAAAGGCAGAAGAAGGGCTTAGTGTGTTTGAGGACAAGAAGGAAGCTAGTGTGGCCAGAGTAGAATCAAGACAAACTGTAGAAGGAAATGAGATCAGAGAAGTAGCAGAGACCCAGACTGGGATGACCTTATCCAATTTCAGTCTTCAGTAACTCCACTAGACTGTCAAATTACAGGAAGGGCCCCTTTGGCTGGTCTATTTGAGTCATGTGCTCGCACCTTGATTGAAGGAAAGGGTTCTTGATTGGCAGGCCATCAAGATAGGAGTCAACAGCAGAGAAGCTTTGAAGGCCAAATCCTGATGCTGGACCCAAAATAGGGAAGATGGGCTCTTGCCTCACCATGTTCACTCCCATTCTACAAATATTAATTGAGCATTCACTGTATTTTAGACAGTGTTCTATACTTGGTGAACAAATTGAACAATGTGCCTTCTCTCAAGGAGCTCACAATCTGCTGAATTTTGGCTATCAAAAAGAACCATTTAAATCCAAAGTGGTCAAATGAAGAGCAAGACAAAAGGGTGTATCAGTTGTTCTTGTTGTTGGTTGCCATTGGCAACCATTGGCAACCATTAGAAACATGCAAGCCACCAAGTTAGGACAAACTGACAGAGAGATGGCAGGGAAAAGAGTGGAGGGAAGGAGAATCCTGAGGTCCCACACTGGTGATGCTTTACAGGGTGATGCTAAAAACTGTCTGTAGAAGTGTAGTAATAGTAATAGCAGTAGCACCCAAACTCACCTAACTTCAAGGGGAGAAGACAGAATCACTATCAGCCCAGGGCAGATTCCCACAAGGCCAAGGTCAGACATACCTCTATTCTCCAACTCTTTTTTTCCCACTTCTGACACAAGCTGTCCCTCCCCTGGCGGTCTCAGCTTCTCTGCTAGGTTTGATAGTTTGTTGCAATGGCCACACAGAACTCACAGAGAATTCTCATGATTATGGGGTTTATTAGAGAAATAATAGGCTACAATCCAGAATCAGGACCAATTTAGAAGCAACAGGAACACCTCAGGAGAGCTTCCAAACAAGACTGCTCTCTGCTCTCAGCTCCTTCTCAGCCTTTAAGCAGGCCTCACTTGAGTAAACATTACATCTCTTTGGGCTCTGTTTTCAAATGCCCAGAGATACCCCAGTCCACCAGGAAGACTGCTACTTGAATGTGGTCATCTCTCTCATTCTGTGATTTAGCAAGTCCACCCCAGCCACCTTGCTCCATGGACCAGGAAGCCCACCAAAGTTGTCCTATACCCTCTCTAGTGTTACAGCTCTATCTCCTGGTCTAGGAGGTTCACAGGGCAGGGACCCCAGGCCCCAAAGACGTGCTCCACTGGCCATTCTTCTTGATAATAGTGAGTTTTCCCTCAGTCTCTGTGGGACTGGTCCCTTTAAGCCTAGAAAGATGACAAAACTGACCAATCTACTAGGTAGGCTATAGTAATCTAGTTTGCGTAGTAATTGGCCAGTCTCCACAAGGCTTCTACAAACCTTATTTGCTCAGTGAACTGTCTACTCAGTGTGCAAGACTGGAAACCCTGGTGGTGTAGTGGTTAAGTGTTAGGACTGCTAACCAAAGAGTCAGCAGTTCAAATCCACCAGGCACTCCTTAGAAACTCTATGGGGCAGTTTTACTCTGACTTATAGGATCACTGTGAGTCAGAAGAATGAACTCAATGGAAGTGGGATTTTTTGGTTTTACAAGATTGTGATCTATAAAATCATCTTGGCAGAACTACAAACCCGGGGCCAGAAAGGCCACATACAATGAAAATTCACTGTCCTGCACCATCTGTTTCTGATCCCTGAGGAATGACACCAGTGAAGTTATGATCCTTTTTCTGTATGTTTCAGTAATGCTCTCAAACCCCATAAGGTATGTCTCTTGATGCTTTCAAAATACATATGTATAAGCACTCATAACATAAACTTAGAACTATGTCTACCTTTATGAGGCTGACTAATATTAACTACAAAGCATTAGAAATCTGTCAATCATTGTTAGAAAGTTATTCAGAAAATTTCTAAACTTAGGCATGCAAGCATGTGGAGTACATGAAGAAGGTGAGCTACCTTAAAGTTGACTCTGACCTGGAATGCTATCATAAAAGAAAACACAGCATAGTTAATCTTTGTAAGCTAATCTCAGGACACAAATCTAAACAACCTTCCTAATCCCTGACCTTGGACTAAAGATGTGACATTCAGCTAACCCGTAACCCTGGAGAGAAAATACAACATACTAGTGTCTGATGTCACACTGGCCCTTACAATGTGAAGCCAAGGTGAAAATTTAACCTTTAAATCCCAAATTTCTGCTCACTCACCGAGAGAAGGCAGAGACAAAATATTACTCTCTCAACTCAAGATATTCTCTTAAGAGGAGCTTCTGCCAGAAGTCTAGACTGAAACTCTTCCTACCACCAACAACCTTGAACCCTAGCTATAAGAGCCTCCACCAAGTTCAAGTTGTGGTCAAACTTTTCTCCTGAGATCTTTGTGAAGGTAAGTCTAAAGTCTAAAGATTTGGACTCTATGCATTGAACTAGCTACAAGTATAACTAACATTATAATTTTAATTGTTCACTATGTTCTTCTGGCTCTATACAAATGACAAGAGCACTTACTTGCATACCTTGCCACAATTATCTTGCAATAAGTTGAATGAGTTTATGCATGTCAAACCTGAACATTTTTTATTCATATGACTGAAACCCTATACAACCATCCCTGAATCTTCCTATAAGCTGGTAACAGTTGAGCAACTGAAGCAAGGAATTTCAAAACCTAAGTCCTTTGTGTTGACTTTACTATGGTCACATATACCATATGAAATGGGAAATTTAATTAATAAATCTTTATTGCATGCTGTCTGAACACATTCTGACTTTAAAGATTTTAAGTAAAATAAAATACAGCAAATAAATAAATAATAATCCAAAAATTTAACAATAGCCAGAGATTACAATGATTTATTTAGGGTGTGGCCTGCTTTATAGTGTACTTATCACATAATGAGTGCTCTTAAAACCAAAACAAACCAAACCCACTGTCAGCGAGTTGATCTCAACTCATAGTGACCTCATTGAGTAGAACTGCCTTAAAAGATTTTCCGAGGAGTGGCTGATGGAGTTGAACTGCCAACCTTTTTGTTGGTAGCAATAACATTTAACCACGATACTACCAGGTGTGCTTTTAATGAGTGTTTAATAAAGGATAACTTGTTACATCATTATCAGTGCTAGTCCTGTACCTCTCCTTCCCAGTATCCTTGCCCTTTAAGTTTCTAGGAAAAATTTAGAGACAACGGCAGAACAGCTGAATCACAGACACTTAGAAGATATTATTAACCACAAGGAAGCAGGCAATCTCCAGTCCAAGAGGAACTTCCACGTGCATTTTAAAAACCCCAAATATTAGAATCTGTTTTTTTCAAACTGTCTCCCTCCCATCACAGAATGAGACATTTCCATTAAGGAGGGAACCAGAGGAAACCAGCTTCTCTCTTCCGTCGCCTGATTCACTCTTTAGCTCTGTGCAGTCAGTATCACTGTTCCAGTTGTGGGTGATTCACACCAAGTCTTGTGCCTTTAAAGCATCTCAGCCTACCTACATTTTACATAATCAAAAGGGAAGAGAGCCATAAATCACTATTGGCAGGAAAGATAAGGGAAATGGCAGAGGCTGGATATTCTAAAGCAATTAGTTGGGACAACAGAAGGAAAACTAGGAAAGACATTATGCAAACAGAGTCTAGTCCACCTTGATAAGATAAATGAATTTTCTGTATGTGTTCAAAACTTCTATTCACATTGTTTACACTAAGTTATGTCTCCCAGAATCACCTTCTCTGTATGGTTCCAGGCTAAAGTTGTTAGTAAGAGGCTGTGTGAGACATAGGAGGCAGAAGCGAAGCAGCAAGACTGTGCTCTGAAGATTACCACCATTGGTTTCAGGCAATGAGAGACATGAAGAGGTGATGGCAGGTTCCAGTTTGTCCTTCCTCTTCCCATGCTGCTTCCAGTTCTTCCTCCTGAATGCTGCCCTGATGATCAACAGTGACTCCAAACCGCAATCCACCACCAGATGCTTTGCTGTGAGTTTGCAGAGGTTGGGACTGCCAAGAGCGAACAACCTTCCATTGCTTTTTCCACAGCATCCCTATTTGTGGCTCCACTCCTACAGCAGGTTGTGACCGACTTCCCAGCTACCCTGCAACCTCTGACTCATAGACACGTACCAGTGCTTCAGAAGAGCTTGTGAGCACCTTTCCCCAATCCCTCTGCTCCCTTTTTGCACCTTTATGGTTTCTCCCACAATTGGATTGTTGTTAGCTGCTATTGAGTGAATCCCCAACTCATGGTGACCTCCTGAGCACTGGCTTGAAATGCTGCCCAATCTTCCATCATCCCTATAATCAGTGGTGGATCAGACCATTGTAATACATAGAGTTTCACTGGCTAATTTTCAGAAGTCAGTCACCAGGCCTTTGTTCTCATTCTATTAGTCTGGAAGCTCAGCCCAAATCTGTTTAGCATCATAGCAACATGTGAACTCTACTAAAAGATGAATGGTGAAGAGGAGGAGGGGGATGAAGAGTAACTTTGGCAAGGAATCAAATTCAGCTTTGCTGCATGGAAGCAGAGATAATCTATCACTGAATCACTGTTGTAAGGATTCCTTCTTCCTACACTCACGGTGGTTCTGTTTTCAAATTCAGTTCAGATCATAACACCATAGAAGGGCATGAAGGAGCCTTCCATGTTAAGAAATGCTCTATGTCTTCATCTGGGTGATGGTTACACGGGATCTATCTGTTTTAAAATTCACCAAATTTTATATTTCAGATGTGTGCACTTCATTATCTCAATAATCTTTTTCTAAAAGAATGATTTAAAGGACTTAATCAAAGAACAGATAAAGTACAAGAAGAGACTGAGTGCAAACCCTGCAGGCACCTGCATGGGCCACAGCCTTCCAGTCCTAGTCCTGCCTGCTCGCCACCTTCCAAGCAAGCCACAGTACCTCTGCTGTTGCGGCTGCCTGGATGCTGCTGAATATGTAAGAGTCCTTCAAAGGACTCCTCTGCCTGCTGGTTTTGACAATAAGAGATCATGATTACAAATGGCTTTACACTAGAGAGAGATCTTTGGTCTTCATTAAGGTTTATTTGTGACTGTTCCAATAGTAGTTTCTTCGAGAAGAGAGAGAATGCCGATGGTAATTAGGTCCTCCTAATTGCAGTAGTTGCTGATTGCCTGTATTAAAAACATTCGAGGAAGTGTAGCAATTAGAGCTTCGGGAAATATTTAAAAACAAAGTGAAAGAAGACCTCACGGTGCAAGGACACAGAGAGGCAGCCAGGACCCCTGCCCAGCTGGAGTGGACCCTTAGCAACCCTGGACGTCTGGATAGCTGCCTCCCTGGATGGGGGCCACCGTTGTCTGAGGAGGAGGAGGGGGTTTCTCTTCACAGTGCAGACACAGCTGTGACTCAATCCATGAAGAGGCAATTTAGGAGACAGACATTCTGCAAACAGTGGGTAAGGATAATAATAATACCAAGTGCATACTACTAAACTATGTATACATATGTTATCCCATTACATCTTTCCAAGATGCTACTGTACTTTCCCCATTTTAAAATGAGGAAACTGAAGTCAACATCCAAGAAGACAGTTGAAAGATAATCTCACAGCAAGTGGTAGATCCAATTTGAACCCTGATCTGCCTGATTTCAAAGTGAATGTCCGTAATCATTATATTATTCTGAGTCTCCCTTCTCGCTATAGGCCTGGATTCCTCTATCCTCCATGACCCCAGCAAGGCCGGGGTAAGCTCATACTACCCCACTACTCACTCCCATCAACCTTTCATTAAGTCTTCCCTAAGAATTTATTTCTGGTCACCAGACTTCTCCTCCACTTCTTGTTCAGTTACTCCTCGTTCTCAACGTACCCCTTTCCAACTTCTGCCCAGAAGCTGGAACAGCCTCTCAACCCTTCTGCTTCATGTCCATGAGAATGAGCTCTCATTATTTCACAACTCTCTTTCCCAACCAAGATCTTGGATCCAAGGTCTTTTATCTTTCTCTGCAAATTCATATTCAAAAAATTCTGATCATCTTCATTGCTCATCTCCACTGTTCTTTGACCCCAAACTAACTTATTTCTTCATCTGGTCCCTTGGTGTCCCACTACCCTTAACCTGTAATACAAGTTCCATGAGGGCAGATGTTTTGATTTATTTCCTGCTGCATTCCTAGCACCTGGATGAGTGACTGACATATAACCAAAAAACCAAACCCACTGCTATCAAGTCAACAAGACAGAGCAGAACAACCCTGCAGAGTTTTCAAGGACTGTCCAGCAGATTGGAACTGCTAACCCCTTAGTTAGCAGCTGTAACACTTAACCATTCTGCCACCAGGGTTTCCAACTGACACATACCAAGTGCTAAATAAATATTTGCAAAAAGATTTCTTTTATCTAATTAGAAATACATCTTCTTTATTTCTAGATATCTCCTAGTATGTGATGCTTTCTAAATTGGCAATAATGCATCTTCTAGATTCCTTTTTAAGGAGCACTGATGTCATGACAATTGAGAGCTCAGTTGCTAACTGAAAAGTCAGCAGTTTGTACCCACTGGCTACTTCACAAGAAAAGAGACTTGGCTACCTGGTACGGTGGAAACCCTGGTGGCATGGTGGTTCAGTGCTGCAGCTGCTAACCAGAAGGTCAGCAGTTCATATCCACCAGGCACTCCTTGGAAACTCTACGGGGCAGTTCTACTCTGTCTAGAGGGTTTCTACAAGTCAGAACAGACTCAGCAGCAGTGTGTTTGGGTTTTTTCGCATCTGGTACAGTAAAGAGTACACCCTATGAAACCCTACAGGGGGGCAGTTCTACTATGTCCTACAAGGTTTCTATGAGTCAGAATCAACTCAGCGTCACACAATAATGTATTTCTTTTCATCAGCCTCTTTCTGTAGAACCGTATCTCCAAACGGCCAAACCTAGCCCAAATAGGCTCACTTGGCCCCTCTTAGAGCAAAATAAGCATTTGTGTTTCTAAAGCCTGACTTAAATTAGGATGCTTATCTTTATGTTACTGGTCCAGAAGCTCCCAGATAAAGGTGTTCCCCAATACAGTTGCATGGTCCCCTGGAGAGAGGGTGTGTTGCCACATGGGCACTACCTGATGGGCGTGTCCATCAGAAAACAAGATTAGAACTTTATTTTTCTACCTTCTAATTGGTACTGGTTACCAGAGAGAAATATCAGTCCATTAAGTAAGGAATACTAATTGCTTACTCACCTCCTACTGACAGTGATGACGGGCTTGGTTAAGGGGTTTTATTAAGGCCCATTAAAGGGAAGACTGTGTGGTGAGCTTCTGGGGTGCCTGGAAGGGTGGGCTATGCACAGAGCGGCTGAGGGGGTGTGGATGAAGACGCGTAGTGGTGAGAAGTGCAAGTCAATGAGGAAGCAGATTCTGACGGAGGGCGGACAGCTGGTGGGAGTGCAAATCACAGAGTCCACGTGATGCAGAAATGTTCTGGGTCTGAAATGTCTTCTTGTTAGTTTGTTTTTAAAAAAGTGAATTCTTCTTATTAATAGGTACCCGGTGCCATTCAAAGCCCTCTGTGTGCATTGTTACATTTAATATTCACGACAGTTCCATGAGGTAGGAATTATCGTCATCACCATTTTATGAATGAGTGAACTAAGGTCTGGAGGGCTAAAGTAATTTGATCAGAGTCACCTAGGTCATAAGTGGCTGAGCCGGGTTCAAGCCAAAGTCCATTTATTCCCATAGTACATACTTCTGGACACTGTTTTACAGAGGTCAGTGATGAGCTCTACAGTATCAGGAAGCTTGGCTACCACACACTACTGCCTTGATTTACTCTGAAAATAACTTTCTGAGTGCCTGCAAAGAACCAAGCACCAGGCTCTGTATTAATACACAAGTAGCATATTAGAAAAGCCCCATGAAGACTGGCTCACATGATGAACTGAGTAGAAACACCCATAACCTTCTTATCCTACATCCCATGGAACCAAATCCATGTCACCATGGGACAACAAGAAAGCACCATCAGAGGGGCAAAAAACACAAGTCACAGATGGAATCTGGGAAGAAGACAGCATACAAGATACAAAGCAACAAAGCTGGAGGAATAATCACCCCAAAACATACAGGAGGGTCTACCAGTAGAGTAGGGATATATCAGGGAATGCCAAGTTCAGAGTCAGTAGATATGAGAAATAGGGCCAGGCCCAGGAGTACTAGTTAAGGCAATTAACTGGTGATATAGACCAACTAAGCTAGTCCTTCTGTCAACCAGTGTGAAGCAGTTACATTTGCTTAGACGCTAACACATTGATAAGTAAGATGAATATCAGATTCCCACACCCAGCTATGTCACGGGAAAAATTGTTAACATCAAGAATTCAAAAAAGGAAACTCCATTGCTGTCAAGTCTATTCAGACTCAGTCACCCTATAAGACAGTAGAACTGCCCCATAGAGTTTCCAGGGAATAGCTGCTAGATCTGAACTGCTGACCTTTTGGCTAGCAGCTGAGCTCTTAACCACTGCAAAACCAGGGCTCCAAAAAGACCTAAAATACATCCAAAGAGAAGAACAAGAGTCACCTGTAGTCACTGGCACTCGTTATAGGTACAAATGCTTAACATGCTTGATTGTTGACTGAAAGACTGAGGGCTTCAGTCTACCCAAATGTGCCTTGGAAGAAATGCCAGGCAATCTACGTCTGAAAAATCAGCCACTGAAAATCTTTTGAAGCAAAATTCTACTCCGACACACACGGGTCACTGTGAGTCATAGTCAACTTGATGGCAGCAGGTTTGATTTTATCTTCTTTGCATCTTTTTTTAAATGGAGAAACTTCAGGTTTTGATTTACGTGTGAGTATAGGAAAAAGAGAGAAGTTGAAGGTCTACGACACAATGAGATACCACTTCACACTCACCAGGATGGCTATTATTTAAAAAATCAGGACAGAGAGGCAAGGGACTGGGTCTAGGGACCATGGTTTCAGGAGACATGTAGGTCCACTGGCATAATAAAGTATTTCTAAGAAAATGTTTTGCATCCCACTTTGGTGAACAGGTATCAGGGTCCTAAATCCAGCAAGCAGCCATCTAAGAAGCATGAACTGGCCCCAACCCACATGGAACAGAGGACAATGAAGGACATTAAAGACCTAAGGAAAATATGATCCCAAGAGAGGGAAAGAGCCATATAATCCAGAGACTACATCAGCATGAGACTAGAAGAACAAGATGGTGCCCAACTACCTCCAATGACTGTCCTCACAGGGAACATGACAAAGAATCTCTGACCAAGCAGGAGAAAAATGGGGTACAGAATTCAAACCCTATTAAAAAGACCAGACTTGATGGTCCAGCAGACTGGCAGGTCCCCAAAGTACCCCCTGGACAATCATTAGACCAGAACTGAAACCATACCTGAGGACAACTTTTCAGACAAAGATTGAACTAGAATATAAGACATAAATGAATACTGGCAAAGACTGTGCTTTTTGATGTAAGTGGAAACATCAAACTAATTGGGTAGCTCTTGTCCAGAGGTGAGATGAGAGGGCAAAGGTTACAGGAGCTGGATGAACGGACACGGGAAATATAGGGTGGAGGGCAGAAGTGTGCTGTTACAGAGTGGGCAGAGAAGCTAGAGTTACATAGCAATGTGTGTGTAAGTTTTGTACAACAAATTAAGTTGGATTGTAAACTTTCCCTTAAAGCACAATAAAAAATTATTTTTTAAAAAGGAAAAGAAGTTTTGGAGTTTTTTTTGTTGTTGTTAGGTGCAGGTGAGTCGGTTCCAACTCATAGTAACCCTCTATACAACAGAATGAAACACTGTCTAGTCCTGTGCCATCCTCAGAAACACTGTTGTGCTTGAGTCCATCGTGGCAGCAGCCCCTATGTCAAGTCATTTTATTAAGGGTCTTCATTTTTCTCATTGATTCTCTGCTTTACCAAGCATGATGTTGTTTTCCAGGAACTGATCCCTCCTAATAACATGTCCAAAGTGTTGGGGAGGCGATGGCCTGAAACAGAGGCAGAAACTCACCAGTCCAAGGGTCCAGTGAATGTCATTCGAAGAGAGAGCGGGATCTGAGCAGAGAGTGGCTCAGCCCTTCTATTCCCAGTAGGGCAAGTTTTTTATACTTTTAAAGTTCTCATGAGGTCGTGTGGTGTAAGGCGGTTTATAGTTTGGTTAAAAAAAGAAAGAGAAGAGGGGTAGCAAAAAGTTCTGGTTAGGGGATTTATGATAAGATAATGGAGAAGTGTTGATTGGGAGGGAGAGGGGTAAGGTTTTTATGGTCAAGATTTTGATAAGAGAAGGGTTTTCAATTAGGAGGGCGTGGAAGGCAGGCATAAAGTTACTTATGGTCTTATCATTATACCAGGTGAGTCATATGGGGCTGTTTTCATCTAATGGCAAAGTCCAATCATTAGATAAGGTGACCTCTCCAAAATTCGGAGACTTAGTTCACCCATAAAGTATGTTGAGGTTTAGTCTCTCTGTCTTTGCTTCTAAGGAGCATTCTGGCTGTACTTCTCCCAAGATAGATTTTTTTGTTCTTCTGGCAGTCCCATATATTCAATATTCTTCCCCAACACCATAATTCAAAGGCATTAATTCTTCTTCTTTCTTTCTTATTTACAGTCCACCTTTCACATGCATATGAGGCAATGAAAACACCATGACTTGGGTGCTGGTACACCTTAGTCTTCAAGGTGAAATCTTTGCTTTTTAACTTTTTGTAGAGGTCATTTGCAGGAAATTTGCTCAGTGCAATGAGTCATTTGATTCCTTGACTGCTGCTTCCATAGATGTTGATTATAGATCCAAGTAAAATAAAACCCTTAACAATTTCAGTATCTTCTGTTTGTCATGACTTTGCTAACTGCTCCAATTAGGAGGATTTTTGCTTTCTTCATGCTCAGGTATAAGCTGAAGTTTCTAGTCTTTGACTGTCATCAGTAAGTGCTTCAAGACCTCTTCACTTTCAGCAAGCAAGGTTGTGTCATGTGTATAATGCAGATTGTTAATGAGTCTTCCTCAAATCCTATTGCCACATTTTTCTTCATATAGGCCAGTTTCTGGAATTACTTGCTCAACAAACGGATTGAAAAGGTAGGGTGAAAGGATACAACGCTGACACACAGATCTCCTGACTTCAAACCATGCAACAGACTCTTTGTTCTGTTCAAACAATGACATCTTGATCTATGTACAGGTTCCTCATCAACACAATTTAAGTGTTCTGGGATCCCACTCTTCACAACGTTATTCATAATTTGTTGTGACTCACACACTCAAATGCCTTCGTATAGTCAATAAAACACAGGAAAACATCTTTCTGATATTACCTGCTTTCAGGCAGAATCTATCTGACATCAGTAATGATATTCCTCATTCCATATCCTCTTTTGAATGTAGCTTGAACTTCTGGCAGTTCCCTGTTAATGTACTGCTGTAACCACACTTGAATGATCTTCAGAAAAATTTTACTTACATGTGATATTAATATATCATTTGATAATTTTGGCATTTTCTGGATCACCTTTCTTTAGAATAGGTGTAAATATAGATTTCTTCCAGTCGGAGAGGATGTAGAGAAATAGGAACACTTGTACATTGCCAGTGGGAATGTAAAAAAGTTAAACATAGAATTACTACACGTGGTAAAATAAGTTCCTTCATGTGGTCTTTTGCCTTGGTTTCTTTTGGAAAAACTGCTTAAGAGTAAGCCCTAAGGCTCTCTGCACCCCACATTGGTGAGTGGCGTCTGGGGTCTTAAAAGCTGCCAAGCTGCCATCCGAGGACACAGCAAATGGCCCCAATTCAGCAGGAACAGATGCTCACCGAGGACCAAAACAACATGGGGTAAAGACAACCTAGAAGATAGAGAGACCCACATGAGTGGGTGCCTACATTGACTTGGGACCAGAAGAACCAGATGGTGCCCGGCCACCGCCAGTGATAGCTGCAATGGAGCTCACTAAGTTGAGTCTCACTGGCAACACAAGAATAAAATGGGGTGCATCCTGAGATCTCCACTAAAAGACCTCAGTTGATGGTCCAGTGGTTTCAGGGTTCCCCTGAGAGCATGGCCCCTGGCCCTGATGCTGCCTTGCCCATAAATCATAATGAAGGTCCACACTTTGGACACGAATGGATTGGACTTGGTAATGCAGAGTGACCATATATTGGATGCACTTTATGGTTCTGTACATCTATAGGATATCATCCTGCTGACCTCTGGCTGGAGGAAGGAGAGTGGGTGGAGAGGAGGGGAAAGAAGGCTGTTGGGAGGATGAGACATGTATAGAGCAGAGAGGAACAGTGTGCCGTCACCGGACAGGGAGAGCAGTGGAAGCTGCATATAGGTGGGAATGTAAATTTATACTGGAATGTATATTTTCACTCAGTTATATTAAATTAAAAAAAAAAAGAGTAAGCCCTAAGGAGTTTGCTACTTTTGTCCAAGTTGTTTGACACTTCCTGGGCAAGTTGCAAACAACTTGACTCTTTGTCTCTCCAGTGCTGCAGCCTGCGCTGTGTGATTGGCATTTACCTTGCAGAGACACCATTAGTAAACTATTTAAATGAGGTAAGTTGTTGCCTACTATGCAAATGAAGTGTCTGTGGCCTACTATGCAAATGAAGTTCTGTGGTCTACACAGAGGTGATTGGTCGGTTCATGGCCTTGGTGGGAGTGCGATGCCTTGAAATCGATAAGGAGTTTGTGAATTTAAGCAGCCAGTCCCACAGAGGTTTTGTGAGACACAAAGAAGTAGGAAGAGAAGCAGAAGAAAGAAAGAAGCAGATTGAGAGAGATAGGAGACAAGGAAACGCCTAAAAGAGATGGAACACATGTCAAGGGCTATACACTGACGTCAGCAACAAGCCCAGAAGAGGCCCTAATAGCAAAGCTGACAGCAACAGGCAGCAAGGCAATGAAAAGCCTGTGTCCAGAGAGGGCCAGGAGGAGCTTGTTCACAGGGGCCAAGAGTCACACGACTGACAGGAACTGAAGAGAACTGTCCTGCACTAAAGAAAGGAGACTTTGCATTCATGCTTCCTGATGCTGATCCTGATCCTGAGTTGTAGCCTCTTGATTCTAATCCTAAGTTTGTAGCCTATTCCTTAATAAACCGACTTAACTGTAAATATGGTCAATGAGTTCTAGTAGAAAGTACCATGGGAGGGACTTCTGATGTCAGAATTAGTACAAAATTTTGGAGAGTGGAGGTATGTCTTACCTCTCCCTCATAGGGATCAGCCCAAGGCTGATCTTGATTCATGTTGTTCCCCCAGGTACTGATGATATTACTACTACCCCCCGCTTCATAACTGGTGATGATGAAGGTGGGATTCATTGTAACGGCTCTTGACTCCTAGGAACATTAGCTTTTGAAAGAGAAAGGATGAACAGGCATGAGATGAGAAACTTTTGATTCTTGGGTGGTTATTTTTGGTGCTGCTACGTACAGTGGCTAAAAGGAAAGTACAAGATGTTAATGATGCAGCAGTGGATGGGAAAGTTGCATCTGGAGTGGCTTGCGGTAAAAGCCCAGGATGTTCATTAAGCAAGATGACTGATAGGGGGCCAGAGTTTTTTTGGTTCAACCTGGCCAGATACTTAAGGCTAAATGCTTATAAATGGGTAAGATAGAGGGTGGAAAACAGAAGATGAAACAGGAACGTTTGAAAAGATTATTATGTGTTTATCTGAGTGTACTGTATTTGTCTGACTGAAGAAATGTTTTCTCTACCTGGTACTGTAGAGCAGAAGTGAACATATGATGAAAATGAATATTAGGTACTGTAAAAGACCAGAGAGCATGTAACTCTACCCTCCGGGCAATACTTGATTGGATATACTAAAAATAATAAATAGGGCTATGCCAAAAGTCTGTGATTTCAGGAGATTTACATTTGAGAGATGATTATATTGGACTTTGGCTGACAGTACCATAATGACTGAAGGCTCAGTTGACCCAAGTTGTGCTTTCTGGAGGTACAGGAGAAGAATATTCATGTAAGTCATGGCCCTATGGAATCTGGAGGATTAGTTGAATAGAACATTTCAGTACCTATCAGAAGAATCCCCTTTCAAAAGTGGAAGTTAATGGGAGCTGGTGGGTAGATAACTTGGTACGCCTACTTGAGGTGATCACTTGGATCCATGAGATGAATGGAGGAGAGGGAGATGTAGTGATGAAAATGTAGTATGTGGTGTTAAGTTTGGACATGTGCCTTTGGCGATGGGTTAGAGATGAGAGACAGAAAAGGGGCTGGCTTGTCTGAATTGCAGAAAGATGCAGAGACTCCTAAACCCATGGCTGGTACTCATTCAGTTTGCTTGAATAGCTAGGGACGAGCTGACCCCAACTGGATGGGGATAAGAAGACCTGGCCCCAAGTAAAGGGAGAAGAAAAAGAAAGATATTTGACACTGAGAGTTGGTGTCAATTGCTAGAATGTAATAGCTTGCCCTGGACTGCACTTAGCTAATGGTTGCAGAAGCTGAAAGTTACAATCAAAGCACAAGATTCTTCAGACCATGGAACACATTTGTCTACTCAAAGTACTGGTTTAGAGCGATGGGCAATTTAATCAGTGGCTGTCTAAAATGGGAGGAGGTAAAAGCATGAAGTGGCTGGCTTACATGCTTTTCATACATGTACTTACACTGTGAATGAGAGGAATAAGGGAAGATCCCAACTGAACAGTTTCCTCTTTTCCTGATGAGGCTGGGGAAGAAAAGGCGGGGAAGATGTTGATAGGATTATATGTTTCAGTTACGAGTGTTGATTGTTAACAGGGTCAATGGTGATTACAGAAGCTGTAATTGTAGAAGCAGTAACTGAGAGAGTGGACGAAGGGGAGGCACTGCTACGCTGGAGTACAGTGACCAAATGTGATGTCATTTTAAAGGTTTTCCTATGATGATACCGTAAGAGTGTCAGAGAAAGGGAATAATATTCTGTCAGTTAAATGCTATCAGAGACCAGAAAGGAAAGAGCTGAGATGACCTTCTGGAGAAGCTGACCAAATCAGGTAAATACTTGGAGTAGTCTTGGGTGGCTGGTATCTGAGTGACCTCACTCTGACTTCCCCATGGATGGACTAATGATTAATGACTAATTTGAACTGGTAAAATGTGTGTGGAAAAAAAACTCGTGGTGAAAAGGCTAGAGGGTGGATTGTAGAAAAATGTATTCCTTTACGTGACCTTTTGCTTGGTCATTGTTATTGTTAGGTGCCATCGAGTCGATTCTAACACATAGTCACACTATAGGTGAGAGTTGAACTGCCCCATAGAGTTTCCAAGGAGCACCTGGTGGATCTGAACTGTTGACCTCTTGGTTAGCATCCATAGCATTTCACCACTATACCACCAGTTGAAAAAACAGCTTGAGGAATTTTTTTCTTTTCCCATAAGCCCTGAGGAGTTACCTTTGCTCAAGTTTACTACCCTAGAGAGTTTGTTACTTTTGTCCAAGGTGACTCACATTTCTTGGATAAACTGCAAACAACTTGGTTTGATGCTTTGTGTCTGGTCCTGGGCCATAGCCTACTCATTCATTGACCAAACTTGCAGAGATTGGTCAATAAACCATGCAAACAAAGATTATGTGGATTATCCAGAGGGGCTGGTCAGTTTGTGGCCCTGGTGGGAGTGTCACACCTTGAAACCAACAAGCAGTTTGTATATTTAAGCAACTAGCCTTACAGAGGTTTTTGAGACAGAAAGAAGCAGGAAGAGAATTTTTGGCTTAGGACCTTCACTTTCCAAAGGAAGCCAGTGGCCCCAGGCCATGTCTTCATGTCTGTATACCAACAGATGGTCACCCAGAAGGAAGAAAGAAGAAACAGAGAGAGGAAGAGAAAGAAAGGAAGCAGGCAACCTCCTAAAACTGCTATAAAAGCCCATACCTATTGGCATAGAGTTGGGTCTGACTCATGGCAACCCTAGAGATCAGAGTAGAACTGCACCCTAGAGTTTCCAAGGAACACCTGGCAGATTTGAACTGCTGACCTTTTGGTTACTAGAAGTAGCACTTAACCCACTATGCCACCAGGGTTTCCACAAGATCTATAACTTGGTTAAAAAATATAGCACTTAAGCTGGCAACTGGCCCAAAAGGGACATAATGGCAGAGGCTTTGGCAACAGGTGGCAAAGCCAAGACTGTCCTCAGGTGCTTAGAGGGGTCTAGAGGAGCCAAGAGACCTGTCCTGCATTGAAGAAGAGAGACTTCACCTATGTGCTTCTGGACTCTGACACCTCAGTTATATACAGTCTGTTGATCCTGATCCCAAGTTGTACCCTGTTCCTTAATAAGCCCCTTAACTGTAAGTATGGTCTGTGAGTTCTGTATGTCCATTGCAACAGATTATCAGACCCATAAGAGAATTAAAAGGGCCATGAACGAATGACTGGTGCTAGAACTGATAAAAAGGTTGGAAAATGGAGTTATGCCTAACTTTTGGGCTAAGGGTGATTCTCATCATCCCCTCTGAAGTCCGACAGGTACCGACATACTGCCGCTATGATTTTATACCATGTGACTCAGCAGTTCCAGTTCTGGGAATACAACCAAAAGAACTGAAAGCAAGAAGTCAAGCTGACGCTTGTACATTGCAGCATTGTTCATAATAGCCAAAGAGTGGCAACAACCCAAGTGTCTATCAACAGATAAATAAATGGATAAACAAAATGTGGTATATCCATACAATGAATATTATTATTCAGCTATAAAGAGAAATGAAGTTCAGATTACATGCTACAACACGGACGAGCCTGAAGACGTCATGCTGAGTGAAATAAGTTGCTCACAAAAGGACGAATATTGTGTGATCCCACTTGCAAGGAAATGTCTAGAACAGGAGAATGTGTAGAGAGAAAAGTTTATTACAGTTACCAGGGGGTGGAAGGAGAAAGGAGAGTTATTGCATAAGAGGGAATGAGTTTCTGTCTGAGGTGATGAAAGACACTTAGCAATGGCTGGTGGTGATGATTTCACAAGACGGTGAATGCAACTAACGTCACTGAATTATATTCTTAAAAGAGACTAAAATGTCAAATGTCTTGTTATATATTCCACTTGAATAGGTTTTTTTTTTTAACGGAAATTAACAAGTGTCAGAAAAGATGTGGAGACATTAGAACATGCATTCAGTGATGGTGGAAATATAAAATGTAGAACTATGAACCTAGAAAACAGTTTAATGATTCCTCAAAACGTTCAATATAGAGTTGCCACTTGACTCAACAATTCAACCCCTAGGTTTATGAGGACTGCTTTAAAGGTAACCATAGTGGTATTCAGCAGCGAGGTATGTAGCACTTAGATCAATTAAGTTTGTGGACTTAATTGTCAGACCTTTTATACTTGAAAGCCTCAAAAACAGCTATTCAAACAGACACAGCTACATGAATGTTCGTTGCGGCAATATTCACAATAGCCAAAAAGTGTAAACAACTCAAGTGCTCATCAACAGATGAATGGAAAAATAAAATGTAGTATATAGACACACAATGCAGTCTTATTCAACTATAAAGAAAAATAAAGTCATGGCACATGCCACTACATGGATGAACCTTGAAAACATCATACTGTGTGAAATAAGTCAGTCACAAGAGGACAAATACAATATGATCTCAATTATATGAAATAAGCAGGTATATGTTTACCCAGAGTGGAAAGGAAGGGAAAAGAGAAAGTTTTTGCTCAGGAAGCTTTACATTTACATTAGTGGTGGTGGAATGATTGGGAAAAGACAATGAGATGGTTACACAACTTGGAGGATGTATAATGTCACTGAGTTGTAAAGTAGAAGTTGTTGAGATGCCGTATGTGTATTTTCACCACAATGAAATAACAAACAATTCCAAAAGGAATAAAACAATTTATCTTCTGGAGAAAAAGGAGCCTGGGGATGGAATAATGGGTGTTCAGAGCTTGAAGGAGGTAATGAGAGTTTGAAATGAATGACATTGGCCATGTAATGGGATTGCTGAACAGTGAAGAGGCTCTGTCTGAGATGCAATACCATAAAATTGGAATGGCACCTATCTGCACAGTTGGGAACGTTTCACACCTGTACTTTTTAATTTATAGGCCACAAGCTCAGAGGCCCGAGGCATGAGAGTAGAACCCTCAATGTAGGTGTCATCCCCGGCAGCTTTCAGCAGGAAGACCTTTCAGTAGGGACACCTGCTGCTTTTTCCTGCCCACATCCCGAACACCCTGGCTTTCACACCCAACAAGAAGACAGCTGAGAACTTGGCTCACTATTTCTCAAGTAGAATTTCTGGAACAAAAATATCTACTAAACCTGCTGCCTAAGTGTCAGGCAGGGAGAAAGAATAAAAAGAAGAAAGAAAAGGAAGGCATTTTCCTAGTAATTAAATCTAAATTATTCACAACCTGTTAGACATTTTTCTCCTCTGATGGAGAATACGTTTTCACTTTTTTCCCCATGTCCTAAATGCCTTTGCAATCAAGCTGAATTTTTGGCTTAGGGCCTTCACTTTCCAAAGGGAGCCAGTGGCCCCAGGCCACGTCTTCATACCTGGGTACCAGCAGACGCTCACCCAACTCAGCCCCTGAGCTGCTCAAAGGGGCCAATTTTATCTAATGCCTTAATCCTCTCCTCAATTAATTCTTCCAAGGCTTGTGTATTACGAGAGTTCTTAACATTGTTGAAGGTGACTTAGATCCATCTGAGAAAAGATGACGAATTTATTGATCTTGGTAACTAATGGGCTAAGATGCAGATGCCTTCAAGGACAAGGAAACCAGAACACAGAGGTCTCCGGCACTTAGTTATTATGTGACGCTCTTCCCCCAATTCCCCACACTCCCTGCTAGGTAGTACTTCTCTTTCCTTAGACTTATCTTCCCCCTATAAAGCTGGAAGCTTAGCAATGAGTGATGGCTAACTTCACATCTTCTTGGCTTTGCCCCATTCCCTATAGTTCAAATTTACAAAGTCCCAAGGAAGATTCTGATTCACTTGGATGAGTTCATATGCCCTGAGCCAAAGGAATGTAGTGTGCTGTGGCTGGCAACTTTCATTATATCCACATAGCTGAAACGGGAGTAAGGGGACTTCCTCCATGGAAGGGAGGTAATATGCCCAATCAAGGAGTCCAGGACAAGCAGAGCTACAGACAGGCATATCCATGGCAGCCGAATCTATATATCCTGGGTTTGAACACAGCTGTATCACTTATGGGAGTCCCTGTATGGCACAAATGATTCACCTGTTCAGCTGCTAACTGAAAGGTTGAGTCTGCCCAGAAGTGCCTTAGAAGAAAGGCTTGGTGATCTACTTCTGATAAATCTACCATTGAAAACCTGGTGGTGCACAGTTTTACTTTGACACATGGAGTTGCCATGAATCAAACTCAACTCCATGGCAAATAGTTTTGGGGTTGATATCATTTGGGCAGAAGCCCTGATGGCATAGTGGTTAAATGCTTTGTCTGGCAAACAAAAGGTTGACAGATGGGATCTGCCACATGCTCCTTAGAAACTCCATGGAGCAATTCTACTCTGTACTGTAGGGTCACTGTGAGCCAGAATTAACTCAATGGCAGTGAATTAGGTTTGGTTTTTTGATTTATCACTTGGGCTGGGTTCTCTAGGGATGCAAAACCAGCATAGTGTACATATATGCAGAGAGAGACTTGTCTCAAGGAAATGGCTCACAAGTTTGTACAAACTGGCAAGTCCTCAATCTGGGGGTCAAACATCAAACTGGTGGCTTCTCCTAACTTACAGAGCTGAAGGGGTTGCAAATCTAAAATCAACAGGTCAGATGGCAGGCCGCTGGTTCACAGGCTTTGGAGGCCAATGAATCCCAATGTCAGCAGACAGTACAGCCAGTTACTGACTCAAGTCTTTAGAAGTGGAGGTGACATGTTGATGAGCCAAATGCAAAATCCACAGCAAATGAGTGAGCTTTATCAGAGTGTCCATATATATATTGAATGTAGGCCACATCCCTGAGTAAACACCCCTTACAAATGACTGGCTAATCACAGTAGATCACATCATGGAAGATGATTAAATCATTACATAACTGTTAAACTACATCACTGTATAACTTCTGAACCACTGAGAATTGTAGCCCAACCAAGCTGACACACAACCGTAACCATCGTAGCCCACCCTTTGTCAAGCTGAAATCTACATACCTCTCCTTAAACCATACACGGCCTTTAAATAAACACAATTTCAAAGTTGTACTTATACCTAACATAATGCAATTAACACATGTATCACCAAAAATGCACTAGCAGTCTTCACTTATCACTGAAGTAGCCAGTGGATTCAAGATGCCAGCCTTTTGTTTAGCAGCCAACCTCTTAATCACTGTGCCACAAGGGCTCCAAAGAGAACAGAGTAACTGAGAAACAAAATAAGGAGCCTTATTTCACAGAAGGCAAATCTTTCAAAAATTTAGAAAATCTATGCACCCAGGAGGTATCACCTAAGACAATGCCCAATCTACACAAAAATGAAGTTCCAACTCAGGGTTCTTGAGTTTCATGCATTTCAAAAGGCTCCCACTTGAGGCTAAATGTGTTAAAATTGGGCTATCTCCTTCCCAAAGAACTCTACAGCCACAGAGAGTAATTGGGATACCATTTGTTCCATGAGTCAGCAAAGGTTTACAAGCTTCCCAGTTGTTGCAGTGAAAGTTGAGAACAACTGAGCAGAGGAGAGGACTGCAAAGACGAACCTGAAATCTTGCCACCCTCAAGGCTCTCACTACATCACAGAATCACCATAAACAGGGAAAAATGCAATCACCTCTCATCACTTCGTTCTAACACATGTGGTCAGCTCCAGTGGTCTATTCTGGTGTCATCTTCTGCCATGCCAACTACTCTACCGATCAATCCCAATGCATCTGACATTTGACCTGTTTGATCTTCCTGACCTTCAATTTTTCTCAACTCAACTTTGCTCCCAAACTGGATCCTATGGTCAGTCATTTCACGACAGTCCTGCCAGTTGCTCAAATTCTCTGTCTCTTCGATGTTCTGCCCTTCCAATCTACACGGTCCTCTTTCACTCACCAAATCCTACTGGCCCATTTCCTAAAGATTGCTCCAATGGGTTCACTTCTCTCCATCCTCACTGCTGCTCTCCTATTTTAGAGTGCCTTCATGAGCTTGAGTTCTTGCCGTGTTTCCCCAAGTAGTCTCTTGGAGTAAAACCATGGCCCTTTCTAGTCTATTTCCTCTAGCTAGAGTAATCTGTCCAATGTGCAGTTTGAAGAAATCTACTTTGTACTTACATACTTCTTTACATACAGCAATATTTATTCTTTTGGTTGTACAGCTCTGAGTTCTGACAAACATCCAGTCATGAAACCTCCACCACAGTAAGGATATAGAATAATTTTTATTATGCCTCAAAATTCCATCATGCTACCAGTTTATAGTCAGCCCCTATTCCCACACCTAACCTTTGGAAACCGCTATATATTTTTCTGTTCCTATAGATTTGCCTTTTTCTACAACGTCCTGTAAATGGAATCATACAGTATATCGCTTTTTTAAGTCTGGCTTTTTGCACTTCATATATTGCATTTGAAATTCACTCTAGCTGTTGTGTATCAGTAGCTCATTCCTTTTAATTGTTGATTAGCTTTCCATTATTTGGATGTACCAGAATTTCTTTAGCCGTTCACCAGTTGAAGGACTCTAAGGTTGTTTCCATTTTTGGTTAGACAGAGCTACTGTAAACATTTAGGTTCAGGTTTTTATGTAAACATAAATGTTCATTTCTCTTGGATAAGTATGTAGGGATGAGATTGCTGGGTCAAGTGGTAAGTGTGTGTTGAACTGTATAGAAATTGCCAAACCGTTTCCTGAAGTGGTTGTAGTATTTTACATTTCTATCAGCCATGTATGACAGTCCCTGTTGCTCCCTGTCCTTGCCAGCATCAGTATTACCTGAGCTTTCTGTTTTAGGTATCTAATAGGTATACAGTGGCATCTCATTTGCATGAAATGCAAATTTTTATCATTTTCCTTTGTTGCTTAAAACTACTGCAACTCCCCATTGCTTTTAGGATTAAGTCTTACCTTGTTAGCACTTGGAAGATCTATTTGTCTGGGGCCCTGCTTATGTCTTAGGCCCCATCTGTGAACACTGCAGAGACCTATTTGCCACATGAAGTAACTTTTCATTCCCTCATTGCACTACGTTTTCTTCTCTTTTGTATTTTTCTGTACACTATTACTCTTGCTCAAAGTGTCTGTCTTCCATCTTTCATCTGGTCAGTTCCTACTCCCTCTCTTGTTTAACTTAGATGTTGTTTATTCTTTTCACTCCCACTTTCAGTTCTAACTTCCATGGAATATTCTCTTTTCCTTCTTCTTTCCTCTTTTCTGGAAACCCTGTTGCCCTAGTGATTACATGCTACAGCGACTAACTAAAAGGTTGTCAGTTTGAATCTATCAGGCACTCCTTGGAAACTCTATGGGGCAGTACTGCTCTGTCCTATAGGGTTGCTATGAGTCAGCATTGACTGGATGGCAGTGGGTTTGATTTTGGTTTGGTACCCTATTTCTCCACCTCCAATTCAATGTGCCCCCTTTCTAGCTGCTTCCAACTATGATGAGTTTCAGAACCAACCACCAAACTGTACCTCTTCCTATCAAAAGATGGCATTTTCCTTCACATCCTTGTATTTGGAGCTGGACTTGTGTTGTGCTTTGGCTAATGAGACTGTTGAAACAGAAGGAAACAAAGGCTTTAAAAGTCTCAGGCTTTGAGACTTGCCCTCCTTCTGTCTTGGGATTACTGCCACCAGTTTAGGTAAGGAAATCTGAGCTAGCCTGGTAAAGAGTAAGACACGTGACTCATTTAGCCTTGTCACCCTTGATGACCATCTGTCATTGCCAGATGTGTTAGTGAGGCCAACCTATACCATTCAGCTACTAGCTGACTTGCCAGCAGATTGCAGATCCATAAATGAATCTGGGAGAATTTGTCGGAGTAGATCAAGATCAAAAGAATCATCTAGCAAATGCAGAAAATTGTGTGCTAAATGAATTATCATTTTAGGTCACCAAGCTTTGGGAAAAACACTGTTGTTGAGTCAATTCCATCTCATGGGCCCTGGTGGTACAGAGGTTACGGGCTCAGCTCTAATCAAAATGTTGATGATTTGAACTGACCAGCTGCCCTGCAGGACAAAAATGGAGCAGTCTGCTTCTGTAAATATTTACAGCCTCAGAAAATCTATGGGACAGTTCTACCGTGTCCTACAGGGTCACTATGAGTCAGAATCAACTCAGTGACAGTTGGTTTATTTTCTTTTTGTGTGTGTTTTGGTTTTGGTTTAAGTTTGGGGGAACATTTGTTACATAGTAATAGCTAACTGATACGCCAGTGACCAGACTCAATCAAAGATCAAGGTGAAGTGTTGGGTTGCAGCTGCCGTATTACGCTTTCTCTGATATAGCCAGTTGGGGACACTAACGTCAGGTCAGTTTCAGGCTTAGAGATAGTTAGGGAAAAAGTGTCTGTAGCAATGGCAGATGACCAGCAAGGGTGACAAGGCTAACTAAGACACATCTCATTATCTATCAGGCTAGCTCAGATTTTCTTACATAAACTGGTAGTGGTAGTCCCAAGCCAGAAGGAGGGCAAGTCTCAAAGCACAGGGACTTTTTAAGGCTCTATTCTCTCCTGTTTCAACAATTAGCCAGAGCATATCACAAGTCCAGATCCAATACAAAAATGTGAAGAAACACACCATCTGTTGATAGAAAGAGCTACAGAGTATGGTGGCTGGTTTTAAAATCTATCATAGCTGGAAGCAGCTAGAAAGGGGTGCATTGAATTGGAGGTGGGGAAATAACACAGAAGGAAAAGAGAGTATTCCATTGGAGTTAGAGCTGAAAGTGGGAGTGAAAAGAGTAAATGACATCTAAGTTAAACAGAAGAGTGAGTAGGAATTGACCAGATGAAAGATAGAAGATAGGTATTTTAGACAAAAAGAATAGTGTGCAGAGAAATGCAAAAGAGAAGAAAAAGTAGTACAATGAGGGAACAAAAAGCCTCTTCATGGGACAAGGATGTCTCTGCAGTGTTCACAGGTGGGGCCTGAGACTTAAGCAGGGGCCCAGATAAATGATCTTCCAAGTCATGCTAACAAGGTAAGACTTAATCCTAAAAGCAATGGGGAGTTGCAGTAGTTTTAAGCAACAAAGGAAAATGATAAAAATTTCCATTTCATGCAAATGAGATGCCACTATATACCTATTAGATACCTAAAACAGAAAGCCCAGGTAATACTGATTCTGGCAAGGACGGGGAGCAACAGGGACTGTCATACGTGGCTGATAGAAATGTAAAATACTACAACCACTTCAGGAAACGGTTTGGCAATTTCTATACAGTTCAACACACACTTACCACATGACCCAGCAATCTCATCCCTACATACTTATCCAAGAGAAATGAACATTTATATTTACACAAAAACCTGTACCTAAGTGTTTACAGTAGCTCTGTCTAATCAAAAATGGAAACAATCCTAGAGTCCCTCAAGCGGTGAATGGCTAAACAAATCGTGGTACATCCAAATAATGAAAAGCTAATGAACAATTAAAGGAATGAGCTACTGATACACAGTATCTTGAGTGAATTTCAAATGCAATATGTAAAGTGCAAAAAGCCAGACTTAAAAAGGCTATATACTGTATGATTCCATTTACAGCACACTGTAGAAAAAGGCAAATCTATAGGGACAGAAAATATATCAGTGATGTCATAGATCGAATTGTGTTCCCCCAAAAATATGTGTAGCCACTTGGCTGGGCCATAATTCCCTGTATCCTCCATTTTCTGGTTTTCCTATGCTGTATGTTAAAGGATTAGGGTGGGGCTGTAAATCCCTTCCTAAGATTACCTCCCTGCTCTACTGTAAAGGGAGTATCCCTGGAGTATTACTTGCCCCACCCTGAATCCTTTCATCCTATGAGAGATAAAAGGACAGAGAAGCAGGCAGAGAATTGAGAACCTCACACCATCAAGAAAGCAGCACCAGGAGAAGAGCGTGTCCTTCAGATCTGAGGTTCCTGCGCCAAGACGCTCCCTGGACAAAGACTGATGCAATACCAGACTTTCCTCCTGAGCCAACAAGGGGAAAGCCTTCCCCTACAGTGGACACCCTGAATATGGACTTGCAACCTACCAGACTACGTGAGAATAAACTTTCCTTTATTAAAGCCATTCACTCTGTGGTATTTCTGTTAAAGCAGCCCTAGCTGACTAAAACAAGTGGTTTCCAAGGGTTAGGGGTCACCTGAGGACATACCAAACTACCCATAAAACCAAACCCAATGCCATCGAGTCTATTCCAACTCATAGCAACCCTATGGAATAGAGTAGAACTTCCCCCCATAGAGTTTCCAAGGAACATCTATTAGATTTGAACTGCTAACCTGTTGATTAGCAGCTGTAGCAGTTAACCACTATGCCACCAAAGTACATGAGATGTGGTCTCGCCATCCTTTCTTCTAAGGAGCATCCTGGCTGTACTTCTTCCAAGATGGACTTGTTCATTTATTCATGGCATATTCACTGTTCTTCACCAACACCATAATTCAAAGGCATTATTTCTTCTTTGCTTTTCCTTATTCATTGTCCAGCTTCTGCTTGAATATGAAGTGACTGAAAACATCACTGCTTGACTAAGGCGCACCTTAGTCTTCAAGGTAACGTATTTGCTTTTCAACAGTTTCAAGAGTTCATTTGCAGCTGATTCGCTCATCACAGTATGTCATTTGATTTCTTGACTGCCACTTCCATGGATGTCAGCTGTGGGTCTAAGTAAAATGAAATTCTTGACTAAATTTAATATTTTCTTTTTTTATCAGGATGTTGCATTCATGCATAGTGGCCATATTCTCCCTGATAACATTCTTTTTTTTTTTTTTTCAGCTGTAACTGACTCCATTTTTCTAGCTTTTGAACAGTAAATAACATCTTCGCAATATGGAATAATGCATCGCAGTGGGTACTTTTTTAAGAGACAAAGACTCATGTAAGTTATTCCTACCCTGCATTGGGTCTTAGGTTCCAATCATTTTTTTCTACCTGCAGCAGGTGGAATGCACACCTATAATTCTGCAATATTTTGGGACAGTGTTTTCTGCTTCTTTGCTATTAGTATCACTTTTGGTGTAACAGATTACATAGTAATGGTAATTTTACTGAGACTCAAATTCTTTTACTTTTATATATTTGTCCCATTAGTACTGCTTTTACATTAATGAAGAATGCACTGTAGTGGTAATTTTCCTGAGATAAAAAATACTGTAGCTTTGTTAATTTAGGTTGTAAGTTCTGTTTTTGCAGAAAGGAAGATGTGATGTACCATGTTTACGAAAAGTTTCATGAAAAACAATACAAAGGGTAAGAAAAAGGACACTAGCATAAAATGTATGGGCATTCAATGACAAGTGCCTTAATGTTTTGTGTCACATTTTGCAAATTTTCAAGAACTAAGATAAAAAATAAAAAAACAGTTTTACCAGTAACTACATCTGGAGTCCACCGGGACACCAGTGATCCTAAATAATGAGCATGACCAGAATCCACAACTCACAACAAAAATTCTGAATTGCTCCTTTAATCAGCATGCCTTCCATTAATGAAAACATAGTATCAACAAACAATTTAAAGGAGAAAATAATGGGGTCAGGCAATTAAAAATACCCATAAACAGAATGCACCCGAAACCAATTATATCCAAATCTCTGTAGATGGGACCCATGCGTTAATGCTTTTTAAAACTCCCCAGGTGAGTGTAATGTCAGTCAAAGTTGAGAATCACTGATCTAGCTCATTGCTTATCACAGTGGTTCCCAACCTTGGCTGAGTATTAGAATCACCTGGGGAGCTTGTACAACATACAGGTACCTAGACTTCACCCCCAGAGATTCAGAGTTAATTGGTCTGGAGTTGGGCCTTTGTGTCTACATTTTTAAAAAGCTCTTCAAGTGCAGACATGGTTGAGAATCACTAGCCTAGCACATGAAAAATGTTCAGCAAATGCTTATGGTGATTCCAATGATTATCCTGTCTCTGTTCTCTCTTCTGAACCATAGTGCTATCAACCTAATGACCTGCGGCATGTTTCCTTGTATACATGCTCCAGGTACCTCAAATCAGCATGTCTAAGACTAAGTTCAATCTCCCCAAATCCCTTGAAGCTGAAGATCTGGGCCTTTCACTGAGACAGAGGTTTGGAAGCTGAACTGGACTTGAAAATGAAGGTTGTCCCCAAAGCCATGGTCAGAGAGCAAAGAGTAACGGAAAAGAGTTTTGGGGTAGTACCAGGCTTATAACTCCAAGTTCGAAAACTGAAAAATTGCTTCCAATTAGGGTCAGAGGTTACTGAATTGACAGGCAAAAAAAGCAGGGAAATGGTTACAAAGTGAAGGACTTTCAGCCTTGTAACATCATAAGCGTAACATAAGTGCTCAATAAAAGCTTGTTGAAAGACATGAATGAACTGTAAAGCCCGAAACCATCAGAGTGCAGAGGAAGGCAGACTTCACATGAAAATATCAGTGGCACATGCTCACGTAGAGTGTCCTCACATTTTAGCATATGGAAGAATCCTCTGGGGATTCTTCAGCTACATTATTGTTTGTGGTTGGCTCCATGTTTTGATGACCCCATATACAGCAAAACAGAACACTGGCTTGTACGCTCAAGTCCTTTGTTGCAGCCATTGTGTCACTTCATCTCCTTAAGGTTCCCTTGCCTTCACTGGCCCTCCACTTTACCAGACGTTAGCCCAGAACTGAAACCGTTCCAGAAGCCAACTCCTCAAACAAAGATTCAGCTTATCTGTAAGACATAAAATACTGGTGAAGAGTGTTCTTCTTGACTTAAGTAGACAGTAAGAGGCTAAACTGGGTGGCTCCTGTCCAGACGCCAAATGAGAGGGCAGAGGGGGCCAGGATCTAGTTGAATGAACAGGAGAGATGCAAGGTAAAGGGGAGGGATGTGCTGTCACAGTGTGGAGACAGCAGCTGGGTTCGCAAAACAAAGTATGTGTATGCTTTTGTATGAAAAACTGACTTGAATTGTTAACTTTCACTTAAAACACAGTAAGAAAAAATAAATTATAATAATAAGAAACTGTGATTTTATCTGGAATGATCATCCCTTCAGCACAATTTCTTTGACTTCTGTGTAGGGGCCAGGAGGCTGAGTATTTATGGGCTCACGATACCAACCGTCTGTACTCATTTCTTCCCTGTGAGAGGTGAGTTCACATCTGGCAAAGTTTGTCAGAAGGAAGAGTGTATGCTGGAGACAGAGACATGGGTGGTCAGCTCCTTGGGCAATGCCCAACTATAGATCCTAACTTTACACTTCTGGGCAAAGTCCTACGTGGAAGAAGCACAGCTTCTGCAGTGGAGAGGACCTTGGTGATGTGAGAATCTGAGCTTGGAGGGACTAGGCAGCACCACACAGCAGTACTCCTTTTGGCTAAACTCCTGTCAAGTCTGCTGATGCTGGTAAATGTTTAACAACTGCTCTAAGGAAAATAAAAGTGTGTGTGTGTGTGTGTGTGTACCTGCACATACGTGTACATAAATAGCATTTATTATAAATTTTATTAATACAAAAAATTTTCTACTAATATGGAAACTGGGGTTGCGTACTGGTTAAGTGCTACATCTGCTAACCAAAAGGTCAGCAGTTCCAACCCACCAGGTGCTCCTTGGCAACTCTGTGGATCAGTTCTATCTGTCCTATAGGGTTCCTGTGAGTCAGGATTGACTCGAGAGCAGTGGGTACTACTAATATCTATAATACTCTTCATTTTAATTACACACAGCCAAATAATTCTTTCAGAATGTGTTGAATTTTGCTTATTTCTTCTATCTGTAGCCTATTTTCTGTTACAGTTCAGTTGTGATTTGACAGTCTTTTATGCTACCCACAATAGGACTGCTACAGATGTGACACACTTTTACATTTAATCTGTTTTACTACCACTTTCTCAAATCTAGACACTTACTCAGCAAAACAATAAACTAGTCTCTGATTTGAAGCATTTGCTGATTTCTGTAATATAGATACCCACCCCACAGGCCCACTGCCATGAAGTTAATTCCAACTTAGAGCAACCGCACAGGCTTTCCAAGTCTGTAAATCTCTGTGGAAGCACACTGTCACATCTTTCTCCCTCTGAGTTGCTGGTGGCTTTAAACCACTGACCTCTCAGTTGACGGGCAATCACTGCAACCACTTTGCCACTAGGTCTCCTTAAGATGATCTACACCCAACAAGGAAACCCTGGTAGCATAATGATTATAAGCTGTGACTGCTAACCAAAAGATCAAAGTTCAAATCTGTTAGGCACTCCTTAGAAACCCCATGGGGATGTTCTAGTCTTTCCTCTAGGGTCACTATGAATCACAATGTACTCAACAGCAAGTATTTTCTTTTTTAAGGAGGACAATGAAGTCTCTAGGTGATGTAAATAGTTAACAAGTTCAGCTCCTTACCAATAAAAGGTTAGGGGTTCGAATTCACCCATAGCTACTTTGTAAGAAATTCCTGGCGATCTACTTCCAAAGAAGTGACCATTGAGAATCTTACCGAGCACTGTTCCACTCTTACAAAGTTGAAGGGATATGAGTCAGTGTCAACAGCAATTGGTATTTTGGTTTTGTTTTTTGAGGACTCCTGAAGGCACGGTAGCCCTAGAGAATTTTGTTGAGGGTTGTCACCAGTCCATGCAAATGTTGGAACAGAGACAGGCTTTAGGAAAAGAATTCATAGATCCACTGAATTCTAGAGGAGGAAGGAAATGGTTGCATGAGGCATGCTGGGGATCCTGAACTTTAGGGAGAACAGAGCTAGGAACTTTCATGGAAGAACTAACTTTGATAAATGGAAGGTATCCTGGTCATAAGAAACAGTGGGGAGAGTGTTTCAACCTACACTCCTTGAGGTAGGTCCACAGTTGGCAGAGGAGGTAGGCCCACAGTTGGCAGATCATTTTTCTCTTAGGAGAGTGTTCGTATTGTCTTTCTGGAAGGCATTTGTTCCTGATGAATTTGATCTTTCTTTTTCCTCTGCTCAGGTTCCCTTGTCTGCTTCTCTGTCTTCTAAGTCTCTGCTACGGTGTATGAGATCTAACAACGAAGTCCTTGAACTTAATTTTTCCCATTGCTGAATATCACTAGAGTGGCTTTCAAAGTGCTCTCCTTGGGAAGCTGTGCACTGATGCCAGCACCTAACCCATCCTTCAAAGCAATTTTGGACCTCTTTCTGGAATGGCCACTGCACACAGCTTCACAGTGGCAAGTTTGTGAACTTAATTGTATAGTTGTCTGTGACGGAGTTTTTAGTTAGCAAACAAATAACTGTGTTGGAACACCCTACTCACCTGATCTGGCCCCTAGTGGATTTTCTCTCTACCTGATAATAAATGAAATACTGAAAGAAAGACATTTCGATGACATTCAGGACTTTAAGGGTAACATGATGATAACAGCTTCTGATGGCCATTCCAGAAAAAGAGTTCCAAAATTGCTTTGAAGGGTAGATTAGGTGCTGGTGTCAGTATACAGCTTCCTAGGGAAAGCACCTGAAAGGTGACTGTAGTGATATTCAGCAATGAGATATATAGCACTTCTTCTAGGATGAGTTCATGAACTTAATTGTCAGCCTTCACAGACACTGGATTCTGAGAACACTACTTTTGTCTCAGAGATTATGAGTGAATCCTTGTATGGTGAACCACCAAGAAGGTTCCAGTTGTTCCTAGAATACACTTCACTTGGGCACTTTGGGACTTCTTTGTCTTGTCCAGCCTCTCAACCCACTCTGTGAGATACACAAGCCAACAATCACAGGTAACTATTTAAATTCATTAAATTAAATGTAAAATTCAGTTTCCCAGTCTCACTAGGTACATTTCAAGTGTTCAACAGCACTTATGCCCTATGTTCTGTGTCAGTGCTTCTCCACCTTTATTTCATCATTGCTCCACCAAAAAACCTTTCTAAACACTTTTCCTAGTCACCAACTCCCATGAAATTTTAATAACGCACCTATATTGCATATCTGGCTTTGTACTGTATTTACATCTATGCTTTTATACAGAAAAATAGTGAGCTTTTGTCTCTCTCCCTTCAAGAAGCAATTTTCAGCCCCATGGGGGTAACACAGAGTCCTGGTGGTGCAGTGGTTAAGAGCTTGGCTGCTCACCAAAAGCTGGGCATTTCGAATCCACCAGCCACTCCTAGGAAACTACTCAGTCCTATAGGGTTGCTGTCTTGGATTCATTTGTGTCCTCCCCCCAAAATGTGTATAGCAATTTGGCCAGGCCATGTTTCCAGATATTGTGTGATTTTCCTAAATGTTGTAAGTCCTGCCTCTATTATGTTAATGAGAGAGGACGCATCAATGGTCCTGTTAGTGAGGCAGGACTCAGTTGATAGTTGCATTGTGCCTTGAGGCAATCTCTTGGGAGGCAAAGGAAAGAGTAGCAAGCAGAGGATGGGGGACCTCATACCATCAGGAAAGGAGCAAAGCAAGTCTTTTGAATCCAGGGTCTCTGTACCTCAGAAGCTCTGAGTCCAGGAGAAGACCCACAACACAGACGTTTCTCCAGAGTCAATGGAAAAAGACTTCCCCTGGAGCTGATGCCCTGAATTTGAACTTATATCCTGCTTTTCTGTAAAAAAATAAATTTCTCTTTGTTAAAGCCATCCAGTTGTGGTATTTCTGTTATAGTAGCACTAGATTACCAACATAATTGCTATGAGTCAGAGTTAACCTGTCGGTAACAGTTGTATTTGGGTGGGATAACATCGCCCCCATAATGAAGGCTGTGGTCTTTGATTTTTATCAGTGTTTAAACCTCTTTCCCTTCCTCAAGCCAGGTTGTATCATCTGCAGTTGTATCCTCCAGTCTCGGTGCCTTATTATTCATATATTCCAGGTTTTCAGATTATTTGCATGGCATACAGACTGAAAACATATGGTAAGAGGATTAACCCTCATGCACACTTTCCCTGAGTTTAAACCACGTAGTGTCACCTTGTTCTGCTAAAACTTAATGATGAGGATCAAAGACCTCAGCTTTCAGCATGCATTGCACCTAAACATCAAAAAAAAAACAAAACAAAAATCTTCACAATTGGACCAATAAGCTACATCATGGCAAATGGAGAAAAGATTGAGCTTGTCAAGGATTTCACTTCCCTTAGTTCCTCAATCAATGCCCAGGGAAGCAGCAGTCAAGAAAGAAAAGGACACGTTGTACTGGGGAAGTCTACTGCAAAAGACCTCTCTAAAGTGTTGAAAAGTAAAGACGTCACCTTGAAGACTAAGCTGTGTATCATGAATTGAATTGTGTTCCCGTGAAAATCCATGTGGCGGTTTGCTTAGAATGTGATTCCTGGTACTGTGTGATGTTCCTCCATGTTTTGAATCCTGCCTCTGTAAAGTTAATAAGAGAAAACACACAGCATTTGTGTTGATGGGGCAGGACTCAATGTATAAGACCGTTTTGTGTCTTGAGGCAGCCTCTTGGGATATAAAGAAGCTAGCAGAGAGATTTGGGGACTTCATACCATCAAGAAAAGAAGCATGAGCATGTCATTTGGAAAGGACCAGAGTCCCTGTGTCTCTGACACTTCCATTCAAGGGGAAAATTGATGACTGGGACCTTCCTCTACAGCCAGCAGAGAAAGCCTTCCCTTGGAACTGACATCTTGAATTTAGACTTGTAGCCTACCGGACTACATCAAAATAAAGTGTTAAAAGAAAAGCCATCTACTTGTGGTATTTCTGTTAAAGCAGTACTAGATGACTAAAACAGTGTGCCTGACCCAAGCCATGGTGTTTTTCTATTGCATCATATGCATGCAAAAACTAGACAAGGAGTAGAGAAGACAGAAGAACTGATGACTTTGAGTTATGGTGTTGGAGAATATTGAATGTGCCACGCACTGCCAAAAGAATGAACAAATCTGTCCTAGAAGATACAACCAGAGTGCTCCTTAGAATCAAGGATGCAAGACTATGTCTTACACATTTTGGACATGTCAGGAGGGAAGAAGGCCATCACGCTTTGTGACATAGAGGGTCAGCAAAGAGGAAGATCCTCAAGGAGATGGACTGTTGCAGTGTCTACAACGGTTGTGGTCATGGTACAAGATCAGGCAGTTTTGTTCTGCTGAGCACAGAGTCGCTACGAGTCAGAACCAACTCAATGGCACCTAACAAAGCAACATGGCCCCCACTGACAATGTATGTTCTTTATGAACTACAGCCAGGATGAGTGTAAGGTGAGGTGACTTTGTTGTTAGGTGCCGTCAAGTCAGTTGCAGCTCATAGCCATTCTATGTGGAACAGAGAAGTGTTGCCCAGTCCCGCACCGTCCTCACAACTGTTGCTGTGTTTGAGCCCATTGTTGCAGCCACTGTGTCAACCCATCTCATTGAGAGTCCTCCGCTTTTTTCACTGATGCTCTCTTTTACCAAGCATGATATCCTTTCCCAGGGACTGACTTGTCCAGAATAAGTGAGACAAAATCTCACCATCCTCGCTTGTAAGGAGCAATCCAGCTGTCCCTCTTCCAAGACAGATTTGTTTGTTATTCTGGCCGTCCATGGTATGTTTGCTATTCTTCACCAACACTATAATTCAAAGGCATCATTTCTTTTTTGGTCTTTCTTATTGTCTAGATTTCACATGTATATGAGGTCTTTGAAAACACTATGGTTTAAGTCAGGTGAAGCTTAGTCCTCAAGTCCTCAGAGTGAGATCCTTGTCTTTTAACACTTTGAAGTGGTCTTTTGTGGAAGATTTGCACAGGAGGATTTATGCTTTTGCAGGATGGCAGCTGAAAGCGAAAGCCTCCTTATATTTTGCATCCCAGGAGATTGGCTTGCTGCACCCTAATCCCAGCTCTGATATGAATATTTCCACTGTTGCAGAGAGCTCTGCTGGACTCTAACTTTGGAAAAGTGGAAGAGACTTGGAGTTGGAGAAAACCAATTTTACCAGAGCTATTGTTTAGCCCAGGAACATACCCAAGCTGTAGAATAGATGAGTCTTTCTCAACTCTGACAATTCCTTAGAATGAATCCCAACTCATAGTAACCCTATAGGACAGAGTAGAATTATCCTGTCGTGTCTCCAAGAAGCAGCTAGTGGATTCAAACTTCTGACCTCTCGATTAACAGCTGAGTTCTTAATCACTGAGCCAAGAGGGCTCCCAAACCAAAAACCACTGCCATTGAGTTGATGTAGACACATGGTGACCCTATAGAACAGAGTAGAACTGCTACATAGAGTTTCCAAGGAGCACGTGCCAGATTCGCTTAGCAAATGTAGCATTTAACTACTACACCAACAGGGCTCACATTCCAGGTCAATTCAGCCTGAATATGTTAGGGTGGAGCTTGGGATGGATCTTTTTTCAAGGGCCACAGGAGGTTTTATTATACAGTATACACTGAGAATACCTGCTGTGAATGGTAAAGACAGAATCTGTTCCAGCCAGTGACTACGCCTGGGTGAGACCCCCATCTGGCATTATCTAAGCCAAAGTAGAAAGAATGTTTGAAATTCTCTGTGGGAACGAGGGATTCAGTTGATAAAGAAAGGAGATTTATAGTGTGAAAATGTAGAGTAGTGACATGTTTAGGGAATTTTATGCTACAACTGTTGCATAGTTTTGACTTTATAATATTAAACCACCTCTGGAGGGTTTCACTGATGCTGTAACTGAATAAAGTCTGAGAGGTTTATTAAATCCAGGATGACTGCTTGCTCCAGTGAAGACTGTGGCTTTATCAACACCGTTCCTAATCAACATCCTGCCTGACATTTTTAGCAGCTTCTGGGACAGATGCCAAAGAGACATTCCTAAGGCATCTCTCTGGCTGAATCCAGTGGTTACTTTTCATGGGCCCTAGACGAATCCCAAACCAAAAACCAAACCCATGGCCAGTTAATCAATTCTGACTCACAACAACACTATAGGACATAGTAGAACTGTCCCATTGGGTTTCTAAGGCTGTAAATTTTTGTGGAAGCAGACTGCCACATCTTTCTACAGCAGAGAGGCTGGTAGACTTGACTGCAGTTCTTTGGCTTAGCAGCTGAGCACTTAACCAGTGCATCACTAGAACTCCTTCCTAGATGACTATCTGGAAGAAATTACAATAATTAAAGGCATAGGCAGAATAGTAACTCCTCTGATGGGGGGCCATAGCAACATCACGCTTAGTTGTCCACAAGTCTGGTTGTAAAACTAATTCCATTTTAAAGAAGAACAGACTATGGAGGAGATATTTGAATTCCAAGTGCCACCAACTATCACCGTCACCGCAGTCCTACCTCTCTCTCTCTCACACACACACACGCACACTCAGACACACACACACACCTTAAGAAGAATGGCTTTTTTTTTAATGCATTCCAATAACTCAACTCACTGCCATCCAGTTGATTCCAACTCACAGTGACCCTAAAGGATAGAGTAGAACTGCCCCATAGGGCTTCTAAGACTACAATCTTTACAAAAACAGCCTGCCACATCTTTTCCCACAGAGTGGCTGGTGGGTTTGAACTGCTGATGTGTCAATTAACAGCCGAGCAATGTGACTACTGCACCACCAGTTCTCCTTTAAGTGTTAAGGCCAGGCTAATGCAGGTGCTTGATACCATGGTGGCATTTTGACATAAAGAAGAAAGAGGTAAAAAGCCTGTTGGTGGTTCTCTTTGCATTTTTTCTTTGACTCATGAGTCTCAAGTTGATAATGGCGTAGTCCCAGCCTTCTGATTCATGGATCCCAAGTGGATGGAGTGCTAATTCAAGCATTCTGCTCTGTAGAGAGCCAAGCAGACCCAGAGCAGGATCTGGGAGGATATCTGAAGTAGGTTATTTAAGCTCTATCAACTTAAGGTGAATTGTGTACCCTAGGCTGACATGAACATCAGCCTAACTCACCAAGAGGACAACAATAGAGTCTGTGGCCAAAGCTCTCACTGTAATAAGAAATAACTCTCCTGGAATTGTCCTCTACACCCAGGAGCAAGCCAAGTGCCAAGTGCCAAGTGCCGTCGCCATGAGTACACCCAGGAGCAGGAAAGACTAATTGAGCAAGATGGGGATTTGGGTGAAGTTTCGTCTCTCAGTTTTCTCTTGATCTCCTCCCCCAGATACAAGACCATCAGATATCAATGATCTTGTATGCTTTGGGTGTAAAGGGGGTTTGTCAGGTAACAGAATTTGGATATTTACCCTACACACTCCCAAATAAATCCACTGCCATCAGTTCTGACTCACGGCAACCCCACTGCAAGGCTCCCCAAAAATCTGTACTTCCTTATTAAATGAAGGATATTTTCTAATTAAATAAGACCTGCCTCCAATCAGCAAGTCACTGAAGCTCAAAATCTGGAAGCCATCCTAGGCTCTTTTCTTTCTACCGAATACTTTAAAAATCTGGTTTTGGGGTCATATGTTTTATTTTTGTACCTCCTAACTACTCCATTTTTTTCTGTCTCCTTGTTGCTGTATTAGTTGAGACCACTATCTTCTCTCTTCTGCACTATAGCAATTGTCTCTTTTATTTATTCTTTGAAAATGATTCTTAATTGCAAAAAAACAGGAATACATTATCATTTTTTAAAAATTCAAACAATGCAGATAATCAAAAATTCAAGAACTAGCCATGGTAACCAGTTGAGAGTGTTCCAGGTACTCTCCATGCATATCTCATAGAAAAAGATTTCTTTTGTTGTTGTTTTAACATAAAGGGCAATGGAAATGGTTTACAACTTCCTTTTTCTCCTGCTTAATGATATGTCATGGAGATTTTCCATGTGCTTATATGTAGGACCACTTTATTTTGGGCTGTCATACAGTATTTTACAATGTGATAGGTACCCTCTACAAAAACCTTCATTTCCTATTCCCTGATTTTCACAACCTTCTGTCATCTCCTTCCCTTGAATAACTCGTTTCTGACCAGCAGAACATGGCAACATTGAAGGATAGCACTTTCACTGTTAGATTGCAAAGGATTGTGGCTTCTGTCTTGCTAGAAGAGTCTCTCTCCCGGCTTTGATAAAGCGAGATGTCATGTCGGAAAGACTCACACCGCTAGCTACTAAGTGTGACTCCAGCCCAAAGCCAGCCGGGAGCTGAGTCTTGTCAACAACCTTGTAAGCGGTGGACGCGGTTCCTTCTCCAATAGAATCTTCCAGTGAGGTGTCACAGCCCTAGACGATGCTTCTATTGCAGCCTTGTGAGAGACAGTGATGCACGAAACAAGATTAACTTCCACCTGAATTTCTGACCCACAGAAAATTTGAGATAAAAAGTATACGTATTTTAAGCTGCTAAATTTGAGGATCATTTGTTACACAGCAATAGATAACCAATAGGCATGGGTAAAATATACCATATCCTATATGACAATCTCCTTTGCCTTAGTCTTAACGGGCTGCACACTCAAGTCAATCATTTATGCTGCTTCTGTAAATACTTCCTAAAATACAAATCTGATCGTGTTATTCTTCTGCTTCAAAACTTCAATACGGTGTGGTAAAGGGAATTCTAGGAAGATGGCAAACTAGACAAGCATCCTTGGTCACTCACTTTACGATCTGTTCTTGTAGCAACAAAAACACAACATAAAAGTTCTGATGGAAACTCACATGATGGAACTCGTAGGAGGCACATGATCTCTACGTGAGACTTCCACAGGCAGAAAAGGAGCAAAGATTTATGGCTCCCTGAGAAGAGAGAGATAGTAGACATAGAGGTACTTTTGGATACCCTTGGTCAGGACTTCCTGATCTTGCTCACCCCAGGAGAATTGGAAATGGAAGTGTTTTGGTGACTGATTTGATCTCATTCGAGTAACTGAGAGAAGACTCCCTGTCTCCTTCTTAGACCTTGAGAGATGAGAGCATATTGACCTCCTTCACAACCCCAATAGAGATGAGAACATTTATGACCTCCTGTCCTACCAGCATACAGAACCAAAGCTGTTTCAAATTTGTAATAATAATAAGGATTATTTGTCAAAAACCAGTGGCAATTATAATACTAAGCTGAAGTCATTTCTACCAGAAAGTATCATTCTTAATCAGCATTACTTTGGAGCTTTAATGCAATGCAATTTACTATATTAAAGAATCAGAATAAATAATGGAAAAAGAAAAAGAAAAACTATCATCATTTTTACATAATTTGATTGTGTATTTAGGAATTCCAAAAAAAAATCTACCAAAAGCTATCATTGTATATTTAGAAAATCCAAAAGACTCTACCATTTGTTTACCAAAGATTACTTCAAAATAATCTTACCAAAGATTGCAAAATCTTAGCAGATTGTGAAATAATCTTTGGTAAGATGAATGGTAGAGTCTTTTGGATTTTCTAAAAGATTATTTCAAAATAATCTTTGGTTAGATGAATGATACAAGTTAAGTATACAAAACTAAATGTTTCTTTCTTTATGCCACCAATAAGGTAAGAAATGGAACTATTAAAAAATAATCCTATTGTGGTAGATAACAGAATGTCCTCCAAAGATGCTCACATACTAATCCCCTAGACCTGTGAGTATGTTATCTTACACAGCAAAAGGGACTTAGCAGATGTAATTGAAGGTCTTGAGATGGGGAAATTAGCCTGGATTATCCAGGTGATCCCAGTGTAATCACAGTCTGTTATAAAAGGGAGGCAGAGTCAAAGCAAAGTAAGAGATATAAGGCTGAAAGCAGAAGTGGTTGATTCAGCATTAGAAAAATCAGTCAATGTAATATACCACATTAAAAGAACAACAAAAACAATGATCATCTCAAGTGATGTAGAGAAGGTATTTGACAAAATCCAATATCCTTTCCTGATGAAAACTCCCAACAAGATGGAAGTAAAGGGAAAGTTCCTTAACATCACAAAAGCACTTATGAAAAACTAACAGCCAACATTTTTTCAGTGAAGATGAGAGTTTTCCTCTTAAAAACAGCAGCAAGACAAGAATGCCCACTCTCACCACTTCTATTCAATTTTGTATTGACAGTCCTAGCCAGAGTAATAATGAAAAAATAAATAAATCAGAAAAGGAGAGGTAAAACTACCTCTATTTGCAGATGACATGATCTTATATATAGAAAACCCAAAGAATTCACTAAAAATCTTGAGATAATAAAGGAATTTAGCAAAGTTGCAGGATACAAGGTTAACATAGCCAAATCAGATACCAGAAATGGGAATCTGAAAAGTAGATCAAGAAAACAACTCAATTTATTATAACAGCTAAGAGACTAAAATAACTCACTGTTGTCAAGTTCATTCTGACTCGTAGCGACCCTATAGGTCAGAGTAGAAATGGCCCCATAGCGTTTCCAAAGAGCACCTGGAGGATTTGAACTTCTGACCTGTTGAGTAACAGACATAGCACTTAACCAATACAACACTGGGGTTTCCAAAGAATAAAATACCTAGGAATAAATTTACCCAGGGATGTGAAAGACTTCTACAACAAAAATTATGAAGTATTGCTGAAAGAGACCAAAAAAGACCTAAAGAGATGGAAGTACATTCCATGTTCATGGATTGAAAGATTTAATACAGTTACGACTTCAGTGCTACCCAAAGCAATCTCTAGATTCAATGTAATCCTGATCAAAATCTTAGTATCAGTTTTTAAAGAAATGGAAAAATAATCTTTCATTTTTTATGGAAGACAAGAGATCACAGATAGCCAAAGCAATCTTAAAGAAGAAAAACAAAATAGGAAGCCTCACACTTCCCAACTTCAAACCATACTATAGAACTACAACAATCAAAACAGCCTGGTTTAAAACAGATGCATAGACAAATGGAACAGAGTTGAAAACTCGGAAATAAATCTATGCATCTTTGATCACAGGGTGCTAAATCTATTCAACGGGAAAGAAACAGTTCTTTTCAATATATGGTTCTGGCAAAACTGTATTTCCACATGCAGAAAAATTAAGCAAGATCCATACCTCACACCATACACAAAAACTAATTTAAAACTTTTTATAAGCTTACATTTGAAATGCAATCTAAAATTTATAAAAATTTTAAATTTTCATAAGCTTCTGTAACTTAACAATAATAGACAAATAACCTTAAAAAAAAAAAACAGAAAAAAGATACAAACAGACATTTCACCCCCGGGGATATTCAGATGGCCAACAAAATACATGAAAACATGTTCAACATCTTTAGCCTTCAGGGAGATGCATATCAAAACTACAGTGAGATAGTGTTACTGGCTCACAGCAGCCCAGCAATCCCACTGCTAGGAGTACACCCAAAGAACTTGAAAGCAGTGATTTGAACAGACATATGCACACCAATGTTCACTGCACCATTATTCACAATAGACAAAATGTGGATGCAACCTGAATGTAGATCAATGCATGTATAGATAAAATTTAATACTTACATATGAAGACATACTATTCAGCTAGGAAGAGAAGGAAGTCCTGATACACACTACAGCATGGAAAGAGCTTTAAGATACTATGTTGAGTAAAATAAGTTAGTTGGAAAAGGACAAACACTGAATGGTCTCACTTGTACGAAAACACGAAACCCAAACCAAACCAAACCCACTGCTGTCAAGTCAATTCCGACTCACAGCAACCTTTATAGTGCAGAATAGAACTGCCCCATAGAGTTTCCAAGGAGCACCTGGTGGATTCGAACTGCCAGCCTTTGGTGTAGCAGATATAGTAGCATTTAACCACTTGGCCAACAGGGTTTCCACAAAAACATAACAACAGGGAAATGTACAGAGACCAAAGTTTACTAGTGGTTACAAAAGGCAAGAGGAAGGGAGAACATGGAACACTGAGTTTCTTCTACAGTGACAGAAAATTCACATTGTTTAAGGATAATGGTTGCTTAGCCAGTTAATGTAATTGTTGCCAATAAGTTGTAAAACTGTAAAAAGTTGAAATAGCAAATGTCATGTGTTACATATTTTTACCAAAAAAAAAAAAAAAAAAAAGACAGCTGCAGAGACTGCTGGTATAAACACTTCATGAGATTTGATTTATTCATTTGGAGGTTTAGGGTCTGTGCCTGTAAACCTCTTTGAGACAACCCTGTTGTTATTCTTTTTCTTTTGGGTGCTCTTGTCTCTGGGATCTAGTTACGTTATCTCTTCCCCTTGTCTTTCCAGCCTAAAACTGTGGAGGCTTCTTATCATTGCTAATCTCTGGGTCACTTCGTATACCAGTTAGGTTTTGCTACAAAACAACTCCAAAACTTAATGGCTTAAAATAGCAACCATTTATTTGTAGCTCATAATTTGCAGATCCATCTTTTAATCTGGGATCAGCTGGATGGTTCTTCTGCAGGTCTAAGATGGGTTCACTTTTGAGTATACAATCAGCTGCCAAGTTAACAGGAGGCTCTACTTGAACGTTTGGACAGCAACAGTGAGTACATGCCTCCTCCCTCATTAACATCATAGAAACAGAGTTTACAATGTAAAGGAACATCACACAATACCAGGAATCATAGGCCAGCCAAATTGCTACACATATTTTAGGGGGAACATAATTTATTCCATGACAATGCCCAAGCTTAGAACTTGTACAACATCATTTCCCCCAAAGTAAGTCTCAAGGCCTACCCAGATTCAAGGCATAGAGAAGTAGACTCTATTTCTTGGTGACAGAGTAAACACTGATAGCCAGTTTTGCAAGCTACCACACCTCCCATTATGTCTTCGCATCACCTATGTCACCAAATCCCTGCATAAGTGTGGTGAATATCTGAATACTGTTTTGAAAACGTGTATGTTTGCTGTGTTTGGGGGATAGAGACTGAGGAAAACAGGAAAAATCTATTCCTAATGGGATCCACCTGGATTCAAATATTCCTGTTACAGAGGCAATGAACCAAGTTTCTTTAGAATTAGTCGATATGCCAGTGACAAATCATGTACTCAGCAAAGAGGAGTTGAGGCTGTATCACATGGTAGGCAACATGGTAGGTGCTATGGGCCCAGGGAAAAACCTGGTGGCATAGTGATTAAGCGCCACAGCTGCTAATCAAAATGCTGGCAGTTTGAATCTGCCAGTCACTCCTTGGAAACTCCATGGGATGGTTCTACTCTGTCCTATAGGGTTACTGGGAGTCAGAATCCACTCAACAGCAGTGGGTATCTTTTTATGGGCCATGGGGTTAGGATGAGGGCAGGGGAGGAGCTGTAAGAAGTAGTACACAGAGCAAGACGTAGTGACCGCCTTAAATGAGTTAATATATGTGAGGTATCTAACTAGCCTAGCACATGTTGTTATTGCATGCCACTGAATTGATTCTGACCCATCACTGCCCAGAGGCAGTGATGACTAGGGGACGGCACACAATGCAGACCGCAACTGGGTGACACTGTCAGCTGAAGTGACCCCAAAATGAGTGTCCATAAGTTTCCTATGCAATTTTTCAGCAGAAATTTATTATTTTTTACTTAAAAAAAATCCTCATAGGTATTTATAAGAACAAAAAACATTTTTGTAAGTCCAGTTTTCATGTATCAAGACCAAAACACTATACTAATTTATGTTTTGAGCTTTCTTTTATATATATACACATATATATATAATTCATTTATTGTGTTTGAGTGAAAATGTAAAATCCAGTTTAAATTTGCATGTCTTCCTACGTGCTGTCTTTGCCCGGTGACAGCACATACCTCCTTTCTGTTCTATACATATTATATCCTCCTAACAATCTCCTGTCTCCTCTTCTCCACTCTTGCTACCCCCCTCTAGTAAGAGGCCAGTAGGACGACATCCTATAGATGCATAGAACCATAAAGTGCACACACAGTATGGTTACTCTGTGTTGCCAAGTCCAATCTATTCCTGTCCAAGGAATTGACCTCAGTAATAATTTATGGACAGGGGCAACATCAGGTCTAGGGACCATACTTCCAGGGTAAACTTGAGGCCTTCGGACCACTAGTTGTGGTCTTTTAATGGAATTCTCGGGGTGCAACCCTTTTTAGTCTTATATTGCCACTGAGACTCAACTTTGTGATCCCCATCACAACTATAACTGGTGGTGGCTGGGCACCATCTGGTTCTTCTGGTGACATGTTGGTGTAATTACCCATCCACATGAGTCTTTCTGTCTTATGGGCTCTCTTTCCCCCATGTCATTTTGGTCCTTGATGATCATCTGTTCCTGCTGAGTTGGGACAATTTGCTGTACCTCAGATGGCAGCTTAATAGCTTTTAAGACCCCACACACCACTCACAAATATGGGGTGGGGAAGACCCTCTTAAGCAAGAGGCTAGTTATGCCAACTGGCCTTAACATCCCCTGAAAGCATGGTCTCTGGACCTCTGCCACTGTTACTGTGTTTTGAGCTTTCTAACGTGATCCAGTCAGAGCTGTCATTACCTGGTAACAATGATGCTTCAAGTGACGTGATTTCATATGGTGGCACTACAAGCACATGTTGGTTTTTTGCTGTTGCAGGTGTTTTATAGTCACTAATTTTGTCCAGTTTTCTGGTGTTTTAGCTACAATATTGTGGTAATTAGTATTTATGGACCTATATCTATAACTTTTTCAGAATGGAATAGTAATTAAATGAAAAGAAGGAGGGATTATGAGAATTATGCATTAGTACAAAAAACATTGCTTGGGGTTCTGAATGGTCTGGTGGTACTACAGGAGGAGTTCCACGAGTCGGGGTATGTGACACTCTGAGTTACTGCTCCGGTGACACCAAGCCTAGTGATGCCACTGCCTGTAAGAGCAGAACTGCCCCACTGAGTTTCTTGAGCTGTACTCTTTATGGGAACAGATTACCAGATCTTTATTTCTCCAAAGCGTGGATAGTGGGTTCAAACTGCTGAACTGTGGATTGGTAGCCAAGCATTTAACCATTGTGTCTGCAGGGCTCCTTGCCTAGCACATAGTTTATGCTGTATAGAGGTTTGTTAAGATGAGGAGGAGGAAAATGACAGTGACAACTATGATAACTATGCAGCTCATAACCTGGTGAGTGAGGTTAAACACTTTGATAAGAGATTTTTCAGTCTGACTCTGTGTCCTAGAAAGTAAGTTTCATGAAATCTAAAACCTGGTTTGGTGGTAGAATTCTCACCTTCCACACGGGAGGCCTGGGTTCGATTCAACACATCTCATCCACAACCACCTCTGGTCTATCAGTCAAGGCTTGCATGTTGTTACAACACTGAACAAGTTCTGACAGAGCTTCCAGATCAAGATAGGCTAGGAAGAAAGGCCTGGCAATCCATTTCCAACAATTAGCCAGTGCAAACCTTGTGAATCACAATATTCCTGTCTGAAACCATCATGGGAATGGTGCAGGACCAGGTGAGATTTTGTCCCGTTGTGTGTTGGGTTGCCGTGAGTTAGGGTTGGACTTGATGGCAGCTAAAAATAATAAACTCCAATGCCTAACAAAAGGCCAGCACATAGTAACAGCTAAACAAATGCTTGTTTAATTTGGGAGTAAAATGTACATACCCAGTACTAACAGAGCACAGAAGAGAAAGAAGTGAATTCAAAGAATAGTGTAAAGCTTTGTAAAAACAGGACATTTTTAAAACTTAGATCTGTCAAGTTTTTGGCAGGCAAAGAAGGAGACCAAAAGCTAAGCCAAGTGCTGCCGAGTTGGATCCGACTCACCAGGAGCTCCTTGAACACTCTGGGCGTCAATTCTACCCTGGCCCCTACGGTCGCCATGAGTCGGAGACCAAAAGAGGGGGAAAAAGAAAAAGAGGCAGCATAAGCGACACTAAGGGATGTTGCAGTATGGCCTGGTTGCCCTGGGTCGGGTGGAGCTACTCCTCTCCAGGCCCTGCTGGTGTAATTCCCCACACATACACCCGCAGGAGTTGTTGAGGTCGTGTGTCTGAGCCCACTTCACTGAGTATTCAGAAAGTGGGTCTAGGCCTGAAATGCTCAGATTTGACAAAGGACAGTACAGTGACCTTCAGGCTGTTGTGCAAAACTCCCCTCAGAAAAACTGGGGGCAGCTCTGCGTGGATGGGTACAATGTGAGTTTGGGCAAATTTCTCCTTGTGGTTCGGGTGTTTTTGAATGTATGCCCAGAGGCTGCTGCAACAAATCCGTTTTTAGAATCTAAACAAACTCACAGGATGGGGTAGGGGAGCCAGAGGCAATGGAAATGCCTCCCGGGGGAGCTTGGGTGACAGGGAAGACATCTGGACCAGGAAAGGAGAGGGATGCTAGCATATCAGAACACTTCACTCAAAGACCTTCACTGAGCAGGCTCTTCTCCAGGAGGGCCTGAGCCGAACCTTCCCCTTTTCTGTCTGGAACCCCAAGGAAGGTCAAAGTAAGTTCCATACAGGTCAATGCTATGGTAGCCAGCTGGAAGAGCCTGCAGCCTACCCCTTACTCAGGAGCAGCAGACCCAGTAAGACTTTGAGACTGAACATTTAGAGGAAAGGAAACTTGAGTGTTCCTTGTTGTTATGCAGGTGTTTCAAGCTCAAGGTAATTGAAAGCCTTAAATTCTCAACTCCTAAGAGTAATACTCAACTTTTTTCTTTGATGAGCTGTCAAATCCTGATTCTTACTAGTGCTCTTAACTTTTCAGGGACAACACGTTTTCTGTAGACTAAAGGAGATTCACACTTTGAGGTTGTATATCGAAAGTCTGAAAAGCAGAGATTGGAAAAGAATGAAAAGACTTATTGGGTAGTCTAGAGAACACGGCAAACATGGCTTCCTTGGCCAACGTCTCACCATCCTGACACTGGGTAGAGTTCCTCAGTATATGCAAGCCGCTCTCCTCAGCAGCTCCTGATTTTTCCACCCTAGGCGATTTCTAAATTGTCACGACTTTCTCTCAAAAACATGGCTGTACAATCATTTTGTTCACTTCATATGGTGACCGGCTGACGTCCACCTCTTTAACGCTACAGCTTTCAGGAGAACATTGCAAAAGCAACAAGGGACAATCGTGGGAAAGGAACACCATGAGTAGGAAACTTTGATTTGTGAATTTTTTACGCAGTGGAAACAGGAAAGAGCAGATGGATTATGGCAGAAAAATGAATAAGTGACTTCAAGGATAACAGCTCAAGAAAATGTACCACCATCTCTTCGTGTTTTAGTCAGCTAGTACTGCTCTAACAGAAATACCACAAGTGGATGGCCGTAGCAAAGAAAAGTTCATTCTTACACAGCCCAGTAGGTTACAAATTGAATCCCCATTAGGTTACAAGTCCACTCCTGAGAAAGGGCTTTCCCTCTGTCAGCACCGGAGGAAAGTCTTTGTGTTGCATCAGTCTTTGGTCAGGGAGTATCTTGGCACAAGAACCTCAGGTTTGAAGGGTGCACTCTTCTCCCAGAGCTGCTTTCTTGGTGGTGTGAGGTTTCCAATTCTCTTCTTGCTTCCCTTTCCTTTTGTCTCTTGTAGGGTGAAAGGATAAATGGTGGTACAATCCATACTATAGGGAAACTCCCTTTACAGTGGAGCAGAGAGGTGACCTTAAGAAGGGACTTACAGTCGCACCCTAATCTTCTCTAATATAATCTACTCTGTTAACTCCAAGCAGGGATTAGGATGTGCAGCATCAGAAAATGGGGTATAATCACAAAATGCAAGGAATCCTGGCCAGGCAAATTAGTACACATATTTTGGGGTGGGGGGACACAATTCAATCCATGACACTTTGTCGGAATAAAGAGGGAAAATGGTGAGAGAAAGGGTAAGAGACATATAAGACAGATATATCAAATCTATCTAGATTTGACGTATCTTTTATGTCTCTTAGGTCTATAGATAGATTTGACATCTCTATCTTTTAAGTCTCTTACATCAGAAGGAGAGCTCTGAAAAGCCAGAACTGCAACATTCAAGAATTTAGCAACATTCAAGAATTTTATAAGAACAGGCTTTAGAATCAGAGTTATCAGGGCTGTATTTGCGGTCTGGTCACTTGTTAACTGTGTGAACTCAGGTGTGGTTCTTACTCTCTCAGTGCCAGATTCTTGATTTTAGAAAATGGGTTATAATACTAGTAGTAGCCAGTTAGGTAGTTGGGGAAATAACGTGAAGTGAGGTTTGTAAAATAATTTGCACGAGACTGTCAGACTAACACTCAGTAAGTGCTGCTATTTTAAAATACAGATGCAAATCTGAGAACCAAGTGCCCTTGATTTTCCATTTTGATAAGGGCTCCCACACCTGCAGAGGAAACCAAAACCCCGACTTCTTTTCAGCCTTGCCACGATGGCCGGCTTGCTGCTGAGACCATTGCTGTTATGACTCATGCTGTTTCTGGCTTCAGCGTAGGATACAGCTCTTTGTAGAGACCAGCCGACAACTGCTATGAGTCAAAGAAAGGGAGTCCCTGAGATTCGAAGACACACTCCTTCCCCTCAGCACCCCCGTCCCCCACACTGCTCCTTTGGGCAGCCAAGAGCATGTCATCAAAAATAATGAGGCTCTTCCTTGGTTCCAAAATCAAGACTGTCCACCTACATGACCCTCTTTGGAAACTCTGGGAGCATAGTGGTTAAGTGCTATGCCTGCTAACCAAAAAGTGAGCAGTTCAAATCCACCAGGCGCTCCTTGGAAACTCTATGGAGCAGTTCTACTCTGTTCTATAGGGCCACAATGAGTCAGAATCCACTCGACAGCAAGGGGTATTTTGGTTATGACTCTCTTAAAGATGGGTAGATCAGAGTCCAGCAAAGGCTACTGCAGATGTGGTTTTAAAACAGCCCCTTCAGAAGCTCACAATTAAAAACCTCATTACATATTCTTACCAGTTAGTGGAGGAGTTACCTTCCCTAGCGATGGCAGAGTCCCCAAAATCCAAAGTCTGAAAAAGGATTTCTGCTCAATCCTCTTTCCCCAACAACCCACTCCTGTTTCTGCGGCAGATTGCTTACAAACCTCTGCTATTTATCTGTAGCCTCAGAACAGTTTCTTAACTTCTGGCCCTGATGAATCATCTATAAAATGGTGCTGATAACACCTGTATCACAATGTTCTTTGAAGGATCAAATGAACTCAATCACATAATAATTCAACAAATATTTGCTGAAAAACTACTACTTACCAAGTCATGGTACAGCTATCAATTAATATCTAGGCTTTTCAGCTTTCATAGTGCTTAACGTCTAAGTAGTAGACAAAGAACAAGTAGACAAATAAATGACTTCAGATAGTATGCATACTACACAAGAGACGATACACACTAATGAGATAGAAAGTAACAAGGGAGTAGGTTAAAGATTGTACAATGATGGGAGGCTTCTCGGAGGAGATGACATTTGCTAAACCCCGAAAGGTGAGTTGAACATGCGAGAAGCTGGGGAAAGATCATGTTATCAGAAGGTAGTAAAGGTAGCCGTAAGTACACAGATTCTGGCAGGAAAGGTGCATGTAAGGAACAGAAGAAAGACCGGCAGTAGGGGCAAGGTTAGGGGGTCAAGGATATATCGTAAGTGAACAGAGACCAGGACAAGGAAAATACTCCACACTTACCAAGGGACTGAAGGACCAATAACTCAACTTGAGGTAAGAAGGGGTATAAGTTATTGAAGACGAGGTCTGAGAGAAAGGTGGGGACCAGGTCAGACAGGATTTCCTGGTTAACTTAGTGTTCTTGACAGTCCCTGGGTGGTGCAAACAGTTAAGCACTTGAGTAGTAGCTAAAAGGTTAACAACCCACACAGAGGTTGTTTCAACAACCCACACATAAGTGCCTCAGAAGATAGGCCTGGTAATCTGCTTCTGAAAAGTCACAGCCGTGAAAACCCTGTCTTAGTCATCTAGCGCTGCTATAGCAGAAATACTACAAGTGGGTGGCTTTAACAAAGAGAAATTTATTTCCTCATAGTAAAATAGGCGAAGAGTCCAAATTCAAGACATCAACTCTAGAGGAAGTCTTTCTGGGTTGGCTCTGGAGGAGGGTCTTTATCATCAGTCTTCCCCTGGAATGGGAGCTTCTGAGGCACACGGACTTTGGGGTCCAAAGGACATGCTCTGTTCCTGGGATAGCTTCTTTCCTGATGGTACGAGGTTCTCCAACTCTCTACTTGCTTCCTTTTCCTTTACATCCCAAGAAACTCCCTCAAGGCACAGTACAATTTTACAGATTGAGTCCTGCAGTCCTAACACAATCACTGCCCATCCTCCCTCATTAACATCGTAGAAGCAGGATTTATAGCATATAGGAATATCACATAATGCCAGAAATCAAGGTCTAGCCGAATTGCGGTACACATTTTTGGAGGTGCACGATTCAATCCATGACAACCCTATGGAGCACAGATCTACTCTACAATACATGAAGTTGTCATGAGTCAGAATTCACTCAAAGGCAACTGATGAGAACAACAAATAGACAGGTAGAGAGACAAAGATTTACTTCAAGAGATTGGCTCAGGGTAGTGGGGGCTAACCGGAAACCTGTATCTCCAGGTCAGGCAGCAGGCTGGGGAATTCTGCAGGCTTGTGTCCCAAGATCCATAGGTCAAGTGATAGAAAAGTCCAGAATGAAGACAGAACAAGGTCTGTTAAAATATGTTTTGTAGTTTGGAGTCAGAACATACCCTAAAGGGAGTCCCTTATCAGCTGACTGATTGTGTTATGGCAGGTGATTACAATGTATTACGTTCCATTATGGAACAGCATCTAGACTAATGTCTAACCAAACAACTGGGAACCATAGCCTAGCCACAATGCCATAAAATTAACTGTCACGCTGGCCATGGTCAGAAGTTTGGATTTAATTTATTGTCTAATACAGTATTCTTAACACTGATTGTACATTGTAATCACCCAGGAAGCTTTGAAAAATACTAATGTCTGAGCTCTACCCTCAGTGATTTTTGAAATCATTGGCGTGAAGTGCACGTTTGAATTTTTAGACTCTCTTGGATGACTCTGATTGGCAGCCAAGGTTGAGATCACTGAAATGAGAAACCTGTGGAGGAGGGTTTTAAGCAGGGTAGTTACTTGGTCTGAATTTTAAGTACATGATGTTCCCAGATGCAGTTGATAACTGATGCTTTCTTGCTTCTCTTCCTACATCCTTTCAACCTTTAAGAAATTTAGAATTGCTGGACGTGGTAGAAGGAAAGCCCAACTAGATAATGAAAGACAAGTATCCCACTGGATCCACTGGATCTGCCTCCAGCTAGAGATCATTTTTTCGTTTCTCTTTTATTGGAGCTGTCCATCCAACCCCCTACAGAGTTTGCAACCTCATTTTCTGTATTTTTCAGATTCCTGCTTTGCACCTTCTTTGACAGCCCTGCGGACTCCCAACCCCCAAGAGAGCAGCTCCCAGGAACACTCAGAAACAACTTGGTAAGTTTATTTTGATGAAATACAATAATTATCATGCTTAGCAGCTGTTGCTATTTAAAATAAGAAAAACCTGGGCTTGAATTTAAACTGTTTGGTAAAGCATGTGCCCCACCAATCTGGTCCAACAAAATCAGACATTATGAAATCCACAGAAGAAGAACTAGAGCAGGAAGTTAAGATGCAAATCATATTTTGTTTCAAATGAGCCAGATGAATGCATAATTTTCCACAAAGAAATACTTTTGTGTCAGGATCCTTTTGCCAAGAACTGAAGTTCTCGGGCTGCAGCTGTTAGCAGTGTCTGATTGTCCATTTCAAACTGCAGGGAGTTCTGCTTTTCTAAGGAGAATTTGGAGAAAAGGCAGGAAGAGGAAAGAGCCACTCTCATCAATTGTCTTCTAGAATATTCTCTATGAGATCTTCCTGTGCTTCCCAGGCTACCATGCTTGCCCTCTGGTTTTGCAGAGACTGGACTCCGCATTGAATCAACAGCTACTTCAACATGACTATCCATTCAAAAGCCTCCCCACCACCACCACCAACACCCTCCACACCTGCTCCCAGCATCTTTTCCAAACTATGAGATTTTTAATTCTATTTGTCAAGAGTTTTTTGATTTCAAGTAAAAGAAAGCTTTTTTTTTCTTTTTTTAAGTGCAAAGCAATTATTTGTCTGTGTAACACGACTTGGCTTTGTGCACACTGGATCCAAGTGCAGGTGCACTGTCAAAGGACCTGGCCGTGTACAAGTAAAAGGGTTGCTGGTCAGTAATGCAGGCCCGGCATTTGTTGCCATGCATTTGCAAGGCATCATTTTCAAAGGCTGAGTGATTTCCTCCAGATGTAGATGAAGCAAGGGCTGATTGAACAATTTGGATTGAGTATGAGTGGTAAATACAGTAAAAAGATAGAAGTCAAGAACTGCAAGAAAAATAATGGCTCTGAGCTGAAAAGGAGAGAAGAGGGATCAGACAGGAGCAAGTAAACTGGGAAAGAAGGGAACATCAGAGGTCACTGCAATTCAAAAGAATGTGTGTTGTGGGAGTAATGGGAACAAAAGAGCTGGAAGCATAGGAGACAGTATACAGTAAGAGGGATGATAGGGAAAAATTACACAATAAATATTCACAATCTTCCTGCCCACTATTTTCCAAGGAGGGAAGAATTCTTTGAGAGAGAGATATACATACATCTATGTATAGTTTTTTGGATCTACTGATGGTATAATAGATAAGGATACAGAATACAAGAAGAGTCCTATATAATGACATTCAAGAAAGACATGGATCCTCAAAGCTTCTATGGAAGAATCCTAACCAAATGGGGAAGAATGTGGAACAGAATTTTAAATTCTCAACGGAAGTCAGATTCTCCAGAGCCACCAAGGCTGAATGAATCCCTGAAACTATTTCCCTGTAGATAACCTTTAAACTTTAAACCTTAAATCAAAACTGTTCCCTGAAATCTTATTTGAACACATATATATATGTATATATATATATATAGTTTATCTTAACAAGTATATCTATTGGAACATCTATGTTCAAATCTTATTTGTACATATATATGTATATACATATATAGTTTATCTTAACAAGCAAGGTGTATCTACTTGAACATCCATGTTCAAATTGTATTTGAACCTATATGTGTATCTCTCTCTGTGTGTGTATATATGTATATAGTTTATCTTAATAAGTAAAATATATCTACCCTAAACACTGTGCTCTTTTAGAGAATTATCTTTATAAAGTCAAACTGACAACAGCAACTCAAAAGGTTAGATGAGAAGCTTAGGGGGCAGTGAGTCTAAGTCAGTGGTGGTGGAACAATTCAGAGAAAAATGGTGAGAATGTTTTCACGACTTAAAATTTAATCAATGTCACTAAGTTATACAGGTAGAAATTGTAATGTTATGTGACTGTGTATATTTTCACCAGCCAACAAACAAGCAGATTCTACTTGAGGAAGAGGACAGAAAGAAGTGGGAAAGAGTAGGCAAAGGAGAGAAAAGGTGAGTGAGACAGAACTAGGAATCTTGAGTGGGATAGAGGGAAAGAGATAAGGAAATTTTATAATGTATAGAGCTTTGGGGGGAAAGATTAGTGAAGATATTTTTAGGAAATCTTCATGTGCATCATATCATTTCTCCTGTTCCACTGCTTCCATCCATGTTCAGTAAGAACTCACATTACTTTCCAGGCTCTTTAGAGGAGTAATATTTCTTTAATTTTTGATACCATACTGAGACTAGTCTCACTGTGGCCTGGTTTTATTGCACTTAGAGTGAGATACAGAACTTTGAATTTTGAAGATGCAACCTATTTGAATGAAGACACAGTCCAGCCTGTTGATATGAGAGATAGCTAAAGTGGAGTGGAGGTGAAAAGCCATTAGGTCCAACAACTTTTAGGCTAAAGTACTAATGGGTAATGCAGGTGACTGTCACAAGATAGCTTGGAAATGAAGATTGTCAACCAGGACCCAAAATCTTCAATGAATAAGGTGGACTGTCTAGAGAACAAGTAAACAACTGCTATGAGGAGAAGGAAGGTACAGTACAATTTGATGGCAAGAGTTCTCAAAGGTGTGAGGACATTTATGTGAGTGTGGAATGAGAACTCATGTATTAGGTGGGGTGTGGAATATGAGTGATTCATATTTGCAATGGCTGTGGTAGGATGGGGAGAGCAATAACCCTGAAGGAAAGCCAAGATTCAGTTAAAACCAGGGCTTTGAACTGACTGATTCTTGTTCAACCCCTGCTGAGACTGTGCATTTCTACTCCAGATACACAGAGTCAGAATCTGCAATTTAACAAGATCCCAGGTGATACTTATGTATGATACTTTTTGAGATACCACTGCTCTGCTAGTGGTTCTCAGAGCTGGTCCCTAACCAGCAGCATTAGCATTGCCTGAGAACTTAGAAAAGCAAATTCACAGCCAGGGATCTAATAGTAACAAAATGGTTCTAAGCCCTGGTTAAAACAGGTTCATTGACAGGTTGAAGGTGTTTTCCTTGGAAATAGAATCCCTGCAGGCACATGTAGAAGGATGGGAAAGGAGGGTAGTGACGGATTTCAGTCAGCAAAGTAGAAGCAGAGAATTTAGCTTTTCAAATGGTTGACTCCTTCTCAGCTCACATACTACCTTCTTGATTTTGCCCATCAAAGTCACCTTTCTTCGACAGTTACTATGTAGCATTTCACCCTGTTTATTTCCTTCATAGTAATTAATACTGGATGACATGATTACTGAAGCAATGGACACAAACATAAGATGGCACAGGATCAGGCAATGTTTTGTTCTAATATACGTATGAGATTTGGCAATTAAGTTTGCAAACTTGCCACCATGAACTTATGCTGGCAGCAATGTACAAACAACTCAGTAAAGTTTCACAATCTTGGTATATCAGAGTCTCACAGCTGTGTTTGTGTCGATGTGTGGCGCTATCTTGCTAAGTAGTGTTCATTATTGTTGTTGCATGTTTTTGTGTGCTGCCAGAAGAATGTTGGAACTTGTATTAGAGCAATGAACAAACATTAAATTTCTTGTTGAACTTGGCAAAGAGTAAAAGTAAAACCAGGGACATGTTAGTCCAAGATTATGGGGATAAAGCTGTGAAGAAAACAGCAGTGTAAAATGGATTAAATATTTTTCTGAAGGGAGAAAAAGTGTCACTTATGAAGAGAGGTCAGGGTGGCAAGTAAAAAGCAGAACTGATGAGAACATTGCAAAAATTTGCTGAATTGTGTGTCAAGATTGTCACTGACTGTGAGAAGCATAGCAGACCAAGTAAACATTGATAGAGAAACAGGAAAATCTTAACTCAAAATCTTGGTATAAGAAACCCAAACTAAAACCACTGCTGTCAAGTTGATTCCGATTTGCAGTGACTATATAGGTAAGAGTAAAATGGTCCCATCGAGTTTCCAAGGGGCACTTGGTGGATTCAAATTGCCAGCCTTTTGGTTGGCAAATGTAACACTGAACCACTACACCACCTGAGTGTAGGAAAGGTGTGTGCAAAAATGTTCCGGAAGGATCTCACCCGTGAACGAAAGCAAAGGAGAGTTCAAGTTTGCCAAGACCTTTTGGAAAAGTAAGATGATGTTTTGAGTCTTGTTATCAGTGGCAATGAAACACTGGTGTACCAACAGGACCCTGGAACAAGGCACAAAAGTGCACAATGGAAGTCAGCCCATTCTCCATGCCCAAAAAGGTTCCGTTGGTCCAAATCAAGAGTCAAAATGATGTTGCTAACCGTTTTTGATATAGGACGGATTGTTCACCATGAGTTTGTACCAGCTGGACGGTTAGCCAAATTTACTATTTTGGAAGTGCTGAAAAGGCTGTGTGAAAAATTTAGAGGAAAGCAACCTGAACTTTTCATCAACAACTCATGACTCTTAGATCACAACAATGCACCAGCTCACATAGCACTGTCTGTGAGGGAGTTTTTAGCCAGTAAACAAATAACTGTACTGGAACACCCTTCCTACTCACCAGATCTGGCCTCCAGTGACTTTTTTCTTTACCCAAAGATAAAGGAAATGTTGAAAGGAATACATTTTGATGACGTTCAGGATATCAAGGGTAGTCTGATGACAGCACTGATGGCCATGCCAGAAAGAATTCCAAAATTGCTTTGAAGGGTGAACTAAGCACTGGCGTCAGTGCATAGCTTCCCAAGGGGAGTACTTCAAAGGTGACCATAGTGATATTCAGCAGTGAGGTATGTAGCATTTTTCTAGGATGAGTTCGTGAATTTAATTGGCAGTCTTTGTAAAGTCATCATGAGCTGGAGCCAACTTAATGGCAACCGCCACCAACAAGAAATACTTGATACAAAGTGGTTCTGTGTATATTAACTTGTTTAATATACACTGTTCCCCAGTCGGCAACTCCTAGAATCTAAACTTCATGAAAGCAGGAACCTTATTAATTTCTTCACTGCCTTATCTCCAGTGCCTGGCACATAGTAAGCCAGCCAAGTGCCGTTGAGTCACACTCAATAAATATATGTTGAATTAATTAATGAATGAACAAATAGATGAATGAATATCCCTATGAGGTTGGGAAGATAGAAGAGCAGAGATGTTCACAAAGCTTACACATTCAGTATAGTGCTCTGGGATAAAGAGATGTGTACACTGATGTGATTAGCATCCCACAAGGACTGAGACAGGATGCTGGTATCTCCCAATAACTGGACTCCTGGGACAGATCCCACCTGGCCTTGCTGCTGTCTCCTGGGAAATAAGCCTTTCAGAGAGACTGAATCTACACTAGTATCTCCCACATTGGGATTTGTTCACTCCAAGTTCTAGCCTAAAAATACTCCTCTCTGATATCAAGGACAAAATTTATAAACATGAAAGTGGTTATTATGGTTTAATCACAGGCTTGGTGGTAGTGACTCTTGGCAATCTCTCTGGGGTATTAACAAGAACAGAGTAAATATGTCATGTAGGTGGTATTTTTAGTCTCACCCACCCTTCCAATCCAAATGGGAACATCCCTGCAGAAGTTCCTTGTGACTCTCTGGGACCCACTCCAGTCTTTGTTGCCCAGAAGTCATAGTCATGGAGAGAATGGTGGCAGCCACTAAGTTAAGCAGAGTGGGGAAGGTGACTGCCGCCTGGGACCCATTTCATACCTTGTCAAATGAGCACCAGAGTCCAGCCCCAAGATCAGTATGTCAACCAAGACCTCTTGATCCTTGTGATTGGGTCACACACTCCTTCTCCAGGGTAAGGCTTGGCTGAAAGTTAAATGTATCTCACAGGGGTAAAAACTCCTAGCCCTGGGAGATCCCTTTCCTGCCAGCCATCATCCCTAAGACTGTCAGCTTCTCAACACAGGACAAATATACCTTGGCTGAAACCTAGAACCATCAACCCAGCAAGCCAAGCCAAGCCAAGTGCCATTGAGTCAGATCCGACTCATGGCAACCCTAGGGGCTAGGGTAGGGATTCCAAAACTACATCTCTTCTGTTCAACTCCAGAAGAGATTATAACATTCTGAAGGGTAGATTCTATGACAAACATTATGGTGGGCAGGGCTGGGGTCAGAGGCAGTTCTACTCTGTCCTGTAGTCACTGATTTGCAATCAACTGGACAACATTTTGTTTTGTTTTGTTTTTATGGTCCTATTTATCACCTGTCTGTCAGATTGCCATACTGTGGCAGCTTGCTTGTTGCTGTGATATAGGAAGCTGTGCTACTGGTATTTCAAATACCAATAGAGTCAACCAAGGTAGACGGTTTTCAGCAGATCTTCCAGACTAAGATAAACCGGGAAGAAGGACCTAGTGATCTACTTCTGGGGGGAAAAAAGATAGACAATGGAAACGTTTAAGATAGCAACAGAAGATTGTCCAATAGCAGGCTGAAAGATGTACCCTTCAGTTTCAACAATAGTCTCAAACATGCCTACTATTGTGAAGGTGACACAAGATGGGGTAAATGCTTCATTCTGTTATTCACAGAGTCACATGAGTCAGCCAAGCCAAGTGCCATCGAGTTGGATCCGACTCATGGTGACTCTGGGGGCCAGGGGAGACAACTCAATGACCACTAACAACATGGTCTTTTAAGAGCCAGCACAAAACCTTGAAGCCACATCCTCTACTGACATGCTATATGACTTTGTGAGACAGGAACACGAAAGGGCCAGCCTAATCACAACTTGGAACATTCTAGAGTGATAAGTAACTTATTTTATCACCCATACCTGGGGATGAGTTCCTTCAATTATCCCTAAAGTTGTTTTTCAGAGAAGTCAGTTTAGACCCAATTGAGAAGCATGCATAGATGAGACAGAGGTGACCACTCTATGTCCTTCCAAAGGGGGCCACCAGAGAGCTACAGTCAGGACCAGGGAATCGGACCAAGGGAGCAAGAAACTGTGCACATGCGACACCCCATAATAAGTCCTGCTACCAGTCCCAGAAGATCCCGTGGCAGAAAACCACCTCGAACTCTGTGTGCGTGCACAGCCAAGGGACAAGCAACTGCCTGTCATTCAAAACAGGAAATGCTTCAGATCCCATTGCTGACTTGTTGTCCTCAGCTATACCCTGGGTGTAGACAGGTTATGAGAACCCAACCCCAGATTCCTGCTCAGTGGTGCAGGCTACAGGAGTGCTACACACTCTGCTGCTGCCCAACTTCAAAGTGCTTTCATTTTCCAATAAAAATTTCTCTTGTGGGGCAGCCAAGTCTCCCCAAATAATCCTTTCTTGCAGGTCTGACGAAGATGCTTACGGGTCTTCAGAAACACTTGGTAACAGTTGGACAAGTCATTTACTTCTCTGAGTGCCTGTTTAAAGAAAGGTTGTGTTAGATCAATGATATAGATAGGTAAGGCATTGACAGTTCTGTGGTAGAACTTGTGCTTTCCATGCAGGAGACCCGGGTTTGATTCCCAGCTAATGTACCTTATGTACAGCCACAACCTGTCTGTCAGTGGTGGCTTGTGTGTTGCTGTGATGCTGCACAGGTTTCTGCAGAGCGGCATGGAGCCTGGAAGGAGCTTTCCCAGGTTCAAGACAAACTAAAAGAAAGGCCTGGCAATCTGCTTCTGAAAATCAGCCAATGAAAACCCTGTGGAATGGAGTTCTATTTCTACACATATAGGATTGTCCTGACTTGGGGCTGATTCAGTGGCACCTGGCTTGAGTTTTTGCTGTTATTACCATTTTTTAATACTGCAATGCAGATGATGATCCTAGCTTTAGAGGCTCAAAGTCATTTTGCTGTGACACTCCCTCAAGACAACAGATGACTTCATTTCTGATGAACCAAACAGAAGCAGGAGTTATTAAGAATGATGTTTTTTATTCTGTTTAAATCATGGAGGAGAAAAAAATAATAAGGTTTAAAATGAAGACAATCCTAATATATAAGTAAAAAAGTGAGCTGCAGAACAGTGAAAATGCTATCTCATTTTCATAAAAAACAAATATGTGTTAATATGTTTAAGTGATCCTCAGGAAAAAAGTCTGAATGAATGTCCATTTGTTGATGATAGTTACCTCTAGAGAGTGAGATTTGGGAGGAAGGCAGTTTACTTTCAATTTTACATACATCTGCTTTTAAATAAACCTGTTAAATTTTCAATGGGGATGGTAAAATGCTAAAGCATAGTTGGGAAATGGGGGAAGAATTCAAGGAAAAGACTAGATACTTAAGACAAAGTGTTTATTTTGTTAAAATTCTGATAATACAAGGCCAACATAAAAAGACAAAAATAGATGTGGTCTGAATAAAAGAACAAAAGTCACTGCAAAGAAATTATAGCAATCATACACAAAGCGATATCGAAAATAATGTTGAAGTCATTATTTCTAGTCCCTGAGCACAGAGCTTGTGACCAAGCTGGAGCTGGGTGCACAAGGACTCACAAGGACACCTCAACTCGGCTCTGAGGTGTAAAGATGATAAACTGGAACCAAACCCACGCCATAGGGTTAACTCTGACTCATAGCGGCCCTATAGGACAAAGTAGAACTGCTCCATAGAGTTCCCAAGGAACACCTGGCAGATTTGAACTGCCAACTTCTCTTTGGGGGCTAGCAGATTTAGCATTTATCCATTACACAACCAGGTTTTGCAATAAAGACAATAGCTAGGATAATCTTGGAGAATGTCTTTAGGGAATCTTACTCATAAACCAATCAAACAGAACACAAGACTTTCCATTCATATCTTTTTCTATTAGCATTTAGTGAATGGATTTTGCGAACTGCTGGACCAATGAAGACCTTCCTGACTGTCATTACCGAAACCCATGCCAATGATTGCTAAGAAAGATGATTCAGAACATTATATCATAGTTTTTAGCCAATCTATGGAAAGGTAGAACTTTCAACTGTTTTGTCCATTTTGCATTGTTAATATATATTAGTCATTCTGCAATAGTTCTCTGGGCTTGGGCAGATGTGACTATGGCAGTGTGCTTATCCATTTTCCCATTCTTATTCCTGAACCCAAAGCAAATTCGTTTCACCTGTCACTGCAGCCAAACCTCGAGACAGCAAAAGGTTCAAGCAAGCTTTATTAACAGATAAGCATGTGAATCAGAGGAATAGCGAGAATGGTTTCTCCGAAGCTGTTCCACTTGGGGTACAATTCCAGTGGCCTTTATAGCTAGATTACAAAGGTGTTTGCATCTGGAAAATGTCAAACCTTGTGACTGGAGAGAATAGAGAGTCACAAGATTCATTGCATCTTATCAAACAATGTAAATTAACCGAAATATCATTATCTCCCTGAAGGTTTAAAACAATTGATTTACTACCCCAGAGACTGGGAGAGGAACGCAAGTCTGTTGATCTGGTTGGGAGAGTGATAACAGAAACAAGGAATGGAATGTTTAGCACTCTAGGCAACCTTGATCAAGTCCCACCCCTACATCTACTAACATTCTTGTCTATGATATAATATTGCTTGGATTAGAGCAGACATTAGTTCTGGAAACAACCTTGTGTGTTTCCCATTTGTGTCCTTTTGAATACATGCTGAATAAAACTTTCTTCAAAATCCTTATTCCCCTGCATGTCTATCAGTTTGTCATACTGTGGGGGCTTGCCTGTTGCTGTGACACTGGAAGCTATGCCACCGGTATTCAGATACCAGCAGGGTCACCCATGGTAGATAGGTTTCAGCTGAAGTTCCAGACTAAGAGTAGGCAAGAAGGACCCAGCAGTACTTTTAGTCAACAGTGCTGCTGTATAACAGAAATATCACAGAGTGGGTAGCTTTAACAAAGGAAAATTTTGTTCTTACACAGTCTTGTAGGCTACAAGTCTATATTAAGGATGTCTGCTCTAAGGGAAGCCTTTCCCCCTTTTTGGCGCTGGGGGAAAGTCCCGTATTGCATCAGTCTTTGTCCAGGGAGCATCTTGGCACAGGAACCTCAGGTCTGAAGGACACGTTCTTCTCCCAGTGCTGCTTGCTTGGTGATGTGAGGTTCCCGATTCTCTGCTTGCTTCCCTTCCTTTCCCTTTATCTCTTGTCGAATGAAACATTTAAGGGTGGTGCAGGTCATACTCCAGGGAAACTCTGTTTACAGTGGAGCGGGGAGGTGATCTTATAAAGGGATTCACAGTCCCACCCTAATCCTTTAACATACAGCATAGGAAAATCACAAAATGGAGAATACTCATAAAATATTGGAAATTATGGCTTAGCCACATGGCTGCATGTATTTTTGGAGGGACACAATGCAATCCATGACATCCCACCCTTTGGCACCCCCAAAATCATATCTTTGAAACATGTAACACATTCATCCCATCATAGCAAATTATGTCCATCGCGTGTGACAGAAGCCTTAAATCAGTCCTAAGTCCGAAATTCAAAAATTCCTTTGCATCTATGAAACCTAGAACACAAGCTCTCTGCTTCGAAAGCTACAGTGGCAGAACAGGCACAAGTTAGACATTCCATTACAAGTGGGAGAAATTACAGGGAAAGAAGACATTAACAGGTGACAAGCAAGTCAGCAGACTACATTACATTAGCCCTCAAAGCTTTGAAAATACTCTGACATTTTCTGAGACATTCTACATAACGGCCCTGCCCTCCAGACTCTAGGTATATTGGCCACACTCTGTGGATTCGAGTGGAGACCCCCAGCCCTGTGCTACAACTCTGCCTTCAAGGCCCACTTGGACATTGGACAGAAACTCTGCTCCACTGGCTTTAGGTGCACCCTAAGTCCAACTGAGTGGCAACTCCACTTTGACAAAACACAGAAAGCCCTGGAGACACCCCACTTAGCTAGGAAGCCTCTAGCACAAAGGCACTCAGCTTTCTTGTTCTGTGGGGCAGCAAAGCTAACTCCACTGGACTTGCCAGCCCCCAACATCACATGAGCCAGCAAGAGTCCCCAGCCATCAGCCAATTCCTGGCAATAAGTTTCTAGATACATAGATGGATAGATAAATTCATGGAAGGAGGGAAGAAGGAAGGGGGAGAGAGACAACGACGGATGGGGGAGAGAGATAAGGATGGATAGGTGGATAGATAGATGGTAGATAAAACCCAATGTCATCGAGTCAATTCCAACTCACAGTGACTCTATAGGTCAGAGTCGAAGTGCCCCATAGAGTTTCCAAGGAGTCTGACTAATTCTGTTTCTCTAGAGAACCTTAACTAAGATATCTTCCCTTGAAAAAAAATAGGACAAATTCAAATCCCCATTTCTTCTTTTATAAAATGGGAGAAATAAGAATCAGATGCACAGAATTGTTCTGAGACCTAAATACAGTTCGAGAGCAGAGAAAAATGCTCAAATATATCCAATCCTCCCTTTTGCAAAAGAAAAAAAAAATGAGATTTGAAGACTTATCCAACATGGCACAGCAAATAGGTAGAAGAGTTTACTTTTAACTGCATGTTTTCTCTTTCCAGGAGCACTTTTCATCATGCTACCCTCAGTTTGAGGATTACATTTTTGGTTTGTTGTCTTTAAGGGACAGTGTTACTTACCTGCCTTCAGAGATTCCAAGGAGATTTTTAGAGGCAGGTTGTCATCTTCCCCAAAGAATTATCTTCAGGATCAATTGAGTTCCCTGAGCTGGGATAGAAATTCTGCTTTCACTCTAAAAGGCTTCTGTGGCAATAATAAGAGGACAGTACATGTGACCCCCCTGGATTAAGATAGGGAGACAGCACAGCCTTTGCTGTCACCTCCTGTTCCCTCATTTAAAGACATAGACTAACAGATGAAAAAGGCAATAGAATAAAGTATCTTTTTGTAAAGTGAATTAAAGTGATAAGAAATACTAAAAATGGGCCAAATAGCCATTAAGCAGTCAGGGACTACAACTTCCCTCTTCCCATCCTGTACCAAGGTGGCTTTAAAACCTCTAGCCTAGCCTTGAACCTGAGAATGGCATCACCACAGAAGAAAACAGAGCCAAGAGATGGACAGTGCGGGATTAAAACTTCATGATGTCCCATTTGAGTGACCTGAGCTAAATAGTCCTGAACTCCTCCATTACGTGAACCAATATTTTGTTTTTAAACCACTTTATTTGCTTCTCCATTGGGGAAGAGTCCTTTTATAAATATATCCATCTTCTCCCCACTTCTTGAAAAGGTTTTCAGGGTTAACTCCCCTGTCTTAGCCAGTGGGCTGTTCCAATATCCATCGTTTCTCCTTGGAAACCAACAGATGTATGCCAGAAGTTTCAAGCATTTCCTCTTCCTGTGGAGCATCCCAAAGGCCAACAGGCTTACTGAAGTGTATCTGGATACTGCGGTACCATTCAGCCAACAACTTACCAACAATATTGATCCTAAAGGTAACAATTGGTCAAATTGTTCATGAACATTGTATTAAAATTCAAATAACTGACCAGCCAGTCCACCTTCACTGTTTGTCCACTGCCCAAAGATGGCTAACAAATACCTCTCAGATGTTCAGATACTACCCCTCTGTCTCATGTATCTCTTGTTATTGTTACCTGCCACTGAATCAGCCCCTAACTCTTAGGAATCCCATGCACAGCTGAACAAAACGTTGTCCACCCTTGAGCCACCCCATGATTGGCTGAAGATTGAAACATGATCCATAGAGGTTTTGTTGGCTGATTTTTGGAAGTAGATCATCAGGTCTTCCTTCTTAGTCCGTCTTAGTCTGAATGTTCAGCTGAAATCTGTTTAGTTCACAGCAACACTCAAGCCTCTACTGACAGATGGAACTGAAACCTCCGGGAAGGTGAGAATTCTACTACTGAACCATCGATGTTCTCCAAACAAGAGGGATGTCTCACTCATAGGGTGCTCTTCTACGTGCAGCACAGGAATTGCTCTGCACCGTCTCCAGTCCTCACTGTTCATTCCCTTGTACTCTCACCACTGCTGCTTGGTCACCACCAATGCTAGTGCATCACGCTCTTGACAGGCTGCTCTCCCACCCACACTGTGACCTGCCTACTCTTAGCCACCAATCCAGTCTGTTTATTAAACTCTGAATATCTATGCCACCTCTCTTGACTTCTGTGTTGCCTACATCCCTCTCAGGCTGGTAGGAAAATGCCTGCCCTGCAGCATCCAGACTTTTACAAGGTGTTTTGCCTTCACTAAGAGGTTCAAGCCCCTGATGCCACAGTTGTTTCATTTTGCTGCTGAAAGGAGGTCCCTGAACACACTGACAAGTGCTGTTCATGAGGCAGTACCTCTAATTTCATCACACAAGAAACATGAGCTTGCTAAAAAGAAATCAAAACACCAGAATCTCTTGGCATTGAGTCAAAGCTGAATCATAGCAAACCTATGGGATAGAGCAGAAATGGTTGTGGACACCTAAAAAATACCCATAGGGTTTCCAAGGAGCATCTGTTGGCTTTGAACTGCTGACCGTCTGGTTAGAAGCCATAGCTCTATAACCACTACACCACTAGGATTGTTTTGAACCTTTCCATGGAACTGAAACTGCACTACTAGAATTATAATCCTTCAATATACTGATGGTTGTGTAGGAATCGCCATCGTCTCTCTCCACAAGCAGGTTTCCATCAGACAGACCCTAAGTCCTCTGGATATGTCCAAAAGTGTTTAGACCCAAATTATAAACTTACCTTTACTCCTGAGTCCCAAGTAAATGAAGTTGGGAAGTGTGAAAAGGAATAAGGTACTTTTCAGGTGTCCACAAGCACATCATGCAGTTAAGAGCACTGTTTCCCAAAATTTACAAAAAAAATCTCCAGGACAGTATTACCTAACTGGACAGAGTAGAACATTTGAGTCCTAGACAAAATACCTTCTTATACATACACATACCACTATTTACACTTTGGGGGCCAAACCAAAATCGATATTTTTTTGTGTTTTGTTTTCTTAATAATATGTCTTGAGCATTCTTCCCTTGCTATTACAATGTGCTTCCAAAATTCATTTTATTACATTGTATGGGTGGGTATACTATAATGTATTTTTTCCCTCTTGTTTCTCATATAGGTTGTTTCTTATTTTTTGTTCCAACATAATTCCTTATTGTACACCAAAAAGAAATAAATCCATTGCCATCAAGCCAATTCCAATTCACAGTGACCCTATAAGACAGAGTAGAACTGCCCCATAGGGTTTCCAAGGAGTAGCTTGGTGGATTCAAACTGCCAACTTTTTTGGTTAGCAGCTGAGCTCTTAACCACTGCATCACCAGGGTTCCAATCTATTGTTATAGCTCTGCTTATTTTCTCAGACTAGATTCCTGAAAGAGAAATTGCTGGGCAAATACTTTCCCAGGCTCTTTGTGCACATTGCCAAATTGCTTTCCTAAAAGCTTTCAAAGTTTATACCTCCAAGAAGAATATGAAAGGGTAGGTCTTACTTCTCCAGAATTGAGCAGTATATGGCTTCATTTTTCTTTAATCTCGACCTATTTAATAGGAAAAATTGTTTCATGTTGTTTTAATTTGCATTTATTTCTTTACCAGCAAGGTTAAACTTTTTTATTATGTTTATTACCTATTTGTGTACACATCATAAATCTATATCCTTTGATGAATTTTCCTATTTGTATATTATTGGTTTTTTTCTTACTGAAATGCAAGAGTACTTTTGACACTAAATATTGTTTTCACAGCACCTTTTGCATTTTTGTTCTAAGATGTATTTGATTCACACTTGAAGAATAAAGTAATAAAATCAATCATTTCCTTTATGGTTTCTTCCATTATTTTTATGTTCAACAAGATTCTCCTTGTTTCCTTGCAATTTTTCTAAGTACTATTTTGAATTTTTATGTAGTGAAACCTAAAGGTATTCTCCTTTACATTTTTTTGTTTTTTTTTTTCTGTTATTCCCCAGAAGACCTTCTTCTTCCCCAGTATCTAGTAGTTAGCCATAAATGTTTCCTCATGGTTCTTTTATGCTTTCATTCTCATTATTAAATTTTTTTGAATAAAATAAAATCAACAAAATTTTGTTCCAAAAATAATGTTTTGTGACCAAACATATGTTCATTACATGATATTTGCAAGGAGCCCTGGTGGTACAGTGGCTAAGTGTTTGGCTGCTGACCGAAAGGTCAATGGTTTGAACCCACTGGCCACTCCACAGGGAAGATGTGGCACTCTGCTGCCATAAAGATTTGCAGCCTTGGAAACCCTGTAGGGCGATTCAGCTCTGCCCTGTAAGGTCGATATGAATTGTAATTAACTCAGGGACAATGAGTTTGAGTTCAGTTTTGAGGGAATCTTTAAGAAAGATTTATTTTTAGTAAGTAAAGAAGAAAATAAATTACAAATAATCCTAATAATGAGATAACTTAAACAATCGTTTGTTATTGCCTATGGATTGAATTGTATCCCCCCAAAATACGTATCAACTTGACTAGGCTGTGCTTCCTAACATCGTGTAGTTGTCTGCCGTTTTGTTATCTTATGTAATCTTCCTATGTGTGGTAGTTCCTGCCGCCAGGATGCTAATGAGGTGGAATTAGCGGCAATTATGTTAAAAAGGCAAGACTCAGTCTAAGAGATTAGACTGTGTCTTAAGTTAATCTTTTTTTTTTTTGAGCTATAAAAGAGAGAATCAAGTAGAGAGGTATGGGGACCTCATACAACCAAGAAAATAGAGCCGGGAACACATGTCTTTTGGACTGCGGTTTCCTGTGCTGAGAGGCTCCTACTCCAGGGGAAGCTTAAGGACAAGGACCTTCCTCCAAAGCTGACAGAGAGACAAAGCCTTACTCTGGAGCTGACAGCCTGAATTTGGACTTCTAACCTACTAGACTGTGAAAGACTACATTCCTGTTTGTTGAAGGCATCTACTTGTGGTATTCCTGTTATAGCAGCACTAGGTAACTAAGACAGAGAGCATATATTTCTTTATTTTTTTTTATTTTTTTAATTCTTCTGAGCCTCCTAAATGCCCACAGGCCCCTGTTACACATCCCTTGATGTATAAAACACTTCTTCATTTGGCTCCTGCTTCCTTCTATAAACCCTCTCTTACTGCTAGGCACCTCTGCACCACTTTTCTAATCTATTTATGTCCCCAAATATCTCAACAGAGCTCTGGTGACACAGTGGTTAAGAGTCTAGCCACTAACCAAAAGGATTGGCAGTTCAAATCTACCAGTTACTCCTTGAAAATCCTGTGGAGCAATTCTAATCTGCCCTAAAGGGTCACTATGAGTCAGAATTAATTCTGTAGCAAAGGGTTTGGTGGGTTTTGATGTCTCAATTCCTTTGAAGATGGTTTTTGTTTCTCCTAAAGAAGGGTTTCTCGACTTCAGCACTACTGACGTTTTGGACCGAATAGTTGTTATTTGCATTGTAGGGTCTTTAGCAGCGTCACTGTCCTCTACCCACTAGATGCCAATATTGTCATTTTCAAGACAATAAAAAGTCTTAGACATTGCCATACGTCGGGAGAAAGCAACCCCCTCTCTGAGAACCTGTGTCATACAGTAACCCTCTCCCTAAGGATTTCACCTGCCTATGTCACTCTGAGATGAGGTCAAGTCAAGTTGTGCCTGTACCTCAAATTATTCCCTGACCTTTCCAAGTGATGCAAGGTGCCCTACATGGGTGTTTCCAGAAAACTGGGTGCAGTTTCAGTGTTTTTGTTCCGGCTCCTAATAAACTATTTTGTCATCTTAAATATTCCTCTCTGTCTCTCCCACTGAGTTGTGAACTCCCCTGAGTATTTGCATCCCCCAAGCATGGCACATAATGACAGCTTGTGGAGTATGTGAGAAAACTCTATACACTGCATAGCCCGTGGCAATCCTGTCATAAAATGTCATCTGTCTTTATGTAGAAGGTGGGATACAGGGAGTGAAACATGAAAGATTTTAGGCCCTGTAGGAGGAGCCCATTGGCCAGGGTCTTAGCTATTTAGTGCTGCTATAACACGAATACCACAAATGGGTGACTTTAAAGAACAAATGTTTATTTGTTGTCAGTCCGGAAGGCTAGCAGTCCTAATGCAGGACAGTGGCTCCCGGGAAAGGCTGTCTTCCTGTTGGCTCTGGGGAAGATTCTGGTCTGTTACAGCTTCTGTATCCCATGTGTTCCTCGGTTCTTTGTCCATCTTCATGTGCCACCTACCCTCCCCTTTGTGCTTTCTGGTCACTGTGTTTATGGTAGCCCATTATAACTCAGAAGTGAATAGGTTTGAGGAATACCTTACACTGATGTGACATCATTAACATAGCCAAGGAAATTTTATTTCCAAGCAGAATTACATCCACAGGCACAAGCATTAGGATGCCACATGTTTGGGGAAGACACAATTCAATATCCAGCAATCAGCCCCAGGGACACAAAATTAAAACCCCATATCTGTGTGCCACCCGATGAAGACAACATCTGTGGGGACCTACAAATTGTCTTCAAGCACTGCCACCATAAGGAGCCCTGGTAGGGCAATAGCTGTTAAGTGAAAATTTGGTGGTTTGAACCCACCCATGGGCTGCATGGGAGAAAGACCTAGCGATCTGCTGCTGTAAAGATTACAGCCTGGGAAACCCTAAGTGCAGTTCTGCTCTGTCATGTGGGGTAGTTATGAGTCAGAATCAACTTGATAATGCCTAACAACAATCCACAACTACCACCATTCCCTTCTAACACAGGCCGCCCCATGCTCACGTGGCTCCAACCTCAAGAGCAGAGGACAGCAAGGCACTCTCTGCATGTTGAGTGGCAGTAAAGAAACTGCTGACAATCAACCAGTGGGAACTCTCTGCCGAAGTTGCTCCCAAGAGCTCATCTTCTTTAACAAGACAAAGAAATCTCAGTGTGGGAAGACTGGTGTGGTGGCATTCTATGAGATCAGGTATTGTCCAGTATCCATTGAAATGTTTCACTTTGCTCTGGCTGGTGTGCAAGCAGTTGCCCTGAACTTGACACCGGCTCTGTCTCCCAAAGAGTTGCCCTCGGTTCTCTACCAATGCTGTACTGCTCTGAGAAGGCCTATTGGGTTGGCCTATTTGGAGACATCCCCCAAATGCTCCCCACGCCCCCAAACTATTAGGCGAGCTTGCTGTGTACATGGAACTGAACTGAATCAAATCAGTTGCCATTAAGTTGATTCTAACTCATGGTGACCCCGTGTGTTACAGAGTAGAATCTCCACAGGGTTTTCTTGACTCTAATCCTTATGGAAGCAGATTGTCAGTCGCCTCTGGGTGGGTTCTGGGTGAACTGTCAACATTTCATTTACTAGTTGAGCACCAACAACTTGTGGTACCTGAAGACCTTTGCCATGCACGTGGAACTGAAGTCCCAATAGAGCAAGAACCAGCCTTTAAAAAAAAAAAAAAAAAACGCTGCTGAATATCTGAGTTTAATACATTCCCCTCTCCTAAGAAGGTCAAATGGTATCTCAGTATATTACTGAGAATAGAAAAAAAAAAAAAAAGGAGAGAGAGAGAGACTTAAGTATTGACAAGTTTGACTTTTTGGTTTGTTTATTTTGTTTTTGTTTTCATTTCCAAGGAGGATTCTCAATGCAAAAGCAGACCGTAAAGCACTTGTACAGGTCAAATGTTCAGTGAGCAACTTAATAACAATTGTAAATAAAGCAGTTGAGCTTTTTTCTAAATTAAACCAAGTACAGATCTTATCAGTGGTAACTAAATGTTATTTGGAGCCCTTTAATTGCACAGTAGATTTCAATCGGACAACCTGGTGGTGCAGTGGTTAAGTCCTCCATCTACTAACCAAAAGGCCAACAGTTCACATCCACCAGGCACTCCTTAGAACTCAAATGGGGCAGTTTTACCCCGTCTTATAGGGTCACGGTGAATCAGAATCAACTCAGCAGCCATGCTTTTCAATCATTTATCTTTTTGTAAAAAACAAGTTATCCTACATAGAAATACATGTGTTTAACGTACTTCTCTATTATTTCTATGGATTTGTTATTAAACACTTTTAACTGTTTATTTTTAATGCTGCAGGGTGGCTGGAGAGTTTGTATTTCACTAATAAATTGAAGGCCATTGAGATTTAGGCCAGTTTTAATGGGCACCCAGATCACCTGGGAATCTTGTTAAAATGCAATCCTGGCTCATTTGGCCTGGTCGGCACCCTGGCTGGTGGTCCTGATGCTGCTGGTCTCAGGAGCACACTTTCAGAGTGAGCGTTTGTCATTCATTCTCAAAGCCACACAGCTAGTCTGTGTCCTAACAGAGAGGAGATCCAGGTCTCTTGCCACTTAATCTAGCTATCTTTCAGCTTTACTTACATGAACTTCAATGAAGTAACCAGGGAATTCATCATCCAAACTGGGATGATTTCTAAGAGTAAAAGCGGGTATTCACCATACATTAAAATAATATATATATAATAAAAAACCCACTGCCATCGAGTTGATTCCAACTCACTGTGACCTATAGGTCAGAGTAGACCTGTTCCATAGAGTGTCTAAGGAATGCCTGGTGGATTTGAACTGCTGACCTTTTGGTTAGAGACATAGCACTTAACCGTGACACCACCAAGGTTTCCATATATAATAATATATTTTAAATGTTATATATAGACATAGATATATTTACCAAATAGAAAGCAGGAATGTCCAACATCTGGATACAATAGATGTAGAGATTACCTTCAAATGAACAGATCATTGGATGTTTATTTAAAAAAAAAAAACTATTGAGAAGAAGAGTGTGCTTATTCCAAGAGGAAGTCAATCTTGAATATTTTGCAGTTGCTAGAGATGTGTGGGAGCAGTAAATAAAGAATGTGGATAAGAAGGATAGATTTAATTTATGTAGTTGTTCAAAAGGTGATTGATAAGGCTCTCCAGTAAAGGCTGATAAAGATGAGTCACCAGAGGCTGGAGGAATGTTTGCTTGTGATAGGAAACTGACTTGGAGCCCAGAAACAAAAGGAGGGGATAAACAGTCACTTATCTCCAGCGGGGTGGGTGCTGAGACTGCTGTAGCACCTAGGAGAGAAAGAAGTAATGGAATTGGCTGTAAGAAGCTGAGAATGTTTGCTTGGCTTAAAAAATAAGGAAATGAGTGCATTAAACAGGCAGTTTCAAGGTGTTGCAGTTTAGGAACGAGTGAATGGGAAGCTGGAATCAACGCCAGATGAGATAACGACTTGAATAGGACCGGACTTTTCTTCTGAAAAGAAAACTAACTTCAAGGCAAATGCAATTAAAAATAAAATGCTCAGCTTGTCAGTTTGGATGAATGTTGGGAGTGAAGTGAGTGACTAAGGGGAATACTGTGTAGAAACTACAACAGGATAGCCAAGCCAAGCCCCCCCAAAAAATCAAAGCCATCACCATCAGTCAATTCCTTACAGGACCGAGTAGAACAGCCCCATAGGGTTTCCAAGGAGGCCCTAGTGGATTCAGATTGCCAAACTTTTGGTTAGCAGCTGTAGCTATAGAAGCTGTAACAGACCAGAGTCTTCCCCAGAGCTAACAGAAAGACAGCCTTGCCCTGGAGCCACTGTCCTGGATTAGGACTGTTAGCCTCCTGGACTGTCACCAAATAAACACTTGTTCTTTAAAGTCACCCATTTGTGGTATTTGTGTTATAGTGGCACTGAATAACTAAGACCCTGGCCAATGTGCTTAACCACTACATCACCTGGGTTTCCTGCGACAGGATACCCACTGCCAACAAGTCAGTTCTGACTCATAGTGAGTCTATAGGACAGAGTAGAACTGCTCCATAGAGTTTCCAAGGAACACCTGGTGGATCCGAACCACTGACCTTTTGGTTAGCAGACGTACCACCTAGTCACTACGCCACCAGTGTCTCCAGAAGGATAGTATAGTTGAAACTAGAGGTTCTCCATGTCTGCTGGATATCACCACCACCCCTGGAGTGTCTGCAAACCACCACCATCTGGGCATCTACCTGGACCTACCAGATACCAAGGTGATTCTGCTTCATGGTGACTATATGTGTGTCAAAGTAGAACTGAGCTCTGCAGACTTTTCGATGGCTGGTTTTTTGGGTGTCAATCATGAGAATTTTCTTCCAAGGTGTCTCTGCTGGACACAAATCATCAGTCTTTCAGATAGTAGCCATGTATGTTGACCACTTGTACCATCTAGAAACTCCAACCTGTATCTGCAGAATCACAGTCTTAGGAGAATGGAGTCAGACATTTGCTTGGGAAACATACCACTTGATACTACGATGCACAGGCAGAATTCATAACCAGAGAGTTTACTAATAAAAGTGATAATGGAAATGTAGGATGTTTGTTGACCAAAGCAAAGAGTTTGAACTTGGTTAATGGACCATAATAGGATGGTACGTGATTCTTTTTCTTTCCTTCTTTTTCTTTCTCTTTTTTTCAGCCGTGGTGAAAACATACCCACAAAAATGTCCATCAACACAACTTCCACACTGAGAAGTCAATGACATTGATTTAATGTTTCATGTTGTGCTGCCATTGTTGCTATCCTTGTCCAAAACATTCCACTGCTGCTAACAAACTCAATGCAGCTGGAAGAAAAACTCCCTACCCCCCAGTAACTATCAATAATGTTTGGTTTCTATTGCTTATTTCATATAAGTCAGATCGTACAGCATTTGTTTGTGTTTGTGTGTGTACGTGTGTGTGGCTGACTCATTTTGCTCAGCATAATGTTTTCAAGGTGCATCCATACTGTAGCAAGTTTCGGAACTTTGTACCTCTTTACAGCTGCATATTCCACTGTATGTATATACATAATTTGCTTCTCCATTCGTTTATTGATGGGTATTTTGTTCATTTTTTCCTACCAGCTACTGTGAAGAGTACTGCAACAAACAGTGATATGCAGTTTCCTGTTTGTATCTCCACCTTAATTTCCAGGTGTATATCTAGAGTTGGGATTGCTGGGTCGTATGGTAATTCTATGTTCAACCTTTTGAGGAAGCACAGTGGTTGTACAATTTTATATTCTCAAAAGTAGTGGAGGAATGGATGAGAGTTACCATTTCTCCACAACCTCACCAACACTCATCTTTTTTCTATTTCTGTTTTTGTTGTTTCAATTGTTGCCATTCCAATGGAGATATGGTGATATCTCATTGTGGTTTTGTTATGCATCTTCCTGATGGCTAATGAGTTTGACCACCCTTTCATGTGCTTGTTGGCCATTTGATTACTTATTTATTTATTTTTTGGTGAACTGTTGGTTGAAGACCTCTGCTCATTTTTTTTTATTGTTATTGAAAATACACACAGGAAAACACTCACCAATTCAATGATTTCTGCAAGTATGATATAGTCACACTGGTTACATTCTTCAAACTGTGCAGCATTCTAATCCTTTTCTGATTTGTTCCTCCCCTACTGACATAAATTCACCTCCCACTAAGCTTCCTATCTAACCTTTCGAGTTGTAATTACAAGTTTCACCTCAGTGCTTATAGCAGAGACATTCTCTTACCAGTTAAGCTAAACGTGTTTGGCTTAAAGAAGGCTTCAGGGAATATTTTCAGTTTCTGATACCAAAGTTAAAGATTATCCTGGAATAATAGTCTTGTCAGTTCATTCAGGCTCAGTGGTTCCAGATAGCCTGAATTTCATGAGATTGAAATTCTGTTCTGCATTTTCCCCCTTTTTATTGGGGGTTTCTTTAGAATTTTTTATCAAATACTCTGGCACCATCTGTCAGAGAATACAATATAGATTCCCTGAACTAGCAGGAGAAAAAGAGACATACAGAACTCAAATTCTATTTAAAAAGACCAGACCTGATGGTCTGACCGACTAGAGGGTCCCCAGAAGACATGGCTCCTGGACTCTCTGTTACCTCAGAACAGAAACCATTCCCAAAGCCAACTCTTCAGACAAAGATTAGACTGGACTAGAAGACATAAAATGAAACTGGCAAAGAGTGTGCTTCTTAGCTTAAGTAGGTCCATGAGGCTGACTGCACAGCTGCCGTCCAGAGGCAAGATGAGAGACAAAGGTGGATGGGAGCTGGTTGAATGGACCCAAGAAATACAAGGTGAAAAGGAGGAATGTGCTGTCACAGGGTAAGGAGAGCAGCTAGAGTTACATAGCAGTATGTGCGTCAGTTTTTGTATAACAAGATGACCTGGATTTTAAGTTTTGATGGAGTTCTCCTGGGAGAATGACCCCTGGCCCCGGTGCTGCCCCGTCCATAAATCATAGTGGAGGTCTATCTACTCTTCAGGCAGGACTTTGTGACAAAGGGTGACCATATCATGAGTATATTTTATGGTTCTCTGTATCCACAGAATGTCGTCCTTCTGACCACTTACTGGAGGCAGGAGAGTGGATAGAGAGGAGGGGATAGGAGATTGTTGGGAGGATAAGACATGTATGCAGCAGAGAGGAAGAGTATGCTGTCACTGAGCAGGGAGAGCAGTGGGAACTGCATATAGGTGGGCATACAAATTTATATGGAAATGTACATTTTCACTCAATCATAATTTTTAAAAAAAGGAAAAAAGAATTTTTAAAAAGAAAACAAATGTTCTGGCACCATTCATTTTTTCATGGCAAAGGAGGTAATTGCTCATGGAGGCAATCAACCGCATATTCCATTTCCATTTCCTATTCCTCACTCTTCTACTTCCTCCACTGCTCCGCAAGCAAAGATCATTTTTTGTACCTTGGATAGCCACATGCAAGCTCTGAGGACTCCAGGAAACTAGAAGGTAGAACGGAAGTACTAAGAATGATACTAGGCCCATTACCTGGAATGTCCCACGAGCCCATGGCTGTAAGATCCCAAACCAGCAAATCAAATCCTATAATGTATTTGATTTAAACAGCCTCGACAGCTATCTTATTCTGTTTCGTTTTGTTTTCCTTTTGGTTATTACTGTTGTCATATACCTATCACACTGCATTTTCAATTAAACTTATTACAGGTGTGCAATTTATTGACTTCATTAACACCAATCAGCTATGGATCCATTACCTTTAATTAATGCAATATTTCCATCATCATGAACAAAAACTCAGTGCTGTCTTATAAATTAGAGTAACTCCCCCTTTCCTTTCTCTCCCACTCCTGGTAACACTAATAAGCTTTGGTTGCTGTACATTAGCCTGCTCTTAATGTTTTTTGTAAGTGAAGTCATACAATATTTGTCCTTTTGTAATTGACTTATTTTGTTCAGCATAATATCCTCAAGTCCAATGATGTTGTAGCATGTATCAGGACTTTGTTTCTCTTTGTGGCTGATTAGCATTCCATTGTATGTATGTAGCACATTTTATTTGTCCCTTCATCCATTGATGGACATTTATTTCCACCTTATGGCTATTGTGAACAGTGCTGCAGCGAACCCTGACATACATGTGTCTGTTCAGAGCACTGCTTTCAAGTTTTTCGAGCATGTTCCTCGAAGTGGAATTGCTGGATTATGTGGTAGCTGAGGAAACCCTAGTGGTGTAGTGGTTAAGTGCTACAGCTGCTAACCAAAAGGTCGGCAGCTGGAATCCACAAGGCAGGCACTCTTTGGAAACTCTATGGAGCAGTTCTACTCTGTCTTATAGGGTTGCTATGAGTCAGAATTGACTCAGTGACAGTGGGTGGATTTTATGGTATCTGAAATGCTTACTAATGAAGATCAAAGACTACAGTCTTTGGTATGAATTATGCCTCACTGTAACAAAAAGAGGAAGAAAGAAGACTCCTTAATAACCTGTGATAAGCGGCAAATAATACAACTTTGCCTGCTGAAAATGAAGAGGACATGAAGCACTAACTGATCAAGATCAAAGACTACGGACCAGTAAGTATCACGATAAATGGAGAAAACATTGATGTTGTCAAGGATTTCATTTCACTTGGATCCACAATCAATGCCTATGGAAGCAGCAGTCAAGAAATCCAAGGATACATTGCATTGGGAAAATGGGCTGCAAAGGACTTCTTTAAGCTGTTAAAAAGCAAAATGTCCCTCTGAGGACTAAGGTATGTCTGACCTACACCATGGTATTTTTCAATCCACTTATATGAGTGTAACAGTTGGACAATGGATAAGGAAGGTCAGAAAAGAACTGATGCTTTTGAATTATAGTGTTGGTGAAGAATACTGAGTGTTCCACGGACTGTCAAAGAGCAAACAAATCTGTCATGGAAGAAATACAGCCAGAATGCTTAGAAGAGAGGATGGTGAGACTTCAGCTCCTGCACTTTGGACATGTTATCAGGAAGAACCATTCCTGGAGAAGGATATTGTGCTTTGTAAAGTAAAGAGTCAGCAAAAAAGAGGAAGACCATCAGTGAGAAGACTGACACAGTGGCTGCAACAGCGGCCTCAAGCATTACAACCGTTGTGAGGATGGCTCAGGACCGGGCAGGGTTTCATACTGTTATGCATAGGGTTGCTATGACTCACAACTGACTCAAGGACATCTAACAATAACAACAACAAATGGTAGATCTATTTTTAGTTTTTTGAGAATCACCAACCTGTTTCCCACAACAGCGGTACTGTCTTGCATTCCCATCAGCATGGGACACGATTCTTAATACTCACTTTCTTCAACATTTCATGCAAATACTAAAGAGTACATAAAACCCACATGCATAACTTTACAAACTGTGCTTTTTAAACTCTTAAAACTACCACCAGGTCAAGAAACAAAACTACGGCAAGCACCCAGAAGTTCCTCATGCACAAATCTCTAATTACATGCCCTTCCCTTCCCTCCTGTAAAAATGGCATGGGGGCAACATCTGACCTCTTCTAACTTCAGAAGGGAGAAGAAGGATCAAGATCAAAAGCTCAAGGTTGATTCCCATGAGGCCAAGGTCAGACATGTCTCCTCTCTCTGCCATCTGTACCAGTTTTGACACCAGCTGTCCCTCCAACAGCATTTACTACCTCTCTGGCACATTTGAGAATTCATTGCAATGACCACACAGAACTCACAGACAATACTCATGATTATGGGGTTTATTAGAGATGTAATGGGCTACAATTCAGGTCCAGGAACACTTGGGATACAGTTATTCCATCAGAACAGCCTTTTAAGAGCCATGCCACAAATACTCCTCTCTCTGGCTCCTCGGCTTGGGCCTTCTAGTTCTGTGGGCCAGGAAGCCCAATGTACCATTTCCTGCCTGTCCATCTTGCTGCCACTTCTATGCCACTACTTCCCACTGTCTTCAGTGTTACATAGCTCTCTTTCTGTCTCTTGGTTGCAGGAATTTCTCAACACAGATCCCTGGTCCAAAGGATATACTCTGCCCTTGCCTTTCCCTCCTTGGTGATGGTAATATTTTCTTTTTCCTCCATGTGGAATGGCTTATTTGAAGCCCACTGGGGTGGTAAAACTGACTAATCCCCTGGGTGGGCCACAATTACTCTATTTGCACAGTTACCAAACCAGGGCGAGAAAGGCCACACAAAAGCAATCCCTCACACCGTGCCTCCAGAGGTAACCTCCATTCTGGCTTTTTTAATAATCAGTTCCTTATTTTGCTTTATAGTTTTGCCACTTAAATATCACCCTAAACAATGTCACTCCATTTTTAATGCTTTTGAATTTTACATAAATGGGAGTACGTATTAATTTGTACCTGGCTTTTTAAATTCAGCGTGTTTTAAAGATGTATCTGTGTTGTCATCTGTAGCTGTGTTCTTCCATTTTTCACCCTGTATAGCTGTATTAAAAACTACTGCCCCTGCACCAGATTCTGGCAAGGACCTGTCTTGTGTTCTGGAGCAGAGCCATGCCTATCTATTTCTATACTGTCAATAGCTGCTCACATATTGTAACAGCAGATTTGAGTTGAGTGGTTGCAACAGAGATCATATGGTCTGCAAAGCCTGAAGTATTTGCTTTCTGGCTCTATAACCTCTGATGTATACTATTTCATTGCACACATATAGTGAATGCAGTTATCCATTTCCTTATTAGTGTACATCTGAGTGGTTTCCAATTTGAGGCTATTACAAACGTTGCTACCATGAACACTCACGTATACACCTCCTACTGCACAGGATTGTGTATATCTGTAGGGTACTGCAGTGTAGTGAAATAATTGGTCTAAATTCATGAGAGATAAGAATGTCATATGCATGGAAAAACCTACCTGCTCATGGATAGGAAGACTTAATATTGTGAAAATATCTATTTTACCCAAAGCAACCTACTTATATAATGCAATCCCAATACAAGTTCCAGCATCATTTTTTAATAAGATGGAGAAACAAATCACCAACTTTGTTTGGAAAGGGAAGAAGCCCCAGATAAGTAAGATACTACTAAAAAAGAAGAACACACTGGGAGGCCTCTCATTACCCAACCTTAGAACATACTACACTGCCACAGTGGTCAAAACAGCCTGGGACTAGTACAAGAACAGACAGATCAACCAGTGGAACAGAACTGAGACCGCAGAGATGACAGCATCTGCCTATGAACAGTTGATATTCAACAAAGGCCCTACGACATTAAACTGGGGTAAAAACAGTATCTTCAACAAATGGTGCTGGCAAAATTGGATATCCATCTGCAATAAAATGAAACAAGATCCATATCTTACACCTTATACAAAAAACAACTCCAACTGGATAAAAGACCTAAATATCAAACCTAAAACAATAAAGCTCATCCAAGAAAAGGTAGGAACAACAATGTAAATTTTAATACACAATGTAGACGGACTTCAAAATCTGTCAAACTAACCACAATCAACAGAAGAGAAAATAGATAAATGGGAACTATTAAGAATCAAACACTTTGCTCATCCGAAGACTTTATTAATAGAACTAAAAGGCCACCTACAGAATGGGAAAAAATATTTGGCAACTCTATGTCAAACTGACGCCTGATCTCCATAATCTATAAGATACTACAAAATATCAATAAAAATATCAATAAATCATCCAATTAAGTGATAGGCAAAGGGGATGGACAGACATTTCTCTAAAGAGGAGACCCAGGCAGCTAAAAAACACATGCAGACGTGCTCACGATCTTTAGTTATTAAAGAAATTCAAATCAAGACTACAATCAGATACCATCTCACCCCAACAAGGTTGGCCGTGATCCAAAAAACACAAAACAACAAATGCTGGAGAGGCTGTGGAGAAAGTGGAACTCTCCTACACTGTTGGTGGGGTTGCAAAATGGTCCCGCCTCTTTGGAAAGCAATCTGGCGCTTCCTTAAAAAAAATGGATATCGCTATACCATTTGACGCAGTCATTACACTACTTGGAATATATCCTACAGAATCAAGGCCTTTCACACCAACGGACACATGCACCAGAATATTTATCACAGCACAGTCCACAATAGCAAAAATATGGAATCAACCCAGATGCCCAACAACAGAGGAATGGATAGGTAAACTATGGTATATATACTCAATGGAGCACTATGCAATGATAAAGAATAATGATGATTCCAAGAAACATCTCATAACCTGGTTTCAACTGGAAGACATTATGTTGAGTGAAAGTAGTCAGTGACAAAAGGACAAATATTGTATGAGACCCCTACAATAAGATCTCAAAAACAGAGTTACGTATAGAAGAAAAGACTCTTTGATGGCTACAAGAAAGGGGAGGGAGTGAGGGTGAGGCAGGGAGGGTTTAGATTAGACAGTTGATAGAAATTTGGTTTGGTGAAATCGGTGATAGCACACATTAGGAACAAAAACAATATTAAGTGGACTTCAGCATAACTTGAATACTCCTTCCATCTTAACCCAATATTGCAAGGACAGAATAGCTGGGGCAGGGGGCAGGAGACCATGCTCTTAGGCAAAATCAAGGCCAATTGGCACAACTAGTGTTTTGCTAAGAGGGCTCTCTGCATCCCACATTGGTGAGTGGCATCTGGGGTCTTAAAAGCTGCCAAGCTGCCATCCAAGGGCACAGCAAATGGTCCCAACTCAGCAGGAACAGATGCTCACCAAGGACCAAAATGACGTGGGGGAAAGACAACCCAGAAGATAGAGAGACCCACATGAGTTCGTCCCTACATAGACTTGGGACCAGAAGAACCGGATGGTGCCCAGCCACCACCAGTAATAGCCGTGATGGAGCTCACTAGGTTGAGTCTCACTGGCAACACAAGAATAAAAAGGGGTGCACCCTGAGATCTTCACTAAAAGACTGCAATTGATGGTCCAGCAGCTTTGGGTTCCCCTGAGAGCATCGCCCCTGACCCTAACACTGCCCTTGCCATAAATCATAATGAAGGTCCACTCTTTGGACACGAATGGATTGGACTTGGTGATGCAGAGTGACCATATATTGGATGCACTTTATGGTTCTATGCATCTATAGGATATCATCCTGCTGACCTCTGGCTGGAGGAAGGAGAGTGAGTGGAGAGGAGGGGAAAGGAGACTGTTGGGAGGATGAGACATGTATGGAGCAGAGAGGAATAATGTGCTGTCACCGGGCAGGGAGAGCAGTGGAAGCTGCATATAGGTGGGCATGTAAATTTATATGGGAATGTACATTTTCACTCAGTTATAATAAAAAAAAAAAGAATGTCATATGCACTTCTCCTAATACACATAATTGTGTGTATCTGTAGGGTCTGGTGGAAACCCTGGTGGCATAATAGTTAACCGCCACAGCTACTAAACAAAGGGCTGGCAGTCTGAATCCACCAGGTGCTCCCTGGAAACTCTATGGAGCAGTTCTACTCTGTCCTATAAGGTTGCTATGAAACAGAATCAACTCGAGGGCAGTGGGTTTATGCTAAGGTATTGTATGTAGTGCACTACTTGGTCTAAATTCGTGAGAGATAAGCACAAGGATCAGCACAAAAGTGGCTTCCATGAGGTGGCAGTGAGGCATACCTCCAGTCTCCAACTTCTTTACCATTTCTGATACCACCATCCTCCTACAGGTCTCATTCTGTACTTCTCTGCTGGGTTCAACAATTCAGTGCAGTGGCCACAAAGAACACGTAGACCATACTCCCAGTTACGTGATTTATTAGATAAGTAACAGGCTACAGTTCAGATAGACTTGAAAGTAGCAGGAACAGCTTAGGATCAGAAAGCACACAGGCAAAGTCAGAAAGCTTCCTGCAGAAGTGGAGAGCCACCCCTCCCTTCTTCAGTGCAGGACAGCAGCCATCCAGGACAGCTCTTTCTGATGTTCCCTGCAATTGTCAGGCCTCTGTGGTGTCAGCCTTCTTACCATAAGCCTCTTCACTGCTAGCTGGCCCAGCTCATAGCCAGTGAAGCAGTCTGTTCAGTTCTCTTAGCTGCTCTCTGCCGTCAGGCCTTTCCACCTTCAGGCCTCTCTGCCATTGGCCTCCCTCCTGTCAACTGGCACAGCTCTGCTGCTAACTGGCCCAGCTCACAGCCAGTGTTGCAGCCTACTTAGCATTCTCAGCTGCTCTTTGCCATTGGGCCCATCTGCCATCAGGCCTCTCTGCCATGCAATTCCCTTCTGTCAGCCTCTCTGCTGTTAACTGGTCCAGCTGACAGCCAGTGCCACAAGCTTGAAAATCAATTTGGAAAGCTCATCCTCATAGCTGCATTTCCATAGAACTACTTTCTTAGGTTGGTGCCACGGATTGAATTGTGTCCCCCCAAAAATATGTGTAGCCATGTGCCTGGGCCATGATTCCTAGTATTTTATGATTGTTCTCCATTTTGTGATTGTCCTATGCTGTATGTTAAAGGATTAGGGTGGGACTGTAAATCCCTTCATAGGATCACCTCCCTGCTCCACTGTAAAGGGAGTTTCCCTGGGTATGGCTTGCACCACCCTTAATCCTTTCACCCTACAAGAGATAAAAGGAAAGGGAAGCAAACAGAGAACTGGGAATCTCACACCATCAAGAAAGCAGCACCGGGAGAAGAGCACATCCTTCAGACCTGAGGTTCCTACCCCAAGGTGCTCCCTGGATGAATACTGATACAATACTGGACTTTCCTCCATAGCTGACAAGGGGGAAAGCCTTCCTGTGGAGCAGACATCCTGAATTTGGACTTGTAGGCTACCAGACTGTGTGAGAATAACCTTCATTTGTTAAAGCCATCCACTCTGCAGTATTTCTGTTAGAGCAGCCCTAGCTGACTAAAACAGTTGGGTTCTATAGAAAAGTGAAACCAGTGCAGCATATAAATATATATATCGAAAGAGATTTATATCAGGGAAATAGCTCACGTGGTTGTAGAGACAAGAAAGTTCCAAGTTCCCGGATCAGGGTGAAGGCTTCTGACTCTACAGCTGCAGAGCTGGTGAATCCGAAATTAGATCAAAGTATATACATGAGGCTCCCCAAGCAGCTCCCCTGTAGAGATGAGATGAGAGGGTGGAGAGGGACAGGAGTTGGCTGAGTGGATATGGGAAGTACAGGGTGGAAAGGAGGGCTGTGCTATTACGTGGAGTGGGGGGCAATTAGAGTTGCATGGTGGTGTGTAAGGGGAGATGTACACAGCAAATTGATTTGGATTGTAAATTTTTACTTAAAGCACAATAAAGTATTTAAATAAGAGAAAATAAAAGATTAGAAGGTCAGATAGCAGGCCTCTGGCTCACAGGCTGTGGAGGCCAGTGAATTCCAATCAACAGATAAGATGGCAGGTAAGTTGCTAACTCAAGTCCCAGAAACCAGAGGTCCGATGGAAAGGAGCCAGCTGCAAGATCTGGAGGAAACAAAAGCCATCCAGCCTTGCCAGAAACTTCATTTATATCAGATGCAGGCCACACCTCCAAGGAATCTCCCTTTGAACTGATTGGCTGCTCACAACAGATGTCACCATGGAAGTGATCGCATTATGTCAGACCTCATTGTAGAGGTGATTATATCTTTAAAAAGCTGCCAAAACTACATCATAATTGCCAAACTATTGAGGATCACAGCCCAGACAATCTGACACACAGCCTTAATCACCACACCATTTAAAATTCCTGTATCATGATGTAATTGCTTTCATTGGATTATATAAGTGGAAAATGTTGAACTGTTGTTGTTGTTAGGTGCCATCAAGTCGGTTCTGACTCATAGTGACCCTGTGAACAACAGAACAAGACACTGCCCAGTCTTGTGCCGTGTCCACAATCGTTTTTATGCTTAAGCCCATTGTTGTGGCCACTGTGTCAGTCCATCTCATCGGGGGTCTTCCTCTTTTTCACTGGCCCTCCACTCTACCAAGCATGATGCCCTTCTCCAGGGACCGATCCTTCCTGACTCCAAAGTATGTGAGACGCAGTCTTTCCATCTTTGCTTCCAAGGAGCATTCTGTTTGTACTTGTTCTAGAACAAATCTGTTTGTTCTTTTGGCAGTCTATGGCACCTTCAACAGTCTTCTCCAACACCACAATTCAAAGGTATCAATTCTTCTTCTGTCTTCTTTGTTCATGGTTCAGCTTTTGCATGCATATGATGCAATTCAAAATACCATGGCTTGGGTCAGGCACATTTTAGTCTTCAAGGTGACATGCTTACTTTTGAATACTTTGAAGAGGTCCTTCACACCAGATTTTCCCAATGCAGTGTGTCTTTTGCTTTCTTAACTGCTGCTCCCAAGGGCATTGGTTGTGGACCCAAGTAAAATGAAATCCTTGACAACCTCAATCCTTCTATTTACAGCAATGTTGCTTACTGGTCCAGATGTGAGGATTTTTGTTTTCCTGATGTTGAGGTGCAATCCATACTGAAGGCTGTGGTCCTTGATCTTCAGCAGTAGGTGTCTCAAATGTTCTTCATTTCCAGCAAGTAAGGTGGTGTCATCTGCATAATGCAGGTTGTTAATGAGTCGTCCTCCAATCCTGATGCCTCATTCTTCTTACAATCCAGCTTCTCAAATAATTTGCTTGGCATACAAATTAAAAAAGGTATGGTGAAAATATACAACCCTGATGCATACCTTTCCTAACTTTAAACCATGCAGTGCCCCCTTGTTCTAGTCGCATGACTGCCTCTTGATCCATATACAGATTCCTTAAGAGCACATTTAGATGTTTTGAAATTCCCAGAAAGTTGAATTGGCAAGGGAAAAAAACTTGACCATCACATCCAATTTAAAGCTCTTCTTCTCTTTGCTCAGCTTGGGTACCTTCTGGGAAGGACCTTTGTCTTCTTTTCTTGGGTTGCTGAATTCAGTATAAGCATGCACATGCACACACGTATATACACACATAAATCTGGATTCCCAGTTCAATCTAATTTCAAATACACAACAATTATTTTTTTAGTGTAAGTATGCCATGCTCCCCTCTTACTGTCTTTGGCCTCCATTCGTCTGTAGCGTGTTGGGTTCTAGAAAGAAAGATAGAGCATAGGCATGATCAGACATCTCCTACTTAACCATTATGGCTGTAATTCTCCCTTAGCTACCCATTTCTGGGTGTAACAGCCACACATATGAGGTTTCAGGAGGCTATGCAATGTGGGATCTGCTTAAAAACAACTGGTATGATTTCTACCTGTTGACTGAATGCTGAATAATAGTGGCCTTGGCCATCCTCTGATCAAATTCAATAGTGCCTATTTCAAAGAGTCCAAGTGTAGTACTCAGAAAATCTGATCTCCTCCACCATTCAGTGTCAGGCCTGAAACAAGTTGCTTAAAATCTCTTGGTCTGTTTTTGACCAGCTGAAATGTAGACAGTAATATATACCTCCAGAGGAGGATTTGAAAGTTAATAAGGATAGTTAGTGAACCTTACTAATCAAGAAATAGCAGTTATATTTCCTCCTGCTTGTAACATTTTCATATCTGTTACCTTACACCATCCATTTGTACAACAAATATTAAATTTAAATAATCCTAGGTTCTGAGTAGACATAAGATCATCCAAATAACTCTGTATAATGTTTATCAGCTCTGTTTCATTGTGTTGACCATTCTACCTACATCATCTTTTTAGTCTTCCCTTAACAGAATCTATTATCTCAGCACCAAAAGCTCATAATCCCTCTTCCATGGTGTAGAGTCATTGCTGGGAAGTGGCTCCCCAACAACGGATAACGTTTCCCGGCCACATTTGTGGTTAAGGGTACCAAGTGACCAAGTTCTAACCATGGAAGGTGAATGGAAGCAATTTGGACCACTTCTTATCTTGGTCCATAAAAACCCTCCCACATGGTCAGTTGACATAATATTGTTTGTTTGCTTCATTTTTTTATTATGATGAAGTGAAAATTTACAATCCAAGTCAATTTTCCGTACCTTCCCCTCTGCAACTCTATCTGCTCTGCTCACCCTGGAACAGCACATTTTTCTTTTTCGCTCTTTACTTCTAGCAGTCACTCAACCAACATTTTTCCCCTCCATTCCACCCTCTCTACTCTAGAAAGAAACCGGTAGGACAGCCTCATATATATATACATATATATGTGTGTATATATATATACACATATATATATATATAAGTATCCACAACACATGCATCACTCTGTATCCCTGAGTCCAGTCCATTCTTTATCTGAAGTGTTGGCTTCAGCACTGGTTTCAGGTCTGGGCTAGCAGCAAGTCTAGGGCCCATGTTCTCAGGGGACCCTGCAGGTTGTCAGACCACCAATTCTGACCTTTTAATAGAGTTCTTGATCTGCTCACCTCTTTTTCTCATGTTACATCAGGGACTGTACTTTGTGTTCTCTGTCAGGGCTGTCTTTGGTAGTGGCTGGGCATCATCTGGTTCTTCTGGCCTCACATATAATATTGTTTTTAAATGTTTTATTCTACCTCCTAGTTTAGCAAATAATGTCTGAAGTCTTAATAGCTTTTAAGTGACCATCCAAGATACAACAGTGGTTTCTGTTTACCTAGAGCAACAAAGAAGAAAACTCAAGAATCAAAGAAGCAGCCAGGCTAAAGGACTAATCACCTCTGTAAACCACTGCTTTCTCTAACGTGAGACCAAGAGAACTGGATGGTGCCCAGCTAGTATTACTGAACATTTCAACTGAGGACATAATAGCTGGATCCTACTAGATAAGGAGAAAACATGGAGCAAAACTTCAAATTCCTAAGGAATCCAGACTTACCAGACCCACTGAGGCTGGGAGAATCCCCAAGGCAATTGCTCTGGAATATTCTTCAAACTTTGAAATAAAACTATTCCCCAAAGTCACCTTTAAACAGAACAAACAAAAAATAGCTTATCTCAAAAAAGTCAAGAATGCCAGCCTTAAGTATTGTACCCTTAAAAATAAATTATCTTTATGAGAGCAAAGGGACAACCACAGCTGTAAAGCTGGAAGAGATGTTTAGTGGGAGGTGAGTCTAAATTAATGGAGGTAAGCCAACTAGAGCAGAAATAATGAGAGTGTTGGCACAGTGTGAAGATGTGAAGAATGTAACCAATGTCACTAAATAGTATGTGTAGAAATTGTTAAATATGAGCATGTTTCAATGTATGTAATTTTCCACCAAAAAAAAATTTAAACCTCCCACATGGGAGTGCTTCAGGCACTTCCCCTTTCCCTGTCTTAAAGCAGAAAATGCCAAAACCTGAATAAACAGTAGAGTGAAAGATCCTAGCATGATAGCCAGGAGCAACTGATTCTCATTCCAACATCTCACTCCAAGATGATTCTCACTTGTAGGTATTTATACCCTGGTGGCATTGTGGTTAAGTGTCACAACTGTGAACCAAAAAGTCAGCAGTCGTAATTCATCAGGCACTCCTTGGAAACTCTACGGGCAGTTCTACTCTGTCCTATCGGGTCACCATGAGTTAGAATCAACTCAACGGCAATGAGTTCGGGTTTTTTGTTTGTTGTATTTTTTGGTAGCCCTTCCCATATTGAATAGGATTGACTGCTTAATCAACAATATTTTGTGGAAATAATGTTGTATGACTTCCAAGGCTAGGTCACACAAATCATTGTGGCTCTCATCTTGCTTTGTCTTGGATCATTCACTCTGAGGGAAACCGGTGACATGTTGGGAGAACACTCGAGTCATCCTACGAAGAAGACCACATGGGGAAGAACTGATGCTTCCTATGAACAGCCAAGCACCAGTTTGCCCATCATGGGAGTGAGCCATTCGGGAAGCAGATCCTCTGGTCCTAGTCCTACTTTCCCATGACTGCAACCCCAATCCGCAGCTTGACTACAACCTCACGGGAGACTCCTAGCCAGGGCCACCCAGCTAAGCCTTTCCCAAATTCCTGATCCTTCGAAGCTGTGTGAAATAATAAATGTTTGTTGTGGACTAATTTGTGACACAGCAATAGATAACCAGTATGCCTGAGTCCCTAAATAGCTACAAGAAAGAAAACCACCAGGAGTATATCCATTGGACAAGTGATGCATAAATGTCTACAGTGTTAAGCCACCAACTCAAATTTTATCCTCATCTACTTCTTTGTGATGGCACACCCACATGACATTGAGGATCAGGACAAAATAACATTTGAATTGTGTGCTTTTGTGTGTTCTTGAATAAAGTTATTGCTTTCAAACTCTGCTCAGCATTGGAAACCTTTTTTTTTCCAATAAACTCTTTGCAAGAGTCCCAGTATAAAATAGACAATGCTTCAGCTCACTCACTGCCATTGTTGAGTTGGGTCTCACTCATAGTGACCCTGTAAGTCAGAGCACCTGGCAGATTTCAACTGCCAACCTTTTAGTTAGTGGACAGAGCACTTAGCCCTCTATGCCACCAGGACTTTCAGTGTTTGAACTAGTTCAGATTAAAACAGGATTGAGGAAGTAATAATTTAAACTGTGCCTGCAGCCTCCAACCCACCTCTTAAAACTTTGGTGTTGTCTTAGAACATAAGAATGTCACTTCCAACAGGAAAGACATGGTTTGAGATCCCAAACCCATCAAAATTCTGGGACATTTTGTAGTGGTAATAGCCCTTAATAATTAATCATCTTTTCTCCCATTCTCTTTCTCTCTCCCCGCCTTCTCTTGTCCTTTTCTTCCCTCCTCTTTCTATGCTCTTCCCCTCCTCTTTCAGGCTAATTTACTAGCTAGAAAATTAGCCTGAAATAACTTGTACAAGGTAAGTAGGCATGTATGGTGGTGAACTCTATAAAATGTGATTTGATTGGGGGGAAAAATCAGCTCAGCAAAGCAGGCACAATTTTGGAGAGTCCAAATTCTGAATGTTAACAAGAAAGCCAAATTATACAGCTCCAGTCAGTGTGAGCCTTGCAGTATATCTCTGGTCAGCTCAGCAGTTAAAATTCTGCTTTTCTTGAAATATTTTTATGTTCTAAGATTTCCTTTCTTCCACAGGAAAAGGCAAAGGTGATGCCAGTTAAAGCAAAAAGCAGCAGTGAGTTTGATGTTCAGCTGTTCCCAGCTCACTTTCCAGGCAGCTCTAGGAGAAGCCTATTCTTTTCACATTTTAATAATAAATTTTAAAAGGGCAAGAAGAATCCTTTTGTTCATGTTCAAGAAAAATTATCAAGTGTGCTTCTGTCTCTTCCCTTAAATAAGGTGTTGAAGGCAACTAAGATGCTGTCACATAAAGCAGATGCTGCCACCAAACCCAGAGGGTTCAATATTTGGAGAACAAAGCCTGTCCAGGGGAAATCATCCCAGTGGGTTTCAGTGTTAACCAAGTTAGCATCACTTGCTTTTTTCAAAATCATTCGAATACAGGTGGATACAATTTTGAAACAAGAGTAACAAGGTTGAAAATTTATTCACACTGTGTCTAATTTAGGAGGCCTTTGGCTGCAAGTAACAGATACTCATCTCAATTAATCTTGCTGTTTGCCCTCCAGTCATCTCCAGCTCCTGGTGACTCCAGGTACAACAGAAGGAAGCATTCACAGTCCTGCGCCAGCTTCACTGTGGTTGCCACTCTTGAGCCCATGGTGGTCTCTGTGTATTTTGAGCACCTCCCAACCTAGGGGACTCACCTGCCAGCTGGTGCTGTCTCAGGCAACATTCTGTGATACATAAGAATTTTTACTGGTTGATTTTCAGAAGTAGATCACCAGCCCTTTCTGCCATGTCTGTCTTAGTCTGGAAGCATCACTGAAACATGTCCAACATGTGTAACTCTGCTGGTATTTGCAGTGCTGGTGGCAGAACTTCCAGCATCATGCAACACAAAAGTCACCATAGTGCAACAAACTGACAGATGAGTGGTGGCAGATAACACTAGCTTAGGGAATTTATTCTCACACTTAACAATAAGGATATGGATAGAGTGGTCAGTTCAACAGCCCAACAGTAGCATCAGGAAGCCATATGCCTTCTAGCTTTCCACCCTGCCTTTATAGTCTGCCTGCCTGCTGGTCCTCCACTACCTTTCCCTAAGGTCTCAGAGGGTCTGCCACAGTTTCAATCATTACCTCCATTAGAAGGAGGTTTCTTCCCTGTGTGTCTCTTTTTTTCAATGAGGAAAATCTTCCCAAATGTGCCCAGTGGACTTTCCAGTGTCTCATTGACCAAAGTTGTTATACAAGCCCATACCTAAGCCAATCACAGTGGCCATGGTCACTGTGACCAGTTTGGGCTAATCAGTATTGGCTTTTGAGTTATGTGAGAAGGGTCACTTCCTCAGAACAAAGACAAAAAAATAATAGGAGGGGAGGACCCCTAAAATCAGTGGCAGCCAATGGCACCTACTACATATTTGTGAAGGCTGGGATTATGTGTCAACTTGACTCTACGACAGTTCTCAGGGCTTACATGTGACCACTCCCACAACTGCATCTGCTGTGAAGGGCAAATCAGTTTGAAGGGAGCTTCCTTGGAGCTGCAGCTTGCATCCACATATGAGCAGATACTCTAGTTTTTTGCTCATTCTGAATCCTGTAGCTTCCTCCTGTTCATCTGACTTACAGCCTCAGGAACTTGAGCCATCGGCTTATCTGCAGATCTTGGAATTCCTTGATCTTCACAGCCTGAGAACAAGTGTCCTGCCCTCCTGCAGACCTTGGTTTCACCAGTCCCTGGGTTACATGAATTAAGGGGAGGCTCCATCTTGACCCACAGACTCTGGATGGTCCTGTTTCTTTAACTCTGTGAGTCATTTCCTTGATAGAAATTTTTCCATATTTATAGTTATACACTTTGCTAGTTTTGCTCTCTAGAAAATCCAACCTAAGACAATACTACAACTAAAGTATGCGAAACATGAGCCTGCTCTATGAGCTCTTTTCCTACTGATGGCAAGAGGAGGAAAACCTTCACTTTCAATTAAGTTAACCTGGTCACTTGCAGTTCGGAACAGTCTCTTTCAAGTTAGCTCTGTCTCTTCTGGATAAATATTTAATCAAATTCAAGTTCAAATTCTCTCTAAGGGCTATTTCTGTCTTCGTAAGAGTTAGCTTCCCATTATCCTCTTTCTCAAAATGTCATCATCCCTTACGTGTGCCATCCAGTTGATTCCAACTCTTAGTGACCCGTGTGACAGAGTAGAACTTCCTCCTCAGGGTTTTTGAGGCTGTAATCTTTATGGCAGCAGCTCATCAGGTCTTTTATCCCACAGAGTAACTGGTGGGTTCCATCCAATGCCCTTTTAATTAGCAATCAAGTGTTTAAACATTGTACCACAAGAGCATCATCTGAGTTCATGGGAAAGTTTATATGCACTACTGCTGATGGGGGAGAGAGTGGGCAGGTGGTCCACACACTGTCTCCTAGATCTTTACTGCCTCCACAGAGATGTCCCTTTTCTTGCCTAATCACTGGGCCTCTGCTGACTACCACAGCTGATAGAACTGACAGGATTCTCCTACTTCAGTCATACACCTTAGTGGATGAGCCAGCATCCTCTGCTGGGTGCTTCCCACATTACATTCCAATGGCTCCGTAGGTCCCTCTAAACCTTTGCTGTAACTTCTGTTTAACATTCGCGGCCCGGGAAATCCATACTGTAGCTCTTGACTACTGAGTCATTTTGCCCTTATAAGAAAAGGACACCTACCACATCTAATTGCCTTCTTTTTATGTCATCAGTGGTGGAGAGGGGTGCTTGAGTGTTCCCAGCCTCTGGGGAATTAACAGATTCAAGACACTACTACCTTGGTGGCTTAACAGCCAAGCGCTATGGCTGCTAACCAAAGGTCAGCAGTTCCGGTCCACCGGGTGCTCCTCAGAAACTCTATGGGGAAGTTCTACTCTGACCTATAGTGTCACTATGAATCAGAATTGACTCAGTGCCAGTGTGTTGCTCTTTTCTTTTTTTTAATCCTTTAGCATCAGAATAGGTTAATGCCTTAGAAGAGGTTCATGCCTTAATATATGGCAAAGCAAGGGGCTAGAAGGAAACGAATCCTGACGGTCTACCTGGATTAGAGTCTCTCCAGTGATCTGAACTGCTTGCCTTGGAACTGTTGCAAGAAAAAGAATAAACTACTTTATTCTTTAAATACTTATTGTTAAATATTTGCATTATAGCAACTTAGCTTTTACACCCTAATGAAGAGGATCTGGAGGCCTTAGAGAAAAATTAGTCATATCACAGATGAACTCATGGAGCAGCAACTCAGCTCTCCCTGTTAGGTTAAAAGCTAGAGTTCCATGTGTCTTTTTTAGTCTCTCAGTGTGAATGCTCACTGCAGTACATGAATAAAGCAAGCGATGGGTCAGGGGTTAGGGCAGGCTGCAGAGACCTGAAAGCAAGCAGGCAGCAGCTACAGCAAATGTCTGGAAAAGTGGGCCACAGAGCCCAGAAGTTTCCCAAAGTCTTGGTGCTTTGGGCAGAGCCTTGAAGAGAACTGGTAGACCCCCCAGGAACGTCTGTTACATGAAGACCAAAGATGAGAGGACTTTTCTGCCTAGGGGAAGCTTCAGAAAATATTACTTTGATGGAGTACTTGAAAAGGAAATCAAATAGGTCAACAACTCACTGATAACCAAGGACTAGAATTTCTTTTATATGTTTCATAGTGTCAGCACTCAAAAAAAATCAACTTTTTGTTAACTGATTTCCCTATAATAAACATTGTGTTCATAATTATTTTGAGAAAATGGATATATGCAGGTAAGTGACCACCTGGCACTTTGCCACTCTGAGCATGAACTCAGAAGCTAGCTCTACCATTTACTAACTCTGTGTTGGGGCACTTCACACTTCCTCTTCTGTAAAACAGGGATGATGTCTTAGTCATCTAGTGCTGCCGTAACAGAAATATCACAAGTGGATGGCTTTAACAAAGACTAATTTATTTCCTCATAATAAAGTAGGCTAACACTGGATAGGGTACGTGGAACAGAGTTCCAGACAAGCAGGTGATGGAGTAGAGGGCAGAACCAGAATTCTACCAAAAGACCACACTTGATGGTCCTTCTGAAAGAAGGTCCCCCTGGGAGCGTGGCCACTGGACTCTCTAACCGCAAACTGCATCCAGCACCGGGGCCAGCTCCCCTGACAGAGACTGACCTGGACCATACAAAACACAGAGGGATACTGGAGGCGAACAAACCTTTATAAATCTACATATGGCTGTCTCAGGGACACATTGCTGGAGCCAAGTTGATACGGTAAAGAAGGCCAGACCTTCACCAGAAGGTCACAGGAAGTTCCAAACAAAAGGGGAAGCGTGCTGTCCCGTGGGCAGGAGTGGGGCAGCAAGGATAGACTAGAGGTGAAGGTGAAGGTTCTAGGTGTTATATGGCAACGTGATACAGATTGTAAAATTGTTCTTAATTCACAATAAAAAATAAATAAATAAAGCAGGCTTAGAATCTAAATTCAGGGCATCTGCTCCAGGGGAAGTCTTTCTCCACTGGTTCTGGAGGAAGGTCCTTGTTGTCAATCTTCCTCTGGACTGGGAGCTTCTTAGGTACAGGGACCCCAGATCCTTCCCAAAGGACGTGCTCTGCTCCTGGCACTGCTTCCTCGTGGCAGCGATACGAGGTCTCCAACTCTCTGCTTGCTTCCCTTTCCTTTATGTCGCAAGAGATTGCCTCAAGATACAATACAGTCTTCCATTGTACCAACACAACCACCACCCATCCTCTCTTACTAACATGCTAGAAGCAGGATTTACAGCCTGTAGGAACATCACACAATACCAGGAATCACAGACCAGCCAAATTGCTACAGACATTTTTGGTGGGACACAATTCAATCCATGACAGATGAAAATAACAACAAACCCCCCAGATAAGTAAATAAACTCATAGCCATCTACTTTGACCCTGACTCATAACACTGCGATAAATTTCAGAGCACAGCTGTACTGCACAGGACATTCATGGGTGTGGCCTTTCGGGAGGAAACTGTCAGGTCTTACTGTTAAGGTACTTCCCGCTGGATTTGAACTGCTGAACTTTCAGTTAGCAACCAAGCGTTTAGCCATTTAGACCACCCAAGAACTCTATGAAAATAACAATACCTACTGCATATTGTGGAAACCTTGGTGGCATAGTGGGTTAAGTGCTATATCTGCTAACTAAAAGGTTGGCAGTTCAAATCCTCCAGGCACTTCTTGGAAACTCTATGGGGCAGTTCCACTCTGACCTCTAGGGTCGCTATGAGTCAGATCTGACTCGATCTGTGGATACTGCATGTTGTTATGAAGAGCCAATGTGCTAATTCGCAAAGCTCTTGGACTAGGACCTGGCACGGAGTGAGCACTATGTAAAAATTTGTTAAATAAACATTGACAGCACCTTTCAGGACAAAGTTTTGATAATGTGCCTCGAAAGTCTTGACCCAGCAATTCCACAATTTAAGAACTTTTGCTAAAGAGTGAGGGAACTCTGCCCTTCGAATTCAGGGAGGTCATCTTATCCAATGATCAGACTCCTCCACTATTAGTTGAAAACAGCCTGGTGTGTATGTCCTACAGGCACCTAACTACAAACCCTAAATACTTTGGGGTCAGCCACCACCCCCTTTCCTATTGGAGCTTTCCACTATAAAACCGTAAATAACTTTTTCATCAATTACCCCTTACGCCTTCATCGGAACTTTAAAACTATAAAAACCCCACTTTCTTTTTCCTCAAATCAACTTCACTGGAGTCTGGGACTGCTGTGTCTCTGCCCCTATTTCATACCATTCTATTCCCAACAAAGAGATCATCATGGATATATACAAAGGTTTCTCTTCAAAGAAGTTCACTGTAGCATTAAGCGGTCACCGATAGAGAACCAGCAAAATAAATGGAGAATGGCAGTCGTATTTTATACTAGGGATTGTATTCCTGAAGCCCTCGCACAATGCAAAACTCACATTATTCAAGATCCTCTGTGCTGCAAAAAATAAATGCAAAGCAGGATTCACATTATTTAAAAATTTGCCCATAAAGCAAGACTTAATTAATATTTTATATCCCACTACTTCCAAGTGTGTAATTCAAATTTGCATTAAATGTAACCTAACTGTATATTTATTATGGAATCATATAAAAATTTATGCTGCAGAAAAATAGGCAATAGCTTAGGCAGATGCCCATGACAAATCAATTTTTAAAAGTGTGACCCCCTTTTCATCAGATAGATATTTTTAAAATGCTGGGGGAAAAAAAGTACCCGTCAAAGTTTAAAGTGTGCTAGCAAAATTACTGGTGATTTTTGGGGGGGCGGTTCTTTCTTTTTGTTTATTCACATTTGCTAAATGTTCTATGGGAAACATGTATCCTTTTGTAATAAGAAACAATAAAAGGAACTTTTAAAGAAATATAGCACTGATGACAACCTAACTCTGAAAAAAGTCATAGAAATATCTAGGCAAACAAGTAGCTTCAAAAACTATGTGTATATAATTACAACCTATTAAGTGATCCTACAGATTTAGTGGAAGTCCCTGGGTGCTACAAACGTAAATGCATTCGGCTGCTAAATGAAAGGCAGGCACTTCAAGTCCACCCAGTGGTAACAAGGAAAAAAAACCTGGCTTTCTGCTCCCAAAAAGTCAGTCAGGCAGACTGCTTAGCTACAGTGCTACCTGAGCTCCTTAAATGGTTTAGAAGGATACAGAAAGTGTGGCACAGTGGCATCAGTTTTAAAAGGCTTTAAATAAGAAAAGCCAAACTGAGCCAGAAATGAAGTCAAAAATGCATCTTTCAGTCAAGTACACGTTCTCATGATGGGTTACAAATTGAGCCAAGGCAGAAGGGGAAAACTCGTTGTAAGTAGATATCTCATAACAACCTTGGTACTCTCAGAGTCCCTTTAGGGTGCAATACTCAATGGCTAAGTTCAAGTTCAAGTCCACTCAGAAATACCTTAGAAGAAAGCCCTGATGGCCTGCTTCTGAAATATCACCCTGGAAAACCCATGGAGCACAATTCTACTCTGAGACACATGGCTTCACCATGAGTTGGAATGGAGTTAGGAACTGGTTTGGGGTTTAATGTCGTTAACAGGTAATGATTCAGACTATCTGCTGGGAGGTCAGGTCAAATACTGACAGGGACCTGAAGTCCACGGAGAAGGGAAGATGGCCGGGTGGTGACTATGACTTTAGTTAGGAAAATATCAAACCAGGGAAAAACAACCAACCAACAAAAACCCGGACATTTGCCTGACAAAGCATTAGTTAGTTGCTTTTACTGGGTTCCATGGGATGTTTTTATAGTGACTGGGCAAAGCTGCCCTAAGTCTGAGGAGCTTTTGTCTCTCTGTCACAGACCCATGGAGAGTAGTAATGTCCTACCAACCCCTGAATCTCCAGTAGGCCACCCAATCAGTGCTCCGAATCTTGACTGAAAGAACAAATAAAGATGCCCACAGGGCCTATTCCTCTTCAGATCCCAGGACAGGGTCTCTGTGTCCCATTCTTACCCTCTAAACCCTCCCCAGAAAAGCTGCCTTCACCCACAGTGGCATTCTCCCTTCCTGGCCACGTCTGCACATGTGTCCCTTTGCTGAGTGCCACCACTTTCATTGTCATTGGAAGCGAACGCCAAGGGCCTGGAATTCAAGGGTCTTTCTGATCAATTGTCTAGCCTTACTTCTCCCCACACCAGCCATTATAAAGCCATTTGGAGTTTTATTTCTTGTTTTCAGCACTGTGAGAAGTGAACACATTCTTACAGACTGTCTTGTTTAACCATCACAACACTCCTATAAAGTAGACTATTATTTTTTTCCTTGATAACCAAAACCTGTTGCCATCTAGTCAATTCTGACTCATAGTGGCCCTATAGGAAAGAGTAGAACTACCCCATAGAATTTTTAAGGAGCACCTGGTGGATTTGAACTGCCAATCTTTTGGTTAGCAATTGTAGCACTCTAACCACTATGCAACCAGGGTTTCTTTCCCTTGATAAAGACTTTGAAACACCACAGTATACAGAGTCTAAGAGCTTGGTTTCTGGTTTGAATCCTAGGTCCATGAGCTTCCTAGCTGTATAAACTTCGGCAAGTCATGTAGGCATTCTCAGACTCATCGTTCAGTTTCTCTGCAAAGTGGAGCCCTAGTGGTGCAGTGGTTAAGTGGTACAGTGGTTAAGCAAGAGACAGGCAGTTCAAATCCACCAGCTGGAAACTCCATGGGGCAGTTCTGTATGGGGAAATTCTATGGGGCAGTTTTGTTGTATGAATAAGTTAGTACATGTAACTCTCTTAAGACAGTTCCTGGGACAAAACAAGCGTTCAATATATGTTAGCTATTGCTGTGATCAAATCACTGGGTAGTGCAAATGCTTAACATGCTGAACCACTAACCAAAAGGCTGGAAGTCTGAGTCTACCCCAAAGCACCTCAAAAGACAGGTCTGGCAATCTTCTTCCTAAAACTCATTCATTGAAAATCCTATGGAGCACAGTTCTACTCTGACACTCATGGGGATGCTATGATGTGGAATCCATTGAGTGGCAACTGGTTGGTTAGTGACAATTGTTACAGATTGAACCATGTACCCTCAGAATATTGTTGTAGCCTGAGCCCAGAAGGACTAGATGGAGCCCAGCTACCACCACTGACTGCTCCATCAAGGATCACTGTAGAGGGTTGCAGACAGAGCAGGAGAAAAGCATAGAACAAAATTCAACTTCACAAAACAAACCCAGCATTATTGGTCTAACAGAGACTGGCGGGACCCCCAAAAATGTAGTTCCCAGATACCCTGCTAACTTAGAATGGAAGCCACTCCTGAAATCTACTTTATAGCCAAAGATTAGACAAACCTATAAAATCAACAGTAACACACACGAGGCACATGCTTCTTAGCTCGGTCATGTATGTAACACCAAATGGGCAGCACTTACCCAAAAGCAAAGGCAAGAAGGTAGGAAAGGACAGGAATACTGAACAAATGGACAGACATGCGGACCCTGCGGTGGAAAGAGGGAGCATGCTGACACATCGTGGGGATTGCAACCAACGTCACAGAACAACTTTGTGTTAGCCTCCTTCCCACATCCCATGTGAAACTATTCCCAGAGCCCACTCATAATCCCTTTCTCCTTGTTTGTCTCTCTCCATGGAATAAAAGGTCCAAAAGGACAGGGACTGCTCAGTGTTTATTGTGGTGAAATATGTGTAACAAAACGTTGGCCAATTCAACTAGTTTCACACGTGCAATTCAGTGACATTAACTACATTCATCATGTTGTGTGTCTGTTGTCACTATTTGTTCCCTTTTTTAAAAAACTGATTTAGTACTGAGAGACAGAGACATTTTATCTTAAAAACTGAGAATTTGCTTCCATTCTCTGAAATCCTAATCAGACCCTGAACAAGATCTTGAGCTTAGCAATTATTTAATCAACAGTTGTTGAATGAATAAATATTGTCCTGTTCTCCAAACACTAAGCAAATGTGGGTCAGGGCTCAGCACCTGCCTTCTGGAAAATACCCTACAATGGACAAGCCAAGGGCAGATTCTTCACTACAGAGAACAAATCGCATTTCTCTGGTAGAGATTAAATTGTGGATAAACATTCCCCTGGGACCTAGTGCCATCCTCTGACATTAGTGATTGCAGCAAGAATTACAGAGGTCCAGAGCTTTATAGCTACTCTATTCCACATGAGGGAAGCCTGGTGGCATGGTGGTTAAGGGCTACATCTGCTAACCATAAGGTCAGCAGTTCGAATATGCTAGGCTCTCCTTAGGAACTCTCTATCCTATAGGGTCACTATCAGACAGAATTGACTCAACAGCAGTGGATTTATCTCATATGAGGAAACCTTGGTAGTGTAGTGGTTAAGTGCTATGTCTGCTAAACAAAAGGTCAGCAGTTCAAATCTGCTAGGCGCTCCTTGGGAACGTTATGGAGCAGTTCTACTCTGTCTGTAGGGCCTCTATGAGTTGAAATTGATTCAACACTTGGGTTTGGTTTGTGGCCCCATACAGTGGCCGCTAGGCACAGGTGGCTAGTAGGTGCTTGAAACTGTGGCTACTCTAAACTGAGACGCGATTGTGAGTATAAAATAAACACCAGATTTCCAATATCTAATCTGAAAAAAGAAAGCAATTAATTTATATGTTGAGTGTTGCTGGGTTGCACCAACAGTTAACATGCTTGTCTACTAACCCAGAAGCTAGTGGTTTCAGCCCACCCAGAGACACCTAGGAAGAAAGGCCTGGCATCTACTGCTAAAAAGTCAGTCCTCAAACTGAGGACATTGAATTGTGCGTGCAGAAACTGCTGTACTGGCTGATGTTTTGTTGCGTATATTCACACCACAATAAAAAAAATTACCGAAGAAGCAATGCGGAGCACAGTTGTACTCTGACACACATGGGGTCGCTATGAGTCAGGATCCATTTGACAGCCAGTGGTTTGGTTCGGGTTTTTTATTTTGATTACACATTAAAGCAATTATTGTTTAGAAATATCGAGTCAAGTAAAACATGTTAAAATTAATTTCACGAATCACTTTTCATCTTTTTAATATGGTCGCTAAAAAATAAAAAAACCTGTTGTCGTCGAGATGATCCTGACTCACAGAGGCCCTACAGAACAGAGTAGAACTGCCCCATGTGGCTTCTAAGGAGTGCCTGGTGGGTTCGAACTTTCCAACTGCCAACTCTTTGGTTAGCAGCCATAGCTCTTAACCACTACACCACCAGGCTTTCCTAGAAAGTTTAAAATTGCATGTAAGCTCATGTTTTGTTTCTATTGGAGAGTGCTCTGCTAGAAGGAGGACTAACCGTAGAATTTTCAAGCCTGTCCCCAAGACCTGAGGCTGACCCACAGGATATGGGGACAAGGACGCAAAGATGCCAATAGGATACATTCCATCTCTTGTTACTCTGCCAGATTCCCCACACACTACCTCCCATCCCACCCCAAGCTCATGAAACATGACTCCCAACCCATTGCCTCAGGGAGAACACTGTCACCAAGAAGAAACCAGAGAACAATGGAAATAGATTCTCAGGTTTAAGATCAGAAGCAAAAGCAGAAGTTGTAATTCATAATAGATAAAGCTTTCACATACTTTGTCTATGCACAATATCAAGGAGATACATGGAGCAGGAACAGAGTTGGGCAAGGAACCACCAGAAGGTAATGTGGGTGGGAAGCTAAGAGCCCAGACTTGGAGCTAGACTGGAAACCGAACCCACCGCCATTGAGTCGACAGCACGGCGAGCAACTCTATAGGATGCAGTAGAACAGCCTCATAGGGTTTCCGGGAGCGTAAACCTGTACAGAAGCAGACTGCCACATCTTTCTCCTGCAGTGCCACTGGTAAACTCAAACCACTGACCTTCCTCTTAGCCACCAAGTGCTTAACCACTGTGCCACCAGGGTCTCCATCCCAACCAACTCTGCCACCTACTAACTAGACGATCTTGATGGTGACTCAGATTTGAGTGCCTCAGTTTCCTTTTCTGTGAAATGGGCCTGTGATGGTAGTACCTGCTTCAAAGAACGGATCAGGGGGTTAGTTAACATAAGGTCTTAGAACAGAGACTGACTTCTAGCAAATGTGACCTAAGTGTTTGTTGTTAGTGCCCTTGTGAAGGAGTCCTTCACAGAGTCCAATCTAAGAGGCCCCATGACTGGTCCAGCAAGCTGTCCTGTCACCATACTGCTGATTATCTGAAGAAGAGCTGCTCGTGTGTGCCCCGTCACAGCCCAAGATCCATCTGACCCGCGTTATTAGGTTAAACTACCCAGCTACCAGTGAGCCAGAGCACTTAGAAGGCTCTAGAAATCAAAACCAAACCCATGGCTGTCAAGTCGAGTCCGACTTACTGCAACCCTAGAGGTCAGCATAGAACTATTCTATAGTTTCCAGAGGGCACTTGGCGGATTTGAACCGTCGACTTTTTGGTTAACAGATGTAACACTTAACCACCTATGCCGCTATGGTAGAATTCTGGATTCCTAGAGTTAGAGGTCCCCAAGAGTATTTTCCTCTGGGGCCTGTGAAGTGCCAGCTTATAATTACATTTTCTCCTTTCACTCTCCAGACTTGCCCCTAACTAGCTGACGTCTCTATGCCTCAGGAAGGCAGGATCTGGAACTACAATGCATCTCTTTGGATGGATTCAGGATCTAAGGCTATGTTTGAATTGTCAGCATGCGGTTGACTTTCAGTAATAGATTTTTAGGAGGGTCAGGGAAATCCAGCCCCTGTTTGCTTGTCTGTCAAACAAAAGCCAAAACTACACCCAGCTTGCACACAGCCATTTCTCCAGGGCAGCCTCCCACCTGCTCTCAGTTCTTAAATCTTACATGGTACCTAATAAGACTGTCCAGCCCAAATGCTGCTCTTCCCCTAAGCTGAGAAGGCCAGGCAGACCTGGCTCTGAGACAGCGGCATTGCCCAACTCCAGGGGGTGCGCCATTCATCTCGTATACCAGTTCTATTTTTCAGAGTGGTACTTCCAGGATGGTTTGATCTGGGGTAAAACTTGAATAGCGCCCCTGGGGTTGTGCAGTGTGGCTGTCTTGCATTCCTTGGAGACCCGCAGACTCCCCAGATTCAAGCTCTCTGCCTTGCTTTGCCTCCAACACATGCTGTTCTGTGACTCTGGCAGTGCACTACAGCGGTACCCCAACTGTGGCATGCATCAGGATCCCCTGTGGGGTTTGTTGGGATGGATTGCAGGGGCAGCACCCCAGAGGTTTGATTCAGCAGGTCTTGCGTGCAACCTGAAGCTGCATTTCTAGCAAGTTCCTAAGGAACACTAACGCCGTCGGTCTAAACCAGACTAAAACCTGCTGCCACCGAGTTAATTCTGACTCATAGCTACTATGTAGTAGAACTGCCTCAAGAAGTTTCCAAGGACTGGTGGATTCTAATTACTGATCATTTGGTTAGCTGCCAAACAGCTGTCCAAGTCTGTTGTCATCAAGTCGATTCTGACTCGTAGTGACCCTGTACAGCAGAGTAGAGTTTCCAAGGAGTGACTGGTGGGTTTGAAATGCCAACGTTTTGGTTATTAGTGATAGTTCTTAACCACTATGCCACCAGGGTTTCCAGCCACTGTCCAGGGAGCAGCAAGTGGCTGCCAGAACAAACAGAACAAGGAGCAGCCCTGGGCTTTTGAGGAATGCTTTGCTGCAAAGGACCCTCGGAGATTGCCTAGTGGAATCAATCACCAGTGGAGTATACGAGGTCTGACAATTAAGTCCGTGAACTTAATTGTTCTAAGTGCTACATATATCATTGCTGACTATCACCACAGTCACATTTGAAGCACTCCCCTTGAGAAGCTATGCACCAATACCGGTGCCTAATCCACCCTTCAAAGCAATTCGGGAACTCTTTCTGGAACGGCCATTGCACACAGTGGCAAGGTGGCGAGTTTACAAACTTAATGGTAGTGTTGTCTGGGAGGGAGTTTTTAACCAGCAAACAAGTAACTGTATTGGAACATCATCTCTGATCACCTGACCTGGCCCCTAGTGATTTTTTTCTTTACTCAAAGATAAAGGAAACATACTGAAAGGAAGACATTTCTGTGACATTCAGGACATCAAGGGAAATGTAACAACAGCTCTGGTGGCCCATCCAGAAAAAGAGTTCCAAAAGTGCCACAGGGAGTGGCAAGGATGGAGCGCAGTCCGAGAGAACATGGCCTGGCCATAACGAGGTCTGCATCTCAGCAGACAAGCATAAACACAGAGACAATGGAGCCCATGAGGCCAGCAGGGGTGGGACCACTGAGATCTGAACTCCATAAAGGCCAGCTCGTCTCATCCTGGACTTGAGACTCTCAGCAGTGGGCCCCTTCTGCCTCACACAGTGCCAGTGCTCACCAGAGTAGAAGCAAAGCAAGCGTTCACGAAAGAGTGAGTGAGTGAACGCAAGTTTTAACTATTAGAAAATGACTGAACCCCTCAAGAACTGTACTAAAAGACCACAGCTGATGGTCTGATGCCCTGGGACTTCCTCTGGGAGCATGGCCCCTAGACCTGCTGCTGCCCAGATCATTATTCATTACTGAGGTCAACTCTTTGGACAGGAATGGATTGGACTTGAGGACACAGGATGATCCTAAGATGTGTCCACTTCATGGTTCTGTGTATCTACAGGATGCCATCCTACTGGCCTCTTACCAGAATTCAGAGGAGAGGGTGAAGAGGAGGGGACAGGAGATTCTTAGCAGGATATGACATGTATAGAACGGAAGAGTGTGCTGTCACCAGGCCAGGAGACCAAAGGGAACTGCAGACAGACAGGCACGCAAATTTAACTTGGATTGTATACTGCTTTCACTCAATCACAATAAAAAAAGAAAAAAGAAATGACTGAAGTCATGTATCTTCAATAGGGATAAGAGGAGGTTGAAATTTATACTTTTCAAAACATTATTTTTGTTGTGGTTTGAGAATAGTCACAGCAGAACACGCACCAGTTCGGTGATACTGGATGTATTCTTTGAGTTGGGAACACTTACGTTTTAAGAGGCATTCAACGTCAAGAGTCAGGCAACCACTAGAAAACATTACTGGAGCATCTACTGTATGACAAGCACTGTTTGAGACAGTAGAAATACCACAGTAAACAAGACAGAGTCTTCTGTTGAGAGACTCACATCTTAGGGGAACGAAGAAAAGAAATCAGAAGATGAGGCAGAGAACTTGGGGGGAGACCTCTGAAGAAGGTTTCACATTTTACAGAGGTGCAAACTGAGGCTTGGCAAGGTTCAGTGCTTATTCAAGCCACAGTGCCAGCAAGTGTCAGTGCTAGAATTTGAACCCAAGACAGGCAAGGAAGTGAGACGAATCACTATCATAAGGATTAAAATACTCTCCTTGGCCTAACATATCTGAAAGATTTGGCCCAAAGGCCAAAACAACTGGGGTAAAGAGAAGTGTTTAGAGTCTTTAGGGTTTGATAGATCTTGGACCTGAAATAGACCAGCTGGTTCTGTTCTGCCCCCGGGTGATACTAATGATGTGTGTCCTGTCACTAACCTAAGGGTTAGTGGTTCAGATCCATCCAGCAGTACCACGGAAGAAAGGCCTGGCCATCTGCTTCTGTAAAGATGACAGCAAGAAAGCCATATGAGGCAGTTGTACTCTATAACACTTTGGGGGGTCAGGTAGGATCTCATGAAAAATAAAATCAATAATACTAACTCACAAAAAAAACCCTGGCCTGACAGAGACTGGAGAAACCCGGAGAGCAGAGTCCCCACACACCGTTTTAGCTTCAGTGACCAAGTCACTCCTGAGGTTCATCTTTCAGGCGAGGAGGAGACAGATCCATAAAAGAAAACGAGACTATGGCATCACGCCAGCCCAAGGGGCATAGGCCTAGTAGGCAGGAGGGGAAAGGAAAGCTGCTAATAGGGAACCCAAGGCTCAGAAGGGAGAATGTTGACACGTCATGGGGCTGTTAATCAATGTCATAAGACAATACGTCTATCAACTATTTAATTAGAAGCAACTTCTGTGAAACTTCATCCGAAGTACAATAAAAAATAAACAAAAAATAAATAAAATGGATCATACCTACCTTACAGAAGTAAGCATTGAATCGATTAGTGTGCAGAAAACTCTCTTAAAAGCTCCCAGCCTATGTTAAACCAACAAACCAACCTACTGCTGTCAAGTCAATTCAGACTCACAGCAACTCTCAGGACAGAGTAGAACTGCTCCATAGAGTTTCCAAGGAGCACTTGGTGAATTTCAACTGCTTTCTGATTAGCCACTGTGGCTCTTAACCACTAGACCACCAGCTTTTCCAGCATAGGGTTAAAAACAAACAAAAAAAAAACAAAAAACGAAAAACCAAACCCACTGCCCTCCAGTCAGATCCAACTCATAGTGACCCTGAACATCAGAATAGAACACCCCCATGAAGTTTCAAAGGAGCGCCTGGGTGGATTTGAACCGCTGACCTTTTGGTTAGCAGACGTAGCACTTAACCCACGAAGCCACCAGGGTTTCCATCATAGAGTTAACCTTAGAAATTGTTATTATTAATACTTCCAGCGTTCTCCTTCTTGTTTCTTCTTTTTCCCTCATGATTTCACAGTAGCAACTCAACACATCAGCGTTCAACAGGACTGTCCATTCTCTTAGCCTGGTGGCAAAATCTGTTGACTGGGGAGGGACCAGAGTGACCTTGGATGGCTTGTGCATCCAACCACTGCTGTTTCGTAAAACAGGCCAGATTAGACTCTCAGCACTTTACCTTCGGGGGTCATGAGTTTGTGTTTTGGGGGGAGAATAACTCAGAAAAGCAGAGCAAGAATGGCTCCACAGCGATATGATCAATGTCACTGAATCGTACATACAGAAAATGCTAAATTGGTATATGCTTTGCTGTGTATATTTTCAACAGCAACAACAAAATAAATTTGAAAAAACTTACGTGGTAAAAAACAAAACAAGGGTTTCTTGGCTACCGTTAAGTAGCCTTGAACTCTGATGTCAGACTGACCCCTAGTGTCCAAACACAAAATGAGCAGAAAGCTGATACCAAAACCTGATGCTTTGCCATGAACTGGTTCCGCCTCATAGCAACCCTATAGGACAGAGTAGAACTACCCCCACAGAGCTCTCAAGGTGTATTCGAATTGCTGATCTTGGAGTTAGAAGCTGTAGCTCTTAACCACTACACCACCAGAATTTCCAGAAAGCTAAGCTAATAGATATTCAAATGTCAAAAAACTAAGGCCAGATAAAGCTCGGATGATTTATCAGCTAACTGGCACTTGGCTTTGGCTTGGCTTTGTTGAGAGCTTGCTAGATGCCACATTGTACTAACCCACACAAAAGTAAGTACTTTGAATAAGTCCACACAGCTTATAAATGGCAGGGCTGGGATTTTAAACCAGGCCTATTCCAAGCCACTGTGTGGTTTAAGAGGCTTGGAATAGACCAGGGTTAAAATTCCAAGCCACTTACACCACACATTGGCTTGTGTTTTAAGGAAACTCTGGTGGTATAGTGGGTTAAGTGCTGCATCTGCTAACCATAAGGTCAGCAGTTCAAATCTGCCAAGCACTCTTTGGAAACTATGGGGCAGTTCTACTCTGACCTCTAGGGTTGTTATGAGTCAGGCCTGACTCAGTGGCAGTGGATTTGGTTTTGGGTTTTGTGTGGCTCAAAGTCAGGAAAGGTGTGAATCAGGGTTGTATCCTTTCTGCACACCTATTCAATCTGTATGCTGAGCAAATAATTCAAGAAGCTGGACTATGTGAAAAAGAATGGGGCATCAGGATTGAAGGAAGACTCATTAAGAAGCTGTATAAGCTGATACAGCCTTGCTTGCTGAAGTGAAGAAGATTTGAAGCACTTACTGGTAAAGATCAGAGACCACAGCCTACAGAATGGGTTGTGCCTGGACATCAAGAAAACAAAAAAACCTCACAAGTGGACCTGTACCTAACATCGTTACAAATGGAGGAAAGATTGAAGTTGTCAAGGATGTCACTTTACTTGGATCCACAATCAATGCCCACGGAAGCCGCAGTTAAGAAATAAAAAAACACGTAGCATTGGGCAAATCTGCTGCAAAAGACTTCTTTAAAGTGTTTTTTTTTTAAAAAAGAAAAAAGGTACCATCTTGAAGACTAAGGTGCACCTAACCCAACCCAGGATGTTTTCAATTGCTTCCTATATGAGCAAAAGATGGATAATGAATAAAGAAGATCGAAGAAAAAATTTTGCCTTTCAAATGTCAGATTGGAGAATACGAGACCTGACAGCTGAGTGTGCAAACTTAATTGTTCTAAGTGCCACAGACCCCGTTGTTGAATATCACTGCAGTCACCTACGAAGTACTTCACTTCGGAAGCTAAACACCAACACCAGTGCCTAGCAATTTTGGAACTCTTTCTAGAATGGCCGTTGTGCATGGTGGCATGCTGGTAAGTTCACCAACTTAATTGTATAGTTGTTTTTAGCCGGCAAACAAATAACCGTATTGGAATATCCTCTCTACTCACCTGATCTGGCCCCGAATGACTTTTTTCTTTACCAGAAGATAAAGGAAACATTGAAAGGATGACATTTAGGACATCAAGGGTAATAAAACAACTACTCTGATGGCCAGGTCTGACAATTAAGTTCAACAGATTACTAGTTCTGACCATTAAGTTTGTGGAGTCATCCTAGAGAAAGTGCTACATACCTCATTTCTGAATATCACTATGGTCACCTTCGAAGCGCTCCCCTTGGGAAGTTGTATACTGACGCCAGCACCAAGTCCACCCTTCAAAGCAATTTTGGAACTTTCTGTAGATGAAGAAGCTGAAACCTAGAGAAGTTAAACAACGGCACAATTTATAAGCAGGGGAGGCAGAATACAAGTTCGATAGTCTTACTCCAGAGTCCGTGGATGGTGCAAATGGTTACATGTTCAGCTGCTAACCCAAAAAATTGGGGGTTCAGGTCTACCAAGGCGTGTCTAGAAAGAAAGGTCTGGCAATTTTAAAAAATATATCAGTGATTGAACCCTATGGAGCACACTGTTACCCTGGCAACAGGAGGTCACCACGGATGGGAACCAACTCGGCAGTGACTGTTGGTGTTAGTGGTGGTGGTGGTGCTGGGTGGTAGTCCTTAATTAGGACAATACATGTCACCCAAAAGGGAGCAATTGAACTGAAGGATTGCGATCGTCAAGGTTACACCTCAACTTGGCTAGGCCGTGAGTCTGACTGGTTCGATAGTTATGTGATGGTGTAGGTTGGCAGTTACGGATTGATGCAGTCATCCTCCTGTTTTGTGATCTGATGTAAGCAGCCAATCAGTTGAAAAAGGACTTTCCTTGGGGATGAGCCTACGTCTAACACATGCAGATGTTTTGACAACACTTGTGCACTCGGGTCCTGCATCCTTCTCATCAGTCTCTGACCTCCAGTTCTGGAGACATGAGCCAGCACCTGCCTTCTGGCCTGCTTGCATCATCTTTTGTGTTCGTCAGCCCCTGCAACTTGTGAGTTAAGAGAGCCTTCCAGACTGATGCCTGACCTACAGATTTGGGGCTTTGCAGCCTCCATGACTGCATGAGGCATTTCCTTGAGATAAATTTCTCTACACATATTTATATAGAGAGATGCTTCACTGGTTTTGCTTCTCTAGAGAACCCAGCTGAAGATAAGGAGCAAATAGTCATTGCAAGTTCCCCTGGAGTATAGTTGGTGATGGCCTCACAGGGTTCATTGAGCTGTACAGAGTTCATGTGGACCCATAGAATTCACTTGGGATGTAGGGGTCAGAAGCAGGAAACGGTCATAGATGGTGGCTGCCTTGAGGCAATATAGACATGCACCCACTGCCTTCAAATCGATTTCTACTTGTAGTAACCTTATAAGAAAGAGTAGAATTGCCCAGTAGAGTTTCCAAGGAGCACCTGGCAGATTTGAACTGCCGTCCCTCTGGTTAGCAGCTGTAGCACTTAACCACTATGCCACCAAGGACAGAGGCCTACAGTTCTGGGGGGAATCCATGACCAGCAACTGGTGAAGGGACACCACTGAAAAACCAACTCTAACTTGCTGAGTAGGGTTTGGTGGCAATGTGAGTAAAGGGTTAATTAGCTTTGGGCCTGGAATGACCTTGGAAGACAAAGAGTTGGAAAGAACATCTCTTCTGCTGTGTAGGACTACACATACATTAGAAGATCTCTGCATCTACCCACCAGTAAGGCATAAAAGGTCAGCAGTTAAGGCAGTCCACACATGCTTTGCTCCTTGTCTGTGGCAGCTATACTGTGCATTGGGGGTTGGGGAAAATGTTTGTGGCAAGGTGTGTACATGGGTACTGCTGAACCCTGTTGGATGAAGAGGCTGGATGTGTTGAATCTTCTGCTTTGTATTCCACTGAAATAATGATTCTCAGCTGGGTCAGTTTTACCCCTAGGGATAATTTAATTGGTTTGTCATAAATGGAGTGGGGAGAGTGCTACTGGTATCTAGTGGATAGAGAGGTCAGGAACGCTTCTAAATATCTTCAGATGCACAGAATATCCCCCGCAATGAAGAATTACCCAGCCCCAAGTATCGGTAGTGCCCAGGTGGGGAAATTGACTAGATTAGAGCCTGCTGGGCAAACTGGTGGCATAGTGGTTTAAGAGCTACAGCTGGTAACCAAAAGGCTGACAGTTCAAATCCACTAGACGCTCCTCGAAAACTCTGTGGGGCAGTTCTAGTCTGTCCTATACGGTCGCTATGAATGAGAATTGACTGGACACCAGGGGTTTGGTGCCTCTTGAGTCTAATCGCCAAACAAACTTGTAACTGACTGATGCTCTAGGCAGGACTTGATCCTGGACCCCAAGAATGTATTCCAGCTGCAAGGGTTAGAAGGTCATCTCTCCACACCTTCTCCACACTGCGGGTTATCCGTTTGTTGGCTCTCAGCTAGAGGCACGAGTGGTAATACGCTGCAGAAGACGTGTCCTCAGCAGGAGAGCAAAACACCCGGAAGCAGATTCGGGCTCGCCCGAGGGAGAAGTTCCACGACAGTCCACTAGAGGGCAGCTACAGCCGCGTACATCTGTTGCCAAGCCAAGCCAACATCTGTTAAGATCCCTTAAAACGAAAAGAAAACAAAAGACTTGCCTCTTCTTGTGTTTTCGTTACAAGAACAAGGATTCCGGGGCACACATGAATGTCCAGTTCAGCCTCTTACTAATATTCACCAACATATTAAGACAAGCAAATGGATAACATGTCCTAATTTTCTAAGAACGTATTTCAGAAGAAAAAAAAATACATAAGCACTTTATCATCTGTGCATAGAAAGTAATTTTTAAGTGGTTTTATAAAGGAAATTTGGCTTTAAAAATTTGCTGTGTGGTATTTTTAATAATAGAACATGCACATGGAACAGAATGGAAAACGTACAAAAGAAGACACAGTTAGCAGGTTGCCGTTACTCCACTGAAAAGAACAAAAACCAGAAAGAATTCTCAGCCTTGGCAAGAATCAAGAGGAACTTATTTAGTACAATCGTTTTGGAAAACTCTTTAATGTTATTGATTTAAGTTGAAGTTCTACCGTTCTTCTCGTACACGTTCCCACCAACAGGTATATACAAGAACATTCATAGCAGCATCGACCATAACGTTTTTAGAAACATGCAGTATGTCTGTCCCCAACAGAATAAATAAGTACATCAGGCTATAGTCATTCAACAGCTAATACGATCCTTAAACTTTCTGATCTCAGAATTCCTTTACATCCTTGACAATTAGTGAATATTCCAAAGAGCTTTTATTTATGTGGGTTATAAATCCACTGTTGTTGAGTCAATTCCAACTCATAGTGACACTATAGGACAGAGTAGAACTGCCTCATAGAATTTCCAAGAAGCACCTGGTGGATTCGAACTGCCAACTTTTTGGTTAGCAGCCGTAGCACTTAATCAGTACACCACCAGGGTTTGGGGGTTATAGCTATCTATATATGACATTTAAACTGAGAAGTTTTAAAAATATGTATTCATTGATATATTAAAGTGATATATACAAATAATAGTAATCCATGTTTATGCATATTGTTATGAAAAATAACATATTTTTTAAAAATCTGGAGAAACGATAGTGCTCTTCAGTTTTGCAAATCTCTTTAATGTTTGCCTTAAAAGGGGAAAACTGCATTCTTATACCTGCTTCTGTGTTCAGTCTGTTATGCTGTCATATACCATGTAGCTTCTGAGAAGCTCCACTGGACATGCACGAGAGAATGAACATGAAATAGGCAAATAACTTCTCAGTATTATAATGACAATAGTTTCAACTTCTTGAAAGGTACCACTGCAGAAAATTTTGAAAGGTATCACTGTATAAAAATGAAAACGAATGAGGTACATCATTGTATGTGACACCATGGAGTGCTCTCACATGCATCATTTTGAGCAAAACGCAAAAGAATGTCCAGTATGATTACATTGAAAATTAGACTACATTGCTTTTGGATGCATAGATAGGTAACAGATCTTCAAATAAAGCCTGTGCGTTGCCATGGAGCCCACTGTGATTCAAAGCAACCGTTTAGAACCAAGTCAAACTTCTCTATAGGGTTACCAGAGCTATCATCTCTATAGAAGCAGACTGCCACATCTTTCTCTCGCAGAGCTGCTGGTAGGTTTGTACCACTGACCTTTTGGTTAGCAGCCCAAGTGCTTAACCACTATGCTACCAAGACTCCTTCTTTAAATAAGAGTCAAAACCAAAAAACCAAATCCATCATTGTCAAGTGGATTCTGACCCATAGCAACCCAACAGGACAGAGCAGAACTGTCCATAGTTTCCAAGGATCAGCTAGTAGATTCAAACTTCTGACCTGCTGGTTAGCAGCCAAATGCCAAAGTGAGAACAAAACCAAAACCTAACTCACTGCCATCAAGTTGATTCTGACTCATAGTGACCCTATAGGACAGAGTAGAACTGCCCCATAGAGTTTTCAAGGAGCACATGGTAGATTTAAACTGCCAACATTTTGGTGAGCAGCTATAGCACTCAACTATTAAGAAATAAGAACAGAGGGGTTAATATTATGAAAATAAAGATGGAGTACACTGTGGGAGAGAAGAATGGATTTGTTACTGGAGGTCATTAAATGTAAGTTACATGTATAAACTATTACATGCAGAAGTTGTTACATTTATAAATGTAAATGGTCTGTTGTCCTAGTTATCTAGTGCCACTCTAACAGAAACATCCTGAGTGGCTTTAAAAATAGAAATGCATTTTCTCACATAAAAGCAGGTTAAACGTCCAGCCCCAGGGTAAGACTTTCACTGTTGGCTCTGGAGGAAGGTCCTTATCCACAATCTTCCCCTAGATTGGGACCTTCTAAGGCACAGGGACCCCGGGTCCTTTACCAAAGGACACACTGTTACGGGCACTGCTTCTTGGTGCTATGAGGTCCCCAGGTCTCCTCTTGCTTCCTTTTCCTTTGTATCTTAGAGATCTTCTCAAAGCACAGTACCATCTTACACACTGAGTCCTACCTCCCCCCAACACAACTGAGGCCCATCCTCCTTCACTGACATCATAGAGGCTGGGTTAACAGCATGCAGGAACACCATGCAATACCAGGAATCATGGCCTAGTCAAATGGCTACACACGTTTTTGGAGGATCTAGTTCAATCCATAACACCAGTATAAGTATGGAAGTTACACATATAAGTTGTGTTTAAAGAGCATACAATTGTACTCTTTATAATTATTCTTTAAATTAGACATATATGCTTTATATACTTTTCTATATATATGACATATTCCAAATAAAAACAAAGGAGGAAATCACACACATATAGTTTATTGCATTTTGACAAAAGTGAAGAAAATACAGCCTGTTCAACCAAAGGTGCTGGAACAGTTGTAAATCTATATGCAGAAAAATAATTTATGGCCCTTGATAAAAAACATTAGGTCAAAACAATGAAGTCTAGATCTAAATATAATGTCTAAAAGTAAAACATTTAGGAGAAAACCTTTGTTATTTTGAATTAGGCAAAAAATTTCTTAGACAAGACAAAGCACAATCCATTAAGTAAATAAATCATTCTGCTTCAAAATTAAAATGTTATGTCCGTAACACTGCTCATAAATACAATGATGTACCATCCTACCATGATGACTAGCATCTAGAGGGCTTCAAAGCTTGCAAGCAGCCACCTACAATACAGCTATTGGTCTCTTCCCATCTTGAGCAAAGGAGAGTGAAAGAAACCCAAAACTCAAGGAAGCAGTTAGGCCAAAGGACTAACGACCTGTGTGAACCAGTCTCCACTAGACTAAGACCAAAGAAGTAAATGTTGACCAGATACCACTACCAACCACTCTGACCAAGGACACAACAGAGTGCCCCAGTTAGAGGGGGAGAAAAGTATAGAACTAAATCCAAACTCATGAAAAAGATCAGATTTGGTAGTCTCATGGAGATTGGAGGGACCACTAAGTGACGACAAAGTGCAGAACACCTGGAAGCTCTCATACACTGCTGCTGAGAGTGAAAAATGATATAGTCGCTTTGTAAAACAGTCTGGCAGATCTGGAAGGTTAAACGTACTCATACCATACGACTCAGTAACCCAGTTCCTAGGTATTCACCGAAGAGAAGTGAAAACTTATGTCCACATCAGAAATCTTGATGGCGTAGTGGTTAAATGCTATGTCTGCTAACCCAAAGGTCAGCAGTTCAAATCAGCCAAGCGCTCCTTGGGAACTCCATGGAACAGTTCTACTCTGTCCTCTAAGGTTGCTATGAGTCAGAATTGACTCGATGGGAATAGGTTCGGTTTTGGTCTGGATGTTCTTACAAAACCGAATTTTATAGCAGTGATATGAATAATTGCCAAGAACAGGAAACAGCCCCATTGTCCTCCATCTGAAGAACAAACTGTAGTATATCCATAAAACAGAAGATTACTCAGCAACGAGCAGGAACCAACTACTGATAAACACAGTAACGTGGATGAATTTAAAATATACAACGTGCTAAGTGAAAGAAATGAGGTTCAACGGCTATGTCGTCCATGACTTCAATGCATATGTCTGCAAGAGGCAAAACTGCAGGAACAGAACAGATGAGTGGTTTCCAGAGGCTGAGAGTCAACCGAAAGGCTGCCTGCAAAGGGGTACAAGGGAGTCTTGGAGGGTGGTGGAGTTGTTCCAGGAACCCTGGTGGTGCAGCGCTTAAAGTGATCAACTGCTAACCGAAAGATGGGTGGTTTGAAACTGCCGGAAGCTCCGTGGGAGAAAGATGGGGCAGTCAGCTTCTGTCAAGATTTTTAGCCTTTGAAACTCCCTGTGGGAGGAAGACACCCTATGAGAACTAGCCTGGCGCAGTGGCAGTAGGTTTACTTTGGTTTGGAACTGCTCTGTATCTTGACTGTGGTGGCAATTACATGACTGTATGTGTTTATCAAAACTCAGAGCTGTATGCTGCAAAGATGAATTTTATTGTATGAAAATCGAACCAAAAAACAAAAAACGAACAGGCAAAATGTAGTGCTTTCTCTCATGTTTTTTCAGCAGCCATTCAATTCCCTTATCGAAAGTTTTCTTGACATTTAAAAGTGTGTGCATACATGTGTATATATATATATTTTTTTTTTACAGTGGCACATGTTATACACTGGTTTTTACTATGCTTTTCACTTAGCTACATATTTGACATGGCTCCATATCGGTAGGTAACAGGCTGTCTCATTTCTGTCTTGTTTGTTTCTTTGTTGTAAAAGCAGGCAGAAGTCAAACTGCCAGTGACCTGCCTTGCAATGGAGGCAGCTAAACTCTGGTTTCCATTTGTTTGGTCTTAGGTGGACTTTGCTCTGCACACACACACATTCAGTTAGACATTTGGGCAGAGGTCATGGATGGAACTTGGGGCCCACATTTTCTGGATCTCTCTTTTCCAGGATTTGATGCTCTTAAAGGCTGTGTTTGTACATGTTCTGTCCTCCGGTTCTCTGGTCTCTAGAAGACCAGGTTTTCTAGAAAAGTTTTAGCCAACTCTTCCCAAGGGACAGACTGGCCCTGCCCTCAAAAATGAGACCCTCATCCAGTGCTGCCATTTCTTCCAAGCAACAGCACAACTCTGGTACCTGTCTGTTTGGGGTCACTCTGCAGTGTCCCCCGGAGTGGAATTTTGCTCCATTCCTTTTTAGCTGCCGCATTTAACCTTCAAGACATCCCTGCAAGGAAGGTAGTATTATTGCCTCCTATCATCAGAACAATGGGTCATATGGGCCTCTTGGACCACAGGTCATGGGAGCATTTGAGGATGGAGTGTGTTTGGGGTTCTTCTGTTTGTTTTGGCAGTTAAAAGATTTTGCAGAGTGACCTTGGACGGACCCCTTAACCTCAGTTCTCATTTCTGTATCTGAATAATGATGGTATTTTCCTTGCAAGGCTGTCATGCAGACTAACAAGACAATACAATGATGGCCCATGTGTACATGGCACTTGTAAATGTGCAGATACTGCTCTCTTTTCTTCCTTGCAGTAGTCTATAAATGGGGTGCAATTCTTATTGGCTCTGTTTTGCAGTAAGGAGAGTGGGGCCCAGTGAGCTTCATTTGTAAGTCGTAATTTGTGCGCTAAGTAATTTACTTGTGCTAAGTGGTGGAGCTGAGATCTGAACCAAGACGGTAGGTTGCCTGCATCTGCGACCTTGTCACACACAATCCTTCTGCCTAGAGTGCAGTGGTTCCTAATTCTGGCTGTGCATTAGGGTCACCTGTATGTTCAGCAAAGGCCTGCTGAATCAGAATCTCCCACCTCTGTATTTGGAAGGAGCTCCACACCTTAGCATAGGAATAAACAGAAACCAAACCCTTTGCTGTTGAGCGAGTTCTGACTCATAGCAATCCTGTAGGACAGGGTAGAATTGCCCCATAAGGTTTCCAAGGAGTGCCTGATAGATTACAACTTTTGGTTAGCAATCATGGCCCTTAACTACTACACCACCAGGGTCTTCCAAAGCTAATGTAAGATGTGGGACCCCCTTCTCCCTCTCTGTATCCCTTTTCCTTCCTTCATGGCAAAGATCTCTACTTCCAGTCCTACGGAACCCTGGTGGCTCAGTGGTTAAGAGCTACAGCTGCTAAATGAAAGGTAGACAATTTAAATCCATCAGTTGCTCCTTGGATCCTGTGGGGCAGTTCTACTCTGTCCTATAGCACAGCTATGAGTTGGAATCTACTCACAACAGTGAGTTTGGTTGTTGGTTACTAAGTTGCAGGCCTAGTTGGGGTTTCCCTTTGGCCTGTTCCTGACAGATGGATGTCACCAGCCTGCAAGGTAGGTGGAGCAGGCTCCAGGACTCCAGGAAGAAATAGTCATTCTCTGTCTCATCCTTCCTTACCTGTCTGTAGCTGTCACCCTGGTCATGTGACCACTGAGGATGATGCTATGAGCCATGGTTCATGTGTCACCCAACCTCTGCCTTTTATGTAAACCACACTTGACAACACTAAGGCATCCTGGGCCCTGCAATTTCCTGGAACCTCCCAAGATGTGCCTAAAGATAATTACTGCTCAGTTGCCAATTGAAAATCTAAGGAACCCGTGGTACCAGCCATGCTCAGATTGCCCAGAAGGTTGATGTGGCATCCTCACAGCCACTGAAGACATTCCTCTCTCAAACCTAAATCCCTTTTTTTGGCTTTGATGATGCTGTATAATCTGGCCCCTGCTCGTCTCCCTGGCCTATGTCTTGTCTCTCCCCCTAGTGATCTACTCTTCAACCCCACCTCAAGGCCCTTGCATCTCGCCCAGAATGTTCTTCCCCTAGCACTTCACATGACTAACTCTTTCTTGTCATTCAAATCTCAACTCAAGTAACGTTGCCTCCCAGGGGCCTTTCCTGACCACCCAAGGTGAAGTCATCCTTACCTGGCAACTTCCACATTGTCCGTCTCACTGCCATGTCTTATTTTCTTCATCATGCTTATGAAGAGTTGTCTTTCTCTTTCCTTGTCTACGTGGCATGTTGTATCTCTCCCACACTAGAACGGAAGTGCCAACAGAACGAAAAACTGGCCTGACGTGTTCACCTCTGTATCCCAAGTGTCTAGGACCAGGCCAGGCATATAGCCGTCCCTGAGTTACTAATGAGAAGACAAACAAATGCCTTTGCCACCAACACTTTCCTCTTTTCTCCCATTGCTCTCACCCATTGTTCTCCAGGAGCAAAGCCAACAAGCGAAAGGCAAGATTTGCCTACAATGGGCACAGGTGTGGCAGTCGTCACCAAGAGTACCTGACAGGAAGAGTCAGCTTACCCACTCTGCTTCCGAAAGACTTTGGTGACTTTGGACCTTGGCTCCATCACTGCTGGCTGTGACATTGGACTCACATCTCTGAGATGTGTGGCATTGTGTTCCCCTTTCTACACCTCCCCATTTGAGCCTGGGCTTTCCTCTATAAAATGAGAAGAAAAATGGGACCTACCTCACAGCGTCATGGTAAGGATAAATGAGATGCTACCCTATAAATACCCCACGTTATTTGAGTTGAGATTTTGCATACCTCATGTGTGCAATATACCACGGACTGCCAGAAGAACGAACACATCTGTTACAGAAGAAGTATGGCCAGAATGTTCCTCAGAAGCAAGTATGATGAGACTACATCTCAGTGTTATCAAGACAGAACAGTCCCTGGAAAAGGACATCGTGTTTGGCAAAGTAGAGCACCAGTGAAAACCAAAGGAAGACTCTTAACGAGACAGACTGATACAGTGACCGTAACAATGGGTTCAGACATCGTCACAGTCGGGAAGATTGCACCAAGCCAGGCAGGGCTCTGTTCTGTTGTATGTAGGGTGGCTGTGACTTGGCACCAACTCAAGGGCACCTCATGACAACAACAAGCATGTAGCACAGTGCCAGGTCTACTGGACCAGCAGTCCTGAACGCCAGCGTAGGAACAAGTGCTCTTAGGGAGGGTGGAGTATAAAACCTGAGAGCTGGACTGTATGCGAAACACTTCCCTCATTTGCAGCTCCTGCAGGAAAGCTGGGGAGTGCAAGCATTCAAAGCCGCTTCTCTGCTGTAATTTATACCAAGCTTGTCGCTGCTAGGGAAGCCAGACAGAACCACTTATCAAGAAGCATTTTGGAGCTCCACAAACAATTACCCAATGCCTGCCAGGTGCCTTGGGAAAGACACAGATGAGGCAGACAAGGTGCCTTCTGGGAACTTAATCTAGAAGCAGAGACGAGATAAAACACAAGGCCAGGGATAAGAGGGGTTAAGTGGGGAGACAGAGGGGGAAGAGCTGATGAGAGGTAGACTGCTGGCTCTGCACCAGCTCTGCACCTGGTCCCACGAGAGAGGGGTCTGTCATGGATTCAATTGTGTCCTCCAAAAATATGTGTCATAACAACCCCTGCATGGATGTAATCCCTTGAGAATAGACCTTTCTTTATTACATTAATGAGGCCCTATCAATGTAGGGTATGTTTTAATCTAATCACCTTCAAGATATAAAATAAGCAGACTATGCAGAGAGAAGCAAGCAGAGACGGCGGAAGACAGATGCCAGGCAATGTGAAGATCACCAAGGAACCAAGAGACAGAAGCTGGAAAGACACAAGGGTCCTTCCCTCAGAATGGACAGAGAGAGAGAGACTTCTCCCAAGGCCAGGGCCCTGAATTCAAACTGCTAGCCACCTAAACCATGAGGAAATTGCATTCTGTTTGTTAAAGCCACCCATCTGTGGTATTGCTGTTACAGGAACACTGAAGAGGTGAGACAGTCTGCCTCTTAGGGTCCCAAGTGGGAAAGCTAGGCCAGCGTGACTCCAATGGGAAGCAGTAAAACAGAGTCAGTGCTTTACAACTCGGCTCTTACAAGCCAGACACACCCAGGTTTAAACTGTGATGCCATCAAACTGTGTGACCTGCAGCACATGACTCACCTCTCTGAACATCACTGCCTCTTTTGTAAGACAAGAATGATACTGGGACCTGTTCATAGGACTGTTGGGAGGGCATAAGGGGAAAACACGTGGAGCATGCTTGTCACAGAGTATGGGGAAGAGGAAACGTGTAGTGAATACAAAGTGTTGTTGTTGTTTTGTTGCTATTGTTGTATTCCTTAAAGTTCTAGGAGATATCTCTAGCGTTTGTCACATGAACTTATTTCCCAAACAACACTGACACAGTGTCTGTTTGCCAGGCACAGTTGTCAAACTCTCTTACAACCATATAAGGAAGGTACTATTTTAACCTTGTTTTACAAACAACATACCACATTGAACAAATCTACTGCAAAAGATCTTTTTAACATTCTAAAATGCAAAGGTGTCACTTTGATGACTACAGTGTGTCTGACCCAACCGTGTTCTTTTCTATTGTCTCATATGTATGGGAAAACTGGACAGCAGTGTAAACAGAAAACAGAAGGACTGATGCATTTGAATTGTGGACTTGGTGAAAAGTATCAGATATACACACCATGAAGTGCCCAAGAATGAATAAGCCAGTATTAGAAGAAACATACCCAGAATATTCTTTAGATGTGAGGCTAGAAAGACTTTGACTTGCTTAGTTTGGTCATGTCATCAGGAGAGATCGACCACTATAAAAAGGCATCGTGGTTAGTAAATTAAACAAAACCAAACCCAGACCTAGTACCACTGAGTCGATTCTGAGCATAGCAGCCCTGTAGGACAGAGTAGTGCTATCCCATAGAGTTTCCAAGCAGCGCTTCGTGGCTCTGAACTGTCAACCTTTTGCTTAGCAGCTGTTGCACTAAACCACTACTCCACCGGGGGTTCCTGATAAACAATAGGATCAGTGAAAGCAAGCAAAACCCTCAGTGAGACCGATTGCCACAATAGTGGCGACAGTGACCTCAAATATACCGCGAGGTGGATGTATCAAGGGATGCAAAGTGACAGCAGAAAGTTTTTAAGCATTATTTCAAGATGAAAAACACTTGCGGAGAGATACAAAGAGCACACCAACAAACACCGCCAACAACTGGCGAAATTATTTCTGACTGCTTTGTAAGTACAATCTCTTCTGACTGTCTCAGACCCGCAGAACAAAATTGTATATCCCAAATCAATATTTTTTGTTACTAATTTTTGAATATAAGTTTTTATATAAATGTCTAAATTCAAACGTAAATTTAGTTTGATCGATTTTACTTGTTCTATAAATTCTATTTGTTTTCAATTATTCAAAGTTATTTGTTATGGTAGAAGCAGATTTTAAAAGTGACATAATTTCATATCCAGATAAAATGAAGCGATGATAAGAGGAGTACACCTCCAGTGGGTGGAAAACTTGCCAAGTGGCTTACCAAATTTACTAACTTAAAAAGTCATTATCAATAAACAAGCTGAAACGAAGCACTTCACTATTTCTATAAAGTTTGCAAAATTGATTTTTCTAAGTGCAGAGGCCAGTCCTATTCCAATGATGCCAGTATATCAGGGTGTTACAAAGGCATGCAACAGAAAAGTTTAGAATGTAATGAATATGCCATTTCAGACCATGTGCTATGCACTCAATTTTGTAGGATAGAAAGCAGTAGGTTGTTGTCTGGAAGCTGTTGATTTTTTTTTCCACTGTTAATTACTCTAAATACTTTTTGGCCATCTCTACTCGCTGAGCTCTGGTGGCAGAGTGGTTAAGAGCTGGGTTGCTAACCAGAAGGTCAGCAATTCAAATCCACCAGCTGTTCCTTAGAAACTCCACGGGGCAGCTCAATTGTATCCCATAGTGTCGCTAAGTGTCAGAACCGACTGGATGTAACCTAACAACAAATCACTAACGGTGAAATCGTAAAACATGTTTAGCCAATAATAGAATATTAAAGTATCTAATTCACATTGGAAAGCACGTGAGGCACTAGATGCCTTGCAAAATACTGCTCAAGACTACACACAAACAGGAGATGCCTAAAGAGAAGCTGAAAACATCACCCACAAAACAAAACCACTACAGTATTATTTGTGTTTGTTGTGTGGAATAATCTATCACAACATTTTCATAGGCTAAGTCAAGTTCTTCAAGATTCAGAAGTAAATTTAAAAACATGCACAGATCTCTACTAGTCATTCACAGGGTGTCTAGACAATTTAAAAGATTTTGAAAGTTTTGAAAACACAACTAAACAAATACTGCCAAATACTAATATTGAACAACTCACTGTCACAAAAGCATTAAAAACCAGTAAAAGACAGAAGAGCTCCAGAAATGTCATTGAGTGCCAGAGACTCATTTCTCATTATCGTATACTATACCATCTTTGACACACTTGTGCCTTTCATGAAAAGAAGGACAAAAGCATACGAAGTTCTTTCAAAGAGATTTTCCTTCTTAAATAACGTGGATATACCAGATGAAGCATCCATGAAGTCATCCAAGAAATTAGTGAAGGCTAAAACACAAACCTTCACGGAAAAGTGTGATGATGTCATTCTTTCATGAGAATTAAGTTTGCACGTTCAAGAAAAACAAATGTTGCTCATGTAGGCATGCAGAGGAAACCCTGGTGGTGTAGCGGTTAAGTGCTGTATCTACTAGCCAAAAGGCCAGCAGTTTGAATCTGCCAGACGCTCGTTGGAAACTATGGGGCAGTTCTACCCCACCCTACAGGGTCACTGTGAGTTGGAATTGACTCAGTGGCGGTGGGTTTTGGGGTTTTAGATATGCATGATTCTACAATGTGTATTTTCCAATGTTGACATTACTTTACATGTATTCCTAACTTTAGAGACCACAAACTGCACTGCAGAGTGCTCTTTTTTGTCCCTAAAAAGACTAAAATAGCCTCAGCATACAACAAGGATTCAGGAAAGACTCCATTCATTATCTTTATTATGAGTAGAGGCAGACACTGTTTGGCAGCTTAATTGTGATGAAATCATCAGAGAATTCTAAGAGCAAAAAATAAAAAGCGATGTTTTTAATTATATTAAGGATGAAAGAGCTATTAAAAATAAAATACACTTATTTGTTGTAATATTTGTATTCCTTTATAACATAGTTTCATAATTACAGTATTCATCATGAAACATGCATCAAAATTGAAGTACAAGCCATTTAAGGCAAAATTGATGAAAGTCAATTTTCTGTTCTGGAAGACCAACAAAATTTTAAACTGATGGTTGAAACAACTAAGTCAGCAAGCCACTTTCTTTGTTGTAGAGTTCATAGATTTTTTTTTTTTTTTGGTAGATAACATGCTGTATAGTAAAAATTTTGGTACCCCATATCTGCTAAAAACTTTATAATCTGTTTTTCATCTCATTCTGCTGAAACGACACACACCATTTTGCCATCAGTGGCTAATGTGAGTTGTATTTGAAGAGCAAGTACATCACGGATAGCTAACACACACACATACTTGTATATGCATATTTATATACATGCACAATCATATGCATGCATACTTGGCATATACTTGTATACGTATGTATATATCAATATATGTGTATATATGTATTTGTAAAATAAAGCAGCAGCAACTAAGAGGAGTGCAAAAACAAAACTTATAGAAGAAAAAAAGAAAAGCATTTGTGAATCCCTGAAGACAGTTCTGAAACTAACTTCTCTATTCCAATGTAATCAATCAGAAGAGAATTCTTCTGTTGAACACTCAAGTGGGTACAAATCGTTGTATTAGCACCACTAGTGCTGAAATTGCTAGTATCCGTAGGAATATGATAAAATTTATTCCAAATTCTGCATCCACCCCTTGCTGGAGTTAAAAAAAAAAATCAATAATGACGTAGAAATTGAAATTGTTTCAGAATGTGAAATTGTAGCATCTGAGGACCCCGTAAATAACAGAAATACAGATCACACTTCATGGAATAATTTTCTTCTAATGATGTAAATTATCAGAACAAAAGAGGGCCAAATGATTGTTGGCATCACAGTGGACCATTTGAAACTTTCTGAATGATAAATAAAGAAGATCTGTAGCCAGAAAGTATTTCTAGGGTACGTATTTATCTAGGATATATGTGTGTGTCATATGTATATATATGCGTACACAGCACACATACTGCATTCCAATGTGTGAGTAAGCAAACGAAGGGGCATTCCAGATTATCAGTGTTTAGGGCTCTCACACGCCTTAGTCCAGTTCTGACTCCCTGAGACTGTAGCCAGGAGATACTCTTTAAACTTCGAACTGTAGGTACCCTCTACGGTCACCTCCTAGCTAAATAACAGACTGGCTCACAAAGTAAAGAATTATCACTGGTGAGTACAGCGCTTCTTTGAAACATCACCTACATGTGACCAAATGGTCAATAATTACTCTGGAGCAGAGATGAGACAGTCGGTTTGCAGGTAAACAAGTGCTGGAAACACTACAGCCACAAGGGAAATCATGGGACTACTGATACATTGTGAAAATGTAACCAAAGTTTTGTGTAGAAATTGTTAAGCGGGAATGTAATTTGCTGTGTAAGTTTTCACTGAAAATAAAACAAAAATATTATTTTTTAAAACTTTCTTTTTTAAACCTGATTTCCCTTACTTATTGTAAATTTCCTTCAGGGAGCACTTTGATTTGTTCACACTGCTCAGTGTCTAACACCCAGCAGCATGGCTGGCACATATTGGCAGTTATTCCATGTTGGGAGAAATAAATAAGTCACACTTGCTGATGACAAAAGAGGCTTTTCCAAGGTTCCCCAGTTTGCCCTAGCTTTGGTACCAGTAACTTTCCCTTGTCTCCCCCTCTTTTCTGTTTACTTTAAAAACAAACAAATCCATTGCCATCAAGTCACTTCCGACTCATGGCAACCATATAGGACAGAGTAAAACTGCCCCATAGAGTTTCCAAGGAGCACGTGGTGGATTCAGACGGCCAGCCATTTGGTTAGCAGCTGTAACACTTGACTACTATGCCACTAGGGCTTCCTGTGCTTACTTACCTAAAACCCAGTGCCATCAAGTCGGATCCAACTCATAACGACCCTAGAGGCCAGAGTAGATCTGCACCGTAGAGTATCTAAGGAACACCTGGCAGATTCAAACTGCCAACCTTTTGGTTAGCAGTGGTAACTCTTAACCCACTATATCACCAGGGTGCTTACCTAGAGCCCTTGAATTCCTGGAAAAGGCAAGCCTGGCTGTGTCTCTGTATCTTTAGTGCTCACATGCTGGACCTTTTCATAAGGCTCCAGCTCATCAGAGCATCCCTAGTCTTTGAGTCTCCTCTTTTATAGGGTGAAATGAAATTAGAAGACACAGGATAGTATGAAGTTACTGGTGGCATGTTCTGGTTCCAGGTCCCCTGTCCGCACTGGCATGCCCACAGTATTTAGACAGATCCTCCATCCTCCTCCTGTCATATTGTGCTACTTGATTCTGGGATCATCCTTGGTCCTTAGAAAAGTACCTTTGGAATACATAAAATAAAATAATTTTTAAAAGATTTATTTTCAATATAACCCAAACCCACCACTGTCCAGTTGATTCCAACTCATAGCAACCCTAGTGGACAGAGTAGAACTGCTCTATAGAGTTTCCAAGAAAGAGCCTGGCAGATCCAAACTGTTGGTCTTTTGTTTAGTTAATGTCACACTGAACTGCTATGCCACCAGGGCTTCCATTTTCAATAGGACAGAATAGAACTGCTCCATAGTTTCCATAGAGTTTCCAAGGATTGCCCGGCAGTTTTGAACTGCCAATGTTTTGGTTAGCAGACGCAGCACTTGGGAAATTTCAAGTGTGGTTTAATGAGTTAATCACAATCATACAGGAAGAGCAAGAGCACTTCCTCTACCAAGATCTCATCTTATGACACACATTCTTTTCAGATTTTTTCTCAACAGTTACTCAGAATGATCATATTCTAGACCACACACGCACACATACACACAAAAAAACCTTACAATAAGTCAATTGCAACTGATAATGACCCCATAAGACAGAGTAGAACTACCCCATAGGGTTTCTAAGGAGTACCTAGTGGGTTTGAACTGCTGAACTTTTGGTTAGCAGTCACAGCACTTAACCACCACAGTACCAGGGTTTCAAGACCACAAGATAAACCTTGAAATCCTCCTTCCCCCACAAAAAGATGCAACAGGGTATCCCTCTCTGATCTCAAAATGAGAAAATTAGAAGTGGATTATCCTAGTTTAAGCAAAAATGAGTTTTATTTAAGACACGGCATTAAAAAAAAAAAAAACCCTGCCACTGTCAAACTCATTTTGATTCATAGCAACCCTATAAGACAGAGTAAAAGTGCCCAAGGAGTGGTTGGTGGATACAAACTACTGACTTTTTTGCTAGCAGCCAACCTCCTAACCACTGTGCCACCAGGACTCTGAGCATAGAGCTTTAAATACTGCAAAACAAATTCAGGAAGCTACTAAATATTTGCTTCCTTAAAGGAAAGTTAATTTTTCTGTTGGAATGTTTGTGAGATTCTTTGCTGGCAGTGAGGGGAAAAAAAGATTGCTGTTGAGTTGATTCCAACTCAGAGCCACCCTATAGGACACAGTAAAACTGCTCCACAGAGTTTCCAAGGAGCATCTTGTGGATTCGAACCTTTTGGTTAGCTGATGTAGCACTAAGGAAATATCAGATGAGCTTTAGTGAGTTAACCATGACCCTGAGTTCATGATGTCCTGTCACCTTCGATTTCCTCGTGGCTCATATTTAGTTTAATTCTTTTCCTTTACTTTCTTTACAGTACAGTAATGAGCATCTGTGAATCCACTGACCCACCTAGAAACAAGATCATTAGCAATAGCTCACATCTCCTGAATCTCCTCCCATGTCTTCCTTTCATCCCAGAGGTAAATGCTATCCTGAATTTTGTATTTTTCACTCCTCTTTTTCCAGGTTTATTAAATACATATGGCTAGCTACATAATGTATTGCTTAGTTGGACCTGTCTTTGAAGTTCATAAAAAGGATATCATACAGTATACCATCTTCTGAGACTTGCTTTTTTGAGTTATGGCCAGCTAAAAGAATCCTACCACCATGTTGCTGCATGTAGCTACGGTTTATCTATTTTCGCTTCTGTATAATATTCCACTGCCTGCACACATCATGATGTACTTATCCATTTTCCTGTTGATGGGCATTTGAGTTCTTTGCTATTAAAAACAGAACTTTCATAAAATTCTTCCTATAATAATATTTTGTTGTGTTTGAGGTAAAAGTTCACATGGCAAATTAGCTTCCCATTTAAGAATTTCAGTGCATAGTATTCAGTAACATTAGTTATGTTTTTCACATTGTACCAACATTCCATGAAATCTGTGTAATAGACACACAAGTTAAACTTTACCTTGTGCATATAACCAAAAGTGGAATACTATGTTATAGGGTATAGAAATCTGCTCTGATTTGAAAGACAATGCCAAACTGTTTCCCTAGAAGTTTATTCCACTATATATTTGTATGTTTTACCAACTATGTGTAAGGCGTGCCACTGACCTCTATCTCCTACACTAGTATTTTCAAATTTTTTTATTTTGCCAATTGGAAGGTGTTGAATGAGTATATGAATGATTAATGGGGAAACAATAGATTGTTTATATCAATTTTTTTTAAAAAAATCAGTTCAAAGAATGACTTAAATAATCTATTACCTTTAGTTCTAAACAAATTGCTCAGCACTTAAGATGCTAACGAGGTGAAATGAAATCAACTGTAATGTTGCAAAATCTTCTATAAACAAAAATTAGCCTATCTGATACAAATTGCTGTAAATTTTACAGGTAAAAAACAAAAATTCAGGAAATGTCTTATTCATTTCATTGCTGTCCTGGTCATCTAGTGCCACTAAAACAGAAATACCACAGTGAGTGGCTTTAACAAAGAAGTTTTCTGTCACAGTCTAGTAGGCTAGAAGTCTCAATTCATGGCATCACCTCCAAGGGAAGGTTTTCTCTCTGTGTTGGCTGTAGAGTAAGGTCCTTGTCATCAGTCTTCCCTTGGTCTGGAAGCATCTCAGCACAGGAACTTCAAGTCCAAAGAATGAATTCTGTTCCCTAAATGGCTTTCTTGGTAGTATGAGATTTCTGTGTTTCTCTTTTTGCTTCCCAAAATAGATTCGCTTAAGACACTATATCTCAAAAGAGATTGGCTTAAGATGCTATCTGATCTTGTAGGTCACATCAGTATAAATGCCACTAATCCTTCTCATTACATCATAGTGATAGAATTTACAACACATAAAGAAATCATACCAGCTGAAAAAACAATAGACAATGATGTGAGACTGGGAATCAGGACCTAGCCAGATTGACAGATATTTTAGGGGGACACAATTTAAGTAATGACATATGCTCATCTGTCAACATACCAAATTGTTGAAGAGTCATGTGAAACAGGGGTAAGGAAACTTTTTTTCCTGTAAAAGGACAGATAGTAAATACTTTAGGCTGTACAGGCCAGAGTCTCTGTCAACACTACTCAATTTTGCTATGATAGCAGAAAAGCTTCCATAATTGTGTCTGTGTTCACGTAAAACCTTATTGACACTGGGCTTTGAATTTCATGTAATTTTTACATGCCACAAAATATTCTTCTCCCTTTGCTCTGCCCTACCATACCACCCAACCTTCTAAAACGTCTAAATCATTCTTAGCTCATGGACCGTATGAAAACAGCTGGCCAGCTGAATCTGGTCTGTGAGAAGACCCCTGGCCTAGGATAACAAAATCATTGTGAAATTCCAACACTAGTAGCTTTGGTAGAATTGTATGAGTTCGTTTTCAGAAAATTGATTTTCAGTGAATTGGCATCACTTTAATGCGTAAAAGACTTGGCTACTTAGAAGAAAAAAGCTTAGCAATTGATGAAAAAAGGGTAAACTCATCAAACGATAGGTGCTGGAACTTTTGGGTCTCCATTAAGTGGAAAGCCAGATGAAATAGGGTCAGTGGTTCACATCACACATAAAAATCAATTATAGCAATATAAAGTAATTAAATATAAAAGGCAAATTGTAAAGCTCTTAGACAGTAGTAGACTATGACATTAGTTGAGGAGTTTTAAAAGTGAGACTTGAAATTCACTAACTATAAAGGAAAATCTATTTAATTCGACAATGCTATATTTATAAATTCCTACTCATGAAAACACAGGGTACAAGACTATACTAGATGCCTTTATTTACAGGGAACTGTCAAAGCACAGGAAACCCTGGTGGTGTAGTAGCTAAGTGCTACGTCTGCTAACCAAAATGTCGGCAGATCAGATCCACAAGGTGCTCCTTGGGAACTCTATGGGATAGTTCTACTCTGACTTACAGGGTCACTATGAGTTGGAATCAACTCAACAGCAGTGATTTTGACTTTGAATCATCAAAGCATATCTCAAACTAACAACTAAAAGATTAAGAAGGCGTGATGGAGTTAGCAAATCACCATTTTGCAACTATTATAGTAGTAATTGATTTAGGTAGGCATCTTCAATGGATGCAAAAATCAGCAGATAAAAATGCAATGTGAAAGACAGTCTCAATAAGTATGTTCCCACAAATATTTTATTCATTATAAAGTGTAACAAGTAACTTCATAACAGATAAAACTAACACAACCTTAAGGAACACACTCAACTGCTAGACAAGAAAGGTTGGAAGTTGAAGTCCACCCCAGATCAGCCGTTGAAAACCCTATGGAGTGCATTTCTACTCTGAAATACGTAGAATCACCAGGAGTCAGAATTGATTCAATGTAACTGGAAAAAAAGAAAGAGGAAATGAAAAAAGTGTCCCCAGTAACAGTAAGCATCATGCGCTTCCTGCTGGGATGATGTCCCAAGAACACATCATTTCTGTGGGCTTACTGTCAAAAACACATGACCTGAATCTAACCGTGAGGAAACACCAAATCCAAATTGAGGAGCAGTCTATACATGAATTGTCCTGAACTCTTCAAAAATGCTGATAGAGAAAGAAAGGCTAAGGAAATGTTTCAGATTAAAGGAGGCTAAAGAGATTTGACGACTAATGACAATGTGTGACTCAGGACCGGCGGCTCACAATCCAGAAAATAATACAGATGAATGACACCCTGAATTTGACTTTTAGCTTACTGGACTATGACAAAATAAAATTTCTTCTTTTAAAGTCACCCACTTGTGGTATTTCTGTTAAAGCAGTATTAAATGATGAAGACAGTATCCTATAAGGTCACTATGAGTTGGAATCAACTTGACAGCAACGGGTATATGTAGATATACAACAGTACACATATATAACATGCACGAGAATATTGTTCATAACAGCATAGTTTGAAAAACTAAAAACTAGAGTGATCTCAAGTGTCCATTTATGATAGGAATGATAAATCAATTTTGATGTATTCTTACTGGGTATTGTTATACCAGAAATACAAGTTGGCGGCTTTTACAAATAGAAATGTAGGAGGCTAGAAGTTTGAATTCAGAGCACCAGCTCCCAGGGAACGTATTCTGTCTGTGTCAGTTTTGGGGGGAAGGCCCTTACCATCAATCTTCCCCTGGTCTAAGAGCTTACCAGTGCAGGGACCCCAGGTCCACAAGACTCTCCCAGCTCTTCTTGGTGGCATAAGGTCCCCCTCCTCTCTGCTCACTTCTCTCTTTTTTGTCTTCACAAAGGTTGTCTCAAAATACAACCTAATGCTGTAGACTAAGTCCTGCATCGTTAACATAATGGCCTCTTATCCTACTTCATTAACAGTGGACCCAAATCCAAACCAAACCCATTGCTGTCCTGTTGATTCCAACTCATAACAACCCTACAGAACATAGTAGCACTGCTCCATAGAGTTTCCAAGGAGCACCTGGTAGACCTGAACTGCTGACCTTTGGGTTAGCAGCCATAGCACTTAGCCACTATGCCACCAGGGTTTCCTGTTAACATCATAGAGGGTAGGATTTATAACACATAGGCTAATCATATCAGATTACAAAATGGTGGGCAACCATGTAATACTGGGAATTCTGCCCTAACCATATGGATGTCCATTTTGGAAGGAATACAACTCACTTTATAACACATTATGAAACATTTTATGACAATAAAAATTCACAAACTGTAACTGTTCACAATATGAATGAATTTCACATGCATAACAGTAAGTGAAAGAAATATGTAAATATACATTGGGGGGACCTGGTTGTACGATGGTTAAGCACCTGGCTGCAGATCAAAGGTTGCATTTTGTATCCACCAGAAGCAACTTGGAAACTCTGGTTCTACTCTGTCCTCTAGGATCACTGTGAGTCAGAATTGAAGGCAATGGACTTGGTTTTTGTTTTTTGTTTGAACACAAGTATAAATTATAATATATATACTATGCTGTTTTCTTTAAGAGCATTATATTTCAAAATTAAAAAGGGATACAATGATCCTATGTACACCCAAAAAGTCAAACAGATTATAGAGTTTAATTTAAAATCTTGAAGCTATAATATAAACTAAGAAGGGCAGATAAGTAAATAAATACCTAAATTGGGGACTGAGTGACTAGGAACTACTTTTCCAAGAGTGTAAGTAAAGACGAAAACAATAAAGGAAGAAAACTTGATAGATTTTAATACATGCATATGCAAAAATGTTTGTTAGCCAAACAAAATGTTGTAAATATGAGGTCAAACAAACTTTATTGTTCTAAGTGCTACATACCTCATTGCTGAATATCAGTATAGTCACCTTCAAAGTCCTCCTCTTGGGAAGCTGTGCACCGACACCGGTGCCTAGTCTACTCTTCAAAGCAATTTTGGAACTCTTCCCAGAATGGGCATTGTGCACAGTGGTACAGTGGTAAGTTGGCAAACTGAATTGTATAATTGTCTGTAAGGGAGTTTTTAGCCAGTAAACAAATAACTGTATTGGGATATCCTCCATGCTCACCTGATCTGGCCCACAATGACTTTTTTCTTTACCCAAATATAGCGGAAATCTTGAAAGGAAGATTTTTGATGACACTGAAGATATTAAGGGTAATCCGATGACAGTTCTAATGGCCATTCCAGAAGAAAAGTTCCACAATTGATTTGAAGGGTGGACTAGGCACTGGCATCTGTGCAGAGCTTCCCAAGGTGAGTACTTGGAGGGTGACCGTAGTGATATTCAGCAATGAGGTATGTAGCACTTTTTCTAGGATGAGTTCGCAAATTTAATTGGCAGACCTCATAAAATGTAAGGTCGTCAACTATCTGTGAAAGATACACTGACGATATAAGGGACATTGTCTATCTACCTATCTATCTACCTTTTGTGAATTTGGATTATGGGAATAGGATCCAGACAACATGAAAGCCAGACCCAGAAGCTAGTGTCACCATCCACTACTGGGGTATTTGTGGAAGAAAATTAAGTATATCTGACAACCTCTCTAGACTAGATCTCAGTTTAACTTCCAAAGCTTAGGTAGGTGCTAGTCTCTTGTGGTTGACAGACAGAGCTTCTTGGGTCTCCCAGTTCTGATCTCTGGAACTTAAATTTTGACTCAAGGAAATAAGACAGGGAATTTGCCTAGTGTATGTAGGGGTAGAGGTAGGAAGATCCAGCGGGTTTGAGAAGGACAAAGGTATGAAATCCAAGGTCATTGGACAGCAGAATAAAATGTTGCCTGGTCCCATGCCATCCTCACAGTTGTCACACTTAAGCGCATTGTTACAGCCACTGTGTCAATTCGTCTCATTGAGGGTCTTCCTCTTTTTCAGTGACCTTCTACTTCACCAAGTATAATATTCTTCTTTAGGGATTGATCCCTCCTGATAACATGTCCAGCATAAGACAAATGAAGTCTCGCCACCCTTATTTGCGAGGAGCATTCTGGCTGGACTCCCTCCAAGACAGATTTCTTCTTTCTTCTGGAAGTCCACGGTATATTCAACATTCTTCACCAACACTATAATCCAAAGGCCTCAGTTTTTCTTCAGTATTCCTTATGCATATGGGAAAATTGACAATATCATGGTTTGGGTCAGGCACACTTTAGTCCTCAAGGTGACACCTTTGCTCTTCAGCACTTTAATGCGTTGTCTGTCTTTTCGATTATGGCTGCTAACCAAAAGGTCAGCAGTTTGAAACCACCAGGAACACCTTGGGAACTCTATGAGGCAGTTTTACTCTATCCTATGGGGTCACTGTGAGTTGAAATTGACTTGAAAGCAGTGGATTTTGGTTTTTTTTAGTTTCATATGGACCAAAATAAAATGAAATCCTAGACAACCTCAATATTTTCTCCATTTATGATGATGTTGTTTAGTGGTCCAGTTAGAGGATTTTTGTTTTATGTTTAGGAGTAATCCATCCTAAAGTCTATAGTCTGATTGTCATCAGTGTTTTAAATTCTCAGCTTTCAGCCAGCTAAGTTTGTGTCATTTGCATAAAGAAGGCTGTTGAGTCTTCCTCCAATCCTGATGTCTCTTTCTTCTACATATAGTCCACCCTATCAGACTATTTGCTCAGCACACAGATTGAGTAAATATGGTCAAAGGATACAATACCAACATACACCTTTTTTGATTTAAACCATGATGTATACCCTTGTTCTGCTGAAATGACCCGTATAGGTTCCTCAGGAGAATGATTACATGTCCTCTAATTCCTATTCTTCCCAATTATCATAGTTATTGTGATCATTAAGGTGGTGTGTGAACTTATCTAAGCCTGGATTCTCAGTGGTTTGACAGTCATATGATGAGGTAATCAATTCTATGATAAGATTTGATATAATGTTATCAACTCCATGATGGGATCTGCTCTTAGTAGCCATCAGTTTAAAAAGAGTTTCCTTGGAGGTGTGGCCTACATCAAGTGTGAATACAAGTACAGTGGTCTTTGCTTAATTTGGGTTCTGCAACTGGTTCACCTTCATTGGGCTTCTGGTCTTTGGGACTTGAGCTCCCAACTTGCCTGCCAATCCTGGGGCTCATTGATCTTTTGACGCCTATCAGCAAGAGCCCTACTGTCTGACTTTCTGATCTTGGTTCGCCAGCTCCTTCAGCGACATGAATTTGGGGAAACCTATATTTTGACCCATGGATTTTGGCCATTCCAGGCTCTACAATTCAAGTACACTTTACTGGGTTTGCTTCTGTAGAGAATCTAGCCTAAGACAGTTATCTAGTGCTGCTAGACTAGAAACAGCTCAAGTGGGTGGCTTTGACAAAACAGATATTGGTTCTCTTGGTCTAAAAGGCTGTTGTTAGGTGACATCAAGTTGGTTCTGGCTCATTGGGACCCTATGTACAATAGAACAGTCCTGTGCCATCTTTGCAGTCTTCATTATGCTCGAGTCCGTCATTGCAGCCACTATTCAATCAATTTCCTTGAGGGTCTTCCTCTTTTTCTACGATCTGCTTTATCAAAGATGATGTCCTTCTCCATGGACTGGCCTCTCCTGATAATGTATCCAAAGTATATGAGATGAAGTTGTGCCATCCTTGCTTCTAAGGAGCATGCTGGCTGTACTTCTTTCAAGATAGATTTGTTGGTTCTTGCAGTCCATGATGTATTCAATATTCTTCACCAAAACTATAATTCAAAGTCATCAATTCTTTGGTTTTTCTTATTCATTGTCCAGCTTTCGCGTGTGTATGAGGTGACCATGGTTCTACTACTCTCTGCCTATGTTATTTTGTGTACAGTGATTCACTTCTGTAAGCCTACCCTGTAAAATAGAGGATACACAAAGCACATTGCAAGTGGTAGTTATCATTGCAGTTTTATTGTTCGTATTATGAATTTTATTGATATAATTTTCCCATGCCCCACGTAAAATACATTCCGAGCCACTGAAGGGGCTTTTAGCATGGTTTCTGGTATTCGTAATTAGGAACGGGATTGGGACTGCCACAGAGCAGGAATTCCCTTCTCGAAATTCAGAAAGTGCACCATTACTAACTAGATAATGGTAAATGCTGATGACTAAATTTTTGTTAAGCTGACATTCACTGAGCTACATTTGAGGCACACTGAACCACGTTTCAAACAATATAAATTCATTCATTTATTTAATACGCAACAACCCAGTACACCAGTACGCTTTAAATATCATTTTTACCTAGAGAACTGAAGACTTAAATTTAGAGGCCCCGAGTTAAGGTTCCAATCCACCGTACTTGGCTCCAAAGCCTGACACACAATAAAAGTCAATAAATCTTGATTGTTGTCAGGTCTAGGCAGCTAGTTGTGCCAGAATTTCTATTTAGGAGTGGCTTACAGTTGGTGCGGAAACTCTGGTGGTGCAGTGGTTAAGTGCTACCTCTGCTAACCACAAGGCCAGCAGTTCGAATCCGCCAGGCGCTCACCCGAAACTATGGAGCGGTTTTACTCTGTCCTATACGGTCGCTATGAGTCGGAATCGACTCGCCCGCAATAGATTTAGTTTTGGTTTAGGGTTGCTGTGAGTCGGAATCTCTGTCTGCTACAGTAAGGGGTAAACCAGTTAATTTACAAGAAGGGGAAACTAGTGAGTGTTTGCATAGCAACCATAGTTTATTTCATAGCAACCGTAATGTTTACTTCAGTTGGGGAACTTGAGGAAGTTGACAGGGACTGTGGAGCAGGGAGACCTGACCAGCCATCCCTTGACACTCCGCTATTCAGGGGAAACTGGACGTAGCAGCAGCTAAAATCTAAGCTCTTCCCCCGGAACTGTCCTCTGAGCCAAGCCTCCTTACTCTAGAGTCCCCCCCTCCCTTTTGAGACAGATGGTCTCTCCCGTTCTTCAGGCTCGCTCAGGTTCCGGGCTCCGGAGTCTCAAAGCGCAGGGCCACGTGGGCGGGCCGTGCCCTTTGTGACGTCGCCGGCCCCGCCTCTTAGCCCGCCTATCCGCGCACGCCAGCCCCGCCTCACGCGCGTCGCCCGTGCAATCCCTGCTTAAGAGACCCCGGAGTGGGGCGCTCGCCCGAAGCCAGGCCGCGTCCGCCATAGTTCCCGGCTTGGAGGTGTCGCCGACGATTGGTGAGGGCCCGAGAACGGCAGGGGGTCCAAAACAAAAAAAGGCAGCCAGCGAAGCCCTTGTCGTGGCCCGGAAGCCTCCGGGCATATTCTCGCGGCTCTTGGCCTAAAGCGGACGGAACGAAAGGCGAAAGAAGCGCGGAGCACACGACGAGAGGAAGCGTCAGGGAGCACCGGCGGTGTCCCCGGGGTCCGCCAAAGCCACCCGGCCGCTGGTTGGGGCCGGGAGTGGTGAGGAAGTGCTTCGAGGCCTAGCTGAGGCCCAGTCCCGGCTTTGTGTCCCAGGCGGCGGCGGCGGCGGGGGGGAGGTGGAGCCGGGGCGGCCTGCGGGAAGGCCTCCCCTCCGCCGACCGCGCGTTTTTGGCCTAGGCCGCGGGGCCGCCCGCGGCCGCCGGGGAACAGGCGAAAGGGTTTGTGTGTGGTGGGGGCCTGGGCCAGGGGAAGCTGACGCCGGTCGTCCGGAAGCCAGGAGGAGGCGAGAGGCCGCTCGTGGACTCCGGGCCTAGGCCCTCTCCCCTCTGCCTTCTCCCGAGATCTGGGTCACCCCAATCCACGGAAAGACACCAACGGGAGGTGCGGCCGCGCCATGGACCCCTGACCCCACTGGGGTCGCTCGGACTCTAACGTGTGGACTGACCGCTACGGACTGCACCGCCTGCCCCCGTCTCTTGCCAACCCCTTAGCATGAGCGAGGGGGACCCAGCCGGGTGACATTGTGCCCGTTGGCGGATTCTCGATTTCCCCTTCCCTGTCCTCATCCGCCTCCTCCCATATGAAGTGATTCTGAGTTTCGGGGGTTCTGGATTATTGTTCTTACGAACCCCTGCTTTTGGTTGGGGGTGATTTAAGGCCTTAGGGTCCTTCAGTGTCTTTTGAGTGTTTTGTGTGTGTACATATTTTACTCTTAAGTTGATAAATATACGTATATTGAGCGTGTCCACGTCTCCTCGCTGAACCTTAGGAAACCTTTGGCACCATGTCCTGTGTGCATTATAAATTTTCCTCTAAACTCAACTATGATACCGTCACCTTTGATGGGCTCCACATCTCCCTCTGCGACTTAAAGAAGCAGATTATGGGGAGAGAGAAGCTGAAAGCTGCCGACTGCGACCTGCAGATCACCAACGCGCAGACGAAAGAAGGTAAGAGCCGCACGGGCTGCTGACAACTTCGTACAGACACCGGTTGTACGGCGCCTGGTAACCGCCATTACGTCTCTTGTGGGCCTGTTTGTGGGTTCTGATTCTTTGAAGACAGTTTTGATACTAGGGGATACTAGCAGCCGGCTCCGGAGTTTAACTGGCTTGCCGTCTGTCGCAGGCGAATCCCCAAACGTGAACCTTTGCGTATTCCTCTCTGTGTTCAGGAAGGAGCATTTGGTGGGGGCAAAGGGTTCGCAGAAATATCCAGGTTCTTTGGGTGTGTTTTCTAGGATTTTCCGCATTAGAAGGAGGTGAGGAGGGCATGTACAAGGCTTGATGATGAAAGTAGCGATAGAGATAACTTCTAGTTTGCTAATTAGCAGTATTTGGGGGGCTTATACCAAAATGTGTGTTCTCTGTCTCTCTCCCTGTTTGGGCGGTGGGGGGGCAAAGGAAGCTGGCAGCGCGGTGGAGAAGGGCTCTTGGTTTTGATGTTTTCTAAGGATTTAATCCATCCACTCTTTAATGTTGGAATTGTTTTGGAAGCTTGGTCTGTGCCTCTGCGACACATTTTGAGGGTAAATTCCAGAACTGGTAATGCAGGAGTGAAGTTAGTTGAACTCTTGGTTCATACTTGTGTTCTTAAAATTGAGCAATTCGGTAAAGATGAAAAGTACTGGTTTTTCTTTTATAAATTACCAGTTGCTGGACAATATGTCTGTTGTGTTGGTATTAGAATATTGGAAACCAGTGGGCTGCTACCACAAGGCACACAAAGAAGCCTCTGATTGGAATATTTAAGGTTTTTCCCCTTTAAAAAAGTATTCTGTAGTACTGGAAATTTAACAGTAGTTTTATTTTTTTTCTCTCTCTTTTTTAAAGGCTGTGTGATGATCGTTTTAGACTTTTTGAATTTGTTTTGGTTTCTCTCTTGGTATAGTAATGCTGATGTGGTTTTCAGTGGATTCTGGCATTGTGAGTTTTACTGATGGGATAAGAAGGAATCAGGTGAAGTTCTAACTAGGTTAGGATACCTTACTGATCCCTGAACTTGGCTTACGCTGTGACCTACCTTAATTTAGTTGCAGTGGGAGGGAGTGGTGAGGTAGGAAGAGTCAGTTTGTAGAGGAGTAGTCTTTCCTTCCTAGATAAGCTTATTTCTCTTACGTTAAGGAACAGCTGTACTGGCACGTCATGACTCAAAAATGCTCATTGTGGAAGAACTTTATTGACTCGCACAATGGAGTGAGAGAATAATCCCTGCTCCTCCCACTTTTTTAAAAAAAAACAGGTGTCTTGCCTAGAGGATGCCTCATAGAAAGCTTTGGGAATTGTAATTATGTATAGCATCCACGTACTTCTGGGCAGGAAACATTGTGATTGTGAACAGTGGAGAAACAGGTTTTTGTTTTCGTTTTTAATGTGATGTTCAGAAACTACCCTGAGGAAGATATCTTTCCTTGTTTAGTTCTCTGAAAGTATCCCTTAAGTAGTATAGTCATGTTTCACGGAACACGTGGACTCATAAGAATTTTAGGCCATCTTCATATATTAGTAAGTACTTATGTATGAAAGGAAAGAAAATCAAAAATGGTGTTATGTCTAGATGGTATGAAGACAGTTTTAATGATCATACTAATATACAAAGTCTGGAAACAAGCAAGCAGATGCGTGAGCCTAAAGCATATGAAATTATGTTCTAAGTATTTTCATCTATCAAGATTTAAAGGGTTCAAAACTGTCAGGAGTGTTCTACACAAACAGTACAGTAGGCAATTTAAAGTGAGTATTAGTAATTCAATGATTTCAGGCTAGGTTTTGTCCATACTCTCTGCCTAACAGTTGACTACAGCTTTGTTAGGTTTGTACGGTTGAAGAAATTCTTGTCTATCATATTTAAGTGTTTTGTGACTTTGTTGTTCTCTTGTCTAGAAAATACAAATGATATATAATCAAATCCTAAAATCAGGAAAGCGCTTCCACAACAGCATACTTTCTTTTATGTATTTATGTGAACTATCGGTTATTGGGTAGCTGTTTCACAATCAGCATAGATACTTGACAGGATCTGGGGGTAGAGAAAATGTACATTTTATACACTCCTCAAATCTGGGGAGAAAAGTTTCATGGAAAATCGTATCCAGTGTCACAAGCTAGCTGACAGAAGAGCTAGCTTGGTTTCATGCCATGGAGTGATTTAAAGGGTGCCAAATAAATGCTCATGGCTTCGTAGTTGTGAAATTGCCTCAGAGAGAATGGTGAACATGAGCAGTGCATTTTGAAATTAATACTTTAAGTTGCCTACTGTACTGTTTGTGTGGAACACTCCTGACAGTTTTGAACCCTTTAAATCTTGATAGATGAAAATACTTAGAACATAATTTCACATGCTTTAGGCTCACGCCTTACTTGTTTCTAGACTTTGTGTGAGAATCCCATGTGGTCTTTGTTAAATGTGAAAAACTTGTTTTCTGTTCTGCTCTTCCGCATAGCACCTCCCCCCCAAGCACTGTATTCTGAATTTACTGTAAGATTTGGAAGTGAATGTATTTTAAAAGTCCTGGTTTAAAAAAAGACTCATGATATCTTTGTCTTTTTCTCAAATTCATTAATTATACAGTCTATGCCCTTAATGTTTTTGGATCAAAAATTACGTTGTGATGAGAAATCACATGTGGTGATGAGAAATAGTCTTTTGAGGCTGGCTAGGCTGCTTGTTAAGGAGGTCCTTTAAGTATACATAGTATTCTCAGGGTACAGCTGTTTAGGAAATGATCATAATTCAGGTACTTAAGAGGTCAGAGCATCTATTTTGGGGGGAGTATCAGGACACCTTACTTTGAATTTGACACAGTACGCTGTTGTTCAAATTAATAAATTGTCTTTGATAGCTCTTGTGAGCACATTCAAGAGTTATTAGATACTCAAACGTTTCTGTCTGGTGTTTGACACCAAATTTTGTTTCTAATGGTTCAGCACTTGGCTGCTAAGCAGAAGGTTGGGGTTCCAACCAATGGTTCTGCTGGAGAAAGATGGGGACAGTCTGCTTCTGGAAAGGTTACATACAGCCTTGGAAATTATGGGACAGTTCCACTGTTTCCTGCAGGATTGCTATGAGTCAGAATTGACTGTAATGCATTTGGTTTTTCTGATTTTTTCTTTTAGAATTACCTTTAAAAATCTTGTCTACCCTGTTGCCAGTTTTTGTTAATTTGGAACTTTCATGAATCATCCAAGGTAATGGGTATAACCTTATGTTGGCGTGCCTAAATCAAGAAAATTACATCGTTAGCTGTGAAATACAGCCTGTTGCTTGAAGTACAGTGTAAAGAATTCTTGTCTGAGCAGTTGTAAAACATGGAATACTGATGTGACAGAGTTTTATGTACATTTAAAAGCCTAAAAGGCATGCATATATGATAAGCTGGAATAATTGGAAGGACAGAGGTAATCAGCCACTTGGTACTGAATAACTTAAGTAAGGCCATTAAGTGTAATAATATTAGAAGAGTGAACTCTTATGTCTGGTTGTGTGACTAAGAGAGATGGATACATTTGCACATCTCCCAGTAATGGGTTTTTCTTTTTGATAAGTTTGTGAACCTCTTCTGTGACAATTCTTGACTGTCATGAGTCATTGATCCAATTTCTAGTTTTGCTCTTATCAGAAGAATTGGAAGTAAGACAGTTCACGGGATTGAAGAATAAGACCAGTTCATCCTTTTGTCATTTCAGAAAGTGACACCACTGTATATTCGTTGCTTAAGTCTCAAACCCAGAAGTTCATGCCTGGTTTCTTTTTTCTTCATTCATGTATATATACACATTTTCAGTCCATCAGGAAGCATGCCAGTTCTGCGTTAAAGTTTTCTGTCTCAACATTTCTATCTGCCATGTCCTGGCACAGGCCATCATTATCTCTTACTTGGACTAGGTAGCAGTGACCTTGTTATAGTTTCCAGTTTCTATTCTTGTTTGCATATGGCTCATTCTTCACCTAAATGTAAATCGTGTTATCACTTTGTTTAAAATCTTTCTATGATTACCTGTCATACTTACAAACAAAATATAAAGCAGTGCATAATGTGGGATTGTACTTTTCCAGCTGCTTTTTGTGTTACTCCTTCATTTACTTGCTATTTAGGTCTTTTTATATCATTATTTGACTTATTTTCCCTCCTTTGAAATATTCTTCCCCAACTGTTTTGTGTATCTGGCTGGCTTCTCAGTCTTTAAGTTTCAAATATCAGTTCTTACTCAGAGAGGCCATGGAGGCCATCTTTGAATCCGTAAAGTCCATTGTCATGAGTAGATTCCAACTCATTGACCCTGTAGGACAGAGTAGAAATGCCCTGTAAGATTTTGAAGGATGTAAATCTTTGTGGAAGCAGACTACCACATCCCTCTCCCCAAGAGCTGCTGATGGGTTGGAACTGCTGTCCGTTGGTTTTGCGGCTGGGCATTTCAGCCAGTGCACTGGCAGAGCTCCTTTTTTAATTCATATTCTATTCAAAGTTGCATCCCATCTTTAGTTCTTTATTATAAACTTTTCTCAGTATTTTTAATTTTTAGTCTGTCCTCCCCGTGAGCACCATGAGACCAGGAGTTCATGCTTAGGAGCTAAGAGAGACAATTTCTCCTAGCTCAGATGTTCGGCATTTCTAGCATAAATCAACTGTAGAAAGACTTCATCTTTTAACTGAAGTTTGAGGTTCCACAAAAGTAAAGGTACCAGGCTCAATAACTTGCTGGCACTGTTTGGTGTCTTTTGATCTTAACAGCTTGAGCATTTGTTCTTACTATGCTGGGAATCTAGATGCAAGAAAGGTAGGATTATTAATGCTGTTTTACATTTATTTCCCATAAAGCTTATATTTGGTTGAAATTATCTGATTGTTGGGAATGTAACTTACCCAGATGGCAAAATAGAAATTCGATTCTTTTTATTTACAGAATATACTGATGATAATGCTCTAATTCCTAAGAATTCATCTGTGATTGTTAGAAGAATTCCTATTGGAGGTGTTAAATCTACAAGCAAGACATATGTTATGTAAGTGTTTACCAAGTTGTATGTGTTATTTAAGTATCTCAAAATGGATTTATGAGAAGTATGTTTTAGAATTGAACTCATTTCTTTACCCTTAATAAGTATCTTCTCAGCTACAAGAATTTTTTTTCTTTTGATTTCTTCTCCCATTTAAATTAGCTTAATCTCCTGTTAAGAGTAATAGGTATTGTTAGGAAGAATTTTTTTCTCTAGATAAGCAATAATAAAGGCAAGAGAGTGATACTCAAATCAGTGAATAAATATTCCTGTACTTTTGTTTCTTATGTGCCTGTACACATTCTTTTTTTTAATTTATCTTCTTAAAATTTTTCAACACAACCATTTTTTTCTCACCATGAAAAATCCTGCTGCATATTCAGCAGCAGTAAGAGTATTCATTGATGCTAATGTCACTGAGGGACTTTAGGATACAGAACTATATCAGGTTTGTGAGCATTGATTATAAAAGTAGGCGTAAGTTTGACGCCCCTTTCTGCTTCTGTTGTGCTTACCTGGTATGTAACTTGAGTTACCTAAAGTCTGTGTACCTCAGAAAATGAAACCCATTGCAGTTGGGTTGATGCCAACTCACAGCAGCCCTGCGGGACAGAGTGGAACTGCCCCATAGGGTTTCCAGTGAGCAGCTGATAAATTCAAACTGCTGACCTTCTGGTTAGCAGCCCAGTGCGTGATCACTACCAGCGGGGTTCCCTTATCTCAGTCTTCCTCAGAAATAAATTGGAGACCTGAGTGCTTGGGGTTGTCAGGGTCTCAATAAACAGTGCCTGGCAACAGGTAAATGCCTTTTATATGTATGTTTTTAAATATATTTTATTGTGCTATAAGTGACAGTTTACAGTCCAAATCAGTTTGCCATGTAAAAACCCAGGCCCACACCGCTGTTCAACTCTAGCTACTCTCCCCACCCTGCAGCAGCATAATCCCACTTTTCCCTCTGTATTTCTGATACCATTCACCCTGCTCTGGTCTCCCTGAACCGTCTCATCTTGCCTCTGGACAAGAGCTGCTCTGACAGCCTCCTGTATGTATTTAAGCTGATATACTGTTGGAAGGAGAGCAGCAATTTCTTGGGACTGCTCGGGAGCTGGAGACCCTGGCGATGTGGTGGTTCTGTGCTATAGCTGCTAACCCGAAGGTCAGCAATTAAATCCAGCAGGCGTGCCTTGGAAACTCTTGGGAGCAGTTCTCCTTTGTTCTGTAGGGTAAATATGAATTAACATTGATTTGACAGCAGTGGATTTGGTTTTTTTGGCACTCAAGAACTTCAAGTTTTTTAAAAAGAGCAGGATTAAAACTTTAGATTCTTAACTTGCTCTTTTTTCCTTGTGATTTTACTAATCATTAAATTGTAACATATAAAAATGGCTACATTAGTTAGGAGGTAGGAAAGTCAAGAGTTTTCGTGGCAGGGTAGTTAAAAGTTTCCTTACTAACCAAAAGGTGTAAGCAGTTTATAGCCACCAGCTCCTCTTTGGAAAACCTGTGGGGACATTTCTTGCTCTTTCTTGGTAGGGTCACTAAAGGTCAGAATCGATGGCAATAGTTTTTTAAAATCAGGTTGGGGAGCCCTCATGGTGCAGTGGTTAAAATGCGTGCTGACTTGGCTTGGCAGAGTGAAAAGTCAGCAGTTCAAACCTACCTCCTGCTCCACAGGAGAACGATGTGGCAGTCTGCTTCAGTAAAGACTTACAGCATTGGGAATGCTATGGGGCAGTTCTGTGTCTTGTAGAGTTGTAAGTCAGGATTGACACCACAGCGGGGGATTTTTAAATTGGGTAACTTTGTTTTTGGTCAGTGACACAAGTTCTGGAATTTGCTAATCCTAGGAAATGGAATGTATTCTTGGAATTTTGTCATGAATTTTGTCATCTCAGGACATCCAAATTATGCACAAACCTAGAAACGCCTTTTCAAATGCTTTATAGTCATGGTAGCACGAACTAAAACTAAGCATTTACAGGCCATACGTAGCAATCCTGCTCTCTGGTTTTTGGTGTGGGATTTTAAAGGAATCTGTTTTGGAGCTCGTGTGTATGTACTTTTTGAACTTCAAATTGTCCAGTTCTACATTACAGCTGTTTAACTTACTCTTTACCCTGTTCATTTGTGTGTTGCATTTTTCAGGAAGTTAGAATTCTTATTTAATCCTTAGTCATTGTTTTGAGATGTTTTGAAAGTGAAAGTAACTGTTAACCTATCTTTCTGGATTTGAAAGTTTTGGAGCACAGCAATTTCTCAGGAATCAAAATCTTAACAATGGTGCTAACTGAATCAGATATATGAAAATTTTACAGTGAGATTATTAAAAAAACTGAGTAATAGTATAAAATTTTTCAGTCTGTTAAGAATGAGCCACAAACTTGAACAAAATCCTCATGCTACCTTTCAGAAACTTAAGTGGCAAGATATACCTATTTAGAATGTCTCTGTGTTTTTGTTTTTGTTTTTATCTGCAAATGCATCTTGAATTGTGGAAAGGCACCCGGGACTCCATTAATCAAAGTACTGATTCAGAAATGGGCTGTTTTTGAATCTTTGTAGCAAAGAAAAATTGTGTTCCTAAAAATACATGAATGGAGGTGTGTATGAAGATTTATGATCACAAAAAATACATAAATAGCTTCTCAGATTTAATGTCATTTTTTTCTTGCTTTTGTTTGTGTTTTAGAAGTCGAACTGAACCAGTGATGGGAACTTCAAAAGCAGTATGTAAAAACACAATCTCACACTTTTTCTACACATTGCTTTTACCTCTATAATGTAGCAGTGACGTAATTTTTTTTAGAACTTAATATCCAACCAGTCATTACATATTGTAAATAAAATGTATTTTGATGACAGCTCAGTTGAGTATGGATCTATATGGCATGATTTGCACACCTATTTTGTAGAGCTGGATGATTCGTGCCCCTCCCTCCAAAACACTGTTTCATATTAAATGAGAGTATTTCCCCTGTATGACACTGTGTTGTACAGTTAATGTATGATCCTCTTTAGATCTTGTAGGTTTGACACTGATGAACATGATAACATGTTCTACATCTGTCTGTCTATAGTTAGTATTTTGTATGTATGTACAGGCTGTTGTGTGCTTTTTTGTTTCTTGCAATAAAAAAATGTTTGGAGTGTATATTTTGCCATTTTCACGTTGTATCACTTAGTTTTTGTTAGTTTTTGTTTTTGTTTTTTTTTCCCTGCCTGATGGCTGGCTTTGAAAAATGCATTAGCAACATAAAGCAACATAAAGTTTGTTGCTTTCTCCAGGTTCAGACACATCATAGAAAAAAGCATTTTTCCAGAGACCATTGATTCAGCTTTATTAATTCAGTCTTGTATGAGCACCTGAAACCCTGGTGGTGTAGTGGTTAAGAGGCTGCTAACCAGAAGGTCAGCAGTTGGAATCCACCAGGCACTCCTTAGAAACCCTGTGGAACAGTTCTACTCTGTCTTGTAGGGTTGCCCTGAGTCAGAATTGACTGAACAGCAACAGGTTTGGTTTGGTATGCGAGCTACCTGTTCTTTATCCACAACCATGCTATAAATACGAAGTGAAATCTGAAATTGGGCTCCCAATAAACATATAAATGATTTTGATTTAAACAGCCACATTGTTTTTGAAGGCTAGTAAGAATTCAGTCCGTCCAAATTACAACATTTTCTTCTTAATAGATGTTAAAATGCTGTATTAATTATAGATTATCAAAGGTAGTTCCCTGTAACCAGGTTAACATCTTAAATGTTGGTGTCACAGAGTGACCTTAGGTATGACACTGTTTTTACTTTATGTTCTTAATAAAAGGCAGCAGCATTCCTAAGCTGTGGGGTGAAACAGTCTGATTTAGAACACAAATTTATAGTAATTGGGCTCTGTAAACTTGACAGTTCTCTAAAGATTTTACTGCTGAGGCTTGGTATTGTACACAATTCAAGATGTCTTAATCTTTATTTAGAATTTAAGGGTATTACTTGTTATTTCATTTTATCCTCTTTAAATACTACCAATCTCTAATTGTATGAGGCATTTCACTAACCTTGGATCATTGGATCTTATACATAATAACAATATATCTGAACTTTGGACTTGGTCTCTAAAATATACAGCCGTTAGTTCTTATGGAACTATATATAGTGATTCAAAGATCAAAATTCTTAGTGTTCTGGGTTTTCCCTCTCTCCCCCTTTTACGGTATCTGATTTTGGGGGGGGCGTTTTTTTTCTTTCTTTTTTTTTTTTTTTAAGCATAATGCTGTAAAAACTGTCCAAGTTTCTGTTTTGCTGGTGATTGGTTTAAAATTGATTTTTATGTATCCAAATGCTAGCAGAAATTAGATTTGACTATCCTGGTGACTGTAGTAGTTAATGTAACACATTTTGTATAAAGTACATTTTATATAGTATTTAATACAGATGAAGTTTTATTTCTTGAAAACAATTATTTCCTTTTTGTTTTAGCATGTGTATAAACACAAATCACATGTTCATAAATAAAGTTAACATTCTTTTAGCCTCGTGTGTTCCCTGGCATGTCTGTATTACATTTATAAGAAGCAGTTTATTTTAAGCTTATTTAGGCTTTTCTTTTTTTTTCCTTTTTTTTTTTAAATCCTTCAGAAGTGGCTTTAATTTTTAGGTAGACTTGTCTACAGTAGAGATCCCCGTCATTTATGTGCTTGGAGTACACTTGCTGACTTTAGAGGGAAAAGGTAGTCATTAAGGCTAATTAGTGCCCATCTTAAGAAACTTAATTACGTGGCTTGTACACATTCACCAAAAAATGGAAACAGATAGATACACTAAACCAACTTTCCCTTTCTGATTAGTGTATTCTTGTACAGTTCTGATAAGTTAAGCCAACTCGAAGCAAGATGGCTATTTGTAACTTGCTGGGTCTTTTTTTACGTAAGTCCTTCTTCCATGTTGTACTACAGAGCTGGTAATTCTTCCTGCTGATAAACATCAGAGTAATATTTTTCAGGGCCCTTTGATTTCAGGCCAATGTGATTGTCACAGAAACCCTGGTGGAATAGTGGTAAGCTACGGCCACTAACAAAAAGGCCATCAGTTTGATCCTACCAGGAGCTTATTGGAAACACTGTGGGGCAGTTCTACTCTTTCCCATAGGGTTACTATGAGTCAGAATCAACTCAGTGGCAATGGGTAATTGTCACAAGAGATTTTTAGATCTGTGTTCCCAGAAACTGTACCATCAGTTAGACTCCAGAAGATGGGTTAATTTTAGTGATGCCTACAATAAGCATCAATCATTTTGAGGGCTATTTATCATGACATGGTGGATTTCTTTTTTCCCTACTTTTCCTAGCTAACCACTGAGTCACTATTTTTATTGATGTTTAGCGCATATAAAATTCTAGTTTTTTTTAAGTAGTTCCTTGTCAACATTTTCCACTCGTTTCGTAATACTTTTGCTATATGTAGAAAACAAAATTGGATGCCTTTCTAAAGTTGTGATAAATTTGTTTTGTGGATTATCAGGTATTTAGATGCTGTGATGATTGGTAGCTGAAAGGTGATTTAGGTGTTGTTGCATATCCAAAACCACTTCTGAGTCCATATATATGCAGTACTGATTGCAGGTTGCCAGAGAGCTAGAAGGAAAGGGCAAAAGAACAAGACATCCACCTTCTTTCTGAGTCATCTTTGTGTTATTTTCTAGACTATTTAAAAATGTTAATAGTTTGTGTCATTGGTTAAAAACAGTATAGATGATGGTTACCGACAATTTATTCAGTCCGTATTGTTTAAATTCACATCTTTCGCTGAAAAAAAATGTAATTCGCTGAGACTGAGTAGGTCGCAGTTTACTCTGGATAAAAAATCGGATATACTTTCACTTTTTTTTTACTTAACCATGTAGATTAGTTCTGTAAAAAAAAGAACACCTCACCAAACATGGGCAAATGTGAGATGGCTTATGGGGTTATACAGTAGGAATATGGAATCAATGCATTATGAACCATCTACAGTACTTTAGGGTAGAGCAGAGAAAAGTTTGTCTACATTAGTGTCCCAGTAGCAATTTCTGTCTAACTTTGAAAACCTTAAGCTATTTGTAAGCCATAGCTTAAATGTAGTCAGATTGTTTTTATTTACATTTATTCAGCGGCTGAGAACCTCGTATTGGAACTGGTTACATTTCTGTTTTGCGCTTGAAGTCACAACACTACTTTTATTTTAAAACTCTTTGTCTCTGGAATACTTGTAAAATAGTCGATGAAGATAGAATCTTTTGGGGATTTTTTTCTTTTTAATTGGATCCAGGTATCTTGTTACATTCTCTCCATTTTAAACAAATTGTAACAAATAATAGGCGAAACTTTTGTAAGAGGTTAAATAAGCAACCCACTTACTGCCTAGGAAGCTATTTGTGTTTTCATTTTGATACACTTACAAGGAAACCACATCTTCAGCACTGCATGCTAAAGATACTCATATAAAAACTCACTGTCATTGAGTTGATTGTAACTCGTAAGCAGCTCATTCGTTGTGTATGTACGTGCACACATTATGTATGCATAGTTTTTGGTAAGAGTAAAATCCTTTCAGGAGATCAAGTAATGAAAAATTTTAAAACCTGTTACACTTGTAAATACATTTTTAAACAGCACTTATACCTTGGCACAATGCCTGTTCCATTTTCTTAATTTTTTTTTCCTCAAATATTAGAACTCATCGTAAGTGACAGATCTCCTTGCCTTTGTAGAACCCAAGGGACCTTCGATTCCCCATTTTCAGCTTAACATCTTTGCCCTGATAAAGCTTTGGGTTTTTTTTGGCAAGAAGCTACTGTCACTCTGTATGGGAGAATAAATTTATTTAAACCGATCAGCACATGCTCATAGAAAGAAAAACGGTGCAATTATGTGGAAGCTGTTATTTAGCAAAACAGTTATCTGGGCCTTTAAAGAACTGCTTGTTTTTCAAATGATCTCTAACAGCACTGCAGAAAAGTTAGATTTCTTCTCTTTTCCATTGTACGTTGTCTTGAGCATTATCAAATTTAGACACTATTGAACCTCATGGGACTCCGAAAGAGTCTTTACTTTTAAGATTATGTAGTTGCCATTCTGAGCAAATTTATTAACGTACTTTTGTTTTCCCTGGGTTTCCACTGTAATTGGGTCTCCCTCAATTATTTTAGTAGTGTGTGTGAAATGCAGGGAAGGATAAAGGGGGGTGAGCAGCACTTTCTGGTTTAAAATGGAAAATGCATTCTTTAGAAAACTATGAAGAAAATATCCAGTATGTGAACATGTATGGCAGTAGGGGCTAAATGATCACTGTCAGATGTTTTCATTGTGGAACTTGAATGTGTGTTTAATTTTTTGTGAACAGATTGATGACTCTTCTGCATCTATTTCTCTGGCCCAGCTTACAAAGGTATATATATACATTCTTGAAAATATAAGTATTTTTCTAACATTTTTTAACGTGGAACCGTTTTTTAAGAGGGGTGGGGCAGATCTGTATTGCAAAATCATTGTACATACTGTTAACTATCCTGTAAAGAGTAGTTCCTCTTGGGAAGATAGGAGAGTACTTTCTCAGCCTCAACATAATATTGGATTATTGTTCATCTTCAAGACAGAAGAAACATGAAGCTACACTTACTCATTTTATTTTATTTTTTCCTCGTACATTTTGTTTACTTATACATTGGAAACTAACAGTTCTGGAGGAATTCCCTGGTTTGGGCTGTAAATTAGGTGGACTTTGTTTAAGCAGCCAAAATAGAAGCTTCCCCTCACATGGACGATTGTGTGGCTATTTCTTCAGTATATGAATTGATCCCATGATGATCAACATTTTAAATGTGATACAGTTGTTTCTTAGAGACTTGTAGTCTGTCTGCATTAGAACAAGTTTTGAACAACCTAATTTGTTTGAACACAGACTATGTGAATTGTGTAAGTGTATACAGCTGTTTGCAGGAATATACCAATGTGTATGTTTGGCTGAGGGGCAAGTTGTTAACCACCTGAAATTATTGTATATGCCATGTTTTTCAATAACATTGCTTGGATCTTCTGCTCAACAATTGTACTTTTTGTTTGGGAAAGCACTAGTGATGGATTGGTTTTTAATACATTAGACTTAGCTTGCAAATTATGCCTTTTAAAGAAAACAAAGCCAGTATTGCAGAATAGGCAAACTCTTCTGAGGGCCAAAAAGGAAGTTTTCCAGGAATCTTTTTCTTTCCCCTACTACCACAAGTGTGGAAACACTGATGACCAGTAGTCAAGAGCTACAGCATCTAACCAAAAGGTTGACACATCAAATCCACCAGGTGCTCCTTAGAAGCTCTATGGGACAGCTCTACTCTGTCCTTTAAGGTCACTGTGAGTTGAAATCAACTCAGCTGCAATGGGTTCATCACAAGCGTGAAGCCAAATTTAGCAATCAAGATTAATGAAAAGATGGGTTTTCCATTAGTGCTGTCCCTGTCACGTCCTTGGCTTTGTTCTAGGTTGTGTCCTTCTTCCCTAGAATTTATCTCCCCAAAATGTCTTAGTAATAAATACTGCTTCTTAAGCTCCTGTTATGTGAAAATTCAGCGTTAGAATTGACACTTCTGAACCATCAAGTGGACTAAAGCCATCCTCTTTAAAATTTTTAATGCACGGTGGTTTAGCACAGAGCTGAGTAGGATTTTATAGTTTACTGTTTCTATTTGTATGTACTTGAAGGGCCATATTTGAGTTTTGGTCTATTCCTACCATTGTTTCTTTGCGGGGAGAAGTTCGGGAATTTTAGAAGTTTGGGGATTTTCTTTTCCTTTGCTTTTTTTTTTTTAAACTATCTGTAATTTAATGTTTGGGTTCAAACAAATTAGTTGTTAAACATCTGTAATTCACTTTTCTGTAAATGTTAACTGTTCTAAGCTCTGTTAATGTTAAGCATTTTTTGTATATAAAATTACAATAAAATGTTAAAACTGTTTGCTTGTTTTGTGGATGAATGTAAAGGTAACACTTTTTGAATGGCTGATATGAGTGCTAGATGTTTGGGAATTGAAGTTGTTAGGAATCATTCCCTTAGACCCTGCTTGTATCTCGAATATTGGAGATAATACCCTAAAGATGAAGTCCCTAAGACTTACTTGGAGAGTTCAGTTTAAAATTACGAAGTCTCAATGCATGTCCTTTGCACTAAATTTTCACTTAATTTGAAACGATACTACCTACCTAAAGAGCTTTCTGACTTTGTATCTGCTCCATAGTATGTTCAGTTCTACCCCTACCTCCAAGCTTTTAAGTGTAAATTACAGTTATAATCTGTGACACTTGAATTATTTTTAAGGCTTAAAATCAAGTGTTTTTTTTTCTCTAACTTTAGCCCCTAACTCTTAGAGAAGTAGTATGCAAATCTTACTACAAGGTACAAACAGGGTCTAAGGTTTGAGTGCCTCCAGAAGGACTTTTCTTCAGCCCTGCAGACACACAAACACCATGTAATTGTGTAAGGAACTCCCAGTGCTTCTTAGAGGTTGTACATGTGAATAGCTGTATTTATGCAGAATTAGTTAGGTACTGCTCTTTACAGGATGAGTGGTGTTGTCTTTGGCTGTGTGGTCTTAAATGTGTTTCTAATGTGTATGTCAAATAATTACCTGTTAAACAGACTGCCAATCTGGCTGAAGCCAATGCTTCTGAAGAAGATAAAATTAAAGCAATGATGTCGCAATCTGGCCATGAATACGACCCAATCAAGTAAGTCCGTAAATGCTTCATACTACTAGGGACTTATGGGAGGGGTTTCCCTCCTAATCAGAAGCATTATATTTTGAAGTCTTGATGTACATGTAATTTTTTTCCCGTTTCAGTTACATGAAGAAACCTCTAGGTCCACCACCTCCAACTTACACTTGTTTCCGCTGTGGTAAACCTGGCCATTATATTAAGAATTGCCCGACAAATGGGGTAAGTCCAAAGTAGGTGTTAGAGTACAATCACTTTGTTTTTCTTAGAATTATTTCTTAGCCGTCTTGTTTTTCTTGGTAAATACTGCCTTCTCTGTTACAGTGGCAAATGTGCATGGCTTCTGGAGCCAAATTGTCAGGCTTCAAGCCTTAGCTGTGCTGCTTAGTAGTCGAGTAAGCTTGGACAAATCATTTCTCCAAGCCTGTTTTGGCTTCTCTGTGAAGTGGGGATAATAACAGTGTTTACCTCATGTGGCTCTTCTGGGGATTAAGGGAGATTATAAACCAGTACAAAGAATGCAAGTGGTGAGCACCACATAGTGGTAGCTAATATTATTATTAAAGGTAATTGCTTTCTCTTCTCTCCTTCCCTTTTTTTCACTTGGAATAGGATAAGAACTTTGAATCTGGTCCTAGAATTAAAAAGAGCACTGGAATTCCTAGAAGTTTTATGATGGAAGTCAAAGATCCTAACATGAAAGGTGCAATGCTTACCAACACTGGAAAATATGCAATACCAACTATAGATGCGTAAGTATTCACATTAGGTATGACCTGTGGAAACTACAGTCATACCCAGGGTGTTGTGTTCTAATCCTGGGCTTGTAACTTGGCTACCTGGACTCTGGGAACATTGTCTGTACAAAGACCATTTTAGTCTCCACATGTTGCATTTTTGTGTTAAGGACGAGAGGCTGCAGTCTGCTCCATTTAAAGCAAATTTAAAATGGATTCAGAGTTTTATTTTATCAATGAGTGCCACTTCCCTGTAGTTTTCTGATTTTTTTTCTTCTTCTGTCATTCCCTGCTTTCTTCCTCATTTACATACATAACTCCCACATAACCTTATGCTATTTGCATTTTTGGTAAGTGAACAAGCCAGATGTTTTAATTGATCATTTTGAGAAAAGACAGACTTAGGAAAAAAAGTTCTGTGATATGTTGAGGCAGTGCTAGTGCCGAGAATAAATGAACCCCATTATATCTCAGTGGGTTTACCTTATAAGCCTTTAAGAATCTAAAGTATTAGGGGTTTTTTGTGCTTTATTTTTTTTAAGCCTTAAATTCAAGTCAGCTATATCTATGAAACACTTTCATGGTTTTCTTTAAAAAAAAAAAGAAAGAATTTTTTTTTTTTTTTTTGGCAGATTTTAGTGGATTGGACAAATAAAAACCTGATGGCATAGTTTAACTAGATAAACTTTCCATCATACCAGCTCCTGTTAATGTAAGCAGTTGTAAACTCCTAACATACAACAAAATAAAAAGTGTTCCTTTGGACAGTTGTTTCCTAACTGTAGGAATCTCCTGCAAAAGTGTGTTAAAAGATTCTGGGAGTCCTGCCTTGCAGTTTATAGGTTGTCTTTGTTAGTTAATGAAGCAGGATTGGTGTAAGGTATCTTCTGAGTCTCTTCTGTGATGAGGGAAGAAAAGCAGAGGAGACAGAAGAGATACCAGGGCAAATGACTTCCCAGGAACAGAAGCTCAGAGACACCAGGGCCTTCCTCTAGAGCTGAAAGAGAAAGAAAGCCTTCCCTTAGAGCGGCCACCTCGAACTCAGCCATCTAGCCGCCTTAACGGAATGAATTTCTGTAAAGCCATCCACTTGCAGTGTTTCTGTTACAGCAGCACTAGATGACTTAGATGACTCAACAGCACTTGGCTGTAGATGACTAGACTGTTGGTGGCAGCACAGCTTCCAAACTAAGGCAGACTAGGATAAAGGACCTGGTTCTACTTCCAAAAGAATATTGGACAGTGACAACCTCAGATGTGTCTTAGAAGACGTACAACCAGAGTGGCCCTTAGAAGCAAGGAAAGAGAGACTTCATGGCATGACTTTGGACATGTTACCAGGTAGGACCAGTGTCGGGAGAGGGATAGCATGTTTGCTGAAGTGGAGGGTCAGTGAAAAAAGGAAGGCCCTTAATGAAATAGATTGGTACAGTGGCTGCAGTGATGAACCCAGTGGCACAGGGTGGGCATGGTTTTGTTGGACACAGGATTGCTGTGAGTTCGAACTGACTCCAGTGGCACGTAACACAAGTAGTTTTGAAATTGGGTAATGGATGGAGAGGCTGGAAGAGTTTTAAGGTACGGCAATGCAGGAAAAGTCTAGATTGCCTTGAAGAGACTATTAGTAAAATTATGGATGTCTACAGCAGTTTAGGTGAGGGTTGAAAAGGAAGTGAGGAGAGCTGTAGAGATAGCGTTGTCTTAGAGAATTCGTAGAGCGCCAGCAGCTTGTACATTGAATGTGCTTTTGGTGAGGCTTTAAAAGAAAGCATTGAACATGTCGTTGGGTAGTGGAAGATGCAGTAGCAAAAGAACTTGTCTGAATTACGTTTAAATATTTGGTGGAAGACAGAACTTGTAAATGATAAACTTGGATGTTTGACTGAGAAGATTTCTAAGGGAGATCTTAAAGGGACGATATGGTTTCTCTTTATTGCTGACAGTAAAATGCAAGAGGAAAGAGATGAACTTAAAAAGGCACAAAACAAAGTAAAAACAGAACTTCCAAGATTTAGAAGATTCTGTTGTTCAGACTAAGGAAATGTGTCCCAGATGTTCACTAAGGACATGTCTGCACAGTCTATTGTTAAAAAGATTAAGCCTGTGACTGATAGATCTATCTAACAACCTGTCGTACCAGGAAACCCCTCAGCCTGAACTGAAGGGGACAGAGAAAGAATGAAAGAATGCTGTCAGCCTCTTGGAACTGTACAGGCAGGAGACAGGCCGAAGGAGCTTCATCTGTTTGGGGGGAAGGATTTTCAAGCCTTGAGAGCTAATCAGAATGGTTCTGCTGGGATCTCGAGTAAATTGTTCCACTGAGTTTGGGGCTTTACTTGATACCCATTGCCCCTTCTTTCCTCCGGTTTCTCCCATCTGCTATGTAAGTGTATACTTTGGGAAGCAGATAGCCTATATTCCAGATTTGACAAGTTCTCAGATGAAGAGGAAACAGGATGGAATACACCCATCTCTCACTCATACTTGATTTAGTTGCATCTTTATGCATGCGGTTATAATCCCATTTGGGAATTGGTGGTTTTTGTTGTGTTAGTGTTGCAGGGTTAGTGTAGGGTGCGTCCTGAGTCAGTCTCTTTTGAGACACAAGAGGTAAAACAAGCTAGCAAAGCAGAGATGGGAGAGGATAGAGAAGTCATGTGAAAGTTGTCCAGGAACAGAAGCTCAGAAGAGGCGAAGACCTCCCTCCAGAGTCAACAGAGAGAGAAAGCATTTTCCTAAAGTCAGCACCCTGATTTTGGACTTCTGGCCACCTAAACTGTGAGAGAATACATTGTGATAAACCACTCATTGGTGGTATTTCTGTTAGAGTGGCACTAGGTAACCAAGCCAAGTAGTGTAGTGAACAGGTAGGGATGATGAAATTGCTGTGCTTTGGAATGATACTAAAAAGATGTAGTGTTTTGGGGTAAGACTTTAGTAAATATAATCTGTTAGTTTACAGATGAGAATGTTTCCCTAATCTCCCAGCCCTGCTCACTTCCCCAGCTTCACCACATCTATTTTTGATCAGTCCTCATCCTGTGTTTTTGTGATCCATCTTAGAGCAGTCTGTTGTTACACCGTTTTTAAATCAGACATTTCATGATTGCTTCCAAACAGCCTTAAGTTTGAGTTGATTTTTTTGCACACAGTTTAAGAGCAGACCGCTTCATCTGTGTTATGTAAATGTGTTTCAAAAATAGAAATTTGCATTGAAAAAATTAACATCACCTGTGAACCCTAACTAATAATTAACTTCATTGCTTTTGATTGCTGAAATATAAAACCCCATTTTGTGCCAGACACACAGCAAATAACTGGGGAAAGATGGGAGCCCAGATATTTTAAATGAAACTTTCACCCTCTCCACTAACACCGCTGATAAGCAACTCAGACTCTTCTTCTGTTTCTTTTTTCTATCCTCTGTTCTCCTCTTTTTTTTTTTTTCTTTTCTTTTCTCTCTTTTGGGCAGTGGGAGACTCCTCTTTCACAAATTGGGAACAGTGGGGCATAAGCAAATTGATACTTATTTCTGGAATCGTGGTGATGTCTATGGAGCAACTGCAACACAAATAACACACCTAAGGTACCCCCCTCCTCCGTACAGCTGAGCTGCTTTCCTTTTCAGCATTTAGACACACTCTGTTCCTAAGGGAAATTAGGAAGGGTTTCTGTAGGAATTCCTGTGTTATACAAATTGGACTTATTACAGAAACAGGGGAGGGAGGCATTGGTGACAAGTCACAGAGAATAGCATCCTTTTGGGGGTGGTGGTTTGAAATATACTTAATGTCTAACATTTCTGCAAAACACATTTCTACAAAAGACCCAACAGGAATGTCTAATGAGGTGTTACTTCATATTTTTGTAACACATTCTAATCATTTAAGTCCTCCATACTTTTTAAAGGACTATAAATAGATAAGTCTTCTTTAAAATACTAATTGCAAGTAGACCACTGATTTTGAAGTCTTAATTCTATTATGCATATGGTAGTGATAGAATATTTCCTTTGAACAGTCTTTCCTTAATTGTACCTTAATAGTACTGACTACAGTTTCTTATCTTGCAGCATTCAGTTAAATAATACCTTCCCGTGTTTTGGGGACTGTTGAAGTAGGGAAGGGAAATGTTTTTCAGGGAACATGATGGGATAAAGAAAATTGTAATTCGAGTGTTCTCATGTCTAAGTTCAAATCCTGTCTCACTGCCACTTAAATATAACTTTGTGGCATTGAGCATACTTGCTTGCCTTTCTGGCCTAAGTTCTTAGTTGAGAATTAGGTGAAATTACTAAGAGCCCTGTAGCTGATATTAGAGCTTTTTCTTTTTCTTTTTTTCCTTTGTATTTGTGTAGGGTTTTGATTTGTGTCTTTTTGTTGAAGTTTTTGTTTTATGGGGGGAGGATATGTGTAACTTCTCCCTTATTTTGGAAAGTATGCTTGTCTGGACTACTAGGGCATTGCACTGAATTGTATGTTTCCATTTTGGTGTAACAGAAGGTGTGGCATGTCTGGGGAATAACTTTGCCTTGTTAACTGTGTTAAAATGCTAAAAACACTCTTTTACAGAGAAGCGTATGCAATTGGGAAGAAAGAGAAACCACCCTTTTTACCAGAAGAACCATCTTCTTCTTCAGAAGAAGATGATCCTATTCCTGATGAGTTGTTGTGTCTCATTTGCAAAGATATCATGACTGATGCAGTTGTCATTCCCTGCTGTGGAAACAGTTACTGTGATGAATGTAAGAAATGTTGGAGCTTCACATACGCGTGTTCTAGAATATTTGTGTTTACTGGGAAAGGTCTTTAGCAGCATTTTATATTGTAGTGATAAAATATGAACAGTTGACAATTGGTAAGTGTTAATGAGCACTGAGTAGTCGTAAGCCTGCTTTGGCTGCTTGGTAGAGAGAGAGCACTTGTATCTTTGTGAATACTAGAACTGACCACCTTTTGTGCAGACCTTCATCAGGGTGACCACTGAGGTTGTGCAAAATACAGAATTTTTGTTAGTTTTCTTATGCCTTTTAAATGGTACACAGGAATTCATATGCCTTTTGGGGCTTGGATATTATGGGAATATTTTAAAATGGTATATAACTTCCTTTCCAGGATTGTGCATAAAAGTTTATTTTAAAATTCTTATGTATCATTGAGTCCTGCTTCCTGTAAATGTAGTATTTAACTTTTTCCCTGTGGTTACTCCTGACTCTTTCCCCCTAATAGTTTACATGGAACAAAAAACAAACCCACTGATCGAGTCAGTTTGAACTACCTATAGGACAGATTAGAATTACCACATAGGATTTCCAAGAAGCAGCTAGTACATTCAAACTGCTGGCCTTTTGGGTAGCTCTTCATCGCTGTGGGGCCAGGGCTCCGGTCACTTACATCAGCACGTAGTTTTTCTTGCTGCTTATCCTAGGTGGATCTCTTTTCCCCAGAAGAAAAGAGTGTCATCTGAACATTTCAGTGCTCAGTTCTGCTCTGACCTTTTTCATTTCTAAATCCAGTTCTGGACTACAAGTCTCCTTTATTTTCAGGCTTGTTTACTGATGACTGAATTCAGGAAGAGGTCGCTCGAGACTTACTTTACAGTATGTCTTGGGTTTAACAGAGCTTAATCAGTGAATATCATTTGGTTTTGCTCCTACTGGCTACACTATAGATGTCTGTGATTCACTTGCCTGAACAATGTATCTATTTTTTGTTTATTTTATTTTATTTTATTTTTTATTTAACATAACTGAGTGAAAATGTACATTCCCGTATAAATTTACATGCCCACCTATATGCAGCTTCTACTACTTTCTCTGTCCGGTGACTGCACACTATTCCTCTCTGCTCCATACATGTCTCATCCTCCCAACAACCTCCTTTCCCCTCCTCTCCGTCCACTCCCCTTCCTCCAGCCAGAGGTCAGCAGGATGATATCCTATAGATGTATAGAACCATAAAGTGCAACCAATATATGGTCGCTCTGCATTGCCAAGTCCAATCCATTCCTGTCCAAAGAGTGGACCTTCGTTATAATTTATGGGAAAGGGCAGCATCATGGCCGGGGGTCATGCTCTCAGAGGAACCCCAAAACCGCTGGACCATCAGTTGAGGTCTTTTAGTGGAGATCCCATGATGCACCCCTTTTTATTCTTGTGTTGCCAGTGACACTCAACCTAGTAAGCTCCATCGTGGCTATCACCGGTGGTGGCTGGGCACCATCCGGTTCTTCCAGTCCCAAGTCGATGTAGGCACCCACTCTTGTGGGTCTCTCTGTCTTTTCGGTTGTCTTTACCGCATGTCATTTTGGCCCTCGGTGAGCATCTGTTCCTGCTGCGTTGGGACCATTTGCTGTGTCCTCGGATGGCAGCTTGGCAGCTTTTAAGACCCCAGACGCCACTCATCAATGTGGGGTGCAGAGCGCTCTCTTAGCAAAACGCTAGTTGTGCCAATTGGCCTGGAATTCGCCTAAGAACATGGTCCCCCGCCCCCTGCCCCAGCTACTCTATCCTTGCAGTATTGAGTCAAGATGGAAGGAGTACTCAGGTTATGCTGAAGTCCACTTAATGTTGTTCGTGTTTCTAATGTGTGCTATCACTGCTTTCTCCCAACTAGATTTCTAGTAACTATCTAAACTAAACGCTCCACCCCTCACCCTCCCTCCCTCCCCTCCCTTGCAGCTGTCAAAGAGTCTTTTCTTCTATACACAAGTCTGTTTTTGAGGTCTTATCGTAGAAGTCTCATACAGTATTTGTCCCTTTGTCGCTGACTACTTTCACTCAACATAATGTCTTCCAGTTGAAACCAGGTTAGGAGATGTTTCCTGTAATCATCGTTATTCTTTATTATTTTTTGTTTATTTTTTTGATGTCTTTTTTCTATGATGTTTTTAACCCTGCTAACTTACACGTGTCAAGTTTTTACCTCTCTTTCTAGGCCATCGCTTCTATTTTTTCCCAAGTAATAATTTGTTACTGGCTAAGCAGAGGGAACAGTATTTGGAAAAGAGTGCTTTTTCTCAATTTCAGTGTGTGTTTACATATATCTGTGACTTCCCTTTTAAGGTAGCATAGGTTACAGGGAGAAGTTAGAGCAGGGGAATGCCATGAGGTAACAGAGTCTGAGTTTCTTAATCTAAGAATAGATATGATTATGCTTGGAAAACAGTCATGGAACTGGGCAGATGCAGGCCATCTTTTTAATTCATTCTGTAAATAATGACTTTATGCAGTGCTTTTATTAATACTGAAAATCTTATGATACTCAGGTATAAGAACAGCACTCTTGGAATCAGATGAACATACATGTCCAACATGTCATCAGAATGATGTCTCTCCTGATGCTTTAATTGCCAATAAGTTTTTACGACAGGTATCCTTTTTATTAAAAAAAAATTTTTTTTAATTGGTGTAACCTTGAGTTAATGCACATTACATTTTCCTGTATTTTAATGTTTGGTAGGCTGTTAATAACTTCAAAAATGAGACTGGTTATACAAAAAGGCTACGAAAACAGTTGCCTCCACCACCACCTCCAATACCGCCCCCAAGACCACTTATTCAGCGAAACTTACAGCCTCTGATGAGATCTCCAATATCAAGACAGCAGGACCCTCTGATGATTCCAGTGACGTCTTCATCATCTCACCCACCTCCCTCTGTATCTTCGTTGGCTTCTAATCAGTCTTCCTTGGCTCCTCCTGTGCCTGGAAGTTCGTCTTCTACCCCAGCTCCTGTTCCTGATATAACTGCAACCGTGTCCATATCAGTCCATTCAGAAAAACCAGAAGGACCTTTCCGGTACGTATACATATCTAATTGGTAGAGAACAAGTGCAGTGTGTGATACGGTGTTTTGTTACTGCATATTGCTTTAAGAGTTTTTTTAGTGATTTGTGGTATATCTCATTCTTGTGCATCACTGTGCTCAGGGTGCTTGTAAGAAACGTCATAGGTTTATGGGAGGAAGAGGCAAATGATGGTGATTGATTTGGCAGGGAGTGATTGAGCATTCCAAGGCCAAACACTGTATAGGCTGCCAGCAATCACTGTTACATGTTGAATGATCTGTAGCTCAGAGGGAGATTTCACTTGTGGACATAATGATGAGCAAAGAATAATTTAGTGGAGAAGAGACCATAAAACACTGGTAGCAGTAGAGAGAGAGGTCAGTAGTACTAATTGCTTTGGAACATAGTTAAGTAGGTGGGTAGTGAAAAACCATTTAAATCTTACCATTTCAGAAATGAAAGGACTTTTGACCATGTCATTCAATAGCTGATAAATGCTTAAGTCAATCAGCTTTTAAAACTCAGATTCTAGGGACCTTTTCCAGACGTAAAACAAAAAACAAACAGTGCTGTCGAGTCGATTCCAACTCATAGCGACCCTGTAGGTCAGAGTAGAATTGCCCCATGGAGTTTCCAAGGCACACCTGGTGGATTTGAACTGCTGACCTTTTGGTTAGCAGCTGGAACCATTAACCACTACACCACCAGGGTTTCCAGTTGACTGAAGGAGAATCTTCAAGGACAGGCCTTTACCTGTTTAAGTCCCACTGATCTGGTGTAATCTTTTGTTTGATAAGAGAGTAAGATCCAGAGAGTTCAGTAAGCTTACCTGCAGTCACCCCTTTCGTATCGTAGTGCTAGAGCTAGAACTGGAATTTACTCCCATGTTCCTTTTGCCCTGGTATGCCACATTCTACACTGTGCTTTTGTGAAGTTTTATTAGTCACATATCAAGTTTCTATCGTATCTACCGTGTATAGCACTTTTTAAGGAGATGCGTTCCTTTACTCTCCAGAAGTCCAGTTCTCAAAGTGTAGTCTAAAGTTTTCATCATCTTTGATAACTTATCTTAATGTAAATGATGCACAGAGGTGGCAACAAGATGTTACTTTTACTCTTGATCTTCCTTTTGTGCTGACTTTTTGATACATTGTTTTCCAGGGACTCTGATAATAAAATTCTGCCAGCTGCAGCCCTTGCATCAGAACATTCAAAGGGACCTTCCTCGATTGCCATTACTGCTCTTATGGAAGAGAAGGTACAGTTACTGGCAGTTTAAATTGGGGAAGGAGATTGTTAACAATAAGGTTTTAAATGTTTTTTGTTTTAACTGTTCCTTTTTTTAAAAAAAAAATCTTATTTATTTGTGTTTTTTCCTTGAAGGGTTACCAGGTGCCTGTACTTGGAACCCCATCTTTGCTTGGACAGTCATTATTGCATGGACAATTGATCCCTACAACTGGTGAGTGAAAGCATGTTGATTTGAACCTGTTCGCTTTAGAATATAATTTTTACTTTATTTAACGTGTAATTTCATATTTCCTTACGCCCTCTCCTCCACCACCCCCAAGGTCCAGTAAGAATAAATGCTGCTCGTCCAGGCGGAGGTCGACCAGGTTGGGAACAGTAAGTGTATGTTTAAAGTAATCTTCAGTGGTGGCTTTCCAGCTACATAATGGAAACTACAAACAAGGCAGTGTGCTGCTGAGTGTTTTCATCATAAATGCTCTAAAGCCGAGTTGGCATAGTTTGTAGGTAGAATGTTACAAATTCAAGATTATGTGAAGAATTTTATTTTGAATGGATTAGTCTTTTCTAAAAAATTTTTTTTTTTTTTTTAGTTTTTGTATATGATACTTACCTTGACAGTAGTGAGTAACTAAGAATTATTTTTGATACTAAATTGGTTTTGTAATAAGTTAAAATTTTTCCTAGCCTTAATTGGATGATCAAAGTTTGATCTGAGTGAATAAATACATATTAAGGTTAAAGTGTACCATACACAGAATTGCTCATTTGGAACCCTGGTGGTGCAGTGATGAAGAGCTCTGCTGCTAACCAGGAGCTTGGCAGATCAAATCTACTGGCCTTTCCTTAGAAACCATTTGAGGCCATTATACTGTGTCCTCTAGGGTCGCTGTGAGTCAGAGTTGACTCAGTGACCGTGGGTTTTCTGTTAATGAATAAAATTGTACTGCATACTAAAATCTGTAGGATTCAGTTTTCTGCCCTGAAACATGAATCTGTCTTCTTAAAGAGATGTTTTCTGGTAGTACAGATTATTTTAAAAATAAAACCATTGCCATCGAGTCAATTCCAACTCTTAGTGACCCTATAGGTCAGAGGAGAACTAACCCCATAACATTTCCGGGGAGTGCTTGGGAGAGATGAATGCTGATCCTTTGGTTAGCAGACACAGCACTTAACCACTATACTACAAGAGTTTCCTTTGGCTTGAAAGATGATGCAAATTTCTCACAGAGAAAGTATGTTAAATAAGAGGCTATAGAATACATCACTGAGAAGAACATGGTGTTTGAAGATAGATAGATGGAGGCTTGAATCCTCGTCTGTTCACTAGCTGCATCCCAGTTAGGCATGTACTGTTACATCTCAGCCTCCGTTTCCACATCTGTAGCTCTGGAATAGAGCTGCCTGCCTTCCCATGTAAAATGCCTCCACAGTACCCGACAGAGAAAGGGACTCTTGGTCTTTCCTGTAACAATAACTTCACAAATTATCTTACAGAATATTTCAATATTTCAATATTTCAAATATTTCGATATTTCAATAATTCAATAGTATTTCAGAATGCTATTGAAATATTCTGTATTGAGATTTAATTTATTGTCATTGTGAATCAGAAAAACAGTTGATTTAAGTGTGGTCTGTCTGGGATAAATTTAAGAATGAAGGAGTGGGAAAAAGTATGGAGAATTACTCAGGGCCCTTTTATTTTTTTTCTGCATAGTTCCAACAAGCTTGGATATCTGGTTTCTCCACCACAGCAAATTAGACGAGGAGAGAGGAGCTGCTACAGGTACGCTTACTGAAAATCTTGAGGGAAGAAAGAAATCTTAAATGACTGAATGAGAAACTGATTTGCTCTGTAGACTTTTACCTAATGCGCCATAACAAAATTAAGGAAAAAGAGTAATCTGATGAACCTAGGGAAAAATACAACCCAAAGAACCTAAAGAACAGCAGCGGTGCAGGGGGGGAGATGAGTTAAGTGCTTATTTCACGTAATTCCTGTGTAGCTGTCCTTAAGAGGTCTGTAAAAGAAAAAATTAAGTTGATTATTTTACATGAAGATTTTCAAGGTTGTATCTTTTTATCCTTTTCCCAGTGACTACCTTCTGTATTAGTACACAGCAGAGAAACCATCTTGGGGGTCAAAGGAAGTCATTAAGACCAAGATGATATTTAAGATGTTAAATTAATCATGTACAGGTTGACTCCCAAGTGTGAGGAGGAGTTAGTTTATTTCTCTTCCAGACCCAGCTGTCCCAGTCTTCACATAGCTTCTCTTCCTCCAAAAAAAAAAAGACTGGGAGGTTGCTATTGTTAAGGGCCTTTGCCTTGGACAGGCACAGGCCATGTTAATCCAAGAAGTAATCCATAGTGGTGTGTGGAGAATTCAAGGAAAAGCTTATTTATTAAATTTCCTAGGTCGCAGGTGCCATCAGGGAAAAGGAGCCTCAAAATTAACTTCGTAACAGAACTTTTAGGCTTATCTTCTAGTGTTCCACAGAGAATTGCCAAGCTTATGAAAGTTAGCTACTACTTTATCACTAGGTCACATGTAAACAGGACGTAATGTTTACGTGGTATGGCTCTCTGAAAAGAAGGTTGGAAGTCTAAGCTCCTGGCTCTGCTGTTATGTAGCAGTTACCTGTCCAGGCAGTCCCCAGGTTAGGAGTGTCTGACCTACATAGAACCTGTCGTGAGGAACCAAGCCCCCTAAAGCCTGTCATATGAAAAATTTGAGATACACATTATGGTGGTTTGTGAAAACAGGTGGGCACTGCTTTGTAGCAAGCATCCAGTCATTATCACTATTGTGTTGTTATACCTAAAGATGTTCAGTGTATCTGGAAGTGCTGCCTTAATGTGTTTTGTGCATAGAAAAGTACACTATATACAATAGAGTGAGACAACATCTGAATGACTACGCTAGATACAAACCATACCTGTTTTGACTTGCATACAAACTTGACATAAAGACAGGATTTAAGAATGGAACTCTTTCATAATCTGGAAAGTGCCTGTAATTCAAAGAACCCTTTTAATTCAAGAGAAATAACCCCACAGTTTCTTTGATGAAACACAGTTCAGAAACTGACTGGCGGTGTTACCTGTACTTAACTCTTTGAGAGAAAACATTGATATTTTCAGATTTTAATTACAAAACTCATATTCTGCTTTGAAGGGGTCTTAATCCATCCTCTTCCTGAAAAAACAGATTACAAGATGTGGCTTTTCTTCATTTAAAAGTTCTGGTCTTAGATAGCATTTTGGGGAGAAGCAGTTCACAGAGGCATTTAACCTGTCATTTCCTTTAGACACAGATGAGAAAGTAATAGGTGGTAGGTAATTGCAAAGTGGAATGATGATAAAGCTGAGTTTCCCAAAAGAGAACTTTTGAAATACAGTACTGCCATATAGAGAAAGTCCTGTAAACTTACATCACTTTGGTTCTTTAGTGACCTTACGAAGTAATATGGCTTAATTTGGAGTTAGTTTTACAGAAAGAAAGTATTAGTGTTCCTACACTTGAATAGTTGATTCTGGTAAATTGTAAATTTGAAAGGACAAGCTTAAGTGTTTCAGGTTGTTTTAGTTTGAAAGAATAATATCTTGAAATTTATTTCTGCAGAAGTATAAACCGTGGACGACACCACAGCGAGAGGTCACAGAGGACTCAAGGCCCATCGCTACCAGCAACTCCGGTTTTTGTGCCTGTCCCACCACCTCCTCTGTATCCACCTCCTCCCCATACACTTCCCCTTCCTCCAGGTGTTCCTCCACCACAGTTTTCTCCTCAGTTTCCTCCTGGCCAGCCGCCACCTGCTGGGTATAGTGTCCCTCCTCCAGGATTTCCTCCAGCTCCTGCCAATTTATCAACACCTTGGGTGTCATCAGGAGTACAGACAGCTCATTCAAATACCATCCCTACAACACAAGCACCACCTTTGTCCAGGGAAGAGTTCTATAGAGAGCAACGACGGCTGAAAGAAGAGTAAGTATTTTCATTTGAAATTAGTGTATACTTTGTCATTCTTTGATGTGACATGAAATAGCTGTCTTTGGAACCTTTTCCAGTGTTTCCAGTTAGTACAAGAAAAATCACCTAAAAATTAAACCAAAGCCATATAAGCAACTTCCTCAGGGATTCCTAGTTACTTACAGTTTTAAAGTAGAAAACTAATGACAATTGCATTATTTCATTCATGATCTAATTACATTTGTCTTGTTAGTTTTCTTAAATGATTTTTGTTAACTTTCACTCTTTAACTTTATTTTACTAGGGAAAAGAAAAAGTCCAAGCTAGATGAGTTTACAAATGATTTTGCTAAGGAATTGATGGAATACAAAAAGATTCAAAAGGAGCGTAGGCGCTCATTTTCCAGGTTAGTGTTTTGCAAGCCTTCACAACAGAATTACAAATGGGACTTGGAATATCCAGGGATTAGCTATGGATATAAATACATTGCACCTATGGAATTTTTCTGATTCGGTCTAGGTTCACAGAAATGGAGATGTAGCTTATTTCCCAATATCTGTTTACTGAAATGTCTCTCTGTAAGTTGTACTGTGTAGAAAATAGCAGTTATGGGAATTAAATTACCCTTGTCCCTTAAAAGTTACTTACAGTGTGAAATAATTGGGAAATGTTTGTGGAAAGAAAGAAATAGGGAAGAGCCAAAAAGTGTTTCTGAGCACTCTTTTACTGTAAGGCTACAGCTTCTTGCTGGAACATTAACCTGAGTAATTATGAAGTACTAGTAGAATACAAATTGCCTTATTGATGGAAAAACTGAATTACAAAAATTCCCTAAAAATTTCTTTAAAAGGCTTTAGTTTTTAAGCTTTCACTTCACATGTGCTTCCTGTTAGAGACATTAGGACAAAACAGTTGGATAGGAAGTGAAATTTAAAGTTGGCGTTCTGTTGAATGTTAAGTTGATTAGTTCATACAACTCTCATGGTAGGTTAATGCACACCACTGGAACTGTTATGGTTCCACATTTATTTTGTAACAGAGTGATTGCCCTGATCTCTGTGTACGTGATTCCATTCCAGTAGAGGTCACTGTGCCTCTGGAATCTCCTAGGATGAAATGTGATAAACAGAAAAGTGAAGCTGTTGGGAGAATGCTGGAATCTAAGGCTCCGTGTTTTATTTTGCATTTCTCAACTACCAACTATTGTTTTGTTTTTGCTTTTAGGTCTAAATCTCCTTATAGTGGCTCATCATATTCAAGAAGTTCATATACTTATTCTAAATCAAGATCTGGTTCAACACGCTCACGCTCTTATTCTCGATCATTTAGCCGCTCTCACTCTCGTTCCTATTCACGGTCCCCTCCGTATCCCAGAAGAGGCAGAGGCAAGAGTCGAAATTACCGTTCACGGTCTAGATCTCATGGATATCATCGGTCTAGGTCCAGATCACCTGCGTATAGACGGTACCATTCACGGTCAAGATCTCCTCAAGCATTCAGAGGACAGTCTCCCAATAAACGTAATGTACCTCAAGGGGAAACAGAACGTGAATATTTTAATCGATTCAGAGAAGTTCTGCCACCTTATGATATGAAAGCTTGCTATGGGAGGAGCGTTGACTTTAGAGACCCATTTGAAAAGGAGCGTTACCGAGAATGGGAGAGAAAATACAGAGAGTGGTGTGAAAAATACTATAAAGGTTTTGCTGCCGGAGCACAGCCTAGGCCCTCAGCAAATCGAGAGAACTTTTCTCCAGAGAGATTTTTGCCGCTCAATATCAGGAACTCACCCTTCACAAGAGGCCGCAGAGAAGAGTACGCTGCTGGCCAAAGTCATAGAGGTCGAAATATCGGTGGCAACTATCCAGAAAAGCTCCCAGCAAGAGACAGTCACAATCAGAAGGATAATAATACAAAAGCAAAAGAGAAAGAGAGTGAAAATGCTCCAGGAGATGGTAAAGGAAATAAACATAAGAAACATAGAAAAAGAAGAAAAGGAGAAGAGAATGAATGTTTTCTGAACCCAGAGTTGCTAGAGACCTCTAGGAAATCTAGAGAGCCTGCAGGTGGTGAGGAAAATAAGACAGACTCCTTGTTTGTTCTCCCAGGTAGAGATGACGCTACACCTGTTAGAGATGAACCAATGGATGCAGAATCCATCCTTTTTAAATCGGTGTCTGAAAAAGACAAGAGAGAAAAAGATAAACCAAAAGCAAAAGGTGACAAGACCAAACGGAAAAATGACAGCTCTACTGTGTCCAAAAAAGACAATGTAAAGCCTGCTAAAGGACTTCAAGAAAAGGTAGATAGTGAGCGTGAAAAATCTCCTCGAGCTGAACCACCGCTCAAAAAAGCCAAAGAGGAGACCCCAAAGACTGACAGTGCTAATAAATCAGTGTCTTCCTCTCAGAAGGACGAAAAGATCATTGGTACTCCCAGAAAAGCTCACTCCAAGTCAGCCAAAGAACACCAGGAGGCAAAACCAGTCAAAGAAGAGAAAGTGAAGAAGGACTATTCCAAAGATGTCAAATCAGAAAAGCTGGCTAATAAGGAAGAAAAGGCCAAAAAGCCTAGTGAGAAAAGTAAGCCACTCGAGACCAAGGGAGAAAAAAGAAAAAGGAAAACTGATGAAAAAGGTGTAGATAAAGATTTTGAGTCATCGTCGTTGAAAGTCTCTAAACTAGAAGTGACTGAAATGGTGAAACCATCACCAAAACGCAAAATGGAACCTGATGTTGAAAAGATGGACAGGAGCCCTGAAAAGGACAAAAATGCATCGTCAGCTGCCCCAGCCAAAAAAATCAAGCTCAACAGAGAAACAGGGAAAAAAATTGGAAGTGCTGAAAATACATCTAATACAAAAGAACTCCCTGAAAAATTGGAGTCAACATCTAGCAAAGTAAAACAAGAAAAAGTCAAAGGAAAAGTCAGACGAAAAGTAGCTGGAACAGAAGGGTCCAGCTCAACTCTTGTGGATTATACCAGGTATCTGTCTGATTATTGATGGATGAGTGTGAGTGTGTGTCTGTGTGTGTGTCTGTGTGTGTGTCTGTGTGTCTGTGTGTGTGTGTGTTCCGGTAGAGGGTTAAAGAATGTACAGATCTGAGGTTCAGGCAGATTTACTGTTTCATCGTGTTTGCAGACAGATTGTTAAAGACAAAGTTTTAAGTAGAATTTGAGAACAGCACGTTTGTTTTTAACACTCGTGCTTTGGATCTGTTTTTTATATGCAGTCTTACCTTTAAATCATTTTTATCACAGCAGAATAACTGACCTTTTAATATTAGATGGCCTTTTACCTTGTTTAAGTGATAGTTCACTTATTAACATTTTGTATGTGAGTGCTGTATAGTTGGTCGTAAGTTTACCATTAATTGAAAATATCTGAATTCTTTTTAGCACAAGCTCAACTGGAGGCAGTCCTGTGCGAAAATCTGAAGAAAAAACAGATACAAAGCGAACTGTCATTAAAACTATGGAAGAATATAATAATGATGATACGGCTCCTCCTGAAGATGTTATTATTATGATTCAGGTTCCTCAGTCCAAATGGGATAAAGATGACTTTGAATCTGAAGAAGAAGATGTTAAATCGACACAGGCTGTGTCAAGCATAGGGAAGCCCACTAGTGTTATAAAGAATGTTAGCACCAAGCCATCAAATACAGTCAAGTATACTGAAAAAGAAAGTGAGTCCTCAGAGAAGGTTCAGAAACTCACCAAGGAAGTGAGCCATGAAATGATGCTGCAGGAGGTTAAAAGTTCGAAAAACTCCACATCTAGTGAAAAAGGGAAAACCAAAGATCGAGATCATCTGCTGTTGGAGAAGGAAAATTCTGAAAAGAGAAAGAGCAGCACTCAATCAGAGAAAGAGAGTAGTTTGGAACGTCTGAATGAACAAGGAAGCTTTCGGAGTCTGCCTCAGTCTTCCAAGGAGGCTAGAACTTCAGATAAGCATGATTCTGTTCGAGGTTCTGCCAATAAAGACTTCACTCCCAATAGAGACAAAAAACCTGACTATGACAACAGAGATTATTCAAGCTCCAAGCGGAGAGATGAAAGGAATGAGTCAACAAGAAGAAAAGACTCTCCTCCTCGAAATAAAGATTCTGCATCAGGACAGAAAACTAAAACAAGAGATGAGAGAGATTTGACTAAGAAGGGCACAGGAGATTCCAAAAAAAGTAATTTAAGCCCCTCAAGAGACAGAAAACCTCACGATCACAAAGCCACCACATATGAAACTAAACGCTCAAGTGAAGAGACAAAATCGGTAGAGAAAACGCCATGTAAGGAGCGTGAGAAGCACATATCAGAAGCAAGGAGCAGTAAAGAGTCCAGTGGCAGTAAGTCACTGTATGGCCTTAACCCACCAGACTCTCAGATTGAAAAAGAGCAAGTCAGTGGGCAAATGGACAAGAATGCTGTCAAGCCTAAGCCCCAGGTAAGCCACTCCTCCCGACTCTCCTCTGACTTAACTAGAGAAACCGATGAAGCTGCTTTCGAACCAGACTATAATGAAAGTGACAGTGAGAGTAACCTGTCTGTCAAAGAAGAGGAAGCGGCAGGAAAAGCGTCCAAGGAACTGAAAGAAAAAGCAGTGGAGAAAGCAAAGGAGAGCCTGGAGGCAGCCGCAGCTGGCCCAGTGGGCCTGACCAGGAGTCAGAGTCAGAGCAGTCCTAGCGCCAGTCCCAGTCGGAGTCACAGCCCTTCCGGAAGCCAAACTCGAAGCCACAGTAGCAGTGCCAGCTCAGCAGAAAGTCAGGACAGCAAGAAGAAGAAGAAAAAGAAAGAAAAGAAAAAGCACAAGAAACATAAAAAACATAAGAAGCATAAGAAGCATGCGGTCACTGAAGTCGAATTGGAAAAAAGCCAAAAACACAAACACAAGAAAAAGAAGTCCAAGAAGAACAAAGATAAAGAAAAGGAGAAGGAGAAAGATGACCAAAAAGTGAAATCTGTCACAGTGTGAAAAGGACAGATTTTAAAACAAATTGACTTAATTCCTAAGTCATCTGTATTAAATTTTGTTATAATGTAAAGAGATTGAAGCCTTGTAAATAATGACATGGAAGACCCTGTGCTGCACTTAAACTATTGCTGCTTGATTATTTGATTTTTACATCAGAGCTTTATAACACGAACTTTTGTACAGAATTGTGAGTTGTGACCATGTAACATGAGCGGTTTTGCTAGGGCCTATTATTTTTAACCACCATTAATGAGTTGGGGTGGAGTTTACTGTACTGTGAAATTTTCACATTTGAATTTTTTTAATTGCCTGGCAGAAGCTGATATCAGTTCTAAAATATCAGCAGAATGATTTGCTGAATTCATTACAACCCCGTTATGTCACTTTTTGATTACAATAAAAGTTTTCAGTAAACTTTTCAAATGTTGAATGTTTGCGTCATTTGAAGAAAGTGGCATCGTGCCTGTTCCTCCCTCTGTTTTCTTATTTAAAATTTCTCTGAGTCAGGTTGAACTGTGAATGTACCCAAATGCCAAAGTAAACAAGAAAGATTTCCTTGGTCCGCTAATGATGGCTGGCCAGATGCAAGAAGTCAGGATTAATGGGTCTTGACTATAGTAATAAAGAATTTGACACTGCATATTGGAGATGAGGAGTTACAACCTGTTTATAGACACGTCCTCACTTTCTTGAAACCCTGGTAGATGAATATTAGGTCCCTTAGTAAACTAGCCCGTTCCAGTGCCTCACCACCACAGAGCTTCTGTGCCCTGCCACTGGTTACAGTGAGCAGTAACAGTTCCAGAAACACTAGATAAGACTGGGATGGGTTTCTTTTGTCAACTGTAGTTCAGGAAGTATTCTCTAGACAATAATAAGCTCCCAAAAGGATTTAGGGACAAGGATAAGGGTGATACTTTGGAACCACGGTGATATAAAAAGGGATTTTAAAAAAGGTTGGCTAGATGATGGAGCTCAGTAAGTTGAGTCTCGCAACACAAGAATAAAATGGGGTGCACCCTGAGGTCCCCACTAAAAAACCTCAATTGATGGTCCAGTGGTTTCGGGGTTCCTCTGGGAGAATGGCCCCTCGCCCTGATGCTGCCCTTGACCATAAATCATAACGAAGGTCCACGCTTCGGACAGGAATGTATTGGACTTGGCGATGCAGAGTGACCGTGTATTGGATGCACTTTATTGTTCTATACATCTATAGGATGTCATCCTGCTGACCTCTGGCTGGAGGAAGGAGAGTGGGTGAAGAGGAGGGAAAAAAGAGGCTGTTGGGAGAAGGAGACCTGTATGGAGCAGGGAGAGCAGTGGAAGCTGCTTATAGGTGGGTATGTAAATTTATACGGGAATGTACATTTTCACTCAGTTATATTAAATAAAAAATTAAAAAAAAAAAAGGTTGGCTAGAGAGGGTAATGACCAGTTCTAGTCTGGTGTGGATCCTGCAGTACTGTGGCAGGAGGCGTGAGCTCCGGTGGCAGAGGAGATACTTGTGAGAAGCAGCTGCTGTTACGCTCTGCCTCTTGGATCTGAGTCAGGATTTTCTGGGTAGGATGTGTGTGTAGTACTGTATGTCCTTGTCAGTACTCAGTTTTCAGTATGTGTAAACCTTTCAGGAATTTGTGTTTTAAGCAACATTTAATATTTAGAAGTATTAAGTGATAAGTCTTTATAGGTGATCCACAAATACTGTAAACATGAAAACTTCAGAAATAAGTTAAATTTGCAAAATGCTCTTTTAAATGAAACCAACTTTAAATGGCTCGACTTTTCACAATTTTTAAATCACATTTATTACCAAACACCTTTAGCTAGCTAGGGATGGGCGGGCTGTTCTAACCACTCCCACCAAACCCCCAACCAGTATGCAGCAACTTCAATTTCTAGATAATCTGGCAAGACTACTGTCTTACCGAAAAAGCTCATTGCTGTCAACTGGATTCTGCCTCAGTGACCCTATAGGACAGAGTGGAACTGCTCCATAGGGTTTCCAAGGAGCACCTGGTGGGCTCCAGCTGCCAACCTCTGGGTTAGCAACCGTAGCACTAAACCACTAAACCACCAGGGTTTCCATTCTTAATTACTGGGACCCAAACTCCGGATGATAATCGTCCACTTTTTGTTGGCTTGAGCACCCAGAATGGACACAGTGGTTCCATCGTCTGAGTGCAGTTGTCTAGGCTCGTCGTTACTGAACTTCAGGCTTGACTGACCTTTGGGTCCACTCCTGTGACCGTCACCTGCAGTTACTCGTCATCTGATCCTTCTGGTTTTCCTGTTCCCTATTCCATCCATAGCCTGGTCCGGTTTCCTCCTGTGTTGACCGTACATAGGCCCCTGATACTTGCAACTCATCCTCTTCTTTCCTGCTGTCACCTTACTCTCGATAACAGTACCCCATTATTTCAACCATGTACTAACGTTCCCAGGGGCTTTTGCCCCTTCCCTGTCTTGCTGCGCCTAAATAATTGACCTCTGACCCTTGATCAGGGTGCTGGCCACTGAAAATACAGGCGTGAAAGAAAAAAAGGGACCTGTGTACCAGGCTGTATGCTGTGTAGCTTGCATGTTATTTAATCCTTAAAAATCCCCGTGGCTTTGGATACATGAAACTACTTTAAGCAGGAAACGCAGTTGCTTATGAAGATTTAGTCCAACCTTGGCTACTCAAGATAGTGTCTAACTGACGCGGTCTGCCACGCGGTGGGATCAGGAGACCAAAACAAACCCTGGCCATGTCCTGTGTCTCTTGCACTGGGCTGTGTTTTCTCTGCTAGAATTTCCCTCTCCCTTGCCTGCCTGGTAATTTCCTGCTCATTTTTGGAGCATTAGCTCGCCTGTGAGTTACTCTCTCCCAGTGCCCGCGTGCCACCCACACCCCACCTCCCATACATACCCAAGGTGCAATAGCATCACTGTGCTGGAGTAACACTTTCTAAATTGTACGTCGATGGGCTGTGTTTGTTTGACTCCCTCGCCAGACTGAGCTCTTCAAGAGGAGTGTGCGTGTTTCACTTCAGAAGCTGAACTAGGCTTTCCATATAGTAGCTAATTGTTTGAATTAATAAAATAACTTTGTAAAGTAGCCTTGTGGTTAAGTTTTGCTAAGCAAAATGCTCACCTGTGCAGTGGTCAAAGGAGTATGTGCAGAAACCTGTGAAAGCAAATGTCGTGGACAACAGTGATGTGACAAGATTTTTTTTTAAGGGAGCAAATGTTTTTCAGTAACCAAAAGATCAGGAGTTCAAATCCACCAGGCACTCCTTGGAAACTGTGGGGTGGGCAGTTCTGCTCTGACCTATAGGGTTGCTATGGGTTGGAATGAACAGTGAGTTTGGGTTTTATATAGATTTGAGAGAGAGCATCCTAGCTGCTTCAGTGTGCCAAAAATACTCTTTTGTTACAGTCACACTTAAAAATAATTCCTTGGCTAGTCTCACTGGCCAGCTGAAGGAAGCAAAACCTCCTCCAAAAGATTCAGGCCAGGGATTTCAGAGTAAAAAACTAGTTAGTTAAAGGCTTGCTCGTCCTGATTGGTAGGAAGTCTCTCTACTTTGGCCTTGTCCACTTTTTTCTCACTAGTTCCTTTAATTCCCCCAACATGTCCGTTTTATCATACTTTGGACATGTTGTTAGGAGGGCTAAACCCCTGGAGAAGGACATGATGCTTAGTAAAGCAGAAGGTCAGTGAAAAAGAGGGCCCTCAACAAGACGGACTGACAGTGGCTGCAACAGTGGGCTTAAAGCGTGACAGCGACTGTGGGCATGGCACAGGACAGCGCAGTGTTCTGTTCTGTGGTGCGTGGGGTCGTTCTACAGTGGGAGCCAATTCGCTGGCACCTGACAACAGCCCCTTCAGTGTACGCTGTTTCTGTAGTGTAGAACTGGATACAACAAAACCTCTGATTGGAAACATGCTCTTCTCTGAGCCCTCTTTACACCACTCCCCATTAAGCTAGCTATGGAGGACCTCTTAACATACACACACGCACACATATATATAAGTGTGTATGTGTACAGACTCCTGGTGGCCCAGTGGCTAAGACCTCAGCTTTTAGCTAAAAGTTGGTAGTTGAAAACCTTGTAGGGCAGGGCTTTTTATGTGTCATAAACACAGCCACTTGATGGTTTTTTAAAAAACCAGGAATTTTCAGTCAAATGATGATGAAAGAATAGAATAAGCCATTTAAATCCTTAATGCAAAGTAAAGTGGAGTTGCTATATGTGCATACAGAATTGACATGCTAATATGCAAACAAAACGACTAACAGGAATATTCATAGCTTTCAAGTGACTTTCAGTAATATAAAGTGTTAACAGCTTACTGAGGTTCTTTGTTACCAACCTTTGAGATTATTTTTAGGATCATGTTCAAAGGATTTTTTTTTTTTAATGTGTGGTTGGAAAACAAAGTATGGCTAATTTTTTTAGACTCTTTTATTAAACTTAATAGAAGGTGAACAGTGATCGTATGTTAAAGCTAAGACCAGCCGGATTCTTGTTTTTCTACTTTGAAATGTTGCTGTTCACTAATTCATTAGATGAAGTTGACTTGGCTAAGATGAATCTTTTCTGGTTTTGCTGACCATTTCTAATGTCTTTAGTGATAAAAAGTATCAATCAAGGATGGAAGTACATTGAGAATTCAAAAGAAACTCTTCTTTGATAGGAACAGTAACAGCTTAATTTTGAACAAATATTCAACTGTTTTAACCTATGCTTAGTGTCATAAATGAAGCTGGTGGATTTAATTCTTTTTCGTGTCTTTAAAATTAACAAAAGCATATGATAATGTAGGAGGAAATTACATCTGGGTTAGAAATAAGGGAAGGAGATGGAAAGGCAGATACAGCCATATATGTGGAATCATTGCTACATGATACACATTTTAAAAAATTACAAAGAAGAACAAAACGGACACCCAGGGCAGACTCACAACTTTCTTTCTTGAAAAAGTAGGCAAATGCTTGAGAAGTAAAAATAGGAGACCTTGGGTATTATGAACATCTCGTAACCTGTAGAGACAAAAGTGGATCCTGGAACAAACGAGGAATGTTGTCTTTCTCTCTCAAGTTGCTTTAGCCTCTGCAAATTGTGTGACAAATTGCACAGAAAACCAACCCACATCAAACTCACTGCCATCATGTATCCCAACTCATAGCAACCCTAGAGCTAGACTAGGACTGCCCCAGAGAGTTTCCAAGGAGTGCCTGATGGATTTGAACCTCCGACCTTCTGGTTAGTGCTACGGCTGTACAGAAAACAAAAGAAAACCCACTGCTATCGAGTCTATTCTGACAGTGAACCTGTAGGACAGAGTAGAACTGCCCCATAGAGTTTCCAAGGAGCACCTGGCCAATTTGAACGGCTAACCTTTTGGTTAGCAGCCATAGTGCCTAACCACTATGCCATCAGGGATACATAGAGGTGACATGAAGTATAGGCTACAACATTGATGGGCTAGCAGAAGATTGTATCCAAAAGGGCTTTGATACAGATGGTCTAAAATCCAGGAAGGAGGCCAGGTTCAGGCTTCATTCTTCTGGGCATTGCAGAAGGAAAAAAAAAAAGTGTGCAATTTTCAAAGCAGTCTCATGATGGTGCTAGAACAGGAAGTGAGCACAACTCCAGGAATTGGCCCAAACATACAAGTATTTCATATATAACGATTTGAGCAAATAAATGTGAAAAGGATAGAGTTTTCCAAGAAACAGCTTTGAGAGAACTGGATAACCAGGTGGAGGAAAAATTTTTTTACATCTTTTTCTAAAATTTTAGATGGGTTAAGTATTTTTTTTAATGCAAATTAAATTTTATTACATAATGTAAGTGTGTCGGGCAGTTTTTCTTTACTAGGCTTCTAGGGTCACTGCCTCTTTAACAGGTTAGGTCTTTATTTTTTCAAACCAGCCAGTCAGCTGGAAACCCAGAATCTCCTCCAATACTTTTCCAATGATTTTAGTCAGGTGTTTTCTTTTGGTTTGCTCCTTTGTGATTTCCTGATGTCTATTACTGGTGCTGACTCTTCTAATCTTGACCTTCCACTCTGGGACAGTCTCTACATCAATGTAATGACATTTCTTCCCTATTTTTCCAGAACATTCTCTCATTTTCCAGTGCACAACCTCATCGCTTCCTTCCTGTCCTATACCATAGGCTCTTCTTCGTCTTCTGAGGTGTTTTCCTGAACCCAATAGGAATTCTGAGATGAATTAGGCCATTAGGGGGCAGAAGAAGCTGCAGTTCGTTCTTTAACATAGCAATCCTTTTTCTCTCTGTAATTTTTTAAAATTATAAACAACACAGAAACACAAATGGTCAATAAACATTTTAAAATGTTCATTGTCAGTGGCAACAAAACAAAAATGCCAATAAAATGAACAAAAGATTGCACTACCTTCACACACTCAGTGTTTCCTGAAAGTCCAAAACCAACCTCATGTTCCACTCCCTCATCATCTTAACATTTCCACCAGGCTACACAACCTAGTCATTTAGTGCTGCTATAACAGAAATACCACAGGGAACGGCCTTAATAAAGAGAGTTTATTCTCTCTCAGTCCAATAAGCAAGAAGTCTGAATTCAGGGTACCAGCTCCAGGAGAAGGCTTTCTCCCTCAGTCAACTCACGAGGGTAGCCCTTGTGGTGCGTCAGTCTTTCCTAGGTCTAGGAGCATTTCAGCATGCGAACCTCAAGTCCAAAGGACACGCTCTGCCCCAGCACGGGTTTCTTGAGGTTCTCATGTCTCTCTGCTCACTTCTTTTCTTTTTGTATCTCAGAAGAGATTGGCTTAAGACACTATCCAATCTTGTAGACATAATCATTATAACTGCCATTGATTCATCTTATTCAGTCATGTTGTGAGGTGCCGTCGGGTCGGTTCCGACTCATAGCAACCCTATACACAACAGAATGAAACCCTGCCTGGTCTTGCACCGTGTCCACAATCGTTTTCATGTTTACGCTCGTTGTTGCGGCCACTGTGTCAATCCATCTCATCGAGGGTCTTCCTCTTTTCCACTGACCCTCCACTCTACCAAACATGATGTCCTTCTCCACGAACTGATCCCGCCTGACCATGTCCAAAGTATGTAAGATGCAGTTCTGCCATCTTTGCTTCCAAAGAGCACTCTGGTTGTGCTTCTTCCAGAACAGTTCTGTTTGTTCTTTTGGCAGTCCAGGATACATTCAACATTCTTCTCCAATACTACAGTTCAAAGGCATCAATTCTTCTCCTGTCTTCTTTGTTTATTGTCTAGCTTTTGCATACATAGGATGTGATTGGGAATACCATGGTGTCTTAGTCACCCAGTGCTGTTCTAATACAGATGCCACAAGTGGATGGCTTTAACAAAGGAAAGCTTTTCCTTACACAGTCCGGTAGGCTACAAGTCCAAATGCAGGGTGTCTCCTCCAGAGAAGGCATTCCCTTTGTTAGCTCTGGAGGAAAGTCCTTTTGTTGTATCAGTCTTTGGCTGGGGAGCATCTTGGCACAAGAACCTCAGGTCTGAAGGACACACTCTTCTCCCATTGCTGCTTGCTTCATGGTGTGAGGTTCACAACTCTCTGCTTGCTTCCCTTTCCTTTTATCCCACAAGGGATAAAAGGTGATGCAAGTCACACTCCAGGGAAACTTCCTTCACATTGGAGCAGGAAAGTGACCTTGGGAAGGGACTTACAGTCTCACCCTAATGCTCTCCAATATAATCCACTCTGTTAACCACACAGAGAGATTAGGATTTACAGCATCAGAAAATCACAAAATGGAGGGCAATCACAGAATACAGGGAATCCTGGCCCTGTCAAATTACTACCCATATTTTGGGGAGTACAGAATTCAATCCATGACACTTGGCTTGGGTCAGGCACACTTTAGTCTTCAAGGCAACGGTATTTTTCAAGACTTTAAAGAGATCCTTTGCATCAGATTTTCCCAGTGCAATGCATCTTTTGATTTCTTGACTGCTTGTTCAGTCATAGTGATAGAATTTCCAACACATAGGAAATTCTCATCAAAAGACAGAACAGTGGATGATCACACAATACTAGCAATCACAGCCCAAACAAGTTGATACACACATTTTGGCAGGCACATAATTCAATCCTTGACAATATGCCCATGGTAGTTAAGTTTTTCATTAAGTTTGACCAAATCATGATACATATTCTCCATTTGCAGGTTTTCATTTTTATTTCTAACAAAGTAGCACATAGCTTACAGAATCTGGAAGTTTTTCAAGACTTAAAAAACTTCTGTCTGCTGTCCTAACCCATCTCACCAACTCCAGTTTTTCAGAGGAAACCAATTTCAATTCTTTGCTAGTTGTTTCTTTACAAAACAAAACAAACAAAAAAATTCATCTATATAAACAACATAGTTTTGTGGTTTATTGTATGTGTTAACATGAGTAGGTTATGGTTCTTGGTGCTTTGGCTGATACTGGACTGGTTACTGTTCCATACTGCACTGTAACAGCCTTCCATTCTGTGACCTGATGTAAGACACCAATCAGTTCAATGGAGAGCTTCCTTGGCGAATACATATGGTTTGCCTCCAGAACATAAATGAACATACAAGTGAATATTCAGGCAATGTTCTTACTTTTCTTGACCTGGCAGTCCAAATCAGCTGACCTCCAGGTCTGGGCATAAACCTACAGAAGTCTGTGGCCTGCTCCCTGACCTGGAGATTTGGGGTTTGCCAACCCCCACAATTCTCTGAGCCAACAGAGGTCTCTAGCCCGCTACCTGACCTATGGATTTGAGATCTGCCAGCCTCTACATTTGTGCAAGCCACTTGCTTGAAGTAAATCCCTCTATCTAGCTATCTCACTGGTTTTACTCTTGTAGAAAATGCAAAGTAAGACACATCCCCTTGTTCATTTCTTGATTTTTTTCAGTTTGAGGGACTGGAATAGGTAGAGTAAAATAAACGGCTGCATCTTGAATGTAATATGCACCATGTTGTTTCTTTGTACATCTTCTCCAGCATGAGTCCATTGTTTCCTTTAGTTTCTGTCAAGGTGAAGGACTAATCTATGATCTCTTTATGACTCCGGAAAAATAAGTGATAATAGTCTAAAAACCATAAAAGACAAACAGAAGAATCTGCCTTGTGACTAGCCACTTATATGATGGCCAGACCACCTCTGGGCCCCAAATACCAGTTAAGATAACAATACCTCTGTGATGTGATCACTGTGACCACCTAAAGATGAATTAACATTCCACAAATTCCTAGACTTCGTAAAACATTATTCCCTTTTTTAATAAAACCTCCAGCTGGTCTCCATTTTGGGGAGATAGACTTTGGAGGAATCCATCCTCTCTTTCTCCTTGTATACCAGGACATGATAAAACGTCTTGCTTTTCATCTCACTCGTCTCAAAGATTGGCTATTTGTGGCAGGTGGCACAAATACTACTTGAGTTTGTGGTAATAGTACTAGTTACTACTGACTTTCTAGAATGAAGACAAAGATTTAGGCCCCTACTCCCTCATACCTCACACATATCTACCTTCTCCTATCTTCCAAATAAAGCTTTACAATTAGGTTAAATTAAAACATGTACTATAAACATTCTGGTTAGTGGCCAAGAGCTTAACCACTGCACCACTCCTTAAAATGACATATAGATTCAATACAACATCTACCAAAACCCTAATGATGCTTTTCACAAAAATAGGGGGAAAAGAAAGAAAAAACCCACTGCATTGACTCACAGTCACCATATAGGACAGAGTAAGACTGCCGCCACAGAGTTTCCAAGCAGCACCCGGTGGGTTTGAACTGATGACCTCTTAGTTAGCAGCCATAGCTCTTAACCACTACACCACCAAAGTAACACATCCTAAAATTCATATGGAATTTCAAAGGTTTCCGAATAGCCAAAATGACACTGAAAAAGAACATGTTGGACAATTCACACTTTCTGATTTCAGAATTTATCATAAAAACTACTGTAATTAAAACAGTGTAGTACTGCTATAAAGGATGGACACGGATCAACAGGATAGAGTAAAATCAATACCAGCTGCTAACCAAAAGGTCAGCAGTTCAAACCCACCAGCAGCTCTACCAGAGAAGGTGTAGCAGTCTGCTTCCATAAAGATTATACAGCCTTAAAAACCCTATTGGGCAGATAAACTCTGTCCTGTAGACTCACTAAGAGTCAGACTAGACTTGATAGCAATGACTTTGGTTTTCCAACTTCTTAACCCACTATCCTCCTGTTCTCACCCTTCAGATTCCACGGAAGCTGTTTTCCAAAGCCACTGACGACCAGGACGCAAGTGCCAGATTCCATGGACACTTTCAGTTTGGATGTGTTCAACCACAAGTAATAAAATACCTGACTTAAAGAAACTTACTGTATTTTTAGGCAAATATACACAGCGTCTACATCTGTTGGCCAACCACCTCTCTCAAGGTATTTGCATAAGTGCACCTATCCCAATTCTTTTTACACACTGCTGTAGAAAAGTTACCGTAGTGTGCTTAGGAAAATACCTCATGGGGGGATGGCACAGCTGGCAAACAAACATGGCAGGCACTGATGATTTCATAGTAACGCAGTACACCATGACCAAAAACGAATCAGCTGCTGCTGAGTCAGTTCCAACTCACGGCAGCCCTGTGTGTGTCAGGCTAGCACTGTGCTTTTACGGTGTAAAGGCTTTAAAGGGCTTTCATGGGTGTAAGCTTTTGGAAACAGATCACCAGGCCTTTCTTTGGGAGGACCTCTGGGTGGGTTTTAACTCCCAACCTTTTGGTTAGCTGTCAAGTGCTTATGCCATTTGCACTACCCAGGGACTCCAAGGATTAAACCATACAAACACATTATTTTTCTCTGAGACAACAGGTCCTGGGGTCAGTTTGGCAACTCAGTTCCAGCAAGGACTTCCTTCTGGAAGAAGGAAGCCGGTATCCTCAGTAAGCCACTGATGATTTCCGTGTTGCATGATGGTTGCTTTCCAGGACCACAACAAAGCAGGAAAAAGGTGGCCACCAAGAAAAGGACCTTTTTCTTTTAGGCCTCTCTTTTTCTAGAGGCTCCAAGCAGACAAGCTCATCACTCTTCTTGCAAGAGCTGCAGCACACCTACGCCTTGAAGCAATCCCTGGCATGGTAGAATAGTCAGTCTTGGGGTGGAAACATTCTGTTGGAACAATAATGGGGTTCTGTTGGCAAGGAATGTGAGTTATTGAAATGTGCAAGTCAAGACCTCTGTCCTGAAGTGCATGCTGTTCAGGGGAGGCAACAAAAACGCAGACGTATGGGGACGAATTATCACACAAACACAGTAAGCACAAGCTTAATTGCACTTACTTACCAATTTGTTGATGCAGTCTGTTTTAGTCAGCTAGGGTGCTCTAACAGAAATACCACAGAGTCGATGGCTTTAACAAAGGAAGGTTTATTCTTACACAGTCTGGTAAGCTACAAGTCCAAATTCAGGGGCTCCAAGGGAAGGCTTTCCTCTTGTCGGCTCTGGAGGAAACTCTGGTATTACATCAGTCTTTGTCCAGGGAGAGTCTTGGCGCTGGAACCTCAGGTCTCAGGGACGTGTTCTTCTCCCAGTCTTGCTTGCTTGATGGTGTGAGGTTCCCAGTTCTCTTTTATCTCTTGTAGGATGAAAGGATTAAGAGTGGGGCAAGCCATACTTCAGGGAAACTCCCTTTACAGTGGAGCAGGGAGGTGACCTTATAAGCAGATTTACAGTCCCACCCTAATCCTTTAACACACAGCACAGCAAAATCACAAAATGCAGGACAATTGTAGAATACAGGGAATCATGGCCCAGGCAAATGGCTACACATATTTTTGGGGGGACACAATTCAATCCATGACATATTCTATTTCATTTTCTTTTTTTTTTTAATGGTTGAACACTAATGACTGAAGCCCAGATGAGTTGTCGAGTGATATCAAGGACATGGTTGCACATTATAGATGACATTGAGAAGAATGGGAATTCCAGAACACATAATTGTGCTCATCAAAAACGTGTACTTAAACCACGAGAACGGTGTGTGTCAGGGCTGTGTCTTTTCACCGTATCTGCTCAATCTGTACGCTCAGCGAATAGTCTGAGAAGCGGGACTATACGAAGAAAGTGGCATCAAGATTGGAGTAAGACTCTGCGACAAACCGCAAATGCAGTTTGGTGGCCGCGTTTTTCCTACTTCGATGTGCTCCTGGAACGCAGATGACATAACGTTGCTTGCTGAAAGTGAAGAGGACTTGACGCTCTTACTGATGAAGATCAAAGACCACAGTCTTCCTTAAGGATTACATGTCAACATGAAGACAAAAATGCTCACCACGAGATCAGTAAGGAACTTCATGACTGTCATGGATTGAATTGTGTCAACCCAAAATATGTGTTGCCATGTGGCTGGGCCATGATTCCCAATATTTTGTGACTGTCCTCCATCTTGTGATTTTCCTGTGCTGTATGTGAAAGGATTCAAGTGGGACTATAAATCCCTTCATAGGATCACCTTCCTGCCCCACTGTAAAGGGAGTTTCCCTGAAGTATGGCTTGCCCCACCCTTAATCCTTTCATCCTACAAGAGAGAAAAGGAAAGAGAAGCAGGCAGAGAACTGGGAACCTCACACCATCAAGCAAGCAACACTGGGAGAAGAACACGTCCCTGAGACCTGAGGTTCCTGTGCCAAGACTCTCCCTGGACAAAGACTGATGCAATACCTGACTTTCCTCCAGAGCCGACAAGGGGGAAAAGCCTTCCCCTGGAGCGGACATCCTGAATTCAGACTTGTAGCCTACTGGACTGTGTAAGAATAAACTTTCCTTCTTTAAAGCCATCCACTTGTGGTATTTCTGTTAGAGCAGCACTAGCCGGCTACAAACAGTGGTGAATGGAGAAAGGCTGAAGGTTGTGATGGATTTCACTTTCCTTGGATCCACAGTCAACACTTAACGGAAGCAGCAGTCAAGAATCAAAAGATGCATTGCACTGGGCAAATCTGCCACAAAAGATCTCTTGAAAGTGTTAAAAAGTGAAGATGTCACTTTCAGAATTAAGGTATGCCTGACCCAAACCATAGTATTTTTAGTCATCTCATATACATGTGAATGCTAGACAATGAATAAGAAAGACCAAAGAAGAATCCATGCCTTTGAGCCCTTGAACTATCATGTTGGCAAAGAATATTGAATATACCATTAACTGCCAAAAGAATGAACAAATCTGTCTTGGAAGAAGTATGGCCAGAACGTTCCTTAGAGGCAAGGATGACAAGACTTCATCTTACATACTTTGGACATGTTGTCAGGAGGGACCAGAGGCAGAAGGACATCGTGTCTGGTAAAGTAGAGAGCCAGCCTAAGAAAGGAAGACCCTCAAAGAGATGGATTGACACAGCGGCTACAACAGTGGGTTCAAGCATAACAAGGACTGGTGAGGACGAGGCAGCTTTTTGTTACATTGTCCATAGTGCTGCTGTGAGTTAGAACCCACTAGATGGCACGTGTAACAACAAGAACACTAATCTGTAGGGCACAGTGTCACTCAGTGCATCACACGCTATCAAGAAGACACAACTAAGCGCATGCAACCCTTGCTTATTGCTTATCGGCCCCTGGGTGAAACCGCGCACTGCAGATGAGAAAGTAAACTCAGTCAAGCCTGTGCGTACTTTGTTTACCATGTTTACTGGTTAATCTGCCCTGAAACAAATGCAGATTTCATGGCTGCACAGACTCAAGTGTGCAAAAGTATAAATCTTCTGTTTGTCTGCCCCCAAACCTAATTTCTACTCTAAGACCCCATTCTGTCCCACCTAGAAAACTTCTGTGTAGCCTCAATCATGAGTACTAGTTAGTACTCAGACACTAATTAACTATGTCTGCCGCAGACACCCCGGCTGATTGTCCAGGACTGTACAAGATAAATCTGATCTGCAACAGGCCCTTTCACTCCGGTGAGTCTGCTCCCACAGCACATTCCTCCTTCGAGCGGGCAGACCTCAGACATCCTAAGGTCTCTCTCTAAGCAAAGTGGGTCCCTGCAACTTCCTTGTTGATTCAAGTTAGTGTCTGGGCTTAGTATCAACCACCTAGGGAGGAAGACGAGGGTAAGGAGGGGCAAACCTTTCATTTGACTTTTAAAAGTCTGAGGTATAAAAGAATTACCCAGGTAACTGAGTCTGAAAGTGACTAGATTAAGTTTACTGTATGGGGCAGCATGGGGTCCAGAGAGAGGGTGACAGGTAGGAGTGAAGCTGAAGTGTGGAAACACAGAGGATCTCCGTGTCTGCCTATCTGAGCCCCAGGGGCGGGGATCCGCGGCACCAGTTGATGTGTTTTCAGCTGCCTCTCATACACACTGTGTAGCTCAAGGACAGAAATCTTGCCTCACATGGTTCTTCAACACCTCTTCCCCCTTCCTCTGCCTTCTCCACCCTAGCACAAGACCTGGGACGGTGCATCCCAGGAACATCCTCTACAAAGATGTCTGTTAATTGTTCCTTGTTTGGGTGGATGAATAAATGAGCGAACGAGGTTACCGAAATGGAGGGAAGCAAGCCCAAATGATTTTTAAACCGATCCATTTAACTGTACCCTAAGGAAGGACGAAAAACATAGAAATGCGTGCAGACACTTATGTACATGTTCACACACGTATGTACCCGTACACACAACGAAGAGGGAGGGAAAAATCTCTGCAGACAGAGTAGAGCTATGTTTCCTTAAGTAAGGAGGAGACAGCCTAATCAGAGACCAGAGGGGCCCCACCTGACTCCTATTGCAACTGGGGAGGTGGGGGGTGGAGGTGGGGAGTAGGTAGGTTGGGAGTGGACGTAGGGGTGGGCGGGGTGGGTGTAGGGGTGGACTAGAAGGGTCAGCTGGAGCCCTCTACCCATCTCCTTTCTATCCGGTTTCCCCACTTCCATCCCGCTGCCCTAAGAACGTGGAAGCTGTGGCGAGGGGAGGCAGCCGAGCTTTCCAGAACGAGGCAGGATGGTGTGAGCTCAGACGCCCCGCAATAGCTGGAGCGACGCTGGCGACACTTGAGTTATTCACAAAGGCTAGAATTCAAATGAGGCTGGCGCCGCTCCAAGTCGCAGTAGCTGAGGAGGAGAGAGAAAGCCGTATTAACTACGCATCAAGATTTTAGTGTCGCGTGAGCTCGAAGGGGGTCTCTGTCCGCATCCCACGCTCCATCACGGAATTTTAGAGGCAAGGGGCTCCCCCAGGTGCACTTTTTCCGTCAGTCTGGAAGCAGGAGGTGGGGGTGGGGGCTGGAGTTAGGCAGAACTGTCTCGTCACATGATGGGGGACCTGTATCATGTGATGACTCCGGTGATGTTGGAGGCAGCATGTGACTCCTAGGGCTACGTGGGCTCAAAAACAATTTAAATACAAAAACATAAGCAGGTTCCCCTCCTCTCCTTTGCCTTTTGGTCTGGCTCTCCCTACCCTTGGGCTGGTGCCTGACCGAATGGAAATCCCGTCGCCTGGCAGCCACTGACCTGTCAACGCCGGGTACCTGGGAAGCAGGCCCCTCTGCGGGGGCCCCAGGCGCCCGGCCCGTCCCTGGCCGCCCACTGATTCCCAGCCTGGTAAGTTACCGAGCGCTTGGCGCAATTCTGGGTGGCGCTGTCCCGACCGGCCTCATTAGCATGCACAGGGCGCCCTGGCTGGGCAGGATGCGCGCACAGTGCCGGCTCAGGGGAGCTGCAGCCCTGGGGCCTGGCGAACAGACGCCGCTGTCCTGAGGACCGAGCTTCTCCTGCGCTCCCAGCCAGTCTGGCCGCCGTCCCCTCTCTCTTCTTGGTGTTAGCTTCCTGGAATCTCTCCTCTCAGTGTCCCTTCCCTTTCCCCTTCGTCCCCTCCACTCTCATTTTTCTTTTTTTTTTAAAGTCACCTCCACTTTCCGTCTGTGGATAGATACCTATATTTTATGGTCTTTTCCTGTCTAAAGCCTGAAAGATCACCTTCAAAGGACTTGGTAGTTGGAAGCGTACTAACTGTCCCTTCAAAGGAACCTGGTGGTACAGTGGTTAAGGGCTCAGCTGTTAACCAAAAGGTCAGCAGTTCGAACCCACCAGCCGCTGCTTGGAAATACTATGGGGTAGTTCTACTCCGCCCTACAGGGCCACGGTGAGTTGAAATCGACTTGATGGTGACAGGTATGGGTCCCTTTGAAAGCGTTGCTTTTCCACTAAGACATGTAGATTGCTTGGTTTCTTGTGTGCGTGTGTGTGTGTGTGTGTGTGTGTGTGTGTGTGTGTGTGCGCTCAGGGTGAATGATATAATTTGTGGGGTCATCACGGCTGTTCCTTAGCTGGATGTCCGCTAACCCCAGGTCCCAGCTCCATTAGAGGACCATCAAGTGATAGGAGGGGTGGTGACAGCAGATGGCAGACGATGCTTTCTGACCCCCGCCCCCATGTCTGACTCTGTGTGGGAGAATGCGTTGCTCAGTGGTTAGGACTCATACAGACGTCACCGGGCATCTCGCAGAGCTGGCTCAGAGTTTGAGGCCACACCTTTGCAGAAAAGGGCAGAGTGTTGACTGGAAAATTGGCCATGGGGAAGCTAAGTGTAAATGGAATCACAGCAATGTCTGTAAGCGACCAAGGAAATAGAGACTGGCTATGTCAGAAGCTGCTCATTGACCATTATGTTGGCATGTTGACATCCATTCAGCAGGAAATAGCTGGCAATTATTGAGCACAACCCGCCCAACAATGCAATTAGTAGGTGCTATTCTTCGAAACCCTGGTGGTGTAGTGGGTTACATGCTACCACTGCTAACCACAAGGTCGGCAGTTTAAATCCACCAGGCGCTCCTTGAATACTCTGGGGGTCAGTTCTACCCTGGCCCCTAGGGTCACCATGAGTCAGATCCGACTCGACGGCACTTGGCTTTGGCTTGGCTATTCTTATGCTCTTTTTAAAGATGGGAAAACTGAGGCAAGAGAGGTCATGTCATTTGCTTAAGGTCACTCAGCTAGTAAGTGGCAGAGCTAAGATTTGAACTCAGACAGTTTATTCTCCAGAGCCTGCACCATTAAGCACTAGAGTAATCTGTCTCCTAAGACAGAGATCCAATAGTTACTAAGTAACAGGTACTATGCAAGACTTGAGGTCATATGACAGCTCATTTTCATGGAGCTTGCAGTTTAGTGGAGAGGGCAGCTATTAAACAGATCATAACACAAGATGATACATTCTTTCAAGATGGGGTATTTGCTATGACAGAAATTTAATATGGTACTATGAGAATACAGGATACCTGGTGGCATAGTTGTTAACTGTCAGAATTGCTCACCAAAAGGCTGGCAGCGCAAATCCTTTAACTACTACTTGGAAACCCTGTGGGGACTGTTCTACTCTGTCCTGTAGGGTTGCTCTGAGTCAGAATGGACTTGATGGCAATGGTTTTTCAATGAGAATATAAGGAGCCCTGGTGCTGCAGTGGTTAAACACTCAGCTACTAACTAAAGTGTCGGTAGTTTGAACCTACTGGCTGCTCTGTGGGAGAAAGATGTGGCAGTCTGCTTCCATAAAGATTACAGCCTTGGGAACCCTATGAAACAGTTCTGTTCTGTCTTACAGTGTCATTATGAGTTGGAATCCACTCGATGGCAATGGGTTTTTGCTTTATGACTTGGAATCAATTTGACGGCAACGTTTTGTTTTTTAGTGGATGAGAATGCATGCAATGTCTGACCAATCTGCAAACTTAATTGTCTTAAGTTCTACATACCTCATTGCTGAATATCTCTACTGTCACTTTCAAAGCACTCCCCTTGGGAAGCTGTGCACCGATGCCAGGTAGCAGCTAGTCCACACTTCAAAGCTATTTTGGAACTCTTTGTGGAATGGCCATTGAGTGTCGTCACACAGTGGCAAGATTCACAAACTTAATTGTGTAGTTGTCTGTGAGGGAGGTTTTAGACAGTAAACAAATAATTGTATTGGAACACCCTCTCTACTCACCTGCCCTTGCTCCTAGTGACTTTTTTCTTTACCCAAAGATAAAGGAAACATTGAAAGGGAGACATCTTGATGGCATTCGGGACGTCCAGGGTAATCCGACAACTCTGATGGCCGTTCCAGAAAAAGAGTTCCGAAACTGCTTTGAAGGGTGGACTAGGTGCTGGCATCAGTGCATAGCTTCCCAAGGGGAGGACTTTGATGGTGACTGTAGTGATATTCAGCAATGAGGTCTGTAGCACTTTAGGATGAGTTCACGAACTTAATTGGCAAGCCTCATTTAACAAGTGACATACTTCAGTGAAAAAGGAGGAAGGATCAGCCAAAGCAGGCCTCTCTGATCATGTAATTTAAGTGGGGACTAACAGAGGACCAAAAGCCAACCACCAAAGAGTCAGGAAGAGCATTCCAGACAGAGGGAACAGCATGTGTGAGGTGGGAAAGGGCTGGGGTCACGTGAGGAGCATCAGGAACGCTGAGGGCTAAACATGGTGTGTCAGCTGGACCACACTAAGAGAAGAAGCTGTTTAGACTCTGTGAGGCTTAGAAAGTCATCATTAACTTTTATTTCATTTCACCATTAATGAGCAACCATTTAAACACTTCAAGTAGGAATGCAGCATGATTTGGTTTGCAGTATGGAAAGACTACTTGCTCAAGAATTATATCTGTTAGTTTTGCTGAATGACAAACCACTCTAAAATGCAGAGGTTTAAAACAACAATCACTTTTAGCTGGTTGTTCTATGAGTGGGTCCTTTCAGTTGAACCATAGGGGCAGTATGTCTGTTCTTGCCCGGGTTCACTCATGTGGCTGGTCAGTTAGCAGTTTAGCTGGGGCCTGGTTGATGGTAGATGGCCTCACTCACTTGTCCAGGAACTGAATTATTCTAAGTGCTGAATATCACTACAGTCACCTTCAAAGTACTTGGGAAGCTATTCACCAGTGGCACCTAGTCCACACTTCAAAGGTATTTTGGAACTCTTTCTGGAGTGGCCGTTGAACACGGTGGCATGGTGGCATGGTGGCATGGTGGCAAGTCTGCGAACTTAATTGTATAGCTGTCTGTGAGGGAGATTTTAGCTAATAAACAAGTAACTGTACTGGAACACTCTTTCTACTCACCTGATCTGGACCCCAATGGCTTTTTTCTTTACCTGAAGATAAAGGAAATACTGAAAGGAAGATGTTTGGATGACATTCAGGACATTGAGGGTAATCCGACAACAACTCTGATGGCCACTCCAGAAAAAAGCGTTCCAAAATTGCCTTGAAGGGTGGACTAGGTGCTGGTGTTGGTGCACAGCTTCCCAGGGGAGTACTTTGAAGGTGACCATAGTGATATTCAGCAAGGAGGTAGGCAGCACTTTTTCTAGGATGAGTTCGTGAACTTAGTTGTCAGACCTCACATGTGGCTTGTTTGAGAAACAGAAAGGAGATGATTTGATTCAAAGTAATTGCAGTGGAGATGAAGAGTATGGGCAGATTAGAAGGATGTTTTAGAGATGGAGACAAAAAGGCTTACTGAAGGATTAGATTTAGGAGTGAAAGGTAAAGGACACATTAAAGAAAGGACTTCCAGGTCAGCGATACCATTTGCCATGGTGCAAAGACCGGGAGAGAATCAGAGTACTTTTTTTGAGGCAAAAGGGCAGGAAGAAATTACGTGTTTTATACTGAACCCAACTGTATTTGAATTCCATATGAGACATCTAAGAAAATACAAAACAGGCAATGGGATAAGCCCTGTTGGGATGAGCCTAACAGTACAAAACAAAAAGGCAGAGAGGGGCCAAACTGGAACCCCAGGCTGCTCCAAACTCAAGAGAAAGGAGGCACCCATGAAGGAGATGGAGGAGGAGAGAAATAGAACAGGGCATCATGAAGTGCAAATAGAGAATATTTCAGGAGGGCAAAGCAATGATCCAGTGTTGCTGAGACCATGAATAAAATGAGAAAAGAAATATGTCTGTCTGATTGGCAACATGGAAGTAGCCGAAGACTTGGCAAGAGTAATTTTGGTGGAAAGATGAGGGTGGAAACCAGGCTAGAATGAGTCTAGAAATGGTCTAAAGATAAACTGTGAAAAGAACATAGAAACAAGGCAGTATTTAAATATGGATCCAGGTCAGGGAAACTGTCTTCATTTTATTTTGTTTTTCTTTTATTATTATTGTTTTCAATGGGAGCGTCTAGATATGTCAACTACTGGGAGTGGTCAACTTGTGAATCAATGGGCAATAGGACAAGTATTTTTTTACAGGAGGGAATAATGAGAAGAGGCAGCAGATACACGTAAACCCGTGGATTTGGTGTTGAGAGGGTGAGGAATTCCCTGTTAATGTTTATTTTTATTTTTGCAATGAAGTATAAGGCAAGGTCATTGAGTGAGAAGGAGATAACAGGTCTGACAATTAAGTCTGGTAATTAATTGTTCTAAGGGCTACCTACCTCACTGCTGAATATCACTACAATCACCTTCAAAGTATTCCCCTTAGGAACTTATGTACCAACGCCAGTGCCTAGTTCAGCCTTCAAAGCAATTCTGGAACTCTTCCTGGAATGGCCATTGCTCACAGTGGTACAGTAGCAAGTTCACGAACTTAATTGTACAGTTGTCTATGAGGGAGCTTTTAGCCAGTAAACAAATAACTATATTGGAATATTCCCCCACCCACCTGATCTGGTCCCCAGTGACTTTTTTCTTTACCTGAAAATAAAGGAAATACTGAAAGGAAGACATTTGGATGACATTCAGAACACCAATGGTAAAAGAACAACAGCTCTGATGGCCATTCCAGAAAAAGAGTTCCAAAATTGCTTTGAAGGGTGGACTAGGTGCTGGCTGGCATCAGTGCATAGCTTCCCAAGGGGAGTACTTTGAAGGTGACCATAGTGATATTCAGCAACAAGGTATGTAGCACTTTTTCTAGAATGAGTTTACAAATTTAATTGGCCGTCCTCATATGAAGAGGAAAGAGGAGATAGTATAAAATGATCGTGCTAGAGAGGATGAAACAAGTATGCTGCAGAAATGCAGTAGTGTTGCTGGGCAGAGCTGAGTACCTGTGGGGAGCAGAGACTGTGTTTTTAAACTTTTGTGAAACCCTGGTAGCTTAGTGGGTTAAGTTCTGTGTCTGCTGACTAAAAGGTCAGCAGTTTGAATATGCCAGGTGCTCCTTGGAAATGCTGTACAGCAGTTCCAGTGTGTCCTGTAGGGTCACTGTAAGTCAGAATGGACTCAAAGGCAGTGGGTTTGGCTTTCGTTTTTTCCAGGAACGTGAGAATGCTTGGGTGCAAGTACCTGGAGATGGTAGCTTACAATCAGGTTGAGGTTTTGCTGGATAAATGCCTTAAAAAAGCAAAAGGCGAGATACTCGCATTGAAGGGGCTTACAGTGAAATGACTGTGAACATCGTGTGGATCTAAGCTAGCCCAGAAGTGGGACAGAACCTAGAGGAAGTGATGGAGAGTGAATCGGTGGTGAGCTCAGTGACGCAGTGATTATGAAGAGCTGAAAGAATTCAATCTTGGAGGTGGCCTGCTGTCAGGCCTGGTATCAGCAGCTTCAGCATCACCCGGGAACTTGCTAGAAATGCAGACTATCAGCCTCTGCCCTCATCTTCTGAATCTGAGTCTCTGTTTTAATGACAACCTTCCCCTAATTAAAGTTTGAGGAAAACTGATCTAAGTTATGTTATAGCGTAGGGTGGGAAAGGTTGTTGTTCTGGGCAAGGTGAGAAGGCAATAAATCGTCAAGTCCCACGTTTTACTTCCTGTTTTCATTCCTTTCAAAAAAGGTCTTGATTTAGTAAAGGTTTCTCTTTTTTTTTTATTTTAACCCTAGTACTTAGTTTTTATTTATTATGGAAAGCTTTCACATAATAATAAAGAGATCAACAGATTATAAAAGTGAAATTTTTAGTAAAACCCAAATACCACCGTCAGCTTCAACAATTTTGCAATCACAGTTAATCTTGTTTTCTCGAATCCATCACCTACCCAGAACTATTTTAAATCAAATTTTAGACACGAATAACAAAGGTCCACTCTTCGGACACAAATGGATTGGACTTGGTGTGCAGAGTGACCATATATTGGATGCACTTTATGGTTCTATACATCTATAGGATGTCATCCTGCTGACCTCTGGCTGGAGGAAGGAGAGTGGGTGGAGACGAGCGGAAAGGAGGCTGTTGGGAGGATGAGACATGTATGGAGCAGAGAGGAATAGTGTGCTGTCACCGGACAGGGAGAGCACATAGGGAGCTGCATATAGGTGGGCATGTAAATTTATATGGGAATGTACATTTTCACTCAGTCATAATAATAAAAAAAATTAGACATGATATAACTTCATCTATAAATATTTTGTTAAGTACTTCTAAAAGACAGAGACCCACTTTATAAACATGAACACTATCACAACCTTCCAAAAATCAAGAGTAAATCCTTAATATCATCAGATATCCAGTTAGTGTTCACATGTCTGCAATAGACATGTGCCATTTAATGTTCAGCTTTTGTTTGAAGGAATACCCAGACAAGGTACATACATTGCAATTGGTTAGTATATCTCTTAAGTCTTTTATAATCTACAGGTTTCTTTTCTATCTTTCTCTCTCTCTTTTTTTCTATTTGAAATTTTATGTTGAAGAGACAAGGTTGTTTGAGCTCTAGATTTTCCCAAAGTGTGGACTTGGCTGGTTGTTTACCCATATGATGTAGTCCTCTGTCCTTTGCATTCTCTGGGAACTGGCAATTAGATCTAAAGGGAGTTGCTTTTAAGGGGAAAAAAAAATTAAAGTGAAATATATCATACATAAAGCATGTACAAAATGTCAACCACCTTGTACTTTAGAAGCCTTCCAATAGCATCTCTTTCATACTCCCAGAGATAACTTGTATTTGAACTTTTGTAATAATCATTTTTCTGCTTGCTTTATAGTTTTTTCACACCTGTGAGCCTAAGTAATATATTGCATGGTCTTTCCAACTTTTGGTTTGTGTATAAAGATAATCACCCCATGTTATTCTGTGACTTGCTTAGTTTACTCAATATTTTGTGTTTGAGATTCAGCCATGTTTATGTATGTAGCAACATCATTTTCACTGATGTTTAGTCACCCTTGTAAATATGCTACAGTTTATCCATTGTACTATTGATAGGCACTCCCCATTCTCCCATGTTTGGGGATATTGTAAATAACACCACTACAAAAATTCTCATACATGTCTTGTTGTACACAAGAATTTCTCTAGGTTTTTACCTAGAAGTGAAAGTTCGGAGTCATAAAGTACATATAACTTCAACTTAATATGGAAATGCCAAACTTTTTGCTTTTGTTCCCTTCCAGTCCTTGTGCTTTTAAATTTCTGTTTCTTGTCTCATGGTACTAGCTAAGACTTCTAATATAATACAAGAGAAATGGTGAGTAATTATCCTTGTCTTATTCTGATCTCAAAGAGAAAGCTTTCAATATTACACTATTAGGTAACATGTTTGCTGAAAGTTTTTTTTTTTTTTTTTTTAAGTTTCACTGCCTTATCAGAAAAAGAAAATTTCCCTCTATTTCACCTTTACTTTAGGCTTTTTTTTTTTTAAAGAATGTGTTTTGAATTTTGTAAAATACTTTTCTATGTCTTTTGAGATATCAAAATGATTTTTCTACTTTATTCTTTTAGGGTATGGAATTAAACTGATCCATTTTCAAATGTCAAACCAGTATTACATTCTGCGATCATTCTAATTTGGTAGTGATAATGTAGTATCTTTTATATAACTAGATTTTACCATGCAGTTCTATACAACATACCTAGATTTAAGTTAGTTTATATTTTGTGATTTTTACCCCCGTGTTCATGGGCGAGATGGGCCTGCAATTTTCTTTTCTTGTAATATTCGTCTCAGATTTTGGTAATAAGGGCGTGTTGTACTCATGAAACAAGTCAGAAAGTATTTATTTGTTTTATACTTTCTTAAAGAGGTTTTTAAAGTTTGGTGCTACTTCTTCCTTGAATATTAAGTGTGATGTCCCAGTGAAGCCATCTGGGCCTAGAGTTTTCTTCATGAAAGTTTTCAATTGTGGATTTAATCTCTTTTTTTCATGTGTAAGTTTTGGTAAGTTGTGCTTTTTTCCAGACATCTGTCTACTTCATATAAACTCAAAATTTATTTTCGTATAGTTGCTCATACTGTTACCATTTAGTATCTGTTGAATCAATAGTGATGTCCCCTTTATCTATCTTGTTGTTTTTTTCAGCTTCAGTTTTTGTCAGGGATTTATCACTACTTTTTTCTTAGTTTTTTTAAAGCCAACTCCTGCCTTTATTAATCCCCTTAGTTTTGTGTTGGCTTTTTATTTGATCAATTTCTTAGTTTTATTATTTTCCTTCTTTTAGTTTCTTTGGATTTAATTTGTCATTCTCTTTAAAAGTTTCTTGATATGGATGCTTACATAACTATTATTTCAGCTTTTCTTGGTGTCTAAATATTGCACATAAGGCTATGAATTGCTTTCTAAGCATAGTTTGAACTAAATACCACAGGTTTTTTTGTTTGTTTTTTATTATGATTGAATGAAAATGTACATTCCCATATAAATTTGCATGCTCACCTGTATGCAGCTCCCACAGCTCTCCCTGCTTGGTGACAGCATACTCTTCCTCTCAGCTGCATACGTGTCCTATCATCCCAGCAGTCTCCTACCCCCTCCTCTCTACCTAGATCAGCAGGATGATATCCTATAGATGCATAGAACCATAACGTGCCCAGAAAATATGGTCACTCTGCATCACCACGTCCAATCTGTTGCTGTCTGAAGAGTTGACCTTTATTATGATTTATGGACAGGGGCAGCATCAGGGCTAGGAGCCATGCTCCTGGATGAATCCCAAAGCCCCTGGAGCATCAATTGTGGTCTTTTAGTGGAGATCTCAGGGTGCAGCCCTATTTATTCTTGTAGATACCACAGTTTTGACATGCAATGTTTTTTATTCTCTTTCAGGTCAGAATATTTTGTAATTTCCTATAGAAATAGATTGTTTAGAAATGTACATGATTAGTTTGGGCAAGTTTTCCATGTGTCCTTGAAAAGGATGTGTATTCTGCAATTATTAGATGTTCTATGCATGTTAGCGAAATGCTGGTGGTGTAGTGGATTAAGTGCTATGTCTGCTAACCAAAAAGTTGACAATTCAAATATGCCAGGTGCTCCTTGGAAACTCTATGGGGCAGTTATACTCTGACCTCTAAGGTCGCTATGAATTGGGACCCAACTTGACAGCAGTGGGTTTGGTTTGGGTTTTACGTATCTTAGGTGAAATGTGTCAGTCATATTGTGTCAGTCATATTGTGCCAGTCATCCTTATTGATCCTTTTTGTCTGCTTGCTGTATCAGTAACAGAGAGAGTGTGGGAAAATCTTTAACTGTAATTGTAGATTTATTTGTTCTCTGAGCACCCTTCCTTAAAACCAAACCCACTGCCTTCAAGTTGATTCTGACTCACAGTGGCCCCGTAGGGTTTCCAAGGCTGTAAATCTCTACAGAAAGAGGGTGCCAGCTCTTTCTCCCACAGAGCTGCCGGTGGAGTTAGCAGTTGATTTCTTTCACCACTGCACCACCAGCGCTCTTTTAGGCATCTTAACCAAAAACCAAACTCATTGCTCTCAAGTCGATTCTGCCTACGGCGACTCCACAGGACGGAGCAGATCTGCCCTATAGGGTTTCCGAGAAGCACCTGGTGGATTTGACCTGCCAACCTTTTGGTTAACAGTCATAGTTCTTAACTACTATGTGCCCAGGGATTCTTTCTTCACCCTAGAGGTTCTTAAACAGTTTTATGCTGTTTAATCCAGGGATCTTGTCATGGATTGATTTTTGTCCCCCCAGAAATGTGTGTACCAGTTTGACTGGGTCATGCTTCACACTATTGTGTAGTTGTCCTCTGTCCTGTGATTCTTCTATGTTGTAAATCCTAATCTCTGCCTGTGTTTAATAGGGCAAGATTAGATTATTGAAAAGAGGATTAGGGTGGCACTGTCACACTGTCACTAAGGGAGTGTCTCTGGAGTTTGGCTTTGCACCACCATTTGTCCCATGAGAGACAAATGTGTGTGTGTGTGTGTGTGTGTGTGTAATATTTTGTTCAGTTTTTCTGTTTCTTCTCAATGGGAAGTTAATTTTAAGAATTTGGAACTCTGCCTTGTTTTTCAAGAAGAGAATTGGGCCTTCATACCATCAAGAAAGCAGCACTGGGAGCAGAGCATATCTTTTGGACCTGTGGTTCCTGTTCTGAGATACTCTAAGACCAAAGAAAGACTGAGGCAGCACACAATACTTCTTGCTTTCCCCTGGAGCTGGCATCTTCACTTCAGACTTGTAGCCTACGGGGCTGTGAGAGAATAAATTTCTCTTTTTCAAAGCCATCTACTGGTGGTATTTCTATTAGAACACTAAATGACTGAGACAGACCTCATGTAGTCTCATGAAGCCTGTATGTATCCCTTCGGTGTCATGCATATAAATGTAAATTTAGAGTACTTAGGATCACAGAGGAAATCAAATTTATTGGAGTACATTTATCAAAGTATTTTAAAATATTTAAAAAATATTTAAAAAATCAAATTAGGAATATACTAATGTATGTAACTTCTTATTTATCTGTTAAATTAGAAGCTCTGGTAACTAATACTCTAATACTACTGTAGTTTTGAAGTAGTGTAAATGTAAATGATATTTTTTAATACTTATAACAATTGTAATGTGATACAAAAGTAGCTGTGATTTTTATTGGTGACAAGCCACAGACACTTGACTCCATTCCCAGTCTTATGAATCTGCTGGAAGTTTTGCTCGTCATCTAAGCCTTTCTACCCACATCCTTCACCTGGAGGTGGTAAAAAATTGTGCCAGATGCCTTGCTGACTTCTTTGGCCATCTTTTCTGTCTCTGATCTTGACTCTACAACTTTTTTTTATTTTTTTTTGCTGCCTTAATAGTTCTCTGATGCTTTCAAACAGGTGTATGTGTGTGTGCCTGTGTGTGTGTGTGTGTGTGTGTAATATTTTGTTCAACTTTTCTGTTTCTTCTCAATGGGAAGTTAATTTTAAGAATTTGGAACTATGCATTGTTTTTAGAAAATGTTATTAAAAAAACGTTATTCAAGTATAGTTTGCATACCAAAAAGCACACAAATTATAAGTACAAAACCATGCTTGTGAAACTAGCACCTATATAAAATAATAGAACATTACCAAGTCTGTTCTCGAACTTTATGTAAATGAAATCACACATGTGTATGCCTGCTTTACATGTTTTCTCATTGTTTTTTGAAATAATTTTTGAAGAACTGTTGAAGATACTGAAAGTGAAAAATACTACTTAGCAGTGGAAACAGAACAACATATTTATTATTATATGCAACATAAAGGATTCTCACAAACATGATATTGAATAAAAGAAGCCAGACTCAGGGAGTACATAGCACATTCAGTATGACTTCATGTGTATGAAGTTTGAGAATAAGCATAACTACCCTGGTGTAATTGAATTCAGAATAGTGGTTTCTTTGGAAGAGGAGTAAGAGGGAGATTTTTAGGGATGCTGGCATTGTTTCCTGTCTTTATCTAGGTGATGCTTACACAAGTGTATACATTTCTAGCAATTCACTGAATTGAACATTTAAGATTTGTGGGGTTTACCACATGTATGCTAAACTTCAATACAGAAGTTAAGAAAAGCAAGTCAGAGAAAGTTTAGGCATTTTACAGTTGCCCTCTCTTATGACTCTGACTTAACCAGTGATCGATCTGTAGACTATTGGTCTTCATCAGTGATGTGATCATAGCCCAGCAGGTATACATGATAACCTAATAGGGCAAAATAAGTAAGTAAATCTTTTTCTATTTATTCCTTACCTTATACCTTCTACTTTCCATTTCATGAATGTTTTCTAGTAGATTGAGTGTTACTGGAAACTCTTGTGGCATAATGGTTAAGTGCTATGGCTGCTAACCAAAATGTTGGCAGTTCAGATCCACCAGGCTCTCCATGGAAACTGAGGGGGGAGTTCTGATCTGTCCTATAGGGTCCCTATGAGTTGGCATCAACTTGATGGCAGTGGGTTTGGTTTTCTTGGTTTTTGAATGTTACTGTGACAGTGCACATATAAACTATAACTGTTGTTGTTAGGTGCCACTGAATCAATTTCAGTGCATAGAGACCCCATGTGACAGAGTAGAATTGCCCCATAGAATTTTCTTAACTGTAATCTTTATGGAAAGAGATTACTGGGTCTTTTTCTCCCATGGAGCTGCTGCTGAGTGGGTTCAAACCATCAACCTTTTAGTTAGCAGAGGAGCACTTAACTGTTTGCAGCACTACCAATTGCTGTTGAGTTGATCTTGACTTATAGCAATCCTATAGAACAGAGTAGAACTGCTGACATAGGATTTCCAAGGAGTGGCTTGTGGATTTGAACTGCTAAGCTTTTAGTTGGCAGCCTGAGCTCTTAACAATTGTACCATAAGGGTTCCTTTGTACCATTAAATGCAAAGCCAACTTCTGTTGAGTCAATTCTGATTCATAGTGACCCTATGTGATCAGAGCAGAACTGCCCCGCAGAGATTCCAAGGAGCACCTGGTGGACTTAAACTGCTGACCTTTTGATTAGCAGCTGCAGTGCTTTCCAACTATGCCATAACGGTTCCTTTTTACCACTAGGGCCTAGGGTCCTTAAACTGTAACTAAATACACACATTGCAGGATCTAAAGATTAAGGGTGGGGCAAGCCACACTCCAGGGAAACTCCCTTTACAGTGGAGCAGGGAGGTGATCCTATGAAGGGATTTATAGCCCCACCCTAATCCTTTAACATACAGCATAGGAAAACCACAAAACGGAGGACAGTCACAAGATCCTGGGAATCACGGCTCAGCCACATGGCTACACACATTTTGGGGGGACACAAATCAATCCATGACAGCAGCCATAACTGTTAACCACTATGCCACCAAGATTTGTTTATAGCATTCTTAGTACCACCAGATGCCATGATCCAGTCTTGTTATTTTGATAGGGCCGAGTGTTTTCCATCTATCTGTAACGGTATCTTTACTATATCTTAGAGTTTGTGAATTAGAAACTTTACCTATTACCTGAGATTGATACTGGTCTCATTCTCTGAGGGTAAATTGGAGGGGGTAGAATAAAAACTGTACATGCCTCTTGAAGTTAACCAATTGCTGTTAGAGACAATAACAGTAAGGATCCTGTTCTCTGTGTGAAGTTAAGTAGTTGCTGTTTTAGACAACAATGAGAATTAGAGGCGCACCTATTTCTGTTGTGCTTCACCTTTATTGTGCTTTGCAAATACTGTGATTGTTTATAAAGTTAGTGGAAACCATGCGTTGAGCAAGTCTACTGGTGCCATTCTTCCGATGGCACGTACTCACTTCGTGTCTCTGTCACAAGCTGGTAATCCTCACAATATTTTACACTTTTTCCTTATTATTAGCTCTGTTATGATGATCCATGGTCAGTGATCTTTGATGTTACTATTGCGCTTGTTTTGAAAAGCCATAAACTGTACCCATATAAGAAGACAAAGTTAAATGATAAATGTCATGTGTGTTCTGACTCCTCAACCAACTGACTGTTTCTCTGTCTCTCTCCCTCCCTTGGGGTTCTCTAGTCCCTGAGACATGACAATATCGAAATTAGGCCACTTAATAACCCTACAGTGGCCTGTAAGGGTTGAAATGAAAGAGTCACAGGTCTCTGACTTTAAATCAGAGAACTTAGTGAAGAAGGCAAGTCAAAAGATGAGACAGACCAGAAGCAAGGGCACTTGGGCCAAATGCCAAATTGTGAATGCAAAGAAAAGTTCTCGAAGGAAATTAAAAGAGCTATTCCAGTGAACATACAAATGATAAGAGAGAAAAACAGCCCTACTGTTGATGCAGAGAAAATTTTAGTGGTCTGGAGAGAAGATCAGACCAGCCACAGCCTTCCCTTAGCCCCAAACCTAATCCAGAACAAGGGCCTAGCTCTCTTCAAGTCTGTGTAGGTTGAGCGAGGTGAGGAAGCTGCAGAGGAGAAGTTCAAATGAAGCACAGGTGGGTTTAAAAAGCTGTCTCCATAATATAAAGTGCAAAGTGCTGATGTAGAAGCTGCAACAAGTTATCCAGAAGATGTTGCTGACATAATTAATGAAGGTGACCATACCCTAGCCCACAGAGTTTCAATATAGATCAAACAGCCTTATATTGGAAGAAGGTGCCATCTAGGACTTCCACAACTAGAGAAAAGTCAATTCCTGGCTTCAAAGCTTCAAAGAACAGGCTGTCTTGCTTGTTGGAGGCTAATACAACTGGTGAATTTAAACTAAAGCCAATGCTCATTTACCATTCCAAAATTCCTAGGGCTCTTAAGAATTCTGTTAAATTTAGTCTACCTGTGCTCTATAAATGGAACAACAAAGCTTGGATGACAATACATCTGTTTACAACATGGTTTAATGACTATTTTAAGCCCACTGTTGAGACCTACTGCTCGGCGCAGTGGGGGGGAGACTCCTTTCAAAATATTACTGGTCATTGAAAATATACCTGGTTATCCAAAGAGCTTTGATGGAGACACATAAGGAGTTAAATGTTTTCTTGCCTGCTAACACAGCATCCGTTCTGCAGTCCGTGGGTCAAAGAGTAATTTTGACTTTCAAGTCTTCTTATTTAAAAAATACATTTCATAAGGCTGTAGGTGCCACAGACAGTGATTCCTCTGTTAGTTCTGGGCAAAGAAAATAGAAAACTTTCTGGAGAGGATTCACCATTCTCGATACTGTTAAGAATAGTCATGATTCTTAGAAGCAGGTCAAAACATCAGCATTAACAGTTTGGAAGAAGCTGATTTCAATCCTCATGGATGACCTTGAGGAGCTCAAGATGTCAGTGAAGGAAGCAACAGTGAATGAGGCAGGAATAGCAGGAGAACTAGAATTAGAAGTAGAGCCTGAACTTGTGACTGGACTGCTGTCATCTCATGATAAAATTGTAAATAGATGAGGATTTGCTTCTTATAGATGAGCAAAGAAAGTGGATTCTTCAGATAGGATCTACTCCTGTGAAACTTACTGAAATAACTACAAAGAATTTAGAATATAAACCTAGCTGATAAAACAGTGGCAATGTTTGAGAGGACTGATTTCAGTTTTGAAAGAAATTCTACAAATGCTATCAAACAGCCATTGCATGTTACAGAGACATATTTTTGTGAAAAGAAGAGTTAATCAGTGTGGCAGACGTCATTGCTGTCTTATTAAGAAATTGCCACAGCCACCCCAGTTTTCAGTAACCGCTACCCTGGTCAATGAGCAGCCATCAACATCAAGGCAAGACCCTCTACCAGCAAAAAGATTATGACTCACTAAAGGACCAGGTGATAGTTAGCATTTTTATCCATAAAATGTTTTCTAATTTTTTAAAAAAAGTTTTCTGATTAAGTTATGCACTTTTTTTTTAAGGTGTAATACTATTGCAAGAAGCCCTGGTGGTGTACTAGTTAAGTGTTATGGCTGCTAACCAAAAGGTTGGCAGTTCAAATCCAGCAGGTGCTCCTTGGAAACTCTATGGAGAAGTTCTACTCTGTCCTGTAGGGTTGCTATGTGTCAGAAGCAACTTGGTGGTAGCAGGTTTGAGGGTTTTGTTTTTGTTTTCTTTTTTAATGCTATTGCACAGTTAATAGACTATCCAACTCACTCAAGTTGCTGCCCCATAGGGTTTCCAAGGAGTGCCTGGTGGATTTGAACTGCCAACCTTTTGATTAGCAGACATAGCACTCAACCCACTACACTATCAGGGTTTCTGTGACTTGCTTTATTGTGATACTTGCTTTAGTACAGTGGCCTGGAACTGAACCCACAGTACCACTGAGGTAAGCCTGTAATTCTGTTCTCTGATTGCCCGAGAATAACATTTATAGGTAAGAAATTGCCTGTTCATTCAGGCATAAGTCACTAAGTGGAGCCAACTAATGATAGATCAGGGAGCAATCAGATAAAATGCAGTAAATTATGTTCTGTCATATTGTAATTCTTAATAACTCACCTGTCACTCTAGGCTCTTTCATATCTTTGTCTGGAAAATAGAAAGAAATAAAATTTAGGCTGATATCACAGACAAGGTGGAAATCCCAAGATGTGGGTGGTAAGGAATACTTTACAAAGAAGACTCTTCAGTTGAATGCTACAGGGTGAGTGGAAGTTCATCAAGGGGACCAGGAGAGAAATAGAGGAGGATGTTCCAGTCACAGAAAACAAGATGGGCATAGGCACAGAGATGGAAGTTGGCTCCTAGGGCAGCTCCAGGTCGTGTGGCGTTACTGGGGGCTATGGAAGGTGTGTGTAGGAGCCAGTTTGGGAAAGTGAGGTTGGAAAGATAGGGTGAGAGGGTGACTGACATGGACATTCAAAATTAGATGAGATTAGAGATCAGATCCCAGCCCTGTATTTGACTAGAGCTGTGACTTTAGGCATACCACTCTGTAAGGCTGTCTCACTGTCTGTAACCAGACAATGATAACAGCAGTACCTACCCCCTAGGGTTAGTGTGAGTTTGAAATAGGACAATCTATTCAAAATCCTTAGAATGGTACCTGATCACGTAGTAAGTTCTCAGTAAATGGAAAATGTTATTTTGATTGTTGTTGTTATTCAGGGAGTCTCTGGGTGGCACAAATGGTGAAGTGCTCCACTGCTAACCAAAAGTTTGGTGACTCAAACTCACCTAGAGGTCCCTGGGAAGAGAAGTCCGGTGATCTGCTTTTAAAGGGTCATAACTATGAAAACACTATGGAGCACCATTCCATTCTGCAACTCAAGGAGTTGCCATATGTAGAAATTAACTCAACAGTGTTGAGTTCAGAGACCAGATTATGGAATGGTTTCTATACCAAGTCAACCTTCCAGGCTGGTGTGTCTAAAATGAGATTCGGTTTTCTACAACACAAGTAGTTCTCAAGTGGCTTGGGAGCTCCTATGTCATGAGCAATGGAAAAATGTGTGGTTAAGCATTTTATAAATTAGAACTGGAAGGAAAAAATGGCCAAATACTGTTCATATTCTTTCTGATGATTCAAAGATACACAGGGCTGAAGAGAGACTACACTGCTGAGAGTATTAATGGGCTGTTGTTACATTGTTGCGGTGATACAGTGCATCTCAGCTACACCACTTGCATATTATTGTCTGTGCGTAAAATTTGCATTTTTTGTTACTATCATGTTGTGTTATGGGTCTGATTCACAAAAACAATGACTAAAGATTGGTTCTTCGAAGTGTAAAAGCAATGATAAAAATAGTAGTACAAACACGATCTCAGAGGCATAATTAGTGAACAGGACTTCAGTATCTGTTGAGATAAAAGCATCTGTGAATGTGATTTCACTCCAGCAGCTGAAAGGGAACGTGTGAATAGAAAGTATGACTATGAATATTCAAAAATTGAATTTTTATTGAATAAGACATTTATTCTCCTCTTGTCTGGAATGAAGAATCCCTGGGTGATTCAAACAGTAAAGCACTTGATTACTAACCAAAAAATTAGTGGTTCGAATCCTCCAGAGGCATCTTGGAAGACAGGTCTGCTGATCTACCTTCTGAAGGTCACAGCCTCGAAAATCCTTTATGTCACTAAGTGTTGGAATTGGGTCAGTGGTAACCCCCCTTTTTCTTTTACCTCAAATTCACACTCCATTAGGAAAAGTTTTCAGGTACCTTGACGATTTTACAACATTTCTAAAGTAGAATAATCTCCTGGTCAACCAGCAGTTTCTCCTAGACCAAGTGCAAAATAATATTTTCCAGCATGAAATGGATGGATTTTATTTCTAAAGGTAAAGAGACCAAAACTATGGCAAAATACAGATCTGGGCCCTAGTATTGCAAAGATGCCTGTAAAACCAGCCTCAAATTTACAGCAAATAAAACGCTGGGAGGAAAATGCAGACTGAAGCCATAAGCAAACTTCTTTACCAAATGACAGAGTTTATGCTGCAGACCATGAGTGGCACATGAATATAGTGGAACTACTCTTGTTGCAATGACAACAACAAAAGTTCTGTTTCACAGCTGAGTGAAACCATGAATGCACGAAGTGTGAACCAGCCCTTTGAATCTGTGTGGGACACCTACGAGAGAGACTTACTAGATAGCTTTCAGTTCTCTTTGTCACTGGAAACAAAAATGAAGAAGATCTTTCTCATTTTGTCCACTATTATTTTGTGAGACATGGTACACACTAGAAATGTGTTGAGATGACACTGATGGCGGGCCAGCTATGTGTGCAACAAAGACATGGCACATCAGTTTCCTGTTGCCACATAATGCAAAACAGAGAGCCACAAAACCTCGTTGCTTAAATAATAAGAATTTGTCTGAGTCTGTAGGCCAGCTGGGTGGTTCTTCTGGTCTCGGCTACACTTACTGATGTAACAGGCAGTGACGGGCAAGAGAGGGCACATGTTTTATGGACCCTAGTGCAAAATGAGTGGAAACACTATGGCATTATAGGTGGTGTAGTGGTTAAGGACTACAGCTGCTAACAAAAAGGTCTGCAGATTGAATACACCAGGCACTCCTTGGAAACTCTATGGGACAGTTCCACTCTGTCCTACAGGGTTGCTATAAGTAAGAATCGACTCAACAGCAACAAGGTTGGGTTTATTGTTGGTTTTAGTGCAAAATGAAAATTCAGGGCCCCTTGCTAAGAAGTGGTTAAGAGTTTTAAGATGATGACAGCATTCAGTCAAGCACGGGACTCTTCTAAGCACAGGGTCCTACTTGCCTGCAGTGGTCACTTACAGAGACAGCCAGAGTTGTGGATCATTGAAGCAGCTCAGCTGCTCTTGGCTGTCTACTTTCACTTGTCTGGGCATCATCTGGCTCTTGGCTGGTCTGGGATAGACGTACTGGGGGCAACCAAGGTAATTAAACTCTACTGCATGGTCTTGTCCTTCAGCTGTCTAGCCCAAGCATGATGCTGTGGTGAAAGGCACAAAGAAATAAACCCAGATCGGCAAGCACTTTTTATGTCTCTGTGTCACATTTGCTAACATTACCTCACCGGGTCACATGGTTAACTCAGAGTCAGAATGAGAAGACACTGTGGCATTATAGGGTGAAGGGCATGAACACAAGAAGGCTTGAAGAACTGGAGCCGTTTTTTTGCCCTCTTCCTTGTTCAACTGCTCCCAAATTGTTGTAGCTGACTGTCCAATTGCCCACAGTTTACTTACTAAAAACAGTTGCTGTTTAACAGTTTGCATCCTGACTTTAGTTACTAATGAAAATTGCTACCACAATCAAGTTTCTGTCACTAAGCGCATCATTCTTGGGGTTTGGAGACAAGTGGCAGATGCCCGGACTGCTTTTCCACATGAAATCGTGCTGTCGAAGGGGACAGTATGCACATGAGTATTTGAAATGAAGGATGAGATAAGATATCTTTATACCAATAACAATACCACAAAAGGCCAGAAATCATGTGTCTGACCCTTATCATGATCGGGCTGTGAAGAAATGTTATCTCTGTGATTTCAAGTGGCATGTCAACATGCCATGGTCAGTAACTTGAAAAGCTTGAAACTCTTGTGTCGGATCCAACATAACAGGAGATTCAGTGCTGAGGATAAGAGAGCAGGAAATTGAACTGTGATTCAGGAGGGTTGGTTGACAGGCATTGACTGTTTCACAACTGATTTTCTTCATTCCTTGGAAAAAAGAAATCAATAATAGTTACTGGAAATATTTTAAAAACCAGTACACGATGCCAGAAAATATGAAAACAAAAAATACCTTCCAGAGCTGAATCCAAACACAAAACATTAGAAATTTATTTTAAATTACCTCCCAAGTGAGACCATTCAGCTTGCCAGCCTTTAAATGGAGTATGCTCATCAGCTTAGTTGCTGGCGGAGGTGGTCTTCCATGAGAAATGTCGTCACTTCTAGGTACATGTTTTATCTGAATACACAGAACAATCTGTCAGGGCTACTCTCTTAGTTACCTGGTGTTGCTGTCGCAGGAATGTCACAAGTAGGTGGCTTGAAAGAACAGAAATTTATTTTCTCACAGTGTTGGAGGCTAGAAATCCAAAACGGGGTCTTGGATGTGTCTGTCCTCTCTCCTGCCTCTCTTCTGCGTTCTCATGTCTGTAGATTATCCTCAGCATTCATTTGCCATCCTCACGTGACATCTGTCTTCCTCTGTCTGTGTGTATCTGTCCATTCCGGGTCTTTTATAACTCAGAAATGTTAGGCTTAGGATCCACGTCATGCTGGTGTGACCTCAACTGACTGATTACAGTGCTGTAGATTGCCTTATGAAACATGAGTCTATTACATGCCAGCACATTACATCACATCACATTATATTACAAGGCCAATTGACTTAATCACATATAAAAACTAGTGTTTGATCAAACTACTGGGAACTATAGCCTACCCAAGCTAACATGTAAAACTAATCGTCATAGTCACTGTATATTTTCTGCCTTGTATTATGTTTATATATTTATATATATGAAAACATTAACTAATAATGATTTTAATTAGTGCTTCCTAATTTAGTAAGAAAACATAAAGAGAATCTGTCACTAATCCATGCATATAAAAAACAAAAACTCACTGCTGTCAAGTCAATTCGAATTTATAGTGTAACCACAATCGCAGATCCATGCTGCCTGTCTGCAAAGCCAATACTGAGACAGGAGGTGAGGTGATTGAACGAGGATATTTATTGAGTGCTGACACACAAGAGGCAAGGGGGATTCAGTTCCTCCAAAGCATGCACGCATAGGCTAAGCCTGGAGGTTATATAGGTTGCTTAAGGGGGGATGCTGGTTAATATTGTTTCAGGCCCATGCAAGTAATTCTTTTGATGTTTTAACAATATTCTTTGTGGGGGTCTACATGGCTCCAACAGATTGGGCTTGATAATCATCTAAGCTACCTGGTGATTTGGTTCAGTGGTCTTAGAGAATAACTAAAATGGATCAATTAATGCTCATAAGGGGAAAGAATAGCCGTGTGACTTATGGCCAGTATGAGGTGAATTCTTATGGATGGGGGAAAAGTGAGTTCTCAGGATCTAATGTTTATAGCATGGTTGTCTTAGCTACTGTCTGTGGCAAGATGGAGTTGGACTGACCAAGGACCTCCTTTTCAGTAGCACCCGTGGGACAGAGTAGAACTGCCTTAAAGGGCTTCTAAGGAGCAGCTGGTGTATTTGAAGTGGTTAAGTGCTATGGCTGGTAACAGAAAGGTCATCAGTTCAAGTCCACTAGAAGCTCCTTGCAAACTCTAAGGGGAAGTTCTACACTGTCCTACGAGGTCATTATGAGGCAGAACTGACTCAACAGCCGTGGGTTTTTTAATATATATGCATGTACATATGTATACATATGTATGAATGTACATACACATATATGTATATCAATAAACTGTGTGTGTATGTGTGTGTGTCTACACACACACACATACATAATGCACACACATAAACTTTAATAATCAATAGCAAGTAATGATATTCCTTCCTTCTGATTTGGTATTTCTTACTATCCTACTTTTGCTATGTCAACTCTCTCATCCAAATTTAGAATTGGAATATACTCAAATACTTTAAAAAAAAAAATAGGGCTTACATACTGTGCTATCGAAACTTCTGCTACCTGCTAGTCAGAATTTAGTTACTTTATCCTTTGTGTCATGGATTGAATTGTGTCCCCTCCCCAAAGTATCTGTCAACTTGGATAAGTCATGTTTCCCAGTACTGTATGACTGTCCACCATTTTTTTGTATGATGAGATTAGCCCTATGTGTTATAAATCCCATCTCATGATGTTAATTAAATGGGCTTAGTGGCCACTATGCTGATGATATTTACAAGATGAGATTGTGTTTTAAGCTGGTCTCTTTTGAGATGCAGAAGAGAGAAACAAGTAGAGGGACAGGGAGTTCTTATGTCACTGAGAAAGCAGTTTGGGGAGCAAAGCTCATCCTTTAGACCCAAGATTCCTGTTCTGAGAGGCTCCTAGACTAAGGGAAGATTGATGACAGGAAACTTCCTCCAGAGCTGGCAGACAGAAAAGACTTCCCCTGGAGTTGACATGCTGAATTCTGATTTCTAGCCTACTAGACTACAAGAGTTTAAACTTGTGTTTGTTGAAGGTATCTGCTTTTGGTATTTCTGTTATAGCAGTACTAGGGGACTAACATACCTTGCTGCAAGAACTTGATTTCAAAGATCTTAAAATATGAATTCATGAGATAAATAAAATTGTATACCAAGGAATAATTGAATACTATTAACTTTTAAATTGTTACGACTTTTATTATTTTAAAAAAATTGGTGGACGTCTGCGTCTGCTCTGAACACCTAGAAGTGGTTGTTGGATACTGAATACTTGAGAAACACTGCTTTGCATGAGGTGATAGAAGCCATTGAAAGATAGAAAGATTTTAAGCAGAGGAAAAAATACAGTCAGATTTTCATTTTCAAAGATGACTTGAGGAGTAGCATAGTTCTAAGGATCCCTGGTGGCGTGCTGGCTAAATCTTTGGCTGAAAACCAAAAGATAAGCAGTTGGAACCCATCAGCTACTCTGGAAGAAAGTTATGGCAGTTTGCTTCTGTAATGATTACAACCTTGAAAACCCTGTGGGGACATTCTACTCTGTTCTATAGGGTTGCTATGAGTCAAGAATCCACTCAATGTCTAAGGGTTTGGTTTTAATACAGTGTTGGGTTTAGGAGGTGATGCTTAACACTACATGATGACACACTTAAATATTATTCTTTTAGATTTTAGTTTTTTACAAATCTTTTCACAAATATTTGAGGGTCTATCTAGTACTTATCCCTGGGCTAAGGTTTGGGAACACAGAAATGAAAAGACTGCCATAGCCCTGCTCTTGTATATCCAGTCCAGCAAGCAGTGATAAATATCTAAACAAATTACACAAACAATGAAACTACAGCTGTGTTCAATGCTGATGAAGAATCACAGGTGGATATAAGACACGCTGTTAAAGTGGAAATATCCATTTCTGAAGAAGGGTTAATCATGGAGCTGAGAGAGGAAGGACATAAAAGATGACTGGTTCCTGGCTTGGAGGATGGTGTTATTAACAAAGAAAAATAGTTCAAGAGAAGAAGCAGATTTGAAGTCTGTTGATAATTCAATTTTGGATATGATGAATTTGCACTGCCACTTAAACACTCTAAACACTTGTCCAGAAGTAGTTGAGTATATAAATGTGGAAGATACCTGTGAGCTGCAGATTGTTCTTTGGGGATATAGGAAGGCCTAGGAATTATGAATGTTGACTGAACTTGTCCATTTCCCTCAAAAGCTCTGTCCCCAAGCAGAATCAAGGCCACAGACAACTGTTTGAGCACAGCAGGATCTTTTTCTCTCTTTATGTTTCCACCTCTTAACTTCTACTTTGAACCTACTCACATTGATATAGTCTTCATTTGGTTTTGTTTTCTGTTGTCTTAAATTTACATTTTTGTTACAGAAGTTTTGTTTTATTGCCAAGAGTCTCTATACCTTCCTTTTGCTACAAGACACCCCTCTTTTCTCCATTCTCATCCCGTGTAGCTCTGGTAGAAATGACTCCACCCAGGTTTGGAGCAGGGCATGGTGTACATGTGACTTTGTTCTGGTCAATCAAAACCTGAAACTCTCCTGGTCACAGTGGTTGGGTCACAGATTACTGTACATCCACATCACAAAGAGATGCCCTGAAACTTCTGCGGAGATTTTATGTGAACCTAAAAAGAAGAGAGGGACATTATTCACTACAGTGATCATGGAGCTAGAAGGAATTTCAATAGCAAGATAGGAGTCCTGAGAAATGAAGAAAACTTAGATGTTAGTGATTTGTTTTAGTTCTGTCTTTTAACAGAGAATCTAGCCCATTCACAATTATTGTGATTGTTTGCTCCTATTATGTTTGTTTTTATTTTGTTCTTCTAGTTCAGTAGTTCTCAGATACTTATATCTGATCTTGTCTCAGATATTTTAATCTATTTTGTTTAAAGTGTGCTCTGAGCACCAATATTTTTATACTGTCCCTAGGTTGCTGTAATGTGCAGTCACTTTTGGGAATCACACATCTAGTGGCCACTCTTGATTTTTGTTTGTTAACTATTTTATTACTAAATACCATGTGTACAAAAATACAACACAATTAGAAAAAAGAACATAAAGCAAATGAAGACTGAAATTCTTATGTTGAGAAATTAAACATTGTCAGCAGCCTGGAAGCCACCCTTATTGACCCTCCCAAATTATTTTAAGTTTTCCCACAGAAATATTCCGGTTGCTATCTAGACAGACTTTGTAGCCTCCCTTGGAAAAATTCAAGCATATAGTGTACTTTTACATCTTTTTCTGTCCCACCTTAATAATGAAATCATGATATTTTAGGCCCAGATTTTGATTCCCCACAATATACATATCTACATTTATTTTTATGTATCTATTTTTTTAAGAGCATATGTTTTCTGTATCCACAATTCCTTTTTCTAGAATCTGGGGTATTGGACACTGGGGCATCAATCAGTCCAAATGAGAGTTCCTTTTCTTATTTCAGGGGGTAATTCCTGGAATTGTAAGGGATGAGGCTAAATGTGCTGCCAGATCAAGTTGTTTATATTCTCCGTGTCAGAGGCTGCATCCTTCTGGCTAGCTAAATATTACTGGTGCACTGCTTCTGTCTTCAGCCTTGGTACCTACTCTGAGAGTGATATTAGTGATGGACCTCCTTTTTCCTCCCCAATCTTCGAGCTCATTTTGTTCTGGAGTCCCTATGAAGGAGCAATGGAGCTTCCCCATCAGGCCAACCCTCAAGGGCAGAGCCCTCCTCAGTCAAATTATTTATTCCCTTATTCAAGAAGTACTCCTGGAGTCTTTTATCCTGGGGTCTAATCCTCCTGGAGTTACTGGGAAGAAGGGCCTCCTGTTTGACCCAGCCAAGCCAAGTACAGCCTTGTAATTAATTATCTTAACAAGTGTCCTGGGGGACCCATCTCTTTTGTCTTTGTATTTGTTTACTCTAATCCTGGCTTTCCCTGAAGATTCTTTGGGAAGAATTGCCTTCCCTCAGGAGTGTTGAATGTCAGGTTTCTCTATCTTGCCTTTGCCATTGATTTAAACTGGACATGTTCTATCTTATAGGTATGTCTCACAGTTCCTGTTAACCTAATAATAGGACTCTTCTCTGTTTTTCAACAATTAGGGATCTATATATGAAGTCGATATGTATAAATATATAATCTATATTTTAATGTCATTTTAGTGGGATCTTGGATGAGTAGGGGAAGTAGGAGAGAAGTGCTGGTGGTGCTGTGGTTAAGCGCTCAAATGCTAACCAAAGGCTGGAGGTTGGAACTCACCAGGAGCTCTGCAGAGGAAAGGTGTGGCAGTCCGATTCAGTAAAGATTGGTGTTCCCAGGTGCCATCCAGTCGATTCTGACTCACAATGACCCTATATACATCAGAACAAAATAGTGTCTGATCCGGCACCATCTTCGCAATTGTAGCAGCCACCGTGTCAGTCCGTGTCATTGAGGGTCTTCCTGTTATTTGCTGACCTTCTGCTCTGCTAGCCGTGATGTTCTTCTCTAGCGACTGGTTTTCCTGATAACATGTCCAAAGCATGTGAGACAAATTCTCACCATCCTTGCTTCTAAGGAGCATTCTAGCTGTACTTTTTCCAAGATGCATTTGTTCACTCTCTGACAGTCTATTCAGTATTCTTCCCCAACACCGTAATTCACAAGTATCCCTTCTTCTTAGTTCTTCCTTATATGTCATCTAGCTTCCAGATGTGTAGGAGGTGATTGAAACTCATATGGCTTTGGTAAGGTAACACCTTAGTCCTCAAAGTGACATCTTTGCTTTTTTTTTTTTTTTTTTTTTAATAGTTTCAAGAGGTCTTTTCTTGGAGATCTGTCCAGTGCAATATATCATTTGATTTCTTGACTGCTGCTTCCATGGGTGTTGGTTGTAGATCCAAGTAAAATGAGACCCTTGACAACTTCAGCATTTTCTTCATCTGTTGTGGTGTTGTTTATTGATCCAGTTGCTAACTAATCCATGAAGCAAGCTATGCATGGCTTATTTGTGCCTAATTTACTAATATGTAGCGTACAATTTCACCTGTTCCTCACCACATCCAAGATATACAAGTAAGCTTGTGTTTACCACGCTTATTGGTTAATCCATCCCTGATGGTAAGACACATTTTTAATAGCTGAAGTTGGGTCTTTTGTGCATAGAAGACTATAATTTACAGTTACTTGTATTTTAACTAATGCTCAATGCCTTATAGTTGTAAATCTAAAGGCACAGATCATATTATTGTACTTATAAATACAGTAAATCTTGTCTGAAGTCAACAACTAATTTTTATTTGTTCTACCAATGCTAAATTAGCTTATAAATCTGACATCATAAATTCCCCTAAATATTTAACATCCTTTACAAACTTGATTAATAACATTCCTCCAAGCTTTGATGTTTTTAAACACAATTATACATTTGAATTTCTTAAGTGCCTCCAACTTCTGACAAAGCCAGCTTATGAATCTAACAAGCACAGCTGCTGTTAAGTGCTTAAACACTGTTTACAAAACTAAGCAGTCTGAAATTGTTTACTAACTAGTCTGGAAGTTCTTAAAAACATTCAGTTTCAGTCTAAATCAATCAAATTCTCTTAGTATTTTTAATTAAAGTCACAAGCCTTTTCATGTCAATCAACTGTCTTAACCCAACTCTCTTCCTAATTCACCTGTCTGTAACCATGCAACAGGAAGTAGCAAGAAGAAAAATGCATATAATGGTGCTGATCCATTTTGTGTTCAATTTATGCTCACAAATCTCCAGTGAACACCCAGCACAGCCCTCTAATACTACAGTTCCCTAATACATTTGCTTGTTCATTTTCCCAGATTACTCTTTCACAGGTTGTCTCTGATTGCTCCCAATGGATGATCTCACTTTTTAATTGAGAAAATAGAAACAACTATAAAAGGATGATTTTTTTTTTCTCTCCTTTTTACTGCCAGATCTACCAAACTATCCACATCTGGTCCTGTGTCATCTGCTTTGCCTCTTCTTATAACTGTCCATGGCCCTCTATAAGGCACCCCTTCTCTCAAGCGTTGAGTCCTGCCTGGATCCCTTGGTCCTCTCACCTACCCAAAGACTCTGCTTTCAAAATGGTCTTCCTTCTCTTCTCTCTTTTTTTCCTTCTTCTGGGTTGTTTCCAAAGCAGGTCTGGTGGCACAGAGGTTACAATGCTCAGCTTCTGTCTTAGTCATCTAGTGCTGCTGTAACAGAAGGGTCACTTGTGGATAGCTTTAACAAAGAGATATTTGTTTCCTCACAATAAAGTAGGCTAAAATTCAAATTTAGTGTGCCAACTCCAGGGGAAGGCTTTCTGTCTGCATTGGCTCTGGAGGAAGGTCTTTGTGATACGTCAGTCTTCCCTCAGTCTGGGAGCATCTTAGCACTGGAACCTCAGGTTCGAAGGGCACACTGTGCTCCCGGCACTGCTTTCTTGGGGATATATGGTCCCCAACTCTCTGCTTGCTTCCCTTTTATCTCCTGAGAGATTGCCTCAAAACACAATACATGCTTGTAAATTGAGTCCCACCTCACTAACACAACTGCTGCCCATTCTCCCACATTAACATCATATGAGGTCTGACAATTAAATCTGGGAACTTAATTGTTCTAGTGCTACACACCTCGTTGCTGAATACCACTACGGCCACCTTTCAAGTACTCCTCTTAGGAAGCATGCACTGACGCCAGTGCCTCGTCCACTCTTCAAAGCAATTTTGGAACACTTTCTGGAATGGCCATGGCGCACAGTTGCGTGGTGGCAAGTTCACAAACTCAATTGTATAGTTACTTGTCTGTGAGGGAGTTTTTAGCCAGTAAACAAATAACTGTGTAGGAACACTCTCCCTACTCTCCTGATCTGGCTCCAGTGACTTTTTTCTTCACCTGAAGATAAGAAAATATTGAAAGGAAGACATTTAGATGAAATTCAGGACATCAAAGATAATCTGACGACAACTCTGATCACCGTTCTAGAAAAAAAGTTTCAAAATTGCCTTGAAGGCTGAACTTGGTGCTGGTGTTGGTGCATAGTTTCCCAAAGGGAGTACTTCAAAGGTGACTGTAGTGATATTCAGCTGTGAGGTCTGTAGCACTCTTTCTAAGATGAGTTCATGAATTTAGTTGTCAGACCGCGTAGAGGCAGAATTTACAACGTTTGGGGAAAATCACACAATATCAGGAATCATGGCCCAGCTACACTGATACACGTTTTGGAGGGAGAGCAATTTAATCCATGACAGCTGCTAACCCAAATGTCGGTGATGGGAACCCATAGTCTCTCCTCATTAGAAAGATGTAGTAGACTGTGCTTCCATAAAGAGATGTGTTGTCATTAGGTGCCTTCAAGTGGTTCCAACTCACAGTCACCTTATGTACAGCCTGATTCTGCACCATTCCCAGAATCGTTGTTATGCTTCGGCCCATTGTTGCAGTCACTGTGTCAGTTTATCTCAGGGGACTTCCTGTTTTTTGCTGACCCTCCGATTTACCATGCATGATACCCTTCTCTAGGGATTGATCCCTCCTGACAAGAAGTCCGAAGTGTGTAAGACGTATAGTCTCACCATCTTTGATTCTAAGGAGCACTGTAGTTGTTCTTCTGGCAGTCATGGTATGTGTATTCAGTATTCTTCTCTAGCATTACAATTCAAAGTCATCTCTTCCTTATTCATTGTGCAGCTTTTGCATACATGCAAAGCCATTGAAAATCATGGCTTGGATCAGGGACACTTTAGCCTTCGAGATGGCATCTTTGGTTTTCAACACTTGAAAGAGCTCTTTTGCAGAAGGTTTGCCCAGTGCAGCGCACCTTTTAATTTTTTAACTGCTGCTTCCATGGGTGTCAATCATGGATGCCAAGTAAAATGAAATAGTTGACAACGGCAAACCTTTCTTCTGTTTATCATGATGTTGCTTATCGGTCCAGGTGTGAGGACTTTTGTTTTCTTTGTGTTGGGGTGTAATCCATACTGAGGGCTGTGCTCTGTGATCTTCACTGGTGTTTCAAGATCTCTTCGCTTTCAGCAAGCAAAGTTGTGTCATTTACACACTGCAGATTGTTAACAAGTCTTCCTCCAACCATGATTGCCACGTTCTTCACATAGTCCAGCTTCTCAGTTTACGTGCCTGGCAGGCAAATGGAGTATGATACAATCCCAACTCAGGCCTTTCCTGACTTTACTCCATGCAGGGTCCCCTTGTTCTGTTTGAAAAACTGCCTTTTCATCCATGTACAGATTCTTCATGAGCACAATTAAGTGTTCTGGAATTCCCATTCTCCACAATGTTATCCATAATTTGTTATGATCCACATAGTCAATAAAACACCAGTAGACATCTTTCTGGTATTCCCTGCTTTCAGCCAAGATCCTTCTGACATCATCAATGATATTCCTGGTTCCACAACCCTCTTCCGAATCCAGCTTGAGTTTCTGGCCATTTCCTGTCAAAATACTATTGCAGTTGTTTTTGAATGATTTTTGCATGGGATATAAATGATACTGTTTGATAATTTCTGCATTCGGTTGGATCACCTTTCATGGGAATAGTCATAAATATGGATCTCTCCTAGCTGGCTGGTGAGGTAGCTGTCTGCCAAGTGTCTTAGCATTAGATGAATGAGTACTTTCAGCACTGCAGCCATTTGTTGAAACACCTTGAATGATATTCCACCAGTTCCCAGAACCTTGTATTATGCCAGTGCTTTCAGCGCAGCTTGGACTTCTTCATTCAGTATCATGGGTTCCTGATTAAATACCACCTTTCAAAATGGTTGAACATTGACCAATTCTTGTTGGTGTAATGACTGTATATTTCTTCCATCTTTTTGGTGCTTTCTGTGTTGTTTAATATTTTCTGTGTAGAATCTTTCACTATTGCAACTTGAGGTTTGAATTTTTTCTTCAGTTCTTTCAGCTTGAGAAATGCAGAACGTGTTCTTTCCTCTTGGTTTTCTATCTCCAGCTGTTTGCACATGTTGTTCTAATACTTTACCTTGCCTTCTTGAGTACCTTTTGAAATCTTCTGTTTTTATGTCATTGTTTCTTCCTTTTGCTTTGGCTACTGGGTGTTCCAGAGCAAGTATCACTGTCTCTCCTGACATCCAATTTGGCCTTTTCTTTCTTTTTAATAACCTCTTGTTTTCTTCATGTATAATATCTTTGATGTAATTCCACACTTGTCTAATCTTTAGTAGTTGGTGTTCACATCTGTTCTTGAGATGGTCTCTAAACCCAGGTGGGATATACTCAAGGTCGTACTTTCACTCTCGTGGACTTTTCTAATTTTCTTCAGTTTCAATTTGAACTTTCATGCACACAATAGGTGGTCTGTGCCACAGTCAGCACTTGGACTTGTTCTGACTGATAATAATTGAGTTTTTCCATAGTTTCTGTCCACAGATATAGTTGATTTGATTCCTGTGTATTCCTTCTAGTGAGGTCCATGTAATATCATGGCTGTTTATGTTGGTGAAAATAGGTGTTTGTAATGAAGAAGTCATTAGACTTGCAAACTTCTCATACAATCTCTGGCTCATTACTATCACCAAGGCCATATTTTCTAACTGCCAATCCTTTTTTGTTTCCAACTTTTCCATGCCAACACCAGCAATTACCAATGCATCCTGACTGCATGTTTAATTAATTTCAGACGGCAGAAGCTGGTAAAAATGTTCAATTTCATCTTTGGCCTAAGTGGTTGGTGCATAAATTTGAATTCGAAGCCAAGTGCCATCGAGTCGGATCCAAATAGTTTTATTAACTAGTCTTCCTTGTAGACTTGTGTATATTATCCCATCACTGAGAGCATTGTACTTCAGGAGAGATCTTGAAATGGTCTTTTTCACAATGAAGCCAACACCATTCCTTTTCAAGCTGTCATTCCCAGCATAGTAGATCATATAATTCTCTGATTCAAAATGGCCAGTACTGGTCCAGTTCAGCTGACCAACACTTACAAAATTTATGTGTATGAATTCCATTTCATTTTTGATGACTTCCAATTTTCCTAGAGTCATACTTCATATATTCTATGTTCCAGTTATTAATAGTTGTTTGCAGCTGTTTCTTCTCATTTTGTGTCATGCCACATCAGCAGATGACAGTACTGAAAGTTTGACTCCGTCCACATCATTAAGGTTGATTCTACTTTGAGGAAGCAGCTCTTCCCTGGTCATTTTTTGAGTGCCTTCCACCCCGGGGGTTCATCTTCTGAAACTATATTGACAATATTCCACTGTTATTCGTAAGGTTTTCACTGCCTGATTTTTTCAGAAGTAGACTGCCAGGTCCTTCTTCCTAGTCTCTCTTAGTCTGGAAGCTCGGCTGAAACCTGTCCACCATGGATGACCCTGGTGGTATCTGAATACCTGTGGCATAGCTTTCAACATCACAGCAACATGCAGCAGCCTTCATTTGAACAATCTTGACCTTTTCTCATAGTTAAGCTGCACCTGACCATCCGTGGTAAATGCTGAGCCTACATCTTTCACCTAGAATTTAATGTAAATGTTACAACGTAAGTATCATATATATTTGACATTTAGCCAATTGAAAAAACAGTTTATCCTCTGTACATTTTTTTCTCTTTTAATATGTAATGCTGGGATTCTGTATCCTTCACATAAACTATTTTACTTCTTAGTCATAGGATTCTGTGCCTACATGACATTTTACTTTCTCAAATGATCTCAGCACTCATTGTTTCATGTTGTTGTTGTTGTTAGGTGCGGTCAAGTTGGAATCTGACTCATAGCAACACTATGTACAATAGAAGGAAACACTACCCGTTCCTGTGCCATCCTTGGGATCACTGTAATGCTTGAGCCCACTATTGCAGCCACTGTGTCTATCCATCTCACTGAGGATCTTCCTCTCTATCACTGACCTCCCACATTACCAAGCATGATGTCCTCTTCCAGGAACTGGTTCTTCCTGATAACATGTCCAAAGAGTGTGAGATGAAGTCTCACCATCATCACTTCCAAGGAGTACTGTGGCTACTCTTCTTGCAAGAACAGATTGTTCATTCTTCTGGAAGTCCATGGTATAGTCAATGTTCTTTGCAACATAATCCAAAGGCATCAATTCTTCTTTGGTCTTCCTTATTCATTGTCCAGCTTTCAAATTCAGGTGAGATGATTGAAAATACCATGGCCTGGGTGCATCCTAGTCCTTAACGTAACATCTTTACTTTTAACATAGAAGAAGTCAAAGAGATTTTCTGTAGCATATTTGCCTAATGCAATATATGTTATTTGATTTCTTGACTGACGCTTCCGCAAGTGTTGATTGTGGATTCAAGTAAAATGAAATCCTTGACAATTTCAATATTTTCTCCATTTATCATGATGATGTATATTGGTTCACTTGTGAGGCTTTTTGTTTTCTTGATGTTGAGGTACAATGCGTGCTGAAGGTTAGAGTCTTTGTTCTTCATCAGTAAGTGCTTCAAGTTCTCTTCACTTTTGCCAAGCAAGGTTGATTCATCTGCATAAAACAGGTTGTTAATGCTTCTGCTAATCCTGATGCCCCATTCATCATATAGTCCAGCTTCTCCAATTATTTGCTCAGTATACATATTGAATAAATATGATGAAAGGATACAGCCATAATGCACACCTTTCCTAACTTTAAACTACACTGTATTTCCTTGTTCTGTTCAAACCACTGCCTCTTGATCTATGTACAGGATTCTCATGAGCATAATTAAGTGTTCTGGAATTCTCATTCTTTGCAATGTTATCCATAATTTGTTATGGTCCACATAGTCTAAAGCCTTTGCATAGTCAGTGAAATGCAAGTAATCATCATTTTGGTATTCTCTGCTTTCAGCCAGGATCCATCTGACATCACCAATGCAATCTCTTGTTCCACATCCTTTTCTGAATCCAGCTTGAATTTCTGGCAGTTCTCTGTTGAAATACTACTGCAGCTATTTTTGAATGATCATCAGTAAAATTTTACTTGCATGTGATATCAATGATTAAAAAAAGTTGCCTGAGAGTCAATTCTGACTCATAGCAATCCTGTAGAACAGAGTTGAAGTGCCCCATAGAGTTTCCAAGTAGCATCTGGTGGATTTGAACTGCTAACCGGTTGATTAGCAGCTGTAGCTCTTGACCACTATACCCCCTGGGCTTCTGATATTAGTGATACTTTGCAATAATTTCTGGATTCATTTGGATCACCTTTCTTTGGAATAAGCATAAGTATGGATCTCTTCCCAGTCGGTTGGCCAGTTAACTGTTTTCCAAATTTTTTGGCATAGACGAATGAGCACTTTCAGTGCTGCTTCCCTTTGTTGAAACATCTCAACTGGTATTCTATCAATTTCTGGAGCTTTGTTTTCCACCAATGCTTTCAGCTTGGACTTCTTCCTTTGGTGCTACTGGTTCATAATCATATACTGCCTCCTGAAATGATTAAACATCCACCATTTCTTTTTGGTACAGTGACTCGGTGTATTCCTTCCATCTTCTTTTGATGCTTCTTGAGTCACTCAGTATTCTGCTCAGAAAACTGCAATGTTGCAACTCGAGGCTTGAATTTTTTTCATAGTTCTTTCACTCCAGAAATGCAGAGTGTATTTTTCTCTTTTGGGTTTTTAACTCCAGGTCTTTGCACATTTCTTTATAGTACTTTGCCTTCTTGAGTCATCCTTTGCAATCTTCTGTTCTACCGTTTTACTTCATCATTTCTTTTCAGTTTAGCTACTTGGCATTCAAGAGCAAGTTTCAGAGTCTCTTCTGACATCCATTTTGGACTTTGTCTTTTAAATCTCTTTATTGACCTCTTCAGATATGATTCCTTCTGCAACTTATCTAGTTCAAAGCATCAAATCCACTCTTGAGGTGGTCTCTAAATTCAGTTGGAATATAGTCAAAGTGGTACTTTGGCTCTCATGAACTTGTTTGAATTTTCTTCAGCTTCACCTTGAACTTGCACACGATCAGTTGATAGTCTATTACCCAGTCGGCCCCTGTCCTTGTTTTGAGTGATGATATTGAACGTTTCCATCATCTTTTTTCACATACATAATCAGTGTGATTCCTGTGTATTCTCTCCAGTGAGGTTCACATGTATACTCACCATTTAAGTTGTTGAAAAAAGGTATTTGCTAAGAAGTAGTTACTGGTCTTGCAAAATCCTATCATGTGATCTCTGAAATCATTTCTTTCAACAAGGCTGTATTTTTCAACCACAAATCCATCCTCTTTGTATCCAACTTCTGCATTCTGATTACCAGTAATTATCAATGCATCTTGATTGCCTGTGTAATCAAATTTTACTAATTTCTCAAGGTGGCAAAACTCTTTAATTTCTTCATCTCCAGCCTTGGTGGTTGATGCCTAAGTTTGAATAGTAGTTGTATTAACTAGTCTTTCTTGTAAGCATAAGGATATTATCCTATTACTGACAGTGTTATACTTCAGGTTGTATCTTGAAATTTTTTTTTTTCGATGCTGAATGCTATGTCATTCTTCTTTAATTTTACATTCCTGGTATAGTAGACCATGATTATCTGTTTCAAAGTAGCCAATACCAGTCCATTTCAGGCCACTAATCAGTGTTTACATGTTCCATTTCATTTCTATCAATTTCCAGTTTTTTTAGATCCGTACTTCGTACATTCCATGTCCCTATTGTTAGCGGATGTTCACAGCTGTTTCTTCTCATTTTGAGTCATGCTACGTCAGTAACTGAAGGCCTCAAAAGTTGGACTACATCCACTCTACTTTGAGGAGGCAACTCTTCCCAGTCGTCTTCTGAGTGCCTTCCAACCCAAGGAGCTCATCGTCCAGCGCTGTATCAGACGATGTTTCGCTGCCATTCATAAGGCTTTCACTGGTTAATTTTTTCCAAAGTAGACTGCCACGTACTTCTTCCTAGTCTGTCTTAGCCTGGAAGATCAGCTGAAGCCTGTCTACCATGGGTAACCCACTTGGTGTTTGAATGCTGGTGGCATAGCTTCTGGTTTCATAGCAACACACAAGCCCCTACAATACAACGAACTGATAGAAGACTGTCCATAGATGTTTCATTTTCTTTGTGTACATATTGTGTAAACTTATATCACTCTTTTCTTATTTTCAGATGATCCTCCTAGATTTTTTTTCCAGGAAAATTAATTTATCTCTCCTTACTTCCAGTGGAAACCCGGATTGTATAGTGATTAAGAGTTACAGCTGCTAACCAAAAGGTCATCAGTTCAAATCCACCAAGAGCTCCTTGGAAACCATATGGGGTGGTTTTACTTTATCTCACAGGGTTGCTATTAATGGAATCGACTCTACAGTAACGTGTTTTTTTTTAATTGCCAATAGCTACATGTATGCTTTATTTTAATGTTTTTGTTGTTGTTATTTTTGCTGTTACTTTTGCTTAGGCTTCCACAAAAATATCAAATGAGTGAAGAAACTCACATCCTTGTTTTGTTTCTGACTTTAAAGAGACAACTCTGATGTTTTACTGTTAAATATGATGTTGATCTGAGATTCTTTTCTCATTTAAGTCCTTAATTCATTACATATTTATTGGTGCCTATCCAAGTGTATTGGATTTGGCAGTAAGTAGGGTACTGATGGCCTTAGGAAAAGCAGTTTCAATGGCGAGGTGCCAGCAAAAGCCAGGTTGCAGTAGTTTGCAGAGAAGCATACAATGGAAACCTTTAATGCTTGCCAAGGGTTTTCATCAGAAGTAGATGCTGGATTTTTTTTTTCATTTCAGCATTTATTAATAAAATGATGTCATTTTTCTTATTTGACTTACTGGAGTGATTTAACGTATTAATATATTTTCATTAATTCAGTCAAGAGATATTTGAATACTCACCATAAACCTGGCACAGTCCTATTTCTGTCATATTAAATTGGTGATTTTTATAAAATATTGTAGGACTTTGTGATATTTTGAATATCAGTTTGTAAATATTAAACAGTTTATACAGTAAATTCTACTGAACTGTGGCATGTTATTCTTTCATTTTTGATTCTTGAATTACTAAATCTTGAATGCCTATTTTAAAAATTCAAATGCTACAAAAGCATATGAAGTAAACCCAAAAAGTTCTCATTTAATTTCCCCAAATCCCAAGGAATAATTTTTGGGGACAGATTTTTCTAGACTTTTCTTTCTTTTTTTTAAATTAATTTTCAAAATTTACCTGCAAGCATTTTATGTAGAATTTTCACACTGCATGGCTGTGGAACAGTCACCATAGTTAGGAAAGCCACATCTGGCTCCATACCAGGTTAGTTTCTCCTGCTAAATGGTACTTTGTTGCAGGTCTTGACCCATCTCGTCTCTCTGGGCAACATGATATTCCCATCAGCCATAGGGGTACTAGATGATGTGCAAAAGTAGCTCAGGGTCACTTGTTTAAAGAGTGACATACTGAGCCCTTACCTGACTTCATGGAACTTACACTGTAGACAGGGAGAGATAGTAAATACAGCGAATAACTTAAAGATACACTCTGCTAGAGAGTGATAAGTGCTATGGAGAAGAAGTAGGGAAAGGGAATGGGAAACGTTTTGAGGAGGGAAGCAGGGAACCATAATTATTGTGGGCTGGAGGCCGCCATGAGGGGATGTGGGATTACGGAAGAGAATTCAGACAGCAATAAGGATGAATGATCTACAACTACTCACCACAGTATCAATAAATTGCACCCATACAAAGAGGTAAGACATCTAAGAGTGCCTTCAGTATTGCTCCATTCACACAAAGTGCAAAAGCACCCAGCACTTTCCCGTGATGCAAAAGTCAGGCTAACGGTACTACTGAGTTGACATAGTACGTAGAAAGGAGCAAAGGGGGTGCTCTATGATACTGATAATGTTCTGTTCCTTAATCCAGGTTCTATCCAGACCAGTGTGTGTTTGGTTTGTGAAAGTTCAGCAAACTGAATATTTACGATACATGAGTTTTATTGATTGAGTTCCACTTTTATTGTATTTTTGCTGAAAATATACAGAGCAAACTATAACCCCATTCAAAAATTTCTACATGTATGGCGACATTGGTTACAGCCTTCCCTTTGTGTCAACAATCTCACTATTTCTACCCAGCTTGTTTCACCACTGTTGATGTAGATTCATTGCCCTCCTTGTCTTCTCTGACTTAGTTATTGTTGTCAGTTTGGTCTCGTATACATAATCTTTTTAAAGAGTTCAATACCAAAGGCATATGTTCTCTACTAATACGGCTTAACTGTTGTTTAAAGACAACTTCAGAGGATAGCTTTAGTTAAAGATTTAAAGAGTATTTCAGGGTAATCCTTTCTGTGGAGTCCTCCAGCCTCAGTGAGTTCATGTGCATTTTCTATATGAATGATAAATGGCAATAAAAAGTTTTATTAGAAAAATTCAACATTAGCAGTTTCATTGCTAGATGGCACAGCCGCTAGAATGTGCTGCCTTGTCTTACTTATCTTCGCAATCCTCAGTACACAGAACAATGCCTGGCACATAGAAAGGATTCATTATGTATGTGTGTGTGTGAATTAATAAATTAATGAATAAATTAATTAATCTCTGTAGTCTCTAAATGGTATTGTGCTTAGCCTCTTTTAAACTCATCACCTTGGGAAAACCAAAACAATAGCTATTTTTACTGCTGTATTTCTATTCATAAATATTTCTGTCTCCTCTCTGCTTGTATGAGAATAATAAACTGATTGAGCTACTTTTAGGATCAGCTTTTTTAAGATTTAGAGTTAGAAGATCAAGTAAAATGAGGACCAAAAGTTGTGCCCATTGGATTTGTCAATATGTAGGATCTCTGGTGTTGGTAGAAGGAGCTTCACTTGGTGTGATGGTTAGCTGTCTGATTGCAGAGACTTGGGGAGGATTGGGTGTGAGAAGCTGGAAACTGAATGCTGACATATTTTAAGTGCTATAACTCTGAAGCTAGGAGAGAACTACATGGGGAGTTGATGGTGCTTTTTTAAGTGTTTGTGTGAGTAATTATCACAAACAATGAGAAAGACTAGAACATGTTTCCATGCTAAAAGGTCAATCAGTAGACAAGAATGGATCCGTTCACTGGTTTACTTATTCAATCACAATTTACTCAATCATTACTTATGAGGTGCCTATTGTACCAGCCACTAATGCTGACAGTGTTAATAGAGCAGTGAATAAACTAGACACACAATCTCTGCCCTCATAGAGTTTACAGTCATTTGTCTTCATACAGAAGTTAAAGACCAAGGTGACAGAATGACGGCTGCTTGCAAGTCACTGAATCAACATAGAAGGGGTGGAATTAGCGTGGTCAAGAAGGCTCTTGAGTACAATGACAAGAGATAACAACTAAATGGTGCAGATGTTGATAAAGAAAATCATTGATATAGGAGAGTGAGCACTTCTGTTAGGCAGGAGTGTGACAAATGCAGATTATGTAAGCTTGACAAAAACAACAACAACAAAACCCAAGCCAAATCTGTTGTCAAACTGATTCTAACTCGTGTTAGAATCTAACACATGTAAGAAAGTAGAACTGCTCCATAGGATTTTTCTTGGGTGTAGTCTTTTCTTTTTCTTTCTTTCTTTTTTTTTTTTTTAATGTTTGTATTGAGATTAAATGGAAGTTCACAATCCAAGTCAATTTTCCATATAAAACCCTGAGCACCCGTCTCTCTGTAGCTGTATCTGCTCTCCTGACCCTGTGACAACACACTCTTGTTTTCTGCCCTTTACTTTCTGTATTCAGTCAATCAGCATTTGTCCCCTCCTCTCTATGCTCTCCTCACTTCTCTGAAATGAAACCAATAGGACAGCCTCAAATATGTGTTTGTGTGTGTGTAAAACCATTATATGTACACACCACATGCATCGATCTCTGTCCCTGAGTCCAGTCCATTCTTTATCTGAAGTATTAGCTTCAGTACTGGTTTCAGGTCTGGGCTAGCAGCAAGTCTAGGGTCCATGTTCTCAGGGGACCCTCTAGGTTGTTGGACCATCAATTCTGGTCTTTTAATAGAATTCTTGATCTGCACACCTCTTTTTCTTTCTCTTCCTCTTTTTTTTTAAAATAATATTTTATTGCATTTCTGGTTAAGGTTTGCACAGCAGTTTAGGCTCATGTTCAACAATTTTGTACTACTTTTCAGTGACGTTGGTTGCATTCTTGAACATTCATATTATTATTTTTTTATTGTGATTAACTGAAAGTATATAATCCAAATCAATTTTGCATGCCCACCTATCTGCATCTCCATCTGCTCTTACTACCCAGCAACAACACATTCCTCTTTTTCACTCTATTTTTCTAGTATCCTCTTAATGAGCACTTGTCCCCTCCTCTCCACTCTCTTCATTCCCATCTAGAAAGAAACCAGTAAGACAGCCTCCTATAAATGTATAAAACCATAAAGTACACAAACTGTAGTGCACACCTCTTTTTCTCATGCTGTGTCAGGGACTCTACATTGTGTCCCCTATCAGGGCTGTCTTTAGTGATGGTCGGGCACTCTTGGGTGTAATCTTTATGGAGGCAGATTGCAAGGCCTTTTATCTATGGCAACATTGGGCAGCTTTGAACTGTCAACTTTTAGGTTAGTTGTTGAGTGCAAGCTATTGTGCCCCTCACAGACCTTCTAGTATGCTTAGGCCAGGCTATTTCCTAGCAGTTTGGAGCTGGGAGAGACCTTAGAGATCACCTCGTTCAGCAACTATCAACCTTGGTTCACATAACAAGCCATTGCCAAGGGTGGCTCATGAAATCTGTGAATAGGACCGCTTAGGATTCTGCACAGTCACATCTTACATGAGAGTTTGTAAGCCAGTGTCAAAGGTAAAAATTGCACAGTTAAAATGGTCTACAAAAATCTCTAAGAAAGGATCTTATACAGGTGATAATAGCTTTCTTTCAAACGCTCCTCCAGTCTCAGTGCAGGTTTTTCTTTCTTTGGTTGAACATGATCTGAAGCCACTGGTTTATATTTAGGAGCCTTGTGTTAAGAATGGAAACCCTGGTTGCATAGTGGTTAAGTGCTGACCCAAAAGGTGAGCAGTTTGAATCTGACAGCTGCTCCTTGGAAACTCTATGGGGCAGTTCTACTCTGTCCTCTGGAGTCACTGTGAGTCAGAATTAATTCGACAGAAGTGGATTTGGTTTTGGGGTTTTGTATTAAGGATTATTGTCTTTGAATATTAGTATAACTCTCAGCCCAATGAGAACCTGATGGTATGGGAGGTGTACAAAAAAACCAAGACCCACAGAGGAATTAGCAAATCTACACTTCCCATCTCATGCTCAGTCCACACTCTTAAAGTGTGAATTTTCCTTTTGTGTATTCTCTCTTTTTTATTGTGAAGCTAGGTGATTAAACCTTCAACAAGTATAACTTTATTATTATCATATACAAAGCTCACTTTTTTTTACAATATAAGTAAAGCCTGTTAAAATGTTCTTTGTTACTCTCTTTCATTCTGATAGGCTTTCTTGAGTGGAGAAGAGAGGGATGGAATTAGAATTAGCACCCAGGAGTTGCATATGGATGTGTCTTTCATAAGTAAATTGACATCACTGGTTGTATTTGGGAGGGGGAAAAAAAAGCAAAACCGTGGAGAATCACTAATCTCATGCAACCCCTTCATTTCTCAGGTGTGAAAACTGAGGCCCAGAGAGGTGATGTGATTTGCCCAAAGTCATGCAACTAGTGGCAGAGCCAGGCCTAGAAGCCAGGTGTCCTGGCTCTCAAGACATTCCGCTGCCCGAGGAATGGAACAGGTAGTATCACTCACACGGGGGCCACGGGTTAGTCTATGCAGCCTAGGGCTGCCTGGGGTTCTAAGGAAGCCATAGGAGGCCTCATTTCAAAGCTCCAATGAGTCTGAATGAGGTCGAAATCAAATCCAAGCAAGAGAAAGAGCATGAGGTTTGAAACTCAGCTTATGAGACAGAGGCCAGCGTTTGATGACCCCCGTGGTGACTGTCCCTTCTGAAGGTGGATCTGTCTCTGGCCATGTCATGCCCGTCTTCAAACACCCTAGTGACGAGTCACCTTCCAGTCACTCTGCCACACATGCTTTCTCCAATGCAATTCACGGTGTTAGGACAACAGGTGGCAACTTGCAGAGGATGAATGGGGACCTGGGAGAAAGGGCATCAGGAAGACTAGTTAGAAGACTTTTGTAGAGCATAGGTGGAAAATAAAGAGAAAAGGCTGGCAAGTGGGGTCTGCTGGACCCTGGGTTGGTGGCACGGTAAAGCTGGTCAGCTACGGTGGTGGAAAAGGAAAGTTGGGAATGAAATCCGTATCAAATTGTGGAAGAAGACAGAGTTTCTGGTTTCATACACACTTACTTGTAGTTTGTATTAGGGGATGTTCTTAAGCCCAGTATTGATTAAAACAAAAACTTCCTATGGCATTAAATTAAGATGTATCCTGTGTGTTATACGTAAATATGGTAACTTGTCATTGCTAATGTGTATTGACCCTTCTGAAGAGTCTATGACATAGTTATGTTGTTTTCATCCATTCAGTGATTATTTATTGAGTACCTACTAAGTACCAGGTGGTGTTCGGAGCAGTTTGGATTCACATTTATCAAGTGAACTAAACAAGCCAATACTCCTGCCCTCATGGTGTTGCAGGAAAAAGACAAGTTTGGCCCACAGAGCAGAAAACACCTCGAACACCACTCTGTCTTTAAGAGGAAGGGGCTTTGTTGCCAGTGATGCTGCGGTCAGACTCAAGTCCGAAAAATAGCCATGCACCCCATTCCATTATCAAACACACCTATTTATATGTTTTTCTCAAAGAAGCAAACAAAGGAATTTTCATACATCCTCCCAATTGGCAACTACAGGTTTACAGATTTTCATATTGCAGTGTCATTGGCACAGCATGCTTAAAAAGACACTACATAAGCAACTGGCATTAGGTTACATGGGAAGAAGCCACCCTCTTCCCGGAAGCTAGGCCCATCTCAAGGAATCTCGTGAGAGGAAGAGCAAGCATCCCTGGGCTGACCCAGAGTGTCGGGTTGACTCAGAGAGAAGCTGCTGGCCTTCTGTGAATCTTAAAGTGAAATCTTAAAAGTTTTCTCCTCTCTCAGTGGGACCTCATGAAGAGAAAGTGGCCCGAGAAACCTAGTCTCTTGAGAAAAACAATAGAAGAGAAAGCTGTGGTGGACACTGGGGTGGGGGCGTTGCTAAACTGAAAGGGTGTTGGTCAAAGCTGGGAAGAAGTACAGTAATAGACCAAGTTTGACTGGATCTCTTTGAGAAAGATTTCTTTCCAGGCAGGGAGGGTTGATAATCATCCTAGAGGATTCTCCAAGATCTGTGGCTGTGATCTTGTGGCTCCCAATGGGACCAGGCACTTGGGTGTTAACTGCAACCACATAGGGGGCACAATGAGGAAAATCTGTATACAAAGGCCGTATGAGGAAGTTCGGGCTTGTAGAGAGAACAGAGTGTTCAAAGGAATTGTCAGCTTAAATAGATCTCTAAGCAAGAGAACAAGCAGTTTTGTCAGCATGGAGAGTGTGGAGCAGGCAATGGAAAATCCAGGAACAGCTGAAATCCTTGTATCTCAGGCAGGGGTGAGCATAAGTTGGGGGCAGAGGGCAAAGCTGTGGTCACTGAGCGGAGGTTCTGGAAGGAGCATGTTATGTGATGAGCAAGGCATTAAGACGGGCGTGCAGGCACAGGCGTGAAGAAGAGAAATGCCTGCAGAGCTAGGACACAAGGTGAGAACTTGGGGGCAGTAGCCAATTTATAAGCCTGTGCCCATAATGAAACCTGAACTCTTTAACCACCGAATCCTTCTGGATTAATAATAGAATCCACCCCATTCATGGGAACCACATGACTTCAGCTATAGAGGAAATAGGATGAGGGGACAGGAAATGGGTGGTACCTGTTTCCAGTCCTCTACGAAGCATCACCTTCCACCCCATCAGAAGAAAGGAGGGAGGAGAGCAGGTCAGTAGCTCCTTCCCGTTCGTCAGCAGCCATTCTTCCTAGTGCCTTCATGACTGCCATGCAATTAGTGGTTTTAGATGATCTTCTTTCTTAATTAATCCAGAGATTTACTCCTAAATTCAGAGAATCGCTTTCTTAGCAAGGCTGCTAGGAAGGCTGCTGGCATGGAGCCCTTTTTATAACTCATTCCCTACCCTCCATCCTGTTCCCATCTTCCTGACTCCCAACTTCGTTGTTTATTCTTCTACTTTGAGACTGCTTAACCCTTGGGAGTCGATGCTTGATATCACCTCTCCCTGATTCATTGTCTTCCTCTGACTACACCTCCGTAGTGGAGATTCCATTTGAGTCTAGAACTTCCATTTCACCCTGTACCCATTAGTGGCAGCCACGCAGTTGGGGGGATTAAAAAGTTGGGTGAAGACACTGGCACTAGAACTGTGTTGAACTTGACTTCCAAACATTCCCTCTGTCTCTGCACCACTTACTCAAGACACTAAACAGGGTTTGGATCCATGTAGTTCTGACTTCAACCTCTGTTGAGAATTTGCATTTCTAACAAGTCTGTCTTGTACAGTATACACCTCCCCCCCAAAACATTGCTGTCTAGTTGATTCCAACTCATAGCAACCACAGAGGGCAGAGTAAAACTTGCCATGTAAGGGTTTCCACGGAGCCCTGGTGAATTTGAGGTGCTGAGCCCTTGGTTAGCAGCCTTAGTGCTTAACCATTAAGCCACTAGGGTTTGCAACAAGCTCCCAGGTAATGCTGATACTGCTAATTAGGGACCAGTTCTGAGAACCAGTGGCAGAGTGCAAGACTACTGCTGTTAAGGTGCTAAGAACTCATAGCCACCCTATAGGACAGAGTAGAACTGCCTCATCGAGTTTCCAAGCAGTGCCTCATAGATTCAAACTGCTGACCTTTTGGTTAGCAGCTGTAGTTCTTAACCACTAAGTCACCAGGGTTTCCAGGAGTAGAGCAGTAGGTTTCGAAATTCATTATTTGTAAGAATTACCTGGAGATCTTGTTAAAATATAGACTCTGATTCAGTATCTCTGAAGTTGAATGCAAATTCTCAGCAGGTTTAAAGCAGAATGAACGAGTCTGAAGCCCTAAACCTAAGTCCTGGGACTAAGCCTCTGATTCTAGGTTCAGCTGGCTCCTTGGATCTGGCTCCTGGAGTATCTGTAGAAAATGTTGAAATGGGAGGCAAGAACCTGAAACTGCCTTTTATCAGACCGAATTTCATGGGGTAATTCACCTAGGGAAAGAGCTGGTGCTAAGAAGAAGGGACAGATTCTGTATCAGCGCTGTTCAACAGAATGATAGTGCCAACTTCATACACAACCTTTAAATAGGTTTTATTTTTAAAATTAATGTTAGTTTTATAGGCAAATTGTGCAGTAAGTATAGAGAGCTTCCATTGACTCCTCCCGCTGTCCTCCAGTTTCTCATTTTATTAACATCTTGCATTTCTGTGGCCTAGCTGCTACATTTGATGAACTAATAGTAATCCATTATTATTAACTAACGATTGCAGTCTATAGTGAAATCCTGGTGGCCTAGTGGTTAAGAGCTAAGACGACTAACCAAAAGGTCAGCAGTTCAAAATCCACCGGGCCCTACTTGGAAACTCTATAGTGCAGTTCTGTCCTGTCCTACAGGGTTACTGTGAGTCGGAATCAACTCAACAACAATGAGTTTTTTGTTATAGCCTACGTTAGGGTTCCCCCTCTGTTTTGTACACTCCTCTGAGTTTGAACAAATACACAATGTCATGTGTCCACCATTATGGCATCATCCAGAATTGTTTCACTGACCTAAAAATGCCCAGGGCAACACATCCATTCCTTGCTCCCTCCAAGCTTTCGGCAATCACTGATCTTTTGGCTGTCTTCATAGTTTGTCCCAAGCCAAGCCAAGTGCCATCGAAGTATGTAAATATTCTAGTAGCCACATTTTAAAAAGTAGGAAGAAGCAGGTGAAATTATTATATTTTACTCAATCCGGTATTTCCAAAATACTACCGTGTCAACATGTAATCAATACAAAAATTATAATGGAACATGTTACTTTGTTGTTGTTGTTTTGACTTTGAGATGTAGAGTGTATTTTACACCTACCAAAAAAACCCCACCAAATCCATTGCCACTGAGTTAATTCCAACTCCTAGTGACCCTATAGGACAGAGCAGAACTGCCCCATAAGGGTTCTGAGGAGCTCCTGGTGGATTCAAACTGCCAACCTTTTGGTAACAGTCATAGCTCTTAACCACTACACCACTGGGGCTTCCTGTAGATTTGTAGCATGTCTCAGTTCAGATACTATATTTTCATTGGAGATACTTGATCTATGTTTATATTTACAATTGAAAAACTAAAATCACATATACCACACTGTTCCAAACATTCATAAATGTTTCTCAACCACTAAATCAAATACCTAAAAATTATTTTCCTTTAAAATCTGACAGTGATCATTGGTAATGATTGCCTGGCACAATTAATGTGATTGACATCACTAAATTAGTCACATAAAAATCACTGAATTGGCAAATATCATGCTATATATGTGTATATATGCTTTTACTACAATAAAAAGAGATATGCAGAGAAATAACTATAATATAAGGTAAATAGGAATAACTTTGCTGCCCTAGTAGGGAATGGGTTAGTGATGGAAGATTTCAAGGAAAACAAAATATAGAAAGAGAAATATCTTCTTTTAACATCCACTTCCATACTGGTAAAACTGCTGCATCTTTATCAGAGAAACTGTTTGACTTTGAAGCAAAGGATATTATCAGCTTCAAAGCCGTGTCTGTTCAAGTTGAATAAATTCACTAAGTCTTGTGTCAACTCAGTATTATTAAAATGTAAAGAGTTATTGCATAAATTGAACAGTAACTCTGAATATATCAATACCAGCAAAATGTTCTTCAAATTTATCTTGTAGCTTTTGCAGGCAATTTATATAATGTTGGTGATTACAATGAAAATATTCTGATGTGAATATTTTACTAGCTTTTAAAATGTGTAAGATCACTGTTATTGATTTTACATTATGAAAAGTTTCGATTTCACATAAATTCTTACACCTTTCTTGCTAGGTCAAAGTGACTTATTTTCCTTGTAACTTTTAATTTGTCTCATTCATATACAGTCTGATATCAGTGAGAAAACATAAATCACTGGCATTTGTTGTTGTTTTTCACTATTAAATACTTGGCAAACAGATAATTCTCTCCTGAAAGAAAATCTTGAATTAGGAATAACAATATACTTAATCTTTGTAAAACACTTTCTTAACAGACAAATATTGGCAAAGCACATAGTATCATTACATTCATTCCCTTTAATTTCTTTGAAGAGTTCAGTCAGCTGATGAAGGTATATAGCTTTTGCATACTATATACTGAACAATTAATTGTGTCTATGGCACTTTTCACTACGTCTGGAGCACCATTTGGCATGATAGAAACTGAATTTTTTGTATCTAGTTGAAGTGATTTGTCAGGCATAAAAGGTGCCGATGCAAAAAAAAAAAAAATTCTCTGGCCATGAATTTAATTGTTTTGGACCATAAATTGACATTATGTGAAACTGAAAGTCTTTTGAGACTAAATATTCCCATAATCTTAATTGGACAGGGTCTCTGTGGCATGACTCAGCTAAAATTCAGCATTTACCAGATTTTCAACCAATTTGTCTTTGATATTTTCTTTTATTCTATGAGCAATTATTTGACAATTTGATGGTACACTGTTCCCTTTTTATAAAATATCTTTTTTAACCTTTTCTTCATAATTTCTAACAAAATTTTCACAACTGAGATGATTTTTTTTACCATCTCTTCATCTAAAAATGTGTGTGTTTGCGTGTGTGTGTGTGTGTGTGTGTGTGTGTGTAAGAAACCAAGTCAAAATCAGTCCACAGGACTAACAACCCCCACTAATCACAGCCTCTTTCAGCTGGAGACCTGAACTAGATGGTACCCAGCTACTACCACCAACCGTTCTGAACAGGGACACAATGAAAGACTCCTATTAAAATGGAACAAAAATATAGAACAAAACTCAAATTCATTAGAAAAGAAAAGAAAGACAGGCTTAAATGGACTGATACTGAGGCTGGAGGAACCCCTGAGACTATCACTCTAAGATACCTTTTAAACTTCAAACTGGAGCCATTTCCAGTGTCACCTTTTGACCAAAGAATAGATTGGCTTATAAAATAGAAAATAATGCCCATGTGGAATGTGCTCTTTTAAACAATCAACTATATGAGGTAAAACTGTCAGTATTTATCTGAAAGCAAAGATGAGAAGGCAAGGAGGGACAGGAAAACTGCGTGGATGGAAATGGGGAAGCCTTGGTGGAAGGGAGGAGAGTGTCAACACATTGCAGGGACAGCAGCCAATGTCACAGAACAATTTGAGTGTGCATTGTTGAATGGGAATCTAGTCTGCCGTGTAAACTTCCACCTGAAACAATAAAATACCCAAAAAATGAATCCAAACTATCACATAACTGGCCAAAGAGAAAATCTTGGATCCTGTTCAAATGTATTTAGTTTTTTGGTTATTGTATAAAGCTTTAATCTGATTTCAGGTAGTTAATTTCATCAGTTATGTTTTCAGCTTTGAGAGGAAACTTCTTATCAAGTTGACTATGTGTTTGCTGAGAGTGGGTCAATATTTTCCACTTTATTTTAACCTTTTTTTCTTTTCACAACAAATGCCTGTTTTTTTCTCTTTTTTTCTTTTAATTTTATTTTTCTGGACACAGCAGATTGTAATTGTCCTCCAGTGTAAAACTGATGGTGTACCTTGTGTCGGCCTCTTCTCTTTTTTGACTACTCTGGTCATAGTACTGACTTCTCTGTCTTCATTAAATTCTGCTTCAGTCGCCTGCCTTTGTTTTAAGTTTAAAAATTTGTTCATAAAGCAATATGTATTCTGATTGAATCACCAGTTGCCGTTTACAAAAGTATCACTGCAACTCATGCTGTCTGCATAAAATATTTGGATACACATTGTAATGTTATAGCAAAGCATAGAAAGAAATCATTCGAACTGGATTGATTCCTTGTCACCAATTAGATCAGTGAAATGCTTTGGTGTAATACTGGAAACCAAACACACACTCCCCCAGTGCATTACGCTATAACAATAACATTTTGTGTAATGTAATGATTAGAGTAAAATGTAGTCATGCTAAAAACCGAATGAAACAAAAATATTTTATGCTACTTCACTTTTTATATTTTAATTAAAATTAAAGCTAAAAGTTTAAGTCTACAGTCACATTAGCCACATTTTAAGGGCTTGACAGTGACATGTGACTACTGGCTACTATATTGCATAGCACAGTTCTAGAAATATAACTGAACAACTGTAAATGTCCGCTATGCCCAGCAATTCCATTTTTACCCTAAAGAAACCTTGCACCTGTGCGCAGAAGGCAAGTAAGAGAATGTACACTGCAACACTGTTTATGATGGCAAACAACCAGAGTGACCCGCCTTACCTATCTGTCTTAGTCACCCAACGCTGCTATAACACAAATACCGCAAGGGCACGGCTTTAACAAAGAGAACTGAATTCTCTTCACAGTCCAATAGGCTGGAAGTCTGAATTCAGGGCACCAGCTCCAGGGGAAGACTTTCTCTCTCGGTCATTTCTGGAGGAAGGTCCTAGTCATCAGTCTTCCTTTGGCCTTGGGACATCTCAGTGCAGAAACCCCAGGTTCAAAGGATGCACCCTGCTCATGGCACTGCTTTCCTGGTGGCATGAGATCCCCACATCTTTCCGCTCACCTCTCTGTTTCATATCTCAAAGGAGTTTGGCTCATCACCTAATCTGGTAAATTTCATCATTATAACTAACAGTAATCCATCTCATGGCATCATATTTATAGGATTTGCAACATACAGAAAATCACATAAAGTAGTGTGCAATCATGTGATACTGGAAATCAGGACCTATACAGTTGATAGGTATTTTGGGGGGACATAATTCAATTCATGATGGTATCCTTTGAATTATGGTCAAAAAGTTTGTAGTATATCCCTTCTAAGAAATTTTGCATCACAGTTTAAGAGAAACATGTAGTAATATTCCTAAGACTTAACTAGGTGGGGTAAAAAAATCAAGTTGTATGGTATAATATTTTTATTTTAAATAAAGCTCCACCAGGCACTCCTTGAATACTCTGGGGATCAGGTCTACCCTGGCCCCTGGGGTCGCCATGAGTCAGATCCGACTCGACAGCACTTGGCTTGGCTAAAACAATGCCTTATTTTTTAATTGGTACATATATATGCATACCAAGGCATAGAAAGGGAAGTGGAAGAATACACTCCAGAAAGTGATTACCTCTGTGGAGACAGGGAGGGAACTTGGATTCAGAGGGGATAGTCAAAAAGCATTCTAGCTTTAGCTAGATTGTTTTCATTTTTTAATAAGAAATATGTATTTTGTATTACTTATATAATTAAACTAAGGAAAAGAACTTAAGAAACAAGAATTCTTAATAGAAATGGAAAGATGATGAACAAAGAAGCCAATTAAATGGAATTAACTGCAGTACGGATTATATGCAGCTAAATAAAGTGTTGTCACAGAGTTACAATATTGAATGCAAGTGTCAAAAGCAATTTTCAGACAGAAGATACAGAAATTATATGGCAGCCTTTTTGTAAACTGAAAATGGGAAATGCCAAACAGTGATCAAAACTAATTTATCAAGCTCACCTCTACCAGAGTTTTAACTAACATCCAGGTTACCCATTGCAAACTCCAATTCAATTAAAAGCCCCAAACCACAGTACCAGCTGGCATCCAACCTACTGACCAAACATTTTCTAGCGTATCAGTTGACCTTAGAGTCTTGATTTTCACATGTCGATGTGGTTAGGTGTCATCAGGTCTATTCCGACCCATGACCATATTCACAACAGATTCATAGTGACCGTGTTCACAACAGGTGTTGCTTATTGATCTAGTTGTGAGAATTTCTATTTTTTTATGTTGAGGTGTAATCCATACTGAAGGCTGCAGTCTTTCATCTTCCTCAGTAAGTGCTTCCAATCCTCTTCACTTTCAGCAGACAGAGTGAAAAACTGCACATTCCTGCCCCATCCTCACCGTCTCTGCCATATCTGAGCCCACGATTGCAGCCACTGTGTCAGTCCATCTCAGTGAGGGTGTCTCTCTCTTTCTCTGAGCCTGTTTTTCCAAGCATGGTATCTATCCTCCTCCAGGGATAATATATCCAAAGTATGTGAGACAAAGTCTCACCATCTTCACTTCTAAAGAACATTCTGGTTGTATTTCTTCCAAGATAGATTTGTTCACTCTTCTGGAAGTCCAGCTCTATAATTCAGAAGCATAGATTCTTTTTTAGTCTTCCTTGTTCATTGTGCAGATTTTGCGTGCATATGAGGTGACTGAAAACGGTTTGAGTCAGGCACACGTTAGTCCTAAGAGTGACATATTTGCTTTTTAACATTTCAGAGAGGTGTTTTGCAGCCGATTTACCCAGTGCAATGCATTGTTTGATTTCTTGAACTCTTGCTTCCGTGGTCATTAATTCTGGATAGAAGTAAAATGAAATCCTTGGCAACTTCAGTATTTTCTTTCTTTATCATGATGTTGCTTATTGGTCTAATTGTGAGTTTGTTTGTTTTTTTTTTTTTTTTATGTTGAGATGTAATCCATACTGAAGGCTGTAGTCTTTCATCTTACTCAGTAAGTGCTTCAAATCCTCTTCACTTTCAGCAAGCAAGGCTGAGTTGCTTGCATGGTGCAGGTTGTTAATGAGTCTGTCTCCAATCCCGATGCTGTATTTTTCTTCATATAGTTCAGTTTTTAGGATTATTTGCTCAGCATACAGGCTAAGTACAATGAAAGGATACAACACTGACATACATTTTTCTTCATCTTAAACCACGTGGTATCTCCTTGTTCTATTTGAATGACTACTTCTTGTTCTTTATAGAGGTTTCTCGTGAGTACAGTTCAATGTTATGGGATTCCCATTCTTTGCAATGTTGTACATAATTTGTTACGATGCATACAGTCAAATGCCTTTGCATAGCAGATAAATTCATGTAAAAACACCTTTCTACTATTCTCTGCTTTCAGTCAAGATTTATCTGGCGTCGGCAATGATATCTCTTTCTACATCCTGTTCTGAATCCACCTTGAATTTTTAGAAGTCCCTGGTCTATGTACTACTGCAACCATTTTTGAATTTATCTTCAGCAAAAGTTGACTTGTGTGTGATATTAATGATATTGTTTGATAATTTCTGTGTTCTGTGGGATCATCTTTGTTACTCAAATATATGTTGATTTTGGACCCAAACAGGATATAAAAGAAACTGGACCCAAACAGGAGACAGAAGAAATAGAGGGGAAAAAATTTACAATGTTTGGGAACCCCTATTTGCCCTTCTTTACCTTATTCTCTGCCTCTTTCTAGATCAAATTTACTCCAGGGCCTTCAGGATATGCCGTGGTAAATTTAATTCTTACCCAAGCTCAGAAATATCTTTCTTTACCTGACATTTATTGATAAACTAGATTAGTCAATAAAGACCATACAATCAGCAGAGAGGCCTAAGAATCTTCCTGAACTTTTCTGAAAGAGCCCTGAAACCAGAGCTTTTTGAGAGTGTTCACGTCAAACCAGTTCTTAAGTTGAAATTGCATTGCACTTCCTTGAGACCACAGGCAGTGACAGCACAGGAACACGGAGTCTCTAGATCATCAACGCAGAGGAAGAGTGTCTCTGACTAAAGCTTGAAGTTAACAAATCTATATTAAAAAAATAGAGAGACAACAACAACAAAGACAGCATGAGTCATGTTGCGAATGGTAAAAAGAAAAAACAAGCCAAAACTAAAACAAAGGATCAAACCAAAACCAAACCTGCTGCCGTCGAGTTGATTCCGACTCATAGTGACCCTATAGGACAGAGTAGAACTGCTCCACAGTTTCCAAGGAGTGCCTGGTGGATTCAAACCACCAACCTTTTGATTAACAGATGTAGCACTTAACCACTGCGCCACCAGGTTTCCAAAGGACGCTAGCCTCAGAAAATATAAAACATGATTTTGTTGATAAAGCCTACTACAACCCTTATGAAAAGGCTTAACTAACCTCATTGAAAAGAAACTCTCTGGAGTAGCTATTTTAAAATTAGCTGTATGACTTTTCCAAGAGAAAAGTCTAAAGCAGAGTGAATCAAAAGTCTTAAGGGAAAAAGAGAGGATGGTTTAAAATATATCAGAAACATAACATATAGGAAGTAGAACAGTAATATTTTGGAGAAAGGCATAGTGATTAAGTGCTTTGGCTGCCAACCAGAAGGTCAGCAGTTCAAATCCACCAGGTGCTCCTTGGAAACTCTATGGGACAGCTTTACTCTGTCCTATAGGATTGCTATGAGTTGGAATCGACTTGACATCAGTGCATTTGATTTGATTTGGCTTTTATGGTAGAGGGTACAATCTCCAAGGAAGAAAACATTTGTGAACATTTATAACATTTTGGCTGATTTAACTTATATTCAACTTTGGTATTAAAGTCATGAATCCAGCTTTCTTTTTGTTAACCTTTGCCTGGTATGTCTTTATTAATGTTTTAAATTTCAACCTTTATGAGAAACATTCTTTTCCTCTTCAACGAAAAGTTGGGTTTTGCTTTTTTTTTTTTTGACCAAGTCTGATAGTCTTTCTCTTTAAACAGCTCTTACTGCACATACATTTTTCTTTTAAGTGACATTTTACTGTGTTCTAGGTGAAAATGTACACAATAGATGGTTCCCTTTAACATTTTTATACAAAATGTTCCATACCATTAGTTGTAATTTTTACAGTGTACCAACATTCTCATTAGTTCTATTCTGTTTGTTCTGATTCCCTTCATCTAGCTTCCCTTCCATTTCTTTCCTTCTCACCTTTGCTTTTCGGTGACTATTGACCATTTGGTCTCTAATAGTTGTTTAAGGGATATACTACTCAAAGGTGATGGTATTTATTTTATAAGCCAATTTGTTATTTGGCTGAAAGATGACCAACAGAAATAGCTTCAGTTCCAAGTTCAAAGAGTATCTTAGGGTGAGAGTCTCAAGGGTTCCTCTAGAATCTATTGGTCCAGTAGGTCTGGCCATTTTTAGGAATCTGAGTCTTAGTCTATATTTTTCTCCCATTCTGTCTGGGACCTTCTATTTCATTCCTGATCAGAAAGGTTGGTAGTGGTATCTGGGTACCATCTATTTCTTCTGATCTCTTAGGGATAGATTATCAATAGGCAAAGTAAGCATGGTGCTTACCTAGCTTATCTGATTATCTGTAGTGAACAATTTCACATTCTTTCACCACGTCAGTGATTTGTCTTCTAGGTAGGGCTGACACTTGTCTCTCTCCCAGCCCTACAGCGTGTTCATACAGAATAAAAGTCTCTTCAAATTTACAATCCCTGATGGGGATGGTGAGCAAGGTAAACATGGGCATACTTGCACTTACTAATCTGTAGTGGACAATTTTTGTGTGTTTTTCACATCAAATCCACCTCTGTTTAGGTTTGAAGAGGTTGTGATTTATGTGGGCTTAGTTCCATTTTCTCATATGCTTATTAGTGTCTTTATTTACCTTGGTCAAGTTGTGCTTACATCACCCGTATTTGGGATTTCCTTTCCTATCACTAAAAGTAATAAGTTTACACTATTGAGAAAGCAGTTCCCTCTCTCCCCTGCCAACCCTGGTAACCATCAAAAAACTTTGCTGGAATCATACAATATTTGCCTTTTTGTGATTGCCTTCTTTCACTCAGCATAATGCCCTCCAGATTCATTCATGTGATAAGATGCTTGGCAAATTCCTCATTATTCTTTATTGCTATGTTGTATTCCATTGTAGCCACATACCACAATTTATCAGTTCAATCACTGATGAGCACTTAGGTTGTTTCCATCTTTTTTTGCTATTGTAAATAATGACACAATAAACATAGTGTGAATAATGACGCAACATCAATTTGTGTCACTACTGTTATATAGCTCTAGGAGTGGAATTGCTGGGTCATAAGGTATTTCTAGCTTTTTGAGGAAGTGTCACACTCTCTTCCATAGTAGTTGTGTCGTTTTACAGTCCTATCACCAATATATCTGCCATTTGTATAAGAGTTTGAATCCCCCTACAACCTCTTTAACGTTTGTTGTTTTCTGGACTTTTGGATAATTGCCATTTCTGCAAGGGTGCGATGGTATCTCACTGTAGTTTTAAGGTGCAGCTCTCTAATAACTAGTGATTATGAGCATCTTTTCATGAACTCATTGGCCACCTGAATGTCCTCTTTGGTGAATCATTTGTTTATGTTCTTTGCCCATTTTTTATTGGATATTTTTTGCCCCTGTTTTTGTTTGGATTATTTGTCTTTCTGTTGTTGAGTTGTTGATATTTTCTATATATTTTAGAAAGTAAACTATTATCAGGTATGTCATTGCCAAAGATATTTTTTCCCAATCTGTTATGTTACGTTTTTACTGTCTTGGTAAAGTCTTCAGATAAGCAATATTTATTTTTTAGGAAGTTGCAGTTACTCAACATATCTGCCATTTATATTTTTTCAGTTTTATTTGATAAGCTATTTATGTTGAAAATTAAGTCCCCTGCTTTTGACCGTCAACTGTGTTATTTCCTAGAAACTTGATCATAGTTTTACCGTTAGATCTGATCCATTTTGAGTTAGTTTTTGTGAATGATGTAAGGTAGGAATCACAATTCTTTTCTCTGCTTATGGATATCCGGTTTTGCTGGCACTATTTGTTAAACAAACATCAAGTGGACTTGGACACTTTGTTGAATTTCAAGTGCCCATAGATGGATGGATTGACTTCTGGGTTCTCAATTTTATTCCATGCTTCTGTGTATCTGTTACTGAACCAGTACCATGCTGTTTTGATTACTGTGGTTATGTGGTAAGTTTTGAGCTTGGAAAGTGTGAGACTTTCTGTTTTGTTCTTCTTCTTCAATATTGTGTTAGCTATTTGGAGCCTCCTTCCTTTCCATATAAAGTTGGAGATTCATTAAAGAATGTCGTTGACATTTGGATTGGGATTGCATTATATCTATAGATTGCTTTTGGTAGTACTGACATTTTAACAATGTTGAGTCTATCCATGAGCATGGAGCAATTTTCTATTTATGTAGATCTGTTTTAGTGTCTTGCAGTAGTGTTTTACGGTTCTCCTTCTATAAGTCTTTTAGGTCTAACTCCACATATATTTATGGAAATAACAGAATTCATCTTCATTCTCTCATATCTGCTCCTGGCACTGTCTTTTAAGATTTCCTTTGTAGGCTATATTTTGATACAAGGACCATATTTGCTTTGCTTTGCTTTGTATCTGTGTTGCCGGTCATTTTTAGATTCATAATTTTAGATTGCCTTTATAATTTTAGGTAGTGTTTTAAACCTCTGTTTCTTGATTTATCAACTGTAGGCAATGTCTGTGGATGCCTTAAATAAAATGAAATGGGTGTACTTGTTGGGTTTCTGTTCTGTCAGCTTCTCTGTTGGGAGTAGCATAGAACAGACCTCAAAGAAAAGAAGGGCTGAACTGAGCCTGTGAGCAACAGTGGGTGCTGAGGCTGATGTTATTAGATGCTGCCAAGCTGTCTCGCACTCGTAGTTACCTTATGGGTAGCAGAATGAATTGTTACCCAGTCTTACACTATCTTCATCATTGCTGGTATGTTGGCGTCCATGGCCTTGCTAGTGTGTCAGTCCATCTCACTGAGGGCTTCCTGCGTTTTCACAGACCCTCCACTTTATCAGCTGTCGTAGTCATCTAGTGCTGCTATAACTGAAATACTACAGGCGGATGGTTTTACCAAAGAGAAATTTATTCTCTCAGAATCTAGTAGGCTAGAAGTCCCAATTTAGGGCATCCACTTCAGGGAAAGGTGTTCTCTGTTGGCTCTGGAGGAAGGTCCTTGTCATCAATCTTCCCCTGGACTAGGAGTTTCTCTGTACAAGAACCCCAGGTTCAAAGGACACACTCTGTTCCTGGCACCACTTTCTGGTGGGTATGGGGTTCCCATGTCTCTCTGCTCGCTTCTGTTCTGTATCTCCAAAGAGCTTGGTTTAAAGTACTACATCTAATCTTGTAAATCTCATCAATGTAACTGCCACCAATCTATCTCATTACATCACCGTGATAGTATTTACAACACGTTGGAAAATCACATCAAGTGACAAAGTGGTGGACAATCACACAATACTGCTAATCATGGTCTAAGTTGACAGATATTTTGGAAAGACACAATTCAATTCAAGACACCAGTCATGATGTCCTTTTCTAAAAATTGGTCCTTCCTGATGGTACGTTCAAACTAAGCCAGGGTTTTGGTGTTTTCACTTCCAGGGAGCATGCAACTTGGATTTGTTTGTTCTTTCTTCTAGCCCTCCACAGTATTGTCACAATGCCAGGAGCTGGTTTCTATTTTCTGCAATTGTGTTTAAAAAAATCCCATCATGTGGTTTACCCTACCCCAATTGATCCATCACTCGACTTTCCCAGTGATTCTTCTCACTCCTCAGTTAGCCAGCTGATACCATTATTGTTAGCTACTGTTAAGTTGCCTCCAACTCATGGTGACTCCGTGCACACAAAAACAAAACACTGTCCAGTCCTGTGACCTCCTCATGATCAGTTGCTGCTCAGACTGATGTGATCCATAGGGTCAATGGCTAATTTTCACAAGTTAATTGCAAGGCCTTTCTTCCTGGTCAACAGTCAGGGAAAGAAAACACGTGCCATGTGCCTTGACCTTCCACACAAGCCCTCAGTCAATTTTATGTGATCTATTTTCTTTAGCCTCTCTTCTTCCTAGCACCTTTCATTGCAGGAGATAATTATAGCAAAGTGTTTAAGACTTGTCTGTAACCCCTTGCCTGCTTCCCTGTCAAGTGGGAAAACAGTGCTAGACCCTCATTGTTTTTCAGATTTCTGGTAGGAAACTTAACTCATTGGGCAGTTGTCAGTTTGAATCCACCCAGGGGTGCTGTGGGAGAAAGGCATGGTGATTTGGGGCTACTGTGATTTGTGACTTGATGACAGTGGGTTTGATTTCTGGTTTTGGAAGAACACTGAGGCAGTCACAAGGGGCTTTTCCTCCGGAGGCAGGGGAGACTTTCCTCCTGGCTGCAACATTTCCGTTCAGTTGACGTCTCTCCAAATTGATGGATATTACTAAAAATTTTCAGGATTTCCTTCTTACCTTCCGTCCATTCCCTAATGCGCTTCATACTTCTTGAGGTACAGGGCAGAAGCTGCCTGTTGATTCCGAGATTGTATCTGCATTTCTTCTATTGATATTTCAAAGCCATACTGAGATCATCAACCTTCTTTTCTTCCTCTAAACTCTATTGGTTTTTAATTTGGATTTTTCCTTTTTTTTTTTTTTTTTCATTGTTTTAGGGAAGGAAAGTCCTGCCTTCTAGCTTCTCTCCTCCTTATATCTCAAACATTTCTCTTACTCCTTACAGCATAGTATTTTTTAACATGACTGTGTTGTAATTTATCTAATCATCCTTTCGTTGATGGAATAAGCATGTATGTGCCCAGTATACCAAGGAAGCAGGGCAATAGGTGTATTTGTACAGAACTAGTGGAAACTTTAATTGATTCAAACCCCAAATGGTATAATTTATCAAAGATCTTAAACACATCTGTGCTCTTTAATTTAGAAATTCCATGTGTAGGAATTTATCTTAAGATAATAATTACGGAAGAGTTTAATGACTACTATACAAGAGTCTTGAATAGTGTTTTATTTGGAAGAGCAAAAGCAGTGGGAAGCAATCCAAGGACCCAACGATAGGGAACTGCTTGAGAAAATTATGGTACATCCATATGATAAAATCTACATAGCAATCAGCAGTTGTAATGGAGAGGTAAAGGGACCTCACATTTTAAAAACTGGTAATTTCTTTTTATTGAGGCAAAATTCACATGACATAAACTTAACCATCTTAAAGTAAATAATTCAGTGGCGTTTACCATATTTACAGTGTTTGTGCAACACAACCTCTATCTAGTTGCAAGACATTTTCATGACTCCAAAGCAAAATCTGTTCCCATTAAGCAAGGGGTCCTGGTTACCCAATGGTTAAGCACTCAGCTGCTAACCTAAAGTTAAGCAACTCAAACCCAACCACTGCTCCTCAGGAGAAAGATGTGGCAGTCTGATTCCGTAAAGATTACAGCTTTGGAAACCCTATGGGGCAGTTCTATTCTATTCTATAGGGTCACTATGAGACAGAATCAACTCGATGGCAATGGGTACCAGAGAAGCAGTTGCTCTCTGTTCTCTCCATCCTCCAGCCCCTGGAAACCACTAACCTTCCTTCCACTCTGTGGAGCTGCATATTGTGGATATTTCTTGGAAACCCTGGTAGCATAGTGGTTAAGCGCTATGGCTGCTAACCAAGAGAGCTGCAGTTCAAATCCACCAGGTGCTCTTTGGAAACCCTATGGGCGGTTCTACTCTGTTTATAGGATTGCTATGGGTTGGAACACACTCAATGGCAAGACATTTTGGGGGGTCTATTTCTTATAAATAGAATAGTACAATATGTGATTTCTATGTCTGCTTTGTTTCATTTAGTGTAAGATTTTCAAGGTTCCTCCGTATTGCAGCATGAATCAGTGCTTCATTCTTTCTTATGGTTAAAAAATACTCCATTGTGTTAATATATCACAATTTGTTTACCTTTTCATTTACCGATGGATATTTTGGCTTCCACCTTTGGTTATTGTGAGTGGCGCTGCTATGAACATTGGTGTACAATATCGGTTTGAGCACCTGCTTTCAACTCTTTTGAATATGTACTTAGGAGTGAGATTGCTGGGTCATAGGGTAATCTTGTGTTTAACTTTTTGAGGAACTGTCCAGCTGTTTTTCTGCAGTGACTGAACCATTTTATATTGCTAACCAGTGATATATCAGAGTTCTAATTTCTCTATATCCTTGCCAATGCTTGCTATTTTCTGATTTTTTCATTTTAGTCATCCTAGTACATGTCAAGTGGTATCCCACGGTGGTTTTGATTTGCCCTTCATATTAGCTGCATGGAGGCCAAGCATAGTTGGGCCACCAATTGTGCTTTTCATTACGTGTTTCATCAGCCTTGTAGTAAGTGGAAGTGATGCCTAGATTTTAGCAATAAGGGAACTCCCAGTCCTACCTGGCAAAGGAATGATAGTTGTGAACATGTGTGTGTGCATGAACATATATACACACCCCCACACACTTGCAGTGGAGTGTTTACAAAGGTTTGTAATAAGCTGGAGAAAATTGTTTTCCTAGTATCACTTGTACGGAGAGCACTAAAGTGATTTGAAATAAATTCCTTGGTAAACTGCTTTGAAGAGAATATGAAGCCACAGATGACCTTGAATCTGATCATAACTCCCTGGCAAGAGACAAGGGAAGGAAACTTTTAGATTATTCCTGAGGAAGAGGTAAGAAGAGAGGACAGAGTGAGAATAGAAGAGTGAATGAAAGTAGAGATGTCAGAAGACTCGTGTGTACAGGGTGCCCTACCAGTAACCCTTTGATCTTCAGGAAAAGACTCTAATAAATAGTAAAATCATCGTGGAGATCTGTGAGCAGGTAGAGTTTTGTATCAGAAATAGAGTGTGTGTTTGGGGCAAGGGTGGTAGAGAAGAGAAGTGGAGACAGTCAGAAACTGGGGGATGCGTTGGTGGGACTAGGGGAGGTCGTGGTGAGGAAGGTAGCTAGGTCTAATCAAAGGGGAGCAAGATTCCAGGTGGAGGGGACAAGAGACAAATGTGTTTTTAAACACATGATTTCATTACTGTCTTTTGAATTTATTGTCACACTATAGCCCAACCAAACCCATTGCGTTTGGTCAGTTTCCACTCATAGTGATCCTATAGGACTGAGTAGGACTGCCCCATAAAACTTTACAAGGAGAGTCTGGCGGATTTGAACTGCTGACCACCATGGTTTCCACTGTCACACAACTACAGATAAAGATGTGGCTTTCAACCCTGGCCGTACATTACAATTCCCTAGGGAGGATTTTTTAAGTGGCCCTACCCTAACTGAAGCAGAGTCCCTGGAGCTGGATTTACCCACCCACTGCTATCAAGTGGGTATCAACTCCTAGTGAGGCTGTAGGATAAAGCAGAACTTTAAAGTAGACCCTGTAGGATAAAGGCGTACCTGTTGGATTTGAACTGCCAACCTTGTGGTTAGCAGACATAGCATTTAACCACCACACCGCTAGGGTTGTCGGTATTTGGGGTTGCTATGAGTTGCTATGAGTCGGACCGACTCAACAGCAGTGGGTGAGTGAATCTAAGGTGTGGCCAGGGTTGAGCTGCAGCTCCAAGGCCTTTCCATCATGGTCCTAACAACAGTCTTGTTTACCTATTACGGCAAAACCTGTGAGAGCTGGAACTCCACGGGGTTGTTTTTGTTCTTCTGAATCTCACAAGTTTTTTACCTTTGACAAGCTGCGGTCTTACTACTTTTCTTTTACTCATTTTAGTGGAAAATACTTCAGTTTTCCTTCTCTGGCCGATTTCTGCCTTACGTAAGTTCCAGCTTTTGCAGGTTTTGCTGTACCTGAAAACAGGGTTTCTCGACTTCCATACTATTGACATTTGGGGCCAGAGCATTGCTGTGGGGGTAGCCTTGTCTATGGTAAGATGTTGAGCAGTATCCTTCACCTTTACCCACAAGATTGTGATAGAACTGTCCCAAGCTGTGACAATGAAAAATGTCTTTGACAATGCCAAGTGTTCCCTCCAAAACAAACAAAAAACCCAGCATTGCCATCAAGCCAATCCCTACTCTTCGTGACCCTATAGGACAGAGTAGAAGTGCACCATAGAGTTTCCAAGGAGTGCCTGGTGGATTCCAACTGTTGACCTATGATTTGTAGCCGTAGCTCTTAAACATTATGCCACCAGGGTTTCCAGTGTGCTGTAAGGGGTCACATTTGCCACTATTTGAGAATCACTGTCTGACAAGAATTACTGAAAGTGACTTATGGAAAATTTACCTGGGGGGAGGTGAGGGTCAGGATACTAGGCATCTTTTCCTGCTCCAACTCTGGCAATGCTGTGACACCAGTCATGTCCTTGTGGGGAGTGGTATGGGCCACTGATATATGGTCTATAGGAATTGTACAGCCACCTTGTGAGTGACTGCACTGAAGAACTGATACATACCAACTTAAACTGGAAACCTGAGTATGCCTGAGAAATAATGCTTAACAGCACAGTCTGCGACTCGATCCCCAAATCCCAACCCCAACATTTATTTTCTGGATTCTTGGTGTTTCAATTAGCTTTTAATGCATCACCTGTCAACCCAAAACTTACACACACACAGAAACCCCAACTCTCATTACCATTGAGTCAATTCCAAATCATAGCCACCTATAGGACAGAGGAGAACAGCCTCATAGAATTTCCAAGGAATGCCTAGTGGATTCTAACTGCTGACCTTTTGAATAGCAGCGGTAGCATTCAACCACTACTCCACCAGGGTTTTATACCCCAAACTTAGTGGCTTTAAAAAATAAACATCAGTTTTTGCTGCTTATGGATCAGCTGGAGGATTCCTATGGCTGCATCTGAGCTCACTCAGGTGTCTGTGGTCGGTTGCAGGTTGAATGAATGGCTTGGCTGATTTTGGCTGGGCTGTGTTACAGGCCTGAGCCTCAGCTGGAACATCACTCCACTGTCCCAATGGTCTCATCCTGTAGAAGGCTACCCTGGTCTTGTACACATGGAGATGCACCTTCTTCCAAAAGAATGAATTAGAAACATACAAGGCCCCTTGAGGGCTGGGTATGGAACTGGCACAACATCACTTAGGCTGCATTCCACTGGCCCAGAGCTCACAAGGCTAGTCCACATTCAGTGAATGGAAAAAGAGATTTCACCTCTTTGTGGGTGGAGCTACAGGTCACTTTTGCAAATGTGCAGACAAAAAGACAAAGGTTGAGCATTGTGGTCACTTTTCCCCCTGTATGCAACCCCATTTGGGCAAGCTACTTAAACTCCTAAAAAAAATAATAAACAAACAAACAACAACAACAAAAAGACCCATTGTGGTCAAGTGGATTCCAACTAAGTGACAACATAGGACAGATTAGAATTGCTCCACAGTGTTTCCAAGGAGAGGCTGGTGGATTTGAACTGCCAACTTTTTTGGCCAGCAGCCAAAAACTGATGCACTATGCCACAAGGGCTCCTCCTTAGGCATCAATTTTCTCATCAAGGATGGTAGTACCTGCCTCAGAGTTGTGACAATTACATGCCTGGTGCATAGTGATAGTGGTTGTCCCTATCTTGTCATTTTATTCTTTAATATATTTCAGTGGTTGCATTTCATACAGTGAGCCAAGCCAGCCAAGAGCCGTCAAGTGGTGAAGGAAATTCAGATTCCTCAGTACACTCGAAAACTTTCATGGTTTGGATCTTGTCCATTTGTCCTTCGGGGCTGCAAGCACACTGAACTACTTACAGTTGCCACAGGTAGTTGGCAGGCCTCCCCGTGTTCGCTGATGCCCTTCCTTCCACTGGGAGGTTCACCTGCCTCCTTGGGTACCTGAACAATTAGACAATTAGATACAGCCAAAATGAGGTCTGCTCTGGAGCCTCCTTCTTGATCCCTCCTCGGAGAAGAGTTAATTATTTACTCTTAATTAAGGCTGGAGTGATTGTAGACGGGGCACACACAGAATGCTAGAACCTGTTAGAGACCATTGAATCACATAGTGAGAAAGTCATCCACCTTGAAAAGTTTATCAGTGCTTCTGATTACACAGGAATGTCTCATCTGGGTGCTGATTCATCTTTGTTGTTGTTGTTACTGCTGTCTACTGGGCCTAACTCTGTCCTATAGACTCATGGTGATCCCACGCACAATGGAAGGAAACATTACCTGTTCCCACACCATCCACAGAACTGATTGTGAATAAGACTGTAGTAATCCATGGGGTTTTCATTGGCTGATTTTTCAGTAGTAGGTTGCCAGGTCTTTCTTCCTAGTCCATTTTAGTCCAGATCAAAAAACAAACAAATGAATAAACAAACCAACCCCATCACTACTGAGTCAATTCCAACTCATAGTGAAACTACTGGACAGAGTAGGACTGCCCCTAGAAGGTTTCCCAAGGAGTAGCTGGTGGATTGGAACTGCCAACCTTTTGCTTAGCAGCCATAGCCCTTAACCACTGTACCACCAGGGCTCCTTTAGTCAGGCGGTTCCGCTAAAACCTGTTCAGTGTCATAACAATATGTAACTTCCACTGACACACAGGCAGTGGGTGTGCCTGAGGTGCACTGGCCAGGAATTGAACCTGTGTCTTCTGCATGCAAGGTGAGAATTCTGCCACTGAAGCCCCATTGTGTCTTTAATTCCTCTCTAATACTCTTGAAACTCCCCTCTTAACAGGAGAGTGAACTCCAAAGGGCAAAAAACTTCAAAGGACAAAAATATTAACTACGTTTCCACAACAGAATTGTTTCCATCATTTTTATTTTTACAGTTACTTTGTTTCATGACAAGTGATACTAGTTACACATTTTTTATAGTACCATAAAGTTTCTTCCCAAACCACATTTATTTCACCAATAAAAAGGGAATCGATTTAAAAGAAAAAAACTTAAATAAATAGCAATGTGGGTGACACTCAGATATGGCAAAAATAGAGTGACAGATTTGGAAAAACCCTGGAATAGACGAGTGATACAAACTCCTCTAATAAAAATCTATAGATAGCATAGGATTCCCTAGCTGTTTGTTGAGTCATGTCTGTCTCTAACAGCACATTCCCAGTTTTTGAGGGTGGTAACCATGTCTTACTAGTCTCTGACCCCAGCTTCTCTCAAAGCTACTGGCAAATTCAGATATTCCTCTGCCATTTGTGGGAGAGAACTGATTTGTCAAGTGATTCATAATGCTTTTCTTAGCTGAATTGTGTTAGCCCTATAGTGATAGGAAGAGGAGTTAAGTGGTAGTATTTCTGTAGTAACAGCAAGCCAGCCAACCACTGCTGTTGAGTGGATTCTGACTCACAGCAATCCTGTAGGTCAGAGTAGAGCTGCCCCACAGAGTTTCCAAAGAGCGCCTGGCAGATCTAAACTGCTGACCTTTTGGGTTTCTGTAATAGGAAGAGTAACAGTAATAACAGTATTAGTTGTATTAATAGCAGAAATATTAACAGTAGTAAGTAACAGTAGTAAGTCTGCTGTAAAAGACCTCTTTAAAGTACTAAAAAGCAAAGATGTCAGCTTGAAAACTAAGGTGCACCTGACCCAAGTCGTGGTGTTTTTAACCACCTCATGAGCACACCAGTGATGAACAAACAAATGAAGATTGATTAATAAAAAAGACGGTTTTAGGGAGCTAGCACTACTCCAGCAGGAATACCATGAGTGGATGGGTTTAACAAAGGGAAATTTCTTCTTACACAGTCCAATAGGTTACAAGTCCAAATTCAGGGTGTCCACTCCAGGGGAAGGGCTTTCCCTCTGTCAGCTTTGGAGGAACGTCCTTGTGTTGCATCAGTCCTTGGTCAGGGTGCGTCTTGGAGCGGGAACTTCAAGTCTGACGGACGCGCTCTTCTCTGGGCACTGCTTTCTTTTCTGCTTACCTCCCTTTCCTTTTATCCCTTGCAGGATAAAAGGTGGTACAAGCCACACTCCAGGGAAACTCCCTTTACAATGGAGCAGGGGGGTGACTTTTGGGAGAGATTTACAGTCCCCTCCTAGTCCCCTCTAACATAATCCACTCTGTTAACCACACGCGGGTTTTAGGATTTACATTATCAGAAAATCATGAAATGGAGAGCAATCACAGAATACAGGGAATCCTGGCCCAGCCAAATTACTACACATAGTTTTTGGAGGACACAATTCAATCCATGACAAAGACCTAATATTTTTGTCGTTTGAATTGTGATGTAGGTAAAGAATACTGAATGTACTGTAGACTGCCAAAAGAGCAAACAAATCTGTCTTAGAGTAAGTAGTGCCAGAATGGTCCTTTGAAGCAAGGATGTTGGGAATACGTCTCACATACTTTGTACATGTTATCAGGAGGGGTCAGTCTCTGGAGAAGGAAATCATGCTTAGTGAAACACAGCATCAGCAAAAGAAAGGGAGACCGTCAAAGAGGTGGATTGACACGGTGGCCGCAACAAAGGGCTCAAGGATATCAACAAGTGCCAGCACGGTGCAGGACAGGGCAGTGTTTCCTTCTGCTGTATGTATGGTCACTGTGAGTTGGACCTGATTCAACGGCACTTTACAACTCGAACCACTCCGCTGCCGTCAAGTTGATTCTGACTCATAGCAACTCTATAGGACAGAGTAGAACTGCTCCGTAGTTTCCAAGGAGCACCTGCTGGATTCAAACTGCTGACCTCTTGGTTAGCAAATGTAGCACTTAACCACTCCACCACCAGGGTTTGCCACCTAACAACAACAGTGGTGAAGTGGAGCTCTGGTGAGTTCAGCAGCCAAGAGCTTGGCTACTGCCCAAAGGGTGGGTGGTTCAAATTCACCAGTCACTCCTTGGGAAACCTGTAGGACAGTTCTGCTGTGTCCTATAGTGTCACATTGACTTGAGAGTAATAGGTCTGGTTTGGGTTTTAATGGAAAACCAGACTATAGAAGTAATCATTGTGGTAGTGATAGCAGAAGTATTAATGGTAGTAGTGATAAAGTGGACCGATTGCTGTCAGGCTGACTTCAACTTATGACAGTTTCGTGTGTGTCAGAATAGAACTGGGCTCCATTGTGTTTTCAGTGGCTATGGACCGATGATGGGCTTAAACACAGAAATGATTGTGGACGTGGCGCAGGACTGGGCAGTGTTTCGTTCTGTTGCACGTGGGGTCGCTATGAGTCGGAACTGACTCAACGGCACCTAACGGCAACATAGATAGGCAGGGCTTTTTTCTGAGGAGCCTCTAGTCTTTTTGGATTAGCAGACAGGACAATTAACTGTACAACCCAGGGACTCCCATAGTAATGGTAACCAAAATCCAAACCCACTGTCATCGAGTCAATTCCCCTATAGCAATGAGTAGCAATGATTTGTTGAGCATCTTATATGGACCAGGTAATGGGCTTGATTTTTACACATGTCTGCTCATTTAACTCTCATCCTAACCTGCGAGACAGCTACTTCTATTATCTTCATTCTGCAAACGATGACATTGAGGCTTAATGAAGTATAATCCTTTGCCCAAGTCCCTTAGCTGGTAAGTAACAGAGTTAAGCGTCCAAGGTCATCCTGATTCCCAGGGACAACCTCTCTTGCAAGGGTTTCCAGTATGCAATGCTTTGTACCTTTCCGAAGCAATGAGAGTGCTACTTCAGCAATTCATGTATAATTTAAGGGAATTCTGAAGCAGTTTGAATATTTAAATCATGTCTTATCAAAGCAATGTAAAAATCAGCTTCTCCTCAATCAACATTTCCCAGAAATTCATCAGAGAATCTGAGAAGTCTCCCACCTGGACCCCATCTCCCAATAGCCCAGCCCCAACCCATGCCATCCCCAGCCTCTGCTCTCTCATTTCACTGAAGAAATGAGATTCAGATGGAAAAATACTGGCACAAGCTTGACCGAGGTTCTCTAATAAAGACACTGTGCATCACGCATCAGCTGCTGCTGCTGTTGCTATGGTGACAGCCACAATTTCTCCCAGACAGCTTGGGTCTGAAGGGAGGGTGGACCCTAGGGGAACGAGTGGATTTCTCCAACCTGTCAGTCCCTGTCACCTTTCCTGTTTCTCTCTCCTTCCCACCCAGCAGCCCACACACTTCCTTATAAGACACCCGCCAGTGGGTACTAGCACCAACACCCCCCCCCCCACCGTCCATCGTAATTAGCATCTGGCTTTCAGCCCGGTCTTCTGGCAGCGCATTCCTCACCTTCCTGCCCAGCCAATCTCCTTTCCCCAGCATCCCTCCATCAGCACTGCAGCAGCTGCTGCACCAACAACCTCAAGGCCAAGGTCGCCACTAGCACTAACGGTGATGAGGCAGCACCTTCCTCCCTGGGTGGACACGACACTCAGGACCTCACTAGTGGCTAAGCCATTTTGGGAAATAAAGTTATGATTCTGAAGAAAGTGGTTGACCTTCGGGGGCTGGATCAATCTAAACTTCAGTTCCAGGATGGGCCGAGAGATTTCTCCGGCTTGTATGTATGGGCGTGTGCTCTCAAATCCATTCTAATTCTTAGCAACCCTACAGGACAAAGTAGAATTGCCCTATGGTAGGGTTTCCAAGGCTGTAATTTTTCCAGGAGCTGACTGCCACATCTTTCTCCTGCGGAGCTGCTGTTAGTTTTGAGCCACAGACCTTTCGATTAGTAGCTGAGCACATAATCACTGTACCGCCAGGGCTCCCTACATTTGGCTTAAAAAAATAAAAATAAAAATAAAAAACCAAACTGGTTGCTGTTGAGTTGATTCTGACTCATAATGATGCTTCAGGATTGTAGAACTACCTCACAGGTTTCCAAGGAGTGGCTGCTGGATTTGAACCTCCATCTTTTGGTTAGCAGCAAAACTCTTCACCACTTACCACTGTTACTGGTAGTTGTTAGTGCCATCAAATTAGCTCTGGCACATAGCAACCCTTTGTTCAGCAGAATGAAACATGGCCTCATCCTGCACCATGCCCGTGATGGTTTTTATGCTTAAGTCCATTGTTGCAGCCACTGTGTCAATCCATCTTGCTGTGGTTCTTCCTCTTTTTCACTGACGTGCCAGCAAAAACCGTGTGAATAACAGCAGAACTTCACCACTAGGGATGCTCATTCAGTTTAAGACAAACAAAGAAGAAACATTGCCATTGAGTTGATTCAAAATCATCGCAACCCCATGGGACAGAGTGGAACGGTCCTGTTGAGTTCCCAAGGGGCACCTGGTGAATTTGAACTGCCGACCTTTTGGTTTGGAGTGAATCAGTTAACTCCTGTTCTCTCTCCAGGACAGAGAACAGACTAAGATGAGCATAAGACATCCCCCCCAAAGTGAGGAAAGAATCAGAAAAGTCCACGTGCCAATACAACTTGAAGCCTGTGGTACTGAAGATAGTGATGACGACCATGCTGATGATGCCAGCACTGTTTATTGTGCATTTACTTTGTGCCAGACGCTGTACTAAACACTGAACGAGCCTCACTGCATTTAATCCTCATGCCAGCCTTATACAGTCACTATTACCACACCCATTTCACAGACGCAGACATAAGTCCTAGAAAAAAATGAGGCTCAAAGCCTGAGAAAATAGTGATGAAATGTAAGATATTCTATAACTGTCCTAGAGTCTTCACAATTTTCAACGGTATTTACACAAGGGTAGAGGTCTTTTCCAGAGAAGAGGAAATTGTCTTTGTTATTGGGTGCCTTAAAATCTATTCTGATTCATGGAGACCCCATGTGACAGAGTAGAATCACTCTATAAGGTTTTCTTGACTGTTGTCTTTACAGAAGGTGATCACTAGGTCCTTCTCCTGTAGAGATGCTGGGTGGTTTCAAACCACCAATATTTCAGTTAGCAGGTGAGTGCTTAACCACTGCAAAACTGGGTCTTCATCTTTTAATCTCTTCTTAAAGAGGTTAAAACCAAATCAAACCCGCTGCTTTCAGGTTAATTTTGACTCATAGCAACCCTATAGGACAGAGTAGCACTTGCCCTGCAGAGTTTCCAAGGAGTGTCTGCTGGATTTGAACTGCCTACCTTTTGGCTAGCAGCTGTAGCACTTAACCACTGCACCACTACGGTTTGCAAGAAGAGATTAAAGAGATTTAAAAACTAAATGTAGTTTGCGATATTAGATTGGATCATAATATGAAAAACAGAAGCAGTCATAAGAGACATTTGAGGAACACTAGGTGAAATGTGAGTATGGGTTGCATATTAGGTGACGTTCAGGAATCACTGTTAATTTTCTTTAAGTGTGATACTGGAATTGTGTTTATGGAGGAGAATGTCCTTATCGTTAGGTGATGCGGGCTGAATGAAGAATTTAGGGGAGAAGTGTTATGTCATCCACAACTTACTTGCAAATAGTATACACACACACCTACTGTTGATTTTAGGTGCTACCAAGTTGGTCCCTGCTTCACGACAACTCCATGCACAAAAGAACAAGACACTGCCTGGTTCTGTGCCATCTCTGTGAGTGGCTGTGGGTCAGACAGTTGTGATCCATAGGGTGTTCACTGGCTGATTTTTTAAGTAGATCTCCAGGCCTTTCTTAGTCCACCTTAGTTTGGAAGCTCCGCTGAAAGCTGTTGGGATCACAGCAACATACAAGCCTCTAGGGACAGAAAGATGGTGGCTGTGCATGAAGTGCATTGGCTGGGGATTGAACCTGGGTCTGCTGCATAGAAGGTGAGGATTCTACCACTGGATCATCACTACCCTATGATACATATGTATATATACATATGTGTGTGTGTCTGTATATCCACACGCATGTATGTGTACATGCACGCACACGTGTGCATATGATTTACATACATGTATATGGGTGTGGGTGTATATATGTATATGGGTGTGTGTATATATATGCATATATATATATATAAAATGTAACACAATGTTAACAATTGTGGCATTAGATGATTCATCACTAGCTTATCAAGAGTACATTGTGTGAGTCACCACAGTAATATTCTTTCAACATTTCTGTGTGTGAAAATTGTCACGATAAGAATCATAAGGGAAAATAGATCTTGTCCAAGGTCACAGAGCTATTATTAACTGTCAGAGGTGAACCAAGATCTGCTCTGTCTGGCCCCAAAGATCACATTCTAGAACTCCGCTCCACAGCTTTCTCAGAGAGAGAGCCTGGCTCTTCTAGGGACATCAGAGGGTTCCTTTTGCAAGGGGCCGTGTCCCAGGCCAAGATGAGAAAACAGGTTCCAGCACAGTGTGAAAATCCTACTAGTTTAAGCAGTGAAGCAACCTTTCAGCAATTCATCATATCCAAGGAATATTTTCCTGTGTGTGACAACTACATGACAGTCACTGGCTGATGGCTATAGTTATTGTGAAAACAGACATAAGTCTGTGCCCTCATGGAGCTTACACTGTATTTGCCTCAGACTACATGCTCAGCAGCACAACTTGGCATCAGACATCATCCGGGAAACATTTTTGGGTGTGGACTGGGAAAGAGGGTCAGCAACTGCAGTACATGCTAAATTTTGTAGCATTAAAAGTATTTGGAAAAGCGACATCAACATCAGTACCAGCAGTATTATCAAGAGCATTTCTTAATAGCATTTACTTTCAGCACAAGACTTAACAGTGATCCTTAAAAGCTCCTTCTGAGATTTGCCATCTTCTCATGTTAAGAAAACAAAGTGATAATAGATTTGAGGTTAATAAATGTCTTCATTACTTTATTTGTGTTTTGCCAAAATTCTGAGCTGTGTTGCTAGGCTTGCTGGGTGTTTTTAGCTTCCACATCATCGTTAATAAATCAAGAACTAAGGAGTGGTTCAGAGCCCTGGTGGTGGAGAGGTTAAGAGCTCGGCTGCTAGCCAGAAAGACAGCAATTTCAGTCCACCAGCCACTCCTTGGAAACCTTATAGGGCAGTTCTACTCTGTCCTATAGGGTCAGCTATGAGTCAGAATTGACTCGGCAGCAATGGAATTTTTGTTTTTTTAAGGAGTGGTTCTAACTCTGGCTGCCTATTAGAATTCTCTGGGAAGGTTTAGCAAATACTTATATCCAAATACTTACACTCTTCAGAGATACTGAATGAATGACTAGTCTGAAATACGCTTCAGAAACAGGGTTAGTAACCTGTGTTATTGTTGGGCACAGTTGAGATGGTTCCAGCTCGTAGCAACTCTGTGTACAACAGAATGAAACACTTCCCATCCTGCACTCTTCTCACAGGTGTCACTGTGCTCGAGCCCACTGTTGCAGCCACTGTTTGAGTCCATGTCATCGAGGCTGCTCTAGTCAGCTAGTGCTGCTCTAACAGAAATGTCACAAAGTACATGGCTTCTACAAAGGAAAGTTTATTCTTGCACAGTCCAGTAGGCTGCAAGTCCAAATTCGGAATGTCCACTCCAGGGGAAGGCTTTCTCTCTCTTGATTGTAGAGGAAAGTCCTTGTGTTGCATCAGTCTTTGGTCAGGGAGCATCTTGGCACAGGAACCTCAGGTTTGAAGGACTTTCTCTACTCCTAGTGCTGCTTTGTTGATGGTGTGAGGTTCCTAGCTCTCTGCTTGATTCCCTTTTATCTCTTGCAGGATGAAATCACAAAGGGTGGTACAAGCCGTATTCCAGGGCAACTCCCTTTACAATGGATCAGGGAGGTGCTCTTATGAAGAGATTTACAGTCCCACCCTAATCCTCTCTGACATAATCCACTCTGTTAACCATGGGCGGAGAGTAGGATGTACAGCATCAGAAAAATAAAACGGAGGACAGTCACAGAATACAGGAAATCCTGGCCCAGCCAAATTACTACACATATTTTTGTGGGGACACAATTCAATCCATGACAAGAGTCTTCCTCTTTTTTGCTGACCCTCTATTTTACTAAGCATGATATCTTTCTCCAGGGCATGGGCTCTCCTGATAACATGTCCAAAGTATGTGAGATCAAGTCTTACCATCTTTGCTTTCAAGGAGCATTCTGGCTGTCTTTCTTCCAAGATATACAAGGTCTGACAATTAAGTCCATGAACTTAATTGTTCTAAGTGCTAAATACCTCATTGCTGGAAATCACTATGGTCACCCTCAAAGTAGTCTCCTTGGGAAGCTATGCGCTGATGCCCGTGCCTAGTCCATCCTTCAAAGCAATTTTGGAACTCTTTCTGGAATGGCCATCGCGCATGGTAGCACCATGATGAGCTTGCAAACTTAATTGTATGGTTTCTGTGGTGGAGATTTTAGCCAGTAAAGAAATAACTGTATTGGAACCCTCCTTGCTCACCTAATCTGGCCCCCAATGACTTTTTTGTTTACCCAAAGAGAAAGGAAATATTGAAGGGAAGACATTTGGATGTCATTGAGGACATCAAGGGTAATCTGTTGACAGCCATAATAGTCATTCCAGAGAAAGAGATCCAAAATTGCTTTGAAGCATGGACTAGGCTCTGGCATCAACACATAGCTTCCTAAGGGGACTACTTTGAGAGTGACCATAGTGATTTCCAGCAATGAGGTATGTAGCATTTTTTTCTAGGAGGAGTTTGTGAACTTAATTGTCAGACTACATTTGTTCTTTCTTCTGCCCGTCCATGATGTGTTTCACCAACAGCATAATTCAGAGGCATCAAATCTTCTTTGTTCTTCCTTATTCAATCGCCTTATGCATATGAGGCAATTGAAAATACCACAGCTTGGGTCAGGAATACCTTAGTTTTCAAAGTGATATCTTTGCTTTTCAATACTTTAAAGGAGTCTTTTGCAACAGACCTGCCCAATGCAATAAACTGTTTGACTTCTTGACTGCTGCTTTCAGGGGTGTTGATTATGGATCCAAGTAAAATGAAATGCTTGGCAACTTCGGTATTTTCTTTGCTTATCATGATGTTGTTATTGGTCCTGCTCTGAGGATTTTTGTTTTCTTAATGTTGAGGTGGAATCCATGCCGAAGGCTGTGGTCTTTGGTCTTCATCAGTAAGTGCTTCAAGGCCTCTTTGCTTTCAGCAAGCAAAGTTGTCACCTGCATGTCGCAGGTTATTATGTCACAGGTTATTATGAGTCTTCCTCCAGCAATCCTGATGTCCTAGTCTTCTTCATATCATTCAGCTTCTTGGATTATTGCTCAACATACAGACTGAATAAGTATATTGAAATGATACAACCCTGATGCATACTTTTCCAGATTTTAAACCACCTGCATCCTTTGGTTCTGTTTGAACAACTGTCTTTTGTTCTATGTACAGGTTCCACGTGAACACAATTAATTGTTCTGGAATTCCCATTCTTCACAATAGTATCCATGATCTGCTTTGATCCACACAGTCAAATGTCTTTGCATAGTCAATAAAACATGGATAAATACTACTTTAGCCATCTAGTGCTGCTTTAATAGAAATACCACAAGCAAATGCCTTCAAGCAAAGAGGAATTTATTTTGTCACAGTCCATTAGGCTACAAGTTCAAATTCAGGGCTTCTATTCCAGGGGTAGTTCTTTCTCTGATGGCTGTGGAGGAACGTCCTTGTCATCAGTCTTGTCTTGGCCTGGGAGCTTCTGAGGCACTGGGACCCCAATTCCAAAATGTGTGTGCACTGCTCTCATCACTGCTTCTTTCTTGATGGTGTGAAATTCCCAGCTCTTTGCTTGCTGCTCTTTCCTTTGTATCCCAAGAATGACCTCAAGGTGCAGTACAATCTTTACACACTGAGTCCTGGCCCCCAACACAACTGCTGCTCTTCCTCTCTCATTAACATCATAGAGGCAGGATTTACAATTTATAGAACATCACACAATGTTGGGAATCATGACCTAGCCAAATTGTTGCACACATTTTTGGGGGACACAGTTCAATCCATGACAAACATCTTTCTGGTATTCTCTGCTTTCAGTCAAGATGGATTTGACATCAGCAGTGATATCCTTCATTCCGTGTCCTCTTCTGAATCCAGCTTGAATTTCTGGCGGTTCCCTTCTCAATGTACTGCTGCAACTGTTTCTGGAAGATCTTCAACAAAACTTTACTTGCATGTAATATTAATGATGTTTTTTGATACTTTCTGCATTCTGTTGGATCATCTTTCTTTGGAACGGACACAGATATGGATCTCTTCCAGTCAATAGTCCAGGTATCTGCGCTCCAAATTCTTGGCGTAGATGAGTGAACACCTCCAGCATAGCATCTGTTTGTTGCACCATTTCACTTAGTATTCTGTCAGTACCTGGAGCCTTGTTTTTCATCAGTGCCTTCAACTTGGACTTCTTTCAGTATCGTCAGACTTTGATGGCTATCTCCTGAAATGATAGAACATCTGTCAATTCTTTTTAGTACGGTGACTCTGTGTATTCCTTCCGTTTTCCTTTGATGCTTCCTACATTGTTCAGTATCTTGCCCATAGAATACTTTGATATTACAACTTGAGGCTTGAATTTTTTCTGTTGAGAAATGGAGAGCATGGTCTTTACTTTTGGTTTTCCTAATCCAGGTCTTTGTGCATGTCTTTATAATAGTTTGCCTTCTCGAGCAGCACTTTGAAATTCTGTTCAGCTTTTATTTTGTCATTTCTTCCTTTCACTTTAGCTATTCTACATTGAAGAGCAAGTTTCAGAGTCTCTTCTGACATTCATTTTGGACTATTTCTTTCCTGCCTTATCAGTGACTATCTTAGTTAACTAGTGTTGCTGTAAGAGAAATACCATAAGTGGATGGCTTTAAAAAAGAAAAGTTTGTTCTCTCACAGTCCAATAGGCTAGAAGTCTGAATTCAAGCTGCCAGCTCCAGGGGAAGGCTTTTTCTCTCTATTGGCTGTGGATGAAGGTCCTTCAGATACATCAGTCTTCCTCTGCTCTGGAATCGCCTCAGCACAAGGAGCTCAGATCCAGTGGATGTCCTCTGCTCTTGGTGCTGCTTTCTTGGTGGTATGAGGTTCCCATGTCTCTCTGTTCACTTATCTCATTTACATCCCAAAAGAGTTTAGCTCAACATACTATCTAACCTTGTAGACCTCATCAATAGAACTGCCACTAATCCATCTCATTAAATCATAGTAATAGAATTTATAACACATAGGAAAATCCCATTAAGTGACAAAATGCTGGACAATCACACAAAACTGGGAATTGTGACCCAGCCAAATTGCTAAACACATTTTTGGGGCACCATAATTAAATCCTTAACAATGACCTTTTGCTTTCTTCATGTATGCTGTCCTTGATGTCATTTCTCAATTCATCTGATCTTTGATCATTAGCATTCAATGCATCCAATCTATTCTTGAGGTGGTCTCTAAACTCAGGTGGATATACCCAAGGTCATGTTTTGGCTCTCATGGGCTTGTTTTAATTTTCTCCAGCTTCAACTTAACTTGCATATATGCAATTGATGGTCTATTCTGCAGTCAGCACCTGGCCTTGTACTGACTGATGATACTAAGCTTCTCTGACATCTCTTTTGGAAATCCTGATGGTGTAGTGATTAAGTGCTACAGCTGCTAACCGAAAGGTCAGCAGTTTGAATCCACCAGGCACTCCTTGAAAACTCCATGGGGCAGTTCTACTCTGTCCTATAAGGTTACTATGAGTCGGAATTGACTCAGTGGCAGCAGATTTTCGTGTTTTTATCATCTCTTTCACAAGTAATGTAGATTTGATTCTTATGTATTCTATCCAGTGAGATTCACATACATAGTCACTGTTTATATTGTTGAAAAAGGGTATTTGTGGTGAATAAATCATTAGTTTTGCATAATTCTGTCATGTAATCTCCAGCATCATTTCTGTCCCCAAAGCCATATTTTCCAACTACTGATTCTTCTTCATTTTCGCCTTTCACATTCCAATCATCAGTAATTATCAGCACATCTTTATTGCATGTTTGATCAATTTCAGACTGCAGAAGTTGGTAAAAATATTCAGTTTTTTCATCTTTGGTCTTACTGGTTTGTGTGTAAATTTGAGTAGTAGTCGTATCAACTGTAGACATATGGATAGTATGCCTTGTAGGTATATGGGTAGTATCCTATCACTAATGGTGTTGTATTTCAAGATATATCTTGAAATGTTCTTTTTGATGATGAATGTAAAGCTGTGTGTCTTCAATTTTTCATTCCTGGCATAGTAGGACATATGATTATCTGACTCAGGATGGTCACACCAGCCCATTTCAGTTCACTAAAGCCTAAGATATCAATCTTTATGCATTCCATTTCAATTTTGACAACTTCCAGTTTTCCTAGATTCGTACTCTGTACATTCCATGTTCTGATTATTAATGGATATTTGCAGCTGTTTCTTCTCGTTCTAAGCTGTACCACATCAGTAAGTGACAGGCCTGAAAGCTTTACTCCATCCATGTCATTAAGATCAACTCTACTTTGAAAAGGCAGCTCTTCCCCAGTCCTATTTTGAGTGCCTTTCCACCTGAGGGGCTCATCTTCCAGCACCGTCAGACAATGTTCTGCAGCTATTCCTAAGGTTTTCACTGGCCAATTTTTTTGAGAAGTAGGTCTTCAGGTCCTTCTTCTTAGTCTGTCTTGGCCTTGAAGCCACCCTGAAATGTGTCCACCATGAAAGACCCAGCTGGTGTTTGAAATACTGGTGGCACATCTTCCAGCATCACAGCAACGTGGAAACCATCACTGTATGACAAACTGAGACACAAGTGGCAGTAGTGGTCTATACCTTTGCCAATTTGCCCTTCACTTCCAAACTCTGGTAGAAGTATATACCCAGCCTTGGAAATATTCTGGCAACACACTGATAAATCAACAAGCTAAACTAATAGCCAATAACGAATCAAAAAAACATAGAACAGTAAGTTTGGGGCCTATAAAATACTTCTTTGCGTGAGATTTGTTGCAAAGATTAAAGAATTCAAAAGAAAATATTTCTGCTGAAACAAAGATGTACTGCATAAAAGAGAACATGTTTAAAAAATGGTTTATGCTTAATGAGATAAAAGAGCCTGTAATACACCAAAAGCAAAAAAAAAAAGGATGCAAACGAAAACACATTGACTTAATAAAAATTTAATTGGAAACAGGAAAAGCAAAAATGACACAAGAGAAAGTTGTACCAATACAATAAAAAAGCACTTGGGATGCAGAAGAAATAAATCAAGGAATGAAAAAATGAGGGAAGAAAATGATCATGGAACTTCTGAGTTAAATATGGCTGGAAAAAAACTAGCAGCTAAAATTAATGAGAAAATACATCAATGGTTCATTCCCCAGAAATTTTATCACTGGGGACAATATGTAACTCCCTAACAGGTGTTGTTATACAGAAGAATCTGCTTGAAGGACCATCTCTTTAACAAACTTTTTTAATGTATGATGTTCTTTGTGTCTTCCCCCTCCTCTTCTGGTCTTTGGTCAGTAGTATTAGTATGTCAAATCTAATTCTTGAGATGATCTTTAAATTTTGGCAAGCTGTATTCAAAGGCTGTATTTGGGCTCTTGTATGTTGACGTTGTCAAGCAGTTTATTCTACTTAGATCAACAAATCATTGTTCATGGAAGCAGCCATCATGGAATCAAATGGTGTATTGCCTTAATGACTAAGGTACCTTAACCCAAGCCATGGTCTTTTCGATCACCTCATTTGCATGTGAAAGCTGGAAAATGAAGAAAAGAAGACAGACTAAATCACACATTTGAATTGTTGGCAAGAAATATTGAATATGCATTAACTTTTAGCAGAAAGACCAAATCAGTCTTAGAAGAAATACAGCCAGAATTCTCTCCCTGGAAGCAAAGATTGCAAGACTTTGTCTCACTTGCTTCAGATACGTCAGGGAAGACCCATTAGAAAAGGGTATCATGTGTGGTAAAGCAGAGGGTATAGCAAATGAGGAAAATCCTCACTGAGATGGATTGACAAGGTAGCCTCAACTACAAGCTCAGACACCACAGACTTCATTATGGAGTGCACCTCAACATTAAGAAGACAAAACTCGTCACAACTGGACCAGTAAGCAGTATCATGATAAATGGAGAAAGCACTGAGGCTGTCAAGGATTTCATTTTACTTGGTTCCACAGTCAACACTCACGGAAGCAGCTGTCAAGAAATCAAAAAGACACATTGCACTGGGAAAATCTGCTGCAAAGGACATCTTGAAAGTGTTGAAAAATAAAGATGTTACCTTGAAGACTAACGTGTGCTTGACTGAAGCCATGGCATTTTCAGCTGACTCACATGCATGTGAAAGCTGGATGATAAATAAGGAAGACAGAAGAATTGGCGCCTTTGAGTTGCAGTGTTAGAGAAGAATACCGAATGTACCACGGACCGCTGAAAGAGCAAACAGATCTGTACTGGAAGAGTACAACCAGAGAGCTTCTTGGAAGCAAAGATGGTGAGACTCTGTCTTGCATACTTAGGACATGTTGTCAGGAGGGATCAATTGCTGGAGAAGGACATCATGCTTGGTAGAGTGGAGAGTCAGCAAAAAAGCAGAAGACCCTCAACAAGATAGATTGACACAATGACTGCAACAATAGGCTTGAGCACAAAAACGATTGTGGGCATGGTGCAGGACTGAGCAGTGTTTCGTTCTGTTGTACATAGGGCTGATATGAGTCAGAACTCACTTGACAGCACCTAACTACAACAGCACAGGCTCAGATACATCGAGGATCATGGAGCCAGTGCGGGACTGGGTAACATTTAGTGCTGTTATACATGAGGTTGCCGTGAGAGCCCGCTTGATAGCAGCAACAACAACAACAAGAGAGGTAACACCATATCAGACCTTCTGGAAGCGTTATGGACCCCCTTCATGAACAGTCTTTTTGGAATAAGTGGGTTAAATTCTGTCACAAGTTATCTCCCAGGTACTAGAGTCTAGGGATTGCAAGTCATTTTTATTGGCAAAGCTTATTTGTCTTCAAGTCCTAAATGGAAGTCAATCTCTTGACATACGCTGATAAAATGAAAGACGGGGAGATGATTTAAAATGAAAACACAACAGCTCTTTAGGTATGATTATTTGGAAGGCAATTAGAAAGGAAAGTCTCAAAGACAAATTAGTTTTAGAAAATTCCCTGTCCTGGGTACCTCTTTATAAATGTCATTTTTCCAACATAAAAGCCACGTTAGGTCAGATACTAATGTTCATAAATGTTCTTTTATTTCCAACTTGTGAGTCAAAAATAAAACCCAAGTAAGTGATTTGGTGGGCACACAAGAATGATTTACCACTTTGGCTGGGGAGGATCAATAACACGGGACAAAGTAGAAAGGCCTTCTGTAAACAGCAGAGACTGGATTCCAGGTGGAGGTGCAGTATTCTCTTTTTCTCTATTGCAACATAATTACACATAAAAGCAGATAAATAATTTGACCTATTGCAACAGGAACTGAGACCCTGTTAAATAATCCTTTTAAGCATTATTTATTATCTTAAAACATATACACAAGTGCACCACGCAGAGACACACACAAACATACTGGTCTTAATCTGAAAAATCATGTGAAGAAAACATTTTTTCAAAAAGAATCACAAGAAAGACTATGGAAAAGCTGCCAAAGTCACCATCTTGTTCAGTCCACCCAAATTTCACAATCAACATCAACAGTTTCCAGCAGTGTAACGATCCCAAAGAAAAGAAGAGATAAAATCAAGATTGTGGTGGACAGAAGGAACAAACTGAAATTGCAAGAAGAAGATACTTTATCTAGGAAAAGCTCTGATTCTTCCTACTTAGATAGTAATCACCTGCATTTCCTAAAATTCCAGCTTGCTAAAAGATATAAATAGTATTTTCGCCTTAGAAGAGGATTCTGCAATCTATACGTGATATTGAGTACTTACATGGAACCTAGGAATTTGCACTGTCTCAACCTTTGCACTCCTGGAGACCATTGCTCCTCTGTTTACTGAGTTACACAACTACACCATCACAGAAACAACAAGAATGGGCCACCCCCAACTCTTCTCCCTATCTTTTCCCACTTGTCCCAAACAATCTTGTTCTTGCCTACTGAAATTATTGCCAATCAGTGTATCAGGACTGAATGAAAAAGGAAGGTTGGCAGCATCCCAGACACTAAAATAACTTCAAAGATGGACACTTAATTCAGATAATGCTTCAGATTTCATGTATGTGCCAACTGGATAGAAAGAATTAAGAGTGATTAACACTCACTGTCTACTTCCTCATCTCTCTGTCACTCTTCACCCTTTTTCCCTTAACCATCACCACTTCTGAAACTACTCTTACCACGATGACCAATGACCCCCTTTTGATATCAGTGGAGACTTGATTTCTTAACCGCGTTTGACGTAGTAGAGCACTCCTTTTCTTCCCAACTCTCTTCGGCAGCATCCCAAAATCAGACCCTCTTGCTCCTCTAACTTGTCCTCTATCTTTTCGTTTTCACAGCCCTTAGATGTTCCTGGAAACCCTGGTGTAGTTGGTGAAATGCTGCATCTGCTAACCAGAAGGTCGGCAGTTTGATTCCACCAGGCACTTGTTGGAAACTCTATGGAGCAGTTCCAGTCTGACCTATAGGGTCGCTATGAGTCAGAATCAACTCAGCAGTAGTGGGTTTGGTTTTTGGTTTGTTTAGATGTCCCTGTTTCTTAGAGTTCCACTCCTAACATTTTCTGTCTTTATTCACTGCTGTGGCTTTAAATAATACTATCACGGAAACCCTGGTGGTGTAGTGCTTAAGTGCTACAGCTACTAACCAAAAGGTTAGCAGTTCAAATCTTCCAGGTGCTCCTTGAAAACTCTATGGGGCAGTTCTCTGTCCTCCAGGGTCACTATGAGTCACAGTTGACTTGACGGCAGTGGGTTTTTGTTAGCATGCCGCTGACTATTTATTGTCTCTCTCCAGCTCAGGAATCACATCCAAGTTCCTAGACTGGGGTTCAGTTACATCTTGAGCATCACCTGGTTTCACATGGCCATTTGCCATTGAATTGATTCCAATTCATGATGACCCCATGTAAGTAAGGTAGAGACTCAGAGGATTTTCAATGCTGATTTTTTAAAAGTGGATCTCCAGGCCATTTTTCCAAGGTGCTTCCAGATGGATTTGAACTTCCAATCTCTTGGTTTGCAGTTGAATGCAATAACCATTTGTATCACCCAGGGTCTGCAGTTGTCTGTGCATTCCTTAATCTCAACATATCCAACAGTGATTTTGTCATCATTCCCTAAGAGTACTTCTCCTTCAGTTTTCTCTCTCCCAGGGAAAGGTGGCAGAACTCATCCCTTTCCCAGATTTGAACAATGAGAATTCTCCTGAACTCCACCTTCCCCTTCACTGACTAATCAGCCATGGAACCAGATGAGTCTACTTGTAAAATCGCTGACAATTTTACATGCCCACTATCTTGTTTCTTATACCCACCATCTCTCTGGTTGCCTTGTTTTGTCTCCTCTGCTTGATTTTAAACTCGGCAAGGGCTTGAACTTTGTCTTGTTCACCATTTTATCCCCATTACCTATAGGGTAGCTATGAGTCAGAATTGACTTGACGGCACTAGGTCTTATCTGGGATAGTGTCTGTTATAAAGTGAGATACTCAGTACGTATTTGTTGAATTAATGAATAAGATTTCAACAACTCCTGCCTGAAACTACCTGTGCTTCCTCTACCATCTGTCTTTACAGCCATCGTTCATGTGACTATTGGTTTTTCCAGGGGTAGATAACCTCCAAAATGACTCTCAGTGGTACTTGCCCTCTTGCTTTCATGCACTTGTGTAATCTCTTCACCGTAAGCATAGGCTGTATCTAGTGACAGGCTTCTGTTGAACAGAATATGGCAAAAGTGATGGGATGTCACTTCTGAGATTCAGTTATGAAAAGATTCTGGCTTCCGTCTTGTATTTTGCTTGTCTCTTGCTTGCTTGCCCTAAGGAAAGACAACATCACGTGTGAGCTACCGTATGGAAAGGCCATGTGTCAAGAAACTGAAGAGCGTCGGGAACAACCAGGAAGGAGGCTTGTCAACAACCATACGAGCAAGCTGGGGAGTAGCTTCTCCCTGCTTGAACCATCAGATAAGACTACAGTCCTGGCCAACACCTTTACTCCAGGAAGAGACCCTGGCGTGCAGAAATCATGAAATAATAAATGTTTGTTGTTTGAATCTGCTAAGTTGTAGTGTAATTTGTTATGCAGCCATAGATCACTAACATATTACCTAAGGCTCACAATTTTAAACTTCAAGCTCTAAACCCTCTAATAGCCTAACCCTCTAACTGTGGTCTGTCTCTACTGTGAAATATGAGGTAGTTAGGAAGGAAAAAGTAAACCTGTAAGTGCTGACGTGAAAAGGCCTTTAAGACACTGGATTTTAAAAAACAAGACAACGCAATATGTATTATAGACTATGTAGTCGTGCACTGCATAGCATCTGTTTGGGCAGTGTGCAACTGCGCGTGTATCCATGGCCCAACAAGGTTATCACAGAATTGAGAAATCCTGACCAAAGAATGGGACATAGCGGCATACGTAACCAGATGTAGTGATTGCAACAGCTCCCCGCACATAGCATGTGTATGTCTTGTCTTGTATACAGAGAAATTGTACTATAGGTGTATAATGGCAGAATACATAATTAACCTGTAATACACATATCTCGATAGTCATAACAAACACCTATATTTGGTTGGCCAACAGCCAGCTTATATGTGCCCTGTACTTTCTATCATTATTTTAATGCGAACTTTCCTTACTTACAAATGAAAGATTTACTTTGTAGAAGTGGATGCTTCAATTCGTAGGTACCACTATCTGGAAACTGGTGACATAGTGGTTAAGTGCTACCTCTCCTTAATCAAAAGATCAGCAGTTGAGACCCACCAGGCACTCCTTAGAAACTCTATGTAACAGTCCTACTCTGACTTGTAGCATTGCTGCGAGTGAGAATCAACTTGACAACAGTGGCTTTGGTTTGGGGTTTAGTATCCAATCTTGCATTCACACAGCATCCAAATCACATAGCATCCTGTTTCACAGACTGTATTTCGGACATTAAGTGACTGTATTTACATAAAAGAAACAAAACAAACTCAACACCCAATCTGTTTTCTGTAACTACACTTAAACATATGTCAGTATACAGCAATAAGTCGAGACATAAACATCAGCCGATGGCAATGGTTACCTTAGGTGGTTGAGGAGGAATCGAACTTTGTCTACGGTTTTTGACATTCTTACACAAAGGATATGCTTGTGTATAACTTCTGTAATTAAAATAGTCCTTTAAAATGAAGAAAGCAGGCATAGACATTTTATGGTTCAAAATGGACATGTGTTTTTCTTTATTAGTAAATCTGGTTCCAATAAAACTCCAACAATACAAAACTATATAAAATAGAAAGTGAAAGCTTGTGATAATCCCATCTCCCAATTATTATTAACAGTTTGTTGTATACTTTTTTCTAAACTAGTAAACAGAAACGGCATCTCATTTTGATTATGATTCTGTAACATCATTTTTTTTTCCTGTTAATAATATACTATGGAGATCTTTCCATGATAACCCTGTGGAGCTAATTTTTTTTTTTATGGCTGTATGTCAGTCCATTCTATGGATGTACTGTAATTAATTCAACAGCTAAAGTGAAAACTCTGTGAGACCAGGGACTTGAACAAGCTTGTTTACTGCTCTGTCCTGGGATGTCAGGAAAGAGTTCTTGAAGCTTCCTAAACCAAACCAACCAAACCATTGAGTTGATACCAACTCATAGCAACCATATAGGACAGAGTAGAACTGCTCCATAGTTTCCAGGGAGTGCCCAGTGGATTTGAACTGCTGATCTTCTGGTTAGCAGATGCTATGCCACCAGGTTTTCCTGAAGCTTCCTAGATCCTCAAAAAAATCTACTAAGTGAATTAATTTAAGCAGTCAGCTACTGATAAGGCAACTGATTTGTTTTGGCTACAGTACATCTGGAATTACTATCTCTTAAAATCCTAAAAAGGCAATGACTTTTTTAAAAGGGATGCATCATTTAAAATGTTTAAAGCATATTGCCAAATTCCTCTGCGTTTAGGTTTTCCAATAAAACCAGAACCTGTGTAAGGCGGAAGGAAACCTGTCAGAGATGGAAAACTAAAACATTTTCTACCAATAGAGACAAACAGAAGAGTCTTAAGACTGCACCCTGGCAAAAGCTGCAAGACTTAGAAAAACAAGGCAAGTCTCATAACATTCCAGCTCTCGTAGGTTTCCCTGGACTATGTTACATCTCTACCCATGAGTACAGAAGTACCTGTGTCCCCCATACCCTCCCCATGTGGAATATCCTTCATCTCTGACATAAGCTTGTGATGAGATAGTAAACTACAATTACTGAACTGGAGAAGAGGAGAAGATGCTGCTTATACAACTGGGTAGAAAGCACTGAGTCTCCAGACTGTACTTGGGGAATTAGTTCAGATGTAAAGTACCTCAGTCAGAGTCCCAGCAGGAAAGAGAAGGCACACTCAGTTTAGATACTTTAAGGAACACTTAATGAAGGCAGTTGGAATTGATTTGGCAAGGCGTTTGGCTTTAGTTGCATTACAAAGGGAGAGCAGGGTGTCAGAAAATCATAAAGATTCCTAGGGATTAATTATAGTGGGTTCTGTTACCACCCTGGGCTCTAAATCCAAACCAAGCCCACTGCCATCAAGTCAATTCCAACTCCTAGTGATCCGTAGACAGAGTAGAACAGCTCCATTGAGTTTTTAAGGAGCACCTGGGGGATTCGAACTGCCGACCCTTTGGTTGGCAGACTTAGCACTTAATACTACATCACCAGGACTTCTAGGGGGGAGTCAAGAATGTAAACCTGGAGACTGAGACACCTACGTAGAGAGGGCCACCTGGCAGGAACTGTGACTTGGGGGTGGCCAATACCCAGAGACCCAGCAAGTAGGTCGTTGGAGAATAAATGTCCCTATTGATTTTTGTCCCACCCCGCCCCCATCACCTTCTGGAGTACCCTGTTGGTCAAAAACCAATAGGAAGCCAGGGGTCAAGGGAGCCTTTTGAACAATCTGTTATACTCAGCCTCTGAAGGCACAGGGCATGGGGCATACAGTAAGCACTCAATAAATGGGTCATCAAATTTTAACCATCCCAGCAATCTTTCAAAGTAGGAGCTGACACCCTAATGGGAAAACTGAGGCTTGGAAAGATTAATGAACTTGACCAAGGACACAGCCCACTTTGGAGGCTGCTAAGTGCTGTTGCCTATGCACTCTCAAAAAGCAGTTGTTATAGAATTGGCTCTGATTTGAGCAACCCCTTGTGGATCAGTGGCTGGATTTGTGGGAGTAGATTCGCAGGACTTTCTTCCAAAGTGCCTCAGGGTGAACTTGAACCACCAGCCACTGGATTAGTAGCTGAGTATGTTAACCATTTGCACCCAGGAACTCCAAGTACTCTCAAAGTGCCTCAGGTTCTGGTGCCACCACAAACTGTGTGGGGACCTTGAGCAAGTCACTTTACCCTGCAGTGCCTCAGTTTTCTCATTCGTAAAATAGGTATGATAATAATACCAGCCCTGTCCTTACTGGGCTATCATGAAACTTGAACAAGTTAATGGACCTAAAGTGCGTAGAAATGGTGGCTGTCGCAGTAGCAAACATAATATAAATGTTAAGTCATTGTCATCAGCATTAAATCCCCAGCTGTGAAGGAACTTGAGGACGTATACAATGGTTTCTCCTTCAGCCCTGTGGGGTGACACTGCTCCCGGAGCCCCAAGAAGCCTCAAACTGGGAGCCCTTGGAGGAGAGATCATTGGGCATTTCTAACGCGAACAGGGACCTCTCAGACTAGAAGATGAGGCCACCCTGGCTTTGTGGGGGTTAAGTCCAAGCAGAACGTGTTTATTTTCCCCTGTGTCTGGAAGGGCCTCTTTGGTCTCCATGGCAACATGATTTCCTGTCCTGGTTTTCCCTTGGATGAGATACCTGCTGAATGCAGAGACGCCGGGGCTAAAGCTTGGGGTGGAGGCCAGCTTTGGGGCAGGCTGCTTTAACCGCCTCCCCCACTCAGGCCGAGTGGCCAGCCTGGCCAGGGCCCATGTCACAAGAGCCTTTGTTTACCAGTCCAGACATCCAACTTGAGGGTGACGTCATGGAATCCAGCCCGGAATCCTTGTTACGCCCCATTTTCTTTCTTTCTTCCTTTTCAAGGGTTTTGTTTCTTCCTGTGGCTGAAAAAAATAGAGACTCCCAGACATACCCAAACTGTTGAGAATATTTCTACACCTTCCCAATCCCAGAGCATACCCTGTATCTGGGAACTTCATAAACAATTACTCATTCATGCAACAGCCATTTGCACAGGAGATTAAATTGCCAGTGCTGTGCTAGAGCTGAAGGAAGAGAGAAGAACAGAGTTGAGTCTTTACCCTTGAAGGGGTCCCTGGGGGGCACAAATGGTCTGTGTGCACTTCTAACTGACTTAAAAGGCTGGCAGTTCAAGCCCACCCAGGGGTGCCACAGAAGAAAGACCTGGTGATTTGCTTCCATAAAGAGTACAGCCAAGAAAGCCCAGTGGAACAGCTCTAGTCCTGGAGTTGCCATGAGTCAGAACTGAATCCACAACTTCAATCTTTTTTTTTTTTTTTTAACCCCTAAGGGGAAAGGGTGCATACAGAAAGATGTATAAAGACTCATCCATGCCCTGACAGGGTCCTCAGCAGGGTGGTTGTGGAGTCATGATCTAAAGTGTAATCTCTACTCTATGCCGGCATTCAGATTCTGCTTCTTAGCTCTGTGGCCTTATGCAAATCATTTAGTTACCCTGACCCTCAGTCTTCTCATCTATGAAATGGGGATGATGACGATGGTGCCCCCTTGGGAAGCAGTGTATGGTAGTTAAGAGTGTGCATTTTGGGTTGGGATTGACTGCGTTCAGATTTCAACTCTCTTGCTTATTAGCTCTCTGTTCTTGGGCGAGTTCTTTATTCTCTCTGTAAAAGGGGAATGGTCGTGGTGTTCACCTCATACAGTTGTTAGAGGTTTAAACAAGTGAATACAGACGCTTAGAACAGTGCTCTTAGACCTGTCTGTATTATAGCGACCACCTCAAGGAACCCAAAACCCAGAGGTGCAAGATGAGTGTCTCTGGAGAATTAGGGGGTGAACAGTGGTCTTACCAGAACAGGTAGGATCCAATTAATTAGCTGTTGCATAGTTATTTGTTCCCCATCTGTAGCTCCCACTACTTTCCTGAGATCAGGATCTGTATCTGCCTTGTTTTACCAGCTTATCCTCACCTCCCAGCATAGTGCAGAGAGTGGGAGAAAATGAATGTGTGAGTGCTTGAAAGACTGAGGGAGAAAGTGCAGTCTCCTGAACACGGCATTCAAGACCTTTCACAGTTTGACTGATACCAACTCAGTCTCGTTTTGGACAACTCTGCCTGGCCCCACCACCTCCAGCTGTTAACAAACCTTAAAGGCCCGTGACTTTATAGCCTGTTCAGACTTCTTTGAACATTCTTTTCTCCCCTAAAAAGCAAAACCCTTCCTGTTCGTTTACTTGTATTCATTAAAATGTAATAACTGTGGCAAGTGTTTGGAAGAAAAGTGTACAGGATGGTACAAGGTAGATTGTAAAGGAGGCATGGTTATCTCCTCAACGTACTTTTGACCACTTCTCTGGAATTCTAGAGCCCCTGGAGGTCAAGATCTTGCCTCTCAGCTCCAGATAAGCCGGGAAATGAGGAGCCTGGTTACCAAAACCCAACCATGGTTTTCATCCCACAAGCTAGTGATTGATTCAGAAACCCAGTCAGAGGTCAATTACAGCACAGTGTTGTCCTAGAGACGAGAGTGGTTTAAAAGCGGGCAATGACACAATTTGGTCCAGCAAAAACCCGAACTCATTGCCATCAACTCAGTTCCAACTCACAGAGACCCTATAGCAGAGCATAGACCCAGGTTTCCAAAGAGTGGCTGGTGGATTCAAACTGCTGACCTTTCAGTTGGCAGCCAAACTCTTAACTACTGTGTCACCAGGGCTCCAAACTCAGTCCAGGGAGGCTCAAAGGGAAGTTAGCCGAGGGCTTACGATGCTCAAGAAAGAGCTGCAAGATGCACTGGTCTCTCCTCTTCTGGACAATGTTGAGTAGAGAAATGAGAACACAACTGTAGCTGCTTTTACCCTAACAGCCTCTGCATGAAAACTACTGTTTCATTCTTTACAGCTAAGCCAATGCAGATGGAACAGGATTCACTGGGTCGAATTAGACTTGACGTCTGCTTTGTATTGGGACTCCTTGTGGAATCCAATGCATTTCCATATTGCTTAAGTCAGTTGGAGATATTTTCTGATTTAAAAAAAAAAAAAAAGCCAAGGACATCCTCGCTAGCATAAACATGTAACCTGGGAATGTGACTTCATCAGAGGGGTGGCATTAATCGAATCTTAGAGATAGTAACTATCAAGAGGCAACATAGCCCTTCAGAGAACAATATGATCAGATACAATGCTTTAAAAAGAGCCCTCTGGTGGCAGTGAAGAAGGGAGACAGGTTTTTGAGACTGGAGACATGAGGATGTCTGGTGTGGACAGGGATCAAGGACAAAAAATGGAAGGACACGTTAGGTCTGGAGGCTAGAAAATGAGTATTGACAAGGATTCTTTCTCAAATCTTCTTGGACTGTGGGACCATACTGCAGGAGAAAACTTAGGAATAACTATTCATTCATTCATTCAACACATTTTTGTATAGCTGTTATGTGCCAGCACTGTGCTAGTTGCCAGGGATATGGTAATACATATGAGATCTAGCAGTTAAGTCCACAAACTTAATTGTTTTAAGTGCTACATGCCTCACTGCTGAATAACACTATGGCCACCTTTGAAGGACTCCCCTTGGGAAGCTATGCACCAATGCCAGCCCTACTCCAGACTCATCAAAGCAGTTTGGGAACTCTTTCTTCAATGGCCATTGCACATGGTGGCATGGTGGCAAGTTTGAGAACTCAGTTACATAGTTTTCTGTGAGGGAATTTTTAGCCAGTAAACAAGTAATTGTATTGGAACACCTTCCCTACTCACCTAATCTGGCCCCCGGTGGCTTTTTTCTCTACCCAAAGTTAAAGGAAATATTGAAAGAAAGGCATTTGGATGATATTCAGAACATCAAGCGTAATATGATGACAGCTCTGATGGCCGTTCCAGAGAAAGAGATCCAAAATTGATGTGAAGGGTGACCTAGACGCTGGCATCTGTGCATAATTTCTCAAGGGGAGTCCTTCGAGATGACCGTAGTGATGTTCAGCAGTGACGTATGTAGCATTTTTTTTAGGACGAGTTCATGAATTTAATTGTCAGACCTCCTAAGACACATAAATATCTCTGCCCTTACGGAGTTTAGATTTTAGTAAAGCAGTGGACAGTTAACAAAATGAGTAAGAAAACATACAAAGTCTGTTCTCCAGATACATGCTATGGAGAAAAAGGAAAAAAGAGTATTGGAGAAAGAGGGTTATTTAGCCAGAAAGTCCCAATCCAATAATCCTTTCAGGTGGGCATTATGTTCTACCTGAAGCTTCAAGGAATATGGCTGGCCAAGCAGGCAAAAATAGTAACTGTTCTGATAAGGTAACTCTAATATTCATAGAGTGCCTGCTATAGGAAAGGAAACCCTGTTGGTGTAGTGGTTAAGTGCTATGTCTGCTAACCATAAGGTCAGCAGTTCAAATCTGCTAGGTACTCCTTGGAAACTCAATGGGGCAGTTCTACTCTATCTTATAGGGTTGCTATGAGTTAGCGTCATCTTGTAGGCAGTGGGTTTGGTTTTTAGGATACAGGAAAACTAAAAACATTGTCCTAGTCCATTGACAAATATTATTTTACTTAGTCTTCATTACAATCTCCATTTTATAGAGAAATAAACCAAAATCAGTGATGTAAGCCACCCAAGAGGTCACAGTGGCAATAATTCCAAAACTGGGTTCTTTCAACAATAAACCCTTTGCACTGCTTGTTGATAGTATAACGACAATTTAGAGGGTGTGTTAGACCTGTTGCCTTCTAGTCAATTCTTATTCATAGTGACTGTGTAGGACAGAGTACAACTCCCCCAGAGGATTTCCAAGGCTGTAATTTTTGTGGAAGTAGAAAGCCACATCTTTTTCCTGCAGAGTAGCCAGTGGCTTTGAACTGCTGACTTTTGGTTAGCAGTCAAGCACTGACCACTATGCCACCAGGGCAGCTCCTCTTAATTCAAAATCCTTACTTCTTAGCAGCTCCAGCTCAGATTAGTTGTGTTAGATAAGACAGCTAAAGGGAAAATTACTCACTTGAAGGCTGCATTTGGTTAGGTAAATAAAATCTCATGTGTCTATGAGAGGTCTTTGTAGGATAAAGAGAGGTCTGCTCTCCAAAAATGGCTAGTTTATCCCCCAGTGTGCTTGATTATCTGTCACTCCATTGCTTGCATGTCTCTCCTATTTGCTGCCAAAGTTACAGTCTCCAGGGACTGCCTACAGTTTGGTGGAGATCTGAAAACAGACCTAGAAAGATAAAGATCGTTGATCCTTGGAGCAGTGACTCACCCAGATTTCATGTAGAACTCCTTGTCTCTTTCTCGCACAAAAGAAACCGTGTAGTTACAGAAACCTCATGTTACAGACACAGGGGTCAAGAATTGAAGCAAATGGGGCTCTGTAGGTATCTTCATTTAGGGCTGCTCAGCCTCTCCTCTTTTCATATTGCAAAGTAACTGTTTGAAAAATTATTTTCGTTATAACATATGAATACATTCTCCTTTTAAAAAGAGGCTCAAGTTCCTTTTAATGATCACTGCCAGTTCCAGGGTCCCCTACCCTGACCCAGAGGTAACCCCCGTTTACTGAATTTGGAGGTTATTCTTCGAGATGTTTTTCTAAATGTTTGCTGTTTCTGTATAATTATATGGTGTTGCTGTCTCTATGCTTTGATGCCTTTTTACATAAACAGTGTCATGCTATACATATAATTCTGAACTTTGCACTGTTTGTTTAAATATTATGATTGACCTGTTGTGGAGTCGATTCTAAGTCATGGCGATCGTATGTGTGTCCCAGTAGAACTGTGCATTATAGGGTTTTCAGTGACTAATTTTTTGGAAATCGAGGGCCAGTTCTTTTTTCTGAACAAATACGAGTAGACTGTAGCTTCTAACTTTGCAGTTAGAGACTGAGTGCCTAAACCATTTGCACCACACAGGGGCTCCTGTTAAAACCTTTCACTTAGTCATTTCCAGCTCATACTCAGAGTAGAACTTCTGCGTAGTGTTTCCAAGGAGTGGCTGGTGGATTTGAATGCTGGCCTTTAGGATAAGCAGCTGGGCTGTTAACCACCATACCAGGAAGTCTCCATTAAAGCATTAAAAAAACTAAACTCATGCCCATCAGTTCCAACCATAGCTGCCCTGTAGGACAGGGCAGAACTGTCCCATAGAGCTTCCAAGGAGCAGCTGGTAGATTTGAACTGCCCACCTTTTGGTTAGCAGCCAAGCACTTAACCACTGTGTCTAACTCCTCAACAGCAGCTATTTGTAGTGAACACCAGGAGGAAGGCCAATATTTATCATGGTTCCAAAAGATGCCAGATACTACACTAAACAATTTCTCATAAATCCTGGAGATCCTAGATTTGAGGTAAAGAATATATTTGCTTTAGGGTAAACAGGTAACAATAGCCCACCTGCAGTGCATTTAAAATAATAGTACTAATGTCTCTATGAAAACAAATAAGCATCTTCATATTATGGGAAAATAATTTAATGGGATATTAACTCACATTTTGTTCCTAGCGTAGTTTTTCTTCCTTTGCTCCAAGAAAGAAGCCACTTTTGTATTCTGTCCTCGCAGGGCCGTTGATTGGCATATAAGAAAGTGTGAGTGAACCCCAAACAATTCCATTTGGGGTTGTATGTTTTAAAAGATTATTTGCTGTGGAACCTATGTCAGGTTACCTCTGAGGACAAAGGGAGGAAGGCAAGTACCTTGGGTGGAGAGGAGGCAGAGCAGTGGAAATATGCAGAGCCAAGGAATACCACGACTAGAAATGAGTAAGAGACTAGCCAATCCCACAAGAACAAGGCATCCACGTCCCACCACTTAATACCCTAGGAGGGTGCCAGTAGCTCTGAAGAAAATGACCTCATGGTGAGCATTTGCACTGCGGCCTGGTGCTCACAGTCCAGCCAAGGCCGCTCTGCCAGAACTTGGCACAACAGCAGCCAAACTGCCTCTTTTAAAAACCTACCATGTGGACTCAGGCTGAGATTTCAACTGTAGTGATTCCTGTACAGATCCCTTGGGCCCCCTCAGGCCCTTGGCCCCACAACAGGCTGAGCTGAAATTTCCAGCCAGTTCAGTGAATTTGGGAAATACCCACGTCTAGCGTTCCTGTAATTTAGGAAACACACACACACACACACACACAATAATGTGACAGTTCATGCACTTGCATCTCCTGGATCCTGTGTGAAGCACTTCATAAGCATTATCTCATTTAATCCTGCAATGCAGGCACTTTTTTATTCCGTTTTGTAGATGAAGAAACTGAGACTTTTGGCAAGGAGGTAGCATCTTCAAGATTACACAATTAGTAAGGGTTGAAGGGGAATGTTACACCCAGTTTGTTTGAGGCTGAAGCCCAGGCATATCATCATCCCAAGTTATATCTATATTCCCTACAGTGTTTTCAGCACTGTTTCAGTAATCCAGTGCAAGCTGGCTTAATTTAAAGAAGGAAATGTATTCCTCACAAAAGTAAACACTGCAAGCACAGTCGTTTAAGTGTGTCTCAAATGTTGTGACCATTTTCTTTCTCCATTCCATTTCCTGATAGTTGGCTGTTTTCAGTTAAATTCACCTCCTTGTGATTGCGAGAGGGCTCCATACAGAGAAGCTAGATTAAGAGAAACAGTACAACTGGGATGGAAATAATGAGAATACCGATGCATTGGGAAAAAAAAAAAAAGGTAACCGTTGTCACAGTACAATGTGTATAGAAATTGTTAAATTAGAACCCAATTTGCTGTGTAAAATTTCACCCAAAACACAAGAAATTATTTTTAAAAGTAAAGTACTGGTACATGCTACAACAGGGATGAACCTTGAAAACATTATAGTCAGTGAAAAAATCACCACTCAGCTGTCAGTTTGTCATACTCCAGTGGCTTACGTGTTGCTGTGATTACGGATGCTATGCCGCTGGCATTTCAAATGTCAGTAGGGTCACGCATAGTAAACAGGTTCCAGTGGAGTTTCCAGACTAAGACAGACTGGGAAAAAGGACCTGATGATCAACTTCTAAAAATGAAAATGGTCAGTGAAAACTTTATGAACAGCCCCAGAGTATTGCATCATATAGTTCTAGAAAATGAGTCCCTTAGGTTCAAAGGTACTCCAAATCAGGCTAAGGAAGAGCTGCCTTCTCAAAGTACAGTTGATCTTAGTGGAATAGATGGAATAAAACTTCAGGGAACTTCATTGGACATAACTCAAAATGAGAGGAAACTTCTGCAAACATCCGTTAATAATTGGAAGATGGATGAAGGCCAATTGCTGTAACTAGTTCTTTTCTAAGAAATCCTTCTGCATCCCATCTTGGTGAGTGGTGCCTGGGGTCTTAAAAGCCAACAAACTGCCATCTAAGGAACATCAACTGGTCTCAACCCGCCCGGAGCAGATGAAAACCAAGAACATCAAACATGAAGAAAATATGAGTCCAGGAGCAGAGCGGTCCATATGACTGGGAGACCACATCAGCATGAGCCAGAAGAACTAGATGGTACCCAGTCACCACCAAAGACTGCCCTGACAGGAAACACAATGTAGAGTCCCCGCCGAAACAAGAAAAAAAGGGGACTGCAGATCTAGAACTCTATTAAAAGGCCAGACTTGATGGTTTGACATCCTGGAGAGTTCCCTGAGAACATGGTCCTGTATTGGCTGCTAACCCAGAGCTGAAACCAGTACTTTAGACAAAGATTGAACTTGACCATGGGACACAGAGTGATGCAGGCAGTATGTGTACTTTTTGGTTTAATATATAATATATATGTGAGGCTGTCCAACTGGCTACTCTCTCGAGAGGAGAGGAGAGGGTGGAGGATGGGACAGATGTTGGTTGAGTGGATGTTGGAGGAGGTACAGGGAGGAAAGGAAGAGCGTGCTGTCTCAGGGTGAGGAGAGCAGATAGAGCTATATAGAGGTGTGTGCTTGGCGTTTTATACAGCAAATTAAGTTGGATTGTAAACTTTCACTTAATCACAATATAAGTAAAAAAATAGCTGGAATGTGGAATGTACAAAGTGTGAATCTAGGAAAATTGAAAGTTGTTAAAAATAAAATGGAATGCATGAAGATTGATAGCCTAGGCATTAGTGAACTGAAATGGACTGGTATTGGCCGTTTTGAATTAGATAATCATATGGCCTATCATGCCAGAAATGACACATTGAAGATGAATAGCTTCTCGTTCATCATCAAAAAGAACCTCTCGGGATCTTTCTTGAAAGACAGTGCTGATAGTGTTAGAATAATATCCCTACACCTAGAAGGAGGAGCACTTCATACTACTGTTATTTAAACTTCTGCAACAACCACTAACATCAGAGTTGATAGAAACTGAATATTTTTATGAATTTCTGCAGTCTGAAATTGATCAAACATGCAATAAAGATGGAAACTGGAATACAAAAGTTGGAAACAAAAAGGATCAGTAGTTGGAAAATATGGCATTAGTGGTAGAAACAACTTTGGAGATTGCATGACAGAATTTTACCACACCAAGGACTTATTCATTACAAATGCCTTCTTTCAACAATATAAACAGAGACTATGGAAGTGGAGCTCATCAGATGGAACACATAGTAACCAAATCAACTACATCTGTGGAAAGAATAGATAGAAAAGTTCAATATTATCTGTCAGAATAAGGCTAGAAGCTGACAGAACAGACCATCACTTATTCAAATATGTCAAATTGTAGTTGAAGAAAGGTAACACAAGTTCACAAGAGCCAAAGTACGACCTTGAGTATATCTCACTTGAATTTAGAGATCGTTTTGAGTTGATTCAATGTTTTGAACCCTAATAATCAAAGATGAGACAAGTCGTGGGGTGTCATCAAGGACATCACACATTTAGAAAGTAAAATGTCACTAGAAAGATGGGAAGAAAGAAAAAACCAAAATGGGTGTAAGAAGAGACTTTGAAACTTCCTCTTGAACACAGAGTAGCTAAAACAAATGGAAAAAATGATGAAGTAAAAGAGCTGAAGAGATTTCAAAGGGTGATTTGAAGAACACTGACAAATTGTGATAAATGTAACCAATGTCAATGAACAATTTATGTGGAAATAGGTAAACAATTTGTTGGGGATACACAGTTCTGCAACTGTATATAACAGTGGTAATAACAACTAAGAAGTATGTTGAATATATAGATATGTAAGTATGTATAAATATGTACAGGAAGGCATATATGAATAACTGTAGGCAAATGTGTACACATGTTTATGTGTGCTGCATATATTCTCAAGTATAAAATAAACCCCACAGAGGCACAGTTGTGGATACTTCCTAACACAACAAGCACCCCATGGAATTGGTCTACTGGCTTTGAGGACTTGGACCATGTTGTTGTTGTTGTTGTTAGGTATAGTCAAGTCGGTTCCGACTCATAGAGATCCTATGAACAACAGAATAAAACACTGCAGTCTTGTACCATGTCCATAATCATTATTATGCTTATGCCCATTGTTGTGGTCACTGTGTCAATCCATGTAACTGACAGCCTTCCTCTTTTTTGCTGACCCTCCACTCTCCCAAGCACAATGTTCTCCTCCAGCAACTGATCCTTCCTGACAACATGTCTGAAGTATGTAAGACACAGTCTCGCCGTCTTTGCCCCCAAGGAGAACCCTGGTTGTACTTCTTTCAGAACAGATCTGTTTGTTCTTTTGGCAGTCCATGGTTAAACTCAACATTCTTCTCCAACACCATAATTCAAAGGCATCAGTTCTTCTTCTGTCTTATTTATTCGTTGTCCAGCTTTCGCATGCATATGATGTGATTGAAAACTCCATAGCTTGGGTCAGGTGCACCTTAGTCTTCAAGGTGATGACGTCTTTACTTTTCAACATTTGAAAGAGATCCTTGGCAGCAGATTTTGCCAGTGCAATGCGTCTTTTGATTTTTTGACTGCTGCTTCCATGGATGTTGATTGTGGACCCAAGTAAATGGAAATCTTTGACAACCTCAATCCTTTCTCCATTTATGATGATGTTGTTTACTGGTCCAGTTGTGAGGATTTTTGCTTTCTTGATGCTGAGTTTCAACCCATACTGAAGCTGTGGTTCTTGTTCTTCATCAGTAAGTGTTTCAAACCTTCTTCACTTCCAGGAAGTACAGTGGTGTCGTCTGTGTAATGTAGGTTGTTAATGAGTCATCCTCCAATCCTGATGCCTCGTTCTTCTTTGTGAAATCCAGCTTCTCGGATTATTTGCTTGACATACAGATTGAAAAGGTATAGTGAAAGGATACAACCCTGATACATACCTTTCCTGACTTTAAAACATGCAGTGTCCTCTTGTTCTGTTTGCACAACTGCCTTTTGATCCACATACAGATTCTTTAAGAGCACAATTAGGTGTTCCAGAATTCCCATTCTCCACAATGTTAGCCATAATTTATGATCCACACAGTCAAATGCCTTTGCATAGTCAATAAAACACAAGTAGTCTTGTGGAAAAAAGCACTCAATAGTCATCATATATTCATAACGACATGTGTTACATCCTAGCTTGCTAAGTAGTGTCTGGGGTCTTAAAAGCTTCTGAGCAGCCTTCTAAGATAAAGCTGTTGGTCTCTACTTATCCGGAGCCAAAGATTCAAAGAAGAAACTGGGCTACAGAACCAACAGTCCGTATGAACAAAGACATCACCTACCTTGTGACCAGAAGAACTAGATGGTGCTCAGCTGCCACTAGCAACTATTCTGACCTGGTACTCAGTTGTTGGTCCTGAATAGAATAAGAGAAAAATGTAGAGTGAACTCAAATGCCTAAAAAAGGCCAGACTTATTGACCAATAGAGACTACATGAATCCTTAAGATTGTCACCTTGAGATACTCTTTAAACTTGAAATTTAAACTGTTCCCAGAGGTCACCTTTTAGCCAAATGAGGTTAGCCCATATAATAAATAGAATCACTCATCAGTAATGTGTTCCTCAAAATAATCATCTAGATGAAACCAACTGGTTAACATCTACCCTACACCAAACATGAGAAGACAAGGTGGAGACAGGAAAGCTAAATGAACAGAAACAGAACAACCGAAATGGAAATAACAAGAAGTCTGACATGTTTTGAAATATACAACCAGTGTCACTGAACAACATCTAAAGAAATTGTTAAATGAGAATCTAGTTTCCTGTGTAAACTTTCACCGAAACCACAGAAAAATGAACTTTTTTAAAACTCTGATACACATAGGGTTTCCGTGAGTCAGAATCAACTCACTGGCAAGTGGTAATAAGAATAAATGTTTCCTTTTCTGTTTGTCATAACAATAAAATTATTGCCTACAAAAAAAACAGGATAGGAGAGGAAGGTGGCTCAAAAAGACAAAGTAAAGGATTACAATGAAATGTGCAAAGACATGGACTTAGAAACCAAACAGGAAGAACAAACTGCATTTCTCAAGCTAAAAGAACTGAAGAAAAAATTCAAGCCTTGAATTGCATTATTGAAGGAGTCTATGGGCAAATACATTGAACAATGCAAGGAGTATCAAAAGAAGGTTGAAGGAATACACATAGTTACTGTATCAGAAAGGATTGGTCCGTGTTTGGATACTTCAAAAGCAAGCATGTGATCAAGAACTGATGGTACTGAAGGGAGAAGTCCAAGCTGCACTAAAGGCATTGGCAAAAAACAAGGCTGCAGGAATGATGGAAACCAAGCAAAGATTTCAGTAAACAGGTGCAATATTGAAAGCACTAACTTGTCTATGCCAAGAAACTTGGCCAACCATCTGGAAGACATCCATATTTGTGCCCATTCCAAAGAAAGGTGATCTAACAAAATGTGGAAATTATTAAATAATATCATTAATATGACATGTGAGTAAAATGTTGTGGAAGAAAAATCAGAAATGGTTACAACAATACCATTTGACCCAGTAAGTCCACTGCTTGGAATATATCCTACAGAATTAAGGCCATTCACACTAACTGATACATGCACACGAATGTTCATCGCAGCACAGTCCACGATAGCAAGAAGATGGCATCAACCCAGATGCCCAATAACAGAGGAATGGATAGGTAAACTGTGGTATATATACTCAGTGGAGCACTATGCAGTGATAAAGAACAACGACCATAGCAGGAAACATCTCTTAACCTGGTTTCAACTGGAGGACATTATGTTAAGTGAAAGTAGTCAGTGACAGAAGGACAGATATTGTATGAGACCCCTACAATAAGAACTTAAAAGCAGATTTATGCATAACAGAAAACATTCTTCGATGGCTGCAAGGGTGGGGAGGGCGGGAGGGAGGGGGGAGAAAGTTTAGATTAGGTAGTTGTTAGAAATTTGGTTGGGTGAAATCGGTGACAGCACAGAAGATCAATATTAACTGGACTTCAACACAACTTGTGTACTCTTCCCATCTTAACTCAACATTGCAAGGACAGAGTAGCTGGGGCAGGGGGCCAGGGACCATGCTCTCAGGGGAAATCAAGGCCAGTTGGCACAACTAGCATTTTGCTAATGAGGACTCACATTGGTGAGTGGCATTTGGGGTCTCAAAGGCTACCAAGCTGCCATCTGAGGGTACAGCAAATGGTCTCAACTTAGTGGGAACAGATGATCACTGAGGTCCATAACGACATGGGGGAAAGAGAACCCAGAAGACAGAGAGATCATGTGAGTGGGTACCTACTTCAACTTGTGACAGGAAAAACCGGATAGTGCCTGGCCACCACCAGTGATAGCTACAATGGAACTCAACAAAGTTGAGTCTCACTGGCAACACAAGAATAAATAGGGGTGCACCCTGAGGTCACCACTAAAAGACAGCAATGGATGGTCCAAGGGCTTCGGGGTTCCCCTGGGAGCACGGCCTCTGGCCCTGATGCTGCCCCTGTCCATAAATCATAATGAAGGTCAACTTTTTGGACAGCAGTGTATTGGACTTGGCGACAAAGAGTGACCATGTTTTGTGGGCATTTTATAGTTCTAGGCATCTATAGGATGTCATCCTGCTGAACTCATACTGGAGGAAGAGGGGTGGGTGAAGAGGAGAAGATAGGAGACTGTTGGGAGGATACAACACACGTGGAGCAGAGAGGAAGAGTGTGCTGTCACCGTGCAGGGACAGCAATGGAAGCTGCATATAGGTGAGCATGCAAATTTATATGGGAATGTACATTTTCATTCAATCATAATAAAAAAATAATAAAAACAAACAAAAAAATGTTACAGCAGTATATAGACAGGGGAACTACCAGAAATTCAGGCCAGATTCAGAAGAGGACATGTAACGAAGGATGTCATTGCTGATGTCAGATGGATCTTGGCTGAAAGCAAGGATGCAAGGGCATACAACTTTGTGGATCATAATAAATTATGGATAGCATTGAAAAGAGTGAGAATTCTAGAGCACTTAATTGTGCTCATGAGGAACTTGTGTATTGAACAAGAAGCAGTTGTTCAAGAAGAACAAGTGGATATGGTGTCATTTCAAATCAGGAAAGGTGTACAGCAGTGTTGTATCTTCTCACCATACTTACTCAATCTGTGTGCTGAGGAAATAATCCAAGAAGCTGGCCTATATGAAGAAAAAGGCAGCATCATGATTGAAGGAAGGCTCGTTAACAGCACTCTATATGCAGATAGGAAACCCTGGTAGCATAGTGATTAAGAGCTTGGCTGCTAACCAAAAAGGGAGACAGTTTGAATCTACTAGCCACTCCATGGAAACCATATGGGACAATTCTTCTCTGTTCTGTACAGTTAGTAGGACTACATAGAATCAGAATCAACTTGACAACAAAGGGTTTGTTTTTGTTTCTTGGTGTGTGCAAATGACACAGCCTTGCTTGCTGAAAGTGAAGAGGATTTGAAGCACTTATCAATGAAGATCAAAGACCACAGCCTTCAGTAAAGATCACCCCTCAACATAAAGAAAACCAAAATCTTCACGACTAGATTAATAAGTAACATCATTAGAAACAGGAAAGATATTAAAGTTGTCAAAGATTTTATTTTACTTGGATCCACAGTTAACACTCATAGAAGCAGCAGCCAAGAAAGCTAAAGATATGCTGTGTTGGGCAAATTAGCTGCAAAAGGCCACTTTAAATTATTGAAAAACAAAGATGTCACTTTTGGAACTAAGGTGTGCCTGACTCAAGCCATGGTATTTTTTTTTTTTCCTCATATGCATACAAAAGCTGAACAATGAATAAGACTGAAGAATCGATGCCTTTGAATTATGGTATTGATGAGAATATTGAGTACACTGTGATCTCTCAGAAGAATGAACAAATCTGTCTTGGAAGAAGTACAGCCAGAATGCTCCTTGGAAGCAAGGATAGTGAGACTTTGTCTCAGGTCCATTGGTCATGCTATCAGGAGTGACCAGAAGAAGCAGAGGGTCAGAGTAAAAGAGGATGATCCTCAGTGAGACGTACTGAGACAATGGTTGCAACAGATTGGAATGAGTACCACTTTTTTGGCATCGGCAGCAACGGGAAATCATCACAGGCAGCTGGAGTTGGAAAGAAGGGCAGGGAAGCTGGGAGAGTTGGCAGGTGGAGCATGTGTGAGGTATTTATTAATTTATCATCCGCTTAGACAATGTTTAGTATGTTTCAGGCACTATTATAAGTGATATGCAAACAATAGTTTATTTTATCTCAACTGGTATGGATTCAATGTGTGTCCACCAAATACATGTGTCAACTTGGCCTTGATTTCCAGTATTGAGTGGTTGTAATTATCCTATGTGGTGTAAATCTTAACCTCTGTGATGTGAATGAGGCAGGACTTGTGGCAGTATGTAAATGAGGCAGAAGTCAATCTATGAGATTAGATTGTATTTTAAGTCAGTGTCTTTTGAGCTATAACAGAGAAGCAAGCAGAGAGACACTAGGATTTCATATGACCAGGAAACTAGAGCCAGGAGAATAGCGCATCCTTTGGACTCAGCAACTAGGATCTGAGAATCTCCTCAACCAGGAGAAGATTGATGACAAGGACCTACTTCTAGAGCCAACAGAGGGAGAATGACTTACCCTAGAGCTGGCACCCTGAATTTGGACTTGTAGGCTCCTAAACTGTGAGAGATAAATTTTTCTTTGTTAAAGCCATCCGCTCATCTTAGTCATCTAACGCTGCTATAACAGAATTACCACAAGTGGATGGTTTTAACAGAGTTTATCCTCTCACAGTCTAGTAGGCTACAGGTCCAAACCTAGGGCATCACTTCCAGGTGAAGGCTTTCTCTTTCTATTGGCTCTGGAGGAAGATTCTCGTCATCAGTCTTTCCTTGGTCTAGGAGCATCTCAACAAAAGAACTTCAGGTCCAAAGGATGCACTCTTCCTGGCACTGTTTCTTGGTGATATGAGGTCCCCCTATTTCTCTGTTTGTATCTGTCTTCTATATCTCCAAAGAGGTTGGCTTAAGACAGTATCCAACCTTGTAGATCTCATCAGTATAACTTCCACTAGTCTGTTTTATTCAATCGTAGTGACAGAATTCACAACACACAGGAAAATGTCATCAAATAGTAGCCAGTCACACAATCATGGGAATCATGGGCTAACCAAGCTGGAACACACATTTTGGGAGTGATGTAATTCAATCCATGACACATGTCACAGGAGCACTGATACTGTCTCTTTCCAAGACCAGCTCTGAGTATCTGAGAAGCTAATCAATGTACCAAATATTGATTTCACACATAAAATAAGCTAGAGCCAGGCTTTGAGTCTGGGTCTGTCTGATCGATCACACTTTATCCAGAATGAGAGGCTCTGTGCCTTGTGGTAACCAGAGACTTGACCAGCAGTAATCCCAATATCTGGTAATAATTGGCATGAAAACATGCCCTAGAAAGTCCCTTACATTTCTTATTGCATCGCTGAACCCAGTGAGGTACCATATTGGTTACGATGACCAAGTACTGTCCCTTTCTGGCCAGCCTATGAAATGTGTCTGTGGCCCATGAGATGCTGCTCCTGGTGAATGTCCTATATATGGGTTCCGATACCTAGTTGCTGACCTGTACCTTTAGACCCTCTACTAGTGAAAATTAACATGTTTTCTAGCTTCTTTAGCAAACTGTTGGGCTCCTCCTACCCTATGTATGTCTGTAACTAAAGCAGGTACTGACGATTATTAGACAAATTTCTCTCTTTCTTTTTAGGTTTGTTTTTAATTGACCCAATGCAACAAGGGTGCCCAATGTGATCAGATCATGTTCAGCTAAATTAACGAAAGCACAGGGCCCCGAACCAGGAAGACTCGGTTGGGTCAACCCTCTCCAGGGAGGAACATTCAGTTCTGTGAGGGAAGGTGCCAAAAGGCAGCAAGTTCAGAGAGACTATCCAGAAGAGTGGAAAGCTCAAAGCCAAAATTTATGAGTAACAGTTTTATGAACTGGAGTTGTTTGGCCTGGGGCAGAGATGACTCAGGAGAAGACCGTTCCCAAACAAGGCTACAGGGCACTGCAGGGAGAGTTCAGGGTCCTCATCACTCTGTGCCTCCAGAATTCATTCTGCTTCTAGCAGCTAGGCCTTCGTTGCATCAGCGTCTCCTCTGAGTTTCCGTGCTTCACTGCCCTTAGTGACTCTTTTCCCTTCAAACCTATGGCCTTACTATCTCCTTTCTCATTTTCACATATGATTTTTTCATCTGAGACAGTGGAGTCCAGTTAGAAAAAAATTTCTCTGTAATATTAACTAGTTAATATCTGAGCCCATCCTTTATGCCTTCTTTAGGTTCTTGTGGAAAAAAGGCTTAACACCTTCTAAGGCTAATTCTTCTCCTGGGCTTGGAGCTTATCTTTCAGTTTTGTTCTGATTTCTTCAACATCTCCCACCGTGCTGTTGAGGAAAGTTCGAATCTCTCCTATCCTAAAGAAAGAAGCCTCCCAGTACTCCCATTGGTTACTCCCTTGCCTATAGTCCAATGCAAGTAATATCTATACTCCCTCTTCTCTCCCAAGACTCATATGTAAACTCTAGCAAACCTTTGGATGTACTACGGTATGCCAATGCTATTTAAGCTATTGGGGAATCTTAAGTTGAACCAGGTAAAACTGCCTTTTGGGGATGGGGGTGTCACCTTTATTGAGACATAATTTTCATTACCATAAAATTCCCACACTTCATCACATAACTCAGTGGTTTTTACTGAATTCACAGGGTTGAAGGTCACATCACTATACTAAATTTCAGAACATTTTCATCACTCCCCCCCAAAAACTCCATATCCTTTAGCTATCACCCTTGGTCCCCTAGTCTCCCCCAGCCTTGTTCTGGTTGTTAGCTTCCAGCAAGTTAGTGCCCTAACTCATGATGATCCCATATATCGAACCTGAACCTGAACCTGTTGCCACTGAGTAGATTCTGACTCATAGCAACCCTAGAGGACAGAGAAGAATTGCCCCATAGAGTTTCTAAGGAGTGCCTGGCAGATTTGAGGTGCCGACCTTTTGCTTAGCAGATGTAGCATTAGGCCACTACACCACCAGGGTTTCAACCACTAATCTACTTTCTGGCTACAGGTTTGCCTATTCTGGACATTCGGTATAAATCAAGTCGTATATAGGAGGTTTTTTGTGACTGACTTATTTCATTTTGCATAATGTTTTCATGATTCTTTCATGTTGTATCATATCAGCACTTCATTCCTTTTTATGGATAATAGTTCATGGTGTATATACACCATGTTTTGCTTATCCATTCATCTGCTGATGAACAATTGAGTTGTTTCCACCTTTCAGTTGTTAAAATTAAAAGCATTATGAACATTTACATCAAATACTTATATAGACATGTTTCTGCATTTCTCTTGAGTATATTCCTAGTAGTGAAACTGCCAGATTGTGTGGCAACTATATGTTTAACCTTTTGAGAAACTGCCAGACTGCTTTTCAAAGTAGCTGCATTTCTTTTTTTTTTTTTTTTAGTTTCCCATTGATAGTGTATGAGGGTTTTAGTCATCTCATACTACTCTAACCAAAATACCACATGTAGGTGTCTTTAGTAAAGAAAAGTTTATTCTTATACAGTCCAGTAGGCTACAGGTCCAAATTCAGGGTGTCTGCTCCAGGGGAAGGCTTTCTTTCTTTGCCAGCTCTGGAGGAAGGTTGTTAGGTTGTATCCGTCTTTAGTCAGGGAGCATCTTGGCGCAGGAACCACAGGTCTGACAGACACGCTCTACTCCCGGTGCTGCTTTCTTGAAGGTATGATGTTCTCCACTCTCTGCTTGCTTCCCTTTTATTTCTTGTAGGATAAAAGGTAGAGCAAGCCACACTCCAGGGAAATTCCCTTTACTGCAGAGCTGGGAGGTGACCTTAGGAAAGCCATTACAGTCCCACCCTAATCCTCCCTGACATAATCCACTCTGTTAACCACAGCCAGAGATGAGGATTTATAGCATAACAAAATCACAAAATGGAAGGCAATCACACAATGTAGGAAAATCATGGCCCAGCCAAATTACTACACATGTTTTGAGGGGAACACAATTCAATTCACGACAGTGACAGTCCTCGGTTTAAGAAGACAATGTGAAGTTTAAGAAGCAATATGATCAGATTTGCAGGTAACATGATTCCATATCTGGACATCCCCAGAGAATCATTAGGAGATTGCATATAAACAATGAATTAAGTCAGCAAGGTAGTTGATTAAAAACTAATATCCAAAATCAATAACATTTCTATATTTCAGAGAAAAGCTAGAAGACAAAATGGGAGAAAATATTGCAATTAAAATGGCAGCAGACACCACTACTGCAGCACCAGAACCATCAAAAATGAAGGAAGGTGAAAGAAACAAATAGAAATACACCCTGTTCTTCAGTCAAAATACTTAATAATGTGAAGATCCCTATTCTCCATAAATTAATATTTACTTTTAATTTTATACCAGTAAAATGCATTATGTGTTTTTAGAAAATAGACTTACTGAATCTAGAGTTCAAGTGGAAAAATAAACAAATAAGGCTAGCCAGGAAAATTCTGAAAATGGAAAGTAATGGGAAAAAAAAGGATTAACTCTAGCATTATTGAAATATATTATAAAGTTACATTTACAGAAAGAAAATCAAGTTTGGTTCTGATACACAAAGAGAAAGGCAGGTTAATAAAACAGATTAAAACCTAGGAATAGACCTAAATACATTTGGAAAATGTAAATAAAAAGTCAGTATTTCAAATTGAGGAGAAAAACAAAATTTTACAGTACGCCAAATGATGTTGGGGTAATTTGGCTAACAACTTGGAAAAATGAGTTAGAGCTAGATGCCTGTCTAGTTCTTTATGCCAAATAAACTTTAGATGAATAAATAATTTAGAAGGAAAAAGTGAAATAAACAAACAAAAAAAAACCACAAGGAAATACATATATGTATACAAAAAAAACCCAAATCAAACCCACTGCCATTGAGTCGATTCTGACTCATAGCAACCCTATAGACACAGTAGAACTGCCTCGCTGGTTTTGAAGGAGCACCTGGCAAATTGAACTGCCAACCTTCTGGTTAACAGCCATAGTACTTAACCATTATGCCACCAGGGTTTCCAACATATATGTATATATACTCCTACACATATACATATAATTTTGCATTGGGGAAGCTCTTCTAAGAGAGACACACAACTCAGAAGCTAGAAAGAAAAAATTAACTGCATAAAATTTTAAATTGCTGCACAGAATAAAAACATCACAGACTAGGTTAAAAGGTAGGTAACAAGCTAGAAAGAATGCTTTTACAGTCCAGACTATACAGCCAAGCCAAGTGGCATCAAGTCAGATCCGACTAGAACAAGAGCCAATTTCCTTAACTTACAAAGAGTTCTTATACACAAGAAAAGGAAAAATAAGACTAGCTGAAGAATTGGATGGAGAATATGCAGATACAGCTCACAGAAAAGAGATACAAATTGCTAACAAACACATAAAATGTATCTGTAAGTTACCAGTGGCTAAAGAATTGCAGCTTAAAATGAGATAAGGGATTCTCAAAGATGAAAGTGTCTAATCAAAGTCACAACAAGTAAGAGGAAACACGTGCTTTCACACACACATTGTTACTCACGAAGTAAATGGACACAATCTCTTTGAAAGTCAATCCAATAGTATTTATCAACAGTTGAAAATGTTCATATCTTTAACATTTAAAATTTTATATCCGTGTCTAGGAATCTATGCTACAGATATCCTGAATGTGTGAGCAAAGGTGTACATAGAAGAATTTAAAAAAAATCACAAACTTACAGAAATGCTGAAAGTACGGAAAAGAAGCTTTCCCCACTGAGTCAACTGAAAGTAAATCACTGACCCAATGCTACTCATCCTGGAATAAATTAGTGTATACTCTTATAAGCTGGGACATTCTCCCACTTAACCCCAATCAGGAAATTAACACTAATACTATCTAATCCTCAGATCTTCGTCAAGTTCATAATTATCTTACTGCCTTTTTAGCAAAGAGATCCAATTCAGAGTCAAGTACTGCCTTCAGTGTTCATATCCCTTTTGTCCCCTCCAGCCAGGAGCACTTTCTCAGTCTTTCCTTGACACTTTAAGAAAAAGATTGTTAATTGCTGTCAGGTCACTTCCAACTTGTGATGAACCCATGCACGATAGAATGAAACCTTCACTGGTCCTGTAGCATCTTCATGATGGTTGTTACGCTATGTCCGTTACCGCAGTCACTGCGTATTTTGTATACCTTCCAACCTAGAGGAAATCCTTGGTGGTGTCGTGGTTAAGTGCTACATCTGCTAACCAAAAAGGAGGCAGTTCAAATCAGCCAGGCGCTCCTTGGAACGTCTATGGGGCAGTTCTACTCTGTCCTCTAGAACTGACTCGATGGCAGCCGGTTTGGTTTGATTTGGGTGCCGGTGATAGGAGCCGTGGTGGTGCAGTGGTGCAGTGCTAGGCTGCTACCCCCAAGTTCAGCAGTTTGAACTCACCAGACATTCCTTGGGCGAAAGATGTGGCAGCTGGGTTCTGTAAAGATTTACAGCCTTGGAAATTTGGGGAGGGCAGTTCTGCTCTGCTCTACAGGGTTGCTGAGAATAGGAATTGATTCCATGGTGCTAAGTTTGCATTTTTTTTCTTTTCTTTTGCTTATGCCTGTGGTTATAATCCTACTAAGGAATGAGTTGTCTTTGTTATGTTTGTATGACAGAATTAGTGTAGGATGTGTTTTGGGTCTTCTATATCTTTTGAGATATAGATGAGATTAAACAAGCAAGTGAGCTAGCAGAACTTGGAGAAGAGAGATGCTAACCTACATGAAGATTACACAGGGGCAGAAGCTCAAAGAGGCAAGAAACTTCCTCCAGATCCAGCAAAAAGGCAAGCCCTCCTTTAGAACCAGCACCCTGAATTCAGATTTCCAGCCTGAACTAAAGTAAAACAGAGACAGACATCAATCTTGGAGCCCAAAGTGTCAAATGAAGACATAAAGATCTCAGCCAAATACCAAATGGAATAAAAAACTGACAGAAAACAAGAAGAGATACAAGAGGGAGTCTCCAATCAACTAACCTACTGTGGACTAACTGTCTTGAACTCCTTTTGGAGATGGACAGACAGGGAGTACAAGAAAGCAGATTCATAGAAATCTCACTAGAAAGCAAAGCACCTGATAACCAGAGATACATGCTTTCCCACCCCATTTGTTTGCTGAAGCCATCCACTTGTGGTATTTCTGTTATAGCAGCATTAGATAACTAAGACAGTATTAGACAATATTCTATTGTGATTCATAAGGTTTTCATTGGCTGATTTATGGAAGGCAAGCATCCAGCTTTTCTTCCTATCTTCTTGATCTAGAAACTCTGCTAAAACCTGTCCATTGTGTGTGACCCAGATGGTATTTGAAATGCATGTGGCACAGCTTCCAGCATCATAGCCAGTTGTTTTGTAGAATATCGCACAGTTTAGGTCTGTCTGAGATTTCCTCATGATTGCATTCCAGTCATAGATCTTTGAAGGTAATAGCACAGGAATGGTGAGTCAGATTTTGTTTTGTCCCACTGCTGATGTTCACTTTGATCATTCAGTTAAGGTGGTGTCTCTGTCAGGCTTTTCTACTGAGAAGATACTCTTTTCCTTTGTAGTTTATAAGTATTTTGTGGGAGGTGTTTTGAAATTATGTTACTCATCAAATTCCTTTTGAAACAGTACTATGGAGTGCACCTTTTTAAGTGTATCATTTGATAAGTTTTGATAGATGTATACAACTCTGAAACCATCACCACAATCAAAATAATGAATAGGTCTATCACTTCCAGAAGTTTTCTTCTGCTTTTTTGTAATCCTTCCCTCTCATCTTTCTCTAAATCTCCCCTAGCCCCAGACAACACTGACCTGCTTTCTATTACTATGTAACAGTTTGCATTTTCTAGAATTTTAAATAAATGGAATTATACAGTTTGTACTCTTTGGTGAGGGGAGGATCTGTAGTCTTTTTATTTGTATAATTACTTGGAGAAATTCATTCATGTTCTGCATACCAATAGCCATTCATTTTTGTTGCTGAGTAGTATGTCATAATGCGTATATACCACAATTTCTTTATCCATTTCTATTGATGGTTATTTGGGTTGCTTTTAATTTTTAAGCATTACAAATAAACCTTCTATGAACATTCATGCTTAAGTCTTTGCATGGACATATGCTTTTATTTATCTTGGAAAATACCTGAGAGTATAATGATTATGCTATACAGTAAGTCAGTATTTAGCTTTTTAAGGAACTGCCAGAAAGGTTTTACAAGGAAATTCTATAATTTTACATTCCCATTAACAGTGCATAAGAGCTAGAGATGTTTCATATCCTTAGGAACAAGGCTATGATCTCTCTTTTTCATTTTTGACATATTAATAGGTATTTAGTGGTATCTCACTGTGGTTTTCATTTGCATTTCTCTGTTTAACTAAAGATATTGAACATGTGTGCATTTTCTTTACTGAAATATCTGTTCAAATCATTGGGCCCATTTAAAAAATGGGTTATTTTCTTGTTATTGAGAGTTCTTCATACATTCTGTATATGAGCTCTTTATCAGATACATGATGTGCAAATATTTGTTCCCAGTTTAGGGGCTTCTACTTGCATTCTCAGAAGAGTGTTTTTCAAAGAGCTGAAGTTCTCAGTTTTGATACAATCTGATTTATCATTTGTTCTTTTATGGCTTGTACTTCTGGGGTCTTAGAAATCATTGCCTAAGCCAAAGTCACAAAGATCGTATGGTTTTTATTCTTATATTTACACCTATGATCCATTTTTTCTGTTGCCTTTTTATTATCTTTTTTCTCTCTCTTTTTTTATTATGATTCAGTGAAAATGTACAATCTTGTATAAATTTGCATGCCTGCCTATGTGCAGCTCCTATTGCTCTACCTGCCCACTGACAGCACACTCCTCCTCTCCGGTCTATACATATCATATCCTCCTAATAACTCCCTACCCCCTCCTCTCCACCCTCTCCCCCACCTTCAGTAAGAGGTCAGCAGGATGACATCTTGTATATGCATGAAACCATAAAGTGCACACACAACTGTGATCCATTTTTGGGTTAATTTTTGATACAGTGTGAGCTATTACTGAAGTACTGTTTTGGGATTTTTTTTTTCTATAAGAATGCTCAGCAAAATTTATTTTAGAAACTAGCCACACTAAATTATTTGGGACACTCTGTTGAAAATAATTTGATCATATGTGAGTAAATTTATTTCTGGAGTATTGATCTATTTGTCTGTCGTGATGCCTATGCCATACTGTCATCTTTATTAGTCTTCAAATCAGGTAGTCTACATCCTCCGACTCTGGCCTTCTCTTTCAAACTTATTTTGAGTGTCCTTTGTCTTCTACATTTCACTATGGATTTTAGAATAAAATTGTTAAATTTTATTTAAAAAGAAAAAGTCTTCCTGCTAACATGGCACCATAGACAGAAGCACTACGCCATCCTTCCACAGCAAAGACTCAAAAAACTCAATAAAACAGAGACAGATGTCAGCCTGGAACCCAAAGTGTCAAATGATGAGTGAAAGATTTCAGCCAAACACTGAATGAAATAAAAAAACCCACAGAGAACAGAGAACAAGAAGAGATACAAGAGTAAATCCCCTCTTGACTAACCCAATGTGGATTCATCATCTTGGACTCCTGTCAGAGGTGAGCAGATGGGGAGCATAAGAAAGCAGATTCACAGAAATCTCGGCAGAAGACAGAGTACCCGGTAACCAGCAATACATGCTTTCACATCCCCCATCTTCTCCGTGCTGCTCTACCTCTGACACCTCCAAACTAGCTATGGCCAGGAAGTAAAACATCAGGGCTAATTTGATTCACCTCATCCACATTGGAGATAAGCAGATGAGGAGTATGAGATGGCACCTTTAAGAGCTCCCAGCAGGACACACATCTCCTGGTAACCAGTGATAAATGGTTTGCTGACCTCACCCTCCTTGGCTTCCTCTGCAGTCTCAGCCAGGAGGAAGCTCCTTTAGCTGGCAGCTTGCATTTCCCCCATACCTCCACTGGCTGGTTCCCTGAGCACCATTTGTCTATAGCTGGTGTTACTTTTTTCTGTTCTTTTGGTTTCTTCTATGCATCCCACCACTACCCCTTCCTTTCTCTCAAACGTCTGGATCCATGTGCCATCTCTGTCTCTTCTTGAAAGGCTGTGAAGTGTCACTGATCTGGGGAACCACTACCCCAGCTTGAGATACCACTATGGTGAAATTTTGAGGGCTTTTTTTGTTTGTTTTGTCTGTTTGTTCTTTTTTTTTTTTTTTCTTTTCATTGCTTGGGCACCCCTTCTAGCTGGGCTGTACTGCATGGTTTAGGACCCAAATCCCTAGTTTTAGCAACCACATCAGTGGAATCCCAGGGGGCATTTCTTTATTCCTTCCTCTTTTTCTTTTTTTGCTTCCTTTCTTTCTTCATTTCCCAGCTCTCTTCTCTCTATACTTACCTTCTTTTCTTGTCTCCTGAATATCTGACACTATGTAGCGTCTATACCCCCTTCAAGCCAGGCTATATTGTGCAACCTGGGAGACACTTCCCGAGTTTGCAGGAACCCCTGTAGGACCCCCGTGGACCTTTCTTTCTTTTTTTCCCAAATTTTTATCCAGTTTTTTTCTTTTCCTTTTATTAATTTGTTTTTCTCCATTTCTGATTTTCTCATCTCTCCACCCTAATAGCAGACTTCCCTAGCACTCTTTCGTTTTGCTTCTGCTTCTTTCTCCTCCTTCTCATCTTTCCCATATCCATCTTAGCTTCATACACCACATCTTCCCCACTCCTTCTTTCCTGCCTGTGCTGTGTGCTGAGCATCACACGACTAGCGCTACAGGCACAGCCTACTGCAACCTGCCCAAACTGACTCATAGAGTGCCTTCATGGCCTTGGTACAAATAACCTTTCCCACCCCCTTCCTTTCAGTTGGACCTGCCCTGCTGCACCCTAGCTGAGTGGCTGGCCCTGCCCATTAGACAAGGAGGTGAAAAATATCATGACCACAAATGAGCAAATAACAAAGAACACACAGTCTGTCTGTTCTGACATAACCAAATATTAAAAACAAAAAAAATCCGAAACAGATTTACAATCAATTAACAAAGAAAATAACTGCTGAATGTCCCAAAGACAGTAGACAATATCAAAATATCAAAAAAAAAAGAAAGAAAAAAAAAAGGACAGCATGGTTTAAGTAGGTATCCAAAAGAAAACTCCAGTTGATTTTCCGTAAGAAGAAGAGGCACGAGAATTACCTGACAGGGAATTCCCATGTCTAATATTCAGAGGTATCCAAGAGTTGAAATTTTTCCATCAAAAAGAAAAGAGGAAAAAATAGGCAAGTTCAAGGAAAAGGCAGACAAATTCATGAAACAAGTCATGAAAATAATACAGCCACAAAATGGCAAAATAGTAATACAAAAACAATAACTAGAAATTTGAAAGATAAATAACAAGATTTCAAAAATAGACAGCGTTATAGAATGGCTGAGGAGTAAGTTTGAAATGACTGAAGACAGAATCAGTACAATTGAAAACAAACACTTGGATACAACTCTTGAAGAAAAGTCAGAAAAAAGAATGAAGAAATCCTGAGAATGTGGGATACAATCAAAAGCAAAAATTCACAAGTGACTGGGCTTCCAAAATAGGAGGAGAAAATGGAAAATATAGAGAGAATCATTGAAGAATTGCTGACAGAAAACTTCCCTAATATCATAAAAGATGAAAAGCTTTTATCTGAGAATCTGGATGAATCCCACACAGGATAGCCCTAAAAGACAATCACCATATCATATCATTAAAAAAAAAAAAAAAAAAAAAACCATTGCCATCATGTTGGGTCAAACTCATAGTGACCCTAGAGGTTAGAGTACAACTGACCCATAGAGTTTTTAAGGAGAACCTGGTGGAGTTGGACTGCCGACCTTCTGTGGTTAGCAGATACAGCACTTAACCCACTATGCCACCAAGGTTTCCTATGATAGCACATGCTAAAACCAAAGGAAAAGAAAAAATTCTCACAGCGTCTCAAGAAAAATACAAAGTGACACAGAGAAGGGACAGTAAGTATAAGCTCTGATTATTTGGCAGAAGCTATGGAGACAAGAACGCTATGGAGTGACAGATATAAAAACTTTTAAAGAAAAAAGTTGTCGACCAAGAATAATACACCCTGCAAAACTCTCATTCAAATGTGATGGTGAAATGAGGACATTTCCAAATAAACATAAATTAAGTGAATATTTAAAAAACCAAGCCAAACTTAGAAGAATTATTAAAGAGTGGCCTTTGGTCTGAGAACAAACAACATTAGATCACAGCCTGGATCTAGGACACAAGACTATACAAGCGAGACACCAGCCTAGGAAATGAACTCTCAAGGGCTGCCCAAAACTGAAATAATTGCAACAGGGTACCAGAGAAGTTAATCTGTAAGTGATAACAACTTGAGGACAAAAGAGGGAGTACATGTGTAGGTATAGAACTTTCTGATGGAGTGGAAAGCAAGGCCATACCAGGCAATAATAGGCTCACTCAAACCCAGAAAGACAGGGTAAATTTCAAGGTAACTACAAAGTTAACAAACCTACTCTTCAAAATAAAGAAGAAAACACTAAGTCTCAATAAAAACAAAAGAAATTAAAAAGAAATCATAAATAAAAGTAGTTCAGCACAGTATAGTAAGAACAAAGAAAATGTCAGCATCCCCCACCCATCCCTCCAAAGCACTGTAAAATGACAGGAATAAACTCACACCTATCACTAATTACATTGAATGTAAATGACCTAAATGTACCCATGAAGAGAGTGGATTTTTTTTTTTTTTAAGGATCCATCAATCTGCTGTTTATAAGAGACATAACTTAGAGAAAAGACACCTAGTAATGGTACCGCAGATACATTGCCCAGTGGAACAAAATTGAGAACCCAGATGTAAATCCATCCGCCTATGGTCACTTGGGAAACCCTGGTGGTGTAGTGGGTTAAGTGCTACGCCTGCTAGCCAGAAGGCTGGCAGTTCAAATCTGCCAGGCACTCCTTAGAAACCCTACGAGGCAGTTCTACTCTGACCTCTAGGGTCGCTGTAAGTCAGACTCAACTCGACGGCAGTGGGTTTGCTTTTTTGATGGTCACCTGATCTTCAACAGAGGCCCCAAATCCGTCAAATGAGGAAAAGACAGTGTGGCAAACGGTGCTGGCAAAACTGGCTGTCATCTCATAACATGTAAGAAACTGGAAGGCATTGTATTGAGTGAAATAAGTCAATCGTGAAAAGACAAATACTGTGTGAGGCTGCTACTGTAAAAACTCACGGAAAGTTTCACAAATAAAAAGAAATAATCTTTGATGGTTAACAGGGAGGGGAGGGGTGGGCAAGGAGAAACACTAATTACACAATAGATAAGTGGTAACTTTGATGAAGGCTTAGATAGTGCATGCTACCCGGAAAGACAGCATAACTTGTAAAAGGCGAGGTTATGGACACTCCACAGACATATCCAAACTCACATACCCAAACTGCCGGAAGGATGGAATTGCTGGGCTGAGAGCTATGGGGACCATGGTCTCAGGAAACATCTATCTCAAGTGTCGTGTAACAGTTGAGAAAGAAGCTCCCAGCCCAAGGGAAGACTGACAAGTACCTTCCTCCAGAGCCAACAGAGAAAGGCTTCTCTTGGAGCTGACACCCTGAATTTGGACTTTTGGCCTGCTTTGCTATGAAAAAATGAATTTTTCTTTGTTAAAGCCATCTACTTGTGGTATTTCCGTTTGAGCAGTACCGGATGACTAAGACTACAGCCATCTAGGACACTCCAATGGTCTGAGCCCTTCAGGAGCAAGGGAGAACGAATAAAACTAAGGAAATAAGAGAAAGATTAGTTGAAAGGGCTAATAGGTCATACCTACAATGGCCTCCACCAGACTGAATCCAGTACATCTAGGTGTGGTACCCAGCTACCACCACTGACTGTCCTGACCGAGATCACAAGACAGCATCCCAGAGGCACCTGGGGAAAAATGTAGAACAAAATTCTAACTCAAAAAGAAAGATAAAAATTGCTGGTCTGGCAGAGACTGGAGAAACCCTGAGAGGACGCCTTTCAGCTCAGTAATGAAGTCACTTTTGAGACTAACCCTTCAGTTAAAGACTGAATAGGCCCATAAAACAAAACTTGACTTAAGGGGCATGCCAGCTGAGGACCAGGGACTTGACAGCAGAAAGGGACAGGAAAGCTGTTAATAGGGAGCCCAGAGTTGAGAAGGGAGAATGTTGACCTGCTGCGGGGTTGGTAACCAATGTCATGAAACAATTTATGTACTAACTGTTTAAAGAGAAACAAGTTTGTTCTATAAATTTCATCTAAAATGCAACTAAAAAAAAAAAAAAAAAAAAGCCTGCTAGAGTTTTGACTGAGATTGTACTGAATTTATAGGTCAGTTTGAGGTGAACTGGCATCCTAACAATACTGAGTCTTCAGATCAAAATCACTTCATGTCTTTGTACTTTATGTTATCTTGAACTTCAGCAATATTTTGCAGTTTTTAATGTACAGATGTTACACATTTTGTCAAATCCATCCCTAAGTATTTCATTATTTTTTGTCATTGAAAATAGGTCTTGTTTTTAAATGTTTATTTCCAATGCAGCATGCTATATTATAGAAATGCAGCTTATTGTTGTACATCATTCTTGCATCCCATAACCTTACTAAACTCAGTTTTTAAATCTAGTAGCTTTTTTGTCGATTGTGTAGAGTTTTCTACGTAGGTGATCATGCCAACTCTGAATAAAAACAATTGTATTTTCTCCTTCCCACTTTTATGCACTGGCTAAAACCCTCAAAGTGATATTGAATAGAATTGGTTAGGACAGATAACACTGTTTCTTTCTGATATTAAGAAACTAAACCCAACTCAGTGCTATCGAGTCAATTCTGACTCATAATGACCTTGTAAGACCGAATAGAACTGCCCCATGGGGTTTCCGAGGAGTGCATGGTGGATTCGGACCGGCAATCTTTTGCTTAGTAGCCACAGCTCTTAACCCACTATGCTACTAGACGTTCCATTTCTGATGTTACAGTGAAGGAATTCAGTATTTCATCATTCATTTTGTCATAGGCTGAGTTCTCTAGAAAACTAGTACAGTATATAAATATACACAGAGAAAAACTTATATGAAGGAAATGGCTGACACAGTTGTAGAGACTGGGAAGTCTCAAGTCTATATAGGTCAGGCTGTAGGCTTTTCCTCACTCATTTAGCTACAAGTGCTGGAGGATCCAAGATCAAAAGCTCAGATAGCTGGCCACTAGCACATAGACTGCAAATCCCAAGACTGGCAGGTAAGACAGAAAGTAAGTTGCTGCCTCAAGTCCTGAGAATTGGAGGTCAGATGAACAGAAGTCAGCTGAAGGATCCAGAGCAAGCAAAAGTCATCCAGCCTTGCTAGAAAGCCCACTTATATTGGACGCAAACCACACTCTGTAGAGGCTTTCTTCCAACTGATTGGCTGCTCACAATAAATTTCAACACGGAGGTGACTGCACTGTAGCAGATCTCATTATGGAGGTGATTATATCTTTAAAAAGCCAGCCTACACTACAACTGTGGAACCACTGAAAAACACAGCCCAGCCAACCGGACACACAACCTTAACTATCATAGTCCACCCCTTGTCAACCTGGCACTTGTATACATCTGCTTAAACCATCCAGAACCTCTGAACAAAGAGATTATAAAATCATACTCAAGTCTAACATGATACAACTAAACGAATAAAACTGAAATTGCACTACTCTGTGTACATCTTATATGTTGTAAGTGAAGGAAACAAAAATGGTTGAGGCTAGAGTCCTTATTTCCCAAACTGGTCATGTAGACCTAGCTGGTATTTAGAACTATCTTCTTCCATCACCCATTCTGTATTTCCTTTGCCCTCAGCAAGCACCTCATCTGGTTGTGACTCTTTGTCTGGTGGGGTGACCTGAATCTTCATTGCTGAAAGGTCTGGGCCATTCATGAGTAGTCTTGTCATAACTGAGTTGCTGTAGTTTTCTATTGATATAGAGCACAAGCTATAGCAGTACTAAGAGATGTCCTGAGGGTCCTCTATTCCAGACAACTATTCTTCATTTCCATTGTGTGTTATCACTCCAGTTTCTCCTTGGTAATCAGAATCCATCATGCCAGCTACTATGCAAACTCCCTTGCCTGTTGATCTAGATGCATGAGGAGCCCTAAGTGGCTGGGTAGTATTCTTACTTTTAGATGAGCGGAATCAGTGTTGTGTCTGCTGGAGGTAGCCTTCCTCCCTTTGGAAATATTATTTACTCCTTAATTTTCTGAAAAGATTTGATAGAAGGGATATTACTGATTTCACAAACACTTGGCAGGATTAATGAAGCCATGTGGATCTGGAGTTTTCTTGGTGGGAAGGAAAGTTTATAATTACAAAGTAAAAAAATTAGTAGATACAAGACTATTCAGTTCATCCCTTTTTCATAGGTCAATTTTCATAGTTTGCATTTTTCAAGAAATTTGCTCCTTTTACCTAAGTTGAATTTTTGGGTAGAAACTTGTTTGTTATGTTCTCTTATTTTTATTTTTAATATGTGTAGGATCTGTACTGATATCACCTCCATTATTTCTGATACTGCCACTTTGTGTCTTTATTTTCTCTGATCAGCTGATGGATTTTCTTGATCTTCTCAAAGGACTAGCTATTGGTCTAGTTGATTTTCTCTATAATTTTTCTATTTCACTTCCACTCTGATCTTTATTATCTCCTTTATTGTCTTTATTGTGAGTTTCATTTGTTCTTCTTCTAGATCCTTAACGTAGAAACTGGAGTCACTGATTTTAGACCTTCTCTAATATAGATGATTAGCGTTATAATTACTCCTCTAAATATTGCATTAGCTGCATTCCACAATTTATGGTATGTTGTATCTTTATTAAAATTATTAATATAATTTAATTTCCATTTTTATTTTTCCTTGCACACATCGGTTATTTAGAAGTGTGTCATTTTTTTCTCCAAGTATTTCAGAATTTTCTGAGTCTCTTTCTGTTACTGATTTATAATTTTATTTCACTGAGGTAGGAGAACATTACATAATTAAAATCCTTTCTAGTTTAGTGAGACTTGTTTCATGATTCAAATATTGTCTGTTTTAATAAACATTCTGTGTGCAATAAAAATAATGTAATAAATACTGAATATACAGACAAAATTTAGGAAATTTATGAGCAACAAGAATGGTCCAAGCTGTTAGAAATGTAAACTGGTATGACATTTTTGTTGGAGAAGAGTGCTGAATGCACTGTGGACCGCCAGGGAACAAACAGATTTGTTCTGGAGGAAGTACAACCGGAGTGCTCCTTGGAAGCAAAGATGGCAAGACTGTGTCTTAGATACTTTGGATGTGTTGCAGGAAGGATCATTCCCTGGAGAAGGACGTCATGCTTGGTAGAGTGAAGGGTCAGTGCAAAAGAGGAAGACCCTTGATGAGATAGATTGACCCGGTGGCCACAACAATGGGCTTAGACATAAAAATGACTGTGGGCACGGTGCAAGACTGGGCAGTGTTTCCTTCTGTTGTTTATAGGGTCGCTATGAGTCAGAACCAACTTGACGGCACCGAACAACATGACTATTTTAGAAAACCCTTTGGCAGTTTCTTATATAGGTAAGCATATGGTTACTCTAAGACTCAGTAGTTCTATTCTTAGGCATTTATCCAAAACATGTAAAAACATACGTGCTCTGTCCTCAAAAAAGACCTATATAAGAATGTTCATAGTGGATTTATTCATAATGGTCCTGAACTGGTAACAACTGAAATGTCTATCATCAGGAAGATGGGTCAACAAGCTAGTACATTCATCAAATGGAATACTTCTCAACAACAAAAAGGGAAGAATCACGGACACACAGCATAGTATGAATGACTCTCCCAGACATTATGCTCAGCAAGACAAGCCAGACACAAAAGGATATGCACTATATGATTCCATTTACATGACGTTCTAACACAGACCAGTACTAATTTGTGATGATTATAAACAGAAACATGGGTCTGGTGTCAGGGGAGTAAATGACTATAAAGGGGCAAAAGGGAATTTTCTGGGGTGATAGAAATGTTCTATTTTTAATTGTGGTTTTGTTCACCTGGGTGTATTTTAGCTTGTCAAAAGCAAGGAAGAAAAGAATGAGTCTGTGCCACTTTTAGGGTACCTGGGTGTTTTAGTCATCTAGTGCTGCTTTAACAGAAATACCACAAGTGGATGGCTTTAAAAAGAGAAATTTCATTTGTTGCAGTCCAGGAAGCTAAAAGTCCAAATTCAGGGTGTCAGCAGCAGGGTAAAGCTTTCTCTGCTGGCGCTGGAGGAAAGTCCTTGTTGTCAATCTGCCCTTGTAATGGAAGCTTCTGAGGCTCAGGGACCTCAGTCTTTTCCAAAGAATGAGCTCAGCTCCTGGCACTGCTTTCTTTCTTGATTGTATGAGGACCCCCAAGTTTCTTTACCAGCTTCTTTCCTATGCATTTCAAGAGACTGCTTCAAGTCACAAAACAATCTCACACATTAAGCGCTCCCTCACCAACACTATAGCACCCATCTACTTTCACTGATGTCATACGAGCAGGAATTGTAACACGGAGGAACATCACACAATACAGGGAACCAGGGCCCAGCCAAACTGCTACAGAGACTATTTAGGGGACACAGTTCAATCTATGACACCAGGGGTAGTGGCGGTGGGACTGGAGAAACAGGAAAGGAAAAATGAGAGAGAATTTAGGAGACTAAGTATCTTGCTAATGTGTTGGATGAGGCAGAGGGAAGCCGACGAGGACTGATTGCTGGCTGAGGGACCTTGGCTAACGGGTAATGGCATTGTTGACAAGTAGAAGACCAGGAAATGGACAGAGAGGTGTGAGAGTGGGAAAGCTAATTTTTACAAGTCAGTCTGAGATGGCTGAGAGGCATCATTTGGCCCCATTGTATTACACTTTCTGGTTTTCTTTCTACTTTGCTGGTTTCTTTTTTACTTCCTTGGAGTGTTGGTGATCCTCAAGGCTCATTCCTCCGCTCTCTTCTCACTCTGTGGCAGCGGTTCTTAATAAAGCAGTAGTTCAACTCCAATCTCCAGAGGGTTTGACCTGTTGAAGTTGTTCTTTGTTGTCGCAGTGAGAGGGGTTGTGCCATTAATGGTCCAAGGATAGGGGCCATGGGTGCTAGACAAGGATGGACCCACAAAACGGAGACCTCTCCATTTCACGGAACATTCCCGTAGGTGAAAAGCATATGCATAATTATCTGAAGACTTAACTCCCTCTTTTGCAGTTGAATATACCCTAAAATTTCCAGCAATGTAGTTACCACATAAATTGAGAAAGAATTAATTTCTGATTGCTTAGAAGTTATTCTCTGTTCCAGAAAAATTACATCCCCAACAAGACTATAACTCTTGGTGTGTGAGTAATCAATTCGACCTTGCTGTATCACTCTGTATATTCACACCAGCATCGGCCTACCTCCCTGTGTCTTTCAGTGTAGTCCACTCTTAGCATTTATGTATTGTTTTACATCATCTAGTGCTGTTATAACAGAAATACCACAAGTGGATGGCTTTAACAAAGAGGAATTTATTCTGTCACAGTCCAGTGGTTTCAAGTCTAAATTCAGGGCATCAGTTCTAAGGGAAGGGTTTCTCTGTTGGCTCTGGAGGAAGATCCTTGTTGTCAATCTTCCCCCTGGACTGGGAACTTCAGAGGTGCAGGGACCCTCTGAAAACTTGCTCTGTACCTTATACTGCTTATTGGTGATGTGAGGTCTCCAACTCTCTGCTTGCTTCCCTTTCGTTCATATGTCTCAAAGCACAATACAATCTCACACGTTAAATCCTGCCTCACCAACGCTACTGCTGCCCATCCTCTCCATATAACATCACAGAAGCAGGGTTTACAGCATCTGGGAACATCATGCAATAGCAGGAATCAAGGCCTAGCCAAATTAGTACACATGTTTTGGGGGGTGGCACAATTTAATCCATGACACATATTGGAAGATGTTTTATTACAGTCGAAAACCAAAAACCACTAATAAGAAATGCTAGTTTGTTCTATAAGCTTTCATCTAATGTACAACTGGAAAAGAAAAGAAAAGAAAAAAAACAAACCCATTGCTGTTGAGTCTATTCTGACTCATGACAACTGTATGTGTTACAGAGTAGAACTGTTCCACAGGTTTATTTTTTTCGGTGTAATCTTTATAGAAGCAGGTCACCAGGACTTTCTTCTGCAGAGCCTCTGGGTGGATCTGAACAGAGCTGAGCTCTAGGTTAACAGCTGATCACAAACTACTTGTGCCATTTCCCTTTTGTTTGTGCTTTATAGCAGAGGTCAGTCATTACATGTGTATCTTGAAGTTATATGTTACACTGTATTATCTAATATGATTTCAACATAGCAAAAGGTGGTGTTACAAAGTATTGATCAAAGGGTGATGTAGCTGTGACCCAGCAATCTCAATCCTGGGGATATTTATCTATCTATCTATCTATGCACACACACACACACACACACACACACACACACACACACAAAAGACTTGAAAGCAAGAAATTTGTACACCAGTGTTTGTAGCACTGTTCACACTAGCTGAAAAGCAGAAACAACCTAAAAGTCCAACACCAGATAAATGGATAAACAGAGTGTGGTATATACGTACAATGGAATTTTACACAGCCAAAGAGAGAAATGAAGTTCACATGCATGTTACAACATGGTTGAATACTGAAAACGTTATGTGAGTAAAATAAGTCAGTTGCACAAATATTGTGCTATCTGATTTATATGAAATAGGCAAATGTATACAGACCAGTTCTAAAAAAGCAAAAGTGTTACTCTGGTAACTAAGGTTTGCCTGACCCAAGCCATAGTCTTTTCAATTGCCTCATGTGTAAGTGAAAACTGGAGAATAAAAAAAGAAAACAGAAGAATGGATGCATTTGAACTGTGGTGTTGGCAAAGAATACTGAATATACTGTGGACTGCCAGAACACTGAACAAACTAGTCTTAGAAGAAGTAAAACTGGAATGTTCCTTAAAAACAGGATGGAGAAACTTCATCAGGGTTACTTTGTCCGTGTCATCAGGAAAGACCAGTCTTTAGAAAGGTACAACATGTTTGCTAATTAAAGCCTTGGCACAGTGAGGAAAACCCTTGAAGGGACAGGTTAATATGACAGCCACCACAATGGACTCAAACATAGCAAAGATGGAGAAGATGATAAAGGACTTGCAATGTTTTGTTCTGTTGTACACGAGGTGGCTAGGGACCATAGCTGACGCTATTATAGTAAGTATCAACAACAACAGTAAAGACCAAAGTGTATTAGCGGCTACCAGGGAAGAGAGGGGATGTGAGGGAGTGTCTGCTTAGGGGGTACTGAGTGTTTATTAAGGGTGTGGAATAATTTGGAAAGGGATAATGGTGATACTTACACAATGTGAGGAACAGAATCAATGTCATTGAATTGTATGTGCAAAAAGCTGAATTGGCAAATGTCTAGTTGTCTATGTATTTCACCACAATAAAAATAAATAATTCAATTTCTATAAAACACAGGGACTCGGGGGCAGCATCTAATATGGTTGAGAGACATGGATTTATAATACAATGATCCTGACATGGGTTTGGAGCCAGATTACTTGGTTTTACTGACCAAGGTCACAAATGACCCTGAAGTTGCCAGACTCAGTGGTAACACTTGTGTCCTCTGATTCACTTCGCTGTTTCATTTGGCATAGCTGATCATTTCTTGCTTCTCAAGAGAGAAATATTTCTTGGCTATTGTTTTAGATTGAATCATGTTCCCCCAAAATGTGTGTCAACTTGTCTAGGCCATGATTTCTTATTGTGTGACTGTCCAGCATTTTGTCATCTGATGTAATTTTCCTACAGCATGCTGTAAATCCTACCTCTATGATATTAATAAGGCAGGATTAGAGGCATCATGTTAATGAGGCAGAACTCAATCTACAAGAGTCATCTCTTTTGAGATGTAAAAGAGAAAAGCAATCAGAGAGATGAGGGGGACCTCCTATCACCAAGAAAGCAGAGCCAGAGAGAGCATGTCCTTTGGACCCAGAGTTCCTATGCTGAGAAGCGCCTAGGCAAGCTGAAGATTGATGACAAGGACCTTCCCCTGAAGCTGGCACCCTGAATTCAGACTTCTAGGTTCCCACATGGTGAAAGAACTAAATTTCCCTTTGTTAAAGCCATCTACTTGGGATATTTCTGTTACAGCAGCACTAACTAAGTGGAAACCATGGTGGCATAGTGGGTTAAGTATTACACCTAGTAACCAAAAGGTCAGCAGTTCAAATCCTCCATATCCTCCATATCCTCCTTGGAAACTATGGGGCAGTTTCTACTCTGACCTCTAGAGTCGCTGTGAGTTCACACTCGCTGTGAGTGGGACCTGACTTGACAGCGGTGGGTTTTTTTTTTTTGTTTGTTTTTTTTAAGACTGAGTTGTGGTAAGGGAGTAAACAAATGAGAGTAGCTAGTGTAGTAAACTTTTTCAGGAAGTTTGGCTGTGAAGCAGAGCAGAAGAATGGGGTTGGGGAGAAATGAGGGATTTTTTTTTTAAAAAATGGAAAATGGTATATGTTTGTATGATGAAGGGAAATATCCAGTAGAACGAGAGACTGATTGTTTACTAAAGAAAGCATAACAGGAGGAGAAAGTCCCTGGGTAAGCAATAAGTGTTGGTCTAATATCGTCATTCCCCTTTGACCTACTCTATGCCCTGATGTTAAAAGACAGCATTGACATGTGATGATTGACCTCATAATAAGCTCTATATTGCAGCCCCAAACCAAAAAACACCCAAACCCATGGCCATTGAGTTATTCTCACTCGTAGCAACCCTACAGGAAAGGGTAGAACTGCTCAGTAGCATTTCCAAGGCTGTACGTCTTCATGGAAGTAGACTGTGACCCTCTCCTGCAGAGCAGCTTGTGGATTCAAACCACTGATCTTTTTGTTAGTAGCAGAGCACTTAACCACTGCGCCACTGGCGTTGCTCTCTATTGCAGCTTAGGAGGGGAGACATGTCAAAACTGCTCTGGATAAACTGTCAAATCATACATCTTAGCTTCCTTGGGGGCTGGCTTCCTCAGCCTTGGTGCTGTTGGTATTTGGGCTGATAATGTGTGTCATGGAGAGCATTCCTGTGTGTTGAAAGATGCTTACTAGCATCCCTGGTCTTTGCCCACCAGTAGCAACCCCCTCCCCACTGTGACAATCAATGTCTTCAGATACTGTTAAATGTCCCTGGGTAGAGGGAAGGGGACAAAATCACCTGGATTGATAACCATTAAGTGATACAAACATTAAAAGTCTAAATAAATAAAATCAGCTAATCTTAAGGAGTTGCATAAATGTTGATACATACTACTGTTGCCATTGCCTTAGCTGTTGTGATAAATTATTTATGAACCTGTTTGTGAGCATATTAGGCTATACACACATTCCTGTATTTTAACTCCTAAAGACTGTAATATATCATTTTTGACATTTAAAGCAGAAAGGATCATGACAAGAAAACAAGAACCACAACAAATACATGTATGGAGTGAATTAACCTTAGGGATATTACAGCTAGAAAAAGAAGGTCACTAGCATTTCTTCGGCACCCACTACATTTTACATTTTTGTAAACCTATTTTTAAAATGCATTTTTTTAAACAAGGTCATTGTATAAAACAACACAAAAACAAACACATTAAAAACTAGGTACACTAAAAAAGGATTAAAAATAACTCACATTGTTCTGGTGCATATGTTTTTGAAAGTTCTTTCTGTGCATTCATTTATTCATTCATTCAATAACAATTTCTTGTACACTATTCTCAGAGAAGGTAAGAACTGGACAGTCACGGGACGTTTTTGTCTTGAATGGAAGGGATTTGAGCACGTTTTAAAGGCCGGTGAAAAGACCTAGCTGAGAAAAAAAATGGGCTAATCCGTAGTGAGATGTGAGATGTCTGTGAAGATAAGAGGGAGTAGATTGTAAGCACAGTGGAGGAATTGTCATTAGAAGAAAAAGCATGGTTTGAGGATGGAGAGTATAACCATATGCACACACACAAACCTACGTATTATGTATCTTACTGTATCTGTGCGAAAGTATATATGTATCGTACTGTAGCTACACGATTCTTGTAGGGCGAGCTACTTTGCAACCCACTTTTTTCACTTATTCCATTGTAACCATTTCCCCATGTCGTCATTCTTCCCCCTACATCACTTTCACAGTAACGCTTGCACGCAGTTCAGTTTTTAAAGCCGCCTCCTAAATGTTGGATATTTTGGTTAGTTACAATTTTTTACTGTCATCAGTACCACGACCTAACATCTTCATAGTCAAATGTTTGTAAATAGTCAGGATTGTTTCCCGAGCAAAAATTCGTCCGAGCGAAATTTTTCAGTCAAAGGCTCTGCAAAATTCTGTGGGCAAGAAATCGCTTCTCAATCTCAGCCCCTTTAGGGCGGGAGAAATCAGAGAGATTAAATAATTGGCCCAAGATCAAAAATAATTAGCGAGTGGCCGAATTTAAAAGTCGCGCGGGCTCGCCTTACTGCGACAGGGGCAGAACTGGAGATTCCGGCGAGTGTGTGTTTTAGTGGGGGAGGGGACGGGCGGCGGGGAAAGAAACTTGTGGCGCAGCAAAGAAGGGGGAGGAGGAAAGGGGCCCAAGTCAGATCACAGTCGAACGCAGCCAAAAAGGGCATTCTCCGCACGGCGCGGAGGATGCCTTGACTTCCATGGAGGTGTGGCTGGGGGCAGCGCACCGAGTTCTGGCGGTTGCCAAGAGCCGACCCAGTCTGCGGAGCCCGTTGCTAAGGGACCTCCATCTTGGGCCCGGCGGCCGCGGCGCCCCCGGAAGGAGTTGACGAGCGGGGCATTCATTTCCGGTCTGGGGCCTGCGGCGGCGGCGGCGGCGGCGGCGGCGGCGGCGGCAGCGGCGGTGGCGGCTACGACGGCGGCAGCTTCGGCGGCGGCGGCGACGGCGACGGCGGCGGCTGGTCGGTGTAGAAAATGGCGCTGGTGCAGCGGTTCGGGCCTGTCCCCGCGGCGCTGCGGAGGGCTTGAGGCTCACGAGCCTCGTTCGCCGTGCCCCACTTGCTCGTGCACTTTACACACATGAGGTGAGCCGGGCGGGGGCGGGCGCCTCCCTCCGGGCGGGCGGAGCCTGGGGCTCTGCACCAGGGCCCGTGACCGCGGGCGGCGGCGGCGGCGGCGGCGGCGCCGGGCGTCCCCGAGACCTCGACCCTCGGCGCGAGAGCGCGGGCTGCGCCGCTTCGAAGGCAGGGCGGGCAGGCAGACGGGCGGGCGGCCCGGAGGGCGGCGCTGCGCTGCCTGGGCCGGGCAGGGGCTGCTGCGCCTGGCTCCTGGCTCTCTGACCGCAGCCGGGGCTGCAGACTCCTGGCAGCTTTGTGAGCCCCCCTCGGCGTCCCGCTCGTCTCCCCTCCCCCCGCCGGCCCCGAGCGAGCCGCTGCCGCAGCAGCTCGGTTTTAACGCGCAACTCGTTTTCTTTTCTGTTGCAGAGAATTGGAAGCTAAAGCTACCAAAGACGTCGAAAGAAATCTAAGCAGGTAAGATGGGCGAGCCCTCCGTCTCCCGTGCCGTGAATCGTGTCTTTTCACTCTGGCTCGCCCCTACTCGGTTTAGAAGTTCCCGGTGTCATTTTCTGTCGCACGCAGTGAACAGAGACATTCGGGAGAAGCGGCCGGAGGGAATAGCGTGTGGAGGGTTTGCGGGAGGATGCGTAATTACGCGTGTGTTCCTTTTCTTAAGGGGGAGGAAAAAGTGAAAAGCAATTCTTGTAAACTTAGTTAAAGCATTCTTACCCTTTTAGAATTTAATTAGGGGACTTGTGCATTAATTACTGTTGTAAATGGTTGCAGGCATTGTATGACTCATGATTGAGGCGGCCCTTATGGCGGGCTGTCAAACTGTTTTGGCTTCCCCGTTATTAGTTTGTAGCTCAAATTGTTGCCTTTTAAAATAGATACTATGTGTTCACTTTGTTTTTTTTCCTACACGTTGTAGTCAGGCGGGTTATGTTGGACTAGAAACAGTGTTGCCCTTGAACTTTAACAAGCCAAAGCTGCTTTTTGCTTTCCTTTGAAACTACGTTTGTCGTTTTGTGTTTGGTGTGTGTTCGTTTTGATAGCTAATAAAATAATTAAAAATCTCCCTGTAAGTGGTTATCATTCTTCTGTTGGTTGGAGTGCTTTTGGTTGGTGACTTAAATCATCACTATTAAAGTGAGCATTTTGTCTTTACACAATGCTTTTATGGAAATGTTTAGCTTTATTGAGTGTAATTGCTGAAGAGTCGGTTCATTGCACTGTATTTTAAGTCTTTAACTTTCATTTTCTGTCACAGTCTTTTCCTTTTTTATTCACCTTTTGCATCACATTGGAATGCTCAGAAACTTCCAGATTAACTACATCGATTTCTTTCACTTGGACAAAGTAAAACAACATTTCTCCTCTCTCAGGTCTTAGTGTAGTTTGCTCTTTATGATTGTTTATATGAAAGGCGTTAGCACAGTACAAATCATCTAATTTTTTTTCCACATAGGATCCTTCCAAATTGCTCGCTTTTTGAATTTTCTAGATATTAATCTATTTAGGTGATCGTTAAAAAATTTGTTCAGTTGGTGAAGGATGGACATAATTGGCTTACCTAATAAGAGGGTTTCTGGCTACTAAGAATCATTTGGGAATTCTTTAAAAGACATTAAACCTCACATCTCTGATTAAATCATTGTTGGTTAAGTAAGTTTTGTTGTCAAAAGCTGTTACGTGTTAGCATATGAAACCATTAAAGTAAAGCAGGTTGAATTATTAAGATGTGGTTTTAGCAGCAGAAAGGCATTTGGAGTTTGAGTCTATTTGTCCATCTCTTTTTGCTTTGTCTGTATCAGTATAATCCCTGTGGAGATTTGTAGGATTTGATAAAAAATTTCTTACCACAGATAATTTTCATGTGCTGTATGAATTGAGTATGCCTCGGAGTCTGTATTAAGAGTTTGAGCCCCAGATCTGCCACTTACAATGTGACCTTGACTCTTGGCATGTCATTTAGCCTCTCTGTGCCTTGTCTATAAAATGAAAGCTTTGAGCCAGCCAGTTCAGTTGCTAAAGTCTGTTAGGCCCCTTGGCTTATACACAAACAATTTAAGTGCATCCCTGGCCACAGAGAGCGTGTGCTTTCTGGACCACAGTAAGTACATAAAAAGCTATAATACAAGTAGGCAATGTTGAAGTCAAAATAAGATACCATCTCATTCCTGTGTTTGAGAATCCTCAGCTGGTTCAGAAGATACCTATAAAAAGGAAAAGTGAGTATTAAGGAGACTGTAAGGCAGTGAATACCAAGGGTCAGTGAGAAGGGAGCATTTCCTAAAGCTTAGGAATGTTCTCAGGAGAGAAAGGTGTTTAGGTGGGCGTGTGTGTCCTTTCAACTCTATCCCCTGCCTCTTTGCTTCCTTTTTTCTCAAATAAAGAGATTTTTTTAAGGAGTCCTCCTGGTGGAGTTCGAACCCTCCCAGCTGCTGTGTGGGAGAAAGAGGTGGCAGTCTGCATCTGTAAAGATTCACCATCTTGGAGACCCTCTGGGGCGGTTCTGCTCTGTCCTCTAGGATAGCTGTAAGTCAAAATTGACAGATTTTATGTGTTTTCAGTCGAAAGCCAGAGCCCTCGTGCACAGTAGTTCAGTGCTCAACTGCTAACCCAAAGGCTAACAGTTCAGATCCATGAGGCCCTCCTTAGAAACCTCATGGGGTGTTTCTCCTTTGTCCTTTGAGGTTGCTGTGAGTCTGAATCAACTCAGTGGTAATGCTTTTGACTTGTTTTTGTTTAGTCCAAAGTTGAAACATTATTCTGAAATAATTTAGCAGTCATTTCTCGAGCATTTTCTATGTGCTGTGTATGGGAGTAGGCACTGGAGGGGGGAAGAGTGGAAGTAACTAAATTTAATTATCAGTAATTTTATAACTTAAATTATTAGCAGTCTGTTGGATACCCTTTTCTGAAAACTTGACGTGTTTTAGCATATCTGATCTTTGCAACATTTTGAGAGTGGGTATTATCATTGCTGTTTTAACTGATGAAGAATTTGAGGTTAAGTAACTTTACACAGGGCTGCAGCACTCAATTGGATGTGTTGTCGGCTTTGAACTATGTTGTCTCTTAGAAAGATGTGAAAGAATTGAAAATCGTTTTGGGGATACTGAAACTATAGATACAGGCAACATTTTTAGATCCGGGTTTCTCACCTTGGGCACCGTCAACCATTTTGAATTGCGTAATACATCATTGTGAGAGCTGTTCCGTACGTCATTGCCCTGGTGGCATCGTAGTTAAGAGTCACGGCTGCTAACCGCAAAGTCAGCAGTTTGACTCAACCACCTGCTCCTTTGAAACCCTATAGTGCATTTCTGCTCTGTCCTACAGGATCACTGTGGGTTGGGATTGACTTGATGGCAATGAGTTTTCAGAAATTCTGGTGGTAGAGTGGTTAAGAGCTGTGACTTAAGCCAAAGTGACAGTTTGAATCCATCAGGTGCTGTTTGGAAACCCTATGAGGCAGTTCTGCCCTGTCTTACAGGTTTGCCATGAGTCGGAATTGACTTCACAGTAGTGGGCTTGGGTTTTGGCCTGTGCGTTGTGTAGGGTAGTCCCCAGCATTTGCTAGTAGGTGTCAGAAATATCTGTCGTCATTTTCAAATGTCTCCTGGTGGCAAAATTGCCCCAAATAAGAACTATTGCATTTTAAATTTCTGTATTTTCTGAAGATACCAAAACATTGGATTTATAATATAAAATCTCCAAACTTTTAAATATTAAGTTGATCTCAAATGTTTTTATACCTTGGAAGCCCAAACCGCATTGTGTGGACCCCCAGTTTGGAAGCCCTGGCCTCTGAATGTCAGAGACATGTTGGGTGCTGACATTTTCCTTTTTCTCTGCTAAATGCAAAGACAGTGCTCTGTAGCCTCTACCAGTTAAACAAAATTGACACAAGTGATAAATTTAATTGACTACCCTTGGTAAACTGTCTCTCTAATCCACTGTTACCCATTAATATTATCACACTGTGTCAGGATCACCTGTATTCATAAAGGAGGCAGTCGTGTCTAGACCAGACTAGTCAATATAGGCAAGAGAAACGGGCAGTGTGACAATAGAGAAGTAAAGGTGCAAAATCTGGAAAGTATGGGGTTTTTTTGAAGGAGTGGTCAATAGTTTAGTAAACTTGAAGTACAGGGCTGTGTAGCACACTGGTTGGAGCCAGAGGTACAGGTTTTTCAATCTCAGATTGAAGAGTTTGTGCATAAATATGTGGGTAAACAGACGGACAAACAGAAAAATCAAACCTATTACCATAGGGTTGATTCAGGCTGATAGCAACCTATAGGATAGAGGAGAACTGCCCCATAGGGTTTCCAAGGAGTGGGTGGTGAATTCCAAGAGCTGACCTTTTGGTTAGCAGCCGAGCTCTTAACCACTGCACCACCAGGGCAGCTATACATTGGGTAGTAGGGAGGTAGTGCATGATTTTGGACAAAGTAGTGGTATGATCAGAATAATCTAAGTCAGGATTCATGATCAAGTTTGTTTGTGAGAGATCAACTAGATCTAGGTAAGAGGTGATGAGGACCTGAACTGAGGTGGTGGTAGAAGAGAGGAGAGAGTGTGAGATAACTGCAGAGGTGGAGTGTGGGTTTTGACAGCTGGTTTGTTGCGAGAGGGGTCTTTGTACTCAGGGGTCCTCTGTCTTGGATGTCTGGGAAATTGACCAGCCTCTGAACAGAATGGGCCCCTGGTTGCTTAGTGGCTAAGAGCTCAGCTGCTAACCAAAAGATGAGCAGTTCGAATCTGCCAACTGCTCCTTGGAAACCCTAAGGTGCAGTTTTGTTCTGTCCTGTAGGGTCGTCATGAATTGGAATTCACTCAACAGAACTGGGTTTGGTTTTAAGTTTGGTTCAGTGGGTCTGAACAGAACAGAGGTCAGAACAGAAATTGGTGTTTATTTGGGGACAGAAGGTAAGTTTTACTTCCCAATGATTAAAAAAAAAAAAAAAATTCTAGTACACAGAGCTGGTCAATCAAAAAAAATTTTTTTGAAGGCCCTGGCTAGAATCGTTGATATTTAGAGCTGGACATGACCTTAGAAAGAAACCAAGAATTCTAAACCTTTCATTTTGTGGAGGAAAGCTGTGGTTGAGACCGATGGAGTAACTTGCTCCAGGTTCTGTTCTCTAACAAGTGAGAGATAAAGCCTTTTGACTCCAACTGAAGTCATCTTCCCATTATGCAGTATTTTATTTTATACTGCACAATAGAAAAATACCAACTTTGGCTTTTCTTTTTCTTCTGAAAAAGTAAGAATAGTTATCTCAATATACATGTTTTTGTCCATTCTAGTAATGACTCTAACATAGGAGATACATTGTCTGAAGTAAAAGTCACATCATGTTGCACTGAATTTTTCACCCCAAGTCAATTATTTGAATGCCACTGTACAACAAAAATAGTTAAAAGTGCTGTGTAATAAATACCATGGAAGCCCCGGTGGCATAGTAACTGCTCACCAGAAGGTTGGCAGCACAGATCAACCAGGCACTCCTTGGAAACTCAGTGGAGCAGTTCTTCTCTGTCCTGTACAGTTGCTGTGAGTCAGAATCGACTTGATCACAGTGGGTTTGGTTAGGTTTATGTAATACCATATAGTGTAGCAGCTAAACTGGGTCACATGTCTGAAATGCTTTGGCCTGGGACAGTTGTTAATAAATCAGAAAAGACTAGGAGAACAGCAGTAAACCAGGGCATTCATTCTCCCTAGCTAAAGGGGATCCTGCTTTTGAAGTTCATCAGCCTTTATCTGGAAAAAAGAAAAAAACAAACAAACCTCATTTTTCCCTCATGTCATTTTCAGGGCATCAAGTTCATGTTGGCAGCTTCGTTTCTAGCTTAATTTGGCAACTATGTAGTAAATAAGTTTACAGACTAAGTAAACCATAGACTGTAAGCTTAATTTTAAAACACAGCAACTTTATGTGGAAAATTCAAAAATAAACATAAAAATTACTGTTCTGTAACTATTTCTGAATTTTGGTATCTGAAGTGTATTTGCAAGTCCTTTACAGTTGCAGTTTATTACAATCTCAGAAGTATTGCCCACAGTGGGAAAGGCTAAACGAAACAGTTGTGTGTTGTAGCTGTAAGTCTTTTACTTACAGTCAAGAGAAGAAGACACCAAAATTTCGGGAAAACAAGAACGACCCCGTGAACTCCTATATCTGTTTACCTTGCTTTAGCAACTAATGACATTTTGTCATATTTACTTCAAGATATTCCTCTAAATAAGGGAACTTGTGTCACCCAAGAACAAGGATATTCTACATAGCAATCATAACAAATTTAACTCTGTTATACTGCTGTTGAGTCCATATTCATGTTTCCCCAGTAACTGTAGTAATACCTTCATAGATGCTTTTGTTCGTTTCCTTAACTCCTTAATCCAGAGTTGCATTATTTATATTATTTCTTTACATCATGAACAGTTCCCTAGATTTTCTGTGCCTTTTATGACATTGACATTTTTGAATAGTCCAGTCTAGTTGCTTTTGCAAGCTTTAGCTTAAATTTGCCTGATTGTTTCCATATGGTTGAATTCAGGTTAAAGCCCTTTGGCAGAAATACTCCATAGGTGATGATGTGTGTGTTCTCAGTGTATTACATCAGGCTCCCTCCACCTTTTTTAAGTGTATGAAGTGGAAGATTAAGAAAGGCCTGGATGGAGGTCTAATTCCCCAAAATCAGCCATTGAAAACCCTGTGGAGCACACAAGTCTACTCTAACACATGTGGAGTAGCTGTGAGTCCGAATCAAGTGATGGCAACTATTTTTGTTTGTTTTTCTTAGCTCCTTTACACTGTTTATTTCGTTTTAGGGAATACCCAACAGTTAGTTTACACTGAGGAGTGATTTTAATATGTGAAGTTATACTAATTGAAAGTCTTCCTGTTTAAATTGGCCAGTTGTAGTGATTGCTACTTTTGTGAAGGGTTATCCTGAAGGTTAGGAGCCCTGGTGACATGATCGTTAAGTGCTTGGCTGCTAAGTGAAAGGTTGGTGGTTTGAACCCACCTAGAGGCTCTAAGGGAAACTCTGGTGGCATAGTGGTTAAGTGCTACAGCTGCTGACCAAAAGATTGGCAGTTTGAAACCACCAGGCATTTCTTGGAAACACTATGGGGCAGTTCTGCTCTGTCTGTAGGGTTGCTATGAGTCCCAGTTGACTCAGCAGTGGTGGGTATTTAGAGACCTGGGGGGAGAAAGACCTGGCTGTCCCCTCCCATAAAGATTACAGCCTAGACCACCTATGGGGCATTTTTGCTTTGTTGCGTGGAGTCATTATAAGTAGAAAATCAACTCAGTGACATCTAACAGCAATGTTGTGAGGGTAGCTGCCTTGTTAGTTATCATACCTAAAAGTTGCTTATTTTCAGCTTCGATGGTGATGAACTGATAACCCTGCTAAGAAAATGAAACACTGAGTCTGGGCTTGTAATGTGCGTTCCTAAAAATGAGGCCTAGTTAGAAGGCAGTGCCCCCTGAACAGGAGGGGTGCTCGTCCTGATTCTCTAGACCGACTAGTGATGCTGTGAAGTGATTTGGAAATTTGCATGTGTGTGTGCTTGTTGTTGTTTGTTTTTTAAATTAAGTTTTATAAAAACAGGTTTTAGCATTTATCCGATTTCAAAAGATCATAGCTCCCCAAAGATTAAGAAGCATTGCATCATAGGGAGGATTTCAGAGTAAGTGAATACGGTAGTATCAATAAACGGGAAATTTTGAGATTCAGCAGAGATAGGTGTCATTCAGTTAGAGGAAGGAACTCTGGTGGCACAGTGGTTAAGCGCTCGGCTTCTAACCAAAATGTTCGAACCCACCGGACACGTAGGAGAAAGATGCATCAGTGTGCTTCCTTGAAGATTTACAGCCTTGGAAACCCTGTGGGGCAGTTCTGCTCTGTCCAGTAGGGTTGCTATGAGTAGAAATTGACTACAGCAATGAGTTTTTGGCTTGGTCGTTTGACTGAGGCATAGTTTAACAAAACACATACATGCACACAAATACAGTTTAAGTTCTCTATTTAAAATGGTCTTTAAATATGATTTGTCAGTTGTGTGTCTGTGTGTGGAGCAGCTTTTCTTCTCTTGTAACCAGCGAAAAGTGTTTTGAATTTTCAGCAGTCGTATGTTATGGATGATGACTCAGCTGACTTCGTGTTTCAAGTGGAATGTTCAAAATGATTGAGACGTAGTTGACGAATTTTATACTTTGAACTTTACAAGGTATTTTATACAAACAGTGATTGATTGAATTTTGTATAACAAACAAGATTAAAAGCCAGCTCACTTGTTTTGCTATCCTCACTTGTGGTTTTCAGCCAGCTAGCATTTATTGAGCCATTTGCTTCAGTGCTTGCTACTGAGTATTTTTATGATTATGACATATGTATGTTGTTGACTTTAGTCCTTTCTCTTTTTGAGGTATCCCCCAGAACACGTGTGCTCATACTCCCCAGGGAATGGTACGGTGCTTAAATAGGTATTGATTTTAAATGTAATTTTAAGCATTACTTTATTCTTGTGGTAATTGACTGTATACAAGGTGTCAGAAATTCTATTTGTGAGCCCCTACGCAGTGAGAAAGGAGCACTGGTGGAATCATACAGTGTGTGGCCTTTCATATCTCATTTCTTTACTTGGCATAATGTTTTCAATGTCCATCAATATTGTAGCATCTATTAGTACTTCATTCCTTTTTATGGCTGAAGAACATTCCATTGTATGGCTCTACTGTGTTTTATTTATCAGTTGATGGGTATTTGGATTGCTTCCACTTTGGGGCATTAGCTGCTGTGAACCTTAGGGTCCAGGTGTTTGTATGGACATATTTTTGATGTTATACTTAGGAGTGGAATGGCTAGGTCATATGACAGCTGTGTGTTTTAACTTCTTGAGAAACTGCCAGGCTGTTTTTCCAACGTGGCTGCACCATTTACAGTCTCGTTAGCAGTATAGCAGTGGTCCAGTGCCCTCACATTCTCATTTGTTGCTTTTGTTAGTTGCTGTCAAATCGATTTTGACTCATGGTGACCACATGTGTGCAGAATAGAGTTGCTGCATATGGTTTTCAAGACTGTGAGCTTTTGAAAGCAGATTGCTGGCTTGGTCTTGTTTGAACCACCAACTTTTTGTTTAGTAATAGCACATTTAACCTTTTTCACCACCCAGGGACTCCTTTACATTTCTTTTCTTTTTTTTAATAACCATCTTAGTGATTGTGATCAGGTCCCTGGATTATGATCAGCTGCTGACTAAAGACCGGTGTTTTACCCAGCTATGCTGTGAAAGAAAGCCCTGGTGATCTGCTTCCCTAAAGATTCAGTTCAGGAAAACACTACCAACATTCTCTTCTTCACACTTGGGTTCACTGTGAATTGAAATCAACTCCTTTGCAACAGGTTTGTTTTGTTTTTTCAGTGGGTGTAAAATGGTATCTTTTTGTGATTTTGATTTGTATTTCCCTGATGACTAATGATATTGAGCCCCTTTTCATGTGCTTACGGGCCATTCCTAGATCTTCTTTGGAGAAAAGTGTCTTAAGTCATTTGCTTATTTTTAATTAGGTTCATTTGTTTTTTGTTTTTTGTTTTGAGTTGTGAGAGTTCTTTATATAGTCTGGATACAAGTTGCTCATCAGATGTATGATTTGTAGATGTTTACTCCCATTCTGTGTGTTGTTGTTTCACTTTTTTGATAGTGTCTCTTGAGGTTTTCAAGTTTTAATTTTGGTAAGTTCAGCTAATCTATTTTTTATTTTATTGTTTGCATTATTGGTACTGAGTCTAAAGTAAAGAAGATTTACTCTGTTTACTTCTAGGAGTCTTACAGTATTAGATTTACAGTTAGGTCTGTGGTAGGTCCTTTAGGTCTGTGATAGGTCTAGGACCCATTTTGAGTTAATTTTTGGATATGGTGTAAGATAGAGATTCAGCTTCTTTTTCTTGCAAGTGAATATCCAGTTGTTCCAGTACCATTTGTTGAAAAAACTTCATCTTTGTGTCCTTATTGAAAATTGACTGTAAATATAAGAGATTGTTTCTGGACTCTCTTTTTTATTCTGTTGGTCTGTATGCTTGTTTTTCTAGTCTCACAGTATATTGATTACTGTAGCTTTGAACTCAGGAAGCCTGAGTTCTTCAGCTTTGTCGTTTGTCAAGGTTACATTGCTTGTTCTAGATCCCATGCATTTCTGCATAAATTTTAATAGCAGCTTTTCAGTTTCTGCAAAAATTGTCTAGGACTTTGCTAGGGGTTGTGTTGGATGTGTCAGAGCTGTGGTGGCACAGTCATTAAGTGCTCAGCTGCTAACCAAAAGATTGACAATGTAATCCACCAGCCACTCTCAGGAAACTCTGTGGGGAAGTTGCGCTCTGTCCTGTAGGGTTGCTGTGAGTTGGAATTGATATGATATTAATAGGCTTTCATTCAGTTTGTGTTGAATGTGTAGGTCAGCTTGGGGGTGTGTGTTGCCAACTTAACATTACTGATTCTTCTAGTTCAAGAACATGAAATGTCTTCCCATTTATTTAGGTCTTTACTTTTTTCAGTGACACCTTGTAGTTTTCAGTGTGTCAGACTTGCACTTCTTTCATGAAGTTTATTTGTATTTTTATTCCATTTGATGCTATTGTAGACGAAATTGTTTTCTTAGTTTCAGTTTCAGATTGTTCATACTATTGTATAGAGACAGTTCATTTTTGTTATGTAGATCCCATATCCTGCAGCTCTGCTGAAATCATTTATTCTAATGTGTGTGGGGGGGCACATGCATGCACACATATGCATTTGTTAGGGTTTCCCATATATAAGTTCATGTCATCTCTGAATAGTTTTACTGCTTCCTTTCCAGTCTGAGTGCATTTTATTTCCCTTTCTAGTCTGATTTGTTTGACTAGAACCTCCAAAACAGTGTTGAATAGAAATAGCAAGAATAGACATGCTTAGCTTAAAGATGGTCTTAGGAAAAATTATTCAGTCTTTTACCAGAGTGTGATGTGAAGCTGTGGGTTTTTAGTAGATGATGACCTTTGTCAGAAAGTTTCTTTCTGTTCCTAGTTTGTTCATTTTTTTTTTCTGGTTATGAAAGGGTGTTGAATTTCATCATACTCCTTTGTTGAGATCATTATGTAATTTTTCTTTTTCTATTTAATATGTTGTGTTGCTTTGATTGATTTTCATAATGATAAACCTTGTATTCCTGGGATAAATTCCACTTGGTTTTATATATATACACAATATGTATATATATTTTGACGCTCTTGGATTCCATTTGTTAGTCTTCTCTTGAGGATTTTTGTGTCTCTGAGGGTTTTGGGTCTGTAATGCTGTCTTTTTTTTTTAACTTTTTATTGTGGTGAAGTAATATAACAAAACGTTTGCCATTTCCACCACTTTCTACATGTGCAGTTCAGTTAACAGTGATTACGTTTACCCTGTTGTGCATCCACCACCATGTACTTTTCTTGTAGTGCCTTCGTCGGCTTGTGCACTTGGTTTGATCTGGTTTGGAATTGGGGTATTCAGTTGCTCATTTGACATTGTGCTGTAAGTGTTTTCATATATTCAGTTCCATTTTAATTGTATGTGTCTCTGCTTTATGAGTAAGGTAGCAGTGTCCTTTGTATCCTAACCTCAGCTTAGTGTAGCATTTTGTGCTAGTGTTTTGTAACTGACATTTTGTATACAGTCAGTGCATCTGCGAAGCACTGCGTCTGCACTGCCTAATTGAACCTTCACACCAGTTCTTTGAGGGAGATACAGTTTGAGGACTCTCACTAAAGAGTACATGGAGGCTTAGAGAAGTTAAAGGGCTTCAGGTTACACAAATAAACGGTGGGGTTGAGAGAGAAGCCCCCCTTCTCTTTGGCATTCGAGCCTGAGTTCTTAACTGCGTGCTATACTGCCTAAGCAGTGCTTGTTTCAATAGACTGGATTTAAACAAGATACTCAAGGAGATGTAGACTGTGGGTAGGAGTTACAAGTGAAAACAGTACATTTTCACTGCTGGTGGTGGAGTTTACAGTTTAGTAGGGGCAAGGAAGCAGAAATGGGCATCTAATTGGAGTGCCTAGTGCCATGGAGTATAAAACAAGTAGAAGAACTATTTTTGTCTCCAGAGCAGCAATTAACCCTATTTGGAAGATCAGGATTAACATCCGTAATAATTAGAAAATTGGCATTGTTCGATTAGAAGTCAAGGATGAGGCTTCTGTAGGCTGGGAAAAATCATGAAGGAGCTAGTAATTAAGCTAAGCCTTAAAGTGAGCAGTAGGATTTAGGTGGTGATGGTGGTAGCAGCCGTAGATTTGGAAAATTTGGATTTGAAGTTGACCTGACTGAATCCTTGTACTATCTGACAAGTCAGACTTTCTGCTGTTCAATTTCTTTGCATGTCACATGGAGAAAGGTCAGTTCTTTTTTTGAGGGTTGTTCTGGGTTCAGGGTGGATGGTATCTAAGAGGACTTTGTAGACTAGAGAGGCTTCTGTCATTCTGGTGGGATGTCTGTTATCCTCTCAATTTATAATCTGACTGACTTCCTCCAACCCGAGCTTATTATTTGAAATAATTTCAGATTTAGAGAGATGTTACAAGAATAAAATAAAGAATTCCAAATATCCTTCAGCTACATTTCCCAAATGTTAATGTTTAACCACATTTGTTATCATTCCCTCTTTCTAGTCATACTGCTTTTCTTTGTAACCGTCTAAGACATTGATGTCATTGATGCCTTCTTACTCCTAACAGCTTCTGTATTTTCTAGGAAACAAGAGTATTTTCTTAGTAACCAGAGGACCATTATCAAAACTGGGAAATTAGTATTGGCACACCAATCTTAGTAGCTGATCTACAGACCAAATTTTGCCAGTTGTCTCAATAATGCTACTTAGAGCAAAATAAAACTGTGTGTGTATGTATACCTGTGGCTGCAAACTAAAAGGTCAGCAGTTTGAATGCAACAGTTCTTCCATGGAAACCCTTTGGGGCATTTCCACTCTGTCCTTGTAGGGTTGCTGTGAGTCAGAATTGACTGGATGGCAGTTAGTTTGTTTCTATGTATATAAATCCTGGTGGATCCGTGCTGTATCTGCTAACCGAAAGTCAGCAGTTTGAATCTGCCGAGTGCTTCTTGGAAACTATAGAGTTAGTTCTGCTGTGTCCTATAGGGTTGCTATGAGTTGGAATTGAGTTTACAGCAGTGGGATATATATATAAAATAATAATAACTTTTTTCCTTGTCAGAAATACAACCGAGGATCACATGTTGCATTTAGTTTTCATGTTTGTTTAGACACCTGTGATCTAGAACCATTTCTTAGTCTTTCTTGTATTCTTCAAGATATTTTTAAAGAGTACAGGCTAGTTATTTTATAGAATATATTTCAATCTGTGTTTCTTCTTGATTAGATTCATCTTACATGTTTTTAGCAGTGATGTGTTTTTCTCAGTGCGTTATATCAAGAGATGCCTGTTGTCCATTTATTCCACTGCAGTTGATGGTAACTTTAACAGCTTGGTCAAGTCAGTATCAGGTTTCATCACTGTAAAGTTACTGTTTTTCATTTGTAATTAATTATCTTACTAGGAGTTACTTTTAAACATTACAAATATCTTGTTTCTCATCAAGTTTCACTCACTGGTTTTAGTATTTGTTGATGATTTTTGCCTGAATCAATTGGTTGCCAAGTAATGGTTTCCTTTCTTTCAAAAAATAAAAATAAAATCACTGTAGTAAAAATGTGTATAACAAAACATTTGTCATTTTAACTTCTTTAAAGCATGTGATTCAGTAATGTTAATTATACCTACCTTGTTGTGCAGCTGTCAGTACCAAAAATGATTTTCTAATTTCATCACTCTTCATTAGTTGACCTTCTCCTGTCAGATGTTTCTCAACTGCATTCATTCATTCATTCACTTATTAGTATCTATATGGAGTCCTGAGTTTTTATTATTCAGTGAATTATAATCCTTTCTAGCATTAGCCTCCTACTTTTGGAAGAGATACTGACTATTCTCCCTGATTGCTACTTCTTTTTTCCTGTTTTCTCAAGGAAGGTGGACCATCTCTTTACCAACCACTGCCTGTGCCTCCAAAGCTCAACTTCTTCCATAGGCTTTATGGTTCAGAGTCCAGTACTGTTTAGAAATATGCAACATTGCTGCCTCCTGTCACTTGTCTGCTTTCTCGTACTTCTGCCACAGATGCGTGTTTTTTTTTTTTTTAAATGTGTGTGCACTAAATACAAGCACATGTGGGTATATATTCTTATCCTCTCCTCTTTACATGCAAAAGGTTAGCATTACTGAACCTTATCTTTCTGGTTAACAAATATATACCTTCCAGATCTTTTTACATTAGGGCTCTTCATTTTCTTAACTCATCACTTGCTGTCAAGTCATTTCTGGCTCCTTGTGATACCATGTGTATCAGAATAGAACCATGCTCCATAGGGTTTTCAATGACTTGATTTTTCACAAGTACAGTGCCAGGCCTTTCTTCGAGGTGCCTCTGGTTGACCTCAGATCTTCAGCCTTTCAGTTTGCACCACCCAGAGACTCCCTATAATTCCTTAACAGGTGTATAGTATTCTATTTTATGGATATATCAATTTTATTTAACTACTTACATATTGATAAATTTAAGTACTGTGTCTGCTAAACAAAAAGTTCAGCAGTTCAGATCTGCCAGGCACTCCTTGGAAACTCTATGGGGCAGTTTTACTCTGACCTCTAGGGTCGCTATGAGTCCGACCTGACTTGATGGCAGTGGGGTATACTGGTGAATATTTAACTGCAAGTGATTTTAAATTAACTTTTTGTGTTACCACCTCCACTGTCACTTTCTGATCCTTTATTTCTTTGTTAATTCCTTTTCCAACCTCCAGATAAAGATTAGTCTTCCTTATTTAAAAAAAAGAAATTTTTTTTTATCCTGTTCTCTTCATTTTAGTGCCAAAATTTTTGAAAAACTGATCCAAACCTCTGACTTTACTCCGGTCCTTATCTAATATTTTCCTGCAGTTGGGTGTCCATCTCTTCCATCTGGGGGAGTTAAAGTTTTGAAGGTTACTGGTGCCTTCCTATGCATAATGCTAGACTGGCTATGGTGAGTAATTTAGGTGGGAGGGCAAGAAGGAGGCTCAACAGGAAGAGGTAAGCAGACAAAAGAAGGGAAGCAGGATGGCTGGGAGGAAATAAAATGAAGTGGAGTCTATATGGGGAAATACTGAGCTAGAGTAGAATAAAGTGTAATTTTTTTGGCAGAGAATACAAAGTATATTTTTATAACTTGCTTGTATCGTACATTTGGCTTCTATGTTTCAGAATGAGCTGGCTTACACTGAGTTGCTGACTGATACGCTAGTCAGGCCCTCTGGAAAGTTGCCTCCTGTTTTCTCTTTCCTAAAAGCAAAACAGAAACATCTGACTCCATGTTCCATTATGGTCAATTCTGACAGCAGAAATCCAGATTTCTAAAATCTGGAGTTGTCATTAACATAGCGTAGCTCTCTTTTGTCATCCTCACTAATATTGCCACTGACTCCAGTTTCTTCCTTATTATTCTCTTGTATTTATTTGTTTTCCTTGCCATTATGGTTCAAGCCATTATACATTCACTAGAATTATTGCAGCAGTCTTCCCACCTTATATAGCCAACTTATTTCCTGCTCTTCCCCAACACTTTTCCTCTGTTTTTCTGTTCCAGGTAATGTTCCTTTTTGAAGTTACCATGCTTAAAGTCTCTGTGCTTGGGGGGTCTAGAAGAACTAGATGGTGCCTTCCTACTTTTACTGAGCATGTTGATTAAAGATACCATGAAAGAAGACCTGACCAAAAGGGAGGAAATGCAGAACAGAATGTCAAATTTTCATGGACTCTAGACTTTCTGGAGCTGTAGAGGGTAGATGAACTGCTGAAACTATTGTCCTGAGATAAATGTTAAAGCTGAAGTCCAAAATATCCCCTGATGTCATCTTAAAACCAGGCAGTAGTTTAGCTTACAAAGTCAACTTTGAGTATTATGCTCCTTTAAAAACTGTATGTGGGAGCAAATTGACAGCAGCAACATCAAAGATTAGATAGGAACCTTAGGGGGGCAGTGTGTTTATATTAATGAGGGAGGAACAAATCAGAAAAGGAGGATGAGAATGGTTTGTACAACTCAAATGTTGTTGGTGTCACTAAATACTGCATGTAGAAGCTTGACATAGGTTTTGCCATCTATATTCTCAGCAACAGCAGAGTAAATTTAGAGAAAGAAGTCTCCGTGCTTTCTCTCTTCCCATACCTGTTAGAGTCTTTTGCCTTCCTTGATACCTTTGCTGTTGTTAAACTCAGTGTTCTTGGAACTCTAATACTTTGTATTTCCTGACTGTACATTCTGTCAAAATGGATCTTGTAGAAGATGGGAGGAAATAAGGGACTGTGGAGGCACAGTCTAGGGGAATGGTATTCTGTACCTAAGAAGATCTGTTCATAATCTGTCCAGAGGAAAAGAATTTATTCTGTGTAATTAGTAAAGAGGAAGCTAGAATTTTACTTTCGAAGGCACCATGGCATAGGCAAAAGGAAAGACTATGATTTTGATACTCTGTATATGAATCCAGGCTGTACCCTGTGTTGGCTTTATGACCGTGGACAAGTTACTCAACCCTTCCGAGCTTCAGTTTCTTCATTAATAAAATGGAAATATCATTTGAACATGAAGGCAAGTGATCCAGTTCAAGAAGGCTTGCCTTCCATGCAAGAGACCCCATGTTCAATTCCTAGCCAATGCACCTTGTGCACAATCAACACTGTCTGTCATTGGAGGCATGTGTGATACAACGATGCTGAGCAGGTTTCAGCAGAGCTTCTGGACTAATATAGTAGGCAAGGCCTGGTCATCTACTTCTGTAAATCAGTCAGTGAAAATCTTACAGATCACAAAGATTTGATCAGCAACCAATCATGGGGATAGCACAGGACCGGACAGTACTTTATTCTGTTGTGCATGGGGTCGCCATGAGTCATGGACCAACTCAGTAATAGTTTTAACAACACTAATTGTTACCCTGGTGATAATTTAATGAGAAACTATGTATAAGATGCCTAGCACAGCTGTCTCTTGTCTGGCTCTTCAGTCAGCATTTTAACCAGGTTTGTTCTCGTTTCTAGAGCTGTAGGACCAGTGAGGGAAGGGTACGGAGAGGTAGGTTTTGGTTTAATAAAGGAAGAATTTTCCAAAAGTTAGACTAAACTGTTGAATAGGCTGCATGTAGGCAACACAGATTAAGTCTGTCTTTGCATACTTTTGAGAAGACTCATCCCTGGACAGTGCAACTAAATGATTTGCACTGATCACTGAAGATAAGGGCAAAATTTGAAGCTTAGCTTGAATTAATTGTGTGAGATAATTGTCATACTGGTCCTGGTCTCTTTATTGTCCCCAATCCAAACAATGAATTCCCCTCCTTTCTGTGTTTTAAAAGTAACTTTGTGATGTAATTTATGTACAGTAAAATTCACACAGGATAAATATCTAGGTGAATGACTTGGCAAATGTATACACCTGTGTAACCACCACAGTCAAGTTATAGAACATTTTCATCTTCCCAGCAGGTTTTCTCATTGGCACTGATTCTTATGAAAAACAAAAGCAAACCCACTGCTATAGAGTCAGCTCCATTGAGCTCCTTCAAGGTCTTTATACTTGAGATATAGGGCATACGTAAATAAAAATATCAAGTTCTAATGAAAGGGAGCCCAGCCTTTCTAGAGCAACAAGGTAAATTCATAGATACTTGCGAATCTGAGGTGTCCTGCTGCTAGCCGTCAAAGAATAGATGATTAATTTGAATGAGAAATTAACTTGAGTTGTAAGTTTTTAACTGAAAGCACATTTAAAAAAAAAAGAGTGCTGACCAGAGCTTGTATCAAATATGATGGGACACTGAGACTATTAAATGCATCAACCTGTATGACAGGGTTGGAAAAGGAAATGCGTAAGAATTCAGAGGAGAATAAAAAGAACAAATGCTGGAGATTCCAGATGTTTTCTGCATAATAAATGCCCGTAATAATCTGTACGCACTTAAGGTAAATATAGTCTCTTGCTTACTACTGAAAATTGGTGAAAGGGGTACCTTGGCTGAACATTTGAGTGCTTCCTTGTCTCATTAAATCCTTGTAAAAATCCTGTGAAGTGGATACGTACAACTTTTTATCTCTAGTTTTAGTACGAAGAAACTGAGTGACAAGGTTTAAGTATTTTGAAGTACCTTGGTAATCAGCTTTTGTTTTTGACTTCTACGTGTCTTCTAGAGTATGACAACCAGAGTAGGCAATGTGATGGTGGTGTAACTCCATTGCCTTTGTTTACTAGTTTTATCTTAACCTCTGTATGATGATATGGCTGTCTTTGTCCTTGACTTTCCCAGGATTGTAGTGAGTGAGATTGCTCACTCTCATCACTTCACTTACCCAGAATGTGAAAATGAGTGAGTCAGAGTTCCAGTTGGCGTGAATCCGTTATGCTGCTCCATTAGCCACATGACAGTTCTACACACAAGAAACTGACGGTGAAATCTCGTAACACTTCTCGTTCTCTTCTTTCAACTTTTAACTGACTTTAGGAGTCATACGTTTAATTTCACTAAATTATCATCAGGTATGAGTGACCTTACTGGTGTCTTTCCACTATCTGCGTGTGTCTCTTCTCAGTCTCTTCATCAACAAGCCAGCATGTGCCTTGTGTATCCCTTCCAGTTCTGTGTACTTGCCTGCCTTTCTCATTTTATTTTCTGCTCCATCCTCACTGCCACACCCCTTCTAGGCTTAATAAATGGTTTGCATTCCCCAAATGCTTAGTTCATGTCCCTGAACCTCTCCCTGTGCTTGGTAATTTATGTCTCTTCCCGAAAGCTTCCTCAGACAAATTACCTTACGTACTTTCTCCTTGCGTGATGGGTTTGTTCACGTGTCTTGTGTTTCTTAGTTATGTGTTGGTATTACAAGTGAAATTTTAGGTTCTGCACTAACGTAGGTAACTGTAGTGTTTTCCTTCATCTTTATACAAGCTTCTTTATCCAGTAGACTCTTCCCTGAATTGAAGGTCTAATGCTATGCTCTGTGTGTGTGAAGGGTATTAATGGCAGGCTTTGCTTTAGGGAGTGTGTTGGAGAGGAGCTGTGATAGCCTCCTACAGGGCTTTGATCGGGGTCACTGGGGCCTACCAGGCTCCAGTGGAGTTCAGGTTCTTAGTGAGCATTTATTTGATTTTAGCCTGGATTCAAATGGAGCTGCTGCCTGTGGCCCTGCAGGTACAGGAATGGGGAGTGAGTGGGTGGTTGGGGTGTTGGGGCTTTTCTTCTGTTCCTTAGACATTTTTCCTTCTGTTGTTACTCTTCTCCCTGCTTTGATCTTGAAACCTCTCTGGAGCTGCACTAGAAATGATGATGCCTATATCCATTGCAGACTTTTCTTGTGCTTATTCTGAGTTTCAGCTTCCTTTCCTCTTGTTTATTCATCGGCTCAGAAGAGATTACTTTTTTCCTTGTCATTTTAACAGGGTAGAGTGGGAAGGAGAAAGCTAGTCCATTTGCTCAGTCTTTTATTTTGAAATCCTGAACCAGAGGTTCTGTTAACAACTTGGAGCATTTGAGGTTTTAAGAATTGAAATAAACTTTAAAAATTGCATGATTGATTATTTCACAAGTATCAGCAAAATAGCTTGAAATGTTTATAGAATGGTGAAATTATTGTAATAATTGAAATATGAGTCACTTGGTTATGAACAACTTGTTCTAAAAATACTGATAAAGGTGTTTAGAGCAAGGCAAGCCAAACTTACTCCAGATACCTGGGCAGGAAAAGATTGTGCGGAGGTCCCAGGCATTACCATTTAGCTACTAATCGATAACTGGACTAGAAGCAAGGTAACTGCGGCTTACACTGTGTTGTTTACATTCTAATCTTAGAGGAAATTACTTGCTTCCCAGTGTAAAATTTCCTAATTTTAGGTTGTCTGCTCTGATATAACATTGAGATGAAAGCTCTATTACTTATGGCTTAGTAAAGTGAATTTGTAAATGTATGGAAGCTATACTGTATAGATTGCCAAGTTGTGTTTTATTTCAGTGAATGGTAAAAGAATAATAGTACTGTTTGCCACATCTTTACTTCTAATAACGAGCCTTGGTGGTGTTACGGGTTAATTCACTCAGCTGCAAATCAAAAGGTTGGTAGTTTGAACCTACCAGCTGCTCTGCATTGTGGGAGAGAGATGTGGCAATCTGCTTCCATAAAGATTTGCAGCTTTGAAAACACTGTGGGACAGTTCTACTCTGTGCTATAAGATCATTGTGAGTTGGAATCAACTTGATGACGGTGTGTTTGATTTTGGTCTACTAATAAGAGTGAAAATGAACTTGTATGCAATTTATTATTATTATTTCTTACTACATTTTGGAAAAGTTAATTGCAACTGTGTGGTTCAGGGGTTTAGTGCAAGAAGAAGAACAGTTGATGGAAGAAAAGAAAAAGAAAAAAGACGACAAGAAAAAGAAGGAAGCTGCTCAAAAGAAGGTAGTATATGTATAAACTATTTATATTAAGCAGTTTAAACACTAAAAAAATTACTCTTACTGAACTTTTTAAAAAGCTTTTCACAGTGTTTTAAGTTCAGTGGAGATTGATTTTAACATTTAATGTCTTTGAATGTGCATTTGCAGTAATTTGCTGAGTTAATACATTTTATTGCACAATATTTAATATTGCTAGTCCTTTTTCAAAGGTAAGTGTGTTATATAGGTCTTTATCTTGCAATTAGCTGTTTCTAGGTATTGTATAATACATTGTGGAACACAGAATTTGTGGTGACGCAGGTGAAGATTTGAAACCTGGTTCTCACAGAATAGTGTGGACTTAAAAATTTTTTATTTAGCGTCTCTGAGCCTCAACTTTAGTGTATTTTATAAAATGAGAATTGAATTGAGATAACATCTGTATATAGTAATACATACAACAGGAGATAAAACGGTACAGGGATAAAGGAATTCCTAGTAAATAGCAATACACACTGGTAGGAAAGAAGTGCCAACTTCCTTTTATTTAGTACATGGTCTGATTTGAAAAAAAATTGCAATTTATTCAGGATTCTTTAAAACAAGTCTGTAACATTATTTTCTGCAAGAGAACTCATCTTGAGCCAGTACACTATAAGAACTGTAACCAAAGCAATCCAAATTAAGGTAGAAATAAAAGACTATATCTATCATTTATAAAGTTTAAAAAATTATAAACAATAAAAGTTGATGACAGTGAACTAAGATGGGTGCTCATCACCTAATGCATCAAGATCACAAGAACCTTACAAATGTTGTAGAAGATCCAGTCAAGTTACTCTTCCTTTTCTCTGTTCTAATGAAAAACTAGTATTTTAATTTTTCATGTTTTCTTTTGTGCCAGGTGCTGTGCTAGGTAGGCCCTGGATGTAGACTATTTAAAATAGCAGCATACTTGCCACCACATTACTTAATAGGAAAAACATAAGATACAGGACTACGGTAGATGCATTTATTTACAGGGAACTGTTGACGTACGTGGTGGCATGATTAAGTACTGTCTGCTAACCAAAAGATTGGCAGTTCAAGTCTGCCAGGTGCTCCTTGGGTATTCTGTGGTGCAATTCTGCTCTGTCCTGTAGAGTCACTATGTGTCAGAATTGACTCAGTGGCATTGGGTTTGGTTTTTTGGTTTTCGTTGAAGTATATGGAGGCCCGGTGGTGCAGTAGTTAAGTGGTTCTGCTGCTAACCAAAAGGCTGACAGTTGGAATCCACAGCCTGCTCCTTGGAGACCCTATGGGACAGTTCTACTCTGTTCTGTATGGTCACTAAGAGTTACATCGACTGAATGGCAGTGAGATTGGGTTTTTTCGTTTTGGTTGAAGCATAGAGAAAAGTATACCTCAGTCTAAGGTAAAGCAGAGGGACGGGGACATTTTCTTAGAATAGAAATTGGCTAGGTGAATAAGGAGCAGAATGAAAAAGGATTATAGCCAAAGAAACTCAGAGATAGTGTCCACAGCCTATATGCTATAAAGTATTGGGTTTTATGGGAGGAAGGACCAAGGATAGATTTGCTGCAGTGAAAAAATATCGGGGATGAGAGTGGAGAAAGTGGTAGTAGCTGGTGCTATTCTCAGGGCTTTGGCCATTAGGTGTGGGGGTAAACACTAAAGGTGTTTTAATGGAGTGAAATGAAAGTTTGTATTTTAGAACATTAACCTTGGCAGAATTATAGAGTTGAATCAGAAGGAGTGGAAACTAGAGACTGAGATACTGGTGAAGGAACTATTAAAATAATCCACAGAACATGTTTAAAGGATATGAGAGAGTGGGTAATGTAGACAGCGACTGTTAAGTTTCAGTCTGGGTGACTAAATGCATCTTGGGAATGAGCAGTTAACCAGATTAGGGATGCAAACAAAGGGGAAAAGACAAACAGTTTAGCTTTGGACATGCTGAACTTACGGTGTCTATAGCAAGTTTTGGGGATGAGGGATATAGTATAGAACATTGTTGAGGACTAAGGAGCCCTAACCCTGGTGGCATAGTGGTTAAGTGCTGTGTCTGTTAACCAAAAGATCAGCAGTTTGAATCCACCAGGGGCTCCTTGGGAACACTGTAAAGCAGTTCTACTCTGTCCTGTAGGGTTGCTATGAGTCAGAATCGACTTGACGGCAGTGGGATTGGTTTGTTTTGTTTTGTGGTACACTGGTTAAATCCTTGGCTGCTAACTGAAAGGTTGGCAATTTGAACCCACCAGCCACTTTGCAGGAGAAATATGCGGCAGTCAGTTTCTGTAAAGGTTTACAGCTTTGGAAACCCTACGGGGCAGTTCTGCTTGGTCCCAGAGGGTTACTGTGAGTTGGAATTGACTCAACAGCAGTGGTTTTGTTTTTTGGTTTTATGGAGGATTAAGGATGAGGTGAGATATGATACATGTTCCTAGTTAGCTGCCTTTTGTTTGCTCTCTGGGTGACTGGAAAGAGATTCAGAGGTATGTCATATCCAGGGGTATGGAATAGGATTCTTGTGTAGAGCTTTGGCATTGACTAATGGCTTAGCCTTCATCTGAGGCTTGTATTGTGTTTCAAACCAAACCCATTGCTGTTGAGTCGATTCCGACTCATAGCAACCATACAAGAAAGTAGAGCTGACCTATGGAGTTTCCAACGAGCACCTGGTGGATCCGAACTGCCGACCTTTTGGTTACCAGTTGTAGCACTTAACCACTATACCACCAGGGTTTCTGAGTGTTGCATTAGGCCCTACTGAATGAGTTGAATCAGATATATGTGAAATGACTGGGGAAGAGACCCAAGGCAATATATACACTGAAATAAATTGTTTTGGAATATATCCTACTTACTGAGGAAATTAAGAAAGGGAGTGATCACTAGAATGATTTCTTAAATCTGTAATACAAGTATAGTTTTTGAGTTGTAACACATCATATGAGTAATTTATTAGTTGTTAAGATTCATTCTTGTCTAGTCAAGTCTCTAAAGGACTGAGACAATGTAGGTAATCCCTTATGTGTACTCAGTGAAAATCCATCTTTAACACATGAATGATGATTGTTGTGCCATTTAGCTTCACACCAAATCTGAAGTGACAGTTTTTAATACTGTTTCCCACTCTGTCCCTGCCTCCCACCATGGTTCTTGTCTTTCACCCCGGCCATGCTCTGCTGAAGCCATCATCAGACTTAGATACAGAGAATTTTTTTTCTTTTACACTGGTAGGATATTCCTCTGTAGTCCATTGAAACATAGTAATAGCTAGCCATTGAACGTAATAGGGAACATTTAATACTACTAATACATGTTAGCTTTAATAGCATAGGCTGCCACTGTAAATAAGACTGTTTTGCAGATTCCAGAGAACCATCTTTTTTTCTATTGTGATTGAGTGAAAGCGTACAATCCAGTTTAAATTTATATGCCCACCTATGTGCAGCTCCTACTGCTCAGAGAACCATCCTGTAATTGAATTTAGAATGTGAGCAATTGGTGAAGTGAGGACAGCTGGTATTTCCATTGGCTAGGAATAAATAGCTCTTTTGTAATAGAATATTTAAAAACAAAAACAAAACAAAAAACCCTTCCAAACTGGAGCACATGTAAGAGAGTGAGTCATAGAAGTTTCAAGGCAACTTTCCTGGAGCTTGTCTTCTGTTGGAAGTAGGAGCTAGCAAGTGTATCCAGGCAGGTGACAATCCGTTTATATAAATGTTGGGACATAAACTCACTATGTTAAAAGAATCTACCAATCTGTATACTTCTGTGTCAGAAAAAACTTTGGATATTAGTCAGCTGTTGTTTGCTGACTTTACATATTAAAAACCTAAGTGTCAGAATGGGTCACGTGACTTGTTTGTTTTCATCAGGATAGTAGAAATAGGCATAGGACTGAAATCTTATAACTTGCGTAGCTGGTGCTTTTCCAAAACCCTGCTCCATGCCTTTATTCTTTTGATACAGAACACTATCTTACAATTTGATTTCTTTTCCACCATCTAAAGGTAGATTTCAAAACCAGGAAATCATACAGTAATTTTTATAATAGGCAATTTTAAGGGTCCTTATTCCATGAATATAGAAAAATAGACATAGAAATTCCAAATGTCTGTGGTCTTTTAAAGAATTTTAAATTCAGACCGTGAACTGTTAAAAAGACCTGATTACCCACTTTCTGATTAGATACCAGTAAGGCTTACTACAGTATCTTTACTATGGTAGTTTTTTCCTAGTTAATATACCAATTAAATGTAAATCTAAATACTTAAATTCTCTTTAAAGAAGTTTTTCACCAAAATTAGTTGTTTTAAATTATATTTTGGCCCCAGTATCTCTGATAGAGGTCAGTTATTGGATGACTTGTGTTTTAATTTTTTTAAAATCCTTTTCAGAGCTGTGCACAGTACTCCTCAATTTTTTATAATCTAAGAATGTTAGCTGTTTCCTTACCATCTATTTCTCAGGCTTAGAAGATAATTTGATGTAGCATGGGAATATAGCTTCTGTACTTAAAAAAGGCAACAATAGTAACAATAGGTGACTGGATTTCTCTTCTGCTTAAAAGAAATTTCTAGAGAGAATCTTGCAGTAAATATAGTGAGGAGGATAAAGGAGATTGAGAAATAGGTTAATTATAGGGGAATACTTTACTGTAGCTTTTATTTTAAGCAGGCATTTATATTTCCTAGGAAGCATATAATAGCTGAGAACTGGGAGAAGCAGCAATACAAATTGGAATCTTTTGGTGTTGAGAGTGTTTTAAAGTCAATGTTAATGGTTTTTGTTGTTGCTGTTTTAAATTTTGAGCCCTGGTGACACAATAGATAAGCAGTCAGCTACTAACCAAAAAGTTCAACCGTTCAAATCCACCAGCCACTCCTCAGAAAACCCTGTGAGGAAGTTCTCCTCTGTCCTGTAGGGTCAATGTGAGTGTGAATCAACTCGATGGCAACCAGTGTGATTTGGTGTTTAGATTAAAGGGACTTTTAAAGGGTTTGTGGGTGTGAGTGTACTAAATTCAAGTTTAAATGAATTTAAGTTTTGGAAGACTTCCAATTTCATTCCCCCTTTTCGGAAGTTTTACTATTTACTCATTGTGTCTCCTAAAGACTCTTCTGTTCTGAGACTGGGAATCCATAGCGGTGTAATTAGTAAATTGTGTAGCCTAGGTGGTAATGTGACCAGCCTGGGAACTTATGCTCCTCTAGGACGGTTACTTGCTCTCTTACTGTCCTGCCCCTTATTTCAGCTGGCTCTTCTCCCTATCCCCTTTCTTTTTTTTGAAAATTCATTATCAGACGTAGGTTCTAGAATGGGTACTGTTTGCTAAGAAATCATGGGAGAACTCTGATTATCTCTTTTAAAAGAAGTGAATCGAAGTAGATTAACTCTTTATTCCTAATGGTAAGTTACAATACCTGGCACTGTTAAGACATTGTAAATGATCAGGAAAAGGGGGACGGGGAAGACTTGGACTCTAGGGATGAGTACAGAGTTAGGACATTTCTAAATGTAAGAAAAATGATGGGGCCGAAGCATGGGCCAAGTTGGGGCTTATGTTAGCAGTAGCAGCTGCTAATGTCTATTGAATGCTTTTATTTGCTAGGTGCTGTCCTAAGCACCTGTTTATTTTACACATGAGGAAACAGGTTTAGAGAAGCTAACTAACTTGCCCAAGGTAACTGACTGGTAAAGAAAGGATTCAGAAGCAAGGGAGTCTGGCTTCCTACTCTCTGCTCTTGACAACTGAAGGATGGTTAGGAATCTTGGAGTTGTGTCAAGTGGTACAGAAGTCAAAGAGAAACAAAGAATCCAGCATGCTGTGTGTTTGCCACTTGTTTGATTTCTTTAGTAACAATTGGAGATAATTGTGATAGTTGCATGTGGAATCACAGCTCAGATTTTTTAAAAAGAATATATATAATATTCAACACATAAATCATTTTGCTCCTGGATTGGACAGAATCCTCTAAGATGTTGCACGAGTGAGTCAGTGATGATGTGTTTGAATAGTTGCTGGTATGATTTGACCCTTATGTGATACTGTTGAAAAGTAAGCAGGACAAACTTTTTTATTCCTTTTGAAGGATTAGGAAACTGAGACCCAGAGAGTTTAAATGATGATGTCATTTTAAAATAAAGTATTTGAATTTTAATAATATATTTTATGTAACCCAATACATCCAACATATTGCTTCTTAACACTGAACCAGTGTAAAATATTGAAACACTTTACCTTCTTTTTTTAAATATACTAAATCTTTGACATCATCTGTATATTTTATGCTTCTTAATTCAAACTAGCTACATTTCTGGTAGCTGCCATTTTGGATAGTACATGCTTGAATAGTTACTATTAAAATCACTGAACCCATTTGCATATCTGTTTTGAAAGAATTTTAGTAATGTACTAGATCCACACACCATCTCTGTTTAAAGAGCAAGTATCAAGTTAGAGCACTTGGTCTCTTCATCATATTAGGTCAGTGTTTTGAATGGCAGGCACCTCAGGGTATCTTATTGGTACTACTCCCTGTAGATAACAGAATACTGACTGAGATTGACCATTGCTGTGAAGCAACATGACCTTTGTTTGAGTTGCATATTAGATTATGTTGTAAGGCCTAGAAGATCAACACTCAATACTAGTGATGTGGTAATGGTGTCTACGTACTGAAACTTCATTTTCTTTGGAAGTGAACTGTGGAAGAGACCAAGAGAGTGTTGTTATGTCTCTTATTGCCTGACGTAATTGTTAATACTTCGGAGTATTTCCATGCCTACTTTGCTCTAGTGAGACTTTTCTGCCATCAGATTTAAACAATTTCTCCTGTAAATGAAATAAATGTTACCCAGCTAGGTGGCTGATCTTTTGGCATTGTTCTTCATCTTTTTCTTTCTTTCTTTTAATTTTGATTCATGTAGAGTAAAAGATGGCCCTCTATTATTTTGCATCTTAGTAGTTCTCTAAAACTTGATAATGCACTTCATTTCCAGGAATGACTTTCTGAGACTGTGCAAAAAGATTAATGTTTAGTGTGACTTTAATATTAGGCTGATTCCTTTTCACTTAGTTCTGTAATTATGTAATTCAAAAAATGATGTTTTTAACAATTTAATATGATTCAACAAAATGAAGTATTATGCCCAGGGCAATTAGGACAGTTTACCTTTATTTAGAAACAGTTCCTGGATTTTCAGTTACTAATTAGGAATTCCCTTTCTATCCTATTATCTTTTATTTTTAGGTCTCCCGTGTAATTTGTTCATGATCAAAAGGCTGATTTAAATTTTTTTTATTGTGCTTTAAGTGAGAGTTTACAATCCAAATCAGTGTACCATATAAAGCCCCACACCCACACCTCCATGCCCGTCTGATGGCTCCCCTGCCCCCACAGTACACTCCTACCTTCTACCAGTACTTCTCCTGTCCGTTCAACCTCCTCCTGTCCCCTTCTACTAAAAGGATAATTTTTTTAATTGTAATTGACCAAGGTCTGTCTTCATAATCAGTTCTTTCTGCACAAGGCTCTTAAAGTTAAGGTGGGCACCTTGAAGTAAACCTGTTGTCCATAATTCCTGTTTCCGCTCTGGACTCAAAGGACAGTGAAAGTGGGGGCAGGTATAGGAAAGCAGTGGAAGTAGAACTTGTGCCAGTTTAACTTCTGATCATAATAATTGTAACAAATTGTCAGGAATGTTAGAAGTAAATATTTAGAGAATTGTTCTCATTCATAAGTACTTAAAAGTTGGCTATGTTTAACTCTAAAAGTAGCCTAATGTCCAGGAATTAAATTCATGAAATGTAAAGGTGACAGTTACATAAAAAACATTTTAAAGCTAATTGGTGAGAAAAATGAACATCTGATTGTACAGTCAGACAATGATGTCTTGTCTACTTTGTTCTAAAGAAACGTATTTCATGTTTTTTTTGAGTAAAAAGCACACTGTCAGGGACAATGGGGCACATCTGTGGGAAAAGCATGCTTTCCTTTGCATACCTTTCCCTATGCAGCTCATCTAAATGACAGTCTTTATTTACAGAAAGTGTTTATGTCTTATATAACAGTAATAAATGAACATTTTATCATAACAATCCATTTCAGTTTCATATTTACATTGTTTTTTGTTTGTTTGTTTTTATTTTAGGCCACTGAACAAAAAATCAAAGGTACGTTGTTTAAAGCTATTTTTTAATTGTGGTGTTTTTTTTTTCATTAAAGGAAGCTTGTTTATATGCATTTTTATTCACCTCTAGGATGGGAGAGAGAAGAGCATGAAACAGAGGGGTGGGAGAACAGACTTCTTCATTGACATCATCTTGGAGTCAGTCTTTAGAGTTTGTGGTTTATTGCGATGTATATGATTGCCTTTAGAGTACAGTGCTTCAAGACCTGCCTTACAACTCTATCCTCAGATAGACTCTGTTTCCTAAAATATTCTTTGTTTTTGAGTCTTTGGGAATGAGTATCTTCCGGTCTTCCATCTGAAAGTGTGTTCTTATCTGGAGCTGCCCACCCCTTAGTGTTCTGCCTACTTTGTTGCTTGTTCTCTGTATATGATTGTCTCCTAACCCTTCCTCTAGGCAGATACCCACGCTATCTGATCACTTAGAATAGTAGATTGCTAGCATTACAGTCATTGTGCCAGATTAAGCAGCATCCAGTACACTCAAAGCATAAGATGTACGGGTGGTACATTCCTAAGGAAACAGAAACCTAACCCCTATCAGATTCTGAATTGAGTCCCCGTAGATGCTGAACTTAGTAGACCTCATAATTAGATTCTGAGTTTTGATTTTTAGCTATCTGAAAAATATGATCTCTGCATTTGATTGGTATGGATAGTCATCGTACTCTTATCATTATTTAAGGTCAGCATTAAATGTAATATTTATTAGGTACAAAGATATAAAAGTGAAAAAATAGTTATGAATTATATTTTACTGTAGAAGTGGCAATAAGAGGACCCATCCGAAAAGAATATAGTATAATGTGATTTGACTAAAGATGCAGAATTATTACTCGTGAAGCACCCAGGAGTGATAATTAGCCTTACACAGAGCTTAAGGAAGACCTCCTTCAGATGAATCTTAGAAGGTGAAAGAACCAGTCAGAGCAAAAATGAAGTGGCAGAGAGGTCAGCATGATCCAAGACACAGAGGGAAAAAATAATGTGGTTTTTGTAAGCACTGATGAAATAGCTAATGATAAGTATGCAGGATTGAGGCTCAAGACATAGGTAGGGGTAGGGTGAAAGAAGGCCTTATATGGAAAATGTAAAGTCTCAATAAAGGAGAGACATGTCCTCTCTCCTCCCTCCCTAGCTAGTTAGGGCAAACGTGTTGGCTAGACTGGGCCTTCAAAGATGGAGCTAGAAGAGGAAGACAAGGCAGACAAGAATTAGGTGAACAAGAAGAACATGGACTATCAGAGAGAAGGAGTAACCTCACTTTTGTCTCTAGCGTAGAAGGAATGGGATAAGTAACAAAGGAGGCTTGGGGGTCAGGCTAAGTCAGAGGCATCTTGTTTGGCTAGGGAGTGGCAAGCTTGCAAAGATTTTGGAGCTTAGAGTGTCATGGTCATAAGTGATCGTTTAGGAACATTTGTGTGCTAGTGGTGCTTCGTGTCACCGATAGAAGCTTAAGGTCAGAGAGAGGAAAGAAGGAATAGAGAGAGTCCTAAGGATTTGAGCTGGGATCTTGGCAGTAGGGGTTTAAAAAAAGGCTGGATGACAGACATGTGAAGTGTAACTGGCAGGATTGGCAGCTGATAAGAGCAAAAGAGGATGCAGAGATGGTAATGTGGCTTTCTACCTGGATGGCTGAGAAAGCTATGGGAATGTGGAATGGTGTAGGGAGGAACAAGTTTTATTTAGAAAGCACATTGCCAGATGAATTTTTTTAAAATTCCGCTTTCCTCACACCACTCCCCTGAATATGAACATTCAGTTCTTCTCTTGTTCTTGCTCTAAGACCAAATCGCGCTACTCTGTGTACTTTCAAGACTGTCTCTGGTTGACCTCCTGTGATCTCACCAGCCTGTGTCCCATCACTGTCCTATGTTCTTTGGAGCATTCCTGCCTCTTTCGTGTTCATTCTTCCTGTTTTGTGCAGCTTCTTGGCCAAGAATGCCTTTCCGTGCCTTTCAGCTTTTCTAAACCGCGCAGAGCTGGTCTGCTGCTGCACAGCTCCAGCTGCCATTTCTCTTTCCTTTTCTAATTTCTTAGAATGTTTTTATGTATCGTAAATTTTAGGCATTTCATTATACACCATCATGCACTTTTGACTGACTGATGGGTATTTGTTTCTCCAACATGAACTTTGAGCATTTACTGTTTATATCCTTACCAAATGTAGATTTTTTTAACATCCTTGCATAAAATATGAACATATTTGGATCTTCTAGTTTTTAGACTTTCCACAACTCAGAATTTGAGGCAGACAGTGAAAGCTGGTTGAAAATGCATGGTGGTGTTTTGCCAGCTCTCTCACGCCATTCTTCTTTTGACGCGGCTCGCTTCAGAATTGTCCTGTTTACTCTGATTCATGAAAATGTATTCTTTTATTTTTCTGCTGGATATATGTCTTTGTGGTTCTAATGGTTTGGGGTTTTTAGTGATTAACGATTACAGACTGGATGGAGGCTCGAGGGACAAGTTTGACCACATGGTGTTATTTGTTGATGTTGTTGATAAACTTTTTTCAAAGAATTTTAGATTTAGAGTAAGACTGAAAAGATAGTAGAGTTCCCATGTATCTGTTTCCTTTGGTTACTAACATCTTACATTGTTGTGAACGTTTGTCAGAACTAAGCATCTAATGTTGGTACTAACTAAACTTCATTTAGGTTTCACCAGTTTTTGTGTTTCCTCTTTATGTTCTAGGATCCAGCCCAGGATACCATGTTGCAATTTGTTGTCGTGTCTCCCCAGTCTCCTCTGGTTTCCACACAGTATTTTTATTATTATCCTTTAATTTTTTAATTGATTGCCAACATGTAAAAGCCAATAGAGTCCACTTAACATAGAATTCCAGCTTCTCCTTTCACTTTATACTGTCAACATCATTTTTTGTTTTTTTATTCAGTAGAGTCTATATAAGGTCCCAGTTAAGCCACATGTGGCTGTTGAATAGTTGAAATGTGGTGAGGAATTGAAATTCCAGCTTTATTACCATGCATAGCTCTAGTGCCTTTTTGATTGTTAGTGTCAAGATTTTAGTGTTTACACTGAGTGTAAATAGTTAGACTGCAGCACCCCCTGTTGAATTTTGTCTTAAGCTCATTTCTTTCTAAGACAACTGCCTTCTCCATTTAAATAATACTTACAGATGTTGTGGCTTTTGGTGGTTAAACTTCACATAAAGGTTGGATTTTGTAAAACAGCATAAATTAAAGTAAGTTCCTTATAAAGAACAGTGGATGTGTCTGTGAAGACAGTTGGATGTTTATTTCATGGTGATGTTAGACATATGATTTACCTGAAGGAAAATGTGGACCAGTGTGATAAGTGAGACAATGAAATTCTTGAAAGTTTTATTCTTATCTTGTGACTTGAACTTTGAAAAACTGGGAAGAATATGAATATTTGGATTCTTGAATATTTAAATGCCTTGTAAAAATACATGTGCGTATCTCCTAAAAGCAGCAGGGGAGTAATGAGCTGAGTTACAGAAAAGGATGCGTTAGATTTAAGGTGACCTGTGTGGCCTTTATAGTGTAAAGGCAGGGAAGGAGTTGATGTCGCATCTTCCAAGTGTCCTTGGGAACTTGATTAAGAATAAAGATGCTTTCTAAAACAGGCTTTGAGCTCTGGTACTAGCTTGTTTTGGAGGCAAGCTAGTTCTGCTTTCTTTGCAAAAGAAAAAATACTTTTGGCTTTCCACAGCAAGTACCTGTCTGCAGGTCTGTGCCAGCTTTTTCTGCAGTGACTGTGTAAGCGTACCACATTCCAAAGGTTACCCCAGAGCCACCTCCTCGGGGAGATGTGGGGAGCCTGGAGTGAAAGTAGTGGCAGGGGAAACAGGTAGATGTTCTTAGGATCCGATGGGAAAACAGGCTTTGTTACCGCTGCTGTCTTCTGAATAAAGTAAAAACTCATAGGAAATTTAATCAGTGTGTAAATTAAATTTTTTTTTCTCTCTGCCACTATTGGAAACCATTATTCTGACTCCATTTTAACCTTAGTACTTGTTTTCCATCAAACACAATTTCATTGCCTATCTTAGGGAGTGGTCAAAATATTCAAGAGTTTTTACATCAGCTGCATGTCATATTATAGATATTATTGTAGCTGATTTGAATATGTACTGTGTGCTGGCACAGTGCTTTGTATTTATTTCATTTACTCAAGAAAAATACTGTAATATTTAACTGCTAATATCAAATGAGCACAACCTATGTGGAACATGTGCCAGAGCAAGATCCTAAAAGCTTCTTAATGTGCTGAGAGTAACCTTGTATTAATTGAATTATGGATATCACTGGGGGCTCAGGGACTTCAGGTGGTGGGTATTTAAAAACTGATAGGGGAGTAGGGCTTCATCATCATGTACTGGTACATAGTACAGTAGTCTGCATTTAATCTCAACAGATTTATGGAAGTAGCTAGTATTATCACCACTTATAATTCGAATTTAGGCTAAGAAGAGATGGGTAACTTGCCCATTGGTTATATAACTAACAAGTCCCTGAACCAGGGTTTGATAACTAACTACTGCTTCTCTCTGTTTGAAAACAACCTTATACTTACAGGGAAGACAAAAGGGGAAGGCTACACCATTGTTCATGCTTTGCTAATGGTCATTGAGTGAACTAACACTGTTCTACTTTTTGAAATACTCCAGGAAGACGTGTTAACAGATTTCATGTTTTTTTTTCCCTTTGGTTTAGGACAAGGAAATAATTAAAACATTTTAACACCAGCAGAATTTTGTGAATCAAGAAGAATTTGATGACTTTGCAGTGAATGAGGTGATTGGCTTCTCAGGAATCATTTAAAAAGCTCTTAAATTGTTCATTACATCGTTAAGTATTGGTGAAAAATATGAGTTTTAGGGACCAAGCAAGAAGCTGTCTCTGAAAGCTAAAGACTACAGTCTTGGAGAGCTTGATCACCCCAGACACTGAAGTGTTCCTCTCCTTATGCGTTGCTGCCTGGTGAATTCTCCTCTCATAGTGAACTTGTAGGACAGAGTAGAACCACCCCAAATGGTGTCCATGGCAGTAATCTTTGTGGCAGTGGACTGCAATATCTTTATCCCACTTGCTGGGTTAGAACTGCTGGCTTTTCTGTTAGCAGCAAAGCGCTTAATGATTGCACCACCAGGGTTCTTTGTTGTCACCTTAGCCACTCCTATAACCCATTTCTGTCACCCATGTTCAGAACCAAGCAGTGAGAGCCCATGGTTTACTTCACATTGTACATGGTAGAAATAGTGGTTTTTACATTGTTGGCTAGTATTACAGAAGATTGAAAGTATCAGGTTCTGATTCCAAATGGGCCCTGGCACAAAACTGAAAGTTCTGGTGCTTTATGAGGGCTTCCGAAAGCAAAATGTGTGCCAATCTCTTTGAAGTAGCAGAGATTCTTACTGTTTAAGGATTAACTAATGGCAGGTGTTTTTTCTTCTGATGAAAGCTCTTTAGGAAGTGAGATTTGTAGTTCTGTGCTGACGAAAGGGTAAAAGCCACCATTCTATTTTAAAGGGAAATGGGCAGGAAGGTTAATATTTTGGAGTATATCAGTGTTTCCATTTTTCCTTTTGTCCTAATAGGAAACAAAAATGATTTACATATATATGTATATGTGTAAATATGTAAATATATACACACATATATGAAGAATACTAAGGAACCCTTTTTTGTTTCAGGCAAGAAAGATTTTATTTGTATTAAATATAGATTGGCTAAAAATACAGAGTAAATATAGTATTTACTTAATAAACATTAATTATTAAAGTAAGTAGGACTGAAAGGTTTATACCTTCAGATGTCTTTGTTGAAGACTGGAGCTGAACTAAGGACACAGGTAGTATATATGAGAAAAGCAGAAAATGAGAGGTAACAAGGTAAGCTGTTGTTAAAGACTAAAGAGACGAAGCCTGTGGTAGCTGGAGGAGTGTGAGAGCATCCTGGAGCTCTCTTCGAAGTCTGAGATTCTGCCTTGTCAACAATGAGATGTGCATTTTCAAGGAAGGAATTCAGGAGTCTTTGGGAGTAGAATTCAGCCTGGATTAGCAAGAATAGCTTGATCAGTTATTGCTAGTTAAGGGAAAGCTCCAGATGAGGAAAAACCACAGTATTTGCTGTAATTTGCTAATCTGTGTTTAATCTGTGTTTACATTCCTCAATTCTCATAAAGGTAGTATCTGTGCCTCATAACATGTGCTGAGAGCTTTCTCCCAGTGCTGCAGCCTTAAAGCAGATGTACCTGATAAAGCAGTCATGAGAAGCAGCAGATTTGGCTACAAACAAAAAGCATGGCATTGTCTGTTAAAGATGATACTAAAGATTTAGCACAAGCACAGCATAGTGGTTAAAAGTCCAGGTTACTGAGTCACATAGACTAGGTTTGCATGTTTTGCATTTCTTATTTCTATGACCTTGGGCAGGTTTGTTACCCTCTAAACCGCAGTTTCTCATCTGTTAAAAGGGATAATTTGTTCTACTAAATGCTGTAGAGATGAAATGATACCATATAGAATACAAATCACATGGCTTGGAGGATGGTGGATGCTGAACGTGTATTAGATATGTCGTTAATTATAGAAACTCATTAAAATTTTGTGTTTACAGTTTGTAGAAAGCAATAGCTTGGGGTAAAATCTACAACTATAGATATCCCAGTAGAAGACAAATGCAGACAGACATTGGCTGAGTTCTGTCCAGCAAATTTTTCCCCCACAGATGTTCACTCATTTAGCCTACATTCATGTTTTAATCTTCTCAAATAATTTTAGTAGCTATAAAGTAATTTTTAAGGTAGTTGGACTAGAGTTAAAAGGAGCCCTTGGTGGTGTAGTGATTAAGAGCTCAGGCTACTAACCAAAAGGTTGGCAGTTGGAATCCACCGGGTACTCCTTGGAAAACTTACAGAGCAGTTCTACTCTGTCCTTGGGGGCTGCTGTGAGCCAGACTCTACTTGATGGCAGTTGGTTTTGATTGGTAGCATAATATTAAGCTTTTGGCTGCTAACTGAAAGGTGGGTAATTTGAACCCACCAGCAACTCCATGGGAGAAAGATGTGGCATCTGCCTATGTAAAAATTGTGGCCTTGGAAACCCTGCGGTGGTTCTTCTCTGTCCCTTTGAGCCACTGTGAGTTAGAATTGACTCGAGAACAATAGGTTTATTTTTGATCAACCATAATCATTCCTCTATTTTTGGAAAGTTTGTTTCTAATTTTTTGTGGTTGCTGTTCTCATAATTGAAATGAAACTTAATAATGTATACCAGGAGGATCATTGGTTTGGGTGTCAGATTTGCTTTTCATTTTCAGCTCTGCCATTTACTAGATGTTTGAGCATGACCAGCCATCTTCTAAAGCTTAGTTGCCTTATCTGTAAAATGAGAATAACATTTCAAATTGATAGAATCATGGTGATGCTAAAGAGCTAACAGATGCGTTGTCTGTGGTTACTGCAATATCCTAGCTACCTCTGAGCCCCTTGAAGCCGCAGGCTAGCAGTTTCTTCAGACAGTTGAGGCTTCCTACCCACCCAGGCTGTGACTTGCCTTTTCCTCTCGTTAAAGTAGACCCAGCCTAGTGTGGGTGCAGAGTTTCTGCTGGAGTATAAGAATATGTCTTGCACCATGAGGGTGGGATGTATAATCTTTATAAATTTGGCAGGCCAAAATTGGTATTCTATTTATTGGTAAAATGGCATATCACATGTTTAATCACTTATTTCCTTTTATAAGCTGCCTATTCTTATTCTTTGCCAATTTACGTACTGGACCTAGAATTTTTAATTAGCAGTTTGTGTGAACTCTTTTGTATAACAAGCTCATTAACGTTTCAGCAGATATGTTTGATTTACACATTTCTGACATTACAGACTATCATGCTGAAGTCATTCTGAGAATGAGATACTGGGCAAAGATACACAGGCGTATCTGAATTTTGGCCAATACCAGGCTCTATAGTGAACTCTATACAGAAGATGCCAATATGTATGTTCAAAACAGGAAAAATAAATTTAGTTAATATTTTTATTGTTAGTTTGGACTCGAGTCGTGAACTCTAGTGACTTTGTCAAATGCTTCCCTCTGTTAGGCCTAATAGCCTTAAACAAAAACAATACTTCTTTTCCTTAGGATTAGAGAAAGTATGGGTGGAGGATGGAGAGAATGGGTCCCTTTGACTTGTTCTAAAGGATGAGTAGTTTCCCCGTTTGCCTTTTAATTTAGACTATATGTGTAATATGTGGAAACCCTGGTGGCATACTGGTTAACTGCTATGTCTTCTATTCAGAAGGTTGGCAGTTCATATCTGTCAGGCACTCCTTGGAAACTCCATGGAGCAGTTCTGCTGTGCCCTCTAGGGTCAGTATGAGTTGGAATCTACTCAACAGCAGTAGGTTCTGTTTGGTTTTGGGTTATGTAATATATATTTGTATGTGTGTGTGCTTGTGCGTGCATGTAAAAATACCCGTTGCTATTGATTCTCAATCACAGTGAACCTATAGGACAGAATAGAACTGCCCATAGAGTTTCCCAGGATTTGAACTGCCTGCTTTTTGGTTAACAGTCAAGCTATTAACCACTGTGCCACCAGAGGACTCTGTGTGTCTGTGTGTGTGTGTCTGTCTGTCCGTGTGTGTGGATCTGTGTCTGTGTATACACATACGTAGATTTAAAAAATAAAATCTGCAGCATAATTTTATTTGGCTAAAATTACCAGTTTTTTTACTTTTGACTTCTTAACTCACTTATATGTTGAAATAAAAACCTATCCTTTGTCTAGATTTAGAAAAAAAATCACCTGTTTTCTAAAAACTTGAAATAGAATTTAGAATTCGTAATACAGTATTGTTTAATTTATCTGAACTTTATTTTTTTTATGTTTGACATGCTTTTTTCTAATTTTTAAAAAAATCACTTTTTTTAAAAAAAATAAATGCCCCCTTTTCTAATTAAACACGTTTGGGAATTACTGTTCATTATGGACATTATGGAAGAGAGACTTAAAGGCAGCCTGACATTTTTCTTGTAAAAGATATGCCTCCACCTGAAAAATAGATCTCAGTCCTCCTGTTTTACTAAGTATTTATATCAGTTGGATCAGAACCCGTGGGTAGGAATACCATATTGTGAATAGTGTAGGTATCCTCCACTTCTCGAAGAAGATGCCGTACTTCATAACTTGTAGAACTTGTTCAGACATTTCACCACAGTGTAGAATTTGGTAATAGGATAGTTTCACCTGAGTTTTATCAGAGAGGCTTAGGAAAATATTTTATTGGGTGGTCTGGACTTGCAGTATTGTATCACGCAAATGAGAGTGTTTCTCCTTGTGTTGGTAATGTGAGATGGGAGGTGTTTAGGTAGGAAAACAACATTCAGTGAGGGAACCTAGCCAGGTCCTTGCTTAAGGCCCAGGAACATGTACACTGCTGTTTCTCTAAATTTGTGAAGTGAACTAAAACAATTCAATTTAATATTTACTTTTTAATTTGAATACCTACTTTTGGACTTATTTTTGTAAGACTTGTCATTTCGTATTTTTCCTCAGAAGCTTTCAAACAAATATTAGGAGTTACTTGTGCCTTTGTAAAATATAAATACAGTTTGCTGTATTTTGTATTAGTTTTTAAATTTTGTTTTTCAAAGTCTCAAATAGCCCTTCTAATTCAACTACTTGCTAAAGATCAGCTGAGGCTAATGGATTGGCAAACCATTAGATATTTTGTAGATTAACAAGCAGCACTTACTTGGCCATTTTTCTACAATGAAAATTTGAATGCTGTATCTTGTGTCTATCAGTTTAAAAGCCAGACTTCCTCTCTGTGCCCTTCAGCATTCCAGAGGTAACTTAAGTCAGTACAAGGCAGGGAGTGCATGTTACACAAGGGAAATATGTAATAAATCATTTGGTGTGCTTATTAAGCAAGAAGACGGTTTGTATAGTATTACAATACTTGGCCATGTTTAAAATAAACGTGATGCTCTTTGGATTGCTCGACTAGCTGGCCTCTACACGCATACATGAACCTGCACACACCCACCCCTTGCCTCCCTTTTTCAAGCTATATGGAGATGGAATTCAGGTTAGTATGTCTCCAACACAGGGCAAGTGGGCAAGCAGGAAGTCTTGCAGCCCTAAAATGATAGTGTTCGTCTGTTTTCTACTAAAAACTGCTGAGTGGGAAAAAACAAGTTGGAAACACCTATTTTTGAAATTAGTTGATGTAGAGAATTTTCTAATCTGCTTTGAAGGCCTCATCAGGCTTGCGCCTTTTGAAATCTGCGCTAGTGTGGTAAATCCGTTGCTGTTCCTCAGAAAAGCTGAGAGAACTCATTACACCCGAACTTGCTGAGTCATCCTTTGATCTTGAGGCAGATTCGTCAATGTGAATATTATTGAAAGCTGTCATATTTTCGAAGAGCAGCTGGAGTAATTGAACTCTGGTTTAGGCTTAAAGAGATTACAGTTACAGATTAGAAACATTAATGATAGAGAAAAAAGATAAATATGTTGCTTGATAAACAGTTGTTTTTTAAATACGCTAGGTTGCTACATGTTAATGTCTATGAGGATTTTGTTTCATGACTCTTAAAATAATTTGCCTGTGATAAAGATTTTAAATAATGTTTATGAATGATACTTATTTTTAAAATACCATCTGAACAGTTGCACTTTAAAAAGTTTAAGCATCACAGATTCAGAGTGTAACCTTATTTGGTAGCTAGAAATTTTGCCCTTGAGTTTCTGAAAAACTAATTTCATGATTTGTTAGTGAATTGCTTTAGTACTGTTTCAGTTCTGCTGGTTATCAGTAGGCATTAAAGCATAATCTCATTCGTCTGAGAAGATAGGAAATTTTTTCTTAACACAAGTAAAAGTTAAATACCTAGAAAAATACTGTATTTGGTGCTATTATGTGAGAATATTGTCTAACTGAACATCAAGCCATGTGGTCTTCAAAGAGTTTAACTGGATGGTTTTTCTTTTCCTTTATTGTGATTTTTGAGGATGGCACATGACTGGGCACCGTTTCGTTCTGTTGTACATCGGGGTCTCTGTAAGTTGGAACCGACTTGATGGCACCCAGTAACAACAGCATGCACCGAGTGACACCTACTCAGTCTCAAAATAGTGGTCCCAGATGAATCTAAGATTGGCCTAAAGAAGTCTTTAAGAGTACTCTCTCTGCTGTGAATGTGTATTATTTAGGGACTATTTTTAGTCTGATGCGTGTGGTTGTGATTTTGTTTTCTGTGGGTCACCTTAACATCTTCATGTTAAAGTGACAGTGTGTTAAGGTGGCATTTTGTTTGTATACTATGCCTATTACTTACGCTAGTATTTTAGAAGATCAAAAATATAGCCAGCATGACAGCTATTGTGCTGATTTTGGATGGATAGGAGTAAAGTAAGGGTGTGAGGTATTAAAGCATTATAATTGAAGTTTGGAGGATTGATAATAATCAAAGATTGCTGACTGGTTTGTATTTAAATTGCTTTTGTTAAACTTGTAGCTTGCCAAAGTGAAGTTAGTTTATTTAATATTTTCTGAGATAAACTTGTTAACGTGACATTTTTAAAATGTTATTTTAAAAAGTAAATATTAATAAAGATGATTGAAATAAACATTAATAAAATAGTTACTTTTAGAAATTTAGAACTTTATTTCTTTAGAATTATGGATGTTTTCTGTTAGCCTTGATTTGTCTAATGTTCTTTGGTATAAGACCATTGGTAGGGTATTTTTACATAAATATTAGAAAACTCATAAAAGCAGCACAAGTTAGCCAACATTAATTGTAATATTGGATTATTTCATTGTTTTACAAAGTGGGAAAGCTGGTTTGGAGCGTATTTTACAAAAATGTTGGTTTAAGTTCTTTGAACAAATAATTTACTAAAAATTAGAAAACTTGATTACTCTTAGGTCGCTTCAAATGCGTTCATCTCATTTAAACAATGAAAAAGAAGGCAAAGGTTACAATTATAGTAACATTACAGAGATGTGACTGTTTATTGGGTATATATGTTTAATACTAACTAATCAAAATGCCTTTAAAATAGTTTTCTGCTATTATGGGCAATATAATGTTAGGGCTAGTTAGGGAATCTTGGTGCCTTAATGGTCATATTGACTGAATTTGTTCTTTGCTTAAGATGCTGGTGTCAGACTTGTTACAAGCCAAGACTGTCGCCAGTGATGGATGGATGAATGACTCAGCAGTGGTGGGCCCTAGTGATTTATCAGTGGCGCACTAGCCGGTGACGTTGTCCTTACTCTTGTTGCTGCTTTGAGTCTTCCTTTGTCCCACTTCTTTACCAGTTCTTGGTTATTCTCTCTCTCGGATTTTTTTTTTTTTTTTACAAAATCTAATCTTCAACCTATATTGTTCCGTTGAAACAGTTAACCTCTTACATGCTGACAGTTTTTGAGTTGTTCACCCAACCAGTGGTCCTAGAACATTTACTGTGCTGGGAATGCTAGTGATACAAAGTGTAGAAGAAATAAGAAACCAGCATTTACAGAGCACATTCTCCTGCAGGATTAGGGATTCCTAAGAATTCTGTGGCAGTGAAGAAGCTGGCTGTGTAAAATGCTTCCAGAATTAGCTGAATTTGGGCATGTAGGGGGATTAGTTGTTGCCTTGGCAGCATGGTCATAAAGCGTTGCAAGGAAGGTTTCAAGGCATTTAGGCAAAAAGAAAGAGCGTTCAAGAGCATGATACCCATTGGGGTACTGCAGATATTTGGTGCGATGGGAGGGAAGGAAATGTGTGTGTGCATGCCAGGACGTTAATCTGAAGAAGTGGCAGCAGAGGCCATACCAAGATGTTTGGACTAATTCTTTTTTACTTCTAAAGATTCTGTTGTGTTTAAGGTGAAAGTTTACGTATCAAATAAGGTTTGCGCTTAACGGTTTCTACACAAGTTATTCGGTGATACCAGTTACATTTTTCACGATGTGTCGTCATCCTTACTCATTCCGTCTGGTAGTCCTGTTTCCTGTGTTAGTTTTTTTGCCCCACCTTCCCTTCTTATCCTTGCTTTAGAATAATTTTTGACAATTGGGTCTCATATAGATGGTATTTTTATGAGCCAGTCTGTTACTTAGCTAAGAAGGGACCTCAAGGGGTAGTGTCAATTTTAGGTTTCAAAAGTATCTTAGAGCTGTTAGTCTCAGGGAGTGCTTTAGTGTCACCTGGTCCAGTAAGTTTGGTCTTTTGTGAGAATTTGAGTTCTAGCGCACATTTTTCTCTTGTTCTCTGTCAAGTTCCATCTGCCATGCCCCTGATCAGTATGGTTAGTAGTGTTAGCCAGGCACCACCTAGTTCCTGTAGACTGTTAGTCCTATAAATTGCTGTCTTCTCTGAGTCTTTGGTTTCCTTCTTTCTCTTTTGTTCCCAGGCACTATTCACCACCTTGTAGACTACACACTTTATGAACTATATTATGCCAGTGAACTGAGTTGTCCCATGAGACTTCTCTTTCCTGTGAAAAACTTGCCTGTATGCTGTATCCTGAATCTACATTTTTAGTCCTAACTTGACTTGAACCCCCATCTGTTGAGCTGCGTTCTAGGCAGGAATGTTCTATTCCAGTGATTCCCAAAGTTGATGTGAGGGCCCCTTGGAAGGCTCTCTGAAAACTTTTCAAGGAGTCTACAAGGTCAGAATTATTTTTATAACAATGGTAAGAATTGACTTGCCCTTTTCACTGTATATGTGAGTATATAGTTGAGTTTTCCAGAGGCTGCCTGATGTGGAATATCACAGAAGATTGGATGCAGAAGCAGATAGAGAAATGCAACTGACTGCTGTTAAACCAGAGATTGAAGAGATATGCAAAAATGTGGAAGTGACATGCTTCTCAGTAAATTTTTATATGTGTGTTTTGGAAATTACAGTTATTTTAAGAGATGTTTATGTTAACATGTAAGAGTTTATTTTAAATGAACTAATAATTTTTTTTCAGTTTAAATTTCTCATATGGTAAACATCTAAACAAAAGCTCTTACAATAAGAATGTAAGATTATCTTGAAATCAGAAAGTTTTCAGAATTGCTATCCTGTAGTACCATCAAGCTCAACATATACTAAACTCATTATCTTTTACGTACATTTCAAATTTATGTCTTCTGTCTTCTGTCTTTGTAAATCGCACCCAGATAGGCCTACCCAGAAATCTGTGAGTCATCCTTTATTGTTACTTTTCTCACCCAGGTGACAGTAGTGATCACTAATGTTTATTGAGTACTTCCCATGTGTCAGAAACTCTGATGGCATAGTAGTTAAGAGCTACAGCTGCTAACCAGAAGGTCAGCGGTTGGAATCCACCAGGCACTCCTTGAAAACCCTATGGGGCAGTTCTACTGTGTCCTGTAGGATTGCTATGAGTCAGAATCGACTGGATGGCGATGGGTTTGATTGTTTTGGGGTTTTACCCAAAACAGGTAGTTACTGTTCTGAGTTCATTGCATTCATTTTCTTATTAAATCCTCACAACAGTAGTGTAGGTATTAATAATTATTCCTGTTTTACAGATAAAAAAATGGAGGCACGGAGTGGTTAAGTACTGTGCCGGTGGTCATACTAGTAAGTTGCAGAGCAGAGATTTGAATCCAACCAGCCTTTGGAACCTGTACTTCTTTGTTCTAGAACAGTTTATGTACAGTTGATCAGTGTAAAATCATGTGGGCCTTGTGCGTTTTAGAGGGATGAATGTTTGAGGACCTTCTCAATTTCTTCTGTTGTTTTTGTACTATTGGACACTCACTTTTCTGTGAGCTAATTTTGGTTAAATTGTTTTCTGTAGACCAGGGGCAGAAAACTGCAGCCTGCAGGCAAATTTGGCCCACAGTATGTTTCATATGTAAAGTTTATTTGAATACAAACACACAGATTCTTGTACATGTTGTCTGTGGTTACTTGTTTGCTACTACAGGAAAACTGAGTAGTTGCAGCAGAGACTGTATGGCCCACAAAGCTTAAGATGTTTGCTAGCTAGCCCTTTACAGAAAGTTTGCTGACGCTTTTATAGAACGCTGTTAAATTTAGCTGACTTTTCTGTTTTCTTGGTGTAAACTGTACATGGTACTTCTTTTGTCTTTCCAAAATCATCTCTACATCTGGAGTTAGGTCTTTTTTATTCCTTGTTGTTTAGGATTCCTAAAATTTTGTCTGATTTATGGCTAACAGTATTAATGTTGGTGTTCGTCTACTACTGCACTCTGTAACAGTTTAAATAGCATTAAACCTAGAGTTGTCTGTTTCTGAAAAGTATGTTAGTTTTAAAAAGAAGATAAAGCAGTACAATAACATCAACCAGTACAGCCGTCTGGTCCTGGTGGATGCTGTAATAAATTTATTTATTTCTTCTGTGCTAATTAATTAATCTATTTAGATTTCCTCCGTCTTCCGGGGCTGGTGTCAAATCATTTACTCCTTCAGCTTTTCGAATGATTCATAGAGATGAGCCTCAAGGAATATCTTACTATTAGAAAATCAACTCTTTATTTTTCCATGTTCACTTTTTTGAAATTTAGCTACCTGATAGGTAGTTTTTTTATAGATCTATTGGGTCACTTTAAATTCATTGATTTCTACCCTTCTCTGTGGTAATTCCTTCCTTCAGCTTCCTTTAGTTTGTTTTTTAGCTTCTTGCGTTGACTACTTTATATCGATTCTTATCTGTTATAAATATTAAGGCTTATGACTTTCTTTGGATACTGTGCTGTAAAGTTTGTTGTATGTAGTGTTGTCACTATTATTTTCTTGATAATTGAAATTTTAGTATTTATTTCCTCTTCAACTCAAGGTTTATTTGAAGTTTTATTTGCTACTTTGATAAGTATATTGCTGTATAATATAGAAATATCATCTGTATAATTTTGACTTTTTGCTAGTTCATTGATATTTTCTTCAGTGCTCTGTGTGTGAATGTGTATACATGTTTAACTTTTATGACTGTCTTATGGGTATTTGTCTAAAAGATGTTCCACTGTTTTCAAAGTGTATAGTTTTGCTTTTTCCTCAGTTTTTCTCTTGTCCCAATCTGGTATTTCATTGCTATGCTATTTAGTATATAAAGGTTCTTAACTGTTTGTATCTTTCTAGCCAGTTGTTTTCTTTTATCAATATGAAATGCCTTTTATCCTTTATCATGCTTTTTTTCTTGCATTGCCTTTTGGCCAGTATTTAATATTGCTTTGATTTTATTTTTGTTAGTATTTCTTAAAGGTGTATCATGTTTGTGTGTGTGTTTGAGAATGTGAATCTTTGCTAAGTTGCTTTGTTTGAGGAGTTATTTTTGCAAAGTATATTGCTAAAGTTTATTTTTCTTTTCTTAACCCAGCTTAAAAGTGTTTGTGTTTTAACAAGTGACTTTAACTCACTTATAATTATTGTAGTTACACGTGTTTTTGGCTTTATTCTTGGCATCACATTTTGAATTTTATATTGACAACATCTCTAAAGTAATTATTTTTATTTCATTTGCAGTGCCAGTTGAAGGGATCAAGTTTTCTTATATTCATTTTTCCCTTTCAATGGTTTGGGTATTTACTGAAGTAATTCCCCTAAGTTTTAACTATGCAAACATAGTAGTCCAAATTTTTAAGTATTTGTATCTTATCTGGCAACTCCATTGCTAGCCTCTGTTGTATATCCACTGATAATTTCTCTTTTACTTCTTACTGCCACATCCTGCTTTTATATCTGAGATTCAGGCTATTTAGTCTTATTATCAATGCTTGCATGTTCTTAGTCTTTTTACTAGTGTTGGTGAACTTTTCTGGCACCAGAAATTAATGCCAACCTTACTTTCTGATTTTACTGATGAGAGTACAGCAATTGCTTGAATTCAGGGTAAAGATGGGCTTGCTGAGTGACAGATAATAGATACTGCACCTGGACGTCTAGGTTAGTGTTAAAGTTCTCACAGGTGTCTTCATGTAGTTCATTCACAGTGTTTGCATATATATTATCATCTAATTTCTTGAATATATTAAAGAAGATTTTCTTGTTGCTTTTTCATATAAATAAAACCTTGTTTAGGTGTAAAGGTGTTGTTATAATCTTTTCTTTGTAGAATTTTTTATTTTTTAAGAAACAATTTGGCCAGCAAGCCTGCCTTGTAGCAATGGGGATCTGTAACACCTTAAGCTTACCTTCACTTGGTCACCCGTGAGTCCAGCAATAAGCATGAATAAGCTGAGTTAGAGTTTCTGTGTTCCTATCATTTCATAGTTACATATACTTTAATTTTCTTTGGTTTTAGTTATTTTAGAATATTCTAGTACTTTCTGTCTTTATGAAATAAATCTTTTTGGTAAATAAGGTTTGCTTATTGCTGCATGAGGACCCAAAGGAGTCTACAATGTTGCTACATTCTGGGAGCACTAAGTTTTCTGGCAGGCTCATTTTTCACACATAAAGTACTTATACCTAGAAATCACTTGGCCCAAATTGTTACTAGGCTTGTCAGTTAGCTCAAGGGAAAATAGATAAAATTCCAAGCAACAGATGGAATGTTTGCAGTTTTTCAGTGTAATTGTTTCTGAAGTATAATTTGCTTGTCTATTACTTTAGAAAAAAATCAAGGACGATTTTCAAAAAATGGAGGCTAAGATCATATATTAAAAAGTATTAACATGAGTGATGTAAACTAAATCCATTAGGTGTTCAGTGAAGGACAATAGTATAGCTAGATTCTTAAGTGAGGGGAGACTCTAGACCTGAGGGGTTAGGTAGGTAGGAGGATTGGGGTCATTATTAGAAACTACACGGAAGACCAGGGCTTTGTCACAGCCTCATACACATTTTAGGCATTTGATTTTTTTTTTTAAACATTTAGGCCACTGTATAGCTTCTGTTGACTCCTTGGTTACAGTATGCTGGGCACTGGACTCAGACTGTCTCAACTTTCTAGACTAGGAAAGAGATACAGATGTAACCCAGTTAGTGAGTGGTGACGGTGTTTAAATTCCAATACTGGAGGCCTTAACTCTTGAGAAAATTTTCTCTGAGTGTCCTCCTGGATGATATAGGGATGTTTCACTTACCTGATAGTGGCGTGAAGACACATCAGAATCTCACAGAATTATTAAACTGGTACGGAAGTGTAAGGTGGTATTGTGCCAATCACTGAATAGCAGCCATGGAGAAGGCTCGTATTCTGGTGCTTTATAAACGTTAACATAACTTCATGTTGGGTAGCTCTACAAACTGTCAGTATTATGCCCCATTTTACAGAGGAGATAACAGGCTCGGTGGGGTTGATACACCTTGGCCAGAGGTATAAAGCTAGTATAGACATAACTGGGACTGAAACTTGGGTCTGTCTGGCACCAAAATCCCATATTGTAGCCTCTCTGTGTAGTTTAGAAACTGAGTGTATCTTTACTGTTTTAAGACACTTCCCATATTTTAAAAAATGTACTCAAACACTTTATTATCTCATAGGCGTTCATAAAGTTTGCTATGTATGGTTTCTGATTTGCTGTACAGTGGACAAGTGGCTGTTTCTCAGAGCCACTTAAGACAAGGTATCCAAATTATTTTCCCAGTAGTAACTGGTCTCATTAAAAATTTCATTTCATTATCACTGTATTTACTTACATATTCTGAGTTTGAGATATTTGAGATATTTGATTCAAATGTTACATTTAGGCAACAACAACAAAAACCCTTGTTAACCTTGCCTTTTGTAAGGAAACTTGAATAGTTTGCTACCCTTGTTCTTGTGTTGTCTTCCAGAAATGAGAAATAGGAGTCCAACGAAGATTAGGAAGTTACCAGAGAATTGCGTGTTCTTTTATTACTACCAAAATTTGATTTACCACAGTTGTTCTTTGAAGTTATTGTTAATTCCATAGTTGTGTAATCAGTGCTTTGATCAGAGAGTAATATAGAAAAGGAGACCATTGGCAGGAGCTGTCACCTGGGCTGAGGAAGGCCAATGGTTTGCATGGTTTTATTGGATAGTAAGAAGAAGAAAGATGGAAGTGTTGGTAGTTCTGTGTCCTAAGAAAACTTGAGCCTGTGAATGAGAATATGTGTACACATTTAAGGCTTCTATTACCTTTAAAAATTGTTCATCGTAGTGCCTTTGCCTTTAGATGGCTTACTATGGAGGTATACTTTACTGGCTAATCTTTTCCACCCCTTTTCTTTTGTTGGGATTAGTGCCAGAACAGATAAAGCCCAGTGTAAGCCAGCCTCAGCCTGCCAACTCTAATAACGGCACTTCCACAACAACCAGCACTAATAATAATGCCAAGCGAGCCACAGCCAACAATCAGCAACAACAGCAGCAGCAGCAGCAGCAGCAGCAACAACAGCAGCAGCAGCAGCAGCAGCAGCAGCAACAGCAGCAGCAGCAGCAGCAGCAGCAGCAGCAGCAGCAGGCAGCAGCCTTGCCTCGGTATCCTCGTGAAGTACCACCACGATTTCGCCACCAGGAACATAAACAGCTTCTAAAGAGGGGTCAGCATTTTCCTGTCATAGCAGCAAACCTGGGATCTACTGTTAAAGTGTTAAACAGCCAGTCAGAAAGCAGTGCTTTAACAAATCAACAGCCACAAAATAATGGAGAGGTGCAGAACAGCAAACTCCAGTCAGGTGAGAGGAGGTATTTCTTATGGGATTCAGACTTTATTTCGTTAGCAGTGTAGCAAGTTTATGGCTTTTCAGTGCTGTACTTAATAGTGACACGTGTGGGATCTATACAGGGTGTCATGAATGGAGAATCTTAAAATATTTTCTATAAGTTACACAGCCATCTGCTTTTAAAATTAGTGTTAGTCACCTATTCTACCTCCAGGTTTTGCCCATTTCAGTAAGCAGCTGATAGCTAAAATTGACTGCCTGGCTATAGCTAAAATTGAGTACTTTTTTTCCTCCCAGTTATATGCTAGCCAATTACATACATACACTCTTGCCTTTAATCTTCAGCAACCGTGTTAGATGTTACATTGTTCTTCTCTGTCTATTTTATAGTAGAAGAAGCTGAGGCACCAAGATGTTAAATAACTTGCCCACTTTTTCCCAGTTACTATATATCATAAAAAGACTGTCCCTTATGAAAATTATTTTAAATAGAGCAAATGCATTTTATTACTTGCCTCAGAGTGGCTTCTCTCAGCTCAATAATGATTATGAGGCAGAAAATAAGTCTAGTATGTGATCAGAGTTCCTCAAAACCTCATTTATTTCAGCATGCCTGATAGTTGGTCTGTATGTCCACCCATTTATCCTGCTGTTTTTAAACATTCACTGTAAGCTGGATAGAGAATTAGGTGCTAGAGTTGAGAATCAAGGTGCCTGTCAGTGTAAAGCACATGTTGGGGCTGTAAAGCATAGTGATGCAGGGTGAAGTCTCTGGAGTCAAATGGACCTGGTTTTTAAATCTTAACTCTGCTGTGTACAAGTAGGGTGACCTTGGGCAGGTTACTTAAGTGCTACACATGTCTAAGTCTCATCCGAATAGTGTACCCTAAGTGTCCCAAGTGTAGTTATTCCCTTCTACCTCTGTGCTCTTTCATATATACCAAGAACTCTTCTGTACATTGTAATATATTATGGTGTTTCACAGCTAATAAGTAGCAGAGCCTGGACTCCCATCAAGATCTGACTCCAAAGCTATGCTCGTAGCCCTAACCGCCATGCTGTGCTTTGGCACCATACGGGATATGCTGGGTAAGGAGGAAGAGGACACATGCGAGTGTTCTAGCCTAGCTAATGAGAGCAACTCGCTGTCGTTGGAAGGTATCACTCTGAGGTACTCCTCAGCCACTTACTGCCTGTGTGAATTTGGCCATGTTACTTAACTCATATACTCCTCTTTACTAATCTGCAAAATGTAAAGAGTAGTGCATACCCTATATGGTTGCTTCAGTAATTCACATGTATGATAGTTACAGCAGCTGCATTAGATCCTAATATTTATTTTAGACATTGAGTAAGTTATCTTCCCCTTAACTTTGACAGTGGAAACCTGGTGGCATAGTGGTTAAGTGCTACGTCTGCTAACCAAAAAGTTGGCAGTTCAAATCCACCAGGCACTCCATGGAAACTGTATGGGGCAGTTCTACTCTGTTCTGCAGTGTCACTGTGAGTTGGAATCAACTCGTGGGCACTGGGTTTGGTTTTGGTTTTTGGTAACTTTGACATAAGAGCCTGCACTTTTCAGGAAGAGTAGTTTGGTTTAGACAGCTTACAGATAATCTTGTACAAATGCCAAGTAGTAAGCAGCTAGTTATTTGTTTACCAGGGAAGTCAGTTTGGCAGCAGATGCACATTCATACGTCAGCGTAATTTAAAAATGTGGTTAAATCGTAGGAGAGATTGGTTATATAACAGATACTTGAGTACCTGCTGTCAGCTAAGCAGTGTGGTATGAGAATGAGCAAAATAAACAGGAAAGGAGAACAGGGTATGTGTTGGATGTGCTTTTTCAGGTTGAAAAATGAAAAAAAGCTGTTTTTGAAATGGAAAAAACAGGAGTGTATGGATCTTGTTTCTCAGAAATGGATATGGGTTAAACCAAAAATTTTATAGGTTTACATACAGATTACAAGGTGTGGACAGAGGAAGACACCTTCAAAACAGAGACTGAGGAAGAATGTACTTCCTGATTCAAAAAGGATATTAGACTAGTGCGGACACGGAGATGGCAGTCAGAGGGGTACAGTAACCTAACCGGGGTTGGAATTAAGTCTCCAAACCCCTGCAGCATGTGGGTAATGAGGGGAGAGTGTTATGAAGAGTCAGATTTGAGCTTTCATCTTAGAAATGTTGAGAATCCCTACGTGGCAGCACATGTCATGTGTTTACACTAAAATATCTTTGTAAGTACTGCTGCGGATGGAACAGAAATTTTAGCCACAGCGTAGATCCCTGAGAGTCAGGGAGATCAGAGGGGCTTGCTGTCCTGGCTCTTGTTGGTTAGTTGCCAACTCATGCTGACCTCATGTATGCAGAGTAGAACTGGGCTCCACAGGGTCTTCAAGGCTGCGACCTTTTGGAAGCCGATTGCCAGGCCTATCTTCTGAGGACCCTCTGAGTGGGTTCCAACCTTTTGGCTAGCAGTTGAGCACTTAACCATTTGTGCTACTCAGGGACCTCTGTCTGACCTCCTGATGGATTATTAATTATGTTATGATTTTAGTTATTAGTTATGTTATGATTTAGTCTCTGGAGTATGTGGCCCTTTCTGTCTTTGATGTCCTTCACTCTCCTCTGCTGCAGGTGGGTTGGGGACCAACTGATGTTTCTTAGACAACCATTTGCTGATTTTTAAGGCCCAGACACCACTCACCAAAGTAGAATGCAGAATATTTTCTTAAAAACTTTATTTTGCCAGTTGACCTGGATATCTCCTGACACCATGGTCCCCAGACTCCAGGGCAGTTTCTTTTACAACTACTATACCATTATCACCCCAACCAAAAGAATGTTAATTCAGCAGTATGTTGTGCTCACACTTCCACTTGTCTTGAGAGTGTCTTCCTATTGATTTACATTCTAATACTGTATATAAAAAATATAAGGCATGTAAAGCAACATTTTTGTATTGCTTAGGGATGAATTAAGATATAACAAATTATAAAGATTTCCATGGGTGGTTACCACGGGGGCAGGAGAAGGAAAGAGATGTAATCAGAGAAGTGGCAGACAGGAAATGTACTGTATTAGCAATGTATTTCTTAAATAAGGGGTATGTGAGTGCTTTCATATTACTGTTTACAGCCTTTCCTATGTTTGAAATATTTCATCTTTTCCTTTTAAAAAGAAGCTCAAGGACATTTGAGGTACATTAATGAATGACCAAGATTGGGACTGTTTTAACAGGAAACATGTTAACATTCAAGTTTCTGAATATGTTAAAAGGTTAAAATACTGTCTACCAACCTGTGTTCTTGACTCTGTCTTTTCAGTGTGCATTTTTGCTGTTCTGTAACTTCTTGCTTTCAGCTTGCACCTTCCCCTTGGACTATAAACATACTGAAGTCTATTATCCTCTTTAAAAAGCTCTGTATTCTCTTGAGGCTGTTACAAAAGTTCTCTCCTCCCCTTTTGCCCAGAATTCTTGAGGGAACACTTGTCTGTCTATATTTGTAGCCTCTGATACATTACTTCAGCCTTCTGTAATCAGATTCCTGTTCACTTGACTGAAAATAGCTCTTACTGAGATCTTCTAAATGTCAGACCTGAATTTTTCTGTTCTTGCCCTAACAGATAGTGATGCTCTCCACTTTCGATCGCTCCCTCTGTAAAGCTTTCACCTCTTGGCTTCTGTGTCACCGTATGTCTTCTGTTCTCCGTGTACCTCTCCTTTGCTGTCTTCTGCACAGTTTTCCTTTGACCATGCCATAAAGTGTTTGTTCCCTAGGGTTTCATCCACTACCTAGTACTATTTTAGATATTCTCTTGGTTAGATTTTATTCCCTTCCAGTGTAGGCTGGTGTTGGGCCCTCAAACTCAGCATGACTGAAATGGAACTCACCATCTTAGCCTGATATCAGTTCCTTCGTCTGGATTCTCTGGCTCAGAAGATCAGCACTTCTGTTTATGCAGTCACCCATCTAGAACCTTGAAATCATGCTTGTCCTTTCTCTCTTCTTCATATCTGATGGGCCACTGGATTGCCATCCCTTGCTGATTTTGACCCAGTGTTTCTCAGCTTTCCTGCCTGCTTTGCACTGCTGTCTCCACTGTCAAGTGGAGGTACACAACCACCTAGCCTCTGGTCTGAAAGAATAGTTTCAAGACTGTCTTTTATAGCTGTCTCCTCACCACCCTCATCCCACCTCTCAGGCTAGGAGCTAGTCATGACCGCATACTGCATTTAGCTGTGGCGTTACTTTTGTCTACTTTACTTAGAACAGGGCTGCACCTTGGGTGGCGCATAGTGAAGAGCTTGACTGCTAGTGGAAAGGTTGGCCACTTGGACCCATCCAGTAGCAGCCTTGGCAGTTGGGAAGGCCACAGCCTGAAACCCTAGACAGCAGCTCTCCTCTGCACATGCAGGGTTGCCGTGAGCCAGAATCAGCTGCGTGAAAGAGAGATCATTTTTTACCTAATTTTGCAGTTTTACTGGGACATGTCTATGCCCATTCCTTTACATGGATGTATGGCTAATTTCAGGCTGTAGCAGATGAGTGGGTTTGTTGCCACAGAGACCATGTGGCCCGCAAAGCTGGAACTGTATGCTAGGTAAATTTTGTAGAAAAAGTTACTGACCTGTGAACTAGAGACTAGAATGCTGAAGGAGACATTTTGAACTTCCGTATTTAAATGTTGTTTAATATTGAACCTGTGACATTCTCTTTCTTACTCCTAGTGATACGTCTTATGCTTTCTGAAAATACTGTAAAACTTAAGTAAGTGCTGGTTACTTCTAAAGCTCTTTACCTTCTCATGAGATTGAAACCTTTAAACTAGAAAAGTGCACGTTATATAATGTAAATTATTTCACTTGGTCATGTAGTGTATGTTTAATAAGGCATATATGAAGGTCTATGGAGCTTCCTAAATAATGCCATTTCTTTCTAAGTCACTTGAATTACCAATCTTTGCTCTGCCTCAGCAAACCCAAAACACCCTCCTGTGGAGTCAATTCCAACACACAGCAAACCCATAGGACAGAATAGAACTGCCGCATAGCGTGTCCAAGGAGCACCTGGTAGATTCCGACGGCCAGCCTTTTGCTGTGCCTGACATAATTTGTTCAATCTTTCTAAAGTGGTGCTCTTAAAACCCGCTTCTCTTTGTGAGGTGTGCTGCTGCTGTCAGACCCACTTCTGTGGGAACTGTGTTTGGGAGTACCATGCTGATGACATTGTGGCTTTCAAGTGTTTCTTAGTAAGTGCAAACTCCCTACAGCAGCACAGTGTGTAAGCATGTGTGTTTGGTGTCTCTCCTGCCCCTTGTCTTCCATCTTAGCACAGAGCTTGGTGCTCTCGCTGGTTTACGTTGCTGTCCTGAAAAACGTAGTGCTCTCCTCAGTGATGTTTCTGTTTATTCTCCAGATCACTCGTAATGATGGGTTTTGGCCTTCTTGACTGTAAGGAGAATACATTATTTAGCTTCTGTCTTCTAACTCGGAAATCATCGTTGGCTCTGTGATCCCTGAAGAGTCTTGCTCTTTTTGCTTCTTCATTTACAATAGTGTCTCTCCTTCTGTCTACTTTTTAACTTTTCTTTCTAAACTATGACTTTTTTGCTAACCAAAAAGACCCTTGTGGCCCATTCTTGGTAACCCAGTTTTTTAAAATAACGTTTTAATGTAGTTTTGTTGAAAGTATTAGGTGAATTCCAGATTAAAAATAGACTTTTATTGTAGTCATTATTCATTCTGCTGATACCTCTCCTCTGTTTTCCTTAAAAAATACGTGTGTGTGTGTGTGTGTGTGTGTGTGTGTGTGTGTGTGTGTGTGTGTGTGTGTGTGTGTGTGTGTGTGTGTATAGCCAAAAGCACCAACATCTCTTCTCAACCAGGTCAGGACCAGAATCTGAGAGAAATTTTCACTCTTTGTTTTCTGACTGTTAGAACTGGTTTGCAAAATGTTTTTTGTTGTTTCTTTAGTTTTTGCTTTTGCCTTTTGGTGTATTCTGAAGAAAGTTTCATATTTTAAGAAGTGGTCAAATCTATGTCATTTCTTCTATGGTTTCTTTTATGTAAAAATTTTCAGGGTTTTACCTTTCTGGAATTATTGATCTCTTGCTTCAGTTTAAAAATACTTTACAGCTATTGAATAATCCTTTTCCTCCAATGATTTAGAGTTCTGACCTTGACATACACTACGTTCTTAGACTAGGGTCTGTGTCGTAGTGCCTTCCGTTCAGCTGAAGAGCTTGCATTCCCGGTCAGTACACTGTTAGTTGGGCAATACTGGTAAATCCTCCCTCACAACTCTTCTATTGAGATTTCTTTTTCTCTTGGTTTGATACAAATTTCACAGTCACTTTTTATTGAGTTGCAAACTCCTGATAATAATTTCTTAATTAAACTTAGAAAAAACATTATTGTATCTGTCCATCTAGGAATGAGTTTCTATACTTGAATCAAGTTCTCTTCTGTATTCTAAGGTAAAATTTAATCATGTAGGACTCTTGAAGTGTGTTTGTTAGCTTTATTCCAAGTTGTTCTATAGTTTCTGTGCCTTTTATGATTAGAATCTTCCCCCCATCACATTTTCTCATTGCCGTGTAGCAAACTATTACCATTTATGTATTCCTTTTTATTTCCTTTTTCTAGTATCTATACCTCTCAGTTTGGGGAGTCATGTTTCACTGGTCAGTACTTCTAGCACAACACTGAGTAGTCGTGTTGTCTGTTTCCTTTCATCATAGGAATGCTCCTGATATGTCTTTTTAATGCTGAGTCCATTCATTTGTGTTCAGTGTGAGTAATTTGGTGTTAGATAACCCACTCTTGGTTTCTTACTCCTGCCATATGGTGGTAGAGACACACCCCCAGGAAAGCAGTGGTAGCAGAAGTACTTTTGCCATAGTCTGGGAAATGTTGCTGCTGCTGCTGCTGCTGCTGCTGCTGGCTTGGCTTACTCTTAAATTTGTAGAAAATTAAGTGAATTGGGGACTTGGTGATATTTTGAATTTAGCTGTTCATAGGGATGAATCAAAGCTAAATCCTAGGTTTTAGGAAGCTTATGAAGATGAGAAAAACTAGTAAAGAAGTGGGATTTGTTTTCTTTCTCTGGGAGGAGGTGTCTGGGGGTGTAGTCCATGTTCTGTTTGAGATATCTGAGTGGAGATTTCAGGTAAGTAGATTGTTAGGATCTGTTTTGTTCTTCATGAGGGGGATGAGGTGAGAAATGTGCTTTGGAGACAGCACTGAAAAGTGACTAACATTCGTTCATTGATGATACAGTGATCCTCATTTAATAAGACCTGATCCAGGTGAAATACTGTTAAAACACTTTATTTGTTAATCATGTAATCCTGACAACAGTCTGAGGTAAGTACTCATACAATTTCCACTTTACAGCTAAGGAAGCTGAAGCACAGAGAAGTGGAGAATCTTGCCTTTGGTCACACAGCCGTTTATGATAGAGTGGGTTTTAAACCCAAACCATCATACAGAGTCTGTACCCTTAATGACTACATTTAACTGCTTTTCATGGAACATTTTAATTTCAGCAGTTACTGAGCTAAATGCTTTACATCTGATAATATAATTAATGAATCAACCAGATAAAGTATTACTATTCATGTACCCATTTTGCAGCTTTGATCATACAGCAGTTAAGTAGACTTCTCCTCCAAGTACAGGTGCTGGTGTGTTGATTTAGTTTTACCCATTCAGACTGATTGACATCTTAGCACCCTTTATTTCATGACAAAACTCTTCCTCCTGGGCACTGGGCACTGATAGATGACAAACTTTATTCATCTCCTTAAAGAAATGATTCTTAAACACAGTGTGGAAAGCAGAATCACCTATGGTGCCTGAAAATATACATATATTTCTCTTCTTTCTCTAGTGATTTTTCCATTCACCATGTTTTGCTTCTTACCAGTAGTCCTTTGAGAGAAAATGACACAAGTTGGGTCTGATTTCCTTATTAACCCACTGCCGCTGAGTTGATTCCTGCTCATAGCAACCCTATAGGACAGAGTGGAATGGCCGCATAGGACTTCCAAAGCTGTAAATCTTGATAAAAGCAGACTGCCACACCTTTATCACATGGAGCAATTGGTGGGTAACTCCTGACTTTTTGGTTAGCAGCCAAGCACTTATAACTCTTGAGCCACCGGTAAGATGGTTTTCATATTAGCAGTACCCTAACAGTGAGTTAGATTATTTCCTAAGCCTACAACTCCTGGAGGTTGATTCTTTAGGTTTGGGCTATGACTTGAGTACATGTATAATTTAAAAGACCTATATGTTATTCCTGTTGCAGTGGAGAACCAAAATATGAGCAGCCCCTTAAGGCAAGCTAAATGTGACCCACAGTGTAAGCAACTCCCTAGAGACCATCTAAATGCAAACATCTTTAGCAGGTTCATATCTGAGAAATTTCTAACTACTAGATTTTTAAACTAAAGGGAAATATGAATATAGGGAATATCTGAACACTAACTGCCCAACTTCTAATAAAATAATTTGATATAATGTGTAGCAGTTAGTCTGAGATTATAGGATATCACTGGTTAATACAGTTCTTCAGTGCCAGCAGTTGCAGTTTTTATTATAATAAGTTTAATTTTCAGTGTATCAGGTAATGTATAATGTTCTCTTGATAAATGTAGTTATAAATATTTATGAGGGAGAATGGGAAGTACTGAAAATATTCTTATTTGTATTGTATTTCAGGTTGAATATTGGACACTAATGAAATTGATATAGAATGGAAAAGGCTTTAGAACTCTTGTACTCTTGTTATAATATCCAAAACAGTTATGTGAAAAAGCTGTTCTAGGAAAGGAAAGAGGTAAAAAAGATTATGAGTAGGTTTATTCCTAATAGTAGATTTATTCATCCAGTTTGGCCTGTTCACTTATCCCTACCCATTCTTTACATTCCAAGCCCTTTTTTCCCACATCAAACTTCTGCGCCTGGGCTGTGCCACTATCCTAATGCGTGAACCACCCAGTCCTCCCTGATTCCAGGATTCTTTGACTTGCAGTTAAGGTAGCAGTTAGATAATTCAGCAGGTATTTATTGAGGGGCTGTTCTGTTCCAGGCACTACTCTGGGCTCTTAAGATAACATCAATGCAGCCTTTTCCATTTTTATGTGGAATTACTCAGTATGGAAAAATAGTGAGGTGGAGATAACCAGTGCCCTTGTAATCAAGTATCATATCTTATCACCATTGAAAAACCACAGACATTTATAGTAAATTCATTGGTTTTCTTAAATTTTTAGTATCACTTTGAAAATGACTAATACTTTATGAAGTGTTGTACTTCTCCTTTATTCTAGATATAAACCACAATACTTCAGGATCCCATTATGAAAATTCCCAGCGTGGTCCTGTGTCTTCTACGAGTGACTCTAGCACAAACTGTAAGAATGCTATTGTAAACGACTCCTCTGAAAAAGAAGCATGGCCCTCAAACCCTGGCAGTGATCCTGAGTTGGCCTCAGAATGTATGGATGCTGATTCTGCCTCCAGTTCTGAGTCAGAGAGAAACATCACTATCATGGCTTCAGGAAGCACAGGTGGTGAAAAAGATGGTCTTCGGAATAGCACTGGACTAGGTTCCCAGAACAAGTTTGTGGTTGGTGGCAACAGCAATAATGTGGGTCATGGAAGTAGTACTGGGCCGTGGGGTTTTTCCCACGGAGCCATAATAAGCACATGTCAGGTCTCTGTGGATACTCCTGAAAGCAAATCAGAAAGTAGCAACAATAGAGTGAATGCTTGGGGCACTGTAAGTTCTTCATCAAATGGAGGGTTAAATCCAAGCACTTTGAATTCAGCTAGCAACCATGGTGCCTGGCCGGGATTAGAGAATAGTGGACTTGCCCTAAAAGGGCCTGTAGGGAGTGGTAGTGCTGGCATCAATATTCAGTGCAGTACCATAGGCCAGATGTCTAACAATCAGAGTATGAACTCTAAAGTGGGTGGTTCTTCTACCCATGGTACCTGGGGAAGCCTTCAGGAAACTTGTGAATCTGAAGTAAGTGGTACACAGAAGGTTTCATTCAGTGGTCAACCTCAGAATATTACCACTGAAATGACTGGACCAAATAACACTACTAACTTTATGACCTCTAGTTTACCAAACTCCGGTTCAGTACAGAATGATGAACTGCCTAGTAATCCAGGGGCCTGGCGTGTGAGCACAATGAATCATCCTCAGTTACAGGCCCCATCAGTTATGAATGGCACTTCCATTTCTCACCTAAGCAATGGCGAGTCAAAGAATGGAGGCTCTTATGGTACTACATGGGGTGCCTATGGTTCTAATTACTCTGCAGACAAAGGTTCTGGCCCTAATGGCCAAGCTAATGGTGACACTGTGAATGCAACTCTAATGCAGCCTGGCATAAATGGGCCTATGGGCACTAACTTTCAAGTTAACACAAACAAAGGAGGAGGTGTGTGGGAGTCTGGGGCCGCGAATTCCCAGAGTGCATCATGGGGAAATGGAAATGGTGCAAATTCTGGAGGAAGTCGAAGAGGATGGGGAACCCCTGCACAAAACACTGGCACTAATGTACCCAGCATAGAGTGGAGCAAACTGCCTAGCAATCAGCATTCCAATGACAGTGCAAACGGCAATGGTAAGCAGTTTACAAATGGATGGAAATCTACTGAGGAAGAGGATCAGGGTTCTGCCATATCTCAGACAAATGAGCAAAACAGTGTGTGGGCCAAAACAGGGGGTACAGTGGAGAGTGAAGGTAGCACAGAAAGCACTGGACGCCTCGAGGAAAAAGTAACTGGTGAGAGTCAGAATAGAGATAGAAGAAAAATAGATCAGCACACATTACTCCAAAGCATTGTAAACAGAACTGACTTAGATCCACGTGTCCTATCCAACTCTGGTTGGGGACAGACTCCTATTAAGCAGAATACTGCCTGGGATACCGAGACATCACCTAGGGGGGAAAGAAAGACTGACAATGGGACAGAGGCCTGGGGAAGCTCTGCAACACAGACTTTTAACTCAGGGGCGTGTGTAGATAAGACTAGCCCTAACAGTACTGATACCTCATCTGTATCAGGGTGGGGAGATCCCAAACCTGCTCTGAGGTGGGGAGATTCCAAAGGCTCAAACTGCCAGGGGGGATGGGACGACGATTCTGCTGCTACAGGAATGGTCAAGAGCAATCAGTGGGGAAATTGCAAAGAGGAGAAGTCTGCGTGGAATGATTCGCAAAAGAGCAAACAGGGATGGGGTGATGGACAGAAATCAAACCAAGGGTGGTCTGTCTCTGCCAGTGATAACTGGGGAGAAACTTCAAGGAGCAACCACTGGGGTGAAGCTAATAAGAAATCCAGCTCAGGAGGCAGTGACAGTGACAGGTCCGTTTCTGGTTGGAATGAACTTGGTAAAACTAGTTCTTTTACTTGGGGAAATAACATAAATCCAAATAATTCATCAGGATGGGATGAATCCTCTCAATCTAATCCTTCCCAGGGATGGGGTGACCCTCCAAAGTCGAATCAGTCTCTAGGATGGGGAGATTCGTCAAAGCCAGTCAGTTCTCCCGACTGGAACAAGCAACAAGACATTGTCGGGTCTTGGGGAATCCCACCAGCTACGGGCAAACCTCCTGGCACAGGCTGGCTAGGGGGACCGATACCAGCCCCAACGAAAGAAGAAGAGCCCACAGGCTGGGAGGAGCCTTCCCCAGAATCCATACGTCGCAAAATGGAGATTGATGATGGAACTTCCGCTTGGGGAGACCCGAGCAAATACAACTACAAAAATGTGAACATGTGGAACAAAAACATCCCAAATGGCAACAGCCGTTCAGACCAGCAAGCACAGGTACATCAGCTGCTACCATCTGCAAGTGCCATCTCAAACAAAGAGGCAAGCAGTGGTTCTGGTAAGTTTTCGTTTTGTGGACCCTTAACAGGATTCAAAATAACTTCACAGTATTCTGAAAGTAGGCCTGGTTTCAGGTTATATTATTATAAGATCTGTTTGGTGAACTATTTGAATGTATACACTGGGGTCTTTTTTAATCTTAACCCTGAGAAACTCTGGGAAAATTTTAAGGAATGTATTTACCACCAGGGAACAGGGCTCCTCTTTTGGTGATGTTGGCTGTGAGTCCTGCAGGCTCGGTTCTCTGTTAAGAATTGGATAAGTGGTGTCAAGAGGGAATGCTATACATGTTTCTTAGTTCTGAGTCAGGCCATTACTGTTTGGTTTTATTAGTTGACACACATATCTCCACAAATAAATACCTAAGTATATCCCAAACCAAAATCCTGCTGCCATTGGTTCCAGTTCATAGCAACCCTGTAGGATAGAGTAGAACTGCCTCGTAGCATTTCCAAGGCCGTAGATCTTTATGGACACAGGTTGTGCTATCTGTCTCTTGCAGTGTGGCTGGAGGTGTCAGACTGCCATCATTTTGGTTAGCAGTTGAGCACTTAACCACTGTGCCATCAGGTCTCCTATCTTAAGTACCAGAAAAAAAAAAACCCAAACCAAACCTATTGCTGTCAAGTTGATTCCAACTCATAGTGGCTGTAGAAGACAGACATAGGGTTTCCAAGGAGCATCCAGTGGATTTGAACTGCTGATTTTAGGTTAGCCGTGGTAGCACTTAACCACTCTGCCACCAGGGTTTCCCCAACAGTGACAGTACTTTTTAAATACTAGACGCTATATTTGGCCATAAGGAGCCTTGGTCACATGGTGGTTGAGCGCTCGGCTGCTGACTGAAACGTCGGTGGCTCGTACATCCAGTTACTCTGCAGGAGAAAAGACATGGCTTGGCAATCTGCTCCCGTAAAGCTGGCAGCCTGTGAAACCCTGTAGACGGCTCTGCTCTGTCCTGTGGGGTCTCTGAGCCAGAATTGACTTGACAGTGTACAACAACATACCTGGCCATAGAAGAGATTTATACCACATAGATGTGTGTGTACACCAGTCAAGAAGGTTATTAGAATGCATGGTCTGTTGTTAATTGAGCTTTTCTTAGTAACAGTTGCATTGGACATGAAGAGAAGTGTTTTTGTGAACTAACTTTAGCACTTCAGTTTAAAAACAAGTCTGAATGTACTTTTCTTTGTTACTTTAGGTTTAATTCATAGAAGAAACAAGTATGTATCTAAACAAGAAGCCCATTTATTTTGGCTCTTAAAAACAAAATAATGTTGATGGCTTTGATTTTCTTTTCTTTGGACAACTTCAGGTTTTTTTTTAGAAACTTTGTTCAACTGTATAAAATGTAAAAGTAGAATGTTTACCCACTGTTATTATTATAGTTAATTGATCTTCAGTAAGGGATTTTGAAAGATTATATTTATGGTAAAAATTTTACATATACATAATTATCCACCTTGATCACCTGCTTTAGTTTGCTACGTTAGGCTCAGAATGACTTGACTGTTTCTAGGAAGTAAATTCATCCTCAAAGGAGGATGACTTGCCATAATTTGGTGTTATTAGGCTCAGAGGGCAGCTGTGAAAGAAGAGATGGGGGAAAAAAATAGTCACAACATATAGTTAGGTTATAGTAATGGTAAATGGTTTGTCTTCCTTAAATAAAACAGATGCCATCTTTTTTGCCTTTCACAACATCGTGATTTCATTGCATAAACATGAAAGTCTTCCTTCTTTGTTCCCTAAAAATTCTGTACTGTCCCACCTTCTCCTGCATCTCTCTACCATATGCTGATGATTTCTTTTCCTACACTTCCTAAAGGCTGGGGTGAGCCCTGGGGGGAGCCATCTACTCCAGCTACAACTGTGGATAATGGTACTGCAGCATGGGGTAAACCCGTAGACAGTGGTCCCAGCTGGGGGGAACCCATTACTGCGGCGTCCAGTACATCCACATGGGGCTCCAGCTCTGTTGGTCCACAGGCGTTAAGCAAGTCTGGTAAGTTGCTGATAATCCCTGCTCGCTTTTTTGTAGTCGTGGGTCGCAGTCATTATTATAGTTAGGTAACATGATATCGTGGATACATTGATAATGTATGCATGTAATACAGCATACTAGATTTGGCATTTGGCATTTTGGATTTGTAAGTTTGCTCTTTTTTCTGACTTTTTCTGTCTTTGTCTTAGACCTGTAACTGCTAACCCTGGTGGTGTATTTGTTAAGTGCTGCGTCTGCTAACAAGATCAGCAGTTCAAATCTGCCAGGCTCTCTTTGAAAACTCTGTGGGGCAGTCCTACTCTGTCTGCAGGATCACTCTGAGTCAGAATTGATGCAACGGCAGTGGGCTTTTTCTTTCTTTTTTTTGTAACTTAATGATTTGGATGTACTTCATTAAATCTAAATTATGTTGTAATAAATTACATTATCCAGAAAAAGTAACTTTTGTGCCATTCAGCCTGAGAGGCTGTCTAGCACAGCCATGGAGCTACATAGCCATTCAGGTTCCAAGTAATTCTCTGAAAATTATACAGAAATAATATTCCAGTCAGCATTGTCACGGTCTTGTAGGATGTGTTTGGAATACCTCCTAGAAGTAAGATCTTTCTGCTTGTGACTTCCATACTCTTAGGCTACCTCTTTAAAAATGTATATCAAAATTCTTTTAAATGCCATCTGACTTTTCTGCCCTTTATGTCATGGTGCAAAGTGTTAGTAAGTAAAAATAAGAAAGCCACCATTGTCCGTGTTTGGGACATGGACTCCCTCTGGGAAAAGTGTTAATGAATTTTTTAGTTAAGGGTAAACTCTGTTTAATTGGAGCTTTAAACTTAATATAAAACACATATTCCTACTATACAGTTTGGGGTTTTTTGAGCCCCATCTCCATCCCTTTTTAATTCTTTCCTCCAGAAAGAACCACTTGATTAAAGCAGGTGTCCCTTTTTGTATTGTAAATTCACAAACAGGGCCAAAATCTATGCAAGACGGCTGGTGTGGTGACGACATCCAGCTGCCTGGGAGTCGCCCCACCGGCTGGGAGGAGGAGGAGGACGTCGAGATTGGAATGTGGAACAGTAACTCATCTCAAGAGCTAAACTCGTCTTTAAATTGGCCGCCGTACACCAAGAAAATGTCATCGAAGGTAAACACTCCAAGGGCAAGGCCCTTGAAGCTGTGAGCTCCACAGGTAGTTTACCCCAGAACATGAACATCTGCCTGCCCGTGGAGGGCAGTCAGGATGTAGTCCAGGCAGTCCCCAGCTTAGTGTAGCCTCTGCTGTGGGCAGCCACCTAGCAAAACGTGAGATCACAGGAACTTCCTTTCTCCCCACTGCTACAGCTTGGGATTTCCCTCCTCCTCCCCTCCACCTGTGCTGCCTGGGACAGCCCCTTACCTACGGGGGGTGCCTGCAGTGCTGAGGACGAAGAGAAGGGCAAATCGCCGTGTGGACTTTTTCCATCCCATTGCCAGTTCATCTCCCATTCCACCTCCTCATCCAAAATCCCCCTCCCCTTTACCCTGAGTTGCCATCCTCCTCAGTCATTCCTCACCTTTGTCCCTTCCTATCCCAGAGGTCCTGTGACAGAGATCCCTAGATTGGCTGAGTTTGATTTTAGTTTGGTATGTGGACAAATCCTATTCCCAAATCTGGCTATACATCGGAATCATACGGCATTTGCTAAAATTACTTCTTGTATCCCAGGCTACTGAAGTTTTGGAAATTGGATCCAGTCTCTTGTCCTAAACAGGCTCCCCAAATGTTTCTTATGCAGAGCCAGAATTGGGAACCACTGGTATAATAGAGTCATTTTTCAAAACCGTAGCCCAGTTTGCCTCTCCCCTCCCTGTTTGAGAGTAATTGCGTTCTGAAGAACCTTAGAAGTAAGATATGCAGTGGATAACTGTATTAGCTGTCTGCCAAGGTTCCTCCTTTTTAATCCTGGGATTCTAGGTCTAGGACCTGCCATCTTCATTTTTTAATTTTTCATTTGGCTGAAGTTGCCTATTGCCTTGCGTTGTAACTTATGAAATGCATTTACGTATTTTACATATCATTTAATCCTCCTGAGATAGGATATGTATGAGGAGGCTGAGACTGGAAAAGGTGGTGACTTGCCCACAGTTGCATACCTAGTAAATGATAGAACAGGGACTTCAGTTTAGGTCTTCCAGTTCCAACCCTGTGTACTTCCCACTGGACCATGCTGTTTTGTGACTTTGTCTTTCCTTACAGGGTCTGAGTGGCAAAAAAAGGAGAAGGGAAAGGGTGTGTAGCCTTTTTACTCTTTCTCCTTTGTTTCTACTAGTAAAAATCTTTAGAAAGCAACTGCAAACATATATTTAGCCTCTGCTGTGTGCCAGGTACTGTGCTTGGTGCTGGGGATCCACAACTACTAAGACAGGAGCTATGCCTTCAGGAGCGCGCAGTCTAGTCTGGGGCGGTAGGAGAGCTTCATGCGAGTGTCAGCGTGAATTTGAAGGATGCTTAGGGGTGGTATGGGATAAGGAAATAGTGATTTCAGCATAACTCAAATAGGGACTTTCTAGAAAGAAGCAGTGAGAAATCTGACTCAGTTAAAGGGCAGATTGTAAAATGCCTTCAATACCATTTCAAAGATTGTGAGCTTAATTCTGTATAAAGTGGCAAGGGACACTAGTTTTTGCTTGGTGGTTAAATTTTTTAAAGAAAATTAATCAATGATAGCATAAGAGATAAATTGGAGCAAAGGAGAGACCAGAGTTAGGTGTCTCAGACAGGAAGCCTCTGTGTAAATTCAAGTTAGAAAGGAATGCTGAACTGAGGAGAGGCGATGGATATACAGTGGAAGGGACTGATTGGATAGACATTTCAGACTAGAAGGGACAGAAGGACTTAGTGAGTAGTTAGACATGGCAGTGGAAGTAAAAGGAAAAGGATTCAAAGACAACTTCAGAAACCATGGAAAGGGTTGGGTGCTTGCTTCAGAGACATGCTTTTAGGGGGTGAACAATGAAGCTCTGTTTTGTTCTACAGTCAGAAGGAATGGGTATTAGCAATGGGAAAAGGAGGCTACGGCCACAGGCTGAGAGTGATCCTGTAATCTTCACAGAAGTGGGAGACCCTGGTCCTTAAGGTTGACAGCCTCCCTGTCCACCACACTGCTAATGCAGACCCTTCATTCTCAGCTCACGGCTCAGGGTTGTTCCCGTGCCGCTGGTAGCGTAGCACGCCACAGGAAGCCAACACGAGTGGGAGGAGTCCCAACTCTGCCTGCTACTTGGCAACGTGAATTCATGATTTAAAGTGGTTCTTCATATAGAAATATATGGTGGTTTCTCAGTGTAGTGTGTACCATATAATTGAATGAGGGATTAAATTGGTTAGAATGGTGAGAACCTAATGACCAGTTTCACTTTGTTTTGGTGTGAAAATTTCAAAAATTCACATTATAAATAATCCATTAGAATACAGTCCACTCGTAAGTGGAGAACCATCAATTAAATCTGTTCCCCATTACCCAGAGGCCCTGTTTTTCTTTTGGTGGGTCACTGAGGCCCTTTGCTTCTGTCTCTTCCTTCTGACTGCTTGCCTTTAGAGATTTCTCTGTACATTACAGCTATACCAGAGGACTGGAGCAAAGGAAGTTGAAAATAAAATGAGTTGATTTTTAATTGTTACAACTCTGATAAAAGTTGGTTGGAGGAGAAATTATTGACTAAAAATGAGAATTGGGAATAGTCATAAAGTTTTATTAATCCATCACTATAACCAGATAAATAGAGATGGCCATGGCATCTTTTCTACTCTTTTATCTTACAAAGGGAATGATGAAAGGTGGAAACAAACAAGAAGAAACATGGATAAATCCATTTGTAAAACAGTTTTCCAATATCAGTTTTTCGGTAAGTAGGTTTGACTCCCCCTCCTCTTTTAGTAGTGGTCTGTACATTTATCTTAATATCGTTTTTGTTTTGTTTCCTTAACAAATATTCTTTGTCTTTAAGTGCTTTTGAATGTTGTTGAAATTAGAGGGAAAACTAGCCTTCAAGCATTCTTTATTTTTATGTTTGGGGCATCAAATAGCTAAAAACATTGATCACATACATATATTTTATCATCAGGCCATGAAAAATCTGTATGGTTTTCTAGATTTTGCAAATAGTCAGATAAAGTTCTTTGTTACTTGTTTTCATTGCTAAATTAAGTTCTACTGACATGCTTTTTCTTACTTCAGAGAGACTCACCAGAAGAAAATGTACAGAGCAATAAGATGGACCTTTCTGGAGGTAAGATGAAAAAAATTAGTTTGAGTTTATAGTCACCTGATGAGGAAGCTTATCAGCGATGTGCTGCCACTTAAAAAACAATTAACACTGTCCCAGACCAGAAGAGAGGAGACGTGGGCTCCTATTGAAGTAGCCCTGCCCTCTCCAGCATATACTGAAGCACTGTGATTAAATTAGGTGAGCTATCTTTGAAACTGCAGATCACTGTGCAGTTAGGTAGTGGTGATATTAGTCTTGTAGTCACCTCAGATAGAACAACAAAACAACACCTTGCCATGGAGTCGATTCTGACTCATAGTGACCCTCAGATGTAGTCATGTCAGAAGTGAATTATCCAGGTTCAGAGGTAGTCTTCTTGGTGCAGGGAACAGCATGTGCAAAGACCTGGATACATGTCAGAGACATCCAAAGCTATGCTGAAGATATTGCTGGTAGTTGCATATAATGGGACCAAAACTGCTAGAAATGCTAGAAGACTGGGTAGTTGTTAAATTTTGAGGTGGTGAGGGGTTAGGCCTTTATTCTGGAAGCAATGGGAAGACATTAAGGGACGTTAAACTGGGGAATGGCATGGTTTGAATTGGAAAAATATTCTAGGTTATAGATTGAAAATAATTTTAGGAGAAAACACATTGGCAGCAGAAGACGCACAAAAAGAGACTAAAAGTAGCAAAACCAGGTAGAGATTTGTTTCAGTAGCCAGTGAGAAGTTTCAGAGGCTAACCTAAGACTGTAGGTTAAGAGCCGGGTTCACTGGAGATGAAGGAATGAAACTCCACCAAAGCTGGGGAGCAGCTGGAAGGAGGTTGTTAAGGGAGATGAGGAAGAAGATGATGAAGAGTGCCTCCTGGCTTTTTTGCCTCCAAAGTTCAGCAGATGTAGCGCTGTTGTATTTGTGAGTCCGTTCAGGAGAGAGAAACGACACCATAATTTGAACAGGCAAAGTGTAGTACAAAGAATTGCTCACTCTAACAATGACTGGCTAGTAAGAGAACACTAAAGAATGTGTGAAAAGTAGATTACAAGGGGAAGTCATGCATCCTAGGACTGAAATAGTGCACCCAGTGCTGAGCCTTCGTGCCACCGCCATGCCACCATGGCGCTGTGCATGGCATAGAAGTCACTGTGGTGCCACTCCAGCAGAACTGCGGTAAACCCACCCTGTAGATTACTGATGAAAGCAGTTACAAGGGGATGTCTCAGCAGGCAATCTGCTGTACAACCAGAGGACCTGCTGATGGAGGAAGCTGCTGGCCACTAGATGAGCCTGGTGCTGGAAAGGCACCTATGCTGCATTGGAAAACACAGTGGAGCCAGGAAAAAAAAAAAAGAAAAAACTTTTCCTTCTGCAGTACCCCTGCAGTGCCCTCTGCTGACAGGGTTTTGGTGCTAGCTGGTGTCGAAAACTAAAACACCCAGAACCATTTCCACAGAGCAGTTGAAAAGAATGAATTTGGAGCCAAGAGGCAGTAGATCAGCATGGGCCTGGTTCAGCCCTCCCCCTGTGACCACTGAGCTTCCCTGTGCACTTTCTGCATACAGTGAAGAGTCATCAGTAAGCTGTTTTGTGTGTCAGTCCACCCAGCCATTTTCAGCTGGAGGAATATATAAAAAGTCCAGTTAATTGCACAAGTAGGCACCCATTGTTGCACTTCTTCGCTGTGAAATGAGCACCTTAGCTGGCCACAGTGTTGTGAGGGGTGTCATGACACGGCGCGAGTATCCTTTAAGACCATGCGTTGGAGTCCGGGCTGAAACTGTGTGGCCAGGGAGGACTATCCATATCCAGAATACATGTCTGTTTCTGTCGGGACAAATTGCTGCCACCTCTGTGGCTGCCTGAGAAGTTGCTGAGGTGCCATACTAGTGGAGCTCGCTGTAAATCTGTCCTTTATGACTTTGGGAAAAGCCATTTGTGGGCAGTTGGCTCACTAGGGAAAACTCATCTACTAAACTGCTTGGAAGTTCTGAGGCAGTGCTAGGAGAAGCTACTGGCCACTGAGTACTGCAGGAGCAAGGCACCGGAGAGGCAATGAGTGCTGCCTGAAGTCTGCCGAGTAAACACATTGGAACCAAGAGGCAAAAACTTTTCCTCCTTCAGTGTTTCTCCAGAGTCCTCTAGTGACAGAGCCTCAGCATCAGCTGGCACGGGAAAAAAATGTGTAAAGAGCACAGATGTGTTTTCACAGAACTGTCAAAAGTTGTGAGCTAGGAGGTGAGAGATAATAATAACTGGCACAGCCGTTATTTGCAATAAGAAATATAAAGAAACTAAATTTGAAGTGGCTATGCAAACTATTATATTCTTGTATCCACTAAGCAATAGAAAATCTGGATATGGAACTGAGGAGAGAGAGGGCTGGAGATAGTGTGTAGTTAAACATGGATGCTAGTAAGTTTGACGGGGGTAATGAACTGAAGTCAAAATCTTGGGGAAATGGTGACATTTAAGGAAAGATTGCAGGAAATGGGACAAGTTAGAATAGAAGGGAGCAGTTTTGCAGAAGCCAAGCAGGCACAGAATTTTGAAAACAGAATGGTTGTCAGCGATTGAATTTGACTATTGGGGCTAAGGCAGTGAAGTCATTGGTAGCCTTAGCCAGAAGCCTTATAAGAGGACTGGTAAGCTAAAGGAGGTTGCCACATTTGTCATTCTGACACTTTACCAAAGATGCAGAGTGTTGAGGGACATTTGTGAAGAAGATGTAGCATGCTGTTCTTTTTTTAAAAAAGATATTAAGATATTCAGAAATAATGTAGACTAGCAACAGGTTGGAAACCTAGGTCAGCAGTCCAGATCCACTAGGTGCTCCTTGGAATATGTGAGGCAGTTCTACTCTGCCCTGTAGGGTTGCTATGAATTGGAATCTGCTCAGTTGCAATGTGTGCATTTGTGTATCAACAGATTAGACTTGGTTCAGGAGGAAGACTTTACTGGATTTGGTTACATGTTTGGATGTGGGGAGAGGGAAAAAGTTCAAGATAACTGGCTTGTGTCTATCAGAGAGAGAGAACAGAGGAGGTGGCTGCAGAAGGGTCATTGATATTCAAAGGAGGGCTTTTACAGGTGCTGAAAGATAGCTTATTTAGATACCTGGCTCACAGGAACAATTGTGCAAGAAATTAAAGGCATTTTGTGTGTCTATTTTAAGAACATTTTCCTTTGCTTTAAGGAATTACAAAAGATCCTATTGCTATGAAGTTGTGTAAGTGATGTAGACAAACAACATTCTCTCAAAGGAAGTTAAGTACAAATAAAACCAAACCAACCCACTGCCATCGAGTCAATTCCAACTCTTGGTGACCCTGTTGGACAGAGTAGAACAATCCCATAGAGTTTCCAAGAAGCGCCTGGCGGATTTGAACTGCCCGTAACCACTATGCCGCCAGGGCTTCCTAAGTCAAAGAGAGGTGGTATATTGATGCATCGTACCGTTACTCACCTTTGCTTCATGCCTTTCCACTTGCCTGGAAAAGATAGCACACTGTGGTGAGCGGCAGACATCTCAAAAAAACAGCAGTTGCAAAGCAATATGAGATAGGAAGATTGGGAAAATGTGAAGGATGGGGAGATCGAACAAGGATGCTTTCTGAAGATGAAAACCAGGCTTTTAAACTTTGTGACTGCAAAAATGAAGCTGCAGCTTTTAAGTTCTGTAGAGGATCAGACCTGATTGGAAGTACTGTGTGCTTGGTTTCGCCTGTTATATAAGAGGCAATGGGGCATTTGAGTGGATGTGCTTAGGAGCAATTAAAAATATGGGAGTGAACTCAGGAGTGAAATCAAAGCTGGATAATTGTATGTGAAGGTCACTTGAATGGAGGTGTCTATTAATATCTTAATAATGAATGAAGTCTCTAAGGGAAGTGAGTTTATAGAGACTGTGAAAAGACTAAGATACTGATTGAGGCTTGGTAGAGCCGAGGAAATGTGATTATGAAATGCAGGTGCCTTGTCAAGGCAGAAGTCGTTTCATTTTGGAAAGTGAATGTTTCGCTTTCTACTGTAAGTTTATCTGAAACCAATTAGTTTGTTGTTGTGCCTTTTTAGGAATGTTACAAGACAAACGAATGGAGATAGATAAACATAGCCTAAATATTGGTGATTACAATCGAGCGGTCGGGAAAGGCCCTGGTTCTCGGCCTCAGATTTCCAAAGAGTCTTCCATGGAGCGCAGTCCTTATTTTGATAAGGTATGTTTTGCTTGTTTTTTGCCTCGCATGGCTAATAAACCAATAGATTCAATAGTATAATTTTCACATTACTGTTTCAGAGCATTTTATCTAATATAAAGTGTTACTGTATTTGTAGTTTGTTGTTCTTTTTATGTCTCAGTTTAACCCAGTAACTGCATTTGTATTTTCTTCTTAATTCCCTAAAATATGTTTGGTTCTTTTTATGTACTCTAGAATTAACACTAATCTGATCTCTTCTGTTTTCTGCCTGTTTCCTGTTGATGCTGGAATGTCATGTGACTTCTCTTCTGTTCCTGCAATGATTTCTCCCTTCCACTTGCTTGCTTGGCTGGTGTTGCACATCTTTCTGTCTGTCCAATCAGGATGGCATTGTAGCAGATGAATCCCAAAACATGCAGTTTATGTCCAGTCAAAGCATGAAGCTTCCCCCTTCAAATAGTGCACTACCTAACCAGGCCCTTGGCTCCATAGCAGGGCTGGGTATGCAAAACTTGAATTCTGTTAGACAGGTAAGTCCACATGAGTATTTTAGGCTCTCTATTGAATTATGTAAATAATAAGATTGCTTTTATGTACTTCCTGTGTTTGAATCACCAATACCATGTGGTAAGGAGATACTTGTCTCTGAGGAAACTCACTGCTGTTTTTGTTGTATGTTTGTGTTTGTAGAATGGCAATCCCAGTATGTTTGGTGTTGGAAACACAGCAGCACAACCCCGGGGCATGCCGCAGCCTCCAGCACAACCTCTTAGTTCATCTCAGCCTAATCTCCGTGCTCAAGTGCCTCCTCCATTACTCTCCCCTCAGGTAAAAGGACTTCCTGGTATATTCTCTTCTGTTTATCTGGAAAAGAACCTTGAATAATTTGTACTTGAATGAGGTGACTGGTTGATTACCGTGTGTGTTGGCATCTTACTACAAAAGGGTGTAGGAAGGATGAAGAGGTAATGTAAATGAAAACTTTTACCGTTCTCTTCATTAAAACATCTTGGGAAGAGGATGACAGCAGAGTAAAATTGACTGGTTTAAACTTGATCTTGTCATGCTTTACATAACCCATGAAGATACATGTAAACAATAAATCAGTAAAACAAAGAATGTCAGGTAGCCCATAAATTGTTCTGTTGGTAATTTAAAGCACAGTACCTTTGCCTAGTTTGTTACTTCATCACTGCTATTAACTTACCATTTTTAAGGTTCCAGTTTCATTGCTGAAGTATGCACCAAACAACGGTGGCCTGAACCCGCTCTTTGGCCCTCAACAGGTAGCCATGCTGAACCAGCTATCCCAACTAAACCAGCTTTCTCAGATCTCCCAGTTACAGGTAAGCACACATTTACTGACTGTCTGCTGTATGGTACACATTAGGCTCTGTGCAAGAAGTACTGCAGTGAAGCAAACAGGTGTAGTTGTGGTCCTCGTAGAGCTTGCGGTCTGCTTGCAAAGACAAACACTAAACACGTATGAGGCGTGTCTCAAAGATGTGCAGGATACTGTGAGAAGGGGCCCAGCCAGGTGTGGGGTGGTAGGGGTAAGTTTCCCTGATGATGTGAACCATGAGATTAAACAAAAACTGAATTTTAACAAAAGGGCTAGAGATCAGCGAATCCGCGGGTAAGATTATCCCAGATGAGACAGGAGATGAGGCCGTGGGCTGCAGGAAGCCCTGCTTTTGTAGGTCAGCCTGCTGTAGTTGTTCTGAAGCGCCTGCAGGTACACACGGTGTGCTGATGACAGCCTCCTTGCCATCCTTCCCCAGCGATTGTTAGCGCAGCAGCAGCAAAGGGCGCAGAGTCAGAGAAGCGTGCCTTCTGGTAACCGGCAGCAGCAAGACCAGCAGGTGGGTCAGCTCTTCACTTGCTCTGCTCTTTTTGTTTTATTAAATTCACCTCATATCAGTTTTGGTATAACAAGGAACTTAAAATATCTGATTAAAATAATAATTGAATATATCATTTGTTAAGTATGTTCTTTGCCTGGAAGTTGAATTAACTAGTATTCTGTGATTGTTCACATTCCTGTAAAAAGGGCATGAATTCAGAAGTGAAGGATAGTGTATTTGCAAAGACTTTTTTCCAATCATTTTTTACTATTACTTTTCCCCAGGGTCGACCTCTTAGTGTGCAGCAGCAAATAATGCAGCAGTCTCGTCAACTTGATCCAAACCTGTTGGTGAAGCAACCGACTCCGCCATCTCAGCAGCAGTCACTCCATCAGCCAGCTATGAAGTCGTTCCTTGAAAATGTCATGCCCCACACTACACCTGAGCTGCAAAAAGGGCCATCACCAATAAATGCTTTCAGCAACTTCCCTATAGGTAGGTTTGTGCTTCGCCAAGGCATTTGAACAGTGCGTGGGTATCTTATCTCTGCATCCTTCTCTCTTGCCTTGACAGTTCTGTTTCCAGTGTGAAAGCTACATTAGCTATTCCCTCACTGAGCATTGCCTAGGCCTCTTAAGGTTAGACCATCATTGTGTTTCAGGGAAGGTCTGTCTCTGCTCAAGAAAATCATACTTTTTCAAAATTCCACACTCATTGTAAGTGGGTTAAAATAAAGGAAACATTTCTTTTTTCAATCTCATATGTCTTAGTTATAGACTATGAAGGGGAGGGAAAGACTTCAGTTGTTAGAAACAGCATGCCAGAGAAATTTTGAGCAGCAGTGCTTTGGGAAAACAACTAGAAAAGGTCATGTTTGTAGGATTGCCTTTATATGCAGCAGCTTCTGCTTTCCTTCCTTTACTGTGTATATGGCTTTTATTCACTTCTCCAGTGGAAATTGCAGTCTTGTATATTTTCTACTTCCTTAGGTCTCTTGTTGTGCCCTTGATTGTTCACACACTGCCTTTTTTATTTTCCTTCCTTTTTCCTTTGCATTGGTTTCTTATAAACATATGTTGGTTACTAGCTCAATCATCTTGAAGACTATAACCATTCTAGGCAGTGGGTAGAGGTTGGGGCCTGCAGTCCCCCCAACTGGTGTTTTACTCTGTAGCTGAGCTGGTACATAATTTGACTCTCCATAGTCTTACCATGTGCTCTTAGCCAAGACATAAGTTGCACTTTGAAGCTTTGGGCTTGTTAGCAATCTCTGTACTTGACATTTCCTTAAGTAATTTCTTTCTTAGTTACCATTGCAAGTAGATACCATCAGAAAGTATCAGGTGGTAACCAGGTGATCCCAGAGACAGCAGGCATGTAGTAAAGGCGTTCCCAGATGCAGTGAGAGATTTTGGTCTCGTTGGTGTAGGGGAGTACCTGTCATTGTTAGACTGTGCGCACCTGACATATAAATTGAGCCAAATGGGAAGATAAGTTTCCAAAAAAGGATTTTCTGTCCTGGCTGGTTTTTCAGCCATAGATACTTCTTCCTAATTAAGACAGTTTGCTTAACCCATGCAAATACCAGTATAATTGCCAAAATCAGATTTTCAGTGAAATTGTATTGGAACATGGCCATGACCATTCATTAACATACTGTCTGTAGCTTTTTTTGCCCTACAGGGGCAGAGTTGTGTAGTTGCAGCCGTGACCTTATGGTCCACAAAGTGTGTAATGTATTTCCTATCTAACCCTTTACATAAGTTTTGCAAGCCTTAATCTAATTGAGCAGCCAGACAGCGCATATTTGATTACTCTTCACGGATACTGGGATGATAGCAGAGAATTCATGTTATTAAAACTTTTCAGTTAGAAAGAGTTAATATCACATAAACTCTCATCAGAACCATGAATTTAAAACCATTTGTTCTGAAGGTTTAGGACATCTAAGAACCACCCAGTGTGGTTTAAACATACATATTTCATTCCAGTTGGAAAGTCTCTATGATTTTTTTTACAAAGACATCCTGGTATTTATGGTCCCTAGGTCCCACTTTATGAAACATTAACTTAATGGTTAGTGTGCCAACCATAGTATCTTAAGATAGAAATTCTTTCCTTGTTACAAGAGAATATGTAAGTAAAAAAAAATCATCATATCATCAAAGTAAATCATGCCTCAGTATATGTGGGTCTTTCCTGCAGGGACAATTGCTGAAGCAGGGTGTTTTTGCTTTTAAATGCTGGCATCCTCTGACTCATCAGTCAGCTAGAAAATGTCCTGTTTGTATAGAACTGTTCACTCATGGTACCCTTGGAGATGGGCTGACCAGGTATATTTTATTAGAGGTAAGATCTAAACTTAAAATTTGGCCTCCTTAAACCCTGGTGGCATAGTAGTTAAGCACTACATCTGCTAACCAAAAAGTTGGCAATTCAGATCTGCCAGGCGCTCCTTGCAAGCTCTATGGAGCAGTCATTAGGGTGTTTATAGGGGGTGAGTCAGAATCGACTCAGTGGCACTGGGTTTGGTTTGTTTATTTTGGTAAACATTTTTTTCCTCTTTATTTTGTCAAAGAATTTAAAATAATTTTACAATAATAATTTAACATTTTTAAAATAATCAAACTTATATTGAGAAATAGCTTTTCATTGTGAGGGTAGTTGGAGTGTTAACAGTTTTATGATGTAAAAACATCAGGCTATTGAGGGCTAGAGTATTTAAGATAGTATGTGTTTCCCTCTCACTCTTTCTCCCAGCACTGTGTGTGCGTGGCTTTGGCCAGGAGCCTAGCATGTCCGTCCTGACTGCCTTTCTTCTGTCTGTTATCATTTGGCTATGCCACGTCAGCAGGATGGTAATCATTAGGGGATATTGAGCAGGATTGAAAACGTCGGCTTAGTTACCTACCTTTGTTTCTCTAGAAAATGGAAGTTATGGTGCCAGAAAGAATATGTGTTATGTTTTCATAAGTTTTTTAAATTTCTGTGTTTTTAAGGCTTGAACTCAAACTTGAATGTAAATATGGATATGAACAGTATTAAAGAGCCACAGTCAAGACTAAGGAAGTGGACTACAGTGGACAGCATTTCTGTGAACACATCTTTGGATCAAAACTCCAGCAAACATGGTAGAAAACCTTTGTCATTTTGCTGTTAAAGGGAAGGAAAATACCTCCCTTTAATCTTTTTGATCATTCAGATTTTTTCAGTTGGCTAAATTGTTGTGATATTGCTTTTACTGTTTAATTAATTTATCTGTGATATATTCATATTCATAGGGTCTTAAGTTTTCAGCCACTTTATTTTAAATATATGTTTTCAAAGTCTCATATTCCTCATCTAAAAATAAAGAGCTTTCAAAAGAAAAGCAGAATTTACCTATATTACATTGTTTTATAGAATTCAGATTATACATGTCTTAAAAAAGTATTCACCTTTCAATTATTCAGATTTTTTCAGTTGATTAAATTGTGATAGTCTTTTTACCTGTGATATATTCATAGTAGTATCTTAAGTTTTCTGCTGTAATTAAATTCCTGTGAATTTCTGATATAGTGACAGATTTATTTTGTTCCATTGTATAGATTATATTATTGTCCTGTCAGCATTCTATTTTAGAAATGCTACATTCACCTGATTTACTGTTAGCCACTCACCCAGCAAATGTTAATGGACTATCTTCTGCTTTCCAAGGGCTTTGGTGGACTCCTGGAATACATACATATTGTTGTTAGGTGCCATTGAGTCACACCCAACTCACCGTGACTCTCTGAACGACAGAACAAAACACTGCCCCGTCCTGCGCCATGCTCACAGTCGTTTCTGTGGTTAAGCCCACTGCTGGCAGCCACCGTGTCAGTCCACCTCCTCGAGGGTCTTCCTCTTTTTTTCTGACCCTGTGCTTTACCAAGCATGATGTCCTTCTCCAGAGACTTATCCCCTTGACAGCATGTCCAAAGTATGTAAGACAGTCTTGCCGTCCTTGACTCCAAGGAGCACTCTGGTTGTATTTCTTCCCGAAACAGGTATGGGTACGTGTGTAGGTAAAGCTGTGTGTATGTGAGCAAGCAAAATCACTTGCTCTGAAGGAGCTCATTGGTGGCAAAACTTTAGTACAATGTGGTACATCCTATAAAAGTTAATAGGTATAGTCGTAGAAATAGTATAATAGTATAAAGTACCGTAGGAGCATTGAATAGGGAGTATCTAACTGCAGATGTGGCAGGTCTGCATAAGCCTCACAGAGACTCTCCCTGAACTGAGTCATCAAGCTTAGCAGACAAGTAGAGAAAGGAAAACCAGGACAGGAGAGCATATGGAAACTCAGAGACAGGAGAGTCTGATGAGTTGAGTGAAGTGTGTCTGGGCACATCAGGAGATGAAGGTGCAGATGTGAAAAAGGAGAAAGATGAAGCTGGAATAGTAAGTCTAGAGCAAATCATGAAAAACTTACATGCCATAAAGGATTTTAAACATGAGAAAGGTGGTTGTCCAGAGGCTGCTAAGACTTAAAGTAGTCTAAATGAGAGAGAAAGGAGACAGCAGACATCAGAGGGCATGTGTTCCAAGAGTTTTAGAATTCAGGACAAAATGACTTGCTGACTGAACATTCATTCAGCAGATGTACAGCTGGTTACCTTTGATGTGCCTGTTATGGTCAGTTGGTTTTCCCCTTGACTCTGCTCAATAGTTGTCACCCAGAAAGTTCCCCCAGACTTAGTTTCCCAGTATCCACTTAGGCCGGTTTCTATCACAGGACCATAACTCTTTTGAGGACAGTGAGCGCTCGTGTTTTGTTGACATCGTAGCCTCACTGAAACAGGTAGCTCACTGAACCTTACTGAGTCACTGAATGAGTGGGTGACAGCGCAGTCAACAACAGTGCAGGGGCTGAGGTAGGCTTGATGTGGTAGAGAACTGATTGGTTTTAGACTCTGTGAATGTGGTGTTTTGGGGACAATTCGGTGTCAGAAACTCCAATAAGAAAGTAGAAGTATAGCCGTAGCACTGAGGAGGATCCCTGGTAGTGCAGTGATGGAGCACTCAGCTTCTGACCCACCCAGTGGCTTATCAGGAGAAAGACCTGGAAGCCTGCTTTCATAAACATTACAGCCAATTAAACCCTACGGAGCAGGTCTGCTCTGTCACATGGGGTCTTCATGAGTTGAAATCTGTCACATGGGATCTCCTCCGTGGCTTACAGTCGCCTCTGTGGTACCTAACTACAATAGCACTCACGAGAAAAAAAGATTTGGTGTTCGTCACAATGTCAAAGCCATACACGTGGGTAAATTTGCTCAGAGTGAGGAAGGATATGGAGAGAGAAGAACAAGGACAGACTCCTGGAGCCACTAGGATTGGAGAAACCTGGGGATGCATGATTAAAAGATGTGATGTGGAAACCCAGAAAAATCTTTATGTCTTACCCAGTTACAGTGGATTTTGCTGTGTTCATTTTTTTGTGTATATAGTCTCATCAAGTTTCTTTGTAGAAAGGAAATATTTCCTCCTATTCACTGCTGCTGTAAGTGTTAACGTATGTTATGTATTCTTAAGTGCTTCATGAACTTAAACAGGATGCACTGGTATATAGTATGTAGTATGCAAAGGGGGTATCATGTCATGTCTGCACCCATTTTGAAGTGGAACACACTTGGGATTCGCTTCTGGTGTCGTCCTCCCTCTAAGCTGCAGGGTTTGCGTGTGTCGAGTAGAAATGACGAGTGTGGAAGGCCTGGGGTTCTGCAGTGAGACCCTATCTGCAGAACTGGCCTGGCACCTGTCATGCAGGGACAGCGCTTATATTTGCTGTTAGGTTTTAGCTGTTCTCCCTTTTTTTTTTTAATTTAGTGTTTGTTTGTATTTTTCTACCCATGCCTTTGGTTGCATGGACTGTTTCTAGCTACACAAATCTATAATTTGAACAGGTAAAGCTTTCTAATAAGTAATAATACACATTATTTTTATCTACTTCCCTGCCTCAAGAGCTTTTTATTTTCATTTCTGCAGGTTATATAACCTGTATCAACCAGTCCAATATCAGTAGTGCTCATTTCATAGACAATGTGATGGCTATTTCTAAGCTTCTATTTTATCCCTTTCAAAATCAGGAATATCTGATAGGATTTCTTCTGTTTGGTTTTTTAGTTGCTTGTATTCTCTCTCCATTGTTGGATTTTTTTTCCCTTGTAAAAATGACTTAAAAGATATACCTTGATCTAGTCTAGCTTGGGTTTTCCTGTCTACCGGTGTATGTTGTTAGGGGCTATCCAGTTGGTTCTGACTTATAGCAGCCCTGTCAACAACAGAATGAAACACTACCCGTTCTTGTGCCATGTCCACAATGATGTGTATGCATAAGCCCATTGTTGTGGCCACTATCAGTCCATCTCGTTGAGGGTCTTCCTTTTTTTCACTGACCCTCCACTCTGCCAAGCATAATGTCCTTCTCCAGGGACTGATCTTTCCTGACAACATGCCCAAAGTGTGTAAGACGCAGTCTTGCCATCTTTGTTTCCAAGGAGGACTGTGGTTGTACTTAATCCAGAACACAGGATGTCTTCCTATTTATTTAGGTCTTTTTTAGCTTTTTTCAGCAGTGTTTTGTGATTTTCAGCATACACGTCTTTCCACCTCCGTAGTTAAATTATTCCCAGGTATTTTGTTATTTTGGATGCTGTTGTAAATGGATTTGTTTTCTTAATTTTTTTTTTCAGATTGTTCATTGTTTGTATATAGAAACACAACTAATTTTTTTGTGTGTTGGTCTTGTACCGTGACTGTACTGAATTCACTTAATATCTTCAGTACCTTCTTTGTGGATATTTTGGGATTGAATATTTTCATATTTAGAGGATCATGTCATCTGAAAATAGAGATACTTCTGCTTTTCTGATTTGGATACATATTGTATTTTTCTTGCCTAATTAGCTAGAAATTTTAGTACAATGTGAAAGTGGGTATCCTTGTCTTGTTCCATCATCCTTTCGGCACTGAGTGTGATCTTTGCTGCGGATTTTTCCATAAGTGTTCTTTATTGAGTTACTTCCCTTCAATTTTTAATACAATATTTTTATCAGGAAAGGGTGTTGGATTTTGTCACATGCCTTTTCTGCATCAATTGTGATGATCATTTGGTTTTCCTCCATTCTGTTAATGTGGTTTATTACGTTAAGTGATGCTCTTATATTGAACCACCCTTCAATTTCTTGGAGCCCTGATGGCACAGTGGGTAAGTGCTTGGCTGCCGATCAGAAGGTCAGTGATTTGAATCTACCAGTGGGTCCATAGTAGAAAGATGTGGCAGTCCACTTCTGTAAATATTACAGCTGTGGAAACTGTTGTATAGTTCTGCTCTGTCCTACCGGTTTGCTGTGAGTTGCCATCAACTTGATGTTAATGGGTTTGGCATGATTGGATTCCTTGGATAAATCCCACTTAATTATGGTGTATAATCCTTTCAATGTGCTATTGGATCTTGTTTGCTTATGTTTTGTTGAGGTTTTATATCAATATTTATAAGGTATGCTGGTCTGTAATTTTTTTCTTGTATATTTTTTGGTGTGGTTTGATGTCAGAGTAATGCTGGCCTCAGGATGAGACTGAAAGTGTTCCTTTTATTTTGGAGGAAGAATTTTAGAAAGATTAATGTCAGTTTTTCTTCAGATATTTGCTAGAGTTCCTCAGTGGTACCATGTGATCCAGGACTTCTGTGTTGGGATTTTTTTTTTTTTTTAATTTTTTTGTTATGATTAGGTGAAAGTATACAATTCAGTTTTGCATACCTGGCTCTCTACAACTCTGTCTGCTCTTCCTACCCTGTGACAGCACACTTCTTCTATTTACTCTTTACTACTAGTATCCTCCCTACAAGCAACTGTCCCCTCATCTCCACCCTCTCCTCTCTAGAAAAAAATTTGTAGGGCAGCCTTCTATAAATGTATAAAACCATAAAGTACACACACCACATGCTCGCCCTGTGTCCGCGTGTCCAGTCCGTTCTTAGTCTGAACTGTTGACCTCAGTACTGACTTCAGGTCTGTGGCAGCAGCAAATCTAGGGGCCATATTTCCAGGGGACCCTGCAGGTCTCTGAACCATCAATTCTGGCCTTACAGTAGAGTTCTTGAGCTGCACACCTCTTTTTCTCATGCTATATCAGGGATTCTACATTGTGACCCCTATCAAGGCTGTCTTTGATGGTAGCTGGACACCATCTAGTTCTTCTGGTTTCATGCTGATATAGTCTCCCAATCGTATGGGTCTCCCCATCTCCCAGACTCACTTTTCCTCGTGTCTTCAATGTTCTCGGTTGTTATCTGTTCTGGGTGGACTGGGACCAATTGATGTTCCTCAGATGGCAGCTTGCTGGTTTTTAAGACCTCAGATGCCACTCACCAATATGGTGCAGAATACTCTCTTAGTGAAAGGCTAGTGATGCCAGTTGACTTCAGTGTCCCCTGAAAACAGGATCCCCAGATCCCTGTCCCTGCTACTCTGTCCTTTGAAATGTTAGGTGGAATTTAGAAAACCTTTTAGTTTATGTTGTATTTCAGTTATGCTGACCTGTCTTTTACTGAGTGCTGTCACTCCCTTCACCTAACCGAATTCCTATCAACTGTCTAATCTAGAACAACCCTCTCCCTCTCTTTTCTTTTGTGTATAAGACCTTTTAATAATGGTGTCATACAATACTTGTCCTTTTGCTGCTGACTGATTTTCACTCAGCATGTCTTCTAGTTGATGCTAGGTTATGAGATGCTTCTTAAAATCATCATTGTTCTTTATCATTGCATAAGGTTCCATTGTATGTATATACCATAATCTGTTATCCATTCATCTGCTGATGGGCACCTAGGTTGATTCCATCTTTTTGCTATTATGGATTGTGCTGCAGTAAACATTTGTGTACATGTATGTGTTCTTGTGACAGCCCTTATTTCTGTAGGATATATTCCAAGCACTGGGATTTCTGGATCATACAGTATTTCTACTTTTAGCTTTTTAAGAAAGTGCCAGATTGCTTTCCAAAGACATTGTACCACTTCGCATTCCCACCAGCGGTGTAGGAGAGTTCTAGTCTCTCCACAGCCTTTCCAACACTTGTTGTTTTGTGTTTTTTGGATTATTGACAACTTAATTGGTGTGAGACAGTATCTCGTAGTTTTCATTTGGATTTCTGTAATAGTAATGATAATGAGCATTTCCTCATGTGTCTTTTGGTGGCCTGGATGTCTTCTTTGGTGAAGTGTCTGTCCATATCCTTTGTCCATTGTTTAATTGGGTTATTTGTCTTTATCTTGTTGGTATCATGCAGCACCTTGAAGATTATGGAAATTAGATGTCAATCTAATATGTAATTGTCAAATATTTTTCCCATTCTGTAGGCAATCTTTTAAACTCTCTTTATAAAGTCTTTGGATGAACATAAGTGTGCGATTTTTAGTAGTTCCCATTTATTTCCTGTTGTGGGTAAGATTTTGTTACCTGTCTAAACCATGTACTAGAACTTCCATAATCTTTTGTCATTTGAGGTTTGATATACAGGTCTGGTTTCAGGTATTTGCAGATGGATATCCAGTTATGCCAACACCATTTGTTAAAGAGATTGTTTTTACCTCACTTTACAGCCTTTGTGCCTTTGTTGATATCAGCTCTTTGTAGGAGAGTGGTGATATTTCTGAATTCTTTGTTCTCTTCCATTGATCTGTATTTCTGTTTTTGTACCAATACCAGTCTGTTTTGACTACCATGGCAGTGTAATAGGTTCTAAGGTCTTACAGTATGAGGCCTCACACGGTGTTCTTCTTCTTCAGTAGTATTTGACTTAACCAGGGTTTCTTCCCTTTTCAAAGTTGGTGATTCTTTTCTCCATCTCATTAAAAAATGACTTGGGAATTTGTATTGGGATTACACTGTATATGTAGGTCACTTTGTGTAGAACAGGTATTTCTACAATGTTAAGTCTTCCTATCCATAAGCCAAGATAGGTTTCTCCAGTTAGGTATTTCTACAATGTTAAGTCTTCCTATCCATAAGCCAAGATAGGTTTCTCCAGTTAGGTAAGTCTCTTTTGGTATCTGGCAGAAGGGTCTTGTAAATTTTCTCTGTGTGAGTCTCTTACATCTCTAGTTAAATTTATTCCTAGGTATTTTATCTTCTTGGAGGCTATTAAAAATGGTATTGATTTGGTCATTTCCTCTTTGATGATCTCTTTGTTGGCATAAAGGAATGCTACAGATTTATTTATGTTTATCTTATATCCTAATACTTTGCTGAACACTTCTGTTAGATCCAGTAGTTTATTTATGGATTCTGTAGGGTTTTCTATGTATATTATCATCTCATCTGCAAATAGGGATACTTTTATTTCTTTTTTACCGAGGCAGATGCCCTTTATTTCTTTGTCTTGTCTGATTGCTCTGGTCAGAATGTCTAGCACAATGTTGAATAGAAGTGGTGACAGTAGGCATCCTTGTCTAGCTTCTGCTCTCAGAGGTAATTCTTTCAGTATCTGTCCATTCAGAATGATATTGGTGGTTGGTTTTGTGTAGATGCCCCTTATTACACTGAGGAATTTCCCTTCTATTCCTAGTTTGCTGAGAATGTTTACCATGAATCGGTGTTGGACTTTGTCAAGTGCCTTTTCTGCATTGATTGATAAAATCAGTTGCTGCTTATCCTTTGTATTTTTTATGTGGTGATTACTTGTTGTTTTGATGTTGAACCAACCTTGCATCCCTGGTATGAATCCTGCTTGGTCATGATGAATTATTTTTTTGATATATTGTTGAATCCTATTGAGTAGGATTTTGAAAATTTTTCATCTAGGTTCATGAGTGATTGTTGGGAAATTTTTAATTCTTGCTTTCCCTGGTTACTCAGGAGCCTGGAGACTGGCCAACTGCCCTTCAGGGAATGCTCAGTTTAGAACAGACACACATAACAGTCCACCAAGCAAAAGTCAAGTCTGTTCTGTGGACTCCAAGATCAGAGAATGTCTCTGAGAGTGGTCTGCATTCTGCCACCCCTGTCACAGTGACAGTTGCTGAGCAATTGGAGGAGAAGGCTGTCAGTTGTATAAAGAGAAGTTTTTCTGCCATTTACAAGTTGACATTTTCTCTCTCTCAAAGAGTTGTTTTGGGCTGATCTGTAGTTGTTTTCCTAGGTAATAGCATCACAGGGAAAGAAGCACCCAACTGCTCAGACTGCCATCTTCTGGGAAGTCTCCTTTCTGTTGAATTTTATGTTGAAACTTTATTTGACTTAGCTTAGAGGTCAGCTTTCTAGATTGTACACATTGGACCAATGGTTATATCAGAAATTAGAGATAAAATTGTCATGTATCAGAGAGAACATTTCAACCATCAGTCAGAGTCCTCAATTCTGAGTTGAATTTGCTACTCATTGATATATCACGTTTGGAATGTTTGTTACGGGGAAGAATGAGTAGTTGAAACGATAGGAAAATGGTCAAAATAAGGGTGAACTCAGTAGTCTAGGCTACAGTCTGCTGCCAGTTAGCTACAGGTATTAACCTCTCTCAGCCTCGGATACTTCATGTATGCAACTAGAATAATAGCAGTGCCTCTCGGGACTTGCTGAGAGTGAACAAGGCACTTAAGCTCTAGAAGAGAGTTAGATACATAAGTGGTCAGCTGGCTTGTAGCCATCATTATCTACCTCCTGTATACCTCTAAGACAAAGATGTTTCTCCCATGTCAGTCCATCTTAATTTGTGTTAACTAATCCTACCAGATACATTTTGTGTTTCATTTTTCTGATATTCTCTCATACAGTAGAATCATAGAATATAATTAGACCCTAGCTTATATATGTTTTCTAATATAAAGTGAAATTTTAATAAGTGGACATTTTTTCTTAGTAAAAAAAGGTACTTTTATCAACACAGACTCTTGAATTTAAGAATTTGCCGCTTGAAATTTGACAGTTTTGCTACTAAAGTGTATTACTTGCAACTACTACTTTTTATCTGTGTTCCCATGTGGTTTGGGTTCAGCTTACAAAAAAAAAAAAAACAGCTAGATGAGGAAGCCAGACCAGAGGGGGAAATGGAAATCATGGACAAACTAAGTAACCTCAGTAGGATCGTGCCCAGCAGTGACTGCTGTGAGACCCTTTCAAGGCCCTGCCCTAAGTAGCTGATGTAGAAGCCTGGATTTTGTAACCTGTACCAAGGGAACCTTTGTGTTAGAAAGAATGATACTAAAGCAGTATTCAGGCTGCTGCTATGTTTTACAAGAAGCTCGTAACTGGAGCACCCGTGAACCAGGGTTTTTCTTTACATCTTTCTCAAACCTGTCATGAATGGAGAAGTCACTGGTGTATCCTTTACCCGTACTCTTCCCTATGTTGCTAAAATTAGTGAAGCTAGAAAGCTGAGACAGGCTTTTCTAAGGAACATAAGACACAGCCTTTTTTTTTTTAAGTAGCTTTATTGAGGTATAATTCACATACTATACAATCTAATCTTGTAAAGTATAAAATTGTATGACTTTTAGTATATTTAGAGTTGTAGATCCATCACTACGATTGATTTTTTAGTGTTTTCGTTACTGTCAAAGGAAACCCTATACTCAGTACCTCACGATTCTTTCATCTCTGCAGCTGTCCAAGGCAACTACTAAGTTACTTTTTGTCTCTATAGGTTTTCCTATTCTGGGGATTGTGTATAACTTTAATCAGTTAATATGTGGTCCTTTGTGACCTCCTCACCTCCCCTCACTTACCACAGCCTTTTTCCCCCAAGATTTATCTATGCTGTAGTATATATCAGAAACCCTGGTGGCACAGTGGTTAAGTGCTACAGCTGCTAACCAAAAGACTGGCAGTTCTAGTCCACCAGGTGCTTCTTGGAAACTTTATGGGACAGTTTTACTCTATCCTATACGAGTTGGAATTGACTCGACGGCAGCAAGTTTGGTTGTTTTGGTTTTAGTAGTATATATCAGTCCTTAAGTCCTTCTTATAGTTGAGTAGTACTGTATTTCATGGCTACATCTCATTTTGTTATCCATTCATCAGCTGATGAGCGTGTGGATCTCAGACAGTACTACCTCGACAGCCTCAGGGGGTCTCCCTTCTTCCAGGCTTGTTTCCCTTGCCTCCAATCCATTTTCCACATGGCAGCAAATCAGATTTTATTACTTCTGTTCTTAAAACATTTTAATGTAAAAGAACCCCTGTGACCTTCATAATCCTGCCTGAGGGTGTTAACAATTCTTAGCTTTTGAGTAACAGACAGACAAATATGTGCAGAGGAGGCTAGGCATAGGCCAGTCGGGAGTCACAGGGCCTGTGACTAACGTGAGTTGACACTTTCTGCCTCTGGGCCTTCCCATCCAAACATCAAAACAAGACACACTTGGTCATCCCTGCCCTTCAAGGGCAGGGCTCCATTCCTTTATGTTACTCACTCTCTCACTTCCCTTTCTGTAGACACAGTAGTTGTGGAAGTTCTTTGAGTTCCTCACACATGCCATGCTGTTTTCCTCCTCAGTCAGGTTTTTGTACAAACTGTCCCCATTGCCTAGTGTCTTGGTCATCTAGTGCTGCTGTAACAGAAATACCATAGGTAGATGGCTGTAAGAGAAAAAATTTTATTCTGTCACAGTCCAGTAAGGTAAAGTCCAAATTCGGGCATTAGCTCCAGGGCAGGGCTTTTGCTGTTGGCTCTAGAGGAAAGTCCTTGTCATCAGTTTTCCTTTGGACTTGGAACTTCTGAGGTTCAGATCCAAATGTGCTCTGCTCCTGGCCCGCTTTCTTGATGGTATGAGGTCCCCAACTCTCTGCGTGTTTCCGTTCCTTTGTATCCCAAAAGGTTGCCTCAAGGCACAATATAATCTTACATAGTGAGTCGTGCCCCACCAATGCGCACAACGCAGGCAGGCTTTACAGTGTATAGGAACCTCACACAGTACCAGGGCTCATGGCCTGCCAAACAGCTACACACATTTTTAGGGGTCACAGTTTAATGTATGACACCTAGAATCTCTTCCCCCAATCTGTTACACGGTAACTCTGCCCCTCCTTGCCACATGCTCTCTCCTTTTCAGTTGACTTGCCTTTGGTCTGTCTCTGTTCTGATGACAGTCAGAATATACTGTCATTGAGGGCAAGGACGCCAGTTGTCTTACTTTTCTGTCTACAACATTTGGCATGGCCCCTGGGACTGCTCGAATGAGTGAGTGAGTGTGTTTTGCTTCTCTGAAGCATTAGTCATTGTAATGTGTTCAAAATGGGTTTTTTAATTTGGAGAATAGATCATAATCTAAGAACATAAACATTCATTTCTAAGTGAGATTAAGTTGTGTTGATGGATTTCACACTCATCTTAGTAGCAAATAGCTTCAGTGTTTTGTTATCACAGGGTGCTGAAGTACAATGTTGCTGTCATTGTTAGATGTTGAGTCAGTTCTGATTCAGGGTGCCCACATGTGTGCAGAGAAGAACTACTGAAGCATCTGGACATGAGAGATTGTTTCTTTCCACTCCGTGTATGTGCTGGATGTACATAGGACTACACAGTTGCATGGTTTCTGGGATGCAGCTCTTTGCCACTCTGGATGTACCTTACTACAGTTCTTTCTTCACCATAGTTCCTCCTTCCAATGCTGTTCATTCACCTCAAAAACATGAATCTCCCCAACAAAGGGGTCACTGTGTGTGTTCTCAGTTTAAGCCAGGATATAATATTTTAATGAGTTAGAAATAATTTTATTCTCATATCCTGTTTACTTACTGTCGGTGGTATGTGCTTTGCATCCTTAAAATAAAATTCACTTCAGTAGTTTCAGGCTACACCTACTCAGTTATCAACTGTCTTGTGATGTGACATTCTGCATTTACAACACTTGTAGAAAAGCTGCTGTTCAGCTGTTTTGCTCTTTAACATGTGTCTGACAGTATCAAATGCAAGGCAAGAGTAACACTCTTATGGTTAAGCTTATGTTTCAGCATAGCCGGGCCGTGATTCTTAGTGCTTTGGCAGTTATTAGTGATTTGTTATCTCCCATTGTGTGATCTGATGTGGTCGTCTTCCATTTTTGTGTGTGCTGATTTTGTGTAACTGGCTGGTCTTTGAAACCTAACTGTGTTGATAGGTGAGGAGTGGGTGTATTTCTAAAGTGGTGGAGTCCGTTGTTTTCAGATGAAGAGACTTAAAAGTGGCTGAGGTCTGGAAAACCTGGCTAAGCTTGCCTGTCCCCTTACAGCTCCATACAACGTCTAGAACTCAGATTTAATAGTCGAGAAGCTGAAAGAACAGATCAGTAGCACATCTTGCTTATATTTAATTATTGTTCTTTTCAGGTGCTATTTCAAGTGGTTTCAGGCTGGAAGAATCTCCATTTGTCCCCTATGACTTTATGAACAGCAGTACTTCACCAGCCAGTCCTCCGGGTTCAATAGGAGATGGCTGGCCACGTGCCAAATCGCCTAACGGCTCTAGCAGTGTTAACTGGCCACCAGGTAAAATACTGGCAGCTGCCTTCATGCAAGTGTGTTACCGTTAATGTCGTGTTACATCTGAACTCAGTCAGCCCATGATTTAGCCTAATTCTGTGTGGCTGGACTGATTTAGGCTAGAGATAAGAAAGAATGTAGAAATGACAGGTGAAAGGTTGGACATCAGGCCTTGGGCTTGGTGTGTGCTCAGCCTGTTAGCAGTGCCTTTATACTCCAAGCAGTGAAGATGGGACGAGTCCCATTGACCACCATGAGGAATAATATTAAAACAATGTGAAAGTCATAGAGCCTATTCATCCGTCTGGGAACTAACTTGACAGTATTTTCAGTTGTACTGTGAAATTGTCAGAAATGCAGCTGTGACTTGCTTTGTCCTATTCAAGATTCTGTCACTTTGTGATTTGTCACAAAGCACCTTATGTTTAAAAACAAGTAAATTCAGAGATGATTTCAGTTATGAAAACTTTCAGGGTAAGTTATATGTAAACAACACATATTGAACTAAACTCTTGGAATGGTAGTAAAAATTGGAAAATATTTGACAGTTGCATAGCTTTAAGAAATTAAGCTTTGGATATTTCATAATTCATTTTAAAATGATTCAACTTTGAACTAATGAAAGATTATCTATTCCAGAATTTCGCCCTGGTGAACCATGGAAAGGTTATCCAAACATTGACCCTGAAACTGACCCTTACGTCACTCCTGGCAGTGTCATAAACAATCTTTCAATTAATACTGTGCGGGAAGTTGACCACCTCAGGGACAGGAACAGTGGTACGTAGGAGGGCGCAGGCAGAACCTCTGTGTGATGGGGGACAGCACGGGCTAAGAGCGGCTCTGAGCAGGTGTGGTGCTCTCAGCAGCAGAGGTCCCAGCATCTCATGTCCAGAGAGTCGTGAGACTGAAATTGAATTCTCAGTTTTTCTATGGTTGATTCTTGAATTTGGACATTTTTAAAGTCATGAGGATTTATGACCTTATCACTTGATGTGGTAACATTTGATACGAAGGCCCAGTAGCCTTTGTCTTCCATTAGTTGTGTTACCCATGTAAGGTTGTTACCTACTATGATAGTGAGATACAGTACTGTAGTTATTTAAAAAAGGGATGGTTTTGGTATGTAAAAGATGTGGTTATGTTCCTGTGCATTTATAAATGCTGGATGTTGTAAGGACTTTGATTTGGTGTGGCAGTTAAGCTTTGTCTAAAAGTATAAAACTAAGCCCAGTCAATGTCAGGGCTGCTACAGTGCATACAGATGTGCTTTTCATTTAGAAAATTCATTTCAGAAAATCATGTTTTACACCACATGGTTCTTTTTCACCATAGACATTGGCAGGTATTCCATGCATGATTGTGCACTGGAGAAAGGTAAATGAATGAAAATCTTTTCTTAGTTTCTATAACATATATCCTCTCATTTGTCTCTTTAGTTGACAAATTGTAAGACAGTCAGCATATTGTGTTAAATCTATTCATTAACAAGTGCTGGCTGTATCACAGTGGTAAGAAAAGAATCCTCATCATCCTCAAATGGCCACATTTAACAAACAACTGTGTGGAAGTCGTAGAGCTGCTAATGTCACAGAAGAAACGGGTGAGGGCTGGTTGGGAATGAAAGAACCTGGTGGCCTGCAGACACAAGAGTTTCCTCTTGTTTACCTTTAAAGGAGCCACGGGGCCTCAGGGAGGTGGTCTTGTCTGAGAGAAAGGAAGGAAATGGGCCGTGCTACCTCTTTTCCTTGACTTGGGTGAATTGGGGCAGAGAGACTGGGGATGCCTGCCATTAGGGCACCATTTCAGACCAGAGAAACACAGCATTTTGTGTGACACAGTAGCAGGCTAGTCACTTCACCAAGTCATTATTTTGTTTCTTTTCTTTGTAAAGCTGTTATTTGAAGTGGACGTCTATTTGAAGACCTCTAGCTTTTAGCTGATTTAAAAAGAGGAAATAGGATTTACTCTTAAAATCTTTGATTCTGTATCTACAGGCTTAGTGAGGGCCAGACTGTCCTTTCCTGACTCAGAGTAGCACCACGAGATCTCCTGTTTAACTTGATTGTGGCGTGTGATTGTGCGTTGCAGGTAGGGAACAGTTTGGGGAGGTGTTTCGGACAAGAAGTGTAACCTAGTGGACACCATCTCATCTGGTGAGATTGAACTGGTTGGTGGTTAAAGAGGTCATTTGTAGGAGGGAGTCATAATAAATGAGACAGCATATCCTGAGCGTTTTATTTGAAATGTCCATTGACTTGCCAGTATTTTTCATAGGTCATGGCCTTTGGAGTATGAATCAAATAATTGGTGTTGCCTACTGTTTTGAATAAAGTAGAACTGTCATACAGTGTGTCCATCAGGTTCAGTGTCTCTAAAGTAGCACAGAAACTAAAGCCTATTTGTGAAGCAATCTGAGGGTGACACCCCTTTAGATCTTTAAGATCCTGCCTTCCTGTGTGAAGGGACAGTTTAAGATTGTAACAGTATAGCTTGGGAATCCAGTCTGGAATTCTAGCCCAGTGTTTCCACTAACTCTGACCTTGGGCCTTTCTGGGCCTTTGCTTCCTGGTTGGGGGAGTGCAGCACGATGTTGAAGATCGCTCTGGCTTCTGAAATGTTGTTCATGAGGTGAAAGAGAACTGCTTAAAAGAAAAAGGCGAGTGCTGCCCTCAGTTCTTTCCTGCCAGCCCAGGTTGGCAGGTCCTTGGCCATCACTTCGCGTCTACATACCTGCTCCTGGTTGTGTCTCCTGGCACGTCGTTCTGCATTGGTGGGGTGCAGTGTGACTGTCTGGCACTGGTGTCCAGGGGGATGCCTGGTCGGCTTCCCTGGAGCTCTGAATCTAGCTTGCAGCCTTACAGGCTTTCATTCTCCTAGCCCTCACTTGAAACGGTCAACCCCTGTCTTTTTTTTAGTTGCCTGGAAGAACTTGGCTGAGCTAACCTGGGGTCTGGGAGGGACCATGAGTCTGAGCTCTGCCGCAGAGTTCTGTAGGCTGCCTGTCCGAGGTGGCATGCAGCCTACAGGGAAGCACAGCTTTATGGGAATCTGCTTCAGGCAGCCCTCAGGCGCTGAGAATATGTTGATTCGTATTGTGACAGATGATTCTCTCTCTTGACTGCTTTTCTGAATAGCCTAGAATAGCCCTGAGTACCGTTTCAGAGGCAGATTAGAGATTAGATCCGTGCAGGCTGCTGTGTATGTTGGAGTGTGGAGAGTGCTGTTTCGAATTGCTGTCGTAGGTCAGTCCCTGGCATTTCTTACATGTACACGGATGTGATTATGACATTTCCCTGCTTCAAAACACCAGACAACGTAATGGGCTCGAGGATGAAATTCCAGGTTACAGTAACTTAGGCGACTCATGCAGTCTGCCTGCATTGCATCTTCCGGTCTCTCTGCCCCTCCTCCTCCTGCACTCTGCCCGCCAGCCACCCCCAGCTGTTCCTCTAAAACACCCACTTTCCAGCAAGGGCCAAACTTGGTCACATTTGTGTTGACTGCTACACTTAGTGTGAGGCCCAGTGTCTTACACCTTCGTTCTGCTTCCCTGAACAAGAGAACGAGATGCTGTCTGGGAAAGAATTCAGGTGAAAGGAACCTAATAGACTTGCGAGTGACTGTTACATGTTTGTGAAACAGTGAAAAACCTAGATTGCAGGGCCACCTAGGAAAATGGGCTAATTATAGAAGTTTCTAAAAGTCAAGAGAGGAGTTTAGATTTGCCCTTAAAGGAAATAAGAAATCACTGCAGATTTTGAGTTGCAGAATCAATGCTTAAAGTAGGGTCCCTGTGAGTCGCAACTGACTTGATGGCAAGAGGGTTGGTTTGGGGTTTTAATCTACTGGTGGTGAGCAGGATGGACTTGAGCAGGGAACCAGTTAGGGAGCAGTTATGGTAATCCAAGTGAGAGCCACGTCTGGAGCTGAACTAGAGCAGAGGGCAAGATGATTTTATAAAAAGAAAAAGAAATGGGAAGAAATGGCTAGTGGTCTTGCTGGAGGAGGTGAAGCCCTGGTAGGGCAGAGGGTCACGTCTTTTGCTGTAGCTAGTTGGTAGAGAGTGTGCTCGGGAGAGTTGCAAGAAGGGAACCAAGGTAAAAGCAGTTAGCAAGCTGTCTCAAAGTGTGTTTTTGAAGGCAGGAAGGAAAGTACAGTCTGGGTACAGTCCACGCCTAAATACCTGTTCTCTTTTCCTGTGGCCTTCTATTAAGCTTCACTTGCTCTCGATGCTTTTGTTTCTTTTCCAGTGCCGGGTCCTTGGATCTGGTGCATGACTAACTGCACTCTTCCCCTGCCGTAGGGTCATCCTCATCCTTGAACACCACGCTGCCTTCAACTAGTGCCTGGTCATCCATTCGTGCCTCCAACTACAACGTTCCCCTCAGCAGTACAGCACAAAGCACTTCAGGTGGGCCACACTTCGACCCTGCCAAGGGCATTGGGAAGGAAGGGATCTAGCCGGTGTCTGTGGCTCCGGGTGTCCTGTATTCCCTCTTTTTTATACCTGTGAGGCTTTTTAACACCATTTGTCCCTTTTTTCACTTAGCAGTCATCTACTAAAATAATCCATTGTCACCGAAGTACTCTGATCTGTGAGCCATCTCAGGTCAATAATTAAATCCATCTCAGGTCAATAATTAAATCCAGTCACTCAGAGCAGTCCTCATGCTACACACGAGGGGAAAATTTCAGCCCTCGTTGACTGATATTTTTGTAAAACAAAGCAAGTGTGAATTGTGAATGGCTGGAAAAATAATTACCATATTTCTTGCACAACTAACATGCTTCTTCATTGTTTGCCAATTGCCAACTGTGCTGTCCCCTGGGATATTTTTGTAAATACATTGTGGTAATTTTGTGTAGCAACATTAAAAAAATTAGCGTAGCAGTGCTTATGAACATAATGAGGGTGAGGGGTGCCGCTAGCAGACGTGTAGAAGACACAAGTTATTTGTGTTAAAATACGGTACACAGGAGTTACATCAGTGTCAAGTTGCCTTCCGGGTTTACATGTTCACTCTGAACTGTTACCCTTGTTGTGTCACAGAGCAGCGGTGGACAGTCGGTTGGAGCCAGCTCATAAACACGTTGTGAGTGGTGCTGACTTCAGGGAAGCCCCGGTGGCACAGTGGTTGAGTGCCACAGCTGCTGACCCGAGGGCGGCAGCACAGAGCCAGCGCGTGGGTGTTGGAAACCCTGTGGCGCCATTCTCCTCTGCCCTGTGGGGTCACTGTGGTCAGAATCAGCTCAGCTGCAGCAGGCGTGACTCGAAGGATGCGCCTTCTGAGAGTGGTGAATAAACAGTGGACAGTGGTGGGACTTACAAATCCTCCACGCTTTTCTCCTATGCTCTTTAGCATTATTTTTGACTAGTTTACTATGTTCTTGATTTCTGTACTCCATTAAATCTCCTCCATTATTTGTGAGGCAGCCTATATAAAAAAAAGTTGTTTTTTTTTTTTAACCAGAGAGTCCTAGAGTTCAGTCGTGGATTTCTGTTTAATAGGAGCATAGGCAAGTCATGTGACCTATCTGACCCTCAGTGGAAAGTGGGAGCTGATGCTTTGGAGGAGCTTGGCAGCCCAGCAGTCAGCACCCAGGAGGCACCTGGTCCCTGTCTGCTGGGGTGGTGCCTTGAGTTGGGTCCACTTTTCTTGTCTCTACCCCTCCCCACGGCCTGTTTTTTCCATAATTAAGCAACAGAGTTCTAAAATCTGTTGAGTGACTTAGGTGCTGTGTTGAGTGACTCAGGTGTGATTATCGAGGTAAGGAGCTAACTGCCGCAGTTTGGAAAGAGTGTAGAGCAGTGGGTTTTGTTGAGATTGCAATTTGAATTTTGTACACTGGACTAAGATTCTCAGGTCTTAAAACTAAACAGCAGGCATGGTCTGAGGGTTTTGAGGGGGAAGGATGTTTCCTTTTGATTTTGTTTTATTTGCAGTTTAAGTTTTTTGTCCTAGTGGGAGAATAGATATTATCATTGTTTAAATTTTCTCTTTTCTGAAAACATTCTTCCTTTCTCTACCCCAACTCCTTTTTTTCTCTTTAAGTAGCCAGAAATAGTGATTCCAAATTGACATGGTCTCCTGGTTCAGTTACAAACACCTCTCTGGCTCATGAACTGTGGAAGGTCCCTTTGCCACCTAAAAACATCACTGCTCCGTCCCGTCCACCTCCGGGACTGACTGGTCAGAAGCCACCCTTGTCTACATGGGATAATTCTCCCATTCGTGTAGGTGGAGGATGGGGAAATTCTGATGCCAGATATACCCCAGGTAAGAGGAAATGCTTAGGATGCTTTCATAGGGTTTATTCGCTCAGTTAACCAGTGCCAACAGTCTAGTTGAACAAAGACCTAAACAGTAGATGGTGACATTCTCCTCTGTAACGTGGGCTGAGAACTTGAGTGCACATGCCGTTCCTTCTACACTGTTCTCTTTTGCAGCGTCTGTGTGTCATAGTCTTCACCCAGTTTACTTGGGCACATTCACCCAAAGATTACAACCCTCACTGATAAAGTTACTGGAATGGGATCTCCTTTTCCTTCCCCTTTTTTTCAGAAGTCCATCCAGAGTAGACCCTGACATCTCTGGTAACTTCCTGCTCATGTCAGGCCTGCAGGAAAACCTGACGTCACACAGAGCAAGAGGGAAAACACCTGCAGCCAAGTCATATCTGAGTCACAGTGACCTTGTTTGCTCCAGAGCAAAACTGAGTTCCCTGGCATTTTCTTGGCTGTAATCTTTACAGAGCAGATCAGGCCTGTCTTCTGCAGACCGCTGGGAGGTCTGAACTGTCGGTCTTTAGGTTAGGGGTCAGATATAAGCCGTTTGTGCCACCCAGCAGAAGCTATTACTTGGCAAGGCTGGAGAAGAGAGGAGCAGCCCATCTGGACCTTGAAGAGTGCAGCTTCTTTGGCTGTTAACTTCATCTATACTTAGTTAGGGTGACCATATAGTTTATTTTATAACCAAACATTTGAGTGAAAGTGGGTGCTCCTGATCATACAGGTCAACAAGCAGAAGGCAGACTGCCCCAGAAAACAGGCCAAACGGTTCCTCTGCCTATACTCTGTCTGTAAATGACTGGTGCTGGGTTTTGTCCTGGCATCGTGTTCTTCCCTTCCCAACACACACCCCTCCACAGATGTAACTCAAAGCTGTCCATCCGTTCTGCTAGAAAATACAATCCTTTTCATTCTGGAAACCCTGGTGGCATAGTGGTTAAGTGCCACAGCTGCTCACCAAAAGGTTGACAGTTCAGATCGTCCAGGTGCTCCTTGGAAACTCTGTGAGGCAGTTCTGCTTTGTCCTGTAGGATGGCTATGAGTCAAAATTGACTAGATGGCAGTGGGGTTTTTTCTGTTTATTTTTGTATTCCTTCATTCTGCCTTGCCCCAAACCTACCAGACATTGGTCTCCAAGCTGAAAAGGGACAAGAAAACCCCACTAACATTTTGTGATCTAGTCTGTAATTTCTGATCTTTTAGACAGGTGATTGGCTGCAGTAAAATTTACTGGGCTTTTTTGGGTTGAAGGTTTTAATTAAGTGGAAAGAATGCTTGAGTCCTTTTCAAGCTGTTAAACACAAACACATGTCACATGATGGTGGTTCTTTCTGATCACAGACCTCGTCAGTGAGGGGAGTGAGAAAAGGTGGCACAAGCGTGGGTGCTCACACCCTGGGTGGGCAGGAGGACTGGTGGGCTCTGTGAACCTGCAAGAGTCAGCAAAGCCAAGAGAGTGTTACATGCTGAGGCTCAGAGAACTAGGAAGGCGCCGGTCTTCCCTGTCAGAATTATTAGAGGAGAGGGCAGGGGAGGAAAATCCAGGGTTCAGTGAGAAAGGGGTAAGCATTTGCTGTTAGGGGAAGATCTCCCTAAACTGCAGGAAAGTAACTGGATCAGGGCTTCAAACACGTTCATTCAGGTTGGAACCTGTGCTGAGAACTTGCATGTCTAAGAAGTTCCCGGAAAGTTGTACAAAGAATCACCCAAGGTTCTTGTTAAACATAGATTCTGATTCAGTATATTTGTGGTAGAAATGCAAAACCTAATTCAAACTAGACCAGACCGGTTGGAAGCTCTGGTTTGGCTGCTGTCCTTATGACTGAGTTGCCTCTAAATTAGTTGCAGAAGGGGAGTGACTTGGTCTTGTTTCCAAGTTCCAGCTGCTGGGAGGAGAGTGGTCGGGGAGGGAGGCTGGGCAGGAAGGCCAGATGAGAGAGTCTGGCAGTGACCCAGACAGAAACCCAGGACTGAAACCATTCCCAGAGCCCACTCTTGAGAGAGTCGACAGGACTAATCGGGAAAGGTAGGGTGTGTTATCAGCTGGTGAAGGTTGCAGCTAATGCCATCTAACAATATGTGTATAAATTTTTGTGTGAGACATTAACTTGAGCTGTAAACTTCCACCTAAAACAAAATTTAAAAATTCAGTGGGCAATTTCAAGTTTTTCAAAGAGATTCTGTTGCTCTCTTGAGGAGCATATGCACAGAGTGGTAAAACAGCATGTCGTGCCAGGTCCCTCAGATAATGCCAGATGGAGGTCCTCCCCGGGACTGCCGCGGGAGCTCATTGTAGCTTAGAAATGAAAAACCCTGGAAGGGACACCCTGGAAGGGATGCGGCCTTTAGAGGCGCCCTGCCCTGCCCTGCTGTCTGATGACCTGGAAGCCTCGGAGAGCCAGTTGTCCCAGGAGTTAGCACCTGGTCAGGGTAGGCTGAGCCCGTCTGGGCCTAGGGAGAGGGGCTTCCCTGTAGGAGTGCGAGTTAGCAGCCAGGGGAGCATGGGATGTCAGGTGCTGAAAAGCTATCCTTTGACTCGAATGTTTGTCCGCAGGCCTGGAAACCTGACTCACCCTTTCCTCTCCTTGTTTATAGGTTCCAGCTGGGGTGAGAGCAGCTCAGGGAGAATAACTAATTGGCTTGTTCTAAAAAACCTCACACCTCAGGTAAGAATACCAGGCCCTTTGGTCTGTAGGGATACAACAGGGCAGTGGGACCAGAGGTTTTCTGTCCTGTGTGAGTGCACGATGACTGCTGTTATGGCTAGGCCGAGGAAGAACTGAGGACTGGCCTGTGTGGCCTCAGGCGGCTGCAGTCTGTGAGAGGGCGGGGTGGGCAGGGGAGGCCTGCTGTTGTCCGCAGTGTACTGAAAGGTACCCTGGGGAGCTGCCTGAAATACAGACCCTGGGCCTCGCTGACTCCCTGGGTCTGGCCTAGGATCTGGGTATCCATCTCCTTTTTGATAAAGGCATGGATGTGGTCTTTGGACCACATTGTTAAATTGTGCTCTGCTCTTTTAGATTTGAACATTTCCTTAGGCCCAGACCACCCCCACCTCTGGATACCATCACCTGTCCCCGTAGGGAGCAGTGCTAACTAAGGAAGGGAGTGGCTGGGGACTGTCTAGGAATCGAGAGGCTTCAGAGGCTTGGCTCTGGAACCAGGGGAGGCTGAAGGGGGGACACCATGACCCATCCTTGCAGTGAGAACCAATAAAGAGTGTGTCAGTAGGACCTTGGGGAAGGGAGATTGGTCATCTGAGTAGCTGTTCTCCACCGTCCGTCTCCTAGATCGATGGCTCAACTCTGCGTACTCTGTGCATGCAGCATGGCCCACTGATAACATTCCACCTGAACCTCCCACATGGAAATGCTTTGGTCCGTTACAGTTCAAAAGAAGAGGTAGTGAAGGCACAAAAGTCTCTGCACATGTAAGTTAGCCATTCTGCTCGTGACACGTGGAAAACAACCCTGCAGTTTTTAGTTTGGAGTCCCTCGGTTGTGGGAAGTTCATGTATAAGCCCATAGCTGGTGACACTGTGCCTGGCTCTGTGCCCACACACGGGGTCCCACTAGGAAAGCAGGGTGCCAGCAGCTACAGCCCCACTGCATCAGGGGTTCCAAGATCAGTACTCACAAGGGGGAGTGTCACAACTGCTCAAGATGGCCCTAGAAGCACCCTGAGCTTCCCCTTGGAAAATGGGACACCTCCTCCTGAGAGTCCACAGATGTGCGCAAAGAGGTGCCCTCTGGGCATAGTAGGCGGGGTCCGCCTCAGGCTGCCTCCAGGGAAGCCCACCTGCCCGTCTCCCCAGCACCTGCGCTGCTTTGGGATGAAGCTGACCTGTGCAGCTAGCTGCCTGTCTTCACCATGCTTGTTTGTGTCTCTCCCCTTCAGGTGTGTATTGGGGAACACTACTATTCTTGCTGAGTTTGCCAGTGAAGAGGAGATCAATCGTTTCTTTGCACAAAGTCAGTCTCTGACCCCTTCTCCCGGCTGGCAGTCCCTCGGGTCCAGCCAGAGCCGGCTGGGCTCCCTCGACTGTTCCCACTCGTTCTCCAGCCGGACCGATCTCAATCACTGGAATGGTGCTGGGCTGTCGGGAACTAACTGTGGAGACCTTCATGGCACTTCACTTTGGGGGACCCCACATTATTCCACAAGCCTGTGGGGTCCTCCAAGCAGCAGCGACCCCCGGGGAATTAGCAGCCCGTCCCCCATTAATGCTTTTCTTTCTGTTGACCACCTGGGTGGGGGTGGAGAGTCCATGTAACAGTGTAGACATAAACTCACAAACTGTGACCTCAGACGCGAAAGGAAGGAGCACTAAGTTGGGCTCGCAGCCTGCAGCCAGGGGCCACCTGTGGGAACAGCTATTCTCTGCACATTTTCCACTTTGTTTTCCCCAAAACATATCAGTTTGAATACTTGAATCATGCAGGCCAATATTATAATGTGAAAAGGTATCTATCTATCTACACTCCCACATAGCGCCATACATGCTGAACCATGTAGAATGAGCTCACTTGTGTATATTCATCATGTTTAGCCTTTGGAATCTTCTCCCTCTTCTCTGTCTCCCCCCTTCCCCGTTTCTCTCTCTCTCTCTCTCTCTCTCTCTTTTTTTTTTTTGCAAAACCAACTTTTGGGCTGATAATGTATGAGCTTTGAACTTTGCACTGAAGGATGTTCTCTCCGGCTACTCGGCAATCCGGGGGGGCAGCTGTTCCAGTGTGAATGTTTACTCAAGGACGTCCTTACAAGGTGTGCGCTCTCTACTATGCCTTGATGTTCGCCTACCTTATTGTGGTATTGTGGAGTTTAAGAGATCAAGTTAGGATACTGACTTAGGATTATTAGTGAAAGTATTGCACCCGTTCTTTCATGATGTAAAACTAAAGAATTTCGCTCTGCAGTTTGAAAAACTGTGGCCACAGCTGTGACTTGCAGCCCGCCTGCCACCCAGGACGGGCCCTGCACTTTGAATAGGCTTTCCATTTTGTTTTGAAGGTTCCCATGTTGAACCTTCTTGTTTACAGATTTTTTGTTTGTTTTTTGAGAGAAAAAAAAAAATGTTTACTCTTTCATCATTTAAAAAAAAATTAAAAGACAAAAAAAAATGGAGGAAGATTTAAAAGATGCTTTCTATCTCTGGGAAAAAGGCGCAGCATTTGGCCATGTTCTTTTGTTTTTCTATTCCTGTCCTAAATCAAAGAGCATGGTTCTCAGGAAAACCAGTTCCCCAGTTAATAAAAACAAAACAAAAAGAAAAAAAAAAAAACTCCTTGTAGTTTCTTATAGGAAAAGAAAAAAGAAAAACCCCAACTTTTAGCACTGATACTACATACTGCTCTGTTAAAGAATTTTCTCTGCCAAAAAAAAAAAAGAAAAATGCTTAAAGCTGGAGTCTGACATTCTGCTTTCAGATGCTGTCTTTTTATTAGTGAGTGATGATGGTTGGCTAATAATCAATAGGTAATAATTTTTTTTGTAATCCCATCAAGTGGCTCTGTATGTTTCCGCTCTCCTGTGACTGTGTTCATGTTTAACTGTTGTACCTTAAAGCCGAAATCAGTAACTATGCATACTGTAACCAAGGTATTGGGCTTACAGAGTTGTTTGTTGTATAAAGAAAAAATTTTAAATGTTGTTGCAAAACTTAACGAGTTACATCATTTTTAAAATTTCTTTCTCCCCTCCCCCTTTTCGTCTGGCCTACCAATGGTATTATAATGCTTGCTTAGTCAGAGAAGAGAGACTAAACAAGGGTAAAACTTGTAACAGTGCGGATTTGCCATCATTTCATTGCCTTGATTCTAACTGTCGTGTCCTAAGATGCAAAAGAAGTCCGTGGCTTTTAACTGTTTACAAATAGAATGTGATTGTAAAGTGTACAGTCGGGTTGTGTGTGAATTATGAAATTTCTTCAGAGATAATAAACCATGACTTTTTGGCTGCTCAACGTTAATTGTCTCTTTTTTGTGACTTTATTTGTAGGCTCTTTTTTATAATGACAGTTTCAAAGTTGCCATGTATGAGGGTTCTCATAAAGCAACCGATTCAAAATCTAAGCAAATATTTGAACATTTTATCCGAACTTGTCCACAACGTCACCCTGAAACAATGTGAGAACAGTGGGAAACCGTAGCTTGCTCCTCCTCCCCCTCTTTGAGCATCTTGGGATCTTGTTGCTCAAACTCTTCTGTGACTTCACCTTCCCCACCATTTGTGCCCATCTCAAGCCTCAGCGAGAGAGCATTGGAACATGAAGCTTCCTGACTTGACAGTGCACTAGTGTTAAACTCTCATACCTCTGTTACAGCACGAGAAATGCCACCGCCGGGACCCGCTTGTCCTTCCCCTTCACAGCCCTCACTTCTGACTGCAGGAGCTCGGGGCCAGAACCTGTGTATGTATTTCAGTGTGTGACTTCAAATCATGTTCCACCTTGCCAGGCGTAAGCTACTCTCGTTGGACATCTTCGTAGAAGCAAACATTGTTCAATGCATTCAATGTATATTGACTTCCATACTGGTTTTTCCAAAAACCAAAGGTAACTTTGAAAAACCACGTCTGGAATTGTTGGGAATGTTAAGCCGATTGACCTTTTGGGGCTTTGAGTTAGTATATAATTGACTTCATAACTGCGTTAATTGTATTGTTAAAGTATTTGGGAGTTTTTTGCGCTTGTTATGTGGAAATAAAGTGATTTAAAAAAAAATTTAAAAAGTGCTCTTGGTTTTTGCCTAGTTCCTAAGTAAACTTCTGTATCCCCAAATCTGCTGTGCTACACTTATTTCTTCATCTGTCCCAGCTACCAGTTCCTCAGTCCCAGCCATCATTTCCCACAGACCTATCATCCCCTGGCTGAATAACCTTATGACTCTCACTGCCTACAGGATTGGGCCTGAGCTCTTTAACTTGGCCTGTTCTGTGTTTCTGAGGAGGTTTTCATGGGGGCTGCACAGCATCTGCTGCCCTGGACATACTCGGAGCTGTGGATATCCTGAGCTACTCTGCATTCCAGGCTCTGCTGTCTCCTGTGGGCCTGCCCGGTACCCCCTTAGCCTCAGAGATAAGGTGACATCATGGAGGACAGCTGTACTGTGCCCTGTTCTCTATCTCAGGAGCAAACACCCCATCCCTTTGCTGCTAGCTGTGAAAACATGATTCCCGTCTCTCTCTCTCTCTCTCACACACACACACACACACACACACTACCGTGCTAGGCCATCAAATGACAAACTCCTGTTCATCTTTGTAACCCACACTGTCAGGTACATGACCATTGCCACATAAGGACTGTAAGGAACATAGCTATTCCTGTTGACAACTGAAGACAGGAGACTGCAGTCAAGGCATACTGTTCAATTGTGAGGGTGGACGAACCAGGGAGTGGTGCAAAGACTGAGGTGAGGTTTTTGAGAGTCAAATTCAGGTTGAAGAGTGTGAAGGTGTAGGGGTTGAGCTGTGTGAGACTGAGGGGTGATGGCATGTGGCTGCCCTGAACAAGGTGTCATAATGTTCACTGGATTTTATTGACTGTCCCTCTTCCCCAAAGGTCAGGAGACCCTTTCATGTTGATCCGTTTGGCTGTGGAGGTGAGTGGAGTCTTAGAGCTAGACTTGGAACTAAATAAAGCTTGAGGGACCTTTGACCCTGGTTGAGCATCCTCTGAGTTGGCTTATTTGCAAGGCCATGGAGGAGGGGGAATAACAGTAAAAGGAGTGTGTGTAGGGGACTCTACATGCCGTGTGCTTTTTAGGTTTCATCTCACTTGACTCAAAACATCCCAATTGGGCCGTTAAAACAACAGCCATAGTGTGAAGTTTGGCAGTCTGTCTGTCCATCAACATGTCCCTAAAGTTAGGGGGATCAGAGGGCAGAATTTCAGATTTGCCTCTGTGTATAAATGCTGCGTTGTACTCACCTACTTGTTTCAATTTAAAAATGTTTTAAGTAGAATTAAGTTGCCCTCATAAAAAAAAATGGGATGCACCAGAGTAATGAGCCACCATACAGCCAGGCATGGCCGGGCTGCACATTCTCCTCTTAGGGAACAAGATATGTGGGTGGCAGGGTGTCACTGACCATTGAACAGTGACTTCCCATTCACTGACCCCAGCCTTGAGTCTGCAAGCCCTGTCAGCCTACAGAGACTAGGACGCCCCTGTCCTGGCAGACAACATTGACCCTGTTGGTAGGGAAGCCCCCAACCTGCTGGAGGCAGCTGCCACTGGCTACAGGAGGTGTGAGCTTGGGTAGTAGAAAGCTGTACCCACAGTATCAGCCAACTTAGGAAAAACGTGAGGACATGAGCAGCCCATAGGCCTCTGAGTCCAGCACTTAGATCACTGTTAAAACATAGTTATTACCTAACCACCCAGGGTTGACGATATTTTTTCCCTTGAGTTTATTGAAGTAATTTATTTACAAAGGAAAGTCGATGCTATTATACATAAAACGAGCATCACTTGCCCTGTGTAGAAGAAAGAGCAAACCCACTGCCATCAAGTTGACTCCACCTCATAGCAACCCTAAAGAGCAGGGTAGAACTGCTCCATAGAGCCTGCAAGGAGCACCCAGCATAGAAGAGAGCTATAAAATAAATGCACAGAACAAAATTTCTGAGTAGATTTTAGAGTTGAAGCAAAGTGCTGAAGAGATGTTTAAGGCAGATGGCTTCCTGCCGGGGTGATCAGAGGGACTGCACAAGGACAGCTTTATGTTGTGTGACCTAACTTGTTAGCCCATTGCCATCGAGGCAATCCCAACTCCCAGTGACCCCAGAGGACAAATTAGAGCTACCCACAGTTTCCAGGACTGTAATCTTTATGGAACCAGACTGCCATATAGCTTTCTCCCATGCAGCTCCTGGTGGGTTTCAACTGCTGACCTTTTGGTTATCGGCAAAGCACTTAAACCACTGTGCCACCAGGGATCCTTGTGTCACCCAGTGTTACTGAATCTTGTAACTGACCTAACAAGCCATGTCAGGTCACCCCTACCCCAGGGGATGGGACCTGCACTTTAGAAATCATTCTCCCGGGAGAACTGCAGGTGTGTATCGAGGGCTGAGGTCAGTTCCCAAATGAACCCTCTGCTTTTAAGACTTTTGCTCCGCGTTCCACGGGTGTGGGTGGAGGAGCAGTTGTGGCAACCTCGTGTTATCAGGATAGAATCACGGAGTTTTTGGTGGTTGATTTTTCAGAAGCAGATCACCAGGCCTTTCTTCTGAGGCACCTATGGGTGTATTCAAGCCCCCCAGTCTGAATTGTCAGGTGGGCATGTTAACCATTCTCAGGGACTCCATCCCTTATCTACAAATCCCCAAAACTCTGAAAACCAAAGGCCCTTTCTGTAATTTCATATTGAGCTTATTCAGTGTGATACTGACTGAAACAGTTCCTTTTCAGTAGTGTGGGTATTCTTTGCTGTGGAAATATTGATGCATCTGATTATGGGGGATAGTCCCAGATCCCGTTGAAGTGTGACATAAGATTCAATAAGAATAGTACCAATAGCATCAGCATCAACAACAAAAATAGTAACAAAGATGTGACCTTTATAAAATCAAGGAGAAACCCTGAGTTCTTTTATATCTGGTCCCCAGGATTTGGGATAAGGGTAAAGTTAACCTTATGAGGTGGCGATATATGCAGGAACTGAGTGCTCAGTTCAGAGTGGTCATCAGAGTAGTCATCAGAGTCACCATCAGGGAGTTGGTGTCAACTCTACAACAGGAGTTTCAGACTCAAGTATCCAGAATGCCAAGCAATAGACAGTGAGTAGACTGAGGCTTTCAGTGTCCCATCTAAAGTCACACAGCCGGTGAGGGAAGGAGTCAGGGGATCTGAACCCACTTGGAAAACAAGCACTTTGGAAAACAATTCGGCTGTTTCTTAAACCAGCATGCATACCGTGTGATCTAGCTGTTTCACTCCTGGGCATTTGACCAAGAGAAAGAATGTATCTGTACAGAGACTTGGTCATAGCGCTTTATAAATAATCACTCAAAACTGAAAAGAACCCAACTGGCCAATGGATGAACAGTTGAACAAACTGGTATGTCCACATGATGAAATACTACTCACACAGCAACCTGGACAAGTATCAGAATAATTATGCTGGATGTTTTGAAAAAGGAGCACATAGTATATAATGCCATGTGTATGCTATTCTAGAACATATAAACTATAATGATAGACAGTAGATCAGCGCTTATCTGGGGACACAGGTGGGGGAAATTAAAAGGAGATGTTAGGAGACTATCATAGATTGAATTATGTTCACCTAAAAGTGTAGGTAGCTGTTCGGCTGCAGCGTGATTCCAGATGTTGTATGGTGTTCCTGTATGCTGTAAATCCTGCCTCTGCAATGCTAATGAGGGAGGATGGGCAGCAGCTGGGTTGGTGGGGTGGGACTCGAGGTGTAAGACTGTTATTGTGCCTTGAGGCAATCTCTTGGGATGTAAAGGAAAGGGAAGCAAGCAGAGAGCTGGGGACCCAACACCGTCAAAAAGCAGCACTGGGAGCAGAGCAGGGGTCCTTTGGAAAGGACCTGGGGCCCCTCTGCTCCAGAAACTCCCAGTCCAGGGGAAGATTGATGACAAGGACCTTCCTCCAGAACCAACAGAAAAAAATTTCCCTGGAGCTGATGTCCTAAATTTAGACTTGTAACCTACTGGACTGTGACAGAATAAAATTTCTCTTTTTACAGCAATTCACTTGTGGTTTTTCTGTTATAGCAGCACTAGATGACTACAACAGAAACTTTGAGGGTGATGGATATGTTCATTATCTGTATCGTGATAATTTCACAGATCCATACATATGTTAAAACAAATATGGTACATTTTAAATATGTGTGGCTTATTTTGCATCAGTTATTCTTCAACATAGCCATTTTTAAAAAACAAAAAGGACTGCATTCCTTTTGTCTGTCTTGCATTATAGTGTTTAAAGTGTGCTTGCAAATAAATTTTTGCTCGTGTGACTACTGAAACAGTTCTGATGGGGAGGGGGCTTTAAGAGACCCACCACTCCTGGTGAGAGTGTGACCCTTGTCTGCTGTGGCGTGGCAATTCTTTCAGCTCTGAAGCCACCTACCTGTAAGTCGAAGAAAAAGCCACAAGGGGGCGCACTACAATGCCCTTTTTTTTTTTTTTCTCTGAAAGAGGCTGTGCGAAACAAGGTTATATACAACAGAGATGAACAGGCTTTTCCACAAAAGTCTACTTAAATTGTAAACTGCCAGAATCTAAACCAGCCAAATGAACCAAAGACAAAAACTTTCGCTTCACTTAACAGGAGAAAAATAACTGTCATGATTGCCCATGTGCACTCAGCATGGACAGCAATCACACTTCCAAGATCTGACCTACAGAGAGTCTATCTAGCATATAAGAGAAATACACATCGGTTACAGTATCTACTGAAGCCTCACCTGTAATAGTTTAACCTTGCAAACCACCAAAACACCCTTCATGAGATATATTAAAGTAGTCCTTCTAAAGCCTTACTCTTCCTGGAGTCACCTGGAGAGCTTGTTAAAATGCAGAATCTGATTCAAGCCCAGGTAATGCTGCTGCTGCTGGCAGAAGAACCACCTGTTGAATATCAAGGAATTTGGATGCAGGCTCAGAAGCTGGAACAGAGACCAGAAAGAGCAGTAGCTTCAACCATGGAGAACCATTTACTCTGGTGACTGTGTCACTGAATTATCGGGCTGGCAGAGGTCCACTGCTGGCATATTAATTCTACCTAGGGACTCAGTTCCTTCCATTTCCTGCAGTTTTGCCTTTGTCTTTGCGGGCCAGGATGCGCACTGCAATGGCCTCATCCCAGACAGTGAGAAGAAAGTGCTGTGGGAAGGCAGGACTCTTCCTTCTAAAGGCATGACCTCCCAAGGTGATACATCAGTTACACTCACACCCTATCTTAGTCACCTGGTGCTACTGTAACAGAAACACCACAAGTGGATGGCTGAAAAAGAAATTTATTTTCTTACAGTCCAGTATGCTAAAAGTCTAAATTCAGGGTGTCAGCTCGAGGGGAAGTCTTTCTCTGTTAGCTCTGGAGGAAGGTCCTTGTCATCAATCTTTCCCTGGACTGGGAATATCTGAGGTGCGGGGACCCCAGGTCCTTTCCAAAGGACACGCTCTGCTCCCAGCACTGCTTCTTTCCTGATGGTTTGAGGTCTCTAATTTGCTTGCTTCCCTTTATATCCAATCTTACACATTGACTCTTGCCTCACCAGCACAACTGCTGCCCATCATCCCTCTTTAACATCACAGAGGCAGGATTTGCAACATATAGGAAATTCACACAATACCAGGAAACACAGCCTAGATGGACTGCTACACATTTTTTGGGAGACACAATTCAATCCAGGACATTCCACCCTTTGCCCCCCAAATTCAAATCCTTGCAATGTGTAAAATATATTTACCCCATCATAGGAAAAGTCTTAATTCCAATCTAGAAACTCCTCTTTAACTGTAAATGAAACCTAAAACTCAAGTTATCGGCTTCCAGACATACAATGGCAGAACAGCCACAAGTTAGACATTTCCGTTACCAGTGGGAGAAATTACAGGGGAAAAAATGCATAGCATGCACCAAGCAAATAAACAGAGCACATTAGACTAACCCTCAGAGCTTAGAAAATAATATTCCATTCTCTGAGACATTTCACACAATAGCCCTGCCCTCCAGACTTTAGGTGTTGACCGTACCCTCCATATTCTGAGTAGAGGCCCCTTGGCCCTGTGCTGTATATAGTTCAGACGTCCAGGCCCCCTGGGACAGAAACTCTGCCCCCTCAGCTTCAGCCACACCATTCTCCTAGTCCATCTGAGAGGCAACACCACCCTAATAGAAACACCAGAGGCCATGGCTCCACACTTTAGAGACCCCTGAGGTCACGGCCATACCTTTTGAGACTGAGGCTACTCAGCTTTTTGTGCTCCTTGTCTCTTCAGCTTCTGCTTCCTATGGCCTCTTGGCTTGGGCCTCACGTCCGCATCTGCCCTGCTGGGACAAGTGTTCCAAAGCGCCACCAATTTAAGAGCCTGGAGGCACCCCACTCTGCCAAGAAGCCTCCTGCACACAGGCACTCAACTCTCTTGCGCTGTGGATTGGCTCTGGTTCTGCATGTTCCTGGTTCACAGCTTCTTCCTCACCATCTGCACCTTCTCAGGTGTAAACAATTCTCAGTTTCTTCTGAGTCTTCTACCCATTCACAGTTTCAAAACTGCTTCTATATTTTAGGTATCTGTTAGAGCAGCACCCTACTCTCTCTCTCTACCAAATTCTGTCTTAGTCATTTGGGGCTGCTATAATAGAAATATCGTAAGCAGATGACTCTAACAAAGAACAGCTAATTTTGTCATCATCCAGTAGGCTAAAAGTCCAGATTCAGGGTGTCAGATCCAGGTGAAGACTTTCTCTGCTGGCTCTTCAGGAAGGTCTTAGTCATCAACCTTTCCCTAGACTGGCAGCTTTGAGGCACAGGGAACCTGAGTCATTTCCAAAGGACCCACTCTGTTCCCAGCACTGCTTCTTTCTTAGTGGTATGAGTTCTCCAAGTCTCTGCTTAATTCCATTTCCTTTATATCCCAAAAGACTGTCTCAAGGCACAGTACAATCTTACACACTAAGTCCTGGCTCAGCCACACAACCACCACCCATCGTCCCTCATTAAATTATAGAGGCAGGATTTACAGCATATAGTAGCAGCACACAATACCAGGAATTAGACAAATTGCTACACACATTTTTGGAGGGACACAATTCAATCAATGGCCCATTGAGCAAAACTTAATCACATCTACTTTGGAAATTGGGGATTGTGTCTTTATTTGGAATGTCACATTCCCATCTGAAATATGACAGTTCTTTTATTAGAGAAGAAGGGGTCTGCTGGAGAAAATCAGTAGTATTTGTTCCTAGACTGGTTAAATAAACTATGATAATTCCAAACCCAAAAAAAACCCACTGCTGTTGAATTGATTCTGGCACACAGCGACTCTGTGTGACAGAGTAGAACTGTGCTATTGAGTTTATAAGGAGCACCTGGTGGATTCCACCTGATAGCCTTTAGTTAGCAGACTTGGCATTTAATCACTGCAGCACCATGGTTACCATGTGACTTCTAGAAGGTAGAATACTCAGCTATTAAGACAATGAGGTAGAGGACCCGTAAGACAGAGTGAAGCCGGTGAAGAATATGCTTCTTGGCTTAGATATACATGCGACTGACTCCCTTGGCAGCTCCTCTCTAGAGGCAAGATGAGAGAGTGAAGGGGGACAGGAGCTGGCTGAATGGATATGGGAAGTACAGGGTAGCAAGGAGGAGTATGCTATCATGGGGTGACTGCAGGGCAGTTAGAACTGCATAGTGGTGTGTGTTCAGAGTTCAGTCAGAGTTTTACATGGCAAATTGATTTAGGTTGTAAACCTTTACTTAAGTCACAATAAAATATTTAAAATGAACAACTAAACAAAACAAGACAATGATCAATATGAGCTGCAATGGAAAGCCATCTCTGACAGAATTAAGAGAAAAAAATAAAGTTGCAGAAGCCCGTAATAGAATGACCTCATTTTCACCTGGAGGAAAACACAGTCTGTGAGTCACATATGCTTTCCTCCGTATCCACTGCTGAGTCACAGTAAGTGTCCAGGAAGAATCACAGGTGGGACATGGACCCTCAGGGGATTCTTTAATGGAAAGTGGGCCATGCTGTCTCCAATCTTAGGCACAAGTTGCACCCATCATTCACAGAAAGGGGTCAAGGATGGCTGAATTCTGGGAGGCAAAGGATGAGACCCCATGTTTGTTGGAGGACCCTTCACAAACTCCTCTCTCACTTTTCATTTAATTGTCAAGACTAGCTAACGAGGATAGGCAGTGGAAACCCCAACATGATTTTCTCTGGGGAACAACTTGAGGATGACAGGACAAAGAGCATCACTATTTCTTGGCCTGCATGATTGGTTCAGGGGTGGGCATGTGACTCCATGCCAGGCCGAGGACTGCTGGGACCATCGTCAAATCTGCAGACGGAATCCATTTTCTATTGGACTTGAACTTGAGTGGATGTTAGTCTGGAGCTATTAAACCCATGGTGAAGGCAAACATTGAGAGCAGACAAGACGAGAAAGCACAACCAGAGAAAACTAGTCCCCATGACATTATCTGAGCTACTGGATTTCGCCTTACCCAGAGCCTTGGAATTTTCAGTAGTGTAAGCCAGTATTTTTGCTGAGTTTCAGTCGGGTATCTGTATTTGTACTTAAAATAGCATTGCAATAGACTGCCCTATTGCCTGCAAGAAAATAGTTTAAAAACTGTTGTTTGAAAGAACTGAAAACTATCCCTTTCTTCTGGAAACTCTATTAAACTTATGCCCACAAAAAGTCATCTCGAACACCCAAGATGCCACAAACATGGGAGGGGAGGCAAGCATGTGGGAGAACAATCCTAGTAGGGTATATCACGTGGAATTTCTTCAACAGTCAAGATGGCAGCTGTGTGAGTCAGTGTTCCAGCAGGAAAGAGCTATCCCACTCAAGAGAATTTAACTACACACAATTTCTTAAAGGGATTATTATTTTTTTTCTTTTTTATTTAACATGACTGAGTGAAAATGTACATTCCCATATAAATTTACATGCCCCCCTATATGCAGCTTCCACTGCTCTCCCTGTCCGGTGACAGCACACTATTCCTCTCTGCTCCATACATGTCTCATCCTCCCAACAGCCTCCATTTCGCTCCTTTCTACCCACTCCCCTTCCTCCAGCCAGAGGTCAGCAGGATGATATCCTATAGATGTACAGAACCATAAAGTGCAACCAATATATGGTCACTCTGCATTGCCAAGTCCAATCTATTCCTGTCTGAAGCATGGAACTTTGTTATGATTTATGGTCAAGGGCAGCATCAGGGTGAGAGGCCATGCTCCCAGGGGAACCCTGAGACCACTGGACCATCAGTTGAGGTCTTTTAGTGGGGATCTCAGGGTACACCCCTTTTTATTCTTGTGTTGCCAGTGAGACTCAACCTAGTGAGCTCCATCGTGACTATCACTGGTGGTGGCCGGGCACCATCTGGTTCTTCCAGTCTCAAAGGGATTATTTCCTGAGGTTTAGGCAGGATTTGCTAGTAGAACTCACATCTTCCGGGTGGGAGACCTGGGTTCAATTCCTGGCCAAGGGACCACATGGACAACCACTGCCCATCTAACACTGGAGACTTGTGTGTTGGCAGGATCCTAAACAGATATCAGTGGCGTTTCCTAACTGAGATGGACTAGGAAATGGTGCCTGGCGACCTGCTGACAATTGACCAATGAAAAACCTATGGATCACAAAGAAGTGGGCAGTATTTTGTCCCAGCATGCGTGGGTTGCCCCAAATTGGGGACCACCCCGATGGCAGCTGACAACACCAACAGGCTGAGTTAGGAGCTCCAAAGAGGGTTGCGAAGCCCCCAGAGCCTGATCACTGTGGGGAGCAGGATCTTCGAACAAATGGACACAGTGATGAAATGCTCACTCATCTAGGTCAAGAAATGTAAAGGCCAGCTACCTGGCCAACCCACTGAAAGAGATCCATTTTTATGCCTGAGTCCCGAGAAGGGTGATCCAACCAAATGTGAAAATTATTGAACATTATCATTAATCTCACACACAAGTAAAACTTTGGAAGAGATCATTCAACACAACAGTGTATTGACAGGAAACTGCCAAAAATTCAAGGCAGATTCAGAAGAGGATGTGGAACCAGGGACATCATTGTTGGTGTCAGATGGATCCTGGCTGAAAGCAGAGAGTACCAGAAAGATGTTTACCTGTGTTTTATTGACTATTCGAAGGTATTCGATCTACTGTGTGGATTATGACAAATTATGGCTAACATTGCAGAGAATGTAAATTCCAGGACACTTAATTGTGTTGTAAGGAATCTGTACATGGATCAAGAGGCAGTCGTGCAAACAGAACAAGGGGACACAACATGGTTTAAAGTTAGGAAAGGTGTGCATCAGGGTTGTATCCTTTCACCATACCTTTTCAATCTGTCAGCAGAGTAAGTAATCTGAGAAGCTGGACTCGATAACAAAGAACGAGGCATCAGGATTGGAGGGACACTCATTAACAATGTACGTTACACAGGTGACAACACCTTGCTTGTTGAAAGTGATGAGGATTTGAAGCGGTTACTGATGAAGATCAAAGACCACAGCCTTCAGTATAGATTACACCTCAACATCAAAAGGAACAAAAATCCTCACAACTGGACCAGTGAGCAATATCATGATAAATGAAGAAAAGACTGAGATTGTCAAGGATTTCATTTCCCTTGGCTCTACAATCAACACTCATGGAAGCAGCAGTCAAGAAATCAAAAGACACATTGCACTGGGAAAATCTGCTGCAAAGGACCTCTTTGAAGTATTACAAAGTAAAGACGTCACCTTGAAGACTAAGGCACACCTGACCCAAGCCATGGTATTTTCAGTTGCATCATATGCATGCAAAAGCTGGACAATAAACAAGGAAGACAGAAGAATTGATGCCTTTGAATTGTAGTGCTGGAGAAGAATACTGAATGTACCATGGACAGCCAAAAGAACCAACAGATCTGCTCTGGAAGAAGTATAACCAGAGTGCTCCTTGGAAGCAAGGACGGCATGACTGCGTCTTACATACTTTGGACATGTTGTCAGAAGGGATCAACCCCTGGAGAAGGACATCATGCTTGGTAGAGAATCAGTGAAAAAGAAGACCCTCAACAAGATAGATTGACACAGTGGCTGCAACAAGGAGCTTAAGCCTAAAAACGATTGTGGGCATGGCGTAAGACCAGGCAATGTTTTGATCTGTTGTGCATAGGGTCGCTATGAGTCAGAATTGACTCAATGGCACCTAACAACAACAGGGTAAGGGAATGAATAGTGTTACTGAGCCCTGTGAGAGCTGGTTCTGGAGTAATAAAGCCACTGTCAGGACAACAGGGATGTAGCAAGGGATCAGGGTGGCATGGGGCAAGGGAAGGGATGACCACCATGGCCAATCTCCTCCCACCCTCTGATCTCCTGCTAGTGTCTCCCATTGACCAGAATAACTGGAAATTAGAAAGCAAGGGAAGCTGGTGACGTGCCCCATAGAAATCAGCCCCCTATGAGCAGAACACAGCTAAGAAGAGTAGAGAGTGGATCCAGGTTGTATGACAGGTTGGACAATGAGATTAGCCACCTCCTTCTGTGCGGAGGAGGCACTAGAAGAGGATAGGTCTTGAGACTAGCTGGGAAGCTTGTATGGTAGCTGAGATAAGAAATAAGCAAAGCCAGAACCAGGGTTGTAATGTAAAGGTGGGATGAACTGAATGTAAGAAGGAAGACCAATGGAATTGAGCCTGGGGCCTGTGCAGAGTGGAGGGAAGTCTAGGACAGCCCCCAAGTCTCTGGCTTTGTGAACCACTGTGGGCTAAGGTAGGGGATCTAAGAGGAAAAGAGCAGGTTTTGTGAATAACAGTGGGTTTTGGCTGGAACATGGTGAGTCAGGGGCCTGGAAAGAGCCCAGTGGTGCTGACTGTAAATAGTCAGGACACTAAATTTGTCCACCCTGTATCATTAGTACCCAGCCCAGGGCCTGGCACACAGTAGGTACTCAGAAAATGTTTTCTGTAAGGAAGGACAGACGGATGCATGCTTGCATGACTGGGAAGGTGGGCAGAAGGGTGGGTGGATGGATGGATGTGTGGGTGGACGGATGGATGGACAGACGGGTGGGTGGGTGGGTGGGTGGGTGGATGGATGGATGGGTGGGTGGACAGATGGGTAGGTGGGTGGGTGGACAGATGGATGGACAGATAGGTGGGTGTGTGGGTGAGTGGCTGGATGGGTAGATGGGTAAATTCATGGATGAATGAATGTGTAAGGAAAGTCATAGATTTATCAGTTGGGGTGTATAACTGAGAGGTGGTAACGGTTGCCGTGGCGCTGAATGAGCATGTGGAATGAGGGTTCAGGAAATACCAGCCCCTGAGAAGCAGACAGAAGATGAGGCATTCACGCAGGTACCTAAGAAAGAAGAGGCCGAGAATCCAAGAGGCAGAAAGGTAGTAGTGGCAGGAAAAAGTAGGTTCTCAGAACCTGAGAGGAGAGAAATTGAAAGAAAGGTAAATCCACATTCTCAAACGCTGCCTGACAAGAGGGAAAACCTGGGGAGAAAGCCATGGATTTGTGACAGAGGAGACTGCCTGGGACAGAGACAGACTCGGATCTCAGCGGGATGCGGCATTCATGGAGGTGGAGCCATAGTAAGTCATCTCCCTGACGACCTTGTTGGAAGGAACTCTCTGGAAGGAAGGCAGGGGAACAGGATGGGCTGAGGGAGAGGCTGAGCTGCAGGCAGTGCAGTGGCCCCACAGTGGCCCCAGGGATGTGTGCCAATCCGGTGGGAAACAATGGAGCCAGGATGGCCCCTCAGAGATGTCCTGGACTAGAGGTGTTCCCACTCCACACTCCTTAACTAATCACTGGACACAGGTTGTCCCCAAGGAGGCAGCTTCTTTTGGCCAAGGACAATGTCCAGGGAAAGACTCAGCTGGGAGCCACCAGTGACACTCTCCCTGCAAAGGATGGAGAAAGTGCCTTGGCCCTCACTGGGTAGCATCCGTGACAAGTGGTAAGTGGAGATGATTTTTCCAAGGAAATGGTCTACAGCTGGAAACACACACACACAAAGAAAGACAGCTAGAGGGAGGCAGAGGGTCAGGAAAGCTTTCATGTGTATTCAGATAGTCCCTCACTTACAAGGGATTTCAATTAAGAGGAATTCACCTATGACTGTCCTTTATATATATATATATATATATATATATGTATATTATCATTGTGTAATTTGCTGATGTCATCGTATCTAAAGGTTTATATGTAACGATTCAAACTCCCCAAAGACAAAGATCGGATTTATAATGCTACTGATAACAAAATAGTAATAAAGAAAACAAACAAACAAAAAAGAAGCGTTTGACTTAAGTGAAGTCACTGGAATGCGACCACACCATAAGTCGGAGCTACCTGTCCATATACGGTAATTAGGGAAACACTTGATGTGGCTGGGAGAAGAGGCCACTGGAGAGAGCAAGACTGAAGACACAGAGGGAGGATAACAATGGGATGTGGCCCAGCAGAATAAAACTCATTGCTGTCGAGTCGATTCCAACTTTTAGGGACGCTATAGAACAGAATAGAACTGCCCCGTGGAGTTTCCAAGGAGCTCCTGGTGGATTTGAACTGCTGACCTAACCACTTGACTTAAGCACTACATCACCCAGCAGAATGGGTGTGTCATATTTTCTGTTAAATTCCCCAGAGCCTAGAACAGCCCCTGGCTCCTGGCTGTGCTTGATAGATACCTGCTGAGTGGCTTACATCAGTGAGTGAGTACATTCCAGACATTCTAATATTGAAAAGAAGAAACAGAACACTAATATTTATATAAACCAAGAAAAGCATATACACATTTAAAGATAGAAGAAATGTACTCAAAAGAGGAACCAGGACACCCCAACACCTCTACTCTTTTCTAAGTGTGCTCTGGACAGCCCCCACGATTTCACAGAAGCCCCACAGAAGCTAAGCAGGTTCCCTTGGCCACTCAGCCTCCACTCAGCAGCTGTTGAGGTTTCTCTGTCATGTAGAATAGGTCTATGTTTCTGCATACAAAGCCATTTATATAAAGACTTTCATAGCTTTCTTAAACTACCTTTTTGAGGCATGAGTGACGTCCAATAAATGAGTCTCCAGCTTTCAATACATTTAAGTTCCCACTGCACTGATAAACCACACTTATCTCCATATTTTTTTTCTTGGTACATCTTACCGTTAGTAATATGTTGCAACGTAATCTGCTGATGTTATCATTTTCCGATGCTCACTTGCAGACGTTCCATGCTATGATTTACTGTGCAAAACACCATGCTACAGCAAGATGTGAAAACTAAACACAAAGAGATATCGTGCTTATTTTGTTTAAAAAAAAAAAAAAGAGAGAGAGGTACTTGACTTACATCAGAACCGACTTGCAACAGAGTTGTAGGTACCAAATCTCCTAGTAAGTCAGGACCTGTGTGTAAATGTACAATGTGACAAGTTTGGGCCTACGTATTACCCTTGAAAACCATCAGACCAAAAGGGAGAATGAACATATCGGTCCCCTCGAAAGTCTCCTTGCTCCTGCTGTGTTTTATTCTTCACCCCCATTCCCAGGCAACCTTGTGTCTGCTGTCTGTCACAATAGATAGGTTCCCATCTGGAGAGTTCTGTGTAAACGGAATCGTGTCATTTGTCCTACTTGTGTTTGTCTTCTTCCCTCACCATAATTACATTAAACTTTAACAGTCTGAAAAAAATGGAATACAGAGAAGCCTTTAGATTGCTTTGTTCCCAGCCTGGCCTGGTTCAGTGCTTTTCTTGATGGCTTAGATAAAGACATAGAGGCTTGTGTTTATAATTGGTACTGTTGTCAGCCACTGAGTCAATTTTTGACTCATGGTGACCGCATGTGACAGATCAGACCTGCCCTGTTGGGTTTTCCTGGCTGTGATCTTTACAGGAGCAGATTACCAGGTGTTCCTCCCTCGAAGCTGTGGGTAGATTCAAACAGCCAGTCTTATTGTCAACAGCCAAATGCTTAACCATTATGCGACACACCCTCAAAACGCCCATGCTGACGGCAAAGGCCTGTCGATCAAACTGGAGGGATTTGTAACCAGGTAATTGCTTTGGAATACAGCGTCTTTCACTCAGAGTTTCCCATCGAGGGGAGTTTACTGTCTTCTGAGAAGGGAAGGGAGGAACCAAAGGTAGAAGGTATAACCCGAGCTCTCTGGAGACACTGATTCATGGGATGAGGGTTCAAAAATAACCAAACCCATTGCCGTGGAGTCGATTACAACTCCTAGTGATCCTGCACTTAAGCCATCCGGGTGACATCATGGTTAAGAACTTTGTCTGCTAACTAAAAAGTCAGGAATTCAAATCCATCAGGGGCTCCTTGGAAACTCTATGGGGCAGTTCTGCTCTGTCCTACAGGTCACTATGAGTCAGGACTGACTCGGCACCAGTGGGCCGTGGTTAGGGGCCAACAAATGTTTGCTGCAGAGGCCCGGATAGTAAATACTTTCAGTTTGCATGTGGTCTCTAGCCGCTGTAGCACAAAAAATAGAGCTGCAGACAATATGTAAACAAAAAGGGGTGGATGTGTTCTAATAAAACTTTATTGACAAATATAGGCAGTGGGCCAAATTTGCAAATACTGGGGCTACAACTTGCCACCACCCTGCTATAACCAATGCAATGTCATAGAAAATATAACCCTTCTGCTGTCCACTCTGAGATGGGGCAGGGGGCCAGTGATAGGAGCTGCAGAATTGGGAGATGCTATAATTATACGAACTATTTGATGACGTTTGTTTCTTTAATTAAATGGATTAAATCCTTTTAATTTCTTTGATTAAATTCTCAATCTTGGATTAAGGCCATACAGTAGCTGTGATGTCAGCTGGCACCACAACAAGGCCAGTGACATTTCCTAAGACCTGGCCAGTGAGATCTATATCTGACTTCTCTGTTTTATTCCTGTTCTGCCTGTGGTGTGGCTATACGGGGACAGACAGAGACGGACCTGGAGGTGGAAACCAAATGATCGGAATTATCAGGTGATCACTCACTTGGGAAAAACCACCTGCAATATGTAGTGGTCAAATCAAGATTCAGAGCAGGTAGAAAGTGATAGGTAAGTCTCCACTAGAAATATTGAAAATAAAAGTGACAAATATTTTTAAAACTCATGTTTAAATAAAAATAATAGCACACATCTGCCTAGCACTTCAATGTCCCTGAGTGCATTTGGTTTGGGCTCATCTACTAATGAGAAGGTTGGTGGTTGGAATCCCACCCCGTCTTCCCCTATTCTCCACTGTGGAAGAAATGCCTGGCAACCTGCTTCCATAAAGATTACAGCCAAGAAAACCCCATGGAGCCGGTTCTACTCTGTAACCCACAAGGTCACCATGAATCAGAATCAACTCAACAGCAATGTGTTTTTGGTTTGTTTGTCTACTTGTTTCCTGGTAGTTTGCACTTAGTTTATGTCACAGATTGAATTATGTCCCTCCCAAAATATTTGCAGCAATTTGGCTGGGCTGTAATTCTTAGGACGGTGTGGCTGTCTTCCATTCTGTGATTTTCCTATGTTGTAAATCCTAATCTCTGCCTGTGATTAATAGGGTTAAGATTGGTTTATGTTAAAGAGGATGAGGGTGGTAATACCCTTACCCAGGTCACCTCCCTGATGACATATAAAGAGAGTGTGCCCTGTACCGTCTTTTGTCTCTCAAGAGATAAAAAGGAAAGAGAAGTCAGCAGAGAACTGGGAATGTCATGCCACCAAGAAAGCAATGCCATCAATGCAGTGCAGTCTTTTGGACCTGAAATTCCTGCACTGAGATGCTCCCAGACCAGGGGAAGACAGATGCTTCACGGGACCTCCCTCCAGAGCCAACAGAGAGAAAGCCTTCCCCTAGAGCCAGCACCCTGAATTCAAATGTCTAGTCCACGGGGCTGTGAAAGGACACCCTGGTGATGTAGTGGTTATGCAGTGCTACGGCTGCTAACCAGAGGGCTGGCAGTTCAAATCCACCGGCTGCTCCATAGAAACTTTAAGAGGCCGTTCTACTCTGTCTATAGGGTCACTATGAGTCAGAATTGACTTGAGGGCAGTGGGTTATTTTTTTTTTTGGACTGTGAGAGAATAAATTTCTCTTTGTTAAAGCCATGCCCTCATGAAATTTCTGTTACAGTGCCACCAGATGACTAAGACATGGGATAAAGCTCAACATGCATGCTTTCACTGAAGCTGTGGGTAGATGCTGTTCCTTCTCCCTCCTTTAGCAAATGATTAGTAGGTTCAGAGAGGTGAAGTAACCTGGTCAGAGCAGAGCTACAGAGGTGTGGAGTCTAGAAACCAGGCAGAGTATCTTTGCCACAATACAAGAGAAGCTTGGAGATGGTGTTGCTTGCCATTGGGTTAATCACAACTCTTGGCAACTTCATGTGTTATAAAATTGAACTGCTCCATAGAATTTTCTTGGCTATATTTTTTTTTGCTATTAAATCAATCCTAACTCATACTGACACTATATGACAGGGCAGAACTGCTCCATAGGGCTTCGTAGGCTGTAATCTACGGAGCGGATCACCAGGTCTTTCCTTCCACAGAGCGGCTGGTGGGTTTCAAACACCCACCTTTCAGTTAGCAGCCAAATGCTTAACCACTGAGCAACCATGGCTCCTTTCTTGGCTACAGTCTTAATCGAAGCAGATTGCCAGGACTTTTCTTCTGTGGTACCCCTGGGTGGGTTTCAGAGGAAAATCATTTGTGCCATATAGGAATCTTTGCAAAGGATTAAGAAAGTGTCTCTCTTTCTCTCCTGATCTGAAAAATGAGACTAGCCTTGATCTTTACAGAGCAGGACAGCAGAGTCCCCAGTGGCAATTTTACTCAGAGCTTATGTCATGGATTGAATTGTGTGTCGCTCCCCACAAAATATGTGTCAACTTTGTTAGGCCATGATTCCCAGTACTGAGTGGTTTTCTTCCATTTTGTGATTTTCCTTTGTGTTATATATCATAGACTTTTCCTGTGATTAAAGAGAATTAGAGTGAAATACAACACCTTTGCTCAGGTTATTTTCCCATTCCAATGTAAAGGGAGTTTCACCGAGGTGTGGTCCGCATCACCTTCTGTCTTACAAGAGATAAGAGGAAAGGGAAGCAAACAGAGCTGGGGATCTCACCCCACCAAGAAAGCTGTGCCAGGAGCAGAGTGTGTCTTTTAGATCTGGGGAAGCTCCAAGTCCAGGGGAAGACTGACGCCAAGGACCTTCCTCCAGAGCCAGCAGAGAGAGAAAACCTTCCCCTGGAGCTGATGCCTTAAGTTTGGACTTCCAGCCTACTAGACTGTGAGAAAGTAAATTTCTCTTTGTTAAAGCCATCCACTTAACAGCACTTCTGTTATAGCAGCACTAGATGTCTGAGACAGCTTATCATGAGTAGGCACTGCTACAAGGCTTTACCTTGTAACAGTGTATAGGCTGTGCGGCTATAACAAGAGGCCCAGTGGTACCTCAGCTGAAGAAAAGATGTTCATTCTGTCTCACTTCACAGTCCACAGGGAGGTTCCAAGTCAGGGGCTGCTCTGCTGTGTAGGAAATCCAGGCTGCTGGCAACTCTGCCATCTCTGCCATCTTCCACATGTGGCCTCAGGCCACTTGGTGGTCACCATGCCAACCAGCAGGAAGGCAGAAGAGAGTGGAAGCCCTGAACCAGGCGCTCCCTCTTCAGCAGGGAAGGCAGACACTTCATACATTACAACCCTTCTGTCCTTGCACCAGTAAGAGTTGGTCACACCTAGAGAGGCTGGCCGGTGTCATCTAGCCATGCACCCAGAAAAGGGCAGAGTTGAGGCTGTTAACAGTCACCACTCCAGAACACAATTTTATTGAATCCTTACAACAACCCTAATTATTCGACAAAAGAGGAGACTGAAGTCCAGAGAGGTGAAGTAACTTGTCACAAAGTCACAGGCTTAGTAGAGCCAGGGTTGTTGTTGTTGTTAGAATGTATTTACTTCTATTTTTTTGTTTTATTGCACTTTAGATGAAGGTTTATAGTTGAAGTTAGCTTCTCATTCAAAAATATGTACACAAATTGTTCTGTGACATTGGTCACAGGGTACCAGAAAGATACCCTGTGTTCATTTATTCAGTTTTTCTGTTCCTTCCTGTCTTCTTGTCTTTGCTCATGGACAGGTTTTACCCATTTGGTCTCACACACTTGGATGAAGTAAGAAGCACGTTTCTCACATGTGTTCTTGTTTGTTCAGCAGACGTGTCTAATCTGTGGCTGAAAGGTGGCCCATAGGAGTGACTACAGTGCTGTATTAACGTGGTGTCCAGGAGACAGTCTTGGGGGTTTCTCCAGCCTCTGTCAGACCACTAAGTCTGGTCTTCCTTTTGTGGATTTGAATTTTGATCTGTATTTCCTTCCTGCTGTGTCCAACGCCTTCTATCACGATCCCTGTCAGAGGGGTCAGTGGTGGCAGCCAGGCACCATCCAGTCCCACTGGGTTCAGACTGTGGGGGCCTGTGGTTCATTAGTCCTTTGAACTAGTATTTTCCTTACGTCTTTGGTTTTTTTTCATTTTCCTCTGCTCCAGGGGGGATGGGACTAATAGATGTACCATACGGCCACTCAAAAGCTTTTAAGGCTAGACACCAGATGCTACTCACCAAATTAGGATACAGAACATTTTCTTTATGAATTGTGTGATGCCAATTGACCTATATGTCCTCCCGAGATCATGGTTCCAACCCTTAGCCCAAGAAACTCAGTCCTTCAAGGTATTTGAATGTGTCCAGGAATCTTCTGTAACTGTATGGACCCAGAACAAGAACCTCCTATAAGGACCATTTGGAATGCACCTATCAAAGAAACCCTGACCACAACCCTTCCTGCTTTCAGACTGAAGTAATTAAGACAAGGATATTGAAAACTTGAGCTGAAAAACTCCAAGTAGCTCATGCACACGTTCACTAGAACGTGTTCCCATGACGACCGTTTGACACAGAATACGTTATTAGGATACCCACTGGGCAGGGACGTACCTTGCAGTGGCTGACTGACGTCTGTCATGGTGGACTTAAGTGTCAGCATGTTGTCACCACTGCCATTGGACAATCAGCCTAACACTGAGTAACATATGACGCACCCCCTTGGACCAGAACCAGTATGACCCAGAAGGGGGTAGCGTCCGTAAAACCCTAGCTGCCCCTACCAGCATGCGGTTAACAGTACGTCCAGCTGGCTGCCCCTAAATGCTGGCTCATAAATTTTGCTTTTGATAAATAAACTCACGGCTCTCAGATGGTCTTCCGGTCAGTTTTTTGGTCTCTCAGCAACCACATATTCAGAAGCATTTGCATTGTTGGAAATAAATCCTAGCAATCCAAACAACTGGCGAGCCAGCCAGGAGACTGAAAAACCACAAAGCATCGTAGGCAACGTGGTGGGAAAACGAGACTCTGAGAGGAATCCCCGGGATGGCCTTCAGCCTCCGTGTTCAGTTCTTCGGCCTGGGTGCCGGAAACCTGGGGGCCAGTGCATGAAGTATAGGGATGCCTAGAAAACACCCCATCAGCTCCTGGAGCTCCTTTGGGGAGCTGGAGTGGTAAAGCCAAAAGGGACTCTGAGGCACTGGTTACCTTTGTTGCATTGTGTTTGCTATATTCTGTCTGTGCTGCTACAGAAGAAGACACAGAGACTCAAAAGCAGAAATCCGACCTCTCGTTAAGCCAAGCCACAAGACTTGGGAAAGGAGAGAAAGCTATCTACTTTAAGATCTTTAAACTTCTTGCGAAGCCATGAATATCCTTTTCTGTAAGGAAAGGGCTGAAAAGTTTTGACACAGATTGGAATCAAAAAGGTGCCTGATTCTCACTGGGTTAAATTTTATGTTAGTTATTTCCTCTTAATAGTATCTAACAGATACATATTATGACAACAACAACCCACTGCTATCAAGCTGTGTCCGACTCATAGTGAGATATTTTTATTATTTCTTTACTGTTAACTGGGAAAGCCCTGGTGACACAGTGGCTGAGTGCCACAGCTGCTAATGAGATAGTTGTCAGTTCGAGTCCACCAGCCACTCCTTGGAGATTCTATAGGACAGTTTTACTCCTTCTATGGGGTCTCCATAAATCAGAATCAGCTCCACGGCAACGGGTTTGATTTGGTTTTAATTGCTAACTTGACTATATTATTTTATTTCATCTGGCATCATCAATGCCAATGCTTTGACTAGAGAATTCAAATTATTTACTTATAAATTTATTTTTATACTATGTAAATATTTAGAGATTTAATAATCTTGGTATATGCTGACTATGTGGTATTATGCCTCAAGATTATTACATACAGTGTCTGAAGTTCCTTGAAAATATGGGTAATGATTTTGTTCAAAAATATTGTCCAAGGTTCTCCAGCAGAATGGGTTTTATTTGGCCTTACATTCTACTCGTAATTAACTTCTGTCACTGTTTAGAGTAATCATGATCATATTAAGTTTTTGTAAATCTACAGTTTTTGCTAATTTTCTGAAAACAATTAACCAGAGTATTTCAAAAAATATTTTAGACTTGTGAAAAGGACTGTGACTTGAGATATCCAAAACTTTTATGCAGATCTGATGGCCTCACATACTGCAGCTGATTTGGAATTAGGCAAAACAGAAAACAACTACATCAGGCTAAGTAAATAAATATACTGTGGGTTTTAGATAGGAATATTACTAATGTTTTAAGGTCCTACTTCTAGATATAAGATACTTTTACAGACTAAAATAACACTAGATTTCCTGTTCTATCAAGAAACAATTTGACTCTTAACAGATACATGCTGTTGTATTTATAGTAATGTGAAATCTGAATTTTTACAAAACATAATTGCTGCTGAAGCACATAAAAAGTTACTGATACTGCTTATACATAAATGCCTCGTGAGATTTGTTTCCTCTTTCAGAGACCTTAGAGTCATCGTTTCATTGTTATTTCAGATAACTGACCTAATATTGTTAGTGTTTCTATTCTACTTCCTAGTTCACTGTATAGTACCTGATGGTATTCAATTACTGTTGAGCCTTTTTGATTGGAGATTCTATAATAAGATTATGATCAAAAAGGGGGAGAACACATGAAAGATACATGCGATTCTTCTAAGAACTAAATTTCTGACTTTCATAGACATTGAGATAAGCCACAGACAAATGCATTTAGATATCCTTTTAAACTGTGAGCTTTAGAAAAAACTGATTCCTAAAGCTACCTGAGTCAAATAATGTTCCAGATAAACTAGTGTGGCTGTTTCACTCCAGGCATTCTGTTTTATGAACATAAAGGAAAATGGAGAAAAATCTCCTATGTACAGGGTATTATGGCCCTCTATCAAAACCTCAGACCCCCTCTCCCAATTGGTAGAAGAGACCTTTAAAGTGTTTAATAACAAGAGATTTGGCAGCAGAAAAAAAAATGAAAAAGGAAGACCCAGTTGTTGGCTATAGCTCTCTGGTGCCCACCCTCAAGGTAACTTAGTTGGCTCCCAGAGATCAAGACTTGGGTCACCTAGCTGGCTGCTGAGTACTGACCCACATCAATGCAAGTGCTGTCAGAAATGAGGCCACTGGAACCTGGAGTGTCCTGAGTGGCCTAAAACAGAACACCCAGTTGACTTCCCCATAGGCCTAGATGGACAGGCCCTCCCAGAAGGATACTGACTGTCTGAGAAGAAGGCTCTGAAGAGACAGAACACTGACAAAGCCCTGAGACCCACTGGGCTGTCAACCACACCACTGACATCTCTGTTGGGGGATGAAGGGTTACACTCAACATGGGAGGTAAGGCGATTGAATTTTCTTAGACACAAAAGCCACCTTCTCTACCTTAAATTACCCAATGGGCCCTCTATCCAAGTGGGACTGTGTAGCTACTGGCTTGAATTAAAAATCCAAGGTGAAAAGTTTGCTGCCGTGCCTGATGGGGTCACAATTTTTAAGACATTCCTTTCTATATGTCCCCTAAATGCCCTGTTGTCTTGCTAGGACAAAAATTACTAAGTAAATGGAGACATAATATTCATTTATTCTGTTATTTAATCAGGTTTTATGATCCTATAAATAAGATATATGTCTTCCAGGTTGCAACAGTTCCAAATAAAACAAATAATGTTCCAAGGGTCCTAACAGATCCCCAGTCATTGTCATCCTGGCTCTCTTATAGGTGATAAACACTGTCAGTGAGAGATTTCAACTCTGATAGGCAGCCTACATCCCTACTCAGCATCAAGCAGATACAGAAGAAGAGATCTCCATCCATGCCTCCATAAAAATTATGAGTATGAAATCTCTCAGGGGAAGATGAAGTAGACAAAATAGACTATAAAATAAATATGCTAAAGACCGGCACAATTACTCTCACAGTCAACTAATCTCATAGATACGAGATGTTACAATACTAACAGTAGAGACCGACAGAGTTAAAAGTGTTGCTTAAAAATTCTTGCCTGATCTCTCAGGCTGATGGCACACTAGAAAAATTACAATGACTAACCTGGAGATTGTGAGGTTATTTTCTTTTCAGACCTTGCCTAAGGACCTGAGACTATTTTTCTCAATTACTTCTGGAAAACTACAAGCCACCGCCCAGATAACATCACAAAACAACACCCCTGGGTATGCAGTCTGGGATGGGTGGGGGCATCTGCCTGTTTTCCAAAACAGCAGGAGCCTTCTTGATAAGCTGGGGCTGATTATGGGCCTTTGGATCACATGGTTAGTTATAGTTGCCATATAATTGAACCGACAGATACTTGTGGGGGCAAACTCTCTCCCCTCTGCCTAGAGGAATATCGTACTCAGTATTCTGGGCCTGTGCAGGTTGGTGACTGTCTTATTCTGTGGGCTTTGGTTGCAAATCAATGCCCAGGCTCCGCAGATAACATGGAAAGATGGAGGCTAGATTGTAAGGCCCGTTTAGGGTGTTGGAGTGGAGTAAATGGAACCAGAACAACAACATCCTATAATGACTCTTCGGAATGTAACTATCAAAGAAACCTTAACCGCAACCCTTCCTGCTTTCTGGTCAAAGTAATTAAGACAAGGATATTAAAAATCTGAGCTGCATAACCCCAAGTAGCTCGTGTGCACCTTCACAGAGCATGTCTGCATGCTGACCCTCTGACATAAAACAAGGTGTTACAATACCCACCGGCGGGGACACATTTTGCAGTTGCTGACGTCTGTAAAGGCAGACCTGAGTGGCAACATGCTGTCACCACTCCCAGTGGACAATCAGCCTAACCCTGATTAACAAATGACTCACCTCTGGACCAGAGCCATATGACCTGGTGGGAGGGGGCATCGATAGAAAACCTAGCTGCCCCTACGAGCGCGAGGTTGACAGCTTTTCCAGCGACCAACACTGGAAGCAGTAGCGCTGTTTCAGTCTGTAAGTTTCCCTTGTGTTGAATACGCCCTTGTCTGTAGGATGGTCTTCTGGCCAATTTTTCATTCTACATATTCAGAAGCATTTGCGTTGTTGGGAATAAATCCTAACACTCTAAAGACTTTGCCATGATCAAATTGTGCTGATTTCCCTTGTATCATGTGTTGGCTTTGCCTTCACCAGGCTAACACTTGACTACTATCTAGTTAATGATTTCCCTTTCCCACTCCTCCCCTTCCTAGTAACCATTAGGGATTTTTTTTTTCCTGTGTTTACACCTTGAGTATTTAAAATAGCGGATTCATCTAAATTTGTCCTTTTGTGATTTATTTACTCCACTCAGCATAGTGCCCTCTAGATTCACCTTTCATGCTGGGAGATGTTTCAATGATTCACCCTTGTTCTTTATCTTTGCATAGTATTCCACTGTGTGTATGTACCTTAATTCGTTTATTCATTCACCTGTTGACAGGCATTCGTGTTTTATTCACTTTTCGTGATTGTGAATAATGCTGCAATGAACATGGGTGTGCAAATGTCTATTCATGTGATGACTCTCATTTCTCTAGGATCTGTTCTTAGGAGTCGGGGTGCCAGATCACATGGTATTTCTATTTCTAACTTTTTAAGGAGATGCCATATTGTTTCCCATAGTGGTTGTACCACTTTGCATTCCCACCAGCAATGCATGAGAGTTCCAGTCTCATAACCTCCTCAGCATTTGTTATTTTGTTTTTTGATTAGTGCCAGTAATGTTAGGATATGATGATATTTCATTGTAGTTTTGATTCAAATTTCTCTAGTGGCTAGTAATTGCAAACATTTCTTCATTTGTCAGCTGTTTTGAATGTCTTCTTTGGTAATGTGCCTGTTCCTTTCCTTTGCCCATTTTTAATTGGATTATTTGTCTTTTTGTTGTAGACATGCTGAATTTTCTTAAAGATTTTAGAGATTAGACCTTTGTGAGATTTGTAATAGCCCCCAAATTTCCCCCAGTCTGTAGATTCTCATTTTACTCTTTTGATGAAGTCTTTGGGTGAGCCTAATTGTTTGGTTTTCAGGAGCTCCAGTCATCTAGTTTGTCTCCTGATGTTTGTACATTTTGAGTCATGGTTTGTATTGTATTTATACCCCTAGTGTCACCCCTAATTATCCTTTCATGATTTTTATAATTTCAGGTTTTATGTTTAGGTTTTTGATCCATTTTGAATCAGTTTTTGTGGCTGGTATGAGGTGTGGGTCCTGTTTCTTCCTTTTTTTTTCTTTAACCAGTGGCCCAGTGTTGCAAGTACCATTTGTTAAAAATGCTGTGTTTTCTCCATTTAATGGACTATTGTCCTTTGTCAAAAATTAGCTGATCATGAAAGGACAGATTTATGTCTGGGTTCTTGAGTCTGTTCCATTGTTCTATGTGTCTGTTGTTGTATCAGTGCCAGGCTGTTTTGACCACTGTGGCTGTGCAGTGGGTTGTGAGATGAGGTAGTATGAGGCCTCCTTCTTTTCTCTTTATCTTCAATCATGTTTTGCTTATCTGGAGCCTCTTTACCTTCCATAGAAAGTTAATTAGTTTTTCCATACCATCAAAGAATGTTGTGGTATTTGGATCAGAATTGCATTATATCTGTAGATTGCTTTGGGTAGAACTGACCTTTTCACAATGAGTCTTCCTATCCATGAGCATGGTATGTTTTTCCATTTATGTAGGCATTTTCTGGTTTCTTACAGAAGTGTTTTATAGTTTTCTTTGTATAAGTCTTTTACATCCCTGGTTAGATTTATTCCAAAGTATTTTATCATTTTTAGGGGCTATTATAAATGGTATTATCTTCTTGATTTTCTTTTCAAAGTTCTCTTTGTTGGTATCACCAACTGATTTTTGTATACCGTTTGTATATTTGTATGCTGTATGTTGGTCTTGTATTTTGCTACTCTGCTGAATCTTTCTATGAGTGCCACTAGTTTTCTTACGGAATTTTGGGGGTTCTGTACGTGTAGCATCATATCATTTGAGAATAGGACTTATTTTATTTCTCCTTTCCCAAATTAGATGTCCTGTCTTCCTTTCTTCCTTTCCTTTCCTTCCTCCCTCCCTCCCTCTCTCCCTCTCTCTCTTCTTTCCTTTCTTCCCTCCTTCCCTCCATCCCTCTCTTCCCCTCTCCCTCCCTCCCTCTCTCCCTCTCTCTCTCCCTTCCTTCCTTCCTTCCCTTCTTTCTATCTTTTCCTTGCCTTGTTGCAGGTTCAGGTTTTAGCCAAACTTTGAAAACAGAGCCCAGACACCTCCATCCATGCAATACAACTGGCCCCAACGTAGAATTCACTTGGGCACTGATTTCAGTGACCAGACTAAAACTATCCGCTGTCAGTCAGGTTTGTGCAGGGGGAAATTTTGGTCAAGCTGGCTTCCAGGGAATTCCATTCCACTCAAATAATCTCTTATAGTCTTCAAGTCACACCCCAAACTTTGACCTGTTTGCCATGGTGACCTGCTGTTAAAATGCTTAGTGATTAATTTAAATAGAGTCTGTGTTGATTCATTAACAATCCACTGTGCACTAATAGGCAAGGTTTACTGGCATACAAACAGCCTTTTCACACAGACCTTGTTGCTGTAAATGGGCTCTCCAGGGATAGTCCTATGTCATTAAAACATACATTTTAACATATTTTTTATGGCTTTGGGTTTAGACATAACATTTGAAAAAGTTTCCACAGACGCACAGGCTCAAAGCCAGTTGGCCTTCAAGTGGTTATCTTAGGTATCCAGTGTGCCGCTCTAACTGAAACACCCCAGATGGACAGTTTTAACAAAGACCAGTGTATTCTGTCACAGCTAGAAGTCCAAATTCAGGGTGCTAACTCTCAGGAAATACTTCCTGTCCCTATTGGCTCTGGGAGAATGTCCTTGTTGTCAGTCTTCCCCTGGACAAGGAACTTCCGAGGTACAGGAACCCCAGTCCTTTCCAAAGGAAGCACTGAGCTCCCACCACTCCTTTCTTTCTTGATGGTATGAGGTCCCCAAATCTCAAGCTACCTCCCTTTCTTTTATATCCCAAGAGGCTGCTCCAAGCCACAATACAATGCCACACTACAGTCTGGGCCCCCTAAGTCCACCGCCACCCATCCTCCCTCATTAACATCACAGGGGTGGAGTTTACAGCATCCACAATACTAGGAATCACAGCCCAGCTAAATTTCTGCACAAATTTTTGGGGAGAACACAATTTAATCCATGACAAGTCCATTGCATGTTAACATAAATAGCATGCTTAAAAAAAAAGAAAAATAATAATGCACAAACAAAAGGCTTAGCAAGAAGCATGGCACTGCTGTAGACATTTGCAGATCTCTTTGATGTCTGCCTTAACAGAAGGAACTGGGTTCTGCTATCTGCTCTGTAATCAGCATGTTGTGACATCACGTGTCCTGTAGCCTCTGGAAAATTCCACTGTACACTTGAGAGTGAATAAGTGGAGAAAAAAAAAAAAGAAAAAACCCTACATCTTCACATCACAAAGAATGTTACATGAATTATTTCATTGGATCTTCCTGATAAAATAGATAGGCACTATTATTATTGGCAGAAGTCCTGGTGGTATAGTGATTAAGTGCTATGCCTGCTAACCGTAAGATCAGCAATTCAAATCCACCAGGTGCTCCTTGGAAACTCCATGGAGCAGTTCTACTCTGTGCTATAGGGTTGCTATGAGTCAGAATTGACTCAGCAGCAGTGGATCATTATTGGCATCCCATTTTTCAGATGAGAAAACTGGGGCTCAGAGCACTAAGTCATCTGCATAAGGACACTGAGCTAGGAGCTGAGAAGCCAGAATGAGACTCAGAGTTTACTTGATTCCCATCTCCCAGTTTTTAAGTTCCATACTATATTGGAGCCACTATGGACAAAAGGCCATTCATGCTTGTGAGGAGCCGGGAACAAACAGGAAACCCTGGCAGCATCATTGTTAAGTGGTACTACCAAAAGGTTCGGAGTCCACATTCACCAGACACTCCTTGGAAACTCTATGGGGCAGTTGCACTCTGTCTATAGGGTCACTGTGAGTCAGCAAGGACTCAATAGCAGTCGGTTTAGGAACCAACAAAACCAAGAAAAGAAGAGGAAATAATGCAGTTTTTCCTCTTCGATGCCATCACAAGAGAATGAACAGGCTTAAAGTCCTTAGAGGTAACTAAATGCCATGCCGGCAGCTCACAGGTAACTTGACGGTGGTGGTTGTCAAGGGGTGGCCATGTTTCCTGAGCACTCACCTCATCCAGGGGCTTCACCTGCGGCACCTTGTTCACCCTTACCAGTTCTTACAAAGAGTCCCCGAGTGATGGGACTCAAGCTTGGCTGCTCACCAAAAGGTTGTGGATGTGAATCAATCCAGCAGTGTTTCAAAATAAAGGCCTGGCCATCCACTGCCAAAAAATTAGCCATTGAGAAGCCTGCAGAGCACATTTCCACTCTGACCCACGTGGGGTCAGCATCATGCGTTAGAATCAACCAGAAGGCCATTGGTTGGTTCCTTTTAATATGCTGTGGGGTGGGCATCACAAGCATCCTTTCACAGGGAGGAAACAAGATGCTCAGAGACTTGCTCAAGGTCCCACCACTGCTAAGCCAAAGAAATATCTGTCTCACGTCTCGTCTAGTTCACCCTCAGGGTTTGCTCTTGCAGTTGTTACAATAAATAGCAACATTTGGGGATCTGTGTGTGAGTGGGGGAGGTGTGCTTTTAAAAGACTGTAGAAAATTCAGGAAGAAAGTTGCCAGCCTGGCTGTCCAGACAGGGAACTGTGCAATCCGGAGTTAGAACTACCGACAGCCTCTCACACACTGTGTTTTCACTAAAAGTGTCTGTTAGGTTGTTTTTTTTTTTTTTTTTTTTGTGATTAAGTGAAAGTGCACAATCCAGATCAATTCCACATGCCTGCTTATCTGCCTATCCACCTGTTCTCCTCCCCCTGTGACAGCACATTCCTCCTTTTCACTCTATACTTCTAGTATCCTCTTAATGAACACCTGTCCCCTCCTCTCTACCCTCTCTTCTCCCCTTTAGAAAGAAACCAGTAGGACAGCCTTCTATAAATGTATAAACCCAAAAAGTACACATACTACATGCTCACACTGTGTCCCTGAGTCCAGTTCATTCCTGTGTGAAGAGTTGACCTCAGTACTAGTTTGCAGTCAGGGCCAGCAGCAAGTTAGGGGCCATTTTCCCAGGGGACCCTCCAGGCTGTCAGACCATCAGTTCTGGTCTTTTAGTAGAGCTCTTGAGCTGCATATCTCTTTTTCTCATGTTGCCTCAGGGGCTGTACATTGTGTCCCCCATCACAGCTGCCTTTGATGATGGCCAGGCACCGTCTGGTTCCTCTGGTCTCATGTTGCTACAGTCTCCCATTCATATGAGTCCTTCTGCCTCCTGGGCTCATCTTTCCTCGTGTCTTCAGTGTTCTTGGTCATCATCTGTTCCAGATGGGTTGGGACCATTTGGTGTTCCTCAGATGGCAGCTTGCTAGCTGTTAAGACCCCAGACACCACTCACCAATAGGGGGTGCAGAAGACCCTTAGCTTAAAACTAGCTATGACATTCGACCTCATTGTCACCTGAAAACATGGTCTCCAGACTCCTATCCCTGCTACTCTATCCTTTGAAATACTGAGTTGAGTTTAGAAAACTTAAAAGTGTCTGTTAGTTTTGAATCATTGGCCAACACGTATAAATCAAGAGAGTTCACATAGAAATCCAGACTTTGAGGTTTCTTTTGACGAATCAGATGCTTTGGCAACACAGGACTCATTTTTGTGAGGTAACAGTGGGCTGAAATGAAATCCTAGGAGATGCCAGCTAGGCAAGACCACGGTCATCACCAGTAGAGTTCCAGCAGCGGCATTTGCTGAACTCCTTGCTCACACCTTCTCATCCATTATTTTTAGGTGGAATTTACATACAAACAATGCACAAACCTTAAGTATTCATTTCAGCTGGTTTCAGCAAGTGTCTGTTGTGACTGTCAGCTTCTATGGAGCGGCTCCCGTGTGCCTGGTCCTGAACCCTCCTCTTGATTGACTGGTCTGTGTGAGGCCATTGTTGTGGCCATTGTATATTTTCAGAATACTTTCCAACCTATAGGGCTTATCTTTCCAGTATTATCTCAAGAATATTTTATTACGATCCCTGGGGTTTTTAGTGGCTAGTTTTCAGAAATAGACCATCAGGTCCTTCTTCTTTGTCTGGGTCTGGATGTTCCACTGAAACCTGTTCATTATGGGTGACTCTGTAGGTATCTGAAATATCAGTGTCATCACAGCAACACATGAGCCACCACCGCTGTATGACAAACAGACAGGAGGTGGACCAATTGCGTACACCCCTAGGATTTACTGCTGCAGCCAAGAAATGGACATTTCCATCACCTGGGAATGTCCTTGGACCACTTTCCAGTCAATTCCTACCTCCTACTTTAGGCAGGATACCCTGGTGGTGCAGTAGTTAAGTGCTAGGTCTGCTAACCAAAAGGGTGGCAGTTCACATCCACCGGCCATTCCTTGGAAACTCCATGGAGCAGTTCTATTCCGTCCCACAGGTCGCTATGAGTTGGAATCGATTCAGCAGCAGTGGGTTAGTGGGTCAAAACCCCAAAAGTCTGACAATCAGAGAAGTCAGAGATGACGAGCCAGGAGGCAGCGAGCCACATCTGGTGCTAGCAAGTTAATAATCTTGAGGCTTTATACAAAATTCTGGACTTCCTACTTTTCTAGAACAATCAGAAGATGTGACCATCTCCTTAGCTGGGGACACATAATTTCCAGTTGGCCACAGCCCCACCTGGCCCTCTTCACTCACTTACATGCCTTCCCTGTAGGCATGCGACCCTGGAGCTTACCCAAGACCTCCAGATGGGCCCCGCAAAGTCAGGACTGGACCCCGAGTGGGCGAAACAAGGCACCTACCATGGTACCCCACTGCCTTTGCTGTTGTCACGGCCTCTGGCTCCAATCACTGTCTTTGGCCATCCATTCCCTGACCTTCTGTCTGTCTGCCCCCTTCTCCAGTCCTAGTTAATTCTTCTAAACATCTGTCCCGTGGGCAGGCTCCTGTTCTTCAGGCCTCCATCATGCAATGTCACTCCAGTGCCAGGCCTTGGCTCAGTGAGACCACAGTCTGTCCTGGTGCACTTGTAAACCTCCCCCATTGCTCCTGTTAAGAAGCTGGACTCTGGAACTAAATGGCCAGGGTTCAAATCCTGTCTCTGCCACATACTAGCTGGGTAACCTTGATCGAGTCACTTACCTTCCCCTACCTCCATCTGCTTCATCAGTAAAATGGATATAATAATAGTATCTATGTTTTATTATTGTTATTACTCTTATACAAAGTATAGATGACACAACATTTGCCTGGTCACCATTTTTTATATGTACAGATTCAGTGCTACTTAGTGGCACTGTGATTAAGAGCTGGGCTGTTAACAACAAAGTCAGCCATGTGAATCTACCAGCTGCTCCTTAGAAACTCTGTGAGGCAGTTCTACTCTGTCCTATGGGGTGCTGTGTGTCAGAATTGACTCAATGGCAATGCGTTTCTTTTTTCCTTTTTAATTACATGCATCGTGTTGTGAAGCATCACCAGTGTCTGTTGCAAGTTTTCTATCACCATAAACAGAAACTCAATGCTGTCTAAATAATGTTTTTCCCTTACCCCCACCCTCCTGCCTTGGTAATCATTAATAAACTTTGGAACAGAACCAAGAGAGTAAATACCTATACTGTTGTTGTTGTTGGTAGGTGCTGTTGAGTTGGTTCTGACTCATAGCAACGCTGTGCACAACAGAACAAAACCCTGCCCTGTCTTGCACCATGTATATGAATGTACACATACATACGCTCATACAAAGCATTACATGCTTTCATCACCCACCTTATTTCTAAGTCACTCTGTGCCAGGAGAACAGAAACTAAAAACCAAGCCAGTTGCTGTCAAACTGATTCTGACCTGTTTGTGCAGGGCAGAACAGCTCTGTGGAGTTTTCAATGACTGTGACCTTTTGGAAATAGATAGCCAGCCATTTCTTCCAAAGTACCTCTAGGTAGATTTGAACTGCCAACCTTTTGGTTAGTAGCCAAGACTTTAACTGTCTGTGCTGTCCAGGGGCTGGCAAATCCAGGACTTTCAGGGCCTGGGCAGGCAAAGTAAAGTAGGGAGTGGGCTGGGGAAGCATGTCTGTAGCAGTTGTTACTTTCCTCCAGCCAGTGGCTGTGTCCTGATGGTGTGGTCACAGTGTAGCAAGTTCTTCTGACTGTTCTAAAAAAGTGGGAAATCGGGATTTTGTTTAAAGACTCTTGGATACTAGAAACAGAGTGAAAAGGAGGATGTGTGCTGTCACCCGGCAGGGAGAGCAGAAGGAGCGGCAGATAGGTGGGCATGCAAAATTGATTTGGATTGGATACTTTCACTTAATCACAATAAAAGAAAAAAGACTCTTGCTTTTCAAATGCTAGTAACTGTTTTTTTTTAAAAAAAAAAAATGTTCAAAGTCTTCTGCAAAAGCCTTCCACTGCACCCACTGCTTTTCCTGGTGTCATGGGCCAGACGTGGCCCCTGACCACACATGGCTTGGTCACTCCTGACCATTTCCCTGAGCTCCAGGCACCCCCATCTTTCCCCTGTCACAGTCTGGAGCACATGGACAAGGGGCCAAAGCAGCAGTGGTGGCCCCCGTGACTGTGCTGCTGCGGTGACGAGGGCTGTTGTTAAGTGTCCTCCTGAGACTTCCCCTTTATCCCTGCCTCCCCCGCCGGCATCTCCCCCTCCCTTCAGCTCTCCCCAAGCTCGCCTGTCCCCAGCGTGGAGGCTGGACCGTGGGCCGGACAGAGTGGGTGAGTGAAACAGGACAGTGCCAGTGGTCCAGCCTCTCCCCAGCCCTCCCTGCCATGCTTCCCTGCCAGATGAGGGCCCCGCCGAGATCCGGGTGGGCAGAGTGCAGCGCCCGCTGGCTTCCCTGAAGGGCCCTGGGCAGGAGCCTGCCCGGGGTTCAAGGGTTCCAGGCTGGGCCTCGGGAGATCACCCACGCTTTCCTTTAATCCCTGTTGCAGCTGAGGCTGGAGTTTGGAGTTTGACCCGCGTGGAGGCTCTGTCAGCCACAAGCGGTGTAGGAAGGAGTGTCAGCACTGTCTTCTCAAGCTCTCGGACCAGAGAAGTGACCAAGTCATCTCAGTTTCTCATTCATCTCAGCTTCCATCTGCCTCAGAAGCCACCAACAGAGCCAGGTGAGTCCTGCAGCCAGAATAAGGTAAGACACACCCCCTACCGGAACACACACCCATCCGCAAGCTGCGAGGCAGGCTGGCAGGGAGCCCTCTGGCTCTGAAGCACAAAGTCACCGCTCCTGTCCATGAAGAAGGCTGTCATGTTCCCAGCAAAGGGCATGTTTTGGGGGATGAACCTGGTGGCATGAAGCTGGCAGCCAGCAGCACCAGGTGTGGGTACTCCCTGTTCCACTGACCAAACTCAAGGACACTGGGATAGTCACTCCCTTCACCTCCCGGAGCCTCAGGTTCCTTATCTGCAGACTCAACCCAGCCCAGCCCAGCCCACAGGTGTGGTGCGCTCAAGAGGACAGGTGAGATAATGCAGGTAGAAATAGCAACAGAAAGGACAGTGACTGGAGGAATGTGGTACCACAACCACGCTGCTATTAACTACAAGGCAAGTGTTGGTTCTCCTTAGTACATGACAGCCTTGTGCCAAGAGCGTCACAGACAGGATCTGGTCTAACACAGTAACCCGGTAGGCTCTGCCATCCTAAAGCGACAGCCAGAGACACGAGGACAGACATCAGCCCACCCAAGGTCACAGAGAGCAAGTAGGAAAGCTGAGACTCCAACTCAGGCAGTCCAGCTCCCACGCCCATGTGTTTATCCACAATCAGGGATTCTCAGACGGTGTTCTGTGCGATATTTCTGGGGAAGGATATTCTGGGACCAGGACTTTGGGGAACACTGCACCCCTGCTTTTGTGGGGTCACCATGTACAAGAGTACATAGCAGAGGCTCTGAAAATTCCAGACAGGTTTGTTATACGGATGCTTACTTCCGTCTGCCTTGGACCAAATGCCAGGGAGCACAGTGTGAGTGGGGTAGACGTGGTCCCTGCCTATGTGGCGACAGGTACCAGTGAGAGAATTTCACACCTCAAATGTCACACTCCACTAAAATGTAATGAGAAGTTGTGTTCACGGAGAGTGAACAACTAGGGGACTGTCGTGGATAGAACTTATCCCCTCAATATACATGTCAACTTGGCAAAGCCATGATACCCAGTACTGTGTGATTATACAATATTTTGTCATCTGATGTGATTTTCCTGTGTGTTGTAAATGCTATCTCTGTGATGTTAATGAGGCAAGATCAGTGGCAGTTATGTTAATGAGACAGGACTCAATCTACAAGATTAGGCTGTGTTTCTTTTGAGACAGAAGAGAGAAGGGAGCAGAAAGACAGGGGGACAGCATACTACAAGAAACAGGGGCCGGGAGACTAGCATGTCCATTAGACCTAGGAGTCTCTGGGCTAAGCAGCTCCTCAGCCAGGGTGAGACTGATGACAAGAACCTTCCTCTAGAGGGGTGAAGCTCAAGCCAAGTGCCGTCGAGTCGGATCCGACTCATGGTGAGGCTCAAGAACCCCCCTAAAAGACTACAGTTGATGGTTCAGCAGCTTGGGGGTTCCCCTGGGAGCATGGCCCCTAGACCTGCCTCTGCCCCTGACCAGAAATCATTACTGAGGTTGTCTCTTCAGACAGGAATGGACTAGACTTGGGGTCACAGTGTGACTGTATGGTGTGTATACTTTATGGTCCTATGCATCTATAGGAAGCTGTCCCTCTTGCCAGAAGGGAGAGGAGAAGGTGGAGAAGAGGGAATAGGAGATTGTTAAGAGGACATGACATATATAGAACAAAGAGGAGGAGAGTGCTCCCACTGGGCAAGGAGAGCAGAAGGAGCTGCAGATAGGCAGGCATGCAGATCTAATATGGACCGTATGCTTTCACATAATCTCAATTAAAAAAAAAAAAAAGAACCTAGAGCTGACAGAGAAAGAAAGCCTTCCCCTGGAACTGGCCCCCTGAATGCTGACTTCTAGCCTCCTGGGAGGTGAGAGAATACATTTTGGTTTGTTAAATAAAGGCATACACTTGTACCCCTGCAATAGCAGCACTAGATAACTAAGGCAGGGACCCAACTGAGATGAAAGCAAAAAGAAGACTCCCTTTGGCATGTGACAGTATACCTAGTATACATTTAAAGGATGAATAGGAGTTCATCCAGCCACGAGCACAGGGAACAGCATTGCACGCAGAGGGAACAGACTGGCAAAGGCTCTAAACCCAGGAACAGCATTCGAGGAACAGAAAGAAGTGTGAAATGAGGCTGGTGGGTAGAACAGAGCACATAGCATGTTGAGTATTTTGAGCAGTAAAGTGATGTGATTGATCCTTGTTCAAAGATCTCTTGGGGGTGAGGAGTGGATCAGCAGGAAGCAAGAGTGGCATCAGAGAGGCAAGTGGGGACGTTCTTGCTTTACACAGATAGAAGACTTGATTGAAGGCAACAGAAGAAAAGGCAAGGAAAATGGATGGATTCAAGGTATACTTTGTGAAAGTAGTACAGAATGAAATTGGGAGTGGTTAGATTTGGGGGCTGTGAAAGAGACACTGTACATTCTTTGAGTGTATGTTTGTTTGGCGTGGCATCCTTGATGCTTGGATGCAGCACCAGGCATATAGTAGGTACTCATAGACCACTTGTTGGATGAATGAATGAATGTCTCAAAGACTCAGGTTTCTGGCATGAGCAGCAGGTGGATGAAGATGTCCTTTAAGTGAGTTGGGGAAGATCAGAAGGACACTTTTGGCATTGAATAGGTTGGTCTGTGACTTGGATGTGACAAAGTGAGAAGTCAGTAGGAGTCTAAGAGAGATGCCTGGTGGGCATGTGGATGGACAGGCCCAGAGCTCCCAACGTGGTCTTGGGCCTTTGATTCTTCTAGCAATCATCACTGAACAGACAAGGTGCATGGAGGAGAATATGCAGTCAGCATTTCTGCACTCTCTGAATGTACCTACTGTGTTCTGTGGACCATATGGGGAATGGTACCTCACCTACAGTGGTTAACGTTTCTTTCCTAATTACCAGAACTGCGTGCAGGTCTTCCTAATGGGAAGAGTACTGTTCAGGACTCCAGTTCATCCCAGAGTCCTCTGGAAACTGTTCTCTTGGCCTTTTTCTAGAGACCTGTTCCTAATGAACTCGGTAGCATCAACTGTTTGAGGAGGCTACAGACGGATTCTTCCGTTCCTTCCTTGTGCAGTCCTAGGCTCTGGCAGCTCCGTTCTAGAATGGGTCCTCTCCCTCTGAACTGCTGCTACTTCCCCCACCAGCCTTCCTGGGCATTCTGAATGGCACCTAGTCCAAGACCCAGCTTGGACTTATAGAGGGGGCAGCTAGATCCATTGCAGGTGCCCACAAGGAATGGCAGGCAAGGGTGTGAGTGGCTGCCAGCCTGGGGAGTGTGATCTGTGCCACACTAGTTATCATATCTGGAATTTTCCCTTCCCAGGGTGCTGAGGGGAAGGTTAGGGCTTGGGAATTAAGTTGGGGTTGGAGTCTCGGTTCAGTCATTTACCAGTTGCATGACCTTGAGCACAGACCTTGCTCAGGCACGTTTTCCATGCCTTTCAATGGAGTTAATCAGAGACCTGGCCTCTTGGGGTTGTTATGTGTTTAAAATGAGATTCATGCAGGTACATGGCCCAGGTCTGCCTGACCACAAAGTCCATGCCTTTTTTTTCCTTCTGTTTTAAATGCTTTTAAGAAGAACGGTGACAGACCAAGGACTCTGTGCCTGAACTTGTTTACTGCTCGCAACAAACGTGGGACGTCCTTAGGATTTTCCTCATCTTATAGATAGAAGGAAACCCTGGTGGTGTAGTGGTTAAGTGCTACTTCTGCTAACCTAAGGGTCAACAGTTGGAATCTGCCAGAAGCTCCTTGGAAACTCTAGGGGGCAGTTCTACTCTGACCTCTAGGGCTGCTATGAGTTGGAATTGACTTAACAGCAGCGGATTTCACAGCCAGAAAGCCGAAACTCAGAGATGTTACTTTTTTTTACCCAGAGCCACAGAACCAGTAAGAGTTGGAGCTGGGATTTGAACCAGAGCACTGCAGTTTTAGGTCGTACCCTTCACCATAACGCAGCTATTTCCTGGAGAGTTTTTTGCTCATAGTGTTGTCGTCAGGTGCTGTTGAGTTGGTTCTGATTCATAATGACCCTGAGCACCACACAACAAAACACTGCCAGGTCCTGTGCCATGCCCACAATTGTTTTCATGCTTAAGCTCCTCGTTGCAGCCACTGTGTCAACCCATCTCCTTCGGGGTCTTTCTCTTTTTTGCTGACCCTCTACTTTATCAAGCACGAAGCCCTTCTCTAGGGACTGATCTTTTAAGACAATATGTTCAAAGAATGTTGTCCATAATAAAACTTGATAGTTGGGCAGTAGTAGGGCTTTATTTTTGAGCCGGATCTGACTCGATGGCACTTGGCTTGGCAGGGCTTTATTTTTGAGGACTAAGGTGAGCCTGACCCAAGCGTGTTAATTTTAATCACCTCCTGTGCAAGCGAAAGCTGGATGATGAGTTAGAACGACTGAAGAAGCATTGATGACTGGATGAACCAATCTGTCTTAGAGGAAGTACAGCCAGAACGGCCCTTAGAAGCAAGGATGGTGAGAATGTGTGCCCGTACTTTGGACACATTATCAAGAGGGATCAGTCCCTGGAGGAGGGCATCTTGTCTGGTAGAGGGTCAGTGAAAAAAAGGAAGATCTTCAACAAGATAGACTGACACAGTGGCTGCAACAAAGGGCTCAGACACACAACAATTGTGAGGACGGGGCAGGAGCAGGCAGTGTTTTGCTCTTTTGTGCCCAGGGTCGCTTAGAGTTGGTGTCAGCTTGCACGTAACAACAACAACATGTCCTTATCTTCAGTCACTGCAGAACCTTGATCCTGTCTCTCTGTCTCTCCTTGTGCCAATCCCTGCCACTCTTAGTTTCCTCTCTAGTGTGTCTGATGTTTGTCCATAACTATGCCTGCATCCTTGCAAAATACTTGGTATTATTTTGTTCTTTTGAGTGTTTTTAATATGTTATTGCGGTTGGGGAAACCCTGGTGGCATAGTGGTTAAGTGCTACAGCTGCTAACCAAAAGGTTGGCAGTTTGAACCTACTAGACTGTCCTTGGAAACTCTGCAGGGCCATTCTACTCTGTCCTATAGGGTTGTTATGAGTAAGAACTGACTTGACAGCCATGGGCTTGGTTTGTTGGTATTGCTGTTAGGTGTTGTCAAGTCTATTACGACTCATTAGAGACCCCATGTGATGAAGTAGCTCTGTCCCCATGAAGTTTTCTTGGCTGTAATCTTTACGGAAGCGGCTTGCGAAGTCTTCCACCTAAGAAGACTTCTAGGTGGGTCTGAACCACCGACATTTGGGTTTAGTAGCTGAGTGCTTAACTCTTTGGGACACCAGGGTTCCTTGTTTTAAATATACACAGACACAGATGGCTCTGGGCTGTGAATCTTGTCCTATTTGTTTCTGAACTTTTTCTTTTATTGTGAAATGTTTTGAACATACACGTTTCAGAGAATAATGTAACCCACACCGGCAGGGGCATGCAGGGCAGCGAGTCTAAGAAAATGCAGTCAATACAATCAGAGCTCCCATCCCGCTGGTGGCCTGAGCCCTGGGCTGCCACAGTTCACAAGCTTTCCCTCACATTGAGGAGTGGAAAATTTCTACTTTACCTTAGCAAATAGTGTCAATGGCCAAAAGGAAGAGGGAGAGATACAATCCCTCCTTGGCATAGCTGCCCCCTGCGCTTTTGCCAACGAGGACCTCAAGGGCAGGCTGTTCTGCTTGAGAACAAAGCTCTTGTTGTGACATCCGCTCTGCACAGACTGCTGTTCACGGAGCCAAATCTTTGCCCCCTCCTCCCACAAGAGGTGAAGCAAGAGCTGCCCCCAACCCCCAGCCCAGTTTTACACCCTGCCCCCCAGCAGGTTGGAAGCAAAGAACCCCAGGATAAGGGTCCTTGGGAGCATTTCCCTGATGGTTCTGGGCACACACAGCTTTTGCAAGGTGGCGAGCTGAAAATCTTGTGAGGGCAGAGGCCAGTGCGCAGAGCCTCGCACACAGCTGGTGCACAATAAGTGTGTGTTCCACTGAGTCCCCAGTGCCCAGCACTGATCCTGGCACACAGCTGGTGCCTAATAGATGTTCCACTGAGTCCCAGTGCCTAGTACAGAGCCTGGCATACACCTGGTGCCTAATAAATGTTTGTTCCACTGAGTCCCCAGTGCCCAGTACCAAGCCTGGCACACAGCTAGTGCCCAATAAATGAGCGTTCCTCTGAAGACCCAGTGCCCAGCACAGAGCCTAGCACACAGCTGGTACCCAATAAATGTTCCACTGAGTCCCACTGCCTAGTACAGAGCCTGGCACATAGCTAAAGCCTAATAAATATTTGTTCCACTGAGTCTCCAGCACTCAGCACAGATCCCAGCACACAGTTGGTGCCTAATAAATGCTTCGGGAAAAGAAACTGGGAAAGAAGAGAAAGAAGGAAGAAAAGCAGCAAGGAAGGGAGGCGAGAAAGAGGGAGGAAGAGAGGAAAGACAGACTGCTTAGAAATGTATAAGGCAACAAGCTAGGACTCAGAAACCGAGTTCCACTATCCCCTCTGACACAGAACCCAGAGGGCTGCAAGCTCTCCCAGCCTCCATTTCAACCTGTCAGTGGAGGCATGGTAGTGCTTGCCCACAGGGCTGACACGGGATTAAAGGAGATGATGCATGTGAAGTGCGCTCCGTGCCAGGCACTTCCCTGGAAATAGTGCTGACTGAATTTTAGAGATGACTATTGCTAGGCATGTAACACAGACTTGTTGAAGGAAGAGCAAATTGAGGGCAGGGGGCAGGGCCAGCTCTTGGCCAAACTCCTTGGGGGCAGCCCGGGTGGGCACGGCATGCTGGTGCCACCTGCTGCTCTTATTTCCACCGTGAGCACAGGGCCAAGTCCCTCCTGGCCAGGCCTCCACCTCCCCGGGACTCAGCAAGAGCTTCGAGTCAGTGCCAGCCTTCCCGGGGCTGCTTGGCCCAAGAGCCTGAGAGCAGCGATGAATGACTTGTTTATCTGTGCCCAGCAGCTCCAGCCTCTCGGTGCCTGGCGGGCAGAGACATAGAAGACTAGGAGAGGGCAGGGAACGAGGGGAGGGCAGGCTTACCGGTCAGCCCACTGCCCTGCCCCCACCCTCCTCCTTGTGAAAAAAACCAAAACCAAACCTGTTGCTGTGAAAACAATTCTGGCTATAAGACAGAGCAGAACTGCTTCACAGACTTTCCAAGGAGCAGCTGGTAGATTAGAACTGTGAACTTTTGGTTAGCAGCCATAGCAATTAACCACCACACCACCAGGAGCCCTCCTCACTTTTAGGTCTAGTAAATTTTAGAACCTCCCCTACTCCATAATTCATCAACAAACTCCACCTTAAGCTGCTTCTTGTACCCATAATCTTCATCTTCCCCCTAGTTCACTGTTTGGGAACAGGTGAGGTAAAGTGGCTGAAAGACAGGCTCTGACATCAGACAGACCTGAAATTGGTGCCTGGCTTTACCACCTGGGAGCTATGTGACTTTAGCCCTGACATCTCTGGGCCTCGGCTTTCTCACCTGTAAAGTGGGATAAGAGCCCTAGCTATCTGACAATGATAGGGCCAATAATTGAGACAGTATTGATTAGCATTCTTACCTGATTTCTCAGCTGGTGGCAAACTAGAAAAATTACAGTGACTAACCTGGAGACTGTGAGGTTATTTCAGACCTTGCCCAGAGGCTGGAGACTATTTTTCTCGATCACTGACCAGACCACCACCCAGATCCAGATAATATCACCCAACTTGTGACTCCAGACCTTACCCAGGGATCTGTGAAAGCTACAGAGCAACCCCCGGATAATGTCACAGTCTCTCTAACAACCCCCCACCCTGCCTCCATGCCTCTGGCTCACACTGTGACCCACCTTACTGGCCCACCTTGTGACCCACCCTTGTGACTAACAAGCTCCCGAACCCTCCGCCTTGCAATGAGATTTTAATAGACTGCCCAGATAGCATCACAGGTCCTAGAAGAGATGCGTCCCACCCTTCTGACGACCAGCCCCCCTCGTGACCAAACTCCCCAAACTGGGCACCTGGTCAACACCTCCTTTCCCTTTCTTGCACTAAGATTTCATAGGTCTCTGGCTCAGTTACATTAGTTTTGAGCAAGTATTATTACTATCGTCCCATTTTACAGATGACAGGGAAATCTAACTGAGGCTCAGAGAGGTGAAGAGTCATCTGCATTGGCATTCTGGCTTCCATTACTTACTCTTGCATTATGGTTAGTATGTGCCTGGGCAGGCATTACTGGGTACTGGTGAGTCTATGTGTCTTTCCTCTCTCTCCTTCCCTTCCTTCTTTTCTCTCCATACGTGCTGTGGACCAGTAATCATTTGGGTCTTCTCTTTCTTGGAAAGGGCCTCCACACCCCAGGCCTGAGAAGCTGTGAGTGTCCACTCAGCATGAGCAAAAGTGAGGCCCAGCCCTAGAGAGGGAAGTTCAAAGATGCACTTGGTGAGAGGAAGGAAACTTTAGATCACTGAGCGCCCCCTGGAGGCAACTTCTCCAGGTGGGCATCCTCCTTTATGCCTCTAAAGCAGTGCTTCTTGAATGGGGGGAGGGGGCAATTTTGCCCCCAGGAGACATGTTTTTAAACTAGGAGCTGGGTGCCAGCGATGCTGCTAGACATCCCACAACGTGCAGGGTAGCCAACTCTAACAAATCCCTGCTGTTGTGTGCCATTGAGTCAATTCTGATTTATGGAGACCCCATGTATTGGAAATCTTGGTGCTGTGGTGGTTAAGTGGTATGACTGCTAACCAGAAGGCTGCCAGTTCAAATCCATCAGGCACTCCTTGGAAACTCTATGGAGCAGTTCTACTCTATAGGGTCACAGTGACTCAGAACTGACTTGACAGCAGTGAGGTTCCCTGCCCCCCCCATGCATCAGAGAAATGGCCTGTAGGTTTTTCTAAGATGTGATCTTTGCATGAGCAGAACACCATACCCTTCTTCCAAGGAGCTGCTTTCTGGGTCAGAACCACCCACCTTTCAGTTAGCAACTGAGTACTTAACTGTTGTACCACCAGGGTGCCTACAACAAAGAATTACCCAGCAACATTACCTTGGATAAGTTACTGCTCTGTGCCCTCAGTTTCCTCATCTGTAAAATGGGGATGATAATAATAGTGTTTACACTATAGGTTTATAAACACTTAAAATGATTCTTGGCGAGTAGTAGGTACTATGTTGGTATTTATGAGATATACATAATTTTATAGGGATGACCCAGCAGTGAAACAAAATTCTAATGTCCTTGGCCAAGCCTCAGGCAAAATCATTGGCTTGACCTTCACCCAGCTGTGAGGTACCTCAGAAACGAGCACTGTCTTGTCTTCCTCTCACTCCTGGGTTTGTGCTTACTAAGCGGAAGAGAATAGTGAAATCGTCTGTGCTATTTAAATTGTTTCTTTCTCTTTGTATTTTTCTAAGTGAGTGGCTGAATTGGTGAAAATTAGCTGTGTATTATATGCTACTTCACTGTAAATATTTGTTGAATGAATGGATGGGCAGACGGACGGACTGATGGATGTATGGGTGTATGGACAGCCACATGTATGGATCCGCCTTCCTGGAGGAGACTTTCTCGGTCTCCCTCACACGTCCTTCCACGTAACCTCCTGTTGGGATGCCCCAGAGAGGCAGCTACGGATGGGGTAGGGTGACTGACGCCGAGTTCTGCCATCTTACATGTAGCTACACTTCTGCAGGTTTGAAGATTTCATTCAGAACCATGGAGAGTAGCACCAGCAACCCAGAGCCTCCCCAGTCGGATCCCCTTGAGGCATTTCCCCAGAGGAACCTGGAGCCGGCCGACATTGCAGTGTTGGTTCTGTACTTCCTCTTTGTCCTGGCTGTTGGACTCTGGGTAAGCCAGGCTGGTCACAGGTGGGCAGAAAAGGAAAGGTTGGGCCGGGGGGCCTGAGCCAATCCCGTTATTTTGCAGATAAGATTCTAACTTGGAGGGAGAAGGGAAGAAAGTAGCCCAAGGTAACAGAGTATTCAGAAGAGTTTAAATAGTGTAAAAAACAGTTTGGGAGTTGACTCTGTGACAGGCAGTGTGCTAAGCACTGTAACATTATCTCAAATAGCTTGCACACGCATCTACAAAGATGCTACTACTCTATGTGTTTTACACATGAGGAAATTGAGGTGTACCCACTGACCACCACCATCGAGTCAGTTCCAACGCATAGTGACTCTACAGGACAGTGTAGAACTGCTCAACTGCTCCATAGAGTTTCCAAGGTGCACCTGGTGGATTCAAACTGCCAACCTTTCGGTTAGCAGTCATAGCACTTAACCACTATGCCACCAGAGTTTCCAACTGAGGTTTAAAGAATTTAGGTTCCTTATCCTGTTAGTCAGCTAGGAAAGATGGGGTTAGAATTGACATCTCCCTTACTTGAATGGTCATGCTTTTTTATTTTTTTTAATTTAAAGAAAGTTTATCTTTAAAAGCAATAGTCACACGGTTCAAAAATCAAAACAACGTAAAATGACTTTCAGTGACACATTCTCACCTCCATTTCTGAGTTGTTCATCTCCCATTAACATAAACTTGCCGCCTCCATCTAATCTTTTAGAGTTGCTGTTGTAGATTTGATCCCATATAGAAGTACTGGTGGCACAGTAGTTACGGGCTTAGTTGCTAACCAAAAGAGAAAACCAAAAAAATAAGAGAAACCCTCGTGGCGTAGCGGTTAAGTGCTATGTCTGCTAACCAAACAGTCAGCAGTTCAAAGCAAAAGGTAGTCAGTTTGAATTGACCAGCTACTTCTTGGAAACCCTATGAGGCAGTTCTGTTCTGTTCTATAGGGTCACTATGAGTCAGAGTTGACTTGGTGGCAATGGCTTTTTTTTTATTTTTTAGGATAAAACATAAAAGAACATAGTGCTCAAGGTAGACCTTCTTTACCAGTTAAGTTGAACTACTGTTTGGTTTTAAGACCATTTTAAATGATTTTTCTTTTTCTCATCAGTTCTTAAGAGGTCTTTATACGTTAAAGAGATCAGTGCCTTTGGAATAAAGATGGCACTGCTCTCTGGTTTTCAGGGCACCTGAAAAGGGACTTGGAAACTGTGGTCCACTGAGATGTATTCTCTTTGAACTGACTCTTCTGTGGATCATTTCTCTACGCTTACTCTTTACTTCCCTCCTCTAAATCATGAATGGAAAAAAAAGTGTTGGACATCCCGAAGACCATGGCTCTGACCTTTCCATGTCTTCCTCACAAGAGATACTGAGATGGATGAGATCATTAAAAAAAAAAAAAAAGGCTTTAGACTTACAGAGACTTGGGATCAGTGCTAGGATTAGAGTTAGGAGTGAAGGTTAGGGTTCCTGGGGATCTGTATTTTCATAAGAGAACCAGATGACTCTGATGTATCACTGGCTTGAGAACATCTGGATTTCGATGGCCCTCTTCATATTGCTTTGAACACAAGGATTTCTTGATTCTTAGACAAAACTTCCCGTGACAAGGTGCAGCAGGAATGAGCCACAGTGTTTGGTACTGCAAGACCATCAGTGGGGGCTGGAAGAGATACCTTTCATGCCATCTCTCACCCAGAGTAAGAATGCCTCACTGGCATTGCGCAGAGACCATCAGAGAAGTTAAACAATTAAGCCAAGTGGCCAGAATGTGTCTACCTGAACACCTTCAATGACAGAGACAGTTTTACAGGCCAGCTAAGAGCATGATGTCCCCAATCAGATTAACCTGGGTTTGGATCCTCAGCCCTGCCACTGTCTAGAAATACAGCATTAGATAGATATGATTGCTTATAGAATGAAGGACATCAAAGACAGGAAAATATAAGCCCGAGAAACAGAAAAGACCACATAATCCAGAGACTACATCAGCATGAGACCAGAACTAGATGATACCTGAACACCACTAATGACTGCCCAGACAGGGAACACAACAAAGAATCCCCAATGAAGCAGGAGAAAAATGGGGTGCAGAACTCAAACACCATTAAAAATATCAGACTTGATGTTTTGATAGACTGGAGTGTCCCTGAAAGACATGGTTCCCAGACTGTCTGTTAGCCCATAACTAAAACCGTTCCCAAAGCCAACTCCTCAGACAAAGATTGGACTGGACTATAAGGTGTGCAATGATAGTGGAGAAGAGTGTGCTTCTTGGCTTAAGCACATAATGAGACTAACTGAGTATCTGCTGTCTAGAAGCCAGATGAGAGGGCAGAGGGAGACAGGAGCTGATTGAATGGACATGGGAAATACAGGGTGGAAAGGACGAGTGAGCTGTTACAGTGTGGAGAGAGCAGCTAAAGTCACATAGCAATGTGTGTACAGACTTTTGTATGACAAATTGACTTGGATTATAAACTTTGACTTAAGGCATAATAAAATATTAAAAAAAAAAAGACTGCTTCTGAGCCCCCATTTTTTCATCTATCATATGGCCTAGCAATACCTACCTCATATGGGTTGGTGAGGATTAAAATGAGCTAATACTTATAAAATACTTACATAGTATCTGGCACAAAGTAAACAATAAGTGATATTCATTATAAGCTTTCTTAGACAAGCCATGGGTCTAAAACTCAAATGCCTAGTGGCGTAGGGGGTTAGGCAGGTTATCATGAACATGCAGACAGGGAGTGGTGGGGCACAGTTGATCTGAAGACTTTATATTTCCCCTAAAAGCATTCACATTCAAATTTTCTTTAAAACCATGTGTCAAACAAAACACGTTTGAGGGGAAATCTGGCCCCATGGATTCCCAGCTTGCAATCCCAGTGCAGCCCAGTTCTGGATGTCTCTGATTACTAACACTTTCCCCTCTTCTTTATTTCAGTCCACAGTGAGGACCAAGAGAGACACAGTGAAAGGCTACTTCTTGGCTGGAGGGGACATGGTGTGGTGGCCGGTAAGTCCAAGAAAAATAGTGTTTTCCAAAGTATGAGTAATAAGCCCCCAAGATTTTTCAGTTGTACACAGACATAGCATTAAATAGCATCTAGTTAAATACACACTGCCAGTGAGTCGAGTCTGACTCATAAGAGTCCCTAGAGGACAATGTAGAACTGCCCCATAGAGTTTCCAAGGAGCACCTGGTGGATTTGAATTGCCAACTTTTGGTTAGCAGCCATAGCACATAACCGCTATAATACCAGGGTTTCTATCTAGTTAAAGAGTGGGGACACTATTCTCTTTCCGTTGTCCGTCAATCCTCTTAATTTCATAAGAGAAAAAGTCTCAGTTTAGGGTAAATATGTCTTGACCAGCTTTCTATCCTGACTAATTTAACAAATAGAGTGCCGTCCTAGGGCTCAGTAATCTTGGCAGTCCAGAAAACCTAACTAGAATTGAAAATGTTTTTTATTTTTAATTTTATGGTTCTCTTCTGTGTATTCAAGTGCCCCAGTGATGCAATGGCTAATAGCACAGCTGCTAACCAAAAGGTCATCAGTTCAAACCCACCAGCTGCTCCTTGGAAGACTTATGGACCTATTCCACTCTGTGTTATAGGGTTTTTGAGTTGGAATCAACTCAATAGCAATAGTTTTTTTTGTTTGTTTCTTACTTAAGATTGTGTTATCAATATGTATGTAACACATATTTGAATTAGAGACAAATAAGTTAAGACAAATTTGGGCAAATAGCATTGCATAGGTGGCATACATGTTTTTAAAATTCTACAAAGGAAGCACAAAGGACTGAGTTTTGGGCAATGCTGATCTAGTGGCCTCTATGATGAGGCAATGCTCATATCCTTTCAGCAGAAAGACAACAGTGCACACATTAATACCTACTTCTTTGTGTCTTTTCTGGGACCATGTCTCTGCTCACAACCCTTGGATTATCCTCCCCCCTGCCAAAAAGGAATGAGAAATTTTAGAGCACTCTTTGCTTGCCTTGCCCAAGCAGTGTATACCAAGACAAGGTCAACAAACAACTGCCAAACTCTGGGCCTAGAATAGCTACTGTTTTTAAGAGTTGCATGGGTTGGCTGGGTAGTTCTTCTGATGATCTCTTCTGGACTCATTCATGCAGCTGCATTTTGCTGGTAGCTGGGCTGGAAGGTCCAGGATGGCCTTAGCCACATGTTGTTTTGGGTTTTAGCAGAAAATGCTGGAAGGCTGGGACTTTTCTTTCCATGTTCTCTTTCATCGTTCAGTGGCCTAGCCCAAGGTTTATAAGGTGGTTGGCTTCTAAAAGGGCAAGAAATGGAAGCTGCCAGGCTCTTAAGATCTTGACCCAGAAGTCTCAGAGTTTCACTTCCACCACTATGGAAAACCATTTAGCAGTTCCTGAAAGTTAAACACAGAGCTATGTATGACCTAGTAATTCCACTTTCAGGTATATTTCCAAGAGAATGGATAAACAAAATTTGATATATCCATGTAATATAAAAGTTTTGATCCATAAAAAGGAATGAAATACTAATAAATGCCACAACATGGACGAATTTTGAAAATATATTATGTGAAAGAAGTCAGACACAAAGGGGACACATATTATAGAATTCCATTTATATAAAGTGTCTAACCAAAAAATCAAACCCATTGCCATCGAGTTGATTCCAACTCGTAGTGACTGTATAAGACAGAGCAGAACTGCCCTATAGGGTTTCCAAAGAGCATCTAGTGGATTTGAACTGTCAACCTTTTGATCAGCAGCCAAATATCTTAACCATTACACCACTAGCATTTTCATAAAATGTCTAGAGCAGGCAAAACCATAGAAACAATAGTTTACTGTTTCCCAGGGACTAGATGGCACCACCTGGCTTGCTGTAAGTAAAGATTTGAAACACTTATGAAGATCAAGAACCACAGCCTTCAGTATGAATTGCACCTCAACATCATTAAGACAAAAATCTTCACAGCTAGATCAGTAAGCAACATTGCCATAAATGGAGAAAGGCTTGAGGTTGTAAGGACTTCATTTCGCTTGGGTCCACAATCAGCACCCATGGAAGCAGCAGTCAAGAAATCAAAAGATGAATTGCATTGGGAAAATCTGCTGCAAAGAATCTCTTTAAAGTACTGAAAAGTAAAGACGTCACCTTGAAGACTAAAGTGCGCCTGACCCAAGCCATGGTATTTTCAATTGCATCACATGCATGGGAAAGCTGGACAGTGAAAAAGAAGACAGAAAAAGAATTAATGTCTTTGAATTGTGGTGTTGGATAAGAACAATGAATGTACCATGGACCGCCAAAAGAACAAATAGATCTGTTCTGGAAGAAGTACAGCTAGAGCGCTCTTTGGAAGCAAAGATGGCAAGCCTACGCCTCACAGACTTTGGACATGTTGTCAGGAAAGATGGGTCCCTGGAGAAGGACATCATTCTTGGTAGACTGGAGGGTCAGCAAAAAAAGAGGAAGATCCTTGACAAGATGGATTGACACCGTGGCCCCAACAATGGGCTTAAGCATAAAAATTATTGTGGACATGGCACAAGACTGGGCAGTATTTCGTTCGGTTGTGCATAGGGTCGCTATGAGTCACAACGGACTCGGTGGCACCTAACAACAACAGCAGAAGAAGATGGAGTGGAGAGTGTCTGCTTATAAGTAAGGAGTTCCTTCTTAGGTGGATGACCATGTTCTAGGATTAGGTAGTGGTGATGGTTGTACAACTTCTGGAATATACCAAAATCCACTGAGTCATGCACTTCTAAATGGTGAGTCTAATGGCATGTGAATGGTGTCCAAATTTTAACCACTGAACAAAGAGGACGCAGAGGGGAAGGATTTTTGTGTCCACCCTAGGAAAATAGCCTACCACAGATAAACTTGGGGCTGAGTCTTGTCTTGCTGTTTCATGTACTCGGGATTGTAGCAGAACTTTTCTGAGCTTTGGTATCATCATTCCTAAAATAGAAGGTTGTGACCAAAGAGTAGGATAGATAACGTTTGGAATGAACTTAGAATATGGTAAATGCTCAAGACCTGGCAGGTAATTTATCATTAGAAAGTTACAGTCAATTTATATAGTCCCAGAAGGTCTACGGGTGATATTGAAGAAAGCAAGGTGCTATGTGAACAGAGAGGAAGAGCTGACAAATTCTTAACAGTGGCTTACGAAGCTGGAGACACCAAGAACCGGAAAGAAGAAGTGGCTGGGAGCGCTCGTGGGGAAAGAGAAAATAATCCTTGACCTTGGTATAAAATTTTACTAATGAGAAAGGGTTTCTTCATCCATATTGGAGCCATAGTGGAGCAGTGGCACAGTTGTTAAGCGCTATATTGGCTAACCCAAAGGTCAGCAGTTCAAATCCACCATGCACTCCTTAGAGGCTCTATGGCAGGGGGGCAGTTCTAGTCTGTCCTATAGGGTCGCTATGAGTCAGAAATCAGCTTGAGGGCAATGGGTGGTGGTGCCATGGTTAAAAGCTTGGCTACTAACCAAACGATCAGCAGTACAAATCCAACAGCCCTCTTTGGAAACCTTCTGGGACAGTTCTACTCTGTCCCATAGGGTCACTATGAATCACAGCAGCAATGGGTTTGAGGCAACCACATCATTTTTCCATGTGTCTCCACAACACAGATGGGTGCCATTATCATGCTCTCTTTACAAATGTGGGCACTGAGGCTCAGAATAGTGGCTTGTCCAAAGACGCCCAACTAATAAATCAAGATTTGGGACTGGGTTTCATGCTTCTTCTTGGGGGTAAAACAGAAGTTTGGGATGAGGTGGTGAGGTATCACCCCCAGCAATGCCTTTCTTGCCACTACTACTTCCCCAAGCCTGGAATGAATGAAGACTTGGAGTTTGGTGAGAAGCCCTGCAGCGGGACAGTAACAATGGAGACCATTGTCCTGAGGGGCCTTGAGGGTGTGGTTAGGAATCTCCTTTTCTTCTAACTTGTTTCCTGGGACACTCCTCACCTTGGTTGACTCTGAGCTGTGAGTCACTAAGAGCAGAAAGCACATGATGCATCCAAGCAGTGAAGGCCGGGGAACCGCTTAGGATCACAATAACAAAGTGTCAGCACTGCGAAGAACCTCAGAGATCATGTCATTCCACCCACTATCCATTTTACCTCCGGGGAAGCTGAGTCTCAGGAGGCTGAAGCAACTCATCTAAGCTAAGCATCTTAACCAAAACTACTCCAGCTGCAAGAAATGGAAACCCATTCGTTTGGCTCAGAGGTTGAAGGTGTATCAGTATAAGCAACATCAGGATAAACAAAGAAAACACTGAAGTTTTCAAGGATTTCATCTTACTTTTATCCATAGTCAATGTCCATGGCAGAAGCAGTCAGGAAATTAAATGACATACGGCATTAGGCAAGCATGGTGTAAAGGATCTCTCGGAAGTGTTAAAAAGCAAAGATGTTACACTGAGAACTGACCCAAGCCATAGTATTTTCAGTCTCCTCATGTATGTGCAAAAGCTGGATAATGAATATGGAAGAACAAGGAACTGATGCCTTTGAATTTTAGTGTGGGCAAAGAATATTAAACATACCATGGACTGCCAGAAGAACAAATAAATCTGCCTTCAAAGAAGTATCATCAGAATGCTCCTCAAAAGTAAGAAAGGGGAATCTTCATCTCACATGCTTTGGACATGTTGTCAGGAAGGATCACTCCCTGGAGAGGACTTCCTACTGGGTAGAGGGTCAGCAAAAAAAGAGGAAGACCCCCAATGAGATGGACTGACGCAATGACTGCAACAATGGACTGACACACAGCAATGATTGTGAGGATGGTGTCGGATCAGGCAGGGTTTTCTTCTGTTATACAGAGGGTTGCCATGAGTTGGAACTGACTTGATGGCACCCAACAGCATCAACCACATAATAACAGCATCCTGGGTGTTACAAATGGTTACAGAGTTGTAACTGGAAGACTGGAGGCTTGAGTCCACCCAGAGGTGCCTCGAAAGAAAGTCCTGGAGATCTATGTCAAAAATCAATCCCTGAAAACTCTATGGAATGCAATTCTACTTTGACACACACGGTGTCACCATAAGTCCAGAGCTGACTCAATGGCAACTGATAACGGTGGTTATGATGATGTAGGACTTGGCTTGGACTGCTCAGTGGAGAAGAACCAGAAACTACAGAGTCAGCAAAAGGCTGTTTTTAGTTCTTGTTGTCTCACTCTCTGGCTCTGCGCTCGATTGATCTGCTTCTCTGTGTATCTCTTTCCCAGTCTCAACAGATTAGTGGTAATAAGCACATGACTCAACAAGCCCCTTCCCCTGCCTTACCGCACACAACCTTTCCTAGTGTTCATATACCCAGTCCAAGGGACCAGCAGAGACTATGTCCCAGTTTCAAATTCTTAGAAAAGAGAGTATAATTGGTCCCGCTTTTATCAGGTGCCCAGATCTGGGACTGGGGTCACTGAGGACAGTCTTGATCGCTTAGAGTTCTACTAGAAGAGTTGTCTACTTCGATAAGTTAGAAGCAGATCTGTGGAGTAACAAAGACATCTGGATTCTCATAAGGAAGCACTTTGTAGAATAACCGTCATCCTTCGTCTCTGGGGTACTGCACACAGTTGTTCAAGTCACACACTGTGCCAGCCCCAAGGGATGCAATTCACATCATAGTCATCCTTGATATGGGTATCTATTGTGCCCATTTATGATGGTGAAAGTGAAAGAGTCTTGGGAAAGAGAGTCTTTTACTAATTTGCTTGGAGGTGCCCAAAAGGCTGAGGATGACCCTGCCTCCTCAAGTTCTTCTGTCTTGGTCTTTTTGGAGCAGCAGAAGAATGTGGAGATGGGGGGGCAGGTACTCCTTGACTTCCAGATCTGACCCATTGATTTCCCCACAGGTGGGTGCATCTCTGTTTGCGAGCAATGTTGGAAGTGGACACTTCATTGGCTTGGCGGGGTCAGGTGCTGCTACAGGCATTTCTGCATCTGCTTATGAACTCAATGTGAGTATTTTGCCCAGGACACAGAAACCTCACTCTCTCCCTAAGTGGTACCTCCCTGGAAAAAATGATGTGACTGCTTTGCACGTTTGCCAACAGAATGGTGCTTCATGAAAAGAAAGTAAAACATACAGGCAGCCCTTGGTAAACAAAAACCAGCCTTGGTCTGCAAGTTCTAGGTCTCCACATATCTATTTGATGGGGTCCCATAAGGCCACACTCCCAACAATCAGGTGTGGAGAAGAGGGCTTGGAATCCTTCCCTTGTAAGTTCAAAAGAAAGAAGATATTATGGGAGAAATCATTATTGCTGTGTATTTTAAACCTCAGTTGGTCATCACAAAAGCTCGATGGATCTTGAGATTTTGCTGCCCTGCAGTTACCCAAGAAATAAGACCTTTCTCCTAAGTACAGGCCTCATTCAGGATATGATTTTCACCATGGAGTAGGGTGAGAGTGTACGTATTAATAATATTTATTGTCTTCATAATGACTAACAGTTTTTAAAGGCTTATTCTGTGGTGGGCACACAGCTAAGTGCATTACATACATTGTCCTGTTACGGGATTCAATCACTGACTAGAGCCAGAATGCCTGTGTTCACGTCCTGGCTCCCAACACTTACAAGCTATGTGAGCTTGGGCAGCTTAACGTCTCCGAACTCCTGGTTCCTTGTGCATAAAATGGGGCAATAATGAATTAAACTTGTAAAGGGTACAGATGCATGTCTGCCTTAGAGTAAGTACTCAGTAGATATCATTTCCCTGATTACTCACAAACAACCTAGAGAGGTGTTCATAATCCCATTTCACAGATGAAGGAAATGAGTCACTGAGATTTGTGCAAATCTTCCTCTAATTTAGTCTTTGAGCCCAGGCCTGCTTGACGTCACAGCCTGTGTTTTAACCACTACCAAGGAGAGGTAGGAGAGCATCTGAATGAAGGGGCTTGACATGGGAAGTTTAATAAGACACAGACACACGAGTTATGAAAACTTCCTGTTTCCGTCCCTCTCTACCTGGTGCCATAGTGGTTAAGTACTACACTTGCTAACCAAAAGGTCAGCAGTTTGAATCCACCAGGCGGTTCTCGGAAACTGTATAGGGCAGTTCTACTCTGCCACACTGTAGGGTTGCTATGAATTGGAATTGACTCAACAGCGATGGATTTGGTTTGGTTTTGATTCTACCTAATGCCATTCTCCCCATTTTGCAAATGGAAATATAAACCCAGGGGTCAGGAGCTACTCAGCAAGTAAGAGGCCAATCCAGAAGCAGAGGCCAGACCAGGTAACACCAAGCCACAGAAGCAAATCTGCATTGCCACCTTGGTGAGGGCCGGGAGCCTGGTACTGACTGTGTTTTCTCGGACAGGGCATATTCTCTGTGCTGATGTTGGCCTGGATCTTCCTCCCCATCTACATTGCTGGCCAGGTGAGCCCAAGGGATGTCATGGGACTGGAATGAGGAAACTCTTTGGGAAGGTAAACTGTGAATGCCTTTCTTCCTACCGTCACCCTTCCCTTTCTCCTATTAGACAGGCACCAAGTGGAGCCAGCACTGGTGAGGGATGGTGCATATTGAGACTATCAAGATAGTCAGGACAGATAGACAGACAGTCACCTATCAATTAGCATTGAGGAGGCACAGGAGGCTTTTCAGAGGCTGGAAGATGAGTGAACTCGATAAAATGTTAGACGCCAAAGCATAAATATAAAATCCAGTCTCTTTTAAACATCTAAACCATAACATGTTCAAGTTTATAATTAAAAAAAAAAAAAGTGATGTTTTTCTTTCTTTGAGACAAAACCACCATAATCAAGGCATTTTTGACTGATGTGAAATGCCAAAATTTTTCCTGGCAAAATAATATTTCTCTTAAACCCAAAATCAAACCCAGTGCTGTTGTGTCGATGCCAGCTCATAGCAACCCTACAGGTCTGAGAAGAACTGTCCCATGGAGTTTGCAAGGAGCATCAGGCAGATTTGAACTGCCAACCTTTTGATTAGCAGCTGTAGACTGTCTAAAAAAAACAGCCTCAAAATCATGCGTGATCTTGTTAACAACTTTGTGTCATTCATACTTTTTAGATTTAGTTCTGTTTTAGCTATTCTACCACACCAGAGAGCCCTGGTGGTACAGTGGTTAAGAACTTGGCCACTAACTCAAAGGCTGGCAGTTCGAACCCATCACTTGCTTCTTGGAAACCCTTTGGAGGCAGTTCTACTCTGTTCTGTAGAATTGTTATAAGTCAAAATGGACTCAGCAACACACAACAGCAATAGACACTGTTGGGACAGCATCTTACAAACACTCAAAGAAGAGATGGAGACCACACTAAAGAGCAAGTTCCAATTCATTTTTTCATCATAATATAAAAAATAAACTTATTGTAATACAAAAAAATAAAATAAACCCACAGGAAATCCATTGCTGTCAAGTCAATTCCTGCTTACAGCAATCCAAAAGACAGAGTAGAACTGTCCCACAGGGTTTCCAAGGCTGCAGCTCTTTATAGGAACAGACTGCCATATCTTTCTCCTGTGGAATGGCTGTGGATTTGAACTGCTGACCTTTTGGCTGGCTACTGAGGGCTTTATTCAGGGCTTCACAACCACGCAGAAAAGCGCATAGAACACAAATACATCGATGAATAAACTATTTCAAACTGAACCCCAGATCAATACATAAAACACGCCAATCTCCCCTACATGCCTTTAGCAGATCTTAACCTCTTCCCCTTCCCTGAGCCCGGGTGGTGCAGTGGTCAAGAGCCCAGCTGTTAACCAAAACACTGGCAGCTTAAATTCAGCAGGTGCTCCTTGGAAACCCTATGGGTCAGGTCTACTCTGTCTTATATGGTCACTAAGAGTTAGAGTCAACTTGATGGCACCCAATCACAACAACAACGTAAATGCCTTGTGTTTGGTGAATGTGGTAGTTGAGTACTCCCCTACACAGAACCCCAGTCCTTCCCTATCCCCTATCCCGTTGTCCTTATTTTTTCTTTCCTTCATAAGCCTCCAATTGCATGTCACTAGGAAGACCACTCTGACTTTGTGGAGGTGGGAGCAGGTGGGAAGGGCTAGTGTCAGGGAGACCTGAGTTAGCTGAGTGCTGAAAGTCTTGTTCTGGCCCCAGGTCACCACGATGCCAGAATACCTAAGGAAACGCTTTGGTGGCAACAGGATCCCCATCATCCTGGCTATACTCTACCTGTTCATATACATCTTCACCAAGATCTCGGTAAGGCCGGGACACAGCCTGGCGACGTCCCTTCACCATGGTGAGAAGAGAAGTCACAGTCTATTGCTGGGGAGAAGGGGGATGTCTTCCTCACACCTACAGGCTTCAGGAGTGGAGGAGATTCCCTGTCTAGGGGTGGATGGGAGCTGGGAGAGGCTAAGCATGGGCAGAGGAATTAGAGAGACAGAACAGGAAAGAGCCCTCAAACCTGCTGTTGTCAAGTCGATTCCAACTCACAGCTACTCTATAGGACAGAGTAGAACTGCTCCACAGTTTCCAAGGAACACTTGGGCAGATTTGAACTGCTGATTTTTTGGTTAGCAGATATATCACTTAACCACTACATTGCCAGGATTTCCAAGAGGAAAGGACATCATCACCCACCAAACCTTTATTGGCAACACTTCTGGGTGGTGTGGGTCACGGATGAGTCTCCAAGAGTCCTATTAATGGGTGAGACCATTATCTTCTTCCTGGGACCAGAGAGTGATCAGCTATGAAGCAGACGTGGCAATAGCCTGCCCTACCCTGACCTTTGGACTGGCAGACAATGGAAAATATTAGGGTAGATGCCTTGTAACCCTTGGGCATGTGCCCTTCAGCCAGTGTGGCTTACACCAAGTCTGCCTTCTCTTCCAGCTGTGGGGGTGGTGTGATGGGAGGACAGAGGGGATTCCGTTCAACATAAACAGCAATAACTGAGTCTGTGCCAGCTCTAGATGTGAGGGGCAGAGACACAGGCTCCTTTCTAGAATACTGACTCCTAGTCTGATGAGATGGGACAGATGCAGGGAAGCCTTCGTCGAGGAGGCTTACATCTAAGACAAGGTTTACCAGGTAGCGAAAGGGGGATTGGGATGCCAGATAGATGGACAAGCACAAGCAAAAGCTTAGTGGCATGGATGTACTTGATGTGTTAAGGGAACAGAGAGTATGTCAGAGTGCCTGGAGGGCTGGGCATGGGAAGTGAGTGAAAGACATGAGGCCCACGCAGCAGGCAAATCATAAGGTTTAGACTTTATCTTGGGGTTATGGATTGAACTGTGTCCACTCCAGCTGTGTGCCAATTTGGCTGGGCCCCGATTCCCAGTATCACGTGGTTGTCCACTATTTTGTAATCTGATGTGTTTACCTATGTGTTGTAAATTCCAGCCTCCATAATGTTAATAAGGTATGATTAGAGGCAGTTACATTGAGGAGGCAGGACTCAATCTACAGGATTAGGTTGTGCCTCGAGTCACCTTCCTTTGAGGTATAAACCAGAGAAGCAAGCTGAGAAACACAGGGGACCTTATACCACCAAAAAAGAAACTCCAGGAGTGGAGCGTGTCCTTTGGAACCAGGGTCCCCGTGCTGAGAAGCTCCTAGACAAAGACGGAGCCTACAGAGACAGAAAGCCCTTCCCCGGAGCTGGCGCCCTGACGTCGGACTTCAGCCTCCTGTGAGAGAATAAACCTCCGTTTGTTAAAGCCACTCACGTGTGTTATTTCTGTTACGGCTGTGTCAGGTAACCAAGACTCTTGGAAACAATGGAGAGGCACTACAGTTGTAACGGGAAGTAGGATGGCATGGTCATGATTTGATAAAGGCTGCAGTGCGGAGGATGGCACGTAAATGAGCTAAGAGTGGTCGCAGGAAGACTAGTGAGGGGGCTACTGCATTAGCCTAGGGCAGGGGTCTCAAACTTAATGGCCCACAGGGCTCCGGTTCGAAACTCCTGATCTGGAAAAGGATGAAAGAAGGAAGGTTGATTTCTGACTCTTGTAAGTCTCCCAGGATCTAGGCTACGGCCTGGTCTCCGGGGACCTATGTAGTGAACTGCCACTCATTAACTAATTTATCCATCAACTTTATGTCTCTGCAGGTGGATATGTATGCAGGCGCCATCTTTATTCAGCAGTCTTTGCACCTGGACCTGTACCTGGCTGTAGTTGGGCTATTGGCTGTCACCGCGCTATACACTGTCACAGGTAGGACTGAAACCTTCCTCTACTGCTCCAGATGCACGAGATTTCACCTGGCCACTATCTAAAGGAAGAGAGCTGTCCAATAAGAAACAGAATCTCAAAACGGCATATCTTAGTCACCTAAGATACAACACAAAATATCACAGGTGGATGGCTTTACCAAACAGAAATTTATTCTCTCACAGAAAAGTGGCCTAAAATCCATGTACAGGGCATCAGCTCCCGAAGAAGGCTTTCTGTGTTGGTTCTGGAGGAAGGTTCTTGTCATCAGTCTTCCCCTGGACTGGGAGCTTCTGTGACACAGGGACGAGTCCACAGGACACACTCTGCTCCCAGCACTGCTAACTGCCCTTCCCTTGGTGTCCCAAGTATTGTCTCAAGGCACAACATACTGTTTCAGATTGAGTCTCGCCTAAAACAAGCACAGCCCATCCTTCCTCATTAACTGGATAGAGGCAGAATTTACAGTCTATAGGAAAAATCACACAATATATCACAGCTGCATAAAGTTGTTTCCCATTTAGTTATTCAAAACTGCTTCTTATGGATCTACTGAGTGCTGAACGTGTGCATACACACACATTATACAAAGCTAGTTAATCAACGACTTGATTCCAGAGTCCAAGGTCCGGCAGCCTTATCTTGGCCCTCGGGCTTGCTTCCTGAAGACTGCCTAGCACTTAGGCCCTGGACAATTTACCTGGTTTAGACTACTCACCTGAGCCAGCTTCATGCTTCTCTGCCTCCTCTTAGTGTGATATAATTTACCCCACGAGTTCTGTGCTATATATCTCCTTGGATGGTGCAAACGACCAAACGCTGCAGCATTAGCTGACAGATTGATAGTACGAACGCCCCTGGAGGCACTTTGGAAGGCAGGCCTCGAAAATCTTACAGAGCATCCAGGCCTAGCCTGACATACGTGTGGCTGCCAGAAGTCAGAATCAACAGCAATTGCCACCAGCAAACATGCATGTATCGCCTACTACATCCTGGACCCACGACAATAAACAAAACAGATAACCACTCTTCCCCAAGGATACTTAACATTCTAGTAGGAATAAAGAGATACACACTGAACCGGGAAACCAGTAAATAATGTCAGGATACATTGTTATAACCTGATAAGTGCTTATAAGAATACTAAAGCAGGCTGAAGAGATGGGAGTACCAAAGGAAGGCTTTTTTTTTTTTTTTTTTTTTTTTAATACAGTGTGCTCAGATAAAGCCTCTCTAAGATGATATTGGAAACTCTCGTGATGTACTGGTCAGGCACTATGTTAGCAGTTCGAATCTGCCAGGTGTTCCTTGAAAACTCCATGAAGCTGTTCTTCTCTGTCCTATAGGGTTGCTATGAGTTGGAATTTACTCGACTCGACAGCAGTAGGGTTTTTTTCCCCCTTAAGGTGATATTGGAACCAGAATTAAAAGCTGTGAAGGAAATACCTGTGAGAAATTTAAGGGAAGAGAATTCCAGGCAAAGAAAAAGGCAGGAGGAAAACATGCTTTGCTTGTTTGAGGAATGGCAAGGAGCCCATGTAGCTAAAGCTGGGTGAAAAATAGTCACACAGTTTGTGCCCTGCTGAATGCCAGGGGCAGTGGGCATTTCCACAACTAAAGTGAGCATGGCATGCCTTGTATTGGACTCTGCTGCAGCCATAGTGATAGGAGAAAGGACCGGAAAGGTAGGCAGCCATGAGAGCATTAAAAGAAATAAAATGAGCCTGGATTTTGTTCCAAGTGTCATGGAATGCCATCAGAAGTTCTAAATACGAAAGAAACAGATTTTAGTCTGTGCACCCAGAATGGGTAGGGAAAGGGAGAGAGTGCTGACACATTGTAGGGACTGCCACCAATATCACAAAACAATCTGCACATAAGTCTTTGAATGAGAAATGAATTTCTCATTCATTTTACCTAAAACACAATAAAATGTAAAAAGAAAACATTATGGATCACACACATACATAAATCCAGCATGCACAAAGTCTCTTTACATAGAAAAAGGTTGACTGAGTTCTCAGGAAGGATGGAAGTCGAGTGCTTGGAATAACGGGAAACAGACGTGGTGATTGCACTAGCTAATTTATCTTTATGTTTTCCTGTTTGGGGTCTGTCGCCCCTGATAGACTGTAAGCACCACAAGGACAGCAAACAAGCCCTTTTGTTTGTCTCTGTAGCCCTACCCCTAGAATCGGGTAGGCACTCATCAGATATTGTGGAATGATTGAATAAAATACTCAACAGAGTGCCGGGCTCGTGATAAAGACTCAGTCAACGTAAGTGGTGAATTAAAGTGGTCCTGGACTTCAGGGTCTCACCACAGTCAAGCTGACTAGTCACTCAAAAGGACAGATAAAGGAAGACTAAGACTAGAATCTAGACCAGGTTTCCCATTTGTGAAAAGGCTCTAGCCTTTTCCCTTGTTGGCAAGGGAAGAGAAATTCTAGAACACCACACCCAGGGATGTGTGTTTTATTACACAGTGACAGTGCTCGCTGGTAAACATGTTCTGATCAGATCTAACTGTCCCTTCTTGTTAGGGATGGAGGAAGGAGGGGAGATAAAGGGAAGGGCCTGCAAAGACAGTTGTGTCAAGACGCTTGTCCTTTTGCTACCATGATAGTCATCGCAAATGTTTTCTGAGCAGTAAAGCCAGTAAGCAGACTCAGAGGCCGAACATTGGGAGCCTGTTCAGGAAGCTGCTGGAGCTCTGAGTACTTGTCCTCACGTTCTTTCACCATCGTTAAAAATAATTATGTTCACAGCTTGGAGACCATGGCCCAAGAGTCACTTGTTCCATCACTTAGATACTGATGTGTAACAATGACACCACCACAGATAGTTACCATCAAGGTGACTGTGACTCATCACGACCGCCATGTGTTGTCAGAGCAGAACTGTGCTTCTTAGTGTTTTCAGCGACTGATTTTTCAGAAGCTGACCGCCAGCCCTTTCTTCTGAAGCGCCTCTTCATGGGCTCAAATCTCCAAACTTTTAATTAGCAGCTGAGTTTTCATCACCAAGGGCTTCCAGTGTAAGAAACCACTGAGGGAAGCAAATATAAACATAGGGACTTAAACCAACGATGGTTTACTGTTTTGCACAGTTCTGTTGGTCAAACGGATGATCATTCTGCTGGTCTCACCTGGGGTCGCTTGACTCACTCAAGTCGAACGGCTGGCTAGACCGAGATGCCCTCCCTCCCGTGGCTGCCTGTGGTTTGGGGCTGTTTGGCTAGAGTCCCATACATGTGGACCCTCCTCTTCCATTGGGCTAGCCTGGGCTTCTTAAAGACGGTGGTCTTTAAGAAGAGAGTAGGGGCAGAAGCTGTGGGGATGTATCTAGAGGCCTAGACCCGGAGCAGCACATGACTTCCGGCACATTCTGTTGGTCAAGCAAGTCATGTGGTGTCATGGATTGAATTGTGTCCCCCCGGAAATGTGTGTTGCAGTTTGGTTGGGCCGTGATTCGCCGTACTGTGTGATTGCCCTCAATTTTGAGACTTTCCTAATGCTATGAAGCCTAATCTCTGCTTGTGGTTAGTAGACTGGATTACGTTAAAGAGGATTAGGGTGGGACTGTAACACCCTTCTTAGGTCACCTCCCTGCTCCAGTGTAAAAGGAGTTTCCATGGAATGTGGCTAGCACCACTTTTTAGCCCATAAAAGTAAAGAGAAGCAAGCAGAGTTGGAACCCTCATACCATCAAGAAAGCAGCCCTGGGAGTAGAGTGTGTCCTTCAGACCTGAAGTTCCTGCACCAAGATACTTCTTGACCAAAGACTGACGCAACACAAGGACTTTCCTCCAGGGCTGACAGAAGGAAAGCCCTTCCCCTCGAGAGGATACTTTGAATTTGGACTTGCAGCCTACCGGACTGTGTGAGAATAAACTTTCATTTAAAGCCATCCCCTCGTGGTATTTCTGTTAGAGCAGTACCAGGTGATGAAAACACATGGTGTTTTAGTCAGCTAGGGCTGCTCTAACAGAAATACCACAGAGTGGATGGCTTTAACAAAGAAAGGTTTATTCTTACACAGTCCGGTAGGTTGCAAGTCCATATTCAGGGTGTCCACTCCAGGGGAAGGCTTTCCCCTTGTCGGCTCTGGAGGAAAGTCCGGTATTGCATCAGTCTTTGTCCAGGGAGCATCCTGACACAAGAACCTCTGGTCTGAAGGACGTGCTCTGCTGCCGGTGCTGCTTGCTTGATGGTAGCGAGGTTCTCAAATTGTCCTTTGTTTCTTTTTCCTTTTATTCCTTGCAAGCTGAAAGCATTAAGGGTGGGGCAAGCCATACTCCAGGGAAACTCCCCCTACAGAAGGAATTTACAGCCCCACCCTAATCCTTTAACATGCAGGTTAGTAAAACCACACAATGGAGGACAGTCCCAAGATACTGGGAACCATATCCCAGCCACGTGGCTGCACACATTTTTGGGGGGACACAATTCCAACCATGACACATGGCCAAGCCAAGTGCCGTCGAGTCGAATCCGAACCATGACACATGGTCAAGCTCATTTTCAAAAGTTGGAGAAATAAACTTTACAGGAACACGTAAGGAGCACCAGAATCACATTGCAAAAGGGACATGCGTACAGGGAAGAGTTATTTTGGCCACCTTTGCAAAAAGTCAACACTGAGCCATCTTTGTCAGTCGGGTGTTGAGCTCCCTGCTGTCCTCTGCTACCTAGAATAACTCCTTCCCGTCAGTGGAGCTCACCTCCTTTCCTGTCTCCCCAGGTGGCCTGGCTGCTGTCATCTACACAGACGCTCTGCAGACTATGATTATGCTTATAGGAGCACTCACCCTGATGGGATACAGTAAGTTGGGCCCCAGGGTCATTCGGATGGGTGATGGCCCCTCTACTTTCTTCGAGAAGGGACATCTGCTGTTATCGCTGGGTTCAGCTGATGCAGATATCAAAACGCATACCACTTGGAGGGAGTAAACTTTGCTTGAAAGCATAGTTACTTCAGCTGAAAGAGAATTGTGCTTATAATAGAAACATACTTTTTTAAGCCAAAATTAATAATCTCTTCTATTATAATATAAATAAATGATTGAATAAAGTAAATAAAAGGAGGATAAAGGACAATCTTCCTTACACGAGGCTTCCAATGAATACATGTAGATTAGTGAGAGAAATAGGAAGTCCCCATTACAGCATCACAGTAATAATTACTATGGGCGAGAATCAATGCTAAAGTTAAGGGATGAAAGCTTGTGAGAAACAGGATATTTGCATAATCTCAAGCATCTCATCTAGAATATTTGTTAATTACAAGGGAGAATACTGTCCTTTTACAGTGAAGAAACTAGACAGACACCACCACTCAGTGATCAGGGCTAAAATCACTGGTGAGAAGACCTACTGAGGTCACACACCTCCGTATGATACCCTGGAAAGTATACAACATCACCTCTGTGCCATCCTTGCCCCAAATACACAGTCTTACCACAATCAGGAGAAAACACTAGCCAAACTCCAAATGAGGGACATGTTGCAAAACAATTGACCAGTTGGAAGAACTGCTGTCCTAGTGGTTAAGTGCTCTGTCTGCTAACCAAAAGGTTGATAGTTTGAATCTGCCAGGCACTCCTTGCAACTCTGTAGAGCAGTTCTATTCTGCCCTATAGGGTTGCTATGAGTTGGAATTGACTCGATGGCACTGGGGTTGGTTTGCTTGGTTTTACTCTTCAAAAGGAAATCCTAGTGGCATAGTGGTTAACTTCCCTGTCTGCTAACCAAAAGGTCAGCAGTTCGAATCCACCAGGTGCTCGCTGGAAAGTCTAGGGGGCAGTTCTACCCTGTCCTCTAGTGTCACTATGAGTTAGAATCAACTTGATGGCAGTAGGTTTGGTTTCTGGTTTATCTTAAAAACTACCAAAGGCAGGGAAAAGACAAGGAACCGTCACAGAGTAGAGGAAATTAAGGCTACACAAGAGCAAATTCAATGTAGGATCCCAGATTGGATGGTGGAACAGAAAAAGAACACCAGTGGTGAGCTATCACAGTTGGTAGTATTGTTCTATCATCCTTCTGTTAATTTCTTGGTTTTGATTGTTGTAAGATGATAACATTAGGGGAAGCTGGATGAAGAATGTATGGGAACTCTCAGGACTGCTTTTGCACCTCTTCTGTAAGTCTAAAATTATTTCAAAATGAAACAAATTAAATTAACAACTCTTTATTAAACACATGGGACCCAGACGTATTAACTCATTTAATGCTCATGATGACCCTGTGATACTGACACTATTGTCACCTCGAGTTTGAGGCTGAGAAAATGAAGGCATTACCTGTAAGACAATTTGCCTGAGGTCACAGAGCTAATAAATAGCAAAGCCAGAATTCAAACCAAGGCAGACTGACTTACAACCTCTGACCCTTCACCACCATCCTGCCTGGTAATAATAGTCACCCTGTGAGGGGAGACTCAAAGCAGGGGTCCGAGAAAACAGGCAAGAATTTTATCTTACCCCTGTTCCTTTCTGCACAGTTTTCCTTTTGTTCATAGCTCCTTTTGTCTCTCTGATGAAAATGCAAAGAAATAATCATGGAAAAAAACTAGTTTTACAACATGAACAGCAACAAAAATTGCATATTATGATGTTTAACAATAAATGTTTTGAACCATTACAAAGAAGAAAAACTTTACAAATCACCGGTACATCTGTGAAAGGCAAACGTCTATCCTCTCTAGGTAAATTCTTCACGTGGTCTCTATCATAAACAGCAAACCTTTGAACCACCCAGAACTGTACAAGTGGATCTTGAAATCTCAGGGTTCAGAGGTGAAAAGAGACCAGACAGATGTTCAGAGGGTCTATGATTCCTAGCCAAACCTTCAGGTTCTTTCATGTAAAATTGTGGAGTCTCAGTTGGGGTGTTAATTTTTTTTTTTTTTTATTTTAACTCATTCCCATCAGTCAGGAAAGTGCCTCCCCTCATGACCTTCATCATGACCTTCATCAGTCCACCCCACCTGGTACACATGTTCCCAAGATTGGTGGGGCTGCAGCCATGCATTCAACTCTTCACACCAGCATCCTCTCAAGTGCACCCTGTTTGTGTAACTCAATGATTATTTCCGTGAAAGTCACAGATGGAAGATGGGATAAAACTTGTGGTTTCCAGGAAGGCCTAGGTTCCCTGTTTTGAACTGTACCCCCCTTTAATGCAGCCTTTGACAGTTTTCTGCATCCTCATTTTCCAAGACGGAGGCGGCTCACTGTTGCCTTGCAGTTCACGAAAGAATCAAGATGGGTTCTCTCACAGTTGGGTTTGGGTCCCTGTTCAAGAAGTTCCACCAGTGTAAATTTAAGTAGTATGGGAGTGGGGGGGGGGTAGCAAGCTGGGGGCAATGAGCATGAAGACAGAAAGGGGGATAGAGCTAGCAGTCAGCAGGGCTCGTGGTCACATGATGTGGACTTCTATGCCTTGCCCAAGCGTCAGAACCTCTCTGTGTCTCTGATGTGGGTGGTTGACAACAGACTTGAATCCACTTACTATAGTGGATTCTGACTTCTACCAGTTTCACATCATACAGTACAAGTAGTTAAGAAGACGCAATCCCAGTTATGTGACTATACTACTCCTCCATTTCTGTTCCGAATCGTAAAATTGACTTAAAAGGACTGTTATGAGAATCAGTTAATGTAAGTAAAGCACTTGGATCCATGTTTGGCTTAGAATAAGAGTTTTTTAAATATTGTCTGAAAAAAAAATACAAGGAGACAAAAGTTGGGCCGAGAGCTGTGCCTGTTACCTGCTGTCAGGTGACATACGAGAAGTGACTTTGCTATCATCCAAGTCTGACAGCCTGGCTTTTGTGTTTTCAGACCATTTACATTTTATGTAATTATTGGAAAAATTGGATTAAAATCTACCATCTTGCCAGTTATTTTCTATTAGTTCCATTTGTCCTCCAGGTCCATTTTTATTCTTAAAAAATTATTTTAGTGGTAGCCCTATGGTTTACAATAAGTATCTATAATTGATCACGGTCTACCTTCAAATAATATTATACTACTTCGTGTATAGTTTAAGAATCATATAATAATACATTTCCAAATGCTCCTTCCCATCTTTAGTGCTACTGCTGTCCTACGTTTTACTTTTAAGTATCCTATAAACCCCCATATACTGCTACTAGTTTTGCTTTAGATAGTCAATTATTTTTAGAGTGACTAAAATGAAGAAAGTATTTTGTATTAATTCTCATTTTAACTATTTCCTGAGATTTTCATTTCTTGCAGTGAAGGTCTTCTAGTAAAGAATTCTCTCTCTCACTCTCTCTCTCTCTTTTCCTGCAACTATCTCTACTTCTTCAGTTTCAAAAACTATTTTGCTGATGTCTTGGTCATCTAGTGTTGCTATAACAGAAATACCACAAGTGGATGGCTTTGAGCAAACCAAAGTTTATTCTCTCATAGTCCAGTAGGCTAGAAGTCCAACCCAGGGTGTCAGCTCCAGAGGAAAACTTTCTTTCTGTGTTGGCTCTGCAGGAAGCTCCTTGTTATCAATCTTCCCTCAGACTGGGAGCATCTCAGGACAGGAATCTCAGGGCCAAAGGACATGCTCTGCTCCTGGCACTGCTTCCTTGGTAGTACGAGGTCCCCAATGTCTCTCTGCTTGCTCCTCTCTTTTATATCCCGAAAGAGATTGGCTTAAGACAGCATTGAGTCTTGTAAAACTTCTGAACTGCTGCTAATCCAACCCCTTGATTCATAGTGCTAGAATTTATAACATACAGGAAAATCCCATCAAATGACAAAATGGGGGACAATCACACAATACTGGGAATTACAGCTCAGCCAAATTGACCCAAATATTTTGGGGCTGTCTTTGTCAGCTAGTGCTGCTCTAACAGAAATGCCAAAAGTGGATGGCTTTAAAAAGAGTAATCTTATTTGTCATAGTCCAGTAAACTAGAAGTCCAAATGCAGGTTGCCAGCTCCAGAGGAAGGCTTTCTCTGCTGCTGCTGGAGGAAGGTCCTTGTCGTCAATCTTCCCCTGGACTGAAAGCTTCTGAGGCACAGGGACCCTGGCCCTTTCCAAAGGATGTGCTCAGCTCCCAACACTGCTTTCTTGAGGATATGATGTCCCCAAACATCTCTGATAGCTTCTCTCCTTTATATCCCAAGAGGCTGCCTCAAGGCACAAAACAAAACTTACACACTGAATCTTTCTCTATCAACACAAATGCTGCCATCCACCCTCAATAACACTATAGTCAGGAATTCCAACATGCAGGAACATCACGCAATACCAGGAATTACGGCCCAACCAAATCACTACAGATCTTTTAGGGAACACATCCATGACCACCACCACGACTGCAATTGATTCAGGTCCAACTTATAGCAACCCTATAAGTCAGAGTAGAACTGCCACACAGTTTCCAAGGCGTGCCTGATGGATTGGAACTGCCTGTCTTTTAGATAGCGGACAAAGCACTTAACCCACGACGCCACCAGGGTTTCCACATGCATGACAGGGGGGACATAATTTAATCCATGACAACTGGGTATAATATTTCATAATTACAATAACCAGGAGGTTTCCTGCTCCTTCCTGAACTTTAAAGACACCACTCCTTTGTCTTCTAGATTGCATAACTTTTCAGGAGAAATGTGCTATACTTCTTATCTTTGCTATCTCTGTAATGTGGGTTCCTTCCCACAATCTCCCACTTAGCTGCCCTCAAGATTTTTTCTTTATCTTTAATTTCAAGCATTTTGAACATGATTATACATAGATGGTGGTTATATTTCTCCTGTTTGGGATTGTCTGAGCTTTTTGGAATTGTAGTTTAATGCCTTCTAGTCTTTTTTGATAATTTTTGGCCATTATTTCTTCAAACTTTTCTCTTGTTCTCTTTCTCTTCTTCCATGATTCCACGTATGTCAGATCACTTGATATTATCCGCAGCTCTCTTTTCTGTTTGCATTTCACTTCGGGTAATTTCTATTGATGTATCTTCAAGTTCACTGATGATTTCTTTGGCTGTGTTGGTTCTACTGATGAATCCATTGAAGCTCTTTGTCATCTCTGTTACATATGCTTTCTCCATATCCTTTCTCTACTTAAATTGCCCATCTCTTCATCAGTGTCATCCACCTTTCCCACTAGAACTTGTAATCTATTAATCACACTAGTTCCTGGTAGTCCCCGTATCTGAGTTATCTGTCAGTGTAGCTTTGTTTTTCAATTCATCCTGAGAGTAAGTTGTTTATTCTTGCTTTTTTGGTGTATGTGCCTCATAAGGTTTATTGATTGCTGTACACAATGAATTGGACAGCAGAGATTGAGGTAAATTATATTTATGTCTGGAAATGAATGCACCTTTTTTTCAGCCAAGTCCTTAGTGTGGGAACTTGAGGCAATCTAACTAGAAAGTGAGCTGGATTTAGGTCTTTTTTGTTGTTGTTCTTGTTGCTTTTAGTATACACAAAGAGCTTCAAATTCCTTTAGAGTTGGCTTATGTTCAGGATGAATCTAGCTTGTCAGAGGGTTTATCAGCCTGTAATCTCAGCTCTACTGTGTACCTGTAACTCAGAAAAGGATCTCTATGCATGCTGTTGCCCATCACCCAGGCGTAGATTGATGTGACTTCTTCAATGCTTGCTCTCTTGTTCACAGGGTGCTGAGAGACCCTTCTTTGTCCTGAATCTTCCTCAGTCTTAGGCAGGTCCTTCATGCCTGGGTCTCCGTGATGGGATTTTTCACAGGTCCTGCTCCAGCGTCAGATACTGATAGTCTAGGACCAGGAAAAAATGTCTGTCCTTCACTCAGGGATTGAGGGAGTTTTTTCGTTTACCTGCCTTCAGCCCAAATGGGTTCCCTGTAGATGGCGGGGTTTGCTGCCCATTCACTATAGTCTTAAGTCTTCTGTTTCTTAGGAGAAAGGGCCTGATTAATGCTTGGTACATTTCCCATGTGGTAGCCACTCCCATCCTCCAGGTGTTCAGCACCTAGGGCAGTTTCTCCCGGCTTCTGGTCCTGGCCTCAGTCTTTACCACGAGGTCCCAGTGGGGACGTATGGAGAACAGCCTGCAAGTCGGTGCTAATCCCTCTTGTGTCTGTTGCTTTCAGGGGTTTTATACTCATATACTAGCCCTTACTCAGACTTGAGTGATTTGTTAAGAATTTCAGCCAAATTCTTCCTATCAGTGTATGCAGTAATTCTGTCTTCCTCCAAAGTTCTTGCTGCTTGTGAGTCAATGCTGCCATCCCACTTCCCCTTAGAGATTCCTGTCTGTTCTTAGGTCTCAGGTCACTTGAGTGCTTTGAGACCTTAGCTCTTTGATGGTTTCAAGAAAATTTACGATTTTGCAGATTAACCAGCTTGTATTCACTGTTAATATGATAGTGCCACCCTTTCTAGGTTTCTGTCTTTTAGATGAAAGCCTCATTAAACCTTAAAGTCTTTGGGTTTGGATTGTATACTTTAACTTAATCATAATTTTTTAAAAAAGGCTTTGGGAAGTACTGTAGTACAAGGGAAAGATAGCATGGTTCTAAAGACACCAGAGCATCTTGCTGAAAAATTTTATCTTTAGGAACTCAAAAGAAAATGTCAAGAATGTGGCATGTCCAGAATTACAGACTCTATGACACATGAATGAAAGATAAAACCAGAGAGCAAACTGAGTTGAAGAGAGAATAGGAGCAGATGAAAAAAGAAGTGGTTTAGAAAGGATTATATTTTGGCAGAATTAAAATAAACCTTTCACTGGAGGATGTAAACAGCATACCAAATGTTAAGAAAAATTGAATCAGTGATGGCAACAAATACAAGAAGCTTTTGAAAAATGCACAGAAAAGGGAAAAAATGAAATGATTTTTAAAAGATTATAAAAGTAGAGGACAGAGAAGGTAGATTTAAAATTTGAGAATTTTTATTCTTAAAGAGCAGAACAAATGGAACAGAAGAAATAATTCAAGTTATCATAAAAGAAAACTTTCCCTTAGATGAAGGAAAAGGAATCTAGGGGGCTATAAAGAGTTCACCATGTTTTAAACTAATACAATGAAAAGAGATCCCCAGATAGAAGCATTTGAAAAATCTGGGGAGTATTAGGATGATAAAAATACTAAAGAATCCAGATAAGAAAAAAGTGGAGCAGTGAATTACAAATTATCGATAAACAACCTGGCCTCATTCTTCTCTTCAGTAACACTAAATTGCCAGAAGACAGTGGAGTGGGACTATAGTGTTTTATGGGGAAAGAAAGTTATACCCTAAGAACTAGATATCCAATCAATTTGGAGTTTTTATGCCAAGGTTATAGAAGTATTCCCTTATATTCAAGGACACAGTAAAGATAAAAACAAAGTAACCATCCGGAAGATACAAGAAAGAGAAATGAAAAAAAAAAAATTAAGTGCTTATATCATGTTTTAAAATGAATGAAAGTAAACAATGATCCAGTTAAAATAGTTATATGTCCCCAAAATTGTTGTCGGTCAGCTTGAAAACTTAAGGCAGATTACATATTTTTTTCTTTAAACAGTATAAAAACTTAATAGCAAATTGTCTGCACCTAAAACCACGTGCTTTACTAACAAATGCTAAAGCTGTGAGAGAGAAGGTGTTATATTTCCCATCAAATAGAAAAGGCTCAAATATCAAGAGGAAGAGATCTTAAAAATTCTAAAATTTATATAATTCTTACCTTTTACATGAGATATAAATGTGTGTGTCTTTCTTGAAAGACAATGACAAGGAATTACAGTGAAAGAGAGAGAACAGGATTCAGTACAAAGCAAGAGTAAGCACATCAGTTATAGTAAAATTAAATGGGATAAAACTCCCTGTTAAAGGGTAAGGCTTCTCTTAGCAATTATCAATCTGTGTGGTGGGCACAGGGCTGTTTGTTTTATTATTTATACTTTTCAAAATATTGTTTAAGGAGCCCTGGTAGTACAGTGGTTAACTGTTCAGCTGCTAACCACCAAGTTTATCTATCGTTTATTTTTGTGACAAAATTCAAAAATTCTAGTTTAGGTTCAGAGTGTTCAACTTTACATTATTTGAAAATGACACACTTAAAGTTTAAAGCAAATAGTTTTAGAACAGAAAGCCATTTTATACAGAAAAAGAGAAAATTATGTGAAGATATAACCTTTCTAAACAAAATAGCATTGTATTAAGATACACAAAGCATATTTAAAATAGAAATAATTGACAGAAACTAAAATAATACTAAAAGACTTTAACACATAACAGGTCAAGTAGCTAAAACATAACTTATGAATTATATAAATGAAGAAGTTTGATTTCAGTCTCGTAATAAGGGACACGTCTCTTTATTCCAGCATCCATAGAACAGTCTATAAAAATTAATCATTAAAAAATATTAACAATGGGCACAAATACAGACATTGTTCAGTTATATTATCCACATTTAAAAAAAATATAAACTCGTTAGGAAAAGTGTAAATTAAGGAAAAAAGAAACTAAATAGTGCTTGAACCAAAAAGGGGAATAAAATTTCAATTACAGACTACGTAGAAAATGGTGAGAACTACACTTCAGGCATGACAGATGGAGTTGAAAGCTTGACTCCAGAAAACATCTATATTCATGAGTATGAAAGCCCAATTTCATGAATTGCAAAGGAGAAAACTATAGGATATATTACGTCAATATCTGTTTCTTTGATCAAAGCAAGAAAACACAATGGCAAATCACATCAAAGAAAAGCAACAAAAAACAAGACAGCATAATTAGAAGTGAGAGAAGGAACTAAACAGACTCAGAAAAAATCTAAATTATAAAAATATGTATAACTTTATGCCAGTACATGCAAAAACTTGCTTGAAATCTGTGCTTTTCCCACCCAGTGCTGTCAATTCCAGATCATAATGGACCCTATAGGGCAGAGCAGAACTGCACCATAGAGTTTCCAAGGAGCACCTGGAGGACTCGAACTGCTAACCTTTTGATTAGCAGATGTAACACTTAACCACTACTCTACCAGGGTTTCCAGAGGAAACCTAAATAGTCCAGTAATTTAAGAAGAAATGGGAAGAGTTAAAAAAAAAAAAACTATGTCAAAAGAGGGTACCAAGAAACACTAGAAGCAATCCTATCAGGGTACCATCTCACTATTATTTAATGCAATAATAATAAAAACCATAAGATACACATATTGGAAACAGACAAAATTATTGTCAAGAGTAGGTGACATGATAGGCTAGCTAGAAAACAAAAGAGAAACTGAAAAATTGGCCTAAAAAGGAGTTCAGCAGTGTGACTGAAACAAAATTAATACTCAAAAGTCATTTACACTAAGGATGTCTCCTAATTCCATGCTGGTCACTGTGTCCTCTGTGGACCAACAGTGTCAGCATCACCTGGCAGCTCATAAGAAATCCAGACTCTCGGGCCCCACCCCAGACCTGCTGAACCTGAATCTGCGTTTTAACGATGCTCAGATGATTTGCGGGCACAGCGAAGCATGAGATAACTCTGTTCAACTTCATTTTCGCCCAGGCGGGAGTGACTCTCTTCTCAGCTGTTCTACCTGCTGTGACCTATCTACTTGCCTTCCACGTACATAGGGATAGATGCAGTTATTGACAAACACACACCCTGCCATTACCAGGACCACAAAATAATCTTTTGTGGAAGTAAGACCTTGTTGTCGTTGAATCACTTCCGACTGATGGCCACCCTGTGTGTTGAAAGAATAGAACTGCTCCTTAGGGTCTTCTGGGCTACAATCGTTAAGGAAGCCGTGGCCAGACCTTTCTTCCTCAGTGCCGCTGAGTAGGCTAGAACTGCCAACTTTTAGATAAGTAGTGGAACACAAACTGTATATTTCATCCAGGGACCCTCATGGAAGTAAAGTGCAACAAAATTGTCATTTCAGTAGCCACTGTTTGCTACAAGTGTCAGCAAGGATAAGCCAGCCTGTCCGTTTTTATAAAGTAGTAACACTGTTTCCTTCTCTTCCAGGAAAGCAAGCCTTCAGCAACCTAATCAAATGAGAACACTGTTACTTAGGGGTAGCCTTGAATATGCACATTTCCCTCTGTCTTAAACTGAAGGTAGCTTATTATACATGCTGTTTTGGAGCTCTGGTGGTACAGTGGTTAAAGCCTTCAGCTTCTCACTGAAAGGTGGACAATCTAAATCCACCAGCCACTGTGTGGAAGGAAGAGGTGGCCGCCTGCTTCCATGGAGATTTACAACCTAGGAACCCCTATAGGGTGGTTCTACTCCGTCCTATGGGGTTGCTGTAAGCTGGAATCGGCTTGATGGCAGTGGGTTTATTTTTCACTTCCTAGTATCTCTCGGGGAGCCCTGGTGGCACAGTAGTTAAGAATTTGGCTGCAAACCAAAAGGTTAGTAGTTCGAATCTATCAACCACTCCTTAGAAACTCAATGGATCAGTTCTATTCTTTCCTACAGGGTCGCTGTGAGTCAGAATCAGTGTAATAGCAACGGGCTTCGTTTTTTTTGTTTTTCAATTGGTCAAGAAGAAAATAATTACTATGTCACTAATCTATAATTGAAATTCAGCCTTTTCCTGTTACAAATGTAGGTGACAAAGCTCAGTCACGTTCAGCTTGTCACTTTCACATCAAAAGTTATCCTAGATATTTTTATATCCTATTACAGTTGTTACTGATATATTGAAGCATTATTTGTGCTCATAGCTACTTTGAAACTAATTAGGCCTCCAGCTCGATTTTACTACTTAATGGAGTGAATAAATTACAGTATCATTGTTTTTAATGTTTTGATGTTTATATTTAATATCTTAGGTTTCTTTTACAATCTTGTCTTTTATATCAGGTATTTAATGCTAATAGTCCAAGCAGCCATCCATAGGTACTGCAAGAGAATTTTAAATAAGAAAAATAGTCAAGAATCCTTACAGGAAACATCCTTCCTTGGAAATTCCTTTCTAATTTTTCACTCTGGTCCCCTGCACTTGCTGTGAATGGATCTGAGTTACTGGCAAACTCGGACTTCCTCTGAATTCTAGGTTTTGATGCAGTTGGCGGGATGGAAGGCTTGATGGAGAAGTACTTCTTGGCCCTGGCTAGCAACCGGACTGAGAACAGCAGCTGCGGGCTGCCCCGAGAAGACGCCTTCCATATTTTCCGACACCCAGTGACCTCTGATCTCCCCTGGCCTGGGATCCTGTTTGGGATGTCCATCCCCTCCCTCTGGTACTGGTGCACAGATCAGGTACAGGGCAGCTAGCCCAGTGAGCATGCCCAGGATGCTCTGTCCTTGGGCGGGCCGCAGTCAGCGTGTTTTGGTCTTGTTTGCATCTCTCCACGTTCCTTGGCTCCTTCCTTCCCAAGGTTCTATCTGCTCTTTCACTTCTGGCTAAGGCTAATAACAAACCCAAAGCTAATATTTGCAGAAGAAAAAGCTTACTACAGTCTGCAGATGCCTGGAAGGATCTAGTAAGCAGAAGAGATGACTGATTTTAGATGGAGTTTAAGGTGGATGCTAGATACAGTTTGTTCAACAGACTCTCACTGGGCACTTGGAAATCATGAGCAAACAAAGCAGGTAGCACCCTCTGCCCTTGTGGTGTAGAAAAAGCACAAACACCAGAGACAGTAAATAAGTATATCATGTGGGATGTTAAAAGGCTATGCATGCTATTAAGAAAATGCAGACTGAGTTAAGGGGGATTAACCATATGGGAATAAGATTCAAACTAGGGTAATCAAGGGAGGCGTGACTAAGAAGTAAGGGTTGAGCAAAGGTTTTGAAAGAGGACAGCAAGCATTTCCTGTGACTGCTGGGAAGAGTGTTGAGGCAGGGGGAACAGCCAAGGCAGAAGTTTTAAGACAAATGCATTACTGGTGTGAAAAAAGAAAAGCTATAAAAGCAAAAAGCAGAGCTATGTGTATGATAAGCTTGCGTGTGTAAAAAGGGGAAGAATAGAATCAGCATTTGTAGTTGCTTGTGTGTGCATGAAGAAACTTTGGATCAATGTATAAAAGACCACAGGAAGACGGGACTGGGCAGATGAACAGAGAGGATGGGAACCCATTCACTGCACACCTGTTGGTACTGTCTAAGATTTTCAAGCATCACCTACTGAAAGAAAAAAAAATCACTACAGTGAAGATCAGATCTATCGCATTAATATGTCAAAAGTTTCGAGCCACTTTTCTGGAGGCAAACATTTGCCGTGTAGCTAAATTTTATTTAACAAAGTGTATTTCTGGTGTGAATAAATGTGTAATTCCAATTACTTAACTAAAACAAAGGTTGAATAAAACTTTAGGAAAAATAGGTTAGGTTGGCAGTGATCAAATAGATCAGGAGTTCTTAACATAAATATACAGTTTACGGGCTCCTGGGGTAGATTTGAATATGTGTTGCCATTGACTTGATTCCAGCTCATAGGACAGAGTAGAGTTACCCTATATGGTCTCCAAGGAGCAGCTGGTGGATTCAAACGGCCAACCTGTTGGTTTTCAGCTGAGCTCTTAACCACTGCACCACCAGGTCTCCAGTAGTGGTGCCAGAGGTTGAACTATGGTGAGCCATAACTATTCAACAGGTCGGCTGTTCGAATCTACCAGCCACTCCTTGGAAACTCCATGGGGCAGTTCTACTCTGTCTTATAGGGTCACTATGAGTCGGATTTGACTCCATGACAATAGGTCTGGGTTTTTTTGGAATATTTTGTATGGCTGTATCTTCATTTTATTTTTTCTAAAATAAAATCAAATTATCTGTGTACCCTTTGGAAGCTGCATTGCATAGTCAGGGCTAACAGAAGTTTACATGAGGTTGCAAAATGACGTTGATGCAGGAGACATTACAGAGAATGAAATACAGGTCTCACCCATGGGGAAGAATTCCTCTGGGTGAGGAGGTAAGTGCCAAGGCATGATGGATTGCAATATACATAAACATACACCATTGCTTTAAGAGAAAGACACCTCGCACCCTTCCTGTCCTTAGTAAATCTCAGGAGGGAGAGACCCTGGGAGCCAGGACAGAGCTAGTCTAATAATAGCCTGGGCATTCAAACCAACAGACCTGGGACATTATTTAATACCTCTGAGTCTCCATTTCCTCATCTGTTAAATGGGGTTACTGATAGTTATAAAATAGGGTAGCTTAAAGATTAGGCCAACGGCCTGTGTTGCAGGAACAGTTAAAAAGAAAACTATCAAAAACATTATATATATTTTTACCATCATTTACGTTTCTGCTCTTGGCATAGTTCACCAACACGTGTTTATTACAAATACTGGCAGTCTCCGAGTTAGGACGGAGTTCCATTCCAAGGACTGTCAGAAGCTGGTTCTCATGTAACATGACTACCTTGTTTTTCCAGCTTTCATTACATTGCCTTTTATTACCAGCATCTTTATAAACTTCATATTTGAACATCTGCAAGTGAGCATCTGAGAATAATATCAGCAAATTACTCCCTGTGATGTTAGCAGCACATGTTACTAACAGTGAAAAGCGCATGTGTGCCCCCCCCCCCCCGCACACACAGTCACACCTACATTCATAAGTGTGGTTCACTGTAACTCGAATACATTCTTAGTTGGGGACTACCTGTAATGACTGGATTCCCCAAACTCTTATTAGACAGAATGCCACTGCCCACCGCTTGACGGTCCCTCCACCCGGCCCCACCCCATGGTGTTCAAGAACCTGAAGACCTAGTCTGGAAGGGCCCATTCTGCTTCGAAATGCCAGACAGAACAAGACAGCCAGCAAGCCCAGGCCATCCCCTAACCCTGTCACTTTGGCTTTGGTCACACGGTGTCGCTGCTGAGCTGGATTTTGCACAAAGAGGCTATTGGTTCATTGAGGTGCTGGCGTTGCCTGGGAAACACACATCTTTGCCCACAAAACTATATCTGGGCTCACTGGAGAAGAAAGGCAAGTCACAATGCATTGTTCACATTCGAGAGAAGAGGTTAATAATCATCGATAACAACTGCACTTCAACATTTATTGATGCCCTAGAATGCGCTGGTCACTGAGCTAAGCATTTTATATATATCCATTCTTGTAACATTCCTGTGAGTCTGTTTCGTACCTTGGGCTTGTATGTTATCTTACACCTTCTTATAAGGTGACATTCTCCCCTGTTTGTTTTCCAAGCAGCCCAACTCTCTGAAAATGGAGCTACTTCTTAAACTCAAAGTAGAAGACACCCATTCATAGTCATAAAAGCCAGCATTCTGTTTAGTCACAGTTTTAGATCTGCAGGTAGAGAAGACTTCGTTTTACAAAGCCGTGAACTCTTTCCTGTCGGCTTCCGGGTGGACTGGCGCTTGCCTCTGTTGGCACCTTATTGAAGCAATAAGAAGTGTCTCACAGACTCTGATGTCCTTGCATTCACTGTCCTGTTCTTAAGTGTGGTAGCCTCACTAGGAATATGTCCAGAGACTTAAGAAATGACAGGCCAACTGCCACGCAAGGACAGCTCACTTCCCAGGTCTGAAGAGAAGGATTCTCCTTGGTCATCTGGATCCCTCTGGTGGTCAGCTGACACCCTCTGATCTCATGGTTTCTGCAGATGACATGCTCCCCAAGCGTGACATCTCCTCCTAAAAATGAGTGCACATTTGTGCCGTGGAGTCTAAACAAATGTTACGGGTGTGATGCGGGTTTGAGAAACTCCTTCTTCTCAAAGTTCTTCACATTAAGGATTCTTTGCTCATTTAGTGAGCACTCTTAGTTGATTATTACTATTTAAAAGGAATAGTTTAAACACGAAAGACTTTCTATTTTATTTTTTAACTCATATAACTTGGAGGCACAGGCATCATTCTAAGTATTCTAAACGTTTTTGCTTCACTGAGTTGCCAAAATCTCCCTAGTATGATCTCCATTTTATAGATGAGGAAATCAGAGCAATGAGTAGTCAAGTCACTTGCCCGAGGTCACACAGCCGGGAAGCGGGGATTGGCACCCAAGCTGTCTGCCTCCGTGGTCCATGCTGTAAACCAGACCTGGCACAGCTAGATTGAGGGGCGCACACTAGGTTGTCAGAAATGGTCTTTCTCTCTACATTGCCTGGTTTTGCTTTGCTCTGGGAGGACTTTAGTCCCCAGGAGGCTTCTCCAACATGGCAGCAGACAGGCAGCCAGAAATCCTAAACTGTCTTCACAGTTAGCAATCCCAGTGGAGGCTGGAGAGGTTGGGTGCCTGTTTCCCATTCAGAAGAAGTCTTATGGAGAGCTCTCATTGGCCCGGTTTGAGCATGTGCCTTTTCTTAACCAATCATCGGAGCCAGGGAGGCGGAATACCTAATGGAGAGCTCTCATTGGCCCGGTTTGAGCATGTGCCTTTTCTTAACCAATCATCGGAGCCAGGGAGGCGGAGTACCCAATGGAGAGCTCTCATTGGCCCGGTTTGAGCATGTACCTTTTCTTAACCAATCATTGGAGCCAGGGAGGTGGAGTACCTCTATGGAGCACTCTAACTGGCTACATCCAACTCCTGGATAAAGGAGTGAGGAGAAAGTACTGTCGGGGGTCGCAGCTATCGCAGTTGGACCCCAACTATTGAGACTAGATAAGGGATGCTTCCTCAAAGAGAAGCCAGGCAAGCAAAGATCCCAAACCCACTGCGTCTGTCCAGAAGCTATACACACATACTAGGACCAGTTGCCGTTGAGTTGATTCTGACTCACGGCAACCCCATGTGTCAGCACAGGGTGTCCTATAGAGTTTTCAGTGGCTCTTTTTTTGGAAGTCGATTGCCAGGCGTTTCTTCTAAGGCATCTCTGGGTGGACTTGAACCTCTAGCCTTTTGGTCAGCAGCAAACACATGGACTGTTGACGTCACCCGGGGACTCCTCGTTTGCCTTCAGATAAAGCCTTATGAGCTTCCAACCACCCTCACTGTCTTCCAGGTGATTGTTCAGCGGAGCCTGGCTGCCAAGAACATGTCCCATGCCAAAGGAGGCTCTCTGATGGCCGCGTACCTAAAGTTGCTGCCCCTTTTCATGATGGTGCTCCCTGGAATGGTCAGCCGTGTCCTCTTCCCAGGTGAGAAGATGCTTGGGAGGAGAAGCCATCTGCCTGTGAGTGCCAGCCCGAATGTGACAGTGTCTATGTCTCAGACCGTGTGACGTCTTCTTTACATATGACGGCCTGTCCCCCAGAAAATGGACCGGAGTCCCTTCCTAGTGGTGGTTAGACTTGAGGTGTCACCATCAAGGTGTTTGCTGACTGTCTGCTACTTCTCTAGGTTGGCTCAGTGGGCAGGCACTATGCATGTCCCAGGCTTAATCGAATGGAGATTTATTTGGGACTCTGCCTCAGCTATGCTTTAAAAAAAAAAACCTGGGCTGAAATCCTGTAGTTCTAGATAATTGGTTTCCTGGGTGTTTTAAGTTCAGTGGTGTGATGACTTTGACCCAACAGAATCACCTGTCTTTGGATATTTTTCTTTACAAAAATCAGGAGGGTATGAAGGCTTCAAGAGTATATGTCTTGGCTTTATTTTTAAGGTGGTAAAAGAATTGGATTTGCACTGTGGGGTCAATAGAACTAAGGATGGAGGCAGTGTTACAGGGGGGTGGGTCTCTGTGGCATCAGGAACTGGTGGCCTGTACAGAAAAAAACTCCCCTCTTTCCCCATCAAACACTGAACTAAAACAGGAGAGAGAAGGAAAAAGGTCCCTCCCCTCTGCCCTGTTCTACACGATGTCATGCCGAAGTAAAGAAAAAGGTAGGATGAGATGGTCAGTTAGTGAGCCCAGAATTTTTGTCAAAAAAAAAAAAAATGTAGTGCGCTTAGTATTAGGAGGAAAGTGTTGGGAGAAGGATAATAGTGGAGCTGCCATGCTGGCTGAACACAGAATCACTGATCTTGTTTCCAGGAAAAAGGACAAGATATGGAAAAGCCCAGGTGAGTAGAAAGAGCTAGGACCTAGGGCTACGGTGACTTGATGGAAAATATGCTGTTATTGGCAAGGCTTCATATATCAAGTGAAAAAGTCGACCAGTGTTGATTGTGTATTCATGAAAGGCCAGTCCTTGTGCCAAGAGTCTTTCAGTAGAGTGTGGTGGGTATGACTACGGACTTTGGTTTGAACTGTGTGGGCTTCAATCTAGGCTCTGCCCCTTGCAAGCTGTGTGACTATGGATGAGTCACCAAAGTGTCTCTTTGCTTGAATTGAGTTGACTCCTTGAGAAACGGGAACCATATTGTATAAGGCTTAAAGGGGTTCCTGGTACACAGTAAACACTACATAAGTGTTCGTTTTTATTCTTATATACATGTATCATCTCATTTATTCCTTAAAACAGTCTTGGGAGATAGGAACTATTTCTGTGATTTCCATCTTACAGATGAGAAAACAGTCTCAGAGAGTCACTCACGTTTATGTACTCTTAGATGTCTGTGAGACTGTATACTTTGATCACATTGTCGGGAGGGATCAGTCCCTGGAGAAGGACATCACACTTGGTAAAATAGAGGATCAGATAAAAAGAGGAAGACCCTCAACAAGATGGATTGACACGATGGCTGCGACAATGGCTCAGGGGCTTGTTGAGACCAACAGTGGGTTCATGGCAACAGTTGTGAGGAATGTGCAGGACTGGGCAGTGTTTCATTCTGTTGTATATAGAGTTGCTGTGAGTCAGAACCAACTCGATAGTACTTAACAAAAACATGTATTACACAAATATTTTGGGAGCCAGTTATCTGCTAGAAGTTATTCTAGAAGACTCTGGGGACTCATAAGTAAATGGGACACATAAGATCCCTGCTTTACTGGAGCTTGCCTTCTAGTGATGGAGGAAGTAGATGAGAATAAGTAAATAAATGAGATATTCATATGCTGAGTGCTGTGAAGATGTATGTCACAGCTCAGTGCTGTGACAGGGAGACATCATAGGAAATACTGGGTTAAGGGGCTGCTTCAGGCAGGGATTGCAGGGAAGGCTTCTCTGAGGTGACGACTGACCCCTGTGGACAATTTGAAAATATATTTTGGAGTGGGACCAATCAGACTTATTGATGGTTTGGATGTGGAAATTAAGGAAAAAGGAGGAATCCAGGGTTACTCCCAGAAAAATCATACCTTAAACTCTGGGTTAATATTTAGAAGATCCAAAAACAAGACATTGACCATCTCGCTTAACAGACAGCTAGCCAATCAACAATTGTTTTAAATGAGACATAATGCCATGTTCCACCTCCCTAAAGGATTTTGGACTGTAACTGGTAAGTCTGGTAGTCATGCAAACCATAGAATAAATACAGACATTAAAACACTCTATTATGTGGTACAAGCAATAAGTGCAAAAGGAATTTAGGAGAAGGAGGGAAAGGGTGCAGTGGGCATTGTGTATTTGCAGTCTCTCATTTCTCTGAGAGGTACAAATGGTTAATGTGTTCATCGCCAACCAAAAAGCTAGAGGGTTCAAGTCCACCCATCTTGGAAGAAAGTTCTAGTGATCTACTTTTGAAAAACCAGTCATTGAAAACTCTGTGGAGCACATCTCTACTCTAACACACCCAGGGGCGCCATGAGTCAGAATCGACATGATGGCAACTGGTGGCTTTTGGTCTCTTTTCTCTAGAGGTTAAGTCAGTGCTATTCACAGTCTGGCCTTGAGTCCAGCAGCATCACTGTCACCTGGAAAATGTTATAAATGCAAACTCTGAGGCTCCATCCAAGATCTACTGAATCAGACTCCCTAGTAGTGGATCCTAGCAATCTGTTTTTTATCAAATCCTCCAGACAATCCTGATACATGCTAAAGTTTGAGGACCCCAGCCTAGGATGCCAAGCTGTGGGCCACACCTGTCCACCATTCTTTTTTCTGCTTTTCTGTCCATCTCAGCTCCTCCAGCTCCTTGGTGAATATTTAAATGGATCTGGAACTGCCTACAATGATGCAATGACTCTGGGCTCTCAGGATTTTGGACAAATCTCATTTCTACTTCGTCCATATAAGAAATGGCATGCACTGAAAATTTTTGTGTGTGTGTGTATGTGTATGTTTTATATATATATATACCAAGCCCAGTGCTATCAAGTTGATTCTGACTCATAGCAACCCTATAAGACAGACTAGAACTGCCCCATAGAGTTTCCAAGAAGTACCTGGTGGATTTGCACTGCTGGCACTTAACCACTACATCACCAGGGTTTCCATTTATATATATATATATGCATATATATATATAAACTCTGGGTTAATATATATATGTATATAACTCATACCACTTGGCTTCAATATCACTGAATTTTACACTTAGAAATGGTTGAAACACCAAATATTAGGTGTTTCCATAATGTGTGATTCCATATATGTATGCCAAGCCAAAGCCAAGTGCCGTTGAGTCGGATCCGACTATATCGAATATATATACATAATATACTTAGAAATGGTTGAAACACCAAATACATATATAACCTAATATTTGGTGTTTCAACCATTTCTAAGTGTAAAATTCAGTGGCATGGATTATTTTCACAACATTATGCAACTGCCACTACTACTCACTTTTAAAACCCCAGATGGAAACTCAGCACCCATTAAGCAATAACTCCCCATTTTCACTTATTGCCACATAACCACTGATCTGTTTTCTCTCCCTTTGCACTTGCCACTCCTAGATACTTCACGTAAGTAGGAGCACACAACATTTGTCCTTCTGTATCTGACTGTATTTGTATCTGACTGTATCTGTATCTGACTTATTTTACTCAGCATAATGTTTTCGAGGTCTGTCTACATTGTTAACATGTATTCCAACTTCATTTTCCTTATGGCTGAACAATAGTCCATTGTTGTGTGTATACTACATTTTGTCTATCAAGGTTCATCTGTTGATGGACATGTAGGTTGTGGCTGCCATTTGGCTATTGTGGATGGTGCTGTAATGAAGCATGTAAGTGTATGTAACCATGCAGTGAAGCTGCAAGTATCTGTCTGCATCCCTGCTTTCAAGTCTTTGGGGTATAGACCTAGGAGTGGAATTCCTGGGTCACATAGTACCGTAGGCTGGGTTCTCTAGAGAAGCAAAACCAGTAACATGTATAAATATATGTAGAGAGAGAGGGATTTATATCAAGGAACTGGCTCATGTGGTTGTAGAGGCTGGAACATCCCACGTCTATGGATCAGGATAGAGGCTTCCCCTGATGAAAATAGCCACGGGGGCTGTTGAACTCAAGATCAGCAGGTGAGAGCAGGGCTGTTGCTCACAGACTGTGAAGACTGATGAATTCCAAAGATTGGCAGACAAGACAGCAGGTAAGTGCTAGCTCAAGCCCCAAGAACTGGTGGTCAGATAAACAGGAGCCAGCAGCATGATCCAGACTGAGCAAAAGTCCACAAGCCTTGCCAGAGTATTTCATTTCTATTCAATATCAGCCATACACCCAAAGAAACTCCCTTTCAACTGACTGGCTGCTCACAGTAGATCCCATCATGGAGGTGATCATACAATATCAAATCTCATCATGGAAGTGATCACACCATCATACAACTGTCAAACCACTAAGAATCATGGCCCAGCCAAGTTGACAGACAGCTTTAACCATCACACAGGCTATATCTCATGTTAAAAACTTTTTAAAGAACTGCCAAACTGTTTTCCACAGCAGCTGTAACTTTTTATACTACCATCAGCAATGGACAGGTGTTTCAGTTTCTCCACATTCTTGCCAACATTTGTTAGTTTTTTTCTTTTTTTTAAATACTAGCTAGCCTAGCACGTGTGTAGTAGTAGCTCACAGTTTTGATTTGCATTTCCCTAACATCTAAAGGGAGCCTTGGTGGTGCAGTGCTAAGGGCTTGGCTGCTAACCAAAAAGGTCGGAAGTTCAAATCCACCAGCCACTCCTTGGGAACTCTATGGGCCAGTTCTACGCTGCCCTACAGGGGCACTATGTGTCGGAATTGACTTAATGGAAGTGGGTTTGGTTAACATCTTGGGAGCCCTGGTGATGCAATAGCCAAGCACTTGACTGTCAACAACAAGGTTGTCAGTTTGAACCCATTCAGCTGCCCTTTGGGAGAAAGACCTAGTGATCTGCCAAGAAAACCCTATGGGGAAGTTCTACTTTGTCACATGGGGTTGCTATGAGACAGATCTGACTCAGCAGTACCCAACAACGACAATGTCTAATGATATTGAGCCTCCATTTATACGCTTATTGGCCATTTGTTTAACTCTGGAGAAATGTCAATTCATGTCCTTGGCTCATTTTTTAGTTGTTTGACTTTATGTTGCTGAGTTGTAGGAGATGCATGCATTATTTCAAGTTCTTATATGAAAATTGAGAAGCAAAACTACCACTAAAAAAATAAAACATCAACGTCTAGAAATGTACCTACTTACAAAGCCATTCTTCACCTGAGCTTTGGAATAAGACTTTGAGTCTCACCTCAACACCAGCCTGGGAAAACCATTTATCCTGTGTGGGCTTCAGCTTTCTAGGTTTTCAGATTGCACAGCAGTGTCTTCCCCAGAAAGCCGCTGTGAGAATTAAATGAGAAGGTGCGTGTACAGTGTTTACTGCAGCACCAGTCACAATGACCATCCACTGCCTGGTGTCATTGAGGAGGAAAGAGGTTTGGGGTTATGTTGTACTTACCCCTGTTGAAAGCATCCTTTATACCAAGCTTCAGAGGCTCTGAAGCTTTCTGAGAAGACACCTCACTCCAGATAGAAAATGGTTCATGAATTAACAAGACAGGTGAGCAGATATGATTGAATGATGGGTTAATTATCACAAAGCTGTTACTTAGTTCAGCCAACTACTTTCTCTATGGCCAACATATTCTTCAGGCTGAATCTATATCCACAATTGTCTGCAGGAAACAGGCTTTATAAGCTCTGAGTCTGTCTCATGGTTGAAGGTTGCATTCCTGGAAAGTTAAACCTTGATGTTAGCAGTTAAATATCTCAGGAGGGTTTTTGCTCCTTCTCAGCCCACCTTGAAGAGATGAGGTTTGGGACAACGAGAGGCAAAACCCATATAGGTGTAACCGAAATAAGATATCTGTCCTATTTGGAAGGCTGTTTTACAGTACTCTGGTCAGAGGAAGGTCAGCGTTTTGTAATCTCCTAAACTGCCTCAGAAGAGTAATAAAAAGCCAAGAGCTTTGATCTCTCAGAAACAGCTTTTCTCAAAAAAGTTTTCTTTGCTCAATACTTCTGAGCAAATATCATTTTGGTCTTACACTTTTAGGTTTTCCCAAAGTTGAACCAGAGTCCCACTGGGAGGCATCTACTTTTATTCCATGTTGTTGTTAGTGGTTAGTCAGTTCTGACTCACAGAGAACCTGTGTACAAGACAACGAAGCACAGCCTGGTCATGCACCATCTCCACAGTCATTGCCGTGTTTGAGCGTGTTGTCCCAGCCACTGGGTCAAACCATCTTGGTGAGGGGCTTGGTCTTGTTCGCTGATCCTCAACTTCACCAAGCATGATGTCCTTCTGCAGGGACAGATCCCTTCTGACAACATGTAGAAAGTAGATGAGATCAAGTCTCACTGCCCTCGCTTCTTGGGAGTATTCTGGCTGTACACTGGCCCTGATTTATTTCACAGCAATTGCTATTAGCAATATTGACCAGGGTCACAGTACCCACTTCTTCTCCCATGGGTGAGTGCTAGTGGGGGCAAGAGTCCCAGCCTCAAGAAGACAGGGTAGTGGTTTTAGAAAGATCAGTTAGCCCTTGAGTCTCCCAGTGGGTGAGAGTCTGGGGCAGTTTTCATTTCTTAGCTGCTCTGAAACACTAAAAGAGAAAATGAAGACAATATATTTTTTAATTGTGGTATTTTTTTTTTTTTTTAAACTGTGGTATACTGGGCACTTGGCTGGCAGTATACTTTAAATGTTTACATTCAGCAAATAAACATTTTAACACAAAAATATAGCAATTAAATATACTTGTATAACCTCGTTCAGAGATAACTTCCAAACATCTACATTAAGGCCACTTATGAATCTGAGATCTCAGCTAAGGGTTGTCGGGCTGTTGGTTGCGTTGAACAAGGGTGGAGACCAGCATGAATAGTAAGGGCTCCATGCTCATCCCTGAACTGAGCTTCAGGGTGGTTTACACTCAGCCTAGAAGACGTGCCACGCAGCAGTGTCACCAACCAGAACTAGAAAGAAGGGCAGAAGCCTTTGGATTGAGCAGAGGAAGGACTGGGAGTCGTTTCAGGGAATCACTCCTAGGTCTGCTTGGCAAGAGAGATTTGCAAAATAATGTGAGCTCCAGCTGGACTGGGCTACCAAAGAGTGATGACTGTTGCTGCATGGGCATTGAGATGGTGGTGATGAGCAATGGTTAGCTCCAATGTGAGGCACTAGGGAAGGCAGACGATGACAGGAAGTCGTCATTCAGACACAGGTGCCAAACCACTGACGCAACACGCAGAAATCTTAAGGCCCTGTGGCCAGATGCACTCCGTGCTGTGGAGCCCCCATGAGCTGGCATGCAGCTCCCCTATCCCCAGGCAGGTACACTTCGGATGGGTTCACTGCCCAACTCACTAAAGAGAGAAAAGCACATGCTCTTGGCCTTTCTTTCCTGAAAATTGGACTGGGTGTCGGGATACCTGGGTTCTGGCTCTGATATGATCTTGCTGGATGACTGCAGTCAAATCACTTCACCTTGCTGAGATTTTTTTCTCTGTCTTTGACTAGGTAGAAAGTAACATCCACCTTCCTCAACAGAGCTATAAAAAGTCAATAATAATGTGATACATTGGGCCTCTCAACAAAAATTTATTAAGCACTTTCTATGTGTTATACACTAGTATGTACAATTTTTTAACCAGAAGGTTGTCTGTTCAAGTCCGCCAGTTGCTACTTGGAAACTCTATGGGGCAGTTCTCTGTCTGTAGGGTTACTATGAGTCAGAATCGACTTGATCGCAGTGGGTTTGGTTTGGTTCTTCTGTCTGCCACACACGAAGCCTATACTTGCCTGATGGACAGGTGTTCATCACGATAGCAGGCAGAATAGAACCAGAGATGTTAGGAAGACTAGGTAGACTGCATTAGGGCGAAAGCTGCTCCGGAGAAGAAAGAATTGACATAGAAATGTAGGAAGAGAATGGGACAGAAATCAGAGCCAGCCCTGGTTGGGATTTTGTGAGTATAAAATGAGACCGCTATTAAACTGTATGCACTATGAAGAAAGGAATGGAGGAATAAAAGAATTTTAAAAAATATTTCCACTTATCAAGCAATAGGAGTCTCCTTTTGTACTTCTGAGAAACTGCTGTGAAGATCTGAATTGCTTTCAGTGCCTTTTTTATAAGATGGTGGGAGATAGAGGGAAACCCTGGCAGCGTTGTAGTGGTTAAGTGCTGGGGCTGCTAACCGGAAAGTTAGCAGTCCAAATTCACCAGGCACTCCTTGGAAACCCTATGGGATAGTTCTACTCTGCCTACAGGGATGCTATGAATTGCAACTGACTGTACTGCAGTGGGTTGGGATTTTTTGGTTTGGGGAGGATAGAGGCTCGTGTAGAACACTGTAGAGACTGGCCACAAGGTAAACCCAAACCAAACCACGGCTGTTGGGTTGATTCTGACTCACAGCAACCCTATAGGACAGAGTAGAACTGCTCAACGGAGTTTCCCAGGAGCGCCTGGCAGATTGGAACTGCTGACTTTTGGGCCTTTCTTTTTGGTTAGCAGCTGTAACACTTCACCACTGTGCCAACAGTGTTGTTGCGGTGTATCCAACACTTTCTCTATATCAGACCCTGTACTAAGTCAATCCTATTTTTATCCATATTTTATCCATAATTTTATGAAATGGACTTATGCTATTATTCTAGTTTTAGAAATATGGGAACTAAGTAACAGGATCACAGTTTAGATAAAGTCTAGGTTCTTTTCCTTCTCTCACTGAACTATAAACTTAAATCAATAGGAAACAAACCTAAAGGCTATAGTTTGATGACCTTTTCAAGTGAACATATCCTCGATTAAGATATATAATATTCTCATCACCACAGAAGGCTCTTTTGCATGGCACAGGTAGAACATGTCCATCGCTCCAGAAGGTTTCCTCGTGCATGTTTCAGCCAATAGCCCCCCACCCCCACCAGAGGATACCGTTATTCTGACTTCTGTGACTACACAGGTTTTGTCTTGAACCTCGTATAAGTAGAATTACTCAGTAGGCACTCTTTTATGCCTGGCTTCTTCCACTCAACACAGTTATCTTTGAGATTCATCTATGCTGTTTATCAGTAATTCACTCTTTTTCTTTCTTTTTGCTGTGCAATGCTCCATTGTGTGAATATGCCACACTTTGTCCATTCTCCTGCAGGTGAATAGGCATGTTATTTCCTACAGCCTGTTCTTACCTACTGCACCGTACTGTCTCCTATGGTGTAAAAGAGTGATGTGTAGAGAGTCCAGTGCAAGGGTCCCACTTTCCAGGAAAAACCACACTTGGTCTCTGGCATTCTTGACATTTACCTTCATCCGGTTCTGGCCTGTGTCAGGTCATGCTCAGCTAGGACTGTGGCTTTCAGGGTCTGTCTTCTAAGCTCTGGGACTGTGTTTTCTCCGCAGACCAAGTGGCTTGTGCAGATCCAGAAATTTGCCAGAAGGTCTGCAGTAACCCCTCCGGCTGCTCGGACATTGCGTACCCCAAACTTGTGCTGGAACTCCTACCCACAGGTAGTGTTCCCTCCCCTTTAAATCAAGTCTCCCTAGAGCACCCAGAAAGGATTTGGTGGGGTTGGATCCAAGAAAGGGGTGACTTGGGAGGACTGTTGGGGCAGCATGGGGTCTAGACTGAAAAGCTGAGCCCCAGAGCCAGAACCCCCAAATACAGTCCAAGTCCTGGCTGTTCAGGGGGCTCCAGCCCTTACATTCGGCCTCCTCAGTGTTGAACTTACTGGCATTGGCTAGTGTTGGGTCTGGGGTAACGGGGTCCCAAGTGAAGGCAGCTATTGACAGAAAACGCCTGAGGCCCTTAGACCTCCCTTCTGCCCCCAGGGCTCCGTGGGCTCATGATGGCTGTGATGGTGGCGGCGCTCATGTCCTCCCTCACCTCCATCTTTAACAGCGCCAGCACCATCTTCACCATGGACCTCTGGAATCACATCCGGCCCCAGGCATCTGAGAGGGAGCTCATGATCGTGGGCAGGTAAGACGGTGCAGTGGTGAAGTGGTAGATTTGCTAACCAAAAGGTTGGGAGTTCGAATCCACCAGGCACTCCTTGGAAACCCTGTGAAGCAGTTCTACTCAGTCCTGTAGAGTTGCGATGAGTCAGAATGGACTCCACAGCAGTGGATTTGGTTGGGTGTGAGTTTTAAGGCCTTTATGGGTGGGGGCATGCAGGGGAGGGAGGTATCCAGATACCCAGTGAGGAAAGATCTGAGCCCACCCAAAGGCACAGTCCAACCAGCAACTTTTCCAGGTGGGCTCATCCTTCTCTGATAGCAGAGGTGACAAACACTAGGCCTCCATGAATGGACAAATCATTCATTCACTTATGAGATGTCCAAGAGGTTCACTGAGCACCTACCATGGGCCAGCTACGGAGCGAAGAGTCTGTTTTCGCCTGTATGGAGCTAATAGAGGACCTAAGTAAACAGGCAATCATAGCACTACTGAGTGTTCTCATGAGGGAATTCAGGGAAGAAACAACCCAGCTGGGCTTGGACCTGAGGGTTAGTCAAGTAGAAGGGAGGAGGAGTTTCCAGGGACTCTACACCAAGGCTTCCACACTGTTCTGAAGTCAAATGGGGGAAAGGAAAATGACCAAAAGGAATGGCCTGTCAACTGTATGCAAATTACACCACTTACATAGAGACTGGCTGCAGATCAGTGCTTACCTAATGGCTAATGCTGAGAGCAAGAACGAACTGCAAACAGGCAAGAGGAAACTTTTCAGACTGACAGAAGCTCTAAAGCTGGATTGTGGTGATGATTGCCCAACTGTATAAATTTGCTCAAAAGTATAGAATTGTACATTTACAGTGAGGACAGCAGTGGTTCAGTGGTAGCATTCTCACCTTCCATGAGGGAGACCGAGAATCAACTCCCGTCCAAGCACCTCAAGTGCAGCCATGATCCTTCCGTCAGTGGGCGTTTGTGTTTGCTAGGATGCTGAACAGGTTTCTGTGGAGCTTCCAGGCTAAGACAGACTAGGAAGAAAGGCCTACTGATCTACTTCTGAAAACCAGCCAGAAGACCCTATGGATCACAGCAGTCCAGTCCTGTTGTGAGTGGGGTCACGGTTAACAACAACCAACAGAATAAGTGAGTTTTGTACCATAGAATTGGAAACCCTGGTGGCATAGTGGTTAAGTGCTACATCTGCTAAGCAAAAGGTTGGCAGTTAGAATCCACCAGATGCTCCTTTGAAATTCCATGGGGCAATTCTACTCTGTCCTAGAGGGTCACTGTGAGTCGGAATTGACTCGACAGCAGTGGGTTTGTTTTGGGGAGGTGTGTATAGTACATGACTTACACCTTCATAAAGCATAAAACTAAGAAAAGAAGTGTTCAGGCCCATAGTAAGACGGTCCCAGGGAAGACAGCCCTAACAGGGCCCCTCTCTCCCGCTGGCACCAGGGTGTTCGTGTTGCTGCTGGTGCTGATCTCCATCCTCTGGATCCCTGTGGTTCAGGCCAGCCAGGGCGGCCAGCTCTTCATCTACATCCAGTCCATCAGCTCCTACCTGCAGCCACCTGTGGCTATTGTCTTCATCCTGGGATGTTTCTGGAAGCGGGCCAGTGAAAAGGTAGCTCTTGATCAGCCAGCCCCTCACTATCTAAGGACCAAGTACTGCCTCCCAAACCAGCCCATGAGAAGCGGGGAAGGGTGGGCATGGCGGGGACTGGAGAGGAGACCTGAGGTTGGAGATGACCTGGGGGGTTCCATAGAGAGAGTGAAGTTCCGTGGAGGGAGATACAGGAAGTATGTTACCTGACTTTTTCAAAAAAAGCAATGGGTGTTCTCAGATGCATGTTGTCATTAAATAGGGCAACTGAATTAATAGGGAATGAGCAAGTGGAGTCCTGATGGTTAAGAGCTTGGTTGCTAACCAAAGAGTTGGCAGTTTGAATCCACCAGCCACTCCTTGGAAATGCTATGGGGCAGTTCTACTGTCCTATAGGGTCACGATGAGTCAGAGTCCGTGGATTTCAATGGGTGGGAGCAAATTATATGTAAATTATCGATGACATGTAAAACATAAACAGATAAACAGCTCCAATAAGTTTTGAATCCTTGGCCCCAGCAGTTGACTGTCACCAGAAAGCAGCTCTTGAGACAGCACCTGGAAGTCTCAGGAGACCAAAGCTGGCAGCCCTCTAGCCCCTGATGTCTCTAAGATGGTTGTGCTCTGATTTGCAGGGTGCCTTCTTGGGCCTGACATTGGGCCTGCTTCTAGGCTTCCTTAGGCTGGTCCTGGACTTTATTTATGTGGAGCCTCGGTGTGACCAGCCAGATGAGCGGCCAGCAGTGGTGAAGAATGTCCACTACCTCTACTTCTCCATTATTCTGTCCACGGTCACCCTGGTCACCGTGGCCACCGTCAGCTGGTTCACAGAGCCACCCTCCAAGGAGATGGTACTTGGGGTTTGACTGCATTTTTCTCTTGACTCTTCCTTTCAACCAACATAATGCTGGCTTAGACTAGTTTAAGCAAAAAGGACTGATTGTTCAAATGGCTGAAAAATCCAGGGTGAAGCTTAAACAGAGAGCTTGATTCAGGATAGAGTCCCTGGGTGGTGCAACGAGTTAATGCACTCAGCTGCTAACCAAAAGGTTGGAGGTTCAAGTCTAGTCAGAGACACCTTGGAAGAAAGGCCTGGGGACCTACTTCTAGAAACTTAGCTCTTGACAATACTCTGGATCACAGTCCTAACCTGACACAGTGTGGCCATGAGTCAGAATCAACTCATGAGCAAATGGTTTGACTTGGGTTTGATTCAAGACTCAAAAAGGGTCATCAGAATTCATCTTTCACTTCAGTTTCTGTCCTCAGGCCCTATGTGGGACCAGTAGCTTCTAGGGATGCATCCTTGCTTATTAAGCAAAAGCATTTCTGTCCCAACATTTTCAGCCAAGTTCTTCACTCCGGTTGATTAAGTCAGTTAAAGATATATGCTCACCACGAAGCAATTCAATTCAGAGGAATGGATGAGCTGAAGGCCTGACCTTCAGATCCTGCAGTGCCCTGAGGGTTAGGATAACCCTAGGGGACTAGAATGAGGGGGGGATTAAGTCCCCAAATGAGAATGACGCTATTGACAAATGACAAAGGATTGAATTAGGGGAATGCCCATTGTTTCTAAGAGTGGAGGGGGCTGAAGCTTGCTGGGGGTGGGTGGGGTCGCAGGGTGAGGTGAGAGGGAGCAGACCCAGAAGGAAAGCTGGGCTTGGGGTTGGGCAGAGGATGGGAGGGAACAGCGGCAGCGCCCCCCTCACGGTTCGTCTCTGCTCTGTAGGTCAGTCGCCTAACTTGGTTTACTCGTCATGAGCCCGTGGTCCAGAAGGAACAGGTGCCACCTCTGCCTTTTACCCTCCCTCAGAAAAGGGCACCAGAGGGTAGCAGCACCAGCATCCAGCTGGAGATGGTTCAAGAAAACATGTCCAGGTCCCACAGCTGTGAGTTGCCTTTCTCCTTAGCTGCAGTCAGAGCCTCAAGACACAGTACGTGTCTAAGGGGGAATTTTTATACCAAATCACAAGCCAGACTTGGAATTTGGTATTTCCTGACTTTCAGCATCTGGTCTTTCCCCATTCTCCTGCCACCTCAAGGAAGTTCTTTACTAACTTTCAACACAAGCCTCTAATGGGCAATGGTAGCACTCACTTGTTGCATGCTTACTAAAATGTGGTTCCTTTAACCTGTCTGCAACCCTGCAAGGTGGTGTGGAGATGGTGGCATTCTCGACTTTGAGGCTGTAGGTTGCCATGGGACTTAAAAAAATAATTACAGATATAAACTCATTTCAAGCTAAACTGAGGACACTGAAAGACCCAGAAGGCCATGTGTTTAAAAAAATTAAAAAGAGCATATTTATTTTGACAGAAGTAAAGATTACTTCAACATGTCTAGTATACAAATCTGTTCCCCTTGACAACTAGAAACCCTGATGGTATAGTGGTTAAGAGCTACAGCAAAATGTCCATAGTTCAAATCTGCCAGGTGCTCCTTGGAAAGCACGAGACAGTTCTATTATGACCTCCAGGGTCTTTGTGAGTTGCAAGCCACTTGACAGCAGGGGGTTTGGTTTGGCTTTTGACACAGCGTGCCAGTCTCCCTAGGCATTTGTTTGCAGCCCCAGCTCTGAATGGACAAAGCACTTCCCACAGGATTGCTCATTTCCCTTCAGCTTCCTGGCCAGCAATGTGATGCGCAGTAGAGGATCAGAGCAGCAAGGTCCAAAGCTCACCTCTGCTACTACTTACCAGCTGTGCAGTAACCAGCTCGTTAGCTAACCCTCTGCACCTCAATTTCTGCATCTGAATATGGTGAACATCGTGAAAATACCAGCCTTTCAGAATAAGACAAGATAGTTTTTCACAGTGCACGGAACACACCCTGCTAATCCTCTTTCCCTGCTCTGGGAGGCATGGCCCCCTCTGATCTTTCTTTGCTTGATACTTTTCAGGTGATGTGACCCCAAAGCAGTCCAAAGTGGTGAAAGCCATCCTGTGGCTGTGTGGCATGGAAAGCAAGGGCAAGGAAGGGCCCATGAGCAAAGTGGAACCTGTCATAGCTTCTTTGGAAGAAAACTCCTTAGTGAAAACCCTCCTAGACATCAATCTCATTATCTGCATTAGCTGTGCCGTCTTTGTCTGGGGCTACTTTGCTTAACATTGGCCAAACCCAGCCGTCTAAGTTCCTAGTTTGCTTTCAGTGGCCCATTTTTGTTTTTTAATGAAAGGGGGGGGGGGAATAAAGCTTTTGTTTGTTTACTATGCAGCTTGCAATATGTCTATGGGATCTTTTCAAAGCCTGACATTTTGCTTTTGTTTCTTGGGAGGGAATGAAGAAAGTTAGCAGCTGGAAAAGGGAGGCAGTGTACATGCTTCCTTTTCTCTAAAGGTTAATCATTCACTTTCTGTCCATCAAGAACATCCACAACCCAATTCAGAGACCTAGAGGGCCTCCCTTGAGAGTGGCCACGTCTGCTGGGCTCGGTGGTTAGTATCTGCAAGCTCCCCCAGCTTTGTGGTGCAAAAAGGAGACAGCCAGCCTTCTCTCTCCTGGCTTCCACTGTTACTGGCTTGGGTGCGGGAAGAGCTGCTCCAAAAAGGTCTTCTCGTTATCACACGTGCTCCTGGATATGATTTCTGGAAATAGACCCAAGTTATCACCCATAAACCCTGTGCCACAGGAAAATCAGGGAATAGTGTGTGCTTCCCAAGTTTTGATTTATGTTGTGTTTCTCTGCTTAATTACCCATGATGCTGCTTCCCTGAAAACAAAAGCAACTGGAAAGATGCACAGCTCTACAGTGAATCTCCATTGGTCCAGAGGTCAACAGAAGATTTTGACCTAAACAGCTGCCACTACTGCTGGGTGTATAGTCAGACCCACAGCTTCTGTTCTGAGCCCTGGAGCAGATGGGTGATGGAGTGACTCATGTGTTCGCCCTATGTACAGCTAAGAGCAAAAGGGGGCCAAGAGAGTAAGTCCTGAGATTGTCTCTGCGGTCCAGTTCTGGGAAAAGGCAGGGGACGGAGGGCTGTTAGAGCTACTTACTGGCCCCAAAGAAATAGCAAGAATGGCATAGTCTTTCAAAAGGACCTGATTTCCAGATTTCAAAGAAAAAGAGGGCTGAGGAGCTGCTCACTCACCTAGTCATTCAGTACTTCAACCCCTGGGTCCTACCTGGTCCGGAGGTAAATGTATTAACTCAGTGCCTACCCTTGATGGAAGGACTGGCTTTTCCACACTGAACTGGAATGATGGTTGTGCATCAGGCAGAGTGCACACCTCAGTCCTCCTAAGATGGGGAGACATAGGGCACTGTGTGCTAACCTAGTACCTATTCAGTACTTCATAACTGGTTCCTGACAAGAGCCTGCGGTGGTTTCTGAGGGAAGTGTGGCTGTAGGGGAAATCTTCAAGGAGAGGCTGAGTTTCCTTCTCCAGGGGTCAATGGATGGGGTGGGGAGGCCTGGTAATGGTTTGACTGAATAGTTTTTCTTTATAAAGATCAGCACAAAGCTGATTCCTATGAGGCTGAGGTTCAAGATGCCCAGCTTTTTCAAGTTGCTGTGTCACTCCACCATCTGCAAACTCACCTACTCCTCCTGCCCTCAGCATTTGCACTCCTCGCTTTGGGTGCCTCCCTAACTTTCTGCAACATCCCACAGAACTCAGGAACCCTATTAAGGAAATGACTCACAGTTGTGGAGAGTGCCAAGTCCCAAATCTGTGGGTCAGGTATAGGCTTCTCCTGACTTGCATGGCCACGGGGGGCTAAGGAACCCAAATCAGCAGGCTGGATGACAAGGCTGCCAGCTCACAGGGCTTCAGAAGCTGGTGAATCAGGCCAGATGGCAGACTGCTGGCCCACAAGGCTTCAGAAGCTGGTGAATCAGGCCAGATGGCAGACTGCTGGCCCACAGGGCTTCAGAAGCTGGTGAATCCCAGAATCAGCATGTCAGATGGCAGGCCACTAGCTCAAGTCCCAAGACCTGGTGGTCACACAGGGACTAGCTGGATCCAGGATTCAGGTACAGAGGGAGACAGAGACAGAGGCAGCCTTGCCAGAGTAGAGCATTCACATGTATACAGTGGACGCAGGCCACACCCCAGGGACAGGCATGACTTCAGTAAGGATGCTGAGTTACAACGTCCTGCAAAGACTGTGACTCAAAATATGCCTCGCATGGATCCTGCCTCATAACATATAGAGGTTAGGATTTACAACACATAAAATGGAGGATAATTAGGACAATTATATGAGATCACAAAACAGAAGGCAGCCACGTGGCACACCTGAAACACTGAAGGTTCCACACACCTTATATGAATGGTGCCACTGAAACACTGTGTGTGCATCATAAAGACTGTGGCCAGAAGGGCCACAATCAGGAATTCATTACACCTGCAGGATTTCACTGGCTCCTGAGCTCCTCTCCAACTCTGACACACAGCCAAATCCCTGCAGCTGCTCTGGATGGGCATATGGAGACCTCATGTGCCTCTGGTTGGGGTCACAAGTGCATTTTATCCAAAGCTGTCAAGGGGGTCGCCAGGTAGCTCAGGCCACCCTCTCCCTCCCTAGTAACCACCGCTGGCTTCCTAACTGGATATCCTGCCTCTGACTCTAGGAACATCATGCAGCTGCTTAGATCCTTGAGGTCTAAGGCTTCCAGTCTTGCCCTGACCATAGTTCATGTTCCATACTGCAACCACATGGGTCTGAAAAACAAATGAGACCAAGCAGCTCCACTCCCACTCAACAGCTCCCTAATGCACTCGGATAACTTCTTCAAAAAGGTTATCCGGTTCTTCCAGCTCCAGCTCCTCTCTACCTCATCAGCCTCATTCCTCACCCACTGCCCACCTCTTGAACAGCTTCTGTCTCTTACCACACCACCTTTTCACAAGTCACTCCTATCAGGAATCCCACCTCCAGCCTTGGATTTCACTTTGAGCTTCGGGAGCCATTCCTGACTCGAAGGCAGGGGCATCCCTCCCCTGGGCTCTCACAGCTTCTCCCTCTCTGCCTCCCCAGCACCTACATGCCAACTTCCTGAGGGCCTAGACCACAGCTGTATCCTTTATGTTGTTGCTCCAGGGACTAGGACAGCGCATGGAAGAGCAAGCGCTCAACCTTTACCTGGAGGATATCTATAAAATGCTTATGAAACTAGGGTTTCAACCCTAAAGTCCTTGTGTAAGACCAAAACTATGAGATGATATGCAAATGAAGTCTTTGGTCACTCAGATGTATTGTAATTTATTGTGCAAAAAATTGAATTCAAATGTAACTACGGCGAGTTGTGGGTTGGGTGTAAAAAACCACCATGAACTACACATGCCTCTAAAGGTGGTTTCCAGAGAGAAATGCTCCCGCTCGCCAACCGTGTCCCACCTACCAGCTGTCCAACTCTCTCGTCTTTTTCCTTTTACCTGGCAGCCCAGGCATTTTGGTCACTTCTTGTCTTTTGGCTGCTTGGGGCCAGAGGCTTCACCAGGGTGGTCGATCTCTCCTCTTCCCCAACCCCACCAACGTGTCAAACAGCACTGACCTACAGTGCTGCCCAGAGGCTGATGTTTAAGACCCCTGGACTATGAGCCCCAGAGCCCACTTGGGACTGTGGAGTACAGAGATGGCTGACAGATTTGTGACAAGAGAGTGAAGGCTCTGGAAGATGGTTCTAGACCGCCAAACCCAAAGTGCAGGTGGGGAAACAGTACAGATCACAGATAGAGAAGCCTGAGATCCTGGCTAGTACAAATGGTTGAGTACCCAGCTGCTGTGCAGAAGGCCTGGGGATCTACTCCTGAAAAACCAGCCGCAGAAAACCCTACAGAGCACAGCACTACTTGGACACATACCAAGTTGCCACTTGTCAGAATCTACTCAATGGCTACTGGTTTAAAAGGCGGCTTGTCTTAAGACCTTCAAATACAAGTTCTTGTGGGACTCACTGGGCTTAGGAATGGCACTGAAGGCTTAAGACCCGTAAGAGCAATGGGGATCCATCCACGCAGCCCCCTCAGTGAACCAGGGCCACTGAAATGGTCACCCAGGGGATTTGGCCACTCCCACCACATCTGAACTCTGGAAACTGCCACGGCAGCTAGAGGCCGACTCTGACCCTCTGCAGTCTCCAAAGGGCTGAGTCAAGAGAGGCTTCTATTAAGACAGGGACTGTGGGTCGAGACGCTTCTGTCAGACATGGACTGCGGGTCGCGAGAGACTTCTGTTAAGACAGGACTGCGGGTCGAGAGAGGCTTCTGTCATACAGGGACTGAACTGTGAGGCATGAGAACACCATGCGCTGTGGCGAGGGGGAAAGGACACAGGACGAGGTGAGACGGAGGTCGGCAGACAGCATAATATCGGAAGGGACAGACAACCAGCAGCCTCTTCCTCTCTGGGTGGAGTGAGAAGCAGCTCTGTCCTAAATAGTGCCAGGAAAGGAGGCCCAGTGACCCCACAAATCCCTCCACCGATCAACCACCAGTCCTAAGGATGAGGGAGTCAGAAGATCCAGGTGCCACTCCTGATTCTGCTGCTCAGTCTCAGTTTCTCTATCTGCACAAGTGTGACTAGAGTTCCGGACACTTTACACTGTTCCCCATACTCCACACCATGGCTAACTCCATTTAAGAGGGACAGTAGCTTCGGTGTGATACTTAACCTTTGATGCACGTACAGAATCAAGTACTTTTTATCTTTCTGAAGACTGGGGTGGTCAGCACAGGAGGACAACAAACAGGAGATATTCTTAAGTGAATGGACTTCTTAAAAGTCTTGGGGCAAGGCTTATCATATTTTCAAAACAGCAGTAAGATGCGATACACTCCAGGCAGAATGTTCTTCCCAGCACTTGTCACTGGGCACCAACCATCTGCTTTGTCGTCAGTGTGTGCTCTGGCGTCAGGATAGAACTATCTCCCAAGGCCAGGCCACTCAAAGGGGCTCAACATAGATGAGCAACTGTTCAGAAATCTTTACTTTGTCAACCAGTGCTCGCCTATTAATGGGGGGTAAAATGGGGGACTGTTACAGAAAAGTAACAGCACCAGGGGCGTGCATAAGGGAGGACAGAGGGAACCTTCAAAACCAAACAAACCCAACTGCCATTCGTTCCAACGCATACAGCAAATAAAAATTTAAGACCTAGAGAGAAATGGGTCCTTAGGTACATTACTAGGTATAGGGAGCACTTCAGGGGCTCAGGGAGCTCTGACTTAATGGAAAAAATGACTGCCCTTTTGGAGTTCAGTTTAAGCCAATCTGTAGAGGAAGGAGGTCCAGTGGCTCCCAAGCAAGGGGCTGGGCACTGCTACGCCGAATGAACGACGATATCCGGGGAAGAGCTTGGGGAAGCCAGCACAGGCAGCGTGCGTTCATTTCTGTTCACAGGAAGAAACCACTCGACATAGGCCACAGGGACTGGCCAGGCATGCTCAGATGAACGCTCAGGGACAAGGCAAGAGCGTTCTCAAGACTTTCTGCCTCACCATGCTCCAATTCCCCATCCCCTATGCCCATGGAGAGTCATAGCTTCTGAGACATCAGACCTGTTGGAGTTGAGCTATTATGAGTCAACAGCCAGGAGTCTAAGCATCTCTAGATCAACAAACAAGGAACGTTAGACTGGTTAAGATAAACCCATAACCATGCAACAAATTTCACTCAGGGGCAGTCAGTCCAGGAGGTCTTGGGGACACCTACTGGCTGGTTTTACTGCTTTAATCATATTCACTTTATCCAAAGGTCTACAATGACAGTTAGGGCTCCAAGGGCATCTCCTTCACCACTCTATTTGGTTAAACAGCAGCTGGCACACACATACCTTGTTGTTCGCGGCCACTGAGTCGGCTCCAACTCATGGTGATCTCACGAGCAACAGAAGACACACTGCCTGGTCCTGTACCACCCTCAGGATCACGGGTATGTTTGAGTACATGCACACATGTGCACACATGCACACAGATACAGACACCCCCCCCACAGTTCTATCTCCAAGAATTGTAAGGTTTTCATATAAACCACAGAATACATTTAATTCAAATTAAACATGAGACTAGAATGACGTTCCATCCGTATCAAGTAGCAATTACTTTCCTTTTTTTTAAAAAATGAACAGTACATTTCTTTCTCCATCCTGATAATCCAACAAGGCACGGGAGTCACATCCAGTTTGACAAGGTGACAGATCCAGCGGTCACCATCAATGCTCACGGTCTTGAGGGCCAGGGAGACAAAGACCATACTTCATACAAAATGATTCTGCAGCAAGTCTGGAGGAGAGGATCCTCCCTCCTAAGACACAAGAACAAAAGTCCAAGTAGCAGGCAGTAGGCAACTCGCACAATCAATGGATTTTAAATAGACGGCTAACGCCCTGCTGTGGAAGCACTCTGCATTGCTGTTGGTGCTGCCTGCATTAAGAGCAGGGACCAAAGCCTCCCATACATAGCTCAGCAGTAATACTTTTCCCATTCTAGGGTTTGTCCTGGGTTATTTTTTTTTGGCGTGATTTCTTTCCCATTTAAAGAAAGCTACTTTCTTTAAGACACAGGTCATGCAGCTTTAAGTGACAGCCTGCTCTCTCCTGGGCTGCGCAGAGGACCAAGGTTGGCATCCTCGGGCCTTCTTTTCCCTCCACTCAAAGCTTTTCGCTGTTGGGTCTGCAGAGACAACTGTCGCCTGCCCCTGCTCTGCTCCACTCCACAGGGTGGACGAGATCAAGGGTAGGAGTCAGCTTTCTTCACAGGGCGGTGCTCTCTGTATCATTGTCCATGTCCAGCAGGATGTGGCCGGGCAGGTCTTTGCTTGAGTCTGATTGCAGTTCAGGGAAGACACTGCGAAGCGGTTCTGATGCCCTAGAATTGGTGTCTGGACAAAAACACGAGACACAGGATCAGTGAGGAATGTTCGAGGAGCTACTTGAAGGTGCTCTGAGAAAAGAGAGGCTGGAGAGTTTAGGGTGCAGCCCATGCACACACACAGCCCTCCCTAGAGGTGCCAACAGGTCTTCAAGTCAGAGCCAAGCCTTTGAAATCCCAGAGGGAGGGAGCTGGGCACAGAGCTGCCTCCTGATGGGGGGGAATCTCTGTGAGCCCCTGCAGCCTCAAAGATAAGATGCAAACCTCAAAGACCTGCTTACTTTAAGTGGGAAAAAGAAATCATGCCCTCATCAGTTCTTCTAATGCACCACTTAACACTTCCCAACAAAAAACTAGCTTCTCTGGAAAGAACTTCTCCTCTGAGGCTGATGGGTTTTCTGCCTGTGACAAACACTATGATCTCATTAGTAATATTTTGGGTCTGAAAACTCTTTGCTGGGGGAGCTGTCTTACACACTGCAGGACAGGTAGGTGCATCTCTGACCTCTATCCACCAGATGCCTGGGGTAACTCCCTATACCCAGTGTGACATGCAGGAAGGTTTCCAGACATGGCCAAACATCCCCAGGGGGCACAATCACCCCCAGGTGACAAGTACTGAGGCACACCACCAAATCTACAAATACAATTTTTTTCTAACATATGAACCTCCAGCTCCTTTTACCTGTCTTATTCTGTTGTCAGGAACACTGTTAGCAGGATGGCAAATCCATGGTCCTAAAGCCACTACCCCTCTCTCCCGTGATTACAAGATACCGTCATCAACCTCAGCCCTTTCTCAGTGACGCAGGGTGGGTCTCAGAACTCTTTCATTCGTTGGACAAGTATTTTCTGAACACCTCCCACATACCAGGCACCCTTCTACGCACTGAGGCAATGGATGTAGCCTTCGAGAAGTCTATTGCCCCATGGGGGAGGCAATAGACCTTCATCAACACAGAGGATTTGTTTTTCTGTTGGTGGGAGGTAATGGAAAGTGCTCACTGTCTGCAGGCTTTGTTAAATGTTTCAGGTCTGGTGTTGAGAGAAAAGGAGACCCGTAGCATCACTACAAGATGGATTTACTGCAGCTTTACTTTGCCAGGTTCTTTAGTCCTGATGGGGACCAGGGAAGAAACTGCACAGTGGGAGGTGGGTGTGCTAGGGAGCTTCCCTGTTAAGCTTAAGAGCTGCTTCTCTCATTGGGTGTATGTCAACGGCGGTGGAAAATCTGGGAACATAACAGGCTGGGGACGGTTGTACGACATGACCAATGTGATCAGTGCCACTGACCTGCTTGGGTCAAAAATGTTGAAGAGGGAAGTGTTGTGTCATATATGGGAACGCTGATGGTGTAGTGGTTAAGAGTTACGGCTGCTGATCAAAAGGTTGGCAGTTCAAATCCACCACAAGCCCCCTGGGAACTCTATGGGGCAGTTCTACTCTGTCCTACAGGGTCACTATGAGTCAGAAGCAACTCGATGGCAACAGGACTTATTTATTTTTTTAAACAGGTGTTATATATACTTTATCACAGTAAGAAAGACAGAGCTCGCTTTGTGTTCTTGCTGAGGTGCAAAGTTATACACATGCCTGCACTTGCAGGGAGCTACTTCTGACAGTGCTTCTGTCTCACCTGCCCCATGTCCAGGGAAGACACAACTGGCAAATGCCACTGCACTTCTGGGAGACCCACTGCTTTGCACGGTTCCTGCCTCTACTCCTGTCCCTGTCCCTGACAACTCTGAGCTCTGAGCTGAGGGCTGGTGACTCCCCAAGTGAGCACGCTCCCTCTGTGCTGACTCCTGGTTCTGTGCCACTAACTACCAAGTTTCCCATGCACCACCTCTCAGACAAACTCCTTGAAGTCTCTGGCATACGGACTACACTTTCTCTAAACTCCAGAATTACAATGTTATTTTGTAAATTATAAACACATTTCTTTGGGTATTTTAATAGAAATCTGAGTGCATCTTCAGGCTGTCAGTCAAATGTCCACCAACCAGTGCCACCTGGACACTGCTGAGGCCTCCTGCCAGAACAGGAAGTGGCCTTCTGTGACCTGCTTGTTCAGCTGGCCCCATCATGCTCCTGGATTAGATGCTGACAGCATGAACCTGATTTGTAAAACCAAAGATGCCCTTTCCAGTAACAGGATGTATGGTCACAGTGGGGGTGGGGAGAAAGAGACAGGCGTTCCTGGTGATAAAAAGGCTGGTGGTGGTCCTTTTAGAATTGCTCTTGTTTAACTCCTTGAGGACTGAGTAACAGTGGAAAGGGGGAGCTGGGCAGATGATGATTCAGTTTCATGCAAGAACACACAGGTGCTGTCATCTCTGTGTTCAGGAGGCCCCCTGAGTCCTTCCGTGACAGGCCTCCCCAAGCATTCTCCACCTAGGGGGGCCTCCCTTCTGAAACCTGGGGCTGGATTACTCTAGTGACTCCATCTCACTCCTTCTACCCAGTCTGACCCGATGTCCTGCTTCAGCTGATCTCTCTGCCCCCTCCTTCCATGTCTGGGCTTTGAGCCACCAGCCGGGACAGTGCTCTTTCTGTTCACAAAAGGGGCAACCACTAGGCCTCACATTCAACTTCTGAACTGTAAGTCCTTCTTGGCTGCAGCTTTTTTACACAATGATTTCTAGAGGTAGGCTGGTGCCAAGAAAGAGGGGCCGTGGTGGTGCAGTGGTTAAGGGCTCAGTTGCTAACTGAAAGACTGCTGGTATGAACCCACCAACTGCTCTGTAGGAGAAACTTGTGGCAGGCTGCTTCTGTACAGATCACAGCCTTGGGAATTCTATGGGCAGGTCTACTCTGTCCTACAGGGTCACCAGGAGTCAGAATCCACTTGATGGCAGTGGGATTTCAAGGAGCCAAGAATCCGGGTGCTGAATGCCATTTCAGACAACCTGAGTCTTAGGGCACTTGTAAAACCAACTGAAGTGTACGTTCCAGTCAAGGGTGGTCTGTGTATGGGGAACAGAGACTATCTTGGAACTGTTCTCAGCAGAATAGAAGCAAAAGGGTGGCAGGGCTGTATCTGCCTCGTTCACAGCATGCCCCAAGCGCCTAGTACGGTGCCTGGTAAACAGCTGATGCTCAGTAGATGCTCTGGCTGGCTGCTGGCTGGCTGGCTGAAGAATCATTTAGCCTAAAGATTTTCCCCAGCCTCCCTTCCTAGAACCCTAGACAAAGAAGCAGTCATGTCTCAAGGGTCACACTGGTGCAAGAAACCCACTGCAAATCCAAACCCTTTACCATTATCCTATGGCACAGATGACACAGCTGGCCAGTGCCTCCTCTCAGTCCAATGAGTTTAGGAAAAACATGGAACTGACAGGGGTTCCTGGGTAGTGCAAACAGTTAAGCACTCAGCTGCTAACTGACAGGCTGCAGGTCTGAGTCTGCCCAGAGGTGCCTTGGAAGGAAGAAGGCCTGGTGACATCAGCCACTAAAAAACCCATGCAGCACAGCTCTGCTCTGATATGCACGGGGCTGACAGAGGTTAGAATCCACTGACCTCTGAGTCAGCTCTTTAAAAGCCGCACCAAACTTCTTTACAGACAAAATGCAGTGAGAATCACACAAATGTGCGCAAAGCCAACATTTTTTTTTTTTTTTTTTGGTCAGAAAGAGATTAATCTAGAGCCATGTGGCGATCCTACAGTACAAAAAAAATTGTACCACAGGGTTTTTAAAGGCTGCTGGTGGATTCAAACTACTGACTTTCTGATTAGCAGTTGTCATGGGTGTAATTGTGTCCCCCTAAAAATGTGTGGTTTTGCTAAACTGTACATTAAAGGTTTAGGGTGGGGCTGTAAATTCCTGCATAGGATTATTTCCCTGCTCTGCTGTAGGGGGAGTTTCCCTGGAGTATGGCTCGCCCACCCTTAATCCTTTTCAGCCTGCAAGAGATAAAAGGAAAGAGAAACAAGGAGAATTGGGAATCTCGTTACCATCAAGAAATCTGCACTGGGAGAAGAGCGCATCCTTCAGACCTGAGGTTCCTGCGCCAAGACGCTCCCTGGACAAAGACTGATGCAATATCGGACTTTCCTCCTGAGCTGACAAGGGGAAAGCCTTCCTCTGGAGCGGACACCCTGAATATGGACTTGCAACCTACCAGACTGTGTAAGAATAAACCTTCCTTTGTTAAAGCCATCCACTCTGTGATATTTCTGTTAGAGCGGCCCTAGCTGACTAAAACAGCAGTCAAGCTCTTAACCAATGAGTAACCAGGGCTCCTGGTGCCCACATCACTGAACATTTACTATATACCAGATGCCATGCTAAGTGGCTCACACATAATACTGCATTATCTCACCGAACACTCAGGAAATAACACCATGGCAGCCCCAGCCCCATTTTATGGATAAGAAAGGGAGGTGCATCAAGTCACCCAAGTGACACAGCAGTACCGGACAGAAGAGGATCACAGCCACAGAGGCTGGACTCCAGACACTGGTTCTTAATATACACAATGTCTTCCTTCTTCCCCAAAGGAGTTTTATGTCCTTGGGTAGAGATTCTGAGAGAGAAGATTTTTTCTAGGAGGTAGTGGTTCATGTTTTAAATATTCTGGTTCATTTTAGAAAAGAGGGGAAATAGCTCATTTTAGAAAGACACTGCAGGAACCCTACTTTATTTTTTTAATGCCTCTAAATTCTCTGGCTATGAACTTAAACACAAAAGTTCATTTTTTCACTACAGATATTCCAAGAAGGGCTGGTCCTTGAGTACACTGCTTAGAGCTAAGTTGTATCTGAGAGGGAGAGAAAGAGAATGAGTGAGCCCCCTCAGCCCTCAGTAACCAGCTTTGTCCACGAGGTATGGTTTATCACTGATTTAGGGCTTGAGAAATGTAACCAGGCTCTGTCCTGTACTGAATAGCTTTTTCCAGGAAGCAGACCATCCAAAGGGCCAGAACTGGCATTGTGTAACTTAGGGTTCGGTACGGCTCCAGGAGACATGCCACCTCCATAATGCTCAATGTGTGCTTTAGGTTGTAAATCTACCCTTCAGGAAGTGAAAGACAACTCGGACAGCCAGCTGACAAATAATACATCCAAACACACTCTCCAGATGGAATGGTTCAGGCACAAAGAGCAGGAAGAGTGAGCACCTCTTCCTTTCTACTGTCCCTTTTCTCCAATTCCAGGGTTTGAAGGAATGACTGACTGACTTTTTTACTGAGCAGTTCTCACAGCTGAAGGAGACTGAGTTAGCTTTCTATTATTTTAATCAAAAGAGACTCTACTTAAGTTTCATCAGACATGTATGTAAAAATCACTCTGATATTTATTTACTTATTAAGAATAAACTGTAACTAAAAGTAGAAGCTATGTGAGTGTCCAACACAGGATAATACTACACTTGACTAATGAAATACTAAGGTTATATATGGTTAAATAAGATGGCTATAAAAACTACACCCTGACATGGGGAAAGTGCACGTGATGGAGAATACGATAAAATGCAGAATCAAAATCAGTATATACCAAATAATTACAACCATGCATCCCTCTCCCTTTCAGAAAAACACAACTAGAAGGGAAAAAAGTGCAAGATCTGAACAGTGGCCTTCTTCAGCAGAATTATGCTGATTTCTTAATTACTTCTACTTCCCAGATTCTCTTTAACGTCTATCCTTTTTCTGGAGAAATCACTTTCATACTATTAAAGAATTTAATTTTAAGAAGAAAACACTATGAGAAGCAGTAACGTCCAGTTTTTAACGAGTCACTTAGTCTACCCATCACACAGTGGACTAATGAATGGTCCATGGGTCTCTCAGGCCTACAGTGCTAAGAAATATCTTTTACTCCAGAGAATTTTCTTTGTAATCCTCAAAATAATATATGTAAAGGAAAATCACGTGGTGGATGGAGTCAAAAGACAGGTACCTGGCATCTCTCCTATGTCTGAATTTTCTAAGGCACTGGTATATGAATCAAATACAGATCCTCGATTAACAATAAATATAATGACAAATAGCTACCATTTATTTAGACCCACTGTGTATTAAGAACGGTCATAGGTGCTTTTCTTTATCTAATTTAATCCCTTCAACGATCATTACAAATGTCATCACTGTATACAGTTCAGCCAAGATGTACCTTTCGTGACATCACGCTAAGTGCTGGCAATTCTACTTTAGGTCCGTCTGGCTCTAAAATGTGTGTTTTTTCTACGACACTTCAAGACTGCCTGGTACAGGTAAGAATGGAAATGAAAGATGTGACAAGGCCAGCCCTGTGACCCACTGTGAACACACTTAGTATTCAGAGTAACTGACAGCAAGCATGAACTAAGCCGGTCTGCCTTTAGTACGGACATGCATTATTAGTAGGGATGCAAGCAGGCAGGGTTAGGGTGACCAGTTAGTAACAGGCATTAGTGCACAATAATGATCATAAAGTAGCAAAAATGCTTTTGGCCAATCAGGTGCCTTTTCCTTACCATTAAATATTCCAATTTCAGTTCTTACTGAATATGCAGGTCATACATCTAAATTATTTAATAAAATGTTTAAATTAGAAAACTCTTTTCTATAATCTGTTACAACAGCATGATGTCAACTCTTTTATTTGGGAAGCCAAAACCTTACTGCTTCTGAGAGTAACAGTCAATAGGAGGCTCCGAAGGACGCCAGAAACCTTCCATTCTCTGGCGCCCGGGGCTGTGTTGCCTGAAGTTGGCTGCCAAAACCGGCTGGGCTGCAATAATCTCCCCCCAAGACTTTACCTTAATCCCACAGCTCTTAATCCAACTCTAAATGACTAACTTGTTTTCAGGAATCTGTCTGCCGAAAGTTTCCAAGTGAAACTATGATGTAATCAAGGTCCGTCCTGCCCAACAAGGGGGGTTTCCTCAAACAACCACCGGTGACACTCGGGAATGGCTGACAGCAGCACGGTCACCACTGACAGACTCGCAGCCTCTCAGCCCTGAGACTTGTGTGTACTTCCAACCGCAGTCCAAAGAATTTTAAGAAATTACAGATTACTTCTGTCAGATAAAAGATAATTCCAGGGCCACCTAGAACTTCCTGAGGTAGGAGAAGTCATTGTATAGACTGGCTTCTAAATATTTAGCGAATGTCTTCGAGACACGCTTTTTCAAAATAAAACCCCACTTATCTGATCATTAGAAAGTACGGTACAGTGCATTATAGCGTTGTGGCAGATCAATCAAATAATCTATTGGAATAAATATACCTCAGGTGACAGTGACATTAAAAAACACCCAATTCTGGTTCATGGGCTTTTCATCTAAATTGAAGATATGATCTGGGAATACAATTTTTGGTGTGTCACAAGTACGTAAGTGTTGAAAGTCTCAGACTTAATTAGGGTTTAGTCACTTCACACTGTAAATGATTTCCACACCCAACCCAATAAGGCAGCAACCTGGACTTCTGGATTATTCACCAAGGAGTCAGAAAATGGGAACATGTCTACATCCTTTCTGCGTTTTAAAGTCTGAGCCCTTCTTTTCTCTCCTGATTTCTACAGAAAGCCTTACTCAGAGCAAAGCTGTGACCACTGTTGGCTAAGTTACCCTCAGAAGGCTTAAAGACTGTGATCGGCTAATTAAGGTGAGGGTACACCACAATAAACACCTTGTGTGATGGACCCAAGGGCAAAACTTAAACGAGCCCCATGGCACCTTTTAAAAAAGCTCCTATCAGTTTAGAAAGCAAAACGGAAGCATGCTGGAACACAAATGAATTTAGTGTAGGATCTTTGGGAGAAGATCTGTTTTTCTTTGCTTTGGTCCTAAGATTTCAAATATCAAATTAAGAAGCTCCATGCAGTTAACTTGCACTTCAAATACAAAAAGTAAAGCTCAAGGCACAAAGGACACAATTTTTCTTGCTGACTACACCCGACTCCTCTTTTGCTGGATGCTGATGAGCCAATCAATGACAGGTAAGTCACGCTGAGAGAGCAGAATGCTAGTGAGAGGCTTTCCAGAAGAAAGATGACATTTCTAGTACATTATCTGAGCGTCTGGAAATGGGGCTTTTAATCTACTGGTATCTGCTTCTTAAATACAGAGCCCTGCAGCTCAAAGTGCTTCTGATACAACAAGTCATATCTATATGCTACAGAATGGATGGCCCACTGACTGCCAGGGCATGGGGTCGGACGGCCAGTCCTGAGCACAAGGTCACAAGCACATACGCGAGGCACAGCTAAGCAGGGGTGTTTCGGGCTGCTGGCACAAGTTGCTTGGGGTGGTTACAGACCTTAGTCCCGGGAACTTTCCCCACCTGTGGGGGCATTAGGTAGGGCATCTATTAGGAAGGAAACAAACACACCAATGTGGCTTTTTTAAAAAATAGAAGTTGAGGGGTCATCAGAAAAAAAAAAAAATGTTATTAACCATTCATAACACATTGAAATTATGCTTAAATGCATTATATGTCTGGTAAAAAAAAATCAACTACTATAAAAATACCCTGCTTAAATCTAGACTATAGTCAAGAAATGAGTCTAACACCCTAAGTACCTTTTTCTTCAACATTCTCACTAATAATTTACCCATCCACAAATTAAAAATTAGAAGATTTGGAATAGAAAGATTCAAAACCTCATAACTATATAAAACGGCTCTGTTCCAGATGGCCTGTAAAACATCCCAGTCACCACCACTCCAAGAAGGAATTACACAGAGATTTGGGGAAAATACAGATGCTTCCCTCCTACACCATTAAGGGTTCCCTTCTCACAGCATCCAATTTGGCAACAAACAGTGTTTTAAAAAAATTATACCTGAAATTCTTCATTTCCAATGAACATGTTACTCTTAGAAGGAAAATAAGCATTTTAATGAGGAAATGAATTTCACGCTTATGTTGTATAATGCGTTCCACCTGGATTAAAAGTCATTAGACTTAGATAACAATGTAGACAGCTCTTAAATAATAACAAACTATTAAATCAGAGGTCAGCAAACCTTTCCTATTAAAAAAACAGTGTCAGGAGTCAATTCTGACTGCTAGTGATCTCACAGGACAAAGCAGAACTGTCCCACAGAGTTTCCAAGGAACACTTGGTGGATCTGACCAGCTGATCCCTTGGTTATCAGCTATAGCACTACACCACTAAGCCAACAGGATTTCCACTCCTATGAAGGACCAGACAGCATCTCAGGCTCTCTGGGCCAGCCATTTTCTGCAACAATCCTCCATTCTGCTATTTTGGCTCAGGAGCAGCCAAAGACAGTATGTAAATAGATTTGTGGGGCTGTGCCCCAATAAAACTTTACTTACAAAAGTAGGCTACTGTCTGGATTTGGCCTGCAGGCTTAGTGTTGACCTCTGCTCTCAACCAAAGCCTACCTAAATGAAAGAGAATAGTACAAAGGCAACACAGAACGGAGGCAAGTACATCGGAAGTGACGTCTTACTTACCTGTTACTATTTTGGAAGCTGTGGGCACTGTGTTGGTGAGGTTGCCATCGCCAGCCGGGTGGGCACCAGGAGGATGAGGGGGTGGGGGCACGTTGGGTCGGTTCCTCGGCTTTGGTACTGGTCTGGGTCTTGGTAGGGTTCCAGCATGTGGCTGCACAGTCTCAGGGTTACTCACCGCCTGGGTCTGAGAAGCTGGCAAGCCGGAATTCTGTTTTCCTAGAGGCGGGGTACTAGGGGGTGTTGGAGTCTGGGGCGGAGTGTGAGATGGCTGCTCAAGTCCATGCTCACTGGGCAGTGCCACAGCATTGGGTGGGCCCTGGCTACTTGGTTTGGTGTGCATCAGAGGTGTGGCCTGGGTCGGGGGCTGCGGTGGCGGGTGGCTGGGAGCTTGTATGGGAGACAGGCTGCTGGAGTACCTCCGGGGAGCAGAGAGTTGGGGGGCGGTTGACGGCTGGCCTGAAGCCTGGCCTGTGTGCTGAGGAGGAGAAGGACTTCTGGCAGACGGCTTTGGTGACAGACTGGGTGGGTGCTGAGATGTTCCTGGAGAACTCTGGCCCCCAGGATGGCCAGGAGGTGGGTTTCCTGGTTTTGGGGGTGCTGGAGCAGGTTTTTTAACAGCTGCACAAAGGGGAAAAGGAACAAAACACTTTTCAGTAAGAAGGCACAGTGACAGCCAATATTACTAACAAGGCAACCAGGAGAGCCATGCTGGTTATTCACGCAGGCCCTGACAGAACGTGAGGAAGGCACTTCACCTCCGTGGTCCTCCTTTCTAGAACCCACAGACCCTGTCCAACAAGGAAAAAAACACCACACAACCCTAAAAGGCCTGACCAGCACCCCCCTAAACTGTCAGGGTGATCAAAAAAAAAAAAACAAGACAAAAAACAAGAAAGGACTAAGAAACTATCACAGACCAGGGGAGACCAAGGAACAAGACATGGAGATTCGTGGAAAAACCCAAGTAACACGTGGAGTTCAGCTAATGGTAACTGTGAAATGAAGTTCTGTTATGTAGTCATTTACTTTATTTCTTTGGAAAAGTAACTTGAAATTTCCCCCCTTAGGCCTTGCGCATGACCTTTGTCTGCTCTAGTTTCTATTTCAGAGGGTTCTTTGCTTTTGGTCAGGCTGGCTGGTCCTTCCTGGTAAGCTGTAGACCATTTGTCTGGCCCTGCGATGCAGCCTGCTCCCTGACTGGCATGTACCTTGAAGGGATTCAGGAAACCTGTGGTGGTTAAGTGCTACATGTCTGCTAACCAAAAAGGCAGCAATTCAAACCCGCCAGACGCTTCTTGGAAACTCTATGGGACTGTTCTGCTCTGTCTCTAGGGTTGTAATAGGTCAGAATCATTTCCATGGCAGTAGGTTTGGTTTGGTTTTCCAAAAGATTAGTCAACAGACTATGTAAATGAAGTGAGTTGTAACCTACTACTCAAATGAAGTGTTGGTGGCCTTCCGAGAGGGGACTGGTCCACTTGAGAGCTGCTGCGAGGGGCCATGCCTTGAACTTGGCAAGGAAGTGTGTATATTTAGCAGCCAACCCTACAGAGATTTTTTGAGACAGAAAAACGCAAGAAGAGAAGCAGTAGAAGGAAAAAGGAAGAGAAAAGAAAGCAGCAGAGAGAAAGAAGTAAGGACCCCCCTAAAATAGGTGTTACAGGAGTCAAGGGCTGTAACACTGAAGCCAGCGAGAGGCCTGGAAGGAGCCCAGCCCAGCAGCAAAGCCACTGGCAGCAGGCAGCAGGGCCAAGAGGTCAGTCTTGAGGGCTGCACAGTTGAAAGGAGCGGACCTGCACAGAAGAAAAGAGACTTTGCCTATGTGCTTTCTGATTCTGAGTTACAGCTTGTTTCCTAATAAATCACTGAGCTACATATAAATATCTGTGAATTCCGTGCGGCCACTGAAAGGGATTATCAAACCTAGACGGAAACAGCGAGCGCTGCTGGAGGGTGACTGGTGTCAGAAGTGGTACAAAGGTTGGACAGTGAAGGTATGTCTGACCTCTGCCTCACAGGGACCGCCCTCCACCCTGATGTGCACTACACCCCGAAGTCTGACAGGCTCTGCTACTCCCGCCACTTTACAGTAAGGCGCCAGCGTCTGTTCCTGAGCTGGGACAAATGCACCACGGTGGTTTAAGACTCTAACAGCAGAGGAAACTGGGCAAAGGCTATACTACATCTCTGTACTATCTCTGCAACTTTTCTGTACATTTATAATTGTTTCAAACTAAAAACTTCATTTAAAAAAAATAAGTACACTATACATGTGCAGGCCTTTAAAGACCTGTCACTGGAAAAGTTCACCAGAAAGGCACATTTTGGTTACCAGGGGCAGCCCCACTGACCTGGGGAGGCTGCTCTGCTGTAAGCCCACTCCTCAGGACCCTTCTCTCTGCCCTGAGAACACAGGAGGACATGGACACCAGCAAGCACAGCTCAGGGAGGGGGCCCAAGCACAAGTCGTGTGCTTATACCACGGCTCTCTTGATATAAACCCTCTAAAATAACTTTAAGGACAGCTGGGTCAAGTCATTCTCCACCCACAATTGCTGAGCTCAGTGTCACCAAGGACTGAGCATCTGGTATTGAGGGTAGGGTGAAATGTACTAGAGCTAGGAAGGGGCTTCAGCCAGGATGACAAAACTGGTCTGCAGAGCTGGCTTTGGGCTCAGATGGATGGATGGGCAGACAGACCTTTAGTATTTTTCACTTTCTGCTCAGATCCTGCCCATTCCTCAGGAAAAGGGGAAAGAAACGCAGAAACTGAAATGTGTCATCCACCTAACATGTCACCGGGTTATGCCCTTCACATATGCAACCTCATTTAAGCTTACTGCAAAGTCAAAGTGTCATCCCATTTCATGGTGCGGAAAAAACTGGCACTCAGAGAAGTCAGGGATTTTACAAAAGGTCACACAGCCACCAAGTGACAGAACAGAGGCCTAGGCCTTAGTTGTGTGGGCTCCTCGGGACTCTTCCTTCTTCCTCTCCCCTACACTGCGTGGCTCCAGGGTCACAATTCAGAACTCGAGCGTAGAACTCAGGACTGAAAAGGATCCAGTTTGCTCATCAATGCTAGTGTACAACTTTGGACCTTGGAACTTGGAAAACCTTTTCACAAAGAAACAACCAATCAGCTAACAAAGGAAGGAACATACGGTGGATTTTGGAATATCAGCCAAATGCTGGTTTAGCACAAACAACTTTCGTTTTTTTAATTTCTAGCTTTGTGATCTCAGTAATATTAACTGAAAACTCATACTGAAGAAGACAATTCCTGGCATTTAAGGATACACAATAGCGGTGTGACAGGCAATGGGACCCAAGTCCCATGTTAAGGCACGGCTGGCCTGTGTAAGACCACTCCAGAGGGTGGTGGGAGGAGAGCTGGGGACAGAAAGGCTCCAACTCATCCTGCCAGGAAGCCCGAGTGCTATGGCTGCAGCAGCCAGGACGCAGAAAATCCTCCAGACATGGTTATGAAGAAAAGTCTCAAAGTGATACCACCATCCCAGCTGGCAGAGAAGACATAATTTTCTCACAGGTTAGTAAAGTTACGGGTACGATTAAGTCAAGTGTGACCCAGGGGACAAGACAGTCTAAAGAAGGATAAAGGAGGGGTCTGTAACCAAGTCGTGTTCTGCCTGTGATTTGCCTGACATTCCAGGGTGCTTTATGCGGTGCGTTCAGACCCACCCGACCACCAACCAGCTGCTGTCCAGTTGACTTCAACGCATGATGACCACACGTGTGTCAGAGTATGACTGACTGCTCTACAGGATTTTCCAGTGACTGAGTTTTCAGAAATAGATACACATATACTTAAGGAGGCATTTTTATTTCTACACTGTACTTGTTAAAATTCAAAGTGAAGCTAGGAAACATCAAATTAATGGCCTTTAACCAGCCATGTGACTTTGGGCAAAAGCTAAAACTCAAACCTGAGTCCAGAGCCGTTTCCTCCTTTGTTACCTCTCCTTAGGAGCAGCAGGAACCAATCCAGGAAAGAATACCTGACTCTCCCAGACTTGCACCTAGGTGGCCACTGCCCTCCCCTAAGGTGGGGCCTTATCCAGAAGGACCGCCACCGAGCCAGTGCAGCCTCCACTACGGCCAAGCCCACTTTCCCAAAATACTGCCCTGCATGCAATTCCACTTTACCTTGAAGGTCCCCCACTGCTTAGAGGTCATGTTCATCCCAGCTTTGCAGGACTCCCACCTTGGCCCTACTCAGCCTACCCATCTCGTTTCTCACTAGAGCTTGGGCACGGCCTTTGAGGTAGGAGGCCCAGTGTCTTCACTGTTCCTCACGGCAAAGCTGTTACCACTGACATGCAATTCCATGTGAGAATTTGTATGAGAATTCAGTGACAAGAGATTAGCCAAAAAGGGGGAGAGGGACCAAATGAGTGAGCAAGAGGGAAATGTAGCCATTAGTTGTGGCTGCCCAGGCTAGCCTTGGTCCTCTGATGGTGGGCATCTTCCATGCTACGCATGATTCTTCTTAATTTTTTTTATTATGATTAAGTGGAAGTTTACAATCCAAGTCGATTTTGCATACCTGCCTCTCTGCAACTCTACCTGCTCTCTTCATCCTGTGACAGTACACACTTCTTTTTTATCTTCTCGTATCCACTCAGTCAACAGCTGTCCCCTCCTCTCTACCCTCTCCTTTCCCTTCTAAAAAAATAAACCAGTAGGACAGACTCATATACATAGTAAACCATAAAATGGACACACCACATGCATCACTCTGTCCCTGTGTCCAGTCTACTCTTTGTCTGAAGTGTTGGTTTCAGGTCTGGGCTAGGAGCAAGTCTAGGGGTCATGGGGGTGTATATCAGCATGAGACCAGAAGAACCAGACGGTGCCCGGCCACCACCAAAGACAGCACAGGATTCATTCGAAGCACACATATTATCTTTGCATGGTATGGTCCTAAACTCAAGTTACTACCTAAAGAACTAGATTTGTTAAGGGAAAAAATTACATCTATTCTGGATTGAGTGGAATCCTGCTGGCAGAGAGGTTAAGAGCCTGGCAGTCTGAATCCACCAACTCCTCCATGGAAATCTATGAGGCAGCTCTACTCTGCCCTACAGGGTCACTGTGAATCAGAATAGACTCAACGGGTTTATTCTGGGTTGACTGCGCTTCTCATGGGTCAACTTTGCAGATGTGTAAGAGCAATCCTGCTCATGTGTGATTTCTGTCACACTCTAACCTAAGACCCTGGACTCTGAGTGAGAGATACAATTTCCCTAGACAACACAATCCTGCGTGTTTCTACCCTGGGCAGAACATCCCCTTCATTATTTTCTACTAGCTTACCTCCCTGGGGGTAAGGGCCAGCCCACAAACTCTTCTGATTTCTTTAGCACTTGTGTAAGCTGTCTGTGCAATATTGGTTTATGCTTGCATGGAGATGCCGACTTAGAATTACCTCCCTAGGGATTTATCATGTGTGTATGTTAAGCTTTCCAACCAATGGGAGATCTTTCAAGGGAAATACTGCTACTTATTCATTTCTCCACCTTTGGTAACAGAGAAGATAGTGAAAACAGTATGGACCCAAAAATGTACTTACCACTACACAAACAAAATATATTTCTTATGACAAACCCACTCTTTCTGGAGTTACCAACACAACTCACTTTGTAGTGAGTGATTTTATAAATAAAAGGAGTCGGGAATTAAGACACAGGACACCCCGCTTCATATGGGTTTCCACTGGCTCTAGAAACATCTTCACTGAATCATGGCCTCTTTAGACCAGGGTCTCTTCATCTTGGCACTACAGACATTCGAGACCAAATAATCCCCTGCTGTGCGGGGCTGTATTTGGCATTCCAACGTGTTCAGCAGCACTCCTGGCCTCTGCCCACCTGCTGCCAGCAGCATCCCCCAGGTACGCTAATGAAAAATGTTTCCAGACATTGTCAAATGTACCACGGGGGACAAAAGTCATCCCCAGCTGTCCTAAAATTAAGAGGCACCTGGAGCTCCCAAGTTGCAAATATTTAACCAGGGCCACACTGTGACAGGCACAGTACAAGGAGCTAGGAAGTACGGCACACACGCGACAGGTAAGATCACAGCTCACTCAGTGCTTAGGAAGTTCAAAAAAATATCGTAAAAACACCTCACGTTGAGGAAAGTGCTCTGAAAGAAACAAATACAGTGACAGGACACAGAATGAGTTTGCAAGGTGGAGGGCAGTCCCTGGGGATTACAGCACTCAGCTACAAATTAAAGGATTGTTAGTCTGAGTTCACTGATGGATGCCTCAGTAGAAAAGTCTAGCTACAGACTTCTAAAAAGAAAGATAATCAGCCATTGAAACCCCTAGGGAGTCCAATTCTACTCTGACACACGAGGTTGTCATGAACTGAAAACTGATAGATGGCAACTGGTTTTTGATTGGCGGTTGCCAACTCAGGTTGACTGGTCAGGGAGGGACTTGGAGGGCATGCCTGTTGAGCTGAGACCTGAATGACAAGAAGAAACCACTAGAAGATGTGGGACAGAATGTTCTGGAACAAAAAAAACAACTGCAGAAGCCCTAAACAGGGAATAAGTTTAGGACATGCAAGGAACAGAGAGCAGACCATGTGGCTGAAGAATGACAGATGTGGTATCACAGGCTTAGAGGAAGGTTGGGCCAGATGACACAGGGCCCGTTTATGACTTATACATGGCAGCCACTGGAAAGTCTCAAGCAGGAGATGACATGATCCACTCTGTAGTCTACACTATTTCCCCAGTGGCTGGGGTGCAGTCTATAGGGTGGGAACAGATTAGATCATATATAAATAGGCCCCAGAAAGCCTGGATCCTAGGTCAGAGGATACAGCTGCTGAACGACCCACAAAGCCTGGACAACACAGAAGTTGTGGGGCTTCCAGAGCTTGGAACACCAGAGTCCTGGAAATTTCTGGAGGAATAACCTTTTGTTTGTTAAGCTTTGTGGCTCCTAAAGGAAAACACATCCTTAAGTGTCTGCATTTCTCGTTTCTATTTTTTTGTTCATTTTCCAAGCCCTTTTCCTTTTTACCAACTGATTTTCCTACCATTCATTTTTATAAGGGATACAAAAATGGTGTGTGTGAAATCCCTGCGACGTGAATCCTTGCACTAACGATAAGGGCACACACAAAACAGAGGATGCTCCTTACCTCGGTGCAGTGTGTGAGGGCTGGGACCAGCAGAATTGTGAGCTGGGCCAACGGAAAGCTGATGGGAGCCAGCAGCTGCCTGCGCCTGGTTTTGGCTGGGGCTTATCTGACTGCTGTTCCTCGCTGGTGCGGGCAAAGCTGCAGACACAGGATCCTTGGATACTGGGGGACTATGGGGAACAAAAGTCATGTGAGACGTCAGGTATTCCTAGCTAGAAAAGCTAAGCATACTACAAAGCATAAGACTCCAACTGAGTTTTCACTTTGGCAGCAGGCAGGTGATCTTAAATTTTAATTGGTACCAGGCGTAACTGCCTATTTCATGAGACCCACTGTATCAAATCATCTTTTGACTATTCTACCACTCTGTCATAGAGACCATTTCAGAGCTACCACAAAGGAACTTGCAGCTCTAATCTGCTCATTCTTAGAGAGGACAACATTAAAAAACAGGAAACAGTTCTCAGATTTCACAATAATGAGATTTGGACATGCTGTAAATTATAAACTGTTCAACTATTATCAGTCATTTAGACTTGAGGAAAACAAAACTTGAGAGGCTGAATGATTACTCCAACTCCAGAGTCAGCAGTGGGGTAGAGGTCAGAGGTCATGCTTATGTCCTGATTCAGAACATTCTCTACTGAACTTTACAGTCATGTTCTCTCAAGGCACCAAAAGGTTAAAGTTATGTTAGCAAAATGCAGACAAAAAATATCTAGAACCTATAAAAAACAAACAGGAATAGATAAATTCTATTTATCTTTCTTCTGTGTAGACAAATTACTCTCTTCAGCGCTGACTAAGCAAATCAAATGCCTCAAGTAAATGAAAATGTGTGCACTTCATAATACATTTTTTCTTAAATGGTAGCAAAAAATTGAGCACAAATCAATGCACGTGTGGAGCTATGGCTGTTGACAAGCCAACAAACTGCCTCTGATATGCCTACAAAGCCCCTAGTAAAGCTTGAAGCCTTGTTTTTGAACTTTTCCAAATTGTATGATCAAAAAGAAATTCAAGAAGTGACAGAACATCCAGACTTCAGCTCTGAGGACAGAACAAGTCTCTTATTTCCTAAGCAGCTTCCTACACTTCCAGGCGCCCCCTGGCCCCCACCTGGAAGAAGACGAGGTGAGAGAGCTTGGCTCCAAAGCCATGCTCATCTCTGTTGGGGTGATGAAAGTGTTGTGGGACAGGCTGCCCTTGTTTAAGCACAATTTATTTTATGTGAGATCATGTACCACTTCACAGGAAGCCAAAGCAGAACAAATAACAAAAACTAGTACCTCCTCTCTGGCAGGCTGTGAACCATCTGAGATGCCACCTAAAATGGTCTCTGGCGGTCATCTATCCAGACTAGTCCAGAAAAGTGACTGCAGATTAAATAAAATCCTGAAGTTCCAAGTTAACTTTTCTTAATGTTGCCCATTCCAAGTGACTTATTAGAGGATTAGGCGACCAAGACAGCCTTTTAAGAACATCCACCCTCCTCATTCTCTACCTTGTATTCATGTGCCAAGTCCTTGACGAAACTAAAACTGTGTGGTCTTAGCTCCCTGCAGAGCCTAGCCCAGCACCAGTACAATCAGCTGCTCAGTGAAGCTGCTGAATGATGAACGCCAGGAGAGCTGGAACTGAACGGACCTACCGCCTCCAAACATGCACTCTTCTCATCAGTTAGCACACTGGACGACAGCAGCAAATGGCACAGAACACTGACAGTTTACATCAGACAGGCTAAAGAGATTTATAACGTTGCTAGACAACTACTGGCTTCCAGCTTCCACCACCAAAGCAGGAACACGGGTACAGAATGCAAACAAATGTTGCTTTCTTTTGAAAACAGCAAAGGAAGCAAGCAATCTGCAGTCTTTTTATCACTCTTTGCCATCCACAGGAGTGAGGGCAATGGCATTCACTCTGTGCAAGTGATGATTTGGGGCATGGATGCCATGCTCAATGGCCAGGATGGGGAGAAGGCTGGCGCGCAGCACCACTGCCAGCAGAAGCTGGCCTCCTTACCTGCCATCGCCCGGGCTCAGCCCCTGCTCCAGTGTGCCTACAGAGGAGGGGACAGCCCCACCCCCTGTGCTGCTTTCAGCCCTAGAGCTCTGGGGAGGGGGCTCTGGGCCTGCAGAAGCCAAGGTGCTGCCATCTGTGGGCGGGAGTGGAGGCTGGAAAGCGGGGGATATGTGCTTTCTATTTAAGGTGCCACCCCGCCGGTGGGCCTGGAAGTCCGTAAGCTTCACACCAAAGCTACACAGAGAGAAGAAACAGTCAGCACACCACGCAAGCCGACGATGGAGACAGAAGCCCATCAGTCCACATGTGTTAAAATCTACACATAGGGACAGCCACCCGAGTTTCAGCACGCAGTGAAGCAGCAGGACCAGGTTAATGGTTATCCTTATTACCAAGGAAAGCAGCTTAACATGGCTTTGAAACTGAAGAAGCCAACAGACCCGGGACTGACCAACGGCTCTTATCAGTTTGGACGTGAACAGTTAAAAGCCAATCGACAAGCCTGATCTTGAGTGACATCATGTTAACGTGTTTATTTCAATACTACAAAGCTGTGTGTTCAGGGCAGGGGGTGGAAGCCAAGTCCAGAGGTCCCACCAGTGTGGCAACGTAAGATAGCCACACACATGGCCACTTCATGAAGAGGTGTAGAGACATTTGTACATGCACACACAAAGAAGCTATCTGAAAGGATACGTTACGACTGGAGGAACCAGCTGCCTTTGCATACAGTCTAGTGGCTGGAGGACAGGACACAAAGAATCTCATTTTTGACGTAAGGCCACTGACGTATGACCTTGAGACACTCATTTTTTAAAATTATTTTCTATTCAAAAAATAAGATACGTGGTTCCTGGCACTCATGCTTATCTCAGGGAACCGGCAGGCAGACGTCATACCTGGTACAATAGTTTATTGTGTGCTAATTGGATCCAGGTACTGCATTTTATAACCTGAAATACGTGTGGCCAGTTTTGCTGTAAGGAGCCCAGGTGGCACAGTGGTTATGCACTCGGCTGCTAACCCACCAGCCACTCACCGGGAGAAAGACGTGGCAGGCTGTGGCCCTACAGAGTCCAGCCTTGCAATCCCCAGGGGAAGTTCAACTCTGTCATACGCGGGTGCCATGAGTTTGAAATCACTCGAAAGCGCACAACAATCACTTTGTTGTGGACAGTCTGTCAAAAGGGAATACTACCAAATGTGTGACTGTGAGTTCAGACAAGCAAAACTTCCACACAGAATAAATGTGGCTTTCAGGGAGAAACAATACAGGTACAGGATTTTTCTTTGCTTTGGGGAAAAACATAACACCCTCCTCCATAAGACTGGGCCATGAAAGTGACTCTGTGTAGTTCTAGGGTAAAACTATCTCCAGTTATTATACACACACAAGGAAAGCATGTTACTGCACAAAAGCCTCTCTAGCTCTCAGCACATGTGAGACGCGATGACATTTTATTACACCCATTGAACTGGCTGGCATGTGAAGGCCCAAATCATGAACAGCTTTAATTAGCCTTGAAAAATTCCACAAATTACCCACAGAGCACAGTTCAGAGGCATATGGACTGCCCCCTTGTTGAGCTCCACACAGCTATTCTTTTCTTCAAGAATTGGAAATTACTGCGGTTTCTGTAGTTGAACACCAGAGTCAGTAGTTTGTATCAACTGAGGAGCCAAGTTATACCCAAAATACGAGATTTGACAATTAAGTCCAGGAACTGAACTGTTCTAAGAGCTACATCCCTCGCTGCTGAATATCACTGCAGTTACCTTCAAAACACTCCCCTTGGGAAGCTAAGCCCAATACCAGTGCCTAGTCTACCCTTTAAAGCAATTTGGGAACTCCTTCTGGAACGGCCAGTGCACATGGTGGCATGGTGGTAAGTTTCAAAACTTAAATTATATAAGTTGTCTGTGACAGAGTTTTTAGATAGTAAACAAATAACTGTATCAGAACACCCTCCCTACTCACCTGATCTGGCCCCCAATGACCTTGTTCATTACCTGAAGATAAAGAAAATATTGAAAGGAAGACATCCAGATGACATTCAGGACATCAAGGGTAATACGACGAGAGCTCTGATGGCCATTCCAGAAAAAGAGTTCCAAAACTGCTTTGAAGGGTGGACTAGGCACTGGCAACAGTGCATAGCTTCCCAAGGGGGGTATTCGAAGGTGACCATAGTGACACTCAGCATTGAGGCATGTAGCACTTTTTTCTAGGATGAGTTCATAAACATAACTGGGAGTCCTCATGTACGTCTGTGTCAGACCAGGCTATTCTCACACCTACTCTCAGACACACATCCACACTCATTTTATTCCCCTCTCTCCTTCTCCCTAATCAATTATGTACAGGTACACTGAACATGTGTGTGTGACGCTGTATCACTAAAGGGCATCTAGCAGACTGTGAAGTAAAGCCTGAATGCATGTGAGACATTGACAGGCTACTCACCTACTTCAGAGTCAGACTGAGGCCTGGAATAAATTACAGCAGAGTTCCTGAAACTATCTGGACTCTATTAGTCATGGGTACACAGCAGGCCACTCTCAAAGGACAAGTGCACTGGGCCAATACCACATATCGAGGGTTTAGCAGTTTCTCTGTGTGATATGTACTGCTGGCCTGCAAACAGCTCTAAACACACCTCTCCTTCTTAACCAGGTCTCCTTCCATCACTGCCATGCTGGCAGGTCGCTTCCTCTCCAGAGTCCCAGAGTCAGAGTCATTTCCAGTGTGGGATGAGTGATTGGAATTTGGGATGGCGAGAGGTGCAAATGTTTCTGATACATTAAATTCAATTTCTGCAAGGAGAGAAAATAAACAAGTAGATGAGACAGAGGGAAGCCCACAGGTGGCATACATAGTTAAGTGCTCAACTATTGGCCAAAAACTCCTTCCAGAGGCCCTTCAGGACAGGCGATCTGCTCCAGCGGGTCAGAGCCTTAAAAACCCATGGAGTACAGCTCTACTCTGCACGCACAGCGTCACCAGGACTCACAGCTGACTCGACAGTGACTAATAACAACAACAAGACATTACAGCGTACAGGCTAAGAGAGCTTTAAAAGACCCCACTTTTCAGCACACAGGCCACCACTATTTCACTTGCATTTTTCAGTGCGCAGGCCCTCTCTGTTTCATAAAGCCTTGGGTATGCTCATCTTCTTAACAGTTTACCAGAACACTGGGAGGTAACACAGGAGAACTAGAGACAGGGTCTGATTCAGATTATAAATTCATATAACTGTTCTGCTTTCTCTTTTATAAAGAACAAAAACATGGAATACAGACAAGGACAATGAGCTATTTTAATCAACAAAAAAGAGAGATTTACAATTTGATACACAATAGAAATAAGAAAAGATACCAGCTTTACGCCACCTATAATAGTTTTTGCAAGACTTATTTCCTCAGTGGAAATCTTGGACCCAAAGACAGTATTTATTTATCCATCACATGTTTACTGAGCAACCCGTGAGTGAGGCAAGGTTCCTGGTGACGGGAAGACAGCGGTGAAGGAAGACAAGCACAGCCATGGCAGCAGGAGGTGACACTCTAGGGGTGAGGCAGGCAGGCAGGCTGCTCTGGTTGAAGCAGGGGTGGGAGGCCCAGATACCCAAACACTCCCAAGGGGAATCACAAGAAACCCTTGCTGATCCCAGGATTGCAACAAACATGGTTTGAAAATCAACCACCTATAGGATAACGTCCCAATTCCCTGAAGAGCCAATTCAGGTCTTCACAGACATCCCCAAATCAACCTTTCCGGGTTTTACTTCCCACCTCTGCACATAGAACTAACTACTGACCTAGAGACACAAAAAGCCCTCTTACAGGTGGAACACTCTGACACATCAATGTCACCTCCCTGGAAAGCAACCTCTGGTACCCTTTTTCCACCTGACTAGTTCATCAAACACATCCTCTATTTTTCTCCTTTACCACATGTTACGCTAGTATCTGTTTATGTGGCTGTCTTTGCTAGTGGCCTGAGTTCCTCCATGGCAGACAGCATGCCTTCCCAGCAAAACCCATGGTACATTATGATTATTCAGTGCACGCTGGTTGAGTGAGTAACTTTACTCTAAGGAAGTGAAATACAGAATAGTACGGTTACCATTATGCCAAAATAGGAATGCAGATAAACACACACTGAAAAGAAATGTTGAATCAAACCAATTAGGTAATCATCAAACGATTACTGAATATCTTCTTCAATAGACTCTTCTATGCTATTGTCATGTTGCCCTGGCAGTCAAAGAAAATGAAAATTACCTCCCGGGAAGAACCAGTCAGCATGCTGGATGATGGGCTCAATCACCGCGACCACGTGAACAGAGGTGGCTGCTGCCATGTCAGCAAGCGATCTGCAGGGAAGTTGGCAAAATCAGAATATTTTCCCCAGGCAGCTTCTAATTTCTGCACGTTGCATCACAGCAGTTCAATGATTTTGTGAGGATACAATATTTTCATTCTAGAAGCAAAAATTAAACCCACAAGGCCCTGGCCAATCAGTGTGGCAGCCATCAGCCCAGAGGAAAAACTGCCCTGACCCAGCTCTTGCTCCTTAATCTGCACTGTGATGACAACTAGAATCCATGACACACAGGCAGCCAGGAGCTGCTGAAGCCAGTAAGCAAGTGGTTCGCCAAAAATGCTGGTTTTAAATTGACAACAAAGGGGGCCTGGTCCTGTCTGAACGGAACTGCATGTGATAAGTTACCTTCTAAAATCCAAGATCATGAAAAACCAGTCTTGTCTGCAGTGCAACCAAGACCATTCACTGATTGAATGAGCCTCTTCCTGCTGACAGTATCAGAAAGCCCGAGCTACGGATGCGGACTGGCCCCAAGCTGAGTGTTCAGAAGATGCCAAGTGCCTGCTGCCAGGGCTCAAAAGTCACTCTCTCTACCCATCAAGGAGCTGATATTCCGGTTGCTAGTCAGAACAACAAGACAGCAAGCAATCTGCAAAGGACACCCACTGACTACTTGCCATGCTTCAGAGCCCCACATTTTCCAATCCTCTACCTTCATTTTGCAACAACTTGTTATGAGACCCATTCTACAGATGAGAGAAGCCTGATCCCCAGGAAGTTGGATCCCAGATCTGACTTCCACGAACCTATCTCATCTCCACTATCTTACTCTGACCTCTCTTCCCACCAGGAGGGACATTTTCACTTCATTTTCCATCCAAGTAGAAGGTCAAGCTCCTTCCAAATTCCAGTTTAAAATGTAATTCCTAATTTAGGGGAGCTCTCCCTGCAAATCATCCTTCCCGCCCTTGGAGGTGCCCTTCGTCTGCACCCCTACACACCCATCCCATCTGTCTCCTATTACCCTTAATGCCTCAGAATCCTGCCGAGTCTGGAAAGAACTGTCTTCACATTCTTGGCCAATTTTTCCTTAGAGGAAGTAATATTTTTTAATTTCTAGGACCTTTCTCTGTATTCTGGATACTTCGGGAGAAACCTTTCCTAGTTTGTGAATTGTCCTTTGTTTAGGTGCTCTGTGACCTACAGAAGTCTGTTGCTGTTTTATAGGCAAATCTGTCCATTTTTTCATTCACTGTTTCTTACACTGATTATATGCCTAGAAAAATCACCATACCAAAAACTAACAAATACAAGCCAGTCATGTTTATTGCTTCACTTTTTATACTGAACTCTTTAATCTACCTGGAATTTATTTTGCTGTAAGATGCAAGGTGTACAGCTTACTTTGTATATCTACTTATCTTTAATCTTACTTTATGGATTGGATTTTTTGTAAGTAATCTTACAACTATATTCTAAAACAAGATTATGTATACATGGAGGGAAGAGAAAGGGAGGTGACTCTGTTAATGGACACTTGAATTATTTCTGATTTTATGAAGCTGGCTAGCAGTAATAGGAGGCAGGGGAGCACACAGCTGGCTAAGGACACAGACTTTGTAACCAGCAAAGTCTACCACCACTTTCCTGCTGGGCAACCCCAAACAGGTTGCTGGTCCTTTATCCTCATCCACAAAAGTCAGGACAACACCACTGACTTCAAGGGTTATTTGTGAGGATTAAAGACATACTCATAGTACAGCTGCAGACTAAACACTTGAGCAACGTTGGCAATTTCCCAGAAGTGTTCTAGCTGATCTCCCTGACCTCTCTCCTCTATTCAGTCCTAACTTCCCAATGCCAACATATTTATCTTTCTGAAGTGCAATCTGATGAAGTCATTCTTCTGCTTTCACACTTCAGTAATCACCTATGACCTGTACAATAAGTTCTAAACACCTCAGCAAGATTCTTGAGGCCCTTTGTAAGCTGGTCCTAGGCTACTCGGCTACAGCCTCACACTCCCCCGTGCTCACTGCAGCACCTCCCTACACAGTAGAAACCGGGCCCTCTCCTGCCTGCCACGCCTCCACTCATACAGGCCCGTCCTGTAGGAAACTATTTATTCACTAAGGTACAACTCAGGTGCCACTTTCCAACTCCTGCTTTCTTTGAACTCCTCAGCCTGAACTACGTCCCTTCATCCATGTTCCCATCAAGCTATATGATGCCCCTAGGTTATCATATGTGTGCAGACATACCTTATCATTACACTGTAGTCACTAATCTATCTCAGTGCCTAACAACGGGGCTCTATGAGGACTGGGTCACTATCTCACACACCTCTGCGTGCCCAGCAACTGGGACATCATTCAGCTCCTAGCAGGGTTCCAAGAGTGTCGGCTGAGTGGAAAAAAACAACTTCAGAACATCCCAGTGCACGTCTTAATCTAGAATGCGTGCCTTGAATTCTGTTTCTATTCTTTCCACCAGGTGAGAAGAAAACAAAGTCAGACGATAGGAGGAAAGGTTACTTACCCTTCACTTTTGGCCCATAACAAGTTTGGGCCTAAGACGATTGCAATGTTGCTGGGAGTCATTTTATTAATGTCGCTGGTCTGAGCAAGCTTTGCGAGGAATTTGATTAAATACCTACAAGGCAAAAGGGAAAGGAGGGAAGCATCCACTCTGAAATACTTGTAGGAACACTATTATCTCAGTGCCCAGGCGCTCCACCTCTGATTGCTTAGCTGCTAACTGCAGTGTTATTAAATCAGAAACTGGCTCAGGTTAAACATTTTACAAATGTTATCTTTTTTTTTTCAGAGAACAGACCAGCTTAGTGTCAGGGAGGATAAAACAGCTCACAGATAACTGTCCATGACTCAGAATCTCTATTTGCTGTGTTTTGTAATCCGTTTCCCTTTTATATCCCATTTTATCCCTAAGTAAGTTGTCTTTAATACAAATGCAGTTTTAAAAGAAAAAAGTATAGGTGTATCACTTAAAGGAACTTGTATTTGAAAATGCTTACACTGTAATTATGAAACTATCAGACATATTTTTAAAAATATACTATCTTATGTATAAATGCAGCAATATAAAAGCCAAAAATGAGAAACATCATAATTACATATCGATGAGGGCTGGTTAAATAAATTACCATCTGAAGTACAGTGGCATACTGGGACAAAAAAATATTATATAGTGATATGGAAAAATCTCCAAGATGTAGGTTTAGCCAAACAGGAAAGAAGGAGAAAGAAGCATACTTCATACACCACCATTTGTGTAAAATAAAAGAGGAATAGGATGAAAAAAATATACATACATCCATGTATATATGTATTTAGTTATATACGTATCAACTCTTGTGAGAAGGATACACAAGAAACTAAACACACTATGTCTCAAGGGAGGAACCAGGTGACTGCTGGACAGGAAAACAGGAGAGACGGTTCACTGTACACCTTCTGTACCTTTTAAATTATAAGCCATGCGAATATACTCCCTGTTCAAAAACATAAGGAAAAACTATTAAAACCAAACCAAACCCAACAGCGTCCCTACAGAATGGAGTAGAACTGCCCTGTGGAGTTTCCAAGAAGTACCTGGCAGATTCGAACTGCTGACCAAAGCGATTAACCACTATGTCACCACGGTTTCCATTAAAACTATCAAGCATGTAATAACACAAAAGGCCACATCTCAATTTATTAAGAACTGTAATTCAGTGCCCACATAAGACATTGAATAAACTAAGAGCTGAGTATGTCACATCAACTGACAGGGGATATTATAAAGGTTAACCCACCCACTGGGCAAGGTTGATATTTAAGGTATTAAATGGGAATATTTACCTAATCTTAGCAGTAGATTCCAAGACCTACTCGCTATTGCCAGACACGATCTTGATGATTCAGGCACATCACAATAACATATATCAAATCTCCTCTCCAGTAATCCTGAGTCAGTCTCCAAAGCATTGCTTTAAAGTGCTACGGATGCCTGGGAGCCCTGGTGAGGCAGTGGTTAAGAGCTACGGCTTTTCACTAAAGAGGAGATCCACGGAGCCAAAAAACACATGCGGACATGTTTACAATCTTTAGTTATTAAAGAAATTCAAATCAAGACAACAGTGAGATACCATTTCACCCCAACAAGGTTGGCCATGATCCAGAAAACACAAAACAACAAATGCTGGAGAGGCTGTGGAGAAAGTGGAACTCTCCTACACTGTTGGTGGGGTTGCAAAATGGTCCAGCCTCTTTGGAAAGCAATCTGGCGCTTCCTTAAAAAATGGACATCTATATACCATTTGACCCAGTAATTCCACTACTTGGAATATATCCTACAGAATCAAGGCCTTTCACACCAATGGACACACGCACCAGAATGTTTATCGCAGTATAGTCCACGATAGCAAAAAGATGGAATCAACCCAGATGCCCAACAACAGAAGAATGGATAGGTAAACTATGGTACATATACTCAATGGAGCACTACGCAATGATAAAGAATAATGATGATTCCAGGAAACATCTCCTAACCTGGTTTCAACTGGAAGACATTATGTTGAGTGAAAGTAGTCAGTGACAAAGGGACAAATATTGTATGAGACCTCTACGATAAGATCTCAAAAACAGACTTGTGTATAGAAGACTCTTTGACAGCTGCCAGGGAGGGAGGATGGGAGGGTGAGGTGCGGAGGGTTTAGTTTAGATAGTTGCTAGAAATCTAGTTGGGAGAAAGCAGTGATAGCACACATTAGAAACAAGAACAACATTAAACGGACTTCAGCATAACTTGAATACTCCTTCCATCTTAACCCAATATTGCAAGGATAGAGTACCTGGGGCGGGGGGCGGGGGACCATGCTCTTAGGCAAAATCAAGGCCAATTGGCACAACTAGCGTTTTGCTAAGAGAGCTCTCTGCACCCCACATTGGTGAGTGGCGTCTGGGGTCTTAAGAGCTGCCAAGCTGCCATCCGAGGACACAGCAAATGGTCCCAACTCAGCAGGAACGGATGCTCACTGAGGACCAAAATGACATGTGGTAAAGACAACCGAGAAGACAGAGAGACCCGCAAGAGTGGGTGCCTTCATCGACTTGGGACCAGAAGAACCGGATAGTGCCCGGCCACCACCAGTGATAGCCACAATGGAGCTCACAGAGAGAAGTCTCACTGGCAACAGAAGAATAAAAAGGGGTGCATCCTGAGCTCTCCACTAAAAGATCTCAATTGACGGTCCAGCGGTTTCGGGGTTCCCCTGAGAGCATGGCCCCCGGCCCTGATGCTGCCCTTACCCATAAATTATAATGAAGGTCCACTCTTTGGACAGGAATGGATTGGACTTGGCAATGCAGAGCGACCATATATTGGTTGCACTTTATGGTTCTATACATCTATAGGATATCATCCTGCTGACCTCTGGCTGGAGGAAGGAGAGTGGGTGGAGAGGAGGGGAAAGGAGACTGTTGGGAGGATGAGACATGTATGGAGTAGAGAGGAATAGTGTGCTGTCACCGGACAGGGAGAGCAGTGGAAGCTGCATATAGGTGGCCATGTAAATTTATATGGGAATATACATTTTCACTCAGTTATGTTAAATAAAAAAGAAAACAAAAGAAAAAGAGCTATGGCTGCTAATGACAAAGGCTAGCAGTTCGAATCCACCAGCTACTACTTGAGAACTCTAGGGGGCAGTTCTACTCTGTCCTATAAGGTTGCTATAAGAAGGAATAGACTCAGTGCCTGTGGGTTTGGTTTAAGTATGCTTGAATGAAATGAAACGCAGCCCTCAGCTGGGGCCTAAACATATCTTCACACCAACTTCCCCGTAGCTCTCTGGTGGCTTCGTCTGCAATATGCCAACCACACATACCTAAAATTTGCGAAATTTTGTGGTGGCAACTTCTGACATGTTCTCCATAAATCTTGAAGTTTTTTATCTTGATCCTGCACACTGAAGAAGAAAAAAAAATTACTGCCAATGACTTAGTAAAACACATATTCATCAGTAATACTTGCAGCAATGATGTGCCTTCACATCAGAGATGTCTTCATTGTCAGAAAAAGCATAGTTTGAAAAGCACATGGATTTTCAAACACAGAGGGCTAGAGTTAAATATCAGCTTCATCACTAGCTATCTAATATCTAACTCTGAGCAGTAAGTTAACTTTATCTAGACTTATTTCTTGATTTGTAAGAAGGGTGATCTGTGGAAATGTCGTGAGATTTTGGGCATAACCATGCAAAACCACCTAAACCAATGCCTGGCACACGGGAGACACTGAACATCCTTTCTAGAAAATATTTTTTGTTTTTAAATTGTGTTGAAAATACACGTAACAAAACATATACCACCTCAACAATTCTTCACAAGTACAATTCAGTGAAGAAGTGAGTGTATCAGTGTATGGTTCTGTGGAGCACAAATCTGCTTATCACAAATGTACCCTAGCACAGATCAGTTGGCCAAGCTCACAGGCACCCATATCAAGACGCCCATTTCTGTTATGAAGCAGTTACAGAGACACTTCTGACTTACAACCTTTCACAGCACACAACAAAAGGGAAACGTCAGCGCCTGCAGAGCTGAGTCAGCTCCGCCCACCAGTAACAGAGTGTTAGAGAAGTCCCCAACACAACACCGCTTTGGACTTACAGCATCTCAGATCTGACCCAGTCTGGAGAGCTGACCAAAGATAAGCTTCCGTACCTTTGTAGCTTGTAAGCAAGACTGCCCTAATTAAAGCCCATGGTTCCCAGCCAGACTGAAGCTGGGGACAGAGGGAAAAGAACAGAGTCTGGGCAGCACAGGTCTGGTCTCAGTCCCAGCTCTGCCAATTACTTGCTAATGGCCTGGGTCCTGTTCCTTAGTTTCCTGAGCCTTAATTTCCTAATCTGTAAAATGAGAATAACAACAACATGTGCCTTTTATGATGTCAAAAAGGATTACAGGAGTGACGAGGCCCGGGGCAGTGGGCACGGTTAGTATACTCTTGTTACTAATGGAAAGACTGGCAGTCTGAGTTCACACAGAGGAGACTTCAAGTCCTCGTGACCACTTCCAAAACCATCGGCCATGGAAAGCGCCATGGAGTGCAGTTTTCCTCTGACACACATGAGGTCGCCGTAAGTCAGAATCAACCTGATAGCAACTGGTACTAGCTGCAGGAGGTAACAGGAGCAAAGGTTGGAGCAGCACTTAGTGCACAGTTAAATCCTCCCTTAAAGTTAACTATTACAACAAAAAATAGTGTCACCATTATGTTCCTGCACACCTGAGTCTGCATGCAGCCCAACAAACAAAATGCCACCGGCTAGTAAGGCGTTCATCCCCAGTTACAGGCCTTCTATACACATGGGGTTTGCGATAAATCAACCCTTTAATGTGGCTCCTCCCCTTGAATCCATATGTCTTTGTACATATAAGTCACTCAAATTTAAGAAAACAGTCAGACCGATGCCTGATCTCCATAATCTATAAGATACTACAAAATATCAATAATCAAAATAAGCTTCTTCAGACCAGACCTGTGCTGCCCAGACTCTGTTCTTTTCCCTCTGTCCCCAGCTTCTTATTGATATATAATACAAAATATCAGTAAGAAGATAAACCATCCAATTAGGCGATGGGCAAAGGAAAAGGACAGACAGTTCACTAAAGAGGAGATCCAGGCAGCCAAAAAACACATGCGGACATGTTTACGATCTTTAGTTATTAAAGAAATTCAAATCAAGACAACAATGAGATACCATCTCACCCCAACAAGATTGGCCATGATCCAGAAAACACAAAACAACAAATGCTGGAGAGGCTGTGGAGAAAGTGGAACTCTCCTACACTGTTGGTGGGGTTGCAAAATGGTCCAGCCTCTTTGGAAGGCAATCTGGCGCTTCCTTAAAAAAATGGATATCAATATACCATTTGACCCAGTAATTCCACTACTTGGAATATATCCTACAGAATCAAGGCCTTTCACACGAACGGACACATGCACCAGAATGTTTATCGCAGCACAGTCCACGATAGCAAAAAGATGGAATCAACCCAGATGCCCAACAATAGAAGAATGGATAGATAAACTATGGTACATATACTCAATGGAGCACTACACAATGATAAAGAATAACGATGATTCCAGGAAACATCTCCTAACCTGGTTTCAACTGGAAGACATTATGTTGAATGAAAGTAGCCAGCGACAAAGGGACAAATACTATATGAGACCTCTACGATAAGATCTCAAAAACAGACTTGTGTATAGAAGAAAAGACTCTTTGACAGCTGCAAGGGAGGGGAGGGAGGGAGGGTGAAGGGGGGAGGGTTTAGTTTAAATAGTTACTAGAAATCTAGTTGGGAGAAAGCAGTGATAGCACACATTAGAAACAAGAACAACATTAAGTGGACTTTAGCATAACTCGAGTACTCCTTCCATCTTAACTCAATATTGCAAGGATAGAGTAGCTGGGGCGGGGGGGGCGGGGGACCATGCTCTTAGGCGAATTCCAGGCCAATTGGTACAACTAGCGTTTTGCTAAGAGGGCTCTCTGCATCCCACATTGGCGAGTGGCGTCTGGGGTCTTAAAAGCTGCCAAGCTGCCATCCGAGGACACAGCAAATGGTCCCAACTCAGCAGGAACGGATGCTCACTGAGGACCAAAATGACATGCGGTAATGACAACCGAGAAGACAGAGAGACCCACAAGAGTGGGTGCCTACATCGACTTGGGACCGGAAGAACTGGCTGGTGCCCGGCCACCACCAGTGATGGCCACCACCAGTGATAGCCACAGTGGAGCTCACAGAGAAGAGTCTCACTGGCAACAGAAGAATAAAAAGAGGTGCATCCTGAGATCTCCACTAAAAGACCTCAATTGATGGTCCAGCGGTTTTGGGGTTCCTCGGAGAGCATGGCCCCCGGCCCTGATGCTGCCCTTTCCCATAAATTATAACAAAGGTCCACTCTTTGGACAGGAATGGATTGGACTTGGCAATGCAGAGTGACCATATATTGGTTGCACTTTATGGTTCTATACATCTATAGAATATCATCTTGCTGACCTCTGGCTGGAGGAAGGGGAGTGGACGGAGAGGAGGGGAAAGGAGACTGTTGGGAGGATGAGACATGTATGGAGCAGAGAGGAATAGTGTGCAGTCACCGGACAGGGAGAGCAGTGGAAGCTGCATATAGGGGGGCATGTAAATTTATACGGGAATGTACATTTTCACTCAGTCATGTTAAATAAAAATTAAAAAAAAAAGAACACATAAATGGTGACCTTCCCAAATTAATCATGGTGGTCAGTGTTCTCACTTTGAATTTTAAAAACAAACTGGCACACCTATTCCTTAATAAAATATGTCAGTATGTCACTCTGATGCTACCTGGTGATACCACAGAGACAGTGCTTTAGAAAAGGGGCACAATTATGACTTCTCTTTCTCTTGTATTTGAGACCTGGTGTTGTTAAGCTTACCTTGCCACTTGGGTCCACTCGTCATACAGATTAAAAGTCATCAGAGGTTCAGGCAATTCTCGTAAATAGGACTTCAGAGCACCTGAAATCATTAACACTCTCCCTGAGAACATGAAATTGGTGAGGCTGGGGATCTTGGCACACGGTATTTTTGCACACTGAAATTATTTCAACTCCAATCGCCCAAGGTATAGTAGAGAACAAATCGTAATCTTGGGCAGTGGGGAGAACGGAGTTAGGGAGTGAAATATTCATAAAAGATTCTATCCTTGTAAAATATATTGAGAACCAGACAGATAATAAAATTAGCTTCAGAGTCATTCTCTTATATAGATATCGTTTCTCTAGAAAGACTGAGATTCAGGGATGACAGACAGGAAGGGAACACAAGCATGTCTCCAACCACTTAAATCATAGCTACATTTACATGATAATCATGAAAAAATACACACCCAGAAACACAACATACACACACACTCTTTACCATTAGGGAATCTTATCAGGAGATTACTGCAGTTTTGTCACTTAAATTCTGTCATAAAAACTGGCTTCTCAGCTGATTGCTGTCTGCAACAGGAAGAGCCCATTACTCTGAGATGGACTTGAGTCATACACACTCCTTGGAACTTACCTGCAACAGCATGGGGGTCTGAATAGAACTCGTCCAGGTGAGAAGTGGAACAGTCTAAGGCAGCTTTCAGTTTCTTTAACTTGGAAGCCCCAGCCCCAATTCGGAAAAGGCCCTAAAGACAATGACAAGCCATTAATATTGACTGCAAGTCATATGTCTTTAACTTGGAATGCAGCACGGTCTGACGGAAGAGACCTCCCTCCCACCTGATATCCCCCCTCACACGGAGAGCTGAGAAGGGCAACACTGTCAGGAGGCAGGAAGAGGATCAAGCATGTCCCCACTGCAGGCTGATGGACAAAGGGCAGCACATGTTTCATCAGTGCTGCTTCTTGCTCTGCCCCATTTCTAAACACCCGTGCCTCTAAGAAACCTACCTTAAAACAGTATTTTTTACTTCTATAGTTTACTTACTATAAACCAAAACTAAACTCATCGTCATCAAGTTGACTCCAACTCATACTACTCCATAGGACAGAGCACAACTTCCCCACAGGGTTTCTAAGGCTGCCATCTTTAGGGATGCAGACTGCCATGTCTTTCACCTACTGAGTGGCTGGGGAACCACCAGCCTTTAGGTTAGTAGCCAAGCACTTTAACCACTATACTACCGGGGCTCCTTTGATGTGTTACAGATTTTCTAAATTTAGGAATATTTTAAGGCTGCTAGTCATATCTGTTACCCTAAATGTTACTTAAGGAAAAGAGAAGAAAGCCTGAAGGATTGACCGAGACAGGCTATAGAGAATGACGAACACTGGATAAAGAGAAGACCTGGCTTTTAAACAAAATTAATTCAGGATTTCTTGAACCCAGCACCACTGACAGTTTGGACCAAGTAATTCTTTGTTGTGGGGGCCTATCCTGTGTATAGCAGTATTCCTGGTCTGTACTCAAGAGATGCCAGTAGCATCCTCCAGCTGTGAACATAAAACACATCTCCAGGTGTTGTCAGATGTCCCCTGGCGGGCAAAATCACTCTACTAGAGAAGCATGGACCTGGACTACCAGAAGTCAAGGTCTTGTGTGGGAAGCAGGTAGTAACGGATGCAAACACAGAGGGGAAGGGGGTAGTGACTGAAGCACAGACGGAGGGGTGGGGTAGTGACTGAAGCGCAGATGGAGGGGTGAGGGCAGTGACAGAAACAAACACAGGGGGGTGAGCATCTGGTATGTTTCTTGATCCGGTTACATGGGTGGGGCTCAGCATGTGGAAATTTATCAAGCTGTTCACTTACGATACTTGCCTCAGCTGGGGGCCAGGGTCTCAAGGGACATCTAGCTCAACTGGCATAACATAGTTTATATATGAAAATGTTCTATATCCTACTTTGCTGAGTGGCATCTGGGGTCTTAACAGTTTATGAGTGGCCATGCAAGACAACATTCTACCCTGTTTCCAAAAAAAAAACGCAGTGCTATCGAATCAGTTCCAAGTCCTAGCAACACCACAGGACGGAGCAGAACTGTCCCACAGAGTTTCCAAGGAACACCTGGTGGATCTGAACTGCCGACCTTCTGTTTAGGAGCCGCAGTACTTCACCACTACGCCACCAGGGTTTCCATCCTGTCTACAGCAAGGGAGAATGAAGAAAACCAAGAACACAGGGAAAAGATTAGTCTGAAGAAGCAAAACTACCACAGGATTGAGTCCAGCACAACTAGATGGTGCCTGGTTATTGCCACCAAATGCTCTGACAGGGATCCCACAACAGAGGGCCCCAGACAAAGGTGGAGAAAAACACAGAACACAGCTCTAACTCACACACACAAAGAGTGGACTTACTGGTCTGCCAGAGACTGCAGAAAACCTGAAAGTATGGTCCCTGGACACCTTTTTAACTCAGTACTAAAGTCACTCCTGAGGTTAACTCTTTGGCCACAGGTTAGAGACTCATAAAACAAAACCAAACCAAAATGGCACACAAACCCAGGGGCAAGGACAAGCAGACAGGAGGGGACAGGAATGCTGGTAATGGGAATCCCATGGTTGAGAAACGGAGAGTGTTGACATGCGTGGTTGGCAACTGATGCCACAAAACAACATGTCAATTCATTCTTTGATGAAAAACTCATTTGCTCTGTAATCTTTCATCTAAAACAACCCAGTGCTGTCAAGCTGATGTGGATTCACAGCAACCCTCTAAGACTGAGCAGAACTGCCCCACGCAGTTTCCAAGGAGCACCTGGTGGATTTCAATTGCTGACCTTTTGGTTAGCAGCTGTGGCTAGTAACCACTAACCACTATTAAACCACCAAGGTTTAAGTACAAAAAAAAAACTTTGGGTCTGGTTCTGGCTCCTGGCAGGATGAGGGGCCTCTGTGAACTCCCTGTGCGCTGATCTCCTTATCTGCAAGGAGCCTTGCCTGCTGGACTTGGGGTTTTCCTGGACAGATTTCATCAAATAAAAGCATATAAATGACCTCTAGGAATTAAGACAGTGCTACAGATGCTTGCTGTTAAATACTAAAGCTCCTGGAAGCTCTGGTCCACAAATGCATCCTGAAAACCATTTTCACAAACCACAACCAGCATTTAAAATGAAATGACGGGGGTGGGGGGGGTGTCAGACTTCACTGCAAGGAAAAAATGAGGGTCACTCTGTAAAACCTTTGTGTCACTTACAAAGATGGACAGAGTGGCCAAGGGTCTCAATTTACAATGTCTTCCTACTGTAGGTGACAAAAGTTGGAAAGCCACAGTCCACAAGGTACCCACAATAGCTAGGTAGGGCGGGTACGGCAAGGGGTGCTCAGGAAGAGGAGAGGCCCGCGCAGCAGCTCTCACCTCCTCCTTCATGCCCGTCTCCAGGAGCAGCATGACGCAAGCTTCGATGGGGACTGCAATCTCACGGCCACTCCGCTTCAGGTGTTCTTCCAGTGGAGTCCCAAAGGCTGGCTTCTCTGCCCACTTATCTACAGCGGCAAACCGTTTAGTAAGGCACCAGGCAACCTCACAGGGTTGCAAACTTAATCTCTCCCAAACTACTCAAAAGGATTTATCAGCAGTCCAGACTCTGGGAAGGTGAGAAACATCTGTTCTGTTCTGTCACCGAGCATTTGCTAGACCACAAAATGTGGGTACAAAAAGCTGCGGAGGTGACTTGCGGAATGGAGGCCCTAAACTTGCCCAGGTGGCATCCAGTACAAGTTGCTCAGTAGAAGTTCCACTAGTGGCACCAAAGCCCCAGGAAAAGGTACCAGGCGGGCAGTTCAGAACTCTACAACAGAGTTCTTCTGAAGGAGGTTGGCACTGCAAAATCATTTATTTCAGCCATGCAGAGCAGCACTGGCTTTCTACCTAGAGGGCAAGAAATAGATTCCCACCACAGGAAAAGGAAATCATCTCTTAAAATTCCAAACAGAGGCCAAGTGTTCCTTTTACGAGACTGGAAACTGTCACTGTGAACCTGCATCAGATGCAGCACTGCAGAGACGTGCAGTGTTCTGGGGCCACAACCCTGATGGGACCCCAGAATTTTCCGTAGAACAAAGGGCAGCATCTGCAGCCTCAGAGCCGTTGAGGCTGAAGGCTGAGCAGATAGCAGTAAAGCAATAATCGAGGACATTTTTCAGGTCACACACCCTGCTTGATTCCACCAAATATTTGAGGCAGCTTAGCAGAAATACATGCAGGAAAGCAGAAGAAAAATTTAGGAAATGAAAGCATGAAATCAGAATAAGATGTGAGTGAGGTTGGCCTGCCTGTGGGGTCACTGTCTGTGGTCTGCATAGAAGCAAAAGAGGGAATACCATCTGGTGAAAACTCTCCAGTGAGAAACACCTCATTGCTTTCAACAACAGAAGAGTTCACATTCTTCTCAGTATCTTGAAGGGCATTTTCCCCTGCACCACTTGGCTATGAGAAACCTGAAGTCAAAGACAGCAGTATTTCCTCCAGCACGCTACCCTACGTTCTCCTCTATGTAAAATGCAGACACACAGGGTCACTGCATGATCTGCACACATGGGAAGGAAGGAAAATAAACCCCACACTCACAGACCTGAGACTTTGTGAAAGTGAAAAACTAATGGAAAGAGCAAGTGGGCAGAGGCGGAAGAAAGGGGAGAAGCAAAACAGAACAAACAGCAACAGAGGGCAGGCCGCGTGCCACTCTCTGAACTGTCCGGAGCCCTCCTCTGTTCTGGCCCCAGCCCTTGTCCCTGCCCAGTGGAATTTCTAACAGGAAAAGCACTTAAGGCCAGGCCCTTCTCAGAAGACAGAACTTCTGGGATACTGCCCTCGGAAGTCAGATCTCACCTTGAAGACTGGGTCCCTTTCACCTACAGCAGTGATTCCCAACAGAAAATGACCACACAACCCTTCCCCACAGATCCACATCAGAGTGACTCAGGGCAGCTCTCCAAATGCCACCTTGCCACTACTCCATGGTGGGCATACTCCAACCCCCATTAGAACTTTCTGGAAATACTAAAATATACTAGCTACTAAATACTAAAAAGGTAGTCAATACTGAAGGGAGTGCACCTTCCCCACCTTTGTGTAATGCTGGCAGAGGGTACATGTGAGAACTGCTGACCTACAAACGCCTAAGTGAAGTCCACCAAAGGTCCTCACACGACAGACCCGCTATGGCTCAGGCACCCCCGTGGGCACACAAAGTTTGTAGAGACTCCCCACCCTCAGGACAAGAGTGATCTAATGTGTGAGGAGAAGCAATACAAGACATACATGTAAACACATGACAGCAATTAACAAGACAGGACACATTTGCTAAGTCATGGGAGATAAATCGTATAGACAAGAGGTCACAAACAAATGTCTGCAGGAGCTAGGTGGGTGGCAGGGGTGAGGCGTTCAGCTGCTCCTGGGTGCCAGATTCCTGGGGCCATGAAGGAAGACAGACCCACTCTTGCCAGATTGTCTGAATATCAAGACTAGTCAGAAATCAGGATCATTGTGTAAAAGCATCTAGTTTTTGAATGATAGCAACAAATTTTTTAAAAACTCTTTTTAATGGGATGCAGCTGTTCACGGCTTCTGATGTAGACCATAAATGTTAGTGCAATTCAGCAGACAGAGTGTTCACCATTGGCTTCAGTTGTTAAGAGAAATTTCTTGAAGGAGTGAGCTTCAAGGGGTTTGGGAAGATGGACAGGGACTAAACAAAGAAGATAGCAAATGTTTCTTGTGGAAGGCAATGGACTAAGACCAGAGGTCTTGAGCCTGGACATGACAGCTAATCCCCAGCTCATGCCCAGGGCGATGAGAACAGAGCAGGGTAGAGAGTGGAAACAGAGAGGAGGGGACACAGGAGGCCCAGCACAGGGGGAAAAAGGGAAGAGCCCTGAGAAAGAAACTGATGGCTCCAAGGTTTGAAATTTGGGTTATGTGGTATCAAGGAGGCAACGGGGAAGAAAAGGACAGCTGGTAGTGGGGAAGAATCAGCTAGTGTTTTGAGGTATACTGAGTTTAAGGCGAGAGCCAGGCATTTAAGGGAACAGGCACTTAGCAGATGAGAGTGAAACGGAAAGTGAAGACGTTTCTGGGGGAATGGGGTGAGAGGGAGGCAAAGCAGCAACGCAGGAACTAGGACCCGGCCCCAGATAAGGATGACATCTGGTTGAGGACATGAAAAAAAAATCGAGTCAGACAAAGAAAAACTTTAATGAAAAAGAGATGGCTCCATCAAATGCCAGTTCAAATTCCGGAATCTGAAAATTAAGGCCACTTCGTCCTTTGAGAATTGAGCTTTTTTTAATAGCAGAGTGCCTGGGGTAGAAACCACAGTGCACAAATCTAAGGGCTAAGAAGGTGGAAAGAAAAAGGAGGGTGCCAGAAGAAATGAGCCATTCAAAGAGTCTAACATAGAAACAAAGGGTGGGATCCCGTGTTCAGAACAAGAGAAGCACTGAATAAACATCAGGAACTCATGCATGTGAAATCACCGGTCAGGGGGATCATTCAGAGGCAGTGGGATCAAGCTGCACATTTATTCTGCATTAAGGACATGCAGTTTTTCTGGAATCAGACAGAAAGCTGACAGAAAGCAGGAGCTGGACGGCAGTAAGAGATGGAGTAAGAGATGTGAGGTCACCAGGGGGACAGGGAGAGAGGGGAGGAGCTGGGTCCCAGGCTCAGGTGAAGGGGATGACCGAGACAGATGGATTACACTGCCTTCTCTGGCTGGTGCCCACAACTCCAGCTTTCCTTGTTATATCGTAACATTCTTTCCTGCCCTCTTCTAGCTCTCTTGACTTTTCTGATATACTTCCCTAGGGAAAGGAGCTTTAGAAAAAAAACAGAATGAGAGTTAAAAAAAAAAAAGAAGAAGAAAGGCACAGACTAAAGAAACCACTCTTCTCTTTTTTGTAGGTCTAAACCAAACTTGAAGCTTCACAAAGACTGAGATGCTGCTGCTGCTGCTGCTGACTGTACTGCCCCTGCGAGGCCCAGCACGTGACGGGCAGTGCATAAATATGTGTGTGCACTCGGAACGGGCCCAGCAAGAAGACTTCCCTAGGAAGGCTGAGTGGTAGCCAGGAGCTCTGCTCCGTTGCGCTGTGACCCAACCCCATCTTTCACAAGCTAGGGAATGGAATCATTTAGGAAACCAAGGAGAGCTTATCTAAAGCAATATGGCTGAATAAATCAGACATACCACTCCCAAGAATGCAGAAGACAGCTATGCTGTCGGTTGAGATCAAGAATTTTCTACTTCCACAATCCAAACTTTGCAGGCACAAAGTTTGAACCTGTTAGTACCTCCTAAAGCTTAGGGGGGAAAACAGAGCATTCTTGGGTACACGTGTCAGTGTGCCCATGTGTGTATGTTACATATCCAGAACACAAACTCATCCATCCACCCACTCACTTATTCCTCTTCTTACAGTAAGACATGGCACTCAGCACCTGGCCTGATTCTGTGCCACCTTTCGATCCCATGGTTTTGCAGCCAAAAACTCAAATCTAAATGTCAGGTCTACACTTCAGGTAAAGTGGTGTCACAGGTCCAAAGAAGATGGAATGATTTCTGCCTTACCACTTTTTGCTGATCTCTGCTGGTAAATGTTCTGATCACGAAGCAGAGAGAAGTAGAACTAAAAACTTCACGGATCTAATTTGAAACTAAAACTCAGGGAAAAGCTCAGTGCACACATAACTTGTCAGTAAAATGTGTAACGTGCTTGACTCAAGTGGACCCAACATCAGTGCTTATGAGAGCAAATGTCTTGTGTCAAGACAGAGAAGCAATCTGAAAGAAGGAGCCCTGGTCTTATCATGCAGTCCACTGATTGAGTGACTGATGGTGTGGCATCAGCTACTGGTTTCCAAAATTCTCCTTTGGAAAGCCCAAAATATTTTTTCTAGAATGTGAGCTCTTAGAGTCACAGGACTAGAGTTAAGGCCTATGGAACAAAGAACTAATTTGAAGAAGTATAATTAGATGCTACAATCTATTAAGAAAAAATATTTTTAAGCCTATGGAGAAGGCCGAAAAAAATATATCAGCACTCCCAAAAGGGGAGAGCTCTCTCTCCAACTGAAGGTTTCAAAACAATTGCATTAGTGTGTTAATTTGGTTTGGGGAGAAATTAGAGAATGCAGCAAGGAAAGATGCAATTATGCTGGGAAACAGGACCCTTCTAGGCAAAGAGGCTTTATCCAGAGGAAGTGCATGCAAAGGAGTCAGGGGGAAGAAGAAGAGAGGCGGAAGTGGCAGAGGCAAGACGGAGGCATCAGCCAGCACACAGGTTACATTACCTTGATGGGCTCGCATTTCGGGGAGGGCCTTTTCTAAGACTGCTAATGCTTTTCTATGGTAATCTGCTTGGGCTTCTAATAACTGAGAACAGACCCACATTCAAAAACAAAAGTAACGTTAGCATTGGATGGACACACAACACAATGGCTGAGTAAAACAAAAATGGCATCTTTTGCAACAAAGCTATAATGATTCATTTTTCACAATGTCTTCACGCACTGGTGAGGAAAGGGGCTTACCGTAACAAAGAATTTGCCGTATTCCCCTTCTTTGGCCATAAAGTTGTACATGTCTGCTGCAAGCTGATCCTGGGTAAGGGTTAGAGAAGATGGAAGCCCCAGGCTGACCTCCGTGAAGGTCAGACATCCCTCTAGCCTCCAAGCCTCCAATGTTTTTTTCCCATCCTGACAGCAATCATCCCTCCCATGGCACTCTCTTCTTTTCTGCTGGGTTTGATGGTATGTTGCATTATTCCCCCTAAGCTTCTGATGCTACAAGTACTAGAATACACAAACTTAATAACATTCAAAGTAGTCTGATAGGAATTAATGTAACACTTATTAATCAATTTGTAATTTTTGATACTTTATCTATCATTTGCTTAAAGTAAAAGGGGGGGAGGGGGCTGACAGAAAAGGTTTGTTGGGGAATTTTCATACCTTACACTGTTCTACTTTATTTCCGGCTTCATCCATCTCTTCCTTCAGGGTATCTATTTTGGATGGAAGTCCTTGAAAGTTGGTTCCTGAAGATTTGTGAGCTTGGTTCCATCTGCAAAACAAGCGGACAGCCAGTAGCTGAGAAGAAGCCACACAAACTCAAGGATGGACAGAGCCAAGGACCTGTGGAGATAGATTCCATCCCTCAAACTGATTCTATCTGGACCGGTATCAGTACCTAGACGCCTGCCTCCCTCACATTTACCCTCGAAGAACGTAAGCAGGCCGAACCAGACATTCAGTTCTCATCATGACAGGACACTCAGTGTGTTAGGATCAGCTGTCTACTTCAAGTATAACGCACTATAATCAGAACATAACCTGAAACAAATCCCATTCCTGGGATTAATGCATGGAACCCCTTTCCTTACTGCTCAATCAGGGAACTTTTACCATAAACATTCCTTTCCTCCCCTGCTTTGGTCTGGAATATTCCCTGTATTGCCAAGAATCAGTTTATGCTCCTGATGATCTTTCTGACTATCATCCTGACCTGTGATTAGTTTCAGCAGGTGAAAGCCTTCAATCAGCAGCTAGGAGGTCAAGAACCACATCACTCTGAGAATGAAAAATACTTACAAGAATTAATATTCTAGAGTGTGCTGTCACCAGGCAAGGTGAGCAGAAGGAGCTACAGATAGGTAGGCACGCAAATTCAGAGTGGACTGTACACTTTCACTCAATCACGATAAAAATAAATAATAAGCCTAAATATTCTAAAGGCAGTATCTACAGCAAAGCTGAAATATAATGTGAAATATTTACGTTCTCTTTTTATGTCAAAAGGACAAAAAAACTACTATAGGGAAAATTGGGGGGTGGGATGGGAGATAAAAATAGAAAAAAACTTTCATTTGGTTTTCAGGTGTATTCTGACCTTCTGTTTGTATACGGACATGACTGCAGTTGTCAAACAGTCTCCCACTTGTAATTTAAACATAGACAACCTGAAGACGCAGCCTAGAAACTTTTGTCAGCAACCTGTCGAGTGTCCCAGACTGCTGTACTGTCCTGAAGCACCACACTCTGCCCCCTGTTTCTGATGGCCAGCACGCCTCCACAGCAAGGCCTGGACAAGGCAGCTGCAGCAAAGCAACAACGCAACACAGCAGTAAAAGCATGGACCCGGGAGTCTGACACACTCAAGTCGCAGCTTGGCTCTGCCTTGACTCATTGCGTGACCTTGGGCAATGACTTAACCTCTCTGTGCCTCAGCGACCTCAGCTGTAAAACTAAGAGAACAGACACTGCCTGCCTTGCAGAACTGCCATAAAGATCAAGGAGAGAACAAGTGTGGAAGAGTGTGGGGTTATGTGTATGCGTATGTGTGCTCACATAAAATGGCATGTAATGGATTTCTACTTAACGTTAGGTATTATCATCTTCCTCTAGGAAAAAGCTATAGGAATAAGAAAAAAAATAAAGAGAAAATACTCAGTTTGTTTCAGTTTCTCCAACACCCACTTGGATTAACTGAGTGAACAAGACAGTGGGTGCAGGATCAGGAACTGGTGGCTGGAATCTCCTCTGGGACACGTGCACTGCCATGTTCTCTCCCTAGCAGATACACATCTCGAACATCACTCAACCAATTCGAGCGAGGGAGCATTTACTGCCTTGTGAAGTCACTCATTTCAAGATCAAATAACCAACCACTGGAACACGCTGCCGTATGCGCCTCAGCGTAGCTTCCTCTCCCAGACCTTGCTTCTGTCTCAGTGTCCACCTGACAAGGAGCCAGGGACTTTGCGTTCAGAATCCGAGCTCTGTCACTGATCATCGACATGGCATGCAGCACACCGTACAGGTAACACAGGCAGGTGCTTTCCCTATCTCTAAGACAAGGACTGCAGTCTCCTCTCCGAGCTGGGGGGCATTAACCTCCTACAGGCTCTCTCTCAACTCTCACTGAGAGGCCTTCCCATTTAGTGTCCAGCACCGAGTCTGGCACACAATCAATACCAAATGATATCTGTCGAAAACATCATGAACAAATGAATTGGGACTGCTCGGCAAATCAAATGAGCAAACATGAAACACACATGGCCCAACACTTGGCATGCGGCAAGTGTACTATATACATGGGAGCCGTGATCCTTTTTATCACACCGTCTTCTGAGGTATACGTTTTTTCCTTTTCCTAACTTTTCAAGAGGGTCAGAAATAAGGAGTTTAATGTGACACTCCTGCTTTTTAAAATACACTGTAAGAATTAATGTGTGCATATGATAAAGTGTTTGCCATTCCCTCCTCCCCCAAAAAGCTGGTATTAAATCAGTGGTGCATCTAGCACTCGGCAGCATCTTGAAAAATAAATAAAACAAACCCATTGCCATCGAGTTGATTCTGACTCACAGTGACCTCACGTGTTACAAATTAAGTACCACACCACAGGGTTCTCTCGGTTGCCAGGCCTTTGTTCTGAGGTGTTGCTGGGTGTGGCCAAATCACCAACCTTTGGCTTAGCAGCTGCACACAAAGTGCAACCCCCAAAGACCCCTTGATGGCATCTCAGAGATGAGGAGATGCAGCATCGTGACAGCCATTTCCTACACCATGCTATTCCTTAACTTCTCTAAGTTGCAGCCAGTTACAGTTAAATGCAAAAAAATGTGTAAAGTATCTAACAACAGAAACTCAGTCGATAGCTAGAGGCCCACATGTGTGTCAAACAGAAACAGCACTACCTACTTCACAAGACTTTTGCTGTTAGTTGCCATCAAAGCAATTCTGACTCGTGGCAACCCTGCATGTGCAGAGTAGACCTGCCAGTTAGGGTTTTTTAAGCCCGTGACCTTTCAAAAGCAGACTGCTAGGCCTGTCTTCTGAGGTGTCTCCAAGCGGGGGCGAACTCCCAATCTTTTGGCTACTAGCTGAGTGCTAAACTGTTGGTGCCACCCAGGTTCCTCACAGGACTGCAAACCAAAGCCAAACCAAACCCACTGCCACTGAGTCGATCCTAGAGCGACCCTATAGGACAAAGGAGAACTGCGCCAGAGTTTCCAAATAGCGCCTGGTGGATCTGAACTGCTAAACTTTCGGGTAGCAGCCATAACCCTTAACCATTAAGCCACCAATGGTTTCCCACAGGATCACGATGAGGAGGGAAATATCAAAAGACCAAAGATCAGCACCAACTGCAGTCCACAGGCCACATCTACCCGGTCACCTGTTTTTGTAAATAAAGGTTTACGGGCACCAGCCACACCATTCCTTTACGTAGTGACCATGGCTGCTTTCTTGCCCCAACTGCAGAGTGGAGGAGCAGCCACAGAGACCACCAGGCCTGCAAGGACTGAAATATTCACTATCTGGCCCTTTATAGAAAAAGCATCTGCCCCAGTGATAAAGTATGAGAATGGACTGGGGTCAGTGGTGGCTGTCATCATATTTCCAACTCCCAGACATGTAAGAACAAAGCCACCTCTGATGTCACCTACATTACTGATAAAAAGCCAAATCAAGGAGAGAGCTAAGTCTGGAGTTTAGTTAACACCAATCCACAAGGGAGCAGTCCTCTGGGTGTGGTTACTTAGTTTTATGTGACTTCCCCCCTTTCAGCCTAACACACGTTGATTCTGCACGCACTGTCACACAGGGCCACCCCCAGGAGCTATTAAGATGGCAGGTCTGTGTCTGCGTACACTCCAGTATCCCAAGAGCTACACTACTACCACTGTCTGCCACTGGACCCATCTCCCTGATACACAGACTTTCTTTCAATTATGTTCCTATCTCCTTTCATTGCTAATTCACTAATAACAGCACATCATACTCCAACAGCCCCTGTGCCCTCAGCCACAGCCCTGCTTGGGAGAATGAAATCTAAAAGGAGGTATCAGTAGGCTGCTGACTCAGTCTACTGAGTGCATGACTTGTGATGACTTTCCTTTTCTCCGCTCCATGGTCCTTCTCTCATCTGTGCTGGGGATGGTGATGGCTGCTGGGTACGTGACACAATTGTCTGTTATTGGTTGTTTTTAGTTTGACCTTACCTGGCTCTGACAGAATCCCAGTCTAGCACCAATCTAGCGAGCTGTTTCCTCTGTTTCTGGATGTTGGGAATCTCCACCTAAAGAGTACACACCAGGTGAATAAACTTTGGGGGTTTTATCTTAGCATTTTAAAGTGCAATGTGTTAACTCCAGAAACTTAATTGTTCTACATGCTACATACCTCACTGCTGAATATCACTGCAGTCACCTTCAAAGCATACCCCTTGGGAAGCTATGAACCAATGCCAGCACCTAGTCCACCCTTCAAAGCAATTTTGGAACTCTTTCTGGAATGGCCATTGTACCAAGTGACACACTGGCCAAGCTCACAAACTTAACTGTATATTTGTCTGTGGGGAGTTTCTAGCCAGTAAACAAATAACTATATTGGAACATCCTCCCTACTCACCTGATTTGGCCCCCAGTGGCTTTTTCCTTTACCCAAAGATAAAGGAAATATTGAGAGGAAGACATGTGATGACATTCAGGACATCAAGGGTAATATGACAACAGCTCCAATGGCCATTCCAGAAAAAAGAGTTCCAAAATTGCTTTGAAGATAGACTAGGCGCTGGTGTTGGTCCATGGCTTCCCAAGGGAAGTACTTCGAAAGTGACTGCACTAATAGTCAGCAATGAGGTATGCAGCACATTTTCTAGGATGAGTTTGCAAACTTAACTGGCAGTGGTAGTATTTATTTAGAGATTCTTTTTTTCTCTTAAGCAAAATATTCTATACCCTAACTTACTTGTTTGGTTCAAAAAGATTCCAGAGTCACTGGCGATTGTTAAAATCACAGGTGCAGGTGAAGCCCTGGCCGCCCACTCCACGCTGGCCTCGGCTCTCCTACACGGCAGAACAATACACCCACCTCTGCTATGCTATTCAAAGGGTCCAAGATCTCCTTCTCCACAAAGACTTCATGCTGAGACAGCTCTAGAGCCAGCTGATTCTCAGCATCTCCACACGTCTCCAGCATCTTCCTTTAAAAACAAGACACCCAGTGAGCACATGTTCCTTAAAGCAGACACCTGAGTACCAGTGCTGAACCTCTCTGGTCTCTACATGGTAACAAGACGTTAAAGAACTACCAAAACACAGCCTTACAGTTAGCTGAAATGCTGGTCCACAGACTTGTGCTTTAAAATGAAAGACTCCCTTGGGTACACGTTTTGTAGGGGGTGGGAGGGGGTGGGTGTAAACAGCGAGGTCACACCTTACTCAAAGATGAGGTTCTCAAGTCAGATAAAAACCAGCGTTCTCCATCAGTGACATGAGTGAAAAGGAGCCCAGGAGACAGAAGGACCCACATGATTGGAAGACTGCATCAGCATGAGACCAGAAGAACCACATGGTGCCAAGCCACCACCAAAGACAGTGCTGACAGGGACACAATGTAAAGTCCCTGGCGTAACATGAGAGTAAGAGGCGTGCTGGTCAAGAACTCTACTAAAAGACCAGAACGACTGGTTCAACAACCTGGAGGGTCCCCTGGGAACAGGGCCCCTGCACTTGCTGCTGCCCTAGACCTGAAACCATTACTGAGGTCAACCCTTCAGACCAAGAATGGACTGCACGGAGAGCCAGAGTGGGCATGGGGGGTGTGTACCTTACGGTTTTATACATTACAGAAGGCTGTCCTACTGATTTCTTCCTAGACGGTGGAGAGGAGGGGAGAGGTGTTGGCTGGGAGGATACTAGTAGTAAAGAGTGAAAAGAAGGAGCATGCTGTCACAGGGTGGGGACGGCAGACAGAGCTGTAGAGAGGCAGGTATGCAAAAGTCACTTGGATTGTATACTTTCACTTAATTACAACAACAAAAAAACTAGCAAGTGTTCTCAAAATTACCCTCAAAATCTTTTAAATCCCATGTAAAGTTCATCACACGTTGTCTTTTGTTCCTGGGTGGTACAAATGGTCAGTGTGTGGCTGTTAACCAAAAGGCTGAAGTGACGTCTTCCCAGAGGAGCCTTGCAAGAAAAGGCTAGTGATCTACTGTCTAAAACCTCAGCCACTGAAAATCTGATGGAGCACAGCTCTACTCTGAGCCACAAGGAAAGCCCCTGAGTCATGGCAGACCCAATGGCAACTGGTCTGGCTGTTAGGGTTTACAGCTGTTCGTGAATCCAGCTTAGACCATGTTTTGTCCAGAGTTCAAAAAGATGCTGGCTTCCCACTGTGCAGTCAGAGGAGAGAGCTGGCTTATATGAAAATAGTTGCCTTTTGTTATGCTGTGAACATACAGTGGATGTTGCACACACATGCAAATAAAGGATACAGCTGGACCATTTCTGTCTCTTCCTCTGTCCACTTCTCTCTCTCCTTTCCTTCCTTCTTTCCTCCACCCTTCTAGCTCTCTTCTGCAACTAGAAAAGCCTACAGCACTGTTAAGATGTGGCCACAGTGGTATGGGTAACAACTTGATCTCTGGTGCCAGCCTGCTGGGGTTCAAACACAAGCTTTGCAAAGTGGACTCGGGCAATTTACTTACTTCTTTGTTCATCAGTTTCCTTATATGTAAAATTGGGGCACTGATGGGTCATTAGGAGGATTAAACAAGATATCAGAAGGAGAACACTTAAAGGCAGTGCTGGCACATTATAAGCACTTTTATAATAACTATGAATTTGATGACGGCAAGAGTATACGGAAACACAGAGATGGAACCACATCCAGGCTGTAGGCAGCACGAACATCAGCATGTTAAGCATCAGTCACCCTCCTCCCAGTGCCACTGCCTCCCAGTTTGGAGCACACACAGGACAAAGCAAGGATGAAGAGTGAGAGAACACTATACACCATTCTCCTTCAGGGAAAGCTGGGAGGCTTGCAGGACACACAACATGTCAGATTCAAGGCAATGCACTGCAAGTCCAAAGGCCAAGTACAGCTGGGGAGCAGGGCCCATGTTACAGAGGGGACAACAGGAAGGATTAAAGGACATCAACCACACTGGAGAAGCAGCCAGAAAGAAGGACAAGCCTGTCTTCTTACAATGATAGCAGCTGTACTACTAGATTTTTTTTCACCTATTCAAATAATACATGGCTATTGTTAAACAGAAAAAGAAAATCGAAATAATTGAGAAAGCCCACTACTTAGAGACAGCTACCGATGACACTGTAGTAGTGTTCAGCAAAGTGTCAAGGATACAAGATAAACACAATTAAATCAGTAAGATTCCTTTATACCAACAATGATACTATTGAAGAAGAAATCACCAAATCAATGCCATTTACTATAGCCCCCAAGAAGATAAAATACCTACGAATAAATCTAACCAGAGAAATAACAGACCTTTACAAAGAGAACTACAAGACCTTACTAAAAGACACTAAGAGAGACTTACATAAATGGAGAAACCCACCCCACTCATGGATAGGAAGGCTTAACATTGTGAAAAATGTCTATTTCACCCAAAGCAATTTACTTATATAATGCAATCCCAATACAAATTCCTGGGACATTTTTTAATGAGATGGAGAAACAAATCAACAACTTTGTTTGGAAAAGGAAGAAGCCCTGGATAAGCAAAGCATTACTGAAAAACATACTGGGAGGCCTTTCACTATCCAACTTTAGAACCTATTACACTGCCACAGCTGTCAAAAGAGCCTGGTACTGGTACAAAAAGAGACAGACAGATCAGTGGAACAGAAATGAGACCCCAGAGATGATACCATCCTCCTCTGAACAGCTGATATTTGACAAAGACCCCAAGACATTAAACTGGGGTAAAAACAGTCTCTTCAACAAATGGTGCTGGCAAAATTGGATATCTATCTAGTGACTGCCCCTACAGAAAGTGACTGTTAAGGACTCAGAGGGACTGATCAGAGTTTGTACATCTGAGTTACCTCCTGAAAAGTAAAGAGGCCATATTCTTCGACCCAAGCTTTAGGGGAATAACATGGACACCATCAGTGATTTTCATTAACCACTGTTCCAACGTGGATCTGGCTTCTACTAAAGGAAGACTCTTCAGCCTTGACCACACTATCTCTCATAGAGCCTGGAGCACAAGCCTTCCAGAGCCCATGGGGCTGTCACACACATCAGCCAGCCCATCTGCTGCCGGCACTCATCTCTTAGACAGCAGCCGGCGCTTACCCCAAGAGAGAGTCTTCCAGCTGAGCCGATGCTTCTTGCATATTCTGAGCGAGAGCTGTCACAGGGAGTTTTTTCTAGGAGGGAGAAGACAGTGAGTTTTTTCATTATTGTTTCATACCCACTTTCAATTACTTGCTTCAGATTATCATCCCTTGGTTTCTCCCTCCCTCTAGTCAAATTACTCAGGAAAAGGACAGTCTGAGTTCAAATCCTAGTTGTGTCACAAACCCCCTGTGCCTCAGTTTCCTCATGCATGCAAACAGGGGTGGTGACAGTGCCCACGCCTTAGAAACTACTCATCGTCAAGCACCTGGTACATGGCAAGCACTTAGTAAATGTTAGTCACTATCACCATTTCTAGAAACCCAGGTGCCGTCGTGGTTAACTGCTCTATCTGCCAACCATGTGACTGGCAGTTGGAATCCAGCTGGTGCTTCTTGGAAACCCTATGTAGCTGTTCTCCTCTGTCTTGTAGGGTCGTCATAAGTCAGAACTGACTCAATGGCAGTGGGTTTGGTTTTGCAGAGTATTATCATTATTAGCAGTAGTATTAATTAATCAAGTGACTACCGTGTCCCAGGCACCTAGGTGATTACCAGGACAGATAAATGCAATAAAGCGTTCCATTTCAAAAACTTTTGTTTTTGGCTCTTATTTTGGCTATCATCATATTTAGTGTAAGTTCAATTTCTAGCTAAATATATAAAAACATTGTTTTGTAATGTTTTCCAACACAAAGTCACTTAGTTTTCTCTCAAAAATTTGCTTTTCCGCTGGAAATGACAAGCAGTATCACCTGACCTAAAGTTCTGATTATACAGTCAAGGAAACTGAAGCCCAGGGAGGTTGACTGGCTGGGTCGCGCCCCCTAGAGAGAGGGTGGTAGAGCAGACCCCAGGTCCACCTGACCCCACCTCTAGGGTCAGCGTCTCTTCACCACTGGCTGATGCTTCTCTCCCAGTGTGAACAGGAGAGGAAGGTACCAAGTAGGTCAGCTATACCATATTATCAGCTAACTACAAACGCTTTCAACTCTGCAGCTCCCTGTGTCATTTCCCCTCCCCAGGAGCAACGGCACTGGGCTCAGAGACACAGGCTCCGCTTGCTGCGGCGTCACTATTCCTCTGTGACCACTGGCACATCCTCTAGCTCCTCCATCTCCCAAGTGCACCACCCACCACATTCACACTTGTGTTGCTTATACAGCACAGACTATCCCTGGCAGGAGACAGAGAAACTGCTAATACTGGTGGCCTCTAGGGCAGGCGACCAGGTGCCCAGGGATCAGGAATGGGAGTGACTTCATTTCATACTCTCGTATATTCTGAATTTTGAAATACATGACTATACAGCCTACTAAAAACAGTACAGCAAAATTTAAAAATAAGTAATAACAAGCATATTTATTCATCTATCCTTCTCCCAAGTACTTTTCAAATTAAAAAGTTTAATGGGGGCCATCTGCCTGCACGGAGACCAAACCCGCCTCCAGACCTGCAGACTAGGAAGATGTCAGAAATGGTGAACCCGCTTGACTGGCATCAAAAAAAGATAACTCCTAGGTCTTAGATGTGCTTTTTCTAAATGAATTTAAGTGTGGGTTGGTAAGGAAAGCCAACTCTGAGATCCCAACTTTATGGAAAATAGTCACAAAGAGAGAAGCCTATTTTGGCAAGGATTCAAGCTCCTAGTTGTAAATAGCATGTTTCCATGCTCTAGCTCCAAACCCACAACAATCTTGTCTCCTGATATAAACAAACAAAGAAATGCTACTTGATACGTGAGCTCATTAATGAAGACTGTGTTCACCAACACCAAACTCCTTCAGAGAGGTCTTCAGGGTTCCTGGGGTGAGCACTTTTCAGTTTGAAAAGTACCCAAGTCTTAATTTGTAAAATGCATGCAAAAGCCAACTGCATACACAAAAATGCATTCCAGATCCACTTATGAACCACACTACTAGCTGTGGCACATTACTGGCTTGAACTGGGAAGTCCACCCACCCCATCCTTATCCCCTCCAATTCTTGTCTCTTCACATATTTGGGACCCTCTGGCAGAAACTCTGGGATGCACCTCTTGTGTTTTCTAGAGACTGCTATGGTTTCCTCCTCAACATACGGCTTTTGTGGAACACAGAATACTCCTATTGCTTTCACAGTGGCTCTTCTTCTAACGTGCCAAGTTTAGACATCTTCAGAATGCCCAGTTTATGATACTTTCATCTGAGGTTGGAAAAAGAAGGCTAAGGCTTTAAGTTTCAGAAATGAGAACCAGGCACCTTTGTCCCTCTGGCCTTCTGCTTGGCATATGCCAATCATCTGTCACTAATTTCTTCCTTTGCAGGTCAAACACTGCCTCTTCCAAGAAGTCTCACCTGACTACTCCCCCTTCTCCTGTGCTGCCCATTTTTGGTCCTCCCAAAGAACAGGTAATACTCTGTTCTTCATGCTCCTTCATAATTATTCACTTGCGTCTCTCTCACCCACCAGGCTGAGAGCACCTTTAAAATGGAGACTATACCTTATTCATCTTCTATCTCCAGTACTTGAACCTAGGAGCTGCTGGTGTTGAATCAACACTTGTTTGTTTCTAATTCATGTATGTAACACTTGGGCTGTGTCTCAAAGCACTGCAGACAAAAGCAACATCCAAACCTAACTATGTGAAGGACAATAATACATATTTGGGGACTAACGGGTACCACATAAGGTTGCTTATGCCACATAAGGTGGCATAAACAGTTTGTACTCAAATAGTAACCTAAAGGTTGTTGGTCTGAGCCCACCCAGCAGTGACAATGAAAGAAAGGCCTGGTGATCTGCTTCCATAAAGAGTACAGCCAAGACAACTATGGAGCAGTGTCACTCTGTAACACGTGGGGCTGCCACAAGTGAGAATCGACTCAATGGCAGCGGGCTGGGTTGGGTTGGGTTGGGTTTCGGTTGGGTACAACGTGGCTAGAGTGCAGTGTGAATGGGAGGAAGTAGGAGACAATGAGGCTGATACGGAAAACAGGATCAGAGAGTAAAGGGTTTCAGTCATGATGAAGAGTCTGGCTATTACTCCAAGCTGGGGGAGGGCAGGGTGCTGGTGGTCAGCCAGAGTTCCTCAAAAGAGGCACTGCTACCTTCGGGGGCAGTTCCTTGGATGTTACTATCCCGCCAGCCACTGCAGAACCTAAGTGTGTGTTGGTCCCCACTCTCCAAATCCTAATACTATCCTCCAGTCATTATGGCAATCCAAAACGTGCCTACACCCTCCCAAATATTTCCAAGCGTATATGACTCTGGCTTCTGTGGAGAGCTACTATGATTTTTTTTTAAGGCAGGTGCGTGACAGAATCAGTTTGTACTGGAACAAGCTAGAAAGACGAGCAATGAGAGGCAGGAAACGTAGTCCAGGAGGTGATTCCAACAGTCCCGGTGAGAAGCAGTCAGGTCTTGCATTAATGGAGGTGGTGGAGATGGCGTGGAGGCAAGGAATTCAAACAGTATGCACAGGCCGAGTCACGGGATCTGCTGATCAAGCAGCTATGGGCAGGTGGAGCATAAAATAAAAATGAATACAAGATAACCTTGCAGTTTTTAGCTTGCATAATAGGGTAGATGGAATCAAGAGAACACAGAAGGAAGAACTGGTTACGCATGCTGAAACAGTTATCTAGGAGAGGAAGTTTTGTGCTTGGTTGAAACTGGTTTAGAAGTTCCTGGTATAAACACATGAGAAAAAGTCATGAGGACAAGAGAGGGAAGCCTAGAGAACATGACAGCGAAAACGAGGAGCACAGGAACTCAGGATTCAACACGGAAAGGGGAGGCAGAGCGGAAGCCAGGCAGGGGAAGGAGGAGAGGGCACAGCGCAGGCAGAGGCAGCAGACTGGGTCTGGTTCTGAGGGACACGACCCTGCAGCCGACATTCCTGGAATTGCAGGTGTATGCAAACCTCCACTCCTCTGATAAGACCCAACTGCAGAATTCTAAGTGTTACGCAAGACAGGTATAACCCTGTTTTTACAAGACGCCCCATAAAGGACTGTAGAAAACACAAAGGGAGGACGACACTGACCACCTGCGCCACCAACTCTTCCTTTCCACACATCTCGTGACAAACAATGCAGTATGTCCCAGTTTCCCTGTGCACCACCGAAACCATCACTTTATCGTTAAATGGGTTCTAAGGCTCAGTGGATGCTCATGAGCAGGGAACCCCAAAAAAACCAAAACCCAGTACAGAACTGCCTAACAAACAAAAGCGGCTGTGCTATGCTCGTGGACTACAGAAATTTGAGCACTCTGAGTACCCAGGAGGAGACATCTGGTGGTCTGGCCACTACAGCCCATCCTCTTCCTCTCTGTAATGGTATCCTGATTTTCCTTAAGGATATCTCCAGCCCCATAAAGCCTGTGAGATGGAGATGGACCACAGCCTGTGTTCTAGGGCTGAGTCTTATTAGCTTAAGCCACTCAGGACATCCCTATCTCCTCACCCAGTCTCACCTACTACAGCCACTAGAGTACAACGGGCATGTTTAGGAAAGGGACTGTGACACAGCTCAGGTGAGAACAACCAGCGGGAGGAGGGTTCTGTCTGCCAGTGGTGTGGAAGAAGCTTTCTTATAAAGAAAATGATTGGAAAAGATCCTCTCTACTCCTGCTGGACAGGCACATGGAAGCTTGCAGTCCTTGGACGCTGCTGGGAGCCAACTTGCAACCACGAAGGGTACCCATCTTGGGACAAAGCAGACATTGAAAAAGACAGAAAGGTAAGAAGGGACGAAACTTTTGGGTTTCTGGTTACACCACTGAAATGTTAGACTGAGCCCTACCTCCAATCCACCCAACCACTGGACTTTTCAGTTACTGAGCTACTAAGTTACTTGGACTTTCCAAGTTGGTTTACGGTAGGCTTCCAGTTATTTCCATCAAAGGATTCCTAGCGATGTGTCCATTCTTTCATCAATGACAAATGAACTATGGAGTCTTCAAAAGCACCTGGATAAAATTCAATGGGAGCAGGGCTTTGCACTCAGTGTGATGAAGGAATGCAAAGGACAGCAGGTGTCAGGAACATAGTGGCGACTGGAGATACATATATTCGGTTAAATCTGCTGATGCTGACTGGAAGAAGCAAGGTAACCAACGGTGTGAAACAGTTTTGGAGATGCAGGGCCGCACTGTGTCACGTGTCTGATACTCACGTGTTTCCTCTCAACGTCAGTCCCATGCTGGCCCTGTAAGCAGCCCAGCAGGCGCTTGTGTGACTGGTGGCACATCGATCGCACCACGTCCAGGCGCCGCTCAATCTAACATAGGAGAGACAGAAGAGTCATTTGCAGGCCTCCAGGACAGACTCTGCCTCATCCTTATGTGGCAGGAAAGCATCCTGAAGGCTTATATAGCTCTTGGGCAAAAACGGAAATGGTTCCCACTCCCATACACCAGGGTTTCTCACTACAGACTCCCAGGCTGGGTACTTCTGAGTGGTGGACGCTGTCCTGCACATCACAGGATGTTTAGCATCTCTGGCTTCTGCCCTCTGGATGCCAGCAGCAATCCCTTCCCCTGTATCTAACAACCAGGAAAGTCTCCAGATACTACCAAATATCCCCTGGAGAGTAAAATCACCCCTGGCTGAGAACCACTGATCTCCCCCTTACACTAAGGTCTTTAGGTCTCGTCAAGGTTCACTCTACCTGCAGGGAGCGGAGTCAGTTTAACTACAACTTGCTCTCACACTGAGTGGTAGTGGGGAGCTTACACACTGCAGTGCCGGCAAGGCCGCCGGTCAAACGTGCAGAACTGCAGGGGAACCGTCCTGGCCCAGACCCACCGCCACGTGGGAAAAAACAGAGGACAACTTAGAAGCTCTCACTGCTCATGCAACGATGCAATGGAACCTTCTGCATAGGTAGACCAGACAGAAGACTCCAAAGAAATGTTCCAAAGTTCGACTCAGGTCACTATTTTCAAAATTACTCCTTTTGGAGAAGACTGCTGGGAGGATGAGACATGTATGGAGCAGAGACGAATAGCGTGTTGTCACCGGGCAGGGAGAGCAGTGAAGTAGAATATAGGTGGGCATGTAAATTTATATGGGAATGTACATTTTCACTCAGTCATAATAAAAAATATATATATATTCCTTTTGGATTTTTTGTTTGTTTGCTAATCTTTAAAGCAGAAGGGACAGTAAGCAGTAAGAAGCACTAACTTCAGGGACTCACATGTTACAATTAGTTTCCTAAAATACGATGCTGGGACAGAGCTGTTTATGGCAAAGAGAGCTGCTTTTTACAGGAAGGAATGCCAAAAATGTGTATTCTGATGACTCATTAAGAACAAGAGCAGGCCCTTGGGAATGCTTTCTATTTTAAAGAAAAATCAACAGAGTCAAAGCAGAATCCCTTTTGATCCCACAACATTTTCCCCAATGAGATGGTTTTATGCGCCTTCTAAGGGTCCTGACCACACCACGAGCTTCTCCTCAGCACCACCACCCACCAGGTCTCGGAGTGGCAGGCAAGCTCATATCTCCAAACAGATGCCAAGTCACTGTCCCAGGTCTTATAATGACCAGGTTTTAAAACATTAGAAAACTAATATATTCTTCATTTGCTTCAAGAACATAAAAAAAAATTAAATTTTACTTTGATTCCAAATTCGATTAAAATGTAAACTCCACAAGGACAAGGGCCTTGGTCTGTTTTGTTTTCTGTTTTATTCCATGTTATTCAGGGTCTGGTACATTAAAAAAAAAAGGTGTTCACAGGACATCTGTTGAAAGGAATGTACACAGGGAGTACCTGGGTAAGGTTCTAGAAAAGTTAACCGTCAATAAATCAGAGTTCTTGCCTTCCCGGGAGCTACAGCCTCCGGAGACAAATTCTATCCAACTAAAACAAAATGGAGCCTCTTGCAACCTGTTCTAACACAAATCTAAGGAAAAGAGCTAGAACAGGGGGCAAATCCAGAGAAGTTTCACACCAGAAGCAAAATAATCACAGGTAATAATAATAACAACAAATCGCTAATATCTGCCACCTCCTACTGCCAGATTCCCTTTCCAGTGTGCTACACACTGAGCTCACTGAGGCCCCTAACAACGGTGGGGCTGCATGCTGTTATGATCCTCATTTTAGAGATGTGGAAACTGAGGCACAGAGGGGGGAAATAAATCCCAAGGCCACACGGCTAGTCAGGGGCTGGGTCTCTGAATCGGGCAGCTGGGCACCAGTCCCTGCCCTTTTCACTAGCACTCTCATCCTTAACAGTTAAAAACACAGAAATCAAAGGTGGTGAGTATCTGTAGAAAATTATGGCAGACCTGAAGTGTTTGTACTATAATTCAGTAGCACATCTTATTATTTATGATTACCTAACAATCAACAGGGGTCTCTGGGCGGTGTAAATGGCCAATGCACCTGGTTGCTAACAAACAGGTGCCCTGGAAGCAAGGCCTGGGCAGCTGCTTCTGGAAAATCAGCCGCTGAAAACCTCAGAGAACACAGTTCTGCTCTGACACACATAGCAGTTGTCACGAGTCGGAATCAACTCGACAGTTTGTTTTTTAAAATAATAAAAAAGTTGTAACTTTAATCCATAATTTAAAAGTTATAAAATAAGGAGTTCCAGAAATTGACTTCAGACTTGTGGATATCTAGACCAAAAAAAAAAAAAAAACAAACCAGAGGGGACAGGTGCCACCTGAGTTCCAGAAGAACTCTGCCACCTGCACGTTCGCCTGGTCTTCATCTTAGGATTTCGAGGATGTGACAAGACAATGCCCATCACTGACGTGGGCTGTGGTGCTGGCATGACAAAGTCTAGTTCAGTTAAAACTAGTTTCCAAAGTCTGAAAATGAATTTGAAATATATGATAAAACAAACCAAGAAGGGCTTTTAAGAATGAACCTTAAAAACAAACTTGTTTCTTTGCAAAAATTTCTAGTCCTCAAAAAAAAGACAAAAAACTCAAATAAATGCAACAAATTTTATTAAAACATTCTAGCTGCAGGTTGTCATAACTTAGAAGGCTATTTTAGCACGGTAGGTAGAAAGAGCAATTGGGTAAGATTTGCCAGCTGTCTGTCTTCACAACAAGAGACAGAAAGTCACCTAAATCACCTTGGAGCAGACCTGTCCTTAAGGGATTCACCTGAGTAGACTGGCTCCACGTTATGCAAATAAAGGGCAGGTAGGTGAGGAAGCTCAACAGAAACTTTGGTGCCAGAAGACATTTTGCCCTTTCCTAAGTAGCTTGGTAAGTGTGGGGGGAGGGTGAAGTGATTTGCACACAGGGTCCAAAGCCTTCTGGGAGAAATTCCCAGTGGCCCCAAAGTCAGGGAAACCTGTTGAGAGGCCGACCTGGAGAGGCTGGGAAGTAGAACGGCCAGCGAACTGTGGTAGGAAACTTTCCTAGAGGAAGAGAAAAAAGCCTGGGCTGACGACTGGAGGTCACCCTGGGCCTCAGGGCAGTTCTGATAGATCTGCTTGTGGTCATGGGACCAGAAGCCCCTCAGGATTCAACCCGGCCCAGAGTCATACCCTGGAGAACAGCATGAGGGAGTGAGAAGCTGGAACCAGAGGTTAGAGCAGGCAGGGCCCTGGGCTCCAGCTGGCATGGTTCTGTCCCATCAAGGACATCATCACGGCAGCAGCCTGCCCAGGACGTGTGATCACGCCACAGTGCCAGAGGATAGGCCGGGTTGGCCAGGCCCTACCCCCAGCCCGCCCCGACACCTGGCACTGAAGAGTGATTGAAACAGCCCTATGTGAACTTCTTAACATGACACCAAAGTTTCAGATCTCTTTTTAAAAAATCCCCCTGCAACTCAATTGCTTTTCTTTCCTGCTCAAAACCATGCTAAGTCAATTTTATTGTTTTAGGCAAAAAAAAAAAAATTCCAAGCTTCAATTCTCACCTACGGGGCCCCTCTCCCCACTTTATGTCTTTAAACACAGTATTTTTAAAAGATAATTATTTTGTTACCTGTAACAGATCTTCACTGAGGACTTCTGTTTTCTCAGCTCTGTGGGAAAAATTTAAAGTTCAGAGTTATAAATCCAGAAATGAAAAAAAGCAACTCATGAAACAATTATCCTGGAGTTTAAACAAGAGACACAGAAATGAACAGCAACAAGGGGAGAAATTTCATCCATTTTTACGTCAGATGGCAATGTAAGCAAAACCAAAAGGGAGCAGTTTGCAGAGAATAGCACATGGCATCTGTAACAGTGGGTCTCAAATCTGAGCATGTGCAGAGGGGAAAGAGAGTGAGAGTGCCCATGATTTAAACTAGATTTCCAGGCCTCATCCTAAGAAATTCTACTTCCACAGGTCTGGAATGAGAGTCTGAATTTTTAACAAGTCCACCTCCAATCAGAATCCTACTGTAGAAAGCTCACAGACCACACTTTCAGAAAACACTGTTTCAGAGGTGCTCAAGCATCAGTTTTTAAAATTCCCATTGTCAAGTTCCACAGCCTTATGGAAGCAAGTTTGTGACAAATCAAGAAACATTATGCAATAACACAAATCTAGACCATCACACATAATAACAATAACTGAGTATCCCGTCATTTAGAGTCCTCAAATGGTACATACAGTTAACAAGCTTGGCTGCTAACCAAAAGGCTGGAGGTTCAAGTCTATCAGAGACACCTTGGAAGAAAGGCCTGGCAATCTACCTCCAAAAAAATCAACCACTGAAAACTCTACAGAGCGCAGTTTTACTTTGACACACATGGGGTCACCATAAGTCGGAATTGACTCAATGGCAGGTGGTTTTATTCTCTCCTTCAAATGTCTTCCCCTATCTTTATTTAAAAATAAAAAAGTACTTTCACAATCTTCTTTTTATGTTTTAAAACTACCACTAATAATTTCTCGAGCCTTCCCAAAAAACAATCAGCAGAAGAGTGTTCTAAACTTCTTGAATCTCAGCTGCCAGACACTGATGGATAACTTCTTCAGAAGACTTAAGTCTGCAGTTCAACAGCTGTATCGCTGCCATACATAGTAGACAGTGATTACAATCAAGGTGCCATTTTGGTCTTCCAGTTCAAATGTTGACTTAAATCAAGCCATTTAACTTCCTTAACAAATTCCCACTCAAATAAATTACAAAAGAAACAAGAAAAGAGTCGTTGCATCCGTAAACAAAGGAGAGGAAGGAGCATCAAATTAAGATATTGTGCAGAACTACAGAGGTCTACATGATCCTGCCATGAGCCAGTGCAAGAGAAAGAACAGCCTGTTAGGCCAGGAAGTAGACAAGACCCCCTAGAATGACCTCAGAACACTGCTCAGCTCAGAGCACTGCCAGCTGTGGGCACAGACAAGAAGTATCACGAGGCACATGTCCAGCCTACACTCTGGGTGATAGCACATTAGGTGAAGGCCGGGCACTGCCATACGAGATTCCACATGCCAGTCATCACAGCAGTGCCCCAGTTAAGTCAGAGGTACTTCCAGGAGCAGCCTACTCACTGGTTTCTGCAAGAAGCTGGAACTCTGATCTGGCTCAATATCTCCAAGATCCAGAGGAGATGAGGCCAAAACCTTGCTCCCAGAGGAGGCCATCGTCAGCCTTATGGACCAGTTCCATGAGCAGCAGGCCAAAATATGCCATCCAGTCCTGGCTTGGCATGCGTGGTGCCGGGCATTGCTGAAGTGCCAAACATGGGAAGTCACACCAGCTAGGGGAATGGAACAGGGCTCCAGATGACTATGAGATCAAGCAACTGGCCTCAAAAAGAAACCCTACAGTTAGCCCAGCAGGGCCCTTCTTGTCATGAGGCTTCCACAGCCTCACCACTGGCCCCTTCCATGCTTCTCACCAATAGCCACACCTCTCTTCTAGTAAATACCATCAATGGGTTCTGTAACTTTCTACTTTTCTTCTCTATTCAGGACCAAAATATGTGAACAGGGCCTTGTACAATCTCTAACAGAACCCAGCTGCCTGCTGAAATCTCTACAGATGTTGACTTCCATCTTAAGGACAAGTATACAGAAAAAAGTCCCAGGACCTATTAAAATAGTCCAAACTTCAAAAGAAGGAATTCAACCAACCTGAGAATCCAAATAAATATGACCACTTATGAAACAAAATTATGTACATTCTTGGTCAGTGACCTCACATTAGATAACTTGAACTTGAAAATAAAATCCATCCATCATCCATCAACCATCCAACCACCCAACCATCCACTGCGTTCTGGAGAGCCAGCTGTTAAAAATTTACCAGCATGGCTCTGCAATAGCTACAAAAAAAAAATACAGTAAATGAAAACGTAAAGCAAGCACTAACTTCAGGAAAAAAACACAGTCTGTCGGAAAGATAAACACTGCACACTGGTATTCTCAGCTGCAAATAACTATTCATAGTAATTCAAATATCAAAAATATAACCAGAAATTATAAATAATTATATTGGGAAAATGGGGGAGCAGAGGCAGAGGGGAAGATTATTACAATACTACATCCTGGCCTATCGTCAGAGAAAGTTCAAAGATCAACAAGGACCCAAAGGACAGCGGTTGATCCACGTTATTTACAAATATGGGTCTCAGTAAAAGAATAAACAGCTAACATTTCAAAACAGCTGTCTCTGGGGTAGAAGAATCTCATGGAGGGCAGGCAGAGAACCCCTGCATTTTGTGGCAAGTTTTCTACTATTATTTGACTGTTTCAAATTCTTTCAAACAGTAGACTAGTTACATACTGAAATAACATGCGTTCGAGAGTTTCAGGTGAAGTGCCTCTAAATGTGAAGGCATCAGTCCAACTGTCAATCTGTACAAAAGTATTACATACTTCGTATCTCCTCAGAGCATTCAAAACACTAGGAAAACACGTTTCTTTTTCTAAAATTAACAATTAGGACCATATGATTTAAATTTAGAAGTACTTCAAATAAAAAGGTATCTGGAGGCTGAATAATATACTCAAGATGTATGAAACTGTAGCTGTTTAAAAAGTTAAGTTTATCCTATGTCCACCTTTGGGGGTACTCTGTATGTAACACTGATAAAATTAATTTTAAAAAATCTTCTTAACCAGAAGCCCTGGTGGCACAGTGGTTAAGTGCTCAGGTTAACCAAAAGGCTGTTAGTTCTAAACCACCAGCTGCTCCCCAGGAGAAAAATGGGGCAATCTGCTTCCACAGCGATCTACAGCCTTTGAAACCTTGCCCCACAGGGTCAAAATGAGTGGGGATCAACTCAGTGGGAATGCACTGGTTTTGGATCTTCACTAAATTTTACAGTTCACTGAAATTATTTTTAAAAAATAAAACTATAACCACGAAAGCTGGCTCCCAAATGGCAAATCATGGCTACGGACTAGAACATACAAATTGGGTGTCTCCCTTACTCAGTGATTCCCACACTGGTCGGCGCCATCTCCACCTTCATTTTAGGGAACCACTGGAGTCCCCCCCCACCACTGTGGTCCACATGGCCTGTTCTCACCACTGTGACTGGTCCAAGTATCACCCTTTTCTGTGGAGTGCTCATCTTTACCAGAGGAGTGGCATTCTTACCTAACAGAAGCCCAGCCATTATTCAGCACACCCACCAAGATGCTCATTCAGAAAGGCAACCGGCATTTACATCACACCTTAGCAAGATGTTTGTGTTTACTGAGATGCATTATCATAGATCAGTTTCTGGGTTTGTTTTTTACTTAATGAAGCAAAGAGGGGAGCCTACAGACTGAATTTATCAAGCACCATAAAAAAAGACCAAAAAACAAAACAAAACAAAACTACCACAGTGGACAAAGTAACGCAATAATAAAAGTAGTATCTGCTAAACTGGGTGTTTTACATTGGACATTCTGCACTGCAGACCTCAACGTTTTGCACGGGACTGTTTTCTGCTTTGTCAGAGCCTCCTTTGTATCCAGCATTCGGTGCTTGAAAACACACCCGACTGTTTCCTGCCTAAGGCTGGGAAACAATACCAAGCAGGAAGGCGCTGCCCACTTGCCATGTTACTCTGGGACTTGTTTTTTCCTATGCAAGCCACTCACTCACAGGAGGCTTATATTAGGCAGAATTTTCACTTCGTGTATCTACTTTTTGGTAAAACACAAGAACTTTCTCCTCGTAACTCCCAAAGGCTAAAAGAAGCAGTGCTATGCAGGCCTTGATAGGGTCACCTCTGCCCTGGACCAGCTGCAGGAATGTTCGACATTTCAGCCTTGGCTCAGAGGCTGCCTCACTCAGCCCACTTAGGACGTGAAGGAAAAGCTGCAATGTTCCCAGCCTGAAACGGCTCATTTCACCAAAGACAGCACAATGCTCAAGCTAGGAGACAGCTCAAAGTAAAACTGCCAAATAGCTTGACAATTTCCATCTCTACTCAGGAATTGATTTCTGGAGGAGTTATTGTCACCTCTACCCTCAAATGTCAAATGCCACTATTGGGAAGCACCGTTTTGTTTCCTAGTATCTGGCTATTGCAATTCTAGACGCACAAATCTTCATAAAACAAGTTACCATGACACCCATGGGCTTTACAGCTGTGGAAAGAAATGCTCAAGTCATGCTGTCTATGGACACTGGGCCCTTTGGAGCACCACGCATCCACAGTACATCCTTCTAGACGACAACTTCCACAAACATTCCTACCTTGGTCATCACTTTTTTCCCAGGCTATACTTTGCACTTGCCTGCCACATTAGGTGTTTTAATAAATACACACTGAATTAATGAAGGAAAAATAAATGGCTATTACAGTGAAAAAAACTGAAAAGATCCTTCTATATTTCAAAAGAGGCAGCAAGAAGAAATACACTCAGTAACACTATATAAAAAAGCAGCTATGTATACGTGGAATTGTCTGTTACAGTACAACCCACAATGATCGAACAGAAAACATGATACTGCCTTTCAAAGTTAATCTTTTAAAATATATTGAAAAATGCAAAAAAAGTAAATGCATTTATAATACCAAAAATTAAAAAAATTTTATATTAAAAAGGGAATGACAGCCAACCCTCCGACCCAGAGGTAACCACTGTTACCAATTTGGTATGTATCCTTCCCAAGTGTGCTCTAAATTTAAACCAGTGGTTTTTGACTAGAGGTGATATTGCCCCCCAAAGGACATCCGGCAATGTCTGGAGACATTTTTGGTTGTCAAAATACGGTGCTGCTACGCTGTGAGTAGGGACTGGGGAATTCTGTTCACAGACCCTTAATGCACAGGACAGCACTTCCTCTCTCCAAATCAAGAATTTTCTGTTAGTTTCCTGTTGCTGCTGTTAACCAATCACCACAAACTCAGTGGCTTAAACCATACAAACGTATTATCTTGGCGTTCTGGAGGTCAGAAGTCCATGTGGGTATCACTGGACTGAAATCACGGTGTCAGCAGGGCTGCATTCCTTCCTGGCAGCTCCAGGGGAGAATCCCTCTCCTGCCCTTTTGCAGGTTCCACAAGCCATCCACATTCCTTGGCCCCCTTCCTGGATTTTCAAAGCCAGCAGTGTCGCATCTCTCTGGGCCTTTCTTCAACAGTCACAGCCTCCTCTGACTGATCTCCCTCTTTCAGTTTTAAGGGTTTGGGGCTGCTAACCAAAAGCTTGCAGGTTTGAGTCTATCGGGCCTGCAGACCGACTTCTGAAAAATCAGCCACTGAAAACTCAGAGCACAGCTCTACTCTGAGACTCACAGGGTCACCATGAGTTGGAACTGACTCAGTGGCAACTTAAGGGTAGTGATTAATTACATCAGGGCCACTTGGATAATCCAGGATGACCTCTTTTTCTGCTGACTGCCTCACTGTCATTGAGTTGATTTTGAGTCACAGCAGTTCTGTAGGTCAGAGCAGAACTGCTTTATAGGGTTCCCAAGGCTGTAATCTTGACAGAAACAAACTGTCACATCCTTCTCCTGCCAAGCATCTGGTGGGTTCAAACTGCTGACCTTTCGGTTAGCAGCAGAGTGCTTAACCATTGCACCACCAGGGCACCATTTCTCTTGGTTAGCACCCTGAATTCTATTCTCCAGCCATAGATCACTTTTGCCCCACAACCTAATGCAGACCCCACGCATCAACAATGCCAAGGTTGTGCCACCTGGATTTAAAGTGAGAATTTATACACACAAACATACATACAGGCTCATACGGGGAGGCATTTTGCCAGGTCAGGACACAGACGTACACTTCTCTTTTACTCGGTTTTTTATGGCTGCTCAGCAAACCATTATGTGAATATACTGTAGTTTACTCAAACAAGTTAAACATCATGGCATGAAATCAAGGAAATACAGCCCTAACCCTCCATCCTCCCGTAAATTTAATCAGACCGTGGACTGAAGACAGGTCAACAGTCTGTCAAATCCCCACACTGTAAATGGTTCTCCCGGGTTGCTGGGGCCCAGCTGGAGTCTTCCGAATAGCCAAGGGCAGTAGCTGTTACCCAATAGGTGCTTTCCTCCTATGCACCAGGCCCTGGACTGTACTGCGCACCTATTCTCTCGTGTACTTCGATTCTCACATGAACCCCAGGAGACAGGAACTACTGTTACTCCCATTTAACAGATGAGGAACCACAATGCCAGTAAGTGGGACTACAGGGTTCTCACCCCGGGTGCTTGACTATCCAATCCTGGACACTTAGTTTATCTGCACCAGGGCTCAGCAAACAATGGCCTACAAGCCAAATCTACCTCACTGACTGTTTCTGCATGGCCAGCAAGCCAAGAATAGTTTTTATTATTAAACAGGTGGGGGGGGGGAATCAAAAGCAGAACATGAAATGAAAATGTTAGTATCCATAGATTTTTTATTTTATTATTACTGTTGCTGAGAATATATACATCAGAACACACACCAATGCAACAATTTCTATATCAACAGTTCAGTGATAACTGATTATATTCTTCAAATTGTATATCCATTCTCACTCTCCTTTTCTGAATTGTTCCTCCTCTATTAATATAAAGTCACTGGCCCCAAGTTCCCATCTAATCTTTTGAACTACTGTTCAAATTAATCCCATGCAAACAGTCCTCAAAACAGTCTAACATGTGGGGAGGGGACAGAAAGAGTCCAATGCTCAAGGCACACATTCTTCACTAATTAAGCTAAACTATTTGGTTTAAGGTTTAGAGTTTATCTCAGGGCAATAAATGTAGTTTTAGAGATTCATCTAGCTTCCACGGCTTACAGAAAAGTTGAATTCCACATGACTTTAAAATTCTGTTCTTTGTTTTCCACCTTTTCATCAGGATTCTTCCACAGAATCTTTAATTAAAATGTAGAGTAATGGTAGGCAGGCACCATCCAGTTCTTCTGGTCTCCTGGCAAAGGAGGCAGTTGTTCATGGAGGCAATTAGTCACATTCCATTTCCTCCTCCTACTCCTGACCCTCCTTCCTCTGTTGCTCTAAGGGAATAAGAGACCAACTGTTGTTAACTTGGAGGGCCACTTGCAAACTTTCAGGATGCTAGGCACTCACTACACGACAAATTAGGAAGCAGGATAAAAACACTAAACACAGTATTAGGTCAATTAACTGGGATGTCCCATGAAACCATGATTGTAAACTTCCAAACCAATAAACCAAACCACAAGAGGTGTTTAGCTACACATCAGCAGCCTCAAGAGCCACTTTTTTTTTTCTTGGTAAATGTATATTAAACATTTATCAATCCGACTTCTTAAAAAAACAAACCAAACTCAGTGCCATAGAGTCCATTCCGACTCATAGCGACCCTACAGACAGAGAACTGCCCCACAGAGTTCCCAAGGAACACTTGGTGGAGTTGAACTGCTAACCTATTGGTTACCAGCCACAGCACTTCAGCACTATGTCACCACGGTTGCCAAAAGGTGTAAAATTTATCGGCATGAATTACATTCAGCTGTGTAACTCTTACCCTCAATCAATATATTTCCTTCTGAAACTATAAACCATAAATAAAGTTGTACTGAAACACAATCATGCTCTCATTTGTTTATGCCTTCTCTACGGCAGCTTTCTTGCTGCAGCGGCAGAGCTGAATATGAGAACCAATGACCCACAGAACTCAAACAAAAACACCAAACCAAGCCCACTGCCATCGAGTCGATTCTGACTACAGCTCAAAGTACCTACAGTCTGGCTCTTTAGAAAGTTGTCTGACCCTCACCCGTGATCATCATAGGGTGTGTGCGCTGCCCACCTCCTCAGCAGGCTTTTCCAAATCACTGTGAGGACTGGCATATCTCTTCTTAAGATACTCTGTCTCATGGTGAAGAAGCAGCTGCCAAACAATCCGGGGGTGGCTGACTTTGACAATGTAGTCCCAAGGCAGAGACACAGCCTGGTGCTAGCAACAGAAATAGGAAATAATGTCTCTCTTCCTCCTACCACCTCCCAGAAAACCTTGAAAAACTGTAACTACTGTTTTCTTTCTCTGATTGTTACATACAAACATATTTTAGGGCAAGATCTAAATCCTCTGTATCAGCAATTGGCAAACTTTTTCTGTAAAAGGGCTGGATAATATTTTAGGCTTGCAGGCCACACTGTCTCTGCTGCAGTTACTCTCTTCTGTGGAGGTCATGAAAAAGCAGCCGTTGTGTGACCGCACCGTAGACAATATACAGACGACGTGAGCCTGGATGCGGTCCAATAAAACTTTACAGATACAGGAATCAGAAACGCATATTATCGGAATTATTCACAAAATATAATTCTACTTTTAAGGATGTTTTTTCTCCCTAACCATTTAAAAATTTCAGAAGTATTCTGATCCTGAAGCTGCCACATTTGGTCTATAAGCCACAGTTTGTATAGTTAAGTACATTTCCCCATGAAATCCAGTCCTTTCTAATCCTTCAAAAATGCATATTTTTCTTACTCTGCAGGGTGATTTCTATACATTCCTAACTTGCACTTCAGTGTTTGAAATGTACTGGCTTTTTGAGATTTTGTTGACTGCTCTTTCTCAAAACTTCCAGCCAGCCGGGCCTTAAGAGCAGGATGCCAGCGTTCTGCCAACCAGGGCACAGTAACCAGGAATGGTAAATCTGTGACATGTGTGTCCGCAAGGAGTGCAAACAGTTAAGCACTCAACTTCTAACTGAAAGATTTGAAGTCTAAACCTACCCAGAGGAGCTGTGAAGAAAGGCCTGGCAGTCTACCCCATGGAGCAAGCACAGCTCTGGTCTACATGGGGACGCCACCAACCAGAATCGACTCAGTGGCCCACAGGTTTGGGTTTTTGTTTGTTGCAAAGGATCTGTGTTAGTTCCCAACACTAATCTCATATATCAATAGCTCCCTGCCGCCCCCACGACGGCAGTGTTGCTGTGTTTGGTTTTATAGCTTGAGACTAGAGACTCTAGTTCTGCTGTTGCTTTAAATTTACAAATTCACTCTGATACACCAATTTGAGTGAAAAAAGGGGAAAGAAGAGACTTTTCAGTAAACTGGTCTTAAATTCTAGTTACCTGAAAGTATCTGAATGCATCTTTGATGAGTATGAGAAACTATGAGTAATGTACTGAAGAATCTCAACAGTCTACCCAGGATAACAACATAAAACAGTGACTGTGCACCAGATCACTTGTATTCACAGTGTAACCGCAGTGACCAGACCCACAGCTAAATAGTGTGTGCCACTCTGCTGGGACACAGATTCTGTGCAACACTGTCATCTCCTGTTAAATGTGTGTTTAGAAAATCCAGGTAAGCTTTTGAGTTGAGTCAGACAGAAGCAGTGATCTTGATTTCAGGTCGCGCTGCAGGACTACTGAGCAAGTTTTCGCTGTTTTATCTCATTAGATTAGCTGTCTTTTGAAATTTCTGGAAAGGAATCTAAAATCCACTTAATTGGATTTTAAAAATAAAGTACCCTCTGGTACTTTTATAAATGAAACAATTTGTTACACATTCTAAAAGTAGTTTAAAAAGCCTTGAAGGCTTACACAAAACCAGAGGGATGGATGGTATTAGGAAAAAAAAATTCATACACAACACAATACTAAAAAGGGTCTTTGTGGCGGAGAGGATCAAACAGAAAACATTTTAGTAATAGTTCTGTTGCACCTAGGATCACTAGGAGTCAGAACTCCCCTGACAGCATGTAGCACCAATAAACGGGAGGCTACATCTAACAGTTCTATACTCTGAATTACTTCTCCAAATGACAGAACTGTTACAGTCTCCCTAATACAGATAACATTTTTTACTTCAGATGACAATTAAAAAACCCTTGTTAATCTTAACTTAATCTCCATAGCATCATTTCAATTCCAATCAATGACTAAAGTCGTTTAAAACAAAACGAGTTAGCGTCACTTTGTTCCTACACATGTAAGCTATCAACGCAGCTCTCTGTTTGGTCAGCTGGCTCTTGTCCCCTCTTCTGGCACCTGAAATGGGATCTACTTCTAACCCTGCTCTAACCATATAGTGAAGACTAAAGATCCATCAATAAGCCCCAGGCTTACGGCAGCGCTGGAAGGAATCCCCCACCTCACACTGTAACCCCCCCAAGCACACCTACAGGGATTTCCAAATCCCTCACTCCCCAACCTGCTCATGAATTTATGTTACCTACTGGGACTAGGAAGCACCGAGGTTCTGCAATGTCAAAATGTACTCCAAAAGCAAAAATACATGGAAAGTACTATGTGGAATCCTACAACACCGACAGTGCACATGTGGAGCTAAGACACACTGGTGGTAGTGAGGGGACACAGGGAGGTGATCCAGTTTACTGCCCAGCAATCAGGAGGCCAGGAGGAGCAGAACAGCCACCAGAAATCTGAGGGAACGCGCCAGAGGCAAGGCCACACAAAGCCAAGCGCTCAGCTCTCCCACACCTCGCCTCTGACTCAGTGTGAGGCTGCCGGCACGCAACGCTGCACCTGAAGACAGGTTGTGCAGGCCTTCTTGCAAGCGTTTCTTCCTAAGTCAGCAGATCTGGACTTTGAGAAGCACATTCTCACAGAAAGGAGGTCATAAATGATCATTAGGTCTCAGTTCAACTTACTAGTGAGCACCTGTTTAGCTCACGGCTTAATGAGAATATAGTCCTACTGATTTTTCTGGGCTACTCTGAACCCAGGGAAAGGCAGTTTACAAAAAAAAAAGAAGAAGAGGTGCTAGTTCTCAACATACGACAGTCCTGGAGGATTTAAAAACAATGCATCACCGAAGCCACAGTAAAATACATAAGATATATTTTTTAAGTTAAAAAGAACATGCAGTGGATTATAGTTATATGAATAACCAGAAAAGGCAAATCTGTAGACAGAAAACACACTGGTGGTTGGCTGAGGGTGGGATGAGAATGGGGATTAATTATAAAAGGGCACAGAGGATTTTGCTAGAATAATGAAAACGCTCTAAAATTGAATCATGGTTATTAACTCCATAAATCTACTAAAAATCAGTTGTGTACTTAAAACTGGTAAATACTTCAATTAAAACAACAACAACAATAATCGCTGCCATCAACTCTGACTCACGGTGACCCCCTGAGTCAAGAAAGTTGTTTCAGAAATAATAAAACAGATGTGTGCACCCCAACCCAGATACATATATCAGAATCTCTGTGGGTAAAATCTAGGCATTTTTTTTTTTTAAATCTGCACAGCTGATTCCAACATACAGCTAGGACTGACAACAGCTGGGTGAGGGCGTGCAGGGGACCCAAGGCTGGTGGAGCACCTACCAGGACAGGCAGAAAGGGGCGCCGGCAGCAACAGGTAGGAAGCAGCAAAGACAGGCTAACAGGTTTCCGTGATCTCCGGCCAGGCCACCTATAATGAGGTTTGACGTACACCGTCCACAACGGGGTTTACTTTCCCGCCTCTGCAGGCAGTTAGCTGAGTGCTGAGACAATGGATGCCCAAACCCAACCCACTGCCATCGAGCCAATTCCAACTCACAGCGATCTGAGTCGATTCCAACCCTATAGGTCAGAGTAGAACTGCCCCATCGAGTTTTCAGGGAGCATCTGGCGGTTCCGAGCTGGCAACCTTTTGGTTAGTAGATGCAGCACTTAACCTGCTATGCCACCAGGGTTTCTGGGATGATGGCTACCAGGCTCTGAGTCTCACTTTAGGAAAGGACAGTGTGATGCAGTTCTATGGTGGGGGCTGAGAGGGCTCTGGAGTCTGACAGTCCTTTGGTAACTGCTACAGTCAGTCTGTTTCTTCAACTGCAAAAACAGGAATATCCACAACTGTAACATGGGCATAACAACCGCTCTCCTGCCTCGGCTGCTGAGGAGTTCCTGGGGGCTACAGCAGTTAATGCCCTTGCTGCTGACCCAAAGGTTGGTGGTTTAAGTCCACCCAGACACCTCAGAAGCCTAGCAACCTACTTCAAAAAAAATAAAAATCAGCGACTGAAAATCCTATGGAGCAAAATTCTACCGACACACACAGGTTGCTGTGAGTCAGAATTCACTCGATGGCAACTGGTTTCAGTGGTTGTTTAAAACCACCATTTTCTCTATCACATTAACCATGGCCCTGGGCACCGAGTGAGGGCCCCTGGGTGTCAGGTGCTCTGAGAATTACGTGGGCCACTCTACTCAACAAATAATACCAACCTCCCGGTAAGGCTAAGCAGTAAGTCATATCTAAGAATGACCTTTCTGCAGTTACCAAGCTGTGTTAGCTTCTCCCTGGAAGTTACTGTTGAGCCCTGATCACACGAACCAAAACGTTGTTTAACTTCCAGCACTGATGGGTCGGCTGTTCAGTAAAAACAAAGGGCTGGTTGTAAAAACACTGCATGGCATGCAGGCTTCCAGAGAGAATCACAGGCACACAATAAACAGAAACTTAGAGAATAGGTGGTGAGTTAGCAAAACCCTTCATCAAAGGATCAGCGCGTCTCAAGGTGCTGCCCCTCACACTGCTGTCAATGAGGCTGCAAAAATGTCCAGGCCAGCAGCTCTCAGCGTGCGTTCAGGGAGAGGGTGACACAATGCCCCAACTGTAACCCATCACAGGATGTCCCCACTACGAGATATCTGCATCTCTGATGAGCTAGTACTAACCCAGCTCTCACCAAATGTCAAGAAGAAAGACGGGAGGTGAGACACAGTTTCCACTCTTGAGGAGACAGAAAAGTTAACAACCCACCTGGTACGAGGTTTCACAGGGAAGCAGTCTAGGCAGGCCCCAGTCCAGACAGGCCACTGATGAATGTCGTGGGAGCAGACTGCATTGGCAGGGCACAGTCTGTGGGCAAGGACTGAAGACACAGGCTTTGCCTGCTACTGAACCAGGGCCAGCGGGAGCCATTGAGGGCTTCCCAACAGTGGAGCCACGTCCGATTCGGGGCTTCAGACTACTGAGTGCGGGACTGATCCCATGGAGGTAGGGGGAACACCTAGAGGGCCTCTGCAGTTACCAGATGAGGGGCAAGAACACAGACCAGGAGCCCTAATAGTCCGATTCTGGCTACTGACATGCAGCTTTCTCGCAGCGATTTTACTGAGGCATAGTTCACATATTACACAATTCACCCATTTGAAGTGTACAACTCAGTGCTGCTTGTGTTTTGTTTTAGTATATTCAACACAACAGGCAATTCTACAGGGCAGGTAGTTATTTGAACAGCAACAGTATGGCAGAAAGGAACTCTGGCAGTGCAGCGGTTAAAGCACTCAGCAGCTAACCCAAAGGTTGGTGGCTGGAACTCGCCAGCTACTCCAGCGGAGACGGCCGTGGCAGCCTGCTTCCGCGAAGATTTAGAGTGTGGAAATCCCGTGGGGCGGTCTGCCTCAGTCCTGCGGGGTCGGTGTGAGTCGGGACTGACTTGACAGCAGTGGAGAAAAAAAGGCTGAGGAGCATCACTGAATACAAACGAAATATTTCAAAAAGTACAAGAGAGTGATACAAGTGGTGTGTGTATTTTATGGCTTAATATATATATATATATATATAAAGCTGTCCTACTGGTTTCTTTCTACAAGGGGGAAGCAGGGGTGGAGAGGTGGGAACAAGTGTTGGGTGAGTGGATACTGGAAGCAAAGAGTGAAAAAGAAAGAGTGCTGTTACAGGGTGAGGAGAGCAGACAGTTGCAGAGAGGCAGGTTTTATATGGAAAACTGAATTGTAAACTTCATCACAAGACAAAAACATGACATACATAGCTCTCTCTGTTCAAGTACTACATCAAACACAGTAACTAGACTCATGAGATACAACATACTTAATCAAAAGAGCTTACCATTGTTGTAACATTAAATTTCAGTACTAAATTGAAGAGGAAAATAGTTAATACTTTCATTCGCACATTCTTGTCTTTTATCAAAGTACTTTCACATGTTATATCATCTTTGCTCTTATAGGGCAACTTCATTTTTCCATAGTGAAGAAAACTAGATATAATCTCTCTATTTCATGGGTGTGAAAACCCAAGGCAAAAACCCATTAAATGAATTACACCATTTGAATCCAAGACTTTGAACCTTGAGAGAGAGTGATCTCACACTAACTGACTAAAGCTGGGTTTCTCTTAATTTTCAAGCTACATTCTGGTCCTTGCTCTACCACAAACTGACCACATGATTTAAAAATATGTCCTTTAACCTATCTGCATCTTGGTTTATCTGTATTTGTGTCAACAATCTCACACAATTTTCAGCAGACTGCTATGCAGTGGTTAAAGCGAGTGACTGACTGTCAACTGAAAGACTGGTGGTCTGAAACCACCAGCAGCCCTGTGGGGGGAGAAAGACGCAGCAGTCACCTTCCAGAGCCACTTACAGCCTTGGAGACCCAACGGGCCTGCAGTGAGTCGGAATCGACTCAACAGCAGTGAGTTTAGTTACAATAACACAGAAAACGAGAGACCACCATGAAACATTCAAAACAGCTTTGCAAATGTACGAATGTATCTCTGTAAGTAATAATAAATGTCAGGTGTTTTTCAGAAGGGATTAGGGCCAACAATTTAGCTAAGTGCAGCTCCTCTAGATTTCTACAGCTAGTACACATCCCGAATGCCACCCAGGAAGTCTCATGATTAGCTTGGTGCACAAAATGAAGGGAAAAAATATCTACCTGGAGACAGGGGTGGTGCTGCTTTTGAGGGGAGACAGATGGATTCTGGGTGGGAACACCGTAAACAGTCACTCCCCCTTTTCTAAAAGTCAGAGAAAAGAATGTTCCAACAACACGGTCTGACTGATGAAAGGACACCTGGGATAACTCAAAAAGAAAACTTCTTTTTTAAAATGAGGCTTTTTCTCAAAAGCCTATCCAGAATAATAAAATGTTAACACAGACGAGACATGCAGCCTTTCAGTGAATTCAACCACGACCAGTGTCATGCATACTTTGCCACTCTATCCTTTTTATTCGCTCTGTCACTGAGCAAATATTTGATGGGTTTCCTTCCACGAGCCATCATGAGTAAGACAGATGTGGTCACTGCCCGAACACAGCTAAAGCGCTATCAAGGAACCAGGCTGATGAATGCTGTGACAAGGACGCACACGGTCTTCCTGGTCACTGTCATCATTGTCAGGCGTCCACAAGCTGTTTCTAACTCACAGCCACATCAGGTGACACAGCAGAACTGTCCCATACGAATTTCTTGCCTATACATCTTTACAGAAGCAAATTACCAAATCTTATTCCGTCAACCTTTTGGTTAACAGCCAAGCACTGAGCCACTATACCACTAGGGCTCAACGGCAATGCGCTTGGTTTTGGTGATGCAGTTAAGTGCTCAGCTGCTGGAACTATGGTCTTAGGAAACGTCTAGCTCCATTAGCATACCAATCCATAAAGAAAATGTTCTACACTCTAATATCTTGGGTCTTAAAAGCTTGTGAGGGCCATCTAAGATGTTCCACTGGTCTCAAGTTGTTTAGATCAAGGGAGAAATCAAAACCAAAGACGTTAAGTGAAAGATTAGTCAAAGGACGAATGGACCATGAAGTACTATACAACCTCTACCAGAGTGAGTCCAGCATGACCCAATGGTACCCGGCTACCACCACCAAACGCTCTGACAGGGATCACAACAGAGTGTGCTGGACAGAACTAGAGGTAACTGTAGAACAAAATTCTACCTTTAAAAGAAAAAGCAGATTTGGTGATCTGATAGAGACTACAGAAACCCCAAGAATAAGGCCCGCAGACACCCTTTCAGCTCAGCAGTTAAGTCATAACTGAGGTTTACCCTTCAGCCAAAGATTAGACAGGTCCATAAAACACAACGAGAATAAATGCAGACACCAGGGGCAAGGACAAGAGGGGACAGGAGGGGACAGGGAAGCTGGCACTGAGGAAGCCATGGTGGAGAAAAGGGAGAGTGCTGACATATTGTGGGCTTGGCAACAAATGTCACAAAACAACGTAGGTGTTAGTTGTTTAACGAGAAGCAAGTCTGCTCTGTAAATCTTCACCTAAAGCACAATAATTTAAAAAAAAAAGGAGGAGGGGACCGGCTGTTAACCAAACGGTCAGCAGTTCACATTCACCAGCTGCTCCTTGGAAACCCTATACTCTGTCCTATAGGAGTTATTATGCGTCAGAATCAACTCAAAAACAGTGAGTATGTAGGTCTAATATACTGAAGGATCTAGTGGAAAAGGTGGACAAAATATATGAGCAGATGAGATTATAGGAGAAATGTGGAAAATTAAATTACCAAAATAAAACTCCAAAAGAGAAAAACATAGGAAAAAACGGAACACAGTACACAAGATCCAGGAACTATCAGCCTACCACACATGTAATTAGAGTCCCAGAGAGAACATGGGCAAAATAAACATTTAAAAAGACAATGGCTGAGAATTTTCCAAAATTAATTAAAGTTATCAGCTCATAGATCCAAGAAGCTCAGAGAATGCCAAAGAGAATAAATAAAAACACACCTAAAAACGTCAAGGTCAAACTGTTGACAACAAAACAAAAAGAGAAAATCTTGAAAGCAGAGGAGGGGAAAAGGGCACTTTATACAGAGGAGAACAACCCCATGAATGACAGCTGACATCATCAGAAACACTAAAATCAGATGACAGACAGCAGAATAACATTTTAAAGTGCTGAAAGAAAACAATGTCAACCAACAATTCTACAACCAAAAACATTATTCTTCAAAAATGAAGGTAAAGTTGGGGAAAAAGGAATCACGAGTTACTGCTTCAGAAGTGCTGAGAAACTGGCACATTCTATTATATTTGGCTACAACAAAATGATTTTTTAAAAAAAGGTACAATAAAGAACTCTTAGAGACAAAGGCTGCAATGAATTCACCACCAGAAGACTGTCCTGTAATACCACGGTAGACACGAAGAGGAGAGGGCCAGAAGTGAGCAGATGGCATCTGCACTGAACCAGCGTGGGGTGTGGAAGCCTCCTAAGGAAGGATGGCAAGCAGCCTCCACGCCGAATCTGGGCAGTTACAGCTGTCTGCAGCCCTGGTCAAATGCGGCTGCACTGAGACTCCCTGAAAAAGAGGACTAGACAGGCAACGAAAGAGGAGAGTGGCGAAAAGACGTACCAGTCATTCTAACTAGCGATACTGCTGCCCCAAGCTAAGCGTGATTCCTGGCGTCACAACTTAAGTTCCACTGTGCAGGCACATCAGGCACAAACCACAACAAAGTGGTAGAGACTTCATCTACTTTCTAAGAAAGTATTAGTATAATTTACCATGAAGAAGACTGCCAATTTTCAACTCTCGGTCTCTAACTTCTTACAGTCTCTGAGGTCTCGGGTGACAAAGGAGAAGTTGTGGCTGCAAGTCTGCCACCTTCTTGAGAGTGAACATACCTCGGCCTTGGCACTACTGACATTTTGGCCCAGGCAACTCTCTCTGCGGGAGCTGTCCTAAGCACTGCAGAATGTATACCAGCAGCCCTGGCTTCTACCCACAACATGCCAGTGGCACTGCCCTCTCTGCCCTTCAGCAGTGATAGCCAAAAATGTCTATAAATAATGCCAAATGATCCCCTTGGCAGGGGGAGGCAAAGTTATCCACAGTTGAGAACCACTGAGTTAATAGCAAAAATCATCACGGCTGCCAGGGAGAAAGGGTCTTTGGATAGCAGCAGGCAAAAAGGTAGCAGCTTTTCTGTGTGAGAATCTATATAACTTATTCACAATAGTGGGTGGGGGGCTGATTATTGTTTCATCAGCAACATTTCTATAAATCTGGGGAGTCCTATATCCTAGACAATGAAAGAACAGAGAAGTCTGCTTTAGCTCACTTATACAGACTTTTTTTTTTTTAAATCTCTTGTGCGACATTTTCTAAATGGGTTACAGTTATTTTTAATGTCCAAGAGCTCTGCATCTTTTTCTTATGTTGTTCTTAGGTGCCATCAAGTCCATTACAACTCATAGTGATCATATGAACAACAGGAGAAAACACTGTCAGGTGTCTTTTTCTTATAGCCTGCTTTAAAAATAAATAAATAAATAAAAAAGAACAAACAAATGAGAGAGAGAGAGAGAAAGAGAAAGAGGAAAAGGAAGGGGAGGGAGGGAGGAAGAAAGGATGTGATATCTCTTCTGGGGGTAAATACACTTATTTTACTTTTTTTCTGACATCTTATTGTCCTGCCTTGGACAAACGAACAAAGAAAATTGCACATCTTTGGTTACCTGCAGAGTTACTTCTTAGTAAGTCGCCTGGGACTTTTTATGAATGGCTTTTGGTATCACAGGAAACCTTTGTAGTTAAATGGTACAGCTGCTAAACAAAAGGCTGGCAGTTCAAATACCACCAAGCACTTCTTGGAAAGTCTATGGAGCAGTTCTACTCTGACCTAGAGGGTCACCAGGAGTTGGAATCAACTGGACAGCCATGGGTATTTTTGGTTTGGTATCATACTCACTGAAACTCTGGTGGCATAGCGGTTCAGTGCTACATCTGTTAATTAAAGGGTCAGCACTTTGAATCCTCCAGACACTCCTTAGAAGCCCTATGGGGCTGTTCTACTCTGTCTATAGTGTCACTAAGAGTCAGAACTGACTTGACAGCAGTGGGGTTTGGGGATCAGACTTTCAATTTCCAAGAATTAAAAGTATACACATATCATTTCTAACACTGTGAAGGATTTTAATGGAGAAGAAATAAATACATGTATTTAGGCAACCACCTTAAACTACAATGTCTTCCATAATATCATAAGTTCCTCTCCTATCAAATAATTTTCCTACCATGGATAAGTTCAGGAACCTACTGGTGAAAACCACAGTTCAATGTGTTATGCTACAACATAATGTTATGATACTTGTATTCCTAAGAATTTACCAAAAAAAATCAAATTATAAAAGCAACTGATTCAATAGCAGAGGGAGTGGTCAATGGACAGAGTATGTAAACTAGCAAAAAAATCGCTCTCGTATTACTGGGCAAATCTAACATTTCATTATATTTGGGTGTTGTCCAAACAGGATACTGATCTTTCTTATCAACACAAGCACTTCCATTGGAGAGAACATCTTTACCACTATGATTGTGGCAGCAGAATAGAAAAACACTCATAAAAGTGTTACTTCCCTGTGGGTGAGTGAAATGGCTAAGAATCAGAGTCCAGAACAAGTCTGTTGAGGGCAAAAGCCCAGTCCACCACCTAAGAGTTGTGTAACTCTAGGCAGATTACTTAACTTCCATTTCCTCATCTGTGAAAAAGGAGATAACAAAAGTAACTTAAAGAGTTGTAAGGATTAAAAGAGAGAATACATGCAAAGTGCTAACTCACAGTGTGGACTATCAGGGTTCTCTCCAGCTAACCCTGCTTACTGTTTCAACTGTATTCAACTAGTCCAGAGAGACTGAGATCACACACCTGGGATTCCAAACAAGTGGTGAATAATAAATCCCACTGCACACACCAACTGCGCCCTGTAGAAGTCTCGGCATCCCTTCCCTGGTCAGTGCAGAACCAGCTGTTCCACACCACCTTCTCTATCACATTCCCACCCACCTAGGCCTACGTCAGCAAGTACCAGCGCTTTCTCTATTTCTTAGGTCCAATAATCCATTGGAACAACTCACAAACAACAGGGAAGTGACTACCTTTAATTTAGCAGGAAAAGGGATACAAACACATAGAGTGAGGTTGGGGTCTCAGCACAAACCTTCCATATTCCCAGGGGATGCACTTACCCTCCCCAAAACTCTTAGCATCCAGGAAGCTCACCTTAGCCTCTGTCTTCCAAGACCTTTTATTGGCCTCACCACCTTAGATTACATCATGCCTCTGTGAGGCCTTATTGGCATCAAGCTCCCAGGTGATCCCTCGTCAGCTGGTCAGCCCCAACTCACTGGCCTCGGGTTTGGTCTAGCTTTCAAGGACCAGGACCAAAAGCCAGATTATCCACTGCAAGGGGATTCCACACCTCACACAGAGAAAACTCAAAAAATGTTTTGGTGGTTGGTAACAGCTAAGTGGTTAACAGTATGGACTCCAGAGATAGACCTACTAGCTCTGTGACCTCAGATAAATTATTTAAGCTCACTGTTCCCCTGTTTTCTCACCTGTAAAGAAAGGATAAAAGCCCTACCGACATCATAGGTTTTTGCTGTTGTTAGTGACCATCAACTTATGGCCACCCCATACACAACTGAGCAAAACAATGCCAGGTCCCGCTGATCAGCTGTGGCTCAGATCATTCCAATCTGTAGGGTTTTCAATGGCTGATTTTCAAAGGCAGACCTCCAGGCCTTTCTTCCTAGTCCACCTTGGTTCAGAAGCTCTGCATAAACCTGTTCTGGATCACCATGGCAAGCAAGCTACACGAACAGACGGTCAGCAGTCAAACTTGGGTCTCCATGGACGCAAGATTCTATCACTGAACCTAAATGTGTCAGTACATGCTGAGCACCCAGCATAATAGAGGCAGCATCCCATAAACACTAGCTACCATTATTAGAATTACTTTCTGGAAGGTTCTCTCTGGATAACAGTGTGGAAGATACACAAGAGGTAAGAAATACCGAAGGACAGAAAAACTAAACAGAAGAATATAAAGAGATCCAACAATGTGAAATCCAAGTGAGAAAGCATGCAGAGCCACACTATAGCCACAGGAATGGAAAGGAAAAGACCGATAGATATGACAAAAGTGTACAGGACTTAGTGACTCAGGTGCTTTAGGACAGAAGGAAGAGCTCCAAGATCACCAAGTTTCTGTCTTGAGTGACAGACTGGATAATAAAGATCAAAAACCAAATGCACTGCCATCGAGTCGATTCCCACTCATAGTGACCCTACAGATCAGAGCATAACTTTCCCACAGAGTTTCCAAGGAACACCTGGCAGATTTAAAGTGCTGACCTTCTGGTTAGTGCCCTTGAACTAGTGAGAAAATTGAGGAGTTGATGGCACGATTAATGAGGTCAGCTCTAGCAACACAGAGTTTCACAGATCTGCTGAACATTCAGGTGAATGTCCAGTGGCATTTCTACTGCATAGTTCTGAAGCACAGTTGAGGATTCTGGAAGGAAATCCAGATCCTGCCGTTAAGCATCAGCAGCAAGCATGGCACTGGGCAATTCACTCATGGCAAGAATACAGATTCTGCTGAGAAGGCGGAGGCAAACGACAGAAGCCTGGGAACACTTCTAGTGAAGGGATGGGCAATAGCAGAGCCAAAGAAGGGAGCAGAAGGGAGCAGAAGAGGGATGCCCAGAGACAGTTTAAGGAAGCATGAGGACAAGGGTGTCACTGAAGCAGTGGCTTGGAGCTAGTTCAACACGCAAATGTAGCAAAGAGGTTAGGACGAGCAGACAGGTCTGAGGAGGATGGTCACATACAGGGCACTGAGGAGAGAGGCAGCCCTAAGGGGAAAGCCAAGAAAAACCTGAACATGGATAGCTGCCGAGAAGAAAGAACTCGCAGAAAGACAGAGGTAGAGGAAGGGGAAGGTCAACAATGCCAAGTCCCCGGGAAGTGGCCCAGGTGGAGGGACTGGCCTTAGACAGAGGGCTGTGTTGCTATTATTTTCCATGGACGAGGCAAATGGAAAATAATATTGAGCATGAGGCTGATGAATCTAAGGGTAACAGGCTGCGAAATGATGGCAGCATCCAACTTTCTCTGGAAACCAGGAGGCAGGTCATCCAAGGAGAGTGGCAGGGTGGAGTAGGCTGGAGAAAAGTGAAAGTTTGGCAAAACCCCTTAGGAAAAAGGGGTAAGAAATACAGACAGAGATTGGAGGGCAGTGTTAAAAGCCCAGCGGGGCTTGCAGACCATAAAGTTTTGGCAGCACTAACCTGCACAAAAGGAGCCCTGGTAATGCAGTGGTGAAGTACTCAGCTGCTAAACAAAAGGTCAGGCAGCGGTCTGAAGGCACCAGCTGCTCCATGGGACAGAGGGATGGCAATCTGCTTCTTAAAAGATTTACAGCCTTGGAAACACGATGGAGCAGTTTGACTATGCCCTATATGACAGGTATGAGTCAGAATTGACTCAACAACCATAGGGTATAACCTGCACAGTTGGGTGATCTTCCCGGGCCACACCTTGAATCCTAGGTCCACAGTCAAGAAGCCAAAGGGATACATGAGTCAAATTCTGCAAAGCAGGTGAGAAAGATCAGATGGATAGAGTTGTGAGAGTCACTTTAAAATGTGACTAATGTGATGGATTTAGGTCAGAAAAGGAAGGGGGACTTAAAAAAAGGCAAGTGGACACATTGAGGAACGAGGAATCTGAAAGGATAAGAGACTACAGTGAAATGCGAGACAAGAGGTTAGGGCTATGATTTTCGAAGGGCTTCTTGACACAAACTGGTACATTTCTTTCCGAATGAGTATGCCAGAGCCTTTCTTGACACTCCCTCAAAAGCAGCAGAAAAGTATTATCGATTGTTTTTGATCTCCGCCAATTTGGTGAAGTGAAAAGTGTAGCCTCAAAGCTCTGTGTGTCTTCGATGACCTGCAATCTGGAAAATATTCTCACGTATTTACTGGCCATCTGCAGTCCATCTGTGAACTTTCTGTTCATGACAATTGCTCAGGACTTGAGCAGAGCTCTTTAAATTGATTGATAAGAGAGCTTTATAGATTAAGGATATTACCCTTCTGTCACAATACTGTAGTTTTTTCCCCCAATGAGTGATTTGTCATCATTTTAATTATGATCTTTGATAATTTTATGGTGAAATCTACAGGTTTTATTTATATTGTTCTTTCTCTGTATTTTCATGCTAAGGTACATGGTACTTTCCACGATAAACTCAATTTTCTATTTATTTTTACATAAAACTCTTAATCCACTTGGAATTTATTTTGGCATATAACGGTGAGGTCAAGTCTAACCTATTTTTTCCAACTCTAATCTGTTGTCTCATACCATGTCCTCTACGACTCATGTGCCTCCTTATTACATGCCAACTTCTTAAGCATACCAGGGCTTGCTTCTGGATTATCACTGCACAGAATCAGAAGCCCTGTTTCACAAGTAAGGAGATACAAGTGGAAGGCTGATTCATCCAAGGTCAGAGAGCTAGTGAGCAGCCCAGACAGGGCCTCAGCTCCTCAGATTCAAGGCCAGTATACTGTTTATTACAGCCACTTAAATTCCCTCAAGGTTCTGCAACTATTCCTAAGGTTTTCACCAGCTATTCTTTTCAGAAGTAGACTGCTGGATCCTTCTTCCTAGTCTGTCTTAGTCCAGCAGCTCAGCTGATATCTGTCAACCATGGATGACCCTGCTGGTATCTGAATACCAGTGGTATAACAAGCCCCCACAGTACAACAAACTGACAGACAAATCACTTTTGTTTCAGTTTCCATCTAAATATTTGAAAGCATAACTGAATTAATCACCCCCCCAAAACTGATTCAATTATTAAAGCAACATAATCTGATGTGATCACCAAATTTCATCATTGCAAGAACCGCTTTCCCGCTTTTGGAGGGGAAGCTCTCATTTAGAACTAATTTAAAAAAAAAAAACGAGAAACCAAAACCAGTTGCCACCAAGTCAATCCTGAATCATAGCAACCATAAAAGACAAAGCTGAACTACCCCATGGGTTCCCAAGGGGTACTCAGTGGATTCAAACTGTCAACCTTTGGTTAGCAGCCACAGCTCTTATCCACTACATCACAGGGTTCCCTTAGAACTAATACCAAACCAAAAAACCCACTGCCATCAAGCTGATGCCAACTCACAGCATCACTATGAGGCAGAGTCAACTGGATGGCAACTAACAGCTCTAACTCATAGTGACCCTGGGTCACCAACTGGTTCTGACTCGTGGTGACCCCCTGTGCATCAGCACAGAACTGTGTTAGCTAGGACTTCAATGAGTGATTTTTTTGGAAAGCAGATTGCCAGGTCTTTCTTCTGAGGTGTCTCTGGGTGGACAAGACGGCTAACCTTCCGGTTAGTGGCCGAACACCTTAACTATGTGTACCAGTTAGGGCCCCCATTTAGAACTTTTCACTGTAAGTTGCTGAGGAGTCCATTCTGACTCATGGCAACTCCATGTGTGCAGAGTACAACTGCTCCCTAGGGTTTTCAAGGCAGTGATCCCCTGAGAAACAGACTGCCAGGCCTGTCTTTTGAGGTGCCCCTGGGTGGGTCTGCACCTCCAACCTTTCAGCCAGTAGCTGAGCACTTAACCATGTGTGCTACCCGGGACTTCCCTCACTTAGAATTAAAGTGTATGATCTGGCATCTAGAAATACACACATACCAGTAGGCAGCTGAGATGCACACCTGTAAAAACAACTTTCCTCTAGAGACCAGTTCACATCAGGGGACTGTAGCCGAGCGCTTTCTGGATAACCAGTAGGCTTGCAGAGCTGCCAAAAAATGCAGTTTTCTTTAAACCTGAGGTTCTTGTCCATGGGCTTAATGATGTCTCAAAAGTCTTAGGATGAAATTACACACAAATATCAGCTGTGGATGACTTTTTTCTTGGGAGTGAGGATTTTTAGAACCTACGTCTCGATCTAGGGGCAGGAAGGTTTCTATTACTAAAGACAGCTCTAAGCTTTGGATTCTCTTCTTCCTTAAAAGCTATATTAACATATCACCATGTGTGCTCCCATTTAAATACCTCTCACCACTTCTCAACATTTCTTCTCAATTCTTCCTTCAGCCTAAAGTGTGTTGCTATTGTTTTCCCCATATAGTTAAGAATATCACAAATTCAGCATTCTGCGTTTAAGATCATCAGTTTTATGACAAAGATATAAAATAAAGGCTCAAGTGTCAGATGTACTGAAAAAGATGTGTTATGGGTTGGACCAAAAATACACCTAGCATTTGACTAGGCCATGATTTTCCCAGTATTGTGTGACTGTTCTCCATTCTGTGATTTTTGAAGCTATAAATCCTAATCTCTGCCTGTGTTTAATACAGTGGATTGTTTTAAGAGAGGATTAGGGTGGGACTGTAACACCCTCCCCTAAGATCACCTCCCAGCTCCACTGTAAAGGGAGTTTCCCTAGAGTGTGGCTTACACCACCTTTTATCCTTTCATCCTACAAGAGACAGAAGCAGAGGGAAGCAAGCAGAGTTGGGAACCTCACACCATCAAGAAAGCAACAGTGGGAGTAGAGCCCATCCTTCAGACCTGATGTTTCTGCGCCAGGATGCTTCCTGACCAAAGACCAAAGTGACACAAGGACCTTCCTCTGGAGCTGACAAAAGAGGGAAAGCCTTCCCATGGTGCAGACACCCTGAATTCAGACTTGTAGCCTACTGGATGGACTGTGTAAGAATAAACATTTCTCTTTTTAAAATGATCCACTCATGGTATTTCTATTACAGTAGCATTAGCTGACTAAGAAGGGAGGGATGCACGCAAGTTTCCACTGAGAACCATTCACATTAGTACACTGGTAGGATTTAAACATTTGTTATCATGTATGTGGAATGTCCAATAAGGGTACAATCACATGCTCTTTATCCAATAACACTCTACACAATCATGGAGCAACATATGGACCATCTACTCATTAAATCAGGCATAAAAAAGAAACAAATTAAAATAAATAATAGAAAAATAAGAACATATTAAACTCAAAGGGTAAAATTTTCAGTGTGTTAAGGTTTCATCTAAGAATGTTTCTTCATTCTTGGAACTCTCCATGGCCTGTTATCTCTATCCTATGTTATCAAGACAGCTCAAGTGTCACAAGCCCAGAGAAGCCTTAGCTGAACCCCCATGCATACCTCAGAGACACCACACCTCTGCCCATGCACCTTCTACCCTACCACTCACTGTAACAAGCTGAGGACAAATACTTGGGTGTATTTTCCCAAGACACAGCTGGGCATGGTTTCAAGTGGCCACCCCAGCCCAAGCATCTGCAAGTATCCAATGACCACGTGAAATCCAAGCTGGTGGATTTATAAATATTCACACTGGCAGGTGACAGGTAGCTGGTAGCTGCTTAGAAGCACTGCTATGCATTTCTGAGCATTTATTTAAGTATTTGTATTCATTACAGTACTTGTTCACTTAGTGTATAATTTATAATTAAAACCCTTTAAGATGCATTAATTTGCCTGAAGCATATGGAAGAACTCTGAGAAACTAAGGAAGAAACACTAATGAAACATTAAAGGAGTGATCAAATAGACCTGAGACCAAAAGACATCTGTGATAAGAAAGATCCTGCAAGAGAACTGAGGGACACGAGAAGAGAGAAAGTTCTCAGAACTAATAAAAAAGGAAGTATCCTTCACAAATAATCAATGAGCTCTAATTAACATGAGATGTCATGATATACGAAACAAGTCTTACAACCTGAAGAACTGAGATGAACTGAATATAGTTTTCATATTAAACATGTGTCTATCATTTTGTTTGCTACAAATAGGCTCTACTTAGCCAAAGGTAAGATTTCGTTTTACTTGGATCCACAATGAACGCCCATGGAGGCAGCAGTCAAGAAAGCAGACAGTGTATTGCATAGGGCAAATCTGCTGCAAAAGCCAAGTGCCGTCGAGTCGGAATCTGCTGCAAAAGACCTCCTTAAAGTCTTAAAAACCAAAGATGTCACTCTGAGGATTAAGGTAGGCCTGACCCCAGCAATGATATTTTCAAACACCTCATATGCATGTGAAAGAAGACCAAAGAATAACAGATGCTTTTGAACTACAGTGTCTGTGAAGAAAATGGAACATACCATGGACTGCCAGAATGAACAAATCTGTCCCAGAAGAAGTGCAACCAGAATGCTCCTTTTTCTCACATCCTTTGGACATGTTATCAGGAAGAACAGTCCCTGAAGAAGGACATCATGCTTGGTAAAGCAGAGGGTCAGCAAAAACAAAAGATCCTCAATGGGACTCACACAGTGGGTGCAACAATGGGCTCAAACCCAGCAATGTCTGTGAGGATAGCACAGGACCTGGCCGTGTTCCGTTCTGCTGTACAAAGAGCCATAGTGAGTCTGAACCAAGTCACCACCAGCTAACAATACAACAACATCCACAAGACAGGGGAACACTGGTGGTTCAGGGGTAGAATTCTCACTTTCCTACAGGAGGACTGGCTTTGATTTCTGGCAGAGCACTGTTTGCACAGCCACCGCTTACTGTTCAGCGATGACTTTCGTATTGCCATGATACTGAACAAGATTCGGCAGAGCTTATAGACCACCATATTTTCTTAACAGGTCAAAAGGACACACTTTTGATAGAATATGCTTTAATCTTCTGTTCCTATGTCTAATTTCTAGATGAAAATGTCACACTGGCTATAAAATAAAGCAGGTCTGAAATAAAGTTTCTATCAGCTGTTTCACATTTTATTTTTATTATGAAATATTTTATGCACAAGAATATATGACATAATCGGAATCGACTTGACAGTGGTGGGTTTGGTTTATGTTAGGTGAAACACAACTGAATAATGATAAAACAAATTAACCACCTGTAAAAATGGCAGGGGGGCAGCAACTAACCTTCTCTTAACTTTAAGAGGGAGAAAGAGAACCAAGATCAACAGACCAAAGCTGATTCCTGTGAGACAGAGGCCAGACACGCCTCCTCTCTCTGCCACCTTCACCAATTCTGACACCAACCGTCCCTCCCAGCATACTCTACTTTACAGCTGGGTTTGAAAAATTCATTGCAATGGCCACAAGGAACTCACAGGCAATATTCTCGATTATGGAAGTAACATGTTACAATGATTACTACGGAAAGTAACACGTTACAACTCAGGTTTAGCAATGCTCATGACACTTTTCTCTCAAGACAGCCTGTTCTCTCTGGCCCCTTAGATGTACCTGCTGGCATGGCTGAGAAGAGGCTGTCCTCAGAGTTCTGCTGATAACTGCTGATAAGGAGTCTGCTCAGTTTTCCCACCCTGTTAGACTGCTGGTAAGTGCCAGAGGCAGCCCATTCCACCAGTAAGCCTGGACCTACGTGCTCAGTTTTCTCACTCTGTGGGCTGGGAAGCCCTCCAGGCTGTCTCCTATCCCATTTCTCTGCTACTACTTCTCCCCATCTTCAGTGTGACAACTTTCTCTCAGTTCCCTAGTTCCAGGAGCTTCTGAGTAGAAGGACCCTGGGTCCAAACACGTGTGCCACTGTTGTCTCTTCCTTGTTGGTGGTGATGAGGTCCTCTCTCTGCACCAGAAATGGCTCTCTTTTAAGCCTAATGGAACGGTAAACCTGACCAATCTCCTTTGTGAGCCATAACTACCTTATTAGCACCAAAAATAAAACCAACTCATTGCTGTCAAGTGGATTCTAACTCACAGTGAACCTACAGGGGAGAGCAGAGCTGCCCCACAGTTTCCACGTAGCACCTGGTGGATCTGAACTATTGACCTCTTCGTAGAAGCTAGAACACTTAACCACTACACCACCAGGGTTTCCTTATTTGCCTAGTGCCACCCAAGAGACCGAACCACCCCACTCCACCTCAAGAAGTAGTTCACTTTGAGTAACACTATCAACTTTTCACAGCAAAAAATTCTTTAGAGACCAAAAACCAAAAAAGCAAATCTACCGCCACTGAGTTGATTCCAACTCATAGAAACGCTATAGGACAGTGCAGAACTGCTGCACAGAATTTCCAAGGAGCGCCTGGTAGATTCAAACTGCTGACCTTTCGGTTAGCAGATTTAGCACTTAATCCCTACACTACCAGGGTTTCCCAAAGTAGGCAGCATAAAGCCAGATAAAGCCTGCAGATAAAGCTTCTTTGGCTTACACTGCCATTTTTCCCCTCTCTTCTCTTTAGCCGCCAATGTTTACAAATTGAGATATTTCACACCGAAATCAGCATTCTGGAGTATCTTTTAAAACGGGAGGGAAGATGTACACTTACATGTACCTTTGTAAAAAGTGTCCAGAGCTGAAGAATAACTCTCTCATTTAAATGGATATGTAGTTACTAACTGAACACAGTCCTTACCACTCCCTATTTTCCTACACACACACACACACACACATTTATTTTACATTCCACAGCACCTGAATTTGTGACTTCTGCTTAAACATTACAATTGTCATTTTTAACCTTCTGTAATAGAAGGCACATTATTCAAAGTAAAAACAAATAGAAAACCCACAAGCTTTCTTAATAGAGCTATCACTAGAAAAAAAGGTCCACAACCCCTCATCTACTGTTTTGAAATCCAAAAAAAAAACTTCTAAAAAAATCAAATATATTTTTGTAACTCATCTGGCAAGAAAACTTGATGTGAACTGACACAATGCTATTTATAATCTTTGTATATATTCCACTGCTGAATATCTTCATACACTTTACTACAGAAATAATAATATACCTGATTATGGGGTGCTGTCCCAGGCCCTCTATGGAATACAACAGTATATGTGCATTATAACTTTTCTATAATCTGCAAAATTGTGAATTCTGAAACACACCTAGATCCAAGAAAAAGGAACAGTGCAAGTACTTTTCATCTCTATGTTTAAGAAAATGTACACTCAAAAGAGCAAGCAGAAACACAGTATTACTCTAAAATTACTTGATTATTATGGCATCTACTCACATTTGAGAAACAGAAATACAATGACACATGAGGATTCTCAATTAAGTCTGCAAACTCATCCTAGAAAAAGTACTACATACTTCATTGCTGAATACCACTACAGCCATCTTCAAAGTGCTTCCCTTTGGGAGCTATACACTGATGTCACTGCTTAGCCCACCTTTCAAAGCAATTTGGGAACTCTTTTTCTGGAATGGCCATCAGAGCTGTTGTTATATTACCCTTGAGGTCCTGAATGTCATCAAAATGTCTTCCTTTCCATATTTCCTTTATTTTTGGGTAAAGAAAAAAGTCACTGGGGGCTAGATCAGGTGAACAGAGAGGTATCCCAATACAATTACTTGTTCATTAGCTAAAAACTCCCTCACAGACAACTACACAATTAAGTTCATAAGCTTGCCACTGTGTCATCACGAGCAATGGCCATTCCAGAAAAGAGTTTCAAAACTGCTTTAAAGGGTAGACTAGACAATGGCATTGGTGCATAGCTTGCCAAGAGGAGTACCTTGAAGGAGACTGTAGGGATATTCAGCAATGAGGTATGTAGCACTTAGAACAATTAAGTTCATGGACTTAACTATTGGACCTCATAGGTTAAACTTCTTATGGGCCCAAGATGACGTGTGGCACACGTATGGAGCCTACGCTAGCACTCTCTACCACAATGCCAAGCCCTCAGAGCACCTGTGAGTACACACTGGGTACTACTGCGGGTGCAAAGGTAATTCCATCACAGAATAGCATGCTACCTTCACAAATAAAGTGATGCTGTTTGATCATGTTCTTCTATGGTTCCTGCCCCCGCCCCCCGTGAAGAATGGGCTTTCACTCACCTATAAATACCCTACTTGACATTCTAGGATTTCACAATACTGTAAACCACACAACAAGGCCACAAAAGATCAGATTTCAAAGGACTGCAAAGATACCAGGCTTCTTTCCATGCTCCAGTGTAGTCTGGTTGGAATCTACTCAGACTGATGAAAAGCTCAGCAACCTGCTCTTTCTCAGAAATACTGCTCAGAGCCACCCTAGCCAAACTGGAAAAAAAACACTTTAAGTAAAAGGAAACAACAGAGTAAGCGAGGGACTGTAAAATGTTACTTCTGGCAAAGGAATGATAAGGCGTGGAATCTTCAAATAAGACATGGGCTAGAAGAGAGGTGAGATTCATTCAATGTGGCACCACAGGATTCTTCTGGGATAAGTAGTGGAGACGCATTTTGACTCAGGGTGAGAATGTGACCTGTCCTAAAAGGAATGGGCTATCTCCTGAGGTCACTTTGAGGACTTAAGTGCACCTGACCCATGCCATGGTATTTTTAATTGTCTCACATGCATGCAAAAGATGGACAATTAACAAGGAAGATGAAAGAATTGATGCCTCTGAATTATGGTGCTGGCAAAGAATACTGACTACACCACAGACTGCAAAGAATGAGCAAATCTGTCTTGGAAGTACAGCGAGACCTGCTAAGGAGAAGCAAGGATGGACTGACTTTATCACACGTACTTTGGACACATTATCAGGAGGGACTAGGCCCTCCTGAAAAGACATCATATTTGGTAAGTAGAGGCTCAGCAAGAGAGAGAAAGACCCTCAGTGAGACGGACTGATGCAATGGCTATGGCAATAACCTCAAATATGGTGACAACGATGAAGATGGCACAGGACCCTGTTGCTTTCTGTTCTGTTGTACAAGGGGTTGCCATGAGCTGGAAGTGATCTGATAGCTCCTAACCCTGGTGGCGTAGGGGTTAAGTGCTACGTCTGCTAACCTAAAAATCACTAGTTTGAATCTGCCAGGTACCCCTTGGAAACTCTATGGAGCAGTTCTACCTTGCCCTACAGGGTTGCTGAGTTGGAATCGACTCAATGGCAGTGGGTTTGGTTTTTGATTTAACTATGATAGGGAAACTCTGGTAGCATAGTGGTTAAGTGCTATGTCTCCTAACACGAGGCTGGCAGTTCAAATGCACCAGGCAAGCCATGAAAACTCACTGGAGCAGTTCTACTCTGTCCTACAGGGTCACTATCTGTTGGAATCAACTCGATGATTGGGAAACCCAAGTGGTAAATTGGTTAAGCACTATGGATGCTAACTGGGAGGTTGGCCATTCAAATCCACCAGGTGCTCCTTGAAAACTCTATGGGGCAGTTCTACTCTTGTCTACAGGGTTGCTAAGAGTCAGATTCAATTTAGTGGCTGTGGGTTTGGGTTTGGTTTGGTTAACTATGATAGCGAGTCATCCAATCCTGGAAAAGGTCATTAGATTTCTGTGATCAGGGAGAGGTCGGGTAGGAAACTCCCAGGATGGTGGCTGGATGGAGCTAAGCTGCCATCTCCCCTCCAACAAGGCCCTAGTATGACTGTGCCAACCCGATAGGTGGCATCATTACAGGAAGCTGTCCACCAATCCTGATAGACCATGGCTCTGAACATACCCTGAAGAAGAGTTCCCCGCTATTCTGTTTCCTCCTCATAAATAAACCCCTGTGCCTGCCAATCAGGGAGTTACCTTGGTGACACAGATCCCAGTGAGCTCCTTTGCTTAGCCAATTAAATCAAGTTTTTCTTTCTTAGCTTCCACTGGACTCATACCTCAGTACTCCCCTCCCCCACTGCCTCCACCCGCTAGATCTGGAGCTCCCCAACATTAAAGTCTAAAACAAGCAAAGTAGGGACTGGGGTTGACTGGAGTGCTGATGTTCCAGCCAAAGGCAACAGTTCTAGCTCCTTGATACCTAGTAGAGGAATGTCCAATATTGTCAGGTATTCCAAAATATGATGAAAATCCAGATTTTCATGAAACAATTCCTAATTTTTAAATGTGGGCCAATGACTACAAATCGATAGACAGACAAATACAAACATACTGAACAGACCAAACAGAACACATCCATGGTCCCCAAGAAACTACAGTGGAACTTTGTATCTTGCTAATTCCCAGAACCTGGAAGACTAAACCAGCGTTTCTCAATCTCAGTGCTGCTGACATTGTGATCAGATAATTCTATTTGCAGGATCTGTTCTGTGCACTGAGGGATCTTCAGCGATACCCTAGCCTCTACAGCAAACGGAGTCCCAGCAGCACAGAGGTAATAAGCACAGCTACTAACCTAAAGATCAACAATTTCAATCGACCAGCCACTCCCTGGAAATCCTATGGGGAAGTTCCACTCTGTCCTAAAGGGTCCCCACGAATCAAAATGCACTCAACATCAACCAGCTTACACTCACCACATGCCAGCATCAATGTCATCACCATCCCCCTCTTTCTTCCCTACCCCAAAGTCATGACAATCACAAGCATCTGCAGACACTGTCAAATATCTCCTTGGGGCAAAATCACCCAGGTATAGAGCCTCTGGACTACAGCATGACCCAATTTAAGCTTCCAGGATTGAATAAAAGCCTTACTAGTAATTCTAACAAGAGGTTCCCATGTAAGCATAGGACCATATGAAGTGTGGATTTAAAGCTGCTCTGGAATCAGAAACCTGGGTTTGGATCCACAGCGCTGTCAGCTACTGCTTCTCAGTGACCTCTTTGAGCTCTGGCTTCCTCGCCATTATATCAGGAATAAATAATAACATTGTCTCTGAGTGCTGCTCTAAGAATGCAATGAGATCACTTACACAATGCACCTAACCCAACAGCATAATAAGCACACAAGATGTTTAATGAACATTAACAGACATTAATTCTTCCTGGTGAAAAGTAGCCCAGTCCCTGTAGTCAAAAGCACATGGCCTCCAGAATCAGAAGCCCAGGACCCATTCCTGCCTCTGCCACTTAGTACCAGTGTGAACTTAGCAAGTAATTCTTCCTAAAAACAGGAACAAGAATCCTATTGGAAAGAACCAAGTCAAGTGGTTCAGGACACACATCACTTTGTAAACATAACCACTATACAAATTTAACTGTTATTACTATCAGAATTTTTAAAGATCTCAATAAGGAAAGGTTGAGCTTTTCAAGTTCAAGAAAGTTAGTATGCAAAACTATCACAATGCTAGTAAAAATAAAATAAAATAAAATAATAAAGGAGTTCATTAACCTCCAGCAGGCCCTTCTACAGCAAGCAGTTGCCAGCTGGTGACCCACATGCTAAATTTGGCCACAAATTTGTATTTTGTTAAGTCCAGATAGTGCCACGCTTGTAGTTTAAACTTAATTAAATGCTAACTTTCATTAGGAAACCCTGGAGGTTTAGCAGTTAAGACATACGGCTGATAACCAAGAGGTTGGCAGTTCAAGTCCACCAGACACTCCCTGGAAACCTTAAAGAGTGATTCTACTCTGTAGACTCACTCTGAGTTGGAATTGACTTGACAGCAATGGGTTTGGTTTTGGGTTAACATTCATTAAGACCCAGAGCTCAGACTCATCTTGAAATTTCAAAGTCAGGCCACCCGGGGCCCACTTTCCCAGATGGCTCCTGTATGGGTCAGGGACCCTTCAAGTTGCCATGGGCTCATCTGGTCCAGGTCACTCCATTATTTTGCTAGCTTGATTCCCTCTAGGCATGAGTTTGTAACCTTGGCTTATCTAAAAACAAATATCTAAGAATGTTTTTGAACTTCCAGATAGGACTGTATAAAAGCTGACTTCAATATACAAATGAGACATTCCAATCAAGAGCCTCGCCTGGGTTACGTGGTCTTCCAGTTCTGTCCCTCCAATTCCTTTACACCTTGACTCACCTGCTTCCTAACCAGATGTTTTCAAGACCCTCATCCTGGCATCCACCATCCACCTACTCTGAAACTCATCTTCCCTGAAGAACCACATGTGTCTACAGAAGTATCTACACCTAATGGGTTTTAGGAAAACCCGGTGGCGTACTGGTTAAGAGCTAGGGTTGCTAAGCCAAAGGTCAGCAGTTTGAATCCATCAGGCACTCCTCGGAACCCTGTAAGGCAGCTCTACTCTGTCCTACAAGGTTGCTATGAGTCGGAATCAACCTGACAACAACAGGAATGGGTTTAAGAAAACGCTGGTGGTGTAGCGATTAAGAGTTATGGTCGCTAACCCAAAGGTCAGCAGTTCAAGTCCCCCAGGCACTCCTTGGAAACTCTATGGGGCAGTTCTACTCTGTCTCATAGGGTTCCTGTAAGTTGGATTTGGCTCAACAGCACTGGACTTAAAAAGGAGCCCTGGTGGTGCAATGGTTAAGCACTTGGCCGCTCATCAGAAAGTCAGAAGTTCATACCTACCAGCTGCTCTCCAGGAGAAAGATAAAGCAATTTGCTTCCTTAAAGATTTACAGCCTTGGAAATCCTATGGGGCAGTTCTACCGTCCTACAGGGCTCCTTTTAAAACCCATCAGAATCCATTCTACAAAAACGGGTTTCAGTTTCTGTTTCTCAAAGATTTTCAGAGGGGTGGGCAGGTAAAGAAAACTCTTCTTTTTATTTTTAAGGAGGACTACCAAAAAAAGTCAGGGTAGCGCCCATTCTCCCCTACTGCCTGTGAGAGCACCCCAGTTTATCTCTGGGCATACCAATGCCTCCTCTCAGTTTCCTCACCCTCAGTCCCCGTGATTTGGGTGGGCTGACTTCATTCCTATTTCCAGGGACAGGCACGTGAAACATCAGAAGCACTGAGCCAATCCTGGGACTCTGACCTCTGTGGCTGGGTGAAGCATTCTTGCCTTCCCTCTGGAACTAAAGCCAAGTATGATGGAAGACCAGGGGTCTTCCTGTGGACATGGCCTCTCATTTAACCCTGAAGTCACATTGCTCTTGAACTCTCCTAGTCACACAGAAGCCAATTAACTCCCATCTTTTCTTAAAGCAATTTGAAATGGCTTTCTTCTCGCTTCTAACTAAAAGAGACTTCAGTTATACCAGAGAAAATGGAGACCGAAAGGAAAAGATGCTCTCTAATTTTTCTCCTCCAGGAAGCTTTTGTTACCTACCTCCATCTAGTAACCGCTCGGCTTTGCTCAGTGCCTCGGCCATGCCTCTCTGCCACGGAATTATTTTTTACTGACCTCCTCCACATACCTATTGCACTCCTTTGGGGCTGAAGCGTCATTTTCACCTCTGATTTCTCAATACTCTGCTGTGGCACACTTTGGCCTCAACAAGTGTCTACTGAACAGATGAATCAACAAGAAAGGCAGGTCGACAAAAGGAATTACCTGAATGCTCCTGGAGACGCCCACATTATGAGACCACCTACAGAAACCATCCCAGAAACAGACTTACCTACCCACTGGAGAAAAACCGCAGGAGAACTGACTGCTCTCCTCTCCTGCATGTTCAGCCTATGATTCACAGGGTCCCATTCTGGGGAGAGAACACCTCACTGCAAATCACTACCTAGAACTGTTATGAGCTGCTAACCAACACACAGTGGGAACACCACACTCATACATAACTTTCTTCTATCTAGATCACTCAAGCGTTACAAAAAAGAAAGTTCTCTGCTTTCTGCCCTTCACCCTGACTCAAATACCCTCAAGATTCTGATTCTCATGCCTGCCAGCTACTTCTGAGCAGTGACAGTTCTAGGGCCCAAATGTCACCAATACATACTCTCCTGTCTCCGTTTTTCCTCCCTAGCTATTTGCAATTAGGTAAGTGGAAATAAATATATGTTTAGGAAATCAACAGCAGGAAAGCTACAGGCTCGCCAGTAAAACTTTGAGACTTTGGGTGCATGACTGTCACACCCTTAATAGCTCTTTAATAGCCACAGCTCCCACTGGCATCCCGCAATAAAGATTTTCAAACACAGTCAAAGGTCAGGCCGAGAATTACAGTCCCAGGATGAATCACCGCCTCCCTATCCACTTCACATTTTCCCAGACTTGTGTCTACACCCTCAGGAGACAGGGTAAGAACCAGAATCCTGCCACTAACAATACTTACTGATCATCTACCCTGTGACAGGAACCACAGCAGGTCATGGGAGTTAAAAGGGACCCAGAGCGAAGATCCTCAAGATGTTCCACTACTGCAGAACACTGACAGGTCAAGAAGCAGTGACATCATAGAAAGACAGGTGCTATGTGGTATTACAAAATCACCTAGGAGGGACAGGCAGTGGATTCTGGAGCATCTGGAAAGATGCTCCCTCAAAGGGAGACCTAAAGGATCAGTAGGAAGGTGACTACAGGAGGCTCTGAAACAGGCTTCCAAGTGTTCTAGGTAGAAGAAAGCCTGGCCTCAAAGGAAACTGAAAGTAGGCGAGTGTGGCTGGAATTCAAATCTGTGTGAAGAGAAGTGGCTACAAAGGAAGCAGGGGTCAAAGGGATCCCAGGGGCTATGCAGCTTTAAAAGTCTCAGGAAGCCAGAGAAAAGACAAGGTCCTTGCCTGCTACAAATAATGTCAAAGCAGGTAAAATGACAGCGTAACAAATATATCTTGACACTTCCTAAATACTGACTCTACAATACTCAGGAGACACAGACACACACAGACACAGACACACCCAGACACAGACACAGACACAGACACAGACACACACACACATACACTGATTCCCCATCAAGTCAATTCAACTCACAGGACAGACCCTACAGGACACAGCAGAACAGGCCCAAGGGTTTCCTAGGCTGTAATCCTTACAGCAGCAAACTGCCACACCTTTCTCCTCAAGAGCAGCTGTTGAGTTCAAACTACCAAACTTCAGTGTAGCAATCAAGTGCCTAACCACTGTACTTCCACTGACACACCAAAAAGGGTACAGAATTCACAAGAAATTATAAGTTGCTTGGAGATTCTTGCTTGAGACAACCAGCACCCACTACCACTGGTGACTGCCTGCCTGCCTCTCAGCATTATTTCTTCGATTTTCTTATGACTAGCAGAAAAGTGGTGCCTCTGGGCTTCAAGGAACTGGGATTAACTCTGAAGGAAGATAACTGCAGATTGCAAGATAAACAGGTTGAGGGCATCAGAAAAAGAAAGAAAATTAAACAACAAAACTAAGCAAAAAAGTTGAAGGAAACGAAACAGTAAAACTCAAATTTAGAAAACTCAAGAGGAAGTAAAAGTATTTTCATGCACCTACAAAATAAAGAAGTGCCCCACGTGCTTTGACCAAACCAAACTCCCCTTTTTACTCAACTTGGGACAGGGGTGGGGGGAGCAAAAACTGTGAAAATGTACTTTCCTAACTTCACAGTACAAGCAGTAAATTGGTGTAATACAACTAGACGTCCTGAAGACCTTGACATATGTAGCACATGACCATCACTTCAAAAAGCTCTCAAAATCACAAATCATTTCTGTTCCAATAACCTGATTACAAACTCTGATCTATCCTGCCACTAACAATCCATGTTTCTTGTCACGCCAAAAAGTGTCCCACAGTATCAAAAAACAAAGTGTCTATTTAGAAATGCAAGGTGAGAAAAATTTCAAAATACATGTTTTTAAAGTTGGTGAAAGACGGTTCCACAATCCTTTTCTCGTAAGTACATACTTCTAAATGTCCACAACTTGCAGCAGTCAGTTCCTATTAGCCCTGGTTTCGAGAAACACAACTCTGCATTCCCTCAAAGTGAGCTGGGAAATTCACTAAGCAAATCCAATTATTGTCTTCCTGCATTTTTAAGAGAAGGGTATGTACCCGGGGGTCAACCCCGGGAAGACGAGGGAACCCGTTCCCAAAATACAGCGCTCGGCACAAGGTTTAAGCACAGTTACGGGACTTTCAGCCCAAAGCAGAGAGCCTGGAAAGACTAGGTCACCTGGGAAGGAGTGATATAGGTCAAGCCTAGTCCCCGGAGGGCGATGCTCGAAGGCCAGGGACAATGGGCAGTGGGGACGCCGAAAGGTGGGTGCGAAGGGAGGCACGGCGCGCCCCAGATGGTCTCCGGGGACCAGGCGGCGGCAGGGCTGCAGGCGGCCGCCAGGAGGTCGGCGCCCAGCCCGCGCGCGGCATGGCGCAGCCCCCAGCCCCAGGCCCCGCCGGCCTCCGGGCGGAGCCGCGATCTGCCGGGAACAGCGGGGCCCGCGGAGCAGCCACCTCGCCTCCAGCGCCGGCCCCGGCCCCGACCCCCGCCCAGCGCAGCTCCCGCCCAGCCTGGCCCGGGTACACTCGCCTGCCCACAGTCTGGTTGGCCAGCTGCTTCATGCGGTTGAACTGCTTCTTCATGGCGGCGGCGGTGGCGGCGGCCCGCGGGGCTCGGCCGGGCGGGGCGGGGAACGGCCTGGCGGCTCCTACATCGCTTCCCAGCGGCGAAGCAGCAGAGCTAGCGAAGGCGCTGGCTCCCTCGGCCGGAGGCCCCGCCCTCCTGCGTCACTTCCGGCGGCGCCCCCCGCCTGGCCCGCGGCCCCGCGGCACTGGGGCTCGGCTGCCCCTGGCGGCTGCTCTCCTCCCGGGCTCCGAGGCCCGGCCCCAGTGGAGGGGCTGTGGGCACGTCCGCTTCGGGAGCCCCAAGGACCCTCTATTTCGATTGGTGAAACTGGGCCTCCTGCTGAGCTCCAACGAAGGGACCGTAAGTTACTAAGAGAGCCCAGGGGAGTGCAAACGGTGAAAATCCTCGCTGCGCAGTGATTAAGGGCTAGGCCTGCTTGGAGGTCGGCAGTTCAAACCCACCAAGCGCTCTTCGGAAACTGTGAGGCAGTTTTCTTCCCTCTGTAGGGTCACTTGGAGTCGAAGTTGACTCCACGGCAGTTTGTTTGGTTTGGATTATTAACTGAAGCGTTCGATGGATTCAAGCCGACCCAGAGGCACCTTGGAAGAGAGGCTTGATGATCTATATCAGAAAGATCAGCCATTGAAGACCCTACGGAGCATAGTTCTCTACACACATGGGGTCAGAAGTGACTCTGCAGCAACTGGTTTTAACCTACTAAGACCTTTACATATTTTTACTTACCAATTGGTTGATATTTAAAAATGACTACTACTTTGGACAGATTGTCAGCGGGATCAGCTCTTGGAAAAGGACATCGTGCTTGCTCAGAGAAAAACAGGAAGACCATCAACAAGATGGAGTTACCAATGTGCTGAAGCATAAAAACGACTTTGGGACGGTGCAGGACTGGGCATTGTATCTTTCTTTTGTTCATAGGGTTGTTTGAATCAAAACCAACTGGAGGGTACCTAACAACACTACAACTAGGAAACCCCAATAGGGTAGTCGTTAACCACTATGGCTGGTTACCAAAAGATCCACAGTTAGAATCCACCTTGGAAACCCTGTAGGGGCAGTTCTACTTTGTCCTGTGGGGTCACTATGAGTCAGAATGGACACTAAGGTGATATTAGATGTATGACCTTCAGAAAGGACAAAGCTAATCCACGGGGACAGACACCACAACAGTGGTTGCAAAAATGGAGGCTGGCAGGTTGAATAGAAAATGGGGAAAGAGGTGATAAAAATATTCACTGTCTTCACCTGGATGGTACTTACTACCAGGTGTATACATCTGTAAAAGTACACCAGTTTGAAGTAATATGCTTTTCAATCTGTAAATTGTCTCAATTAAAAAAAATAAAATTGTTCCATGCAAATCACAAGGTGCAGCGCAGTGCATAGTATACCACTTAGTAAAAAATAAAAGGCAGTATAGGGGGCGGAGTCAAGATGTCCGACTAAGCACATGTCTCCTTGTATCCCTCTGGAAACCAAGACCTGAATTGACAGTCAAACAGAGCCTTCTGATCACCTAATCAGCCTCAGGACACGGCACAGAGCTGTTAATTGGGACTTCATACCACTCAGCGAAAAACCTCGACTCTTTCGCTGACTCCCGCTCCCGGCTAGCCCCGGCTCTCACAGACGGAAGGTAAACGCACCGTTTTGACTTTTTTTTTTCCTCGGTCTCGGCCGGCGGGCGGAGCTGGCCCTTGCCTGGCGGCTGGACCCAGACGCGCTGCTGGGGGGATAGGCAGGCGAAATTCCCATACTCTGAGAGCCAGGCTCAGAACTCTGTTAATCTAGACACGTTGAGCCTTTCGTTTTGTAGCTGCCTCAGTGGGGTTTGCGCGGAGCTCCGCAGTCAGGGTGCGGGACGCCATGTTGGTACCGATATTTTAGCGGGACCTCGTTCTTAGCCTGGAAGCCAGCGCCTGCAAATGGGACAGTGCTTCTCCAACAGAAAAGTAGTGATTTTGCACAGTGCTGCCTACGTTGGGGGCCCTGCAACAGAAGCAGAGGAATCACTACCTCTCGGCACCGTTAGCCCCCCTGTCTGCTGCCTGTGTGGAGGACGCCATCTTGAGTACGGTGGCCGCAGCTGGACCTAATTCTTAGCTTGGGAGCCAGAGCCTGCCCACAAGAGAGTGCTTTTCTATCACAAAACCAGTACTCGACGCAGTGTTGGACAAGGCTAGGCCCTGTCAGCAGAGGCTACCAGGGCAGTAGCAGGGCTGTATTCTGAACTAGTTTGTTATCATCTGTGGTGGGATATAGTGGCGCTACTTCGTCAGATGAGAAGAGGGACCTCTACACCTGAAAACTTAACTGACTTGTGAACCGGTCAGATACCTTTTGCTTTACATTTGAAGACAGCCTAGAGAAACATTTGCAATCCATCCTCACAGTACCTCTTCCAGCCTCTATATACTCACATCGGACCCAAAAAGCAACAGACAATTGTGGCATACAAGCAATCACTCATGGCTTCAGAAGGCTCCCAAACAAAGCAACCAAGGAGTTTTCCAGATGAAGAAACTTTTATGAAAGCATCAGGAAGTGAATACAAATTAATTATATACAGAGCCCTTCTAGACCTTATACAAAATGCAGCAGAACAAAATGAAAAATTAAGCAAGTTGTTCGATCTGATGGAACACCACTACTCTGAAATCCAACAGATCAAGAAGAAAATCAAAGACATAGAAACTTCCATGCAAAGCCAAGAAAACAGAATGGAACAAATGGAAAAAGGAATTTCTGACTTGGAAGACAGAGCTACTGATGCCAGTGTCTATGAGCAGAAATCAGAAAAAAGAAGCAAGAAAAATGAAGAAACATTAAGAAGCATGTGGGACTCTATTAAGAGGAACAACCTTCGCTTAATCGGAGTCCCTGAACAGGGTGAGACATCTGAGAACACAGAGAGTATTGTTGCTGAGCTGCTGAAAGAAAACTTACCAGAAATCATCAAGGAAGAGAATATAGACATCTCAGATGTATATCCTATGCCACCCAATATAGATCTCAAAAGAAAGACTCCAAGACATATTATAATCAAGCTTAACAAAATGAAACATAAGCAGCAACTCTTAAAGGCAGCAAGACTCAAGGCAAAGCTAACATTCAGAGGGAAACCCTGTAGGCTCTCTTCAGATTTCTCAGCAGAAACCATGCTGGCACGGAGACAGTGGCATGACACATTCAAAGTCTTGAAGGAAAAGAACTTCCAACCAAGAATTATATATCCTGCAAAACTATCTTTCAAATACAAAAATGAAATTAAGACATTCCCAGATAAACAGAAACTCAGAGACTTTGTAAAAACCAAACCCAGACTACAAGAAGTACTGAAAGAAGTTCTTGGCTTTGGCTTAGAAGAACGAAACCACTAACTATATATTTTAGAACGACACACTACTCAATACTCATTTAGGGAAGGCTCCAAAGTAAATCACAGCTTTGATTTGGAAAGAAGCAATTCAATGATCATCATGAAAACTATGGTGTCGTCATAATAAAAGAGGGATGTACTACAATCGTTATAGTCCTTCCAGATGGAGAGGAAGATGACAAGACTGGTAGTAATTAAAATTGGGTTTATAAATAGTTTATTAAGGGGGTTCATAGTGGCAGCTGTAAAGCACAACAAAGATGTATTATACCATTTCAAGAAATCTAACACACGAGTCTCAACAACTATAAAACCAGCTCTGAAAAAGGTGAAAAATCAACTCACAAAAAAGAGTGTCTCAGAACAGACTAATAAGAACAACAGAGAAAACATCAACATAAAAACAAACATATCACCATGGCAGCAGTGAACACATACCTATCAATAATTACATTGAATGTGAATGGACTGAATGCTCCAGTAAAGAGACACTGAGTGTCATCTTGGATCAAAAGACACGACCCATCCATATGTTGTCTACAAGAAACTCACTTGAAACCTAAAGACAGGAACAAACAGAAAATTAAAGGATGGAAGAATATATATCAAGCTAACAATGAACAAAGAAGAGCAGGGGTGGCAATTCTAATCTCAGACAAAATTTTAATGTCAAATCCACCATCGTGGACAAAGATGGACACTATTTATTGCTGAAAGTTTCAGTACACAAGCAAGACTTAACTATATTAAACATTTGTGCATCTAATGTCAGAGCACCTAAATATGTCGAAGAAACACTGACTGCTCAAAAGAGAGTTAGATGACTCTACAATAATAGTGGGAGACTTTAACACTCCACTCTCCATTACTACACAGATCATCTAGAAAAAAGCTCAGTGAAGATACAGAAGACCTCATTGACACAATTAACCAACTAAACCTCATTGATATATACAGAACTTTCCACCCATCAGCAGACAACTACACCTTCTTCTCCAGTGCACATGGAACATTCTTCAGAATTGACCACGTGATAGGCCATAATGCAATGCTCAACAAAATCCATGCTGTTGAATTACTACAAAGCATCTTCTCAGATCATAAAGCCATAAAAGTTGAAATCAATAGCAGAAAAAACAGAGATAGAAAGTGGAACTCTTGGAAACTGAACAACATCTTACTCAAAAAAACATGGGTTATAGAGGAAATCAGGGATGAATTAAAGAAATTCATGGATTCCAATGAGAACGAAAACACTTCCTACCAGAACCTATGGGATACAGCCAAAGCAGTGCTCAGAGGTCTGTTTATCTCCATAAATGCACACATCTGGAAGGAAGAAAGAAACCAAATCAAGGAACTAACTCTACAGCTTGAACAAGTAGAAAGAGAACAACAGAGGAACCCCTCGGGCACCGGAAGAAAGGAGATCATAAAGATTAGAGCAGAGCTAAATGAATTAGAGAATAGAATAACAATTGAAAAAATTGAAAAGACCAAAAGCTGGTTTTTTGAAAAGATCAACAAAATTGATAAACCACTGGCTAAACTTACTAAAGAAAAGCAGGAAAGGAAACAAATAACCCAAATTAGAAATGAGAAGGGAGTTGTCACCACAGATACAACAGAAATCAAAAATATCATAACAGAATACTATGAAAGACTGTACTCTAACAAATTTGAAAACCTAGGGGAAATGGAAAAATTCCTTGACTCATATCACCTACCTAAATTATCACAACGTGAAGCAGAACAACTTAATAAACCCATCACAAAGGAAGAGATTGAAAAGGTCATCAAAACACTGCCAACCCAAAAAAGTCCGGGCCCAGATGGCTTCACTGCAAAATTCTACCAAGCATTTAGAGAAGAGTTATCCCCAATACTACTGAAACTATTTCATAGTATAGAAAGGGATGGAGTACTCCCAAACTCATTCTATGAAGCCAGCATAACCCTGATACCTAAGCCAGGGAGAGATCCAACAAAGACAGAGAACTACAGACCGATATTACTCATGAACCTAGATGCAAAAATCTTCAACAAAATTCTTGCCAACAGAATACAACAACATATCAAGAAAATAATCCATCATGACCAAGTGGGATTCATACCAGGGATACAAGGCTGGTTCAACATTTAATGTGATTCAACAATTAATGTGACTAACCACATAAATAACACGAAAGACAAAGATCACCTGATTTGGTCCATTGATGCCGAAAAGGCATTTGATAAAGACCAACACCCATTCGTGCTAAAAACTCTTAGCAAAATGGGCATAGACAGCAAATTCCTCAACACAATAAAGGCCATTTATACAAAGCCAATTGCCCACATCATCCTGAATGGAGAGAGACTGAAAGACTTTCCCCTGAGATCAGGAACTAGACAAGGATGCCCACTGTCACCTCTCCTATTCAACATTGTCCTAGAAGTTCTAGCCAGAGGAATTAGATAAGACCAAGAAATAAAGGGCATCTGCATCGGCAAAGAGGAAGTTAAAATCTCCCTGTTCGCAGATGATATGATTGTATATGCAGAGAACCCCAAGGAATCTATAAGTAAGCTACTCAAACTGATAGAAGAGTTCAGCAAAGTTTCAGGATACAAGATAAACATAAGTAAATCAGTAGGTTTCCTTTATACCATCAACGAGACTGTTAAGGAGGAAATTATGACATCAATACCATTTACGATAGCCCCTAAGAAGATAAAGTACCTAGGAATTCATCTAACCAGAGAAGCAACAGACCTTTACAAAGAGAACTACAGGCCCTTACTACAAGAAACTAAGAGAGACTTAGATAAATGGAAAAACCTAACCTGCTCATGGATAGGAAGACTTAACATTGTGAAAATGTCTATTTTACCCAAAGCAATTTATTTATATAATGCAATCCCAATACAAGTTCCGGCATCATTTTTTAATGAGATGGAGAAAAAAATCACCAATTTTGTTTGGAAAGGGAAGAAGCCCCGGATAAGTAAGGTACTACTAAAGAAGAAGAACACATTGGGAGGCCTCTCATCACCCGATCTCAGAACATACTACACTGCCACAGTGGTCAAAACAGCCTCGTACTGGTACAAGAACAGACAGATCAATCAATGGAACAGAATTGAGACCCCAGAGATGACACCATCTGCCTATGAACAGCTGATATTCGACAAAGGCCCTAAGACATTAAACTGGGGTAAAAACAGTATCTTCAACAAATGGTGCTGGCAAAATTGGTTATCCATCTGCAATAAACTGAATCAAGATCCATATCTTACACCTTATACAAAAACCAACTCCAACTGGATAAACCTAAATATGAAACCTAGAACACTAAAGCTCATCCAAGAAAAGGTAGGAACAACATGGAAGTTTTAATACACAATGAGGACAGACTCCAAAATCTGTCAAAGAAACCTCAATCAACAGAAGAGAAAATAGATAAATGGGAACTATTAAGAATCAAACACTTTTGCTCATCCAAAGACTTTATTAATAGAATTAAAAGAACACCCACAGAATGGGAAAAAATATTTGGCAACTCTATGTCAGACCGACGCCTGATCTCCATAATCTATAGGATACTACAAAATATCAAGAAGAAGAAGATAAACCATCCAATTAAGCGATGGGCGAAGGAAATGGACAGACACTTCACTAAAGAGGAGATCCAGGCAGCCAAAAAACACATGCGGACATGTTCACGATCTTTAGTTATTAAAGAAATTCAAATCAAGACAACAATGAGATACCATCTCACCCCAACAAGATTGGCCAGGATCCAGAAAACACAAAACAACAAATGCTGGGGAGGCTGTGGAGAAAGTGGAACCCTCCTACACTGTTGGTGGGGTTGCAGAATGGTCCAGCCTCTTTGGAAGGCAATCTGGCGCTTCCTTAAAAAAATGGATATTGATATACCATTTGACCCAGTAATTCCACTACTTGGAATATATCCTACAGATTCAAGGCCTTTCACACCAATGGACACATGCACCAGAATGTTTATCGCAGCACAGTCCACGAAAGCAAAAAGATGGAATCAACCCATATGCCCAACAATAGAAGAATGGATAGATAAACTATGGTACATATACTCAATGGAGCACTACGCAATGATAAAGAATAACGATGATTCCAGGAAACATCTCCTAACCTGGTTTCAACTGGAAGACATTATGTTAAGTGAAAGTAGTCAGTGACAAAAGGACAAATACTGTATGAGACCTCTACGATAAGATCTCAAAAATAGACTTGTGTATAGAAGAAAAGACTCTTTGACAGCTGCAAGGGAGGGGAGGGAGGGAGGGTGAGGGGGGGAGGGTTTAGTTTAGATAGTTACTAGCAATCTAGTTGGGAGAAAGCGGTGACAGCACACATTAGGAACAAGAACAACATTAAGTGGACTTCAGCATAACTTGAGTACTCCTTCCATCTTGACTCAATACTGCAAAGATAGAGTAACTGGGGCGAGGGGCAGGGGACCATGCTCTTAGGCGAATTCCAGGCCAATTGGCACAACTAGCGTTTTGCTAAGAGAGCTCTCTGCACCCCACATTGGTGAGTGGCGTCTGGGGTCTTAAAAGCTGCCAAGCTGCCATCCGAGGACACAGCAAATGGTCCTAACTCAGCAGGAACGGATGCTCACCGAGGGCCAAAACGGCATGCGGTAAAGACAACCGAGAAGACAGAGAGACCTACAAGAGTGGGTGCCTACATCGACTTGGGACCAGAAGAACCGGATGGTGCCCGGCCACCACCAGTGATAGCCACGACGGAGCTCACAGAGAGGAGCCTCACTGGCAACACAAGAATAAAAAGAGGTGCAACATGAGATCTCCACTAAAAGACCTCAATTGATGGTCCAGCGGTTTGGGGGTTACTCTGACAGCATGGCCCCCTTCCCTGATGCTGCCCTCTCCCATAAATTATAACAAAGGTCCACTCTTTGGACAGGAATGGATTGGACTTGGTAAGGCAGAGTGACCATATATTGGAAGCAGTTTATGGTTCTATGCATCTATAGGATATCATCTTGCTGACCTCTGGCTGGAGGAAGGGGAGTGGATGGAGAGGAGGGCAAAGGAGACTGTTGGGAGGATGAGACAGGTATGGAGCAGAGAGGAATAGTGTGCTGTCACCAGACAGGGAGAGCAGTGGAAGCTGCATATAGGGGGGCATGTAAATTTACATGTGAATGTACATTTTCACTCAGTTATGTTAAATAAAAAGAAAAAAAAAGGCAGTATATATCTTTTATTAACATCCTCTTGCACACACAGAGGAACAGTCCCAAAGAAATGTACTTTTTTTAAGTTGCAGCTTTTACAGAGCAGGGTCTTACCTCCAGCAAGAACGTAGCAGGAAGGCACCACTGGAACTCAGGAAAGTCACTACAACAGAGGATGAAGTGACCCAACTCAGTGTACCCAACACAGTACACAAAAGAGAAGGTGGAAAGTCTTGAAGATGAGCAGAGGCCCCCTGGGAATGACTGTGGCCTCCATAAAATCCTAGGCTAGAGTCCACACTCTCTCAGGCCGGGGATCCTAGGAACCCTTCATTGTTTTTGGATTGTGACTAGCCTGAGAGAGGTAAATGGTATAAGGACACTTGGTGGGATCATCTGATAACAGAGATCACTTTTCTCAGAAGGGATCAGGTCAATCTGTGACCTGCTGCAGTGTCTCCCTGGTTTGGTGGTCTTGGATCACTCAGGTTTGGGCCATTTCCTGGGGCAAGTAGGGAGTGGTGTGGCTTCCCTCACTGGCCGCCTTTCCAACTTTACAAAGGATAGTCTGATAAAGAGGAAGTATAGAATTACCAAACTCTAAGAGAAAGGAAGGAGTCCCTGGGTGGTGCGAACTGATAACAAGATGTGCAGCTGACAGAAATGTTGAGGCTTTGAACCCACCCAGAGGTGCCTTAAAAGAAAGGTCCAGCAATCTACTTCCCAAAAATAAGCCATCAAAGGTCCCATGGAGCACAGTTCTACTCTGACAAACATGCAGTTAGAATTGACTTAATAGCAACTGGTAAGGATGAATGAAATTGAAGCCATTCAATCTCAAGATCAGAGACTGAGATGCTTAAAAGATAAACTCATGATAAATGAGGAAGAAATTGAAGCTGTTAACTTCATTCTACTTGGCTCAAAAATCAACATCTATTGAAGTAGTAGTCAATATCTGCATTGGGAAAATCTACTACAAAGGCCTCTTTAAAGATTAAAAATCAAAGATGTCACATCGACAACTAAAGTATGCCTGACCAAGCTTTGACTTTTTCAGTAGTCTCATAGGCATGTGAAAGTTAGACAGCAAAAAAGGAATACAGAAGACTTGGTGTATTTACACTGTGGTGTTACCTAGGAGTATTGCCAGAAGAAGAACAAATCAGTCTTAGAAGAAATATAATCAAATGTTCCTTAGAAGTGGAGATGGGAAGACTTCGATTCACTTACTTTGGACACTGTCAGGAAGGATCAATCACTAGGAAAGGACATCATGTAGAGGGCAACCTAAATTAAGGAAACATTTTATGAGATGGATTGACATAAGAGGTGCAACAATGGACTCAAATGTACCAACAAATGTGAGGATGGCACAGGACCAGGTGATGTTTTATTCTGTTATACATAAGGTCACCACTAACAACAATAATAGTAATAACTGAACTAAAAGAGAAGTACAAGGCATCAGAACTTCAACTAAAGCAGCAATCTGCAAGTTACCAACTTCACCTCCAGTAGGAAGTAAAGATCAGAATACTTAAAGCCAAACAGATGACACCACAGAATCAGGTGCTACAGCCGCAGTCAACCACACTGTCAGTCTACTCTGTGGCTAGAGGGGGACCGACATCGATGATACCACCCTCATTCCTTTGTGGCACCAGTCAGCATGCCGCAGCTTTCCACAATGGTGACATGGACTTTAGTGACATCATTTGGTCTCAACAAGAGATAAACAAGCTGTCCAGTGCAGTTTCAAGACTTTAGTCTCAAGTTGGCCATTGGAGGCATGTTGCTCAGACTTGTATGGCACCAGGAATCAAGAACCCTGATCAAAGTGAAATCTTCAACCTGCCGAAGACCACCAAGGAGCTTCAGCAGAAGCTAGGTCAGGCAACAGATAATCATCAAGGTGAAATAGCAGTGTTACAGAGTGCCCGTTGACAGACATGAGTCGTCAGCATCTAGAAGAATTGTGACTGTGAAGATTGAATTGAAGAACTTGAACAACTCATACAGCAGGGTGACTCAAGAAATGGAGACCCTGATCTCTTTAAAATACATGAAATGCAAAAAGAAACCTTTCGGACTTCCACAATCTCAAAAGGTAGATTCTACCTACCCTCACCTGCCATCAATAACAACTGAGGAAGTTGAGGCTAACATAAAGTCATCAATTAAAAAATATATATGTTCTGTAGAAAAAGACAGAGATGATTTGAAGAGAGAACAGAGACTGCTAAATGTGGAAAAGAAATAAAATAACAGAAGAATATGAAAATTTGAGGTTGCCAGCCAAGTTCTGTCAAGTGGGATCCGTAGTAAATTGCAGGCTTATGAAGTGACAGAAAGAGACAGAGTTCTTCCACAGACCTTATCAGTGGAAGAAATGTTCAGACTATAGCAAGCATTGTCCGATGCTGAAAATGAAATTACATAACTGCATAGAGTAAACCAGGATAACAACATTGCTGAAAACAACCTTAAATTTAAGCACTTCCAACTGTTAGAAAAAAGTCATTGAGTCAAGAAAATAAACAACTTCAAATACCATTTTTAAAAGTGAACAATGGATATGAAGTAATTACAAGTATAGCCAAAAGAAAAAAAATAGTAATAAAAATAGAAGTACATAGCTAAAAGAGACCTGGATTTGGATTCAGAATTACATGGTTTAAGATGTGACTTAGAAAGAAAATGTATCAGATTATTACAGAAAAGGAAATAGTGATAGCTGAGATGGAAGAATTAGCCAAACAGAAACAAGAAGTTACAAAGCACATGTTTGTTGGTAAAAGACCAGCTGTGTCTGACATAATGAGACAACATCATCAATAAACTAAAACAAGATCAAGAGGATAATAATTTTAAAAAAGCATTTGCCAACTTGATAAAAAAGAACATGATGCAAGAGTTATAAATGGGAAAAGAAAGTTTAATTCAAAGTGACCTGGTACTTACCGGTTTGCATTCAACTCAGCAGAAGCTTGAGGAGAAAACAGAAGACTTAATAAATCAGCTAAATAAGTCACCAAAAATAACTTAAACATCCAGAAGGACAACTTTGATGTATCAGGCAAAATGAGGAGGCACTGTCTGGAGTCAAGAATGAGTTGACTTAGTTTCTTTTGTCAAGACTCCAACAATTAGTTTAAGGGTGACTGACTGAAAGAAAAGGAAACCAGAGTTATAAATGTAAAGCAAAAATCTTTCAACATAGAAAAACTTAGTGAAAACTTAAGGAATTTTTTTGCCCTCAACACAGAAAATGAAAACTTGGTTTTAGCATGTAAAGATGTAAGAGAATTGGAAATTAAACTTCTAAATGGAAATATATGTGTACATATCTTTAATGGAACAGATCAATCAGCTGTCCAAAGATGAGGCTGTAAACTAATGCAGGTTATCTGACAGATAATCAATCCATTTAAGAGCTGGTAAAAGATTTGGAAAAGCAAGGCCTTCATGTCAGAATTTGTTCAGTTTTTTACACCCAGGATGATCTGGAGCTTCAACAACAGCAGCAAGCGTATGCTGTAGAAAGAGAACAAGTATTAGCTGTTTTCAGTGAGAAGGCGAAGGAGAATAGCCATCTCAAGGGAGTATCAGAAAAAGATAGGTATAATTATTGCCAAAGCAGCAGCTATCATTAAGCTACAAGATGAAGATAAAATATTGTCCATTAGACTTTGAGACAACGGCTAGGATAAATTAAAATAAACTATTTAGAATTTATCGTACATCATCCAAGAGAAAAATATTGAAATGCATGTATTAGTCAGAAATCTGAGACTTTATTGACAGTTTTATAGACAATCAACAAAGGTAATAAGCTTGGAGCTGTTGATAATTGCAGGTTGTCTTAGTCATCTAGCGCTATTCTAACAGAAATACCACAAGTACGTGGCTTTAACAAAGAGAAATTTATTCTTTCACAGTCCAGGAAGCTGCATATTCAAATTCAGGGCATCAGCTGCAGAGGAAGGGTTTATCGGCTCTGGGAGAAAGTCGCTGTCATCAGTCTTCCCCTGGACTGGGAGTTTCTGAGGTGCAGGGCCCTTGGGTCCAAAGTATATCGTCTGCTCACAGTACTACTTCTTTCCTGATGGTGTGTAGTCCCCAACTCTCTGCTTGCTTCTTTTTTCCTTTGTATCCCAAGAGATTGCCTCAAGGCACAAGACACTCTTACACATTGAGTCCTGCTTTGCCAACACAACTGCCACTCATCTTCCCTTGTTAGAAGCAGGGTTTATACAGCATACACAGTCTGACAAATAAGTTTGCAAACATTCTAGAAAAAGTGCTGCAAACCTCATTGCTGGTCACCTTCAAAGTACTGCCCTTGGGAAGCTATGCACCTATGCCAGATAGAAAGAGAAAGAATTCAAAGCAATTCTGGATCTCTTTCTGGAATGGCCATCAAGGCTGTTGTTCTATGAGATCTGACAATTAAGTTCACAAGCTCATGCTAGAAAAAGTGCTTTGAAGGGTGGACTAGTCACTGGCATCGGTGCATAGCTTCCCAAGGGGAGTACTTCAAAGGCAACATAGAGATGTTCAGCAATGAGGTGTGTAGCACATTTTCTAGGATGAGTTTTGCAAACTTAATTGTCTGATCTCATAGAGAAACATTACACAGTACTAGGAATCATAGCCTAGCCAAATGGCTGTGCACATTTTTGGGGGGAACACAATTCAATCATGACACAAGGCAATGGATTTCTCTCTGTATGTAGGCTTTCTGGTCATGATCTTATAATTCCCACAAAATGACTGGCTAGAATATGCAAATAAGGTGTGCAAAACTCTTGCAGGAATTGGACACCAACTATGCAAATAATGTGCCTGTGGCCTACCAAAGTCATTGATCAGTTTTGCCATCTTGCCAGGCTTAAAAAAGCCAATCCCACAGAGATGGAGGGTGACCTCACTACCTGGGAGCAGAATTCATCCTTTAGAGCCAAAGTCCTTGTGCTGAGAACGTCCTAGACCGAAAGACAAAGCTGTAACACTGGAGATGGCTCAAGACAACATGAGATGACAGAATACTCTTTTAGTGGTGAGAACCAGGAGACCAGCTGTTTTAGTCAGTTTGAGACTGCTCTTAGCAGAAATACCACAAGGTGGATAGCTTTAACAAAGGAAAGTTTGTGTTCTTACACAGTCCAGTAGGTTACAAGTCTGAATTCAGGGTGTCCACTCCAGGGGAAGGCTTTCCCTCTATCAGCTGTAGAGAAAAATCCCTGTGTCATGTCACTGTTTGGTCAGGCAGCATTTTGGTGCAGAAACCTTAGTTGCAAAGGACACACTCTACCCCCAGTGCTGCTTTCTTGATAGTGTGGATTTCCCAGTTTTCTGATTGCTCCCCTTTTCTTTTATCTCTTGTAAGATGAAAGCATGAAGAGTGGTACAAGACACACTCCAGGGAAACTCCCTTTATAATGGAGCAGGGAGGTGATCTTATGAAGGGACTTACAGTCCCACCCTAATCCTTTTACAGCGTAGGAAAATCACAAAATGGAAGACAATCATAAACTATTGGAAGTCATGGCCCACCACAGAGTGAGAGAGCTGAGCACCTTCAGGCAGAAGGCTTCCTGGCAGTGTGGCATCTCTGGGTATTTATTAGCGAAGCTAAGGGGCTGAAACACTCATCCAAGCAGGTCAGGAGCTGAGAGCGAGGGCCAGTGGCCAGCATGGCTAAAGGCTAGGTAGGCCTGCCTGTCTGCAGGCATGGTGGAGAAGGAGCTGAGGGGTTGGAAGCTGTCTTGATTGACAAACTTGTTGTATCTTCTGAGTGGTTCCTGTTACTTCCAAGTTGAACCTGACCCTGAGTTGTAGCTTGTTACTTTCCCAATAAACTCCGTAATAATGAGTATGGTCTATGGGCTCTATGTGACCAGTGCAATGAATTACCAAATTCAGTAGAAAAGTAAAGATGGCTGTGGGAGGGATAGCTGGTGTTAGAACTGGTTTTAAAAAAAAAGGTGGGAGGTATGTGACCTGCAGCTCATAGGAATCAGCTCTGGGTTGATTTTGGTCCTCTTGTCTTTCTCTGAAGTTTAAACAGGACTTCTACTGCTACAGCACATCACAGTAGTAATCAGTTCTAGGAGCCTGACACAAACTCAATAAATTAACACAACAAATAAAAGAAAATAGAACAGTGGAAACAGCAGTGACAACCACAACTCTAAACATGCCACATAAGTTAGCCCAGCTTCAAGAGGAATTTCGTCAACTTCAGGCACAAGTTTTGATTGAAAGCGACAACAATTCAGAATTCTTAACGTATTATATGAAATGATCCAAAATTATGAATGAAATGAAACCAAACTCAAAAGTGTTGGTTGGGCATTAGCACAGGATTCACATAGCATAAGATAGCTTTGCCGTCTTTTTTTAAGATAACTTTTACCATACCTCCTTTGAATCATTGCTTATATCACTGTCATCAGAGTATATTAGGGCAATCAAGTCTGATATGCTGACTGCATCTTCTCAACTGTTTCAACAACAGATGGAAGAGCTAAGAAAATCACTGCAGGAAAGAAAGATGCAACCATTAGAACTCTCCAGGAAAATGACGAGATGACCAGAAATCAGATTAGATTTCTGTCACCTCAGAACTCAGAGAAAGCAACATGAACAACCTGATTTAGAGGTCAAGCAGATAAAGCACAAGCATGGTATTTTACAGAAGTTACTTAAGGGAAGACTCTTAAAGTTAAAAGGAATAATTCATTTATTTAAACACAAATGTCAGTTTACAAAGCAAATGAGAATGAAATATTGAGGAAGGCTGTAACAAACCTGAAGGAGACAATACTGATTTTACAAATGGATGTTTATAACCTCGAAGAGGAAAATGAAATGGTAGAGACAGACAGGTGAAAGGAATCAGGATGTCAAACATTACAAGACACTAAGGTGCAATTTTCTATGATGCTGCGAGGAAAAGTTTGCATCACATGCAATAAAGTAGAAGGCTCTTGCTTTTGAGCAAATATTAATAAGAGAAGGGATAGGATGAGACTGGGAAGTCAAATCACTTTAAGTGCAGTTCAGTCGGTGCAACAGAAGACAGGTTTCACCAGGAGAGAAATCATGTTGGCCTCAAAACAGAAATGAATAGAAAATCAAGCTCTGCAGAAGGAGATTCAACATGTGTCTCGTAGGAAGTATACTTCATCCAGAAAGTTGAGAGGTTACATCTTCTAGAATCGCAGGTTTTTATGCTCATGAAGTTTTGGCTGCAAAAGATAGAGAGGTTACGCTAAGAAGAGAATCATCGTATCAGAGAAAAAGCTAGTTTCATCTCATAAGGCAGCAGAGAATGCAAGGAAGCCAACAAGCCAGTCTGCAGGTAGAGACATTGTGGGAAGCATGGGATGTAGTTTCCACATCAACCCAAACCAGACCCACTGCCTTTGCAGCCTAGCACTTAACCACTACTCCACCAGTGTTTCTGGTCTCCATTCAGAGGGATGAAATTGCACGGCAGCTTTCTTTCTCCTGGGAACAAGTAAACCAGTATGCTCTATAACTAGGGGACCAACAAGAAGAAAAAGGTATGTATTCTGCAGTACTAGAAAAGCAAAAGGAACCTATGACTGAATGGAAGGAAACAGTAGACAATCTAGAAGGAAAGCTGGTGGTCATCACAGGAATGTTTGAAGTGAAGGCTTCCTTGAAACCAGTCTCACCAAGACTTACAGAGCAGTTACAGCTGAAGGAAGAACAAATGAAGGACTTACACACACACACACACACACACACACACACACACACGCACACACACATGTGTGCTCACACAAAGCTCTAACAGGAACTCCTGCATGACATACAAAAGAAATTGATGAACTTAGTAAATAGAAATAGGCCAGAAGAAGGAAGAGGGCAAAGTCCTAGTGAGAAACTTTTTCGTTGACCATTTTCGTGGCTCCCAAGAACTTAACGCCATAAAGTCCTATGACGGAGGAGAAGAGCCCTCGGTATCACAAATAAAAGGAGCAGTTGTTTAATGAAGGTAAGAGTGGTGCCACCGGAGAGATAACAGGGTGGCTTAGAGGAGGATCAGAGTGTCCCTAAACACATCTCAGAGACCAATCTGTGCTTGATAGTTCTTTTCAGGAACTTTTTGTTAAAATACTGGAAACAGAATCTCATTCATTTATTCTATCTCACAACCTTTCTGTTCATGATATGACACTTTGGGCACACCAGGAAGGAGAAAGTTAGCTAAAAATTTGCCATAAGGTTTTAAAGGTGCAGCAGGATGGAGAACCAGTGGCAAAGCAGATGTGATTCTGTTCTCAAGTCCTTGCTCTACATCTGTATCTCTATTAACCCAGCCTGAGTTAACTAGTAGAACTGGGTGCGTTCTTTTGAAACCCATTTCAAACATTTGGCCCAATACACCTGACTGCAGTGCTGGAGTTTGACTAAAAGACTTTTTAAAGCAATAGGTGGTTCTCAAGAGGGCGATAACATAGCATTTTACTGAGGCTGTGATCACTCTAGGTGTGTGCTTTTCCAAAAGTCATGTTTTTGTTTGCAGTAGCACTTTCTTCAAATTTAATTAAAAAAATGTTTTCCATGCCTTTTATAAATTTATTTTAATGACTGTAAGAGTAGTCACTAAATGAAGTTGGAAGTTACAGTCAAAAGAAATTTATTATTTTTAATACTTTAATTTTTGTATTGTTGTTCTACCTTGGAGATCTTTCTAAATTAGTATAAATTCTATCTTATTCTTTTCAAAAGCACTTCATTCTATGGACATTCTCTGATTTCTTTACCTGCCTCTTATTGATTGTCTTTTAAGCTGCTTCTAACCCAAGTTATATCAAACGTCAGCTCCGTTATTCATTTCCTTAAGGAACATTCCAAACTGTCATCACTTTGCTCAGGCATGATCATGCTTCACACTCTCCCCAAGAGGGTAGAGACCAGCAGTCAAGCACTCTCTGTCAATTTCCCCCACTTCCTTCCTGTATGTTACCAACTTCTTTAAATCCATCTCTACCTCTTTCACTTTTATTTTTAGACAGAAAAGGAGACGGCTTTGCATTTCCAGGCTAATCGTTCCACTGTACCTTGGAACCATCTGTTTAATCTCCAAAGACTTTACCCTTAATTTTCTATTCTGCTTTATCTTCAGCCTGACTCTTTTCCCAGGCACACAAGCATGCCCAAGTCCCTCCCAAAGTAGAATTGGTCTCCCTCTGGTTACTTGGCTTTGGCTGGTCTTCTAGGAATCACGTTCTCTCTACTCTTCATAGCTAAGCTTCTGGAAACAGTTTTATCCTTGCCACCATGTCTTTATTTTTCATTGGATTCTTTTAGAAAGCTCTCTAAAATTTTTCTTTCATTAATATTTCCAGGAATTTTCAAATTGCTAAATCCAATGCATTACCTTTCCTTAGTCCTTTGTTCACTTTAACTCTCTGTAAACAAACAAACAAAAATTCATTGCCATTGAGTCGATTCTGACTTATGACATCCCTATAGAATGCAGTATAACTGCCCTATAGGGCTTCCAAGAAGTGGCTAGTAGATTCAAACTCCCAACCTTTTGGTCAGCAAGTAAGCTCTCAGCTACTGTGCCATTCTCTGAGGAATTGACAAATACTAACATCTTTACTCTTTAAATTTCCCCCTTTTTGTTTTCTGTGATACCACTCTCCCAAGATTCCTTTCCTAACATCCCCATTCTTTCTCAGTTTTGTTTGTGACTTTCTCTTCTGGCCAGTTTTTATGTTATTTAGCTAGGAAGATATTCTCACTCCATTCTGTCTCAGTGCCTGATCACTGACTCTCATGCTTCAGCTTTGGTCTGTTGTGTCATTAGGGACCATGAAATCACTCTTTTTTCTTAACTACTGTACCACCAGGGTTTCCTACGATGTCCACAGGCTTCTCAAAAGCAACATGTCTCTAGGGAAATCAGGATTTTCCTTTATAAACCTGCTTCTCCTCCCACATTCCTTTTATCACTTAATAAAACCTCTCTGCATCTTATTGCTCAAGCAAGATCTTCATAACCATTGTTGACATCTGTGTCTCCGCCAGCCACTCTGTACACAGTGAACCACCAAACACATCTTAATTCTCTCTCTGCCTTTCTGTTCACCTGGTCCCATTCCTTGTTGTCTCTTGCATAGACTGCTCAACTTCCTTACTTGTTTCAACTTCTCACTTGTTTCACTCTTGGCCTTCTTTGAATCCATTCTCTATAACGCCGACAGAATAATCTTTCTAAGACAAAAATCTGATATTACTTCCCTGCTTTAAATTATCTCAGTATTCCTCATTGCCTGGAACCCAAACTTTAAGAGAATATACAAGTCTTTGCCTTCACAGTCTCACTTCTTTCTACTTACCCACTCCTCAGACACATGTGACTTCTTGGAAAGCTAGAACATACTATGTAAAATCACCATGGGGTCAATGTTTGACTTCCTCCAACCCCAGAAGAGGGAAGGAGAACCAAGATAAACAGCGCTAGGCTGACTCCCTCCTTTCTCTACTATTTACTAATTCTGACACCAAATGTTCCACCCATAGCAATTCCTACTTCTCTGCTGAGTTCGATAATTCATTGCAATAACCGTACAGGACTCAGTCTTTGTCCAGGGAGCATCTCTGTTCAGGAACCTCAGGTCTGAAGGATGAGCTCTATTCCCGGTGCTGCTGTCTTAGTGGGAAGTTTCCCCGTACTCGGTTTGCCTCCCTTTTCTTTTATCTCTTGTAGGATGAACGCATAAAGGGTGGTGCAAGACACACTCCAGGCAAACTCCCTTCATAATGGAGCAGGGAGATAATCTTATGAAGGAATTTACAGTCCCACCTTAATCCTTTTACAGCATAGGAAAATCACAATATGGAGGACACTCATAAAATACTGGAAATCATGGCCCAGTCACACGGCTGCACGCATTTTCGGGAGAACACAGTTCAAGCCATGACACATATTGTTGTGCGGGTCTAAATGAGTAGGAACACAGCATTCAGGCTATGGTAATCCACCCATAGGCATAGCCCAAATTGGGCTGTTAAATGGAGAAATAATGGGGTTAACCATCCCCTCAACAATTAAACCAAACTTATTGCCATGGGGTTGATTCTGACTCATAATGACTCTATAGAACAGAGTAGAACTGTCCCATAGGGTTTCTCCAGCTGTAATCTTTATAGAAACAGATGTATCTTTCCCCCCATAGAGCAGCTGGTGAGTTCAAACCACTGACCTTTCAGTTAGCAACCCAGCACTTAAATATCATGCCACCAAAGCACTTTTGTTTTAATTTGAATTTTGCTGTTGTTGTTAGATGCCATAGAGTCAGTTCTGATTCACAGTGATCCTGTGCTCAACAGAACAAAACGCTGCCCAGTTGTGCACCATCTTCACAATTGTTGCTATGTTTAAGTTTACTGTCCCAGCTGCTGTGTCAGTCCATCTCATTGAGGCTGTTTCTCTTTTTTGCTGACCCTATAATTTACCAAGCGTGATGTCCTTCTCCAGAGACTGGTCTCTTCTGATAACATGTCCAAGAAAAGTGAGATGAAATCCCATCACCCTTATTTTTAAGGAGCTTTCCAGATGTTCTTATTCCAAAACAGATTTGTTCATTCTTCTGGAAGATCACAAAATATTTATCACCAACACTATAATCATATGCACCAATTCTTCTTCAGTCTTCCTTATTCATTGTCTAGCCTTTGCATACAAATGAGGTAATTAAAAGCATCATGGGTTAAATCAGACACAACTCACTTTTCAGAGTGCTTTTTAACACTTTAAAGATGCCTTTTGCAAAAGATTTGTCTAACACAATGTATCATTTGATTTCCTGACTACTGCTTTCATGGGCATGGATTGTGGACCCCAGTAAAATCAAATTCTAACAACTTCAGTCTATTTTCCATTTATCATGATGTTGCTTATTGGTTCAGTTGTCAGGATTATTGTTTTCTTTTTGTTAAGTTATAATCCACACTGAATTGTAGTGTTTGATTTTCATCAGTAAGCGCTTCTTTAAGTCTTCTTCACTTTCGGCAAGTGTTGTGTCAGCGAGGGCTGCTCTAACAGAAATACCAGAGAGGATGGCTTTAACAAAGGAAAGTTTATTCTTACACAGTCCGGTAGGCTACAAGTCCATATTCAGGGTGTCTGCTCCAGGGGAAGATTTTCCCCTGAGTCGGCTCTGGAAGAAAGTTCAGTATTGCATCAGTGTTTGTCCAGGGAGCATCTCGGCACAGGAACCTTGGGTCTGAAGGACGAGCTCTTCTCCCGGTGCTGTTTTCTTGCTGGTACGAGGTTCCCAATTCTCAGCCTGCTTCTGTTTCCTTTTATCTCTTGCAGGATGAAAGGGTTAAGGGTGGGGCAAGCTATACTCCAGGGAAACTCCCTTTACAGCTGAGCAGAGAAGTGACATTATAAAGGCATTTAGGGTCCCACTCTAATCCTTTAACATACAGAATAGGAAAACCACAAAATAGAAGACAGTCACAAGATACTGGAAATCATGGCCCAGCCATGTGGCTACACCTATTTTGGGGGGCACACAATTCAAATCATGACAGCAAGCAAGGTTGTTTCATCTGGAGCTCACATGTTGTTGAGGAATCTTCCTTCAATCCTAATACCCCTTTCTTATTCATGTAGTCCAGCTTCTCATATTTTTCCCCAGCTTGCAGATTGAATAAGTATGGTGAAAGGATACAACCTTGATGCATATCTTCTTATTTTAAACTATGTAATATTCTCCTTGTTCTGTTAAAATGACTGCCTCTGGTCTACGTACAGATTCCTCATGAGCACAATTAAATACTCATTCTTTGCAATGTTACCCATAATGTGTTAGGATCCACATAGTTGTATGCCTTTGTTCAGGTAAACATCATTGTCATGTTCTCTGCCTTTAGCCAAGGTCCATCTGACATCAGCAATGATATCCCTCATCCCAGGTCTTCTTCTGGCTCCAGCTTGCCTGTCAGTTTGTCATACTGGGGTGGCTTGCACGTTGCTGTGATGCTGGAAGCTATGCCACCGGTATTTCAAATAACAGAGGTGTCACGCATAGTGAACAGGTTTCAGGGGAGCTTCCAAACTAAGACAGACTAAGAAGAAGGTCCTGGAGATTTGCTTACCCAAAAAGAAAAAAAAAAATGAACCAGTGAAATCGTTATGGGTAGCAGCAGAACACTGTTTGAAATAGTGCTAGGAAATGAGCCAACGAGATTGAAAGCCACTTAAAATATGACTGGGGAAGAGCTGCCTCCCCAAAGTAGAGTTGGCTTTAATGATGTGAATGGAGTAAAGCAAACTTTCATTTGCTGATGTGGCGTGACTCAAAATGCAGAGGAGCAGCTGTAAACACCCCTTAATAATTGGGATGTAGATCAGTTTTCCTTGTTAAACGTTGCGCACAAAAGATAGGCAGTAAAATCGTGAAATAACTACTTAAGCACTTTAGTTAAGAGACAAGGGAACTGAAGAATCCATCAGCTGAACTTGTCTAGCTACCTGTTAGCAACTGAATCAAATACACAAGCTATAAAAAATGTATCTATTGTCTGTAAAAAGACAACTTGAGTGAAATAAAGAAGGCTGAAAATATAAAAAGAATTAAACTTTTTTTCTCATTTTTCTGGGTCCATATTTAAACACTTATTTAGTCTGCATGTACAAAAAAAATCACGTGTGCTGAAATGTAAGCCAATCACAATAATCATTAATAAAGGTCCATAAACATGCACATACACAGACATGCACACACACACACAAAATTGGAATGTAGAATGTATGGAAGTATGAATCAAGGAAAATTGGAAGCTATCAAAAATGAAATGGAACACTTGAAGATTGATCTGCTAGACATTAGTATACTGTAATGAACTGGTATTGGTCATTTTTAATCAGACAATCATATGGTCTACAATGCTGGGGTTGACAAATCGAAAAGGAACAGCATCACATTCATCTTTAGAAAGAACTTTTCAAGATCTATCCTGAAGAACAATGCTGTCAGTAATAGGATATTTTCCATGTTCCTACAAGGAAGGCCAGTTAATAAGACTATTATTCAAATTTGTGTACTAATCACTCATACCAGAGATGAAGATTGTTTTAGTCAGCTAGTGCTGCTCTAATAGAGATACCACATAGTGGATGGCTTTAGCAAAGGAAGATTCATTCTTAAACAGTCCAGTAGGCTGTAAGTCCAAATTCAGGAGGTCTGCTCCAGGGTAAGTCTTTCCTCCTTGTTGACTCTGAAAGAAGGTCCTTCTGTTGCATCAGTCTGATCAGGGTGCAGGAACCTCTGGTCCGAAGGATGCACGCTGCTCCTGGTGCTGCTTTCTTGATGGTGTGAGGTTCCCAGCTCTCTGGTTACTTCCTGCTCCTTTTTATCTCTTGTAAGATAAAAGGATAAAGGGTGGTGCAAGCCGCACTCCAGGGAATCTCCCTTTACATTGGAGCAGGGAGGTCAATTTAGGAAAGGATTTATAGTCCCATCCTAATCTTCTATAACATAATCCTCTCTGTTAACCACAGGCAGACGTTAGGATTTACAGCATCAGAAAATCAGAAAATGGAGGACAATCACAAAATATAGGAATCCTGGCCCAACCAAATTACTACACATATTCTAGGGGGACACAATTCAATCCATGAGAAAGGTACTAAAGATTTTTTTGCAATCTGAAGGTGATCAAACATGCAATCATCAATACATCATCAAGATGTATGATAATTACTAGTGTTGGAATGCAACGTTTGAAACAAAGAAGAAGGACGTCTGACCTAAGGATGCCTGGACTATAAGAGAAATTAACCCTCCCAAAGACTGTTGTAGTGATGTACATCTGTTCAGTCTGGCTGAATACATAACTTTGTCCCTTTTTGTCATACCTACCATGGTGATAAGTTTAAATGCTGAATGAATAGACTAACCTGAGCCATGGTTAAGACGTTAAATGCTACCTTGCAGGCCATAAGCACTTTAGGCACTGAGTTGGGACAAGTCAGAGAGGCAGTTCTAGAAAACCATGCAGGTTTAGACTGCTTCCTCCTCAGACATAATCATGGATGTGAAGATTTTAAGGGGATATGTTGCTTTAACTTGTCTGATAGTTCCCAGTTGATAGAGAACAAATTAAAAATGGTGAAGGATATTACAAATAACTTCAAACAGCGGGAATCCTTCTTTGAATCAGAGTTCAAGAAATTATTCTTATGGCTCCCCAACCTGGGTTGGCTGTGCATACTTATAACACAAATTGGAATCATGATTGTTTGTGGATTATTTGTTTGCTACTGTATACAGTAGAGAGCCAGTCTACAATCTGAGATTTGATCCTAGACTTAATGCTATAAATCAGAGCAGCTGTTTTCATGTAAAACCTATTTCATAGATATGAAATTGATGAGTAAGAGTGGGGAATGTTAGTGACTGTAAGGATCAAATAACAGTCACTTAGATGGTTAAACTACATTGCATCTCTGCCCCAATTGTTACTCCCAAACTGAATTAGCAGGCCTGCATTCCTCTCCCTATCTCCAGGGTAGTAAATCAATTATTCCAAGACCTCAGGGAGACAACGAAATTTTGGGTAGTTTATACTGTTCCATAAATTGTAATGGATTCTTGCTACTCTCTGTCGTTGTTCTGTGACAATCTTCAGATGCCAATCCCCTTAAAATCTGGCTATAAAAACTGCTGGAATTGTAACCCAAGTGGGACTGTCTGGGAGACGCTATTCTCATTGCCCACAGGTTTGCATGCTTATCTGTTAATAAAGCATTGCTTGAACCTTTTTCACCCATATCTGAATTCTGGCTGCAGTGACAGGTGGAACAAACTTGCTGTGGTTTGGTAGCATTGTTACTTTGCAAATAGAAGCAGAAAAGATCACCAGGTAGATATACTGAAGACAGGCATCAAGTTACAAGGTGGAGAAGAGGCTAGAGATTGCAACACAGGCTTCCCCTGCTCTAAGTTTCTAGAATGGAGAGCCCTACCTTCAGGCCCTCCTGGAACTTTTTCCCCATTTCTCAAAACCTTCCCGTAACTTCCCCCTATCCATCAAGCTATTTAACCTCATCTCCTTCATCAGTAAGTCATACGGTCTAAACAACACGAAGGGATCTTGAGGTTAAAGTGAGAGAGAAGGAGCGAGGAACAAGAAAAGAGAAACCTCACTTTCTCATGCAGTCCAGTGGCTGCTGAAGAATAAAGGTGCACGTGGACACTTTACCTTTGCACCTCAAGTGTAACAAAGCTTAGTGAGTGCCAGTGCAAACTCTGGAGTCCGATCATGTTGGTGTGTTATTTATTAGCATTATAAATCATTCTAAATTTATCTGCCTTTGACCAGCTTAGGGTTCTTCCACTTTTAGGTGCGTAGACTGGGACGGTTAAAAACACTTTACTACTTCTTCTCACCTGTGAAGTTTAGGTTAATGATTCCTTCCTGTTTGAGTCATCACGAAGATCAAAGGAGACTGTATTGTAAAAAGTCTTTTGTGCAATCTCCTGTGCAACACAAAACCAGTCACCCTACAGGACAGTGTAGACCTGCTCCATTGGGTTTCCAAGGCTATAATTGTTTTGGAAGCAGATTGCCACATCTTTTTCCTGCGTGGGTTCGAGCTGACGAACTTTTGGTTGGCAGTATGGTGCTTAACCACAGCACCATCTGTGCAAAGCCAGAGCTAACTAAAAATTTGCGGTGGTGTCAAATGAGATTGAGCCCGGTGTAACACCTGACATTGGTTTCCTTTTGCTAGATTGCCTGCCCTTTGGCCCAGTGCCGCGGATCCTGCTGGATCTTCTGCAGAGTTACAGTCATATAATTTCGAATAAGAAACCTGGTGATCTCCCGAAGCACTTAAGACTACATTTCCCAGAAAGCATAGCGAGTTAATTTCGGTAGACTTTCGCGACGGGTGAATTTCTGGGTTGTGTGGGCGGGGGCTCAGGGAGTTGCCCAATGAGCACGGGTGCGGAATGAGGGGGCGGGGAAATAGCTCCAGACGGTTCTTGGCAGAAAGGCCAATGAGCGAGGAGGCTGGGATAGCTCTCGTGGGCGGAGTCACACTGCTCTGCTCCCGCCGGGCGGAGGGCGGTGCATCCATTCTTTCTTTTCTTCTACCTGTGGCTTGTTTCTCGACCTCTGCATGTGGACCCTGCTCTCCTCTTCCTGGAGGGCGCAGCACCCCGGAGCCGCCCCTTACATGGACGTTACCCTGAGAAGGGCCTCGATCATCTCCTGTTTCTCCACCTCTAGCTACGACGACACAGACAATGATGACATGCCGGGTGATGGGGCCTGGGTGAGAGACAGCTGTAGGAGGAATATGATCTTTTGCCACAGGGATGCTCTTTCCGCCAGCTCATGCAATTTTTGTTTCATACTAGATAAGCGCACAAAGCACAAGTTCATTTATTTAACTAACAATGATTGAATGCCTGCTGTGTACCCGGCACGCTGCAAGCCCTGGCGATCCTGTAACGAAGGATACTGCGGTGAACCAGATAGACGTGGTCCTGGCCTCCTAGGTCTTGCTGGAAAGACTGACCAAAACAAAAACTAAACCCGCGTTGTCGAGTCGGTTCCGACTCACAGTGACCCTATGTGGTAAAGTAAAACTGCCCTGTGACGTTCCCAAGGAGTGCCTGGTGGATTTGAACCGCTGACTTTTTGGTTAGCTGCTGTAGCTCTTGACCACTATGCCACCACAGTTTCCAGAAAGACAGACACAAATAATAACTACAGTCTTAATGAGCTGTGCAAAGAAATGTAGGTTCTCCCTTTTGTGGTTTATATCCCATTAGGGATTCTCATGATTCCCATTGTGCACCTGGAACTTAACACATTTGGGGCAAATGCCCTGTTCTAGGCCTCACCATACATGTTTGCAGAGCTAGAAGCACGCCAGTCTCCTGTTTGCCGAGCTCTTGTCCATGTGCCAGGGGAATCTTCACTGTTACGGGCATGGCGGCATGGAGGTGTATCAGCACAGACATGCCTTGGAGAAAAAGAAAGCATGAGATCTGACTGTACCTAGTTGATTCATTCATGCATTCTGCAAAAATTACTGAGAGTTTTCTTTTTGCTGGGGTCTTGCATTGTGCTGATTGCAGGAATTCAGTAGTTGGAAATACTCAAATAAACAACACAGACAGGGTGTCCCATCTACTGAAATTCAAAATCTAGTTGGACAACACAGAAAACATGTAATTACCCATTAAATGCATAACTTATCATGTGTTGAGTGGTGAGAAGTACAGACTTCTGTTAGGGTTTGTAATTTAAAAAAGGGTGTTGAAGCTGAGAGCAAAGGCTAACGTACTAGGAGTGTAGGAAAGTGATCAGGGAGCCCTGGTAGAACAAGCTTGTTATGTGCTGGCTGCTGACTGAGAGGTTGACAGTTCAAACACACCCACTGGCACTGAAGAGAAAGGCATAGTGATCTATTCCCAGAAAGATTAAAAAACAAAATAAACACAGCAGTCCAGTCAATTTTGACTCATGGTGATCCTAGAGGACAGAGGAGAACTACTCCAGTGACCACCTCTTACAACTCCCATCATCCAAAACCCTGAGGTTTTAAGAATTTCGTTTTTTAAAAGAGTGTTCCTTGTGACTCCTTTTCAACAGCATCTGCATGGACTTATTTCTCAGCACCCTTATCAACATGGTGTATTGTCAAACTCTTAACCGGTTAGTTTGAGATGCAAAAAGTACTATTTAAATTTCATTCTGTTTTATTTATGGCTAATGTTTAATACAATTTTCATATTTTTAAACTCAATTTATATCTTTTTTACTGGGATCTTGAAAAAAAGGTCTGGCTATTTACTTTCTCACAGTAGTAGTTCAACCACTGAAAATCCTATGGGTTACAGCTCTGTTCTGTCACACACAGGGTTGCCATGAACTGAAAATGATAGGACAGCAATTGATTGGACTTTGCATTTTACTGGGATGTATATATTAATACCAGGGATTATTACTTTTCTTTTAGAGTGTTAAAACAACAATGTTATTGAGTCAAGTCGAGCAACCTTATAGAGTTGAAATACTGCATAAAGTTTCCAAGGAGAACCTTGTGGATTCAGACTGTCAACCACCATGCTACTAGGGTTTCCATTAGTGTTTCCAAGGTGTGCCGGGCAGATTTTGAACTATCAATCTTTTGGTTAGCAGCTGTAGCACTTAACCACTACACCACCAGGGTTTCCATTAGAGTATTTACCAAAAAAACCCCAAACCTACTACCATCGAGTTGATTCTGACTCATAGCAACGCTACAGGACAGAGTAGAACTGTTCCATAGAATTTCCAAGGGATACCTGGTGAATTCAAACCTGATCTTTTTTTTTTTTTTGGTTAGCAGACGTAGTGCTTAACTATTATGGCACCAGGGTTTCCATTAGAGTATTAGTTGGTCCAAATTCAGTTCCTTTCTGACACTAATTTCAGTACAGTTATTCTGACCCTAACTACTGAAGTGTTTGGTCAGATATCATATGTTAAGGGACATAATCTTCCAGCCTACTAAGTCTGTACAAGTCTTCAGATGCCAGTTGTATGCTTGGAGCTCCCCAGACATCTGCACTTTTGAAGTTAATAGCTACCAATTTCATGGTTCCCACTACCCTCTCAGGACACCAGCTAAAAGTTAGAGGGCTCCCAGGACAATCTGTACTTGTAAATTACTGGCAAAAATTCTGTTTGTTTCCATTACCGACTCAGGTTTGATAATTCAGTTGAACAACTCCAAAAATTCACAAAACTGCTGTTCTTATGATCACAGTTTTATTAAAGCAAAAAGGATGCAAAGCAAAAGGTATATAGAACATGATCTTGGAGTAGATCCATCACGGAGTTTTAATGTCTCCAAGGACATGTTATTGTCCTGGTGCCCTGATGTCTATCACCAACCAGGAAACTCACTTGATCTTCAGTCTTCAGAGTTTTTATTAAGGTTCCAGTGTGTAGATAGATACATTGTCCAAGGTAAGGCCACATATGTTGTAGGCTGCCATTTCATCTTGCTCAGTTAAAAAACCAGAAGTGTTCTCACTAGTACATTACTTCAGCCTTTAATTAACCTGGGAGGTAATACCATCTTTTGTTCTGAACTTCTGTCTAGGCATTATTGTATTTTTGGATTTCCTTTGGTACATAAATAAATTATACATTTTTTTATCCTTGGCTGCTATCCCTCCTTCTCCACCTCCTTTTCCATAATAGTTAAGCATCTTTGGACAGGACATTAGATTTGGCCAGTGTGTTAGTCTAGATTGTCAACAGCAAGACTGTTCTAGCAAGTCCCACCTCCTTGATCCACTCCCATTCATATAGCATAGAGTTAGATAGAGAAATATTTGGCTATCTTGGCATTGGGCAGACAGCTGCATTCACTCTTTGCTTCAATTTTACCAGATGGGGTGAAGGCACAACCCACCCCATCATGCCCTTATGAATTCTGATATGAAGGTTGAAAAGACACAGAATTTTCTTCATAAAAGTCATCCTGCTTTCACTAGTTGTAATTGCAGCCCAGGTCTCGGGATCACTGCACTGGCTAGGAATAAAGACATTTGAGGTGATGTAAGAAAAAAAAAAAAACTTGAAGTGATGAGGGGAAGAGTTTTATAGCCATAGAAGTATTAACCCTCTATGGGAAGAGCTGTATAGCCATCCCAGTGTCTCCCAAGCCTCCTTTCCCCCAGTTCTATCAGAGAAGTAGAAGAATCTATCTAGTAGAGATTCTCCCTTGGCCCCCTACATGTTGAATGTGAACACACACTCTTGAAGACGTGTAAGCCAGCTCTTCATGCCTATACCTTCCCCCATTTTAGATAACCAATGTTTTAATTTCCACTTGCAATTCTTTACCAAACTATTACTCTGTGGATGAAGGTATGCTCCTTGCCCTGATAAAATGTGACTCAGTGGTCCAAATTTGCAGTAGCTTTTGCTCCTCTTCTTTTATACTAATCCTAGCATTTACATCTACCACTGGGTAAACAAATGTGGGTGTAGAGTCAGTGTCTATTCATGTCAGGACCTATTTGTAGTCACTCAGGACTACTGTCATCAGTACAACTGGAATCTGCTGGAAAGCCATTTGCTGTCTCCGTCTCATTTGTTGGCAGACAAAACAGCTCTTATTGAAAGTCTGTCTTTCAGAGTGTGAGAAGAATATGTCTAGGTTCAGGCTATGTCTTCGTTGTTTCAGTTTCCTCATGCTCACTCATCTCCTAGACCCAGGTGACCACCCCAAACCAGCAAAGCAGGATGTGTGCTCATTGGCTTCAATTACTATTTAATCCTGGAAAGGGATTCTTCTGATTGGAATTGTGATGTTCTATTGTAATGCCTGTTTGTCAGTTTGCTGTATTGTGTGGTAGCCTGCAAATTGCTGTGATGCTGGAAGCTTTGCCATGTGTATTTCAAACACCAACAGGATTGCCCATTGTGGACAGCTTTCAGTGGCACTTCTGGTAAAGACAGACTAGAAAGAAGGGTCTGGCTATACATATCTGAAAATTAGCCAGTGAAAACCCTATGGATCACAACAAATCTTGTCTGACTTGCTTGCTTTGTACACCTCCATCAGGAAAGACCAATTGCTTGCAGAGGACTTCATGTTTGGTAGAACAGAGGGTAAACAAGGGTGAAAGAGACCCTCAGTGATACAGATGAACACAACAGAGGCAATGTTAGACTGGAACATGCTGACAATTATGAGGATGACTCAGGCAATGTTTTGTTCTGTTGTACACAAGGTAGCCATAAATCAGAGTTCACTAATTCATAGCTAACAACTTTAATGTACCCCTCGGATTTCCATAGTGATTTCTATAGTGTTGTGTCCATATAGTCATCCCTTTTATAAGCCAGTTTTCCATTGTCCTTCTGTCTGATCATGTAGCCAGGTTACTGGCCAATTCCCACGAGTTGACAAAAACCCAAAGGTAGCCATAAAGAACATGTAATTTAGTCCACTGATCTAATTTGTGTTCATCTTCTTCTGTAAGAGTGGCAGTATTCCCAGCAGGATGCTGTATTTTCACCTTGTAACAGCCATCCATAAATCAAGTAGGTTTTTGTTGTTGTTCTTGGTCATTCAAGTGTTGTTTACTGGGCACTCCCAAATGGAAGTAGGTTCTTAGAGCACCTTAGATGATTCCAAATTGGGCCATGAGGTGAAAGAGACTCTTTGCTTGTGAGTACCTCTTTGGATTACCTTGGTAGCATGTTTCTGTATATTATTTCTGTCTTATTATACAACTCTTCTGGGCATAGCATGTCCGTGTTACAGCACCTTTCTGATTATAATTCAAGGTACTGTGGGCATTTCAACTTCAAAGATCCTTCAAAGATCTGCTGGATTTCCGATGGTTGATATTCTAGCAGTTCATAAACCTTGCTTAATTTTTCATTTTGTTCTGCTGCACTTTGATTAATCTAGAAGGGCTCTACACATAATTCTTTTGTAGTCTACCTCTGATAATTTCAGAAAAGCTTTTTCATCTGGGAAGTTGTCTGAATCTTTATTTTGGGAGTTATCTGGAGCCATGGTGGTCTGCTTCTTTAAATGGTTAGATATTGATAGTTGTCTTTGTGTCATCCAGAAACTGTTCAGTTTCTCTGGTGTCACACCAGTGGCAGCTGTGGTGTAGATCTGAAAAAGAAGAACATGCTGGGAGGCCTCTCACTACCTGACTTTAAAACCTATTACACTGCTACAGTAGTCAAAACAGCCTGGTATTGGTACAAAAAGAGACATATAGGCCAATAGAGTGAAGTAGAGACCCCAGAGATGCTACCATCCTCTTATGAACAGCTGATATTTGACAAAGGTCCTAAAATTTTGAACTAGGGTAAGAACACTCTCTTTAGCAAATGGTGCTGGCATAATTGGATATCCATCTGCAAAAAATTGAAACAAGACCCATATCTCACACCTTATACAAAAATCAACTCAAATTGGATAAAAGACCTGAACATAAAAGCTAAAACGATAAAGCTCATCCAAGATAAGATAGGGTCAACAATGTATGTTTTAATAGGCAATACAGACAGACTTCAAAATCTGACAAAACACATTCATCAGAAGAGAAAATAAATAAATGGGAATTAATAAGAATCAAACACTTCTGCTTATCCAAAGACTTCCTCAAAAGAATTAAAAGACCACCTACAGAATGGGAAAAAATATTTGGCAACTCTACGTCAGATCGACACCTGATCTCCATAATCTACAAGGTTCTACAAAATATCAGTAAGAAAGAGACAAATCATCCAATTAAATGGTGGGCAAAGGAGATGGACAGACACTTCTCTAAAGAGGAGATCCAGGCAGCCAAAAAACAAATACAGACATGTTCACGATCATTAATTATTAAAGAAATTCAAATCAAAATGACAATGAGATACCACCTCACCCCCATGAGATTGGCTATGATCCAAAAAACGCAAAACAATAAATGTTGGAGAGGCTGTGGAGAGACTGGAACTCTCCTCCACTGTTGGCGGGATTGCAGAATGGTGCAACCTCTTTGGAATGCAATTTGGTGTTACCTTAAAATAATGAATATAGATATACCATTTGACCCAGTTATTCCTCTGCTCGGAATATATCCTACAAAATCAAGGCCATTCACACCGACTGCTACATGCACACGAATATTCATTGCAGCACAGTCCAAGATAGCAAAAAGTTGGAATCAACCCAAATGCCCAACAACAGAAGAGTGGATGGGCAAACTTTGGTATATATACTCCATGGAGTACTATACACTGATAAAGAACAACGATGATAGCAGGAAACATCTCTCAGTTTGGTCTCAACTGGAGGACATTATATTGAGTGAAACCAGTCAGCCACAGAAGGACGATTATTATATGAGACACCTAAGATAAAAACTTAAAACCATACTCATACATAATAGAAAAGACTCTTTGACGGCTACAAGGGTGGGGAAGGTGGGAGGGCGGGAAGGCAAGGGGCGAGGGTTTAGATTAGTTAATTGTTAGAAATTTGGTAGGGTGAATTTGGTGACAATTCACATTAGTAAGAAGATCAATATTAATGAGACTTCCACACAACTTGTGTACTCTTCCTCTCTTAACCCAATATTGTAAGCACAGAGTATGTACACTTTCATTTTTTTTATTTAATAAAAAAGTAAAAAATAAAAATAAAAAGGGAGTAAGGGGGCTGCTTGATTTGGTCACTAGCCCCCACTGCATTCTTCAGTTGCAGCTGACTTAATGTATAACTTCTCTGGCAATAGAGATTCTGTCAAGCCCCTCAGTGCTGCTTGGCTTGGTGGCTGGCTCCACTTGGGCCCTCAGGGCCCTGCCTCCTGGCTGATGAAGGTGGCAAGCTACTTCTCCAGACAGGGACTGTTGTTCAGCATGAGAATTAGCCTCAGCTGAGGACTCAGATGAGGCTGATTCTACCTCTCAGCTGACCAAGATGATATCCCTCCAGAGTTGCCTGTTACTGTGAGTGAGCAGAATCTATGTAGCATCTCAGGGAAGGTGGGGTAGGGGCACTGGTACCCTCAGTTGCTTGCCACCTCTGGGTTCTCCAAATGCATCTGATCCAAGCAGTCTCTCTGCTGCAGGATACACAGATCAGCAAAGCAGCCAGGCTGGGCCAGGTTAACAGTCTCAGCAGACCCAGTTCCAGCTTCCCAGCCAACAAAGAAGGCGTCCATACCTGCAGTCCTCCAGGTGCCATACCAGTAGAAGCAGTACTCACTGTGCTGCTATCTTGCCACTAACAAGGTATTTTCCCTCTTCTTGTTGCACTGTCTGGAAACCCTGGTGGTGTAGTGTAAATGCTACATCTGCTAACCAAAAGGTCAGCAGTCTAAATCTGCCAGGTGCTCCTTGGAAGCTCTATGGGGAGGTTCTACTCTGACCTATAGGGTCACTATGAGTCAAACAGGACTCCACTGCAGTGGGTGGGTTGCGGTGTCCAATCTCACAACTGTATGGCTGATCTTGGAGCTCCTAGAATGCCCACATGCTCCTTTTAATTACTGTTCTAAGTCTTAGTTCTCAGAGAGAATTCAGGAGATATGCGTCTAGTCTACCATCCTGGCCCCACCTCTCTCTAACGATCCTTTTAGATTTTTCCATTATCATTACAATCCAAATGAAGTCCAATATTCAGCTAGTAACTGTCAGATGCAAATTTTCTGTTCTAAAATGCCAGCTATTATGGCTTGGTGATATTCACAGGTTTTGCCATAAGCTTTATACAAGGCTATTATACAAAGAATCTGTCCATACCAGAACGTCAGCTTCTATTCCACACTTTTTGAAATTTGCCACCAGTGTAGGCTCAGTCAGGTTCATTGGTTCCAATTTAGTATGTCCAATTACTGCTGACTGAAGGGTGGATTTACACGCCTTCTCTTTTACAATGTTAGGTAAAGGAAATGTTCCCCAGGTACATACAATATTTATCTCTATCATACATTCAGGTAAAGGCTTAATCCAATCAACAACTGAATATTTTAGCTACAACCTAACTGTAGCTCTGGTTAAGACTTTACCAACAGGCTTTGGTCTTAACAAGGCTAGCTTAGTAGAAGCCTTTCCCCATCAGATATAATATCCATTCCCATAAAACTTTCAGGTATAAGAAACAACTCCTTCATACAATGACTAATTTAAGATTCCAGTTTTCACCCAAACTTTCACCTTAATGTCACCAAATTTTATATTTCTAAATTCTCTTAATTTAATTGTAGTCTCCATTAGGACTTTACCAATAGGTTTTTGGAACTAGAATGCATGGAGATTCCTTGACACAGAGTCACAGAAACTTCTCCAACTATCAACCAGTTTATCCATACATGCATAGGCCTTGGGTTCTGGGGACAGGGAGTTGAGCTATGGGACTCTTGTCCTTTCATCATTCCTTGTATTGATTAGATTGAAAGAGCATTGCTATGGGCAAATAGAGGTCACGTGTCTCATTGCTATCCTTTTGTCTTACAGTCTTTCAAATTCATCCAAAGTAGGGTGACTCAGGGTATTTCGGGTTAGAGGACCAGCAGGAATGCCTACTGATCCACACAAGCTCCAAGAATGCTGCATCCCTATCAATGTCTGCTTTATTCATCCCATTTCTATTTACTTATTTGTTAGCTTGTTTATTTATTGTTTCATTGTGGTTAAGTGAAAGTTTACAAATGAAGTCAATTTGCTATATTCAAGCCCATGCAGAGAGCCCTACCATACAGGGAGCAACTCTGTCCGGTATCCCAGCCCTATGCTTGCACTTTCCACTCTGTTCTTCCCATATTCATTCAACCTAGTCCCTTCCTCTCTTCTCCACCCTCCCATCTCATTACTATAGGATACCTGATCTGATAGCCCTATGGCTTACAGTCCAGTCCAATTTTGTGTAGAGAGGTGTCTTTGGCTCTGGTTTCAGCTCTTGAGTAGGAGCAAGACCAGGGACTGTGCTCTCTGGGGACCCTTCAGGTTGTTAGGCCATGAAGTCTGGTCTTTTAATAGAATTCTAGATCTGCATCCCTTCCTCCCATTTCTTAAAAAACTTTTAAATATTACCACCCAACTGAGCAAGTCCCTTAAAACTCCCCTTTCTCTATCCCCTCTGTTTTTTACTACCAATGTTTGCTTTACTTGTCCCATTTCCTAACAATTTAATGATTATATACCCTGCTGGGATGAGTCCCTTGACTCTCCCTTCTGTCTTCCACCATTGTTTTGTGAATTAGTCTAACCTTCTTCATACTGGTTGTTTCAACATAACTCTTGCCTCTGGAGACAGTTCTGAGGATAATGGTTGCACTAAGGCCAAAATCCAAACTCTGTCCAGCTTCAGTATCTTTCCCAACACATTTCTCTAGTGGAGGCCTTAGGACTAGAGATTGTAGTTTGGACTGGCCAGCATCTAAGCTTAGTCCATCTCCTACTTTCATACTTACAGTTACCAACCCCCCCCCCAGAACAAACCCTCATTGTCAATTCCAACTCATAGTGACCCTGTAGGACAGGGTAGAACTGCACCATAGATTTCCAAAGACCTGCTTGTGGGTTTGAGTTGCTGACCTTTGGTTAGCAGACAAATTCTTAACCACTGTGCTCTCAGGGCTCCTACAATAACCAACAGACCATATATTTTGCTTTTTTCTTATTAATCTGCATTTCCTTAGGTATCCTGTGAGCTGACTCCTTAAGAGCTGGATCCAGCCTTTTGAATTCCATTGGTAATGTTTCTCTTAACCAAGTTATTGCAGTGCACTTGAGTTTCATATCATGGGTGATTTAACAGCCATCCAAGATTCGAAAGTTCCTTATTCCCCCACCCTTTCATCCTTTCTTTTCTCTAACCGCATGTTTCCATGAGTCGGGGTCTTTCTAGCAAATCATACTTCTGACACCACCTGTAAAATCTACTCATCTTTCTTCTGACACTAATTATTATTAGTTCTTCTGATCCTAACCACCATTTCACACATTAAGGGCCGTGGTCCTCTAGACTTCCAAATGTACGCAAGACTTTAGACTGCAGCCATAACAAGCTTGGGAGTTCCAACAGGCTATAAATTTGAGTGTTTCAACTACCTCCTCAGCTTTTATAATTCACTAGAATGACTCACAGAACTCAATAAAGCACTAAACTTACAACTACAGTAAAAAGAGTATACAAGAAGGGTCACATAGGTGAGGTATGGGGGGACTACTAATATGGAACATTCTTTTCTCTAGATATACTTTCTCTCTTGGTGCATCTGTACCTAACACCAACCAGGAAGCCCACTGAAGCTTCAGTGTCCAGTGTTTTAACTGAGGTTTCATTATGTCAGCGTGACTGATTGAATTATGGGCCACGTGGTTGATCTCATTTCCCAGGACTCTTTCCCTCCCCATTAGTAGGACTGATACCACCTTGTAGATCTTTGTTGCATAGCCAGCCTCCATCCTAAGTCATCTCGTTAGCATAAGTAGTCAGGTGGTTTTGAAGCCTAAGACCTTTCAATCATTCAGGAAACTCTACTGGTTTGGAGGTTGCCTCTCAGGGACCAGGGACAAAGACCAAATATTGGGGTGCAATAGTTCACAACACCACATCACACTCTTGATTTTTGACTGGAGTTCCTTTTACACATCTAACATTTGGAGGATTACTCTTCAATCCCTTAACCCTAGATTGAGGTACTGTTTGACAGTCACAAGCTCCATGGCACTTGGCTTGGCTAAGCTTCGGCAGAATTATTTAGCATACCAATAACTGATAATTACCTAGATCCAGCTCTTCCTCAGGCACATCATTTTCCATTGGTATTACACACTGAGGAAGCTTTTACTCAGTCTCTCAGTGCATTTGACCATCGATATCAGTATTATAATCTTACCCATTTTGCCTGTATTTTACAGAATCACAGTGTATGAGCAGCAACCTGAAAAATAAGAGTCAAAAGATACCAGCACATGTCTAGAGTTCTCTACCAGTCATTAGCAATTAGTCCAGCACATCATCCTACTATATTACTGACATGTCTCCCAGAGTGAGACCACTCAGGTTTTCAGGCTTCTATTCCATCTTGTCAGATTGCAAAAACATTAGTAGTCACATTATTATATGGCATCGTCTTTTCAGACATCTAGTGTATCCTCTGTGGAGATGTTAATATAATTTATTTTATTATATACATTTTTTTTTATTTCACTCACTGAATAACCCATTTATTCTGTTTTAACTGTCAGCAACTTTGCTACATTTCTCTATTTCTACTCGATGTTTTCTACTTTCAGAAGAGATGTTAGGGTGGTCATTGTGCTGGATTGCTAATCTAGTTGGTTCCTCTCCCTCTGTTTACTATCATTCATGATATACGTCATCCCTGCTTCCATTTCTTGTTTTGTAGTCTTGCCTCTGGAAGCATTTCATCAGGTGGGAAAATAGGAAGTTCAGATGATGTGATGGAAAGGGGAAGGAGGAAAAAAATGGGTGTTGTGGGAAGTCTTTGTTTTGGCAATGTCAGCATGTAATTCTGGCAGTAATCAAATTTCTAGGGGGGGAAATACATCACTATAGATGCTCCCAAAATAAAAAAAGGACATTTAGGAGCAAAATTGTGTGGGTGTTGAAAACCGACTCTTGGAGACAACAAGCAAGTAAGAGAAAAGCATTGAAAAAAATCTCAAGTGACATAGCCTAGATAGGTCTTTCTAACACTAGGAAACGAATTTTTCATGAATATACTGGAGGAGGTGGGGGGACAACTCTGAAATGCCAGAACTCCAAAAGAACACTGAATGGATGAGTACCAAGGGAAGCTTCTAATCTTGTGTAGAAGAACAGAAGTAGCTGACAATTTGTGAAAGTGAAAGAATTTTTTTTTTCTTTTTAAATTGAAAAAATTGAAGAAGCCAAACACCAAGCTTTTCTTCCACGGTGTGGCTGAGTTGGTTCACATTGGTAAACTCCAATCTTGAGTTTACCAGTCAACTACAAACCATCTGCAACCTTTAGTCGAGTGTAAATTGTTTGTACCATCAAAAGACAGATGTCAGTCCTTACAGGACCAGAAAAGAGAAATGGATGAATTTGAATATCACCAAGGTGAGTTAAGTGAACATCATACATACCAGATCTTTTCAGAGAAAGGTGGGAAAACTAAGAAGTTGCAAAATCTCAAAATTCAGTTGCCTGAAAAAAAGACAGAACAGAAAATTGTGATGTTTTTCAAGAAACCGAATTTTGGAGTCTTAGTCTAGAAAGGAAACCCTGGTTGCACAGTGGTTAACCCTGTTAATCAAAAAATTGACAGTTGAAATCCACCTGGTGCTCCTTGGATACCCTATGGAGCAGTTTTACTCTGTCCTATAGGATCACTATGAATTGGAACCAACTTGATTACAAAGGTTTTTTTTTGTTGTGGTGGTGGTATAGGAAATGGATGTAGAAAGCATTATTCCTCTAGGCCAAACATGAGGGTTTAATTAAAAAAAAATAGACATTTAAATGAAAATCATGTATCTTTAATAAAACAGATCAGTTACCCAAAAATGAGGCTGATGAATTAACTCAAATTATCCAAGAGAAACAGCAAACCTGGTGGTGTAGTGGTTAACAGCTAAGGCTGTTATGCAAAAGATTGGCAGTTTGAATCCATCAGGCACTCCTTAGAAACAGTGTGGGGCTGTTCTACTCTGCCCTATAGGGTTACTGTGAGTCAAGATTGACTCAACTGCAATGGGTTTGGTTTTCTTGGTTTTCATCCAGTAGAAGAATCTGGAGATATAGGGTCTTCACACTATAATTTGTTAGCTTCCTATGCCCCAGGTCTGTTTACCTTCAACAACAAGTGTAGGCATGTCCTGTAGAAAGAGAGACAGAGTGCAGTACACATACTGATTCTGGGCAGGGACCCTTTACTGCGGCGTCAGCCCCCTGAAGGGTCTGTGTGTGCACAATGAAATGCATGCCTACAAATGTTATTTTATAATAAAGGAAACTTGATACTCTCTGTTTTAGTCAGCTAGTGCTGCTCTAACAGAAATACCACAGAGCGGATGGCTTTAACAAAGGAAGGTTTATTCTTGCATAGTCCGATAGGCTACAAGTCCAATTTCTGGATGTCCGTGCTCCAGTGGAAGGCTTTCCCCTTTGTCAGCTCTAGGGGAAAGTCCAGTATTGCATCAGTCTTTGTTCAGGGCGTGTCTTGGGGCAGGAATCTCTGGTCTGAAGGACACGCCCTTCTCCTGGTGCTGCTTGCTTGATGGTGTGAGGTTCCCAATTCTCTGCTGGTTTCCTTTTATCTCCCGTAGGATGAAAGGATTAAGGGTGAGGCAAATCATACTCCAGGGAAACTCCCTTTTACAGTGGAGCAGGGAGGTAATCTTATGAAGGGATTTATAGTCCCACCCTAATCCTTTAACATATAGCACAGGAAAATCACAAAATGGAGGACAATCACAAAATACTGGGAATCATGGCCCAGCCACACGGCCTCACATATTTTTGAGGGGACACAATTCGATCCATGATACCCTCATACATGGAAATGATGCTATTTTATCACAGTCTTTTAGGGCTGACTTTTTTCCATTGAAAACATGTGCTTTCACTCAATAATAGATATCCTCTCTGGCAACAGGAGATTTCACAACATTATTTAACAAGGCCATGAAAGGTTAGATTCAGAAGCAGCAGCAATGATTCCAGACCTCATTAATACCTCTGAACAGCGTGAAATTTTCTGCCTGTAAAATACCATCAAGAACCCTGGGCAGAAGCAAAGTGATAGAGGGATGACAATTGACATGAAATGTCAGTATGACAGAATACACGTCAACAGAAGTAGGTCATCGGTATCATAAAGGACCAAATGACTGTGAAGAACAAATTAAAGAACTTCAGCAATCCTTACAGCAAGGTGGCTCAGGTATTAGAGTCTTGATCACTCTAAGATTCATGAGCTGCAAAAAAAAAAGGTACAAGTTCAACAAACTGAAAAAGTCGAGTCTACCAAAAAAAAAAAATTCAAGCCATTAGTAAAGTTATCTTCTGCAAAAAAGGAGAGAAATGGTTTGAAGACAGAACAATAACTGCTACAAGTGGCGCATACTTCACATAATGGGAAAGCCTGACAAGGGAGTGTGGTAAACCGAAGGCTTATGTCATAAACAAAGTGACATTGTGACAGAGAAATAAAGAATACATCCACAGTGTACATCAGTGGAAGAAGAAATGTCAGATGATAAGCAGCACTCCCTGACGATGAAAATGAAGTTATGAGACTTAGTAGTTTTAAAACAGGACATCCATGTCACTGAAGACAACTTGAAATTAAAAGCACGTCCAAGTGTTAGATAAAGAGACTTTCCTTCAGATTTCACTGTCGAAAGGAACAACGAATGAGAAATCATCACAGATAAGCTACGAAAGACCTGAATTTGAATTCAGAACGAAATGATTCGACGTGTGCTTTGAGGCCGAGGCCGATGGACTCAGATCAGTGCACCACTAATAGGAAGCACTGTTAGTTGTGATCAGAGAGTTGAACAAACAGAAACAGGAAGCAACAAAGCAGATGTTTTTGATGAAAGATCAGCTATGGGTGCAACAAAATGAAGGTGATAGCACCATCAGTAAACTAAAACAAGATTTAGAGGACAAAAAAAGTGATTGTCAATTTGAAAATGGCAAAACCATCATGATACAGAGTTGCAGGTGCGGAGAGAAATGTCAGTTCAGAGCAAACTGGTGTTCAGTGGTTTATCCTCAACCCAACAGAATCTGAAAGACAAAGAGGACTATCTAACAGGCCTGTTTAACCAGGAACAAGAACTAACTCATACATCCAGAAGGAGAAATTTTGTACTGAAAGGACTTAACTAGGCTAAAAGAAGAAGTATTTCCTACAGTCAGAAATGAGTTAATTCAATTTCTTAGCCAAGATTTTAAGTCATTTTAAGCACGACTTTTTTTTTAAAGAAAGGAAAAGTGAAGTTAGAAACCTAGAAGAAAATCTTTCCGAAATGGAAGAGCTCCACGTAAACTTAAAAACATTTGCTTCGATCTCAAAATAAAATAAAAGTTGGGTTTAGCATGTGGTGGTATAAGATTTTGGAGATTAAACCTCCAAATGAAAAAATATCTCTTGAATGAAACAGACTGAGTAGATGTCCAAAAATGAGTTGAGTAAACTAACTCAGATTACTCAGCAGAAAGATGCAGAGACACACAGTCCTCCTACTACAGTTTGTTCAGCTTCTTGTACCCAGGACACTGTTTATCTCCCAGAGCAACAACAAATATATGCTATGGAAACTGGCAACTATTTATTCTCTTCAGTGAGAAGGCCAGAGAAAATAACCACTTAAAAAGAGACTATCACAGAATTACGGATATAGTTAAATGCCAGGGAAGCAGTCCTCATTAACCCATGAAATGAGAATAAAAAATTGTCCAGTACATTTGAATGCTGTGACCTGAGTGTTCTTAGAGGTACTGTTGAGAATTCATCTTGTAACATTTGCATAAAAAACATTGTAATTCATGCATCAGATCTTCAAAGTGAGACTTGATTTACAGTTTCATGGATAGCAAGCCCTTGTAATGAGGCTGGAGGTGTAAAATGTAATCACATAGGGAGGCTGCCTGATATACTAAAGAAATCCATGAACTCATTAAACAGTCATGCAGGAAAAGTGGGTAAAGCCCTAATTAAAATCTTATCGGCTATGTTAACACCCTAAAAAATAAGCACAAGGAAGTATTACGATTAGTTGAGAAGCCTCCGGAGTATTCACGTTGGGGGAGGGATGGTTCAGAGAGATAACTGGCTAGTTTGCACCACAAAGGCATAGGCACTGCTGTTGAGTCAATTCTGACTCATTGCAACCCTACAGGTCAGAGTAGAACTCTTCATAGAGCTTCCAAGGAACACCTGGCAGATTTGAACTGCTGACCAAAAGGTCATGTAACCACTATGCCAACAGGGTTTCTAGCTATCTTGCAGCTAGATGAAAAATGTATCTCTGAGACCAAGTCAACAATCTGTGAGTCATATTTCTTTTGCAGAACTTCTGATTAATTTTCTAAAACAGAGTGTCACCTGTTAATTCTACCATTAAAGGTTGCCCTTCAAACATGATGCCTCTAGATTCAACAGGGAGTCCTGGTAGCGTAGTGGTTAAGAGCTTGGCTGCTAACCAAAAGGTCCCAGTTCAAATTTACCAGCTGCTCCTTGGAAACCCTGTGGGACAGTTCTACTGTGTTCTATAGGGTCACTGTGAATTGGAACCAACTCCATGGTACCTAACAACAACAGATACCATAGGAAGGAGAAAACCAGCTTCAAAATGGACCATGAAGTTTGCAAGGTACAACAAGATGCAGAACTAGCAGATGAGCAGATGTGAAACTATCCTTACCTTCATATCTGGAACCGATGAGTCTGGGCATCTTTATCTGAAAGTCATCTCAGATGTCTTGCCCACATTTGTAACTTTGCCACCATCAGATGACCACAGTGCCAGAGTTCTGTGGAAACACCTTTAAGACAATAGATGGATTCTCAAGGTAGAGGTGATATAGCACTTTATAGAAACCATGAATGTTTTGAGCACGAATTTTACCACAAAGTGTTCTTGTGGAATAAACCAGGTATTTGCTGTTGGTAGTTTCTGTGAATTTAATTTAAATAAAAAATATTGTATGGTGGTTATACAATATTGTATGTTGTATTGACTAAAATTAAAACACTGGTTACTCCCTGTGAGGGTAGAAACTGGTGAGATTGGACGCTTTGGTTAAAACGCAATTCAGTATTATTTGCATAATGTGCATCTGTGCGAGGAACAGATGTTTATGCATAGCTTCTGTTGTTAAAGACTCAATTTGTGTTAATGTTCAGAAATTACCAAACATGTGATTTCATGCCCTTGGATATGACAAAACTTGAGCAGCATAAAACTATGAGATGGACTGCGGCAGTGGCAGAGCATTTAGCTGCTAACCAAAAGGTCAGCAGTTCAAATCCACCGTGCTGCTTTAAAACACTATGGGAGTATCTTATTCTGTCTTATAGGATCACTGTGAGTCAAAATCAACTCAGGGGCAATGGGTTTGGTTTCTTCTTTTTGGCTTTTCTTCCAACTAAGTCACACTCCCTTTCCCTTGAGTTGCATAACCACTCCGTTGTTAAACTCCTTTCCAGTTTTTAGGACTATACATGCCTTGTATTTAGGAAAGCATATATTTTTTTCACATGCTTTACAAAAATGTTACTAAACCTTAGACATCTCTCCAAATGTGAATGGATTCCACCTTATTCTTTTAAAAAGCAGTAGGTCATTTTATGGATTTACTCTAATTTATTTATTGGTCTTTAAGCTGTTTCTGTTGTCGGACAAGAATCCAGGTTCTTGTCACCTGCCCCCGAAGCCAGTCTCTGAGACAGGTATCGGAGTGAGTGATCAAAAAAAGTTTATTACTGTGCGCTAGCAGACACTGGGACCAGGGAAGATCCTGATCCAGCTCCATGGGATCCTCCATGGGATCCTACATTGGATCTTGCACCCTGTGTCTGCTAGTAATAAACCTCTTCTAGATCACTCGCCCTGATACTTGTCTCAGAGATCAGCTTTTGGGGCAGGTAACGAGAACCTGGAGTCTTGTCTGGTAACATTTCCAACTCAAACTCCACCAAATGTTCCTGGTCAGGTCTGTGGTCAACATCCTCCACGGCCATTACAAATCTCCATCAGTTTGCTTAAACATGATTAGAACTTACACTCTCCTGAAGGTTGTAGAGTTCAGTAGTCAAGAATTCTTTCATTTTTCCCATCACCCTGGCGGTGTAGTGGGTTAAATGCTATGTCTGCTAACCAAAAGGTTGGCAGTTCAAATGTGCCAGATGTTCGCAGTTCTACCTTGACCTCTAGGGTCATTATAAGTCGCACTTGATGGCAGTGAGTTTGGTTTTTGAGGGAGGAGGGAGTTATCTTTCCAAGTTCTCCCAATCCATTTGTTCCTGCTACACTTTTGCCTCATAGGAACATAGACCTATCTTTGTAGTTCCAGGCTGATTGCTCCATTTTACCCTGGAAACCATCTATTCAGACTTCTTAGCCTTTTTACTTTTCTTCAATAATTTTCCATTCTGCTTTACCTTCATTTTGACTCTTTTCCTAAGCACATGAACATGCTCATGTCTCTCTCCTCTCCTCCAGTAAATAACTCATCTAGTGTGAAAGAGGAGGGACGTGGAAAGAATTTTCTTCTCGCCACCATCTCTTCATTTTTCATCAGCTTCTTTTGGAAAGTTCCATGAAATGTATCTGGATTTGACCACATTATTCTGGTTCTGCATTTCCTAGATGCATCGTCCTTTTATTTGCATTTACTCGTCTGTGAAACTAGGTTAATGATCACTACCCGCTTGTGTCATTGTGACTCTTGAAGATGTTTATGTATGTAACGCCTGTAGCTCAGAGCTCTGCACCCCGTCACCACTTGAGAAATATTTCTGAAACTGCAGAGTGAGCCTGATCCCTGACTGTCACAGATGACACTTGTTTCCTCTGCCTTCTCTGCCTTTCCTGCCACAATGCTGTCAACCCTGCTAGGTCTTCTGCCCTCAGTTAATTATGGCCATAAAATTCAGCAACCAGTGTTAACACTGGCTGTGGTCTCTCAAAGCATGTAAAACAACACACTTCTCAGAAAGGCTGTCCTCCAGGACCAATTTCCTGTTTCTGTTGGTAAACGGCTAGGAGATGTATGAGCTGGAGCGCAGAATGAGTGGTGGGGAAACAGCCCAATGAGTGACTGCGCAGAGGAGTCCACAAGCCAGAAGGCAGTTTGGACAGCCATGGCCGGTGACCCTGCAGCACTGCACCAGCTGAACTTGGTGGCGTCTAGGCCTGCTCCTTTCTCTGCTGTGTGTAGATCTCTCTTTCCTGTCCCTGGAGGGCACAGCAACCCGACCTACCCCTTCCCTAGACCCTTGCCTGAGTGGGCCTTGCTTACCTCCTGTTCCTCCATCTGGAGCTGCCACATGGACAGCAATGACAACGTGGCCCCTGTGAAGTGCTGTCTTGCAGTGCCTTCACTACGGTTGGTATTACCTAATGGTGACTTGTGGTGACTGATCTCCCTGTGGACCTCTGCCCCTACCAGACCAAACAGAATCTTTTGTTGCTGTTGTTAAAATTTTTCTTATTGTGTTTTAAGTGAAAGTTTGCAATTATAGTCAGCTTTGCATACCAAAATTTAGACGTTGTCCTAGCTACTCTCCCTGCACTGTGACAGCACACGCCTTCCCTCCAACCCATCTCTCGTGTCCATTTAACCAGCTTCTGTTGTACCCTTCCGTTGTTCCTTCTCCCCTTGGAACAAGAGCTACCCACTTACTCTTCTGCATGTGTCCAAGCCAAGAAGCACACTCTTGACCTGTAGCACTTTATTTCTTACATACTAGCTCAATCTTTGTTGGAAGGGATGGCTTCCTGAATGGTTTCCGTTACGGGCTAACAGAGAGTCCTGAGGCTGTGTCTTTCAGGTACCCTCTAGTCTGTCAGGCCATCAATTCTGGGCTTTCTACTAGAGTTCTAGTTCTGCATCCCACATTTCTCCTGGTACAACAGGGACTCTTTCCTGAGTTCCCCATAAGGGTAGTCTTTGATTGTGGCTGCGCACCATCTAATTCTTCTGCTTTTGTGTTGATATAGTCTCCAATACGTATGACCTTTTCTGTCTCTTGGGCTGGCACTTTCCTCTTGCCACTGTTGCTCTTCTTTCTCTTTTGCTGTAGGTTGGTTGAGACCAATTAATGCTTCTTAGATGGTTGCTTGCTAGCTTTTAAGAACTCAGATACCACTCACCAAGGCAGGATGCAGAACATTTGCTTAAAAATTTTGTTATGCCAGTTGACCTAGATGTCCCCTGAAGCCATGGTCCTCAGACCTCTTACCCTGGTACTGTGTCCCTGGAAGTGTTTGGCTTTATTTAGAATACTTCTAAACTTTGGGCTTAGTCCATTCATGCTGATTTATCCTGATGAGAATAAAGACAATTATTATACTTTGGATGGCTGCTTGTAAGTTTTTAAGACCCCAGGCACTATGCAATTGTTATAGGTTGAATTTTGTCCTCCCAAAATATGTCAACTTGGCTAGTCCATGATTCCCAGTATTGTATGATTGTCTTTCATTTTGTGACTTGATATAATTTTCCTGTGTGTTGCAAATCCTAATCTCTGTCTGTGGTTGATGAGACAAGATTAGGTTATGTTAAAGAGAGTTGAGATGGGATGTTGTTTTTATGTTGTCAGGTGCCGTCAAGTCAGTTGTGACTCGTAGTGACCCTATGAACAACAGAATGAAACACTGCCCAGTATTGCGCCATGTCTACAATTGTATTTATTAAGCCCATTGTTGCGGCCACTGTGTCAATCCATCTTGTTGAGAGTCTTCCTCTTTTTTGTTAACTCTCCACTCTACCAACCATGATGTCCTTCTCCAGGGACTGATCCTTTGACAACATGTCCAAAGTATGTAAGATGTAGTCTTGCTACCTTTTCTTCCAAGGAACACTCTGATTGTACTTCTAGAAAAGATACGTTTGTTCTTTTGGCAGACCACGGTGTGTTCAACATTCTTCTCCAAGACCACAATTCTTCTTCTGTCTTGTTTTATCATTGTTCAACTTCCACATGCATATGATGTGACCGAAAATACTATGGCTTGGGTGAGGCACACTTTAGTCTTTAAGGTGACATCTTTACTTTTGAATACTTTAAAGAGATCTTTTGCAGCAGATTTTCCCAGTACAATGCGTCTTTTGATTTCTTGACTGTGCTTCCAAGGGCATTGACTGTGGACCCAAGTCAAATGAAATCTTTGACAACCTCAATCCTTTCTCCGTTTATGACAATATTGCTTACTAGTCCAGTTGTGAGGGTTTTTGTTTTCTTGATGTTGAGGTGCAATCCATACTGAAGGCTGTGGTCTTAGATCTGCATCCATAGTGTTTCCAATTTTGCTCACTTCCAGCAAATAAGATGGTATCGTCTAAGTAACACAGCTTGTTAGTCATCCTCCAATCCTCATTTTTCTTTGTATAATTTAGCTTCTTGGATTATTTGCTCAGCATACCGATTGAAAAGGTATGGTGAAAGGATACAACCCTGATGCACACCTTTCTTGGCTTTAAACCATACAGAGTCCCCTTGTTTTGTTCACATGACTGCCTCTTGATCCAAATACAGATTCCTTAAGAGCACAGCTAAGTCTTCCGGAATTGCCATTTTATGCAATGCTAACCATAATTTGTTATGATCCGCACAGTCAAATGCCTTTTCATAGTCAATGAAACATAGGTTAAGATAAACATCTTTCTGGTATATTCTGCTTTCAGCCAAGATCCATCTGACATCAGCAATGATATCCCTGATTCCATGTCCTCTTCTGAATCCAGCTTGAATTTCTGGCAGTTCCTTGTCAATATACTGTGGCATTTGCAATAATAAGATGGGATGCAACATCCTTAATCCGGTCACATCCCTATCCAATGTAATGGGGAGTTTCCCTGGCATGTGACCTGCATCATCTTGTATCCTAGATAAAAAGAGAAGTGAGCAGAAGGATGAGGGGACCTTCTTACCACCAAGCAAGAAGAGTCAGCAGTGCGTGCATCCTTTGATGCTCGTAGACCAGGGGAAGACTGATAGCAAGCATCTTCCTCTAGAGCTGATAGAGAGAGAAAAAAGCTTCCTTTATAGCTGGCACCCTGAATTTGGACTTCTAGCTTCCTGAACTTTGAAAGAGCACATTCCTCTTTGTTAAAGGCATCCACTTGCAACATTTCTATTAGAGCAGTGTTAGAGAACTAAGTCAGCCATAAACTAAGAAGTAAAACAAAAGCACCAAACATGGTACTAGTTCAAGTAATTGGAGCCAAGCCAAAGCCAAGTGCCATCGACTCAGATCCGACTCAAGGGTCTCCATGAATTAATTGGAATACCCCTTGAAACCATGACTCTAAATCTCCCAGCCAAAGATCCAAATCCCATGAGGTGGTTAGTTGTGTATAACCAGCCTCAGTAGCTGCTGTTTTTCTTTTCATTGCTATTATAAGTGTACGTATCACACAACTTCTACAAATTCCACTTTTTACACACGTACAAACTGTTGACAGAAGGCAACATTAATTGGTTGTGTAACCTCGCCCTTAATAATGCAATTTTTCCATCACCCTAAATTGAAAATCAGTACTCCTTATGTAAGCAATAACTCTCCTTTCTCTTTTTAGCCTATTTCCAGTAATTACTAATTAACTTTGATCTCTCTATATTTGCTTATTGTTGTCTTATGTAAGTGAAATCATGTAATACCTGTCTGTTTGTGATTGACTTATTTATACTCGGTGTAATGTCTTCAAGCTCCATCCACACCGTAGCAGGTATCAAGATTTCATTTCTTTTACTTGCTGAGTAGTAGTCCATTGTAGGTATGTGCCATATTTTGTTTATCCATTTGTCTATTGCTGGATATTTCAGTTGTTTCCACCTTTTAACTGTCGAATTGATCCTGCAGTGGAAACATTGGTGTAGAAGTTGCTGTCAGTCTCTGCTTTCAAGACTTCTGGATATGTATCTAGAGTGGGATTTCTGTGTCATATGGAGCAATGGATAAGTGTTCCAGTTTCCCCACATCCTTGCAACTATTTGTTACTTTCCTTCTTCTTCTTGTTTTAGTCTTACCTATCCTAGTGGAAGTGAAGTGTCATCTCATTGTGGCCTTGACTTACTTCTCTCTGCTTTCCAACGACAATAGTTTCTTTTCGTGTGTTTCATGGCTATTTGAATGTCCTCTTAGGTGAAAAGTCTATTTAAGTCCTTTGCCCGTTGAACTGACCTTTCAGCTATTATACTTTTGAGCTTCAGAATTTCTGCTTGATTCATTTTTATAATTTTATCAGTTTATTGACAGTCTCGTTTTCCTCATGCATCAGTTTCCTAAAGTCCTTAAATTCTTAGTCTACGGTTTCCTTTAGTTCATTGAGCATATTCTAGATATATTTTGTAAGGAATGCAAAGAAAATCTAAAGCTGTGGCTCCTAAGAACAAGGTATCAATATTTAATAGAATTTGAGAGTGAAACTGGGAAGAGTGAGTTTGGACAAGACCTGGCTTACAGACTGCAGTCACGCCATGCTATTGAGGCAAATTTTCTGTAAAATATACTGAGTGGTTTATTAGAAAAATAAAACAAAAGATGAATACAAAATATAAGTCCACATTATTTATTAGTAGATTCAATACCCATAAGACTACTTTGTCAAATTGCAGTAAAAGATTCTAACGGCTACTCTCAAATTTTGGTCTTATAATAGTCACATACTGGTAGGTGACCCTAGGGGCCGCCATGAGTCGGATCCAACTCGACGGCACTTGACTTGGCTGGTAACAAATAGTTCACACCTATACTTTGAGCATCATGGCTACGTAGCATGCACACACACACACACACACACACACACTCTCTCTCTCTCTCTCTCTCTCTCTCTCTCTCTCTCTCACATACACACATATTGGGGAGAGGGTGGCCCCAAACAGGCAAAGACACACCAGTCCAAGGGTCTATTGAAGTTTATTCAAAGAGAAAGTGAGGCCTGAGCCAAGAGTGGCTCAGCCTGCCTTTCCCCAGTTGGGCAAGTTTTTTACAGTTTTAAAGTTTCAGTGAGGTAGTGTGGGGTGAGGGGGTTTATGATTTGATAAGGAAAGAAAGAGAAGATAAGTATCAAGAAATTCTGATTAGGAAACTTATGGTCTGAATAAGGAAGCAGTGTTGATTAGAAGGGGAAGGAGTAAGGTTTGTTTATGGTCAAGGTTTTGATAAGGGAAGAGCTTAAAATTAAGAGAGTGGCAAAGACAGGCATCCAGTTATTTATGGTTTTACGGTTATGCTGGGTGGTACACACCAGGTTGTTTTTGGTCATCCCTGTACTGCTGAACTAAAGCAAGCTCATTCTGCCTGTCACTGTAGCCCCAAATTCAGAGACAGAGTAGGGTTCAAGGAATATTTTATTTGCAAATATGCCAGCAATCTGGGGCACAGTGAGCCAAAAATTGTCCCCCTTCAGGGGACAGAATTCAAGCCAGAATTCAAAGGGGTAGGTGTTTGTCACAAGATTTCATTACACTGTAAGATTTCTTTATATCTTAGCAAATAGTGTGAATTACCCAAAATTTCATTATTAAGACTTCCCTGAGGTCTTAATCAATTTTACTTCCTCAGAGATAGGGAGAGGAATGCAGACCTGCTAATCCGGTCTGAGGGTGGTAATTGAAACAGAAGATGGAATGCAGCTTAATAACCTAAGTGATCTTTGTTAGATTCTTAGATTTACCACCAGCTGTGGGATATGTATACCAGGCTGTTTCAGCGAATGGTGAGGTCTAATCGTTAGATAAGATGACCTCCCTGAATCTCAGGGACAGAGTTCCCTCAATGACTTCCCTGAGTTTCAGGAACAGAGTTCTCTCAATACACAGACACACACACACACGCTCTCTCTCTCTCTCTCTCTCTCTCTCTCTGTCTTTTACTCTCCCTCTCTCTCTCTATGTCTTGCTCTTTAATAGCAAAGATATAGAACACTTTTTTTCTATGATTACATCCTTCCAATAAGGGAGTTCATTCCTCCACTAAACAAATTGCCTGTATTTTGGTTAAATAGTTTTAAAAAGAAGAAAATATGAAAATGCTGTCATGGATTAAACTCTGTCCTCCCCAAAATGTGTGTAGCCATTTGGTGGCATCATGATCCCCAATATTTTATGATTTTCCTCCATTTTAAGATTTTTTTCTATGCTGTATGTTAAAGAAGATGAGGGTGAGACTGTAAGTCCCATCCTAAAGTCACCTCCCTGCTCCATTGTAAAAGGAGTTTCCCTGGAGTGTGGCTTGTACCACCCTGTATCCTTTTATCTTACAAGAGATAAAAGGAAAGAGAAGCCAGGAGAAAATGGGGAATCTCCCACAATCAAGAAAGCAGCGCTGAGAGAGAACCCTGTACTTCAGACCTGAGGTTCCTGTACCCACACACTCCCTGACTGAAGCCTGATGCAGTACAAGGACTTTCCTCCAGAGCTGACAGAGGGAAAGACTTTCCCTGGAGTGGCCATCCTGAATGCAGACTTGTAGCCTACTAGACTGTGTAAGAATAAACTTTTCTGTGTTAAAGCCATCCACTCTGTGGTGTTTCTGTTAGAGCAGCACCAGCCGATGACAATGGATGCTATTCCTCCAATACGATGTACAAATGAATCTGACACTAGAGAAAGGTGGCTGTTTTGCTCTTTGGGTGTGGTGTGCTTTACATGTTTTTTTTTTTTGTGTGTGTGTCGTCATCAGTGACAACTTGTTTCTCTGGGTCTCAGGAGATTTTGCTTTAGTCTATGGTATCACTCAGCTCACAAAGACATTCTACTTAAAGTCATGGTCAACTTCTACATCTTGGAGCTGGGATGGGTGAACTATGTGGAAATTAAAGAGAAGTAAGCTTTCTCCAAACCACTCACCCATCCTAACTGGTGTAAATTTAAGTTTTCAAGGTGTTCACTTGATTAAAAACTTGTTTTAAATGTAATAAAAAGCATTCAGTGAACACTATCTCGCGTAACTGTCCCCATCTGCCTAGCTCACCAAGACTACCCTAGGCACCATGCATCAGCTTCCTAGCTCTGTAGTAGTGGATATTTAGAGGGTTTGTAATCTTTTGCTCTTACATAAATAATGTCACCACAAATTATCCTTGTATGTATTCCCCAAGGAGTCTTACTGGCACAACAGTTAAGCAATTGAGTGCTAACCAAAAAGTTGGTAGTTTATATCCACTGGCTGCTATGAGGAAGAAAGACCTGGTGATCTGTTCCTATAAAAACTGTTGTTGTTGTTAGGTGCTGTTGAGTCAGTTCCAACTCACAGTGACCCAATGTATAATGGAATGAGATACTGCCTGGTCCTGCACCATTCTCAGAATCGTTGTTATGCTTGAGCCCACTGTTGCAACCACTGTTGTCAATCCATCTCATCAAAGATCTTGTTTTCTGCCGACCCTCTGCTTGACCAAGCATGATGTCTTCTCCAGGGACTGGTTGCACCCGATAACATGTCCAAAGTATGTGAGACTAAGTGTTGCCATCTTCACGTCTAAGGAGCATCCTGATTGCACACCTTCTAGGACAGATTTGCTCATTCTTCTGGCAGTCCCTTATATATTTACTATTCCCTGTCAATACCATAGTTGAAAGGCATTGATTCTTTAGTCTTCCTTAGTCATTATCCAGCTTTCATGTGCATATGACGCAGCTGAAAATACTCTGGCTTGAGTGAGACATCTTTGTATTTCAGCACTTCAAAGAGCCATTCTGCCAGCAGATTTGGCTAGCACAATGTGTTGATTTCTTGGCTGCTACTTCCAAGGCATTCATTGGGGATCCAAGTAAATGAAATCTTTTGCTGAGTTGTTTTTCCCCCTTTGATGTAAATTCACTGCCCCATACTGTCCCTATCTAAATTTTTCAGTTCCTCCCGTCACTTCAGTACCATATACTTAGTTCTTAAGAGAATGTTGTGTTCAGCACAGATTTTTATCTTTTTTCTAGTTAAGATAAACTGTTATTTGGTTTCAGGAAGTCTTCAGGGATGCTTTTTATTTAAAGTTTTAAAGATTATTCTGGGTAATGGTTTCAGATGTTCATCCGGCCTTCTTAATCCCTAAAATTCTAGAGTCAATGAGAATATGAAATTGTGTTTTGCATTTTTTCCTTTCAAGCAGAATTCTTCTTTAGAATCTTTGATCAAAATGTTCAGTAATGGTGGTCGGACACCATCTAGTTCTTCCGGTTTCACTGCAAGGGAGGCAGCTGTTCATGGAGTCAGTTAGCCCCGCATGTCACTTCCTTCTCCTATTCCTGACTCTCCTCCTTCCTCTGTTGCTCCTGGTGAATAGATAACAAATGTCCTGCCTTGGATAGCTGTTTACAATCTTTTAAGACCTTGGATACTATGTAAAGAACTAAGACGTAGAATGGAAGCACTTAACACATTAGGCCAAGTAACTGGATGTCCCATTGAACCTTGACCCTAAACTTCTGAACCAAAGACCCAAATCCTGGGAGATACTGGGTTGTATGTAATCAGGCTCAACATTTACTTCTTCTTCTTCTTCTTTTTTTTTTGGTCATTATTGTGAATATGTTGCCAATTCTACTTTTTACATGTGTACAGCTTATTGACGGCAGTTACAATAATTGGCTTTGCAACTCTACCCTTCATCAATGTGATTTTCTCAAAGCTGTTAGCTTACCCCTTTTCCTCTGCCTCCTGCCAGTGGTAACTACTAATAAACTTGGGTCCCTATACACCTGCCTTTTATTGTCTTTTTATATAAGTGAGGTCATATAATACTTGTCCTTTTTTGATTGATTGATTGATTTCACTCAGCATAATGTTTTCTGGCTCCATATTATGGCGTGTATTAGGAGTTCATTTCTCTTCCTGCTTGGGTAGTATTCCGTTGTATGTATATACCACAGTTTGTTTATCAAACTGTTTCATCTGTTGAAAGGTATTTAGATTGTTTCCACCTTTTGACTATTGTGAGTATGTGTTGCAATAAGCATTGGTGTACAGGTCTCTATTAGAATCTCCACTTCCAACTTTTGTGGGTTTATACCTAGCAATGGGCCAGGCCATATTTCATTCTGTTGTACATAAGATCAATATGCTGTGTATTGGAAGCAATTCTACTGCACCTAACAACAACAACAGCTAATGTTGTTGAGGATCTTTGCATGTGCTTTCTGGATATTTGTATATCCTTTCTTGGCAGAAGTCTTTATCCTTTTTTTCATTGGATTATTTGTCTTTCTGTTATTAAATTGTGGGAGTTATTTATGTAGTTTGTATAATAAACGCTGATTAGATAAATTCTTCCCCATATTTTTCTGTAAATGTATATGTGGTCTCTTCACTTTGTTGATAAATTCTTTGATGAACAGAAGTCTTAAATTTTTATCAAATGTCGTTTACGTATTCTGTCTTTTACTGCTCCTGCAAAAGAATCAGACTGTTAAAAGTAGGTCCCAAAGCCCAGCCACCACCAATGACAGCCGTGTTGGGGCCCACAATGTTGAGTCCAAGTGGCAACATGAGAAAAAAGGAGGTACACCCTAAGAACTCCACTAAAAGACTGCAACTGATGGTCTGAAGGCCTAGGAGTTCCCCCGGGAGCATGGCCCCTAGACCTGATTCTGTCCCGATCATGGATCATTACTGAGGTCAACTCTTTGGATAGGAATGGAATGGAATGGACTCAGGGATACAGAGTGACCATATTGTGTGTGCACTTTCTAGTTCTATGCATCTATAGGATGTTGTATGACTGGTCTCTTACTAGAGGGGAGTCATGAGGGTGGAGAGAAGGAGTCAGGAGATTGTTAAGGGGATATGACACGTATGGAATAGAAAAGAGGATTGTGCTGTCACCAGGCAAGGAGAGCAGGGGGAGCTTCAGATAGGCAGACATGCAAATTTGAATTGTATTGTAAACTTTCACTCAATCACAATTAAAAAAAAAAAAGTAAGTCCCATAGCAATAACCCTATGTTTTCCTGTAAAAGTTTTTGTGGTTTTATTTCACACATTTAGGTTCTTAATCCATTTTTAATTCATTTTTGTATAAGGTGTTCGACATGGATACTGTTTCATTCTTATGCTTGCAGAAATACAGTTCTCCCAGCTTCATTTATTAAAGAGACTCTTGTTTTCCTATTGAGCAGAATTAACACTCTTATTGAAAATCAATTGACATAAGATGTGTGTGTTTATTTCTGGACTCTCATTTTTATTCCACTGATCTGGATGTCTATCACTACACTAGTACCAGGCTATTTTGATTACTGCAGCTTTATAGCATATTTTGAAATCAGGAAGTGTTCCTCATTGTCATTTTTAAAGATTGTGTTAGCTACTGTTGGCCCCCTTGCCATTTTACATAAACTTGGGAACTGCTTTTTTTTTTTTTTTTTTTTTCCCATTTCCAGAAAGAAAGTACAACAGCTTTTGAACAGGGGTTACACTGAATTTATAGATTGCTTTGAGTAGTAAGGATATCTTAAAAATACTGAGACTCCCAAACTATGTATAAGGTATTTCCTCTCACTTATTTAGGTCTTATTTAATTTCATGTAGTAACTTTTTATAGTGCTTTCAGTGTGTAAGTTTTTCCCTTTCCTGTTTAAATTTATTCTTACAAATTTAATTAGCTTTTGTGCTATTGTAAATGGAAATTTTTCTTTAATTTTTTTTTTTTGCTCATTGCTGATGTTTAGAACTCTGAGTGATTTTTTACATGTTTATTTTATAATCTACTACTTTGCTAAATTAATTTGTCAGCTATAATAGATTTCTTGTGGAGTCTTTGAGGTTTTCTATATAAAAGATCATGCCATCTCTGAAAAGGTACAGTTTTATTTCCCCTTTTTCTGATTTGGATTGTGTTTGGGTCATCTAGTGCTGCTCTAACAGAAATATCACAAATGGATGGCTTTAACAAAGAAAAGTTACAAGTCTGCTTTCAGGGTGTCTACTCCAGGGGAAGGCTTTCCCTCTGTCAGCTCTGTAGGGAAGTCACTGTGTTGTATCAGTCTTTGGTCAAGGAGTGTCTCGGCACAGGAACCTCAGGTCTGAAGAACACCCTCTACTCCCAGCACTGCTTTCTTGATGGTGTTAGGTTCCCCATTTTCTGCTTGCTTCCCTTTCCTTTGTCTGTTGTAAGATAAAAAGATAAAAGGTGGTGCAAGCCACACTCCAAGGAAACTCTTTTTACAGTGGAACAGGGAGGGGACCTCCCACCCTAATCCTGTTTAACATACAGCATAGGAAAATTGCAAAATGGTGGAGTCATAAAATATTGGGAATCACAGTCCCACCAAATGGCTATATACATTTTTGGGGGAGCACAACTCAATCCATGACAGATAACTTTTATACTTTTTCTGTCTAATTCCTCTGGCTAGGACTTCCAGTGCAATGCTGAATGGTATTATGCCCACTCCTCATCTATCAACATGATTAAGTTCCAAAGACCAGATCATTATGCAAAAAATTGGCATTATGTAAAAATGGAGGATGACTACATCACATCACAAAGTGATGTATGACTACATCATTACATAACTGCCAAAGCACTAAGAATCATGGCCAAGCTAAGATGATGTATAAACTTAACCATCACAACCAGTGTTCCTCTCACCTTGCACCATGACACTCATTAGTGCTAGACATACAGATGTATCATTAACACCAAGATAGCTGGATAGTGGATTTTTTAACTGTTGTATCAGATAACGATAGCTGATAAGTGTCTTATTGGGAAAGGGTGTTGGATTTTGTTAAATGCCTTTGTGTACTAATTGAGGTAAATGTATTATTCTGTTGATTTGTTCTATGAATGTGGCATGTTTGATTTTCTAATGCTGAACCATCCTTGCATTCCTGGGATAAATCCCACCTGATCATGTTGCACACTCCCTTTAGTATGATTTTGAATTCATTTTGTTACTATTTTGTTGAAGATTTTTGCATCTATATTCATGAGAGATAGTGGTCTGTAGTTTTCTTTCCTTGTGGTGTATTTGTCTGTGACTTTTGTATCAGGGCATTGCTAGCCTAAAATTAGAAAGTGTTCCCTCTTGTATTTTTTGCATAAGTTTCAATAGTATTGGAGTCACTTCTATAAATGTTTGGTAGAATTCCCCAGTGAAACCATCTGGTCCAGAAATTTCTTTGCTGAACGTTTTTTGATTACAGATTCAGTTTCTTGTTGTAGATCTGTTGTGATCTACTATCTCTTTTTGAGTCTATGAAGGGAGTTTACGTGTTTCAAGAGATTTGTCCATTTCCTTTACATTACGTAATTTGTTGACTTGTATCCCCGAGATGGTATCCCTGAGAATCTTTTTTATTTCTTAAGGTTGGTTGAAATGTCCCCACTTTCAGTTTTAATTTTAGATATGTGTATCTTTTACCTTTCTTTTTGTCAGTTTAACCACCAGTTTGTCAATTTTTTTCATCTTTTCAAAAAACCAACTTCTGGCATTGTTTATTCTGTTTTGCTTTCCTATTTGCTATTTCATTTACCTCTGCTCTGAACTTTATATGTAACATATATACTCTGTTCTGGGGAAGCATTCTTGTACTGGAAAATATTGTAGATTATGTCATTCTGGGAGTGTTCTATCTATGCCTGTGAGATCTAGTTCACTTATAGTGATATTCAAGTTCTCAATTTATTTATCTTCTTTCTACTTGTTCTTTCCATTATCAAAAGTGTATATTGAAATCTCCAACTCGACTGTTTTTCTTTTCAATTCTGTGAGCATTTGCTTGATACGTTTTGGTGCTCTCAAATTAAACCAAACCAAACCAAACCAAACAAAAACCCAGTTCAGTAAAGTTGATTCCAACTCATAGCAACCCTATAGGACAGAGCAGAACCACCCCATAGAGTTTCCAAGGAGCTCCTGGTGGATTCAAACTGCCTACCATTTGGTTAGCAGACATAGCATTTAATCACTATGCCACTGTCAGGTTAGGTGTGTATAAATTTAGTTATTATAGCCTCTTGATGCATTGGCCCTTTTATTATTATGAAATGCTTTTCTGTGTAATAATAGATTTTGACTTAAAAGGTATTCAGTTTGATATTCAAGTCTCCGCATCAGCTCTCTTTTGATTACAGTTTTCATGGAAATTTTTTTGTATTCTTTCATTTTCAAGCTATTTGTGTCTTTGCAACTCAGGTGTAATTTCTGCAGACAGCATACAGATGGGCCTTTTTTTTTTTTTAATCCAATCTATCACTTAATACCTTTTGACTGAAGCATTTAGTCTATTTATGTTTATGGTAATAGCTGATAAAAGAGGGCTTCTGCTAGTTTTTCATTTTTCTTTTGTGTGTGTCCTATACATTCTTTGTAGCTATTTTCCTCCAGTACTGTCTTCTTTCATGTGTGGTAATCTTCTTTTTGTGGTGAAACATTTTGTTTCCTGTCACACATATATTTTTTGGTACGTACTTTTAAGTTGTTTTCATTGTGGTTACCATGAAGATGACATTTAGTCTCTCACATTTATAGCAATGTGGTTTACATTGAACTGACTTCATTTCAATAACCTAAAAAAATTCTATTCCATTTCTTCTCCTACCCCATTTGTGTTGATGTTATCACTTACACTTTTTAGATGTTATGTGTCCAGGAACTTAAATTTGTACTTATTTTTTGTGCCTTTGTTATTATAAAGGACAAAGTACACGAAAACTACATCTAGTGGCCCAAAATCCCTGAAGTCTTGCCCTTATGTTTTGCAAGAAATCACCTTGAGTGGAGATGCTTTTCTCCTCTATATGGACAACTTCAAGTTGCTGCCTAGCATCCTTACTTACTGCTCTGAAGTATTCTTTTTACCATTTCTGTAGGATATGTCTCGCCAAGCATCTAGTGGTAATAAATTCAGCTTTTGTTTCCATAGGAATGTCTTCATTTCACTCTCATTTTTGAATGACAATATTTCCACATGTATTATTTATGCTTGACAGTTCTTTTCCTTCAGCACTTTACATGTGTCATTCCGCTGCCTTCCGGCCTGCATGTTTTCTGAGAAGAAATTGGTGCAATCTTCTTTGAGAATCTCTTGTGTATAATATTTTGCTTTTTGCTTTCTGCTATCAAAATTCTCTGCTTAACCTTGGGTTTTGAGGGTTTGATTATAATCTGTCTTGGTGTGGTTCTCTTTGAGCTTCTCTTGCTAGATAGAAGCGTTAGCAAGTAAAATTAGTGGTGCATTTCATTGAATTACTTGGAGGTGTTGGCTCATGTCTTTCATAGGGCTCGGAAAGTTTTCAGACATTATTTATTCAAATATCCATTCCTCCCCTTTCTCTCTCTGTCCTCCTTCTGGACTCCCAAAGCAGGTTTATTAGTTCTCTTGATGACATCCTACAGGTTTGTTAGGCTTTTCTCATTTTTCTTTACTCTTTATCCTTCTGCTCCTCTAACAATCTCACTTGCCCTATATTCAAGTTCACTGATTCATCTGCTAATGTAAATATGCTAGTTACCTCCTTCAGTAACTTTTTTTGTTTCTATTAAATGTACATTTTACCTCTAGCATTTCTGTTTTTTTTAAACATTTCTCTCTAGGAAATTCTTGTTTTATTCTTTTATCATGTTCTTGATTTCCTTTAGTTCTTTCTCCATGTTTTCCTTTAATTCTTTGAGCATATTTATTACTACTGCTTTAAAGCTTTTGTCTAGTGATTTTATTACCTCTCCTTGCTTGGGGACAGTTTTCATCACTTCATTTTTGTCTTTCAGACACAGGCCACCTCTCAGGAACACTGACCCACACCATGCTCAATGTGCTCCTCCGACAATGGACTCGTCACCTAAGGACTCTGACTCGTGCTATCTTCACTCTGCTGTTCTGTCACAGATTTTGCTTTAAACTTGGTCCTTTCCAGGTAGAAACATCAGGAAACAACATCAGGAAACAGAGATTGGTTGGAATTAGTGGTTGAATATATTTGTATTAGAAACCCTGGTAGCAGAGTGGTTAAGTGCTACGTCTGCTACCTAAAAGGTAGGCAGTCCAAATCTGCCAGATACTCCTTGGAAACTCTATGGGGCAGTTCTACTCTGACCTCTAGAGTTCTACTCTGACCTCTAGAGTTCTACTCTGACCTCTAGAGTTTTACTCTGACCTCTAGAGTAGGAATGAACTTGACAGCAGTGGATTTGGTTTGTTTTTATGTTTGCACTGTATATTGCTGCATCTAACTGATAGTGTATGGTGTGCCCTCGAGATAATTCCAGACTGCTGCCAAGGCCTGTGGGTCCTGGTCTTCCTTTTTTCTCCTACCTCCTCTCCTGTTTGCTCCTGTTTTCTGTATGTTCCATAGCACCCCTGCCTCCTTTCTGTTCCTGGAACACTCCGAGTCCATTCTCAGCCCACAGAGTGTCTGTGTATTAATCTTACTCTTGGAAGGCTTTTTGCATGGCTGAATTTCTCCCTTTCTCCAGGGTTCAACCTGCCTATCTCCCTTCTGCACCTTCTGTAGAGTAGGTCCCGACATCATCCACACTATTTATATCCTTCATTCAGTTATCATTGTCATTTATTTATTTTTGTCTCCTTTATCTTATTCCCCCTACCTGACATGTATTAGGCAATATATAAATATTATTTGACTAGATCAGTAGTACTGAAATGCTGCTATTGCAGAGATGATTTAGAGCACCTGTTCTTTGTTATCCAAGAGAGAATTACTGTATCCAATAGGGAGCACTTAAAGAGAGGCAAATTGATCAGGCTTTGGGGCTAGAGTTGCTCAGAATTGCAATGGTTGCCTTCTTTGAAGACATATTTAAGTGGTGACTTGATATTCTTGAGAAGAGTCTTGCACTGGAGGTTGAGATAGACTAGATAATTTTTAAGGCCCTGGAGATTTAGGTTTCTCAGATCATGTTATCCTAAACTCTGAGCACTCTTTTCAGTGCATTGCAAGTAGGGTCTCCGCTTCTTTCTTCAGCTGCACATATGGCTTTTACCACAAGAAGGCAGTAGACAATGCTTTTGAAATCAGTTTCTTAAACTTTTTGTCTACCACCCACTTTGAGAACACATTCTTCATTCCACTCACTTTTGCTCCTTAAGTTTCAAGATACAACCTAACGCACGGGATGCATGCTGATATTTTCTATTTCACATTATTATGTATATACGTATTTTGTGTGTTCTACCAACTGCCATCGAACTGATTCCAACTCATAGCAACCCTGTAGTTCAGAGTAGAATTGCTCTGTAGAGTTTCCAGGGAGCGCCATGTGGATTTGAACTGCTAACCTTTTGATTATCAGTTGTAGCACTTAACCACTATGAATGTTCACGAAATATTAAATTTATTTCATAGCACTGATGGATCATAACTCACTGTTTGATAAACACCAGCAAATAAAAAGAAAGCCAAACCCATTGCCAGTGAATCAGTTGTGACTCACTGTGACCGTACAGGATACAATAGAACTACCCCATAGAGTTTCTAAGGAGTGCCTGGTGGATTTGAACTGCCAGCCTTCTGGTTAGCAGCCATAGTTCTTAAGCACAAAGCCACCAGTGTTTCCACTTGCACATACGCAACAAATATTACTTGATTAGACCAGTCAGTTTGGGGCTACAACGGCATATTCTCAGCTGCCAGAATGTCCCCTACCCCCAGTACCTAAAACCCAGAAATGCCTTCTTCCCTGGCCCCCAGAATTTTTCAGAACACCCAATCCCTAAGAAGCCAGTGGAATCTGCTTGCCGTCTATAAGCTGCCTCTCACAGCTCCAACTTGCTATTACCCTGTCTTAGAGTACAACACTCCATGTAGCCCTGCATGGCAGGTTTTTTTTCTCATTTGGAGCTGTAAGTAACAAAGAGTTCTGCCTTTCATCCTCCCAGATGCTTTTGTGTTTTCTTCCAAGATCCAAGGAACCTCTAATCCTACCTAGTATCTTATAAAACAGTTGATACTGTAGGAACCTTGACAAAGACCACTGCCTCACAGGGCGGTGACTACAGGCTTGTGGATTGATTCCAATGTACCATCAGAGTGACTTGACACAGAGCTCCCACTTGTTTGTCTAGTTATGCTTGAGCCTTGTCACTGTATCAGTCGGTGGTTGCTGTGTCTCTTGTTACTCAGCTATCCTTAGAGTCAGATGACACAAAACAAACACTGCTAACCAACCAAGCTGCAGGGGCCAGATATTTACCAGGTTTGAGACCAGCTTAGAGCGTTTGCTATGATCATCTATTTGGGCCACACCTTCTAGAGTCACGCGTTCCAGTGCACTTGAGGTCCCAGCCTGTGTGTCAGAAATCTGTCCCAGGAGCCTGTAGGTGTTTATCACCTCTTGAGCAAAACTCAGGATTATCTGTGTGACTTTGGCGACACCTTGCGGAGAAAGGTGTTGGTTGGATTCTCCCTCAGTAGAGAAATGGCCCTTGGGTCTTGTCAATGTCGCCGTGGCTTGAGTAGCCTGCTCACTCTTCTCTGTAGCTGTGTGTCTTGCTTTTGGTGCTGATAATCTTCACGCCTGCTAGACACTCAGCAGTGTTGTGGTTCATACCCTGGAAGGTCTGCAGACATTGTTTCATCCAGGCATTATGGGAAATGATATCTCATCCTAGACCACTGAAGCACCTGCCAAAATTATCCTGTTGTGCAAGAATACAAGACCTCTGGTCTGTGTGCTTGTCCTTTGTCAAGAGCCATTACATATCAACATACAAAGAGGCTGGCACTTTGGTTAAGAGGCCTGTCTGTGCTCTCCTCAGGGAGAGGCTGCTATAACTCTCCTGCTAACAAATCCTAATCCTCAGAGGTGAATTGGAAACCCTTAGAATGAGAGATGGCCCTTCTGATGCAGGGCACAGGGCTTTCTTTTCCCCCAAACCACCTAGAAGGTCTGCATTCCGAGTTGTTGGACAGACAGAAACTGAAACTTATTCAGTGAGGTAGGTGACTCCCCCTGCACCCTGCCCCTGCCTCCACCACTGCCCCCCAACCCCCTCCTCACTCCCTCAGCCAAAGCAAGCCTGAACACCTTAACCAGAAACCATAACAGATAAAAAGGAGATTGGGAACTCTGTGAGGCAGCAGGGAGCAGACGGTATATTCTCCTCTCTTCCTCTGGCTATGCCACAGTGGTTCTTAGTGTACTGTTGTACCAGCAAGTGTAATCCTCAGGTCTTAGTGGGGAAAAAAAACCATGACAACACAACCAAGGGGAAGATTCAAACCTAAGTTAAGGCCATAGTCCCTAAGTCACACCACCAGTGCCTTAAGAAAGGTCCCTGAATGTTATGGATAGAATTGCATGTCCCCAAATTTATACGTGGTAAATCTTCACACTTATACCTATAGATGTAATCTATATGAGACTAGGGGTCTTTTATGTGAACAAGGCCACATCAGTGCAGATGTGCTGTAAGCGAGTCACGTTTTCAGGTATGAAAGAGCAGATCAGACTGAGAAGAGAGGGAGCATAGAGACGGGAGAAGGTAGATGGCAGGCCACATGACCATCACCAAGGAGCAGAGGAGCAGAAGACAAAACGACAGTAGGACCTTCCCCTGAGCCAACAGAGGGCAAGTCTTCCCACAGGCCCAGGCCTTGAATCTAGATTTCCAGCCTCCTAACTGGAAAAAAAATCAGTTTCTGTTTACTAAAGATGCCCACTTGTGGTAACTCTGTTACAGCAGTGCTAAGAAATGAATTTGAAATTCTGTAGAGAAACAGAACTGTAAATATGGGCAGTGTGACTAGAATGCCCTGTGGTATATTCAGTGACGGGGGGAAAAGTGATGAAAGAAAAAAACCTGCATACAAGGGGGAGAATTAAAAAAATTAATTGTTACAAATCTATTCCCCGAAGAAAATCTGAAAACTGTTGCTGTCAAGTTGATTCAGATTCATAGTGACCCTATAGAATGGAGTAGAACTGTCCCATAGAGTTTCCAAGGAGTGCTTGGTGGGGTTGAACTGCCACCCCTTTGGTTAGCAGCAGTAACACTTAGCCACTATGTCACCTGGGTTTCTGATCTATATTTATATGTGTACATATGTACAAGCACACATGCTTGCACATAAGAAAGATAACAGTTGCCTTAATTAGCTGTTTTTAAAATTGTGATTGAGTGAAAGTATACAATCCAAGTTACATTTGCATGCCTGCCTATCTGCAGCTCCTTCTGCTCTTCTTGCCCTTAACTAGCTTTTTATATTTTTACAATATAGGTCATGAATTAATGTTGACAAGGAAAAAAGGAACTAACTGACACAGCTCCATGTATTTATCAAATGCTGTGCCTCAAATTAACATTCAACTTGGGAACCCTACTAAATCTAAACTTGGTACCCTCTATTTTCTTAGGAAAATGCTACGTATAAAATAGAGAAGAAACTGCATTTGCTTAATCTTAACAGATGCCTGGTCTGAATTTCCCATGGTCATTATACAGCTGCCCCTCAGTACCCCACAGTAAACCTGGTTGTTATAATAGGATTAGTGATAAATCAAAGTGACATGAAGACCTGGGTACTTATGAATTGTCTTGACAAAATTAGACTGAAGGGCTTCCCACTAAAATAGTTCATAAGGCCCAATATAAAGTAAAACACTGCCCTTAAGGGCGGTCTCTTATTATAAAACACCTAATTAATGAAGGGGTGATCATCCCTACCGCTTCTCCACCTGACAGCCCAATTTTGCCTGAATCCTGGGAAGAATGGATGAGTCCACAGTTCTGTCATTTACAAGGCTGATGACCTCTTCCAGCTCTGGCTTCCTCATCATTAAATCGGAACAAAAATCATCGCTGCAGTTAGTTGCCCTAAGGATGCGATGAGATAATTTATGCAAAGCTACTATTCCAGAAAATTAATGAACATAGAAGATGATCAATAAACCTTAATAGGCCTTAATCCTTCCCTGGTGAAATAAATTCCCTGTGGTGACAACCAGATGGAATGCACAGTCAGAAGCTCAGGACCCAAGTCCTGTCTTGGTCACTAGGTGGCACCTAGATTGTCAAGTATATCACTTTGTAATCTAAGTCACTTGAGAAATGCAGATGATTACTATAATTGGATCTCTTAAAGATTTCAGGAAAGGAAAGTTTGAGCTCTTCAACAAATCCAAAGGACTGAGAAGGTTGTAATAGCAGGTTAAGGTACAGGAAAAAATACACTAATAAACCCTGGTGGTGTAGTGGTTAGGTGCTATGTCCGCTAACCAAAAGGTCAGCAGTTTGAATCCACCAGACACTCCTTGGAAACTCCATAGGGAAGTTCTACTCTGCTCTACAGGTTTACTAGGAGTCAGAATTGACTCTATGGCGCTGGGTTTGGTATTTTTTTTTTTGTATTGTTCTTTAACTTTCAGGTCCTTCTGTGTAAGCAGTTGCTAGCTGATGATCCACTTGCCAAAACTGGACATAGAGATATTTTGTTAAGGTCCATGTAGTGTAAGTCTTGTTGTTACATTTTCATTTAATGCCAGTGAGTTTCATTAAAACACAAATGTCACGTATTGAATTTTCTCCTTCCAAAATGTATGTCGCCTTGGTGAGGCCGTGACTCTTAGTGTGGTTTTCTTTCATTTTGTCATATGATAATTTGATAATTTTCCTATGCATCGCAGATCCTAACTCCATGATGTTAATAATGCAGGGTTGGAGCAGTTATGTTAATAAGGTGCAAACAGTCTGCATGACTAAGTGTTTATGTTTTGAGTCATTCTCTTTTGAGATCTAGAAGACAGAATCGATCAGAGAGAAGCAGGATCTCATGACTACTAAGCAAGAAAAGTCATGAGCAGAGTGCAGCCTTTGGGCCTGGGTCCCCTGTGCTGAGAAGCTCTTAGACTAAGGGAAGAGTGATGATAAGGGTCTTCTCACAGAGGCGACCGAGAGACAAAACCTTTCCCTGGAGGTAGCACCCTGAATTTGGACTTCTAGCCTCCTTCACTGTGAGAGAATACAATTCTGTTTTCCAAGACCCTCTACTTGGAGTATTTCTGTTATAAGAAGGCTGAAGAACTAGAAACTGGATCTCAGTCTTTTCTCGAAAACAGCGAATGCTGAGCCGCGCTAGGTTCATGTTCCCACACGTACCCTGTATAACCCTTCCAGTCTCTGTGGCCCTCCCCTGGCTGAGATCACTCATTAATTTTCCCAGTTTGACCCCTCTAGGAATTTGAGCTTGTAACCTTGGCTTATCTAAAGGCAAATTATCTAGGAATGTCTTTGAACCTCCAACTGTAATGCCATAAAAGCTGACTTCAGTACCACATAAGCCATTCCATTCAAGAGCCCTACCTGGGTTATCCAGTCTTCTGTCTCTGTCCTTTAGCCCTGGACACTCTTGTCCCACAGCCAGACATTCTTCAAGTCTCCAGTCCTGGCATTCACCTTCCTCCTACTCAGCACCTCCCCTCCCCGAAAGCACCAGCAGTGTCTACTGAATTACCTATATCTAAAGGTTTTAGTTAAATCGATCCCTCTCTTTTTGTCAAGATAACAACAACAAAAAGGAATGCTGTTCATTGTTTGTCTGAATGGCACCCATTTTCCCTTGTCACATGTTAGAGCACCCCAGCTTGTCTTTAGGTACCAGCTCCCCTTGCTCTCACCACTCCAATCTTCTCCTAGTTATCAGTGTGATTTGGGTGGGGCTGACTCCATTGCTGTTTCCAGGGACAGGTATGTGACCCATTGGAAGTATTTGAGCTGTACCTGGGACTTCTGGCCCATGTGACTGGGTAAGGAGTCCTCTTTCCCTCTGGTACTTAACCCCAGGGTGATGAAAAGGTCTTCCTGTAGACACAGGTTGAAGCCACACTGCTCTTCGAATCTGGTCACATGGTGGACTGATAACCCATGAGTTACTTAACAGTGATCATGCATTTGTAAGTGAAGGTATACTGTAGGGGGTCACTCCAGAGCACAGCGCTGGCCAGAGTTAGATGCAGAAGTCACCAGACGTTTAGCAGAAGGCAGTGTATCTGAGCTTTTTGTATCACCGTCAAGAAGGACATATATGCCAGTTCAGTGCTCAATGGGGCAGGGACAATGGGAACAGAGAAGGTCCTGTAGGTGGGTGTTGATGAAAGCAGCAGTGTGCTTAGTGGCGCAGGGACAACAGGAACCGAGAGGAGCCTATAGGTGGGTGGAGACAGAGGCAGCAGCCAACCACAGCTGTTCTCTTGGACAACGTGGAGCTCATTAAAGCTGGTTTATGCGACTGAATGCAGCAGCTGGAGAGGTCGAAGTGGTAGCTGGGCTCACAGTGGTGAAGGCTGTAGAATGTGCAGCGAAGGCTTCACTGCAGAAGCGGCCCAGATGTGTGGAACTGCCTGGTAGCTCCCATATTACTTCCCAGTCAAGGTGAAGAAACTGCTGACGGAGTGAACAGCCCACCTCCTGGCTCTAAGGACTCTCAGGCTATTTCCTTAGCTAGAAAGCTGCCGTCTGTTAAGTACTAAGTGCCTAATAAGCTCCTTGGACCTTTCTGTCATCTTGCCTACTGACAGATAGGTTGATAGTTAATGTTAATACTGGGACTAGATCTCCAAATAAGCCAGATACAATGATGTGCATGTGGTGCGACACCAGGTGTATGATATTCAGAAAGCACAAAACTCATCTATGGGGACAGATGACAGAATGATGACATCTGAGCCAGGAGGCAGCCAGTTGAAGGAGAAATGATGTGGGCATTCTCTGAATGACAGAAGTGTCCAGTGTCTTCAGTGGGTTTGTCCTCAGCTGCGTTTGCTGATACTCACTGATGTGGACTCAGAAGTGTATGCGTTTCATTGTGTAAATTTTCTTTCAATTAAGAAAAATTTCTTCTGGAAAGCCACCTGTGTATCTACTGAGGAACATACAGTATGTTACCACTTCGTAAAAAAGTAAAAGTTAGTGTACATCTTCTGTTAGATAGCACATAGTCCAGAACTTTGAGCTCCTCTGCCTGAGGTGTGTGAACTCACACGTGTACATACCTGGCATCATCCCTCAAGTGCACAAGCCCTAGCATGCAGGCATTCATGTGCACATACATGTGGGCAGACACATACACTGTGAGACAGATTCTCGAGCCACTTCCCACACAGCTATCAAGCATCTGTTGCCTAGCAACCACTAGTTTTTGGATTTGGACTTGCCTTACAAAGGCTGTGCTTTCAGGACCCTTGATGGGAACATCCACCCACATGGATGCTTTTCTTTAAGTGGACCAGGTGGATCTCTGACCCACAAAACTGTCTTCCTGGCTTGGAAGCCCGGGCTCAGGTGTGGGCCATTCCCTGGGGCAAGTGGGTGGCAGCGTGGCTTCCCTCACAGGCCATTTAACTTCCCTCTTAACAAAAGTACAGCTGAGGAAGGGCAAGTAGAGAGTGGAAGTAGTCCAGAACTCTAGGAGGAAAGACATGGAAGCCATCAGGCCAAACTCCAGATCAGAGACAGAGAGACTTCAAAACCTTTGTACTGAACTACAAGAGAAGTATGAAGCCTCAGAACTTCAACTATAGCAGCAATCTGCAAGTTACTGACTTCAGCTCCAGCAAAAGGAAGGAAAGCTCAGACTACTTAGAGCCAGACTCCTCTGCAGGGTCGGGTGCTGCAGCTGCAGTCAGCCAAGCTGTCACTTCCCCCCAGAGCTGGAGAGGGACCAGCAGCCCCTGTACCACCTTCACTCCTCTGTGCTACTGGTCAGCATGCTGCAGTTTTCCACGGTGGTGACATGGACTTTGGTGAGTTCACTTAGTCACAACAAGAAATAAACAGATTATCCAAGGAAGTTTTAAGACTTGAGTACCAAGTTAGTCATTGGAGGCATATTGCTCAGACTTCTACAGCACCAGAAACCAGAGTCCTAATCTGAGTGAAATCCACAACCTTAAAAGCACCATCAAGAAGCTTCAGCAGAAGCTAAGTCAGCAATTTATAGCTATCAGTGTGAAATAGCAGTGTTTCATGACACCCATAGACAGACATGGAGAGAAATAAGTGGCTGGCATCAACCAGAATGAAGTGAGCATGAAGAACGCATTCAAGAATTTGAACACCTCCTACAGCAAGGTTCTTCAGAAGCTCCTGATCACTCTAAAGTGTAAGAGATGGAAAATACTTCTTCAAAGGGAAAAAGTCATGTCTGCCAAAAATAATTACAGACCTGGAGCCTGTGGCACTTGGCTGGAGCCTGCAGTAGAAGACAGCAATATCCACTTATCTGGTGCAGACAGGCAAAAGCAAGAAGCTATACAGCACATTCTTTGGATGAAAGATCAGCCATCCGCACAACAAAAGGAAGCAGGTAGCATCATCACTAAGCTCAAGCAAGATCTAGAGAAAGAGTCTGTTGACTTGAAGATGACAAAAACGTGGCAAAAGAGTTGCTGATACAGTGAGAAATGTGTACTGCAGTCTCATAACTTCCAGCCAACCCAGCAAAAGCTTGAGGAGAAAGTTCACAGTTTAATATATCTACTAAAGAAATCAGGACAAAATAACCCAGACATTCAGAGGGAGCACTTTGCCCCGAAGGAAGAGATTACACAATTGAGGAGGGGTTTCCTTTAGTCAGACATGAGGTCACTGTGCCTCTTTGTTAAGACTGTAAGGATGACTCGCTGAAAGAAAGTGAATCCAAAGAAAAATTCAACAAAATCTTAATGAAAAACCTCTTTATTAGACATTTTAACACCCCCAAAGATCAATGCCATGAAGTATTAAGATTAATGGGAAGCTTCCTGGACATCAGAATGGAGAAAATGAATCAGTTTTTGAAGGAAGATCAGTCAGGGCAGTGTTGACCAGTTGGATGAGTGACTGGCTTGGAGGAGGATCAAGAAGTGCCGCCAAACTCCTGAAAATCAAACATGTATGCTCATCCAAAGACTTTTCCAAAAGAGTAAAAATGCTACTTACAAAATAGGGAAGAATTTTTGGGTATCACAAATCTGATTGGTGTCTAATCTCCATAATCTACAAAGTACTACAAAATTACAACAAGAAAAAGACAAATAATCCAATTAAAAAGTGGGCAAAGGATATGAACAGGCACTTTGCCAAAGAAGACAACAGATACACTAGGAACTGATCACCATCATTAGCCATTAGAGAAATCCAAATCAAAACTATGAGATGCCATCTCACCCGAACAGAGCTGCTGTTCACCCAAAAAAACACAAAACAATAGATGTTGGAGAGGTTGTGGAGAGACCGGAACTCTTCTACACTGCTGGTGGGAATGTAAAATGGCACAATCACTTTGGAAATTGATTTGGCATTTTCTTAAAAAGCTAGAAATAGAAAAACCATATGATTCTACAGTCAACCTTCTTAAAATATATCCTAAAGAAATAAGGGTTGTCACACAGATAGATAGATGCGTACTAATGTTTATTGCACCACTGTCTATAATAGCAAAAAGATGAGTCAACCTAAGTGTCCATCAACAGATGAATGGATAAACTGTGGTGTCTTCACAGAATGGAACACTATGCAATGATAAAGAACAACTATGATCTTGGAAAACATCTTGATAAAATGGAGTCATCTGGAAGATGTTATCTTGAGTGAAATTAGTCAATCGCAAAAGGACAAATATTGTATAAGATCACTGTTATAAGGACTCAAGAAAAGATTTCAAGCACAGAAGAAAATAATCTTTGATGGTTACAAGGCTGGGGAGGGAGGGAGAGAGGTACTCATAGATTAGATAGTAGGTAGGAAATGAGATAGGTGAAAGGAGAGACAGCACACAGTTGAAGGAAGATTAGTACAACTGGACTACACCAAAAGCTGAGTTTTCCTAAATATAACACAACATTATAAAGGACAGAGTAGCAGGGATCTGGGGACCATGGTTTCAGAGGCCCATGTAGATCAATTGACATAATGAGCTTTTCTTTTCTTTTCTTGTTTTTTAAGAAAATGTTCTGCATACCACTTCGGTAAGTGGCATCTGGGGTCTTAAAAGCTAGCAAGCAGCCGTCTAAGTATCACCAACTGGTCCCAAGCCACCCCAAGCACAAAAGAACAACGGATATCAAAGATATGACCAAAATTATGAGCCTGGCAAACAGAAGGTGCCAAATGATCCAGAAACTACATCAGCATGAGGCCAGGTGAACTAGACGGTACCTGGCCACCACCATTGACTGCCCTGACAAGGAATAAAATGTGTAGAGGGAGAAAAATTGGGGGTGCAGAACTAGAACTCTATTAAAAGACCACACTTGATGATCTGACACCCTGGAGTGCCCACTGAGAACATGGTCCCCAGACTCTCTGCTAGCTGAGAGCTGAAACCAGTACCAAAGCCAAAGATTAGACTGGACTGTAAGGCATAGAGTAAAACTGGTGAAGAGTGTGCTTATTGGCTTGAATATATACATGAGACTGTCTGAGCAGCTCCCGTCTGCAAGTGAGATGCAAGTCTGGAGAGGAGGGGGCAGGAGTTAGTTGAGTGGATCCAGGAAGTACAAGGTGGAAAAGAGGAGTGTGCTGTTACAGGGTGGAGAGAGCAGCTTGAGTTGCGTAGTAGTGTGTGTGTGTGCAGGATTTTATACGGCAAATTGACTTTAAATGTAAACTTTCACTTAAAACACAGTAAAATATTTAAAAGAAAATAAAACATATAAAATGTTGGCAAGGATGCGCGATGTTAGAACCCATATCCACTTCTATAGGTATATAACCTAGAGATCTAATAAAAGAGACGTGGGTAGACATACACATACTTATGTTCATTGCAGCATTATTCACAATAGCAAAAAACTGGAAAGAGCCTAAGGGTCCTTAGGTAGAGGAATGGGTAAGCAAAATGTGGTACTTAAATACAACAGAATACTACACTCTCATGAAGAACAAAACTCTCATGGGTACATAAAACATATCACAACATGGATGCATCTGGTGCTCATAATACTAAGTAAAATAAGTCAATCACAGAAGGGCAAATATTGCATGATTTCACTTTTGCAAAACCACAAGAGCAGATATACAGAGACCAGTGGTTATTAGCAGTTACCAGGAATGGGGGATGGGAGAGAAATTTCTCTAGATCATAAGTATTCCTTATTTTTAAAAGTAGTACCAGTTGCAAGTGTTTGACCTAAGTAGTACCGCTAAGAAGTGCGGAAGAGAAAAGGATGTTTGTGCTAAAGAATATGACATATATAACCAAAAAATAAGCATATGATCACACATCTGTGTGTAGGAATCTATATATACAGGTAAAAACAGCTGTGCACATATGTGTGCAGAGCTACAAGTATATGTATGTGTATGTACAATGTATGTGTGCACTCATATAGATTCAGAGGACACAGTTATAGATACTTTTCAGATCTAATCAAATGTTTTATGAGATTGGTTTTCTGAGTTTGAAGGCTTAGGACCTTAGTCTTATGGGACAACTCAGGCAGCTGGCATGATATAGTTTACAAAGTTCATGCTCTGTCTGTTTCTTCGGGTCTTAGGGTGGGTAGATGAGACGATGGCTCATGCTGTCTATTTGGCCAGTAGACTAGACTCTTCTCTGGGATTTGGTTTCCTTCTTTCCCTTGTGCTCCTCATAAATAGAGACCAAACATTTTGTTAGATAGCTATTTATAAGCTGTTGAGTCCCCAGACACTACTCACCTCACTAGGATAAAGAACATGAACTTTGTGAACTATATTATGCCACTTTCTGAGTCATCCCATGAGACTAAGGTCCTAAGCCTTCAAACCTAGAAAACCAATCTTATAAAATATTTGATTATTCTAAAAACTTAATGTCACTGGACTATTTGATAGAAACTGTCAAGTGGGCACTTAATTTGCTGTATAAACTTTCACCAGAAACACAAAAAATACTATCTTAAAAAATTTAATTATTATGCAATAATAAAAAATAATACAAAAAATTTAATTATTATACAATAGTAACAGATGGCATATGCGTAAGGAAGCATTGGTAGCAACACACCTCCCTGTGGACTGCATGATAGAGGTAGCAACCATTTCCTCGTAGGAGATGACACTTAAGGATTGGGAGATCCATCAAGCTTGTAAGATTCAAGGGTGCCCAGGACCACCCACATAGACATTTGTCTTCAGCTGAAATTTTGGGGGATCTGGACTGGGCTTTGTTTGAAATGAATAAGTAAATGCAATGTTTCCTGACCTTTCAGAGGACACCTGAACTCCATGAACCCCTACTGTTCACACTGAAGTTTCAGGTAAGTCTCACTGAAGAGTAGGGTATTTTATTATAACAAAGGTCCACTCTTTTGACAGGAATGGATTGGACTTGGCAATGCAGAGTGACCATATATTGGAAGCACTTTATGGTTCTATGCATCTATAGGATATCATCTTGCTGACCTCTGGCTGGAGGAAGGGAAGTGGATGGAGAGGAGGGGAAAGGAGGCTGTTGGGAGGATGAGACGTGTATGGAGCAGAGAGGAATAGTGTGCTATCACCAGACAGGGAGGGCAGTGGAAGCTGCATATAGGTGGGCATGTAAATTTATACGTGAATGTACATTTTCACTCAGTTATGTTAAATAAAAATAAAAATTAAAAAAAAAAGGGTAGGGTGTTTTAAAGGATTTTTGGCAGACTTGGTCAGAAAGAACAGACACAGACATAGAATTAACTTTTACTAGGATATCTTGCAACACCTTTAAGAACTTTCACTCAGGGTGTAATTTCCAAAAGACAACAAGAACAACTAAAAACCAAATGAATGCAGCACAGCAGAGTATCCAAAATGGGTTTATGGTATAACGGAGAAGAGAAAATTCCATTGTTATGCATTTTAAAAACGAAGAACTAGAAAATGATATTTTTCTAGAAATTTCAGCAGAATCTGCCTTCAGTGCTCTATATAGGGCAGAAGAAACCTGGGTGGTTCAACTAGGTGGCGCCATAAAAGTCTCTCCTGTGATGGTTGACTTTTTGTCAGCTGTTGAAGGTTGACGCATTTATTGTCTTGTTGCTGCTTCATTTGCTCTGTATTAACTGGAAGTTCTGCTCTGAAAATATTGGCATATTTCCAGCTCCTGGTACTAGATGTCGTGACTGCTGCTGTCGAGTCAGGTCCGACTCATGGTGACCTAGAAGTCAGAGCAGAACTGCCTCATAGGGTTTCCAAGGATGTAATACAAGGAAGAATTCATAGGATAAAATCAGTATAGAATAAAAAAGAATAGCATTTAAGGGAAACTATTGTTATTCTATTACTATAAGACATATAAAGTGGGAAATTTATACCAAGAGGCTTGATTTTTTTTTCTAGATGGCTATTTATTTCATCATATTTCTTCTAATAAAAATATACTTAGAGAAAAATTAAAAGCTATGTTGTGAAATACTAATACTGAAATGATGAGTAGCAACATTCAAATAAATATGAAATTCAAATTCCAAAACGGTTTCTAGAATAATCAAGAAAATCCCATCATTATATGTTTTAGGAACAAAGAACTAGAAAATGATGTTTTTCTAAAAATTCCAGCAGCATCTGCCTTCAGTATCCTCTGAGGGACACAATTAGTAGTTTGGAAGAAGACTTCACCACTGCTGCAGGGGAGTTCAGCTATGCTTTTATTGACACACTTGCTAAGCAAATGAGAAATGTGATTAATGGCTTTTACCAGAAGAGGAAAGCTTTGTGGCGGAAGAAACCGTAGACACTTCTAAACAAGAAAATATCATGTTACCAGAGTCTTTGAATACACTAGTTTCAGAAAACACAATCCAGTTTGGGGGACAGAGCAAATCAAATAAATTGTAATACTTCAGTTTCATGAAAGCTGATCAAGATACATATATATGAAGAAAGAGTATTTAAACATATCAATGATGAGTATTTCAGTATATCGAAAAACTAGTACTGCTGGTTGTTATTCTTCTTTGAAAGGCCACATGAGTAATGGTACATTATTTCTCAGAGGGAATTCATCTACTTGTCGAGAATTGAAAGTTCTAACACATGTAAAAAAATGGATCAGGAATTGCTAATAACAGTATGAATAACATAAAGGAGGCAAATTATCTACAAATGAAAGGACATCAGAGAATGCCAATGGAATATTTTTAATAAATGGGCAGAAGAAATAATTTGCCATAAATAATTATAAAATAGAAGAATACATTGAATCACAATAGGTATTTTTTTGATAGGTCAAGAGAAAATGAGGTAATTCAATAAAAATAAACACCTTGTAGATTTAGGGCACTCTGATTATTTTTAAAAAGCTGAAAAACATCAAAAATAAATGTCTCAAAGAGAATGAGGACTTGTGAAATGAATATTCCTCAAAAGGTGTTTCAGCTTCCGATAGACATATGATACAGAAATCTACTATGAAAAAGACATATATTTAATGTCACCAACTATTTGTTGACATGGAAAAAATCAAAGAAGAAATCAATAAATTACCAAAAAGTAAAATGAGACATTAGAAAAAAAAGAATGAAGTAGTTTTGTCCAAGAAGAGAGCAGCAAAAAAGCAAAGATAGAAACATTCTAATAGCAGGGAAAGAATGCATACACGGACAAAGAGGGGCATAGTATTTCCTCTGAGACTGAAGATGAAGCACTGTGTAGATACCATGAGGTCTTCTCCAAGACACAAATTGTTACTGGAAAATTCTACATAAAGGGGCTATTCTTGGTAATAAGGCAAAAACATAATCTTTTCTCTGTAGAATATGATGGATACAGTGGCAAAGCGTTAAATGAAGGACATGTCAGCTCAAAGGTCATCTTTATAGCTTTGTAAACCTCTTTATCCTGAACCAGAAGCTAAATATAGGGTACCAGATGTGTGACTCTGGACTATGGCTCACGAGAACAGAAATATTTGCTAACAGTGACATCTGACAGGCATCCCAACACATATCAACAGAGGTAGCAAGTCATGGCAAGTATACCTTGTTCTTCTACCTGCAAAGTAACAGAGAGCAAAAACCAGCATCCAGAGAGGACCACATCCCATCCTTCACAGAAACATTCAAATTCAATCATGATGAACCTGGGATGATTGGATATCATGCAGTTCAGTTTAGACTGTCTGTGTGCATGATACATAAAAGCATATAGAAAGAAAGGACTGTTGGAAAAAAAATTTTTTTATTTAGAGAAACAGGATCTTCAAAGCGGAAGTGTTGTTACCTGAGACATTGGGACTTCCTTACAATCATTCTGGCTGTGACTCCCAAACAGTGTGTCAGAAATATCCCATAGAGAAAGTGCAACCTGTGACAGTCTCTAGAATGCAGCTGAGTTCCAGAAATTCTCACTGGGCCTGTTTTATAATGGCACAATTGGAAGACAATTAGCAGAAGGGACAAAACATAGACACTTCAAAACTTAAGCATCAAGTAAGTAGACCACCTAATACATATGTTCAGTTAATTCTGCTGAATGTCATGGGTCAAGAGATTGCCTAACAGAAGACATCCATCTACAGATGACAGCCAAACCTAGTACACAAGAAGACCTTAGCTTTTCGAGTGGCCCTATTTCAACTTTATGATGTGTATATCATAAGCCCAGCATAAAATAAAAGAGATGATAAGCTAGGTTTCATTAGATGTGAACAGCTCTGGACAAGATGAACTGGTCACCAGTCTGAAACGAAAGAACTGAAAGGACTACAAGTGTTTAGATGGCATATGCCATTAGAGTCATGATGAATGGGACAAACAAGCCATCTCAATCCAACACAGATTGCCTCTGATTATAGCATTTCTTTTTTGACCTAGTCAGTGTAGAACAGCAGTTCTTTGAATCATCATATTCAGTGGTCTACCCAAATGTGTTAAATTCTCTGGAAAGAATATTTAAAATTGACATCAATGAGGAAAAAAATGTGTGCATCTATGGTAGGCATTCTTTGAGAAAATTAAAAACTTACATCATCGCAAACAATTCTCCAGAGGTTAAACAAACAAGCTTTTGGGCTGAAGGTAATTTCACATTAGTAGAAGAGCAACTAATTTCATTAAAAGTCAAAATTAGAAATGAATGAAAATATCCAAATTTTAGTTGCAGCACTATTTAGTACCATCCTATATTTTATCCAGAAAATATGTTTTAACTGTCCAGTTTCTTGTGTTTTTAATGTTCTTTGACAGATAGTTTTCCAATTGTATCATAAATCATACCTAATGGCAAAGTGTTTCCATCACATTGAAAATTGTTTTATTTCAGATATTTCCTGTTTGTGTACCTGTTTCATTGTGTCTCAGTTCTACTCAACACAACTAAATACAAACACCAGCAAGTATTCATTTTCAGAAAGAAGCTATTTTATAGTTTATTAATAAAAGATAAAAAAAATAGAGACTTCAGACAAAAAAATAAAGAGAAAAACTTGCAGACTACATAACTGAATGAAACAACTATCCCGAACAACTATCAGAGATTGTACAGTTTGCCTTCCTTGTTGTTAACAAATCTTTCGTTGGAAGGTGAACATAAGCCTTGATGTACTTTGCACAGAAATAAAAATCACAGAATTATTTTTTACTAAACCCAAGTATGTGGTGGAATTAAAAAATAAAAGACCAAGTTAAAGAGGTTTCAAACACTGTGGAGAATATTCTCCAGTGCCCTCTGTCAGTACTAATGGGGCACATTCTTCTACACTGCCTGTTCCATTTCCTTACTCCACACCACAGGGCACTGAAATACAAAAGCACAGAAAAGCTTCAGAAATGGGGAAATCACCCAGATACCCATGTCACAACAAGAAGGTCAGTGAGTACAGCAAAGGAGAATGAATTGGAGTTTGATGAGCTGGGTTCCAATGACTGTTCTGGCCTAGTGGTTAAGTGCTACGCCTGCTAATCCAAAGGTCAGTACTTTGAATCCACCAGGCTGTCCTTGGAAACTCTGTGGAGCAGTTCTACTCTGTCCCATAGGGTCACTATGAGTTGGAATTGACTCAATGGCAGTGTGTTTGGGTTTTTTGGACAATGCTACTGGCCACACAATTATGGAGAAGACATACCACCTTGCAGCCCCATGAGTGATTTATGTGGTCATACATATATAAAAACATCACAAAGATTACTTACCTCATCCTGAAGAAAGAATGCAGAGTCTAACCGTGAATACTAAGACCACCCTGAGGCCACCCATCTCTTACTTGGGTAAGAGAAATGTTTGGGTGCTCTGATGAGGAAAGACACTCTCGTCAGATGAAGAGGACCAGGAACAAAATAGATTGGAGGTCAGGTGATGCTCATACACTCTAGTTTGTCTTGGTCGGTGGTTTATACCTCCAAGAAATCACGGAAAATGGGCATATCCATTATTGCCACAGGACCAACCTGGTTTGAAAACCGAGCAAAATTTGGACAAATCTCTAAAAGGTAAATAGAACAAGGTCTTTGTGTAAAATGGTTTTCCTGTAACTATCTAGCTCAGGAATAATAGCGGACCGTTAACTAACCTTAACTAACTAACTAATTTAACTAACCTTAACTAAGCCTCAATTTCTTTCTCTTTCAGTAAATAGAATCATACTTATTCCTGAACCCTAGCAGAGCTGTTAGCCAAATCAGGGAATCGATACAGAATGGCTTTGCATGGTATTGTCACTAAACCCCTCAAAACCGCTAAAAGCAAAAAAAACCCCACTGCCATCAAGTCGATTCCAACTCATATTGACCCCGTAGGACAGAATACAACTGCTCAATAGTTTCTAAGGAGTGTCTGTTGATTCAAACTGCTGACTTTTCAGTTAGCAGACGCAGCGCTTAATCTCTATGCCATCAGGGTTTCTATATTATCCCTTATCTTGCAAATCTCCAAATTTTACTCCAAGCACCGTTATGGTGACAATAAAATCTTAGTTATCATATAAATTTTTCCTACTGTTGTATTTCCATATATACAGACAAAATCATGCCAAGGATAATTATTATTACACTGATTCTAATAGCAAAAAATTATAAACAGCCTAAATGTCCTCAGACATCTCTGGAGAAATGAATTATGGTATTGGTGGTAAGCAGCCCTGGTAGTGCAGTGATTGAGTACTTGACTTCCAACTGAAAGGCCGAGAATTCCAGAACACCTAATTGTGCTGATGAAGAATCTGCACATAGATTAAGAGGTAGTCATTTAAAGAGAACAAGTGGGTACTGTGTGGTTTAAGATCAGGAACGGTGTTTGGTAGGGTTGTATCCTTTCACCGTACTTATTCAGTCTGTATGCTAAGCAAATAATCTGAGTAACTAGACTCTGAAAAAGAAGAATATGGCATCAGGATTGAAGGAAGAGTCATTACCAACCTGCATTACTCAAACAAGACAAACTTGCTTTCTGAAAGCCAAGAGGGCTTAAAGCATTTACTGATGAAGGCTTCAGTATGAATTATACACAAAGAAAACAGAAATCCTCACAAACAGATGAATAAACAATATCATGATAAGCAGAGAAAGGATTGAAGTTGTCCAGAATTTCATTTTTCTTGACTCCGTAATCAGCACTCATGGAAACAGCAGTCAAATCAAATGATGCATCGCACTGGGCAAATCTGTTGCAAAAGATCTTTTTAAAGCACTAAAAATTAAAGATGATGTCAGTTTAAGGACTAAGGTGATTCTTACTCAAACCATGGTATCATGAACTGAATTGTGTCCACCAAAAATATGTGTAAAATTTGGCTGGGTTGTAATTACCGGGATTGTGTGATTGCCCTCTATTTTGTGATTTACCTATGCTGCATGTTAATGAAGAGTAGGGTAGGACTGTAAATCCCTTTCTGAGGTCACCTCCCTACTCCACTGTAAAGGGAGGTTCCCTGGAGTGTGGCTTGCACCATCTTTTATCCTACAAGAGATAAAAGGAAAGGGAAGAAAGCAGAGAGTTTGGAACCTCATACCATCCAGAAAGCAGCACCAGGAGTAGAGCATGACAAATCAGACCTAAGGTTCCTGTGCCCAAAAGCTCCCCAACCAAAGACAGATGCGACACAAATATTTCCCTCCAGAGCTGACAGAAGGAAAGACTTCCTCTGGAGCAGACACCCTGAATGTGGATTTGTAGCCTACTGGACTGTGTAAGAATAAGCATTTCTCTTTTTAAAGTCATCCACTCGTGGTATTTCTGTTACAGCAGCATTAGCTGGCTAAAAACAGATAGTGTTTTCAATCAGCTCATATGCACGTGAAAGCTGAACAGTGGATAAGGAAGACTGAAGAATTGATGCCTTTGCATTACGGTGTTGGTGAAGAACGTTAAATATACCACAGATTACCAAAACAATAAACAAATCTGTCTTGGAACGTGCAACCAGAATGCTCCTTAGAATCAAGGATGGTGAGACTTCATCTCACATACTTAGTACATATTATCAGGAGGGACCAGTCCTTGAGAAAGATATTATGATTGGTAAAGCAGAGAGTCAAGGAAAAAGGGGAAGACCCTCAGTGAGATGGACTGACACAGTGGCTGCAACAATGGGCTCAAGCATTACCAATGACCATGAGGAAGGCCCAGCCTGGACAGTGTTTTGTTCTGTTGCACACAGGGTTACTGAGAGTTTGAACTGGCTTGATGGCACCTAGCAACGACAACAGACAGTTCATTGAGTAGAGGAATGAATTACATTATTCCGAGAATTGAATCAAAGAAATCAAAATGCTGTATAACTTTATTATGGAGGGAAATTATTTCATGTAAGATTATCTGATCCAAATGTTCTTCTTGGAAATATGCCTTCTATCTGTAGAGAAAGCTCCTCAGTACTTTGGCAAAACGCAAAATTGCTAGATCAAATAAACCAAAACCCACTGCCGTCAAATTGATTCCCAGTGATAGCTACCCTAGAACTGCTGCTCCATAGAATTTCCAAGGAATGCCTGGCTGATTTCAACTACTGACCCTTTTGGTCAGCAGCTATAGCACGTAACCACGATGCAACCAGGGTTAAAATGACACTTAAGGTCAAGAAATTGAGCAGGGTCTGGGGTCTTAAAAGCTGCCAAGCTGCCATCCGAGGACACAGCAAATGGTCCCAACTCAGCAGGAACGGATGCTCACTGAGGACCAAAATGACATGTGGTAAAGACAACTGAGAAGACAGAGAGACCCACAAGAGTGAGTACCTACATCGACTTGGGACCGGAAGAACCGGATGGTGCCCGGCCACCACCAGCGATAGCCACGATGGGGCTCACAGAGAGGAGTCTCACTGGCAACACAAGAATAAAAAGGGGTGCATCCTGAGCTCTCCACTAAAAGACCTCAATTGATAGTCCAGCAGTTTTGGGGTTCCTCTGAGAGCATGGCTCCCGGCCCTGATGCTGCTCTTTCCCATAAATTATAACAAAGGTCCACTCTTTGGACAGGAATGGATTGGACTTGGCAATGCAGAGTGACCATATATTGGAAGCACTTTATGGTTCTATACATCTATAGGATATCATCTTGCTGACCTCTGGCTGGAGGAAGGGGAGTGGACGGAGAGGAGGGGAAAGGAGACTGTTGGGAGGATGAGACATATATGGAACAGAGAGGAATAGTGTGCAGTCACCGAACAGGGAGAGCAGTGGAAGCTGCATATAGGTGGGCATGTAAATTTATACATGAATGTACATTTTCACTCAGTTATGTTAAATAAAAATAAAAATTAAAAAAAAAAGAAATTGAGCAGGGGAATGCTAAAGTAAAGAAAGCCACATTTCCTACTGTGTGCCTTTCACCTCTATTTGAATGAGCTGGAGCCTCTGTATAAAATGACGTCTCAAATTAAAAACCAGTAACAAGCCTGTTGCCACCAAGTTGATTCTAACTCAAAGGGACCCTATAGGACAGGGTAGAACTACCCCACAGGGTTTCCAAGGAGTGGCTAGTAGATGTGAACTGCTGACCTTTTAGTTAGCAGCTGAATGCTTAACCACTACGCCTCCAGAGCATCATGGGTAGCAGTGAGAAAACCAAATGGTTACCCCATAACAGTACTTGCTAAACTTTGTGGTGTGGAGCAGAGAAAAGGAGATAGAAAGTACAGAAAGGTGAGAGGAGGTTAGCCTGGCTGTGTTCTGTAGTCCATGCTGTTCAACGTCTGCGAGTGAACTGCACGTTACCAGAATGTGGCTATTTTAAGAACAAAATGTGAGAGCAACATTTAGAATCTTTTCCTGGAATTTGACAGGGTAATTTTGTGTGTGCTGAATCTACTAACATCATTTTGGCTTATGTTTTGTCATTTGAGAGACAGCTCAGATTGTCTTCCTCATTTTATTTTTATGGTAAATCGTGATTATTATGTTTTACAGAAAATGCCTCAAGAGCACAGCATACAGTGGGTGGGGCATCTCAGCCAGGTCTTGCCCTAACTGACTCTTTCTAGCTTCACCTCAACACCAATTAAATATCGGCATCCTCTGTCTCGGGAGCCATAAGCTTAGATTTGCCTTACATTTTTTATGAACTCTCTCTTGGATCCATTTTAGGATCATAATTCCTTGCATATGCAGGAATTGCATGTGGTCGTTTGGTTAATTTCAGAATTTGGTTGAAAATAAATCATGCATCTGTCCCAAAGTCGTTGACTCTCTAGATGGACATTACTTGCAGAACCAAATAATAGTGTCAGTAATATTAATAAGGTAACCCAAACTAACTCCTGATGTAAACAAGTCATTCACAGTGAAGACACATAAGTGATTTTTAAATGTATAAAATTATATTCAACTTCACCCATAAAATGGAGGAAGATAAACTCAAATTAGATTAAGATACCATTTTCATCTCTCAGAATATCAAAGTTTTAAAAGTTTGACAGTACAGTGTGTTGGAGAAAAGCTGGGATATAATCACTTTCATGTACTTATGTCGAGAGTGTGCACTGAAACATTTTTTCTTGAAGGATGAATTCCTAAAATCTCAGGCTTCCCAGCCAATGAGGTAATGTTACAGAGCGGAGCAGGTGGCTACTGGCATCTGCTAATTTCTGGAGCCTTCCAGTCTTCAGTCAGTCAAAAACAAACAAACAAACAAACAAAAAAATAATCTTGGCTTATACGGGCCACGTCTGCAACCAATGCTTACTCAAACCTGAAAATATGAAAGAGTAGGCAGATGATCCAGTCCAGCTCTAAGTGTCACTCCCAGTTCCCGGGAATAAGGTCAAGGGTCCCTAGGAGAATCACCTACATCAGCATCAACAAATGAACCTTTAGTTCCGTGTTACAAATTAAAATGGGATCTTGCCTCCAACTTTATATCCACATTCCATCCCCCACCATTCCTCCTACAGGAGTCATTTCTCACCTCTCTGTTTGCCCATATTCCTAACTCCTTCATCAGGACCATAAACCAGCAAATATTTAGCCTGTTACTAAATATGGAGGACTCACAAATACTGATTCACTCAGCAAAATTACTGGCCAGAAGAACTCATGCTATTCAACCAAAAGTTCTGTGCGCAGAAGAAGGAAGAGGCAGAGATATTTGGCAAATATTCCTAATTACTAGCTAAGATTTTGCTTGACACTGTAGTTACATGCTTGCCATTACAGTTCACTTAGGAAGCCAGGAACAGATGAACAAAATGACTACACTACAATCTGGAAAACGTTATGGTAGACTAAACTCTCTACTAGTCTACCTTACAAGCATTTAAAAGGTTTTAGCGTACCAAGCTAGGAGTGGGATCCCACATTAGTACTACTGGCAGCCTCCAGGCAACTGTCCTTAGAACAACTAGGAAGTCATGGTTCTTTATCAAACTGAGGCCACAATCAATATACTGTTGATCTGGGTCTGCCCTTTCTCTCAACATCTATTTTATGAGATAATAGATTTTTTTGATCATTAACTAATTGGAGTCAGGTTTCTATTACTTAAAGCCAAAAGCATCTAACTGATATCCTGTATAATACGCCCATCTCCAGGTTGCTTGATGAGTGTGCTGAAATTTAAGGTACACAGATTGTGTCTTGTCTCTCACTTTTATTCTGAGCTCCCAGAGCAGATACTATAACTTTCCTTTGTATCGTCAGACAAGGCTTACTGTTACCTTGACTACAGTATGTGTTGCAGTTGTATAATATTTTCTCCCACCGTGTGTCATCCGTGTTGGACATCCACAGACACCCGTAAGGAAGCAGATAATCTAAAGGTTTATGTTAAGCTATTCAAAGTTGCAGCTCAATATAGAAACACACGAAATACTACCCCAAAAAGCCAAAGGCATTGCTGTTATGTTGATTCTGACACATAGCGACCCTGTAGGTCACAGTAGAACTGCCCCATAGAGTTCCTAAGGAGCACCTGGTGGATTTGAACTACCAACCTTTTGGTTAGCAGATGTAGCACTTAACCACTCTGCATCCAGGGTTTCCAAAACACTCAGTAGTAGACATGATTTGTTATAAGCCCAGATTGTCCACAGTAAACAGCAGACTCTCAAATGTTTTCAACAGCAAATTTCTGTATTTATTTAAAATAAAGGTTTTCAACCAGTTTAACACACTGATGTCATGGAATCAACTTAATAGTCTATGGAGCTGCACTTTCAAAACAAGTGAAGTAGAATAGAAAATAGAAAATGTCAGTGTACACCTTACACAGTAATGGTTAAGAGTGTTTTGTGAAACTTTTGTTTTGAGAGTGTGTTGTAGGAATGAGGGCGATGAAAAATTTATATTCTCACTGTGGGTGGCAGGCATACACTGTTCAATAAGCACTGATTACAAAGTAATCTTCAATTACCATCTAGTGGCGAAGGGCATTGTCTGTAACTGAAGCCAGAATGGTGGGTTGCCTGCCACCTGCATCTAATGCAGGAAGTACTCATCCCATAATTTAAGAGTTTGAAGGGGCTTTAAAAATGATGTAGTCAACCCCCAAAATTGAGTGTCTTAGAATGGATGCAGTCTATTCCAACATCTGGTACAAGAAAACTTCCAATAATATCAAGCCACGGCTTCTTCCTATCCATCGGGAAGTCACTCCACTCCTAAGCAGCTCAACTGAAAGCTACTCAATGTGTCCTTCCCTTCCTCCCCTGCAGAAACCCTGGTGGCACAGTAGTTAAGTGCTATGGTTGCTAACCAGAAGGTCAGCAATTCACATCTGCCAGGCTCTCCTTAGAAACCCTATGGGGCAGTTTTACTCTGTTTATAGGGTCGCTATGAGTTGGAATCAACTTGACGACAGTGGGTTTGTTGTTTGGTTCTTCTCCCCTGCACCAAGCAGTCTTCTTTTCACTCATTACCGCCATCTGTAGATTATGACTTATGGCAACCACATGTGTTAGGGTGGAATTGAGCTCTACAGGTTTTTTTTTTTTTTTTTTGTATGTGACATTTATGAAAACAAATCTCCAGGCCTTTCTTTTGTGGCACCAAATTGCCAATCTTTTGGTTTTTAGATGAGTACAAGCCTTGTGTACCTCCCGAGGACTAAACCACTGGTTCAAATCCACTAGACACTCCTTAGAACTCCTATGGAGCAGTTCTTTCTGTCTTGCAGGGTCACTATGAGTTGGACTTGACTCAATAATAATGAGTTTGTTTGGGGGTTTACATGTAGATATGGCTCTAAGTGATTAACGAGTCTTAAATACAATTTAATCTTCACTTGTAACAAATCACAAATCCAAAGCCATCAAGTTGATTCCAACTCATAGTGACACTATGGGACAGAGTAGAACTGTCCCATAGAGTTTCCGGAGCAGCTGGTAGATTTGAACCGCCAACCTTTTGTTTAGCAGCCATGGCACTTAACCACCACACCACTTAAGAGGTGCATATTATTATCCCCATTTTTAAGATCAGAAAACTAAGGCCTAAAATTAGAGAACAAAGGCTAAAAATAGTAAGAGTATAGGGGAGTGTCTAGGCAGTGGGTACAGCAAGGAAGGGAATGGACTGTTACAGAAAGTGAAAGAACAATCTGGAAGCTGCAAAAGCAGCCAGGAGCCATGGCAGAGCTAGGATCAGTCTGACAGAGGATCTAGTTTCAGAGTTCAAGTTCTGAATCATTGTGCTTTATCTCCACGAATCCACATAAAGTACTTTAAGAAGGGATGATGAGCAATGACTGTATTCTGACTAATTCTCAAACTCTCGTTTTCTCTACTCAATATCCTATACCTCGTATGGCCCCTTCAGGCTATTCTTTCACTTCTTTTGACAGTTGATTCACCTTCCTTGCTCTACCCCACAGCCTAGATACTCTACTGCAACCCAATTATTTTAACCTTTGCTCTGAGCATGAAAACCAAAAAAGCCAACATTACAAGCTCTAACAGTACATTGCCCTCAGTACTCAATTCAAAACTGTATTTCATGGCAACTAAATGTTTCCTCTCTGTATTTTGGGATCTGACTCGACGGCACTTGGCTGGCTTGGCTGTATTTTCTAACTAAACCATGGGTGCCAATAGGTCAGACATCATACCTGATTTATTCATTGTTACTCCCAGTCATCAAATACCCAGCAACCTGCACAGAGTAAGGGCTGTGCACAAAAGACATTTTTGATAATTTTGGTTGAATGAATGAATAAATGAACAGAGTACAGCCAAGGCTATTGTCACAGTCACCTAGGGCTGCTGTAACAGAAATACTAAAAATGCATGGCTTTAAGAAGAAAAATTTTATTCTGTCACAGTCTGGTACACTAAAAGTCCAAATGGGAGGCTTTCTCTACCAGCTCTGGAGGAAGGTCCTTGTCACCAGCCTTCCCCTAGATTGGGAGCTCCTGAGGTGCACGAGCCCAGGGCCCAAAGGATGTACACTGTTCCAGCACTGTTTCTTTCCTAATGGCATGTGTCTCCAGTGCTGCTTAATTCCCTTTCCTTTGGTTCCCAGGAGACTGCCTCAAGGTACAACACAATCTCACATATTGAGTCCTGCTCCACCAACACAACTGCCACCTACCATCCCTCATTAACATCATAAGGGCAGGATTTATAGCATATAGGAGCATCACAAAATACCAGGAATCATGGCCCAGCCACTGCTACATACATTTTTAGGGGGACACAATTCAATCCATAACACCTATGTTTTCTTTTTCTCTCATACGTGTGGTGGTCACAAATCTGCATGCTACCTTAACAATGGAGACCCTAGGGCGTGCAGACAAGAGCTCTGTAAAAAGGAGATTAGTATGATTCTTGTTCTGCCAACATACTGTGTGGCCCAAAATAGGTCATTTCCTCCTCAGTGGCCTAAGTTTATGGGGATCATGACAACCTCCTCCCTACCCCCATGTAGTGTAACCGACAAAAGGAGAACCTGTATGTCTCCTATAACCCTTGAGACTGTAGTTATTATTAACTTCATGTTGCTGATTCTAGCAAGACACTAGCTCTCAGAAGGTAAGCGTCACATCTACCTGGTTTGGGTTCATTGCGCTACTCCCAATCACAGGATGCCCAAGGCTCGTACCCTGCCTGGCACACACCAAACATTAAGGCATTGTTAGTTAAATAAACAAAGTTCTCCTCTGTGCACTTCACAGGTGTGAGGTGAGGATGGCACAAGTTGATGCGACACAACCATTTTGGCATAGAAGCGTGCTACTTATCCACAGAGACACCTTCTCTCTATGTCCCATTACCAGGGACTGGCACTTGCCCTAATCCCAGAAGTCAGTTCTTCCATAGGATAGAGGTGTCGGTATGCTAATGTCACCTTGAAGCTCCTTGTAGAGGAAGAGGAGGTGATCAGTGATAGAAGAGGCTCACAGCCATGGAATAGATGGTTCAGGGATACTGTACCCTCCAGGGACAGAAAGCAGGTCCACACATAGCTGGTGACCTACAAGGCAAAAAGCAGAACAGTCCTGGGCTGCAGGATTTAGCAGATAAAGAGCAACGTTACCACCCATGATGGCAGCCAAACAACCTCTCCTCTCATTAACACTTTTGTCAAGGCACATCTTGAGCAAAAAATTTCCCAGCCCCTTGATTCTGCACCAGCGCTCATTGAGAACTGCTTCCCATCTCTTCCTCCCCACCCTCATCCAATCTGAAAGATCACCAATGGAGAAAGTGAGCTGACATTCCACCCAGAGGATCACAGTCCCTTCTGGGAAGTGTAGTTTTAAGCATTTTGGCGGCAGCTTCAGGGTGTGCTATTGCCAGTCACGAAATGTTACAAAGAGTGGCCTGAAAGAGAGGCAGAGACACACTAGTCTAAGGGTCCAGTGAAGTTTATTTTAAGAGAAAGAGAGTGGGTCTGAGCCGAGGGTGGCTTAGCCCACCCAACAGCTGGTGGGGAAAGATTTTATAGTTCCACTGAAGAAATGAGGGGTGATTTTATGCAGAAGTTATTCATGGTTTTATGGTTATACCAGGTGGGGCATACCAAGATGTTTTTGTTCATCCCTACAGGGCACGCATACCAGGTTGTTTTCAGTTAATGGTGAGGTCTGATCACTGGATAAGATGACTTCCCTGAACTTCAGTGACAGAATTGCCTCAATGACCTTCCTGAATTTCAGGGACAGAGTCCCTCAATTCCCCACTTTTTGGCTTGAGGACAGAGGGTCATTTTTATCTTTCTAGCCACTTCCTGCTGATAAGGGTCATTGACTTGTCCTAGGATATATGGGAAGTTGGGGGTTCCTCTGATCTGGAATTCTGTAAAGAAGGAGCTCTATTTGTTGTTTTTAGGGAGGTTTTAGTACAGACCTATCTTCTCAAGTGTCTCAGAGGAGCAGACTCTGATTCACTTGGTGGGTAAGGTCATGAACTGACCTCTGGATCAGTTGTGTTATAGATCTAAATAGGACCAGGCCAAGAGAGAAGCCTAAAATGAGTAAGACAAGAGGTGTTATAAATGGAAGTCAGGGAAGCCGTTTTGTAAATATAGCCAAGTATCCAAATCACCTCCTTGCTACCTTTGTAAATTTGCTGCTGTCTCTGAAAGTTTTTATCTGCCTCTTGGACCAGGCCTGATTGGTTAACACAGAAAAAGCATTATTCATCTATAAAGAAATCTGCAGTTAACAGATCCAGGGCATGTCTACTTTGTAGGGTGACAGCAGCTAGAGAATTTATTTGGTCTTATACTCTTACCAGTCCTTTGGATACGTCCTCAATGGATTCCTATAGGCTTGGTGAGAGGAAGTGGAAGTAATAGAGTGAGGTGTTTAACCCTCCAATTCTGGTATCAATAATCGCTGTCACCCCTAGGGCAGCCAATAGAAGTACCTGGGTGGGAACTGCTTTTGTCCTGACTGAGGCTTTTATATGTGTAGGTAAGGACTGGTTAGTGGGGACAATGCCAGTGTTTGGGCAGAAGTAGATTAGAGTGCGTGTTCCCATCCAGTTTGTGGGTAGGCTCCCACAAAAGAAGAAAAGACTGTCTTCTAGGAGACATACACTGACATGTAGAGAGAAGAGGTGGAAGAAATCATATGACCACTGTCTGACTGATGGTTCATTGCTCCAAACTGAAAAGGTGTTGATAAAGACTCACCCTAAAAGGGATCTTATTTTGGAAGGTTGTTGGGAGGAGGGGAGGGCATTAATCCAGGGAAAGAGGCTTTGTCTGGGACAATACACATTCCAGAGGACACACCTTGGAACTGGAGTGGCCCTGAGAAATGTACTGGTTGAAGAAACATGCCATTAGCTGTGGGGGGAAAAGGAATAGTCAAAGGACCCTTCGACTTTGGGTCCTGTGAGTGTGTGTGTATTTTTGTAGTACTGCTGCAGAATATGGGATCTAAGTATCCTAGGTTTGGGCCTTTATCTATTCGCTGTGTGTGGAACGGAGCTCACTTTGAGAGAGTTAAGCCAGGGGCTATTGGTCCTGAGATTAAGGTGGGAGTGTAGGGGAGGGATTATATGTGTCTGATGAAGGTTTGGAACAGTAATGTGGCTCAGCAGCCCCTGGTGGTTGGGTAGATTCCTATGACAGTGCCTGCTCTGTCAAGAAAGGCAGACTCTTTAGTTTATGTCAAGTGGATAATGGTGTGTGTCCACGTCTCGCTAGGGGCTGAAAGTGTAGTGTAAGCACCTGGCAAGCGGGAGAAACAGATCCAGTACCTCTGACATTTAGCGATATGATTCAGGAGAGAATATGTTAGGTTAAGGGTGTTAGTAAGTAGAGGGGGAACTGTGTGGAGGCCTTGGTAGAGAGGGAGGTGGTAATGAAGAGTCTGGTGATTACAAGGAGGTAGGAGAACCTGTTTCTAACCACTGGGAGGTTTCCTGCCAAGAATGATCAACAAATTCCCCGGTAAATACCAGTCTCAGACAAGAGAAAGTAAAGTTTCAGGAGTTTCCAGAGGGTTGGATGGAAGTAAGTTTAAGATTAGGTAGAAGAATATTCCCAGAGAGAGTGTGACAGAGAAGGTATGGAGCTTGTCTTGAGGGTTAGGAGTCCCTCTAGGGTTGGGGACTTTGGAAGGAGAAGTGTTGGGAGCTGAATACATTAATCCAGGTTGGATGGCTATAGCATGAAGGTTGTCTGGAGTTTGCTCAGAAGCTCTCTGCCTAATAAGGCGGGTGGGGCACTTGGAGTTTACCCAAAAGTAGTGGGAAAAAGTTAAATGATCAAGTCAGCAGGTTAAAGGAAGGGCTTTGAGGGGATTTGATAGGTTCCATCTATACTAATTATATATACAATTAGAAAAGGAGGAGGGGAGAAGCTTACCAGCAACCTGAAGAGAAAGTGGCTCTGTTAGTGGGGTGTTGATGCAGGAATCTTAGAGCCTAGGCTCCCTCAGTTGTTGGTTGCCAGCTCAAGGAGATCTGGCAGAGTACACCATGGCTCAGTCACCACGTTTGAAGGGATAGCCCTGGACTCAGCAGTCCAAGGACATTTGTCCTTCCAGTTGCCTTGGATACCATAAGCTGGGCATGGCTTTGGTGGAGCTCAAGGGTTTGGGCAGGAGTGGGCCTGGTGGCTGTCTTTCCTGCATTTGAAGTCAAGGCCTGGAGGCTAGGAAGAGATCTGTTTGGGTTTTCTGTAGGTTGCCAGCAGTCTCCACTTTTTCCTCGAAAGGCTGAGGCCAGCATTTGATATTTTGCCTGTTTTTCCTGGGCAGCCTCCTCCCCTCCGTTATTAAAGACCCTAAAGGCCAAGTTAAAAAGATCCCTTTGGGGAGTCTGTGGACCATCCTCAAGTTTTTGGAGTTTTTTATGGGTGTCTGAGGTGGACTGGTAAATAAAGTAAGTATTTAAGCAGAGTTGTCTTGCCTCAGAATTGGCATCTAGATTGGCATATTTGACTAAAGTTTCTGTGAGATTATTTAGGAAAGTGGCAGGATTTTTATCTCCCTTCTGGGTGATTTAGTTCCACTTACAGTCCATGGAGGGCACTGCTGTCACCCTGGGGGGAAGGGGGCTGTTAGGGTTTTGCATATGAAGTGAATCAGCGACTGCCGTGGCTGTGGACCAAATAAATGTCCTGTCACCTGAGGTTATAAGATTGGTTTAGCTATTGGAATTCTTGTGAAAATGAGAGAGGTCGGATAGGTCAGCCTGATTGAAGGAAATGTGCACCCAGACAATATCTTCAGCTTCTGGTACCTTTCAGAGGGGTAAAATGGGTTTTGGGGGGTTGTCCTCTAGGACGTAGTCTTTGGACATGAATGGGTCAGCAGAGGCGTAGGAGGACCCCCTCAAGCAGCTGGTAGGTCGAGGAATATGTGAAAGGGGAGGGAGGGTTGGTGAAGAAGGAGAAAGCAAAATGGTAGAAGAGGAGGCAGAGTATGCCAGAGCAGAAGGGGGAGGGGAAATATATGCAGGGGGAGGGGCATGGTCAGAAGGATCGAAATCAGGTTCAGGAAGTGGTGGCTCAAGAAGCTGAAGTTTTTGTTAAGGAGAAGGATTTAAAAAATGGTACAGGTTTGGTAAATAGTGGGGTCATTATGGAGGGAAAAGAAGGCTTGGATATAACAGAGTTTGGACCACTTGCCATTGTGGGTTATAAAGTTGCCTAAATCATGTAAAATGTTCAAGTATCATTTTCAAGCCATTGATTTTGGTTTTCCAATTTGTAATGTGATGAGGCTATATTGCAAAAGAAAATCAATTTGGGGGCTCATATTTATCCCTGAAGTCCTAGGGTGCCTAGATTTTTAGGAGATACCCCAGTGGAGTGTCCTTAGGGGCCTTATATTGGCAAGTCCCATAGTGTAGAGAGTGAGTAGGAAGGAGAAGGGAAGGTATTAGTCCCACCAGGGAGAGGCAGGCATCCCTGCATCTCACTGAGGAACAGGTTCTGATCTGAATCCATTGTCTGAGCATCCCCAGAGAGCAAAGGGGGGGCAATGAATCAGTGTTCTGGTGCCACAAGGGAAGCCTTGACCCAGCATTGGAGTTTGTATAGATGAGAGAAAATGGCAAGTCTTCCTGGCGAGGGACGTCTCCTCTTCCCACTCACCAGTTTTAGAGATCTGTCAGTGTGCTGTTTGTTGTTCATTTGGAGTGCCAGGGTCCAAGGGAAGGGAGGACCCTGGAAGTGGTATTCTTGTACATTCTGTTCCAGGTATCAGCACCAAAAATGCTGGGGAGAGAGTGGCCAAAAACAGAGGCAGAGACACACCAGGTAGAGGTTCCAGCGAAGTTTATTGGAAGAGAAAGAAAGTGGAATCTGAGCCGAGGGTGGCTCAGCCCACCCAGTAGCTGGTGTGGACAGGTTTTATAGTTTTAAAGTTCTGATGAAGAAATGAGGGGTGATTTGATGCAAAGTTATTCATGATTTCATGGTTATACCAGGTTGGGCATACCAGGCTGTTCTTGGTCATCCCTGTGGGGCATGAATACTAGGCTGCTTTCAGTTAACGGCAAGGACTGATCATTGGATAAGATGACTTCCCTGAATTTCAGGGGGGACAGAGTTCCCTTGATGACCTCCCTGAATTTCAGGGACAGAGTCCCCTCAATCACTGTAATTAACTTGGGGGCAGAAGAGCAAGTAGGATCAATGGCACTGGGGCAAAGGGCACAGCCTCAAGCTCTAGGAAACAAGTCTCAGTTGTTACACTCAATCTCCAGCAACAGTTTCACAACAGGGACTGTGCTGAGGGCTTTATACACATTGTCCTCTTAGATTTTCACAACCACCTTGGCAGGTAGGAACAATTCACTATTTCACAGATGAAGAACCAGTATTAAAACAGTTAATAATTTCCCAAATCTCTGTGGCCTGGGAGGAGTCTCTGAGTTGTATGAACAGTTAACAGTGTTGGTTGCTAGAGGTTAGGTCAATGCACAAGCTGCAGAAGGAAGGCTTGACTGTCACCTTCTGAAAAATCAGCCAATGAAAACCCTGAAGAGTACAGTTCTTTCTCCAACATTCATGAGGACAGGAGTGTGTTGGGATCACTCTAAGGCAATGGTTGCCCTAGTCACAAGGTTAGCTATGGAACCTGATCACCACTACATACCAACAGTTCTTCCTGGAAGTTTGTGATGCAAATATAACAGTTTCTCCTGGTACTCTGGGAGAGTGACCCTTCCATCTCCAGATTGTACTTTCTGTTTAGTAAAACTTTTTTGCCATTTGCCACCAAAAAGGTTGAGTCCTCGGGCCTTGTGGGCAGGGGAGCTGTGTTTGCCAGCTAGTTGGGAAACCAGACTTGCTAGCCCAATCTACCCACCTGAACCAGGTCACTTGGGATCTACTCAGTTACTGGATCTCGAAGCTAGGATGTGGCAGAACCAGCAGAATCTTAGTCATACCTAGATGCAGTTAAGAGGATTTACAATCCTCTTACGTGGTAAACGGAACCCTGTTAGAGTAGTGGTTAAGAACTAAGGCTGCTAACCAAAAAGTCAGCAGTTCAAACCCACCAGGAGCTCCTTGGAAACCCTATAGAGGCAGCTCTATTCTGTCCTATAGGGTCACTATGAGTTGGACTTAACAGCAATCAGTTTGATTTGGAAAGTGGTAAATGCAGACGATCTGACTCCAGAGGCTGTGCTGTTACCCTCTAAGCTGTGAGAAACTGAGTGTCCCCCTTTCCTGTTCTTCAGTGTTTTTCTTTTCACAGGACTGAAAGTACTGGTGGTGTAGTGGTTAAGTGCTGTTTCTGCTAACCAAATGGTCAGTGGTTCAAATCCACCAGGTGGTCCTTGGAAACTGTATGGGACAGTTCTACCCTGCTCTCTAGGGTACCTATAAATTACAATGGATTTAAAGGCAACTGGTTGATTTATTTATTTTTTTTGGTTAATCATAAGATCTCTCTGTTTTGTTTGGACTCTGTCATGGATTAAGTTGCATTCCCCCTAAAATCTGTGAGGCCATTTGGCTAGGCCATGATTTCTGGTATTGTGTTCTGTTTTTCCACGTTGTAAATCCTGCCTCTATGATGTTAATGAGAGTAGATGGTTGATAGTTGTGTAGGTGGGGCAAGACTCAATACCTACGATTGTTTTGTGTCTTGAGGCAGTCTCTTCAGACATAAATGAGAAAAGCTAGCAGAGAGATCTGGGAACCTCATACCACCAAGAAGCTGTGCTGAAAGCAGATGGCATCCTTTGGAAAGGACCACGGTCCCTGAGCCTTAGAAGCTTCTAGTCCAGGGGAAGATTGACAATAAAGACCTTCTTCCAGATCTAGCACAGAAAGCTTTCCCCAAAGGTGACATCCTGAATTTCGATTTTTGGCATTCCAGACTATAATGAAATTAAATTTCTCTTTTTAAAGTCATCCCTTTGTGCTAATTCTTTGAAAGCGGCACTGGATGACTAAGACAGACTCTATAACTTCCTGGTGGTGTAGAGGGATACTGTGAGAAGAGTTTGGGAGATGGGTGGAAAGTACCTGAGAGGCTTACAGGCAGAACTCTCTACTCCAGAAATTCAAGGCAGGAAAGGCCTCTATTCCACCCTGTGCCCCACCTGGTCACTTGATGTGTCTTTTCAGTGTCTCTACCCGATGGTCCTTCATCCTCTGTTTGCAAAGAGCAAAAAGGACTCTGTCTTCCTTAAAACATGTGGAATCCTAATCCCTGCACCTATTCTCCTTGTTTGGAAATATGAGTTGTTTTCTTTTGTTAATGAAGTTGTACCAGTGAAGGGTGGATCCTAAACCTAATCACTCCTGAGTATACTGAAGTATCTTTAACCAAACACTCCAATTCCACCAAGTTTCACTTTCACAGAGACACACGGGGGAAGACAGACAAGAAGTGCCAAGGAACTCCCAGATCTCTGACAAGGAAGGAGCTTCCTCTAGAGCCACATCCTAAATTCAGACTTCTAGCTTCCTATCTGTGGCAAAAGTACCATTTGTGGTATTTTCTGTTACAATAGCACTAGTTCAGTAAGAAATCCTTCCTGATTCTACTGCTTCCACTCTTGACCACCCTTGAGTCCATTTTCCACAATGCTGTAATCATGAACTGATAGTTTTAGTATGCGCTTTAAAATATTTATTAATTATTATTTATATTATTTCAGGACTCCTTGTTGCTAGGAGTGTATACGTGACCAGGCAATTCAAGACCTTTCCTTTGCAGCCCCACCTCCTGGCTGATGATCTACATACCTCTCCAGCTACATGTGACTTCTTAGAAACTCCAAGTAGACTATTACTCAAAGAACTTCGAGCCCAGTGCCTAAGAACAGTAGGGCAATGCCTGCAAAATGTGCAGAAAGAGTGTGTTGTTGTTTTGTTTCTGTTATTGTTATTCTTTGTTGCTTTGTTTTGCATCCTCTTTACCCACTATAGAGAATGATTTCCATTGCACGATAATGAGAATGGTCAAACATATGACATAGAACAGTGGACAGATGAGAACAACAGAGGTTTATTAGGCATGTGTATTAGGTCATCACATGCCACACAAGGCCATATGGAGTTCACCCTCAGGAACAGAGTGAACAAGCATGGTCTGTGAGAGGCAAGCTTTGTTATAAGAGGGTGGATTGAACACTGGTTCTTACAGAAGATTGTGTGTGGCTGGGTGGGAACTGAAGAGTGGTAGTCAGGGATAAGTAGGCACCATGATACAGGGGGTCGTTTGGCTAGAGAATCTTATCTACAATAGCATACGTAGAGAACAATTTGTGGTTAGCACATTTGAAGCCCTCTTGACTTTGCCAGGTGTCAAATAGAACCTAGTAGCCATAGCTCTAGTAGCAAAATATTCACCAAAGGCTGCGTGGATAAAGTCAGTAAGTTTAATTACACTGGAGACTGGGTTTGGGGGCCTTAATGGTTTCAGTAATCCACCTTAATTTCAGGTCTTACAAAACAATTTATTCTTAAATATGGTGACATCAATTCAGATGGTAATGACAGAGTAGGTGAAGTGCCTCCCTAGGAAGCCAAGTAGGCACTTGACCAGAAGACAGAAAGCCACCAGATGAAGTCATAAAAGAAGCAGAAGTTTTGAGGATTCTCTTTATGGCCATCTTTAGGGTCACTGTGAATCAGAATCAACTTGACAGCAGTGGGTTTGGTTTTGGTTTTGGCCATCAGTTGCCATTTTGTCAAGCTAATTTGTAAAAGCGAATGATTTAATTTTAATTTTATTGTATTACTCATCGGGTCAGAGTGTCTATGCCTACTATGGGATATTTTTGGGGAGATGGGTGCTATGACCATGGGGAATTTAGGCAAAATAATATTTCTGATGATTTATATAAGGCTTAAACTAATCTGTATTCTACTTTATATTCAGTAGAACATTTAAAATTAGTGAGATCCCCAGGTATAACTATAATTTCTCCTCCTGTATTGATTTTGCTCATTAAGGGCGTAATTTGCCAATATTTAGGAGATGTTAAAGTTACTTCAACCTTTATGTTAGAGGCACAAAAGCCAATCAGCATCTTTTTACCTTTTTCCTGCATAAATATTTTAGTAGATTTAGGATTTCCATTTGGTTCAAATTGTAAACCTTTTCTAATTGAACTGCCCCCAGAAGGTGTCCAACGAACGGTTGTTGGATTTGAAGTGCTGACCTTTGTGTTAGCAGGCATGAAAAAAAAAAACTTCTGAATACACCTGAGATTAACTATATTCTGACAGTTCTAACATTTTTTAGATGGTCTTGGACAATTAACAACGTTTTTACCACTAGCTCTGAATCTGGGTTATCAATTCCTAACTGATCAGGTTGTCGTGAAGATCCAGGGAGGTCTTGTGTGTGTCAAGAAGTTTCTGTAGTGTCCTGCCCAGAGACAGCATTCAAAAAATATTTGTGAAACTGTTGTCTGAGCCCCGATTGAGGGTAACAACCAGCTGTTTTCTTCAGCTATATTCTCTTACCTTCGCCCCAATACTGCGGATTTTGCCTGCTCTCTGGCCAGAGTTATAAAACTTCCTGACCGGTAAGAACGTGCCCAAGTTTCCCAAAGCACCTTACACTACACTTTCCAGAGAGCACCGCGGTCACCTCTAGCATCTTTTTCCTTTTTCTCGACCAGTAAACTTCCGGGTTACATAGGCGGGGCTAAAGGAAGTCACCAATGAACGCAGGCGCGGAACCAGAGGGCGGGGAAGATGTCCAGTGAGCTTCTGGACTGAGGTACTAAAAGCGGAAAGGTTGCTTGGAAAAGCCATCTGGGGCGGCGATACTGCGCTGCGCCAGCTGTGAGGAGGGAGTCCCGCTCGCGCCGCACGTCCTTCTCCGTGGGGTTCGCTCCTTCTGCCGCTGCCTCCCCGATTCCATGTCCCTGCTGGGCACAGCAGTCCAGAATCACCACGCCCATGGCTGCTAGCAAAAGGGGACCATCGCTCACCTCTTTTTCTTCCACTTTGAGCAGTGACACTGACGACGATGGCGTGCGCGGTACCTGCGAGGATGCTTCCCTGTGCAAGAGGTGCCTGTCGGGTGTGGGCGAGGGGCAGGCGTCCTGGGTGGCTGGGACTGGGTAGGAGGCGGATCTTTTTATAAAGAAACACTGGTACCCCAAAAAGGATGCTGCATACGTCAGCTTGTGCGATCCTCTCTTCATACCTGTGCACTGCACAGAAGAGGGGTTCGTTTATTTCACCGGTGATTTCTGAGCGCCTGCAGTGTGCCGGGCACAGTGTAAACCCATAAACTGAGGGTACTACGCTGAACTGGGCAGACGTGTTTTCAGCCTTTTTGGAGCTCAAGCATTCCTGGAGAGACCAACGTGCGATAACCTATGGCAATATTCTCTCTTTTTTGTAGTGAAAATATGTACAGCCAAATCCACTCCCATTTCCAAGTTTCGAGACTTAATGATCGGCGACACTGGTTACTTTTTAATTCTGTCAACCTTCTCCTTTCTCTCCTAGTTTTTTCCCTCCTATTTCTTAATCTCCTTGCTGCTTCCCCTGTTGTCTCATTTGTGCTTCAGAATAAGCTGTTAACTCTTTGCTTTTATACAGATAACTTTTATTTAAAGAAATACAGTACTCGAGGGTGACCGTCTTTTCCTGCTGAATGTTTACGTAGTGTAAAAGTGGCTGTAGGGGATAGTTTAAATTCAGAGTTTGAAGAGCAACTCAGGGCTGTAGTCTCTTGGACTTCTCCAGCCTCAGTAGGTCCATTAAGTCTGGATTCTTTAAGAATTTGAATTTCTGTTCTACATTTTTTTTCCTTTTCATCAGGATTCGTCAACTGTGTTCCTGATAACAACATGAGGTAGCAGAAGCTGGGCGCCATCTAGTTCTGGTCTCAAACTGAAGAAGGCAGTGGTTGGTGTAGACAGTTCCTTTTCTGATTCTCATGTTTCCAGCCTTTGTCTCAGACAAATTGTTGTGTCTTAGATGACTGCTGATAAGCTTTTGAGGCTCCAGACACTACTTACCATACTGGGAGGTAGAACATAAACTTTAGAGACTAAACTATGTGAATTGACTGGATGATCCCATGAGGCTACACTCTAAGCATCCCAACCAGGAATACTAAGCTCATGAGGTAACTGGCTATTTCTAATTAGTACCAGCATCTGTAGCCTGGTCCTGTTTTTTTTTTTTTTTCTTTCTGTCATTGCTGGAAACTATGCACAACTGAACATTTGCCTGTTTATCTCCTTTTGCTGTGTACAGATTACTTATGGCAGTTACCATGCAAAGTTCACTCCTATTCAATGCCACTTTTCTCATTTCTGTAAATAAAAAATGACTGCTGCCTAGGGAGTATTTCTTCCTCTGCCTATCCCACCCCAGGTAACCACTAATGAAAATTAGTTTGTATTTACCTATTTTTATTATTTTGTTAAAGTGAGAACATAAAATATTGATTTGTATTTCTGTGACTGACTTATTTTACTCCGCATAGTGTCCTCCAGGCTCATCCACATTGAAAGTTGTTTTAGGAACTCATTTTTCTATATTACTGGGTAGTGTTCCATTGTATGTATGCATCACATTTTACTCATCACTCGGCCACTACTGGGCACTTAGGTTATCTCAGTCATTGTGAGTAGTGCTGCAGTGTGTGTGTCTGCTTGTGTTGGTTCTGTTAGATCTGCAGGGTATGTGCATAGGAGTGGAATTGCTAGGTCAGTCATATGGCAGTTCTACTTGGACTTTTTGAGGAACCACTGGACTGTTGATTTTTTATCTTAGCCGTGCTAGTGTGTGGGAAATGGTATGTCACTGTAGTTTTGATTTGTATTTCTGTGTTAATGATGTCCAGCATCTTTTCACATGTCCGTTGGTCATTCAGATAATCCTCTTTGGTGAAGTGTCTTTTCATATCTTTTGCCTAGGTTCTGATTGAGTTATTTGTCTTTTTGTTGTTTTAGAAGTTTTCTGTATATTTCTATATATTTTCACCTCTATCACTTATATCATTCCCAAAGAGTTTTTTCCCAGTCACTTTACTCTTTTAATAAAGTCATTTGGTAAACATAAATATTTAACCTTTATGAGGTCCCTGATACATGTTTTGTTTTCTGTTGGTCATGCATTTGTTGTGTTTAATAATCTATAATAATAATAATAATAAAAATTAGATGCCAAAGCTTTGCTCCTCTATTTTGTTCCAAGAACTTATGGTTTTAGATTTAATACTTACATCCTTGATGGATTTCGAATTATTGCTTTTGTGTGGCATGAAGTGTGTATCTTGTTTCATTTCTCTTCATGTGGAAATCCTGGTTTGCCAGTACCATTTGTTTAAGAAACTTCCTTTAGGATGGGACATGTATGGAGCAGAGAGGAAGAGTGTGCTGGGAGAGCAGTGGAAGCTGCATGTAGGTGGGCATGCAAATTTATATGGGAATGTACGTTTTCATTCAATCATAATTAAAAAAAAAGAAACTTCTTTTCCTTTGAATGGATCTAACCCCCTTGTCAAAAATTGACTGACTGTAAGTGTTTGGATTTATTTGTGGACTTTCATTTCTATTCCATTCCAATTGTGTGTCTGCTGTTAAACCAGTACCAGATTATTTTGATAACTGTAGCTATGTAATATGTTTTGAAGTGAGAAAGTGTGAGGTCTCCTACTGTGTTGTTCTTCAAAATTGCTTTGCCTATTCAAGGGTCTCTGGGATACAGTGGTTAAGCATTTGGCTGCTAACCAAAAGAGCAACAGTTTGAATCTACTCCAGCTCCTTGAAAACCATATGGGACAGTTGTCTTATGTCCAGTTGGGTTACTGTGAGTCGAAACTGACTCAGTGGCAACAGGTTTTGTTTTGTTTTTCGTCTTTCCATGTAAAATGTAGGATTAGTTTTTCTACTTTTGTAAAGAATGCTGTTGGGATTTTGATTGGTATTGTATACTGTTGATTGGTTTGGATGATATTTACACCATGACTGTATTAAATTTTCTACTCTGTGAGCACAGAACATATCTTTCCATCCGTTTAGGTCTTCTTTATAGTTTTTTTAGCAATATCTTGTAATTTCACTGTCTAAGTCTTTCACATCCCTGGGGTAAATTCATTGCTAGATACTCTTTTAGATACTGTTGTAAATGGAGCTGTGTAATCTAAGAGCTACATCCTTGATGGGTTATGAGAAGGACAATTGCAGGTTGTCATGATCTCACTGAGCACCCGAAACTCAGGTTAACGTGACGTGTCCAGACTACACGTAGTTATTTGCAGAGCAGGTTCTACATTCCTGTCTTCTTTCCAGAGCTCTTGTCTGCATGCCACAGGAGTTTCCGTTCTTCAGGGTGGAGTAGCATGGTGGTACGTGAGCACAGGTATTATATTGGAGAAAATGAAAACTCAAGAACTGAGTGTAGTCTCTTCATTCAACAAGTTGTTGAGAGCCTTCTTTGTCCCAGGACTTGACTTTGCACTGTGTGTGGGGACTCAGTGACTGGGAATGATGATGAGCAGGACAGAGCTCACAGTCTGGTTGAAAAACACAGATGGGAAACAATTACCCATGAAATAGGTAATTATAATTTTATGTTGAGGGCTGAGAAAGTGTCCAGCATGCTGACAGAGCGTATAATTTACTCAGTGATTTTATATTAAGAAGAAAAGCCTAAAAGGAGTTTATGAAAGCGTTCGGGCTGTGGGTTCAGCTGCAGCAAGGAAAGCATGTGGACTGTTGGAGTTGCTGCAAGATTGCCCTGGAGGCTGGAGGAGGCTTTTGTCACGTATGCTTGGTGCGTGATGTACAGTGGGGGAAAACTAGAGTTCTGGGTTAAGCCAGAATATAGTAGTTTATCATCACCCATAGCATTTTTGTGGGTTTGTGGAGACAAAGCTTAATGACTTAGAGCATGGAGTCTAGAACCAAACTCTGTCGGACTGACCCTAGCTTTGCCACTACTAAGGGTATAAACTTTGCAAAGTTATGAATCTGTTCTCTGCCTCAGTTTCTTGGTATGTCAGATGGAGATGATAGTAGTACCCACCTTAAAGGATGATTGTGAAGGTTAAATGATATTTAATATTAGTACAGCACTAAGAGCAGTGTCTGATTAGAGAAGGTGTTAGGGTTTGGGTTAAGGTTATTGTAATGCTATTCAACATTGTACATTGTGGTTGGTTAAATAGATAAGCAAATAAATTTACTTAAATATAGGTAGACAGATGACTGTATAAATGCTGAAGGTTTATAGGCAGCCCCTGATAAAATTTATGAACTTAACTGGATTATACTCAAGTTATTTCCTCCCCAGCTTTTAGTTGATATTGGCCAAATAGATGCATGAATTGTATACTGCTACACATCTATAGCACGATGGGATTAGAAATATTTTTTTCTCATTGACTACTGTTTGGTTCAAGAATCTGAAATTCTATTAAAAGTGTCAGAAGGAAATAAAATTCCTTTTAGTATCACATTATGATCTGTTTATGTAATATTTGTTTTTGATTTATTTAATATTGGTGATATTCTTTGCAGACTTGCTTACTTAAGTAAAAGTAAATTAATTATAATTTGTACCCACAGAAAAATACAAATCAGTATAACTGTTGTTTGCTGCCACTGAGTCTGCCTCTGACTTAGGATGACTCCCTGAACAATGGAACAAGAGGCTGCTGTTCACGATTGGTTGCAGATGAGACAGTTGTGATCCACTGGGATTTCACTGGGTAATTTTTTGAAAGTAGATCACAAGATCTTTGTTTCTAGTTCATCTTAGTCTGAAAGCTGTGCTTAAAAACCAGTCAGCACCATAGCAACATGCAAGCCTCTGTTGACGGACACACCGAATGCAGTGAAGGCAGAGTGCAGAGGGACATTCACAGCTGTAAAAGCCCAGGTTAAAAAAGAACAAAGATCTCAAAGTAATCACCAAACTTTATACACCGAGTAACTGGGAAAACAGGAGCACGCTAAACCCACAGCTAGCAAAAGGGGGAAATAATAAATGTCAGAGGAGAGGTAGATGAAGTAGAAAGTTGGAAAACAACAGAGAGAAGTTAGTTCTTTGAAAAAGTTGATAATATTGACAGATGTTTAGCTAGACTGACAAAAGAAGATACAAATAACTGAAATCAAAGATGTAAGTCACGACATTAATGCTTTACAGAGATTCCTTACAGAAATACAAAGGATTGTTAGAAAATACTGGTAACAGTTGTACACAAGTGAGATAATCTAAATGAAATAGACAAATTTCTAGAAACATATTACTTAAACTGATTCAAGAAGAAATAAAAAAAATCTCAGCAGATCTGTAACAAATGAAGAGATTGAATCAGTAATCAAAAGCCTCCCAACAAAGAAAATTCCAGGACCAGATGGCCTCACTGGTGCGTCTTACCAAACACTTAAAGGAGTATTAACACAAGTCATAAAGCTCTTCCAAAAACAGAATAGCAGGTATCCCTTGCTTACCCATTTTATGAGGTCAGTGTTAACCCTGATTCAAAAGCCACATGAAGACACCACAAGAAATGAAAATTCCGACCTATGTGCTTATGAATGTAGGTGTAAAAATTCTCAAGAAAACACCACCCAGTTGAATCCAGCAGTGTATTAAAGGATTACACACCATGACCAAATGAGATTTATTCCAGTCGTGGAATCATGATTCCAGATTAAAAAAAAAAGTATGTGGTACACTACATCAGTGATACCAGAGGGGAGAAAATCTCACATGATCCTCTCAACTGATGCAGAAAAGGCATCTGACGAAATCCAACACTCTTTCGTAATGAAAGTACTCAATAAGTTAGGAATAGAAAGGCGTTCCTCAACATGACAAAGGACATTTTTTAAAAACCTACAACTGATGTTATGCTCAGTGGAGAAAGTCTGGCAGCTTTCCCTGTAAGATCAGGAAGACAAGAATGCTTGCTTTCAGCACTGGTATTCAACATTGTGCTAGAAGTTCTAGCCAGAGTAATTAGGGAAAGAGGAAGTAAGAGACATCCAATTCAGAAAGGGAGAATTAAAGCTATTTCTGTTTGCACATGACATGATCCTGTGTATAGAAAACCTTAAAGAATCCATAAGAAGGTTGGGACAGATAATGAACGATGCAACAGAGTTGCATTCAGGGTGTAAGATCAATACACAAAAATCAGTTGTGTTTCTGTATACCAGCAATCAGCAGTCCAAAACAGAAATGAAAACAATTACATTTACAAGAGCTTCTAAAAGTGTAAAACACCTAGGAATAATTTCACCAGTGAGGTGAAAGACTTGTACATGGAAGACTGAAACATTGCTGATGGAAAGTATAAATGGAGAACATCGCTTCTTCGTAGATTGAAAGACTAATGTTGTTAACATGTCATTACAACTGAAAGCATTCTAAAGATTCAGCACAATCCCTGTCAACATCCTAACTGCCTTCTTTGCAGAATTGGAAAAGCCAGCCTTCATGCAGATGGAATTACAAGGGGCCTAGAGGTCGGCAGTTCAAATCCACCAAACGCTCCTTGGAAACTCCATGAGATAGTTCTACTCTGACTTATAGGGTCGCTGTGAGTCGGAGTCAACTTGATGGCAGTGGGTTTGGTCTTTTTTGGTTTAGAGTAGCTGAAACTGTCTTGAAAAAGAGGGAGAAAAAAAGGAGAACTCTTCTCAGTTTTAAAACTGTCAAGCTGCAGTAATCAAGTTAGTTTTGTGCTGGCGTCAGGATTGACAGAGACCAGAGGAATAGAATTGAGAGCCCAAAAATAAACCTGTGTGCCTCAGAGGAGAACTGTACTCCACAGGGATGTTAAGGGCTGATTTTTTTGGAAGTGGGTCACCAAGCTTTTTCTCCAACATGCCTCTGGGTGGATTTGACCTCCACTGGCACCATCCAGGGACTCCTCATTCGTCACTAGGGCCACAATAAATGCCTAACTGTACACACACATACATGTGTAAAACTATATATATAGTTATGCACTTGATTATATACATAATTGATTATATGCTTTATATAGTTTAAAGGGCTAATTTTATTATATATATTTAAATGTAATTGAAAGAAAGATTTCTAGAATGAGAGTCAGTGGCTTAAGAAATGCTGCCTACTTTCCTCAACAACCTTGAGGGTACAGTGATTGATACTGTGTGAAAACTGACAACCTGAGAGTAAAGATTCAGCCAATTAGCTTTTACTTGTCATTTCCTTTTCTGGGTATGTAAGAGAGATATCTGTTAATCATCTGTCTAACTAAGTGTAAAAGAGCTTTTTCAGTAGCCACAAAATTAAAATTCCAAGTGATGAGAAAAAGCACTATGTTACTTTTAGTTGGCTGCTATTTTCCTGTTTCTTATTGGTAAATCTTTAAGTTGGTGGTGTTTTAGATTTGATAGAATACAGCATATAGGTAGTGTAGAAAACTTAGAAAATGTAGGTGAGTTTAAAAAGTAAACAAATCAGATAATTACTGCTGATATTTTGTTACCATTTCCCCTAGTAATTCTGTGAATAATGTAAAGACATATATGCATATCTGTAGGCAAACCTGCTACATATATGCCATGTTACCTTTTTCTCTTAACAGTGTATCTTGAACATCTTTTCATGTCTAATTTTTCTGGTTGGTATTTTAAATGATTGGTTAGTGTTTCTTTTTATGGACATGCTGTAATTTATTTGGTGAATCTCCAACAAATGGCCTTTGAATTCTGAAGCATAATGCTCACCTTTCCTTCAAAACTCCCAGCCATGATATGTAATAGTACACTTGTCACACTCATTCCACTCATCCCCATACCTTGTTGTAATTTTTTCTTTTGTATCTTTGCTACTCTCATGTGCAAAATAGTGAGATCCTCTTTCCTGGGGTATGGAAACTACTTACACAGTTGTCTAGATTGGAAGGATGGAAACAGTCAAATGTTAGAAACTTTAGGAAGAAGGAAGTGATGGAAAGGAGCTGTTGGAGATGTTTGCGTTATGTACCTTTGCACCTCACTACCCTTTTTGTACAACTGTTCATCACTGAGCATGTGCATTGTGCTCTTTCAGCCTCCTGATGGTGCAGTGGTTAAGTACTACTTGCTAATCCAAAAGTTGGTGATTAGAATCCACCGGATCTTTTCTCCTGCAGAGAAGCCACTTTGTAGGCGAAAAGATCTGGCAATCTTCTTCTATAAGGACTGTGTTCATCACGGGTTATTTCACAAGACTTCATTTCCAGTGTCTCTTGTAGAGTGAGTGCTGGGAAAAATGTGTTTTCTCACTGGGTGGCAGGTAGAAAGACTGATGAACACTGATTTCTGAAACATTGCGTACTGCCCCCTAGTGGTAAAGCTGTACCTGCAGTGTAGGAAAAAGGTCGGCGGTGCCAATGGTTAAGCTCTTGGCTGCTAACCTAAAGAAGAAAGGCCTGGCAATTAGCATGTGAAAAGCTTGTAGTTGTTGTGTGCTATTGAGTGGATTCCAACTCATAGTGACCCTATAGTAGAGAGTAGAACTGTCCCTTAGGGTTTCCTAGGCTGCAGTTGCCAGGTCTTCTTTCCCCGAAGAGCTGGTGTGTGTTCCTACCCTGACCTTTCGGTTAGCAGCCATGAGCTGAACCACTGTACCGCCGCCCTTTTTCCTTCACTGCAGGTGCAGCTGTACCACTAGAGGGCAGTGCGTGATCTTTCTGAAATCAATGCGTGTAGGTCTTTCTACCTGACACCAACAGTGAGAAAAGAGACTTTTCATGGCACTGACTCCACCACAGACACTTGCAATGAAAATTTCATGAAACAATTTGTGATGAACACTGATATTTTCTATTTTACTCTGTTCTACCTCCTTTTTTTTTTTTTTTTAATAAATGGAGATTCGCAAACTATTGCATTGATTTTGTGACATGGCTCACAACTCACCGCTTGAAAAAGCCCATTTTAAATAGCCAAGCAACTTTACTAATGCACAGCTTTGAGAATTGACAGTTTTCTTTGGACAATGTGGACTCATAGCAAATGGTGTATTAGTGAGTGTGCTGTGTGTTTCTGTGATGAACTGCTGAGTTGAGTGGTTAAATAGAAAGCTTTAAGTTATTATGTTTCCCTCAAGTGTCTGGGTATCCAGACGTTGATAAGAGAGACTTTGGGAGACAGTTGTGTGGAGAATTCAGTACCTGTTGTAGTTAAGGGAGTAGTAAACCTTTTCAGTAGATACAACCTGAAGATGTAGTGTCTGCTTCCTGGAGGTCTGAATCTAGCTGGGAAACAGACACACATACCTTAAATTTCAGTGTTCTTACCAAACAACGTGGAACTAGCTGTATTAGTGAAAGTATCATTTAGAATGCTCTGAACTGCAGGTAACAGAAGCCTAATTCAAGTCGATTTAACAGTGAAGAAATTTATTATCTTCCAAAATTACATTGAGAGGTAGAACAGGATCCCAGCTCCTGGAGGCTTAAATTAAATTGATTTAACAGTAAAGAAATTTATTTCCTCCTGAAATTACACTGAGAGGTGGAGCAGGCCCCAGGCTCCCAGAGGCCTCAGAGATCCGGGTTCTTCTCAGTTGTTGCAAAGCAGATTCCCTTCAGGATTGCCACAAGGTTTCCAGTGGAATCCAGACTTGGGTTCAGCTCCCAAACTTAGGATATTAACACATCCTAATTCTGAGCGAGAGAAGCTCAGGCCGCCATAGCATGATCCTAGTTGTCTTGTAGCTGTTTTGTTTCTTTTGCCCTTGCTTCCTTGCATAATGTTCCTCATGGAAGTAAAATGACTGGCATATAATTCAGAGTTGAAGGAAATAGTAAAATATCACTATACTTGCAAAACGTTTGTGAGTCTCTTCTAGGCACAGAATTTTTTTTTTAAGTTGATGTTACTTTTTTTAAATTATGATTGAATGAAAATGTACATTCCCATATAAATTTGCATGCTGACCTATATGCAGCTTCCAATGTTCTCTCTGCACAGTGACAGCACACTCTCCCTCTCTACTCCATACATGTCTTATCTTCCCAACAGTCCCCTGTCTTCTCTCCACCCATTCCCCTTCCTCCAGTATGAGGTCAACAGGACGACCTCCTATAGATGCCTAGAACCATAAAGTGCCCACACGGTATGATCACTCTGCGTCGCCAAGTCCAATCCATTGCTGTCTGAAAAGTTGACCTTCATTATGATTTATGGATGGGGCAGCATCAGAGCCAGTGGCCCTGGGGAACCCTGAAGTCCCTGGACCATCGATTGAGGTCTTTTAGTGGAGATTTCAGGGTACATCCCTATTTATATTTGTGTTGCCAGTGAGACTCAACTTTGTGACCTCCATTGTGGTTATCACTGGTGGTGGCCGGGCACCATCTGGTTCTTTCCGTCACAAGTCGATGTAGACATCCACTCATGTGGGTCTGTCTGATTTCTGGATTCTCTTTCCGCCATGTTGTTATGGACCTTGGTGATCATCCGTTCCTGCTAAGTAGGGACCATTTGCTGTACTCTCAGATGTCTAGGCACAGAATTTTTGATTGAGTAGAAATGAATGACAGATTTTGGCCAGTTGAGCTGGCTGAGGTAAATAATGAATGTATATGAAGTATGAGGTGAGGTTATTTATTGATTGGGATTTGGGGAAGGAATCAGGGGTATGAGGAAAGAGGGATGGGTAATGACCTCGGTGGGTAATGTGATGGGCAGTGGAATGCAGATATAAAGATAGATGGATGATCCCATTTAAATTTTTAATGGGGCACTGATTGTTCTTTTGTGGCCATTTGAACAGGGTGATTTTCATGTGGACTCCAGTTGATTCCTGAGAACTTGACAGTGGTACCTTGCCTGAACCTACTAATCTGTGTTTTCTGTGCCTGCTGTCTCTTCCCTTTCAGGTATGCGGTAAGCATTGGCTACTGGAATGACCCTTACATCCAACATTTTGTGAGATTGTCCAAAGAGAGGAAGGCTCCAGAAATTAACAGAGGCAAGTGATACCCTCCTGCCCCCGTGTGTCCTTTTCTGCCAAGAGGCTGAGGTGTGTGTTAAGGATTCATTTGTGTAGAGATCAGGTACATTCTTTCCAACAGTATATGAAGATGCCTGTTTCTTAGCATCCTTTGCAAATTTTTAATCTTTGTTAATATGATTTTAAAAAGGTACCTTACTGTAATTTTATCTATGCCAAGCCAAGTGGTGAGACTAAACGTTGTTTTCTGACCTATTTGCTCTGTCAAATATGTTTTGTTGCCTTATTAGAGGGTTAGTTAGTAACACCGTTTGATTTCCATCAAGCAAGTCAAAAGATTTGTGACAAGAGCATGATGTATTCTCAGGTGTAATTTAGGAACTGACGTCAACAACAACAACAAAACCATTGCTGTTGGTCAGTTCCGACTCATAGTGACCCTATAGGACAGAGTAGAACTGCCCTGTAATGTTCCCAAAGAGTGCCTGGTGGATATGAATTGCCAACCCTTTGCTTAGCAGCCAGGCTCTTAACTCCTGAGCCACCAAGGCTGCAGAAGTCAACCAAATGCCCAGAATTTTTGTGTGTGCAGAGAACCATGGCCCTAAAGAAGGTTCCTTTTATGTAACTGATGCAAAAATGTAAAGAAAATTGCAAGCAGTGACTCTTGTGTGTAGGAATGTGTTGCTTAATTCAAGCAGGGTTGGTGGGGAGGGGAGTGTGGACCCCATAGTCTGTGAGATTAGGCACGACCTGGGAAGGAGGCTGTGGTTCTTCCTGTGCTCTTGAAACAGGTTTGCCTAGTGGATGCAGCTGTGAGGATGGGGTGGTTCTCTGGACAACACGTCAGCCTTTCTTTTTCTTCCTTCCTCCTTTTTGTCCTTGGGTTTGACTCTCTAGACTGGGGACCTGTGACCAATAGGAAATTTCTTCCCAAACATTGTGTGACCCAGCCAAGCCAAGTGCTGTCGAGTCGGGGAAAGGTCATTTTTTTCCTCCAGATTTCAGTGTATCATGGATGATATTTATGTAAAATGCAGTAAAAACAATTTACTAAAAAAAGTACATGTTAAAGGACATGCAAAATACAAGCCCAGTTTTTAGGGGATTCAACACACTTCAAATTACTCTGTCAAATTGCAGTAAAAGTTTCTAAATGCTGCTCTCAAATTGTGATCATGAGATAGTCACATACCGGTAACAACAGTTGATTGTCGCACTTTGAGCAGCATGGCTACAGAACACAGGCAGACTTTGTCTTCTTCTCTTTCTCCTTTCTTTCCCACCACCTTTTCCCCCAATACCTGCCCAAACCTTATCAAGTGATTTTATTAGGCAGCTGTTTTCTTGTGCCACTTGTAGTCTGCGATGCTATTTTGTACAAAGACTTCAATCTGTTTAGAAGTCCTGGTGGTGTAAAGTAATGGTTAAAAGCTCAGCTGCTAACCAAAGGTTGGCAGTTTGCATCCACCAGGCGTGCCTTGGGAACCCTATGGGGCAGTTCTGCTCTGTCATGTAGTGTTGCTATGAGTTGGAATCAACTCAGTGGCAATGGGTTTTTTGTTTATTTGTTTTGTTTAAGCTATTGAAAGTAGAGATGAAAGGAACATGATATGCAGCTTTCTTTACCATTCATTGCCCAAATTTCCTGACCTAAGTATTATTTCCCATATGCTTTCACAATTTTGAGTGGCTTTCTGTAAACATTTCCAAGAGGAACATTTGGATCAGATATTTTGATGTAAAACAGTTGTCTTTCATACAAAAAGTTACAGGACACTCTGTTTTCTTCTACTTAGGTAGTTAATTCTCCATTAAGTTGTCCTTGTTTTGATTCATACTGATTTTAAAAAAATAGACGAGAATTTGAAAGTTGCCATCTCACCTGCAAAGTGTGCAGGTAAAGGAGAAGGGTAGCTATTTCATGCTTTGTTCTTGTGTTGTGCTAGGCTTTCTAGAGCTTATTTCTGTTGTCATTGTGTGATAGTGTGTTTCCCTGGCTTGCTTTTAGGATATTTTGCTCGAGTTCATGGTGTCAGCCAGCTTGTCAAGGCATTTCTACGGAAGACAGAATGTCGTTGTCAAGTTGTAAATCTTGGGGCCGGGATGGATACCACTTTCTGGAAGTTAAAGGTGAGATCCCTACTTTCTGCCAAACCTGTGTTTGAATGTAGTTTTTGAAGATGTTCATGTAGCTCACAAAAATTTAAAGATATATTAAAAGTTATGCAGTGACCACCCAGTCTCCTCCCACACTTGGGCACCATCTGCCACCATCAGGATGATACTCGATTTCACCAGGGGCTAGTTATGACCTTTAGACTGTTTCAGACCTTTTGCTGTTATACACAGGGCTATAATAATTATTCGCATGTGTAGTTTTCTGTGCATCTGTAGAAAAGTATCAGGAGAAAACTCCCACTAGCAGAATTGCTGGAACAAAGAGCCAAATGCCTCTGTAATTTTGACGATAACTTAAGATTGTGTTGTTAATATAATGGCATTGTGTAGTGAAGATCAGCATGAATCCAGTCCCTAAATTGTGAGGATTGATCCAGCCCCCATATTCCCACTTCTGTGTTCTCATCACTGGCTATGCCATAGAGCTGTCTCTCTCTCTCCAGATACTGGAGCTAGGTCAGCACTTACAAGTTAGAAGGACACTATCGTTCAGGCGGCCTAATAGGCAGATGCCTGCTGCAAGTTTGGGGAGTCCACGTGACGTTCCAGCCTTCTGACCTGCTGGCCACAAATTTGGGGCTCATTTCCTGCTCTCCCTTCAGGAGGCCATCCACAAGCTCTGAGTCTGCACGGCACCCTAACTTTCTGACCTGCTGGCTCCTCACTCGCCTTTGGGTTTGGTCCTTCCCTGGAATAGTTTACAGACTACGGAGACTGTATCATGTTTGGAAACCGTGGTGGCCTAGTGACTAAGTGCTATGGCTGCCAGCCAGAAGGTTGGAAGTTCAAGTCTATCAGGTGCTCCTTAGGAACTCTGTGGGGCAGTTCTACTTTGTCCTATGGGGTCACTATGAGTCGGAATTGACTCAATGGCAGTGGTTTTGGTTTTGGGGGGTTTATTTCATATTTATGATTTACAGATTTGTTATATAGCCAAAAAGCATACAAATGATGAAACAGGGCAAGAACTGGGGTGGTTCGTGATAGGGCGCTTCCATGTCCGTAGGGATGTCCATCATGGGTGCTTCCATGTCCCAAGATGGTATGTCTCATGAGCCAGAGAACGCCCTGTGCCGTGGTGTTGTGGGACGTTATTGGCCAGTCCTGCGTGTTAGACTGAGTCATGCCTCCTGAGGCTAGTCAGTGCCAGTGAGTCTTCTCTTATTTAACCAGCCGCCAGTAACAATATGGTCTGAAAGTCCCAGACCAATGTCTCCCAGTTACTCCACGGGTTCTGTTTCCAGTGCCAAGGAAAAAGACCCCTTTAAGGGTAGAACTAGGTCCTTTACCCCACAGGTGGAATACGGAGATTTGCAAGGCTGGGTCATGTAGCCATTCTTTGATGTGACCTCGTAACTGCCCTGTTAGGGACTGAAAGCTGGTTGGAATACACTCATAACAGAAAAGGGACCTTGGGCCTCCTTAGTGGCAGAAGCAGGACAGAAACTCTATTCTTTGACTCCTTATTTGTGTCTCTACTGCCAAACCTTTTTCTTGCAAAGGTTGCTCTACAGGTTTGTATAGATTTTGCTTGGTTTTTTAATCACATTGTTCCCTTGGGAGTGAAGGGTGTGCGCATTTCAGTGGGTTTCCCCAGATGTAGATCAAGGTAGCTTAGAGCCTCTGAGTGCAGGTCCATTTCTATTTTGTCTGTCATCAGCTTACGTTGTAAGAATGTCTTTGGTCCTCAGAGTTCCCACTTTTTTTCTTCCTCAAATGACAAAGCAGTATGGACTTAGTATTATGGTTTGCAGACATTCTTCATTCAGGATGAGATACCGTAACATTTATGAAGTGCGTATCATCCATACCCTGTTGAATAACCGTGATGGCTCTGTGACAGGGTATTACATAGTTAAGGGGGCTGCAGGATGGTTTATCTTCCCCTAGACTGTACAGTCAGTGGCAGTGGCGTGTGCAATAAACTTTGGAATCCAGCTCATCAAACTCTAATAAATACATTCATCTTTCCTGTTATGTATCTCATCTCTCGTTGTTGAACGGGATGTGTTCTGGAATGGCCCCTTTGCTATAAATCTACTGTGTTGTCATAATACAGGGTCCCATGGTGTAGTTTAAGGAAAGGGAAGAGAACGTAGTTAGTGTAAGAGAATGTGCCGTTGTCAGTGCTAAGGGAGGCCACTGGGAAATCCCTCCTCCACACTCGGAACCTCTTTGAATCTGTTACAGTATTTTTTTTCCCATCACATAGGTGGGGTTAATAATTAATCTGTTAAATTTATTTTTGAGCAAGGTACAGTGAAGCTTCTTTTCCACTTTGAAGAAAAAAAATGCCTTTCAGTAGCAAGGAAGGAGATTTGCAGTCCCTGAAAGTCCTCGAGAGAAGAAAGCCTTTCATTTTATTGGATATTTATATTGATATGAAGGTTTTTTTTTTTTTTTGATCTAAAGTTCCATTAAAAAAAAAAAAAAGGTGAACTACAGCCTGTGGGTCAAATCTGCCTGCCGCATGTTTTGGTCCACACGGTTTTATTGGAGCTCAGCCACACCCAGTTGTTGAGGTGTTGTTCCTGGATGCTGAGACCCAGAGTTGAGTAGCTGCAGCAGGCATCTGGTCCCAGAGCTTAAAATACTTGCTTACTGGCCTTTATCAGAAAAAGTTTGCAGACCCCTGTTTCAGAGGTGTATGTGTTTCTGTAAAAGACTAGGGAAAACCTGTCCATGGATCCTTTTGTCCCTCACCTGCTTGCCAGCTGGGATGGTAACCCTGGTGGTACCAGCAGAGGCTTGGCTGTGTGTCTCAGTCTTTCTGCCACCACTGTAGAAATTATTGAAGCCAGAATCTGAACCCTGTCCCTCTGGCTCCAAAGAGCTTGTTCTTTTGTATCCTACTAAGCTGTACAATACCAGACCAAGAAAATTTTTGCCACAAAATAACACTAACCCTCAATATATGAAGTGCTTTCTAATATTTGCTATTTTGTTCTGATACATCAAAAAATGATGGTAAATGCTCACTATATTGATTTTCTGACCCTTTCTCATTGGTTCGACCTGCCTTGTGAAATGCACAGTATCCTTCTTGCTTCTAAAAGACCTCTTAAGCAGCTCCTGTCTTCATTCCAACTGCCACTCTTGTACTTCAGGCTTACTTCTTGCCTGCGTGATGATCATGGCTGCCTGACTTTTTGCATGAGTCTCAGTGGCCCAGATGGTTAGGCGCTTGGCTGCTGAGAGGTTGGTGGTTTGATTCCCCTTGGAAGTTCCTCAGAAGAAATGACTGGCCATCTATTTGTGAAAGGTCATAGCCATTGGTGACCTTACATAGATTGTCACAAGTCAGAAGTGACTCAATGGCAACTGGTAACATTTTTGCTGCTTCTGTCCTTACTTCAACAAATCCATTCTGAGTGTTGAAAATGGAAAACAAATTCCTGACCATACCATTCTCCTGATTTCGAAAGACTTAAATACCCCATCGACTTAGACGCCTAGTGCTTGACACATAGAAGATGATGGTAAATGAGTGAATCAGTAATTACTAAGACTGTTGTGTGTGTTTCTCCAGGATCAAAACCTTCTTAGATGCCTAGTGCTTGACACACAGAAGGTGACTGGTAAATGAGTGAATCAGTAATTACTAAGACTGTCACATGTTTTTCTCCAGGATGAAAACCTTCTTCCAAATAAGTATTTTGAAGTTGACTTTCCAGCGATAGTCACAAGAAAGATACACAGCATCAGGTAAGTATGGTGCTGGATGGAAGAAAAGAGCTGAACAGGATTCAGCACCAGCTCTCTAAATGTCAGTGTGAGTGCCGGAGACCTCGTTGTAGAGCACTGCTGTCCTGTGACTCCTTTCCCCCTTTCTTTCTTCCTGTAGACCCTAGTTTTGGTACATCTTGTAGGTTTTGAGATGAAATCTACCTTTCCTGGTGATTCTTTTGCCTACTAGTGTAATTTCTCTGAATATTTGCAAAATGATTTATCTAATAGTAATCTGGAATTTTTAGGTGTGTTCTGCTCACTGCTTTTATCTCCAAGACATAGAATGGTATCTGGCACAGAATCGATGTGCAGTAGATATTTTTTTGCATGAGTGAATGAATGGAAGACTAAAGTTAATCAGTTGATAGAAAAGAGACATAATGAGTCCATGTTAAGGTCAGTATTCAAGGACTTTGTAAACATGTAGGTCACAAGTTTGCTAATCTTTGCTTAGAGTTTTTCTTGCCTTGCACCATGTCGGATACTTCACTTGAGTTGCCTCATTTAGCCCTCACAATGGACTCATGAATTAAGCGCACGTATTACTCTCTTTTTATAGATGAGGAAACTGAGACTGAAAAAAATTAATTTGCATAAAGTCATCTAAAAAGGAAGGGGTGGAGCTAAGATTTTAATCCTTATCTCCGAGCCCTGAAGTCAGGGTTACTCACACTCTCTTTACTCTATTATATTAATTATTTAAATGTTAAACTAATTCTTAAAGTTTTAAAACTTGTAATGAACATAAAAATTTTAGCTTTTTCTCTGGAGATATCTAGCTTCTGCATTGGAATCTTTTTAGCTTCGTTTTTTTTCAGTTTATATGAGAAAAGTCAGTCTCTTTCCTAATGTTCCCTGTTATATAAAATATGCTCCTTAGTGATGTACAGTAGTCCTGACACTGTGGGAGCTGCAAAGTGTTACTAAGCTTGATAAAACAGTGAGTAAAATAGAAGTAAATTATCTCTAAATTAAGTCCAGTGACGATTTTCTGAATGAAAAGTGCGTGGGTATTTGTGGTTATGGTTGGTGGGACATTGAATTTGGCTTTCTGATATCTGATTCTTTGCATGTTCTGAGGGCATTATCACATAAACGTTTCTGAATTTCAAGCCTGTAGGAGTCAAGTTTTTACTTTTATCTCATGACAGGTAACGGCTATCTTAAAACATTTTGTTTGGTTGAGGACAGGTGAGAAACTAGAGATGGCCTGAGAAACACTGAGACATTTGGAAAACTCTTGCTAGCTTGTTTCTAAGTCTGTGTACTTCAAGTTCATGGTGTGATCTGACATCTGATATTGAATGTAATGCTTAGACAACCTGACCTGAAACCTTTTGAACTTGCTGAATTTTCACTGTATGTGTCCTAGTCAGATTTAATTAAACCTAAGTCCTTTGGGAGTACCTCTTGCTTTGAATAATAGTAGTATATATTTACCATTTCTGTGAGGGCATATACATTTTTGCAGTAAATCAACTGCTGTGACTCATCTTTCTCTTCTTTATCATTTTCCTATAGATCCAAACCTCCCCTGTCAAATCCTATTGTAGAATTGCACTCGGAGGACACACTTCAAATTGGCAAGTATCCTCAGCTTAAGTAGTACAATATGGGTCACATGGGTAGTTTTGCTTTTCCTCCCTCTTCTTCTTTTTAAAAATGGTGTGCATGCATGCATGTGTATGTGATGTTACGCAGCATATACCTGTGCTGACACGTGTGCACTTGTGTCTTGGCTACCGTGAAGGAGTTCAGGAATTTCTGTATGATTCTCCTTAGATACCTATAGGACTTCAACCTAGATTCTGTTTTTCTGTTTAAGAATTTCAATTAGTTACTGGTAGTTTAAAATCAGATTTCTCATGAAGTCTTGATTTACAAGTTTCTTAGCAAAACAACAGAATTTTAATTCCTACATGGCAACTGTTGAGTAGCAACTGCTGCTCATTGAGAGGGGTCACACATTTTACAGTTGCGTGTGTGCCCAGTGTTCTCTGTTGTTTTATATCTAACCGCCTTCATTCATTTCTCTTCTATTATTGGCCCTTTCAAGCAGTTTTTCTTTGCAGCTTTTCTCCTCAACATTTAATTATGAAAATATTTAAACTTGTAGAATAGTTGAAAGAATTTTAAAGCAGACACCCATATAAGCACCACCTAGCTATTTCATATATTGCCTTATTACACACCAGTCCAGATGTTTAGGTCTCTGAGTGGTACAGTTAAGTGCTCATCTGCTAACTGAATGGTTGGCACTCCAAGCCTACCTAGATGTGTCTTGGAAGAAAAACTTGGCAGTGTTTCCAAAAGGTTATGGCAATGAAAACCCCAGGGAGCACAGTTCTACTGTGAAACACAGCGTTGCCATGAGTCAGAGTTGACTCAGTGGCACCTGGTTTAGTTTTGGAATTACCTATGTATTCATGCCTTTATCCTATTTTTTTTTGCTATATTTCAGAATTATTAGCAGACATCACTGCATTTAATTCTCTAAAGGATACATATTTTTCTCTAGAATTCAATATTTGTTTAGAGTTTGCTTTTTTGTGTGAAATTTCTATACAATAAAATGCACAAATCATAAGTTTGTTTTGCAAAATGCATACATCAGTGTAACATAAACCTCTTTCAAGATGTCTAAAAGTATCCACCTATACTCTGATTAAAATAAAATCAAGTGATTTCTTGAAAGTAAAGAGACAGCTCAAGCCAGGAAGATTAAATTCCATGTAGTGAAATCCAGCCCTTCAAAATGGCAGTGCTGCAGTGATGTTTCGTAAGGAGGGGACAACGAACGTGAAGTACAGTAGTTGATTGGTATTCATAAACTTCGATCATTGAAAGAAATTACTTGACTGGTAGTAGATTATTATAAGGTTGGACTTCTTGTGGTGGGAACTCATAAGGCAAAACTTTGTAAAGCAGGACTTCTGTGTTGGAAGTTCGTCAGGTGATTGTTTGAAAGACCATTGTTTTATCAGATTGGTTACAATGTGGTAATAATAAGAGTATGTGATGGGTGTATGTCACAGGGTAGTTATGTCATTATTAGTGGACAGTGTACCCTTGGAAACAGCCTGTATGACAGGTCTACACAGAAGACGCTGTTGCTAAGGTGGGTACAGAACTATCAACAAAGGAATCATACTCAAACCTCGAAATAGCCGTTTCAGGATTTGTCTAGTACTCCAATTTTTTAAATTCCCTTACATATTTCCTGCTTTTGATCAAGGATTTGAGGGAAATTTCTTTGATTAGTCGCTGAGTAGTGTTCTGAAAGAAGACTTTCTTCTGTATGGGCTTTGAGCATATGTTGATTCTGGATGGCTGCTTTTAATAAGCTTTTAAGACCTCAGATGCTATGTGTGTGAAAACGTTGTTGTTATTGGTAGGTGCTCTAACTCATGGCAACCCATGTGGAGCATAATGAAACTCGGCCTGTTCCGCACTGTCCTCACTTCTGAGGAGTGGTCTGGTTGTGTCTTTACAAGACAGACTTGCTTGTTCTCTTGACAACTTGTGATATATTCAGTATTCTTCTCTAACACCTTGATAAAAAGGCATCACTTCTTCACTGTTCTGTATTCATTGTCCAATTTTCACATGCGTATAAAGTGATTAAAAATACCGTGGCTTGGTGAAGTGTGCCTTAGTCCTCAATGCAACATCTTTATTTGTTTTTTTAAGTCTTTTGTAGCAGATTTGCCTAAGTGCAATATGTTGTTTGATTTGATTTTTGCTTCCATGAGTGTTGACTGTGGATTCAAGAAAATGAAATCAAACTATGAATAGCAGCAAAGCATTATGAAAAGATAGCTGAGTGCTGTTTTGATATCTTCACCATACTGTAGCTTTAGCCTCCTGCTTCTGTGGTTTTATTACTTGAGGGTTAGTATATGGCAGACTACATTAGAGTAATAACCAGTATGCTAATAGTTAACTTCGGAAGATGTATTATTTTGGTTAATTTTCAACCTTACCTCACTTTTTTCTTTTTATGATGAGCATGTATTTTTATAATGGGGAAAAAAAGAATAAAGCTACTTTAATTTTGAAAAGACCATTTCCATTAAACTTATATTTCCCTCTTCTTGCATCTGCAGATGGACACATGTTGAATTCAAAGAGATATGCCATTATTGGAGCAGATCTGCGAGATTTACCTGAGTTGGAAGAGAAACTAAAAAAATGCCAAATGAATACACAGTGAGTTTTGTTTATTTAACCTTTTTTGTGTTTGTAATTTCATGCTGATACGAGATCAGGCCATTTGGGGCTGAGTGCATTATGATCCGTGTACCCCATCTTTTACTCTGTAAGTTTTATCATTGCATTGCTACTTAAAGGAGTTTTCTGAAGTTGTTTAGGAGCAGTATGTCTCAAGTCTGATTTCACATCAGAATCACTTATGTTGCCCTTTTTAAATACTGAGGTCTAATTTCATAAGCAAATTTTGGAAGAAGATAATTTTAGCATGAAAATAATACAATCATAATATCTAAAGAAAGGTTTAGTATCAGAATACATAACGAACATCTACTGTTTTTTGTTGTTTTTGTTTTAAAAAGCCTCATGGAAAAATTGGCCAGGGGCTAATGACCAGGCTGCTCAGAGAAGAAATCCAAGTATCATATAAAAAGGTAGAAACAGTTCTTTGGAACAGGCATAAGGAGACACGGTATTAGTGTAATCAAATGAAATTTTATTCATTTCTGCCAAGTTGGCAAAAATGTAAAAGTTTGACAGTATCAAGCGTTGGCAAGGATGTGTGGAAAAGAGAATGGTCCAGCAGCACTGGTGGAAGTGCATTTAATACAGCTATTATAAGGAACAATCTCAAAGTAATTAGTAAAATTGTAAAAGAGTACTGTATGATGGGGCAGTAGCACTTTTGGAGGTGTACCCCAGAAGGTCTTAAAAGTATATAAAAGGAGAGTGCTTATTGCAGCCACTGTTTTTCAGTAGCAGAAAACTGGAAACAATCTCAAGTCTTTCAGGAGGAGAATGGATGGATAAAATGTAAAATGGCCAACCAGTGGAATACTGTGAAATCATTTTAGAAAATGATATCCGTGATACTATTGTTAAATCAGAAAAATAGCTTTTAAACAAATATTGTGTGATTCCAGCCAAAAAATAGGTGTTAAAGAAAAAAAGGTTGCAGAATAATATGCATTCCATGATAACCAAATGTGTAAACTCAGATTCCCTGAAATACTGTGAATTCATGACTACACACATTAGTAAGTTGTGTTTATTTTATGTTTGCTTATTGTGTTCTAGCGTCCTGTTTTGAAATGTCCAAATAGGCTGGTTGTATGTGATCTTTTGGTTGTTGGCACCTCTGAAACTCTAATGTCCTGTCACCAGGTGGTTAGAGTGGTTACTAGACTTGTGAGCCCAGGAGTCCGTTTACACTTCTTGCATGAATTCAGCTCAGGTATCCACATAATTAGTAAGTGTGTAGTGCAGGCTGCTCTCCTCTACAGTCGTAGATGATCAGGAGTGATTGGTTTAGGCACAGGTATCTGGCTGCATGCACTGAGAAAGGTAAGCTACCAACAGCTGCCCCTCAGTGTCTGTGAGGAAGGTGTGTCCCCTCATGCCTGTTTCAAAGAACTGTTTCTGCCTTAAATTTCTGGCTCAGGTGAGTTGACGGATTTTTTCCTGGTTCGTTCCTGTTTAACTTGTTCCCTTTCCAAGTCTAGGAGAATGGCTCCAGGGCAAGCTTAAGGAGTTCTGCTTCTGGCTCAGGTAATGGAGTCAGACTCTCTAGGCAGGTGCAGTGCAGAGAGGGGAGGGGAAGCCCTGGGAAAAGCGAGAGAGGTTTATCCCAAAGGAAAGTTTTAGGTTTGAGCACAGTAGGTAAGGAGCAAGCCACTTAGGTTTTGATGATAGAGTGTCATTTTTCACTGGTTCTGGGTGCTCGAGTGGACTCTCTCCTCTTTTTCTCCCACTGAGGAGGATACACTGTGAAGACCACTGCTCCATTCAGCACACTGGCTGCAACTGATTCCCAGCAGGTGAAGTCTGGCCAGTCCTAGGTACTTCTGGCCCTGTTCTCCCTTCCCCATCACTCAATCCAATTTTTCAGTTTTCCCTTTTATGTTCAGGGTTCCTAGAATGTCATATATCATCCATTTTTTTTTCTTTTGGGTTTTAGTTGTTAGAGGGATCACAGGAAGCATTTGATTACTTGGCTCTAACCTGTGTTGTTAATTAAAAACAATTTTCTTGTTAATGTTTTCCTATCTGGTTTTCAACCCTGTTTGCCACTTATATTAGACTGAATTCTCTTTCTTTTGGATCCAGTGCCCTGTTTGTACCATGATTTGATGGTGGTTGTGTTGAGTGTAACATATCTGGGAACCAATGAGGAGGCCTGGTGGCACAGTGGTTAAAGAGATTGACTGCTAACTGAAGGGGTGGCCGCTCAAAATCACTGGTTGCTCAGTAGGAGAAAGATGTGGCAGTCTGCTTCCATAGAGATTTACCGCCTTGGAAACTTTATGGAATTGCTAGGAGTTGGAATCAACTCAGCAGCAGTGGGTAGGGGGACCAGTGCTCCAGACAACATTTGAATATATTTTTAAAGTAACTCTTAAACTGCACAACATTTCAGTGTTTTGAAAGAGACAGAGAGAGAGAGGAAGGAAGGAGAAAAGAAATCCAGATGAACAAAATGGATAAATAACTGGTGTTGATTGTGGTGACAGTAGCCTTTTCTCTCCTGTGGTGTAGGCATCATGAGTCCAGACACTGAGTTCACCTGCACAGGTTTTAAATTTGATAGGAACATATACTAGGCCATGACCTTGGACTGTTTCTTTACCCATCTTTACCTTAATTTCCTCCTTTAAAAGATGAAACTAATGATACTACCCAACAAAAAATCTTAACAGTTGATGATATTGATAACTGTATATATATTTATGTATGTATATGTGTGTGTATGTACATATGTATATATACCTGAACATTTCCATAGTTTTAGTTGGATTTGATGGTTCTGACGGGTCCTAGAAGAGCAATGGAAAATAATTTCTAATCCCAATACTCAGAGATGAATTTTATGGCAAAATTTATAAATGTATAATTTTTCTTTGAGAAGTGCTACTATGACATACATGCAATTTCGGAACTTTTAAAGAATCAAATATATCCGTGTGCATGTGTATATGTATGTGTTTATATGTATGTGTACCCACTTACTCAGCTACTTATTTACTCATTCAGTAAATAGTTGAGAGTCTACGATATATAGGCAGTCACACAGAGGTAAGAACCAACCAGTTTACAACATTTTGTGAGAAAAGGGATGTTAAACACCTAATTACAGGTGACTGTTCAGTTACTCTTGTACTTCCCTCTTTGGAGAAATTCAGGAGAGTATCTAAGAGGTGATTTGAGTCTGTAAACCATGGTTGGCTGTCATGTCAATAAATATAGTTCTGAAACATGAGCTGCCTAGCAGTCCTTTGTGTGGATGTGCTACGTTGTTTTCAACCTGTTTCTTGTTGAGCATTGGATTTCAGGTGGTTTAATTGTTCTGAGAGGTCCTCTCCAACAAAAGCAAATAGATAAAAAAAAAAAGTCCAGTTGGCTTGTAGGAGAAAGAACCACCAGCCATGAGGAACATCAGTGTTAGAGGACAGGGAGGATAAGAGGATCCAGGAAACTGTAAAGGAGCAGTAAACGAACTAGGAATAAGCTACGAGAGTAGAGTTCACGAGGGAGGGAAGCAAATCATTTCTCCCAGGCTTCATCAGCACTGACCTTGTCCCAGACTAGTCATGGTGGGAATGTTGAAATGAGACATAAGTGACTCCATTTTGAGCAAGGGTGCAGTGAAAATTCAGGGTATTAAAGTGAAAGGCTCCAGGAACCAACTTAGCAGGAAATAACAAGAAATACCATAGAGTAATTACACCGCCTTTGTCTTGCAAAAGATAGGGCCTGGAGACAGCCTTGCAAATAACCCCTGGAGCCACCCTATTAAAACATCCACTAACGGTTACATTTTACAACCTATGGAAATTCCATGTGGATGAAAACATTCACCAATGTGGTTGACACATTTACCCATAGCTACATTTTGCAACTTGCAGAAATTCCATATGGCCTCAGCCAATCAATGCAAAGGTTAGCTCTCCCTCCCTACTTTGCAGTTTCACGGTTTAAATGCTGCGCGCAAAGGAAGCCTGGGGTCGCCTCCAGCTCTGTGTAGTTTGGAGTGCGTCCCTGGTGCACCAGCCCCCTTTTTTTAATTGGGCACATTTTTAATAAAGTTTGACTTTTAAAAGGAAACTGCGTCGTGTCTTGAAATCCAGACCCTAACAGGAAAAGGTAAAGGAAGTTGCTCCTACCCAACAGAATTTTGGAGAAAGATGAATAGTTCACTCAAGCCAACAGATTAGAGTGCCCATGCACTACATTCAGTCATTTTGTGTAGTTTAGAGAATCCTAGTGTTCACAACTGGACAGATAAGCAACATCATGATAAACAGAAAAGACTGAAGTTGTCAAGGATTTCCTTCTACTTGGATCCAAAATCCAAAATGCCCGTACAAGCAGTAGCTAAGAAATCAAATGACATATTATATTGGGCAAATCTGCTACAACACCTCTTTAAAGGGTTGAAAGCAAAGATGTCACCTTGAAGACCCAAGCCATGGTGTTTTCAGTTGCCTCATATGCAGCTAAAGCTTAACAAATAAGAAAGATCATAGAAGAATTGATGTGTTTAAATTGTCGTGTTGGTGAAGAATATTGAATAGACCTTGGCGTGCTAAAAGAGCAAACAAATGTGTCTTGAAAGAAGTGCAGTCTAGAATGTTCTTTAAAAGCAAGGATGGCAAGACTGTATGTCACATTTGTTATCAGGAGAGATAAGTCCCTGGAGAAGGAGAAGGACACTGTCATGGATTGAATTGTGTTTCCCCCAAAATCTGTGTAGCAGTTTGGCTGGCTGTTGTTCCTGGTATTGTGTATTCTTCCTCCATATACTGGAATCCCTGCCTCTGTGATGTTAATGAGGGTGGATGGGCAGCATTTGTGTTACTGGGACAGGATTCAACATGGTGAATTTGTTTTGTGCCTCGAGGCGGCCTCTTGAAATATAAAGGAGAGAAGCTAGCAGAGAGATTTAGGAACCTCATGCCACCAAGAAAACAGACTTGGGTCGCTGTGCTAGGATACCCTCCCTCGTTGAATTTGGCCTTTTAGCCTACTGGACTGTGAAAAATAAAATTTCTCTTTTTAAAGCCATCCACTTGTGGTATTTCTGTTAGAGCAGTAGTAGCGGCTAAAACATTTATCAGGCTTCATAACGTAGAAGATCAGCGAAAAAGAGGAATAACCTTAACGAGATGAGTTGATGCAGTGGCTGCAGTATGAACTCAAGCATAACAGCGATTGTGAGGATGGCACAGGACCAGGTCGAGTTCCATTCTGTTGAGCATAGGGGTTACTGTGAGTCAGACACAACTGGATAGCACGTAATAACAATAGTCTTCTCTTGGAAGAGATTGAACTTTTTCGATATTCCTGCAGGGATTTGTTACTTTTCTTATTACCTGTTTTGTTGATTATTTGGGGGTTGATAAATTAGAATTCTTACTGACTAATTTATTGAAAACTGTATCATTTTCAATTCTTGATGTGGAGGCTTATGTAAGGAAACTTAGATTCTACTAAGTGAATATCACTGTTTCCACATTATATGAGTCAGCTTTTGATATATAACAAACTATTTCAAATTATGGTTTAAGATAACTCATACTTCAATTGCTCAGAATTCTGTGGGCTGGCAATTTAGGCTGGGCTTGGCTGGGTGTTTCCTCTAATGGAGTGGGTGGGTGACCAGGTTCAGCTGATGTCCGCTCGTTCATGTGGAGAGTAGGCAGGTCAGCCAGAGACTGAATAGTTGTCTCCTTGGAAACTTTGAAGGTCACTGTGAGTGGGAAATTGTCTTAATGGTAGTGGATTAAATGGATTGGGAAGCTCCCTCTCCTCCACAAGTCTTATCCTGTAGTGGGCCCCGTGAAGCTCCTTCACATAGTGGTTTCTGGGCTCCAGGTGCAGCGGGAGATCAAGTGCCAGTGTACAAGTGCTTTTCAAGCCTCTGCTTGCATCATGTTTGCTACTGTCCCTTTTGCCAAAGCAAGTCACATGACTGATTCCAGGGTAAGGATATAGAGACCACTTGCAGTATCACATTGCCACAGTGTAGATGCAGGGTGAAGCTGTGGCTGTTAACCACAGGTCAGCAGTTCAAATCTACCAGCTGCCCCTTGGAAACCCCATTGGGCACTTCTGCTGTCAATCCTGTAGGGTCACTGAGAGTCAGAATTGACTCGACAGTGTTGACGGCAATGGGTTTGGGTTTTACAATCTATCATACATGTAAGATTTTCATAAGCCAGACAATCATTGCTCACTTTTTTAAAGCATAAAACATTTGGTCATGATGGCATGAGATGTATATTACTGTACTGATTGCTGATGTGATTGGTCAGTCCTTCTGGGTTTTCTGGGGTATGAGCTGCTTTGCCAGTATTACAACATATACATAATTAGAGGGTCTCAATTTGATGAAACTTGGTGGCATAATGGTTAAAAGCAACAACTGTTAACCAAAAAGTTGGCAGTTCAGATCCACCAGGCATTCTTTAGAGATCATATTGGGCAGTTCTCTCTGCCCTGTAGGGTCAGTAAGAGTTGGGATCAACTCTATGGCAACATGTTTGGTTTTTTGGTTTAACTTGATGAAAACACATTATATGTCTCTTTTTCTTCTCTTAAGATTGCCGACACTCCTCGTAACTGAGTGTGTGCTGATTTACATGACTCCGGAGCAGTCTGCAAACCTTCTAAAGTGGGCCGCCAGCAGTTTTGAGACTGCCATGTTCGTGAACTATGAGCAGGTAAAAGAAAATACGAGACATTTGAGTTCTATACAGGACCCCAGGGGTTGCTGTGCCTGTCTTTGCACCCTCAGTCATCTTGTCCTTCTGCTTCTAACCATTCACCTGCATTAATCAGTTCCAGCAATCCTGGTGCTCTGTCATTTCTTGGCTTCCTGCAAAGTTCTACCTTAGACTTTATAGAAGATTTTTGAGTCTTTACTTCATCATTGCATTTATCATAAAGTTAAAGAATTTGGTGGAAAGAATTGGGACCATCATCTAGTGTAAACCAGAAAAACCCAAACTGGTTGCCTTGGAGTTGATCGCAACTCATGACCACCCTGTGTGTATGACAGTAGAACTATACTCCCTGGGTTTCAGTGACTTTTCAGAAGTACACTGCCAGGCCTTTCCTTCCAGGCACTTCTGGGTAGACTCAGACTGCTAGCTTTTCAGTTAGTAGTTGAGCCACTTAACTCTTGGCACCACCCAGGTAGCTTGCCATCTAATGTAGGGCGGACAGACTGCAGTGCCCGCAGGGGTAATCAGGTGATGCAAGTAGAGGAAGTTGGTCCAGTGTGATTAGCATAGAGTGGCAGGGACTGTGGTGAGCTGGAGTGCCAATGTCCCATTTCAGGGCAGGAGCCACTACTCAGTTTAAACCAGTGATTGGAATGTGAGCCTAGAGCTGCCAGAATTCCCTGTTTTTAAAGACAAGTTAGAAAGCAGGATATTAATACACAATTTTCTAATTTCTAAAAACCACTGAATTTTCTCCATTTGCTACATGTTTGCTTCTTCTGATCTAGCACAAAAATGGTTGTGTTTTAAAGTTTTGGAATTACCCAGCTTGGGTCTGAATAGGCCTCAGCTATTATTATTGGCTCTGTGACCTTAGGCAGAATTACTGTGCAGGTAGACTGCCTAGCTGTCCAAGTTACACAACCTCTGTGCCCATTTCCTCATCTGAAAAATGAGAATAACAATAGTCCCTACCTCACGGGATTATTGGGAGGAGGAAATGAATTAATATATGCAAAAGCACTGACAGAGTGCTTCACTGTTAAGTTAAGTGCTGGCTGTTCATACCTGAGCTCTCTAAGCCTTGGTTCTTTGTTTTTAAAAGGGGATAATAATATCTACTTGTTTGAATTATGGAAATTCATGGGTGTTGGAGTAGGGGGCATGATGACCACTGAAGACATGATAGGTGCTTTTTTAAATTGTGTTTTAGATGAAGGTTTACAGACTAAGTGAGTTTCTCATTAAACAATTAATACACATTGTGTCTTGACATTGATTGCCAGTCCCATAATGTGTCAACACTCTCCCTTCTTGACCTTGGGTTCTCCGTTGCCCTTGATACAACTTTCCAGTCCTCTCCTACGTTCTTGTCCTTTCCTCTAGGCTGATGTGTCCCGTGGTCTTATTTTGTTTTCTGTACCTAATTTTTGACTGAAGAGTGAACCTCAGGAGTGACTTCAGCACAGGGTTAAAAGGGCGTCTGATAACCATCCTCTCGGGTTTTTCCAGTGCCCGTCAGACCAGTAAGTCTGGTTTTTTGCGTGTGAGTTAGAATTTTGTTCCAGCTCTGTCTGGGGTCCGTCTGTTGTGACCCCTGTCAGAGCACCAGTGGTGGTAGCCGGGCACCATCTAGTTGTGCGGGACTCATTCACTGGAGGCGGTGGTCGTTGTAGTCTGTTAGTCCGTTCGCCAGAGCTTTTTTTCACTGTGATTTTTTTTTTTTTTAGTTACTTTTCCAGTCTCTTCTCATGTTTTATGTTTGTTCAGGATTTCAATCTCAGTTTGCGTTTCGGTAGGTAGTGTTTTTCTAGAAATTTGTGCATTTCCTTTAGGGTTTCAAATTTGTTATAGAGTATAGGTTTTAATTTAAGTTTGGCCTGTAGTCCCTCATTTCATTTCTTAATTCGGTTTGCATCCTCTCCTGTTTTTCTTTTGTCAGTTTGACCAGTGTTTTGTTGATCTTTTCAAAGAACCAAGTTCTGGTTTTGTTGATTCTTTACATTGTTTTTCTGGTTTGCTTCTGCTCAGATCTTTATGAAGAGTAGAGTGTTGAAGTCTCCTACTGTTATTGTGGAACTATCAATTGCATTTTTCAGTGCTGTTGGAGTTTATGTACTTTGGAACTTTGTCATTGAGTCCATAGATATTTATTAAGGTTATGTCCTCATAGTGAATTGTCTCATTAATCGTTATATAATGTTGTTCCTTTTATGGTGGATTTTATTTTATAGTCCGTTTTATCTGAAATTAGTATTGCCACTCCTGTATTTTGTTTGTTACTATTTGCTTGATACATTGCTTTCCAGCCTTTGACTTTTTAATATATTTATGTCTTTGTTTCTAAGGTGTGTCTCTTATAGACAGTATATTGATGGGTCCTGTATTTTCCTCCATTTTGTCACTGTCTGTTTCTTTATGGCTACATTTAAGCCATTAACATTCATTGTGATTACTCACAGATGTAAATTTATTGCTATCGTTTTGTAGTGCTTTCTTTTGTGGTGTTCACATTTCCTTAGTTCCTGTTACTCTCCTATGCTGAATTTCTTGTGTTTATGATTTATTTTCGTTACTTTTGCTTTCATAGGTTTTGTGTATAGTGAGGCTATTTTTCTTTATTCTGATAGTTTTGTTAACATTCTTTGTAGTTAAACTTTGAAATTTACCTCTTCTTCCTAAGTTTAAATCAGTGTCTTACTACTCAGGATCACCTTGACTTCCTCTCCATTTGAAAGTTCTGCACTTACACTGTTTACTCCCTCTTTCATTGTTGTGACGTTCTTGTCATTTCCAGATTCACGTCTGTGGTTCCCTGTTGTGAATATTTTAGTTTTGTTTTTCTTTAATCCTTGAGAGTTCATTACCTATAATTAGTATCTGGCTGTTGCTGACTTCTGTTCTAGATTTAGGTTGTTGTGTGATGTTGTTGGTTTTCTAACTGAAAGACTCCCTTCAGTAATTTTTGTTAGTTTACTTTGATTTCTACATATTCTCTTCACTTTTTTAAAATCTGGAAGTGTTCCAATTTCACTATCATATCTAAATGAGAATTTTGCAGGATGTGTTATTCTTGGTTGTAGTTTTTTTTCTTTCCAGGTCTTGTGTATGTCATCTCATTGCCTTCCTGCCTGCATGGTTTCTGCTGAGTAATCGGGGCTTAGTTGTATTGTTTTTCCTCAGAACATGACTTTTTGTTTTTCTTGAGCTGCTCTCAGGATTCTTTGTCTTCGGTTTTAGCATGTGTGATTATGATATGTCTTGGTGATTTTTTGTTGGAGTCTATCCTCTGTGGGTTCATTGAGCTTCTTGGATTGTTAGCTTTTAGTCTTTCATGGTATTAGGGAAACTTTCTGTCAGAAAATCGTAAGTGATCCTCTCTGTGTATTCCATATTCTCCTCCTGTTTTGGAAGCACTATCACATGCCGATTTCTGTTTTGGGCTGTATCTCACATTGTTTTCGAGATGTCTTCATTCTTTTCTCAGATTTTTTCTTCAAACAGAGTAGATCCAGGGGTTTGTCTTCAGTTTCACTGTTACTGTTTTCTGTTGTTTACACTTTACTCCTAAAACCTTTGATGGCATTGTCCATTTCTCAAATGTTGTTGTCTTTTGAATTTCTAATAGTTTTGTGTTATTTTTACTTGTTTATATTTTTGTATATTGTTTTCCTGACTTCTTCCATTGCTTTGTCTGCGTTTTCTATGTTTTCCACTATTTTATACATATATTTCCTGTGTTTTCCTTTGTTTCTTAGAGAATCCTGAATATTGAAGTCTTAAATTCTCTATTAGGCAGTTCCAGTGCCTTTTATTCTTTAGGAAGGTCATCTGGTCTTTCTTTGGTTTACCCTGTGGAGCTTCAGATGTTTTGATGTTGTCTGCTGTCTTTGAGACATTCAGGAATTACTTTCTTCATTTATTGATTGTAGAAAGGTTTTGTCCTGCTTTTTTGTTTTATTTGGTTATGCTTAGGCAGGCAGGTTGGGTGTGTTTTGTTGCATGATGCTTCTCACCACCTTCTGTAACTGGGCAGGGCTGGTCATTAAGTTGTAGTACAGCAGGGAAGGTCCAGCAGGGGTGGAGGGACAAGGACAGGTAGTTTGAGACATGGCCACGGCCTCACAGGGCCCGACTGAGGGGAATGCAGCGCAGGTCCTTGGAACAAGTTGGTGACACTTGAGGACACAGAGCTCAGGGCACACTGCAGGCAGGCATCAGAGAAGGATGGGGGTGTAATGTGTGGAGGTAAGCAGGTGAGTGAAAGGAGAAGAAGGAAAGAGGAACAAAAGTACAAGAAAAAGGGAAATGAAGAAAAGAAGGAGAAAGAAAAAAGTAAATAAAATGGCCTGGTAAAATGTGGCTGGTTGGGGCAGAGTAGACCCAGTGAGAGTGTGTCCTAGTGGTTCTTTTGCTGAGCAGTGTGGCTGGGCCTATTGAGAAGGGGCATGGTCAATGCACAGGGCTAGATGGGCAAGTGAAAGGGACAGAAAGAGGGGAAAGAGAGAGGAGAATCCAACCAACAAAGAAAAAGCTAAACAGTAAATATAAAATAAATTTGGTGGTTAGGGAGCCAGCTGTTGAGGACAGGGCAAAATTGGGTAGGGTGGCAGCAAGCCGATGTCTCCTGCTGGGTAGCACAGCACAGTCTGTTAGGAAGGGGTGAAGGTTGTGCAGGGCCTAGGTGGGAGGGAGAATGAACAAGGAGAAAGGAAACGATGAATACAAACAAAAAATACGGTGCTGACAAGCCGGCCTGTGTGGATGGCACAGGCCCCAGGAGGCCATGTAGCGTGGGCTTTCCAGCTGAGCAGCACAACACAGCCTACCAGGGATGGGGCAGTGCTTGGGGCTAGGTAAATGGGAGGAAGGAAAGGAAAGAAAGAAGGGAGAGAGGAGAAACAGCAACAGAAAACAACAATGACAAATAAAGGTGGTACGGGAGCCAGTCAGTGGTGGTAGCACAGACCTAGAGAGGCCATGTGGCAGTGGGCAGGGCTAGATGTGCGTGAGAGAGGAAAGCGTGGAAAAGAGAAGAAGAAACCATAAAGAAAGAAAGGAACAAAGAGAACAAGCTGAAAACTGTAGCCCCAAGTGAGCCACTGGCGGGGGTAGCACAGACCTAGGTAGTCTGTGTGCTGGTCACACCCCAGCCAAGCAGTACAGGGAGAGGGGAGCAACAACAGCAAAAAAAGCCAAATAAAAAAACAACAAAGAACAAATAAACATGGTGCTCAAGAGGCTGGCCAATGGGGACAGGACAGACCCTTGTCTTTCCAGCCAAGCAACTGTGGCCCATTGGAAAGTGGCAGAAGTCGCTTTGAGGGAAGAGGGGTGAAGGGGTAGGAAAGCGCATATCCCAGGTTACCAGGTATTTTCTGTCCTGTTGGGGAGCTCCCTGGAGTCGCTGTCCCATACTCCTTGTCTTGGCTGAGGTCGAAGAGGACAAATCCGGGCAGCAGTGAGCTAGGGTGCCTGTGGCTGAGTGGCCGTGGTGCATTGGAAAGCACTGGAGGCCTTGCTGTGGGAAGAAGGGCGAGGGGTGTGGAAAGGGCATCTCCCTGGTACTGGGTACTCTTTCTCCTGCTGGGGGCCCTCTGAAGTTACCTACTGCTTTCCGCCTTCCGTGGTGGCTGTAGCCCAAGTTGGACAGTCTGTGCCTCTGCTCCATAGCTCTCCTCATTCTCTGGTCTCTGTCTGTTACTCTGTTGGATGCTTGATCCAGCTCTTCGTGCCTTCATTTTCTGACTAGAGTTCCGGGACTGACATCCGTATCTGTTGTACTCAGTTTTTGGGTCTTTGCTGCAGACGGACAGACGGCACTGTGCTTCTGTCTGTAGCGGCTTGTTGGTTCTGCCTCCCATGGTAGTTATTTTTATTGTTCATTTTATTACAATTTATTGATTTAATTTACTTTTTTATTTCTTTAATTATAGGTAAGAGCAGTAGAGGAACTCAGTGTCATGTAATTATATGTCAGATAATTCTGGACAGAGCCAGGCTGGGCTGACCTTGGTCTCCTCACTTTCCCACATGGCCCGCCCTGGTCCAGGTTTCCGTGCAGTGTGCCTGGTCCTCCCAGTCGAGGTTTTTTATTCTTCTCTTTAATTGTGGGTGTTCCTCAGACTCAGTCTTCAGGCCAGGTGAATGAATATAATGGAAGCTGGCCTTATTGGTCTTTTCTTTTAATGTGAATAGATCGTGGGAACCTATTTTGGTTTATAGCATACCATACATGGGGAAAATGATTTCAACTTTTCTGTGTTTCTTCGCATCTTGGATGTGTGTGATTTCCCTCATTCTGCTTGATTTGTGTGTTCTTGTATTCAGCAAGCTTATGCAGGACAGTTAAGACAATTTTAACCAGAGATAAATACTTCCACTTTGAAGCAGGCCTGGAAATGTGCCATATTTCAATATGTTGTCAATACTGATCCCTAAAATGGCTCAGCTGCCACCCACCACCATCACTTTGTGAATAATAAACACTTAAATTAACAATTTTTAACAAACAAAATGATCAGTATCCTCACAGTACATATTAATTGCTCATATGCCTTGTATTATTTCTGAAGTAGTAATTTAAAATGATAAAACCACGTGGATGATGGTAATTTTAATTATAATAATAATAATGATAGAAAATTCTTAGATTTGCTTACTATCCATCAAGCACTATTTTATATGTTTTACATATATTAAATTATTTAATTATCACAGCTGTCCAGGAAGTAGACACAAGTACTATCCCGATTTTATGGATACTGGAACTGGTGCCACCTAAACATTACTCAGAAACACTGGTGGCATAGTGGTTAAGTGCTAGGGCTGTTAACCAAAAGGTTGGCAGTTCAAATCCACCAGGTGCTCCGTGGAAACTCTGTGGGGCAGTTCTGCTCTATCCTATGGGGTCAGTATGAGTCAGAGTCATGACAGCACTGTTTTTTTTTTTTTTTTTTGGTTAAGCTGTATCCACCAAAGAGAATAATCAATATTGACTCTTGTTGTGTAGTCGTATAAACACTAGGAATCACTTTATGTATTGTTAAAGTGATGAGTTTTTGATAAACATACATATGTATAACTGATATAATGAAAAAACAAAAGACCCCAAAACTTTTACCATCAAGTGGATTCTGACTCACAGCAACCCTGTAGGACAGAGTAGAACTGCCTCGTAGGGTTTCCAGGGAGTGGCTGGTAGATTCAGACTGCTGGCCTTTTGATTAGCAACCAGGCTCTGACCTGTTGTGCCCCCAGCGCTCCACTGATACAATAGTGTACTCAGTATATTTGACCCTGCGTGTCTGTCAGCTTGTCATGCTCTGGTGGCATGCATGTTGCGGGGATGCTGGAAGCCACGCCACTGGTATTTGAAATACCAGCAGGGCACCACTGGTGGACAACTTTCAGTGGAGCTTTCAGGCATTGCTTTGGGCAAATCTGCTGCAAAAGACCTCTTTAAAGTGTTAAAGAGCAGGATGTCACTTTAAGGACCAAGGTGTACCTGACTGAACCCATGGTGTTTTCAGTCATTGTATATGCTTGTGAAAGCTGGACAGTGAATAAGGAAGACCAAAGTAGCACTGATGCCTTTGAATTATGGTGCTAGCAAAGAATACTGGGTACATCATGCGCTGCCAGAAGAACAAATCAGTCTTAGAAGAAGTGCAGCCAGAATGCTCCTTAGAAGCAAGAATTGCAATACTTTGTCTCACGTACTTTGGACGTGGACATGGTCCTGGAGAAGAGCATCATGGTTGGTAGGCGACCAGCAAAGAAGGGGAGCAGGGGGAGGAAGCCCCTCAATGAGGTGATGGATTGATACAGTGGCTGTAGCAGTGGGCCCAAGTGTAACAGCAGCTGTGGGGACCAGGCAGTGGCTTGTTCTGTTATACATGGGGTCGCTATGAACTGGAACTGGCTCAGCAGCGCCTAACAACGAATGTTTATGGCATTTGTGTATATATGTAGATACATATGTAAATATATGTATATAAATTAGGCTTATCAAGTTTTTAATTGTAAAAGTAATACTTCTTGCAGAATAAAAACAAACAGTACAAAAGGGATAGAAAAGGAAAAAAATCTGTTTCCCAGACCTCAGCCCTCTAAGCTAGGAAGTAGTGCTGCCATAGTCTGGAATGTGTCTGTGCATATATAAACACCAAGACGAGCTTTTAATTCTCTTAAAGGCAGATGGGAGCGTATGATGCACACTCTTCTATACCCTGCTTTTCGTGAATTTATATTAGAGATCATTCCATATCCACCACGTGTAACTTCTTTTCTGTTTTTAAAATCGCATACTATTTCATTGTATGAACACACCAAAATGTATTTAACCTCAAATAATGGATCTTTGTGTTTGTTTTAGATTCTTCCTTGAAATAATGCTACAGTAAACATTCTTATATCTTTGCATATACCTTTAAGTACATTTGTAGGATAAACTGCTGTCCGTGAGGTGGTTGGATTATAGGTTGAGCATTTAAAGTGGAAGCATACTGCCCAGTTGCCCCTCAAAGGGCTATACCAGTTTTTCCACCCACCAGCACTGTGTACAAGTGTCTGGCCCTCATTGTTTCACCTGCCTAAGTATTGTCAAATGCCTGCCTTGTCTGGCTAAATGTAGGATATTACTGTTTTCTGCACACTTAGGAAACAGAAAAAAAAAACCCCTTATAGCAGTAGCTGGTCTCCTCTTTCCCTTCCCAGGTGAACATGGGTGATCGGTTTGGGCAGATCATGATTGAAAACCTGCGGAGACGACAGTGCGACCTGGCTGGAGTGGAGATGTGCAAGTCCTTAGCCTCACAGGTCAGAAAGCGGAGACTGGGATGTACTCTTGAACTATTAGCCAACCCCTAAGGGCATTTTTCCTCCATGGATAAGATAATGGGAGAAAACCTTTTAACTACCTGTCTGCACAGACACTGAGAGTTCTGTGGGTCACTAGTTCATAGTATTAGGACACTCCAAGCCTGCTTTGCTATCTGGATATGGAAAATACATGTTTACCATTCTATACATTATTACTTAAACCTTTCATTATGGAAATTTTCTGTAAATCTAAAAATGGAGAAAACCTCTTTAAAATTTGTTGTTGTTGTTGTTGGAATATTTTATTTTAAAACAAATCCCAGGCAGTATGTCACAAGAGTTGAGTGTGAATCTCCTACCAGTAAGGACTTTCTTTTCACCAAGTTAATGATAATACCATTTGTCATACCTTATAAATTGATAACAATGCCTCAGTGACACCTGATACCAGTCTGTGTTTAGTTTGCCCAGGTGTTTAAAAAAAATATTTTTATAGTTGGTATGTTTGAATCAGGATGCAGCATGTTCCACACTTTGTGCTTGATTGCTACGTCTCTTAAATCTCTCTTAGTCTGTAATAGTCCCTCTTGTTTATGAAATGCCATTTATTTGCTGAAGAGATACTTTCCACACTCAACCCCCATCTAGTTTTTCTAAGTCTTATGCCTCATTACTACTGGAACAAGTTAGAAAGTTACTGCTCATAGAAAAGGGTCTTATTTTTCTTTAAATGTACTTTAGTGGGTTTTAGCATGGCCTGTGTAATATAGAAAATTGGAAAATACAAAGGAGGAAGATGGCAGGGGCCAGAATGGGCTCCTGAAAGGGGGGTCTTCTAAGCGAAGTTCTCGTGTGCTGTAAGTGTGTCTTGGATGTGTATGGCGCCGTCTTGTACTCTTCTGTGTCTCTTGCCTGTGTGTTTTAGAGAGAGCGGCTGCTGTCAAACGGGTGGGCAACAGCGTCGGCGGTCGACATGATGGAGCTGTACAGCAGGTTACCTCGCTCGGAAGTGGGCAGGTACGAGATCGCAGCCCTGAGCCCCGTGAGAACTCAGAATGGATTGCATGATTTCCTGTGTGTCCTTTAATGTTTTAAAAAAGCAAAAACCCTAACTAGACTTCTTTTGAAACAAGTTACCACTAATGTAGTGTAAACATTGGTAAAATTTTTGAAAAAACTCGTTGAGATTTAGATGAGATAGGGTTGCTGCTGAAACAGATTATTTTAGTCAAAATAAGCCAATACACCCGGGAAGTTTCCCAGAGCAGTCTCTGCAATGGAAATTTTGTACAATCCCTGGGTTTTGGAAAAGGAAAATAACATTGAACAAGGGCATCTAAGGGGGAACAAGTCTGTTAGCAGATTTTTTAAAATGGATTTTCTCCCACATTATAGAAGAAATATATACTTACTGCTCTAAAACAAAATTTCAAGAAATGCAGAAGTATGTAAGTATAAAGGAGTTGTTTACTCTGTGTTCATACCTTCCAAAGATCATCGTTTATAAGTTGGGATATATATTTTCTTCTATGTGTTTATAAAGTTAAATACCTGATAATGTATAAATCTCTGTGTTTTGTTTCAGTCAATTCATACTGCACATACCCAGTGCCGTCTAGTCAGGTCCAACTCACAGTGACCCTATCGGACAGATTAAAACAACCCTATAGAGTTTCCAAGGAGTGCCTGGCGGATGTGAACTGCCGACATTTTGGGTAACAGATATAGCACTTGACCACTATGCCACCAGGGTTTCCCATACTACACATGCTGGTCTATGAATTATTCCTCTTATTTTTATTTTAACAATAGATATTTTTACCCATCAAGCCATTATGAATTACCAAATTCTGTTTAATGGCGGATAGCATTTATATGTGGATATAGTATATAGATAATGATAATTTTAGGATCGTTCACTCATCAAAAGACTTTACCAAAAAAGTGAAAAGACCCCCTACTGACTAGGAGAAAATCTTTAGAAACCATGTAGCAATAAGAGTCTAATAACCGAAACATAGATAAAATTTTAACAATAAAAAGACAACCCAATCAAAGAATAAGCAAGAGAGTTGAATAGACAGTTGCCCAAAGAGTATATTCAGATGGTCACCAAGCACATGAAATCATTAGCCATCAGAGAGATGTAAGTCAAAACTACAGTGAGATACCATTTCCCTCCCACTAGGATTGCTGAGATAAAAAAAAAGCAAAAATAACAAATGTTAATGAGAACATAGCAAATTTGGAAGCTTTATTTGTTGCCAGTGGGGATGCAAAATGGTGCAGTCATTTTGAAAACCAGTGATGGTTCCTTAAGAAATAAAACTAGAACTACTGTGTCACCCAGCAATTCCACTTCAACGTATATACCCAGAAGACTTGGGAGCACAGACTTGTACACCAGTGTTCACTGCAGCGCTAGTCACCAGAGCCAAAAGGTGGAAACCCACTAAATGCCCATCACCAGGTGGAAGGACAACCAAAATGTGGGACATGCATCCAGTGGACTACTGCTCAGCCAGGAGGAGAAGTGAAGTGTTGATGCATGCTACAGCACAGATGGAGCTTAAAGATGTTATGCTGAGCAAAATCAGTTAAATGCAAAAGGGTGCATATTACATGACTTTACCTATATGAAAAAAAAATAACAACAGACAGATAGAAAGCAAAGTTTATTAGTGATTACCATAGACAAGAGGAGGGGAAAAGAAGGACTTACTGCTTATGGAGCTTTGAGCTTCAGTGTAGGGTGATGAAGAAAATCACATTGATTAAGGGTAAGACGTATACAGCTTATCAGTGTGTAAACTGATTTTATAAGTTGTATGCTTGTGAAATGTTGAGCAGACCGATGTTTTAAGTAGATGTAATAATGACAGTAAATAGATACATGCACAAAAACCACAGAAAAAAAGTGCAGTGACTTAGGCCGCTTATACAAAGGGTCTTCCAATAAGGATGTCCTAGTTTTGACAGCTCATGGTGACGTTTCTTGTGAAGCTATAGCGGCCGTATTTGTCTTTTTTTTTTTTATTAGTCTTGACAAATAACTGTGAAAAGTTGCACATTTCCACAATGCATAGAAATTATTAACGTTTATTATCAAAATGAGTGTTATGTTGTCCAAACGTTCCTGGTACGTGAAATTTGCAATGAGCATAATCATCTCACTGAGAGAACAACTTGACATTTAATCAAAAAATTTCAGAACAACTTGGGCTGTTGCCAGTCAGATGACATCTGTGAATCAGTGAACTGCGTGTTCTAATGAACATATTGCCACTATTTGTCTGAGCGTGCAACAATCCATCTCGGTCAACTTCTCGCCGGGCACCAGACCTGGGCCTTCTGTTCACCACAGGTTGGCAGATTTTGCATCTGGACTGAAGCTTTACCCTCACAAAATTATTTTAATTCAAGAACTGAAGTCCGGTGACCACAGATTGTGGTGTACACTTGCTGACTGGGCTCTGGAGTAATTGGAAGTTGACCCTGTTTTTGTCTGATAAAATCATCTTCAGAGACAAGGCCCATTTTTGGATAAACGGTTTTGTTAACAAACAGAACTGTCTTATGTGTAGTGATGAGAATCCAGTGGAGATTCAAGAATGTCCTTTTTATTCCCCAAATATTACCCATTTGTTGTGGATTTTGGTCAGACAGAATCATTGGTCCTTATTTTTTCCAAGAAAAACAAGGAGAGGCTGTGACTGTCAATGACAAAAGACGTCAGGCTGTGATAACTGATTATTTTGGCCTCATTTGGAAGGTGCTGTAGTGGCCATTTACCCAAGATTCTTTTCCACACATAATGCCATCAAAGGTACTTCAAAATCACAAAACAATTAAGACTATCATTTACACAACTTGTTGAACATGTTGAAAGATAAGACACCCTTATAGGAAGACCCTTTACAAACACTTCAGAGGATTTGGTTTTTTGGTTTGGTGCATGGTTTTGTGGGACCATGCAGTTAATTGGCTAGATGTCGTGTTGAATGCTTCTGTTCTAATTCCTAGTTCACCTTATAGTGGTCTGGGGTCTTAAAAGCTAAAAGGCAGCCACCTAAGGTACAAATTGATCTCTTTGCCTGGGGCAACAGAGGATGAGAGTCAGAGCTGGAGGAGGAAATTGGAAGATGTGGCCAGTTGCCTCCATAAATAACTGCCTCCTTTGCCATGGTATCAAAAGAACATGATGGTTCCCTGGTTTTCATTACAGAACATTTTGATCAAAGATTCTGTAGAAGAATCCTTATCAAAAGGAGAAGCAATGCAGAACAGAATTTCAAAGTTTCGTAGAATCCAAACTTTCTTGAGCCATGGGGGTTGAGTGAACCTCTGAAACTATTACCCTGAGAGAATCTTTAAAGCTGAAGCCAAAAATATCCTCTAAAGCCTTCTTCAGACCAAACAGTAGTTTAGCTTATTCAGAAAAGAATATATGCCCTAAGCACGATGTGCTTTTAAGAACTACCTATATGGGATGAAATTGACAACAGCAACTGAAAGTATTATGGAACTTAGAGGGCAGTGAGTTTATGACAATAAAAACCAAAAGCCAAACCTACTGCTGTTGAGTCGGGTCTGACTCATAGCGACCCTAGAGGTCAGAGTAGAACTGCCCCATAGAGTTGCCAAGGAGTGCCTGGTGAATTTGAACTGCTAACCTTTTGGTTAGCAGATGTAGCATTTAACCTACCACACCACCAGGGGCAATAGGGAGGAGCAATTTGGAAAAGAGGGATGAGAGTAGTTGCACAGCTTGAAGTGTGTAATCACTGTCACTGAAGTGTACATGTAGAAATGCTATGTGTATCTTTAACAATAGTAGCAAGAATGAAATTTTGAAAAGGTACAGAAAAATTTAAACAAAGTCTTCGTAGGTGAGCATTCAATTATGGTTTTATTGTTGGTTTTTTTATTCATTTTTAACTTTAGTTTCCCTGTTAGGAAAAACACTAGGTGGATCATCAGTGTCTGCTTACTTCTGGACAGAGCTAGTACTAGCACCAGTTATTTTTTTTTTTTATAGTTATAGAATCCCTCATGGGGTAGTGGTTAAAGAGGTACGGTTGCTAACCAAACAAAGGTCAGCAGTTCAGATCCCCCAGGCACTCCTTGGAGACTTTATGGGGCAGTTCTGCTTTGTTCTACAGGGTTGCAGTTGGCTGAGTTGAAATCGACTGAGTCGAAATCCACTTGATGGCAGTGGGTTTGGGTTTGTGCTTTCTTCATGCCGTTGGGAATCTGCAAGTATAATTTTTATCTGTCGCAAGATAATGAGAAAAAGGTTTGTCTTTGCTGCCCTGTAGTAGAACTTGCTACACTGACTCCTGTCTTGTGGACATGATCAGCTTCCAAAGAACAGGACATTATGTAGAAATTGGCATTATGGGAAGATGGAGAATCACCACATTAAATCAAAAAGTGGAAGATGACATCATTACGCAACTGCCAAATTAAGTAATAGGCAGTTTACATCATGATATACCTCCCGCATTATATCATTACATAATTGACAAAATACTGAATGAGAATAGTGGCCCAGCCAAGACGACGCATAACCATCACAGGCAGCATTATTCTCACCTGGCACCTCAGTGTCCGTTGCAGCCAGTGTATATCATTAATATGCAAAACAGCTGGAAAGTAGATTTTTTACCGTTGTCCATTATGTGTAATGGACACAGTTGATGAATGCGGAGTAAGTATGAACTTTTAGACCACTGTTTTTTCCAACTATGAAGTGTTGATGAGCTAGAGATATATGCCTCAATCATTGGCAGTGAGAAGGCTTGAAGATTAGAGAATGTGTTGTTTCCATGTGATCAGGACAATGCTTCCTGGATTTTTCTAGAAATGTCACTTCCCGCAGGCTGGTTTCCCATTTGCTGCAAATCACGCTGACTGGTTTGAATCTGTAATGAAAACACTCTAAATCGGAGTCCTGTCCCTAGTATCATCTGCAAGAACAGAAACTTCTATGCAATCCTTTGTCTTACGTTATCTTAGACTCTTATAGACAGCAACACGTGACCTTCATGGGTGGGAAATGAAAGAGGACCGACCGACTTTCTGTTGTCTATCTCAGGCTGAAGAGCCCACCCAGCTTTGTGTCCGCCTTGTAAATTTCGTTTGTATCTGCATTTGCCCAGGGTTTATACCACAGGGAAAAGTGTAGTAGAAAAAGAAGCCTATGGCAAGTCTGTTCATTTAACAGACACTTGCTGAGGGCCTCCTGTGTGTGCCAGGTAGCTTTTTGTTTTTTTTCTTTTTTGGGTTGCAAAAGAGGATTTATTTTTGCATCTGTCTATGAGTCTTTGTTCACAAATTAAACAAACATGAATACAAGTGCTATCATAAGAATGCAGGACACATAACTATGCAGGAATGCAGTCAGGACCAGATTAAAGACAAGGGTAGTTTCAAATAGCATGCCCAAGCCCAGGTAGCTTTTCTAAGCACAAAGGATGCAGCAAGAATCAAAGCCAGCCAAAAGACTTGCCTTCCTTTGTGGAACTCCCATGCCAGCTTCATAGTCAAACTTGGTAATACCCACCCTAGAGCCTTTGATGGTGCTGCTTTTTTTCTGGTGATTAGGAAATTTGCCTCACATGTGTTTTGGTGAGATTAGTTGGGAAAAAAGCTGTAGTATATTATGGATAGTCACTCCCATTTCAGATGTGGTTGATGCCTCTGCGTATCTACACAGAAATGAATACACAAGTGCAGAGACATGTACAAATATGTGCATATATATGTGTGTACCTGAGTGTGTGTCTGTACACACATGTGCATTCCTGCCCTGGGTGACAGCAGTACCAGATTGTTAGCACTGGCTACTATGAATGATGGAACGTGGATTGTTTTTACTTCCTTTGCATTTTTTGGAAATGCCTGAATTTCCCCCTACAATGTGTGCGTATATTAGGTGAAAATTTTTTAAAAACCTGTTTCCATGTTTGTGCATGTTTCTCTGTGTGACTGCATCTATTTAATAATCTACACTTAAAATGTTTACCAAAAAAACACAAACATATATGTGTATTATTAAGAAAACTAGAGTAAAGTAGCATAAAACCCCAAAACCTGTTGCTGTCAAATGGATGCTGACTTGACTTGCAGCAGCCCTGCAAGACTGAGTAGAGCTGTCCTGTAGGATTTCCAAGCAGTGGCTGGTGGATTGAAACTGTTGACCTTTCGGATAGCACCAACATGTTTAACCACTTGTGCCACTGGGACTCCATAAAGTAGTAAATTTATAAAAGGGGAAGGAAACTCCACCCAACCGTCCCTCACTACCTGTCTGCTACTTTCTCTTGTAACAGCTACCATCACAGATTTCTTGGGTGTCTTAAAGTAATTTGTGCATATAAAACCATATGTACCCTCCACTTATACAGAAGTGTGGTGTGTGCAAGGTGCTCACATGCTTTTGCAACTTGCTTTTTAAATTCCACATGATACACTTTAGAGGTCGTTCTGTGTCAATCCATGTAAACCTATCCCCTTGTATTAGATCGTTGTATGGTATACTGTGGAAACCACAGTGGTGTAACTGGTTAAGTGCTACAGCTGCTGATCAAAAGATTGGCAGTTTGAATCCACCAGGCACTCCGTGGAAACAGTGGTGCAGTTCTGCTCTGTCTTAGAGGGTTTTTGTGAGTTGGAAGAGACCTGAAGGCAGTGAAGTTTTTTTGGTTTTATAGTATCCTACGGCATAAATGTGCTGTATTTTATTCCAGACTTCTGTGATGCTACCGAGACATACAAGGTAGGACAATTAAGTTCATGAACTTCATTGTTGTGAGTGCTACACACCTCACTGCTGCATATTGCTGTGGTCACCCTCAAAGTACTGCCCTTGGGAAGCTACGCACCAATGCCAGCACCTAGTCCACCCTTCAAAGCAATTTTGGAACTCTTTCTGGAAGGGCCATTGTACACAGTGACACAATGGCCAAGCTCATAAACTTCATTGTATATTTGTCTGTGGGGAGTTTTTAGCCAGTAAACAAATAACTGTATTGGAACATCTTCCCTACTCACCTGATCTGTCCCCCAGTGACTTTTTTCTTTACTCGAAGATAAAGGAAAGCATTTTGATGACATTCAGGACATCGAGGGTAATAATGATGACAACTCTGATGGCTGTTCCAGAAAAAGAGTTCCAAAATTACTCTGAAGGGTGGACTAGGGGCTGGCATCGGTGCATAGCTTCCCAAGGGGTGTACTTTGAAGGTGACCATAGTGATATTCAGCAATGAGGTGTGTACCAGTTTTTCTAGGATGAGCTCATGAACTTAATTGTCTGACCTCGTACATCTTGGTACACATGTTGGGTAAATTCTGCAACACATAGCTGTTGAGCCTAAGGATGTGCATTTTAAATATTGATAGAGATTATCAAATTTCCTACCAAAGAGATTGTACTGTTTCATGAAACAGGACAACTTTTTTTTCCATGCCCTTTGAAAATTTATGTTAGCCATTTTGATCTTTGCCAATCTGATAGTTTGAAAAGTATCTTTTATTTTAACTTATATTTCTTTTATTATATATGAGGTTAAAAACCTCTTGCTTTTATTTTCTTATAAACTGGCGTGCTGCCTGTCTTATAAATGACTTTTAATCTTTTTTTTCTTATCGAAGTATAACAGCTCTTTATATTGCATGGAAATTAACCCTTTGTTATTGGTATTGCAAATACTTTAGTTTGTTGTTTGTTGACTTTGACTTTACTTATCGTGTGTTTTTCTTGTCAATAAAAAAGAAGTAGAAACACATCATAAATGCTATTTTGTAGCCTGCACTTTTCACTTAGGGTGTCATGAATACCATTCCATATCCATAATGATGGGTGATCATTTTTAATTGTATCAGTGTACAGCTGAGCTTTCTTCTATTTTCGTTCTCTCCATAGGATCGAGTCCCTTGAATTCCTGGATGAACTGGAGCTTCTTGAGCAGCTCATGCAGCATTACTGCCTCTGCTGGGCAACCAAGGGAGGAAGTGAGCTAGGTGTGTGCTTTCATTGTTGTTGATTTCATACAGAAATGGGGAATTTTCTTTCTGAAGAATCCAAGACTGGAACTTTAGGACCCTTAAAGAATCAGTGGATCATGTTCAGGTATCTATGAACATCTCCAGAGAACTAGACCTTACATCTGCTGTGCTTTTATAGCACAGAACTGGAGGAATGAGTCAGAAACTCATGTGTCCAAAACAACAAAAAAAAATGTTTAGAGGTCTATTGTGATATTTCCCCATTTGGAAGGTAACAGACCTTGAGATTTTGAAATAAGCATAAAATAGCCAGTGTTTTTTTTTTTAATCAACTATAACCAGGTTTACTAAATGTTAATAAGCCTATGCAGTTATGGATTAAATTTTGCCTCCTTATCTCTTACAGTTGGAAACCCTGGTGGCATAGTGGTTAAGTGCTATGGCTGCTAACCAACAGATCAGCATTTCAGATTCACCAGGCACTCCTGAGAAACTATGCGGCAGTTCTACCCTGTCCTGTAGAGGCTCCTTGAGTCAGAATCGAGTCAGCGGCAGTGGGTTTAGTTTTTTGGTGTACTTCTTACAGTTAAGGTACAGTTCCCTGTCCATGGTGGAGCACGGCATGAGTGAGAGCTTGGATCCGCATCTCTATGTTTGGTATTATATTGGTCTTAATCCAGTTCCTCCTTTACAATTGGCCCATGTTGATCCTGATTGCCCCAGTGGTTGTTCCTTGGTTGAGTGTCTTCCCAGTCAAGGAGATGAGCACTTTTCATCCCAGTTCCAGCCTTTGAGGTAATAAGTTCTAAGCTTACCGCAGACGGTATACTGCAGATGTAATCCAAATGATATTTCAATCTTATGCAGTAGCTGATTTAAAACAAAGAAGCTGACAGAGACTGGTATTATCTGTTTCCTGTGGGAGCCCTCATGGGCTTGTCGGTCACTTAGTTTATACATTTACCCAGCTATACAGTCCAGCACACATGGTCCTTTTTAATTTGTTTTCAGGTTGAGATTATTTATTAGTGTGTTTTTATATTGTTATTCTCCAGCAAGTAAAAAAAAACAACAGTATATTTAGTAGAAAATTCTAGAATGGATGGAGAAGACCAGAAAAACCACCTGCATACCCATCACTTGTAGATAGCTGTTAGTATGTTTTTCCTTCTGCTCTTATTGTATTATTTTGATTTTATCCAGAGTTGAAATTATATATACACATAACTTTGATCTCTGATTTTTTTTTAACCCAGGAGTATAAGAAAAGTTTTCCCTTTGTTGTTAAAAACACTCAGTGAGGGTAATTTTAATGGTTTTACCAAATTCTGTCTTGTGGCTATGTCCGCATTCACAACTTTCTCGTACTTTTGGAAATGTAGGTAGTTTCTAATGCTTTTATGTTAGATGGCTGTAGTTTGTGTAAAGGAACAATGTATGGAACATTTTTATGTGAGAGGCTTTTATCATGCCCTTTATCCTCCAGACTGCTTTGTGATGCCAGGGTTGGTGTGTGCACAGTATTTTCTTTATTTGCTCAAAGTTCAGCACTCAGGATAGACTTTTTGCATTAACTGCAGAGAGCCCATAAACTGTTACAATACCTTCTTAATACCCTTAAACTAGCCATAAACACAGTCTTGTTCAAGCTCGTGGTTCCTTGTGGAACCTCATTTAACAAAACAGCAGACGAGAGCTGCAATGGCTAAGTGTGGGATTGGTGCCTAGGGTTGTATCTCTCACATGTTTGCTCTGCTCTGCACCGTGAGTCTCTAACAGCATTCATGGATTTCCTCCCTTCAGGTTTGAATGAAATCACTTATTAATCTATGCTGAGCCAGAAGCTGAAGCCACTAGCCCTCCCAGAAGAGACATAGGGAGCATCCTAGGCGATGGTAGGCTTCACCTCCCAGGTGTCATCCCACACTCTGAGAGATGTCATTTACTAGGGTTGCTGTACTCCTCTGTGTTGAGTTTTTGTTGTTTAAATAAACCTGATTTGCCAATTGCCTGTGTGTTGGACCTCTGTTGGTTGTTACTTATTCTGTATACTGTTGGACTGGCCAGGCTTCACCTCTGTGTCACCAAGGGATTTATTATTTATACCCCCATTAGTAATGTCACCTCATGGATAGGGTCACTAGATAAAATATAGGATGCCAAATTAAATTTAATTTCAGGTAAAAAATGAATAATGTATTATAGAAGCATGCTCACAGAATATTTGGGATATACTTAACATTTAAAAGTGGTTGTCTGAAATTCAAATTTTACTGGGCATCCTCTATTTTTATAAATCTGGCAAGAGAACATACAACTTTCCAAAAGGTTAGATAAGCCCATAAAACAAAACAAGACTAAAGGGGCACACCAGCCCGGGGGCTTGGACTAGAAGGCAGGAAGGGACAGGAAAGCTGGTAATAGGGAACCCAAATTCAAGAAGGGGGAGTATTGACAAACATCCTGGGGTTGGTAACCAGTGTCACACAACAACATGTGCACTAATTGCTTATGAGAAGCTGGTTCATTCTGTAACCTTTCATCTAAAGTGCAATAAAAAAGAAAATTAAAAAAGAACAGAATTGTAGGGCTCACACTTCTGTGTTTCAAAACCTGCTACAGAGCTACACTAATGAAGACAGTAGAGTACTAGCATAGGAATAAATGTAGATGAATGGGATGGAATTGAGAATCCAGGAATAAACTGATACATTCCTGCACATTTGATTTTGGAGAATGTGGCCAAAGCAGTTCAGTTGCTGGGGCAACTGGATCTCCACATGGAAAAAGAATTAATTGCAACCAGTGACTCACACAATATGTGAAGAGATACCACAAAAGCAATCATATAGCTGACAGTATGAGCTGAACAGGAAAAGTCTTGGAAGAATACAGGAGTAAATCTTGAAGAGTTTTGATTAGGCAGTGATTTCTTTGATACAACACTAAAAGCACAAGCAATACAACCTAAGAGAGATAGGTAAAAAAGAAGAATGTATGGCTTCCCAGCTTTTGTAAGGCAAAGGTGGGCACCAGGAAAGGAAACTGGGTCACCTTGAAGATCATCTGCCATCCGCATGTTAAAGAGTGTGGAGTCCTTTTAAATTGGCTTCCTGTGCAGAGAATATGTTTGCTTAATACAGAAAATTTATAAAGTTCAAAGCAGAGTCAAAACTATATTTTTTATCTCGGAGTGGTTTTCTTTCTCTTTTTTTCTCCCAGAGTGGGAAGGAGGAGTGGTGGAGGATCATGAATGAAATAATCTGTTATGGGTATGATACATATTTTTTTTGGGGGGTTTACTTCTTTATAGCCCTCCTTGTGCTGCAAAAAGGATTAAAATGGCTAATAAAATCAACACACATAGAAAAACTCATAAAAATGGTCGGGTGAATTGGACTGTGAGCTAAAAAAAAAAAAAAAGACCAGGAATAGCAGCCCACAGATGTATTTCATCACTCCATGCAGGTGCTAAAAAGTAGGGCACCGCTTTGATCTCAAGTCCTTACACAGACTGAAACAAGGTTCAGAGTTTTCATAAATTCACACAGCCAGCCAGTTGCTCAGAACAGGCACGACCTGCCTCACGCTGCATTCTCAGTGTGATCCCCCACTATTCTCTCACTTGCAGGTCTGGTTTTGCCGTGAAGACCAAAACAATGTGGTCTGAATATGTAGGTATAGCCCTGAGGTCCTGCATTTGATACAACAGTGAAATGGAGAAAATCTGGAAAAAAATGAAAAGATGGCAAAACTGATGTGCCTAAATTTTGTTCTTGAAAACTGAACATTTGATGAAAGATTGGATGGTAGTGAGCTTGAGGTCAAGACCTTTGGCAAATGCTTGAAGATCGACTTGACTCAGTGGCCGTAACAAAATGCTTTAAGAGCCAAACAAGGTACAGGGTAGCACTAAGTAAGGTCTGAGATAGCCTATACCAGAGGTGTAGCTACAAATGTAAAATGGACCATCTCATGCCCCTTTTTAAGCCCCTAAATGCCTCCACTCTGCTATGAAGTCCAGTTCCTTCCCATAACCTACAAGACCCGGCGTGGTCTGGCCACTCCCCTTCTCCTACCTCATTTCTTGCCACTTTCCCCATTGCCTGTCATACTTCTAGCCCTGGCTTCTTAATTTACCAGACCCTTAGACTTGTCAGGATCTTTGCACTTGCTGTTCCCTTTCCTGATTCAGCCTTTTGACTCCTTAAGGCTTAATTGAAATGTGACCTCCCAGGACTTTCCCACATTACCTTACATAAACTTTCCCTGTGGCTGTGGTCCTTACCTTAGTTTATCTGAATTGCCTTTATTTCATTCATTCCAGAAGTATTTATCAAACCCTACTATGTATCAGGAAACCCTGGTGGTGCAGTGGTTAAGTTCTATGGCTGCTACCCAAAAGCTTTGCAGTTCAAATCCACTAGGTGCTCCTTGGAAACTATGGGACAGTTCTGCTCTGTCCTATAGGATTGTATGAGTTGAAGTCGGCTCAGTGGCAGTGGATTTGGTTTTTGGTAAGCACTCTGATGACTTGAGTCAGATCCGACTCGACGGCACTTGGCCTGGCTGGCTTCTGATGACTTGAGATGATCGCATGAAATATGATGTAATGCAGTTTTTATCAAGGTACTTGATTTTTAACTACTTCAGTATTCTACTTCTCTACTCAACAATGAGGAAAACTTGCTTGTGGTTCATCTGTGGCTGACGCAGTTACTGTCATCAACAATGGCCAACCCAGTAGGTTATGGGAGAGGTGACACACATTGGCTCTGGCTTAACCTTTCTCAGCTGGAAAATAAGCATACAAGGGAAAAAATGATGGGTCCAGCTAGGTAAGAACAACTCTTGCAACAGTGCAGGTACTTTGTACATAAGGGTGTCCTTTGTACACCCTTTATACATAAGAATATCCTAAGGTCAAACCACAAACTCCTACTGAACCTTTGGGAATGTCAGATGGTGGGGAAACTATTACCTTGCCTGTAAACAAGTACTTGCTCAAGTCAATGACAGGGAACTCAAATTGCTGTGTGTGCAAACAGAACTTGCTAAACCCGGTGACTAAGTGAGTAATCAAGTGGCTTAGGAGAGCTCTGGGAACACAGGGTAGAGCCCATTGTTCTCTTAGTTTTACCCACCCATTATTCCCCAACTGTAAATGCACTGAAGTCCTGGAGATCTGATATCTGAGGGTGGATCATGGACTCAGAAGGCAAAGGAAACGTAGAAATATGACAAATTGGGATTCACTAAACACGTGACAGGTTGTCCTTGAGTGGGGACCAGGGAATATTAAAAGAAACAATGCAGGAAACCTTGCATAGGAAAGAAATCACAAAGGGCAGTGATGGTGATCGGGGTGTGGTAGATTGCAAAGAAAGGGCACAAAGTCTGTCTCTGAGAGGTGGGTAGAGTGGCTTTGGCCAATGTGATGGAAGCATGAGATGTGCAAACCCAGTGCCATCCAGTCGATTCTAACACATAGCGACCCTATAGGTCAGAGTACAACTGCCCCATAGAGTTTCCAAGAAGCACCTGGAGGATTTGAGATGACAGGCTTTTGGCTAGCAGACATAGCACTTAACCACTACACCACAAGGGTTTCCTGCAACTGTGTAATTATGCTCAGATGACGTCGGCCAAGTTGGACCACCCAGCCACTTCACCAAATACTGAGGTAATTGAGTGGTGATTGTTTTAAGCCACTAAATACGAGGGATAGTTTTTTACCTCTCAGTGGTTAGCTGATATATGGCGGGAGGGGTGAGCAGATTATTGATTGATTGATTTTTTTCATAAATACTTATTTTATGCCGAGCCATGTGTTAGTACAGAGATTCAACAATCAACGCAGTAGGCATAGTCTCTGCCCTCATAAGGCGCCAGCCAGCTTTGGCCTTAGATTAGGGCATGGCTGTTTCTGTTATCAGGCAGGTGCAGGAGGGTGCTATGGGAGGTGCTGAAAGGTGCTGGGAGGCAAACACCACGTCTAACCTGAGATCTAAAGATGTAGCTGGGTGACCAGGTGCCTGGGGTGGAGGGTAGAAAAAAAGGAGGAAGGGATTTCCGAGGGTAACAAAGAATGGAAAATATAATCTGCCACGTATTGTTTCTTATGCCGGTGCAGTGTGCTTCAAAGGGGCACGCATTTCCTCTGGAGATTTATGAAGGCTTTCCGAGAGGTTTATAAGGATACTTATAAGGCATGCATTTTCAGTGGAGGTGACATTGTCCCTAAGGGGACAAACACTGGTTCATGGGGGTGTTTTGTGACTTCCTAAAGGATGATAGTGGGAATCCTGGTTGCGTAGTGGTTAAGAGCTATAGCTGCTAACCAAAATGTTGGCAGGTTGAAGCCAACATTTGGGCTTCATGGGGCAGTCCTATTCTGTCCTATAATAGGATCACTATGAATTGGAATTGACTCAAGTTAAGTACATAAACAGAGATACAGTATATCTATATTAAAATGTAGTAGGGGAAGGGGGAATGATGAAACCCAAACCAAATGCACTGCTGCTGAGTCTATTTCAGCTCATAGCGACCCTTGAGTATAAGTGCCTCATAGAGTTTCCAAGGAGTGCCTCGTGGGTTTGAACTGCTGACCTTTTGGTTAGCAGCCATAGCACTTAACCACTATACCACCAGGATATCTGGAGAGTGATGAGGGCAAATAATGTCCACAATGTCTCCTTCTAGAGGAAATAATGAAAAAAAGGTTGAGAAACACCGTTCTGAAAGAATCCCTTTCCAAGGCCTGACCTCGTGTGTGTATTCTGTATCAGAGCTGAACTGCCCCTTTTTTTCCATGGCTCTCCTTCCACTTTACAAAAGATCAGAGCACTCCCTCACCCCAAGTCTTTATCATGGTGTTCTGCTCTATGTAACACAGGGAGTTGCCATGTAAATACAACCCTGGGGTGGTGATGCCGGGGAATAGTTGGAAATACTAGTGTGGGCCTTGAGAAACAATAATGACTGAGGATCAAATCCTCTTCAAGGTGGGGAAAGTGACTCTGCTTATAACAAAATTGACCCATAAACCATCGAGTCAATTCCAGTTCATAGCAATCATATAGGACAAAGAACTGCTCCATAGAGTTTCCAAGGAGTGTCTGGTGGTATTCAAACTGCTGACCTTTTGTTAGCAGCTGTAGCATTTAACCATTAGGCCACCAGAGTTTACAACAAAATCAAAAGAGGATATAATAGAGGTAGGAAGAATAGAATAGAGTTGTCAGCCTGCTTAATTAGTTTTCAATCATAGACATTGTGATTTTTGGCATATAGCTCAAAAGGAGTTCAAAGAAGTGAGGAAGTACCATTGCTATAGAAAATATCTTCTCAAGGCTTAGTTTTATGAAAAGTCTCTCTGTGCTTACATCTATAAAAAGGAATGATGGGAATGGAATTGAGGCTGAATTCTGTCTCAGACAAAAAGAAGTCATAGTCATTTAGGAATACATGAACTAATTGAATAAAATAAAACCCACTCTATCCACTTCATTAAGAGAAGTATTTTCACTTTTCCGAAGAAGACATCCAGGCAACCAAAACGCACATGAGAAAATGCTCATGATCATTAACCATTATAGAAATCCAAATCAAAACTACAATGATATACAGTCTCACCCCAACAAGGCTGGCACAAATCCAAAAAGCACAAAACAACAAATGACGGAGAGCCTGCGATGAGACTGGAACTTTTCTACAGTGCTGCTAGGAATGTAAAATAGTACAACCTCTTTGGAAAGCAATTTGGCACTTTCTTAAAAAGTTAGAACTGAAAATACCATATAGTTCAGCAGCCCCACTGCTTGGAATATATCATACAGAAATAAGGGCTGTCACACAAACAGATACACACATATGAATGTTTATTGCAGCACTGTCCACAACAAGAAAAAGATGGGATCAACCTAAGTGCCCATCAGCAGATGAATGGATAAACAAACTATGGTATACACAGGACAGTCAAGTAAGCTTGTGACCTCATCCTGGAAAAAGCGCTACGTACCTCATTGCTGAATGTCACTTAGGGCACCTTCAAAATATTCCCCTTAGGAAGCTATGCACTTACACCAGCATCTAGTCCACCCTTCAAAGCAATTTGGGAATTCTTTTTCTGGAATGACCATCAGAGCTGTCGTCATATTACCCTTGATGTACCGAATGTCATCAAAATGTCTTCCTTTCAGTATTTCCTTTATCTTTGGGTAGAGAAAAACATCGTTGGTGGCCAGATCAGGTGCGCAGAGAGGGCATTCCAATACAGTCATTTGTTTACTGGCTAAAAAGTGCCTCATAGACAACCATACAGTTAAGTTCATGAACTTGTCATCTTGTCAACATGTGCAATGGTCATTCCAGAAAGGGTTCCAAAATTGCTTTGAAAGGTAGACTAGGCACTGGCATTGGTGCATATCTTCCCAAAGGGAATACTTGAAAGGTGACTATAGTGGTATTCAGCAATAATGTATGTAGTACTTAGAACAGTTAAGTTCATCTACTTAATTGTCATATGTTACACACAATGGAACATTATGCAACAATAAAGAACAATGATGATTTTATGAAACATCTCATAACCTGGAATCAACTGGAAGACATTATACTGAGTGAAATCATTCAGCTGCAAAAGGACAAATATTGTATGAGACCACTATTATAAGGACTTAAGAAAAGACTTATGCACAGAAGAAAATATTCTTTGATGGCTACAGGGTGGGGAGAAAGGGAAAGTGTTATTCATAGATTAGATAGTCAGCAGGAATTCAGTTAGGTACAGCGAGTGACAGCACGCAGCGGAAGGCAGGTCAGCATAACTGAATACACCATAAGCTAACAAATTTTCTAAATTCAACCCAACATTTCAAAGGATAGAGTAGCAGGGACAGAGGTCTGGGGACCATGTTTTCAGGGGACATTGAGGTCAATTAGCATACTTGTCTTTTTCAAAGAGTGTTCTGCACCCCATATTGGTGAGTGATGCCTGGAGTCTTAACAGCCAGCAAGCTGCCATCTGAGGAACGTCAACTGGTCCCAGCCCACCTGGAACAGATGACAACCTAGAACATCAAAGACACGAAGAAAAATGAGACCAGGAGACAGAAGGGCCCACGTGATTGGGAGACTACATCAACAGGAGAACAAAAGAACCTGGACCCCACCAAAGACAGCCCTGACAGGGAACACAGAGTACAGTCCCTGATGTAGCATGAGAAAAAGGAGTGTGCAGATCAAAAACTCTATTAAAAGACCAGACTTGATGGTCCAGTAACCTGGAGGGTCCCTGAGAACATGATGCCTAGACTTGCTGCTAGCCCAGAGCTGAAACCAGTACTGAAGCCAGTACTTCAAAGAATGGACTGGACTTGGGGACAAAGAGTGATGCAGTTGGTATGTGTACTTTATGGTTTAACACTGGTTTCTGTTCAGAGGGGAGAAGAGAGTCTGGAGAAGAGGTGGTAAGTGCTGGCTGACTGGATACCGGAAGAGCAGAAGAATCTGGTATCATAGGATGGAGAAAGAGGATAGAGTTTCAGAGAGGTAGGTGCTCAGGGTTTTATATGGAAAATTGACTTGGATTGTAAACTTCAGCTTAATCACAATAAAAAATAGTACTTTTGGTCATTTTTTTAATGTGTAATTACTACTCATCAGTATTTGTAATATAAAGCCCACTACAAAATTGCTGTTGTGTCAATTCTGACTCATAACGACCCTATAGGACAGAGTAGAATTGTCCTGTAGGGTTTCCAAAGAGCGCCTGCTGGACTTGAACTGCTGATCGTTTGGTTAGCAGTTGTAGGGATTAATCGCTATGCATAGTGGGTTATTTTGATCAATTTTGTACTAATAAATTTTGTACAGAAAATACAATCCAGAAAATAATAAAATTAATATTTAAAGGCACTGTTCACAGAAAAAAAATTAAGATACTCATTTCAATTACGTCTGTTGTTTGTTGTTAGGTGACATCACAGCCCCCTGGTATACAACAGAACGACCCTGCCTACTCCTGTGCCACGCCTGCTATCGTTTTTACGCTTAAGCTCATTATTGCAGCCACTGCATCAGTCCATATTATTGAGGGTCTTTTTCTTTTTCACTGACTTTACTCTATCAAACATAATGTCCTTCTCTGTGGGCCGGCCCCTCCTGACATGTGCAAAGTGTGTAAGATGTAGTTATGCCATCCGTGCTTCTAAGGAGCAGTCTGGTTGTGCTTCCAGGGCATTTGTGCTTGTTCTTTCGGTAGTCCATGATACACTCACTTCAGTTATAGACTATAAGACATGTGTAGTATGGTACTGTGATCAACAAAACACTTTTGCACTTACAAAATCTGGGGAAGGAATAAGCAGAATTAAAATACAAGCTGAAGGAAAATTTCCTTCTGCCTAAGATGAGCTTGGTTGTGCCTCTTTGTAATAGATGTGGGGTAGATACAAAGATGTCTGTGGTATTTGTATTCCATAGCATACATTTAAAAGAACAAGATAATAGTTTACACTTAGAATTACAATAGTTTTAACTTAGAATTGCAATTACTTTAATAGAAGTTATATCTTTTGCAAGTACAGCATAAATACCAAAAAACTGAAAACGAAACCCAGCTATCATGTAGGTTCCGACTCTTAAGGACCCTAGAGGACAGAGTCAAACTGACCCCTAGGGTTCCCAAGGCATAAAATAGAATGCCACATTGTTTTCCACTGAGTGGCTGCTGGATTGAAACCTTCGACCTTCCGGTTAGCAGCTGACCACTGAGCCACTGTGCCAATAGGGCTTCTAGAATTCCTTAGAGATTACAGCAGAGAAAACCCTGTGGAGCAGCTCTACTCTGTAGCACGTGGGGTCCCCATGAGTAGGAATCAACCAGACAGCAACTAACAACAACAACACGACTGTCAGATGTGTGGCAAATATTTTCCTAGTTGCCCTCAGCCTTTTGTTTCTGTAGTAATTTTTGTTTTCTGTCTTTAGATTTTTTTTGCTTTTTAAACAATCTTACTGGTCAGTTTTTTTTTTAATGAGGCTTTCTATTTTGAGATAATCACAGACATGCAACTGTAAACAATGGTACAGAGAGACCTCTGCCTTTTATCCAATTTTCTCCAATGGTAATGCCTTGCCAAACGACAGTATAGTGTCACAACTTGGATACTGACATCTATATGGTTAAGACAGAAAATACTCCATCACTACACTAATCCCTCATACTGTCCCTAGGTAGCCATATGGACTCCCCTTCTCTTCCATCTGTTCTTTGACTGCAGGCAACCACAAACCTATTCTCTATTTCTGTGATTTTATCATTTATTGAATGTTACATTAATGGAATCATACAGTATGTAACTCTTTGGGGTTGACTTTTTTTCTCTTTCCGTAATGTTTTGGAAATTCATTCAAGTTGTGTGTTTCAATCATTTTCCATCATGTCATTTCAAGGGTACAAGTATCAGGGTAACTTATCACTGTTGATGTTAACCTAGATCATCTAGTTGAGGTAGCATTTCTCAGGTTCTCCAGCATAAAGTTACTCCTCACCTCCTTCCCATCCTATACTCTATTTTTTTATTTTTATTTTTATTTAACATAACTGAGTAAAAATGTACATTCACGTATAAATTTACATGCCCACCTATATGCAGCTTCCACTGCTCTCCCTGTCCGGTGACAGCACACTATTCCTCTCTGCTCCATACATGTCTCATCCTCCCAACAGCCTCCTTTCCCCTCCTCTCCGTCCACTCCCCTTCCAGCCAGAGATCAGCAAGATGATATCCTATAGATGTATAGAACCATAAAGTGCTTCCAATATGTGGTCACTCTGCATTGCCAAGTCCAATCCATTCCTGTCCAAAGAGTGGACCTTTGTTATAATTTATGGGAAAGGGCAGCATCAGGGCCGGGGGCCATGTTCTCAGAGGAACCCCAAAACCGCTGGACCATCAATTGAGGTCTTTTAGTGGAGTTCTCAGGATGCACCCCTTTTTATTCTTGTGTTGCCAGTGAGACTCCTCTCTGTGAGCTCCATCGTGGCTATCACTGGTGGTGGCCGGGCACCACCCGGTTCTTCCGGTCCCAAGTCGATGTAAGCACCGACTCTTGTGGGTCTCTCTGTCTTCTCTGTTGTCTTTACCGCATGTCATTTTGGTCCTCGGTGAGCATCCGTTCCTGCTGAGTTGGGACCATTAGCTGTATCCTTGGATGGCAGCTTGGCAGCTTTTAAGACCCCAGACGCCACTCACCAATGTGGGGTGCAGAGAGCTCTCTTAGCAAAATGCTAGTTGTGCCAATTGGCCTGGAATTCGCCTAAGAGCATGGTCCCCCGCCCCCTGCCCCAGCTACTCTATCCTTGCAGTACTGAGTTAAGATGGAAGTTATGCTGAAGTCCACTTATTGTTGTTCTTATTTCTAATGTGTGCTATCACCGCTTTCTCCCAACTAGATTTCTAGTAGCTATCTAAACTAAACCCTTCCCCCTCCCTCCTCCCCTCCTTTGCAGCTGTCAAAGAATCTTTTCTTTTATACACAGTCTGTTTGGGGGATCTTATTGTAGAGGTCTCATACAATATTTCTCCTTTTGTCGCTGACTACTTTCACTCAACATAATGTCTTCCAGTTGAAACCAGGTTAGGAGATGTTTCCTGGAATCATCGTTATTCTTTATCATTGCGTAGTGCTCCATTGAATATATGTACCATAGTTTACCTATCCATTCTTCTGTTGTTGGGCATCTGGGTTGATTCCATCTTTTTGCTATCATGGACTATGCTGCGGTAAACATTCTGGTGCATGTGTCCGTTGGTGTGAAAGGCCTTGATTCTGTAGGATATATTCCAAGTAGTGGACTTACTGGGTCAATGGTATATCGATATCCATTTTTTAAGGAAGCGCCAGATTGCCTTCCAAAGAGGCTGGACCATTTTGCAACCCCACCAACAGTGGAGGAGAGTTCCACTTTCTCCACAGCCTCTCCAGCATTTGTTGTTTTGTGTTTTCTGGATCATGGCCAATCTTGCTGGGGTGAGATGGTATCTCATTGTTGTCTTGATTTGAATTTCTTTAATAACTAAAGATCGTGAACATGTCCGCATGTGTTTTTTGGCTGCCTGGATCTCCTCTTTAGTGAAGTGTCTGTCCATCTCCTTTGCCCATTGCTTAATTGGATGGTTTATCTTCTTCTTATTGATATTTTGTAGTATCATCTTATAGATGATGGAGATCAGGTGTTGGTCTGACATAGAGTTGCCAAATATTTTTTCCCATTCTGTGGGTGTTCTTTTAATTCTACTAATAAAGTCTTTGGATGAGCAAAAGTGTTTGATTCTTAATAGTTCCCGTTTACCTATTTTCTCTTCTGTTGATTGAGGTTTCTTTGACAGATTTTGGAGTCTGTCCTCATTGCGTATTAAAACTTCCATTGTTGTTCCTACCTTTTCTTGGATGAGCTTTATTGTTTTAGGTTTGATATTTAGGTCTTTTATCCAGTTGGAGTTGGTTTTTGTATAAGGTGTAAGATATGGATCTTGATTCAGTTTATTGCAGATGGATAACCAATTTTGCTAGCACCATTTGTTGAAGATACTGTTTTTACCCCAGTTTAATGTCTTAGGGCCTTTGTTGAATATCAACTGTTCATAGGCAGATGGTGTCATCTCTGGGGTCTCAATTCTGTTCCATTGATCGATCTGTCTGTTCTTGTACCAGTACCAGGCTGTTTTGACCACTGTGGCAGTGTAGTATGTTCTAAGGTCGGGTAATGAGAGGCCTCCCCGTGTGTTCTTCTTCTTTAGTAGTACCTTACTTATCCGGGATTTCTTCCCTTTCCAAACAAAATTGGTGATTTGTTTCTCCATCTCATTAGAAAATGATGCTGGAACTTGTATTGGGATTGCATTATATAAATAAATTGCTTTGGGTAAAATAGACATTTTCACGATGTTAACTCTTCCTATCCATGAGCAGGGTAGGTTTTTCCATTTATCTAACTCTCTCTTAGTTTCTTGTAGTAAGGGCTTGTAGTTCTCTTTGGAAAGGTCTGTTGTTCCTCTGGTTAGATGAATTCCTAGGTACTTTATCTTCTTAGGGGCTATCGTAAATGGTATTGATTTGATAATTTCCTCCTTAACAGTCTCGTTGTTGGTATAAAGGAATCCTACTGATTTACTTATGTTTATCTTGTATCCTGAGACTTTGCTGAACTCTTCTATCAGTTTGAGTAGCTTACTTATAGAATCCTCAGGGTTCTCTGCATATACAATCATATCATCTGCGAACAGGGAGATTTTAACTTCCTCTTTGCCGATGCAAATGCCCTTTATTTCTTCGTCTTGTCTAATTGCTCTGGCTAGAACTTCTAGCACAATGTTGAATAGGAGAGGTGACAGTGGCCATCCTTGTCTAGTTCCTGATGTCAAGGGAAAGTCTTTCAGTCTCTCTCCATTCAGGATGACGTGGCAATTGGCTTTGTATAAATGGCCCTTATTGTGTTGAGGAATTTGCCGTCTATGCCCATTTTGCTAAGAGTTTTTATCATGAATGGGTGTTGGACTTTATCAAATGCCTTTTCAGCATCAGTGGACGAAATCAGGTGATCCTTGTCTTTTGTGTTATTTATGTGGTTAATCACATTAATTGTTTTCCTGATGTTGAACCCGCCTTGTATCCCTGGTATGAATCCTACTTGGTCATGATGGATTATTTTCTTGATATGTTGTTTTATTCTGTTGGCAAGAATTTTGTTGAAGATTTTTGCATCTAGGTTCATGAGTGATATTGATCTGTAATTCTCTGTCTGTTGGATCTTTCCCTGGCTTAGGTATCAGGGTTATGCTGGCTTCATAGAATGAGTTTTGGAGTACTCCATCCCTTTCTATACTGTGAAATAGTCTTAGTAGTATTGGGGATAACTCTTCTCAATGCTTGGTAGAATTCTGCCGTGAAGCCATCTGGGCCCGGACTTTTTTGGGTTGGCAGTGTTTTGATGACCTTTTCAATCTCTTCCTTTGTGATGGGTTTATTAAGTTGTTCTGCTTCACGTTGTGATAATTTGGGTAGGTGGTATGAGTCAAGGAATTGGTCCATTTCCCCTAAGTTTTCAAATTTGTTAGAGTACAGTCTTTCATAGTATTCTGTTATGATGGTTTTGATTTCTGTTGCATCTGTGGTGACAACTCCCCTCTCATTTCTAATTTGGGTTATTTGTTTCCTTTCCTGCTTTTCTTTAGTAAGTTTAGCCAGTGGTTTATCAGTTTTGTTGATCTTTTCAAAAAACCAGCTTTTCATCTTTTCAATTTTTTCAATTGTTTTTCTATTCTCTAATTCATTTAGCTCTGCTCTAATCTTTATGATCTCATTTCTTCTGGTGCCTGAGGGGTTCCTCTGCTGTTCTTTTTCTACTTGTTCAAGCTGTAGAGATAGTTCCTTGATTTGGTTTCTTCTTTCCAGATGTGTGCATTTATGGAGATAAACAGACCTCTGAGCACTGCTTTGGCTGTATCCCATAGGTTCTGGTAGGAAGTGTTTTTGTTTTCATTGGAATCCATGAATTTCTTTAATTGATCCCTGATTTCCTCTATAACCCATGTTTTTTTGAGCAAGATGTTGTTCAGTTTCCAAGAGTTCCACTTTCTATGTTTTTTCTGCTATTGATTTCAACTTTGATGGCTTTATGATCTGAGAAGATGCTTTGCAGTAATTCAATGGTATGGATTTTGTTGGGCATTGCATTATGGCCTATCACGTGGTCAATTCTGAAGAATGTTCCATGTGCACTGGAGAAGAAGGTGTAGTTGTCTGCTGATGGGTGGAAAGTTCTGTATATATCAATGAGGTTTAGTTGGTTAATTGTGTCAATGAGGTCTTCTGTATCTTTACTGAGCTTTTTTCTAGATGATCTGTCTAGTAATGAGAGTGGAGTGTTAAAGTCTCCCACTATTATTGTGGAGTCATCTAACTTTCTTTTGAGCGTACTCAGTGTTTCTTTGACATATTTAGGTGCTCTGACATTAGGTGTATAAATATTTAATATAGTTAAGTCTTGCTTGTGTACTGAACCTTTCAGCAATAAATAGTGTCCATCTTTGTCGACAATGGTGGATTTGACATTAAAATTGATTTTGTCTGAGATTAGAATTGCCACCCCTGCTCTTCTTTGTTCATTGTTAGCTTTAATTTTCAGTTTGTTCCTGTCTTTAGGTCTCAAGTGAGTTTCTTGTAGACAACATATGGCTGGGTCATGTCTTTTGATCCAAGATGACACTCAGTGTCTCTTTACTGGACCATTCAGTCCATTCACATTCAATGTAATTATTGATAGGTGTGTGCTTACTGCTGCCATTGTGATATGTTTATTTTTATGTTGATGTTTTCTCTGTTGTTCTTATTAGTTTGTTCTGGGACACTCTTTTTTGTGAGTTGATTTTTCACCTTTTTCAGAGCTGGTTTTATAGTTGTTGAGACTCGTGTGTTAGATTTCTTGAAATGGTATGATACATCTTTGTTGTGCTTTACAGCTGCCCCTATGAACCCCCTTAATAAACTATTTATAAACCCAGTTTTAATTACTACCAGTCTTGTCATCTTCCTCTCCATCTGGAAGGACTGTAACGACTGTAGTACGTCCCTCTTTTTATTATGATGACACCATAGTTTTCATGATGATCACTGGATTGCTTCTTTCCATATCAAAGCTGTGATTTACTTTGGAGCCTTCCCTAAATGAGTAGAGTATTGAGTAGTGTGTCGTTCTAAAATATAAAGTTAGTGGTTTTGTTCTTCTAAGCCAAAGCCAAGAACTTCTTTCAGTATTTCTTGTAGTTTGGTTTGGTTTTTACAAAGTCTCTGAGTTTCTGTTTACCTGGGAATGTCTTAATTTCATTTTTGTATTTGAAAGATAGTTTTGCAGGATATATAATTCTTGGTTGGAAGTTCTTCTCCTTCAAGACTTTGAATGTGTTGTGCCACTGTTCTGTGCCAGCATGGTTTCTGCTGAGAAATCTGATGAGAGCCCAAAGGGTTTCCCTCTGAATGTTAGCTTTGCCTTGAGTCTTGCTGCCTTTAAGAGTTGCTGCTTATGTTTCATTTTGTTAACCTTGATTACAATATGTCTTGGAGTTTTTCTTTTGAGATCTATATTGGGTGGCATACGATATGCATCTGAGATGTCGATATTCTCTTCCTTCATGATTTCTGGGAAGTTTTCTTTCAGCAGCTCAGCAACAATACTCTCTGTGTTCTCAGATGTCTCACCCTGTTCAGGGACTCCAATTAATTGAAGGTTGTTCCTCTTAATAGAGTCCCACATGCTTCTTAATGTTTCTTCATTTTTCTTGTTTCTTTTCTCTGATTTCTGCTCATAGACGCTGGCATCAGTAGCTCTGTTTTCCAAGTCAGAAATTCTTTTTTCCATTTGTTCCATTCTGTTTTCTTGGCTTTGCATGGAAGTTTCTATGTCTTTGATTTTCTTCTTGATCTGTTAGATTTCAGAGTACTGGTATTCCATCAGATAGAACAGCTTGCTTAATTTTTCATTTTGTTCTGCTGCATTTTGTATAAGGTCTAGAAGGGCTCTGCATATAATCAATTTGTATTCACTTCCTGATGCTTTCATAAAAGTTTCTTCATCTGGAAAACTCCTTGGTTGCTTTGTTTGGGAGCCTTCTGAAGCCATAAGTGATTGCTTGTATGCCACAATTGTCTGTTGCGTTTTGGGTCCCATGTGAGTATATAGAGGCTGGAAGAGGTACTGTGAGGATGGATTGCAAATGTTTCTCTAGGCTGTCTTCAAATGTAAAGCAAAAGGTATCTGACCAGTTCACAAGTCAGTTAGGTTTTCAGGTGTAGAGGTCCCTCTTCTCATCTGACAAAGTAAGCACCACTATATCCAACCCCAGATGATAACAAACTAGTTCAGAATATAGCAATGCTACTGCCCTGGTAGCCTCTGCTGACAGGGCCTAGCCTTAGCCAACACTGCGTCGAGTACTGGTTTTGTGATAGAAAAGGGCTCTCCTGTGGGCAGGCTCTGGCTCCCAAGCTAAGAATTAGGTCCAGCTGCGGCCACCGTATCCAATATGGCGTCCTCCACACAGGCAGCAGACAGAGGGGCTAACGGTGCCGAGAGGTAGTGATTCCTCTGCTTCTGTTGCAGGGCCCCCAATGTAGGCAGCCCTGTGCAAAATCACTACTTTTCTGTTGGAGAAGCGCTGTCCCGTTTGCAGGCGCTGGCTCCCAGGCTAAGAACAAGGTCCCGCTAAAATCTCGGTACCAACATGGCGTCCCGCACACTGACTGCGGAGCTCCGCACAAACCCCACTGAGGCAGCTACATAACGAAAGGCTCAAAGTGGCTAGATTAACAGAATATGGGAATTTCGCCTGCCTATCCCCTCAGCAGCGCATCTGAGTCCAGCCGCCAGTCAAGGCCCAGCTCCACCCGCCAGCCGAGACAGAGGAATAAAAAGTCAAAATGGTGCGTTTACCTTCCGTCAGTGAGAGCCGGGGCTAGCCAGGAGCGGGAGTCAGCGAAAGAGAGGAGGTTTTTCGCTGATTGGTATGAAGTCCCAATTAACAGCTCTGTGCCGTGTCCTGAGGCTGATTAGGTGATCAGAAGGCTCTGTTTGATTGTCAGTTCAGGTCTTGGTTTCCAGAGGGATAGAAGGAGACATGGGCTTAGTCCGCCATCTTGAATCCGCACCCCCATCCTATACTCTTTAAGTGTGGCCTGTGTACGGTGACTGCCTTCTAACGGCTGGGTTCCCTGGTCTTGGGAGACATCTTGCTCAATTGGCACAGCATAGTTTTACATATATAAAAAAAGCTCTATGTCCTACTTTGGTGAGTAGGGTCACCACAGACAGCCCACACTTAAGGAGAGGGAAGGTATCCTCCAGCTCTTTGAAGGCAGAGTATTTGAAATTCTTTCACAGGAGAGATTTGTCTCTTCTCTCTTGTTTATTTATTTATTCAGTCAATCATTTACTTACATCACTATGGACCCCTGAAGCGCTAGTGGCATAGTGTTTAAATGCTACAGCTGCTAGCCAAAAGCTCAGCAGTTTGAATCTGCCCAGCCCTCTTTGGAAACTCGATGGAGCGGTTCTACTCTGTCCTATAGGGTCGTTATGAGTTGGAATTGACTCGAGGGCAGTGGGTTTTGGGTTTGGTAGAACTGACATTTTCACAATGCTGTACCTATCAATCAGCATAGTATGTTTTACCAGTTAAGTAGCTGACTCTTGGTTTCTTGCAGTAATGTTTTATAGTTTTCTTTATATAAGTCTTTTACTTCCTTGGTTAGGTTTATTACCAAGAATTTTGTTTTTTAGGGACTATTGTAAAGGATACTGCTTTCCTGGATTCCTTTTTGTCATTCACTTTATTGGTGCATGGCAATCCAACTGATTTTTGTAGTTTATCTTATATCCTGCTCCTCTGCTGAATCTTTCTATTAGTTTCAGTAGTTTTCTTGTGTAATTCTTTGGGTTCTCAAATGTAGTACCACATCATCCAGAAAGAGTGATAATTTTACTTCTTTCTTGCCTTGTTACTCTAGCTAGAACCTCCAGCACCATGTTAAATAGACGGGGCAATTAAGGGCATCCTTGTCTTGTTTGTGTTCTCAGGGGGAATGTTTTCAGACTCTCGTCATTAAGAGTGAAGTTGGCTATTGGTTTTGTACAGATGTCCTGCATTACGATAAAGAATTTTTATATCTATTTTATTGAGAGCTTTTGTTGTTGTTTCTGTTTTCTGGTCAGGAATGGGTGTTGGACTTTATCAAACACCTTTTCTTCATGGATTGAGATGACCATGTCATTATTTTATTTTATTTATGATAGATTTGTGGTAGATTAGGTTGATTGGTTTTCTAATGTTACACCATCTTTGCATATCTGGTGTGAATCATACTTGGTTGTGGCATATAATTTTTTACATGGTGTTGAGTTCTGTTGGCTAGAATTTTGTTGAGAATTTTTCCATCTGTACTCATGAGATATTTTGGGTTGTAATTTTCTTTCTTGTTGTGGTGTCTTTGCCTGCTTTTAGTGTCAGGCTTATGCTTAAGGCTTCATAGAATGAATTGAAAAGTGTCTCTTTCTTTCCTATGTTCTGAAATAGTCTGAGTAGTACTGGTGCAAGCTCTTCTCTGAATGTTGGTATAATTCTCCGGTGAAGTCATCTGGGCTAGAGCTTTCTTTTCATTGGGAGGTTTTTGTTTGTTTTTATCTTTTGAATTTCTACTCTTGTTCTGCGTCTACTCAAATGTTTAACCTCAGTTTGTGTTACTTTGTGTAGATAGTATATTTCTAGAGATTTGTTCATTTGCTCTAGGTTTTCAAACTTGTTGGAATATAGTTTTTCCTAGTACTCTGTTATGGTCGTTTTCATTTCATTTGATTCCATTGTAATGTCTCCATTCCATTTCTTCTTTGGATTATTTGTGTCCTCACCTGTTTTTCTTTTGTCAGTTGACCAATGGTTTGTCAATTTTTCAAAGAATCAACTTCAGTTTTTGTTGATTCTTTCTATTGTCTTTCTAGCCTCTGTTACTTTTATTTCTGCTCTGATTTTTATTATTTCCTTTCTTCTGGTGGCTGTGGGCTTCTTTTGCTGTTCTCTATTTGAATTGTACAGCTAATGTTTTCCTTTTGTCTTTTTCTTCTTTTTTGATGTGTGCACTATTTCTAAAATTGACCTTTGCTCAGGTCTGACGCGACAGCACTTGGCTTGGCTTTGGAGCGCTGCCTTTGCTGTGTCCCATTGGTTTTGGTATGAGGGGTTTTCATTCTCATTTGATATCAGGATTTTTTTTTTCATTCCATCTTTGATTTCCTCTATTACTCAGTGGTTTTATTGTTTTATATATATTTTTATTGTACTTTAGAAAAAGGTTTACAGAACAAACTAGCTTCTCATTAAACAATTAGTACACATTATTTTATGACATTGGTTAACAACTCTACAACATGTCAACGCTCTCCCTTCTTGACCTTAGATTTTCTATTACCAGCTTTCCTGTCCTCTCCTGCCTTTGAGTCCTTGCCCCTGGGCTGATGTGTCCCTTTAGTCTCATTTTGTTTTATGGACCTGTCTAATCTTTGGATGAAGGGTGAAACTCAAAAGTGATTTCATTTCAGAGTTAAAAGTGCTTCTGGGGCCATAGTATCAGGGTTTCTCCAATCTTTGTCAGGCCAGTGAGTCTGATTTTTTGTGAGTTAGAATTTTGTTCTACATTATTTTTCAGTTCTGTCTGGGAGTCTCTATTGTGACCCCTGTCAGAGCAGACAGTGGTTGTAGTTGGTCATTATCTAGTTGTACTGGACTCAGTCTGTTGGAGGCTGTGGTTATTGTGGTCCGTTATACCCGGTGGTTTTTTTAAGCAAGGTGTTGTTCAGTTTCCATGTGTTTGGTTATTTTCCTTCTCTGCCTGTTATTAATTTCTACTTTTATGATGGGTGATCAGAGAAGATGCCTTATATTATCTCAGTGTTTTGGTTTCTGCTGAGGGTTGCTTTGTTACCTAAAGATGCTCTGTTACGGAAAATGCTCCATGTGTTTTGGAAAAGATTGTGTAATTAGCTGCTGGGTGTAATGTTCTATGTAAGTCTATGAGATGAAGTTGGTTGATTGTGGCCTTTAGATCTTCTGCATCTTTTTTGAGTTCGTTTCTCAGTGTTCTGTCTTTTGCCAAGAGTAGTTTGCCAAAGTCTCCTATTTTAATTGTGAAGCTGTCAATTTCTGTCTTCAGTGCTGTAGAGTGTATTTTATGTATTTTGAAATCCTGTCACTAGGTTTGTAGATACTTATTATGATTATATCCTCATGCTAGGTCATCCCTTTATTCATTATATAATGTCTTTCCTTATCTTTTATGATGGATCTTGTTTCATAGTCTGTTTTATCTGTGGTTAGTATTGCTGCTCCTGCTCTCTTTTGGTTGCTGTTTGCTTCATATATTGTTTTTGATGCTTTGATTTTTAATATATTCATGTTTTCATGTCTAAGGTGTGTCTCTTGTAGACAGTATATTGATGGGTCCTGTTTTTTAATTCGTTTGGTCACTTGTGTCTCTTTATGGGTGCATTTAAGCCACTTACTTTCGTTGTGATTGGTAATAGGTATGAATTTATTGCCGTCATTTTGTAGTTCTTTTTGTGGTGCTGACATTTTCTTTATTCTTCTTACTCTTTTGTACTTCCTTTTAAGAATTTTTCCATTTCTTTCATTTTTGTAGATTTTATGTGTAGTGAGACTTTATGTTATCTTCTTTATTTTGATGAGTTGGTTTGCTAAATTTCTTTGTGAGTATTTTGAAATTTACATCTGTCTTCCTAGGTTTAAACTAATATTTTATTACTTCCTTTATGTCTATGCCATCTGGTCTCTATTTTAATTTTCTGATGTTGTTGTCATTTACAGATTGACTTGTCTGCTTCCCTGTTCTAAATCTTGTTTTGTTTCATTCTTCAGAGTTCGTTCCCTACGTTGGTATTGGTCTGATGGTGACTTGTGTTCTAAATTCAGGTTGTTGCCTGATGTTGTTGGTTGTCTACATAAAGGACTCCCTTTAGTAATTCTTGTAAATTTGTTTAGTTTTTACATATTCCCTTAATTTTTGTTTATCTTGAAATGTCTTACTTTCATTACCATATCTGAGCCAGAGTTTTGAAAGATATATTAAGCTTGGTTGTGGTTTTACGTATGTCATCCCACTGCCTTCTTGCCTGTAGGTTTCTGCTGAGTAATCAGAACTTAGTCTTATTGCTGCCGCCCCTGCCATGTTTTTCTTGAGCTGCTCTCAGGATTCTTTGTCTTTCGTTTTCTGTTAGCAAATATTCAGTAATCCTCTCTGTGTTTCCCATACTTCCCCACTATTCTGAAAGTCTTATCATATGCAAGTTTTTGCTTTTGGCTGTGTCCCACATCATTTTCAAAATTTTCTCATGATTTTCTCTGCTTTTTCCTCAAACAAAGTGAAGCCAAGGATTTGTATTCAATTTCCCTGTTCTTATCTTCCCTTTTTTTCCAAATTTACTCTTAAAACCTTCTATTGCATGATACATTTTTGAAATGTTGTTTATCTTTTTAATTTCTAATTGCTGTAGGGTCATTATGACTTGGAATTGACTTTGTGGCAATGGGTTTTTAAATTTTTTGGTATGATTTCTAGTTGTTTGTTTATTTTGATATTTTGTCCCTCTGTGATTTCCCTGAATTCTTCCATTACTTTTTCTGTTTTTCCTGATTTCGTCTATATTTTTTTCCTTATTTTTGTCTGCATTTTCCTTAATTTCTTAAAGAATCTTGAATATTAGAGTTTTGAATTCCTTATCGGGTAGTTCCATGGCCTTTTCTTGAAGTAAAAGCTCATCTTGTGTTTTATTTTGATCATTTTCTGAAGTCATCCTGCCCCCTTTTGTTTAAACAACTATGTTTTGATATTGTCTGCAGTCTCTAGGACATTCAGAAATTATTTTCTTCATTTATTGATGGTAGATTTGTTTGTTTCATCTTGTGGCTTTTTTTTTTGATTTTGTTTGATTATGTCTAAGTAAGTAGGCTGGACATGTTTTGTTTCATGCTTACCTATGAGCTTGATACTTCTGACCACCTCGTCCAGACGGATAGGGCCAGTCACTCAGCTATGGTGCAGCAGGGGGAGCCCAGTGGGCAGGGAGGGGTGGGGATGGACAGTTTGAAGTACTAACTGGAGCCAGCTGGGTGGGGTCACAGGGCAGTGCAGGGCAGGGCCTGGAAGGCCAAGTCCATGCCACTCGGGCATGGTGCTGAGTGCATAGTACAGACAGGTAGGAAAATTGAGAGAATGTGATGTTTGGAGAAAAAGAAGGAAAAAATAAAGTGAGAAGGAAAACAAAAAAAAGAAAATGAAAAAAACTAAATAAAATGGCAGCATGGCATCATCTGGTGGGTGTGGGTAAAGCAGACCCAGTGAAGCCATATGCTAGTGGTTCCTTAAGAAAGTAGTGCAGCTCGTCTTGTCTAGAAGGGGCATGGGTGACACACAAGACTAGGTGGTAGAAAAAAGGAAAAGAAAGGAAAGAGGGGGGAAAATGGAGAAGAAATCCATCAACCAACCAACAAAAAATATATAGTGATGGGGAAGCTGGCCATTAGTGGTGGGGTGGAATGGCGATGACAGACAACTGAGCTCTTTCTTGCCAGCTGGCACAGCATGTGTCATCAGGAAGCAGCTGAGCCAGCACAGGGCCTGGGTGGAAGGGGAAAGGAAAAGGGAGAAGAGGAAAGATAAAATTTTTCAACTATGGTACTGAGTGACTCGGCTTGTGGGGGTGATGCAGACCGAGGGAGGCTGTGTACTAGAGGCTGCCCAGAAGAGTGGTAGAGCACACCCTGCCAAGTCGTCACATGGGGCTAGCTGGGTGGGAGAAAGGAAAAGAAGGAAGAGAGAGAGAGAGAGAGAGAGAGAGAGAGAGAGAGAGAGAGAGAGAGAGAGAGAGAGAGAGAGAAGAAACAACAAAAACAAAGGAAAAAAGTAAATACAGTGGTTGTGTGAGAGCTAGTCCGTGAGGACAGTGCAGACCCTGGGACGCTGCACCCAGTGTCTCTTTGGCTGAGTTGTACGGCACAATCCCTCCAGAAGAGGCGGGGCAGTGCACAGGGCTGAGGTGGGAGAAAGGAAAAGAAAGAAGAGAGAGGGAGAAGAAACAGAAAAAAGGAAAAAATAATAAAGGGACATAGCACGCAGCAAACCAACCAAGAAATCACAGCCTGAGAAGAAGGAGAGAAGATAGAACACAGGGCGAGCTGGGCAGGAGAAACAGAAGAGAAATAAGCAACATACACACGCACAGAGAGAAAAACAACAACCCCAAAGTCAAGCAAAAAAAATGGCACTGAAGAAGCTGCTGCCTAGTGACGGTGGAGTGGACCCGGGTGGCAGTGAGCCAGCGTTTCTCCAGCTGAGCTTCCATGACCTGTTGGAAGGTGGTAAATGCCACTTAGAGAGAAGAGGGGTGGGAGGTATGGTGCGAAAGCGTCTATCCCTAGTTACCAGGTGCTCTCTGTCCTGTTGGAAGCTCCATCAAGTGGCCTTCTGTTATTCCCTGTCCATAATCGTTGGTAGCCAAGGTCTGAGAAGACAAATCTAGGCAGCAGTGAGCTGGTGTCTCTCTGGCCAAGTGACCACGGCCCATTGGAAAGTGACAGAGGAAGAAGAAGTGTAGTGGGTAGGAAAGCACGTATTCCTGGTTACTGGGTGCTCTGTCTCCTGTTGGGAATTCATACTTGCTGACATTATTACCAATCTCTTTAAGTTGCTGGTTTAATGAGTGAAAGAAATGACACCTCACTGATGTTCTTACAGTCATTTCTTTGTTTAGTTACTACGAATACCTTTTCAGGTGTTTGTTGTACTTATAAGGTCTGTATGAGTCAGAATCAAGAGGACAGCTGTGGGTTTTCGGTGTTTTATTGTACTTAAACAAATTCCCTGCTTGTGTGTTTTGCCCATTTTTATCTGTGATTCTTCCACGTTGATTTTTTAAGTGCTCTTTACATAATTAAAAGAAAAAAAATTGCCTCAACACTCCTTAGGGCTTTCAGGGCTGAGACCTTTCAGATGTAGATTACCAGGACCTTCTTCTGAGGCATCTCTGAATGAACTTGAACTGCCAGTGTTTTAGCTAGCAGCCAAACCAGGTGGCCTCTTTGCTTAATAAGGATTAAAAAAACAGTTGCTATATAAAGCTGACTCTGATTCCTGCTGACCCCATGTGTGTCAGAGTAGAATTGTGTCGTGTAGAGGTTTTGATGGCTGATTTTCTTTCTTACAGATGTAGATGGCCAGGGCCTTCTTCTGAAGCACCTCTGGGTAGACTTTCAGTTAGCAGCTGAGCACACTAACTGTTTCTACTACCCAGGGACTCTGTAATAGGGATAGTTAACACTTTATTATTCACGAGCAGCGTTTTTTTTTCTCAGTTTTCATTTGTCTCAGTCATCTCGTGCTGCTGTAACAGAAGATCCTTGTCATCAGTCTTCCTCTGTTCTGGGAGCAACTCAGTGCTGGAACCTGAGGTCCAAAGGATGTACTCTGCTTCTAGTATGGCTTTCTTAGTGCTATGAGATTCCTGTGTCTCTCTACTCTCCTGTCTCTTTTACATCGCAAAAGACATCGGCTCAAACACTATCCAGTCTTGTAGACCTCACCAATGTAAGAGCCACAAATCGATTTTATTAAATCCAAGTGATGGAATTTATACTACACAGGCAAAGCTCATTAAGTGGCAAAATGGTGGACAATCACACAATACTGGGAATCATGGCCCAGCATTTTTGAGGGGACACATTTCAATCCATGACATCTTTTAACCTCATTTCTGGTAATCATTTTCCTTCTCTGGGCTAGAAGTTGTATATTTTATCTAGTTCAGACAGACAGAATTTTGTTTTATTCTTGATGGTGGTTTTCCTTTATGAGAGGAGAGGCTTTCTGCTCTTGGGAATTAAAAAATATTCACCCGTGTATATTTTTTTGTGGTCTTACGGTCTCATTTTTATACCTTAATCTTTGATCCATTTAGAATTTACTTTGAAGTAAAGAATGAGACAAAGATTCAACTTCATTCATTTTCTAAAAGAGGCTAGCTAGGCTTCCTAACACCATACGGACATCTTCTGCCCACGGTTTTGAACCCCAATATAACTTCTATGCAATATATTTGGGTCTCAAAACACTCATTAGAAACCAGCCAACCGACTGACCAAAAAAACACCACCAGCTGTTAAGAAATGGAGTGTCGTCTTATTAGGATTGATAGGATAGTTTGTATTGCCCTTGAGCAGAAAGACAAAAATATTAGAAGTGAAAAATGTAGCTATGCTAACACTGTGTTTTTATTCTACTTGTATGTATGTATAATCATGATTCTGGAAATAAAGCGGTTTGCACAGTGAGTTGTCAAATCTAAAGAGTAAAAAAGAAAAGATTGTGTGATATTTCACCAAGTTTAAAGAAAGAAGGCACTGGCTTTGGATGTAGACTTGGGGCTAAATTCTAGTTCCACCATTCGTAACTGTGTGGTTCGGGGTATGACCCTTTCCCTTACTGGTCCTCAGTGTCCACATCTGTAAATTGGTGATAATAATTATAATACTATCTTACACTGAGTCCTGCTTCCTTGATAGTCCAATGTCACAAGTCCTGGCTCACCCACATGTGAGACCTTGTAGCTCCAGCTAGACATGACCATGCCCTTGAATGCTCTTCACTGAGCTGTTGGCTGGGACCCTACTTGGCCATGTCACCTTTCCTTTCCCATTACCCTGTGGTGCTGAGCTCCCAGGGGATCTTGTTCTTAAGCGTGACACTTAATTCTCAATGGTGCCTTTGCATTCCCAAAGAGAATGATGAGTCATGCAAAGGATTTCTTGTCCTGGGGAACTCCTGGTATTGTGCCAAGGGAGCACAGCCTTCTGTTGGCCCAGGCTCAAGTCACCTGTACCAGCCATGAACTCCATAGCAGCTTATCCTAATGTGGCTTTTGACTACTCATTCTCCCTTTAGTAACATTAATTTATGTGCCTGACGCATATTCCTGATTTGACTATAAAGTTCCAAGAGGTTATCCCTTAGTCATCTCTCCGTTCTGGAGAACATAGGCGTGCCATAGAATGACGAGACTGTCACCCTGCCCCTCACTTATGAGCAATTGTTGTGGTCCTGAAATGCCAAGGAAATGCTTGTTTATTCCATCCATGGTCTCTGATGTGTCCTAGGAATTCCAAATTTGAAAAAACAATTGGTGGCTCTGGAAGAAAAGAGACCAAATAAAATAAAATAAGTAATAATAATAATAATCAGCCATTGGAGACTCTGTGGAGCACAGTCCTACTCTGCTGCACAGTTTTGCTCTGACACACATGAACTGAAGCTGACTCAGTGGCAAATGGTGGAGTTTTTTGTGGGGTAGAATGTAAAGAAACAGACTGTTCAAAGCTGTGTTTTTGAGGGAAACTATGGGATGTTCAGTACTCTGAAAAGTAGACATTCAATGTGAAATAGATACTCTGTACTTAGTTCAATTATTTTCACAATGAAAAGCCAACTCACTACCATCAACTTGATTCCGACTCATAGCGACCCTGTAGGACAGCTGAACTGCCCTGTAGAATTTCCAAGGAGTATCTGGTGGGTTTGAGCTGCTGACCTTTTGGTTGGGAGTCATAACACTTACCCTAAGCAATCAAGCTTCCATATTCATAATTATGGCCATTCAAGTGGTTCCCAGTTTCTTCCCCCATTATAGACAATGAGAAAATCGGTAGCTCTGTACATATGCGTTTGCCTACTGTAGCTTTTATTTCTATAGAGTGAATCCAAGGGCATGTGTATTTAAATACTCAATAAATATTGTAAGATTTTGTTTTAAAATGTAGTAATTCACACACCAACAGTGTATGTTTCTTTTTCTTCATGTTTGTCTGTACTGAATGCTAATTACCTTAAAAAATTTCTGACAGTTCAGTAGAGAAAGTGGCACTACTGTTGCTTTGAGAATTTTCTGGTTTTTTTCAGGAGTAAATGTCTTTTCATGGTTGCTGGCCACGAATTTCCTCTTCTGTAAAGCTGTTGAATTAGATGGAGGAAACCTGGAATAAGATATGGGAATCATTCAGAGTATTCATGTAAAGTATATTCACAGTGCTAAGCTCCCAGAAGATCCTCAGTGACTGGTAGGTATCATTACCACTATTTTTTGAAGTACATGATGAAAATATACACACCAAAAAGTTTCCTAATTCAGCATCTAAAATTCAGTGACATTAATTACATTCTCCATGTTGTAAAATCATTATCACAATCTTTTTGCTAGTTATTCTGCCACCATTAACAGAAACCCAACACCCTCCCAAACAAAAGTTCCCTTTCCTGCCACCCCTGCCTCTCACTCCTGATAACCGCAAAAAAGAAACTTTGGTTTCCATACTTTTGCCTATGTTGTGTCAGATCATGCAATATTTGTTCATTGGTGCTTGACTTACTTCAATCAATGCGGTATTTTCAAGTTTTATCCATACTGTTGCGTGCATCAGAATGGCATTTCTTTTTATACTACGTCACTCAAATGTGGTGTATATGCCATTGTGTGGCTATACCACGTTTGGTTTAGCCATATCACCGCCATTTTTTTTATTGTGATTGAATGAAAGTATATAATCCAAGTTTTATCTGCATGCTTATCTATCTGGAGTTCCTTCTTCTTCTCTTCCCCAGTGACAACACATTCTTCCCTTCCATTCTATACATGTCATATCCTCTTAAAAATCTCCTGTCCCCTCGTCTCCAGCCTGTCCTCTCCCTTCTAGTAAGAGGCCAGTAGGATAGCATCCTGTGCTAGTACAGAACCGTAAAGTGCACACGACCTATGGTCCTTTTGTGTCCTCGCATCTAATCCATTCCTGTCCGAAGAGCTGAGCGTGGTAGTGATTTATGATCAGGGGCAGCGCATGCTCCCAGCGGAACTCCTGGGACCTTGGACTATCGCTTGCCGTCTCTTAGGGGAGTTCTTGAGGTGTACCCCTCTTTTTCTCATCGTGCCACTGGGACACGGCATTGTGTGCCCCATCACAGCTGGCATTTGTGGGTGCCATCTGGTTGTTCTGGTCACATGTTGATATGATCACCTATGCATGTGGGTCCATCTGTCTTCTGGGCTCTTTTCCCCCCATGTCTTTTTGTTGTCCTTGGCATATCACCACCATTTTTATTGTTGTTCAAAATAGGCAGGTGGCAAGGAGAGGAAACCTCATGGACCAGAGTTATGTGATTGTTTCCTCATTTTAATGATGCTTTGGAGGTAAACAGTCCTGAAAGAGCCAAGGTGTCTGGTTAGTAGTGACTCAAAAGACTTTGGACTTGACACTTCAGGGGACAAAAGAGCATTCTGGTGACTTCCATGAGAAAGAAAGTTGGTCAGGTTCAAAATAAACCAGCAATTCGAACAAACAGAAGGGAAATCTGGACTTGTTTCTAACTACTAAGCTGCCCTAAGCTGTGAGCATACACTGAATAAAACTGCAGTTATTTAGGTTGGAATAAAGCCACAGTTTCACAAGAGACCTGTTAGCATAGTGGTTAAAGAGCATGGCTGCTAACAAAGAGGTTGGCAGTTCAAATCCACCAGCCACTGCTTAGAAACCCTGTGGGAAGCAGTCTTGAGTCCTCTAGGGCTGATCCACTTGATGTAGCTTTGGCTTTTTTGGTTTCATAAGAGTGGGTTGTCCCACTTCAAAGTTCTGTGAGTATCCACAGCACCCAGATCTCAGGATCTGCCTGAATTATCAAGCATCTGCATTAGAAATGGTGGCCTCTTTCAAGAAGAAATTATAAAGCTGAAAACCTAGTGTCTCAGGAACACTAGGGATGAATGTGTCATCTAGAAATATTCTCTGGCAAGTGGTACAAAACTCAACCCCCTGTATCTGAAACAGAAGGGCATGTATTATTTGTTACAGAGGCTCCCTAATTTTCTTGGTTCACGCCCTCCTAGGCCAGAAGGAATACCTAACAATTTATTTACTATTAGCTGCAGAATGTTCCTAGATTATGCAGATGGCTTGCTGTTTCTCAGCTAATTAGAAGGTTGATGGTGTAAGATTATGGCCATTGAAAACCCTATGGAGTGCAGTTGTAGTGTGAAATACATGGGATTGCCATGTGTTGGAATCAATTTGATGATAACTGGTTATGGGTTAGATCCTAAAAACTTAGCATTTATTTCCTAACAACTTAGTGTCCATTTGAGAAAAAAAAAAACAAACCTGAAAGGAAAAATTCTTTCTTCATATTTCCTTTCATTCTTCAATAACTACAATGTAAAACTCAATCAAAAGAAAAATATTGTCATGTCATTTGTAAACCACATAAGCTCACCAGTGGAATGTGTGTACTTTTGGGCACTGACTGTTTCTCAGACCTTGGAATCAGGCTGAAGTCACCAGCCTCACTGCCTCTGTCCTGCTGATTTTCATGTGGTATGGGCTTTTTAATCACAGCAACTGCTGTAAAACCAGCTTTGCAATGATAGGCTGTCTCTGCAAGGAATGTAGGGATATCTAATATTCAAACTGTGAACTAGTTTGTGTCATGGCTGACAGACGTTGAGCATGACTGTGTCTCTCTTGAAAATTGAACGTGGCCTCCAGCCCCTCTGTGAATTCACCGTGCCTCCCTAGAGTATGTTGGCATACAAGGTCAGAACCATGGGTTTACTTAAGAAGAACACTACAGTAGGTTGGGATTGGTCTGTGGTCTGGTGGGGTCATCAAGTCTCCCTTCTGGCAAATTTGTTGCATCTCAGGTCTCCAGACGGCTGCATCACTTTCTTACAGGACACTGCATCCATCAGTGCAAGAAAGGGCAAGTAGTATTCCAGCATCAAATGTGACAAGCTTTTACACTCCTTCTGGTCCTCCTGGTGGATGGCAGACAGGTGCATACAGATGAAGAAACTTTTGAACTGTTGCCTTTCAGACAGGGATTGAAAGCTAGAGACCTTGGTCAAATCAGCTACACTCAAGGTTGGATGATTGGAAAATTGGCCAGCCAAAGTATTTAAGAAGATACTACTTCTCTAGCTCACGCATTTTTATTTTTAGTTGGCCAGTGGTTTTGATAGTGGCACAAAGCTGATGGAGAGACATTTAGAAACAGAACGAAAGCATTGCTGCTGTTGAGTTGGTTTTGATTCATGTCATCCTCATGTGTTACAGAGTAGGACTGCTCTGAACGGTTTTACTGGCTGTAAACTGTATAGATGGAGATTGCCAGGCATTTCTTCTGCAGTACCACCGGGTAGGTTCACACCACCAACCTTTAGGCTAGTAGCCAGTTACAAAGCACTTCAGCCACCCGGGGACCTGTATGGAGATGCTGCGCCACGTGAAAATTCTAGTGCAATGGAAACACATTGTTTTTACCCGAGTGACTTTCAGGTTTTCTCTGGAGAGACACTGGTTTCAGAGATACTGAATCCAATCCAGGCTCTAGGGAGAGAGAGTAATGTCTAGGAGGATTAGCATCTAACTGGTGTAAGGGTCAGGGCAGAGGTAATAACTGAGTTGAGATTTGAATGACAAGTAGTTGGGCAAGAGGGCAGATGAGGACTCCAAACAGAGGGAACAGGATAGACAAGGATCAGTTAAAGACACGTGGCTCACATGGTAACTTGTTACGGTTCACGTGGCAGTGGATGAGTCAGAGGCTTAGGACTCAAGGCCTGTGTGATCAGCTAAAGGACCTTGGTTTTGCCTTGAAAGCCATGGGAAGCTTCAGAAAAGTTTCAAGGCAGGGAAGGACGTGATGAGTTTGACAGAGTGGACTACAACAGCTGTCATAGAGCAGGAATTGCACAGTGGCCACATAATGCCTTTCTTCTTCCTCCTGGGCACACAGCCAGACTACGTGTCTGTGACTTTTGCAGACAGTTGAAGCCAAGTGACTCAGTTCCAACTAATCAGACAGGTGAAAGTGGTATTGGCCATTTCCAGGTCTACGGCTTAAAAATCTCCTGGACATTCTACCACATTCTTCCTACCCCCATTTGCTGGCTGATGGAGAAGACTTGGGGACCTAGATGGTGGAGCTATGAGATATGAAGAGCCTGGATCCTTGAATTACATTTGGAGAAGAGCCCTCTCTGGATCTTACATGAGCAGGGAATCAAGTTTTATTATATTAAGTCACTGAAATGCTGGGATTATCTGTTGCAGATCTTAGTTTTGTCTGACTGATACAAAGCCTAAAAAGCCAAAAGGGAGGAAAAAAACAAGAAGGAACCCACTGCTATTAAGTCTTGATTCTCATGCCTGGTGACCCTATGTGTTACAGGATGGAACATGACGCCATAGTGTTTTCAGTAGCTGTGACCTTTTGGAAGCAGATTGCCAGATCTTTGTTCTGAGGTACCTCTGGATAGATTAGAACTGTGAGTCATTCAGTTAGTAGCCAAGAGATTTACAAAGCTTAATAAAACAAAATCCAAACCCATTGGCATCAAGTCAATTGGAACTCATAGCGGCTCTGTAAGAAGAGTAGAACTGCACCAGTGGGTTTCCAAAGAGGCTGGTGGATTTGAACTGTTGACCTGTTGGATAGCAGCTGGACTCTTAGCCTCTATGCCACACAGAGCATAATAACTACAGTTCATTGGACTACTGTTCTCAGTTTGGCATTGTGTTAACTGCATGGGCTCATTTAATCTCCACAAAAGTACAATCACTGGGCGATTTGTATACAGGGGCAGCTGAGGCTGAGGAGGAAGGCAGTAGGTGATCCCTGATCCCCAAACCTGGACTCAAAGGTCAAATTGTGCTCTGCTGGCTCCCAGCATTACAGAAACTGGTTGAAATAGGGTGAGGCAAGGAGACCCTGTGGGGGGTTATTGTACCAGTGGAGAGTTCCTGACTGTGAAATGGGGAAAATGACAGACTAATGTAAAGAATACTTGAGGGAATATGTGTGAGGTGTCCGGTGCAGGGCCTAGCACTCAGCAAGTGTGTAATAAGTGTCAGTTAGATGTTTTTTGAGAGGCAAAGCAAGAACCAGTGAAAGCCTGGACAAAGACCAAAAAACCCAAACCAAACCCACTGACTCACAGTGACCCTATAGAACAAAGCAGAATTGCCCACAGAGTTTTCAAGGAGCACTTAGTGTATTTGAACCACTGCCATTTTTATTAGCAACTGTAGCATTTCCCACTATGCCACTAGGATTTCCTGGGTAAAGATAGGCGAGAGATATTCAGGAGGTTGCCCTGATAGGACCCTGAGGGTTGCAGTTTGCTGTTGTCTGCTAAATGAAAGGCTAAATCTACTGATGCTGTGACAGGTCAGGTGATTTACTTCTGTAAGATTAAATCCCCCAAACTCTTTGCTGTCAAGTCGATTCCAACTCACAGAGGCCCTACAGGACAGAGTAGAACTTCCCAATAGAGTTTCCAAGGCTGTCACTTTTTGTGGAAGCAGATTGATACACCTTTCTCCTGCAGGGCAACTGGTGAGTTTGAACCACTGACCTTTTGGTTAGCAGCTGAGAGCTAACCTCCTGGGTGCCTTTCTGCAAGTTTACAGCTGTTGAAAATCCTACAGAGCATAGTTCTCTGAAACACTTGTTGTTACCATGAATCTGAGTCACCTTGATAGCAACTGATGTTTTTTTTTTGGTTGGCACTGGTAGGACTTGGGCAAAGAATGAGGAGATGGGAAAGTTGAGGAATGGACAACCACCTTCTGTTGGCATTTACAGGACCGAGAGGCAAATTCTTACACAATGCTCTGTGGGATCTGGAGGAGGGTGAGAACAGATCTAAAAATAACCGGTAAGAGAAGAAGCCCTAAACATTCCTAGGCTGCAGGTGTTTGAGAGCCTTACAAGAGCATGGAGATATTTGTCCAGATGTATTCATGTCTTCCCCAAAGCACTAACTTTGTATCTAAGGTGACCTTGGATAAGTTCTTTACTTCTTTCTGCTTTATTGTTTTACAAAATATTTTATTGTACTTTAAGTAAAAAAGTTTATAATTCAAATCAATTTGGCATACAAAACACAGAACACACCACACCGTGCTACTCAACTGCTCTCCATCCAACCCCATGACAGCACATTCCTGTACCTCCATCATCCATTCAACCAACTCCTGTCCCCCTCCATCCTCATATCTCCCCTCTAGAGAGGAGATGCTCAGGAAGCCTCAAGTATACATTTAAGCCAAGAAGCATATTCTTTGCTAGCATCACTCTATGTCTTATAGCCTAGTCCAGTCTTTGAAGAATTGGCTTCAGTACTGGTTTCAGCTCTGGGCTAACAGAGAGTCCATGGGTCATGTCCTCAGTCTACCCTCCAGTCTGCCAGACAATCAGGTCTGGTCTTTTAATAGAGCTTTAGTTCCACACAGTCATTTTTTCCCCCCACTACATCAGGGAATTCATGTGGTGTCCTCTGTCAGGGCAGTCACTGGTAGTACTTGGGCACCATCTGGTTCTTGTCTCACGCTAAAGTAGTTTCTGGATCATGTGGCATCTTTTTCTGCTGGGCTCATATTTTCCTCTTGTCTTTGGTGTCCTTCATTCTCCTCTGCTCCAGGTGGATTGAGACCAATTGATGCTACTTAGATGGCCACTTTCTAGCTTTTAAGACCCCAGGTGCCACTCACCAAAGTGGTACACAGAACATTTTCTTAAAAAAAAAAAAAAAGATATGCCAATTAGTCTAGATGTCCCTTGAAACTATGGTCTTGAGACCACTGTCCCTGTTACTCTGCTTCAAAATGCTGGGTTGTAGGCTGATATCCTATAGATGTATAGAGTAGTGTGCTGTCACTGGACAGGGAGAGCAGTGGAAGCTGCATATAGGTGGGCATGTAAATTTATACGGGAATGTACATTTTCACTCAATCATATCAAATAAAAAAAAGGGGGGGGAAATGTTGTGTTGTATTTAGAAAACCTTTCAGCCTTTGGTGTAGTTTAGCTGTGCTGACCTCCCTTCTATGCGTGCTGTGGTTATATTTGTTAAATGGGTGAATAAGGGGACTTGTTTTTCCTTCCGTCCTCATCTTTTTCCCTCCTTCTTTCTTGCTACCCATTCATCCTTCTGTCCATCATTCACTCATCTCAGAAATACTTACAAAGGAGTGTAGTAACTCAGCCCATAATTTTTATAATCACCTAACCTAATAGTATCTAATCTATGAGTACTCCTTTCCGCCCCTCCCCATCCTTGTAACCAAAAACTTATTTTCTTCTGTGTTTAAACCTTTTCTTAAGTCTTTCTTTCAGCCTCATTTTTATCATCCCAAGATGGACCTACAAATAATGGGACTTGTCTGACAGAGTTGTCTTTGACTCTATGCAGAATGCTTGGTATAGCAGCAGATGGGCAATGAGTAGTCAACAAATGGTAAAAATTATCATTGGATTCTCTTATCTCTCCATTAATTCTGTATTTACTTCCATGCACATATGTACTCAGGTAATGGTTGTGAGCACAGAGCACTCTCCTAACTTATCTTGGTCACTGCTACATCTCCAACAAGCTCTTAGGACGGTGATGCCACACAGTGAATATTTAAATATTTGTTAAATGGGTGAATAAGGGGACTTGTTTTTCCTTCTGTCCTCATCTTTCTCCATCCTTCTTTCTTGCTACCCATTCATCCTTCTGTCCATCATTCACTCATCTCAGAAATACTTACAAAGGAGTGTAGTAACTTAGCCCATAATTTTTATAACCACAAAAACTGTAGGACCCTGGGAAACTTGACTTTCCTTAAATTCCACTTTCTCATCTGTAAAATGGCTGTAATAACAGAACCTATCAGGTAGGGTTGTTGTGAGATTTAAATGAGAGAATAGATATAAGGTATTTAACCCAGTGCCTGGAACACAGAAAGTGCTCAGTAGCTATGAGTTACATATAATTGTATATTTTTGATTAGTAGATACTAGTATTGTACTTGGAAACCCTGATGGCATAGTGCTTAAGAGCTATGACCACTGACCTAATGGTCAGCAGCTCAAATCCACCAGGCACTTCTTGGAAACTCCATGGGGCAGTTCTACTCTGTCTTACTGGATCGCTATGAGTCGGAATCAACTCAATGGCAATGGGTTAGATTTAGCAGGTATTATCATTTGTGTGACACTGCCAGTATTAACTCATTTAAACCTCACAACTCTGTGACACGGGTACTGTCCCTATGATATCCATTCCACTAGGTAACATGCTCAAAGCCACGTTGCTAGTAGATAGCACAGCTGGAATTGAAATCCAGGCAGCCTGTTTCCAGAGTCCATGGACTTTCCTATTGAGCCACATAGCTGTTGGTTAGCCCCTGCTGCCCCTCACCTACCAGTGAACCAGTCACCTGTCTATACGCTCAGTCTTGGATCAGGCCAGCTGGGTGAGCAGAGGAGCGGGCGCCTCCGAGGAGGAGATATCCATGGGAATGCATGGTAAATGACTGAGGATGATGGAGAACAATTGCGGATGAAGTTGCTATTGGTTAACAAGTGGATTCCCAGCCTGCTGATCCTTCTCAGGCCACCTATGCTGGTCTCTCTTGGGCAGCAAAGAGCACTCGTGGGGAGTTGGGGGGCTGGGCCATCCATCTTGTGCTGTGGGAACCCTGGGTGGCACTGCCTAGGTGACACAACCAAGCCATTGCCTTTTTCCCTTGTTGGCAGCAAGCTTGGCAATCCTTGACACCCCCTCCCCTGCCCTGCCCTGTTGAGATTAAACAAACAAACAAAAGAAGTTTCTTCTCTGCCTCAGAGCCACCTCCACCTGGGCTTTATTGCTTTCTGGACACCCTTGGTGAGCCTCTGTAGCCCTTTATAAGGGGCAGAGCCTGCCATGGGATTGGTGGTTCCAGTTCTGGAGGTCAGAGTGGCCAGCACAGCAGGTGCAGGCTTCCCAGAAACCCAGGCAGGGTCTGGGTCCTGTCCTAGCTGAGCCCTGATGTCTGCAGAGGTGAGTCCCTGGTACAATCCCCCACCTCCCGCCCCCTGCCTCGGCATCTTTCTCTCCTGCAGCTGTCCAAGGGGTTGTTGAAAGTTCATTTCAGGTTGAAGGGTCGCTGGTCTTCTCTCTGGGCTCTCTTTCTGTGCCCACTCTCTCTTTCTCCCTCTGCAGGCATCTGCGCCCATGTATGACATTGAATTCAGCAGTGGCAAGGTGAGAGAGCACACCATGAGTGGCAGGTGGCGTATGGCCTGGTGTGAGCAGTTCGTGCAGCCGTGTCTGGTTGAGTTGCTGGGTTCGACCCTCTTCATCTTCCTGGGGTGCCTGTCAGTTATCCACAACCAGAACGGGCTGCTGGAGCCGGCCCTGGCCCAAGGGCTGGCCTTGAGCCTTGTCGTCGCCATACTGGGGAACATCAGGTGAGACGGGCTCCAAGCAATCAGCCTGGTGGTAATTTGGGGGGCTGGGTGTGGACACAGCTCCTGGCAGGCACCCTTGGGCACGCACTCAGGATTCCAGGCAGCACTGAGGGTGAGACTGTGGGATGGGGATTCAGACTGCCTGGGTTCAAACTTCACTCTGCAGCCTATGACCTCTATGGCCTTGGGTAAGTCAATCTCCATATCCAAAGCTATAAAATGGGAATACTAGAGTATTTTAAAAATTATTTTCTTTTTCAAGCCTACATATATACAGCATCAATCATATGCCAGGCACTTTTCAAGCACTTTATAAATATTAACTCATCCAATCCCTACAACAACCCCATGGGATATGGGCTATGGTTATTCCCATTCACAGCTGTGGATGTGAAAGACCACACCACCTGCACAAAGTTGTGTGGGTAACTGGCTCCAGTGTCTGTAACTATGTGCCTCATGGAGAAGGCACGAGAATTACATAAGGTCAAGAACTTGGCACATATTAGCTGCTCAGTTAATACTGCTTCCAGGGCCACTGTTATCTGAGAAAGGGGATTTTACTGCAGCAGAGAGGCTTCCTGTGAGAATGCAGACACCTGCAGAAAAACAGATGTGTGGTTTTCCCACTTGCAGCATCCCAACCCTGCCAAAGGTGAACAGAAGGGAAGGGTCGGGAGAGAAGCAGTGCTTCTCTTGCCTTTTCTGCCTGTGCAGATGGGAGCTCTGTGGGTTCCCAGGAGAACCACAGTAATGATCATCATCTAGCACACAGTTGGTCTACATTCAGTCCCATTCGGAAAATAGACCTGAGTAAGGACATTAAAATACTGTTTCCCAGAAAACCAGAATAGGAAGATGGACAAATTTAATGTCTCTACATGACCAAAGGAGGCTACAGGTAGAAGAAAAGCCCATAGTCTTGGGTTCAGAAGGGTCTACGGTCAAATGCAACCTTTGTCACTTAGCTGGGTGATCAGAGCCAGTAGCTGAACCTCTCTGTGCACAGTCGAATAAATGAGGCTAATAATGGCTTATTGAATAGTAATTTATCAAGTACTAACAATGTGCTGGAGTTGGCAGAGCTGGTAGAAAACAGGCCTTTTATTGACTGAGTAGTTCTCGTTCAAGTCCCGGTTACCTTTCTTTGTCCTCATACAATTCTCTTATTATTTATTATTATTATTATTTTTAGCTGGGCCTAGTTACTTTTAAGGGGAGACTGGAATACCTCTTTTGGGCTACCAGTTGGGAGCCTGGGGCCTCAGACTGGCCCATGTCTTGTTCTGTGGCCACACGGTTGAAGAGATGGGAACACTGAGGGGTGTGGTAGGGAGTAAAAGGACGATCTTGCTATGCGGTCTTCCTTTAGAACTCTCCTGGGGTCTGCACTTAGCACAGGAAAGGGTCTGCTCTTCTTTTCCCAGCTTTCCCTATGCCCTCACTGCACCCCTGACACCTCAGTAAAATGAGGGAGATGTAGCGCCCTGTCTCTAGTTGAGCTGGGACCCTTGACTAGCTCTGGCCCTGCAGAAAGAGCTTGGGGGAGCTGGTTGGGACACGGTTCCTCAAGTGACAGCCCCAATGTCACTCCTAGACTTTGGCCTCATGCCTTCTTTCTTGTCTTGCTGGTTCCAGCGGTGCACACTTCAATCCTGCAGTGTCCCTGGTGGTAATGCTGATTGGCGGCCTCAACCTGGTAATGCTCTTTCCCTACTGGATCTGCCAGCTGTGTGGGGGCCTGATCGGTGCTGCCTTGGCCAAGGTAGGTGACCTTCAAATGAGCTGGGCTGGTAGCTGCAGCTCTGATGGGGTCACTGGAGGCATGCGTTTGGGAGGGGAGACCAAGGAACTGTCCTTCTCTTTGCTGGTTTCCTCCAGAGGAACAAATTCTTTTTCTACTAAGGAAGGGGATACTCCTAGGCCCTGTGTGTCAGTATACAGTCCCTCCCTGGACAGACCAGGAAGTAGAATATAGGACATAAGTTTTCTCTTCCTGACACCATTTCTTGCGATGGAATGAATTTGAATAGGTCTGCGTTGTTTCATTCATTTGTTCATTTACTTGCTCTACAAATATCTCACTGAGTGAGAATACAGGGATGCTGATGGTTATTCTCCTTCAGAAAGTCCTGCACTAACTTCCTATGTGTTCTCTGGTTTGCTCACCATCAAACGAAGTTACTCTGCACCTGACAGGAGTCAGTATTCCATTTGTTTGGAATTCTCACATCCCAACAGGAAAGCTATCCCCAGAATTTTTATAGCTCTACAGGTTAATTCCAAAAAAGCCTTGGTGGTTACAGCCAGTCAAGAATCCCAGCCCGAAGAGATACGAGCTGTCCTTGCACAGTTGGTAAGCACTTGGGGGTGCAGGAGAAAGACCTGGTAATCTGCTCCTCTAAAAGTTACAGCCTAAGAAAACCCTATGTGGCAGTTCTGTTGTGTCACATGGGGTCACTGTGAGTTGGCATTGACTTGACACACTCAACAACAAAAACAACAATAGCATGATGCCATGAACTCTGGGTTCTCAGATCCACTTCCTTTTGTTCTTCTGCTGGCTAGGCTGAAGCTGCCCCTATAAAGGCCTGCAAGGAACTTTCACTGTTGGGCAGCAGGGTTCTCCAGAAACTGGTTAGAAATGCAGAATTGCAGGCTATGCCCCAGACCTGCAGTATCAGAATCTGCATTTTAACCCAATACCCTAGTGATTCGGGTGCAAGTTAAAAGTTTGAGTAGTGTGGGCTGAGTGAGAGCTTTCTTTGATGTTTGCCTGGTGGCCAGGGGATCCTCTCTAGGTTGACAATTTCTTGTCCTCCTGCTTCCTTTGACCAAGCTCATGGTCAGATCTTCAACCAGCCTAACTCCTTAAAACACTGTCCTGGCTTCCCCTATTTCTCTCTCTTCCCAATCCTTCCATCGCCCCCCTTCGCTCTTCCTCCCTCCCTCCCTCATTTGCGTTTTCCCCTTAAGTCTTAGTTCAACCAGGGCCTTTTCCTCAGTGTGTGCTTGTGTCTGTCTGTGTGTGTGTCCATGTGTGTGTAGGAGGGTAGTGGGTATCTGAGGATGAGTGGAGGAGCCCTGTCAGCTGGCTGGGGTTTGGTTTACAGCTGTAAGAGCTGCAGGCTTTGATTTTAAATCCCTTTTCACTGTCTTGCCCTGCCTAAGTCTCTCTAAATCCTCATCTGAGGCTCATAGTCTGTTTCCCTATCTGTAGAATTGGGGGTGAGATGGGGGGCAGTACCTTCCCATCTGTTATTCTCTAAAGAAGAGTGCCCAGATTCAAGCCCTGGTACTTGCAAACTTGTCAGACATAATGTGGCAAGGACAGAGCAGGAGCCAGCAGTCACCGAGAACAGCTCTTGGCCCTGGACTTTTCATTCATTTTCTCACTGAGCCCAGCAAGTGCAGTTCTCAGCGAGTGCTCACTGTGTGTCAGGTGCTTCAAGGGCTTTCCAGGTGAGCTTGGAGCTGTCACTATCAGGCTCATTTTACAGGTGAGAAAACAGAGGCATAAAGAAGAAACTTGCCCAAGTTTTGATGAGCCTGTCAGCAGCAGAGCTGAGGTTTGGGTCCAGAGTCCAGATGCTTGTCTGCTCCCAAGCTTCTGTCCCAAGGGACAGTGCTCATCACTGAGTCTGTTTCCTGAGACACTGATGGAGCTGGAGCTGCTGGACTCTCCTTGCATAGTCCTTTCCAAGGCCCTGGCAAGCTCTAAGCTGGTCATCGATGTTTGTAGAGTTGCCAGAGTAAGATGTTTTCTCCAACCCCCACCCCCAAGTCAACAAGTTCTGCATGCGTCATTCAGTGGCACTGATTGCATTCTTCATGTTGTGCTCCCAAATTCTTTTCAAGTTATTCTACCACCATTAACACAAACTGTCTGCACAAATAAGATATTTTTGTATTATATTTCTCATAGATTGTCATCTGAGTCCTATAAGCCTCAGGTCCCACCATACCTGTAGCCACTGCTGGGCTGTGCCCAGTGTTCAGATGAGCAAAGTGAGACCCACACACTGTCATACAGTAAAACAGTGGTAGAACTGGAATGGGAAGCTAGATCTGTCTGACTGCACAGTGGGATCGATTTATGTTGGACCATAACTCTCTACTGGTTCTAAAGACGAGGAAAAGCATTTGGGACCCCTCCCCTTAATCCCAGCCATCTGTCTACTCCCATGTAAGGAGGAACTGCTTCTCTCTGCAGGCAGTGAGTACCCAGGAGAAGTTCTGGAATGCAACGGGCGCAGCTTTTGTGACAGTCCAGGAGCCAGGACAGGTGGTGGGGGCAGTGTTGACCGAGGTCATCCTGACAGTACTCCTGTCTCTGGTCGTATGCATTGGTGTAATCAACGAGAGGACCCAGGATTCTCTGGCTCCCTTCTACGTTGGCTTCTCTGTCACTGTGGCTATCCTGGCTGGGTGAGCTTCCCTTGGCGGTGGGACTGTGGGAGGGCTCCATCAGACAGGAGACAGTGCCCCTACTTGGCCCAGTTTCTTTTCTGGGGGACACCAGGCCTGCAGAGCCTACCTGAGGGTCAGTTGTAAGTGAACCAAGTGCCACTAAAATAAAGAAACATTGCCATCTAGGAGGAGGAAGAGCTGAAGAGAAGAAGGGAAAGAGTGGAGGAGGGAGGGAGGAGAAGAGGAAGGAAGGAGGCAGGAAGTGGGGCTGGGGAAGACTACACAAATGAAGGAAAAGGATTGGCATGGAGGACAGTAGGGAGTGGTGGAGACTGTGGTATCTAAGGAGGCCACCACTGCTCACCTCTAGTAAATTGTTGCTGTGTAGGAATGTGGGCCTGAGGTGACTCTCTTCCCAATTCCACTCAAGGAAAGACAGAAATAGAGATATTTATGTGAAATTGCCTAGGTTTTGATGTGTTCAGTCAGCTGATGGGCAGCCTGGTTTTAGCCTCTGGCTTGTAAAGAGCATATGTACCCCTGGTCTCACTGATTTTTCAGGCTTTCAGTAGGTATGGGAAAGGGTTAAGGAGACAAAGGATTATCGTTCCATTTTATATATGATGGAACCAAGACTCAGACTAGACAGAAGTGGCATATTTAAGGTCACTGGCCAGTGGAAAATTAAGTGACAAGGGACAAGGGGCGGTGAGGGGGCCCTTTCTTATGGTCAGCTCCTTCGTTTCTTCTGGGGGCAGAATCAAGCCTAGCCTTTCTCCCGGGTATATTTACCGTTATCTCGCGGGAGGTGGAGTTTTGGGTGGGCTGGGGAAATACGTGTATGAAGCTGTAGTCATGCTTTGCTGCCCTCTAGTGGCATTTGGGGATGACAGGAGCGTGGGGTGCTCCGAGGTTAACAGCTTGCTGCTAATCAAGTTGAAATCTTCCAACTGCTCCTTGGAAAACCTATGGGGCAGTCCTACTCTGTCCTATAAGATTGCTATGAGTCAGAAAAAAAACTACAGCAACTCTTGGGGGAAGACAGGGGGTGCTGTGGTTAACAGTTTGGCTGCTAATCAAGTTAAAATCCTCCAATTGCTCCTCGGAAAATCTATGGGGCAGTTCTACTCTGTCTTGTAAGGTTGCTATGAGTCAGAATTAACTAAATCAACTCTTTGAAGTTTGCCTGGTGGTCAGGAGACCTCTAGGTTACCAATTTTTTGCCCCCTTCCTTCCCTTGACCAGACTCATGGTTAGATCTCCAACCAGCCTAAGTCTTCAAAACACTGTCCAGACTTCCCCTATCCTCTCTCTTTCTCCTTCTTCCCACCAGCCCTTCCTAGATGGCAGTGTTTCTTTGTTTTAATGGCGTTTGGTTCACTTACAAGCCTATTGAATCTCACCTCTCAGACCTTGGCTAGTAGGCGTGGATGGGATGGGGTGAAGTCTGCAGGACTCCCGCTTGAGTCAGTGGGGCAAGAATACAGGCACCAGAACTAGAAGTGTGCATCCAAGGAGGAGTCCACCTGTAGCAGCTCTCCCAAGCTTGTGACGCAATAAGGCTCAGTCTGATCCAGCCAGATTATAGTTAACAGTTATTGCAGGAGAATTACATGTGGGGCATGAGTTTCTGTGCATTTTCTTGTTCATTCCTGCCAACAGCCGATGAGACACGTACTTTCAGTGCAGTTTTACCCATGTGATGACCCAAACAGCTGGAAGTTAAACACAGGTCACAGAGCTAGAAATAACAGAACCAGGTTTTGAACCTAGGTCAGTGTGACTCCAGGATTCACACAGTTGACTTCGCTTTGTAGACGTTGGAGAGGACCTAGTTCTGTCTTTTCTTCCTGCCATTGCCAAAATGCTGGTCATTTGCTAGAAGGCTTTGTGGGGAGTGGCAGACTATATGATCAAGGAGGGGTCAAACATTTCACTTTCCAGTGCTAATAACCTGCTTACCTATGCTAATAACCTTTCACCTATGCTTTCTTCAGGATACACCCTGGAGCCTGTAATATGGTAGCTTAGAGCGTTTTCTGGAAGTTGTGACCCAGGCCTAGTTGAGGAAATGAATTTGAGATGAGTTAGAGCCTACCTGGGACCTTACTTGACTGACATGGCTGGGTGTTTACAGGGGTGCTGTGTCTGGAGCCTGCATGAACCCTGCCCGTGCTTTTGGACCTGCTGTGATGGCCAACCACTGGGACTTCCACTGGATCTACTGGCTGGGCCCACTCCTGGGAAGCCTGTTTGTAGGAGTGCTTGTCAGGTAGAGCCATGGCAGGGTTCTCATCTGGGTTTGAAGAAACGAAGAGAGGCCCTTATTCAGTGGTAAAGAATATAGGTCTCACTAAGATCTTTGGTTGCAAGTGACAGAAATCCAACTCAAAACAGCTTAGACCATAAATTAGTAGAAATAGTTGGTTCACATAATTGAAGAGCTTGCAGGTAGCACTGGCTTCAAGTGGAACACCAAAGAATGTCCTTAGGCTTTTTCTCCTAGGTTCTACTTTGCTCTGAGTGGGCTTCATATGGCAAACTAACTCTCTAGCCAAGATGTTGACCAGCCACTCTAGGCTTATATCACAACAAGTTTAGCAACTCTAGAGGAAACAGAACAATTTCGTCTGTTCCATGTCTGGCAGAAGTTCTGGGTCTGATGTTCACCCATTTGGACTGGCCCAACTTGAGTACTACATCCATTTCTGAATTGGTCACTCTGGCCATGAGGGTAAGACGCTCTTATTGGCTAGATCTGGAGCATGAGTTCACTGGGGTGTTAACAGAACCATGGCCTCACAAGATAGAGGAAGAGTTCCCCACAGGAGGGTTGTACAACTCCAGGGGTTCCCGTTTGCACAGGAAGACTGTGAATGGTGCCCCAAGAGCATGCATATCAGGGGGTGCCATTTACATAAAATACAGTGTGAGCAGTACTCCCCAGGGTTGTACAACAGATCATCAGAATAATATTGCCAGAGAATGAGTAAAAAAAACCCACATAAAAAAAATTACAAAGATCCTTTACAGCCCCTTGACTGCTCATCCTTGGCTTTCTTCTTATCAGTACAAAGGATCATCAGGGTCCTATTGTCTCTGCTCCAGGTTGTCCAGAAATTAGCATCTGGGTTTGGTACAGGTTGGGCTTGTCTCCTAGGGCCTGGGAGAGGACACACAATGGGCTGAGCTGATTTAGACTGCTTGTGCCATGGCCCAGCTACAGTCCCATGAGCTTTCATAACATAACCTGTGGCTTCATGAAAGGTATCTCTGATAACCTGCCATCTGCGGCTTTTGGAATGGCAGAGGAGAACGTCTTCCAGAAAAGAGTGGGAAACCCAACAGAAAACACTTTTTGTCTCACCCTGAAGAATCTGACTCTTGAGGTTGAAAAGGCTCAGGAAATTCTAGGCTTGGGGACACTTGAGGGGGGCCGGGTCTCTCCACCAGTGTCTCAGACATCTTACTGGGCTGTCTTTCTTCTAGAGTCTTGAGTGGTAATGGGAGAACCAGAGTAATCCTCAAAGGCCAGTGAAGCTGAGGTGGTGAATGCTGCCCCAGGTGCACGCAGGTGACCCGTCCTGGAATGCAGATGAGGCAGCTGTTGTGTTACCTGCCAGGGCAGAGCCTAGAGGGGCAACTAACCTGCTTCTCCTGACTGGACCCAGCTGCTTGAGTGGACAGGCTGCTGCTAAGTCCCAAAGACACTCTAGGTTCTTTGAATTCCTCTGTGTTTATCAGAGACTGCAGCCTGGGGAATGTGTTGACAGCCCTGCCCAACAGGAGGTGGAAAACAGGTGGACAGAAGAATTTTCCCTTATGGGGAAAGTTTCACGATCAGAAAAACATTTGGAGGAGGTGGCTGTTCATGCATGTCAGCACATTCCCCCTACTGTGTGTTTTTCTTCTCTCTTGTTCCATGATCCTCTGTACAAAGGGCCTTCTGTGGCCTGAGCACTTCCTCGTTCCATGATCGGCTAACCCACCTTTGCAATAAATAGTCCAGTATTTCTCCCATGTCCCCACTGGCTTTAATCTCAGAAAAGGACACTGCTGTAGAGGAAGCAAAAGTCCAAGACTGGGTCTCGGTTGTCCAAAATTCAGCTAAGCTTAGACCCCAGCCTAGAGTACAGATCCAAAGCAGACACTCAGAGTATAGTACAGTGCAGAGCCTCTCTGCCAGTTGGCCAGTTCCATCTCACACTCATTACAGAGCTCAGTCCAGTGTAGAGTCTAGTTTTGATCTCAGAGGCACTTCCAGATCACTTTGAGCTCAGAGGCACTTCCAGATCACAGATCTCAGGACCCTTCTCAAAGTTTCAGGCCCAGTTTACTGCCTAGTACTACCTAGAACATGAATCAGCCCATTCTAGCCCATCCAATCACCACATTCAAGCTGGGGATAGCTGGGCATGGGGCAGAGCTGCAAGGATTTCCCAAGGATGTAGGCTTCTGAGAAAGCTTGGCATGGGATAGGCCTGGGGCTATAGGAGCATGAATGGAAGATGAGGGGACAATGAATAAGAAATGGTTAAAAGACACATTCTGAACTTTGCATCCTACATGTATATTCTCTGTGAGAATCTACAGGCCACTTATGGAAGATGATTGTTATAATGCCATAAACAAAACAAACAAGCAACTCTGTTGTCATAAAGCTGATTCTGACCCAGAGTGACCCTGTAGGGCAGAGAGGAACTGCCCTACAGGGTTTCCAAGAGCTGCTGATAAATTCCAGCTGCTAACTTTTGAAGCAGTTCCAACTGCTTCTCTGGGGCTCTGACCCTAAATAAATACTAGAGAAAAATAATTCTCAACAATAGATGAAAAAATTTAACCTACTTCTAAAAGATGACCAAAATGCTCACCTGAGAAAATACGAGGAAAATGATCTTTGCAGAAAGTAAAACATACAAAAAGTAACTGCTTATTGAGAAAATGGATGCACTGTCTACTCAAACACCCAAAACACTCTGAGTAACAAATAAAAGGAAAAAAGAGGAAATAATGTGGCAAAATCAGAAAAAGCAAATTAAAACAAAGAATGAAAAGTGTTAAAAACTACTATTGCTTTTGATGGAATAAATAAATCTTCATAAAAACTAGTTTGAACCTACCCAGAGGTGCCTCAGAAGACTGGCCTGGCAATCTGTTTCCAAAAGGTCACTCACGGCCTTGAGAAACCCCTATGGAGCACAGCTCTGCTCTGCACATACAAGGAGGCCAGGAGGCAGAACTAACTCAATAGTAACTACCAACATCTACAGATACCTTATGTGTGTAAGGAGCCTTAATGGTGCAGTGGGCATGATCGCATTGTCTGGTCGATTCCAATTCATAGTGACTCTGAAACAGAGTAGAATTGTTTCCGAAGTTTCCTAGGCTTTAAGTCTTTACAGGAACAGAGAGAACCAGGTCTTTTCCCCCACAGTGTGGCTGGTGGGTTTGAAACACTGACCTTTCAATTAGTAGCTGAGTGTTTAACCATTGTACTCACTAGGGCTCTCTCTACACATTTAACATTTGTGTATACGTACAATGTAAATTTAACATATATATAACACTAATAGATGACATTTACTGAGTATCTGCTATATGACGTGTTGGGTACTGTGCTGAAATGTTTTGCCTGCATTTATCTTAGTTAATTCTCACAACAATCTTATGAGGTAGAGTAAAAGGTTAGTGTTCCTGCAAAATTCATATCCAGTCAAATCTCAGTGCTTGATCTTATTTGGAAATAGTGCTTTGGGAGATGTAATTAAGTTCAAGATTGAGATAAGATCATAATGGGGTGGGCCCTACATCCAATGAGACTGCCCCTAAAAGAGAAAAAGATGTCACCCACAGACACAGAGAAGGCCCTGTGAAGATGGAGGCCGACACTGGAGCCACAGAGGTGAAGAATGTCAGGAGCCACTAGAAGCTGGGAAAGGCACAGAAGGACTTCCCACAGAGCCTTCAGAGAGACCACAGCTCTACTGACACTTTGGTTTCAGACTTCTGGTCCCATTACTGTAACATATTTTCATTGTTTGAGGCCTCCAAGTGTGTGATAATTTGTTACAGCAGCCCTAGAATCTACAGGGAGGTCCTCCCGTCATTGTCATTTCCAGAGGAGCAAATGGAAGTCCAAGAGATGCCGTTAACTCAAAGCCAAAGTAAATTAGTGGAGACAATATAGAAGACCAGGGACATCTGACTTCTGGGTCCACCCTTTTTGTCATCACACCTCATTGTTCCTGATGGAGACACAATCCTGTATCTCTTGCATTGTCTCCTACCTGCCTCTTGGTTCTACATCAAGACGGAGACAGAATGACATGCACTGTAACTCTTCTCACTGCTCACTTGAAAGTGAATTTCAGGTCTTGGTCTTCACTTCAGTTTCTAGACTGTAAGATCTTGAGAGCAAAATCTGGGTGAATTCATCTTTGTAATTCCACAGTAGTGCTGACTGTTCTAGTAGGGACTTGGTAAGGACTTGGTGACTCCATGAATGGCACAGGCGGATCCCAGAGACTCCCAAATTTATCCTGACCTTAGATGGAGACTGTAAAATTGACCCAGACTACCTAAACTGACCTCCCCACAACCTCCTGTTTTTTCCAGTAACAAGGGAAAATTTTGTGTCACAAAATTTTAGGATGTTAGAGCTGGTGGTGTAATGGTTAAGAACTATGGCTGCTAACCAAAAGATTGGCAGTTGAAATCTCCCAGGCTGTCCTTGGCAACTCTACAAGGCATTTCTATTCTGTTCTATAGGGTTGCAATGAGTTGGAATAGACTTGATGGCAATGAGTGGGTCAGAGCCAGAAACTCTATTATAGCAGTAAAATTGGTGGCTACAGGTTTGGCTTCTGTGAAAGATCTAATTTTTTTTGTGCTGTGTGAGCCTGAAGTAGGCATTTTACTTCTTTGAACCTCAGCTTCCTCATCTGTAAAATGGAAATAATATCTGTGAGAATGAAGTAACAGTGTCCGTAAAGTCTTAGCACTGTGCCTACTACACAGTAATACGCTAACCTGCTAGGTCCTATTTATTTCTTGTTGTGTTCATCTAATCAAAAGGCTTGCAACTTGTGGGCATCAGAATCATGGGAAGGGGATGGAAATTTGGTAAGGAGTTTGTTAATCTGTTTGGTATAAATGTATTTAGTCAGTCAACTACCTCACAGGATCCTCAGGTCTCCCAAGGTCAAATGGTTTGGAAACATTCATTCTATCCAACACTTGAACCCCAGAGAAGCTAAACAATTCGGCCATGATCACACAGGGGTCTAGAGGAATAAACTCAGAATCTAGGATTTTGGACTCACAGGTCAATGCTGCTTCTACTGCCAACAAGCATGCACTGCTCCTGCCCCTCAGGGTACAGGTTCTAATTCGGTTTTTCCTTTTGGCAGAAGTGGTGTGAGGCCTCACATGTGATGCTGTTGAGAGTTCTTGTAACACTCTTGCATCACCCCCTTTGCTCACTAGATTGTCCAAGAATTCAGAGAGTTTAAGCAGTCCAGAAAGGAGGTGTGCCAATCTTCTAGGCTCCTGCGTGGAAAACTCACATTCACTTTTTGGTTTGGGCCTGCTGCCGCCATTCCTCCTCCTGTTACATGGTGTTACTGCGGAGAACTGGTCTTCACAGTTGGTACATGCAATAGCGAAGATGCATTTGCCCAGATCTCTGTCCAGTACAGGGAGGCTTCTTTTTCTTTCTCTTAAAAATATTCTGTTGTGCATTTACAATCCAAGTCAATTTGTCACAGAAAAACTTTCACACTCACTATGTAACTCTAGCTGCTCTCCGCACCCTGTGCCCACACACTCGTTTCCATTCCGTATTTCCTGTGTCCATTCAACCAGCTTCTGTCCCTCTGTGCCCTTTTATCTTACCTCTAGACAGGAGCTGCCCAGTTAGTTTCATATACCTATGTCAGCCAAGCAGCACACTCTTCACCAGTATCCCATTTTATGTCTTACAGTCCAGTCCAATCTTTGTCGTAAGAGTTGGCTTTGGGAATGAGTTTAGCTTCAGGCTAACAGAGTCTGGGAGCCATGTCTTCTGGGATCCTTTAGTCTGTTGGACCACAAAGCCTGGTCTTTTTTAATAGGACTCAAGTTCTTCACCCCATTTTGTTAGGGCACCTTTGTTCCCTGTCAGGGCAGTCATTGGTGGTAGCCAGGTACCATCTCGTTCTTTTGGTCTCATGCTGTAGTCTGTGGATTATCTGGCCTTTTCAGTCTCGTGGGCTTGTATTTTCCTTATGTTTTTGATGTCCTCCATTGTCCTTTGCTCCGGGGGGTTGGGACCACTTGATGCTTCTTATATGGCTGCTTGTAACTTTTAAGACCCAGATGCCACTCACTGAAGTGGGATGCAGAACATTTTCTTGAAAAACTTGATGACAACTGATCTAGACATCCAGAGGGTTTTCTTGAAAGAGAGCATCTCTGTTGACAATTCCACCACTTTCATGCTGAGTTCAGCTGTATGCTCCATAAGGTCTGTGCTCATGTTCCCAAGCAACTTTAAGATCAACTTGTTTCAGGCCCCTTCTCTTCTCCTCCAGAGTCCCACTGCCTGGAAGTAGATTTAGGCATTTGCCTCTCTTGGAATCCAAAGCCATTGTTCTTCCCTGCCTTGTTCAATAAAATCTAATTGCTTCAATTGGTTTATAGGAATTGAAAATTGGCCTTTAAGACATTTAAAGTCTCTCACCCAATTCCAGACCTGAGTCAGTTCACTACGTGTCCACTAAGGAATGGGAGGTTAGGTTACCTTGTGGAAAAATGTTACAACACTGCATATGAACATTGTGAATCTTCACCTTAGCTTTTCCCCAAAATATTTGTGGCCACTTACGAAAAATATTAAACACCTTCAGAGACCTTTTGATACTGACTCTAAGCAATTACAATTCTTGAGGACACTGATTATTCTTGTGCTCTGTTAAACAGCATGGAGGCTTATGGAGTCCCAGTGACAAACACAGTTCGCCTGGAACCCACCTCATATTTAGGAGCACTGGCTCTTTAAACCCACCTAGTGGTTCTTCCTACAGTTCCTGAGAATATTGTTGGGAGACATATCCACAGCAAGTCGCAAAATCTCAACAAAGACTCTATGATTCAAAAAGTTTGAAGTGTTTATGGTAAGAAGGGCTAAGTAGGAGCCACTGGAACTCTTCCTTTCTATCAAAATAGTATTATGAAAAACAACACTATATCCTTGAGGAAACTGTTCCGATCTATTCACCATAAAGGGCTGTGAATGGGTGTCTCAACCAGGAACATGTGTACCATGTGCACCCCGGGCCAACTCCACCTTAGAATTATAGCCAAGCCTTACCTGGGGCAATGGGAGTGACAATTACCACAGCAATGCAACACAGAAATAGCTGTGAACTTACAAAAAAAAAAAAAAAAGTCCATAGTTGTGAGGGACATCAATGAACTGAAATGCAACTGAAGTATTTTTAATTAGCTACATACTTTTATTAATTTCTTGTACTTCTTTTCCCTTAATAGAAACACACCTTCAAATTATGGCAGAGATCAATAGGAGTCATTTATTTCAGACATTTATTTCACATACAAGTTTTCAGGAAGACATCTAAGTCAACATTAATACAAAACAAATGAGACATACATTTATACTTGGTCTTGAAATGCATTCAGAGGCAAAAGTTTATACCTATACAAGTTACCCAGACATTTCTTCCACTTGGGGCTTCTCAGCTCCCTCAGAGTTTTGTCACTGGGCATCACACCTCATAAAATAAGCCTTCTTGGCTGAAGTGACCTGCACTGGCTACTGAGGTGTCTTAGGGGCTACCTGATGTTTTACATGAATGACGCATCTGTCCTACATACTCCTGGACTGACTTTGCTGTCAGAGCATCCTTCCTAAAGCACGAGATTGGCAGTATAGCCTGGATGCTGCATGCAAGGGTGAGGCAGGCCACATCTACACCATGGATCCATAGCCTCATGAAGTACTAGAACCTAAGCAGTCTTGTCAATCCAGTTCAACTTATCTTCAGAAGAAGAACTAAGGCCCAGAGAGAGGCTATAATTTATCAAACACTGCTCAGTAAGTGGTAATGACAAGACTAGCACTTGCCTCTCTTGGCTTTTGGTCTAATGTTCGTTTTACCTCAGCAGGCTGCCCTGAGCTGTTTAAGTATTTGTGTGAAATTTTCCTTTTTTTTTTTAAAAAAAGGAAAACACTGAAGATTCCTCCCAGATGAATCAATTAGGTTTTAAGCATAATCAAATCACCAGTAAGAATCAGAGGTATGATGGGAGTAAAAAAGTAAGCCTAAGCAGGAAACACAAACCTGGTTTCCAAAGTGCTTTGGGTAAGTCAGGATATAAAATGTATATTTATTTATACTTCTTTTCAAAAGTAGGACTTGAGACAATTTCTAAAGAAATAAGATAAAATTAAATAAATAAAGGTTTTAGGTAGTTGGTTGAGGTTGGGCTGTAAGTTTTGTTGAGCTTTCTAGCAGTCAGGATGCAGAAAATCAGCACGTTCTAAAAAAATCACAGTGTTTGTAAGACAAAAACTTCTTTAAAAAAGAAACCACTTTCCCTGGTACTGAGACCAGAAGGGAGTGGGGATGGAGCAAATAACAACAACAACCAAAATTTTTCTTATGATCTTCATAAAGGTAATGTTACATCATATAATTAAAAAACCCAAAACACCCAAACCCATTTCTGCTGAGCCAGTTCCAATTCATACTTACTCCATGTGTTTCAGAGTAGAACTGGGCTCCAAAAGTTTTTCAGTAGTTGGAGAGTCGTTATGAGCTGTCATCAACTCAAAGGCAATGGGTTTAATCCTACAGAAGCACCTATGGGTGGATTCAAACCACCAACCATTCAGTTAGTAGTCAAGCACAAACCATCTATGCCACCCAGGGACCTCACGTAATATAAAAGACACATTAATCAGATAACATTATTATTCATTTTGACTGCAGGGAGACAAGTAGCTTTGGTCTAAGAAGGTAGGTAGAACATTCTATGTCTTCTAAACAGAGACAAACTTCCAATCAATTCATACATGTCCTAATAGTCCATTTACAATTAGGAATAAACTGTCACTAAGAGTTGTTGAGTCAGTTTTGACTTATAGCAACCACATGTATAACCAAGTGAAATGCTATCCAGTCCTGTGCCATTCTCACAACTGTTGCTATGTTATAGCCCATGGTTGCAAACACCATGTCAATCCAACAGATTGAGAGTGTTCCTGTTCTTCTGTGTCACTACATCAAAGTGAGAGTCCTTCTGTGTTTCATCGACCCTCACTTTTATCAAGCATGATGTCTTTCTCCAGGGACTGGTCCCTCCTGATAACATGTCTAAAGTATGCACGACCAAATATCACCATCCTCCCTTCTAAGAAGCATTCTGGCTGTACTTGTTTCAAGAAAGATTAGTCTATTCTTCTGGTAGTCCATGGTATATTTAATATTTTTTGCCAATACCATAAACAAAGGCATTAATTCTTCAGTCTTCCTTCTTCATTGTCCAGTTTTATCATGTACATGAGGCAACCGAAAAGAACATGGCTTTGGTCAGGTATACCTTAGTCCTCAAAGAGACATCCTCTTGGCTTTTTAATACTTTAAACATGTCTGTTGAAGATCTGCCCAGTGCAATAATATACTGTTTAATTTCTTGACTGTTGCTTCCATGGGTGTTCACTGTGGAACCAAGTAAAACGAAAAATCCTTGACAATTTCAAGAAATGTCAGGAAAGTCAGAAGACAGGAATATAAAAAGGGAACCCCAATTTCACTTCAGGTTGATCCTAGTCATATGAGAGTTAAATACAACAATGGTGCCACTGGAAATGGAACAGATCCCAAACCTTTTCTATCACTGGGGAAGTCTGAGAGACAGGTACACAGTGTGATTTCAGGCAATTCAGAGAAACTCTTTTGCAAGATTTTCTCATGACTGAATTACTGCCTTTCTGTAATTCAAGGGGATGTAACTGGCATTATGTTTACTCCCATCACTTCCTCTTAGGATTTTAAATTTTTTGAGTATAGGCACTACGTTTTCTTTTTCACTTCTCTATCACTGAATACAATGTATCTAGAACACATCTAGTGTTTGATAAATATTAGTAAGTATTTATGGAGAATAACATCATGTTAGGTCAGCTAAGAGGAAGACCCTCTACCAGACAGACTGACACAGTGGCTGTGCCAATGGCATCAAACCTAATAGCAACTGTGAGGGCAGCACAGGACTGGGCAGGGTTTCATTCTGCCGTACATGGGGGTTGCTGTGAGTCAGAACCAACTTGACGGCACCTAACAACGTCAATAAATGATCTACTTTTGTGAACCATGCTTCCATATAGTCAACAATCCTGTGTACATGTTACTAAGTGATGATTTCTACGAGTGTACATCTTCTCTAGAGTTGGAATTCCAGGACGTCTACACAATATAAGCACAAGCCCACAGGCACCACACACATCTCACGGTGCTAGGTACACTACCAAAATGAAACTACAACTATAAGATGTCTATAATTCAGACACAGGAAATCAACCTACTCAGATGTGAGCAGCCATAACATTCCCAACAAACATTAATCAGAAACACTTATCATTATTTACCTGAGTCACCTGCATTTCAACCCTATTCTGGCACCGTAAGTTGGATTTCTTTCCACAGTGCCCATCTTCCTTCGTACTATGCTGAACAGGTTTATGAAGATTCAAACCCACTGACAAGAGATACAGTATCTCCAGATATCTTCAAGTAAGAGGCTATCAAGGAAGATCAAGAGAACAGTCTAAACGCAGCCCTGACTCTAGTTATCTTTCTATTAAACTTATGGTTTTCCTCCCTCCAAAGCAAAGACACTCTAGGTTACCTGCTTATTCAAAGCATAAAATGCCACTGGCCTCATCCAAAGCATCCAGATTGGGTGACCAAATTTCTGGGTTTCTTCTGTAACTTACATAGAGGAATTAACTACCTTGCTATCTGAACCCTTCCTTCAATATTTACTCGGCTAGTATCATGGCGCTGTCAAAGAGATTTTCAGATAAATAGGTAAATGAGGAAAACAAAAACAGTGTTTTGGACTGGAAGTTTCTGGAAGTATTTCCACTTTCACGCAATGAGCTACAGAGTTACAAACTCAGTGCTCTCCATTTAGGTTTATGACCCTATGAACAGAAACTAGAAGGCTCAAAAACAAACCGGTCAGTTTAACAGCCTGCCCTGGAGGTATGAGTCTGGACTGAAGTGCTTATCTGACTTAAAGATAGGCTAAGGAGTCCATCTGCTCTTAGAAACATTAGATGTCTCAGGTCTCTACCTTCCTTCTTTCTCTCCTCCTTAGTCTTAGAAACACTACTATATAATACTACACTGAGGTATGAGGTAGCAACCATAAGATATACTATTTATCAGTCATGTTCTAGACAAGAAACAGAGAAGATACTAGGGTAGAATGTGTACGCAACTCTACTTTATCTTGATGAGACATACCGTGTGCACGTATCCTCTTCAAGCTGAGAAGCACATGGTACTTAAGAAGGATCAGATCAATGGCACCCAAGACAACTACGAGGTAAGTGTAGGACTTGGGAGAAAAGGTAAATGTTACTGCGATTACTTATAGTATGGGGAAGTAGCAGCTGAGGGGATTTAAACCTTCAGGTACTAGAACAGTTAGTATATGAAGGATGATGGGTGATCGGCTGCTTCTCATCTCTATGGAGGGCAAGGCATTAATTAGTAGTATGATCTCAATGACAATACAGAGATTCCACCCTAGTTATCTGGATCACTGTCTTGACACAGAAAAGGTACAATGCAGCAGACTTCTGAAGGAAGCTGCACAATCTTCAACCTCCTTTAGAGGATATCTTCAAAACCAATGTGAATTTGGTAAGAGTTCTGATGAGACTCATGAAAGTTCTATCCAAACATTAAACTCTGTGATGGAGCTGTACCCATGATCTAAAGTAGTAGATCACAACAAATACTTCCAGCATTTTGTATTTCCTTTGAAATATGCTGAAGGATCTTGAATGTTGCTGGAATTAGTATTCCAATAGCCGTGGCCTCAACATATGGAAGAGAATTTTATTCTCAACTCAGACCAAATGTCTTCTCCACTTTATTAAAGAAGAAGCAGAGACACATAGAGGGTGAGGAACAGACTAAAGAGTTAGAGGCAGAGGTGAGAACAGGATCCAAGTCTCTAGTATATTTATAATCTCAAGTTTATCTTGGGAAATACACCTTAGAGCTAAGAAAAGATTGCTTCCAATAATGAGAGTGGGGTAAAATGGCTAATGGGACATTTAGGAAGTGAAGAGGTCATCATTAAAAAGTTTTCCTGAACTCATCAATCTTTCCCTTATGTGTGCTCTCTGGGGAATACAGCGATGAAGGGTATGGCAGCTTTTCTCGCACATGAACTTCCCGGTGTTTGATAAGAACACAACTCTTATTGAAATGTTTACCACACTGTGCACATGCATAGGGCTTCTCTCCAGTGTGTGTTCGCTGATGTTCTCGAAATCTTGCACAGTTATTGAAACTTTTTTCACAGTCTACACACTTGTAGGGATTTTCACCAGTGTGGACTCTGAGGTGGGTGCTGAAATGAGAACTATTGGTAAAGCTTTTCCCACACTCTCTACACTGATAAGGCTTCTCACCTGTGTGGGTTCTCTGATGTATGATAAGACTTGAGCTTTGACTGAAGCATTTTCCACATTCCCCACATGTGTACAGTTTTTCTGTGTGAATTCTCTGGTGAGCACCAAAGTTTGAAGAGTCATTAAAGCTTTTCCCACAGTCAAGACATTTAAAAGGTTTTTCTCCTGTGTGGATTCTTTGGTGTCTAATTAGGCTCCTACTTCTACCAAAGCACTTCCCACAGACACTGCACTTACAGGGATTTTCCTTCTGGTGGGTCATTCGACACATAAGACGAGCACTCCTGCCAAAACTTTCTCCGTATTTGAGAAGTCTGTAGGGTCTCTTCCCCATGAAAGGCCTCTGATGCATTACAGCTTTCCCTAAATCTTTAGGCTGAGACACCAGCTTTCCCTGTCTAGTTCCTTGAAGGTTTTCCCATTGTCTTCCTGAGATGCATTCCTTTTTGTGATATTTACCTGGATCAGTATTTTGGGAAACAACCCTCTTAGAGCTTTCTAGTAATGCCCTGTGCTGTTCCATGTCCTTATATAGTACCTGTGTTGTATCCTCCTTGATGCAACTTCCAATTTCAAAATCTGAAAATACAAAAAGAAATGTTACAAATCTTTGTATTAACATAAAAAAGCATGAGCTGTATGGCTCCAAAGGTCCCTGGGTGGTACAAATGGTCTGTGTTCAACCATTAACCTGAGGTTGGCAGTATGAACCAACTCAACCCAGTGGCACCAAGGAAGAAAGGCCTGGCAAAATGCTTTTGTAAAGATTACAGCCAAGAAAATCCTATGAAGCAGTTCTACTCTGTAAAACATGTAGTTGCCATAAGTTGGAATAAACTTGATGGTAACGTATTTGGCTTTTTTTGGTTCACTTGTGTCCACATCTACTTCACTGACCTCAGATCCTGTAACTCTTCCCTGATTAATTATGTTACATGTTCTTCCAGTTTTATGAACAGCCCAATCTCTTTTTAACAGTACCTAGGAGAGAGTAGGGTCTTCAGCAATACTTTCTGAATTAAATTGTAATCCATTACCCCCATCCATATCCTGATTATACAGAAACAACTTAGCTCATTCTCTCTAAAGTTACACTCAAATTCATCCTGTTTTCATAATTTCATGTCCACACTAAACTGAACTATAATAGTGTTTAGAGTACATTCTAATCAAGTCCAAATTCTTTAGTGGACTTCTAAGTTTATTAATAGCTAATCATATCCCAGTCAAGGGTATCACTTTCTTTTCCTCAAATGTTTCTGTCACTTTGTTTTTCTGGTTGTGTCACACACAGACCACACACTGAAATTGTAGTTCTCACTGTTCCTAAACACTGGAATTATCTTCTCCTCATTCTTTCATCTAAATCTCACAAACACTATAAGGTACATCTTAGATCTTATCTTTTCCATTAAGTTTTCAGAACAGAATACACTAAATACTCAAGAGACAAAAGCTTTGGAATCAGTGCTGGTTCTGATCCCATTGCAGTCACTTACTAATGGTGTGATTTTTGTGCTAACTCTTCATTAAGGAAAACTGAAATGTAAAAAAGTGGAGAAAACAGTAGGTACCATGAAGCACTTACTCAGCTTTAGCAATGATTCACTCACGGCCCACCTTCTTTGATCTTTATTCCTGCACACTCTCTGCTCTCTCTATCCAGGTTATTTTGAAGCAAATTTCACACATTAAATTATTTGATCCATAAATACTACACAAGCTACGTAACTTTGGCTTAATTCAAACATGTTTGATTTCCAAACTTGTGCTCTAAGGTGTTTTCCCATAAACTGCCATCTTCAACATCCCTTTCCCTCCACATACTCAGGTGAAACTGCTGTCATCTCTTAATCCCACACATAGCAACTGCTGCACTAGTTGAGGGGAAAAGGGCAGCCATTAAGCAGTTTGTCGATTTAAGTAAAAACCTCTAACAATGGTGTGTTTTCATTTAGCAGTAGTTCTTTTGGAGCATTCTGACTGGGTCCACCACCACTATCGGATTTGGAGGAAGTTACAGCCTACAAATCGGGTTAACAAAAGCCTGATGACTTGGCTAATTTGATGACATGTCTGGAGATCACCTTAAAAACAAGATTTGTAAGAGACAGGACCAAAGGACTTTGTTTCCTTAGGAGCCCAGTGGGTATCTACTGACAGACATGGGCTATGGGGAAAGTATGAGAGAACATCCAGAGCTGTATAACTGGTATCAAGAAAAGACTTACTAATTTCAGCCTTCATACTATAATTCTCCATATAAACATATACATAGGCTTCCTTGTCTAATGTAACTGGATATAACTTTCTCTTGCTGGGTCTCAGTCCACAATCAGTCAAGTCAAGCTACACCCACATGTTCCAAGAAATAAAATCTGAACTATACCACATATTCAAACATAAAATCAGGGCTTAATATAATGCTACAGAAACACTCCTGTCTCCCTGGGGCTCACCATCTACTGGGAGATCTTAGGACACACAAAATGTTCAATGCCCTAAGACAGAGACAGACAGGTAGCATGGGAGTTGAAAGAGAGTTCCAACATGTAGATATATGTCAAGGACATTCAAAGTAGAGGCAACAACCTATGTCAAGGTTTAAATATGAGAAACCTTAAGGTATGCATAGGAAATAGCAAGCACCTTTGTTGTGAGTAAGCACAGAGTGTGGGAAAAAATAATAATGGTTGAGGTTCAAAGGTAAGATGAGACCAGATTAAAGATGGTAGTGAAACTTTAATACAAATGTGGATGGGTATAACTACTTTGGAAACTCTTACAACAGTCAAGGCAACATACGAACACTGAGCTAGGACAGTGGCTACATAACGAAAGAAAGGACAGGCAAAAGCGACAGTCTGCAAGAGCTGAGAAAACAAGCCTGTATTCAAACGATGGGAGAGGCAGTAAGAAAAAGGCTCTAAGTTAGGATGGGCTGTAGGGGGACACAGTTAATAGTCACAATGTAGGAACAAAGATGGTGATTTAATTTTGAACACTGTAAGTCTGAGCTGCTGGTAAGATGCTTCTGCAGTGCTAACTGGCAGTCAGTGGAACTAACACAGGTGGAAATTAGGACCAGAATGAAGTCTTATTTCCTTGTCTATCCTTTTTCTCTATGTATGCAACATGTCCCTGTGAGGCAGTCCTGTTTTGAGCTCATGGACACACTTCCACCCAACCTGTTTCTATATAAATTCCAAGACTCCCTCTCCTCTGCCCAGTATTTCCAGAAGACACAATAAATTGTCTGACTTATACATGGCATGGCTTTGGCTATACAGACAAAAACTGACACTGAGATTCCCAAAGGCCATGCCACCAGAAGATAAGCTCCTTACTCGACTAGAAGCACTATGAGAACAGCAACTTTGGTTGCATTCACTAGTGAATCCCCTGGTCCTCTAACAGTGCCTGGTACTCAAAAACTTGCTGAATGAATGAGAAGTCATGTGCGAGACCTACTACTCATTTTCAGTTAAGTCACACTGCTTCTGCTTTAGACAAAAATATCTTAATGAGCCTTACCACTTGGGCTCTGCAGCAGACTCACAGATTCCTGGAATTCTGGCACTTGTACAATTTCTTCCTCACTCATTCTCTCGCTGCTAGAATCTTCTACTATTGCTTCCTGTGAAGTCTCCTCTGTTTCCCAGTGTGGCGGTTCCTGGTGTCCAGTCTCAATACCCGCTCTTTCTGGCCTTAAGGGTGATGGCAGCTCTTCAAGGGTGTTAGTGGAAGGCGCAGATGGCCGTGAGTTAATCAGGGCGTCCATCTCCTTGTAGAATGCACAGGACTCCAGCACATGGCCATTTTTCACTTTGCGGTAGCTCTTCTGTAGGCTTTTGAACTTGGTCCGGCACTGTTCAGGTGTACGGAGGAAGCCACACTCACGCAGCTGTTCGGCCACGACCCCGTACAATTTGCTCTTCCGATGACAAGCTTGAAGTGCTTCATAAAAATGAGTCTCATGGAGGATATCAAGAAAAGTCTTGGTTTCTTCATAACCCCAGTGCACACCTGCCATTCAAAGGTAGAGGTGTCAAAGTCATAAGAAAAGGAGAAAGTAGCCTCTACATTACATACAAGACAAAATATAAAGGATAAGAAAACAATTATATTCACTGCAGCAGCAAGAACTATGGAATGACCTTAGCAAGAAGTGAGATGGTCTATATAAAAAAAGTCTGGATTTTACTGAAGGACATAAAAGAACTGAGGAAAAAACAGAGGGATGTTATGTTCATAGATAGGAAGATTCCAGCTGTACAGATTATCAATTCCCAAATGAATCTATTAAAGGAATCCCAATAGAAGCTTTTAACTGAAATTGGTAAGCTGAACTTAAAGTTTACTTGGAAGAGTAAGAGTGTAGGAATGGTCCCCAAATATGCCATTCCTATGGTGATTTAACCGAAAGGTCTAGTTATCTAGAAGTATCCTTTTGAAAATGGTTTAAGAGTACTGGACTGGGACACCCGATAAGAACTTTTTCTTCCAGAGTTCCTACCACTTCTTTAATCAGCTTTGTTTAAAGAGGAGAAATAAATCCAGAGCAGTTTTTGTTGCCACTGATTTCCCTACTTTGAGAGGTGAAATGATCTGCAAGACAAACAGACATTCTGTTTTCACAATAGAATCAAACTTTTCAGGGCACATCTGAACACAGTTGTTCAACAGGCTTTTTGCACATTCTGCAACCTGCAGTAGAAAAAGTCATTTCTATCCTCTCACTAGGTGGTCCTTCCCAGTCCTACTGCTGTACTCCCACACTACAGGTTACCTCAAGAGCCTCATCCTCATGTCTGCAGATTTCCAGAGGGCATCTTTTTCATCATATCTGTTTCTTTTCAGCAGGTTTTGCCCTAAGTAAGCTCCCAGTTCTCTTTTCCTGATTTATTTTCTCATTCTATCTAAGCATTTATCACTTTGTCATAAGCGAAAATAAAAAAGCATCACTAATAACAGCGATACCAGGCAAAGATTTTGGCATTTGCGACATGCTTTCACCTGTGTTTTTCCCACTTAACACTAATGACAAGCCTGTAGAGGAATTCTTAGTCCTGTTTATAGACGAGAAAACTGAAGCTTAAAGGGATTCTGTGATGTATCTACTGTCACACAGTATTAACTGGCAGTCTCCATGTTCGTATATTCAAGATGCACCTCCTACAAGAAACATAGGTTTTTTTTTTTAATATCTGACAATCTTTGCTTTTTAAGTTTATAATTAATACTCTATTTAGATTTACATCTACCATCCTATCTGCTTTTCATTTGACCCATTTATTTTATGCTCCTTTTTCACTCCTAGTCTTTTAGATTAATCAGCATTTTTTTTACACTTGTTACATTCTTTTATTGATTATTCTAGAAGACTGTTAACAATACATTCTTGACTTATTGTGATCTAATACAACTGACCAGTTTATACCAATTCCCAGATAATGTTAGGCCCTGAGGACTCTTTAACTCTATTTATCTTCTTTCCAGAAGGCCCCAGCTACTCAAAATCCATACTGAGCTCTAAAGTGAAAAATAAACCAAAAAGCAAAACCAAACAAACCTCACCACAGCCACTAAGTCTGTACTGGAGGACAAGAACCAGCAGCCCTGATCACAGGGTTACTTCCCATGACTCCCTGGGACACAGAGTACTTCCTAGGACTCCCTAGGTTTGGCTACTTCTTATCTACCCCCTTTTCCATAAGGAGTGGAACTTCCTACTAGAAAAGAAGCACAAGTCTTACCACTCAGGTTTTGAAACAAGACAGGAGCACCACGAATTTCAGATTTCCGGGTTAACCCCAAGCCCATTTTGCCACTGTCTGATTCCTCGGCTGCGCCTTTCTCCTCCACCAAATGCATCTGTTCTTTATTTCTGCTGATTCTTTTCAGTCTGGGGAGTGAGATCACCTCCTTTGGCTGATCGGAGGATGAAGCATAGGCTGTGGGATTCAGCAGAGCATCCATGTCCTCAAAGAAGGCACAGGGTTCTAGCACGTGGCCGTTTCTCACTTTTCGATAGCTCTTCTGGAGACTTTTGAACTTGGTGCGACACTGCTCTGGTGTTCGGAGGAAGCCACATTCCCGCAACCATTCAGCCACAGCACCGTACACCTGGCTGTTGCGAGGACAGGCCTGAAGTGTTTCATAAAAGCGAGATTCTCTCAGAATTGCAAGAAAGGTCTTAGTTTCCTCATAGCTCCAATGTACGCCTGCTATTTTTTCATCTTCTAAACCCCACTGCTGCTGCTCTCGCCACATTTTTCCTGCATTTCTTGTTGGGATCTGAGCACGGTGAACTAACTTTTCTTTGATGTATTTACTTCGGAGGATACTCCTCTTAGCTGAGGAATGAAGACCTACAGTCCGTGGATCCTTTCTCTGCTCCAACCGGGCCATCTTGTTTGAAGTAGATACTGAACTACCTAGAACAAGAGAAACATATTTCATGTTAGACAGAGAGGTCATTTCTGCATGCCACAGTATTCCTCTGAGCCTGCTGTCCTGGACTACTTACTCACAGATGTCCTTTATAGGTCTTGCTCAACTGACCTTTCTCCTAAAGTCTTCTCTACCATGCTAGTACATAATGTAGTTACCATTTACATGACTTCTTTGGTCCAGTGTCATCTGATAACTTACACATTACTTTACTTTCCATGTATAGACCACTTACTTTCCTAGCTAGTCTGGGAACCCTTTGAGGGGAAGAACTATGTACTATTATCTTTGATTTTCTCTTAGTACCTAGCACAGTGTTAGGTTCAGGGTATGCTCAGAATCAATACTTATTTATAAAATTCAGTTTGCCTGTATCTGCGCCCCATGACTCCCCAACCCCTGCCCACAGGTACACACAAACACAGAGGATGTAAGAGATGAGAAGTCAAGAATTCTTGGAGATATTCTGGCATAATGAAGAGATTTGAGAACAGACAAGTAAATTGAGAGTTCATTCATTTACAACACTGCAGTGACCAACACATCTCAAATGTGAACTCTAGCGCTATTACTCAGTCAACTTTTTGACCATGGGATCCCTCTGAGCCTTAATTTCCTGGGGCATGATACCATGGACTCAGGGAGATACTGAGAAGATTAAATAAATGATCACCTGTCAAATGTCCAATGTCCAGTAAATATGCAACAAAATAGTTTTCCTCCCCAGACAACATACACAGAAGCATCAGGGAATTCTCCTAGAGAAGCCAACTCAAGTAAAACTTCCTCAAAGAACACTGGAGATAGAGATTTGTTCTTATTTTTACGTGAGAGAAACAGGTGTGGGGACCATGGGAAGGCAGGCTCAGATATCTACAAAGACCAAGCAGACAATATAATTGAGTGATGAGGCCAGAGTGGGGAACCTGGGCAGTTCACCATAAGCCCTTTATTTCGCTCTGGCCACCTACTGCTAAGGGGTAGTGTAGCCCATAGTAGCTGACTTTAGATGGTTCAAGAGATACTGGATACTGGAAATCCAGCTTTATAAACTGATTTTAAATTAAAACACCGTGCAGGCCAAAATAGGTATACAAGCCAGATTCAGTTCATGAGCCCTTAGTTTGCAATCTAATACGAAAGCTAGGAAAGTTGTCCCTGACCTCATGCCATTAATTATGTGAAATGAAGAGATTGTGCTAAATGTGAATTCTCAAAGCATGGTCCCTAGCTCACGAGTGTCAGAGTTCCCTAAGAACACTAACTCAGCAATTTACTAGGTTTGGATGCTACGGGATCCAGGAGTCTGATTTTCGCATAGATGGGCAGGTGGTTGGAATGTGTGCTGTTTCGGGGAAGGGTGCTTGTTATTGGTGTGCCATCAGTATCACCTTAAGTTGGTCATTTCTTCAATTGCTTTAATTCCTTTCTAATCATAAAGAACGGTTGGTTTATCTTCAATCTATTCAGCTTGATGCAGTCCATTTTATAATCCCTGTATATTAATTTCTACAAAGACCACTCACTATCCAATAGCATTTTCTCCAGTGACAGAGATGTTCTATAATTGCGCTGTCCAACGTTTTTGTTGTTAGACGCCACTGAGTCAGTTTCGACTCACAGTGGCCCTATGCACAGCCTATGCACAACAGAGCAAAACACTGCCTGGTCCTGTGCCATGCTCACAATTGTTGTTATGCTTGAGCCCACTGCTGTACTCACTATGTCAATCATCTTGTTGAGGGTCTGCCTCTCTTTTGCTGGCCTTCCAATACAGCTATTAAATACTTAAAACCTAGCTACTCTCACTGAAGAAATGAATTTTTAGTTTTATTAATTTAATAAATTTAAATATCTACAGTGTCCAGAAGCCCTGATGGTGAGTGGCTAACAGCCCAGCTGCTAACCAAAAGGTTGACAGTTTCAATCTACTAGATGCTCCTTACTGCTAGGACAGAGCAGAACTGTTCTACTTTGTCCTACAAGGTTGCTATGTGTCAGAATGGACTCACTGGCAATGGGTTTGGTTTGGCTTTTGGATAGGCAGCTGGTAGCTATCCATCTGTACAGTATGTAGTGTGCACAGTATCTACAGTGTATGCCTACAGGCTAATACAGACCATTTTTGGCCTAAAATTTAATTTGTAAGTCAAACTGACATGTTGCGCACATATGAATCATACTTATGCCTACTATTAAAGCAAATGGAGACATAATCCTCCAAAAATCTGTTTGTACAGACTGACACTTAAATGGCCTATGTCATGCCATTTACTTATTTACAACACACTACCAAAGTCACTGTATTCACACTACTTTTTTCCTTCCATTTATATGATTTCCATTCATCCTAGCAACATTCATTGCACACCTTCCATGGGTCAGGAACCACGGCAGGTGATGAGGTTACACAGTTAAACAAAAACAAACCCCCAAAGAACTCTGGGACTTAATGGAGCTTTCAGTCTAGTGGCTGTACATTTTGACTCTTAAATAATGTAAATATGACAGTTACATATGATGCTGTTCCAGTTTTTTTCCATTCACTAAATTGTATACATCTATGCGTACATGTATATATGGAAACCCTGGCAGCATAGTGGTTGAGTACTACGTCTGCTAACCAGACGGCTGGCAGTTCAAATCTGCCAGGTGCTCCTTGGAAACTCTATGGGGCAGTCTTACTCCGTCCTATAGGATTGTTATGAGTCAGAATCGATTCGATGGCACTGGGTTTATTTCTTTTGGTTTGTATGTATACATGTTTTTCTTAATTGAAAAGAACTAAAATTAATTGGAAAGAATTGGAAAGATGGGTGAAGTAAGAGGAGATGAATAAGCAGCTACACCAGACAATCCATAAAAGTCCTCTTAAGTGCTAACACTTAGAACTATTTTACCATCAGTAGACATGAACATATTAGAAATTTAAGCTTTGATTTGAAAAGAAAAAGAATACTCACCGAAGGAGACCATGTTCCCAACATTCTCCTTCCTGATCTCCCGGTAGAGGTCTCTGTGAGCGGGAATCTGATGCACACTCTTTTTATAGGTGAAACCTTTTGCCATGTGGGTATACTTCACTGGCCCCTGTAACAACACTAATAACAATGACTGCCAAGATAACTGCATGGATATTCTAAGGATGAATGATCATGAGTGAAACACAAATGAGCCATAAGGACTAGTTGCAATCAAGGAACCAAGTGTATATTATGTGTCACAACAGAAATGATCATCAAATAGCTCCATTACTCAGAAGGCTAGTCCCAATTTGGCCTGGAAAAAATTAAGGGGATGAGGAGTCCCTTGGAGGAAGTACAAAAGTTTGGGTAGTGTGAAGGCACAGGAAATCAATGGGACTGAACACTCCAGGAAGGTCAGAGGGAACAGTTACAATTTACCTGGGATCCAACAGAAAGGCATGTGGTTGTCACTTCCTGGTTTCCAGTGTTCCACTCATCAGTAGGGGCAGGAGCCCAGGAAGAAGGCTGAGCTACACAAAGAGACAGAGACAATTAGTGTCCTGGCATCGGTCCTTTCATTCATGCTGCTTCTCCTCTTAAGTAAATGAACATGTGGAAACAACCAACAAACACAAATCAATCCTTTTCTCAGTGCATCAGAACAATCCCCAAACCGCAGTACCCTAAACCAAGGCTCCCAAACTCAAACGCTTCCAGGAGTAAGCAAGTAAGGTATATGATGAAAGGGGCCAGGGGGAGACTATGGAGAACCTGAGATTGTATGTCACTGAAAGCACACAGCCAATGCTTGCTCCAGCTGATGCTCTGGTGTGAGACTATGGCCCAGGTACAGCCAGAGCTCCCAACTTTTCAAGAAAAGCAAGAAATTTGGACTTCTGTATAAAATCTCAAAATCTTCAACTTTGGAAACTGAATAAATTAGAAGAATAAAAACTCTTTACAGGCGAACCAAAACAAGCCTGACTTGGCATGTGGGCTATCAGTTTGTGTAAGTAAATGCCCTATAAATGAATATTGCCCTAAAGGACTTTGCATACACAGTACTGGACACCACAAGCAAATACACTCCTCTAGAGAGGCAACCTGGCTAGCACAAATGGTTAAGGTCTCCATTAGTAACCGAAAGGTTGGTGGTTCAAATCTATCAACAGTTACTCTGGAAGTAAGGCCTGGTGATCTACTTCCAAAAGGTCACAGCCTTGAAAATCCTGTGGAGTAGCTCTACTCTGCACATATGGGGTCGCCACGAGGTGAAATCAACTTGATGGCAACTAACAACAAGTAGGGTACAAGAAAGATAGACAAACTTACGTATGTATAATGCAACTTGTAGTTTAACTTCTATTACGGAACTTACCATCTGGGATAAACTTCAAAAGTAAATTTTACTTCTGGTCAAGAACTCGACAGTTGTCTCCATGATGTTCCACAAAAACAAACTGAATTGCCACCTTGCTTATACGGCAAGCATGGCTGAAATCATGTCTTCCTTGAGAATGAAATCCTGTCTAAGCTATCTGTTCCTTAAAGTTTTCATTCTTGTCACTCCCAGTAAGTACCTTGACAGAACCAACTTTTCCATTTTAAGAAACACTACAGTGGGTTATTTATTAGACTAAGTGTATTAGCTAGAGCATCTGACGGCTTCTAATCCACGTGTGTCTGACAGCTTTAATGCTGATGAACACACACTGACTGGTCAATTCACAAACCATGAATCTCTGCAATGAATTCTATCACAACATAATTTTGCAGAAGGTAAAAAGATGGGGTACAGGGTACAGCAGTAATGACTCTTGCTCCTCAATGAAAGACTGTCTAACTTTTAGGTTTAAAAGTAACTGTTCCATCATAGAAGAAAAGAAATTCACATTTACTGACACTAGTAGAGGAGCCCTGGTGGCAGAGTGGTTAAGTGTTCAGCTGCCAACAGAAGGATCAGTGGTCAGGACTCACCAGAGGCTCCACAGGAGAAAGATATGGCAGTGTACTTTTGTGAAGATTTACAGCTGTGGAAAGCCACAGGGCAATTCTACTGTGTCCTATGGGGTACTATGAGTTGAAATCAACTCAAGAGCAATGGGTTTGGGTTTTCTGACATTATGCACTGGTGCTTTTTCAGTACCTCATTGACTCTAACAACACTTTTAAAGATCAGAAATGGAAACTTTGAGAAGTTAAACAACCTGGCCTAAGTCACACAGATAAAAAAATGGCAGGGCTATGTTTGAACCCAGGTTTGTCTGCATTAAAACCGTAATCCCTTACCCTTTACTCGTTTATGCTTCTTGTTTGTTATTTGGCCAAGATCACATAGCTAGACAGTGGGAGACTAGCTATAAACCCAAGTCTTTTGGCTGCAGGTCTAATGATCTTTCCATTCCTCTACGTCTGGTGTTACACCTTAGGGGACAAAGAGATTACTGCAGGCTGGGAAGGACAGGGTGTTTATTTCCTTGTAGTCGACTTGCTTCATTACTGTCTAGGGAAGCTGTGAACCTTAGTGGTCCTTTTCAATGAAGCCTTATTATTTAGCCCTCTCACAGGCTGCTTCTGTGATGCCCCAACTTGTTAGTCAACTTTTGAAAATACATGTCTTGTTCCCCTTTCCAACAGTTCCTCTCATGATTTATACTCAAAACCAAACCCACTGCTGTTGAGTCGATTCTGACTCATAACAACTCTACAGGGCAGAGTAGAACTGCTCTACAGAACTTCCAAGCAGTGTCTGGTGAATTCCAACTGCCAACTTTTTGGTTAGCAGACATAGCACTTAACTACTACATCACCAGGGTTTCCCAAGTTGTTTACAGTCACCCAAAAACTTATATGCAAACACACATGATCAATCTAAGAAAATGCAGGCTCACTGTATAAAGGGGATTTGTATATAACATTACCCTACAAGACTTCAAGATCAGCCTGAACAACTGAAGTTTTCCCATCTTTAAGATCTTTTTTTGTGTTGCACATTTCCCCACTCTTGAAAATAGATAAGTCTTTCTCTGTAAATACTTGATCTATTTTCAAATACATATTGAGAGATCCCTATTCTGAGCAAGTCACAGTGTTAGGTATGCAAAATAAATCTGCCATGGTCTCTGCACTGGGCATGATCTGGGCTCTTCTTACCATTCTTGGGAAAGGGCTGATGCTCTGTTTTCCGGTTCAGCTGTTCCTTGTGGTTAGAGTAGAGGCTTTCAGCTTCCTCCAGGGACACCACCCTGGGCTGTGTCTCCACCTGTTCTGGCTGAAACTCTGTCACCTCCCAAGCTGCTACAAGTGAAGACTGGTTCTGTGAGTACACAGGACTGCTGACCTAGGAAGTAAGTCCAATACCATAACAGAAAGAGAGAAGAAAACAGGTTGAGATCAGGGCCAAATTCCTCCAAGAAACCTATCAGAGAAGAGCAGAAAATGTGAGAAAGGATGGGGTCACTGCATTACCAGCAATGTCCTGAGGTATGGGCAGAAGAGGAGACGACTTTTCCTAATAAAGAAGAAATATACGATACAGAGAAAATCTGTCAGACTCTCCTGGTTAGTAGAATAGACATCACTTGAGCCCTTGCATCATTAGGTCCACAGAAGAGTAAAAGTCAGAATATAAATAAACTCACTAGTGAACCGAAAATTTATGAAATTAGTGCTTACTTAAGTCATCCTTTAGGGTCGCTATGAGTTGCAATCAACTCGATGGCAACAGGTTTTCGGTGTTAGGACATCTAGTATCTAACCTTGACCAATACAGCAATCCGATGACAGATCTTTACAGAATGCAAATCCTGTGCAATGAGAAGCTGCAAATCTTTCTAATGATGCAACGCTTCCATAAGGTTAATAAAAAGGATATTCAAAAACAACTAGAAAAGCATGCAAAGCCACTGATAAACGAGGATTGGGCAGCTAAAGCATAGAAGAGTGACAAGGATGGTTACAAGAGTGATAAGAATGGTGTCACTGATACACACTTCAGAAAACAAGCTGACTAGAACATTAAGGAATTCGGAGGGCTCTGGGATAACAGATAAAGTCCTTACTCTCTTTGACAGAGGGGGCAAAAGTCTTTAGAACTGACTCACAAAAATCAAACCCTGTGAAACAACTAACTGTACTGTTTCTCATCAAATTTTGCCAGAAGCACGTCAAAGGATTTAAAACAACTACTTACATGTGTAAGCATTTCATTTTAGTTGCAAAATAATATTTCAACCAAGCCACCGGCTTTTCCCCCCTCTATTTAACATGAGGAAACCCTGGTGGCATATTGGTTAGTTAAGTGCTATGACTGCTAACCAAAAGGTCGGCAGTTGAAACCCACCAGGTGCTCTTGGGACTGTGGAGCAGTCCTGCTCTGTCCTGTAGGGTCACCATGAGCGGGAATCGACTTGACGGCACTGGGTTTTTTGTTTGTATTTAACGTGAAATTTTGGTTCCCATTTTCAGTGTATTCACTTTCAACCTGTCGCCACCGAGGGAATTCAAACCCACTGTGACCCTACAGGGCAGAGCAGAACCGCTCCACAGCGTTGTCAAGGAGCAGTTCGTGGATGCGGACCGTCCGCCTTTTGGTTAGCAGCTCTAGGCACTGTACCATCAAGGCTCCAGATTTACTTTGAATTTCTGTTTATTAGAATCACTTAACATTCACGACGAGCACTTCCAGGAATACTTCCTTGCCCCCTGCTTTTCCCACTCCCTGCTTTCTAAGCACAAACATGTGGGAAATCCTCTCTCACCTGGTGCTGTCTTAGTCTTCCAGTCTCTTTCTCCAAATGTACCACCAGGGCCACCGCCTCCTCTCCGCTCTCCGGACACTGCTTCTGTGCCCATGCCTGAATCTTCTCCGGTAAAATGGTAAGAAACTGCTCAATCACCAGCAGTTCAAGGATTTGCTCCTTGGAACGCATTTCTGGCTTCAGCCACCGGCAGCAAAGTTCCCAGAGTTTACTGAAAGCCTCATGAGGTCCGGTCACATCCTCGTAACAGAACTGCCTGAAGCATTTGCGAAAGGTCTCAGACTCGGAGCTACCTAATCCTTCTTCCATAATGTTCCCCGACGCCCACTCGGGGTCTTTTTCCATCTTCATTATTAGGCACTCCTCAACCTCCAGGGGCGCGTCGACCCGAGGGTCCAGCGGGGCAGCCATGCTTAAACCACAGGTTCAACGTCACGTCTTTCTCCAAGAGCTCCCGGCTGAACGTTCTTGGAAGTGTGAGAAGGCAGGGCGGCAAGAACCGGCACTGTCAGCAGAAACAGGGTACTCCTGGCTGATTAATTACGTCTATTCTAGGCCCTTGAAAACAGGACCGTGTATCCTAAGGTCCAGAAACCCGACCTCTTCTCCAGACAAGACGTTCCCGACACTGTGGTGCTCCGGGATGCATCCTCTTTGTAGTGCAATGTCGGAAACAGAGAGGACCGAGAACTGCGGGAAAAACCAAAGAAACTGAGGAACGGAGGGGCGGGAGCAGACAGCTCGCCAGAGAGGGGGTGTGTCATCTACCCCGGCTTGGGCTCCGGGGGCGAGGCCCTGGGTGGGTGGGGCTGGCTGGTCAAGCCCCGCCCGGCCACGGATGCCGGGTTGGGTCGTGGCGGTGCGCCCAGGCCGCTGCCGCGGGCCGGGGGCGAGGAGCGGTGTCCAAGACTGGCGCCGGGCTCTTCGGGGCCCACGACGGCCCGGGCCGTCCACAGGAAGCCTCCGTGCGCTGGAGAGAGGAGCGAAGCTGGCCGCCCTTGAGGGGAGAGAAGCCGGAGGACGAAGATCGGCCTTGCAGGGGGCGGCTATCAGCTCTCCGCGCTCAGCCTCGTCCACTGGGTCCGCAGAGTGCGCGGGGGGCGCTGGGAGCCATGGCCACGCATGCGCCTTCCGCGGCCACGCGCTGAGGGTTTGCATGGGAGGCTTCCTTGAGGGCGAGGGGCTCGAGGGGGGCGGGGGGCTGCGCGGTGGACTCTCGCGAGAGCGCGCAGCGAAATGACTTGGCACTGAGGTACTTTAGAATGTGGAGGGACGTCGCGGGAGGCTAGTAGACATTTAACCAGAGACACTGAAAGAGTACAAGAAAGGGGGAGTGGAAGTCGTTCCTCAGCTGGGGAATCTGGGAAGCGGCGACTTCTGAGGTGGAGGTGCATTCCAGGCGAGGAAGCACAAAGTCCTGTCTGTAGCGGAAGCAGCACTTGGGGAGTTGGGACTCCTTTCCTGGCGGAGTGACAAGGCGGAGGGATCGTGTATTTGTAGAATGAACGATCTGAGGGTTTTAAGCTGGCTGGGCACCCACTACGAAACATCCTTTCCCTGGAGGAAGGACCTGGGGCTGAGGGGCAAGCCCTGTCCCGCGACCGGGGAGCGGCGCAAAGCCTGTTTCGCTTCTGGAGGTTTCAGTTTACCCCGGGCTTGGAGAGGCTGGTGTAACCAGATGCAGTATGAGGGGAATCTGTGGCTGAGTCCATCAGAACATACCCTACGGGTCTCTAGCCACTGTAAATCTAGGTGCGAATTTCCTGAGAAATATGTTCATTATTCATTTCTTCAGCCAGTGTTTATTAAGCATCTACACTGCATATGCTGGGAAATCCTGGTGGTGTAGTGGTTAAGTGCAGTGACTGCTAACCAAAAGGTTGGCTGTTTAACTCTGCCGCGTGCTCTTTGGAAACTGTGGAGCAGTTCTACTCTGTCCTGTTGGGTCGCTACGAGTCTGAATCGAGTCAACAGCAGTGGCTTTTTAAGTATGCTTGATTTATTAAGTCTTGTAGGCACTGTTTTAAGCACTTGACAGCAGTAAGCCAAGCAAAAATCTCTGTCCTAGGGCGCAGATACTTGCCATGAAGTCGATTCTGACTCGTAACAACCCTACAGGACAGAGTAGAACTGCCCTATAGAGTGGATTTAAACTGCCAACTGTTTGGTCAGCAGATATAGCACTTGATCACTTTGCCACCATAGTTTCCAGGGAGGAGATAGTCTTGGAAAATAGAATTCAGCAACTTTTCTTTCTCAAGCAGGGGTGGCGGGGCGTGGGGTAGAGAGATAGGGAGAGGAGGGGAACCCGTTGCGCTCCAGTGGATTCCAACTCATAATGACCTTATAAAATAGTAGAATGGTCCCCTGGAGTTTCCAAGAGCCCCTGGTGGATTTGAGCAGACAGCCTCTTGACTATCAGTTGTAGCAATTAATCGTTAAAACACCACTACACTTAGCTAAAACTTGTGCAAGTTCTGGCAGTCCAGAAGCTGTGAAGAGTACTGTGTACATAACAGACGTTAGATGAGGGAGGCTCAGAGAGGATATATTGGGCAGCTCGTATAAAGTTACTCCAAAGTCTACACGGCTTTTCTCCCTTTCTCAAAAGTATTTATTGAACACCTACTTTGTGCCAGACATCATAGGTAATGGGTTAGTGGTGGTGAGCAAAACTAAAATCCCATACTGTTGTTTTCAGACTAAGGCTCAAGCATAAAAGTGATTGTGGACATAGCATAGGACTTGTATTTCATTCTGTTGTTCATAGAATGGCTGTGGTCACAGTATCTAACAACAACAGTGTACAGTTGTAACTTCAGCACATGCTACAAAGAAGAGGAAGGCATCACTGAGAGCCTATGGTTATTAGAGGTATTTGATCCAGTCAAGAGGACTGGAATGTTTCTTTGAAGAAGTAATGATAAGGATGACGTCGAAAGGAGGATACTCTTTGCTAATTAGGCAAAGCTTAATCTTCATACAGAAAACATCTTTAGGTGATATAATTTCCTCCATTTCAGGGTTGAGGGCATTGAGACTTCAGCAAGGGGCAGTAATTGTCCAAGATTACTTCAGGTTAAGTGACAACCCTGGATTCATGTTCACGTAAGAATAGTCTTTTATATGTTCCTTGGGCATTTGATGGAGCCCTGGTGGTGCAGTGATTAAAGCCTGGCGGCTAACCAAAAGGTTGGCAGTTGAATCTACCAGCTGCTCCTTGGAAACCCTATGGAGTAGTTCCGCTCTGTCGTTTAGGGTTTTTTAGGGGGAGCATTTGGTGGTTTTAGGAGAGGCAAGAATCACAAGCATTAGAGAGGACATCAGAGAGCAGGAGTCACAAACTTGAAAACCTGTGGGGTTCAGGTGGGTAATATAAATAAATGGAATAATCAGGGTGTAACAGTAGGGAATGGTGAGGAGTGTGGAGAACTGTAGGGCATATTTCCTGTCTAAGGGACACAGTCATTATCACCTGCCGTTTTTGCCAGGCAAGAATATGTTTTCAAAGCTTGCTGGATCTTTTGATTTTTTTAAAGGCACTAGAAAACAATCTTCTTAGGTGAAAATGCTACACTTTTAAATAACTGGCAAATACATTTTTTTGTCTGTCTCCTGACTAGAATGTTAGCCTGGTGAAACAGAAAGCTTTTCACCACCATGTGCCAGGTGTGTAGAACAGCATTGCACACATAGTAGGCACTCAAACATCCTTATCTGCTGTCCATATTCCACCACCAATTCTTTGCATGTGTGCACTGTTTCATAGTTTCTGAAGTACTTTTTCATTCACTTTATCCATCAACCTGTGTTGGCTCCTCACTTTTTTCCTGATATGGCTATTACATAAATAGCCCTCAGTAGAGCCCCTCAGGGAAATATTTAGGTGTGCCTTTGTTTTGTATCTTTCCGGCTCTTCACACTTTAGTTTCCCTCCACTTAGATATACCTGCTTTGTACCTTGGTTGCCTTTAGTTATCTAGATCATCATACATTTAATAGCATGCTTTTTGTTGTTATTTTAGTGCTGACCTAGAATTCGATAGTATTTTCCTTGGCTCTACTACTACAACCATACAACCTATCGCTATGCTGAACCCTATGCTACAACTTCATGTTTCCCCCAGCTGCTTCTTGACAAGGAAAGTGTAGGAAAAAGCATCAGTTCTTAGAAATTACTTTCCTGGGAGCATGCACCACATGCTTGGTGACTTACTACCTGGATGGAGACCTGATCTGCATCCATATAAGAAGAGTGAATACACTCCTGGGCTCATATATGTAATAACAGCTCTAATAAGAGTTTCAAAGACATGAATAACCGGACTGGCACATATGACCCGCTTATTTGGATATTTGAAAACAAAAAAAAAGTGAGAAACTAGAACACAGTAAACAATCACTAAGTAGAATAACTTACTAATGCTTTGGAGACAACAGTCATTATCAGATGACTTAAAGAGGCCAACCATGATGGCTTCAGAAAGCTCCCAAAACAAAGAATCAAGAAAATTTCCAGACAAAGAGAACCTTTTGTAATTATCAGAGGTAGAATACAAAAACTTAATATTTACAATTCTTCAAGAGATCAGGAAGGAGATGACACAAAATGTTCTCCAGTGTTCTCTACTGAGCACAGTGACAAATTGAACAGACTGGAAGAAAGCATGCAGAGACAGGAAACAAAATCAGAAGGTTAATGATAAAATTACAGAATTAACTCAATAGAAAGTGAAAGGAGCAGCACTGAGAGAATAGAATGCTAAACTAGTGAGACTGGAGATAAAGTGCATGACACTGACATGTTTGAGGAAAAGTCAGATAAAAGAATTATGTGGAACTCTATCAACAGGAATAATTTGTGAGTCACTGAAGTACCAGAATGGGGGAAGACAGAAAATGCATAGATAGTTATTGAAAATTTGTTGACAGAATACTTCCTGATTGTGAAAGATGGAAAGAGGGGAGAAAATCTATCTAAGATGCTCATCAAACTCCACACAAGGTAGATCCCAAAAGAAAGACATCAAGACATTTAATCAAACTTGTGAAAACTAAAGATGAGATACTTTCAAAAGTGGCTAGGGATAAATGAAAAGTAGTTTATAAAGAAGAATCAGCAAGACTAAGTTTGGACTAATCAGCAGAAACCATGTAGGTAATAAGGCAATAGGATGACATATACAAAGCCTTGAAGGACAAAAATTGCCAGCCAAGAATTATATATCCAGCAAAAGTGTCTATCAGATATGATGATGAAATCAGGATATTTCCAGATAAATAGAAATTTAGGGAATTTGCAAAAACTACACAAAAATTACAAGAATTACTAAAGGGAGTCCTTCAGTTAAAAAAATCAGTAACAGCAGAGAACAACTCAAGACTAGAATATGGAACAGAGCAACCAGATACCAACCAACCAGAAATCACAAAAATAAAAGGCAAAACACCAAAAATAGAGAAACATGTCATAAAAGATGACAATATTACAGCAAGAGGGACTTTAAAAATGTGGTCATAGATATTTCATATGGAGTGGAAGTCAAGGTGATACAAAGAAATTAAAGACTGGTTTACATTTAGAAAAATGGGTAGATATTAACCATATAGGAAATTAACAGTCCTGCACATCAAAATAACTTGAAAACAAGAAGTCTCAACAAATAGAAAACCAACAACAATGATGAAAACACATAAATTAACTGTCCTGAGACTTCTCACTCCTGGAGAAGATCATCCCTGGGCATTTGAACTTTTTAGTACATCATGTGATTCTGAGAAAGACAGAATCTTAAGTCTTCATGGGGCAACCTACTTAAAGCTCCTTTTGGAGTGTAAGGCACTAGGAATTTTCCTTTGTTATCTCTTAAGCAGGCTCATAAGAGCTTCAAGAATTATCACTTTTTTGGTGACTTCTCATTAACCTATTTGTTTATTTAACACACCAGTTGCTGCTGAGTCCATTCCACCTCCTGATAAGCGTACGTGTTGCAGAGTGGAGCTGCACCCCATAGGCTTCTCAGGGTTGTGTCCTTTTGGAAGTGGATTGCCAGGCATTTCCTCCAAGAATCATCTGGGTGGTTTCAGACTGCCAAACTTTCAATTAATAGTTGAGTGCTTAACTGTTCTTGCAAGCCAGGAGCAGTTACATACATATGTATGAAAAATTTCAATTGTACATATATATACACACACCTACATATATATATGGAAAATTTCAAACATACAAACTCTTAGCCTTGTTAAATTAACAATTCAGTGGCCAACCTTTTATTCCCTATACCCTATACCTCTGCCCATTTCCCTGATCATTTAAATATTTTATTGTGTTTCAGTGAAGGCTTACATGGAAGTTTAGGTTCCGACACCATAATTTCTACATAAGTTGTTTAGTTACATTGGTTACATTGATCCTAGATTATTTTGAAGCAAATACCAGAATCATATTATTTTACTTTCAGTTACCAGAACGTGTCACCAAAAGTCAGGGACTACTATTTTAAACATAAGCTTAATATCATCATAAACTCTCCTCAGTAACACCAACAATTCTCTAATACCATCTTTTAAAAGCAGCATTATTTATTTGAAGGATATTTTGTAAAGGCAAAAACAGTTTTGGCTGCTGGGCTGGTAGAAAGAACAGATGTTTCACATTTTTAGGTGTTTACATTTAGTTCAGCATGAAAATATTGGTGTTTTGGAACAGAAGAGCAGATTGTCAAAAAAAACGGTGACTCAGTACAAGTCACTGAGTGAAGCAGGTCATGCTACTGAGAAACTTCTTGGAGGAAATGGTTACTTTCTGAAGATCTCCATCCTCTGGATTTTCCCAGTCAGAAGTACTGTCTTCCCATGGTCCCCATGGGAACACTCACACCAGGCTTTCCTTGGTGGTGCATCTGTTAACATAGCTGCTATTTACTTGGCTGCCTCAGAGTACAAGAAATCACTGGTGATTGAGAGATTTAAGTGCTACACCTGCCAATGAAAAGGCTGGTAGTTTGAATCCACCAGGCACTCCTTGGATACTTTATGAGGCACTTCTACTCTGTCTTACAGCATTGTTGTGAGTCAGAATCAACTGAGAGCAGTGAGTTTGGATTGGTTTTCAGAGTAGTGATCTTTCACACTTGCATTCCTCTGTCCATGGTGCTGATCTCACCTGCACTTTGGCCAGCAACTAAAAAAAAACCAAACCCCTTGTCTTCAAGTCAGATCCGACTCAGTGACCCTAGAGGTCAGAATAGAACTGCACCATGGAGTTTCCAAGGAGGACCTGGTGTGTTTGAACTGCTGATCTTTTAGTTAGCAGATGTAGCACTTAGCCACTATGCTACCAGGGTTTCTGGGCCAGCAACTACAAGACACTATCATTTGCTTTTTGGTCAGAGGGATTTAATGTAGGGTTGTAATAAAAGTGAACATTAAATATACTTAAATAGTTCCAGGAAGTGAGATATATGCCTATGCCAAGTTAAAAAATTCCAAACTGGATAATTTCATAGCAATGCCAACCACATTTCATTTGTTTTATCTCCTGAATATCCAATTTCTTAAAAAATCGAAAAGTGGAATTGAAAAAAGTTAGTTGTGTGTTGAAGTGTCTATTGCATAAATAATCATATTTTCAAGTGTAATTTAGTAACAAAGCTGTAAGTAATTGAAGTAATTTCCTGTTTCACAAATTAAAAATATCTAATCCTGTTGGTTCACTAGTAATGGTCAGATAGCTAACAGAGTATCAGCCATTAAAATGTTTCAGTTCTTTTAACTCCACTGAGTAATAAAATAATAAAAAATTCTTAACTATTCATATGTATATATCAGTAACCTGTTGCTGTCGAGTTGATTCCAACTCTTAGCAAACTGCCCCATCGGGTTTCCAAGGAGACGTCGGTGTATTCCAACTGCTGACATTTTGGTTAGTGGCCCTCTTAACCACTGCACCACCAGAGTTCTGATACATGCGTATATAGTGGTCAAATAATTGTTCACTACATACCTCTCTATGAGGCACTATGCACAGTGGTGGTGGGATAGATAGATAAGACATAACCCCTTTACTCAAAGTTGAGTGTGTCAGGAAGTTAGTGTGGGAAAAGGAGATGGGAAGATATGCTAACAGTTTAGAGAGAGAGTATGGAAGGTCTCATGTCATGCTAGGGAATTTAGGCTTTATGATGGAACTTGTATTATGCTTATTGTTATAGGAAAGTGAGAGCATCACTATGTCTCTGGGAGAAAGCATTCTCTTCTGAATAATCTCTTGGGCTATAGCTTCCCTAGAAATGTGCCAAGAGAGGCTTTGAAACAGATAGAGCTTTAAATAAGATTATTTCTGGAGTCTATTAATATATTTATCCATTCATTCAGCACATATATAGAGAGACCTAATTATGTTTCACATTGAGCATTGAGAACTGAAGACAACAGTGGTAGTGAAAGGCAGACATGATTCATATCTTAAGGGAACTTACACTTCAGAGTAGATTGGAGAAGTAAACAAATAATAAGTAAATACATAAATTAACAACATAATTTAAGGCTGTTGTAAATGCTAAGAAGGAAATAGAAAGGGGAGTGGGAGAACCAGAATAAATCATAGAGGTAAGCAAGGGCTAGACTATGTAGAAAGAGTCTTGGAGGCTATGGTCAGTTATTTATAATTGTTTCTGAAAATTGGCATTTAAGGATTTTAAGTTAGTGAGTAACATAGTCTGATGTATATTCTAATAAACCTAGTCTGGATGATTCTGAGAGTAGATTGGAAGGTGGCAAGATGTTATGGATTGGATTGTGCTCCTGCCTCCCATCTCAGTCAACTAGTGCTACTATAACAGAAATACCATATAGATAGCTTTAGTGAAGAACAATTTATTTCTTCACAGTAAACTAGGCTGAGTCCAAATTCAGATCAGTTTCCTCCAGATGAGGAGTTTCTTCATGCAGGGGCCCTGGGTCCAAAGGATGCACTCTACTCCTGACACTGCTTTTTTGTTAGCATGGGGTTTCCAACTCTATCTGCACACTTCTTTCTTTTAATCCCAAGAGATTGCCTCAAGGCACAATACAATCCATAGGTTGAGTCCAGCTTCACTAACAGAACTGTCACACATCCTCGCTCATTAACATCATAGAGGGAGGTATAGAAAAATCACACAATACTGGGGATCATGGTCCAGCCAAATTGATATATGTTTTTGGGGGGAGACACAATTCATTCTATGACACCCCTAGAAATGAATAGTCTATGATTCCCAGTATTGTGTGATTTGGCTGCTGTTTTATCATCTCATGTCATTTTCCTATGTGTTTTAAATCCTAGCTTTGTGATCTTAGTGAAGTGGGATTATCAGTAGTATGTTAATAAAACGGGACATAGTCTACAAGATTAGATTGTATTTTAAGTCAATCTAATTTGAGATATAAAAGAGAGAAGCAAGCAGAGAGACTAGGAGTACCAAGAAAGCAATGCCGGGAGCAGAGTACATTCTTTGGACCTGAGGTTTCTGTGCTGTGAAGCTCCTCAGCTGGGGGTGATTGATGATGAAGACCTTCCCTGGGAACCAACAAAGAGAGAAAGACTTTCCCTAGAGATGGCCCCCCGAATTTGGACTTCTAGCCTCTTAAACTGAGAGAGAATAAATTTATCTTTGTTAAATATATCCACTTGTGGAATTTCTGTTATAGCAGTGCTAGAGGTCTGTGGCTTTCTGGCAAAAGATGATGATGGTTTAGACTAGGAAGTGACAATATATGTACAAAGGAGTGGTGTTTTCTATATATGTTTATTGTAGAAGTGTCAGGATTTGTTAATAGCTTGGTTATGGAACGTAAGAGAAAGGAGGAATCAAAGATGGCTCTTAAGTTCTTGATTTTAGTAACCAGGTTAATGGCACTACATTTTTGTTATGGGGATCTTTGTTTTTCAGAGATGAGGTAGAATAGTAAACATGCTGCCATCGAGTTGGATCCAACTCATAGTGACCCTGGAGGTCAAAGTAGAACTGCCCCATAGAGTTTCCAAGGAGCACCTGGCAGATTTGAACTGCTTATCTTTTGGTTAACAGATGTAGCACTTGACCAGGGCAGAGTAGTGGCAGAGAAAATCATTTTATATGTACATATGAATTTTGAGATCTCTGTTAGATACTTAAGTGTTCCATAGACAGTTGGGTATACTCATGGGAGAGGTCAAGGGTGGAAACATAAATCTGGATATTACTGCATATATTTAAACTATGGGACTCAATGAGAAAATGTAAGAAGAGAATAGGTAGAGAAAAGTGACGAGAAGATAGGCCCATGCCTAGGACACTCCATCTTTTAGCAGATGATGGAGGAAAATAATTCAGCTAGATAACTAAGTAGAAGTCAACAGAAAAATGAAAGGTGGTGTCAAGGCAGCCAGGAAAACAAATGTTGTAAGACGGGAGCAGCCATTTTTACTGAAGGTCATTGAGAGATGAGTAAGAGGAGGCTAGATAAAGGACCATTCAATTTTTAGTACATTGTTGATTCTCCCCATCCCATTGTTGAGGCTTATGCTCCATAATCACGTATTGATGATGAGTTTGGTTGTATCAGCTTATCTTCGGTTCTATGGAGGGACTATGTGCTGCCAGGTAGAGTGAGCTGGTGGCTTTTATTCTGATTTGAGTTTTCTTCATCTCTCTTGGAAATTATAAGTTGCTTGTTGCACTGTCCTGCGTCTTTCTCCATTGTGCCCATAGTCTTCGCTTTATCCTGGAGAAAAGGTTTTTGCTGCCTTCTTTTGAGCTGCAGAAGAATCTCACTGGATATATTGACCAGGTCAATTATTCTGAATGTAGTTCTCAAATCGCCTCATCCTCCGTTCCTTACTCACTGCCTCCTATTCTGAATTTGGACTACCCCTGGAAGCCTTCCGCTTTCATAGTCTGTCCCCTTCTACACGTTTTGAACTATTTTTGTCTTGTACAGAATTTATGATTCATTAAACTTTTGCTTGATTTTCATCAATGTTATATATTTACTACTTAATAATATCTTTATGGGAGTTGTTTGTGGGGATTTGGACTAGAAGTGGAGGTAAACACATGAATACAGCTTGACATTTTGAATCAGTCCTTTAATATGTGGACTAACAGTGTTTCTAACATTATGCTGTGTTTGTGCTCATGGAACACAAGTAACTCCTCTAGTCTGGGTCTAATCAGAATTCACCTGCAAATCTCCTTGGACATTTCTTTTAAACTGTATTTATTTGAGTAAATACCACCAGTGGTAATTCCCAATAAATATAGCCTTTATGTATTGATTCAACAGATATTTTATTATTTACTATATGGATATCACAGATGGTGATACAGAGAAATATGAGGCCTGTATTCTCAGTGAGTTTTTGACCCACATGAGACAAAGAGGGATCCACAGGAGGAAAGTTAAATATATGGATAAGCAACATGAAGTCTTTCGATTAGTGCTATCAGTTGCAAGTGAAGAAACCTAGGTTACACCATATAAAATAAAAAAGTGTCATCTGATGTATTCTTGTGTCTAAAAGAGCATCTGGCACACAGTAGGCCTTTGGTAAATATTTATTGAATTAGCCAAGCCAAGTGATGAGGGGAATTATTCGTTCACACTACTGAAATCTCCAGGGAAACTTGAGGTTCAGGGGCATAGTTGCATCCAGAGATGTGCTTAGGCATCTGGTTCCATCTTCCCTCCCTCCCTCTGCTTTCTTCTTAATTGGCCTATTTTCAGGCAGTTCTCCTATGTGGGGTAGCTCTTCGAAGAGAGTATTGTTTCAGTCATCTAGTGCTGTTCTAATAGAAATACCACAACGTGGATGGCTTTAACAAAGCAAAGTTGATTCTTACACAGTCCAGTAGGTTACAAGTCTGATTTCAGGGTGTCCACTCCAGGGGAAGGCCTTTCCTCTGTCAGCTCTGGAGGAAAGTCCTTGCGTTGCATCAGCTTTTGTTCAGGGACCATCTTGGTGCAGGAACCTCAGGGTTGAAGGACATGTTTTTCTCCTGGTGCTGCTTTCTTGATGTTGTGAGGTTCCTAATCCTCTGCTTGCTTACCTTTCATTTTATCTCTTGTAAGATGAAAGGATAAAGAGTGGTGCAAGCCACACTCCAGGGAAATTCCCTTGACAATGGAGCAGGAAGGTTATTTTATGAAGGGATTTACAGTCCCACCCTAATCCTATCTAACACAATCCACTCTGTTAACTGCAGGCAGAGATTAGGATTTACAGCATCAGAAGATCACAAAATGGAGGGCAATCACAGAATATAGGGAATCCTGGCCCAGCCAAATTACTACACATACATTTTGGGGGCAAAATTCAATCCATGACAAGTATCCCCCTCCACGTTTTTTAAAAAATAGTTCCAGCAAAAGTCCTGGGGATGACACTCATAGACTGACATAGGTAACTTGCCCATCCCTGAACCTCAGGATAGGAGTACTTGATTGCCCAGGCCTGGAATGCATATCTACTCCTGGAGCTGAGGTGTGTGATTAGCCCCTGAGCCATGTGGACTGACAGTTTGCGAGATATTTTTTATTCCTTTGAAGAAATATTAGGTTGTGTTACTACCAAAAGAAAGGATAAAAGATGCTATACAGGTAAAACCACAAGTTGTTCACTCTCAAACACCTAGTAAAAGAGGTGTCATAAGACAGTATATAATTAATTTCAAATGATTGTATCAGTTAATGGGAGCTGTCAGTTTAGATGGTTTTGAAGTCGTCAAAGCAAACTTATGATGATTGAAATTTAGTTAAGGAGTAAGCAGAGAGTGACTTGATCAAGAAAAGAAACTAGAGGTGGGTGGAAATAGAATACAGTCAATGGACCAGGGTGGCGTGAATTGATGGCTGGTGATGGAGAGGGGAGGTTGGAAATGCCAGAATGCAAACGTGACTTGAAAAGATAGCTCTGGGTCACACCAGCTACAAGCAGATCTGGTGAAATTTGTGTGAGCCAGTCAGTAGCCTGATCTTCAGCCTCCCTTCTGGTGCCTGACTAGTCCTTCTGGGTTCTAAGTAGCTTCTGGTTCTAACTTGCTTCTGGAGTTTTGGAAACATCTGTTATGGACCCAATACCTGCTTTGTGATGTTTCTTCTTTGTTATTAGACAAAGCCTAATGCCCATTTAGGCCCTCCCATGACCAACTTGAAGCCCTGGTAGCACAGTCATGAGGACTTTGGCTGCTAACCAAAAGGTCAGCAGTTCAAATCCACCAGCTACCACTAGGAAATCTTATGGAGTAGTTTTAACTGTGTCCCGTGGGGTCACTAGGAGTTGGAATCCATTCAACAGTGATGGGCTTTTAGATTTTGGTGACCAACCTAGCTTACTACTCTTGTGACTAATTGTGCCAAATCTTTTCAACCCGGGGCGAGACAAGTATGCTACAGATCTTTTCCCATTTGGGGGTAAATTAATGGAATAGCTTTCTACAACACTGCTCAACAGAGGGAAAAGCTATCACAGTCTCAAAATAAAGTGCAGCCTATGCAAGAATAAGCTTGTAAGGACATCGAACTTTTCTTGGGTACAAGCCACATCCCTGTTTGATACCCCCATTTTGCGTTTTTGAGTCCACAGAGGAACCCAGCACTCCTCTTGGGGTACTCACTCAAGCAAGTAAACATAGACAAAGTAGTTCTCCTGACAGAAGGGAGTCCAAATTGCTTCTTGTGTAATAACTAATGTACATTGTTGAGTGCTTATTATGAACCAGATTCAGTTTTAGCTATTTTATGTTAACTAACTTCTTTTTCATCCCCAAATTGGGGGGAAGATGCTATTATTATCCCTACTTACTATAAAGGAAACTGAAACACAGAGAAATGACTTGCCCAGAGTATTCTAGCTATTGAGTGGAAGAGGCTGAATTAAAATCCAAGTGATCTTAATTAACTTTATGCTGCCTTTAACCCTGTTACTTAAACTAGTAGTGACTGGGAAGGTGAATAAACTTAGTCCATTACTATAAAAGACTTAATGCTCCTCATAGCTAGTCAGGAATAGATCCACATTCCAGAGGGTGCTGTCAACATTTCTTTATTATGAGCAATACCTTTTTTAAAAATGATATTTTACTGTGTTTTCAGTAAAAGTGTATACAGCACTTTAGGTTCCCATTTAACGATTTCTACACAAATTGTTCAGCGACATTGGGTACATTATTCGTAATAAAAATTCTCATTATTTTCATTCTGGTTGTTCTGTTTCTATTAATATAGTTTCTCTGCCCCCTACACTCTCATGTTTGTTTTAAAGTAACTGTTGACCATTGGTCTCACATAGGTGATTTTTATGAAAGGAACACAATATTTACAGATGATAGTATTTTTTGAGCCAGTTTGTTATTAAGCTACAAGGTGATCTTGGTTTAGTTTCAGTTCAAGGTATGAAGAGCATCACAGAGCAATCTTGGGGAATCTTCCAGTCTCAACCAGACCAATAGGTCTGTTTTTATTTTTGGTATTTGAGGTTCTGTTCCACATTTTCTCCCTTTGTATCACGGTTTTGGTGGTACAGTGTTTAAAAGCCATGGCTACTAACCAAAAGGTCCAAGGTTAAAATACACCACTTGTTCCTTGGAAACCCTATGGGGCCATTCTATTTTGTCCTACAGAGCTTCTGTAAGTTGAATTTAACTTGACAGCATTTTTTTTAATGGTATCAGAGTTCATCTGTTGTGGCCCTGATGGGAATGGTCAGTAGTGGTAGCTGAGCGTCGTCTGATTCTTCTAGTCTCAGGGTACGTGAGGCCATGGTTCATGCATAATGTTTATCCTGAGACTGATTTCCTCTTTGAGTCTTTGGTTTCCTTCTTTTTCTTTTGCTCTGGGTGAAGAGACCAATAGTTGTATCTTAGATGGCTGCTCACAAGCTTTTAAAACCAGACACAACTCACCAAACTAGGATGTAGAACACAATTTTATGAACTATATTATGCCAACTCAGTAAGTTGTCCCAGGAGACTGTAATCCTAATCCTTCAGCCCCAGAAATCCAGTCCCATGAAGTGTTTGGTTATGTGTAAGTAGGATCCATAACTGGAATGTGCATTACCTTTTAGTCAGATTACTTTTGTCTTTCTTGGACAGTGGGATGTCCCTTCTGTCTTGATCTCTGTTCCTCCCACTTTTTCTAACAAGAATCCTCATCTTCTTCTGTAGTTTATCTTTTGTCCATCCTGAGGAGCCTACGTGCACCGATTTCTCACCTTTTTCTTTTTAGAGTACCATACCTAAAGACAGACACATCTCTGTGGCTAATATTGATCAGCTTGCAAAGGAAACCTTTGAAGCATTAGCATCCTAAAAGACCCTGTTCACAGGGGAGAAGTTGAGAAAGAAAGATAATAGATGTTTCTTGACCCACTACTGGTAGTGGGGCAGGATGAAAGGGCTAAATGATCAGGAAGACTGATGGGTTCTATCCTGTCAAGACCGGAACTCCTGATTTGAATGCTGTGAAAATATCACATAGGGACTACCATAAGCTTTCAGAGAGGCTTGGAAATTAAAAATGGCAACTAATTGGCCACATGTGCCTGGATTTGAGTCTGTGAACCACCCATGTTTTGCTATTGGGCCAGAATGGAAATGAATTCATCCAGTGTGAGCATGTGTAGGAAGGGTGGACTAACTTCTTGTGAGTTGAGCAAACTTTTAGCTTATCACTCCACATGTCTACTTGTAGAAGAGAATGAGTATTGTAGTTTTCTAGGACTGTCATAACCACATACCACAAAATCGGTGGCTTTTAAGAAACAGAAGCTTACTGTCTCACAGTTTGGGATGCTAGAAGTCCACATCAGGGTATTGCTTGTGTCGTTTCCTTATGAGGTCTCTGATAGAGGTACTCGTCCATACCTCTCCTAGCTTCCAGTGGCTGCTGGCAAGCTTTGGTGTCTCTTTGCTGCTTATACACACATCTGCCTCCATCTTCATGTGGTATCTTCCACCTGTGTGCGACTGTGTTTCTATGTCCATTCTTTTATAAGACACCATTCAGAAGTATTAGATTTAGGACTCACCCTACTCTGGGATGATTCTGTTATAATGTCTTCAAAGAAAGACTGTTTCCCCCAAACAAGGTCACATTCACAGATACAGGGTTAGGACATCAGTATACCTTTTTGGAGAATGTGATTCAACCCATAAAAATATCAATCCTGGGGGTCAGATCCTGATGTTTGAACGCTGTCATGGATTGAATTGTGTTTCCCCCAAAACATGTGTATCTATCTGACTAGGCCATGATTGCTGGCATTGTGTGGTATTCCTGTATGTTGTAAATCTTGCCTCTGTGATGTTAATAAGGGATGACTGGCAGCAGTTGTACAGGTTGGCAGGACTCAAAGTATAAGATTTTATTGTGCTTTGAGGCAATTTCTTGGGATATAAAGGAAAGTAAGCAGAGAGTGAGGGACCTCATACCACCAAGAGGCAGTGTAGGGAACAGAGCACACTCTTTGGAAAGGAGCCAGGTTCTCTGTGCTTCAAAAGCTCCCAGTCTAGGGGAAGAGTGATGACAAGGACCTTCCTTCAGAGCCAACAGAGAAAGATTTCTCCTTGAGTAGATGCCCTGAATTTGGACTTGTAGCCTACCAGATTATGACAGAATAAATTTCTCTTTGTTAAATCCATCCACTTGTACCCAGGGACACAGAGTGACCATATTGTGTGTGCATTTTATGGTTCTATGCATCTATAGGATGTTGTCCTACTGGCCTTTTGCTGGAGAGGAGTGGAGAGGGTGGAGAGGAGGGGACAGGAGATTGTTAAGAGGATATGACATGTATGGAATGGAAAGGAGGAGTGTGCTGTCACTTGGCAAGGAGAGCAGAGGGAGCAGCATATAGGAGGGCATGCAAATTTGAACTGTAAATTGTCACTCAATCACAAAAGTAAAATAAAATAAAATTTCATACTGTTTTTAAAAAAAATCATCTACTTCTGGTATTTCTGTCATAACAGCACTAGGTGATTAAGTCAGACCCCTTATGAATACTTTCTGAAATGATCAGGCCACTCATCAGCCTGTCTTCTTTGTTGTGGGAATCACAGACCTAGTTTTGTCTCTATGTATATGGTTGTATGTCCATTCCTAGTATGGGCAGACTTACATGAGTAGGCACAACTCTACCCAAACTGTGTGGCCTGAGATTGGGCTGGTGGGTCATTTCCCAAGTGACAAGCTGTCTGCACTGAGTGTAAAGTTGTTGAGAAGATAGAAGCCTGGAGCTGTGGGCTAGTCTGCTAGTTTGCCCCTACTGGTGTATGCCTGACAGTGGAGCCCACACAGAGGGCAGCAGGGCCAAGAAATGCAGAGGTGCCAAGAGTTCTCAAGGCATTCCTTGAGCCCCTGCATCAACTGCACCTTAAGCCATGATGTTTATCATGCAAACCAATACATTTCCTTTTTTTTTTTTTAATTGTGATTGAGTGAAAGTTTACAATACAATTCAAGTTTGCCTACCCACCCTCTCCTTGCCTGGTGACAGTGCACTCCTGCTTTCCATTCCGTATGTATCATATCCTCCTAACAATCTCCTGTCCCCGCTTTTCCACCTTCTCTACTCTCCTATAGTAAGAAGCCAGTAGGATGACATTTTATAGATGCGTGGTCCTTAGACCTGATGCTGTCCCTGATCATAGATCATTAATGAGTTCAACTCAGTGGATTGGACTTGGGGACACAGAGTGACCATATCATATGTACATTTTTTATTGAAGCCATTTTGGGTTGAATTTCTGTCACTGAGAAACCAAACAATTTTGACTAATATGCAGAAGAAGCATGTTACATGTGAAGTCCTGTGACTTAGAAATTATCTTCTTCTTTTTGCAGACGAGGAAACAGAGGTTGGACAGTCCAGATAACCTGCATGCATCATACAGGTAGGCAAAAAGCCAGGATTTGGGACAAAGTTGATCTTGAATCTAAAGAAAAATGTGCTTTAGCAAAAAAGTAATGTTTTAAAATACTTTTAGGTTCAGTTTCTCCAGCAAGTACAAATACCTGTGATTCCAAGTCTCCTGTAGCAGGTATATCTTCCGGCTGTTGGTTCCAGAATTTCGTGAATGCTTAGGCTAACTCATGTTTATACAGTGAACTTGCAGTTTATGGTATTTTGTAATTTTGTTTTCCCTGCTGTTTTGCTAATGAAGCTTTGTGAGCAAACATTGCCTGTGATTTAAATCTGCTACAATAATGAAAATGTGCGTGTGCAAGCATGTGTGTGCACACGTGCACACGCACACACACACACACACACATGCATATACAACACTTCCTCAAAACAGTCCGCAGCTCTGTGATTAATCACACATGTAAAGTACCATGTTTACAGGAAATCAGCAGGTGGCAATTAGCATCTTGGAAACTGTGAGAAACACAACTGGAGCTACCACTTCAGGATAGAAAAGTCCAACAACCAGCAAAGTGACAAACCCCCTTGGAGCTGATAATGAGCAGGGCTGTGAGAGGTGGTTGCCAGGCACAGGACAGCTAGTAGGGCAGCCTGGTGTGGATTGCAGACTGCTTGCTAGCCTATTCCTTTCTTTAACAAAACCTGAGAAGCAGTCTTTGATTAGAGACATGAAGTGGTTGCCTGACAGGAAGACCCTCTGAGAATGACCATTTAAAAGTATCTAGACGAGTCGGATCCGACTCGACGGCACTTGGCTGGCTGGCAGACTTCAGTCTAGGCATAGACAGGTGCCCACACAATGCGGGATTCCTACTCTACTAGTTGCTACAAGAGTCAAACATTTCCTACCGGTAAGTAAATCGTTGCTATCTTAGGTCTGCTGAGTCACACCTCATTGCCAGCTTCCCTGTTCACCCTCCACCTGTCAGGATCCAGTGATCAAAAGGTTAAAGCTTAAATTCCACTCCAGCATTAAGCCCACTGCAGAGAGCAGAAATGAGTGCTGTGTAGTGGAAGGAGCAAGAAGTGGAAACAGCGCATAGTCTATATTATAACTGAGATGTTCTTCAGTAATTGAATATAAATATACAAGGCCTGACATTTAAGTTAATGAACTCATCCTAGAAAAGTGGTGCATACCTCATTGCTGAATATCAGTATGTTCACCTTTGAGGTACTCCCCTTGGGAAGCTATGCACCAATGCCAGTGCCTAGTAGTCCACCCTTCAAAGCAACTTGGGAACTCACTGTCTGGAATGGCCATCAGAGCTCTTGTCATATTGTCCTCAGTGTCCTGAATGCCATCAAAATGTCTTCCTTTCAATATTTCTTTTATCTTTGGGTAAAGAAAAAAAGTCTCTGGTGGCCAGATTAGATGAATAGGGAAGGTGTTCCAGTTTGTTTACTGGCTCACAGACAACTGTACAATTAAGTTCATGAACTTGCCGCTGTGCTGCCGTGTGCAATGGCCCTTCCAGAAAGCACTGTAAAATTGCTTTGAAGGTGGACTGGGCTGTAGCATTGGCACATAGCTTCCTGAGGGGAGTACTTCAAAGGTGGCTATAGTAAGATTCTGCAGTGAGGTATGTTAACATTTAGAAAAATTAAATTCATGGACTTAATTGTCACAATTTGTGTTTATCAGCCATTGAATGATATATACATTCAATACTAGGTATATATATGTGTGTGTATCTATGTCTATTTCTGTATCAATGCCTATGCCTATGTCTGTATCTGTGTCACCTCTTCGGTGTGTGAAGTGGCAATATAACCCTGAATTCCAGCCTCTGCCTTTTGTTAGCAGTGTGACCTAGCAGTGAGAACAAATGTGTATCATTTTAATTCTGGCTGCATGTTAGAATCACCTTTGGGAGTTTTTACAAAATGCGAATGCCTGGTTCTTACCCACAGGTATCCTGATTCTCTAGCCCTGGGATGAAGCCCAATTATCAGAATTAAAAAAAAAAAAGCTCCCCTGATGATGTATTCTTGAGCATTACTGATGTGAATTTTCTAAGCCTTAGCTTCCTCATGTGGTAATGAGTGCCAGTGCCTGTCTTGTGGGATTAGATGAGCTAACACATAAAAGGCTTTTTATCACAGAGTGTGGGGCATAGTCTATTAATGTTGGTTCTGTTAATAATTAATATTCGTTACCTTTAAAAGCCATTTTTATTATTTTCTTTGAATTACATAAATGAGAAGTGATTTTGTTCTAGTTATAAACAATTCAAATAAAATAAAGCACATGCAAAAGTGCTCAGTTTCATTGCGCTGAGTTGTATTGACTCACAGTGACCCTGTGTACAACAGAATGAAACATTGCCTGTGCTATCTTCATAATGTTAGCTATGTTTGAGCCCGTTTGTTGCAGCCTCTGTGTCAATGGCGTGTCATTGAGTGTCTTCCACTTTTGTTGCTGACCCTTATCAAGCATGATGTCTTTCTCTAGGAATTGGTTATTTATTATCCCTGGTGGTATAGTGGGTTAAGTACTACCACTGCTAACCACAAGGTCAGTAGTTCAAATCCACCAGGCACTCCTTGAATACTCTGGGGGTCAGTTCTACTCTGGCCCCTAGGGTCATCATGAGTCAGATCCAACTTGATGGCACTTGGCTGGCTTGGCTATCCAAAGTAAACATTTTGGCATCCTGACTTCTAAGGAACATTCTTGCTGTATTTCCTCCAAGACAGATTTGTTCGTTCTTCTGGCATCCTGTGACACGTTCAGTATTCTTTGCCAACACCACAATTCAAATGCGTCCATTCTTTTTTGCCTTCCTTTTTCATTGTCCAGCTTTTGCCCACATATGAGGCAATTGAAAATACTATGACTTCGTTATCCAAGTGACATCTTTGCCTTTAAGGATTTTAAAGAGATCATTTGTAGTGGATCTGCCCAATGCAATATGTGATTTGATGTCTTGACTGCAGCTTCGATCAGCATTGATTGTTGATTCAAGTAAAATGAAATCCTTGACAGCGTCAGTATTATATCCATTTATCATGATGTTGTTTATTGGTTCAGTTATGAGGATACTTGTTTTCTTTATGTTGAAATGTAACATTAGAGAAGTGCAAATCAAAACCATAATGAAATACCACTTCACCTCCACTAGGATGGCTATGATAAAAATGAAAAACAAGACAAAGAATGGAAAACAACAGGTACTGGCAAGGATGTGGGAGAAAGTAGGTCCATCCTTCACTGTTGGTGATATTAATTGTTATGAAGTCAATTCAAACTCACAATGACCTCAGGCATGTGGATTAGAACTGATCCATAGCATTTTCAAGGCTATGAACTTTCAGAAGCAGATTGGCCAACCTGTCTCCTAAGGCATCCGAGAACTCCTCTGTTGCTGCTAGGAATGTGAGTGCTATGTCTTCTCTGGAAGACAGTTTGGCAATTCCTCAAAAAGTTAAATGTAGAATTACCATATTCCCAGCAGTTCAATTTCTGGTTATATAACCAAAAGAACTGGAAGCAAGAATGTAAGCAGATGTATTGTAGCTGTGGTCACTGCAAAAGTATTCACGGTATCCAAAAAGTAGAAATAACCTAAGTATTGTCAACAGATGAATGGATAAACAAAATGTAGTCTATAATTATAATGGAATACAACTCAGCTATAAACAGAAATGGAGTCCTGCTACGTGCTGCATCTTCTTTATGTTGAGTGAAATGGACAAATACTGTATGTTGCTACTTACAGGAAATGTCTGAAATAGACAGATGTATAGAGACCAAAGTTCATTAGAGGTTACCAGTGGCAGGAAGGAAGGGGAAAGGAGGAGTGCTTGCTTAGAGGGCACTGAGTTTCTATTGACAGTGATGGAAAAATTTGGAAACAGATAATAGTGATGGCTATACAATGTGATGAATCAATGTTACTGAACTGTATACATTGAAATGGCAAAGGTTTTATTATATATGTTTTTAAAGTTAAATAGTGATTATAGCACCCTCACACCCTCATATGTACAGAAACAAGCACTTCCAAGTTCCCATATATATTCTGCCAGAGATTTACTTTCGCTTTTGTTTACAAAAATTTGTGTACTTATGCAAGTCTCCATTTACTAATATAAATTGAAGCATTTACATTGTCAGTTACTTGACTTAGCAACAGGTCTGTATATCTTGGAGATCTCTCCGTATTAGTAAATTCATGTCGACCTTGTTATTTTAACAGTTGCGTCTTTTATATGAATAATAGATGCACTACGGCTTATTAAAGCACTCCTCATACCAGTGGGCTTCTTAAAGAGTTTTCAAATTTTTGCTCTTCCAAGCAAATATACAGTGACAACTTTTGTACAGGCATCTTTGTGCATATGAGTTTCCCCCCCCAAAATTGATATTGCTGGGTCAAAGATTATTACTTGTAAAATGTTGTTAAAGTCTACCAAGTTGCTCTCCAAAAACACTGTGCCAATTAACTTTCCTAGCAGTAATGAAAGTGCTTGTTTTTACCCTTTTAATTTTCTACATTTTGGGAGGTAATTTTAAGTTGTAGCCCATAGTTGGACGTCAAAACTTTAAAAAAAAAAAAAAAAAGTCACAGAAACAACCAAGTTGTGAGTCTCTGTCTTTTGAAATTCCCTGATGACTAACAGAAACCCTGGTGGCCAGTAGTGGTGAAGTGCTACGTCTGGTCTCTGATGACTAATGATGTTGATCACCTTTTCATGTATTTACTGGCACCTAGTTTTTTTTTCAGGTGGCTTTACCCTTTAAAAAACTGATCTTTGTCTTTCTAACTTTTGTATTTCAGCCTATGGAAACCCTGGTAATGTAGTCGTTAAGTACTATGTCTGCTAACCAAAAGGTCAGCAGTTCAAATCCATCAGGTACTCCTTGGAAACTCTATGGGACAGTTCTAGCCTGACCTCTAGGATTACTATGAGTTGGATCTGACTCAGTGGCAGTGTTTTTTTTTTTTTAAAAAATTCAGTCTATGATCCATGTCAAATTAATTGTTGTATATGGTGTGAGTTGGGGTGGAGGTTCTCCTTCTTTTTTATTTCTATGTGGATGTTTTTGTTCCAGTATCATTTGTTAAAAATACTTCTTTTTCTCTGTTGCAGTGATTTAGTATCTTCATTGAAAATCTGTGGATAGACTGAGTGTAAGTCTATTTTAGAACTCTTGTCTGTTCCATTGATCTCTTTGTATATCCTTACTTTGAGTGTGTGACTTTTAATTAGAGAGTATTGATGTAGTTTGTTGACTCTGCTTCTCTGTAACCAATTTCTTTAATCAGGCCCAACATTGCTGGGTAACAGCAAGGGATAAGAAAAGCAAAAGGGACAGCAAGCTGTCTGAGTGCTGGTGAGCAAAGGCAGTTCATAAAACCCATCAGAATAACATGCTTTATTTGTACTTAATAATCTTCAGAGAAAAGAGTAAGGAAACAGGAATTTATCGACATTTTTTACCTGAGTTATGACCATGTTGGTGACAGGTAAAACGGGGACTGTAGGAGCCAAGAATTTCCTGAGTTCCCAGCTTTATCTCAATCCCTTGAATTATTACTTAAATTATGCTCATGCATATGTGTATACACACGCGCACACACACACACACACACACACACACACACAACTGTTAACCAAAAGCTCCGCAGTTTGAATCTACCAGCCATTTCTTGAAAACCCTATGCAACAGTTGTACTCTGTCCGGTAGGGTTGCTGTGAGTCAGAATCCACTCAATGGTAGCGATATACACACACACATGCACACACACAAACCAAACCCATTGCTGTCAAGTTGATTTTGACTCATAGTGACTCTAGAGGACAGAGTAGAACTGCCCTCATAGAATTTTCAAGGAATGCCTGGTGAATTTGAACTACCAGTGTTTTGGTTAGAAGCTGTAGCACTTGAACACTAAGCCACCAGAATTTCCCATATATATATATACCAAAAGACCAAACCTACTGCTATCAAGTCAATTCTGACTTACAGTGACCATATATGACAGAGTACACCTGCCCCACAAAGTTTCCAAGAAGTGCCTGGTGGATTTGAACTGCCAGTGTGTTGTTTAGCAGCCACAGCACTTAACCACTATGCAACCAAGGTTTCCTCCTACATATATATACAGATATATATATATGTATATGTATGTATCTAAGTGTATAGATAGATAGGTAAATAGGTAGGTAGGTAGATAGACAGACAGACAGAATGGCTGCTAACCTGAAGATTGGCAGTTTGAACTTATCCAGCAACTCCAAGGAAGAAAGGCCAGGCAAACTGCTTTTGTAAAAATTACAACCAAGAAAACTGTATGGCGCAGTTTGGCCCTGTGACACGTGGGGTCGCCATGTGTGGGGTTGACTTGATAGTAGCTAACAATAACAGAATTACATTCACAATGTTGTAGAAGTGTTACCACCCTTTACTTCCAAACTTGTTTTATCAGCACAAGTAGAAACTGTACCCATTAAGCAATAACTGTACCTGCTCCTGATGACCACTAATCTACATTTTTAATTTAACTGTTGAAGATATTTTGTACAGGTAGGATCATACACTGTTTGACCTTTTGTGTCTCACTTATTTTTACTTAGCAAAATATTTTTAAGGTTTATCCATGTTGTTGCCTGTACCAGAATTTCATTTTTTTTTTCCCGGTGAAGAATATTTCATTGTATGCGGTCTGACAATTAAGTCTGTGAACTTAATGGCTGTAAGTGCTGCATACCTCATTGCTGAATATCACTACGGTCACCTTCAAAGTACTCCCCTTGAGAAGCTATGCACTGACACCAGTGCCCAGTCCACCCTTCAAAGCCAATTTGGAAACTCTTTCTGGAGTGGCCAGTGCACCTGGTGGTACAGTGGTTAAGTTTTGAACTTAAATTAGTTGTTGTTAAATTGTTGTTAAATTAGTATAGTTGTCTGTGATAGAGTTTTTAGGTAGTAAACAAATAGCAGTGTCAAAACACCCTCCCTACTCACCTGATTTGGCCCCCGCTGACTTTTTTCTTTTATTTACCTGAATATAATGGAAATACTGAAAGGAAGACATTTTGATGACATTCAGGACACTGAGCATAATATGACAAGAGCTCTGATGGCCATTCCAGAAAAAGAGTTCCAAGATTGCCTTAAAGGATAGACTAGGCACTGGTGTTGGTGCATGGCTCCCCAGGGGAGTATTTGAAGGTGACCATAGTGGTATTTAGTAATGAGATATCTAGCACTTTTTCTAGGATGAGTGCACAAACTTAATTGGCAGTCCTCATATGGATGTACTAGATTTTGTTTATCCATTCATCTGTTGATAGACACTTGGATTGTTTCCACCTTTTGACAGTTGTGAATAATGCCGCGTTGACCATTGGTATAACAATCTCTTGAATTTGAGTCCATCTGTCAATCTCATCCTTTGTCTACTGCTCAAACACCTCCCCAACTCTCTCCCAAACCTTCTGTTAGAGCTGGCTGGGTCATATGCTGTCTGACTGTAATTATTGTCTGCTTCATTTCTGTTTGACTTCTAATTATAATATTGTTATCAAGGAGGGAGCCTCTAACTGGAGCGGTCAGAAGAGACCCTGGCCCAATTCAATCACATCTGGCCTTCCTGTTGCACCCAACTGGGCTCCAGCTGTCTTTTTGATCCACCTGATAACCTGTGATCCCAAGAATATACAAACCTCTGCTGTCTCCTTCCTATCCAGTTTTGTTACTCCTAAGGTCTTTGCTGTATTGATAATTTTGTTTCTATAAACATAACATACCTTCATCAAGGAAGACAGAAGAAGAACTGATGCCTTTGAATTATGGTATTGGAGAAGAATACTGAATACCATGGACTGCCAAAAGAAGGAAAAGATAGCTCTATCTTAGAAGTACAGTCAGAGTGGTCCTTAGAAACAAGGTTGGCAAGACTGCATCTTACATAATTTGGACACGTGTCAGGAAGGATCAGTTGCTGGAGAAGGACATCACTCCTGGTGAAGCAGAGGGTCAGCAAAAAAGAGGAAGACTTTCAACAAGATGGATTGTCATAGTGGCTGATGGGCTGAAACATAGCAGTGTTTGTGGGTGTAGGATAGGGCTCGGCAGTGGTCTGTTCTGTTGTACATAGGGTTGCTCTGAGTCAGAACTGACTTGATGGCACCTAATGAACAGAACAGCACCTTTACCACTTCGTAAACTTATTTCTTAAATTAATATATTTCTCTCCTTAAACACAGTAGAATTATCTTTTGATCAGTTTGATCAGTTCATCTTCTAAAAGGTTTGGATTATTTTTTGCCATCATATTTTGTTTTCGGTTTACTGTGCTTCCTTGTTCTTTACCCCTCCCCATTCTCCTGCATATTGTTGCATTGATTGAGTTTCTTTGGTTCATTTTTTCCTCATTGTGTTTTGAAGTTGTAGATCCTATTCTGTTCTCCAGTGGTTGCCCTAATATTTTAACCCATTAAAAAATCATTAAATTAGAGCATAAATTTGAAAAAAGCAAAGCAAAACGAAACAGCTCAGCAGTACAGAGAGGCATAATATGAAAAACAAAAGTCATTCTAGGCTTTTCCACAGAATCCACTTTTTAACCATTTTTCTTTTCAGTTGCTTTGGTTGTTACTTTTATAATTTAAATAATATTTTTGCATTTTTCTTTATAAAACAGGAAGCCTGACAATTAAGTCCATGAACTTAATTGTTCTAGGTGCTCCATACCTCATTACTGAGTATCACTATGGTCACCTTCAAAGTACTCCCCTTGGGAAGCGATGCACACATGCCAGTACCTAGTCCACCCTTCGAAGCAATTTTGAAGCTCTTTCTGGAATGGCCGTTGTGCATGGTGGCATGATGTATAGTTCTGTAAGGGAGTTTTAGGCGGTAAACAAATAAGTGTATCGGAATACCCTCCCTACCCACCTAATCTGGCCCCCAACGACGTTTTTCTTTAAAGGAAATGTTGAAAGGAAGGCATTTTGATGACATTCAAGACATCAAGTATAATATGAAGAGAGCTCTGATGGCCATTCCGGAAAAAGAGTTCCAGAGTTGCTTTGAAGGGTGGACTAGGCACTGGCATTGGTGCATTGCTTCCCAAGGGAGTACTTCTAAGGTGACAGTAGTGATATTCAGTGAGGTGTGTAGCATTTTTTTCTAGGATGAGTTCACGAACTTAATTGGCGGTCCTGGTATGGATAGTATTTAATGAGACCTTATTTTGAAAGTTAAGGAACTGCCATTCTTAAAATCCCACTACAAAATTTAACTCACTACTTTATTATTTATCATTCTTTTAGGAATCACTCCTGTAACTTTAAGTATAATCCTCAAAATTTATTTATTTTTCCATTATCCTTAAACGCTGTCTCTTGATAATATTAAAGCCGTGCAAATTAGTACTCCTATATTTTTTTCTATTTCTGCTACTTCCCTCTTCTCGCCACCTTCTCTACATTGTGAGACTTGTTACATTTATATTTTGTTAATAGAATAAGTATAGAAATTCAGAGTGAATAAGCATGATTTACAATATTATGCTAATGTAAATCTTTCATTGCATAGCCGAGTAGTATGACTGAACTTGTAGTGAAGAAAATAGAATCTTTTGCAGTGTAACTTGTGCTTTGGAGCAATACTCTGTCTCGGTTATCTAGTGCTGCTATTACACAAATCCCACAAGTGGATGGCTTTAACAAAGAGAAATATAGTTTTTCACAGAAAAGTAGGCTGAAAGTCCAAGTTCAGAGGCATCAACTCCAAAGAAAGGCCTTCCCTGGTAGTTCTGGAGGAAGGTCCTTGTCATTAATCTTCCCCTGGACTGGGAGCTCCTTTCTGAGGCACAGGGACCCTGAGTCCAAAGGTTGCGCTCTGCTCCTGGTGCTTCTTTCCTGGTGGTGCGAAGTCCCCAGCTCGTGCTGGCATTCCTTTCCTTTGTATTTCTAGAGATTTCTTCAAGGCACAGTGTAATCTTGCCTCACTAACACGACCACTACCCATCGTCCCTCATTAACATCATAAGGGCAGAGCATCACACAGTACCAGGAATCATGGCCTAGCCAAATTACTACACACAGTTTTGGGGGGGACACAGTTCAATTCCTGACAGAGTTCCAAATTAATATAATGAAAAAGGTTGTGTTGTCTTAGAATCCATTAGTTGTTCAACATTACACATTTTGGCTTCATATGTAGAGCCTAACATTTTATACAGATTATTTTTTTTCGGATACAGATTATTTTTTTTCGGTCCTGAAGCTTCTAACTGCATCCCTCCCTCCCCCTTTAAATCAAAAGCATGTGTTTCTCGTTTCCCACATATTAACCACGTTTTTAACATCTCTTTCTGCTGAGTGGAGTACTCCTTGCATTTGGAGATGTCTGAGTAAAGCCTCTGACTTCTGGGTTGATCTCATTCTGAACCTGCTGCACAAATGTCATCCTGAAGTCTCCCTTCCTTAGCTCTGTCCTATAGGGTCACCATGAGGAGTCTACTTGACAGCATTGGGGGGTGGTTTGGGTGTCTTGAAAATGTTTTCCCTCGTTATTTGTATTATTTAACCTCCTCCATTCTTTCTCTTCTCCTAGAGCTGCTGTTAGACAATTAGCGGAACCTCTGGATTTATACTCTTGTTCTAAACTTGGCTTACTCTCACACTGTACATCTTTTTGCCCTCTTGTGGCTCATTTTGAGAGTCTCTCAGCTGTATCTTTCAAATCATAAATTTAGTCTTCAGCTCCACTGTGCTTCTTTGTCTATCTACTGAGATGTTTAAGTTATAGTGAACATGTTTTTTTAATATTTACCAAGAGTTTTTTTTAACATTGTTTTTTATGTGTGTGACTTTTCAGATATGTCTGCAAATGTCTGTTATACATTTTTAAAGTTTCTTCTGTTTTCCCAATGAACTGTACTTTTTTAGGGGCAAATTTTCTCTTTCATGAGTTTGGTGTTTTTCTTTCATGGCACCAGTTTTCCTCATAGGCTGAGTGGGAGCTGGAAATCTAGAGCTCACATAATTTTACCTCAGAACTCTGTAGACATTGCTTCTCTGCTTTCTGATAGTACTGTTCAGAAATCTGATAATGTTATGATTAGTTTTTCTCTACTGGTAGCCTATTTTATGGTTTTTTTTTGTCTTGGGTTTTTTTAGGTTATTCTTTTTGTCTATTGAAGGTTTAGCATACCTTTAGGAATTGCTAAATATTTGAGTAATAACATTAAAAAGAAGCAGGCAATACTTTTAATAAACTAATAAACTAACACAGTAACACAAGGAACAGGAAAATTGAAAATAGGGAAGTATTGTAAGGACAACTCACATCCTAAGGAGTATTGGATAACAAATAGCATTTGAAATATAGCCCGATATGAAAAAGAAACATTAAAGATCTTGAAATGCATGTACTGAAACCCTGTGGAGCAGTTCTACTCTGCCCTGTAGAGTTGCTATGTGTTGTAATCGACTCAACAGTAATGGACTCAGGCATACATTATGTGTATATGTAATATATAAAACTCAAGGTAAATTGAATCCTTGAAATGATGCAACTTAAAATAAAGTCTGTAACTAAGAGATTATTCTCATGGTTTCACCTACCATGAAACATAAAAAAGACAATAAAAAGGAGAGAAAATAAATTGTAAGAGCAAAGAAATATGGAAAAATCTAGAGGCAGCTGGAAGACAGTTGAATCACTATTTAGTGAGGCAAAATAGTTTGAAACTTAGAATTTTATAATCTGCTAAACTAGCATTGAAATGTGAGTTTCTTCTCTCACTTATTTTATTTTGGTCTGGAAACTTGGAGTTTCTTGCTGGTTTATTGGTAAATCTGTTCTTACACATGTAGTAGCCTCCTCCAGGGCATATTTTGGGCTATACTTTTCTCCCTTCCCTCCCTCCCCATTTTTTTTTTTTGTTGTTAATCAGAAAGCCCAATCCATAGACTTTTATATTTCAGAAACCAAACTCCTCAAAATGTCTGTTTTTAAAAAATGAGCAATTCTGAAACTCTATCTACTGTAAGAATGAGAAAATAAGTAAATACATTATAGATAATAAGAGCCTAACTCCTTGCTGCCAGAGTGGTGATAATATGGAACAACGGAAAGGCTAGAATAAACCCCATGGTGTAGGATTGTAATTACAGCTGTCAGGGTGAACTCATGATTTTAAAGATGTATGCATGTTGAAGTAGATGTGTATGTGTGTACAAAAGCTTAGATACATGTATTCCTGGCTCTGTCTTCTGAAAGGATGAGAAGCAATGGCATCCCAGTCAAAATGAGCACACCTAGCAACCCTTATCAGTTGCCTAAATACCATTCTTCAATAAAAGGAATTAAGGCTTCTTAGAGAAATGGCTGATTCCAGGGAAGGGACAGAAGAAGTACAGTATGAACCCCAAATACTTTGTCAGAAAGCAGGGAAACCCTGGTGGCATAATGGTAAAGTTCTATGACTATTATCCCAAAGGCCAACAGTTGGAATCTACCAGGTGCCCCTTGGAGACTCTGTGGGGCAGTTCTACTCTGTCATGTAGGGTCACTATGAGTCAGAATTGACTTGACCACGATAGGTTTTGGTTTTGGTCAAAAAGATTGAGAAACCAGGTTTAAGGGGTTCCCACTGGCCAAATTGGGCGACTAAAGCAACAAAGCAAATAATGACAGAAATATGTTAAAATCCACAGAATAAAATAAGAACCCATAAGTCCATACAGATTTAAATAAGCTGTAAGGTTGCTATGGGTCAGAATTGACTTGGTGGCATTGAGTTTGGCTTTTGGTTTGGTTTATGGACAAATAAATAAATATGGGAGAAAAGAAAGGTTTTTCTTGTAGTACAATTCCATCTTATATGTATAGAAGCAATGAAAAAGTAGAAAGCTTCCATTTGGCTGTCACCACAGTAATAATTGTTTCAAGTCAGAATGGATACTAAATCTAGATAGTAAATGTATGATGAAAGCAGACCATTTGAATAATGTCAGGTAATTTGTCCAGAAGAAATATATTATTTACAAGATGAAAAACAGTGGATATACAATGGTGAAATCTGGTAGACATCACTTTTGCCTAATGATCAAAATTATAGGAAAGAGAAAAACTTAACATATATATATATAATGCTCTGAGAGAGACATGGCATCGCTTCTATGATATTTGTGGAGAAAATGTATATCCTGTATTTAATTATGATAAAACATCAGGCAAATGCAAACTTAGGGACCCAAATCAAAAAATCCCATTGCCATCAAGTCAGTTCTGACTCATAGTGACCCTATAGGACAGGTTAGAACTGCCCTATAGGGTTCTTATGGAGTGCCTGGTGGATTTGAACTGTTGACCTTTTGGTTAGCAGCCATAAACCTTAACCACTACACCACCAGGGTTTCCAACTTATGGACATTCAAAACAAATTCACCTGTATTCTTGTTACCTATGTATTCTAGTTTTTATGAAAAGTTTTAAGTTTTCTTTCTTTTTCTATTCATGAAATATTTCAAATAGCTTAACAGATGTTTCCAGAGATTTGCACAAAGAAACTCCCATTGATTGGAGTGGCTCCTTAATAACTTTTTTGATTCATTTCATGATAAATGGTCTGTGTTTTCCTGTAACTTGTAGAATTAACTTTGGCATTATATTCTAAGAATATTATCCTATTTTTCCATATTTTCACGTTATTTTCACAAAATCCTTTTTGTTTTTTCTCATATACTGTCTCCATGTTCTCTTTTCTAATTTTGAAAATTGGTATTTCTTTCTTTCATCCTAGATCAGCTAGCCAATGCATTGTTTGTTTTATTATTTACTTATTAATTGGTTCCATAGATTTTCAGTTTTCAAATTATTCATCTTCTGCTTTTATGTTTATTAATTTATTCCTATTTTTCTTTTGGATTATTTTGTCACCCTCCCTCTAAATGATTAAGTAGATTTTTAAAATTATTTATTCAACTTTTTTTTGGTAACAGTTAAGACTACAGATTTTTCTCTGAATATAGTTGAATCCTGTAGATTCTTATATACAGGTCTGTAACATGTTTGTTGTTGTTTTTAGGTGCTGTTAAGTTGGTTCTGACTCATAGCGACCCTATGCACAACAGAATGAAACATTGCCTGCTCTTGTGCCACGTCCACAGTTGTTTTATGCTTAAGCCCATTGTTGTGGCCACTGTGTCAGCCCATCTCGTTGAGGGTCTTCCTCTTTCTCGCTGACCTTCCACTCTACCAAGCATGATGTCCCTCTCCAGGGACTGATCCTTCTTGACGATGTGTCCAAAGGATGTAAGATGCAGTCTTTCCATCTTTGCTTCCAAGGAGCACTCTGGTTGTACTTCTTCCAGAACAGATCTGTTTGTTCTTTTGGTGATCCATAGTACCAGCCAAGTGCCGTCGAGTCGGATCCGACTCATGGTACATTCAACATTTTTCTCTAACACCATTCTCTGCAGTGTTAGCCATAATTTGTTACGATCCACACAGCTGAGTGCCTTCGGGTAGTGAATGAAACACAGGTAAACATCTTTCTGGTAGTCTCTGCTTTCAGTGAAGATCCATCTGACATCAGCAATGATATCCCTGGCTCCACATCTTCATCTGAATCCAGCTTGACTTTCTGGCGGTTCCTTGTCAATATACTGTTGCAGCTGCTTTTGAATGTTCTTGAGCAAAATTTTACTTGCATGTGATGTTAAAAATATTGTTTGGTAATTCCAGCATTCGGTTGGATCATCTTTCTTCGGAATAGATCTTTTCAGTCAGTTGGTCAGGTAGCTGTCCTCCAAATTTCTTGGCATAGACAAGTGAGCACTTCCAGTGCTGCATCTGTTTGTTGAAATATCTCAATTGGTTTTCCATCAGGTCCTGGAGCCTTGTTTTTTGCCAGTGTCTTCAGCGCAGCTTCAACTTCTTCCTTCTATTGGCTTCTGATCAAATGCTACCTCTTCACATGGCTGAATATTCTTGCTGGTAATGACTGTTCCCTCCATTCCTCTTTTGATGCTCCCTGAGTTGTTTAATATTTTCCCTGTAGAATCCTTCACTCTTGCAACTCAAGGTTGAATTTTTTCTTCAGTTCTTTGAGCTTGAGAAATGCGGAACATGCATATACAAATGCAAAACCCTTGTGATTTTCCATTTCCAGCTCTTTGCACATGTCATTATAATAATCTATTTTGTCCTCTTTCGCTGCCTTTTGAAATCTTCTGTTTAGCTCTTTTACTTCGCCATTCCTTTATTTTGCTTTAGCTGCTCAATGTCGAGAGCAAGTTTCAGAGTCTGTTCTGACATCCAACTTGGTCTTTTCTTTCTTTCCTGTTTTTTAAATGACCTCTTGCTCTCTTCATGGATGTTTTTGATGCCATTCCATATTTCTTCTGATCTTTGGTCATTAGTGGTCAACAAGTCAAATCTGTTCTTGAGATGGTCTTTAAACTCAGTAGGGATATACTCAAGGTCATACTTTGGTTCTGGTGGACTTGTTCTAATTTTCTTCAGTTTCAATTTGAATTTTCATGTGAGCAGTTGATGATCTGTGCCACTGTCAGCACCTGGTGTTGTTCTGACTGCTGATGTGGAGGTTTTCTATTGTGTTTTTCCACAGATGTAGTCAATTTGGTTCCTGTGTATTCCATCCGGTGAGGTCCGTGTGTACAATTGTTGTTTGTGTTGGTTAAAAAAGGTATTTGCAGTGGAGATGCCATTAGTTTTGCAAAATTTTGTCATGAGATCACTGGAATTATTTCTGTCATTGAGGCCATATTTTCTAAATACTGATCCTCCTTCTCTGTTTCTAACATTTGCATTGCAGTCACCAGTAATTATCAGTATGTCCTGATTGCATGTTCCATCAATTTTGAACTGCAAAAGCTGGTAGAAATCTTCAGTCTCTTCATCTTTGGCCTTAGTGGTTGATGCATGAATTTGAATAACAGTTGTATTAACTGGCTTTCCTTGTAGGTTTATGGGTATTATCCTATCACTGACAGTATTGTACTTCAGGATAGATCTTGCAATGTCCTTGTTGATTATGAATGCAACACCGCTCCTCTTCAAGTTTTTGTTCCCAGCATAGTAGACAACATTACATTTGGATTCAGAATGGCCCAAACTGGTCCATTTCAGCTTACTAACCCATTGCTTTCAAGTTGGGCCCAACTCACAGTGACCCTAGGGGTCAGAGTAGAACTGCCCCATAGAGTTTCCAAGACCTGGCAGATTTGAACTGCCGACCTTTTAGTTAGCAGACACAGCACTTAACCCACTGTGTCATCAGGGTTTCCTTTCAGCTCACTAAAGCCTAGGCTATCGATGTTTTATGTGTTCTGTTTAATTTTTGATGATTTCCAATTTTCCTAGTTTCATACTTTTTACGTTCCATGTTCTGATTATTAATGAATGCTTGCAGCTATTCTCATTTTGAGTTGTGCCACTTCAGCGAACCAAGATCCGGAAGGCCTTATTCCATCCATGTCATTAAGGTCGACTCTACTTTGAAAAGGCAGCTCTTCCCGAGTCGTCTTCTGAGTGCCTTCTGATTTGGGGGGCTCCCTTTCCAGAACCATATCTTACAATATTCTGCTGCTATTCCTAAGGTTTTCCCTGGCGAACTCTTTTCAGAAGTAGACTTCCAGGTCCTTCTTCCTAATCTGTCTTAGTCTGGAAGCTCAGGTGAAACCTGTTTACCATGGGTGACTCTCCTGGTACCTAAATACCAGTGATATAGCTTCCAGCATCACTGTAACAAGTAAGCTTCCAAGTTGTTTAAGACAGAGTTTATATTTTTCAGGTTTTTTTTTTTTTTTTGTGTGTGTGTATTTTGTTTTTTATTGTTATTAATTTCTATTTTATTACATTATGGTCAGAGTGTGGTCTAGTTTCTGTGATTGATAAAATTTTGTCTGTGGCTTAATATAAAGGCAATTAAAAATATTCTGCTGTTGCTGCAAGATGGATACATTTTCAAAAACAGAAAATAATAAATGGAGAGGCTGTGGAGAGACTAGAATGTGTACAAACTGCTATTGGGAATGTAAAATCGTACAGGCACTGTGGAAATTGATTTGTCGCTCTCTGAAAAAGCTAAAAATAGAAATACCATACAATCCAGCAATCCTACTTCTTAGAATATATCTTAGAGAAATAAGGGCTGTCACCCAAATAGATCCATGCACACTAATGTGTATTACAGTACTGTCCACAATAGGAAAAAGGTGGAATCAACCTAGGTGCCTGTCAGTGGAAGAACTGATCAACAAACTATGGTATATTCACAAAATGGAATACCATACAATGTTAAAGAATAGTAATGAATTTGGGAAACATCCCGTAACATGGAGGAATCTGGAAGGCATTATGCTGAGTGAAATCAGTCAGTTGCAAAAGGACAAATATTGTATGAGACCACTGTTATAAGGATCGAGATAAGATTTAAACACAGAAGTGAGCCATCTTTGATAGTTACAAGGCCAGGAAGGGAGGGAGAGAGTATTCCATTAATTGGATAGAAGATATGAATTGGAAACCCTGATGATGTAGTAGTTAAATGCTATAGCTGCTAATCAGAAGGTCAGCAGTTCAATTCCACCAGGCGCTCTTTGAAAACTCTATGGGGCAAGTCTACTCTGTCCTCTAGGGTTGTTATGAGTCAGAATTGACTTGACAGCACTATGTATGGGTTTTTTTTTTTTTTTTTCAGAGATAAGAATTAAGTTCAGTGAAGAGAGAAATAATAGACAGTAGAGAGGAGTCAGCACACCTGGACTAACACATTTCCTAAATATAACCAAATACTTTGAAAGACAGAGTAGTAATGGCAGGGGTCTGCTGATTATGGTTGTTTTAGTCAGCTAGGGCTGCTCTAATAGAAATATCACAGAGTGGATGGCTTTAACAAAGGAAGGTTTATTCTTACATAATCTGGTAGGCTGCAAGTCCATTTTCAGGGTGACCGCTCCGGGGGAAGGCTTTCCCCTTGTTGGCTCTGGAGGAAAGCCCGGTATTGCATCAGTCTTTGTTCAGGGAGCATCTTGACTCAGGAACCTCAGGTCTGAAGGACGCGCTCTTCTTCCGGTGCTGCTTGCTTGATGGTACGAGTTTCCCAATTTTCTGCCTGCTTCTCTGTCCTTTTATCTCTCATAGGATGAAAGGATTAAGGGTGGGGCAAGCCATACCCCAGGGAAACTCCCTTTACAGTGGAGCAGGGAGGTGATCCTATGAAGGGATTTACAGCCCCACTCTAACCCTTTAACATACAGCTTAGGAAAACCACAAAATGGAGGACAGTCACAAGATACTGTGAGTCATGGCCCAGCCACGTGGCTACGCATATTTTTTGGGGGACAGAATTCAATCCATGACAATGGTTTTAGGGAACATCTAGGTCAATTGTGATAAATTTTTTTAAGAAAATGTTCTGGCCTATGAACAGTTGATATTTGACGAAGGCCCTAAGACATTAAACTGGGGTAAAAACAGTATCTTCAACAAATGGTGCTGGCAAAATTGGTTATCCATCTGCAATAAACTGAATCAAGATCCATATCTTACACCTTATACAAAAACCAACTCCAACTGGATAAAAGACCTAAATATCAAACCAAAAACGATAGAGCTCATACAAGAAAAGGTAGGAACAACAATGGAAGTTTTAATACACAATGAGGACAGACTCCAAAATCTGTCAAAGAAACCACAATCAATGGAAGAGAAAATAGATGAATGGGAACTATTAAGAATCAAACACTTTTGCTCATTCAAAGACTTTATTAATAGAATTAAAAGAACACCCACGCCAGGCCAAGTGCCGTTGAGTCGGATCCGACTCATGGAGACCCTAGGGGTCAGGGTAGAACTAAGTTAAAAGAACACCCACAGAATGGGAAAAAATATCTGGCAACTCTATGTCAGACCGACGCCTGATCTCCATAATCTATAAGATACTACAAAATATCAATAAGAAGAAGATAAACCATCCAATTAAGCGATGGGCAAAGGAGATGGACAGATGTTTCACTAAAGAGGAGATCCCGGCAGCCAAAAAACACATGCGGACATGTTCATGATCTTTAGTTATTAAAGAAATTTAAATCAAGACGACAATGAGATACCATCTCACCCCAACAAGACTGGCCATGATCCAGAAAACACAAAACAACAAATGCTGGAGAGGCTGTGGAGAAAGTGAAACCCTCCTACACTGTTGGTGGGGTTGCAAAATGGTCCAGCCTCTTTGGAAAGCAATCTGGCGCTTCCTTAAAAAATTGGGTATCGATATACCATTTGACCCAGTAATTTCACTACTTGGAATATATCCTACAGAATCAAGGCCTTTCTCACCAATGGACACATGCACCAGAATGTTTACTGCAGCACAGTCCATGATAGCAAAAAGATGGAATCAACTGAGATGCCCAACAATAGAAGAATGGATAGGTAAACTATGGTACATATATTCAATGGAGCACTACGCAATGATAAAGAATAACGATGATTCCAGGAAACATCTCCTAACCTGGTTTCAACTGGAAGACATTATGTTGAGTGAAAGTAGTCAGCGACAAAAGGAGAAATATTGTATGAGACCTCTACGATAAGATCCCCCAAACAGACTTGTGTATAGAAGAAAAGACTCTTTGACAGCTGCAAGGGAGGGGAGAGAGGGAGCGTGGCGGCGGGAGGGCTTAGTTTAGACAGTTACTAGAAATCTGGTTGGGAGAAAGCGGTGATAGCACACATTAGGAACAAGAGCAACATTAAGTGGACTTCAGCGTAACTTGAGTACTCGTTCCTTCTTAACCCAATATTGCAAGGATAGAGTAGCCGGGGCGGGGGGCAGGGGACCATGCTCTTAGATGAAATCAAGGCCAATTGGCACAACTAGCATTTTGCTAAGAGAGCTCTCAGCACCCCACATTGGTGAGTGGCGTCTGGGGTCTTAAAAACTGCCAAGCTGCCATCCAAGGACACAGCAAGTGGTCCCAACTCAGCAGGAATGGATGCTCACCGAGGACCAAAATGACATGTGGTAAAGACAACCTAGAAGACAGAGAGACCCACAAGAGTGGGTGCCTACATCGACTTGGGACCGGAAGAACTGGATGGTGCCCGGCTACCACCAGTGATAGCCACGATGGAGCTCACAGAGAGGAGCCTCACTGGCAATACAAGAATAAAAAGGGGTGCATCATGAGATCTCCACTAAAAGACCTCAATTGATGGTCCAGCGGTTTTGGGGTTCCCCTGAGAGCATGGCCCCCGGCCCTGATGGTGCCCTTACCCATAAATTATAACGAAGGTCTACTCTTTGGACAGGAATGGATTGGACTTGGCAATGCAGAATGACCATATATTGGATGCACTTTATGGTTCTATACATGCACAGGATATCATCCTGCTGACCTCTGGCTGGAGGAAGGAGAGTGGGTGGAGAGGAGGGGAAAGGAGGCTGTTGGGAGGATGAGACAGGTATGGAGCGGAGAGGAATAATGTGCTGTCACCGGACAGGGAGAGCAGTGGAAGTTGTATATAGGTGGGTATGTAAATTTATATGGGAATGTACATTTTCACTCAGTCATGTTAAATAAAAAATAAAAATAAAAAAATTAAAAAAAGTATTAAAAGAAAAGATATCATCTTAAAGACTAAAAAAAAGAAAATGTTCTGCGTTCCATCCAGTCTGGTGGGCGGCATCTGGATCTTAGAACCTAGCAAGCAGCCATCTAAGGAGAATCAATTGATTCCAACCTACCTGGAGCAGAGGAGAATGAAGGAGCTCAAAGAAATATGGAAAATATGAGGCCAAGAAACAGAAAGTGCCACCTAATCCAGAGACTACATCATCATGGGGCCAGAAGACTCAGGTGGTGCCTGGCTACCACTGGTGACTGCCCTCACAGGGCATGCAACAAAGAGTTGCTGATGAAGTAGGAGAAAAATGAGGTGTTGAACTTAAACCCTATTACAAAGACTTGGCTTGATAATACGACAGGCTGGAAGATCCCTGGAAGACATGCCCACAGACTGTCTGCTACCCCAGGGCTTAAACCATTTCCAACACCAACTCTTAAGACAAAGATTAGACTGCACTGTAAAAATGATACTGGTGAAGAATGTGCTGCTTGGCTTGAGTAGATACGTGAGACTAACTGGGCAGCTCCTGTCTAGAGAAAAGGTAAAGAGAGTGGGGGACAGGAGCTGGTTGAACAGACATGAGAAGTACAGGGTGGTAAGGAGTCACAGTGTGGGGAAATCAGCTGGAATTACATAACAATGTGTATGTGTACGTTTCTGCATAACAAATTGACTTGGGTTGTAAACTTTCACTTAAAGTACAATAAAGTATTAAAAAAATAAAGATAGGTACATTTTCTCTTTTCAGGTTATAGAGTTTGATCTCCGTTTTTATTTGCATCTGTATTACTCTCCCATACTCCTTATTTTCTTTCCTTGCTTTATTTTTCTCTTGTGTGTTTTATCATCCTCTGACACACAAAAATGTTTCCCTTGTTTATTGGTTTAATGTCTGCCTTTCTGCTGTATAGTGTAAGCTCCACAAGCGCAAAGATTAATCTCTGTTTTATTCACTTCTGTACTTTCAGCACCTAGAATATGACTGGTGCATAGAAGGTCTTCAGTAAATATTTTGACATGAATGTACATATACATGTCTGTGCCTTTATAGGTTAATGTCACTAATCATGCTGTTTATAAACCTGTACCCATATTGACCTCTCATGAGTCACATACACACACACACACACACACACACACACACACACAACTATTATGTTTTCATCTTTTTTTTTTTTCCTTTCAGTTTCTGCTGGATTTGCTGGAAGCATTTTGAGGGTGTATTACTTGGTATATAAACATTTATGATGGTTAGAACTGCATGTGAATTATAGTTTTTTGTCATTGTGATCATTAACTTTTTCTCTTTTCTTTAATCCTTTTTTTAGGTTAATCTAACCTCATAATATAGGAGCTCTGGTGGCACAGTGGTTAAGTGCTCAGTTGCTAACCCCAAGGTTAAAGGTTTGAACTCACCAGCCACTCTGTGGGAGAAAGATACCACAGTCTGTTTCTGTAAAAACCACAGTCTGCTTCCGTCTCAACCTCTCTAGCGTTCCAGTGAGGCAGTCTACTCTGTCCCATAGGGCCCCTGTGATTTGGAAGTCTGGACGGCAGTGGGTTTGGTTTGGTTTTTAATCTCTTAATGGAGTCCCTGGGTGGTAGAAATGGTTAGTTAACATGGTTGGCTGGTAACCAACAGGTTAGAGGTTCCAGTCCCCCCAGAGGTCCCTTAGAAGAAAGACAAGGTAATCTGTTTCTGGAAAAGTCAGCCATCAGAAACCCTGTGGAGCACATTTCTATTCTGACATGTAAGTCAGAATTGATTCCTTGGGAGCTGGAAAAAAAATCTCATAGTAGTGTGATTCATGCTTTGCTTTATGAATTTTTTTAGCACTCTAGTTCACTGCCTATTCTTTTACTTCTAGACAATAAGTTTTCCTAAGATTCTTTTGTCCTTTTTTACCTTGTTATCCATGACATCCAAGAGAAAAGTGATTGTTCAGGGACGGCTTCTGTTAGCCATTACAGAATGATTTTCCATTTTCCCCTTCACCTGTCAAACTATGCTTTTTTTTTTTTGTCCCTTTGGTGAGGACAGCTCTCCTCTGGCCTCTAGGATTGCCATGAGTCAGATCTGACTCGATGGCACTTGGCTTTGGCTTTGCTTGGTTAATCTTGAACCTTTGGAGCAGTCTTTAGCAAAATTATCACGTGGTATTTTGATTACTTTCTTAATAAAACTGTTAGAGTCTCTGTGTCATAACTTTCCAGAGACAAAGAATGTTCCAGTAATCTTTGTATTGGCTTTTCAGTTTCCACCACCTTGTGATATATTTAAAACATTTAAAGATTTGGTATTGTTACACGTTCCCTGAAAAAACGAAACACCTTTATAAGCATTTGTGAACAATGTCGATTATACAGAAGATTTTGCAGTGAAGCCATAATACTTCTGCTCAGTAGTCCACATAGCACACAACTTACAACATATTTCTTCAAGGTGTCTCCCAACCTGTGTATCCTTGGGTAAACCTCCAGTGTGGCGGCATCCCCTCACCTTTCCTGTTGAAGGCCAGAGACCTACAGTTCCAGTGGATTCACAAGACTACCTAATGCTTTCCAATGTCCCCGTCTTCTGCCTTTACCCAAGGAAGATCCATGTGTAGTTGAGACATGGCTGGTGGAGCCAAGGGAGGCTTGAGGTTCAGCCAAAGATAGCACAAAGTAAACTCAAAAGACAATCAGCGTGAAACATCTTGGTGGATGCCAGAGGGAACAGATGCGGGTGAGCCTGGACTGCCAACACTGCGGGACTTTGCGAGTCCTTTGGAGCACAGACACAGTGGAGAGAAAAAACATGGCATTGACAAAGAGTAATCTGAACTGGCTAAAAAAAAGTTTGACTTGAGGGAATTTAGTTCAAACTGACCTTCAACACAGTGACATTCAAGTTAGAAATTAGCCTGGATTATAGAAATAGTAGAGGTGACACATATGCACATTGGAGTTTTGTCGTATGACAAATGTGTACTTGCTAAATAGAAGAGACACAGCATTGAACTTGAACGCAAAAGGCCTGTGTTGTATTTTTGCCTTTCTCATGGATACTGCAATGACTTAAGAGAAACCACTTACACATGCCATCTCAGTTTCTTTGAGGGTAATGTGACCTCAAGGGATTTTGCTGAGGCTCCGTAAAACATGGAATGTAAACTCTCTTGTAAAAACACCTTATACTCTGAAATGCCGCCAAAGGGACAGATGTGACTCCCTTCAACAAAAGTCATGCATTTTGACCCCTACTCTGAAGAAAGTGGTAACTGAAGGATTTTCTGTTTCCTAGTAGCTAATTATTTTAGTTTCTTAGTGCTGGTGTAACAGAAATACCACAAGTGGGCAGCTCTAGTGAAAAGGAATTGACTTTCTTACAACATAGGAGGCTAGAAGTCCTAATTTAGGACACTGGCACTAGGGGAAGGTATTCTTTGTCCATTCTGGGGGACGATCCCTGTCTCAACCTCTCTAGCATTCTTCTCAGCATTCTTTGGAGGTCTCCACAAGGCATGTGTCTTTCCCCAGTTTGTGTCTCCTTGCTTCTGCCTGTAACATGCACCTTTTATATCTCAAGAGTGATTGGTTTAAAACACACCGAACACTGTTGTGGTCTCATTTGCACAACAAAGATAACCCTATTCCCAAATAAGATTACATCCATGGGTATAGGGATTGGGATTTACAACACATTTTGCAGGGGTACCAATTCAGTCCATCAGAATTGGACACAGATTAATAAAGGTTAGTGTTTGCAAGTTTGGATATAAAAACCAGGAAAAAAAATCTAGCTTGTCTGATTTGAGGTAGAGAAAGACAGGAAGGGATTGGACAGAGGAAAAATGGTGGTGGTGTGGGTAGATGGGACCGGTGCAGGGCTCTTTTCCAGGGACAGGCATTAGTGATTAACTCTTGCTTTCTCTCAGTCTCTATGCCCTTCTTTTTCTGTCCTGAGCAGCTTTATTTCCTTGGAGGGCGGGAAGACACATCCCTTAACCTCTGACTCTGGGGTGCAGAGCCAAAACTTAGTGCACAGAGTTCCTCAGGGCTTTCAGGATTCAGAGACTTGGGAACCTTTTTACTCAAATGACTCTGCTGTGAGCTCCGAAAATCTATTTTTGAAACTCAAAAACTGTACACCATTGGTCTTTGCTCTCTTTACATCTCTATTTTAACAGCTCTGCCCTGAGGGCCTGGGTAGAGAAAGTGCTGCAACTTCTTAAATGAGGTAGGTTGTCATGGGGAGTTGGAGATATTGAAGAGGGAAGCATTGATTAAAATAGAAAATAAGACCCCAAATTTACAGTGTGATGTAAGCCCGCTCTAAATGTAGGTCCTGGTAGTGCAGTGGCTAAACACTTGGCTGCTAAGCAGAAAGCTGATGGTTTAAACCCAGCAGCTACCTCATAGGAGGAAGATGGGGCAGCCAGCTTTCATAAAGATGTAGAGCCTTGGAAACCCTGTAGAACAGTTCTACTCTGTCCGTTAGGATTGCTGTGAGGCAGATTTAACTGGGGGACAATATATATTTTTGACCTTCCTTCCATTTCTCCTCACTGCCCAAATCTACAAAACCCTAAGACCCAATTCATTCCCAAATGGAATCACATATGGTCCTGGAAGTGGACCCTCAGGGCAGGGCAGAAGAGACGTGAAAAGGATTCTTAGTTGAAGTGAAGGACAATTCATGGATTTTTTAATCCTGAATTTGGCATTTAAAATTTGCGTCTCTGAGCAGATCACATATCCTCAATGCATTTTAGTATAAACTAGACTGAGAGAGGATTTTGATTCTCATTTGGGTTTTGCTGTTTACTGGCTAATGATACTAAGTGTGAGTTTAAATAGCTCTCTAATGTTCAGTTTTGTCATCTGCACAGTAGGCTAACAGTGTCCATGTGATTTGTGCCAAAGGTGTTTACAGAGGATGAAATGAGCAAGATGGTGAATATCTGAGTCCTTTAAAAAGTATTCATGTGGAAGTTGTATGGAATTGGTGTGTGTACTGTGTATATTGTCAACAACAATAATAAATTATAAAAATGTACTTATGAAATGGATATATGAAGGATCTGGCAATGTCTCTCCCTTCTGTCCAGTTCTTCAAGTGCTTCCTGAAACAGACAATCTTAGTGACAAAGAAGATGGGACATCCTGGTACTCTACTGTCTGCCCTCTGCTGGAACCGTAAAGCCTGTTCTTTCAAGTAGTGTCTGTGGGTGCTAATCCAAAAGGTAACAGGAGAGGGCAGTTTCTGCCCAGAAATGACAGTTCTTTCCTGTAGGCTCCTGAAATGTCCGAGAATGAAGTCAGTGGCGGAGGATTACGATAAAATATATCTGGAGTCCACTCTTAATTGGACTCTTGAGAGTGAAGCTCAGAATAGCTATTTGCTTTTACTCTGTGTATTTCTTTCAACTGTATACACACACTTGGTAAAAAAGTAAGATTAAAACCCTACCAAAGAGTGTACAAAATATCCTCAGTGGCCCTCAAGGCCCCCCATAATCTCCTTCCCCATACCATTCTGACTTTGAATCGTATGCTCTCCCATGGCTACAGCCCACCCTAGGTCCTTTTTTCCTTCTTTGCTGTTCTGTGTCCCTGAAGTGCTCAGTCTCCAGATATCAATGAGGCCTACCTCCTTACCTCCTTCAGGTCTTTGCTCCAGTATTGGCTCCTCATGAAGCTATTTTCTGGACTTCCCGTTTAAAAGTTGCAACACTTCTTGACATTCCCTACCCTTATTTAAACAGGTAGAGAATTTCCTACCCTGGCGCCTACTATGTATTATATGGTACTGTTATTTATTTGTGTATTTATCAGAGCACTTACTACCATTGCACGTGCATATTTACAATGTAGTTAGTAATTTAAAAAAATTCTGTCTCCTCTGGAATATAAGCTTCGTGAGCATAGGGACTTTTTTCTTCTTTGTCTTTTCATTATTAGGACTATAATATCAGTGCCTAGAACAATCCTGGTATATACTTACCAGTTGTCATTCAGTCGATTATAAACACTGTGTGTCATAATAGAATACAGTACTCCATGGGGTTTTCATGGCAGTGATCTTTTGGAAGCCAATTACCAGGCCTGTCTTCCAAGGCACCTCTTGAGTAGGTTTGAACCACCAACGTTTTGGATTGTAGATGAGCTCTTAACCATTTGTTCCATTCAGGGAATACTGTTGTTGTGTGCCGTCAGATTGCTTCTGATTCATAATGACCCTATGTGGACAGACTGAAATTGCCCCATAGGACTTCTGAAACTGAAATCATTATGGGATTGCCAGTTCTTTTCACCTGCCAAGCAGCTGGTGGATTTGAAACACCAACCTTTTCGTTAGCAGCTGAATACTTTACCATTGCAGCAGTAGGCTGCTTCTGGGGAGTACTGGTAGAGACTAAATGTTTGTTGAGTGAAGCTACATCCTAATTCTACTTATGAAAGACACTGACCCCTCTGAGAATATGATAAAGTAGCATTTTTTACTAGGTTGTAACTCTGTGATTTGGTAATTTGGGCTGGGTTCTGATGAGTAGACTCCACGCTTGACTGATCTCAGCTGAGCTCACTCATGTGTGCGTTCAGCATCCAAGTTGGCAGTTTTCCTCCGTGTAGCCTCTCAACTTCTAGTAGGCTGGCTTGAGCTCATTCAAATGGTCTCAGGCTTCCAAGCACAGCAAGAGAGGTACTTTCCAATGTATAAGTGCTTTGAAAGCCTCTGCTTGCGTCATGCTTGCTACTGTACACTGGCTTAAACAAGTTATACAACTTACCTGGATTCTTAAGGGGAGGATCTGAAAAGTTACATTGAAAAGGGAAGTGCACACAGGAGTCAGAAGTTTTGGCTGTATTTGTAATCCACCACAATAAATATAATGTGATTGGCCTTCTCAAAGATAACAAAATCTCACCAACAGCATGTTAAGATAACTGCTTCTCAGTAGGTCACACAACTGGGCTACACTATAAGCAAAAGTTTTTTTTTTAAATACAACCCAACAGTTGAAAGGACAAAGTAGCAGAGACAGAGATCTGGGGACCCTGGTTTCAGGTAACACTGAGGTCAATTGGTGTAACTGTCTTTTTCTAAGAGATTGTTCTGTATCCCATATTGGTGAGTGGCACCTGGGTCCTAAAAAGCCAGCAAGCTGCCATCTAAGGAATATCTATCTCGTTGGTCCCGATCCACTGGGAGCAGATGAAAATCAAGAACATCAAAGACAAGAGGAAAAATGAGCCCAGGAGACAGAAGGGTCCATATGATTGGGAAACTACTTCAGCATGAGAGCAGAAGAACTAGATGGTGCCCAGTCACCCCAAAGACAGCCCTGACAGGGAACACAATGTTGAGTCCATGATGTAGAGTGAGAAAAAAAAGGTGTGCAGATCTAGAGCTCTATTAAAAGACTAGACTTGATGGTCTGACAACCTGTAGGGTCCCCTGAGAATGTGGCACCTAGACGTGCTGCTAGTCCAGAGCTGAAACCAGTACTGAAGTCAACACCAGACCAAGATTGTACTAGACTATGTGACCTAGAGGGATGCAGGTGGTGTGTGTACTTTATAAGGCTGTCCTACTGGTTTCTTTTTAGAGAGGAGAGGAGATGGTGGAGAGGAGTGAATAACGGAAGTAGAGTGGAAAGGAAGAGTATGCTGTTGCAGAGTGAGGAGACCAGATAGAGCTGCATAGAGGCGGGTCCTCAGGTTTTTATATGGTAAATTGACTTGGACTATAAACTTTCACTTAATCACAATAAAAAAAAAAAGAGACTACTTCTCTCCTCTCCTGTAACCTGTGTACTTTTTTCACTTTCATTGATTATTATAGGCCCCTTGTGTGTCAGAAGAAAAAAATACAAGCATTGAGTTGTGATATTGAAGGATTCTGTAGAAAAAATACTAAATGACCCAGGAAGCATCAAAAGAAGATGGAAGGAATACACAGAGTCACTGTATCAAAAAGAATTGATCAAGATTCATCCATTTCAGGAGATAGCATATGATCAAGAACTGAGAGTACTGAAGGAAGAGGTCCAAGATGTTCTGAAGGCGTTAGAGGAAAACAAGAATCCAGGAACTGATGGAATACGGTTGAGATGCTTTAACAGATGAATGTGGTATTCAAAGTGCTCACTTGTCAATGCTAAGAAATCTGGAAGACAGCTACCTGGTCAACTGACTGGAACAGATCCATGCTAAAGAAAGGTGATCTGACAAAATGCAGAAATTTTTGAATAATAATCATAATGTCATACACAAGTAAAATTTTGCTGAAGATAATTCAAAAGCAGTTGCAGCAGTAAGTTGACAGGGAACTGTCAGAAATTCAGGCTGGATTCAGAAGAGAATGTGGAAAGGGATATCAGTGTTGATGTTGGATTCTTCCTGAAAGCAGAGAATACTAGAAAGATGTTTACTTGTGTTTTATTGATTATGCAGAGGCCTTTGACTGTGCGGCTCATAACAAATTACAGATAACAGTGTGAAGAATGGGAGTTCCAGAACACTTAATTGTGCTCATATGGAACGTGGACTTATACCAAGAGGCAGTTGTTTGAACAGAACAAGGGAATACTGTGTGACTTAAAATCAGGAAAGATGTGCATCAGGGCTGTATCATTTTACCATACCTACTCAGTCTGTGTGCTAAGCAAATAATATGGGAACCTGGACTATATGAAGAAGAACAGGGAATCAGGATTGGAGGAAGATTCATTAACCACCTGTGTTATATGGGTGACACAATTTTGTTTGCTAAAAATGAAGAGGACTTGAAGCATTTACTGATGAAAACCAAACTGATGAGATGGAAAAAAAAAAACAGCCCTCAGAATGGACTACAACTCAACATAAAACCCTCCAAATCTTCACAACTGGACCAATAAGCTACATTAGGATAAACAGAGAAAAGATTGAAGTTCCCCAAGATTGCATTTTACTTGGATCCACAGTCAATGCCCATGCAAGCAGCAATCATAAAATCAAACTGCTTGTTGCATTGGGCAAATCTACTGCAAAATAACTTAAAGATGTCTTTAAAGGGTTAAAAAGCAAAGGTTTCACTTTGAGGATTAAAGTGTGCCTGGCCTTAGCCATGGTGTTTTCAGTCACATCATGTGCATGTGAAAGTTGGACAACAAATAAGGGAGGCCAAAGAAGAGTCAATGCTTTTGAATTATGGTGCTAAGAATATTGAATATGCCATGGTCTGCTGGAAGACAAGCAAGTCTGTGTTGGAAGAAGTACAGCCAAAATGCTTATTAGAAACAAGGGTAGTGAGACATCATCTCACATACTTTGGACATGTTCTCAGGAGGGAACAGTCCCTGGAGAAAGACATCATGCTTGGTGGAATAGAAGGCCAGCGAGAAAGAGGACACTTTCTATGATATGGATGAACATAGAGGCTACAACAGTGGGCTCTAACATGGCAGTGATTGTGAGGATGGGGCAGGACCGGGCAGCATGTCATTACTATAAACCAGAGCTGACTTGATGGCACCTAACGATGACAATAAGATAGATACAAAGCATCTTATTTATTCAGAAAATTTAAAAGACATTCATTCACAAGCTGTGCAGAAGGTATGGGGCAGAACCTGATGTCAACATGCAAGCTGTCACCTGGCTTTTAGTGGCCTGCCCTGGAATCTAGACTTGACGCTTTGACTTGCTTTGGCCATTGGGATATTAGAAGAGGTGCTATAAGCAGCGGCTTGATATAAACTTGTATGTTGGTGTTTACTGTCTCTTGTACCTCTGCTATTACCATAAAAACATGCTCAGGCTAGTATGCTGAGGAATGAAAGACATGTGGAGTACAGCTGAATCAGCCTAGTTCCTCAGCAAAGACCAGTTTCAATCAGCTGGCAGCACACAATACCCAGACCTGAGAACATGTCTAAAAACATCAGCAAAGCCACCTGGCTGACCCACAGCCACATCTCCCAGTGTCCCCAGAGGAGCTATAAATTTAGAGTAGGGTACTATGGGATCCTACCAACTGTAATCTATCACAATAAATAGAACTCCACATGGATCCTGGGGCCTAAGGCCCTGGGGAGTCCTTGTAACTGTGCCTCGACCTGAGGGCTTTGGTCTTTTCTGGGTTATCCTTCAAAAACCTGGTTATTGTTTCGTAGTCTCTTTTAGTTTTCCCAACTGGAAACCTCTGACTGTGCAGAAAGTGTTTGGCTGGGTTAGAAAAATCTTCATAATTGTAAACAAGCTGGCCAGAAGCAGACCCTGACATCTGGTGGAAAGGGTCGTGAATGGCAGAAAAGGAAGCTGGCTGCTGCTGCCTGGAGCCTGCCTGAAATGATGGATGGGAGGCCTGGCAGGCCAGGAAGGACGGAGATGTTGATGTTTCCAAAGGCGGGGCACTTTCTCCTAGGACACAGGGTTAGTGGAAACAGGGTCAGAACAAACCACTTTACATCCTCTCCTGTTTCTTTCTTCTAATAGGAAATCACTCCTACTCCCAGGCATGGTGGACCAAGGAATCTGTATCAAAGTTACACTTATTTTTTGAAAATGTGTTTCCTGAATTTTTCATCTTTTTATGAGACAAGCTGACCACTCTGACAAGTTAATGTAAGCCATGGACCCTTTCCCCAGAAAATTGTTCATAGATATAAAATCGTACTTGTAATACTAGGGGAGTTACAGTTTTTCTGAAACCTGCTCTTAGAACTCAAATTAGAAGTCACTAGAGGAGAGAGGAAAGACACACACACACACACACATACACACACAGATAGTACGAGGAGGAATAAGCAATACGTGAATTTAGAGACGTGGAGGAGTTTGAACAAAGATTCCTCTGGCCCCAAATATGTCCTGAAGTGCTATGGCTGCTAACCAAGAGGTCAGCAGTTCAAATCCACCAGATACTCCTTGGAAACTCTATGGAGGAGTTCTGTTCTGTCTGTAGGGTCACTGTGAGTCATAACCAACTGGACAACATGTAACAACAACAATAACACTTTGCTCCAAGGCCAGAAACCATAAATCATTTCTGTGGGTCAATGATACCTTACTTTATGTATCAGTCTACTAACTTGTCTTTTTTAGTGAAGTCTGTATATTTGGGGTCTGCTCATGATACTGTAGATAGATTTATTTTTTTTCACTCTGACTGCTAGAAAGTGAATATGTCATTGTTAGGTATAGTTGAGTCAATTTTGACTCATAGAAAATCCACGTGACAGATTAGAACTGCCCCATAGGATTTCCTAGGTTGAAATCTGTATAGATGTAGACTGCCATGTCTTTCTTCTGCTGAGCGGGTTTGAACTGCCAACCTTTTGGTTAGCAGTGAAGTGCTTTATCATTGCACATATTTTCTTTATCCATTCCCTCATAATGAACATTTAAGTAGTTTCCTATGTTTTCCTGTTACACACAGACACTATCCTCATATATGTGTGCCTGCACCCGCGTGAGTGTCTTTATGGATTATACTCAGAAGCTGGGTTGTTGGATTGTAGGGCACAAGCATTTTTAACATTGCGAGACAATGTCAGTTTGCTTGCCTGAATCATTGCACCAGCCTCTAGCAATGTCCGAGGTTGTGTCTCCACGTTCTTTTCGGTGCTTGTGATTTTCAGCCTTTTACATTCTTAAAATGAATCTAGTGTGCATGTAAAGTTTATATATATGTGTGTGCATATGTATGTATGTAAACTTTGCATTTCACTTGCATCTTCTCATGTGCTTTCTGGCATTTGTGTCTCTTCCGTAAGTTAGCCTGTTCACATCTTTTGCCCTTTTTTTGCCTACTGTATTAGCAGTAAAACCCTTCTAGGTCTTGTCTTTAGGTTCTTTTAGTTTGATATAGCCCTATGTCCTCAACATTTGAGTTTTAAAACAGGGAAGAAGCATGGGAGAAAAAAGACTGAGTTTATATTTAGGGTACTAGGATGCTAATTGGCCACGTAAACTTGAGTAAGTTATTTAAATATGCATAGGCGTATTTTCTGCAAAAGACTTCTTTAAAAAAAAGTTAAAAAAACAAGAAGTCATCTTGAGGACTAGGGTGCACCTGACTAAAGACATGGTATTTTCAATCGCGTCATATACTTGTGAAAGCCAGACACTGAATAAAGAAGACCAAAGAAGAATTGGCACCTTTGAGTTATGGTATTGTAAAAGAATATTGAATACACCACAGACTTACAAAAGAATGAGTAAGTCTGCTTGGAAGAAGTACAACCAGAGTGCTCCTTGGAAGAGAGGATGGCTGGACTTGATCTTACATGCTTTAGACATGTCAGAAGGGATTGATTCCTGGAAAAGGACATCACACTTGATAACATAGATGGTGAAAAAGAAGAAAATGTTCAGTGAGAAGGACTGACGCAGTGACTGCAACAGTGGGCTCAGACATAACAGTGATTGTGAGGATGGTGCAGGACTGGGCAGTATTTTCTCTGTTGTACTTAGGGTTGTTGCTATGAATCCAAAGCAACTTGATGGCACTTCACAACAACGAAGTGCTTTCATATGTGTTCATCCATTCTGTTGTCACAATATCCCTGTGTCGTAGGTTTCTTAGCTCTCCTTGAAATTCATCCCCTCCCAATTCCTGTGATCCCCCTTTACGGTTTTCTTGTATGTCATTGAACACTTCTTTTCATCTTCTCTTGCTGGATCTCCCGCCTTTCTCCATACTTCAAATGTTTTACTTTGAAGGTTTTTACACCTCAGATATTCTGATTTAACTGATTTGGTATAGGGCTTGGGCATCAGGATTTTAAAAAAGACTTTTAGCTAATTCATTGAGTAGCCGGGATTAAGGATGACTGATTTATATGCTGATGATGTCCTCTTTTCAACATCTATCCCAGAAGTTGCCTCTGAATTCTGGAGAACCTACTTGGTATTTTTTACTTGCTGTACCTCAGAAATTTCAGTTTTAATATGTCCAGCACTGGAAATATGACTCCCTAATTTCTCTGCTGAGCTATTTCTCCTGTGATCTTCATCATTTTAGCAAAAGGCATCATTCTTCTATCTGCTCAAGACAAAGACCTAGGAGTTGTCTTTGAACTTTCTTTTTCCCTTGTCCCATTCTTTCAGTCCATCGGTAGGTCCTGTTGACTCTACTTGCAAAGTTCACCCATCCTCTTCCATTTTCTTGCCACCACCTGAGCCAAAGTCACCTCCGTTATCTCTCGCTTGAATTATTAACACACTAATTTCCCACCTGTTTTCTCACTTTTATTTTTCCTCTTTTTTGAAGCATTCTTTACAGAGTGGCTGGAGTGATCTTTTGAAAACATGAATCAGATTGTTGCCTTCCCCTCAGTTGTTTTCCAAATGCAAGACTTCTTTTTAATGCCTCTTCGAGATCCTTTGGAACCTCCTGATTCTCCCTCTCCAAAGTCCCACAAGTCCATTCTTGTCTTGTTCACTTTGCTGTAGCCACACTGGCCTTTTTCTGTTCCTGAAGCACTCCAAACTCTGCTGTACTTTGAGGTACTTGCTATTTCCTTTACTTTGATCATCTTACTCCAGTCTTACTCCTTCCTCTTCATATGTCAACATTTCAAATATCACCCTACCAGAGAGGCATTGTCTGGGTATCTTTGTCTGAAATCCAACCTCCTCATTCTTTATTATACAGTCATCTTCTCTTATTATCATTTTGTGTGCTTGAAAAGTTGTCTGCCTCTCCAATCTATTAAAATACAAACTTCATGAAGGTAGAGCCCGTGATTGTGTTGTTAGATTTAACAAAACAAAAAGCAAGCGAAGAAACAGACCCAGGATGTCCAGTAAAATTTGAATTTCACCTGAAAACAAATACTTTTTTAATGTGTTTCTGAAACATTCCAAAACCTAATGAAATTCATTGCCATCAAATTGACTCTGATTCATAGGGACCCTATGGGAAAGAGTAGAGTTGTCCCATACAGTTTCCAAGGCTGTAAATATTTATTAAAACAACTGTCACATCTTTCTCCTGCTGAGTGGCTGCTGAGTTCAAACTGTTGAACTTTCTGTTAGCAGCCAAGCATTTAACTGCTGCACCGTTAGAGGGACTCTGGTGGTACAGTGGTTAAGCACCCAAACAATACATAGGGCACATTTACACAAAAAATTATTTGTTGTTTATTTGAAATTCAGACTTAACCGATCATCTTGTATTTTATCTGGCAACCTTGTCCTTAAAAATCGGTTGATTTTGGGTCAACTCTCAGACATGCTGATGCTCTGTGGGTCAGAGTAGAACTGTGCTCCATAGAATTTTCAGTGGCTTATTTTTCAGGTTTCCAGATCTTTACTTTAAGGCACCTCATGGTATTTTTGAACCTCCCGACCTTTTAGTTAGCATCCAAGTACATTAACTGTTTGTGCCATCCAGGGGCTACACCCTATCACTAAACAAACCTGTTGCCATTGAGTTGATTCTGACACACAGTGACCCTGCAGGACAGAATTTCCAAGACTGTAATCTTTACAGAAGCAGACTGCCACATCTTTTCCCAAGGAGCAGCTGGTGAATTTAAACTGCTGATCTTTCAGTAAGCAGCTGAGCACTTGACCACTACACTACCAGGACTTTTACACCCTGTCCCTGCTGCGCATCAAAATGCCTACATGTCATGTAGATGATTAGTGAATGTTGAATAAATGAATTCAGAGTAAGTGGCAGAACTGGGGAAAACAGCTAGGTCATCTTTTTCAGTCTACACATTTATAGTTTCATTCACCTTTCATCTCTTCACTGTCTCTAACCTCTGGAAACCTGCTTTTTGTCTCTAAAATTTTGTCTTTTAGAGAATATTGTATAAATGGAATCATACAATATTTGACCTTTTGAGACTGGCTGTTTTTGTGCAATATAATGCTCTTGAGAGCTCCCTTAGTTGATGTGTGGGTTGATGTTTGTTCCTTTTTATTGCTGAGTAGTATCCATAGCATGGATGGATGGATGACAGCTGGTTTAACCACTCACCCGGTGAGGGACATTTTAGTAGTTTCCAGTTTTTGTCTATTACAAATAAAGCTGCTATGAAGAATCATGCATAGGGTTTTGTGTGGATATTAGTTTTCATGTCTCTGGGATAAATCCCCAGGAGTATCATTACTGGGTTTTAAGTGCTACATCTGCTAACCAAAAGGTTGGCAGTTCAAGTCCGCAAAGCACTCCTTGGAAACTCTGTGGGGCAGTTGTACACTGATCTCTAGGGTCACTATGAGTCGGACCCAACTTGATGACAGCAGGGTTTTATAGTAAATGTATCTTTACCTTTTAGGTAACTGCCAATATGCTTTCCAGAGTGGCTATACCATTTTGATGTGGTTGGTTGCTGTGGAGTTTGTTCTGACTCATGATGACCCTATGTGTTGCACAGTAGAACTGTGTTCCATAGGGTTCTCAAGGCTTGACCATTTGGAAGCAGATCACCAGGCTTGCCTTTTAAAGTGCCTCTGGGTAGGTTTGAGCCACCCACCTTTTGGTTAGTAGGTGAGTACTTACCCATTTGCATGGTGTCTTAGGCTGGGTTTTCTAGGGAAGCAAAACCAGTAACACGTGTAGGTACAAGGAAAGATTTATAATATATATATATAGACAGATAGATAGATACAAATATAGGAAACAGCTCACGTAATCACAGAAGCTGAATGTCCCAAGCTCTGGCACAAGCCTCACGTGGCCACGGAAGCTGAGGAACCCAAGGTCAGCAAGTTAGAGACCAGAGTTCTAGATCACTGGTTGTGTAGGTCAGTGGATCCCAAGCTGGTGGCAAGACGAAGCGACAGAGGCTGTCAATACCAAGATCAGCAGGTCAGGGAGCAGGAGCGGGCAGAGGCTGGCAAACCCAGGATCGGCAGGTCAGGGAGCAGGAGCGGGCAGAGGCTGGCGAACCCAGGATCGGCAGGTCAGGGAGCAGGACTCTCTAGTGCCGACTGTAAGGACTGATGAGTCCAACAGCTGCTAGCTCAAGTCCCGGAACCAGACGCTAGAAGAAGAGAGCAGGAGATCCTGGCCACATGAGCGACCAGCAGCCGTAGTAAAAGGTCGCGAGATGAGAGCCGAGGGGCAGGGAGCCACCACAAACCCCGCCCTGACACTTAATACAGCAGCCAAATATGTAGTAGCCAAGTTGACGTAATCCTGACCACCACACATGGGTAATAGTATCTAATTGTGGTCTTAATTTTCCTTTTCCCAATAGTTAGTGATATTAAAAATCTTTGCATGTGCTTATTTGCCATCTATCTAGTGCTACTGTAACAGAAATACCACAAGGGGGTGGCTTTAACAAAGAGACCTTTATTATCTCACAGTGAAATAAGCTAGAAGTTGAAATTCACAGTGTCAGCTCCAGGAGAAGTCTTCCTCTCTCTGTTGGCTGTGGGAAGAGATCTTTGTCATCAGTCTTCCCTTGGCCTGAGAGCTTCTTTGCCCAAAAACCCGGAGTCCAAAGGATATACTCTTCTAGTGCTTTCTTGCTGGTATGAGTTCCCCTTGTCTCTTTCTTTGCTTCTCTCATTCGTTTCTCAATATTTATATTGTAGGTTAATCTTGTAGATTGAATTTACATGACTGCTATTAATACTGTCTCATTAACACAATAGGGGTAGGATTTATAGCACATAGGAAAACTGCGGCAGATGACAAAAAGGTAGATGATCATACAGTACTAGAAATCATGACCTAGCCAAGTTGACAAAGTAATTTTTGGGGACACAATTAAATCTATGACACCATCTGTATTTTCCCTTAAGTGAAATACCTGTTAGGGTCTTTAGTGCTTTTTTTTCTAATTGGATTGTTTGTTTCCTTACTGTTGAGTTTTGAGTGTTCCTTATATTTTCTGGATACAATTCCCTTGTCAGAAATGGTGTAGTGTGCACATATTTTTTTTGAGCCCATGGCTTGCTTTTTTATCCTCTTCGTAGGGTCTTTTGCAGAGGCAAAGTTTTAAATTTTGAAGTCCAATTTTGAAATATTCTTTTATGAATCATATGTTTGCTGTCATTGCTAAGATCTTTTTATCAAGTCTTATGTTCTAAAGATTTTTTCCTCTGTTGTGTTCTAAAAGAAGTATAGTTTTACATTTAAATCTGTGATTCATATGTTGAATTAGTTTTTGTATGAGAATTGGTTCACGGTACTTCTGTTTTCTTTGCTGTTAGATAACTAGTTATTCCAGTACCATTTGTTAAAAACACTACATTTTGTCTGTTGAATTACTCTTGTACCTTTGGAAAAAGTCATTTGACTGATCAGGGCTATTCCTGGGTTTTCTGTTATCTTTCATTGATCTGCGTGTTTGTTCTTCTGTCATTACCACATAGTGTTGATTATTGTAACTATACAATAAGTCTTGAAATCAGGTAGAGGGAGTCTTCCTAGTTTATTCATTTTTTCCCACATTACTTTAGTTATTCCTGTTCTTTTGACTATATATATAATTTTTAGAATAATCTTGTCTATGCAAAAAATCTTGTTGGGACTTTTGATAGAGATTATGTTAGAAGTGTATAGACACCCCAACAAGATTGGCCATGATCCAGAAAACACAAAACAACAAATGCTGGAGAGGCTGTGGAGAAGTGGAAGCCTCCTACACTGTTGGTGGGGTTGCAAAATGGTCCAGCCTCTTTGGAAGGCAATCTGGCGCTTCCTTAAAAAAATAGATATTGATATACCATTTGACACAGTAATTCCACTACTTGGAATATATCCTACAGAATCAAGGCCTTTCACACCAACGGACACATGTATCAGAATGTTTATCGCAGCACAGTCCACGATAGCAAAAAGATGGAATCAACCCAGATGCCCAACAATAGAAGAATGGATAGGTAAACTATGGTACATATACTCAATGGAGCACTAAGCAATGATAAAGAATAACGATGATTCCAGGAAACATCTCCTAACCTGGTTTCAACTGGAAGACATTATGTTGAGTGAAAGTAGCCAGCGACAAAGGGACAAATACTATATGAGACCTCTAAGATAAGATCTCAAAAACAGACTTGTGTATAGAAGAAAAGACTCTTTAACAGCTGCAAGGGAGGGGAGGGAAGGAGGGAGGGTGAGGGGGGAGGGTTTAGTTTAGATAGTTACTAGAAATCTAGTTGGGAGAAAGTGGTGATAGCACACATTAGAAACAAGAACAACATTAAGTGAACTTCAGCATAATTTGAGTAGTCCTTCCATCTTAATACTGCAAGGATAGAGTAGCTGGGGAGCGGGGCAGGGTATCATGCTCTTAGGTGAATTCCAGGCCAATTGGCACAACTAGCATTTTGCTAAGAGAGCTCTCTGCACCCCACATTGATGAGTGGCGTCTGGGGTCTTAAAAGCTGCCAAGCTGCCATCCGAGGACACAGCAAATGGTCCCAAATCAGCAGGAATGGATGCTCACCAAGGACCAAAATGACATGCGGTAAAGACAACCGAGAAGACAGAGAGACCCACAAGAGTGGGTGCCTACATCGACCTGGGACCGGAAGAACCGGATGGTGCCCGGCCACCACCAGTGATAGCCATGATGGAGCTCACAGAGAGGAGTCTCACTGGCAACACAAGAATAAAAAGGGGTGCATCCTGAGATCTCCACTAAAAGACCTCAATTGATGGTCCAGTGGTTTTGGGGTTCCTCTGAGAGCATGGCCCCCGGCCCTGATGCTGCCCTTTCCCATAAATTGTAACAAAGGTCCACTCTTTGGACAGGAGTGGATTGGACTTGGCAATGCAGAGTGACCATATATTGGATCCACTTTATGGTTCTCTACATCTATAGGATATCATCTTGCTGACCTCTGGCTGGAGGAAGGGGAGTGGACGAAGAGGAGGGGAAAGGAGGCTGTTGGGAGGATGAGACATGTATGGAGCAGAGAGGAATAATGTGCAGTCACCGGACAGGGAGAGCAGTGGAAGCTGCATAGAGGTGGGCATGTAAATTTGTACGTGAATGTACATTTTCATTCAGTTATGTTAAATAAAAACAAAAAAAAAGAAGTGTATAGAATTTGGGGAGAATTGACATCTTGACTATTGAATCTTACAGTTCAAGAACATGGTATGTCTCTTTATTTATTGAGATAATTTGATTTTTGTGTTTTCAACATAAAATTCTTGTGTATATTTTGTTAAATTTACACCTATTTCCTTTTTTTGAGATTATAAATGGTATTGTATTGTTAACTTCAGTTTTTATAAGTTCATTTATAGAAATATAATTAATTGTTTTAATGCCTACCTTATGTTCTGTGACCTCACTGGGCTCTTTTTTCTAGAATTTTTTGTTTTTGAAATTCCTTAGGATTTTCAATGATGCCATTATGTAATCCACATATATATGAGGACTGCCAATTAAGTTCACAAACTCACCGTAAGAAAAAGTGCTACATACCTCATTGCTGAATATCACTATGGTTGTCTTCAAAATACTCCCCTTAGGAAGCTATGCACCGATGCCAGTGTCTAGTCCACCCTTCAAAGCAATTTTGGAACTCTTTTCCTGGAGTGGCCATCAGAGCTATTTACATGTTACCCCTAGTGTTCAGAATGTCATCAAATGTCTTCCTTTCAATATTTCCTTTATCTTTGAGTAAAGAAGAAAGTCATTGGGGGCCAGATCAGGTGAGTAGGAAGGGTATTTGCAGTACAGTTATTTGTTTAGTGGGTAAGAACTCCCTTACAGACAAGTGTACAATTAAGTTTGATAACTTACTACCGAGCCACCTTGCACAATGGCCATTCCGGAAAGTGTTCCAAAATTGCTTTGAAGGGCAGACTGCGTGCTGGAGTCAGCATATAGCTTCCTAATGGGAGTACTTGAAAGATGACCTTAGTGATACTCTTTAGTGAGGAATGTAGCACTTAGAATAATTACTTTCCCAGACTTGATTATCAGACCTTGTAGATTCTTTCCTCCTTTCTGATCTGTATGCCTTTTGTATGTTTTCCTTGCTTTGTTATGCTGGCCTAAACTTCTGTCACTATGTTGAATAGCAGTCATGAGAGGGGACATTTTTGTTTTGTTGCTAGTTAGCTCATCTTTTATTTATTTATTTTTTATTGTGTTTTCAGTGCAAGTTTACAATTCAAGTCTGTGTCAAAAACATACATTGCTATGTCACCCTGGTTGCTCTCCCTGTAGTATGATAGCACACTCCTTTCCATCCTGTATTTCCCATGTCTTTTCAACCTGCTGCTGTCCCATTCTGCCTTCTCATCTCACCTCTGGACAGGATATGTCTATTTAGTCTCATGTACTGACTTGAGCCAAGAAGCACACTCTTTACTAGTATCACCTTATTTCTTATAGTCCAGTCTAATATTTGAAGAGTTGGTTTTGGGAATGGTTTTAGTTTAGGCTAACAAAGAATCCAGGGTCCAGTTCATTTGGAGACTGTCAGTCTGTCAGATCATCAGGTGTGGTCTTTTACTGGAGTTTGAGTTCTGCACTCAGCTTTTCTCTTATTCCTTCAGGAACTCTCTGTTGTGTTCCCTCTCAGGGCAATCACTGGTGGTAGCTGGGTACCATCTAGTTCTTCTGGTCTCATGCTGATGTAGTTTCTGGTTTATTTGGCCCTTTCTGTCTCTTGGGCTGATATTTTTCTTGCATCTTGGGTGTTATTCATTCTCCTTTGCTCTAGGTGTGTTGGGATAAATTGATGCTTCTCAGATGGCTGCTTGCTAGCTTTTAAGACCCCAGACACCAGTTACCAAAGTGAGATGCAGAACATTTTTTAAGTAAACTTTGTTATGCCAGTTGACGTAGATGTCCTCTGGAACCATGATACCCAGACCTTCACACCTACTGCTTTGTTCCTCAAAGTGTTTGGTTTTATTCAGGAAATTTCTTAGCTTACACTTTAGTCCAGTTTTGCTATCTTTTCTTGTATTGTGTGTTGGCCTTCCTTTCCCCTAAAATAATAGTTGTCTCTTATCTAGTAAATACCTCTTTCTCTCTCTCCACCTTTATGACCATTGAAAAATGTTTTCTTATTTTTTAAATATTTTATTGTGCTACAAACAGAAGTTTAAAATCCAAGTCAGTTTGCCATGTAAAACCCCATACCCACAACGCTATGGAACTCTAGCTGCTCTCCTCGACTTGTGACAGCACACTTCTACTTTCTGCCTTGTACTTCTTATATCCATTCATCCATCTCCTGGACCCCTCCACTCTCTCATTTCAACTCTGGGCAGGAGCTACTCAGACAGCCAATAAGCACACTCTTTGCCAACATCATTCTGTGTCTTACAGTCCAGTCCAATCTTCGTCTGAAGAGTTGGCTTAGGTACTGGTTTCAGCTCTGTGCTAAGAAGATTATGGGGGCCATGTCCTCAGGGGATCATCCAGTCTATTGGGCTATCAAGTCTGGTCTTTTAATAGAGTTCTTGTTCTGCACACCAGTTTTTCTCCCACTGCTTCAGGGACTCTACATTGTGTTCTTTGTCAGGAAAAGAATGTTTTCTCCTGTGTTTAAAGCATTTCTTGAGAACTTATAATACAATATTTGTCCCTTTGTGACTAATTTCATTCAGCATAATGCCTTCTAGATTCGTGCGTGTTATGAGATGTGGCATACTATTACATCGTGTGAATATACCGTAATTTGTTTATCTATTCATCCATTGATGGTTACTAAGGTGATTTCCATCTTTTTGCCCTTGTGAACAGTGCTGCAGTGAACATGGATGTGCATGTATCTATATGTATGACAGCTCTTATTTCTCTAGGATAGATTCCAAGAAGTGGGATTACTGGATCATATTGCATTTTTATTTTTTGTTTTTTAAGGAAATGTCAAATTGATTTCCAAATTTACATACCAGTGGTATGTAAGTGTTCCAGTCTCTCTATAGCCTCTTCAACATTTGTTGTTTTGTGTTTTTTTTGATTAATGCTAGCCTTGGGGTGAGATGTTATCTCATTGTACTTTGATTTGCATTTCTCTAATGGCTTCTAATAGTAAGCATTTCCTCTTGCATCTGTTAGTTGCCTGGCTGTCTTTGGGGAAGTGCCTGTTACATCCTTTCCCCATTTTTTAATTGGGTAACTTGTCTTTTTGTTGTTGAAGTTTTACAGTCTCTTGTAGATTTTAGAAATTAGATGCTGATTGGATTTGTCCTAGCCAGAAATTTGTTCCCAGTCTGTAGGCTGTCTTTGTACTGTTTTCGTGAAGCCTTTGGATGAACTTAAGTGTTTGAGTTTTAGAAGTTATCAGTTATCTATTTTTTTTCCTGTAGTTTGTACATTGTTAGTAATATTTTGTAGTCTGTTTATGCTGTGTATTAGAGCAACCAGTGTGGTCATTATTTTTTCTTCCATGATCTTTATTGTTTTAGATTTTATGTTTAAGTCTTTAATCCATTTTGAGTTAGTTTTTGTACATGGCATGAGATATGGATCTTGCTTCATTTTTTTTTGCAAATGGATATCCAGTTTTGTCAACACAATTTGTTAAAGAGGCTGTCTTTTCCCCAGTTTGTAAACTTTGGGCCCTTATTAAATATCATCTACTCATAGTTAGATGCTGTTGTATCTGGATTCACAGTTCTGTTCCATTGAGCTATGTATAATAGGCTCAAAAGTCAGGTAGTATGATGCCTCCCACTTCGTTCTTCTTCTTCAGTAATGCTTTACTTAGCCCTTTCCATATGAAGCTGATGATTTGTTTGTCAATGTTGTTAAAAAATGATGTTGGAATTTGGATTGGAACTGCATTATATCTACAGATTGCTTTGGGTAGAACAGACATTTTCATTTAATTATCATTTCCATGATAATTAATTAGCTCACCTTATTAAAGACAAGTTGGCTTGATGCAATGAAGGGACTGAGTGTCAAAATCAAACTAACCCATGTTAAAGCAAATCCCACAGTATATTATTTGTATGATCTTAAAAAAGTGCCTTTGTCTCTTCACATGCTTCTTCATTTCTGGTGTTGTGATAATAATATCTATGCCTTGGCTCTGTTAGAGGACATAATGGACTGCAGAGCTTAAGATCATAAACTCTGGCACAAGGTGGCCTGGGCTCGTATCTCAGCACCACCACTTCACAGCTACGTGATCTTGAGTAACTTACAAATCCTTTCTGCCTCAGTTTCCTCATCTGCTAATATTAACTACCTTGTAAAGTTGTTGCCAGGATTGAATGAGATACTAAATATAAAGTGCTTAGAATACTGCCTGGCAGAAAGTAGACACTAGAGAAATATATTTTATTGTTGTTGGGAGGTTTAAATAAAATACTGTGTATAAAACACCTAGCTCAGTCCAGATGCTTAGTAATTTTTATTTTTTCTGATACTAAGTCACATGCTCAGTGAAAAATATTAAATAGCACTGAAGGGCATATAATGAATAACAGTAATTTCCTATGCCACTCTCCTTTTCTGTTCTTTGGAGGAAACCACTTTAGCTCTTTGAGCTTTTCTTTCCTAAATAATAAACTCCTTTACCTATTTCTTCCTGTATCAGATTTAGATATTATTTATTTACATCCTGAATGATGGCTGAGGAATTAACTCTCTAACACTCTGTGTTTCCCATCCTCTGATTCAATTATGTCACTGTGTATAATTATATCAGTAGCAAATATTGTTCATTGATGTGCCAAGAAGTATACTGTGATTTTATATATATTTTTTACCCCTGTGGAAAGTTTCCTTGTCTGTTTTACCTTGGAATTTCTGATTGTCCTATGATCTTTCTTTATTTTCTTTTTATTTGTACCAGTTTCCTTTCTCATATATATGTTTTTTTTTCAAGTGTTTCATTGTATCAGTTATTCTACCAGGTCCAATTTTTTTTTTTCCTGAATACTTCCAAATCCTGTGTTGTTCTCTGTTATATAACTCTCAGAGCAGTAGCAAAAATTAATCTCTTTGCCTTTTACTTTCTGCCTAGGGCTTCCCAATGACCATTATTATCCAGTTGACTCTGAGTTGACCCTGGCTCATGGCAACCCATGCGTGCCAGAGTAGAGCTATGCTGCAAAGGGTTTTCAGTGGCTGATATTTTGGGAAATAAGTCACCAAGCCTTTTTTTCTGAGTCACCGCTGAGTGGACTCGAACCTCTAACCTTTTAGTTAGCTGCCAGATACCACCTAGGGTCTCCAGGCAATCATTACTTCTCTAAATTTTTCTTTTACTTACTGTTCTTCCTGCTTCTCCTTTTGGTCAGTTTCCTTCTGCCAGCCTTGTCGTTTCTTCACCCATTGATTTGGCCCTCTCAACAATCTACTCATCATAGTATTATTATTACTCTTGTCAGTCAACTTTTGGCTTATTATAAATTAGCATTTTGAAGTGTTCTCATTTGCATAGGGCACCCCAAAGATAACTTGATCCACCGCTGAGAGGGCAGTTGTTGTAATGCATATATGATTGAGGTGAAGCCCTTTCAGGCAACAGCAAGCTAACGGCAGCTGATGGTAATGAAAGGCTTAAGTCAGGCATAAATGCCTCAGGCATGACAAGAACACAGACTGTAAGAATTGATGACTTGTTTCAGCAGGAAAATATCCATCAAAAGAGAATCCTGTCCTAAAGGAGTGCCCAGTCAAGGCACAGGCCTCAGAAAAGCTGGATCCATATTTTCAGAGACAGCAGTTCCTTTGTTGACAGGTGATAAGTCAAGAAACAAACTTAATAAAGAATTCATTGAAAAATGGTATTTCAACACCTGGCTATAAAGTTGGTCCCAGAAGAGTAGGACTCAGGAAGGTTTCTGAACGTGTTATTGGTTGATATCAAATGGTGAACAGAGAGGGCTACACTGTTAAAATTTATGTAGCAGTGTCCAAGCACTGTGACCTTAGACCTACTCCCAAATCCCATGCATTATCTAAATGAACCCACTTTGACCACCTGTGCACCTACTCACCTTTTGCTGTACATTCCATCCTTGTTAATTCCCACTGCATTTGAGCTTGAATTATGCCTACTGACTGGCTCTCGTGCTTTTCCCGCCTAGCTTTAGCACTACTGTTTAGACAACTGGACTGTGGGCCTGGAGCCTGTGTTGCTTTATGAACTGGGTTTAGGCTTCCTGCTCACCCTCTTTTGGTATGCATGGGTATTGTTAGTTAAGACTCTGTTTTTCTCTCTTTAATCTTAGACCTGTCCCATGACCTGTATGATCTTGACTGGGGACTACTGCTCCAGCTTCTTTTTTTCTAAACTCACTGCCAGTACTGGTGCCTGAGCTAGGTCCGCTCCAAGTTCTTCTTTAGCCCAACCTGCCCTACTTCCCTGTGGCACGTGTAAGGGGAGATCTGGCAAGTACTGTCATTCCTTCTCTCTGTGTAGAGTGTAACCATTTCTTCTCTCAGAAGTACTACCTAAGGATGTACCCCATCTTTACAAACCTTAGCAGTGAGGGCTGCAAGAAGGGGATGTGTTACATGGAGGTATATCCTCAAGCTTTATGAGGGAGCTTTGCTTACATACATATCTATATCTCAAGAATTGGTGAATTTATCTTTTCTTTTCTCCTTATTCTGCCAAGTCATTCTGCCAAGAAAGAGCAGAGATTAAAATGGCCTTAGGCAGTATGGAAGTCAAGGTGTCAGAATCAGCTTGTCGGGCAGTGCAGAGTAAGCAAGTAGGTGGAGCAGAGAGCCTCTGAGATCAGTATATCCATACATGGAAGGTATGTCCACAGTCAAAACCCATCCTCCCTACACTTTATGTCAAGCCATTTTTGACTCTTTCAGCTTACTAGGATGATCACCATACTGGGATGAGCCATCATAGAGGTCCTCTGAGGAACAGAAGCCTTTCAAGGAAGGGCTTTTCCAACCAAGTTCCCAAGAGATGTTTGCTGTTTTTGCTTGCCCAGCAGCTAGTCCTTTTGCTGGTAACAAAACCCGTACTGCCCCTGGATAAACCCTTCCTTCCTTTTCCTTTGAGTCTGACTGGTTTTTGTGTAGCCATGAGACACAGATCTGACACAAAAGGATTCTGTTTGGTGCAGTGTTAGTTAATGGAGGAAGCATGAGTGAAACTGGCTCAGTAAGTTATAGTTTGGGACTCTGCTTTTGTTGGGGTAATTGGAAAGAGGCATTCTCTTTCCTATATATATGGAGAGAGAGAAAGAGAAAGAGAGAGAGAGAGAGAGAGAGAGAGAGAATAAAACATAAAAAGAACATATATAAGGAGAACACATAAGTATGTGTTATTTATATATAAATGTTCTTTATATAAATATAAACAGAACAAAACATAATCCTGAATTTTCAGCAGCCGTCTTGCTTCTGTGAGGGATCAGCTTGCCTGATAATGTGGTCAGTAGTGGAGGAAAGCAGAAGCCAGAGATGGAGAAACTGAGGCGAACTCCAGCTGCCATGATTTAAGACTTGAATTTGACTGTGCCTAAAGATGTCCCAATCCCTTCTTTTGCAGATATGTGAGCCAGTAACATTCTTCTTTACTTTTTGTATTTTCAGTGAAATCAGTTTGAATGTCTGTCAGCTAAAATCCGAAGAACCTTGACTAGGGCATTCAATTATTTAATCTAAATCCTGTACTTTGAGTTCTGTAGTTTCAATGTACAATACATGTTTCAATTTTTATAGTGTATTCTCAGATGTTTGTATCCTCAAAGTTATGTTATGATAATGTTATGATTTCTTTGGATCTTTTTTCCCCTCAAGGGTTCCATCTCAGAGCTTCCATGGTGATACTATATATGTATATATATATATATCGCCCCGTGGTCTCCAGCACCACCAACTCACTTGGGAATCAGAAGCACACATTACTCACATTTTCTAAAACAAATTTGTTTTAGAATTCAGTGTCCGATTGGAATTCTGCAAAGTGTAGGTTGGTGTGGAGGTTTTGGTTTGATAATGTCAGCAGTCCTCAGCTTGTGAATGGGATATACACTGTGTCATACAAGAATATGTCTTAGTCATTCAGTACTGCTGTAACAGAAATACCACAAGTGGATGGCTTTAGCAAAGAGAAATTTGTTCTCTCACAGTCTAGTAGGCTAGAATTCCAGATTCAGGTGTCAGCTCCAGGGGAAGGCCTTTCCTCTCTGTTGGCTCTGGAGGAAGGTCCTTTTGATGCATCAGTCTTTCCTTGATCTAGGAGCATGTCAGTGCAGCAACCTCAGGTCCAAAGGATGCACTTGGCTCCTGGCAGTACTTTCCTGGCAGTATGAGGTTCCTGTGTCTCTGCTTGCTTCTCTCTTTGGTGTCTCAAAACAGGTTGTCTTAAGACACTATCCAATTTTGTGGATCTCATCAAGTGCTGCTAGTCCATCTTATTAAATCATAATGATAGAATTTGTAGCACACAGGAAAAGTCCATCAAGTGATGGAATGGTGGACAGTCATATGATACTGGGAATGATGGCCCAGCCAAATTTCTACACACATTTTTGGGGGAATATAATTCAATCCATGACATAGTATTATTCAGGAAATTGCTATAGCCTTGGAAACCCTATGGGAAAGTTTTACTCTGTCCAGCAGGATTGCTATGAGTTAGAATCTGTTGTGTGACAATGGTTTGGTTTTTGGTGTTTTGGAGATGGAAAGCCGTTGGATTGTTCTGAGCCTGGGTGTGATGTGCTCTGACTTACGTTTTTTTTTTAATTAAATTAAATTAAATTAAATTTTTCTATTATGATTGAATGAAAATATACATTCTCATATAAACTTGCATGCCCACTTATATGCAGCTTCCACTGCTCTCCCTGCCCAGTGACAGCACACACTCTTCCTCTCTGCTCCATACATGTCCCATCCTCCCAGTAGTCTCCTTTTCCCTCCTCTTGACCCACTCCCTTTCCTCTGGTAAGAAGTCAGCAGGATGATATCCTATAGATGCATAGAACCCTAAAGTGCACCCAAGATATGGTCACTCTGCATTGCCGTGACTTAACAGTTTTTAAAATTTTTTTCTGACCTATATTCTAGAAATGAAGTACTTGTTCCTGGAATGTGTTGTAATTCCTACTAGTGTCATTTTGGTTGTCATCTGTGTTGTTCTCCCTAGTTCTTCATTTCTCTGAGCTACCTTTTCAGGTTAGATGCATGTCTGTGGCCTAGTAGCACTGTCATTAAGAAGTGTTTGTGGGGTGAAGAAATAAATGACCAAAGTTTAAACTTGACTGAAAGTGAAGGACTGCCCTTATGCTAGTGGAAGCCAATGCTACTCCAATAACTAATAGATTTGCGCATTCACTAAATAACTACCCAGTATTTCATGAAAAGCTTTCCATGGTTTGTGTTTAATCCTAAGAACAGTGCTCTGATGCTATGCTATTTTGAACCTTATTTTCCAGAGAGGAGTGATCATAAGGAGGTTAAGTGACTTTTCTTTCTTTTTCTTTCTTTTTTAAGTGACTTTTCTAACAGAGATGAGATTTGAACTAGGCACTTGGAGTCTGGTAAGACTTCATGCCAGGATGAAACGAAGTCATGTATTTTCTCATGGTCTTGCTTTCTGGACGACCACTGAGCAATATCAAAACTAAGAAAATTAGGTCTGGGCAGTAGGCCCAGGAGGCAGCACCTCTGGCTGATTCTGGGTGGCACCTTCCTTCCTTCATGAGACAGCAGCGCCGTCTTCATGACTGCTGGTATGGCTGGGTCCGTTGTTGCAGCTACTGTGTCAGTCCATCTCGCAGACCATTGCTGTCTAGTCAGTTCCTACTGAGAGCGATCTCCTTTCCGCTGGCCCTTGACTTTACTGTCTTGCTGCTCTGATAACCCAGTTGCCATTGTCTTGATTCAAACTCATGGTGAACCCGTGAATTTCAGAGTAGAACTGTGCTCTGCGGGGTTTGCAGTGACTGATTTTTCAGGAGTAGGTCAGTAGACATTTCTTCGGAGACACCTCTGGGTGAACTCAAACCATCAACCTTTCAATCAGCAGCTGAGTTCATTAATGATTTTCACCACCAAGGGACTCCTATCCTGATGATAGATATCCTTGAAGGACACACTCACATTTTCTCAGGAGTCCTAAAGTGTACATTAAACATATCCAGAATGTCTGGAAAAGTTTAGAATGAGTTGAGGGTATCTATGCAGACCTCTTTTTTTTTTTTCTTTATAAGCACACACCAGAGCATGTTGGGTCTACATTTTTTAAAAAAAACTCTCTGGACTGACTACATTGTTATATATCAGGTAAAAAGGCCCAAAGTAGGTTGTCATCTCTCACAGCTAGCTTGTAACCCAACTTTGGTTAGGTCGACTGTGTGCCTGATGATCACTTCCTGTCCAGACAGTGAAAAATTAGTAGCACATCCCTTGATGAGTCACTTGAGACTGTTGGTGCAGAGACTGAGAGCAGGAGCAGTGGCTGTGATCTGAGATGGGCCAGCTTCCGGTTTGTATGTTTGATCCTGGAGCAGCAGGGGAGCCTTCCCCTGCTGGGAGATTTTCGTCCATGTTTTTTCATGACTTTCAGCCAAGAAACTCACATGGTGAACTTTTCTGGCTGTCTTTGCTCAGAGGGGAAGGATGTTGCAAATACTGGCTTGTGGCCAAATCCTCTGAAAATGTCTATTTACTGTGCTTCATGAGGAGATGTCTGATTGAATAACGATCCTTGAGTTCTTGACTGCAGTCTGTGGGGGATGCTTCTCTCATTTGCCACCTGAAAAGCAGCAATTACCCAAATCACTTATAATGCCTCTCATTTAGGGGTTCACATTAGGAATCCTGACAGGAAAACTCACTCATGCATGCAGGCATTCATTCATTCACTCCTTTTTATTTCCCTGTGGTCCTTTAAGCTAGCCTATCATACACATGTGCTGTGACCCTACATGCCAAAATAAGACATCAGGCATCAAAAAAAGCTGATGTTCAAGGTCAGCTGATCATTCAGTGGTGTGCTGGGAAAGGTTTGACAACTGGCTTTCTGAAAAATTTTTTTAAAAAGTCCTAATTTGTAGTGTTTGTCCATTTCCCTAGTGTAAATATTCCCATCATGGCCAATTTCAAGATACCAGCATGATGTTATTGATGGCAGATTTGGGGAGATGTGAGTGCAGTTGGTTATTACAAGTCATACCAGTCAGTACCAGCACACCACTGGGTATGCTCCACAGACGAATCTTGCCCTCTTGAGTATTTCTTTACCACAAAATTTGCTCCCTTCTCTCTCCAATCCTAACCTCAGTTTTTGCCCACAGCCCCTCTGAATTTGTTTTATATGATGTTTTCTTTCCAGCCCTTGGGTCTCTACTCTCTCCTACCTAGCTTGCTCATTTTGCCTCTGACATCGTCAAGTATCTTGTATAGAAACTCCTTCCCGAAGCCTCCACGTGGTGAAGCTGAATCCCCGCTACTTTTGCAAGGTGGATCAGCTTAGCTGCCAGGAGAGGGTTCAGCGTTGGGGTGAAGGTAGCATTCACAGCTGACAGAGAGGTTGCCATGTGCATGGGCTTTGGTTCGTCTCAAGCGTATGCTTAATTCAAGTCTCAGGCTTGCCACTTACTATTGTGTTACCCTGAACTTTCACTTATCTTTCTGTTCCTGTCTTCTCATCTTTAAAACAGAAAGAAAGCCTCATTGGCTTAGTCTGGGATTACATGGGTTTATGTATAAAGTGCTTAGAAGAGTGTCCATCAAATAGTGTGTGTCATATGTTAGGTAAATAAGACCCTTTCCACAAGTACTCACTGAGTACCTAGATTGGATCAAGTGCATACACACTAAAGAGACTAAATAAACTAACTAGACCCAGCTAAAAACAAATATAATCAAAGAATTATATGAATATATATGTATTTTTAAAAAAGCAACCAGAACCCAAGTAAAACTACTGGTAGGTAGAACTTCTCAGCCAATAAAACCTCTATTTTCAATTTAAGGCTGCAAGTGAGATTTAAGATTGAATGTAAAAGAGAGATTAGGGGTTCAGAATGGATGAGATTGAGAGTTGGGGTGAGGTCAAAAGCTCATGATTAGGTTAGGGATTGGGAGCTGGAGTTTGGGATGTGGATGAGACTAGACAATGTCAGATCTTGGGGATTAAAGGTGAGGTGAACTGGTCAGCCCATTTCCTACTCATGGGTAAAGAGCCTTCTTTTCCATCAAGACTTAACCAGCCCAGATTCCAGAGCCAGGCATTTTCTTCCCTTCCTGCCCCACACTAAGTTCCTGTTACTTCCTTGTATTTTAGCTGTATTCTGGAACTACACTCTGAAGTTAGAGTACTAAATTCCTCTAGTCCATCAGAAATAAAAAAGAAAAAAAACAAACCAGTATTTTCCATTGAGCTGATTCTGATTCATGGCAACCCCACGTGTGTCAGAGTAGTATTGTGCTCGATTAGAGTTTTCAATGGTTAGTATTTCATTTCAGAAGGATATCGCATTCTTCTGAGCACATTAACCATTGTTCTCAAAAGAGAGAAAGTGACCTGAACATGTCCTATGTCTATAAAAGAGTCCAAGTTCTCCTCAAATATTAAGAGCCCACCAATGGACTTGCCCATTCCTAGGGCTTACAAGATCTTGTGCTGAGACTAGGTGGACGATCTTAGTTCTGGACAAAAGGAGGATCACACTTTGCTCAGGCACCCTGATGTTCCAGGATCAGCTGCCTCCAACTTGTCAGGCTCATTGCCCTTGAGGGAGCTTCACGAATTATTGGGAAGCACTAACTGGTGGTCAGGCTCAGTAAGTAGAGGCCAGGGAGATACCCAGATAAAGTGGTCAGTTGGTTTCAATTTAGTTCTATGATCAAGCTTAACCTGACTCTGCCAAAACATAGAGATAGAGTGGAGAGGGGATGCTGACTTCTCCCAGGGAACTGTAAAGTTAGAGCTCTCTCAGGCCATTGGCTGCAGCCCAAGTGGAGAAAAAAGTGTTACTCAAAGTATGGCTCAAGTATGAGAATACTAGGTCACCTGAGGATTGTACATGTTCCTTAGGCTAACTTCACACTCATTAACAGAAAAACAATCATGACACTTTCTTGGTTCATTCATTCATTCCCTCAACATGTATTTATTATCTCCTACATATATGGCACTGTGCTGGGTGCTTTACATACCTTGTCTTGGATCCACTCAACAGACTTGTGGATACTCAATAACTATTTGCAGACGAAGCAGATGACTGAATAAAAGGTTGATATTACAGAGAGGCACTAGTCTCGGTACATAAGAGATCGTCTCACAACTTGAAGAATGTAATCAGTGTTACCGAATTATTGTTTTTGTTATTGCCGTCAGGTTGATTCTGACCCTTAGTAACCAAATGTGAGAGTAGAACTGCCCCATTGGGATTTTTGGCTGTAATTTTGAGTGGAGTTGATTGTCAGGTCTTTTCTCCTGCAGAGCCAAGGGTGGCTTCAAATTGGTGACTGTACAGATATGTACAGATAGATGTACCTGTACAGGTAGATATCCAGTGCTTAACTGGCTTTACCAGGGCTCCTCAATGTATAAACTAAAATGGTATATGTTTTGTTATATATATTTTCACAACTCCTCCGCACCCCAAGAAAAACCCCACAAAACAAAAAAACAAGTTTCAGGCTTGAAGGATCATGTAAGGATAGGAACACCAAGCAGTGTGGTTTAACGGGGCAACAATTTAATAGACCACCACCACAGGCGATAACACCAAGAGAATCAGCTGGAAAATGATTAGAAACAGTCTAAGAGTTCCAAAACCAAAATCCAGATCCGTTGCTGTTGATTCCAGCTCATAGTGATATTATAGTACAGAGTAGAATTGCCCCATAGTCTCCACGGAGCATTTAGTGGATTTGAAATGCAAGCTGTTTAGGTAGTAGACATAGATAGCACTTTACCACCAGGGTTTCCAAAGAGTTCAGTCAAATGATTTATAATTAATTTAACAAAAGTAATTATATAGTTACAACAATGTTAGATAGTTAAATAGGATAAAAATAATTTATGTCACGAATGTTTATTTAGCTGCTATCCCATTACTGGTATTGTGCTAGGCTCTGGCTATGTGGAGGTACGCTGAACAGAATCATGTGTTACTCTCATGAAACTTACAGTCTAGAGGGAGAGGCATACATTAAGCAAAGCCCCAGATGTAGGAAAGAATTTAGTGTATTAGTTATTGCTGTGCTGAATGCTATGTAATAAACAATCGCCAAACCTCAGTGGCTTACAAAAAAAAGCATTTATTGTTCCGCTTATGGATCTGTAACTTGACTGGGGCATCTCTATTTTAGGCTCTTATAGTTGGATTCAGGTCCATTTCCCCTTGTCTCTCAGTCTGAAATCAGCATCTAATCAGTGTGTACTCTGCTCATGTCAGATGGCAGAAGTGCAGGAGTCCAAGCCAAACCATGCAAACAGTCACAGTCTCTGCTTGCATCATGGTGCATTCCATTAGCCAAAGCAAATCACATAGCAAAGCCCAGTATCAGGGGGGCAAATATGTATAATTGTGTTGCAGGAGACATGTGAAGGACTAGAAATAATCTACTGGAGCTAGTAATATGAAGAACTGAAATAAGTCCAGTGAAGCTTGAGTATTGTGAACAAGATGGGTAGATAGATAGCTGCTATCAAGTAGACTTCAGCTCATGGCAAACTTATGTAAACAGAAAGAAATATTGCCTGGTCCTGTGTTACCCTTACCATCAGTGGCATGTTCAAGTCCATTATTTCAGCTGTTGTGCCAATCCTTCTCGCTAAGGGTCTCCCTCACCCCCTGTGTCCTTCTGCTTCACCAAACATGATGTCCTCTTCCAGTGATTGATTCGTCCTGATGATGTGTTGAGAGCAAGCAAGTTGAACAGTGTTCTGTTGTGATCTGTAAGGTTTTAATTGACTAATTCTCAGAAATAGTTTGCCAGGCTTTTATTCTTTATTTGTCTTAGTTCAGCAGCTCTGTTGAAACCTGCCTACCTTGGGGGGCATTGCTGGTATTTGAAATACTGGTGGTGCAGCTTCCAGCATCACAGCAACACACAAGTCACCACAGTATGACAAACTGACAGAAGGGTGGTGAACAAGAACCCTGATGGTGAGAGACAGGGCTGAAAAGGTATATAGGGACCAGATCATTTAGAACCTTGTTGATTTTGCTAAATATGTGGAACTGCAATGCAAAACTATTGATAGATTTTAAGCAGAGAATGGATGGAATCAATTTACTGTTTAAAAAATGATGGTATATAAAGAATGAATCAGAGGAAGAAAAGAGGGAACGTGGATGGCGCAGTTAAAATATTATTGGAATAACTTAAGATAGTGGCTTTGCTTGAACAAGGGGTTGGTAGAGAAGCAAAGACAAGTAGATGGATTTGAGAAATACTTTAGATATAGAAAGAAACCCTAGTGGTGTAGTGGTTGCTTAAGTGCTATGGCTGCTAACCAAAAGGTTGGCAGTTCAAATCTACCAGATGCTCCTTGGAAACTCTATGGGGTAGTTCTTCTCTGTTCTGTAGGATCATGGTGAATCAGAACCAGCTCTGTGGCAGCAGGTTTGGTTTTTGGCTTAGATACAGAATAGCTGGAACTTGGTCATGAGTTGGACATGAGAGAGGAATTAGGGATGACTCACCTTCACTAGTGACTGTACCATGATGGGTAGGACCTGAAAAAGTAACAGATTTGAAGAAGTAGATTAAAAGTTTAGTTTTGAAATACTGAATGCCATATGCTTTTGTGAGACAATACTCATAAAACATCTAAGGATAAACTTAATGAGAAATGTCCAGGGTCTATATGAATAAAACTATAAAACTCTACTGAGGGACATAAAAGAAGATTTGAATCAATGGAGTGTCATACCTTGCTCTTGTATAGAAAGACTCAATATTATAAAGATGTCAATTTTTACTAAATAAATCTATAACTCATTGCAATTTCAATCAAAATTTCAACAGTAATTTTTACTTGAAACTTACACCAATTGCCGGAAACATTCTGTAAAAGAAGAGTAATGAGAACCTGTTCCACCATGTATTAAAATATATTGCAAAGCAACAAAATTTATAACTGCAGAATATAGTTGCAGGAGTAGACTGATAGATCAATGATGTGGAATAATCATACAGCAACAGACTCACAAATAGATGAGGATTTATAAATTTATATTACACATAGCATATCCAGGTGATGGGAGAAAAGATAGATTATCCAGTAAGTGGCTTAATGACAACTGAATAGTTATATGGAGAAAAAAGAAAGAGCAACAGGGAAAGAGAAAAAGAAATTCCATCTGTAGGTCATTCATGAAGCTCTGCCTAACTCTTTTTAACTTCTGTGTTCTGTTCTGTGGCTTCAGTATAGTGTATTTCAGTAAGTCCTTTTCACATTTTTAGCCCCTTCTGTCCTTTTTTCTCAAATAAATAAATAAATAAATAAAATAATGGTGTAGGTATAGTTGAATCCACATATAATAAAAATTTGGATGATATGATTCAACTATATAACTTTATACTAAGCTGTTTGAAAACCTAAATGAAATGGACAAAAAATGTCAAGAAAAATATAAATTACCAAAATTGGTTCAAGAAACTCAATAACAAACACTTATAAAAAATAAAATTGGTAGTCAGAACTTTGCCTACCAGCCTGCCCTCCTTCCCTATCTTCTACAAAACAAGCCCTTTGTTGTTTAGTTATATAGACAAGTTCTACCAAATCTTAGGGAACAGCTCATTTCACTGTGTATTTCAGACCATAGAGAAATATGGATACCTATAAATCTTATTTTGTAATTTTAAGTTTTATCCTGATTTCAACACAAGAAAATAAAATTACAGACTAATCTCACTTAGAGCTTGGAGAAAGACTCATTAACAACGTGCTATACACACATGTACAACCTTGCCTGCCTAAGGTGAAGAGAACTTGAAGCACATGTGAAAACTGGACAAGGAATAAGGAAGACTGAAGAAGAATTGAGGTCTTTTAATTATGGTGTTGGCAAAAAACATTGAATATAGAATGAACTAGTAGAAGAATGAACACATCTGTCTTGGAAGAAGTACAGCTAGACTATTCCTTAGAAGCAAGGACGGCAAGGCTTCGCCTCATATAATTTGGGCCGTAGGAGAGCCCAGTCCCTGGAGAAGGATATCATGCTTGGTAAAGTAGAGGGTCAACGAAGAAAAAAAAGCCCTGCAGTGAGACGGATTGACACAGTGGCTGCAAAGATAGGCTCAAACATAGCAATGACTGTGAGTATCATGCAGGACCAAGTCGTGTTTGTGTTGAAGACAGAGTTGCTATGAGTGAGAACTGACTTCAGGGCACCTAACAGCGGTAACAACAACAATTTCACAAGGATAGAAGCAAAGATGCTGAATTAAAAAAAAAAAAAGCTAGATAATTGAATCTAATGGTGTATTAAAAAATAATGCATCTTGATCAAGTAGGATATATCAGAGCAATCCCAGTTTGAGAATCAACGTAATTATCAATGTAAATCAATTGTACTCACAGATTAAAGGGGAAAAATCATTCAGTGGATTCTGGGAAGGCATTTGTTAAGATGCAACATGCTTTCATTATTAAAATTACTAGAAATGGACATAAAGGGCATATACCATATATATAAATTGCATGTGTGCATTAACTTCTAATGATTATGATTCTACTGATGAAATATGAGTGATATATATTGGAAATAAATATACAGAATGGTATTAGTTAAAACATGAAAACTTGTCCTCTCTGTTCCTCTTGCCTTCAGTCACGCATTTCCCCTCCTCTGCTACCTTTTTTGGAAATCCTTTTGGCACAGTGGTTAAGTGTTACGTCTGCTAACCAAAAGGTAGGCTGTTCAAATCTTCCAGGCACTCCTTGGAAACTCTATGGAGCAGTTCTACTCTGACCTATCAAGTCACTATGAGTCAGAATCAACTCAAAGGCAGTGGCTTGGCCTTTTGGTGGGAGAATAAAGCTAGAAAGTGAGAGATGACCAGCAGTGTGAATGGAAGTGTATGTTATTACTCACAGGAAGAAGCAGTAATAAGCACGTGTGTGAGAGACAAATCTGTGTAGGTACATTTTTGTTTGCTTTATTCTTGATTATAGCTGAATTCTGTGTGAATTAATATGGCTCATGTAACCAGAATTTTGGGGTTTCTTTCTTTTTTTTGCCATCACAAATAATTCATTGTCTTTGTGTCACTGTTTTTGAAGAGTAAAATCCTGGGTCTGGACTTGCTAGATTAAAAGCAGACAGTATGTCCTTCAACAGATAAATGGTTAAACAAGCTGTGGTATATCCATACCATGAAATACAACTAAGCATTAAAAAGGAACAAACTCTTGATATACACAACAGCTTGGATGAATCTTCAGGGAAGTTTGAAAAATGCCAATCCAGAAGGTCATATACTGAACCATTCCATTTATATAACATTTTGATATAACAGAATTTTAGAAATAAAGAACAGGTTAATGATTGCCTGAGGATAAGAATGAGTGGGATGGTAGAGGGTGGGAGGAAGGTGGGTGTGATTTTAAAAGGGCAACAGGAGTGATTTTTGTGGTGATAGAATTATCACTGTCTTCAGTGTCGTAGTAGATATGTAATCCCCAACAGGTGAGTAACTATATACAGTGAAATCTATGAGAGCTGAAACTCAATAGGACAGCCTTGTTTTCCCAGGTCTTATGAAGTTCTGCCTTTGACAGAGTACAGTCTTACCACTTTTCTATCACTGATTTTAGTAGAAAATATTTGCGTTTTCTTTTTCTGACTAGTTTCAGCCTTACACGTGTTCCAGGTTTTGCAGGTTTTAACAAATAACTAAAATTAGATGAATAAGGTGAGTGGATGGTATCAATGTCATTGCCCTGGTTGTGGTGTTGTACTATGGTTTTACAGACTGTTATCCCTGGGAAAGTGTGTAAAGAGTGTATGGCATTGTATAACCACAAAAACGTAAACAGCTCAGTCATAAAAAGAACAAAGGACTTGAATAAACATTTCTCCAAAGAAGATACACAAATGGCTAACAAGTAAATGAAATAATGCTCATTATTGTTAGTCATTTCAGGGAAATGAAAATAAAAATCACAATGAGATATCACTTCGTACCATTGTTGTTGTTGTTGTTAGGTGCTTTCGAGTTGGCTCTAATTCATAGTGACCCTGTGTACAAGAGAAGGAAACACTGCCAAGTGCTACACCATTCTTACAATCACCATTGTTGAAGGGGATGTGTCAGTCCATCTCACTGAGGGTCTTCATCTCTTTTACTGACTCTCTACCCAGCATAGTGTATTTCTCCAGGAATTGGTTCCTTCCTAATAATGTGTCCAAAGCATACACGCTGAGTCTACCCATCATCCTTTCTAAGGAACCTTCTGGCTCTACTTCTTCCAAGACATTTTTTTCCTCTAGTATCAGTAAAACTAAATATAACAAGTGTTGATGAGGATGTGGAGAAATTGGAACCCTCATGCATTTATGGGGGGAATATTAAATGGTGCGGCTGCTGTGGGAAGCCTTTTGGAGGATTCTCAAAACTTAAATGTAGGACTTCTGTGTGAACCAAGAATTCCACTCCTGGTATATATTCAAGATAATTGAAAGCAGGGACTCAGACAGATACTTGTCCATCAGTGTTAATAGTAGCATTATTCACATTAGTCAAAACGTGGAAACAAGCCATGTGTCTGTCTACAGGAAGATGGATAAGCAAAATGTTGTTGTTAGATGCTTTTGAGTTGGTTCTGACTTATAATGATCTTGTGCACAACAGAATGGAACACTGTCCAGTCCTGTGCCATGTCTACAAATGTTTTTATGCTTAAGCCCAACATTGCAGCCACTGGGTCAATCTGTCTTATTGAGGGTTTTCCTTTAGCACGATGTCCTTCTTTAGGGATGGATCTGTCCTGACAACATGTCCAGGTTATATATAAGATGCAGTCTTGTCATCTTTGCTTCCAAGGAGCACTCTGGTTGTACTTCTTCTAGGACAGATCTGTTTGTTCTTTTGGCAGTCCATGGTACATCCAGTATCCTTCTCCAACACTATAATTCAAAGGTGTCAGTTCTTCTTCTGTCTTCCTTATTCATTGTCCAGAATTCACGTATAGAGAATGTGATTGAAAATACCATGGCTTGGGTCAGGCACACCATAGTCTTCAAGTTGACATCTTTACTTTTCAATACTTTAAAGAGGTCCTTTGCAGCAGATTTTCTCAATGTAATAGTATAAGATATAATGGAATATTATTAAGCCATAAAAAGGAAAAAAGTCATAATAACTGCTATGACATGGATAAAACTTGAAAATACTATTCTAAGTGAAATAAGTTGGACACAGAAGGACAAATACTGTATGATCCAACTTACGTGAAGTATTTAGAGTTTGAAGAACAGACAGAAAGTAGATTTGTGATTACCAGGAACTGAGGGAAGAGGGAAATGGAAAGCTATTTCTGAGTGGGTACAGAGTTTCTGTTTGAGTAATAAAAACTTTTGGACGCGAATAATGGTGCTGGTACCACTCCACTGTGAGTGTAATTATCGGTTGCCACCAGATTGATGCCAACTCCTGGCAGCCTCCCGTATGTCACTCAGAATAGGACTGTGCTCCATAGGGATTTAAATGCTGGTATTTGAAGTAGATTGCCAGACCTTTCTTCTAAGGCATGTCTGAGCAGACTCAAACTTTCCGCATTTAGGTTAGCAGCTGAGTAGGTTAGCTATCTGCATCACTCACAGACTAAAAAATGTATTAATGCCCCTGAATTGTATACTTAAAATGGTTTATTTTATGCTATATGAGGTCCAACAATTAAGTCTGCAAACTGAAATTATTCTAAGCGCTACATGCCTCATTGCTGAATATCACTATGGCCACCTTTGAAGTACTCCCCTTGGGAAGCTATGCACTGACACCAGCACCTAGTCTACCTTCCAAGCAAGTTTGGAACTCTTTCTGGAATGGCCATTGTGTATGATGGCACAGTAGCAAGTTCATTAACTTAGTTGTCTAGTTGTCTGTGAGGGAGTTTTTAGCCAGTAAAGAACAGAATTGGAGCACCCTCCCTACACACCTGATCTGGCCCCCAGTGACTTTTTTTTTTCACCCAAAGATAAAGGAAATATTGAAAGGAAGACATTTTGATGACATTCAGGACATCAAGAGTATTACGACAACAGCTCTGATGGCCGTTGAGAAAAAGAGTTCCCAAATTGCTTTGAAGGGTGGACTAGGCAATGACATCAGTGCACAGCTTCCCAAGGGGAGTGCTTCGAAGGTGATATTCGGCAAGGAAGTATGTGGTGCTTTTTCTCGGATGAGTTTGCAAACTTAATTGTGTATATTTTATCACCAAAAAAAAGAATGGGATCTCTCTGTATTATTTCATACAACTGCATGTGAATATATAATTACCTCAGTAAAACATAAACTAAAAATTAGATCACCTCAAGTTAAAAAAGACTTATATAATTTTCAATTTTTAAATTTTTTTCCAAATTGCCCTTCTCAAACATTGCTCTGATGTATGCTATTAATGACAATAGAGAATATAAAAGTATCTACCTTTCTCCAAATTAAAATAACAAAGAACTGCTACTTATCACCTATCTAATTGTAAGAAATTGAAAGTTATGTTTGTCCCAGTGTTGGGCAGGGTGTGGGCAACAAGTGCTCTCAAACACTGTTGATGTGTGTTGCAAGTTGAGTTTCCCAAGAAGCAGAATCTAAGACAGATTAGTGGGTAAGTTTACTAGGGAATGCTATTAGGATCAACATGAGTGCCTAGGTGGTGCAGACATTTAGACACTCAACTGCTAACTGAATGATTGTTGATTCAAGTGTACCCAGAGACATCTTAGAAGAAAGGCTTGAAAACCCAGTGAAGCACAGTTTTATATATGGGGTTGCCCTGAGTCACAAGGGACTGGAAGGCTTTTTTAAATTGGGAACAACAACTGTAGAAGGGAAGGAAAGATGCAAGACTGGGTGTAGGGAGAAAGTGAGCAGAGGTTAGACCCAACAGAGGACTTGACCAACCCTGTGCATAATTTTGAAGCTGAAATGACTCTTTAGAGTTATCCTAAGTTGAAGTTTCAGGGACAAACCTTTTAATCACATGTAAACCAGTTATTGGAAGCATGTATTGTGTTAGTATTGAGATGACATATAAGCCCACTGCTGTCAAGCTGATTCTGATTCATAGTGCAGATAGGGTAGGACTGCCCAATGTAGTTTTCAAGGAGTGCCTGGGGGATTTGAGCTGCTCTTCTTCTGGTTAGCAGCTTTAGCACTTAACAGATTAGTGTGTTTCCACTAGGGTTTCCAAGTTGTCCCATGGCAGATGCTGAATGATGTCAGTTGGCTGGGCATTTTTGCCTATTTAGTTGCGTAATCCCTCCTTCCTGAAGGATGTTGCCTTAGTCATCTAGTGCTGTTGTCTGTTGTAGCGGAGACACCACAAGTGAATGGCTTTGAAAAGAGAAGCTTTATGCCTTACATAGTCCAGTAGGCTACAAATCCAAATTCAGATGTTCTCTCCAGGGGAAGGTTTACCTGTCTTTGTTGGCTCTAGAGAGAGGGAGGTCTTTGTGTTGCATCATTCTTGCTTTGGTCTGACAAGCATCTTGGTGCAGGAACCGCTAGTGTGAAGGATGTGGTCTGCTCGCAGTGCTGCTTTCTCGGATATGGGGTTCCCAAATCTCTCTGCTAGCTTCTTTGTTTGTGTCTCAAAAGACTGCCTCAAGGCACAAAACAATCTTACACATTGAGTCCTGCCCCACCAATGCAACTGCTGCCCATTCATCTTCATTAACACCGTAGAGGCAGGATTTACAACCTGGAGGAACATCACCCAATATCAGGAACCGGGCCCAGCCAAAGCACCACACATATTTTTTGGGGAGCACAATTCAATCCATGACAAATAGCCTTTAGTGGACAAGAATATTTCCAAAGAGATTTAAGAGGCTATTGTAGCAATTAAAAGAAAAAAATTCTGCTAAAAAAACCCCAGGAAATCGGACAATCTAAAAATTTAAAGCATGGTTGTAGAACATTTATTCAATAAATGAACTAAATAGCTGAAGACTGAATTAGAAAACTGAAAGCAAAGTACTCTCACAGAATGGAGAATAAAAGTGTAAAGAGATAGAAAACAAAGATAGACAATAATAATATAGTAACTTCTGAAAGGAAGTAATATGGAATGTAAAAGAGAAAACAATAACAGAAACAATAGAAGAAAATTTCCTGGAGCTGAAGAAAGAAGCAGAGTACTGAGCGGGATTAATGAAAAGAGACCCACACTTAAGGTAGAACTCCAGTATTCTAAGGATGAAGAGAAATTTCTTGAAACTTCCAAGGGGAAGAACTAGGATTCCAAGAGAGAAAGAGAATTAGATTAGTATCTGATTTCTTAATATCAACACTGGATACCAGGAGACAACAGAGTTCAAAGTTCTGAGAGAAAATCATTTCACACCTGAAATTCTCTATTCAGTCAAAGGGTCAACAAAGAAATTTTTATACATGTATTTAGGAATTTTATGACTCAAAGTCCTTTTCTGAAAGTATTATTTGAAGGTGTACTCTAGTGTAATGAAAATGGTAAATCAAAGTGAATGTAAAAGGCATTCGATCTGGGACATTAAGAAAGCACAGTGATGAGTTAAAAAAAATCAGTAAATCATAAAGGTATATAACTTGATGCACAAGTCAAAAAGGGAAGAATTTGGAATAAAAATTCCAGCTGTTTTCAACATATGAAGTAGGTTTGGGAAGGTGGGGAGAGAAGTGAAAGATGCTAACGGTCTTATTAAGGTTCCAAAGGAGGATATAGATATTGATTAACTGCCACTGTGGAGAGAAAAATAGAATTTAAGTCTGCATCAATTTAAGGAAGACCACTAGAAGATAAAAACAGGCTTTCAGGGATTTCATTTTACTTGGATCCACAGTCAATACTCATGGAAGCAATAGTCATGAAGTCTAAGAACGTATTGGGCACATCTGCTGCAAAGACCACATTGAAGTGTTGAAAAGCAAAAATGTTACTTTGAGGCCAAAGGTGCGCCTGCCCAAGCCATAATATTTTCAGTTGCCTCATATGCATGTGAAACCTTGGCAATAACTAAAGAAGACCAAAGAAGAATTGGCACGTTGGATTATGGTGTTGAAGAACATTGAATATACCATGGACTGCCAGGAAATGAACAAGTTTGTCTTGGAAGAAGTATAGTCAGTACAAAGTACAGTATAATGCTCCTTAGAAGCAAGAATGGTGAGGCTTCAGCTCATGTATTTCAAATTGTTATCAGGAGGAACCAGTCCCTGGAGAAGGACGTTGTGCTCGGTAATGTAGAGGATGAGTGAAACAGAGGAAGGCCCTCAATGAGATGGATTGACACAGTGTCTGAAGCAGTGGTCTCAAAGATAGCAACAATTGTGAGGATGCTGCAGGAGCAGGCAGTGCTTTGTTCTGTTGCACATAGGGTCACTGTGAGTCAGAACTGACTTGACAGCACCTAACAGCAACAACTAGAAAAAATTCTCTATGTGTATGTATTCAAAACAAGTAGAAGAAATTGAACAAAGAATGCCTCAGAAATCCCACAGAAGTTAGAGGAAAGAAAAGTCAAGAAAACAGAAGCATAGAAAACATGAAATATGATGACAAAAATAAAAAAAATATACTCACATATTAGTATAAAAAAGGTTAAACTTCTCTATAACAAAGCAGAAACTATAGCTAACATTTATCGGGTACCAACTGGGCTCTGGAGCTGTGCTGACAGAGTGGTTAAGAGCTCAGCTCCTAACCAAATTATGGGCAGTTTGAATCCACCAGCAGCTCCTTGGAAACCCAATGCGGCAGTTATGCTGTATCTTCTAGGATTGTTATGAGTTGGAATTGACCTGATGGCAATGGGCAACAGTGTTTTAGGCACTGTTATAAGCCATTTAAATAAATACATTTTATTTAAAGCTAACAATAAACTCTGCGAAGTAGATTTTGTTTCTACTTCCATGTTAAAGATGAAAAAACTTAAACTGTAAGAGTGGTTGAACCCTGTGCTTAAAAGTTTAGAAACCAGGCTTGTCCAGGCTTGTTGATGCTGAAGGCCATGCCTTTAATCATTCTATTAAATAGTCACTCAGTTTGGTTTATAAAAATTATTTACATGTTATTTATTTGCAAGAGTTAAGCCAAGGCAAAACAATACATAAAATGTGAAAATAAAGGGTTGGTAAAGATGTGCCAGGTAAATGATAAGTAAAATGAAAGAAAGCAGAGGCAGTAATATTAATATCTGTGTCATTTGATATGAATAAAACAACTTCGACAATAGTAGGTATAGTATAATTCTGTTTATGGTAACGATTTGTGTGTGTGTGTGCTTTAGGATTGTTTCAGAGAGGAGTATTAGAGAAACAAAATATCTTCTCTGAGTTTTAGGAGTTTGCCAGTTTAGCTTGGGTATAGGCAGGTGCCAAACCTGTTTGTAGTGCAAACCGAGAGAAAAACTTGAGAGAGAGCCTATGCTGGGCGAATACAAAACTAAGTGTTAAAAATGATAATAAAATGGGGATGCTTTTCAGTGGCAGTGTCTCTAAGAGTCTTCTCTCATCATACTTTGACAATTGTCTCTTTCGAAGGGAAGGGGAAAGGGGAGCAAGAGGCAGTGTATAAGAATGACAGCCTCAGCCACGTGTCTTCTTTTCAAAGTAATGTTGTTTTCAACCAGGAAAAAGAAAACAAACCTTCAACTTGCCTTATTTCATCTGAACTGGGTTGTCTGTCCCTTCACAGTTGCTATGACAACGCCATCTCTTCTCCTTCTTCATTTGGATCTATTTCCAGACTGTGAACAGTGAATGTAAAAGATCAGAAAATGGGAAAAGCAAGTAGATATTAAAGGCATTAGAATTATTTACTCTGGAGAAAAGAATGCTAAGAGGTGGCAATTATATTGTTCTGGGCTATTAAAGTGTACCCCTACATAAGCAGTTCTCTGCTTGGGCCCAAGATAAAATCAGATTTATTTTAACTAGAGGAAAATAACCTTAGAGAGAAAAAAGTTCCTGATGGAAACTTCTGCTTCTGGAATCACTGTTGCTTTGTGAGGTAAGAGAGATAAGGAAGCCCTGGAAGTTTGTACCCTGCAGTGGTTGTCGTTTTCCTCTCAGTTAGCCTTGCTCAGTCTTCTCCTTGATCAACAGAATAAACATAACAACAACAAACAACAAACTCATCATGTGGTGCTTGCTATGTGCCAGGAGGAAAGCCTGGTGGCTTGGTGGTTAACCAAAAAGTTGGCAGTTCAAGTCCACCAGGAGATCCTGGGAAACTCCATCGAGCAGTTCTACTCTGTCCTATAGGGTTGTTATGAGTTGAAATCAACTTGATGGTACTGGGTTTGTTTTTTTGGTTATGTGTCAGAAACTGCTTTATGTATACATTATATCACTGAATCTTTGCAAAAGCCCTATGAGGAGATTGTCATTATTCCAATTTTACGAGATAAGGAAACTGAGGAACTTGCTCAACAATCACAGTTGAAGAATGGTAGAGATGGGGCTTGAACCCAGGAGGTCTGTGTTCTTAATCAGTTTTAGCTTCTTGTGATTGATAATCACTTTCTTGCAATGATTCCAGTTTCATGCCAGCCTTGAAAGGAATCCTATGTAAAGCCTTCAGAGACATGAGTTCCAATCTTATTTATCCATTCACTGAGTCATCCTTAACAAGTATTTATTGAGGGCCTTCTGCCAGCTAGATACTGAGGAAAGAGCCCAGTGAGACAGATAAGGTTTCAAAGAGCGTACTGTTTAGTAAAGAACCACAGACAATGACAAGTAAATGAATGAAAATTTAAGATAATGGCAAGTGCTATAAAGGAAAGAGAACTAGGCAGCAAGATAAAGAATAGGGGGTTGGGGGTGGGGTGGAAAATGGGCTGTTTCAGATGACATAGTTGGGAAAGACCTTCCTGAGGAGTGGAAAATTTGAATTGGTTTCTGGATGATGGGAAGGAGCCAGCTATGTCAAGGCAGCAGAAGAGCAAGGTCAATAAACACCCTGAGTGGAACAAGTTTGGTGTGTTTGAAGGCTAGGGCAGTGGGCTTAGGGCTTAGTGAATTGAGGCAGGGTAGAGCATTGGAGGTTGGGATGAGTTTGGGAAGTTTGGAGAGAGAAGCGGTTACCACTTGGAGGTGTACTACTGGCATCTAGTAGGTAAAGGCCATAGATGCTGTTGAACATCTCACAATGCACAGAAAAACACCCACAACAAAGAATTTTCTGGCCCCGAGAAATGCTAATCTGAAATATAGCCTTGTTGCCCAAGGACAAGTCTAGATATTATCATAAATGAAAGAGAATACTGCAGATAATGTAAAATGGTGAAGTGTCTTAACGGCTAACTCTAGCTACCATGCGGAGAATGGATTATAGCAGGTCAAGAATAGAAGCAGAGAGAATAATGAAGTGCTTTTACTTTTTTATTTTTGTAGTGGTTGTGGTAGGTCTTGGGATAGTATAAGTGTTTAAGCACTGTCCTACTCCCAGAATGGTTGTTGGTACACACCCACGCAGAGGTGCCTTGGAAGGCAGTCCTGGTAATCTGCTCCCCCAGGTTCCCCAAGTTCAACTCTATGACATGCAGTTCTACTCTGCACACATTGAGTTTTTGTGAGGTGGAATCAACTTGATAGCACCTAACAACTGCAGTAGTAATAATAGTAAGTAGCCCAGGGAGTAGTGGTGTTAGCTTGGTTTAGAGGAATAGCAGTGGGGGATTGGGGAGTCAGAGGAGTAAAGCTGATGGATTGGATGTAGATGTGGCTGAAAGAGTAAATAAGAATGTAGTTTCTTTTATAGAGATGATTGCAAAGCTGGCTCCTATGAGGCAGATGTTAAAGATGTCCCGAATGTCCAACTTTTCCAAGCTGCTGTGCCACTCCATCATCTCTAATGCCAGCTACTCCCTTTCTCAAAGGCACTCTTCATCCTGTCTTTGTGTTCATTAATTTGCTGCAATGTCTCACCTAACTTATAAACTGTAGAAAGGAAATGGCTCACAATGCAGTTGTGGAGGCTGGCAAGTCCCAAATTGGTGGGTCAAGCATAGGCTTGTCCCTGGCCCTAAATCTGTGCCCAAAGGCACTCAGCTTTCTCCGTTGATGGGCTGGAAAGTCCACTGGGCCATCTCCTGCAGGTCTCTTTTGCCATTCTGCTTCCTTGGTGGCAGTAGACTCTTCTTTCTGCTCTGGAATTGGCTCTCTCTCTCTCTCTCTTTAAAAAAATTTTTTTAAAATTGTAATTAAGTGCAAGTTTACAATCCAAGTCAATTTGCCATATAAAACCCTGAGCACTGGGGTCTTTGCAACTGTATCTGGTCTTCTTACACTGTAACAGCATGCTCTTCTTTTCTACTTTTCCAGTATCCACTCAACCAACACTTTTCCCTCCTCTCCACTTTCTCTTCTCCTCTCTGATAAGAAACCAGTTGGACAGCCTCTTCTTATATGTGTGTGTGTGTGTGTGTGTGTGTGTGTGTGTGTGTGTATGTATATATGTAAAACTATGAAGTACACACCACCCCACCCACATCACTCTATGTCCCATAAACCAAAACCAAACCCACTGCTGTCGAGTCAATTCCAACTCATAGCAACTCTATAGGTCTGGGCAGAACTGCCCCATAAAGTTTCTGAGGAGCATCCGGTGGATTTGAACTGCCAACCTCATAGTTAGCAGACATAGCACTTAACCACTACACCACCAGGGTTACCCTATGTCGCATAGACCAGTAAAAGCTTTGAAGTGTTGGCTTCAGTACTGGTTTCAGCTCTGGGCTAGTGAGTCCATGGGCCACATTCTCAGGGGACCCTTCAGGTTGTCAGACCATCAAGTCTGGTCTTTTAATAGAGCTCTAGATCTGCACTCCCCTTTTTCTTGTGCTGCGTCAGGGGCTCTACACTGTGTTCTCTGTTAGAGCTGTGCTCAGTGGCAGCCGGGCACCACTAGTTCTTCTGGTCTCATGCTGATGTAGTTTCCCAATCATACGGACCCTTCTGTCTCCTAGGTTCATTTCCCCTCGTGTCTTTGATATTTTGGGTTTTCATCTAGTCATGGTGGGTTGGGACCATTTGATGTTCCTTAGATGGCACCTTGCTGGCTTTCAAGACCACAGGCTGAAACTGGCTCTCTTTTAAGCCCAAACTGACCAGTTTGGTGGGCCACAATTGTTCGCACAGCCCCACCTAATCACCTGGGTGGGAGTCACAAGACTTTGGTGAGAAAGACCACCCTAAGTAATTCACACTGCAGGATGATTTGCAGATAATTGGCCTGAGCAACTGGGCAGGTGAATGCTGGAGTCATATACTTAGATGGGGAAGAATGAGGATTAGTGGTAATAAGAAGAAACCAAGAGTTTACTCCTAGACTTGTTAAATTTGACAAAGGTATTTGCTGTACAGAGGACAATGGTAGTTCAGTGATAGAATTCTTGCCTTGTATAGTAGACATCTATGTTTGATTCTTGGCCACTGCACCTTGTGGGCAACCATTCTATCAATGGGGGCTTGTGTGTTGCTGTGGTGCTGAACAGATTTCACAGGAGCTTCCAGACTAAGAAAGACTAGAAGGAAAGCCCTGGCAATCACCTTCAGAAAGTCAGCCAGTGAAAAACCATGAAATTACTGTGAGTTGAGAACTGACTCTATGATACCTAACAAGAACAATAAGTAGCTGTTCAAGAGGAGGTAGCATTTCGGCTATTTGACATAGAAACCCATGTAACTGATTACCCTTGACTGTAACTTAGTTTCCTCTTTTAAAACAGAGCAGTGGCTCTAAAATGCTGTGGTTCTAGAGTTCTAAGGCCTGGAGACAAGGATTGGGTTTGATGGCCTTTGGCAGTATCACACAGTTCTGAGAGACCGTTCTACATCTCACTGAATTTGCCCCTCAGTGCGTTTCTATGAAAATAGAGATGAGGAAATTAGTCTTGTTTTGTCAGAACCAGATTATGCTGCAGAAGAACTGACATTCTTAAGGAGGCAGAGTGAGTCACTTGTTGAATAATAGCATGGGTGTTTCCCAAGAACTAGATCTGGGATCTCTTAGCAGCTGAGGGAGATTAATAGAAATAAAATTGCACCATGCTGTGAAGGAGGCTTTTCATCTTTCCAAGAAGCAACCTGGGATGATTATAACTAATGATTCTTGCTAATTTCTCTCCCTGTGCCCCAAGGGCTCTGCTGTCTCCTCTCAGTTCACTATGTTCTTGCATTTCTGAAGAGATTTAGAAAGACTGAAGCAGGTAAAATAACCTTGTTCAGTTTGCAGCTGTTTCCCTGGTATCTATCCACAGGCTGAAGAAAGCCCTCATTCTTTGAAAAGTGACCTAGAGTCAAGTATGCTAAGACATATTTTTGAGAAAATGAGGTGATGTGAGAAGAAAAGAGGAAGACTTCAAGTAAATTCTGTTTATGATTAATTTTTTGAGAGTAAGATTTGGAAGGAGTGGAGCAGGGAAGTTACACCATCCTCTGCTTGTGTGAGAGTGACTTTCAGGCTGAGGTGGGGTAAAACCCACAGGAAATAATCTGACTCTGTTGCTGATAATTAAATGGGGAATGTCAAGTCTCCCCGAGGACTCTTGCTTATTGGAGAAGCAAGAGCAAGCTTTGTTTGCAGCCACTTACTGGAAGAAAAGTAAAATGATCCCTGTTTTGATGAAGTGTCCCAGAGCTAGTGAAACATTCCATAAAAGGCATCATCTCCAAGACTTGCTGAATTTATTCCATTGAACCATAAAGTTAAGCCGAAAAAGAGCCTTGGCAATTAAGTTATTGGAGAGAGAGAGACAGACAGACAGAGAGATAGAGAGAAGCGTAAGGTTGACCAATGTTTTTGGAGGGCTTATCACACACCAAACTCAGTGATATGGGTGCAGTGATAGAAAAGAGTGAGAGAAGGGCAGTGGTGAGCAAAGTTTGTTTTCTTTTTCCCCTGTAAAGTAACTGTATTAGGTAACTGGACCATACTGTTTCTGTCACAACTACTCAACTCTGTAGTTGCAGTGCTGAAACAGCTGTGAATAATATGTAACTGAGTGAGTGTAGCTGTGTTCCAGTAAAACTTTATTCACAGGAACAGATGATGTGCTGTATTTGTCCCATGGCTGTAGTTTGCTGACTCTTGGCCTTATACTTCACTGTGTACCAGTCATGTGGGGAGCTCTGTGCAAATGCTGATGTTTGGACCCACCTCCAGAAATTCTGAGTGTGGTCTGGCTGAGATCCAAGCATCAGTAACTTTTTAAAACTCTTTAGGTAATTTTAATATGCATCCTAGGATTAGAGTCAATGGGCTAGAGTTGTGATTTTTACTTGGCCACACAATGCAGTTATCTGGGAGTGGCTGTTAGAAGTACTTAAGCCCAGGCAGTATCCTTAGAGGTACTATTTTAATTGGTTAACATATGGCCTAGGGATTGGAGCTTTGAAAAGCTCATTAAGGTGATTTTTTTTTTTTTAAAGGCAGAGTTAGAACCACTGCTCAAAAGGAGGGGCGAACAGGTAACTTCAATATAGTGTGATAATTGTGTGATAGGACTAAGCTCAGATAGAGAGTCGTTTATTTATTCACTGAACAAACAATTCTGTTGTGCTTGTTATGTATCGAGCAGGGGTTCAAAGTATTTATAGACATTAACTTATTTAATTTTCACAGACTCTAAGTCTTATTTGTGGTCGAGGAAACTGAGGCAGAGAGCCTAACTGGAAACAAGAAAATTACGATTTTAAGAAAAAAAATAAAAACTTCGTGGGAAGCTGATAGCTGAGTTGAGACCTACATACACGTAAGAATTTAGGTGAATGTGGAGTGGAGGTGAGAGATGGCGTGGCACGTGGAAGAATGACCCAGCAAGCAAGGTAAGCACAGGCTTAGTTGTGCTTACTTACTAATCTGTAGTGGATGATTTCACTTGCGTGAAAAACATGTGAAACAGTAGTTTTCAGTGGGATGTGGGGATAAAATTGTTTAAGGAGTGAGTGGAAGGAAGGAAGAGGGAGTTTGGAGTGAAGATAATCCCCGATAGGACTTTGAAGAACAGAAGAAATACATGGTGCTAACAAGAAGGAGGAGTGACAGTGAGGGTAGGACTTCAGTGAGCAAAAGGAGAGCTAAAGATACAAGTGAAAAAGGGCCGCAGATGCTGCAGGATTCTTGAGTAGTAAGAAAGATGTAAGCTCTAGAATGTGTGAGGACGGGTTGGGAGGCAGGACCTTTTCCCATAGAAAGAGGAGGAGTGTATGGACGTAAGAATTTTGTGCGTGAGTGAGCAGATAGGTGATTTTTTTCCCCGTTGTGGCTGTTTTTGTTGTCAGGAATGGAGACTGCTCAAGATTGCTCAAGCAAGTATATTGGTTAGGTTGCATGTTGGACTTCAAATATAGGTACCCACTGCCACCGAGTCAGGTCCGATTCATAGCGATCCCAGAGGTCAGAGTAGAACTGCCCCATAGAGTTTCCAAGAAGCACCTGGCGGATTTGAACTGCAGACCTATTTGTTGGTGAGCAGACATCGCACTTAACCCACTACGCCACCAGGGTTTCCTCTTAGTCTAATAGGGGTCCAATATTTCTCAAACACTAGAATCTTGGGATAGAAAGTTCAGGAATGGTATAAGTTACTTAAGAAAAGAAGGAATTTCAGCTCTTTCTGGTTACCTGATTCACCAAAACTCAGTGTGTAGCTTTTGTTCTCATGGCCATGTGATGTTTGTTCCACCTCAGGCATCATGTCTGTACTACAGGCATTCAGGAATGTAGGGATTATCGGTAAAAAGGCAAGATTATGTCAGTTGAATCTCTCCTTGAAAAAAAAATCAGGAGAAAGTTTCCTGGAGACCTTGATGAAGACTACCATTCATACCTCTCTGGCTAGAACTAGGTCTCATGACCATCTTATCTGCAAGGGAATTTGAGGAGGCAAATAATTAATTGTGTGTATTTAGTCCCACACAAAACCAAGATTGTGTTGTTCAGGCGAAAAGGTGAAGGAAATGTGGATAGGCAAACAGCAGGGTCTACCCCAGTATCATACATGGAAAGTCTCAGGAGTACAAGGAACCAAACTGAAGCAGGCCTTACAGAATTTGAAACTAGGAACTAAGATCCTACCTCTCCTCTCCATTTATCTGCCCCTTTGTCCCCACTTTCTGTGCTGACCATTTTTTTCTTTTTTATGTTGTTTCTATTTACTGATAACTTTTCTATTTGCTAATGGCCTATAATGACTGCCCAATTCAAGTCTACTTCACTTTTTTTTCAGCTTCTTCAGTTTTCTCAATTCCAAATCTAAGGAAAAATCAGGTTGTTCTGATAACTTTGAGTCTGGCTTACAAATTATTGGTTTTTAGTTAGAAACCCTGGTGGCACAGTGGTTAAGTGCTACAGCTGCTAACCAGAAGGTTGATGGTTGAAATCTACCAGGCATTCCTTTGGAAACTCTATGGGGCAGTTCTGCTCTGTTTATAGGGTTGCTGTGAGTCGGTAGGCTCAGTGGCGGTGGGTTGGTTGTTGGTTGTAGCTAGCTTATGGATGATCCACCTTTGGGCCCAGGGTCTCCGCATGTGGACAGTGAATAGGATCATGTGGTTCTAATCTTGGCCATGCCCACATAGCAGGAACTATGAAGAGTGATTCCCTTTATAAGAGTTCAGGGCAGACAAAGTAAAGTAAGGAACGTGCAACTTTTCTGCGAAGTTAAGAAGTAAAGCTTTATTTGAATAAAGTTCAGGAGACCAAAAGTCTGAAAACACTGTGGAAAAAGGAAATCTACAAGGTATTCAAAGCTGCATTAAGGCCTTGGTTGAGTTTTAAGATCAATATTATGCAATGCTTCTGCTCTTTGTGATTGTGTGATCTCTTCCACTAGAGATCAAAGCCTTGTAGAGATACCCAGTAGACAAATGTTGGATGATCCGGGGTTAATTTTTGGCCAGGTAGCAGGAAAAATTAGACATTAGTACAAAAGATTTTTAAAAATCTGGCATGATTGTTCACAGTTTCCAGTGATCTTAGAATCTAAGATTTCAGAGGCATGGGAGTTCTTATTAAATGACTGTGGTCTAAGTGGAATGAAAGTGAAGGCCAAGTGAGTGAAGAAGTCCAGGATTTGAGAGGTATAGGTACTAGACTGTTTTCTCAGGTGGATACTAAGGTCACTGGACATCGGAGTAGGATTTGAGATGGAGAGGAAAATATACTGGCAGATGAAGTACTGAAGGCACCTGGGGGAGTTGTTAGGAGACAAGTGGATAATGACATAAAGATATATAGAGTGAAATGTGGGTGTCATCCTTAACTCTTAATTCTCTCTTAACTATCTGTAACAAATCATTAGGTCTTATAAATTCTATATCATCAAACTTTATCTAACTTACTTGCTTCTTTCCATTTCAACTTCCATCACTGTGGTCCAAGACTTTTACCGTTGTGATGATCAACCACCATCCAGTTTTGACTCTTTCTCATTGATTCTATAAACTGTAGCCAGAGTGATATTTTTAGAATTACAAATCTTATCACTCTTACAGACTATTCAGTGGATTCCCATTTCTCTTAGAATCTGTGTAGGGAATTGTATAAATATTTGAAGTGTCTGATGCTTCTCCCTATCTGAGGAGTCTGTTTTTCTACCCCACTAATGTCAGGCATCGTCAGATGATTTTCAGGGCACCTCTGTTCAAGCGATTTATATATTCCTACCCTTTTGAACACACAAGTAGCCATGTGACTTGCTTTGTCTAGTACAATGTGGGCAAAAGTGATATGTCTTCTTTCTAAGCAGAAGCTGTAAGAGTCAGCTGAGGGCTCCTCATTTTTCCTTTTCCTTCTGTCCTAAGATTGGCATTGGTTGATCCGTTAGGCATGAAGGCAACATGGAACCAGGCTACACACTGGATGTATAAGTGGAAAATAAATTGTTGTTGTAAGCCACTAGGAGCCTTGGTAGCACAGTGGTTTTGTGGTCAGTTGCTAACCAAGGGTCTGCAGCTGGAACCTACCAGCTGATTCATGCAAGAGAGATGTGGCAGTCTGTTTCTGTAAAGATTAGTCTTAGAAATCCTATATGACTGTTGTATTCTGTCCTGCAGCATGAGTCCAAGTGGACTGTACAGCAATGGTTTTCATTTTTTTTGATAAGCTACAGATATTTATTACTGCAGCAAAATTTAATATGATCTGTAAGCCCTGAATGATTTAATAATTTGGCTGAATTACTCCTGCCTTACCTCTCAAACATTTCCTTGCTTACATGACTTGCTTCTATTTTTCTTCCAGACCTCAGTTTAAATGTCACTTCTCTAGAAAAGTCTTTTCTCACTTGAACTCCTACCCCAAGTCTGGCACTAGACTAATTTATATGGCCAGTTATTGTATCTCATAGAACCTTGCCCTGGTCTTTCATATCATGTAAACACAATTGTAATATGCTTTGTGAGTGTGATTAGCTGTTCCCCTCATTAGGTTGTAAGTTCAGAGAGGATAGAAATTATGCTGATGTTGTTGTTCATTATACTCCAGTGCCTAGAGCAGTGCTGAGTGCACATTAAGCAAAGTTTTTTGTTTTTTTTTTAATTTGAGTGGGTAAATCTAAATATAGATCATAGCCAAGTGCCGTCAGGGAGTCTGAAGCGCCAAGTCGAAAGAGCTGGGTAGAAAGCAAGAAATGGATCCAGAACACATAGACAAAAGTTGTAGGGGGGTTGGTGCATGGCAAAGTGACCTTAGTAAAAATTCAATGAAAGGGAATACTTCTTAATAAGATGCTGGATTCCGCCCCATTAAAAAACTGGATATAGATATACCATTTGACCTCTGCTTGGAATATATCCTACAGAATCAAGGCCATTCACACCAACTAATACATGCACGTGAATGTTTATCTCAGCATAGTCCACAATACCATAAAGATGAAATCAACCCAGATGCCCAACAACAGAGGAATGGATAGGTCAACTATGGTATACATACTCAATGGAACACTATGCAATGATAAAGAACAATGATGATTTCAGGAAACATCTCATAACCTGGTTTCAACTGGAAGACATTATGTTGAGTAAAAGTAGTCAGCGACAAAAGGACAAATATTGTATGAGACTCCTACGATAAGAACATAAAATCAGACTTATGCATGGAAGAAAAGATTCTTTGATGGCGGCAAGGGAGGGGAGGGCAGGAGGGTCGGGGGGAGAGTTTAGATTAGATAGTTGTTAGAAATTTGGTTGGGTAAAATCGGTGACAGCACACATTAGTAAGAAGGTCAGTTATTAACTGGACTTCAACACAACTTGAGTAATCCTCCCATCTTAACCCAATATTGCAAGGACAGAGTAGCTGGGGCGGGGGACTGGGGACCATGCTGTTAGGTGAAGTTGAGGCCAATTGGCACAACTAGTGTTTTGCTAATGAGGACTCTCCACACCCCACATTGGTGAGTGGCGTCTGGGGTCTTAAAAGCTGCCAAGCTGCCATCCGAGGGTGCAGCAAATGGTCCCAACTCAGCAGGAACGGATGATCAACGAGGTCCATAACAACATGGGGGAAAGAGAACCCAGAAGACAGAGAGACCCACGTGAGTGGGTGTCTACATCGACTCGTGACTGGAAGAACCAGATGGTGCCTGGCTACCACCAGTGATAGCCGTGATGGAGCTCACAAAGTTGAGTCTCACTGGCAACACAGGAATAAATAGGGGTGCACCCTGAGATCTCCACTAAAAGACTGCAATTGGTGGTCCAGGGGCTTCGAGGTTCCCCTGGGAGCATGGCCTCTGGCCCAGATGCTGCCCCATCCATGAATCAGAATGAAGGTCAGCTCTTCGGACAGCAATGAATTGGACTTGGTGACACAGAGTGACCGTATTTTGTGGGCACTTTATGGTTCTGTGCTTCTATAGGATGTCATCCTGCTGACCTGTTACTGGAGGAAGGAGAGCGGGTGGAGAGGAGGAGATAGGAAACTGTTGGGAGGATAGAACATGTATGGAGCAGAGAGGAAGAGTGTGCTGTCACCGTGCAGGGAGAGCAGTGAAAGCTGCATATAGGTGGGCATGCAAATTTATATGTACATTTTCATTCAATCATAATAATAACAATAAAGAAAAAGATGCCAGATTCCATTTTTATAGCGTGGAGGTAGCCCTTCAAGTTAAAGAGCAGACTTGTACCCTAAACAGCTGTCTTGGATTGAACTGTGTACCACGCTAAAAAAAAATGTGTGCAGCAATTTGCCTAGGCCATGAGTCCCAGTGTTGTGTGACATTCCTGTATGCTGTAAACCCTGCCTCTACAATGTTAATGAGAGGATAGGTGGTGGTTGTGTTGGTGGGGCAGGACTTAATCTGTAAGATTGTATTGTGCCTTGAGACAATCTATTGGGATATAAAGAAAAGGAAAGCAAGCAGAGAGTTGGGAACTGCAGACCATCAGGAAAGATGCAGTGCTAGGAGCAAAGTACATCCTTTGGAAAGACCTTGAGTCCCTGCACCTCAAAAACTCCAAGTCCAGGGGAAGACTGATGACAATAACCTTTTTCCAGAGGCAAGAGAGGAAACCTTCCCCTGGAGCTGATGCCCTGAATTTGGACTTGTAGCTTACTGGACTGTGACGGAATGAAGTTTCTCTTTGTTAAAACCATCCGCTTGTGATATTTCTGTTATAGCAGCATTAGATGACTAAGACAGCATCCAGCCTGCCATCTCTCTTTTTCTCCATCGTGTTCTTCTTCATCAGTTTGTTGAACATTTTCTAGATGTCAGGCACTACTCCTGTTGTTAGGTGCCTGTGAGTTGATCCCAGCCCATACTGATGCATAAGACAGAGTAGACCTGCACCGTAGGGTTTTCTTGGCTGCAATCCTTACTTAAGCAAGTTGCCAGGTCTTTCTTACGTTGAGCCGCCAGGTGGCACTGAACCACCAACCTTTTTATTACTTACCAAGTGCTTAACCATTTGTGCCATTGAAGCTCCTTATTTGTGATAAATAATTCCTATTTTCATGAGCTTGCCCAAGTGGGGAAGACAGGCATGAATCAAATAGTGACAAGAATAGAGACAAATGCTTCAAATGGGAAGTTCTAGAGGCTATGTATGGGAGATTCCAACCAGAGCAACAAACGTATTTCTGTTCCCTCTATTTGCAGTGCCATTGACTTGGTCTTTGCCTGCCCAAGGTCCAGGCATTCCTTAAGGCCCCAACTCAGAAGGTACTTGCTCTATAAAGCCCCAGATCCTGTGGTTACAAGGGATTTTTTATTAACCTGCTAGTGATCATGAGGTATTGTGGTCCTGTCTCACTCGAGCTAATGTTGTGCTGTCCAGGTCTTCTTGAGCCTTAGGTGGAGAGCCACAGTGGGATGCCATTGGTATCTACTAGGATGGGGATATGGGTGTGGAAACACTAATAGCATCAGCTGCGCTTCCTCGTTCTTCCTGTTCAAGCCTGCTTTCCAGCCTTCCCTCCTCCTTCAGCTGTGTTTTGACAGAACTTTGTGCTTTTAGTACATGCTACCTTATCTTGTGTGTGTGTGTGTGTGTTTTTCCCTGTTATTTTCCTGTAAGCTCCTGGGGGCAGGGACCATGTCTGATTCATCTTTTTATTATCCCCTGGGCTTAGCAGAGGTCCTGTCACAGAGAATCCATTTACTCAATAACTCTTTACAGAATTGAATTGTGGGAAACACCATTGCTCCCACGGGCACTATTAAATCAGGTCTCTCTTTCTCTCTCTCTCTCTCTTTAAAAAATACAATCAAAGAGTATGGTCGAGACTTTGTCACTGATCCTGGGAATCCATTTTCAGAATTTTATCTTTTAAAATCAAAATTCTTAAAATCTAAGTGAATGTATCTACATGCAACAAGTTATGTAATACAAAAGTGCTTATTGACGAAAAGCTAACATCTTTCCCTCCAACCATAGTCTCTCCAGAGGCAGATTCTTTTAACCATTTCTGGTTTTAGTTCTTCCATTTGCTGCAACCGGAACTCTAATATATCTCTATTTTTTGATTTATCTACCACAGGCAATATTTATTTCTTCTTTTCTATGAAAGAAGAATATTTGTTCAGGCACACTAATCCTTTCTCTTCTACTCCTCTTCTTCCAGCGTTTGGTGTATTTATTTTTAGTTCTTCCAGACTTAACCTTTGTAACCTTATGTAATATACACTGTACTTCATGCCTGTACTACTTTGTATTTTAAGAGCCCTGGTGGTGTAGTGCTTAAGAGCTATGGCTGATAACCAAAAAATAAGTTACCAGGTTCTTCTTAGAAACTCTATCTGGCAGTTCTACCCTGTCTTACAGGGTTGCTATGAGTTGGAATCAACTTGATGGCAATGGGTTAATTTTATATTTTGTTAGTGTTTTACTTCCTTTCCTACTTTCTTTGCAAGATGAGGAAACCTTGGTGGTGTAGTGGTTAAGAGCTGTGGCTGCTATCCGAAAGGCTGACAGTTCAAATCCACCTTGGAAACTCTAAGGGACAGTTCTACTTTGTCTTAGAGGATTTTACTGAGTCAGAAATGACTTGATGGCAATGGGTTTTTGTAAGAAGAGGATGTTAGTTTTTTTTCCTTTTTTTAAAATTATGATTGAATAAAAATGTACATTCTCATAGAAATTCACATGCTCACCTATAAGCAGCTCCCACTGCTCTCCTCTCCCTGCCCGGAGACTGCACATCCCTCTTCTCTGCTCCATACATGTCTCATCCTCCCAACAGTCTCCTATCCCCTCCTCTCCACCCACTCCCCTTCCTCCAGCAAGAGGTCAGCCGGGTGACATCCTATAAATGCATGCCAGCCAAGCCAAGTGCTGTCGAGTCAGATAGAACCATAAAATTCCCACAAGATACAGTCACTTTGCATCGAGAGGACATCAGTTTTCCATTTCCTTTTTCTCCTTCTGCCCCTACATATTCCTTCTGCCTCTGTCCCACCCTTTCTGACAGCCGTTCTGCCTACCCCATTTTCTGGCACTCCTGACTTTCGTATTGCCAAGACCATTAACAGTTGCATTTTGTTCTTCCACTACCATTAAGTTTTTACTTGCCAATAGGTTGACTCTAAAAGTTGAATACAACCCCGTTTTCATTATTGCAGCTACTTAAATGTCGTTCAGGCCTGGACCAAAGATTGAGCTAGGAATACATTTTCTTCACAACAACCCTTGGACCATTCAAATAAGAATGTCCAGTGTATCAAGGCCGAGCAAATTTATGTTCTTATATCAGTTTGATTCATATGTAGACCATGACTTTCTTGTGGTTTTTTTTTTTTTAAGCCTGGAGTTTCTAATTTCACCTTTACTAGTTACCCAAAACATAATATCTTTTTATCATATTCCCAACTTCTCTATCTCCTCAGTCAAACCATTTCTGTATGTTTCTTTGATGTACTTATGCTAAGACCCCTTGGAAGGAATGGTGGGGTGGTGGTAGTGATGGCAGTGGTGGCAGCGGTGGTGGTGGCGGCAGTGGTGGTGGTGGTAGTAATGGCAGGGGTGGCGGTGGTGGCGGTGGTTGCGGTGGTGGGTGAAGGACAAGGAGGACTGGGGAACTTGGGTTGCTATATTGAATAGTAATCTCTTCTCCTTTTTGTGAAATTTATTAAAAAAATTTAATTTTGTTAAGTGTGACTGTGACTTATAATTATTCTAGGTTCTGAATGTTTCCTATGTCAGGCCAGATAACATCTCTATCTCATACTGCCTTTTTCACAAATTTATTTTTAATGTTTTTACCTTTTGGGCCCTAATTGTTTTTTAATCAGTAATATGGGGATAAAGAAATCAAACTATGTCACAAGAAAATGACTAGGAAGTGTAACACCTGCCCCTCCTTTGGAAAAAGAAAACACTATACCCAAAAGCTATATACGAGGTCTGACAATTAAGTTCAGAGAGTTAATTGTTCTGAGTGCTACATATCTTGTTGCTAAATATCACTATGGTTATATTCAAAGTACTCTGCTTGGTAAGCTATGCACTGACACCAGCACCTAGTCCACCCTTCAGAGCAGTTTTGTAGCTCGTTCTGGAATGGCCATTGCATGAACTTGATTGTATGTGTTTATGAGGAAAGTTTTAGCCAGTAAACAAAGAACTGCTCATTGCCAGGTGCTGAGGATTCAAAGGTGAAGACAGCCTTCAAGGAACTCTCAGTTTAATAAGGAAATAGCAATAAACTTATTCTGGGAGCATAGCAGAAGAACCAATAAAAAATTCATAGAGGACATGTCATTTGATCTGGGTTGTGAAAGATGCATAAATCTTTTCCCGATGAGGGTGAGGACATTCCAGAAAGAGGAACTTCAGAAGCAAAGGCACAAGAGCAGGACTTTGCATACTTTCCCGTGGTGTGGTGTGTGTGACTGTGTATACTAGTACATGGAAACGGGGAGTTGTAGCTGGTGGGATTTGGGGGTGGGATGGAGATTTTGAAAGAGTACACAAGAAGTATAAAGAGTTTCTCTAAGTCTACCCTAGTTTTAAGACTAACATGTAAACCTTTTATTCAGTTTCTCAAATATTAATATTACTACTAAGTCTTCTGCTATTGTGTAAGGTTTGTGGAGCTCTTACTGTGTTGAGAGCTAAGTGTATTTTAGGCATTATGTCATTTGATCCTCACTGTGTCACTATGAGTAGGTTCTACTGCTATCCTTATTTTACATTGTCGCTCGCCAGTGGAAGTCATTGTTCTTGTTAATATCCAAGACACCGAAGAGATTCTCGTGACTCAGTGTGACTGGCCTCATTATTCAGAGTCATTTTTTTCAGAAGGTCAAAAGCTCTGCTTTGGTGCAAATTGAGGTGATACTGCATGGTGTCTGCTTAAACCTATTGCTACACCTCAGGCTTGGAGGATACCACATGGCTTGATCTCACCATTGTGGTATCCCTGGTTTTGACTTCCAGCAAACTTGCTATTGCTCTTTGACCCTGAGAATCTTTTGAATTCATGACTTTAATTAGAATGATATCAACTCTGATGGACTTTTCATCTGAAAGTATTTTCTGAATTGGATTCTGTTAAGTACTGGGAATCATGGCCTAGCCAAGGTGACACACATTTTTGGAGGATGCAATTCAATCCAAACAGTGGTTTAGCTGTATGATGTGGTGATATAGTAGACATTGTCCTGAGGAAAAGTAAACAGGTGCCTCGTATAGAGATTGGAGGGCCCTGCCACCAGCTGTATACCTTTTTACCAAGGAGTGTTTCTGCCAGGAGGATGAAGGTTCAAGATTTCATGCAGATCTCCCAACCACAATCCAGACTGAGGGGGGAGCTCACGGACTATCGTCTAGAGATACAGCATTAAACAGCCAATGTATTCAGTGCTGTGTTAGGATTTCCACTAGGTGCTATGGAGAACAGAGGAGGACACAAGTGACTGTTACTAACCTTAATGTAACCCTAAGCATAACCAGCCTAACCCTAACCCTAACTCTAATGCTAACCCTAACCCTACTGTTTTCCAGTCACCCCTAGTCCCATTCAGTTCTTCATGTTCTCCACCCACCACATACTCTGTGGCATCTTTCAGGTCCTTCTAACCGTCTCCCCATGTCTTCCAGACTTCCTGATTTCCCCAGTCCCTTCCACTGCTTGGTTTCTCTCAGTATACCCCTCCTAGTCCCTGATTACCTTCAAGCTCTCTATGTCTCCTCCCACAGTTATCCCCAGACACAGTCCCATACTTTACATTCTAAACAGTTCCTCCACGTCTCTCCCATCCTCCTACCTAATTCACAGGATAGAACCTGTTGGCAAGAGCTTAGAAGGATGTATATGGTTTTTGCAGGAAAAAGAGCAGGAAATGGAATTCAAGGTGAAACTGGTGTGGGGAACACCAGGGAGGCATCAAAGTATAATGGCATCTTTTCAAAGCAGTGACTTTTCCCAATTAGGAGATGGCTAATTAAGTCAGGTTTTCTTTTTTGTCTTTTGATATTTTCTCTCTGCAATTATTTTGCAGTTTTAGTGGAAAGTTTTCCTGGGTAGCTTTTATTGGGAATCATATGTACTTCATTGTGCTTTCTAGGTAGTTATCAAACATATTTGTATTGAGCAGTGATTCTGCCCAGCACCATCTTCCTCTTTTTGCCACCACGCTAGGTTCACATAGTTATTGCAGGGGCTGCTGTGTTAGAATGCCATGGCCCTGATCTTTGGGGGACATTTATTTAATTAGGCCAAGGGAGGATGCCCTGGCATGAACAGGAGACTGGCAGCATTTTGAAGACTTTTGGGTTCTTCTGACATTAGAGTCTCAGAAGCAACTGTCAGCTATGGAAATGGAATCAAGTGAAAGTCAGATTTCTACTCCAGGTTAATGATAAACTTTAGAAACCAGAGATAAATCTTGTTGCATCTAAGGTTGACTCTGAGAGCCTAGTCTAGCAGAACAATTCAACTCAGACTGAATGTCAACACCAACCAACCTCTCCCCTCAACAGGAAAACATTGCCACTATGTAGACTCCATAATGACCTATCATCCAGCACAAAAAAGCAGCCAGGTGTGGAATGGACCCTGAGGAGATTTTTTAAGGCAGTTCTACAGAGACATGGGATACTGGAAGGGGAGGTAGTGAGGTAGTTTCTCTGATGAGTGCAAATGCTGTTCTGTGCTAGTAAAGGTGACCAGTCAGTTTGGACAATACAGGTGGTAGCTAACAGACTGGATTAGAACTGGCATTTGTGTGACTTCAGAGACGGAGTTCTCTCTCCTATTTTAGGACACTTCCGAGGTGCCTCTCTTCACTCAGCTTCTCATACTTGTTTACTTCCTATTTCCTTTCATAGTAATCCCCCACATGCTCTGTCTACCCCTTTTACCCTCCATTCAACCCTCCTTTCACTGTCGTACTTTATTTTGGTGGCATTGGCTGACATGAGGCATCCCACCTTCCTAGACTGGGGGACAGTCTGACTGAAAGGAAATTACTTCTTCTCCCCTTATCTCACTCCCTGTCCTTTCAGCAGATCACTCAGCACAAAAGCTTTGAGCCATCCTTAATATCAGATTGCTCTACCAATGACACATAACATGAAAATAGGCTTCATAACCTGCAATAACAAATGACTATGCTCCCGCCTCTCTCATGCAAACTTCTGCAGTCTAAATCCAGGCAGATGGTGCAATTTTCTTTTCCTTTGTCCTGCCCACAGCTCAATTCTGGAGATGAGGCTCCTGTCACTTTGGCTGGGCTCTTGGCTTTAAGTTGTAATTGTGCAGATTAGAATAGCACTTGATGGAATATCTGTAATTAATATGTCACTCAGGGTGGCACAAAGGAAGGGAAACGTTGAGGAACCTTTCTACTGAGATGAAAATTTAACAATCAATTCAAAAACTCTTCAAGCACCTACTGTGCACAATTATTACCTAGGTTACAGAAATGAGAAAACACAGTCCTTAGCAGAGATAGCAATTGTCAGCAAAGAGGGACAATATGGCATGGTAAGTATGATAAGGAAAATGTTCACAAATTGCTCTAGAAATAGGAGGGAGTTAGACAGGGAAAACCTATTGGCATTACATATGGGAGATAAAACAGTACAATGATCTCTTATAAAGTGATGAGCCAACACAAAAATAGAAAAATGTATAAGGATTGTTGAAATGACCAACAAATATATGCAAATAAAAATGATACACAGTTTCACCCCATTAAGATTGGAAAAAAATTAAAAACGAGGGACACTTTTTAGTACTGGTGAGAAAGTGTGGAGAAATGTACATTCTCATGTATTGTTAGTGAAATTTGAATTTTCAGAGTCTTTTGGGGAGTTCAGCATACCACATCTATTCAACTTTAAAATATGCTTACTGTTTGTTATCATCTGTTCTACTTTTGCTAATCTATCCCATGCAAGTAAAAAAGAATTTTTTGAGGCAACAGAGCTGAAAAAAATTTAAATAATTTATGGAATATTAGGTGGCTAATAAAAAGAAAGAGTTAGATTCATGACTGTTGGTCCAAAGGGATGGCTATTGTGTATTGTTGATGAGAAAAGCAGGTTGCACAGGAACATGTATAGTATGACTTTATTTTGGCAAAAACTGTGTGTGTGTGTGTGTGAGAATGTGAATATTTAAGTGAGTATGAAGAAGAAATGAAAGCATATACTCCAGGTGTTGGCATGGTAACTTTTGTGGGAAAGATGATGGAAAAGGAGAGATGGCAGGAAGACCATATTATCTTTATAAACTCTTTACCTAAAAACTAGTTTCAAAACTTCTGCTTCTCAGCAAATGGTGAAGTAATTTTTCCCTCCTCTTCTTCATAAGTACAACTAAAAACTCTAAATATGATATATGAAACAAAGCGTAAGAAGACTTAGAAAAGTTTAGGGAAGAAAGCAGTCTGGCTGAGGACCAAGGGAGATGTCCATGGACTATGAGTTCAACTGATTTTTTTTTTTTTTGCCTCATATATCCCGGACTTGGAATTGAAGAAGCCAGTAACCTGAAAATGTTAGTGGGAGCAGCCAACAAACAAACAAGCAAACAAGCAAACAAACACAAACAAACACCCTGATGAAAGTCTACTCTTTCTAGCAAAAGAATCAGGAAATAAACAAGCTAGCAAGAGAGACAATTTTAGATGATAACCACTCCATCTACTCCAGCCAGCCACCACAGAAACAAATTATGGTCCTATCTCAACCACTGCAGCAAAGGACAAATGGAGAATTTCCACATTTCAGATTCCCCTTTTGTGAGACAGTAACAAGCCATGCCGGCCCTGTGTCTGGGTGGTTTTATAGAAAGCTGAACATGGAGATAGTACTGTCATCTGTGTCAACTGCTTTAGGTCTCCTTCATGCAGTAGGGTCAATGGAGATCACGTGAAGAGCCTAGAATTCCACTATATCTTGCAGAAATTAAGCATCCCTTCCATTCCCCACTAGGATGGTGTCAGAGGAGCTCTAGAGAAGGGTCACAACTTTCACCATTACTGAGTAGTAGTAACAAGGCCACTCTTTCCATGGTGTCGCTGGGAGCTATGTAGGAAGCAGAAACTCCCACCTTCAGCAGTACGGAGGAAATCCCCTCTTCAGTATCAGCAAAGAAGAGCCTGCATTTCTCTCTCCATCTATGTCTATGTAGTCCAGGGGAATGTTGATGACCAGAATCTTCTCCCAGAGCTGACAGAAAGAGAAAGTCTTTCCCTGGAGCTGGGGTCCTGAAGTTGGACTTCTAGCCTACAACATACACTGTGAGAGGATAGACTTTTGTTTGTTAAGGCCATTCACTTATGGTATTTCTGTTATAGCAGCACTGGATAACCAAGACAATGGAGAAACCCTAGCAAGGAAAAATGCAAAGAAGTCCATGACAGATCATAATTAAACTTCTGAAAACTAAAGAGAAGGAAAAAAAATCTGGAAAGCATCCAAAGCAAATGATCTATTGCCTATAGGCAACAATAATTTAAGTAACAGTGGATTTCTAAGCGGACTGAAAGTAAAAGGATGGAAATGATGTATTATATAAAGTTCAATCAAAGGAAAGTTAGAGCAGTTTTATTGATATCAGAAAAAGTTGACCTCAGAGCGAATAAAATTATCAGAGACAGATACTGACTTTTGTCTGTCACTTAAGTTTGTAAACTCATCCTAGAAAAAAATGCTACATAATTCACTGCTGGATATCACTATGCCAAAAGCCAAGTACCGTCACTTTTCACAGCACTCACTTTGGGAACCTATGCACTGATACCAGCATCTAGTCCACCCTTCAAAGCAATTTTGAAACTTGTTTTCTGGGATGGCCATCAGAGTTGTCATTATATTACCCTTGATGTCATCAATGTTATCAAAATGCCTTCTTTTCAATATTTCCTTTATCTTTGAGTAAAGAAAACAGTCATCAGGGGCCAGATCAGGTGAGTAGGTAGGGTGTTCCGATACAGCTATTTGTTTACTGGCTAAAAGCTCCATCACAGACAGTGCCGTATGTGCTGGTGCATTGTTGTGATGTAACAGCTATGAATTGTTGGTGAAAAGTTAAGGTCATTTTCATCCTTTTCATGCACCCTTTCAACACTTTCTGGTAATAAACTTGGTTAACTGTTTGTCCAGTTGGTATAAATTCATAATGAACAACTATTCTGATACCAAAAAACTTAGCAACATTATTTTGGCTTTTGATTTGGACTGACAGAACTTTTTTGGTTGTGCAGAATTGGCTGACTTCCACTGTGCACTTTGATGCTTTGTTTCAGGGTTGCATTGGTGCACCTGTGTTTCATCACCAGTGATAACACGGCCCAAAACATCATCTTGCCTCTCCAAAAGGTCTTGGAAAACTTTGACTCTCCTTTGCTTTTGTTCATTGGTGAGCTCCTTTGGGACCATTTTTGCACACACCTTTCTCATGCCAAGATTTTCAGTTAAAATTGTCTTGTTTCTCTCTTGATGCTTATTTGGTCTGCTGTGCTTGTCACAGTCAGCTGATGATTTTGATGCACAATTTGATGAAGTTTTGCAGTGTTTTCATCAGTTGTGCTTGTTACTGGACACCCTGAACTTTCTTCATCAGTAACGCTTTCTCTCCTCTCAGGAAAACATTTAATCCATTTGTACACTGCCATTTTCTTCATGACATTATCCCCATAAACTTGCACTAAGATGGCCCTGATTTTACTTACACTCTTGCCGAGTTTAACAAGAAAGTGAATATTTGTCTGTTGCTGTAATTCAAGCTCTGACATGCTCACAATGGCACACAAAAACAGCCAACAACGAGCACCACTCAGCGAGTGCTATCTGTTGACCCAAACATAGCTGTGAGACACTGAAATACCAAGGTTATGAAGCCTTATCGACTTGCTTGTACAGTGCTGCCAATGTAAGTACACGGTAGCAATTTCACAAACTGAATTGTCAGACTTCCCTCATATAATAATATAATAATAAAAAGGATCAGTATACCAGAAGGCATGAATCAAAAACCAAACCCATTGCCACTGAGTCAATTCAGACTCATAGTGACCCCATAGACATAGCAGAACTGACCCATAGGTGTTCTAAGGAATACCTAGTGGAGTTGAACTGCTAACCTTATGGTTAGCAGCTGTAACACTTAACCACTATGCCACTATGGTTTCCCCAGAAGGCATAGTTATCTTAAATGTGTACCCACCAGACAACCAGAACTACAAAATATGTGAAGTGAAAACTGATTGAACTGAAAGAAAAAACAAATAAATTTTCAATTGCAATTGGAGTCTTCAGTCCTTCTCTCTCAACAGTTCATAGAGCAACTAGAAAGAAAGTCAGCAAGGATATAAAAAAAACTCAATAACACTATCAGCCAACAGAATCTAATCGACATTTATAGAACATTCCTCCCAACAACCACAGAATACACTTTTTTTGGTTTGTTTGTTTCAAGTACCCATGAAACCTACACCAAAATAAAATGCATTCAGGGCTATAAAACAAACCTCAACGAATTTAAAATAATTGAAATAATACAGAGTGTGTGTGTTCTCTGGCCACAATGGAATTAAAGCAGAAATGAGTAATAGAAAGATAACAGGAAAGTATCCAAACACTTGGAAACTGAACAGCACATTTTTATGGTATCCATGTGTTAAAAAAAGTCAAAGGAAATAAAAAAATACACTGAAATAACTAAAAATGAAAAGTCAGCTTTTAAAAATGCATGACATAAGTTTCTTTTGAGGTTTACCTTTCAGCCAAAGATTAAACAGGCTATAAAACAAAAAATAACACACTTAGTTCAAACATGCATATGGGAGTCAATGGGTACACCAGCCTAGGGCAAGGATGAGAAGGCAGGAGAGGGTAGGAAAGCTTGATGAATGGAAATGGGGAACCCAAGGCTGACATGTTGTGTGATTGGCAACCAATGTCAGAAAATAATATGTGTAATGAGAGACTAGTTTGCTCTGTGAACTTCCATCTGAAGCACACCAAAAAAAAAAAAAAAAGTGTAACACATAGCTAAGGGAGAAGTTTGTGGCACTGAATGCATACACTGTAAAAGAAAAAGACATCAAGTCAATCATCTAAACTCCTACCTCAAAAGTCAAAGCAAAAGCAAGAAAAAAGGAAATAATAAAGATCAGAAATATTGAAAACAAGATAGAGAAAATTATAGAAACAAAGAATTGTTTTTTTAAAAAGTTCAGTAAAATTGGGAATTGTGAGCAAGACTGACAAAAGAAAAAAAAGAGAGAAGATGCAGATTACCAACATCAGGAATACAGCAAGGACATCACTATACCACTACCAAAAGCCAACCCAGACTGGTTACTGTCCCACCAAAAACACCAAACCCACTGGTGATGAGTCAATTCCAGACTGCAACGTTAACATATTACCATGTACGAACAGTGCTTCTAGGTCAATAAAGCTGAAAACCAAGGGATTCTTTAATCACAGGCACCATAGGACAAAGTATAGGACAGAGTAGAACTACCCCATAGAGTTTTCCAAGGTTGTAATCCTGGTGGCATAGTGGGCTGAGTGCTACATCTGCTAACCAAGGGGTCAGCAATTCATATCTGCCAGGCACTCCTTGGAAACTTTGTGGAGCAGTTCTACTCTGTGTTACAGGGTTACTATGAGTCAGACTCGAGTGGATAGCAGTGGGTTTAAATCTTTACAGAATACTCACAACTGGATCAATAAACAATATCATGATAAATGGAGAAAAGATTAAAGTTTTCATTTTACTTGGACCCACAGTCAGTGCCCATGGAAGCAATCAAACAATACATTGTGTTGAGCAAATCTGCTGCAAGAGACCTCTTTGAAGTGTTAAAAAGTGAAGATATCACTTTGAGAACTAGGGTGTGCTTGACCCAAGCCATAGTGTTTTCAGTTGCATCATATGCATGTGAAAGCTGGGCAACGAATAAGGAAGACTTGAAGAAGAATTGATGCCTTCGAATAGTGATGTTAGCAAAGATTATTGAGTATACTATGGACTGGCTGAGTTGGATCTGACTCAGCGGCACTTGGCTGGCTGGCGTGGACTGGCAGAAGAACGTACAAATCCATCTTGAAAGAAGTACAGCCAGAATGCTCATTAGAAGCAAGGATGGCAAGACTTCAGCTCACATACTTTGGATATGTTATCAGGAGGGACCAGTGCCTGGAGAAGGACATCATGTTTGGTAAAGTGAAGGGTGAGTGAAAAGAGGAAGACCCTCAGTGAGATGGATTAACACAGTAGCTGCAACAGCAGCCTCCAGCATCACAACCGTTGTGAAGACGGTGCAGAACCAGGCAGCACTTCATTGTCACATATATGAGCTGTTACTATGAACTAGACACAACTCCATAGCACCTAACCAAAGGAAAAACAGTTTTTACAGAAGCAGACTACCATGTCTGTGGATTTGAACTGCCGTCTTTTTTAATGAAATAGATAACTAGCCGCATAACTATTAACCACCATGTCTCTGTCAACTTAAATGATCTATTTCATACTGCATGAGTTGTGGTAGTTCATGATTTTTAGGATTTCTTTTATTTCATTGAGTTGTCAAATTGTTGATATCAAGTTTATAATCTTACATTGTTCTACTTTGTTAGGGTCCATAGGACAGAGTGGCCAGGTGGTACATTAGTTAGGAACTCAGCTGCTAACCAAAAAGTCAGCAATTCAAATCCACCAGTCACTCCTTGGAAACCTGTGGGGCAGTTCTGTTCTGTCCTATGGGTTGCTATGAGTCAGAATTCATTCAACTACAATGGGTTTTAAAAAGAAGGACAATACCACTCTTAATCACTACAAGACTGTTCAAGCCTATCAGTTGTTTCCAGGAAAAAGATGTTTAAAGAGCCCTGTAACTGTTGGAAACCCTGATGGCATAGTAGTTAAGTGCTAAAACTTCTAACCAGAAGGTTGGCAGTTCAAATCTGCTAGGTGCTCCTTGGAAACTGTAGGGCCACTATGAGTCAGAATCAACTTAGTGGTAGTGGGCCTGTAACTGTTAACCACCACATCTCTGTCAGTTTGTTACATTGTCATGGCTTGCTTGTTGCTCTGAAGCATAGAAGCTATGCCACCAGTATTTCAAATACCAGCAAGTCCATCCATGGTGGACAGGTTTCAGCAGAGCTTCCACACTAAGACAGGTTAGAAAGAATGACCTGGTGGTCCTCTTTTGAAAAAATTTGGCCAGTGAAAACCCTGTCAATAGCAGCAGAACATACTTTGATATAATGCCAGAAAATGAACCTCTCAGGTTGGAACGCACTCAAAATACAACTGAGGAAGAGCTGCCTTATCAAAATAGAGTAGACCTTAATGGTGTGGGTGGAGTATAGCTTCACAGAACCTTCAGTTGCCAATGTGGTATGACAAGACAAGATAAAGTATTATAATGAAATATGCAAAGAACTGGAATTAGAAAACCGAAAGGGAAGAACAATTGAAGCCTCGAGTTGAAGTTTTGAAGGCAAGACATTGAACTAAACAGGAAGCATCAGGAGAAGATGAAAGGAATACACAGAGTCACTGTACCAAAAATAATTGGTTGGTGTTCAGACATCCCAGGAGGTAACATGTGATAAAGAACCAGTGACAGTGAAGAAAGAAGGCCAAGCTGTGCTGGAGGCACTGGCAAAAATCCAAGGTCCAGAAGTTGACAAAATAACTAATGGAGATATTTCAACAAATGGCTGTAGCGCTGAAGGTGCTCATTTGTCCATGTCAAGAAATTTGGAAGACAGCTACCTGGAAAACTGATTGAAAGAGATTCTTATTTTTGCCCCTTCCAAAGAATGTGATCTGATAGAATGTGGAAATTATTGAACAATCTTATTAATGTCACATACTAGTAAAATTTTGCTTAAGATAATTCAAAATGTTTGCAGCAGTACTTCGACAGGAAACTGACAGTATTTCAATCCAGATTTAGAGGAAGATGGGGAATGAAGAGTATCATTGCTGATGTCAGGTGAATCTTGGGTGAAAGAGAGTACCAGAAAGATACTTACCTGTGTTTTATTCACTCTGCAAAGACATTCAACTGTGTGGAGCCTAACAAATTATGAATAATGTTGCAAAGACTGGGAATTCCAGAACCCTTACTTGGGCTGATGCAGAACCAGTACCCAGACCAAGAGGCAGTCATTGGGAACAGTGCAAGGAAGATTCTCCATTGTTGAAAATCAGGGAAAGCGTGTGTCACATCTGTATCCATTATTCATTCTGTATGCTCAGCCTATAATCTGAGAAGCTGGACTATGTGAAGAACATAGCATCAGGACTAGAGGAAGACTCATTAACAATCTGCCGTGCACAGGAGATGCAACCTTGCTTGCAGAAAGCAAAGAGGACTTAAAGCACTTGCTGATGAAGATCAGAGACCACAGCCTTAGTATGGATTACATCTCAACATAAATAAAACAAAAATCCTCACAACTGGATCAATAAACAACATCATGATAAAAAGGGAAAACAGTCAAGTTGCCAAGGATTTCATTTTCCATGAATTCACAATCAATGCCCATAGAAGCAGCAATTAAGAAATCAAAGGATGTATTGCATTGGGAATGGCAGAAGACCCTTAAAGTGTTAAAAAGCTAAGATGTCACTTTTAGAACAAGGTGGACCTTACCCAAGTCATGCTGTTTCCAATCACTTCATTTTGATGCAAAGCTGGACAATGAATAAGGAAGACTGAAGTTGAATCATGGTGTTGGTGAAGAATATTGAATATGCCATGGACTACCAGAAGAAGGAACAAATCTATCTGCAGCCAGAGTGCTCCCTAGAACCCAGGATGGGCTCATGTAGTTTGGACATACTATCAGGAGGGACTCATCCCTGGAGAAGGAGATCATGTTTGGTAAGGTAGAGGATCAGCATAAAAGAGGAAAAGCCTTGATGAGATAGACTTGACACAGTGATTGCAACAATGGACTCAAACACAGCAGTAATTGTGAGGCTGGTGCAGGACTAGGCAGTGTTTCGTTCTGTTGTACATAGAGTTTGTAGGAGCTGGAAATGACTCAGTGGCCCCTAACAACATGTTTTAAAGAAGCCGTGGTGGAGCAATGGTTACATGCTTGGCTGCTGACTGAAAGGTCATCACCAGCAACTTTAAGGCAGAAAAGACTTGGCAGTCTTTTCCTAAAATGACTATAGTTTAGGAAACCCTACAGGGCAATTATCTCTGTCATATATGTTCACTGTGAACTGGAAGATTGGACTAAACACAGCAACAAAATAACTATGAAGGAAATTGAATTTATAATTTGGAGAAAGACTTAGTAACAATTCCACCCCTTCAAAGTAAATCTCCAATCCCTGATGGAGATTTCTCTAAAACTTTTAAAGAATTAAAACAAACTCTGTACAATGTCTTTCTGAAAATAGAAGATGAGGGAGTACTTTCCAGTTCATTTTATGAAACTAATATTATCCTGATTCTGAAACCAGACAAAGACAGTACAAAAATAAAGCTACAGATACTCCTCATGAACATAGACATGAAAGTCCTTAACAAAATATCATTAGCAAATAGGACTCAACATTTGACATAAAAAGAATTATATACCATCACCAAAGTGGAATTCATTGCAGGTGTTCAAGGCTGGTTTGATATTCAAAAATCAATCAATATAATCTATCATATTAATAAGTTAAAGAGAGAAAAATCACATGATCATATCAATTGATACTAAAAATGCATTTAAAAAATCTATACCTGTGGGTGATAAAATCTCTCAGGAAATGTAAGAACAGAAGGGAACTTCCTCAACTTTGATCTACAAAAAACTTACAGATACAAATAGGTGTGGCTATGTACCAATAAAACTTGTCTTAGAAAACCAAGAATGGACTGGGTTTGGTCTGCAGGTGGTAGATTGCAAACCTCTGGTTTAGTGTGTTGGGTGAGAGTGGTTAGAGACATGATTGGAAATATTGATTGGGTATGGGTTGTCTGAATTTCACATCCACAAGAATTTACATTTTATTCTGTAAGCTAAAGCTTCTCAAACTCTCTAAGTCAAAAGAAACTTAAAGCTTAAGAAAGCATTGCCACAGATATTTTGTAAAACACAGTAAAATAAGTTACTATAAAATGAAAAAACAAAGACATACACAACACTCCCTCCTTTTTTTTTGACTGTCAGATTCCACAGATGTAAAATTACATTATCATAAAATTTCTAAATGCTAACTCTCAGTTTTTATATTTCATGTGAATTACAGGCTGATATCAGACCACAGAGGAACTTCGAGTAGCCCAGACTGGGTGATATTATTGTCGTTGGCTACCCTCAGCTGGCCCACCCACCCCCAGTGGGACTGGAGCATTATGATCCATCAGTTGAGTTTTTTGGGAGTAGATCACCAGGTCTTTCTTCCTAGTCTGTGTTTGTCTGGAAGCACCACTGAAACCTTTTCAGCATCATAGCAACATGGAAAAGCCACCTCTGACAGATGAGTGGTGGCTGCATATGAGTTTTCTTGGCCAAGAATACTGTATGAGTCAAAGTAGGCTAGGCCAGACGTTCTCAAAATGTGATACAAAGACCTCAGGAGGTCCCTGGGACCTTTTAAGGGGGTCTTCAAGATCAAATGTAATTTCATAATAAAACTAAGGTTAAAACGATTTCATAATAAAAGTAAAACTATAAAAACTGGCACATTTAGCATGAATCAAGGCAGTGGCACCAAACTGTGCTAATATTCACTGTATCCTTTACAGCCACACACTGCCATAAAAAACGAGTGCTGGATTCATGTATAAATGTCCTTGATGTAGCAGTAAAAATTATCAATTTCATTAAATCTTGATCTTAGAGTATGAGTCTTTTTAATGCTTATTGTGATCGGATGAGACACAGGCACAAAGTGTCTCTGCTGCTGACCGAGATACAAAGATGGTCTTGGGAAAAGGCTCTTCTGCAACTGAGCTGTAAGCCTAACCTTAAAGGGATTTTTCAAAATGTAAGACAAAGCCCATTTTATCACTCAGGTTTTGTTTTGGAAAATAGTTATTTTTAATGACTTAGCCGCTTTTTTTTCTTCACTTGATTACCTTTTTACTTGAAAGGACAACTGATAGGCAAACTGTAGTCATTCAGACGTAGGTGTTTGGCAAACATTTACTTGAGAATGACTAAAGTGAGCCTGTCGCTTCAAAGAAAAGAACTGACAGTAGCTGTTGAGATGAAGTTCAACTTTCAGGTAAAAATCAGAGTTTTAAAAACTTACTTCTGCTGTTCTGCATTTCACAGCTTCCCAATCATTGGAGATGTTGATAAAATGGTGACACTGTTTTTTTCTTGTTTTCTTTTTTTATGTAGTATGACATGTATCAACACTTGACAGATCCACATAAGTCAGGGAGCCAGTATTTTCCAAATGACCAGTGCATAATATTGCAAAATCATGCAGCTAAAGATTTATCAAGCTTGAAGATAGACCAATGTATTTCAGTATAGCAGATTATCAAAAGTTTATTGATAGGATTTCATATTCAACACCGTAATAACATTTAGGAAAATAAACACTAGTCAGATTTTGGTGTAGTCCTAGAAGAATATCCACGGTTACCGGAAAACATTATTAGTCCCATTTTTCTGGGCTATGACTTTGGTGCGGGCCAGATTTTTCTCATTTCCTTCAACCAAAACAATGTATCACAGCACACTGGATACAGAAACAGATCAGAAGATCTAATTGTTTTCTTTTAAGTCAGACAGTAAAGATTTGGCAAAATGTGTACAACACTGTCCTTCTTTTCTCTAGATTTTTTGTTTGGGAACAAAATAATTTATTCTGTTATTCATTTATCTATGATATTATTTTACTCTTCATAAAATATTTTAATTGTATTATGTGATGAGTTAGCTGTTGTTATGTTTAAATGAATATTTAAAATATTTTCTGTTTTAATGTCTAGTATGGTAAATGTTGTTATATATGACCTACAAAAGTAGAATTTTAAGATTTTCAAGGAATCCTGATACCAAAATTTGAGACCCAGTCGGCTAGGTTGGTTTCTGTGATAGTGTAGTGGTTAAGTGCCATGGCTGCTAACTGAAAGGTTGGCAGTTTGAATCCACCAGTTCTTTAGAAATTCTGTGGGGCAGTTATGCTCTGTCCTATAGAGTCACTATGAGTTGAAGTTGACTTGATGGCAGTGGGTTTTTGGTATTGACCTAGGTTATGTAGCTTTCACTGAACTTTGAATTGCAATATTATAAGCAAATCCAAATCCACTGCTGTTGAGTCTATTTTGACTCATAGTGACCCTATAGGACAGAGTAGAACTGCCTCACAGGGTTCCAAGGAGTGCCTGGTAGGTTCAAACTGCTGACCTTTTGGTTAGCAGCCATAGCACTTAACTACTACACCACCAGGTTTTCCAACTTAAAAAAAAAAAAAAAAAAGCAGCAGCTTGGTCCCTGAGTTAAAAGAGAGCAACACAAAAGAACCATCTAACTCATATTTGATTATTATGTGAATAAGAAATAAACCTTCACTGTGTAGTTGAACCCCTGAAGTTGGGGTTTGTCTGTCTTGTAGCCTAGCTTAGCCTGCCTGGCACACATGCTCAGCTCCGTGTTTTAGGGGGTCATCCTGGCAGCAGTGTGAAGATTGACTTGGATGAAAATGCAGATTTAGGGTGAGACTGAAAGCAGATAAATGAATGAAAGGTGTCATTGGTCCAGTTCAAAATCTGAATAAAGGCTATGGCTGAGGACTAAAGAGAGGAAGAGACAGGTATGTTTCAACATAGGAGCAGCAGGATTTGGTTACTAGTTGTAGGGGTAGGGAAGGGGAGGGAGAAGTCCTAAAAGGCTGAGTTTCTGTCTCTGGAAAAACAATGAAGTTATTTCCAAGGTCAGTGAATCAGTGTTCATAGTGGAAATTTCCTGTTTGGAAGGGAAAGGATGGATTCCTTGGGAACGTTTGAGTGTGTGTTGCCTCTGGGCTGTAACTGAGATAATATTGTTATTTGCTGTTGAGTCAGTTCTGACTCAGGGTGAACCCCTGTGTAGCAGAACAGAATGTGTCCAATCCTGTTCCGTTTTCATGATCATTGGTATGCTAGAGCCCATTGTTGCAACCAGTAGGGGACTCATCTTCCACCACTTTACTGTTCAATAGTCTCTGTGATTCACAAAGTTTTTGTTGTCTGATATTTAGAAGTGGATTGCTGAGTCTTTAATCCTTGTCTGTCTTACTCTGGAAGCTCTAAGGGAACCGGCCCACCATGGGTGACCTTGATGATACTTGAAATACCAAGTGGCATAGCTTCCAGCATCATAGCAACGTTCAAGCCATCACAGGACAACAAACTGACAGATGGGTGGTGGGAGTGTGGCCCTCACTGGGTGTGACACGTCATTTTAGGCATCAGTCATATTAATTCCTTTACTGTGTACAGCAATCAGTAATCTTATGAAGAAAGTACTCTTATTATTTCTACTTTATAGTTGGGGAAACTGAGGCATGGGGGGTACAAAAACTTCTCCAGAGGTCACCCAGCTAGTAAGTAACAAAACCAGGGTCCAAATCCAAGTAGTTGGACTCCAGAGTCATGCTCTTAGATGCAATGATATTCTACCTCTTGATGGTCAATATCCAGCTAGTAGTCTGAGTCCAGGATTGAAAAAGAGTTCTGGTTGTTCCAGACATTATATTTCCTGTAACTCTTTCTAGGAGTCCCTGGGTGGTGTAAGTACTCAACTATTAACTGGAAGGTTGGCAGTTCATACTCACCCAGAGGTACCTTGGAAGACAGGTTGGTAATCTGCTTCTTAAAAATGCTGTGAAGCACAGTTCTGCTCTGTGACACATGGTCAGAATTGAATTGGTGGGACTAGCAGTAGGTGTGTAAATTTCACCAGAAAGCCACCTATCTCCGTAGTGTAATATATTTCACTCATTTTCTCTTTGTCTGGCCACACTGCAAGCTTCAGGGCTGAGCAAACTCTCCTGGCCTGATGATCCGCCTCCAAGTGTGCAACCTGCCTTAACCCGTTGCCATTCAGTCAATTCTGACTCACAGTGACTCTGTAGGATGGAGCAGAACTGCGCCTTAGGGCTTCTAACGAGCAACGGTGGTGAATTAGATCTGCCAACCTGTAGCAGCTGTAGCTCTTACCCACTGCCCAACAAGGGCTCTGCCACTCTTCTGGGAACTCCCCATTTTATAGAAAGAGAACCCAACTTAGTATGAGGCTGGCTCCAAGAGCCCTCTCTTTGAGATAAACAAGGAATGTTGGTGAAAGGATAAAGGGCATCTAGTGGGGCTTTCCAGTGTACCTACAAGAATGCATCTCTCTGCTGAATTGGCTTCTGACCGAGCAAGTATGCTGCACTGCCCAACTCCAGGGGGCATCACTCACATGGCATCCCATGTGAATCCTGCACCTGGGAGTTGCTTGGTGTGGTGGCACGTCTCTCTGTCACTCGTCAGCATCAGTTTCCCATTTGTCAGAGGACCACTGATTGAGCAGCTCTGTCAGCATTTGGCACCACTTGCTATGTTTGTTGGAAACCCTAATGGGGTAGCAGTTACGTCCTACGGCTGCTAACCAAAAGGTTGGCAGTTTAAATCCACCAGGTGCTACTTGGAAACCTGATGGAGTAGTTGTAACTTTGTCCTATAGGGTTGCTATGAGTCATAATTGACTTGACAGCAGTGTTTTTTTTTAAAAAATTTGCTGTGTTTGTTAACTTGACAGTGATTAGGTCCTAAATTCTGCTCTGACCTCATCAAAGAGGATTTGGAATCTTATTTTATTTATGCTGATATCAATTTACAGCATTTTGACTTTATTACTCCTGTTTGGAAACCCTGGTAGCATAGTGGTTGAAGTGCTGCAACTGCTAATCAGAAGATTGGCAGTTCAAATCTGCTAGATGCTCCTTGGAAACACTGTGGAGCAGTTCTACGCTGTCCTATCGGGTCATGCTGCCTGGCTGTGAGAGGGTAAGAGGTGAAGGAGGAAGAGAAAGCTCTCAGGTTCTGTTTCATGTGGGGCTGAGTGGGGCTTCCGCAGGTGGCTGGGAAGGAAGCCCCCTGATGGACACCTGCCCTCTCAGTAATACAGGAAATAAAATCACCTGTCCCCAAAGCTCAGAGTAACCTCATATCTCCTCTGTCTTGAGAAGCCTCTGTTAGAACCAGAATGAAAATCTGTCAGAGATTCGTTTCAAGACGTACTTCAGTGTTCTTGATTTATAGCCTAATTTGGCTGAAGACAGCTCCTTCAAAAGTAAGTGTAAAACAGGCAGATGTGAAATACCAGGAAGTCTCGTTGAAACAAAGGCCTTGTTTCTCTCAGTTTGAAGAGCACTCTCCTCAGATTCAGATCTGTTTGTGTGGTATACTGCTTATGTTCCAGGCCCATCCATAACAATTATTTTCAAGTCTTTATTTATGTTAACTCCTTGCATGTTGCTAAAAAATTCAGCTTACGGGTTTCACCTTGTTTTTTGAAATTTAAATGTAAATGGTGCTAGGCTCGTAAACATGAGAATCCCGGCAAGAAAGGGATAGCATTCTCTGTTTATAAGGTGTGAGCAGGATCTAGGCAACAAGGGATGGTGAGCCACCCAGGAGAGCTACAGTGGGGCGTTGTTACCACTTCCAAGCCTCAGGGCTTAGGGAAGTGGGGAGGAGGGAGTGTTAGGGATCCTGAAACAGCTTTAGAAGCGGAAGGTGACCAGCCAGGTAGGTAGGTAGTGGACCAAACCAGAGTCCTCGTGGTCTCTGATCTCCAGGTGTTGTCTCTCATTGGCTGCTTGAATCTGGCAGCCAGCTGGTGAGGGACTCTGGGTGAGTCAGCCTGTGGAGATTAACACCCTTCTTGGGGCTCTGCTAACACAGTGGCTAAGTGTTTGGGTGCTAACAGAAGGGTGGGCAGTTGGAACCCACCAGCTCCTCCATGGGAGAAAGATGTGGGAATCTGCTTCTGTAAGAACGGCAGCCTTATAAACCCTCTAGGGGAAGTTCTTGTTTGTTTTCTAGGGCTACTATGAGTCAGAAATGAGTTGTTTGTTTGGGGCACAGAGCAGAGACCTGGATGGTGCAGATGGCTTATGTGTTTGGCTGCTGAATGAAAGGTTGGCAATGCTGTTCTTTTCAGAGTTGCCTTGGAAGAATGGCCGGGCTATTTCCTTCTGAGAAATCAGCCCCTGAAAACCCTGTGGAACACAGTTCTACTCTGACATATGTGGAGTTGCCATGAGTTGGAATCAACTCAGCAGAAGCTGGTTTGGGGCACAGAGCAGAGCAGTGAGGAGTGAGGAACCGAACCAGCATAAATCCCATGTACAGTGGAGAATCCAACACCTCTCCCCGCTTTTCTCCAGGTTCTTCAGGGCCTGATGCTAGAAGCAGGAAAGAAGAACCAGAAGAGACTAGGTTATTCTGAGGTAATAAACAACCCCTGCATCTAATAGTGGCTGAACCTAGCAAACATTTATTCCTGCCATGCAAGTTGGTGAGGGGCTAGCTCCATACAGTCACTCAGGGACCCAAACTCATGATGCCCTGCCTTCCTGTAGCTTCTCCAGTGGGAGCACAAAGTCATCGCAGCACTGAGGATGGCAGCAGATTGCACACGTGCTTATTACTGCTTCTTCCTGTGAGTAATACGTACCACCTTCGTTCACACTGTGTTGGTCATCTCTCATTTTCTAGCTTTAATTCCCCACCAAATGGCCAAGCCACTGCCTTTGAGTTGATTCTGACTCATAGTGATCTGATAGATCAGAGTAGAACTGCCCCATAGAGTTTCCAAGGAGTGCCTGGTGGATTTGAACTGCCGACCTTTTGGTTAGCAGATGCAGCACTTAACCATTATACCGCCAGGGTTTCCAATTCCCTACCATGAGCTTGAAATTCCCTCCTCTATCCCTGGAAGTTCTCCTGCTTCCCCATTAGCTCTCTCAGATCTAAATCCATGGTCATTTTCTCACGCAAAGCAGTTTAGCTGTATCTCTTTTTTTTTCCTCACCGCATACTCACTTGTTTCAGAAGGCCTCATCTTCATAAACAAAAATGCCTATTAAAATATGTTCGCATGAAAAGATATGTTAGTTTTCATCTTGAGAGGAATTCTGTTGTCAGTTTCTAAAGAAACTCATTTCCCCTGATGTGTATTTTCTCCTTTTAAAACATGACAACACTGAGAGCAAGAGAGGGAGAGTGATTTGCCCAATAGTCATGCAGGGTTTGACTCTGTGTCCACAGTTCTTTATCCTGATTGCCTCCTCTGTGCATTCTCTTATTGCAGAAACCACTCTTCCCTTAGTATCATCTGCCTGGCTTCCCTTTAATTGTGTGTAGTTCAGCTCTGCATGTAAAGAAGCCAACACCTTGGTGAGAATCATTAATTTTCAGAAGCTTTTATTTCAGTGACTCCAAAGATAATTGCTAAAAATAAGTACATTCCCTGCAAGATGCAGTTTAAAATCAACTCATTTGATTTGGTCAGGCTTCCCAAAGGTGTGAGGCTATGCAGAGAATGCAAGCCCTGCAGCACCCATGACCAATTTTCCCGTCAACAGGTGTACAGTAAATAATTATTTCTCAGAGGCTGCCTTTGGCAGTCAGAGTTGGGTACAGATATGGCTGGGGTTGTCCAGGTGGACCTGAGTTTTCTTACAAGGGAAGTGTGCATCCTTTTCCTTGAATGCAGCATCAGAGTGAGAAGAGAGATTGCTGGGGAACTCACACTTGGGTTTACTGGCATTTCCAAAGCCCACAAACATGTGCTGTGTGTATGGAACCATCAGTTAGTGCTAGCAGCTGCTCTTTAGCATCAAGAGGAGGCATCACAGTTAGCAGAGGCCCCAGGTCTAAAAGGAATTAGGCATCAGATTGTGAGTCCACTTTCTGTAGAAGAAGTAAGTTCTTTTATTGCTTCTCCTTTCTCAAAAGTAAGAGACCTGGTGGCACAATGATTAAGCAGTTGGTTGTTGACCAAAAAGTGAGTGGTTCAAACCCATCAGCAGTTTCACAGGTGAAAGATGCAGCAGTCAGGAAGAAGATGTGGCAGTCAGGAAAAAGATGCAGCAGTCCATTTCGGTAAAGATTTATGGCATTGGAAACCCGATGGGATAATTCTTTCCAATAGAGTTGTATGAGTTGGTATCGACGGAACAGCAGTGAATTTTCTCAGAAGTGTGGGGAGAAAGCTGCTGTGTCTTGGCAAGACTTTTGTGGCCTGCTTGTTGGACAGTCTGTTGTGTACTTCTTGCCCTTCTTCCTCTTTCCCTGTCTGTCGTCTCCCTTCCGCTCTTTATGTCTTGTTTCTCCACCCCCCCACCTCGCTCTATCTCTTTCCTCCCTTCTCATCCACTCCCTTATACAATGAGCGTAGGATTTACTCCTTCTCATGGAGACCAGATGACCTCGTCTGTGTTTGTTCTAGCTTTTCAGCCAGTAGCTGGGTGGAGAAATCAGGTCTCTAAGTCTAGATTTGAGAGAAGAGTGTGTAACGGTCTTCTACACAGATTTATCTGTAAAACTAATTCTGCTTTTGATCCTCTTCTGGCTTGTTGTGTCTTTTGCTCAAATTGGTTAGAATTTGTATCTGAAGGAAAGGGCATGATGGACACTCTTGAATCTTCAACACGTGTTAGCCAGGAAGTCTTAACAGTTCACACTGGACTAGCATGTGGGATAACAGATGCTTTTGATGGGGCACACGAGGGCATTTGGAGGCAGAAATTTTTAGCAGTTAGCATGCTTTAGTAGGAATAGACATCAGGGGTCTTTAAGCTGTGTGTGTTTCAGTACCTTATTTTAGAACACAAGTGGTTTTGAAAGTATGGGTCATGTATTCACAGTTTTAGCAGGACTTTAACTGGTGTCCTCAGACTCAGGGCCTGGAATTAGGAAGAGGACAGCTTTATCTTAGGAAGTCAAGAAGCCTTTCCCAGGAACTAAAATATATGAGGTTCTTGCCTTGGATGGAGATGTTTATATACTTCTTGTGCAAACGGAAGTTCTCTCAATGGCAGACGAAGCCATGTTGGAAAGGACAGGATCATATTGGAGCTGGAGAGACTTGTTGGAGAACCAGCTTTTCCTCTAACACAGCCACAGAAAGGAGGGCCAGTGTAAAGACTACCTGTGTGTAGCAGAGGGGACAGTGGTGGTTCAGTGGCAGAATTTTCACCGTTTCTTCTAGGTACCTGGGTTCAATTCCCAGCCAGTGCTCTTCAAGTACGGCTACCATCCATCTGCCAGTGGAGGCTTGCGTGTTTCCACAATGCTGAACAGGTGTCCGTGAAGCTTTGGGACTGATAGATGAAAAAGAAAGACCCGGCTGTCAGCTTCTGAAAATTAGCCAGTGAACATATGGATCCCAACAGTCTGATTCTGTTGTGCCTGTTGTTGCCATGAGTCGCGGACTGACTAATGGCAGCTGACAACAGCGTGCAGTGGATGGTTTTGTGCACTGTGGCTCACCCCCTTGACTTGCCCCAAATTTCAGTTTCGCCTGTGAAGACAGTCCTCATGTACACTGATAACATTCTACCTGAAATCGTAACTCCATATCCCTGCTTCCATACCTCAGTGTATTTTGTAAAGTCTCTGGACAGCTTGGGAGAGCAGAGAAGCTAATCCAGAGGTGCTCAGTGAGCAGAGACCCCAGCCTCCTGTCCTCCAGTTCTGAGGTGCAGTGACATCTCCTCAGTGAGTCATTGGAAGAATTCAGCCCCAGTTCCCCTGACCAATGACTGACTCAGAACTTCCCTTCAGTGACTGTTATCTTTCTCTGCCTCACTCTTGCTTCTAGAAATTAATTTCCAAATAAGCTCCTGGCACCCAAGACCTTAGGTGCTCCTTTTGGGGAAGCAACAATTAAGACTCTAGATGATGTCTAATGTTTCATGTATTTCGAGTGCTAAACATTGGCAAGTGGATATTTAGTTCATGCCTTTCAGCCTGTATCTTCTCAACCAGAGTTAACGGACAATGAATGTCGAGTTCTGCTGAAGGAAGAAGATAGGTGATAGAAAGAAATTTTAATGCTACCTTTCATGCAGCTTGAGGAATTAAAAAGTAGGATAGGCCAAGATTTTGGGCAAAAGCATATGGCACAGTCATCACTTTCATTTGAATTCCAGAACAAATGCTAACAGTAGCAGTCCTGGGGCTTTGCTAACCACAGGAATCAATCTTTCCCAGTCATATGAGATTAAAAATAATTGTAATTGTATTTATTATCTTAATTTTTATTTCTTTAGTTATAGTTACAGTAGAGCACTTTCTCCTTGTGTTTATTAATCATTGGTGTTTTTCCTTTGTGTGTGTGTGTAAACTAGATATTCCACAGATTATTTAACTACTTTGATGATGTTTATTTTAGCCTAAATCCTCTTTTCAACTTTTATAAGGAATGCTATAGTCTACATATGAAAAATTTTCAATGTTCTCCATAGTGGAAGTGCTGCAAATTGAAAAAAAAAACAATGTATACACTATTCTAATGTATTGTTCTTCTTAACATCAAAATATTTAGTAATACCTTCACTCAGCATAATGTCTTCCAGTTGAAACCAGGTTATGAGATGTTTCCTGGAATCATCGTTATTTTTTATCATTGTGTAGTGCTCCATTGAGTATATGTACCATAGTTTACCTATCCATTCTTCTGTTGTTGGGCATCTGGGTTGATTCCATCTTTTTGCTACTGGGGTCTTAAAAGCTGCCAAGCTGCCATCCGAGGGCACAGCAAATGGTTGCAACTCAGCAGGAACAGATGCTCACCGAGGACCAAAATGACATGGGGTAAAGACAACCCAGAAGATAGAGAGACCACATGAGTGGGTGCCTACATCGACTTGGGACCAGAAGAACCGGATGGTGGCCCGGCCACCACCAGTGAGAGCCACAATGGAGCTCACAAAGTTGAGTCTCACTGGCAACACAAGAACAAAAAGGGGTGCATCCTGAGATCTCCACTAAAAGACCTCAATTGATGGTCCAGCGGTTTTGGGGTTCCCCTGGGAGCATGGCCCCTGGCCCTGATGCTGCCCTTGCCCATAAATCATAACGAAGGTCCACTCTTCAGACATGAATGAATTGGGCTTGGTGATGCAGAGTGACCATATATCAGATGCACTTTATGGTTCTATACATCTATAGGATATCAACCTGCTGTCCTCTGGCTGGAGGAAGGAGAGTGGGTGGAAAGGAGGGGAAAGGAGACTGTTGGGAGGATGAGACATGTATGGAGCAGAGAGGAATAGTGTGTTGTCACCAGACAGGGAGAGCAGGGTAAGCTACGTATAGGTGGGCATGTAAATTTATATGGGATGTACATTTTCACTCAGTCATATTAAATAAAAAAAAAATTAGTAATACCTTATGTATAGAGCCTTTGCAAGGAAATTACTATTGGGATTAATAGTGTGAATTGGTACAAAGTTTTAAGTGGCACTTAGGTAGTTTCCATCAAAATTTAAAATGTGGACATCCATTGATCCAGCATTTCTAGAAAATTTGTCCTACAAATATGCTATGCAAGGTCTCACAAATTACATTTTATTGAGTTTACATGTGTATGTAAAGGAGAATTAGTATAAGTTTTGGGTTCTTCTTGAATCTAGTCCTGAAGATGATGCAGAAGGGAGAGAGGCTGATGGATCCTAGAGTCTAAGTATAACTATGGGCATGTTTGGAGTGGGAGAAAGTGGTTAAGTGTTGGTGTGAAGAGGAGATAACAGTCTAGGGAAAGAGAGGCCCAAGTGCCACAGAAGGCAAATAGTCAAGGTGAAAACTTTAGAATTTGTTGACTCTACTTTTCACAGGTGAATCCTTTGCCCTCTCTCTTTGCTGTTGGAGGACAAGAAAACACAATGTCAACCTAGTTATAGCTTGAGGCAGTGGGAATAATAGTAAGACTGGGCAGAGGTTCTGAAGGGGCGATGAGCTGACAACAAGGCTTAGAGATGAACTGGATGGTCCCTAGACTTTCAAGGGAAAGTAGTAGTTCATGGAAACACCATTGTCTCCAGTCTAAAATCAAACCCAACCCACTACTGTTGAGGTGATTCTGGCTCATAGTTACCCTATAGGACAGAGTAGAACTCTGTTCCATAGAGTTTCCAAGGAGCACATAGCAGATTTGAACTGCTGACCCTTTGGTTAGCAGATGTATAAATTATCCACTATACCACCAGGGTAAGCACTGCCTTTTTCTCAGAAGAGAAGGTGAAAGGTGGGAGCTAAAAAGGGAAGTGATTGTATCCAGACTATTACATCAGACTCTCTTTCCTGAAGATCCACACTGCAACCCAAGTTACTAGGTGAGACCCAAACTAAGGTCAGATTTTTTTTGCCCCCAACCCTATCTCCTTTCTCCGTACTTATTACAGGCAGAGTATCTGATATTTTCTAAGGAATATGAATTTATGGGGAGGGAGATAAAGACCCCAAACTAAATAATTTATGCACAAGAAACAGAAATGATGGATTAGAGAGAATAAAAAATTAAAATAAGAAAAGTAAATATCCTGTGAGACATAAGAAAAGATCTTAGAAACATAAAATAGAAATAAGAAGTTTTGAAGAACCATTTGGAATTTTAGTCATGAAGACTATATTGCTAAAAGGAAGAATATTAGGCAACAGAGTGAATATAGCTAAAGAACAAATTAGTGAAATGAAGGATTCAGTCAATGAACTTCCTGTAAAGCATTTGGGAAAGATAAATCATAGGAAGGAAAGAGAGAGAGAGAGAGAGAAAAGAGAGTTAATAATTAGAATTCCAGTAGGAGTCTCAGAAGGAGAAAAAGAATAAATGGAGAGAAGCCAGTAATTTACCGGAATTAAACGGGAGAGGGTGTTTAGGCTAACAAATGGGACTTTCAGAGACCCTGCATCCTGGGCTGTCGACAAGAGGCTGTAATCCAGAGTGGCATTCCTGCCACAGTGGGATTCCTGAGTATATTCAAGCATGGTAATTTATGATTATTTATTTACAAGAAACAGATTGTCTTTTGACCTTTCTATTCCTGCAGGGCTAGTTCTGAGCTGTTGTTCTGATAGTCTGTAGCCCAGCAGAAGAATGCAAAATGTGTATCAGTCTCCAGCTCAGTGTCTTCTGGTCAGATTTTGATGGATTAAGGAATGTAAATGAGACGCAAGACTCTTGTTAAGCACAATTTCCCTATATTACCCTGTTCAGACACCAAGCATCTGGGCTGCAGCCCTTGATTTTAACCTCCTTGTTCCTCAGTGAAATTCCTTTTGGAAGCTTTTATTCCTCTTCTTTATTAAATTTGCTTTTTTCTCCTCAGTTTTCCCACATTACTTTTCCTCCTTTTGTACCACGTGTCTTGCTTTTCTTTCTAATGTTCTTTTTCATCACTGGTACTTTCTCCTCACTTTCTGTGTTTCCAAATTTATTCATTCAATCATTTAATAATTCAACACTTGTTTTGAGTAACTACTGTGTTCCAGGAACTGTTGAAGGGATTGGAGTTAGAGAAAACATGACAGATCAAGCATCCCTGAACCCATTCTGGTGAGGAGAATATACAGCAAGCAAGCAAATAAACAAACAAAAATAGATAATCACAAATATAATGAAGATACTAAGCATTAGAAAGTAATGTGAGTCAGACAGGGCTGCTTTAGATGGCAGGAGAGAGGTCAGACAGAGTCTAAGAATGTGGCATTTGGGTTGAGATTTGAATGAGAACCAGTCAGTTCTGTGCAAGTTTGGTGGAAAAACATTGCCCTAGAAGGATAAAATCAAAAACCATAGTCACTGCTGTCCAGTTAATTCCAACTCATAGCAACCTCATAGGACAGTGTACAACTGCTTCATAGAGTTTCCAAACTGCTGACTTTTTGGTTAGCAGCTGTAACAGTTAACCACTGTGAAACCAGGATTTACAGAAGTATAAAGGTAAAGGGAAAAACAGGTGCAAATGCTCTGAGGTGGGAGTTAGCTTGGTAGATTTTTTTTTCATCCTTTCTTCCCATTCCTCATCTCTAGTAAGTGCCAGAATAAGTGTCTACACTTAGAGGCACCATGTCCTCACTATCTTAATGCTTTGTGGCCTGGTTTCTGCTTCCCATCACTTACCTGAATGTCACTGACCTTGATGTCACCAATGTTGTCTTAGGTATGACAGTGGTCCGAAAATAAAGAAAAAGAAGCAGGGAAGATGCTGGCCCTTTGGTCCCTTTGTCCAGCCATTGGAGATTTGTTCAGGCTCATTCTGTTTGAGAGCAAGTCCTGGGTAGGGTGGGGAGTGTCAAGAAACCTTCATAGAGGTGAAAGTGCTCTTAAGCCCCTGCCAGCTGGGTTGGGTGCCCATCTTCTGTGCTTCTCCAGCCGTCTCTCATAGTTGTTCCTTCTTGCTGTTACCTGTGTGTGGAATTCTCTTCCCCTTTAGTCTTTGCAGGGCTGCCTCTTTCTCATTATTCAGGCTCTGACAGAGTGAGTTGTTGGCGTTATATTTTCTTCTCTCTTGTGATTGTATTATCTGCCCATTGGTTACGGTCTCATGGTGGAGCAGCGTATTTTTCTGCCTCTTGATTTTGTTGCTTTGGTAGTTGGCGTATTAGCAGAGTCTTGGCATGTGTTTGTGTAGGTGGGCTGGCCCTTTTGTACTTTTGCTGTTATCATAAGATAAACATACTGTAGGAGTTCAGCTCAGCCTACAAAAGGAGAAACAAATGCCACACATTGGAATCTAACCCCAAGCCTAGAGCCAAACCCAAAGGTGCCCAGCTTCTATCATCCCAATCTCAAGTAACTCACAGATATGTGAGCAAGAAATCAATGCTTGTTGTTGTAAGCCACTGGAGTTTAGGATGGCTTGTTGTGCAGCAATATCTGACGGACACACAGGCCTTAGCTTGTGTCGCCTTTCCAGAGAGAACTTCCTTAACCATCTATTCGTTCTCTGACACAACACCCTATTTTATTTCCTTCATCTCAAAAAACCCCAAACCCACTGGCGTTGAGTCGCGTCTGACTCATAGCGACCCTAGAGGTCAGAGTAGAACTGCCCCATAGAGTTTACAAGGAGCACCTGCCAAATTTGAACTGCTGATCTTTCGGTTAACAGATGTAGCACATAACTCACTACGCCATTACCTGAAATTGTCTTCTTTATTTATTTCTTTACTTGTTTATAGACTAGAATGCCGGCTGCATGAGGGCAAGGACCTTGGTTATCTTTTTTTTTTTTAATGTCAAATTGCCAATGTATGGAACTAAGTAATGTTATTGTTAGGTGCTCTTAAGTCAGTTCCAACTCACAGTGACCCTGTGAACTACAGACTTAAACAATGCCTGGTCCTACACCTTCCTCCTGATCTTTGCTATGTGTGAGCCTATTGTTGCAGCCACTCCTGTCAGTCCATCTCCTGGAAAGTCTTCATCTTTTTCTCTGACCCTTTGCTTTACCAAGCATGAGGTCATTTTCCAGGGACTGGTCCTTCCTGATAACATGTCCAAAGTGAGTGAGATAAAATCTCACCATCCTTGCTTCTAAGGTGTATTCTGGCTGTATTTCTTCTATGACAGATTTGTTTGTTCTATCAGCAGTACATGGTATAGTTATATTTAATATTCTTTGCCAACACTGTAATTCACTACATCTTTTCTTCTTTTGTCTTTCTTATTCATTGTTCAGCTTTCTTATCCATAGGAGGTGACTGAAAATACCATGACTTGGGTCAGGTGCACGTTAGTCCTCAAAGTGACATCTTTGCTTTTCAACCCTTTAGAGAAGTCTTTTGCAGCAGATTTGCCCATTGTCATGTCATTTGCATTGCATGTAAGTGGAACTCAGTAAATATTCATTGAATGAACGAATACTGCTTACCGTGGTACCTTAATTGTTTGCTTACAGTTCTGCCTGTGAGCTCTTGGGAGCTGAAGGCAATGACATTTCTGCATCCTAAACACTGTGAGTGCTTTTTGAAATAAGTCTGAGGCGCTCTTCTCCCACCTCTGGCTTCTTCAGGAATCTTTCTGGCCGCTTCAGCTTCTGTGCATTGGCTATTTAGCCAGGAACTAAGGCAGTTTTCTGTTGGACTCCTAAGGATTTCAGAGTTTGACCCCTGGGGTCTTGATTTTGTGGCCTTTTTCTTACTGGAATGAATTCTTGTAAGCGTTTTATGCTTTGAGTGGACATCAGTGAAGATTATAAAACTAGACATCCTCACAGGCCACTAGGTACCCAGGACTTGCTATAGAATGATCTGCAGGTCTGCATGGTGATGACGGGCAATTTGATGTCCATATATCACAGAGGATGGAGAGATACATTCCCCCTGATCGGTGCTGACGAGAGTAGTGTGACTTGACTTACAGTCTCCCTGAGACTCTCTCATCATGCATTAAATTGTTGGTTTCTGACTTACCCCTTGCTTGAGCACTCAGACTCTGGCCTGGAGGCTATAGACGAAAGAATTGATTCACATTTACTTTGGTGGACAGACAACCTTTGGGTGTTGATTGTAAAATGGGATGTCTGCACAGAGAAAGCTAAGCTATGCCTGGGTAAGGTTTAACATTTAGATCTTTGATCCCTTTTGAGTTAGTTTCTGTGTATGGTGTAAGGTATGGGTGAATGTCATTTTTCTGCAAGTGGATATCCAGTTTTTTTGGCACCATTTGTTGAAGAGATGATTTCTTCCCCATTGAATAAATGGATGAATTTATTTCTGGGTTCTCAATTCTGTTTTGCTGGTCTATGTGTCTGTTATTGAACTAGTACCAGGCATTTTGATTACTGTAGAACGTATTTTGAGGTCAAGGAGTGTGAATCCTGTTACCTTGTTCTTTTTCTTCAGTATTACTTTGGCTATTTGTGGCCTCTTTCCATAGAGTTAATGAATGGCTTTTCCATTTCAGTAAAGAATGTTGCTGGAATTTTTATCAGGATTGCATTGTATCTCTGGGTCTCTTTGGGTAGTATTGACATTTTCCCAATATTAAGTCTTCCTGTGTGTGAGCACAGATGTCCTTCCATTGACATAGGACTCTTTTTGTCTCTTGTAGAAATGTTTTCATAATTCTCATTGTATAACTCTTTTACATCTGGTTAGGCTTATTCCTGAGTATTTTATTATTTTTGTGCCATTGCTAATGGTATTGCTTTATTCATTTCCTTTTCATATTTTCCCTGTTAGTGTAAAAGAATGCAACTGATTTTGTGTGTTAATCACCAATATCTTAAAAACATTTCTTCTTTTGGCCAAAGGGTAAGCATGAGCCCCAGGCTGGTCCAATCAGATGCCTTCTTTCTGGGATCCTGAGGAAGGCAACATAGGGGATGGGAAATGATTGGAATCTCTTCATTCCCATTCTGGGGTCCAGAAGAGTCTGGTCACTTAGTGCTTGCTACCCAGTTGCCCAGAGTGGCTCCAATTCACATCCCTCTGGTTGTTCATCTTTTTCTTCAGTTCTGAGATTTCCTATAACTCCCTCCAATTAACTCACTCTTGATTAAATTAGATACAGCTGATTTGCGAGGATTGTATACAAAACTTCTTGAAAAGTGTGCTAGGTCTGCTCCATGAGAAGCTGTTAGAAGAAGAGGACTTTAATATAGTGAAGAGGAATGGAATTGGCAAGTCAGAGTGTCAGCAGAAAATTAGGCTGTGGAATAACCTTTGCTTGAGTTTGCTGAGGACCTCGAGTTGCAGCTTTCATCTTTGCTCATTGTTTGGCTAGCCTACTTTCTCTAATTTACCTTAACTATCTCCCTAGACTAGTCACAAGCCTCTGCTATTGCTTTTGAATAGGCATATGATACAGTATGATATGGTGTGGTGTGGTATGGTGTGGTGTAATATAGGATAGCATAACATGATATGGTGGCTAAGATTACTGATGCTGGAGGTGGACTAAACAACACCAAAAATTCCTATTGCCATTGAGTTAATTCTAATTGATGGCAGCCCTGTGTGTTATATGGTTGTTGATTGCATTGTGTTACTCAAAATGTGTGTGATGGTTTGGCTGGGCCATGATTCCTGGTATTGTATGATGTCCTCCGTGTTACACACACTGCCTGTATGATATTAATGAGGGTGGGTAGGCAGCAGTTGTGTTGGTGAGGCAGGACTCAAGGTTGTTTGTTTTGTGCCTCGAGGCAGTCTCTTGATATATAAAGGAAGGAAGCTAGCAGAGAGATTTGGGGACTTCTTACCATCAAGAAAGCAGTGCTGAATGTTGAGTGCATCTTTAGGAAAGGACTGGGAATCCCTGCATCTCAGAAGCTCCCAGTCCAGGCGAAGACTGACAACAAGGACCTTTCTCCAGAGCCAGCAGGGAAAATATTCCCCTGGAGCCGAAACCCTGAGTTTGGACTTTGAACCTACTGGACTGTGGTGAAATAAAGTCTCTCTTTTGAAAGCCATGCACTTGTGGCATTTCTGTTAAAGCAGTACTAGATGACTAACAAAAGAGTAAAACTGTTGCACAGGGTTTTCTTGGCTATAATCTTTACAGAAGCAGATCCACCAAGGTTTTCTTCTGCAGCTCTGCTAAGGGGGTTTGAACAACCAACCTTTAGGATGGTAGTCAGGCACAAAACGTTTGTGCCATCTATAGAACTCGAAGCCAGACTACCTGGATTCAAATCATAGCTTGGTCATTTACTGACTGCATGGTCCTCAGCAAGTTATTTTGCTCTCTAACTGGTACATATGTACCTGGTACATAGTAAGCAATATGTAAATATTAGCAGTTATGATGTCTAAAATGCTATTCCTTGTGGAGATCGGACCTACAGGGCCCTGTGCTTGAATTCTGAATCATGTTCCCTCAACCTTGTGCAACCCTGGTGCTATAGTGGTTAAGTGCCATGTTGGCAGTTCTAATCTACCAAATGCTCTTTGGAAACTCCAAGGAGCAGTTCTACTCTTTCCTATGGGGTTACTATAAGTTTGAATCGACTTGATGGCAACAAGTTTTACGTTGTGAAAAACATGGTTTTCAAGGTTGTCTGTCTTCACTTGGGCTTGGCTTAGTGCTTGCATTAGAGGGAAAGGAAACTGTGTCTCATGATCATCCATGTACCCAGCATCATTGAGAAACAGATCTTGTTATTTCTGTTTTAGGGGTGAGACAGCTGCAGCTTAGAGAGTTTAAGTAACTAGCCCAGGTCACACAGCTAATAAGAGGAAAAGTTACTGTTTTTCCAGGTCTGTTTATTCCAAAACTTGTGCTATTTTCACTTGCATTTCTTCCTGAAAGCCACAAACTCCCTTCTTCTCCCCACTGCCTTGTACAGTTACTATCCTAGCTATCACTGTCCACAGCTGTGATCTTGGCACCAGGGATGCTGGGTGCATCGTTTAACAACAGTGGGCCTTGATTTCCAGCCCTGGTGGTATGGTCACTCATTTATGAAGCTATGTCTGCTTAGGCTGTGTGAAAAATGGAGAACAATACTCCATAAGGATGGTTTGGCATCTGACCTGTGCTGAGGGAGTATAGCATGGTAGTTAGCCCATGAGTTCTGTGTAGGACTACCTGGTTTCAAATCATTGTGTCTTCCTTGATGTGTGTCCTTTGGCAGATTACATAATCTTTCTGGACCACAGTCTCCTCATCTGTAAAATGGGGATGAAACTGATAGTACTTGAATGTGTGTACGTGTAAAGGAAATAACTACTAGAAGAAAAAAGTTTTGAAAGTATTTTTTAAAATTTTGCTAGGGGGTGACTTTCTGGCCAAACAATATTGTCAATTTAGAACCCTTGAAGGAAAAGTAGACATCTATAACTATGTTAAAAATAAACACATAAACACAAGGGTTGTTCTTATTGTTGTTAGTTGCTGTCAAGTTGATTTTGACTCATGGCAACACCATGTGTGCAAAGCAGAGATGTAACATTTCCAAAGCAGATTGTCAGGCTCACCTTTCGAGGTGCCTCTGGATGCATTTGAGCCACCAATCTTTTGGCAAGTCATTAAGCATTTAACTGTTGTACCACTGGGAACTCCTAGGTATAGGGCAGAGGAGCAAAGCAAAGTTGAAAGCCAAAGTGGGTTTTATTTGTCCTCTTTTTTTTTTGCACCAACTGTGACAAAGTAGTATTCCTAAATGAAAAGACTGCTAATAACCTGAGGGGGTGGGGAACAGATAGATCAACCAACGGAAAAATGGGCAAAGACTGTGAGTAGTTCCTTCATAGAACTGGATGTCCAAATGACCAGTGAACATCCCAAAGGTTGCTCAGGGAAATGCAAATTAAAGCAAAAAATAGGTACTTTTTAAAAAATCCATGAGGAGCCCCAAACAAAGCCCAAACTCACTGCCATCAAGTCGATTCTGACTCATAGCAGTTCTGTAGAACGAGTAGAACTTCCCCATAGAGTTTCCAAGGCTGTAAATCTTTATGGGCAGACTGGCACGCCTTTCTCCTGTGGAATAGCTGGTGGGTTTGAACCACTGATCGTTCACTTAGCAGTTCAGAACTTAACCACTGTACCACCAGAGCTCCTTTACCTGTTAGAGTGGAAACAAGAAAAGCCTAAAATAAACAGAGGAAATATCTTACACTGAAAAAAGTATGAGAAAAAAATCTTTCATGTATTACTGGTGGGAATATGAAATGTGGCAACAGTATTGGAAATGATAAAAATAAACTACACACACTTTTCACCTAGCTACCTTACATTTAAGAATAATCATGTGTAAGTAAAAGCATCCTTATCTCAGGCTATATATTCAAGTATGTTTATTATAACCTTATTTCTCTGGAGGAAGGAAATGGAAACTACTCTGAATGTTCTTCAACGTAAGACTGGCTAAAGAAATGTTCTATACTCACTGTGGAGTATGTTGGGGCGATTAAAAAAATAAGTGCTTCAGACAGTGTTACATCTATACAATGCAACACTACTCAGCAATAAAAAAGGAATAAATTCTCAATACACGTGACAACTTGAATGAATCTCAGAGACATTATCTTGGGTAAAAGAAGCCAATTTCAAAAGATTATATACTGTAAGATTCTCAAAAAGACAAAAAGAAAAGAAGAAGAAGAAGACAATGGTGGTTGCCACGGATTAGGGGTGGGAGGAGTATGTGACTGCAAAGCACCACACGGGAACTTTGGGGGGTGGCAGGAATGTCCTATATGTTGACTGTGGTCGTGGTTATATGAATATATATACGTGCAAAAAGTCATAGACCTGTACACACTCAAAAAAGTTCAAATGTGCTGTATAATCACTTATCTTCAAGAACATCTTTAATAGTAAAAAAAAGTTATTGTATATTGACCTGGAGGTGTCTCCAAGTTGTAAAACAACTGTATGGTATAATTCTAATTTCATAAAAATCAATAATTAAAAAACTTATTATATATGATTGGAAACCAGGTAGTGTAGTGGTTAAGGGCTATGGCTGCTAACTGAAAGCTCGGCAGTTTGTATTGCCAGAAGCTCCTTGGAAACTCTGTGGGCATTTTTACTTTGTCCTATGGGGTCTCTCTATGAGTTGGAATTGACTCGGTAGTGATGAGTTTTCTTTCTTTTTCTTTTTGTGGTATATATATATACATATGTATATATATATGTATATTTGTGTCTAGTTCTATGAATTTAAGGAACAGGTAGAAGGATACACACCAAATTACTGATGTTTATTACCTCAGGAAAGCAGGAATGGAAGGGGCATTAGGAAGCATTTGTTTAAACATTTTTGTATTATTTCACTGGTTATGCTGAATTATATTTGTATCACTTCATTGACGTTCCATTTTTAATTACAACAAGGAAATAAATCAGAAATTTTAGGTAGAATAAAACCAGAAAGGAAGCTACACTCTTGCGGCTAGCAGGAAAGAAGAAAAGAAGCATCAGACAGGAAAAGGTGGCAGAAAAGTAAACTTTGGAGCCCAGTGGTCAGGAGGCTTCGGTGGAACCACTGAAATTCCTACCCTGGCAGAAATGAAATTTGCTGGAAGAGAAAGTGTTCTGGACTGGAAACAAGCAGTCTTTCAAGAGCTGAAACTTGAACCCATTTCTAGGACCTAAGTATATGTCCTTGGCTCTGCATTGTTTTATCCATCTGTCCATCTGTCTGTCCATCCATCCACCATTTGTTTAATGCCTACTGTGTTTCTAGTTTTCAGATTTTCTCCTACTGTGTCCTTCCACCAAATCATAATAAAATACAACGTTTTTGTACTTGTCTTTGAAGACTACAATAAATGGAGTCTTTTGTTCCTGAGACTAAGTCTTCATATATAGCTGTGTCAACTCTACTTGGAGTAGATTGTTATCTGTTCAGGCTTCCAATTCTGTTAATTGGAATTTGTGCTTTTGAAAATAGACAGTTGTACTTCTGGAAGCTTTAGGATTTGGCAATATACCTTCCAGGGGTCACTCTCCTTTCCTCAGGAGCATCCAGGCATCTTCTCACAGTTCTCTGATGTGATTGCTTACAAAAATGTTCCTGACTCTGTGGTGTTCCAAGTAGACTTCTGGAAAAAAAATGCCTGTGTTAAAATCCAAGATTTGCTACTCACTGCTTATTTGATCTGGAGACAATTTGATAACATCTGTAGAGACTCAGTTTCCTCCTCTGTAAACACTGCACTTAATAAAATCTTTCATGAAGAGTAAATGAGTTAATAGACAGAAACGACTTAAGGTAGTGTGTGTGTATAGTGTCATTAGGCACCATTTTTACTGTTTTTGATAATTATATGATGCTATGTTGCATTGATTTGATGAGAAATCTAGTATATAGTTTTGAATAACAGAAAATGCTGGGAAACCTTTATAATATGATCACATTTATGATCCACTATGTGTGTATATAAGTTTATATGTGTCTTCTGTTTCTTTGTATATACATTTAAGAAAGCATCAAGACAAATCTAGAACATGCTCCAAATTGTTACCGGTAGTAACATCTCAGAAAGGTGATTGGGAGAGGATTAGAAAGGCACTTGTGATTCAGAGAGGATTGAAAAGGAACTTCGATTTTTTATTTTATTTTCTTCTGTACTATTTGAAATTTTACCACTGTCATATTATTTTTGCAATTTAAAAATAAACACAAAAAGCAAAACAAACCAAAAGAATAAATGGATTTTGAAATGTAGGAAAGACCACTCAGAAAATTTCTTTCCATTTTCTATATAGAAAACTTAGTTTTTTTTCTAAGTCATTGCTCATAGGAGGCTCACAAAGACAGCCATAAAAAATACATATCTTTTCTCTAATATTAAAGTGATTCCTGGGATTGTTGATCCTGATGTAAAGGTGGAATTGGACTACTATAGATCCATGAAGTCAGTGTAATAAATCAGCCTGCTAGTTCCTTCACTAGAAATTCAGAGTCTGGAGATGCAACTCTCAATGTGTCTATGACTCCCCAGACACCACCAGTCCCTCTCCCTCCTCTACCCAACACCTCACGGGCTGAACTCACAGAATTTGGAACTGAATGTTCCTCTTCACATGTCTCAGTCTTCATCTTTATACCTGCTTCCTAGCCCTAGTTTACCAGACGTACTCAGAGATAGCTTACTACAAGGGAAAGCACAGTCAGAGGTTCACTTTGATGCTGCCAGGAAACCTGAAAAACATCTTGTGTACACTGCAAAGTGGTATAGAAAGGTGGGATAGCAGGCAAATTCTCAGGTACTGTTTCATAAGTGGCAAAAACTCTTTTTGTCTTTTCTCTTAGAGCAGAATCCCTTTAGAGATACCTCCACTGAGACTGATTTACCAAATGTGCACTGCATTTCACAGCGAGGGCAGGCAAACTGTTGCAGAGACAAGAATTCTCAGATCTAACCTTCAGCATGCCCTTCCAGGCATTAAGGTAGTTGAAAAATCTACTGAAAGTCTGATTGGTGAAGATTTAATCTGAGAACAGTATCATTTTGGAATGAGACATTCTGGGTTCAAGTCAGAGCTCTCCCATCAGCTTTGTGATTGTATGCAAGTTGATAAAACTCTCTGAAGCTGTTTTGTCATCTGGACTATGGAGGCAATAGTACTGTTTTAGATTGCATCCCTAGAAATAAACTCTGAGATGAAAGGTTGTGAGCAGAATGCTTATTGGGAAGATACACCTGTAAGGCAGTTGAAGACTGCACAACTGAGCAAATGGATAAGCCAACCTGAAATTGGCTACAATTGAGGCTTCAGCGAATCCTTTTGGGAGCTATGTAGCTAAAATAGACCTTGACCATTGTCCCAACTGAGGTACAGGGCTGAGCCTTTGAATCCTTGCATCAATCCATCATTGGTCAGTGGCTGTCCCCTGGGAGGATATGTAACACAGAGAGATATTGTTCTGTGACTGAGGGAAGTTCCCCATGTGAGGGCTGCAAGCCTCCAGCAGCCTGTATTCCCAACAGCTGGGGTGCACTGGCTCTGTAGAGAGGACCTTGGTGGGGCTTGATATGGTCCTCTGCTAGTGGATACTCCATAAGTTTCTGGGTATTAAAGAAGTACATAGCATAGTGCCAGTTATACTACAGGAGATCCACTAATGTTGGTTCCTTTCTTCTCTCTTGAGAAATATTTTTTAATGACTTTGGAAAAGTATGATGCTTCTCTTGTTCCGTCATAAACTGTACTTTTTCAGTGGCCAGAATCCCTTGCATCATCCAAAAATATCTCTTTCCCTCAGATAGTACAAAATAAACACTGACAAAGTCTCAGTCTCTAATTTCCTCCATCAGTCACCACAAAACCCATAACGTCTTAACAGGTAAGTAATTAGAGGATTGTTTCTCTGGAGTTGGAACCCTAGTGGTACACTGATTAACAACTTGTCTGCTAACAAAAAGATTGGCAGTTCGAATCCACCAGCTACTCTTTGGAAACTCTTTGGAGGCAGTGCTACTCTTTCCTGTATAGTTGTTATGAGTCTGAATCTACTCAGTGACAACAGGTTTGTTTTTTGTTTTGCTTCTAAATCTGATATCATTTACATGTGGCCAGTTTTTTTTTGTTGTTGCAATTAAGTGAAAGTATACAATCAAAATTAAATTTGCATGCCCACTTATCTGCAGCTTCTTCTGCTCTTCTTGTCTGGTGACAGCACACTCCTTCTTTTCATTCTGTGTATGTTGTATCCTCTCAACAATCTCCTGTCCCCTCCTCTCCACCCTCTCTTCTCCCTTCTAGTAAGAAGCCAGTAGGACAGGATCCTATAGATGCATAGAACCATAACATATACAAATGATATGGTCACATTGTGTCCCTGTGTCCAGTCCATTCCTGTCCAAAGAGTTGACCTCAGTAATATTTTCTGGTCAGGGGCAGCAGCAGGTCTAGGGGCCATGCTCCCAGGGGAACACTCAAGTACATATAGCCATTTTTTTTTCAGGTTGGATTTTGGTGACTCCTTCATCCAGTTGAGGCTGGATGAGAATAATTCTAACATAAGAGTAAGGTAATTTATTAGACACTTTTTTTCTTATTGGCTTCAGTAGCAGAAGGTCACGTTTTCTTGACCTTGAACCAAAACTTACATGGCGATGCCCTTGTCAGAAATCTCAACTATTTATTATCCAGACTAAATGTGCTGTAGAGGAGTGAACATTCCTGATTCTTGGTTTAGGTTCCCTATCTTTTATCCTAAAGCAGGGTCCAGAATAGGACAGCGGCAGGTCTGGAAGGGCAACTATAGATATTGCGGTTTTCTGGCAAATGGAATAATCTGGGGAGGGACAAAGACATTGGGATATCTAGTGTGAAAAAAAGAAAACAACGACCAGGTCTTTGGGTTAGTGAGCTAAGTGATCGGAAAATCATCAAAAAAGTCAAAATTTTCAGTTAGAGGAAACTGTATAGTGATTAAACCATTGCTGTTTGGAAAGTAATAAAAACCAATTCAAAATAACTCAAGGGAAAACTTTTTTTTTTTTTTAAGAATTCACGAGTTTTACTGAACCCAGGGGCATGGACACAGCTGGGTCTCAGGAACAGACTACAGTGAGGAAACCCAGGCAGACTTCTCAGTGATTACTCACTTCTGCTTCTCTATGTGTGTTTTATAGTAGTTCTGAGATGTGTCCTCAAATTCTTGACAATTCTTCCTTGAAAAGGTGGAGCCTAATTCCGTTCTCTTGGGTATAGGCTGGACTTAGTCCCTGACTTCTAATGAATAGAATATGGCAGAAGTGATGTTGTATGATTTCTGGGGCTAGGACCTAAAAGGTCTTGTAGTTTCCTCTCTACTCACTTTTTTTGGATCACTTGCATGGAGTGAAGCCAGTTTCATGGCCTGGGGACACTGGAAACAGCCTTCTGGAGAGGTTCACAAGGACAGGAGTAGAGGCCTCATGGCCACAGCCATGTGACAGCCAGCTTGGAAGCTTGTGTTTGGATCCAGTGAGGCATTCAGATAACTCCACCTGCAGCGGGAGAGATCATGAGTTAGAATTATTTGGCTAAGCCTCTTTTGAATTCTTCACTCACAGAGAACCATAAATAAGCCATACTTATTAAGCCAGAAACACTGGTGGTATAGTGGCTAAGTGCTACAGCCGTTAACTGAAAGGTTGACAGTTCAAATCTACCAGGCTTTCCTTGGAAACGCTATGGGACAGTTCTACTCTGTCTATAGGGTTGCTATGAGTTGGAATTCGCTTCACACAGTTGGTTTGGCTTTGGTGGTATTGTTTTAGCCACTAAGTATTAAAATTAAAGAATCAATAAAGGACCACAAGTGATTACTGCTGGCAGTTGTCCTTCATTTAGAGAGTAGTCAACAGACGGAGGAGCCTTAGTCTGATTTACAGTTTCCCAGAGGAAAGATTCTGATGGACTCAGCTTGTCAGATGCTCAGAAGTGTCCCAATGAGTGGTGGTTAATACAGTGGGTAGTGTTATACTTACATGGAGAGTTCTACTGTGACCATATGTGTATATACTCTGCTAAGAAATCCTTGAGGTACCCCAAAGGGAATTTCATATGAACATGACTTATTTATTTGGTTACCAGGATGTATCCTAAAGTAGTCTAAACTTACCTTGATTATAATACATGTATGAAATATAGATGTTTGATTGACTTTTGCTATATGCTTGAAAAGATAATGTCTTAATCATCTACTACTGCTATAACAGAAATGCCACAAGTGGACTGCTTTAAAAAAAAAAAACCACAGAAATTTTATTCTGTCATAGCCCAGTACACTAAAAGTCCAAAATTCAGGGCATCAGCTCCAGGGGAAGTCTTTGTTGGCTCTGAAGGAAGATCCGTGTTGTCAGTTTTCCCCTGGACTGGGAGCTTCTGAGGTGCAAGGACTCCCTGATCCTTGCTAAAGGGCTTGACTGTGCTCTGGGTGCTGCTTCATGGTGATGTGAGGTCCCCAAATCTCTTTGCCAACTACCTTCTTGTATATCTCAAGAGATGGCCTTAAGGCTCAATACAATCTAATACCTTGAGTCCTGCTCCACTGGCACTGCTGCTGCTTGTTGTAGAGACAGAGTTTGCAACATATGGGACCATCACACAGTACCAGGAGTCATGGCCTGGCCAACTGACTACACACATTTTTGGGGGGACACAATCCAATCCGTGACAGATAGTTAGGTAATTTTGCTTGGCAGCCCACCCCTGGCGTGTCTTATGCTCCTTGATGTGTTTGTGTGGCCCCAGCCCTGCCTTCCTAGCCACTTTCAAGTTGCTGAATATTTCCAAAATTCACTCGACAGCACTTGGCTTGGCTAACTGCAGTACATTTCTTCCAAAACTCTTCAGCTCCAAAGTTCTTCAATACTGCTTATTGCTCATGGAAAAAATGTAAGTTTACCTGTCTTTTATAGAAATAAGTTAGCTAGATGCTGTCTTTCCAAATAGGTTTATTGGGTGGAAGTTAACACAATGAGACTTGAAGTTTTCTGATTCCTGAGTCAAGTCAGCTTACTTAAATTTAAGTACTATTACAAATGGAAGGAATGAAGCCACAGGGAGTAAGTTCATTATTATAACGATGACCCATATGTTACACATTTTGGATGAATAAATTTGTTTTTATATAATAAACATTACAATAAAAAATTTTCTGAAGTCAACCTAGTATAACCTCAGAATTAGGATTACATTTGTGAGAAGATAACAACTTTTGAGATTGTGATGTTTCAGAAGAACCATGTATAAATAAACTACAAAAAAAAAAAAAAATAACGAAAACCGTCGAGTCAGGTCTGACTCTTGGAAACCCTAGAGGCCAGAGTAGAACTGCCGCATAGAGTATCCAAGGAGCACAGGGCACAATTTATGATCGTAATGTATAGAGTAAGTATAACTGCTAAGAGTGGACTTACAATCCAGCTTAATATTTATATTTTTACAGTTTTTATCATAAATGCCTTGTAAATCTCCAGATTTAACCCTTGCATCAAAGTATAGTATGTAATGCTGAGCTCAGTGTTTTGTCTATGTGCCACAAGTCTTTCATTTCCTTTCATGTTTCCTCATTTAACTGTCAATTAGCCTTAGAGAGTTTGGATTCCGTTGTATTTTCTAGACAAGACTGAATTAGAGGCTATGGGGCTTGTTATTTTCTATGTCTATATTATTCAAAATTGATTTTCTTGTCTTCTGTTTTTATAGGTCTTGTGTTTCCCAGGCTGTTTACTGAAGGATGGGAGAGGTGGACAGCTACTATTGTTGATCCAGAGGCAGAAATGGGGAGGCAGGCAGACTTATGGTCAGATTAGGACAGTTGATCTGTCAATTGTGATTTTTACATCCAGTTTTGTGGGTGTAAGATTCACTGGATAGTTTTTCCTTACAATGATAGTAACTTAATTGCCAGCCCTAGTTGATGAGACATTGTGAATTTTCAAACTTTACAGAGAAGTTTGGGCTGGATTGATAATGTAAATCCAGAAGTACTTGCTATGTACATTTTAAGAACTCTATTGACCCATATCACCACATTTGTTTCTAGAAAAATTGTGTCAATTTATACTCTCAGAGAGAGTTTACAGGAAGGTTTATCTCAGAATGCCTTTCCATGCTGAGTATTTGGTAATTTGATAGATCTTGACCATTATTCTTTTTCTGGAGAATCAAGCACCCAATCAGTAGTTTCTACTATAAAGGTGAAAAGTAGTTGCATGTATCTCCCTAAAAACGTCTTTGATGTAGTATGGTGGTTAAGTGCTACAGCTGTTAATCAAAAGATCAGCAGTTCAGATCCACCAGGTGCTCCTTGGAAACTCTGTGGGACAGTTCTGCTCTGTGCTATAGGGCCACAATGGGTCGGCATCAACTCCATGGCAATAGGTTTGGTTTTTGTGTTTTTATCTCTAAAATGTCTTTGATCATTAGTGTCATTGAATATTAATATTTGTGTTTCATCTTGTATCAATTGCCTATTTATGTTCTTTGCCTTTTTTCGATCAGAGAATTAGCTTGTTTACATAGTAAGGATAGCAACTCCACATATTTCACGATAATTCTAGCTTTTAAGGATTTATTTTTAAGTCTCTGATGTAGTTTATATAACATGGGGAATTGCAAAGACAGTAAATACATCATATCTTCATTGTCGCTGATTGTCTACTAGAACTCTAATTTTATGTAGAGACTAGTTAGAAATCTGAATTCACCGTGATATTGTAGAGTAAGCTTACACCTTGGAGTAAAATAAAACCAAAAACAAAACCTCAATTTAATTTGCAGCTCCATCATTTGCTAATTTTAAGTGAGACAATTAACTCGCTTAGCCTCAGTTTCCTTAGATATAAACTGAGAATAATGCTAATGTTTGTGATGCTGGATTACTGCAAGAGTTAAATTACATAAACCACACGAAAGTGCTTTAGAACCTGTGATGCCAGTGTATATAACTTGCTTTGAATGTAATCGTGGCAGTCAATTCTTCTGAGATTGGCTTCCAGCTGCCAGCATTCATGACACACTTAACTTAGATGAGGGTTAAAGAAGCAGACAAATGGTTTTGAAATGAGTAGAAATTTCAGTACTTTTCCCTTGAGAAGTGATGGAAAAGACATCTCTCATTTTTGTAAAAATAATAACCTTAAACTAAATGGCTAAAGAAAAGGATGATAGTCTGAGAATTTAAACATTATGGTTAACGTCCTCCAGCAGGAAAGATGGGGTCAGTGACAGCAGGCGGATGTATTATTTTCACTTTTCTTAGCTAACACTAACCTGTCGCTAATGGAGCCTACGCTTTGTTATTACTAATGTCCCCAGAGAGTCACCTTTAGTGGTGTTTATTCTTTTTCCTGATTCATACCTATGTATCACTTTGGAGGAAAACTGATTCCTGACCAGTGAAACATAAAATCAAAATCCTTTACCTTTTTATTCCAAGTCAGGGTGGACTAGTGAGAATGAGCAGGAAATCAAGCATCAATAAACTTAAGAACACAAGATGTACCTTTTTCAGATATGATCTTAGATAATCACTTAATCTCTGCAAGCCTCATTTTTCTAACCTTCCCTCAACACTTTACAGCTATGCTGTGCTAATTGCTTAAGACAAGGTGTGTAAAAACTCTTTGTAACTATAATTTTGTCATAAATGTAACTACAATAAGTCTAACTTTAAACAATATGTACGTTGTTATCTGGATAGTCAGTGGCAGAACTTGGTGACATGCTGAGGTATCTTGCAAGGACAATAATTGAGAACTTGAGAGCAGTTTAAGAAAATGCAATGTTCTCTGTAAATCAAACCTTTTCCACCAACTAGTCTTGCTGCTGTAATTTAGGAACATGGCCAGCAAGTGGTGATAGCGAGCTATGTTCATGTCATGGAGTAGCGGGACACTCATCTTAGAGAAGCTAACTTTATAATTCACTATGAATCGTAACTTGGTGTCCAGGCCTCCCAGGACTAACTCACATTTCCATCAAGGAGGCGAAATTGTCACCAAAGCTTCCCAGTACTCTTTATTAGCTCCCTCACCAAGTTTTCTTCTTGGCTGTTTACAGCTTTGAGTACACTGGTGAGATTTTGTCTCTTACTGCCTACAACTTCTCGCTTAGTCAGCAGATCCTTGACACTTTTGCTATCTGTCTTTCCTTCTCCAGTCTCTTTCCAGAGACCAGAAGATCAAAGCTTCCAGGAGAAGGGAAAATAGAGAAGCTTCTGCTTCGGCAGAACACAATGCTTCTCTCCCCTGTAATGCTAACAGCTTTTATTTCCCTCTTGACCTATCCGAAAAGAGTTTCCTTTACTGTTTTACTTGTATTGGCCTTCTTGCTTGCCTCTCCCTGTGAACTCAGAATTTATAGAAGAAACTGTTTATGCACTGTAGTTTCTGCGATAGTTTGTCTTCACGGCCAGTGTAAGTTCCACATACTGCTAGTCTTCCAGGAAGACTTCTTTACAGATTTTTCTTAAAGGATAACAGTTCCTTTAAGGACATTTATAGCCAAATTATATGTAGTTCCTATATCAAGATTAGGCTTGACTGCATGTATCTGAAAACTAAAATGGAGACTGACCCCCAAAAAGAAGTTTATTTCTCTCCCACGTAATGAAGTCTGGGGACATTCAAGTCTGGAATGACATTTTCATGACTGACCTACCTCTTTTGATCTTTCTGGTAAATATAAACCATTTCAGCAGGTGGCTTTTGTCATCAAGGTTAGCTCTTGGTCAGAGATCCTGCTGGATGGCTAATCATCCTGCAAGTATCTCAGGAGGGATGAAGGCAGAAAGGAAGATGGCAGAGGGGGCTAAAGTCGTAGCAGAGGGTCTTTCCTTTGTCCAGCTTTCCTGGAAGTCCAAGCCCACAATTCCACTTGTATCTCACTGACCTGGCCTTAAAGGAGGTGGGACAAAGTGGTCTTTTAGGAATTCATTGCCATGCCAAATAAAATCTAGTTGTGTTACTAGTGAAACAGAGAAGAATCAGTACTTTTTGGCAACTGACGATGTCTGGGGGCTTAGTGATTAAGTGCTGCATCTGCTAACCAAAAGCTTGGCAGTTTGAATCTACAAGTGCTCCTTGGAGACTCTGTGGGGTAATTGTACTCTGTCCTGTAAGGTCGCTGTGAGTTGGAATCAACTTGACAGCAATGGTTTATTTTTATTTTTCTAGCAATCTCTGCGTAGTGTTATACCACCTCTGGTTCCTAAGGAAAAACAAACAAACAAAAAAACTGCCAAACATATTGCTGTCAAGCTGATTTGCTTCTATGAGGTGGAGGTTAAAGATGCCCCAGAAGACCAACTTTTCCAGGCTGTTCTGCCATTCTGTCATCTCTAACACCAACTCCTCCCTCTCCCCTCAGTACTCTCCCTCCAGTCTTTGGGTTCCTTCATTTGGGACAGCTTCTCACAGAACTCAAGTTCTGTGTAAATAAGTGGCTCACATTGTTGTGGAGGCTGGCAAGTCCCAAAGTTGTGGGTCAGGTGTAAGCTTCTCCTGACCCATATGGCTGCAGCGGCTCACGAACCCAAACCAACAGTTCCAAACATAGGCTGCTGGCTCACAAAGGTGCAGAAGCTGGCAAATACGGTCACACAGCAGGCTGTTGGCCCAAGAGCCTGTAGAGGCCCATGTCTCCCAGAATTAGCAGCTCAGACAGCATACCCTTGGGCAGACCAATTGATCATGAACCAGATGTGAGATCCAGATGCAGAGAAAGAGTGCCTTTCCAGGACACACATGCATATCTTAGATGCCAGCCACATCCCAGGAAAGGGTATAACTTAAGTAAGGATGGCGCTTGAATCACACTCTCCTGCAAGACTGTGACCCAGGGCACACTGTACACCAATCCTACCTCAACGTGTAGAGGTCAGGATCCACACAGCACATGAAGTGAAGGCCATCCACGTAATAATGGGAATCATGGCCTACCCAAGTGGACACATCACAGGTTCCATTTATCTTATTTGCATGACTTCTTCATTATTTGTATATTCCATTGAGATTCAGTCATTGTGTGTGAGTTACAAAGACCATGGCTTGAAGGGCCATGTTAAGTAATACATTGTACCTCACTCTTCTAATATCCCTCCCTTAACTCCTTCCCAGATGAAGCAGAGTTAGTAATGTGATTGGTTAGATTTTAGATAATATTTACTGGTGGGCGGGCTCTCTGTACATTAAACTGCCAACGCGTCGCCATGATAGACTCTCTCTTTTCCTCCCTTCATGTGACTGGAGAGAGAATGTGATTCATCGGTCTCACCACTCCTCATTTCTTTGATTTCCTTATCTCAGTCACCTTCAAGGACTGGGTGAAACTGCCCAAGGAAAAAGGAGGCTAGAACATCAATGTTTAAAGGCTAGACTGAGGAAAACTGGATACAAGTTAGAGAAGATGCAAAAAATATAGTTTATAAAGTCAAGAATTCAATGTCTTTAAGATTTGCCGTGGGCTACTTTGTTGTTGCTGTCAGCTGCTGTCAACTCGACTCTAACTCATGGCTGTCACATGTACAACAGAATAAAACATTGCCTGGCCTTGAGTTGGAATTGACTTGAAGATAGTGGGTTTGGTTTGGTGTTTGGTGTTCCTCGGTCATTCTCCAACTTTCACAGGCATGTTAGGCGGCTGATAATACTGTGGCTTGGATCGGATGCATCTTAGTCCTCAGAGTATGGTTTTCTTTTTAACACTTGAAAGAGGCCTTTTGAAGCAAATTTGTTAATGCAATATGTCCTTTTATTTCTTGACTGTTACTTCCATGGGTGTTGATTGTGGAGCCAAGTTAAATAGAAAACCTCGACAACATCAGTTTTCTCTCTGTTTACCACAGTGTTATTGGATCAGCTGTGAGGATTTTTGTTTTCTTTGTGTTGAACTGTCATCTGTACTGAAAGCTGTGGTCTTTCATCTTCATCACTAAGTGCTCCAGATTCTCTTTGCTTTCAGTAAGCAACCTTGTATCATCTGGGTAAAGCAGGTTGTTAATGAGTCTTCCTCCAATCCTGGTGCCCTGTTCATCTTTAAATCGTCCAGCTACTAGAATTATTTGCTTATTATACAGATTGAATAGGTATGGTGGATACAGCTCTGATGCACACTTTCCTGATTTTAAGTCACACAGTATCCCCTTGTTCTGTTCCAACGACTGCCTATTGTCCTTGGACAAGTTCCCCATGAGCACTCTTTAGTGTCCTGGAATTCTCATTCTTTGCACTGTTTGGAATTTGTTATAATCCACATAGTCCAGTGTCACTGCATAATCAATAAAACACAGATAAACACCGTCTGGTATTCTTTGTTTTCAGCTAAGATCTGTCTGGCGTCAGCAGTGATACACCTTGTTCCAAGTCTTGTTCTGGTTTCAGCTTAAATATCTGGCAGTTCTCTGTGGATGTACTGCTACAATTGTTTTTGAACTATCTTCAGCAAAATTTTACTTGTGTGTGATATTAATGCTATTGTTCAATAATTTCTGCATTCTGCTAGATCACTTTTCTTTGGAATGGGCACTCATATGGGCAAATCTATTTAAGTGCATTGGCCAGCCAACTGTCTTCCAAATTTCTTGGCATAGACAAGTGTCATGGGTTGAGCTGTGCTCCTACAAAATATGTATCAACTTGATTAGGCCATGATTCCCAGTATTGTGTGGCTGTCCTCCATTCTGTGATTGTAATTTCATATGAAAGAGCATTAGGGTGGAATTGTAACACTCTTATTTTGGTCTTATCCCTGATCCAATGTAAATAGATTTTCCCGGGGTATAGCCTACTCTGTCCTTTGTCTTACAAGAGATAAAAGGAAGGGGAAACCAGCCGTGAGTGGGATACCTCATACCACTAAGAAAGCAGTGCCAGCAGCAGAGTGCATCCTTTGGACCCAGAGTTCCTACATGGAGAAGCTCCTAGTCTAGGAGAAGATTGACAAAAAGGACCTTTCTCCAGAGCTGACAGAGAGGAAGTCTTTCTATGGAGTTGATACCTTGAATCTGGGCTTTTAGCCTACTAAAAAAAAACTGAACCAAACCCACTGCTGTCGAGTTGATTTTGACTTATAGCAACCCTGTATGACAGAGTAGAACTACCCCATAGGGTTTACAAGGAGCACCTGGTGGATTTGAACTGCCATCCTTTTGGTTAGCAGCCATAGCACTTAATCACTACACTACCAGGGTTTCCTGTAGCCTAGTACACTGTGAGAAAATAAATTTCTGTTTGTTAAAGCCATTCCTTCTGGTATTTCTGTTACAGCAGCATTAGATGACTAAGACAATGAGTGAGTGCTTCCAGCATTGCATCTGCTTGTTGAAACATCTCAGTTGGTATTCCATCAATTCCTGCAGCCTTGCTTTCCGTCAGTGCCTTCAGGGCAGTTTGCAGTTCTTCCTTCAGTACGGTTGGTCCTTGATCATATGGTTCCTCCTGAAATGGTTGATGTTGACTAATTCTTTTTAGTAGAGTGACTGTGTGTATTCCTTCCTTCTTTTGATGCTTCCTGTGCTGTTCAGTATTTTGCCCATGGTGTTGTTGTTGTTGGGTGCTGTCAAGTCAATTCAGATTCACAGCAGCTCTATAGCACAACAGAATGAAACGCCGTCCAGTCCTGCACCATGCTCACAGTCACTGTAATGCTTAAGCCTATTGTTGGAGCCATTCTGTCAGTCCATCTCTTAGAGGGTCTTTGTCTTTTCCACTGACCCTCTACTTTGCTAAGTATGGTGGTGTTCTCCGGGGATTGATGACCCCTTCTGACAATATGTCCAAAGTATAGAATCTTTTAATATTACAGCTTGTGAATTTTTCTTCAGTTCTTTCAGCTTATGTTCTTCCTTTTTGGTGTTCTAATCCCAAGTCTTTGCATATTTCATTACGACATTTTACTTTGCAATCTTTTGTTCACCTCTTTTAGTACCTTGTTTCTTCCTTTTGCTTTAGCTACTCTGTGTTCATGATCAGGTTTCAAAGTCTCTTTTCACATCTCTTTTGGTCTTTTCTTTATTGTGAGTTAGGTGAAAATTTACAGAGCAAATCAGTTTTTCATTCAACATTTAATAATTGGTTGCCAACCCTGCAATGTATCAACACTCTCTCCCTCTTCACCCCAGATTCTGCTTCCATTGGTCCAGTTTTCCTGTCCCTTCCTGCTTTCTTATCTTTGCTATTGGGCTGGTGTGACCATTAGTCTCATGTATATGATTAAATTATGAAGCAAATTCCTCACACATGTTATTCTTGGCACTAGAAAATGTCAGTTGCCATCGAATCAACTCCAACTCGTAGGGCCCTATAGTACAGAGTAGAGCTGACCCCTAGAGTTTCCAAGGAGTACCTGGTGAGTTTGAACTGCCAGTCTTTTCATTAACAGTCGTAGAACTTAACCACTACACATCAGGGTTTCACCTTCATCCTCTATACCTGTTTAGTCCTTGGCTGAAAGGGTGAACCTCAGGAGTGACTTCCGTACTGAGTTAAAATGGTGTTTGGGGCCACATTCTCAGGGATTCTCCAGTCTCTGTCACACCAGCAAGCCTAGTCCCTCTCCCCCCTTTTTTTTGTGAGTTTAAATTTTGTTTACATATTTCTCTTGCACTTTTTAGGACGCTGTACTGTGATGCCTGCCGGAGAAGTCAGTGGTGGTAACTGAGCACCATCTAGTTCTTCTGGGCTCAGTCTGGTGGAGGTTGTGGTAATTGTGGCCTATTAGTACTTTGAACCAGACTTACCCTTGTATCTTGGGTTTTCTTCATTCTCCTTTGCTCCAGCTAGACTGGGACTAGTATCTTGAGATGGATACTTGCAGGCTTTTAAGACCCTAGTGAGGTGTAGAACATTTTCTTTATAGACTGTGTTATGCCAGTTGAACTAGATGTCTCCTAAGACCATGGTCCCCAGCCTTCAGCCCAGTAGCTCTGTCCCCGAAGGTGTTTAGATGTGCTGTGAAGCTTCTATGACCTTGTCTTGGTCAAGTTTTGCTGACTTCTCTTAAGTATTGTATACTGTCTTACCCTTCACCAAAGTTACCACTTATCTACTGTTTAGTTAATGTTTTTGCTTCCCCACCTTCCTCCTCCCTTGTAACCATGAAAAATGGTTTCTTTTTGTGTGGAAACATTTTCACATGTTTTTATAATAGTGGTCTCATGCAGTATTTGTCCTCTTTTGATTGACTTATTTCACTCAGTGTAATACCCTCCAGATTCCTCCATATTGTGAGATGCTTTGCAGATTCTTCATTGTTCTTTATCTTTGCATAGTATTCCATTATACATATGCCATAGTGTGTTTATCCATTCATCTGTTGATGGGTTGTTAGGTTGTTTCCATCATTTTGCTGTTGTGAGTAGTGCTACAGTGAACATGGGTGTGCCCTGTCTATTTGCATGATAGCTGTTATTTCTCTAGGATATATTCTTAGGAGTGGGATTGCTGAATCATAAGGTATTTTTATTTTTTAAGGAAATGGCATGACATTTTCAAAATGATTTTACCATTTTACGTTTACATTTATGTTTACATCAGCAGTGCCTGAAAGTTCTAAGCTACCCACAGCCTCTTCAACATTTATTTTCTGTTTGTTTTTTTTCTCCCCAATTCATGCCAGTAATATTGGGGAGAGATGGTATTTCATTGTAATTTTAATATGGATTTCTCTGATGGCCAGTAATGGTGAGCATTTCCTCATGTGTTAGCCATCTAAATGTCTTCTTTGGTGACATGTCTGTTCATATGTATTGCCCGTTTTTTAAATTGGATTGTCTTTTTGTTGTTGAAGTGTTGAATTGTCCTAAGAATTTTGAAAATTAGACCTTTGTTGGATTTGTCATAGCTAAAATTTATTTCCCAGTCTGTAGATTCTTTCCTTACTGGTTTCATAAAGGTTTTTGATAAGCATAAGTGTTTAATTTTTAGGTCTTATATTCTGGTGGTTTATGTATTCTCAGTTATGGCTTGTACCCTGTTTATGCAATATATTAGGGCTTCTAGTGTTGACCTTATTTATTCTTCTGTGATCGAGTTTCTGGTTTTATATTTAGCTGTTTGATCCATTTTGAATTAGTTTTTTGTGTATACTGTGAGGTATGGGTCCTGTTTCATTTTTTTATAAATGGACGTCCAGTTTTGCCAGCATCACTTGTTAAAAACACTACCTTTTCCTCACTTAATGGACTGTAGGCATTTTTCAAAGATCGATTGGCTGTAGTTAAATAGTTTTTCATCTCTGTTCTGGATTCTATTCCAGTGGTCAATATGTCTGACATTGTACTAGTACCAGGCTGTTTAGATTAGTATAGCTATAAATATAGTAAATTCTGAGGTCAGGTAATGTGAAGCCTCATACTTTGACCTTCTTCAATAATGTCTTTTAAAGACTTTTTATTTTATTCATGTGCGATATTGTTGCACAACTCTACGGTCTTTGGTCATTTGTGTTCAAAGTGTGAAATTTGTTCTTGAGATTGCCTCTGAATTCAGGTGGGATATACTCAAGGTCATGCTTTGGCTTCTGTAAACTTGTCTTAATTTTCTTTAGCTTCAGCTTGAACTTGCGTGTGAGCCGTTGATGGTCTTTTTTGCAGTTGGCTCCTGGCCTTGTTCTGACTAATGATATTGAGCATCACCATCTTCTTTTTCCACAGATGTAGTGGATTTGATTCTTATATTGTATTCCATCTGGTAAGGTCCCTGTGTATAACCAAAAACCCACTGCCGTTGAGTTGATTCTGACCCATAGTGACTCTATAGGACAGAGTAGAACTGCCCCATAGAGTTTCCAAGGAGCACCTGGTGAATTTGAACCGCCAGTCTTTAGGTTAGCTGCCGTAGCACTTAACCACTACACCACCATAGGAATCAATTATGTTGGTGAAGAAAGGTATTTTCATTGAATAAGTCACTGGTCTTGCAGAATTCTGTCATGTAATCTCCCACATCATTTCCATTACAAACCCTGTAGTTTTCCAATTACCAATCCCTCTTTGTTTTCAGCTTTTGCATTCCAGACACCAGTAATTATCAGTGTACCTTAACTCTGTGTTTGATCAGTCTCAGACTGAGAAGTCTGTAAAAATCTCCAATTCATCTTTGACATTAGTGGTTGCTATGTAAATTTGAATAATATTTGTATTAACTAGTCTTCCTTGAGGCATATGGATATTATCCTATCACTGACAACACTGTATTTCAGGATAAATCTTGCAATGTTCTTTTTAATGACGAGTGCAGTGTCATTCCTCTTCAATTTTTCATCCCCAGCCTAGTAGGTTATATGATTTTCCAGTTCAAAACAGCCAATACCAGTCCATTTCAGCTCACTGATATCCAGGATATCAATCTTCAAGCATTCCATTTCATTTTTGACAACTTCCAATCTTCCTTGACTAATACTTTGTACATTCCACATTCTGAGTATTAATAGATGTTTTTAGCAGTTTCTTCTTGTTTTGAGTTTTCTCACTTTGTGCTCATGAAGGTTGAGAAGGCCATTGAGATAAATCATGATGCCCACATTGGGCAGTGGGCATTAGGAAAGTTGGATTAGGCAGGGAATTTTCAGAAGTGAATGAGCTACAGTGTTTAGTGAGGCCTTCTACCCATCTACATCTCTGGCTGGGACTTGTTTACTCCCTGGAGGTTTATATTGACAGACAATGGCCAATTAGAGCTTATCCAGCAGATTAGTTCTCAATATGCAGGGTCTATTAAAAGTAGTGATGACCTTCAGTGTCCTGCAGTCATTACTGTTATGCCTCTGAGTATCCCACGGCTGCACTCCTGAGAGCGTGTGTGCAAACCCTGGGAACTGATCAGAATCCTAGGTGCTGGGCTAGAGTAGGGTAGGCTCAGGGTTAGCGGGTGACTGTTGCCCCATTGCCCTCACCCTGGGATAGAATGGTAGCATTATGAAGTATGCGAAAGGATAATTAGTAACCTGTTTCCTCCTGCTTTTGCAAGAAAAGACTCTTAGGTGGGGAGAGTTAAGGATAGATCAATTTTATCTGGATCAGTTTCCTGCTTTGACTTTGTAATTTTTACTGAAAAGTCATGAATTGCTGTTCACTAATCAAACACCCAGCCTGCAAATGTGTTTTGTTTGGCTCAAATCATCAGTTGGCAGCATGTGAAAATTGGACTATTTCGCACAAAAATTTGAATTCCTAGCCTTTCTTGAAACAAACAAATAAACAAAAACCAACAAAACAGATCTGGTAGCAGTGGGCCAACATTTCTGAGTGAAATAATTCACTGGGGTTCAGCAGCTGCCACCCTGCTTTGTAAGAGGCATGTGTTCTCCAGCTGGCTCACTCTACCCTTCGATCACTCCTAGACTCTGGGCATTTGAGCTTGTGTTCCTCCTGTCTTTTGATTTAATTGGTCATATCATACCCACAGCCAGTCGCTGATGTTGTGTCTCAGGTATCTCATGGATTTTTCATCTGTGTCCAGGTTTCTTTGTACAGTCTTTGATTCATTTTTCCATACACTGATCCTTGACTTATTTTCTGGTTGGTGAAATTGTTCTCACTCAAATTCATACTTAGTACCCCTGTATTCAACTTTCAGTTCTTCTTAAGTCTCTGGACTCAATGAATCTCCAAGCACTTTCCACTCCAGACTACCTTCATTAGGTAAAATATTCTGCCTAAGTGTAGCTGCTCTGGACTTAACCCCAAGTATTGGTCTATTAGGTTGATGTCTAGGATGGATCTGCTGTGGTCCACCATAAGGAGGAAAGTCAGACAATGAATGTGTTAAAGGAGGACCTATAAAAATCTAGGATGCTACAGTTGTGAATGTCCGTGAAGAATCCTGAGCCAGGAAGTCCTGCACTTCTTTATAAAGTGATGCTGGAGGAAAAGTCAACCTGGGAAGCTCATCTCAGATGAGGTTGTGGTATGTGGTGTTTGATAAGGACTAGCTGAAAGGTAGGAGCCCTGTTGGTGCAGTGGTTAAAGCACTTGGCTGCTAACCAGAATATCAGTGGTTTGAATCTAGCAGCTGTTACGTGACAGAAAGATATAGCGGTATGCATCCATAAACATGTATAGCCTGGGCAATATTACTGTGTCCTGCAGGGTTGCTGTAAGTTGGATGGAGTGAGTTAGGTTGGTGGATAACCAGAAGGGCTCAGTATAGCTAGCAAGTTTGGAAAACAAAGTGTCAGGTAGCAAATAGGACTCTAGCTGCACCAGGAAAGAGAAAGGGTTTGTTGGCTGGTTAGGTTAAAGGTTAGAGTCTGTAACCAGAAAGGCCAATCCTCAAAAACTCTGAGTGAAGCTACTTGTTGCCATTGTGTGGCAGCCCATCTTCAGGGGGAATAATATCGCAAATTCTTCTCTGTTTTGAAGTGTCATGTTTTCACAAAAGATTGTCATATTTTTGCCAGAAACAGATGGGTAGGGTCTTTGGTATTTATTACTGGGCCTAATTTCCTAAATGTTTAGAGTGCATTTTATAGTATTTTCATAGTATAATTTATAAAATTAATTCATGTAAATTCTATAAAAGTTGAAAACCCACTTGTCTTAGCCATCAGATACTGCTCTAACAGAAATACAAGTGGCTGGCTTTACAAAGAAAATGTTATTCTTACACAGTCCAATAGGCTGGAAGTCAAAGGAGACACACTTGCTCTCCCTCGGCTCTGGAGAAAGGTCCTTGTGTTACATCAGTCTTTCTTTGGTTTGAGAGCATCTCAGCACAGAAACCTCAGGTCTGAAGGATACGCTGCTTTCTTGGTGGTATGAGGTCTCCAGCTCTCACTGCTTGCTTCCCTTTCCTTTTATGTCTTGTAGGATAAAAGATAAAAGGTGGTGCAAACTACATTCCAGGGAACTTCCCTTTACATTGGAGTAGGGAGGTGACTTTGGGAAGGGTGTTGCAGTCCTGCCCTAATCCTCTTTAACATAAACTAATCTATTAACCACAGGCAGAGATTAGGATTTACGGCATAGAAAAATCACAGGATGAAGGACAGTCACACAATAGTGGGAATCAATCATGGCCCAGTCATATTGCTGCTCACATTTTTTGGAGGACACAATTCAATCTATGACATCACCAGTCAGTATAAACTGTTACAATTTTTATAACCCTTCATGTATGTTTTCTGTGCAAATACGTGTATGTATATGTTGTATTTGCTTACTTTACAGAAGGGGAATCACACAATATTTAGCTTTCTTTTTATTTTCATAATGTGTAGGCATTTCCCCATGCTACTGAATATTCTCTAAAATGTAATTTTAATGGTTGCATATTTTATCATCCGGATCTAAAGTGGTATATTTAATCATACCTTTATTACTAAATATTTAGGTTACTTTCAGTTTTATGTCAAAGTAATACTGGAATGAGACTCTTTATCATAAGTATTTGACTCTAAATATTTCTTTAAATTAAGTTCTGAGGAAGGAAATTAATAAACTTTTATGGGGCTGAGGATTTTTTTTAGTTGGTTTGCTTGGATCTCCTAGGTAGATAGTGGCATATGCAAACAATGAGAAATGTGCCATATCCTTATCAACAATTATGTCCTTTATTTATGTTTCTTGTCTTATTGCAATGGCCAGACATTTCTTATTCAGGTTAAATAATTTGGATCAAAGTGGGCATATTTACTTAGTTTCAATTTTTAATGGGGAAGCTTCTAGTGATACACTGCCATATTTCATGTTCTTATATTTTATTTAGAAATTTTGCTTTTATATTCACAGGTAAAATTGGTCTGTAGTTTTCTTTTTCCTGCTTTCTTTGTCAAGTTTTGTAATAGGCTTATTCTAGCTTGAAAATGTAATGGATTTCCCTTCTGCAGAGATATTTCCTATGTCAGGACAATATAGCAATTTCCTAACAGGCACACATGCTGGATATTTGACAGGCCAGTTGGATGGTTCTCTTTCAAAGATGCAGGCGGAAGATATGTAATTGAATTCCCACACTCAGCGCAAGCTGGTTATCCTGTCAGAAAGCTGGCATGTAAAATGATGTGCAATTGCTTCAATTACAAAAATCGAAGCATTTAGACAATTCTCCCTCTTCTGTTTGATGCAGCCCCTGCCTCTGAATTTAAAACTGTCAGGAGTCCAATTTAACCATCTCTAGACTTGAGAAGTTTGCTATGGGCCATTTGCAGGCCATGTTGCTACAACAGTGCTGACATGTCAACTGACATCCTGATACAGAGATCTGTTGTTTTTGTTAGGTGCTGTTAAGTTGGTCCCAACTTATAGTGACTCTGTATACAACAGAATGGAACACTGTCTGGTCTTGTGCCATTCTCACAGTCATTACTATGTTTGAGCTCATTGTTGCAGCCATTGTGTCAGTCTATCTTATTGAGGTTTGTCCTGGTCATCTGATGCTGCTCCAGCATCCACAAGTGGATGGCTTTAGCAAAGGAAAGATTATTCTCACACAGTCCAGTAGGCTACAGGTCCAAATTCTTGGTGTCAGCTCCAGGGGAAGGCTTTCTGTCTCTGTTGGCTCTGGAGGACGGTCCTTGTGGTGTATCAGACTTCCTTTGGTCTCAGAGCATTTTGGTGCGGGAACCTCAGGTCTAAAGTAAGTGCTCTGCTTTTTTGATGGTATGAGGTCACCAAGTCTCTGCTTGCTTTCTGTTTTAGTCAGCTAGGGCTGCTGTAACAGAATTACCACAGAGAGGATGGCTTTAACAAAGGAAAGTTTATTCATGCATAGTCCGGTAGGCTACAAGTTCATGTTCAGGGTGTCTCCTCCTGGGGAAGGCTTTCCCCTTGTTGGTTCTGGAGGAAAGTCCAGTATTGCATCAATCTTTGTCCAGGGAGCATCTTGGCACAGGAACCTCAAGTCTGAAGGACGCGTTCTTCTCCTGATGCTGCTTGCTTGATGGTGTGAGGTTCTGAATTTTCTCCTTGCTTCTCTTTCCTTTTATCTCTTGCAGAATGAAAGGATTAAGGGTGAGGCAAGCCATACTCCAGGGAAACTCCCTTTACAGTGGAGCAGGGAGGCAATCCTATGAAGGGATTTACAGTCCCACCCTAATCCTTTAACATACAGCACAGGAAAATCATTTACAAGATACTGGGAATCATGTCACAGCCACACGGCAACATATTTTTTGGGGGGACATAATTCAATCCATGACACATCCCTTTTATCACTTGTAGGATAAAAGGTAGTGTAGGCCACACTGCAGGGAAACTCCTTTTACACTGGAGCAGGGAGGTGACCTTAGGAAAGGTTTTACAGTCCCAACCTAATCCACTTTAACATAATCTAATCTATTAACCACAGGCAGAGATTAGCATTTACAGCATAGGAAAATTGCAAAACAGAGGGTAATCACACAGTAGCAGGAATCATGGTGCACACAAATTACTACACACATTTTTTGGGGAGAGGGGGCACAATTCAATCCATGAGAAGGGTTTTCTTCTTTTTTGCTGACCTTCTGCCTTACAAAGTATGATATCCTTCTCCAGGGGCTGGTCCTTCCTGACAGCATGTCCATAGTACGTGAAATGAAGTCTTGCCATCCTTGCTTCTAAGGAATATTCTGGCTGTACTTCTAACAAGACAGATGTGTTCATTCTTCTGGCAGTCCATGGCATATTCAATATTCTTCACCAAAACCATAATTAGAAATCATCAATTTTTCATCTGTCTTCTTTATTCATTTTCTATCTTTCACATGCACATGAGGCAGTTGAAAAATGTCATGGCTTTGTTCAAACACACCTAGCTCCCCACTGTACACTTTGTATGCTGGCCCCTTTGCTACGAGACTTGTTAGTGTGTTTGTGGGAAAGATGTTCAACTGTTAAATCTCACGTTTCTGAAGGATTCTGAGAATCGACCCCAATATCCATCTTCTGGTAACTTTCCACATTCTAGGTTACGTATGGCAGGGGTGAGCTTTGTGACCAGTTTAAGCAAGTGCTGTTAGATCTCCTTCCTCAATATCTGGGGAGCTTATCCATTTTTCCTGTTCCGAAACTGCCATCATCAGCTCTCATCTGGATTGTTGCAAATAACACTGAAATTGGTCTTACTGTTTCTATTTTTTTTCCTCCAGTCTATTCATCAGGCCAGCCACAGTGATATTTCTAAAATGCCAGTAAACAAGTACATAATCTGATTTTGCCTATTACTTTTCTTAAAATTCCTCAGTGGTTTCCCAGAGGACTCCAGATAATGTTAGAACTCCTTGGCATGACTTATAAAGGAAATCTGCAATATCTCTCTTCCTTTCCTCTCTAGCCTGACTTTTTGCTTCCTCTTTCTCTGTAATCAAGCTTTATAGTGATTCTTCTCACCTCTCTTGTGTACCACACCTCTTGTACATGATGTCTTCAGTCTGAAAAGTTACTGCCTGATTAATTTCTTATCATTCACAGCTCAGTTCAGGCAGTATTTTCCATGGGATAGTCTCCTGGCCTCTGAAAACTGAATTTGGTGGCTGTTATTTTTTGCTCTCCCAGTACCTGTGGCTTGGCAGTACCTGTATCATGGCATATAATATTGCATTGCACTTGAGTGCTTCCACAAATACCTAAAAGGCAGAGAGTATAAGGGTCATGTCTTGCTTGCTTCTGTTTTCCCAGAATTTAGCATATTTATTTGTATACAGTATGTCCTCAATAAATAATTTTTCAGTTAATAAACTGTATTCTTGCTTCTTGGTGAAGTCTCTTCGGTCATCTGTAAGAAGTTCAACTTTTTGGCTGTGAAGGTGACACTAAGAGAAAATAGTTGAACTCAACTTTTACTTTCACACTTATGGGATTATTCAATAGTTGTTGAATAAATGAACAGGTAGTTTATATGTTTCCAGTGCCTGGGACAGTGCGATACAAATTATTCTTCATTTAAGATCAAAACTGAGTTTCACATCTTATAACCTAGTTTTAATTGGAGGATGTTATGCTGCGTGAAAGTAGTCAGCAACAAAAGGACAAATATTGTCTGAGACTCCTACGATAAAAACTTAAAAACAGACTCATGCATAGAAGAAAAGACTCTTTGATGGCTGCAAAGGTGAGGAGGGAGGGAAGGTGAGATGGGGAGGGTTTAGATTAGATACTTTATAGAAATTTGGCTGGGTGAAATCTGTGACAGCACATGTTAGAAAGAAGATCAATATTACCTGAACTTTAACATAATATGATTACTCCTCCCATCTTAACCCAATATTGCAAGCTGAAGCAGGAGGCTGGGGACCATGCTCTCAGGGTACATCAAGGCGAGTCAGCACAGCTAGCGTTTTGCTAAGACAGCCTTCTGCACCCCACATTGTTGAGTGGCATCTGGGGTCTTAAAAGCTTCCAGGCTGCCATCTGAGGGTACAGCAAATGGTCCCAACTCAGCAGGAATGGATGATCACCAAGGACCAAAATGACATCGGGGAAAGAGAACCCAGAAGACAGAGAGACCCATGTGAGTGGGTGACTACATCAACTTGTGACCGGAAGAAATGGATGGTGCTTGGCCACCACCAGTGATAGCTGTGATGGAGCTCACAAAGTTGAGTCTCACTGGCAACTGTGAGATCTCTACTAAAAGACTGCAATTGATGGTCCAGGGGCCTAAGAGTTCCCCTGAGAGTGTGGCCCCTGGCCCTGATGCTGCCCCTGTTGATAAATCATAATGGAGGTCAACTCTTCAGATAGGAATGGGTTTGACTTGGTGACACAGAGTGACCATATCATGTGTGCACTTTATGGTTCTATTCGTCTATAGGATGTCGTCCTGCTGACCTCTTACTGGAGGCAGGGGAGTGGGTGGAGAGGAGGGGATAGGAGACTGTTGGAGGGAATAAGACATGTATGGAGTGGAGAGGGAGAGGGTGCTGTCACCAGGCAGGGAGAGCAGTGGGAGCTGCATATAGCGGGCATGCAAATTTATATGGGAATGTACAGTTTCATTCAATCATAATAAAAAACAAAACAAAACTGCGTTTCATCACCAAACTCTTTATTTACAACTTGTGAGATCTAAAGCAAGTGTCATTATTTTCTGCTATCTAATTGCCATCATTTGGAAAAGGGAACCCCGAATTTTGCTTACCTTATAGAGGTAATCAAATTGTATATGTAAACCTAATGTTTAAAGCGTTAATCCTCGTATAAAAGTGGACTATGAATACAGTGAGGTAGCATGGTATACAAAAGAATTCACCAGCTACTATTTGGTGAGTACTTACTGTGTTCAGGGACAGTTAAGTGCATCATTTAATTTTACTTTCCTAATCATCTTGGCTAAAATATGTATTCCTTTTACATGCATGGCAACTGAGCCTCATAGAAGTCAAGTAAGTTGTCCAAATTCACACAGGTGGTATATGACTGAGCCGGCTTTCAGATCCCTACTAGAATAGGGAAAAGATGGCAGATGTTTGTCCCGGAAGACTTCTGCCCACATCTTGGTTCCTTTACCTACAAGTCCTCTGATTTGGTGGCACATCTCTTAGACTCCTGGCCCTCAGTTTTCCTACACACCAAAAGAAGACGTAACTGTTTGCTTCATAGTATTGTGAATATTATAGTGTTACAATCTGATGGCCTGTACACATTGGCCATTTTTCTGTATATTATTTTTCCAAGATGTGGTAGAAAAAGTAGTTGTCTCAATACTATGTATTTCTCTCCTTGTTTTTTTCCCTTTTTCCTGTTCTGGAGCAAATCAGATACTCTGCACCATAGTGGGAGAACACAGGCTTTGGACTCAAAAAGACCTAGGTTGAAGTAGTGGCTCTGCCATATACTGATTTCAGCAGATTAATTAATTAAGCCTCAGCTTCCTTCACCCTAAAGTGGGGCCAGTAATAGGTCCTATGTCCTAGGATTGTTTGTGAGGATTAGATTAGATGGGATAATGTATGTAAATCCTTTTATCACAGTTCATGGTACCATCAGAGAGATTTAATCCGTGACACCAAAAGCAATACTGAGGTAAGGTATAACAGTAACACCTGTTTGGGCACCACTTATGAAGAGTGTGAGTTCTGTTTCATTCTTAAATTGCTTATGGCATTGCTATTATTTATTTTCCACTTCATAGATGAGGAAACCATTGCTCAGAGAGGGTTTGTAGTTTCTCTAGGGTACCCCCTCTGGGGCTAAGTCATGTCCAGGAGTTCTGATACTGACAATAGTGCTTTGTTCATATCAGCCTAGTACTAGAGAATGAAGGAAAATTTAGAGCCTGCTGAGGAAAATAGTAGAAGTGAGTGAGACTCAACCTGCATTCTTCAAGAAACAATTCAGAGGTCAGAGCTTCCAAAAAAGGTCAGTGCAGAAAGCAAGCAGGGGAATATTAGTTTCTTGAGAATGCTGAGAAAGTTATTGAACTGGTGAAGCTGAGAGTACAGTAACACTATTAAATGACCTTTCCTCTCCTCTCACATTTGTGTGCTGTGACCCAGAGATAGTCAAATGGCTGGACTCATTCTGTGGGTGTCCATACGGCATTTTGCACAGACATACCTGGCCATCAACCCTGCTCCATAACCCCCCATTATTGGGCAAGATCATACTAGAAATGGAAGAATTTTAAGGGTCGCTGAATAGCCATTTGTATGATCTTCAAAGCTACTGAGTCCAGGTTTCTAATATGCATTTTCTAAGGCATTCTAAAGGGATCTCCACCCCTTGAAATAGGTCCTGGATGCTCTCAATGTTGTATGTCTGTAAATGTTATTAAATATCAACAATCAAGAAGGTCAAGGTGTTTTTACATATGACTGTCCAGGGAGATGGGTGTTTTCCCAAGGTCTCACTACTACTAGGTGGCAGAGCCTGCATTTAACTTTGGCCTGAAAAATTACTCTCCATAGAAGAAGGGCTGGGATGAAGCTCTCAGTGGCACTACTAGAGTGTGGCTACCTTGAAGGGTGGTGGATAGTGGCGCTGGAGTCTGATTCAAATCCTGGCTCTCCATTTATTGGCTGGGACTTGGGGCAAGTGATTTTACTGTCCAGAGTGTCACCAGTGAAATGAAATACCAACTTTATAGAGTTGTTCTAAATTTTAAATGAGAACGTACATCTAAACCACTAAATTCAGGGCCTGATAAATAGCAAGTGTCCAATGAATGTTAACTTTGATATCGTTTGATCCTGATAACTTAGAATCCCACTACTTGAGCCATCAAGTTAATAGCCAAGGTTTAGACCAGGAAACCCAAGGAGTCTGAGTGTGGAACTATCTTAGTTATCTAGTGCTGTTATAATACAAATGCTGCATATGGACGGCTTTAACAGAGATATTTATTTTCTCACAGTCTAGGAGGCTAGAATTCCGAATTCAGGGTGCCAGCTCCAGGGAAGTCTTTGTGTCACTGTTGGCTCTTGGGGAAGATCCTTGTCATGGATCCTTCCTGGTCAAGAAGCTTCTCAGAGCAGGGACCTCGAGTCCGAAGGGTATGTTATTCTCCTAGCTTTTGTTTCTCGGTTCTGTGAGGCCCCCTGTCTCCCTACTCACTCTCGTCTCTCTTTTGTATAGCCAAAGAAGTTGATTTAAGACACACCTGAATCTTGTAGATTAATTTCTGCTTTCTTAACAGAACTGCTGCTAATCCCACTTCCTTAACATCATAGAGAAGGATTTACAACACACAGGTAAATCACATCAAATGGCAAAATGGTGGACAGTCACACTATATTGGGAATCATGGACTAGTCAGCTTACTACACATTCTTAGGGGACATAATTCAAACCATGACAAGAGCCCTCAATCACCATGAGAATAAAGTATGAACAGGAGTGGGAAGATTTAAGCAGAGGAAGGACTTGAGAAAGGGGTTACAATGTGCATAACTTTTTAATACATCAGTGGCAAACATTTATTGAGCTTGTGTTAAATGTCAAGCACTGTTGTAAACACTTTACATGTAGTAGCTTATTTCATCTTTACAATAATCATGAGGTGGTTGGAAAGTATTGTTAACCAATTTTGCAGGTAAGGAACTTAAAGTGTTTAGATGTTAAATGACTTGCTGAGATTCACAGAACTAGAAAGTGGCAGAGTCAAACAGTGAGTTTCAGTGTCAACTAACTTGACCTTTATACTATACAGCATCTCGAGTTCTTTAGAGTTTGCCCACTCTGTTGAGGCAATTCTGATTCTTAGAGACCCTGGAGGACAGAGTAGAACTGCCCCAGAGGATTTCCAGGGCTGTAAATCTCTACCAGGGCTCTTTCTTATTAGAGCAGGGACTTCTTAAACTTGGCACTCTTGACACCTTGGGTCAGATGATTCTTGTTGTGGAAGGCTGTCTTGCACATTGTGGAATGTTTAGCAACATCCCTGGTAGATGAATAATTTCTCTTACAAGGATGGTTTCTGTGGGGTGGAGGTTAAAGATGTCCCAGATGTGAGCTTTTCTGGGCTCCCGTACCTCTCCATCGCCTGTAACATCAGCTACATCAACTACTGCTTCTCCTCCCTCTCTCCATCCTTTGGTTGCCTAATTTGCTGCCGTGTCTCACAGAACTCAAGAACCATAGAAAAGAAATGGCTCATAGGTTTGTGGAGGCAATCAAATCCCAAATTGGTGGGTCAGGCATAGGCTTTTCCTGACCCACCTGGCTACAGGGGCTGATGTACCCAAACTGGCCTGATTCATCAGGCTGTAAGATAGGCTAGCAGCCCAGGTTGTGGCATGCTAACCTCCACCTGTTAATGAGGCGGGATCAATTGATAACCAGATTTGTCATACAGATACCGCAAAGATCCACACCAGGACACACGCATCTCCTAGATGCAGACCACACTTCAGGGATAGGTGTAACTTGAGTAAGAGTGGGACTGGAGTCACACTCTCCTGCAAGGCTGTGGCCGAAGGCACACCCCATACCAATCCTTCCTCATTAACACGTAGAGGTTAGGATCCACAACACACAGAGGAAAGACTTACAATGTTGGGAATCATGGACTAGCAAAATTAACACAGAAGCCCATCCATCAACAGTTCATGTACCTTATTTGCATAGTTCCATTCAGTCTTTGTGTGAGTCACAAAGACTGTGGCTAGAAGGGCCATATTAAGTAATTCATTACACCACACTACCCCATCCATACTGGTGTCATGCTTCCCGTACCCCAACCCTGTCATCTGTTAAAATAACCCCAACTGACTCCAGTCATTGCCAGATATGCACTGGAGAGGAGGCAAAATTTCCCATTAGAGGCATGTGGCTCACCAACTGGATACAATGCAACCTGTGAAAGCTGGAATCAGTGTAGTATGGGAACCTGTCAGAGAAGGAAAACTCAAATACTGAGAAAAAGATAGAAAAGTGGTGATGCAACCTTTGGAAGGCAGAAAATTTGCAAGACCTGAAAAAACAAGGCAGTCCTGTTGCGTTTTAGCTCTCACAGATTTCACTGTAAATCACTCTTCCATGGGAAGCAGTAAAAATTGCACACTGTAGAATGTTCTTGGAAACTGTTTTCTTCTGTAAAGTGGAATAGAAGCTTCTCATTTGTGTAAACTTGAGCTACATTTCTGACTACCACCATCAACAACATGACAAAGTCTGTTTCCATGGAGTCGATTCTGACTCATAGCAACCCTACAGGACAGAGTAAAACTGCCCTGTATGGTTTCCATGGAGCACCTGGTAGATTTGAATTGCCGACCTTTTGGTTAGCAACCATATCAGTTAATCAGTCCACTACTATGGTTTCCAGCAGCATACCAGATAATATTTATTACTAGAAACTATGTTTACTTTTTAATGCTTTATATTGTTTATCCCTTATGACAATCATGTAAGTAGTAATTATAATTATCCTTGCAGTGAATTGATTTCTGAAATGGCCTGAATTTGTTTATGTCTTCTTGTATTCATGCCCTGTGGTAATGCTCTCCCACAATGACTCAGGGCTTGGTCACGTAACTGTTATAGGCTGCTGGGACACTAGCAGACAGGACACAGGCAGAGACTTGAAAAGAGCTTATGCGTGGAGGCTTGGTCTTTTGCTGCTATGGGAAACCTGAGCTGCATGTGAACAAATTCAAGCTAGGCTGCAGAATGATGAGACTTTAATAGCCCAGTTGGTGCTGGTTCTCCGAAATGACATTTGGCCACTCCTCAACAACTGGCAGCTGAGCCCGGATGCAATCATGAGTTCCTCTAAGGCTGGAAGAACTGCCTGGCTGAGCCCAGCCCCAATTGCCCACATTAATCGTGAACTAGGAGCTGTGAGGGCACAGTGATTAAGTACTCAGCTGCTAACCAAACCCACCAGCTGCTCCCTGGCACAAAGATGTGGTCTGCTTCTGTAAAGGAAACCCTACGGGGCAGTTCTGCTGTGTCCTAGAGGGATGCTATGAGTTGGAATTGATTAGATGGTAATGGGTTTTACACACACACACACACACACACACACACAAAGGGAAAGCTTGGTGGTGTAGTGGTTAAGTGTTGTCTGCTAACCGAAAGGTTGGCAGTTCGAACCTATCAGGTGCTCTTTGGAAATTCTATGGAGCAGTTCTGCACTGTCCTGTAGGGTTGCAATGAGTTAGAATCAACTCGATGGCAATGGGTTTGGGTTTTTTGGTGCTCAGATTCTGGCCCTCTTCTTCTAGTTCATGACATTGCAACCTTTCTTAAGATTTAATTTCCTCAGCTGGAAAATGATAATGAGCCTGACTGACAGAATTACTGAGACTGAAGTGAAATAAAATACGTAAAATTTGCTGGGACATTGTAAACATTGAAAGAACATTATTTCCCTTTTCATGTGAAATCATGTGTGCACAGGGGATAAGGGCTGTGCTGCAAGGAAGGTCCTAGCTCACGGAGCTGATTGCTCTGCATTGCTGCCCCAGACCGACCTCATCTACCACTTGAGTGAGTGACTCTCATGCCTGAGTTTCTCTTTTTGTAATTTTAAGCATCATCCTTCCCTAGATGGTGACTGTGGTTGATAGCTGTGGAATTATTAGGGTAGGGCAGGATGGTTTTTCTTGGATTCTTTTTTGACTTTGTAATCTTAGCTGTGATCCCCTTATCTGCGAAGATTGTTAAGCATTCCACAAGGAAAGCATTCTCTTTAAAATGGTCCTGAAGCAACCATGATTGAGGAAAGCTACTTACCCTGCGTTGTAGTCATGCCATCCTTGGCTGATGTGTAGCCAAGAGCCACCCATGACCTTGGCACAGGGGGGGCAGCTTGCCTCATTCCAAGCTCAATTATAGGAGATAACCCCTAAAAATTGGTAAAACAGGGTTTTCCTTTTCTCTTTCTTTGTCTTCTTTGTTAGCTCAGCAGAAAAAGGCTTGCTGGATACAGCAAGGGCAAATACGTGCAAGGAGAGTTTTAGTTTTGTTGGAGGAGACTGTGTACCAACTCGTAGACGAACACACTCGTCTTTAGAGAGAACTTCAAATACCTTACTCCAGAGATTTGCTCAAAGGCTGCATGGCCTGTTGGTTAGTATATAATGTAACATTGGCTTTTATCTTTATTGGCTTTTAAAATATAAAATATTTGTATTTTAACTCTTCTTTCGTTGTGGATCTCTTGTTTTAAAGCCAGATTTCTTTCGCTTTGTTACTAAAATTGCACCTTCTCTGCATGATCCATTCAATTCCCTTCTTCTGCCCACGGCTCACCTTAAGGAAAAGTAAGTCTCCCTCTCTCTGCCTTTATAACATCTTTCAGTTGGGGAGCTCACTGTTTGTGCTTTTAGAAAATTCTTCAGTCTTAGTGTACATTTTTTATCTTTCCCCAAACACTCAAGTCTCAAGTCTCTCTTTTTAGTTCAAGAGTAGTATTTTCTTTTCCTCCTGATGTGTTTATACTTTCTTGGAAATGTTAATTGAAGAAACACTGATGGATGCTTTGTCTGCATGAAGCTCTGTACTAAGAGATAGTGATATGAATTAGAGTGAGGATTTTCCTAGGAATAACTCATAGTCATTCAACTACAATGGCACGTATGTCTACATAAACAGGGGCTGTGGTGGTGCAGTGCGGTGTTTAGACCTTTGCTACTAAACAAAAGACTGGCAATTTGAACACACCAACTGCTCCCTGGGCGAAAGATGTGGCAGCCTGCTTCCATAAAGATTATAGCTTTGGAAACCCTGTGGGGCAGTTCTACTCAGTCCTATGGGGATGCCATCAGTTGGAATCGATTTGATGACGTCTTCGTTACCTAATGCTGCTGTAATGTAAATACCACAGGTAGATGGCTTTAACAGAGATTTATTCTCTCACAGCCTAACTAACCCACTGCTATCAAGTGGATTCAGACTCACAGTGACCCTATAGACAGAGTGGAACTGCCCCATAGAGTTTTCAAGGAGTGGCTGACGGATTTGAACAGCTGACCTTTTGGTTAGCAGCCGTAGCAGTTAACCACCGTGCAATCAGGGTTTCCTTTCACAGCACCGGAGGCTAGAAGTCTGAATTCAGCATGTTAGTTCTAGGGAAAGATTTTCTCTCTGTGTAGACTCTGAGGGTAGGTCCTTGTCATTAATCATCCCCAGTGGAGGAACTTTTCAACACAGGGACGCTGGGTTCAAAGGACATGTCAGTCTCCTGGCTTTTGTTTCACGGTTGTATAAGGTTCCCCATCTTTGCGCTTGCTTATCTCTTTTAAGTCTTGAAAGAGATTGACTCAAACACAACCTAATCTTGTAGACTGAGTCCTGCTCATTAACACAGCTGCCTCTAATCCTGCCTCATTAACAACAGAGGTAGGGTTTACAACACGTGGAAAAATCACATCACATAGCAAAATCACAGACAATCACATAATTCTGGGTATCATGGCTTAGGCAAGTTGACAGATATTTGGAGGGGGAAGCAATTCAGTCCGTGACAGCAGTGGGTTTGTATGAACTCAGAATCAGAGGCAGTTATGCACACACAGACACACACACAGAGACACACACACACAGACACACACACACACATACACACATGATATGTATATATATAAACACATACATTTTATATGCATATTATATTCATACAAAATACATATACACATTATGTATCTGTAGGTGGTGGTGGTGGTGCCACTGAGTTGGTTCTGACTCATAGTGACCCCTGCACAACGCAATGACACTGCCCAGTCCCGCGCCCTGCCCACACAGTTGTTTTTATGCTTAAGCTTATTGTTGCAGCCGCTATGTCAGTCCCTCTTGTTGGGGGTCGTCTTTTTTCTCGCTGACCCTCTACTTTACCAAGCCTGATGCCCTTCTCCAGGAACTGATTCCTCCTGACAACACGTTCCAAGACTGTACGATACAGGGTTGCCATCCTTGCTTCCGAGGAGTACTGTGGTGTACTTCTTCTAGAACGGATACGTTTGTTGTTTCGGCAGTCCATGGTATATTCATTATTATTCTCCAACACCACGATTCAAGGGCATCAGTTTGTCTCCTGTCTTCCATATAAATATATGTATATGTATATGTAGAGCGAGAGCTAGGGACAGAGTGACAGAAACAAAAACAGATTGTATGGATACACATAAAGTGCAAGTAAACACACAGATAACTCTAATAGAAACTGAAGAATTTGAGTGAAGGGGATTATAGAGGCTTCCCTCTTGGGAAGTACTTTCAAACCCTTGTGTTGAAACACGAATAAGTGATAGACTTTAGCCAACTGGATGTGTAGGGGAAGGATACTTTAATAAAAGCCAAGGACTGCCGAAACAACAAACGTATCCGTTCTAAAAGAAGTACAACCACAGTACTCCTCCGAAGCAAGTTAAAAAACTAAACCAGTTGCTGTTGAGTCTTCAGAGTAAAACTGTTCTGTAGGGTTTTCAGTGGCTTATTTGTTGGAAGCAGATCAGGAGACTTTCTTCTGAGGTGACTCTGGCTGGACTTGAGTGTCCAGTCTTTCAGTGAGAAGCCAAGTGGGTTGTCCTAGCTAGTACTGCTTTAACAGAAATGCCACAAGTAGATGGCTTTAAAAAGAGAAATTTTATTTGCCATAGTCCAGTAAGTTAAAAGTCCAAATTCAGGGCATCAACTGAAAGGGAAAGCTTTCTGTGCTGGCTCTGGAGGTAGGTCCTAGTCATCAATATTCCCCTAGACTAGAAACTTCTGAGGCACAGGGAACCTGGTCCTTTGTAAAGGATGTGCTCACCTGCCAACACTGCTCACTTTCTTGAGGTCCGTTGTCTCAGCTTGCCTCTCTTTCTTTTGTAGCTCAAGAGGCTACCGCAAGCCACAATACCATCCCACACTTTAAGTCCCACCCCACCAACTCAACTGCTGCCTATCTTCCCTTGTTAGCGTCGTAGAGACAGTGTTTACAACCTAAAGACACATCACGCAATACCTGGAATGTTGGCCCAGCCAAATTGCTGCACACGTTTCGGGGGGAACACAATTCAATACATGACAAGGGTTAACCAATTCCATCACCTGAGAACTCCATAAGTAGAACAAATGACATATAAAAAGCCAAAACACTATACAAGAATATAGGCTGTTATACTGGGGAAGGATGAGAAGGTGGTGAGGCTGAAGACTAGGGTGTGTCAGATGAGTGATGGCAAATGAAGCAGGAAGACAATCAGGGTTCAAGTTAGGAAGGTCTTTTCACACTGAATTGAAGAATTGGTCTTGGATATTTCCCTGTGGATTATGTGGGACTATTCAGTGTTTTTAAGCAAATGAGTGATTTGCTCAAATCTGCATGTTAGGGATTTATTGTAGGTGGCTGTGAAACTGGGATAGGATATTTCTTACCCTTTCAACCTACTAAATCCTGATCAAAATTCTTAAAAGTTTCTTGAAAAGAAACCAATACAAAATCAATCATCCCGTGTTCTAGAAATGAAAAAAATGCACACTACGTTTCGCATGGAAAAGTCAGCAATACACATATACAAAAGGACAACCCAAACAGGCAAACAATTTGAATACCAGGTCTATAGTCCTTAGTTACAAAGAAGGTTTGGTTTGCTAGAACCTGACATAGAAGTCCAAGGTGTTTGCGGCCATGCTGTTATTAACATGTCACTCACTGTGGCTTAAACTATAAACTAAAAACCAAATCCATTGCCTCTGAGTTGATTCTGACTCATAGAGACTCTATAGGACAGCGTAGAACTGTCCCATTCGGTTTCCAAGGCTGTAAGTCTATACTGAAATAAATCGCCATATCTTTGTCCTGACTAGTGTCTTGGAACTACCAGGTTTTGAGTTATCAGTCTAGTGATTAACCACCATACCACCAAGCCCCATTCAATTAAACCATTTAACAAAACCCCCAAAACTTGTTGCTATCAAGTTGATTTCAACTTATAGCTGCCCTGTAGGATATAGCAGAACTGCCCCATAGGGTTTCCAAGGAGTGGTTGGTAGATTCAAACTGCTGACCTTTTGGTCAGCAGCTCAGCTCTTAACCACTGTATCACCAAGACTCCTAATTAAACCATACAGAAACCAAACCCACTGCTGTCGAGTCGATTCCAACTCATAGCAACCCTATAGGACAGAGAAGAACTGCTCCATAGTTTCCGAGAAGCACCTGGCAGATTTGAATTGCTGACCTCTTAGTTACCACTAAATGACTGCGCCACTAGTGTTTAGTGTTTATTAATTAGAGAAATTGTTTTTACTTCTTTGTTTCCCAAAATCTTGTTTTGAACTTCAATAAGTATTGTTTTGGATCATATTCTGTCAGCCAGTATTTACCTTGTTTATTGTGAACTCTTCTTAAGTTCTCCCCAGAAAGAGGTGGTTACTCCCTGCTTTCTGGACCCACAGCATTTTAGGCTTGTGTCTGTTACAGAACTTACCACAGTGCGTTGTGAGTACATTTTTGAGAGGCAGTACAGTGTAGTGATTAAAAACCCAGGTTTAGGAATAGAAAATCTGTATGAATCATGGTTCTGCCATTTACTAGCAGTGTAACCTTGAGTTGCTTGATCTTTGTTTCCTTGACTGTAAGATGAAAATAATGTTATTTACCTTAGAGGGTTGTTATAAGGAGAAGATGAGGTGATATGTATGAAGTGCTTAGGACAGAAACAGATACATACAGTGAAACTTGCAAGAGCTCAAACTCCCCAGGACTGGCTTATTTTTCTGGTCTCACAAGTTTTCTGCCTTTGACAGGGTAGAGTCTTACCATTTTTTTTATCACTCACTTCAGTGGAAAATATTTGAGTTTTCGTTATCTGACGTATTTCTGCCTTACAAGTTTTGTTGTATAAATGATGACAGAAACAAGTATATAGAAGGTATGCAGCATAAAAAACAAAAACCAAACCAGTTGTGGTCAGTCAATTCAGACTCATGGTAACCTCGCGTGTGTCAGAGTAGAACTGCGCTACATGAGGTTTTCAATAGCTGTGGCCTTTGGAAGTAGATCACCAAGTCTTTCTACTAAGGTACCTTTGGGTGGACTTGAATTTCCAGCCTTTTGGTTAGTAGCCAAGTGCATGCTTAGCCATTTGTAACACACAGGTGGCTGTCATGTATAGTATAGTAAGCAAACAACTCATAAAATTTATCATTAGCTCTTGAATTATCAGACTCCTCTGGTGTTTACAAATCTTTATCACTTCATAGCATATGTGAAAATGGTATGACTTATGTGGTGTTTTAGCCTGGGTTCTCTAGAGGAAAAAAGTCATTAAAGTGTATACATAAAAATAGAGAGATTTACTTCAAGGAAGTGGCTCCCAGAGTCGTGGAGGCGGCAAGTCCCAAATCCGTGGGCAGATGGCAGGCTGAGTACTTCTGCTGGTTTCAGGGGCTGAGAAACTCAAAGTCTGCAGGCTGGGTGGCAGGCTTCTAGCTTATGGCAGTTACAGGAGTGGATGCATCCCAGATCTTCAAGTTGACTGAGGCTTCTCCAAGAACTGCAGGTCAGATCACAAGATGAGTGCAGGATCAAGAGAGGGAGCTTCACCAAAACATTCATAAGTATTGTGGCAGGCCACAGCCCTGAAGAAACTCCATTTCAGCTGGTTGGCTAATCACAGCAGATCCTCAGATGGAGGATGATTACATGATATCTGCCAAATCACTGAGAATCATGGCCTAGCCAACTTGACAGATAACATTAATCATCACATATGTCATATTGGGATAAATAGACAAGGCTGCTTTTGTTTGAGATTACTAAACTGAGGGGCTCATCCTATCACAGGATCTTCCTGGCTACTGTAACAGTAAAGAGGTTTAACATTTCAGCACCCTTGTAACCCCGTTGCTCCCACAACTCTGATATGACTGTCGAAACTAACCAAGGACAGAGTTACTATGCTTCTTGGTATCCTGTGTGCCTAGCATAATCTTTGTCACATTGTAGGCACTTTTTAAATTCTTGTTTCAACAAATGGATGAATGGATGAAAGGCAAGAAAGCCTGTATCTCTTTATCCATCGAAGGGAATAGGTTTTGTTTTGCATGTGGGAAAACAATGTTCACTAAATATGTCTTTGTTATTTTCTGCCCATATAATGCTTTTTCATCTCCCGAAATTATGACAAATTCTGCCAAACCACTTGAGAGGAAGGAATACAATACTTGGGAAAAACTGGCGGAGCTTCGTACTCGAACCACCAGGAAATGCTTCATCCTGCACAGGATTCAGAATATGTCATGCTGGGCAGAAGTGTTTATGCCTTTATAAGTGGCCCATAAGTGCTACATACTTTGAAATTGGAGAGGGAAGTCTTTCTGTTCTGTTCTAATAAGATGCCAACAGTAGGTCCAGATGATCTTGAAATAAAAGTCTTCGTATGATTCATATATAGAGAGGTAAGAGTGATCCCAAGATTGTAGTCTGTGTAGGAAAGTACATTTTACTATTTGGTATATTCCATTTTAAAATTTATTCATTGTGAAAAATACTATTCACGATAGCTCATATTATTGAAATGACCAAAGAAATAGTTTTAAAATTGGTAAAATCTGTAGGAGTGATTGGAATGAAGAAAATGTGCTATTCAGATTCCAGAATAAGGATGTTCTATAAGGTAGAGCAAGGGTTCATAAAATTTGTACCATACCCATGCAACCTTTTACTTAAACTCACTTTTTTAATATTTAAATTTTTAAATTTTAGTCTTATAGAAAAACCATAAGACTGGTACAAAGAATGCCTATATGACATTTACTCAGATTCACCTATTAAGTTTTACCACATTTGCTTCATCCTTTGTTCTCTCACTTTCTACCTAAATACGTATAAGTCTATCTATTTTTCAGAACAATTCAAGAGTAAGTTATATATATTAAGCCTCTATTCGGATCCGACTCGACGGCACTTGGCTTGGCATCATAGACACTCAGTGTGTGTTTCCTACTGTCAAGTATTCTCTCTTACATCACTGAAATAAAGTAGTCAAAGTAAGTATAATTATCAAAATGCATCAGAATGCATTCTCTGAAGAAGGAACATTATGCGACACCCGTCAATGAAAAATGATCATAATTTTATATTATAACGTAATATACCTGATGATAACAGTAAAAAATAAATCCAGTGAAACCAAAACCAAACCGTAGTATATTCTTCTTAAACTTTTCTGTCTCCTGGAAGCTCTGAATTTGCTATTTGCTTGTGTTTATTAAAGACAGTTTACAAAATACTAAGTATGTGTTAAAGATGGACTTTCCCCAGACACTTTCTCTTTTTCAGTCATCAGAGGGATCAAAAAATTTGTTAAAGGGGAAAACTTTTTACTAAGTGATTCAGTGTTCTTTATGCTGGGTCTGTGTGTCACTTAAAATTACGTTGCTTACTACATGTGGTATTTGTCCTGACTTTAAGCACAACATAAAGTGTATCAGACACGAATAGCACATGTTGTATACAGTTGGTTCATTTAATAGGGAACATCTACCTGGAGAATAAGTGGACAAAAATCCTAGGCAGTAACATCTTCAAACTTTGAGTTTCAGGTATTGGAAAAAGCTGTGGCCCAATGTGAAGTAGTTGTTGTTTACCAGCTACTGGGTTCCAACTCACAGTGACCCTATAGGATAGAGTTGCCCCATGGGGTTTCTTAGGTTCTCATGTTTATGGAAGCAGATTTCTAGGTCTTTCTTCCCACAGAGAGGCTGGTGGGTTTGAACTGTTGATATTTTTGTAGCAGCCAAGCACTTATCCAGTATTGCCCACCAGGGATCCTTATGTGAAGTAGAAGAGAAACAAAATTTCAGCTTACTGGTGACTCCAGGGACAAACACTTGGCCAAAATCCTGGAGGAGCTGTCCTAGAGCTGAAACCAAGATAATTCGAATCCCTAACAGAATGCTTAGTGTTTAGAGGTGGGAAGTAAGGAGAAAGTATGCTTAGGTGGTTGTCTCTTAAAGAAGGGACTCGGACTAATTCAATGAGGATGACAGTGCCCCAGATGATTTCTGATTACATTAAAAATAACAGAAATAAGAGTCTAGCTCAGCAGCTGTGCATACTGCAGTATGGCTGTCATAGAACACTTTCTCCTCGGCTATTCACTCATTGTTAGAAATATTGATACAAGAAATTCATCGACTCTTTGGAATTTATCCCAAAGAAATAATTGGTCATGTACTTGACAGGCCATATACAAACATGCTTATTGGGTGCTTTTTAAAACAGAGAACTTGGAAATAACACAAATAGCCAACAATGGAGGAACAGTTAAGTCAATTATGGCATAGCTGTATACTGGAATAAGGAGCCCTGGTGTTGCAGTGGCTAAGCACTCAGGTGATAACAGAAGGGTGGGTGGTCTGAGCTCACCAGCTACTCTAGGGAGAAAGATGTGGCAATCCACTTCTGTAAAGATTTACAGTCTTGGAAACCCAAAGCGGAGTTCCACTCTGTCCTATACAGTTGCTACAAGTTGGAATTGACCTGATGGCAGTGAAGATGTAATGGAGTGATACTACAGATCTGTACTGATATGTAAGATGTAAAATGTTCAAAATATATTCTGTAGAGGAAAATAATATAAAATAATATGTGTTATATAATCTCATTTTTGTAAATCTCATCTAGCTACTTACCTACCTACCTGTCTATGCAGGGGTATCCTCATAAATGATAGCTACAGTTATCTCTGATTGGGGAGATTATGGATGTTTTGACATTTATGTTTTTTGTTTATGTTCATTTTATTTGAGTAATTTTAAAAAGTTTGATTGTCAAATTTCTTACTTACTGGAGAGGTGAGAGAGTAATGCAGCAGATGTGAGTCCTGGGAGCTACTGGGTGCCTGTGTTGTCCATAACTGCAGATACAGTTTAACTTCTGGTAAGATTATGTGGTGCTTGGTTGATTGGAGAAAGAGTACAAGTGGAACCCCAGAAACTGGTGGAAAGAACTGTTTCCACTAATTATTGACCTGGACTAGTTCTCTACTTGTTCATGAAGATGGTTGCCTTTTTATGTTCAAGGTCTAAATCCCCAACTGGATCCTCAGTGACCAATCATCCTTCTCCTTTGCCTGTACCTCTCTGCCTCCTGTCTCAACTGGGTGGCTACTTCAGTAGTTCACTTTTTATCTCACACTGTAAACCATTCTCCACTCCCACCCTTCCAAAGCAAAACTGAGGTTTCTTAGGGAAAATATCTCTTAATTTCATCCATCAATGGCTTGAAAATTATCTGTATTTGGTACCAACTTTCTTGCTTCTGTCCTGTTTCAGAGACAGTGATGAACTTCAGGTCTCCTTGTCAATTATCACCTCTTCTTTGTTTTCAGTCTCTTCCCCTTTATTGCCTCTATGCTTATTTTTCTGCCATATTGGAGGAAAAAATCGTTACTCCCACTTCCTTCTTAGGCTGGGATTCTTTCTTTTCTCCATTCTACATTGTAGTCACTTGAAAGAGTAATCCAAACTTCCTGCCCCGTGTCTTCACGGTGTATACTTGTTGGATGCCCTGTAATCTGGTTGCCATCGCTCCACAGAAACCACTCTTGCTGAGATCAGTAGTAACCTTCACAGAGACTTGATGGTCACTTTGTGTCCTGGTCTTTCTGACTTCTCTGGGGCATTTAATCCCCTTGCCTGGCACCTCACTCCTTAAAACCCTTTTATTATCTTCTCCCGTGAAATCACTTTCTCCTGGACTACTTTCTGCTTCTCTGTGACATCTTTTCCAGTGTTCTTCATAGAATTTTCTTCTTTTTCTAGGCCCCAGGGCTCTGTTCTAATTACTTTGCAATCTGTGCAGTATTTCCAGGTCTTCAGGGGAAATATTATTTCTATTCATGGTTCAAGTCTCCACATGTGCTGATGACTTCCATATTTCCAGATATCTGCTGGGCCTCTTCTTCCAGATGTCTGTCAGTTTGAATGACTTAGACTTAGCATGAGAGAGACTGGCCTCATCTTCCTCCTGCTGTATTCCCTATTTAGTGAATGACATTTCTTTCCCTAAGACACTCAGATAAATCTGGGAGTCACTATGGACACCCAACATTTTGGAGCTCCAATATTTAATCAGTCAACAAGCATTACAGCATCCCCTTATTTAACATCTGTTGTATTTCCTTTATTTATACTTCTACTGTCCTAGGTGAGACCACCACTATTCCTTATCTAGATAACTTAAAAGCCTCCTAAATCCTACTTCTGATAACCAAAAGGTCAGCAGTTCAAATCCACCAGGCATTTTTTGGAAACTCTATGGGACAGTTCTACTCTGATCTTTAGTGTGATCATAAGTTAGAATCAACGTAATGGCAGTGAGTTTGGTTTTCCCTCTGAAGCCCTGGTGGAGCAGTGTTTAAGAGCTTGGCTACTAAGCAAAAGGTTGGCAGTTCTGATCCACCAACTTCTCCTCGGAAACCCTGTGGGGGCAGTTCTACTCTGTCCCATAAGGTTGCTATGAATAGGAATTTACACTCTGTGGTAACAGTCTTAGTTTTTTTGTTGTTGTTGTTGTTTACTTGTCTGCCTTTTGGGGGGTGGGACTTTGTCTGTAACCTCCTCCCCTAGTGGTTTATATTCCCCATTGCTTTTAGAGTGCTCTAAAGTTAAAACCTGATTGTATCATTTCTCCTCCAAGTTCTTCAGTGGACTGCCTCGGACTTCATATTTGGTTCAAAGGTAACCCTCTCTAATGTGTCTGTGACCCCGTAGTCTAACGCCATGCTGTAATGTGCTCACAAAATACATTCTTTTCTTAAATGACTGGTTCTTACCAAATTCTGTACTCTCTGATGAGATGCCTCCTCACCCTGTGTTTTTTTTTGCTTCTCGGCACAATGCTACCTCCACTTGCAAGACTTTGCTCTTCTTTCAGTCTAATTGAGAAGCTTCTGCTCTGTGTTTCTACTCTACCCACGCATTTATGATGGTCTTCCCCGACAGAACATCACTGTTTGAAGGTATATTTACCTTATACACTTTAATGTGGTTCCCGGTACCTAGTAGGAACTGATCAGTAAGTATTTGTAAGATAAATGTATTCATGGAATTAGTACATTTTCTTCATGTGCATATTTCTTCTTGCTTTATTCTATATTCTATATTTTAAGGTCCCTGAGTTAGTGACTAGTAAGTAAAAGGGTGGCAGTTCAAACCCACCGAGCCATGTCTTAGAAGAAAGACCTGCCAGTCTGTTTCTGTAAAGATTACAGCCAGGGGAACCCTACAGAGCTCAGCTCTATTCAAAAATACATAGGTTCACCATCAGTTGAAATGAACTTGAAGGCAATGGGCTTTTTTCTATATTTTAAGTTGTTAGAGATGACATAGACTGTATCTTGGATTTGAACAATGCTGTCAGTCCAGTCCTTTTATTTTACAAATGAGGAAACTGACGTCTGAATGTCAAAGAGATTTTCCCCAAAGGCCTATGACTATGTATGTGGTCAGTCTAGAATCCTTGTCATTTGCTGAGTAGTTCAGTACCTTTTCTTTCATTGGGACTGCTCAGGGCTCTGTGCTTAGTAGGTGCAGCAAGTGCTGGTTGAATTGAATGGGATTACTTAAATGTGACTCACCAGACGTTGTCACTGACCCTGCACACATGGACTATTGGCAACGGTGCTAATTAATTCAGTAACAATTTCCTAGGCAATCAGGCTTCATTAACGTGGAGTCTGGCCTTGTTTTCAGAAGCACTTTTGGTCTGATAACTGTAGCCCGGCAGCTGAAGCAGATACTTTTGGCCAATGAATCACAATGCTTCATGTAACCTCCACTCCCTGGGCAGTAGAAGGAACAGTCGGTTCCCTTTCCAAATCGACCTTCTCTACTCAGAAAAAAAAGTCAGTGCCAATGTTTTCAGCCCTCCTCAGCACCTTCCTCACCTGAGCTTTCCCAGGCCATCTTCTTCTGCAGTTTCCTGCACAAAAGGAAACCCAGAGGCCTGGGTGGTTCAGTTCCTTACCACCAACCAGAATCCAGAGGCAGATGGGTCTGTGCAAAAGACAAACACATGTCTGTGTGGACACGTATGGAAAATAATCATTTATAGTTCAAATCAGTGATCCTTGTTTTTCCAAGTCAGAGATAAGTTTAAAAGCACATGTCTCAAAGCATAATGACATTATGTACAAAGAGTGTGTGGCTTCTGTCTTCCCATTCTGGGTGGGCACTGGGAGAAATGTATTCTGATTCCTCCTAACCATATGTTATTTGTGCCTGTCAAACTAAAAAAAAAAAAAAAAATGTATATATATGCTGTCAGTATCTGTTTTCTAGTCTCTTGGTTTGAACCCATTCACTGAGAAAACTCATTAATTTATTCAGAGAAGTCCTGTACACATTGAAGTGGCTTCTTTATAGTAGTATTAACCCAGTGTAGCAGATTCTGTGTGGAAGCCACAAGCAAAGGAAAAAAGAAGGATATCTGTCTCATGTCTCTGTTGGCTACAATATATAATCTCAACTGTAGCAACTTGTTCTTTTTTAGAGTTGGTTTTCTGAAATTTCTGAAACTGTGTTTGTTAGTTCCTACCAGTTGCCACTGAGTCAGTTGACTCAGTGGCCACTCTGTATATTGCAGGCTAGAAGTGTGCTCCATAGGGTTTTCAAGACTGTGATCTTTTTGGAAACAGATCACTAGGTTTTCTTCCAAGTCAACCTCTGAGTGGTTTGAACTGGGAACTTTTTTCATTGGTAGCTGAACACTTAACTGTGCCATTCAGTGACTCCCTCTTTGATCTCTAGGCCTACAGATTTAGCTACACCTCTGGAACAGGTCTCTGAAGCTGGACTGTTTTGTTTATCATTGAAAGCTTTAAGGCAGAAAACCAAAATCAAACCCACTGCCCTCAGGTAGATTCCAACCCATAGAGACCCTATAGGACAGAGTAGAACTGCCCCAAGAAGTTTCCAAGGCTATAAATCTTTGCAGAAGCAGACTACCATATCTTCCTCCCATGGAGCAGCTGGTGGGTTTGAACCTCTGACCCTTTGGTTAGCAGCTGAGCACTTTAATCACTGTACCACCAGTGCTGTCTTGTAAGGTGGAAAGAAAGATGCACATGTTTGAGGTCATGTCAGAAACTGTTTATTCACAGCTATAGGTTTTTAAACTCAAGTGGTGAAAGGGGATACGGTGCAGGGCATCAACAACATTTGCTACACTCAAAAAGGAAGGACCACTAGTAGCTTGTCCAACACCCATTCATGATAAAAACTCTCAACAAAATAGAAACAGAAGGGAAGTTCCTCAACCCAATGGCATTTGTGTGGGCATTTACTCAAAGCCCACAGCCAATATCATCCTAAGTGAAGAGAGATTAAAGGAATTTCCTCTGAGGACAGGAAGCTCTATTACCACTTTTATTCGACATTGTGCTGTAGATTCCAGGCTAGGGTGATAAGGCTAAAAAAAGAAATAACACACACTCACTCACTGCCATTGAGTCGAGTGCGACTCATAGTGGCCCTTTAAGTCAGAGTAGAACTGCTCTATAGAGTTTCCAAGAAACACCTGGCAGATTTGAACTCCCTCCTTTAGGTTAGCAGATGGAGCATTTAACCCACTACACCAGCAGGATTTCCAGAAAAAGAAATAAAGGGCATTCAAATTTGTAAAGAAGAAGTAAAATCATCTCTAGTTGCAGATAACATGATCTTATACACAGAAAACCCTAAAGAATCCACAAAGAAACTACTGGAACTAATAGAAAAGTTCAGTAAAGTATCAGGATATAAGATAAACATACATAAATAAGTGGATTCCTTTACACCAACAAAGAGACCATTAAAGAGGAAGTCCCCAAATCAATACCATTTGCAATAGCTCCCAAGAAAACAAAATACTTAAGAATAAATCTATCTGGAAACATAAAAGACCCATGTAAAGAAAACTACAAGACATTACTGCAAAAAACCAAAGGAGACCTACATAAGTGGAGAAAACTACCCTACTTGTGGATAGGAGGAGTCAACATTGTGAAAATGTCTGTTCTACCCGAAGCTATCTATAGGTACAATATAGTCTCAATATAAGTTACAGTGGCATTTTGTAATGAGGTGGAGAAACAAATCACCAACTTCATATGGAAAGAGAAGAAGCCATGGATAAGTGAAAATTACTAAGAAGAGTAACAAAGTGGGAGGCCTCACACTACCTGACTTTAGAATCAAAATAGCTGGTTACTGGTACAATAATAGATATAGATCAGTGGAACAGAATTGAGAATCTAGACCTAAAATCATCTATCTATGTGCAGCTGATTACTAGACAAAGGCCCAAAGTCCATTAATTGGGGAAAACACAGTTTCTTTAACAGATGGTACTGGCTTAACTGGATATCCTTCTACAGAAAAGAGAAAGAAATGAGACTCATATCTCTCACCATGCACAAAAACTAACTCAAAATGGATTGAACACCTATATAGCAAATCTGAAGTGATAAAGATTATGGAAGAAAAACTAGGGACAACACTAGGAGCCCTAATGCATGGCATAAACAGAATACAAAACATTGCTAACAATGCATACAAGAAGCTCCAGAAAGTCAAATGGTTATGCCTATCCTAAGACTCCACCAAAAGAATAAAAAGACAACCTACAGACTGGGGAAAAAAACAATTGGCTATGACAAATCTAATCAGCATCTGATTTACAGAATCTAGAAGATTCTGCAAAACCTTAACAATAGAAAGACAAATAAATAGCCCAATTAAAAAATGGACAAAGAATATGAACAGGCACTTTACTAAAGGAGACATTCAGACAGCTAACAGATAAATAAGGAAATACTCACAGTCATTAGCCATTAGAGAAATGCAAATCAAAACTACAATGAGATACCATCTCATATCAACAAGGCTGGCATTAATCAAAAAAACAGAAAATAATTAATGTTGGAGAGGCTGTGGGGAAACTGGGACACTTCTACACTGCTGGTGGGAATGTAAAATGGTACAACCACTTTGGAAATAGATTTGGCACTTTCTTAAAAAGCTAGAAATAAAAATGCCATATGATCCAGCAACCTCACTTCTTGGAATATATCTTAGAGAAGTAGGAGCTGCCACACAAATAGGTACATGCACACCGATGTTGACTGCAGCACTGCCCACAATAGCCAAAAGACAGAGTCAACCTAAGTGCCCAACAATAGGTGAATGGCTAAGCAAACTATGTTATATTCACACAGTGGACTATTATGCAACGGTAAAGAACAACAATGAATTTGGAAAATATCTCACAGCATGGAGGAATCTGGAAGCCATTATGCTGAGTGAAATTAGTCACGAAAGGACAAATATTGTTTGAGACCACTGTTATAAGGACTCAAGAGAAGGTTTAAATATCAAACAGTCTTTGATGGTTATAAAGTTTGGGAGGGAGGGCAGGAGGTATTCACTAATTTCATAATAGAGAAGAATTGTTTTAGGTGAAGGGAAAGAAAACTCACAGTACAGGAGAAGTCGTCACAATTGGACTAAACCAAAAGCTAACAAGTTTTCTAAATACATCCAAACACTTCCTGGGACAGAATAGCAGAGACAGGGGTCTGAGGAGCATGGTTTCAAGGGACATCTAGGTTAATTGGCATAGCAAAACTTACAAAGAAAATATTCTACATCTCACTTTGGTGAGTGGTGTCTGCAGTCTTCAAAGCTAGCATGTGGCCATCTAAGAACCATCCGTTGCTTCCAGCCTACCTGGAACAAAAGTGAATGAAGGCTACTAACGTCATGAAGAAAATATGAGCCCAAGGCACAGAAAAGGCTGCATAAACCAGAGACTATATCCATGTAAGACTGGAAGAACTAGATGGTGCCCAGCTACCAACAATGACTGCCCTTACAGGGAAATCAACAAAGAGTCCCTGATGGAGCCAGAGAATGTGGGATACGGGACTTGAACTCTTGTAAAAAGACCAGACTTGATAGTCTGATAGATTGGAGGGTCCCTGGAAGACATGGCCTCTAGACTCTTTGTTAGCCTGGACCTGAAACCATTTGTGGAGCCGACCCCTCAGAAAAAGATTGAACTGGTCTGTAAGACATAAAAGGATACTACTGAAGAGTGTGCTTCTTGACTTCAGTAGATACAGGAGACTAACTGGGCAGCTCCTGTCTAGAGGTGACATGAGAAGACAGAAGGATGAATGGATATGGAAAACATAGGGTGGAAGGGAGACATGCTGTCACCATGTGGGGAAAGCAGCTAGGTTCACATAACAAGGTGTGTCTAAGTTTTTGTATGAGAGAATGACTTGAATTTTAAGCTTTCTCTTAAAACACAACAAAAGATAGATAAGGAATGAGGGAGGAAATAAATAAATAAAGACCACCAGTGGCTTGATGGCACAGTTTAGTGCTTCACAACTAGCTCTAAGTTGGTGGTTTGAACGTACACAGAGGCATCTCAGAAGATAAGTGTGGTGATCTTCTTCCAGAAGGTCCCTTATTGCCTTGAAAACCATGTGGAGCACAGTTCTAATCTGTATACAGGAATTTACCATGAGCCAGAATCAACTCAATGGCAACTAACAGCAGTGGCTTAAGAATAGAAATTCTGGAGAATGTTTCAAGAATTGCAGCTGAAGTTTTTTTTTTTTTTTTTGTACATTAGATCAAAGTTTACAGAACTAACTAGTTTCTCCTTAAACAGTTAATACACATATTGTTTAATGACATTGGTAAACAAGCCCAAGACCTGTCAGTACTCTCGTGTCTCAACCTTGGGTTCCTATTACTGGCTTTCCTGTCCCCTGCTGCCATCTGGTACTTGTCCCTGGGCTGGCATATCCTTTTAGTTTAGTTTTGTTTTGTGCACCTGGCTGATCTTTGACTGATGGGTGAACCTCAGGAATGATTTCATTACTGAGCTGAAAGGGTGTTCAGGGGCCATATCCTCATGGTTTCTCCAGTCTCTGTCAGGCTGGTAAGTCAGGTCTCGGTTTTGAATTAAATTTTTGTTCTTCATTTTTCTCCAGATCTCTCTTGGGGATCCTCTACTGTGATCCTTGTCACAGAAATCAGTGGCTGTAGCCAGGCAGTTTTACTGGACTCAGTCTGGTGGAGGCCATGGTAAATGTGGTCCATTAGTCCTTTGGATTGACCTTTCCCTAGTATCTCTAGCTTTCTTCTTTCTTGCTCCTAAAGGGGTGAGACCAGTGCAGTATCTTCGATGGCTGCTCACAAACTTTTAAGACCTCAGATGCTACTCAGCGAAGTAGAATATAGAACATTTTCTTCATAAACTATGTTATGTCAGTTGAACTAAATGCTCCCAGAGACCATGGTCCTCTCAGCCCTCAGCCCAGCAGTTTGCTCCCTCAGAGAGTTTGGATGTGTCTCTGGAGGTTCAGTGACCTTGCCTTGTACAAGCTGTGCTGGCTTCCCCCTACTGTAGTGTCTTACCCCTCACAGTTATCACTTGTGTTTGTCTATTTAGGGTTTTTCCATTCCCACTCCTCCCATTCCTCGTAACCATCAAAGACTTTCCTCTTTTATGTAAATCTTGTCATGGGTTTTCACAGTAGTGGTCTCAGACAGTATTTGTCCTTTCATGGCTGACTGACTTCACTCAGCATAATGCCCTCCAGATTCATCTATGTTATGAGATGATTCACAGATGCATCATTGTTCTTTATTTTTGCTTAATACTCCACTGCATGTATGTACCACAGTTTATCCATTCGTGTATTGATAGGCATATAGGTTGTGTCCATCTTTTTGTGATTGTGAACAATGTGGCTACAGTTTTATGTCACTTAACCATCCCTGAACCAATTACTGTAGCTATGGGAACAGAGTACTCTGTCACATGAAGATTTATGGTCAGTCTACCTTTCCAACTCACCTCTAGTGAGAGTGGAGTATGGACAGGTTCCTAAAAGATACTGAGTAGATGACAGTCATGTGACCACCACACTATACTTATTCTTTGCTTATCAACTATCTTGCTATCTGACATTTCACATTTAAGACAACAGTAAAAAAAATCTACTATCTAACTGCCTTGCACATTAATGACAAAGGTCTGGCATTAATGAATGCTGAGGTGTGGGGTGAAAGTAACATTGACCTTGATGGTCAAGGTTATGTGTTAACTTGGTCATGATTTGCAGCAATTTGGCAGTTACACAGTAATGTAATTTATGATGATTTAGTCATCTTCCATTTTGTGATCTCATGTGGTCATCCTCTATTTTTGCCTAATGCCCATTTTTGCATAACAACCTGGTCTTTGGAACCTAACCACACCAGTAAGTGAGGAGTGGTTGTATACTAATTTAAGGCTTGGAAAATGTAGAAAGATTCTAGAGCTAGCACTTTTAAGGATTCATTCAGGAGGCGCATACAGATATTCATATAACGTGGGTTCCTGGGAGCTAAGTAACCCAGTGGAAAAAATTAGCAGATGTACCCCAGTGGTGTTTTAGGAGGTAGCCGTTTGCTACCTCCAAGATGAACTTCCGTTGGTTGAGCCTTGTCATAGACTGAATTGTGTCCCTCCAAAAATATGTGTAGCCATGTGGCTGGGCCATGATTCCCAGTATCTTGTGAGCCTTCATTTTGTGATTTTTTCCCTGTGCTGTACGTTAAAGGATTAGGGTAGGAATGTAGATCCCTTCATAGGATTACCTCCCTGCTCCACTGTAAGGGGAGTTTCCTTGGAGTATGGCTTGTCTCACCCTTAATCCTTTCATCTTGCAAGAAATAAAAGGAAAGAGAAGGAGAGAATTGGGAACCTCACATCATCAAGAAAGCAGTGTCAGGAGAAGAGCGTGTCCTTCATACCTGAGGTTCCTGTGCCAAAATGCTTCCTGGACAAAGACTGATGCAATACCAGATTTTCCTGCAGAGCTGAGAAGAGGGAAAGCCTTCCCCAGGAGCGGACATCTCGAATTTCGGCTCATAGCCTACTGGGCTGTCTCAGAATAAACTTTCCTTTGTTAAGGCCATCCATCTGTGGTATTTCTGTTAGAGCAGCACTAGCTGACTAAGACAAGCCTTAACGGGCTGATCTCTCATTGGCTCAGGACCCAGTAAGCTTGGGCCTGCTAATGGGAGCTTTTGTTGCTAGGCCCTGCACAGGGCTAGAGCAGGGCTGACAGTCACAGGAATGTGGTTCTCAAGCTGCCTTCCACACTTTTCTTCAACCATGAGTACAGGCCATGTTTGTGTTCGGTTTGGTAAGCGGCCTCTGCCCTAGCGCCCTGCAGTGGGGAAACAGAGAAGTATACAATTAGCAATTAACAGCATTATCCCCACTCACATCTAGGAGACATAATTAGCTGGTTCCATCTGTTACTGATACCTGCTGGAGTCAGCCATTCACACCTCAGCCAGATATTATAGTGAGTAGGAGGGCCTGAAAAGGAAACATTTCAAAAATAACTCACGTTCTGTTGTTTCAGACGTCTTGCCCCTGTAGAGTCAGTCTCCAACTTTGGTTCCCTCAGGTATATACAGTTTGCTGTCACTTGGCAAGGAAAAGTGTGAGCTACTAATATATGGGAACTAGATGATGCGTAAGTTTCTCCCAGGAGCTATGACCTTCAATTTAAAGAGACAAGACTAAGTGTATCTTGTCATAAGGAGCACAGCAGTGGTGGGTGCCACCTCAGTGGAGAACACCTAGCCATATCAGTTAGGCTCAGATGCAGAGATGAGAAACATTTTCAGACAGAAAGTCCGATTTTGGATGGATCAGAAAATGAGCCAAAAGCTGGGGCCTGTGTGACTCCTGGCGTAAATTGTTTGTCCACAACCAGGAAGAAGGAGATGAGCCACAATTTGCAGCTAAGTGTACCAACTTTCTTAATCATTATGCGTCAACGCAGCTGTAATGACATTTTTTGGACATCATGGTCTCATGGGAATTTGAAAGGGCCAGGCCAACTTGTATTTTCTGAGGCCAAAACCAGTGTGCCAAATTTAGGTACTCGAAAAGAAATATTTCCATTTATATAATTAATGCCTTTGATGTAAAAAGGTGCAATGCAATATGGTTGGGCTCTTCACATGATTGTTACAGAATTCATAAAATATTAACTTATGCTATGCTACAATTGGTAGAGACTGGCTGGGGGCATGTATTAGTTTCATAATAGGAAGAAGATGGTAAACTCAGAGAAGGTTATTCAGGAAGGGCTCATCTAATCAGCACAGAAAACAAGTTTGAAATTCTGAAAGAAGCATTTTGTTGTTGTTTCAGTCACATTACCTATTTATGAACTTGTGTATGTAATCCTCATTTGCAGATAAAGTCGAAGTTTAAAGTTTGAGACCTTAATGAATACAAGGATCTGGACTAATGATCCTTCAGGTTCACTGATAAGCCTTAATGGACTTCATTCTGTTGGGTTATTGGATACTAAGCTGTTTTTCTTTAGGGAGATAGGCAACCAGACATACTTCTCACCAGAATTCCCAGCTCTGGCTTGTATTCAGTCTAGGAAACCACGTTCTTATTTTCCCACTCGTTTGTCACCGCCTCACCAAAAAAACCCAAACCACATGTGCATCAGAGTAAAACTATGCTCCAGAGGGTTTTCATGGCTGTGACTTTTTAGCAGTAGATCTTCAGGCTTTGCTTCCAAAGGTTGGATTGAACCAATGATCTTTCATCTAAGAGTCCAGCATTTAACCATTGGCACCACCGAGGGAATTTGGGCTCTGAGAGCATGCTCATCTTTGTCTTTCGGCCGAGCTCACTGACTGGCCTTCCCACAGCCCTATAGCTCTTAACCCCTCAGTGGTTCCTTTCTACTGACCCAAGTTTCACCACCACTTTTCTTTCTGATACCTTTTTGGGCAAGTTTCTTAGTTCTCCCCTAATGACTTTCTACCTATGGCCTTTGCCTGACCATAATTCAGTTGTCTTCACAGGGCCATCTGCATAATGAGTTCTTCTTCTGGGCTCAGACCTGCTGCACTCTGGATGCCCCCCATGGCTGAAATTTGGCTACCTCTACCCAGATCCTCTACTGTTGTTCTGAGTCGGCTCCAATTCTTGGTGACCTCATATAGAAGAGAATGAAACTTTGCCTGTTCTTGTGCCATCTTCATGATTGATGTTATGTCTGAGTCTGTTGTTACAGCTATTGTGTTAATCCATCTCACTGAGGATTTCCCTCATGTCTCTGGCCCTTTGCTTTACTATACATCTTAGTTATCTAGTGTTACTGTAAACAGAAATGAGTGGCTTTAACAACAAAAAAATATTTTCTCCTACTTTAGGAGGCTAGAAGTCTGAATTTGGTGTGATAACTCTAGTGGATTAAGAGTAGATTTCATGCATTGCAGGCTGGTGACTAAAGACCAGACAAGCTGTGGAATGACATAAAAACATCATACATGGAAAAAGCAAGAGGTCATTTAAAGGACAGAAGAGGAAAGAAAGAAACGACCAAATAGGATGTCAGAAAAGACTCTGAAACTTGCTCTTGAATATCGAGTAGCTAAAGCAAAAGGAAGAAATGATGACGTGAAGGAACTTAACAGAATATTTCAAAGGGCGGCTCAAGAAGACAAAGTAAAGCAGTATAACAGCACCTGGAAAGAGTTGGAGATAGAAAACCACAAGAGAAGAACATGTTCGGCATTTCTCAAGCTGAGAGAACTAAAGACAAAATTGAAGCCTCAAGTTGCAATAATGAAGAATTCTACAGGGAAAATGTTAAACAACTCAGGAAGCATCAAAAGAAGATGGAAGGAATACATAGTTACTATACCAGAAAGAATTGGTTAATGTTCAGCCATTTCAAGAGGTAACATATGGTCAGGAACTGATGATGGTACTGAAGCAGGAGGCTGAAGTTGCATTGAAGGCGTTGGTGAAAAACAAGTCTCCAAAAGTTGATGGAGTATCAATTGAGATGTTTCAGCAAATGAAACAGTTCTGAAAGTGCTTGCTTATCTATGCCAAGAGATTTGGAGGACAGCTACCTGGCCAACTGACTGGAAAAGATCTGTGTTTATGCTTACTCCCAAGAAAGGTGATCCAACCAAATATAGAAATGATTTAACCATATCATTAATGTCACATGCGAATAAAATTTCGTTAAAGGTCATTCAAAAGCAACTGCAACAGTAAATTGACAGGTAACTGGCAGAAATTCAAACTGGAATCAGAAGAAGGTGTGGAACCAGGGATATCATTGCTGATGTCAGATGAATCTTGGTTGAAAGCAGAGAATACCAGAAAGATGTTTACCTATGTTTTATTGACCATGCAAAGACATTCAACTGTGTGAATCATAACAGATTATAGATAACTTTATAGAGAACAAGAATTCCAGAACACTTAATTGTGCTGATGAGGAAGCTATATATGGATCAAGAGGCAGTTGTGTGAACAGAAGAAGGGGACACTACATGGCTTAAATTCAGAAAAGGTGTGTTTCAGAGTTGTATCCTTTCACTGTACCTTTTCTATCTGTATGCTAGACAAATAATCCAAGAAGCTGGACTATGTGATGAAGAATGATGAAGAAGGAGGCATCAGGATTAGAAGATGACTCATTAATAGTCTGCATTATACAGATGACACAACCTTGCTTGCTGAAAATGAAGAGGACATGAAATACTTACTGAGGAAGATCAAAGACCTTTAGTGTGGATTGCCCCTCAACATCAAGAAAGAAAAATCCTCATAACTGGACCAGTAAACAGTATCATGATAAATGGAGAAAAGATTGATGTTGTCGAGAATTTCATTTTCCTTGATTCAACAATCAACACCCGTAGAAGCAGCAGTCAAGAAATCAAAAGATGCATTGCATCAGGCAAATCTGCTGCAACAGACCTCTTTAAAGTGTTGAAAAGTAAAGATGTCATCTTGAGGAAAAGGTGTGCCTGACCTACCAAACCACAAAACCAAGCCTACTGCCATAGAGTCAATTCCAACTCCTAGTGACCTTATGAACAGAGTAGAACAGCTCCTTAGTTTCCAAGGAGCACCTGGTGGATTTGAACTGCTGATGTTTTGGTTAGCAGCTTATCTTTCGGTTAGCACTTAACCACTATGCAACCAGGGTTTCCATACCTGACTCAGGCCATGGTATTTTCAGTCGCATCATATGCATGAGAAAGCTGGACAGTAAATAAGGAAGACAGAAGAAGAATTGACACCTGTGAATTCTGGTGTTGGAGAAGAATACTGAATGCACCGTGGACTGGCAAAAGAACAAAGATCTATTCTGGAAGAAGTACAACCAGAGTGCTCCATGGAAGCAAGGATGGCAAGATGTATTGTTGGGCGGGATCAGTCCCTGGAGAAGGATATCATGCTTCGTAAAGCAGAGGGTCAGAGAGAAAAAGGAAGACTCTCAGCAAGATGATTGACATAATGGCTGCAACAATGTGTTTAAGCATAAAAAAGATTGTGGGCATGGCACAGGACAGGGCACTGTTTTGTTCTGTTGTGTGTAGAGTTGCTGTTAGTCGTAACTGACTTGATGGCAACTAAGAACAGCAACAACAAAACAACTCTAGTGGAAGGCCTTCTCTGTCTGCTGCTCTGGAGAAAGTTCCTTGTCTTCATGTGTCTTGGCGTCTTTCTTCCTCCACCTCTGCTCACTTCCCTCTCTTTTTATCTCTTTTAAGATTAAAAGTGATGCAGAGCATGCACCAGGGATTCTCCATTTACATCAGATGAGGGCTGTGATGTAAATGACAGTGTGTTAAGTAAGGGTGATGCATCACACCCTAATCTTGCCTCATTAACCATAGGCAGAGGTTAGGATTTCCAACATATCACAGAATGGAAGGTAATCACACAATACTGGGAATCAGGATCTATTCAAACTGACACATTTATTGGGGGGACATAGTTGGATTCATGACACCAACCATGTTTTTTGCTAGTAATTGACTTTTCCTGATGTTTGTTGAAGTCTGACCATCTTGGCTTCTAAGGAATGTTCTGTTTGTATTTCTTCTAACACTGATTTGTTCATTCTTCTTGCAGTTCATGGTATATTCAGTATTCTTCATCAACATCATAATGTGGCTGTATCAATTTTTCTTCTTTCTTTCTCATTGTGACTAAAAAGGCCATAGCTTGGATCAGGCACATCTTAGTCACCAAAGTGACATCTTGGCTTTTTAAAAATTTAAAGAGGTCTTTTGGAGCAGATTTGCTCAATGCAATACCAACAATACCAACTTTGATTTTTTCAACTGCTGCTCCCATGGACATTGACTGTCAATCCAGATAGAATGAAATTGGTGGCAATTTTGCTTTTTTCCCTCCATTTATTGTACATAATATTGTTTATTGGCCTGTAATAAGAACTTTCATTTTCTTCAGATACAGCCATAATTCAAGTTCAGAAGGCTGTGTGTAGTCTTTGACCTTCATCATTAAGTGCTTTGAGTCATACGCATTTTTGGCAAGCAAAGTTTTATCATCTGCACATTCCAGTTTGCAAATGAATCTTCCTCCAAGCCTGGTTCTTTACTAAGTTGTGGCAATATTGAATCTGTCTCCTTTTATGCTCCAGAACCATACTATTTTAATTAGTATAGCCCTATAATACAATATTTTAAATATCTGGTAGAACAAATCATTTCTTTTCTGCTTTAACCTATCTTTGATCATGTAAAGTATACTTGTGACAATCCTAGGCATATAAATATGATCATGTTTGGAACTAAGAGTTTTCTTTTGCTGTGTTAATAAGGTCATTCCGGAGTAATGTAGGTCCTTAACCCAGTCACATTTGTGTTAATAAAAGGGAAAAATAGATTCGGGTACACAAATGGGGAAGACAGATGCCAAGGAACACTGAAGAATGCCAAGGATTGATGCCAGTCACCAGAAACTAGAAGAGAGTCTTGTAGAAGAAATCAACACAGCTGAGACCCTGATACGAATTTTTAGTTTCCAGAACTCTAAAAAATTAATTCCTATTCTTTAAAGCCATTCTCTTGTAGCATTTTGGTTACAACAGCAACCAGGTAACCAAGGCAGATGTTACTTGGATTTGGAAGATAAAATGAGAGAATTCTTAAGTACGCAGGCTTTAGTGTCAGACTTAATCCAGCCTTTGTTGCTGACTGGCTTTTTGACTTTAGACAGATTTCTTAACATCTGTATGCATCCGTTTTCTTTCCAGAAAAGCAAAGATACTACCAGTATCAGTTGTCGTGAGAGATGTAAGAATAGTAATTCTGTTGTCTGTGTAATTTAATTTAGTTTAATTTTGTAGTTTTATAATATTTTTAGTTTTCTTATCTAGCGGTATGATCTATAGCCACATTTAACACGTAAGTAAAAAGAGAGTTGTGTAAATAGTATTTTTATCAAAGTTTATTCACAGATTTATTTTTATTTGTATGATGTTCTTTGTGACTGGAATTTCTGTTTTCCTTGTGTTTTTCTAACTGGTGAATGGTAATCTCACTGAATTTTTGTATATTTACCTTTATCCTTTATGTTCATTTTTAAAATGTAATATTTATGTTCTTGGGGATTCATAGGCATAAAATTTATAATTTGCAAGTAACTATAGTTTTACCTCTTACCTCCTGATAGTCATAGTTCCCAGTATGTTCCCTGTCTTACTGTAATGGCCCCAAACCTGAATCTTAGCCAAATAAACAATACCAAGTTGTATCCTATCTTCTCCTCTACTTACAGACTTTTGTAGAATGTCAGTGAGAGTAAGCTTAACTTAAGGGTTTTACATTTTGCCACAAAATAAGCACATTCTATTTCAAATTGAAGACTCATAATTCTTTATTTTCTGGTGCTTTATCATCCACTTTTTAAAGTAGGTTCTTGGTGTAGACTAGTGTCTTCTGGTATGAGCATACTTGTGTATCATTAATGGTAGTGATGGTATATATTTAAATTTCTGTTATAAGAAGTTCACTGTTAAGGAAGCATTGAATTTTCTGTTTATGGTGATGGGAAACTTGACAATAATTATGGCTGATGGTTGTACAATGTATTTAATGTAATTTCTGTCACTGAATTGTACCGCTGAAAAATGTTGAAGAATAAAAGGTGGTGTTATATGTTTTTTTAGGACGATAAGGAAAAATGATTAGTAAATAAAATAAGCAGCCAAATATTTTCCTTTTAAAAATAGAATGGTTTTGAGAGCCCCCAAAGCATACTGAAGAAATGCAAATGGAACATAGAGGAGCTCAGTAGAGTAGACTCATGACGCCACCACTCACCTGAACACTGCCAGCTGACATAATGGCCTCAGCTATTACATAATTTTGAGTTGTTTTAATCTCAGTCATCATGATGTTTAGTAGGTCCTTTTGGGTCACCAGTTGCCACCACCAGCACTAGGGGTCAAGGCAAATTTCACAGTATCTTACAGTATAGCTTAGAGAATAGGCTTTGTTGAGGAAGAGAGACATTGCCTGGCCAAGGTCAGCAAGAAGAGAGAATTGAAGGCTGTCATCCTCTCATTAGCTTGGAGATAAGTATGTGAGGCCAGAGAGTTCTTGTAGATGTGTCATATGAGTTTATGTTCTAAAGGAGGGACCCATTTCTTCAATGCTTTCCTTTTTTTCATAGGGCAGAAGAAGGTAAATAAACAGACCATGAGATGCTCCAGCTGTTTATGGGCATTTGTCTGCCATACCAGCTGTCCAGCACTTGGAGACCTTGGCGTCCATGTGAGGTTGTAATGTTTTCAGCCAGGGTTGGAGAAGATGCCATTGACCCCATGGTGCAACCTCTTCACCAAAGAAGGGCGGAACCCAGTGCTTCTTATGCTCTTGTCCAAGCAATCCAGAGTGAGCCTCTGGGGTCACTTTGAGATAGTTTCTTTGCATCACAGTCATGGATTATTTAATCTACATCTGTAATAGACCATTATTTCACAAGGAAGCGTATGCAACAGTGATACTGAAATGCAGCATGTTAATGAGGAACAGAATATGATAATAAACCTGCAAATTTACTTCAGACTGATTCTCACCAGAGCTGAACGTTTCATTCATCTGATAAAAAGTCTTATATGGTGCACTGAAATATTGCTCAAAAGTAATGTTAAAAATAGAAAATACAGTGACAATTGTATCCAATTTGGCTTTCCATTTACTGAGAATAATGACTCTCCGCAGCTGCAATGTGTTTGTAGAGAACTGCTTGCAAATATCTGCTGGAAACCTTTTCTTGCATCTTATTACTTAGAACAACAATTATATGTAATGTACGTGCACTTATATATATATCAGCACAAAAGTTAGAATTCCAAACATCAGTCCCTACAAGTTTTTGTCTTTTTTAACACTGTGTGACATGGTGAAATTTCAGTCCTCGTGCTTCCTTTTCATAAATAATGTAAAGTGAATTTGCCAGCTTTACATTACATGTTAAATGAGCACAAGTCAAAATTTGGCAATACTGTGAATGTTGTTGAAGGATCTTCATAGCATACAATATAATGATACAGTGCTGTAATATATTTTTTAAAAGTCATGTATTTATCAATGCATAAATGATTAAGAGATTCCCAAGGGTTTACTCAAACATGTCAGAGGTTGTGAGGATGATGTAGGAATGGTCAATGTTTTATTCTATTTTATATAAAGTCACCAAATGGAGCTTATTTCACAGGGACTAATATTATGCATCTATCAGTCTATTGATTGGATTACAAATGTATATTTAGCTTAGGAGAGTCAGCAGCAAACCCAAACCTGTTGCCATGGAGTTGATTCTGACTCATAGCAATCCTGCAAGATAGAGTAGAACAGCCCTATGGAGTTTTCAAGGAATGCCTGGAGGATTTGAACTGCCAACTTTTTGGTTATCAGCCATGTCACTTAACCATTACGCCACCAGGGTTTCCGTGCGTCGAAAAGAGTTTGGGAAAGGCTAATGTAGTAGAAAATGCTCTACTGGCTTTTTGCATTTAAGGAAGTTTTGTAACCTCTGCGGTGTACAGTTTTTATCATCCTTTCTGTTTATTTATTATCATCATTTTAAGATGGGAAAGTGATGACTACTTTGTAGGGTTGTCTTGGTGGTTACATAAAATAATATATATGAAGTACTTAGCATAGAGCAACTTCGTGTTAAATAATAGTTTTATTATTGATGCATTCACAAAATGCACTTACTGAGCACCTACGACGTGTTTTTCAGGTGGTTACATACCTCAACTAAAGTAGTGGGCAGGATGAAATTTCAACTCTAGTGTTAAAAATTATAACACTTTGTGTAGTATAAACATGTTCTGGGATGAGTATATTCCTATAGCATTAAAGGTGGTAATAGCGTTAGTTTAGATTTCCACCAGAAACATTTCATTTCAGTAAAATAATTATTTAAATATTTCCCTTTAAAAATGGGAATCTTGAGCATTACTTTTTTGAGTAATTGACTAGGAAAGTGAAGTTTTCCTGACATGGTGGCTAATATGTAGTGGAAGTGCCGAGGTGGTGCAATGGGTTAGTGGTTAATAGACAGCTAATAACAAAAGGCGGAAAGTTTGAGTCTACCCCCTGATATCTCAAAAGAAAGATCTGGAAATCTTTCTGAAAAATCAGCCATTGAAAAGACTATTTAGCACAGTTCTACTTGAACACACACAGGGTCCCTTGTGTCAGGGTTGACTTGACAGCAACTTAATGTGTCTGGAGCTGTGCTGAATGATTTACTTACATTGCCACTTATGGTGCACAACAAACCTATGAAGTATTTGCTATTATTATTTCCATTGTACAGATGGAGAAATTGAAACCTAGAGACACTAACAAGTAAGGGGAGATATAGTTACCAAACCTTGGTAACTTAGCCCGCGTATTTAACTGCCACTCTGGCCTGTGGCTATCTTAAAGGCTAAGAAAATCGATACATAGAGAAAGGGTTATAGGCCTGATTCTGGGAACAAAGCTCTAAAGGGTGGAGTGGGCTACTCTGGTCAGGGTAGTTGAGGAGGCAACCGTGGCCGAGGCTAGGACAGCACGGAAAGAGTTTGAGAAGGGGAAGCTGCACTGGTAAGGATGTCTTAGTATTTTAAAACCAGTTATCATCCCATCAATTCCAACTCATGGTGACTGCATGAGTGTCAGATTTTTTTTTTTCCAGAAGTAAATTGCCAGGTCTTTCTTATTAGGCACTTCTGGGTAGACTTGATCCATCAAACTTTCAGTTAGCAACTGAATGTGTTAACCATTCACACCACCAAGGGACTCTTAGAGTGTTATAGGGGAAAGATACGGAGACAATAAACTAAGAGAGTACAGAGGGAGAGGCAGAGGGAAGGAACTGCTGTTTGATGAGTAATAGCAGGGTAACCAATGTGTTCAGTCTGAGTAATTGCAGGCAGCAGATGGGACTTTTCCAAAATCACTGTCTTGGTGGGATATTAGGTCCTTCATATCCACGTTCTTAGAAGAAGAAAAAACCCCTGCCATCGAGTTGATGCTGACTTATGGTGACTCTGTAGGACAGAGTAGAACTGCCCCATACAGTTTCCAAGGAGCGCCTGGCAGATTTGGACTGCTGATCTTTTGGTTAGCAGCCATAACACTTAACCACTCTGCCACCAGGGTTTCCAGCAGGAAGGAGAGAGAATCTCATTTCTAGCATCCGTGTGGATATGAATGGCCACAAGTTCACCCTAGGAGTAATCCTTGTGTTTGGGGGGATAGGTATGCTGATAGGGCAGCTTGTGTCAAGTGCCCACTGTCATAACTGATGGAGCAGGGCACTTTGACAGTTCTAACATGTGGGAGAGGGTCAACCCTTGAAAGCAAAGAAGGGTTTTGTTACCAGAATATCAAGAAAGGAAATCGTGGACAAAGCACATGCACTATTGGGGCTACCAATGCTTAGCAGAAATCTGCCTGTGTTCTCCCCTAAACCAGTGCTACTCAAAGTATGGTCCATGGACCAGCAGCGTCAGTATCTCCTGGGGACTTGAAACTTCCTGGGCTCCGACCCAGTCTCACTGAATCAGAATCTCTGAAAGTTTGGCACAGAAATTTGTCATTTAACAGAATTTTCTGGTGAACTTTATCAGCACTAATGTTTGGAAGCTTCCATTTGGTGAGTTGTTTTTACATTTTCTATGTCTTGCTGGAAACCTTGGTGATGTAGTAGTTAAGTGCTATGGCTGCTAACTTGCCATTGTTTTGTGAAATGTGACCAGAATCCCAAGAAGACATAGTTCACAAATACTGGGAGGGGAACTTTGTCACTCACTTTCAAGTCAAGAAAGCCCAAGAAGTTCCTAGCTCAGGAGGCATTATCCATCTGAGAAGAATCCCTTACTAGTTTATTCTCTCATCTTAATGACTGAGAAAGAGCAAGGTTTTTTAGTATTCTTGTCTAGTAACAAATGTCACTTAGAAATCCATTTTATAATCATTTAAACTGGTCTACTTTGGGTCTATTTACATAATTCCGTGAGACGCATGGAAAGAGAGGCAGTGTATTATTTTACTGCAGCCAAATACATGGAAAAACCACTTTCTAAGGTAATTACCACTTCAGTGCTCCCCACACAGTCAGAGGGCACTGTGAAGAAGTCTGCCTTCTGGGCCCAGGGCCACTGAAGTGTAGAAAGAATTCGGCCTCTACCTAGGAAAGGGAAACAACATGCTTTGTGTGAAGCCTATTTGCTTATGTGCATAATTCCCATGAAGGTTATGGAGTAGTAGCTCCCAAAGCATGATGGGAGCTCTTTTGAGAACAAATAGTGAGCTTTCAAATTCACTGAGGTGTGGTATCCTGAGGGTGTGTGGGTGGGGGGCACCTGACCTCCTGCCAGTGATACTGGCAATGTGAGTCACTCTTGTTGAGGATCAAATCAGAGAGAGTTATTTCTCCTAGTGGATGCCAGCAGGGACTTTTTAAGGGGAAAAGTTGGTTTCCTAAGGCATCAGATGTGGTAGAGAATTTTGTATTTAAGACACATAAAAGGTTGCCTACAAGGAAGAAGCACGGAGCTTTTTCAAGGAGTGGTGAGCAAAGCATTATTCCTGAGGGACTTTGTCTTCCCACATTCCTACTCTGTTCTCTATATTCCTCTAGACTTTAAACTGTCCTATCTTTCCCACCATGCAGACACTGCCATTCTCCCTGGCATTTTCTAATTGTTCATGATTCTGACTCTGGTCCTGCATAAAACTCAAGTTCTGTACCCTGTCCACACCTTGCTAGCATCTTGAATACTGCATGCATATTCTTGGTACATTTATTGTGCAGTTACTATATGCCACAGCCACTTATCTGTCTGTCATACTGTAGGGGCTTGCATGTTGCTGTGCTGGAAGCTATGACTTCAGTATTTGGATATCGGCAGGGTCATCCATAGTGGACAGGTTTCAGCTGACCTTACAGACTATGACAGGCTAGGAAGAAGGACCCAGTAGTCTACTTCTGAAAAGAATTAGCCAGCAAAAACCTTATGAATAACAGCAGAATATCGTCTGATATAGTGCAAGAAGATGAGCCAACCCCCCATGTTGGAAGGCACCCAAAAGATGACTCAGGAAGAGCTGCCTCCTCACAGTAGAATTGACCTTAATAGTGTGGGTGGAGTAAAGCCACCAAGACCTTCATCTACTGATGAGGCGTGACTCAAAATCAGAAGAAATGCTGTAAACATCCACTAATAATTAGAATGTGAGGTGCACAAAGTATGAATGTAGGAAAGCTGGAAATTGTCAAAAATGAAATGGAATGCATAAACACCAATATCCTAGACACTAGTGAGCTGAAATGGACTGGTATTGGCCATTTGGAATCTGACAAATAAGTAATATGGTCTGCTATGCCAGGAATGACATCTTTAAGAGGAGTGGTGTTGCGTTCATCATCAAAAAGAATATTTCAAGATCGTCCCGAAGTATAGTGCTGTCAGTGTTAGGATACTATTCATATCTTTGGAAGGCCAATTAATAGTACAACTGTTACTTAATGTTACACACCAGCCACTAACTCTGGAGAGGAAGAAATGGAAGACCTTTACCAGCTTCTGCAGTCCAAAAGTGACTGAACATGCAGTTAGGTTGCACTGACAATTACTGGTGACTGGAATGCAAAAGTTAAAAATGAAGAAGGATCAGTAGCTGAAAACTATGGCCTTGGTAGTAGAAATGATGCTGCAAATTGCATGATAGAATTTTGCGATACCAACAACTTCTTCATTGCAAATACTTCTTTAACCAACAAAAATGGTGGCTGTTCACATTGACCTCACTAGAGGGAAGGCACAGTAATCAAATCAGCTACATCTGTGGAAAGAAATGATGGTAAAGCTCAGTATTATCAGTCAAAACAAGGCCAGGTGCTGACTGCGGCACGGAACATCAGTTTTCAAACTCAAACTGAAGAAAATGAGAACAAGTCCATAAGAGCCAAATCTAACCTTGAGTATATCCCACCTGAGTTTGGAGGCCATCTCAAGAATAGATTTGACACATTGAACACTAATGACTGATGAGCAGATGAGATGTGGAATGACATCAAGACATCATGCATGAAGAAATGAAGAGGTCATTTAAAAGACAGGAAAGAAAGAAAAGACCAAATTGGATGTCGAATGAGACTTTGAAACTTGCTTTTGAACATAGAGTAGCTAAAGCAAAAGGAAGAAATGATGAAGTAAAAAAACTGAACAGAGAATTTCAAATGGCGGCTCAAGAAGACAAAAGCAAACTATTATAATGATGTGTGCAAATAGCTAGAGATAGAAAACCAAAAGGGAGGAACATGCTCTGCATTTCTCAAGTTGAAAGAATTGAAAAAAGGAAAATTGAAGCCTTGAGTTTCAATGGTGAAGGATTCAACAGAGGAGAAAAAAAAGTTTTTTTTTTATATTGTTGTTAAGTGAAAGCATACAATCCAAATCTGTTTTGCATTCCCACCTATCTACAGCTCCTCTGCTCTCCTTGCCCTGTGACAGCACACTCCTACTTTTCATTTTATACTTGTCATATCCTCTTAACAAGCTCCTGCCCCCTACTCTCTACCCTTTTCTCTCTCCCATCTAGAAAGAGACCAGGACAACAGCTTCCTATAAATGCATAGAACCATAAAGTACACAAATTATATGGCCACACTGTATCCCTGAGTCTAGTCCATTTTTGTCCGAAGAGTTGACCTCAGTAGTGTTTTCTAGATAGAGGCAACAACAGGGCTAGGGGTGATGCTCCCAGGGGATCCCCTGGGCCATTGGATCATCAGTTGTGGTCTTTTAGTAGAGTTCTTGAGCTGTACCCCTTTTTTTCCCATGTTGTCACAGGGACTCAACATTGTGTGCTAGCAGGGAAAATATTAGATGACACAGGAAGCATCAAAGGAAGGAATACATAGAGTCACTATTCCAAAAAGAATTAGTTGACGTTCAACCATTTCAAGAGGTAGCATATGATCAGGAACAGCTGAAACTGAAGGAAGACATCGAAGCTATACTGAAGGCATTGGTGAAAAAGAACACTCCAGGAATTGATGAAATATTAACTGAAATGTTTCAACAAATGGATGCAGCGCTAGAAGTGCTCACATGTCTATGCCAAGAAATTTGGAGGACAGCTACCTGGCCAACCAGCTGGAAGAGATCCATATTTATGCCTATTCCCAAGAAAGGTGATCCAACTGACTGTGGAAATTATTGAACAGTATTGTTAATATCATACCCAAGTAAACTTTTGCTAAAGATCACTCAAAAGCAACTGCAGCAGTGTATTGAGAAGGTGCTGCCAGAAATTCAAGACATATTCAGAAGATGTGGAAACAAGGATATCATTGCAGATGTTAGAAGGATCTTGGCTGAAGCAAAGAATACCAGAAAGGTGTTTACTTATATTTTATTGACTATGCAAAAACATTCAACTGTGTAGATCATAACAGATTATGGATAACTTTGCAAGGAATGGCAATTCCAGAACACTCAATTATGTTCATGATGAATCTGTGCATGAATCAAGTGGCAGTCATTTGAACAGAACAAGGGAATGTTACATGGCTTAAAGGCAGGAAAAGCGTGCATCAGAGTTGAATCCTTTCACCATGCATATACAATCTATATGCTGAGCAAATAACCCAAGAAGCTGGACTATATGTAAAAGAATGGGGCATCAGGTTTAGAGGACGACTCAGTAGCAACCTATGATATGCAGATAATACAACCTTGCTTACTGAAAGTGAAGAAGACTTGGAACACTTACTGAGGAACAAGGACCACAGTCTTCTGTGTGGATTACACCTTAACATCAAGAAAACAAAAATCCTCACAATTGGCCTAGTAAGCAGCATCATAATAAGTGGAGAAAAGATTAATGTTTTTGAGGATTTCATTTTACTTGGTTCCACAATCAGTGCCCATAAAAGCAGTGATCAAGAAATCAAAAGATGCATTGCTTTGGGAAAATCTGCTGCAAAACACCTCTTTAAAATGCTGAGAAGTAAAGATGTCGTATTGAAGACTAAGGTGCACCTGACCCAAGCCATGGTATTGTCAGTCATATCATATGCATGCAAAAGTTGGACAATGAATAAGGAAGACAAAAGAATTGATGTTTTTGAATTGTGGTGCTGTAGAAGAATATTGAATATACCATGGACCTCCAAAAGAATGAACAGATCTGTCCTGGAAGAAGTATATCCAGAGTGCTCCTTGGAAGCAAGATGGCAGGACTGTGTCTTGCATACTTTGGGCATGTTGTCAGGAGTGACCAATTCCTGGAGAAGGGCATCAGACTTAGTAGAGGATCAGTGAGAAAAAGGAAGACCCTCAGCAAGACGGATGGACACAGTGGCTGCAACAGTGGGATTGCGCATAACAATTTTGAGCATGGTATGAGACTGGATAGTGTTTTGTTCTGTTGTACATAGCGTCACTGTGAGTCAACTGACTTGGTGGCACCAAACAGCAACAACTATATGCCAAGGGGTGGTGGGGTATCAGTAACCCAAGGGTGCATAGATACTGTCTGTACCCCCAGGGAGCTCTAAGAACAGGTTTATTTTAGCATGTGTTCTTGGAGCTCATGACAATGTGGTTTTGCATCATTATGCACTTACAGTAGGGGCTTATAACCTGATGTCCCTGGACTCTCAGGGGTCTGGGAATCAAATGATCCTGAACTTGGATGGAAAAAAATGCATTTTATAATTAACCTGCCCCTTGTTCTGTGACCTATCTTGGTTTTCTGGTTTATCCCTGTGGCTTGCATCTCATTTGAAATCAATGGTTTTTATTCACGGTTACACCTATATACCAGGTAGCTGGCTTCCATGGACTTGCTTGTATCACCTGTGGTGCTGATTGTCAGGATCTTAATTTTTTTATCAACACGCTATCCCACTTGACCCACAGCTCTTATTCTATTACCACTGCTACCATCCTGCCCTTTCCGTTCCCTTCCTCACATGTTCGAATCCAATCAACAATTCCAGCTGCTTCTATTGGCTTATTTTTGTCATACTTTGAGGTCAGGTTTGCCTCTAGAGAGATAATGTTGAATAAAATCTTATCCCAGAAGGCCATAGACTTGGTGTATTCCATTCTTGTTCCTGGGGTGGTCCTTCAGTTAACTGTCTGCCTACTAGTGCTCTACCCGTTTCTTAGATCCATGTGACTACTGTTTAGGGCACAGGCCGCTTTCTGTGACCCCTGGACCAACTTTTCCTTTCTTTCCTTATAGTGACATCTTTGGTTCAACTTCTGGCTCTGTTTCTTTCTAGTTTATAACATTGGACTAATTACTCATTGCAAGTTTCATTTTCTTAACCTCTAAGTGAATGTAGTAACGATACCCACATAAGGTTATACAGATTAAATTAGATAATGCCTGGCACAATCTTTAAGAGTGTTAATTATAATCATTATTTGTGTTTGTGGTTATAATTGTGTGAAAATAAGTTCTATGTGTCGTATGTGTTATAATCATTATTCTCAAAGACCTAATAAGGATGGCTTACTTGTCCTGCCTGAAAGAGAAAGTACAGTCTCAGAGGTATAACCTACGTTGTGGGATTTTTCCCAGTATCAAAGCTGCTTCAAATACTTTCAAAAGTATTTGAGCCTCCATCCCCAAACTAACTAACCTTCTGTTACTCATAGTTCATTGTTACATTGATCTGTAATAGTGGAAAATAACCCACAATTGTTGTTGTTAGGTGACATCAGATTGATTCTAACTTGAAGCTATTCTGCCTACAGTAGAACAAAACACTACCTGGTTGTATGCCATCCTCAAAATCGTTGTTATGCTTGAGCAGATGTTGCAGTCACTATGCCCATCCATCTCACTGAGTATCTTCTTCTTCTTCTTTTTTTTTTTTACTAGCCCTCTGATTTACCAAGCATGATGTTCTTTCCCAGGGATTGAACCCCCGCTGATAACATGCCCAAGGTATATGAGACATATTCTTGCCATCGTTGCCTCTAGGGAACATTCTGGCTATACTTCTTCCAAGATAAAGGTTTTCATTCTTTTGGCAGTCCGTGGTATATTCAGTAGTCTTTGTCAACCCCATAGTTCAAAGGCGTGAATTCTTCTTTGATGTTGTTTATTCATTGCCCAGCTTTTACTTGCATATAAGGCAACTGAAAATACCATGGTTTGGGTCCAGGGCACCTTGGTCTTCAAGGTGACATCTTTGCTTATTAACGTTTTAAAGAGGTCTTTTGCAGCAGATTTGCCTGATGCAATGTGTCTTAATTTCTTGACTGCTGCTTCTGTGGCTGTTGACAGTAGATCCAAATAAAATGAAGTCATTGACAACTTCAATTTTTTTCTGCATTTTTGAAGATATTGTTTATTGCTCCAGTTGTGAGAATTTTTGTTTTCTTTATATTGAAGTGTAATCCACAATGAAGGCTGAGATCTTGGATCTTCATAAGTGCTTGAAGTCTTCTTCACTTTCAGCAAGCAAGATTGTGTTATCTGCACAACACAGGTTGTTAATGAATCTTTCTCCAATCCTGATGCCCTATTCTTCTTCATATAGTTCAGATTCTCAGATTATTTGTTCAGCATATAGAGTACGTATGGCGAAAGGATAAAACTCAGATAAATACCTTTCCTAACTTGAAAGTATATAGTACCTCCTGTTCTGTTTGAGCAACTGCCTCTTGATCTATGTAAATTGCTTATGAGTACAATTAATTGCTGTAGAATTCCCATTCCTCTCAGTGTTATCTATGATTTCTTATGATCCACGTGGTCGAATGCCTTTGCACAGTCAATAAAACACAGGTAAATATGTTTCTGGTATTCTCTGCTTTCAGTGAGGATTGATCTTATACCAGCAATAGTATCCTTGTTTCCATGTCCTCTGAATCTGGCTTGGATTTCTGGCAGTTCTTTGTGAAGGTACTTCTGCAACCACTACTAGAAGATCTTCAGTGTAATTTTACTTTGTGAAATATTAATATTGTTCGATGATTTCCACATTCTGTGGGATCACCTTTGTTGAGAATTAGCATATATAGGGATTTCATCCAGTTGGCTGGCCAGGTAGCTGACTTCTGAATTTCCTGCCAGAGCTGAGTGAGCACTCCCAGCAGTGCATCTTTTGTTGAAACATCTCAATTATTACTCCATCATTTCCTGGAGCTTTGTTTTTCACCAGCGCCTTTGGTGCAATTTGGACCTCCTCTTTCAACACCATAGGTTCCTGATCATATGTTACCTCCTGAAATTGTTGAATATTGACTAGATAGAATCATCACTGCCCCATCATCATCACCAATTACATAATCTTCTTGCTTCTCCTGTTCTTCTTTTCCTCCTCTTACATCTTCACTGTCACCATTGTTGCTATCATTCTCATCACCGTTCTCATTTTCATCGTCAACACCGCTCTATCTCTTTCGTCCTCCTCCTCCTCTTCTTCTTGTCCTCCCATTCTGCCTTTTATCCATCTCATCCTCTTTTCTCATCACATGCTTTTCCCCATCCCATCTCCCAATACAAGAAACTTCAGTTCTCTAATCAGTATATTTAATGCAATATCTTGTCTCATTTGTATTCTCACTTATTAATATTTTCTAAGTGGTGTAGTGTCTTCATGGAGCGCAAAACTCTGTTTCTTTACAAAATAACTCTTAACCTTCAGAATCTTTCTTAAGGGAAAAATTGACATCTTAGCTTCCAAATGCCTGCTTTGACCATGAGGTAGATGAAGATGACAGCATTTATGATTTCATTTATCTTTTGACATAAAGCTGAAAAGATTTTTCTTAGCAGCAGTAGGTACAGCTTGCTGTTGCCTTTGTATATATATTTTTCTTTTTTCATTGTTAATGCTAAAAATGACAATAATTTCATGAACACATTCTTGTAATAAATTTAAATGATTCCAAGTAAGATAGTACAACTACTTTGGAAATCAATTTGGCACTTTCTTAGAAAGCTAGAAATAGAAATACCATATAATTAAGCAGTCACACTTCTTGGAATATATCCACACGAATAGATACATACACACAAGTATTTATTGGAGCATTGTCCACAATAGAAGAAACATGAAATCAACCTAGGTACTTATCAACAGATTAATTGATAAACAAACTATGATATGTTCACACAGTGGAATACTATACAATGATAAAGAACAATAATGAACTTGGGGAGCAATTTGTAACATGGAAGAATATGGAAGGTATTATGCTGAGCAAAAAATATTCAGTTGCAAAAGGACAAATGCTGTGTGAGACCACTATTACAAGGACTCAAGAAAAGATTTAAATGCAAAAGAAAAGAATCTTTGATGGTTACAAGGAAGGCAGTTGTTTTAAGAATTAAGTTAGGTAAAAGGAGGGACAATACACAGTAGAGGAGAAGTCAGGACAATTGGACTAAACCAAAAGCTGAGAAGTTTCCTAACTATAACCCAACACTCCAAAGGACAGAGTAGCAGGGCCAGGAGTCTAGGGACCATGGCTTCAGGGAACATCTAGGTCAATTGGCATAAAAAAGTTTATTTTTTATTCTTTAATGTTTTATAGTGCAAGTGAAAGTTTACAGTCTCAGTCTATTTTTCATACAAAAACTTGCACACACTGCTATGTAACTCTAGTTGCTCTCTCTACCCTATGGTAGCGTGCTCTTCCTTTCTGCCCTGTACTTCTTGTGTCCATTCAACCAGCTCCTGTCCCCTTCTTCCCTCTCTTCTTGCCTGTAGACAGGAGCTGCCCAGTTTGCTTCATGTATCTACTTAATCCGAGAAGCACACTCTTCTCCAGTATCATTTTATGTCTTATAGTCCAGCCTAATCTTTATCTGAAGAGTTGGCTTTTGGAATGGTTTCAGTTCTTGGCTAACAAAGAACTGGGGGTTATGTCTTCAGGTGACCCTTCAGTGTCTCAGACCAAGTCTCTTCTTTAATAGATTTTCAGTTCTGCATGACATAACACAGTTTTTTTTAAGAAAATATTCTGCATCTCACTTTGGTGAGTGGTGTCTGCGGTCTTAAAAGGTAGAAGCTGCCGTCTAAGTAGTATTAATTGGTTCCAATCCACCTGCAGCAGAGGAGGATGAAGGACGTTAAAGACATAAGGAAAACATAAGACCAAGAAACAGAAAGAGCCACATAATCCATAGACTACATCTGTGTGAGGCCAGAAGAACTAGGTGGTACCTGGCCACAAGCAATGACTGCTCCTGCAGGGACCACAACAAAGAGTCCCTGATGTAACAGGAGAAAAATGGATGTGCAGAACTCAAATTCTATTAAGCAGACTAGACTTGATGTTCTGACAAACCAGAAAGTGCCCTGAACACATGGCCTCCAGGCTCTGTGTGAGTGCAGAACTGACACTATGCCTGAAACCAACTCTCCAGACAAAGATTAGATTGGATTATATGACATAAAATGATAATTGGCCAAGAGTGTGCTTCTTGGCTTAAGCAGATACATGTGGCTAACAGGGGAGCTCCTGTCCAGAGGCGCAATGAGAGGGCAGAGGGAGACAGGAGCTAATGGAATGGACCTGGAAAGTAAAGGGACCAAGCTGAAGTCAACATAATTTTATATACATGTTTATGCACGTATAATAAAACATCTGTAGAATCATTCTTTGAAGTGAAATTTCTGGGTAAAAGGGTGTTTACAATTCAAATTTTGATAGTTACTGCCAAATTGACCTACAATTGTGTTTCTTTGTGCACATGTGATCAAACATCTGTAAAAACCTTTCTTTGAAGTGAAATTTCTGGGTGACAGGGTGTTCACAATTCAGATTTTGATAGTTACCACCAAACTGACCTACAATTGTGTTTGCCAATTTATATACAGTTAACAGTGTATGAGAATTTCTGTTTCTCTAATGTCTAGCAATATCAGATATTATTATTTTATTAACTTTCCGAATTTTGTGGGCAAGAACTTATATTTTAATGTTTTAATCTACATTTCACTGAAAATATTTTCATAAGTGTTTGATAGGTTGCATTTTCCCTTCCCCTTCTTTAAACTTCTGTTTGAATCTTTTGCTTGTTTTACTCACAGTCGTTTGTCTTTTCTTGGAGGTCTGCTGGTGCTTATTTCCTGTTCTAGTTCTTCATCTTTTGTCTGATTTCTCTTTTGCAATTGTTTTTCTTCGGGATTTTTCTTGATTTTGTTTTTAACTTTGTGCTTGTTTGTCTCAAATTTTATATAGTCCAAAGTGTATATTTTTTCTTAAGGGCACTGGATTTTGGACTTTGCGTGGAAAGTCATTCTGGATTTCAAGATTATAAGCATATTTTCTTTAATTTTAATTTAGTGTCTTAAGAGCTTTGTTTTTCGTATCGCACTTTTATCTACCTGGGGTCCATATTTATATATAGCGGTGTATGTATGCATTTATACGTATGTGTGTATCAGAGAGAGACAGAGAGAGAGAGAGAGATATGATGATGATGTGTCATGTAATAAGCATCTTACTTTTTCCCCAAGAAGATATGCAGTACCATGAACCAGCTATGTTGTTATTCAATCATGGATGTGCAGTATCATGTTTAACCCAAACTGAATTCCTATATATACATAGATCTATCATGGGAGATTATTCAATTCCACTTACTTTTTAACCACTATCAAGTTGTTTTAATTACTAGTGCTGATGGTATGTTTTGATATCTTGTAGGCTAGTCCCGTATCAGCAGCCAATCTTTGTTCCAGTAAAGCTACAAAAGCATGAAGGAGCAATTGTTGTGAGCAGGATGCCATTATTACTGTTTTATAGCTAGAGTATAAATCGTAAGAAAGTAAAGAAGGGCAAGAGAAATTGGTAGCTCTTAAAGTAGGCTACATACCATGATAAGAAGTTTGGAGAGCCACTGAGAGATAAATCTTGGGGCTGATACGAGTAACTTGTTTCGTAGACAGATACTTGGGCAACAGTGAGAAATTCGATTTCAGGTTCTAGATCTTGAGACTTAGATATGTGGAGGGGATGAACCGAAGGAGGACTACAAAAGGTCTGGAGAAATCAGAGATCAAAGAAAATACATTATTGGCTACATTTTGTTATCCTGCATAGCACAGTTGTTTCCTCCAAAAAGTAAACAATTACAAGCATAAAATGTGGAATCATCATTCATTTAGCACTAACTACATCCAGACATGGCGCTAAATTCTTTATACCCCAAATATCGTTTAATCTCCACAATAATGCTTTTTAGATAAACATTCTGTTATTATGCCCGTTTCATAAATTATGAAAACTGGTAGTACATCCAGGTTGTGGGAGTTAGTACATCTAAGTTGTGGACTTGGAATCTAGGTTTGTCTGATTTGGAATGCTGTGTTCTCAACTCCTTTGCCATCTTACCTCTCAAATAATAAGCAGCTTTATAGCAGGGCATTTTGCAGGTATATATGATAAAGATTTCCCTCAGCTCCCCAGGAAAAAAAATAAATTTTCATTTCCAGAAGATGTAAATTCAGTATTCATCCACCTGGAGGAAGATACATACTTAAAATGTTGTTTTGCTCATTTCATATATCAGAAATCTCTAAGATCCTTTAGAAATTTGATACCCTATTGAACAGTTTTTCCTATCTCCTGCTTTTCTTAAGGCTTGTATGTATGTCTCTCTGTCTAGGGCTTTGACCAACTGACATTCACTTGATAGAAGCTAGTGTCTAGATTGTATACTCTTTAGGTAAATTAAACTGGCCAATCTAATTTTTGAGTCTGAAACAATGCATTTCCTGTAATTCCTTAGTTTAACCCCTCTAACCTCTCTCCTCCGTTAACCCTACTGACATAGAAATCTGCTACTAGGAAAATCTTTTGTATCAGGAACTTATTTCACAGGATCTGCACTCCTCCATGAGACATGTCTTTTGTATTCCTGATAGAAGAGATTGGAATAAAGTTTGCCAGTACGTGAAGATGGTCTCAGGACATAGGGCAAAAACAAAGGGGGAATTTTCCAAGATAATCTGTGACTGAGGTGCAAAACCAGAGGAATAAAGCCCAACCACATGGCCCCTTCCATGACAAAATTCTGGCCCCCACTTTGTAGGGATGGCATTCAGAAGCTGTTTTGAACCATGCTGGTGACATCTGATTGAGTGAGATGATGAACACTTGACCCCAAATAGACAAATAAGTTTTAAAGAAACCAGTGACAGTTTATTCTCCCCAGAATTTGGAATTGGACGTAGAGACATGAACTATTTTCTGCTGGTTATTCTGAAATCAGAACATGTAAATGCAGGGACGATGGGGCAGCCACTTTTGGCCCCTTGTTCTCCAAGTTAGCAAAAGCCAGTCTGAGAGAGGGAACAAAGTGGACACATGGAAACAGAGATGGGCGACCATCTGGTTGTAGAAAAGGAAGGAGGGAGGGAGGGAGAGCAAGAGAGTGAGAAAAAGCTGGAGTAGCTGCAGGGTTTCTGACCACTTTCCAGTTCTCTGTTCCAGCCCCTTGTTGTAAAGCTTGGCTGTACTCTCTAACCTTCAGTTCCAAATCATACCCCTGTATGACTTTCATTTCCATTTTTGGTTTGTTTGTTTGAAGCAACAAAAAGAGCTTTGATTCAGACACATTTGCACTCTAGCTTCTCTTCAGTAGTGGAGTAGCAAATATGCAGAAATTAGTGTATATCCTAGGGCAATGTTTGGGTGTGCCCTGGGAGAGGCACACCTAGAAGAAACTAGCCTTCAACTACAGAAGTCACTTTATGAAGATGTAGATCAACTTTGTGAAAGGGAAGTGTAGGGGGGTTTCTTGAACCTAGATGGAAGGTTAGGTATTTATGGGTTCATCAGAATTTCAGATAGACCCTGGTGGTGTGGTAATTAAGTGCTACATCTGCTGACCAAAATGTCAGCAATTCAAATCCAGCAGCTGCTCCTTGGAAACTCAATGGGCCAGTTTTACTCTGTCCTATAGGATTGCTGTGAGTTGGAATCAACTTGATGGCAGTGGGTTGAGGACAGAGGAGTTGGGATTTGTGTTAGAGGTGGGAACATTTGCATTTCGATATGGGGGATTACCCAGATGATCACCCAAGTGGAAGAAGCATGAAGTCCAAGGAACTCAATCATCTTGCATCACCATTCAGGAGAGTGATAGGCACTGGCTGCAGGAGAAAATTGTTCTAACATGGGAGGCTCGAGTGATACTTAAAAGCCTACACACTAGCAAATAGAATGCAGTAAGTAGAACTTACCTGAATTATTGTTTCTAGTGGGCTGTTCTTCTGTTGCCCAATGGGAAGACTGAATTTTAGCCAAGACCCCAAATGGGATATGACTTCTTTCTCTAAAAGCCATTTCATACCACCAGTCTCTCTACCAGCGTTCATGGAATGGTATTCACAGCAGAAAGCATTAATCTGTGAAGTGATCAGGTTCAAAGAGTTTTTTGAGAATTAAATAAGAACTATATAACAGTAAATTTTAGCTACTACTATTTTTTCTTCTGCTACCACTATTGCTAACATTATTATAGGTGCTCAGAACACAGCAGGTATTCAGTGCCTATTATTTCCCTTATACAACAAAAGGTAACTACTGACTTAAAAAGAAAAAACAAAAAAAAAACACCAAAAACTGTCTTTAACCCGACACTTTGCGGGTGACTGCACACAAATGTTCTGTTTTTTTTCTTGATCACTAGAAGTGATCTCTTCGTGGCATACCACTTAGAAGGACACCCAGCGATGTCCTCTTCCACAGAATCATAGGCTGTTAGTGGGAGACAGTCTTTGATCTTAGTTCCGTTCCAGGAGGTAGTGTCTCCTGTAACCTCTGCAAGTAAAAGCCACCTCATTTACTACCGATCATTCTTAGGAATAGAAAACTTCTGAACTTCCTTCCAGAGTTGACCATTCCATTGTTGGATGACTTTCATTAGTTTCATTGACTTGAAACATGCTTCACTGGAGTTCAAATTTCCAGCCTCTGGAACCATGTAGAGTGGGTCTATTTTCTCCTTGACAATGGAAGCTAGCTCACATCATGAGCTGATCTTACCAATTCTCTGTTCTTTCAAGCATTCTGCATCATACATGGCTATTGTACTCTGCCCTAGTCACCTGCTACTCCTGTAACAGAAATACCACAAGTGAATGGCTTTAACAAACGGAACGTTATTCCTTCACAGCCTAAGAAGCTAGAAGTCCAAATTTGGGGTGCCAGCTCGAGGGGAAGGCTTTCTCTGTTGGCTCTGGAGGAAGATCCTTGTCCTCAAATCTTTCCTGGGACTAGGAGCTTCTCCGCTCAGGAATCCGGGTCCAAAGATCTAATCTGCTTCTGGCCTGCTGTCTTGGTGGTGTGAGGTCCTCTCAGTCTCTCTGCTAGCTTCTCTCTTATATGTATCAAAGAAGATTGACTCAAGACACAATCCAATCTTGTAGACTGAGTCCTGGTTAACATAAGTGCCAGCGGTCACAGCTCATTGACATCATAAAGGTAGTATTTACAACACATAGGAAAATCACATCAGATACAGAATAGTGGACAGTCACACAATACTGGGAAATCATGGCCTAGCCAAATTGATTCATGTGTTTTTGGGAGATGCAATTCGTCCATGACAGATACCAGCATAGTCAGTGTCCCTTTTAAAGTATGTCATTTAAAATTGGACAGCAAACCCTTGAGTTGCTCAGATATTGCAGAACAAGAGTGTTTCTACCTTTTCTTCAATCTAGACACTGTGTTATTTCTTGTAAGGCAATATAAATTCGAATTAGCTTTTTTTCCCTTTAAAGTTATATAACATGCAGCTCAATGGAAAACCTGACATATGTTTTACAAAAATATTGCTAAATTTTCTCTCACTCTTGTGCAGTAGATCTTTTGAATCCATGTTCATTAATGTATTTATTCCTGTTATAAAGGGGTTCTTTTATATTTCACCAAAAAGCAGAATGAAGTTTAACACTAGTGGATCTGATGGCTCCCTGTTGCTTATAGGATAATGCTGTAATGCCCTTGAATGATGTAGGAATTCTCTTATATCTTGACTTTTGACATAAATCTTTTTCATATCCTACACTTTAGCCACTCTAAACTAACAGCAGGCCACAAAACATATACTGTGCCATATCTTTGTATCATTACACATGCCATTTCTCTGCTTGGGATGTCCTTACTGCCTTTGTTATGGCTGGTGAACACCTACTCATCCTTCAAATTCCAGTTCAGATGTCAACTTCTCCATAAAGCCTTCCATGATTTCACCCCATAGCTCTCCCTAGCTTTATATGAAAGCACATAGTGCTGGGGCTTTCTTTTTTCCACATAGAATTAGAGCCAGATTTCTGTGCTAAGGAAAGCTATTTTCTTAAGCTTATGTATTTCCAGGAGTAATGACATCAACTACTATTTATTGAATAATTTCCTTTGTGCCAGTCAGAGTGCTAAGGATTTTACATGCGTTATCACTTTCTGACTTCCCAGTGAAGCATATCCCCTGTAGTAAATGCTGCTGGTGTCCCACAGCATCCCTCTGGCACAGACTTTTCATCCCTGTGCCCATATGACTTCTTACTGCAAGCATCTGGGACTCCTTGCTTGAGGGATCTCTCTGGCTGTGAGAGGATGTTCAGTTAGTATTTAGGGACAGGATCAAGATCCAGACAGTTAACATCCCTGGAACAGCTCTTGACCAATGATGGAAGGCAGCTGGTGGAGAGATGCCCAAGCTCCTTGTTCTCTGGGTGAAACACCTCTGGTGAAAGAATGGTCTACTCTGTCTCCCAGAGGTCCTCAGAGGGACTGAGTCCCAGTTGTCTACAGCAGTAGTTGCTCACTGATGCCCCTTGTATTGGCTTCTTTCTGTCCCTGTGTTACTTCTCTACAGTCTTACCAGTGCTTGCTGCTGTCACCTCTGCAATGCGCTACTTGCATTTCAGTGCTTCTCTCAGGATCTCTTTCTCAGACAACCTAGAATAAGGCATTCCCATTTAGCAGATGAACGTGAGCTGACATGGGTTCTATAACTTGTGCAGAGCCAGGATTCGATCTCAGGTTTGCTGAGAGCCCAACTGCATGTGTCTCCTGAGACCTGGGAGAACAAGGGATTTTAGTAATTTGGGTCTAAGAAGCACCTCTGAGGTGAAGCATTCACAGTTCTGAATCCTGACCAGACTACTGATTTCTGCCTTTATCTACCACTTGAAAATGAGCTTGCACAAGCCTCCGAAGGGCAGTAAACTGACACTGAATAATTGAATTCTGAACAAGCCAGACTAATGCAAATATCTGACAAACTGATTTAATTGCATTCACATACAATAAAGCTAAGCTCTAAAAGGTCAGCTAGAAAATGGGAAAGGACCCCTGGGAGCTTCCTGGGAGAGGCTGAGTTTAATACACATTCATCACATTTTATCATCTAATTAGTTCACACAATGCCAAACTCATAGATAGAGACCTAAACCAGTGTGCTGATTGATTATTTGCTTGGCATCTATTGTATCACCATAAGGCTGTCCCTGTCATGGGCAGGCAGAAGTTATTCAGTGGTCAGCAAAAATGGTTGTGAGTTTGGAGGAACTGCTTTCTTATAAGGGAACTGAGGCTCCAGATCCAGACACCAGTGCTGCCTTGAGAGGTTACTATTGAATGGTTTGCTACAAAGGTAGCCGTTGGAAACCACCTGTGTTCTGCTTTATCCCTTCTGTGGAATGAATATTTATGAATCATTTTAAACACAAAACCCTTTTAGGCTATAAAATATGTAACTCAGGTAATTAACTAGTATAGGCCTCTTGTGGAAATACCTGGGCAAGGAAACCATTCTGGAGAAGTTAATAGGAAGTCAATTGGACTCTGTCATTGTACTCCATTGAAAATGAAAGTGTAGCTGTCAGTCTAATGGTTTACATGATGCGTTGGGATCAGGTGAAATATTAGCTCTGTTTTTCTGTGTATGAGGATACTGAAACTGAGCTTGATCCGGAACTTGATGGGAGAGATTGTTGCCTCAGTGGTGATCAAAGTGATGTTTTAACCATTTTCTTTCTTGTTTAGAGCATAATTTCATAGTTATCTCTTTGAGCCTTAGTGTCTTCATCAATAAAACTGAAATGATACAGTGAGGTGAATTTAACTAGTTCTTTATTTAAATATAGACTGTTATTGCTATAGATGGAGTTGCAAAATTTTGATACTGTTGTATTATATTACACAAGAGATTTTTCTCAGCTCACCTTATAGGAGGTCTGACAATTAAGTTTGTAAACTCATCCTAGAAAAATTGCTACATTCCTCATTGCTGAACATCACTACCACTGATCACCTTTGAACTATTCCCCTTAGGAAGCTATACACTGATGCTAGTGCCTAGTCCACCCTTCAATGCAATTTTGAAACTCTTTTTCTAGAATAGTCATCAGAGCTGCCATCATATTACCCTTAATGTCCTGAATGTCATCAAAATGTCTTCCTTTCAATATTTCCTTTATCTTAGGGTAAAGAAAAATCTACTGGGGGCCAGATCAGGTGAGCAGGCAGGGTGTTCTACTACAGTTATTTGTTTACTGCCTAGAAACTCCTTCAAAGAACTATACAGTTAAGTCTGTGAACTTGCTGCCATGCACGGTGGCCATTCCAGAAACAGTTCCAAAATTGTTTTGAATGGTTGGCTTGGTGCTGGTATTGATTCATAGCTTCCCAAGGGGAGTGCTTTGAAGGTGACCATAGTGATATTCAATAATGATGTATATAGCCCTTGGAACAGTTAAATCCCTGGACTTAAATGGCAGACCTCGTATTTCTGTATTTTTCTTTCTCTTTACAGTCAAACTTATTTAAACATTTCTATAATCACCAACTCAACTTTGTCATCTTTCATTCACAACTCAGTCCCCTGATACAAAGCTTCAGTATCCACAAAGCCACTGATATTCTTCTCATCAAGGTCTTGAATTTCATGTCATTAAAACTAGTGTAAACTTATTATTATTATTATTTTATTTAATATGACTGAGTGAAAATGTACATTCTCATATAAATTTACATGCCCACCTATATGCAGCTTCCACTGCTCTCTCTGCCCGGTGACAGCACACTATTCCTCTCTGCTCCATACATGTCTCATCCTCCCAATAGTCTCCTTTCCCCTCCTCTCCACCCACTCTCCTTCCTCCAGCCAGAGGTCAGCAGGATGATATCCTATAGATGTATAGAACCATAAAATGCATCCAATCTATGGTCACTCTGCATTGCCAAGTCCAATCCATTCGTGTCTGAAGAGTGGACCTTCATTATGATTTATGGGCAAGGGCAGCATCAGAGCCAGGGACCATGCTCCCAGGGGAACCCTGAAACTGCTGGACATCAATTGCTGTCTTTTAGTGGAGATCTCAGGATACACCCCTTTTTATTTTTGTGTTGCCAGTGAGACTCAACTTAGTGAGCTCCATCGTGGCTATCACTGGTGGTGGCCGGGCACCATCTGGTTCTTCTGGTCCCAGGTCGATGTAGGCACCCACTCGTGTGCAGTGTAAACTTTTAAGACCTTACGTTACGTGAATTTTCGGTTCCATTATGTATCACTGACCATCTCCCTTTTGGATAAACAGGATGCCTTTACAAAATTGCTGTCTTTATTTTACTCTTACCATGTTAATGTCTACTTTTGTAGAAGCCTTTTTTCACTTGTCATCCCTGAGAGTTATCCAATGGATTTATCTTAGTTCATTTCTCTTCTACAAAATCTCCCTAGCTGCTTCCATCTGATTTTGTTGCTTAAATTGTTGTCAATATGCTGATGGCTCCTAAGTTTAGGGCTTTCTTCTGTCTTTTTATCTCTTGGATCAAGATCTTTTACAGCTTCATAATCTCTCTTTTGCATACATTCATTAGCTTTCTCAATTGTTTTCTGTTAGTCTCTAAGCTTGAACAACCTTTGTTTCCCGTATCACCCTACTGTCTCCTGCAATGCTTCCTGTTAAAATTGATGGAGTCTTTTCTAATATAAATCTAGACTTCCCAAAACCTTTTATAAATTAAGTATGATTTACTGTCTTCCCTGAAACCAGCTGACAACAGAAAGTAAAGAAAATTCTATCTTCAAAAAAACAGAGTTGCAGATCCAAACTATAATTTATGAAAATTATCTACTAAATATAGTAAACACTTGACTACAAGCCAGAAGATTGGCTATTCAGACCTACCCAGTGGTGCCTCAGTAGACGGGTCTGGCAATCTGCTTCTGAAAAGGTCTCAGCCTTGAAAACTCTTTGGGAGAATTCTGCTCTGTACATGTGGGTCATTATGAGTAAAATTGACTTGACAGCAACTAACTAACAAACAGTTAAATTTTTACTAAATCAAGGGAGGGTATCCAGAGAAGATGTATATCTTTACAGATGTCAGTCAGCATGTAGACTTCTGTAAATATGAGAGTAGCAAGTTGTATCTGCAAAGACTGAGAGTATAAATGGTTTGCAGATCCATCCATGAATCAATTTAAATGCCACATAGTAGGGGGAATGATTTTAGAAACTGTGCAGACACATCATATTAACAAGAAGTGAGATGTTGGCATAACAGAGAGAAGAAGAGATGGACAGATATAGAAGAGAGATAAATACTAACTTGCAAGATAAAGGCTTTGAAAATATAGTACTTTACAGCAAGCATAATGGAAGAATCTCCCTAATACACAATCATGGAGATAGCACCTAAAAGAGAGAGAGGAAATAGTGATAACAGGGAGTGTATGCATAGTTCTAGGATTTAGAAAACAGCACAATTGGTAAAAAAGTGTTATGAGGCCTGATATTCCTAAAAAAATACTGGGGAACATAGAAGATAGGCTTCACCAGGATGCATAAAATTAAATACAAAGACCAAAGAGTTGGAAAGGATTGGAGAGCAAAGGATATGTAGTATTTTTTATAATTGGAAACCCTGAGAAAGAGCAGGAAACAGACAGAACAACAATAAAAAAAAATCAATAATATAGAAAAGTAAGACTTCCTAGAATAAAGGAAAATTTCCACTTGCAAACTGCAAGGACACAACATAAACCAGGAAACATCGTTACCAAACACTGAAGACACATCCTGATGAAATTACTGGACATCAGGGATGGAGAAAATATTCTAAAGAACTTTCATCATGGAAGAAATCTCTAGTAACTGACAAAGAGTTGAGCTGTCAACTTTCCAGCATAAGATTTGACAGGTGTATTTTAGAAGCGTCCAAGTGGAAAGATGTGTAACCCGAGAATAATAAGTTTATCATCTTTTGATGATGAAAATCAAGGCTATTGTAACTCTCACTATAAAAAGAAGATTAAAAAGGAAAGCATATGAGAAATATCAACATATCCTGTAAAATAAAAGGAAAAGAGAGTTTTATAAACCTGAAAAAGGGAAACAAGATTTACAAAGTTCCTGTTTTTTTCACCCGAAATGCAAAATGCCTGTGCTCTATAAAACATGAGATTAAGAATGGCATAGTAAACCTTTAGATAAAGGAGAATCTTTATATACGACTGTGTTGCCTGCAATCAAGATATGAGATTCAAAAAGGCTTATAAGAGGTGTGGATGTGGGAAACCCCATATGTTGCTAGTAGAGATGGTACTGACACATGTGTTGAGAACAGAGCAGTGATAGTAAGTTGAGTTTACAGTTGCTGTGTTGTTGTTAGGTGCTGCCAAATTGGTTCCAATTCATAGCAACCTGATGTACAACAGAACAAAACACAGCCTGGTCCTATGCCATCTTGAGCCCATTGTTGCAGCCACTGTGTCAGTCCATCCTGTTGAGGATGTTCCTCTTTTATACTAACCCTGTACTCTATCAAGCATAATATCCTTCTTCAGGGACTGGTCCCTCCTGGTAAAGTGGCTAAAGTATGGAAGGCAAAGTCTTGCCAACCTTTCTTCTCAAGTGCATTCTGACTGTACTTCTTCCAAGAGAATTTAGATGCTACTCAAAAAAATCAGCAGTTTGAATCCACCAGGCACACCTTGACAACCCTGTGGGGCAGTTCTGTTCTCTCCTACAAGATTGCTAAAAGTTGGCAATGCTAAAAATTGACTTGATGGCAATGGTTTGGCATTTTTTGCTTCAAAGATAGATTTATTCATGCTTTTGTCTTCACTAACATCATAATTCAAAGGCATCAATTCTTTTTTGGTCTTCCTTATTCATTGTTCAGCTTTCGTGTACATATGAGGAGATTGAAAACACTATGGCTTGGGACAGGCGTAACTTAGTCCTTAAAGTGACATCTTTACTTTGTAACACTTTAAAGTTTTGTGCAAGGTAATGTCTCATTGCTTTCATGGGTATTGATTGTGGATCCAAGAAAAAGGAAATCTTTGACAACTTCAGTCTTGTCTCCATTTATCATGATATCGGTTGTTGGTCCAGTTGTGAGGATTTTTGTTTTCTTTATGTTGAGGTGTGATCCATACTGAAGGCTGTGGTCACAGGTGCCATAGGCCCCCAGATTCTCACTTCTGATGTTTTTTCCAAAGAAGTTATCCAACAGGTTCTTAAGGTGACAGCTCTGAGAATATTCATCAAAATATTGTTTGTGGGGATTTGAAGTCAATCACTGGGGGCATGGATAATTATGTGCACCATGAAATACTGTTCACAGTTAGAAACCACAGACTGAATACATCCAGAATAATGTTATGCTGAGAGTAAAAGCAAACCAATGAGGTCAACAGCCTGATGCCTTTTGTATGAATTAAGAACATATATGCATGAGACAACACTATGAGCTTTACAAGGACACACAGAAACAGAAGACTACCTATTCGACATATGAGAGTGGCTGTCAAAAGGAAGGAGAAAGTGAGGGAATGAAAATGAAAGGGAGTGAATGAATAAAATAAGAAAAAAAGATTGCTAGCTAGACAATGGAAGTGTATCATAAAATGAGGAATATGATTATTTTTGTAATTCAATTCTAATAAAAAATGAAAGACTTATCAGACACTAGAAGAAAAAAATAATGAAGATCTCAACTCCTAGACATAATCTTATAAAATATTTGAACTTCAAAGATAAAGAATCCTGCAGTAATCAAGCAGAATGGAAAAAAAAAAACACCTATGAAGTAAGAAAATTAAATTTTGCCTAAGATTATTTTTCTCTGCAACATTAATTGCCAAATGACAACAAAGCATAAATTAGTAGTGTTTGGTTGCTTTCTTGATTGCTTCTAGACTTATACATTTGTTACTCCAAATCTAGAATTAACTATTTCTACAAAGATCTAGGATTTCCTCAGTGGGTAAAGAAACTGCAGTCTGAGTCGAAGAGGTACATACTGCAAGTGCCCCTACCTCTCTGTCAGTTTGTCATAGTCTGGGGGCTTGTGTGTTGCTATAATGCTGGTGGCTATGCCACTGGTATTCAGGTTTGTTTGTTTGTTTGTTTGTTTTGGTACAAGTGGAAGAAATCGTGGTGGCTTGGTAGTTAAAGCACTATGGCTGCTAACTGAAGGGCTGACAATTCAAATCCACCAGGCACTCCTTGGAAACTCTATGGGGCAGTTGTACTCTGACCTATAGAGTCACTATGAGTCAGAATTGACTTGACAGCAATGATTTTTTTTTTTTTTTAATACACGTGGACCTTGCCAGATGGAATACACAGGAATCCAATTAACTGCATCTGTGAAGTGAGACAATGGAAAAGCTCAGTATCATCAGAACAAGGCCAGGAGCCTACTGTGGAACAGATCATTAATGGTTCATATACAACAATTGTTCATATGCAACACGTTCAAACAGAACATGAAGAAAATTAGAACAAGTCCACAAGAGCTGAAATGAAACCTTGAGCATATCCCACCTTGAGATTACAGACCATCTCAAGAGTAGATCTGCTGCATTGAACACTAATGACCAAAGACCAGATGAGTCTTGGAATGACATCAAAATCATTGTACATGAACAAAGCAAGAAGTCATTAGAAAGACAGAAAATAAAGAAAGGATTGCAGTGGATGTCAGAAGAGACTTGCTCTTGCAGGTTGAGTAGCTAAAGGAAAACAAAGAAATGATGAAGTAAAAGAACTAAAGATTTAAAAGGTCAGCTTGAGATGACAAGTACTGTGACGACATGTGCAAAGAGCTGGAGATAGAAAGCTGAAAGGAAGAACAGGCTCTGCATTTCTTGAGCTGAAAGAATTGAAGAAAAATTCAAGCCTCAAGTTGCAATAGTGAAAGATTCTGTGGAGAAAATATTAAACCACACAAAAAGCATCAAAAGAAGATGGAAGGAATACACAGAGTCACTATACCAAGAAGCATTGGTTGATGTTAAGCTATTTCAAGAGGTAGCATATGATCAGTAACCAATGGTGTCGAAGGAAGTAGTCCAAACTCCTCTGAAGGCATTGCCTAAAAGAAGTCTCCAGGAATTGATGGAGTATTCATTATGATGTTTCAACAAACAGATGCAGTGCTGTAAGTGCCCACTTGTCTATGCAAAGGAATTTGGAAAACTAGAAGAGATCCACATTTATGCCTATTTTCAAGAAAGGTGATCCAACCGAATGTGAAAATCATCAAACAATATCACATGCAAGTAAAATTTCAAAAGCAGCTGCAGCAGTGTATCAACAGGGAGCACTCAGAAATTCAAGGCAGATTCAGAGGATATGGTACCAAGGATACCAATGCTGATGTCAGATGGATTAGGCTGAAAGGAGTGAATACCAGACGATGTTTACTTGTGTCTTATTGACTATGCAAAGGCATTTGACAGGGTGGGTTATAATAAATTATGGGTACCATTGTGAAGAAGGGGAATTCTAGAATACTTATCTGTGCTCATGAGGAACAGCAGACAAGTCAAGAGGCAGTTGTTCAGACAGAACAAGGGACTATTGAGTGGTTTGAAGTCAGGAAAAGTGTGTGTCAGAGTTGTATCCTTTCACCATAGCTATTCAGTCTTTAAGTTGAGCAAACAATCCAAGAAACTGAACTATACGAAGAAAAATGGGGCATCAGGGCTGGAGGAAGATTCCTTAACAACCTGTGTTTTTCAGAGGATACTGTCTTCCTTGCTGAAAGTGAACAGGACTTCAAATACTTACTGAGGAAGATCAAAGATCACAGCCTTCGGTGTAGACTGCACCTTAATATCAAGAAAACAAAAATCCTCACTACTGGATCAGTAAGCAACATCATGATAAACGGAAAAACCGTCAAGGTTGTCAAGGATTTTGTTGTTCTTGGATCCACAGTCAGCATCCATGGTAGCAGTAGTCAAGATATTGAATGATGCATTGTACTGGACAAATCTGATGCAAAAGGCCTCTTTGAAAAGTGTTCAAAAGTAAAGATGTACATGCAAAAGTTGGCCCATAAGTAAGGAAGACGGAAGAAGAATTTATGCCTCTGAATTGTGGGGTTGGAGAACATTGAGTATACCGTGGACTGCCAAAGGAATGAACAAATCTGTGTTGGAAGAAGTACAACCACGATGCTTCTTAGAAGCAAGGATGATGAGATGACATCTTAAGTGCTTTGGACATGTTGTCAGGAGGGATCAGTCCCTGGAGAGGGTCAGTGCAAATGAAGAAGTCCCTCAGCAAGATGGATTGACACAGTTGCTACAACAATGGGCTCCAGTACAGTGCTGACTGTGAACCTAGCACAGGAATGGGCCATGTTTTGTACTGTGATACACAGGGTCTCTATGAGCTGGAACCAACTCAATAGCACTTAACAACAACAGCAGTGTTGCTGAGTTGGCTGTTATTTCCAAGACTCTTCTTCAATGGCTAGAGAGCTAAGACATGTAGTCTTTAGGGTAAAATGTATAGAGTGTCTAGCAGACTCAAGATTAGGCCTCTAGGAATTTTGTCTGATCTCATCAATCTCATGTCTGTATCTCCTTTCAATCAAGCTCCCTCAATAACACTGATGTAATTATAAATTTGATTTGTTGTTATGTTGGAATAATAGCACCAATATTTTTATCTGCAGTGTTATTATTGAAAATTGTTTAAGCTGTTGTTTTTTATTCTTTCACACTTAGGATGGTTAAAAATGAAAATATTTGACAAATCTAAGCATATATTCAAAAATAAAAGAAAAAGAACCAAAAGAAAACACAAAAAAAGCATTATAAACCACCTGAAAGTTGCAAGTATGTTTTGCAGAATTTTTGATTTGTTCACGCAAAATGCTTTGGAAACAAAAGCAATGGGAACAGAATTGTTAGACATGTACAGGCAGATGATCATGTTTCAGAGTCATTTGGAATGCTTGTCATACTGACTTATTATAAACCCACAATTATACTGTAGCATATTGTTATACCTCGGCAACATATTATTTTATGATATTATATGTTAACATGTATATGTTAAAATTCAGTAAACCTTACTATTTAAAATGATTAGATATGGTGGAGAAATTAAAAATTAAAAAGACTTCTTTGAATTGATCTTGTATTGTAGACTTGTTTTTTAAAAACAAGACCAATTAACATCTACTCAGTTCTGACTCACAGCAACCCCATGTGTATAAGAGTAGAACTGTGCTCCATTTTCAAAGGATTTTCAAAGGCCAATTGTTTGGAAGAAGATCACCAGGCCTTTCCTCTGAGGTGCCTGTGGTAGACTCTGGCCTCTGGCTTTTTGGGTAACAGATGAACACACTGACAGTGTGCACCACCCAGAGAGTCCTTGAGAACCACGAAACTATTTTACAAAATTACAAAACAAACTAAAGAAGTTTCAGTCTCCAGACTCCCAAAGTAAATCTAAATAAACTTAATTATATACTCAGTTGGTGACCTAACCACACCCAAAGGAAATATTCTAAATGATGCTGAAACACAGTAATTGGACTGTACATCCTTAATGAATTTTGTTCCCATTGTACTTGTTCTCAGTGCATTTTAGGTGAAACCTCATAAAACTTACCATTAACACACAATTATGTTACAGCAAATTACCCACAATTTAATTTAACATAATCCAGCATATAGTAACCTACAGTACTATATGAGCATATGTTAAATTAGCACAATTTAATATATGTATATTTAAAATATATGCTAATTATGTAGATTTATTAGTTAGGTTAAATGTATAGGTATGTAAATATATATTTATTTATGCATATATACATAGACATACATCTGTATAAAAGCCAAGCCAAGTGCCGTTGAGTCGGATATGTGTACACAAATATGTATATTTTAATCTCCCATTTTTAAAGATAAATGATAGCACAGTCTACACAGATTTCTTTAGTTTGCTTTTTCACATGATAAATGAGGACTAAATTAAATTCACGAACTCATCCTAGAAAAAGTGCTACATACCTCATTGCTGAGTATCCCTACAGTCACTGTTGACATACTTCCCTCGGGAAGGTAGTCACTGAAGCTAGCACCTAGTTCACCCTTCAGAGCAATTTTGAATGGAACTCTTTTTCTGGATTGGCTGTAAGAGCCATCATCATACTACCCTGGGTGTCCTGAATGTCATCAAAATGTCTTCCTGTCAATGTTTCCTTTATCTTGAGGTAAAGAAAAAAAGTCACTGGGGGCTTGATCATGTTGGTAAGGAAGGTAATTCTAATGGTTATTTCTTTACTGTTTAAAAACTCCCTCACAGACAACTATGCAATTAAGTTCATGAACTCAACCATCTTGCCACCGTGAGCAATGGCCATTCCAGAAAGAGTTCCAAAATTGCTTCGAAGCATGGGCTAGGTGCTGGTGCCAGTGCACAGCTTCCCAAGGGGAGTACTTCAAAGGTGACCATAGTGACATTCATCAGTAAGGTCTGTAGCACTTAGAACAATGAAGTTCATGGACTTAATTGTCGGATCTTGTATCCTGGAGCCCACTCCATGCACTCAGTTTTGAAGGAAAAAAGGTTGTAATTCAAAAAGTAAAATTCCCATTCACTTTAGAAAATAATAGACAATTTCCTGATGTGCAAGATCTTGGAAGTATTTTACTAAAACAAATCAACAAACAGTAAACTCCACAAAGAATTGATGCATTTAATTTATAGATGAATTAATCTTAGAAAGTGAAATTTGGGGCCTAATAAGCCTCGCAGAAAGTAATGATACCAGCTGAACACAGAACCAAAACACATAATTGTTCTCAATGAGCAGAAGGCAAATGTGAATAAGTCTTGACATGTATTTATGATAAAACAGTAACATATTAAAAATAAGAAATCGGCTTTAAAGATTTCATAAGGCAAGCAGCAAAACCAAAGTGTTAATTTTCTCATCTGCTGTTGAGTTGACTTCATTCACAGTGACCTCCGTGTACAATGGAACAAAGTGTCTCTCGGTGCTGTGCCGTCCTTGTGATCAGCAACAGCGTGCTCAAGTCTGTCATTGCAGCTATTATGCCAGTGCTTCTCACCAGGGGTCTCCCTCCCCTTCACTGGCTCTTTGTTTCACCAAACATGATGTCCTCCCCTAGTGATTAATCTTGCCTCCCAAAGCATCCAAAGCAAGCAACTCAGACAATGTTCTGTTGTGATTTCTGTGTTTATCACTGACTATATTTGGAAGTAGATCACTAGGCCCTTTTTTTCGGTCTGTCCTAATCTGGAACCTCTCCTGAAACCTGCCCACCATGTTACCTTGCTGATTTGAAATACTGGTGGCATAGCTTCTAGTGTCATGATAATATGCAAGTCACTGTAGGGTCGCTCTGAGTCAGAATCGACTCAGCGGCAGTGGGTTTGGTTTTGTTTTTTTATAGCATGACAGGAAACCCTGGTGGTATAGTGTTTAAGAGCTACAGCTGCTAAGTGAAAGGTTGTCACTTCAGATCCACCAGGCGCTCTTTGGAAGCTCTATAGGGCCGTTCTTCTGTGTCCTATAGGGTAGCTAGGAGTCAGAGTTGACTTGACAGCAGTGGGTTTGGCTTTTTGGTTTTCATAGTGAAAACTGACAGAGAGGTGGTGGTTTCCTCTGTGTGTATAGTGTGTACTTGATTTTACTAACTGAAGAAATTGTTGTTGTTCAGTGCTCTTGAGTTGATTATAACTCATGACCGCAGGTGACAGAGCAGAACTGCTCCATGGGATCTTCTAGGCTGCCATCTTTATGGAAGCAAATTGTCAGGTCTTTTTTCCCATGTAGTCACTGTGTAGGTTCAAACCAGTAACCTTTTAGTTAGCAGCTGAGGGTTTCACTGTTGCTCCTAAACTGAAAAACATAGCTATTCAATTTTTAAAAATGGAAACATGAGCATACTTTCGAAGTCACTAAAGAAAGGTGGGCCACAGAGAGGATCCTGGGGGAGATTTGGCAGACTGAAGTGAAGCAACAACCATCTGCACCTCACAACAATCTGCTCTCGCAACTTGTTGGCTGGAGGCAGTGGCAGCATCTGCAGCTGCTCCTGTTTCTCCAGTTCCTGGGCCACATGTGTGTTTTTAGTCCACAACAGAGTGCTTCCTTCATCCTTCTGCAGCACGTGCACACAACTAAGGTTCCAGGCCACAAGAACAGACATGGTTGCAGCCTGTCCTTGTAAGCTCCAGCTCATACTTGTGGCTTGTTCTTGTTCTTTGTGAACTTCAAGGTCCAGCATAAGATGCAAAGACCATGAGCTTATGGACACCACTTAACTCTTCCCAGTTGTATAAGGTCAAATACTTACAACAAATTCACATATATTCACATGTATGTCTATTTGAATATATATGTTGTCGTCACATGCCATCCAGCTGATTCCAACTCATAGCGACTCTATAGTGACAGATTGGAATTGCCGCATAAGGTTTCCTAGGCTGTAATCTGTGTGGAGGTGGAAAGCTTCCTGTACAGAATATGAAGCAGCGACAGTACTGCTTCTCACTCCTGCCTGATGGACTGGGGCTGCGGGAGGAGACTAATTGTCCCTGAAACCTCTGACTGGCAAATGAATGATCCGGTGCCAACAAGGCAAAATTTCCTGGCTGGATTATCAATAGCATTGAAATCCCTTTGGGCTATAATTGTCCTTGGTCAGTGCTATCCAAAGCATTATTCAGATTTGTTGTTTTCCAGTTTCTAGATGGGGCTTAGCACTTGGGATCGTCTCTTCTACCAATGCTTTGGGGCCTGTGGAAGAAGTCAGCATCTAATGACTTGTTACCAGAAGACACAGTGCCAGAGTATAACCCTATTCCATAAAGCCTGCTCCTTTACAGGTAGAAATGTTTGGAGCAATTGTCTTAGATCCTGAATAATATTAATAATGAACAGTCTCCATCAAATTGATTCCAGCTCATGTATTTCAGGGTAGAATTGTACTCCATGGAGTTTTCAATAGTTGTGATCTTTCAGAAGTTGATCACCAGGCCTTTCTTTTTAGGCACTGCTGAGTGGAACTGAACTGCCAGCCTTTCCATTAGTAGCCAAGTGTTTAACACTTGCATCATCCAGGGATTCCAGATCCTGAGTAACAGAGCATAAATATTCTTTTTTGTCTTGATTCTTAATCACTGTAATGTAATGATAAAAACCATATTTTCAGTTATACACACAGAATCTGCTATCAGAAAGACCCCAATTCAAATCTCAGCTTTGCCTCTTCAAATTGTGTAATATTGTGTCGTTTACTTAACTCTTTTGAACTGTTTTCTCATGTATAAAACTGGGATAATTATATGTATACTGTTGTCAGGACTAAATGAATCAACTCAAATTGGATGCTTAGAAGCATGGCTGGTACAAAGTAAATGCTTGTACGTTCGGTGATTATTCATCAGAAGTCACAATGTTCATGATATGAAGGTAAGAAGGCATGGTATCTGTCCTAAGAAAATGAAAGCCAATGTGACAAATGCTGTAATATAGAAAGGTGGAGAATTTACCTGAAGACTTGAGTGGTCAGTTGGTCTCTGGGCATTGAGTACCAGGATGGAGGTTAAGTTCAAGTCTTCCCATGCGTCTTCTCATTGTTTTTGGATTAGCCACTTCCTAGCATATACTCTTCCTAGGGTAGGTCATGTAAGTGAAAGAGGGTTAAGTGGAAATATGTGATATCTCTTCAGGCTTTGGCTTGGGACTCGCACACACCACCTATGGAGTAAAACAAGTCTCATGGTTCGTAGAACCTAAAATATACTGTGCTTCAAAAGGTTGGGGGAGTGAATCTATGCCGGACAATAATCCAGTCTGTTACAGAAACACAGTAGAACTCTTGAGCTTGCTCATAGTTCAAGCAAATAGGAACTCCTTAGCTGCTTATTTTTTGGCAAGTCATTTCTCTGAATGGTGATAATGCCTCTTACAGGCTTGTCTTGAAAGTAATGGGTGCAGAAAGGCGCTGTAACAGCCAAAGCCCCTGACTTACTCTCCATAGTAGTTAGCAAATCCAAGTTGTCTGTGAGGCCTCAACCTAAGCTTCCTACTTAAAATCAAAAAACCAAACCCACTGCTAGGGAGTTGATTCAGACTCATAGTGACCCTATAAGACGGTTTACAAGGAGTACCTGGCGGATTTGAGCTGCCAATCGTATGAATAGCAGCTATAGCTGTTAACCAGTCCCCCACCAAGGTTTCCAAGGGCTTTCTACTTAGACATTACTTTTTGATGGCTCTGCCCAAGGTACAACCTAACGCTGCCCTGTTAGGTACTGAGAGGGCAGATTGCACTACTGCTGCTGACTCAAAAGTCCTCGTATGCCAAAAAGATGTCAGGATTGGGGTGCATGCCCTAAAACTGAACTGTGGCTGTCTTCCAGCACTTCACATTTTGACTCCTTCTGGTTTTTAACCTGGTCCCTACTGCAATGGAGAAACTCTGAAACTTGATGCTTTTCTTAGGAAGCATCCCAGGAAGTTAGTCCACTGTGAGCCTTAATCCCCAAAACTCACTGTCACTGAGTCAGTTCTGCCTCAAAGCAACCCTATAGAACAGACTATAACTACCCCATAGAGTTTTCAAGGAGTGCCTGGCAAACTCAAACAATCGACCTTCTGGTTTGCAGCTGTTTTAGTCAGCTAGGGCTGCTCTAACAGAAATACCACAGAGTGGATGGCTTTAACAAAGAAAGATTTATTCTTACACAGTCTGGTAGGTTGCAAGTCCATATTCAGGGTGTCCGCTCCAGGGAAAGACTTTCCCCTTGACGGCTCTGGAGGAAAGTCCGGTATTGCATCAGTCATTGTCCAGGGAGTGTCCTAACGCAAGAACCTCTGGTCTGAACGACACGCTCTGCTCCCGGTGCTGCTTGCTTGATGGTAGCGAGGTTCTCAAGTTGTCCTTGGTTCTTTTTCCTTTTATTCCTTGCAAGCTAAAAGCATTAAGGGTGGGGCAAGCCATACTCCAGGGAAACTTCCCCCATAGCAGGAATTCACAGCCCCACCCTAATCCTTTAACATACAGGTTAGCAAAACCACACAATGGAGGACAGTCCCAAGATACTGGGAACCATATCCCAGCCACGTGGCTGCACACATTTTTGGGGGGACACAATTCAAACCATGACATCCTACCCTTTGACAACCCCAAAATCACATCACAAAAACATTTAACACATTCATCTCACCATAGCAAAATTATGTCCATCCATATAACAGAAGTCTTAAATCAGCTCCAAGTCCAAAATACAAAAACTCTTCTACATCTGTGAAACTTAGAAGGCATTAACAGGCAAGTCAACAGAACACATTACATTAGCCCTCAAAGCTTTGGAAATACTCTTACATTTTCTGAGACATTCTACACAACAGCAGTGCTCTCCAGACTCTAGGTATCGGCCACACTCTCAGGTTTCTGAGTGGAGACCTCCAGCCCCGTGCTACAACTTTGCCTTCAAGGCCCACTTGGACAGAAACTCTGTCCCATTGGCTTTAGGAGCACCCTAAGCCCAACTGAGTGGCAATTCCACCCTTACGAACACAGCACGCCATGGTTCCACCCTTTCAAACCCCTGAGGTCATGGCCATACCTCTTGAGACTGAGGCAGCTCAGCTTCTCACGCTATCTGCCTCTTCAGCTTCAGCTTCCTATGGCCGCATGGCCCGGGCCTCAGGCCCACATCTGCCCTGCCGGGCAAGTGTTCCAAAGCTCTGTAGCTCCACTGGTTTAAGTGCCCGGAGGCACCCCACTCTTGCTGGAAAGCGTCCTGCCCAAAGGCACTCAACTCTCTCACTCCGTGGGTCAGCAAGGCCAGCTCACCGATTCAAGTGCCCAGAGGCACCCCGTTCCGCGAGGAAAACTCTGCGCAGGCACTGACCTCTCTCGCTCCACGGGTCGGCTCCAGCGCTGCCTCTGGTTCTGCTGCTGCCGCTGCTGCTGCTGCCAGTCCTCCGTTGTTTCTCACCATCTGCGCCTTCTTCGTTCCTTCTGAATCTTCTATCCATTTGCAGTTTCAAAGTGGCTTCCACATTTTAGGTATTTGCTAGAGCAGCACCCCACTCCCACAGTACCAATTCTGTTTTAGTCAGCTAGGGCTGCTCTAACAGAAATACCACAGAGTGGATGGCTTTAACAAAGAAAGATTTATTCTTACACAGTCCGGTAGGTTGCAAGTCCATATTCAGGGTGTCCGCTCCAGGGAAAGACTTTCCCCTTGACGGCTCTGGAGGAAAGTCCGGTATTGCATCAGTCATTGTCCAGGGAGTGTCCAGGGAGTGTCCTAACGCAAGAACCTCTGGTCTGAACTACACGCTCTGCTCCCGGTGCTGCTTGCTTGATGGTAGCGAGGTTCTCAAGTTGTCCTTGGTTCTTTTTCCTTTTATTCCTTGCAACCTAAAAGCATTAAGGGTGGGGCAAGCCATATTCCAGGGAAACTTCCCCCATAGCAGGAATTCACAGCCCCACCCTAATCCTTTAACATACAGGTTAGCAAAACCACACAATGGAGGACAGTCCCAAGATACTAGGAACCATATCCCAGCCACGTGGCTGCACACATTTTTGGGGGGACACAATTCAAACCATGACAGCAGCCATAGCACTTAACCACTAAGCCACCAGGGTTTCTAAGTGAACCTTAAAGGCCAATTATCATTGTACAGATTCAGGTCCTGCAGACACCCCTCAGCCCCACTGTCGCAGTAGACAGGTGAATTACTTGAATATACACAGGAGTGGATCTGGGATGGATATCAGGAGGCCTGGCTTTCACGGCTGGCCTTGTCCCTCTTCCTTCTGTTTCCTCATCTGTAAAGTGGAGATAGTAATAACTGCCCTACTTTTTCACATGGTGTTATAAAGACAAAATGATAAAAACATATTGCAAAATAAGAAATGCTATTCCAATGCAAAATGATTGTCGATTCTTTGATTTCTCTTTAATAATAACCCCTGCCATTTGTATGGAGCGTCTCAATTTTCAAGGCCCTCCCACTTGCATTATCTCATTTGGTTCTAAATTTTTCAGGGGAGGAAACAGAGGGTCAGAGCACTTATGTCACTTGCCTAGGGCCATCCAGTGATAACGGAAGTAGGAGAGTGGCTAGTTTTCCCAGTGCTAGCCCTGTGCTCCTTCCATGCTGATCTGTTGCTTCAGCTTCCCTGTCGAAGTTCTGGAAGCCTAGCTGGTACAGTGTCTGTGAGGCCACTGCCACTGGTGGCCTGAAGATAGGCAAGGGTATGAAAAGCTTCCTCTTGGGAATACGAGCCCAGAGATAAGAGAGTAGTGCTGGAGCCTCTCCAGGAGTGGGCAATCAATGAAGGGCTTTGTTGTCCAAGCCCCCGGGTCGTTGACAGGCATTGGTTCCTTCTCATTCCACCAGTTCCTTCTTAGGAAAATTGGGTACCACATCAGATGTCCAACAGAGATTTCTTGAATTTCTTACAACAATGGGGTAAAATCTCCTAGGGCATAGAAATATCCACTTGCTTTAAATGGAAGGCAACTCAGAGATCTTTCTATTCCAAAATGTTTATTATATGGTTAGAAAAATAGATGATACAGAGGAATACACGCTTGCATATGGTTATGGTCTGGGGTATTTGTAGACCTGAGGGCCCATTCTCAGCTCTTCGCCTTACTGACTGAGGAGTCAGGATGGTAGGGGAGGATTTCAGTTGCTGATGAGTCAATTCTGACTCCTGGTGACACCAACTGTTTCAGGCTAAAACTGTACCCCATAAGGCTTCCATGGCTATGGTCTTTCAGGAGTAGACCAACTAAGCCTTTCTTTTGAAGTACCCCTTGGTAGGCTTGAACAGCCAACCTTCTGGTCAGCAATTGAACCCTTAACCTTTTTCACTACCCAAGGATCTACAGGGGAGGATGAAATGAGATCAATGTATTTAAAGTACTGAGCACACAATGGACCTGAAATTGTAATACAGTCTGAATCACTGGGCTCAGTTGTAAACCACTGAACTAACTCACTTTAGCTACTTCAAGCAGAAAAGAGATTTTTAGAATACGATATCGGGTAGCTCCTTTACAGAATCTCCAGGGGGTTGGGTCATGCTTGAAGCCTTCGCCTTGCAAAACAAAGTTCATCCACACTGTGGGACTGCTCTAGAGAAGCATACTGCTGCGTCTGCCAAGTACAGGCAATGCAGATGCTAACAGCCTCTCTCATTCCTCATTCAGAGAGGTGGGCAGACCTCTAGATAGTCTTGTTAGAACATGGTGTCCATTCGGCACCGGTTCCTCATGTTGCTCCCATCGAAACTAAAATCTCATGTGAGCATTCATGGTTGGCAGAGCTAAGTACTTGACTGTGCTCTTGGTTGCAAGGGAGTCTGGGAAACTTAGTTCTAGGCTTCTGGTTAGGAAGGAGGTGCTCATATCCTGAAATATCCTGAACAAAGGAATGATTTTTCAAAAGGTAGTGGAGAGTTTAAGAAATATGTATGGAAATTCTCTCTGTTTCCCGCTTTAACTGTCCTTTATGTGCACATGAACCGTAGTAGATTCTAGGTTAACATGCAGGACTCCAGAATTATGCACACTTTCCTTATATCACACGGTTCCATTCAGCTTGACCTCTGTTCATCTAAGACATCTATTGCTTTGTGTCTTTCCAGTGATCACTTCGCATTTTCACTGCTGTCACACCACTGTGGCTAACCAAGCATTGCATTGTGTGCCTTTTTCCGTGTCATTAATTTTTCTTGCAACATGATTTTTAATAACTACATAGCATCCCAGAAACTCTGGTGGCACAGTGGTGAAGTGCTACCGCTGCTAACCAAAAGGTCAGCAGTTCAAATCTCCCAAGAACTCCATGGAAACACTATGGGGCAGTTCTTCTGTGTCCTGTAGGGTCACTATAAGTCAGCATAGACTCAACAACAGTGGGCTTGGTTTGGTTTGGTTCATACAGCATTCCAGAGTATGGAATCACCAGCATTTATTGAACCAATACTGAATTGTATGCTTAGGTTGTTGCTTATTTTTTCCCTTCATATTACAAATGATGCCACAATGGATATCCTTGTGCATAAATCTCTTGCATATTTCTGATTATTTAATTTTCTACAAGTGGAAGTATTAGGTTAGATGATTTTCTTTTAAAGTTCTTCACAGATATTGCCAAATCAGGCTCTAGAAATGTAGTATAAAGTTTTACGAGGTCTGACAATTAGGGCCACAAACTTCATTGTCCTGAGTGCTATGTACCTCACTGCTGAATATCACTATGGTCACCTTTGAAGTACTCCCCTAGGAAAGCTATGCGCCAATTCCAGCACCTAGTCCACCCTTCAAAGCAATTGTGGAACTCTTTCTGGAATGGCCATTGTGTGTGGTGGCAAGGTGGCAAGTTCATGAACTTAATTGTATAGTTGTCTGTGGAGGAATTTTTAGTCAGTAAACAAATAGCTGTGTAGGAACACCCTGCCTACTCACCTGATTTGGCTTCCAGTGACTTTTCTTTACCCAAAGATAAAGAAAATATTGAAAGGAAGACATTTTGATGACATTCAGTACATCAAGGGTAATATGACCACAGCTCTGATGGCCATTCCCTCCTTGCCTCCCTCCCTCCCTCCCTTATTTTCTTCATTCCTTTCCTTTTCAATTGTTGTTCTGCTTAGAAAGCTGTTCCTTTTCCAAAGATCAGAAAAAAGAATACATACAGTTATGTGTGTTTTTGTTTGCTTAACAATATATCCTAGAGATTATTCTGTAGCAATACATAGAGGTCTTTCTCACAACAGTATAATACTTCATTGTATGTGGATGTGCCATCACTCTCAGCCCCCAATTCTGTAGAATTTGGGTCCTTTCCAGTATTTTGCTATTCCAAATGGCGCTGCAGTAAATAGCTCTGCATATATAACATTTTGTATTTTTGTCTGTGTGTCTTTGAGATATATTCCTGGAAGGGAAATTGGTGAATTGAAGAGTAAATTCATATATAATTTTGGTTCTTTTTTCCACCATCTAGTTTTCACTTCTCAAATCATTTTTCTTTTCTTTCTTTTTTTTTATTATGACTGAGTGAATTTTTAAAAATTCTAAATCTGATTCTTCAGCTCTCTTTTCAAATTTATCTTTAATCCAATTGTTTCATTGCTGCATTTTTCTAATTATGATTTGTGTAATTCCTTCTGGTTTTTATTTTTTTCCTGGGACAAAAAAAAATTTCCTGCTAACTTTTTTTAAATTATATTTTTTCTTCCATTCTTTCTCTTCTCTTATCTAGGATGTCTGTTAAAAAAGGAAAAAGCCTCGAACCAACATCTTTCTCCATTTAAAACTCCTTCTCTTCTAACCTGTCTTAGTAATGTAGTGCTGCTGAGATAGAAAATACCACAAGTGGATGGCTTTAGCAAAGAGACAGTTATTTTCTCACAGTCTAGTAGGCTGGAAATCCAATTTCAGGGTGTCAGTTCCAGGGGGAAGGCTTTGTCTCTGTGTTGGCTCTGGAGGACGGTCCTTCTCATCGCTTTTGCTCTGGATTAGGAGCTTCTCACTGCAGGGATCCTGTGTCCAAGGGATGTGCTCTGCTCCCAGCACTGCTTTCTTCATGGTATGAGGTACCCCGTCTCTGCTCATTTTCCTTTCCATTTTATCTCTTGAGAGATGAAAGATGGTGAAGACCACACCCCAGGGAAACTACTTTTGTGATAGATTGTGGATTGACCTGAGTAAGGCTATTATAATTGCATACTAATCCTCTTTAATATAAAATTGCAATCACAAAATGGAGGCTAACCACACAATACTTGGAGTCATGGGCCAGCAAAATTGATGTGCACGTTTTTGGGGAGACACAATTCGATCAATGACATAACTCTTCCAAAAGTTCCTTCAAACGCTGTTATAACTATGTTAGATGGCATGTGATGGGTAATGTTCATCAGAGACAAATAATGTTTTAACAGGGTGAGAAAATGTATTAGATTGAATAACAGGAATATGAAAAGATATTTGGTAAGAGATTTCGTAAAGGGTAAATGTACTTGAGAGCATTTTGTACATAGTATTTTGTTATTAAAAAAAGAATGCTTTGAATCAGTAGAGCTAGATGGACAGAATTTGCTGGCAAAAAGAATGTGCCTCAGTCAGCATGACACATAGACTTGCGGACATGATGAAGAGCAAGACACTATATATTTTTATTATTCTGGTGGCCACAAAAGGGAAGAAAAAACTGGGGAGGGATTTGTAAGATGTTTGTGCTAGGTGATAACCGAAGTCGTATGGGGAAGGTTTGAATATAAATAAAAGGGCATGCATGAAGCCTGTGAGCTGGGGTAAAGTGCTTGTTTTTTTGTTTCTCCCACTGGCTCAAAGATGTAAATATTTTTAGAAAACAGATAAACATACTGGGAAAAAACTTACATAACACTGTATTGTAGAATTACATCACTCATTGTAGCTGAGTCGATTCTGACTCACAGCAACAGTACAGGGGCTGTCGCATCAGGTCTCCAAGTAGAACCATCCCATTGGGTCTCCAAGGCTGTAAATCTTTATGGAAACAGATTATCACACCTGTCTCCCATGAAACAGCAGTTGGATTAAAAACCACTGACCTTTGGTTAGCAGGTAAGCATTTAACAACCGAGCCACCGGGTATTCCTGATCATTACACGAAAGACTAAAATCCTAAAATAAAACAAAAACTTATAGATTTATCTCCAAAAAAACAGAAATTTCTATACATCAAAAACTGCATTAAGTAAAATTAAAAACAAACATTAGTCTGGGAAAACACGTATGAAAAAGAGTTAACCTCCTTTATATGTAAAGAGCTTCCAGTAGGAAAAAGGCAAAGATTCTAACAGAAAATGAGTGTAAGACACGAACAAATGATAACATGGAAATACTAACAGAAAATAAACATGAAAAGCTTTGCTTGACTAGGATTGAACTAGGTGGAAAGTTAATGAGATGACATAACATCAGGCTTAAAATAGCACAGTACAGAACTTGCCTGATTAAAGATTTGTACAAAAATTAAATAATAAGTAAATAAATAGTGGTTAGTTGGCAGTTTTTCTCTTTTTTCTTATATGAATTTTATACAACAAACATTAATTTCTTTTGAAGTAGAAACACAAGTTATTTATGAACTATGTATTTTTTAAATTATAATATCCAGTGCTGGCATGCTTATGTGGATATTCTCATGTCCTTATGGTGGGGGTATAAAGAAGTTCATTATTTCCAGGAAGCTATTTGGTAGGAGAGAAACCTTCAAAATGCGTATACTCTTCAAATTGACCATTCTGCTTTGTGAAATTTATTTTAAAAGATATGAAAGGCATAAGATAATGGCAACAAAAATATTCACTACAATGCTGATTACTATAATTTAAAATTACATGTTTATTAAGGGAACTTAACACATGATTTAATATCTAATAAAGTACTTTATTTTACTTAATACAGTAATTGCATGAACTTAAATGTTCAAGAAGAGAGGACTGATAGTCTAGTAGTCAGCACTGTTCTGGAGGATGCTATATGGAGTATCTAACAAAAGTGAGTTGCACTCAAATGAATTTGAGAAACATTGTGTTAGAAGATGTAAAATATATATTTTTTCAATTGCAGGATTTTCAGGCCCTTTAATTGCTAATGTATATATGATGATTCAAGTAGGCAGTATTTTCTGAACTTATTTAACCATGGATTGAATTTTTTCTCAGTGTCTCTATCAGACTCTGCTAAAATATGTTCCCAGAACATTGGTTTTTAAAAAGCTGCTATATAGCGTAATTCAAATGGTATGGTAGAAGAGAATTTCCTGACATGCAAAGAAGTACACAAATCACAAAATGATGAGAACAGGATGCAGATGAATATGCATAACTTGACCCCTTGGTATTAGACTTATGAATGCATTGAAAAGAAATTGTTCTTACCCCTCCAAAAAAGAAATTTATAGCAAAATATTCAAAATTATATGTTTGGATAATGGAAAGTAGGTAATTTTTATTTTTCCTTTTTGATTGTACACATTTAAAAAGAATTCCCAATGAACTACATTACTATTGAAATAAGGGAAATGATAGAAGTTATAAAAATGAAGTGGAAGAATATGCAATGTATTGTTCACAGTGTGGTGTTCTATGGGAAAAAGATTACAAAGCATTCGGTTCATTATAATTTCTTTGTAAAATACTTGCATATATAGGTAGCTTTTCAGAGAAAAAGAAAATGCAACAAGATATTAACACTTATTATTTTTGGCTTGTGGAATTGCAGGTAGTTTTATGTGCTTTTGGAGGGGAAGAGATTTAAAATTCTTTTGACGATGAATATTTTGTGTTTTGGGTTAAATATGTATACAAATACATGTTATTGAAACATGAAAATTCACAGGGAGGAAACACATCTCTTTCTTGTTGGTCTTTTACCCCTCAGAATGGGGCTTGAGCCTCTGGATCTTTTAGGAGTGAATCTCCAAAGTAGGATGCATACATCTAGAGAGATTGCAAAACAGTGTATTGGGTGAAAAAAAAATGAGAATATGTATTTTTATCATCTGTTGAATGTCTATTTTTGTGTGTTTAGTTATGTATGCAGTGTATTCGAAGTGCCAGTACTGCTTGCTGTTGAGTTGGTTCCAACTCATGGTGACCCCATGTGTGTCAGAGAAGAACTGTAATCCGCAGGGTTGTTTGCCTGTTATTTTTAAGAGTCAAATATTATTTTGTTTTCATTGTGTTGAAACTACACACAACAAGAGTGTAGTACCTCATCAATTTCTACATGCACAATTCAGTGACACCGATACATTCTTCCAGTTGTGCAACCATTCTCACTACCCTTTTCTGAATCATTTCATCACCATCAACATAAACTCTAAGCTAAAACTCTCCCTTTCCTCCTCCCTTCCAGCCCTAGTAACTAATCTTTGGTTTCCGTATATTTGATTATTTCATTTAAGTGCCGTCATACAATATCTGTCCTTTTGCAACTGATGTGTTTCTCTCAGTGTGACACTTTCAGGGTTTATCCCTGTAGTGGTATGCAATCAGAACTTGATTGGTCTTGATGGATCAGTAGTCGTCAGTTGTGTGTATATACCACATTTTGTTTACTCATTCCTCTGTTGATGGACTATTAGGTTGTTTCCATCTTTTGACTATTGTGAAAATGTTGCAATAAACTTTGTGGACAGGTTTCCATTTGTGTTTCTACCTTTGCTTCTTCTAGGTATACACCTAGGACTTAGATTTCTGAGTCATATGGTAGTTAATGTTCAGCATTTTGAGGACCTGCCAAACAGTTTTCCCTGGTGAGTGTCTTCATTTTGCATTCCCACCAGCATGAATGAGGGTTCCATCCATAAAGTTTTCAATGGCTGATGTTTCAGAAATAGACCATTGGGTTTTTCTTCCAAAACACCTCTGGGTAGACTGTAACCTCCAGCTATTCAGTTAGCAGCCAAGTGTGTTGCCTATTTGCACCCAGAGACTCCAGGATAAGTATCTGCATGAAGTTTATAGACAAAATTTTGTGATTAAAAAAATGTTTGTTACCTGCTATTCTAAAAAACACTGAAACTAGTAAGTGATGTCATTGACCACATCTTCAGCTTTCTAAAAGGTACTTCCCTGACTATATGGGCAAAGATTCAGGGTCCTAATTGCTTAAATCTTCTCTCTGGTTTCACTGACTAAGTAGTCTGAAGATCTCAATTTTCTGCTCTGTTCAGAATCTCGGATCCTAGTCTGTGCTTTCAGAATGTGGGAAAAGGCACTATGTTAATGTGGTCACTGCAGATGTGGCTCACTAAACGCTTCTGCTCTTCGCCTCTGGATGTGTGGCAAGAAGGCTGCTCTTGGCTACTTTGCATGGAACCGTGTGACTGATTCTGGCTAATGAGCTGTTAATCGTAGAGCCATGTGTCTCTCTCAGTTGGTGCATCTGAGAAATAGTGTGAGACGCTTCTCTGCTATCCTGACCTGCAGTATTTGATACTGTGGGGGCACCATAGGCCCAGTTCCTGGAGAGAAGACAATGATGAGAGGGAGTGAAGCCCTAGCTAAGCGAGTGAGAAATAACCCTTTATTTGCTTAAACCATTCAAATGTGAGGGTTATTTGTTACTACAGCACAACCTTATCAATGCTGACTTATTTCTTTGTATGATTAAGGGCTAGTTATTAGTGACCTCCTAAGCAGATTATTAAGGTCCTTGGGTACAAGTAGTTTTCACTCAACTACCAACCTATAAGTTGGTGGTTTGAATCTCCCCAGTGATGACATGAAAGAAAGGCCTGGTGATCTGTTTCCATAATGATTACAGCCCAGAATACCCCATGGAGTGCAGTTCTACTCTGTAACACATGTGGTCCCCTTGAGTTGGAATCAACTCAAGGGCAATGAGTTTAGTATTTTGATTTAAAGAGATTGTTTAACTTTTTGAAATTTTATATAAAAAAAGGAAAATTAGTATGTTACTAGAGTTTTCCAAGGACTTTAACTCCTTATTCTACTAACAAATCCCCTTTCACTGTCTACCTGTTTACTCAAATGAATCTCCCTAGCCTCCTACCTGAATTCTTACCCGGTTGTTAGAAGATTATAGTGGAGTCATAATTTATGAAGGAGTGATATTATAAAGTCAGTGAACAGAAAACAGTGTATAACATTAGGCAGTGCACTCTTAACATTTTTTCCCGTGGGATTGTATGATTAAAAAAATCTTGATTACAGTTCTAAAGCATTAAAACTTTAGAAAGTGTCTTAACTTGCTTTCAGAAAATTGCACATAGGATTTTCTGTATATAGCCCTGCATGTATAAATACGTATTACATATATAGTAATCTGAAACATGTGATAAAAAGCACATAAGCAAGTGTATCCACACACACTGGAATCATCCATAGCAGGGCAAGAGTCTTGCAGTACGAGAGGCTCCAGGGAACTGAGAGCGAAGGGAAGAATTGTGGATTAACATCATCTATCCCTTGCTTACTTCCGTACATTAATTTATAGAGTGTGTGGTTGGCCAGAGAATTGCCTGCACTAGTTAAATGTGTTCTCTCTTTCCCTTCTGCCCCTCCCTCCTCACAACCAACATAGTGAAGTTTCAGATACTAAATGTATGAATACTATGGCTCTGCTGTACTTCTTGATAGTAGCATTTGATCCATTTCTTTCTCTCCTACACACTGTTGATTAATTTTTGCCCTTACAGAAAACAATGCTAAGATGTCCAACACTGGCTGCTGAAGACCAGGTTTGCTGCTTTAACCAAATGGTCCTGTGTCCTCCTCTACTGTTCCTTTTCTGACGTCTGACTTCTGCAGAAAGGAAAATCGGGGGTTTTCAGGAATAATACACTGGTCCAGAAGGAGAACCTTTTAAGCAGTTGCTTTTGCTTGACAAAGTAGATGTGAATTGAAAGCACCAACCTTGAAATGGGACTAACTTTCATCTAAATTGTCATTCTTTTTTCTACTCTCTCTGTGAACTTACAGGAGCCTTTTCAAGGGAACTCCTTGGATGTAGAGGCCCAGTCCTTCTGCTGATGTGTGCAGATGCATAATGTAGATGGTGTATATGGTGTGTAAAAGGAGCCTTCACTGTACCAAGGGCTTATTGTCTAACAGGGGAAATGAGGTGTGCACGCTAATATATGTGGTGTAAAGTCACATGTCATAATGGTGGTGGAATCTTAAGAGACAGACTTTTATGAATGCCAGCTGAGGAAAGGACTTGAAACATTCCTCTGGCTCCATTGTCATGTCAGTGAAGAACCAGATGCGGGCCATACTGCAAGTTCTGGCTCCAACCTGACCACTCCCTCCCACTTCAGTTGCTATATCTTCACTGTTCTCTGTCTTCAGCCCCTCAAACAATAACTGTTGCTGTCAAACCCATTCTGACTCACAGAGACCTGATTGAACAGCGTAGAACTGCCCATAGTGTTTCTAAGGCTGCAGTTTTTTACATCTTTCTCCTGCGGAGTGGCTGGTAGGTTTGAACCATGATTTTATTCTAGGAATACTGTTTCAGCACATTTTGCTGATTGACCACTTTCAGAGTATCAGAGTAAAGCACACTGTAGGGGTAAGACTCAATGGCACTTGCCTGGCTTAGGGATAAGAAAACCAAGATGAACAAATGAATTGGTGGTTGGTACTGTCACATCAAAGCAATGTTCAGTGCCCTTCCACTCACTGAACAGGGGAGATAAGAACTGGGTTCTGGAATGTGATAGCAGGGGTTCGAATTCCGAGTATACCATTTACTCTCTGTGTATTATTCTCCTTATCTGTAAGATGAGAATAATAATAAAACTAATCTCTTAGGGTTGTGTAAGGATTAAATAAGATGATCCACTTATCAATAGATAGAGATAGGTATCTAGGACAGTAGCTGAGACACTCAGTGCCCTTTAGCTGTTAACTGTTTACTTTCATTAGAATGCTAGTTAGTCCCTTTGGATAGACTTGTAGTTTCTTTGTTTTACTGCAGTTCAGATACTCCAGCTACTCCTTGGAAACTCTATGGGACCGTTCTACTCTAACCTGTAGGGTTTCTATGAGACAGAATTGACTCTTTGACAGTGGCATAGTAAGTAATTTAGGATGTGTGAGGAGGTACTCTTCTTGGGAAGCTATGCACTGACACTAGCGCCTAGACTACTGTTTTAGTCAGCTAGGGCTGCTGTAACGGAAATACCACAGAGTGGATGGCTTTAACAAAGGAAGGTTTATTCTTACACAGTCCGGTAGGCTGCAAGTCCATATTCAGTTGTCCGCTCCAGGGGAAGGCTTTCCCCTTGTCGGCTCTGTAGGATAGTCTGGTATTGTATCAGTCTTTGTCCAGGGAGCATCTTGGCACAGAAACCTCAGGTCTTGGCACAGAAACCTCAGGTCTGAAAGACGTGCTCTTCTCTCAGGGCTGTATTCTTGATGATGTGAGGTTTCCAATTCTCTGCCTGCTTCCCTTTTATCTCTTGTAGGCTGAAAGGATTAAGGGTGGGGCAAGCCATACTCCAGGGAAACTCCCTTAACAATGGAGCAGAGAGGTAATCCTATGAAAGGATTTATAGCCCACCCTAATCCTTTAACATGCAGTTTAGGAAAGTCACAAAATGGGGGACAGCCACAATATACTGGGAATCATAGCCCACGCATATTTTTCAGGGGACACAATTCAATCCATGACAACTACCCTTCTAAGCAATTTTGGAACTCTTTTTCTGGGATGGCCACCAGGGGTGTCATCATATTACCCTTGATGTCCTGAATGCCATCCAAATGTCTTCCTTTCAATATTTCCTTTATCTTCAGGTGAAGAAAAAAGTCAGTGGGGATCAGATCAGGTGAGTAGGAAGGGTGTTCCAGTACAGTTATTTGTTTACTAGCTAAAAACTCCCTCACAGAAAGCTAGTTTGTGAACTTGCCATTGTGCTGTCATGTGCAATGGCCATTCCAGAAAGAGGTCCAAACTTTCTTTGGAGGGTGGACAAGGTACTGGCACTGGTGTATAGCTTCCTAAGGGGAGTACTTCAAAGCTGACCGTAGTGACATTCAGCAATGAGATATGTAGCACTTAGAACAATTAAGTTCACGGACTTAATTGTTGAACTTCATATACACACATTTGTTTATTCAATAAATATCTAGTGGTAGCAAGTACTGAGAAAAAAACGCATGATGAAAGCTCTATTTCTACCTTCTGGGCAAAGGCATCGGAAGATGACATGTACTACGTAGGCAATTTAAAGCATCATTTCAATGTTAGTGCTGCATCAAGAGTGAGGCACATGTTGGCAAGATGAGATTGGAGAAGTAGACAAGGACCATATCACAGAGGACATAGAAGGATGTCTTAGATCGGGTGTCCCCAAAACAATCCCAAGGCACGGAATCAGGTGCAAGCCGACTCTTCGTGGAGTGCTCATAGGAAAATTCAGTAAGAGAATCGGGGAGAAAGGATAGAAATGGTGAAGAAGTCAAAATGTTGTAACAGCATCCAAGATAGTACCCAATAACCTTCATCTCTGGATAGTCCTGCTGTTGTCTAGTTGTCTCCTGCACTGTACCAGAAGTGATCTATGTGACAAATGACATGTAGCAGAAGGGATGACATGTCACTTCTAAGATTAGGTTCTGTCTTGGGTGATCTCGTGGCTACTCTTTCTCTCATTCTCTTTAGGAAGACGACTGCCATGCTGCATGAGCAGTCCTACGGAGAGGCCCATCTGACAAGCCACAACCTTGTTAGTGACCTTGGAAGCTGACAGTGTGACTGCAGCTTCATGAATGACCCTGAGTCAGAGCTACCCAACTAAACGGTTCCCAGATTCCAGGACCTCAGATGCTGTGCTAGATAATAAAGCTTGTTGTTTCAAGCTATTATTTTTTAAGGAAATTT